>CM060374.1:127284320-137284320 GCA_030545235.1 Helianthus tuberosus
AGATCCCATGGCCATAGTATCAGACGACATAGTTTCATCGGAGCACGAGGTGTACATTTCCGATACTACCAGCACAGACGATGACGACTTTCAGCCCTTTGCGCTGCCTGATGCCGTAGCAGAGCCTGCTGATGGCCATCTTGTTGGGGATTTGCCACTCGTGGAGATCCCTGTTCCTGTGCCCCTGGTCGTTTATCCCGTTTTTGATATGCCCCCGACGTTGTCTCTGACGACGATGTCGAACCATTAGAGGAGGACCCACTTGAGGGCGAGGCCCTATTGCTGCTGGTGATAGCCTACTGCTTGCTGACGCTCCTGCAGAGGAGGCTCATGCCCTTTCCCCTGTCCCAGACTCATTTGAGTCTATAACGTCCGCATCCTTGTATACACAGGGAGTGCAGCACCACTCACACGACGACGACCCGGATATGGCGTCATCCGCTGCACCTGCTCCTGCACACAGCTTTGAGATTGATCACGATATTGAGGATGATCCTGTTTTTCCACCTGGTTTTGATCCAGACCATGACATTGAGTTCATACACTTAGACCAGCCCTTGGAGGATCCTGTAACCCCTGTGTTTGTTGATCCAGCTGATTTTGAGATGGAGTTTGTTGATCCGGAGCCAGCCGTGGCCCCTGAGCCAGGCGTTGCTCCTGACCCCGCATTGGAGCATGACCCTGTTCATGCCGATGCACCTGCTGTTGCTCCTTGATTGATCATCTCCTTGGACGAGAGAAAATTTGGGGTAACTGTGCAAGACAATCTATTATTACGGGGGCCCACGTAATAACGGCTTGTAGTGCACAGAAATCCTGGTGGACTCTGCGGGCCAAGCTAATGAAAACCCATGTAGCAGGAAATGATTGAGAAGAGATGCTGTTCTAGGACTGGAATCCAGAAGCTTGAGGTGGAGTTCTGGAATTTGATAATGGTCGAACCAAAGATTCCTGAATACGTCCAGCGATCTCACGACTTGTCTAGGGTCGTCCCCTACTAAGTCATTGATGTTGTATGATACAGTTGTGTACTTGTAAACTTTACATTGTGGTCCCGATTTATGGCAATGCAATCGCAGTATTCTCATCACTTGTGATGTTTGATCTATTGTTTATGTTCTATGACATGAGATGTTATGCGGTTGATTTATTTATAGCATGAGATGTTATGTGTTGATATTGTTGAATACATACGTACACTTTACTTGCTATGACCTAACCTATGTGAAACACCTTTTAGAAGATGCCGCCAAGACGCGAAATGCGCATGCCCACCTCAGAGGCGGAACTTCAAGAGATAATTGCTGCAGCTATAGCACAGCACGAGGCCCTACGCTCCGAACCTAGTAGAGGTACCTCAGAAAATAACGGTTGTTCCTACTGGCACTTCCTCAACTACGAGCCTCCGAAGTTCGACGGCACTGGAGGTGTCATAGCCTTTGTGAAGTGGATCGAAAGAATGGATTCCATCTTTCAAGTGAGCGGTTGTACACCGGAACAACAAGTCCCATACGTTTCTGAGCTGTTTCTAGATGAAGCCCGATTATGGTGGAATCTTCAGATCCGTATAAAGGGCGCTACTGCAGCATATGCGTTAACCTGGGGTGAACTGAAAGGAATGATGCATAAGAAGTATTGCTCCCAAACGGAAACCCAGAAGTGGGAAGATGAATTTCGGAGCCTGATGATGGAAGGTCCGAAGGTGTTGGAGTACGTGCAAAGACTTCATGATTTGTCACGGGTTGTTCCGTACCTGGTGAAACCAGAATTAAAGAAATTGGAACAATTCATTTGGGAACTGGCGCCTCAAGTCTTGAGCTTGATGACAACATCAACGCCACCAACAACTGATGCTGCAAGTAAGATGGGTTTGGCACTCGCTACGGAGGCACTTAGACTAGAAGAACTTACAAACCCTGCCAAGAAGAAGGAGACTCAGGTAAAGTCATCCAGAAAGAACAAAAGAAAGCTCACCGAAGATACCCGAACGGATAATGAGAACAAAAGAAAGGGTTATATGGGCACTCTGCCCAAGTGTAACACCTGCCAGCATCATCATTTTGGTCGGTGTGGGCCAAAAGTATGTGAAGCTTGTGGAAAGGTTGGCCACTTGAAGGATTCTTGCTGGGCTAGTGCTGGCCGGGGAGGCCAAGGAGGTCTTGGAAATCGGAACAACAATCGAGGAGGTAACGGAAACGGGAACCATGGAAATGTTGCGAATCAAGCTGGGAATGGGAATGGCCGAGGGCCAGGATGTTTTAAGTGTGGGGAAATTGGGCACTTCAAGAAGAAAAGCCCGAAGCCGAATCAAGCCCGTGGGGGAGCATTCCACATTGGCGCAAGGGAAGCGCGCCAGGATCCAAACGTTGTCACTGGTACGTTCCCGATAAACTAACGCTTTGCATCTGTTCTGTTTGATACTAGTGCCGATTATAGCTTTGTATCGTTAGAATTTAAGAAAAATACTTGGATTGACGCCTAGCAAGTTAGACGTGCCGTACTCCATCAAATTAGCAAAGGGGAAACTAGTTGAGACCAGTGAAGTTGTCCGAGGATGTGTGATTGAACTAGGAGGGCACGAGTTTACGTTGGACTTACTACCTGTCGAGCTGGGAAGCTTTGATGTGGTAGTGGGAATGGATTGGCTAACGAGTAACAAAGCCGAGATCGTTTGCCATAAGAAGACCATCCGCATCCCACTGACGGATGAAGAAACGATCATAGTGCACGGAGAGAAGCATGATACGCCGCTGAGAATTATCAGTTGCCTGAAAGCTCGTAAGTGTTTACAAAAAGGATGTGCTGCCTTCCTGGCACACATCGTGGATAGGAAAGCTGCTGAGCCGAAAATCGAAGACATCCCTGTCGTAAGGGAATATCCTGAAGTCTTTCCAGAGGACTTGCCAGGATTGCCACCCCAAAGGCAAGTAGAATTTCACATTGACTTAGTTCCAGGCGCCGCGCCTGTAGCTAGGGCACCTTATAGACTTGCACCGTCTGAGATGCAGGAGTTGTCTACACAACTCCAGGAATTTCTTGACAAAGGATTCATCCGACCAAGCTTCTCACCTTGGGGAGCTCCAGTTTTATTTGTCAAAAAGAAAGACGGTAGTTTCCGTATGTGTATTGACTACCGGGAGTTGAATAAACTAACAATCAAGAATAGATACCCTCTGCCAAGAATCGATGATTTATTCGATCAGCTTCAAGGTTCAAGTTTTTACTCTAAGATCGATCTTTGATCTGGGTACCATCAGCTAAGAATACAAGAAGAGAGCATCCCGAAGACAGCCTTCAGAACTCGTTATGGACACTACGAGTTCCTAGTTATGCCGTTTGGGTTGACAAACGCGCCTGCTGTTTTTATGGACCTAATGAACCGAGTCTGTAAGCCGTATCTCGATAAGTTCGTGATTGTGTTCATCGACGATATTTTGATTTATTCAAAGACAAAGGCTGAACACGAACAACACTTAAGAACTATTCTGGAGTTGTTGAAAAAGGAACAGTTGTATGCCAAATTCTCTAAGTGCGAGTTTTGGCTACGTGAAGTCCAATTCCTTGGACACGTGGTTAATGGAAATGGAATCCATGTCGATCCCACAAAGATCAAGGCGATAAAGAACTGGGAGACTCCAAAGACGCCAACCGAGATTCGACAATTCTTAGGCTTGGCTGGTTACTATCGAAGGTTCATTGAGGATTTTTCAAAAATCGCTCAATCACTGACCCTCCTCACACAGAAGGATAAGAAGTTTGATTGGGGAATCAAACAGGAAGAAGCATTTCAGTTGTTGAAGGATAAGCTCTGCAATGCGCCGATCTTAGCACTACCGGAAGGTACAGATGATTTCGTGGTATACTGTGACGCCTCACGTCAAGGATTGGGTTGCGTGTTGATGCAACGCCAGAAAGTTATAGCTTACGCGTCACGCCAGTTGAAAGTACATGAAAAGACTATACCACTCACGATTTGGAACTAGGCGCAGTGATATTCGCATTAAAGATCTGGAGACACTACCTATATGGTACGAAGTGTACAATCTTCACAGACCACAAGAGTTTACAACACATATTCAACCAGAAAGAGCTGAACATGAGACAAAGACGTTGGGTCGAATTGTTGAACGATTACGACTGCGAGATAAAGTATCATCCAGGGAAGGCGAATGTGGTCGCCGATGCCCTAAGTCGTAAAGAAAGGATCAAGCCCATAAGGGTTAGGGCTTTGGAGATGATTATCCAGACAAATCTTTCCCTGCGCATTCATACCGCGCAAAAAGAAGCTCTTAAGAAAAGAAACCTTGAAGAAGAATATCTCCGTGGGATGGAGAAGCAATTAGTACCAAACAAGGAAGGAACGTTATGTTTTGTGAGAAGGATTTGGGTTCCTCTGTTTGGTGGGTTGAGAAAAGTTATTTTTGATGAGGCACACAAATCACGGTACTCTATTCATCCCGGTGCGGATAAGATGTACCAGGACCTTAAAGATTGTTATTGGTGGCCTAAAATGAAAGGCGACGTTGCTGTTTATGTTAGCAAATGTTTGACGTGCGCCAAGGGGAAAGCTGAATACCAGAAGCCCTCGGGACTTCTGCAACAACCTGAAATTCCCAAGTGGAAATGGGAACAGATTTCAATGGATTTTATAACGAAACTGCCCAAGACACCCAGGGGTCATGATACTATTTGGGTGATAGTTGACCGCCTAACAAAGTCTGCACATTTCTTGCCAATCAAAGAGAAAGACAATACGAGTAAACTTGCGGAAATATATATGCGAGAAATCGTTACACGTCATGGAGTGCCGCTCTCAATCATCTCTGATAGAGATGGGAGATTTGTATCAAGGATTTGGCAATCCTTCCAAGAAGCTTTTGGCTCACAATTGAACCTAAGTACCGCATTTCATCCGCAAACTGATGGCCAAAGTGAAAGGACTATTCAAACATTGGAGGATATGCTGAGAGCATGTGTAATGGATCTTGGTGGTAGCTGGGATAAACATTTACCACTGGCCGAATTCTCATACAACAACAGCTACCACACCAGTATTGGAGCCGCGCCATTTAAAGCCCTTTACGGACGCAAGTGTCGATCACCACTATGTTGGGCTGACGCCGGTGATAGACAGCTTGTTGGTCCCGAAATCGTCCAAGAGACGACAGATAAGATTGCGCAGATTCGAAAACGCATCGAAGCGGCTCGCGAAAGACAGAAAGTCTATGCAGATCCAAACCGGAAACATTTGGAATTCCAAGTTGGAGATATGGTTTTATTGAAAGTTTCACCCTGGAAGGGGGTGGCACGCTTAGGAAAGCGTGGGAAGTTGAATCCGCGTTACATTGGCCCTTTCAGAATTCTGCAAAGGATTGGGCTTGTAGCCTACAAGTTGGACCTACCTGCTGAACTCCATGGTGTTCACGATACATTCCATGTATCTAATTTGAGAAAAAGTCCAACACAATATACAGTGATCATTCCTGCTGACGAAGTTCATATCGACAATACGCTCCACTTTACTGAAGAACCTGTTGAGGTCACGGATTGGAAAGTTAATAAAACTCGCAGGAGCAGTGTCAAACTCGTCAAAGTTCATTGGAATGCTAGGCATGGACCTGAATTCACGTGGGAACGTGAGGATCGAATGAAAGAGAAATACCCCCATTTGTTTCCTAAGAATCCTGCATCTCGTAGCAGAACTTAAATTTCGGGACGAAATTTCTTTAACGGGGGGAGAATGTGACAACCCTCACCAAACCAGGTATCCGTACAAATTAATTAATATTAAATTGCTGCTTAATTACTGTGCTTACTTGAAACTGTGCTTAAACTGCTTACTGATTTCTGATACATACATACTTATGCATCACATTTTATACTGTCACACTATTATTTATACACTAACACCAGTGACAACCTTGATGCACAAAAAGCACAGTGAGCACACTATACGGGATACCCAGTAAACATGCTGACATAACCAGCATCAGGCAGACACTGCCTCTAAGGCTAGTATGAGCCGGGAATACATTGCTACACTGGTAGTGAGTGTAGGGCGGTGAGGATTGTAGAACTGCGTCACTAGGTGAGATTTATAGTGACCGGGTGTGCCTAAAACGTACTTTAAATACAAAATTCTGCGCTTTATTATAAAACTCAGCATTTTAAATTTCTAATACAGTGCAAAAACATTGCAGAACGGTCCCGTATATTTTCCTAAGTACCGGGAATAATTTATGTTACAAAATATATACATAAAGGACCTTTTGCGGTATAATTAAACATTTTAACGGAACGGTACTTAACCGTATAACCGGACATTACCCGGGGCACTAAAATTTTGTCAAATACTTTATTTTATTATTTATGGCTAGTCATGATCCCCGTATGCCATAACACCCGCCTAAAATAAATCAACTAACACATATCACATTACTTACACTTATACACTTTAGTCACAATATTTACATAATACCCCCCCCCCCCCCCCCAACGAATTTATTTCCCCAAGTGGGACCCCACATGTCATAACATCATACTCCCTATCTTCTTGCTTGGATTCAATGATCTAGTATTAAGTGTTTTGCTTGTCTATCTATCCAAGATATGTGAAGAATAAATAAAAGTAAGGTCCCTTATAAATGTACATCACTTCACAAGATTTTTGCAACCCATTTTCACCTAGCTCTCTCTCTCTATTCGGTTCTACTACAACCGAATCCACCACCACACTCCAACATTCATCACTTTCTTCATTTACTCATACCATTCAAGCTTTGAAGATCAAACATGGAAGGTGCAACTTGAAGGCATTGCAAGGGAGCATTGTTCTTGCTTGGTTCTACATCTTTTCTCATCATTTTTACACAAGATTCTTCCCTAGCTAGAGGCTAGTAGTGAGTTTCTTCATACTTGATCTCATCTTGTTCGAAAATTATGGCATTTAACATGTAGTATTGTTGTTTAAATCACTAGATTGCAAGAATATTAGAAAAATATGAAACATAAGTATGAACATAAAAATCTACGTAAAGGTTTACTTGTGTATGATTTATAAAGTGGAATCTCGTCGGGTTAAGGGTTGGATAACACATACTTGATATTTAAAAGTCGTTTTCTTGTTTAACCCGCTAATCGGACACTTATAACGCGATTTAATAACATCGAAATCACAAAACAGCATGCTGAGTCACTGTTTCAGCCGCCTTTAACAGGCTGTAAACGGACCTTAAAAACTCGAAAAACGGAATTTCAAAAGCCTAAATCGTGTCATTTCAAAAAACGAAGAAAATGGCGCTGGAATCGTATTTTTCTGATGTCGGTTACTATTTTAAAAATCTGTTTCCGTGACAGCAGCTAAGGCTGTTTGTTACTGCAGAAAATTGGGCTGTGTGTTTTCGATCACAACTTAAAACCTGAACCGAACCAGCCCCTGAAACTTTTATCAAAGATGAACACAGATGTATTTGTGACCCTCGAACTGGATTTTCGACAAACGGACTTACGAGGAATTTTTGGCGAATTATTCTGTAAACTGTGATCAGAATGTAACAAATCTGATCACAGTTCGGTAAACGATTTTCTATAAATTTTTGGTAATGATTTAGACCCCGAAATTTTTACACAATAATTTGTGGGTCGGTTATGACGTTCCACAAAAATTTGGGAATTTTTGGAATAAGTTAAGTAATTTATTTACACGTCCGAAAACAGTCCAGTTTTCACAAATTGAAACTGAATCGACAAGGGTAGTATTTTGCGTGTTAAAACGTAATGGTTGATTGTTGATGATTATGAGTTGATTTCAAAAAGAAAATGATGTGCGTATTAGCACGGACACTCCCGTTTTTAGGGGAAGTTCTGGCGAATTTTTCTAAAAATACCAAGACTTAGAAAAATTATTTTTCTATCGTGTATGTGAAACTTTATATCTCATAATTAAACCTCGCCTTGAGTTTTGACATAAAACTTTAAAGTGTTGGATAGGAGACTTGTAAATGTATTTTTTTTTAATACGTTAAGTCACCAAATACATAATACCTGTACGAATACCCCATCCTTGGGAAGGAATCTATTTATACGTTAACCAAGAAATTTAAACACGAAATAGTTGTCTAACTATTTCCCCAAGAACATTAAGACCCTAAGCTAAGGCACGTCCGCTCGTCTAATAGATATTAGCACGTTGTAGGTTGTCGTGCTGCAGACTGAGTTGATTTGCTGTTATTCGAGGACGCATTACTGTGAGTTCATGTCCCCCTTTTCTCTTAACTGTTTTCAGTTTTCTAAACTGCGGGGGTGAAATACATGTTACTATGATTACGAGTACTTTTACATGGTATGGTTAGCGTAAGGAGGGTTACTGCATACAGATCATGTGAGTGGGTAGGTGGTACTTGAGGCCATTAATCCTCATGGTAGGACCGAGGGACACAATGCGGTAGATCTATCTGGGTGTAGCGAGCCCAGCCCCAGGCCAAACAGTTAACGGACCTTGGGGTGACTATGTACCCGACGCACAAATCCGCTAGGTTTGAGTCTTCCTACTTGCACTTCACACATATCAATGGCCTTGCAAACCATTGGTGATCTCTTTTTCCTTATTTGCTACATACCAGGGTTTTTCTACTTACAAGGATTTTACATACTCACTTACGCATGAACTCGCTCAACATTGTGTTGATTTTTCCAACTTACATGTATTTCAGGGAACTAAGGATCTGGCCCGGTATGCTACGTTTTCCCGCTGTGTTAGAATTACAGGATCATCCATGTTTAGGGATTGCGACTTTTACCTGGACGAGTCGCAAGTCTTAAACAAATGTTATGTTATATTTTGGGGTTGTGTGTTAAGAACAAAGTTTTTATGTTGTAATTTCCGTTGCATGTGTCAACGTATTAAGACAATGTTGTGGTATTTTACTTAAATCAATGGATGATCTGCATGTTTTATTTTCATATAGCTTTGTTGTGATTAAGCTATGGTATTAAGAAGTCACACCAAATTAACCCACGCTTCCGCAAAGCCAGGGTGTGACATCTATTGATCTTTAACCCGGACTAGATCTGGGCTACTGAACGCATAAGTAACATGTAATTCGTTCACAAGATTATAATATTAAATAATTCTCCCAAGTTAAAAAGATTAATTTTGCCTCTGTGCATTTTAATCAAATTATAAAAGATATTTTGTGCCACGTGCATCCAAATCAATTTTCTTAAAACCATTTTCAAAATGAGTCAGTTGAATATATTTACCAGTGTAAACTGACGTTTTTTTCCAAAAAGGCTAAATGCAGGTACTATACGAACTTGGCTGGATATTTCTCCTTAGCATCAGTAGAAGTCTCGCAAGCTTAAGATGCCTAAAAGTCTGTTGAACTATTGTTTCCATTTTATTATCGATCCTACTGTGGATAAACTTCCGGATATTGTTACATTGATAAACAATATTAAATTCGGTCGTATCATATTTTAAATTTGCTTCCGCTGTGCATAATAATATTGTGTTGTTTGACTATTACGTTGCCAACCACGTCACGATACTCCCCACCGGGCCCACCGGTGACACGTGGAAATCGGGGTGTGACATAGCATCAATCTTAGCAAGATCTACGTGTTTCCCCAATTCATTAACAATGTGGCCAAGGAAGTGCGCTTCTCGTATCCAGAAGTCACACTTAGAAAACTTCGCGTAGAGTTGCTCCTTCCTCAGGAGCTCCAAGATAAGACGCAAGTGTCGCTCGTGGTCCACTTTGCTCTTTGAGTAGATCAAGATGTCATCGATAAACACAATGACGAAATCATCGAGATACGTTTTGCACATGCGGTTCATAAGATCCATGAAAACTGGTGGTGCATTTGTCAACCCGAATGGCATAACCAGAAACACATAATGGCCATATCGTGTTCGAAAAGCTGTCTTAGGGACATCCTCCTCTCGGACTCTCATCTGATGATAACCCGATCTTAAATCGATCTTCGAGTAGAAACTTGACCCTTGCAACTGGTCAAACAAGTCATCGATACGCGGTAAAGGATAGTGGTTCTTGACTGTCACCTTGTTGAGTTCTCGATAATCTATACACATGCGAAAGGACCCGTCTTTCTTCTTCACAAACAATACTGGGGCTCCCCAAGGCGAGGAACTGGGTCGGATAAAGCCTCTATCCAACAGTTCTTGGAGTTGATTTGACAGCTCTTGCAACTCTCCTGGTGCAAGACGATAAGGAGCACGGGCAATCGGGGTTGCTCCTGGTGTAAGGTCAATCTGAAATTCCACCTGACGGTGTGGAGGTAAACCAGGACGCTCTTTAGGAAACACATCAGAAAATTTGCGGACTACTGGAAGATCTTCAATCTTCCTTACTTCAGGTTGAGTATCAGTAACAAGAGCTAGAATAGCAGGGTAGCCCTTTCGTAGACACTTCTGGGCTTTCATGGCTGAAATGATGCCAACCATTGCACCACTGCGATGTCCTTGAACCGACAAAGGTTCTCCACTGGGGAAAGGGATACGCACGACTTTCTCTTTACAGAGAATTTCCGCTTGGTGCTTAGACAACCAATCCATGCCAACGACCACATCAAAGCTTCCAAGAGTAACGGGAGTAGGTCAATGTCGAACACTTGGCCCATAAGATCAAGTTTACAACCAAAAAGAACATGCGAAGCTTCAATCGATTTACCATCAGCTAATTCTACTACGTGCTTATTTACAAGAGGTGTGGGAGTCAACCCTAACTGATGACTGAACTCCAATAACACATAACTCCAATCGGCACTAGAGTCGAATAAAACAGAAGCAAAAAGATTGTTCACAGAAAACGTACCGGTCACAACGTTACCATCATTGCGAGCTTCCCCAGCACCAATAGTAAACACTCTCCCATGCGCACCGTTTCCTCCATTGTTCCCACTGTTATTATTCCCAGTGTTATTCTTGTTGTTACCAGCATTCTGATTCAATTGAGGGCAATCCCGCCTAAAATGACCCTCGTCTCCACACTGAAAACACCCCTTACGATTTCCCTGACTTTGTTGGGGTTGTTGCCTTTCCTGTTGCTGCGGCCGCTGTTGCTGTGGGGGTTATTGTTGCTGCCTTGGGAGTGAGACCCTACAGTCTCTAGCCATATGGCCCACCTTGTTGCACCTGTGACAGACTCGGGTGCACGGCCCACGATGATGCGAGTTGCACTTGTTACACTTCGGTTGCTTTCCCGCATAGGAACCCTTATTCGAGTTGTTGCTCTGATTCTGATTCACAGAAGATGACTGGCTTAAGTTGCGGTTGATACTGTTGTCTGTTTTCTTCTGTGACTGATTTAAGTGGGACACCTTGTCCACATCATTCCATTTGCGCTTGCTATCAGTGGCAGGAGTAGTAGCTGTAGCAGTAGTAGAAACACGCGGTGGTAGAAAGCCACGCTCCACCTCCTGATCTGTGATCTTGTGAGCTAAGCGGATTATCTGAGCTAAGTTGTTGAGGTTCGCTGCAGTAACCAAGCCCTTAACCTGTGGGGCTAATCCCTTGATGTACAGTTCGATTCTTCGGTGTAGAGGTCGTGATAAGTTCGGGCACATATTAGCTAATTCATGAGACCGTTTCGTGTATGCCTCAATCTCAGACCCCACCATTTTCAGATCATAATACTCGTTCTCCAGTTTCTGCACTTCGTCACGTGGACAGTACTCTTCACGCATCAGCTCCTTAAAATCGTCCCAAGTAGTCGCGTTCGCCATTTCAATACCCAGCATCTGAACTTGGGCAATCCACCAAGTCAAGGCACCATCCTCGAGTGTGCCTGAAGCATACTTCACTCTGTCCCCAGCAGGACAGTTACACATCACGAACACCGATTCCGCCTTCTCAAACCAATCCAGTAGCCCCACAGCTCCTTCAATCCCACTGAATGTCTGTGGCCTACAATCCATGAACGTCTTAAATGTACAAGCAGGCGGATTGTTTTGATTCGGATTCGCTTGTTGACCTAAAGACGAAAGAAAATACAGTACACGTGTAAGAGTTATGTACGCGACATAAGAATAAAGGGTAATTGGCATATATCGTACCAGCTTGATAGGCTGCCAAAGCCTCAGCCACACGTGTGTTGATCAAGTTTGTCAATTCGACCTGAGTTATCGCAATGTGACCACGCCCAAGGCCTCGTCCACTCATGATTCTATATAAGAAAAGGGAAAAGGTTAAGAGTCGAGATAAGGTAGGAGTCAAACCTCATAATGACTTCTACAGACTACTATGTTTACATCAGACAACAGAGCGGAACCCCTTTCACACTCGTTAGGCCTCACCGGGACTCACAAGCACCCCACATTACTATTATGTGTGCACCCATAATAGTAATGCGATTTGCATGTTTATCTCAGCTCGTCCCAACTTATGCTAAAAGGTTCCTCGGATTCGAGTAACAAGACAAAAACACCACAACATAGATCATGAAGATTTAGAGGAGTATCACACTACTAATCACATGACGTAGGCTAACAACACAAGAACTCAAACTATAGTGTTCTGTGTGCGTTCACATGTAATGTCATTCATAAGTGTTCACTAAATACAATATGCAATAAGTAAACGAGAAACGAACCTTGCAATCTGGAGCTGAGTGTCATGGTCGATTTCAGAGCTGTTCGGTTACAGTTTGGTTTTATAAAAATGTCTTAAAACCTAGTTCACTATAACCATTGGCACTGATACCAAACTATCACACACCCAAATTACCACATGCGGTGACCCCGCTAGGCATGTGACGTACCAGGATCTAGCCACCAATCACATTGAACTATCATCAAGTTATAAAAAAAGTTTCCATTTATAATGACAAAACATTCATAAACGTAATCCAAGTTTAATGTGTTCAGCGGAAGCAAATAGTAAATCACTGTTGAAACGTTTCAAAAACAAATGTATATGAATTCAGTAAACGAGTCTTGCAAGTCCAAGCAGTATGACCCATGACCACTCCAGCCATCCAGATAGCAAGTTCCTTATCCACAATACCTAGCGACCTGCGAGCATGCAACAAGTGTATCAGACAACGCTGGTGAGTTCATAGTTTTATGAAAACGTTAGTTACCAAGTGTTTAGCTCAGTTCATTGATTACAATGTTGATAATAACTCGAATACAAGACGGGTCCAGATTTATTTTACCCTTCCCCCAATGCTCCTATCAAAGCATTGGGCATGACTGAGTCATTAGTTCACACCCGTCCTCTCAGGTACGGGGTGAGGGTGCCAAACCTAGATAGCGCTACCAACTAATACTCTGTTACCTCTCAGGTAACAAACAAGATGGGACTTAATGGTGATAGGATGAGTGTATTATCTAACATTCCAGATTTTACCCACAAGATGTATTCCTCTCAGGAATACCCATTTGATTTACCCAAAACCTATCCCTCTTAGGGATACCTAATGACTGTCCCACCCACCGGGACACATGCTCAAGAGGTATGAACTCACCTTCGATTTGCTCGGTATGTAAATTACCCGTTCCAGTTAATTGACCAACCCTACCGTGGTTATCAATGAAATCAGTTTCGTAATCATTCAAGTCACGTATTTGTACACAGTTTGCATCTAACACGACAATCCCCATCAACATGTAGCACATACCCAATTATCATACAAGACCACATCCCATGTGTATATCGCAATTCAGTACTTAACAGATAAATGTTCTAACCATAAAACACAAGTCAGATTTCTTATACTTAGATTGAATTGTTATCACGCATTAGCTAGTAACTACAGGTATTCAACAATACATGCCTCACAACTGACTACTGTTACACCTAGTGTCTTCTCGGCGAAGTACCCCTGTGGCGAACTATCATCCTTCGTCAACCATGGGTGTGACGAAGAATCACAATGGCGAAGAACTGTTCTTCGTCAGAGAGGGACTTCGGCGAAGAACCCTAGTGTTTCGTCAAAGCATGATGACGAAGGTTCCTATTGTTCTTCACTCATTATTCGTCAAGCATGTCGACGAAGTATCACATCCTTCGTCGACTGGTATTCTTCGTCGGGGACCCTTTTGTTGCCAAACATACTATTTTCAAAGATCACATCCTTCGACTACTCAATATTCTCATGTCAATCAGTTACAGATCAAAAGCATGTTTTAGTACATACACGTATAACATTCTGTAGTAACCGTCATTTAACAATTTCATAATGCACTCCCTAATCGAGTCAAACAAACATGCTTCACCAAGAACAGGCAACACCATATAAACCCTAGTTTTCATGCTCTCTATTCATCAATTTATGTTTAACAGTTATAGATCGTCAATTAACATCATGCATACTTCCAAACTAGTCATATAGTTTGTTGCAACCCTAGAAAATCATACAAGATCACCACCACACAGAATCATGTATTGATCATTAAGCCAATGAACGGAAACAAGATCCTAACCTTGATCAAGATGGAGCCAAAGGAAAACTCGAGTCGAGGAGGGTTTGCCACCGGTTTCGAAGGAGAAGAGGAGAGGTGAGAGAGATTTTAGGGTTTGCCGTTATAGGTTTTAGTAGACAATGGACGGTTACACGGGTTATACAATCACATAACATTAATAGTTGGGCCGCGAAATAGATTGGGCCGAGGCCCGTTTTTTACGAAGAACCTTCTTCGACAAAGATCCCTTCTTCGTCGAGGTTGTGGATGGCGAAGATTTCCTTTTTTATTCAAGGGCAACCAGCGGCGAAGAACCCTAACCCATTAACTATTAACATAAAACATTTCACATAAATCTAACACATTAACTATTAACATAACACATAATCATATATTTTACTCAATCTGTTAATCTACACAAGACACTACGCAAACGAATTGTAAAAACAAGATTGCGACATAAGTGATACATGTAGGAAAGACCTTGAAATCTCAGGTTATCACACATAGTGACCATAGCGGGTTCGAAAAGCGGTTTTAGATATATCTTCCTCTTGAATTCGTAACTGATGATAACTAGAGCGTAGATCGATCTTAGAAAAACACATAGCGCCTTGTAGTTGATCAAATAAATCGTCAATTCGGGATAAGGGATAGCGATTCTTGATGGTAAGCTTATTGAGTTCCCTATAATTGATGCACATTCGGAACGATCCATCCTTCTTTTTGACGAAAAGGAAAGGTGCGCCCCAAGGAGAGGTTCTAGGGCGTATGAAGCCTTTATCAAGTAATTATGGAGTTGACTCGAAAGTTCACGCATTTCAGACGGAGCAAGGCGATAAGGGGCTTTAGCGACAGGGTTAGCGACAGGAATGAGGTCGATACGAAAATCGATATCACGAGACGGTGGTAGACCAGGTAAATCATCAGGTAAGACAGCAGGAAAATCATGAACCACAAGTACCTTTTCCATTGTCTTCTCTTTCTTTTCCTTCTCCGCTACTACAATGTGTGCCAAGAAAGCCATGTATTCCTTTCGAAGATACTTTCTTGCTTGTACGCACGACATTAGTTTCAAATCCTTCGATGATACTTCGCCATGGACGCAGAGTTGGTCACCATTAGCAAGATAGAAATGAATCATTTTATCAAAACAAATGACTTCAGCACGATTTTCATTAAGAAAATCCATGCCTACAATGATGTCGAAACTACCAAGTTACATCGGAATAAGGTCGATCGGTAAAACGTGATTGTTGAGTTCAAGAGTACAATCACGGATAACAGAAATAACGGTGATGGTTCTTCCAGGGGAAATTTCTTCTTCGAACGTCGTTGGGAGGTTAGCGCGTTTACAGTTTAGAAGCTTCTCGAATTCGAACGACACAAAACAGTTATCGGCTCCAGTATTAAATAAACATGAAGCATAAATACAGTTGACAAGAAACGTACCATTGACAACGTTGTTGTAAGTTTGAGCCTAGCGGACATTGATGTTGAATGTTCTGCCGCAGACTGCTTGTTGTGCTGGCTGCTGCTGCTGCCGAGGCTGCTGCTGTTGATATTGTGGCTGCGGTGGTTGCTGTTGCGGCTCTTGCTTCACCACTCGATTTGGACAGACATTGACAAAGTGGTTAGGGTCACCACATGCGAAGCAGGCTCGTGCATCAGCAGCGGGAGCAGGAGCTGCTTGGTTACCCTGAGGAGCGGGGAGTGGAGCTGGCAGTGCAGGAGGAGCTTGAGCTTCCTGACAAGGGCCAGTGCGACAGTTCGCGGTAAAGTGCCCATAGAGATTATAGTGGACATAAAAATGGCAAGCGATCCCAACTGGGTGATGGTAAGTACAAGTAGAGCGTAGAGGGTACGGACCGGTGTGTGCACGCTTTGCAGGCGGTGCGTTGGTCATAGGTGCTGCTACTTGGTGGTTCTGGTTCTGAGGTTGGGTAGGAACAGCATTGAGAGGAGCGGCGGTGATAGCACAGTTCTTGTTGTTGTTGCTCTTATGCTTGCGGCGTGAAGATTTCGATCCTTGAGATGCAGCGGTTTTAGAAGCGGGGGTAGCAGTGACTTGATGGAGACTTTTGGTGCTGTTCTTGAAGTAACCAGCCAAAACTCGCTTATCATTGATTTCAGCGGCGAGTTGATAAGTCGCTTCGATGGTAGTTGGCCTGGCGGCTTGAACAAATTCGGCAACACACTCGGATAGAGCGCGAATATACTTCTTGATTGTGATGTCAGGAGTTGAGACTTGGACAGGACAGATGATGCTGAGCTGCTTAAAGCGAGCACTAAGACCAGCATTGTCGCCACCTTCTTGCTTGATTCCCCAAAACTCGTTTTCTAGCTTCTGGATTTCATGTGGGGGACAGAATTCTTTCATCATGACTTCCTTCAATTCCTCCGAGGAAAGTCCATATGCTGCATCGTTACCTCGTCTGTTTCGCTCCGCAGTCCACCAGTCCAGAGCCCCGGACTGAAAAACTCCAGTTGCGTTAACAGTGCGGAGGTTGTCTGGGCATCCGCTTTGTCGAAGAGTGACTTCAATCGAGTCAAACCACTGAAACATGGCGCTGGGCCCGTCTTCACCAGTGAAGTCTTTAGGGCCACAGGCCTTGAGTTGCTTAAAGCTGAAAGGCGATTTAGGTGTGTCGCTTTTAGATTCGATAGATGAGCTGCTCTTCACCTCATTGATCTTGCTCATGATCTGAGGTATAACTTTTGCCATTTCTTTGGCGACAAGAGAAGCAACGAGCTTATCGTATCTGCTTCTCTGAGCATTGCGGCGAGTGTGAGAACCAAGGGATGACATTGTCTGCAACAGACATCATCATGTGGTTCAGGGGATACAATCGGATATCGTCATATAGCGTTTCACCAGCATACTTATTATTACTAGATAAAGCATCAGGAACACGTCTAACATATAGGCACATAGTCACGTAGGCACATAAGCACGTAAGCACGTATTCAACTATATTTTGCACGTATTCACCTACATATTTTGCACGTATTCACCTATCATTCACAGCTGCATAAAGCGATCGAGAGTTGCGAGTGCGAGTAGCGATAGCGAGTAGCGAGTAACATAACGAGTAGTACAGAGTGCGAGAATTTCGTGATTTGTTAGCGTGTTGAGATATATATGCAGTGCGGGTTGTGCGCATTTGATAAAGCGGAGAGCGGAAAGCGATAAAGTCTCCAAAATCAAAACAAATATAACATATAAACACATAAAACACATAAAAATCACATAAAATCGAAGAATCAGCGGCTGCGAGCTCAGAATCGAAACAGAGTGTCTGGGTGTTGAGACATCGACTACCCAAAGTGATTCGACTATCCGCAATGATCTTGAGTACACGCTTTAGCCTAATAGACTGTGCTCTCACCAAACATGGTGAACGACACTCATCCCTTTTGTTACTTACGTGATTTGAGTCGTTGGAATACATCGAGACCTTGGTGAGAGTTTTCGTAAAACCAAATAGCGAATGGAACAAGTAGTTAAGATGCGGGTTTTACCCCTAACTTAACAACTTCATTCTTGTTTGTGTGGTAAACCACAAGGGTGAGAGAGATGGAAAATTTCGTCAAGATATGGATTTCACTCCTGACTCAACGCAAATTCTCATGTTTAATGGTAAAAATACGCGTCGAGCATGCGGTCTTTTCGAGAATTCTTGGTTTTCACACCTATTCTCGATAAATCGCTCTTTTGTGTTATGCGAGTGTTTTCGAAAATCATGAGTGTTGTGTCAGCTTTAGGAAAAGCTGGCTTTGTGCGAAGCTGTAGTGTGCGGTGCTCGCACTAAGATATAGTTGTAGCGAGTCAAGCGAGAGTATCAATAGTAAGCTCGTACGAAACCCCTACTTGGTTCGCACAAGGCGGTCTGTTGGTGCTTAGACTATAGACTAGGTCAATTCTAAGACATCGACCCGGACTAGGTCGAGTCTTGCCTAATTCTCTACAGTTATGGCTCTGATACCAATCTGTCACACCCAAACCGATGGCGGAAACATCGGGGCGCGGCACTGAGCAAAACAGATTGTCCAAGAGAATCCATAACACTATTAGTGGCAATATATTTAACGTTCACGTCCCATCCCATACCATAAATATATAAAGCATAAATAGTTATTACAGACAATGTTCTCAAAGACAAATAATTGTTCCGACAACTCAGATTTTATTTAGTTTGTTTCTAGACTCCCCTAGCTTGATTCCACAAAAGTCCAGCAAACATAGCATCCTAAACATCTGTCACATACGTTAAAATAAGGTCAATACACATAATGTAAAGGTGAGTACACAAGTTTAATAGCATATAGTATAGCGAAAGTGATTTACGCATAACCAGCATGTAACATGTAGCAATGTGAAGCAAGTAAACTATCGACAATGAAATATGCAACCGACATGACTGTGAGTTGTAGAATGCGTAACACATTATCACCACTGTGACTATGTGAAGCAAAACCCTTAACAACCCCTGTCCATGACAGGTGCTGAGTCCAAACTATAGTACTATCGTTGCTAAGGTGTCAGGGAACAATCAATGTGTAAGCATAACATACAAGTTTTCATAGAAAACATGTATAACATGCGAGAGCGGTTAGCATACAAAAAGTGTTTGCGTTGTGTGTTAATGTGATTTGATATAGGTAACGTATGTAACACCCAAAAGTGCGTTAAGCAAAAAGGGATCGAGTATACTCACAGAGCGTGTTTAGTAAATAAACACAATCTTGGATTGAATGGAACGCTTGAGAGATTAGCCTGATCAGAGAACGATAGTGTAAGCATTGAACAGCGTGTCGAGTGAGATGAGTGACGAATAGTGATTCAGTCGGACGGACGGATGACCATTCGGTCGGTTGGTCATTCTACTGAAGGAGTGTGTTTGTGAAATGTTTGAACTTTTGAAGTTTTTGTTGTAGTATGAATAAAGTCATTCGATCGGATGGTCATCCGAACGGATGGCCATTCGATTGAAAACTGATATTCTTTGAAATTTTGCAGAACTTCATGTGTTTAACTTATAAAGGGTATTCACCTGGTCAAATAGTCATTCAATCGGATGGTCATCCGATCGGATGGCTATTCGATCGAGCAACCAATTTGTCTGAAAACTTTGTAAAAATTCACTAAGTTAAAAGTTTGCGGTTACGGAGACGGTATGATGGCGTGTCAAACAACGGAAATCACACCAAGTCCAGCTCAGTTCGATCGGATGGGAACCACCCCATCCGATCAGACTTCAACTGTTCATGATGAAGTTTCATGTTTAATCCACGAATCGGTCGTCTCTCCGGTAGAAATCCATTCTCAGCCCGGTTCTTCCACTAGAGAATGAGTAGAGAGGTTGAACGAGTCCAGATTCTAACAGTTTTGATTGAAAAGTGAAAGATGTTGAAGAAAAGTGGAAATCAGTTGGAAAATATTTAGATCAGTGTAAAACATGTAAAAATCCTTTAGATCCAAACCGTTCTTGATGAGATGAGGTCACACTTCAGTGTTCACAAGACCCCATGGTGACGTCACTCTAGAACAGCCCAAATCAGATGATTTCATGGTGAAAAGTAGTAATTTATTGGTGAAGATGATGAGAAAGTGTGTGATGAAGATGGAAGTACAAGATTTAGGAAGAGAACTTACAAGAATCGCGAGAAATCGAGAGAAAATGGCTTCAGAGTGCACGGGTCGAACGGAGATGTCACATCAAAGAACAGTTGATGTGACAGGGGGTATTTATAGGTGAAAGGCGGTGGGAGGTTACGTGGGTCAGACGGTCATTTGATCGAATGGCCATCCGATCGGATGGTCATCCGGTCGGATGTCCATTCGATCGAATGGTCGTTCGATCGGTTGGCTCGCGCGGGTTAGTTTTCCAACCTTCGTTTCGTGCGTTGAGCGTTACGTTGCGTTTAAGCGTGTTGCGAGTAAGCGATGTGATAGTATTAAACTATAGTTACATAAATAACATAACTAACACACAAAAATATACAAGTAAGTAAATTTGCGTTTAGAGTTGGCGATGAGATTGCGTTGCGATAGAGTTGCGATTGCGTTTGCGAATAACACCTTAAAACATATCATCAGCACACACACAAGTAAAGCACGTAATAACACACACACATAGAACAATACCAATACCTTGCGATTAGATTGCGATGCGATTGCGATGTGATAGTGTCTAGTAGAATAGCGTTTTGTTACGTTTATCGCATTGTTACTTCAAATAATAATAAATCGTAGTCTAAATCGATTAACACAAAAGGCTACACTAACTATCGAGTATCGAGGGTACAAGAAATAATCAAGTAATAAATGACAGGTCTGAATGTTGACCTTTCTTGACTTTGACTTTGACTTGTACTTTGACATTGACTTCGGAAAGTCGGGGTGTTACACAATGCAACACATTTCCGACCATTTTTGCATGAAATTTTGGCATACAAGAAAGCGGTCTATCTTTCTCAGCTTTGGTTTGCTTCATTTCCCTTTGTAAAAGGTAAATTTTCTACTTTTTAGGGCAAACTTCATTAGACCCATCTGAAGAATAAACTCATTAATCCCTGGAGCTAGTGGGATCAAATCTTGAGTTTCTTTCTTTAGGAGACCTTACAACATTAAAACCTCTGGATACAATCCATATCCCACTGTGGGAAGATACCAATTGCTTGATATCACCCTATAATGCCCTTTTCGTCCTAGTATTATGTGAGACTATGTATTTAGGATATGGAAATCCTGGTCAAAACCAAGGACCTTACCGATAACCAATGGAAAATATTGATTTTTTACCATCTGTTTCAAAGAAAACAACCCTTGTTCCCACATACTGACAATCCCACACGAATGGCCCGTTGCGTCAACAGACTCATAACACAGGTTGGAGTTGCCCCAGAACGCCTGTAAATGATATTTGGAGAATCTCCAAACTAGGAATCTTAAAAGCCAACAAAAGTAATTATATTTACCTTTTTAAGATTGCGGATCTAACCAGCTTTGTCCGAATCTCCCATTCCTCTGATATTAACACTGACGAAATTCATTGAGTTTTCTGATTGCACACCTTTCCTGCTACCATAACTCTAACATACTTGTTAAAATTGTTTAATTCCACACCCAACTTGGAACCAACATTAATCATACTATTAGTTTCATTTGTAATTTTCTTGTCAGACCTTACAAGCTCTAGATCGGAATTCCAGTTTTGCTGACTCTTTTATTCCTAAATATGTCAATGCTTGAGCATCAGCCATCAGATCGTTAATAGCAGGACCAGGGAGTTTGTAAAGCAACACCCAACATTCCTACCTAATCTCCTTGCTAAAAACTTGATTTGCCACCCCTAATTTGTGATTTCTTTTCCCTTTCCCAAGTTGGCTTTCGTTGACCTGCAACTTAAACGAACAGGGTGGGTGAGAGTTTAAGTCCAGTCCATTATCCTCCACAAAATCACCCATGGCCCTTGAAGAACTGGGCCGAATATTATTTCTTCTAGGCCTTTTGCGAGAGGCGAGCCTAATGGACTGAGCAGGCCCAATGTTGTTACTACGGTCTGCCACACACTTACTCCTCGAGGTTGAGCATCCACGATAGATTGGATAGAAAATGAAAAGTTCTAAAGAAAAAAAAAACTCTTTGGGCCCACAGTTGGTGGCTCCCCCAAAACTTCCTCAAGCATGGGCTCATCTTGCATCGGCTCCACGGAATTCACAGGAATAGAAAAGGTCGCCGACCCTCTAGCTCCCCCATCCCCCTTACCCGACGGAAGATTCTTTCTAGTGAGTTGGTCATGACTCTGGTTGTTTGTCCCATGATCCCTAGAACCTGATTGTTGCCATCTTCCTCCACCCAGACCTCATAGAACCATCGTTTCCATTTCACCGTGACTAATTCCACTATTTTTTCGAGCTTTACTAACTATACCCAGTCGAACACTAGACATATTGCCCTAATCCCCTAAGACATTCGAGAGAGGTAGATCCGAATACTAGTAAAAACGGGGTAACGAGCCAAGTTCATATATTTTTTTATTACTCTAGACTTCCATCCAGTGTTCTATTCTTTTCTGACACATACATTTTCTCCATTGGTTCATATCCATTACCATTACTCCCATGTTAAAATAACATGAGCGTTTTTTAAAAGACAAGGGTAAACATGCCTGGGTCTGCCCAGACGTTATCAGTAAAGTATTTGGTGAAATTTATATGGTAATATTCTAGGGCTCCGATAACTCGGTTGCAATGTAATGTAATATTCCATAAATTTGCTATATCATCCATGATGATTATATCTAAATAGACGTAAATGACCCGAGTGATACTCGGGTCATTTATCTCGCCCAAATAGTTTCGGGCGTAGTTCAACGGGTTCTCGAGTGTGATCTGGATCGATGGCAGGATCAGATCAGTGACCGTCTTCACGGAAGATGTTCATCTTGAAGTAGATTGATGGAAAAGTGGATCTCACAAGTCGGGTCAAGTCACGTTGGGTTGCCGGCGCGAACTATGCAGCGATGAAATGGAAAAAGATGTTTTCTGGGCATGACGCGTGGCGGAGGACAGAATGAACAGCGGTGGTTGTGCCGCTTAGGTATTCTAAATCGATCGTCATTGCGATGTGAATGGTGGCACGTGAGCAGCCTACGTCGTTACGGTGCTCTGAAGCTTTAGTGATCTTGGATAAGATGTTAGATCCTAAATAGGTTTCTGTTTCTCTGGTGGACGGAAAGTAACGGATCCCAAAGCATGTTAACGGGAAAGATATTAGTGATAGAAGTAGAACGACGTCGTTTAATGATGGGTTATGTAAAACACGGCTCATTGTGGGTTAGATTGGTGATGACTAATGAATTAGTTCATTGTGGAGATTTTGTTTTAGTGTAGTAGAGGTAGAAGATGTGAATCAGAGTTTTATTGATGTACTATGTGAATCGGTTATCCGACACAATTAGCGTTCTATTCTCTATAGCTGTAAATAAAGGTTGGGCACTTCATCAATTTGATGTAAAAAATGTTTTCCTACACGAAGAGCTTAAAGAAGAAGTGTATATGGAAGCCCCTCCTGGATTTACTAAGAATTTCAAACTTGGAGAAGTTTTTCGTCTAAAAAAATATCTTTATTGTTTGAAACAATCACCTCGAGCCTGGTTTGGCAGGTTTACTCTAGCTATGAAGAAATATAGTTTTAAACAGAGCAATTTAGATCATACTTTGTTTCTTAAACAAAGAGACAAATTCGTAACCTGTTTAATTATCTATGTTGATGATATGATAATCACAGGGAATGATAAAGAAGAAATGACAAAGTTGAGGCAAACTTGTTCCAAGAATTCGAGATGAAAAACTCGGGCATTCCCAAATACTTCCTTGGGATCGAAGTGCTAAAGTCGAAACAAGGAATCTTTATATGCCAGAAAAAATACATCCTTGACTTGTTGGCAGAAACAAGGATAATTGACTGCAAACCTGTTGAAATTCCTATGATGGTGAACCAAAAACTCTATATGGAAGAATTCTTCTGACTTAACTGGGTTTTAATTTTTAGACTGAAGTGGCACGTTGTGCATTTTTAAAAATTGGTCTGAAATGGCAAAAATGAACAAATCACAGGGACGAAAATTGCAGTTAACTCAAATAATTAAACATATCTTTAAACATGTATTTTACTATTTAATTAACGATTAAAATGATGTAAGAGCTGTAATAGTTTAATGTGATATAGGTTGGTGGGTAAAAGATTATTATTTGACACATGGAACTGACAATTATTGGCTGCTGATAATACAAAGACAAAAATTGGAACCGACGATTTTACTTGTTCAAACATGACGTTTTGAGACTTATCAATTGTCCATCCATTTTTTATCCTAAAGTTGCATACGTTTCACGTGTTTTAGTTCATAATAAAAAAAAAATATATTGTATTCGGTTAAAATTCACAATAAAAAGAAATTATATTGTATTCGGTTAAAATTCATAATTAAAAAGAAATTATATCGTATTCGGTTAAAATTCATCTTGTTATAAATCTAGAGATAAAGATGGTGGAAAGAAATTCATTTATCAATATAAACTCAACATGTAACACATGCATCAAGTCCGCACACATGGTATAATATGAAGGTAACGGGTTCTTAATGGTTTAGACTTAGACTTCTTACTGATTAAACACTTAATGGTTCAGACTGTTTGTTTCGTGAGCAAATGTCTGAATAGTTCAGGCATTAATTGTCTCTAAATGATTCAGACATTAATTGCCTCTGAATAGTTAAGCATTATACTGAGTCTGAATGGTTAAGATCTCTTATCTAAATTTGTCAGACATTTGCCTCTGAATAATTAAGCATTATACTGGCTCTTAGTGGTTCAGACCTCTAGTATTTATTGGTTTAGACTTCTTACTGGTTCAACACTTACCCATTTAGAAGTTGCAAAACAGCCATACGGGTTCGATTAAGTTGATTTGAACAACAAATCAGATTGAATTCCAATTTTTTTTCTATTAAACTTTTTTCTAAAAGCTTATTAATGATTTATTTACCATTTTAAACTTTAAACTTTATATTTTATTTCAGACATTATGTTTTGTTAACATTGCATTACCCCATAAAGAGTTAGAATCAAATACAAAAGATAAAATAAATAAGAAGGATTCTAGTCCATTGATCTTAGATTTGGAGGGTTGGGATTAGTTGTAGGGAAAAGAAGATAATAGAAGGGCATAAACGGAATCCTACATTTATGGATTTTCTCTCTCCGCATGCAAGGCACATGCCAATTCCCTCATCGATTTAAAACGCCCATAACTTTTTCATACGACATTTTTTTTAAAACAAAATTCACCTTAATAACGAGCGTTTTTTTATCTTTAATATGAGTACCATATTATCATATAAAAATCAAATAAAAATTTTCATTTTTACTGGTTTTTTTTTGCATTGTGTTAAAGATTCAGGTCATTGTGTCTTTTAACTGGGTTTTGGTCAGTAGAGTTTCTATACATTGTGTTATTATCAAAACCTATAACACAATGTTAATTTGGTTTCTATCCATTGCGTTTTTATAAGAACCTATAACACAATATATGACACAATGAAGGTGGTGTTATATCTGGGTTTTCTATAAATTGTGTTATTAGTTCAGGTCATTGTGTTTAATATGTTATTCATTGTGTTTTAATATGTTGTCCATTGTGTTTTAATAATTTGTTCAATTTTTTTATTATCTTTGTTCATTGTGTTTTAGTTTGTTGTGTATTGTATTTTTAGTTTGTTTTCCATTGTGTCTTCGTCTGCTCTCCATTGTGTCTTTTATCTGCTGTCGTTAATTGTATCTTTTATCTGTTGTCATCAATTGTGTTTTTATTTAGTTTGATACTTATTGTGTTATATGTTATCACCATTGTGTTATACGTTATGGTCATTGTGTTTTAGTATGTTGTCCATTGTGTCTTTATATGTTGTCATTGATTGTGTTTTTGATCTACTTTACATTGTGTTTTACATCATGTCCATTGTGTTATTATAAAAACCGATAACACAATGTTAATTTGGGTTCTATCCATTGCGTTTTTATAAGAACCTATAACACAATATATGACACAATGAAGATGGTGTTATATTTGGGTTTTCTATAAATTGTGTTATTAGTTCAGGTCATTGTGTTTAATATGTTATTCATTGTGTTTTAATATGTTGTCCATTGTGTTTTAATAATTTGTTCAATTTTTTTATTATCTTTGTTCATTGTGTTTTAGTTTGTTGTGTATTGTGTTTTTAGTTTGTTTTCCATTGTGTCTTCATCTGCTCTCCATTGTGTCTTTTATCTGCTGTCATTAATTGTGTCTTTTATCTGTTGTCATCAATTGTGTTTTTATTTAGTCTGATACTTATTGTGTTATATGTTATCGCCATTGTGTTATACGTTATGGTCATTGTGTTTTGTATGTTGTCCATTGTGTCTTTATCTGTTATCATTGATTGTGTTTTTGATCTACTTTACATTGTGTTTTACATCATGTCCATTGTGTAATATGCAACTGGGTTTTTAAAATTTTTTTTTGAAAAATATAACAATATGGTACTCATATTAAAGATTAAAAAACGCTCGATTTTATGGTATAATTTTTTTTTTTTTAAAAATGATGTATAAAAAAGTTACAGACGTTTAAAATTTGGGGGGGGGGGGGGGGGGGAGGGGAATAACATGTGACTTGTATTTGCATATTCTCTTTCCTCTTGTAAACAAAATTACCCTTTCCATTTAATTTCTCCTAGTACACTTGTCACTCTCTGGTGGCTTCTTACCCTTCTTATTTTTAAACTCTTTGTATTATAACTCAACCCATATAAACATATATGCCAAGTTATTTATTATTCTAGCTATTAGCTTATCTAGGGTTTTTATGAACCGGTTATTGAAATTCTTTTAACAAAATAAGTTTCAATTAAATGTCCAAATATAATGACATATTTAACAAACTTAGAATTATTGAAGTTTTTGTAAAGCAAAAAATCAACAATTGCAAACTTCAATTCAAATTCCACTACATTCAACGAAACGAACGCTACCTTAATCTAACGATATGAAGAGCGTTGTCATCCCTAACAATTGCAAACGAGTTATAGTTTACAAATGGATTATAAATATTTTATAGTTTACTAAGCGATAAAATTACGAAGTTTAACACTAAATGTTCCAATTTTTTTTAACGGATTCCCCTCTTTCTTAGTCGGATTTGAGGGAGAAAGCATCATTGAGTTGTTAACCCACATGATATTTTTTTAATAAGTTCAATGAGGAAATTGTATTTACTCAACAAATTTTCCATTCCTTTCTTTGTCCACCACTTTTTTGTATTAATAGTATATGTAATTCTTAACTATTAATAATAATAATAAAAACGTCTTGGTATGTCGGTAAAAAATCGAAAATATAAGGAATCATTATTATTTTGATACAAGAACTACCCTGATTTATCATCATATATTTTTTTTTTGAACGGTAAGATTCTATGATTAATAGAACAGGGCCAGCATATGCTGTAAAAACCCAAAGTACAAAATACAAAATAAAAACGCACAAAACAAAACACAACAACGACTCCACCTTTTACTACATTATTTCACTATATCTCGAATGTTAAAATCCACCCATCTCTCCCAGACTAAGTCGTGAAATTTTGATCTACTTTTCAGCCAAACGAAACTATCTGTCATTATTGTCTCCGCTATGTTGATCCCGGACCTGATGTTACCTTCAAATTCTTTTTCGTTCCGAGCCTTCCACACGTTCCACATGGTTATTTGAAATACCGCGTTGATTACCTTCTTCCATTCCTTCGATCCTGATAAGCCGTCAACATATGCTAAAGCGTCTTTTACTCCTCGGAACTCGGTAGATGATGATAATTTCAGCCAGACAAGAATTGCATTCCAAATAGTTTTTGACTTGCTGCATCCACAGATGACATGATCTACAGTTTCTTCATCAGCCTCACATCTTGAACATAATTGATTGTTAATCGGTATCCTTCTCTTGATGAGTTCCTTTTTAACCGGTATCCTTTCTAACATTGCTCTCCACGTAAAATAGTTTACTTTCGGAGGAATCCACCTGTTCCAATGCTTCCATTCTTCTTCCGTTGCCGCTCCATCTTGACTTGTTATTTGATTTCTGACCACCGCTACTGAGAATTCTCCTTTATCGCTTGACTTCCACACCCATCTATCCGATCCTGTTTTGAATTTTACATTGTTCAGCAAATATAACATTATCGTCCACTGAGCCCATTCTTCATCGGAATTTGGAGGTCTTAACCACCCTAAGTTCCATTGATTCTCGCTATCCAGTTTTGTGACACATTCAATCACTTTAACATGTTTATTTCTAGCGATTTTAAATAGACCTGGAAACCTTTCTTTAAATCTTTTCCCATCACACCAGTTATCAATCCAGAACTTGACTTCATTCCCTGATCCCACTTCCGCTGTTATTTCGTCTGAAACCGAAATCCCAATACGTCCAAGTTCATTGCCTACACTCACAATATCTTTCCAATAACCTGCGATATTATTCTTAATAGGGATTATTTTGTGGCTCTTGTTACTCCCATGAATCGAATTTATTACTTTTACCCACAGCTCTTCCGGTTTCGTCTTAAATTTCCACCACCACTTTATCAATAAAGCGAGGTTAGTAGTTCTCAAGTCTCCTAGCCCAAAACCACCTTGTTGTTTCGGTCTTATCATTTTCTGCCAAGCTATCCACCGTATTTTATACCTCCCCGCTTTCCTTCCCCAAATAAAATCCCTTCGTATCTTGTCTAGCGCTTTTATTACCTTTTTAGGAGCTAAATGCATAGAGAAAAAATAGTTTGGAATGGCCCCCATCACAGCCTTTGCTAAAACCATTCTTCCAGCGAACGACAGGCACTTGGCTTTCCAGGCCGATAACTTGCTGTTGAATTTATCCACTACCGTCTTCCAGTGCTTCTCTTTTTTCATATTCGCTCCGATCGTTAAACCAAGAAACTTAAACGGCATTGTGCCCGGCTTACATTTCAACCTCCCTGCCATACCTTCAATCTCCTCGGCTTCCACTCCAAAACCGTATAAGCTTGATTTATTTAAGTTAACTTTTAATCCTGAAACCAGTGTAAAACATCTTAAGATGCGTTTGAGGTTAAGAATGTTGGTTTCTGACCATTCGCCCATAAATATCACGTCATCCGCGTAACATAAATGTGTGATTCTCGGGCCTTCTTGTGGAGTATCGATGCCGTTGAAAACACCTCTCTTTACCGCCCTCGTCATGATAACGTCTAGAGCTTCCATCGCAAGGATGAAGAGAAAAGGTGATAACGGATCACCTTGCCGTAATCCTCGTTGTAACTTGAATTCTGAAGTAGGTGATCCGTTTACAAGCACTGATGCCCAACTTGACTTCAAGCACGCTCCAACCCATTTAATCCATCTATTTGGAAAACCCATTGCTTTCAAATTTGAGAGAATAAATTTCCAATTAACTGAATCGTATGCTTTCTCGAAATCTACTTTGAACATGAACATCTTCTTTTTGGTCTTCTTCGCCCAAGAAATTATTTCGCTTGTGATGAGCGGTCCATCGAAAATAGATCTACCTTTTACGAATGCCGTTTGCACCGGGGCCACGATGCTAGGGATCACGTTTTTTAACCTGTTGGCTAAGATTTTTGCAATCACTTTATATAATACTCCAATCAGGGAAATTGGTCTAAATTCATCCACTGATGATGGGTCTCTAATTTTAGGAATGAGTGCTATGAATGATGCGTTGCATCCACGTTCAATGAATGCTCTCTCATAGAATTCATTTAAGACACCGCTGAATTTTTGTTCAAATTGTTCCCAGAATTTTTTAATGAAACCAAAAGAGAAACCGTCGGGTCCCGGAGCTCTATCGCTTCCACACGCCCACACCGCCTTCTTTATTTCTTCTTTTGAAAATCGATCCGTTAACGCCATTGCTTGTTCATTTGTGATCCTATTAAAACCTCTTCCATCCAAGGACGGTCTATGCTCACTAGGTTCTGAAAATCTAGCCATGAACTTATCTTTAAATTCCTCCTTAATAGCCTTCGGATCCGTAATCATGTTACCATTTACCTTCAAAGCGCTAATGCAATTTCTAGCTTTTCTACAGTTAATGATCCTGTGGAAAAACTTTGTGTTTTCATCTCCAAGTTTGGCCCACCTAAATTTCGCTTTTTGTTTTAGATCCATTAATCTCTTTCTCTCGTACTTCTTTATTTTCCATTTACCTCTAACTCTACATTCTTTCTCCAAGCCCGTGAGTCGCCTTGTCTCCGCCGTCTTTTCTATTCTTTCCACTTCTTCCATAGCTTCCTGGACTTCTTGTTCTTCCTTTAATTTCTCCACCCGTCTCCTCTCTTTTATTCCTGCTTTAAGCTTTTTCAGAAGATTTGCCATTTCTTTCATGCTATTGCCCTCGTTTCTTGACTCCTCTATAATTTTCTTTACCATTTCGCCTATGCCTTCATCCTCCAGCCAACTATTGTAAAATCTGAATGGGATTGGTCCGAAATCGTTGTTTGCACTAGATAGTAATAACGGGCTATGATCCGAGACGTGCTTTGTTAGTGCTTCGAACCTTGCCGTCGGCCATTTATTCATAAACGAATCGCACACTAGAATCCTATCGATCTTACTAAGATTAGATCCATCGTCCGACATGTACGTGAATTTATGTCCCCCCATTTGGTATTCGACTAGTCCTGCTTCCGCGATAAAGTTGTTAAATATCACTGCACTTTGATTGTCAAATCTGGAATTCATTCTTTCCTGTTCTTCTCTAACTTCGTTGAAATCTCCTCCCATGAACCATATTCCTTCACTTGCTGATTCCTTGATGGACTTCAAATCCTCCCATAACGATCTTCTCCTCATAGCGTCACAAGGAGCGTATACATTAACGATGTTAAGCTGAATATTACTTCCAGCCATAATTCCGCTAATTACTAAGAATGAATCATGTTTTACTATAGATTGCTTTGAGAACATCCCTGGGTCCCAGACCGATATCAAACCCCCTGACCTTCCCCTAGCATCCACGGAATCCCATTCCATATCCGCTTTCCCCCAATATCTTCCCACTGTTATTGGATCGACATTTGATACTTGAGCTTCTTGTATGCATAAGAATGAAATTTTATTGTCTTTGACTAGCTTGCTAATCCACTTCGGTTTTTCCACACCCCCAATTCCTCTTATGTTAACTACCAAATAATTCATGGTGCACTATTTGACTCCAATTCCTCCCTCACAACTTTTTGCACATCCTGTCTACATTTTGAGACCCTAATTCCAATCTTCCTTCCAATTTCCATGGTTGCATCTGTTTCTTCTTGCACATCCATTAAAGGTTCTTTATTTAAGTCCAAAGAACCAATCGTATCTAAGTCATCATCATTAATGGCCTGACCAACGACTATTGATCCCCTCTCGGTTCTGATCCTCTTGTTTGTTGTGCTCCCTTGCCTTGTAAATGTGAAAGTAGAAACTCCTTTCTTCCTTTTTTTTACAGCCTGCTTATTTCCCCAGATTAGTGCATTTAAATTAAAAGGATCATCACTCAGCCCACTATCTTTTTCCGAATTGCTAATGCTGGGCCTATTTCCATTACTAATTCCATTATTAAGTCCATCATTATTTGATTCAGGCCCACTACCTTCACCACTATTAGCTTCCCTAGGTCTAGCTTGAAAATTAAAACTTTCACCATCCCCATATGCACCGATATTAAAGTTGCCGCCTACATTCTGACTCGATATTTGTGTTCCTTGCGTCTTTTCCTTCTCCAAGCATTCCGCAAATATTTCTTTCCAGTTACCGCCAAAATTTATTGCATCTTCCGGATTCCCATTATCCCCACCTGTCGAATTAACTTCCTGTCCGTTCGTCTCCCCCATTTTGTCCACGCCGGTCACCGGAGTTGCATTTTCTCCGATATTGTTTTGTGTTTCCACCTGAATTGTTTCCTCGTCTTCTTCACTATTCTCGTCTATCGGTATCTCACCGCCACCTCCGTTATTAGCATCTACCGGATTCTGTTCGTCCTCCTCTTCATTTGTTGAGTTTGTGTCATCAGGAGTATTAATGAACACAGAATCATCTTCGACGAATTTTGGTGCCCAATTGCCTGACACCTCTGATAGCCAGCACCTAAACACAGCTGATTTATGCATTACTGTAATTTCTGAATTAATAACTTGGCCTGTTTTAACTATTACACCGATATAAGCACTCGTCAAATTACTATCTTCTTTGCTAACCTCTGCTTCTTTTATCACCCTACCCAACTTCTCACCAATTCTATTGAATGTTTCTTTGTTCCTTAAACTGATCGGGATACCACAAACCCTGACCCACGCCAGTCTTTCATACCAGTTCTTATCATTCTTCCATCTTTTAACCTCGGTGAAATACTCCTCACACCTTTGTCTATTAGTAGTCAGAATTTCTTCGGCTACCAACTGTGATCCCACTGTAACCAGAATCTTCAGACCTCCAGCATATCTTACCTCCATTGTGTCTGGGCTTACCTCTCGTAACAGAATTTTTGCTCTACACAATATCTCCATTGATTTGGCTTCCATGCTTATAGTTCTTTTACTCCATTCATCCATGTTTTCCTCGTAGTTATCTGGCAATATCAACCTTTCTCCCGTTACTTCCTCCCTGTTTCCTCTTAGCACTTCCAAGTATGACTTGCCACCACCAACTATGCTCTGGGCTGCAATTGGTACACCTCCTCCTACCTTATTTCTTGGTCTATCATAGGCTACCTTTGATATCGATTTGTTCTCCGGCCAACTTCTCCGTACCTCACCTTTCCGAGCTATGCCACCTTTACCTTCAATATCTTCCTCCCTTTCGAACTTCGACACATTTGCTTTAACCTTTCTATCCCCAATCCAGATATTGTTTAAAGCTTGCACCAGCTTGGTAAGGTCGCGGAACTTATTGAATCTAACAAAAGCAAAACGCTTCCCTTTTAGGTCTTATCATCATATATTTAAAATGAACTTTAGTATTTTGAATTCATTTCACATGTTTAACCCTTTTCACACTAGAAATTGGAACAGAGTGGGTCATACTAAATAGTCCCACCATTTTGTGTAAACATTAAAAACAAACTTTTTGTAAACTTTTATAAATTATAAAGCATTTATTTCCTCTCTCATTTAATTCAAAATTTGAAAACGAAATGAAAGCAATTGAAAAAGAGAAAATTTGTTGGAAATGTAATATGGTGATCACTTCTCATAATGTATCATAAAATAATAAAATATCGTATGGATTGCAAGGATTTGGGGACAAAAGAGATACCAACGAAATAAAAGTCAAACGGTCAAACCGCCCATTGCTACACTATTACCTTTTAAACTCCTTTAACAAATTGCTAACTAAACCTCATAAATTTAGCCCATGGCATCATAACCTAGTGGCATTTTAAGAGTGTGATAAGGTTTAGAGACCATTAGGTCCTGGGTTCGATTCTCATAAAGGGGAGGTTTTTTCAAGATTTATTGGGTTTCCTTCTGAATTGGTGTATATGCATTATTGTCTAATGGAGATGGATATGATCGGGTGGTTCCACTGGTGACATAATGATACTCCAGTGGTCCTAATTTTCCGTTAAAAAACCCATAAACTTAGCCCATAGGCATCATAGCCTAGTGACATCTTAGGGGTGTGATAAGGTTTAGGGACCATTAGGTCATTGGTTCGATTCTCACAAAAGGAGGTTTTTTCTAGATTTATTGGGTTTCCTTCGGAATTGGTGTATATGCATTATTGCCTAGTAGAGATGAATATGATTGGGTGGTTCCGCTGGTGACACAATGATACTCCAGTGATCCAAATTTTCCGTTCAAAAAAAAAACCCATAAACTTATCGTATAATCTTCTTGGAATTTTCCTCTCATGAGCGATAGAACTAGAGACGTTTCATTATCTATTGCATAGTTTAAGTGCTCAACCAAGTATACTATAAATCAAGTTCGAGTAAAGATTGATCTTCAAATAGATAAACAGACAATCAACTCATATAACTTAGTTGGATTTCTTGTTGTGGCCAATATATATTTCGCATTTATCTTGCTTGAGCTTAGAAAGATTTCTAACCCTTCAAACTTTACATTTACCAAGTTGTTATTGTCTTTAATTAATTAAGTGGTTAATGTTTCAAGCTTGTTACGAGATAAAGGTATAAATAATGTTATGTTGAGCTTGTTGTTGAAAAAAGCTAGACTTTTAGATGGGCTGCAACAATTTTTTTTTACGAATACATATTCCGTTGGTGACACGATAATATTACAGTGGTCCGTCAGTTCTTCAAATTTGTCGTTCAAAACAAAAAAAAATAATATTAAAATCCCCGTGAACAAAACACAATACTAAAAACTTCCCTTTCAATGACATCCTCTGCCCATGGTTTTATAGCCTAGTGGCATCTTGGTGGTGGGATAAGGCTTTGGGACCAATAGGTTATGGGTTCGATTCCCACAAGGGGGGTTTTCCCATGTTTATTGGGTTTCCTCCTGAATTGGTGTGGCATTATGCCAAGTGGAGATGGATATGATCGGGTGGTTCCTCTTGTGGCACGATAATACTCCAAATGATAATTTTTTAGAATAATGGATTTTAATAATCCTAACTATTAGCCGTTGGCCTATAACGGTCTCAACTTTAAAAATAATCAGTAGTGGTCCCATCTTTTCATATATTGTAAACCAATGGATCTTTACTAAACTGAAAATGATAAGGGGCAAAAAGAAATTAATGTTCTTTTAGTAAAGGTCCATTAGTTTACAATATGTGAAAATGTCAGCCAACGGTTAATAGTTTAAAATATTAAAATCCATTATTCCTATTTTTTTTTTTTTTTTTTTTTGAATTAGAATAGGAAGTGTAAATTGAGATAAGTTCAAGGTTCTATTCCAAACATCCATCCTCACCTCAAAAATTAAAGTCAATGACGGTAGAAAAAAGCAAAGGGGTTAGGGGACCATGAAATAAAAAGTAAGATCCAAATCATCCACAAAATAAGAATGACCCTACGACTACGAGCCTTTTGTAAACGTGTCACGTTTCCCCAATAACATGATTATTAAATTTCATATAATATTATTTTCTTACAAAAACAAATATTTAAAGTATGTGTAACAATAACGTCTTCACTACAATATACTTGTTATAAACATAACAATATTACAATGTTATTTGTCTTCAAAACAAATTAACCCTAAACCGACAACTTCAACCATTCACCGGTTAATTAGGTTAACCTCTTGATGAAACACTGGTTAACACCGATGGTTAACTAGCTGGGTCGTCTCTTAGGTGGGTTCAATCGCCTTCTCTACTCGCCTAAGACTGAGATCCTGCAAAACAGCAACACCGTTAGCTCGTTAAGAGGGGAATATGGGGGTTTCCCTCTTAACCGGGCTCCGGCATGAGAATAAGTACTGCTCCGAGGGGGAAAAAGTGTGTGTTGTAGGTGAAAAGTAAGGTGAACAGAATGAATAACCTGAATGATGAAGGGTCCTATTTAATAGCCGGAGGGTGAAGGAGAGAGGAGAGACCTTGCCAGCTGCTACTGGGCGTCAGCTGTCCGACCAAGGAGAATATCCTCTTGGTCTCCTCTGTTGTGGTCAGGATAGTGGTACACGTGGCGCGCCGTCATTTGTCCATGTAGGAGGATCGGTACTGCAGCTGTCGGCCTGCCCCCAGGTAATGTTGCAGGTCCACATGGCGTCTGGTTATTGGTGACACGTGTTGTCCTTTTTGTCTGGAGGAGCATCATCGGTGCCACCTTGACGTCTTCCAGAAGCTTCTAGAAGCTTATGGATTTACTTTCTGATGTAGGCGCAATGTTGGACGGAAAAAGTAGTGTGATCCATGCCATGTGTGCATGGAATTGGGACCATATCTCTTCAAGTCCCCCCAGTCCAGTGTGCCTTCTACTTGAGTTGATCGTCTAGGAGGGATTCTGGACTTATAAGGGTAGTGGTCTTTGTTGGGCGCATGACGATGGTCTTGCGAAGTTGAGCCAAAACGGCGCGCGACACATGGTGGCAGTCTTGCAAAGTTGAGCCAAATGGCGCGCGACGCATGATGGCAGCCTTGCGAAGTTGAGCCAAAATGACGTACAGCGCATGGTGGCAGCCTTGCGAAGTTGAGCCAAAACGGCGTACGGCACATGGTGGCAGCCTCGCAAAGTTGAGCGAAAACGGCGCACGGCACATGGTGACAGACTCGCGAAGTTGAGCCAAAACGGCGTACGGCACATGGTGGCAGCCTTGCAAAGTTGAGCCAAAGTGGCGCATGGCCCATAGTGACGACTTTACTTTTTGGCGGTTTCTTCTAAGAGAAGTTTCTTTGTTGGGATAAGGACAACTGACACGACTGACGTGCCGTCTGATGTTGCTGTCTTTTCGGAGATGAACAGTTGCCTTTTCAGAACCGTTAGGCACTTTTTCGCCGTCTGTCAGGCGCGTGGCGACCACGCGCCCTAAAATTTAGGCGGCAGTTTCTCTCTCCCCTGACGTGTCATCTCCCTGTTGGGTGTCCTTCTGCCTTCCTGACGGTCCACTACCCATCGCAATAAATGTGATGGGTATAAATAGATGGCGGTTACCCTTTCTTTTTCCACTTTCGAAATTCAAATTCCTCTTCTATCTTTGAATTTTCACTGAATCTCCTCCTTTTTTTCTCTTCATCTTTCATTGAGTTCTTCTTTTTTATCTTTTCTTGCCTGAATCATGACTCCTGCTCCGAAGTCTACTACTTCTACAAGGAGAAGGAAATACAAACCAAGGAATCCTCCGGGGCCTGATCACGCAGTTATTGGTTGGAGAGAGGATGAACTCAATAATTTGGTTCAAAACTTTGGTCTTTCTTCCGACTGGGGAATTCGGTTTCCTACTCCAAACTCTACTGCTCTTGACGCTCCTCCTGGATACATGTCCCTATACGCTGATTTCTTCCGGGAAGGGAACTTTCACCTCCCGATGTCCAGGTTCATCGGAGAAGTGCTTACTGGCTATGGTTTGCATATTTCTCAAATAAGTGCTTTGGGTTTACCCTGAATTACTCATTTTGAATTCATCTGTCGGGCCAACCATGTTGAGCCGAGTTTTGAGAAGTTCAATGTTTTCTACTTCGTCACTTGTACTGGTGGTTTCTACTCCTTTAGTTCTCGTACTACCGGAGTTAACCCTTGTAGCAGAGATCCACCAAAAAGTCTCCATGACTGGAAACAAAAGTTTTTCTATATTCGCCGTGGCGTGATTCCCCTTGATATGCATTATAGGGCTGAGAGTAAAGGGGTTCCACGGGTGAATGTGTCGATTGACTTTGCTGAGCAAGAGTGGTACAAGGTTTTAACTAGGAAAGTTACTCCCATCATCCAGCTTGAAGAGAAGGCTCTCGTTGCCGCCGGTATGAGCATGTTGTGGGCTCCCCAAAACCCTAGGGGTTTCCCGATTTATGGTTACCAGGGGAAAGGTATCATTGTGATTGATTCGTTTTTTGGTTTTTCTCCCTTTGTTTTGTTACGTGCCACTTCACGCCCCTTTTTGTGTGTTTTACAGTAGGCTACAGCTTGATGAATGTGTTTGATTTGAAAGCCGGTGGTGCTATGGTTATTGTTGTCTTACCTGAGGGAAGACCATTATGGGTTGACCAGATAAGAGATAACTTTTTGCACCCAACCAGTGAAAGCATGGCCACTTATGCCAATGTTGTGTTAGGTGAAGATGATGTGGACGATATTGACGTTGACTCTGTCCCTGCTCGAGAGGAGGTTATCGTCCTTTCGAGTGAGGGCTCTAATGAGTCGCATGAAGGTCTAATCCGTCGTTCCACGCGTGCAGGTCCGCCACAAGGGACTGTGAATGAGCCGGTTGTTGATGATGTCGAAACTCCGGTTGATACTACTGAACAGTTGGAAACCAGGAAGTAGAAAAGAGGAGACAAACCTGAAAAGAAGAAGGCCGAGGAACCTGTGTCTGAGGCACCTCGTAAGCGACCTTCTAACCTCCCCCTCCTGGACTATGTTGTCGTATCTGACACGCTATCTGGTTTAGACGCAGGAGTAAAGCGGTCAGAGCGTGACCCGGATGATGATGTTACTTTAACCGAGATAGTGAAGAAGAAAAAACTTCTTGAAGATAAAAAGAGAGAGCTTGATGCGTAAGCTGCCGCTGCTTTAGCTGAGAAAAAGGCCAAGTTGCAAAAGGAACTTGTCACCACACCATCTGAGTCAGAGATTGATTTAGGTGTCTTCAGTGCCAAACCTGGTAATTTGTTGGAGAAAATGTACAAGTCTGGTTCTGGTTCCCGAGGTATGATTTCCCTCAGTGAACATAATTTTCTGTTGTTGTTGTTGTTGTGTTTTCATTTTTTTTTCTTCCTTTTGACTACTTGTGATTTTATGTTACAGTTCCCAAGTCTGGTAAGGGTACACGCAAAGTTGATATTTCTCAGATTACACCTCCTGAATCTCCTCCGTCCCGAACCTTTGATTTATCTCCTCTGCGTCCAGATCCGAAGGGGAAAGGTAAAGGGGATGATGCTGAGGTTGAGCATGTGGAGGAAAATGTTGCTGTTGGCCCTGTTGGTGATGAGGGTCGTAAAGACGGTGTTGAAACTGAGGTGGAATCGAGTGAAACTACCCCCCATGCTACTATTTATACGAAACGTCTGCCAGGTGCTGGAGGGGGTGGTACATTCGGGACCCGCCAGAGTCCAGAGTATCAACATGTTGAAGGTGCATCCTGGGACACCCAGAATCCTGCATGTGATGATCTTCCGCATGCTCCTCGGTGGAAGTTGACTCAGGGTTCTCGGATGAACGATATTGATAATTGTCGTGAGTTCTTTTCTTTATCCCCCCCCCCCCGGCGAGAGGATGTTTCAGAAAAGACGCCATCAGATGGATCTCTTGGATGATCATATCCATGCTGGGGTTAATTTTTATGCTACCTCCCAAGAGATTGTAAGGAAATGGCAGCTGATAGGGGAGGATACATTGGAATTCGAGGCTGCTAAGAAGGCCCTGGCTGAAGAGAGAGAGAAGTTTAATGCTGAGAAAAAGGGGTTGTTATGGAGGGTTTCCGATGCGGAAGATAAACTTGCCAAGGAGAAACAGTTTAATGCAAACAAGCAAAAGGATTGGGAGACTGCTTGTGAGCGGACTAATCGCGAGATGCAGAATGCTCGTGATCAAATTGTAAAGATGAAGGGTGAGAAAACTCATATCAGTAACGAACAAGAGCAGGAGCGTGCCTTGTATCAGAAGAGAGAAAACGAGTATCTCCAGCGTATAGCCAAGTTGGAGAAGTTTGCTTCTGAAAAGGTTGCAGAAAGCAAAGCCTCAGAAATCCTTGCTGAGGAGACGGCTGCAGATTGCAAATGGTTACTTGCGCGTGCCGTTCCTTTTGTATATTCCCTTTGTCTATCCGTGTTTGTCTGTTGTATTAGCTCTTTTCTTATGTTCGCTCTTGTTTTACAGATTTCTGAACGCATCGCTAAATCCGATGAACTTGCTAGATATATGTACGAGTTGGGGGTGAGGCTGCATACAATAACGGGCGTAATGCTGGTTATGCTGAGGATCCTGACGGTGGTGATGCAGGTCCTAGCCGTGAAGATTGATGATTTTCGGCTTACATGCCGCGTATGGGCCTGTGAGCCTTGTAATTTTCGGAACAACTATTCTGCTTCTTGAACAATTCCCTTTAACTGATCTTATGGTTTGTTTGATATTTTGGCATATTTTGATATATATGTGATGCTGATGACAGGTTGTTAACTTGTGAATTTTGTTTCTGTAACAATATGTGCATGTGTAATTACTTTGATTAGGTATCACGAATGAATGATGGCTGTGACATGTTAAATTGTGTTAGTCATCCTAACTTTGCATTGTATTGTGTTATGCTTGGAAAACTTTACAACGTTTGTTCTGTCATTAAGCGTGTAGTTTGATTCGTATATACGAAGTGATCGTTTTACAGGTTATTGTGTTGACCCGGCTGTGCTCAGCCTTGTGGTCTTACAATGTTTGTTTTACCATGCTTACGATGTTTTCGTGTGTAGGTGGGCACGAAGTGGCGTTTGGCTTGACAGGCTTTAGTTGTGTGTTCTTGACCCAGCTGTGTACTTAGTTGCGACGAGCCTTAGAAGTCTACAACGTTCCCTCCGTCTGAGCCATTGATGTTTTCGTGTACACCCGAAGTAATATATGCAGTTGTAACAAAAATTCGCAAGAGATAGGATAGCCAACACTTCCTGTATTAAAGTCAACTGTGTTGGGCACGCGGCTCTTCATTACAAGGAAAAATAAAAACTATGGTCAACTACATATAACATCTCCTTAGTTGTTGAGCATTCCAGGTCTTGGGGACTTCTTTGTTTTCAAGCGTGCGCAGCTTGTAGGCTCCTTTCCCAAGGACTTCGTCTATGATGTAAGGTCCCTCCCACTAGGGAGCCAGTTTGCCCGGTTTTTCGGCATTGGACGCTTCATTGTCCCTTAGGACGTAATCCCCGGGGTTGAAAGTGCAGATTTGGACCTTTCTGTTGTAGTATTTTTCCAACTTGGTTTTATATTTTGCCTCATTGATTGCTGCCATCTCTCTTCTTTCTTCTAGAAGGTCTAGGTCTAACCTTCTTTCTTCCTCATTATTGACAGCATTCATTGACAGCATCCTTGGAGATGGCAGGCCGATCTCTGCTGGTATCACAGCTTCTGACCCGTAGACTAGACTGAACGGTGTTTCACCGTTCTTGTCTTTGGGATAGTCCTATGGGCCCACAGTATGTTGGGCGACTCGTCAATCCATCCTCTTCGCTGCGTCCGAAGCCTCGCTTTGATACCGTCCACGATACTTTTGTTTACTGCTTCTACTTGACCATTTCCTTGTGGGTGGGCCACCAAGGAAAAGGTATGTTCGATATTCAGCTCTTTAAACCAGTTCTGGAGGTATTCAGCGGTGAAGTTTGTTCCGTTGTCGGTTATGATTCTCATAGGTAGCCCGAAACGACAAATTATTTGCTCCCAGATGAACCTTCGCACCACTGTAGATGTGGTTGATGCTAGCGCCTTTGCTTCCACCCATTTTGTGAAATAGTCTATTGCGACTATGATAAACTTCACTGCTCCTAGGGCTTCCGGAAAAGGACCAACCATATCTATTCCCCACTGCTGGAACGCCTCACGATTCCGGTCACCGGAGTACCTCCGACACCCATCCTCTCTCTCTCGTATACACTTAAACAAGCAAACACAGTGACTTCATCTTCTCATCCAGTCACCTTCTCGATTCCTACCGGCATACATGAAGAACGAGGAGAGAGAGACGAACGAAATAAGAAGACGGTGGTCGACGGCGGCGGTAAAGCCGCCGGAATTAAAGACAGCGGCGCCGCCGCAGGCGGTGATGGCAGCGACGGTCTCCGTTCCGTCTCCGACACACACTTCCATTCAGGTTAGTTTTGAGTCCAGGTTTCGTTTTGTTTTTGCTCGATTTAAAATCCGGTCGGTTTCGATTCAGTCATTTGTTCGATTCGTGCAGAATCGGTGGCGGTGGTGGTAACTCTGAGCAGCAGAACATCCCCATCCGATCGACACACACACCTTGGTTCCCTGTTATTCCGGCGAGAATCTTGAGCGGCGACGGAGATTAGAAAAGCGGAGAAAGATGTCGGAGAGAGACTACAGCGGCAGCAGCGTCGCTGACCTCAACGGCAACCGGCGACGTGCTGTTCTGCGGGTTTTCCAACAAAACTCCCGTTAGACCTGAGTTCCGGTATGTGGTTCAAGTTTTCGGGTCATGTTCGAAGTCTAATTTTGATTTAGTTTTGATTTGGTTTTTTTTTTGGTTCAAGCTTTTCAGTTCAGACTACATCGAGTCAACTTTGGACAACATCAGTATTGGTTCGTATTCAGAATCGGTTTCCAGTCAACTGTCGGTCAACTCAGTCAAGCATGGTCAACGCTGGTCAATGCGAGAGTTTAAAATACATGTAAGGCGCGAGTTCATTTATATTATCTTACATATATATTAATTAGCGTAAAACCGAACTTGAGCCGTCGAATCATAGTTTATGAATCGTTTAGTATTCGTCAACTTTATAAAGATATTCATATATTGCTATTGCCATAATGTTTCGTTTATTGTTTATTGAATTTTGACAATTATATCGACAACTCGTATTGTCGGGACCATCCAAAAACAGGGGAAACTCTGCCCGTTTTTCGTAAAAATTCGTGAAACGATACGTGTTTAATTATAAAATGAAGTGTGTCGGATTCAGTTAATTTTATAACAATACGTATAAATGTATATTTATTTTGGGCAATACTTCTATAGTACTCTTAGTGGATTAAATGAGAATTATTACATAAACTATATGAGATATATGTATATACATGTATATAAATATATACGTATATATCAACAAGCTATACTATAATTTTCCAATTCAAATCCGCCGTCTAAATTCCGATTACTCATACACCATCGTTTGCCCATATAGGGTGACCTCGGTGTTCCATCCTCCTAATCTCGTACACTCGTCAACAATTGGATAATCGGAAGACTTAGCAATTATGTGAGCATACTCGATCCCTTTTTACGCTTTATTACCTTTGGGATGCAATACATGTACTTTGAATCAAATACACATACATGCTAGAATTTTATACAAATAATCTCTGTATATGCTCATACGTGTTATACTTGCAAACATACGTGTTATACTTGCAATTGTACGTGTTTAAATTTATATACTTAACTTAGTTTTTGCCATAAAAAAATCTATTCAAAACATTTTTATACTTATACTCAAACTTGTATGCTCGGCAATACTATTTGTATTGATCTATGCTTTAACATGTATTGCAGGATTTGGATGATGCAAGGAATCTAGTAGGTTTGCCTATAAACGCATTTAGATTTTAATACTTGTTGTACTGTACTTTATTTTCAAACATGTTGTATTCTGTTTCCAATACTTGTAATGATTAATTATCAATTAAATGAAATTTAATTATTTGAATACTTATTGTGCATTATTTATTTTAATCTTGTGGTATTCTAGTTCAAACCATGTAAAATGTAATTACTAAATACATGACACAAAATAACGTTATGATGTCTCTTGCAATCTACACACTTCGTCTCATCCCGATGTTTCCGCCATCGGTTGGGGTGTGACAGATTAGTATCAGAGCCATAACTATAGAGAATTAGGTAGAATTGCCATGTTCGACCTAGTCTATAGTCTAAGTACCAAAACTTAACCATTCCTTATTCTTACTTAATATGTAATTATTTGCTTCTACCTCTTCTTTTGTCTAAATATACAATTTGTCTTTTCTAAAACATTTCACACAATACATACCTGAAGATACTCATATTCCACAATCGAAACGACTCACTAGAATAGGGGTGATTCCCGCCTTTGGTGACGAATTTCAATCCACCTTACATGTTATATTGCATGAAATTTCACCATCAAGTCAGGAGTGATATCCGTATCTTGATGGGAATTTCCATTTCATAGTCTAGTGGTTCCTTATTGATGAGTCGAGATTTTATCTTGTTTCGTTCAATAAACCACATTTTGGGGACGAAATTGTCAAGCTAGGATTGATATCCACACCTTGATGACTGGTCCCGCTCTACGATTTTCAGTCTCGCAAAAGTTTCATATTTTCAATCAAATTAGGGACATGTACTAACTGGAAGGATAAAATATCGTTAATCGCCTAACGACGAGAGTATTATACCCATTAGGCAAAAGCATGTCTCCCTAATTCGGAAGGACTTGCGATTCACTTTGGAATAGTCGAATTTTCTAAACCCGAAGCATTCCAATACTTATCAAGCCTCTCTTTTATATTAACTTAACTTTTATGCGATTTAATACTTGTTACCTAATCATTGTTTTATACAATAAATTAATACACGCATACTGATACGTTATACTTGATTCGGGATTACTGGACATTCTTTATGTGACGAATTGGTCATTAGCTTCGTAAGAAGCCACACCTTAACGTATATAGTGCATGTGAAGCACTATAGGAGTAGCGCACCGCCACATGGATTTGTGGTTACGTTAAGTTAAACTTTTACGGTCTTTGTAGCAATGAAATGATGACATGTGCTATAGAGATGATATTAGCGGACACGTTGGTTCGATTTGTTCGAGCCTCACCTTAACATATATAGTGCTTGTGAAGCACTATAGGAGTAGCGCACCGCCTCATGGACTTGGGGTCATGTTAAGTTAAACTTTTACGGATCTTTTCATAGCAACGAAATGATGACATGTGCTATGATTAGATAACGCTTGCGTTAAATGTTATGTTGACATTTTGTCATTAACTTTGGATGAAGCCTCACCTTAACATATATAGTGCTTGTGTAGCGCTATAGGAGTAACGCCCGCTGCATGGACTTGCGGTCATGTAAAGACATTCATACATACTTGCGGACACGATGGTTTGACCAGTGAGATCACATGCCAGTAATGCGTTAATCTAGTTAACTAAATATCTCGTGTGGACTATTCAAAGACTTTAATCATACTCATACTTATAACCTCTCTCATACTTAAATACCAATCATGCTCACATACTTAAATTACTATACGTTATCATTCTCACTCGTAATACGTTAATAAACCCTGACCCATATACTACTAGAACAAACTATGCAGATCATGCACATACCGAAGATAATCACTGATGCATACATGATTATATTGGTAGGTTCATGAAAACCATAGTAGGTTCTCCTGTATATCCTAACACGGAACGTAACATGACATCGATTTGCGAAACAAACGTAACAGGGTATGAACATGGTGGATACGCCGCTGGTACTTCCTATATATAAGTGTTTCTACCATGTTACCAAACGTTCGTAGAAACGTGCCATGAGAAATTCGGTGTTTCCTTGGACCTCATCGAATACAAACTTTGATCACCCGCAATCTATTCTCGGTAATACACTCACATACTTCGAAATGCTAACGTTTTCTAAAGTCTTTCACTTGAATAAATTTCGGGACGAAATTCCCTAAAGTAGGGGAGACTGTAACGCCTCGTGATTTCGTATTTTATTTTTATAAAAAACATTTGTACTCTACGTTTGAGGCGTTAATTATCATAAAAAAATTAATATTTTAAACCTATTTGATGTTCGCATAACCAATCGTTCAAATGACGCATTTTAAGCGTTTTAACAGAATGACGAACGCACGCGACCAATATCGACAACCGACGCGAACTTTTCATAATTTAATGCTAAACTAACATTATACGTCATATCACGAAGGTTTGGGTGCAGAAACGGGCTCCAGGAAGGTGTTGGGCCGCTCAAAGAGACTGAACGCACGCTAACGGGCCCTGGGCCTAACCCGCTTAATATAACCTAGATATAAAAAGGGGCATTATACACTTCAACTTCATTTTGTCAAACCCTATAACAACTAACACAGCCGACACCCCAGCTGCTTTTCTCTCCCCCTCGCCTCACGATTCCGGTCACCGGAGTACCTCCGACACCCCTCCTCTCTCTCTCGTATACACTTAAACAAGCAAACACAGTGACTTCATCTTCTCATCCAGTCACCTTCTCGATTCTTACCGGCATACACGAAGAACGAGGAGAGGGAGATGAACGAAAGAAGAAGACGGTGGCGGTAAAGCCGCCGGAATTAAAGACAGCGGCGCCGCCGCAGGCGATGATGGCAGCGACGGTCTCCGTTCCGTCTCCGATACACACTTCCATTCAGGTTAGTTTTGAGTCCAGTTTCGTTTTGTTTTGTTTTTGCTCGACTTAAAAATCCGGTCGGTTTCGATTCAGTCATTTGTTTGATTCGTGCAGAATCGTTGGCGGTGGTGGTAACTCTGAGCAACAGAACATCCCCATCTGATCGACACACACACCTCGGTTCCCTGTTATTCCGGCGAGAATCTTGAGCAGCGACAGAGATCAGAAAAGCGGAGAAAGATGTCGGAGAGAGATTGCGGCGGCAGCAGCGCCGCTGACCTCGGCGGCAACCGGCGACGTACTGTTCTGCTGGTTTTCCGAGAAAACTCCGGTTAGACCTGAGTTCCGGTATGTGGTTCAAGTTTTCGGGTCATGTTCGAAGTCTAATTTTGATTTAGTTTTGATTTGGTTTTTTTTTTGGTTCAAGCTTTTCGGTTCAGTCTACATCGAGTCAACTTTGGACAACATCAGTATTGGTTTGTATTCGGAGTCGGTTTCCAGTCAACTGTCGGTCAACTCAGTCAAGCATGGTCAACGCGAGAGTCGAAAATACATGTAAGGCGTGAGTTCATTTATATTGTCTTACATATATATTAATTAGCGTAAAACCGAGCTTGAGCCGTCGAATCATAGTTTATGAATCGTTTAGTATTCGTCAACTTTACAAATATATTCATATATTGTTATTGCCATAATGTTTTGTTTATTGTTTATTGAATTTTGACAATTATATCGACAACTCGTATTGTCGGGACCGTCCAAAAACAGGGGAAACTCTGCCCGTTTTTCGTAAAAATCCGTGAAACGATACGTGTTTAATTATAAAACGAAGTGTATCGGATTCAATTAATTTTATAACAATACGTATAAATGTATATTTATTTTGGGCAATACTTCTATAGTACTCTTAGTGGATTAAATTAGAATTATTACATAAACTATATGAGATATATGTATATATATATATATGGGAGAAGATCATGCGAGAAACACCTCTTATTGCGAGAACCGCGAGAACCAATGTGAACACAACCAAAAATGCCTAAAAATAGCTAAAAATCACACAAATTTTTTTTTTAAATATTTTTTATATAAAAATCGCTACTTTTCGAAGCACAAAAAAAAATTTTAAAAATTTTTTTTGGCCACTAAAAGTATCGATTTGAGCATAAAAAAAATTTAGATTTTTTTAAGGTTTTTTGGGGGTTTTGTTTTTAGCATTTTAGCTTGGGGGGGTTTAGGTTTTTGGGGGGTGGGGGAGGGGGGGTTTAGGTTTTTTTAGGGGGGGGGGGGGGTTAGGTTTTTTTTAGGTTTTAGTTTTTAGCATTTAGCTTGGGGGGGGGGGGTTAGGTTTTTTTAGCTATTTTAGGTTGTGTTCACATTGGTTCTCGCGGTTCTCGCAATAAATGGAGTTCTCGCATGAGCCCCTCCCATATATATATATATATATAGGAATAAGTTAAAATGAGAACCACCTCGAGTTGTAAGAACCAGCGAGAACCACCCCCGCGGGGGGCCGTTGACCACGATTTTTTTTTACAACTAGATGTGTATATTTTAACACCCTACGCAAAGTTTGGGTTCAAACGGCGCGCCCGAGGGGGTAGTTTTTTACGCCCAAAGTTTGGTTAAAAAAAAAGAAAAATTAATAGAAATTAAAAAAACCCAAACTTTGGGCGTAAAAAACTACCCCCTCGGGCGCGCCGTTTAAACCCAAACTTTGCGTAGGGTGTTAAAATATACACATCTAGTTGTAAAAAAAAATCGTGGTCAACGGCCCCCCGCGGGTGTGGTTCTCGCGGGTTCTTACAACTCGAGGTGGTTCTCATTTTAGCCTTCCCATATATATATATATATATATATATATATATATATATATATATATATATATATATATATAGGATTAGGTTCAAACGTGAACATTTTCTCCAGCGTGAACTGCGTGAACTGATCTGGGCCCTTGATTTTGTAGATGATAGATCTTAGATCAATGGCACAATTGTAATTAAAGGCATAATAAATTTAATTTAAATTTTAATCTAAAGGGTAAAATAGGAACTTTCATATTAAGATATGAAAACTAATTCATTTGTAATCCCCTAAAATCAGTTTCAAAACTTTCAAAACAATTCAAAACTTTCAAAACAAGATTCCCTCTCCATTCCAAAATTGCCTCTTCATTGTCAGTTTTAATCCTATCTCTTTCGTCTAGAAGATACCCAACCAAACCCTAACTCAAACAGATACGTAATTTGTGCCTATGGAGGTTGAATGGCTGATAGCAGGCCATCTTCGCAGCGAATCGGAACCCTACATCCACAGCGGTCCTTCATTACATACCTATCTCCGTCGATTATCCGTTTCATATTCGAATAATGTGGTAATTTTGGTCACGCAAGAACGCAGCCATGTAAGAACGCACACCCGGGTTCGTCATCGTTTCAATCTGGTCAAATTTTGGTCCGATTTTGATCATATTTTGGTTTAGGGTTCATCATTTGTTTCCATTCGTAGTTCCGAACCTGCTTATTTTCGTCTAGGGTTCATAATTTGGTCAGATTTTGGTACGTTTGGGATTAGGTTACTTATTGAACCTGCTTATTTGTTATACTTTTACACGACTGCACATATAATGAAGACTGAAGTTTGTATTTGTAGTTCAGAACCTGCTTGTTTAACAAATTGTAGTCTTGGGTTTCTATTTTGTAGTCTTTGTTTTTTTTCCCAGCGGAATTTAATGCCTACATCATAGCGATACATAGTATTTCAGAGCATTGAATGTTGGTAGTATTGGCCATTAATTTTTATGTCAAGTGCAATGTACACTGTTTGCCACATTTAGAAGGTGTTTAGCTGACCTGAATACACAGCATTACACAAATTCATGATGAATTTACTTCATATGAATATAATAATATATGAATTACCATCTGGTAATCTTCATGAACAATCTATTAACTATTAACATTAAATGAAACCTCAAATACATAAATAGAATCATTAAGTTAAAAACAGTATGTGGTCATTTACTTTTGATTGCTATGTGAGCCAATAATTCTGAAGGAAGAAAAGAAAAAAAAATGAAATTCAAAAGAGTTTAAAAGATAATAGTTGGTGATTAGATTATTAATTGTTTTAATTAGTAGGGTTATTGGTAGCAGCTAATCTATTTATGTAATAGAGTTGGAATTGGGTGAGATGTAGTAATGGTCAGTATGAAATATGAATAGAGGGTTTAGGGTCAATGCAATGTGGGATTTTGTGCTTTCCGATTCATAATAATTAATAATAAAAGAGTTGAACATGTTTGTTCGTTCGATCAAGGGCCTGATTTTCCAACATGTTATTCATGAAGTTATAGTTTATTATTAGACATTTTAATATTATATTATATGAAATTATAACCAGTATGGTTATAGGAATAAAAGCTACTAATAAAAAAAAGATTAAAACGGGTAAGTTCCAATTTCTAGTACATGTAGACTTCAAACCAGCAGATTTTGTCTGTGACAGAAGACTCATGCTATATAGGTGTGTATGATGCTTAGATGTATACAGTTTTGTGACATGTTAACCGATATAGCGTTTTCCAGCTGCTTTTAAGTGCTACCACAACTCTGCAAACTTAATAATAATAATAAGATCTGGGCCCTTCATTTTTGCTCTTTTTTTAATGCGATGTACACATGCGTATTCTGACTTTGCTCTGTTTTTAATGCGATGTACACATGTGTATAGCATCCGTTTTTCGTGATATCTTAGTTTTTTTTTGTGTATTGAATTTGTAAAGTTGTTGATGTACACTTGTGAATTATGCAAAGTATTAGTTGTTGAGTTTTTTTTTTGTTCAATTCTTTGATTTTGCTCTGTTTTTAACGCGGTGTACACATGTGTATTCTGATTTTGCTCTGTTTTTAATGCAATGTACACATGTGTATTCTACTTTTTGCTCTAATTTTAACCCAATGCACACATGTGTATAGCGTCTGCTTTTGTGATATCTCATAATTTTTGGTTTATTGAATGTGTAAAGTTGTTGACGTACAGTTGTGAATTATGCAAAGTATTAGTTACTGAGTTTTTTTTTGTGCTATTTTAGAAAACGTCGTTAACGAGAAAAGTGGAGATGAAAGGTCGATAAGGATGATTCACGTATGAGGTCGATAAGGATGATTCACGTATGTTTGTTTGCTTGGCCGATAAGGATGATTCAGCATACAACGTGGCGAATAGTTGTAAAAGATTATGTTTTTTGTTTTTCGATTATGTTGGGTTTATTGTTTTTACGAAACTGGAACTTGTAATTATATGTTTTTTGTTTGGTTTGGAAAACATTATGGAACTTGTAATTTGTTAAATATAAAATAGTTTTACGGGTATTGTTTCTATGTATGTATTATGTAGCTAATTACACATATGTACGATGCTGAGTACACATGTGTACTGTTCTATTTATATCCAAGTGCACATGTGTATACCGTTGAAATACGAAGGATACGTGGATCTTAAAAATCAAAATTCGAATTCTGGTGATGAATCTGAAATAAAAATTAAAATTGAAATATGGTGATTTGTTGATTTTTTGATAATTATCTTATTAATAAATAAAACATAATGTGGATAATGAATTTAAATTAGGAAAGATGTAACTTAATTCAATTATTAAAATAATGATTTAAATCTATTTTTTTACACAATTACAATCCTACCCTTAACAACTAAAAAGGAAATCAAGGGTTCAGATTTGTTCACGCAGTTCACTCTTGGGAGGTTGTTCACGCTGGAACCCTACCCTATATATATATATATATATATATATATATATATATATATAAGCTATACTATAATTTCCCAATTCAAATCCGCCGTCTAAATTCCGATTACTCATACACCATCGTTTGCCCATATCGGGTGACCTCGGTGTTCCATCCTCCTAATCTCGTACACTCGTCAACAATTGGATAATCGGAAGACTTATCAGTTATGTGAGCATACTCGATCCCTTTTTACGCTTTATTACCTTTGGGATGCAATACATGTACTTTGAATCAAATACACATACATGCTAGAATTTTATACAAATAATCTCTATATATGCTCATACGTGTTATACTTGCAAACATACGTGTTATACTTGCAATCATACGTGTTTAAATTTATATGCTTAACTTAGTTATTGCCATGAAAAAAAATATATTTAAAACATTTTTATACTTATACTCAAACTTGTATGCTCGCCAATACTATTTATATTGATCCATGCTTTAACATGTATTGCAGGATTTGGATGATGCAAGGAATCTAGTAGGATTGCCTAGAAACGCATTTAGATTTTAATACTTGTTGGACTGTACTTTATTTTCAAACATGTTGTATTCTGTTTCCAATATTTGTAATAATTAATTATCAATGAAATGAAATTTAATTATTTGAATACTTATTGTGCATTATTTATTTTAATCTTGTGGTATTCTAGTTCAAACCATGTAAAATGTAATTATTAAATGCATGACACAAAATAGCGTTATGAAGTCTCTTGCAATCTACACACTTCGTCTCATCCCGATGTTTCCGCCATCGGTTGGGGTGTGACAAGGTACAATGCCATGACGTCTCCTTTGGCGTTCTTACTGACAATTGATCTGTCCTGCTACGTGCATGGAGTCTACGTGCACTTCTACGTGTTTCACTCCCATTTTGATGGCCAATCGCAACCCAGCAAGAAAAGATTCATACTCGGCCTCGTTATTTGTGCTCCTGAAGTCTAACTGATGGCGTATGTGAAATCATGTTTTTCTAGACTTACCAATCTAAGTCTTGCGCCTGCGCCATCTTCGTTAGATGCGCCATCCGTATATAGCAGCCATGGTTCTTCTGAATGTTGCTTTTCGGCCATCTCCATTGCCTTGCATTCTCTATCTTTGTCATCGGGCACTTCTGTTAGGAAATCTGCCAACGCCTGACCTTTAATCGTTGGCCTTTGTCTAAAAACCACGTTATGGCCTCCCAGTTCTATAGCCCACTTTGCTAATCTTCCTGATATCTCAGGTCTTGCAAGGATGTTGCCGATGTTGTAATTCGTCAGAACATGAATGACATGATTAGCAAAGTATCTGTGTAATCACCTGAACCCGTGGATTAGTGCAAGGACCAACTTTTCCATTATGGTATACCTTGTTTCCGGGTCATTCAAGGTGCGAGATACGTAGTATACTGGTGTCTGCACGCCTTGTCGATCGACTAGTAGAACTCCTCCTACCGTTTTTTCTGATGCTGACAGGTACATTACCAGCGGTTCACCTTTCATTGGTGCTGTCAGCGTTGGCAATCGTATGAGATGCGTGGGCATGCTTTGTTCACCTTTCATTGGGGCTGTCAGCGTTACCATCTGAGAGACGCCAGTTGTCACGACCCCCGACCCGGTTTGACCCGTTTCAGGAGCCGCGGGACAGAAATACTGCGGTATTGATTTAATTGAGTTTAACAGCGGAAACAGGATCGTTTAAAGCTAAAAAAAAATTTTCCCGATTATTTTATTTCACAATTCGGGATAACACCCCAATAATTTACAATAGTATGATTTTTCTAGGAAATCGTTATGTTACAAAACTTATTGCTTTATTTTATAATGAGCCACTATCTTAAGCTTGAAATGCTCCCCAGCACTTTTCCTGAATTACAACAGATCACCTGAAACATGTTTGAAAAAGGTTTTGTCAGCGGGAAATACTGAGTGAATCATTCTATTTACTAAAATGACACATTTGTTATAATTTACAGTATTAAGAGCGATTACAATGTTTCTATTATCAAACCAACTACCCACGGTACTTGTCACTCGACCGAATCTGTGACTATGGTCATATCCCCCATTGGCTGCCCCAATGGTGACGATTATCAAGTAATGTATACAAAACCCCACATACCGGCTGTAACTTGGTGATTACAAAGACTTAATCCCCGTAATTATAACTTTGAAAATAACATGCTTTTGTAAATAGATTTGATAAAAAGAGAGAATGACTCACATTGCTGATTTAATATGGTCAGAGTCTAATCTATGATTTAGCCTTGTTAACCTAATCAATGCACACAAAACTGGGTTAGTAATCAATCCAGCAATTACGATAATTCACGAGATCAAATTCTCACAATGAATGACAAAATGCAATACTTCATCCATCGAATTAACGATGATCCGTTGAATTAACAACGAACGACAAAGTATAATACTTTACCCATCGAATTAACGATGATCCGTCAAATTAATGACGAACGATAAAGTATAACCCTAATGTGGGCGGCACTTAAACATTCATTGGATATCTTGATCGTCGGATAAATGAATCGTAGCAGCGATTGTGCTAATACCCTGTTTTGTAGCAGAATTTCGATACCCGGGGGTTGAATTTTGGAATAGCAGTTCGTAATACAGTGTAATTGTGAGAATTATTTCGACGTAATATGTTCAGAAAGCGAATGCCAATGTCTGCTATTTATAGGTGAAATTTGGTTAACCATACGCATCGTAGGCCAAACATCCCCTGCGCATCGTATGGTCTCTCAAACTGGCTGCGCATCGTAGGCCAAACATACCATACGCATCGTATGGGTTTAAAAAATAGGCCTATAGACTAGCCACGACTGGGACTAGCCTTGCTGAGTTGCCACTTTCATTTTTCAGTTATTTGACAACGAATTTTAGTGGATAATTATCCACTAGGGTTTACCCCCCTTAGTTTTAGGGGCCCTAATCCTGATTCTGAAAATTATGAAAATTTCAGGGTTTGTTCAGAATCACTCGGGTGTCTCAATTTTGGACTAATTAATATAATAATTAGGACTTTTGATGAGAGTTGTTACATTCTACCCACCTTAAGAAAAATCTCGTCCTCGAGATTTACTGGAATAATTGTGGATACTTTCTCTTCATTTCTGATTCCAGTTCCCAAGTGTATTCAGCTCCCCTCTTTGATTCCCACTTTACTTTGACCAACACCGGTCGTTTGTGTTTGAGAAACTTGATCTTTCGATCCTCAATTTGAAGAGGTTTCTCAACAAATTTCAATTTTTCGTTTACTTCTATATCTCGAAGAGGTACTACCAGAGATTCATCTGATAAGAATTTCTTGAGATTGGATACATGAAATACATTATGTACTCCAGATAATTCTTCTGGTAATTGTAAACGATAAGCTACTGGTCCTATACGTTGGATCACTGGAAATGGTCCTACGTACCTTGGACTTAGCTTTCCTTTCTTTCCGAATCTGACTACTCCTTTCCAAGGAGAAACTTTCAACAGTACTCTGTCTCCTACTTGGAATTCTAGCGGCTTGCTTCTATTGTCTGCATAACTCTTCTGGCGATCTCGAGCCGTTTTCAGCCTTTCCTTGATTTGAGTAATCTTATCAGTTGTTTCTTGCACTATTTCAGGTCCTGATAATTGACTTTCTCCTATTTCTGCCTAGCAAACTGGGGTTCTGCACTTTCTTCCATACAGTGCCTCGAATGGAGCAGTTTCAATGCTTGAATGATAACTATTGTTATAGGAGAATTCAATCAATGGTAAGTGATCATCCCAACTTCCACCAAAGTCTATTACACATGCTCGGAGCATGTCTTCTAGAGTTTGGATCGTCCTTTCACTTTGTCCGTCTGTTTGTGGATGATATGCAGTGCTCAGGTTTAGTCGAGTTCCCATAGCTTGCTGGAAACTTTTCCAGAAATGGGAAGTAAAACGACTATCTCTATCCGAAACAATGGAGAGTGGAACTCCATGTAAGGATACAACTTCATCTACATACAATTTAGCCAGTCTTTCCATGCTAAAGGTTTCTTTCATAGGTAGAAAGTGAGCTGATTTGGTTAATCGATCCACAATTACCCAAATCGCATCATTACCTTTTCTGGTTTTGGGTAACTTAGTAACAAAATCCATTGTTATAAGTTCCTATTTCCATACTGGCATCTCTAACTGTTGTAGTAGTCCTGAAGGTTTCTGATGTTCTGCCTTAACTTGTGAACAAGTAAGACATTTAGAAACATAGCTGGCTATGTCCTTTTTCATTCCTATCCACCAGAAGTTCTTCCTTAAGTCTTGGTACATCTTATTGTTTCCTGGGTGCATAGTATATCTAGATTTATGAGCTTCTTCTAAAATCTTAGGTCTTAAGTCTCCCTGCTTAGGTACCCAAATTCTACTTTTATGGAATCTCCAAATTCCATCTGCTCCTTGTTCTAATTCCTTGATTCGTCCTTTCATTCCTTCAGCATCATCCTTGATTGCTGTAGTTTGAACATTCTTCAATTGTTCCATTAAATCTATTTGTAGATTTAATCTGAGAGCACGAACTCTTCGTTGTTTCTCATAATACTTACGACTTAAGGCATCTGCAACTACATTCGCCTTTCCTTCGTGATACTGAATATCACAGTCGTAGTCACTTAAGATTTCCATCCATCTCCTTTGCCTCATGTTTAACTCTTTTTGCCCAAATATATATCTTAAACTTTTGTGGTCGGTGTAGACAGTAAATTTACTTCCGTAAAGATAGTGTCTCCAAATCTTAAGGGCAAAAATTACGGCTCCTAACTCTAAATCATGAGTCGTATAGTTCTCTTCGTGCTTTTTCAATTGTCTTGATGCGTACGCAATTACCTTCTTGCGTTGCATAAGCACACATCCAAATCCTAATTTTGAAGCATCACAATATACTTCAAAATCTCCAGTTCCTTCTGGTAAGGCTAAGATTGGTGCATGGGTTAGTTTCTGCTTCAGGATTCTAAAAGCTTCTTCCTGTTTGGGTCCCCATTCAAACTTAGTGGCTTTACAGGTTAACTTAGTTAATGGTACGGCTATCTTGGAAAAATCCTTAATAAACCGTCTATAATACCCAGCTAAACCTATAAAACTTCTTATTTCCATTGCTGTTTGTGGAACCTTCCACTTGGTAATTGCCTCTATCTTAGCAGGATCTACATGAATACCTTCATGGTTTACCATGTGTCCTAAAAATTGCACTTCCTTTAGCCAAAATTCACATTTCGAGAATTTGGCGTACAACTTTTCTTTTCTTAACAAAGTTAAGAGTGCATGAAGATGTTCACAATGCTCGGTCTGACTTTTGGAATAAATAAGTATATCGTCTATAAAAACAATTACAAATTTATCCAAGTACGGTTTACAGATCCTATTCATCATGTCCATGAATGCTGCAGGTGCATTCGTTAACCCGAAGGGCATGACTGTAAACTCGTAATGACCATACCTAGTTCTGAAAGCAGTCTTAGGTATGTCTTCTTCTTGTACCTTCAATTGATGATATCCAGAGCGTAAATCTATCTTAGAAAAATATCTAGCCCCCTGAAGTTGATCAAAAAGATCATCAATCCTAGGTAATGGATATCGATTCTTAATTGTAACCTTATTCAATTCCCTATAATCGATACACATTCTCATTGAACCATCCTTTTTCTTTACAAACAACACCGGCGCTCCCCAAGGGGATGAGCTAGGTTGTATGAATCCTTTACTTAGTAATTCATCTAATTGCTTTTTCAATTCTAACATTTCTGTGGGTGCTAACCGATAAGGTGCCTTGGCTATCGGTGTAGTTCCTGGAATTAGATGAATCCTAAATTCTACTTCTCTATCTGGAGGTAATCCTGGTAAATCTTCTGGAAATATATCAGAATATTCTGATACTACTGGTATTTCCTTAAGATCTTTTCCCTTAGTGCTAATGATTACTGAAATCATATACACTATTCCTTGTTTTCGTTCATAATTAGCAACTTTCATTACTGATATGAACTTCATGGGTTTCCGTGGTTTATCTCCTGTAATCCTAATCACTTCTCCGGTAGGTGATTGAATTTCTATGGAATTCTGATCACAAAGGATTCTAGCATGGTTGGCTACTAACCAATCCATTCCTAATACAACATCAAATTCAGCTAAATTCATCGGCAATAGTTTTGCAGAGAATTTATGTCCTAAAAGTTCTATGTTTCCTTCTTGCAACACTTTATCTATTTTAACTGAATTTCCGTCTGCTGTTTCAACTGTAAAAATCTGCCTAATATTGGTTAAAGGTAAACTAAGAGCTTGACAGAATGAAGTATTTATAAAACTTTGGTTTGCACCAGAGTCAAATAATACTTTTGCATATACGTTGTGAACTAAGAACGTACCCGCTATCACATCCGGAATAAGTTCTGCTTCTTGCGTGGTCAGCTGAAATGCCCTGGCATTCTTCTTAGTAGTTCCTTCGGTCGTCTTGGGTTTGTTATCTACTGGTTTGACCAATTTAGGACATTCTGTTTTATAATGCCCCGCTTCTCCACAGTTAAAACAGATTACTGTTTTCTTTTTGCAGTTTTCTTCACGATGTCCTACAGCTTTGCAAAAATTGCAAGTAATATCGCATCTTCCATAATGCTTCTTTTTGCATTTCCTGCAGAATGACGGAGCTGGAGATTGCCCTGTTCCTTTTCTCTTGAAGCTGTTATTATTACCCATACGAAATCCTTGGGTAATTTTCTGAGCTAGTGCCTTTTTCCTATCTTCGTCTCTTGTGCGCACCAGTTCATCGGTTAAAGTATTGGCTAATTCTACCGCATCATCAATAGTGCGTGGTCTCGCAGCTTTAACAATATTGCGGATTTCGCTAATTAGCCCCCAAATATAGCGAGAAATAAGTACCGGTTCTGGCGAAGCCAGTGTTGGTACCACTCTAGCATATTCAAAGAATGTCGAGGTATAACCACGACAATCTATATTCATCATCCGATGATTTAGAAACTTATTCGCCATCTGTTCTTTCTCATACTCAGGACAGAATTTTCTTTCCACCAAACCCTTAAATTCTTCCCAAGTCATAGCATAAGCTATTACTCTTCCTTTTGATTGTAACACAGTATTCCACCATTCGAGTGCTCCTTCTTTGAACAGATTAGATGAATACATGACCTGGTCATCTTTACCACATTTACTTATTGCAATGACTGCTTCGGTTTTCTCTAACCAACGCAGTGATGCAGTTGCTCCTTCATTGCCTGCAAATTCAGTGGGTTTACAAGCAAGGAATTCTTTGAAAGTGCAACCAGGCGTTGCAGTTTTCATTTTCTTGGGTAATGGAGCTTGATGTGGTTCCTTATTATGATTATCATGTTTATTGCCTCCATTTACACTATTACTGAAGTTATCTTCAGTAATCTGTTTGCTAGGAACAATTTGTTGCGGTTCGATTGGATTCTTTATAGCAGCAACGAATGCTGGAATAGCATTGGCTATCCCTTGAGCAACAATGTTTTCGATATCTTGCCGAGTCATATATTGATCTCTTGAATGTTGTTCAGAATGATTAACTTCATTAATAGGTTCATTACCACTGTTTGCCATCTGATAATGTATATATATAAATTTTATTAGTATCTGATAAATAACAATTATAAACAATCAGAAAATTGTATAATACAGATATAGTCAAAACAATCGATTTCTCGATTTCATTTATATATCTATCATAGTATGCATTATCATACAGAGTTTTATTGGTTATTTACAGACTAACTTTATTATTATTATTATACAACTACCATTTTATCTCTCGTCACTTGCTGTTAAAAACGCATTTCCCTCTCGTCGTACTTCCAAGCAATCTGTCCCCCTATTTCCCTGATTCTAGTTCCAGCATCAAACAACTCTTCGCCAAAGTGGCGAAGTTCAGCCATGTTTTCATTGCTCATAGGTGGATTAGGTAATGGTTCTGGATCGAATTGTGGAAGAAAAGAGTAAGGATCGTTGACAATATTTTGAAATTGCCAATCGTTCGTCCACCATTCGTCCATTCCTATGGGTTGGGAGTGGACTATTGGATCTGGAATTGCTGGTTCCCAATTTATAGGGAGTTGGTTTCCAAGAGAATAATTAAAAATATTATTATTATTAGTATTGACAGGCTGAATGGTTTCACAGCTTGTCAATAGGAAATCTATCTCATCTTGAAAAGTCCTTTCCTGGTTTGGATTGGAGCTCTCTCCGATTTCTCTCTGAGCTGGTATAGACCCTTGCCCAACTTCCATTACTACTTCTTTAGTAATTTCCTCCATCTGTATTTCTATCTCCTTATCCTCCTCTTTTTCTCCAGTTTCCATTTCCTGTTGTTTAGAACTCTCTCCGGTTATAATTTCTTTTCCCTTTTTCAAAGGATTGTTTATTTTGGGCAGTTTTTTAGCTGGCTTCTTCTTACGTATTTTTCTCCATCCTACATAAGTTCTTTTCTTTTGTTTTGGCTTGCTCAAAGGTGGAACCTTGAATTCTACCGGTTGTTCTACATCGGGATAGTAGCTAGTATATTCTTTGGAAGCTTCGATAGTTACGGGGTAAAGATTAAGGTTCTGAAAAGCTTCGGATATCCCACTCATGCTGATGTAGCATATATGCAAAATGCATAAAATACTAAGTTAAAATTTACAAATAACTTTGTAATTTATTACATACTGTGTACTAGTTGATTACAAAGATAACTGAAAACACACTTTAGGGTTTCAATTTTTATTTATCACACAGGGTTTTCTAGTTTTGTGAAGATAGGGTGCTAAACTTTAAAGATTTATATTTTCTGCTACTGTAGCTAGCATATATAAATTTGCCCATTTCTCATCAAGTTTATCTTCCCAAGGTGATTTATCAATTAATTCCTGAGTTTCCCGTTTAATCCTCTTTTCTCGGATTTTCTCTTTACTTTTCTTAATAATCATTTCCCTCCTTTGAGGAGAAAGTGATTCCTCGTATTGTGCCTTTCGCACGAATATTCCTTCTTCAGGAATTTCAATCTGATTCGAGGATTTGGTTCGGGATGAACTTCCCTTCTCATTAGATGATCTATCTAACTTAAGATAGATGCTTGACAACTTTTTCTTACCCATACTGTAACTAACAAATAATCAAATAATCAGTTAATAATACAAATAATCACATAATAGTAATCAGGAAAAATTAAGTATCTCTAAATACTTAATTAGCTTAACCCAGTGGCTCTGATACCACCTTTTTCTGTCACGACCCCCGACCCGGTTTGACCCGTTTCAGGAGCCGCGGGACAGAAATACTGCGGTATTGATTTAATTGAGTTTAACAGCGGAAACATGATCGTTTAAAGCTAAAAAAAAAATTTCCCGATAATTTACAATAGTATGATTTTTCTAGGAAATCGTTATGTTACAAAACTTATTGCTTTATTTTATAATGAGCCACTATCTTAAGCTTGAAATGCTCCCCAGCACTTTTCCTGAATTACAACAGATCACCTGAAACATGTTTGAAAAAGGTTTTGTCAGCGGGAAATACTGAGTGAATCATTCTATTTACTAAAATGACACATTTGTTATAATTTACAGTATTAAGAGCGATTACAATGTTTCTATTATCAAACCAACTACCCACGGTACTTGTCACTCGACCGAATCTGTGACTATGGTCATATCCCCCATTGGCTGCCCCAATGGTGACGATTATCAAGTAATGTATAAAAAACCCCACATACCGGCTGTAACTTGGTGATTACAAAGACTTAATCCCCGTAATTATAACTTTGAAAATAACATGCTTTTGTAAATAGATTTGATAAAAAGAGAGAATGACTCACATTGCTGATTTAATATGGTCAGAGTCTAATCTATGATTTAGCCTTGTTAACCTAATCAATGCACACAAAACTGGGTTAGTAATCAATCCAACAATTACGATAATTCACGAGATCAAATTCTCACAATGAATGACAAAATGCAATACTTCATCCATCGAATTAACGATGATCCGTTGAATTAACAACGAACGACAAAGTATAATACTTTACCCATCGAATTAACGATGATCCGTCAAATTAATGACGAACGATAAAGTATAACCCTAATGTGGGCGGCACTTAAACATTCATTGGATATCTTGATCGTCGGATAAATGAATCGTAGCAGCGATTGTGCTAATACCCTGTTTTGTAGCAGAATTTCGATACCCGGGGGTTGAATTTTGGAATAGCAGTTCGTAATACAGTGTAATTGTGAGAATTATTTCGACGTAATATGTTCAGAAAGCGAATGCCAATGTCTGCTATTTATAGGTGAAATTTGGTTAACCATACGCATCGTAGGCCAAACATCCCCTGCGCATCGTATGGTCTCTCAAACTGGCTGCGCATCGTAGGCCAAACATACCATACGCATCGTATGGGTTTAAAAAATAGGCCTATAGACTAGCCACGACTGGGACTAGCCTTGCTGAGTTGCCACTTTCATTTTTCAGTTATTTGACAACGAATTTTAGTGGATAATTATCCACTAGGGTTTACCCCCCTTAGTTTTAGGGGCCCTAATCCTGATTCTGAAAATTATGAAAATTTCAGGGTTTGTTCAGAATCACTCGGGTGTCTCAATTTTGGACTAATTAATATAATAATTAGGACTTTTGATGAGAGTTGTTACACCAGTGAATCAATTTTCTCGTCAATCTCCGGAAGAGCATAACAATCGCGTGGGCATGCTTTGTTCAAATCTTTATAATCTACGCACATTCTCCAACCACCGTCTCCTTTAGGGACCATCACTGAGCTGGCTACCCAGGTTTGATAACGAACTTCTCTGATGATACCAGCCTTTAGTAATTCTGTGATCTGTTCCTGCATGGCATCGTGCTTTATGTCTCCCAGATGACATTTCGTATGCACCACTGGTTTGGCATTTTCAGAAACGTTCAGTCTGTGTTCTGCTATGTGCCGTGGAACGCCAACCATATCAGTTGGTGTCCAGGCAAACACATCCATGTTTTCAAATAACAACTTCTTTAGCGATGCGCGCTTGAGATCGGACATTGCTGGGCCCAAGGTGACGGTTTGTTCCGGATACTTGTTTAATATCCATTTTTCAGGTTCTGCCCGCGGTGTGGGCTTGCTTGTTTTTGCTGGTCTGATTTCGTCGGTCGTGAGGACCTCTTTGCTTGAAAAAATATGGCTATCCCTATCTCTGTTGGGAAACCGACCGCTGAATGTGGCCCTGAACAAATCATGCTAAAATCTTCTTGGGACTCTCTTCCCAAAAGGATATCATGTCTTGAATTGTTGGTAACACCATGAATGTGACTTCTTCTGTTCTTGAGTTCTTTCCGTCTGAGAGCAGCACCGGGAATGATATCTGACCAAGAGGGAGAACGGCCTCATTGCAGAAACCAGTGAGTAGGTAATCCACTGGCTCTAGACGCGCTTTGTCTTGTTGGTCGAGTTGGTTAAAACATTGTTCATAAATGATATCCGCGGTGCTCCCTGGATCTATAAAAATGTAGTCAGTCTGGTAATGGCCGAACACACCAGGAATGACTATAGGTCTTCGTTCTCTTGGACCTCCTCTTACCACAGGGAAAATGACTTGTCTTTCGCGCCAAGAATCATCTTGGGCGTGCTTGTTGTAGCTATTTCGTTGCCTTCTTTGACTGCCCTGAATCATGTGAGTTTCCAACTTTTGGAGCTTTTTGTTATCTGGACCTTCCTCTCTTATTTGGATCTGTCGATTATCTCTTTTTCCTCCTTTTACAAGATGTGTGAGTTTGCCATTCTTCAAAGAGCGTTCTATTTCTTGTCTGAAGCTGATGCAGTCATCTGTCACGTGACCTGTATCTTTATGGAACTCGCAGAAGAGGTTTGGGTCTTGCCCCCTCTTGTTTCTCATTTGCAAAGGAGGTTTGAACTGATGATTTTCTGTTGACAGGACCTCAGAAGGGGTCTTCGTCAAAGGTGTCCATTGTTTTTCTCTATTCTCTTTTTTAACTTCTTTGCGATGACTGATCTGATTGATCGTGGCGCGCGCGTCCTCAGCTGGCGGACTTCGTTCTCTATAACCAGATGTTTTCCAGGGTTGACCCTTGCTCTTCGTGTTTCGTCTATCATGCTGGTTATAGCTGTACTGACGACTGTCATCGGCGGTCAGTTGTTTGTCAGTTCTTGCAATTGTTTTCGTTGCTTCAATAAAGGTATCCCAGTCTTTGGGACCTCAATCTCTTCCTTTGACCCTTTTGATCAGGTCATCGCATTTAACTGCCCTCATAAAGTGTGCGCGCATCATTTTATCCCCTACATCTCCGATTTCTAGGCACTCTTTGTTGTATCTGGTGATGAAGTCTTCAACGCTTTCATGTTCTTTCCCCCAGATGTTCAGACAATCTGCTGGATCTCTAGTGTGCCTGCGCTGTTGAGAAAAATGTGCGAGAAACTTGTCTCGAAAATCCATCCAGGATTTGATTCTTCCTTCAGGTAGACTGTCGAACCAGACGCACGCCGCGCCGACGAAGGTTTGCGCGAAAAGATGACACCAAGTTGGTAACGTCCAACCACCTATTAACCCTGCGCCGTTGAAGAATTGGAGGTGGTCGTCAGGATCTGTTAAGCCATTGTACTTGCCCACATTGTGTGGCAGTTTTGTCTTGTCAATATCAACTATTGCAATCTCTCTGATGAATTTTGACTTTTCAGCTATGCCTTCTGGGCGATAGCTTAACGAATAATCATGTTCTGTATTTGGGTTGTACCCCGCGTGCTTGTGGGGTTTATACGCCTCGTGGTTTGGTGGTAATCTGCTGAATAACGTGCTTTCTCTCTTATATGTTGCGTCGTCATCTTCATTGTAACTGTCCCATTCGTCGTTTATGTTGCGCGGGCCCAGACGGCTGTGTACTGATTTTTTATGCTGGTGAGTGTGTTGCACATAGTTGCTTTCAGTTTCACCATAAGTATCGCGCGTGTCATGCAGGCTTTGCCTTCTTATGTTGGGTGTTTTCTCGGGTTGTTGATTCCGCGCATGTGTCTGCTGAGGGATATGGGTGCTTGGTGGCTTTTGTGGTGGAGTAACAAAAGCAGACTGATTAGCTTGTGCTTGGAGCAAAGCTTGTTGCTCGCTGAGTTGCGCATAGACAAGGTTCAGAGACGCTGTTTGCTTGGCATACCAGGAGGTCAGAGTTTCTCCTTCAGGTAGCCCTAAGAGTGCTGAGAAGTTCAACTGTGCCTGACCCGATGACGCTGAAGGATCAGCCCCATGGTTTGGTGTTGGAACTTATGGAGGTGTTTGGTTAACTACTCCGGATGGAGTTTGGAAAGCGGCTCCGTTTGTAGTTTGATTCATAACTCTGGAGGTGCTCCCAAAGATATCGGGTAATTCATTGTTTACTTGCCCCTCTCTGACGGTCCCGTTCCCTTGATACCTTTTGTAACACCTCGAAAATTCACGTCCTATAATGTATTGACACGTGTCATAGGTTTGAACGTGTGAAAGTATACTCTGGAAGGACTAAAGTTGACAGACATGGAAAGTATGTGAATATACGGGTTAAAAATGTCAACAGTGAATAAATATACCTTTCAGTAACCCTACATAATGCTCATACCTTCAGACGAATAAATCATGGATCATACGAAGCTAAATATGAAAGAAAGTGAGAGATTACAAACTACAGAGGTTAAATGCGTCAACATGTTTAAGATACACCTCTGAGTGACCTTTAGCAAACCCGAAGCTTTGTAACGATTAATTATGCTCACTAGAATGCACGATAAAAATTTCATAAAGTTTCGTTATCGTATGAGAAAGTTATGATCAAATTCGTATACAAGGGGGTTAAAGCGTCAACGTTGAAAGTTATGACTTTTCGGGTAACAATAAAGTTAACCGAGGACTTAACAAAATGGATATATGTCTTGAAGCCCTTATAAGACAAGTTGAAGGGTTCAAGGTGCAAGAAATAAAGTCGTAGCAAAGTTTCCAAGAGCCAAGGACCAAAGCGTAAAAATCAAAAATTGGAGATTTGATCAGAAGGGGCCTCGCGCCACGCGAAGGCCCTGGGGGGGGGGGGGGGGGGCTACGCGTGCCGCGAGGGGCTGTCTGCTCCGAATTCTTTGGTTTCTTGTCTGCCATAGCCCTTGTAACAGACTTTATTCCGATTTTCCACATCTTGCACGACCCCTAGGCAACCCATAGACACTTAGGGACATCTGGAAGTGATCCATGGTCATTGTTAGGCTTGTGTGTCAACAATCCATGAGTTCTTGAGCACTATATAAAGGGCCAAGGTTGCAACATTGTGCTCACACCTTTCTCTTGCATTCCTGGTCATTTCTGGAGCTCCAAAGCAGGCTCAAGTGATCACTAATCGTGCAAAGGACTTTAGTAAGTATGCTTAACCTTTCTTAGTTAAGTTTTTACTTAGTTTTAGCTTAAAAGTCAAACCGTCGTAATTAACGGTTGACTTGGCGATTAATCACTAATGGTCCAGTGATTAGTCGAATTGAAAGTAGTTATAAGTTGGTAATTATGTGGGCAATAAACCCTTAAAAGGGCACCATCTGATTCCCACTCTAACTAGGTCAAATGTCGGGTCAAACTTGTTATTAAAAAGTCAACAGAATGTTTATTTTCTAATTTATGCATAATTAGCAATGTAGAACCCCTACAACCTGTTTGATCATTAATATAACTTGGTAATTAGTGTAAGAATATGTCTAAACATGTTCAACCCGACAATTTTCTGTTTAGACCCGGTTCGGAACCGAAAGTCGCATAGTTTGACTTTTACTTTGACTTCCAGTTCTGACCCGTTTAAGCATGATTTGGAAATGCCTTAGAGCTTCCTTAGGACCAAGTTACATGCTAGTATAACCCTCTGTGATTATACACCTTGGTTCATTAGTTAACCAATTAATATGCATGATTCCGTTAATTGCCCATATGTTGACCATTATGCCCTTTTCACCTTAAAACGTGATTTTTTTGAAAATCTAAAAGTTTAGAAACCTTAGTTACTGAAATATAAACTTGTATCCAAAGTTTGACATCAGTTTGAGGTGTAGTTTGAGAGTTATGCTCATTAGCGTAAATTGAAAGCTTTATGTTAATTAAACGACATAATTAGCGTATAGCCTAATTAAACCTAATTTTTGATATCAAACTTCTTACCCACTGATGTAATATATTATTTTGGGATTTTTGAAGATTTTTAATTAATTTTAGGCTGAGCATAACTTAGAGTCGTAAGCTTAATTCGGTAGTTGTCGGTTTTGCCCTTTCGGGCTATAAAATGAGTTTTACATATCTAATGGACTCCAAACCTTTTGCTACTAATTACATATGATAAATAAATTATTTTAAGCCTTCTGGAATAATAAAAATATCAGCTTTATGTATAGAACCCGGAAATGGCTTTTAATCTCCTTTTTAAGCGTTTTTAACGCATAGTATGTACTAGAACTATTTTAAACATACAAGGGTTGATACCTACTGATATTCTAGGTGAATTATGATATTTTAACAGTAAGCAAAGGTTGTTAAACTCAGACTTCAGTTTTGGGCTTTTCGGCTTATGTGAAATTACCAAAATGCCCCTACGGAGCATAGTTTGGTTATAATTGATAAATTTCACATATATACTTTACCCTACTGTTATAACTTATTAAATTGAGTATTTTTGCTGATTACATCAGACCTGTAAATCAGGTTAATACTTAAACTCTTTTATAACCTTATAAATGACCAAATTACCCCTACGGGGCATAGTTTGTGTTTAAATTCGTTTTGGGCATAATGGAAGGTATCCTACTGATATCACAACATATTTGAGGCATATTAACTTAGGAAACCTGGTTAGGACCCTTATGATTACCAGTTACGCCTCTTGCGCGTTCGGTTCGGCTTATGTAACTAGTTTACATAAATTAGCCAAAACGGGTCAAACCTTATCGGTTTTATCTCAAAATTCAGAATGTACTTAGATTACCCATATAAGGCAAGTCTTCAATCTTGTCGGGTCTAAATCACATTCTATTTCCGGTCTTCGCTTTATCATGCGTCTGACCGTATCTTCCTTTTGAAAACTAACCGGTCTAAGTCAAGACTTAATTAAAGACCCGTTAGGATTCTAATAGGTTATTAAAAACCTTCGTTCCAGATTAGGAGCCCAGTAAAAGCTATCTGTACTTGCTGAATTGAAATACGGCTGGGATTGAATTTATATTTAACTCAGGTAAATACTTTTAACTTATTTTCCTTATACGGGCTTGGGTTACGGTATATAAAATACCGCTTGGTCGGGGCATCAAATCTTCCATCGTTTGGTGGTTAATTGAATAATTTGATCGGCCCGTTTAAATTGTTTTGTTTACTTAAAGCCTTTGGGGGGTTAATGACCATGTCCCGGATATCCTTGGCATCATTTTACGAAATGGCCACGACCTAAGCGCGGAGTGTAGGCGTACACTCGTCAGTGCATAAATAGAATATGTGGTGTGTCTATTGATCTTTAACCCGGCACGATCCGGGCTACTGAACGCATAAGGAACATGTAATTCTTTTACAAGATTATACATTTAAATAATTATCCCAAGTTATAAAGAGTTTGTGCCACGTGCATTCAAATCAATTTTATTAAAAACCTTTTCAAATGAGTCAGTTAATTGTATTTACCAGTGTAAACTGACGTATTTTCCAAAAGGCTAAATGCAGGTACTATACGTAATAGGCTGGCTACTCCAGACATCAATAATCAAGTCTCGCAAGCTTTAGATGTTAAAGTCTGTTGAACGATATTATCTTTCTGTTTAAGATCCGCCTGTGGATCCATCTTACATTTCGTTGTAATATTTGATATTACTTTGAATCGGATTGTAATATATTTATCTTTTGCTTCAGCTGTGCATTTAAATATTGTGTTGTTTGACTATTATGTTGCCAACCACGTCACGATACTCCCCACCGGGCCCACCGGTGACACGTGGAAATTCGGGGTGTGACAGGTTGATATCAGAGCCAACATTGAGTGAATTAAACACTAGCTTTTTATGTTTAATCTCAATGACACATTAGCACATTCCTTGACCTTCTGAGTCTAGACTTAACATAGGAATATTCTCAACCCTCATCTGGAAATTTTGCTTCCAATTTTTATATATTGGATACGTCGCTAAGCAAAGAAGCCGTAGTGGAATTTCTCCCCAAATGGAGCCTAGGGAAGGCCGAGCTTCGTGCTGCGACTAGGATGAAACGTACAAATGAGGAGAAAACATTTAGGATTAAAATGAAGAAGAAACTCCTTTTGCTGAAGTTCGTTTCTTTAAATAGTCCTTATAAGGGCATATTTATCTTTCAGTCCCTTCGAGGACCACATTATTCCTTTCAAGTCCCGCTTCGGGCAACTCTGTACTTTTATTTTCATATAGTGGATTGATTAAATTTAATGTTTTTATTCTAAACATGAAATATGAAATAAATGAAAAATAACATTCCTTTTATAAGATCTACCATTATAATAAAATGACAAAATCTAAAAAGGACAAGACCTAGCCTCGTCTCATTATTAAGACCCTACTAGCTGATTAAAATGAGATGAAAATGGTTTGCAAAAGATGCGGTGGGCGCCAATGATGAAACACTGGTTAACACTGATGGTTAACTAGCTGGGTCGTCTCTTAGGTGGGTTCAATCTCCTTCTCTACTCGCCTAATACTGAGATCCTGCAAAACAGCAACACCGTTAGCTCGTTAAGAGGGGAATATGGGGGTTTCTCTCTTAATCGGGCTCCGGCGTGAGAATAAGTACTGCTCCGAGGGGTAAATAGTGTGTGTTGTAGGTGAAAAGTAAGGAGAACAGAATGAATAACCTGAATGATGAAGGGTCCTATTTATAGCCGGTGGGTGAAGGAGGGAGGAGAGAGGAGAGAACTTGCCAGCTGCTACTGGGCGCAACTGTCCGACCAAGGAGAATATCCTCTTGGTCTCCTCTGCTGTGGTCAGGATAGTGGTACACATGGCGCGCTGTCATTTGTCCATGTAGGAGGATCGGTACTGCAGCAGTCGGTCTGCCCCCAGGTAATGTCGCAGGTCCACATGGCGTCTGGTTATTGGTGACACTTGTTGTCCTTTTTGTCTGGAGGAGCATCTTCGGTGCCACCTTGACGTCTTCCAGAAGCTACTAGAAGCTTCTGGATTTACTTTCTGATGTAGGCGCCATGTTGGACGGAAAAAGTGGTGTGGTCTCTGCCATGTGTGCATGGAATTGGGACCATACATCTGCACCTCTCGAGTTAATCTAAGAAATCGGCCGTCCGACAAAGGGAAGAGGTGAGCGTCAAGTATTGATCCGGTTTTCATCGGTTATATCTAATTCGATCAAAACCAATTGGTTTGTTGGTTGCGGTCGGCCATCATCACAAGTTGCCACCAAAACTAAATGGTGGGGGCAAGAATCGAACCTGGATGACTTGAAACACCAGGTCTCTCCCTTATCACTTCACCACCAGCTCGTTGGTTGTTGGCTGTGGTTTAAACGGTCGGACGGGCTCTTATTTTCAAATCATTAACCATCAAATTATTGATGCATATAAAATTAAAGATTTTGCATAAAATGGGCAAAATATCTTGAAATCACAACTTGAAATGATGCTTCACCTAAACTATGTTCTAATAATTTGCATTCATTGTTCTTTTTATTAATTTGTCAAATAGTAATTATTATAAAATACTGTACTAGCTGATCATTAACTTTTTATAAGAGTTAATTACACAAATGGGTCCTGTGGTTTATAGTTGTTTTCGCCTTTGGGTACTAACTTTTTTTTTAACATGTTTAGGTCTCATGGTTTCAATTTTGTAACACCTTTGGGTACTAACACCAAAATTAGTTAATTAATGACCAAAATGCCCTTGCTTTTTTTTTTCTAAGATTATCAATGTAACACATTTGGGTACTAACACCTAATTTTATTTAAGATTACAAAATCTTTTTTTTTATTTTCATCCTTTTATTATATCTCTTAATTAACATAAAGTCTATTTATTTTTTTATTTCCATATTTTTATTAAATTTCTTATTTAACATAAAATCTACTAGTTACACCAGTAAAATCTACTAGCAATATAGTTTTATGTAAATTAAATATTTTACTCGTTTTAAATAATGTAAACCTTACTCGTTTTCAATTTTGGATAGATAGGATAGATAATAATAAATATAGAAACTGTATAAGTTCTAAAATAGTAAAATGTAAATGAACAAAAAAACGAGTTAAAAAAGGCTTAATTTTTTTTTTCATGAAAGATATTTATTATTATCAATCATATATATCCAAAATTGAAAACGAGTAAGGTTTACATTATTTAAAACGACTAAGAAATTTAATTTACATAAAACTATATAGTTAGTAGATTTTCATATTTTTATTAAATAATGTAAACCTTACTCGTTTTCAATTTTGGATAGATAGGATAGATAATAATAAATATAGAAACTGTATAAGTTCTAAAATAGTAAAATGTAAATGAACAAAAAAACGAGTTAAAAAAGGCTTAATTTTTTTTCTTCATGAAAGATATTTATTATTATCAATCATATCTATCCAAAATTGAAAACGAGTAAGGTTTACATTATTTAAAACGACTAAGAAATTTAATTTACATAAAACTATATAGTTAGTAGATTTTCATATTTTTATTAAATAATGTAAACCTTACTCGTTTTCAATTTTGGATAGATATGATTGATAAAAATAAATATCTTTCATGAAAAAAAATTAAGCCTTTTTTTAACTCGTTTTTTTATTCATTTACATTTTACTATTTTAGAAATTATACAGTTTATATATTTATTATTATCTATCCAAAATTGAAAACGAGTAAGGTTTACATTATTTAAAACGAGTAAAATATTTAATTTACATAAAACTATATTGCTAGTAGATTTTACTGGTGTAACTAGTAGATTTTATGTTAAATAAGAAATTTAATAAAAATATGAAAATAAAAAAATAAATAGACTTTATGTTAATTAAGAGATATAATAAAAAGATGAAAATAAAAAAAAATAGATTTTGTAATCTTAAATAAAATTAGGTGTTAGTACCCAAATGTGTTACATTGATAATCTTAGAAAAAAAAAAGCAAGGGCATTTTGGTCATTAATTAACTAATTTTGGTGTTAGTACCCAAAGGTGTTACAAAATTGAAACCATGAGACCTAAACATGTTAAAAAAAAAGTTAGTACCCAAAGGCGAAAAAAGCTATAAACCACAGGACCCATTTGTGTAATTAACTCTTTTTATAATGTTTATTTTTTTCGTTTTATACAATTTTGGGCATTTAATTGTTGATATTCATTGTTCTTTTTATTAATTCGTCAAATAGTAATTATTATAAAATACTCTACTAGCTGATCATTAACTTTTTATAATGTTTTTTTTTTCGTTTTATACAATTTTGTGCATTTAATTGTTGATGAAATAATAATAAGTTACATTTATAGATTACATTTTGTGCATTTTAAGTAAATCACAATTTATGTTTAAATCTACACCTTTAATAAAATGAAAGCAATAGTTTTCTTTCGTTTCATATGGAGTAAGTAAATCACAATTTACACAAAGGAATAATCAAGAAAAGCTACATTCCTCTTATCCAATTTTGTGATACCTTTTAGTTTTATTTTTTAAGAATAAAAGCTATTTACTTTATTTTCTAAGTTGGTTTTTTAGACAAGATTATAGAGAATGTATTCTATATTTAGAGGATGTAAGAAACTTCATTGTCTATTTTTAAAAGTCGCAATGAATGGATGACCTTATCCGTATATGAGTTTCCACCTCTTCCAATGATGCACATCAAGTCCATGGTATCAAAAACGGGTAGGATCCCCACCTCTAGCCCAGTTGGTTGTTGGGCCGGTGTTCTCAAATGGAGACACCGGTTCGACTCCCGGCGTAAGGCGAAAAGGTGTGGGACGTCCCTATGATGGATCGTTTCCTACCGAGGCATGGTTCGATCTGGAGGGCAACCCGGTTTTACCCAGCTGTTACCCCAGTTTCTCGTGTGGGGGCAGTATGGTTTCCGGGCAAAGGTCAGTTAGAGCGGCAGCCGGGGCCCGATAGAACATCTCGTCTGCGAATGCTGGGCTGACGGGTAACCGTCCTTGACGGGAACCCGGTGACCAATGGTCTATGTACATATTGAAAGTCACCCTTCAAAAAAAAAATCAAAAACGGGTAGGAACTTTAATGAAAATACATATCGTATATTCTTATACTCATGTGTACTTATCTTCACACACGAGCATTCCGAATGAGTTTTTCCATGAGAGATGTGGAATGAATGTGGATGAGAGAAGAAGGAGAAGGCGTGTTCATCTGTGAGAGACTGTGAAAGTGAGAGGGGAGAAATCTACACGGTCATGACGAACATCGCTAACAGAAGAGAGATAAGACATGCTAAAATACCACATCCCAATGCTCTAAAACGAATATATAATAAAATAATACTAAGACCATTACCGAATTCTAATTTTATTTTAATTATAATAATCATTTTACTAATATACATAAAAACAGCTAAAATCACTCATAAATGTTATGAAACACATATTTACACAACTCAAAATCATTAGTTAAATCACTATCTACTGTGACTTGACCGAACAAATGCAATGAAATCAAAGTAAAAATATCATCAATTTAAAAAGTTTCCACCATTCCTATACATCTAAAATTTTATTTTCACACTAAACGGCCCGAGTCGTATAGGAGAATATCTTGCATATAAAAAATGTCAAAGAATTTTTTTTTTTGCCTCAATGTATACGAGTCGTATAACATTATACGAATCATATACAATGTTATACGACTCGTATAAATTGTTATACGACCTAATATTTTCTACACCTATACGAGCCGTATAACATTATACGGCCCATAAATTAACATGTTAGATTATTCTATGCTGCCCGTATAACCCTATACGACCCATATAGAGGGTGTGAAAATAAAATTCTAGAGTATGGCTTTAGACCACCCGGTATGAGCGTTGAAATCTGTTGTGGAGGCCAGACCATGCCGCCCAAATCAGGTGTCCATGGTGTTGTGCGACTGGCTATCTAATTTCCGCTGGCGTTGAGGGCAAACGGGAGACAACGTGGCAGCTCTGTGTTGGTGGGTTCAAATTTAGTAGATTTATTTTTTTATATATAAATTTTAAATATAAAATAATAACAAAAGTGTGTGTCATGTACCGAATAACGTCATTCTTCCACGCCCCGTCCCACACCTCTCGTTTTTACATCACACCCCATTTCTGACGCGTGCTTACGTATCGTTCACATGTCACACAACGCCCCATTTTGAAGTCGCTCCACACCACCTAATATCTTAACACCCTTTAAAAAACTTAAAACAAAATTAAAAGTTTCAAATTGTGTTACAAACTTACTTGACGGTGAGACAGTGTTGTAAAAGTCGGATTCCAAGGCCGAGTACTCGGTCCTCGGAACCCCTCCGAGGCGACTTCCTCCTAGGCGGACTCAATTAGTCGGCCTCGGCCAAACTCGGTCAAACTCGGCGCCTAGTCGGACGTAATCGGAAAAAGTCGGCCTAGTCGGTCTAGGCGGTCAACGTGGTTTGTTGACTTTTAATTAGTCAAAATCGGTCAACATCGGCCTACTCAGCCTTGTACTCGGACTACTCGACCTTGTACTCAGACTAGTCGGACTTGTATTCAAAATATTTGAACTTTAAACATGTTTCATTTTAAATTATACTCAGTTGACATGAATTATGCTTATTTTAACATATATATAATATATAACAATTAATTTTCTTTATAGTTACCATGTCCGCATACTCCCCGAGTACTCCGATTACTCCCTACTCCTCAGTCGGTCGACTAGGGACCGCGTAGCGACTTTTACAACACTGCGGTGAGATTACAAATTAAAGTTATCCTTCAACAATAAATAGCAAACCGACCATGATTTACTTGTCACGCCACATCACTTGTACCACATGCATTATGACTTGTACGTTAGTCCCCTATTGATTTCACCTTCTTCTTTATATATTCATCCCTTCACCCACACTCTTCTCTCTCCCTCAGTGAAATCAGTTACAAGCAATCTCTCTCTCTAGATCTCTCTCTCTAACTAACTCTCTCTCTCTCTCTCTGTAACTAACTCTCTGTCTAGACTCTCTCTCTCTAGCTTTCCGAGTGAAAACCTCTGTTTCTTGTAAAACGCGAGAAATCAGTTACAAGCAATCTCTCTCTCTCTCTCTAACACACATAGAACACACACTATATATCTCTCTCTCTCTTGCTCTATAAATAGGAGCGAGAGAGACGGTTGAAAAGGACTAGTACTGGCCTGGTTAACAAGAATCGTACCGAGTCAACTCAGACGAGGAAATCGGAAGAAGAAGACGAAGCGGAAGCGGAAACGGAAACTCATGAATCTGCTGCAGAAAATGGTTTTTCCGGTCAGACGTGTTTGGCTTGCATTTGCCGCTCGTGTTAAAGCGCGTAACAACGGTTAGTTTCTTCTTCATATCTCTGTTTTCACTTTTTGTCGTACGATCTGATTTCTGTGATAAATTTACTCATCGAGTTAGTTGTAGGAGCATCAATAAGTGTTGAATTTAGCGTATGTGACGGTTTAATTTGATATTTGAGCGTAGTTTAGCGTTCTAACTAGTTATTGAGCTTCGATTATTTGAATTTCATTTGTGTGTTGAGTTTAATTTGTTACGAATTTACCGATCGAGTGAGTTACAGGAACATAAACAAGTGTTTGAACTATAATTGATTCATAATGAATTTTGTTTATGTGACAGATTGATTAGAGTTTTCAAATTTTTACTTATCCAGCGTATTTTAGGTTTTTTGTGTGAAATAATGATTATTATTCAATATGAGTCATTGATCTAACAGATTCGTATGATTTCTATTAAAATTTTACACGATTTTGACCTAAAGTTTCAGTCGGTGATTTTGAATTTGAGTTATGTGATGATGAATATTGAAATAATATTCGATTATGGTTAAAAGTATTAATGGAGTCTCGTGATTGTGTTGAAGACATACATACACCTTTCACCTTTGTTACGGATGCTTTAACGCGTGTATACGTGCTTTAATTGTGATTTTCTTTTCTTGTCATTATCAATTTGATTTTTATTTTGCTGTCTTTTTCTTTTTCTATTTTCGAAAATGATTTTTAAAGTACTTTCATTTTTGTCTCGTTTTCTATGTACATCATAATATTATATTGTAAATTAGGTCACTGTAGTGAGGCAGTATACCGCGGTGGAGGGTGCCATAGCGCCTGGCCACACCGCTATGGCCGGCACTATGGGTTGATTATTTTGTGTCCGCGCGAAGGTGATAAGGCCATGCATCTTCCTTCTCCACTCACACACATATATATACATACATATGTATGTATAATTGAAGAGGTTATATAACCCCCTTACCACTACACCTTTTTGTGATATAAAGCCCCTTTCTTACGTGTTTCGTCAGTTGTCGAATAACGCTCCCTAAGGGGCTTTATGACTGACTACACATGATCTTATACAGCACAAATCTATAATACACGTGACATAAAAATAATAAAAATGATGTATGAGACAGTGGCGCAGCTTAGAAGGATTCCGAGGGGGCGCCCGACCCCTCGAATTTTTCGATGCGTAGTGTTATGAATAGTACTTTCGTCTAGAAATTTTTTAGGTATATACGTTTCCACCCCCGGTTTCGGAAAAATGGGGGGGGGGGGGGGGGGCGAAGCTTCGCCAATATGAGAAACACTGATCTGACTTTAAAACTGCGTTTACCGTTGTGCATGTTGCTTTAATTATAGTACATATGATATATGCAAAAGTTTGATCAAACTTTGAAACCGCATATTAACAGTTGTGCATGTTGCTTTAATTATAGTACATACGTTGTTACGTAGCATAATAGTCATCATTGTGTAGGAGTGTTTTGCGGTTCTAACTTTTTTTGTTTCAATTAATTATTTAATTATGTATTAAATGTAGAAGACTTGTTTTAAAAGTTAACAAAAATGCCATATTTTTCAAAATTTTAATGAATTAAATTGTGAAAATGATGATAATAATTTTTAGAATGTGTCATTGATGCTTAAAGTTGAAAAGGTGAAATGCCCCATCTAGAACTATATTGATAAAGAGCTTCCACTGAATTCAATTAGTTACCTGTTTTTCAAAATGATTAGATATGATAATATCTTTTTGAATAGACACACAATTTCATCAAAACGAGTTTTTATCAGGCATTGATTATCCTAAAAAGTCTTCAAAATATTATTAGAACATCTAAAAAGTAACGAATTGTATTATATATAATTGTTAATTTTTATTTTACCATCTATACTTGGAAGATTTCATGTATCTACTTTTTTCTTTACGTTTTTATTGGTATGGAATTTCGAAGAATATCTTTCGAGAATTTATTCAAAAGTATAAAATATTTCACTGTGTACATTTCAGTCATATACATGATTTAAATAATATATGTATATTTAATTACTATGTATGTAAAACAATTATGATTTTCACACATATCAAATCATTTTAGGATCAACTAACTATTTTTCTTAAATAATTATTTTTTGTTTTTATGTGTTTGGCAAAATTTCATGGTGCATATTTAGGTAGGAAAATAAATAATTGAAGATTTATTTGATTGGACAAAGGTCACCTTTTTTCCAAAGCCAAATTATTCTAACTTAATCAAGACAAATAGAGACTAGACCCATTCTTGTTTTTTTAGTTTGGAGTTTTAAAATTTTAAAAATTTAAAAAAATTGACGGTGGGTCTTAGTTCAGACTCTAACCCGGTTCAACAAGGTATTTAAAACCCGTCAACCGGAAAGATTTTTCGCAAGGTGAAGATCTCGCTTAATGCAGTTTGGTTCATAGTTAATAGTCCAACTGGAAGTTCGGTCTGGTTTTAAAAACATTTTCTAAACTTTTTTAAATAGTTATTGTCTTAATTTACCTAATTTCTCTCTTAATCTTCTAGTAATAATCAAGTTGTAATTATGAACCTAAATGGATATGCATAGTTTTCATAAAGTGGTGAGAATCACATCCTTACAAATGGATAAAAAGAAAAAAAAGTTGTATCTTGTTTATTGATTGGTGGTTTTTAATAACAATTAATACTTGATTAGGGTTTCCTCTTTAACATTTCTTTATCCATACGAATATTGCAATGATTTCCACTATTGATTTGGTGACTTGTAACTATACTCTTTTAACTAACAACCATATCCGTTGATCCTAGTGATCTTAACTACCTACTTTCTAATGTTTAAAAAATAGTACTTAAAAAATTAAAACTTATTACCCTTATCTTCCCCCCCCCCCCCCTTTTTAATTATTTTATCGATGCTAAACTCTTACGCGTATAGAATAGCTAAGCTTTCCTAGAGATCATATTTATAATATAACAGGAAAAATTCGACATGAACCTAACATGATATTTGTGGGTTTGGATTTAGACAATTATGTGCTATTATCTTGTACTTGCACACACGGTTAAGCTAAATATGTCAAGCTCACCCGAGTTTGTGATTTGCTTGTTTTATTTATATATATATATATATATATATATATATATATATATATATATATATATATATATATATATATATTTTAAAATCTTAAACTAATTTGAACCATATATCAACTACTAGTACTTTGGCCTTTTAGGTAATATTCTAATACTATCCACTTCCACTATATGTAACATAATAATAATATCAATAATACATTTACTATCGTTTTCTCATCACGCCTGACAATCTTATTGTTATGTTGATTTTTAGATACACAAGTTACATATATGGATCATTACTCTTCAAAAAATCAAACCTAAACATGAATATCTGTTTTTTTTTCTTGTTTTGATAGGTGGCGGGCTTTTAAAACTACATGATGATATACAAACATGCGGGTACAAGGATGTTCAAGTAATGTGGGAGATGCTTCACAGAACGGAATCAGAGTTAACATCAAACAATCGTCGAAAGCGCAAACCAAGATCCTTTTGGAAGATCTTTGTTTGGCACAACAATGCTTGCTCATCGCCTTTCTCCATGGACCATGCTTAACCAAGTCAAAACTCGGTGTCACCTTACTACCTGCAACAAAAAACTGCGAAATATGTTGATATAAGTAGTATGACTTTGATATGCGTCTCGATTGGCTGTTGTGAGTCTAGTGATAAACTACGCACTAGTGTCACATTGGCAAAGTCGTTTTTGTAAATATTATGCCTTTTTTATCAAGATTGAAATCAAGTCATACATCATAAAGAGGAAACGTTAGTAAGCTAAGTGTTGCTTTTGCAACTTTACTTGAATAAAGCATCTTTTATGGAATCCCATGTGTGATTGTGCTAACATGTTCTTGTTCGATTGGATGCACCATGAATGTTCGACTTTATCATGAGTAACTTTACTAGTTTGATGGCAACGTCTTTATGAACACAAAAATATATTAACGACAATAAAGAATGTGATTTTTTTAACTCCTTTACTTACTAATGGGTGGCCCGGAAAGTAGTGGATATAAAATCCCAATCTATGAGTAGAGGGGCACAAAAAACCGCCTATTAAAACCTGGAACTAGAACTGAAACCGAAAAACCCTGACTACTTTCTGTCCAAAACCCGGTTTTTTACCCTCTTGGCCACACCCGGAACTGGTTTTGGAAAAAAAAAAAAAAAAAAAAAAAAAAAACCCAGTTTATGCACTTGTATCTACGTGTGTTCAAATTTAAATAGGCTTATAGACATGTCTGGTAACTAGTCAAGTCAGGTCATCTAATTTTAACCTCTTCTTATTTTGGGGACTGTAATTTGGATAAATGCCTGTATACATACTACATATCATACCATATTTTGTAGAAACATTTATGTTAAAAGTATTGGTAATATGTGGAAGTGGACCAAGTCACAATTCACAACCAAGATTTACTGCTAGCATGAAGCCCAACTCACCTTTTTAGCCCAACTAGTTACTAGCCTACTTACCTAGTGAGCCCAACTCAGCAAAGCACTGAGGTCTGAGGCTAAGTTGGCTAACTCACCTTAAAAGAGAAAAAAATTGGGCCAAACTAATACAACTGTCTCCAACAGGACATCTTATCTCGGTGGTAAGTGGTGTACTTTACAACCAAAAGGTCGGAGTTCAAATTCTAGAGGGTACAGGTTGTGATGTATTTATACTTGAAAATTCTAGAAATTGCGATTAAAAAAAAAAAATACTTCTCCAGCTCTTCATTTGGAGATAAAATAAAAGACACCAGTAGCAAGACAAAATGAGACAACACATACGAGTTAAAGCCATATTCTGGAAGTAAAGTTGATCCAAAATATACACAGAAAAAAGTGTTTTCACCGGCTATGCTGCTGCTAACTGAGGATGTGTTGTTTTTCCAAAATATCACACACTCCCGCCATTAACATGTGAACCCATTACTAGGCAAAACTCACGGACAGTGGCGAAGCTTGAAAAAAAGTTCGGGGGGTCGAAAGGTAACGGACCTAAAAAAAATTTATCCCGTAGTTTTGAGGTATATGTTCGGGTCGAACGCCGGTGATTCGATTCGGGTCGGGTCAAAAATTAGTATCAAGTAAAAAACGTTCTCAAACATTAAAATCGGACCAATTTTATCGCGTAGTTATGATTTTATTATTCCCCATAGCATAATCTAATAACACAAGTTAACAAAACAATTCACCCTAAATTGCAAACTCTAATAGTTACAGAAAGATTCATCAAGTTTAGGGCAAAAAATCGGAACAATTTCACCCCTAATTTCAACCTAAATCACATAAATTGAAGCCCTAAATTAAACCTAAAAATAAAAAACACATACCTTGAAGATTGAAAAAGTCGAACTCGAACAAGACCACAAGTAGCGCAGCCTTTCTGTTCTTCTGTCCTCGTCTCCCCATCTCCTCAGCAGTCAGCGATTCCAACCAACAAGACCACAAAAGCCGTTTTTTTTTTTTTTTTTGGTTTTTGAGTTTTCTGTTGATCTGTTCGTCATCCCCCCCAAATCCAACGATTTGGGTTTTTTTTGGATAGAATGTTAGGTGGTCTTTTAATTTGGGCTTTATATAATAATTTGAGCTATAATAAACATAACAATCTAATTTGGGCTATATAAATAAACTTTTTTTTATAAAACCGGAGGGGTCGAAAACGTATATACTTAAACATTTTTTTATAAAACCGGGGGGTCGAAAACGTATGTACCTAATTTTTTTTTAACCGGGGGGTCGAAAACGTATATACCTAAAAAATTCTATACGAAAAGTACATATGTAACACTACTGCGCGAAAAGTTCGGGGGGTCGGCCGCCCCTCCCCGCCCCTTCAATCCTGCGCCCCTGCTCACGGACCCATCAATATCCTACGCTAACCAATGGATCCAGGTGAAGCGCTTGCTACAACTCAGCCCTTGACAGTTTTGAACACCAATCTTAAATACACCACCATAAACTAATGGGGAAATGAAAATATATAAAATATAAGAATCTTAAAACATGTAACCAACCTTGAATCACAGCATACAAAGGAACTAGATGACATTGATTTTTCTTGAGGCACTGAGTCCGAGTTCGTCCAGCCTCAACAAGAATCTGATTTGAACACAAAACCCAACCATAGTCATCGGTGCAAATAGAGCTTACTGATAAAATAGAAGTATTTTTCTGACAGTTAAAACATTTATGACAGGATAAACATATGCATTTTAATATAACAAAGTAGTATAAACAAATATAAATTTTATAATTTTCCAAAAAATAAATGGCAACACCAAATAGATATCATTTACAAAATCCTCATTGTTATGATTTGCTTGCTAAACACCAAACTTAATAATGCATCCAATTGAAAATTTCATATTCTTCTTGAAATTACAGAGATCCAAATTTTCAACAATAATCAAACCTTTCAATCTCCATGTTTGTATTAAAAACTTAAGCCAAGATTAGTGTGCATATCGTCCGAGTCTGGTATACATGTGAGGAATATTTCACCAAATAGTACCAAATATCTTCAGTGTTCCACCAGGTCACTCGTTTTTTTCCAACTACAAAAAGTAATCTGAGTTTCAATATTGTTCCATCATTGACAATTATTTTTAATATAAATAAATTAACTGACTTAAATGGAACATATATGAATCTTAGATACTATTTGGTGACTATTTTTCTCAAGTTTAACCTGAAGTAAGAGGTAATAAGTGAATACATAAAATAATTAATAAATAGCTAAGTTTCATAATTGTTCAATTTAAGTCAAATCGAGAAAATAATCACTTAAGAGTAACTATGTGTCATACATATTCCACTTAATCAGCTATAACTTTATATGTAAAAAATAAATCTTTACATAATATAAATCAGATTCACATGTGGCAATTATATGATTTAAGATAATCAGGTTCAGATAATATATAAAAACAATTACCAATGTTATAATCAGTTATAAATTTACATGTAAAATATCAATTTTTTTGCAGCTGTTCCAAAACTGGTAATTTGACCCCCTAAATAAGCATATAATGAGAATTAGTTTCTTTATAGCCACAAACACTAAGAGACTAATTGCTCGCAACTTAGAAACGCGCTAATGTGATGACCAGTTTCAAAACAGGATGGCAAACATCTCTTAAGATTATCAATGTCACAATATAACAATATTTGATAACACAATTAACACATCAGGTAGTTGTTCTTATTAGGTAGTTGTACCTGTAAAAGGTGTTCAAAAACTGATGCTGTAGCACTTATTTAGATACAAACGTTTAACGGTTACATAACTATCTAAACCGGATAACTTTTTACAAATAACAACAACAACAACCATACCCAGTATAATCCCACCTATAGCAAAGCTATTGATAGGGTCTGGGGAGGGTAGGATGTAGGCAAGCCTTACCTCTATCCCAGGGGATAGAGAGGCTGCTTCCAGTGAGACCCCCGGCTCCCAAAAACCATAACCAAGACATAAGCTTCCGGAAAAACATATATAAGCACACAACTACTAAAAAAATGTGGAAAAGAAAATTAATAAAAATAAACACATAAATAAATAAGTAGTTGTTAGTAAAACTACGACGCCGGGATTAAGTGACAACTTATAGAAAGCTATATCACACCTCATAGAAAACAAAAAAATTTAAACTCATAAGACAAGAACCTAAACCAAAAACCAGACCACACTCCTAAAAGTCCTTAACCTTAATCCTACGTCTCCACGAAGTTCTATCCTCGACCATGTCCTCGAAGAGGTGCAAATCTAGCAAATCTTGCCTAATCCGCTCCTCCCAAGTCATTTTCGGCCTACCTCTACTCCTCCTTCCATCTACAGTGAGTGTTTCAACTATTCTAATCGGGTCTGTCCTCTGCCTTCTCCTGACATGCCCAAACCATCTCAATCTTCCCTCCCTTATTTTGTCTGAAATACAAGCAACTCCTAATCTTACCCTAAAAACCTCATTTCTTATCTTGTCCAACCTAGTATGCCCACACATCCATCTTAGCATCCTCATCTCTGCCACATCTAGCTTTCGTGCATGGATTTTCTTGATGGCCCAACAATCTGTTCCGTATAACATAGAGGGTCTAATTGCAACCCTATAAAATTTCCCTTTTAATTTATCAGGGAACCTCTTGTCGCACAATACCCCTGTGGCTGCTCTCCACCTACACCATCCAACCTGGATACGGTGAGCTACGTCACTGTCTATCTCTCCATTACTCTGAACAAACGATCCTAAATACTTGAACTTAGTTGCCTGTGGGACCACCTGACCCTCAATGGTGATCTGAGTGTCGTGCTCATCGCCTGCTCCACTAAAATCACAGTAAAGGTACTCAGTCTTAGAGCGACTTATCCTCAAACCTTTGCCTTCTAAGGCTACACGCCATTCTTCTAACCTCTCATTCAAGCTCTGTTTACTTTCTTCTATCAGCACAATATCGTCTGCAAAAAGCAAGCACCATGGAACTGACTCCTGAATCGACTTTGACAACTCATCTAGGACAATCGCAAATAGAAAAGGACTCAACGCTGACCCTTGGTGGAGTCCGACTTCCACAGGAAAGAAATCAGTATCCCCTACCGGTGCACGAACACTAGTGAGAACACAAAATAGCACGTTGCAAAAATCATCACACTAGCGAAAGTATGTGGTTATTACATACCATTAAGCGTTATGTAGTATCAGTAACTTCACTCGTCTATTGTTGGTAGATAAAGATAACAACATTACCATTAAAAGTTGATTGGATCACACATATACTTTTGTTAATTGTATAGTTTTTAAGCAAATATCCTAACCCTAAAATCCTAAATTCCTAACAAAAATGGTTCATGGATACTAATCTTTTACTCAACTTTATATCAACAAACGTAAAGTCATCAATATATGATATACGTGATTGCCTTGAAAATGACTATAATTAACACATGTGGATTTAGAAAAACTATTATGAAAGCTAGTGTAACTGTTAAATGTTAATAAACTACTATAATCTTTTGCGTATATAACACATACCGGTTAACACAGCTGATTACAATGCCTATGCTCCATATTTAGACACAAATCATGTGCCTGCAAATTAAAAATATCACCAGAACATATACTTATATTCAAAAACTATAATAATAAATGGAGAGAAAAAATTACCTTCAACATCATAGACAACGAATATCTTTCTAAACACTTCGGTTAACTACAAACTTTTAGTTCCAACAAAAACAATGCAGATAGTACGTCAACTGGTCAAGTATTAGGACAACGCACAAAAAATTAAAAGAACATGATGTTTGAATTTGATATTTCAATGTTGAAAATACATACACAAGAAACCTCAAATCATGCAGTTACAACTTTACTGAAATACTGAGCGGGACAAATTATTCCTGCAAAACTGTTCTAAATTACCTGATTCATTAAATTACAGTAAAAACCAGAAAAAAAAAACAACAACATTCTAATCATACAACAAAGCAACCAAACATGGCTGCTGATAAATGTGGTGTAACGTTCCATCACGAAGAATAATTTAACGGTTCCAAAAGACGGTTTCCTGAATTGCGGTGTGCTCTTAGACCCGTTAAACACCACAAGCCCAGTTAAAATACAGCAATGTTAGATCATAAAGACATAAACTTCTATATCATTCCTCAAACGCATGTGTGCATATCCTCTCGAGAAGTATCGGCGAATCTTCTCCGAGTTGCTGAGGGTTTAGCTCCATCGCAACCCGAAAATCTTGCAAAGATATTGAACGTTTTGTTTCATGATCCAGTCCAGTTTTGATTGGCCTCGTAAGTTCAGAACAAGACCTTACTATACGTTTCAAATAAGCATTTAATCCGATATTTAGTGCGTTTGCACCATCCACTGACACACCTTGTAGACCTTGTGTTGCGACTATGGGCTCCATGCGTGCCCGCAATGTTATTGTATCTAACAAACAGTTGGTGTGGGACCCACCAACAGATTTAATAGGTTGTGCGGCCCTGCGAGACCCACCTATACTCACTGGGTAATAAGGAATCCCAAGTGGCGCATGTAGTTCTTGATGATGATGCACGGGCCTTCGAGCATCATTTGGCCCGTTACTAAAATCTTCTGAATGTGACCCGAGAGCACTTTTACGGTCTCCGCCTTTTCGTTCACGCCCCGTAGTTCTTGCCTTTCGTGGAGACGTTGGCAAAACGTCTCCATTTGGTATAATCGAGCCCGGCCCATTTTGATGGAACACACCATCTAAAGGTTTCTTGTTTCCATCCGGAACTTTCTTTGCACAGGCATTCCTTAAAATCGAACGAATTAACTGATTATGAAGCGAGATACCATCCCTCCCAACTGTTCTTACACAAAGTTTATCGAACTCAACCTTGCTTAACTTCAAATTCAAAAACTTGTTCAAATAGTCGAAGTATTGCTTCGATCTTTCGGGTCCGAGCTTTCTGATTATCTGACCTTTTAACTCACTAAGATTGATCCATGAATGCTGCTCCGGTGGTTGCATTTCTCACAACAAAACTTCCATAAAACGCTCAACAGGTTTTAAATTTTCGACTTTATCAAACTTAACTAAATTAGGGTTTCACTCCATCTACAAAATCCCATCTTCCAGAACAAACTCAACCCATTCAACAACAATCCACATGAAGCATACTGAAAACACATCATACCAAACCTTAATTATGGTTTCTTTACAAGTTACAGTTCCTAACTAACTCTCCCTCCAAAACACAGTTACCAAATTATTCGAATTCCAATCCAGAACCACTCAAACCCTAACCTCAAATCACATCTACACCACACAAAATCCCTAAAATTTTCAAAAACAAACACCTCCTTCCATCTCAAACTCCCCTCACAACATATTAACAACCTCCAAATCTCAACAACAAACCCTAACTAGTAACCACAACTTCAAACATCACAAATCAACTCAACTTTCAGTCCTCCAAACATCAAATTAGTCAACTTCATATACCATTCATATCATTAACCTCCAAATCTCAACAACAAACCCTAACTACAACTTCATATATCAAAAATTAACCAAAACAGCTGAACTTCAGTCCTCCAAACAGCAAAATAGTCAAATTCACACACAATTTCAAACCAACAGCAACAAATTGGGGAAATTTAACTATTTTAGCTACTAATTCACTACAACAACAAACAGAAACCGGTAAACCTGACCTTATTGCATCTGTAACCGAAATTGAGATTCAGAAAACCTTAATTCTGTTCGATTTCACAATCTTCAAACTGTTTTTGATCGTTTGAACGCAAATTGATTGCAGTTGCGTTCGATTCGTGTGTCAATTTGTTGAAAATATGTTGTTGCCGGAGGAATCGATGCGTTGCGTTTGTATTTCGCCGGACGGTTTTGGTTCCGGTGGATTTGAATCGGAGTCTGGTTTTCCGATCGGGTTTTCTGTTTCTCTCTCTAGTTTCTCTCTCTAGGTTCTTGTTCTGACTCTTTTCTTTTCGTTTATGTGAGAAGGAGTTTTTGTGTTGTTGCAAAACAAACCCTTTGTCTTTGGAGATATGTACATATAAAACTTTTCTTAGGATGACAAAAACCGACATGAATATTTGAAACCCGAAACATTTGGGATGGTATTCAGGTATGTAGGATGGCAAAAAGACTATAACCGACATGAATATTTGAAACCCGAAACATTTGGGATGGTATTCAGGTATGGGACAGATAGGATATGGTGATGCCCGATATTGAATCATATAACAGGAATTCTTTTAATTTTTTGTTTTCTTTAACATTTATGTAGTAATGTTTCATTCTAGTAGTTTTAATTTATGAAAATCGACTTTTCGTTTGGGATATGCGTTTGATGATAGAATATGCATTTTGTATGTTATGAGCTTGAAGTACAAACTTATCGTTTATAGTTTATATCATCATGAAATTTATATAATTTATATATTTTATGCATTTTTCTTGGTGATGCTAATATGTATGTCATTTATCATATTTTAATTCGTTATAGTTATTGTATATATAATGGTAAGAAAAAAAATGTACTTAGAAATCTCATCGGATGGTTTTTAACACATTAGCGTGTGTATACCTGATGATTCCAGATATGCATGGTACATGACAGGTAATTACCCGAAGGGTAATGAGCTGGGTATAAGACACAATTTTACAATCAGACATGAGACAGAAATTAATAATACTTGTCTCATTCCCAGCCATATCATACAGGAGTATCCACAATGCTCTAAAAACATCACGTCATCTCTGCCCACCTGTCTGGGATTTTGTTATACGTGTATATATATATATATATATATATATATATATATATATATAATTCCAATCTTAATTTTGATATTGAATAAATGTTGAATTGTACTTGTTCACACTTGTTACATATATGAGATATTTGGAAGCTGATGTTGCTGAAGTGCAAGGAACTCTTGGAAGCAAGCAAAGACTTGGAGGATTTATATATCTAATGTGTATATTCTTGTGTGCCGGATTACAAAGTCTAAAAGCTAGAGGACTACTCTAGACAACTTATAGATATATAATAGTGAGAAACAATTTATTTTGGAAGAGTCTGAATCAGTATTTTTTGTTCCCACTTCATATTCACATATCAAAATGTCATCTTTGTTGAATTACCTGATAGTTATTTGATATAAGTATTTGAGTTCTTGAAGTTGTGTGAGAGATTTGGGATTAATTTGTGTTCTTTTGTATCGAAATGGTTTGTGTTTAATCTTGGGTTTGTAAGTTTTCCTAGAAAAAAAAACCTCTAATACACTCTCTATCAGTGGCGGATCTAGAGAAAACGTCAAGCGGCAACTTTTCAAAATTTATTTTCTATAGGGGCAGCGAAATCGAAAAAATGTTAAATTTTTCCAAAATTTACACTACCGCCGTAGCGTTATTATATGGTATGTCCACCACGGCCCCCTATCTTCTCATCCTCTCATAACGTTCAGTTTTGGGCGTCAGTACATCGTCCACTCTCTCCTCACTGGGAGCGAAAAACTATTTTAACATGGGTTGGGATGTTGTAAGAGACAAGAGTGTATGCATTAGTTTCAATAGTTATAGATAATATTAAGATTATTTGAAATAGTTTCTTAATATATGCTTAAAGTGTTGTAGCAGTATATGTCATTTGAAGGTGTGGAAAGGTGAACATGTTGGAGTTCAGTTAATGCAAAACCAAAAATATGAATTCCAACAAGAGGACCATTGTGTGTTATTTTAAATACCACTTCATGTTTTTTTAGTTTATTTATATGAAACTATAAAAGGTATAAGTATATTGGTAGTGTGCTAGACTCGATCCGAAAGTGGAACAAATCGAGACCGGTCTAGAGTCGGTCGTAAATTTATGCATGGTAAAAATTGAGACCGCTCTTTGATTTGTATTTTTTTTTATCAAAATTGTATATCTAGTTTAGTTCGATTTAATAAAACCGGTAAAAACAGATGAAATCCGCAACCTTACCGGTTATGCAAGCATTTTTAAATTTTAACCTACTTCCTCATTGTTTCATTGACCAAACTTTCAGATGAATCTTCATGTAAAGTAGGCGTGGCGTCATTGTATTTGTGGCAGATCCATGAATTTTTGGCACAAGGTTCCTTTTGATAGATTCTCATTAATTCTTATTATTTTTTATTCAAATCATACAAGGTTTTCACTAATTTTTTTTAGAGTAAATTACAAAGTTCGTCCTTTATGTATGTCTAATATATCAAAATATGTCCTTTATCTTTAATATCTTCAAGAAACATACTTAATGTTTGAAAAACCATTCAGGTTATGTCCTTTAATCATAACACAATTAGTTTTCATGGTTAAAGTTGACTAAGTCAACCCCACATAAGGGTATTTTAGTCATTTTATCCTAAATATTATAATAAATTATCCTACCCCCACAACCACAACCACAACCCACCTGCTACCGCCACCGCCACCGCCACCACTTCACCTGCAAGTTTACTCTGCTCCAAACCAGTGTACGATCTCTATACGACGACGATTGCACCGATTTCATACTCCTCGTATAGTAAACAACTTAACAGATCGATCGAATTGATTGTAAAACCCTCATCTCCCCAAATCTATTTACAAAATAAAGGGTAGAAACAAAAAGATTTATCTAACAGACAATCGATCCCAACTGTTTTCATCTCATCAAACATACCAATAGCCAAATTAACAAACCTAACTCACAGAACCCAAAATATCAAAACATTATAAGTCTTCGCAGCTGAAAGGAACCCTTTCATCTCCATATCCTTCAAGAACCTAACTGCAGCCTTCACTTTCTTCAATCCAATCTACAACCAGCAAACACCGACCACCGTACAACTCACCGTCAACACTCAAAACTCCTCTGACCATCATCGTAACTACCGCCTCAGCCACCACTTCATTCAAACACCACCACCATCACCTGCAAGTCTCCGGTCATCACCTCATCCACCTTTCTACACCAACACCTCTGACCACTACCTTCGATCACCTTCATTCCCACTGTCGTTCTTTATCGTCATCAATCTGTCTCACATGATCCGAAAAGTGCTAATCGGATTCGGTTGATGCGTTTATGTGAGAATTGGGGGATTTGGAGGTTGAAGAAACCCTAGATCTGGAGAGGTGAATGATGAGGATGCGAGGGTAACACTGTGGATTGTGGAAGTTTTGATGGGTGGGTGGTGGTGGTAGGGTACTTTTATATACAGAGAGAGTTGAGACCGAGTGAGGAAACAAACGCCGTTTCGGTACCGGCGGTGATGGACTGCTTTGATTCTCCAAAATCCTTGCGACGGAAGTTTAGAGAGAGAGAGAAAGAGGAGATTGTAGAGAGAGATTGAGAGAGAGCAGGTAGAGTAAGAGAGTGGAAGTTTAGAGAGAGAGAGATTGAGAGAAAGCAGGTAGAGTAAGAGAGTGAATCTTTGAAAGATGGAGAAGAAGATGGTGAGGTTTTAGGGTTTTTATAACAGTGCATATTAATTGGTAGGTAGAATGACATTAATACCCTCATGTGCCTCTCACATGACCTGACTTAACTGGGAAAACAAACCAGGTTTTGGGTAAAGGACATAACCTGAATGGTTTTTCAAACATTAAGTATGTTTCTTGAAGATATTAAAGATAAAGGACATACTTTGATATATTAGACATACATAAAGGACGAACTTTGAAATTTACTCTTTTTTTATAAATTTTTCAAACCGAGGGGTTTCCCGGGACCCTCAAAAGTCAAAACATCCATGGATCCGCCCTATGAAAGTATCAACACTTGTATTTTGCCATTGATCAAAGGCTTTACATATATACTAGAATGGAGCTATTAACTAGGAACTAATAAGCTATAATCAAGGGAGCTATTGGCTAGGAACTAATAAGCTAGGATATTGACCAATTAATTGGTAAGTTACAACAAGAAAATTAATTTGAATTTGAAACTTCTTTGGTGGGAGATTCGGTTTTGACCGAATGTGTTCTAATATGCCCCCGCAAGATGGACGATCGTGCGATGAGACCAATCTTGGAGGTGAGAAGTTGGAACCGTTGGCGTAGTAGAGGTTTGGTTAAAGCATCCGCAAGTTGATCGTCTCCGGATATGTGAGTCATGCGGATAGTGCCGTCTTGAACCTTTTCACGAACGAAATGAAAATCTAAGGCAAGGTGCTTCATACGTGAGTGGAAAACTGGATTTGCTGAATAGTGTGTTGCACTTAGATTGTCACAATAAATGGTAGGGGTAACCGTGGATTTGAAGTGGAGTTCAACCATCAAGGAGATGAGCCATTGCACTTCGGTTGTTGTGGAAGCTACAGCTCGAAATTCAGCTTCGGTTGATGAACGGGCTAGTGTCGGTTGGCGTTTAGAACTCCATGAGATTGGGTTTTGACCGAGGTAAACAATATAGCCGGTTGTGCTTCGGTAAGATGGTCGATCGCCGGCCCAATCCGCATCAGTGAAGGCGTGGAGCTGTAGAGGCGAGTGACGTCTGAAAAATATTCCATGATTTAGAGTGCCATGTAAATACCGAAACAATCTCTTCAAAGCTTCCTAATGTGTAGTAGTTGGCTTATGCATGAACTGTGAAAGCTTATTAACTGTAAAAGATATATCAGGACGGGTTAAAGATAAATATTGTAATGCTCCAACAAAGGCACGGTATTTTGTCGGGGATGGTAAGGGGTCACCATCCAATACGGTGATAGTAGAGGAACTAGACATCGGTGTGGGCGACGATTTGCAATTACTCATGTTGGCTTTTGTGAGAATGTCAAGGATGTATTTGGATTGAGATAGGAATAGACCATGGTTGTGAGGAATGACCTCAATACCAAGGAAGTAGGAGAGGTCACCAAGATCTTTTAGAGAAAATCGAGTAGCAAGTGTTTGGATGAAAGAATTAATGAGAGATGGATTTGCGCCGGTGATGATTATATCATCAACGTAAACTAGAATGAAGATAGGAGAAGATGTGACTTTGTTGATGAAGAGAGAGGGATCGGAGATAGAGGGTTTAAAGTGAATCGACAGAAGATAGTGTTTGAGTTCGTCATACCAAGCACGGGAGGCTTGACGAAGACCATAGATAGCCTTGTTAAGTTTGCAAACATGTATAGGGTAGGAAGGATCCACGAACCCGGGTGGTTGAGACATGTAAACCGATTCGGTTAGAGTGCCTTGTAAGAAGGCGTTGTTAATGTCAAGTTGGCGTAGAGGCCAATTGAAAGAAGTGGCTATGGCAAGGATAAGGCGTAAGGTGGCGGGTTTAGCCACCGGACTAAAGGTTTCAACATAATCTAAACCGGGACGTTGATGAAAGCCTTTAGCAACAAGTCGAGCTTTTAGGCGGTCCACCGAACCATCGGGTTTGAATTTAGTGCGGTAGACCCATTTGCATCCAACAAGGTTAGGAGCATTATCGGGAGGAACGAGTGTCCAAGTTTGATTACGTGTGAGAGCGTCAAACTAGGATTGCATGGCTTCTCGCCATAATGGTTGTTTGAGGGCTTGGGTAATGGTAGTGGGTTCGGGAAGGGTATGAGTGGTAGAGTGGTATAAGACGAAGTCGGAGTTGTGATACTTTGGGTTCGGTTTACGGGTGGGTCGGGTTCGATAAGAAGTAGTGGATTCGGGTGTAGGGGAGGGAATGGGTTCAGTGGGTTGTGAAGAGGAGGACGAGTCCGAGGGGATGTGTGTAGGGTATGGATGCGTCGGGTTGATATTGGTGGGAGGGTCGGTGGGTGGTTGAGGGGGTTCGGTGGGATGGGTTTGGTTGGGAGGTGGACGCCTTTGATAGGTGATGATGGGTGGGTTTGAAGTAGATGGTGTAGAAGCAGTGGTAGTGAGATTGGAAGGGGTTGAATTTTGAGGAGGAGTGGAAGAAGGTGTAGAAAGGGAAATTGATTGTGTGGTGAGGGGTAACCAAGTGTCGGGTGAGGGTGAGATGGGGGTAGAGGTTTGAGAAAGGGATTCATAGGGAAAGATGTGGTCAAGAAAATGGACATGACGGGAAGTGTAGATTCTTTGAGTGAGGGGATCAAGGAGATGGAAAGCACTTTGAGAGGATGAGTAGCCGATGAAGATGCACGGTTTTGACCGAGACTCAAGTTTAGGTTTTGAGTAGGGTCGCAACCAAGGGTATGATAAGCAACCGAAACTCTGAAGTTTTTCATAGTTTGGATAGATGTGGAAAAGGCGAAAATAAGGAGAATCATTATTCAAGGTGGGGGTGGGTAATCTATTTATGAGATAAGTGGCGGTGGTGAAAGCAAAAGGCCAAAATTTGAGAGGCATTTTAGCATGAGAAAGTAGTGATAGGCCGGTTTCGACAATGTGGCGATGACGACGTTCGGCATAGCCATTGTGTTCGGGTGTGTGAGGAGGAGAGGTGAGATGAGAAATGCCACAAGAGGCTAGGTGAGAGGATAGTTTGATGTATTCTCCACCATTGTCTGAAAATAATTGCTTAATTTTGGTTTTAAAAAAGTTCTCAACAAGTTTTTGAAATCGAATGAAAGTATTAAGAGAGTCCGATTTATGTTTTAGTGGATAAATCCAAATGTATTTTGTGAAATGGTCAATAAAAATTATGTAATATTTGTAACCATCAAAAGACATAATTGGAGATGACCAAACATCAGAAAATATTAATTCTAGGGGTGTATTAGAAGTTAAAGAAGATGAATAAAAGGGGAGTTTGTGACATTTATTAATGCAGCAAGAATTGCATGATTCATGCTTGCTAGAAATAAAGGGAACAAAGGAAGCTAAATGTTGTAAAACACGCAAATGTGGATTTCCTAGGCGGTGATGCCATGAAGACTTCTTGGTGGTTTGCAAGTGAAAAGCTTGAGGATACTTGGTTGATGAGAGCTCGTAGAGACCGTGACTAGTGATTCCCCGAAGAATGGTTCGGTGAGTAGGAAAGTCCTTGATGACAAAATGAGAAGAGAAAAATAAAATTAATATGTTGTTATCAAGGCATAAGTGAGAGATAGATATGATGTTACGGGAGATAGAAGGAACACAAAGAACATTTTTAAGAACAATAGGAACATTAGAAAAATAAAGAGTCATGGTGCCAATGTGAGTAATTTTAAGAGACGAACCATCACCGATGATAAGTTCCTTGGTACCATCGTATGGGCTATGCATAGAGAGTGCACTAAGATCATTGGTAATGTGATGAGAAGCACCACTATCATTCAACCAAAGTCCACGGTGGGGTTGTGTTGCCATCATGTGTGCTTGGGGTTTTGGTTGGTTATTGGATCGGTTGGAGGTTGGAGGTGTGATTGAGGGATGAGCTTTCTTAAATAATGGGCATGAGGTTAATGAATGTCCTTTGGTAAAACACCATTGGCATTTACCAAGGAAGGGTCGTTGGCTAGGGGCGGAAGTGGGTGTGGGAAGCAGGCCAGGGGTGTTGGTAGAAGTGAGTTTTAGAGATGAAGGGAAGTTGATCATGGTGACCGATTGTGTGGCTGTTGTGCCGGCGGTCACAGTGGTGGTGGTAATAGCATTATCGGCCATGGAAGAGAGGGTGGTTGTGTTTAGGTTTTGCAAAACCTGGCTGATACCATATGAAAGTATCAACACTTGTATTTTGCCATTGATCAAAGGTTTTACATATATACTAGAATGGAGCTATTGACTAGGAACTAATAAGGTATAATCAAGGGAGCTATTGACTAGGAACTAATAAGCTATAATCAAGGGAGCTATTGACTAGGAACTAATAAGCTAGGATATTGACCAATTAATTGGTAAGTTACAACAAGAAAATTAATTTGAATTTGAAACTTCTTTGGTGTGAGATTCGGTTTTGACCGAATGTCTTCTAATACGCCCCTGGTTATAACTAATGTTATTATATTAATTGTTAAATTCATCATCCATTATAAGGAGACTATTTTATATACCATGATATTGCTACGCTAATTCCCTTTGGTTGATAGAGTTATCTAAGGGCTGAAATTTTCAATAGGAGTTTTCTTTTTGCTGGTTAATTTATATTATACCTAAAAGATTTAATTATCTTATATCATTTGGCTTAATAAATTAGTATATTTCTTGGTTTCAGTAAGTGAATTGTGTTGAAGTATATAATCCATTTCTTCAGTTTTTCAAAAATATATATTGGTATGGTGTCAAATGATGCGCAAGTCATGTACGCACATGACCATATCCACACTTAACAATTAACACTTAGCTTGTATCAAATTTCCCGCGTGGGTTAAACCCGCGGATGTGTAATAACGACAGTTCATAAAGTACACCCAGTACAAGTGGCAGCAGCCTGCAGCCAATCAACATGCACTAGGCTCTGTCTAGTCGATCCCCACGATGATCAATCGTGCATGGAACAAGAAGTACAAAGGACAGTGACGCGTAGCTAATCAACGTGCACCCCTCACTGCTCCATGATCTCCACTCACAGCTAATGACAGACTTGACAACAAGTACATTTGGAGGATGATGTGTAGCCAATCATGGTGCGCCATCACACTTCCACCTTTGCAAACACTACATGTCGTGTCAGAAGGGACAAAATGGATATAACATGTGTTGCATTCAATGGTCACTACGATACTAAGGATCCCACCATGGCTTTATACCTCGAACAAGCTACGGAGCTCATGCAACGCTTTCCGTCATGCTGCTAGGATCTGAGTTTTAACTTGTGTGCTTTAGGTGGGCAATTATGTATGAATGATAGTATAAAATGGAAATGCAGCGGAATTATATGAACACACAAATTTGGAAGGATATCAAACTTGTGTTATAATTATAATCAAAAGGTTACAAGAATGATTTTACACTCCCCCTCAACCCAATCACTCACTTCTGTTCGTACAATAAGAATGTCAAGTGATGAAATAGATCTCAAACATGTGAGATCTATCTATACTAAGTACAAACAGTTGTTCGCAATCAAAGCTGGCATCACCCTGATAGCGACATTTAACATTCCTAACACAAAAGTTTTCACACTGATGGAATTAACAACCGATTAAATATACTAAACATCTGTTCTGACTAACATTGTTACATCGATAAAGTCATTTATTAATTTACGTTTGATTTTCAGAGTTAAAAATGCATAAACCGACGAAAGGAGAAAAGTTCATGGCGAAATACAAGACTTTTACAAGAAACCAGGAAAGTCACATGCTCCCCGTGCTCCACCCACATGCCCTTGTGCTTCATTCCCTTAGAAAAAGACAAAAGATGACTTTTGACACGGCGTTGTGCCTAGTCAATAACGCCCCCATGTCACTCTTTCAACAGAACAAGAATAAATAGGCCACCATGCATGGGTCGTGCCTACTTGGCACGCCCCCGTGTCAACCCTCACCAGATCAAGACAACATAGGCCACCACGCATGGGGTCGTGCTTCTTTGGCACACCCCATGTCGTATCTTCAGAAGATTTGGATATCTTCGATTTTTGGGACCCACAAAGTTGACTTGGGGATCATGCCCCACCTCACACGCCCCATGTCTATGTATGAAGCTGATCAAAAAAGACAAAAAAGCTCAGCAAACTACTCATACGGGGTTGTACCCCCTTCTGATTCAGCCTATAAATAGAGTGCTTAAGTTGCCATTCTCCTCATCCTTTGGCACCTGCTCTCTGTTACTCACCACCACATTTCCACCACTACCCTCCACAATTTCCATCTTGTATAGAGTTTGGTTTATCTTAGGATCTAGGATTGTAAGAACTTGTATTTATAACAATTCAATCTTGTTGATTAACATGTTTATTCATACAAGTTTGATGATGTTCATCATTATTATGGTCATTCTTGGTTAAAGTTCTTGCATCATTTGGTGAAGACAAACCTTTAATGTCTTTTTAATTTCTTAATTTTGGACTTTTCATTTGGTGTGTGTTAATGACTTTGAATTTGATTTTATTATATGGAAAGTGAGATTAATCCATCCATTACTTTGTGTTTGTTGTTTAAGCATTCGTGTCTTTACGTCTTTATAAATATGCGTTAGCTACTTGGAGGGGGGGGGGGGTTAGAAGTGTGGTTTGGGTTAAGTTCTTGCTGTAACACCCCGAAAACGGATTTGGTAATCAAACTCCGTTAATACTAAAAGACGGGTAAAGTACCGTTAGTAATAAAAATAACCCGGTAAATATTTGGAATTAAATAAGAAATCCTAATATTAAATACAAGCAAAGCAACGTTTTAAGGAATCGAGTTTTATAAGAGCCCGAGTTAATGGGACTTAAAATAAAACGGATTATAACTCCCGGGACCCACCAAGTAACTAGGAGTATTAACCTAGTTAGTTAATGTCTTGACAAAATAGAACTAATGTGGTTAAGATACCCCTTTAAATAACTTGTGTAAAGTGAAGGGACTAGACATGGACAATTGAATTAAAGTTTCAATTAAACAAATTAATAAACAAAACACACACACATACGTGTGTGTGTGTCTGCGACTTCAACCAGAGCCAAGAAGGGCTCTCTTGCTCAAAACCCTAATCCCTCAAGAATCTCTCAAATTGAAGCCCAAATCAAGAGCCAAATCATTGCATGAACACAGATTCGTGATCACCTAGTCATGGGGATTACAAGGTATGTTAAAAATTATGATTTGGTGATACTTTGAGATTATGATGAATAATCATAATCGAAATTCTGGAAGGAATATTGATTCTATGAGTGTTATTATGATTATATCTTGGTTTAGAAACAAACCCTAGTAGAAAATTTGATGAATTGTTGTCAAAACTAGGGATTTGATAATTACCCTATTATGTGCTAAATGGGTTTTTGTATGTTATGATGAACACTCGGATTGGAGTGTTAATTTGATGAATATTGATTGTTATGATATAAGTTCTTGATGTAGTTCATGAACACTAGATATTGAGGGTTGAAATTTGATGTTAATCTTGCTAAAAATGACTAATTACGGACTAGTTAGCAAAAGTGTAGAATGATGCCCATTAGGTGTTTGTTAAAATGCCTAAATGAGAAGTAAAGTGTTGAAATTCAAGCGAAACGCGTAATTGACAAGCTTGACTAATTACATGAGACATGGGATAAAACGGGTTCTAATCATAATGTTGATTTGCCTTAATCGTGCATATTATATGATTAAATGTAGTTGACTTTAGAAAGTCAAACTAACTAGTGATGAAGTCGAATAAGTGGTTTCGGCTAAGAAAATAAGTAAAGTGGTATAGTCGTGATTGTTAATGACTAATCTAACCACCTTGTAAATGATGAACAATAGTTGGCGCTTAAACAAGCTAGGTGAAGCTTGGAGTGAAAGTGGGTCAAACGAGTCAAGCATAGAAGAAAAGCGTAGCTCGGATGCAAGGTAAGTGTAATTTACACACTTATGTAGAATGCTTGTTATTTCGATACTTGTGAACGTGAAAACAATAAAATTGGAAATTTGGAAAATTGTCAAGTGTTGACTTATGTAAATCATGGTTAAAAGGATACCCATGGCGTAAGCCGAAATGGGTTGAAACTGCAAGAAAAGAGTGTAAAAGAAAAAGGGTATGGTTATAAAACCCGGGATGGGACGATGTACGAATTGGAAATCAAAAACGGTGTTTTTGATTTAAATAGACAATGTTGGGCAAATAGTCCAAACGGGTCGAATGGTGGTGATAACACCATTTGACAATATCGACTAATGTGGTCGTCAAGTCTTATGTTAACAGGACTAATTAGCAAATCGGATAGTTGCGTCATCATTGATGGTGTGATAATAAAAGCGAGGTATAAATCGGGTCTATTTGTTGATCCGAGCCAGGTACGCATATTTATGTTGTAGTTAAAAGTGATATCTTGGTCGAATAATTGGTGAGAATCCTTCATTGTAAAAGAAGGACCAAAATCGACCAAAACGCCCTTGTAGGCTAAATCGAACAAACAACCCTTAAAGGTTGTTTGGAAACGAGTCTTATGATTAAACAAAAGCTTAGAATAAGTGTAGATGTTGATAGATGTAATACGTTAGCCAAATAGCTCTATTTGAGTCTTACCGTAAAATAACAATCCGAAGGGTAAAACTCGGAACATATAGATATACACATTGAAATCCAACACACAAAGAGTTGTAGTTGAATATTACTTGATAAGTAATGTAGGAATAAGATGCTAGAAAGGAATGAAAGCGATTTCAAGCTTTAAAGTGCTTAAATACCCTTAACGGGTCAAAATAAGCATACGAGCATAAACGGGTTTAAATGGTGAAATAAACTTGTGATTAGAACCTAAAATGGTAGTTAATAACAATTTGAGAAGTGTAGGTGATGTAGGAATCAAACAAATATGTTCGTTTGATAAAATGCATAAACGGGTCAAAATTTGGTAAAAGGGCGATAAGCCGAAGGCTTAAAAGTCTGAAATTTTTATTATGAAGGTTGTTGGATTTTAACTCCATAAGATGGAGAATTAAATTACGGACGCGTAGGAAAAAGAATCGGGTAAAACGGATCAATAACGAAGAAGTTATGGCCGTTTCCGTGAAATCAGATCGTGTTGGGAATATGCAGCAACATTCTGTCTAAAAGGGGGCCTAGCGTCACGCGACGCCCCTTGGCGTCACGCGACGCCCCCAAACCCGGAAAAATGTTAATTTTTGTCATAAATAACCCCCGTACTTGTTAGAACTTCTTATTTAACCCCGTACTTGTTTGAACTTCATATTTGACTATCAAAACTAACTTTTAAGTTGGTTTTGATCATAGGTGATTGCCATGAGTGCCCGGATGAAGATCAAGCGACGAGCAAGAACCGAACACGATCACGAAATAAGCTTCCGCACTATGTTTCGTTATTATGTTAAATGACGAATGTCGTTTCATTGTTTCTTTTAAGTGACGAATTTAATTACATTATGTTCTAAACTTTCAAATTGTAAAAAGGTTTTAGTAAACCCGTTTTTCCGATGGATATGTAATCTTAATTACATGATTGTTTTCGTTAATTATACGAAAACCTGTAAAATAATAACTAGGGTGTTACACTTGCCTTGCATGAAAAGGTGGTATACTCGATGTGCAAGGACTTGGTTTTTCACGTTCATACTACCCTCGAGGAGATAGCACCAAACCGAGGGAGTCATAGGAGATAATGGGTCTAATCCCTTATAATCAAAACTTATTTAATACTTTATCTGATTTTGCGGGATGGCCACCCTACTGCTTCTGACCAATATAGTCGAGGGTAACGTCTGCCCGACCAAGGAGACCTATCACTTTTTGGCATTAACAACATACAAATTCATTTTCTTCATAGAACGGCTTAGGTGTATTCATTCACAGAGTACTCAGAAAAATACATCGAAGAGACGTAGTTTTTGTATTGTGATCTCTTGAAAAGTCCATAACCAAAGATGTTAATATAGACATTAAAGGGGAGTTAGATCCAAATGATTCTTCTTGTTATTGAGTTCGTTTAATTGAATTTATGTTTAAAACCTTTTCACAAATTTACTTTTTGGTTTGACTAGACATTAATAACACTTCGGTATTAAAAAATTGTGTCATTGGACAATCTCGGTATCTTATCTTCGCCATACTACGCTAACGTTGGGTGCATTTGCCCTAATGGGTTGTAGAAGTGATTGTATCTTACTTTGTTCATAAATTTAAACCTTGATTTCGTGTTAAAAACCGACCTAAAATAGCTAATATTTCTATACACGTCTCGACACGTCAGATCGATACTTGGTTCTTACCAATACATACTGCGAATATGATAGGTACAGTTTCCCTATGTGTGTGTAGGTTGCTTTTTTTTTTTTTCATATTTTCCATTTTTATAAATTTAAAACTTGTAAATCAATATATATTTTATACCATTGGCACACATCAAATAGTGATGGCCAAGAAGGGTGAAGCCAAGAGATGGAAAATATCAGGAAACCCTAGTTTGGATAATTTTTTTTTTGAACGTCAAATTTGGATCACTGACAGATCACTGGAGTATCATCCTGCCACCAGCGGAACCACCCGATCATATCCATCTCCACTAGGTATAATGCCTATACACCAATTCAGGAGGAAACCCAATAATAAATATGGGAAAACCCCCTTGTGACTTGTGAGAATCGAACCCAGGACCTATTGGTCCAAAGTCTTATCTCACCCCCAAGATACCACTAGGCTATAAAGCCATGGGTACACAACTAGGAATCGAACCAAGGATGTTTGGTTTGGTAGAAACGAAAATGCTAAGCCCTAGTTTGGATAATGATGGCCGTTGTTGGATTTTACATTTTTACTAGATTTGAGCAAAATAACAAGCAAAAACAAATGGATACAAACTTTAGAAAAAATTGTGTAAGGTCATGTGTCATAAAGCCCTTTGTGGGGCGTTGTGCGACAAGTGGCGAAACGCGTAAGAGAGGGGCTTTATATAACTTGAGTGTGTAGTGGGGATATATATGTATGGGGCTTTATATATATGTATGTATATATATGTGTGAGAGTGGGGACAGGGCCGGCTCAACCATTTTGGTGGCCTAAGGCGAAGTAAAATCTTGTGGCCTTTTTCCCAAAAAAAAAAATGTATGTAATTGAAAGTTAAACTTAAAGGGCCCAGGTGTAATTATTTGAAAGATTGTGTTAAAATTTAAAAACAAGGAAAAAAAATACTTAACTAGGGATTCGAACCCGGGTCACACCAACATCCATACATACACAAGACCACTACACTACCAACCATCAATCTGTTGATAACCCACACCCTAAATCTTTTATAAATGGACTGTGGTTTCATCAAATTATGGAGGCCCTATAGTTTTGGTGGCCCAAGGCCCAAGCCTCATTTGGCTTACCCTTGGGCCGGCCCTGAGTGGGGAAGAATGGGTCACACCGTGATGGTGTTCGCGAGGATTGAAATTTTCTCACCCATAGCGCCCCCCCGTAATGGTGTTCATGGGCGCTATGGGGCTTTATGGGAGGATATGGCGTGATATAAGGCCCCATTACGGATGGTCTAAGGCTCTGATTATTAAAAAGGGAGTTTCGAAACCCCTTTGTTCTTCAAAGAAAGTGCAAAAAGAAACTTGTATGTCCAACTGATTTCTCAAAACAAGTTTTGAGCAAAGTTGAATCGTCAATTGGCTTCTTATAGGCATATGATGTCTCTCCAATAACCCAATACTCACATTCATTATTGATTATTGCACTTGTAATCTTATCATTCACACTAACCAATCATCCAAATGTTTTATGCTCTCCAACCGACTATCCATATACCGGATAACCCAAATACTCAAAATTGATTATATGTGTTATAAATTTTGATAACTTCTATTTTATTTGGCTCGTTTAACATTACACGACACATTTTGCCAACTCTAGTCATCTGTGCTGATGAAGAAGAAATGGAGATCAAAAATTGAGTTTTGCTCTAAAACCGACCATCCATACACCGAGCAATCCATATACCCAAATCGACCATAGGATATGTAATTTCCAATAAAGTTTATCTTATCCGGCCGTTTAAAAACGCTACACAACACATTTTGCCCGTTCTAATCATCCGTGCTTATTAAGAATAAATGGAGGCCATAAATTGATTTTTTGCTCCAACCATCATCCAAATACCCAAATTGATTACATGGATTTTAATTTTTTGCAACGTTTATCTTATCCGACCCATTTAACATTACATGACACATTTTGCCAGCTCTAGAACTTCGTGCTTATGAAAAAGAAATAAAAGCCATAAATGAAAATTTGGCAAACACCAAAACATAAAGAGGTGAAAATAATAATTTAGGCCACAAGCCTAACAAAAAATAATAACAAAAACCACATCACATTTTGAACCTTTTATGTCATAAGCAATCTTGGATAAAAAAGATCGATTTGGTTAGGTGGCGGTAACTCACACCTGCAAAAAAAATAACGTGAAATAAAGATGTTAAGGGGTTCCGAGTGAAACAAGTATAAAAGAGTTGCCATGACAATTTATGTCCCAACACAAAATAAGCGGCGGTTTGAGTTTGGAGTGAATAGATTTTAGTCATGAACGAGTCAGGTGGGTAAGAACTAAGAAGGGTGTAAATGGGTTGGACCCACATAACCGATTCATGACACGGGTAACCCGTTTATATATAAACATGTTGAATGGTTCAACATGTAGACACAACCCGTTTAGACCCTCTTATCAAAAGTAGTTTTATGCTTGTATAAATATATCACATTCCCTACCAATCCTAAATGGACTTTTTTTAAGAATTTTATGGGTTGTAAATTGTGATAACTTCCATTTTATCGTGTTACACGCGTTGTGTCATTCATTAAGTCATTCATTAACTGTGTTCTACATGTGATGTTGTGTCATTAACCATGCTATTTGTGTTAATTAACTATTTAGATTTCACCATGTTAAATAGGTTGTGTCGTGACTCGTGTAACTTATTAAACATGTGTGTTAGTATTTGTAACTGGCATGTTTAGCTAAACGGGTCATGAGTATAGCATGTCAACACGACACGCTTAACACGTTACACGCCCCTAACTGGAGCTTTAACCCGTATTGCTTCATCATATTTAAGGAATAGAATTACTAAACGAGACATGATAAACACTTTGACCTGGGTATTTCCTGCTTTATATTTCTGGAGCTCTTCCTGTTTACATAAAAGCCTACACACAGAAGAGACCTTTTTATATAATAATTGTTAAGTAGTGGTTCTGCTTGCAGGTATGCGCATATAATGTATATATGTGTGGGCCCTCGCCCGGGGGGGGGGGGAGTGAAGGTGCACTAATTTTAACGTTATTACTAATTTCGTGAAAATCACATCAAAAAGCGAGGGACGGTTAATCATGCATCATGTGGTGGCGTTGATAGTCGAAAGACAAGGGGGTACATGCACTAATCGGCTTTTGTCCCAATTGCTGAGTGTTATGTGTCTTATGTTCATGGTTTGATGCAAAACTACTATTGAGCCGGGGATCTCACTGGAAACAGCCTCTCTATTCCTACGGGGTTGAGGTAAGGCTGTCTACATCTTACCCTCCTCAGACCCTACCTTAGCTTTGCTATTGGTGGGATTTACTGAGTATGATGATGATGATAATGATGATGTTAAGTAGCAGTTACCAGAACATGTTTATGAACTGGTGTCTAGTACCTTCGATGTAAATCGGTTATCTCATTAAGTAGTTCTTTTTCTTTATCATCAGTTGCCACTAGCTGCAAATAAAGATGATAATAGATTAACAAAAATGTTATTTATGTTCTGTTTTTAGGTAGGCCTTTAACGAAGTGAACAGCAAACCGTTCATATAGTTTGTTTATTTATTAAACGAACATGAACGAGATATATTTCATTTCTGTTTATTACAATGAACAAAACTTTTCAATCATGAACGTTTATTTGCAATTATGAACAGATTCATACCATCGATTTTTCTAGTCTAGTGATGTTGGCTGCTGTGCATGCAGCGTCTAAGCCGCTGTTGCCTGAAAACAAAACATATATGAAAAATAGCAGTAGTAAATTTTGAAGGGTTGATTAGGGTCATGTTTATCCCTAACGGGTCAAACAAAAAATAGCCAAAAACATAAAGGATCAAACAGGAAAGCCTCTCAAGTCTCAACAAGTATTTTTAATACATAAACATCCTAATCACTACTGACAAACAAATTGTTATAAAAAGTTTTACAATTCTGGACAGTAAGTGTTTTGGATCAGCCAAACCCGATCGTTTCCCTCTTGACCCGTATATGTTTGACCCGTTACCGAACCCTCCCATGCGTGGAACAAAGTGTAATTATAAAGATAGTTATACCCCGACCTGTAGCCTCACCGGTAGAAAGTGGCACTGCAGAACTTGAAATGTCATTCTGTAAGTGATAACATGTAAGTGTTATTTTATTGCTTTATATAAAGTAAAAAAACCTGCAAAAATACTTGTTTAACTGACAGATACCCTTTGGAGATGAGTGGCTTGATTTTGTGGCATTGAAGCAGTATCCACTTGAGACAACTGAGGGCCAGGTGGATGTTCAATTATTACCTACACGCGGTATAGAAAACACTAAAAATTAATGAAAACATGACAAAGGCCAAGACATTATTTCAACTTCTTTATGATTACCGTAAGAAGGACATCTAACAAAAAGCAGATATAGTGATGATATACCAACAGCTGGTAAATACAAATCTCATGATGTAAAATAGTCATACAGAGACGTGGTAATGTTAGCGCATTTACCTAGGAATGGGCTGATTCAGGTTCACAAAATTTAGCTAAAGATGTGACGTGTCAAGATCGAATGGTCAAAAAGTCACCCAAATTGTATTATTAATGCACAGCACCCCGTAAATTTGTGTATTCAACAAAATACCTCTAACCTTACATGTGGGTCTACGTATAAAAAACTCCTAAACCATTGTACAAAAACAACTGCCATCGGAACAATATACTTTTGTAATCATTAGGGCCGTAAACGAACCTAACGTTCAGTGAACATTTCTTGAACCATTCGGCGGGAAGTTTATATATGTTTGTTCGTTTATTAAATGAACACGAACAAGAAATTCCGTCTATTAAGGTAAACGAACAAACATGAATAGAGGTTACGTTAGTTCGTTTATGTTCGTGAACGTTCCGTAACATGTTCGTTTATGTTCGCTCGTTTATATTCATTTGTGTTCATTCATTTAAAGGTTTTTATGTTGCATCTTTGTTTTATTGTTTTTATATTTTATAATTTTGAAACCCTAGTTATCCTATATGCCTTCCCCAACATCCCTCATTTGACCATTTTAATTTCAGTTTGTGTTAAAGTTGACAAATTTCTTAATTTTGTGTTAATCATGTTTCTGATAATTATGTCAACCGTGTTGGATAATTATGTCAAATGCTTATTTATTTTTTGGTGGATTCTTCATAATCTTTGTGATGAAAAATACATATTTTATTCTAAAATGAATATATACTCGTGTGTATTCGTTTGTGTTCATTTATGAAAATGAACATTTGTTTGAGTTCATTTGCGTTTGGTAAGTGTTCGTGAACAGTTCATGAACACGTTCATTTCCATAATGAACGAACACAAACAAGAAATCTCGTTCGTTAAGCATTCATGAACAGTTCATGAACATGCTCATTCCTTAATGAACGGCCGGTTCGTTTACAACCCTAGTAATCAGATTTGACATACTAGTTAATTACAATTTACAAAAAAAAAAAAAAAAAAAAAGATTGTTGAACAACTACAAGTGCTTGGATGAACCCAACCCGCACATCACATTTCGCTCCGTGCTAAAATTACGCATTTTGACCTGCTAAGCCAGCAGTCTATTTTGCCACGCATTTACCAAAATACTATAAATTGAACTTTAGAAATGGAAGACAGTGTTAGGCAAAACAGTACCTGCATGTTCGGGCTCTTTAGCGGTGAAGTTGAAGCTACCTACAAAAAATAATATTTGGTAGTTACAATCTAAATGCACATGGCGATCTTTAAAAAAATGGAAAAACAAATTACCTTATCCGTGTCGGGATCCTCAGAAGTAACTTTAAAACGGCCTTTTTGTTGAATAACTTGGCACTTCGATTTCTCATCTTGTTCATCACTAGTTACTGTTACACCAATATGTTAACAGAAAATGGACAAGAAATATTAGACGACGCAGAGCAGAAGCAATAAAAACAAGAGATTAATTCTCAAAGAAAAAGTTGTAATTTCTGAATCAATTAGACGTTCACTATTATAAAAGGGGATTCTAAATTTGGTAGGTTTGTCAAATTTTCGAAATTACAAATAGACATTTACTATTACCAGTTTGCTAAACACCAAGACATTTAAAAAAAAATCCCCTACGGGTACCAGATTGGGTTTGGCTTGACATGATAAGAGTACTTTGTTCGATCTTTGCTAGTTTATAGATAATTAATGCATTGACTATGATTGAAAATGAAAGGCAATGGTATCATATAAAAAATCCAAATGTTTGGAAATAATTGGTTTTAGAGGTTGTGTATTAAAAATAAAATTTAATAAAATTTGAGCGACTTTCAGCAGGACCCATTTGACCTTTTTGAGATAACAAAAACAACCCAAAAAACCAACCAAATTTATAAGTATATGGGTCGAAAAGCCACCTATAGGAATCATAACAATTAAGATATTGAATACAATAATGAAGCTGTTAAGTAAAAGATCAAACTGCATACTCACGTATTGGTTTAGGTACTTTATCAGATGCCACATCATCTGATATCAAGAGGCATTGAGTTCCATTAGTAGTAGGGACTTCATGATTCTGACTTTGCAACTTGCCACTGAAACTGGCATTGAATAATAAAAGAAAGAATAGCCACATATATAATGAATATTCAAAGCAATAATATGAACTATTTATGGTTATAAGAATATAAAAATACATTGTGCCTCAAGTGTTAATTACACAACGGGAAGACTGTTTCCAGAATCATTAAGCAGCAAAAGCGTTTAAAAGTGAAGAAGAAATAAATATAGTTAAAAAAATTCCATGAAGATATGCATATGCAAAAAAATATATATAATAAAAAAGGTGGCAAATCAGCCCATTTACTTATGAATGCGCTGATTTCAGTTATGGAGTAGGTGTATTTTTGGGTTGAGGTTTAGGAATAATCATTACTTTATTCCAAGTGTCTAGAAATATATGCAAGTCTAGACATATAATAAAATTTAGAGTAAAAGGTCATTTTCGTCCCCAAGGTTTGGTCACTTTGGCGACTTTCGTCCAAAGGTTTGTTATTCCGCATCTGGATCCAAAAGGTTTGAAATCTAGCCATTTTTATCCGGCTTGTTAACTCTATCCATTTTTCTCCGCTAAGTCAGGGGTATTTTCGTCGTTTTTGTTAACTTAAAGGGAAATTTGGTGTTTTTCAATTTATGTACAAGCATTAAAAATACCTCTGACCGAATCCGTTAGACCGAATTGCCATTTAAGTTAACAAAAAAGAGAAAAATACCCTTGACTTAATGAAGAAAATGGATGGAGTTAACGAGCCAGATGAAAATGGCAAGATTTCAAACCTTTTGGATCCAGATGCGGAAAAATAAACCTTTGGACAGAAGTCCCAAAACTGATCAAACCTCAGGGACGAAAATGGCATTTTACTCAAAAGTTTACTCTAAATACAATTATGTGAGTGAGATGTCATACTCATTGACTGGAATGCATCCAGATGAAGCTTCTCCTTGGTGCGAATGAGATCCGATTCCATTAACAGGTTTTCTAGTAATATCCAAGTTGCATTTTCCAGCAATATCGCTCTTCTTGCAATTTTCATTATGTGAAGAACTGTTCTGCAAGCTTGGGTCTCCATTGGTAGAACTCTCATATTTGCCTCTGAAAATGTAAGTGTGACAAATGAAGGCCATCCACAGGATATAATATAAAAGAACATATGGTAATAGATAGGTCTGTAAATGAACCGAACGAACACGAACAGAGGCATGTTCATGTTCGTTTATTAACTTTAACTGAACACTAACACGAACATATAATCGAACACATTTTTTTGCTCATGTTCGTTTATTATAAAGATAGTCATGTTCGTTTATTATAAAAATAGTCGTGTTCATTTATGTTCATTCGTTTAAAACCTCAACGAACAATTCACCAACGCAAACGAACATAATTTAAAAATGGACATAGTTGAACAAACATAAATGAGCACAAATGAACATAATTGACTAAACATAAAGTAATTTTTTATATAAATTAGTGATTAATAAACATAAATTCCATTGGAAAACCCATTTTTATTACTACAAAGTCCAACTACCGTCCAATTACCGATTAGTCATATTTATATAAGTACTAGAAAGTTCCTTTTATATTCACTACAAAGTCCAATTACCGTCCAATTACCGTTAGTCATATTTATATAAGTAGTAGAAAGTTCCTTTTATATTCAATATTTTATATAAATATAACTACTTACTTATTTAAATTGAAACAATGTTCACGAACATAAATGAACGAACAAAACGTGTGTTCATGTTCGTTCGTTTAATTAAATGAACAAAAAATTGTGTTCATGTTCATTCATTTATTACATAAACGAACTTCCCGCCAAACAAGTTCACGGACAGTTCATGAAAGTGAGTTGTTTACAGGCCTAGTAATAGATAAAAATTTAAGCACATGCAAACAGGCCTAGTAATAGATAAAAATTTAAGCACATGCAAATATGTATTATAGAACTTCGTATATGCGGAAGATATATAGCATAGTGATTAATAAAATGGTGTGATTAAACCGAAGTTAACATACACTGAGAATGTTGCAGTAGAGTTGAGAATTGAAGCAGGTCCTGCCTGCAACAAGTTCAACCATTAGTTATAAAAGCAAAGAAATAAATAATATTAATGATAATAAGGTGTGTGTGTGTGTGTGCGTATGTGTATATGTATATATAAGCTATTAACATACAGAATCTGTAGCTTTTGAAGCCTTGCTCGTGTATGACAATTGATGTGGTAGTTCCTTTTCACCGGCACCAGTCCCATTGAAAGAAATTGCGTCCCGTAACTGATCTTTGTCAGTTATAGTTTCCTCATCCGGTATCTTGTTACATAAATAAAATTGCATTGTTGATAAACTCAAATCGTTCAGAATGGTTGTTTACGTTTGTCTAAGTTAAACGAAGGATGGTCTGCAATAGTGCCATGGATATAACGTAGAGGTGGCAGATTTGACTTTTTAATTTACGAACGGGTCAAGTTGGGTCGTGGTTTATCTCAAACTGATCAAACACGTGGAATGTCACCAAATTCTATTTCGAGTAAAATACCATTTTCGACCCTGAGGTTTGGCCAGTTTTGCTACTTCCGTCCAAAGGTTTGTTTATCCGCATCTGGATCCAAAAGGTTTGAAATCTTGCCATTTTCATCCGGCTCGTTAACTCCATTCATTTTTCTCTGTTAAGTCAGGGGTATTTTTGTCTTTTTTGTTAACTTAAAGGGCAATTCGGTCTTTTTCACTTTATGTAAAAAGACCGAATACCCCTAGAAATACCGAATTGTCCTTTAAGTTAACAAAAAAGACGGAAATACCCCTGACTTAGAAGTGAAAAATGGATGGAGTTAACGGGCTGGATGAAAATGGAAAGATTTCAAACCTTTGGATCCAGATGTGGAAAAACAAACCTTTGGACGAAAGTCGCAAAACTGGCCAAACCTCAAGGATGAAAAATGACATTTTACTCTTCTATTTTTGATAAATACAAACCCAACCCGCCTGGCCCACCTCTAACATAACATAAGTGCTTTAAAATGAGTATAAAGTACAATACCAAGGATGCCTGAGCTTTCAAATCATCAAGGTCAAAGTCCCAGCTGCTAATACCTCTTTTGTATTCGTTCTAAAACAAATTTTACAAACATCGTTAGGAATTGAAAACAATGAACACAAGAAAAAAGAATTTTTTACTTCAATCACCAAATGAGTTAGGAAGTATGAGAGATGTGTGAAAGAAGAAATGAAAGGAACTCAAAACGTAACTCAACAGGCTCAGTTAAAATTTAATTGATAGCATATAGGACTTGTTTTCGCAACTATTGTCCCCTAGGAGAAAAATATATCAACGGGATGTTTGGATGTGCTTTGAAAGTGACTATATGATATTAAATAATCAAAATATTATAAGCAGATGTAATCAAAAGGCCTGAAAATAGTGTCTGAATGTTCATTTTCTGTTTATAGGTGTGATATCCGACAATCAGGTGTGGCATACCTGTGACATTTCTTCCTTCTGTCCATCTGGTATTTTCTTTTGCACAAGCATATATTCTTCCTTTTTCTATTATTCCAACATATCAATTATAGAAGATTAAAATGGCATATATAGATAAGATAAAATCATAATAATCTCAATTGTCAACTTTAATGACACGTATAAGGATAAGATGTGATAAATAAGAATAACAGGAAGAATAGAGAAACCTTCAATGCCTGAAGGCGATCACCAAGTGTTGGCAGGCCCTCTAAAAGCTTACGTGCAATAAACTCGTTAGATCTAGCTTGTTTGAAAAAGGAATGCTTAAGTAGCTTCTTTGAAGTAGGACGTTTCGAAGGATCTTTAACCAAACAGCTTGCAATCATCTGCTTAAAAGACTTTGCACAGATAGCAGACAACACAAATATCAGGCAATATGATCGATCACTAAGTGGTAAATTGTAAAAAATAAATAAATAAACTATTAGAATACCTTAGAAAACTTCTTGTCCCTCTCATAGTCAAGACCAGGAGGTGCATTTTGCAATGTCATGAGCAAAACCTATCATTTCAAAAGTAATTGAAGTTCTGATGACATGGTTTGAGATATAAAACCAACCAATAGCACCAAAGTAAACAACGCATGTAATTGCAAGATGGATGTACCTTCATTGGAGGATATTTTGAAAAAGGAGCATGACCATGAGCAAGCTCCAGAGCTGTAATGCCAAAGGACCAGATATCAGCCCTGCAGAAATATTAAGAGAATATATATATTAAATTTTCCACTACTTTGGCCTTGCTAAATTGATGAAATAAAACGAGAATTACTGACTTGAAGTCATAGCCATGTAATTGTTCCATAACCTCAGGTGCCATCCTGTAAAAATGTTAAGAATGCAGTAAGTATAACTCCAGATAAAGGCATGTACACTGCGGTTCATATTAATTTGAAATATGATAAATAAAATATTAAAAATAATTCATATATAGTATTTAGAGCAAAATGCCATTTTCGTCCATGAGGTTTTGCTACTTTTGCAACTTTTGTCCAAAAGTTTGTTTTTCCTCATCTAGATCCAAAAGGTTTGAAATCTTGTCATTTTCATCCAACTCGTTAACTCCATCCATTTTTTAACATTAAATGAGGGGATATTTTCGTCTTTTTAGACATTTTGTGATGATTAAAGGGTTTGGGTGGGGAGAAAGTCAAGAGAGGTGGAACTTTATTTCTTATAGTGCTTATTATTTAATAATAATGTCTAAAAAGACGGAAATTCCCCTCATTTAACGGAGAAAAATGGATGGAGTTAACGAGAAAACGGCAAGATTTCAAACCTTTTGGATCCAGATGCAGAAAAACAAACCTTTGGATGAAAGTCGCAAAAGTAGCCAAACCTCAAGAACGAAAATGGCATTTTACTCTAGTATTTATGCAAATATAAAAATATATATATATATATATATATACCAGCAGGGGGTCCCAACAAATGTATTCCTTGTGCGTTGTCTATCTCCAGAATTAAACAGGCAAGCAGAAACACCGAGATCTCCAAGCTTGATTGCACCTCGCTCACAGATGAGAATATTTCCAGCCTATTGAAACAGCCAAAAAAATGTACCTGAAACATGGTTTAAACATCTATGCAAAGTAGAAACGGTTTCACTTCAATAAATTTTCATAGCACAGTGATGCACTAGGGAAAAAATACACTTGCAACTCTTAACCAATCATCTTTTACAAACAAAAAAATATCTCTAACTCTTAAGACATTTGGGTTTAAATGAGAAAAAAAAAAAGAAAAAAAAACTCACTTTGATATCACGATGAATGATACCGTGATCATGAAGATACACCAATGCCTTTAATACTTCGCGCAGTATAGTTGCAATAACAACTTCCTCAAAACCCTCTGGATGCGCAGACTTCAATATGTGGAGACAAGAACCACCAGGCATAAAAGGCATGACAACCCATACATTATGGTCGTTTACAAACGAACAATGTGATTTAAGAACATTTGGATGATCAACCAGGAACATTGTCTGAGCTTCACGTGATATATTGTTCTGATAACATATTAACAAACGAGCAATGAGATAATTAATGTGTGTACCTATCAAACATAAATTAGGTTCCTACGAAGTCATAAACCAAATTTCTATAAATTTTAAGTGCAAACAAGAGAATTCATCCAGCCCAATTAACAACAAATGTCCAATATCAGTAACAAAGTTAATTTGTTACAACAAATGTTCAAGGTTCATCAACAGGGATTCTTTGTTGTTTTTATTTGTTATCTAATATCATCAAATCATGACCCTGCAGAAGTAGGTGCTAAATGTTCATAAGGATCATGTTTTCAATAAGTAGACGTGTAAAAAGTGTCTGTCAAATTAATATAACCAACATGTCACACTTTTCAAAAATAACATTCAATGGGTAGATCTGTCTTAAAATTAGAATAAGAGAGTAACCATCAACTCATCAAGTGGCATTGTGGCAATACACCATTAGCTATGTGTCAGAATCCTCATTCCATCTTATCAATTGTAAAGACCAAAAGAGCATAACCATCAATAGCATAAGCCTATTTCCGAAAACAGCAACGAATTCTAGAGTTTCAAGACTCGTTCAATCTTTAATCATTGGTCACAAATAGGACTTATAACTTCAATGAGCAGATATATGATTGTCATCATGGAAAATAACCAAATTTCAAGTCAATAGAATCACAAAGCCTAATCTATAACTCCTCAAATATCACTATGCAGTTCAATTCATCAAGCAAAACTCACAAGCTACAGTTCTATAAACCATACCACAGTTTCAAGACCATAGGACTACATATACATGAAATCAATCCAGATTACTCATATATACCACCAGAACCAACAACAACAATGCACAAACAGAATTTACCAAATCGACACTGCCGCGTTCAAAATCGAGAACTTTAATCGCAACAATCTCATTGTTTGGAAGACACTTCGCTCGAAAAACCGAAGCGCTAACACCTTGCCCTACCTCCTCATACAGAGCATAATGCTCTGCTCCAACTGGATACTTCTTCTTCTCCATTTCATCCACTCGCAAATCAAACAACAAGTTTATAAATAAACAAAATCTATTGAACATCAAACACAACGCAGATTCGGCTCGCAGGAACTCTTCGGATCCGAATCCTACAATAATTCTTCTTCAAAAACAAAAACACCGATCAGGATTCCGATTAGATTTACGATTACGATTACGATTACTATTAATAGACTATAAAATTATGAATTAACGTGTGCAACAGATGCGTAAACCTAATTTTGAGATTAATTTTACGTAGAAGAGCGTGAAGGCTTACAGGAATTGATTTTCGGTTCATGATTGTTGTAATAGTAGCGGCAAAATCAAGCGATCGCCGGCGAGTTTGAGGCGTTTTCCGGTGAGTGAATTAACATTTAAGAGAGAGAAATGGCGCCAACTGGAACGCCGAACGAGCAGGTAACTATTGCATGCTTTGGTGTTCTGCCACATGTCAAATGATGACGAGGAGTAAGTAGGGGTTGATTGGAAGAGTTATTTTAAGAAATCTGCAAATCAATTTGAAAAAAAAAAAAAAAAACTATTATGTATTACTAGTTCGTAGGGCTGCAAATGAACCGAACGAACAAGAACACCGCCTTGTTCGTGTTTGTTTGTTACAGGAAATGAATGTGTTCGTGTTCATAAACTGTTTATGAACATTTGCCAGAACCAGATTTTTTGTTCGTGTTCGTTTGTTAAGAAAATGAATGTGTTCGTGTTCGATTGTGTTTGTACCAGACAAAAGCGAACACAAATGAAGGCAAACAAACACAAACAAGTGTTCATGAACAAAACAAACACAAACCATCTCTATCTTGTGCCGAGAATGACGAAGAACACGAGCACAAAAACCCTAAATTGAAGACTGGAATGAGAGCAAGGGCGTAGTTGTGTCACATCTACTTGGAATGAGAGCGGGAAAGACAATATTTAACTAGGGTTTCTAGGAAGCAAGGAGTAACACTAATATGTAATACACCATATCTAATAAGTGATTTATTAGTGGGAATTTTGAAGTACTTATAAAAAAATAAAAGTTAAAAACCCTAATAAACTATCGAACACTAACGAACACGTTATCGAACGTTCATGAACATAAGTGAACGAATGCGGCCCATGTTCATGTTCGTTTGTTTAACTAAACGAACGAACACAAACGAACTTTCAGATAAACGGTTCACGAACTGTTCGCTGAACGTTTGGTTCGTTTGCAGCCCTACTAGGTGGGAATCCGATGTATCGCACAAGCTGAATAAATGTAATGTTATATACTTAAGGTGCATTTGGTTCGCTTGAATTCAATTTTGTGGAATTGAAATCTAAATTACAACTCTTAAGATGTTTAACGTTCATGAACATAAGTGAAAGAATGCGGCCCATATCATGTTCATTTGTTTAACTAAACAAACGAAATTTCTTGTCCGTGTTGGTTCATTTATTAAACAAACGGACACAAACGAGCTTTCCACTGAACGGTTCACGAACTATTCGCTGAACGTTTGGTTCGTTTGCAGCCCTACTAGGTGAGAATTTGATGTGTCGCACGAGCTGAATAAATGTAATGTTATATACTTAAGGTGCGTTTGATTCGTTTGAATTCAATGGAATTCAATTTAGTGGAATTGATTCCAACTCTTAAGATGTTTGATTCACCGAATTTGTTGAAATTGGAATCTCAATTCCAGTTTTTATGTGTTTGGTTGGTTGACAAAAGAATTAGAATTGGAATTGACTATTAAGCACGAATTCCTTCAAATTCTTTTAATTAAAGGAATTCAAAATCCTTCCTATACGTGAAGGAATTTAAGTAAATTTATTGGAATCACCGACCGTTTCAACCAGCACCGCTTTGCCCTGTACCGTACCTTTTCGACCAAAACCACCCGGACTGTTTCGACCCGTACCGTCTTGTTTGGCTATACTGGATGCTTAAAAAATGTACCAACTTCATCACCCTAAAACTTTTAAAGATTTACAAGACTATTGAGACAACATAATTGACAGCTTTATAGCATTGTAAAGATTTATTCACACAATCAAAGAAAATGAAAACAAGCATAAACTTCAAGCATGATCCACACACTGATTCAGTCATACACAATATATCAATCACATACAATCATATTACCAATAACTACACATCTTAAAGATCTACTCACTTCAGCTCAGAATTCGCGATCCGGAAAGAGGTGTGGGGCAACCATCGACCAGATGAACAAACCTGCGGTGGCCCACGAGGTTATTATGCGAACCCACACTGAGGGCCACCCAACATCCACCAACCTGCCACTCTCCCCAACTGAGGTTGACCATCCTGTCAGAAGCATTGCGGAGTACATGCTAGCAAGTGAGAAGATGATGTGGAAAAATGAATACGAATATGTTACGGGTTTATTGTTCTCTTTTTCTTCATGCTCGTCTCTTTTGTCCAATGGGAGCAATGGTTTCTCATCACCTGACACATGGCAACCAACCGAAATTTAGATATGTGAATGAAAGAATGATTTTTGTTCTTAATAGGGGTGTTTGGTTAACGGGTCAGGGTCGGAAAAGCAGATATCAAAGCCACAAATTAGTTTCAACTGGTTTTCTACCTTTAACCTACTCGAAGGCCACCGTGGGTCCCATTAAATTTAGGCATACTCTAAACTCACCGACAGAGGGGTATTTAGAACCCATACCCACAGTGATTCCGCCCCTACTTTCGTTGGAATTTTTGTCTTACGTGTTTGGATTTGTTCTTTAAGTGGGCAATAATAGAATTTGATTAATTGATGATGAAAATACTAGCATTGTGAACACCATATGAATATGGGGAACAATTAGAGGTGCTAAAATGGGCGGGTTAGGTAATGGGTTTTATCAGATAATTATATAGCACGGGCATAATCGGGTTGGGTTGACCACAAAAACACCTTTTTTGTTGTTTTATATAGAGAACCAATTCGTCAACTATGATCACAAAAGCTATTTTATTACAATAATAAGCTAGGTCTTTAAATAAAGCACAAATTAGAGGATTTAAAGCATGTAGTGATCAAGTAATATTCTGATAAACAAATATAGTAAAACGGCTTTAAAAAATAGTGTTCGGTGTGCTGCTGCAATAATCATCATCAGAGAGTTTTTCACAAATTCTGATTATGTAAGAAATTGATAGATCTAATGACCTAAAAAGTATATTGTGAAAAAAATAGATGTTCTGTAAAATGCAAATAAAGTCTTCCAAATTATGTTTAAAAAAAACGTAATGTTGTTTTACCCTTACCTAATCAATTATATAACAAAACAGATTATTCGACCGTAAATAATCAGATAATCGTAGCCTGACAAGATCTGCTAATCCAAAGTCCAAAACACTCAGATCACCAATTCGAAACCATTAACCCAAACACCCCTCAGGAGATTTGTACTTCAAAGTTCAAATGCCTTTATTCTACACTTCGGGTGACTTTCAACTTGTTTCACTAGTTCAACCCAATTGACCCCTTCCCTTTTAAATCTTTAATTAAAAAAAACACTATTTGACAAAATTATCCAAACATTAAGAACTTAAGGTTGTAACTTTGATGCATTAAAGAAATAAAGTGAGCGACTTTCAGCCTGTTTCCTTTTTAGCATTTTTTTTTAAATTTACCTGCTCGGGGTGAGCTTGGAGGGGAAAGCAAGGTTGTAGACGATCCAGCCCGGACGGCAGAGTATACTACAGAGAGCACAGTAGTAAGCAACCCGACAGTAAGTGTACTGGTGCTGACAGCCTTAGAATGCTTGTGGAGCCCATTGCAAGCATAATCTCTTGGTTCGCTTGCAAGCCCGCTATAGCAAAGATACATGCAGTATAAAGAAATAACAGATGCTGGCAATATGCTTCCACTTACCTAAATAAAAAAAATCATAAAAATTTGTAAAAAAATAATTATAAAATCCATAAAAAAGAACTAGATAGAGGTGGCAAATTTTGGGTAGGTTGTTTAACAAGTCAAAAAAGATTCGGGTGAAAACAGGTAATTTTCATTTTCGATACGGGTAAAGTTCGGTAAGGTTGACCCGGAACACTATTTGTCCTAGACTTGATTTATGTTCCAAGTAGGGGTGAGAAAACATAACCGAATTACTGATAACCGTCCCATAACCGCCAATACCGCTGGAATTAAATGATGGTTCGGTTTTAGTTTCGATTAGTCATACATTAACCGACCACCATGACTGAACCAAACCAATGCTAAGATCATTTTGGTAAAACATCAGTCATGATCAATGTATGTGCAGCCAGGATCAGTGTGTGAGTTGCTTATGCACTCCGAAATATTTACGTGAGCCTAATACCAGTAGAAAAATAATATTATTTCAATAACAATCTGACTTTTGTCCAAAACAAATACGTTTTGAATAACAATTGTTAAGCGTGTCAAATACGATTACGGAAACTATATTTTTGGAATAATAACCTAGCTTTTTGAAAAAAAAATGATCTAGATGATTTGATGCTTTAATAATACATGTTTTCGTTTCTTTTTAAATTCACACATTTGACATTTTTTAAATAAAACTTAACCCAAACTGACCCAATCAAAAGTCCTAAGTAAATGGGTAAAATTTACCACCTATAACAAATGCGATATAAATGTAAGAGAAATTAATTCTAGCGAGTGGTCAAATGGGGTTAAGAAACATACTGTAGGATGCAATGTGATAACGGCAAACACGAACACGAGAATCAGAGTCATCACAATAAAGAATGTATTGAGCCCACAGTCTTGACCAGATGGCGTGAACAAATAGAACAAAAGTCCAGAGAACGAGAATGTTGCCACATAACACACGAGTGAAACAATAAGCAAGGCTGCATACCTGTACCATTTAAAATAAATTGTATGAGTAAAGAGATTTAATTAAAAAGAAAAATAGTTTGTTTCCTTGTATTTCAACCATAATCTGATATTTTGAATAAAATTTGAAGATTTTATTAATCAACGCAAAATGCATGAAATAAAAAATATAATAATAATAATCATAATAAAACAAAAAACTCCACTCTTTATTTTAAAAGAGACCTACTTGCACTTAATTACCAAATTCAGCAACCAAGTTACATTTTATTACCTGTAGCAGTAACAGGTTACTTTTCGCTGATTTTTCAAAGGCTGCTGCTATGCACCTATGCCAAGTGGCAACTGATGTGGCATTACTAGATACTTACAAATATAAATTTTTAAGAAATCCATTTTTTCAAACTTGTATATATATCAACATTTTTTTTAAATTCTTTAACATAAGCTTTTTTTCGCATAAGTGACATCTGACATGGCAGCATAGCATCAAGTCATCAACCAGTTCCAAACCAGCAGTTTAATGTAAAGTAGAATCAGTTAAAAAGGGGTTGGTTTCTAAACCGGTAAATAATTACACTTTGAGTATATTTTGAAGTTGGTTGCTAAAAGCCTAGAATCAGAAGAAAAAAAATGTAAAGTTCCCTTCTATTTCTCTCTTTAGTCCTTATAATTACACTTTGGGCAACTTTTGACCCGTTTCCTTATTAGCTTTTTTCTGTATTTAACCCATTTGATGCATTAGAGGTAAAACATAACCTGAATCAACTCATTCATAACTCAATGAATCGATTTTGCCACTTCCAAAGGTTAGGACAGTCTATATATATATATATATATATATATAGAGAGAGAGAGAGAGAGAGAAAACTAACCAGAACTGTTCATCGTATCCAACCCATTTGTCATTCCAGCTATGCACAAAATCCAACAACAGTACAACTTGAACAAGTAGGAATAATCCAGACCCAATTTTTGATGTCGACTCTGTATTCACAAATGTTGTAAGTATAACTTATTTCATATAAGTATTTTCATATGTTATTAAGAAATAGACTTACCATAAAAGCTGATGATCTCGTTTGGAAGGAAAAACATAAAAATTACCATAAGGCACCAACAAATGATTTTCATCATCCATCCACCATGATGCAAACTATCACGTGGGTCTTTCTGGTTTTTCACCCCAACCATTAAAAGGGATAAAATTGAGAAAAACAAGAAATTCCCCAAACTAACTCGCAAAACAGCATCCGTCTCAAACCATTCCCTATCAGGTGTTTCATAAAAATGATTAATCCCTGCATCAATGATGAACGCCAAATTAACGCATGTAGAAATGGTAACAAGGATTCAGTTTATGATAAAAATATTCCTGTTTCTACATAGTTGTACCTACAAGTTCATATGAAATTGTTCGTTGTGGTTACTCTTAATTTTTAAAAGATTTATATACCTTCTGGCTTCTTGTATTGATTTTAGCACAAACTACATTATGTTACGTATAATATCAAGTAATCTTAGTACCCATGGCCGAACACTAAAGGTGGCAATTTCGACCAACTTATTGATTGATTGGTCCACTTGGGAATGAGTTTTATCTCAAACATGTCAAATAAAAAAATAGCTAAAAGGAGAAAATGTCGAAAAATATTGAAAGCCAGCCAAATCTTTTTTTTTTTTTTTTTTGCATACAATCGCCTAAATAATTTTTACTTGTGTTATATTGTAATAATATCGTTTGTTAATCATAATTAACGGATTGAACACAATAATCATTTATAATATTTTGGGATAATGTATACACAAGCCACCTAAGTATTTAAAAGTCTTCATTAAGACCACCTATATATTGAAACAACTTTAGAAGCCACCCACATATTTGGTTTCGTTTATGCGAATTTCATCAGAAAAAATAACTTCCCGAAAAGTGTTTGAAAGGTCAATCCAACCTGATCTGACCCGTTTCCACCTGTTACCCAACCTGACCCGTTCTGACCCACCCATCTTGCCACCTCGACCAACACTAATAGAAAATACACGTTTTTAACGAAGATTGAAAATAAAATAACTTACATGGGATCTTCTCCATGAGTGGAGCAGCAACTTCCCTTAGAATCCAAGCCACGATCAGCGAAAGAGCAAAGAGACCACAATAAGCAATACGAGCAGATCGACGACTGATCCCAGAAACCACCGATTGGCATGCACCACATGCACATGATGCACAACAAGAAGCCAGGCAACCAGCTGCCCACATCTTGATCTCTCTACTTTATCAGCAATTAATATTCACTCTGAAACTGATAATTTGACACCAGTCATAACTCATAGAACATAACAATAATCCAAATAACAAAATATAAGGACCATTAGGCAACTTAAGTTCAGCGATAAACATGCATGCTGCACCCTAACTTGCTAAGATCAAAACCCCCATAAATTGTAAATCAAGATCTAAGCAGCTTAGTGATACACAAATATGTAATCATGTGAAACATAAGGACACAACACATTTTTACTAGGAGTGTGCAAAATTATCCATAACAGATAAAACTGGTGAACTCTATCCGTGACTGAAAATCCTAACCGAAATCTTTTTAGGTTATCCGGTTCGGTTCCACAAATCTTGCTTATTTGGAAAACCGAACCGAATTCAATCGAATAAACAGAATAATATCCGGTTTGATCGGATAAGAGAACCTAATAGGTTTGACTCGGTTAGGTTATGTTGGGGAATTTCAGTTTACCGGATGATCAGAGAGGCGTGTAATCACTCTCAGATCAAATTATTTCGGTGGTTCACCCGAATAATTCAATCGGATACAACTCTGATTTTGAGAAATCGAGTTTACCAGCCAGGGGCTCTGCCCCTTAGACCCCGCCAGGGGCTGCCGCCCCTTGGACCCTGCTCCCAGGGGCGCTGCCCCCGGACCCCCGCCAAGGGGGCGCTGCCCCCTTGGAACCCCCGTAGGGTACGGGCTCCGCCCGTACACTCCGAATAATAATAACTCAGACAAGCGTGCACTCCCGCACCTCCTAACTTGCTTGATGTGTATTATTATTCGCTTTGATCACCAAGTCAATCCCCGATTACACTAAAATATCTAACAGGTTAGACACATTTCAAATTCGGACTGGTTCGGTTGTCGGTTAGTTTAGGACCACAAAAATCATCATCAAGTTACAGAACATTGAGAACAACATACAGAGACCTACATATATATCTACCATACAGAAACCCTAACATCTTGATTAATAGTTATAAATAGTTTACTGATGCACTAATTTACATATCTATATCTAATAATATCACTGTTCTGATCATAAGCCAAAATTCATTGAGACTCAAAATTGAGCGTCAAATTACCGAACAGCATGACTCGATTAACAAAACAGTATCACAAATCGTAATTTGATGACGATTATGATATCGCTTTCGATTGATACAGAGATTATGATGCCTTAAGTTGAAAAGTGCAAAACCCTAAGAGCTTGACAGTTTCAAACAAAAAGAATAGAGAATTCAGGAGGACGGATGAATGAAGGTTGAAGATTGATGGTACCTGTTGCGATCGAACGAAGAACAACGAATGATTGTGATGACGATCAGATGAGATTATGAGAATAATGATAATAATACCGTGTAAAGAGGATTGTTGTATGAACAGGGCTTTGGAGAATGCTTTCCTACGCGGACACACCCCCACTTGTACGTTAAAGACAGAATAATAAAGAAGGGGGGTGAAAGTCCGAAGAAAGTAGAAAGTATGGAATTTTTTTTTTTCATAAATAAGTGGTTTAGAGAAAAAAAGAGTGTGTTTAGGTGATTTGGGATTTTTGTTGTAACTTTAGGTATGTCGCCATATGAAACAACGACCTTCAACTCAAATTCTGTCAAAATTCTGCAAAGGCGGCAAGGTTATAGAAGATCGTTGTTTGAAACAGCAACCTTAAGAAGGTCGCTGTTTGAAATCACTAACTCATACAAGATCGCTGAATGGTAGTGCCACCTTATAAAAGATTGTTGTTTGAAAGAGAAATGTTAAAAAAGATCGCCGTTTCATTCTGCATTCTTATTAAAGATCGTTGTTTCATCTTGCATTCTTAAAAAAGATCGATGTTTCATTCTGCATTCTTATTAAAGATCGTTGTTTCATCTTGCATTCTTATATAAAATCGTTAAATGGTACATAAATGTTAAATAAGGTTGTTGTTTCAAACAGAATTGTTATTAAAGGTCGTTGAATGGTTCAGAAATGTAATAATGTTCACTGTTTTCGTTTGCAGGCACATGTGACTTCTAATTTGAAATTGTGGCCAATAAAGACTACAATATGCAGTACTATGACATGCAAAAATCAGACCTCTCCCTCTTTTCTATAGCATGCATGACCTCTGCATTCTTACAATGAATGATATGACTACACCATTCAAAATTCAATTTCATTGTAATTTTTAATTCTGGTTGTGTAAGAATTACACTGTATATGACTTTGGATTCTAAAAATCGTACAGGGATGAGTAATACAGAGAAAGGGGTGTGTAGTCAAATCTCTGAACTTGTCATATTTGCAGAGAAAGGGGTCTTTAAAGATGAATATAAACCAAACCAGAAGCACACTTCGTTTCAAAAACCTAACAAACCAACCTTCAAACCTTACTTTACAAATACATTTTCTGTGAAATTTGATTTGCCGAAAATGAGTTTCGAATGTCATCCTGGTCCTCTTAATGAAACGGTGTTTTTTTTAACAAGGATCACCGAGCGTTTGAGGTTTTCAAAAATCCTGAAAATTACAGTCATCCGATAAATATTAAACGATCAGATCGGTCGCTCTGGAAGTATCTGAAACAACATCCGGTTGGTCCAAGGGTATAAGCTTTAATACGTGTAGCAGGATTCGGTGGGATCCTGGACATTGGGTACCGGTATATAGACCACGCGTTAATAAACGCGTTGGTTGAGCGGTGGAGGCCAGAAACTCACACGTTTCACCTTTCTTTCGGCGAAACCACTGTGACATTACAGGATGTTAACGTGCTATGGGGGCTACCAATAGAGGGGGAGCCTGTATGTGGGGCTGACACTGGTATAACAGTGTATACTGCAGTATCGCGGTGTCAAACTCTGTTGGGGTTTACCCCTGCGCAAACTCAAGTGAAGGGCAAAAGGGTTAATTCGGTGCGAGTTTTAGAAGAAATAAAGTCGGATTTTTTCAAAAACGAAGCATCGGATGAAGACTGCATTATTCATGCACGCTTAATAATTTTTTATTTGATAGGGTGCACAGTCTTACCTGATAATGCAAACAACCTGATTTCTCTAAATTTTTTGGAGTTTCTTGAAGATTTGCCCGCATGTTCGGGTTATAGTTAGGGCAGTGCTGTGTTATCCCACCTTTACAGAAACCTTTTTAACGCTGCAGCACCAGATGCTATAAGCGTTACTGGCCCAATGTCGCTTCTACAAGTGTGGGCTTGGGAGAGGTTTTGTTGTTTTGCTCCTGCTATTGCTCAGTTCCACTACAATGCCCCGTTAGCTGCTCGGTATACTAAATTGGAAAAATTTTAAATTATTTTTTCGGTATGTATATAACACTATGTTAATTTATTATTTATCTTTGTAGGTGTAAGGGAAGCTTAAGCTGTACAGAGGTTCCCATACACATTGCCTGAAAACATATAGATCTCAACTGCAATTTATGAACGAGGCAATGGTATGGTAGTTAGTTGTTGACATATAAAAGTTATTTTGAACACGTTTCTAAAGTTTGATTTTTTTTTTCAGTTTAATTGGAGACCCTACGACGACATTGTGGGTAGACTCCCTGAGATATGTCGGAGTGGTATGGGAATTTGGCTGAGTGCTTGCCCTCTGATATACTACGAGGTTGTGGAGCATCACTATCCTCAACGAGTCATGAGACAGTTTGGCATGGTCCAGTTATACCTACCCCAATTGCCATAAGTAATATTGAGCATGCCAGGCTTTATTCCTTAACCCGGATCGGGAAAACCGGGTAGAACTGGAGATCTCGTCACGATCAGTATGTTCGTGGGTGGGACACACATCATCAAAACTTGGTAAACGGGGAATTCATCACATCTGTTTCCGTTACCAATGATTACATGGCGTGGTACATGCAGCATACCGTGTTATATCTGATGAACCCACGGTTGCCACCTGGCCCCGTGAGCGGCTTCCAAGATGAAGGAGCAAGGGTCCAAATGATGGTATATTTAATTTAAAAATTATGCAAGGTTACTTTTATTATTATTCAAGTTATTGTTAGTATAAAAATTAACTATTATTATTAATTTTTTTTTTGCAGTCAGAGACAATGGGTCTAATACACCGATCTGAAGATCTGGACTTTATTCAGGGTGCAGCATATCTGGCCCTTGATATGTCTAATGTTCCAGAATACACACAGTATCCGACTCACCTGACACAGGAGCCAGTGGACCTTGTTTCATATCCTCGTACACAGAGGTTAGGGAGGCAACGACGTCGTGGACGTGGTGGTAGACACGTTCATGAGCCGGGGACATCAAATTGGGGCATGAACTTCGAAACAAGGGGGATCAGGATCCTGTGTTAATGAAAATGAAAATTAGGCTGGGAACTTTGGTGGGGCACAAAACGTTGGCAGTATGTTTGCCGGCGCTAATCTAGCTGCAAACAATGATAATGATTCATGGCAGTCACTTTTGGCTACGACATGCAACTTCGGCGGGTATGACATGAACGGCTTATTGGAATTGACACAAAATGATGTGGGTAACAACAATCAGTTTGTGGACCCCCACGTAAGTCAGGCGGGGTTTGTTACCCCCTCGTCATAGATCATGACCTTTATGCCGGACAGCCAAACGGACTATCAGTACTTTGCTCATAACCAAAGTCACGAAGATCACCGGAGCCGTTATGAAAATCCTGAACCAAACCCCTTAAATTGGGGTGACGACTTGAACCTGTTCCCCCGAATGACCCATAGTTAACTGGTTTAAGAATGTAATACATTTTCGAATTAATATATTGTGTTACTTTGTTGTTGTTATTTGTGCAATATGTTTTACTATTATATTATTGACAAATGATTTATAATATTAAAAGTTAATTCTAGTGAAAACCCAAAAATGTTTAAAGGAAAAAGAAAATTGATATTTAATTGAACTTCCACCCACTATAAATACCCCCGCCAAGTATGACAACTCCACAAAAACCACAACCACTTTTATCAATTATGGCAAACCAAGGTGACAATCAAGTAGCTGATGAACAAGACAATTCGCATGTTGTCGAGAGAAAGTCATGTTCGATTCTAAACAAATTAAGACGTCCAAGCGGTCGTTCTAACACTTCGTCTTTTCCCAAGCCGACCCGAAACGTTATCCTAAATAACCCCGGGTCGTCCGCTCAGTCGAGTAAACCTGCTGGCAACCCTCCAGAAAGAAAAAAATTTGCATTTCCAACCGACGACTCCGAAAAATGGTCAAGGGATGTTGTTGATTTTTACCTAAACGTAGATTCCCCTTTTTGTTATTCTCGCTTTTTAGGGGAAATACAGCTACCTAGAAGCTTTTCGGGTAGCCTACTAGGCTACGAATCTAATGGATGCCTAAATGACATTGTAATTCCAATCCTACCATTATTAGTTTTTTTTATACAAATCACTGATTAGATATATTATTTTTATGGCAGCATGTTCAAGCGTGGACGTTAAGGCTAATGCGGCTACGACAGTCTAAACTTTTAAAAGACTTGTCAAGGAAATTGAGTTGGACGGTTTTACCTCCGCAATTTTTTGAAGACGTGTGTTATACGAAGGATTGTTTAAAAGCGTTAGACATGGCGGGAAGGAAGGAACCGTACCCTCCGTTTTGGGAGGTTGATTATTTGTATATTCCGATATGGATTAAGCAGTAGGACTGGTTACTATTCCGTGTTGTTATGTTTAACATGGAAATAACACAATATTGGACTGATAAAAGATGGGGAAATGAAAAACGACGGCTGGTTGGAAACGTCATGGACATTTTTCCAATTTTCTTCATGCATTTTCTTGACCAAATCCACTATTGGCGAAACTCGAAATACTACACAAACAAAAAAGTTTCATTTGGTTTGGTTCAAGATGTTGTGCCTCAGGACAATGGTAACATTGCTAATTCAGGGGTGCTTGTCTGTATGATGATGGAGAACCTTGTAAGAGGCAAGTCGCTCATTGATGAAAGTGACGTAGAGAGGCTTGTATCAGCTACCGTCGCCACATGGCTAACGAGCTTTATAGATGGCGTTGTATGTAGGATGAATGTTGTTTTGTTTATCAATTGTACTTTCATACTATCTATAAAATAAAAATATAATGTTTCCTCATATTCTTGCATTTTTTCTTTTTGGCAAAAAACGGCCATCCTGGCCTTTTCTGAGTCTGTTTTCTCACCGGTGCGTCGCAGGTCACCGTCACCGGGTTTGTCCGTGTTTTATGCTAGGGTGAATAAGGACTTGGGCCAGTGGCATCGTCTCGCCGGAGGTCGTTACCCCTCGTTTGGAGGAGCCAAAACGGGCCTAAAAGCCATTTTTTTGCTTTTTGGCAAAAAATGGCCATCCTTGCCTTTTCTGAGTCTGTTTTCTCACCAGTGCGTCGCAGGTCACCGTTGCTGGGTATCTCCGTGTTCTATGCTAGGGTGAATAAGGACTTGGGACAGTGGCGTCGTCTCGTCGCAGGTCGTTTCCCCCTGTTTGGAGCGGCCAAAACGGGCCTAAAAGGCATTTTTTGCTTTTTGGCAAAAAAGGGTCATCCTTGCCTTTTCTGAGTCTGTTTTCTCACCGGTGCGTCGAAGGTCACCGTCACCGGGTTTCTCCGTGTTCTATGCTAGGGCGAATAAAGACATGGACCGTTGGCGTCGTCTCGCCGGAGGTCGTTTCCACTCGTTTGGAGGGGCCAAAACGGGCGTAAAAGACATTTTTGGCTTTTCTATATAAAAAAGTGTCGGATCACGATATTTAATAATTTAAACCTAATACAAATACGATAAAGCATTTCATGTTTTATTACACGTTTGGGGGTGAAAAACGAGCTGCATAAAACTCATCCGCCATCTCTCATCTGTATTTCGCGCAAGCCTCGTCAAAATCTCCCCCAATCCCGAGCTCCTCGTCATTAACCAGTTTAGTTAACAAAATACAAACTAACACCCCTGAATCAGGTCCTGGGTTTTCCTTCTGATGTTGGCAAACTTCAGTATGTGTCACAATTGTCTTTTCCACGTATGGGCGTCCAGAATGTTCCCAGTAGGAGATTTGTTCCAAAAATGTTTTGAATAACGACTCAAATTTTATTACGGTTGGGTACACCCTAACTTAAATCAAGCTTGACCCATCAGAAACACTTGAAGCACACGTCCCAGTAAAATACAAGGTAAGGTGAAGTGTTCGCATATCAACACGAACCATAAACCAGTCTTAAAGGTCAACACAGATTGGAATATAAACCTGAGACAAAAATATATAAGTTAAACATATTTGGTTTAAAATAAACAGTAGGGGATGTAACTGTTACCGTATCGATGTCCCAAAATGGAGGGTAATGTTCCTTTAATCCAATGGCAAAAGGTAACGCACGGCGGTTCGGATTCTCACCCAAAAGTTGTTCTGGAAACAGTTGTTCTGGTTTTCTGGATTTTTTTTATTAAAATCCATCTGAACCTCATCATTCTCGTCACCCTCCCACACACATGCTACAAGGTGGAAAGTTATATAACATAAGAATAAAACATATTTTTCGGAGAACCTATATTTATACTCCTTACCAGTGCCGACAAGTAACCGTAGTTCTCGTATCCAAGTAGGGCACCCCAAAACTCGGATCTGAGTTGTCTCCTTCCAAGGAATCCACTATAACAGAAAGAAGAATCGCCGTTATGATAGAATGCCATTACATGTTTTGACCACGATCTAGACTCTTCTGTTGGGTAATAATAATAGTGTGTCTTTCTGGGGATCTTTTCAGGGGGGGTATCGGGAACTTCCTCCAGCTCCAAGAACGAGTCTTCCGGGTCCCCCATTTATTTTGTGTGGTTGGTGCAATTCGAGATGGGGGTATGAGTCACTATTTATGTTTGAACAATCAAAGTAGTAAAGTCGCTGTTTCATGCTGAAATGTTATACTAAGTCGCTGTATCATGCTGAAATGTTATACTAGGTCGCTGTTTCATCCAGAAATGTTATACTACGTCGTTGTTTCATCCAGAAATGTTATACTAGGTCGCTGTTTCATCCATAAATGTTATACTAGGTCGCTGTTTCATCCAGAAATGTTATACTAGGTCGCTGTTTCATCCAGAATACTCATTAGGTTGCTGTTTCAACCTTATATCCACCATAAGTTCGCAGTTTCATCTATAAAAAGTCACCTAAGTTTGCTGTTTCAGCTAAAGTGCTTCCTACTGCTGATATTCAGTCTTCTTGCAGACTCGTATCTTTTTTTCTTTGCAAACACCACGTAAAGTCTGAACAACAGACATCAAGTGGTGTCTGCAGAGAAAAAGAGACGAGTCTTCGTATGAAGTGTTCCTAAGGTTTAAACATCAATGTTACTGAAGGTGCTAGCAACCCCTTCCATATCAGTTTAGAGTAGTTGAAACTAACATTACGTTTTTACCCCTAATTTTTTCTCTATAAAATCCCTTGCAAAACAGACGATTTGTTACCACAGCCCTCCATAGGTCATCATCCCTCTTCTTCACAATACCAACTTCTTAGTAATGGATAAGCGGAATGGTAAGAAACGGTTACCTCCCTTCTCCCGCTTCCAAAACAACTGCATGAGTGAAGAAGACATCCAAGCTTGTTTGGAATGGGAACTACCCCCAAAGCTTCCTGATTTGGTGGTAGGAAAGAAATCGAAAAAATCAGAAGCTGTCGAGGAAAGAGGTTCGTCTTCCAGTGCTGTTGTGAATCATCAACTGGCGAAACAGATGGACGTTCTTGGCAAAAAGAAACAGGTTGAAGACATCCCAGTGGTTAAAAAAGTTTGGAACTATGACAAACAACAGTTTGATTTCATTCCTAACCCGGAGGAGGATTACGACCCAGAAGTCCTGAAGGATGCTTGGAACTATGAGGAAGAAGAAGAAGATTGGTCCTGTGTTTGGCACAACCCATATTCTGGAGAAGAGTCAGACTCGGAACTATCATCTAGAGGTGACTGCCATTGGAAATAGGGTTGCTCATTTTGTTGCAGGATGTTTGTTGTATTGGTGTTTAGTTGAATGTTTTTTGTCGTTTGTTGTATCAACACTTTATGTCGTAATCCTCGTCTGGATTGTGTTTAATGGAAGGTTATTCTCGTTTGTTGTATCAGTAGGTTATGTTTACTAGTATTCTAATAATTACCCCTATAAATACCACCTATCACACCAATATATCTTCACATCTTAACCTCACCTCACAAGTCATTCGGATGGTAGATGGTGATAACGAATTCCACATTCCTTTTCATTTGCATATACATGAAGGGGAGCCAAACCCTGCAAATGTTGAACCACAACCCAACCGTAACTTTGTGGTACCACAACACAACCGTAACTTTCTTGAACCCCAACCCAACCATAACCATATGGCTCGACAAGCAAACCCTAACAGTGTGCTCCCCTCCACTGAACAGCTGCGTGCCCGTCCCAGACATTCAACGCTAGACCAACATCGTTACCATCCAGATCATCATAGTCAGGAAAATCAAACTTCCTTCATGGCAGCACCACAACACCCCTCTTTTGTGCAAAACCCTAGCCGCCCATACATCTCAGTTGTCGAAACTGGAGTAGCCTTACCTGGTATTATCCACCCCATATGCAGGTATGGACACCACTACTACTGTAGGCATACTCAGCAATCCGACAGCGATCGAGACTCAAACGCGTTATCAGATGGCGCAGTGGTTAGTGATGATCCATGGGAGCAGTATCAGAATTACGATAGCGATTCTGATTCATCATTTTGATTCCATATTATACCTTAGCTGTTGTCTTATGTATTCAATTCAATAATATTTATGTTGTTGTGTTTAATGTTAATGTTTCTTAGTGAATTTTAGAACAAATTTCTTAATTGTTAAATTACACCAACTGAAAATTCAAACAGAAATACCAAACACAAAACATAGGAGGATACACCTAACAGTTAACAGTAAAAACCACAACAAGATACTAACTTAACGTCGACCACTGGTCTTCCTGTTGTGATTGGTTTCTCCGCATCTGCTGCATCGACGTGCCTGGGGTTCATCGTTGTAGTTAAGATCCATCTCATTTTGAATTCTTCTTGAACGAACCCTGCCTCGATGTGTTGTGACCTTCGAAGGGTCCCCTTGAATTGTCCAGTGAGCTTCTTCCCACTCTTCTTTGTGTCCCAGGGTGAAAAAATGACCGTTGTACTGTTCATGATAGGTGGTGGTGTGGAATTTGGAATTGGTAACGTGATGTGGTTGCTCACCCCTCCAAGCACAAATGACAATAGCATGGGAACAAGGGAATCTAAGCATTTGCCATTTCCCGCATGAGCACCGCCTGCGTCTGTATTCAACGGTGTACTTGTTTCCACCGTCATCATTTGTTTCATCCCTTGAAACTACCGCGTAGCGACCATCTCTGACTTCGTAGACGGACATTTCATGTTGCATGGCTACGGAATGCAACTTGTTAAACCTGTACCAAATTCGAGGGGGGTAGAGGGGTATTGCAGCTTTGGGCCATCTGCGCGTGCCGAGCATACTCTGATACGTCCTTAGTGAACGTATAGTGAATCAAGGCTTTTGCTGGCAGGGGTATTACTTCACGTAAGACATTATTCATAGACTCGGATATGTTCGTCGTAAGGTTACCACAACGACGGTTTCCGCGGTCATGAACAATAGTCCACTTGCTTTTGTCGATGTCGTTCAGGTAGTCCCAGGCATCCTGATTTAACATCCGCATTTCCCTCACAACCCAAAGATTCTTTCTGCGTTGACTTGTGCTCCCGATCATCCAACACAGCTTCCTAAGAGATTTGGTCTTGAACCTACCACTAAAATTGCTTCTTACATGCCGAGACAATAACGGTGGTAGGCGTTTGGTTCCTTCCAATCCTCAAGGTTCTCCATGGGCATTAATCATCCCGACATGACGGTCTGATAGAACACAAATACTACTGTTACAGTCTCTGGTGACGTATTCCCTCAAATTTTGGAAAAACCAACACCAACTATGAACCGTCTCTTCGTCAACTAGAGCGTACGCCACTGGCATTATGTAGTTGTTGGCGTTTTTGGTAACCGCAACCAACAACTTACCACGGTACCCTCCTTTCAAGTGCGTGCCGTCCACAGAGATTACAGGCTGGCAAAGATGAAACGCGCGAATAGAAGGACCAAATGCCCAAAAAACATATTTGAATGTTGGATGTCCTGGAGCCGAGTGCGGGTGATGAAACCATGAAACCACCGTACCAGGGTTTCGAGACTGAAGCCGTACACATACTTTGGCAGCTCCTCAAAGTTGCTTTCCCAGGTTCCATATATCCTCTCAATTGCCTTTCTTCGTCCACGCCACACATTCGTATACGTAACATCGACATACATCGCTTGCTTTATATGCGTCTTGATGTGTTTACCTTCAATGCAATGTCTGTACGAATTTGTGGCAGGATGTGTGCAGCGATATCCTTAGATCTAAGGCACCTGTTGTTGTTGCGTACCACCGTAGAATAACAACTGTGGGCAGGCGCCCAGTTGGTAATTTGTATGTGTTGGTGTTTCTGTTTTGATGTCGTTGCACGCCATTATATATAAACGAAGTGCTCAATATGAGGCTATTTAATATTTGTTTTTTATAAAAGTTTTATATGTGAAAACTAAGTTATTAACCTCCATTAATCTAGCGATTTTAACCCGGATCTTTTACTTCACATCTTTCTTCTTTTTGATCAACCAACGAAATCTTCCCATAATATTTAATATTTTTTTCCATAGCCTGTAACATATCAAATCATGTTATCATGCTTGTAACAACTTCCTACTAGCCTGTGAATTCAGACCAGGTCATAGCTCGAATAGCTTTGACCCCCTTTTCTTCCTTAATTACATCCCACCAACTCTTTGCTTGATCCCGAAGTTGTCCCGTGCCGTATGCCACGAAATCCATCGGGTCACAGTGACTTCGTTCGAAAACGCCCTCTATGTCATCGACCCATTTTTGACAAGCGATTGGATCCACCACATCGCCTTTATAGGTCGTTGGTTTGCATGTCATGAACTTATCGTAGGGGCATCCTCTCTTTTCTTTACTCTTGCTAGTATCCTACCAAACTTTTGGCTCTGAATACCACTTGTAAGGCTCTTACTAAGATTATAGAGATTACAATATAATATTGGTTGATTAACTAGCCTTGCGAGTTACAAAACGTAAATGGCATTTCATGTACCATTTAGTTGTTCATTACAAAACATAACCGTTAATTAAGTACAGTGACACCAAAACATAAGCCTTTTTTTTAAATTTAAGTTTCAACGGAAGCGACAACAAAAGTGGACAATGTTCGGTTCTTCAACTATGGCTTGATCCGCATCCGTGAGCAATCCGTTACCTAACATGGTTCACAACACGCGTTAGTATAGATTCATAATCATAAGGATTTCACCGTTTGAACTTTCATTGTCTAAAATCAAGGCTATTACAAGCTTTTGAATCCTTTAAACCAACTCATTTAAACGGGTGCATCCAAAACTAAATTCCAGGTTCCCCCGTTTGGTTCTTTAGAATGACCTAAAGGTGGGATCCAAAACTAAATTCCAGTTTCCCCCTTTTGGTTCTTTAGAATGACCTAAAGGTGGGATCCAAAACTAAAATTCCAAGTTCCCCCATTTGGTTCTTTAGAATGACCTAAAGGTGGGATCCAAAACTAAATTCCAGTTTTCCCCCGTTTGGTTCTTTAGAATGACCTAAAGGAATGTTTAATGGAATGTTTGGAGAAGACAAACTTGAGGTAATGAAAATTGAACCTTTTATTGTTACTGTGATGCAATTATATTTAACGTTTTCATGGAACAGATAAACAAGATGGTCATGCAAATCATGGAACAGATAAACAAGATGGTCTTTTATGCGGTGGACCAATCTCTTATTGATAGTGAGGCTATAAGGAACGGCTGAAAGTTTCTGAGATCGATAAGATGTATATGGAGAAGAAATGTGTCTTGAAACCTGTTTTTGTAATTTATTTTTGGGTACCATGAACTAACCTTATTAAAAAAGAAGGTACCGAGAGCACTTATATATCTTGAAACCTACGTCGGCGCCTGTTCGGGTCGGATTGTTGCGCGTCGACGTCTTTACGAGTTGGACCGGTGCCAGTAGCGTCTGTCCGGGGGAAGGGGAGGCACCGGCGTCTGTCCGGCGCGGACCGGGGCGCGCCCGCGTATGTACCCGTCTGACAGGTGCGCGCCGGCATTTGTTCGGGGCGGACCGTGACGCGCCGGCGTCTGTCTGGCGCGGACCGGTGTCAGTCGGCGTCTGTCCGCGTCAAACCGTTGCTCACCGGCGTCTGTGTGGGTATGACCGATGCGCCGCCAGCAGCTGTCGAGGTCGGACCGGTACGCGCCGCAGCCCGTCCAGGTCGAAGCGGTATGCGTTTTTTAATGTTTACATGTTTTTTTACTACAGACTCGGATTTTTATTTATTTATTATAAAGTTTTGCATCTTATTATATATATTTAATTGTCTTGATTATTTATTTATTATATTAATACTAAATAAAAAGTTATGATAATATATAAAATAAAATAATATATAAAAGCCTTAATCATTATAATAATCAATTGACATGTTAATTATTAAAAAAGAAAAGTGTTTATTAATAATTAGGTAAAGAGTAAATTACAAAGTTCGTCCTTTATGTATGTCATTTATTACAAAGTATGTCCTTTATCTTTAATAAGCTCAGAAAACATACTTAATGTTTGAAAAACCATTCAGGTTATGTCCTTTACCCTAAACCTAGTTTGTTTTCCCAGTTAAGTCAGGTCACGTGAGAAGCACATGAGGGCATTAATATCATTATACCTACCAATTAATGTGCCCTGTTATAAAAACCCTAAACCCCACCATCATCTTCTCCATCTTTCAATCAGCTGCACATACCTAACCCTAATCCCCAATTCGTCCCCCCTGCAAGTCACCCTCATTTAAGAAAAGTACACAGAAACATGATGAAGAAAGAACAATTCTTTTTCATGTACCTTGAAATCTCCCCAATCGCGGTAATTCCATGTCGACCGAAGATGGATTATGCATCTGATTACCGGAAGAACTCGCGAATTTTCGCTTTTTAGACCATAACCAGATCTTTGAAACAGAAAAACTATCTGTTTTCGCACCAATATTTATCTTTTTCCCTTCAAGATCTTCATCAAGCGTATAATCCTCAACCCGTTCGACATTTTTCACAAACTTTGCATCTTGCAAATCTCTCAAATGAATCAGAGGGACCCGGAGATTCGTTTCCCCGACCACGTACTCATAAGAACCCATCGAATAACATCTTCGCGCATCTAAATTGCTACTACTTGTTTCACCTGCGGTTTCACTTTCACCTTCCCCTTCATTCAATTTTCTAAACTTACCAAGTCTCACCGAAAACCCCCCCTTTTCAACATGGGTTTGTTCGGGTTCAACTGTTTTCAAACCAGCAGATATCCCGCTTTCATCCGCTTCACGTGGATCGTCAAAATCGAACATCGGGGGGACGAATTGGGGATTAGGGTTAGGTATGTGCAGCTGATTGAAAGATGGAGAAGATTATGGTGGGGTTTAGGGTTTTTATAACAGGGCACATTAATTGGTAGGTAGAATGACATTAATGCCCTCATGGGCTTCTCACGTGACCTGACTTAACTGGGAAAACAAACTAGGTTTAGGGTAAAGGACATAACCTGAATGGTTTTTCAAACATTAAGTATGTTTTCTGAGCTTATTAAAGATAAAGGACATACTTTGTAATAAATGACATACATAAAGGACGAACTTTGTAATTTACTCTTAGGTAAAAATTAAACTAGTTATAGAGTAAGCAACAACCAATAAAAAAAACATTAAAAACTAGTCACATCATACTTTTTGACTGACTGCCAAAGGCATTATATCCTAACTGCATCTTGGTGGTGGGATAAGACTAAGGAACCAAAAGCATTATAGCCTAACGGCATCTTGCTGGTGGGATAAGGCTCAGGAACCAAAAGATTCTGGGTTCGAATCCCATAAGGGGGGTTTTCTCAGAATTATGAGTTTCCTCCTGAACTGGTGACTTGGTGGTGGAATATGATCGCGTGGTAACCCTGGTGGCACGATGATACTCCAGTGGTCCGTAAGTGATTCCATTGGTCGTTCAAAAAAAATACTTTTTGACTAATTTGGTGTAAAATGTTGATCAGTTCTGTTTAGACATAATGGAAAACATGAAAACATACCTTTGATTGCATCAGCACAGGCCAGCAGAGAATCCAGATGGAGACACAGCAACAGTGTTTGACATGATTGTCAGCTTGGTCTGGTTCCTCCTTAGGGTGCAATCTAATGATGGTGGTAAGAGAAACCGAATAAGGGAGTTCGGCTAGGAGAGAGGGGGCGATTTCATGAGTGATGTTATTGTGATTAGAGTCTAACCCTTTAACCCTCTAATTATCTCCTTATATATGCACCCAAGAGGAAACCCTAATTAGTTAATAAGGGTAATTTGGCCCATCAACAATTACTAACTAATTATTTAATAGGATTGTTATATATTTTGATCCATATAATGTAAATGATTATAATGGCTACTAGATTAAATATAACATAAAATATATTTAATCTTACATTCTCCCACTTAGCCGAGTAATCATTTACTATGAGTATTAGATAAGCCTGATCAGGAGTTAACACTCATTTTAGCCTTAAACAAGTACTATAACAGAGAAATACAGCCGTTGAATCATTATGCGACTCGGGACCCTCATTAATCATACTATAGCCTTAATTTAAAACCTAAACGTCATGATCAAAATATGCATAAGCCCTTTGTTTGATTTGTAACTTTATTTGTCTATATGCCATTATGTCGACTTGACATATTCTTAGAGACATACAAAATCAAACTTGTCACACCCCCAAAATCCACACGCGGAGTACCACCGCTTGGAGGCGTGACTGACCAGGATCAAGCCACCAATCATATTGAACCATGTTATTAATAAATGCAAATCAACCAAACAATATGAAAGGTGTTCAAAAACCAAAGTATAGTATCAATGTTTAGCGGAAGCATAAATGTAAAACCCAACATAAGTAATAAGTTTAAAGAGTCATAAAGTTTTCATCAAAACATCCACAATCCATGCCCACAATGACCGCGCCTCCCGTGCAAGCTCCATGGGTACCTATGGTCCTGCAAGGCATGTAACAGAGAGTCAACAACTAGTTGAGCGAGTTCACAGTTGGTTGTTTAGTTATAGTGTTCGTTTCGTAAACTGTATGGTTGTTTAGTAACCAATGTATCATGTCTGTTTGTATCGCGGCCTTCCCGGCATGTGTGCGAAGATTAGTGGGGGTCTCCCATGTTTTCTAGACTAGGTATATTTGTATCGCAGCCCACCCGGCATGTGTGCGAAGTTTAGAGTATGGTTCGCAGCCTTCCCAGGCATGTGTACGAAGATTAGTTCTATTATCGCAGCCATTCCAGGCATGTGTGCGAAGATTAGTTCTATTATCGCAGCCATTCCCGGCGTGTGTGCGAAGAGAAGTATATGTATCACTAGTCTAGCAGTACCTACCAATAACCTTCCTCTCCCGAGGCCTATGGTATGTAGTTCCGATAACAATTTAAGCATAAGTAATCATCCAAACCCATTCCCAACCCCGGGAATCCCATGCCTTGGTAAGAGTGTGAACTCACCTTGGTTTGCTCGGTATGCTAAAGGAATACACACGCTCACAGTTAATCAATCACGACCTATAGTACGCACGTATGTATAATCAGTTTCGAACTTGAAATGTTTCACAGGTAATCTATGTCACAAAGTGGGTTTATGCATTTCTCATCAAGTAGCACATAACAGTGGGTTCATATTCACACAGTCATACACCATGTAACTGAGTTCCTAGTAATATCTAACATGGTTAATCAATTAACATGCTTGATGGTTTTAACAGACTTAACCTGGTTAATGTATTAAACAAGATAACAAGCTTCCAAAATTAACCAGACAAACATGAATAATAACTAACAGTGTTAATTAATTAACCGGGTTAACAAATTAACAGAGTTAATGACTTTACTGAGTAGGCATACTAACAGAGTTACATGTCCGACAGAATCAACATACTAAAGAGTATTGACATACTTAACGGTGTTAATAAACTAATTGAATTTACTGAACTAACTAAGTTAATAACTAACCGTATTAATAAGCTAACCGTGTTAATCAATTAACGGAGATATTCATACTCGGCCAAACTGAAGCTTGTCATACTTTCAGAGTTTCATAGTCACAATGCTAACATCATCATTATACCCTATCACTAACATAGCCATTTCTTTATTATTAAACAACCTTGAATAGAATCCAGTAAGTAAGATAGTCACAAGATGTGGATGTGCAGCCCAATCAAATACACTTGAGTGTTCTTTAGTCAAATATTGAGTGCATACATATGAATGCCCATGTGACCCTATACTGTTCGACGGAAAACAATATATCCAAACCATGTGATTCAATAATCATTGTATAGCAAGAACTCTAAGGCCGACCATACAATTACATAATAGTATTAAAATAAATTGTCGGCCATTTGATTTGGATTTGTAGATTTGCATATGAATTGTCAGTTCGTTAATTCACTCACGTGACACTGTGTTTTTTATTAGTTTATAAAAGGATTGGAGGTCCAATAAAATTGTAACATTATATACATAAGTCAGTAGGTTATAGGCCCAATAAAGTTTGTCACGTGATTTAGAGGAACAAGTAAATCAAACTTGTTTATATTATTATCCTATATACACACACAACTCGAAGAACATCAATTAATAGTTATTTATCATGCAAGTCTGAATCACTATCCTTTTATTAACATATCCATCGATCCAAGCATAATCAAATACACCAACATCAAACGTACACATACAAATCTGTTTATCTAATTCATAAGTAATCAAGAACACACAAATAAGTAATAGTACAATACGAATCTACTAACCAAGGATCAAACAAGAGAGATTTGGTTTCGACTGAGAGGAGGGCTGCCGTCGGGTGTCAAAGGAAAACGAGAGAGAGAGAGGGGTGTGATTAGGGTTTGCCAATGAAAACTATCGTGTATAGGCTGTGATAAAAAAATGTAAATATAACAGATTCATTACTGGGCCTAAAGCCCATTAGATTTCGCCAAGCTGTGGGTGACGAAAACACTTAAGTGTTTTCGTCTAATAGTGTTTTCATGAGAAGGATGTTCGGCTCAACTAGTTCCATTTCTAAATTATACAAAGTATCATAATAATATAAATATACCCACTTAAGTTGCACATCAATTATTTATATAAACACACTTATAAGGCACATCATGTACATAGAAACGACATCTAGTGAACAAGTACTAGTCAAGTAGAAACCTTGGAAACTCGGGTTGTCACATTATCCCCAACTTGAAAGAAATTTCGTCCCGAAATTTAGCACGCGGTTACTGAGGAAGCTAGTTGTGTTGTGTAGTTTGATGTGGCTAGTACGTTATGATCCAAGTCGGGTCATACCCAATAACAAGCTAGACAAACACCTACAATATTTATTTATGATATGATCAAACAAATAAATATTAACACTTAGAATATTTAGAAATTGGTTTTCTAAATAATTGCACTTGACAAACTAATAAATTATAAGGATAATTTATTTTGAGAGAATATTTTATTTTTGTTATTTAATGGGTTAAATAACAATTTTAAAAGATTGCATAAGTCTTGTAAACATGGGATGCCTAATTTTATAAAAGTTATAAAATTAAAACACAAGACTTGATTTAATAAAATTTGAAAATTTTGGGTGGGAAAACCCCATGTGGGCCGTGCACTTTGGGTGGTTCCAAGGTGGTCTTCACCAATAAAATTGCATGCAATCTTACAAGAAGGCTCCCTCTTGATTGGGTGAATTGGGAGGTGAACTTCTCTCATCATTAATAAATAAAAGATGACACCTTCTCTCATGAGTTACAACAAGTTTTGCAAAAAAAAAAAAACTCCTATTTTTCTCTAAGGATTTTCGGCCAAGAGCTGAATTTTAGAGGGATTTTGTGAGCTTCAAGTGTAGAAATCCTAGCAATCTCAAGGTGTTTGTTGGAGCTTTCGGGTATACTAGCTTGAGGCTTTCTCGTTTGGAAGCTACCATTCAAGATTCATCATCTTCTTCCATCTCCTTGCTCCAAAGAAAGGTTGAACTCTCAAACACCCTATGGTTGTATTTTGATAGCATGTATGTCATATATGGATCCGGTTTTGGGTTTTTGCATTTAAAAGAGTTTTAAATCTTGTAAAGTAACATGTTTTAAATCCTTATTCCGCTGCGTTTTAATTTTATTCGGATAAAAATTAGCTTTGATAAACATGTACGAAACCCAACAATGGTATCAGAGCCGCTTATATGAGTGCATGCTTCATTGGATTTAAAATTTTCGGGTTTTGGGTTTGGTTAAACCCTATGGCCGAAAGTTTTGACCATGGTTCTCCTTTTATTTTTCAAGATTTATTTCCTACATGCATAAAGGAATCTTGAAAAAATTATATCATATGGATGATTTGTTTTGTTTGGACAAAAACCCACTTTTTTCGGTTTTTCATTCTTGGCCGAAAAATATAGGTTGTAAAAGGAAACCATTATTTTGCTCTTGAAATTTATATATATTTGGATATATATATTTTGGTGTTCATAACCTAGCCATGACCTTGTGTGAATATGTTTGTGTTTGTGATTTTGTTAATTATTCAATGGGTTGTAATTATTATTTTGTCTTCCATTTGTAAAAATATGTATTTTATTTATTTTCATTTGGTATGTAAGTAAATAGATTAGATGCATTTATTTTACTAGAAAAATGTATTAGGATACTTTTATGTAAAAGAAGATGCACACAAAAATGCGGTTTTGGTTTTTGCCAATTTCGGGCAAAAGGACTTCATAGTTCTTAACGGGATTTTAGCCCGATAACCAAAACACATTTTGAAGTCCAAAGGAGTTTGGAGCTGAATTTAAAAGACATTTGGAAGCTCAAAAGAAGTGAAGAAATCACAACACAAGATGAAGACTTGAAGCATTTGGATGCGGGATCAAGTGGGAGTTCATCGACACTTTTTTGTGTCTATATTCACCCTTTAGGAAGGACCTTTTGACACACTTGTTTCGGCTAACAAGTGTGGTCAAAATAGTTGGCTATGGTTATGCACTTTTTATCATATGTGTTGTGCTTGTATGGTTATATTTTATTTATGGTTGTTTGGATGATATTTGGATATGCATACTTAACAACTAATAACCCGTAACAAGCTTAAAATTGGTTCTTACAAAATCATTAAAACGATTAATAAAAGGTTTATTAAAAAATTAATGATTTTATAATAAAATGGGTTTTATTTAAAGAACCTTGAAAATTGATTTTCACTAAAGTACCATTGATTTGAATGCATGCAAATATATGGTACATAAAATTTTTCTAAACTAGAATTTTGAAAAATAAAAATCCCTTTTATAAAACAAGTCAAACACCATCCTTTTATACAACACTCAAATTACTTGGGAACTCTTTGTGGGATAAAGGTCACCTAACCACATTTGAGGAAACTTGTATATTTGAGGTGGGTTTACCATGTTTGTGGGATAAAGGTCACCTAACCACTTATGTGTATAAACTCACACGTGTGTGTAAGTTGGACGACTTGATTTGGAAACCATGAACTTAGGGTCACCGAAGCATGCGAACAAATGGTGTTGATGGGATTAAACATGCCAACTAAACATAAAGATGTTTAACCGATCCCATATGGCTAGAAGTTGCAAAGGGTTGCAATTGTCAAACGTTGACTACCTTGTTAATTTAAATAATGGGATAAAGGTCACCTAACCAATATTTAAATGTAACGTTGGATTCTACATTTTAATTATTAATTGTCTATGAGACGTTAAAAGGGTATTAATGATTAAAATTTTAATAATATCGAAAATACTAAAATTGAACTTTGTTAAATTTTGTAGATGGCCGCTAACAATGCAAACCCGATTAATCAAACCGTCCGTAACCTATCACTAAGAACCATCCTTGAAAAGGATCGTCTCAACCATAACAACTTCATGGATTGGTTTCGAAACTTGAGAATTGTTCTCAAGCAAGAGAAAATATCCTATGTGTTGGACGATCCTATTCCCGATCAACCCGACGAGGAAGATGTAGAAGCCTACAATGATTGGGTTAAGTATACCGAGGACTCCATGCAAGCCTCTTGCCTCATGTTGGGAACTATGATTCCCGAGATTCAAAAGGACTTTGAACATCATGGGGCATACGACATGATTACCCAATTGAAGGAAATGTTCCTACAACAAGCAAGGGTAGAACGCTTCGAAACGGTTCGAGCGCTTCATGCATGTCGGATGGAAGAAACCCAATCGGTCTCATCTTATGTCCTTAAGATGAAAAGCCACATTGATCGCCTCGAAAGGCTCAATTGTCCCGTCTCAAAAGAGTTGGCTACGGATTTGATCCTCAACTCTTTAACAAAGAAATTTGAGAGCTTTGTCATGAACTATAACATGAATGGATGGGACAAGAGCATTGGTGAGCTTCATGCAATGCTCAAAACGGCCGAAGCGGGAATGGGTAAAAAGGCTTTACCTGTTCTAACGATCAATGAGGGAGGCAAGAAGGGACATCACTCCGACTCCAAGGCAAATGTTGCCAAAGGGAAGGGACACGTCAAAGGGAAGGGAAAAAGAAAGGCTAAAGCAGAACCACCAAAACCAAAAGAGAAGAAGGCAAAGGTTGCCACGAGCGATCCATGCTTTGAGTGTGGAGAGATAGGACATTGGAAAAGGAATTGTCCAACCTATCTCAAAGAGTTGAAAAACAAGAGGGATGCAGGGCAAACCTCAGGTACAATCTTTATGATACATATTGATCTAAATGTTATTTCTTCTAACACATGGGTATTAGATACCGGATGTGGAACTCATATTTGCAATTCGTTGCAGGGGTTCAAAAGAAATAAGCATTACAAGAAGGGAGACACTAGTCTCTTCATGGGCAATGGAGCGAAGGTTCAAGTTGAAGCCCAAGGAGACTATGTTTTAAAACTTCCAAGTGGTTTGGAAATTTGTTTGAAAAATGTTTTGTATGCTCCTAGTTTGACTAGGAACATTATTTCTGTTTCCCTTTTAAGACAATATGGATTTGATTTGAAGTTTGTGAACAATGAAATTTATGCTTTGATGAATGACATGTTCTACTTTAAAGCTACGCCTTCAAATGGTATTTATGAATTGGTTCATGATAATACATCATTTGATAATTCGATGTACCAAGCAAACACCAAGAAACTCAAAATAGATTTGAAGGAGACCTATCTTTGGCATTGTCGTCTTGGTCATATAAACAGAAATCGCATGCAAACACTTCAAAAGAATGGTCTTTTGGAAACAAATGAAATTGGTTCATTTGATACATGCGAATCTTGTTTACAAGGTAAAATGACCAAGAAACCCTTTAGTGGCACAAACCAAAGGGCAAAAGATTTATTAGGCATCATACATTCGCATGTATGTGGTCCTTTTAAGCCAATGACTAGGAATGGTGAAAGATACTTCGTAACTTTTACCGACGACTTCAGTCGTTATGGTTATGTGTACTTGCTAAGACACAAAGATGAAGTTTTTGAAACGTTCAAAATCTTCCAAAACGAAGTAGAGAATCAACTCACCAAGACAATCAAAGTTCTTCGTTCCGATAGAGGAGGTGAATACCTTAGTGATGCTTTTCAAGATCATCTTAGGAGTTGTGGGATCATCTCACAACTCACTCCACCTGGAACACCACAACATAATGGTGTGTCTGAGAGGAGGAATCGAACTCTATTGGATATGGTTCGATCTATGATGGCTAGAAGCACATTGCCTCTATCATTTTGGGGTTACGCTTTGCTCTCCGCGGCTCGTATATTAAATATGGCCCCAACCAAGAAAGTGGATAAGACACCTTTTGAAATATGGCATGGAACGGTTCCATCATTATCATATTTGAAGGTATGGGGTTGTGATGCTTATGTAAAGCAATACACCCCAAACAAGTTAGAAGTACGATCCATTAAGTGTATCTTCGTAGGATATCCTAAAGATGATATAGGATATTATTTCTACGATCCAACAGAGCAAAAGGTATTTGTTGCTCGGAAAGGTAAGTTCTTGGAGGATAAGTTCCTTATGGAAGGAACTAGTAGAACAGTGGAACTTGATGAGGATCAAGAACCACAAGCCGATACACGTTTGGTTGATACTAGCATTCAACAAGAGGTTGTTGAAAATGATCAAATGGTTGATCAACATACACAAAACGTTCGCAAATCTGGTAGAATTAGTAATCCACCTGAAAGATATGGATTTTTCATGGATGGATGCTATGTGGTAGATTCAGATGAACCAACCACATACCATGATGCAATGTCGAAATCCGATTGCGACAAATGGCTTGAGGCTATGAACGTAGAGATGCAATCCATGTATGACAACCAAGTTTGGGAATTGGTTGTGCCACCTCTTAACTCCAAAGTAGTTGGAAGTAAGTGGGTTTTCAAGAAGAAAACAGATATGCATGGTAACTTGGATACTTATAAAGCGAGACTTGTAGCAAAAGGTTTTACTCAAACTCAAGGGGTTGATTATGATGAGACCTTCTCGCCAGTGGCAATGCTAAAGTCGATTAGGATATTATTTGCCATAGCTGCATATTATGACTATGAGATTTGGCAAATGGATGTCAAAACGGCTTTCCTCAATGGATATCTTGATGAAGATGTCTATATGGTTCAGCCTGAAGGTTTTGTCGATCCAAAACATCCTAACAAAGTGTGCAAGTTAAAGAAATCAATCTATGGATTGAAACAAGCATCGAGAAGTTGGAATCACCGTTTTGATGAAGAAATTAGGAACTTTGGGTTCATCAAGAACGGGGATGAAGCTTGTGTGTATAAGAAAGCTAGTGGGAGCACCGTCACTTTCTTAGTATTGTATGTCGATGACATTCTACTATTTGGAAATGACATTCCAACCATGGAAGGTGTAAAAGCCTGGCTTGGAAGTTGTTTTTCCATTAAAGATCTTGGAGAAGCTGCCTATATTTTGGGAATAAAGATCTATAGGGATAGATCAAGGCGCTTGATAGGTTTAAACCAAAGTGCATACATTGACAAAGTCTTGAAAAGGTTCAAGATGGAGAACTCTAAGAAAGGTTTGGTACCTATTCAAAAGGGGACAATTTTGAATGTGACTCAATGTCCAAGCTCAAAGGATGAGCAAGAAAGAATGAAAGGAATCCCATATGCGTCTGCTATAGGATCCATAATGTATGCAATGATATGCACTAGACCGGACGTGTCATGCGCTTTAAGCATGACAAGTAGATACCAGCAAAATCCAGGTAACAGTCATTGGATGGCTGTTAAGAGCATATTGAAATACCTTAGGAGGACTAAGGATATGTTTCTAATATATGGATCTGGTGAAGAGGAACTCGTTGTAAAAGGTTACACGGATGCGAGTTTCCAAACTGATCGAGATGGCTCTCGATCACAATCTGGGTATGTCTTCATTTTGAATGGAGCTGCAGTCTCTTGGAAGAGCTCGAAGCAGGATGTTGTAGCATTGTCCACTACAGAATCAGAATACATCGCCGCCTCATTGGCAGCACAAGAAGCTGCGTGGTTAAAGAAGTTCATTGCCGACCTAGGGGTAGTCCCTACCATTCAAGACCCCCTAGAGATCTTTTGTGATAACGAGGGTGCGATTGCTCAAATCAAGGAACCTCGTGCACATCAAAAGACTAGGCACATTGAGCGGAGATTCAACTACATAAGGGATGAAGTTGAAAAGGGAAAGATATGTATTCGCAAAGTTCACACCGATCAAAACATTGCGGATCCACTCACGAAGCTCCTTGAACGGCCAAAACATGAGGGTCATACTTGTGCCTTAGGACTTCGATATTCTAGTGATTGGATTTGATCTATTTTGTATTTGGATATTGGAACAATTGTTATTTTAACTCTTTTATGGTATTTTGAGTTATGTTCCATTTTAGCATGTTTAAATCCGTGAATAAATTAATTATTCTAAATGTCCGTAGTCGATCATAATTGTGGGAACAAATATGAATGTAAGACTATTATGAACTTGGATTGGTGGATATTCATTAGGTATGAATATAGAGCAAAGTGTTGCTGCCAAAGTTCATAGATATTTGTGGGATACAAATATTGGACTGACCCGCTCTCAAATGTTACTGCATGGAATCATTTATGATTGATCATAAGTAAATTTGAGCAAAGGCGAATATCAAAGTATCCTCTGACCTGAGATACATATTGGATCTTGATATTCACCAAATATTATGCCTTGACTTAGTTCTTCGCTGTCTGTAATAAGATAGTATATAAGACTAAGCTCAGGTATGGTACGAGGTGATTGTGAGAGACGTATGTAGTCAAGAAGGGATTTGTTCCTCTTATTCGTTGAGAGTAAGATGTCTAAGGCCTGCTTAAGTTAAATCAACAGAGAATGATCACACTGTGTCTCTGGATTTGACATGACATCTGTAACGAAAGGATAAATGATAGATTCACCTAAATCATGTTCAAGTAAGGGACTTGAAGGGGATGATGTTATTGAATGGCACTTCGTCATACGTATTAGGGGTAGTAAACCGTTGTTAGGCGTCATTTACTGCTTGCATCAATCTTCTATGTATCTTGTGCAAGTGGGAGATTGTTGGACTCTGTATGCCCAAGACACATATTAAATTGATGTGGCTAGTACGTTATGATCCAAGTCGGGTCATACCCAATAACAAGCTAGACAAACACCTACAATATTTATTTATGATATGATCAAACAAATAAATATTAACACTTAGAATATTTAGAAATTGGTTTTCTAAATAATTGCACTTGACAAACTAATAAATTATAAGGATAATTTATTTTGAGAGAATATTTTATTTTTGTTATTTAATGGGTTAAATAACAATTTTAAAAGATTGCATAAGTCTTGTAAACATGGGATGTCTAATTTTATAAAAGTTATAAAATTAAAACACAAGACTTGATTTAATAAAATTTGAAAATTTTGGGTGGGAAAACCCCATGTGGGCCGTCCACTTTGGGTGGTTCCAAGGTGGTCTTCACCAATAAAATTGCATGCAATCTTACAAGAAGGCTCCCTCTTGATTGGGTGAATTGGGAGGTGAACTTCTGTCACACCCCGATTTCCACGTGTCACCGGTGGGCCCGGTGGGTATCGTGACGTGGTTGGCAACGTAATAGTCAAACAACACAATATAATAATGCACAGCGGAAGCAAATTTAAAATAAGATACAACCGAATTTTATTTATTGTAACAAAGTCACAATTATCCGGTGTTTATCCACAGTAGGATCGAAACAAAATAACATTTAATTGTTCAACAGACTTCGGCATCTAAAGCTTGCGAGACTTCTAATGATGCTTAGGAGAATCCCAGCCTATTTCGCCTAGTACCTGCATTTAATCTTTTTGGGAAAATACGTCAGTTTACACTGGTAAATACATTCAACTGACTCATTTTATAAAATGATTGAAAATTGGTTTGGATGCACATGGCATAAACATTTTATTTAACTTGGGAGAATTATTTAATATTATAATCTTGTGAACGATTTACATGTTACTTATGCGTTCAGTAGCCCGGACGTATCCGGGTTAAAGATCAATAGACACACCACTTATGTGAGTTATACACGGGAGTACGCCTACACCCCGTGCTCAGGTCGTGGCTATCTCGTAAGATAATGCCAGGGATATCCGGGACATGGTCATTAACCCCCCAAAGGCTGTAAAGTAAACACATCTGTTTAAAACGAGCCGATCAAATTATTCAATTAACCACTAAGCGTGGAAGATTTGATGCTCGATCAAGCGGTACGCTATGTACCGTAACCCAAGCCCGTATAGGGAAAATAAGTTAAAAGTATTTACCTTTGCAAGTATAAATCCTTAATCGAATAAATTGCAGATAGCTTTTACTGGTTCTCTTAATCTGGAACGAAGGTTTAATATAACCTATTAGAATACTAACGGGTTTTTAATTAAGCTTAAGCTTAAACCGGTTAGTTTTAACGATACGGTTCGTACGCACGATTTAAGCGAAGACCGGATAGAATGTGATTTAGACCCGACAAGTTTGAGGACTTGTTTAATATGGGTTTACTATTCACATTCTGGATTTTGAGATAAAAATGATATCGTTTGACCCGTTTCGGCTAGCTTATGCAAACTAGTTACATAAGCCGAACCGAACGCGAGAAATGCATAACGGGTAACCGAAAGGGTCGCGAACAGGTTTCCTAAGTTAATACGCTTTAAATATGTTGTGATATCATTATGATATCTTCCATAATGCCCATAACGAGTTTAATCCCTAAATACGCCCCGTAGGGGTATTTTGGTCATTTTAAGGATTATAAAAGAGATTTATTATACTTCTGAGATACGGGTCTGATTTAATCAGAAAAACATCTTAACTTAACAGGTTATGTCTAATGGTATTAAGTCTTACGTGGCAAAATGGTTTTAATACTAAACTACGCGTTTAATACGCGTATAAAGCCGTTTTAAGCGACGTACGGGTTAAAATACCAATCTGAGTTTTCTGATCAGCAAAACAGGTTCAAAATACTATATTTATTATTTTAGATCAGTGGCAATTGGATTGGTATCAATCGGATTCGTAAAACTCGTTTTATGGCCTAAAAGGGCATATTCGGTATTAACCGAATCAATGCGATAAGCCTAGCTTAAGACCAGCCTAAAAATAATTAAAAATCTTCAAAAATCCTCAAATATTATTTAACATCAGCGGTTAAAAGTTTTGGTACCGAAAATCGGGTTTAGATAGGCTATGCGCTAATCGCGCCGTTTAATTAATAAAAAGCTTATTATTTACGCTTATGCGCATATCTCCTAATCTAGACCTCCGATTGACGTGAAAATTTACGTACATGCTAAATAATCAGTAACTAAGATTTTAGTACTTCCACATTTTCAAAATTCTCGTTGTAGGGTCATGAGGGCATTATGGTCCAATTTAAGCGATTAACGGAAACGTGTGCATGCATCGGATAATCAATGAAACAAGTACAGAGACTTATACTAGCATGTAACCCATCCCTAATGAGACTTTAAGGCATGTCTAATTCCAACTAAAACGGGTCAGAACCGAAGTCAATGCAAAAGTCAAAGTTTTGCGCCTTTCGGTTCCGAATCGGGTTTAAACAGAAAGTTGTCGAGTCGGGCAAGCGTAAACAAGTTTTTATACTTATTACCAAGTTATATTAAGTTTAAAACAGGTTGCACGCCTCTCGGATCATTAATCGTGTATTAAATCATAATTTGCAATTCTGTTGACTTTTTCGGTCAACGTTTGACCCGACAAACGACCTAGTTAGGTCTGGAATTGGTACTTGCCCTTATAAGGGTTTAATACCCATATAATTACCTATCTAACGGTACGTTTAATTTGACATACGCCTGAGCTATCGATACTTAATTATAAAGTCAAATGTTAAGCATGATATTTTGACTTTTAAGCTAATTATGAGACTAGTATTAATTGAGAAGGGATTAGAGACTTACTAATTGATTAATTGATGTTTAGGAAGTCCTTTGATCAGCTTGGATACTCCACGATTTGAGCAGAAGTGAATGAGAATGGAATGATCAAATGGGTTGCAACTTATGAGCTTATATAGTGCCCAAGGCACCATGATTCTTTGACAACAAGGTCTACAACATTCCATAATCATTAAACACTTGTCCCTACTACTTAGGGGAGTCTAAGGTTCATGCACATGCAGAGAAAACCGGCCAAAGTGGTAACATTCGCGCATGACAGCCAACAGCAGGTCTGCTGTCGCTGGGCACCCCTCGCGTCGCGCGAGGGGCCGTCGCGTCACGCGACGCCTTCGCAGATCAGAATTTTTGTTTGTTGTTGTTTGTTGAAGTTTTGACCTTATAACCCACTTGCACGATTTTGGAACAATAATTTGTCAATTGAGGGTCTCTAAGAATGCCTTTGTACTGTTCTAAACCCCACCATGAAGTATTGTTTCCTTTCAATCCAAAAACAAGACCCGAAAATGACGGTTTACCATTGCTTTTCATCGTGGGATCACTTCATACTTTTGAAGTTCCATTATTGGCAATAATTCCCTGAATTGAGGGTGCATAGATGTGTAAAATATTATATCGGGTATTGGGATTTATAATTGAGGTGTTCAGAGGTAACAATTTAACATGACGCCACTTTAAATCCTACCGAAAACATCTTTATTAAATCCGGGTTTTCAACGCGTTTTTGTCTTACATGACACGTGTCGTTTTAATATTAAACCCGAAATTTGCGAGGTGTTACATCCTCACCCCCTTAAAATAAATCTCGACCCGAGATTTACTGAAACAAGTAAGGGTACTTTTCTTTTATGGTGGATTCCAACTCCCACGTATACTCGGGACCTCTTCGGGCATCCCATTTGACCTTTACAAAAGGTATGTGCTTTCTTCGAAGCTTCCTTACCTGTCGATCTTCAATCGACAAAGGTTTTTCTACAAACGTTAAGCTCTTATCTATTTGCACATCTGTATGTGGCATGACATGTGAGTCATCAGCGGAACACTTCTTTAGATTGCAAATGTGGAACACATTGTGAATTCCACTGAGCTCTTCCGGTAAGTTCAACTTGTAGGCAACTGACCCGACACGTTCGATAACCTCGAAAGGTCCTATGTATCTCGGGCTTAGTTTGCCTTTCTTACCAAATCGCATCACCCCCTTCCAGGGTGACACTTTAAGTAGGACTTTGTCACCTACTTCGAAGTGAAAGTCCTTACGACTTGGATCCGCGTAACTCTTCTGCCTATTCCGGGCAGCTTGGAGATTGTTACGAATCTGGACAATCTTGTCCGTCGTTTCGAACACGATCTCTGGTCCTGATAACTGGACTTCTCCAACTTCCGCCCAACAAACTGGCGATCTACATTTTCTACCGTATAATGCCTCAAAAGGCGCAGCCTTTATGCTGGTATGGTAGCTATTGTTGTAGGAGAATTCGATCAAGGGTAGGTTCTTATCCCAGCTACCTCCCAAATCGATCGCACATGCACGCAGCATGTCTTCCAACGTTTGAATAGTACGCTCACTCTGACCGTCAGTCTGAGGATGGTAAGCCGTACTAAAGTTCAAACGTGTGCCCAAAGATTGTTGGAAGCTCTTCCAAAAATGTGACGTGTACCTAGTATCCCGGTCAGAGATAATAGCTACAGGTATGCCGTGTAGGGCTACAATCTTATCAACGTATAACTGGGCTAACATATCGGAGCTATAAGTCTCCTTGATGGGTAAGAAATGAGCTGACTTAGTCAGTCGGTCAACTATTACCCATATTGTATCATTTCCTTTCCTTGTCTTGGGTAACTTGGTAATAAAATCCATAGTTACCATCTCCCACTTCCACGTAGGAAGTTCAGGCTGTTGTAGCAAACCTGACGGTTTCTGATGCTCGGCTTTGACTTGCGCACATGTCAAGCATTTTGCTACATGGGCGGCCACAGACTTTTTCAAGCCTATCCACCAATAATTTGCCTTTAAATCCTGGTACATCTTATCAGCTCCAGGATGAACGGAGTATTTGGAACTATGGGCTTCTTGGAGGATGACATCACGAAGTCCCCCAAAAATTGGAACCCATATTCGTCCGTTTAACCGTAAAATTCCGTCCTTGCTAAGAGTTAACTGCTCCTCAGTTACTCCTAACTTTTCATTAGGATAGTTAGCTTCCAACACAGCTTCCTTCTGTGCAGCTAACACCCTTTCTATCAAACTATTCTTTATCTCCATACGCTTGGCGTTAATTCGAATGGGTTTAACCCTTTCCTTTCTGCTCAAGGCATCAGCGACTACGTTCGCTTTGCCGGGATGATACTTGATTTCACAATCATAGTCATTCAAGGTTTCCATCCAACGGCGTTGCCTCATATTTAATTCTTTCTGGTTAAACAGATGCTGGAGGCTCTTGTGATCAGAAAAGATCACAAACTTGATTCCATAAAGATAATGCCTCCACAGTTTTAGTGCGAACACAACGGCACCCAATTCCAGGTCATGGGTGGTGTAATTCTTTTCGTGCACCTTTAACTGTCGTGATGCATAGGCAATCACCTTGCCTTTCTGCATAAGCACACACCCCATGCCAGTGTGTGATGCATCACAATAAACTACAAATTCTTCAGCGCCTTCCGGTAAGGTAAGCACAGGAGCGTTGCTCAACCTTTGTTTCAGAACATCGAAGGACTCTTGCTGCTTAGGGCCCCATACGAATTTTACTTTCTTCTTGGTCAAGGAAGTTAGAGGTGCAGCAATCCTTGAAAAATTTTCAATAAAACGCCTGTAATATCCTGCCAATCCTAGGAAACTGCGAATCTCCGTAGGTGTCTTTGGCTCTTGCCAATTCATAACAGCTTCCACTTTAGCGGGATCCACCTGGATACCACGCTTACTGACCACATGTCCAAGGAATTGGACTTCTCGTAGCCAAAATTCACACTTAGAGAATTTGGCGTAGAGCTTCTCCTGACATAGAAGTTTGAGAATACAACGAAGGTGTTTCTCGTGGTCAGCTTGGTTCTTAGAATAAATAAGGATGTCATCAATGAAGACGATAACAAATTTATCTAAGTAAGGCTTGCAGACACGATTCATGAGATCCATGAACGCGGCTGGTGCATTAGTGAGCCCAAAAGGCATCACTAGGAACTCGTAGTGACCGTAGCGAGTCCTGAATGCAGTCTTGTGAACGTCTTCATCCATAACCTTCAACTGATGGTATCCTGACCTTAGATCAATCTTTGAGAAGTAACTTGCCCCTTGAAGCTGATCGAACAAATCGTCGATCCTGGGCAATGGATATCTATTCTTGATCGTGACTTTATTAAGCTCGCGATAGTCGATGCATAGGCGCATCGATCCATCCTTCTTCTTGACAAATAGGATTGGTGCTCCCCAAGGAGATGAACTAGGTCGAATGAAACCCTTAGCTAGCAATTCATCTAGCTGCGTCCTCAACTCCTTCATTTCCGTGGGTGCCAATCTGTATGGAGCTCTAGCAACTGGTGCCGCTCCGGGGATGATATCGATCCTGAATTCGACTTGCCTATCTGGTGGTAGACCAGGTAGATCTTCAGGAAACACTTCTGGGTATTCCGAAATGACAGGGATGTCTTCTAAGTTTGGTTTAGGCTCGTCAATGATCACTTGCGCCATGTAAATTACACATCCCTTTTTCAAACACTTTGAAGCCTTGAGCATAGTCACGTGCTCAGGCAGTCCGTACTGGGTATCTCCCCGAATGGTAAGTGATTCACCAGACGGAGTCTTTATCACTACTTGCTTCATGTTACAGACGATTTGGGCCTGGTTATGAGATAACCAGTCCATACCCAGAACTATGTCAAAACCGGCTAACTTAAAGGGAAGTAGAGATAGAGGAAAAGAATGGTTCTTAATGGATATAGCACATCCATCTAACTCAGTGGAGACGGCTTCAATGGTACCATCTGCTAACTCTACCTCATAATTCACTTTTAGGGTTTTGACAGGTAAATTCAACAATTTACAAAATTTATGATCTACGAAGGACTTATCTGCGCCTGAATCAAAAAGTACTCTTGCAAAAACATCGTTTACAAGGAAAGTACCTGTTATAACGTTATCATCCTTCACAGCTTCCTTCGCATCCATCCTGAAGACTCTGGCGTTAGTCTTCTTAGCCTCTTCAGGCTTCTTGTTGTATTTAGGGCAGTTAGTCTTTATGTGGCCCTTTTCATTGCAACGGTAGCACGTTGCATCTTTCATCTTCTTGCAATCCAAGGTTTTGTGTTCCTTGGACTTGCACAAACCACAAGCAAAAGACCTTGACTCGTTATTCGAGTTTGATTCGAATCTGCACTTTCCAAAGTGCTGTTTCTTGCAAGTTTTGCATGTGGGCTTCTCACCAGAGCGATGCCCATCCTTCTTCGAATCTGATCCCTTCTTGTAATCACCGCTCCCACGGTGTTTCTTGTTCGACCTACGCGAACCATCATCTTCATGCTTCCTCTTCTCGGCCGCCTTATTCCTCTGCGATCTCTGCCGGACTGCATCCAGAGTGAGGGATAAGGAAAGGTCAGTTACAGACCTGAAGGTAACTGGCCGAGAAGCCTTTACACTGGACTTGATCTCGGGTTCCAAACCACCAATAAAGCGAGCAATTCTTTTTGGCTCCGGGGTTACCAGATAAGGTACCAACCGGGATAGTGTATTGAAGCTCGTCAGATAAGCTTGACAATCGAGGTTCTTCATTACCAGTGATAGGAAGTCATATTCTATCTTTTCCACCTCATGTTGAGGGCAGAAATTTTCCTTGATCAAGGCGATGAATTGATCCCACGTCATGCTATACAATGGGATCTTTCCGGAGGCCTCCATCAGAGATCTCCACCAAGCTAACGCCTCACCCTTGAAGGACTGTGAGACAAATTTAACCACATCACCTTCAGCGCATCCGCTGATGTCCACGACCGTGTCCATTTCATCTAGCCACGTCATGCAGTCTACGGCTCCTTTCTCTCCCGTAAAATCCCTGGGTTTGCAAGACACAAAGTACTTATATGTGCAACCCTTGTTACGGTGTCCTTGATGCAGTACCAACTGCTGAGATGGATTACTTTGGTGGTTGGTGGACTGGCGATCATCACCGTTTTTCTTTGGCACATCCTTTTTGGGAGGAGGCTTGTTATGAGCCTCTGAATGTGTCCTTGGCTTTGAATGGGATACAGAGTGAGTTCTACTTCGGGTACTACTGTATTCTTCATACTGTCTATCCAAAGCTTGAGTAACAGCACCGTCTATTATTGCTTTTAGCTCGGCACCCGTTAATGTAATCTGGGCGTTCTCATTCGGCTCCACAGGATGGCTATTAACTTCATTAGAGTTAGCCATTTGTATTGAACTGTTGCAGAAAACAAGGACAATAATTTATTTGGGAGTTTATTATGGAATTACCCCTTAGGGTAACTCGTTAACCATGGTAAACAGAGACCATATTTGGTTAACTTATTAATCGTATTAATTTAGGATTTTAATTAAAATTTATCCTAAACATAAACAATAATAATATATATTAGCACATAAGGCTTGGTCACATGGACAATTTAAATTATAAGCTATGACTTCAGAGAATCAAAACTTTTAAGGTTTGAACCTAGTTCATTACCTTTATTAGACAGGGAGTCAAAGCTACCACTGTCTTTTGGCTCATATGGAAATGAGCAGGGCCCGTAGGCATTATATTACCACGTATGGTAAAAATATGATCATCTTAATTGATGATGTACCCAGGATTCAGAGATCATTAAACTGGGTTAGGAATCTTCTAAAGAATTCCTTTATAAAATGACGTATGTGATTTTAACGAATCACTTCTGCCAGGAGTGTTAACATGTTTTAAGATGTTAACCGGGAATGGAATCTTTTAAACAGGTCTTACCATTTTGGCCCGGTCTTATATTTGACACGTGGCTAGGTTTCACACTATAAGATCCTTAATTAAATAAATTTCATAGGCAGATTAACTTAAAAAAAAGGAATGATTTTAATTTATTTATCTCATTTATAATTTATATATGCACATAATGGCAAACATGAAATTTATAAAACAAACATTCCATTAATTTTTACGAAGGTTACATATTGCCCTAAACGGGTCTTTTCACACAAACAATTTCCCACGTAGGGGTCAAACAAGTACTTACCCTCGCAGGGGTTAAATTTAAACATAAGTCCTCGCAGGGACTGATTACTTAAATAGATGTCCACGCAGGGACTAGGTACAAAGATAAATGTCCACGCAGGGACTACATACACACATAAATGTCCACGCAGGGACTTAAGTTTAAAGTAGACATACACACTTAAAGGATTTACTGATCCTTCTTGCTCTTTCCCTTGATTAAGTTCGTCAAGGTCTTGAACATCCCCTGGTTACGCCTTCGGTCTTCCCGTGCCTCATGCCGCACCTCCCTAATACTTTGTAGGATTTCCTGATGCAGTGGTGGCGACATCTGCAGAGACGGCGGGGGTTGTTGGTAGTACGGGGGTTGTGTAGGCATCTGGTATCCCTGTGCTGGGTAGCCTACTCCCCAAGGACCTCCATACGGTCCCTCCTGGTTAAGGGCGTTGTAATTAGTTGCTACCAAATACGGGTCGGCTTCAGCGTATCCGAGGTTAGGGTGAGTCGGTGGCTCAAACGGGTTGTACATCGAAGGACCCGTGTATGCTGGTATCTGGTTATCGAAACCCGTCGGTGGCGGTTGTTGCGCGTAGGGGTTTGATGGTCCACCTATCTGTGGAACTTCTGGAAGCGGCTGATAATTTCTGCCACTTGATTGTAGAGGAGAGTTGAGATGAAACTCTTCTCTTCGTGTGGACATCCGAGCTCCGGATCTCCTATGTCTTTGCGGCTGTGGAGGCGCCGGCTGAACTGGTGGCGGTGGAGGCGGTGGCGTAACTGCCTCAAACTGGTGATTCCCAGAGGAATCTTGATGATGCTGCTGCTGCTCATGTGGCGAAGAATAGTGAGGCTGATGCTGCTCATGCGGCGACGAATGGTGAGAAGGTGTAAAATACCATTCGTGCCGAGTAAAGATAGCCTGGAAGCTATCTGGACCATTATAGGGTGGTCCGTGGTAAATGGAACTATCCGAGACCTCGATTGGGTGGTTGGGAGTTCCTGATGCGGGCACTTCGGGGTCGTCTTCCTCATCCATATCGTTTCCTCCAGAAAAATGGTCCTCCGGCCCCAATGGGTTAAAACCCACTGGTTCTTGTATATAATCCGCCGGGTTAAACTGGCCTTGAAATATTGGAGTGGGGTCTCCAAAAGGGCGGTGCGACATAGATCGCTGTAACGGTATGTGTGAATGGTGGGGGTCTCTAGGCTCATTTTCTGATTGTGGCCCGTATGAGTCTTGAGCGGGAGTCGATGAGCTGTTCGATACCGACCGTCTTGCCGGTTGGAAGAGACCTCTCTGGTTCCGCCGAGTACCGTCACTCTCGGCGGGGATAGGAGCTTGTGTATTGGACGGCCCAGCTTCATGGTCGTTGGGGGCGGTGGTCGGCCCCTTTCCTCCTCGTCCTCGCATACGTAAAAATCTCGGAGGCATCTTTGTTATTCCTGTCAATAAAACATAAGATAACAATAACAAAAAAAATATAAAGTTTTAAAGGACAACAAAAACCGAATAAGGTGGAATTTGTCCTATGTTATAAGTCTAGACTCGAAAGTTTAAATATGTGCAATTGTGTAACTGAGATTAAACACAAAAAAAGGCTAGTGTTTAATTCACTCAGAGTTGGCTCTGATACCAACCTGTCACACCCCGATTTCCACGTGTCACCGGTGGGCCCGGTGGGTATCGTGACGTGGTTGGCAACGTAATAGTCAAACAACACAATATAATAATGCACAGCGGAAGCAAATTTAAAATAAGATACAACCGAATTTTATTTATTGTAACAAAGTCACAATTATCCGGTGTTTATCCACAGTAGGATCGAAACAAAATAACATTTAATTGTTCAACAGACTTCGGCATCTAAAGCTTGCGAGACTTCTAATGATGCTTAGGAGAATCCCAGCCTATTTCGCCTAGTACCTGCATTTAATCTTTTTGGGAAAATACGTCAGTTTACACTGGTAAATACATTCAACTGACTCATTTTATAAAATGATTGAAAATTGGTTTGGATGCACATGGCATAAACATTTTATTTAACTTGGGAGAATTATTTAATATTATAATCTTGTGAACGATTTACATGTTACTTATGCGTTCAGTAGCCCAGACGTATCCGGGTTAAAGATCAATAGACACACCACTTATGTGAGTTATACACGGGAGTACGCCTACACCCCGTGCTCAGGTCGTGGCTATCTCGTAAGATAATGCCAGGGATATCCGGGACATGGTCATTAACCCCCCAAAGGCTGTAAAGTAAACACATCTGTTTAAAACGAGCCGATCAAATTATTCAATTAACCACTAAGCGTGGAAGATTTGATGCTCGATCAAGCGGTACGCTATGTACCGTAACCCAAGCCCGTATAGGGAAAATAAGTTAAAAGTATTTACCTTTGCAAGTATAAATCCTTAATCGAATAAATTGCAGATAGCTTTTACTGGTTCTCTTAATCTGGAACGAAGGTTTAATATAACCTATTAGAATACTAACGGGTTTTTAATTAAGCTTAAGCTTAAACCGGTTAGTTTTAACGATACGGTTCGTACGCACGATTTAAGCGAAGACCGGATAGAATGTGATTTAGACCCGACAAGTTTGAGGAATTGTTTAATATGGGTTTACTATTCACATTCTGGATTTTGAGATAAAAATGATATCGTTTGACCCGTTTCGGCTAGCTTATGCAAACTAGTTACATAAGCCGAACCGAACGCGAGAAATGCATAACGGGTAACCGAAAGGGTCGCGAACAGGTTTCCTAAGTTAATACGCTTTAAATATGTTGTGATATCATTATGATATCTTCCATAATGCCCATAACGAGTTTAATCCCTAAATACGCCCCGTAGGGGTATTTTGGTCATTTTAAGGATTATAAAAGAGATTTATTATACTTCTGAGATACGGGTCTGATTTAATCAGAAAAACATCTTAACTTAACAGGTTATGTCTAATGGTATTAAGTCTTACGTGGCAAAATGGTTTTAATACTAAACTACGCGTTTAATACGCGTATAAAGCCGTTTTAAGCGACGTACGGGTTAAAATACCAATCTGGGTTTTCTGATCAGCAAAACAGGTTCAAAATACTATATTTATTATTTTAGATCAGTGGCAATTGGATTGGTATCAATCGGATTCGTAAAACTCGTTTTATGGCCTAAAAGGGCATATTCGGTATTAACCGAATCAATGCGATAAGCCTAGCTTAAGACCAGCCTAAAAATAATTAAAAATCTTCAAAAATCCTCAAATATTATTTAACATCAGCGGTTAAAAGTTTTGGTACCGAAAATCGGGTTTAGATAGGCTATGCGCTAATCGCGCCGTTTAATTAATAAAAAGCTTATTATTTACGCTTATGCGCATATCTCCTAATCTAGACCTCCGATTGACGTGAAAATTTACGTACATGCTAAATAATCAGTAACTAAGATTTTAGTACTTCCACATTTTCAAAATTCTCGTTGTAGGGTCATGAGGGCATTATGGTCCAATTTAAGCGATTAACGGAAACGTGTGCATGCATCGGATAATCAATGAAACAAGTACAGAGACTTATACTAGCATGTAACCCATCCCTAATGAGACTTTAAGGCATGTCTAATTCCAACTAAAACGGGTCAGAACCGAAGTCAATGCAAAAGTCAAAGTTTTGCGCCTTTCGGTTCCGAATCGGGTTTAAACAGAAAGTTGTCGAGTCGGGCAAGCGTAAACAAGTTTTTATACTTATTACCAAGTTATATTAAGTTTAAAACAGGTTGCACGCCTCTCGGATCATTAATCGTGTATTAAATCATAATTTGCAATTCTGTTGACTTTTTCGGTCAACGTTTGACCCGACAAACGACCTAGTTAGGTCTGGAATTGGTACTTGCCCTTATAAGGGTTTAATACCCATATAATTACCTATCTAACGGTACGTTTAATTTGACATACGCCTGAGCTATCGATACTTAATTATAAAGTCAAATGTTAAGCATGATATTTTGACTTTTAAGCTAATTATGAGACTAGTATTAATTGAGAAGGGATTAGAGACTTACTAATTGATTAATTGATGTTTAGGAAGTCCTTTGATCAGCTTGGATACTCCACGATTTGAGCAGAAGTGAATGAGAATGGAATGATCAAATGGGTTGCAACTTATGAGCTTATATAGTGCCCAAGGCACCATGATTCTTTGACAACAAGGTCTACAACATTCCATAATCATTAAACACTTGTCCCTACTACTTAGGGGAGTCTAAGGTTCATGCACATGCAGAGAAAACCGGCCAAAGTGGTAACATTCGCGCATGACAGCCAACAGCAGGTCTGCTGTCGCTGGGCACCCCTCGCGTCGCGCGAGGGGCCGTCGCGTCACGCGACGCCTTCGCAGATCAGAATTTTTGTTTGTTGTTGTTTGTTGAAGTTTTGACCTTATAACCCACTTGCACGATTTTGGAACAATAATTTGTCAATTGAGGGTCTCTAAGAATGCCTTTGTACTGTTCTAAACCCCACCATGAAGTATTGTTTCCTTTCAATCCAAAAACAAGACCCGAAAATGACGGTTTACCATTGCTTTTCATCGTGGGATCACTTCATACTTTTGAAGTTCCATTATTGGCAATAATTCCCTGAATTGAGGGTGCATAGATGTGTAAAATATTATATCGGGTATTGGGATTTATAATTGAGGTGTTCAGAGGTAACAATTTAACATGACGCCACTTTAAATCCTACCGAAAACATCTTTATTAAATCCGGGTTTTCAACGCGTTTTTGTCTTACATGACACGTGTCGTTTTAATATTAAACCCGAAATTTGCGAGGTGTTACAACTTCTCTCATCATTAATAAATAAAAGATGACACCTTCTCTCATGAGTTACAACAAGTTTTGCAAAAAAAAAAAAAACTCCTATTTTTCTCTAAGGATTTTCGGCCAAGAGCTGAATTTTAGAGGGATTTTGTGAGCTTCAAGTGTAGAAATCCTAGCAATCTCAAGGTGTTTGTTGGAGCTTTCGGGTATACTAGCTTGAGGCTTTCTCGTTTGGAAGCTACCATTCAAGATTCATCATCTTCTTCCATCTCCTTGCTCCAAAGAAAGGTTGAACTCTCAAACACCCTATGGTTGTATTTTGATAGCATGTATGTCATATATGGATCCGGTTTTGGGTTTTTGCATTTAAAAGAGTTTTAAATCTTGTAAAGTAACATGTTTTAAATCCTTATTCCGCTGCGTTTTAATTTTATTCGGATAAAAATTAGCTTTGATAAACATGTACGAAACCCAACAATCCCCCCGTTGATTTGGAATTTCGTCCCGAAATTCTGTAGTAGCTTCAGCCTCAGTAGTGGTTGCACTGTTTCCGAATAACTGGGGATACTTGAGTTTCATTTGATCTTCTCGTTCCCAGGTGAACTCTGGGCCACGATGGGAGTTCCAACGAACTCGAACAAGAGGTATTCTAGTGTTCTTGAGGACCTTAACATCCCGGTCTGTGATTTCAACTGGTTCTTCGACGAATCGCAACTGTTCGTCGATAGTAAGCTCCTTCAAAGGAACTATGAGGGTCTCATCTGACAGACACTTCTTCAGATTCGACACGTGAAAGACGTTGTGTACTGCGCTGAGTTCAGCTGGTAAGTTCAGTCTGTAGGCCACCTTGCCTATTTTCTCAATGATTTCGAATGGTCCGACATATCGTGGATTAAGCTTGCCTCGTTTGCCAAAACGAACCACACCCTTCTAGGGTGAAACTTTGAGTAGCACTCGATCCCCAACCTGGAACTCGAGTGGTTTCCTGTCTTTATCGGCGTATGCTTTCTGACGGTCGCGAGCTGCCGCCATGCGTTGTCGTATCTGAGCGATCTTTTCAGTAGTATCAACTACGAGTTCTGGGCCCGTAATCTGACTATCACCCACCTCTGCCCAACAAAGAGGTGATCGGCATTTACGCCCATACAATGCCTCGAATGGAGCGGCTTGAATGCTGGTGTAGTAGCTGTTATTGTACGAAAATTCCACAAGTGGCAGATGCTTTTCCCAGCCGTTGCCAAAGTCAATCACACATGCCCTAAGCATGTCTTCAAGGGTCTGGATGGTGCGTTCAGATTGCCCATCCGTTTGCGGGTGCTAAGCTGTGCTCATGTCTAATCGTGAGCCGAAAGATTTGTGCATCGCTTGCCAAAGTTCTGAAGTGAAACATGCATCACGATCGGAAATAATAGAGTTGGGCACCCCGTGCCTCGAAACCACTTCCTTCAAGTAAACGTATGCTAAAGTAGAGAACTTGTCTGTTTCCTTGATAGCCAAGAAGTGTGCAGATTTTGTGAGTCGATCCACGATCACCCATATAGTATCATTCCCACGTTGAGATCTAGGCAGGCCAGTAACAAAATCCATGGAAATTTGCTCCCATTTCCACTGTGGTATCTCAGGTTGTTAGAGTAGGCCTGAAGGTTTCTGGTATTCGGCTTTGACTCTCGCACAAGTCAAACACTTGCTGACGTAAGTTGCTATATGAGCTTTCATGCTAGGCCACCAATATGTGGTTTTCAAATCGTGGTACATCTTATCCGAACCAGGATGTACTGAGTAGCGAGACTTATGAGCTTCATCCATTACAAGCTAGCGTAAGTTGCCGTAAAGTGGGACCCAGATGCGTCCTGTTACGTAGTAGGCACCATCTTCCTTTTGTTCTAACCGTTGCCTTGAGCCGCGTAGGGCTTCAGCCCTGACGTTTTCTGGTTTCAATGCTTCTTCCTGAGCATCTCGTATCTGAGAAGGAAGACTAGACTGAATAGTGAGTTGCAACGCTCGTACACGCCTAGGTGTAGTATCCTTTCGACTGAGGGCGTCGGCCACCACATTGGCTTTGGCCCGAATGGTACTTTATAGCACACTCGTAATCGTTTAACAGCTCGACCCATCGACGCTGTCGCATATTTAATTCCTTCTGCTTGAAGATATGCTCAAGACTCCTGTGATCGGTGTAGATGGTGCACTTGGTACTGTACAAGTAATGTCGCCATATCTTGAGCGCGAAAACAACAGCTCCCAGCTCTAAATCGTGTGTAGTGTAATTCCGTTCGTGAATCTTAAGTTGGCGCGAAGCATAAGCAATGACTTTATCCCGTTGCATCAACACACATCCAAGACCTTGGATAGATGCGTCGCAGTAGACTACAAAATCATCCGTGCCTTCAGGCAACGAGAGGATAGGTGCGCTACAAAGTCTATCCTTTAAGTGCTGAAACGTCGTTTCCTGTGTATTACCCCAACGGTAAACAACACCTTTCTGTGTCAGTAGTGTAAGTGGCTGTGCAGTCTTTGAGAAGTCTTTGATGAATCGTCTGTAATAACCCGCCAAACCCAAGAATTGGCGTATTTCGGTTGGTGTGCGAGGTGCAGGTCAGTTCTTGATCGAATCTACCTTGGATGGATTAACATGAATCCCATCCTTGTTTACCACATGGCCTAGGAAGTGGACTTCACGAAGCCAGAAGTCGCATTTTGAAAACTTGGCGTACAGCTGTTCCGTTCGAAGGAGTTCCAAAATAAGTCGTAAATGATGCTCGTGTTCCCCCTGACTCTTCGAATAGATTAGGATGTCATCGATGAAAACAATAACAAACTTGTCAAGATAAGGTTTGCACACCCTGTTCATAAGATCCATGAAAACCGCAGGCGCGTTCGTTAGCCCGAATGGCATGACAAAAAACTCGTAATGGCCGTAGCGAGTTCTGAATGCTGTTTTGGAGACGTCCTCATCCCGGACTCTCAGTTGGTGATACCCTGACCTCAGGTCAATCTTCGAGTAATAGCTCGACCCTTCCAACTGGTCGAATAAGTCATCGATACGTGGAAGAGGATAACGATTCTTCACGGTCACCTTGTTTAGTTCGCGGTAATCTATGCACATGCGGAAGGTACCGTCCTTCTTCTTCACAAATAATACTGGAGCTCCCCAGGGCGAAGAGCTAGGACGTATGAAACCCTTTTCCAAAAGTTCTTGCAATTGCTTAGATAGTTCTTCCAGTTCGGTTGGAGATAAGCGATAAGGTGCTCGAGCTATAGGTGCTGCTCCTGGAGCTAGCTCGATCTGAAATTCGACCTGGTGATGAGGCGGTAGCCCAGGTAACTCTTCAGGAAACACTTGAGGAAAGTCGCGTACAACTGGAATATCCTCTAACTTCTTCTCTTTCGTCGATGTATCTGTAACGAGTGCTAAAATAGCAGTGTGGCCCTTTCGCAAACACTTATGTGCCTTCAAGAAGGAAATGATGCCACTCACGACACCACTCTTGTCGCCTTGAACTTCGAGAGGTTCCTTTCCAGAACGGGGAATACAAACAATCTTCTCTTTGCATAGGATCTCTGCTTGCTGTTGGGATAACCAATCCATCCCAATGACGATGTCGAAACTACCCAAGACTATGGGAATGAGGTTGATGGAGAATGTCTGACCAACTAAGACGAGGTTACAACCCTTGACTACCAGAAGATTGCTGACCAGTGCTCTGATAGTCATCAATCTTTCGCTGCCGTGCCTGAGACTGAACTGAAGTTGAACCCTTGCTGAAGGTTCCATCCCACCTTCTCTTGTTGTCACTGGGAATAGCAGAAGTAGTAGTAGTAGCACCAATGCGTCTAGGCAGCTTGTTCTGTTCCACTGCCTGATCTGTGAGGCGATGAGCAAGATGAGTAACATCCTGGATAGTAGCAAGGTTAGCAGCAGTCACATGACTTTGAATCTCTGGTACTAAGCCGTTGAGGTACAGCTCAATGCGCTTGATGGGAGGATCCACCTTAGTTGGACATAACACTGCCAGTTCGTTGGATCGTTTCGTGTACGCTTCTATCTCTGACCCCGTCATCTTCAGGTTAAAGAACTCTACTTCCATCTTGTGGATGTCATCACGTGTACAATATTCTTGCTTGATTAGTTCCTTGAAATCGTTCCAGGGTGTGGCGTTAGCAACTGCCAACCCTAACATCTGAACTTGCGCCTTCCACCAAGTCAGCGCAATGCCTTCTAGAGTACCAGTGGCGTACTTCACCCTGCGAGCCTCAGGGCATTCACACATCTCAAAAACGGACTCGAGCTTTTCAAACCAATGGAGGAGTCCAACTGCTCCTTCCGTGCCACTGAAAGTAGTAGGACGACAGTCCATGAAAGTTTTGAACGTGCACACAGGTGGCTGAGCGTGTTGACCTGTCGTGTGCGTAAGAGTAAACATACTTAAGCACGAGTGTTGGTTACGAGAGTAGGATCTAAAGATCCTAGAGTAAGTTGTGATGGCAGGTTACACCTCCTGCCTAAGCAGCTGCGAGTGCTGTAGTAACTTGTTCAGTGATCGAAGCCGCCAACTGGGCTTGAGTTAAGTTAACGTGTCCGCTCATGATCTTGATATCAAGGAGAACATGAGTTAGAGAGGTTCGCGAAAATGCGATGACAGAAGAGAGTAAGCACATAAGTATTCTCAAGCAATAAGGGTTATGTATATCTAAGCATACCATGAGCAAAGTTCTACGTAATTCTAGCAAGTAGGCAATAAAACATATACCATATTACCTAGAATGTTGAGTCTTGCACATGGAGCGAGGCGTCGTTGTGGATCGTTGAGCACTGTACAAGTTATAGTCTGGTTTTAATATAAACGTTTTCCCCTTATTAAAAGCAAGTTCACTATAACCAATGGCTCTGATACCAATCTGTCACACCCCCAAAATCCACACGCGGAGTACCACCGCTTGGAGGCGTGACTAACCAGGATCAAGCCACCAATCATATTGAACCATGTTATTAATAAATGCAAATCAACCAAACAATATGAAAGGTGTTCAAAAACCAAAGTATAGTATCAATGTTTAGCGGAAGCATAAATGTAAAACCCAACATAAGTAATAAGTTTAAAGAGTCATAAAGTTTTCATCAAAACATCCACAATCCATGCCCACAACGACCGCGCCTCCCGTGCAAGCTCCATGGGTACCTATGGTCCTGCAAGGCATGTAACAGAGAGTCAACAACTAGTTGAGCAAGTTCACAGTTGGTTGTTTAGTTATAGTGTTCGTTTCGTAAACTGTATGGTTGTTTAGTAACCAATGTATCATGTCTGTTTGTATCGCGGCCTTCCCGGCATGTGTGCGAAGATTAGTGGGGGTCTCCCATGATTTCTAGACTAGGTATATTTGTATCGCAGCCCACCCGGCATGTGTGCGAAGTTTAGAGTATGGTTCGCAGCCTTCCCAGGCATGTGTACGAAGATTAGTTCTATTATCGCAGCCATTCCAGGCATGTGTGCGAAGATTAGTTCTATTATCGCAGCCATTCCCGGCGTGTGTGAGAAGAGAAGTATATGTATCACTAGTCTAGCAGTACCTACCAATAACCTTCCTCTCCCGAGGCCTATGGTATGTAGTTCCGATAACAATTTAAGCATAAGTAATCATCCAAACCCATTCCCAACCCCGGGAATCCCATGCCTTGGTAAGAGTGTGAACTCACCTTGGTTTGCTCGGTATGCTAAAGGAATACACACGCTCACAGTTAATCAATCACGACCTATAGTACGCACGTATGTATAATCAGTTTCGAACTTGAAATGTTTCACAGGTAATCTATGTCACAAAGTGGGTTTATGCATTTCTCATCAAGTAGCACATAACAGTGGGTTCATATTCACACAGTCATACACCATGTAACTGAGTTCCTAGTAATATCTAACATGGTTAATCAATTAACATGCTTGATGGTTTTAACAGACTTAACCTGGTTAATGTATTAAACAAGATAACAAGCTTCCAAAATTAACAAGCATAACATGAATAATAACTAACAGTGTTAATTAATTAACCGGGTTAACAAATTAACAGAGTTAATGACTTTACTGAGTAGGCATACTAACAGAGTTACATGTCCGACAGAATCAACATACTAAAGAGTATTGACATACTTAACGGTGTTAATAAACTAATTGAATTTACTGAACTAACTAAGTTAATAACTAACCGTATTAATAAGCTAACCGTGTTAATCAATTAACGGAGATATTCATACTCGGCCAAACTGAAGCTTGTCATACTTTCAGAGTTTCATAGTCACAATGCTAACATCATCATTATACCCTATCACTAACATAGCCATTTCTTTATTATTAAACAACCTTGAATAGAATCCAGTAGGTAAGATAGTCACAATGCTAACATCATCATTACACTTGAGTGTTCTTTAGTCAAATATTGAGTGCATACATTTGAATGCCCATGTGACCCTATACTGTTCGACGGCAAACAATATATCCAAACCATGTGATTCAATAATCATTGTATAGCAAGAACTCTAAGGTCGACCATACAATTACATAATAGTATTAAAATAAATTGTCGGCCATTTGATTTGGATTTGTAGATTTGCATATGAATTGTCAGTTCATTAATTCACTCACGTGACACTGTGTTTTTGATTAGTTTATAAAAGGATTGGAGGTCCAATAAAATTGTAACATTATATACATAAGTCAGTGGGTTATAGGCCCAATAAAGTTTGTCACGTGATTTAGAGGAACAAGTAAATCAAACTTGTTCATATTATTATCCTATATACACACAACTCGAAGAACATCAATTAATAGTTATTTATCATGCAAGTCTGAATCACTATCCTTTTATTAACATATCCATCGATCCAAGCATAATCAAATACACCAACATCAAACGTACACATACAAATCTGTTTATCTAATTCATAAGTAATCAAGAACACACAAATAAGTAATACTACAATACGAATCTACTAACCAAGGATCAAACAAGAGAGATTTGGTTTCGACTGAGAGGAGGGCTGCCGTCGGGTGTCAAAGGAAAACGAGAGAGAGAGGGGTGTGATTAGGGTTTGCCAATGAAAACTATCGTGTATAGGCTGTGATAAAAAAATGTAAATATAACAGATTCATTACTGGGCCTAAAGCCCATTAGATTTCGCCAAGCTGTGGGTGACGAAAACACTTAAGTGTTTTCGTCTAATAGTGTTTTCATGAGAAGGATGTTCGGCTCAACTAGTTCCATTTCTAAATTATACAAAGTCTCATAATAATATAAATATACCAACTTAAGTTGCACATCAATTATTTATATAAACACACTTATAAGGCACATCATGTACATAGAAACGACATCTAGTGAACAAGTACTAGTCAAGTAGAATTGGAAACTCGGGTTGTCACAAAACTGATGAGGAAAATTAACTAATACTTATTCATTCATAGTACGATATGCAATTGCGCATGACCATTTATTAATACCCGTCTATGAGCTCTCTTAATAAGACTTATGGGTAATAGCCCTTCAGTTATAGGATCCTTAAGCATATCATGAATGTATTCGATACAAAACTTAGTTTCCTCAATTCGTTCATAAACGAATAATTAATTGTGTATCGAAATTTAATGCAGCACCTCTTGAACTGTTACTGTTCAAGGAGTCATGGTAGCTGACTTTATCACACTAAGTCTTCAAAACATTAATTATATGGAGTTAATAAACTTATGAGTCCACTGATAAATTTCCAACAACATTTAGTGACTATATTATGTCGTTATAACTTAGGTTGTTAATATCAGTGCATTTTGACTCCTCCATGAAATAGGTTTTGTCTGCTGACATAAAGATATACCCTAAATTACATTTTGTCATCTTTGAATATCTCAAAGTTAGAGTAATAAACCGGTTTTAATTCTCACTTCTTCTTCAAATTATAGCTTCTCGTTTCTTTTAAATATATTGTAATACTCCATTAGATGCTTCACATTAATCTAGACATATCTAGTGTGTTGCAATGTGAATAATATCTAAACGAGTATAGACTTAAACTTACATAAGGCTTCCAATTAATGAAGCGTAAAAAATAATCTCAACATACCGAGATAGACCCAATGGGATATTATCCTCTGAAGGAGAGCAGTATTGATTGTTACATATGTAAGGACCCATTTAATGTTAAACTTATGGAACGGAACTAATATCCCATTGGGTCTATCTCGGTATGTTATGATATCAATCACGTAAGAGATATCTCTGAGATCTATTATATCAAAGTTTGTGTTAACAATGCTTTGACTTATGTAACATATACTTGTCAAAAGAATGTCATCTATATAGACAAGTTTATTTTAGTTGCTCCCACTCATCTTGAGGTAGGTACATTAATCCACTTGATTGTTGATGAAAATAATTACGTTAAGATTTCATCACATTATAATGTTTGCATTAACCTATACATGGATTTTATTGACTTACAAACAAAGTGTCATTTAACCTTCAGTTTAGTACTTTCAGGTTGTTTTATGAACATGTAAATGTGTCAGCCATTTGTTAGGGAAAATTGTTTTAATGTTCATCTAATGTAGCCTTAAACTATTATAAGCTACTAGAACAGTGACGATCCTCAAAGAAATCTTTGTTAGATATGTAATAAAGATTCTTTAATAATTTATCTCTTCCTAAGTATAACCTTTGACAATCAATCACGCCTCTTTGTGTCTTAACGCTTATATCAGGATTTGGTTTAGTTATGAACACTCTTAGGTAATTCAATCAAATCCCAAACGTTATACGAACACATAAAATCAGTTTTACTAGAAAACTGTTTTATTCCATTCAGAGGATTGATTGACACTAATGGCTTAATTTGAAGAGATAGGATCAGTAAACATTTCCAAAATCCATTTCAACTTCAGTTAGGGAGGTTATGTAATCATCAAAGTTAGTAGGCTTTTAAACCTAGATGACCTCCTGAGTTGATTATTGGGTTCATTAGAAGTTTCAGTTTTATGGATTAGCTCTTGGTTAGGTTGCTATCATTTTCCTTCTAAGTTTGAAAGAGTTGGTGCAGTATGGTGTACAAGAGGTGTAATCGGAGTTAAATTCGGAGTGAAATTTAATGACACTCTTCCCCCCGCCTCTTGTATTCCTTACAAATCATGATAAGGACTTTGACTTCTCCCACTGACCTTAGAAAACTTTAGGAACTCGGCATGCTTAGGGTCAATATTTAACGACCAACAGATTCTAATAGAGAAAACAAATTAATGACGTTAGTCGTTGTGATTTCTCTTGTTGAGGATTATATTAGTTTATGTAAGAAATATAAGTGTGCCCACAATTAAGCAACAATGAAACTTTTTGTAAGAGTAGCATTAGATTTAAGGAGACAAGTTTTGATAGAACAGTGTCGTGATGGAGCGGTGTCTTGTACAAGAGGTGCAAATTGAGGTAATGTAAAATTTTCACTCCCCCACCTCTTGCAACTATTGCAAGTTATTATTAAGACACTTAATGCTCCCACTGATCTTTAATATCTCTAGAAATGCTACAAGAGAAGTTTCAATGAGGTACGTGACGTGGGAACCTATCATATATACGTTAGACTTTATTTGATTTCTTTAATGTCCAGATATCATAAAAAACTTTAGGGACATATTTAATAGAAATCTTATAAAGTATGTATATGAATAGATTTCTTCTAAGACCGTGGGTCATATGCGACAAAATTTAGATACAAGTTGATAGTCTTTCAAATGATAAATAAATTATGTCTGAATATTCCATTTGGAATAAGTTCCACGAATGTCAATGAATGACTTATGATGGACCCATACTTATTCCTTAAGCCAAGTAATATTTAGGGCTATAACGTCATGATTTAAAATCACTTAGAATGAGATTAGATAAAAAAAAATCATCCTCATTAACCATGTCATGATTACTCATGAATTTCGGTTATAATGGATGAAATTTATAAGTCTCATTTTTCCTTTTGTCAAATTCTCATTTGCATGATGACAAAAGTTGTGAAAGTGCAAGGTATCATCTAGGTTTATCTTAGTAATGTTTCAATCCAGATATTTAGAACAAATAAAATGAGAGTTTAAGGTAAGTATGACTTTATGTTGACTATGCAAACCTCACAATCTTCATAACATTGCTTAATTATGATACTATATTCTGATTAATCTTCAGAATATATAAGGTGTCGCAAAGCGTTGTTAGAAGAGTTCTTATTATGGTTCCTATAGTCTTAACATATAATTTTGTCACTAACTCTCGTGTTAGTTATTTGTCGAGTTCTGGTAAGGAAACGTATGGAACTAGAGTCAACTAATCATGTGTTAATTGGAATATTAAAAATTTATCAGACTTAAATATCATTAGTAAGTGACTATCTAATTAATTTATCCAACTGTTCTTTAGAATAATGGATAGTCTCGTTGCTTATGCCTAGTCTAATGACATAATTATGCATTGAGATTTTCCCTTTAAGAACCTTAAAGTTGGAATTAGCACTTGTAATTTGTCTATGGACCTTAGAACAATCCTCTTTTAAACTATTAGTGGTTGTAAGGTGAATAACATCTTATTTTCCAGCTTCAAACATTTATTTCTATGTACATATATTGCTTATCAACACACTCATTATACTTTGGTACTTTTGAGTGTTATAGTTGATTTATAAGGCATCAAATTGTACAAGTGAAAATCTTAGTATGTAATGTACTGGAAAAAATGTACTTATTTCCATGCGTAAGCCCTTAACTTTATGGGTCATGGTATTGTACATTATTATGTATTCACATATACCACTTAGCTTTATAGTTTATAATTTTAATTGAAGGCATGCATCTTAGGAGTTCTAGTGATTATTCCACAATTATAGATTAGTCTTAGGAAAGACTTAATCTGGAATAACCTTTTAGTGACAGCACTTATTCTTGATTATCATAAGAGACATCATGTTCGATTTATCCTAATCATCATGCTCTACTTTTCTTCTGTAGTGCTTTATCAGAAGAGAGCAATAGGATTATCGTGTCTTAAGAGATAATCAAGGATTTAATTTAAGAGCTAATTCTTATAGAAACTTTAAGCAAAACATATTAGATTTAGGAATTAGAGTGGATGAGATATAGACTTATAGAAGAAAATTATAGTGAGTAAAATTATGGGTACTAAGAATAAGGCAGACGAAATGATCATAAAAATTAATTAAGGATCATTAATATAAGGATCATTGTGTGAAGAGGTTGTGATATGTCTATTACTAACATCAAAATAATAGACTTATTTAAAGTTCTACTTAAACGAAGACAAATCAGCTTTGGCCAGGAGTGTAATCATTTAAGCATGTGTGCAAAGTATTTGTGACAAATCAGCTTTGGCCAGAATTGAAACAATCACTTTAGTTATGCACTCGTTAAGTATGCCATCTATGAAGGAATCAAATCAGCTTTGGCCAGATATTAAGACATTCATGTTTATGATGCACACTTAACATAGCTTTCGTAATACTTGAACGATAAATAGATGCATCAAATCAGCTTTGGCCAGAAATGATACATCAGAAGCTCATTCAAGTAAAGCCATTTTGGTTTTGTAAAACATTATTTGATCCTTATTAATTAACTAACTAATTACAAAAACTAATTATTTAGTAGCTAAATCTTAGTTCACATTAAACTGCCTAAAATAATGAGGTTTCGAGTCAGGTCTCGAGTCAGTTATGAGGTCTCGAGTGAGATCTCGAGTCAAGTCTCGACTCAGCTTATAACATTATGAGGTCTCGACTCATTAATGGTCTCGAGTCGCAACCTCGGTGTCTCGAGTCGTAATCATGGTCTCGACTGCTGTGAATTATGAGATCTCGACTCCTTATGAGGTCTCGAGTTGTGACCTTTATGGTCTCGAGTCGCAACCTTATGGTCTCGAGTTATGACCTTATGGTCTCGAGTTGTACAGATTTAAGCCCTTAGTCGAAACCTCAGTGGTCTCGAGTTGAGACCTTATGATCTCGAGTCGAAATCGTTGTCTCGAGTTTTAAACATTTGAGAACACTTATGATTTCGAGTAGAGTCCTTATGGTCTCGAGTAGAGACCTTATGGTCTCGAGTAGAGACCTTATGGTTTCGAAACTCCTGTTAACAGCTGTTAGTGTGATAAGTTTGAAATTCGAATTTTAAGGGATTATGGGATTTAGTTTCCAATTTTAATGTTGATCTAAATTTATCTAAATATTTCAAAGATAATATCCATTTAATTTTTATAACAGATTTCGAAATTCTAAGAGATAAATTTTAGATCAAAACTAGGAAAAACACCCAATAATCTAAATTTAATTCCAAAACTTAGGGAATTTTTGAATTTCTCATAAGAACATAAGAACATAAGATGAACCCTAAAATTAAAACATAATTTCTGGAACCCGAAACCTGAATTTTAACAGTTTTATACAGATTTCAGAACAGTTAATTTTAACCATTTTGATTTCGAGTCAACAGTTAATGATTTTCTTTTTCTTTTCCCCCGAAACAGAGATTTCGGCAGTGTCATATGACTCGAAACAAGTTGTTAGTTTTATTAGGTTTTCAAAACTTTGTTTTCCAGATTTCAATCCCAGAATAATGGATAGAATCAGAACTGATTAATCAACATATGCTCTGATACCACATGTTGATCAGTTCTGTTTAGACATAATGGAAAACATGAAAACATACCTTTGATTGCATCAGCACAGGCCAGCAGAGAATCCAGATGGAGACACAGCAACCGAATAAGGGAGTTCGGCTAGGAGAGAGGGGGCGATTTCATGAGTGATGTTATTGTGATTAGAGTCTAACCCTTTAACCCTCTAATTATCTCCTTATATATGCACCCAAGTGGAAACCCTAATTAGTTAATAAGGGTAATTTGGCCCATCAACAATTACCAACTAATTATTTAATAGGATTGTTATATATTTTGATCCATATAATGTAAATGATTATAATGGCTACTAGATTAAATATAACATAAAATATATTTAATCTTACATAAAAATCTTTTTTTTGAAAAGTAGGTGTAAAAATCTTACACCCTTGGTGTATTTATCATGAGCCTATATATATACACTTTGCCCATATGTTTTAGCCTTTTAGGGTTAAATTAAACGTGTTTTATTTTTATGTATAGTTTATATAGAAATTAGAATAGGTGAAAGGCATATTGTATAATTCATCAGTTATAGGGCTTCATCATCATTTTCAATATGAGACTCGCAATTAAACTGAACTAATGACACTAAGGTTCTGTTTGTTTTTGCTTATATTGTCTGTAAAGAGCTTATTTCTGCGGGCGGGCAGACATAAGCACTTGAAGGCTGTTTGTTTAAAAAAAAAGATCTTAAAATGGCTTTTAATAGCTTAAAAAAAAGCTATGGATAATAGCTTCACTAAACAGATCAGATCTTCACACACACCCTTCTTCTTCTTCCTCTTCTCCCCTGCCACCACCACCTCCGCCACCACCGCACCACCTCCGCCACCACCTCCACCATCGTCACCAAACCCATCTGTGAGAGAGAGAGAGATCTGTGAGAGAGAGAGAGACCGTAGAGGGAGAGAGACTTGTGAGAGAGAGAGAGAGAGATCTGTGAGAGAGAGAGAGAGACCGTAGAGAGAGAGAGACCTGTGAGAGAGAGAGAGATCTGAGAGAGAGAGAGACCTGTGAGAGAGAGAGAGAGAGACCTGTGAGAGACCTGTGTGATGGCGGAGGTGGTGCGGTGGTGGTGGTGGAGGTGGTGCGGCGGTGGTGGTGGTTGTAGAGAGAGAGAGAGAGTGTTCTGTGAGAGAGAGAGACTGTAGAGAGAGAGAGGCGGTGGTGTGATGGCGGAGGTGGTGCGGCGGTGGTGGCAGAGGTGGTGCGGTGGTGGTGGTTGTAGAGAGATAGTGAGTTTGTAGAGAGAGAGAGCTTGTGGGTGTGTTGTGTGGTTGAAGTTGTTTTTGAAGAAAAAAAAACCCTCTTCTCCTTGCAGACTGCAGACATTTGGGCCACATCTTCTCTTGCAGATGCCTGCAGATGTGGTTCGCAGACTACAGACATTTTACATCTGAAAAAACAAACAGCACCTAAAACCTTCATGTTTCTTATGCATCTCCAATCCTCAATGTTGCAAACATTGAATGTTAGGGTATGAAGGTTACCTAGATTGCTACAGCAGTGACACTTTGTGTGAAAATGTATGCTTAGTCTGAATATAAAAGATTTGTCACAGTTTTCTAATATATTCTATGGGCATGCTGAGTCTCTTATGCACAAAACATTTTTCATATAGAGAAAATACTACAAGCTCAGTAATTTAATACCAAAACAAGGTGAACATCAAATTCTCCCTGATGAAACCCGGCGGTCTGTCCATTATTTACAACTCCAGGTCGTTATTTTGTCAAGCTCGGCCTTAATGTTAATTCCCACACAAAAAGGATGGAACCTGAACCACATGGGTTTATTAGAACCCAAAGAAACCAGAATAAAAGAGCCATAAGCAATGCAATTAGAAGGAATGCAAGCTTGACCTACCAAGATTTGCATGTTTCACACTGAATCATCCTAATATCAGGATTGTAAGGAAGCCTACACGTGCAGTACCTTAAAATATTATCACAAAACAGATCAATCAACAAGTGCAGTGCCTTAAATTATTATAAAAAACATATGATTATTATGTAAACAATGTAGCATACACGGTAAAGTTTGTGTCCTCTGTAAAGACCTTGTTGACCGGATCATACTCTGAACGACATAAATAAACATCAGCATCAACGTCTTTGAAATCTTCATATTGATCCTCCGGATAAACCTTACAACTTCTCTCAATGGCGTCCAAGTTCACCGATAAGATATGGTTCTGGCTGAGGTTGACCACATTTGACCGATTCTTAGTAACTAGGCGGATTTACAGAAACTCGCCTCGACGACATACCTTGTAGCGAGTACTCGGCCTTGTAATCCTACTTTTACAACATTGTAAAAAGATTTTGTAAAAAGAGAAAAATCAAAAAACCACATAGGATATGTATTGTAATCTATGGAGTATGACTTACATCAGTCATGCTCGAATTCTGCTTTTGTAGTTTTTGCTTATTCTGTAATAAAGGGGAAATCATGTTCTTACTCAGACTCAAATGAGCTGTCAAAACTATGACGCTCTTTCAAAAAAACATTTAAACAAAACTAAAAACAACAGAAAGATTTAATAAGTGGGATAGTTTTAGTATACCATTGATATTGTAAAACGTACAAATGAAACTAATGTATACCATTAATGCGAAACTAAAGATTTTTAATATCATTAATTATTGTTAAAACGTATTATTGTTAATTTAATTCCCATCGCCTCGACGACATGATGTTTTACGGTTGAAAAATGCACACAAGATTTTTGATTGCTCTCTAATTCAAGTAAGTTGATATCATCCTTATTCGTATCATTATCATTCTTAGACCTTCCCACACCTTATCAATAGCTTCCCTATAGGTGCGGTTGTTGTATGGTATTTATAGTGTCTAAAGGTGAAATCACCATGGTTATATATATGTAATACTAATTTGTATGATCTTTTGTATTTTGGAGTTATGTCGAAGTACAACAAAAACAAAACAAATATAATAAACAACTCATCAACGAATTAGTATGATTAATAACAAGAAGAATTCCTTCATACTGTATATGCTTATGAATTATGATAATGTTTAATAAAAAAAAATAGAGTATATATACCACATGATATCTTTGTCTAACCATAAGAAGGTACAAATTAGCCATTTAAGTTAATTAAGTAGATGAAACCCTGAGGTTATGTGGAAATTGAACATAAAACTAGTTCAGTGCAACACTCTATGAAGATCATCATTAAAATCTAATCAATGCTCTTGCTGTTCCAACGTATCTACCATAATCAATATTACTCTTGCATCTTCTGCATTTTGTAGTTCATGTTCTTATATTTTTCTAAGTGTTGGTAATGACCGTCTTATATTTTTCTAAGGATGACATACAAGCCTTGAGTCGTAAAATCGCTAGAAACCGCGAAAAGCAAGACCAAAGGTAGTTGCACATAAACTGTTTGCACAAGTGCAACTACCTTTTGTCTTGCTTGTAGCGGTTTCTACCGATTTTACGAATCAAGGCTTGTATGTCATCCTTAAAAGGTGAGCTCATATATCCACTAAGGGCATAACAAGACATTATACCAATACACTCTATTTTAACTTCAAGCCTAATCACGCCTGCCTAGTGTCGCAAAACGACTCATGGTAATGTTTAATTTATTGACCAAAACAACATACCTGGCTACCTAGGCACCTATATAAAAGGGATCCCTGCCCACTTACATCAACTTCGGCAGGAAACATAGGCCATTTCATTTTTATGTAGAAAGTAGAAACTTTAATTGTAAACTTCTCACAGTTTTCTATGAGATAATAATGGCATTGTGGTGATTTCTTTTTCTGTTTGCATCTTTCACTAATATTTGGTTTCGTTAACTAAATTAACATAATTAAGCATGATAATTTACAGACGAACCAAACGCAAAAAAAAGGGGTGGATATGATCAGTAACCTTCCGGATCCTATCATCTGCTTGATCCTTTCAAATCTTCCAACAACCGAATAAGCAATTCGAACAAGCATCCTGTCGACACGATGGAGGTATCTCTGGACCTCCATTCCATCCATAGACTTAGATTCTACTCGAATACTAAATTCCTCTAAGAATAAATTCAAAGAGTTTGTGTATTGGGTCCACACTTTTCGTTTAAGTCAATATCTTTTCTGGTTTGGTGCATTGTCTAAAGTGACTCTTTTCTTTGCAATTCCAATATTGAATATCTTTTCTGCTCTTTGACTGTCCTATTTTCTTGGATTTCTTCATCGACTATGCCCTCTTTCGTTTCTTCTACCTCTACTTTCAACATGCAATAAATAACTAGAACTAGAAGTCTCACCTTTACTTCTCCATCTGATATCTTCATTTATAGATGCGATTTCAGAGATGATTGGGTGATTGAGGGCATGAGATTTCGATGTAGAAGACGATTGTAGATATGTAGAAGAACAATCCGTTTGAACGCAGGAATTTCAATGTAGAAGACTAACCAGTTCAGTCCTAATTTTTTCTTTCACTCGTATCAACCCGTTCCATCTTTTCCCTCTTTTTATTTTGACCATTATAAATCATGTGAGGTGTGATAATTTTATCTTTTAAGAAAAATAAAAAAAGATAATTGTATTTGAAATTGATTTGACAAGGAGAGAGATAATGATTGATGTGATGTGATGAGTTGTCATAATTTTGATTTTATCAAATGTGTTTTACCCATTATACCCTTTTTTGACTTTATTTATTAACATTTCAATTTAAATCAAAATGACACTTTAAATCACAAGCATTGGATCATGTGAATCAATGATTCATGATGAGTTTTCTTAGTTTTCACTTATAGTTTGGTTGTTTTTTATTCTGCATCAAAATTTGTATAGAACATGTAAACCTTACTTTTGCTAAATTTGGAAGGAATCCACCTTCACAAGCAGAAAGAGAAATGAAAATGGTATTTGTTTTCCCCCTCGATTGATATACACGTATATACTTTCCACTTTAATTCATAGCTAACTAACTATTTACTTGTATATATGTAGTTGAAAACTCTGCTGGATGAAATCTTTTTCAATCCATGTTTAGTTCATGAAGAAGATAAAAAACGAGAACTGCTTCTGCGTGGATCGCGGATTCCGTTTGTGCTCCTATTGCCTGACAGATCATCACCACAAGATTTTACAGGTGCTAGCTACTTTCTTTGGTTAGTTGATGATTAAGGTTAAGGGGCTGTCTGTTTCGATCAGAGCAGCTCTGACTGAACCTCTTACCCAGTCAGATACTGTTTGAAGTCTGACTGAGTCAGACTCATTTTGCCTATTTTTGCTCCATTCAGATGTGAACCAAACAGTCTGAGGTCTGACTGAATTAGAGACCAACCTCTTAATGGACCCAGTCAGATGCAAACAAACAACCCCTAAATCTTTTTATAAATTGTACTAACATACACTGTTCATTTATGATAGATAAGGAGGTATATGTACAATGATGTTTTACGGTTGAAAGATGCACACAAGATTTTTGATTGCTCTCTAATTCAAGTAAGTTGATATCATCCTTATTCGTATCATTATCATTCTTAGACATTCCCACACCTTATCAATAGCTTCCCTATACGTGCGGTTGTTGTTGTATGGTATTTATAGTGTCTAAAGGTGAAATCACCATGGTTATATATATGTTATACTAATTTGTATGATCTTTTGTATTTTGGAGTTATGTCGAAGTACAACAAAAACAAAACAAATATAATAAACAACTCATCAACGAATTAGTATGATTAATAACAAGAAGAATTCCTTTATACTGTATATGCTTATGAATTATAATAATATTTAATAAAAAAATAGAGTATATATACCACATGATATCTTTGTCTAACCATAAGAAGGTACAAATTAGCCATTTAAGTTAATTAAGTAGATGAAACCCTGAGGTTATGTGGAAATTGAACATAAAACTAGTTCAGTACAACACTCTATGAAGATCATCATTAAAATCTAATCAGTGCTCTTGCCGTTCCAACGTATCTACCATAATCAATATTATTCTTGCATCTTCTGCATTTTGTAGTTCATGTTCTTATATTTTTCTAAGTGTTGGTAATGACCGTCTTATATTTTTCTAAGGATGACATACAAGCCTTGAGTCGTAAAATCGCTAGAAACCGCGAAAAGCAAGACCAAAGGTAGTTGCACATAAACTGTTTGCACAAGTGTAGTTGACAACTGCACATAAAATCAAAGAAAAGTCGAATAAAATCAAGTAATCAACAACAATTACTATTTGAAAGAAATGTAGATTAACCGAACAACAACAGATATTTACATTTGATGAAGATTATCAGTGCAAGACTTACATTTGATGAAGATTGTGAGACTTCTTCACCATAAAATCTTTTTCTTGTTCTCACCATAATGAATTCGGATTAAAAGGAATTGGTGTTAAAGATTATAGGGCTTAGGGTTAGGGTTCAGGTGATATGATGGTGACTACTTGAGGGGAACAGAGGTGGCGTTGGAAGGTGAGGGAATCCAGTGGATGGTGAGTAAATATTGTGTACTAGCCTATATCCCGTGTGACACACGGGTTAAAAAAATATAATTAATAACCTATTATTTAATATGATGTTTTATATTTTAACAATCAAAGTAACATCTAAGAGCATTCACATTGATGCCTTCGTCTTCATCTATATAATTGAATAAAAAAACTCATTTTTCTCTAAATTATGTTTAGTTTTCTAAAACCTCTCACATCCATCTCTCTATCTATATCTTTATCCTACTCACAAACACTAATTTTATTATTTATTTATCTTTCATACACACTCACAACAAAAATATAGTGGATGGATATGAGCCTCTAAATATACAGGTTTACTTTAACATCTATAAAAAATTCTCTATTATAGAGATATCAATGTAGTGGTTTTTTTGTTGTTTTCTCTATTTCTTCCTCTACATTATATAGAATTTATTAATAAAGAGGCTTCAATGTGAATGCTCTAACCAAGTAATTTAAAATAATAATGTTTTGACACATTTTAATTCAATATAATTTCCCTCTTTCGTACACAGGTTAGATAAATATATTAATAAAGCATATAATATTATAAAATGAACATCAACAATATACGAAAAAAAAAGTTGTTGACTATGATATAGTTAATTTAAAACTTCCCACATAAGTAGAACTTTTTGTTTACATATAATTTCCGACCTTATACATTATGAATAAATTATAATAACCTTTCATAACTAAAGAGGTAAAAAAATGACATTAAATCAAATATAAGTTCGAGTTCACAAATGTTACCTATGATTAATTATCGTTTGAATCCTTCTATACTTTGATTATCTAAATTATTATTAGCATATTTAACAAATTAAAAATTGAAATGTATAAGAGGTCTTTAAACTTAAATTGATGGAAAGTAATTATTTTGATATACCACAATTATAAATAAATAAATAAATATGTATATATGAGTAAATTAATTTATATATATAAAAATACATAACTTATACAATGTTAATACATATCATATAAATAGAATGTTACTTTAAAATGAAATTACATCTGAATATTTATATAAAATACTAAAGTTATCATTATATTACATTTTAATATATTTATATAACCTATCTATTTTCATGATTTATAAAAATTCACTTTATGCACATAATACAAAAAATTACTTTCTGTACACAATATCTTCACACTCCCCTAGGTTATAATGGGTGAAAGAAAAGCGATAAAATTACTTCAACATTCAGTTAATAAATGATGGGTCGAAGTTTAACATTTTTAAATTCCAAGTGTGATTAATTGACTTGTGGTCATTTAACGGATGGGCTTGAAGAAGTTTCGGTAATGGGCTGTCTGGTTAATGGGCAGGCTGGACAGTGGGCCTATGGGCATCCTACCTTTCAATTCAATCGCCCACTGTTATGATAAGCTTGCTAAATGTTTTTTTTGTTTACAAAATTGTAGCGTCTACCAGCGGAGGTATCTAGAAGAGCAGGGCTGACCAACAAACTCCATCCACTGACAATTGAAAACATGCAAGGTCAAGTGGTTACGAAGAAAACAAAAACCGAAAGCAATGGTAAAGCATTACGGTATGCAATTGAAGATTGGGGAGGTTTCATGAATGCTAATGGTTTGAAACATGGTGACATGCTTCACTTTACTTTTATAACCTCGCTGAAGAAAATTATCTTAACGAAAGTGGATGCAGTTGAAGGAAATGCGTAAGTAGGTTTGGAAGTTGATTTGATGCGGTCTTTTGAAAGTCAGTTAGTACTTATGATGTTTCGGATATGGATTTTGAAGCTTTAGGTTGGTGTCTTAGTTAATGATTATGAATGGTTTTATTTTGGAACTTAACAGATATGGTATGGCTTGTTAAGGTTGATGGGAATGTTTGTGTAATATTTAAAACTTTTCTTTGGTTGACTATGGTTTATGTAAATATTGGTGTTATGGTACAAAAGGAATTCATATCTAAATAATGTTTCGTTATGTAAAAGATACACACGTATTCAAGTAAATAAAACTAAATCACATTTGACAAGTTAAATTTGAAACAATCGCAATAAATGAAAATACGGAGAATATAACTAATACAATATACTATCGTCTCTGCCTTTAACTCAAGATAAAGCGACGTACACTTCACTGTGAGTGAACACATGATACTTTAAATATACATTACAAATTTCTAAAAACTTCTTTGTATACCACATTTGAGGTTGTATCTGAAAGATTTCCATCACTATCTAGAATAACAATTTTGAGGCCATCTCGTCGGGTAACTCTTGATAATGCAACATACAATTGACCATGTGTAAAAACTGGGTTTTTCAAAAACAAACCAACTCTAGAGAGTGATTGTCCTTTACTTTTGTTTATGGTCATTGCAAAAGATACGGCGAGTGGAAATTGTCTTCTTTGTAACTTAATGTGAAGTTTTTTGTCTTTAGGTATCAACGTAATTCTAGGAATGTAATGACGATCTCCAATGTGACTTTCGGAGATAATCTCTACCTATATAACACGCTTACCCAAAGAGACCACCTTTAATCGTGTTCCGTTACACAAACCACTTTTTTGATCAATATTTCTAAGAAGCATGACCGGGACACCTACCTTCAACACTAACCTATGATTGGGCAAACCAGAAGCTTTAATTCCATTAAGAATATCCGGGGAGCATAATCTATCATCTGAATTCTCATTAACCATTTCTGTTGGACATATACTATCTGAACTTAGATATTCCTTCTCAACTCCCGGAAAAACTGACAACAACCGGTCGTTAATTTCATGAACCACATCATTTGTTGGAGTAAGAATTGCTCTTTGATGGAAGTAATTTTGTTCATTGAAATGATATATAAGAGAAGGATATACAAACTCGATTAACTCAGAAATGGGATCTGACGAATGTTTGATGAGAAGATCTTCGGGTATTTGTAAATTTGCATCGCTTCCCCTATATCCAAAAGCCAGTTTGCAAAAATGGTAGTTTTCTGTATTTCAGATGGATCATTTGAGGTACTCAACCGCAATTTTTTTTGTCAATTTTAGGACCTTGCAAGTTCTCCAAAGATAAGAAGAACTTAAAGAAGCATTTACAATTTGTTGTCTGCTTCCTCCTGGCACCACAGGTAGTATTTGTCAGAAGTCTCCTCCAAAAACTATAACTTTCCCACCAAATGGTAATTCTGATGATGCTCCAGATCCAGATCTAAAAAGGTCTTTTAACGATCTGTCCAAAGCTTCAAATCCATGTTTATGTACCATTGGTGCTTTGTCCCAAATAATAAGTCATGTTTCTTGTAATAAACGTGCAAGATCGCTGTCTGGCTTAATGAAGCAAAAAGAATCCTCATCTAAATTGATAGGAATGTGGAACCGGGAGTGAGCAGTCCTCCCTCCTGATAGCAAAAGAGATGCAATTCCACTGGAAGCCACACTTAAAACAATTTTCCCTTCAGATCTTATAGATGCACATAAAGTCTTCCAAAGATATGTTTTTTCAGTTCCACCATAACCATAAACAAAAAAAACCCTCCTTTGTTGTTATCCACCGCTGTGATGATTTCTTCATATATAACCCGTTGTTCATGAGTTAATGAAGAGAAAAGGTTACGAAACTCTTCAGCTAATATCTCCTTGTCGTAAGCTAACTCTTCACTAACTAAAAGATTGTTTGCGGAAGATATACAATCATGATTAGGAAAAGGCATACTGGAATACATTTTAAGAGTCGAATTATTTCGAAGTAAAAACTTTTGGATCTCAAACAATGTTAGGTTCTTAATTTGATCTTCGTTAAGTACTAAACATGTCAAATAATTAAATTAACGTCTAAATTATATATATTACATTAACTTAAACATTTATATAAAATTTATTATAATGGAAAATACCTGGATGTTTTAAAATACGACGTTGCTTGTAGAGAATGTCATCTGACAAGTAAGTGAAAGTTTTTTCCCACACAAATTCAGGTCTAGACATACTCTCGGACAATAACATTGTACAAAACAAACTTCTTAAATAATAACCCGATCCGGTGAAACTTGCTTCTACAATTGCTTCAACATATTCATTGTCATCATCCAAAAGGCCATATGCATAACATGCATCTCTAAAAGTAGGATACTCAACATCATTCACGGTTCTAATATCCTCAAAATTTCTTGGACCTTTCACCTTGTTCAACAAAATCCTCAAATAATAAGCTTCACCGACTGAAGGAGAAACCGAATGAATTCTGCCAATTGAAAACCCTCTTTTCCTTGGTTTCCATTTACGTTTGTTGCTCTTCCAGACAAATTGTGTTGGGAATTCGACATAAGTAAGTTGACGTGCGGCTGGGTATTTTTTATTACAAAGAAACCACTGTAAAAACATTGAAGCATTCACTGACGGTTTATCTAACACATCTTCTATTTCTTCAAATTCTTCATAGATAACATGTTGTTGTCCTGGAAGATGAAAAGGAAGCCTAATGACAGAAGGATTCCTATAATGTATATCATAAGAAAAAATCCGCCAAGACACTTCACAAGCAGATATGTATCTACAACTATAGTAGTCTTTGATTTCATCAACCGTCTTTTCTTGATCATTTGCTTCTTTACTTGGTACAAAACAAATTGATGCCCTATCATGACCTTTGTTTAGATATTTAAATAATATTTTATTGATCCGGCCTGATTGCACCACTCAACATTGATGTGTGCTTGATATCTTTGTAACAGAATTTTGTTGTATGGCACAACACTGCGGTTATCTAACTTAACATCTGACTTCTCAATAAAAACACCATTGTTACGTCTTCTATAAACGGGAAAACCATCACCATCTATGCATGTAGATTCACGGAATTTTTTGGGAAATTTTTTTGAACACTTTCCGTCAATCATGCAGGGACAATTCATATTTTCAACACCACAAGGACCATGAATCATGAACTCACTTACAAGAAAATATAACTCTGGTTCTTTGTCTTTGTCAGGTATTTCGGCAGAAATGAATGGATCGATATAATCAACGGTTGGAAGTTTGTGGTCGGCATGCATAAATAAGCACCGCGCTTTTGAAACTCCACCGTATATACAACTAAAAAAAGCAAAAAAAAAACAAATTTTAAATTGTGTAATATATTTACTTTTTAATGTTTCCTACCGTTTACTAACTAAATAGGTATATATAACATAGTTTATAGTTTATTTATTATAAATGTCGAAAAAAATGTAGAAACGTTTGAAGACAAAAAAAAAATACCTGCTTGAACCTTTCCCAGAATTGCATTATCCCTTAAGTCTTTAATGATGGAATCCAACTTGATTTTAAATAACCTACATAAAATATCAGGCCTATCTTCCGGGTTAAGAGTCGTGTCCTTATGAAACCTCTTCACTTCAGGCCATTTTGGGTTACATGTGATTGTTATAAAAAAATCAGGATATCCATACCATTTACAAAGGGACATGGCATCTAAATAATTTTGAAACATGTACCGTGTACTACCAGTAAAAGACGAAGGTAATATAACACGCTGACCGATTTTGGAGACATCACTTTTGCCTTGTTTTTTAACGGAACATAAATTCTCAAAAGTCTCGCATCTTAATTTCTTTTGTTGAGTACGTATGTATAAGAGCCTTTCGCTTTCAATCATAGTATACGCATCAACCAAAAATTGTTGAAAAGCCTTCTGGAATTAAGAACCAAAGAAAACGTATTCAATCTGTCTTGGATTCTATAGCAAAAGTATTCTCTCATTGTGCACGTATGTCTTTTACTGGTGGTTGAAGTAGAAACATCATTGGTGGTTGAAGTAGAAACATCACGATGAAGGATATCAATTCTATAACCATCATCACCGTACACAAAAAGTAGGGGATATTGAAGAGCTAAATAAGAAGGATGTAGTTCACTAATACGCTCGAGATAACCTTATTTACTCTTCACAATAATATCTCTAGGTTCAAACAAAGTGTCAATATCTCCAACTATTAAAGCAGCAACTTCAGAAGCAGTTGGCAAGTTATATGTCCTACCATCTTGATTCCTTTTTGCAATAAGGCGTATCATTAGATTCTCACGAGGATTTCTTTGAAAACAATCTCGCGCCATTCTGTAAGACTTAACCAACTGATTGTGTGAATCTAACATTGCCTTCAATTCTTTAATAATTTCAAAATCCAAATTTTCGGTACTTGATGTGGAGTCTTTTTTGGTTTGCCTAATTAAAAAAAGTAAAATATAAAGTAAATAAGGATTGATAAAAAAGGTATTTTTGGAATACAAAATTTTGAAAAATTACATAAAAAACATACCCTAAAACAAATTGTTTGTTTGCAACCTCATTCTCAGTATCATATATATATAATTGAGAAAATTTAGGCTTGGATCCATTCGTTGGTATAAGACTTCCAATACTATGATAATTTTCACCACTAAGTCTGAATACATACGGAGATTTACCATTGTTAATGGAGTTATCTACTTTTCCACCCATGGAAGTAAAAGAAAACATTGAGTTGTAACGACGAATGTTTTTCAAAAAATAATTGCTTTTTGAGTCCGAAGAAGTATAAAGACTTTTATAATCAGGGGGGGCTTGAAATCGGGAAGTTTGACTTTGCTGTAACCACAACATAGAGAAAAACTTGATTTAGTCTTTCTTTGATAACTTCTTAAGACTTCATCTTTCCATAATTTTGCATGACATGTTTCACATATATGACTCTGATCACCATGATCCAAGTAATCTGTTAATGGTAAAGTTTAATTTTAGTAGTATATAATTATAACATAGTATTGTTAAATTGAAAAGGATAAATTTAAAAAGCTTTGTAAATGGAATATTACCTTTTGATATGCCACAAAATATATTGGTTATAAATTCTCTGGCAAGATGGAGTTTTTCTCGATAATTGTTCAAGGAAGATAATTGAATATTCTTATTTGACGTACAAGTACCTGAAAAAGGAATTCGTATTTAACAATTATGAATATATATATATATATATATATATATATATGTTAACTACTGATAATAATTTGAATTTAGAGTTTGAAAATAAAAATAAGTAAGTAACATACTTTGTGGTAATTTGATAGATGCTTGTGTACTTGATCTTTGAAACTTTACTGATGGAGATTTAATTGCTTGTTTTTGCCTATCACGATATTGTTTCCGAATGCTCCGACAAAACTTTGGGCTAGTATAATCATCATTGGTGATTGAAGCTGTGAAAGATAGAATGTTGTATACAAAGAGAAAAAGTAAATGGAAATATGTACTTTTTTATTAAATGCAAAACAGGAAAATTAATCATTTATATACCATTAGTAATATCTGATAGCATAGGTGTAAAATAGATATTGGAAGAAGTAACAGTGGTATGTTGATTTGATTGATAAGGAATAACAACTTCCTTCACATAAGGGACAGTTCTATTAATTGGTGAATTGTTATAACTGAACTGGATATTTGATGAAGAAGTACCTGCCAAATATATGAGAACTATTAATAATAATTTGAATTAGTATTTTGTAATTAGAAAAATGAGACTACCATACTTTGACAAAATGTGAGACATGGTTGTGTACTTGAAATTGGAATGTTTGGTGATGTAGAATTCATGACTTGTTTTTTGCTATCCAGATATTGTTTCCGGATGCGCCGATTAAACTTCGGGTTAGTATAATCATTATTGGGGATTGAAGCTGTGAAACAAAAAATGTGGTATACAAAGACAAAAACATAATGGAAATATGTAGTTTTTAAAGAATTGATTAAAAATAAATATGTACCATTTGTAACATCTGATAGCAATGGTGTATAATAGATATTTGAAGCAGTGTCAAGGGTTTGTGTGTTTGGAATTGATTGATAAGTATTGACGACTTCCTTCCCATAATCGGCACTTCTGTTAGTTGGTGATTGGTTAAAAGTAAATGGGATATTTTTCAAACCTGCTTTATGAAAACAAATATTTAGTATTGTAATAATAGTGTACAGTTAATATTTGCATAAAATGAAATATTTAAATTAAAAAAGATGTGAGTAATGAAGATTAACTTTAAAATATAGCTTATTCATAAAAAAATTAATGGTAAACATATAAATTACCTTTAGATTTGTTGTGGGAATTCCTTTTATCGATCTCTTCTTTTCGCATAACTATTCTTTCTTCACAATCTAGAATGAATACAGATATTTCAGCTATAATCAAATAGGTGAAAAGTAAATAAAGTAAATACATACCATTTGTAATGTTAGAAAGCGGACTTCGCATTTGAAAGTCTGAATAAATATAAAAAACTTTCATTAGTTTCAAATTATTGTTTTATAAGCAGGCAAAAATTAATATTGAATGGCATATATTATTGACAAATAGGAGAAGGTATTGAAAACATGACCTTTGCCTGTGCAAGTAAAATCACAAGCTTTCGTTTTTTTAACTGCCATATGTAATTTCCTTTTTTGTCGCATAACCTTTGCTTCAAAAATTCCCTCGTTTTGATCTGTGGATAATATATGGTATAAGTAAGGAAAAAAATATTTTACATAGACTCAAACATAAAGCATATTTCGAGAGGTATTTGAAAAATTAAAATTTTGACATGTTGAGTTTTAAAAGTACATAATAAGGAGTGGAATACTTTGACATTCAAGGATTTGAATGTTTAAAGGGTATAAACTTTTAAAAATGATGTTTTTTGAAAAACTATGTAGTACAATCGCAATATAAAGATTAAAGTTAAGTTTAGAATAAAAAATATTGTTTATCGTATATTGTGAATGTCGATATTTACAAAAGTTTTGAGGGTTTCTTGTAACTACTATCAACTGAAGATGATAATGTATATTCTAAAAAAAAGTTGTTGAGAAAGGACCAGGGTTTAAAAAGTGATCAACCTTATCTTTACATTATAATGACATAAAATATAATGTTGTAAAAAATAAAAACAGAAATGTAACAAAACATTAATACATTAAAAACCAAAACATAATAGTTGCTTTGGAATATTGTCTTGAACCATTCAGTACAACAAAAGGAAATTAAACTTCTTAAACATAAAAGCTGGAATGATCCCAAGCTTTTGAAGTAGTTCTTAAACGATAAACATAAGTTAAAACACACTAAAATAACATAGGAAAACAACACTTAGAACATAAAGACTGTAAAGTCTTCATTTTTCAATTTTCGGAATTAGGAGAGTTGGTTTCCCAGGTTTAACTGGTTTGCTGGTTGACATTTCTCCATTTCATCAACATCATAACTCTCAACCAAATTTTTCTTGAAAGAAGGTTTTTTGGTTTTCCTCTTAAAGATCGCAGGCTCACAAAATGGCTTACTTGCCATGGCAGTGTCATCCAAATTTTTGGCCAAAGGGGTGATGACATTATCATCCATGGACTCAGTAGCAACCTAAAAATGATATACAAAATTGGTGTCAACAAAAATACTAAAAATTGGTCTTAATTATATAAATTAAATTGTAAAAAGTTAAAAGTATATAATTAATTTTACATACCTTCGATTTGACGTCTTCGTTTGATTTGGTACCAACAGTGACTCCCATAATAACATCAGTGGAGTTATCATCCTGCATTTTTTGTATAGTACAATTTTTATATCAAATAACTAAAATACTACATAAACATATAATTGAAGATAAAGTTTAATAATGAGTAATTTTAAACAGTACAGAATGCATACATTCAGGTTAACAGTATCTTCTGAATCCATGTCAGTGAACCTGTTGTTCAAAGAAGCGGACTTTTCCACCTACAATGTTTTTTAGAAATTGAGTATGTCAAATATGTTTCAATAGTAAATGAACCGGTAATTAAATACTGAATCTTAATATTACCTCAATGTTGTTTGCTTTCTTCTCAAGCTCAAATATGATATCCTTAGCAGCATCTTTTTCCAAGAAGCGGACTTTTCCACCTACAATCTCTATTTGCTGATCAAAATAATATAGACCTGGTGAATCTCTTAGCAGCATCTTTTTCCAAAGAAGTTTCGCTCCAATCAGCAGGCTCCGTATATCTTGAAATATGATCATTCTTTCTATGATTAAACCTTTGGACATCCATTGCACCATCAAAATGATTCATAAACTCTACGAGAGTGAGTTGTGAATTAGCCACCTGGCAGAAAAAATGGTTCTCACTCTCTGATCTTGAAGTTGTTCTCATAAGTCCCGACATTGGCTCGTGCCGGTAAAAAGCCGGAATCCACATGACTCTCATCACAAACATATCATCAATCCATTTGTTTTTTGTGAGACCGAACTCAATCATCACCAACTTCCACTGTCTCTCGAATTCTTCGGGCTCAATCGAATCAGTCCATACAATGTCGCACATCCTCCTTTTAAACTCATCGTTATTGCACAACTCGTGTTCAACCTATAACAATAAATGCTTTTTATATCACCCAATAACAAAAATCTAAAATATAAAAAAATAACGCTAACGAAAGACAATATAGCATGCTATACCTTATCTGCCACTTTTTTCATTATGTGTCACATGCACAATCTATGTCTGCTGATAGGGAAAACCTCCTCAATAGCCTGTTTCATAGCTGGGTCTTGATCCGTCACTACAACTTTTGGCTGCCGACCAAATGACTTTAAGAATGAATGAATTCAGGAGCCATTTATATGATTCAATGCTCTCCGATGCCAACAACCCAGCTCCAAGTGTTACATTTCGACAGTGGTTGTCAATGCCAGTGAACGGAACAAACACCATCTTGTACCTGAACAACACATGCAAAAACAAGTTGAAGACATGCGAATTATAAAAAAACACATGCGAAAACAAAAGTATAACATGCGATATATTCAACACCACTTCTTCAAAAATGTCTACACATGCGATATTACAAGCTCATGAAGACATATAACATGCAAAAATTAGTAACAAAACATGTTTGTCTTGAAACATTAACCTGTTTGTCTTGAAAGTTGCATCGAACGATATCACATCCCCAAATTCCATATCGTTAAGCTTGCATAAACCATCAGCCCAGAACAAACCAGTTAAACGTTTGTCATCATCAACAGAATATTCAAACGAATAATCAGTTAAATATTGTTTTTTGTCAGTCATCATATTAATCACCATATCAGCATCATATTCTCCTATATAGCTGTTAATTCGCTTCCTAAAAATTTTGCAATCATCAACCGTGGCACCAACGTTCTCGAAACCACCATAACGTTTCCTCATTATATGGAAAGCTTTGACAGGACCAAGGTTTAAAGTTCCTAGTTCCCAAACCAACTCCTCCTGGACATCTGACAATTGTCTGTAAGCTGGCAACATGTGAATATCATTTTGACATACAAACTTATGATTATGGCCATCAACAAATCTCTTTACTGTATATAATCTACCATCCACAGTGCAAATCATAAGTTGAGCTTTGCATCCAGTTCTAATAGTCCCCATGTTCCTTGTTTTGAATTGCTTTTTTGACTTCGAACGATCGTCAATACACAGTGGCTTATGTCCCTCTTTAGAACAAACAAAATACTTAGTTTTGATTATACCACCACTGTGTACTTCACCACCTTTTCGAGTAGAAAAACTAGCTAACTTAGCATATGATTGGTAAAACGCATATGCTTGTTCAATAGAGATAAATTGCATTCCAACAACAGGTGTAGCTGATGCTTGAACCTCTGGAGTGTAAACCCTTTCATCTACAAGAATCAAAATCGGAAAAACAACAAAACATGCGAATTATCGGACTAGTTACATGCGACATATGAATAACATCATAATTTCATCATAAAAGAACAGACACACATGCGAATTGTATGAACAAAAACATGCGAAAATGATGATTTTGATTAATCTGTTTTACATATGCGATTTATTATACCATAACATGCGTAAATGCATAAAGAAAATAAAATCAAATGCGAATTGTAAGATTAATAACATGCGAATTTGTGCATGTTGCTTTCAAATCAAAAATATAATCAACATTCAAACTTCAAAAAACAGCTACAACAACATTGCTACGATTAAACAAAAAACAACAACATTGCTACGATTAAACAAAAAACAAGTTTAAAACTAATTTACAGATCTGAATTAACATAATTACCATTAAAAAAACTCGTTTACAGCACTTGTACTTGCAATTGGATTTGGATTTACAGGTATCGGATTTAAAACATCCTCAATCGAAATTCTCTGATATGCAGATAATTGAGCATGATCACCAATCGGTCGAGTTTCTTCAAAATAAACATCTGTTCATCCAGTGCTGCTCTGTGGATCCATCGGAAAAAAAACAATTGAATGAAACCCTAACACAGAAGAACGAAAACTGCAATTTGAGAATTATGAAAAATTTGAAACTGATTCGAATGATAATTACCGGGATATTAGTGTAACGAACATCTCGCTGATTGAATGAAGAGACGAATTTGCCCTCAGATGATTGAATTAATTGTCTAATTTAACCTTATTAAAGAAAAACTGAATCAGGACACGTGTATGGCTCAAATTCTCGCGTATGTAATGTACGATAACCTTATTTGTACCATACTCGTACATTACATACGCGAGAATTTGAGCCATACACGTGTCCTGATTCAGTTTTTCTTTAATAAGGTTAAATTAGACAATTAATTCAATCATCTGAGGGCAAATTCGTCTCTTCATTCAATCAGCGAGATGTTCGTTACACTAATATCCCGGTAATTATCATTCGAATCAGTTTCACATTTTTCATAATTCTCAAATTGCAGTTTTCGTTCTTCTGTGTTAGCGTTTCATTCAATTGTTTTTTTCCGATGGATCCACAGAGCAGCACTGGACGAACAGATGTTTATTTTGAAGAAACTCGACCGATTGGTGATCATGCTCAATTATCTGCATATCAGAGAGTTTCGATTGAGGATGTTTTAAATCCGATACCTGTAAATCCAAATCCAATTGCAAGTACAAGTGTTGTAAATGAGTTTTTTAATGGTAATTATGTTAATTCAGATCTGTAAATTAGTTTTAAACTTGTTTTTTGTTTAATCGTAGCAATGTTGTTGTTTTTTATTTAATCGTAGCAATGTTGTTGTAGCTGTTTTTTGAAGTTTGAATGTTGATTATATTTTTTATTTGAGAGCAACATGCACAAATTCGCATGTTATTAATCTTACAATTCGCATTTGATTTTATTTTCTTTATGCATTTTCGCATGTTATGGTATAATAAATAGCATATGTAAAACAGATTAATCAAAATCATCATTTTCGCATGTTTTTGTTCATACAATTCGTATGTGTGTTTGTTCTTTTATGATGAAATTATGATGTTATTAATATGTCGCATGTAACTAGTCCGATAATTCGCATGTTTTGTTGTTTTTCTGATTTTAATTCTTGTAGATGAAAGGGTTTACACTCCAGAGGTTCAAGCATCAGCTACACAGTTGGAATGCAATTTATCTCTATTGAACAAGCATATGCGTTTTACCAATCATATGCTAAGTTAGCTGTTTTTTCTACTCGAAAAGGTGGTGAAGTACACAGTGGTGGTATAATCAAAACTAAGTATTTTGTTTGTTCTAAAAGGTGGTGAAGTACACAGTGGTGGTATAAGCCACTGTGTATTGACGATCGTTCGAAGTCAAAAAAACAATTCAAAACAAGGAACAGGGGGACTATTAGAACTGGATGCAAAGCTCAACTTATGATTTGCACTGTGGATGGTAGATTATATACAGTAAAGAGATTTGTTGATGGCCATAATCATAAGTTTGTATGTCAAAATGATATTCACATGTTGCCAGCTTACAGACAATTGTCAGATGTCCAGGAGGAGTTGGTTTGGGAACTTGGAACTTTAAACCTTGGTCCTGTCAAAGCTTTCCATATAATGAGGAAACGTTATGGTGGTTTCGAGAACGTTGGTGCCATGGTTGATGATTGCAAAAATTTTAGGAAGCGAATTAACAGCTATATAGGAGAATATGATGCTGATATGGTGATTAATAGGATGACTGACAAAAAACAGTATTTAGCTGATTATTCGTTTGAATATTCTGTTGATGATGACAAACGTTTAACTGGTTTGTTCTGGGCTGATGGTTTATGCAAGCTTAACTATATGGAATTTGGGGATGTGATATCGTTCGATGCAACTTTCAAGACAAACAGGTTAATGTTTCAAGACAAACATGTTTTTTTACTAATTTTCGCATGTTATATGTCTTCATGAGCTTGTAATATCGCATGTGTAGACAATTTTGAAGAAGTGGTGTTGAATATATCGCATGTTATACTTTTGTTTTCGCATGTGTTTTTTTATAATTCGCATGTCTTCAACTTGTTTTCGCATGTGTTGTTCAGGTACAAGATGGTGTTTGTTCCGTTCACTGGCATTGACAACCACTGTCGAAATGTAACACTTGGAGTTGGGTTGTTGGCATCGGAGAGCATTGAATCATATAAATGGCTCCTGAATTCATTCTTAAAGTCATTTGGTCGGCAGCCAAAGGTTGTAGTGACGGATCAAGACCCTGCTATGAAACATGCTATTGAGGAGGCTTTCCCTATCAGCAGACATAGATTGTGCATGTGACACATAATGAAAAAAGTGGCAGATAAGGTATAGCATGCTATATTGTCTTTCGTTAGCGTTATTTTTTATATTTTAGATTTTTGTTATAGGGTGATATAAAAAGAATTTATTGTTATAGGTTGGACACGAGTTGTGCAATAACGATGAGTTTAAAAGGAGGATGTGCGACATTGTATGGACTGATTCGATTGAGCCCGAAGAATTCTAGAGACAGTGGAAGTTGGTGATGATTGAGTTCGGTCTCACAGAAAACAAATGGATTGATGATATGTTTGTGATGAGATCCATGTGGAATCCGGCTTTTTACCGGCACGAGCCAATGTCGGGACTTATGAGAACAACTTCAAGATCAGAGAGTGAGAACCATTTTTTCTGCCAGGTGGCTAATTCACAACTCACTCTCGAAGAGTTTATGAATCATTTTGATGGTGCAATGGATGTCAAAAGGTTTAATCATAGAAAGAATGATCATATTTCAAGATATACTGAGCCTGCTGATTGGAGCGAAACTTCTTTGGAAAAAGATGCTGCTAGGAGATTCACCAGGTCTATATTTTTTGATCAGGAAATAGAGATTTATGGTACAATTTCTGAATGTCTGCCGATGGACACCAAAATAGAGGGTGCACAGATATGGATATTGTTGAAGGACTTTAAAGCCCATGGAGATGGTTTATTGGAGGTATTATAGCATATATATTTCAAACATGCGATTTTAGATAATATACATGCGAATTTCTTTTTTCTCAGATCATGATCTTGCAATATGCGATTTTGTTTTTCTCATGCGATTTTAAAATTTATTCATTTACATAATTTTTTAGACATGCGAAATTGTTATGTTACATATGCGATTTTAATTTTTATTATATATATATTTTTTTTGGTTTTTTCTAGGTGTGGTTCAAGAATCTTGAAAATGATGTAACTGCACAGTGTAATTGTTTGCGTTTTGAGCAGTATGGGCTGTTATGCAAACACATCTATTTTCTTTTCAAAATGTTTGGTGTTAAAGAAATACCAAACAAATATGTTACGAAGAGATGGACGAAGGATGTGGTGCCGAATGAGTTAAATGTGAAGTACAATCTAAATGTGGGTGGTAAGGATGTGCAATACAAGGCTAAACGGATTGCTCGTGAAATCATCCACACAGGGGAGTATTTGGTTAGCAATTTGATTTCCGACCTTGATCAACTTGTTTTACTGAGGGATCAAATGATGCAGCTTAAAGAGAGAGTTGATCAGAGTCGTATAACCAAGCAACTTGATCCAAAATTTGACCGATTTTTAAAGTTGATTGGTTATCAACAACCAGTAACTAATGCTCCTCCTACTGTCCGTGTGCCGGCTGGTATAAGAAACAAAGGTCGCGGCTCGCATAAAAGGATTAAATCTAAGAAGGAACAAATGATCAGCCGCAAAGGAAAAAGGTCAAGGACATGTAGCGTATGCAATGAAAAAGGGCATGACATTCGGACTTGCGAGATTCTGAAAGCCAAACAGCAAGGTAAACAGCAAAAAAAGAAGATGAAGGGCGTCCAGATTGAAAATGTTTCCAGAGTCAAAGACAACGAGGTCGAATATGACGAAGAGGAAGATGAGTTTGAAGATTACAGTAGTGATGATGATGGATCTGAAGAAGAAGATCAGTGGGAGGAGGTTTCAGAAGATGATGAGGATGAGTAGTTTTTTTTTTTAAATGTACATGCGATTTTATACGAAGCACATGCGATTTATATTCATCTGTTTATATCATTTTCTCATGCGATTTTAGTATATAAACATGCGAATTTATATGCTTCAGTTTATAATAATTCTTACATGCGATTTCACTTTTAGTACATGCGATTTTGAGTTATCTTGTTTTTTATGTGACAAAGATGTCAATATCATTCATGCGATTTAATATTTTATAAGTAAGCATAATATGTGTTCAAAATACATACCCAAAATATAAAATAATTGTTATTGTCTAACACAGCCACACCACAAAAGGATTAAAAAGAGAATTTAGTTACTTGAAGCAAAGATTTTGTCACGTTCAGAAGAGCTGAACTCCATCTTCTCCTTCACAGTGTTTAGAGCATCTGTCAGGAAAGAGAAGGCTAAGTCATCAGCTCGAGATTGCTCCTTTATGTGTTCCAAAGCTCTGTCCTTGAAGCTTGATGCTGGTTCTTGAAGTAGGCGTTCCCATATATCTTGATTTTTCTTGATTTGTTCAAGAATTTTGCCCTGCACATCAAGAACCAGATGAGAAGAGGTGACATCAATGCTTAGTTCTGTCAACGTGCGAGTTGACAATAGCTCTTTGATTGCAATGTTTTTGATTTTTTCATCATCTTCAGATGCCATTTTTGTTGGTCTGTTTGTGTGCGTTTTGTTCTTTGTTCTTTGTATGTCTTAATATGGAAAATACTAATATCTGGGTTTTTTATATTAATATAGTAAATTTATTATGTTGGTAGGGTGGTAAGTTCAGTAGTATTTATTGTAAAATTTATCATTACATGTCAATTTACAGTCACATCGGTAATTAATTAAGTTTTTTTTATATAAAATACTTCTATTTTAGTTTTTAAGATTCGTAATTTTTTTTTTCATTTTTAGGACAAAGTAATTTGAAAGTATTTGCAGTGTTTTATTCAAAATCGCATTTGAAACGTAAACAAATTCGCAAACTTTAAAAAATCTGAAGATAATTCTTTTTTACTGAAATCGCTTTGTGTTAAATCATGAATTCGCACATTATATGAAATTTCAAAGATTATTAACTTTTAATTGAAATCGCATGTGTATTGTCATGAATTCGCACATTATATTACATCTGTAGTGTTTTCGCATATAATGATATATGAATTCGCAAACTTTACAAAAAACACACCCTTTCTTTTTGTCTGAAGTGTTTTTCGCACGTTTGTTATATATTTCGCATAATCTTATTTGATTTTCACCCTGCATCATCTTCTTCGATAGTCGCTCCATCAATTTGTTTATTTCTGAATTTCCAAATTCATCAGAAGTTCAATTCGCAGAAGGATATGGTGAATAGGAATCGATCGTTTTTTGAGTAATTGTTATATTTTCGATTACGTTTTTTATTAAGAATCTTACGTTATGATTTTGAGGTTTTGTTTGCTGATTATCAGGGTTTTTTTATTTCATAATGGACGATTTTAACCTTGGCGGTTTCATATATATATATATATATATGTTTATTTGATTAATTTAATACTTAAACACGCGGTTTAATTGAGATGATCTGACGGCCTAGAATGTAGCGTACATAATGTACGATTAGGGTATTTGTATGATAACCGGCCACTATATATATATATATATATATATATATATATATATATATATATATAATAACGTAGAAACTAATATTTTGATATATAAAAATAAGGACGTCTCAATGGTATATTTGAAATTTTATAAAACTTGATACATTAAAAGTTATTAATGTAAACTTATATAATTATATAAAAATCAAAATTTTAAACTTATATAATATGTTTGATTCAAAAGTTGTCTGAGTCGACAGATTTGGCTTAAGTTATTAATGTAAAAACAAATTATAAGAAAAAATAAATATAATTATATAAAAATCAAAATTTTAAACTTATATAATATGTTTGATTCAAAAGTTGTCTGAGTCGACAGATTTGGCTCAAAAGTAATCGGAACCGACATAATTGGTTCTAAATTTGGCGGGGGCGATCAACCTTGGTTTTGGCAGGATGGCGGTTTTTTTTCAAAAGTTGTTGGAGCCGACGGGTTTGGTTCAAAATCATTGAAACCGACGAATTTAAACTTATGGCTAGTTTTAGTTGGCTCTAATAAAACTTGTTGGCGAAGACGATTTTTATTAATATAAGGATATGAATAAAGAATCCAAATGTTTTTTTAATATTTTCTTTTAACAAAACGGGAATAATCAAACTAATTTTCTTAAGCAGGTCAACCCGAACCCGACACGTTTAAAAAACAGGTCAACCCGAACCCGACCCGTTAAAAATTGGGTTGGTTAACCCGTTTAATAATTTTAAAGAAGTTAATATTTTTATTTTAAAGAGAAGTTGTTTTTGAAATTTAAAGTTAAATACTTAGTTTGGGCTTTAAGTTATAATTTATTTATTTTAATTACACGTGTCAATTTCTGTATTTTGCAATTATCATCCTTTCTTATGAAATCTGAATGTCCCAATTTTTGGTTCCTAGTTCAAACCTTAGGTGGGATCTACGGCTGGGGTCTCCGTTTCCACTTTTTGGTTCCAATTTATAACCTTAGGTGGGATCTATGGCTGTGGCCTTGGTTCCCACTTTTTTCCAATTTATAATCTTAGGTGGGATCTATGGCTGTGGCCTTGGTTCCCACTTTTTGGTTCCAAATTCTAACCTTAGGTGGGATCTAAAGCTGGGCATTAAAAAGGGGAACCATGGTAACTTCAGAATATTAACCCTGGTAACTTCAGAATATTAGAATCCAATCAAAATGTTCACAGCTTAAAATTCCATCAAAATATTAGTATGTAAAACTTAAACAAACCGACTATATTGTTTTCTTCGATCTTAAAACCTTCTTGCTTTGGTTAGCAATACTTGAACCAGGATTGAAATCAAGTCGGCGGAATTCTGTTTTTTGACTTACCTTCCGCCTCTTTTATTTTGGTATCACAGCTGCATCTGCTCCTGTCACAGCTGCATCTACTCCTATCAAAGCTGCATCATCACCTGCTGCGCTTGTATCTTCACCACGCCACCTACTCCTGTATTATCATCAATTCGGGTGAGCGTATTTCGGTAAACGGGTTGAGTTAGCGGTCCTGTTTTTTCGGTTTGTATATGCTCGTCTGCCAACATACGGGTCAGATTATCTGTTTGTATTATCATCAAACGAGCATATTTCGGTAAATGGGTTGAGTTACCGGTCCTGTTTTTTCGGTTTGTATATGCTCGTCTGCCGACAGACGGGTCAGATTATCTGGTTTGTATTATCATCACACTTAGGTTCACCGCTAACTCAAACGAGCATATTTCGGTTTGTATTATCATCACCTGCTCCTAGTTCTTTAAAGCGGTGTTGCTCCCCATGTTCCCCAGATTGACATGCTACTGTATTTCCTTTCCTACTACTATAATATTTCAACGGTGCCTGCTGCGGCTTCTTCTTCACAGCGATCAGTTTCTCCAACAGCTTCTTCTGCTCCTCTCTTTTTTTCATCTTCTGCTCCTCTCTTTCTTTCATGATTAAGCTTTTCAATCTACTTCTCAAACCATCAATTTCTTTAGTTTCAAAGCACTCCATCTTAAACTGAAAATTTGCCCGACACGAAGTCAATAGATATTACTCATATTCGTATATGAACGTAAACTGGGTTGACCCGAAACACAACCCGAACACGACAAGAATTTAAATGGATCGACACGACCCGACACGAATAAAAATATGGGTTGGGTTAGGTCGGGTTGACCCGAAAATATGGGTTGACACGAATAAAAATATGGGTTGGGTCGGGTTTTAAATAATTATATTATTAATAATAATAACTAATTAAAATTATTTCAGTGAAAATCGTCTCTATAATACTTGTTTATCTCACGTTTTCGTTCGTGTATATACGTATATGTAAGCATATATGTATATATATATATAATAACTTATAAACTAATATTTTGATATATAAAAATCAAGTAAACTATATATATATATATATATATATAACTAAAAATAATATTTTCAAGAAAATATCAGAGGAAGACAACAATTAACACGTACCATTTTTTCAAATTCGTTTTTCGTTCTTCTCTTCGGGGCGTGGTTAATGAAGTGCTCAATAAACAGAAGAGCATATAAACCACAATCAGAAGAATTTGCTTGTTTTGGAACCTGACAGGAAAAATTAATCACATAAAACTTAATTTTTCCTTTTCAAAAACTAAAACAAAGATTTGAATTACCTTGATGCTGACTTCTTCAACTTTAGCGACTCCATGATCCTTTTTTTCTCTCCATGAACCTGGCAAGTAAAAGATTTAAATTGGTTACACTTTACTCTTTTCAACACCATATAATAATCATTTGGCTTATTTTTGTCTCACCTTCAAACATTTTGAAAAATTTGAGCTGTATCATGGATACCAGGTAATGAATCCAAATGAAGTATAAGTAGATTTGATTTGACGGTTTTGTTAAACAAATACACAATAACCACACTCCAATGGGAACTAGATAAAATAAAATAAACTGAATCAATATATCTGATTTAACAATATGTAAATATCTGATTTAAAACAAATTGTCGTTGAATGTAAATATCTTAGAAAAACATACCTTTCACTAATTGGGATAACAATATATTCTTTCTGAAATATATTGTCTCCACGCCACCACCTTTTTAACTTGTCAAACGAGTTTTCAGCAATTCCCTATTCAAGGAATACAAATAAATACATAATCATGCATGATATAAAAATTACCGCTATATCACCGCTATAACCTATATATCACATAGCGGACCTTGACCGCCATATGATTTTGGACCGCTATAACTGCATAGAGTGGGAGAAATGATATTAACCTTCGGTGATAGAACATCTTTCAGCTTCAAGTAAAAAAAACGTGCCGGCTAAGTGATAATCACTTATTGCTCCAATTTTTGGAGATGCATTCCGCCCTAAATATCTGGCCAAAACACATACCGAAGGTAAAAGTTAATCAAAATCAATTAAACAAATAGCAAAGGTAAAAGAAAATAGTTAAACACATACTGAAGGTAAAAGTCCATATGCGTATCATTCAACCATTGTCCAGGCTGAAGCATCTGAATATCAGTAGTATCTGAAATGACTACATCACCCCATCCACCACTTGTAAAAGCTTCCCCAGTAGCACTTGTAGAAGCTTCCCCAATATTCCAAGCATGAGAAGAAATTGAACTCTTAGAAGAAACCGAACTCTTAAATTTCTCATTCAATTTATCAAGCTCCAAAAGTAACCCCAGCTCTACATTTTCTGGTTCAGCCTTGATAAGATGAGATATATGTTTCAGGTCTTTGCAAATCTTTTCTGCCAAGTTTTTCTTTCTCTTCCTCTCGGGAGCATGGTCAATCTGTAAGTAGGGGGAAATCAGTTAAAAAAATCACAAAAGTCATAATATTAATAAACATAATAAAATACTATACATATTTTCACTAACCATCCAACCATTGCAGAACTCTTTAGTCACATCGTCATTGATCTCTGAAATGTTCAGCGCTTCCATTCTCTTATTCATACAATATAACTGTAAAAAGAGAACACACCCACCTAGATTCTTGTCAATCCCATCCCCTTTAACAAATGTTTGAATGCCATTCTTGAGACTTTCAAGAGCAAGAGTTGCCCACGGTTGCTCATGAAGTTTATTTGCATTCTCCACATACGACAAATATTTTTTACCCAATATACCCCCCGAAGCAGGACAAACAATATAGTGCAATGCTATTAAGACAAAAGTTTGCCTAATAACATCGTCATCATCAGTTTTCTCGAGTTCCTCCTGAACCGTCTTAATATTGATATTCTTGTATTTGTCATTTTTTTCCAAGTTGTAGTATTTCTTGAGAAGATCGGCATCCACTTCTTTAGTTGATGATGATGAGACATTCTCTTTAGTTGATGATGATGAGACATTTCCATCTCGTATACCCATTATCTCATAAAAATCCTTAATTGTAATAGGGAAGACTTGGGTATTACCCTCTTTATGTATAGTTAGGGTCATTTCTTCCCAATTGAAATTCCTAACTATTGACTTGACAATATCTCTTTCTAAGCTTATAGACTTGGGTAATTCTATAAGCTTTGCAAAAGAGGTTTTTAAAATTACATCTTTTTTGTGCTGATCTTCTAGTGTTTTCTTCAAAACTTCACGAAACAAATCTAGCCTACACCTTATACGGGTCTTATTACCCGTTTTCTTATTTGGCTCTTTTCCGGTATTTTTTTCAATTTCCTTTTTTTCTTTGTATTTTTCAACTAAATCCTTTTTTTAAACCTTTGTGCTCCTCCCTAAACAACCTTTGTGCTCCTCCCTAAACAACATCACAGGAAGTTAAGGGCCGATTGAGAAAATAGTTCTTTTCTATAATTAAGCGAAACAAATTATGCAATGTAAAAAAATTGCAATTGAAGTAGAGAAACATACTGAAATTGGTTCCATTGATTCTTCTCCATTTGATGATGTTATACTGAAATTGGTCGATCGTGATTGAGTTTGAGATTGGTGGAGGCGACGGTGTTGTAATTGGTGCAGTCCCAAGCGGAGAGGTCGTAATTAGCGAGTTCTCTCGGTGTTAATGGACGGAATCTAACAGTCACCAGAATCTTCTCCTTCTCGACGCGAGTGGTTCGTGGAGTTGAAGGCAGTTGAAAAAGTTGTTCTGATCTTTACGATGATGTTAGAAAAGGGCCGATGATGTTGGAGGCGGTTTTTTAAATTTCAATTGTTTGATTAATGTATGATAATATTATAATAATAAAAACATATCTTGAAAATATTATTTTTAGTTTTATAAATATATTTATATATATATATATATATATATATATAGTTTACTTTCTAAGTTATTATATATATATATATATATATATTTATATGCTTAGATATACGTATATACACGAACGAAAACGTGAGATAACTATTGACTTCGTGTCGGGTAGTGTTGACCCATTTAAATTCGTGTGTTATTCGGGTTGTGTTTCGGGTCAACCCATTTTACGTTCATATACGAATATGAGTAATATCTATTGACTTAGTAATAAATTAAATAAAATTTTTAACGGGTCGGGTTCGGGTTGACCTATTTAAGAAAACGGGTCGTGTCATGCGAGGACGTTGTACGAATACGCTAAGTAAAGTACAAGATTGATTATGAAGACTCAATAACCATTATTATGTTAATATTATAATAATAAAAACATGTCTTGAAAATATTATTTTTAGTTTTATAAATATATTTATATATATATAGTTTACTTGATTTTTATATATCAAAATATTAGTTTCTAAGTTATTATATATATAGTTTACTGTGACTAAAAATGGTATATTAAAATAATTACAAATATAAATATCGATTGCTTTCCGTAAAACATAATTTATAAAACTTTATACATTAAAAGTTATTAATGTGAAAACAAATTATAAGAAAAATTAAATATAATTATATATATATATATATATATAACTTAGAAACTAATATTTGGATATATAAAAATCAAGTAAACTATATATATAAGCCATAATATTTTTCGGCACTTTGATTTTACCAAGTCGTTCAGGGCGTCTTTTACTTGTTGCTCCATATCCGCGAAAGAGCGGAACGTCGAGAGGGATCGTAAGAGACGCTGCCTAGTTGGCTCGATCTCGACCTTTCAAATAGCAAACAAGTCCTCCCCAAGCATCATCCTTCTGTTTGGTCATGGAGTTGTATATGTGCAACTCGAACTCAAGCATCATCCTCAAATAGTGTTGTAATAGTGTTGTAACTCTATATATATATATCACACACACATATATAATAATATGCACACACACAGCCAGGCAACTTGCATTCCTCCCCCCCCCCCCCACAATCGCCCTAAAAATGGTCGGGGGCGGTTTTCCAAGCCAAAATCGGGATAGTTTTAGTATACCATTGATATTTTAAAACGTACAAATGAAATTAACGTATACCATTAATGCGAAACTAAAGATTTTTAATATCATTAATTATTGTTAAAACGTATTATTGTTAATTTAATTCTCATTGGCAATCTCATAACGTGTACCAGTTTTAAAACTGTAGTAAAATTTAATTCCCATTAAAAATAACAATTATAATTTTTATTTATTTAATAAAAAGTAGTGAAGGTTGGGTTGCTAAGACTAAAATGGGTTGATTGACTGACCGGGGATTGAGGTGGTTCACGACCTGCCATCCAAATTTCATTTGTCTTTTTATCCAAGTGGCAAACCAAACAAACTTTTAGTTTGGCGATGGGAATGGTTAGACTACTCCCATTGGCAATCTCATAATGAGATTGGTGGGCCCAAAGTTAAAATCCAAACTAACTCCCAATAACTTAATTATTCAATTAACTTTTAATATTCTAACTAAAAATAATAATTAGATACACGATATTTCTTAAAAAAAATTATGAACATTCCGACATAAATTTTATTAAAAACAGACTTCGTTAAAAATATACTTTTTTTAAGTTGGGATGGGTTGTAAATTCGCGTATATACAACTCGAACTCATGCATCATCCTCAAATAGCAAACGGGTCCTCCCCAAGCATCATCATCAAATAGCAAACTTGACAAACTTTTACAAGGTGTAAGACTATAATGCAATTTAGTAGCTATAATTATATTTTTTATATACTCTTTGTGATTATAGTTTTTATTTAAATGTAGGGCGATTGTGCCATGCTACAAACATATATAAACGAGATCGTCTTGCACCGGTACTCTAAACAAGTTTGACAGATGATGGTGATATTTGGACATTTGGAGCTGATGTGAGCAGTGCATTAGTGTTGACGTGCCGCATCATGCTCGGGTGAATTACTTTCACAAGTTCACCCGAGCTAATGATGCACTTAATGTCTTGTGATTGTATGGTAAATAACAAAATTTCTTATTTTGAGTGTTGACGTGCCGCATCGTGCTAGGGTGAATTACTTTCACAAGTTCACCCGAGCTATGGTAAATAACAAAATTTCTTATAATAGGCTCTTGAACCAGCTAGGCACGAGCGTGTCCGATGTGACTGAAGTCGTAGGGATGTAACGCCACATACGTACATGGAGACCTTGCCTACGCGACAAGAAGTCAATAGATATTACTCATATTCGTAAATGAACGTAAACTGGGTTGACCCGAAACACAACCCGAACACGACACGAATTTAAATGGGTCGACACGACCCGAAACGAATAAAAATATGGGTTGGGTTAAGCATATATGTATATATACATATATATATATATACATATATATATATATATAGAGGCCGATTAACGTACAATACCTCTTATCATACATTATGTACGCGATGCCCTCAGCCGTACGATCTTCAATCGATCAAACGCGGGCGAAACTAATTTAAATGATTAAATTAATCATTTTAATATATTTGAATCATACCAGGAAGGTTAAAAACGTCATTGCGAGGTCATAAATCTCTGTAATTGACCGACGATAGTTCAAAATCAAACCCTAAATCAAATTCAAAAACCTGAAAATCTTATTCCCCAACCTCCCTTCGTTCCTTTTAGTGCGATATCGATAATAAGAACTACTAATTTGGGAGTTGTAAGGGTCAAACGGAAGAAGACTGACAATGATCGACCAACAATGGAATAAGATGAACAGTAACACACACACAGATTTTTGACATGCGATATTCAATTTTTCACATGCGATTTTACACACCCCATGCCATTTTTCACATTACCCCATGCTAGCCATTTTTTCACATGCGATATTCAATTTTCCACATGCGATTCTACACACCCCATGCCATTTTTCACATTACCCCATGCCATTTTTCCACATGAGATATTCAATTTTCCACATGCGATTCTACACACCCCATGCTATTTTTCACATTACCCCATGCTAGCCATTTTTTCACATGCGATATTCAATCTTCCACATGCGATTCTACACACCCCATGCCATTTTTCACATTACCTCATGCCATTTTTTCACATGCGATATTCAAATCTTACACATGCGATTTTGTCCATCTACACACCCCATGCCATTTTTCACACTACCCCATGCTAACCATTTTTCATATGCGATATGTATTGAATTCGCACCAGATCTGCACCTGATCAAACGGCTGGGATGATCGCGTACGTATCGTACGATAAGCGCATTTGTATTTTACTCTTTACCTACCTACCTATATATATATATATATATATATATATATATATATATATATAGGGTAAGGATAGTGTAAAAAGGGCCTAAAGTGTGAGAAGTGTATTATAACACTATATATAATACTATATAACACCATATAAACACCGTATAACAATATGTAACACCATATAACACTATGTAACATTATATAACAAATATAACACTATACATCTATCATAGACATGCTATCAGACAACCTATAGTGTTATATTTGTTATATAATGATATATAGTGTTACATAGTGTTATATGGTATTATATGGTGTTACATATTGTTATACGGTGTTTATATGGTGTTATATAGTATTATATATAGTGTTATAATACACTTCTCACACTTTGAGCACTTTTTACAGGATCATCTACCTATATAATATATATAGGGGAAGGTTCATTTGAGAAGAATTTTAATATGAGAAGAAAAAGAAGAAAGGGTATATTAGTAAAATACTATTTCATTTATAACTCATATCATTAATTTTCCTCTCTTTAATTAATTAGTTAACAAATCATTAATTATCCTACATATAATCTACAAAACCCACACATATCAAAATTTCCCTACATATACCCTACACATTATAGAATTTTATCCTACACAGCCGAAATTTATCATACACACCTCGAAATATATCCTACACAACTCATAATTTATCCTACACAACTAGTAATTTTTTCTACACTTTAAATTAAGTTGTTTTTTTTTAATTTGAAAAAAGTATATATTTTAAAAAAGAGTTACAAATTCAATTTAGTTAGTTATTAAAGGAGAAGAATAAAAATTAATGATTTATGTAAGTTTACCAATATACCCTTATATTAAAATTAAATGCAAATATTAAATGAAGTAAAATGAAGTATTCTTATTGGTTGAAACTTCTTCTTTATTCTTACAAAAAAATTCTTCTCATTTGAACCCTCTACTATATATATATATATATAGGGGAGGGTTATCTTGAGAACGCTAAATATTGCGAGAACCGTGAGAACGAATGAAAAAACCAATCAAAACCAATTTTTTTAAAACAAACCTCATTGTAATTAAGATACAACATCAAAAAAAGAATTTACAACATCAAATAAATTCATTTCTCCTTTCAAAATCACTCTTTTTAGATTATTTACACATGTGTAAATATAACAGATTTACACATGTGTAAATGACAAACTTACACATGTGTAAATTTTCTTTATTTACGAATTCACGTAAATTTAAACATGTAAATTAAATTTCTAACATTGTATTCGAATAAAGAAAAAAAATTTGAATTTGAATTGTTTTTGACCAAGTTCTTGCGGTTTTTTCATTTGTTCTCACGGTTCTCACAATATTTAGCGTTCTCATTTAAACCCTCCCCTATATATATATATATATATATATATATATATATATATATATATATATAATAACTTAGAAACTAATATTTTGATATATAAAAATCAAGTAAACTATATATATATATAAATATATTTATAAAACTAAAAATAATATTTTCAAGATATTTTTTTATTATTATAATATTAACTTAATAATGGTTATCGAGTCTTCATAATCAATCTTGTACTTTACTTAGCGTATCCGTACAACGTCCTCGCATGACACGACTCGTTTTCTTAAACAGGTCAACCCGAACCCGACCGGTTAAAAATTTTATTTAATTTATTACTAAGTCAATAGATATTACTCATATTCGTATATGAACGTAAAATGGGTTGACCCGAAACACAACCCGAACAACACACGAATTTAAATGGGTCAACACTGCCCGACACGAAGTCAATAGTTATCTCACGTTTTCGTTCGTGTATATACGTATATGTAAGCATATATATATATATATATATATATATATAATAACTTAGAAAGTAAACTATATATATATATATATATATATATATATATATTTATAAAACTAAAAATAATATTTTCAAGATATGTTTTTATTATTATAATATTATCATATATTAATCAAACAACTGAATTTTAAAAAACCGCCTCCAACATCATCGGCCCTTTTCTAACATCATCGTAAAGACCAGAACAACTTTTTCAACTGCCTTCAACTCCACGAACCACTCGCGTCGAGAAGGAGAAGATTCTGGTGACTGTTAGAGTCTGTCCGTTAACACCGAGAGAACTCGCTAATTACCACCTCTCCGCTTGGTAGTGCACCGATTACAACACCGTCGCCTCCACCAATCTCAATCACAATCGACCAATTTCAGTATAACATCATCAAATGGAGAAGAATCAATGGAACGAATTTCAGTATGTTTCTCTACTTCAATCGCAATTTTTTTACATTGCTTAATTTGTTTCGCTTAATTATAGAAAAGAATTGTTTTCTCGATCGGCCCTTAACTTCCTGTGATGTTGTTTAGGGAGGAGCACAAAGGTTAAAAAAAAGGATTTAGTTGAAAATACAAAGAAAAAAAGGAAATTGAAAAAAATACCGGAAAAGAGCCAAAGAAGAAAACGGGTAATAAGACCCGTATAAGGTGTAGGCTAGATTTGTTTCGTGAAGTTTTGAAGAAAACACTAGAAGATCAGCATAAAAAGATGTAATTTTAAAAACCCCTTTTGCAAAGCTTCTAGAATTACCCAAGTCTATAAGCTTAGAAAGAGATATTGTCAAGTCAATAGTTAGGAATTTCAATTGGGAAGAAATGACTCTAACTATACATAAAGAGTGTAATACCCAAGTCTTCCCTATTACAATTAACGATTTTTATGAGATAATGGGTATACGAGATGGAAATGTCTCATCATCATCAACTAAAGAGAATATCTCATCATCATCAACTAAAGAAGTGGATGCCGATCTTTTCAAGAAATATTGCAACTTGGAAAAAAATGACAAATATAATAATATCAATATTAAGACGGTTCAGGAGGAACTCGAGAAAACTGATGATGACGATGTTATTAGGCAAACTTTTGTCTTAATAGCATTGCACTATATTGTTTGTCCTGCTTCGGGGGGTATATTGGGTAAAAAGTATTTGTCCTATGTGGAGAATGCAAATAAACTTCATGAACAACCGTGGGCAACTCTTGCTCTTGAAAGTCTCAAGAATGGCATTCAAACATCTATTAAAGGGGATGGGATTGAGAAGAATCTAGGTGGGTGTGTCCTCTTTTTACAGTTATACTATATGAATAAGAGAATGGAAGCGCTGAACATTTCAGAGATCAATGACGATGTGACTAAAGAGTTCTGTAATGGTTGGATGGTTAGTGAAAATATGTATAGTATTTTATTATGTTTATTAATATTATGACTTTTGTGATCTTTTTAAATGATTTCCCCTACTTACAGATTGACCATGCTCCCGAGAGGAAGAGAAAGAAAAACTTTGCAGAAAAGATTTGCAAAGACCTGAAACATATATCTCATCTTATCAAGGCTGAACCAGAAAATGTAGAGCTGGGGTTACTTTTGGAGCTTGAAAAATTGAACGAGAAATTTAAGAGTTCGGTTTCTTCTAAGAGTTCAATTTCTTCTCATGCTTGGAATATTGGGGAAGCTTCTACAAGTGCTACTGGGGAAGCTTTTACAAGTGGTGGATGGGGTGATGTAGTCATTTCAGATACTGATATTCAGATCCGATGTACATCTTATCGATCTTTTTTATCAGAACTTGTAACTATTATAAGTGTAATTATTTTAGGAGGTTAGTTCATGAGGGAAAGGGTTTTTATAATTAGTTTAAGTGGTGGATGAGGATAATGTCGGATGTAATTATACTGTAAATAAGGTTAGTTCATGAGGGAAAGGGTTTTTATAATTTTTGTTTCTGGTGTAGCATTTAACTTTGTATAAAGTTGGTTTGTATCCATCACAAAAAATTTCACTTCCACGGCGAATGTTCCATTCTTGGACAACAAGGTCGACCTCTTGTTTAGATTTGAAATACATGCCGAGACGTATCTGTTTTACTTTTGGATTCCATACGTCAATTGGATTATCTTCATAATCCGGACACATGTAATCCCTAAGTTCCTCGTCCTCGTCTGGGTCGTCATGTGTCCCCGGAATGACAGGCCTCAGCTGAGCCAGGGTCAAGTGTGTTGGTTGACTGCAGCCTCGTCGTCAGAAGTGCCATCGTCAGATGGTGGTGCCTCTTCACTTTCAGGACTTTCTTTGGTGCTGTAACCTTCCGAATCATCAAAACCGTCATTATTGTCGTCACCGACCACAAACTGGGACGGCGAACCTACTATGTTATCAACAGGAGGCATGAAGTGGTGTTCTTGAGTTGTTTGCCTGTATCCCTCATCATCTTCATCGGAATCTTAGGTGTCAACAACATTACGTTATGTAATGTCATGCAGAAGGTTTGTGAAACTCATGTGTTGGACTGGATTGACTGCCTCCCACTGAACATAGATCTCGGCAATGAAGTTGCCATCCGATACTCCGGCTAAATAGTTTATCATTTCAACACCATCATCGTTGAAAATTTTTGTTGTCTGAGATATGCCCTGAAACGTGTACCCTAGTAACAATGAAAGGCACACCGATTCTTTCTGTAGTTGAACATGATTACAGATTGAATCCACCAATTGGTCATACGACGATTTCTGTAGCATGAGGAAAGAGGTTGTTAGCATGGATTGGTCAAACTGAACAGCCCCGTTTACAAAGGAAAACACACCGCCCCCAATATAGTCTTACGAGGCATGGCCGAAAAGAATCCATGATCTAAGAAAGTAAAATGTTAAGGATGGGTGGGTTGTGTAAGCTGGATTTGGTTTAGTATACTATTTGTTTTAAAGAAAGTTAGTGTGGGTTGAGAACCTAATCCAATTGGTATTTATAGTGTTGAGGAACCAGATAGTTGGTGGAGCCCACCATCTTGTGGGTTAATATACATATAATAATTATTTTTGAATATTCTAAAAAGTAAAAATGTAAGTTGTCTTAAAACAACTTTAAGTCCATATATGGCACCGTTCGTTTGAACTAGTGTCTGTTATTCAGATTTTATTATTCGTTTGAACTAGTTCTAATTATTTCGTTTGAACCATCCTTGAAATTAAGTTTATACCGGGTTCGCAACAACACAGCATGTTACAACACAAAATTTAACAAGGTTTTTTATTAGGTAATTCAACAACATTACAATAGGATCTATCAAACTCACAAATTACATAAATGCAGTACTATTTTAATTACATACATGCAGAAATACAATGTTACTTCGTACTATTTTAACAAATCATTTCCAATTGCAAGACCGTTTGTCGGGCTTCCAATTAGAACAGAAGCGAATTTAAACCCGTCTCGTTTCTTCGTATATCGAGTTTCGATATAAGGTCAAAAGGCCGTAACCGGCTGTTCGACCCGTAAAGTGATATGGGACGGGTTGTTCGCACCATCCATGACGATTCTGCAACTTCGGTAGTGTTAGAGGATTTGCAAAATCCCGGATAAGCGTCACAGGGAAGGTTGAACAAAAACCAGGATGATGCAGTAGGAGCTAAATCTCCTACCAAAAATGGGGGTGATGATGACTGTTCGACAGGCTCATCCCCCCACCAGAAGTTACAGAATACTTTACGGGAGGAGGTGGTAGATGAGAATAAACCGCCCAACAACCTGAGCGGTTGAATCTTCCACAAGACTCAGTAGCAGCCGGTACAAGCATCCACAACAGCAGTTGAGTCATTATCCTCGTACACCTTACGGGAGGAGGTGGTAGATGAGAATGATCGTTCTCCTCCACACAAGATTTTCCCACTTGGTATACGTAAATTAAAACTGAGAAAAACATCATGATGAATGATGACCCGAATGGTCCAAGAGCATACTTTGACAAAATTTTCGTATCGCCTGAAATATCAAGCCCCGAACATCTTTTATAAAGAACATCATACCGACACAATTGCAAGATCATCATTATATTATTTTCAACATTATATTATTTTAACAGAGTCATTGTGTTACAGAAGACTTCTTGTGCATCCATCAGTTTGTATTACATTTGGGTTATAAGACCAACATGCATGCTGAACAACGTATATGGTAATATTTTAACTTAGCAAACTCAAACAACAATCTTCAATTACATATTTCTATGAAACAACGATTTTATATAAGAATGCAAGATGAAACAGCGATCTTTAATAAGAATGCAGTATGAAACAACGATCTTTTTTAACATTTCTCTTTCAAACAACAATCTTTCATAAGGTGGCACTACCATTCAGCGATCTTGTATGAGTTGGTGGTTTCAAACAACAATCTTTTATAAGGTGGCACTACCATTCAGCGATCTTGTATGAGTTGGCGGTTGATGTGCAGAAAGCGGTCAATTAAAAACACCTAAAAATGTAAACTTTTGGACATGCTTTGGCCTAATAGGTATCGGTACTCTCAATTAGGATTGTCCCCAGGTAGGCAATCGAGTCGTACGAAATGCCAACCTAGACAGGAGTTCCCAATATCACGGTACTTAACCCTTCCAGTTACTACATGTCCGACACGAAAAATACATTTTTACAAATATTGTACAAAAAGACAACTTTTAGAAATAACTTTAAACTAGACACTCTAAGCTTTAAATTTATACTTAGACTCGATTTTAGAAATAAAACACACAACCGGTAGTGTACCGATCAGTGTAGTAAAGTGAAAATTAAGTCCGGATATCGAACCCAAGGGAAAACAGTTTGAACTACGTTAATTAGTTTGTTTATACAAGATTTTATACACTAATGATTGTTTTTGTATTTTTGGTTTAAAAGGGGGTTTTTCTTGAAATGTAAATTAAGTAAAAGTTAAATAAAGATTAACTACAAACAACGAAAATAAGATAAGAAGCGTCGAATTAAAGAAAATAAATACAAATACAATATAACAAGTAACAGATAACAATTAAACGATTAACATGTAACAATTACAAAAACAACAGTTTATAACAAAGATTTAACAAAAATATAACAAAGATTTAACAATAATGATAAGGGACTATCCAGGTTAGAATCCTACTTATTAATAACATGCTTTCTACCGGGCAATTGTGTGATTTGAAATCGGGGTCTTTAGATATTAAACCTTAAAAGACGACTTAGGATTCCTAATCATTCTCGGGAATACAACTATGTGACTTTTAAGGTTTATATTTATTACCGATTTTCTAAACTACTTTACAGTTGTCTAGTGTTCTTGATAAGTGTTTGGAACTTACTTCTTAACAGTTATAAGTCTAAACAATTTAAGAAAACATTGTTTGGTTTAATAGATAATTTAGTGACAATTCAACTAAAATGATTTCTTACAAAACTCAATTTTAGCAATACACTATGTTTAAGCTATTAATATTTTTATACCTTACGGCGCTAAAAATAGTTAAACATTAAAACTGGATTAATTTGATCATTGATTCTATGGTTTATTTTACAATATCACCATATGATTACCCAACCCATTTAGGACTTTGAATATCAACAGAATTCATTTTATGAAATTACTTTCACTAGAATTGATGTGAAACTAATGATCAAAGTAAAAATCAAGTTAAAACATTCATAAACACCAAACATGTAACTTAGATTATTTACTTAACAAGAACAATAACAATCACACAATACCCGGTAAAAATCACATATTAAAAAGTATTCATCATAACCCAGATAGTTTCAACGTTTAGCTACACATATTATTAAACATTACAACTACACAAAGTTTGGAAATAAATACAAACATTATTACAAGACAAATTGAACTTACAAACGAAAGGTTATAGAATTCGGATCAATTGGAACTCGGACAGAATAACTTTACGACTCCCGATAGCTCCGAGATTCTTCACCAGTACTTCTAGTGGAACGGAAATTACAACAATAACCCACTCGGGTCGATTAGGATTAGAACCGACAGCCTCTGGACGTCTCGAGAGTTCCGCGGTACTTCACCGGCACTTCCGGGTGTTTAAACTCGAATATAAACAGAATGATAACAGAGATTTTGGAGAAGAAATGGTGTAATTTTCGAGTTAGGGTGCACGGGTATTTATAGGTAAGATTTTTGGCTCCTGTTCACCCTTAGCGCACCGTTACAATATAAGGGTAGCGGTGCGCTACACCTTTTATGACCTAACTTTCCCACTGAGCATAAAGGGCTAACGCACCGTTACACTTTGGTTGTAGCGGTGCGCTACCACTTTTCTGACCTAATTTTCTTTTTGTCGTACATGATGCTAGCGCACCGTTATGTTTTTACTGTAGCGGTGCGCTACCGTTGACTGAGGTCAAATTTTGACTTTTCTTTGGCACGTATCCCGAGGCATCGATTCCTTCTTCGATCTTGTACTGATTTCTCGCATAATCTACAGATAATTCACCGATTCCTGCAGATTCATAATTTTATCAAATCAGTAACGAATACAACGGATAAACGCGCACAATTTATTTGAACACAGGGGTTATCTGATATAAAAGATATGTATAATTCTAAACATATCAAATATCCCCACACTCAACCTTTTGCTTGTCCCTAAGCAAAATCCTAAACACATATCAAACTTAAATTATTAAACAGAAACGTATGCTTTAAACAAATCTAAATATGAACTACAAAAATTTTTAAATACAGAGGTTTCACAAGACTTACAACGTTCAAGAGGTTAATAAATCAAGAAAATGAAACGAGTAACCAAGAATACTTAATCAAAATTTTCTTACTTTTAAGTAATTAATTATGTAATAACAACACCTCTCACTGAATTCACTCTTCTCTCGGATGATATGTATGTGATTTTTAGTGAACTCTCAAAACCAGACTATGTAGCATTACTACTATAAGCTTGTACGTCAATCAAATCTCCACCTAATTGTTAGAAATCAATACAGATAAAGAGGACTTAAAATGGGTAAATGGGGTTTAAAGGTAGGCTGTTTATATACAAAGATGTGACTAACTATAGAGTTTCATAGTTAGTTTATTGGAAATAAATACAAATGAAAACAATGAAATTAACAACACTAGGCCTTAGTACAATGGTTAGACAAGTGTGCGAAAGAGTGTGGTAGCACAGACCCGAGTTCGAATCTCGGGGGCTGCTACCATGCTATTTTTATGCCTGGCCTTATCTAGCGCACTGTTACAATATGAGACTAGCGGGGCGTGATTGCAAATAGAAGGGTGTTTTTTTTTTTTTTTTTTTTTTTCACAACCACTTTCATCCTAATGACTCTTTTTACGGTCAGATCGTCAAGACCATTTTATCGAAGAAGCAAATCAAGTCTTTTTCAATGTAGCAAATATTACTTCTAATTCTGATAGATCGTTCGGCATTGAGCCTAATAGACCCTACCTATATTAGAAGCGTGCATTTGACTTTTTTACATCTTCTCGTATAAGATCAGTTTCTAAAATCCATTCCGGTTATCAGGTAACAAACGAATGGTTTCAGGCTCAAAGTGGTATCGAATGGTAATGGTGAATATTTACAGAAAAGGGTGATTCTAAGTCCTCTTTTATACTTGTATCAATATCTAAACCAAGGTCTTAAAATGTATCAAAACGTACAAGTTCTAAAGTAATGCAACACATCGGTATACACACATGAAACGAAAGTAGTGTTTTTTTTTTTTTTTGTAATAAACACTTATAGGCTCAAATCTTACCGTCATGTGGTAAAGTAATGGTTAAAGGTTGTTATTGCATAGTTAATTTACTCTAAAGTTAGAAAAATTATCTTAAGTATCTCGTAAAAATTTTCTCAAAAACTTGATTTAAAAACCTACTATCCCGCAACTTAAAGAAACGTGTATTTTCAAAATTTGTATATTACATATCTAAATTGTTATATACAGACATTATTGAATTTTTTTTTTCAAGTTTCTCAATGCTTTCAAGCTTTTCAATGCTTTCAATGTGTCTAAAGGATCGGGACAAGGTTTTTTTTTTTTTTTTTAATTATAATTCCTCATCCCCACACTTGAAAGACACATTGTCCTCAATGTGCGAAAATGAGAAATATAATTAAGCACACTTGCAAAAAATAAACACGCTTGCTGAAATTAAAAATGTTACTTCCCTGATGTGTTTTATCTCGTTTCCAAATCTGCGTTGCCTCGTCGTATTTTATCAATTTGTCGTGCAATTCCTGTATACGACGCTTGCAAAAATAATAAGTAACACAACAATCAGAAATAACAGAACACAAAAATTAAAGCACACCAAAACAAATGTCAATATATACAAATACATAAAGTACTGTCAGATACAGAAAATAAAAACAGACTATGGTGGTGCAGACTGATCATGTGGAGGGGAAAGGCGGTCCAAGATGATCTGAAGAATCCCCCTAATCTCTGAAATAGCCTGGGTCTGCGCAACCTGTGTCTCTCTCATCTCCTGCTGCCCCTGCCTGATCTGCTCTACGCTCTGCTCTAAACTGGCTAGGCGATCTGCCTGGGAGGCTCTGGCTCTGGGCTGTCTAGCTCTCTCTCTCGCAGGCACCTGATGTGCAGCTCCTGCAGGGACCCCCTCTGGGATAGGGCGTGCTGGTCGGAAACGTGGGGGGCTACCCGGCTCCATCATCTCTGGCATATATGACATATCCCTCCTGGTAATGTGGGTGCCACTCTCCTCTCTATGCAGATACTCCCTAGGAAAGAGCTCAAACACCCCCAAACTCTCTGCCATGGCGGTGATGTAACTGCCCATGCAGATCCTCGACCCTTGCCCCCGTCCATGCTCCCTCTGAAGTGAGAAGAGTAGGACCATAGCCAGGTTGGGCTCCCGACGCTGCTCTATACAGTAAAGACAAAATAACTCCTGGTGTGTCACTTTCTCGATACTCATGTATCGAGAAAAGACAGTGCAGGTCAGGGCCCTATGAATAAGTCGGAGAACAGGATCTCTGATCTGGGAGGCAGGGATCGTGGATCTGTACTTACCATCAGCGATGGTGGGCCAAAACTCCATCAACTGTGTCAACGTGACACAGCGTGGCAAATCCTTGTCTGACCATCCGATCAGAATCTCTGTGAAGACCGGCTGCCGGGTCTCCTCCTCTGTATATAAACCCATGCGGACGGCAAACTCAGCTATAGACATGGAATATGTCTGCCGTCCGAGCGCGAAACTAACGGCTGCTGGAGACGAGAGTCGCGCTGACTCGAGTGAAAAAGTAGATAAGAACTCAATAGTGAGCTCATAAAAAGACTCGCGGCTCTCGTCTAGCAGCCTCCTCCAACGAGGAGTGAGCAACTCCTCTAACCTGTCACTAACTCCCATCCTGCCCATCAAAGTCCAATCAATCGTCCTCGCCGTGTGAAGAGGTCGAATGATAAGGCGCTCCATGATACGATGCTCCTCTGTCCCCTCCTGAAAGTCGAGGAGAGTGCTCTCTCTGATATCTGGGAGCGGTGATGGAACCGGCTCCTGTAAATCGGGCAGGACTGCATCCGTAGCGTAGCGGATGGTCCTACCCTGCTGCTGCTGCTGCCCCTCCTGGTCCTCCTCCTCCTGAACTGGGACCTCGACATCTGGAGCCTCCTGCTCCTCTACTATAGGTTGCTCCTGAACAACTGGAGCCTGTACAACCGGGGCCTGCACAACTGGAGGCTCCTCCTCCTGCTGCTGCACAGGGCCTCGACTGCGCTTGCGTCCACTGGAAGGTCGTGACGGACCTGATCCTGACATATCTGCAATTCAAAAGTTTTAACAGTTTAGCATTGCAGAAATAATAAAAGTTACCGTTCCCTAACACGTTTTTCGATATTTTATTTTATTTAATTAAAAAAAATAAATATATACAATAATTTAAATATTAAAAACGTGTTTTTGATGTGTTAGGGAACTATGTTGCGACCGTATAGCATTTCGTTCGCGGTCGCAGATTATCAACAAAAATAATAATAATTTACAAAAATTAGAAATTTCGGCAGCATAACGGCGTATTTTTAAGAAAACCACCAATCCTCGCTTGCATTTTGGATTAAATACAAGCGAGGCGGCGAATCCTGCAAGTAAAACGCAAGTATATATATTCAATTCAATTCAAATCAAGCGCCCGAAATTTAACTACGCTATATTTAATTTACAACTAAATATTTAGAACTAACGACTATATGTTAAGCAACAATTTTAGCTAAACTATGAAACGATGTTAAATTAACCGACAATAACAATATTACAACTAAACTTACTTAACGATATTAAATTATTTACAAGTATAATTACTAACACAAATAACAGTTTAAAATTTAAACTACTTTAAACTACAAACGACATTAATAATAAAACTAAACTATATAAACGAGTTTTAACTAGAAATATATCTAACTAAAAACGACAAAATTTACGACAACAACATAATTAAGTATAAACAATCTAAACTCAAACGAACAAAGATACTAGACCCGACAAGCTAACTAAACCCGAACCTGGCCCGAACAAACAATTAAACCCGGACCCAACTTGAACAAACAAACAAACTAACCAACCCGAAACCAAACCGGCCCAAAATCAGTCAACCCGACCCTAAACACAACCTGAAACAAAACTGACCCATCCCGAACCGAACCTGAGCTCGAAATAACCCAACCCGAACCTAAACCCTGACCCGACTCGGAATCAAAATTGTGATAAGTGTTACCTGTGAAGAATGTAGGTCCGAGGGTGGTCAGTGGTGGTTGCAGACGGAGGTGATGACGGTGGTGGGCGGCGGCGATTGAGGCGGTGGCGGTGTCCGGTCGGTGCGGTGAAGATGGAGGGTGAAGTGGTGAAGGTAGTGGAGTGGGGAGTGGTGATGACGATGGTGATTATGGAGATGAGGGGGCGGTCGTTTACGGTGGGAGTGGTGGCGGTTATGGAGGTGAGGAAGGCGGAGGGTTTATGTGGAGGTGATTATGAGAGACTGAACCCCGTTTGGGGTTTTTATTTTTGTCTGCCACAAGTCGTAGCGCACCGTTACATTTATGTGTAGCGGTGCGCTACCCCTTTATTTTTACATATATATATATATATATATATATATATAGGAATAAGTTAAAATGAGAACCACCTCGAGTTGTAAGAACCAGCGAGAACCACCCCCGCGGGGGGCCGTTGACCACGATTTTTTTTTACAACTAGATGTGTATATTTTAACACCCTACGCAAAGTTTGGGTTCAAACGGCGCGCCCGAGGGGGTAGTTTTTTACGCCCAAAGTTTGGTTAAAAAAAAAAGAAAAATTAAAAGAAATTAAAAAAACCCAAACTTTGGGCGTAAAAAACTACCCCCTCGGGCGCGCCGTTTAAACCCAAACTTTACGTAGGGTGTTAAAATATACACATCTAGTTGTAAAAAAAATTTCGTGGTCAACGGCCACCCGCGGGGGTGGTTCTCGCTGGTTCTTACAACTCGAGGTGGTTCTCATTTTAACCTTCCCCTATATATATATATATATATATATATATATATATATATATATATATATATATATATATATATTTTTAAACAAATTTTATTTACAAAAATTAAAAAAATATTTACAAACCAAGGGATTTCCGTAATGTTTTCTTGTCAAGACCAGTTTTATCTAAAATGTGCACAATGTCATCCTTAATCCTGTAATGTACGTGACTTCCAACCTTAGTGGAGCGCTCGGCATCCAGCCTAATCGCACCCACCCTCATTAATTGAACGTACTCACTTTGAGATTCAGTCTGACTTTGTTTACATTTTCCGGTATGTGTCCAGTTCCCACATCCTCTGCATCTATCGTAGCGTTTTGCTCTACGCTTCATTGCACTTCTGGATGTGCCACAGAATGGTGTTATCTGCTCTTGACGTCTCCATTCCTTCCGTACCTCAGCAGTTAGGAGAAAGATTTTCTCCTTAATTTCTGTAGGTAGCCTTGGTTCTGCTAATTCTAAGCAACAAAGGAAATTAAAATCGAAAGGATGCATATTAAAAACTAAATCACACGCTTGGATATTTTGTTGAATTTATCAGCAGCTCCGAAATCACCCGAATGGAGATTGAGTACGGGTGGAACAATTCAAACCTGCATACACAAAAACAAACAGAAAATCCAAGTAATATTAAAATGACTCAAAAAACTAAATCAGACTCCTGTACTAAAAATTAAAACACACATTAACTATCTATCTACCCTAATCTTGAGTTTTCACTCAAGAGTTTAACCGTTGGTGATTGGTGTGACATCGAGACGAGTTACCCCTGCCTCGATAGTGTTAATTGGCCCTCCCAGGTAATGTTTCAACCTGTGTCCATTCACCTTCCAAGTGCTTCCATTTTCTTCGTTCTGTAACTCAACTGTTCCGTATGGGAAAACTTCTTTCACTATATATGGTCCTGTCCACTTTGATTTAAGCTTTCCTGCAAACAATCTTAAACGTGAGTTGTATAAAAGCACTTTATCACCTTTCTTAAATTCTTTCAACCCCTTTAACTTCCTGTCATGCAACGCCTTTGATTTCTCTTTGATATTCCAAGATCGTTCATACGCGGCGTCTCTCAGGGCTTCCAATTCATGAATTTGGAAGTATCGTCTTTTGGCGGCCTCCGTTAAGTCGAGATTCACAGTTTTGAGAGCCCAAAGTGCTCGGTGCTCTAACTCAACGGGTAAATGACAAGCCTTGCCATAGACAATCATGAATGGGGTAGTACCCAGGGGTGTTTTGTAGGCTGTTCTAAATGCCCACAATGCATCATCGAGTTTATCTGACCAATCTTTTCTGCTTTTACCTACGGTTTTCTCTAGGATTCGCTTGACTCCTCGATTCGCGTTTTCAACCTGACCGCTTGTTTGGGGGTGGTATGAAGTGGAAAAACGGTGAGTGACTCCGTAGCGTGCTAAAGCCTTTTGCATGATTGCATTGCAAAAATGTGTGCCACGGTCACTGATCAGGGCTTTAGGTGTACCGAAACGAGTGAAGAGTTTCTTAAGGAACCTCACCACTACTCGGGCATCATTGGTAGGCAAAGCTTGTGCTTCCACCCACTTTGAGACGTAATCGATTGCCACGAGTATGTACCGATTCCCACTCGAAGAGGGGAATGGTCCCATGAAGTCAATGCCCCAAACGTCGAAGATTTCGACAATTTGAATTGGGTTTTGGGGCATCTCATCCTTGGATGAGATATTTCCGGTGCGTTGGCAACGGTCACATGTCTTAACAAACTCAATCGCATCCTTAACTACTGAAGGCCAAAAAAAACCACAATCGAAAACTTTTTGTGCAGTAATGTGTGGACCATGGTGGCCTCCTGTCAATCCTTCATGTACATGCCTCAGAATCCCTAAACCTTCCTCTCGGCTCACACACCTCCTCAGGATTCTATCTCCTCCTATCTTGAAAAGATAGGGATCATCCCAAATGTACCTCTTTGCATCCTGAAAAAATTTCTTCTTCTGTTGGGTGGTCATACCTTTCAACACTATTCCTCTCGCTAGGTAATTTGCCAAGTCTGTGAACCATGGCATCCCCTCCTTCTCAGCTGATATGAGATCTATGTGCTCATGAGGGAATTTATCACCTATTTCTTCCTCTCGAATTTCTTCTCTCTCAGGATCCTCTAATCGTGATAAGTGATCTGCAGCCGTGTTTTCTGCTCCCTTTTTGTCTCTGATTTCTATGTCGAATTCAGAAAGGAGTAGAATCCACCGTATGAGACGGGGTTTTGCGTCTTTCTTTTTAAAGAGATAACGCAAGGCTGCATGGTCAGTGAAAACAATGGTTTTGGATAAAACGAGATATGAACGAAACTTATCAAACGCGAATACTACAGCGAGAAGCTCTTTCTCAGTGGTGGTATAATTCTCTTGTGCATCATTGAGAGTTTTACTCGCGTAATAAATCAGATGAAAGTGCTTTTCAATTCTTTGACCCAAAACTGCTCCTACAGCATAGTCACTAGCATCACACATGAGCTCAAAGGGTAAGTTCCAATCGAGTGAGATAAGAATCGGTGCACTTATAAGTTTCTCTTTCAGAAAGTCGAAGGCTTTCAAGCATTCCTCATTAAAGACAAATGATACATCTTTTTCAAGGAGTCGCGTTATAGGACGCGTGATTTTAGAAAAATCTTTGATAAAACGCCTATAAAAGCCTGCATGACCAAGGAAACTGCGAACGGACTTAACATTTGTCGGTGGGGGTAACCTACTGATGGTATCAATTTTTGCTTTATCAACCTCGATACCGGCTCGTGAAATTTTGTGTCCTAACACAATTCCTTCTGTCACCATGAAGTGACACTTTTCCCAATTCAGCATCAGCTTTGTTTCAATACATCTCTTCATCATTTCCTCAAGATTTACTAAACAATGCTCAAAAGAGTCTCCATACACAGAAAAATCATCCATGAACACCTCCATGGACCTCTCAACCATGCCTTGAAAGATGGCAACCATACATCGTTGAAAAGTCGCCGGTGCATTGCATAATCCGAAAGGCATGCGTCGATACGCATATGTGCCGTATGGACAAGTGAAAGTGGTTTTCTCTTGGTCTTCTGGTGCGATTGGAATTTGGAAATATCCAGAAAAACCATCGAGAAAACAGTAGAATTGCTGCCCTGCAAGACGTTCGAGCATTTGATCGATGAACGGGAATGGAAAATGGTATTTTCGAGTAGCATCGTTAAGCTTGCGGTAATCAATACACACTCGCCAACTGGTGACTGTACGTGAAGGTATAAGCTCATTTTTCTCATTCATGATAACGGTCATTCCTCCTTTCTTAGGAACGACTTGGGTTGGACTAACCCACGCGGAATCAGAAATAGGATAAATTAGCCCGGCCTCCATCAACTTAATTACCTCTTTCCTAATTACCTCATTCATGTTAGGATTTAAACGTCTTTGAGGTTGCACTACTGGTTTAAATTCCTCCTCCATGAGAATCCTGTGTGTGCAGAAAGTGGGACTGATTCCCTTGATATCAGACAGCTTCCATGCTATGGCATTTTTGTGCTCTCGTAGCATCTCAATCAACTTGGTCTTCTCTTCTTCCGTCAACTCGGATGATATAATGACAGGCAAACTTGAATCCTCTCCTAAGAAAACATACTCTAAGTGGGAAGGAAGGACTTTAAGCTCTAGAGATGACTCTATGGGTTTGCTCTCATTTTCTTCCTTGACCTCACATAACTCCAATGGTTCCGGAATCAGCTCCGGATCATCTTCTTCAATCTCAATCTCATCCTCCTCTTCATTCTCGTTTTCAACTAGATCGGCTCCGCTAATGTAGTTAAAACAATGATCAACGCACGAAACGAAGGAATCTATAAAGTAAACGGAATGACAAGGATCACTATCATTATCAACATCTCTGGGGTGTTGCATGGCTCTTTCTACTTCGAATGTGACAATCTCGTCACCTGCACGAAGTGAAATCTTACCATCGAAGACATCAATAACTGCCTTGGCAGTTCGAAGGAATGGACGACCTAGAATGATTGGAACTTTTTCATCAGCCTCCATATCAAGTACAACAAAATCAACGGGAAATACGAATTTATCAACTTTGACTAGAAGATTTTCGACAATCCCCCGCGGATATTTTATCGAACGATCTGCCAATGACAGTGACATGCGTGTGGGTGTAAGTTCTCCCAAACCTAGCCTTTCGTAGAGTGAAAATGGCATTAAATTAATGCTTGCACCTAAATCAGCTAACGCATGAGCTGGAGCAATGGTACCTCCAAAGAAACACGGGATGGTGAATGTGCCTGGATCGGTTAATTTCTCAGGTAGCTTATTCAAAACTACCGCAGAACAACCTCCAGTCAATGGAATGTTTGAAAGTTCACCTAACCTGTCTTTTCTCTTTAGAAGGTCCTTAAGAAATTTGGCATATTTGGGCATGGTTTGAAGTGCTTCGATGAATGGAAGATTAATCTTCAATTGCTTAAAGATTTCTAAAAAATGACCATATTCCTTAGCATATTGTTGTTGCTTAAGGCGAGCAGGGTATGGTACATTCGAATGATCAACCAATGGGGATGGCTTAACTCCTACTGGTTTTTCTGTCTTCTCTTCAACTTTAGGCTCTCCGGTTTGTGCGGTACTTGCTGGGTCTATCTTCTCTTGCACCTTACCAGGAGTTTCCATTTCGATCTCTTCATCTACCTCGTCTTCATTCTCCTCCTCTGGTTTCTCTTGAGCAACCTCTGGTAGAATCCTGCCACTACGAGTAGTAATAGCTTTAGCTGTTTGATTAGCTGGATTCTGGTAGGTGTTTCCCGAGAACTGACCAGGAGGTTTCTGGTGTAGTTGTTTATTTATATCACCTAATTGTCTCTGAAGATCTAAGAGTGAAGATTGATGGTTTTTATTATGAAGTTCTTGGTTTTTGTTAATTTGGTCCTGATTTCTAGCGAAGTTGGTGAATTCATTTAGAGTTTTCTGAGTACTTTGATCTTTCGCCATTAATTGAGAAAACATCTCCTCAATTCTTCCTAGATTTGATTCTGGACCTTTTCCTTCTTGATTTCCCTGAGATGAACTTCCTGCAGCAAACTGATTTCCTGAATTAGAGCTTCCAAATTGACCTCCATGATTCGAATTACCGAATTGATTGCTATTAGAATAGAAACCTGGCCCTCGGCTTTGGTATTGATTGGATGAATATCCAGGTGGATTTCCAGATGAACGGTAATTACTACGCCAATTAGAGTTGTTATTGAATGTGTTGTTGGCGTTGAATGGATTGGTAGGTCCTCGATTTTGATTTGCTACGAACTCAACTTGCTCCAAGGTAAGTGTTGGACAATCTCCAGTATCATGCCCTCCTCTGCATACTTCACATCTATCAACCTTTTTCTTGATTTCATCAAGTTCTCTTGTGAAAGTTTTCTCCATCCGATCTAAAACAGCAGCTACCGATGAATCCAAGCCAACTTGGTTCACCCCTCGAGTGGTCGAAGAGGTGTTAGTTACAAGAATTGATTTCCTGCTGGCAGCGCTATAATCCATATCAGAATGGGCAAAACTTTCAAAAAGATCATTACAGTCAGCAACTGATTTCTTTCCCATGAGTTGTCCTCCAGCCGAAGTGTCAAAACGGGATTTGATTTCTGGGGTAAGACCATTGTAGAATTTCTCTACAAGTGCCCACTCTGACAATCCATGCTGTGAACATATGGCGAGTAAGGTTTGAAATCTTTCCCAGGCAAGATGGTATGGTTCATCAGGTTCCATCCGGAATGAATGGATCTGATCACGAAGTCGAGATGCTTTGGCTGGTGGGTAGTATTTGGCTAAAAAGGCATCTCTAAGACCTGCCCAAGTGGTGAAAGTTCCTGCTGGCTGTGATTCAAACCAAATGGCTGCACGTCCAGCGAGGGAAAACGGAAAAACTTGAAGGTAACGGGTATCAAGGTTAACTCCTTCGATAGAATAAGTGGAGCAAAGACGTGTAATACGGTTTATGTGAGCTGGTGCATCTTCATCATCACGTCCATGGAATTGGCAAGAATTAGCGATAGCAGTCATAATGTAGGATGGAATTTGCCAAGATCTTTCATTGTTGATTTGGGGAACGGTGATGGGTGAAGCTTCACCGGTAAAACCGGATGTGGCTTGTTGGTAAACAGTGCGATTAGCCATTAGAGCTTTGGTTACTGGACTTGGAGAACGTGAAATTTCGAAAGAATCAGTTTCTGTTGTTGTTTCAGATTCAAAATAAGGATTTTCAAAAGTTTGGAATTCACTTGTGTTACTTGATTCTCCTTCCTGATTGTTTGTACGGTGAAAGAATAAAAGTTCAGGATCGTAGTGTGGTTCAAATTCAGGTGGTCCTTGTGAACGTGTATTGTGCATAAACTAAAAAAAATTAAACTACTAATTGAAAATAAACAATTTAAACACAATTTAAGCTAAAAAAAATTACAAACTAAAAAAAAAATAAAAATTTCACTCAAAATAAAATACACATACAAGATTACACTAATGTTTACACTAAAAAAAAAATTAAATTTAAAAAAAATATAAACAAAGTAATTAATGCGATTGCAAAAGTGTATTTCCCCGGCAACGGCGCCAAAAACTTGATGTGCAGAAAGCGGTCAATTAAAAACACCTAAAAATGTAAACTTTTGGACATGCTTTGGCCTAATAGGTATCGGTACTCTCAATTAGGATTGTCCCCAGGTAGGCAATCGAGTCGTACGAAATGCCAACCTAGACAGGAGTTCCCAATATCACGGTACTTAACCCTTCCAGTTACTACATGTCCGACACGAAAAATACATTTTTACAAATATTGTACAAAAAGACAACTTTTAGAAATAACTTTAAAGTAGACACTCTAAGCTTTAAATTTATACTTAGACTCGATTTTAGAAATAAAACACACAACCGGCAGTGTACCGATCAGTGTAGTAAAGTGAAAATTAAGTCCGGATATCGAACCCAAGGGAAAACAGTTTGAACTACGTTAATTAGTTTGTTTATACAAGATTTTATACACTAATGATTGTTTTTGTATTTTTGGTTTAAAAGGGGGTTTTTCTTGAAATGTAAATTAAGTAAAAGTTAAATAAAGATTAACTACAAACAACGAAAATAAGATAAGAAGCGTCGAATTAAAGAAAATAAATACAAATACAATATAACAAGTAACAGATAACAATTAAACGATTAACATGTAACAATTACAAAAACAACAGTTTATAACAAAGATTTAACAAAAATATAACAAAGATTTAACAATAATGATAAGGGACTATCCAGGTTAGAATCCTACTTATTAATAACATGCTTTCTACCGGGCAATTGTGTGATTTGAAATCGGGATCTTTAGATATTAAACCTTAAAAGACGACTTAGGATTCCTAATCATTCTCGGGAATACAACTATGTGACTTTTAAGGTTTATATTTATTACCGATTTTCTAAACTACTTTACAGTTGTCTAGTGTTCTTGATAAGTGTTTGGAACTTACTTCTTAACAGTTATAAGTCTAAACAATTTAAGAAAACATTGTTTGGTTTAATAGATAATTTAGTGACAATTCAACTAAAATGATTTCTTACAAAACTCAATTTTAGCAATACACTATGTTTAAGCTATTAATATTTTTATACCTTACGGCGCTAAAAATAGTTAAACATTAAAACTGGATTAATTTGATCATTGATTCTATGGTTTATTTTACAATATCACCATATGATTACCCAACCCATTTAGGACTTTGAATATCAACAGAATTCATTTTATGAAATTACTTTCACTAGAATTGATGTGAAACTAATGATCAAAGTAAAAATCAAGTTAAAACATTCATAAACACCAAACATGTAACTTAGATTATTTACTTAACAAGAACAATAACAATCACACAATACCCGGTAAAAATCACATATTAAAAAGTATTCATCATAACCCAGATAGTTTCAACGTTTAGCTACACATATTATTAAACATTACAACTACACAAAGTTTGGAAATAAATACAAACATTATTACAAGACAAATTGAACTTACAAACGAAAGGTTATAGAATTCGGATCAATTGGAACTCGGACAGAATAACTTTACGACTCCCGATAGCTCCGAGATTCTTCACCAGTACTTCTAGTGGAACGGAAATTACAACAATAACCCACTCGGGTCGATTAGGATTAGAACCGACAGCCTCTGGACGTCTCGAGAGTTCCGCGGTACTTCACCGGCACTTCCGGGTGTTTAAACTCGAATATAAACAGAATGATAACAGAGATTTTGGAGAAGAAATGGTGTAATTTTCGAGTTAGGGTGCACGGGTATTTATAGGTAAGATTTTTGGCTCCTGTTCACCCTTAGCGCACCGTTACAATATAAGGGTAGCGGTGCGCTACACCTTTTATGACCTAACTTTCCCACTGAGCATAAAGGGCTAACGCACCGTTACACTTTGGTTGTAGCGGTGCGCTACCACTTTTCTGACCTAATTTTCTTTTTGTCGTACATGATGCTAGCGCACCGTTATGTTTTTACTGTAGCGGTGCGCTACCGTTGACTGATGTCAAATTTTGACTTTTCTTTGGCACGTATCCCGAGGCATCGATTCCTTCTTCGATCTTGTGCTGATTTCTCGCATAATCTACAGATAATTCACCGATTCCTGCAGATTCATAATTTTATCAAATCAGTAACGAATACAACGGATAAACGCGCACAATTTATTTGAACACAGGGGTTATCTGATATAAAAGATATGTATAATTCTAAACATATCAAATATCCCCACACTTAACCTTTTGCTTGTCCCTAAGCAAAATCCTAAACACATATCAAACTTAAATTATTAAACAGAAACGTATGCTTTAAACAAATCTAAATATGAACTACAAAAATTTTTAAATACAGAGGTTTCACAAGACTTACAACGTTCAAGAGGTTAATAAATCAAGAAAATGAAACGAGTAACCAAGAATACTTAATCAAAATTTTCTTACTTTTAAGTAATTAATTATGTAATAACAACACCTCTCACTGAATTCACTCTTCTCTCGGATGATATGTATGTGATTTTTAGTGAACTCTCAAAACCAGACTATGTAGCATTACTACTATAAGCTTGTACGTCAATCAAATCTCCACCTAATTGTTAGAAATCAATACAGATAAAGAGGACTTAAAATGGGTAAATGGGGTTTAAAGGTAGGCTGTTTATATACAAAGATGTGACTAACTATAGAGTTTCATAGTTAGTTTATTGGAAATAAATACAAATGAAAACAATGAAATTAACAACACTAGGCCTTAGTACAATGGTTAGACAAGTGTGCGAAAGAGTGTGGTAGCACAGACCCGAGTTCGAATCTCGGGGGCTGCTACCATGCTATTTTTATGCCTGGCCTTATCTAGCGCACTGTTACAATATGAGACTAGCGGGGCGTGATTGCAAATAGAAGGGTGTTTTTTTTTTTTTTCACAACCACTTTCATCCTAATGACTCTTTTTACGGTCAGATCGTCAAGACCATTTTATCGAAGAAGCAAATCAAGTCTTTTTCAATGTAGCAAATATTACTTCTAATTCTGATAGATCGTTCGGCATTGAGCCTAATAGACCCTACCTATATTAGAAGCGTGCATTTGACTTTTTTACATCTTCTCGTATAAGATCAGTTTCTAAAATCCATTCCGGTTATCAGGTAACAAACGAATGGTTTCAGGCTCAAAGTGGTATCGAATGGTAATGGTGAATATTTACAGAAAAGGGTGATTCTAAGTCCTCTTTTATACTTGTATCAATATCTAAACCAAGGTCTTAAAATGTATCAAAACGTACAAGTTCTAAAGTAATGCAACACATCGGTATACACACATGAAACGAAAGTAGTGTTTTTTTTTTTTTTTGTAATAAACACTTATAGGCTCAAATCTTACCGTCATGTGGTAAAGTAATGGTTAAAGGTTGTTATTGCATAGTTAATTTACTCTAAAGTTAGAAAAATTATCTTAAGTATCTCGTAAAAATTTTCTCAAAAACTTGATTTAAAAACCTACTATCCCGCAACTTAAAGAAACGTGTATTTTCAAAATTTGTATATTACATATCTAAATTGTTATATACAGACATTATTGAATTTTTTTTTTCAAGTTTCTCAATGCTTTCAAGCTTTTCAATGCTTTCAATGTGTCTAAAGGATCGGGACAAGGTTTTTTTTTTTTTTTTTAATTATAATTCCTCATCCCCACACTTGAAAGACACATTGTCCTCAATGTGCGAAAATGAGAAATATAATTAAGCACACTTGCAAAAAATAAACACGCTTGCTGAAATTAAAAATGTTACTTCCCTGATGTGTTTTATCTCGTTTCCAAATCTGCGTTGCCTCGTCGTATTTTATCAATTTGTCGTGCAATTCCTGTATACGACGCTTGCAAAAATAATAAGTAACACAACAATCAGAAATAACAGAACACAAAAATTAAAGCACACCAAAACAAATGTCAATATATACAAATACATAAAGTACTGTCAGATACAGAAAATAAAAACAGACTATGGTGGTGCAGACTGATCATGTGGAGGGGAAAGGCGGTCCAAGATGATCTGAAGAATCCCCCTAATCTCTGAAATAGCCTGGGTCTGCGCAACCTGTGTCTCTCTCATCTCCTGCTGCCCCTGCCTGATCTGCTCTACGCTCTGCTCTAAACTGGCTAGGCGATCTGCCTGGGAGGCTCTGGCTCTGGGCTGTCTAGCTCTCTCTCTCGCAGGCACCTGATGTGCAGCTCCTGCAGGGACCCCCTCTGGGATAGGGCGTGCTGGTCGGAAACGTGGGGGGCTACCCGGCTCCATCATCTCTGGCATATATGACATATCCCTCCTGGTAATGTGGGTGCCACTCTCCTCTCTATGCAGATACTCCCTAGGAAAGAGCTCAAACACCCCCAAACTCTCTGCCATGGCGGTGATGTAACTGCCCATGCAGATCCTCGACCCTTGCCCCCGTCCATGCTCCCTCTGAAGTGAGAAGAGTAGGACCATAGCCAGGTTGGGCTCCCGACGCTGCTCTATACAGTAAAGACAAAATAACTCCTGGTGTGTCACTTTCTCGATACTCATGTATCGAGAAAAGACAGTGCAGGTCAGGGCCCTATGAATAAGTCGGAGAACAGGATCTCTGATCTGGGAGGCAGGGATCGTGGATCTGTACTTACCATCAGCGATGGTGGGCCAAAACTCCATCAACTGTGTCAACGTGACACAGCGTGGCAAATCCTTGTCTGACCATCCGATCAGAATCTCTGTGAAGACCGGCTGCCGGGTCTCCTCCTCTGTATATAAACCCATGCGGACGGCAAACTCAGCTATAGACATGGAATATGTCTGCCGTCCGAGCGCGAAACTAACGGCTGCTGGAGACGAGAGTCGCGCTGACTCGAGTGAAAAAGTAGATAAGAACTCAATAGTGAGCTCATAAAAAGACTCGCGGCTCTCGTCTAGCAGCCTCCTCCAACGAGGAGTGAGCAACTCCTCTAACCTGTCACTAACTCCCATCCTGCCCATCAAAGTCCAATCAATCGTCCTCGCCGTGTGAAAAGGTCGAATGATAAGGCGCTCCATGATACGATGCTCCTCTGTCCCCTCCTGAAAGTCGAGGAGAGTGCTCTCTCTGATATCTGGGAGCGGTGATGGAACCGGCTCCTGTAAATCGGGCAGGACTGCATCCGTAGCGTAGCGGATGGTCCTACCCTGCTGCTGCTGCTGCCCCTCCTGGTCCTCCTCCTCCTGAACTGGGACCTCGACATCTGGAGCCTCCTGCTCCTCTACTATAGGCTGCTCCTGAACAACTGGAGCCTGTACAACCGGGGCCTGCACAACTGGAGGCTCCTCCTCCTGCTGCTGCACAGGGCCTCGACTGCGCTTGCGTCCACTGGAAGGTCGTGACGGACCTGATCCTGACATATCTGCAATTCAAAAGTTTTAACAGTTTAGCATTGCAGAAATAATAAAAGTTACCGTTCCCTAACACGTTTTTCGATATTTTATTTTATTTAATTAAAAAAAATAAATATATACAATAATTTAAATATTAAAAACGTGTTTTTGATGTGTTAGGGAACTATGTTGCGACCGTATAGCATTTCGTTCGCGGTCGCAGATTATCAACAAAAATAATAATAATTTACAAAAATTAGAAATTTCGGCAGCATAACGGCGTATTTTTAAGAAAACCACCAATCCTCGCTTGCATTTTGGATTAAATACAAGCGAGGCGGCGAATCCTGCAAGTAAAACGCAAGTATATATATTCAATTCAATTCAAATCAAGCGCCCGAAATTTAACTACGCTATATTTAATTTACAACTAAATATTTAGAACTAACGACTATATGTTAAGCAACAATTTTAGCTAAACTATGAAACGATGTTAAATTAACCGACAATAACAATATTACAACTAAACTTACTTAACGATATTAAATTATTTACAAGTATAATTACTAACACAAATAACAGTTTAAAATTTAAACTACTTTAAACTACAAACGACATTAATAATAAAACTAAACTATATAAACGAGTTTTAACTAGAAATATATCTAACTAAAAACGACAAAATTTACGACAACAACATAATTAAGTATAAACAATCTAAACTCAAACGAACAAAGATACTAGACCCGACAAGCTAACTAAACCCGAACCTGGCCCGAACAAACAATTAAACCCGGACCCAACTTGAACAAACAAACAAACTAACCAACCCGAAACCAAACCGGCCCAAAATCAGTCAACCCGACCCTAAACACAACCTGAAACAAAACTGACCCATCCCGAACCGAACCTGAGCTCGAAATAACCCAACCCGAACCTAAACCCTGACCCGACTCGGAATCAAAATTGTGATAAGTGTTACCTGTGAAGAATGTAGGTCCGAGGGTGGTCAGTGGTGGTTGCAGACGGAGGTGATGACGGTGGTGGGCGGCGGCGATTGAGGCGGTGGCGGTGTCCGGTCGGTGCGGTGAAGATGGAGGGTGAAGTGGTGAAGGTAGTGGAGTGGGGAGTGGTGATGACGATGGTGATTATGGAGATGAGGGGGCGGTCGTTTACGGTGGGAGTGGTGGCGGTTATGGAGGTGAGGAAGGCGGAGGGTTTATGTGGAGGTGATTATGAGAGACTGAACCCCGTTTGGGGTTTTTATTTTTGTCTGCCACAAGTCGTAGCGCACCGTTACATTTATGTGTAGCGGTGCGCTACCCCTTTATTTATATATATATATATATATATATATATATATATATAGGAATAAGTTAAAATGAGAACCACCTCGAGTTGTAAGAACCAGCGAGAACCACCCCCGCGGGGGGCCGTTGACCACGATTTTTTTTTACAACTAGATGTGTATATTTTAACACCCTACGCAAAGTTTGGGTTCAAACGGCGCGCCCGAGGGGGTAGTTTTTTACGCCCAAAGTTTGGTTAAAAAAAAAGAAAAATTAAAAGAAATTAAAAAAACCCAAACTTTGGGCGTAAAAAACTACCCCCTCGGGCGCGCCGTTTAAACCCAAACTTTACGTAGGGTGTTAAAATATACACATCTAGTTGTAAAAAAAATTTCGTGGTCAACGGCCACCCGCGGGGGTGGTTCTCGCTGGTTCTTACAACTCGAGGTGGTTCTCATTTTAACCTTCCCCTATATATATATATATTTTTAAACAAATTTTATTTACAAAAATTAAAAAAATATTTACAAACCAAGGGATTTCCGTAATGTTTTCTTGTCAAGACCAGTTTTATCTAAAATGTGCACAATGTCATCCTTAATCCTGTAATGTACGTGACTTCCAACCTTAGTGGAGCGCTCGGCATCCAGCCTAATCGCACCCACCCTCATTAATTGAACGTACTCACTTTGAGATTCAGTCTGACTTTGTTTACATTTTCCGGTATGTGTCCAGTTCCCACATCCTCTGCATCTATCGTAGCGTTTTGCTCTACGCTTCATTGCACTTCTGGATGTGCCACAGAATGGTGTTATCTGCTCTTGACGTCTCCATTCCTTCCGTACCTCAGCAGTTAGGAGAAAGATTTTCTCCTTAATTTCTGTAGGTAGCCTTGGTTCTGCTAATTCTAAGCAACAAAGGAAATTAAAATCGAAAGGATGCATATTAAAAACTAAATCACACGCTTGGATATTTTGTTGAATTTATCAGCAGCTCCGAAATCACCCGAATGGAGATTGAGTACGGGTGGAACAATTCAAACCTGCATACACAAAAACAAACAGAAAATCCAAGTAATATTAAAATGACTCAAAAAACTAAATCAGACTCCTGTACTAAAAATTAAAACACACATTAACTATCTATCTACCCTAATCTTGAGTTTTCACTCAAGAGTTTAACCGTTGGTGATTGGTGTGACATCGAGACGAGTTACCTCCGCCTCGATAGTGTTAATTGGCCCTCCCAGGTAATGTTTCAACCTGTGTCCATTCACCTTCCAAGTGCTTCCATTTTCTTCGTTCTGTAACTCAACTGTTCCGTATGGGAAAACTTCTTTCACTATATATGGTCCTGTCCACTTTGATTTAAGCTTTCCTGCAAACAATCTTAAACGTGAGTTGTATAAAAGCACTTTATCACCTTTCTTAAATTCTTTCAACCCCTTTAACTTCCTGTCATGCAACGCCTTTGATTTCTCTTTGATATTCCAAGATCGTTCATACGCGGCGTCTCTCAGGGCTTCCAATTCATGAATTTGGAAGTATCGTCTTTTGGCGGCCTCCGTTAAGTCGAGATTCACAGTTTTGAGAGCCCAAAGTGCTCGGTGCTCTAACTCAACGGGTAAATGACAAGCCTTGCCATAGACAATCATGAATGGGGTAGTACCCAGGGGTGTTTTGTAGGCTGTTCTAAATGCCCACAATGCATCATCGAGTTTATCTGACCAATCTTTTCTGCTTTTACCTACGGTTTTCTCTAGGATTCGCTTGACTCCTCGATTCGCGTTTTCAACCTGACCGCTTGTTTGGGGGTGGTATGAAGTGGAAAAACGGTGAGTGACTCCGTAGCGTGCTAAAGCCTTTTGCATGATTGCATTGCAAAAATGTGTGCCACGGTCACTGATCAGGGCTTTAGGTGTACCGAAACGAGTGAAGAGTTTCTTAAGGAACCTCACCACTACTCGGGCATCATTGGTAGGCAAAGCTTGTGCTTCCACCCACTTTGAGACGTAATCGATTGCCACGAGTATGTACCGATTCCCACTCGAAGAGGGGAATGGTCCCATGAAGTCAATGCCCCAAACGTCGAAGATTTCGACAATTTGAATTGGGTTTTGGGGCATCTCATCCTTGGATGAGATATTTCCGGTGCGTTGGCAACGGTCACATGTCTTAACAAACTCAATCGCATCCTTAACTACTGAAGGCCAAAAAAAACCACAATCGAAAACTTTTTGTGCAGTAATGTGTGGACCATGGTGGCCTCCTGTCAATCCTTCATGTACATGCCTCAGAATCCCTAAACCTTCCTCTCGGCTCACACACCTCCTCAGGATTCTATCTCCTCCTATCTTGAAAAGATAGGGATCATCCCAAATGTACCTCTTTGCATCCTGAAAAAATTTCTTCTTCTGTTGGGTGGTCATACCTTTCAACACTATTCCTCTCGCTAGGTAATTTGCCAAGTCTGTGAACCATGGCATCCCCTCCTTCTCAGCTGATATGAGATCTATGTGCTCATGAGGGAATTTATCACCTATTTCTTCCTCTCGAATTTCTTCTCTCTCAGGATCCTCTAATCGTGATAAGTGATCTGCAGCCGTGTTTTCTGCTCCCTTTTTGTCTCTGATTTCTATGTCGAATTCAGAAAGGAGTAGAATCCACCGTATGAGACGGGGTTTTGCGTCTTTCTTTTTAAAGAGATAACGCAAGGCTGCATGGTCAGTGAAAACAATGGTTTTGGATAAAACGAGATATGAACGAAACTTATCAAACGCGAATACTACAGCGAGAAGCTCTTTCTCAGTGGTGGTATAATTCTCTTGTGCATCATTGAGAGTTTTACTCGCGTAATAAATCAGATGAAAGTGCTTTTCAATTCTTTGACCCAAAACTGCTCCTACAGCATAGTCACTAGCATCACACATGAGCTCAAAGGGTAAGTTCCAATCGAGTGAGATAAGAATCGGTGCACTTATAAGTTTCTCTTTCAGAAAGTCGAAGGCTTTCAAGCATTCCTCATTAAAGACAAATGATACATCTTTTTCAAGGAGTCGCGTTATAGGACGCGTGATTTTAGAAAAATCTTTGATAAAACGCCTATAAAAGCCTGCATGACCAAGGAAACTGCGAACGGACTTAACATTTGTCGGTGGGGGTAACCTACTGATGGTATCAATTTTTGCTTTATCAACCTCGATACCGGCTCGTGAAATTTTGTGTCCTAACACAATTCCTTCTGTCACCATGAAGTGACACTTTTCCCAATTCAGCATCAGCTTTGTTTCAATACATCTCTTCATCATTTCCTCAAGATTTACTAAACAATGCTCAAAAGAGTCTCCATACACAGAAAAATCATCCATGAACACCTCCATGGACCTCTCAACCATGCCTTGAAAGATGGCAACCATACATCGTTGAAAAGTCGCCGGTGCATTGCATAATCCGAAAGGCATGCGTCGATACGCATATGTGCCGTATGGACAAGTGAAAGTGGTTTTCTCTTGGTCTTCTGGTGCGATTGGAATTTGGAAATATCCAGAAAAACCATCGAGAAAACAGTAGAATTGCTGCCCTGCAAGACGTTCGAGCATTTGATCGATGAACGGGAGTGGAAAATGGTCTTTTCGAGTAGCATCGTTAAGCTTGCGGTAATCAATACACACTCGCCAACTGGTGACTGTACGTGAAGGTATAAGCTCATTTTTCTCATTCATGATAACGGTCATTCCTCCTTTCTTAGGAACGACTTGGGTTGGACTAACCCACGCGGAATCAGAAATAGGATAAATTAGCCCGGCCTCCATCAACTTAATTACCTCTTTCCTAATTACCTCATTCATGTTAGGATTTAAACGTCTTTGAGGTTGCACTACTGGTTTAAATTCCTCCTCCATGAGAATCCTGTGTGTGCAGAAAGTGGGACTGATTCCCTTGATATCAGACAGCTTCCATGCTATGGCATTTTTGTGCTCTCGTAGCATCTCAATCAACTTGGTCTTCTCTTCTTCCGTCAACTCGGATGATATAATGACAGGCAAACTTGAATCCTCTCCTAAGAAAACATACTCTAAGTGGGAAGGAAGGACTTTAAGCTCTAGAGATGACTCTATGGGTTTGCTCTCATTTTCTTCCTTGACCTCACATAACTCCAATGGTTCCGGAATCAGCTCCGGATCATCTTCTTCAATCTCAATCTCATCCTCCTCTTCATTCTCGTTTTCAACTAGATCGGCTCCGCTAATGTAGTTAAAACAATGATCAACGCACGAAACGAAGGAATCTATAAAGTAAACGGAATGACAAGGATCACTATCATTATCAACATCTCTGGGGTGTTGCATGGCTCTTTCTACTTCGAATGTGACAATCTCGTCACCTGCACGAAGTGAAATCTTACCATCGAAGACATCAATAACTGCCTTGGCAGTTCGAAGGAATGGACGACCTAGAATGATTGGAACTTTTTCATCAGCCTCCATATCAAGTACAACAAAATCAACGGGAAATACGAATTTATCAACTTTGACTAGAAGATTTTCGACAATCCCCCGCGGATATTTTATCGAACGATCTGCCAATGACAGTGACATGCGTGTGGGTGTAAGTTCTCCCAAACCTAGCCTTTCGTAGAGTGAAAATGGCATTAAATTAATGCTTGCACCTAAATCAGCTAACGCATGAGCTGGAGCAATGGTACCTCCAAAGAAACACGGGATGGTGAATGTGCCTGGATCGGTTAATTTCTCAGGTAGCTTATTCAAAACTACCGCAGAACAACCTCCAGTCAATGGAATGTTTGAAAGTTCACCTAACCTGTCTTTTCTCTTTAGAAGGTCCTTAAGAAATTTGGCATATTTGGGCATGGTTTGAAGTGCTTCGATGAATGGAAGATTAATCTTCAATTGCTTAAAGATTTCTAAAAAATGACCATATTCCTTAGCATATTGTTGTTGCTTAAGGCGAGCAGGGTATGGTACATTCGAATGATCAACCAAAGGGGATGGCTTAACTCCTACTGGTTTTTCTGTCTTCTCTTCAACTTTAGGCTCTCCGGTTTGTGCGGTACTTGCTGGGTCTATCTTCTCTTGCACCTTACCAGGAGTTTCCATTTCGATCTCTTCATCTACCTCGTCTTCATTCTCCTCCTCTGGTTTCTCTTGAGCAACCTCTGGTAGAATCCTGCCACTACGAGTAGTAATAGCTTTAGCTGTTTGATTAGCTGGATTCTGGTAGGTGTTTCCCGAGAACTGACCAGGAGGTTTCTGGTGTAGTTGTTTATTTATATCACCTAATTGTCTCTGAAGATCTAAGAGTGAAGATTGATGGTTTTTATTATGAAGTTCTTGGTTTTTGTTAATTTGGTCCTGATTTCTAGCGAAGTTGGTGAATTCATTTAGAGTTTTCTGAGTACTTTGATCTTTCGCCATTAATTGAGAAAACATCTCCTCAATTCTTCCTAGATTTGATTCTGGACCTTTTCCTTCTTGATTTCCCTGAGATGAACTTCCTGCAGCAAACTGATTTCCTGAATTAGAGCTTCCAAATTGACCTCCATGATTCGAATTACCGAATTGATTGCTATTAGAATAGAAACCTGGCCCTCGGCTTTGGTATTGATTGGATGAATATCCAGGTGGATTTCCAGATGAACGGTAATTACTACGCCAATTAGAGTTGTTATTGAATGTGTTGTTGGCGTTGAATGGATTGGTAGGTCCTCGATTTTGATTTGCTACGAACTCAACTTGCTCCAAGGTAAGTGTTGGACAATCTCCAGTATCATGCCCTCCTCTGCATACTTCACATCTATCAACCTTTTTCTTGATTTCATCAAGTTCTCTTGTGAAAGTTTTCTCCATCCGATCTAAAACAGCAGCTACCGATGAATCCAAGCCAACTTGGTTCACCCCTCGAGTGGTCGAAGAGGTGTTAGTTACAAGAATTGATTTCCTGCTGGCAGCGCTATAATCCATATCAGAATGGGCAAAACTTTCAAAAAGATCATTACAGTCAGCAACTGATTTCTTTCCCATGAGTTGTCCTCCAGCCGAAGTGTCAAAACGGGATTTGATTTCTGGGGTAAGACCATTGTAGAATTTCTCTACAAGTGCCCACTCTGACAATCCATGCTGTGAACATATGGCGAGTAAGGTTTGAAATCTTTCCCAGGCAAGATGGTATGGTTCATCAGGTTCCATCCGGAATGAATGGATCTGATCACGAAGTCGAGATGCTTTGGCTGGTGGGTAGTATTTGGCTAAAAAGGCATCTCTAAGACCTGCCCAAGTGGTGAAAGTTCCTGCTGGCTGTGATTCAAACCAAATGGCTGCACGTCCAGCGAGGGAAAACGGAAAAACTTGAAGGTAACGGGTATCAAGGTTAACTCCTTCGATAGAATAAGTGGAGCAAAGACGTGTAATACGGTTTATGTGAGCTGGTGCATCTTCATCATCACGTCCATGGAATTGGCAAGAATTAGCGATAGCAGTCATAATGTAGGATGGAATTTGCCAAGATCTTTCATTGTTGATTTGGGGAACGGTGATGGGTGAAGCTTCACCGGTAAAACCGGATGTGGCTTGTTGGTAAACAGTGCGATTAGCCATTAGAGCTTTGGTTACTGGACTTGGAGAACGTGAAATTTCGAAAGAATCAGTTTCTGTTGTTGTTTCAGATTCAAAATAAGGATTTTCAAAAGTTTGGAATTCACTTGTGTTACTTGATTCTCCTTCCTGATTGTTTGTACGGTGAAAGAATAAAAGTTCAGGATCGTAGTGTGGTTCAAATTCAGGTGGTCCTTGTGAACGTGTATTGTGCATAAACTAAAAAAAATTAAACTACTAATTGAAAATAAACAATTTAAACACAATTTAAGCTAAAAAAAATTACAAACTAAAAAAAAAATAAAAATTTCACTCAAAATAAAATACACATACAAGATTACACTAATGTTTACACTAAAAAAAAATTTAAATTTAAAAAAAATATAAACAAAGTAATTAATGCGATTGCAAAAGTGTATTTCCCCGGCAACGGCGCCAAAAACTTGATGTGCAGAAAGCGGTCAATTAAAAACACCTAAAAATGTAAACTTTTGGACATGCTTTGGCCTAATAGGTATCGGTACTCTCAATTAGGATTGTCCCCAGGTAGGCAATCGAGTCGTACGAAATGCCAACCTAGACAGGAGTTCCCAATATCACGGTACTTAACCCTTCCAGTTACTACATGTCCGACACGAAAAATACATTTTTACAAATATTGTACAAAAAGACAACTTTTAGAAATAACTTTAAAGTAGACACTCTAAGCTTTAAATTTATACTTAGACTCGATTTTAGAAATAAAACACACAACCGGCAGTGTACCGATCAGTGTAGTAAAGTGAAAATTAAGTCCGGATATCGAACCCAAGGGAAAACAGTTTGAACTACGTTAATTAGTTTGTTTATACAAGATTTTATACACTAATGATTGTTTTTGTATTTTTGGTTTAAAAGGGGGTTTTTCTTGAAATGTAAATTAAGTAAAAGTTAAATAAAGATTAACTACAAACAACGAAAATAAGATAAGAAGCGTCGAATTAAAGAAAATAAATACAAATACAATATAACAAGTAACAGATAACAATTAAACGATTAACATGTAACAATTACAAAAACAACAGTTTATAACAAAGATTTAACAAAAATATAACAAAGATTTAACAATAATGATAAGGGACTATCCAGGTTAGAATCCTACTTATTAATAACATGCTTTCTACCGGGCAATTGTGTGATTTGAAATCGGGATCTTTAGATATTAAACCTTAAAAGACGACTTAGGATTCCTAATCATTCTCGGGAATACAACTATGTGACTTTTAAGGTTTATATTTATTACCGATTTTCTAAACTACTTTACAGTTGTCTAGTGTTCTTGATAAGTGTTTGGAACTTACTTCTTAACAGTTATAAGTCTAAACAATTTAAGAAAACATTGTTTGGTTTAATAGATAATTTAGTGACAATTCAACTAAAATGATTTCTTACAAAACTCAATTTTAGCAATACACTATGTTTAAGCTATTAATATTTTTATACCTTACGGCGCTAAAAATAGTTAAACATTAAAACTGGATTAATTTGATCATTGATTCTATGGTTTATTTTACAATATCACCATATGATTACCCAACCCATTTAGGACTTTGAATATCAACAGAATTCATTTTATGAAATTACTTTCACTAGAATTGATGTGAAACTAATGATCAAAGTAAAAATCAAGTTAAAACATTCATAAACACCAAACATGTAACTTAGATTATTTACTTAACAAGAACAATAACAATCACACAATACCCGGTAAAAATCACATATTAAAAAGTATTCATCATAACCCAGATAGTTTCAACGTTTAGCTACACATATTATTAAACATTACAACTACACAAAGTTTGGAAATAAATACAAACATTATTACAAGACAAATTGAACTTACAAACGAAAGGTTATAGAATTCGGATCAATTGGAACTCGGACAGAATAACTTTACGACTCCCGATAGCTCCGAGATTCTTCACCAGTACTTCTAGTGGAACGGAAATTACAACAATAACCCACTCGGGTCGATTAGGATTAGAACCGACAGCCTCTGGACGTCTCGAGAGTTCCGCGGTACTTCACCGGCACTTCCGGGTGTTTAAACTCGAATATAAACAGAATGATAACAGAGATTTTGGAGAAGAAATGGTGTAATTTTCGAGTTAGGGTGCACGGGTATTTATAGGTAAGATTTTTGGCTCCTGTTCACCCTTAGCGCACCGTTACAATATAAGGGTAGCGGTGCGCTACACCTTTTATGACCTAACTTTCCCACCGAGCATAAAGGGCTAACGCACCGTTACACTTTGGTTGTAGCGGTGCGCTACCACTTTTCTGACCTAATTTTCTTTTTGTCGTACATGATGCTAGCGCACCGTTATGTTTTTACTGTAGCGGTGCGCTACCGTTGACTGAGGTCAAATTTTGACTTTTCTTTGGCACGTATCCCGAGGCATCGATTCCTTCTTCGATCTTGTACTGATTTCTCGCATAATCTACAGATAATTCACCGATTCCTGCAGATTCATAATTTTATCAAATCAGTAACGAATACAACGGATAAACGCGCACAATTTATTTGAACACAGGGGTTATCTGATATAAAAGATATGTATAATTCTAAACATATAAGCGGTTTCAAACAACGACCTTCTTAAGGTTGCGGTTTCAACCAGCGATCTTCTATAACATTGCTGTTTCAAACAGCGATCTTCTATAACCTTGCAGCTTTTGCAGAATTTTGACAGAATTTGCATGGAAGGTCGCTGTTTCATATGGCGACATACCTAGAGTTGCAACAAAAATCACAGATCACCTAAACACACTCTTTTTTTTCTTTCTCTAAACCACTTATTTATGCAAAAAATTCGAAAGTAGGTGGGTTGATTAAATATCTATACTCGTCGAGTTGGAGGTATATTCGTCGGTTTCGGGTAAACCCGGGAATTTACAAAAATTATCCATTGGGCATACCCGACCCAAATTCCATTAGGTAACTACTAATCGGTTATATAATTATTATCAATGTAAAAATATATCAAATAACGACAATGTATACGACATAAAATACCTTATATGTATATAAAAAAAATGGATGTATCATATCTATACATATTTAAAAATATAAAAGAAATTATATCAAGCATACTATCGGGTAAACAGGTACACTTTATCAGGTAATCGGGTCGGATAACAGGTATATCACCAAATCCCAAACCCGATTAACCAACCCCAAACTCTTCCCAAATGTGTCAGATCTCGGGTTTACCTATACGATTTGGGTTCGATTGTCATCCCTCAAACCGATTAAAGAAGATGGGTAAAACTTGATTTTGAATTGAGCCTGGCTCGAGTTTAAGGTTCTAGTTCAATTTTAATTTTAGGCTGATTTAAGTCAGCTTGGTATGAAGATTAATTCAAGCTCGAGCTAGCCTTGACTTGATTCCGCCTTTAACTGTTATAACACCCCTCTGAAAAATTATAATTTATTAAAGTCCTAAATTACACGATTTGTTATGTGGTTTTAGTAAAAAGGAAATAGCCACTCTTTTGTACCTGAGTTGATGTTATAAGACTGGAGGGTATGGGGGCCGTCCCCATGCCCGTCCCTTGCTCGCTGCCACGTCTTCCCCACCCCTTTGCTCCGGCTCCGGGCCAGGCCCGGCTTCTCCGTCCTCCACAAGCCGGTGTCGACGCCCCTCTCTCCCACACATACATACATACATACATACATACATACATACATACATACATACATACATACATACATACATACATACATACATACATACATACATACATACATACATAAAGGGGTTCATCCCCCACCCCCTTAGGTCCATCCCTTTAGACCCCACTTACGTGACGGTGACGTGGCGGCCCATCCCCTTGGGGATGAGGCTCTCCATACCCTCCAATCTAATATATTTAAAAGAAAAGGAAAATGATTACTACAAGTCTAATTTATATGACTAATTTACCAACATGGTCAAAGTTGACTTTTTTTTTCCAAAATACACATGGATTCTTAAATTTTCCAAACTAGTTAGTCTTATTTCTCTTAATTAAAAGTCATCACATGCGCTCCGCTGGTTAAACAACTAAAATTTAGTCTACACTTTTGACTAAAACGATTAGAAATACATCAGCTTAACCCCACTTTTTGGCGAAAGCGCCGACTCAGCCTCCGCATTGGATACCGACTAAGAAAAGCCTCAAAAGTCAAAATCACTCATCTATTTTGGAAAAGAATTAGTCAAATATCTCTATTTTAGTAATTTTCCACAATATTATTTAACAATATCCTCAAGCCATAATATAATCTCGTATTGCAAGAGGTATTTGACCTTAACCCGAAATAAAAGGTGCGGGTCATCTTATAAATAAATATCTATCACCCACTCACACACACACACACATCGTCGATCCGTTGTCTTCGGCGCCATTTTCTTCTCGATTCCGGTACAATTCTCCACATAATTCTCATCATTTTTCTGTTTAATCTGCACACTTTCACACTTTACATTATGCTGTTTGATTCTTGTGTATAGATCTGTGTTCTCGTTGATCCGATTTAACCGTTTAGATCTGGAATAAATACCTAATTTAGACTTATTTGATTTTGCGATTTGATTGAATCCGCAAAATTGTAGTTTCGATTGTGTGTTTTTACGAGTGATTTGTTGATAATTGTTTAGATTTGTGTGTTTTGATTGATCTATATGTGTGGATTTAGAACGATGTTAGATTTGTTTTCGTGTTTTGGCTTTTGGAAAACCTAATGAGATCCATAGGTGTTCTGACAACAATTTGTCAGATTTTGATTCGTGATATTAGTGTTTAGGAGTTGAATTGTTGTTATGTAGACAGTAAACATGTTATATTAGTGAATGATTTAGCATAATTTAGCCTTTTGTTGACAGGCCTAATTTTAATTAGTAGTGTGTTATAGAACATTTAGGTGTTAGCCTGTTTAAGTTAAGAGTTTTAAGATCGGCGATCTGTGAGTTTGTGGTAAGTTTTTAGTTATTTGATGAGAGGAATGAAATTGTCATTTTTTATGGAACTGAGAAAGGAGGATAATCATTTTAAGTGAAAGGAAACTGTAGAATGATCCGATGTTTGGGACTTGGGTTGTTGTAAGTTAGCGGTGTTATCTATTGACCATTGAATCAATATGATGGCACACCAACATGTTCCTCTGCAATGATGTTTGATAGTTTGATTTTTTACCTTGTTAAAAGTTATTATATAATTGTTCACTATTAGCATCATCATGGTTGCTGTTAAAATTGAGCTAGTTGAATACAATGTGCTTAAAATTTATCAGATGTCAGTTTTTAAGTAAATTGATGCTTGGATACAACAACAACAACCGTACCAAGTAAATCTCACTCAAAGCAAAGCTATTGGTAGGGTCTGGGGAGGATGTGATGTAGGCAAACCTTACCCCTATCCCTGGGGACAGAGAGGCTGCTTCCAGAGAGACCCCCGGCTCCAAAACCGACAACAAACAAACAAACAGTATTAAAAGAAATAGAGAACCACCAACCAAGGAAGTGATGAAAAAGGAGTACGAAAACATATAACATATAGACACAAATATAGGTATAAAGTTAAGTAACATGCAAAGTCTACCTAACGTGTGGGATACCCTAAGCCTCTAAAAGTCTCTATTGTGCTTTGATACAGCAATAAGCTATTTTGAGGGTGTTTGGGGCTGATTATTTGGTTATCTCTTATTGAAAAAGCTGTTTGTACTAAGCGATTCCACCTTTTAGATATGCGATGACGATCTATATAAGGGCAAGGAAAAATGTCAAGCAGCTTAAGGTAGAATAGCACGAACTGTATCTTAGGGGATGTTTGGATGTAGGTTTTCAAAATGGTTATTGTTTGTTAGAAAATGGTTAATCCTTTGGTTGAAATTTGAGATAAACAGTTAACTTTATATATATCATTCTATCCTCAATTTTGGAACGAACTTTAATCTTCTTCGCCGTATCCAAATATATTTACCCTAAAACATCAGTATCACATTCAGATTAGATTTTGTCAAGCACCAGACCCATCATAGATACTTTGGTAGCCTATAAAACAAATTCAGTATATGAGTAATCCTCAATGAAAAAGGTTGAATACTTTGGTAGTTTGGTGGCAACCAAGCCATCTGCATACATTATTGTCTATTTGTTATACTGTGCAACATGTGATCTATTTTTTAGCCATGAAATTCATTTACTTTCACAAATTTCATATTAGTTTTACTTCTATGTTTTTAGGTTCAATGTTGTTTCCTGTCTAGTTGAATTATTGTTGCCCTTTACTTAATTACAACATGTTTATTGCTTACCATTTTTTTAATTCTGTTAAAATTCCAAAATGACCTTAATAGGAGGCGAGGCATTGTGTTAAACACAAACCTTCATTGGTATAAACCTCTTCTCTAATGTACTCGATCATTGTCTATTTCAGAATTCAACTCAACATAGCCCGATTTTGATAAATCAGAGCCCGTTTTCTGGCAACATAACACCATGGTTCTAGACGGTGTAATAACTTCACCCCACAGGAGGTCACAACCCGCGTTTTTCTCACCATCATTCAAAAAACAACCCTCAAAAACCGACGAATTGGGTGATTTTCCAACAATCGTTAGGCGACACCGCTTCCTTTTAACCGCCCTTGTGCTACTTGCTTTCTTGTGCACTGTTTATCTTTACTTTGCTGTAACCCTTGGGGACTATGACACTTGTTCGGGTTTGACCGGGAGCCAAAAGGCATTATGTCATGCACAACATGTAAAACAATCAGTTTCCCATGGGAAAATGAAAATTCTTTAGGGATCTAGATATATTTATCTAGAGTTCTTTCTAGGACTCGATTAAAACTAAGAAAATTGTGTATCCAACATTGTGGTCTTACAAAAATTTGTCATAAATTGTGGTTTTTTTTCCTGGTTGTATGAAGATTGTGATAATATTGAGAGTGAAATTTTGCTAAAGGTGTAATAATTGATTAGTGCATTGATTGAATGTTTATCTGGTGTTGTAACTTGTAAACACATTAACGATATACATATTCTTTTCTCATGTATGAATTTAACCATTGATTAATGAATTTATGTTGTCATATGTGTACTAGCGTTTATTCACATGTGAGTTTACACTTTCGTTTAATATCAACTAGATTAAAACCCCGTGTATTACACGGGTTCCATAAATATAATTTTATATAATAAATAATAAAAAGATATATCTTAAAAAAAACTCGTATATTGCACGTGTTGAAAAAATATAATGTCATATGTTAATAAAAACAGTCATCAAGATTTATCTTTTAAAAAGAATAAACTTCTGTTATGCTCCCTATGGTTTGGTCGTTTTAACGGTTTTGCCCCAATCATTTAAAAATAGTCATTTTTCTCCTATAGTTTGCTATGTTTTTTTCATTTTACTCCCTGACATTAAGTCCATCTAAAATGTTTGTTAGCTGGAAGGGTTTTTAGGTAATTTTAAATATAGAACTAAGGGTATTTTAGTAAAATTACAAATAAAAAAAGATTTTCATTTATTAGTATAGAAAGATATGATTTTTAAAATTTTCAAGATTTTAACTAAAAAATCAACAAAATAAAAGGTGCTTTTAAAGAAAATAAGGAAACTCAATTTAAATTTGAAAACAATAAATAATTTTAAATTAAAGAGATAATAAAATTAAATCAACTTATATTTTAAAATAAAAAGTAAGAAAATTGAATTTTTCGGAATGTTAAAAGATGAATCAGATTTCAATTAATTAATTAATTTGAAATGTTGAAAGATAAAACTAACATTTTAAAATTAGATAAATACATATATAACTTTTATTTTAAATTAAATATAAATACATATCTATACTATCTATAAAAGGAGTTTAACTGCTGACCTCACTTTGCTTATGTGTCAGCCTCTTAGATATGCCACATTGGATGCCACATAGATTTGGCTGATGTCATTCCGCTGATGTCATAAATCCGATTTTGTTTAAATCATTTTAAGTCTCAATGTATATACAAATCATGTTTATTTTTTTAAGAGGGAACTTCAAAATCAAATTCAAAATATAGTCCAGGCTTCATTTTTAAAATTCAAAACATATTCATCTTCACCTCTCTCTCTCTCTCTTCAACTCAGAAGAACATCGATTCAGGATTCTTCCTTTTAGGGTTTTTGATTTCTGAAACTCCGCTTCCGATTCAGGTTTGGACTACATACCTTTCACCTACATCTCATCCGATTCAGATAATGGTGTTTGGCTGGGGCTCTCTTTTTCATGTAAGCAGTCATTTTAGGGTTTTTGATTTCTGAATCTTTTTTATCAAGAACCACAACTGAAGTGACCTTTGTTTTCCCCAAATTCAGATCCAACGATGAACAATGCAGATGTCTCCAAGCTTCTTCATCAAATGGTCCAATTCATCCGTCAAGAAGCCGATGAAAAAGCTAACGAGATCTCCGTTTCAGCAGAAGAAGTAAGTCTCTGTTCAAATCAAGTCAGATTTCGTTATTTCAGTTCCAGTTTTATCATCTGTTGTAGGAAAAATTGACACTATTGATTTTTGGTTTGGTGGGTTTTTTGTTTTGAGTAGGAAAAATGCTAATATCAGTTTTATTCTATTGATTTTCATTTCAGGTCCCATGGTTTATCGATGTATTCTCCGGTTTCCTACAACAAAACTCTCTCAACTTTGGAATTTGCTGGTTAGTCTTTTCTGCTTTACATTATGAACCCTAAATCTGGTTGTTATATCTATTTGTATGAACTAGAAATTATTAAAGTTTGAAGTTTGATATTGTTAAAGTTTGAAATTTGATGAGATTGTTTGGTATTTTCTGAAAGGAGACAGAGACTAGGTGTTTTGCTCTTATGATTAAACAACTGTTATGTCTCCTCACGTGAATGTATGAACTTTACAGTTAAATAAAATCCGATAAGTTTTAGTTTGAGATATTATTATTAAACGAATTTTCATCGGTGGTTAATCTTACATATATATTGATTGAAGTTGAATATTAGAATGTCAAGAATGATTTTGTTGTTGATTTCATTCTGATTTTGCTTCTATCTATTTGTATGAACTAGAAATTATTAAAGTTTGAAGTTTGATATTGTTAAAGTTTGAAATTTGATGAGATTGTTTGGTATTTTCTGAAAGGAGACAGAGACTAGGTGTTTTGCTCTTATGATTAAACAACTGTTATGCTGTGATGAGATTTGTTGTATTTTAGTCGTCTAACTGGTTAATTTTTCAGTAGTAGAAATCTGTTCCAAATGTTCACCAAGAGAGAGATAGCTCCAAGAATAAAAAGGCATGTGCCGAGAAGGCATAGGGGTAGAAATTTTGATCTCAACCATACTTCCTTATGTTAAGCTGAACAGTGAAAGTGCAAGGGATTCAAGGCGTGAACTTCTTTCATGGTACTTACGTAGATCCCAATGTTTTATTTATGTTGCTCATACTGTCATATATCTGTCTTAAAGGTGGCAAATTTGACATGTTTGCTTATGAATGAGTCCATTTTGGTTGGATTTTATCTTTATAGTATAGATATGTAAAAGCAGTTGTATGATGTTTCAATTTGGTTGCTTGTATAGGGTGGAAACCGAGTCTTCGGGGTGGTTATCAGCCAAATATTGTTCATTAATGCCTTCACCGAGGTCGACTCTTGCAGCATCATTTAGTCTGGATGGGAAAATTAAACCTTTTGTTCTTTTTATGATAAATCTTGGTGTTTGACCATCGTGTTAATAGAATTGGTGATTTTAGATCTTCTTATCATAAATTGCTAAATCAATCATAAGTTTATTGATTTTCCATTGTGTTTTGGATGTTTTTCGATTTGGGGTTAAAAAAGATTTGATTTTTAATATGCCCATGGATTATTGTTTAGGTAAAGCTATGGTAATTGTTGTGCAGCCTGCTAAAGATCCGAGAACGAAGAAGAAAGAAGTGACGATGAAACGAACATTGATGATTGGGCTGTCAATACTTTCCTACGGTAAATATTATATAGATTGCTGCAATCTATTGTTATTAAAACTGTTATTAATTGTTTTAGAACTCGCGTGTGCTATTAATTCTATTAAAACTGTTAAGAGGAGTTGTTTAATCGTCATATTGGTTTATTTCTGGATGATGAAAATTGTTGATAATTTAAATTGTGTAGAGTTTAGGTCATGAAATTAGGTATTTAGGTAATTTAAATGAGTTTTCCTATTTGCTCAAACTAATTAATGTCTCTTGTGTAGGTACATTGCATCTGATGTAAGACTGTTCACCAACTTCGATTTCATCTTAAAGGTATGAACCATCACATTCAAAACATTAAATATTATGAATCTTGTGTTTGTTGATTTTGACCATATTTGCCCTTTGAATCTAGCGATGGAGGTAGACGACAGCTGTGTCATTACTCATGTTCAAGATAAGCTCTTTCGTGTTCATGTGAGCAAGAAGAGAGGAAGACACAAAGGAGGTGTGAAACATAGTTCAGATGATACAGGTTCAGGTGTCAAATCCGTATCATGTGAACTGTGTTTGACACATCCTTTGTGTCTTTCTCTCTTCTTGCTCACATGAATACGAAAGAGGCTATGTTGAACATGATGTTATCTATTAAGGGAGCTTAGATAATGACATAGAATTGGCTACGTGTCAACTTCTCAGGTATGCTATGTAGTCCTCGGTGATGTCATAATTACGAAACGGTATCCTTTAGTGTTGTTTTCGCTAAACTTTGAAACGGTATTGTTTAGTGTTACTCTACTTTCAAGGAAAGTCCTAAACCCTAAGGTATAATTTTAAATTTTGCCTTCAAATTCTTTCTAGGATTATTTAGCTTGAAGGTAGCCTTCATTAGGGTTTTAATTGTCACCCGTGTGCTGTAAATTAGGACGAAAATCATCTTAAATGACTAAATGGTTGTTTTTCTCATTTTACCTCAACATGGTTTCATAAAATTACTTTCTTGCCTGTTATACGTCTTTTTCTAATCTCAAGGCTATAAAATTATTTTCGTGTTCAACTTCGTTTGTTATCAAAAATATGTTGTTACATAAACGAACATATATTAAAAGATATAAACTTGAGTCTATAAGACTAGCATATTGATTGCTGCTCCCACCAATGGAGCTTTCGACTTTAGCCCTAGAATATATACAACTACCAAACAATCTTGTATAAATTAACTGTCATGTAAGTAGTTAATCTTGTATAATGTGCACATTATGCTCAGATACAGGACAAGGCAGAATTGTTCTTTGAATTGTGTTCATCAAGTTTTTAATTAAATACCTAATTAAGTTTTGATTCTGCAGGAGAGCTGGGAACGACCGGAAGTTGTGGTGGCTGTGTGACCGAGATATAATCGAATTGAAGTTTATAGAAGTATTTTAATACATCAGCTTGAAAAGGTACTTAACTTTCGTTGAATTGAAGTTTTTCATAGATCTTAACTATTCATATGATCACCATCAAATGTAACTAACAAAGAATCAATAAAATGCTAATAATAAAACATTAGAATCACTTGATCAAACAACTACACTTGAGTCTGTAAGAGTACCATATTGAGTGCTGTTGTCCCTAATGTAGCTTGTGACTTTAGCCCCAGAATATCTACAAGTACCAAATAATCTTAATTTAATTAAAATTAAGGAAAAAGTTACCCGTGTTTGTTGAAATTATTTCGCTTCCAAAATTGTAAAAGTCAGCACATAAATGAACATTAAACAGATCATCCATGGTACCAAACAACAATGTTAAGAAAAAAAAATTAGATGAAATATTTTCTAATTTATCGAAAATGGAAGACCGTCTCTTTATCTTCAAACTCATGAAAAGATGTAAAACTAAACTGTGATAAAAAAAAAATAATACTTATAAAATATGAAGTATTAAGAAAGTAGCAATTACATATAAAAAAGAAAACTAATCAGAGACATCTAACTCTAATTGCAAGAATCAAGGAACTTTAACTTCAACTCCATGGAGCGCTGAACCTCTCTGTGTATCTCATTGATCTTTCTCATGAACTCCAGATCTCTTTCTCCACATTCTATATTACTCGCAACACACAGGTCACGAACGGAAGTAGTCGGCATTGCCCTCAAGTCCCTCGAAACTTGGTCTCTTGTCAGCAGACCAAGTTCCAGTCCGTTAAAACACCTCTTTAACTCTTGAAGAGTAGATCTATCAGCCAAGACTTGGTCTTCGATTTGTTTAATAAAGCGTACCTTGAAATCGTCAGATTTTGCAGTAGTATATGACTCCATTCTAATATATTTATAAGAACAAAGGCAAAACAATAATAGTTGCACTTTTGTTTCACTGAATGAATCTGTTTTGATGAAAAAAAAATTATTGGCAATGCTATTATATACTATATGTAACAGCCCAAAGGTCAGCTTTAAAGGCAAACTTTAAATTAACATTTATACTTAAAAACCATGTACATTTAATGATTTAAGAGTAAAAAACGTGTATATGGGAATTGCCTGTTCAGTTATCCTATTAAGCATTTTAATGGAAAACCTTTGAAAAATGAGTTTTAATGGGAAAACAAGTAAAATTAAATATGTAGAAAACCAAGGAACAAAATTGAAACCTTCAAAAAAAGGTTATCATAATTAGGAGATGTCTCTTCATTTTCTCTATCAAAGATTTTAAACACTATAAAGCATCATTATTATTTTACTTGAAAACATCAACACTTCAGTTTAAAAAAAAACATTGATCCTAAAACAAATTGTCCAAAAACACTTACATTCTTCCTAAATGGCAAGGAAAACCTTCTACCACTGGTCCGATACCACTGATCTTAAAATCGAATTTTCAACCTGGTCGCTCCAAGAACAAAGAAACGCTGAAGAACTCAACCAAAAGGTTGCTATTGTTAGTGATAAATATTATAAGCAAACCTGGAGTAGCATTGCACTGCTAGATGAAGTTGCCTCTTCTACTCCAACAGAGTTTAAACAAAAAGCAGAAGAGTTTATTACAAATTTGCTGAAACAGGATCAGAAGACCTGTGATATGCTAGCAGATCTACAAATTAAAACAAAAAACGAAATTGCATGGAAGAAGGCGAGAGAACGAGATATTCTATTAAGTGTTAATTGTAATGTTTAGTTTTTATTTTTTTTCTAAATCATAATTTTGTAATACTATGGTTTATTATTGAATATTCAACGTTTCACTGCTTTCATAATTTTGCAATTTTAGTTTTACCAGTTTCTTTTATCCAAGATTGCTACGGGTTGGTTAAAATTTTGGGTTTATGACGTGTTGTTTCGTTAAAATTTGGTTAAAATTTTGGGTTTATGGCGTGTTGTTTCCTGTTGTAGGCTTACCTCAAGTTATTGTTGAAGGGGAACCGATGGTCCGAGCATTAAATACCATTGAGTATCTTCTGTTATGGTTGCTTCCATATCAACTGAGGCCTACACAGTAATTGGAGTACAAGCATTCTAAGTTTGGTAATCTGATTATTGAAGGGAACCCATGGTCCGACCATTAGGTCGCTTTAGTTTTGTTTGTGGGCGATTTTGTAAATGAATATTGAAATAAGTAACCCTATAATCTGAAAACAAGATTTGTAATGTGTACAGAATGTGCAAGGCGTTACTTCCAGTAAATGAAGAACATTTGACTGATGAAGCCATATGGGAGTCACTTCCTGTAAGTCACACTGCTTTTCTTATCACATTCAATTATTACATTTAATGTGCTAAAGAAGAAAATAGTAAAAAATAGAATAAAACAATTGTGTAGTTTTCTTGTGTTGGAAACTTAGTTTAAAAAAGCTCGCTTAAAGTGTTAACCGTTTGGCAAAACGTTTTATTTGCTCTGAAGCGTCAAAACACGTGAAGCGTTTTGAGGCGACGCCTCAGCCCAATCAGGTGCAAAAAACAATACTTCAGCATAGGGTTTTAGGTTTTAACGTTGTTTCAACATTAAAAAAAAAAGAACAGGGCGTGCAAAAAACGAACAAGGTCTTTATTAAAGGGTATAAGTGACATTTCATCACGTTGAAAAACCTTGAGCTTAACTTGGTGCATTTGTTCTCAGGTAAAGCATGATCACACAGTCATCACTAATGACATTTCAGCATTGAAAAACATCAAATCCAAAAATCTAATGTTTTCTTTGCTTTTTAAGGGGAACATAGGTGCTTCTCTCCTAGGGCATACAAAACACAGGTTATTGGCGGCAGCCCGCCATATTTAACATATAAAAAAACTTTATATGTTAAATGTGGCGGGCTTCCGCCAACAATCTGTGCTTTGTATGCCCTATGGAGAGAAGCACCCATCTTCCCCCTAAAAAGCAAAGAAAACATTAGGAAAAAGCATTATGAATGAGGATGGACTGAATATATGTAAGTGGCAGGTTTATTATATTTACCGATTTCAAATTTTATTTCCAACCTTTCTGATTTAGGTTTTTTGCAGACATTGCCAATGCAAGAAAGGCTGCACCAAAGCCAGAAACACTGTTTGGGTTTTCCTACGATATTGTACGAAAGGTTGCTGCTAAGTATCCCAAACATCCCTGGATCTTGGCATGAAAGTCATTAGGTCCAAGGTAATGGTTAGATTTTAAAACTGTTATTAATCATGAGTTAATTATAATTGTGATAAAGTTAAACCTTTTAGTTATGTTCGTTCTAAAATGAAATTCATCCCAATTGGTCGCTAAGAGTTTGTAGAATATAAACTGATAAGTTAGCTCATGATAATGAATCTCTATCATAGGGTACATACTGAGATTATTGAATTTTTACTAACATACCCCATATATAGCTTTAACATACTTTGTTATTATTATAAACATAGTTTAACATTAAGAATTGATTGGAGTGTTAACTGTATTATTTTGAACTTTTCGAACGAAATTTTATTCATTCATGTGCTAAAAACTTAGACTTTATTTGATGATGTTCATGTTGATGCAGATGTGTTTTTACTTTCAACTGGACTTAAAAATCAAGTGCATAAAACTGGTCATTGTGGAATGGATTTCATATTGCTTGGTGCTTATTTGGAAAAAAAATCAACGTACTTAAACAGGTAAATTTACAACCGCTTATTTATGATAGTCTCTGCTAACTTGAGTTCGTATTAACGATTAGATACTTCCTATTGAGTTTACTCTATAGGTAATGGTGTAGTAAAAGAAGATTTAATTATAATTGAAAAACTAATGTAAAGACTTTGTTATAAAAGCGCAGCGAACCAGACCACATTGTGATGCGTCCTACGGTTTATGGAGCAAATACTTGTGTTGGGGCAGCAGCGATTTGGGTTGTTTGTGGCTGCGTGGGTGGTGCCTCGATGCAGTAAACAGTGGTCAAATAACATTGGATAGTAGGGGTAACGAGTACCATAACAAAACAACAAAAGGAATAGCAACAACATGCAATTAGGTGCAGTTTTGGGGCTGCTAATGTTAGGGTATGTTAAAGGTTTGTTCTATTGCATGTTTTATTCAGGGGCTAATTTGATATGTAATAGAAAAAAATATTCAAGTTTATAAACATGGAAGTGAAAACACCATGATCAATATTTCTCTTTTGTATGTGTTCGACTTCTTGACTTATTATTTAAAAGTTTGTTTAGATTTGACGACAAATTTTGAAATTTTATACTTTATCACAATTTTTGTCATCTTCTTCTTATTAGTGATACTGATGTTTATGGCCACACCTTATATCCCACCTAGACATGTAAAAAAATACAAACTCAGTTTAAGAAATATAATTGTTTTACTTTACTTAGAATACCTGTGTGTTTATAGTTCATAAAAGATAAAAGATGACGCATGAACTATATCAAAGGTTCCTTAAAATCAACTTTGCCTTTGCTGCTCGATATCAATTATAGTATCTATAGTTTGGCAGGGCATTCCAAGTGGTTTTAGGCAATCGGGGGCACAGTGGGCCATAAAATGACATTGTCTTTTCATATGGTAAAACTGAACAGATGTTTGATAAGTCAACAAAGGTTTAAATCCCTCCGGTTTGTCAACAGAGGTTTAAGGCCAAACATCTGTTTAAGGCCAAACATCTGTTTTAGTTCAAATATCTGATAGAGAAGGTGAAACATTTGTTTAAGGCCAAACATCTGTTTAAGACTGAACAGGTGTTTGGTATTAATTTATAACACTTTGAGTCCCTCCCGTCAGGTTGACTGTTAGAGGCAGGGGTAAGACCGTCTTTTTTCCATATATTAATAACACTTTGCGTCCCTATGGTATGAGTGAGCTGAGTCCCTAAATGTAAACTTGTATATTAAATGTATAATAAATTATCAAAGCCTAAATTGTATATTAAATGTAAACTTTTTATACATACAACACAGAGACAAAACGTCATACCAACTTCGTAGAGTTGACGGAACTTACAGACTCGATAACAAAAGACCCGTCATACCAACTTCGTAGAGTTCAGGGAACTTACAGACTCGATAACAAAAGACCGTAACATACAATACATAGACAAAACGTCATACGACCAGAAGCAATAGCGGATATTTACTGACGGGTGCACTTCGGAAGTCTGATCCAGATATGAATGAATATAACTCAAGTCTATCTAATTACATATCTGCCACTTGGGTTATATTTATTCATATGAATGAATATAACCCCAGTGGTAGATATGTAATTAGCGAGCTCTGGAATTTCAAGGAAAATCGAAGAGATCCACTGGGGTTATATTCATTCATATCAATCACTTCCTTATGTGCACCGCATCTTCTAGGAGGTTGTCAAGTGTTCTCGCCTTCGTACTTGATGTTTTGCGTATCTTTACATCCGCAGCCATTCTGTACAACAAAACACATTCAAATGAGCAACACATTCGAATCTGATCCGATCAGTTCTTAACACTCAGTTGATACCCTAAACCCTAAACACATTCAAACCAAAACACATTCTATACAACAAAACAAGAATCAAACCAAATCAAACCAACAAAACAAGAATCAAACCTAATCAAACCAAACCAAACCAAAACACATTCTGTACAACTAAACACATTGCAAACCTCTGTTTTGATGCATTTTTAACAATATACTCCACTCAGTTGATACCCTAAACCCTAAACCCACAAGAATCAAACCAAAAATCCATTCAACCCTAAACCCACAAGAATCAAACCAAAAATCCATTCAACCCTAAACCCTAACCCCAAATAACACATTCAAATCATCAAATCAAATCCAAAAAAACCAAATCACTGTTATCATCGAATCAAGAAATGAAGAACACATTCTATCCGAAACTGATCCGATCAAACACATTCAAATGAGGAACTCAAAATCAACCCTCTGTTTTTCAAAATCGAATGGAACCCAAAATCAAACCCAAAATCAACCCTCTGTTTTTTCAAAATCAACCCAAATCATCGAATGTAACCCAAAATCAACCCAAAATCATCGAATGGAACCCAAAATCAAACCCAGAATCAACCCTCTGTTTTTTCACAATATAAACACATAAACATATCGAATGAAAACAACCCTCTGTTTTTTCAAAATCCACCCAAATCATCGAATGTAACCCAAAATCAAACGAAAATCATCGAATGGAACCCAAAATCAAACCTAGAATCATCGCTCTGTTTTTTTCACAATATAAACACATAAACACATCGAATGACCAATATATGAGGATGAAAATGAACCTGATCTGTTCGATGAAGATGAAGATGATCTGTTCGATGTTCGATGAAGATGATCTGTTGATCTCTTCGATGTTGAGGTTGATGATGATGATAGCTGTTGATGATGATGATGATATTGGGAGCTGTTGATGATGATGATGATGAAAAATTGTAACTGGTGAATGGACTTTAAGTGTAGATATTAAAGGGTGGGGGGTATTATGGACTTTTCACATAGCAGGGACTCATGATCCCTTCCGTATATAATTCGAGCTTTCTTTATTAAATAACTAGGTGTACACCCGTGTGAGCACACTGGTTTGTTTTAATAACGATCGGAACCAAATACTAAAAAACATATTATAATATATTATTTAAATTCTTTATGTTTAGTTACATATTATAAAACAATGTTACAAACAATTTGTTTTAGTGTACATGTTTGATATAGAAATAAGGAAAATAATTGATAATATTTTGTCGAAAATGAAAGCATAACCTAATTTTATGTTGTCTAATAACTTTTTATATATGATGTTAATTTTTTTTGGCACATTGTTAGTGTAAAACTCAGTAAAGGTCCATTGTTATTGTATAATTCAATAATACTAAAAACAGATTATAATATATGATTTAAATTATTTGCATTTATTTACATATCCTTATAAAACAATGTTAATGAAATTATGTGTTAGTGTACATGGTTGATATACAAATAAGCTAAGTACTTGGTAATATGTTGTCTAAAATGAAAACATGAACTAATATGTTGTTTATAAAACATGGTTGATATACAAATAAGACATATTATAATATGTTTTTTAGTATTTGATTCCGATTGTTATTAGAACAAACCCGTGTGTTCACACGGGTGTACACCTAGTATTAAATAATGGGTTTAGGTGAGGACTCATCGTATAATGACATGTGTCCTCAATTGAGTTTCTTTTATTATATAGTATAGATTCACATATGAACCAATGTTAACTAATATATGAAAATATATATCGCGACTTTATATTAAACTATTATAAACCAAGAATTAAAAAAGTTACTATTGTTGATTTTTTTTTTAAGAATGCAAGTATAGAAGAAGAAAACATGATAGGTTGATATTTTTTTATAGAGTTAAATGCCATTTTGGTTCCTATAGTTTGGGTCATTTTGCCAGTTTAGTCCAAATGTTTCATTTTTCACCTGTCGGTCCAAAAAGGTTTCACCGTTGCCATTTTAGTCCACTAGGATAACTTCATCCATTTTTTCTGTTAACGAGAAGGCCAATTCGGTCATTTTATATGGCCGAATCACCCTTCTAGTTAACAGAATTACATATAAAATGACCAAATTGGCCTTCTCGTTAACAGAAAAAATGAATGAAATTAACCTAAGATGACATCTACTCACTAACCAAGCCTATGGCTACGTGAACTCCATCCATTCGTCAAACCTAATTCTCATTATAAACAATCAGATTACACCCGCTAGCAGCTTATTATTAAAGAAAGAGGTGAAACCTTTGAACTAAACTGGCAAAATGACCCAAACCACAAGGACTAAAAGGACACTTAACTCTTTTTTATAAAAGCAAATCAATGTTTATTTATCTTGGTATAAACATGTAACTCACTCATATTCTTTCATTGGCATTATTCATTCCTAACACACTATGGGTTTTGATGATTGTTTATAGTTGCCAAATATTTATGAAAGTGCTCTATGTCATAAATACATGAACACGAATTTATTAACATTCTATATGTATGAAATTGTTTTGATATTACCACACAAGTATGATTCTATAATATTATTGTTTAGTCAAAACATGCTAATCCCTCATGCTTAACACCTTTATAACATGAGATTATGAATTTGTTTTAATCCAAGTCATAACGAACGCTAAAGCTCATCGGATCGGGTTTTGGTTTCCCGGATTCTTCAAGTCAGGCTGTTCGGGTTTGGGGTTTCAACCTAATTAAAAAACCGTATCGCATTTGATTTTAAATTCCACAAACCGATCAAATTTGGTTTAAACTGAACCAAACCGAATTAGAATATATCGTATATGAGAGAAGGTTATAACTTGTATGCAGCTAACAAATGAAAAAAAAAAGGTATTATTATTTAGGTATTATTAATGGTTTTATACTAATTGTATAAACATAATACTTACTACATAATAAACACAAGACAAGATGCACCATCCGGGTAACACTAACTTTACAAAATGATACACTTCTTTTTTTTTTTTTTAAATATGAATAGAAAATAAAACGACTTACGGTTCTTGTGACCCGTTATCATCTTCATCGTCATCGATAGGTTCAGGATCCTGAAGCATATTCATGAGCATATCAACTTGGTTTTGAAGCAACGTATTTTGTCGCTCAACTTCTGCGCGTTTGCTTCGTTCGTCCAGCAGTTGAAGCTGCAGGTGTTCAAGGACACGCGAATCCTCTTCCAACTGCTCATTAAGCCCGTTAATTTCTCTGTCCTGTATTCAGAGTTAGTGATGTCTTTTTGCCTAATGACCCACTTGACAAATTTGAGATTATAAAATTAACATAACTAGTATTGGCCCAGCCCGGCCCGTTTGTAGATAAACGTGCCAAAAATGCCACCTCAACCAAAAGTCTAAAACCATACATGAACTGATGAACTCATACTGTCATTCTCTGTCACACACAAATGTCATATGGGATAAAAATGGCATGTTGTTATCTTGCAGATGCACAGTCCACATGTTGGTATGGGTTAGTTGACACGCTGACACGCTATGTATGTGTTAGTTACTTAGTTGACACGCAATGAACGCAGTTACGCAAACACACAAATATTTTTTGTCCATCTACCAAAAAGTTAAAATATAATTATCGTGCTATATATGATTATAAAACTATAATGTTAATGAAAAAATTTGGAGGTTATATGTATATATTAGATATGAGGTTATATATACCTGAAATCAACCCATTCATGATTAAATGTGATTAAATGGGTCGAATTTTACACCTCTGATTAAAATCCCTGAAGGGTAACAGTCAGTTCTTTCTTTTAATAAAATGACAATGCTTCACAAATTAGAAATTAATGCCAAATAGTGTTGAATCTATTCTTGAGTGTAAAACTGATTTCTTTTTCTTCGTTTATTCACCTATAACATATCAAAACAGGTAAACTTATAAAATCTTGGTTACAATACGAACGTACCAAATGGGTTAAATGGGTCAACACAAGGACCAGTTAAATGCATACAATGACTTTGATATGTCTATTTTACCGTAAAGAATTCACTCCTTTTCACATATATAATGTCTAGAATTTAGATGTGCTATAACATTACTCGTAATTTTTTTAGTATTTTGATATATATCTTTATAATTGATATTTTAATAGTATCCTTTTCCCGACTCATTTTGACTCTCTCTCTCTCTCTCTCTCTCTCTCACACACACACACACACACATATAACTGTGAGAACCCAAAAACTCACGGAACCCTGCTAGCCAATGAGATCAAGTAGAACCAACCTTACGCTGGAAGTTGAAAAACAAACGGAAGCTAGATCGAATGTGACCCAAACACTCAAAAGATTGACTCATATATTAATTATATGTTCTCACTTAAACCTGTTTTAACTCGTTACCCAACCCGCCCGATCTCCTATTATCCCACCTCTAGTCATTACATACAATCATACACAGACCCCAAGTGCAAAGAAACGATACCTTTCGGTTCATTTCTTGTACTGCAATTCTGCGCATGCTTTCAACGACATCAACGTTTACAAGCTTCCTCTTCTTCCCAATTAGCCATCCACGAGGGTAACTAGCGGAGTCAAAGTCGGGTGGGGGGAGTAAAGATTCAGCTGTAGGTCTTCTACCATTCAAATCCATTATTGGTTCCAGAGGTTCAAAGAGAGCCTTACGTTTCTCAGATAAAACTGTTGGCGGAGTTGATTCTTCCATTTTTTCATCGTTCACTTCGTCTTCTTTCTTTTCAGGTGTTTGATTCACGTCGTTTGTTATGTCCTTGTGCAAATTCTTTGCACTAGCTGCAAGTTCCATTAGTGTTCGATTTAGAATTTAGATGACTCAAGTTTCATAACAGATACTTTAATCCAAACATGATCATCACACATTCAAACTGTGTCAAAATGTACAAACACCGATCTACAACTCTACATGATTAAATCAACGACGACTAAAGAATCAATCAGAAAACTACTGAATAAAATTGTTCACAAACTTAATTAATTATAATCAAATCATTCACAGAATTATTCAGCTACCATCAAAATCATTCAAAACATTACTCAGTTATGGTCAAAGCATCCACGAAATGTCAAAATTACTCGATTTTGATCATAATCATTCACAAAATTACTCAACTATGGTCAAATCATTCACGGAATGTCGAATTAATCAATTACGATCAAATCATTTATAGAATTACTCATTTATGGTCAAAGCATTCACAAAACTATTGAATTACAGTCAAATCAATAACCGAATGTCGGAATTACTCAATTATGGTCAAATCATTCACTGAATGTCGAGAATCAAGATTACTCAATTACGGTCAAAATCATTCACAAACTTACTCAACTATGATCAAAGCATTCATTAAACCACTGAATCATGGTCAAATCATTCACGGAATGTCGGAACTACTCGATTATGATCAATAATCAATTAATCATTCACAAAATTACTCTATTATGGTCAAATCATTCACGAAATGTTGGATTGCAAAATTCTGATCAAAATCATACACAAAATTACTCAGTTATGGTCAAATCATTCACCTAATATCGTAATTACTCAATTAGGATCAATAGGATCAAATCATTCACGGAATGTCGAAATTACTCAACTATGATCAAAATTATTCACAAAATTATTCAATTATGGTCAAATCATTCACCTAGTGTCTAAATCACTCAATTAGGATCAAAATCATCCACAAAATTAGTCAACTACAGTCAAATCAATCACGTGATGTCTAAATTAGTTAATTATGGTCAAATCATTCACAAAATTATTCAATTATGGTCAAATCATTCACGAAATGTTGTAATTACTAAATTACGCTCAGAATCATTCACAAATTCACTCAGTTTTCGTCAAATCATGCACGGAGTGTCGAAATTACTCAATTACGATCAAAATCATCCACAAAATTACACAATTACCGTCAAATCATTCACCGAATGTCGGAACTATTCATTTATAATCAAAATCGTTCACAAAATTACTCAATTACGTTCAAAATCATTCACAAAACAACTGAATTGCAGTCAAATCATTCACCGAATGTCTGAACTCTAAACTAGTCAACTATGATCAAAATCAATCACAAAATTAGTCAATTACAGTCAACTCATCCCCCGAACGTCGTAAATCACTCAAATCAATCTAACAAAACAGATAAACTCAAATTACCTGATCTCTTCCTCGACTTCCAGAACACCGGAGCAGAAGACACCGGAACAAATCCTTCAACAACCGTTTTCTCCGTCATCTTATCATCATCCATCACTGTTTCAAAATCTACAGCTAAAACTCAACAAATCGATCAAAAACTCACCGAATTTCAGCAAAATTCTTCTCCAAAACCTCACGAACACGCAGTATTAACGGTTGAAATGTGAAAAAGATCAGAGAGAGAATATTATTATTTCTTATGGTGTGTGCTGAGTTGTTGGATCGTAAAACGTACATTTGTTGATTTTGTTCGCCTGTTGCTCACCCACACCGGATGATGATTATTTTGACGGTGAGATCGAGGGGAATGGACGGTCAGGATTTGATGGTGGGGTCTTTGAAGTACACGGTGGATCGGTTGTTGTGATGTTGTCTTGCTCTTATTTTATCTGGTGTGGGTGGAATTACTGTATTACCCTTGAGTTTGGTGAATATTACGAGGGAGGTGAGATTGGGAAATAACGGTTGGGCCCCTTATGTTATGGAGTTGTTGTAGAAAGATCCTCGGTTTTTCATTTCTTTCATTGGGTAACACTACTCGTGAATGATACTCGCCCAAGTTATCCTAGAGGGTGACGGTGGTGTACCCGTTTCGGGTTGCTGCTCTAGAACCCTTACCTGCACCGCAGGGCGCCCCCTCCTCCCTTATCAAAGTTATCTTGTATGTGTCTTTTTATTCTTATTAGCAAAGTTATCTTGTATGTGAGAGAGTACATATATGGAGCATGATGAAAATTATTTGTATAACAACTGAGTAAGAAAAAGACTTAATTTATAACAAAAGTGAACAACAAAGGGCTATATAACAAAGCCTATAGTAAATACATTCAAATGGCTTGTAGCTTAGTGGTATCATAGTGTTTATACAGTGGTGATTATCTCCGTGTGGTAAGGGTTCAAGTCCACTAGTAAACGGTGATATAGATTTAGAAGTTGTGTTTGTTTGCCGTTCTAAAGAAAAGTAAATAGATTAGGTGGTTGTTTTCATGTAAGTACCCCGGTTGTGACGAACAATTTTTTTATTTTTGCTTCTAAATTTAAAAATATATAAAATTTTGGATTCTAACCTTAATTGGCACACTTTTTCTTATGATTATCTCTGATCTTGTCTTTAAAGCAAAATTAATGTGTTTCTTGTTTGTGGCGCAACTTGTTATATATTTGCCTTTTATTTTGATCTAATTTTTCTTAGGGATCCAATTTATATGATTTTTTTATATTATAAAAAAAATATGTGTTTGTTTGTCTAAATCAGTAAGAGTTGATTATTCGGGAATCCGATCGGGATAAACTTCTAAATAATTGGTTTTTTATTTGTTCATTATGTAGAGTCTACCTAGAAAATGAAAATTGGCGCAGGAGGAGGTTCGGTTCTTGGCTAGAGTTCAGCGTGTGGTCCACAACAACTTTTCGACCCATCAGGGGCGATACTTTGTTTTTAGTAGATTAAGGTTTTCTATTCAGAAGGGGATGACGACGCGGTTTGTTGCTCGTCTACCTGCTATCCTTATGTAATTTGCCCTGATGATTGAAATAAAACAATATCACTAAAAAAATCAAAACTAGACATTTATTATGTCATATTTTAGTTGTAAACTTGAAGGAACCTTAATGAACAAGATAAAAAGTGAGGGGGTTCTACGAAAATAATATAAATTAAAGTGATCTTATTAAGAATTTGTTCGAACAAAAGAATATACCGGTAAAGTCTTCGACCGTATCATTCCGTTAAGTTCACGCTCTTTTCTTGTGTCCGTGATTTATTTATTAAATCTAATAAATAATAATTCCTTTTCCACACATTTACAAGCATTTAATAAATAATAATTCCATTTCCACACATTTAGAAGCATTCCTTCCGCACGTGATAAGATAATAATATAATTAATGAGTTAAAAACATAAAGCATCCAAACTTTAATTCAAAAATTAAACACACAAGATAATTGAGAAATGATTTTAATTAAAGAATCATAGAAAACACTTTTTCATAGTATTGATTGTATATAATGGGAGAGAAAGACACATGCTCCAATTATATAATATTATACTTAAAATAATGTTTTATATCAACTTAGAAATGTTTTGCTTAACTTGTTCTAAGCAAGCAGGGCCGTCCAGTAGGGTGCGGGTGGGCGACGGGACAAGGCCTAAACCCTTCGAAGACCTAATTCTTTTAATTTTGTATAGAATTTAGGCTAGATATAATATATATGCACTGAATCAAAAGATAACATAAATAAGCACTTGTATTAGTGGTTACTTCCATGTTTAAATATCAAGTAGACCTGGGTTCTAATCTAGGCATCTCCAAATTCTTTTTTTTTGGTTTTTTTTTGTTAGTGACATTTAATGCTTAATTTTGTCAACTAGATTTTTCCCTTTAATTAATAAACTATTTCCTAAACTTAGCTAAAAATAATTATTTAAAGGGTGCTGCTAAATGTACCCCTTTTCTACTGAACATACCCCCTCCTTCAACTTTCACATTAATATAATTCAAACCCTTTATTTTTTCTTTCATTTTTTATCTTTAATTATTATTACTAGTATTTGTTTTTAAAACTTCATTTTATTGAAAAATGATCTTTTTTTTATTATTTGAAAAATAATCGTTTCTTATGTTTTAAACTAAAGCGAGTCATTTTAATTTTGAAATGAGATTTTTTTGTTCATAACGGATTGAAGTGGGTATTCGAATTCAGATTGTATAAACAATAATACACAAAATTTTAAATGAAGCTTTAAAGCCAGCCAACTAAATAACGTTTTATTTTCTTTTTACGTCTTATTACTTTTAATAATCAGAAGTTGTTAATTATATTAAAAACATTTTAATATAATAATAATACTAATTCTCCTGTATAATAATAAACCAATCTTGTGAATAATAGAAATAATGTGCATGTCACATGCAATGCATCATTTACTGGCTTTCTTTTTCATTTACTCAATAATGTTATCGTATATATACATGTTTTTTTTTCATAATTTGATACATTTTGGCATTTGGAAAAGTGGTTGGCATAGCCTGTTTCAACTAAAAGCCGCCAGTTCGAATCCTTTTGTCTCTTTTTCACTGCCGTTTTTTAGGCCATGGATTTGCCAGGTGTCCAGTATGTAACAATAGAAATAGAAAGATGAGAGAACTAAAATGCGAAATAAATAAAAAATATAAAATCAACTGTTTTTTTTTTCAAAAAAAAAAAGTTCTGAAACTTTTTTGTTGTTTAAAAAATATATTTTTTATTAATTTTAATGACGTTTTATAGAAACATAATAAAATACTAGTAAAAGAAAGTGTATTCAAATTATACAAACATAATAGTTTTTAAAAACAATATTTGAATTGTTTAGATTGATGAAATTTGACAACTTTTAAACTATATTTTTAGAAAAGGGGGTATGACTAGTAAAAGAGGGGATGCATTTAGCTAACCCCTTATTTAAATTACATCCATATAAATTTTAGCATTGATGAGTTTATATTAAATTGAGATTTTCAAATAAGGAATAAACTTTTTATCTCGCACACAAGGCCCAAAAATAATTACTTAACCACGTTCTACTGTCGTGGTTATTAGATACATGTATATATCCTCAACATTTCAATTTTGCTAATTTAACGAAACCATGTGTTACAACGGGAAGATGCCAACACAAACAAGACAAATTTTGGGTCACACCTGGAAAGGAACGAGTAACATTCAACTTCTAACATGACCACATTGAGAAAAATAATATTTTTTATTTGTACCGGATGAAACGAGTAAAATTATAATTACTTTTCTAAACAATAATGGGAAACACTATAGAACATGAAAAAGACTAGTACAATTATTATTACTTTTCCAAACAATAATGAGAAACGCCACATTTCGTTCAAAAGTATTTTTATCTATTAAATTACCGAAATCAAATCTAATTGAAAAAAAAAAAACTATGAAAATCAGTTTATTAAAAAATAAAACTATAGCTTATCTATACTATCTATAAAAGGAGCTTAGAAGCTGACCTCACTTTGCTTATGTGTCATCTTCTTAGATATGCCACATTGGATGCCACATAGACTCCGCTGATGTCATAACGCTGATGTCATAATTTCAAATTTTTTTTAATCTTAATGTATATGCAATCAGCTTTTTTAAATTAAAAACTTATCTTTTTTTAGGAGGCAAATTCAAAATCAAATTCAAAATTCAAATTGTAATTTTAATCCTCCTATCTCTCAATCAAATATAATCCATCCTTCATTTTTAAAATTCAAAACATATTCATTTCACACCCCTCTCTCTCTCTCTCTTCAACTCAGAAGAACATCTCCGATCAGGTTTCCACTCTGATCAGGCCTCCACTCCTAATCTTGAACGCAAAAAGAGAGTGGATTCGCTCAGGTTTTATTCCAGGTAATGTGTTCCAACTTAGTTTAACACAACTAATACGAATCCATTGTTGTACGTCTTCATCTATCTACATTTTGGGAATTAGGGTTTCTATGTGGAGATGAAACGCATGATTGGTGGCTGGATCTCATAAAAGGAATGAGTTGTTGACAATAAGACATGAATCTGATGGAAAGGTATGTGTTTCTGTTTTTCACTAATACCCTTTTTTGATTTAGAACTTGATTTTCAGTGATGCTTATCTAGATCTAACATGGTAAAGTTTGGTGGTTAATTTTCAACTCTAACAAGAGATGATTTCGAGGCTGTGAACAAAGTTTTGTTTGAAGCTATAGGCTTCAGAAGGTTACCTGTTGTAGATTCAAACATTTTCTACTTGCACTCTGTTTAATCCTTCAAATATTGCAATGGTATACCTTCTCTTAACTTTTCTTAATAGTATAGATTGCTTTGATTGTATCTTGAATGATTCAAGTTGAATCGAGTTATTGTACACAAAGATTGCAAGTGTTGTTGTGTTGAGAACTTATGATCCACTTATGCCTACAGTTAAGTATTTTGTTGTTACTGCTTTATTAAGTAATAAATTAAATATTTTGTCTAAAATGAAAGCAATAATGTTTGAAATTTTGTCTTTGAAATTTTGCATACATGGTGCTCGATGAAATGCGGCAGCCAGAGCCAGTGCAGGAGATGGAACCAGGGTGGCATAGAAGAGATCATTTGTGCACAAAAGTAAGCCTGCTCTATAAGTAAGGTTATTTTATTCAATACCCATTGTAGTTTTCCCAACTTCCAAATCAAGTAGTTCAATTATTAGGGTGTTATACTGTATGAATATTTGTCGTATGATAAAAAAAATATTAGTGTGCTATACTGAATGAACACTTGATTTGTGTTTTATGATCTCATACTTATCTACAGGGATGGTTAGAGCAATCTTCATCTACCAGTTCTAAATAAAGAAATTTACATTGTTGTCGGAACTTGAGAATATGCTTAAACAAAAGACTTTTACTAGGTTCATTTTTTATTTTATTTTTTGTTTTTCGGGCCACTCATCAAACATTGCTATGATCTGTTCTATGGATATAATTAAAATAGCTTTCGAAATTTTGAGAAGGACAGAGTCAACTGCCCGTTCTACTTCAAGATCGGAGCATGCCGCCATGGAAATCAAAGTGAGCAAAAGGGAATAGATAAGGAGAAAAAATGTTCAAGTCGAGTAGATTGAGGAGCGACAAGAACTGGGTGTAAGTTTACAGGACAGGGTTAGTTACGGTTACTTAAGTCCACTGATTACTGTTAATTTGTTCCACATCATATGGTAAATTAGAATATGCTAAATGTTGGTTTAAATTTATATTTATGGAATATATATATCATGCTTTTTGTTGAAAAATGAATATTGATTATATTCGTACTTATTGGATTCGCATGAGCAAGCATAAAGTTGCTGACTTATTGGAAATTTATATTTGCACCAACTGTTAACAAGTTGTACTGTCATTTAACTCATTATATGTTGTTATTTAATTGATTACATGTAGTCGGAGCATGTCGCCATGGCGATCGGAGCATGCTGCCATGGAAAACAAAGTGAGCAAAAGGGAATAGATAAGGAGAAAAAATGTTCAAGTCGAGTAGATTGAGGAGCGACAAGAACAGGGTGTAAGTTTACAGGACATGGTTAGTTACTATTACTTAAGCCCACTGATTACTGTTAATTTTTTCCACATTATATGGTAAATTAGAATATGCTAAATGTTGGTTTAAATTTATATTTATGGAATATATATATATCATGCTTTTTGTTGAAAAATGAATATTGATTATAGTTCGTACTTATTGGATTCGCAAAAGCAAGCATATTAGTTGCTGACCTATTGGAAATTTATATTGCACCAACTGTTAACAAGTTGTATTGTCATTTAACTCATTATATGTTGTTATTTAATTGATTACATGTAGTCGGAGCATGCCGCCATGGAAAACAAAGTGAGCAAAAGGGAATAGATAAGGAGAAAAAATGTTCAAGTCGAGTAGATTGAGAAGCGACAAGAACAGGGTGTAAGTTTACAGGACATGGTTAGTTACTGTTACTTAAGTCCACTGGTTACTGTTATTTTGTTCCACATCATATGATAAATTAGAATATGCTAAATGTTGGTTTAAATTTATATTTATGGAATTACCTCTTTTTTAAAATAAAGACGTATTTTTAAATAAAAACGGTCCAATTGGTTGAAGCATGCTACTCATCGCATTTGTACACTCTTATATTGGAGACTACAATTGGTTCAGTTGGGGTTAACACTCCTATAGAGGAGACTACAATTGGTTTTAATAATTGCTTTTACTCCTATAGTGGAGACTACAATTGGTTTTAATAATTGATTTCTTATTTTATTTCAGTTGGGGTTAACACTCCTATAGCGCGTCTAGCTTTCTCTGAGCAGTTAACGGATGATCTTAACAGCTGTTCGTCGGAGACGCAGTCTCCGGTATGCTGGCCGGCTGCCGGGAGATCCCCTTACCGGCCCGCCCTGTCAAGATTTGGAGTAAAGAAACCGACTCACACGTTTGAAACCGAAGAAGATAAGCTTGAGAGTCATGAACCTATGGATTTGGGTGAGTTTTTATTGCATTAGAATTAGTTTATCTGCAGTTTTTGGTTACAAAATCATTACATAATCATCACATAGTTATGAGTTATGACCCATTAACAGGAAATAAATGCTTTAACTTTTCAGATGATATGAATTTTGCCTGAATTTCAAAATTAGTTTCTGTGCAATTCACTTGGCATTATATGTTGCGAAATTTTATGTAATTATTAGTTTACTTTTCAATGTCACATAGTTCACAGAACGAAAAAGCCATGGAGGTGATGTCTAGCCGACCAAGGTCGGATATTTATATCAACCTTCCAGCGTTAAAGAAGCTCGACGCGCTCCTGTTGGTAAGACCAAAACACCCTTTTCCTCTCATCAAGATATGATTCTTTTTAAATTTGTGATTGTTAACAAAATTGCCTTTTTTTTGTTTATTATAGTAAATATTGGATAGCTTCAAAGAGACAGAATTTTGGTATGTGAAGCAAGGAAGCATGTCGGGAAATTCAAGATCGGGGTCATTTCATAGGTTCGTATCAACATAAACTTGACATTTATATATAAATAAGCTCTATATACAATTTACTAAATAAACAACCATATGTACAGCTTGCTAATGCACAAAATATACCATGAACAATTGTTCGGGCTTGTGCCTAAGTGAGGCAACCTTTTTATAACTAAGAAAGTTGTATTTACCTAATTGACTTTGTATTGACTTTGTTTTTTGTTGTAAAAAAAGTTGTATTTACCTAATTGAGTGAACATGGGTAATTTGTATGGCCTATTAATCACATCAGTTAATTTATTGTTCTAGGTTAGCTCGAGCTAAATCGAGCCGAGCCGTCTCGAATTTAATTCGAGTCAAGCTCGAGCTTCAAACCTTAGCTCACTTTTTAATTTATTGTTCTAGGTTAGCTCGCGCTAAATAGAGCCGAGCCGTCTAGAATTTAATTCGAGTCAAGCTCGAGCCTCAAACCTTAGCTCACTTTTAAATTAAAGCTCGAGACGACCCAGCTTGGTTTGAGTTTGAGCCAAGCTCGAGCTAGGCTTGGCTCGACTCAGCTCGCTAACGGTTGATTTTGGTATGTTTAGGTTGCATTTTTTTATCTATGTTTATATTTTTGATTGAATTAACATTTTTGCAAATTTTTTTTGATGATTGTTTGTTTTCATCGAGATATTGGGGGGTGGGGTATTAGTTCACGAAGATGTCAACAAGCGAGAAAATGTTGTGATCAATTCAATGGTTGACAAAAAGTCATCCTAACTTAAAATTCATGGCAGCAGTGTTGAGGTATGTAGACTGATTATTTTATGTAAATTTGTTACTTTATCAGGTGGCATTGAAGACATTGATAGTTATCCATAGGGCGTTGCGGGAGGGTGATCCTGCTTTCACGGAAGAGCTGCGTGTTTTGCAGTTAGCTACTTTTAAAGACGATTCAAGCCCGATTGGTTACTTATGTGAATGTATCTTACAGTTGTAAACAGATCCATGTCCAACAACAAACACATTTATTTAATTTTATTTTAACTAAATAATAATAGGTTTAAAATTAATTCCTTATGTTATTCAAACATGTTTACTTATAATATGCAGGGCTATAGCGGAACACGCGATTTGGATAGTGAAAAACTATTGGAGCAGTTGCCTTCTTTACAGCAGCTCTTATACCGTCTTATGGCATGCAAGGTTCGTTTCAATCAATATTCTGTTCATTTTTTAAAACTTATACAATTAGTATAGCGTGTGTATTGTGATCACATAAGCACTATTACTATAATCATAATCTAACTCTTTGGGATGAAAAACCAGTTTGGTAGGTTGTATGCATTAAAAATAGTCACCAGGCAGCTTTAACCCCTTTTAACAAGTTTTTTTCCCTTTTTCTTATGCAGCCTGAAAGAGCAGCTATCGGTAATTATGTTGTACAATACGCGCTAGCTTTGGTACTCAAAGAGAGCTTTTAAATTTATTGTGCAATTAACGATGGAATTATAAATCTTATGATAAGGTGATTTTACTTGCATTAAAAAACATCATCCCTTCTTGTAACTTTCATTTATATTTTTCAAAAAATAACCAAGATTCGATCTTTCGCGATGTCAGTTTTTTGAGATGCCAAGACATGAAGCCATAAAAGCTTTGGATATATATAAACGAGCCGTTAATCACGTGACATCTTGAATCATTAATTTTGATTTACAAACCTTTCACTTTGTAATATGGTTATTAGATATGGCAAATCATGTTGACCCGAAAAACTTTTTGTACAAATTTTTATAGGTGGTTTGTATATTAAATTTAAATATACATCATGGGCGAGTTTTAACCCATGTTATATTTTAAGCTACTCTTTATTTTATTTATGATTTTGACCTGTTAGGGGTAACTTATAACCCGAATCGACCTATTCATATAATCAAATTTTCTACTGGCTGAAAGTCTTTCTGACTTCTATGAAGTCTGTAAACAACTCGAGCTCGCTAGAAACTTTCAATTTCCTGTTTTTAGGGAGGTAAGTTTACTATATTACCCATCATCGTTTACTATATGTTCATTTGTTGATTTGGAATAAAACTTTGAATGCAAAGAAGCTTAGGGGCTTTTATTGACTGTGTATCACTACATTAATATATAGCTTATTATGCCAATTTGCTTCCTAACTGATTGTTACAATTGTAATAGGTTTTGTCTATTATTGTGTAGAATTTAAATATGTATATTATAATATATTATAATATGTATTTTAGTATTTGATTTCGATCGTTATTAGAACAAACCCGTGTATTTACACGGGTGTACACCTAGTTAATATTACTAGGGTAGAAACTCGTGCACCTCACAAGTTCAAAAATTAATATTATATACTTAGGGTGAACGGGCTGCATGCGGCAAAGAGGGCGGTGAACCCCTTCACCGTGCGGGGAACACCGTCGCCGCCACTCTTTGCCGCACGGGGCCTTACATGTGCGGTGAGTAGTCACCTCTTGTAGGGGAGAGGAGGGAAGATGAGAGAGATGGTCATGCATAATAATGTTATGACTCCGTTTGCTTTTGATACTTTTGGTTTTCTGGCGCCAGAGGCTGTGGATCTACTTAGTCGAGTTCATAGGGTCATGCATAATAATGTTATGACTCCGAAATCTATGGACGTAGTTTTTAAAAAACTTAGTTTTGCTATTAAAAAATGGGCAGCGGTGCAACTTTTTGTTTGTTTACCATCTAGCTCGATATAAATTCATAACCATATATATTATACTAACTGTTTACGGTTTGAAAAAAAAATATATAATATTTTGAACATATTTGACGCACTAAGTAACACACTAGTTATGTATAAAACTCTAAAAAGTTGAACAAAAAGTGATATGGCTGGGGGTGTAAACGAGCTTGCGCTTCATAGGTGCCCTCAAGCCTAAATCAACCTATTATTCATACCAATATAATATTTTTTATATCACATAATAAATATATAATGCATATTGAAGTAACTAATGGGTTATGCCCGCGTGTTGCAGCGGCTCAACCGATTGCTATTGAAACTAAAAACCATAAAAAATGAATTCTGACAAAAAATAAGGTGTGTTATGCTCAAAATGATATTGACATGTGTTTCATAATGTATGATTTCTGATTATACTGATACGGACCCGACATTATTCGGTCAGAATTAGTTCGGTTAATCACAATAGTGATATGACACCGACACTCGCTATAGTCAACAAAATAAATAAATAAAAAAACTCTATTTTGAATGCAACCTCATTTTCAACAAAGTTTATGCCAAAACGTCGAGAAAAAGAGATTAAAAAAAGTTGCGTATTCTACTTTTTTAAGAAACTGACAGATGCAAGTTATTAAAGAAAATCAAATTAAATGAAAAGTAAATGTGTTAAAACTTAAAAGACGTATATTATTATAGTATAAGTGTTAAAAACAAAAACTAAAAAAAAGGAAGAAAGGAATATCTAAGTTTTGCTTTTGTAATATAACTAGTGTTTAACCCCCCTCCCTCAGTTGTGGAACAGGTTTGTAAAACCATGCTAAGTAGTAAACAAACGATAATCAAAACCAGAAAAAAAATCGTAAAACAAAAACATGATATACCAAAAAAATATAGCCAAACTCGTATTTATAGAGAAAACCTTGACTTAGAAGATCAAAAAAAGACAAAATTGTCAGGTAAAAAATGAAGCATACAGAGATGAGAGACTAACAATGTAAATCATACTATAAGACAAACAAATAGACGAATGTCGGTTCGGTTTAGTATGAGACTTACACTCAATATAACAAAAAAAATATACACAATACGATATTAATACGTGTTTTACGTCGATCAAAAATCATAAAATAAATTTACATTAAACCGTATTTACACTTTCAAAACTAAAAAAGTCTTTAAAAATTATTTAAAAAGTAACGTAGATGTCACAAGAAAGTACAGTAAATATAGTTGGTAAAAAGAGAGACTAAAATGTGAGTAAAATAATGTGTTACAAAAAACTGGTAATTAAGTTTTATTTAAAAGGGAGAGAATTAAATAAAAAATTTATTTTGGTTAGAAAGGATAGAAAACAACAAGATTATGACATGTGACAAAATTTAAAATAAAGAGGAAGAGTATTTTAGTCAATTTTATCCCATCTTCTCCCTTCTTCTCTCCGTAACTTCAAAACCCACCATATTCAACCTTTTCTTCACTTTCTATCTCAGTAATCACTACGTTATAGTGTGATTTTCTTCACCAATCAATGATTCAAACACCCAATCAACGTGTTCTTCAACTTTTTTTGAAGAAAACCAGTTTAATTTCATACAATATCTCATTTTTTCCCGTGATTTTGAAGCGAATCACTCGATTCGTTCGATCGCTGATAAGTGTTTCTAACATTCAAATTTCGTCAATCGTTGAAGAAATCTGAAGAAATCGGCTTCGATATATGTAATAAATTTTTGAATTGCATTTTTACGATATGAGTTTTTGAATTGAGTCATTGCGTTTTACAAAGTAATGAAAAAACACTGTTTTTTTTTTTGTATTTCCAATCCATTGGATTTTAGAAACAATACATTTTATTGTGTTTTTAGTTCATTGGGTTTTAGATAAAACACATTTTATGTGTTTTTAGTCCATTGCGTTTTAGAAAAAAAAAAAAAAAAAACATTTTCTTTTGTGTTTTTATCTATTGTGATTTAGGAAAACACATTTTTATGTGTTTTTTGGTCCAATGCGTTTTAGAAAAACACATTTTGAAGTGTTATTAGTACATTGCGTTTTAGGTAAAACACATTGTGTTTTAGTCCATTGCATTTTAGAAAGAACACTTTCTTTTGTGTTTTAAGGCCATTGCGTTTTAGGAAAAATACATTTTTATGTGTATTGCGTTTTAGAAAAACACATTTTGAAGTGTTTTTAGTCTATTGCGTTTTAGGTAAAACACATTTTATGTGTTTTTAGTCCATTGCGTTTTAGAAAAAAAAAAAGACATTTTTATGTGTTTTTTGGTCCATTGCGTTTTAGAAAAACATATTTTGAAGTGTTTTTAGTCCATTGTATTTTAGGTAAAACACATTTTTATATGTTTTCAGTCCATTGCGTTTTAGAAAGAACATTTTTTTTGTGTTTTTAGACTATTGCATTTTGGAAAAAAAAAAAAATACATTTTTATGTGTTTTTTGGTCCATTGCGTTTTAGAAAAACACATTTTGAAGTGTTTTTAGTCCATTGCGTTTTAGGTAAAACACATTTTTATGTGTTTTCAGTCCATTGCGTTTTAGAAAGAACATTTTCTTTTGTGTTTTTAGGCCATTGCGTTTTAGAAATAAGACATTTCTTTGTATTTTTTGTCCTTTGCGTTTTAGAAAAAAAAATCATTTTTACGCTTTTTGTCTATTGCGTTTTACGCAACGGAGTTTTCGAAAAAAAAATCGAAAATATAGCAATAGTATACTCGTTTTAAAGATAAAAACGCTCATTTTTTGGTGCAATTTTTATAAAAAATAATGTCGTATGAAAGAGATTAACGTTTAAAAATGGGGGGAATTGGAGGAGAGAGAAACTATTGCCTAAAATGTCGTTACACAAACTCACGTGCCTCTTTTTTATTCTTCAATTTCACTCATTTAATATTAGCCATTGATTAAACCAATTGATGGTCAAGATTACTTCTTTGCCAAAAAAACTTCCTATTATATCCTGACCTTATTTAAAAATCAATAAAGTTATAATTACTTATGAATCGATCAAAAAAGCCACACTTTGAAGCCAGCGTGGGCCCCGTAAAGACAACATAGCCTGGCCAAAGTGGGGCAATACGGGGCTCTCCGATTTAGAGAGTGTGGTAACCTTATACATGAAGTTCTCCGTTTAAAAAAAAATACTAATTACCACGGTTGTAAAACAAGGTCTGTTGGATCGTTGTGTGACCTGAATGAGTCGATCAGAAGAGTTTACAATCTATATCAAAGGCGGAATCAATGATATAGACGTGATAACAGCTTGATTCTCCCTAATTATCTTCTTTTTATTGATTTCAAAGCTTTACAGATCGATTGACAAATTGGCAGCACCTCGGCTCTGAAATCTCGAACCTTACAAATGACTTGACCAACTCAGTATATATAGGGGTGGCTATTTCGTACGAAATCAAACATCACTATTTCGTGCGAAATACCTTTGTTTCATTTCGTACGAAATGACTCTTGTTATTTCGTTCGAAATGCCCATTTGACATGCAAAACCTAATTTTTAATCTACTGAGCACTGGTTTATCCTATCTAGACATTAGACTCGATAAAGACGAAGTTAACAGACAATTATACACTAACAGACTCCCCCTTGGATGTTGACGAAGTCTTCGGCATCGAGTCTTCAGTCTTTTCTATCTTTCCAAATTGTTTTGGCACTGAAAGCATCCTCCAATCTCTATCAGCATCAGCAGCTAGCACTCGAATTTGACTTTAACAATCTTCAAACTCCTCCTTGAATGTTTATCCAGAATCTGCATCTGACTCTTATGTCTTTTAGACTCCCCCTTTCAATAAGCTGAGATGGAATTTTGGTTCAAGCTTTGTTCAAATTTAGCCACGGGGATCTCGCTTTGCTGCTTTCACAGGATCAAACATGTTCCCTGCTTCTCAGAAATTTGACATTACAATCTATTCTCCGTTTTTACTTCATTTGATGTTTTTATCAGTTTTTAGTAATCCACTTAAGTATCTAGGTCCAAGTTAATGACCCTAGGTACTTAATTTGTCTACCAAGTCCAACTTAATGACCTTGGTTGACTTGAGAAAAAACAAAACTGACTTTTGTTCAACATAGTTCAAAATATTTTTCTGAAAATTACAAGTTTCAACTTAATGAACTTGTTTTGACTTTTCATTTTTCACAAGTTTAACATGATAAGCTCCCAACTCTTCTGTCCAGCTCAGAAACTTCCTGCATCTTCTTCAAACTGCGAATCTGAAGATCAACTTTCCACTTTGGTTTGTCGGGAAAAATAAAGCAGAAATGTAAAATCTTTTTGGATTTTGAATAAAGTTTCTATACTAGAATGCTAAACAGAAATAAAATGTAGTAAATGTAAACTATTTACAAACATATTTTTGGTGAGCGTGTTAGGGAATCATATCAGCTGTCGACAAGTCACAAGTACCGTTAAGCTTTGATTTCATATTCAGAATTAAACAATTCGCTTAGATTGTCGATATACTGATCCACTTAAGTTCTCACACAAATTTCAATCTGTCCAGGATACGAATTAGGTGTATTAAGAACTTAAACTCATTCATGTGTCCCACCTATTGAATATACTCCCATATCCAGATCCCAATATTCAGTCTTACAGGTGAGTATACCACAGATGATATCTGTAAGGGGTTAAATGCGAGGGCCATGAGAGCTCAGGCTATTGCTTCCGCAAAATCAGAGAGATGATGGCTTCGACTTTAGGTGGGTCCCCTTTAGAGGATCTTTTTTACAACAGCACATGATTAGCATTTTTCAATGTTTCATCATTTTTTATGCTGAGGGCGGACTTTTATTTCAAGCAACAGTAAAGTATTATACGGAGACTAGGCCATTGCTTCCGCATTATCAGAAGTCCCGGGATAATACCCCAGATATCACTGAGTATAAAGACCTAGTATTTCAGAAAGAGGGGTCCTTCAAACGAGATTTCAGGGGTTACCTATATATCCAAGTAGTGTTCCCCACGAAACAAGCAAGTTTGAATTTAAGTTTATATCCCGAACAAACCTATTAAATGTGTAAAAACCTACCGGCATATCATCAGCGAGACTTCTTAACACTTTTAAACTTTCCATTTCTTTAGCATACCGCAACTGTCAAGCTGATGTAGTATCATTTTCCCTTTTTACACAAGCTCTTTTTCGGTTTTCTATTGTTTTTGAATTTTGAAATATCACATGTTTTTGGATTTTGAAATTTTTTTATTGTTTTTGTATTTTCTGAAAATATAACCTACCTCCCCCTAAATATCAAAACAAGTAAAAAAAAATCGACAAACCATTGCAGATTGCTTTTCAACATCATCTACAACGGTACCTTCATCTACGCCAAGAATCTCCTCCATCATCGATAAAAGCTTCATACCGTTCAGTTTTAAAAGATATTGAAACCGAGTTTTATCAAACGCTTTGGTATGTAAATCAGCTTTTTGTTCGTCAGTGTGGATTTTCAGAATTCGTATCAACTTCTTCTCGAAACAGTCTCGGATGAAGTGATGACGAATTTCAATATGTTTCGTTTTAGCGTGATGAACAGGATTTTTTGTTATGTTTATCGCTGCCTCATTATCAACAAATATAGGGGTGTTAAGAAATTGCAAACCGTAGTCTCTCATCTGTTGCTGGATCCACAAGATCTGAGAGCAGCAGCTGCTAGCAGATACATATTCGGCTTCACATGTGGATAAAGCGACAGAGGTCTGCTTTTTGCATTGCCAGGTGACCAGTCGTGGTCCGAAAAACTGGCACCCCGCTGTTGTTGACTTAGCGTTAACTTTGCAGCATCCGAAGTCAGAATCAGAATACCCTTCGAGCGTGAAATCGCCTTCTCTTGGATACCACAACCCCAGTGATGGAGTTCCTTTCAGGTAGCGTAATATCCGTTTCACAATCACCATATGCGAAGCTCTGGGGCTTGACTGAAACCGCGCTGCGAGGCATGTTGGATACATGATATCGGGTCTTGAAGCTGTCAAATACATCAGCGATCCGATCATGGAACGATACATCGTTTCATCTACCTTCTCTCCGGTGAGATCAGGGTTTATCCCATGGTTCGTCGCTAACGGGGTGGAAGCTGGAGTAGTCCCGGACATCCCAAATTTCTCTAAGATATCATGAACATACTTCCTCTGATGTATGAAAATTCCCTCGGGCAGTTGATCAACCTGAAGTCCCAAGAAGAATTTCATCTCACGCATCGATGACATTTCAAATTTTTGTTTCATAACTCTTTCAAAATCTTTGCACAGATTTTCATTTGTTGACCCAAATATGATGTCGTCCACGTATATTTGAACTATCAGAAGACGTCCGTCGACTTCTTTGGTGAAGAGAGTGGCATCCACTTTTCCACGGATGAAGCTGTTGGCAATCAAATGTTGAGACAATGTCTCGTACCAGGCTCTCGGGGCCTGGTGTAAACCATACAGCGCTTTATCCAGTAAACAGACATTGTCTTTGTGGATTGGGTCGGTGAAGCCCGGTGGCTGTCCGACATATACCTTCTCTTTTACCTTCCCATAGAGAAAAGCCGATTTAACATCTAGCTGATAAATTTTAAATCCTTTCCAAGATGCAAATTCTAGGAAGATTCTGATCGCTTCAAGTCTAGCAACCGGAGCATACACTTCAGTGAAATCTATACCCTCCTGCTGACTACAGCCCTAGACTACGAGTCGAGCTTTGTTACGAATAATAACCCCTCGATCATCCCTTTTGCACTTGAACACCCACTTGGTGTTTATCTTCCTGTGACCATCAGGCAAGTCTACCAATTTCCACACTCCCAACTTCTCAAACTGACTTAGCTCCTCTTGCATCACGTTGACCCAAGAATCTTCAGTTAGTGCTTCCTTATATGTTCGCGGCTCAATCTGCGAAATAAAACAACTATGTGAAAACTCTGTTTGTAAAGGAGCAACTGTAGAATAAAAACAAGTAAGGCCTTGGTCAATTTGACGTCTAGTGCGGACGCCTGATTGCAATTCTCCAATAATCAACTCTTCTGGATGGTACGAAAGAGTTCTTGGCATCACCTCGCCTGGAACATCTACTTCGCCTTCCAAATTTGTGACATTCTGATTTGCACCTTGTTCACTGACTGGAATTGTTTGACTTGAAATCTGGATCCGTTCCCCCTCAAAATCTGAATCACCATGATCGAATATAGGCCTATCATCAGATTCTAGATTATCGTTGACTGCCGTCTGATTATCAAGAGATTGTTGAATATCATCATGTTCTCCAGCATTACTAGGACCGGCTTCATCGTCATTGGAAGCTCGATATTGACGTCTAGATGACTCAGCTGGGAATCTTTCTTGTGATGCTTCATATTCCCTCAGAATATCTAACTCGTCAAAGAAATCCGTTTCTTCTTCTATGTCAAACGAATCCCACAAAGTATCGTAATTAAAACGCCACGAGTCGCCAGGATTCTGAGGTGGCATGGTATAACTTTGACACTCAACATTATGTGCTTCGATGATCCGCTTCAAGCTTGGAACAAAGACTCTTTTCAATGGACTTGCATAACCCACGGAAATTCCTTCAATGCTTTTTGCACCAAATTTGCCATAAGGTTCTAGAACTGTACAGGGAGACCCAAACGGTTCCAGATACTTCAGGTTAGGTTTGCGGTTGTTGATCAGCTCGAAACATGTCTTGTTGAATTTCTTCACTGTAAGAACCCGGTTGAGCGTATAGCAAGCGGCTGACACTGCTTCTACCCAAAAGTTGACTGGTAATTTCGAATCAGTAAGCATCGTCCTAGCCATTTCAATTAGCGTCCTGTTCTTTCTTTCAGCTACTCCATTTTGTTGTGGAGTGTAAGGAGCACTAAATTCTTGCAATATACCTCTCTTATCACAATACTCTTCCATCTTGTTGTTCTTAAACTTTGTACCGTTGTCACTCCTGATTCTTCTAATTCGGGTTTGGTACAAATTTTCAATTTTTCTGAACAACGTCATCAAACTTTCAAATGTCTCATCCCTTGTCTTCAGAAATGATACCCACGAAAATCTCGAGTAGTCGTCTGTTACTACTAGACAGTAGAGATCACCAGTTATGCTTTTGACATTTACTGGACCAAAAAGATCCATATGAAGCCTCTCTAACGGTCTCGAGACTGAGTTAACCTTCTTCCCAGGGTGAGATTTCTTCTTTTGCTTGCCTTTGATACAGCTAATGCACTCCCCCTCAAGATGAAAACCTTTCACATGAACACCAGTTACTAAGTCGTTATGCACCAGGTGATTCATTTTTTGCAGGTGAATATGGCCAATCTTTCGATGCCATAATTGTGATTCTTTTTCCGTTGCTCTTGACATAAATCAGTGAGCCTGACCCGTGGTAGTAGTTGCTACACTCATGCCCAACACGTACAGATCATTGACTCTAGGTGCTCTCATGATAACCCACTCTTCGGGAACAACAAATCCTGGTTTCAATATCAAACATTCCTTATCTGTAAAGTGCGTTGTATACATACGATCACAGATCTGAGAAATGCTCAGAAGATTGTTTTCAAGCTCGGCGATGTAGTTTACTCTTTCAAACGTCACAATACCATTCGATAAAGTTCCTTCACCAACTATTCGACCACCTTGATTGCCTGCAAATCCCACATATCCTCCATTAAACCCTCGAACATCATACAGTAGGGTCTTCTTCCCCGTCATGTGCCGAGAAGCTCCACTATCCATAATCCAACGAGAAACGGATCTTGGAAGCTCCTGCACATATCACAAAAACTTAGTTAGATTTTGATGCCACCCAAGCCTCTTTTGACTCAGGTAGCTTGACATTGAGGTGTGTTTTTGCAGTGTATAGTGGCGGAAAATTTTTGTCATTCATCTTTAAGCTCTCTTCAGACCCAATCTCAACCTCTTTGTATAAAAAGAAATCATTTTTAGGAGGTTGACCAGATGATTGGTCTTTCTTTGGTACATACTTCTTTTCAGAAGTAGTAGACTTTTGATCCTCAAGTTTCTCATAGTAATCCAAAGGAACATTCATCTTTACCTGAGTGGTAGAGGATGATTGTTTTTCCGTCTCAGAAACCTTTGGTTTTGGAGAAATTGATTTCTTTTCAACTGATTTTGGTTTCCATGCTTGTTGAGGCGAAACAACCCGTTTGTAAAATTTATCAGTTTTAATTACCACATTCTTTACGGGTTCAGTTTTGATCTTGGTGTTTTTATTTTTCAAAACTTTCTTCTCAACAACCATTGGAGCTTTGCCTTTTGTGTCAACTTTCCTTTTTTGACTCTCAGCAACTTCAGACTTAGGCTTTAAGTTGGTGCACTTTCGTGCAATGTGTCCAACTTTGTTGCACTTGAAGCATGTTCGGGTGTCAACTACCCGACTTGTGCCTTCGGTCTGAGGCTGTGAGGCCTTCTTTTCAAAAAACTCTTCATTTGATTTTGAAAAAATATCAGATTCTTGCTCGGAATGAGAACTCGAGCTTTTTACAAATACCTTTTTCTCAACAAACTTCTTGTTTTGAAAGTTCCTTCTTTGATAATTCTTACCACCCTTATAACCACCCGACCATTTGTTTTGATTACTATTAGAAAAACGCGGCGGTACAACAGGTTTTTTGTAGTAAGCTTTATCTTTTTCAAAGTTTAATTGCCTTTTGGAACGTTTCAAACCTTCGATTTCACAGACATCAATCTCAACCAGTTTAAAAACATTTTTCAATTTGTCGACATTCACATTTTCCAATGGAAATTCAAGGTCCGAATACAACTTATCCGATCCCGACATCTTGTACATCACAAGATTAGGTTCTTCATTTAAGTTGTTTTTGGATGTTGATTTCGGAATATATTTGTCCAAGAAACATTCTTCATCCTCAGTTGAGTCACTTTCAGTTTTCAAACACTTTCAACCATGCTTTTAACAACTTCGGACTGAACATTGTCTTCATCAGATGATGAAGTGAATGTGACGTCAATTGATTCTGGAAGTTTAACCTCATTTGTTTCATTATCGTTAACCAACCCGGACTTTTTCTTTGAGAAATTATTTAACACTGGCGGTGGAACCTGATGATACCCAACCCCAGTTCCGTCCGAATAAACATCTTCGCCAGCTTTGTTCTTCCCGATTGGTTTAGGAACGATATATTGAAGAAAAAAACTTGCGGAGTTGTAACTGTTGAGTTTCAGATTGATGCGTTCATTTTCAATCTTTGCTTCCTGAACTTGAAGCTTCAGATTAGCAATCTCATCCAACTGTTGGTTGATTTGCCTCTCTTTTGACTGAAGTACTCCTGTCAGTTGGAGATTTTCTTTGATTGTTTTATCATTTCTTTCATCAGAATCTTTTGTCGTTCTTTTTAGCTTCTCATAATTTTCCAAAAGTTGACGGTTTTCATGAACTAGTTTTTCATTTTCTTTCCTGATTCGTTCTACGTCAATTTTATCATTTTCAAGTTGATCAGTTAATTCTTTTATTCGATCATTGGAAGCTTTTACCAATTTGTCACGACTTAAGATTTGATTTTCAACTTCTCTGACTCTTTCTGTCAGTTCTTCAGTTTTTTTACCACTGAGGTAAGCATGTGTACTACAAACCTTGCAGTCTTTCATGCAATTTTTGCAATCGCTTTCAATTTTGGCTTTCTTACCTGACTCGTTGGTTGAATTATTAGAACTGACCTTGCTTTTAGACTCAGTTCCAGACTCAGAAACTACCTCTAACTCTTTCGCTGCAAACACTTTGTCAGCCATTTTCTTCAGGTTATCTGCAGTGAACTCTTTGGTCGTGTCAATAATCCCATCATCGATCTTTTTCGACTGTAGCTCCTTTTCTTTCTCTTCATCACTTCCCCACCACAATCTTTGATTTGCTTCTTCCTCTTCTGTAATTTGCTCAATCAGAGTCTCGACAAGAAGTGTTGATGGTTCCACAAGTATATTTCCCTTAGGATCCAAATAGCATTCTCTGTCAGTGTCCCATCTCTTCGCGCTTTTTGCCTCTTTCCATGCACGAAAATGTCTGTCTTTCATTGTTAAAGCTAAACTCTTTCTGTTGACATATTTTACTTCCTCTGATCGGTTATCTTTCCAAGGAACAATTTTTGCCATGAAGGCATATCCCACTGCGTCTTCTTCTGGTAGCACATCACTCCAATCATATCCCTCATCGTCATGGATAACAGCTAATGCTCTCGACTTTTCTTTGGGAGCATCTTCTATCTGCTTCATTCTGGGAGATTCTGCTTTGTTTTGATGATAGATGGCTCTTTTGTAATAATCTTCACGAAAAGGGTTGGCAGTTTCATCAGCGGCTGCATTTCGACATTCTCGTTTAAAGTGCCCTTTTTGCTTGCACTTGAAACAGGTAACCTTCGATTTATCAAAACCTAGCTTCGTTGAAGGTCCACCAATGGAGTGTCTGCCTGTTATCTCCATGAATCTCTGAGCCCTTCTGACCGCACTTACCATACACCATCTGATATCAATCAACTCCATCTCCTCAGGGTCTATTTGATCATAATCTTCCTTGGTGAGATTGGTATTTCCGATCTTTCCAGCAACAAGGCTTTCATATGATTCCAGGACAGATGCTAAAAACACCATTTGTTGCTTGGCGGATTCTTCACTGAAGTTTTGTGCATTTTTGAGGTCAACAGCAATATTACACTGAAACAAATTTTTCAGAACTGATTGACTAGGAGAAGTTAAAGATGATCCTCCATGATAACCACTGCTTGGACTTTCTTGATTTGACTTGTTTGAATTTTCTGCTGAGAAGGCAGTTTTCGGGGACACAGTTTTAGGAATCATACTTCCTCGATAATATAAGTCAACATTTTGCTGATACGAGGAATTGTTGACTTTGTTCGTTTTTCTGATCTCCAATTCATGACTTTCCAACCTTTCGATTAGTAAATCAACTGTCAGATCAGTCGACTTCACTGTGTTCTTTATCATTAAAGCAAAGTACTACCAGTCTTTCTCATAAGGCAATGAGTCAAACAGCTTATCAACTAATTCTTCCTGAGAATACACAATATCATATCTTGCAAGTTCCAGCTTTAAGTAACCAAATCTTTCTATCATCTTTGACACACTCTCATTTTTCAAACACCCAAACAGATCGAATTCTTTTCTTAACATCTTTTTCTTGTTTTTAACAATTTCAGCACCACCCACACATTTCATCTTTAATTTCTCCCAAAGATCTCTAGAATCTTTGTATTCAATCAATGATATAATATCATCTCTCACTGATTGATGAAGTAAAGCGATGCATTTCTGTTCCGCAATGAAATTCTCTTGTGGAGTATCCGTTAAGTTCTCATAGTCAGTTCTTCCGATGTCAAAACCAGTTTTCAAACTCTTCCAACTTAAGTATGCAAATGCCTGTAGCCATTCCTCAAATCTGCTAGCTCATCGGTTGTAGTCCTCTATGGCCATTAGCTTGGGTGGTTTGTTGTAGGTGCCGTAGGCATTATCAACACTCAAAGAATCAGCAATGGTTTTCTTTGGAGTCGGATTCGCTGCATTTTCATTTGTGTTGTTTGTTGTATCATCTCATGTGCTTCCAGTGTAAGCAAAAGCGTCACTGAACGGATTCAGAAAATCATCCATCTTCAAGTACCTGAAACAATCAACAAACACTTAGATTTTTTTTTTTGATTTTGAGAAACAATTTCAAACAAAATGGATTCAAGCGAAATGAATCAATCTTCAAACGAAATGAGTCTCAAGCGAAATGATCTTCACGCGAAATGACTTTCAAACGAAATGCCAATTTGGTGCGAAATGGTAATCTTTCAAGCGAAATGACTATTTCATGCGGAATAGTCAAACGAAATCACACTGTTCAAACGAAATAGTCCTCTGATACGAAATGGAAGTCTATTTCGTACAAAATGAAATCCACAAGGTTGATTCCGTGCGAAATGAAGATCCTGATGTTGATTTCGTGCGAAATGAGATTTCACCAAATTGATTTCGTGCGAAATGACGATCAGACTATTGATTCCGTGCGAAATAAGATGTTGATTTCGTACGGAATGATGATGACGTCACACTGTCGGCCAAGAATTTGTCAAATTGATCCGGTTTTACGTCGAATTAAGGTCCAATTCTTTCAAGGATTGATTAATACTGTATTTCGCGTGTAATGTGTGAAAATCAGTCCATTTTAACCGTAAAAACTCCGTTAATTTTGAAAAGAATGAGTAGAAGTGAGAAAATCTGGTGAAAACAAGCTGAATCGGTATGAACTCTTACTCCTGAGCTCTGATACCACTTGTTGGATCGTTGTGTGACCTGAATGAGTCGATCAGAAGAGTTTACAATCTATATCAAAGGCGGAATCAATGATATAGACGTGATAACAGCTTGATTCTCCCTAATTATCTTCTTTTTATTGATTTCAAAGCTTTACAGATCGATTGACAAATTGGCAGCACCTCGGCTCTGAAATCTCGAACCTTACAAATGAATTGACCAACTCAGTATATATAGGGGTGGCTATTTCATACGAAATCAAACATCACTATTTCGTGCGAAATACCTTTGTTTCATTTCGTACGAAATGACTCTTGTCATTTCGTGCGAAATGCCCCTTTGACATGCAAAACCTAATTTTTAATCTACTGAGCACTGGTTTATCCTATCTAGACATTAGACTCGATAAAGACGAAGTTAACAGACAATTATACACCAACAAGGTCTCCAACGCCGAATACTCCCCGAGTAATCCCTACAAGGTAGGCTGCCGAGACAACTTTCTTCAACTCCGCCTGATTACTCGGAATCGATCAAACGCGATCAATCTCAACCAAAATCGGATCTACTAGGTCAACTCGGGTCGAGTTTAACTTTAAAAACATAAAACATAATTTCTATACCTCTCATATTAAAGAAGAAACATCATTTTCACATATGTTGTTATAAATATTAGTAAATTTATATTAAATGATATATATTTAATTTCCTAAAACAAATTTCTTTGTAATTTAACGTATCCGAGTACTCCACGAGTACTCTCACCCTAGGGGGTACTCTCAACTCCTAGGTCGACCGACTATGGAGTAGAGATGGGCATATCGGGTTTTTTTATACCCGGAACCGGTTCCTAACTGGACCCCGTTCTTGTATGGTTGTGGGTGGAATCGGTTCTTGCAGAAACCGGAGCCAGTTCCTAACCGGTTTCAGACCATTAATACTGGAACCGATACTAACCGATTCTAGGTCGGGTTGTAACCGGTTCCCCTGAAGAACCGGTTCCATCGGGTAAGTCAATAAAATTGCTGCAATGTTACTATAGGAATCGGTTCTTGAAAAAAATACCTTAAATTGAATAAAAAATTACATATTAAAAAAATACAAACATATTAAGAAAATACAAACATATTGCATTGTAACCAGTTTATTTCTTTGACCGTTTACTTGTCGTGGGTGCGGCCATTTGACTTGCGGCTCGCTTTGGTGGGGCCACTTCGGTACAATCATCTTCGGAATCATTAGTTTCTACTTCGTCTTCCTCCTCTTCATCAACAATCTTGTTCTCTAATTCTACATCGTCTTCTAGACTTGTCTTATCTTGAATACGGTCCACGACATCTAAATGATCCTTTAGGCAAATTGTCATCTCTATTGATTCCGGTGTTAGTCTTGTTCTTCGTATGGACAATACCATGCCACTAAGAGAAAACACACTTTCCGAAGCTACGGTGGAAGCTTGGACCATTAGTATATCACGAGCCATGGTGGCTAGAATCGGGAATTTCGATTCTTTTGATTTCCACCATGACAAAATATCAAATTTTTTATATTCCTCGGCGGTCATAATACGCGAATAATTTGTTTCTTTATATCTATCGAGTTCACTTGATGGGGCGTTACCCCTTTGTTGTTTAGCCTTTTTATCTCTAACGACATTCAACATTGTTATGAGTGGGTCTCCAATGGTAGTCGTACAACTAGAGGTCGGTGATCGAGACTCAAACATATTAGTATTATGTTTTCCCCATATTTGTTTCATCTCTAACGACATTCAACATTGTTGAGCCTTTTGCGAACCTCCACTTATTTCCACCAAATCCCAATTGCACCATACCTCCATATTGCGATTATGTGTGAGTGTCCCAACAACATATGGAGCGGATTGAGGACCTTGGTTGACGGATGGAGAATTGATGGTTATGGAATTCTTGGATGCCAGTATCAAATGAATCAAGATCTTATTGTGTAGAAAAAGAATCAAGAAGAAGATGAAGATGGTGTGAAAAAAAAAAAGAATTTTGTTCACTATTTATACGGGAGAAACAAATGAATTTTGTTCACTATTTATACTGGAATCAATTCCAACGGCTAGGAATAGATTCCAACGGTAACAATGCATTAAATGGGTGATTTCCAACGGCTAGAAATCGATTCCAACGGTAACAAAAACCAATAAATGATAGAATGTAATGCAACAGGTTGTATTTGTTTACAGAGAAATCGATTTCGGGGAGGAACCGGTTACGAACCTATTTTTTTATAAAATGTGGAACCGGGTAAGAACCTACATGTTTTTTGAACCCGGAACCGATTCTTCAATAAAGCGGGTAGGGACTGGAACCGGTTCCAGGTCGGGTTTGGAACCGGTTATTATGTCCATGCCCATCTCTACTATGAAGCTACTAGCGACTTTTGCAACCATGCTAATACACATACAAATATGATAGAATAACTAAATATGACATATTATGTTATATATAAGATTATAATTTATAAATTTTTATACTAATAATGGATGAACACTCCAAGTTTAAGCTTAAAGATTTTCTAACAAACCAAGAGCCAGGTCCAAGCTTTAAATATAGAGCTCGAATCTTCAAGTTTAGCTTGATTTCTGCATAGAGTAAAAGCTTTAAAAAGACGAGAGCAAATCAGTTCACTAAACATTTCAACTAAGCAATATCAAAATTCTAAAGCCACAAACATCCAATATAGCATAGTTAATACTTAATGGTGCATTAGCACAAGCATAGTGAAGGACTATGATCATGTAAAGCATTTACATCCCATCTGGCTTAATATTAAATATCGCTTCTCTGTATGTATATACATAATACATACATTTCCTTCCCTCTTATCACCCACCAAAAAAACTGTCCCTTAAATATATCTATACGACCATAATATAACCCATATAAAATTCGGGTAAGAAGGCAACCTAATTTTCACCGAGCGCGCAAGGAATGCAAGGCGGATCTTTAGCTTGGTCATTAGGAGTGATGTTTTGTAAGCATTGATCATGAAATGTATGCCCACATGGTAGAACTGCAACAGGTGGTGGCACCGCAGGTTGGAATACCTCACCTTCTGATGTGAAAGCAACGTCCCTCTTGCATAAAAAGCACTTATGTCCACTCGGTTTAGAAGTTGCATTGGGATCTGCGTGTAATCAAAGTCGTTAGCATGCTGCATTAATCAAAAGAATTATCTATGAAAGAAACACGTCATACGAGACAAAAGTCTTCTCATGATGCATATAACTTAGTAAATTGCCTTGATTTAAAAATTAGATTCTTGCTATAGCGGCATACCTTTTGTAAGTAGATTATTATATTCAACACATATTATAGAGTTAATTGCTGTTTTCGTCCCTGTGGTTTGTCAAAGATCACTATTTCAGTCCATTAGTTTAAAAATTGCGATTTCAGTCCCTGTGGTTTCACTTTCGTAACCATTTCAGTCCACCTCGTAACCATTTCAGTCCATGTACTTAACAACAGAATAATGGATTGAAATGGTTACGAAAGTGAAACCACAGGGACTTAAATTGTTACAAAAGTGAAACCACAGGGACTGAAATCACAATTTTTAAACTAATGGACTGAAATAGTGATTTTTGACAAACCAAAGGGACGAAAATAGTAAAGTACAATTTCAGTCCCTGGGGTTTAGACCCAATCACACTTTCAGCCCTCATTTGAAGAAACCAAACAGTCCAGTCCCTGTGGTTGTCAATTGCTCGCAATCAAGTCCTAGGCCAAACTTCTGTTAGTCAACTAGGGCATTTATGTCCTTTTACTTTGAGAACGAAGGGCAATACGGTAATTTTGTATCTTAAAAACCCTTATAACAAATATCATCCCCCTGAAAGCCCTAATTTACACCTTTCAATCCTTCCATCTTCCACCAAGACCCCCACCATAGCCACCTTCAACCACCAACACCTCCACCACATCCACCTTCGACCACCAACACCATTATCACCGGACCACCTCTACAACCTGCAACTAACCACCGCTAAGGACCTCCAGCGTATATGACCTCCCCATTCACTCCGCCTCTCCCTCCTTACAACAACCACCCACGTTCACCACCACTCCGACCAACTTCCACCTCCGCCACCACAAACCTCCACCCCCTAAACCTAACCCTACTGCAGTCCACCGGCGACGCGACCACCACAACTCCGATTCACCAACACCCTCACCTAAAATCAACCACTCGTGTTTTGGGTCAACTAAACTTAGCCCGTTTCAAAACACAAAGAGATTGGGCAAAAGTGTTTTGGGTCAACCAAACTTTACCCCGTTTCAAAACACACAGAGATTACCAATTAGTTATATTCATTCAAGTAGTTAGAAATCCCCTTTTTATTTAACTACATATGTATTTATCTAAAAGTTAAACAAACAAAGATATATGAATGAACATAAATGAAAGAACATAAACGAACGCTAACGTGTGTTCATGTTCGTTCGTTAAATTAAATGAACAGAAAATCGTCTTCATGTTCGTTCGTTTATTTGTTTATTTAAATAAACGAACTTCCTGCCGAACAGTTCATGAACGTTCAGTTCGTTTACAGGTCTAGCTGAGATTAGATTATAAAAGGAAACGGGTCACACGGTTTGAGCTAGTCAGAAGTCACCCAAAGTGTATTTCAATGCTAACAACCTCCTGTGTATTTTTTAAGATGTTTATATTATTATAACAACAATTTTTTTTTGTGATCATAATTGGTGCATTGATCATTTATCGTAAATATATGTACATTGTTGGAATGAAGCATCCATAGAAACAAAGGTCGTAAGAGACATATACAACTATACAAGAGCTCTTAAGACAACATATTGTACATCATCACAATGAGCCCCATGGTTAAAAGATTTTATTTATTATCATAACATAATTGTTTTTGTGACCATAATTAATGCATTAAAACTACCCGTGTATTGAAGCTACTTTATTAGCCAACTAGTGCGTACTCAGTTTTGTTTACACCAATTCTCGGAGTAAAATGGCATTTTCGTCCCTGAGGCTTGGTCAGTTTTGCGACTTTCGTCTAAAGGTTTGTTTTTTCGCAACTGGATCCAAGAGGTTTGAAATCTTGCCATTTTCATCCGGCTCGTTAACTCCATTCATTTTCCTCGGTTAAGTTAGGGGTATTTCCGTCTTTTTGTTAACTTAAAGGGCAATTCTGCCTTTTCCATTGTATGTAAAAAGACCAAATACCCCTCAAAAAGACCGAATTGCCCTTTAAGTTAACAAAAAGACGGAAATACCACTGACTTAACGGAGAAACAATGGATGGAGTTAACGAGCCGTGAAAATGGTAAGATTTCTAACCTTATGGATCCAGATGTGGAAAAACAAACCTTTGGACGAAAGTCGCAAATTCGGCCAAACCTCATAGAACCAAAATGGCATTTTACTCCCAATTCTAGTGAAAAAATGGCTAATGATCGATAACACCATTGTATCAAGATATCAATAAGCAAAGACTCGATGCAAAAAATGAAATGACATATATCACCCTTGTATAGAATATGATTTATAACTGAGAGATGATAGGCATACCTTTCCATTTAATATAAGAAACAGCAGGGGCACTTGCTACAGGAACACACGCTTTAGCATTTGATACACACGGTATAACAGGAGGAACACGAGCAGCAACGGAGCCCGCGTGTTGAGTCCGTGACCTGACTGGTATAGAAGGATGAACAAGAGAAGTTACAGGCACAGGTGGTTTTGGCATAGAATGATGAACTGTTGGATGAATCATCTTCTGGCGTTTAACCCAATGGGAAGCTGATTGGTGTGCAACTGCAGTTCTCTTATGATGTGACCTAACACGAAAGTCAAACTTTTGGGGTTGACTATCCACACTTAAATCTGCACAAATACAACATGGAAATGAGTCACAATTATATATAACCTTAAACTGAAAGGTCGGTGCTGACCACCTTTCTGATTTGACAAAAATCACCCCAACTTTTCTAAATTGACAAATTTCACCCCTCAAATTTCTAACTTGGTAAAAATAACCCTTCCTACTTTCTAACTTGACAAAAAAGGCCGCCATACTTTCTAACTTCTCTTTAACCCTCAAACTTTCAGCATGTAACCCATTCTACCCCCAAACTTTGCTATAATGTCAAAAGTAACCCTCTAACTTTGTAAATGTCACTTTGACCCCCTCAAGTTTCGAGCTTACCCTGAAACTAATTTCTTAAGTTTTTTTTATGGACATGTCGGTATAAATTCGAGTTCGTCTACGCTTTAACGTAATTTTTGTTTGAAAACGAGTCGGGTCAATCATAAAATGTTTTGTATGTACGTTTTGAGTTGGAGTACGTTTTGATGTAAATTTTGTTTGAAAACAAATTGGGGCAAATGTAATATGTTGATTCGAAGGTATAAATTTGAGTTATCATTCGTTTTGACGTAAATTTAGTTCGGAAACGAGGCTGGTTGATTGTAGTCTATACGTTATCATTTTGCGCACGGCGCTGTCCCAAGTCGTGGCGAGTAAAAAAACTAGTTTTTATCAAAATGCAAAGAGTGTGACATACCATTGGTAGAACTGGAAGGTGCTCCTTGTGTACCTTTGGGAAGCTGAATAAGCGCATTTTCAGTTTGGCCTAAAAAATATAAAACAAGAAGCATTAAATATGTAACACTGCCAGCACGGACTTGTATTGTACTAACCTCAAAACGTGTGCGTTTTATTTACCGTATGTAAAAAATGGTTCTTGAAAACTCATGGGGTAAGTAACAGGAGCACCATCACTTCGACCTGATTTGCATGAAACCAATTTTAATTATACAGTAAAAAAACAGCAATCTTTTTGAGAAAAAAAAAAATCAAGTAATCATACCAATAGGTCTAAGAACATTATGTGGCATCTGGGTGGATCCTTTATCTGAAAATTGACAGTTCTGACCTGAATATACAGAACATAGATAACTAAATATTACAGAATTCACTCTACAGTTGGCGAAAAAGTTCAAGTAGCAATCAAACATCGACTATAACTATATAAAAATCGTGTGTGTGTGTAGGTTTGTGAACGAACCAAACGTTCATGAACTGGTCGGCGGGAAGTTCATTTATGTTCGTTTAATTAAATAAACAAATGAACATGAACCCATATTTTTTGTTTATTTAATTAAACAAACGAACATGAACACACGTTTTGTTCATTCATTTATGTTCGTGAACGTCCGTTTATGTTCTTTAATTTATGTTTGTTTGTTTATTTACTTTCGTTTATGTTTGTTAAAAATTTAATAAATACATAAGTAGTTATATTAATATAAATATAAACATTAAATTGGATTTCTAACTATTTATATAAAAATAACTAGTTAGTAATTGAACTTCCTAATAAAAAACGGTCTTTCGATATGAACTCTTAAGTATGAATTTATATAAAAAAACTACTTTATGTTTGTTTGTGTTTGGTCAATTTTGTTCATTTGTGTTCGTTTGGTTTACTAAATTATATTTGTATAAGTTTCTTTGTTTATGTTTATTTACGTCCGTAAACTGTTCGTTTAGGTTTTAAACAAACGAACATAAACAAACACGATCATGTTCATTTTCTTAATGAACGAACATGAACAAAAAAATGTGTTCAAATATAAGTTCGTGTCCGGTTACGGTTAAATGAACGAACACGAACATGCCCGTGTTTGTTTACAGGCCTCTGTGTGTGTGTGTGTGGGGGGGGGGGGGGGGGGGGGTAAATACCTGGATTAGTTGCCTGCAAGCTTGTTCCCATGGGGGATAGATGCCCCTGAGAACTTTGAGGGCTACTTCTTACACTGGACTCAACTCCCAGCCTTTTGGGAAACGGTGCATTGAGGCCAGCTGGACCACAGCCTACCCAAGATACCTGAGGGGTTTTTGTCCTCTGAGAATACTGATTACCCCCAAGAACTTGATTGGGCGTAGCATTTTGTGATATAGCTTGTCCTACATTAAAAGAATATAGAATATAACTAAACATAATTTATTGGTGGCAATAACATACATTGGCTACGGAAGTAATATACGAGACAGATAACTGTAAATTGACAACATGTCATTTAACTGTAAAACCTTTTTCACATCTAGACCTGTGAAATTAAAAAAAAAATTGCTCCGAAATCCACTATAGCATCATATCTAGATGGATTATCAACACATATCTTTAATAGATTCAATGTCATTTTTGTCATTCTAAAAACTATGGGTGTGACAAAATCTTTAAATTTAGGTGCATTTTGTCAATTTAAAATTTCACAAGTTTTTTTTTTGCCCGAACATGCATAAATGAAACCAAATTGATACTTGGGTGGCCCATGAATAACATTATCCCTTAATAGTACTTAAAAATGCGCTAAAACAAGTGAGGCAGTTTGACATCATCTCATAGTAATGTCCAAAATAAAACAATTACCTTGCTTACCTGCAAAATTTGGGATGTTGGCAGTTGTAGAACGAACATATTGTAGCTGCTCAGAATGTGTATGATTAGAGGTCATCCATGAAGGTTTAACAGACTCGGGTTTCAAGTTATGTTGTCGGGAATTAAAGTGAGCAGAATTCCCACCAAGAGTTGCTGGATGCACAGGCTGATTGCCTTTATAACGATCCATATCACCAGACCTTATATTCCTGTTATCATGTTGTTGCAGGTGTAAAATACTTTGCCTGCTAGAACCCAGCCCACTATTTAACGTACTATGAAGTCCAGCCTCATAGTTAATTGAGGTCATTCGATCCACATTACTAAACTGATTAGGGAAACCACTATTGTTTCTTTGAAAACCCATAAAGTCAGCATCTATAGTTTGACCTGTAGCTTTTCGAGCATTAACCATCTTTAACTCAGTTGAAGGGGATCCAAACTCATTGTTGGTTGGGGCCATTCGACCGACATGACTATACTGATTAGAAAAGCCACTATAGTTAATCTGGGAACCCATATGAGCTATCTTTAACTCATTTGAAGCTGCTTCTTTAAGCTTATTAGATATCTCTCTGCTATCCAGTTGCGAGCTAGACACGGTATCCGAGGTACCTCCAAGTCCAAGACTCAAAAAACTGCCCTCAAATTTCCCTTGAAACCCACTTTGATTGGTATTTAAATTGACATTGTTTCGAGTATGCACTGGTGCAGTGTCTATAGGGAAATATACAGAAGATGAACCAGTAACATCTCTATTTACCTGTGGTCTATTAAAAGATCCGAAACTCGATTCTCCATTATTCCCTTGATTCATATATTGTTGACCCCATCCCATGTTCCATTCGGGCAATAATGGAACCGCTTGAAGATTTGTATTAGAACTATTGGAACTTGGGTTAATTTGGGGATTCTGAAAGCTATTAAGGTCCGTTGAGTAAGCCCTAGGGTTTCTGATAGTTTCAGGGGGCCCTTGTGCAACAGCCCGATGAATATCCTCCCAACCAGCAATAGAGAAGGGCATATCTAGGATGGAATCAAAATTTTCTTCATTAACGTTTCCGTCAAGAAGAGTCATACTGCTAGGTGGATGTGTGTTTGGAGAAATGCTACTAGCATATGCAGGCGCCTTGCCGTTTTCTTTTGTTCTACCACTTCCCATCATCAGATGACTCTGTCAATGATAATTTAAAAGTTAGCACAACATAATCTCTACATATTAACTAAATTATTGGTCAAACTGTTGATCTCCAAAACCAATACAACCCCCAATTAACAAAGCATTTCTCTAAAAGATATCAATCACCAAACAAACAAGATACACATAATCCACCATTCTTATCAGACAGCACAGAAACCTTAGATTTTCGAACAAAAGCCAAAACGCTAGAACTATGAGCCCTTAAACACCAACAGAGTCGCGTAATAGTGATGAATGTGAACAAATTACTGCCGCAGTTAGCTTAAGACCTACGAAACCTAACAATTGGCTGTATATCACAATCATCGCACAACAAAAGGCAATCGCAATTGAAAATCCTACAGATAACGAGCAGTTACTAAACAAACAATCAACAAAATGAACAGTATACACATAATCCACCATTCTAAACAAAATCACGTTACGAAAAACTAATCAAACAACACAGAAACATTAGATTTGTGAAGAAAAGCAAAACGCTTGAACTATGAGCCCTTAAACACCAAACGAGTCACATAATAGCGATGAATGTGAACAGATTACTGCCGCAGTTAGCTTAAGACCTACAAAACCTAACAATCGACTGTTTATCACAATCATCACACAAGAAAAAGCAATCGCAATCAAATATCCTACAGATAACGAGCAGTTACTAACTTACTATACAAACAATCAACAAAATGAATAGTATACACATAATCCACCATTCTAAAAAAATCAAGATACGAAAAACTAATCAAACAACACAGAAACACTAGATTTTTGAACAAAAGCCAAAACGCTTGAACTATGAGCTCTTAAACACCAAACAAGTCACATAATAGCGATGAATGTGAACAGATTACTGCCGCAGTTAACTTAAGACCTACGAAACCTAACAATCGACTGTTTATCACAATCATCACACAACAAAAAAGCAATCGCAATCAAATATCCTACAGATAACGAGCAGTTACCAAAACAAACAATCAACAAAATGAACAGTATACACATAATCCACCATTCTAAACAAAATCACGTTATGAAAAAACTAATCAAACAACACAGAAACCCTAGATTTTTTAACAAAAGCCAAAATGCTTGAACTATGAGCCCTTAAACACCAAACGAGTAACATAATAGCGATGAATGTGAACAGATTGCTGCCGCAGTTAGCTTAAGACCTACGAAACCTAACAATCGACTGTTTATCACAATCATCACACAACAAAAAAGCAACCACAATCAAATATCCTACAGATAACGAGCAGTCACTAAACAAACAATCAACAAATGAACAGTATACACATAATCCACCATTCTAAACAAAATCACGTTACGAAAAAACTAATCAAACAACACAGAAACCCTAGATTTTTGAACAAAAGCCAAAATGCTTGAGCTATGAGCCCTTAACCACCAAACGAGTCACATAATAGCGATGAATGTGAACAGATTACTGCCTCAGTTAACTTAAGACCTACGAAACCTAACAATCGACTGTTTATCACAGTCATCACACAACAAAAAAGCAATCACAATCAAATTTCCTACAGATAACAAGCAGTTACTAAACAAACAATCAACAAAATGAACAATACACACACAATCCACCATTCTAAATGGAATAACGTTACGAGAACTAATCAGATAGCACTGAAACCCTAGATTTTTGAACAAAATCCAAAACACTTGAACTATGAGCCCTTAACATCAACCGAGTCACATGAAAGTGAACAAATTACTGCCGCAGTTAGCTTAGTAGTTACGAAACCTAATAATCGAGTAGTTATCACAATCATCACACAACAAAAAGCAATCAACTATCCTACAGATAACGAGCAGTTATAATCAACAAAATGAACAGTATACACATAATCCACCACTCTAAACAAAATCACATTACGAAAAACTAATCCAACAACACAGAAACACTAGATTTTTGAACAGAAGCCAAAACGCTTGAACTATGAGCTCTTAAACGCCAAACGAGTCACATAATAGCGATGAATGTGAACAGATTACTGCCGCAGTTAGCTTAAGACCTACGAAACCTAACAATAGACTCTTCATCACAATCATCACACAACAAAAAAGCAATCGCAATCAAATATCCTACAGATAACAAGCAGTTACTAAACAAACAATCAACAAAATGAACAGTATACACATAACCCACCATTCTAAACAGAATCACGTTACGAAAAAACTAATCAAACAACACAGAAACCCGAGATTTTTGAACAAAAAAACATGCTTGAACTATGAGCCCTTAAACACCAAACGAGTCACATAACAGCGATGAATGTGAACAGATTACTGCCACAGTTAGCTTAAGACCTACGAAACCTAACAATCGACTGTTTATCACAATCATCACACAACAAAAAAGCAATTATAATCAAATATCCTACAGATAACAAGCAGTTACTAAACAAACAATCAACAAAATGAACAATACACACACAATCCACCATTCTAAATGGAATAACGTTACGAGAACTAATCAGATAGCACCGAAACCCTAGATTTTTGAACAAAATCCAAAACACTTGAACTATGAGCCCTTAAACATCAACCGAGTCACATGAAAGTGAACAAATTACTGCCGCAGTTAGCTTAATAGTTACGAAACCTAATAATCGAGTAGTTATCACAATCATCAACAATATACACATAATCCACCATTCTAAACAAAATCACGTTAATCAAACAGCACAGAAACCCTAGATTTTCAACTAAAAGCCAAAACTCTTGAACTATGAGCCCTTAAACATCAACCGAGTCACATAATAATGATGAATGTGAACAAATTACTTCCGCAGTTGCTTAAAACCTACAAAACCTAACAACGACTGTATATCACAATCATCGCATAACAAAAAGCAATCTCAATCACATATCCTACAGATAACAAGCAGCTACTAAACAAATAACCAACAAAATGAACAATATACACACAATCCACTATTCTAAACAAAATCACGTTACAGAAACCCTAGATTTTCAACCAAAAGCCAAAACGCTTGAACGATGAGCCTTAAACACCAACCGACTCACATGAAAGTGATGAATGTGCACAAATTACTGCCGCAGTTAGCTTAATAGTTACGAAACCTAACAATCGAGTGGCTATCAGAATCATCGCACAACAAAAGGCAATCGCAATCGATTATCCTACAGATAACGAGCAGTTACTAAACAAACAATCAACAAGATGTACAGTCAACGATCGGAACAGAACAAATGTGAAATTTGAACAGATAATCGTAAAATTTTACATTCACAGATACAGATATTGTTAAATTGAGTAAGATGTTCATACTTCTGAGTTCCGATTGACGGTGCGAGTGCTTGATCGATCGATATATAGAGAGAGAGAGAGAGTTAGAGAGAGTTGTGTGTGAGAGAGAGATATATAGAGAGAGAGAGAGAGGTGTGTGCTTTTGGCGCATAGGGCTGAACGGAGAGTTTTAAAGGGTTCGGTGAGGGGACCACAGTATGCTGACGTCATCGGACACGTGGACATTATTAGGGGGATGTATTGACGTGTCGTGGTTTTCTTTGTTTATGACAGGCGGGGGCAGAAGAAAGGTCTTTTGTTCAAAGTTGGTATAGAGAAAAGTTGTGACTTCTTGAGGGTTCCTAAACTCTATTTTGGTGCAAATGAATTTTGGTCTAAAATGGAAATCCTGGGTCATGACAATTGTGTCTGTCAAGAAGATGATATCAAAGCGAAGCAACTCATAATACTCAAACCGAAAGTTTATTAACCCTAGAAAAGTATTTCAACTGATACAACGAACAGATAGATAAACTGAAATAACTGAACAAATTCTCATAACTCTCACAAGATCATCTGCTTGATGAACTTTGACAGACAAACACCTAGAATCACCAGATATGTGAATCAACTAGATTCACAGTCAAACCCTAATTTGTCTCGATGTGAGAGAAACGAACAGAACACTTTAGAAAAAAAATATCTCAGTTATGAAGCAACTGAAACGGACCAACTGGGTTTTTACATTAGAGCACATGCGGGTTACCCGGGTTGTTATAACAACCCGGTCTTCAAACATCTTCAACAGCAGCCAAGCTTTCTAGTCCAGCCCATTAACCTTGTAAAGCCCACTTCTCTGATCTTGATAAAGCCCAGCAACTCAGCGCAGCAACTCAGAACTCAATAGCCTCACAAAACAACATAAAACATAATATAAGCAAAATACTTGTACGATAGAAAACATATAAAAGTGATGTTTCAACAGTGTCCACTGTGAGGGCTTCGGTTCTTGTGAATGATTCACCGACTCTAGAATTTTCATGTTTTAGAGGATTGAGACAAGGGGGTTCTTTGTCTCCGTTTCTTTTCATCTTGGCAATGGAGGCTCTAATGGGTGTCATGAAGAAAGCGTGATGTATCGGTTTGTTCAAAGGCATCTCGGTACCGATGAGCGGTCTGGTATTGTCTCATTTTTTGTATACCGATGATGTTATATTTTTTGGAGAATGGTCGTTAAATAATGCTCGCAATTTAAACCGAATTCTTCGATGTTTTTATTTAGCATCGGGGGTTGAAAGTAAATCTCGCGAAAAGTAGTATTTTTGGAGTTGGGTGGACCAAGGGCAAATCCAAGCAATGGCAGAGGTTTTGAGATGCAAAGTCGGGACGTTTCCTTTTAAGCATTTTGGTTTGCAAGTTGGTGCAAATATGAACTTGGTAAGGCACTGGGAACCGATGCTGAATATTTTTTAAAAGAGACTTGCATTGTGGAGAGCAACACCCATTCTTATGGGGGACGGGTCACGCTAATGAAGTAGGTTTTGAATTCTCTCTCTACTTATTATTTTTCTCTCTACAAAGCCCCAATTCAAGTCATAAAAACCTTAGAAAGGTTGCGTAGAGAGTTTTTGTGGGGAGGATCTTCGGAACAAGCAAAAACAAATTGGGTAGCTTGGAAGAATATTATGCCACCGAAGGATCTTGGAGGTTTGGGTTTCGGCTCGCTTCGGGTTGCTAATAATGCCATGTTGGCAAAGTGGTGGTGACGTTTTAAGGTGGACCGTGATAGTCTTTGGCGAAAGATAGTTTGGAGTCTCCATTACAACTCAAGGAATTGGAGCTTTATCCAGAATAAGTTGTCCGCGCCGGGCCCTTGGAAGTATGTGGTTAAAATTTCAAGTGATTTGGAGGCTTTGGGAATCGATTTAGCGAGTTTGTTTCAAGCTAAGTTGGGTCGCGAAAAACAGGTTTCGTTTTGGAAGGAGGGTTGGCTATTTGATGAGCCAATGTGTAAAAAACTACCTAATTTCTTTATGTTGGAAAGACAGAAGCTGGCTTTAGTCGCGAACCGGGTATTGGTGGAAAATGGGGCGACACATCTCGTTTTTAGCTGGATGAGACAACCTGTGTCACAGGAGGAAACGACTGAGTTAGGTCCCCTTTATGAAGCCTTTTCTTCTTATTCTTTCGAGACGGGTGGGGATAAATGGTTCTTGAACCCCGAAACCTCGGGTTGTTTTTTCGTAAAAAGCGTTCGACACATTATTTGTAACGCCCCAAAATCTGAATGTTAATAATTGTCGTATGTTCTTACGTGACACGTCATGAAATAAATAACTAGGCTATTTAACCTAGTTAAAGGTATGGTCAAAAGTATTAAACGATGAGGGTAGTGTCAGTTATGTTTTAAAGGTAAACCCGAGGGGCTAAAATGGAACAAATGAAAGTTAAGTTATAAAATAACTAAACACACACAAACACACACATACGTGTGTGTTCGAGAAAGATCAGGAGGCTCCCATGGAGCCTCAAACCCTAAATCGTCTTTAAGCTCAAATTGGAAGGCAAGATGAAGCTGAAATCCATAACCGAGCATGGATTAATGATCACCAACACGAGGGGATCATAAGGTATGTCTTAAATCTAAGATTGGTGATCATGGGTGAAGTGGGTTATGTTCTAATCCGTGAGTTAATATGAAATTGATCATGTACAAGGGTTAGAATCCTCGTGTAGAACATGGGTTATGAATGGTTTGCGTTAATTTGATGATTAGAGGTGACACCCGTTAGTTAGGGTGAATATGATGACTAGAATCACCTCCTATGTTCAAGTCTTGTTGAATGATTGATGTATTATGTGGGTATGATGAATTACAAGAGTTAAACGGATATGAATATAATCATATGAGTTATGTATGCTAGAAATGACTAATGAAAGTTAAGGGTGAAATATGCGATTGATATGATTGTTAACATGTACGAATGCATATGCTAATAGGAGCGTGATCTTGATGAAAAGAGAGTATAGGAAGCATGTCAAGACGGACTCACGCCTGAAAGGATAACGGGTCAAGAAAAGGCGAGGAATCGGATACGAGCACGGACGCATAAGGTAAGTGATTTCCGTAATCACTTCTTAGTACGATTAAGTAATAAGGTGTTTTGATTAATCATACATGATGTTGATGTCAAAAATGTGTTAAAGTCCTTCGTCGTAAATGATGGGATTAAAGTTGACCAAAAAGCCCTTGATGGGTATTTTGGGGTAAACGATCTTAAAAGTAGTTTAGAAGCAAGTTATTCGATTAGAGTAATGTTTTGGACAAGTATGGAAGTAGGGTTGATGGTTTGGTTAGTCATAGACCAATTAATGCGCGAATACCCTTAACGGGTCAAATTAAGCATATGAACGATAATGTGTTAAGAGGATGCAAGACATCCAAGAATTTAGTAGGTTATGATAGACGTCACGGATATTGTTAGATTTATAAGATGCTATGGTAAAATAACCAAGTTATGTTGATGAATGCACGAACGGGTCAAAGTTTGGAAAAAGGGTAATAAGCCGAAGAGTTAAAAGTCTGAAATTTTGTTAAGTCGGATGTTGGATTTTAGTTCCATTAGATGAAGAATTAAATTACGGACGTGTAGGAAAAAGAATCGGGTAAAACGGATCAAAAATGAGAGAGTTATGCTTGTTTCCGTAAAACCGGATCGTGCTGAAAATATGCAGCAACCAGCTGCAATGTTTTCTGTCGTTTAAGGGGGGTCGCGTCGCGCGACGGGTCATGTTTCTCCGAAAAGTGTTATCGTGCCTCGTTTTGCCTTGGGAACTCGTTTAAACGCGTTTTAAGTTGCGTATGACTAGTTTAACTCATGTTTTGTGACCAATAGGGTAAACGCACGTGTGGATAGGTATGTATGGATGTTGTATATTTCTATACACGTATGTAGTAGTGTATGTAAGCGTGTAGGCGCGAATGTATGTAAGATTATAGTGTGTAAGCAAGTACATAAGAATATATGAAGACGTATATGAATAGGTAAGTATGAGTTGGGTATGTTGAAACGGGTTATTATAAATATATAAGGAAGTAAGTATGTAGGCATGTAGGCATGTACGTATGTATGTTTTATAAACCTAAGTGTATGTATGTAGGGGTGTATGTAGGTAGTATGTATATGTACGCAAGTGAGTATGTACGAATGTATGCACGTATGTAGGTTTGTGTGAAGGCATGTAATAAGGTGTATGTATGTATGTACGTATGTATGTATGTGTGAATGTATATATGCGGGATGACATGATCGTACGTGACGATGTAGGTATGTATATATGTAGATACATATAGAATGATTGATATGTATTTATATGTAAGTTTGCATGTAGGTTGACATGTATGTGTGTACGTATGTATGTATGGAGATAGTGTGTATGAAGTTTAGGTATGTATGTAAGTCTTTTGGTACGATCAAGTGTTTACGTTGTTTATTCGTGTATCTGGAGTTATAAGTGAAATACAGGAATGGCAAAGAAGTCTCACCACGGATGGTATGACAAGATGGAAAAGCTGGAATGAAAAGAGTTAATGAAGCGAGAAGTAAACGTGAACAAACCTTGTATGTTGATAATGCGTACTAATGTGTGAATTTTATGTGGTGAGCGCAGGTAGTACCAGTCATGAGGATATCCAAGGATTGGAGATCGAGGATCGAGTCACAAGATAGATTGTACGGAAGTGTTGAGTACGTATTTAAGTGAAGCTAGTTTATGGTTTCTTGATGAAAATAAGTATAATAGATGTGTTTATTGTGAAAGAATTTATCTTAAAAATGAATTTAAGTGCGTCAAGGTGTTTGTAACGAAAGAAATTTTCATGGTACGTTTTTCCGCTGCGACTTTTGTCATGTACGAATTAGGGTCTTACAAGTTGGTATCAGAGCCCTGGTTTGAGGGAATCAAGTACGAGAAGCTAAGTACTTGAACTCAAACTTGTGTGCTCTTGAGATAAGAAGTCCGTACAATCTAAGACTCGATCAAGATCCAAAGGTAAAGGCTAATGAAAGTATGTACTTATGTATACGTATAAAGAAACTGACGGTTTTGTATGTGCAAGGTAAGCATAAGTGTTGGAAGAGGATGACCCGTGAATGCAGTCTAGGATGAATACTAAGGCAGGCAAAGAGGTAATAAGATAAATAGGCAAATGAGCCCAGGTACGTAAATGTAATATGTGGGTGTAAGTAATGGTAAAATTAATTAAGGGAAGGAAAATTTTAAAATGAAAGACAATGATCGTATAGTAATGAAGTACTGAAGGTAATACACGCGCCGAAACCTAAGTCTACGGACATAAGGTGACAATTACATGAAGGCACGAAACTACTATGTGGATTGTGTACCTGGCCAGTACACGAGAAACATAGGACGTTCGTGAGAACATGATAATGGTTACAGGTATGTCCGGTAGAGTTAGGTAGCAGGCGGGCGTGTGGGTGAAATGGGAAGTAAGACTCTCGGGAAATTGAGAGTACTATGAAAGAATGAAAAACATGCCTGATAAGAATGAAGAAATGTGGAATCCGTAATTAAGTACGGATCAATAAGATATGAATGATATGTTTGAATCCGTGAGACGGATTAAAGGATGAAAGGTATGAATGCAATGTTTGAATCCGTGAGACGGATTCAAGGATGAAAGGGATGAATGCAATGTTTGAATCCGTGAGACGGATTCAAGGATGAAAGGCATGAATGCAATGTTTGAATCCGTGAGGCGGATTCAATGAATGAAAAAGTATGAATGATGTATCTGGATCCGTGAGACGGATTCAAAAATATAAAAAGATGAAATTAATCCGCCCAAGAAGATGTCGACAGTTTGACCATGATTGAGTCGAACGGGTCATAGAAGTAAGTATAAAGTAAAAAGTGATAGTATAATAGACGAAGTTTTGTATAAGTTACGTGTAAGATATGTGAGCAATTGACTCTTAGAAGTCGGAATGATGACGGGCTGTGACCCGAACAATAATTTAAGTAGGGGCGGGAATGGTAAGTTTGGTAAGAAATATTGAGACAATTTAATAAGGTCCTTGCAAGTAAGTATGAATAGAAGGAAGTACAAGCGTGTACTTCAGTTGGCGAATTGATTAATAGAATGAAAGGATTGCATGTAAGAAATAGAATGTGTGGTACGTTATAGTAGGTACGTAGGAAATTGTAGAAGAGTATAGGTGGGTAATCACCTAGTGTAATGAATGATTGAATGACATATGCTAACCGCTGAAGTTGTTGATGATAATGTTAGAATTATTGATGTGATGAAACCAATCGTATTGGTGAAAGGATGTGCACGAGCGGAAACTCATTACACGAATGAATGAAATCTGGCCTATTATGGCTAGTACTCGAGGAGAAGATGATCGATCTGGATTACGGATCGTTGGTTTGCGAAATGAAAAGAGGTTAGTAAAAATATTTAACTCATGATTGGATAGATATGAACTAGTATGACACCTGTATATGTGTAAATTAAGTAATGCATGAAGTAAAAGTAATAGTAATGTGAAATGAACGAAATGATTTAAAGGAAATGTAAAGGTATGCAGGATACAAGTAACTGTAGAAAATGTAGAATGAGGTTAACGTTAGAGTTAAGCACGTAGGCGTGATTATGTAATAATAGTTTTGTTGTGATAACAAAACAAAAGTTAAATGTTACACGGAGTATGTAGAGAATGTAAATTTTTAGAGGTGAGATGGAGATATTAGATCCATTAAGAAGGGATCATATTAAAGGACGGAAGAGTATGTGTATTGACCAGTTATTGACAGGTCAAGTAAATGAAAATGAAAATGATATAGGAAAGAATGATCAGGAAAGTATGGGCTAGTGGTCGTATGGATGGACTGGAAGAAAACATAATGTGTGTTCGATGAAAGCGAGAAAGGTTTCGGGGACGAAACCTAGTTTAAGGGTGGTAGACTTGTAACGCCCCAAAATATGAATGTTAATAATTGTCGTATGTTCTTACGTGACACGTCATGAAATAAATAACTAGGCTATTTAACCTAGTTAAAGGTATGGTCAAAAGTATTAAACGATGAGGGTAGTGTCAGTTATGTTTTAAAGGTAAACCCGAGGGGCTAAAATGGAACAAATGAAAGTTAAGTTATAAAATAACTAAACACACACAAACACACACATACGTGTGTGTTCGAGAAAGATCAGGAGGCTCCCATGGAGCCTCAAACCCTAAATCGTCTTTAAGCTCAAATTGGAAGGCAAGATGAAGCTGAAATCCATAACCGAGCATGGATTAATGATCACCAACACGAGGGGATCATAAGGTATGTCTTAAATCTAAGATTGGTGATCATGGGTGAAGTGGGTTATGTTCTAATCCGTGAGTTAATATGAAATTGATCATGTACAAGGGTTAGAATCCTCGTGTAGAACATGGGTTATGAATGGTTTGCGTTAATTTGATGATTAGAGGTGACACCCGTTAGTTAGGGTGAATATGATGACTAGAATCACCTCCTATGTTCAAGTCTTGTTGAATGATTGATGTATTATGTGGGTATGATGAATTACAAGAGTTAAACGGATATGAATATAATCATATGAGTTATGTATGCTAGAAATGACTAATGAAAGTTAAGGGTGAAATATGCGATTGATATGATTGTTAACATGTACGAATGCATATGCTAATAGGAGCGTGATCTTGATGAAAAGAGAGTATAGGAAGCATGTCAAGACGGACTCACGCCTGAAAGGATAACGGGTCAAGAAAAGGCGAGGAATCGGATACGAGCACGGACGCATAAGGTAAGTGATTTCCGTAATCACTTCTTAGTACGATTAAGTAATAAGGTGTTTTGATTAATCATACATGATGTTGATGTCAAAAATGTGTTAAAGTCCTTCGTCGTAAATGATGGGATTAAAGTTGACCAAAAAGCCCTTGATGGGTATTTTGGGGTAAACGATCTTAAAAGTAGTTTAGAAGCAAGTTATTCGATTAGAGTAATGTTTTGGACAAGTATGGAAGTAGGGTTGATGGTTTGGTTAGTCATAGACCAATTAATGCGCGAATACCCTTAACGGGTCAAATTAAGCATATGAACGATAATGTGTTAAGAGGATGCAAGACATCCAAGAATTTAGTAGGTTATGATAGACGTCACGGATATTGTTAGATTTATAAGATGCTATGGTAAAATAACCAAGTTATGTTGATGAATGCACGAACGGGTCAAAGTTTGGAAAAAGGGTAATAAGCCGAAGAGTTAAAAGTCTGAAATTTTGTTAAGTCGGATGTTGGATTTTAGTTCCATTAGATGAAGAATTAAATTACGGACGTGTAGGAAAAAGAATCGGGTAAAACGGATCAAAAATGAGAGAGTTATGCTTGTTTCCGTAAAACCGGATCGTGCTGAAAATATGCAGCAACCAGCTGCAATGTTTTCTGTCGTTTAAGGGGGGTCGCGTCGCGCGACGGGTCATGTTTCTCCGAAAAGTGTTATCGTGCCTCGTTTTGCCTTGGGAACTCGTTTAAACGCGTTTTAAGTTGCGTATGACTAGTTTAACTCATGTTTTGTGACCAATAGGGTAAACGCACGTGTGGATAGGTATGTATGGATGTTGTATATTTCTATACACGTATGTAGTAGTGTATGTAAGCGTGTAGGCGCGAATGTATGTAAGATTATAGTGTGTAAGCAAGTACATAAGAATATATGAAGACGTATATGAATAGGTAAGTATGAGTTGGGTATGTTGAAACGGGTTATTATAAATATATAAGGAAGTAAGTATGTAGGCATGTAGGCATGTACGTATGTATGTTTTATAAACCTAAGTGTATGTATGTAGGGGTGTATGTAGGTAGTATGTATATGTACGCAAGTGAGTATGTACGAATGTATGCACGTATGTAGGTTTGTGTGAAGGCATGTAATAAGGTGTATGTATGTATGTACGTATGTATGTATGTGTGAATGTATATATGCGGGATGACATGATCGTACGTGACGATGTAGGTATGTATATATGTAGATACATATAGAATGATTGATATGTATTTATATGTAAGTTTGCATGTAGGTTGACATGTATGTGTGTACGTATGTATGTATGGAGATAGTGTGTATGAAGTTTAGGTATGTATGTAAGTCTTTTGGTACGATCAAGTGTTTACGTTGTTTATTCGTGTATCTGGAGTTATAAGTGAAATACAGGAATGGCAAAGAAGTCTCACCACGGATGGTATGACAAGATGGAAAAGCTGGAATGAAAAGAGTTAATGAAGCGAGAAGTAAACGTGAACAAACCTTGTATGTTGATAATGCGTACTAATGTGTGAATTTTATGTGGTGAGCGCAGGTAGTACCAGTCATGAGGATATCCAAGGATTGGAGATCGAGGATCGAGTCACAAGATAGATTGTACGGAAGTGTTGAGTACGTATTTAAGTGAAGCTAGTTTATGGTTTCTTGATGAAAATAAGTATAATAGATGTGTTTATTGTGAAAGAATTTATCTTAAAAATGAATTTAAGTGCGTCAAGGTGTTTGTAACGAAAGAAATTTTCATGGTACGTTTTTCCGCTGCGACTTTTGTCATGTACGAATTAGGGTCTTACAAGTTGGTATCAGAGCCCTGGTTTGAGGGAATCAAGTACGAGAAGCTAAGTACTTGAACTCAAACTTGTGTGCTCTTGAGATAAGAAGTCCGTACAATCTAAGACTCGATCAAGATCCAAAGGTAAAGGCTAATGAAAGTATGTACTTATGTATACGTATAAAGAAACTGACGGTTTTGTATGTGCAAGGTAAGCATAAGTGTTGGAAGAGGATGACCCGTGAATGCAGTCTAGGATGAATACTAAGGCAGGCAAAGAGGTAATAAGATAAATAGGCAAATGAGCCCAGGTACGTAAATGTAATATGTGGGTGTAAGTAATGGTAAAATTAATTAAGGGAAGGAAAATTTTAAAATGAAAGACAATGATCGTATAGTAATGAAGTACTGAAGGTAATACACGCGCCGAAACCTAAGTCTACGGACATAAGGTGACAATTACATGAAGGCACGAAACTACTATGTGGATTGTGTACCTGGCCAGTACACGAGAAACATAGGACGTTCGTGAGAACATGATAATGGTTACAGGTATGTCCGGTAGAGTTAGGTAGCAGGCGGGCGTGTGGGTGAAATGGGAAGTAAGACTCTCGGGAAATTGAGAGTACTATGAAAGAATGAAAAACATGCCTGATAAGAATGAAGAAATGTGGAATCCGTAATTAAGTACGGATCAATAAGATATGAATGATATGTTTGAATCCGTGAGACGGATTAAAGGATGAAAGGTATGAATGCAATGTTTGAATCCGTGAGACGGATTCAAGGATGAAAGGGATGAATGCAATGTTTGAATCCGTGAGACGGATTCAAGGATGAAAGGCATGAATGCAATGTTTGAATCCGTGAGGCGGATTCAATGAATGAAAAAGTATGAATGATGTATCTGGATCCGTGAGACGGATTCAAAAATATAAAAAGATGAAATTAATCCGCCCAAGAAGATGTCGACAGTTTGACCATGATTGAGTCGAACGGGTCATAGAAGTAAGTATAAAGTAAAAAGTGATAGTATAATAGACGAAGTTTTGTATAAGTTACGTGTAAGATATGTGAGTAATTGACTCTTAGAAGTCGGAATGATGACGGGCTGTGACCCGAACAATAATTTAAGTAGGGGCGGGAATGGTAAGTTTGGTAAGAAATATTGAGACAATTTAATAAGGTCCTTGCAAGTAAGTATGAATAGAAGGAAGTACAAGCGTGTACTTCAGTTGGCGAATTGATTAATAGAATGAAAGGATTGCATGTAAGAAATAGAATGTGTGGTACGTTATAGTAGGTACGTAGGAAATTGTAGAAGAGTATAGGTGGGTAATCACCTAGTGTAATGAATGATTGAATGACATATGCTAACCGCTGAAGTTGTTGATGATAATGTTAGAATTATTGATGTGATGAAACCAATCGTATTGGTGAAAGGATGTGCACGAGCGGAAACTCATTACACGAATGAATGAAATCTGGCCTATTATGGCTAGTACTCGAGGAGAAGATGATCGATCTGGATTACGGATCGTTGGTTTGCGAAATGAAAAGAGGTTAGTAAAAATATTTAACTCATGATTGGATAGATATGAACTAGTATGACACCTGTATATGTGTAAATTAAGTAATGCATGAAGTAAAAGTAATAGTAATGTGAAATGAACGAAATGATTTAAAGGAAATGTAAAGGTATGCAGGATACAAGTAACTGTAGAAAATGTAGAATGAGGTTAACGTTAGAGTTAAGCACGTAGGCGTGATTATGTAATAATAGTTTTGTTGTGATAACAAAACAAAAGTTAAATGTTACACGGAGTATGTAGAGAATGTAAATTTTTAGAGGTGAGATGGAGATATTAGATCCATTAAGAAGGGATCATATTAAAGGACGGAAGAGTATGTGTATTGACCAGTTATTGACAGGTCAAGTAAATGAAAATGAAAATGATATAGGAAAGAATGATCAGGAAAGTATGGGCTAGTGGTCGTATGGATGGACTGGAAGAAAACATAATGTGTGTTCGATGAAAGCGAGAAAGGTTTCGGGGACGAAACCTAGTTTAAGGGTGGTAGACTTGTAACGCCCCAAAATATGAATGTTAATAATTGTCGTATGTTCTTACGTGACACGTCATGAAATAAATAACTAGGCTATTTAACCTAGTTAAAGGTATGGTCAAAAGTATTAAACGATGAGGGTAGTGTCAGTTATGTTTTAAAGGTAAACCCGAGGGGCTAAAATGGAACAAATGAAAGTTAAGTTATAAAATAACTAAACACACACAAACACACACATACGTGTGTGTTCGAGAAAGATCAGGAGGCTCCCATGGAGCCTCAAACCCTAAATCGTCTTTAAGCTCAAATTGGAAGGCAAGATGAAGCTGAAATCCATAACCGAGCATGGATTAATGATCACCAACACGAGGGGATCATAAGGTATGTCTTAAATCTAAGATTGGTGATCATGGGTGAAGTGGGTTATGTTCTAATCCGTGAGTTAATATGAAATTGATCATGTACAAGGGTTAGAATCCTCGTGTAGAACATGGGTTATGAATGGTTTGCGTTAATTTGATGATTAGAGGTGACACCCGTTAGTTAGGGTGAATATGATGACTAGAATCACCTCCTATGTTCAAGTCTTGTTGAATGATTGATGTATTATGTGGGTATGATGAATTACAAGAGTTAAACGGATATGAATATAATCATATGAGTTATGTATGCTAGAAATGACTAATGAAAGTTAAGGGTGAAATATGCGATTGATATGATTGTTAACATGTACGAATGCATATGCTAATAGGAGCGTGATCTTGATGAAAAGAGAGTATAGGAAGCATGTCAAGACGGACTCACGCCTGAAAGGATAACGGGTCAAGAAAAGGCGAGGAATCGGATACGAGCACGGACGCATAAGGTAAGTGATTTCCGTAATCACTTCTTAGTACGATTAAGTAATAAGGTGTTTTGATTAATCATACATGATGTTGATGTCAAAAATGTGTTAAAGTCCTTCGTCGTAAATGATGGGATTAAAGTTGACCAAAAAGCCCTTGATGGGTATTTTGGGGTAAACGATCTTAAAAGTAGTTTAGAAGCAAGTTATTCGATTAGAGTAATGTTTTGGACAAGTATGGAAGTAGGGTTGATGGTTTGGTTAGTCATAGACCAATTAATGCGCGAATACCCTTAACGGGTCAAATTAAGCATATGAACGATAATGTGTTAAGAGGATGCAAGACATCCAAGAATTTAGTAGGTTATGATAGACGTCACGGATATTGTTAGATTTATAAGATGCTATGGTAAAATAACCAAGTTATGTTGATGAATGCACGAACGGGTCAAAGTTTGGAAAAAGGGTAATAAGCCGAAGAGTTAAAAGTCTGAAATTTTGTTAAGTCGGATGTTGGATTTTAGTTCCATTAGATGAAGAATTAAATTACGGACGTGTAGGAAAAAGAATCGGGTAAAACGGATCAAAAATGAGAGAGTTATGCTTGTTTCCGTAAAACCGGATCGTGCTGAAAATATGCAGCAACCAGCTGCAATGTTTTCTGTCGTTTAAGGGGGGTCGCGTCGCGCGACGGGTCATGTTTCTCCGAAAAGTGTTATCGTGCCTCGTTTTGCCTTGGGAACTCGTTTAAACGCGTTTTAAGTTGCGTATGACTAGTTTAACTCATGTTTTGTGACCAATAGGGTAAACGCACGTGTGGATAGGTATGTATGGATGTTGTATATTTCTATACACGTATGTAGTAGTGTATGTAAGCGTGTAGGCGCGAATGTATGTAAGATTATAGTGTGTAAGCAAGTACATAAGAATATATGAAGACGTATATGAATAGGTAAGTATGAGTTGGGTATGTTGAAACGGGTTATTATAAATATATAAGGAAGTAAGTATGTAGGCATGTAGGCATGTACGTATGTATGTTTTATAAACCTAAGTGTATGTATGTAGGGGTGTATGTAGGTAGTATGTATATGTACGCAAGTGAGTATGTACGAATGTATGCACGTATGTAGGTTTGTGTGAAGGCATGTAATAAGGTGTATGTATGTATGTACGTATGTATGTATGTGTGAATGTATATATGCGGGATGACATGATCGTACGTGACGATGTAGGTATGTATATATGTAGATACATATAGAATGATTGATATGTATTTATATGTAAGTTTGCATGTAGGTTGACATGTATGTGTGTACGTATGTATGTATGGAGATAGTGTGTATGAAGTTTAGGTATGTATGTAAGTCTTTTGGTACGATCAAGTGTTTACGTTGTTTATTCGTGTATCTGGAGTTATAAGTGAAATACAGGAATGGCAAAGAAGTCTCACCACGGATGGTATGACAAGATGGAAAAGCTGGAATGAAAAGAGTTAATGAAGCGAGAAGTAAACGTGAACAAACCTTGTATGTTGATAATGCGTACTAATGTGTGAATTTTATGTGGTGAGCGCAGGTAGTACCAGTCATGAGGATATCCAAGGATTGGAGATCGAGGATCGAGTCACAAGATAGATTGTACGGAAGTGTTGAGTACGTATTTAAGTGAAGCTAGTTTATGGTTTCTTGATGAAAATAAGTATAATAGATGTGTTTATTGTGAAAGAATTTATCTTAAAAATGAATTTAAGTGCGTCAAGGTGTTTGTAACGAAAGAAATTTTCATGGTACGTTTTTCCGCTGCGACTTTTGTCATGTACGAATTAGGGTCTTACATTATTGAAAGAAAGATATTCTATGATATTCATTTAAATTTTATTTGGAATGGGTGGGTTCCTCTAAAAGTAAACTTTATATCTTGGCGGGTCGTTTTAAACAGGTTGCCTACAAAGATGGACTTAAGAAAACGAAATTTGAGCATTCCTTCAGTCGTGTGTAATTTTTGTGGGACCAAGATAAAGAAGCCAATCACTTATTTATCGCATGTGGGCTGACCCAACAGGTTTGGGACTTCGTTGCCACATGGTGCACACTTGGAAGTGTGTTTTTTCTGGATCTAAAAGATGTCGTGAAGGTGCAAGACAGGTACCATGGTCCGGAGTATGACACAAGATTATTCTTTCCATTCTTCAGATTACTCTATGGATAATTTGGAAGAATCGCAATGACGCCATTTTTAAGGACAATCGAATAACTTTGGCGAGCATGAAGGAGGAGATCAAAACTTATAGCTTTCTTTGGGTAAAAAAATAGAGCAAATTGCCGTGGCTTGACGTGGAAAGATAAGTGTAGTTTTAATTTACATTGTATGGGAGGTTAATGTTCTGTTTTTTGGTGGACCTTGTATTAATGTCGGTTAATCGGTTAGATTGACCGGTTGATTTTTAATAAATTTCGTTGGCCGTTAAAAAAAAAGAGATGTGAAATCAGGAAACGATACACGTTCTAGCTTGGTGGCAGAGTTGTAATTTTTTAGGGTGAGATGGGTATTTTTGGGAGATATGTGGTGATATACGGGTATCGACATCAACGCTCGTGAAAGGACTTAGAAGGGGGTGGCTGGCTCGTGTGCAAGTGCAAGGGCGTTCTCGAATGAGGGATAATGTCGGGTTGGTTTTTTATTGTGTTTCTCCCCAATAGTTATATATGTATAAGTGTGTATTTTGTTATATATATATATGTTTAATTTAATGTATAACTAGTTGTGTAGGTAGGTCTGTGCTTCACGACGGGCAACAATTTTTTTTTGCGTATTTATATATCTTTTTTAAGGCAAATTGGAAATAAATAATCCTACCTAACTCAATTTGGCCGATAATAAACCCAAGTCAGTTATTGGCCGATAATAATCCGAACTGGTCAATTTTTTTGTAAAATAGTTCGCCGTTAAAATAGCTTAACGGTGTTAAGTTTTTTTTTTTCCGAATTACAAACCGATGTTTTAGGGCTTTTGATCAGAACGAGGATACGGGTCGATTGATGTAAAACTTACCTCGAAATTAATCTCAAACAGACCCATGAGAATGAATGAAAAAACTGCGAGAACTTAGACAAAAACAAATTTACAATTATCATTATTATTCGAATACAATATTAGAAATTAAATTTACACGTTTAAATTTACATGTGTTCGTCAATATTGAAAATTTACACATGTGTAAGTTTCTCATTTACACATGTGTAAATTTGGTATTTAACAAATTTACACATGTGTAAAAATTTTAGTAAGGGTGATTTTGAGAGGATAAATGAATTATTTGATTTTTTTTTTTTTGAAAGGCCAACAGAATCCATTTTATTTCATTTAGGACCAACAGAATTATTTGATGTTGTAAATTCTTTTTTGATGTTATATTTTAATTACATTAGGGTTTGTATTAAAAAAATTGGTTTAACTGTGACAAAAAGATACAAAAGTCAAATACACAAAAAAAACAAAAAAACACCAGCCCTTTATCCCTTTAGACATCGACAACTTTCCAACGAAGACTACCATTAGTTGTGCTAATCAATGATGAGGGACAAGATCATGTGCTTCTCGATTGAGACGTCTCTTTGATTTCTTGAGCTTTCTTAGATGATCGACCATTGTCGATAGGTCCATCTGCGGTAAGCTAGAAGCACTTTGTTGCGAAAACAACCAAACGTGAGCGACACAATATCAACTAGCGCAATTGTGTCAACAACAATTGATATTGTAGTATTGATGGCTTTAAATGTGTGTTTGGCTCATATTACTCATCTTCACTAGCGTAATTATAATGGCAATGAAAACACCCATACCCTTGGAGGAAGTTGAACCACTAACATGTTTTTAAATAAAAAAAAATCTATACTATATAATAAAAGAAACCACATTAGTGACACTTGTCATCATATTATGCCATCTTTTATAGATAATTATTATTTTAGTTTAGATAACCCTTCTACTAAACCATCTTATATTATAGATAACCCTCCTACCAAATATTACTAGCTTAGAACCCCGTGTATTACACGGGTTGAATAAATATAATTTTATGAATTAAATAATAAAACAATATATATATTTAAAAACCTCATTTATTACCCGGGTTGAATAAATGTTATTTTATATACTAAATAATAAAAAAATTATATCTTTAAGAACCCCGTGTGTTGTATGGGTCGAATAAGTGTAATTTTATATATTAAATAATAACAAAGTTATATCTTTAAGAACCACACACATTGCATGGGTTGAATAAATGTAATTTTACACATTAAATAATAACAAAATTAGATCTTTCAAAACTCGTGTATTGTATGTGTTGAATAAATATAATTTTGTATGGTAAATAATTAAAAAAAAGTTATATCTTTAGAAGACACGTGAATTACCCCGGTTGAATAAATCTAATTTTTATATACGAAATAGTAAAAAAAATGTTATATGATTGAAAAAAAACTAACGGTATACTTGATACGCGATGAGTTATAGCAAATTAGCAACCATTTGAGTGATAAAATGCGGGTATCAATTCTAACAATTTGATTTATGAATTATTAATAAAATTGATATAATAATTTTTTAGCAACGAAAATAAAATTATATTAATACAAAGTTTGAGTTTTGTGATAAATAATTTGATTTACTTAAAAATATCTTAAATTAACAATTTTTTTTACCTTGTCTTTTTAAGGGGGGTAGGGGTGTTGATCACTCATCACTCACAACATCCAATCAAGTTCCGCCATGTTATAAACCATAATTCCATCACTCACAATCTTTTTTAGTGGAAATGATCATCACTCACCACCACACCCAACAATTTCCCCCACAACCAACAATTTCCCTCACCACCCAATACCCCATCATGCGTGAAAAATACCACGCGTTATTAAATTGAGTGGCGGTGGTGTGAAAACATGTATAACGCGTTATACAAGCCCATCGCGGTGGAAAACACCTCCACCACGGGTCCCCTAACTAAGCTGGTGTTTGTGTAATATCCATATAACATATCAAAATTTTAACTAATCAAAGCTTCTAGTTATTTACTTCATTTTTAGTTGCCGGCAACCTTTTAGTTATTTACTTATTTTTAAACTATAAATTATCAACAAATTTATGCTTTATGTTGTTGTAACATAGGCATTGGGAGTTTTTCAAAAAAAAAAAAACTTTTGCATTTTTCACTTTAAACTTAAAGATTTTAATCTTTTGCATTTAACTCCTTTGATTTTTTTTTTACTTTTAACAAAAAGCTTTTCATCTTTTGCAAATTAACCCCAACACTTTTTTTTTATTTTCAACTTTGGTTCCCCCGTACTTTTTATATTTCGTGAGTTTTTTCGTTTTAAGTTTCGTAATAAATTTTTCGAGTTAACACGCCACAACATGGGTGGAAGGTTCAATTTATAATCTAAAGAAGAGATACCATTTTTAATTTAAAATGTATTATTAAGCATCCTCTTTATGTTTTTCTAAAAGGAGAGTTTTAAATTTTGAAACACACTTGATATTGTTAATGATTTGTATACTTTCGTAAGCCGATAAACCTATCTTATAATTGTCCCCAAAATAGATGACCGCAGAGCAAAAATAATAGGTTTAATAAAATGGATAGGAGTAATATTGTTATTAATTAAAATCCATAATATAATAATTATATTTATTTAAAAACAATCTATAATATAATAATTTATATACTATTAATTTTAAACAATTGTGTGCATATTTGATGGTAACTTGTGCTTAAATTGTTATACCTTAATTAAATATAAGTTGTAAGTTGTGTTTAAGTGGTTGTACCTTAATCAAATAATAATGGTTTCATTATCTTACCAAATTCAATTTGTTTTGTATGCATGTATGGTTGTAAATTGTACTTAAGTGGTTGTACCCTAATCAAATAATGGTTTCATTATCTTATCATATTCAATCGGTTTGATCCATTCAAAGTTGTGTTGTTTTATTTGTAAATTATTATTATTTATAATAATCTAATTAATTTAGCCAAAATCTTGTATAAATATAATTTGCAACATATTGATGCAATGGTTGTTGTAATGTATGCATTATGGTTTGTATAGTGGTAATGATATATATTATATATAGATTTCGACGAAACTGTCAAACGAGAAAAAATTGACGCAGGTTCATCGTAACGCGCGAGTCCTATATCAACTTAGTTATTTTATTCTATGTTTTACGTTTCGACGTTTCACTTTAATTTCTTCGCATTAACACCGCAACTTCACTGTCGATGGTCACTGACAGTAGTGTGACATTAGTGCTCGCCCCGCCGCAACGCGGGGGGTGTTTAATACTAGTTATCTTTATTTGAAACAAATTATATCCATAATAAGTTGGAGATAGGCGGGAAAACAAAAAATAGAGGGCTCCAATGAATGACACGTGTCCCCCATTTAGTTTCTTTTATTATATGTATAGATTAGTTTAATATCTTATGGATAATTATCATTTAGTTTAATCCCCTTCTCATTTATAATATTATTTATTTGAATTATTTATATTTGAACGTTTTGTTTAATTTGTTATCAAATAGATTTTACGAAACTTAAAATAAAATTAACTAAAATTATTTATCATTTACACATTTACGGAGTTTTAAATAAAGGGTTAAATTTATTGAGACTTCGTAAACAAATTTTGCAACAAAAGAATAATGTATTTTTATCACGAAAACCAAACTTTGTATTGATATATTAAATATTTTTATTTTCACTATACAAAATTACATTTACTCGACCCATGTAATACATGAGGTTTTTTAAGATATAACTTTTTATTACGTGATATATAAAATTAGATTTATTCAATTCGTACAATACATGGGGTTTTTTAAGGATATATATTTTTTATTATTTAGTACAGAAAATTACACTTATTCAAACCGTGTAATGTGCATATTTTTAAAGATGTAGAGTAAATTGCCATTTTAGTCCCTGAGTTTTTGTCCAAATTGCCATTGTAGTCCAAATAGTTTCTTTTCTCGTATGGGTCCCTGATTTTTCCTTTTTCTTGCCATCTTGATCACATTGTCTAACTTAGTCTAAAAACTAGGTTATAACCAGGGGTATTTTTGGCATTAAATTATTATGAGGTTTATAAATTATGTTGTAAACTTCCACTGGTTACTACTACACAACAGTTATGTCAAAAATACCCCTGGTTATAACCAGATTTTTAGACTGAGTTAGACAATGTGATCAAAATGACAATAAAATGGAAAAGTCAGGGAACTAGAGGAGAAAAAAAAACTATTTTGACTACAATGGCAATTTGGACCAAACCTCAGGGACTAAAATGACAATTTGCTCAAAGATGTAATTTTTTAATATTTTGGTATATAAAATTACATTTATTCAACCCGTATAATAAATGGGGTTTTTTAAAGATGTATTATTTTATTATTTGATAAACAATATTACATTTATTTAACTCATGTAATACACGTGGTTTTAAAGATATAACTTTTTTATTTGGTATAAAAATTTACATTTATTTAACCCATATAACATGGATCTTATAGATATAACTTTTTATATTATTTAATATATAAAATTATATTTATTTAACCCGTACAATAAATAAGGTTTTTAAAGATATATTGTTTTATTATTTAGTATATAAAATTTATTTATTCAACCCCGTGTAATACACGGGGTTATAACCTAGTTACAACAATAAAATAATACTTTTAATTTAAATTTAAATCTACTTAATTGTTGAAATGGAAAATGTAAACTTTTAATGATAAAAAAGTAAAAAAAAAAAAAAAACGTTAAAATTAAACTTTTGATGACAGGAAAAGAAAATACTTTGAAAAGGCCCAGCTATCTTACCTGTCCAGCATCTAAGCCCAGCACAGCATACAAGCCCAGTCCATCTTCAATATTAAAAACAGAACGAGCGTAGGTGTAGTAGTATTACTATAGTAATAACAAATCATAACCTATATGATTGATTTAATATGTTTCAACACATTATCATCACTTGATTTAATAATATTTAAAATGTTAAAAGTGAAAATAATGCTCAAATTAAAATCTAAATACCATTAATGGTTCAAATATCAAGTAAAACACAAACTTTAAAATTTAAATATGGTGTCAAATCTTCATATCATCATCTTAATCATGGAGTGATGATTAACAAACTGTTTTGAACCTAATGGATCTAAACCAAGAGACCCACTTAGGTAGCCCAGCCCAAGAGCCCAACAAGTTAAAGGGATGGTGAGGGGTTCATCACTGCAGGTTATAAGAAAATAGATGAAGGGACCCAGGATTATTTTTTACTGGGGTCCATTTTTTGTCGAATATTTTTTCACAACCAAATATTAAAATTTTCGGGTCGGTAATCGTAGTCGGGTCAGGGCTAAGAAATAATGTAGAAGCATTTAGTGGACATGAAACCATTACTTTATTAAAAAACAAGACTTGTAAGACTTGAACTTGGGATCTATGTGCTAGATTACAAGAGGATTTACCACCACACCATTTTGCTTTTAATACTATGAGGTCCAACTAATTTATTTTATGGGGTCCTTGATAAAATTAACATACCGGTTCTACTATTTAAAAAAAAAACATTGGGGTCCGTGGACCCCGATCCAGACCATGTGGGTCCGCCCCTGTTCTCACCTCATCTTGTTCTGTAACTGATTTCTCATCTCCTTATGTTATGATTATTCTGTATAATTTGATTTAGTGAAATAGTAATACACACTCACAATTGCCTTAATTCGATTATCACTCTGTAGTGTCAACTTGAGTTCACTACACAAACCACCATCCATATTAAAGAAGGGAGTCATAGCTCTTAAAAGGGTGTTTGAGATTGAGTTTGAAAATGACTTGTTGTCTTTTTTTTCTTCAAAAAGTTAATAAGTTAAAAAAGTGTTTGTCATCGACAAAAGTGCTTTTTATTTTGGCTTTTTGAGAAGTAAAAAGTTGTTCTTCAAAAGATATAAAAACTTGGTTTTTCAAATGTCTTTCGGCTTTTTAAACATAAAATTACAAATCTAACCACACCCTTTAGAATAACAACTAAACATAAAAACTTATCACATCTTTTTTTGGTCATTTTACTATTTCCCACCACAAAAGCTAATCCAAACACTTTTTTTTTCAAAAAAAAAAAAAAAAAAAAAAAAACTTATTTTGAAAAGGTAACAAGTCAAATAACCACTTTTGATAAAAAAGAATTTTTAAAGTTAAATAGCTTGGCCCCTTGGCGGCGGTACTTCTTGGTGCAGATAATGGTACGTTAACTCTGTCGTAACTTAAGTTGCTTGGCCCTTTGGCGGTTGCATTCTTGGGGGGCTAGAGTTTGCAAACGTAAATTGTTAATGAAGAGTGATGAATGGTGTTACCTAAGATCTGTGTGTTAAATTGTGCATGCCAAAACACAATTCTCATTCCCCAAATCAAAAGACACGTGACCCATAATTATTTTTATTTATTATATACTAGTCTAAGTCCCCGTGTAATACACGGGTGGCTAAACAACAAAAAAATTATACTTTAATACTTAAATACTTTAACTGCCGTAATGGATGGTTAAGGTGTGCATTTGTAGTTGAGGAAGTCAACATTGGCAATTTTTAAGAATAAAACGTACCTCTCTGTCCACAAAAAGGTAGGATCTTGTGCCTTTCCAAATCTCATCTAGAACAAAAACTTGGATATAGACACTGCTATGTCGGTTATTCCATCACGAGCAGCATCGTCAATTTGTCTCAATATAACCCAATAGTGATGTAGATCATACATATTAAAAAATCTCATAATTTCGATCGAGCGCCAAACAGTGGCGGAACTAGACCTTCAACTCAGGGGTATCCCAAAATTTTTTAGGGGTGTTCTCGTACTTGTTCAGGGGTGTCCTGTGTATAAAAATCGGAAAAAAAGGGATGTCCTGTGTTATAAAAATCGGAAAATTTTTTTTTTTTACACTACTGGTCAAAACTTGAGCCGTAGCCCGGGCTACGCCCGTTAAGCCTACAGGTCCGCCCCTGGCGCCAAAGAAGGATTGAAACTTGAAGAAAGTTAGATATGTATAGTTAACAAAAACAAAAGTTTTTTTTTGGGTGACAGGGTTTCAAATGTGAGATAAAGGTAAGGCGTGTTTTTTTTGGGTTATAAAGGGTCCGAATAACAAATGGATAGTACTTGTGGGTCTTCACCAAAGAAAAAAACCCGAAATATTTCTTAAATTGAAACAAAGACCTAAACATTTCTCAAATTAAAACAAAGACATAAACAGTTAAGATGACCTGTTTTGACCCGTTTGCCTATATTTTGACCCAATCCTTAGTATAATTTAGGAGGTCGTATGCATACATGCCAATTGAATAGCAATGAGAAAGGAGCTGGTTGTAAGAAATGAACAAATTAATCTTTTGCTGCAGAAGCCTTCATTAATAGCTGCGAGAAATACCGAAAAGTGAGATTATAGTAGTTGCATAAGCAGCAAGTGCAGGTGATAAGAAATAGATTCTATAATATTCGCTCATATTGTTTTAATCTATATAAAATTTGAACTTTAAAGCATACCTTTTTGTCGGACTTCAAGGACATTTTTGTGCATCAAAATTTAGTTCAAAATTTGTGATTAAGCATAATATATTATAAGAGGGTGGGTGATAAATACCTTCTTTAGTCAATTTTCCAAGAGCTGTTAGTGTTTCAAGGGACAAAGAAAGATCATGGCTTCCAGCATTTCCACGAAACTGTCGGTGAAGAAAAAGCCTCTTGTGAATTATTTACTTAAATAGTACCCTTAATCCTGTTGTTTTCAAGTTTTCTGCCCTAAAAGAAGATTAAAATCAATCTTTTACCTCTAAAAAAGCATTCCCAGGATTGTTCTCTCTTAGTTTAGCCTAAAATGGAAGTATAACTGCATTAGAGATTAGTTTAAAAACCGTTCATGACTAAACATTGAGTATTACCTGATCATCATGTGTTAAATAGAAATCGTCTATGGAAATAGTTGCAGACTTCCTGAAACATAAAGCATGTTAAAAACTCTTACTTTTCTTACTCATGTTTTCCAAACTAATTCATATCTACTAAAGAAAACCATTATAAACTACCATTAAATTTGAAAAGTATCAATTCAAGCTAATTAAACAAAGAGATTATATGTAGTGTTTGTACAGTCGGTTAGTTAGTTGAGGAGATGTGATCGTATTCAAACTTACTTGATCATTGCTATAATGTGTGTTAAGCCCGATACTTCTCTTGATGGTATCAAAGCCACCACTGGCTACTCCGATTGATGGTTAGTTTTCTGGCATGTATTGCGCTAACCTTATACAAACAGCAGCCGCTTTTTTCTCCATTATCGCAGTCCTCTTCGAATCCGCACCAGCACTATCGCCACCAGAATCAACAAACTTTTGATTTCCATTTGTTTGTTCTTTAATGTATAGAATGACTAAAGAGGCTCAGATCTTGTCATCATAGCCATGAAAACCGGCAACGAAAGTAATCAAGTTGGTTAAAGGAATAGGCAAACAGTGCTTAGAATTCCAGAATCAATGAATACAGCATGGCTGCAGGGGGTTGCAGGTGAAAAATATCAAAGTCCTACAATTCCCGCATCCTTGAACCATCTAGAGTAGCAACTGCAACTTTGGTTTCTCCAAGTGAGCTCAGTGTCACATACCCACATCCTTGGCTTATCATAATCTCTACAATTTTTTAAGACTTAAATAAAGCCACAAAACCAACGTATTAAAACAAAAGGTGGCCTATTTGACTTTTTACATTAAACTTTTCAATGACTTGTATAATACCATTTTGGTCAGTGGTTTCTAAACTTTAAGAAAACATAACTTGATTAAAAATACATAGTAAGTATAACTTTATCGGTTAATTCAAATAACTAAAAATCTTTCTTTACAACCATGACCAAAATCGTTTTTCTTTAAATGAAATACATGAACAAATATCTTTATATAAAAATAGTTTTAATGGAAACGGTCAGATGTGGGTTAAAAGTTATCCAAAGTAGTATTTTGATAAAAAAAAGGATTATTACCGAATATCAAAAAGTTCAAACTCAAATTTGCAACTAAATATTTATTAATAAAAGTTAATATCTTTGGACAAAAACATTTAAATGTCATCCCGACATGTACCAACCATACGCATTTGACCCGTTACCCAACATATTTCATGTACACACATATTTATAGCCATAACAACGCATACCATCAATAACTTGGTGATCACAAGCCAGCATGACAGGCATGTATGATGCAAAATTACGAACTTGAATTCCCCAACTCCTGAAAGAATATAAAGCTAAAAATGGCAACACATTCACAAATCAAAAAGGCAAAACAATAAAAAGATGTACTCAGAGAAATCCATAAATGGATGGTTAAGGTGTGCATTTGTAGTTGAGGAAGTCAACATTGGCAATTTTTAAGAATAAAACGTACCTCTCTGTCCACAAAAAGGTAGGATCTTGTGCCTTTCCAAATCTCATGTAGAACAAAAACTTGGATATAGACACTGCTATGTCGGTTATTCCATCACGAGCAGCATCGTGAATTTGTCTCAATATAACCCAATAGTGATGTAGATCATACATATTAAAAAATCTCATAATTTCGATCGAGCGCCAAAGTAGGATTGAAACTTGAAGAAAGTTAGATATGTATAGTTAACAAAAGCAAAAGTTTTTTTTTGGGTGATAGGGTTTCAAATGTGAGATAAAGGTAAAGCGTGTTTTTTTGGGTTATAAAGGGTCCGAATAACAAATGGATAGTACTTGTGGGTCTTCACCAAAGAAAAAAAACCCGAAATATTTCTTAAATTGAAACAAAGACCTAAACATTTCTCAAATTAAAACAAAGACATAAATAGTTAAGATGACCTGTTTTGACCCATTTGCCTATATTTTGACCCAATCCTTAGTATAATTTAGGAGGTCGTATGCATACATGCCAATTGAATAGCAATGAGAAAGGAGCTGGTTGTAAGAAATGAACAAATTAATCTTTTGCTGCAGAAGCCTTCATTAATAGCTGCGAGAAATACCGAAAAGTGAGATTATAGTAGTTGCATAAGCAGCAAGTGCAGGTGATAAGAAATAGATTCTATAATATTCGCTCTTAGGGGCTATTTGGCAACATCTGAATCAATAAGTGCTGAATGAATAAGAGGTCTGAATGGGTAAGAGGCTCTGAATCAGTAAGTGCTGAACCAGTAAAGTGCTGTTTGGTTGCACATCTGAATGACCGTGTAAAATGACATTTTTACCCCTTTTAATTAAAAATCCATTTTATTATATATATATATATATATATATATATATATATACATGTTCTCTAGATATTTCCAATCAATTTTTTTAATACAAAGCCATATCGTAGTGGAGAAAATTCCAATCATTCATCACCTCCAATTCTCCAAACCATTTCTCTGTCTCTCTCTACCCTAAACCATCTTCAACAACAACAAGAACCTCATCTGCGCCTCCATTTCCACTTCCAACATCCACTCTCTCCGTCAAATCCTTCGCCCCAGCCACCGTCGCCAACCTCAGGGGCTTAGTAGACGCCGGAATCGGAGCTCCCAACGGTGGGTTTCAAGCTTGAGAGCAAGTAGATGAAGATGGCGGTGGTAGATGGTGGCAGGTGGTGGCGGTGGTGTTGAGATGGTGCTAGTGGGTTATAGCAGCGGTTTTGGGATGGTGACAAGAGAGATGGTGGTGGTAGATGGTGGCAACCGGCGGGAGGTGGTGAGGAGAGGGGTGGGGGCGGAGGTGTTGGTGATCAGAGGTGAAAGGGGAAATGGTTTGTAGGGTTTTGTTTTTGATACAGAGAAGGGAAGGGAAGGGAAGGGAAGGGTAGCAAGGAGTCTTTTTTTCATTCAGCAACTTCTTATCATTGAATGGTATAGACTGAATGATAATAACCATTAAGAGGTTGGTGTTTTGCCAACCAAACAAGCAAACCTCTGACCGAATCAGAGTTTGACCTCTGAATGGTTTCATTCAGAGCCAACCAAACAGGCCCTTATTGTTTTAATCTATATAAAATTTGAACTTTAAAGCATACCTTTTTGTTTTAATCTTAATTGGCTTTTTTCAAACTATCTTCTCACTTCTCATAATCTTATATGTATGCAAACTCACAACCATGTCATTTTATTGTAGGTGAATTGGATTCCACAAAATAGTATATTGAGAATTCAATGCCCGACTCAACCATTTTGGGCCTCAAAACGAAGCAAATATCTGAAGCGTGTTTTTTTTAATTCTAATGTTATAAATTAACTAAAATATTTAAAATTTACGTTCTACACGAGATTGAATAGTAAAAACGGTACAGTTATATAATATATGAATATTTCTTATAACTAAAGTTACAAAATACTTTGCTTATAACAATAAAAAATGAAAGTTTGTATACACGAATTTAGAGTAAACTGCCATTTTGGTCCCTGAGGTTTGGTCACTTTTGCAACTTTAGTCCAAAACTCAAACTTTTTAAATATGGGTCCATGTGGTTTCACTTTTATTGCCATTTTGGTCCAAAAATGATATCAGCTGATATTTGGCTAATAAAATCCTGTTATTTTGTCCTTTTCCTCAGGGGCAAAACAGTCAATATAATTTTATTATAACACGTTATTAATTAAATTAATAAAATCAGCTGATATTTGGCCATTTTACCCCTGAGGAAAAGGACAAAATAACAGGATTTTATTAGTCAAATATTAGCTGATTTCATTTTTGGACCAAAATGGCAATAAAAGTGAAATCACAGGGACCCGGATTTAAAAGGTTTGAGTTTTGGACTAAAGTGGCAAAAGTGACCAAACCTCAGGGACCAAAATGGCAGTTTACTCACTAATTTATATCCCAGTGTGCGCTGCCATTTTTACGTATTCTTTCGTATTTTCCATTATCGATTTGGTCGGTGTACATGTATTGGGTCTAACAATTAATCAAAAGATATAAAAAGATTAGAGCATTCATAACGAAACATCTTGGTTCCGCTATATATTTATTGGACCAAAATATGAAAGCCTCACATAAATTCCACCAAAAATCCAATCTCTATTTTTTTTTCCAAAATGATGTTGTAGTAGCCTTTTACACCACATACCTTTCCTATCGAAATAACTGCCTGCATTTAATTTTAAGTATTAAAACTAAAAAAAGTGAGATGAGCTATGCCTATAAAATAATTATAAGAAAAATAACAAATTGTAGATAAACATTTTTTAAAGGCAAAGGAGATTTCATTCAAAAACATAAAAAAGGATCTTAGAGCAAGTTGCTATAGAAACCTTGTTGTACGGTGAGTTCAAAACAGATTACAACTCAAAGTTACAACTATAGAACCACAAAAAGGTTAGTAAAAAGAAAGAGTAAATTAATAAATAAGAACATAGAATACAATAACATAACATAACTCAAAGGCTGATATTAGCAGTCCACCTATTATATTTATATCTCCATGTGTTCAAGATGCCCGGTTCAAGAGCTTTAGATTCAATTTAATACCGAATATGAGACTGCTTATGCATTTGCTAAGCTAATTTAAAGGACGGCTTTACAAACGGTACTTCAAAATCAAACTAATAACGTACATTACGAAACATAATAATCATAACATAAGGAGAAACTGGCCAGTTTCCTTTGTTATAATGATAAACAAAAAGCCGAATGCAACCCAAAACGCCACCATGATGTCAATGGAAAGTCATGACCTTTTTTTAAGTTGCATACATTAGAACTAAAGGAATTAGCAGTCAGCACCCTCAATGTACAACCGAGGTTTGCATACTAAAAACTATGCTATTCCTCAATAATCTTTCATATTATTATACCTAGTACATGGTTTGTGCGGCAACGGAAACGTGAGGTGGTTGAGGTCTCCGATCACGGTTTAAATCTCCATTACAAAGGCTTAGATCTTGGATAACAGAGGTTGTCGTTACTCTCATCGTGACAGCCTTGAATAGCAACAATCATCTCTCCGCCATGGCTGCAACACAGGTTGCTACGCCTGGTAGAAAGAGAGAAATGTAGAGGTAAAGTTGTTATCATAGCCATTAAGATCTTTGGCGACCAAAACACAGTTTAGGGTAGAACAATATACCAGCGTAATCATTTTTCCGGCGGTATTAGGGTTCCGGCAAGCTCATACACCAAATGATTGTACAACATCTGCAGAACAACCGAAGTCAGAAAAACAATGTCAGTCCAAACCCTTTCTTTTCATTCGAACGAAACAAACAAACTTACCTATACCTACAAATTTGCATAATGTAGTAAGAAGTATTAAAGAAAAAAAGAAAAATATGTAAACAATTGGACCTTTGTTCTAATTCAACCGATCCGACCTAAACCCTAATCCTAAAAACTGAATACGTAGTTGACATATTACTTGTCTGTTGAAATATGCAGTAATCAGGTGGTAAGCTAAAAAAGATCCACAACCCAAAAATTACACTCAGCATTGTTGTTTAACTAACCACGATGATGGTCCTTCTAAATATAGAGGTGGAAAATTCACCATATTTACATGTGGATGGATTGACTCGGGTTACGTATGTAGTATATATTTGCATCAACCCTAGTGGAACACCCAACGCTTAGTGGTGGGTTTCGATTCTTGAATTTCAAGATCACTAAAGTTTCCAAATCCATGAAATTATAAATGAATCAATTGAATCCATGAAAAAACTCAAAAAGGTCATGAATAATATTGAATCATTTGTAGTTCATAACACATTAGTAACAACATATTTTGTAGTTGATGTTAAGCACACACATAGACAGCTATGGATGAGCATTTGGTACCGGATACCGATACCTAACCGGTTATTTTCAATACCGGTACTGGTACCCGTTTTCCATTTTTTGGTACCGGTACTGGTACGATACCGGTATTTACCGGTAAAACAACCAAAAAGCTGGTATTGTACCAGTTACATCTGGTGCCGGTATTTTCAGTACCGGTCCGGTACCATGCTCATCCCTAAAGACAGCCTGGAAAATATTGCAAAAAACTAAAGGCAGCTCCTAAACCTGTTTTAATACTATATAACCATAAATATTCATATTCATAGTTTTCGTTCCTAAACAACATCAAAATAAAGACTACCTATAGATATTCGTATTTTTTACTTTAGAGAGAGCAAACTGAACCTGCATTTCTATCAATAATGACATTGGCAAAGGTCTATCGGCTGCAACATATGAAGTTGTATGGAACCATAGTCATAAAAAAGATAACGTGGCTTCAAAAAGTTTCTTCCATTAAACAAAAAAAAAAGAACTGAAAACATACGGTAGAGAAAATACACTTTTAAGAAAAATACAAAATTACTTTGTGATAAAAAACCCTACTAAATTTGTAATTAAGAAAAACATACCACTCTTTTATCTTGTATGCCCTTTCGAGGTGTTATGTGTTATTTCTTGACACGTTTTAATACTTCACCACTATGCTATGTGGCATCATGCAAATTGGTGACTCACACCTGCAGGTATAAAAATAGAATTATTTTATAGTTTAACCATTAAAAACTGTACCAAAAGCATCTAGACGGTAGATTCTTAAGGAAAACATTGGATTATACAAAAAATGAACCAAAGTTTTATACATACCACACCCTTTAAAAGGATATCAGTTTCAGTATCGCTACTGCCATAAACAACACCATGGCAATTAATAATGAATATCTTCTTTGTAAGGTTAATGTATTGCCAAACTTTAGATTCTCAGGAAATTGGACAAACCTTGCAGACCTTTGCAACAGAAAAATGTTAGCCAAAAAGTATGGTTACAAGTTCATAATATAGTCATTTATAAAATCAAAAGATAACAACATAAACCTCTGATATTGCAAAATAATTTCACATTGTGACTTCTATACACCAAAATAATAAACTTACATTTTGGTACGTAGCGTGTTGATTACTGGTGACTTGCCAGCATTTGGATACTGACAATCCAACTATGTAGCTTGCTTGTCATAAGACTTATTAATGCTTACTTGGAATGTTGGGGTAGGATATTCTTAGATAGTTCCCTCAGCCCTCCTTTCGTGAACCACATTGGGGTCAAATCACACTGCATAAATGCAAGCAGAAAAATCAACGTCAGAAGACGAAAAAATGAGAAGGAAAAAACCTCAAAATTTACAAAAATAGATCATGATTACCTTGTTTAACAATTAAATCATGTGTTGTTTGCAATGCTCTTTTAAATGCTGCTCAAGATGATAACATATTTTACCTTGGGGATCCCTACCATAGTAGCATGCAGTACCTATAATCAAAAACATTAGTACAACTTGACCATTTCATTCCCGCTAAAACAATAACTATAAGGTTAGCAAAGAATAGTGCAATGTGTAACTATTACCAAAAAAGACCATTACATTATATAAACGTTCAAGTAAACCAAGAAATCAATTAGCAAAACACTAACCTGGATAAAAACATCAGAACAGTCGATGACTTTACGAAGTGGTAACATTCTTTTGAAATTGTTGAAAACCCAATCATTGATAAACCTTGCAGTTTCAAGCCAGGATGACCATCATATACCGACAAAGGTTCTCAGAACAGTCGATGACTTTACGAAGTGGTAACTTTCTTTTGAAATTGTTGAAAACCGATCATTGATAAACCTTGCAGTTTCAAGCCAGGACGACCATCATATACCGACAAAGGTTCCTTGAGGGCCATTCTCATCTAAGTTTAAGCACCTTGATTCAAGCTGACATTGATCCTCGAACACAGTATTGGCTTGAGTCATTGCCACTGAAAATTCACCATTAACGCTTGCACTCCACCATAAAGTATCCACATGCAGAACAGATGGCTTCCAACATGTGCAGAGAAGTTTCTTATATGCATTTTTAACCATCCTCCCTCTTTCACTTTATTTAGGAGGTTTAAAAGCATAAAAGATTAACTTTGGGCTACATGTGCAAATTGGGTTCACAAACTTTAATCAGATCCATGGATTAAGAAATTAAAGTCACGGTCGCAATATGAAATGTATTCATAAATAAAACTTCGTAGATGACTTTATTCTAGAAAGGTTAATTACATAAAAACTCTTTTTGTACAGTTGAGTCAATGAGGTTCTAAATCATGTTCTGTTTTCCATGTCGTATAAAGAACGAACAAAAATGCTCATATAATGGATATTGTTGTGAAATTATAAATAGCAAAAGGTAATGGATAAAATGCTCAAGTTGAGCCACACTAAAAGTTACTCATTTAGAACAAATAAATACTCACCACACAAACAATATAACAGCAATAGCCGGTAGCCCTCTTGAGTCTTGATATCCATCTGGACTATAAAATGATAGAAACACACAACACAACTCATGACTTAATTACCTGAGCTACAACTATAATTCAACAAAAAAAGATGCTAATTGACATTGAATAATCAACAAAGTCATCTTTCACAGCAAACTCTTTTGAATCGAGGGCAATGGGCCAACAACAAAGGCACTCTTAGTTCCATTAAAACCTAATAACAAATTTCCCAGATGTGAAGGCTGGTACAAAGTGCTAAGGAGTTTCATAATCGCTCTGCGTTTGGTCTTTGAAGTGACTTCAGAACCCTTGCCACCTAGAATTAAGATTGAAAAGCAAAAGACAAAGTCCATTACAATCAAAACAATTTCTAATATAATAGCATTCCTCTTAAAGCTAGTTTTGAAGAAAACATATAAAAATACAATATATTCAGCATAACAAATGTTGAAAAAAAAAACTAATGATTCATCTACCAATATCATGAACATATTTCTGAAGTAAAATAGTGAAACCTTGTTAGATATCACAAAGGAAACAGAGGAAATCCCTAAAACGAAGAAACAAATTATATAAGTGAATATTTAATGATTGAACAAATGGCTATGAAGAACAGTGGATGGATAGACACGTACCTTTTAGAAATGATTGAAAAATAGATGGCAGATCTTCGAGCTTAAACAAATAACATTGATTTTAGGGTTTGAAGAAAACAACGTGCCTTGTAGTTGAATGAACAACAGAGAGAGTAATGGTGATTAAATCAAGATTATGCATATATGAAATACGAATCTTCAAAGAAAGCTTACTTTATGAGTTTAGAGATCGAAAAAACCATACCTTGTTACTTCGGATCACTGATCACAAAAGACACGTTCTAGGGTTTGAAGACGGACAAAGGATACGAAGAGGAATCTCAGATTACATCATGAAAGATGGAGAAAAATACCTGGATAGTTCATGTCTTTGAGTTTTAGGGTTTTGAAGTGGAAAAGGTAAAGATATTATGTTGATAATAGAAGGCATGTCAAAATTTCAGAACACATAACGGCGAGAGAAAAAGTAGAGAGAACATGTTTTTGAGATCAATAAGGAATGGAGAAGAATTAGGGAAATAACGATGGAAGAAGCTTTAGGTACAGAGAGAATGCGTAACGTCTCCTATTTTTGGAAAATTGAATTGATTGAAGACAGATCGCGTTGTGAAGGAAAATAGGAGGAAACATATTGGCGCTCAATTCTGAATTCTCTGGATTAAGAGAATGTACACCTCATCAAATAACATGGCAAAGTTATTTTGCTTTAGTATAATAGATATATAACTTGAAAGGTACCCCGCCGCGGTGCGGCAGGGGCTTGATAATATTTCAACCATTGAACAGGGTGTTAAAATATATTAACGGATCATTTTTTCTGGCAAGTTAGGTTAGGGTAATCTATAAAGTATATTTACTAATAACAATCACTAAATTTAGGGGTGAGCAAAGTCAGGAGACCGGACCGAACCGGGTAGAAAACAAATAAGTTAACGAAGAGACTCAGATCTAAAAGATCATGATTGTCTTAACAACTCAGTGCCACCACGGCTGCAACCAGAGTTGCCACGCCAAGAAGCAGGACACCATCATCGCCGGAATCAATAAAAATTACAAAAATATAGAACAACAAACCGAAAGAAACTGCAAATTTGTTTATTAATTTTTCAGCAAACTAATTTTTTATATAAATTAAATAGCTATAAATACTATAAAAAAATATATGTAACTCAACTTGATTTTGTATGGACTGGATGATTACAATATATATACTAGTCTACTAACTCCTTGCCATTAAAACTATCTATTTCACTTACCAGTGATTCAGGCAAGTTTGATTTGCTTCCCTCTGCATGAGTTGGCAATCACCTTGGTTTTGCTTGTGAACATATATCTTACCTTGTTAAAGAATCTAGTATCAACAGCAACAGAACCAGCACTTTCTCTTTCTCGTGATAGAAAAGACTCGAGCTTCACTATAACCTCTGCCATTGTAGGGTGTTGTTTTGCTTGATCATGTAAGCTGAGGACTGCTAGGCTTGCGAATTCCTTCAAGCATTTTTTTTGAGATTTGTCCTATCAATCCATGGTCAATAATTTCATTGAGTCTTCCTTCTTTGAAGTGATCTTGAGCCCAAACTGCTAGACTCCATTGATCTTCATCGAGTGTTTGATCCACTGCTTGCCTCCCAGACAACACCTCAAAAAGGACAACCCCAAACGCGTAAACGTTAGATTTTCTAGTCAATTTTCCAGTATAGAAGTAGCATGGATCCATATATCCAAATGTCCCTTTGACTAAAGTACTTACATGAGTTCGTGTATGATTTATTGTGCCCACTTTAGCTAGTCCAAAGTCAGAAATTTTAGCATCAAACACAGAATCCAACAAAATATTGGACGTCTTCACATCTCGGTGTATCACTCCGTGTTGAGTTGACGAACCCGTGTGAAGATAGTGTAATCCACGAGCGCCGCCCACACATATCTTTAGCCGCTGCAACCAGGATAAGAATGTAACACCTCTATGGAGATGATCTTCGAGGGTCCCATCGGGGATAAACTCATAAGTTAAGACCATCTCGTTACCTTCGTTGCAATAACCAACCAGCGGCACCAGATTACCATGCCGCAATTTAGAAAGGAGCTTGACCTCAGCCTCAAATTCAGTTGCTCCTTGGTTGGATGTAGAACCCAACCACTTAATTGCAATATCGTTTACCGAATTGAACTTTTCCAGAGATAATGAGATATATAAACCTTGCCGAATCCCCCACGACCAATGACTAATGCCTCGTCAAAGTTGTTTGTCGCCAGTTTAATCTGTCGCCAGTTACCTACATATCAATCAATCCCACATGAAAATGTGAGATCATATATAGTTAACAGACTATTTTGATCATAGGTTGTTCGAATAAGTCGATATTTTTTTAAATAAATAACAAAGACAGAAAGAAAGAAGACCAACTCACCTTGTCACAACCTGGTACAATGGCTTGTAACAGCTTCATCCTTTCACTTATTTTCTCTCTTATCACCTCGCCCATTTTACAACCTATCATCCATCCAATGACCATCCGTTGTTAGCTAAAAGTATGATACATTGATACACCATATTTTAAACAAAGGGGTTCCAAATAGCTATACAACTGCTTGCTAAGATTCTATCGCATTCCTAATTTTCCTGTTCTTGACCAAAAGCACCTAAAATATTAAATTTTAATCTTAATTAATCATATTCCTATTGATTTCTCTTATTAATCAAGTAATCAAAGAATCCACTGAATATCACAAATATGCAGTAAGTAATTGAAATTATGGATTTGAAAGAATTCTTTAAGTTCAGTTCACGCACAACAAAAAATACCAAAGCCAGGTGGAAACCTAACCCTAAAAAGGCATCTACACCTCTCTGGATTTGACAACTTTGAAATAAGGAACATAATATGATGTTAATCCTACAATGATAATAACCACACTGAATGTACAATCAAACACAAATTAACAACTCAATTAGTCTTCATTCAAAAGAAATTTGTATACCTTCAAAGAACCAGACACGTACGACTATAGATTTTCAAAAATCAGACGACTGATTAGGGAAGCGACCGAGAAACCACTGTGATTTGAGGTAAGACCAGAGTACGACTACATGATTTTTAACCTTGTATAAATATATAATTGTCAAAAGTAAAAGCGAAAAAGTTATAATGTATGAAGATATTAAAAAGAATATCCATTCCAAGGGCTAAAAGCTCAACTTCATTGTGCTGCTGCATATACCTCTGCAAATAGAAACAAAATCACAAAAAAAAAAAAATTATAAAAAACACTAACAATGTTGAAAATTTCACAATTAAGACCAGAAACAAACAAAAATTTTGATCATACAATCCAATTAATCTAATTTAGCAATCTAATTCGGAGAAAATTGAATTCACAGGATAAAAATTTGATTGTTTCAGATGCTTTCACCTTAGCGAGATTGATGTAAAAGAACAGAGGCTTCTTGGTGCTACCTAGGGTTTCGCTAACCCGGCAACAACGGTCGACAAAATCAAATGAACGGGTCTGATCTACAACACAAAACAATCTCATAACCTAAACAATCAAACATCACGAAATTAGTAAACTTAAATATCATAAACTTATTTAGAGGTCAATTTTTTTTAATGACCTTTTCAATATCATTCCACACGAAAAAGGCAATTACAAAGCAATGGCAGGTAGTCGGGCAACAAGTTGCGCCGCCACCCCCTTTTGAATAGCAAAACCAATTCTACTAAATACAAAGTTTGAAACCTTTAGCGACGAAGAATTACTCTTAACGACTTTTTGGACCCGATTCAAAAGTCGCACAGCGTCAGGAGCGAGACCACCAAAGGTATCAAATGCAAACGGGACAAACACATGTTGATTCTTCAGGCAGGCTTTCTCATGTTTTGCCACTTTGCTCGCCTCTGCCTTGAGCACCGCTTGCCCTACGACAAAGCCCTTATCCTTGAGCCCGACAAGGGGGGAGACTCCAGTTAGATCAACACAAGCGTGTTTCCCCCCTTCCCATCCAAACACAAGGATGTCCGCCGGACGTAAAGTGGACCTCCCCTCTAAGGGGTCAGTTAGGAAATTTACTGGAGCCTCCTTTTTGACAGAGATCCTGGCCCGCTTAAGAACATCAGATAACACATCTCTCACCCAATCATGCCGATATTTAAACCCTGGTAGCTCTTTACAGTGGATCGCGTGCTCGCCGAAAGAATCCAAACACGCTTTGCGGCATACCGGACATGGCTCGTCAACTGGGAACAAAGGAATCATCAGTCGGTACCTAAGGATAGCACGGTATTCCACAGCTGACATGTGTTGCCCCAAGCCTTCAATAGGTGCGACAGATAGAAAATCCTGAGCATGTGGGGCACGTAGACATTCAAACACAGCTCTTTGCCGAGGGGATAAAACAAACTTCTCTTCAAACCTCTTGACAATTTCGCCATATAAGGCATTCGCCAGAATTTTCTGGGATTTAGGAGGGGCGGTGTCTTTGATGTAGAAACCGCCAATATCAAGGTCGGGAAGAGAACTATGCAAAAGGTCCAACGCACTCCTGTAATCGGAGTCTAAAACATCCTTACCACATTCTCGGAGTATGTGGTCTTGTAAACCCCAAGATTGCGCCCTTGAAGCCACGAAAGCATATGAAGAGGCATCCTCTGCCGTACAAATCCCTAAGCCTCCGAACCGGGTCGGGAGAGAAGCCAACCTCCACTGGAGATCTCCAAAAAAGGCACCCCCACAAACAACAATATCCTCTAAAGCTCCCCGGAGGCCTTCATAAAAAACAGAGACAGCTCCCCCGACCAAAGAAGGTTGACACGTTCGAAGACCAAACAGTAATTTAGCAACACTCATACAAGAACGAAGCAAGAGGAGCTCGCTCTGAGGGTCACGTAGGCGTTTAAGGAACCTCATCAGCTCGACTGCACAGTTCGCTCTTTTAAGAGCCATACCACTAATAAACTCTGCATCACGACTAACGGCACCCCCTAGGAGTTTCACACCCAGCACCGGCCTCCTAATCCCCCGAGGGAATAAGCCCTCCTGAACCTTTACACCATTGCAGGTTGGCCAGAAAACTTCAGTTTTCTTTATATTAAGTTGAAGCCCTAAGGAAGGACCCTCAACTCTGATGATATCTAAAGCATTAGCTACTTGGGTGGCATCTCCAATAAGCGTTCCGTCATCTAGGTACCAGGCGTGAAATAGAAGTTTGCAGCGATCCCTTATTCGGTGAACAAGGGGGTGTAGAACAAGGGCAAAAAGGAGGGGCCCCAAGGGGTCCCCCTGCTGAACGCCAGTAGTAGACCAAATATACTCATCCCCCACATATAATCTAGCTGGTTGACCATATAAAAAATCGACCCACGTAGAAATAGGAGGACACCTTTTCCTTACCTCGTACAGTAGGGCTGTCATATCAACCAAATTAAAAGCGTTCGAAAAATCAACAGTAAGCATAGCAAGAGACCCATCTTGGTGGTACTTATTAAGGAACCTGTTCGCGCTATGAAGAACGGCCTCTGCCCCACACGGAATCCCTACCCCAAACTGGAAATCGCCAAGGTATTTGGCCATCTCCTTCCTAACACCTTTCATGGCCACCTTGGAGATCACCCTCCTCCAAATCGACCCAACAGCGATAGGCCTAATCCTATTATCCGGTTTGAGAAGAGGTGTAAGAGGAGCAGAAGCAACAAACTCCGCCAGACTCCTCGGGCACCTCCCTCCCAAGCACAAATTAACCATAGCTGAAGTAGCCCTAAGCAGGCTATCAGCAATCACAGACCCCTCCCCACAAAAAGCATCTAAAAGATGTTGGGCCCTTAAGCTGTCTCTCCCGCACGACGTACCTTTGGGGAAAGATTTAATACACCCGAGCACACAATCGGACTCCACCACAAGAGGAGACTCAGAAGGCAAGGAGGCAGGCATGGAAGGAGGGGGCATACATGGGTGCTTAGCCACTAAAGCCTCCAGAGTATTCTTATTGAGAGGGGCGACCCCCGAGGAGCATAAAACCTTAACCGCTGCAGTGAAATGATCATCAGCAACCTTACGTAAACATTGTTTCACATTGGTCCCCCCACACTCATTATCATCCTCAGTGCCCTTTTTGATTCCATCCGCAACCCCCCTCGTGGGTTGATCAAACAACGATTGGACAAGAGTGGCAAAACCCTCACGATCACCCCACTGAGCCAAAGACCGCTGGATGCTAAGGCATTGACCCGTCTTCCTATTGCCCGACCTCTTGTCCTGACGACCAACAGGCTTGAACACCCGCAAGGTGCAACGTGGTAATATCAAAAGTCGAACCCATGCCTCAACAGAATCAGGCATAACAACCACCTTGTCCAAAGCTGCAGTTAAGACTTGGGCAAATGCTATACGACAACTAAGGGGGATACTCTTAACAGTCTTGATGGGGAGAGAGAAAACACGGTCAAGCAAAGCAATATCTACACCCAACTCATCCGACGAGGTATCAACGTTTTCAACACCGGGTCTAGTGATGCCAACAATAAACCCCTGTTCATCTCTCTCACCTGGCACAAACTGAATAATCTTATCCTCATGGTGGCACGCCCGACTGAAAGCATGAGGGCGCATACACTCACCACATAACCATTGTCCGGACACCCTCAAAGCTTCACAAACAGAGGTAAAAAGATTAAGATCGCCAGCAATTGCACATCTCAAAGAATCTTTCCTCTCGTCTGAGCCCAAATGGTGACTCTTGATATGTGCCATTAACCTTGGGAATCCCTTAGCCCCCACCAAGCCATCGGGGCAACAATGAAACCGTCGGAAAGGACAAGGCCAGAAACCGCTACCATTAGAACCGACCATAACAAAACTAAGTAAGCGGAGTCGACACTTAGATAATGTCGCGTACGCCACCACCAAAAAAGAAAACCCAAACCAAAAGGAATTGCAGCTGATGGGTCAAAAGGTAATTGAACCGCTACGCTAAAAAACCCCGAAGAAATCACCTAGGCATTTCGTCGAACACCTTGCGTGCGAAGAAGAAAAACATGATTGGGAATTGTTCTTGTAGGCAAATCACATCTGGGTCTGTGAACAACAGCATTAGATGACCGAAAGTTGCAATCTTTAGCAACAATTCTTAAAATAGACGCCATGAATGTTCAAGAAAAGTGGCGATAGTGAAGGGGTTTGAATCTTTATTTAAGCATACGATTGGGTATTTGTGTGATTGGAGAGTGAAGAGAGTGAGATAATGAACAGTAAAAGGATTTGTAACATAACATATGAATACCATATTAAAATTAGCTTCGTACGGATAACAAATTTGAATATTTGATAACTGAATCTTCAATCGGACAGTTGAATTAGTGGAAATTGCAACAATCACAGCAAAAGACCCTTGATTTAATTCCGCCATTGAGACTGGTGTTCTTGACACCAAATGTGGAAGTTTCTACTGTTGACAACCCGACGACCGCCGCCAGCAACTGCGGAGGAAGATGAAACTTAGCTCTGTATTTCGTCGAGAATCTTCACAACAACCGTCATCTGAACCTTAAATCTATTTCAAAAAAACTACACACAACGAAAATAAGAACTAATGGTTTTCGGATTGTACCTAGCCATCGAAATCGGAGTTTAGATCCTTTTTTTACAGCCGGCAAACACCCCTAGACAATTAGAACGCCACCATCGCCGTTCCAATGAAAACCCTAACACCCTCGTCATCTTGGTTCGTGACCACCACCGTGCAGACTAGGTCTTGAATGTCGAGTATAGTTCATGCCGTCGGGGCTGGTGGTGGACTCGTAGGTGCGAGAATTGGTCAGCCAGGTGATGCTCATGGGATGTGGAGAGATGAAGTTGGGGATAGAAGGCAACTGGTAGGGTTTGAAATTAGGGAAACACATGTCACTCAACCCAAGCAAATGTACAAACCTAAATCCTCAAAGTACCATATTACAATGCTAGAACAACCTTTTATGCCAAGAGTACAACATACTACAACACAAACATGTTACAAATTAGAGTCTTATATAATAGATTATAAATTACATTTTTCGCCCTCTATGTTTGTAGCGGGTTGCAATTCAATAATTACAGTCACAGTCCTTTATTTGGAAAACTCATTGCATGTTTTGTCCTTTGCCTCTAACATGGTTAAAATTTCCAGTTAACTATGACATGTTCACTGCACATGAGGGCTATTTGGTCATTTTACACGTTAAAAATATATAATATAATAAATAAAATTGAAATACTTTAAACAATTAATTAATTATTTAATATATATGTTATATAGGGGATGGATAATAAAAAAACTATTTAAATAAGAAAACCAAAAAACTAACTAAAAGAGCCTAGAAAACATATCAATTTTTTTCAAACTTTTTATTAAAATTCGCTATATTTAATATATAAAAAAACTTTTTTTCAAAAAAAAAAAATTGTACTGCACATGTACAATAATACGAAAAAGCCTAAACCACCTAACCTACCCCCCACCGACACCCCTCAAAAACCTAAATCCACCATCCCACCAAAAGCCTAAACCCCCCACCCCAAAAAACGAGTAAATTACAAGTTTTATCCTTTATGTTTACATCAAACTGCAGGCGCTGCCCTTTTGGCCAAAAGTTTACAGGCGGTGTCCCTAACCTTTTAAAATCTTGCACGTTTTGTCCTTTACGCCAAACCTGGTTAGAAATCTCAGCTAAAACTGTCATGTGCAATTCACATAAGGGTAAAATGGTAATTTCCCTCACCCTTGCACTTTCCCTTCTTCTTCTTCTTCTTCAATTTAATTACCTCAGCAGTTAGCCTTCTGGTATCTTCGGTATTCTTTACTTTTGATTTTTCAATAGTTTTGATTTCAAAGGTGCTTCGACCGATCTTCATACAACCAGGTTCTTTCTCTCGTATCATCTGCGTTCGGTGATTGATTTGGATTCGAAAGCTATTTGTGCGTTTGTTTGATTTGAAACTTGATCAATAGTTTTGATTTCAAACGTCATATCATCTGTGTTCGGTGATTTGGATCGAAAACTGTTTTTGACGTCATCTACCGCGTTTGATTTTGGAATCTGTTTGCTGTGTTATTGATCGAAAATTTTGGTTTCAAACCTGGTTACTAAACCGGTTGTTGCTGGAGTTTATGATAACCGGTGTTAGGTTTTTTCGTAGTAGCTTGTTTAGGTTAATTTAAGTTTTGAGTGCAAGGTTTTATCTTCTAGGTTTATGTATTATTATTATGATTATTATTATTATTATTATTATTATTATTATTATTATTATTAGAGTAAATTACAAGTTTTGTCCTTTATGTATGTCCCAAATTGCAGGCGCTGTTCTTTGTCTTTAAAATTGATGAGTTTTGTCCTTAATGTTTGCAAATATTGCACGTTATGTCCTTTAGGCCAAACCCAGTTAGATTTTTTGGTTAAAACTGGTCATGTGCAAGGCACATGAGGGCATTTTTGTAATTTCATTTTTTAGAGAAATTTGTGTAATTAACATAAAATTAATACCCCACCATCTTCAAAAGTTCAGACCCACCATCTTCAAAGGTTCAGACCCACCACTTGCCACCACCTGCCGCCACCACCTCCCACCCTCACATGCCGCCAACCACCCACTATCTCCACCATCACACTCCACCGTGTCCATCATCACCATCAACATCCACCCCTCGATCCACCATCACCAAAACAAAAAACATTCATCAATTACCCCCCTCTCTTTCTCTCAACCGAAATCATCTCCAAAAGATTTTTACCTTTCTTCTGCACTCTCTCTCTCTCTCTCTAATTTTCTCTCCCTCTTTCTTTCTTCTCTCTCGCTAAGCTCCCCACGTTCTTTCCATTAAAAATCACTGCCGAAGTGGTGGGAGATGTATGGTGGTGGGTGGTGAATTGTGGTGGGTCTGCGGTGGTGGAGGTAGTGCTACAGGTGTTGCAGGTGGAGGTGGCCATCGATGTGACCATGACGCCATATGACACAAAAACAAAAAAAACATGAACAACAATACTTAACGACAAAATAAGAAGCCAACAATATTGAATACATATAATGAACAGATTCTGATTCCCTTATCTTCTTATCAAACACCACCAATTTCAAAACTCAAAAAAAAAAAAAAAACCCCAAACAATTAAAACTTGATGCATTTCATTCAACTGCAGACAACAAACTTGATAACAAAAATGGCCCCTGCATTAATCATTCAAAAAACCCTAACCTAATGATGGATCTCCTTCTCGATTTGCCACCGTCGTTGTGTCCAAAACCACCCCGTCTCCACCAGAACAACTGCCGTCAACCCGTCGTTGTGTCCGAACACCTCTAGATCTCGCTGGAACAAGTTGGAGTATCTCCGTTATTCACCCGCCTCCTCGCCACTACCGCTCCCCTTCAACCAGATCTGAACAAGGTGACTCCCAACAAGTAATTGTGTGGGAGATCGATTACGGTTAGTGTTTGGATTTTTAATTAGAGGTCAAGTATCAGGTTTTAACAGAGGGTGGGAGATCGATTATGGTTGCTGGTGATCTTAGAGAAGAGGAAGTGAGAGAAAGGGTTTGAGAGAGAGAAGAGGAAGTGAGAGAAAGGGTGGGAGATCGATTATGGTTGCTGGTGGAGTTGGTGTTTGTAGTGGAGGAGGTGGTGGTTGGATGATGAAGATGGCGGTGGTGGTGGTGAAGACAGGTCACAGTCTTATAGAGAGAGAGTAGAGAGAGAAGGTAGTGTGTCTGGTGAATTTTGTTTTAGAGAGAGAAAGAGAAATGTCAAGTGTGTTTAAAGAGAGATTTTTAAGAATATTTTGTTTTATTTTATAGATAATATTAAATAAATAGGTAAAAAGACCAAATTACCCTTGTGTAATCTAATTTAACAGAAAAATCTAACTGGGTTTGGCCTAAAGGACATAACGTGCAAGATTTGCAAACATTAAGGATAAAACTCATCAATTTTAAAGACAAATGACAGCGTCTGCAATTTGGGACATACATAAAGGACAAAACTTGTAATTTACTCTTATTATTATTATCCGACAATGGGTTATAGGTTTATCTTCTTTTATCTTGTGTCCTAGATATTAATTTCAAAATCAATAGCAAGACTACTGATGTTGCAAGTCAATCAGTTAGTTGCTGGAAATCGATATTGTATTGTTATCTACATAGTTTTTGGTAATGAATTACAGTCTAGTTTCGTATTGTTATCTTTCAGTATAGGTAGAGTCGTAACGTGTTGTGTTAATTGAATTTTGCGAAAATGAAACCCTAGAATACTCGATTGATGCTTGTTATGTTCTGGTTTTAGTTTTTTGTGTGGTTTTTGATTGATCGGTGTGGAATTGTTGAAATCACGTTTAAATCATTGAAGAAGAAGGGAAAGTGTAAGGGTAAGGGAAATTACCATTTTACCCTCATGTGCATTGCACATGACAGTTTTTAACTAAGATTCCTAACCAGGTTTGGCCTAAAGGACAAAACGTGCAAGATTTTGAAAGGTTAAGGACACCGCCTGTAAACTTTTGGCCAAAAGGACAACGCCTGTAATTTGATGTAAACATAAAGAACAAAACTTGTAATTTATTCCCCAAAAAACCTAAACCCCCCACACCAACCCCCAAAAAACCTAAAGCTAAACCCTAAACATTAAAAAAAACTAAACCCCCGACCCACACCCTCAAAAAACCAAACCCCCCCCCACCCGCACTCCCTAAAAACCTAAACCCCCACACCCAAAAACTTAATCCTAATCTTAAACCTCCAATAAACCTAACTCTAAAAGCTAAACTAAACTCAAAAGCTAATTTTAAGCATATAATGCACATATACAGTACACATATAATGCACATGAAAGTAACAAATTTTTATAAAAAAATTGCCATATTTTTAGGCTTTTTTAGTTTTCTCATTTATATGTAGTTTTCTCATGATTATCTCCCATGTTATATATATATATATATATATATTATTTAACATAACCTGCACATCTAAACTACGACTATCACCCATCTCCACTACCACCACCGCCCCACTACCACCCCAACCCTCCGATGACCACGAGCACCACCACACCACCACCACCAACCCTCAGTTCTGAAACCCTTGTAGATCCTCATATCTTAATCTTAAGAGAAACTATCTTGTTTCTCATTACCATCGAAACCCCCAATCGAGATCTTAAGAGAAACTATTTTGTTTCAACTCGGTCGAGTTACACCTATCAAGTCCCACCGTTATACCAAAATCTTATCTTCACCAGCCGTAGGGTTGTTAATCCGATAACTTTCCGACGAGTATACACACTTTCACACAAAATCACACACCACGATTAGAAGGGAAAAAACACATGGTGGTTAAAATTTGATGATAGTAGAAGACAAAAATTTCTTAGAGGTTAAACCCAACCCATTATATTGAAAAAAAGGAAATTAAAATTGAGAAATATATCTTTCACAACAAACCTTCTTGTGCAGTAGCTTTTTTTGAATCAAAATTAACTTTCTCGTCATATATGAAGTACAAAACGTGTCACTAATATATAACATCTCTAAATAAATCAAATTACACAGTTTGGTATATGCGCATAAAACATTATTCGACGGTGATGGATTCTGATTCACATCCGCACTGCCGGAAGTTCAGGTAACGATGAAATCCTCTGATTTGCATCCGCACTCATCAACAACAACTATATTTGAGCCTCATCGGACGCCTCTTCTCTCATCGAATGCTAAGGCGATTTCCCTTGGATTTGTGGACGGATTTGGTGGTGTTGGTTGCTGACATCGGTGGTGGTGGCTGGATTTAGTGGTGGTGGAGTTTGGTTGAAAAGAGAGTGATAGATAGCTGAGAGAAAGAGCTAGGGTTTTGTGTATATATATATATATATATATATATTGTTGGTCCCAGTTTGGACAAAAAAACTTCTTTTCACGTAATATGGCAGGTGATTTCAATAGATATGAAAATCGTGTGCGGAAATGAAAATCAGACTTTCAAGAAACAAGACCTATAGAATTTTCAAGTTTATATCACTTTGAAACAAAATGGTTTACAAGGTGATTATAAGATTATTATCTATTACAAATGAATACTTGAATTCTGAGGTGAAAGGACAATGGAGTTTGTAGTATGTATTGAATGCTAAGCTTAACTTATTGTTCTCTGCTTGATGAGCCTTCTATTTATAGATGGCTAGGATACATGAATAAACATTTGTTTATTCATGTATTAGTCTTGCAAAAAGTAGCTCTTTGACATATTCATTGAATCCAACAATCAAGTTGCCTTTGTCATCATGATATCTAATAATGTCAAGTTGCTTCGGTTATTGTGGCAGGATAGAGCTGATTTTTAGACAAGTGGGGGTTTTATCAGAGTTTCTGATAAACCACTTCATCAGAAATTCTGGTGAACAAATCATCAGAAAATCTGATGATCAGAAATATCACCAGGGGAGTTGCAAGAATTATCAAATCAACTTCAGGAATTGTTGGATAAGGGCTTTATCCGACCCAGTTCTTCGCCTTGGGGAGCCCCAGTTTTGTTTGTAAAGAAGAAGGACGGGTCTTTTCGCATGTGCATAGATTATCGTGAACTCAACAAGGTGACTGTCAAGAACCGTTATCATCTACCACGCATCGATGACTTATTTAACCAGTTGCAAGGGTCCAGTTTTTACTCGAAGATTGACTTAAGATCGGGCTATCACCAGATGAGAGTTCGAGAGGAGGATGTTCGTAAAACGGCTTTTCGAACGCGTTATGGGCACTACGAGTTTTTAGTAATGCCGTTTGGATTGACGAACGCGCCAGCGGTCTTCATGGATCTCATGAACCGCGTATGTAAACCTTACCTTGACGATTTTGTTATCGTGTTTATCGACGACATTCTAATCTATTCTAAGAGCAAAGAAGATCACGAACGACATCTGCGTCTTATCTTGGAGCTTCTAAGGAGGGAGCAGCTCTATGCGAAGTTTTCTAAGTGTGACTTCTGGATTCGGGAGGTACACTTTCTTGGACACATTATTAATGAATTGGGGATACACGTAGACCCAGCTAAGATTGATGTTGTCAAAAATTGGGCGGCACCAAACAATCCTTCGGAGGTGCGGCAATTTCTTGGTCTCGCTGGATATTATCGGAGATTCATCAAAGACTTTTCGAAGATTGCTCAACCTCTTAACTCGTTAACACAAAAGGGCGTAGTATACTCATGGGGAACGAAACAAGGAGAGGCTTTCCAGTTGCTAAAGCGGAAACTCTGCAGTGCACCGATTTTATCTGTACCTGAAGGTACAGAAGATTTTGTGGTATACTATGACGCTTCGATTCTGGGTCTTGGTTGCGTGCTGATGCAACGCAACAATGTGATAGCTTATGCCTCTCGTCAGTTGAAGGTTCATGAGAAGAATTACATGACTCACGACTTGGAGTTAGGGGCCGTGGTGTTCACGTTGAAGATCTGGAGGCATTATCTGTACGGTACCAAATGCACCATCTACACCGATCATAGAAGCCTTCAGCATATCTTCGACCAGAAGGAGTTGAATATGCGACAGCGTCGCTGGGTGGAATTGCTGAACGACTATGATTGTGCCATCAAGTATCACCCGGGCAAGGCTAACGTGGTAGCTGATGCCCTCAGTCGAAAGGAATCGAAACCCAAACGTGTTCGCGCTTTACAGCTCACCATTCATTCTAATCTACCTGATCAGATCCGTGCTGCTCAAACATAAGCGTTAAAAGAAGAAAACTATGAAGCTGAGTATTTACGGGGCACGGAAAAACGACTTATAAAGAGAGCTGATGGCATTCTCTACTGCATGGAATGGATATGGATCCCCTTGTTTGGTAACCTTAGAGAGCTTGTGATGGACGAAGCGCACAAGTCTCGATACTCTGTTCACCCGGGTTCGGATAAAATGTATCAGGATCTTAAAGTTTTGTATTGGTGGCCGAAGATGAAGGCTCACATCGCGACCTATCTAAGCAAATGTTTGACTTGTTCAAAGGTCAAGGTGGAGTATCAGAAACCCTCAGGCCTACTTCAGCAACCAGAGATACCCATGTGGAAGTGGGAACAGGTCGCCATGGATTTTGTCACCGGGCTACCAAGAACTCAAAGCGGAAATGATACCATCTGGGTGATCGTTGACCGTCTCATGAAATCTGCACACTTCTTTGCAATTAAAGAAACAGACAAGTTCTCACAACTAGCTGCTATCTACCTAAAGGAAGTGGTTTCTAGGCACGGGGTGTCGACCTCTATTATCTCAGATCGAGATCCACGTTTTATATCTGATTTGTGGCAAGCAATGCACAAATCATTTGGATCACGTCTTGGTATGAGTACCACCTATCACCCTTAAACGGATGGTCAGAGTGAGCGAACCATCCAGACTTTGGAAGACATGCTGCGGGCATGTGTTATGGATTTTGGTAAAGGATGGGAGAGACACTTGCCCTTGGTAGAGTTTTCTTACAATAACAGTTACCATACTAGTATCCAGGCAGCCCCGTTTGAGGCTTTGTACGGGCGGAAATGTCGATCTCCTCTTTGCTGGGCTGAAGTGGGTGACAGCCAAGTCACAGGCCCGGAGCTTGTGCTCGAAACTTCTGAGAAGATAGTGCAAATCAGAAATTGCATAGCGGCTGCACATGATCGTCAGAAAAGCTACGCCGATAAGCGTAGAAAACCTTTGGAGTTCGAAGTTAATGATCGTGTTATGTTGAAGGTCTCACCCTGGAAGGGTGTGGTGCATTTTGGAAAACGCGGCAAGCTAAACCCTCGTTATGTTGGGCCATTCAAAATTATTGAACGAATTGGTAAGGTGGTATACAAGCTTGAGTTACCTGCTGAACTGGGTAACGTTCATGACGTGTTCCATGTTTCACAGCTGAAGAAGTGTTTATCAGACGAAACACTTGTAGTACCATTTCAGGAACTGAAAATTGGCGATAAGTTGCAGTTTATTGGAGAACCAATTGAAATAATAGATCGTGAGGTCAAGGTACGTAAGCACAGCCGTATTCCAATCGTGACAGTTCGTTGGAACTCAAGACGTGGACCAGAGTTCATGTGGGAACGTGAGGACCAGATGAAGCTCAAGTACCCACATTTATTCCCAGATAACAAGTCCAAGTCTGGCAAATCAAGTCCTAGTGCAACTAGTGAATTTCGGGATGAAATTCCCATTCAAGTTGGGGATGATGTGGCATCCGCGGGGCATGCGCAGTCATCTTGATCTAACACCGTGCCGTTTTGGATTGCTTATCAAATTTCGGGACGAAATTTCTTTCAAGTTGGGGATGATGTGATAACTCGAATTTTCACAGGTCTTTCCCGACACATTACCCGTTTACAATCTTCGGTTACAGTCTTGTTTTCGTAATCTGTTTGTGTTTTAGCTTGTGAATGATTGTGGCGTGGTTAAAGTAGTATTATGTGTGGCTGTTATGTGAGACTCTTGTGAAACTTAGGATTAGTTTGATTTTCATATGTGGTTCGACGAAACCTTAGCGGACGAAACATCAGATTTGCATGATCACTCCTACCCGACGAAACATCAAAGGTTTCGTCACACCCTCAGCCGACGAAACTCTACTTTCACCGGGATGGGCTTTTGGGCCAGGCGAGGCCCATATGTGGCTCGGCTGCAAGGACCTTATATTTGCATATTGTTAACGTAAGTTAAAGTTTATCGAAACCCTAGCTCTCTATCTCTCAACGAATTATCGGCAACCCTTGGTTCTCCTAATCATTTGGATTCCCGATCTTACGCACTCGGTAGGTATAACCCGATCTTTATTATTGTAATTCTCTTTGTGCAAACAGAATGATTATATGTCAACATGTTAAAACGTAGGATGTAATCTTAGAATGGTGAATCTGAACTTTGTGCGTTAAACTGATGATGATGATTTGATGATACGATCCAACTGTTATTGTGATCTTGATATGGTGATCTAGATGTAGGGTTCGGTTAGAGATCATACTTGTTGTGAATACGAAAGGATATTCTTGTTGTGCTGGATACCTAATGATTAACTATTTATGAAAGGATTAACAGTTCGACGAAACGATTAGAGTTAGATTAAATCAAATGCTCAATGATTACTTGTGGTTAGAGGGTTAAAACATGGACTTACGGCTGCTATTGGGGCGGTAACATAACTCGATAGCTGTGTAAGCCATAGAGCACTGTAACTGTTCCATCGGCCAATGAGGAATGACCTTGGATAACCTTCGACGAAACAAGTGATGTTTTGTCCAAACCTGACTCGACGAAACTCATGAGGTGACTCGATGAAACTCATGAGGTTTTGGCCACTAACATTTGTCGATGAAACCTTTGGGGTTTCGTCACCCAACAGATCGACGAAAGATGTCGATGTTTCGCCGCATTGATTGTTAACACATAAACAGACTGTGATATAGTACTTGCATGATAATGAATGGCTTTGTTACTGTCTGATACTGTCTGTTGGTTATAACTGTGGAAACATGAGTTGATTTGAGTAGAATAAGTAACTGTTAAACACTGTGGTGAAGCATGCATGAGAACCGAGGATTGTATGAGTTGCATAATTGCTATGTGTAGTACGGAAATTACTGCTTGAAATGCATACTATCAATATACTGAATGTGTGAATCAAGTGAATGCAAACTGATCGTATATGTGTTTGAATACCATAGGCCGTAATTGACAAGTGTGCAAGTAGCTAGTCATACCGAGCAAACCAAGGTGAGTTCACTTCTCTTAAAACAAGCATGCGTCCGGTGGGGACAAATCAAACGGATAAAATTTGTAAACGGATTTTTGTAAACCCATATCCTTGCAGAGGATATGAGGCGGCTTTCAAATACCCACATCCTTGTAGGGGATGTGAGGCGGATTTAACAACGCTATCCTTGCAGGGGATATGCATCGGTTTTCAGTAAAACGTTATGGTTAGATGATACACTCACTCTCTATCACCTAAGTCCCATCATTACTACCGGTTGTTGCTTGTAGGGCAACGGGGTTATTAGTTGATAGCGCTATTAGGTTTGGCACCCTCACGACTCTCCTGGATAGGACGGGCGTGAACTAATAACTTTAAAATCATGACCAATGTTTGATAGAGCATTGGGAAGGGCAAAAAGGGCCGTCTGCGGTAACGAGTTATTATCAACGTAAAAGTCTTAACGCATCTTAAATCACTACTTGGTATTGAACGGTTAACACAAACTGTGAACTCATCAGCGTTATCTGATACACGTTTTCTGCATGCTTGCAGGTCCTTAGGTACATGGATTGGAACTTGCTATCTGAGAGTGCTGGAGTGGTCATGGGTCGTAGCTCTTGGATACAAGTTTAACGATTATCGAACTCGTGATTTGAAACATTTGATTTACTATTTACATTATGCTTCCGCTGAACAAATTGGTTATGATTGTGTTTGGATTTACTTTATGAAATCAATGGAAACTTTTATTAAATTCTATGATATTGTTCAATGTGATTGGTGGCTAGATCCTTGTACGTCGCACGTCTCGCGGTGTTCCCGCATGTGGTAATTTGGGGGTGTGACAACTTTTCTCCTGCTTTCTTGATACTGTCAAGAGCTTTTCTGATCACAACTGCATAACTTTTGTCATTATCAATAAGCTGCTTCAACTTTACCAAACTCATTGGGTGAAGTTCATCTGCCAGGTCTCCATCAGTAACAATTGTATTACTATTATCTTTTCTGATCAGGGTGTATTTGTTCTGTCCACCAGTATCTAAGACACCTTCTGCAACATTGATGGTGATAATTTTTTCAATAGAAACTATTGGATTTGTGACTGGTTTGTGAAATATTTCCAAGTTTCCTGCATCTCTAAGTTTAACAACATTTCTGCTTAATGGAGAGAGTGGTCTTTCTAGATTGTCTTCTTGTTTGTTCAAGTAGTAGTGCTTCAAGTGTTCTTTAGGGTACATGATTGTATGTAGGTCACCTTTCAGCACTTCAAATTCTTTGAGCTTTCCATCTGAATCTTCTCCAATCACTTTTCTTGGCCTTTTTGAGGATGTTACTTCATGTTCCATTCTTCTCTTCTCTTTTGTATTCAACTGTTTGCTGAATTCTGTTTCACCTGTAAGAGCTATAGAAGATGATTGAACGGGAACAACTCCTTGTATTGGCACCTTTGATGTGTCTGATTTTGGAGTATTTGTTGGAGGACCCATGAGTAACTTTGGCTTACTGGGAGGAGGACCCATGGGTTGTTTCTGTTTTTGTATTGTTGAGGTTCCTGATTGTTTGGTTGGATCTTGTTGAGCTACTTCTGGTTGTTTGAATTGTTTTTTGGGAGCTTCTGACTCTCCTATTTGATTTTCTTGTGGAATTGGAGCCTTCAGTTCATGATAGTCAACTTTTGCCAATCTGGCAACATTGTACTGCAACCTCTTTACTAACAGATGAACATTAGCAAGAGTTTGAGTATTTGTTTCTTCTTGTTTCTTCATTTTCTGACCCTCCAGTTTATCTTGATTTTTCTGTGCAGACAAATCCACCACCATTTTTTCAAAGGCCTCAGCCATGCTGCTGTTGTTGGCTTTGAGGAACTGGATTTCTTCAAGGATTCTTCCAGAACTTGAGCTTTCCCCTGCACTTGCAACCTCAGCCATCTGTTGCTTGATTTCTTGCAATTCTTTGAGAGCTTTCTTGAATTTTGATGAGCTTTCTCTATTTTCTGATGACTCCTGTAGTTTGTTGAGGGTTGCAGTGTTATCTTCTGTTTGTTTCTGTACAACTTTGACAGTTTCTGATAAGTCTTTAATATCTGACTTTTGATTTCTGATCTCTTCCAGTATCAGATCAAGCTTTTCTTCTGTTGCTGATTTCCCAGTACAAACAGCTGCTATGTCATCAAGTTCTTTGTGCAATTGTTCAGTTGACATAGATTGATGTTCTTGGGTAACAGGAGGAACAACAAATGTTCTACCTTTGATACCAGCAGAAAACACATTCTTTGCTGTTATGAGGTTAAGAGGATTGAAATATTCCATATTCTCTATACCCTCACCAGAAAATTGAAACTTATTCAAATTCTGGTTTTCCTCATATCCTTGAACCTTTTCAGGTTCTCTTCCAGTATCAGATCAAGCTTTTCTTCTGTTGCTGATTTCCCAGTACAAACAGCTGTTATGTCATCAAGTTCTGTGCAATTGTTCAGTTGACAAAGATTGATGTTCTTAGGTAACAGGAGGAACAACAAATGTTCTACCTTTGATACCAGCAGAAAACACATTCTCTGCTATTCTAAGGTTAAGAGGATTGAAATATTCCATATTCTCTATACCCTCACCAGAAAATTGAAACTTATTCAAATTCTGGTTTTCCTCATATCCTTGAACCTTTTCAGGTTCTCCATGAGTTGTTGAGAAACTTTTAATTTTCTCAACCAGGTGTCCTTGATCACTAGACTAATCTCCACCTGTTGTCACCACATTTTCCTCCTCAGAATCTGATTCAGAAAATGGGTCTTTGGTTCTACTCACATCTTGTCTTTCAGAAACAGTGGCACTATGTGAAATTTCATAATTTCCTTGAATTGAATCATCAGAATCACTCTCAGAATTATGAACAATATTAAGTTTAGAGTGTTGTGCACCTGTTTCTCTCGTATGTGAGATTTCTGCATGATGTTTGTCTGCCACAGGACTCATATTCACTTCTTCATCAGCTTGATGAGGTTCTGATTCACCCTGCTGCTCCATTTTTGATGTGCTTGACTCTTGTGCATCATGCTCCATAGGGGACACACTATCAAAAACTTCTTTGTTCTCTGGCTTCATGCTTAACATCCTTAGGTATTCTGCTCTGTAAGGTGAATCTTCTGGTATCAGATTCATCATTCTTTCTGACAGATTTCGAAACATCATAATCTGACTTCCAAGACCCTACAACAGTCCAAGGTCTCATGATTTCTGTACTCCACATATTTTCTGATGCTTGAATTTCTAGGTTCCTTTCAGAAAATGCATAAGAAATTATGACTGCCATAAATCAGGGAAAAGGTAGATGTGAATCTATCCTTCCAGTGTTAGTCAGAATTGATCTTCTGATCAGATTAAATATTTCTGTTCCAAAATCAATATTCAACCCACTAATGAGGCTGAACATAATTGTTAGAACATTCATATTTATCTGATTCGTACCTCCAATTTTTGATGATAAACACTTGTTCAGAATTTTCATTAACACTTGCCAGAAGGCCGGTAGCTGATTCCTCTTGAATTCACTGATTTTTGAAATCTTTGTGTTGTAACCCATTACTGCATCAAGTAATGAAAACATATATTCCTTTTCTAGTGCTTCTTCATAGCTTTGTCTTAAGGGTAGTTCCAAACATTCCCTTATTTTCACTAGAGAAATTGTAATGAAGATATCTCCCCACACATGTGCTATAAGATCAATTTGATTTGAGAGCTTGAGAGTTTTTACAACTTGTTGTATAAGTTTTTCTGGTACCTCTCTGGTCTTTGTGAGAGCTTGAGCTATAGGGCATCTGGTCAGAAATTCAATCAGGATTTAACACTTTACATCGTATTCTTCAATATTGTCGTTCATCGCTTCATTGTTGCTCTTTAATGAAAGAAATTTAGCTTCGGTAATGAGTGGAATAGAGTGTTCAACTGGTGGCATATTGATGTTGATAGCAGCCATTGAGAATTGAGGGTTTTTTTTCTTGTTTTGGAAAAGGGTTTTTAGGGTTTTGAAAAATAAGGTTGAAGATGAAAGCCTCTGTCTTTGAATGAGGTATTTATTATGTTTTGGGACAGAGATCTTACGTGGGTTGTTTGTATTTAAGGTGGTTTATGACACCTTAATGGTGTTTTTAATCCGTTTGGGAAACAACCGTTTTTGAAAACCTTTGGTTTATCTCTAATATGTCTTTCAAAATCAGAGATTCCATGGTTTTAGCAGATAAACACTATCGTCCAACTTGCACATTTTCTTCATGTGGGACCCCTTTTGTTTGTAAAAAGGTCCAATAAAAGCCTTTTTACGATTGTGTATCTTCCCAAGATTTCCTTTTTATGATATATTTCAGAAAATCCTTGAATAAATCTTTGTGAGTTGGATTTTCCTCATATTTCATCAGAATACACTTGATTCATATTTAGAGATTGAATCACCATTTTTTTTTGAGGTGAGAGGGAATAAGTAGAGTTTTGAGGTTTTAACTTACATTGCAATTCTGAACTCCACATCATTGTTCTAATCTTCAGGAAGTGTTTGTTGTGCAAAAAAAAAAAATCCTCCTTTTTTTTATACAGCTTGTTCCAATCCTCAGAAATTTTTTTTGATAGAAACTTACTTAAAAAAATTATGTTGTTATAAGTTTCTTTGAATCTTGTTTAAAGCAATGTTTCCTGATGTTTCTTTTTGTTGATTTATCAGACTTCCTGGTTGTCAAGAGACTTTTCTGATGATACATCTGATTTTCTGATATATTATCAGATTTTCTGATGTTTCACTAGTTCTATCAGATTTCTTTTAATCTACACCAGATTTTTCTTGTTTTTATCAGATATGCTGCTTTAGTTCCCCCTAGATCTATTGTGAAAAAAAAATTACAGCAAAGATATACTCTATTAAACAAGACAAACAAAACAGCAAGAAAACACAAACTACTCTTCCTTGAGCACATTGTACATGCTTTCACATGCAACCAGAGACATGTTATTTGACCACTGTGATTTGTTGAAGGGACAAGGGTTGGATCACTTATGTTCTCTTGTAGTGCCAACTGGGCCCTTGGATACCAGTTCCTTACTCCTCCGAAGTCCAGCTGACTGGTTATCACCTTGGTCACAAAGCGAGGGTAGATCAGAAAAGGTTGACGGGCGTGCAAGTTTGCTTCCAAGTCTCTCATGAGAAACTTAGACCAGTTGTATGGTTTCTCCTGTACAACTGCATGAATCACCTCCATCTTCCTGTATGATAGCTCGTTGAAATGTTCAATCTTCTTAGAGAAGCAGACACTGAGCTGTGTCACCAAGTACTGGAAAGGTGGTATGAAACCTGACTTCCTGATCTGCCTTGACACGTAGTATGTTTGATAGCCCATATCCCTCAAGGTTTGTTCCACCATTTCCTTGTTGAGGAAGGTGTTTTCTTGATCATCACCCAGCTGGAGGACATTTCTAAGGGTTTCCTCCTTTTGGGTGATTTTGACCCCCATAACCTCACTTTCTATCCACATGGTGGTGCCGCTGAATATAATTTCAGCATTCCACCATAATTCTTGAAGAAGTTCTGGATAGATAGTGACATATGTGGATACAGCAAAGCCCAAGGGACTTTGCATGATCATGTTGAACACATACCTGCAATCTTCCCATGCAGGACCTTCCAGATTTGACCTAAGTCTGAGGTTATGATTTTTGTGAAGAGGGAGAGGAAAGTGTGTTTGTTTGATTGTTTTCGGGGAGCCATTCTGAAATGTGAGATTTCTGATTGAGTGCTTTTGAAGAGAAGATTGTTTGGGATTAAGAAAGTCTTTTTCAAGTTGTTAATATTTATAGATGGAAGTGATAGTTATGCCATAAATGTTATTAACAACTAAAGCTTTTCATTTCCATTTCTATCTCTTCATTTAAGACGATATCTATTGCAGTGATTATATGGCAGTCTATGAAGCCTCATGTTGTGAGTAAGCATTGAATAGCTTAGGCGGCTACTTTCATCGCTCCTAATCATTTTTATGCCCATGTGTCTCTCAAATTCCTTATGAAAGATGACGTTGCATGCATTGGAAGTATAAGAACATTTCAATTTTCTGCAAAAGTTTTCCCTGTGACGGTTGATTTTCTCAGCTGTGACATTGAATTTATCTTAATGCATGTTACTTTCCCCCTTTTTGTTTTTTTTTAATTTAAACAAAGAAAAAAAAATCAAAAACAGACTATCCACAGTTATGAGTTTATACAAATATGAGATATGAAAGAAGATGGAATTTTCATAAAATTTTCTGATGATCAGTGATCATTCTGATGTTTCAACAAAGTTTCTGATGTTTTATCAGAATTTCTGATGATTTCATCAGATTTTCTGATAGTTCTTCTGATTTTCTGATATTCCATCAGACTAATAGATTTCTTTATCAAAGACTTGTTGAATTATTCTTTGATTATCAGAATTTCCATCTTGATGTTCATCAGTTTGGTTTTCAGTTTGTGGCTTTTTATTTTCTGAAACATCTTCATCTTTTATGTTAACCATGCCAAGTTTGCTGATTAAAAAATTGTGTCTCTTTTCATCAAGAGGTTTTGTAAAAATGTCAGCAATTTGGTTTTCTGTTGGAACAAAGTACATTTCTATGTTACCTTTTTCAACATGATCCTTTATGAAGTGATATTTGACATCTATGTGCTTGGTTCTAGAGTGATGAACTGGATTTTCTGTTATTGCTATTGCACTCTTTGAATCACATAGGATTGGTATCTTTGTCAGATTTACTCCATAATCTTTCAGCTGAGTTTTCATCCATAGCACTTGTGAACAGCAACTTGCTGCTGCTACATATTCTGATTCAGCTGTTGATGTTGCAACACAGTTTTGTTTCTTACTTGTCCAACATACCAAATTTTCTCCCAAGATTTGACATGCACCAGATGTGCTTTTTCTGTCAATCTTGCAACCTGCATAATCTGCATCTATATATGCAATTAGTTCAAGATTTGTATCCTTAGGTTACCAGAGACCAAGTTCTGATATGCCTTTTAGATATTTAAAAACCCTTTTTACTGCTTTTAGGTGGGATTCTTTAGGATTGCATTGATATCTGGCCAGAAAACATGTTGCAAACATAATATCTGGCCTGCTTACAGTTAAGTATAGCAATGATCCTATCATCCCCCTGTAGGTTTTAATATCTACACATGTTCCATCTTTATCAGAATCAAGTTTGTTCCCTGTGGCCATGGGAGTTTTTGAAATTGAGCAATTTTCAACTGAGTACTTATGCAGAATTGTTTTTACATACTTAGATTGACCCAAAAATATTCCATCAGTTCTTTGTTTTACTTGTAAACCTAAGAAAAAGGTCAACTCACCCATCATGCTCATTTCAAAGTGGCTGGTCATCAACTTTTGAAACTTTTTACAGAAATTTTCATTTGTTGATCCAAATATAATGTCATCAACATATATTTGGACTAACAAAGTGTGACCCTTGTGTTTTAAGGAAAAGTGTTGTGTCAATAGTACCTTTTGTGAAGCCAGAATTGATTAAGAAGTTTGAAAGTGTTTCATACCAGGCTCTTGGAGCTTGCTTCAAACCATACAAGGCTTTGTTTAATTTATAAATATGATTTTGAAAATTTGGATCAACAAAGCCTTCAGGTTGATACACATAAACTTCTTCCTCAATCTTACCATTCAGGAATGCAGATTTCACATCCATTTGATATACTTTGAAGTCTTTGGATGCAGCATAAGCAAGAAAGATTATAACTGCTTCTAATCTGGCCACTGGTGCAAAGGTTTCATCATAGTCAATGCCTTCTTGTTGACAATAACCTTTGACCACTAACCTTGCCTTGTTCCTAGTTAGTATCCCATTTTCATCTGATTTATTACTGAATACCCATTTTGAGCCTATGACTGATTTGTCTTTTGGCTTAGGCACCAGATCCCATTCCTTACTCTTTTCAAACTGATCAAGCTCTTCTTGCATGGTTTGGATCCAGTCTGAGTCATTAAGAGCTTCTTTGAAAGTTTTAGGTTCTATCTTGCTTAGAAACCCAGCAAATGCATATTCATGTGCTGTTGCAGATCTTGTTCTTACACCATCTTCTGGATTTCCAATGATGTCAGAATGAACATGTCCTTTTATCCATCTCAACTTGTTGTGAAAGATTGTTGATTCTGATGGATTTGAAGTTCCCCTCTGAACATTTGCCTCAGTTCTATTGTTTGAATCAGAATTTTGATTGTTAGAATAATTGTTCTGATTCAATATTTCTGATGAATTTTCCATTTGTTCTTCAGGGTTAGCACATGAGTTATCTAAAGATTTGTTTGTTAGAGATTTATCATGTTCTAAGAAGTCTTCAGTTATCATTTCAAAGAGATGTTCAAATTTTTCTTGTTTATCAGAAAAGTTTATTTCCTTCATATATTCATCAAAAACTTCTGTTTCTGATGAATCATCAAAAGATGCATATAAACTTTCTCTGATTGTCCTTGTGTTTAGAATAAAAATTCTATAAGCTTTTGAGGACAAAGAATAACCAAGAAAAATACCATTTTATGCTTTTCTATCAAATTTCTCAAGGCTTTCAAAATCAATAAAAACAAAATATCTACAACCAAATGTGTGTAAAAATTTTATACTTGGAATTCTTCCATTTATAATGTTGTAGGGAGTTTTATTGTGCCTTTTGTTGATTATGGATCTGTTTTTGGTAAAACAAGCATTTGCTATGGCTTCTGCCCAAAAGTGAGTGGGCAGTTTTGCATAAGCAAGCATTGTTCTGGCTGATTCCACTAAAGTTCTATTTCTCCTTTCTACCACCCCATTCTGTTGGGGTGTTCTAGGAGCAGAAAAGTCATGAGAGATTCCTTTGCTTACAAGAAAGCTCTCAAGTTTTGAATTTTTAAATTATGTTCCATTGTCTGATCTGATACTTATGACTGTTAATTTTAACAGATTTTCAATTTTTCTGATAAAATTAATGATCAGATCAGGAGTTTCACTTTTCTTTCTCAAAAATTCTACCCATGTGTATCTGAAAAAATCATCTACAATTACAAGTAAGTATTTCTTTCCAGAGAAGCTTTCTGTACTTATGGGTCCACACAGATCCATATGTAAAAGTTCCAAATTTTGTGTTATAGAAGACTCAGAAATTGATTTGTGTGAGCTTCTTTTGGATTTTCCCATTTCACAAGCTCCACAGATTTTATCCTTCTTTGAGGATATGAAAGGTAATCCTTTTACCAGGCCTTTGCTTGCTAATTTGTTTAGATTTTTGAAATTTAAGTGGGCTAACCTCTTGTGCCACAACCAACTACTACCCTTGTTAATTTTTGAAAATAAACATAATTTTGGATGTTCATTTTCTTCTTTGAAATCAAAATAGTAGATTGATTGTCTTATCCTTTTTCCACTTAAATAAATTTTATTATCATCCATACTTATTAACAAGATTTTTTTCTGGTAAAAAGGTTACCTGAAAACCTTTATCACAGAATTGACCACAACTCAGCAAATTGTACTTTAAGCCTTCTACATAGGCTACTTTTTCTATGGTCAAACATCCATACCTTATGCATCCATATCCCATAATCCTCCCTTTTATTCCATTCCCAAAATTTACCATTTTACCCAGTTTTGAAACAAAGTTAATGAGTAAGCTCCTGTCCCCAGTCACATGCTTGGAGCTTCCAGAATCGCAGTACCAGATCTGCTGCACATGATGGTCTTGAAATGGAAAAATTAGAGGGTTTTTGGTACCCAGACTTGCTTGGGTACTCTTTCTGATGAGATTTTAATCAGATTATTTTCTCTTGATGGTCTTTCATCAGAATTTTTGTTGCATGCTGAGATATGAACAAATTTTCACTTTTCTTTTGGAGATGGTGTTGAACATGCTTCAGTATGTCAACACACATACAAGATTCTTTATCAGAATTTTCTGATATTTTTTCTTGTGATGGAATGAGTGGATAATTTTGAAATAATGAGTGAACTGCTTCTGGAAATTTTAAATATTTTTGTTTGCATTCACTCCTTTTTTGCTTTAAAGTTGGGTTTTTCAGAAGAGTATTCAGAACTGGTTGATTTGCATGATTCAGAATCAGATTCTGATGAAAATTTATCAGAAATATGATGTGTTGCTTTCACAAAGATGGTGGGTTTAATTTCACTTGTTTTTACATATCCTAAACCCTCTCCTTTGTTCTTTGGTGTGGACTCAATAAAATTTATGATTCCTTGGCTTGTTGAAAACCTCTTACATTAATTTCTTTATCATGAATTTTCTTGTAAAGATCTTTTCTTTCATTTTCATAGAATTCAATTTTAGATCTGTGATCTAAACTTTCTTCTATCAGTAATTGGTTTTCAAGTATAATTTTATTCATGGTCCTTTGCAACTCATCAGATTTTTTACTATCTGATTTCTGTTTATCTTGCAGATTTAGAAAATCTGACATGAGCTTGTTTAACTTTTGTTGAGATCAAGATTATCTAAATTTACCTTATGTCCTGAAGTTTCTGGTAGTTCATCAGAAAGTGTCATAAGGCAGAAATTAGCCATTTCTTCTTATTCTTCATCAGAAGAATCATCAGACAGCCATGTATCTATCCCTGCAATTAAACTGACTTGTTGTTGCTTCTTTGCTTCTTCCATCTTCTTCTCATAATATGAAACATCCTTCAGTTTCTTGGTTTTGCATTCTGATGCATAGTGACCCCTCTGTTTGCACTTATAACACACAACTTCAGCCTTTTCCTTATCCTTAGATCTACCTTCTTCCCTAGATCTTACATCCATCCTCCCTCTGTCACTTTTCTGGTATCTTTGGTCTCCTCCCCTCAACCTCTGCTCAAAGGTTTTAGTGAGCAGCGCAATTGCTTCAGCAAAAGCTGAAAAATCTGATGATGTATCAGAAATTTCAAGATTTTGACTGTTTGAAGGTTGTGGATCATTGGTAGGTGTTCTTTGTGAGTTTGAGATTAAAGCTAAAGATCCCCCTCTTTGAATGGATTCTTCAAATATTTCTTCTTCTCTGGGGACTAGAATGCTGTATAAGTCATGAAGACTCATATTACCTAGTTATAAGGTTGAGGACAAAGTCATGGTTAGACTTCTCCATTCTCTAGGTAAAGCATCCATAAATTTTATGTTCCTTTCATCATTTGATTTTGTTATTCCAAATTTCTTTAGCTCATTCAAAAGTTTTGTAAATCTTTGATATATTTCATTTAATCTTTCATTAGGTAAGCTTTTGAATCTCTCATATAAGGAAACATTGTTTGTTCTTTTGTTTCTTTTCATCCTTTCTCCTCCTTCACAAAGATTTTCCAACTGATCCCATATTTCCTTAGCTGATGCACATGCATCAACTTGTGAAAATATGTCATTAGGGATAGCCATTATTAAAAGTGACTTTGCCCTTTCATCTACAGCCACCAGATCCTTGTCTTCTGGGCTCCAAAGTGTTTCACTTTTGGGAGCCCGGGAGGCAGGAATTCTTGGAGATTGATCAGTTGCTGGAATAGCTGGTATTTCAGTCATTGGTACATGTGGACCCCTTTCAATGGATTGAAACAGAGCTCGGTCATGACCATTAAGGAATTAACCATCCTAATTTTCCATTGGGGGTATTTCTCTCTGAACAGAGTCGGAGCTTTGGACATTGAACCAATTTTAAAAGCATTATTTTATGTTTGAAAGGTGGCCATGTTTAGAGAAAAGAAGATGAGCGATTGATCGTTTTGAAAATGATTTATTCAATCTGCTCTGATACCAATTGTTGGTCCCAGTTTGGACAAAAAAACTTCTTTTCACGTAATATGGCAAGTGATTTCAATAGATATGAAAATCGTGTGCGGAAATGGAAATCAGACTTTCAAGAAATAAGACCTACAGAATTTTCAAGTTTATATCACTTTGAAACAAAATGGTTTACAAGGTGATTGTAAGATTATTATCTATTACAAATGAATACTTGAATTCTAAGGTGAAAGGACAATGGAGTTTGTAGTATGTATTGAATGGTAAGCTTAACTCATTATTCTCTGCTTGATGAGCTTTCTATTTATAGACGGCTGGGATACATGAATAAACATTTGTTTATTCATGTATTAGTCCTGCAAAAAGTAACTCTTTGACATATTCATTGAATCCAACAATCAAGTTGCCTTTGTCATCATGATATCCAATAATGTCAAGTTGCTTCGGTTATTGTGGCAGGATAGAGCTGATTTTTAGACAAGTGGGGTTTTTATCAGAATTTCTGATAAACCACTTCATCAGAAATTCTGGTGAACAAATCATCAGAAAATCTGATGATCAGAATCGTCAGAAATTGATGATATTTCATCAGAAATATCATCATATCCATCAGAAAGACCTTCTCTGATAATCTTCTTCAGCTCTTGATCAACTTATGATACTTTGAAGTAGATATTGTTGCTTTCAGTTGTCTTATCCGATCTTCTTCTTCTTCTTCTTGTTTTGATCTTCAGGACTGTTATCTTCTTCATAGATAAAGTTGAATCTGATTTTCTTCAATACTTACAAATAAAGTTTCCTAACATATATATATATATATATAAAGTATATCGTACATTACGGCTTAACGTACTTCACGTACGACAGCATGCGTGATTTGTTCTATAACATGCGTGATTAATGTTTTCAATATGCGTTATTATTGTGTTTCAACATGCGTGATTTTGGATTTTTGAGTTATAACGTGCGTGGTTTTAAAATGAACGTGCGTAATTACCTGTCGTACGTGATGTACGTTAAGCCGTAATGTACGTTAACCTACCTCTATATATATATATATATATATATATAATTTTATTAAATAAATAAGTAAAATTACCAACCTACCCTCATGTCAGGGCCGGCTCAACCATTTTGGTGGCCTAAGGCGAAGTAAAAGCTTGTGGCCTTTTTCCTAAAAAAAAGCAATTTGAGAAAAACCCTCCTCCTTTACCCGGGCTTGGGATCATCTAAATTTATAGTTTCCAAAAATCTTATGCACGTGATAATCGTATGCACGTGTTATATGGTTCCCAAAAATCTTAGCTAAATAATATACTTGCATACAAATTAAAAACTAAATGCATGAATGCCTACAACAAAATACACAATATTAAAAGGCTATGCTAGAAAACACGACAATGACATCAATGTAGAAGAAAATATTGACAATTTATAGGAAAACAGATCTTACTTGTTGAAGCGCCGCTAGAAATAGCTCCTCGAGCCTATGTACCATTTCATAGAGCAATATCCACCATTTAGCCTACAACACATAAAATTAGCATCAATATTGCAGGAAAAGAATACTATCAGTTATCACACATCAAATTAACACCGAACACCATTTTCAGGTTTAAGTTAATTTAAAAATCAATGTCTAGACCAATACATATATGCTTCTTTTTCAAAGCTAAAACAATTAATATTATTAAATAAAATGTGTTGATAAAAATTTCAAAACTCTATATTATCAGAACTGAAAACCCTCTTTTTAAATCAACTTAAACCTTATGCTTGTCAAATTGATGACAATTCCTAATTACTTGAACAAAAGCATTTTAGATATGAGTATTAAAATTATATTAAACTTGTTTTGAATTATTCCAAAACAACATTAGAAATAGAACAGAACAATAAACTAGAAAATCAGAGAACTTCCCTGAGCAAAAGTAACTAGTAAATGGTATGAGATTGTAGCCTTCAAGTTCTCATCCTCTTAGTCACCAACACCACCAACTTTTTTTTAACTTGAACATTAACTGTATGAAACCAAAATCTCATAATCATGGTTAAAATCCAAACTTCAGAAAATGAATGATTAAAATAATTGTAAGCCAAACTATCAATTTTGAATAAGAAGATAACCAAGAACCCTGAATTCACAACATAGAGAAAGAGAAATCTTGCCTGTTACATTAATTTTTGAATAAGAAGATAACCAAGAACCAAAATCCATTCAATCATAGCTTCGTTTCCCAAACGCCGATTATATCTTGCCTGTGATTGGGAGTCGCGTGCGGTTGTTACCCTGGCTAAATGATTACATCAGACAACTTAATTCACGCGTGTTGTTACTTGTTAGCTATACCTAGTGGCCCAATACACATATCTTCTAAGCCTGCTTTGTTTTAAGGCCCAATTCGAAAATAGCTGTATAATAAAAAAAAATTGGAGGCCCTATAAATTTTGTGGCCTAAAGCCCTAGCTTGGGTTCGCTGGCCCATGGGCCGGCCCTGCCTCATGTGGAAAACACATGACCAAACTTAACTTAAAATTTTAATTGGGTTAGTGCTAAAGGACCTAGGGTATAATGTTTTTACTGAAAAAAAGATTGTCACTGTAATTATTGAAGTTAAAGGGCATCCGTTGCAATCCGATACAAACATAAAGGACGAAAAATGTAATTTACCCTAGATTATATTGTATTAACTAGAAATTCTTACCATATCTTTGAGCTAGACTCAAAATTTGTATCATATTTTATTGTGTATATAATTATTATAACTTTAACAATAATAAAGCGTATACATAATGTGTATAGAATTATTATAACTTTAACATAATAAACTGTAGATTAAAGATCCTGTACAAAGGGCCCAAAGTGTGAGAAATATTATGGAGATAACACGTGTCCTCAATCTAAATTAATTCAAAATGGTTAACAAGTACTTTTCTCATTGATTCAATTAATTGATAACCTTCCATAACCGCCACCAGTTATTATAGGAATACGAATATGTATTTTTTTAAGATCCATTAAGATTCTGTGAGTTATCTTTCATCAATTATAATATCTGAAGATCGCAGAATGAAGGTTTTATAGAGTGTTATATAGTGATGGATGCGAAATGAAGTAGGATCAACAAACCACATTTCGTATGCAAACTGTAAGAACCATTTAAAAAGTGTCATATGACATCCAACCAATTATTGAGAAATGGTTAAATGATAACCTAAATAATATCAATTATCTTGAATTCCTTATAATTATGCTAACAAGCAATTAATTCTTTATTTGGACCTTCATTTTGTTTTCAATGTGCTGATAAAGAAAAGTGCTAATATCATATCACATATGTGCTAAAATCAATTATCTTGATTAATTTTCATGTGCTAATATAATTTAAAAGTGCTACTTTGATGTATGTATTGTTTTAGTATGTGCTAATTTAACTTTTTTTAAGTGCTAGGATCTGTTCTTACGGTTTGTAGGATAAATATGGTTTGTATCGGAACCAGCCCCTACAGTGTTATATAGTGTTTTAGTTATATATTTTCAAGTAGCAGTTCTATGATGGATTTATAGTGTTATAGTGTTATATTTTCTGGTAGTATAGTTTCCATCCTAAGTAGAGAAATGAACTTAAATTGAATCATGGTAAACGATAATGTAGTATACTTTCCATCCTAATTAAAGAAATGAATTTAAATTTAATATTGATATATTTATTCCTTACTAAAATATATGCATAAGCCAAGAATATCAATATGATATATCTAACACACATAATGATCCCATGACACTCTCTGAATTTAGACCCATATCATTAATCGGTGTGGTAAACAAGATCATTTCAAAGGTACTTGCAAACAGGATTAAAGGGGTTATAAAAAGTGTAATTTCGAATGTACAATCAGCCTTTGTCTCTGATAGAAACATTGTGGATGGACCATTGGTTATAAACGAAATCGTAGCATGGGCGAAAAGAACTAAAAAAAGCATCTTTGTGTTTAAAGCTGACATCGAAAAGGCATATGATACACTTAATTGAAAATTCTTAATTTCCATACTAACATACATGGGCTTTCCAACGAAATGGAGGAACTGGGTTATGGGGATTTTATTTGCAGGAAGAGGCTCGGTACTAGTAAACGGATCCCCAACGGGGGAGTTTCAATACAAAAGAGGATTACGACAAGGCGATCCTTTGTCACCGTTTCTGTTCATAGTAGCAATGGAAGGTTTACATATTATGATGGAAAGGGCAAAAAGTGCAAGTATATTCTCGGGTGTGAAACTACCAAGTAATGGTCCATACGTAACTCATATGCTATTTGCAGACATTTCAATTTTTATTGGCGAATGGAAGAAGGAGAATATAAAGAATCTGAAAAGGATACTTAGAATATTCTATTTGGCGTCGGGATTGAAAGTTAATCCAAGGAAGAGTCAACTGTTTGGTGTATGCTGCCCTGAAATAGAAGTGGAGAATATGGCCGAGATTTTCAAGTGCAAACCAAGTAAGTTTCCATTTATTTATCTTGGCTTAAAAGTAGGTGCGAACATGAACAGAATAGCAAATTGGAAAGAAGTGATTGATACATTCAATAGAAGGTTATCTAATTGGAAAACAAAAAACCTATCATTCGCGGGTCGGGTAATACTAATAAAGTCAGTTTTGGGTAGCTTACCAAACTACTACTTGTCATTGTATAAATGCCCGAAAGCAGTAATAAAAATCTTGGAAGAAAAAGAGAAGGGAATTTTTGTGGGGGGGGGGGGGGAAGCAACATGAATAACAAAATCAAATGGGTTAGATGGGAAAGAATTGTAGCATCAAAGGACTTCGGGGGGCTTGGAATTGGAAACATCAAGGACCTAAAATTGGCATTATTATTAAAATGGTGGTGGCGACTAAAAATGGAGCCAAACCAAATATGGGCTAGAGTTGTAAAAACAATACATTGGAGTAGAAGAAAGATTATGTCAATTCCGGTGAAAAAAACACACACGGGGGTATGGAAGAATATAAGGGAGATTGATACCGAGTTTGCAAAAAATAATATTAACATTAATTCATGCTTAAAAAGCAAAGTGGGAATCGGGGAAAAGACTATGTTATGGGAAGATACATGGCTGGGAAATGAACCATTGAAGACTCAATACCAGGAGATATACCAATTAGCTGTAGAAAAAGGGGCACTCGTAAAGGATTGTTATAAGGTATATAATGGAGGCCGAATGTGGGAATGGGCATGGATGAGAGCACCAGAAACCAATAGTGAAAAAATGGAGATGGATGGGCTGAACGGTCAACTTATGCAATATCCGATCCGGGAAGTAAGTGACATGTGGTACTGGAAGGATGTGGATCAACTGAGTTTTACGGTTAAAGCAGTAAGAGAAACGTTAGCACAACAATTGGATTAAACATACAAGGCGGCGACTTTGTCTGGAATAAGTGGGCGTCCAGCAAAAGTAACATGTTTGCATGGAGAGCAATTGATAACAACATTCCGACAGCAGCAGCTCTAGGTGGAAGGGGGCTGAATTTACAGAATAATAGATGCAGAATGTGTGATACAGAGGAAGAAACAGCCGATCATGTGTTGCTGCAATGCAGTTTTGCAAAACAAATGTGGGAAACAGTCCTCGGGTGGGTGAAGTGCAGTGAAATAAACTTGGGAGAATCTCTAAAACAAGTGCTACAGGAAGTAAACGATTTACAAAGGAACCGAAACAAAAGGAAAATAATCTAAGCAGTCGTTTTACAAACAATATGGAGATTATGGAAAGTTAGAAAGGATAAGATATTCAATGGCAAAACGGGCGTAATTCAAAATGTGATAGAAGTTATAAAGGAATAATCATACCAATATGTGAAAGAAAGATCAAGATTTAAAGCTATTTCGCGACAACAATGGTGGGATTTCAATTTTATTGCATAATACTTTTGATGTAATTTGTTTCCTTTTCCTTTTGTATTAACAATCGGTGGCTCTTAGTTCCTGGCTGGGAGTTTTCGGTTTTTGTTTGGTTGGAATAAAGTCCCGTTTGCTATTCAATATATATATATATATATATATATATATATATATATATATATATATATATCTAACACACATCACAAATCATACAACTAAAATTTGATAATATGTAATGCATTACTTGTAGGTCCCGAAATCCGAGGATCGATATGAAAACCTAATCACTTGTTTATAACAAACACGGTTACGCGTGCGGAATCCACGTAACTATGCCAAATCAAACATGTATAAAACAACACACGCGGAATAACCAATGAATCGCAGTCTATTGATTAAACGGGATGAGAACCGATTACAAACTGATACGAACACAGTTTTGACAGAGTTTTGCTAAGGGTGTATTTTCTCATCTACCTTCTGAGTGAAGACAGACCTTGTTTATATAGTCCTTGGGCCAATGAGTCGACGAAACACAATAGAGTTCGACGAAACAACATTGGGCCAAACACTTGGGCCTGTTGCAGCCCAACACATGACGAAACAAGTCTGTTTCGTCATGACTGTCGACGAAACACAATGTAATACACATAAGGCTGTTTCGTCGTGAGGTGTTCGACGAAACAGGCTGTTTCGTCGAGGACTGCAACTGTTGTTCTGTTTGCTGAAACAGACAGCAATAATAGCAACATATAAACATTCTAATAATGACCATAATACCCTTGAATGCAACATGCATTGTTCGTTAAACATTTACATATCAAACAGAGACAAACAAGTCAGACACAAGAGGATAGGAGGATATCCGACTTGGTCGACGACAAATACAGACTCGATAAACGTTTAAAGACCGTACTAAATACATCGTTAACTACAAGACTAGTTACAGACACAAAAAGGCATCAACAAACTCCCCCTTGTCTGTTACTCGTCTTCGGTCTTCCAATCTTCCATCAGTGATGTTCGGACCATGAACTGCCAGTGTGAATCCCTCGGTAATAGCAAAAACAAGCGACGCGCTGAAATTTCAACGCCTGATGCGCATCCTTGTCTTCGTAGAAGATGTCATGCCTATACAATCGACCAATGTCTGCAGAGGACATGTTGACGATCCACATCGGATCCAACATCCGGTAATTTGCACGATCACCTCTAAACACAATCACTGCTTCATGCGTGTCAGAGTCATAGCACCACACTGCCATATCTTCAAGAAAATCCTGTTGCATAGGCATTAAAGGAATTTTATCCACGACTCTTGGAGGTTGATATACCAGCTTGTAGTATCCCGTGTTCGTTGATGGATCAAGCGTGTACTTGATTTGCTGATACATAGGGAACTGCGGCTTGTAAGATTCATCCTTCCAACCAGACTTCTTGTTCATCTTGATTAGTCTCTCGAATAAAGTAGCGCCTTCGAAGTTTGAACGATTAACAAGCTCAAGCTTCGTCAACGCTGCGACATCGTAAAATGGCAAAGATAGAATACTTAGCAAAGAATTGAAGTACTGTATACCGTATTCCCTTTTGACAGCTACGCAGTGAATTTCTTGTACAAACATCCAACATAGGATACGACCGCTCGGCTTTGATTTTTCAAACTGTAAATAATCAACTTGAGTAGCATCCGGCACCGGCTTCAAAACCCTAGAAAGGAACTGTTGTCGCCAAACAGAGAAAACATCTTCGGCATTTTGAGAGGTATCACGTTTCCTTAACTGCTTGTCTATATCATCAACATTCTCCTTCATCCATTCCTCATCAAACGGAGCGAATTCAGTACCATCTTGTCGAACATAAGTTGGTTTGCTTGCATCGCCTTCAAACACAATCTCATCAAAGTCTTCAACATTAGTTGTTTCAGTCTCAGTCGACATTTTATCTATCTCAGCATCATCAATCTCTCTCATAGCATGTAGAGCAAGTAGTTGCTCATGAGATAGATCATCTATAATCTCTCCTTCTTCGATTAACTCTCCTGTGATCGGATGTATAACCTGTAGGGCAAGATCAGCAGTGCTAGGAACATCAAATGTACCTTCAATCTGTTGCACTGTGCCTGAGGAGGTTCCCTGAGAGGATTCGACAACTGGCGGTTGAACTACAATGATAGCAGAAGATGTAGCGGCTGGCTTTTTCTGTGATGGACCAGAAGTGTCAGGATTCCCTTGATCTTCAGGGTCGTCATCCTTCTTCTTCGGTACTTCTTGTTGTTTACAATGATAAACCCACAGAGCATCAACCCGCTTTTGAAGTATAGTGTTATTTCTCTCTCTCTCTCTTCTTCAGCAGCCTTCAAACGAGCATTTTCAGCTTTAAGTGAATCAATTTCAGCTTGTTGTCACTCTATCACTGTCTGTTGTTGACCAACAGTGGACTTCAAGTTGTTAATTTCCACCAATTGACGGACCTGATCATTCTTCGTGAGATTAATAAAATGAGTTTGTCTCTGAACACGATCAACAGCTGCTTCAAGTTGAGAGAATAGGTATCTGTTCTTTTCGTCTTGAGAAAATCCTGCAAATATCCGTTGACGTTCAGGACTAAGCTGCGAAGTGGTTGCCCTGATTTCAGAAGCCATAGATCTTTGAGGAACGGCCTGAGGGGTAACAGTTGGAGTTTCAGGAGAAGTGGATACAACAGGAGGTTATTGAACAGGCTCCTGAGGAACAGATCGTCGTGAAGTCGCTAAATATCTTCTAGCTTTCTTCTTTTGAATCTCAGCAGCTTTCTCAGCTTTCCTTTTCGTTCTCCTTTCTGCTTCAGGATCCTCTGGGACGTATTCAGGATCATCTTCTGTTCTAATCTTTCTGTATCTTTTAACGCCTCGTTCATCAAGATACATTTCGTATCCAGGTTCGATAATATGATCACTTGAACTAGAATCAGATTCACTATCGCCACCTGCAGATGTACCACCAGTCGCACCTGCACTAGATGCACCAACGGCACCAGTATCACCACCTTGATCACTTTCGTCATCACTATCACTTCCAGATGATTCAAAATCAGTCGGATCAGGACCAAACTTTTCAATCCTTTTTCTCTCCAATTCAGGCTCTTCATTGTCAGATTGGCTGTCATCATGACGCCATTTATCATTTGCTGGAGCGACATAATCAGGATTTGCTAGTGCGCCAATAAGCTTCCTTGGAGGAACGCTTTCTTTGTATCGTTTGGCGGCAAGATTCTTGATAATTCTTAACGAATTGAAGTTCATAGCCTCTACTTTCAATACATCATTGTCTGCTTTTGGAAGACTCGGATGTTGGACATTCATAACCATCTGTATAAAACGTGGATACATCTAGTACTTGTTCCCAATGATCCTGCTTTTCCCAGTTCGTGTCAAGTTCTCTTTCATGTTGCCAAAAATGTACCTTGAAATGCTAAAAGGTTTGTTCAGCACCAAAGCCACCATAAGACCCACTAGATCGTTGCCAGCCATGTCATAACCAGCACGTCTATTGCTCAGGCACTGGATAAGAACGTGTAGCAGAAATTTGTATCTCAACGGCAGATCACCTTTATTAAATTGCGTGCTGAAGATGTCTCCGGTGCATTTCATGCGTAGTAAACAGCCTTGCGTACACATAATTGGAATAGAATCTGGAGCGTCCGAACTATCTTGTAATTGAAGAACTTCATTCAGGATCTCCGGAGTGACAACGACATACAGATCATTCACACGACCTCTTATAACATCCATTCCATCACTTGAACGACGCTTGCAGAATCCCAGAAAGCTTTAATCAGTGATTTGTAGACGGGCGTCGAGAATGTAACAACATGATTGATACGTGACTCCCTGATCCATTTGGTGATATCTTTCAATTCAGTAAGCTTGTCATCAGGATCCAGATATGCAATTTGATTATGACGCTTCTCGGACATAATCTCCTCTTCTGTTTTGTTCTCCTTCTTTGTTGCGGGTTTCCGTTTTCCTTCTTTCGGTGCCATCTGTACACGAAAATGACCACAATGAGTCTTACCTGATATAATATATATGTATTATGCATGTATATGTACAATCTTGACAATTTATGAACATTTAACACACATAATACACACATACTGTAACAAGCACCAAAAACAGAAAATTGTCTAAGGCATGAACGACGAAACACATAGACTTCGACGAAACAGAAGGGTATGTGACGAAACAGAAAGTTGACCATTGACCAATGAGTTGACCATTGACCATTGCGTTTCGTCGACATCATCTCGACGAAACGGGTTCGTTTCGTCATTTGTTTTGATTCACCATGTCTGTTTCGTCGGAATCTGATTCGTCGACGACTGATTCGTCATAATCTGTTTCACCGGTTTTAGGGTTTTAAACGATTCGTCGATTGGGGTTTATCTGTTATTTCGTCGTTTGATGTTAAACATAAGAACAGAAATCATACAACACATGTATAAACCCACACCCTAAATTAATGCACATATACACACATAATGCCTAAATCTATCAGATTTCATAAACAAACAAACAAGACACAAGATAAAACATAAACAAACAAGCATAGAGGGTCTCCTGGGTTTCCGAACAAAGACAATTGGTTCAAAATGTGCGAAATCGGAACACAATCGTTTTTATACCTTTAAGTTTTGTGAGATTTTGGTTAAAAATGAGAGTATTTTGGGGTTTTGATGATAAGAGATGATGATGGGGTTTCGATGTGAAGAAGAAAGCCAAACAGTGATTATTTTGAAAAAAATGAACACTGGGACCACTTATATCACCGCCTCATTACGACGAAACGGAATCCTCGACGAAACGGGTTATGGGCTCGACGAAACGGACAAATGGGCTTGGACATGGGCCTGAAACTTTAGCCCATGACGAAACGGACTTGTGCTCATTTCGTTTCGTCATTGTTTCGACGAAACAGACTTGTTTCGTCGAACACAAACACAAGTTGACTTTAGACTTTGACCAGGCTGTGTTTCGTCGTTAATGGTCTGTTTCGTCGACCATAAATGTGTTTCGTCGACAACATTTAAAAAAAAAACACTAAGGCATGAAACTTTTTGCACAGAACAGTTTTGATGAATTGAACACATTTTCATTTTGTTTGAGTTTCCAAATGCAAGGACGTTTTATGAAGGAGGGTTTCAGGCTTCCGGCAGAAAACACCTAGCAACAACTTCAGCTTAATCAAAAACGAACTTTACAAGATACACTAAAAACGAATTTAAAGCGCGGTAAAATAAACGAAAATGTGATAACTGAAAATAAACAATAAGAAACTGTACAAGTGCAATCTTTTTGCGAATCTCAAGGAAAAGGAATCATACCAGCTTACAGTCTTAGTCAACATGATTTTGATTTCTGTTTAAAGCTCTGGATAAGTATATTACCTGAGATACGATTATCGGTATTGTTGTCCACATAAGCTCATTCTGATCAGACGTAATCATAATTAAGAGATACGATTAACGGTAAGGATTATACTTACTTGTCGATGTGAATCCACTCACGACACATTCCCGTATCAAGGTATGCACGAGAATTCATCTTACCGGTGAGTATACCGTTTATCATCTGTTTGACCGTATAAAAGATGTGAGAAACTCACTTATTTTGATTGAAAACAAGCCCTATGTGATAGAATCACTTATTGATGAGGAACTTGATTTTCAGATGCATGAAGGGCACAGGAGCAAGTCCGTGAACAGGTCAGTACTTTCGTACAGCAGAGAGATGAACTTGACTCCCGCAAAGAATCTGTGATATATTATCACTTATTTTGTTTGGACATGTGATTGTTGATCACTTATTGAGGTCGTATGCAATATGTACACGTATATATAGTATCATGGAAGATCTTAGACTTTGTCTCCGATATTTTTACGGTTTGGGATACAACCATGATACCCAGATGATAAGCAGCATAAAGACCGAATATCTCAGATCTCGGCAATCAATCAAACGAAATTTCGGTACTAAGACCATATGCCTATGAATGGTTCCCATCTGACTTGAAGTCTTTTAGGTTTGTATCATCCTGCACATTTTAGTCTGATTGTGAGCCTACCGATACATCGTTAGTAGAGATACTTATCATTTTTCAATTTTTTGTTTGTTTTTCATTTTGAACACGTTGACCGACCACACCAGTGAACATCATCATTTTCCTTTTTTTCAAGAAACTCATTTTTGGTTTTCTATTTTCTAATTTTTTAATTTTGAAAATTTTAAACTAAACGACAGAAAGTAAAGAAAGTAAAGACATCTTTTTGGATTTTGAAATTTTGCAATGTTTTTGTATTTTCTTGATTACCCCCCCTAAAATGCTAAAAGAGGTACGAAAAAGGAAATCTTTTTGAATTTTTAAAGTTTTTAGAGAAAATATTTACAAAAACGATCAGCCAAAGAAGTTTACTTGGGTATCACCTTAATGCCATTGACCAAAAGTAGATAATCAAAACGTGATTTATCAAAAGCTTTTGTAAACAGGTCAGCACGTTGGTGATCAGTGGGAACATGAACAACATCGATTAATTTCTTGTCAAAACAATCACGTATGAAGTGATATTTAATGTCGATGTGTTTGGTCTTGGAATGCTGTACAGGATTTCTAGTGATCTGTAAGGCAGCATTATTATCAACAAAAATATGAGTAGATAGGAATTCTAAACCGTAGTTGCGCATTTGTTGTTGTATCCAAAGAACTTGGGAGCAACAACTCGAGGCAGCAATTTATTCTGCTTCACATGTTGATGTAGCAACACACGTTTGCTTTTTGCACTGCCACGTGACCAGGCAATTTCCTAAGAACTGACATCCTGCTGTTGTTGATTTGCCATCAATTTTGCATCCACCGAAATCAGAATCACTGTATGCAATTAATTCAAAACTATCATCCCTAGGGTACCAAAGACCAAGGTCCGGGCATCCCTTCAAATAGCGAAAAATCCTTTTGACAGCTGACAGATGAGAGGCCTTCGGGTTTGCTTGATATCTTGCAAGCAGGCACGTCGGATACATAATGTCAGGTCTCGAAGCGGTGAGATACATGAGAGATCCGATCATGGCGCGATAGTATGAGGAGTTGATGCTTTCACCCTTCAAATCCGGAGTAATCCCATGATTCTGCGGAAGAGGGGTACCAATGGGCGTTGCATCTGACATTTGGAATCGGCTCAAAATATCACCAACATATTTAGTCTGATGGATGAATATCCCAGACTCTGTTTGTTGAACTTGTAGGCCCAAGAAGAAATTCATCTCCCCCATAGCGCTCATTTCAAACTTTTCCTGCATAACACGTTCGAATTGCCTGCACAAGGAATCATTAGTAGAACCAAATATTATATACAGTTTGAAAAATAGTTTGATAAGGTTGCGTACCAAGCCCTAGGTGCTTGATGTAAACCATAAAGAGCTTTGTTGAGCAACCAAACCCGATCAGGGTGAATAGGATCTTCAAAACCTGGAGGTTGTTCGACGTGCACCTCTTCTTGAACGATACCATGAAGAAAAGCACTTTTGACGTCCATCTGAAAAACTTTGAATCCTTTGAAAGAAGCATAAGCTAAGAAGATTCGAATAGCTTCTAGACGTGAAACGGGTGCATAAACTTCATTGTAGTCAATGCCTTCTATCTGGCGAAAACCCTGAACAACCAATCTCGCCTTGTTGCGAATAACCACTCCACGGTCGTCCTTCTTGCATTTATAAACCCATCGTGTGCCAATTTTCTTGTAATTCTCCGGTTTTTCAACAAGCTTCCAAACACCAAGCTTTTGAAATTGTTGCAGTTCGTCCTGCATGGCTTCAACCCAAGAATTATCTTTTAAAGCTTCCTTCCAAGATTTCGGCTCTTCTTGTGAAACGTAACACGCGAAGGACCAATCATTTTGAAGACCAGATTCTCTAATGGCTGAATATAAACCAGCATTCTGGTTATTTCTCAACTGATTACGCGTCTGCACACCGCTTTGGACATCTCCTATAATATTCTGCTGGGGATGGGTATTGTGAATCCTTAATTCAGGATTTTCAGGAACACTAGCATTAATACCCAAATTGTTAAGATTAAGATCAGCAACCAACTCCGCACCAGGAATATGAGTGGAAGTGGATGCATTCCCTTCAGCAGTATCAACAATCTGCACTTGAGGAGTTTCTAAAGAAGTGCCTTGAACAGGAGCAACAGGGGCTGAAGTGCCTTCAGTCGCATCAAGATATTCATCATCTTCTGATGACTCATTGTAGTCAGTAGCATCTTCAAAAACCTAATTTTGAACTGTGTTGTTAACCGAATCAGAACCTTGTTGGTTAACAATAACAGGTCTAACCAATGGCGAGCCGGCAGCATTGTCACTATCAAATAACATTTGAACAGCCGCAGATTCTTCGTCAAAGGTTGGCAGATTAAAGGAGTCGAATATCCCATCGTAATCGAACATCCAAGGATCACCCGGAGCTCTAACAGGACTTGTATACCGTTGAACCCTAACTTCATTCCAAAGTTCAATCTTTTTGGTGGCCAGATTCCATACACGATAATTTGGAGTTGCATATCCAAGGAAGAAACCTTCGATAGCTTTTGCGCCAAACTTTCCATCTGGTTCATTCATGGTACATGGACCGCCAAAAGGTTCAAGGAAAGAAAGATCCGGTTTCCTTTTCTGTAGAAGTTCGAAACAAGTTTTGTCATGCCTCTTAACTGTAAGAACTCGGTTCAACGTGTAGCAAGCAGTCGACACAGCTTCTGCCCAGAATTGAACAGGAAGCTCCGACTCTACCAACATCGTTCTTGCAGTTTCAATAATCGTGCGATTCTTCCTCTCAGCGACACCATTTTGTTGTGGAGTATAACGAGAACTGTATTCATGAAGAATGCCTTTAGAAGTACAGAACTCATCCATCACACGGTTCTTGAATTCGGTTCCATTGTCGCTTCGGATCCTCTTCACTTTCAACGTATATAAATTTTCCAACATTGTAAGAAGATCCTTGAGGATACCAGGAGTATCACTCTTGTGTGCCATGAAAGCAACCCAAGAAAATCTAGAATAATCATCAGTTACAACAAGACAGTAAGCATCTCCGAATGTTGTCTTGTGTTTCATAGGTCCAAAGAGGTCCATATGAAGACGTTCGAGTGGCATGCTGACAGTGTTGATTTTCTTCAGAGGGTGAGACTTCCACGTTTGTTTCCCTTTCTGGCACGAAACACAGATGTCTTGTAGATGAAAACTTCTCACAGGCACGCCATTTACAAGATTATTTTTCACCAAATGGTTCATTTTCTTCAAGTGAATGTGTCCCATTCTTCTGTGCCAAGAAATAGACTCCTTCTCTGTAGCTTTTGAGACAAAACATGTTACTTGCGCAGATGTCGTAATGGCTTGGCTCATGTCAAGAATATAAAGATCATTAATTCTTGGAGCCGATAAGAGAATCCATTCATCAGGAATCTTGAATCCAGGTTTAAGCACATAACAACCGGCATCATCGAAATGCACGGTGAACTTTTTATCGCAGATTTGCGACACACTGAGAAGATTATGATCAATTTGACAAACATAATTAATCTCATCGAAGCATACCACACCATTTGAGATCATTCCCTCTCCGGTGATATATCCGCCTTTGTCTCCTGCGAACGCGACATAGCCTCCTTTGATATTTCTCACGTCGTAAAGAAGCCGTAAATCGCCTGTCATGTGCCTAGATTCTCCACTATCAACAATCCAATGACTACTGATAGTTCCTCCTGGAACACCCTGCACATATCATCAATGATCAGTTGAGGATGGGGACCCAAGCCATAGTGGTCTTGGGTCGTCCCTGAGCATCACGAATAGTGATCTCAATCTGTTGATGATTTTCCAAACTAACAGCTCCCCCTGAACGTTCACCCATCTTAGGTTTCCAATTTTGTTTTTGTTTACCAGATTGAGTTTTGTAAACAGTTTTTGGGAATTCTGGTTTGAAAGGTGAAATTGGCTCCCTTGGAACAGATTTGACCTCAGATTTTAAGGTCTTTTCTATTTTCTTTACATTTTGACATCGTTGTTTCGTTTCCTGTTCTTTAACAGTTCTGTTATCATGTTTTGGGGAAACGGGACGACGTTGAGGGTGAACCTTTTCAGGTGGTGCTTTCTCAACAAATTTATCTCTCGGAGTATTTACACAATCTTTGATGATGTGCCCAAACTCCCCACATTTAAAACACGTTCTCCTTTCAACAAATTTAGGAGAATCGGATCGACGAACAGATGTCGAACTTGTAGAACCTGAGGTACTAGCTTTTTCATCACACCCATTTGTATGTTGAGTGTAATTGTTTTGATTATTACGCTTTAAAATCTTGACTTGTTGTACAAAATCGGTGTTTAATTTGTTTGCAAAAGTCTCAATTTTATCAGTACCCTCAGATGCCACAAATCTGACATCATTGTTTTTCGTTTGATAACGAGCTCCTTTTGTTTCAAATTTTGAATTAGAAACATTAGACCTTTGAGCTCGTTGAAATGGTTATTTACCCTTAGGAGCAGCAGGTTGTTGCTTGGTTGGCGGCTTTTGATTTCGAAATTTCTTTTTGATTTCAGCCTTAGGAATTGGATCACATTGAGTTACAATAACTCCCGGGATCGTTTTTCCCAAAAACTTTCTTGTGTTATCTTTAAAAACTTTATCAATCGATGATGGATTGACATTTTTAATTGGAAAATCATTATCCGAATAGATTTTAGAATCACCAACCAAAGTATACAACACATTGTTACCCTTAACGGTAGACACAGGTTCTGTTACTTCCTTGACAGGATTAATCACTTGTTTGGCAACTTGTTGCACAACAGGAATAGGAGGACCACAAAGAATATGATTCTCAATTGGAATTTCTATTCCTTTCTTCTCATCAAGTGATTCATCCTGATCCGATTCATCATCCGACGAATCATAGTCCTCAATGATTGGAGGACTTTGTCTCGGAGATGTTGAAGTTTCTGTTTCATCAGATGAGTTTCCCAAGGAGCTGTCCGATTTGAACCCCAAACCAGTAGTAACTTCTCCATAATTTAGAGGTACACTGGGTTCAAAACGAGGCATATCCTCTTCATCAGGTGGTGGAGCATAATTTTGTCTCAAAGGAGGCGGACAATTCTTATACCCAACACCTCTTTTGTTTCCCTTTAGTTGTTGAACGTCAATGATGTGATCGAGCACGAATCGGGAGTTAGAATAACTCTCCAACTTGAGCTTGATTGCATCGTGCTCACATTTGGCAATGGCTAAATCCCTTTTGGTTTCCTCAACAATGTTAATGTATTCGTTAATACTCAGTTGTTTATGATAAACAACTTTGGTAGTTTCGGAAACACTTTTCTTTAGGTTTTCAATTAAAGTTTTAAATTCCTTTCATTTCTTGTTAAAGCCATATTCGCCTCTTTGCACTTTGACATTTCAATAACTAAACTTTGATTGTGACCATGAATTGTATCACATTCAAGTTTCACCCTTTCACATTCAGTTTTCATATAATCACAGTCTCTACATATTCTAGGAGTTTCAGACGTTACCTGGCTCGAAGAGGCTGAAACATTTGCCATGAAGGCAGTTTGAAAAGAAAAAGATCCGTCTTCAGAGAAGAACTTCTCCATTTCTTTAGATGCTACAGCAGCCTTCTAGATCAGAACTGATTTCTGACATTTTAACTCCTCTGCTTCATTCAATAAATCATCAATAGAACTCACTTCTTCTTTCACATCACCCGAAATAGAACTTTCTTCATCAGAACTCGCGGTATAACCCAAACTGTCGTCACTTTCAGAAAATTCTTCCTTATGAACATGCTTGATGTGATTGATGATTTTGGCATAACACGCAGTTCCACCATCTTCATTATCTCCCTCACTGAATTGTACAGACCAATTACACCCTTCATCTGCTTGAACAGTCAATGCACGATTGGCATTTGATGGTCCAGACTGATTCTGGTTCTGGTTCTGGTTCTGATTCTGATTGTTCACCGATACCAACCTTCTTTCCCGATTGTCTTGATTGACATTTGAAGTACTCGTCTGATTTCTGACATTTGAAGTACTCGTCTGATTTCTGAACGAGTTCTGATTGCTTTGTTTGCTTGGTCGGGTGCACTCACGTTTGAAATGCCCCTTTTCGCCACAATTGAAGCACGTAACCGCTTCTTTATCAAACCCGTACTTCGTATCTTGCTTACTTTCCAAAGAACTTCTTCCCGTTCTAGTCATGAAATCCTTTACCCTTCGTACTGCACTTGCAAACGCCCACTTTATGTCCATCAACTCCATTTCATCACGGTCGATTTGTTGATAGTCTTCATTGGTCATATTGATGTTTCCAATTTGACCGGCTACCAACCCACAGTATGCACTGACCATTGTATTAATGAGTTCCATATGCTCTTTTGCTACTTCAATGCTAACTTTGGAGAGGTTCGAAGTATCAACTCTCACGGTGTTGGTGTTTTGAGGTGGAGGATGGTTGGAATAATTTGCTTGTTGTTGTTGTGGTTGTGCTTGAGATTGGGGTATGGATTGTGACATGTAAGCACCTTGATCGAAATGTGGTTGAGGTTGTGTAATGGTAACTTGATGTGGAGGTTGAAAGAGATAAGCACTTGAATTGAACTGTGGTTGTGTGGTTTGAGTGAACTGTGGAAACGGAGAAGAGTTTGTATTGGATACAAACGCCGTTTGAAGCTTCGGTTGTTGACTTGAACTAGAACTAGTTAGAGGAGCAAAACCAGGCAAATACATTTCTGTGTTTTGAGGAGCTGCAATCCTTTTAGCTTTTCGAGTTTCTTCTTCGTTCTTTTGCTCCAATTTCTGAACAAACTCATAGATAGTGACATTCGCCGTATCCAGAGCACCCGTATGCTTTAGAAGTTCAATGAAAGGACTCCACTTAGGAGGTAGAGCATCAGCAAAACGTGCTATCATTTCCAAATGAGTTGCAGCAACCTTATAAGAACACATCTCACTAATCAAATGATAGAAACGAGAAATCATATCATTTAAGGTCTCATTCTCCACAAATTGAAATAACTCAAATTCCTTTTTCAATAAGTCATGACGTGTCTTTCTTGTAGCTGCATTTCCTTCTCCTCTCGCTTCCAATGCATCCCAAAAAGCTTTCGTGTTCTTACAATAAGAGAACTGATGATAGATGTCTTTGTGAAGAGCTTGAGTAAGAATAGCATATGCCTTCTTCTCATGATCATACGATTTCTTGTCCTCTTCAAGCATATTAGTAAGACCAGCTACAGTTGATGCTACTATTTCAAGGGCAGGGTTGTGCGGAGTAATGAAACATGTCCAAAGTTCGACATTTTGCCCTTGAACATATGTGTGAAAGCGATCCTTCCAGGATGGATAGTCATTCAAGTGATTTAGCTTTGGCGGGCGGTTGTTGCTACCCGTCTCACTCTCGCTGAGCAATAGATTTTGTATGTTATGATTTTGATTAGATACCATCGCCCATTGATTTGCACTTATTGATTGTTGTTGTTGAGGCAAAGTGTTCATTAACAAATCGGCAAGCGAAGCCTGATTTTGACTTGGTCGTGAGTCTGTACTCCAATCCCACGGACTTGTGCTACTCATGATTGTTATATGTATGATAAAACCTGAAAACACACTTGAAAACACAAGGTTATAACACTTTTACAAGTCCTCTGTGTAAAACAGAAGTGATCTCGACGAAACAGATTCCACGAAACAAACTTATTTCGTCGATATAGATGATGACGAAACAGATTTGTTTCATTGAAGATATTATGACGAAACAGAAGTTGTTTCGTCGAAGATATTTTTGACGAAATGCTTTTGTTTCGTCGCTTGCTTGTTTCGTCAACAATAAGTCTCAGACAGCTAGATATTTTTCTGACACAAGGTAAGTTGATAACACTGTTTTTCAACACAACATGCTTTTTCTCAGAAACTAATTATCACAATTTTACACCAAAGTCCACTTAATGTATTATATGTGACAACACTTTGATTCTTGCAATTTAAAGATCAAAAACACAAATATGATAAGAACAATATGAAGAACACACTCAAGAACACATGAGTTTTTCGGTAAACTTATGAGTTTTCCGGTGACCGATAATTTTCCGAAACACGAAAATGCCCAAGATTTTCACTAAAAACCCGGTTTAAAACATGAACAAACAATCTAACAAGGTTTTTGATAAAATTCTTTAGCAAATAACAACAAACAACAGATTTTATGAATATTTTTCAGAAAAATATGATTTTTCAAGAACAATTTTCAGAAAAACACACACAAATACTTGATAAAAAACCGAACAATGTTTGATTTTAAACAAGGATAAGAGCCAAATGCTCTGATACCACTTGTAGGTCCCGAAATCCGAGGATCGATACGAAAACCTAATCACTTGTTTATAACAAACACGGTTACGCGTGCGGAATCCACGTAACTATGCCAAATCAAACATGTATAAAACAACACACGCGGAATAACCAATGAATCACAGTCTATTGATTAAACGGGATGAGAACCGATTACAAACTGATACGAACACAGTTTTGACAGAGTTTTGCTAAGGGTGTATTTTCTCATCTACATTCTGAGTGAAGACATACCTTGTTTATATAGTCCCTGGGCCAATGAGTCGACGAAACACAATAGAGTTCGACGAAACAACATTGGGCCAAACACTTGGGCCTGTTGCAGCCCAACACATGACGAAACAAGTCTGTTTCGTCATGACTGTCGACGAAACACAATGTAATACACATAAGGCTGTTTCGTCGTGAGGTGTTCGACGAAACAGGCTGTTTCGTCGAGGACTGCAACTGTTGTTCTGTTTGCTGAAACAGACAGCAACAATAGCAACATATAAACATTCTAATAATGACCATAATACCCTTGAATGCAACATGCATTGTTCGTTAAACATTTACATATCAAACAGAGACAAACAAGTCAGACACAAGCGGATAGGAGGATATCCGACTTGGTCGACGGCAAATACAGACTCGATAAACGTTTAAAGACCGTACTAAATACATCGTTAATTACAAGACTAGTTACAGACACAAAAAGGCATCAACATTAATTAACAACAAAATAACTACACACACAAAAACTTTAACACTTGTCGGGGGAAACCCTAGTTGGTTTTAATTAAAAAGATAACCTGGGTGTTCTTCTCTCTCCCCAAATAACCGTCGTAGATTAAAAAAGCTAAAAACTATTCAGATAAAGATCAATAACTGAAAGCGTGTGGAAATGAGTAGTATCTAAATTCGCCTCTATTCGATCAATCGCCATATCCCCATTGACGCTCCCTCTACGCGTATTCAAACGTCATGCCTGTGTATGAATCCGTTCGTGCAAAATAAATAAAATCCTTTATTAACCTGAATTACAGAAACAAATCAAAATGAAAATAAAAAGTACAGTACAATTACAACTGAAAAAATGAAAAACAAGAACAAGAAAAACGAACTAAAACACTGTTCACAGCTAAGGATCGTGTTAGACACGGGTCCCTTAAAACAAATTTTGAGTCTCCCAGGAGAACTCGTTTGTTTCCAGGATACAACAGCTAAAACAGTTGTACTGCCAGTCTTGACTCCAACCCGAAGGTATACCTTGAAAGCTTGAAGAGGAAGAAGATTCAGAGGGAGAAAGATTGTAATTACTGTGAAAAATTCGGTGTAGTTCTTCAACAGGGGTACCACCCTATTTATACTAGTTAGTCATGGATGAAACTGAAAAAGAATTAAATGGGAGAATTAAACTGCATTAAACGTCTTCAATGCACTTTAATTCGTCATTTAATTCTCAGTCAAAGCCATTAACACGTCAGTTTCAAATGCTGAAGTGTAACTGCACTGGCATTAACTGCTAGAAGCTTCTGCGCGCGCGCGCCTGCACGCTCATGCGCACATGCGCCGTTTTGGCTCACTTCCATGCGCGTGTGCACCACCTTGGCTCAATCCCATGCGCACCTGCGCCACGTCATGCGCCACTGCGCGCGGACCCACCAGGGTCACACACCTGCATGCCACTTCACCAACCACCACCTGGTCCTTGCAACCCTTATGCTCCACCATGCGCACGTGGTCAAAAATACAAAGGCAGCTCGCGGCGATGCGAAGTGCAAAGTGCGCCATCAAAACGCCACATTGCGCCTCATCACCCACGCTACGCGCGCGCGCGTGTGCGAGTTAGGGTGCTCCGCAATCTTCGCGAGTACACTTAGTGAGTGCTTCCATGAAACAGTAAGGATGGAGAGTTCCCACTTAAATACCCCTTTAAGTTTCATCTCTCCTCCTTTGTGGGACAAGGTGCCACTTTCCTACTTTTCCAGCATTCAAGTTTCAAACACCAAACTTTGAGCATCGATATCTCATTCATCTTAGCTCCGTTTTGGACGTGGTTTAGTTCGTTGCGAAGCTCTTCCAACATAGAACACAAACCCACAAATAAATACATAAAACCCGCTCATTTTATTATATTTATTTCCAGTCCAAAATAGGAAAAAATCATTTTCCTATATTTGTGAAAAATGCTATTTTCACAAATTTCCAACAATCCCTCACATGAATAGAAATTGACCTATCAAGTTTCAACGATACACGTTCAACAGTTGAGTATTGCAAGATAGGTAGGTGTAACCTTTGAACCTTCTTTTGTGAAGCATACTTAGTCTCCTAGGGTCTTGTAGACGCGGTGTCTTTGAACAATCCCCCATTTATGTAGGCGACAATATACATTCACACAATACTCTCCTTAGTTGAGTCAAGTCCTCATGGTTGTGTCTGTTTATGGTCATGGAACACTTTCCTGGTTCTGCGAGAGCTCTAGGATTTGCGCCTCCCCACAAATCCATTCGAAGCGACCCCACTTCTCTCTAACATAGGTGATTCCTCTGAATCATTAAAAGCATCATGGTTAATTTTGGATTTCCTCAAAATCCTTAACCTCAACATGCTTAACCTTTCCTTCATGTCACAGATTGGAATGGACTAGGAAGTATAAAACTCCCGTTATTGAAATTTTGGGGCACCCCCCACAGTGACTCCCTTTGGGTTTATGATTAAGTTGGCCTATTGAACCTAGATCTTGGGATCTCCAGTCAACTAGGTTAGGTTTCCCTCATATTCCCTTCTTCCATGGGCTTTAGTCCCATTCCTCTTGACGACTTATACACCTTATCTTTGCTTAAGCCTTTTGTTAACGGGTCCGCAACGTTCTCCTTTGACCTCACATAATCAACTAAGATAACACCCATTGAGATAAGTTGTCGTACCGTGTTGTGTCTACGTCGAATATGCCTTGATCTGCCATTGTACATCGCGCTTTGTGCTCTAACAAGCGCTGACTGATTGTCACAATGTATGCAAATCGCCGTCAACGGCTTTGGCCATCTTGGAATATCTTCCACAAATTGACGTAGCCACTCCGCCTCTTCCCTGCTTTTATCTAAAGCGACGAATTCGGATTCCATCATGGATCTTGCTATAACCGTTTGCTTGGAAGACTTCCAAGCTATAGCTGCTCCCGCAAGTGTAAACACATATCCACTTGTCGATCTATGATCTTTTATATCCAATATCCAGTTCGCGTCAGTGTATCATTCGATCACCGTTGGATCACGGGTATAATGCAATCCATAGTCTCTTGTGTATCTTATGTATCTAAGCACCCTCGTAATAGCTTTCCAATGTTCCGCGCACGTATTACTGGTGTATCTACTCAGCCTGCTCACAGCATATGCTAAGTCGGGTCTAGTACATGTCATTAGATACATGAGACTACCAATGATCCTTGAGTACTCTAACTGAGAAACACTCTCGCCTCTATTCTTCCTTAGGTGTTGGGTATTATCAATTGGAGTGCGAGCTATACTCGTATCGTCCGAATTGAATTTCCCAAGGATCTTGTCCATGTATTGAGATTGACTTAACACAAAACCATTTTGGGTTCTAGTGATTTTTACTCCAAGAATCACATCCGCGAGACCCATGTCTTTCATGTCAAACCTCGCTTTCAACATGTCTTTTGTTGAGTTGATCATGTTATCATCACTCCCAATGATAAGCATATCATCTACATAAAGACATAAAATCACATAACCTCTTGATGTGTCTTTATAATAAACACACTTGTCGCACTCATTTATTTTAAAACCATTGTTAATCATGACATGATCAAACTTTTGGTGCCATTGTTTTGGAGCTTGCTTCAAGCCATATAAAGACTTGACCAATTTACATACTTTGCCCTCATTTCCTGGGGCGGAAAAACCCTCAGGTTGTTCCATGTAAATTTATTCTTCTAAATCACCATTTAGAAATGCGGTCTTTACATCCATTTGGTGAACTTCCAAATTTCTTAGAGCCGCAATTGCAAGAACCAATCGTATAGAGGTTATTCGCGTCACAGGCGAGTAAGTATCAAAGTAGTCTAGACCTTCTTTTTGTCTAAATCCTTTGATTACTAACCTTGCCTTGTATTTATCAATACTTCCGTCGGCTTTCATCTTCCTTTTGAATATCCAACGATATCCAAGTTGTCACACCCCAACCGATGGCGGAATCATCGGGGCGCGGCACTAGGCGAATCAGATTGCTCAGAAGAATCCATAACAACTATTTTGCGACAATATTTAATGCATCCGTTATCCCATACTAATAAACAAATATAATCACATAAGTTGTCACAGATTTCATATTCTCTCAAAGAATACAAATCCGATAACCTAGATTTTAGTTGAGTTTCTAGACTTCCTAGCTTGATTGAGATAGCCTGCGTCTTAAGCCTGTGTCTTAAACCTGCGAGTATACAGGTTTGAGATGTAATAGTATAATAGATAAAAACGATGCGAATTTCCACTTACATAAACGAAATACACGACGTATATACTCACAAAACCGATACTACCAGCTAAGTCCTCGAGCTGCGATTGCGATTGCTAACTAGACCCCGTCGGGTGCAATAGTACTATACTAGTCAAGGTGGGACGTCGCGAGTATAAGTCCTAGCACATATGTAACTAGCATCACGTATAACTATGCATGTCAGTCATTCGCAAGTGATAAATAGTTTAAGCATTCGATGCGATTTGATTTGATAGAAATGTATGTTACACCCAAAGTGCATAAGCAAAAAGGGTTCAAGTAAAATCACAGTGTGCGTTTGGATTGGGTTGAATGAGAGTGCGTTGAATTAGCCTGCGATTAGTAGCATAAGTCGTTGAACTGCGTGTAATTGTATGTCGAGTGAACAAATGACAATGGGTCATCCGATCGGATGACAATCTGGACTGATGGTCATCCGGTCGGATGGCCATTCGGTCGGTCGTCATTCGTTTAGGATGGGTGGGTTGGTGTGTGATAATTTGGAAGTTTTCGTCGTAGCATTTTCAAAGCTGGGAAGTATACCTACCTTTCAAGTCGTCTGGTCGGCTGGTCATCCGATCGGATGGCTGTCCGCTCGGATGGCAATCCGGGTGGAGGCTAACATTCTTGACTTTGGAATTTGACTAGGTGTTTGAAAGCTACAGGTCGTCCGATCGGATTGTCGTTTGATCAGATGGCTATCCGATCGGACGGCGATCCGTTCAGCAACCTGTTTATTGTGGAACTTGTAAAAATTTACTAAGTTGGACAGTTTTGCAATTGAGTTGAGACGGTATGGCAACGTGTCCAACAACAGAAACCCCGTCAAGCCTGAGTCGTCCGATCGGTTGGGAATCACCCCGTCCGATCAGTTGACTGTTCTTGACGGTTGTTCATGTTCAACCCGTTACTCGGTCATCTCTCCAGTAGAAATCCATTCTCAGACCGGTTCTTCACTATTGCATGAGTAGAGTACCTGAACGAGTCAAGGGTCTAACGGTTTTGAGTGAAAAGAGTTGAAAGAAATAGGAGAAATAGTATGAAATCCTTGTTAAGTTTTGAAGAAAACTGTGAAAATCACTTAGATTCGGGTTATCTCCGATCGGATGACGTCAGCAAATGACTATCAACTCCAATCAGCCCCAAAACGGGTGATTTCACGGTGAAAATGTAAGTTTTGATGGTGGAAATAATGTGTAAATGTGTGTAGATGATAGAAGTACGCGATTTAGGTTTAAAACTTACAAGAATCGCGAGGAATCGAGGGAAAAGTGCTTGAAAGCGTAAGAGTGCGTCTGGTTCGGACGAGAGCTGTCACATCACTTGAACAGTGATGTGACAAGTGGTATTTATAGCTAAAGAGAAAGGAAGGCCAAGGAGTGAACGGATCGGATGGCACTTCGATCGCGTGGCTTTGGTGAGTTAGTTTTCCGACTTCTCGTTTTGAGAGTTGCGCGTTGCGATAGTTCGATTACTCGTATCCATACAAATATATGTATATATTATAATTAGTCACAACGGGTCGTATATAAATATCCACCTTTCCAAGTATTCGTTTCGAGTATGCATTGTGTTTCGACGCATCACGGCTATCGCGGAGGGTAGAATAGGTCCTCACTGGACGTCATCGTGAGCGTTATTGTAGGCGTTGCGATGTGATATAACGATAGTGTAAGCGTAATATGCAAAAATATTGCGAAATAGTGTTGTAATAGCGTTGCATGCGATATAGTTACATTATGATCCGAATCTCTGGTGCTAGGCGTAACGAGTATAGCGAGAGTAACAATGCACGAACGTGCGGGTTGTTACACAAGTGGTTTACAACCAGGTGGAAGATCTACTAACTCCCAAGTATGATTTTGCAATATAGAGTCAATTTCATTCTTAATTGCTTCTTGCCATTGAGGTCCTTCCGTGGAGGTAACCGCCTTGCGGTAGGTATTGGGCTCACCCTTAACCATGTAGCTCATGAAGTCTGGACCAAAGGATTTTTCAACCCTTTGTCGTTTGCTTCATCTAAGCTCACCCTCCTCAACCTCGAGTCATTCATGAGTTTCATCTAACCTCGTAGATGAACTCGGACCTGTTTCATCTAACCATGTAGATGAACTTGTACCTGCTTCATCAGCCACTGTTGATGAAGTCGCATGTGTCTGTTCTAACATAGGAAACACATTCTCAAAATATGAGACGATGTTAGCATTTGCCTCTATGATAGTGTGTTTGTGTACATCGGGATTCTTGGACTCATGTACAAGAAAACGATGTGCACTACTTTGATGTGCATATCCAATGAAAATGCAATCAACAGTTTTGGGGCCTATCCTAAGAGCCTTAGGAGGTGGTACAATCACCTTTGCTAGGCACCCCCACACTTTCAAGTATTTATATGAAAGCTTCCTTTTTCTCCATAACTCATATGGAGTTTCGTCCCTATTTTTCAAAGGTATCTTGTTCAAAATATAGTTTGCTGAGAGAATGGCGTTCCCCCACATTTCTCGGTTCACTCCCGAGCTTATGAACATGGCGTTCATCATCTCTTTCAATGTGCGGTTCTTACGTTCCGCCACGCCATTTGATTGTGGAGAATAAGGAGGTGTACACTCATGTACAATACCACTTTTTGTGCATAAATCTGCAAAAGGTGCAACATATTCACCTCATCGATCGCTTCTTACAACTTTTATCTTCTTTTTAAGTTGATTCTCAACTTCGTTTTTGTACAAGATAAACTTTTCTATTGCCTCGTCTTTACTCTTAAGTAAATACACATAGCAGTATTTAGTACAATCATCAATAAACGCGATGAAGTACTTATTTCCTCCACGCGTGGGAACCGCTTTTAAATCACACACATCGGTATGAATTTAATCAAGGGGTTCGGTTATTCGTTCAACCGATTTAAACGATGATCTCGTAAGTTTGGATTCTACACATGTCTCGCATTTGTAATTAGACTCGATATGGAATGTGGGTATCAAATTTAATTTAATTAAACATCGTAATGAATTAAAATTTACATGTCCTAGTCTACCATGCCAAACATTAGAAGACTCAATCATGTAAGTAGAAGTAGAAATTTCATTCATACTTTTGTTTTGGTTTACAACCATTACATTCATTTTAAACATACCATTAAGGGCATAGCCCTTTCCAACAAACATTCCACGTCTAGAAAGAACAAACTTGTCCGATTCAAACACTAGATGAAATCCAAACTTGTTGAGCATCCATCCCGACACGAGATTCTTCCGTATCTCTGGGACATAAAACACATTGGTCAAAGTAAGCTCCTTGCCAGACGTCATCTTCAGGATGACAGTGCCTTCCCCCTTGATGCTTGCGGTAGCTTTATTTCCCATATAAAGCTTTTCTTCACCCGACGCTTCCTTGAATGTAGAGAAAAGAGCCTTGTCTCCATAAACATGGCGGGTTGCACTCGTGTCAATGAACCATCCTTTTGGGTTTTCACCCATTGCGGTGACTTCTTCAATCATAGCCACTTCCTCGGTTATCATTGCAATCAGAGGCATACCATCCTCATCAACCATGTGCACACGCTCACGCTTAGGTTTCTTGCATTGGTTAGCACGGTGCCCCGTCTCATTACAGTTGTAACAAGTACCTTGGAAAGGCGCAAGCTTCTTTTTCACAGCCCCCCTTTTTCGGTCCAAGGTTGTTAACCTTTGCTTTCCCTTTATTGTTGTGTTTACCCTTACCCTTTGAGGATTCCCCAATTTCAACCATGTTTACTTTAGCGAAGCTTGCAAAATTGTGCCTTTTTGGGCCACCCTGTTGTCCTCTTCTATACGAAGACAGACGACAAGTTCCTCAATCGTCATTTCCTTTCGCTTATGCTTAAGGTAGTTTTTGAACTCTACCCACGAAGGAGGCAATTTCTCAATCATGGCTGCCACTTGAAATGTCTCGCTTAGTACCATTCCCTCAGCATGGATGTCATGAAGTATAGTTTGTAACTCTTGGACTTGGTTCATAACAGTCTTGTTATCAACCATTTTGTAGTCCAAGAAACGAGCGACAACAAATTTCTTTGTTCCCGCATCCTCCGTTTTGTACTTCTTATCCAAAGACTCCCATAATTCTTTGGAAGTCTTGATATTGTAGTACACATTATACAAGGCATCCGAGAGACCGTTGAGTACATAGCCTCGACAAATGAAATCCGAGTGCTTCCAAGCCTCTACAGCGCTCAGAGCCTGAGCGTCGGTCTCCCCTTCCGCAAGTTGGGGAGCGGTTTCAGTCAAGAACCTCGCAAGGTTCATGGTGGTCAAGTAGAAGAACATCTTCTGTTGCCACCTTTTGAAGTGGAAACCCGAGAACTTCTCGGGTCCTTCAGCATGATTTGCCACTGTGGACGCTCCCATAGTGTTGGTAGGGGCACCGACAACAACATTAGTGTTGCTGGTGTTCACATTGGTATTTTCATTCAACATTCTGAAAATTCCAAAAAACCAAGTTAATAAAACGGTTAAAATAATAAATGTGCTGATTTATTATTGTTTAACCATAATCGATGAGTAACAAAATCAGCCGAGTAGCTTCTAAGTCCAACTTTGAAGACTACAAGAGAAGATCTTAGAACTCAAAGAAAAAGAAGGAATAGAAGAAACAGAAACTGTTTTGACAAAGTCGCTACTTTGAATCAAAACAGAAAAAAATATCTTTTTAAAACACAACCTGCTGTGGGAAAAAAAATTAAAATCACAGCAGAATTGTTTGTGTTTTACACGAACAGTGTTTTAAAAAAATTGTTTTAAGATTGTATGAATCCGTTCGTGCAAAATAAATAAAATCTTTTATTAACTTGAATTACAGAAACAAATCAGAATGAAAATAAAAAGTATAGTACTATTACAACTGAAAAAATGAAAAACAAGAACAAGAAAAACGAACAGAAACACTGTTCACAGCTGAGGATCGTGTTAGACACGGGTCCCTTAAAACAAATTTCGAGTCTCCCAGGAGAACTCGTTTGTTTCCAGGATACAACAGCTAAAACAGTTGTACTGCCAGTCTTGACTCCAACCCGAAGTTATACCTTGAAAGCTTGAAGAGGAAGAAGATTCAGAGGGAGAAAGATTGTAATTGCTGTGAAAAATTCGGTGTAGTTCTTCAACAGGGGTACCACCCTATTTATACTAGCTGGTCATGGATGAAACTGAAAAAGAATTAAATGGGAGAATTAAACTGCATTAATCATCTTCAATACACTTTAATTCGTCATTTAATTCTCAGTCAAAGCCATTAACTCGTCAGTTTCAAATGCTGAAGTGTAACTGCACTGGCATTAACTGCTAGAAGCTTCTGCGCGCGCGCGCCTGCATGCTCATGCGCGCGTGCGCCGTTTTGGCTCACTTCCATACGCGTGTGCGCCACCTTGGCTCAATCCCATGTGCACCTGCGCGCGTGCGACACGTCATCTGTGAGCCTCTACGAGCAAGCCACACAGTCGCGCCGTTTTGGCTCACTTTGGTGCGCCGTGCAAGTCACTTCAGTGCCCATGTTCCTTGCGCGAGTGCGCGCCATCATGCCATGTGTACTCGCACGCGTACGAGCATGACTGCCACGTCATGCGCCACTGCGCGCGGACCCAACAGGGTCACGCGCCTGCATGCCACGTCACCAACCACCACCTGGTCCTTGCCACCCTTATGCTCCACCACGCGCATGTGGTCAAAAATACAAAGGCGGCTCTCAAGCGGCTCGCGGAGATGGAGAGTTCCCATTTAAATACCCCTTTAAGTTTCATCTCTTCTCCTATGTGGGACAAGGTGAGTACACTTAGTGAGTGTTACCGGTTAACGTACATTACGGCTTAACGTACATCACGTACGCGACCAAATTACACATGTTCACATGAAAATCAGGCACGTTATAAACTTAAAAAACCAACATGCATGATTATTTCATATAACATGCGTGATTATATCAAAATTTCATTTAGCCTGGGTTCGATCAATTTCATCAAATTGGGTTCGAATTTCTTTTCGTTTCACTTCAAATTGGCTATTGTTCGGTCAATTTCATCGAATCAGGTTCAAATTCATTGTTGATTTTGAAAAAGTTTCATCAAAATATCGACCATCAAAATCAAACCGTAAAACAGAGGATGAAGAAAACATGACCAATCTTTGATTCAGACCTTAGAACAGAGGATGAAAAAACATGACCAAGCTTTGATTCAGACCATAGAACAGAGGATGCATGAACATGACCAAGCTTTGATTCAATTAGAGTCGAGATGGCAGTAACAGTGGTTTCAAATCGTAGAACAGGGGGATGCGATTTTTGAACTAGGAGGTAGGGTATGCGTGATAACGTGCGTGATTATTTGTTTCAACATGTGTGATTAGGTTTTGTTGACTTTATAACGTACGTGATGTTCAACATAACTTGCGTAATTTGGTCGCGTACGCGATGTACGTTAAGCCGTAATATACATTACACTTTCTCTCTCTCTCTCTCTCTCTATATATATATATATATATATATATATATAATTAAGCAATACCAACCCTTTGTGTAACGACTCACACAAAAATGTCCTAAAAACGTTCTGTAAGTATAAACCCGGACCCTGATGTAACAACCCTCATTAAAAGTCCTATTTATTTTATTATTATATCCAATAGGAAACCCTAATTGAGACACCCAAGTGATTCTGCACAATCCCTAAAAATTTCAGAATAATCAGAATCAGGATCAGGGCCCCTAAAACTCAGGGGGGGTAAACCCTAGTGGACGATTATCCACTTAAATCGTTGTCAAATTATAGAAATTCGATTTTGTCAAGTCAGCATGCCTAGTCCCAAACGTGGCTACCCTATAGTGAAAATGTGTCCCTTACGCACCGCAAGGATTTAAGTGTTACGGTGCGCAAGGACCCTTACGCACCGTAAGGGTCTAAGTGTTGCGGTGCGCAAGCATGTCGAAATTTCAGCTATAAATAGAGGACATTGGCACTTGATTTCTGGACATTCAACGTCGAAAGAATTCATAATATGCTCCGAGATATCTTCTGTTTATCACAATTAACACACACAAAACACTAATTAGTAGAGGGGGTGATGCTACGATACAGGGTATTAACTCGATCGCTATTACGATTCATTGTCCGATCGATCAATGTACTCAATGGGTGTTTAAGTGCTACCCACATTAGGGTGATGCTTTGTCATTAGTCGTTAATTCGACGGATGTTAAGCATAGCACTTTATCATTCGTTGTGATGGTTGATCTCGTGAGTTATCGTAATTGCTGTATTAAGTTACCTACCTAGTTCGTATGCACTAGGTTACAAGGCTAAATCAATAGGCTAAGCTCTGCCTGTATAAATCTGCAATATATCAAGGCTTATCTGTAGACTAAACTTTGCCTGTATGAATCTGCATGATTATAATGTGAGTCATTCTCTTTTTATCAATTTACTTTACAAAACCCTATTTATTTCAAAGTTATAATTACAGGGATTAAGTTTATGTAATCACCAAATTACAGCCGGTATGTGGGGGTTTTGTATACATTACTTGATAATCTTCACCATTGGGGCAGCCAATGGGTGATATGACCATAGTCACAGACACCATTGTACGGAAGGGCCAATGGGTCGAGTGACAAAGTACTGTGGGTATTTGGATTGATATCAGAAACATTGTAATCTTCCTTAATACTGTAAATTATAACACACGTGTCTTTGTATCAAATAGAATGATTCACTCAGTATTTCCCGCTGACAAAACCTTTTTAAAACGCGTTTCAGGTAATTACAGTAGATTGGAATAAGAGATGGATACGGCACTGAAAGGCATCAAGAAATGGCTTATTTTATTAATTAAATCAAATTAAGAAATATTGTTTTATGTAATCAAATTTATCTTTATTAAAGCTACCATTGTAAAACATGGGTTTATCCCATCTATTTAATAAAATCCGGTGTTTTATAAACTCTGATATTTTTCCTAACTCACGGTCCTGATGAAATTTCCGCTGCAACGTTTTCAAATTAATCACCGGTACCACTGGGCTGTTCGCGGCACCCGATTCCGTCCAGGGTGGGTCGGGGGTCGTGACAGAAGGTGGTATCAGAGCCACTGCTTCAAGACTTTAGGTGTTTTAATAATAATACCTAAGTTTATATAAAAGAGTTAGGAGATTGCTATTAACTGGTAGCACACATGATAGTATTTAGACTTGAACTTAAGAAAAGATGCCTTAGTATCAGCTTCGAGATAAACTAAGTACTTGCGTAAATAAAGTATGATAAAGTTTTGATATACCATAAGAATGGTAATTAGAATATTGCAAGATATGATAAATAAGCAAGAATTAATAGTAATTATTGCTTATTGATATTATTTGGTCCAGAATAAGATATGTTACGGGAATACAAATTTCCCTAATTCTGGATAAAAGCCTAATAAAAGAGGCACTTTTGAAAAAGATACTATTTATGGGAAATATAATAATTACCTCTCCGGCGAGAACCGGGTAAGATGAGGTTACCTCTCCGGCACGAACCGGATAAAACAGGGTATATAATATGTCAAACGAGTGACAAGATTTCCCTAAATAGTATCATGACCAGATATTTGACTGGTTCTTGGAAATATGAAAACTGTTAAATACATTGACCTTATAAATGGTATGTTTATTACAGTATGTGCAATATATGATTATATAGATATGTATATCTATAAGGAATTCCAAAAAGTCAAATAGGAATAAAGCACAAGCATATGTGTCTAGATTTCTTTATCAGGAATCTCTTTTCCGATATCAAACATTTTTCGTTTGATCATCTGTCTCGTAACTCGTGTGATAAAATAAACGATGGAAACCCTTTAAGCTAAAACGCCATCAAAAGAATTTCTAACGCGTTATCATAAACTATTAACGCAAGTACGAAGCATGTATAGTTGTGATAATATACAAGAAAACACATGAAAATTTAATTATAAATCCACAGAAGTTGAAGTATATTACACACATGACTTTCAAGGCAAGACCTTTGGAAAATATAAATTAGGCACGATGACGCCAATGTTAATTCAGTCAGTAGAAGAACTAAAAGCAACACTTTGCTACACGATCCTATAAAACAACAGGAAATATCGCTGAGATTTCACAAAAACATCGGTGCACAGTTTAATCAGAGTCATAAGTATTAGCACTGAAAAAGGAATCATATACTTTTGCAAATTTCCTATTTCATTTTATTCGACATTCCCTGGTAATGTCATTTAATAACGGTTATCACTCAAAATTCCAGATAGAAGTTCTTATATTTCTTTTGTTGAAAATTCTGACTTCTGCATATGATAAGTTGACTATTCGCATTTCTACTTTTCCTAACGGTCATCATACCAGGAAAATTTATTTCATAGTAGCAAATACTGATTCATTTCATTTCTTGGTAAATCCACACGTTACACATGCACTGTTTGTTGCGCATGTGGTTCGTTTAATTTCTGAATTTCCACTGGAGGGCTTCATTCTAATTTATCGTTTTATCCAAACTCAAATATCCTTTAGTTAGACTTGATTTTGGCACGGTGAACCGCATTATTACTAAACGATGACTGGCATCCATGATTTCTGTTATGACCATGTCCGAAATTTCTTATTTAAACTTGTTTTAACCGATTTCAATTGTTTGAATTTACCCGCATTACGTATTCAATTCAAAATCCCATATGATGGATTGAAGCTATCATATTCAAAATAGTACCAACAAGCACTTCAATTATTTATAACATGCTTACTTGGCCTTTGACTTCACTAAATTATTTCTTTGATTACGATCACCTTATGGTGACATTTTCATAAGATCTGAAGATTGCGCTAATCTAGGATTTAAATATTTAATTATTTATATTAAATCTACTTTGTTGATTTATTTTATACAAGTAATCTTAAAACAAATTATGTGCTCAGATACCCAAATTTATATTTTAGTATATCTCTTAATAATTTTTTTACAATATCAATCAAGCCTTTCATAATATTTATTGCTCTATCATCATTGATCATTAATTATATATGAAATTACTTAATTTACAAATATAGTATTACTATATTTTAAAACATTGCGGTGAATAAATTATATTTTTATAAAAAACTATGTTTAAAATATACTCTCATTTAAAGTATGGTTTAGTTATTTATTATTGATAATTTTATTATTAATAATAAAATATTAATAGTAGTAGTGTTAATATTATTTTTAAATACTAGGATTATTATGTTAGGCATGGACTGATCACCTATGCTTAAACAAGGCAGCACTAACCAATATCCACTCATGATAATGACTAGTTAATATATATAAATTAAGTCATCATATTTATTTAGTAAATCTTAATTATATATAAAAATATATATTTTGTATTATATTTTTATAAAACAATACAAAGAATTAGAGGGACGAATAAAATTATATAAATTGTCTATCACATGTTTTGTAAAGAAAATAATCATATAAAAATAATATGATAGTCATCAACTACATTGGGTTGAGGGAACATTATAATATATAAATAGTCCTCGTTTTCACTTATTTACAACATTTGTAAATACATTCACAACGTTATATGATTTCAAAATGAAAATAAGTAATCAAATAGAATCGACCCATTAAGTGTTATATATTTACAAAATATTTTACAAACACTTTTATACAATAAATATTTTTACACCTTTATTTTAAACTCTCATGTAACGTTATAAATAATAGTGATTTCTTTTACAAAATAATAATAATACCAAAATATTTTGTAATGTAATAACTTCATTACGATGTTTTTGTAATATATATTACATAGTAAATATAAGTTGTTTTACATAGTATAGTAAAATACTAAAATATTTATTTAAAATTTGTGACTATTTACATATAGTAAAAATGCATATCAAATAATATTTGATTTGTAAGATACGGTTTAAACAGGGATACAAATAATATAATATAATAGTTGGTCATGTCAAAACAACTTGGAACTCTAAATAATGATACACTAACTCTATTGTCTTTTTGTGTATCTTTACAATTCACTCATTTCAACACTTTGATTTTCTCATATCATAAATATTTGACAAATCATTTTTCATGCTTTTATTTCATTTAGAGCCTGTCAATTCTAAGTCTTCCTTAGTTACCAATCAAAGTAAGTTTTCTTTTAACAAAGAATTTTACTGATTTTAAAAATCTTTCACATTCATTTTAAATATCTATTGAGCATATATCTTTCGGCATAAACCTAGTCACCTTGGAAAATATATCCTTTCATCTCATTCATTGTCATCGATTTCTCGAACTAATTCAGTTGAACCATTGAATCCTACATATGGTACAACTCGTATTCACAAAATTTGATTCTGTATCATCTACCCTAATATTATTTTTATTAACTAAAAAGTGATATAAGTCTAAAAGAAATATCATAACCCAAATACACTTAGAAACTGGAATTTAAGATAAATAAAAAGTATTCTTACTTGTTCCAGTAAATCTCGAGGACGAGATTTTTATTAAGGTGGGGAGAATGTAACGACTCACACAAAAATGTCCTAAAAACGTTCTGTAAGTATAAACCCGGACCCTGATGTAACAACCCTCATTAAAAGTCCTATTTATTTTATTATTATATCCAATAGGAAACCCTAATTGAGACACCCAAGTGATTCTGCACAATCCCTAAAAATTTCAGAACAATCAGAATCAGGATCAGGGCCCCTAAAACTCAGGGGGGGTAAACCCTAGTGGACGATTATCCACTTAAATCGTTGTCAAATTATAGAAATTCGATTTTGTCAAGTCAGCATGCCTAGTCCCAAACGTGGCTACCCTATAGTGAAAACGTGTCCCTTGCGCACCGCAAGGATTTAAGTGTTACGGTGCGCAAGGACCCTTACGCACCGTAAGGGTCTAAGTGTTGCGGTGCGCAAGCATGTCGAAATTTCAGCTATAAATAGAGGACATTGGCACTTGATTTCTGGACATTCAACGTCGAAAGAATTCATAATATGCTCCGAGATATCTTCTGTTTATCACAATTAACACACACAAAACACTAATTAGTAGAGGGGGTGATGCTACGATACATGGTATTAACTCGATCGCTATTACGATTCATTGTCCGATCGATCAATGTACTCAATGGGTGTTTAAGTGCTGCCCACATTAGGGTGATGCTTTGTCATTAGTCGTTAATTCGACGGATGTTAAGCATAGCACTTTGTCATTCGTTGTGATGGTTGATCTCGTGAGTTATCGTAATTGCCGTATTAAGTTACCTACCTAGTTCGTATGCACTAGGTTACAAGGCTAAATCAATAGGCTAAGCTCTGCCTGTATAAATCTGCAATATATCAAGGCTTATCTGTAGACTAAACTTTGCCCGTATGAATCTGCATGATTATAATGTGAGTCATTCTCTTTTTATCAATTTACTTTACAAAACCCTATTTATTTCAAAGTTATAATTACAGGGATTAAGTTTATGTAATCACCAAATTACAGCCGGTATGTGGGGGTTTTGTATACATTACTTGATAATCTTCACCATTGGGGCAGCCAATGGGTGATATGACCATAGTCACAGACACCATTGGACGGAAGGGCCAATGGGTCGAGTGACAAAGTACTGTGGGTATTTGGATTGATATCAGAAACATTGTAATCTTCCTTAATACTGTAAATTATAACAAACGTGTCTTTGTATCAAATAGAATGATTCACTCAGTATTTCCCGCTGACAAAACCTTTTTAAAACGCGTTTCAGGTAATTACAGTAGATTGGAATAAGAGATGGATACGGCACTGAAAGGCATCAAGAAATGGCTTATTTTATTAATTAAATCAAGTTAAGAAATATTGTTTTATGTAATCAAATTTATCTTTATTAAAGCTACCATTGTAAAACATGGGTTTATCCCATCTATTTAATAAAATCCGGTGTTTTATAAACTCTGATATTTTTCCTAACTCACGGTCCTGATGAAATTTCCGCTGCAACGTTTTCAAATTAATCACCGGTACCACTGGGCTGTTCGCGGCACCCGATTCCGTCCAGGGTGGGTCGGGGGTCGTGACACTTTGACCCATTACAACTTATAATCTCTATGTGGGTTACAGCAATGCATTAAAAGTTGTATATACAGTCATCTTCTCTCTCATTAATCCCCAAAACAAGTCCAACCGTTCCAACATTTTTTTCTCTGCTTCTTCATATTCTCTCTCTCTAAAATGGTGATGTCAAGAATCCAGAAACTAGATCCAAAAAACGCTTCCAAAATCGGGTTACATCCTCATTCAAGACCAAGGAGATAGATGATAAGGCTACTTTCATTCAACGGTAACTTTTTTGTCATCTTGTGCCTGTCTTCAACGTCTGGTATGCGACGTTTAGGACGATGACGTCCAGCCCGGGATGGTGTTGAGGCCCGACGACGGGCCAAGCCGAGCCCCACACCGAGTGGCCTAATGAATAACCAAACAGATTTTTGAATTGATAATTATTAAACTCTTTACATGTTTGTTTATAAATCAATAAGTTACTCTCTCTGTGAATTGTAAATTCATAACCAAACCACCATGCGGAGTATCACCGCTTGGAGTATCACCGCTTGGAGGCGTGACGCGACCCGGATCGAGCCACCAATCATATTGAACAACGTAATTAAGTAAATAAAACCAACCACGATACAATTGGTGACCAAAAGAAAGTAACCAACTTTAAGTTAACAGTGGGAGCATAAAACGTAGAACCAAAACACAAGTTCAATAAGCTCGTAAAGTTCAAATGTTAAGCACGGAACATAAAAGTCCATATCCTACAACAACCTCCTCCTCGTACAAGCTCCATAAGCATCTAACGACCTGTAAGGCATGTAACAACGAGTCAACAACAAAGTTGAGTGAGTTCACAGTTGGTTGTTTAGTTTTAAGTTGTTTCCGAAAACATGGTTTGTCTTTTGCTGGCTTACTTGCCGTGGGGGTTACCCCATAGTTGAAAATATGATTAACCAGTTCCTTCTTTATTACCCAAACCATATCCATAATCAGTGGGGGCTTCCCCATGTGAACCACTAGACCGTTACCATATCGACTACTAACGAAAGTAAGTTGTGCCCTACGTCAATGTCTATCATCATTGACAGTTTGCCATAGTCCATTAGTACACGCCCGTCCGACTGGCACGGTGTGAGGTTTGTTAAACCTAATAGCGCTATTAACTAATGACCCGCTCGCCATTGGCCTCGGCGATTAAGTCGATATAAAATGAGGGACTTAATGATAGAGTTTTTTCTAGTTAGTTTTAAGGTTGTTGTCCTACCCAAGGAGGACGAACGTACGTATTCTACCCAAGGAGAATACGCAGGATTAATATTGGCATCCTACCCATGGAGGATGGCGGTACATATCCTACCCAAGGAGGATATGTAGGTTCTGTTTTAATTCTTTAACCCATTCCCAAACCACCGGGAATCCCATGCCTTGTAGAGAGTGTGAACTCACCTTGGTTTGCTCGGTTAGATTAGTTACTCTAATAGTCAAAATTCAAGCACGTCCTAATAAGGTACAGATAACAATAAGTTTTTCGTGCATGCATAACATGTATTCTACGTACGGTTTATCTAATCATTACTTTTATCACATACCACACAATTCTAATGTCACACTCTGACTTTTGCGGAAGATCATAGTTTAAAAATACACTTGTAACACTTGTTAGAAAATATTTTCTATGTGTTGGAGTTTTTAGAAAATTTCGCCAGAGTCTCCATTGTAAATGGAGGCGTCCATGCTAATAAGCATATCATTTTCTTTTCCGAAAAATCATTCAACAGTCAACAACAATTTACCAAGAGCAAACTATTCCATTTACAAACCAACATGAACTTGATGTTTCATAAAAACGCGTAGTAACTTGTTAAGGCGTTTAGTGGGTTTAGTTATCCTCCAAAGTGTGTTTACTTTTGTTAAAATCTCATTCTCGGGATTTTTAGATGTTCACAACTTGTGATCATATTTTACAAAAATATTTATTTACAATATTTTCATGTGTCACTAGTATCCATATACTTACTTTATTTCCAAAATAGTGTAAGGATCATGATCTTTCAAAACCGTCTTTTAGACTTGGTTTATTTAGGAAAATCATTCACAAGTTTTAGATCTACAAGATCACTAGATCACTTTGTTTGTTATTTTACAAGAAATCATTTTGTCACCAAGTTCATGTCTAAATATGGAGGTGATTCCTTTATGTAAACCCCTAATCACCTCCTACTTGTTAAATCATGTTTTTAATCATGATCTAACAAGTTCACTATGATGATCAATCATCATATTACTAGTAATCATCAAGTAAACAATAATACAATCAAGACAACTTTACATCTTCAAGATTCCATTTTATGTAACCTTTATGTTCAAGCTTTAAGTGTATGATTCTTAGTGTTCTTGTATAAATCAACAAACAATAACTTTTAACCACTAAAAACATGAAATAATAAGGATTAACAAGAAGCTTACAACTAGCTTAAAGCTAGGGAAGATCAAGATGAAAAAGTGATGGATAAAAGCACACTAGAGAGCTCCTTGATGATCCGTGAGTTCCACACTTCGTGATTCACCTTTGTGCACCTTGTAGTATCCTTGGAATGGATGGTGGGAAATCGAAAATGGTTGAGGTGTAAGGGGGTGTTCTCGGCCGAGCTTAAGGAGGGAGAGAGGTGAAGGGTTGTGAAGAAGATGATGATGCTTTACCAACATATAATCTCCTAATTCCTTTTACACAATGGTTTACATGTCCAAGGTAGTACAAACAAGATCACTTCAAAATCCAAGGAAGTTCAAAGGAGATATTAAGAAGATTTTTGGTAAATCTTGGAGTGGTGGGGCCTCTTGGTGCCGTGAACAATGAGGGGGGGGGGGGGTAAGTGTAATATTTGAGGGGTAAATAAGTTAATTAGTGGAAGTTGGATGCTATGTCTAGTGTGTAGTGTGTACCGTGTATTATGTAGGGTGTTATAGTGCTTGGGGACCATAACTAGCTCAGAAAAAGTGAAACAATGTTTCTGGTAATATTTTAGTGTTCCGGGTAATGTCCGGTTGTTCGGTTAGATACCGTTCCGTTAAAGTGCTAAGTTATTCCATATAGTGTCCTATATATATCTTTTTGTAACACTTTTAATTCCCAACACTTAGGAAGGCATACAGGACTATTTAGTCAATTTTCTACACAAGACTAGTATGTTAAAAAAAGCACATGTAAGTATGACACAGTAATTAGAAAGTAGTTAAGTAATTCAGCACAGACATCAAGCAGTTTAATTAACATTAATGAATCGTACGGATACATGTAATTATGAGGGTTGTCACATTCTCCCCTTGTTAAGAAAATTTCGTCCCGAAATTTAGCACGTGGTTACTGAGGAAGCTAGTTAAGTTGCGTGGTTTCCCGGGGTGTCACATCATCCCCCCGTTGGTTTGGAATTTCGTCCCGAAATTCTGCAGTAGCTTCAGCCTCAGTAGTGGTTGCACTTTTCCTAAACAACTGGGGATACTTGAGTTTCATTTGGTCTTCTCGTTCCCAGGTATACTCTGGGCCACGACGGGAATTGCAACGAACTCGAACAAGAGGTATTCTGGTACGCTTGAGAACCTTAACATCTCGATCAGTAATCTCTACTGGTTCCTCGACGAATCGCAGCTGGTCGTCGATAGTGAGCTCCTTGATAGGAACTATGAGGGTCTCGTCTGACAGACACTTCTTCAGATTCGACACTTGGAAAACATTGTGAACTCCGCTGAGTTCTACCGGTAGGTTTAGCCTGTAGGCCACCTTGCCAATTTTCTCAATGATTTCGAAGGGTCCAACATACCGCGGGTTGAGTTTGCCTCGTTTGCCAAAACGAACTACACCTTTCCAAGGTGAGACTTTAAGTAGCACTCGATCCCCAACCTGGAACTCGAGTGGTTTCCTTCGCTTATCAGCATAGCTTTTCCGATGGTCACGAGCTGCCGCCATTCGTTGTCGTATCTGAGCAATCTTCTCAGTCGTGTCTACCACAAGTTCTGGGCTTGTGATTTGGCTGTCACCAACTTCTGCCCAACAAAGAGGTGATCGGCATTTACGTCCGTACAATGCCTCAAATGGAGCGGCCTGGATACTGGTGTGGTAGCTGTTATTATACGAAAACTCCACTAACGGGAGGTGTTTTTCCCAGCCATTACCAAATTCGATTATACATGCCCTAAGCATGTCTTCAAGGGTCTGGATATCCGTTTGTGGATGGTATGCCGTGCTCATGTCTAATCGGGAACCAAAGGACTTGTGCATAGCTTGCCACAATTCAGATGTAAAACGTGAGTCACGATCAGAAATGATGGATGTTGGCACTCCGTGCCTTGATACTACTTCCTTTAGGTAGACGTCTGCTAGAGTAGAAAACTTATCCGTTTCTTTGATAGCCAAAAAATGTGCAGACTTGGTCAGTCGATCCACGATCACCCAAATGGTATCATTTCCGCGTTGAGATCTAGGCATGCCAGTAACGAAATCCATGGAAATTTGCTCCCATTTCCATGTCGGGATCTCTGGTTGTTGGAGTAGGCCTGATGGTTTCTGATATTCAATCTTGACTCTTGCACAAGTCAAACATTTACTGACGTAGGTTGCTATGTTGGCTTTCATACTAGGCCACCAGTACGTAGTCTTGAGATCGTGGTACATCTTATCCGAACCAGGATGTACTGAATAACGAGACTTGTGTGCCTCATCCATCACAAGCTCATGTAGATTACCATAGAGTGGAACCCAGATGCGCCCGTTTACATAGTAGGCGCCGTTTTCCTTTTGTTCTAACCGTTTCCTTGATCCTCGTAGGGACTCCGCCCTGATGTTCTCTGGTTTCAATGCTTCAACCTGAGCATCCCGTATCTGAGTAGGAAGACTACATTGGATGGTGAGTTGTAACGCACGCACACGCTTAGGTATAGTATCCTTTCGACTGAGGGCGTCGGCCACAACATTGGCCTTGCCCGGATGGTATTTGATAGCGCATTCGTAATCATTCAAGAGCTTGACCCATCGACGTTGTCGCATGTTTAACTCCTTTTTCTTGAAGATATGCTCGAGACTCATGTGATCGGTGTAAATGGTGCACTTGGTACCGTACAGGTAATGACTCCATATCTTAAGTGCGAAAACAACTACTCCCAATTCCAAGTCGTGCATAGTGTAGTTCCTTTCGTGAACTTTAAGTTGGCGCGATGCGTAGGCAATGACCTTATCACGTTGCATCAACACGCAACCAAGTCCTTGGATAGAAGCATCGCAATAAACCACAAAATCATATGTGCCTTCAGGCAATGAGAGGATAGGCGCACTACAAAGTCTATCTTTTAAGTGCTGAAATGCGGATTCCTGTGCATCACCCCAACGATAGGTGACACCCTTCTAAGTTAGTGAGGTGAGAGGTTGCGCAATCTTAGAGAAATCTTTGATGAATCTTCTGTAGTAGCCCACCAAACCCAAGAATTGGCGGATTTCTGTTGGTGTACGGGGTGCAGGACAGTTCTTGATAGAGTCAACCTTGGATGGATCCACATGAATTCCATCCTTGTTTACCACGTGGCCTAGAAAATGGACTTCGCGAAGCCAGAAGTCACATTTCGAAAATTTGGCATACAACTGCTCTGTTCGAAGGAGTTCCAAAATAAGTCGTAGATGCTGCTCGTGTTCCTCCTGACTCTTAGAATAGATCAGAATGTCGTCCATGAAAACAATAACGAACTTATCCAGGTAAGGTTTGCACACTCGATTCATGAGATCCATGAAGACCGCAAGTGCATTCGTTAATCCGAAAGGCATAACCAGAAACTCATAATGCCCATACCGAGTCCTGAATGTTGTTTTAGAGATATCCTCATCTCGGACTCTCAGTTGATGGTAACCTGATCTCAGGTTAATCTTGGAATAGAAACTCGACCCTTGCAACTGGTCGAATAAATCATCAATGCGTGGAAGAGGATAGCGATTCTTCATGGTCACCTTGTTGAGTTCGCGGTAGTCAATACACATTCTGAAGGTACCGTCTTTCTTCTTCACAAATAATACTGGAGCTCCCCAAGGCGAAGAGCTAGGACGTATGAAACCCTTTTCCAAGAGTTCTTGTAGTTGCGTGGACAGTTCTTCAAGTTCTGATGAAGCTAGACGATAAGGTGCTCGAGCTATGGGCACTGCTCCAGGAGCTAGCTCAATTTGAAATTCAACCTGACGATGGGCCGGAAGACCAGGTAATTCCTCAGGAACTACCTCAGGAAAGTCGCGTACAATAGGTATGTTTTCTATCTTCCTTTCTTCCGAGGATGTATCAGAAACGACGGCTAGGATAGCAGTGTGGCCCTTTCGCAAACACTTCTGGGCCTTAAGGAAAGAGATGATGCCCACAACAGCACCACTCTTCTCGCCAAGAATCATGAGAGGTTCTTCACCAGAACGAGGAATACAGACGATTTTCTCCTTGCAAATAATCTCCGCTTGATGTTGAGATAACCAATCCATCCCAATAACGACGTCGAAACTACCAAGTTCGATAGGAATAAGATCGATAGAGAAGGTCTGACCAGCTAAGACGAGGTTACAACCCTTAACTATGTGTGTGGCTTCAAGACTTTTACCGTTTGCTAGTTCTACCGTGTGTTTGGAGTTCAAAAGTGTTGGAGTGCGCTTAAGCATTTGACTAACTTTTAAGGACACATAACTAGTATCGGCACCCGAATCGAATAAAACAGTAACAAAGAAGTCATCCAGAAGAAACTTACACATCACAACATTGGGATCGTTCCTTGCATCACCCTGACCAATCACGAAGGCACGACCTCGGGCGCCATTGCCATTTTTGTTACCCCCGTTGTTGCCTCCATTGTTGTTCCCGTTTCCTTGGTTGTTGTTGTTCTGATTCTGGTTCAGCTGAGGACAGTTCCTCTTAAAGTGGCCTTCAGCGCCACACTGAAAGCATCCTTTATTGCCCTGTTGTTGCTGCTGCTGGTGGTTCTGTGGAGCTTGTTGTTATTGTTGGCGATTCTGATTTGCTGGTCGTGCGCCCCTGCAATCCTTTGCTTCATGACCAAACTTGTTGCACCTTAGACAACGACCCTTGTGGCACTGCCCGCTATGATGCTTGTTGCACCGGTTGCACTAGGGGTGGTTCCCTCGGTATCCACCCTGTCCTTGACTACCAGAAGATTGCTGACCAGGACTCTGGTAGTCATCAGTCTTTCGCTACTGGGACTGAGACTGAACTGAAGTAGAACCCTTGCCCGAATTTCCATCCCACTTGCGTTTGTTATCACTGGGAGCATCAGTAGTAGTAGCGCTAATACGCTTGGGCAGCTTGTTCTGCTCAACTGCCTGATCAGTGAGACGATGAGCCAACCTGATGATTTGCTGAATGGTGCCAAGATTAGCTGAGGTTACGTGGCTTTGAATTTCTGGCACCAAGCCCTTAAGGTACAGCTCGATACGCTTGATAGGAGGATCCACCAAAGTGGGACACAAGATAGCTAATTCGTTCGATCTCTTTGTGTATGCCTCGATTTCAGACCCCGTCATCTTCAAATTGAAAAATTCCACCTCTAGCTTGTGGATGTCATCACGAATACAGTACTCTTCTTTGATCAGTTCTTTGAAGTCGTTCCATAGGGTGGCATTAGCAACCGCCAGCCCTAGCAGTTGAACCTGTGCTTTCCACCAGGTTAACGCAGCACCTTCAAGTGTTCCAGTAGCAAATTTCACCCTACGATCTTCAGGGCATTCACACATCTCAAAAACAGACTCAATCTTCTCGAACCAGTGAAGAAGACGTACAGCTCCTTCTGTGCCTCTGAAGGTACTAGGTCGGCAATCCATGAATGTTTTGAACGTACATACGGGAGGCTGAGCATGTTAACCTGTTGTGCGAGGATAAAAGACAAGGTTAAGCACAAGAGTTGGTTCGCGAGGGTAGGATCTAAACGTCCTAAGATGGGTTGATATGGCAGGTTATACCTCCTGCAGGGACAGCTGCGATTGCCTCAGCCACTCGTTCGTTGATTAGAGCCGTTAGCTGGGCTTGGGTCATGTTGATACCACCACGTCCTACGCGTCCAATCAGTCACACCCCCAAAATCCACCATGCGGAGTATCACCGCTTGGAGGCGTGACGCGACCAGGATCGAGCCACCAATCATATTGAACAACGTAATTAAGTAAATAAAACCAACCACAATACAATTGGCGACCAAAAGAAAGTAACCAAATTTAAGTTAACAGTGGAAGCATAAAACGTTGAACCAAAACACAAGTTCAATAAGCTCATAAAGTTCAAATGTTAAGCACGGAACATAACAGTCCATATCCTACAACGACCTCCTCCTCGTACAAGCTCCATAAGCATCTAACGACCTGTAAGGCATGTAACAACGAGTCAACAACAAAGTTGAGTGAGTTCACAGTTGGTTGTTTAGTTTTAAGTTGTTTCCGAAAACATGGTTTGTCTTTTGCTGGCTTACTTGCCGTGGGGGTTACCCCATAGTTGAAAATATGATTAACCAGTTCCTTCTTTATTACCCAAACCATATCCATAATCAGTGGGGGCTTCCCCATGTGAACCACTAGACCGTTACCATATCGACTACTAACGAAAGTAAGTTGTGCCCTACGTCAATGTCTATCATCATTGACAGTTTGCCATAGTCCATTAGTACACGCCCGTCCGACTGGCACGGTGTGAGGTTTGTTAAACCCAATAGCGCTATTAACTAATGACCCGCTTGCCATTGGCCTCGGCGATTAAGTCGATATAAAATGAGGGACTTAATGATAGAGTTTTTCTAGTTAGTTTTAAGGTTGTTGTCCTACCCAAGGAGGACAAACGTACGTATTCTACCCAAGGAGAATACGCAAGATTAATATTGGCATCCTACCCATGGAGGATGGCGGTACATATCCTACCCAAGGAGGATATGTAGGTTCTGTTTTAATTCTTTAACCCATTCCCAAACCACCGGGAATCCCATGCTTTGTAGAGAGTGTGAACGCACCTTGGTTTGCTCGGTTAGATTAGTTACTCTAATAGTCAGAATTCAAGCACGCCCTAATAAGGTACAGATAACAATATGTTTTTCGTGCATGCATAACATGTATTCTACGTACGGTTTATCTAATCATTACTTTTATCACATACCACACAATTCTAATGTCACACTCTGACTTTTGTGGAAGATCATAGTTTAAAAATACACTTGTAACACTTGTTAGAAAATATTTTCTATGTGTTGGAGTTTTTAGAAAATTTCGCCAGAGTCTCCATTGTAAATGGAGGCGTCCATGCTAATAAGCATATCATTTTCTTTTCCGAAAAATCATTCAACAGTCAACAACAATTTACCAAGAGCAAACTATTCCATTTACAAACCAACATGAACTTGATGTTTCATAAAAACGCGTAGTAACTTGTTAAGGCGTTTAGTGGGTTTAGTTATCCTCCAAAGTGTGTTTACTTTTGTTAAAATCTCATTCTCGGGATTTTTAGATGTTCACAACTTGTGATCATATTTTACAAAAATATTTATTTACAATATTTTCATGTGTCACTAGTATCCATATACTTACTTTATTTCCAAAATAGTGTAAGGATCATGATCTTTCAAAACCGTCTTTTAGACTTGGTTTATTTAGGAAAATCATTCACAAGTTTTAGATCTACAAGATCACTAGATCACTTTGTTTGTTATTTTACAAGAAATCATTTTGTCACCAAGTTCATGTCTAAATATGGAGGTGATTCCTTTATGTAAACCCCTAATCACCTCCTACTTGTTAAATCATGTTTTTAATCATGATCTAACAAGTTTACTATGATGATCAATCATCATATTACTAGTAATCATCAAGTAAACAATAACACAATCAAGACAACTTTACATCTTTAAGATTCCATTTTATGTAACCTTTATGTTCAAGCTTTAAGTGTATGATTCTTAGTGTTCTTGTATAAATCAACAAACAATAACTTTTAACCACTAAAAACCTGGAATAATAAGGATTAACAAGAAGCTTAAAACTAGCTTAAAGCTAGGGAAGATCAAGATGAAAAAGTGATGGATAAAAGCACACTAGATAGCTCCTTGATGATCCGTGAGTTCCACACTTCGTGATTCACCTTTGTGCACCTTGTAGTATCCTTGGAATGGATGGTGGGAAATCGAAAATGGTTGAGGTGTAAGGGGGTGTTCTCGGCCGAGCTTAAGGAGGGAGAGAGGGGAAGGGTTTACATGTCCAAGGTAGTATAAACAAGATCACTTCAAAATCCAAGGAAGTTCAAAGGAGATATTAAGAAGATTTTTGGCAAATCTTGGAGTGGTGGGGCCTCTTGGTGTCGTGAACAATGGGGGGGGGGGGGGGGGGGGTAAGTGTAATATTTGAGGGGTAAATAAGTTAATTAGTGGAATTTGGATGCTATGTCTAGTGTTTAGTGTGTACCGTGTATTATGTAGGGTGTTATAGTGCTCGGGGACCATAACTAACTCAGAAAAAGTGAAACAATGTTTCTGGTAATATTTTAGTGTTCCGGGTAATGTCCGCTTGTTCGGTTAGATACCGTTCCGTTAAAGTGCTAAGTTATTCCATATAGTGTCCTATATATATCTTTTTGTAACACTTTCCCAACACTTAGGAAGGCATACAGGACTATTTAGTCAATTTTCTACACAAGACTAGTATGTTAAAAAAAGCACATGTAAGTATGACACAGTAATCAGAAAGTAGTTAAGTAATTCAGCACAGACATCAAGCAGTTTAATTAACATTAATGAATCGTACGGATACATGTAATTATGAGGGTTGTCAAATATTCCATTCTTTTAAACCTTGCACGGGCCCATATCAGTGCTTACGTCTTTGAAGCGTTTGCTGTAAGTGGGTACCCCCTATTCATTTCATTGCGTATCTTCGCAGTCTCGCTCAAGTCTATTTTTATGAAGGCGTTGAGCTTGCGTTTTATATCGCCACCTTATGCGTTGAAAGCTCTATGCAAGTCATCATGTAGGTCGGCCAATTGTGAACCCAAACAATCTTGTCCACCATGGGCCTCCTCGACTCTTGATTTCAACTCGGTTATGGATGATTCTAGATCTATAACTCTTTCATCCAAACAGATCAACATCTCTTTGGACTCACCTTGATCTTCTTCGCTCCTTGTCGAGACACGTCCGACCACAACCTTTATCTCTAATCGCGATACTTTATTTTGCCATCCCTTGAATCGTTTTGGCTCTGATACTACTTGTCACGGAGTTCTTTAGACTCACGTGCGGCCTTAGATTAGATCTAAGTAAGCCTTAACAGGTCAATAATGTTGGTATTTAACAAGAGAAGACTTGATTACAAATATATGGAATAATTGTATTGCTATAAGAAATGTTACAAAGAGCTTTATAAGGTGATTTTTGGAGTTAACTACAAATGAGCCATCTAAGTTCTATATATACTAGTTTTAATGGTCTAGATTACTCTACATCTAGAATGATCTGTAGTATCCTTCATACAAAGATCTAGTCTAACGTCTCTAGCAAGATCTAGAGAGTTCTTGATGCCTCCACACTTTTCTAGATGTGTGTAGCATGTTCCAAAGTGTTCTTAGGTCTTCCGGATTGTCTTAGACTTGGCCGGGTTGCTTTGCAGTGTTCCGGGTTGTTCCGGAGAGTTCTTGGTTGTTTCGGAATCTTCTGGGGTATTCCAGTCATTCCGGAGTGCCCTAGATGTTTATAGTTAAAATCTAATACCATTAATGGTTCAAATATTAAGTAAAACACAAACTTTAAAATTTTCGTATGAGTAAAATGCCATTTTAGTCCCTGTGGTTTGGGTAGTTTTGTCAGTTTAGCCTAAAGGTTTCACTTGTCGCATGTGGGTCCAAAAAAATTTCAACATTACCATATTAGTCCAATTGACCTAACCCCATCCATTTTAGTGTTAAATAAAGGGCATTTTTGTCCATTTATCCATTTATAAAAGCCTTTAAATCAAAATAAAAAAAACCCACCAACCATACCCCCATTTCTTGCGAACGCACCAACATCTCACCTCATAAATTCCGGCGAACCATCTCCGACGACACCGTAATCCTTGCCCACCCAGCCGCCCCGACGACACATGTATGCGGTCTGCCGTGTATGGTCTTCATTGACCCTGAGTTAATGCCAGTCTTTGCTGGAACACTAGTAGCCAGCCACCTGCTTTCGAAGCGAGCAGAACAAAGGGGTGGTCCGACAAGAACTTAGCATCGAGATGCTCCTTTCGTTGCTCGATCCTGCAAAACTGGATTACCAAAGACCCAATTGATTGAAGAGCTCATTGGGTCAACTCATTTGAGTCTGAATTCAAGAAAACTTCATGGTGACGCCTCTCAAAGATCAAACCAAAGAAAATTGGGAAAAGTGGTGCACTCAAGAATGGCAATAGAAGTGTGAAGATTAAGAATCAGAAAGATGGTGGCAAATCAACGAGGTTTGTGAACCTAGTTTGGAAAGTTGCTCCAATTTGATGCTTCATTCGAGATTTCCTGTAAGCTTCATTGGTAGGGCGGGATTGTTCTTTTCAACAGAATCATCAGGTTCAAACAATGGATTTTTTTTTTTTTTTTTTTTTGGTGGATGGTTTCAGAAATGTCGTCCTTTTCAAAAATAAGCCTCTTTGAGCTTGTGGAATGAGTTTGATTGGTTATAGGGTGGAGGTGAACAATTGTTGAAGAAGGTAGGATGAGTTTGATTGGTTACCGGGTTGGATTAAAGGTATTATTAAATAATAGACGAAATGACAAAAGTGCCCCTGAGGTAATTGAGGACAATGGATGGGGTTAAGCTAGTTGGATTAAAAATGGAATGTTGAAAATTTTTTGGACTCATAGACGATAAATGAAACATTTGAACTAAACTGACAAAACTGCCCAAACCACATTGACTAAAATGGCATTTTACTCTTTTCATATGCTGTTAAATATTCAAATCAACATGTTAATCATGGAGTGATGATTAACAAATCACAATCCATATTAAAACTTTGAGTCATAGCTCTTAATTAATCGACTATAATGTGACAATGCCATCTACGAGGTAATTAGGCATGGGAGGCTTTGATGGTGTGTGGGGAGGACCTCCGCACAAGGCCCGCGATTTCGAGGGGCATGCGATCTATACAAAAATCGATACGTATATGTTACTTTTTTTTAAATAGTAAACACATACCACTTCCAATATAGGCCATTTACAAATCATTTTTTATGGTTTAAAATTTAGCCCACTTGGAATTAGGTTATTGAACCCAATACTATTTTGATTGTTTTAAATAATAACAAAACATAACGGAATGGCACATTTTTTCAAGCTCGAACAGGGTATGTGAATTCTCTGAGACGCCTCTGTAATTAGGGGTAACCGAGTTACTCTTCAACTTTGTTGAGAAATGGAAACTTAGTGTAAAAAAATTCTTCTTTGTTTTATGTATCGTATACCATTGGCCCAATTTTTTTTATGATACCCCTGAATATTTCTTTTAGATCCGTCAGTGTGTAATGTAGAAGGCCTAGCAAGTGAAAAGTTGAATCCACAACGGATTAGGAATTACTAGATAGGCTGGTTATAGAAAAACTTTTATTCTTAAAACCAAGGTAAACGTGATAGTAATGATACCAAATTAAAGTTGAAACGTTTGTTTAAGGGTTTTTTGTGCGTTGATTTATTCAAAATAACTTTTGTTCATATTATTATCTTTATAATGTTAGGGTAGGTGGGGTGGTTAAAATTTTCCCCGTGATAAACTTTGTTCACGCATGGAAGTTTCCATTTTTTCACCGCCACCAACATGTTTAACACGTGAAGCAATTTTTGCGTGATAAAATTCACGTGTTGAAGGGTTGTGAGTGATGAGTTGTTGAGTGTTGTGAGTGATGGTATTGTTGGGTGTTGTGAGTGATGGAATAATGGTTGATGACATGGCGGAACTTGATTGGATGTTGTGAGTGATGAAATTTTTGCAAATGATTACCCCCCCCCCCCCCCCCGAGTGATGGTATTGTTGGGTGTTGTGAGTGACGACTATTGCCACTAAAAAATGTTGTGAGTGATGGAATAATGGTTGATGACATGGCGGAACTTGATTGGATGTTGTGAGTGATGAAATTTTTGCAAATGATAACCCCCCCCCCCCCCCCCCCCCCTTATAAGAGTTAATTACACAGATAGTCTTTGTGGTTTAACAAAGATAACACCTTTGAGTATTAATTTTTTTTTTTTTGTAACAGGATCAGGTTCTATGGTTTCGATTTTGTAACACCTTAGGGTACCAAGACCAACGATTGTTAAATTTTCTGTTAAAAATTATGTAAATTGACCAAAATACCCATTACTAACTAGAATGACTACTTTTGTAATTCATGCTAATTTAATTACAGTGATTATACGTGTAATTCATATAAAAATATATATAACAAGAATTGTCCTCTTAATGAATATCACCGTTGAATGAATATCACTTTCTCTATCGAATCTTAAACCCAGTTCTCTCAATATATCTTCAAATCGAATTGGGACAAATCGTCAGGAATCGAACCGGAGAGCTCGTTATTTGAAGGCTCTCGCTTCGAATCGCGTCCTTTTGAGTAGGCATGAAATATGCGAACCTCCCCGAACAAAATATGAAACCTTGACAAAAGGGCGTTCGAATTGCGATTGGTTTCTACAACATGTTGACGGAAACCTTCAAATAAGGGTTCTCTAATTGACCCGACTACTTGTCTGTTGTCGAATAAGTCTATCCAAGATTTGAGCAGAGCCATCTCTTCTTCTGCGGTCCACCTGGTTCTTGCCATTTTTTATTATGAATCTTTGAAGTGAATTATCAGTTGAGAAGTGCACATATTGCTCAGAGCCATCTCTTCTTCTTCGGTCCACTTGTTTCTTGCCATTTTTTATTATGAATATTTGAAGTGAATTATCAGTTGAGAAGCGCACATGAAATACGAATTGAATTTATAGCTAATAAAAACTAGCGGTAGAAAAAGTATGCGTTTAAAAAGAGCACTTGTAAGACCTATTATTTTTTTTTACTATTTTATTTGAATTTAGTATTTACTAAAAATACTAGATAACGAAATAAAAAAATACAAAGTAAATAATAAACTAGTTATATTGTTATGAATTTTATTATTTTTTTATTTATAAATATTTTACTTAGTTATAAACAATATATAATTAAGGTAATAAATTAAAAAAATAGATTATATAGATTATAAAAAGTTAAATAAAAAGAAAAGCCGGTGATGAGGTGAAGGTTTGAAATGATTTATTGTTATGGATTTGTGGGAAAAAATGGCATTTAGAATAGTGGTGGTTTGCCAATGATCTCTAGATCAAGTGGTGGAGGACTTGCATTTCTCTTGAGAGATGCATGTTCGACTCCCATTTGGTGCAGAGTGAGGCAATGGTGGGCAATGATAGGAGACCCAGGGAAACCTGGGTTGGATCCTTGAGCCAAACGGGTTTTACCAGTAATTTCACCGTCGTGCCTACGGGCGGGTGGGTTACCGGGTTTTCCCCGGAATTGGTGGTGGACTCGGGTTACTCTCGGGGTACTCCGTTTGTCCAGTGGGTGCCACGAGAGTGCTCGGGATTGAGTTTGTTGGCCGTTCAAAAAAAAATAAAATAGAATAGTGGTGGTTTGGATTGATATAACATGCTAATCAGCAGTCTGAATTTTAGACGATGAATTTTTTGTTGTGGATGCTCTAACTAACATATGGATTTCACCTTCCATAGTCATATAAGAATAATCCCAATTAAAGTGACGAATCACATAATCACATTCGAAATATTCGTGTGTATGTTAAAACTTATATACGAATAGACCTACTCTCTCATTGACATTTAAATTATCCACTAAACATTTAAATAATCTTTTAACTAAACCCATTTACCCATTATCCCATTTAAATTATAACTAGCAAAAACACCCGCGCGCGTTGCGTCGCGACCACAGTGCAAACAGCGAATGGATGAGTACAAACGTTACGTGATGCGTTAACCATATGAAAACGCGCGTTTCGACCTATCCGATCGAACTTAATGTAACATATATAAGCATTGCGATTGGATCAAAACATAAAGTAAATCAAATTTATATCGTACAATCATAACGTATTATACCAATGATCTCTTGTGCTAGTGGTCAAGGGGAGGTGAGAAGCTTTGCTTCTCTTGGAGGTCTTGGGTTCAAATCCAGACACTGGGGAATTTTAATACTAACTTGGTGATACTAACTACTAACCCGATTAGCGACATCCTATCCATACACCGTTTAAATTTTTTTTTAAAAATTAAAGTTGTTAAATTTAAAAGATAAAAACCTTTGTGTTGAAAATGAAAAAATCAATTATATTTTGAAAGACCCCCAATACATAATGTACAACAACATAAAGCAACTTTGTGTTGCTAATTTATGAGAAGCTTTGCTTCTCTTGGAGGTCTTGGGTTCAAATCCAGATACTGGGGAATTTTAATACTAACTTGGTGATACTAACTACTAACCCGGTTAGCGACATCCTATCCATACACCGTTTAAAAAAATTTAAAAATTAAAGTAGTTAAATTTAAAAGATAAAAACCTTTGTGTTAAAAATGAAAAAATCAATTATTTTTTGAAAGACCCTCAATACATAATGTACAACAACATAAAGCAACTCTGTGTTGCTAATTTATGAGCTTCTCTTGGAGGTCTTGGGTTCAAATCCAGACACTGGGGAATTTTAATACTAACTTGGTGATACTAACTACTAACCCGATTAGCGACATCCTATCCATACGCCGTTTAAAAAAAATTTAAAAATTAAAGTAGTTAAATTTAAAAGATAAAAACCTTTGTATTGAAAATAAAAAAATCAATTATTTTTTGAAAGACCCCAATACATATTGTACAACAACATAAAGCAACTTTGTATTGCTAATTTATATTATGGTAATTTCATAGTCAATAAAATAACAAATCAAAAGGTGGCATGCATTGCGCAAACATAAGTCGAACTTTTATAGGGCCCATATTTATACTCGCCCAAGACCCTGAAATTTTTTAGGATTTTCAGAGACGGCGGCTCTGAAAAATATTATTAAATTTCACAAACATAAAAAAAACAAAACAAGTCTGCTTCATGTAGATATATAACTCTTAGAATACCTATCAATAGTTTTATATCGTTCGTACCATATAGTAGTTGTTATTCTCTGATTTTTATATTAAGACCTTACGTTTGTAGGATTATTAATATATGTTGATCACGCGTAATATCGTTGCAATAATAGGACCTTGCATTCGGTTTGGTCAATATTTTGATCACAGCAGTCTCTATCGGATCCGGTTTTACCTTACTTGAATTTTTTTTATTAGTGTTAGCTATTTTCAAAAAAAAAAAAAAATAATATTAAATTAAGCAAATTGGTTAAAAATAAATGACACATAAATGTTATTTGTTTGGGTTTCGGGTTGTTCGTATCGGGTTAATCGCATTTCCATGTTTGAAAATCTATTCGATAACCATTTTGAATAACATTTGGCTTGATCGGATTCGGTTTATATGGATATCGGGTTGTTCAGATCGGGTTTCAGGTTGTTACAAACATTGTAATGCTTATAAGACTATGGGGTGTGGATGTGCTTGGGTTGGGGGCATTGTTCGACACAGTGGCGGATCTAGGATTCCGACCAAGCGGGAACGGTTTATAAATAAGCGGTAACGAAATCGAAAAAAGGTCAAATTTTTCCAAAATTTACACTAAAAAGGTCAAAAATTTTCCGACCAAGCGGTAGCGGGCGCTCCCCCTTGCAATGAAGTAGATCCGCCCCTGGTTCGACACGTGGCAGGTGTGTGGGCTCCACCAATCCACACCCAAAAAAGTGGGTTGTGGAAGGGGCGTGGCCAGGCCGGCGTTGTGGAAGGGGCTAGCCAAACGGTCATCAACACCCAACCAACTATTTCCAGACACGTCACCCTAGACCAGCGCCCCACGCCAAGCACTATTGCCACACCAAGCGGGCAACGCCCACGAAAACACCAACCCGGGGTGGAGCACCCGACGTTAAAGGGCCAACAACGCCCCTTGGCCACGCCCACACCCACCAGTCTAAACAATGACATGAAACTTGATTACAAACCTTTTGTTAAGCCAACGACAAACATCAAATACAGAAAGCTAAAATATAGCAAACCGATACAAGTATAACCCGAACAAACATACCACATAAACAATGACATGAAACTTGATTACAAGCCTTTTGTTAAGCCAACGACAAACATCAAACACAGAAAGCTAAAATATAGCAAACCGATACAAGTATAACCCGAACAAACATACCACAAACATAGAAGGACGAGCCAGACATGTGTTTATGTGAACAAATCGATGATATCAAAGTCAAGGCTCAATTAGTTTATTTTCTGATGATTAGAAACTGATACAAGGCAAGAATTTATAAAAATACAGTAAGACACTAAATATGGGAATTAGGTATTGGGGCCTTCATCTAAGGAGAGAATATCGGAGGAAAACATGGAAAAGGGATATACGCCAATACTCCCCCTCAAGTTGGAGTGTGTAAGTCGATAACGCCCAACTTGCCACTAAGGAATTTGAGTTGAGGAGCCCCTAGACTTTTCGTAAACAGGTCAGCGACTTGCAGACGTGATTCGATATGGAAGGGATGTATCTCTTTAGTTTCTACCCTTTCACGGACAAAGTAGCAATCCATCTCCACGTGCTTTGTGCTTTCATGGAAAACATGATTGTTGGCAATATGACGAGCAGCTTGATTATCACAAAAAAGGGGTGTGGGTCCATCCAAAGGAACGTCGAGCTCCTTTAGGAGCCAACGTATCCATAAAATCTCACTGGTGGTAGAAGCCATTGATCGGTATTCGGCTTCGGCAGAGGAACGAGACACAACAGATTGCTTCTTAGTTTTCCAGGAGATTGGAGCACATCCTAATAAAAGTAAGTACCCAGTTCGAGAACGTCTAGAGAAGGGGTAGCCAAGCCAATCCGCATCACAATACCCGACCAGCTTGTAACTATTTTCCCATGACAAAAGAATTCCTTGACCTGGAGTAGCTTTGAGATAGCGGAGAACACGATGAGCCGCATCAAGGTGAGGTTGTCAAGGATCTGAGACAAATTGGCTGAGAACATTGACTGCATATGTGATGTCGGGTCTGGTGGCTTGTAGATAAAGTAATCGACCCACGAGCATGCGATATCTACCACCATCTACCATTGGTTCTGTAGTACTTCTATCTAGTTTCAAGTTTGGTTCCATAAGAAATGTGCTCGGTCGACATCCTTGGAAACCACAATCATCGAGAATGTTGAGAGTGTATTTCCGTTGGCTCAAGACAAGCCCCTTTGAAGTCCGAGCTACCTCAATCCCAAGAAAGTATTTGAGATCCCCGTGTCACACCCCGATATTTCCACGTATTACCGGTGGGCCCGGTGGGGAGTATCGTGACGTAGTTGATATCATCATAGACAATTAATCACAGTTTAATGCACAACGGAAGTCTAAAAGTAAATTATTACAAATCGATTCGAAAGTACAATAAAATATTATACAACGGAATGTAAGATGGATCCACAGGCGGATCTAAAACAAAGAGAAATATTGTTCAACAGATTTAAGGTGATAAAAGCTTGCAAGACTCTTTATCTAATCACTCAAGAGTAGCCAGCCCATTACGTGTAGTACCTGCACTTAACCTTTTAAAAATACGTCAGTTTACACTGGTAAATACAATTAACTGACTCTTTTGAAAAAGGTTTATAAAAATTGATTTAAATGCACAAGGCACAAATGTTCTTTTATAACTTGGGACAATTATTTAAAAATAATCTTGTATACAGATTTATATGTTTGTCGTCCATTCAGTAGCCCGGGTTATAAGTACCGGGTTAAAGATTAATAGACACACCACTTGGTATAATACCCACATGAAGTTTCCTCCCGAATGGGCTACCTTTTTACATATGCAACTGTCAGGTGTATGCCTACACCCCGTGCTTAAGTTGTGGCCATTTCAAATGAATGAGCCGAGGATATCCAGGACACGGTCATTAACCCCTCAAAGGCATTGTATCAAACAAAACCGATTAAAACGGGTTATGTAAATGTATTAATCACCATCCGATTTAAATAACTACATACCCGACCAAGCGGTATTATTATAATACCGTATCCCAAACCCGTATAATGGAAAATAAGTTAAAAGTATTTACCTGAGCAAAATTATAAATTTTAATCTCAGCCGTATATCAATCAGCAAACACAAGTATCTTTTACTGGGCTCCTTAATCTAGAACGAAGGTTTTTAATAACCTATTAGATTCCTAACGGGTCTTATTTAAGTTATAACTTAGACCGGTTAGTTTTACAGAAAGGTTTACGGTTCAAAATGCAAGATTAAGCGAAGACCGGATTAGAATGTGATTTAGACCCGACAAGTTTGAAGACTTGTATAAAATGGGTAAACTAAATACATTCTGGATTTTGAAACAAAAATGATAAGGTTTGACCCGTTTCGGTTAATTTATGCAAACTAGTTACATAAACCGTTCCGAACGTGAATATGCATAATGGATAACCAAATGAATCATGTACAGGTTCCATAAGTCAATATACTTTAAATATTTTGTGATATCAGTATGATACCTTCCATTATGCCCAAAACAAATTTAAAACCAAATTAAGCCACGTAAGGGTATTTTGGTCATTTTGAAGTTTATAAAAGAGGTTAAATAATGATCTGAGTTTCTGGTCTAAAATAATCAGTGAAAATATTTATTTTAATAAGTTATATCAGTAAGATATCATATATATGTGAAATTTATCATTTATGGCCAAACTATGCACCGTAGGGGCATTTTGGTCATTTCACATATGCCATAAAGGTCAAAATTGGAAATCTGAGTTCAAAAATTTTACTTACTGTTAAAGTATAAAAATTTATTCATAACATCAGTAGGTAATGAGTCTTAGGTGCCAAATATGGTTTTAAACCATACTATGTACCTAAATCGCATAAAAGTCGGTATTTGACGATGTTCGGGTTAATTAAGGAAATCTAAGATTTTGATCAGCCGTTACTGTTTAAAATAACTTATTTAATATATAAAATCAGTAGAAAAAGTGTTGGATCTGAGTTTGGTTTAGATTGTATTTTGTGTTTGTAATTAAAATGAAAATGGATGAGTGTGCAACAGAATTAATATGAAAACAAACTTTGCATACAATCAAACGAGAGTGTTGCTTTGATCAAGACATTTTCAACGTAGAACCGAATGATTGAATTTAATTTCAACAACGATTACAATCAATGCTTGAATACAAACTCCCCCTCAGCCAGAGCTCAGTGTTTGTTCGTGCAAGGAAGACGATATTGCAAAGAGCTAAATAGAACAGTGCATGGTACTGTTCTATTTATAGGCACTAGCAAACCACTGAGCATCTTAAGCTGACGTCACCATGAAAGTGACATCTAACCTCCTAACAAACTCTAACTTCTGATCAATACAAACACTGCTATGCTAACTACTGCTATTACATTACATAACATAAAGACACTTAAACAGCTGCTGCATCCTTCCACTGCTGTGAACCCAGCAGTGCTTGTCCGGATCAGCAGTACTTGACTCAAGACAGTAGATTGAGCAGCAGAGCTTTTAGTCTTTTATCAGGTCTTTACTTGAGCAGCAGTTTGATGGTCAGTAGATTGCTTGATCAGTAGATAGGATGTCAGCAGATGTTGAAATCACCTTCAAGGGGAGAGACTTGTATATAAACATATGTAAACATCTGCTTATTCTGGATCCACTGCTCTGATCCAGTTTTGGCTTTAATTATCTGTTCCTCTGATAGGGTTCAATCCCAACAATCTCCCCCTGGAACAGATAATGCCAAAACTCTTCATTATTGTGGAGTGTTTATTGCCTCATCAACAGTTCCCTTATTTGACCTTTAAATTGAAGTTCAAAGTCTAGGGCATCTGCGTCTTCATCATCCCTGCTAAGTGGAAGATCAAGGAGATCCTGCAAATCTTCAAGACTCAGACCAAGAGCTTGTTCCCTTGATATTTTCTTCACTTCTCCACCAGACCTGAGCAAAGTCAATACGCAGGTCTGTTTGTCAGTTTCCCACTTTTGTATTTTTGAGCCTGGTGGGTTTCTTGGGAGATGCTTATTTGCAGAGGTATTTGGTGAGGCTGGCCTATTCATAACTGGCTGAGCAGTACTTGCAGGTTGTTCCAATTCAAGATCTTCTTTTATCATTAGTTCAAGGCCTGCTTTTACAATAGCATTTCCAGTTTTTAGATCTTGAATGGTTTCAGCACTTGGCTGGTTTTGGCTCCTTCTTTTGTAGACAGCAGCACCAGCTGGAGTAGTGCTTCTCTTGACTTGCAGCTTTGGTGGTCTTTTAGAGACCTCTGCTTTTGAATAGTCAGGAATTTTAGGAACATTTGGATCTTTCTTTCTTAGTTCCTCCAACCTTTTGTAGGTGGCCCTGACCACATCTTCTTTCCATCTAGCAATTTTTCTTTTGTTTCCATATTCAGCAGCAACCAGTTCCTCTTTCATTCTTTTCAGATCTACCTGTTTGACAGGTACATTCTTTCTAAACTTTGCCCAGTCAGGAGGAGTGTGAGTGACCTTCCTTTTTATCATGTCTTGAATTCTTGAAGCTTCATCTTCAAGCTCAGGAACAATCCACTCTTTGTACATGTATCTCTCTCCTTTGTACTTCTTGTGAGCCATGATGCTTTCAATGTAGTCTTTCTTCAAAGTTTCAGCAGCTCTTTCTGAAATTTGTTGACTGACATTTTTTGCAAATTGTTCTAGGCATCTGACCTGTGTGAACAGATATTGATAGTTTCTTGAAATTTCTTTGTCAGATTTTCCTTGTGTGTTTCTTTTTGAGATATCTTCTGCTTGCTTGGCCTTGATTTTCAAATATCCATCAACATTTTTAGGCCATGGATATCCTTTTATTGATGGCAAGCTCCTTTTGGCAGGGTCATCCTCATAGTAAAAGGATTTTATTTCTTCTCTAATAGCTGCTAGTTCAAGAGGAAATTGAACACCTGCAGGAGGTAAGGGCTTGTATATTTGAACTGAAGAGAGAGGAGCAGGTTGTGGTATTGTGGCAAGAGCTAAGGATTTTGAAGATGTTTGTGGTGGTGAAGTGTCATCATCTTTGAGAATTAGCCTTCTCCTCTTTGTTTGAGGAGGGGCTGATGATGTTTTGGATGGAGCAGTGGTGGTGGATGTAGTGGCAGTGGTTTGTGATTGACTAACAGTTGTTGAAACAACTGGTGTTCCAATCACTGTTGTCATTACAGCAGATGTTGTAACAACTACTGTCTTCTGCCTTTTGGCAGGAGGTGATTCTGTTTTTGGTGGTAATGGTGGTAAAGCAGTGGATTTGGTGTATGTTGAAGTGGTGTGTGTTGAAGTGGGAGCAGATGTTGAAACCACTGAAGTACCAACAGTTGTTGATACAACAGGAGTTACAACAGCTGTTTTAGGTGGTGGCTTTGGAGCAGACTTTGAACGTCTGGTTGGAATGGATTTGGGTAGCCTTACTCTTCTTGTAGGCTTCTTCTTTTCATCAACAAGATTTTCATCATCTTTTGACCCTGAAGTACCCTGATCCGGATAATCCACCCTGGCTTTCCTTTTGGCCTCTCTATCCCTTTTTACACTTGCAACTGCTTCTGCCAGTGCATTAGTGGTCACATCAATTTTCTTGCTTCCATCTGGCAGAGGGATTTGTTTGGTCATGTTTGCATTTTCTGGTTCAATGTAGAGACCATCCTCTATTCCCTTCTTTTTCCACTCCTGAATTTTCTCCCCCTTTTTGGCATTATCTGGGGGAAGTTGATAAATGAAGCGAACTTTTGGAGGAGCAGTGCCAGTGGTGTGCAGGATCTGAGTTTTGAGAGCCTTTAGACCAGCCTGAGTGTTCGTGAACCTTGACTCCATTGCATTTCTCAGCTGTTGAACATGTTTTTCATGTTTCTGATCTGCTAATTGTGCTTGTTGATGGAGAAAAGATTGAAAAAGGTTCCAAAGCTCATTTGTAGCAGATGCTTGTGATGGAGCAGGTGCTTGAGTTGGAGCAGCAGTGGAATGCATCTTTTGTATTGTCAACACCCGTTGTAGCATATTTTTAATATCTGCAACAGATGTGTCCAATTTGTCAATTCGTTCCGTCAAATCCTGATATTTTAAATCATCACCCAATTTAATGGGATCATCTGATTTCCCACTAGTAGTGGTTTTATCAGTGGTTGAGGTAGGGAGTGTACTCCAAACATCTACCACTGATGCCCCTTTTTCTTGGTACTGGGGTCTTCTTCCTTCAACACTTGACAACCTTTTGATGTTGCCAGATGGAAAAATGAATCCACTGGTGGTTGGCAGAGGTGCTATGTAAGGAATTGCCTCCAAGGAAGTCTTATTAATGTAACCACTGTCCAATTGTAAACCAGTGGGTTCAACAGTTGTAGTGGCTGCTTCACTTGGACTACCACCAAGAGTTACTTGTAACTCAAGGGGTCTAACCTCCTCAGGTTGTGTTGGTGGGTTAGCAAAGATTGATACATCAGACCTAGTCAGTTGTTGAGGTATGTTCTCATTGATAGGTGATTGAGAAGGACTGGTTAGTGCCTGGTTCAAATCAATTGCATCCAACAACAGTTTAGTTGGTGGGGGAATTGTGGATGTGATGTTTGGTGTAGAAAGAGGATTTGCTCCGGGTATTGAGCTGTGGATGATAGAAACAAGTGTTTCCAGAGCATCATGATGTGGAGACCCTGTTTGTACAACCTGTTCTTTTTGTGAAGAAGCAGGAGGAGTTTCGGTTATGGGTTGAGATATTTGTACTATCTGTTGTGAGGAAGAAGCAGCAGTGGTTTCTTGTGACTTTTGTTTTGTCACAGGCAGTTGCTCTGGTATCTCATCCTCCAGAGTTGCCTTTTTGGAAGGTTTGGGGGGTTTTTGATTTTTCTTTTTGTGTGGCTTTTTGGTGAGTGTAGGTGTGGGTTTCAAAGCAGTTGTTTTGCTACTTTGATCACCTTGAGCAGTGGGCTCAGCAGCGGATACCTGAGGAGCAGTTGTGACTGCTAAAATCTGCTCAGGCACCTCTGCTTGTGTTTTGCAAGGTGCTAACATTCTTGAAAAAGTTTCAGTTGTTAAACCTTGGAAACAGTAAGAATGATTTTGTTTCAACATTATTAACCAAATCTTTAAAAATTTCCTGAGAATAGTTAAAATTCTCTTCTTGAAGAATTGCATATCCCAGATTTTGAATTTTTAAAGGGATTTCATTAAAAGAAGTGGTTTTATTTGAAACACATAGTAGGAGGGTATGAAATAAAAATATGGTTGCAGAAGGAAAATAACCTTTTTGTAAGGTAAGTTTCTTCATCATTGTGGCTTCATACCCTCTTTCAATGAAGTCATTTTGTAACTCATATTTAGTGAAAGAAGATTTACCTTCCAGATCACCAAGTTGAAAGACCTCTGAAATGGATTGTGGCGTGATGTGGACGGCTTTACCCTTTATAGAAGAGTGTATGGTGGTTGCAGTGTCTCCTTGTTTTTCAAGGGTTGCATTCTTCCAGAACTCTCTTTGGGTCGCCAGATAAATTGGTGCATTGGCGGTTAACAAAGTTTTATACTTTGATTTTTCCATTTTGGCGATGATAGAATCGAAAACATTTGTGGTTCCTGGTTTTGTGAGAAGACCCAGGAGATTGTGAGATGGTTTATATGGGATTTCAGTGGAGATTGCCTTTTGAGAGGCTGTTTTCGATGAGGATTTTGATGAGGGTTTTGCAGATTTCTTTGATTTTGTCATTTTGAAGATGATTATCGAAGAAATTTGTGAAGGAATTTTGAAGAAAAACTGCTTTGAGAAGAGAATTTTTGAAGAATCCAATTCGACAGTAAAACCCTATTTGGATGTGAAGTGGGGGTTTTGTGGAAAAAGATGAATGCTGACGTGGCAGCGGTTACAAAAGGACTGACCACTATGTACTGCCCACATGCCAAACTCTGATGAAATGAAGGACAGTACTTTGGTGAAAGCTACTGATGAAGGCAGTAGTTACAACGGTAAAATGGAAGCAGTGGATGATTTTTCACTATCAGTGGATAGCATATCAGTGGATAAGACTCTGCTTTTGAGCAATAGAGGTTATCAAGGAAAGAGAGAGCAGAGGATGGCTTTCAGCAGTGGACAGACTTTTGAAGTAGAGCACACTTTTGAACAAGCAGTGGTTATGGCAGACTTTTAAGGATTTTTAATGAAAACTTCATTTTTATCTATTTTAAGGATGGATATTTGATTTTCTGAAAACATTTTGTTGCTTTTATGCATAGAAAAACAAGATTTTGCTTGTTAATCCATGTTTAGCATCCCAATTCTAGAGACTAAGCTTTCAAAGGTAGCTGTATCAAGTGCTTTTGTGAGCACATCTGCTAGCTGGTCTTTAGTTGGGACATGATGCAGAGAAATCAAACCTTTTTCATAGTAATCCCTCACGAAGTGATGTCTGATGTCGATGTGTTTTGTGGTAGAATGGGAAACTGGATTTTTGATGATATTTTCTGCTGTCTGGCTATCTAACATGAGTGGTGTCTTTAAGGCAGTGATACCAAAATCCAGCAAATGATTTTGAAGCCACAGGAGTTGGGCTGTACAGCTTGCAGCAGCAATGCATTCAGCTTCAGCAGTGGATGTTGAAACAGCTGCTTGCTTTTTGCTTTGCCATGAAACCAAGCAATCGCCTAGGAACTGGCACCCTCCTGAAGTGGACTTCCTTGTGGTGTTGCATCCAGCAAAGTCACTGTCTGAAAAGCCTGAAAGCTTGATATTCCCATTAGCTGGATACCAGATACCAAGTGTAGGAGCACCTTTTATGTATCTGAATATCCTTTTTACAGCAATGAGGTTTGATTTTCTGGGAGCTGATTGACTTCTTGCACAGACACATGTTGCAAACATGATGTCTGGTCTAGATGCAGTTAGGTACAATAATGACCCAATCATGCTTCTATAAAGTGTTTGATCAATCAGCTCATCCTTTTCTTCAGACATGACAAGCTTATTTGTGGCCATGGGTGTGCTGCATGGTTTACAATCATTCATATCAAATTTATTCAAAAGTTCTTTAGCATATTTGCTTTGATGAATGAAGGTTCCATTTTGCATTTGCTGAACTTGGAGACCAAGAAAGCATTGCAGCTCACCCATTGCACTCATTTCAAACTCAGCTGTCATGAGTTCCCTAAACTCTTCACACATTTTATTACATGTGCTTCCAAAAATAATGTCATCCACATAAATTTGGACAATCATTAAATCCTTTCCTCTCCATTTTAAAAACAGTGTTTTATCAATGGTACCTCTTTTGAAACCATTTGAGAGTAGAAAGGTGGAAAGAGTTTCATACCAGGCCCTTGGTGCTTGTTTCAGGCCATACAAGGCTTTGTTTAACCTGTAGACATGATCTGGATAAAATGGATCCTCAAAGCCTGGAGGTTGACAAACATATACCTCTTCTTGAATTGTACCATAGAGGAAAGCACTTTTGATATCCATTTGGAACACCTTCATGTTGTGGTTGACAACAAAGGTCAGGAACAGTCTTATAGCTTCTAATCTTGCTACAGGGGCAAATGTTTCATCATAATCAATCCTCTCTTCCTGTCTGTAACCTTGAACCACAAGCCTGGCTTTATTCTTGACAACAATGCCCCTTTCATCAGTTTTGTTTTTGAAGACCCACTTTGTGCCAATGGGACTAACCTCTTCTGGCAGTGGTACAGGCTCCCATACTTGTTGTCTTTTGAACTGTTGGAGCTCCTCTTGCATGGCTTCTACCCAGCTGTTGTCTTTCAGTGCCTCTTGGTACTTGACTGGCTGTTGGAGTGATAGAAAACCAGCAAAAAGACAAATGTTTTGGGTTTGGCTTCTTGTGAGCACCCCTTCATTGATGTTTCCAATTATTTGGTCTGGTGGATGAGATCTCAAAAAGATTAAATCTCCTTGATATGGAATGATGGCATTGGTTGGTGAGGGCTGCAAATGTGTATCATCTGAGCTAACCACTGCTGGGGACTTTGATGATCCAGCAGTGGCTTCAAAAGGTGGTGGAATAGGAGGTAATGAAGTGGACAACTGCTGACTTTTAGTCACTGTTTGAGGACTTTTGTCAGCAGTGTTTGAGGATGTGGAAGCAGTGGTTGAAGGGCTACTTTGGTCAACAACTGTTAAGGTAGCAGTGGTAGAGCTTTGACAGCTGTTTTGAACAACTGATGCTTTTCCCTTGGTAGCAGACCTTTGAGGGATGATGATTTCATACCCATAATCTGGTGTTGTATCCTCTGATGAACCTGCACTGTTAGTCTTGACAGCAGTATTTTCAAAAGTAAATTTATCAAGATCAAACAGATCAGCAGGATTTGCTGGGATTTTCATTGATGAAAGTTCATTGAACTTTACATCCAAAGTCTCCTCCACTGCCTTGGTCCGTGTGTTAAACACTTTGTAGGCCTTGGCAGTGGTTGAGTATCCCAGATGATAACCACAATCAATTTTGGCTGCAAATTTTGAAATGGAATCCTTTAAGTTCAAAATAAAGCATGGGCAGTGTAACACCTCGAAAATTTACGTCCAATAATGTGTTGACACGTGTCATGGACTTAGAGTGTGTGAAAACATACTTTTGAGGGACTTAAGTTGACATACAGTGAAACTATGTGATCGTAAGGATCCAAAGTGTCAACAACTGATAATTAAGCCCTACAATAACCCTACATGATGTTTACAACCTTAAACGGATCGATCGTGGATCATACGAAACGAAGAATGAAAGAAAGTGAGGAATTACAAACTACAGGGGTTAAATGTGTCAACATGTTGAAAGTATACCTCTGAGTGACCCTTTGGCAAACCCGAAGCTTTGTAATGCTAAAATATACTCACGAGAATAGATGATAAAAATTTCATGAAGTTTCGTGAACGTATGAGAAAGTTATGATTAAAACCGTTTACGAAAGGTTAAACGCGTTATCGTGAATTCCGAGACTTTTCGGGTAAGCGCAAAGTTAACCAAGGGCATGCCCAAGTTTATAAAAGTCCCAAGGTTTATAAAAGTTAGATATAAGGGCCAAGAGTGCTAAATAAATAGCCTAAACACGTTACAAAAGATCAGGGGCTGAAGTGCAACATTTGAAACTTGGAAAGCTGGTCGACCACGCCCTCGCGTAGCGCGAGGGGGGTCTCGCGTCGCGCGACACCTGCCCAGCGACAGAATCCGCACAGATGCCAGTCAGGTCTGTTTTTGCGAGTTGTTACCAGTTGTTCTCAACTCTAGGGCCTGACCAATGGTATTACATGCAGCTGAGGACCCTTGTATCAGTCATACAACCCTTATAAACACCTGTGGCACCTCTAATTCAGATCAAGATCATCATAAGGTTCACCATTTTTGCAAACCTTCAAACACTTGAACTTGCAAAATTCACAAAGCATTCTCTGGAGCTCTCTGAAGGTCAAGGCCACTACCTAGTGATATCTAAGCTTGATTAGGAGCATTGTAAGTGTTTATAACATTTCCTAATTCATTCTAGCTTAGTGTAATCATTAAAAGTCAATCCGTCGTAAATAGAGTTTGACTTTTGGATTAAACGAATTTGGCTCTGTCATTTCTCAAATTGAAACCACTTATAAGTTGGTATTTATGTGGGAAACAAACCCTCAAAAGGGTATTATCTGATTCCCACTCTAAGCATGCTATTTGTCGAGTCAAAGTTGTTCTTAAAAAGTCAACAGAAATTGTTTTTGTGAAATATAGCATAAATGGTAATGTAGATGACATGCAATCAGTTTGATCATCAAAAATAGCTTTATAATGAATGTAAGAATATGTTTTACCATGATCAACTCGACAATCTTTGGTATAAACCCGGATTGTAATTCGTTCACATGATTATTATATTAAATAATTGACCCAAGTTAATAAAATGTTTTATGCCATGTGCATTTAAATCAATTTTCAACCTTTTCAAAATGAGTCAGTTGATTTGTATTTACAAGTGTAAACTGACGTATTTTTCCCAAAAAGATTAAGTGCAGGTACTACACGAACTAGGCTGGCAGTCTTCTAGAACGTCCACAATAAGTCTTGCAGCTTGGGCGACAATTAAACTGTTGAACAATCATCCTATTTTATTTTCGATCCGCCTGTGGATCCGTTTTGACTACTTGTGATATTTTAATATTACATTTAATTAAAGTTGAAACGAATCTATCTTTTGCTTCCGCCGTGCATTATATTATTGTGTTGTTTGTCTATGATGATACCAACGACGTCACGATACCCCCACCGGGCCCACCGGTGACACGTGTAGAAATCGGGGTGTGACAGGTTGGTATCAGAGCCAACGCTGAGTGAATTAAACACTAGCCTTTTGTGTTTAATCTCAGTTACACAATTGCACAATCCTCGAATCTCGAGTCTAGACAAAGAACTTAGGAAATTTCCAAATTTTGGTTTTATTTCTAACTTTGTCTTATATTTTGTTGTATCACTTGTTTGTTTTTGACAGGTTATAAAAAAATGCCGCCAAGAATGAGAGGAAGAGGAAGAGGACAAGGAGGATACGTGGCTCCGAATGATCACGAAGCCGGGCCTTCGCACCGGCGAACACCTTCGGGCTCTCATAACACAGATGCCCAGAATCTATGGAGGTCCTTTACTGAGCCAGCCTCCTCACCATCTGTTCCCCACTCCTTTAGGCATCATTCGGAGAATGAGCCCCACCACTCACAGCAGTCTTACATTCCTCTACTTGGACACCAGTCGCCCTTCGACAACACATCACCCACCTTTCAAGGGTTGTACAACCCTGACGACTACATGCAAGAACCAGTGGGTTTTAACCCACTTGGCCCCGAAGACCACTTTTCTGGTGGCAACCAAATGGAGGTCGACGAAGATACTGATCCTGCTATGCCACCCTCCGGAACACCAAACCACCCCATCGAGATATCTGATGGGTCACCATTCTTGGGATCACCTTACAACGGTCCCGATAGCTTCCAGGAGAAGTTTCGACAGTATGAATGTGCATATACCCCCAGTTACCATAACTCTCCTCTCCACCCGTCCTACCACAGCTCTCCTCTTCACTACCAGCAGCAGCCAGAGCAGCAGCCAGAGCAGCAGCAGAATCCATCTGAGGATTCTCGATTTGTGGCGGTTACTCCACCGCCACCACCACCTCCGGTTCAACCTCCATCGCCCCCGAGGCGAAGGAGAGGAACGAACGCGAGGATGTCCTCGCGAGGAGGAGTGCGCATCCGCACCCCTCCACAGTCAAGCAGTAGCCGGTACTCGCCGGTACATGAAGAAGAAGAAGAGGAAGAGATGGGAGGATTTTCACACCCCATCTCAGAAGTGAATACTGCTCCGGTTGCACCACAACCACCACTGGGTTTTGGAGACCCTATTCCTGCCTACGCCGGTACTGCGGCGTATAACCCTTTCGATCCACCGGGCAACACTAACTACAACTATGCCAACGTGGATCCATATCAGGAGGCGTGGAACTACAACGCGCTACATCCTGAAGGTCCTTATGGAGGTCCCTGGACTACGGGACATCCGACCTATGGATACTCATCTTATGGGTATCAACAACCACCGCCTCTTCAACCCCCGCAGTATCCGCAGTATCAACCTCCTCCACCTCCACTTTATCAGCCCCCTCAGCCTTCGTACTATCTGCAGGCGCCGATGATGTCACCACCTCAAGTTCAGGAAATCATTCAAGAGATACAAGGGGTGCGTCAGGAATTTCGGCAGGAGTTGGAGAATAATCAGAGGCGTAACCGGGGAATGATTCAGAAGGTGGTAGACTTGCTCAAGGGTAAGAGCATGAAGGATTTCTAAATCCTTAGTTTATTTTAGTGATGATCATGTCCCTGCGTGGACATATATTTATGTACTTTACCCCTGCGAGGGTAATTTTCTTCTGTTCCGCCCCTGCGTGGGCATATCTTTATTTTAACCCCTGCGAGGGTTTGTTATTTGTTAGCCCCTGCGTGGGCCTGTTGTTATCAAAAGTCCCGTTTAGGGCAATTTTGTACTCGTTAATTTTAAATTAGAATGGTAATTTCAGCTTTTCATTTTAAATTATATGCATAAGTGTAATAATAAATAAATGGAAAATAGCACTAATATTGTAATTCACCATTTTAATAATAAGAATCTTAAAAAAGGTAAAACCTAGCTTGAATGTCATACAAAAGACCTGGCCAATATGGTAAAACCTGTATAAAAAGATTCAAATCTCTGTTAACATCTGTAAACATGTTAACATTCTTGACTAAGTGTGATTCGTGAAATCACCCATGTCACCCTTCTTAATAAATTGTCCAATTTATATTTAATATATAATTGAAAATGACATAGTACCTACGGGTTATAATAAATGTCATATGAAACATAAAAGGCGGCTGTAGCTTATAGACTCCCTGCCAAGAAAAAGGATTGATTCGTTTTGATTATTCAAACCTTAATCCTATAAAAATCTAAATTATAATTTAGAAACTGTCTACGTGACTAGGCCTATTGTGCCAATATATATATATATATATATATTTCATTTTAGGATAAAATTATTGATAAAAAAGTCCTAAATGAAACTACTTAACAAATTAACTGATATGGCTTTTAACCGCCATGGTTAATAAATCGTCAAAGAACGATAATACTGGTTAGATTTCTAAATAGACTTTGTCCTTGTTTTATGTAGCATTTAAGACTACATGACAAAGTCGGAAGAAATGAATAGTCACCCAACGAATGACCCTGATAACACGAAGATACTAGTAACCGGTGCCGAATTGAAGGCATTAGTAAATGAAGCTGTTGTTGAAGCAATAAATAGACAATATAGCGAATCTAACGGGACCCATAGTAGGACCCGAACTGCATCTCATCCCAAGCCGAAACCTCGGGTTCAGTCTGAGGCTCATAGTAAGCCACCCTCTAAAAAGGAAATGCCTAAGAAAGAGGAACTAAAGAAAGACAATGACAGACACTCTTCCAATCAGAACAGTGTCCCCTCTCAGAAGATTGTGAGAAATGATGCGCCTCCCGCTAGAGGATGCACGTACAAGTATTTCGTTTCATGTAAGCCCCGAGACTTTACTGGGGAGAAGGGGGCAGTCGACTGCATAACATGGTTGGACGAGATTGACACAGTAGTAGACATAAGTGGGTGTGCAGAGAGGGACATTGTGAAGTTCGTGTCCCAGTCCTTTAAAGGCGAAGCCCTAGCGTGGTGGAGGGCACTGATCCAGGCCACCGGAAAGGTGCATTTATACAGCATGACCTGGGAGCAGTTCGTTGCTCTCATCAAGGAGAATTTCTGCCCACAACACGAGGTGGAAAAGATAGAGTCCGATTTTGTATCGCTAGTAATGACAAACCTGGACTGCCAAGCCTACTTAACGAGCTTCAACACGATGTCTCGATTGGTTCCATATCTTGTGACCCCTGAACCAAGAAGAATCGCTCGTTTTATCGAGGGGTTAGACCCCGCAATTAAGGCAAGTGTGAAGGCCTCTCGGCCAATGACTTTCAGATCAGTAACTGATCTCTCCTTGTCCCTCACAATGGACGCAGTCCGATTAAGATCACTGAGGAACAAAGAGGTCGAGAAGAGGAAACGTGAGGACGATACCTCACGAAGGTCAGAAAAGAGACATCGAGGAAATGACGACCACAGGAAAGGGTCGGGATCGAAGAAGAATGGGCAGCAATTGGGTGAAAAGCCCAAGTGTAAGACTTGTAGAAGGTACCATTTTGGGAAATGTCGACTTGAGTCGAAATCCCAGTCTCTCGCGAGACCCTGTGGAATCTGTAAGTCCACAGAACACAAGACTTTGGAATGCAAGAAATTGAAGGACGCAACCTGTTATGGTTGCAACGAAAAGGGGCACATTAAGCCTAATTGCCCAAAGTTCGCCAAGAAAGCCGAAGAGGGAAAGAAGACCAATGCGAGGGTCTTCAAGATGGACGCTAAGGAAGCTGTCCGAGATGACAACGTGATTACCGGTACGTTTCTTGTAAATGATGTTTTTGCTAGAGTCTTGTTTGATTCTGGAGCAGATAAGTCATTTGTAGATAATAAGTTTTGTGACTTGTTGAAATTGCCTGTAAAACCATTAAGTATAAAATATGAAGTGGAACTAGCTAATGGAACCATAGAAACCGTCTCAACTGTTTTAGATGGATGTGTTATATCCATTAGGAATCACTCGTTTCCATTATCGTTACTTCCCTTTAAACTTGCTGGTTTTGACATAGTATTAGGCATGGATTGGTTATCGCATAACCAAGCCCAGATTGCGTGCAATAGAAAACAAGTGGTAGTGAAAACTCCGTCTGGTGAGTCACTTACCATCCAAGGAGATACCCAGCATGGACTGCCTGAGCAAGTGTCTATGCTCAAGGCATCCCGATGTATGCAGAAGGGTTGTGTCATTTACATGGCACAAGTCACTATTGATGAGCCTAAGCCAAAGATTGAAGACATCCCTATTATTTCGGAATACCCCGAAGTTTTCCCAGAAGAACTACCTGGTTTACCACCAGATAGGCAGGTAGAATTCCGAATCGACATCATCCCGGGTGCAGCACCAATAGCAAGAGCACCTTATAGGCTAGCACCAACGGAGATGAAGGAATTAAGGACATAGTTAGATGATCTATTAGCGAAAGGTTTCATTAGACCTAGCTCATCTCCTTGGGGAGCGCCTATTCTGTTCGTTAAGAAGAAGGATGGATCGATGCGTCTATGCATCGACTATCGCGAGCTGAATAAAGTCACCATCAAGAACAGATATCCTTTGCCCAGGATCGACGATCTATTCGATCAGTTACAAGGGGCAAGCTACTTTTCGAAGATCGACTTAAGGTCAGGTTATCACCAGTTGAAGGTCAAGGATGAAGATGTGCACAAGACAGCGTTTAGGACTCGTTATGGACATTACGAGTTTCTAGTGATGCCTTTTGGGCTCACTAACGCACCAGCCGCATTCATGGATCTCATGAATCGCGTCTGCAAGCCTTATCTAGACAAATTCGTCATAGTCTTTATTGACGACATCCTTATCTACTCTAAGAATAAGGCTGACCACGAGAAACACCTTCGTTGTATTCTCAGACTCCTACACCAAGAGAAACTTTACGCCAAATTCTCGAAGTGCGAATTTTGGCTTCGAGAAGTCCAATTCCTTGGACATGTGGTGAGTGAGCGTGGTATCCAAGTGGATCCCGCTAAGGTAGAAGCAGTGATGAATTGGCAAGAGCCAAAGACGCCTACCGAAATTCGTAGTTTCCTGGGTTTAGCAGGATACTATAGGCGATTCATCGAGAACTTTTCAAGGATTGCTGCACCCCTAACCTCATTGACACGCAAGAAGGTTAAGTTTGATTGGGGCCCCAAGCAGCAGGAATCCTTCGACATCCTGAAGAAAAAGTTGAGCAATGCTCCAGTACTAACACTGCCTGAAGGAATAGAAGAATTTGTGGTGTACTGTGATGCATCACACACCGGTATGGGTTGTGTACTCATGCAGAGAGGCAAGGTCATTGCCTACGCTTCACGACAACTAAAAGTACACGAGAAGAACTACACCACCCATGACTTAGAATTGGGTGCCGTTGTATTCGCATTAAAGCTATGGAGACATTACTTGTATGGAACCAAGTGTGTGATCTATTCAGATCACAAGAGCCTTCAACATTTGTTTAATCAGAAGGACTTAAACATGCGACAAAGGCGATGGATGGAAACTCTGAATGATTATGACCTAGAAATAAAATACCATCCAGGCAAGGCAAATGTAGTTGCTGACGCCTTAAGCAGAAAAGAAAGAGTGAAACCAATCAGAATTAATGCCAAGCGCATTGAGATAAGGAATGATTTGAACGAAAGGGTGTTAGCTGCACAGAAGGAAGCCGTGTTGGAAGCTAACTATCCTGAAGAAAAACTGGGAGTAACTGAGGAACAGTTGTCCCAAGACAAGGACGGAATGCTTAGACTAAATGGACGAATATGGGTTCCTGTTTTTGGAGGGCTTCGAGATGTTATCCTCCAGGAAGCCCACAGTTCCAAATATTCTGTTCATCCTGGAGCTGACAAGATGAACCAGGATTTAAAGGCCAACTACTGGTGGATTGGATTGAAAAAGTCTGTAGCTGCCTACGTGGCTAAATGTTTGACTTGTGCGCAAGTCAAAGCTGAGCACAAGAAGCCGTCAGGTTTGCTACAACAACCTGAAATTCCCACATGGAAATGGGAAATGGTGACGATGGATTTCATCACCAAGTTGCCAAAGACGAGAAAGGGAAATGATACCATATGGGTCATAGTAGATAGACTGACGAAGTCAGCACATTTCCTACCCATCAAAGAAACATACAGTTCAGATATGTTAGCCCAGTTGTACGTTGATAAGATTGTAGCTTTGCATGGAATACCTCTGTCCATTATCTCTGATAGAGATACGAGATACACGTCACATTTTTGGAAAAGTTTCCAGCAAGCTTTGGGCACACGTTTGAATTTTAGTACGGCTTATCATCCTCAGACTGACGGCCAAAGTGAGCGTACTATTCAAACGTTGGAAGACATGCTGCGAGCATGTGCGATTGACTTAGGTGGTAGTTGGGATAAGAACCTACCCCTAATAGAATTCTCCTACAACAATAACTACCACACCAGCATAAAAGCTGCGCCTTTTGAGGCCTTATATGGTAGAAAGTGTAGATCACCCATATGTTGGGCAGAAGTTGGAGAAGTCCAACTACCAGGACCAGAAATTGTTTTTGAGACGACGGACAAGATTGTCCAGATCCGCGATCGTTTAAAAGCTGCCAGGGACAGGCAGAAAAGTTATGCGGATCCAAAGCGAAAAGCCTTTCACTTCGAAGTAGGTGACAAGGTGTTGCTTAAAGTATCACCCTGGAAGGGGGTGATGCGATTTGGTAAAAAGGGCAAGCTAAGCCCGAGATACATAGGACCTTTCGAGGTTATCGAACGCGTCGGGTCAGTTGCTTATAAGTTAAACTTGCCTGAAGAACTTAGTGCTATACATAATGTGTTCCACATCTGTAATTTGAAGAAGTGTTCCGCTGATGAACCACTGGTTATACCGTATACAGATGTACATATAGATGAAGGCTTGAAATTTGTGGAAAAGCCGTTATCAATTGAAGACCGAAAGGTAAAGAAGCTTCGAAGGAAGCACATACCTATTGTTAAGGTCAAATGGGATGCCCGTAGAGGTCTCGAATACACGTGGGAGGTAGAATCCACGATGAAAGAAAAATACCCTCATTTGTTTCAGTAAATCTCGAGGTCGAGATTTCTTTTAAGGGGGTGAGGATGTAACACCTCGAAAATTTACGTCCAATAATGTGTTGACACGTGTCATGGACTTAGAGTGTGTGAAAACATACTTTTGAGGGACTTAAGTTGACATACAGTGAAACTATGTGATCGTAAGGATCCAAAGTGTCAACAACTGATAATTAAGCCCTACAATAACCCTACATGATGTTTACAACCTTAAACGGATCGATCGTGGATCATACGAAACGAAGAATGAAAGAAAGTGAGGAATTACAAACTACAGGGGTTAAATGTGTCAACATGTTGAAAGTATACCTCTGAGTGACCCTTTGGCAAACCGAAGCTTTGTAATGCTAAAATATACTCACGAGAATAGATGATAAAAATTTCATGAAGTTTCGTGAACGTATGAGAAAGTTATGATTAAAACCGTTTACGAAAGGTTAAACGCGTTATCGTGAATTCCGAGACTTTTCGGGTAAGCGCAAAGTTAACCAAGGGCATGCCCAAGTTTATAAAAGTCCCAAGGTTTATAAAAGTTAGATATAAGGGCCAAGAGTGCTAAATAAATATCCTAAACACGTTACAAAAGATCAGGGGCTGAAGTGCAACATCTGAAACTTGGAAAGCTGGTCGACCACGCCCTCGCGTAGCGCGAGGGGGGTCTCGCGTCGCGCGACACCTGCCCAGCGACAGAATCCGCACAGATTCCAGTCAGGTCTGTTTTTGCGAGTTGTTACCAGTTGTTCTCAACTCTAGGGCCTGACCAATGGTATTACATGCAGCTGAGGACCCTTGTATCAGTCATACAACCCTTATAAACACCTGTGGCACCTCTAATTCAGATCAAGATTATCATAAGGTTCACCATTTTTGCAAACCTTCAAACACTTGAACTTGCAAAATTCACAAAGCATTCTCTGGAGCTCTCTGAAGGTCAAGGCCACTACCTAGTGATATCTAAGCTTGATTAGGAGCATTGTAAGTGTTTATAACATTTCCTAATTCATTCTAGCTTAGTGTAATCATTAAAAGTCAATCCGTCGTAAATAGAGTTTGAATTTTCGATTAAACGAATTTGGCTCTGTCATTTCTCAAATTGAAACCACTTATAAGTTGGTATTTATGTGGGAAACAAACCCTCAAAAGGGTATTATCTGATTCCCACTCTAAGCATGCTATTTGTCGAGTCAAAGTTGTTCTTAAAAAGTCAACAGAAATTGTTTTTGTGAAATATAGCATAAATGGTAATGTAGATGACATGCAATCAGTTTGATCATCAAAAATAGCTTTATAATGAATGTAAGAATATGTTTTACCATGATCAACTCGACAATCTTTGGTATAAACCCGGATTGGAACCGAAAGTCTTATAAAACGACTTTTTCGTTGACTCTCGATTCGGATCCATGCATGCATGTTTGAGATCTGTATTAGAGTTTATTTTTGACCATTTTTATTTATGTATGACTCTCTGGAATTTTTATAACTTGAGTCTGTGCTTAACCGATTCGTATGCATGTTTCCGCGTTATGCTTAAAGTTGACTATTTTGCCCTTTTTGATATAAAACGTGATTTTTGGAAAAGTGAAAGAGTAGAAATCTTTATTACTAATTTCTAAACTTGCACCGAAAATTTGAGATCAGTTGGTGGTCCAGATTTTGAGTTATGGCCGATATCGTAAAACTATATCTTTATGTACATAAACGGCGCTTTTAGCGTATAACCTATTTAAGGCCACTTTTTTGGTATAAAAATTTTTACCCACTGATGTTATATAATATTTTGGGATTTTTGATGATTTTTATTTAATTTTTGGCTGATCGTTTCATAGGTCGCTAAGTTGATTCGGTTAATGCCGGTTTTGACCTTTTAAGCCATAAAATGAGTTTTATAAATTCTTTTGACCCCAAACCTTTTTCTACTGATTTTATTTGTTAAATAGATTATGTTGAGCATTCTGGAAATATAAAAATCTCAGCTTTCTTTTAAAAACCCGGAAACGGCTCTAAATCGCATTTTTAAGCGTTTTTAGCGCATAGTAAGCGTTATACTCATATTAAAAACATAAGATTCATACCTACTGATGTATTTAGCATATTTTCATATAATAACAGTAAGTATAAGTTTTTGAACTCAGATTTCCAGTTTTGACATTTTTAGCCCTTGTGAAATTACTAAAATACCCCTACGGTGCATAGTTTGATTTTAAATGATAAGTTTTGTATATGGGTCATACCCTACTGTTATAATAAGACAAATTAAGTATATTTACTGTATGATTCAGACCCGAAACTCAGATTTCCAAATTTGACCCTTTTATAATCTTTTAAATGACCAAAATGCCCTTATAAGGCATAAATTGAGTTTAAAATTCATTCGGGGCATAATGGAACATAACTTGCTGATATTATATCATATTTAAAGCATATTATCTCAGGGAACTTGCATATGACTCTTTTGGTTACCCGTAACGCCCTTTTAGCGCTCGGTTCGGTTTATGTAACTAGTTTGCATAAATTGACCGAAACGGGTCAAACGTTATCGTTTTTATCTCAAAATCCAGAATGTGTTTAGTAAACCCATATTATACAAGTCTTCAAACTTGTCGGGTCAAATTCACATTCTATCCGGTCTTCGTTTAATCGTGCGAACCATATCATTCTTAAAACTAACCGGTCTAGGCCTAGGCTTAAATAAAGACCCGTTAGAAATCTAATAGGTTATTATAAACCTTTTGTTCCAGAATAAGAAGAACCAGTAAAAGTTATCTCCACTGCTATTTGTGAATTTATACTATACGCAGGTAAATACATTTTGACTTATTTTCCCTATACGGGCTTGGGTTACGGTATATAAAATACCGCTTGATCGAGCATTAAATCCTCCACCATTATGTGGATAGTTGAATAGTTTAATCGGCTCGTTTAAAGAGTCTTGTCTACTTAAGGCCTTTGGGGGGGTTAATTGACCATGTCCCGGATATCCTTGGCATCATCTTACGAGATGGCCACGACCTGAGTACGGGGTGTAGGCGTTCACCGTCTGTACATAACTCTTGAATGTGGTGGGTCCATTGATCTTTAGCCCGGACTAGATCCGGGCCACTGAACGCAAGTAACATGTAATTCGTTCACATGATTATTATATTAAATAATTGACCCAAGTTAATAAAATGTTTTATGTCATGTGCATTTAAATCAATTTTCAACCTTTTCAAAATGAGTCAGTTGATTTGTATTTACCAGTGTAACCTGACGTATTTTTCCCAAAAAGATTAAGTGCAGGTACTACACGAACTAGGCTGGCAGTCTTCTAGAACGTCCACAATAAGTCTTGCAGCTTGGGCGACAATTAAACTGTTGAACAATCATCCTATTTTATTTTCGATCCGCCTGTGGATCCGTTTTGACTACTTGTGATATTTTAATATTACATTTAATTAAAGTTGAAACGAATCTATCTTTTGCTTCTGCCGTGCATTATATTATTGTGTTGTTTGTCTATGATGATACCAACGACGTCACGATACCCCCACCGGGCCCACATGTGACACGTGTAGAAATCGGGGTGTGGCAGGCAGCCAAACACCTTGAAGTAAGAGATCAGTGGTTTGATTTTATACAGAATTTCATAAGCAGTCTTTTTGTGCCTGGGGTTTATTAAAACTCTATTCTGGACATAGCAAGCAGTGTTTACTGTCTCTGCCCAGAAAGTTAAGGGCAAACCTGAATCAGCAAGCATGGTTCTGGCAGCCTCAATCAGAGTTCTGTTCTTCCTCTCCACTACCCCATTTTGCTCTGGTGTTCTAGGAATGCTGTACTGCCTTACAATCCCTTTCTTCACACAGAAGGCATCCAACTGCTTATTTTTGAATTCCGTGCCATTGTCACTCCTAAAGCTTTTCACTGGAAGGTCAAATTGCTTTTCAACCTGTGTCACAAAGTCTTGCAAAATGCCTGCAGTTTCATCTTTTGAGTGCAAAAAGAAAGTCCATGTAAACCTAGAAAAGTCATCAACAATAACCAAACAATATCTTTTCTTCTTGAGACTCATGACTTGAATTGGGCCAAACAAATCCATGTGCAGCATTTGCAAACACTGGGTTTTTTTGGACTCTTCAATTGGCTTATATGAACTCTTATGCTGTTTTCCTTTTAAACAGGAAATGCAATGTTCAGGACATGAAAACAATTTTTGTGGTAGGCCTCTCACCAAACCATTTTTTGAAATTTCAGTTATTGTCTTAAGATTTGTGTGCCCCAGTCTTTTGTGCCAAAGTTCTGTCTCTTTGTTAGAGGCAGCTGAGAACAGACAGGCATCAGCTCTAGGACACTCTTTAGACATATCAACAACATAAACATTGCCACTTCTTTGAGCAACAAGTTTAGTTTGACCAGTTTTTATTATTGCTTCAATCTTTTTGACCATTTCTGGTCCAACAATCCTACAACAATCTTTTGTGAAGAATGACCCAAACCCTTTGTCACTCATTTGAGACACACTCAGAAGGTTGAATTTTAGATTGTCTATCAGATTGACATTTTCAAATTTTACATTTCCAGACTGCACTGTACCAGACCCCAGAACCTTCCCTTTACTATTATTCCCAAAGGATATATCACCCCCTCCATGGATTTTGAAGTCTTTGAGGAGGGCTTTACATCCTGTCATGTGCCGGGAGCCTCCACTATCTACATACCAAAGACTATCAAAGCATGCAGAAGCTCCCTGCACATGAAGTAAAAGGTTAGTTCATATGGGTTTCCAAAGCCAACAGGGCTTTGGATGGGGTCTCAGCAGTGTCTGGGATGGATGTTGAATGATGGACAGTGGTTAGATCATGGGTTTGGACAGTTTTAGTACTGTTTCTTGCTAACCACTGTTGGGGGTCTTGACCAATCACTTGTTGGTACCCAAACGGATGCCTGTTCACTTTAGGTTTAGTTGGCCTTTTGTAGACCTCATAAACGTGTGGAACCCTTTGGTAAGACTGTTTTTCCTTGCCCTTTTTGAACTGATTGGCAGGGGGTGCATCAGTAACCTGAACATCTCTTTTAGCAGATGTTTGGTTCAGCTGTTTTGTGACAGCTGTTTGAACTGGCACAAACAGTGGTTGGTTCTTAGTGAATTTGACAGATGATGTTGTTTGACTCAAGGATGTTTTAGCAGTGTATTCATTCCTTTTCACACCAATTTTTTGTAAATACACACATGCTTGAGTTTTGTGGTTTGTTTTACCACAAACAATGCAGCTTTCTGCTGGAACAATGACACTTGTTTTGTTTAAATCATATGCTTTTAAATGGAAACAATCTTTTGTTAGATGATTCCTTTTCTCACAAAATTCACAAAACAGGTTATTGATCTTTTCTTTCTTCTTTCTCTTTTCGGATTCCTTTGCAGCAGAGGTTTTAACCTCTGTTGGGATATCCTTGAGAGGAATGACTTTTTCTTTTGGAGCTTTGACACCATCAGTGGATGTAAAGTCCCTGGGCTTGAAATTTTCAAGAATATCACACTCATCAGACCATTTTGGTTTAAATTGATGTTTTTCAAGCTCCTCAAAAGTAGAGGATCCCATTGGTCTGTCAAGTGTGATTTTGTTACCAAGTGTGTCAGTGATTTTCACTTCTTAGCCATTCTTGTTTGTGGGGATGAACTCAGTGGTTACATCAGTGGTTTGAACAGTTTTATCAAAAGCATTGTTTTTGATTTCATCATTTTTTTCTAAAACCAATTCCAAATTTCACATTACTTTTGATCTGTTTTTCCAACAGGAGTTCATAACCTTTGCATGATTCCACCCATTTCTCACATGTGACCTGGGTGGACTCCAACTCCTTTTCACAAACATGATATTTTTCTATCATAGTTTGAAGTTGGGTTTTGGTTATGCTCTGCTCTTCTTTGAGACTGCCGATTTCTTTATCCTTTTCAGCCAATTTGTTTCTAAGTTCTTTTAAAGACCTTTCAAATTTGACATCATCAGTTAAGATCTTGTTCCGAAGGTTTTCATTTACCTCTTTGATGTTAGCAAAAGCAATTATGCAACTGTCAGAACACAGTTTTTCAAGAACTTGAGGAGATACCTTGGCAGCAGCCATCATTGCACAATCACATTGATGATTTTCTTCATCATCAGCTCTTCCTTCTTCCACACCTGCTAGCTCATCTTTGTTGTCTTCTTTGTCCTCTTTGGACCATGGATCTATCATTGGTTCAATCAAGGTTTCTGAATTTTCATCCAGCAGTAGTTTACCAGCAGTTTCTTTACCAACTGCTTCAGTCACTTTATCCACTGTTTCATCACTTAGCTGTTCACCTTCAGTTTCAATCCCCTCTGATATTGATTCTAATGCCATCAAACAAAATTCATCATTAGAAGGTTCATTAAAAGCATTGAGTGCAAATTTTTCATCCCCAAGCTCATCAGGTAAGCTGCTCCAGCCAACAAAGCCTTGAGTAAAGAAGCTTTGCTGCTCTGGTTGTACCACTGCTGGAGCAGCTGTTTGAGGTGCAACAGGTTGCACTTGTACCTGGGGGACAGTGATTTGAACATACTGAATTTGTGGAACAGTGGTTTGAACATAATGCACAGGCACAGGGTTAGCAGCATAGTGAGCAGTGTTTACATGTGCTGCTGGGGCATATTGGATATAGTGGACAGTGCTTTGACTTTGTGGTCTAGGGTTTGAGATAGGATGAGTGATTATGGGACTAGTGGTTTGACTTCTGCATTCCCTAGCAAATTGACCTAGTCTATTGCACTTGTAACACTTGATTTTTGATTTATCCAACCCAACCCTTAGATTCCCATGTAGCCCTGGGAATTTTCTCCCTGTTCTTTTGTAGAATTTGCTTGTTCTTACACTAAGCAAAGCCAATTGGTGCAGGATGTCCATCTCTTCTAAGTCAGTGGGATAAAAATGTTGTAAATCATTAAGTTCAAAACACAAGTTATCTGACATCTGGTTTTCAGTGTTAGCAGTAAAAGCATAATTTGCAGAGTGAGGATCAGGGTTTGTAAAGTTACTACCAGCTGTTATATCAATGAAATGATCAAAACCTTGTTCCTTACTACTGCTACCATATTCTTCCTGACCAAGAAGAGCTGTGCTACCGAAAGAGTAATCATCAGTAACTTTGCCAGACTCTTGCAACTTCCTTTTCTGGTTCAACTCCCTTTCATAGGTCATGAGTCTACCATGAAGTTAGGTCAGGGTCAGATCTTTGAACTCAGCAGAGTTTCTTGTTACAAATGCAATTGTATCCCATTTATCAGGTAGTGATCTAAGAAACCTGCTATTTTGGGTTGATTTTGGAAACTCAACCTTAACAAGCCTTAGCTCACTAATGAGACAACTGAACCGTTCAAATTGTTGGGTCAATGATTCACCCTTGATGTGACAAAAGGTTTCATACTGCTGATTCAGAATTTCCCTATTATTCTCAATAACTTCCTCGGTTCCCCTAAACTGTTCTTTCAAAGCATCCCATAGCTCTTTGGCACTGTTGCAATGCAACAGTCCAGCATAGATCTCATTTGGTAATGCAGATGCTATGATGCTAAATGCTTTGGCATCCAGTTCAAACTTTTGAAAATCAGTTTCAGTATAGTTTTCATAAGGTTTTGGTACGTTCTTCTTAGGATCCTTAGCACTTGGCACCATAGGAACATGGGGACCAAAAACAACAGACCTCCAACATCCAGTATTCTGTTGAGCAAGGATGTGACCCATCCTTCTCTCCCAGATGTTGTATTCATTTCTTTTAAGCATGGGTGGTTTAAAAAGTGAGCCAATGTTATTTTTATCATCTTGTGATTGTGACGTCATCCTGGTTGTTTTACAGGCACTGTTTGATCAACTTTGATGGTGATAAAACCTTGCACTGTTTTTCAACGAATGAACAAACGATCAGTATCAACGATTATGAGCTGAACTATTTATGTCAAAATGATTGTTAAATCAAATTTGACTGTCCTAGCTCTGATACCAATTGTTGGATCTGAGTTTGGTTTTGATTGTATTTTGTGTTTGTAATTAAAATGAAAATGGATGAGTGTGCAGCGGAATTAATATGAAAACAAACTTTGCATACAATCAAACGAGAGTGTTTCTTTGATCAAGACATTTTCAACGTAGAACCGAATGATTGAATTTAATTTCAACAACGATTACAATCAGTGCTTGAATACAAACTCCCCCTCAGCCAGAGCTCAGTGTTTGTTCGTGCAAGGAAGACGATATTGCAAAGAGCTAAATAGAACAATGCATGGTAGTGTTCTATTTATAGGCACTAGCAAACCACTGAGCATCTTAAGCTGACGTCACCATGAAAGTGACATCTAACCTCCTAACAAACTCTAACTTCTGATCAATACAAACACTGCTATGCTAACTACTGCTATTACATTACATAACATAAAGACACTTAAACAGCTGCTGCATCCTTCCACTGCTGTGAACCCAGCAGTGCTTGTCCGGATCAGCAGTACTTGACCCAAGACAGTAGATTGAGCAGTAGAGCTTTTAGTCTTTTATCAGGTCTTTACTTGAGCAGCAGTTTGATGGTCAGTAGATTGCTTGATCAGTAGATAGGAGGTCAGCAGATGTTGAAATCACCTTCAAGGGGAGAGACTTGTATATAAACATCTGTAAACATATGCTTATTCTGGATCCACTGCTCTGATCCAGTTTTGGCTTTAATTATCTGTTCCTCTGATAGGGTTCAATCCCAACAAAAAGGTTTGATATGTAAAGGATGTGTAAAACTCATTTTATTAGCAAAAAGGGCATTATCGTCAATTACCGAGTCTATGCAAGAACTCTATGTTATGATCAGCTTAAAATTAAATAAAAATCTTCAAAAATACCTAAATATTATACTACATCAGTGGGTAGAAAGTTTGGTGTCAAAATTTGAGTTTAAATAGGATTTATATCAAAATACCATTTAATTAATAAAAAGCTTTCATTTTACGATACCGAGCATAACTCTCATTTCAGACCATAAACTGATGTCAAATTTTGAGGACATACCTAAATATTAATAATAAAGGTTTTTGTCCGCTCACAACTTCAAATATCTCTTTTTAATATAAAAAGGGCATAATGGTCAACATTCAAGCATTTAACGGAAACATGTACATGAATCAGATTTCAAAGGAACCATATAGTATAATCTCAGAGGGTTATACTAACATGTAATATGGTTTTAAATAAACCCTAAGGCATATCTAAAACAAGCTAAATCGGGTCAGAACTGAAAGTCAAAGCAAAAGTCTACTTTTGCGACTTTCGGTTGCGAACCGAGCCTGAACTCAGAATTGTCGGGTTGAACATGCCTAAACATGTTCTTATATTATTTACCAAGTTATTTTAGTGTTAAAATATGTTCCATAACATCTGCATTATTAGTTATGAATTAATTTGTAAAAACTGATTCTGTTGACTTTTTATTTATAAGTTTGACCCGACATTTAACCAAGTTAGAGTGATAATCAGTAGGTGCCCTTTTAAGGGTTTATTACCTACATAATTACCAACTCATAGCCACTTTCAATTCGAGTAATGGCTGGACCATTAGTGATTAATCACTAAGTCAAAGCTTAATTACGATAGCTTTGACTTTTGGTCATTAAACTAATAAAACTTAAACTTAGGAAGCTAAGAACACTTACTAGAGTACTTGGCACGAATTAGAAACTGAGGAAAACTTCCTAGAGCTCCAAGGAACTTCAGAGAGTGAGTTGAGAAGCAAAGAATGAAATGTGCGAGAGCACAAGAACAAACAAGTCCTTTATATAGAGACTTTGATGCATCAAGATCACTCCATATGTCCCTATTGTTGCTACCAGATGAACACAGGTGTCCCTAGTGCATGAAAAACCATTTGCACAGTCCCTGGTATTGAAATCAGCCATGCAATGGCGGTGGAACTGGCTGAACCTGCAGCTGTCCATTTTTACTGCCTAGTTACAGGTCTTACGGACCGTAAGCCTAAGCCCTTACGGTCCGTATCCGTAATTCAAATTGTATCGCCCAGTTAAGCCATCTTACGGACCATAAGGCGAAAGCTTTGCGGTCCGTAAGCCTTCCATCAGAGATAAAAATTTTGAGAACTTTTATATTTGACCATGCAACTTTCTAAACTCGTATCTAAGGTCATTTTCAGCAGAATGGTCCACATGATCAGTTCTGAATTTCCCTTGAAGGCATTGCCATGCAAAATGTAGTCTTGGACTCTTTGAAAGAAGCCATGAAATGAAGAATTCTTCGTGTATACTCACATGGCCATTTCCTTGATATTTGAATTAATTCTCACAAGATTGAACCGGAATATTTATAAATCATTATCTGATTTTCGTAAGGGTATAATTAATATTACAATATTTTTGGGATCGTTAAAAGGTCACTCAGAGGTAGCATTTAACATGTCGACACTTTTAACCCCTATGCTTTGTAGAATCCTTAATTTAAATACAAACGACTTTTTATGTTCAATAATTTATTCATTAAAGAATACGAACGTCGTGTGAGGTCAATTAGAGGCACAAGAATGGCATATTGACACTTTGGATCCTTTTACTAACATATTTACATTGTTTGACCATTTTAGTCCCTCGAAATCAATTCATTACACGTTTAAAGTCCATGACACGTGTCTTTATTATATTGGTCATGATTTTACGAGGTGTTACATCCTCACCCCCTTAAAAGAAATCTCGACCTCGATATTTACTGAAATAAATGAGGGTACTTATATTTCATTGTGGATTCAACCTCCCATGTGTATTCTGGGCCTCTTCGGGCATCCCATTTTACCTTCACAATCGGCACATGCTTCCTTCGAAGCTTCTTAACCTGTCGATCCTCGATCTACAATGGTTTTTCAAAGAATTTCAAACTTTCGTCAATCTGCACGTCCTTATGCGACGTCGCTAGCAATTCATCGGCTAGACATTTCTTTAAATTGCAGATGTGGAACACATTGTGAATTCCACTTAGTTCTTCAGGTAGATTCAGCTTGTAAGCTACTGTTCTGACACATTCGATGATTTCGAATGGTCCTATGTTTCTTGGGCTTAGCTTTCCCTTTTTGCCAAAGCGCATCACCCCTTTCCAGGGAGATACCTTTAGTAGCACTTTATCACCGACTTCAAACTTTAAAGGTTTACGCCTCATATCTGCATAGCTTTTCTGCCTATCCCTGGTAGCTTTGAGACGATCACGGATCTGTACAATCTTATCTGTCGTCTCCAGGACTATATTAGGTCCTGTCAGTTGGACATCTCCAACTTCCGCCCAACAAACTAGCGTTCTGCACTTCCTTCCGTACAAGACCTCAAAAGGCGCGACTTGAATGCTCGAATGATAGCTATTGTTATATGAAAATTCAATCAAAGGAATATGGTCATCCCAACTTCCACCTAAATCAATAACACAAGCCCTTAGCATATCCTCAAGCGTTTGAATAGTATGCTCGCTTTGCCCATTCGTCTGAGGATTATAAGCAGTGCTAAAATTTAATCGAGTGCCTAGCGATTGCTGAAAGCTTTTCCAAAAGTGAGACGTGTATCTAGTATCCCTATCAGAGATAATAGATACTAGCACTCTGTGGAGAGATACAATCTCATCCACGTACAGCTGAGATAACTTATCAGAGCCGTGGGTTTCTTTAATTGGCAGGAAGTGGGATGATTTGGTCAATCTATCAACTATAACCCAAATAGTATCATTCCCACGTTTTGTCTTTGGTAACTTAGTAATGAAATCCATTGTTACCATTTCCTATTTCCAAGTGGGAAGTTCAGGCTATTGCAGCAAGTCTGACGGTTTCTGATGCCCGGTTTTAACTTGTGCGCACGTCAGACATTTAGCCACATAAATGGCTATAGGTTTCTTCAAACCTATCCACCAATAATTTGCCTTTAAATCCTGGTACATCTTATTACTGCCAGGATGTACCAAATATTTAGAACTATGAGCTTCTTGGAGAATCACATCTCTAAGCCCTCCATGGATTGGAACCCAGATTCGACCATTCATCCTAAGGATTCCATCCTTACCACATGATAATTGATCAGCAGTGACGCCTAACTTCTCATTTGGATAGTTAGCTTCTAATACAGCTTCCTTTTGAGCGGCTAACAATCTTTCATTCAAGCTGTTCTTTAATTCAATGCTCTTGGCATTTATTCTAATAGGTTTGATCCTTTCCTTTCTGCTCAAGGCATCGGCGACTAAATTTGCCTTGCCAGGATGATATCGGATTTCAAAATCATAATCATTTAGGGTTTCCATCCATCGGCGCTGTCTCATGTTGAGATTCTTCTGGTTAAACAGATGTTGAAGGCTCTTGTGATCAGAATAGATCACACACTTGGTTCCATAAAGATAATGTCTCCAAAGCATTAGTGCAAATACAACGGCACCCAACTCCAAGTCGTGGGTGGTGTAATTCTTCTCGTGCACCTTTAATTGTCGTGAAGCATATGCAATGACCTTGCCCTTCTGCATAAGCACGCATCCCATACCTGTGTGCGATGCGTTGCAATATTCTTCAATCCCTTCTGGTAATGTCAACACTGGAGCATTGCTTAATTTCTACTTAAGAATATCAAAGGATTCCTGCTGCTTGGGACCCCAGTCAAACTTGATATTCTTGCGGGTCAATGAAGTTAAAGGTGCAGCAATTCTTGAAAAGTTTTCAATGAAACGTCTGTAGTATCCCACTAGACCTAGAAAGCTGCGAATCTCAGTTGGTGTCTTGAGCGCTTGCCAATTCATAATTGCTTCTATCTTTGCGGGATCCACCTGGATACCATGCTCACTTACCACATGTCCAAGGAATTGGACTTCTCGAAGCCAAAACTCACATTTTGAAAACTTGGCGTAGAGTTTCTCTTGTTGAAGAAGTTTAAGGATACACCGAAGGTGTTTCTCATGGTCAGCTTGATTCTTCGAATAAATGAGTATGTCATCGATAAAGACAATGACAAACTTATCTAAATACGACTTGCAAACGCGATTCATGAGATCCATGAATGTTGCAAGCGCATTAGTGAGCCCAAAAGGCATCACTAAGAACTCATAGTGGCCGTAGCGCGTTCTGAACGCAGTCTTGTGCACGTCTTTGTCTCTGACCTTCAATTGGTGATAACCCGACCTTAAATCGATCTTTGAGAAGTAACTTGCTCCTTGAAGCTGATCAAATAGATCATCGATCCTGGGTAACGGATATCTATTCTTAATTGTAACTTTGTTCAGTTCTTGATAGTCAATGCACAGACGCATCGACCCATCCTTCTTCTTCACAAACATAATCGGTGCTCCCCAAGGGGACGAGCTAGGTCGAATAAATACCTTTTCTAACAATTCATCCAACTGAGTCCTTAACTCTTTCATTTCAGTTGGTGCCAATCGATATGGTGCTCTTGCAATCGGTGCTGCTCCAGGAATGATATTGATTCTGAACTCTACTTGCCTATCTGGTGGTAATACAGGTAGTTCTTCAGGGAAAACGTCTGGATATTCAGAAATCACGGGGATGTCTTCAATCTTAGGCTTTGGTTAATCGATGGTTACCTGTGCCATATAAATGACACAACCTTTCTTCATACATTTTGATGCCTTAAGCATAGACGCTTGCTTAGGCAATCCATACTGAGTATCTCCTTGAATCGTTAGTGGCTCACCATAAGGAGTCTTGATAATCACTTGCTTCTTATCACAAACAATTTGGGCCTGGTTATGAGATAACCAATCCATTCCTAATACTATGTCAAATCCTGCCAATTTCAATGGAAGCAAGGATAGTGGAAAAGAGTGACCCCTAATGGATATAAAACATCCATCTACAACAGTTGAGGCAGTTTCTAGGGTACCATCAGCCAATTCTACTTCGTATTTTATGCTTAGAGTTTTAACAGGTAGGTTTAACAATTTACAAAACTTATTGTCTACAAAAGACTTGTCTGCACCTGAATCAAACAATACTCTAGCATAAACATCGTTGATAAGAAAGGTACCTGTTATCACATTGTCGTCCTGAACCGCTTCCCGAGCATTCATTTGAAAGACCCTAGCATTGGTCTTTTTAGCCTCCTCAGGCTTCTTTGCATATTTTGGGCAGTTAGTCTTGATATGACCTTTCTCGTTACAGTTGTAACAAGTTGTATCTTTCATCTTTTTGCAATCCAAGGTCTTATGCTCCTTGGACTTGCAGATCCCACACCCAGTAGGCTTTGACTGCGACTGCGATCTTAACTCGAATCTACAATTTCCGAAATGACGTTTCTGTCAGGTCTTGCATTTGGGTTTATCACCCGACTGCTGGTTGTCCCTTTTAAATCCGGAACCCTTCTTGTACTCAGAGTTCCCCTTATGTTTCTTATCGGAACGACGTGAGTTCTCATCCTCACATTTCCTTTTCCCTTCTTCAGAATTCTTGAGCGATCTCTTCCTAACCGCAGTAAGGGATAAGGACAGATCAGCCACTGACCTAAAGGTAGTAGGTCTAGATGCTTTTACACTTGCTTTGATTTCCGGAGCTAAACCCCCAATAAAATGAGCTATGCGTTTTGGTTCCAGCGTCACCAGATAAGGAACCAATCGCGACATAGTATTCAAACTTGTAAGGTATGCTTGACAGTATAAATTCCTCATGACCAAGGTCAAGAAGTCAGTTTCAATCTTTTCCACCTCATGCCGTGGACATAAATTATCTTTGATCAACGCAACAAACTGATCCCAAGACATGTTATACAACGGGATCTTTCCTGTAGCTTGGATTAGGGATCTCCACCAAGCTAATGCTTCACCTTTGAAAGATTGTGAAACAAACTTCACAATGTCCTGCTCTGCGCAACCACTAATATCAACTAATGTATCCATCTCATCAAACCAGGTCATACAATTGATGGCCCCTTTCTCCCCTGTGAAGTCTCTAGGCTTGCAGGAGACGAAATACTTATAGGAGTAGGTCTTAACACGTGGCTCTTGAGTGATCACAATCTGCCTAGATGGAATACTCTTCTGGTATGATGAATGATGAGAATCATCCTTCTTTGACTCGTGTGTTTTAGAAGGGGGCTTACTATGAGCCATGGATCGAGTCTTAGTGCGAGTACCACTTGATTCATTAAATTGTCTGTCTAGGGCTCGAGTAATAGCATTATCTATTAATGCTTGAAGATCTGCACCCGTTACGTTTATTCTGGTGGTATCATTTCTCTCCCTGGTGTGACTGTTAACCTCTTCTGATTCAGCCATGTAGCTTGATTTGCTACATAAAATGTTGACAATAATTTATTCAGAAGTCTTACTATGGAATTGTTATTTTGACAATTCATTAACCATGGTACATATAAACCATATTGGTTATTCTGTTAGCCCTATTTATTTAGGGTTTTCATTATAATTTATCCTAGTTATAAAACATTAAGGATATTATCAGTGGCACAAAAGGCCTAGTCACATGGACGTTTTTAATTCATAAGTCGTGATCTCGTAAGATCGGGGCATTAAGGTTTGAACATAGTTCATTACCTTTTCTTGACAGGGAGTCGTAGACTACAACTGTCTTTTGTCTTATTTGACAATTATTAGGGCCTGTAGGTACTTCATCACTAATGGATGTTTAATATATGATCATCTTAATTGATGATTTGAACCCATGATTTCTAAATCATTAGGCAAGATAAGGAATCTGGAAGGATCCAATATAAGAATGACATGTGTGACTTTACCGAATCACATCTGCCAGGAGTGCTAACATGTTTTCAGATGTTAACAAGGAATTGAATCTTTTTAAATAGGTTTTACCATCATGGCCATGTCTAAAATGACATATAGGCTAGGTTATACCTCTTAAGATTCCTTTTTGATATAAACTGGCAGATCAATTACAAAAGGAATGATATTTTGATTATTTCATATATTATATTTATACATATAATGACAAATGAAATTTAAATAAAACATTCCAATAAATTTAAATGAAGCACATAGATGCCCTAAATGAGACTTTTAAATAAATAACATTGTCCACGTAGGGACTAAGAGAAGAAATACAAGTCCTCGCAGGGACTGAATACTTAAATAAATGTCCACGCAGGGACTTAGTTGAAATTTAAAATTACAAAACAAATAAATAAGGAATTTCAATAATCCCTTTTCTTCTTCCCCTTTATTAAGTTTGCCAAACCCTTAAGTAGTCCCCGGCGGCTTCTACGCTCCTCCTGAACCTCGCGTTCCACCTGGTTCAACCTCTGGAAAATCTCCTGCTGCTGCGGTGCTGGATCAGAGGCGGCTGCGGCGGCTGTTGCTGCGGAGGTTGAGGTGGTGGCGGGTGTTGATACCCATATGGTTGGTACCCAGATTGGTACGAAGCTGTGAAAGGTCCTTCAGGGTGAAGGGCATTGTAGTTGATCGCCTCAAGGTACGGGTCGACGGCAGGGGCATTGTAGTAATTGTAGGATAAGCTGGCTGCTCAAAAGGGTTATACGCCGCTGCACCGGCATAAGAAGGAATTGGGTTATCATAACCCGTGTGTGGTGGTGGTGCGACTGGAAGTGAGTCGACTTCAGAAACTGGGTTTGAAGGCCTACCCAGTTACGGGTCTTCATACAGCGGCGGGTAGTGGCTGCCACTGGAGGGTTGAGGGGTGCTGAAGTGGAAATCCCCTCCTCGCACGGACATCCGTGCACCTGTTCTTCTTCGCCTCGGTGGTTCTAGAGGCAGTTGTTGCAGTGGCGGCGGTGGTGATGGCATGATTGCCCGGAAATGTGAATCCTCAGAGGGATCCTGCTGCTGTTGTGGAAGTGGGTTGAAAGGGGGAGTGAACTCCCAGTGGTATGTGGCCCATCTCTCAGCAAAATTGTCTGGGCCCCTGTATGGCGAACCATGAAATGATGATCCGTCAGAAATCTCTATGGGATGCGTCGGCGTCCCTGTTGGTGGCATTTCTGGATCTGGATCCTCGTCCATATCCTTATCTTGATCACCGGAAAAATGATCTTCTAATCCCAACGGGTTATGGTGTAACACCCCGTGTTTTCACAAAGTCAAAATCAAGTCAAGAACTAAGTCAACGGCCGTTTCCGCGCAACTTGACTGGTAGAAATGTCTTTATTTTACTTGTATTATGTGGAGTAAGTGTTGTTAATGACAGTAATTGAATCGTTTTAAACGATATTCAATCGAACTACGACTGTGAACTATAGGCAGTAACAATGCGATAAAGTTAACTAATCAATAATCAAGCTATGCTAATCGAATCGACATCAAATCGCAACTCGAACTATGTAAATCACTTGATTGTTTATACGTGTGTGTGTGCCTTACATGTTACCTGTGCATGTTTATTTATGATGTGTTTTGACAAATCAAGCGAACTCAAGCGAACTCGAAATCTAACTAGAATATAATCGAACTCGAACTCGAATCGTGATCATGATAGATAGTGAAGAAGAGATTACGCTAGATACGAAAGTAGTTGGGACTGAAAGTAATTTGACTAGGAAACCCTATCGAATCGAACCGCTCTCAATCGTAATCGAAATATCAGGAATCGATGCGCAAACACTCGAAAGGTGTGACTGATCGATCAGGCTTCCAGCCGATCGAACAGCCAGCCGTACGGACTGCTGTCCGATCGGACAGGCTGTCCGATCGAGCTACCTGGCCGATCGGCCAGCCCTTTCCTCTTTTGTCATCCTATAAATACCTCTGTCACTATCATACCTTTCCACTTTTGAAAACTCCTGTTCGACCAGCACACTCAACCCATCTTTTCACAGATTTCTCTCGATTCCGGTAAGTATTCACCCTAAACCTTGTACTTTCGTGATCAATACACACTTCTGTACCTTTCTATCTTTCAAATCTTGATTTCTAACCGTGAAATCATCAAGATCTAAGCATTCTAGGATGATGTCATCATGGTGTTCTTCAAGAACTTCATGTTTTGGCCTTAATCCACCACGAATCACTTGGATCTAGCCGATTTCCACATAAACAACTAAGATCTATCACAGATCTGAACATTTACATGGAGTAAAGGATTGAAAGAAGGATTTCCAACTTTATTTCAACTCTTTTACGCTCAATGCCTTCAAACCGGTATAACCGGAGCTTGAGGCAACTCACTAATCATACTAGTAGTGGTGTGGTTCAAGATTCGGACTCTACCTACGAGATTCATCGATTTCGGGTTAAACTATAACTCCGTTCTGAACCGTTCACCGGCTGGACTTGGGTGATTCCTGTCCGAGCAGGGGAAACAATTAAGAACGAAGGTGCCAAGGTTCAACTCGTTGTCAAAATATCTCGAAATAATGTCAAATGATCAGAACAGCCAAGTGTTAGACGAACAGGCCGACCGGGTCAGAATGCTGACCGATCGAACAGGCTGTTCGAACGAACAGCCCAACCGATCGGACATGTCAGCCGATCGACCAGGCCAGCCGATCGGCTAGCACGTGGTCCCACACTTGACAATCGCTTGGAGTGTAGTGTTGAACAAAGTGATGTTCAATCAAACTACGGTTTGGGTTGAATTACCCTTCGGATCATGAGATACTATGCTTCAACCCTTGGTCGATTTTCAACTCGTTCGACGTACTGGAAGTGCCACCCGATCGAACATGCTGTCCGATCAGGTGACATCCCACTGAGAACCCATTTTGAAGTTCCTAACCGATCGGTTAAGCCGACCGATCGAACAGGCTGTTCGATCGATCGACCTGAAAGGTAAGGACACTCCAGTGTTCTCAAATACTACAACGAAAACTTCAAAAGGTCAAGCCATCATACACAAACACATCCTATTCAAAGGAAGAAACAATCCACTCGAACAGTCCAACCGATCGAGCCTGACGGCCGATCGAACGGGCTGACCGAACAGACTGTCCAACCGAACGAACAACTCGTTCGATCGAACCTATCGTTCGATTGACCAGGCTGTCCGACCCATCTGCACTTGTTTCCATTTTTACGTGTTGCTCATCGTTATGCTATTGAACTATTCAGGCTAACCCTACTCTCAAGCGCTCCCTTCAATCCATCGATCAATCGCTGTGAGTATACTCGAACCCTTTTTGCTTTAAGCACTTTTGGGTGTTACATATGTTACGAATATTCAAACTACAAAAATGACACTACTCAAGCTATTTGAACGCTAACCGTTAATGCATGTTATATGTGGCTTATGAATGCTTGTTTGTTATGTTTACACATGGAATGCTGTCTACCTGCCTTAGCAACGATAGTACTATAGTTTGGACTCAGCACCCGTCACGGGGGTTGTTAAGGATCATTACTTGCATGGTTACGGTGGTAAACATGTATTGCGAACTACAGCAGGCAGTCAACTCGCAGTCATTGGTATCGATGGATCTATGTCGATAACTAACGTGCTTCATTTCACTATGTGTACGTGTTGGTTATGCGTAAATGAATTTGAACTCTATATGCTAGTATCAAACTTGTATGCTCACCTTTACATTATATGTATTGACTTTATTTTAACATATGTGACAGGTGCTTAGGATGCACACGTGGTAGGAATTTGAAGCTAGAATAACGTTCTAGAGCCTAACAAATAGTTGTCTGTAAATATTAAATCAAGAGTCTCTAGAAGCAGATAAACAACTACCAGAAGTAGTTGAACGACTACTCTATTTTGAAATCTGAGTTGTCGGAACAGAATATTTTCCTAGACTTTATCTGTAATAATTTAATTGCTATTTGAGACATGGTATGGGACGTGTTATTTTAAATTGAATAGTAATAATAATTGTTATGGAAATTTCTGGACAATCTGTTTCGCTCAGTGCCACGCCCCGATGATTCCGCCATCGGTTGGGGTGTGACAAATTGGTATCAGAGCCATAACTATAGGGAATTAGGCAAGACTCGACCTAGTCCGGGTCGAAGTCCTAGATACCTAGACTATAGTTAAGAACCAACAGACCGACTTGTGCATAACCAGTATAGGCTATGTACGAGCTTATTTCCCGCTATTCCCGCCTATACTACGCTACCACTTCACTCGAAATCCCAACTATAAGTAGGCGATACGGTCGAGAATAGGTGTGAAAACCGTAAACTCTTGACTAAAGTTGCTGAGTCAACTTGCATTTTAACAACAATCGAGGAGAATTATGCTAAATTAGGAATGAAACCCATATTTTGATGAATAATCTCCTCAATTATAATAGAACAAGAGAAAAGTTGTTAAGCTAGGGGTGAAACCCTAACCTTGACAACATGTTCCGTACGTTTTACAAAACTCTCACCAAAGTCTCGATGGACTCCAACGACCTGAAGTCACGACATGACTAACGTGATACGTGCCCAATACCCAAGAATCGAGGCAAAAGGGCACCATCCTGGAAGTTAAAAGTGCGCAACGGATCTTTGTGAATAGTCGAAGTACTTGGGTCAGTCAAAGTCTACTAGCCACAGACAATCTATTTCACAATTTTGTGCGTTTCAATCCGAAGCCGCAACTGCTGATGATTCGTCGATTTACATGTTTTATGTGCGTTTACCTGTTTTGTGCTTAAATTTTTGAAAGGATTATTCGATTTACGCTTCGCTTCGATCGACACACAAGATTCGCACCACACTCCTATCCCAATACGCTGGCAAACCACTAAACCCTAAGACAACCTTAAGGTAACTATACGCTTATACCACGCTACTCGATACGCCAAACGCAACTGCTATGACGAACAATCGCAGACCGGGAATGATAGGTTTCTGTTTTCTGAATGCCTCTAGTAACTTAATGCGTACGTGCTACTGTGTTTCTATGCCCTATGTACTTATGTGCTTCTGTGTTTATATGAATCTGTGATTATGTGCCTAGGTGTTTGTGATACCTGTTACATTGTGTGTTCCTAAGCTTTAGTAGTAGTAAGCGTGTGTGGTGAGATTCGAATTCGTTGTGTTAAGTCTTGTGACGATGTCTGTTGCAGACAATGTCAACTGAACCATCAGCAGGACCCCGTCACACACTACTCTCTCGTCAAGAAAAGAGGGACAAACGCCTTGCTTCCATCATCGCCAAAAGTGTGGCAAAGGCCGTGAGTGATGTTTACGAGAATGCCAGCAAATCATCCGAGGAATCGAGAACCGAAGCTCCAAAAGCTGCCGCAAGACCTTTCAGTTTCAAGAAATTCAAGTCGTGTGGGCCAAAGGAATTCACTGGCGAAGGAGGTCCTACTGCAGTATTCCAATGGTTTGACTCCATTGAGGTCACTCTGCGACAGAGCGGTTGCCCTGATGACCTCCGAACTCTGAATGCTACCGGCGTTTTCCAGTCCCGAGCACTAGACCGGTGGACGGCCGAGAGAAACAAGCGAGGGAACGATACAGCCTACGGTCTGTCGTGGGACGAGCTCAAGGAAGTTATGCTAGAAAAATTTTGCCATCCTCACGAACGTCAAAAGCTAGAAGATGAATTTTGGCACATACATCATAACGATGGTGACAATGCTGGTCTCACTGCTCGTTTCAAACAGCTCAGCATCATCTGTCCCGATCAAGTCAAGACTCCAGAGATCGCAATCAAGAAGTACATCCGAGCTTTGCCCGACTGCGTTGCTGATTTCGTGCAAGCGGCTAAGACTACGACGATCGAGGAAACTTATCTGTTGGCCGCTGAAATCAATGACAAAATGGTTAAGGCTGGTGTCTGGGATAAGACTTTGAAGCATCTGCATCAAGCTACCGTTACCGCACCCACTGCTGAACCTACCTCATCAAGCAACAAGAGGAAGAACAAGAGAAAGAACAGCTCCAACAACAAGAACTCTGCGATTACTGTTGCACCAATTCAAGCCGTCCCTACCCAACAGCGTCAAGTAACGGCGCCTGTGGCCAATGCACCGCCTGCAAAGCGTGCATACACTGGACCACACCCACTCTGCCCTACTTGCACCTACCATCACCCGACTACTATTCAATGCCGCTTTTGTGCCAATTGCAATGTGTACGGCCATTTCACCGCCAACTGCCGCATTCGCCAAGCTCCTGCCAATCAAGCTCACCTCACTGCCCCACAGGGTCAACAAGCTCCTCCAGCACCCGCAGTCAAAGCCAGAGCCTGCTTCGCATGTGGCGACCCGAACCATTTCGCCAACATGTGCCCAAATAGGGTTGTGAAGCAAGAGCCCCAACAGCAGCTGCCACAACAACAACAACAGCAGCAACAACAGGCCGCAAGTGCCAGAACTTTCAACCTCAACGTGCGTCAAGCGTAGGCCGACAACAACGTGGTCAATGGTACGTTCCTTGTGAATGGTATTTATGCTTCATGTTTGTTTGATACCGGAGCCAATAATTGCTTTGTGTCGTTCGAATTTGAGAAACTTCTTAGCCGTAAACATTCCCAACTTTCCTCCGCATTCGAAGTAGAAGTCGCTACCGGAAGAACCGTCTCCGTTAATTCCGTTATCCATGATTGTACCCTTGAGCTCAACAATCACATCTTTTCAATCGACCTTATTCCGATGCAACTCGGAAGCTTCGAGATCATAATAGGCATGGACTTTCTTCGAGAAAATCATGCTGAAGTTGTGTGCTACGACAAGATGATTCGATTATCGCTCGCAAATGGTGACCTATTATGTGTGTACGGTGATACTACTTCGAAGGGACTCAAGCTTATGTCATGCCTGCAAGCTAGCAAGTATCTCCGCAAGGAATACAGGGCTTTCTTGGCTAACATCGTAGTAGCAGAGAAGGAAAAGAAAGAAAAGAAGGAAGTGAAAAACGTCCCAGTGGTTCGAGAATTTCCTAATGTCTTTCCAGAGGATCTTCCCGGACTACCGCCAAGCCGTGATATCGACTTTCGTATCGATCTAATTCCTGGAGCCAACCCTATCACCAAAGCTCCTTACCGACTCGCGCCATCTGAGATGCGCGAACTCTCAACTCAACTCCAGGAGCTACTTGAGAAAGGCTTCATTCGCCCGAGCACCTCTCCTTGGGGCGCGCCAGTCCTCTTCGTTAAAAAGAAGGATGGATCGTTCAGGATGTGCATCGACTATCGGGAATTGAATAAGTTGTCTATCAAGAACCGCTACCCTCTACCTCGAATCGATGATTTGTTTGATCAACTACAAGGCGCTACGTGTTTCTCAAAGATCGATCTGCGTTTGGGTTACCATCAGCTACGTATTCAAGAGGAGGATATACCCAAAACTGCGTTTTGTACACGGTATGGTCATTACGAGTTCGTCGTCATGCCATTTGGTCTAACAAACGCACCAGCGGTTTTCATGGATCTGATGAATCGCGTGTGTAAACCATATCTCGACCGTTTCATCATCGTATTCATCGACGATGTCTTGATTTATTCCAAGTCAAAAACCGAACACGCGCAACATCTACGTTTGGTTCTCGAGTTACTCCAGGGGAACCAACTCTATGCCAAGTTCTCCAAGTGCGAATTTTGGTTGGGGGAAGTTCAATTTCTGGGGCACATTGTTAATAGTCAAGGTATCCACGTCGATCCTACGAAGATTGAAGTTGTCAAGAGCTGGGTTACGCCTAAGAACCCATCCGAAGTCCGTTCTTTTCTCGGACTAGCGGGCTATTATCGGCGATTTATCGAGGGATTCTCAAAGATCGCTGTGCCGCTTACCACTCTCACACATAAAGACCAGCCTTTTGTCTGGGGAACCAAACAAGAGTCTGCTTTTCGAACCCTCAAACACATGCTTTGCAATGATCCGGTTCTCACGTTGCCCGACGGAACCAACGATTTCATTGTCTACTGTTGTCACACCCCAACCGATGGCGGAATCATCGGGGCATGGCACTGAGCGAAACAGATTGTCCAGAAGTTTCCATAACAACTATCATTACCATTCAATTAAACAATACGTCCCATACCGTATCTCAAATAGTTAAATAATTATTACAGATAAGCATCAAGACAAATGTTCTGTTCCGACAACTCAGATTTAAACATAACTACTTTATTCGTTGGTTTCTAGGACTCCAGTTCCTAGCCTCAATTTCATCACAGCGCAAAGAATATACAAGCAACCTAAGCACCTGTCACATACATTAAAATAAAGTCAATACATAAATGTAAAGGTGAGCATACAAGTTTGATAATAGCATATAGAGTTTGAATTCGTTTACGCATAACCAGCACGTACACGTAGTGAAATGAAGCACGTTAGTTATAGACATAGATCCATCGATACCAATGACTGCGGGTTGACTGCCCGAGGCAGTTCGCAATACATGATTACCACCGTAATCCATGCAAGTAATAATCCTTAACAACCCCCGCGAGCGGGTGCTGAGTCCAAACTATAGTACTATCGTTGCTAAGGCAGGTAGACATCATTCCATGTGTAAACATAACAAACAAGCATTCATAAGCCACGTATAACATGCATTAACGGTTAGCGTTAAAATAGCTTGAGTAGTGTGATAATTGTAGTATGTAACGTATATAACACCCAAAAGTGCTAAAAGCAAAAAGGGATCGAGTATACTCACAGCGATGAATGGATTGAAGGGAGCGCTTAGCGAGTATGATTAGCCTGAATAGATTCGGTAGCGTAACGATAAGTGATACGAAAAACAATACAGAGTTGATCGTGCGGATGTGTTATCCGTGCAGATCAATCATCTGTGCGAATTGGCTATTCGTGCGGATGGTGGTTCGTCCGGTGCGGACAACTCACTCGTGCGGATAACCATTCGAGTGGATTGTTTCTTCCTAACTAAGGATGTGTTTGTGTATGATGGCTTGTGCTTAGGAGTTTTCGTTGTAGCATTTAGAAAACAACCAAGTATCTCTACCCTTTAAGCCGGTTGCGCGGACGACGATCCGTCCGGATGGTAGTCCGTGCGGACACAACTTTAAGGCAAGGTCACTTGTAGGAGTGGGTGTAATCCGTCCGGATGGTCTGTCCGCGCGGACAAGCTATCCGTGCGAATTAGCACTTTGGTGATTGATTAAGGTCTTAGTATCTCATGATCCGAACAGTAATCCATTCAGAGCGTCACTCGTGCGGATTACTTATTCGTCGATACTCAAACCTTGTTCGGTCATGGGTCCCAAGTGTGGTTCGTCTGGTTATCAGCCTATCCGGATAATCCGTCCGTGCGGACAGCTTGTCCGTGCGGACAGCCTCCCCATGCGGACAGCATCTTGTTTTGGCTGTTCCGTCCGTCTACTCTTGGTCGCCTTTGTCGTTCTATCGAGACGTTCTGATTACGTGGCAACCATTTTGGAATCGCATCCTTACCCGTATGACCAAGTCGGCCAGGAATCACCCTAGTTTGACCGGTCAGCGGCTCGGGGTGCTTATTCCGGTTTAACTCGGAATCAGGTGTCTTGTGGGTAGAACCCAGATCTAGGACTAGCGCATCGCTAACATTAAGCAGAGACTAGAACAGGTCTGGTTCCTAACGTTTCTTAAAGTTAAAAAAAGGAGAAAACTTGTCTATTTCTTTCAACTCTTTTATCCTTTAGAAAAGTTTTAGATTTAGGTGAAGTTGTTTATGAAATCTTTTGGAAATCGTTCAGATTCGAGTTACTCTTAGTGGAATGAGGTCACACTTGAAGTTCATGAGAACTTTCATGATGACGTCACCCGAGAGTACCTCAAATCTGGATGATTCCTTGGTTAAAAGTTGAGATTTGAAAGATAGAAAGGTGTGGACTTGCGTATAGACCAAGAATGTACAAGAATCAGAGTGAGATCTTACCTGGATTGAGAGAAATCGAAGGAGAGGTGAGAAAAGTATGCTGGTCGGACGTCACTTGCCAAAAGTGGAAGGTTTGGAGTGTGACCCGAGTATTTATAGGATGCCAAAAGAGGAAAGGGTAATCCGTGCGGATTGCACGTCACTCGGATTAGTTATCCATCCGGGTTGGCAATCCATGCGGATGATCAATCCGTGCGGATTGACTGTCCGTTCGGATGGACAATCCGTGCGGATGACATCCATGTGGCGCGTTCGGTGCGACGATCTTTCGATGTTTCAGTTTCGATTGCGAACGATTTGATAGGGTTTCCTAGTCAAATTACTTTTAGTCCCAACTACTTCGTATATAGCATGGTTCGATTCGGAATTCGGGTTCGAGTTCGATTACATTCGAGTTAGACTTTGAGTTCGATTGAGTTTGCTTGATTACCACAACGTAACATAAATAAACATGCACAGGTAACACGTAGGGCACACACACACGTATGAACAATAAGTAAAATACGTAGCTCGAGTTACGATTTGATGTCGATTTGATTAGTATAGCTTGATTATCAGTTGATTAACTTTATTGCATTGTTACTTCCTATGATTCTCAGTCGTGAGTCGATTGAAATAGGGTTAACACACAGTTCGATTATTGCAAGTAACAACATTTACTCCACATAATACAAATAAAATAAAGACATCTCTATGAGTCAAGTCGCGCGAAATCGGTCGTTGACTTTGACCTTGACTTTGACTTTGACTTGTGAAAACACGGGGTGTTACAGCCTCCCCTTGTTTAAGGAATTTCGTCCCGAAATTAAGCTGAAAGCCGTAACCAACCGTGGCTCACGTGTGAAAATTTCCGTTTAGACCAATTTTGACTCGTGTGACGTGCGGAATCCGTACACTACTGTGACTATTGCAGGATCGGTTTTGACACCGTATGAATGCGTAACGAACGTTCGGCGTGCGAAATCTGTAATCCGTAATCATATGTACGATTAACGTGACTTTATTGATTAGCTTTGAAATTAAACAAACCACTAGAATCACAAAGTCACTTTCTCTCTAACGCCTCCCTAACTAAACAACTGTGGATACTTTGTCTTCATGTCGCTTTCGAGTTCCCAAATGAACTCTGCGCCGCGTTTGCCTTCCCATCGGACTTTCACAATAGGAATGCGTGAGCGCCTGAGCTGCTTGGTTTGGCAATCCATGATTTCAACAGGCTTCTCCACGAAGTGTAGTGTCTCGTTTACTTGTAGGTCGTCTAGATGGATATGTAGATCGTGGTCGGCGATGCACTTTCGGAGGTTTGACACGTGGAAAGTCGGGTGAACATTGCTAAGTTCCTCCGGTAATTCGAGTCTGTAGGCAACTTTTCCGATCCTTTCCAGAATCTTAAAAGGTCCAACATATCGAGGCGCGAGTTTTCCCTTTTTGCCGAATCGTACTACACCCTTCCAAGGTGATACCTTTAGGAGTACGTAGTCACTAACGCCAAATTCACGGGGCTTGCGCTTCTTATCGGCGTAAACTTTCTGTCGATCCTGAGCTTTCGCTAGGTTGTCTCTAATTTGGAAAATTTTGTCTGTCGTTTCTTGTAGCAGCTCCGGACCGGTTAGTTGCGAATGACCGATCTCGTGCCACACAATAGGTGATCGACATCTTCTTCCGTATAATGCCTCGAAAGGTGCCATTTGGATGCTAGCCTGGTAGCTGTTGTTATACGAGAATTCGACCAGTGGCAGGTGTTTATCCCAATTACCACCGAAGTCTAGAACACACGAACGGAGCATGTCTTCAAGAGTATGAATCGTTCTTTCAGTCTGACCGTCGGTTTGTGGGTGGAAAGCGGTACTTAGATTAAGCGTTGTACCGAGTGCCGTTTGAAACGTTTCCCACAATCGTGAAGTAAACCGAGCATCACGATCAGAGATGATGTCACGAGGCATCCCATGTCTACAAATGATCTCGTCGGTGTAGATTCGGGCTAATCGTTCCACCTTGTAGTCTTCTCGTATTGGCAGAAAGTGAGCTGATTTAGTCAACCGGTCAACAACAACCCAAATGCTGTCGTGACCTGATGACGTAGTTGGAAGTTTGGTTACGAAATCCATAGCTATGCTCTCCCATTTCCACATGGGAATTGGTGGTTGTTCGAGCAAACCAGAGGGTCTTTGATGTTCAGCCTTGATTCTAGCACAGGTTAAGCATCTTCCGACGTAGAGGGCGATATCCCGTTTCATACCCGGCCACCTGTACCTATAACGAAGATCCTGGTACATCTTGTCAGCACCGGGATGAATGGAATAGCGGGATTTATGGGCTTCGTCCATGATAATCTGTCACAAATCGGTTCGCTTGGGAATCCAAATTCGGTCCAAAAAGTGGAATATCCCGTTCGATTTGCTCACAAGTTGGGCTCCATCATGGTAGATTCGTTCTTTCTTCAAAGTGCGTTTGTTGAAACATGCATGCTGAGCGTCTCGGATGAGAGTTTCGAGGTTGTGCTGGGCTTGAACATTACGAATGTTGAGCAGATAGCTCCGTCTGCTAAGTGCGTCGGCAACAACATTTGCCTTGCTTGGGTGATAACGAATCTCACAGTCGTAATCGTTGAGAAGTTCTACCCATCGGCGTTGACGCATATTAAGTTCCCTCTGATTAAAGATGTGTTGCAGGCTCTTATGATCGGTGAAGATCGTACACTTGGTACCGTACAGGTAGTGTCGCCAAATCTTTAATGCAAAAACAACTGCGCCTAGCTCGAGATCATGGGTTGTATAGTTCTTCTCGTGGATTTTGAGCTGTCGAGATGCGTAAGCTATAACCTTGTCCCGTTGCATGAGCACACAACCAAGACCAAGGTTGGAAGCATCACAGTAGACAATGAAATCATTGTTTCCGTCGGGTAATGTGAGAACAGGAGCGTTGCAAAGCATGTGCTCGAGGGTTCGAAAGGCAGACTCTTGTTTGGTTCCCCAGACAAAAGGCTGGTCCTTGTGTGTAAGAGAGGTAAGCGGTACAACAATCTTCGAGAATCCTTCAATAAATCGTCGATAGTAGCCCGCCAGTCCGAGAAAGGAACGAACTTCAGACGGATTCTTAGGCGTAACCCAGCTCCTGACAGCTTCAATCTTCGCAGGGTCGACGTGAATGCCTTGACTATTAACAATGTGACCCAGGAATTGAACCTCCCCCAACCAAAATTCGCACTTGGAGAATTTGGCGTAGAGTTGGTTCCTTCGGAGTAACTCGAGGACCAAACGTAGATGTTGCGCGTGTTCGGCCTTCGATTTGGAATATATCAAGACGTCGTCGATGAATACGATGACGAAACGGTCGAGATATGGTTTACACACGCGATTCATCAGATCCATGAAAACTGCTGGTGCGTTTGTTAAGCCAAAAGGCATGACAACGAATTCGAAATGACCGTAACGAGTGCGAAACTCGGTTTTGGGTATATCCTCCTATTGTATATGCAGCTGATGGTATCCTGAACGTAGATCAATCTTCGAGAAACACGTAGCGCCTTGTAGCTGATCAAATAAGTCGTCGATTCGAGGTAAAGGATAGGTTCTTGATAGTAAACTTATTCAACTCCCGATAGTCGATGCACATCCTGAACGACCCATCCTTCTTTTTGACGAAAAGGACTGGAGCGCCCCAAGGAAAGGTGCTCGGGCGAATAAAGCCTTTATCAAGTAGTTCCTGAAGTTGGGTTGAGAGTTCGCGCATTTCGGATGGCGCGAGGAGATAAGGAGCCTTGGCAATAGGATTAGCTCCAGGAATGAGATCAATACGAAAGTCGATATCACGACTTGGAGGTAATCCGGGAAGATCCTCTGGAAAGACCTGAGGAAATTCTCGAACCACAGGAACGTCTTTCACTTCCTTCTTCTCTTTCTTTTCCTTCTCTGCTGCTACGACGTTGGCCAAGAAAGCCCTGTATTCCTTGCGGAGATACTTGCTAGCTTGCAGGCATGACATAAGCTTGAGCCCCTTTGAAGTAGTATCACCATAAACACATAACAAGTCACCATTTGCGAGCGAAAATCGAATCATCTTATCGAAGCACACAACTTCAGCATGGTTTTCTCGAAGAAAGTCCATGCCTACTATGACGTCGAAGCTTCCGAGTTGCATCGGAATAAGGTCAATCGGAAAGATGTGATTGTTGAGCTCGAGAGTACAATTACAGATAATAGAATTAACAGCGACGGTTCTCCCGGTAGCGAATTCAACATCGAATGCAGAGGATAATCGAGAACGTTTACGACTAAGGAGTCTCTCAAATTCGGTCGACACAAAGCAATTATCGGCTCCAGTATCAAATAAACATGAAGCATAAATACCATTCACAAGGAACGTACCATTGACCACGTTGTTGTCGGCCTGGGCTTGACGCACAGTGAGATTGAAGGTTCTGGCACGTGCGGCTTGTTGTTGTTGCTGCTGTTGTTGCTGTTGCTGTGGCTGCTGCTGCTGTGGTTCTTGTTTCACGACCCTGATCAGGCACATGTGGCGAAATGATTCGGGTCGCCACATGAGAAGCAGGCTCTGGCTTTGATTGCGGGTTCCGGAGGAGTTTGTTGACCCTGTGGGGCAGTGAGTAGGGCTTGATTGACTGGAGCTTGACGAATACGGCAATTGGCAGTGAAGTGGCCGTAAACGTTGCAATGAGCACAAAATCAACATGGAATGGCAGTCGGTTGATGATAGGTGCAAGTAGGGTAGAGCGGATGTGGCCCAGTGTATACACGCTTTGCAGGCGGTGCATTGGCCACAGGCGCTGCTACTTGGCGTTGTTGAGCAGGCACAACTTGAATTGGTGCAGCAGTGATCGCACAGTTCTTGTTGGTGGAGTTGCTCTTTCTCTTGTTCTTTCTCTTGTTGCTCGATGAGGTGGGTTCAACAGTCGGTGCAGTAGTGGTAGCTTGATGCAGATGCTTGGAAGTCTTGTCCCAGACACCAGCTTTAACCCTTTTGTCATTGATTTCAGCGGCCAACAGATAAGTTTCCTCGATCGTGGAAGTCTTAGCCGCTTGCACGAAATCAGCAATGCAGTCGGGCAAAGCTCGGATGTATTTCTTGATGGTGATCTCCGGGGTCTTGACTTGATCGGGACAGATAATGCCGAGCTGCTTGAAACGAGCAGTGAGTCCAGCATTGTCACCCTCATGCTGATGTATGTGCCAAAATTCATCTTCAAGCTTTTGACGTTCGTGAGGAGGGCAGAATTCCTCCAGCATGACTTCCTTGAGCTCGTCCCATGACAGACCGTAGGCTTCATCATTCCCTCGCTTGTTCCTCTCCGCCGTCCACCAGTCTAGAGCACGGGACTGAAAGACGCCGGTAGCGTTCAGAGTTCGAAGGTCGTCGGGGCAACCACTTTGTCACAGAGTAACCTCAATAGAGTCAAACCAGTGGAATAGCGCAGTAGGACCTCCCTCGCCAGTGAATTCTTTCGGCCCACACGACTTGAATTGTTTAAAATTGATGGGTCTTGCGGCAGCTTTAGGAGCTTCAGTTCTCGATTCCTCAGACGATTTGCTAGCATTCTCATAAACGTCACTCACGGCTTTTGCCACACTTTTCGCGATGATGGAAGCAAGGCGTTTGTCTCGCAGCTCTCGACGAGATAGTGGCGTGCGACGGGATTCTGACGATGGTCCAGTTGACATTGTCTGCAACAGACATTGTCACAGGACTCAACACAACGTATTCGAATCTCACCACACACGTTTTACTACTTACTAAAGCTTAGGAACACGCAATGTAACAGGTATCACATAAACACATAGGCACATAATCACAGGTTCATATAATCACAGAAGCACATAACCACATAGGGTACAGAAACATAGCAGTACGTGCGCATTTAGTCACTAGAGGCATTCAGAAAGCAGAAACCTATTATCCCAAGTTCGCGATTGTTCGGATATAGCGTTCGTATCGAGTCGTGTAGTATAATCGTAGCATAAAGTCGTCCATAATTTCAGCGATTGATTAGCGATGTGTGGTGCGTTGTGTGGGTAGATAATGCAAAAGGCACTATATCGAAACCAGCGGTATCTCAAAACGCTATCAAACAAGCATAAAACACGTAATTCACATAAAAGCGACGAATAATCAGAGTCAATAGTTTGGCTCAAAACATGAAATACGCATAAAATCAAAAGATAGATTGTCTGCGGCTAGTAGACTTCGACTAACCAAGGCAATTCGACTATTCACAAGGGTCCTGTTTTGCACTTTTAACGTTCAGGACTGTGCCCTTGCCTCGATTCTTGGGCATTTAACACGCATCCCGTTAGTCATATCATGACTTCAGGCCGTTGGAGTCCATCGAGACTTTGGTGAGAGTTTTGTAAAACCAGAAGGTATAGCTATCAAGGTTCGGGTTTCACCCCTGACTTAACAACTTTCGCCCCTGCGCTTTAATAAAATAGAGGAGATTATTCATCAAAATGTGGATTTCACCCCTGATTTGGCATAATCCCCCTCGATTACAGTTAAAATTTCGAGTCGAGTAAGCGATCTCAGTCGAGAGTTTGCGGTTTTCACACCTATTCTCGGCCTTATTGCTCACTCATAATTGAAAATTTTGAGTACAGTGATAGTGTAGAATGAGTGTAAGGTGCGAGCGATAGTAGCGAGTTTATGCATACGCGCAATTGGTCTGTTGGTTCTTAACTATAGTCTAGGTCTCTAAGACTTCGACCCGGACTAGGTCAAGTCTTGCCTAATTCCCTATAGTTATGGCTCTGATACCAATCTGTCACACCCCAACCGATGGCGGAATCATCGGGGCATGGCACTGAGCGAAACAGATTGTCCAGAAGTTTCCATAACAACTATCATTACCATTCAATTAAACAATACGTCCCATACCGTATCTCAAATAGTTAAATAATTATTACAGATAAGCATCAAGACAAATGTTCTGTTCCGACAACTCAGATTTAAACATAACTACTTTATTCGTTGGTTTCTAGGACTCCAGTTCCTAGCCTCAATTTCATCACAGCGCAAAGAGCATACAAGCAACCTAAGCACCTGTCACATACGTTAAAATAAAGTTAATACATAAATGTAAAGGTGAGCATACAAGTTTGATAATAGCAGATAGAGTTCGAATTCGTTTACGCATAACCAGCACGTACACGTAGTGAAATGAAGCACGTTAGTTATCGACATAGATCCATCGATACCAATGACTGCGGGTTGACTGCCCGAGGCAGTTCGCAATACATGATTACCACCATAATCCATGCAAGTAATAATCCTTAACAACCCCCGCGAGCGGGTGCTGAGTCCAAACTATAGTACTATCGTTGCTAAGGCAGGTAGACAACATTCCATGTGTAAACATAACAAACAAGCATTCATAAGCCACGTATAACATGCATTAACGGTTAGCGTTAAAATAGCTTGAGTAGTGTGATAATTGTAGTTTGTAACGTATGTAACACCCAAAAGTGCTAAAAGAAAAAAAGGGATCGAGTATACTCACAGTGATGAATGGATTGAAGGGAGCGCTTAGCGAGTATGATTAGCCTGAATAGATTCGGTAGCGTAACGATAAGTGATACAAAAAACAATACAGAGTTGATCATGCGGATGTGTTATCCGTGCGGATCAATCATCCGTGTGAATTGGCTATTCGTGCGGATGGTGGTTCGTCCGGTGCGGACAACTCACTCGTGCGGATAACCATTCGAGTGGATTGTTTCTTCCTAACTAAGGATGTGTTTGTGTATGATGGCTTGTGCTTGGGAGTTTTCGTTGTAGCATTTAGAAAACAACCAAGTATCTCTACCCTTTAAGCCTGTCGCGCGGACGACGATCCGTCCGGATGGTAGTCCGTGCGGACACAACTTTAAGGCAAGGTCACTTGTAGGAGTGGGTGTAATCCGTCCGGATGGTCTGTCCGCGCGAACAAGCTATCCGTGCGAATTAGCACTTTGGTGATTGATTAAGGTCTTAGTATCTCATGATCCGAACAGTAATCCTTTCAGAGCATCGCTCGTGCGGATTACTTATTCGTCGATACTCAAACCTTGTTCGGTCATGGGTCCCAAGTGTGGTTCGTCCGGTTATCAGCCTATCCGGATAATCCGTCCGTGCGGACAGCTTGTCCGTGCGGACAACCTCCCCGTGCGGACAACATCTTGTTTTGGCTGTTTCGTCCGTCTACTCTTGGTCGCCTTTGTCGTTCTATCGAGACGTTCTGATTACGTGGCAACCATTTTGGAATCGCATCCTTACCCGTATGACCAAGTCGGCCAGGAATCACCCTAGTTTGACCGGTCAGCGGCTCGAGGTGCTTATTCCGGTTTAACTCGGAATCAGGTGTCTTGTGGGTAGAACCCAGATCTAGGACTAGCGCATCACTAACATTAAGCAGAGACTAGAACAGGTCTGGTTCCTAACGTTTCTTAAAGTTAAAAGAAGGAGAAAACTTGTCTATTTCTTTCAACTCTTTTATCCTTTAGAAAATTTTTAGATTTAGGTGAAGTTGTTTGTGAAATCTTTTGGAAATCGTTCAGATTCGAGTTACTCTTAGTGGAATGAGGTCACACTTGAAGTTCATGAGAACTTTCACGATGACGTCACCCGAGAGTACCTCAAATCTGGATGATTCCATGGTTAAAAGTTGAGATTTGAAAGATAGAAAGGTGTGGAATTGCGTATAGACCAAGAATGTACAAGAATCAGAGTGAGATCTTACCTGGATTGAGAGAAATCGAAGGAGAGGTGAGAAAAGTATGCTGGTCGGACGTCACTTGCCAAAAGTAGAAGGTTTGGAGTGTGACCCGAGTATTTATAGGATGCCAAAAGAGGAAAGGGTAATCCGTGCGGATTGCACGTCACCCGGATTAGTTATCCATCCGGGTTGGCAATCCGTGCGGATGACATCCATGTGGCGCGTTCGGTGCGACGATCTTTCGATGTTTCAGTTTCGATTGCGAACGATTTGATAGGGTTTCCTAGTCAAATTACTTTTAGTCCCAACTACTTCGTATATAGCATGGTTCGATTCGGAATTCGGGTTCGATTTCGATTACATTCGAGTTAGACTTTGAGTTCGATTGAGTTTCCTATGATTCACAGTCGCGAGTCGATTGAAATAGGGTTAACACACAGTTCGATTATTGCAAGTAACAATACTTACTCCACATAATACAAATAAAATAAAGACATCTCTACGAGTCAAGTCGCGCGAAATCGGTCGTTGCTTTGACCTTGACTTTGACTTGTGAAAACACGGGGTGTTACAACTGTGATGCTTCCAACCTTGGTCTCGGCTGCGTCCTCATGCAACGAGATAAGGTCATAGCTTACGCATCTCGTCAGATCAAAATCCACGAGAAGAACTATACCACCCATGACCTCGAGCTAGGCGCGGTTGTTTTTGCATTAAAGATTTGGCGACACTACCTGTATGGTACCAAGTGTACGATCTTCACCGATCATAGGAGCCTACAACATATCTTTAATCAGAAGGAAATCAATATTCGTCAACGCCGATGGGTAGAACTTCTCAACGACTACGACTGTGAGATTGGTTATCAACCAGGCAAGGAAAATGTTGTTGCCGACACACTTAGCAGACAGAGCTATCTGCTTAGCACTCGTAACATTCAAGCCCAGCATGATCTCGAAACTCTCATCCGCGATGCTCAACATGCGTGTTTTAACGAACGCACATTGAAGAAAGAACGAATCTACCACGATGGAGCCCAACTGGTGAGCAAACCTAACGGGATATTCCACTTTTTAGACCGAATTTGGATACCCAAGAGAACCAACTTGCGACAAATTCTGATGGACGAAGCCCATAAATCCCGATATTCTATCCATCCCGGTGCCGACAAAATGTACCAGGATCTTCGTTACAAGTACTGGTGGCCGGGTATGAAAAGGGATATCGCACTCTATGTCGGAAAATGCCTAACTTGTGCTAGGATCAAGGCCGAACATCAAAGACCCTCTGCCTTGCTCGAACAACCGCCAATCCCCATGTGGAAGTGGGAGAGTATAGCTATGGACTTTATAACCAAACTACTACACACGTCATCAGGTCACGACAGCATTTGGGTTGTGGTCGACCGACTAACTAAATCAGCTCACTTTCTGCCCATACGAGAAGACTACAAGGTAGAACGATTAGCCCGAATCTACACCGACGATATCATTTGTAATCATGGAACGCCTCGTGACATCATCTCTGATCTTGACGCCTGGTTTACTTCACGATTGTGGGAAACGTTTCAAAGGGCACTCGGTACAACGCTCAATCTAAGTACTGCGTTCCACCCACAAACCGACGGTCAGACTGAAAGAACGATTCGTACTCTTGAAGACATGCTCCGTTCGTGTGTTCTAGACTTCGGTGGTAATTGGGATAAATACCTGCCGCTAGTTGAATTCTCGTATAATAACAGCTACCATTCCAGCATCCAAATGGCACCATTCGAAGCATTATACGGAAGAAGACGTCGATCGCCTATTGTGTGGCATGAGATTGGTCACTCGCAACTAACCGGTCCGGAGCTACTACAAGAAACGACAGACAAAATTTTCCAAATTCGAGACAACCTAGTGAAAGCCGGGATCGACAGAAAAGGTACGCCGATAAAAAGCGCAAGCCCCGTGAATTTGGCATTGGTGACTACATTCTTCTAAAGGTATCACCTTGGAAGGGGGTAGTCCGATTCGGCAAGAAAGGGAAACTCGCGCCTCGATATGTTGGACCTTTTAAGATTCTGGAAAGGATCGGAAAAGTCGCCTACAGACTCGAACTACAGGAGGAACTTAGTAACGTCCACCCGACTTTCCACGTGTCAAACCTCCGAAAGTGCATAGCAGACCCTGACTTACACGTCTCTCTAGACGATCTGCAAGTGAACGAAACATTACACTTCGTGGAAAAGCCTGTCGAAATCATAGATCGCCAAACCAAGCAGCTCAAACGCTCTCGCATTCCTATTGTGAAAGTCCGATGGGAAGGTAAACGAGGCGCATAGTTCACTTGGGAACTCGAAAGCGACATGAAGGCTAAGTACCCGCAATTGTTTAAAGAGAGTTCTCAAACGTGAATCACGTTGTTGTGCAGTTTCCAGTTAATTTCGGGACGAAATTTCCTAAGCAAGGGGAGGCTGTAACACCCCGTGTTTTCACAAAGTCAAAGTCAAGTCAAGGACTAAGTCAACGGCCATTTCCGCGCAACTTAACTAGTAGAAATGTCTTTATTTTACTTGTATTATGTGGAGTAAGTGTTGTTAATGACAGTAATCGAATCGTTTTAAACGATATTCAATCGAACTACGACTGTGAACTATAGGCAGTAACAATGCGATAAAGTTAACTAATCAATAATCAAGCTATGCTAATCGAATCGACATCAAATCGCAACTCGAACTATGTAAATCGCTTGATTGTTTATATGTGTGTGTGCCTTACATGTTACCTGTGCATGTTTATTTATGATGTGTTGTGATAAATTAAGCGAACTCAAGCGAACTCGAAATCTAACTCGAATATAATCGAACTCGAATCGTGATCATGATAGATAGTGAAGAAGAGATTACGCTAGATACGAAAGTAGTTGGGACTGAAAGTAATTTGACTAGGAAACCCTATCGAATCGAACCGCTCTCAATCGTAATCGAAATATCAGGAATCGACGCGCAAACACTCGAAAGGTGCGACTGATCGATCAGGCTTCCAGCCGATCGAACAGCCAGCCGTACGGACTGCTGTCCGATCGGACAGGCTGTCCGATCGAGCTGCCTGGCCGATCGGCCAGCCCTTTCCTCTTTTGTCATCTTATAAATACCTCTGTCACTATCATACCTTTCCACTTTTGGAAACTCCTGTTCGACCAGCACACTCAACCCATCTTTTCACAGATTTCTCTCGATTCCGGTAAGTATTCACCCTAAACCTTGTACTTTCGTGATCAATACACACTTCTGTACCTTTCTATCTTTCAAATCTTGATTTCTAACCGTGAAATCATCAAGATCTAAGCATTCTAGGATGATGTCATCATGGTGTTCTTCAAGAACTTCATGTTTTGGCCTTAATCCACCATGAATCACTTGGATCTAGCTGATTTCCACATAAACAACTAAGATCTATCACAGATCTGAACATTTACATGGAGTAAAGGATTGAAAGAAGGATTTCCAACTTTATTTCAACTCTTTTACGCTCAATGCCTTCAAACCGGTATAACCGGAGCTTGAGCTAACTCACTAATCATACTAGTAGTGGTGCGGTTCAAGATTCGGACTCTACCTACGAGATTCACCGATTTCGGGTTAAACTATAACTCCGTTTCGAACCGTTCACTGGCTGGACTTGGGTGATTCCTGTCCTAGCAGGGGAAACAAGTAAGAACGAAGGTGCCAAGGTTCAACTCGTTGTCAAAATATCTCAAAATAATGTCAAACGATCAGAACAGCCAAGTGTTAGACGAACAGGCCGACCGGGTCAGAATGCTGACCGATCGAACAGGCTGTTCGAACGAACAGCCCAACCGATCGGACATGTCAGCCGATCGACCAGGCCAGCCGATCGGCTAGCACGTGGTCCCACACTTGACAATCGCTTGGAGTGTAGTGTTGAACGAAGTGATGTTCGATCAAACTACGGTTTGGGTTGAATTACCCTTCGGATCATGAGATACTATGCTTCAACCCTTGGTCGATTTTCAACTCGTTCGACGTACTGGAAGTGCCACCCGATCGAACATGCTGTCCAATCAGGTGACATCCCACTGAGAACCCATTTTGAAGTTCCTAACCGATCGGTTAAGCTGACCGATCGAACAGGCTGTTCGATCGATCGACCTAAAAGGTAAGGACACTCCAGTATTCTCAAATACTACAACTAAAACTTCAAAAGGACAAGCCATCATACACAAACACATCCTATTCAAAGGAAGAAACAATCCACTCGAACAGTCCAACCGATCGAGCCTGCCGGCCGATCGAACGAGCTGACCGAACGGACAACCCGTTCGATCGAACCTACCGTTCGATCGACCAGGCTGTCCGACCCATCAGCACTTGTTTCCATTTTTACGTGTTGCTCATCGTTATGCTATCGAACTATTCAGGCTAACCCTACTCTCAAGCGCTCCCTTCAATCCATCGATCAATCGCTGTGAGTATACTCGAACCCTTTTTGCTTTAAGCACTTTTAGGTGTTACATATGTTACGAATATTCAAACTACAAAAATCACACTACTCAAGCTATTTGAACGCTAACCGTTAATGCATGTTATATGTGGCTTATGAATGCTTGTTTGTTATGTTTACACATGGAATGCTGTCTACCTGCCTTAGCAACGATAGTACTATAGTTTGGACTCAGCACCCGTTCATGGGGGTTGTTAAGGATCATTACTTGCATGGTTACGGTGGTAAACATGTATTGCGAACTGCAGCAGGCAGTCAACTCGCAGTCATTGGTATCGATGGATCTATGTCGATAACTAATGTGCTTCATTTCACTATGTGTACGTGTTGGTTATGCGTAAATGAATTTGAACTCTATATGCTAGTATTAAACTTGTATGCTCACCTTTACATTATATGTATTGACTTTATTTTAACATATGTGACAGGTGCTTAGGATGCACACGTGGTAGGAATTTGAAGCTAGAATAACGTTCTAGAGCCTAACAAATAGTTGTCTGTAAATATTAAATCAAGAGTCTCTAGAAGCAGATAAACAACTGCCAGAAGTAGTTGAACGACTACTCTATTTTGAAATCTGAGTTGTCGGAACTAAATATTTGCCTAGACTTTATATGTAATAATTTAATTGCTGTTTGAGACATGGTATGGGACGTGTTATTTTAAATTGAATAGTAATGATAATTGTTATGGAAATTTCTGGACAATCTGTTTCGCTCAGTGCCACGCCCCGATGATTCCGCCATCGGTTGGGGTGTGACATATGGCCCATTGGTTCTTCAATCTGGTTTGCCGGGTTGAACCGGCTCTGGAAGTAAGGGATCGGGTCCTGGAAGGCTTGATGTGATCCCGCAAGCTACAACGGGATGAAGGAGTGGTGTGAGTGATCGGACTCGTTGTCTTGATGGATCCCGAATGGATCTTGATATGATGGTGAGGAGCTGAGCGAGACAGAACGCCTCGCAGGCTCAAGATAGGTCCTCCAGTCTTCATGGGGACTAGAGCTAAGGTTTACTGAAGGTGTTCGCCGGTGTGAAGGCCCGGCCTTATGGTCATTTGGAGCAGTGATTGGCGCCTTGCCTCGTCCACCTCTTCCTCTGAATCGTGGCGGCATTGTCTTAGTTCCTGTCAAAACAAACAAAAGGAAATAATAAAAAGAAAACAACAAGATTAGGATTAGTCCTAGGTCATTAGCCTAGACTCGGAAGTCAAGGAATGTGCACACCGTGTCATTGAGATTAAACACAAAAGGCTAGTGTTTAATTCACTCAATTTTGGCTCTGATACCAACCTGTCACACCCCGATATTTCCACGTATTACCGATGGGCTCGGTGGGGAGTATCGTGACGTAGTTGATATCATCATAGACAATTAATCACAGTTTAATGCACAGCGGAAGTCTAAAAGTAAATTATTACAAACCGATTCGAAAGTACAATAAAATATTATACAACAGAATGTAAGATGGATCCACAGGCGGATCTAAAACAAAGAGAAATATTGTTCAACATATTTAAAGTGATAAAAGCTTGCAAGACTCTTTATCTAATCACTCAGGAGTAGCCAGCCCATTACGTGTAGTACCTGCACTTAACCTTTTAAAAATACGTCAGTTTACACTGGTAAATACAATTAACTGACTCTTTTGAAAAAGGTTTATAAAAATTGATTTAAATGCACAAGGCACAAATGTTCTTTTATAACTTGGGACAATTATTTAAAAATAATCTTGTATACAGATTTATATGTTTGTCGTCCATTCAGTAGCCCGAGTTATAAGTACCGGGTTAAAGATTAATAGATACACCACTTGGTATAATACCCACATGAAGTTTCCTCCCGAATGGGCTACCTTTTTACATATGCAACTGTCAGGTGTATGCCTACACCCCGTGCTTAAGTTGTGGCCATTTCAAATGAATGAGCCGAGGATATCCAGGACACGGTCATTAACCCCCCAAAGGCATTGTATCAAACAAAACCGATTAAAACGGGTTATGTAAATGTATTAATCACCATCCGATTTAAATAACTACATACCCTACCAAGCGGTATTATTATAATACCGTATCCCAAACCCGTATAACGGAAAATAAGTTAAAAGTATTTACCTGAGCAAAATTATAAATTTTAATCTCAGCCATATATCAATCAGCAAACACAAGTATCTTTTACTGGGCTCCTTAATCTGGAACGAAGGTTTTTAATAACCTATTAAATTCCAAACGGGTCTTATTTAATTTATAACTTAGACCGGTTAGTTTTACAGAATGGTTTACGGTTCAAAACTCAAGATTAAGTGAAGACCGGATTAGAATGTGATTTAGACCCGACAAGTTTGAAGACTTGTATAAAATGGGTAAACTAAATACATTCTGGATTTTGAAACAAAAATGATAAGGTTTGACCCATTTCGGTTAATTTATGCAAACTAGTTACATAAACCGTTCCGAACGCGAATATGCATAACGGGTAACCAAATGAATCATGTATAGGTTCCATAAGTCAATATGCTTTAAATATGTTGTGATATCAGTAGGATACCATCCATTATGCCCAAAATGAATTTAAAACCAAATTAAGCCTCGTAAGGGTATTTTGGTCATTTTAAAGTTTTTAAAAGAGGTTAAATAATGATATGAGTTTTTGATCTAAAATAATCAGTGAAAATATTTATTTTAATAAGTTATATCAGTAAGATATCATATATATGTGAAATTTATCATTTATGGCCAAACTATGCACCGTAGGGACATTTTGGTCATTTCACATATGCCATAAAGGTCAAAATTGGAAATTTGAGTTCAAAACTTTTACTTACTGTTAAAGTATAAAAATTTATTCATAAGATCAGTAGGTAATGAGTCTTAGGTGCCAAATATGGTTTTAAACCATACTATGTACCTAAATAGCATAAAAGTCGGTATTTGATGATGTTCAGGTTAATTAAGGAAATCTGAGATTTTGATCAGCCTTTACTGTTTAAAATAACTTATTTAATATATAAAATCAGTAGAAAAAGGTTTGATATGTAAAGGATGTGTAAAACTCATTTTATTAGCAAAAAGGGCATTATCGTCAATTACCGATTCTATACAAGAACTCTATGTTATGATCAGCTTAAAATTAAATAAAAATCTTCAAAAATCCCTAAATATTATATTACATCAGTGGGTAGAAAGTTTGGTGTCAAAATTTGAGTTTAAATAGGATTTATATCAAAATACCATTTAATTAATAAAAAGCTTTCACTTGGTGAAGGACTTGCATTTCTCTTGAAAGATGCAAGTTCGACTCTCACTTGGTGCAGAGCGAGGCACTGGTGGGCAATGATAGGAGACCCAGGGAAACCTGGGTTGGATCTGTAACACCTGTGCTTGTAATCATTGTGAACAATTCTATTATCAATAAAACAATGTTATTTGATCCCAATGTTTGTTTAATTGTGTTTTACATTTTTCATGTTTTGACTTTTATTCAATTTCAAACTCTATATCGCTTTCTAGAGAGTTATACGCAAACTAATGCGTAAGCATAATCAGTTTAATGCGACAAATACTCCGGAACATCAACATATACTTAACATACCTTAAATAACCTTTACATAACTTAGAAATAAGTTTTGAAGGCTTTGGTATGGCAAAAACAAGTTAATTCGCTTACAGGGACTAAACTTGACAAATTGCGAAAGTATGCCGATTTGAACTGTAACGAACATCCCAGAGCATGACCATAAGTTAAACATACCATAAATATCCTTTACATAGCTTAGAAATAGGCTTTGAGGGGTTCGGTATGCTAAAATAAACTTTTGGGTCATTCAGGGACTAAAAGCGTCAAAAAGTGCACAAGTTTGCATTTTCGCGCATAACTCACGTTCTGAATACATCCGGACATCCAAAAATTTATGTAAGCACTATAATATTTTATTTTAGTGTTTGGCATGAGAAAAATGCATTCGTCGCGCAATTTGGATCGTTTTTGCGTCCGTTACGACTTCCGTCGTAATTAACCGAACAACGCAATCGTACGGCCAAACGAACCGACATCCGAGATATTTTTGAGCACATTTTAAGTTACCTATACTTTAACTTCATTTTAGAGCTTTGAAATGGGGTTAACGGGGCTTAAACGTGTCAAAAATGCATCGAAAACCAAGTTTAGGGGCTGTAGGGACCAAAACTGTAAATCTGCCAAAGTTGTTACCTTACGGACCTCAACATTGTCAGCTTTGAGGTCCGTAAGCAAGTGCCAGAACAGCAGAAACTTTTTTCCAGCTTGTTCCAGCTGTTGCACACTTTTGCACATGGTTTTGATCATTCTAGGGGCTGGTTTGGAGGCTCCCATGGTATTCAAATCAGTGGGCTTGAGGTGTACGGCCTAGATCGAAGCTCATTCTTCGAGAAACGATCTTAACGGTTGTACGAAAACTATAAATACCCCCACCCTTTAGTTGCAATTCACACTTGAATCTGATTCAAAACTCTCTAAGTGGAAGTTATACACTTCCTACCTGAGAGTGAATCGGGTCGAGTACTTGCGGGGACCCTCTGTAAGTATTCCTTCGTTATTTTCTTTCGTTTTAGCGTTAAAGTCAAACTGCGTTTGACTTTCTGCATTGACCAGTTTATGGTCAATGCGAAGTTCGTTTGAACTTCATAACGTGAGCGTAATCACGATGGTTATAGTCCCTAGTGACTATACCTACTGATTACCACGTTATCCAGGCTCAGTGACGAGTCGTAGTTTCGGGCAAAATGCGTGTTCTCGCGTATTTTGTAACCAAACTACTCTAGGGTATCAAAACCGTTTGTTTTGATACCAAACCTGTTTTCTAACTTAACTAAACATGTTCTAGCATGTTTAGCTCGTCACTTTTAGATTGGTGCTTGTTTAGGGTCGTAAGGGTAAGCGATCTGATCAATCGCTTATACTTTCGAACCCGACCCATTTGGTCAATCATTAGGATCCGACCAAATACACTAGGTGACCATAGTAGTATAGGGAATAACCTTCCGAGGTTATACCTTATGGTCACATCGTTTGAGTAGTTGTATGATAAGAAGTTCTTATGCCTTAAGTAAATTACCAAAATACCCTTTTTGCGCCAAAATTCATTCTAAACATATATAACATAACTTTTGCCATCTAAACTGATTTAACAACAATATTAAACATGTTAAGTCATATCTTACTTATCATAAGGCTAGTTAGGCGGTTTAGTATGTAGGCTTTGTCAAACCATATTACATGAGTTCCTACACTCATTTGGTTTACGAACCCTCATACTACCCTATCCTCCGATTAGGTCCGTTTACTAATATAGTTACCTATATTAGGTGCCGTTTGAATCCGTGATCTTCTAGCTTTGCTTGGTGGATATCTAAAGTCTATTGAGCAATCTCAAGTGAGTACATCGACCCCTCTTTTACTGTTTTCCAAACGTTTTGGGGTGGAACACATGTGCCTACTTGTTACTTTCATGCTTTCCTGCTTTCACATCATATACCTGCTATGTTCGTTAGTACATTATAGTACATGTTTTAAATTACATTTCATGCTATGTATGCCCATTGTGTGCGTACTTAGTACATTGTTTTACATTACATTTCATGCTATGTATGCCCATTGTGTGCGTACTTAGTACATTGTTTTACATTACATTTCATGCTACGTATGCCCATTGTGTGCGTACTTAGTACATTGTTTTACATTACATTTCATGCTATGTATGCCCATTGTGTGCGTACTTAGTACATTGTTTACATTACATTTCATGCTATGTATGTCCATTGTGTGCGTACTTAGTAAATTGTTTTACATTATATTTCATGCTATGTATGCCCATTGTGTGCGTACTTAGTACAGTTGTTTTCATCACATGCTTACATTTTGGTATGACATTTGGGTTGTTTAACATGGAACAATACATTCATTAACATTAGCTACGCCGTTCGTTAGTAGGTAGTGGTACCATAGGAATTGACAACTCCCGTTCCTGAAATCCTGGGTTTGTTTGGATTGGAAGGAATGACTGAATTCGATATACATAACTTAGATAAACCTTTAATTTGTTTAAGGGTTTATCGCCATAGTCTCAAGGCTTGAATGTATGCATTTTCACAATACCGCATAAATGTTTGTATCAGCATAGCATGCAATTGTTACACAAAACATAACTTTGATTTAAACCATGTTTTACTTCAATACCTTGTTTTTGTGCATTTTACATATGGTTTAGTTGATATATTTCACTTACCATACATGACATTTTTGGTACACATTACATGATTTACATTAAACATAAACATTTTGCCATTGATATACACATTTAGTGGTTCACATTGAACATAGACATTTTGATATGGTTTATACATTAACACATGACAATTCATTTATACATAAACAATTTACATTGGTGGTTGGTTGAGTAAGTGATTTGAGTAACGAGGCGTGTGTAATATGATACAAGCATGGTGGATACGCCGCTGGTACTTCCTATATATAAGTGTTTGTATGATATTACATGTCGTAGCGTTACTTAAATCATTTCAATATTTGACATATTACGTTTTGCATAAACAACTTATTTTCACAAGACATTGATTTACAAACAACTTATCATATACAAACTCATTTTACATGGTTATTCATTTAACCTTACATTATTCTCTTCTTTATACATATCATCGCTTTTCGAATGATTTACAAAACAAAACAATTTACAAGGTTCATGACTGACTTTTGTTAAACAACTCTTTCTAAACTCATAAGTCATGAATCCTCTTTTCACAAAACCTATGTATCTCACAGGCATTTTTATGCTGACGTACTTATTTTCACATGTGTTTTCAGGAGCTTTTCCATAGGATGATGATCGTGACACTAGGGCAGACCTGTGCCTAAGAGACTAAAAATGACGACAAACTAGTTTAATTATGTTATGAACACCTTGTTTCCTGTTTAAGACAATGTAACACTCTTGTTTAATGAATAAAATATAACTTTGTATGCCATGGTTGTGAAACAATAATTCTGTTACAACACTCCCCGACATTTTCCGTCACGTCTTGTATGTTATACGTGGTCGGGGTGTGACAGAAGAGCTGGTATCAGAGCCAATGGTTATAGGGAATTAGGTTATTAGTAATGCTTTGACCTAGACTATAACCTTTCTAGGACCCCAACACAAGTTATCTTGTGTTTAGATTTAAAAAAAAAAACATGCACATCACCTATCCTTAGGTGATTATCAAAACAAAAACCAAATTTTCCGAAACGATTTTTGAAAAAAAAAACAATCTTCTGTTTTTGAATAATTTATTAAAAGGTTTTGAACCCTCTTTTGTAAGGTTTTGAACCCTCTTTTGTAAGGTTTTGGACCCTTCCAGTTTGACAAAATTTTTGGCCTTGTGCCTTCAAATTTTCAAAATCTCGTCAACGTTTTGGGTTTTAAATAATGTGAACACGTGCAAACTGGAAGAGTGAATGCCTGTATTCTGGGTTTTCTGTCTAGGCAAGCACTTCGTATAAATCTCATCAGACGCGAGACCAGTTGTGCATACCTGGGAATTCTTGGGATGAGTGTTCACTTATAGGCGAGCATGTCTTCGCATTACATTATTTTTGACCCAATTACTTTGATTAGTCACTGTGTGTCGTTTGTTTGCTTTGTGATACGGACGAATGACCACCATCTTTGCTTTGTTGATTTTGTTTCATCTCGTTCTCTTCATCTAATCATCTCACTCATTTCCCCTCATGTTTCCTCTTTTTAGCATGCCTCCTCGACGCGAAAATCCGATGCCTAATGTCGCCGAACTGGCAGAAATTATTGCGCAGCAAATGGCTGCTCAATTCCCAAACCTCTTTTCTCAGTGGAACCAAGCCAACAACAACAACAATGCTCCATGCAAATTCAAGGATTTTAACTCGGCTAAACCACTCAAGTTTAATGGTTCTGAGGGAGCGACTGGGCTTCTTCAATGGTTCGAGAGCATTGAGAATACTTTCCGCCATGTGCAGTGTCCTGACAATCACAAGGTCGAGTTTGCTTCAAGTGTATTTCAGAAGAGGGCGCTTACATGGTGGAACGGGGTTATGAGAGACCGTGGTGCAGAGGTTGCTTTAGCGCAGACATGGGCTGAACTAAGAACTCTTATGATGAGGGAATTCTGTCCTCGTCATGAACTGCGAGCTTTGGAGAGAGAGTTCGATAATTTGAAGCAGGATAGTGGTGAGCACCGGGCGTATACTGATAGGTTTGAGGAGTTAAGTCTGGTTTGCCCAACAATGGTTACCCCACTCGACAAGGCTATCGAAAGATACATCGATGGTTTACCTGACTCAGTACAAGACATCGTTACCGGTAGTAATCCTACCACACTCCATCAGGCGATCGAGTTATCAGCGACATTGACTGAGTCGCAAATTTGGAAGAATAAGTTACACAGGAATGGTGACAAGGGTAAGAAGCAGGCGTCTGACAATGAAGATAACAAGAAAGGTCAAAACAAGAAGGGAAAGGATTCTGGTTCCTCAAAGGGGTCAAGGAAGCGTAAGGCTTCCCAAAATTTTGCTGTCACTGCCCAAGCTAACCAGGCAGCTCCCAACCAACCCGCACAGCCTCCAGCGAAGAAACCATATTCAGGGAATGCACCTTTGTGCAATAGATGCAACAGTCACCATCAGCCGCAACATCAGTGCCGTTTCTGTAATAACTGTGGGAAGTCGGGTCATCTTGCCAATGTTTGTCGGTTTGCTCAGAATCAGGCAGTTCAAAACCCGGCTCAACAAGTTGCTCAGCTTCCTGCTCAGCAACAGGGTCAAGCTGCACGACCACAATACCCACCAGGTGCTTGTTATAACTGTGGGGATCTGACACACTACAGAAACCGATGCCCAAGGCTAGCCAACCAGAATCAGAATCTAAACCAGAATCAGGCTCAAGCTCCGGCTCGAGGCCGAGCCTTTAACATGAATGCACAAGAGGCGCAGGCGGACGATAATGTGGTGAACGGTACGTTCTTTATTAATAATCACCCTTCATCTGTTCTATTTGATTCGGGTGCTGATAAGAGTTTCGTGTCATTGTCTTTTGAACCAATGCTTCGTGTGTCTAGAACGAAACTAGGTAAACCTTTGACAGTAGAAGTTGCTAGTGGTGAACCCATTGTTCTTGATTCTGTTCTTCACAACTGCCAGTTGAACCTTAACAACCATCTTTTTCCTATCAACCTCACGCCTATGCAACTTGGAAGCTTCGACATCATTGTGGGTATGGATTGGTTATCTAAGCATCACGCAGAGGTAGTTTGTTTCGAGAAGATCGTTCGTGTGCCACTTTCGACAGGCGAGATCCTACAGGTTCGTGGTGAGAAACCTGCTGGTGGTCTCAAACTCATGTCTTGTTTTAAAGCTCGGAAGTATCTGCGGAAGAATTATGTGGCCTTCTTGGCACATGTCACCGCAGATAAAGGCAAGGACAAGTCTATCCAAGATATTCCTGTTGTTCGGGATTATTCTGAAGTATTCCCTGAAGATTTACCTGGTCTACCCCCAGCACGCCAAGTCGAGTTCCGCATTGATCTCGTACCTGGTGCAAATCCCATTGCCAGAGCTCCATATCGTCTTGCACCATCTGAGATGCAAGAGTTGTCTAAGCAGCTTCAGGAGCTCTCTGACAAAGGTTTTATCCGTCCTAGCTTTTCACCTTGGGGTGCTCCCGTTCTTTTTGTCAAGAAGAAGGATGGATCTTTTAGGATGTGTATCGATCATCGTGAGCTTAACAAGCTTACCATCAAGAATCGATATCCCCTACCTCGCATTGATGATCTCTTTGATCAGTTACAGGGCGCTTCTTATTTTTCGATGATTGATCTTCGTTTGGGGTATCATCAACTCCGTGTACATGAAGAAGACATTCCCAAGACAGCGTTCCGCACTCGTTATGGGCATTACGAGTTCACAGTCATGCCATTCGGTTTGACTAATGCTCCTGCTGTCTTTATGGACTTGATGAATAGGGTCTGCAAGCCTTATTTAGATAAGTTCATCATCGTTTTTATTGATGACATCTTGATATACTCTAAGACGCGAGCTGATCATGAGCAACATCTTCGTCTTACTTTGGAACTCCTAAAGAAAGAGCAACTTTTTGCCAAATTCTCCAAGTGCGAATTTTGGCTTAAAGAAGTTCAATTTTTGGGGCACATTATCAACGAACAAGGTATTCATGTAGATCCCTCCAAGATCAGTGCAATCAAGGATTGGGCTACTCCTACTACTCCTACAGAAGTACGTTCTTTTCTTGGTCTAGCGAGTTATTACCGCCGCTTCATTGAGAACTTCTCAAAGATTGCAGTTCCTTTAACTGCTCTAACTCAGAAGAACAAGTCCTTTGATTGGGGATTCAAGCAAGAGGAAGCGTTTCTGACTTTGAAACAAAAACTTTGCGACGCACCTGTTCTGACTTTGCCTGAAGGCAATGATGATTTCATCGTTTATTGTGATGCATCTAAATTGGGTCTTGGCTGTGTTCTGATGCAAAGGAACAAAGTCATAGCATATGCATCGAGGCAGTTGAAGATACATGCGAAGAACTACACCACTCATGATCTTGAGTTGGGTGCAGTTGTCTTCGCTCTTAAGATCTGGAGACACTATTTGTACGGTACAAAATGTGTGGTTTTCACTGACCACAAAAGTCTTCAGCATATCTTCAATCAGAAGGAACTCAACATGAGACAACGACGTTGGGTGGAGCTTCTTAATGACTATGACTGCGAAATTCGCTACCATCCTGGTAAGGCGAATGTCGTGGCCGATGCATTAAGTCGAAAGGAACGTACTAAGCTTCACTGTGTTCGTATTCAATCTGATATTCAAGCTCGATCTGATATCCAAGCACGCATTTCTCAGGCTCAACAATCTTGTGTTTCACAAGGTTTGATGGATAAGGAATTTCCCTATCACATAACACCTGCATTGGAACTGAAGGACAATGGATCGTATTACTTCATGGACCGTTTGTGGGTCCCAAGCCAAGATAACCTTCGCACCTTGCTTATGGATGAAGCCCATAAGTCTCGTTATTCTATTCATCCGGGCTCAGATAAGATGTATAAGGATCTTCGTACTCAGTATTGGTGGCCTGGTATGAAGAAGGATATTGCCTTGTACGTTTCAAAATGCCTTACTTGTCTTAAAGTTAAGGCTGAACACCAACATCCTGCTGGTCTTTTGGAGCAACCAGAAATCCCAGTTTGGAAATGGGAGAACATCACTATGGATCTCATTACTAAACTTCCGCGCACAAAGAAAGGTCACGATGCCATCTGGGTAGTTGTTGATCGTCTTACAAAGTCAGCACATTTCTTGCCAATCCGTGAGGATTATTCTGCTGAAAAACTTGCTAAAATCTATGTGGACGAAATTGTAGCACGACATGGTGTTCCTTTGAACATCATTTCTGACAGAGATGCTCGTTTCACTTCGCATTTTTGGAGAACCATGCAATCTGCTATGGGGACCCAACTTAATCTGAGCACAGCTTATCATCCGCAAACGGATGGTCAATCTGAAAGAACAATCCAGACTCTGGAGGATATGCTTAGAGCTTGTGTGATCGATTTTGGTGGTAGTTGGGATTCACATCTTCAGTTGATTGAATTCTCCTACAACAACAGTTATCACACCAGCATCAAAATGGCTCCATTTGAAGCTCTCTATGGTCGAAAATGTCATTCACCAGTCTGCTGGAATGAGATCGGCGAGGCTCAGCTTACTGGACCTGCCCTCATTTTAGAGACAACAGACAAGATAAAGAAAGTTCGTGATAACCTTCAGACAGCTAGAAGCCGTCAAAAGATTTACGCGGACCCAAAACGCAAGCCCTTGGAATTTCAAGTCGGTGATCAAGTATTATGTAACACCTCGAAAATTTACGTCCAATAATGTATTGACACGTGTCATGGACTTAAAATGTGTGAAAACATACTTTAGAGGGACTAAAGTTGACATACGGTGAAACTATGTGATTATAAGGATCCAAAGTGTCAACAATTGATAAATAAGCCCTACAATAACCCTACATGGTGTTTATAACCTTAAACGGTTAGATCATGGATCATACGAAGCGAAAAATGAAAGAAAGTGAGGAATTACAAACTACAGGGGCCAAATGTGTCAACATGTTGAAAGTATACCTCTGAGTGACCCTTTGGCAAACCCGAAGCTCCGTAATGATAAAATATACTCACTAGATTATGTGATAAAGATTTCATGAAGTTTCGTTATCGTATGAGAAAGTTATGGCCAAAACCGTAAACGAGGGGTTAAAAGCGTCAACGTTGATTTTCATGACTTTTCGGGTAAGCGCAAAATTGTTCGAGGGCTTTACCATGATGGTAAATATCCCAAGGCCCTTAAAATTCAAGTTTGAGGGTCCATTGAGCAAGAAACATAAGAAAAACCACGAAACAAAAGTCTAGGGGCCAAAGTTGCAACTTTTAAAAGGTTTTTGTGGATCAGACGGACCCAAGCGGCCCGCTTTGGGTTTGCTGATCTGTCAGGCGGGCCGCATCAGGACCCCAGTTACGCGAAACAATGGACAGCTGCCAGTTATCAGCTTTAAACCGACTTAAACCAGCTGTATCCGACTCAGGGGCTTCACCAATGATATTACATGCATTCTAGGGCCTTTGTATTCATCTCACAACATCTGAAAACCTCTGCAATCATCCTTAAATCTGATCCAAACTTGCTTTAAAGGCACCAAGTTGCAAACTTTCAAGAACACTTGAATTTGCAAAACTCACAAGACTTCTCCTGGAGCTTTCTGGACGCCAAGGCTCTTTCCTAGTGATCTCTAAGCTTTATTAGGATCATTGTAAGTGTTCATAACCTTCAATAATTCATTCTAAGCTTAGTTATTGGTCTAAAGTCAATCCGTCGTAAATATAGTTTGACTTTGCAATAAAACGAAATGTGCTCAGTCATATCTCGGATCAAAAGTACCAACAAGTTGGTATTTATGTGGGTAACAAAACCCCAAAGGGGTATTTTCAGATTCCCACTTTAAGCATGTCGATTGTCGAGTCAAAGCTTTTCTTAAAAAGTCAACAGAATGTGTTTTTGCAAAATTAAGCATATCTAGCAATGTAGGCTACATGCAACCTGTTTGATCATCAAAATAACTTTTTAAATAATGTAAGAACATGTTTCTTCATGATCAACTCGACAATTTTCTGTTTAGACCCGAATCGGAACCGAAAGTCACATAAATTGACTTTTTCTTTGACTTTCAGTTCTGATCCGTGCATGCATGTTACGATCTGAATTAGAGCATATTTTGGACCAAGTTGCATGTATGTACAACCCTCTGGAATTTTACATCTTGATTCCATGGTTAACCGATTCATATGCATGTTACCGGTTTATGCTTAAAGTTGACTAATTTGCCCTTTTTAATATAAAACGCGATTTTTGAAAAAGTGAAAGAGTAGAATCATTTGTTACTAATTTATAAACATGCACCGAAAATTTGATATCGGTTTGAGGTCTAGATTAACGGTTATGCTCAATATCGTAAATTACGAGCTTTATGTTAAGTAAATAGCGCAATTAGCGCATAGCCTATTTTAACCCACTTTTTGGTATCAAACTTTTTATACACTGATGTTATATAATATTTTGAGATTTTTAAAGATTTTTATTAAATTTTTGGATGAGCATAACATAGGTTTTTAAGCCAATTCGGTAAATACCGAATTTGCCCTTTTCGGCCATAAAACGAGTTTTATAAATCCGATTGACCCCAAACCTTTTCCTACTGATTTTATTTGTTAAATAAAGTAATTTGAGCCTTCTGGAATTATAAAAATCTCAGCTTTCTTTTACAAACCCGGAAACGGCTCCAAATCGCATTTTAAAGCATTTTTAACGTATAGTATATTCTATAACCATACCTAGCATATAAGACTTATACCTACTGATGTAATTAGCATATTTTCATATAAAAACAGTAAGTACAATTTTATAAACTCAGATTTCCAGTTTTGGCATTTTTAGCCCTTGTGAAATTACCAAAATGCCCTTATGAGGCGTAAATTGAGTTTAAATACATTCCGGGCATAATAGAAAATATCTTGCTGATATTATAACATATTTAAAGCATATTAACTCAGGAAACTTGCATATGACTCTTATGATCGCCCGTAACGCCTCTTTTCGCGTTCGGTTCGGTTTATGTAACTAGTTTGCATAAATTAACCGAAACGGGTAAAACATTATCATTTTTGTCTCAAAATCCAGAATGTGTTTAGTAAACCCATATTATACAAGTCTTCGAACTTTTCGGGTCAAATTCACATTCTATCCGGTCTTCGCTTAATCGTGCGTGAACCGTATCGTCCTTAAAACTAACCGGTCTAGGCTTAGGCTTAAATAAAGACCCGTTAGGAATCTAATAGGTTATTATAAACCTTTGTTCCAGATTAGGAGCCCTAGTAAAAGCTACTTGCATTTTCTTGATTGAGATTGATACTTACTCAGGTAAATACTTTTTGACTTATTTTCCCTATACGGGCTTGGGTTACGGTATATAATATACCGCTTGATCGAGCGTCAAATCCTACATCCTTGGGTGTTTAGTTGAATAATTTGTTCGGCTCGTTTAAACAGTCTTGCTTACTTAAAGCCTTTGGGGGGTTAATGACCATGTCCCGGATATCCTTGGCATCATCTTACGAGATGGCCACGACCAGAGCACGGGGTGTAGGCGTACACCCGTCAGTGTATAACTCATTTAAGTGGTGTGTCTATTGATCTTTAACCCAGACAAGATCCGGGCTACTGAACGCACAAGTAACATGTAATTCGTTCACAATATTATAATTAAATAATTATCCCAAGTTAATAAAAATGTTTTATGCCATGTGCATTTAAATCAATTTTCAACCCTTTTCAAATGAGTCAGTTGAATTGTATTTACCAGTGTAAACTGACGTATTTTCCCAAAAAGGTTAAGTGCAGGTACTACACGAAATAGGCTGGCTGTCTTCTAGAGCGTCCCAATAAGTCTCGCAAGCTTGGACGACAATAAACTGTTGAACAATTATCCTATTTTATTTCGATCCGCCTGTGGATCCGTTTTAACTACTTGTGATATTAAATATTACATTTTAATTAAAGTTGAAATGAATCTATCTTTTGTTTCCGCTGTGCATTATTATATTGTGTTGTTTGTCTATGATGATACCAACGACGTCACGATACCCCCACCGGGCCCACCGGTGACACGTGGAAATTAGGGGTGTGACATATTACTTAAGGTCTCACCTTGGAAAGGTGTGATCAGATTTGGAAAGAAAGGAAAACTTGCACCTAGATACGTTGGACCATTCAAGATCGTCGAAAGAATCGGTAAGGTAGCCTACAGACTTGAGTTACCTCCCGAACTTGGAAATGTTCATCCAACTTTTCACGTGTCCAATCTCAAGAGGTTCTTAGCTTATGAGAATCTGCACATACCGCTTGACGAAATTCGTGTTGGCAAAACACTGAAATTTGTTGAGAAGCCAGTGGAAATCATGGAACGTGAAGTCTAGTGGCTCAAACGTAAGCGCATTCCTTTGGTCAAAGTTCGCTGGGAAGCTAAACGTGGACCCGAGTTTACTTGGGAACGCGAAGATCAAATGAAGGCGAAATATCCGCATCTTTTCCCACGAGTTTCCTCTAAATAAATTTCGGGACGAAATTTCCACAAGTAGGGGAGACTGTAACACCTGTGCTTGTAATCATTGTGAACAATTCTATTATCAATAAAACAATGTCATTTGATCCCAATGTTTGTTTAATTGTGTTTTACATTTTTCATGTTTTGACTTTTATTCAATTTCAAACTCTATATCGCTTTCTGGAGAGTTATACGCAAACTAATGCGTAAGCATAATCAGTTTAATGCGAAAAATACTCCGGAACATCAACATATACTTAACATACCTTAAATAACCTTTACATAACTTAGAAATAAGTTTTGAAGGCTTTGGTATGGCAAAAACAAGTTAATTCGCTTACAGGGACTAAACTTGACAAACTGCGAAAGTATGCCGATTTGAATTGTAATGAACATCCCAGAACATGACCATAAGTTAAACATACCATAAATATCCTTTACATAGCTTAGAAATATGCTTTGAGGGGTTCGGTATGCTAAAATAAACTTTTGGGTCATTCAGGGACTAAAAGCGTCAAAAAGTGCACAAGTTTGCATTTCGCGCATAACTCACGTTCTGAATACATCCGGACATCCAAAAATTTATGTAAGCACTATAATATTTTATTTTAGTGTTTGGCATGAGAAAAATGAATTCGTCGCGCAATTTGGATCGTTTTTGCGTCCGTTACGACTTCCGTCGTAATTAACCGAACAACGCAATCGTACGGCCAAACGAACCGACATCCGAGATATTTTTGAGCACATTTTAAGTTCCCTATACTTTAACTTCATTTTAGAGCTTTGAAATGGGGTTAACGGGGCTTAAACGTGTCAAAAATGCATCGAAAACCAAGTTTAGGGGTTGTAGGGACCAAAACTGTAAATCTGCCAAAGTTGTTACCTTACGGACCTCAACATTGTCAGCTTTGAGGTCCGTAAGCAAGTTCCAGAACAGCAGAAACTTGTTTCCAGCTTGTTCCAGCTGTTGCACACTTTTGCACATGGTTTTGATCATTCTAGAGGCTGGTTTGGAGGCTCCCATGGTATTCAAATCAGTGGGCTTGAGGTGTACGGCCTAGATCGAAGCTCATTCTTCGAGAAACGATCTTAACGGTTGTACGAAAACTATAAATACCCCCACCCTTTAGTTTCAATTCACACTTGAATCTGATTCAAAACTCTCTAAGTGGAAGTTATACACTTCCTACCTGAGAGTGAATTGGGTCGAGTACTTGCGGGGACCCTCTGTAAGTATTCCTTCGTTATTTTCTTTCGTTTTAGCGTTAAAGTCAAACTGCGTTTGACTTTCTGCATTGACCAGTTTATGGTCAATGCGAAGTTCGTTTGAACTTCATAACGTGAGCGTAATCACGATGGTTATAGTCCCTAGTGACTATACCTACTGATTACCACATTATCCAGGCTCAGTGACGAGTCGTAGTTTCGGGCAAAATGCGTGTTCTCGCGTATTTTGTAACCAAACTACTCTAGGGTATCAAAACCGTTTGTTTTGATACCAAACCTGTTTTCTAACTTAACTAAACATGTTCTAGCATGTTTAACTCGTCACTTTTAGATTGGTGCTTGTTTAGGGTCGTAAGGGTAAGCGATCTGATCAATCGCTTATACTTTCGAACCCGACCCATTTGGTCGATCATTAGGATCCGACCAAATACACTAGGTGACCATAGTAGTATAGGGAATAACCTTCCGAGGTTATACCTTATGGTCACATCGTTTGAGTAGTTGTATGATAAGAAGTTCTTATGCCTTAAGTAAATTACCAAAATACCCTTTTTGCGCCAAAATTCATTCTAAACATATATAACATAACTTTTGCCATCTAAACTGATTTAACAACAATATTAAACATGTTAAGTCATATCTTACTTATCATAGGGCTAGTTAGGCGGTCCGAACGCGTTTTACGCGAACGACACGTTAAAGTAGCATAAGCTACCTAAACGGGTCGTAACGGGTCAAAAGCACTTAGGATAAGTTTCGTTTTAGTATGTAGGCTTTGTCAAACCATATTACATGAGTTCCTACACTCATTTGGTTTACAAACCCTCATACTACCCTATCCTCCGATTAGGTCCGTTTACTAATATAGTTACCTATATTAGGTGCCGTTTGAATCCGTGATCTTCTAGCTTTGCTTGGTGGATATCTAAAGTCTATTGAGCAATCTAAAGTGAGTACATAGACCCCTCTTTTACTGTTTTCCAAACGTTTTGGGGTGGAACACATGTGCCTACTTGTTACTTTCATGCTTTCCTGCTTTCACATCATATACCTGCTATGTTCTTTAGTACATTATAGTACATGTTTTACATTACATTTCATGCTATGTATGCCCATTGTGTGCGTACTTAGTACATTGTTTTACATTACATTTCATGCTATGTATGTGTCACACCCCGAATTTCCACGTGTCACCGGTGGGCCCGGTGGGGAGTATCGTGACGTCATGGTTGGCAACATAATAGTCAAACAACACAATATATATAAATGCACAGCGGAAGCAAAAGATAAATATTATTACATTTCCGAATATAAAGTAATATCCAGTATTACAACGGAATGTAAAGGATCCACAGGCGGATCTTTAAAACATATCATTTGTTCAACAGACTTTAGACGTCTAGGACTTGCAAGATTTCCTTATTAGCGCCCTGAGCTTCCAGCCAATTACGTTCAGTACCTGTCACTTAACCCTTTTGGAAAATACGTCAGTTTTCACTGGTAAATACACTCAACCGACTCATTTTGGAAAAATGATTTAAAATTGGTTTGGATGCACATGGCACAAAATATATTGACACTTTGATTAAAATGCACAGAGGCAAAATTAATCTTTTATACTTGGAACAATTATATTTATAACCTTGTATACAGATTTACATGTTCGTTGTACGTTCAGGGCCCGATGTAGAAATCGAGTCAAGATTAACAGACACGCCACAAGTATAGGCCCACAAGAGAGTGAGATACCGTTATTACTTAGTAACTGTCAGGTGTATGCCTACACCCCGTACCTAAGACGTGGCCATTTTATAATACAATGATGTCACTAGGATATCCGGGACATGGTCATTAACCCCTAAAGGTCTTTATTTCAAACAATACAGATTAAACCGGGTTACCTCAATGATTTAACCTTCGTTAAGATTAAAGATTCAATACCCGACCAAGCGGTATTATTATACCGTATCCCAAGCCCGTATAGGGAAAATAAGTTAAGAGTATTTACCTGAGCTAGCTCCTGTCTTAAATAGCAAGAATCTAATAACTCAGTCGTAGTCACTTCAGCAAGCGTAGGTACAATTTACCGGAAAGCTCTAGTCTGGAATGATGGTATAAATAATTAATTAGAATGCTAACGGGTCTTTAATTAAGCCTAAGCTTAGACCGGTTAGTCTTACAGGAAGATACGGTTCGTACGCACGATTAAGCGAAGACCGGAATAGAATGTGATTTAGACCCGACAAGTTTGGAGACTTGTATAATATGGGTATACTAAACACATTCTGGATTTTGAGATAAAACCGATAAGGTTTGACCCGTTTCGGCTAACTTATATAAACTAGTTATATAAACCGATCCGAACGCGAATAGCGTGTAACGGGTAACCGAATAGGTCGCGAACAGGTTTTCCTAAGTTAATATGCTTAAAATATGTTGTGGTATCACAATGATACCTTCCATAATACCCGAAACGAGTTTAATTCTTAATTATGCCCCGTAGGGGTATTTTGGTCATTTTAAAGATTATAAAAGGGATTTATTTGAATTCTATGATTCGGGCCTGATCAAATCAGTAAAATAACTTATTTTAATAAGTTACATCAGTAGGTATTTAATCTTAGGTGTTTAAAATAGTTTTAACGCATACTACGCGCTTAATACGCGTAAATGTCGGTTTAAAGCTATTTTCGGGTTTAAATGGAAATTCTGAGTTTCTAATCAGTTTATAAGGTTCAAAATACTTTATTTATTATTTAAAATCAGTAGCAATTGGATTCGCGTCAAAAGGATTTATAAAACTCATTTTATGCGCGAAAAGGGTATATTCGGTATTACCGAATTAAGGCACTAAACCTAGCTTATGATCAGTTTAAAAATAATTAAAAATCTTCAAAAATCCCGAAATATTATTTAACATCAGTGGGGAAAAGGTTTGGTACCGAAAATCGGGTTTAGATAGGCTATGCGCTAATCGCGCCGTTTAATTAATAAAAAGCTTATTATTTACGCTAATGCGCATATCTCCTAATCTAGACTTCCGATTGACGTGAAAATTTACGTACATGATTAATAATCAGTAATTAAGATTATTGTACTTCAAATTTTTCAAAATTCTCGTTGTATGGTCGTAAGGGCATTACGGTCATTATTTAAGCACTTAACGGAAATGCGCGAACGAATCGGATAATCAACGAAACAAGTACCGAGGCTTATACTATCGTGTAACCCAATCCTAATGAAGCACTAAGGCAATACCGAATCAAATTAAAACGGGTCAGAAGCGAAGTCAAAGCAAAAGTCAAAGTTTTGCGACTTTCGGTTCCGAACCGGGTTTAAACAGAAATCTGTCGAGTCGGACAAGCGTAAACAAGTTTTTATACTTATTACCAAGTTATATTAATATTAAAACAGGTTACACGCCTCTCGGATTGCATTTCGTGTATTAAATCATAGTTTACACTTCTGTTGACTTTTTCGGTCAACCTTTGACTCGACAAACAACCTAGTTAGGTCTGGAATCGGTACGTGCCCTTATAAGGGTTTAATACCCATATAATTACCTATCTAACGGTACTTTTAATTCGACATACGAATGAGCTATCGATAATTAATTGCGAAGTCAACCGTAAGTTACGATATATTGACTTTTACGCTAAATACTAAGTTAAATGTAATTAAGGAAGGACTAGTAGACTTACAAGTGTTTAATGATGATTAGGGATGCTTGGGAATCGGCTTGGAAGTCCCACAAATGATCAGAATGGTTGTAAGAATGAATGAGCACCTTGGTGGCCTTATATAGTGTTTGCATACACCACAATTCATTGACAACAAGCTCTATGATCATCCACAATCATCCAACACATGTCCCTAGTCTTCTAGGGGAGTCTAAGGGTCCTTAACATGCAAGAAAAACCGGCCTAAAGGGTCACAAGTGCACAAAACAGCCATCTGCCATGTTTCTGGTTGCTGGTGCATGGCTAGCGCACCGCTACGCTTCTGGTGTAGCGCCCCGCTACGCTGGTAGCGCACCGCTACGCTTCTGGTGTAGCGCCCCGCTAGCCTGTCATCAGCCTTGAAAATTTTGCAATTTTGGTCCTTAGTCCCCCGAAACATCGTTTTCACTCGGATCTTGCAAGATTTATTGTACATTAGGCCCTCTAACTTGACTTTTAAAGGTTCCATGACATAACCAATTATTGTTAAGTCCTCGGTTTGCTTTGTGATTGCTCGTAAAGCCTTAATTTGTAATGTTGACGTTATTAACCCCTCGCATACGAACATCATCATAACATTCCCATACTATATCGAATCCTTGTAATATTTTACCACATTATTCTAGTGAGCAATATTAATCGTTACAAAGCTTCGGGTTCGCTAAATGGTCACTCAGAGGCATACTTTAACATGTTGACACATTTAACCCCTGTAGTTTGTAATCTCTCACTTTCTTTTACAACTGGCTTCGTATGATCCATGATCCATTCGTTTAAGGGTATGAGCATTATGTAGGGTTAATATACAATACCTTTATTCACTGTTGACATTTAGAACTCGTATTTTCATATACTTTCCACGTTTGTCAACTTTAGTCCTTTCTGAACATTCTCTCGCACGTTCAAACTTATGACACGTGTCATTACATTATAGGACGTGAATTTTTTCGGGGTGTTACATCCTCACCCCCTTAAAAGAAATCTCGGCCCGAGATTTACCGAAAAAGGAAGTATTCTCTGCCTAATAATGGCAACTTACAGAAATTTAGGAATTTGTATGATCTTGTTCGTTGTTTCCAATGCAACTTTCAGATCCAGATAATTGGACTTACCAATCTATTGTCCTAACAATAGGTTGTTTAATATTCTATTTATACAAGGTCTCCAAAGGAGCAGCCTTGATACTTATTTACCAACTTTTATAGAAAAGCTTATCTTAAGGTGAGATGGTTATTTCAACCATTGCTTAACTATTTTAAGGGGTAGCTAATCTTTACAATCAGTCGAACAAATCGACGATCCTGGGTAGTTGATGGCGATTCTTAATCGTTGTCTAATTAGGGTTGCGGTAACGAGTGCATAAGCAAAACGAACCGTCTTTCTTATCCAACAACATCAAACTCTCAGCATCGAGTTAGGCTATATGAATCTATATCTTAAAATTTTCTTAATCAGGTTTTCGGTTGTTCCATAATAAACATGGAGTTCTTACAACACTCTAACCCAAAGCGGGATGTTAATCTTAACTCTACCTGCCTCTAGCGAGGTAAACAGGGTAAACTTAGAAGAAGGTAACCAAGATACAAGGAGGTTACAGAGATTTTCCATATCTCAAGCTCTAGTTCACTCATCAACGCTTGTGTCTAATAAGTGACACATTCATGTTATGAGTCCGCATGTTCCATTATCAAGGAATATTTATTTTGATAATTCTACTCCGGATATCTCCTTTGAATATTACTAGTTGACTTTAGTACAATATGACCATTGGGATATCTCAGGGGTTCCATGTATTAAACCTCCATGCTGATCAGACATGGAAATAATCTATGGGACACACTAGGATACGCCAATCCTCATATGACACTTTTATCAAACATAGTTTGGAATTCGTAGGCGATATAAAAACAATGAGAAAATAATTAAAATAACATATGTTGTCGTACTCTATGCAAAAAGAGTACTTTTAGATTTTTCGGATGGATTCCTTGCCGATACTAGAAAAATCGGTTACTACGGTTTCCTTGGTAGCTATACCTTGTGGATGATAAAAATTTGCTAAGTTTATGGCTCATGAAGCTTTATTATTGCCTGTATTAAAAACATGACACTTAGTAGAGATTATCATTGATAAATGATAAGGAAGTTTACTGCACAAGTGCTTATATTCAATTAGAATGGGAATTTTTACAAACTAGGCACCTAGCTCAGTTGGCTAGGCGCGCGAAAGGGTGCGGCCGGCCTAGACCCAGGTTCGATTCCGGGGACGGCCAGTTCCACCATTTTTTATGCTTAATTTTTAATTAATCATATGGATACGTGTAATTATGAGAGTTGTCTCGTAAGGAGTCTTGATAATTAATCGCTTCTTATCACCCGCGATATGGGCTTGATTTTTAAGGCAACCAATCGATTTCTATCACTATATTTAGTCCTTATGTATGCAACCAAAGATTTGCTATAAGGGTATTAGAAAAATGATTTCTAATAGATATTAAACATCAATATAGGATTTGCTGGAGCATTTTATAAAGTATCATCGGCCAATTTCTACCTCGCATTTAATAACCGGAGTCTTAATCAGGTGGAGACAACAGTTCTCAACCTTTATTATTCATAATATAATTATGTGTGCCAGTATCAAATAAGTTTCTGCATAAACTGCTTGATAAGGAAAAGTATATATTATACTATTATTATTTTGCACCATCTCTTGGGCTTTCGTCCTGACAACTCGTGCGTTTGTTCTCTTGGCCTACTCGGGCTTCTTTTGACTCCTAGGGCAGTTGGTCTTGATATGCCCCTTCTCGTTGCAACCATAACAGGTTGCATCTTCCAACTTCTTGCAATCCAGGGTTTTATGTTCCTTAGACTTGCAAATTCCACACGGCCGAGGCTGAGATTCAAATCTGCATTTCCCGAGGTGGTATTTCCTACAGGTTTCGCACCTGATCTTCTCACCCGACTGCTGGCTGTCTTTCTTAAACCCTGAACTCTTCTTATCCTCAAAGTTCCTCTTCCTATCTGAGCGTTGAGAATTTTCATCTTCCCTTTTACGCTTTCCATCTTCCGAGACTTTGGCAGCCTTGTTTCTAACCACATCGAGTGTGAGAGATAGCGACAGATCTGCCGCTGACCTGAATGTAGTAGGTCTTGAAGCCTTAACACTGGCTTTTATTTCTGGGGCTAAACCCCCAATGAAGCGAGCTATTCGCTTTGGTTCCGGTGTGATCAAATAAGGAACCAATCGAGACTTGGTATTGAAATTTGTAAGGTATGCTTGACAGTCTAAGTTCTCCATGACTAATGTCAAGAATTCAGTCTCGATCCTCTCAACTTCATGTTGAGGACAGTAACTTTCTTTGATAAGAGCAGCGAACTGATCCCAGGTCATCTCATACAAAGGGATCTTCCCCGTAGCTTGAATGAGAGACCTCCACCATGCTAGTGCCTCTCCCTTGAACGATTGGGATACATACTTCACTACATCCTTTTCAGCACAACTGCTGATATCAACAACTGTGTCCATTTCCTCCAACCAGGTCATACAATCTATTGCTCCTTTCTCCCCAGTGAAGTCCCGGGGTTTGCAGGAAACAAAGTATTTATATGTACAGGACTTGGTATACGGTTCATTGTCGAACACTATCTTCTTGGATGGAACACTGTTTTGACCAGATGAATGTCGATCATCATCTTTCTTTAACTCATCTTTCTTTGAAGGTGGCTTGCTAGGAGCCTCTGAATGAGTTTTAGGGATGGATTTAGGGTGGGGTACAGACGAGGCTTTGCTATTTGTCTCACTATACTCCTGGAATTGCTCCTTCACAGCTTTAGATACAGCTGAATTAATCAATGTACGAAGCTCTCCTCTGGTTATGTTAATCATTTCATCATCGCGGTTTTCCAGAGGGTGACTATTCAATTCTTCCGACCTAGCCATGTAGTTTTGATTGCTACACAAGAAAATAAGGCAAGGTTTATACAGAAGTTTATACAGTGTCATCGTTTTAAACGATTTATTAACTATGTTTTTAATATACATTTTAGTTAATTTGTTAAATATGTAATTGTTCAGGATCTTTATCATAATCCTAAATTATAATTTAGTGATAGCACCGAAGGCCTAATCATGTAGACAAGTTTGATTTATAAGCCATGATTTCAGAGAATCGAGGCATTATGATTTATCCTAGTTATAAAACATTACGGATATTAAGGTGGCACAAGGCCTAGTCACATGGACACTTTTAAATTATGAGCTATGATTTCAGAGAATCAAAGCATGAGGTATTCTGGCACAATTGGCCTAGACACAAGGATATTTATAATTTACAAGCTAGGATTTTAGAGAATCAAAGCCTTGAGGTTTGAACCTAGTTCATTACCTTTTTCTGACAGGGAGTCATTGCTACTACTGTACTTTGGCTCATGTAGAAATGAGCAAGGCCCTTAGGCATTTTATTACCACGTATGGTTAGAATATGATCATTTTAATTGATGATGTAAACCCAGGATTTAGGGATCATTAAACTGGGTTAGGAATCTTTTGAAGAATCCTTAATTACGTGTGTGATTCCCAACGAATCACATCTGTCAGGAGTGTTAACATATTTATAGATGTTAACAGGGATTCGAATCTTTTAAACAGGTCTTACCATCTTGGCCCGGTCTTAATATGACCCGAAGGCTAGGTTTCACTTTTAAGATTCTTATTAATATTTAACGCAGAAAAATTTCTGAATTGAACTATTAATAGGGATCTGAATCTACATTGAGGAACTGCCATCTTGGCCGGTCTTAATATGACCCGAAGCTAGGTCTTGTCCTTTTAGATTTTGCCATTTTATTATAATGGTAGATCTTATAATATAGGAATGATATTTTTAAACTTAATCGTTCCTTTAAAATTTAAACAAGTATAGGGTTGCCCTAAATGGGACTTCAAAAGAATAATGTCGTCCTCGGAGGGACTTAATGATAAATATGTCTTTATAAGGACTATATACGGAAACGTTCTTCAGCAAAAGGAGTTTCTTCTTTATTCAATTCCTGAATGCTTTCTCCGTGGTTGCACGTTTCATCTTGGTCGCGGTACGAAGCTCAGCATTCCCAGGCTCCAGACGTGGAGAATTCCTAGTACGGCTTCTTCGCTTGGCGACGTATCCAATAAAAATTTGGAAGCAAAATTTCTAGATTAGGATTTAGAATATTCCTAAGTTAAGTCTAGACTCAGAAGGTTTAGATATGTGCAATTGTGTAACTGAGATTAAACACAAAAGGCTAGTGTTTAATTCACTCAGTTGTTGGCTCTGATACCAACCTGTCACACCCCAAATTTCCACGTGTCACCGGTGGGCCCGGTGGGGAGTATCGTGACGTCATGGTTGGCAACATAATAGTCAAACAACACAATATATATAAATGCACAGCGGAAGCAAAAGATAAATATTATTACATTTCCGAATATAAAGTAATATCCAGTATTACAACGGAATGTAAAGGATCCACAGGCGGATCTTTAAAACATATCATTTGTTCAACAGACTTTAGACGTCTAGGACTTGCAAGATTTCCTTATTAGCGCCCTGAGCTTCCAGCCAATTACGTTCAGTACCTGTCACTTAACCCTTTTGGAAAATACGTCAGTTTTCACTGGTAAATACACTCAACCGACTCATTTTGGAAAAATGATTTAAAATTGGTTTGGATGCACATGGCACAAAATATATTGACACTTTGATTAAAATGCACAGAGGCAAAATTAATCTTTTATACTTGGAACAATTATATTTATAACCTTGTATACAGATTTACATGTTCGTTGTACGTTCAGGGCCCGATGTAGAAATCGAGTCAAGATTAACAGACACGCCACAAGTATAGGCCCACAAGAGAGTGAGATACCGTTATTACTTAGTAACTGTCAGGTGTATGCCTACACCCCGTACCTAAGACGTGGCCATTTTATAATACAATGATGTCACTAGGATATCCGGGACATGGTCATTAACCCCTAAAGGTCTTTATTTCAAACAATACAGATTAAACCGGGTTACCTCAATGATTTAACCTTCGTTAAGATTAAAGATTCAATACCCGACCAAGCGGTATTATTATACCGTATCCCAAGCCCGTATAGGGAAAATAAGTTAAGAGTATTTACCTGAGCTAGCTCCTGTCTTAAATAGCAAGAATCTAATAACTCAGTCGTAGTCACTTCAGCAAGCGTAGGTACAATTTACCGGAAAGCTCTAGTCTGGAATGATGGTATAAATAATTAATTAGAATGCTAACGGGTCTTTAATTAAGCCTAAGCTTAGACCGGTTAGTCTTACAGGAAGATACGGTTCGTACGCACGATTAAGCGAAGACCGGAATAGAATGTGATTTAGACCCGACAAGTTTGGAGACTTGTATAATATGGGTATACTAAACACATTCTGGATTTTGAGATAAAACCGATAAGGTTTGACCCGTTTCGGCTAACTTATATAAACTAGTTATATAAACCGATCCGAACGCGAATAGCGTGTAACGGGTAACCGAATAGGTCGCGAACAGGTTTTCCTAAGTTAATATGCTTAAAATATGTTGTGGTATCACAATGATACCTTCCATAATACCCGAAACGAGTTTAATTCTTAATTATGCCCCGTAGGGGTATTTTGGTCATTTTAAAGATTATAAAAGGGATTTATTTGAATTCTATGATTCGGGCCTGATCAAATCAGTAAAATAACTTATTTTAATAAGTTACATCAGTAGGTATTTAATCTTAGGTGTTTAAAATAGTTTTAACGCATACTACGCGCTTAATACGCGTAAATGTCGGTTTAAAGCTATTTTCGGGTTTAAATGGAAATTCTGAGTTTCTAATCAGTTTATAAGGTTCAAAATACTTTATTTATTATTTAAAATCAGTAGCAATTGGATTCGCGTCAAAAGGATTTATAAAACTCATTTTATGCGCGAAAAGGGTATATTCGGTATTACCGAATTAAGGCACTAAACCTAGCTTATGATCAGTTTAAAAATAATTAAAAATCTTCAAAAATCCCGAAATATTATTTAACATCAGTGGGGAAAAGGTTTGGTACCGAAAATCGGGTTTAGATAGGCTATGCGCTAATCGCGCCGTTTAATTAATAAAAAGCTTATTATTTACGCTAATGCGCATATCTCCTAATCTAGACTTCCGATTGACGTGAAAATTTACGTACATGATTAATAATCAGTAATTAAGATTATTGTACTTCAAATTTTTCAAAATTCTCGTTGTATGGTCGTAAGGGCATTACGGTCATTATTTAAGCACTTAACGGAAATGCGCGAACGAATCGGATAATCAACGAAACAAGTACCGAGGCTTATACTATCGTGTAACCCAATCCTAATGAAGCACTAAGGCAATACCGAATCAAATTAAAACGGGTCAGAAGCGAAGTCAAAGCAAAAGTCAAAGTTTTGCGACTTTCGGTTCTGAACCGGGTTTAAACAGAAATCTGTCGAGTCGGACAAGCGTAAACAAGTTTTTATACTTATTACCAAGTTATATTAATATTAAAACAGGTTACACGCCTCTCGGATTGCATTTCGTGTATTAAATCATAGTTTACACTTCTGTTGACTTTTTCGGTCAACCTTTGACTCGACAAACGACCTAGTTAGGTCTGGAATCGGTACGTGCCCTTATAAGGGTTTAATACCCATATAATTACCTATCTAACGGTACTTTTAATTCGACATACGAATGAGCTATCGATAATTAATTGCGAAGTCAACCGTAAGTTACGATATATTGACTTTTACGCTAAATACTAAGTTAAATGTAATTAAGGAAGGACTAGTAGACTTACAAGTGTTTAATGATGATTAGGGATGCTTGGGAATCGGCTTGGAAGTCCCACAAATGATCAGAATGGTTGTAAGAATGAATGAGCACCTTGGTGGCCTTATATAGTGTTTGCATACACCACAATTCATTGACAACAAGCTCTATGATCATCCACAATCATCCAACACATGTCCCTAGTCTTCTAGGGGAGTCTAAGGGTCCTTAACATGCAAGAAAAACCGGCCTAAAGGGTCACAAGTGCACAAAACAGCCATCTGCCATGTTTCTGGTTGCTGGTGCATGGCTAGCGCACCGCTACGCTTCTGGTGTAGCGCCCCGCTAGCCTGTCATCAGCCTTGAAAATTTTGCAATTTTGGTCCTTAGTCCCCCGAAACATCGTTTTCACTCGGATCTTGCAAGATTTATTGTACATTAGGCCCTCTAACTTGACTTTTAAAGGTTCCATGACATAACCAATTATTGTTAAGTCCTCGGTTTGCTTTGTGATTGCTCGTAAAGCCTTAATTTGTAATGTTGACGTTATTAACCCCTCGCATACGAACATCATCATAACATTCCCATACTATATCGAATCCTTGTAATATTTTACCACATTATTCTAGTGAGCAATATTAATCGTTACAAAGCTTCGGGTTCGCTAAATGGTCACTCAGAGGCATACTTTAACATGTTGACACATTTAACCCCTGTAGTTTGTAATCTCTCACTTTCTTTTACAACTGGCTTCGTATGATCCATGATCCATTCGTTTAAGGGTATGAGCATTATGTAGGGTTAATATACAATACCTTTATTCACTGTTGACATTTAGAACTCGTATTTTCATATACTTTCCACGTTTGTCAACTTTAGTCCTTTCTGAACATTCTCTCGCACGTTCAAACTTATGACACGTGTCATTACATTATAGGACGTGAATTTTTTCGGGGTGTTACAGTATGCCCATTGTGTGCGTACTTAGTACATTGTTTTACATTACATTTCATGCTATGTATGCCCATTGTGTGCGTACTTAGTACATTGTTTTACATTACATTTCATGCTATGTATGCCCATTGTGTGCGTACTTAGTACATTGTTTTACATTACATTTCATGCTATGTATGCCCATTGTGTGCGTACTTAGTACATTGTTTTACATTACATTTCATGCTATGTAAGCCCATTGTGTGCGTACTTAGTACATTGTTTACATTACATTTCATGCTATGTATGTCCATTGTGTGCGTACTTAGTAAATTGTTTTACATTACATTTCATGCTATGTATTCCCATTGTGTGCGTACTTAGTACAGTTGTTTTCACCACATGCTTACATTTTGGTATGACATTTGGGTTGTTTAACATGGAACAATACATTCATTAACATTAGCTACGCCGTTCGTTAGTAGGTAGTGGTACCATAGGAATTGACAACTCCCGTTCCTGAAATCCTGGGTTTGTTTGGATTGGAAGGAATGACCGAATTCGATATACATAACTTAGATAAACCTTTAATTTGTTTAAGGGTTTATCGCCACAGTCTCAAGGCTTGAATGTATGCATTTTCACAATACCGCATAAATGTTTGTATCAGTATAGCATGCAATTGTTACACAAAACATAACTTTGATTTAAACCATGTTTTACTTCAATACCTTTTTTTTGTGAATTTTACATATGGTTTAGTTGATATATTTCACTTACCATACATGACATTTTTGGTACACATTACATGATTTACATTAAACATAAACATTTTGCCATTGATATACACATTTAGTGGTTCACATTGAACATAGACATTTTGATATGGTTTATACATTAACACATGACAATTCATTTATACATAAACAATTTACATTGGTGGTTGGTTGAGTAAGTGATTTGAGTAACGAGGCGTGTGTAATATGATACAAGCATGGTGGATACGCCACTGGTACTTCCTATATATAAGTGTTTGTATGATATTACATGTCGTAGCGTTACTTAAATCATTTCAATATTTGACATATTACGTTTTGCATAAACAACTTATTTTCACAAGACATTGATTTACAAACAACTTATCATATACAAACTCATTTTACATGGTTATTCATTTAACCTTACATTATTCTCTTATTTATACATATCATCGCTTTTCGAATGATTTACAAAACAAAACAATTTACAAGGTTCATGACTGACTTTTGTTAAACAACTCTTTCTAAACTCATAAGTCATGAATCCTCTTTTCACAAAACCTATGTATCTCACAGGCATTTTTATGCTGACGTACCTATTTTCACATGTGTTTTCAGGAGCTTTTCCATAGGATGATGATCGTGACACTAGGGCGGACCTGTGCCTTAGAGACTAAAAATGAAGACAAACTAGTTTAATTATGTTATGAACACCTTGTTTCCTGTTTAAGACAATGTAACACTCTTGTTTAATAAATAAAATATAACTTTGTCTGCCATGGTTGTGAAACAATAATTCTGTTACAACACTCCCCGACATTTTCCGTCACGTCTTGTATGTTATACGTGGTCGGGGTGTGACAGGATCCTTGAGCCAAACGGGTTTTACCGGTAATTTCACCATCTTGCCTACGGGCGGGTGGGTTACCGGGTTTTCCCCGGAATTGGTGGTGGACTCGGGTTACTCTCGCAGTACTCCGTTTGTCCAGTGGGTGCCCCGAGAGTTCTTGGGATTGAGTTTGTTGGCCGTTCAAAAAAAAAATTAATAAAAAGCTTTCATTTTACGATATCGAGCATAACTCTTATTTCAGACCATAAACTGATGTCAAATTTTGAGTACATACTTAAATATCAGTAATAAAGGTTTTTGTCCGCTCACAATTTCAAATATCTCGTTTTAATATAAAAAGGGCATAATGGTCAACATTCAAGCATTTAACGGAAACATGTACATGAATCAGATTTCAAAGGAACCATATAGTATAATCTCAGAGGGTTATACTAACATGTAATATGGTCCTAAAGAAACCCTAAGGCATATCTAAAATAAGCTAAATTAGGTCAGAACTGAAAGTTAAAGCAAAAGTCTACTTTTGCGACTTTCGGTTGCGAACCGAGCCTGAACTCAGAATTGTCGGGTTGAACATGCCTAAACATGTTCTTATATTATTTAACAAGTTATTTTAGTGTTAAAATATGTTCCATAACATCTGCTTTATTAGTTATGAATTAATTTGTAAAAACTGATTCTGTTGACTTTTTATTTATAAGTTTGACCTGACATTTTACCAAGTTAGAGTGATAATCAGTAGGTGCCCTTTTAAGGGTTTATTACCAACATAATTACCAACTCATAGCCACTTTCAATTCGAGTAATGGTTGGACCATTAGTGATTAATCACTAAGTCAAAGCTTAATTACGATAGCTTTGATTTTTGGTCATTAAACTAATAAAACTTAAACTTAGGAAGCTAAGAACACTTACTAGAGTACTTAGCATGAATTAGGAACTGAGGAAAACTTCCTAGAGCTCCAAGGAACTTCAGAGAGTGAGTTGAGAAGCAAAGAATGAAATGTGCAAGAGCACAAGAACAAACAAGTCCTTTATATAGAGACTTTGATGCATCAAGATCACTCCATATATCCCTCTTGTTGCTACCAGATGAACACAGGTGTCCCTAGTGCATGAAAAACCATTTGCACAGTCCCTGGTATTGAAATCAGCCATGCAATGGCGGTGGAACTGGCTAAACCTGCAGCTGTCCATTTTTACTGCCAAGTTACAAGTCTTACGGACCGTAAGCCTAAGCCCTTACGGTCCGTATCCGTAATTCAAATTGTATCGCCCAATTAAGCCATCTTACGGACCGTAAGGCGAAAGCTTTGCGGTCCTTAAGCCTTCCATCAGAGACAAAAATTTTGAGAACTTTTATATTTGACCATGCAACTTTCTAAACTCGTATCTAAGGTCATTTTCAGAATATGGTCCACATGATCAGTTCTGAATTTCCTTTGAAGGCATTGCCATGCAAAATATAGTCTTGGACTTTTTGAAAGAAGCCATGAAATGAAGAATTCTTCGTGTATACTCACATGGCCATTTCCTTGATATTTGAATTAATTCTCACAAGATTGAACCGGAATATTTAAAAATCATTATCTTATTTTCGTGAGGGTATAATAAATATTACAATGTTTTTGGGATCGTTAAAAGGTCACTCAGAGGTAGCATTTAACATGTCGACACTTTTAACCCCTATACTTTGTAGAATCCTTAATTTAAATACAAACAACTTTTTATGTTTGATAATTTATTCATTAAAGAATACGACGTCGTGTGAGGTCAATCAGAGGCACAAGAATGGCATATTGACACTTTGTGCAACACCCCGTGTTTCAAAAGTCAAAGTCAATGACCGTTCGCGCGACCTGACTTGTAGTCTATTTCTTTTATGTGTTTACTTTAGTTGTATTATGTGGAATATTTATCAATAATCACAGTAATCGATGTATGTTTAATGCTATTAATCGACTTACGACTGTGAACAGTAGGAAGTAACAATGCGATAAAGTTAACTAAACGATAATCAACCTAACGCTAGTCTAATCGACATCGAATCGCAATACGAACAACTCGAATACTGAGTTCTGGATATTGTTTTACGTGTGTGTGTTATTTGGATGTTACTTGTGCATGTTTGAAATATGTTTTGTGGTGATTAATCGAAACGCAATCGCAACTCAATCGCAATCGAATCGCAAAACGCAAATCGAAAGATGTATAGGATGATTGTATGTTAGATATAGTAGTTGGGATTAAAAGTAATTTAATAGGTAACTCTACCGTATCGCACATTCAAATCGCATCGCAACGCTCGACACGCGAATCGAAACGACAAAACTCATCGCGCCGAACACTAGGGTCGAGTGCCCAACCGATCGGACTGCCATCCGATCGAGTTGCCACCCGATCGGGCTGCCACCCGATAGGACTACCATCCGGTCAGCCAGCCTCTGTCCTTTTTGCCATTTAGGGAAACCCTATAAATACCCCCTCTGTTACCTCATTTGATGGTGAAAACTCCATTGCTCGATCCAGCCGCTCTCAAGCTCCTTTCTCTCGATTTCTCTCAAATCTTGTAAGTTTTCAACCTAAATCTTGTACTTCCTCGATCTACACGCACTCCTACACCTTTCTAGCTTTTGAATCTTAACATTTAACCATGAAATCACTAGATTGAGGTGTTCTAGGATGATGTCAGCATGATGTTCTTAGGAACTTCATGTTTTGGCCTCAATCCACCAAGAACGACTTGAATCTGATGGATTTCCATATGAATAAGCAAGAATCTTGCCTAGATCTGGACATATTAACGGTGAAAAGGAAGAAAGATGGTTTTCCTAACTTTCTTTCAACTCTTTTACACTCAAAACACTCAACCCAATAGAACTGGACCTTGTTCTGACCTTCTACTCATTCTTAGTGATGTGTCGGCTCAAGATCTGAGTTCTATCAACGAGACAACTGATTTCGGGTTAAAACATGGAAAAACCGTCAAGAAACAGTTGGCTGATCGGGTTGGGGTGATTCCCGTCCGATCGGACAGCTGGGACTTGGTGAGGTTCTAGTTGTTTAAACCGTTGTCGTATCGTCTCGATCAAACCGTAAACTTTCAAACTAAACAAGTTCCAAAAACAAACCAGTCAACCGAGCAGATTGCTGTCCGATCGGATTACTATCCGATCGAACGCCAATCCAGTAGGATGACTCATGTTTTTCCATGCTTAAACAATTTTCAACGTGTTCAATACACAAGATTTCCATCCGATCGGATTGCTATCCGATCGAGTGATCGTCCTGCTGTGAACTTGTTCTCACTCTGAGAAGCCTCGTGTCACACCCCAACCAATGGCGGAAACATCGGGATGAGACGAAGTGTGGAGATTGCTCGAGACATCATAACGCTATTTGTGACAATATTTAAATAATTCCAATTTCATTCCATAACTTCAAATCATCATCGTTTCATAAATTCAAATAACAACAAGTTCCAAAAGAAGTGCATAACAACATAACCAAAATTTGATACAACATATTAAACCTAACGTCTAAATGTGTATCTAGGCATCACGCTACTTCTTTTCATATCATCGTCATCAACCTGTAACATGTTTAAAATAAAAGTCAATGCAAAAGCAAAGGCGAGTATACAAGTTTGGTACATACATAGCAAAAGATATGTTTTGAACAATTCCTCATAACAAGCATGTGATCCAAGATATCCACTAAATATGGCATGTGTCTAACATATCAAACCAAGAAAACGCAATATGCTCATGACATTACCCCAAGTTTCGGGCGGGTCGTTAATCCTATAGCGCTACATATGTCAAGGTTTGGCTCGTACGAAGTTAATGATAAGTTCTACACATAAGTCTCACCCAAATTTATGTATCAAGCAATCACGTATACAAGCATGTTAATAGGAATGTTCATGTGTTTAGGAAAATGTTCATGTGCAAGTTTGTTGATAAGTAAACATGTTACACCCCAAAAGTGTAAAAGTAAAAAGGGGAAAATACGAGTATACTCACAAAGGTTGCATATGCCTTCTGATTATCCGATTATTGACGAGTTGATGAGGTTAAAAGATTGGATGTGTAAGGGTTAAAGTTCAAGTATGCATAGAGTTGAAATTCGGTATTTAAAACAACATAAAAATAAGATATGAGAATAACATGTGAAAATAATCATTTAGTACATATGATACTTGTTCTTGACACTAGGAAACTCTAAGGAGTTTAAATGTTTTCATGGAACAAAGTTCCATTAGAATCGTGACAAGTTATCATAGTCTAGGATGATGTAATCTAGTACCTTGACATATGAACACTAGTTCATCATCAAAGATTCGATTATTCGAATAATAGGATTATGTATTGTTTAGATATATTAATAAGTCCAACGGTTCAAGTATTTCAAGCATGAGGTAGAAGATTACATCTTCATTTAGGTACCTCAAATGTGTCATAGAAGTCATGTAGGAGGTAGGAAGAACAAGCTTCCATTTAGGCACCTCGTATGCGTTCACCACTACACTTGTTGTAATAACAAACAAGGAGGGTCATGAACTTGAGATTAGTACATTAATATAAACATTCTAAACTATGAGAAATCATCAAATCATGTGGGGATTTTATGTTGGAACAACCCAAGTTGTTCCTTAATCACTCCTATATCAAGACATAAGCTTGAACATGATTTGTGGGTGAAACACCTAAACAAAACAGAATTATTTGAGGTTTTAACCTCTGATTTATAGTGTCTCAACCTTGTTTTTAAGCCTAACCAACCATGGGAGAGGTTGTAAGCATTGGGACATAGGTATGAGATGTGTTTGACACAAGTTGTATGAGTTTAAGTAAACTTTGAAGAACATAAACCAAAACAGAAAGTTTTTGGATGATTTCGGGGCAATTCCAGGTCTGATTTCTCCAAGGAGAAGTCAAGGAATCAAACCCCATGATTATACAAGCAAGTAGGAAGAAGAATCAAGTGATTTGGTTAAGAAATGAGTGAGATATACTCACTTTAGTGTAAGGGTATGTTTCTACCCGAAAATGCAACTTTGCTACTGAATTGAGAGTGTATTTGGAGTGATTTGAGAGTGTTGAAAGTGTAGAAAGGTGAGGAGAAGGGTTGTATTTATAGTGGTTGAGTTTGGTAGTGATTGGAGGTGTTTAGAGGTGGAAGAAAGGTGATTGGGGAGTAGAAGAAGTGTGGGATTCGTGCCAAATCGCGTCAAAATGCAGCTGATTGTGTTTTCTCTGGATACAAGGCTAATGCGGCCCGCATTAGGTTTCTGGTAAGTCAAAGCGGGCCGCCCGGGGGTTTGTTATTGGTTATAAGTTTCAAAAATTACACTTTAGCCCCCAGACTTGTTTATTTTGATGTTTTTAGGACTTTTAAGGACCATTCTTGCCATAAAAGCATATTTTAAGGTAAGTTCAAGTACGAGAAGTATAAACCAAGTATAATTGAGTGTAAAGTATCATAATCAAGTGTCGTTTACGTTCAAAACACGTTTTGGGCATAAGTTTCATGTATTTACAAGTTTAGCACATTGTTTCCAAAAATTACGATTAATACCAATTGTTCCACGAAATTGAATGCATGATACTATATAAAGTATGTGTATCATGTAATTAATAAAATGCGAGTTTAAATCATAATCCAAGTCTCGGATCTTACATCGTTTTTAAATGAAAGGACGATTACAAGACTTACGAAGTTTCAAAATAGTTTTACAAGCGATGGTTACTAAATATAGAAAGTATGAAAACGCGGGGCGTTACAGTCTCCCCTCCTTTAGGAAATTTCGTCCCGAAATTTATTCAAGAGGTAGACTTGAAAAGTTTTAGTAGAAATTTGAGACTTGAAAATTTTGAAATATTTTGAAAGGCACAAAACTTTGGAGAGTGACAAGGTAAATTTGTGAGTGAGTTTATTGCCTAAAATAATTTGAGGGGTCTGGCATAGTTGGAAAACATGTAGGTGCGTATACAAGTGAAGTGAGTCTAACAACTTTGAGTAACTCAAATTGGCGACGTATTTAAAAGGTGACGTAATAAGAAAGAAGATGTTTGACAAACGGTTTGTAATTTGTTGGGACGTGGTAACGAATCACGTTTGTAGAAGATTGTTTATTGAGTGAAACGAGAAGGTGTAGCACATTAAATAAAGTTTTAAAGGTACACTAAGTATAGTTACACAAGAATCCAGAATAGGAAGACTATTTTATAGGTAACGAGGTAAGTTAGTGTTCGAATGTTTAAACAAACTTGATTGCGAACGAGGTTTGTGTGAATTAAAAGGATAAGGAGAATCATTCGAGTGTAGAGTGAACGAATGACTTTTAAAGAGTGCAAATATAAGAGTAGCATAAATGTTGGATAGATGAACGTAGTGTGTTAAGGATGAAGACTCGTCATGGATAATCGGATATAATGTGTTTGTGAGTTATGTGAAGTTGTATTAGGTCCAAAGGTCCGTAAAACACTGAATTTCTCATGGCACGTTTTACGAAATTTGGTAACATGGTGAAAACACTTATATATAGGAAGTACCAGCGGCGTATCCACCATGTTTTGACCATATTACGTCCGTTCCGTATACGGTGTCATGTTACGTCCCGTGTCTTACCATACACAGTAGTACACTCTATGGTTCTCATACGCCTATCACTATAATCCCGTGTGCACCCGTGATTATATTGATTGTCGCCTGATCCGCATAGCTTGTACTAGTTGTGTATGAATTAGGGTATCCATAATTTAAAAATTAAGAATGTGCACGTGTAAGAATGTAGTATGTAAGCAAGTCCATGCTTAAGTATGTATGGGACCCACGCAAGCGAATCACTCGGATTACGTTCGCGTATGGGTACGAATGTATGGATCATGATTATGAATGAAAATGTGAGCATAAGTATAAGTTTAAGTATGAATAAGCACGTAAGTATGTGTATCGACATAACACGTACGAGTAGTATGTGTATATGTATAAGCACGCAACGTATGAGTATAAGTGAAATCATGAAACTTATGAGTATAAGTAAAAACATGAAACATGTGAGTATGGGTAAAAACATGGAACGTAAATTAAAAACATGAAACATATGAGTATAAGTAAAAACATGAAACGTATGAGTATAAGTAAAAACATGAAACGTATGAGTATAAGTAAAAACATGAAACGTATCAGTATGAGTATGGATACGATTATAAGTATAAAATGTATTTTTATGAATACGAGTGTGAGTGTGAGTACGAATACTAATGATTGCGTATATAGTATTAATTGAAGCATACCAAAGTTAAGCAAGTAAAAGTGTTCAAGAGGTTGAGCATGTAAATACGAACGATATAAATGAAATTGCCGCGATGCAACGACTAAAACGTGTATGATAATATGTGTGTATAGTTGTTTAAACAAAACGTTGAGTTTATCGTATCCAAATTTAGATTGAGCTTGGTTTGAAATATAGCACATAATTGCATATGTAAAAGGATATAAGGTACTCATTGGTTAACCATAATGCGTTTTGTAAAGAATGGAAGTGCTACTTTTGTTTTAAAAGAGTTTACGTAATCCGAAGATGGTCGGTCTCCAAGAAGTCTTCTTGCCCACGTGTTTTGTAAATTGGTGTAAGAAGGTTTTCAATCAAAAGTAATTTCATTTCATTAGACAAGAAGTTATGCATTTAGGAGGTTCTTGTGAAAACGAGGATCCTTTAGAAAAGAAATTTTTTTTTTAGCAAAAGGACTTTGTGATTGTTAAAAGTTCTAACAAATGATTTGTTGATGTGAAAATAATCTTTGGTAAAACGATCATATAACATCCATAAGATCTTATAGGTGTAAAAGAAAGGTTGGTTTGATCCTCCGATTGAGAATGAAAATCTTTAGTTTGGTGATATATATCATGAGTGCGTTTTAGTGATTAAGTCGAATGTGAAGTTCATGGGCAAAAGATTCCTTGGACCGATTAAGTTGATAGGTAGCATTTCGTAAGGTTTGGAGATTTGTGTAGTAAATCGTTTAAGATAAGTTTAAGAATCCGTGTATGCGAGTTAAGTAAAGAAAAGATAGGTGGTAGGATAGAAAGTATGCTTGATAAAACAATGTATTTCGAAATCGTATACGTATGTACTTTGAATGACGATAAATAATCTAGGTATAAAACATGATCGAGTTTGCATAATAAGATATTTTGGAAGGGAAATTTTGGTAACGATCACCTTGGTAAGGGAATCACCCCTAACTCGTTGGTGAGGTCGTCTTAAGAAAAGGGGTAGTGGAGTTATTCGTCAAGGTAAGGAAATCACTCCTATCTCGATGATATGTCACCACTTACCGTTACAAGGAACATGAATCTAAATTATATGAAATCATGCATATGTATAAGTGTACGAAAAGATTTAGTATGATGTGTGTGTGAGAAGAAAATATCGAAAGTAAATTTCGAATTTGGAAGACTTCATCACATAAAAATAAATAGTAGAACACATGTTTGGTTAAAATTTGGGATGGTTCCAAAATGGAACGTTGACTAACCAAAGTGGTCGAAAAGTCTTTCGAATTTGAGGAGCATGCTTTGGCCTAATAGGTGAAATACTCTCGCCGACAAGTCGGTTAACGGTATTTACCCTTCCGGTTACTACATGTCCCCGATTCGGTTGAAATTTCGAGACTTGGCGGGATTAATGAAAATCAAAGAGTGGAACTAGTTGACAAGGTGCGGGTTTCACCCCTAACTCGGCGATTTAGTATCCTAAGTGTGGTTGGTACTCGTCGGGTCAAAATTTAATTTTAACACTTTGACGAGGGTCCACTAGAATTTGCACTTTGAATTTCTCCATCAAGGTGAGGATGTCACTCCTAACTTGATGGTGAATTTCGTACAAGAAAAGAAAAGTAGAAGGGTTGAGAGTCGTTCACCAAATTGTGGGTTTCATGCCTATTTTGGTGAAGTCGTCTCGTTTGTGTATTACGAGTGGTTTGTGAATTTTAGAATAGTCGAGTAATATGACGTATTCTTAAAATAATAATAAGTGTAGGCACATAAAGCATCTCAAGAAGGTAACACGTAAAAGACATTTCAAATGGCACATAAATAATGACATATTACAATAATATGAACACATATTAAAACATGTATAATAACATAAGAATAGCATGCCAAGTATGATTCATAAGGATAAAATGTCATATATGTTCAAAAGGCTCAAAGAGAATGTATAAGAAACACCTAAAGTGGCATGCGTTTAGTTTCAAGTAAAGCATAAGAATAAGGCTCTAAACTATAGACTAGGTAAAAGCATGGCAATGCTACCTAATTCCCTATAGTTATGGCTCTGATACCAATCTGTCACACCCCAACCAATGGCGGAAACATCGGGATGAGACGAAGTGTGGAGATTGCTCGAGACATCATAACGCTATTTGTGACAATATTTAAATAATTCCAATTTCATTCCATAACTTCAAATCATCATCGTTTCATAAATTCAAATAACAACAAGTTCCAAAAGAAGTGCATAACAACATAACCAAAATTTGATACAACATATTAAACCTAACGTCTAAATGTGTATCTAGGCATCACGCTACTTCTTTTCATATCATCGTCATCAACCTGTAACATGTTTAAAATAAAAGTCAATGCAAAAGCAAAGGCGAGTATACAAGTTTGGTACATACATAGCAAAAGATATGTTTTGAACAATTCCTCATAGCAAGCATGTGATCCAAGATATCCACTAAATATGGCATGTGTCTAACATATCAAACCAAGAAAACGCAATATGCTCATGACATTACCCCAAGTTTCGGGCGGGTCGTTAATCCTATAGCGCTACATATGTCAAGGTTTGGCTCGTACGAAGTTAATGATAAGTTCTACACATAAGTCTCACCCAAATTTATGTATCAAGCAATCACGTATACAAGCATGTTAATAGGAATGTTCATGTGTTTAGGCAAAATGTTCATGTGCAAGTTTGTTGATAAGTAAACTTGTTACACCCCAAAAGTGTAAAAGTAAAAAGGGGAAAATACGAGTATACTCACAAAGGTTGCATATGCCTTCCGATTATCCGATTATTGACGAGTTGATGAGGTTAAAAGATTGGATGTGTAAGGGTTAAAGTTCAAGTATGCATAGAGTTGAAATTCGGTATTTAAAACAACATAAAAATAAGATATGAGAATAACATGTGAAAATAATCATTTAGTACATATGATACTTGTTCTTGACACTAGGAAACTCTAAGGAGTTTAAATGTTTTCATGGAACAAAGTTCCATTAGAATCGTGACAAGTTATCATAGTCTAGGATGATGTAATCTAGTACCTTGACATATGAACACTAGTTCATCATCAAAGATTCGATTATTCGAATAATAGGATTATGTATTGTTTAGATATATTAATAAGTCCAACGGTTCAAGTATTTCAAGCATGAGGTAGAAGATTACATCTTCATTTAGGTACCTCAAATGTGTCATAGAAGTCATGTAGGAGGTAGGAAGAACAAGCTTCCATTTAGGCACCTCGTATGCGTTCACCACTACACTTGTTGTAATAACAAACAAGGAGGGTCATGAACTTGAGATTAGTACATTAATATAAACATTCTAAACTATGAGAAATCATCAAATCATGTGGGGATTTTATGTTGGAACAACCCAAGTTGTTCCTTAATCACTCCTATATCAAGACATAAGCTTGAACATGATTTGTGGGTGAAACACCCTAAACAAAACAGAATTATTTGAGGTTTTAACCTCTGATTTATAGTGTCTCAACCTTGTTTTTAAGCCTAACCAACCATGGGAGAGGTTGTAAGCATTGGGACATAGGTATGAGATGTGTTTGACACAAGTTGTATGAGTTTAAGTAAACTTTGAAGAACATAAACCAAAACAGAAAGTTTTTGGATGATTTCGGGGCAATTCCAGGTCTGATTTCTCCAAGGAGAAGTCAAGGAATCAAACCCCATGATTATACAAGCAAGTAGGAAGAAGAATCAAGTGATTTGGTTAAGAAATGAGTGAGATATACTCACTTTAGTGTAAGGGTATGTTTCTACCCGAAAATGCAACTTTGCTACTGAATTGAGAGTGTATTTGGAGTGATTTGAGAGTGTTGAAAGTGTAGAAAGGTGAGGAGAAGGGTTGTATTTATAGTGGTTGAGTTTGGTAGTGATTGGAGGTGTTTAGAGGTTGAAGAAAGGTGATTGGGGAGTAGAAGAAGTGTGGGATTCGTGCCAACTCGCGTCAAAATGCAGCTGATTGTGTTTTCTCCGGATACAAGGCTAATGCGGCCCGCATTAGGTTTCTGGTAAGTCAAAGCGGGCCGCCCGGGGGTTTGTTATTGGTTATAAGTTTCAAAAATTACACTTTAGCCCCCAGACTTGTTTATTTTGATGTTTTTAGGACTTTTAAGGACCATTCTTGCCATAAAAGCATATTTTAAGGTAAGTTCAAGTACGAGAAGTATAAACCAAGTATAATTGAGTGTAAAGTATCATAATCAAGTGTCGTTTACGTTCAAAACACGTTTTGGGCATAAGTTTCATGTATTTACAAGTTTAGCACATTGTTTCCAAAAATTACGATTTAGTACCAATTGTTCCACGAAATTGAATGCATGATACTATATAAAGTATGTGTATCATGTAATTAATAAAATGCGAGTTTAAATCATAATCCTAGTCTCGGATCTTACATCGTTTTTAAATGAAAGGACGATTACAAGACTTACGAAGTTTCAAAATAGTTTTACAAGCGATGGTTACTAAATATAGAAAGTATGAAAACGCGGGGCGTTACACCTCGCCATTCGGATCGTCATCCGATCAAACGAACGTTCGATCGACCGACCTAAAAGGTAGAGATACTTCTCTGTTTTCAAAATACTACAACGAAAACTTCAAAAGTCAAACCATCATATACAAACACATCCTTACCAAACGAGTGTCGGTCCGACCGAGTGGGCATCCGAACGGATGACCGCCCGAATGGATCACCATTCTACACTTGGTATTTTACACTGTTTTATGCGCCGCTTATCGTTTATGCTACTGTTAACTGTTCAGGCTAATCACACACTAAGCGCTCCCTTCAATCCATCATCGATGTGAGTATACTCGAACCCGTTTTGCTTTATGGACTTTTGGGTGTTACATACGTTACTTATTCTAAATCACATCGAACACACTACTCAATACTTTAACGCTAACCGTTACTGCATGTTATACGTGGCTTAATGAATGCTTGTTTGTTATGTTTACACATGGAATGTTGTCTACCTACCTTAGCAACGATAGTACTATTGTTTGGACTCAACACCTGTTCACTCAGGGGTTGCTAAGGACAATTATTTGCATGGGTCACAGTGGTGATCATGTATTACGAACTGCCTCGGGCAGTCAACCCCCAGTCATTGGTATCGATAGGTTCATGTCGATAACTAACGTGCTTCATTTCACTCTGTGTACGTGCTGGTTATGCGTAAACGAATTTCGAACTTTATTATATCTATTAAACTTGTATGCTCACCTTTACACTATGTGTATTGACTTTTACTTTAACGTATGTGGTAGGTGCTTAAGATGTTTATATGCTTGGCTTGCTGTGAAATTGAGGCTAGGAAAGGTCTAGAAACAAATAAACGAATTGTCTGTATTTGAAATCCGAGTTGTCGGAATAGAACAATTTGACTAGATTTTGTCTGTAATAATTATATTACTTTTTATGTCATGGTATGGGACGTGATGCTTTTAATGATTAGTAATTATAGTTGTTATGGAAACTTCTGGACAATCTGTTTCGCTCGGTGCCACGCCCCGATGTTTCCGCCATCGGTTGGGGTATGACTGATTGGTATCAGAGCCATAACTATAAGGAATTAGGTAAGACTCGACTTAGTCCGGGTCGATGACTTAGGAACGACCTAGTCTATAGTTAAGTACCAACAGACCGACTTGTGCACACCCTGTAGGGGTTTTGTATAAGCTTACCTATTATTTCTCGCAATTCTCGCTTACACTACACTATCACTGCATTCGAATATTAAAAGCGAACGGGTGATTAGGTCGAGATTAGTTGTGAAAACCGCAAACTCTCGACTAAATCGCTTGTTCGACCCGCATTTTATCTTCAAACAGGAGAATTTGCGCTGAATCAGGAGTGAAATCCGTACTTCACGCAAATTTCCTCCCTAATTTTATCAAAAACAGGAACAAAATTATTAAGTCAGGGGTGAAACCCGAATCTTGGTAACTTGATCCGTGTTCTATTTTGTTTTAACAAAGACTCTCACCAAAGTCTCGACGGACTCCATCGACTTGAAGCCACGCTATCACTGGAAGGGCGCGTGCCGATTGTCCGGATTTAGGCAAGAGCACAGTCCCGAAGGTTAAAGTGCGTGCCAAGAGTCCTTGTGAATAGTCGAACCACTTTGGGTAGTCGATGTCTAACAGCTGCAGACAATCCAATCTCGATTTTATGTGTTTCGATTCTGAGCCCGCAACTGCTGACTCTGATATTTGTCGCTTTTGCATGGATTTTATGTGCTTTACGTGATTTTATCTGTTTTATGTTTCGATTTTGGTGATTATTCGCTTTTCACTCTTTGTTTTGATCGACACGCACGAACCACATCGCACACCTACCTCAAAACACTAACAAATCACTGATACTTATGGATGATCACATGATACATTATACACTATGCTATACTACTCATTGTGCACTCGATAATCGCAATCGTTAATCAAGAACGCCCGCGGACTGTGAATGACAGGTTTCTGTATTCTGACTGCCTCTTGTGTTTCTGTGCTTTACATGTTTATATGCTTCTGTGCTTATGTGCTTATATGAATCTGTGTTTATGTGCCTATGTGTTTAAGAGATACGTGAACGCGTTCCTGAGCTTTAGCAACATTAGGCGTGTGAGGTGAGATTTGATTATGTTATGTCTGAGTCCCATGACGATGTCTGTTGCAGACAATGTCGACATCTGGACCCCGTTACTCTCGACATGCTCGCCGAGAACAGAGAGACAAACGCCTTGCGGCACTCGTCACTGATTCGGTAGCAAAAGTCGTCCCGCAGATCTTTAGCGAGATAAACGAGAATGCTAGCAAAACTTCTGAGGAGTCAAGGATTGAAGCTCCTAAAGCTGCCTTTAGCTTCAAGCAGTTCAAAGCTTGCGGGTCCAAAAGAATTCACTGGCGAAGATGGTCCTACGGTCTTATTTCAATGGTTTGATTCGATCGAGGTCACCCTGCGCCAGAGTGGCTGTCCCAGTGATCTCCGCACTCTCAACGCGACTGGCGTCTTCCAATCCTGAGCATTAGATTGGTGGACGGCCGAGAGAAACAAACGCGGAAATGATGCAGCTTATGGTTTGACGTGGGATGAGTTGAAGGACGTTATCTTGGAAGAGTTCTGCCCTCCCCATGAGCACCAAAAGTTGTAGGACGAATTCTGTCATATCAAGAAAAAGGATGGTGAAAATGCTGCTTTAACTGCTCGCTTCAAGCAGCTTAGCATAATCTGTCCTGATCAAGTCAAGACTCCTGAGATAGCAATCAAGAAGTATATCCGAGCTCTGCCAGATTGTGTCGCAGATTTTGTGCAAGCTGCCAAGACAACAACAATCGAAGAAACTTATCTGCTTGCCGCTGAAATCAACGACAAACGAGTCAGGGTTGGCTTCTGGGATAAAACAACTAAGAATCTGCACCAAGCTACCATCACACCAACCGCTGAAACCACCGCCACTCCTCAGTCTTCAAAGGCCTCTCGTCGCAAGAGGAAGAACAACAACAACTCCAGCAACAAGAACTGTGCGATCACTGCTGCACCAATTCAAGCTGTACCAGCTCAATAGCAACAGTGTCAAATAGCGACACTTGTGGCAAATGCACCGCTTGCTGAGCGTGCATATACTGGGCCACACCTACTTTGCCCTACTTGCACCTACCACCACCCGACTAGTATCGCCTGCCGATTCTGTGTAAATTGCAACATGTACGGCCATTTCAATACCAACTACCGTGCTCGTCAAGCTCCAGCTCCAGCTACTGCTCATCAAGCTCTACTTCCTGCTCCTCAAGGCCAACAAGCGGCTCAGGCACCCGCGGTCAATGCTAGAGTCTGCTTTGCATGTGGTGATCCTAACCACTTCGCAAACATGTGCCCAAACCGGGTTATGAAGCAAGAGCCACAACAGCAGCAGCCGGCACAACAGCAGCAGCAGCCTCAGCAACAACAGCAACAAGCAGCACGCGCCCGAACTTTTAACATTAATGTGCGCCAGGCCCAAGCTGACAACAACGTGGTTAATGGTAAGTTTCTCGTGAATGGAATTTATGCTTCGTGTTTGTTTGATACCGGAGCCGATAACTGTTTTGTATCGTTTGAGTTCGAAAAGTTCCTTAATCGTAAGCGCGCCTATCTCCCCTCGACATTCGATGTTGAAATCGCCACCGGAAGAACCGTCGTTGTCAACTCCGTTCTTCGTGATTGTACTCTTGAGCTCAACAATCACATCTTTCCTATTGACCTTATTCCGATGCAGCTCGGTAGTTTTGATGTCATAGTAGGCATAGACTTTCTTCGCAAAAACCATGCTGAAGTTGTGTGCTTCAACAAGATGATTCGATTCTCGCTCGCTAACGGAGATCAACTATGTGTTTATGGAGAAGTCGCTTCGAAAAGATTGCAACTCATGTCATGTATCTAAGCTAGCAAGTATCTCCGCAAGGAATACGAAGCTTTTATCATGGCCCCGGCCCCGGTTTTACCCGGTTAGGAGCCGCGGGACAGGAACTAGCGTGGTATTTATTAGTTTGAGTTTGACAGCAGAAGACTTTACCAGAATCTGTTAAAACTTGAAAATTCCCGATTATTTTATTTCATAATTCGGGATAAAACCCCGTAATTTACACAAGAGGAATTTCATAAGTAAATTCCCTGATTTATTAAAACATGTTTATTCATTTTTAACTGAGCCACCTCTTCAAGCTGCTTAGTGCTCCGTAGCACGTTTTCCTTGATTTACAGCAGGTCGCCTGAAACATGTTTTAAAAATATTTTATCAGCGGGGAAATGCTGGCGAGTCACTCAAATTTGGTAAAACGACACATAGTTATAATTTACAGCATAAGAGCGATAACAATGGCTTTTATCTTATTTTTATCTGGCGCCGTGTCACCTCCTGGTGGCGATGGTCATACCACTATTGGGTCCTGTCACCCAAGTAGTGATGATTATCACTGTTAGCATTTATTAGCCTAACCCGTGAGAAATTAGTAATGTGCACAATACCCCACTAGCCAGTGATTCAAGATAACCACGACTTACTCCCTGTAATTATAACATTTGAAAATAATTTGAGGTATTGTAAAACAGTTGATAAAAAGAGAATGACTCACTTTGCAGATTTATACGAGCAGAGTTTAAGCCTACTGATTAGCCTTTGTAACCTAATTTAAATAACAATGTACACAAACTAGGTTAGTAACTAATACAGTATTTATGATAATTTCACGGGATTAAAATCCTCACGACTAATCACAAAGTGCAACACTTAACATCCATCGGACTCGCAACGAATAACAGAGCGCAATACTTAAACATCCATCGTTTTCACGATGAATGACAAAGTATTCCCCGAGTTCGGGTGGCACTCAAATATTCTGTCGGAAATCACGACTAATGACAAAGGAAAACCCGAGGTTGGGCAGCACTTAAACATCCGGTCGAATAGTTTCAATTAATCGGATATTGAATCATAGCAGCGATTGAGTTAATACCCTGTATTGGAGCAGAACCCCTCTAATTTGAAAGTGAAATTCGAAATTATGCAGTGAGAATTCGAAATTGAAAGTTTGTTTCGACACCATCGAACTGCTCCTGATCCAAGCTATTTATAGCTGAAATTGGAGGTTCACGCGGCCCGCGTAAACCTACACTTAACCCTTACGTGGCCCGCGAGGAAGTCTAGTTCATAGACTAGGGCTAGCGTGTCACACCTAGGTCTGCCACATGGCCTGGTTGCTGTTCCAGATAAACTATGAGCTATCGCGGCCCACGTAAAGATATGATTAACTCTTACGTGGCCCGCCTGAAGACTAGAAATCTTGATTTCTTGATTTTTTATGCACAGTAAGGTTTCAGGGGTCCGGGATTTTACTTAGGGGTCGTTGTGGGACATTTTTGAAGGTCCTTACATTCTCCCCACCTTATTTAAAATCTCGTCCTCGAGATTTACTGAAATAAGTGAGGATACTTTCGTTTTATCTCTGATTCTAGCTCCCAAGTGTATTCGGGTCCTCTCTTTGATTCCCACTTGACTTTAACTAGTTTCAATCTTTTGTGTTTGAGAAATTTGGTCTTTCGATCTTCGATTTGAAGTGGTTTTTCAACGAACTTCAATTTCTCATTTACCTCTATGTCTTGGAGAGGTACTACCAGTGTTTCGTCCAATAAACACTTCTTGAGATTGGATACATGAAATACGTTATGTACCCCAGCTAATTCTTCTGGTAGTTGTAAGCGATAGGCAACCGATCCTATGCGTTGGATTACTGGAAATGGTCCTACGTATCGTGGACTCAGTTTTCCTTTCTTACCGAATCGAACTACTCCTTTCTAAGGAGATACTTTTAATAATACTTTGTCTCCAACTCGAAATTCTAGTGGCTTGCGTCGATTATCGGCATAGCTCTTCTGGCGATCTCGAGCCATTTTCAATATTTCCTTGATTTGAGTGATCTTATCGGTAGTTTCTTGCACTATCTCTAGTCCAGATAATTGACTTTCTCCTATTTCTGCCCAACAAACTGGAGTTCTACACTTACGTCCGTACAGTGCTTCAAATGGGGCAGCTTCAATGCTTGAATGATAACTATTGTTATAGGAGAATTCAATTAAAGATAAGTGGTCATCCCAGTTTCCACCAAAATCTATGACACACGCCCTGAGCATGTCTTCCAGGGTTTGGATCGTCCTTTCACTTTGTCCGTCTGTTTGAGGATGATATGCAGTGCTTAACTTCAATCGGGTTCCCATTGCTTCCTGGAAACTGGTCCAGAAATGGGAAGTGAAACGACTATCCCTATCCGATACAATGGAGAGTGGAACTCCATGTAAGGATACTATTTCATCTACGTACAACTTTGCCAATCTTTCCTTGCTAAAGGTTTCTCTCATGAGTAGAAAATGAGCTGATTTGGTTAATCGATCCACAATTACCCAAATCGCATCATTACCTTTTCTGGTTTTGGGCAACTTAGTAACAAAATCCATTGTTATGAGTTCCCATTTCCATACAGGCATTTCTAATTGTTGTAGTAGACCTGAAGGTTTCTGGTGTTCTGCTTTAACTTGTGAACAAGTAAGACACTTAGAAACATATCTAGCTATGTCCTTTTTCATTCCTATCCACCAGAAGTTATTTCTTAAATCTTGGTACATCTTATTGTTACCAGGATGCATGGTATACCTAGATTTATGGGCTTCCTCTAGAATCTGATTTCTTAATTCTCCCTGCTTAGGTACCCAAATTCTTTTCTTGTGAATTCTCCAAATTCCATCATTTCCTTGCTCTAATTCTTTTATTTTCCCTTTCATTCCTTCAGTATCATCTTTGATTGCTGTTTCTTGAACATTTCTCAATTGTTCCATTAAGTCTAATTGTAAACTTAATCTGAGGGCATGAACTCGTCGTTGTTTCTCATGATACTTACGACTTAAGGCATCAGCAACTACGTTCGCCTTTCCTTCGTGATATTGAATATCACAGTCGTAGTCAATTAGGATCTCCATCCACCTTCTTTGCCTCATATTCAACTTTTTTTTGCCCAAATATATATCTTAAACTTTTATGATCTGTATAGACAGTAAACTTACTTCTGTACAGATAATGTCTCCAAATCTTAAGGGCAAAAATTATGGCTCCTAACTCTAAATCATAAGTCGTATAATTTTCCCCGTGCTTTTTCAATTGCCTTGATGCATATGCAATTACCTTTTTGCGTTGCATAAGCACACATCCTAATCCAAGTTTTGAAGCATCACAATATACTTCAAAATCTTTTGTTCCTTCTGGTAAGGCTAGAATTGGAGCATGGGTTAATTTCTGTTTTAAAACCTTAAAGGCTTCTTCTTGTTTAGGTCCCCACTCAAACTTAACTGATTTACAGGTTAGCTTAGTTAATGGTACAACTATTTTGGAAAAATCCTTAATAAACCGTCTATAATATCCGGCTAACCCTATAAAACTTCTAATTTCCATTGCTGATTGCGGAACCTTCCATTTGGTGATTGCTTCTATCTTAGCAAGATCTACATGAATGCCTTTGTGATTCACCATGTGTCCTAAGAATTGCACTTCTTGCAGCCAAAATTCACACTTCGAGAATTTGGCGTAAAGCTTCTCATTTCTTAACAAAGTTAAGAGTAAATGCAGGTGCTCACAATGTTCTTCCAGACTTTTGGAATAAATAAGTATATCGTCAATGAAAACAATTACAAATTTATCCAAGCATGGTTTACAGATTCTATTCATCATGTCCATAAATGCTGCAGGAGCATTTGTTAACCCGAAGGGCATGACCGTAAACTCGTAATGACCATACCTAGTTCTGAAAGCAGTTTTAGGTATATCTTCTTCTTGTACCTTCAATTGATGATATCCGGAGCGTAAGTCGATCTTAGAAAAGTATCTAGCTCCTTGAAGTTGATCAAAAAGATCATCAATCCTAGGTAATGGGTATCGATTCTTAATTGTAACTTTATTCAATTCCCTATAATCGATACACATTCGCATCGAACCGTCTTTCTTCTTTACAAACAACACTGGCGCTCCCCACGGGGATGTACTAGGTTGTATGAATCCTTTGCTTAGTAATTCATCTAACTGCTTTTTCAGTTCTAGCATTTCGGTAGGTGCTAACCGATAAGGTGCCTTAGCTATCGGTATAGTTTCAGGAATTAGATGAATTCTAAATTCTACCTCCCTATCAGGTGGTAATCCAGGTAGTTCTTCTGGGAATACATCCGAGTATTCTGATACTACTGGAATGTCCTTAAGTTCCTTACTCTTAGTGCTAATGATTACCAAAATCATATACACTACTTCTTGTTTCCTTGAACAACTGGCCAATTTCATTACTGAAATGAATTTCAGTGGTTTACGTGGCTTATCTCCTGTAATCACCACTAATTCTCCTGTAGGTGTATGAATTTCTATGGAATTCTTATCACAAAGAATTCGAGCATGGTTGGCTAATAACCAATCCATTCCTAATACCACATCGAATTCGGCTAATTTCATAGGTAACAGATTTGCATAAAATTTATGGCCTAAAAGTTCTATCTTTTCTTCTCACAAAACTTTATCTATGTTAACAGAATTCCCATCTGCCGTTTCGACTGTAAAAATCTGCCTAATGTTGGTTAAAGATAAATTAAGTGCTTGGCAGAATGCAGAATTTATAAAACTTTGGTTTGCACTAGAGTCAAATAATACTTTTGCATAAACGTTGTGAACTAGGAACGTATCAGCTATCACGTCAGGAATCAGCTCTGCTTCCTAAGTCGTTAGTTGGAAGGCTCTTACGTTCTTCTTGGTAGTTCCTTCTGCAGGTTTGGCTTTGTTATCAACTGGTTTGACCAATTTCGGGCAGTCTGGCCTAATATGTCCAGCTTCTCCATAGTTGTAGCAGACTGTTACTTTCTTCTTCCTGCAGTCTTCCTCTTAGTGCCCTGGGACTTTGAAGAAATTGCAATATCCTTTGCATCGTCCAAAATGCTTTCTTTTACAAGAATTGCAAAATGGACCAATGGAAGATTGCCCAGTTCCCTTTCTCTTGAAATTGTTACGGTTACCCATACGGAATCGCTGGGTAATCTTTTGGGCTACTTCCTTCTTTCTATTTTCTTCTCGCGTCCGCACTAGTTCGTCACTCAGAGTGTTGGCTAAGTCCACCGCATCATCTATCGTGCGGGGTTTAGCAGCTTTGACGATATTACGGATTTCACCAATCAATCCCCAAATATATCGGGAAATGAGTACCGGTTCTGGCGAAGCCAGGGTAGGTACCACTCTAGCATACTCGAAGAATGTCGAAGTATACCCTCGACAATCGACATCCACCATCCGGTGGGTTAGGAACTTGTTTGTCATTTGTTCGTTTTCGTATTCGGGACAAAATTTTCTTTCCACTAGCTGCTTAAATTCCTCCCAGTTCATGGCATACGCCACGTTCCTTCCTTTAGCTTGTAGCACAGTGTTCCACCATTCTAGCGTCCCTTCTTTAAAAAGATGCGACGCATACATGACTTTGTCGTTTTCAACACATTTACTTATCATAATGACTGCTTCGGTTTTCTCCAACCAACGGAGTGCTGCAGTCGCCCCTTCGTTACCTGCAAACTCAGCTGGTTTGCAGGCAAGAAATTGTTTGTAAGTGCAACCAGGTGTTGCAGCTTTCATTCTCTTGAGAATCGGGGCTTGCAGTAGATTATCATTGTTGTTATTGTTGTTGTTGCCGCCTCCATTTACACTATTACTGAAGTTGTCCTCAAAAGTACGTTTACTCGGAATAATTTGAGGTTCAACTGGATTTCGAGCAGCAGCAAGTATTCCTGGAATAGCATTGGCTATTCCCTGAGCAACGATATCTTTGATATCTTGCCTATTCAGCAATTGATCTTCCTGGTTTTGTTCTGATTGATTTACTTCATTAACAAGTTCATTACCAGCATTTGCCATCTGGTAATTAATTTATATAAGTGATTAGCAAAAAATTAGTAACGAAACATAACAAACAATTGCACATAATCACTTTTAACATGTATAGCCAAAAGTTGTCGATTTCTCGACTTCCATTTTCATATTTTATATTATGCATCCGTACACAGTGATATCTTACAAATGTTTTATTGTTAGATTATTACACATACTTATATTTATGATTATTTATTATTATTAAACACGTATTCCTACCACCACATACTATCCCGCCCGCAAGCTTTTCAGAAACGACGCTCCCTCTCATCGTATTTCCAGGAGATTTGTTCTCCTATCTCCCGGATCCGATTCCTTGCATCCATCAACTCCTCACCAAAATGGCGGAGTTCAGCTAAGTTTACATTACTCATTGGTGGGTTTGGTGCAGGTTCCGGGTCAAACTGAGGGAAAAAGGTATAAGGATTATTTAGGAGGTTTTGGAATTGCTAATCGTTGGTCCACCATTCGTCCATTTCTCCTTGAGGTTGGGTGTGAATTAAAGGTTCTGGGATGGCTGGTTCCATGTTTATTGGAAGTTGGGTTTCAGTAGGATAAGGGAAAAGATTTGTATTGATAGGTTTAAGGATATCACAGCTTGCCAGTATGTGATCCAGTTCCTCCTGAAATAGCAATTCCTCAGTTTGCTTAGAACTTTCCCCAATTTCCATTCCTATTTGCCTCGAATCTTCCTTAATCTCAATCCCTTTTCCTTTATCCAGGGGATTCTCTATCTTGGGAATTCTCTTATTTGCTGCTTTCCTTCAGCGTACATGCCTCCAGCCCACAAATCTTCTTCTTTTCTTAGGTTTTGATTTTTCTAGAGGTGGAGCTTGAAATTCCATGGGTTCTTCCACATCAGCCAAGTAACCAGTAAAATCTCTGGAAACTTCTATTTTCACAGGATAGAGATTCAGATTCTCTAGGGCTTCAGATAATTCATTCGTGTTGTTTTAGCAGTTATGAAGAAACACACAAAATTCTAGGTTAAAATTTTGTGAATCACAGAATCACAGAATGGCAAATTAAAAACTTACATACAATTTATTTGATTAATACGAACTATTTGTGGGATAGTTATTAAAACTGAAATTTCAAAATACACTAGTGATTTATTTAATAGATTAAAGTATCTGGCTTGTAGGTCTCGTAGGTGCTGGCACTGGTTTTGACGATTTAACTATAAGTTAGCATTTACTGCTATAGTAGCTAACATGTAGAGATTTGCCCACTTTTCGTCTAATTTATCTTCCCATGGTGGGTTACTGCCTAATTTCTGGGTTTCCTCACCAATTGTCAATTCTTTTTATTGTGATTTCTTAATCTTCTCTTGACTTTTTCTAAGAATCTGATTTCTTTTCTTAATGATAAGCGGTTTCTCGAACTGTGCCTTTCGAACAAATATTCCTTCCTCAGTCTCGGCTGAGTACTTAGAGGAATTTGTTTGGGATGAACTTCCTTTTTCTTTCGGTGAACTATCTAGTTTATGATAGATATCCGAAATTCTTTGCTTACCCATACTGTAAATTAAGAAATAGTCAAGATAGAAACACATAATCACAGAATGGAAATCAGAAAATTTAAGTATTCGGAAATACTTAATAGGCTTAAATCAGTGGCTCGTTCAGTGGCTCTGATACCACCTTTTCCTGTCACGGTCCCGGCCCCGGTTTTACCCGGTCAGGAGCCGCGGGACAGGAACTAGCATGGTCTTTATTAGTTTGAGTTTGACAGCGGAAGATTTTACCAGAATCTGTTAAAACTTGAAAATGCCCGATTATTTTATTTCATAATTCGGGATAAAACCCTGTAATTTACACAAGAGGAATTTCATAAGTAAATTCCCTGATTTATTAAAACATGTTTATTCATTTTTAACTGAGCCACCTCTTCAAGCTGCTTAGTGCTCCGTAGCACGTTTTCCTTGATTTACAGCAGGTCGCCTGAAACATGTATTAAAAATATTTTATCGGCGGGGAAATGCTGGCGAGTCACTCAAATTTGGTAAAACGACACATAGTTATAATTTACAGCATAAGAGCGATTACAATGGCTTTTATCTTATTTTTATCTGGCGTCGTGTCACCTCCTGGTGACGATGGTAATACCACTATCGGGTCCTGTCACCCAAGTAGTGATGATTATCACTGTTAGGATTTATTAGCCTAACCCGTGAGAAATTAGTAATGTGCACAATACCCCACTAGCCAGTGATTTAAGATAACCACAACTTACTCCCTGTAATTATAACATTTGAAAATAATTTGAGGTATTGTAAAACAGTTGATAAAAAGAGAATGACTCAGTTTGTAGATTTATACGAGCAGAGTTTAAGCCTACTGATTAGCCTTTGTAACCTAATTTAAATAACAATGTACACGAACTAGGTTAGTAACTAATACAGTATTTATGATAATTTCACGGGATTAAAATCCTCACGACTAATGACAAAGTGCAACACTTAACATCCATCGGACTCGCAACGAATAACAGAGCGCAATACTTAAACATCCATCATTTTCACAACGAATGACAAAGTATTCCCCGAGTTCGGGTGGCACTCAAATATTCTGTCGGAAATCACGACTAATGACAAAGGAAAGCCTGAGGTTGGGCAACACTTAAACATCCAGTCGAATAGTTTCAATTAATCGGATATTGAATCGTAGCAGCGATTGAGTTAATACCCTGTATTGGAGCAGCACCCCTCTAATTTGAAAGTGAAATTCGAAATTATGCAGTGAGAATTCGAAATTGAAAGTTTGTTTCGACACCATCGAACTGCTCCTGATCCAAGCTATTTATAGCTGAAATTGGAGGTTCACGCGGCCCGCGTAAACCTACACTTAACCCTTACGCGGCTTGCGAGGAAGTCTAGTTCATAGACTAGGGCTTGCGTGTCACACCTAGGTCTGCCACGTGGCTGCCATGTGGCCTGGTTGCTGTTCTGGATAAACTATGAGCTGTCGTGGCCCGCGTAAAGATATGATTAACTCTTACGCGGCCCGCCTGAAGACCAGAAATCTTGATTTCTTTATTTTTTATGCACAGTAAGGTTTCAGGGGTGGTCCGGGATTTTACTTACGGGTCGTTGTGGGACATTTTTGAAGGTCCTTACAGCTTTCTTAGCCAACATTGTAGTAGCGGAGGAGGAAAAGAAAGAAAAGAAAGAAGTGAAAGACGTTCCTGTCGTTTGTGAATTCCCTAACGGTTTTCCCGAAGATCTTTCGGGCTTACCGCCAAGTCAGGACATCGACTTTCGCATCGCCCTCATTCCTGGAGCCAATCCTGTTGCCAGAGCTCCTTATCGACTCGCACCGTCCGAAATGCGTGAACTATCGAGTCAGCTCCAGAAATTACTTGACAAAGCTTTCATTCGCCCTAGCACCTCTCCTTGGGGCGCACCAGTCCTTTTCGTCAAAAAGAAGGATGGGTCGTTCCGGATGTGCATCGACTATAGGGAGTTGAATAAGCTGACAATCAAGAATCGTTATCCTCTGCCCCGCATTGACGATTTATTTATCCAATTACAAGGTGCTACGTGCTTTTCCAAGATCGATCTACGCTCAGGCTACCACTAGTTACGTATTCAAGAGGAGGATATACCCAAAACCGCTTTTCGCACGCGTTACGGCTACTATGAGTTCGTTGTTATGCCTTTTGGTTTAACCAACGCACCCGCGGTTTTCATGGATCTGATGAATCGCGTGTGTAAACCTTTTCTCGACCGTTTCGTCATCATGTTCATCGACGATATCCTGATCTATTCCAAGTCGAAAACCGAACACGCGCAACATCTACGTTTGGTTCTCGAACTACTCCAAGGGAATCGACTCTACGCCAAGTTATCCAAGTGCGAATTCTGGATAGAGGAGGTTCAATTCCTCAGTCACATTGTCAATAGTCAAGGTATTCACGTCGACCCCGCGAAGATTGAAGCTGTCAAGAGTTGGATTACACCTAAGAACCCGTCTGAAGTCCGTTCTTTTCTCGGATTAGCGGGCTATTATCGCTGATTCATCGAAGGATTCTCTAAAATCGCCGTGCCGCTTACTTCCCTCACACAGAAATATAAGCCTTTTATTTGGAGAACTAGACAAGAGACTGCCTTTTGACGTGATTGTCGTAGGTCACGCAAATTTAATTCAAATTACAACTAGTAGATAGCAGTAAATGGGTATCGAACACAGGGAGTTTGTGGAAAGTATGTCGATTATGTAGCTTTACACTTAAACTAATATTAAACTAAAATTGCAAAAATTAAAATTCAAGAGTTGATTGTTTTGGTTTTAAGAACTAATATAACTAATTAAATTGCAAATCAAAGAGTGTTTTTGTAAACAGATTAGGAACAAGCGACCATCCTAGATTTCAAGTTTTAATCCACACTAATGTTTATGCTTAACTAGAAAGAACCACATAGACATGGCTCGTGTTTGATTATCTGTTTGTGATGAAAGAGAACAAAGTACTCGGATTATAAAATGCGAGGTCGTTACTCGATGATCAATTGACAATTATCCAACCCTAACCCCTCCCATGATATCTCGATTGCCAACGGCACCAAGAACGTATGGTTTAGATTAACATCAAACAATAATCAACAATTTACAAACAAATATCCAAACACCATAATAACTCAAACAAACATTCAAAGTTATTATTCTAGAAATTCAAGCACAAACATAGTGTTTCAAAAGCAAACCTTACATCTAGGATAATCACCAATAGTTTAGCCACGCATGACTTGGTACATCTTCATCACACAACGATTAATGTTCATACGAATCGAATACACAAACCGAATGTTAGAAATTGTTTAGAACCAAGCAAGAACAGCCAAATTCGCCCCTAGTGTCTCCCAAAAACGTCCAATGATGATAATAGGTGAAAAGACACCACAAAACTGAATAAATGATGGCAGTTACATTTTTTTTCGCAGCTTCCACCGTAACTTACGGTACCACCGTAAGTTACGGTGACCTTCAAGTTGTTACGGTGCATGACTACTGAGTTACGGTGAGAAAATGGCCAAAATCAGGTCCACCGTAAATTACGGTGGGACCGTAATTTACGGTGACAACCTGATTTTTGTGCCTTGTTTCAACTTTTGTTCCACTCGCGACCCGTTCAACTCCAAACCTTCCAAAGCTGCATTTTATCCACTTTAAGCTCCCGAACCGCACCTGAAACGTAAGCAACAGTAGTTATCTAATTCAAGATAATTACACAATTAAGTGAAGGATTAATTCGTCTTTTAACATAATTAAGGGTTGTCCAATGGACCACCCGTCACATCCCCAGACTTAACCGTTGCTTGTCCCAAGCAACTCATTAACTCAGTTTCTCAACAAGTGATCGATGTAAACCAAGAAAAACATGCAATCCTTTTACTAACCCCTTTTTGACACCCAACTAATACACCCATCACTATGTCTCTCCTCTCGGTTACAAGTAAGCACTAGCAATATGAGCTAGACACACAAAAGGCAAACGGGTGGTTGCACAACTATAAGCTTGTACCTAAATCGATCCTTCTCCTAAAATGCGTCAAACATGAATGCAAATCAAAGGGACTTTCAAGGTTGTAACGTGGTTAGGTGTATGGGTAGGAAATGGAATATATATATGAAGTAGCGAAAACTTAACCCAGTCTTTTTATTACACAAATAAGCAAACTAACAACTCCCAAATTAACTAATATATACAAGACAACTAAACATCACTTCTATTTCATTTTTCATTGTTTTTTTTTTCAAACATAATACTATCAACATAACATCAAATAAAATTACATACTACTAAACAATCACTAATCACTATAAGTCCGGGTCAAGTTGGGTAAATTTTTAGGTAAGTAGCTAGGGGTAACAAATGATAGGCTTTTAGGCACAAAATTGGGCAACTAAATGTCCAAACCCCCGCCCCTCTCGCAACCATGCTCATATATATAACTTATGAGGTCCAACCCCCCAAATCCCACACTCGCACACACTTAAGACAAGGCTACCTAAATGCCCTTATCCTTTTCGCATTCATATCCGACTAAGGACTCAAACCGTATTAAAGCACAAGTTCTAATGCACCCCCACCCGTAGCCACTCTCATCAAAGACAAGCATTATTTATGTACAAGTGTGGCTTCAACTCTCACCAAGAATGAAAGGGTATCAAGGGTTGTCGGTGCATCAATTTGGGGTTAATCTAGGGTGCTCAAATTTTCACATCATTTCACTTGATTTAAAATTTTTTCAAAATCTCCAAAAATTCCCCCCCATCCCCACACTTGGGATACATTGACCCCAATGTATGGTTTTAGGAGGCTTTGATCACTTAAACTCTTAAACACCAACTAAAAGCTTATACACTCAAACCACAAATTTCTTTTTGGATTTTTTCATTTTATATTTTTTTATGTTTTTCTTCTTTTTCAAACATAACACCACCAACTCGCACCAACCCAACATAACATCACAATCATACACCACCCAACCGCCCAACCATAAACATATCAAACTAACAAATATGCACAAAATATACAAAGGGAGAACACAACCTAACTAATAATAGCGCGGTCCCGGAGGTCCAAAAATGGAAGACATCATGTCGTTCCATTCTCCAAACGCAAATGAGCTGCTACTACTCCCTCCTTGTTGTTGAGCTCCCTCTTGTTGGCGCGGATCAATCCATTGTGAATGATGGATCGGCGGGGTTGGATACGAAACACTACCATCATATGGTGGTAGAGACGCATAATCCACATGTTGTGGATCCACAACCACCGGCCGCCCGGCATGCCAGTCCGCGTGCAATCTTCTTTCTTGATCATCATGATATCGATTATTCATTTCAACTTCACGGGAATACGCATGTGTGCGATTCCATGTCTCTTGACGATCAAAGCTATGTTTTAACGACCGCTCCAAACTTGCACTCGTCCTTGTATTTTGATCAAATAACGTCCTCTTCGAACCCAACCATGTATCAAAAATAGATGCCGGAGGACGTTGATTCTCAATCATTTCTTGCATTGTACCATCATAAGCCCAACCCGGCTCATAGCTGCTGCGTATAATCGTAGAACATACCACCATAACCTCTACCATAACCTCCTTGACCTACATTCTCACCTCCTTGTGGCTCGTCCGCATAATCCTCGTCACCACTTGGAACTGCTTCTTCATCACTTTCCGGCTCATCCGGCTCACCCGGCAAAAGAGCTCGTGCATCTACTTTTAGTGCTCTCCATCGCTATCCTTCCGACTTAATTTTATGGTACCGCTCCGACTGTGTGTAAATCCAACCAATCCCCAACTTGTCTAAAGTAAAAGGCTGATGCCTTTTTGTTGCTCCCCTATCTTCAGACGTTATTGCCTTTTGTTGTTTCATCAGTCCCGTGATTATTCGACAATACGGGATGATATCTCTTCCATACTTATTCCGGCAAATCCATAAGTGGTTCATGATCAGATAGCGTATCGGAAAACGCGGAGACCCATGCATTAGCGAATAGAGAACAGGTACCTCCGGGAATCTCACCTGCTCCTTGTCCCCCCTTCGTGGAATAACATTGAGAACACAGATTGCTAGCAACAATTTCGCTTCTATTCTTAAGTTCCGCCGGTATAAAATACCACTGTATGTACCGGGTAAAAACAGTGCTGCCAACATATCATTCCAACGCAGGTGTTTCTCCGGCTTTACCAGTAGGTCATCAAGAGTAGGTATCATGTAATCACGGGCTGGAAGACTATCATATTTCCCAAGCTTTTTCAACGTGTCAAAAGACATTTCCACCGGAATCCCATTTACTATACCCGTCAGCTTCATTTGTGATGGCCTGTCATACCTGTTGCATTTAAGAGTTGCCATCCATTCTTGTATTTCAGTCATAAACAAGTTGTTTTTATCTTTATTAAAACAACTTAACGCCCCCTCCCATCCTAGAGTGCGGAATTTATCAAACACACCGAACGGGCTGAATTGAACCTCATTAACTTCTCTCTCGCAAATGAATGCAGAAGCCTTGTTTTTCAATTTATTCATACTGTCATGGTAAAGTTGTGGCTGCCACTCCTCTGCTTGATCATCCAATGGACCCGAATCCCATTTCGGCTTTGCAGCCGGGTCCAATTCCATCTCTTCCTCACTTTCACTTTCGCTTACTCGACCCATGTATTGTATCTTCCTTGGTTGTTGTTCCAGTTGTTTACCCTTTCCCTTCGAAGACGAAGATGAACTAGCTCCGGTCTTTTCTTTTGTTCGTGCCATTTCCTACACACATTAGAGCAAACAACACAACCAAATGAAACAAAATTAGACTCTTTTACCCAAAATATCCCCACACTTGCTTGTTACTATGGTTATAGATGTTAGTGAACTACAAGTTTATAAATTTTTCAAAAATTTGGGCATGGTGTCTCTACAATGTAGAAATCCCCAAAAGTTCACTACTTTACTATCAATCCTACATCTACAACCATAATCATGTTCAAATAACAAGTAACAAGTCAAAACTATGAACAAGCAAGTGGGTATAAACAAATATAAAAAATAACCTCCATCTTCACAATGCATCATCAAAATACAACAATTAAACTTCCATACCTTTACTTGAAGATGCTAGAATGCTTGTGAAGCAAAAACTCCAAAAACCCCTGAAATTTTCAGACTTAGGGTTTGGAATTCGGACCTGAAAACTGCGTTTTCTCGGAAATCTCTTCTCAAAATCAGAAAGTAGGTGAAAAATTAGTCAAGATAGACTCCGATTTCACTTAATTTGGTTGAGAATTGAAAGAGATAGGAGTGATTGAAGGTTGAAGAATATTGGAGATTCTTGTGGGGATGAAGGAAAGTGGTAGGTGAAAGAGATAGATGAGAAAAATGAAGAAAGAATGAGTGGTTGGGGAGTATTCACGAAATCTGATGTTATTATTATTATTATTTTTTTATATACATATATACCTGAAACGAACCAGTGCCTCGCCAGGTCCACCGTAAATTACGGTGGGACCGTAACTTACGGTGGATGCTGGCAACATAATCCTACCGTAACTCAGTAGCAATTTACCGTAAAGCCTGAAACCTTTTACCTCCACCGTAACTTACGGTGCCACCGTAAGTTACGGTGGCATCTGGGTGTTTCTGGTTTGTGGTAAAATGCACTTTTTAAGGTTCATTTTTTATATTTTTCAAGTTTTTCGATTTTTTATGTTTTTAAATTTTTCAAAAACGTGTAAAAATCACCCTACCCCCTCGAAAGTCCCGTGTTGTCCTCAACACAATGTAAGAGTAATTCATGACCCGAATATCCCCACACTTGTTTCAAACACGGATTTCACGGAAATACGGTAATTGTGCGAACTATACAAAACAAAACAAAACAAAATGAAATACTACTATTTACACTACCAAACCTGGCCTCTCACGGTTGTTCCTCATCGACCGGGCGTAAGATGTAGCCCGCTTTGTCAAGCTCCAAGTTGTTGATGTTGTTCCCCTCCAAGTATGGCTTTAACCGGTGACCATTCACCGTTTGTTGTTTCAATGTTTGCTCATCTTGGATGTCTACGTCACCAAACATCCCAACTCTCCGAACGACATACGGGCCCATCCATTTACTCTTCAGCTTACCCGCGAACATCTTCAATCTTGAGTTATACAACCAACCTTTTTGCCCAACTTCAAATGTTTTCTTTCTCAATTTTTCATCATGTACCTTCTTGAGTTTGTCTTTATAAGCCGATGCACATTCATACGCCTCATCTCGAATCTCTTCGATCTCGCTTAACTGCAACTTTCTCAAGTTTCCCGCCTCGTCATAATCCGCGTTTACCGTCTTAATTGCCCAATGTGGCCGATGCGCTAACTCCATTGGCAAGTGACAACCCTTTCCATACACCATCAGGTAAGGCGTTGTGCCAATTGGAGTCTTGTAGGCCGTTCGGTATGCCCACAATGCATCATCCAATTTACCCGACCAATCCTTCCTATCCGTTCTTACCGTCTTCATGAGAATTTCTTTGATTTGACGGTTGGACACTTCGACTTGTCCACTCGTTTGCGGATGGTAAGGTGTGGCAATCCGGTGATTCACGCTATACCTCTTTAGTAATTTCCCAAAATTGAAGTTCTTGAAATGCGAACCACCATCGCTTATAATAACCCGCGGGATGCCAAAACGAGAGAAAATGTTGGATTGAACAAATTTACAAACAACCGAATGGTCGTTTGTTCGTGTTGCAATAGCTTCAATCCACTTCGAGACGTAATCCACTGCTACCAAAATGTATAGAAAGCCATTCGAATTCGGGAAGGGACCCATAAAGTCTATACCCCATACATCAAATATCTCTACAACCAAGATTGGTTGTAATGGCATCTCATCCCTCTTCGATATACTTCCCATCTTTTGACAATTTATGCAATTCTTAGCAAACTCACAAGCATCCTTGAAAATGGTGGGCCAATAAAACCCACATGAAAGAACCCGATAGCCTGTTTTGTGCCCACTAAAATGACCTCCACATGCGGACGAATGAGCATGGGTCAAAATTTCCAACACTTCTGTCTCGGGCACACACCTTCGTATAACTTGATCCGGTCCAATCTTGAAAAGATCCGGTTCATCCCAAATATATTGCTTCACTTGAACCATAAATTGTTGTCGGCGCTTCTTGGTCCAATGACTTGGAATGGCACCCGTGGCTAAGTAATTAACATAATGAGCATACCACGGTGCAACAAAGGTGGAAACGGCTAGAAGTTGCTCGTCGGGTAAACTTTCATTAATTTCACTAACATCGTCGATCCCTTCCACCGGAATCCGAGACAAGTGATCCGCCACTACGTTCTCACTTCCCTTTTTGTCTCGGATTTCTAAATCAAACTCTTGTAATAACAACACCCACCTAATTAAACGGGGCTTCGTATCCTTCTTCTCCATCAAATATCGGACCGCACTATGATCCGAATAAACCACTACTTTGCTCCCCCAAATATAAGCACGAAACTTATCCAAAGCATACACCACCGCTAATAACTCCTTTTCGGTTGTGGTGTAATTGAGTTGCGCTTCGGATAAAGTTTTGCTTGCATAGTAAATCACCACCGGCTTTCTGTCAACCCGTTGACCCAAAACTGCACCAATAGTAGTGTCGCTTGCGTCACACATTATCTAGAACGGCTTTGACCAATCCAGTGGTTGCAAGATAGGAGCTTTGACCAAGTGTTCCTTCAAAACAGTGAAAGCTTGCATACACTCGTTAGTAAAATCAAATGGGACATCTTTTAATAATAAGTTGCATAAAGGTTTGGTGATAACACTAAAACCTTTTATGAAACATCTATAGAAACCCGCATGTCCCAAAAATGACCTTACACCCTCAACATTTTTCGGAGGTGGCAAAGATGCTATTACCCGTATTTTTGCCTTATCCACCTCCATTCCCCTTTCAGAAATTACATGACCCAACACAATACCCTCTTGCACCATGAAATGACTTTTCTCCCAACTTAACACTAAATTTTTCTCAACGCATCTTTTTAAAACCTTTTGTAATTCGTTGAGACAAGCATCAAAACTAGTGCCAAAAATGGAGAAGTCATCCATAAATACTTCGAGCGACTCTCCAACCATGTCCGAGAAAATACTCATCATACATCGTTGGAAAGTTGCCGGTGCGTTGCACAAGCCAAATGGCATTCGCCGAAAGGCAAAGGTGCCATATGGACAAGTGAAGGTGGTCTTGTGTTGGTCATCTGGGTGTATTGCTATTTGATTGTAACCCGAATACCCATCCAAAAAACAGTAGTACTTTTGACCCGATAATTTTTCAATAATTTCGTCAATGAAAGGTAGCGGGAAATGATCCTTAGAAGTGGCGGCATTCAATTTTCGGTAGTCAATACATACACGCCACCCGGTAACCGGTCGGGTGGTAATTTGTTCACCACTTTCGTCCTTGACTACTTGAATGCCGGCCTTCTTAAGCACAACTTGGGTGGGACTCACCCAAGCACTATCCGAAATCGGATAGATGATTCCCACATCCAACCATTTAATCACCTCTTTTTTAACTACCTCCCTTAGGTTCGGATTCAATCTCCTTTGAGCTTCTCGTGTCGGTTTAGCATCTTCGGTGGTAATGATCTTGTGCATGACGATTGATGGACTAATTCCTTTGAGATCGGCAATTGTCCATCCAATAGCTCCCTTGTTTTCTTTCAAAACTTCCAGCAACCCTTGCTCTTGTGCCAACTCTAAATTAGAAGCAACAATGACCGGTAACATGTCATTATCCCCTAAGAACACATACTTCAAGTGGCTCGGCAAGTCTTTAAGTTCCAATTTTGGCGGTTCCTCTAACGATGGTTTCGTACCCGAATCTATTTCCGCCGGTAAGCCTTCGAACTGGTGGGTCCATGGCTGTCAACCTTCTTTCAACGCCATCGCATCCTGTTTTTCCTCTTCAACCCAAAGTGCATAAGCATGTACCTGTTCAGAAAAATCACATAGGCAAACATCCAAACCATCCTCCTCATACTCATGCGGGTTGCATCCGTCAACTATATCTGCCATGAAACACTCATCAACACCATTAGCATTAGAATTGTTAGTAAAAACATTCAAACGCATTTTTCGGTTCCCAAAAGTCATATCGACTGTACCAAATCTACAATCGATTACTGCATGTGCGGTGCTCAAAAATGGCTGACCCAAAATTACATTTCGTTGTTGCTTTGGGTCCGCCGATGAGTAGTCCAAGACTAAAAAGTCAACTGGGTAATAAAATTCATCGATTTTAACAATTACATTTTGAACCATCCCTCGAGGTAGCTTATGAGACAAATCGGCAAAAACAACCGTTGTCTCCACCCTTGCTAACGGACCAAAGTCATATTGGTCATATAAGCCCCCCGGTAAAATACTAACTCTGGCTCCAAGATCTAGCAACGCCTTAGCCATTTGAAAATTACCAACTTGTATGTTAATCAATGGCGTGCCCGGATCTTGGAGCTTAGGAGGAAGCTCCCCATTTAAAACTGCACTTACTTGCCCGGTTAAATCGACCCGCTTTGGCATTTTCTTCTTGTTTTGCCTTTTTTGTGTACATGACTCTTTTAAAAATTTTGCATAGGCGGGTACTTGTTTTATTGCATCAAGTAATGGAAGGTTAATTTTAACTTGTTTAAACATGTCCCACAACTCTTCTTTTTGAGGACCTCTTGATGCAATAGAGTTTTTCCTACCCGGGTCAAGTAAAGCCGATGGAAACGGGACTTGACTCGGTTCACCCTCAACTTTTTCACTTTTTTCACTTTCTTTATTTTCACCCACACCCAGTTTGTTAACATTTGATTCTTTTGGTTTAACCGGTGAAACTTCGTCATCACTATCATTACCCGTGATGTCCTCAACTACCCCCTCAACCAATTCGGGTGACAAATTGGCTTTAAACTCTTTTCCACCTCTTAAAACACTAACATGATGAACATTAACATTACCTCTTGACGAACCGTGTGATGGATTTACCTTGGTATCGCTAGGAAGTTGACCCTTGTTTTTCTTCAACTCCGCCACATCGGTTGCCAATTGACCCATTTGGGTTGTTAGTGATTGGATGCTTTTGTCACGAACCTCATCCTTTTGCATTCGAACTTCATCGAGTTGGTTCCGTTTTTGCATCTCCGTTTGCATGCTTTTTAGCATCTCCATCATCTCATTTCCACCCAAAGACCCCCTTGCTCTTGACCCGTTTGATATTGCTTTTGATACCCTTGGTTGTTCCCGCCTCGATATCCACTTTGGTTGTTGTAAGATGGGCGCGAACCAAAGTTACCTTGGCTACCTTGAAAGTTCGGGTTAGCTTTATTTGAGGGGTTCCCATACCGAAAATTTGGGTGGTTCCTCAACCCGGGGTGGTAAGTATTAGAATTCATGTTGTTGAAATTTCTACCACCCCCTCCTTGACCTTGAACCGCATGGACTTCTTCATATTGCCCTTCCACCATTCCTTGGCAATTTTCAGCCGCATGACCTATTTCATTACACAAAGCACAAACATCATAAATTTGGTTAGTAGTTTGAAAATTACCATCATCTATTGCGTGCACTTGAGGTCGGGCAATGGCCGGTCGTGCTCTCCTCGATGCTTGAGCCTTTCTCTTTGATGTAATTGCCATGTTCTCTAAAAACTCCCAATCATCATTCTCGTAGTTTGTACCGAAAGTCCCACCGGTGATGGACATTAAATCACGAGCATCTTCGGCACTCAACCCCTCGTGGAAGGCATTCATCAACTCCCAAAGTTCAATCCCATGGTGAGGGCAATTTTTAATCATCATGTTGAAACGTTCAAATGCCTCATGGAATAATTCACCATGTTGTTGTTAAAAGCTCCTCAACTCCTTCCTTGCATCATTGGTCTTTTGAGCGGTATAAAATTCATCGAGGAAAGTTTGTTGCATCTCCCCCTATGTATATATAGATGCCGAAGGTGGAGTATAAAACCACTTCTTTGCCTTGTCTTCCAAAGAAAACTGAAACATGACTAACTTCACTTCATCAGCCGAGAAACCTTGACTCCCAAGAGTATTGCAAATTGAGTCATAAGCCTCTAAGTGAAAATACGGTTCCTCCGTTGCTAGGCCTTTGTATTTTGGCAAACTTTGCAAAGAATTTGTTCTCACTTCAATGGTTCTCCCTTGGTTGTTGTGAGGGATAACCACCGGTGAAGGGTTTTGAGTAATTATCGGCCTAAAATGTGCTTCAAATCCCCGTGCATGTTCCCTACGATGCCTTCTTGGTACACCCACTCGACCCCTTGGACGAATTGGACGCATTGGTCTTAGCATAGCCCCTTGTGGTACATGTGGTTGAAACTGTTGTTGTGGCATCGGTTGGTGTTGAATCGGCCTTTGAAATTGAGGTTGTACGTTTTGCGGCAGAACTTGTTGCAATGGTATAGGCCGTTGCATTTTTGGCCCTTGTGGCCTTGGCCTAATGTGTTGTGGTATGAGTTGTTGTTGTGGTGGCATTCCACCTACACTTGCCATCCCTTGAGATTGGCTTTGCACATAGCTGAACTCTCCTTGATCACCATAGCCACCATAAGCATACCCATCTTCATCATAATCCTCAAAATCTTCGTATCCTTCCTCATATCCATCTCCCCCTATACCCGAAATTTGTCCAAATGGAATGGTCGAATATTGAAAACCCGACTGGTTTGATGGTCTAAATGTAGAGGTAGTATGGACAACAGTTGAACCTTGTGGTACTGTATAAGTTGATGATGATTGTCCTGAAACTGGGAAGAAATGAGTGAGTGGTGGAATTGTAGCAGATGGGCTAAAGGTAAGACTGGGTTCGACTTGAGTAGTGATCGGTTGTGTGGTGTTGGTTGGTGTAGTATCATGAAGTGGAGTAGGCATTGTAGTGATGTTTGGAATAGTTGTGTTTGGTGATGGTTGTGTGGAAGTAGGTATAAAAGATGAGGTTGTTTAACCCGTTGTGGGTGGTACTTGTGTTTCTTCCATGATATTTCTTGGTGTAATGGGTGAAGTGGGTGAACCGATGATTCTGTTTTCTCGTAGTAAAACTCTGTTTTGCCTTAGTGTTCTTTCGATTTCCGGATCAAATGACAATGGTGAAGCTTTGTGAGAGCCTCTAGTATGCATGCACCTGTAGAACCTGCACACTAAACACACCAGTGTAAAACCGGGAAATAACAAAGCAAAAACTAACAAACTGACACACGTTGCGCACTACTCCCCGGCAACGGCGCCAAAATTTGACGTGATTGTCGTAGGTCACGCAAATTTAATCAAAATTACAACTAGTAGATAGCAGTAAATGGGTATCGAACACAGGGAGTTTGTGGAAAGTATGTCGATTATGTAGCTTTGCACTTAAACTAATATTAAACTAAAATTGCCAAAATTAAAATTCAAGAGTTGATTGTTTTGGTTTTAAGAACTAATATAACTAATTAAATTGCAAATCAAAGAGTGTTTTTGTAAACAGATTAGGAACAAGCGACCATCCTAGATTTCAGGTTTTAATCCACACTAATGTTTATGCTTAACTAGAAAGAACCACATAGACATGGCTCGTGTTTGATTATCTGTTTGTGATGAAAGAGAACTAAGTACTCGGATTATAAGATGCGAGGTCGTTACTCGATGATCAATTGACAATTATCCAACCCTAACCCCTCCCATGATATCTCGATTGCCAACGGCACCAAGAACGTATGGTTTAGATTAACATCAAACAATAATCAACAATTTACAAACAAATATCCAAACACCATAATAACTCAAACAAACATTCAAAGTTATTATTCTAGAAATTCAAGCACAAACATAGTGTTTCAAAAGCAAACCTTACATCTAGGATGATCACCAATAGTTTAGCCACGCATGACTTGGTACATCATCATCACACAACGATTAATGTTCATACGAATCGAATACACAAACCGAAAGTTAGAAATTGTTTAGAACCAAGCAAGAACAGCCAAATTCGCCCCTAGTGTCTCCCAAAAACGTCCAATGATGATAATAGGTGAAAAGACACCATAAAACTGAATAAATGATGGCAGTTACATTTTTTTCCGCAGCTTCCACCGTAACTTACGGTACCACCGTAAGTTACGGTGACCTTCAAGTTGTTACGGTGCATGACTACTGAGTTGCGGTAAGAAAATGGCCAAAATCAGGTCCACCGTAAATTACGGTGGGACCGTAATTTACGGTGACAGCCTGATTTTTGTGCCTTGTTTCAACTTTTGTTCCACTCGCGACCCGTTCAACTCCAAACCCTCCAAAGCTGCATTTTATCCACTTTAAGCTCCCGAACCGCACCTGAAACATAAGCAACAGTAGTTATCTAATTCAAGATAATTACACAATTAAGTGAAGGATTAAATCGTCTTTTAACATAATTAAGGGTTGTCCAATGGACCACCCGTCACCTTTCAAACCCTTAAGTTTATGCTTTGCAATGCTCCTGTCCTTACTCTACCCGACGGAAACGACGACTTTATAGTCTATTGCGATGCCTCGAACCTTGGTCTCGGTTGTGTCCTGATGCAACGAGACAAGATTATCGCTTACGCGTCTCGTCAACTCAAGATCCACGAGAGGAACTACACAACCCATGACCTCGAGCTAGGCGCAGTTGTTTTTGTGTTGAAGATTTAGCGACACTACCTTTATGGTACCAAGTGTACGATCTTCACCGATCATAGGAGCCTACAACATATCTTCGACCAGAAGGAACTAAATATGCGTCAACGCCGGTGGGTAGAACTTCTCAACGATTACGACTGTGAGATTTGTTATCATCCTGGCAAAGCTAATGTCGTTGCCGACGTCCTCATTAGACAGAGCTACTTGCACGGCGCCCGTAATGTCCAAGCCCAATTTGATCTCGAAACCCTTATCCGCGAAGCCCAACATGCTTGTTTCACCGAACGCACTTTGAAGAAAGAAATGATTCTCAACGATGGAGCTCAGCTAGTGAATAAATCAAACGGGATATTCCATTATCTGGACTGAATTTGGATCCCTAAACGGACCGATTTATGACAGATTTCGATGGACGAAGCCCACAAGTCTCGGTATTCTATTCATCCCGGTGACGAAAAAATGTACCAGGAAGTTCGCTATAAGTACTGGTAGCTGGGCATGAAGAGGGATATCGCTCTCTATGTTTCGAAGTGCCTGACTTGCTCAAAGGTCAAGGCCGAACATCAAAGACCCTCTGGCTTACTCGTGCAACCCGAGATCCCTATGTGGAAGTGGGAGAGTATAGCCATGGATTTCATAACGAAACTTCCACGCACGCCATCAGGTCACGACAGCATCTGGGTTGTCGTTGACCGTTTGACTAAATCTGCCCACTTTTTGCCAATACGAGAAGACTATAAGGTGGAACGATTTAGCCCGAATCTACACCGATAAGGTTATCTGTCGACATGGGACACCTCGTGACATCATCTCTGACCGTGATGGTCGGTTTACCTCGCGTCTTTGGGAAACATTTCAAACTGCTCTCGGTACTACTCTTAATCTAAGTACCGCTTTCCATCCCCAAACCGACGGTCAGACTGAAAGAACGATTTGCACCCTTGAAGACATGCTTCGTTCGTGTGTCGTGGTTTTCGGTGGTAATTGGGATGCATACTTACCTTTAGTCGAATTCTCGTACAATAACAGTTATCATTCCAGCATTCAAATGGCACCATTTGAGGCATTGTATGGAAGAAGATGTCGATCGCCTATTGTATGGCACGAGATCAGGCACTCGCAATTAACCGGTCCTGAGCTATTGCAAGAAACGACAGAAAAAATCCTCCAAATTCGAGACAATCTACTGAAAGCTCGGAGTTGTCAGAAAAGTTACACTGATAGACGATGCAAGCCCCTTGAATTTGACGTTGGCGACCATGTACTCCTAAAGGTATCACCTTGGAAGGGCGTGGTCAGATTCGGCAAGAAAGGAAAGCTCGCGCCTCAATATGTGGGACCCTTTAAGATTTTGGAAAGAATCGGCAAAGTGGCCTACAGACTCGAACTACCAGAGGAACTTAGCAACGTCCACTCGACTTTCCACGTTTCGAACCTCAGAAAGTGTCTGGCTGAGCATGATTTACACGTTCCCCTCGAGGATCTTCAAGTGAACGGAACGAAACACTACACTTCGTGGAAAAGCCTGTCGAGATCATGGATCGGCAAACCAAGCAACTTAGGCGCTCACGCATTCCCATTTTAAAGGTGCGCTGGGAAGGCAAGCGAGGCGCAGAGTTCACTTGGGAACTCCAAAGTGACATGAAGGCGAAGTACCCGCAGTTATTTGTTACGGCTTCGGCCTAATTTCGGGACGAAATTCCCTTAAGAGGGGGTGGCTGTAACACCCCGTGTTTCAAAAGTCAAAGTCAACGACCGATCGCGCGACCTGACTTGTAGTCTATTTCTTTTATGTGTTTACTTTAGTTGTATTATTGTGAGTATTTATCAATAATCGCAGTAATCGACGTATGTTTAACGCTATTAATCGACTTACCACTGTGAACACTAGGAAGTAACAATGCGATAAAGTTAACTAAACGATAATCAACCTAACGCTAGTCTAATCGACATCGAATCGCAATACGAATCGCAACTCGAATACTGCGTTCTGGATATTGTTTTACTTGTGTGTGTTATTTGGATGTTACTTGTGCATGTTTGAAATATGTTTTGTGGTGATTAATCGAAACGCAATCGCAACTCAATCGCAACCGAATCGCAAAACGCAAATCGAAATATGTATAGGATGATTGTATGTCAGATATAGTAGTTGGGATTAAAAGTAATTTAATAGGTAACTCTACCGTATCACTCGTTTAAATTGCATCGCAACGCTCGACACGCGAATCGAAACGGCAAAACTCGTCGCGTCGAACACTTGGGTCGAGTGGCCAACCGATCGGACTACCATCCGGTCGGCCAGCCTCTGTCCTTTTTGCCATTTAGGGAAACCCTATAAATACCCCCTCTGTTACCTCATTTGATGGTGATAACTCATTTGCTCGATCCAGCCGCTCTCAAGCTCCTTTCTCTCGATTTCTCTCAAATCTTGTAAGTTTTCAACCTAAATCTTGTACTTTCTCGATCTTCACGCACTCCTACACCTTTCTATCTTTTGAATCTTAACATTTAACCATGAAATCACTAGATTGAGGTGTTCTAGGATGATGTCCGCATGATGTTCTTAGGAACTTCATGTTTTGGCCTCAATCCACCAAGAACGACTTGAATCTGATGGATTTCCATATGAATAAGCAAGGATCTTGCCTAGATCTTGACATATTAACGGTGAAAAGGAAGAAAGATGGTTTTCCTAACTTTCTTTCAACTCTTTTACACTCAAAATACTCAACCCAATAGAACCGGACCTTGTTCTGACCTTCTACTCATTCTTAGTGATGTGTCGGCTCAAGATTTGAGTTCTATCAACGAGACAACTGATTTCGGGTTAAAATATAGACAAACCGTCAAGAAACAGTTGGCTGATCGGGTTGGGGTGATTCCCGTCCGATCGGACAGCTGGGACTTGGTGAGGTTCTAGTTGTTTAAACCGTTGTCGTATCGTCTCGATCAAACCGTAAACTTTCAAACTAAACAAGTTCCAAAAACAAACCAGTCAACTGAGCAGATTGCTGTCCGATAGGATTACTATCCGATCGAACGACAATCCAGTAGGATGACTCATGTTTTTCCACACTTAAACAATTTTCAACGTGTTTAATACACAAGATTGCCATCCGATCGGATTGCTATCTGATCGAGTGACTGTCCTGCTATGAACTTGTTCTCACTCTGAGAAGCCTCACCATTCAGATCGTCATCCGATCGAACGACCGTTCGATCGACCGACCTGAAAGGTAGAGATACTTCTTTGTTTTCAAAATACTACAACGAAAACTTCAAAAGTCAAACCATCATACACAAACACATCCTTACCAAACGAGTGTCGGTCCGACCGAGTGGCCATCCTAACGGATGACCACCCGAACGGATTGTCGTTCGACCAAATGGTTATCCAGCCGGATTGCCATCCACCCGGATCACCATTCTACACTTGGTATTTTACACCGTTTTATGCGTCGCTTATCGTTTATGCTACCGTTAACTATTCAGGCTAATCACACTCTAAGCGCCCCCTTCAATCCATCATCGTTGTGAGTATACTCGAACCCTTTTTACTTTATGCACTTTTGGGTGTTACATATGTTACTTATTCTAAATCACATCGAACACACTACTCAATACTTTAACGCTAACCGTTACTGCATGTTATACGTGGCTTAATGAATGCTTGTTTGTTTTGTTTACACATGGAATGTTGTCTACCTGCCTTAGCAACGATAGTACTATTGTTTGGACTCAACACCTGTTCACTCAGGGGTTGCTAAGGACAATTATTTGCATGGGTCACAGTGGTGATCATGTATTACGAACTGCCTCGGGCAGTCAACCCCCAGTCATTGGTATCGATAGGTTCATGTCGATAACTAACGTGCTTCATTTCACTCTGTGTACGTGCTGGTTATGCGTAAACGAATTTCGAACTTTATTATGTCTATTAAACTTGTATGCTCACCTTTAAACTATGTGTATTGACTTTTACTTTAACGTATGTGGCAGGTGCTTAAGATGTTTATATGCTTGGCTTGCTGTGAAATTGAGGCTACGAAAGGTCTAGAAACAAATAAACGAATTGTCTGTATTTGAAATCCGAGTTGTCGAAACAGAACAATTTGACTAGATTTTGTCTGTAATAATTATATTACTTTTTATGTCATGGTATGGGACGTGATGCTTTAAATGATTAGTAATTATAGTTGTTATGGAAACTTCTGGACAATCTGTTTCGCTCGGTGCCACGCCCCGATGTTTCCGCCATCGGTTGGGGTGTGACACTTTGGATCCTTTTACTAACATATTTACATTGTTTGACCATTTTAGTCCCTCGAAATCGATTCGTTACACGTTTAAAGTCCATGACACGTGTCTTTATTATATTGGTCGTCATTTTACGAGGTGTTACACCCTGAGATCTTTGATGCTGAACCGGCGATTTAATTCATTCTTTGTTTCTCGAATGATCTGCTTGTTGTTACCAACCATAATGACGTCATCCACATATATTAAAATTGCCACAATGTCGTTGCTTTGTTTGCGAATGAATAATGAGTAATCTGCCTTGCATTATTGAAAGCCCAAGTCGAGTAAAGAGGAGGTGAATTTTTTATACCAATTCCGTGAAGCTTGCTTTAGACCGTAAAGAGATTTCCTCAATCTGCAAACTTTAGTTTCACCTTCCTTAGAAAACCCTTGTGGTATCTTCATGTAAACTTCTTCGTGCAAGTCCCCATGCAAGAATGCATTATTGACATCCAATTGATTAATAATCCAATCTCGTTTTACAGCTATGGTCAAGAGAGTCCTAACCGTCATGAGCTTGGCGACAGGAGCGAAGGTGTCGTGATAATCAACGACTTATTGTTGTGTGAATCCCTTTGCGACCAGACGAGCCTTGAACCGTTCAATCTCCCCATTAGGCTTGTATTTTATTTTATAGACCCACTTGGAATCTATGGCACGTTTCCCTTCCGGTAAATTTTCAAGTGTCCACGTTCCATTTTCTTCAAGGGCGCGGATCTCCTTCCTCATAGCTTCTTTCCATCTCTCGTCCTGTATAGCTTGGGCAAAGTTTCTTGGCTCATCGTGTGAGTTGATGGCCGCCAAAAAGACTTTGTGAGCATTTGAAAATTTTTCATAGGAAATAAAATTGGACAAGGGATGTACCATCGAGGAGTCTTGATCGGATGCTGGAGACGCAGGGACTACAGACGGGGGAAGCTTGACTTCACAGCCTTCGAGACGAGTGGATGGAATTCTGGTTCGTTTGCCCCGTCCTTCAACTGGACCGTGATCAAGATGCACATCTTGGGGCCCAATGGTTTCAAAATCGGGTTCTTGTTGAGGCAAAGGCCCACTTGAAGTGGGTTCTTGTTGAGGTAGGGCCCACTCGAAGTGGGTTCTTGTTGAGGCAGAGGCCCACTCGGCAGTTCTCCTTCACCTTCAGTTAATGGGCCGTCATCTTGAGCAGGCCCAATTGGGTTTTGGTTTTCATTGCAATCAACAGGTTGGCACTCAAGTTCAAAGAAATTATTGTTTTAAGGAACTTGAATGGCCTTGAAAGGAAAGTGATTCTCATGAAATCGAACATCTCTTAAGATAACCATCCTTTTACCTTCAAGATCATAGATTTTGTAACCCTTCGTGCATGGTGGATACCCTAAGAAAACCCCGGGTCTCCCCCTTTCCTCGAACTTATCCCCTTTAGTGTCGGCGTTCCAATAGTGTCAGCGTTCCAATAGTATGCTAGGCAACCAAGGACCCTCATGAAATCATAGTCGGGCTTTTCATTGTGAAGCAGCTCGTAAGGCGTTTTATTATTGTTGACACTAGAGGGTAGCCGGTTAATTATGTAGGTGGCCGTCAAAACACATTCCCCCAAAACCTTTTGGGTAAATTTTCGTCGAACCTAAGAGCCCGAGCCGTTTCAAGGAGATGTCGGTGTTTCCTTTCAACGACTCCATTTTGTTGAGGCGTATAAGGGCATGTTGTTTCAAGAATTATCCCATTTTCTTTATAAAAGGTCATCATGTCATTGGAGGTAAATTCGCCTCCATTGTCACATCTAACCCTTTTGACATTCTTTCCAAATTGAGTTTGAACCATTTTGCGAAAATCTTTAAGATACCAACTGGCCTCATGTTTATGTTTTAAAAGAAACACCCAAACAGCTCGACTAAAATCATCCACAATAGTCATTGCTCTTGTGAATGAGGGTGTACGGTATTTACCCCAAATGTCGCAATGTAATAAATCAAAACAACCAATTGTTTTAGTAGTACTAATGGAAAATGGAAGTCTCATATGCTTAGCCTTAGAACAAGCATCACACAACTTATCAAAAATAATGTTTTTAAGAAAACTAATCTCATGGAGTTTCTTAGCGGAAGCATGTCCCAGTCTTTTGTGCCAAACGTCCTTAGTAACAACCATAGCCCTTCTTTCATTCTTGATCATCCCCATCCGATATAGTCCCTTCTTGCATCTACCCGCACCAATCAAGCTCCCCGTGTGAAGTTTCTGCACAACACAAAAATCAGGAAAGAATGAAACTGCGCATTGTAAGCCTTTAGTTAGTTGTTTCACGGATAATAAGTTGCATTTGATATCAGGAACATAAAGAACATCTTGAATTTTAATGCCCCCTTTTAAGGTGCCAACTCCTCTTCCTTTAACCGGAACCTCGTTTCCATCGGCAACAACAACAGGTGCTTAAAACTTGTTTTCATTTTTGTTACTAAGAAAATCCGGATCATGAGTAATGTGATCGGTGGCCCCCGAGTCCATTACCCACTCATCCTCATCTTCTTGTTTACCTGCAAGGTTGGCGGCATGAGTGTCCTCATCTTTTGGACCAGTTTTGTCTCCCGCAAAGGTGCTCAAAAAAGTCTGATATTGCTCCTTCATGAGGCCTGGAATGGGGCTTGAGCTAGTTTCAACATAAGCGGCCTTGGTGCTTTCACGTTTTGTTTTGTTCCCAGGCCACCAATCAGGATAACCGATCCTTTTGAAGCAGACCTCTTTGTTGTGACCATCTCTCCCGCAGAAAGTGCAATGTTCAATGACATCGCCACGCTGAGCATCCTTTCCCACGGGTTTATCACGTTTCATCGTTTCCCGGTTGTTGTTTTCTTCACGCTGTCGAGGAACAAAGGCCTTAAAGGCTGCAGTTTCGGCTCCCGGTTTCTTGTCAAGAGATATGGCCCGCTGTCTTTCATCTTCTGCCACTAAGTGATAAGCGGTCCCTAGGCTTGGAATGGGCTTAGTAGCGAGAATCTGAGTTTTGATCACTGCAAACTCATTGTCCAACCCCATAAGAAACTCATAGAGTCTATCTTTTTTCTCTTGCTTCGCTAAGTTTCTTTCCAATATCGCAACTACAACCCTCACAGGTGCATCTCGGCATGGGCATAACCGAGTTGATCTCGTCCCAGATCACACGTAGTTTCGTAAAATATGCCGAAACTGAAGTACCTGATTGGGTTGTCGTCGTGAGAGTGTGTTTCAGTTCATAGGCTCTTGGCACGCTTTCTTTCCCGAATCTTTCTTCGAGATCCTTCCAGATTTCGAAGGCTGTGTTGGCGTATTTCACGCTACTTCGTATCTCTTTTTCCATGGTTGTTGTGAGCCAGCCCTTCAGCATGGCATCGCAACGCATTCAAAACATGAAGTCGGATGAAGATTTTTCAGGTTTCTTGATGGAGCCATCAATGAACCCCACCTTGTTTTTGGCGAACAGGAAGTTCAACATCTCCTGTGCCCAGTCAGTGTAGTTATGATCATTGAGGGTTTCATTCACGTGTATCTGCTTCGGATAATCCGAAGCATGAATGTAATAAGGGGAGTTCGTATCGGGTGCGACTCCATTCTTGTCGTTGTTGCTTCCTCCTTTATTGGTCATGGTTTATGTTAGGGTTTTGATAGGAGCAGGGTTTTGAACCTGCGATACCATGAACAAATCGATGATATCAAAGTCAAGGCTCAATTGGTTTATTTTCTGATGATTAGAAACTGATACAAGGCAAGAATTTATAAAAATACAGGAAGACACTAAATATGGGAATTAGGTATTGGGGCCTTCATCTAAGGAGAGAATACCGGAGGAAAATATGGAAAGGGGATATACGCCAATATTATGTTCGTTTGTTAACTAAACGACTAAAAAATAGTTGATCATGTTTGTTTTTTATTAAAAACACACACAAAAAAAAAACGAACCCCCAAGACAATTCAGTAACGATTCACTTAACGTGAGTTCGTACAGGCATGGAATTTCTTGAAGTTTTTGACTTCAAGGTTCAACATTAAGTCATATTGCACACTATTATCATATCATGTTAAACCTTTAAGGTTTAAACTTTCTATGAATTTATTAGACATATAAATATTAGTCTGCGAGTGATGCTCTCAACCACTGGCGGCTTTGATGGTGTGCGGGGAGGACTTCCGGTCCTCCCCACAAGGCCCGTGATTTTGAGGGCACGCGATTTTTAAAAAAATCTGATATATATATATATATACACACACATATTTTATTTTTTTATATAGTAAATAAATACAATTTCCAATATAGGCCAATTTACAAATCATTTTTTATGGTTTAGAATTTAGCCCACTTGGCATTATGTTTATTGAACCCAATAATAATATGATTTTTTTAAAAAAAAAGTAATAATAAAACATTACGGATAGGCATATTTTTCCGAGCTCAAACATGATACGTGAATTCTTAGAGACGCCTCTTCTCTCAACTCTCATGTCTCAATGAAGTCTTTTAAAACTAGAATTAAAATTAAATTCAATTTCACATGACGAATACACGTTATTCTATTCCATAATTAAACACTTTCACAGTCTTTTAATACTGTTTTTTCTTTTGGACCAACAATAATACTTTCTAAACACTTAAATTCTACGTCATCCCCAATATTCAATTACTCTAGTGACATAAGATGACAACTGGTAAAAGGCAATGAAATACCATCGATCTTCATTTGATATTGTTTTAGGATCAATGGTTAAGGCTGATAATCCGGTCCATGCACTTCCACCATCACTCAGCAATGGGTGGTCATGTGTTGGTTTTGTAGTAGCTAGTGCACTCGGGTTAACTCGATCATACATGTCCGGTACTTGTGAATCATTTCGGTCCGGATTTGGTGGGGCTCTGGGGTCATCTTGACCGCGTTTGGTCTGTCCCATTGAACTATCGTGTTTTGGTGACACTGCAACCAGAAAATATGTAATAGATTATAACTTTTTTGTATTGGTGATCTACACTTAATTTGTGATTTTTAACAATACCTTTTGTATTTATAGTATTTATTTGATTATACAAATAAATATGTATATATTTTTTTTTAATTTGTGGATTCTGTGTCAATTATCTAACGAAAATCAAAAGTGTTTTTTTTTGGATTTAGTTGAATCAATCAATAATTAGTAGTGTGACATACACAGATTATTACTTTTTTTGCAAGCTTAATTTGTGATTTTTATCTAAAATCTCTGTAATTACTAATTAGTTACGTATTTATCACAAATATATGCTAAAGCAAATAAATTTACTAGTAGTTGCCAAGAGTACCTTCTAGTTCTTCTATAGCTGCGTCATAGCTTTCATTGTTTAACTTCATTTTATCTCCTTTGTAAAACGTTTGGAACTCTCGCGGTGCATCATTTGGTGGTGGAGGTGGTGATGGGTTAACTCGGCCGTAAGTTTTTTGGCCCTTTGACAGTTCTCCATCTGGTGATGGTGGTGGTGATTCAACTCGGAGGTAAGTTTCTTGGCCCTTTGAAGGTGCTCCATTTGGTGGTGGTGGCGATGGGTTAACTCGACCAAAAGTTTCTTGGCTTGTCAGTGCTCCATTCGGTGATGGTGGTGGTGATGGGTTAACTCGACCATAAGTTTCTTGGCTTGTCAGTGCTCCATCTGGTGATGGTGGTGAGTTAACTCGGAGGTAAGCTTCTTGGCCCTTTGTAGGTGCTCCATTTGGTGGTGGTGGTGATGATGGGTTAACTCGGTCGTAAGTTTCTTGGCCCTTTGGCAGTTCGCCATATGGTGGTGGCGGTGGTGGTGATACAACTCGGAGGTAAGTTTCTTGACCCTTTGAAGGTGCTCCATTTGGTGGTGGTGGCGATGGGTTAACTCGACCAAAAGTTTCTTGGTTTGTCAGTGCTCCATTCGGTGATGGTGGTGGTGGTGAGTTAACTCGGAGGTAAGCTTCTTGGCCCTTTGTAGGTGCTCCATTTGGTGGTGGTGGTGATGATGGGTTAACCTGGCCGTAAGTTTCTTGGCCCTCTGACGGTTCACCATCTGGTGGTGGTGGTGATACAACTCGAAGGTAAATTTCTTGGCCCTTTGTAGGTGCTCCATTTGGTGGTAGTGGTGATGATGGGTTAACTTGGCCGTAAATTTCTTGGCCCTTGAGCAGTTCACCTTCTGGTGGTGGCGGTGGTTGTGATACAACTCGGAGGTTAGTTTCTTGGCCCTTTGAAGGTGCTCCATTTGGTAATGGTGGTGATGATGATAGCTTAACTCGATCGTAAGTTTCTTGGCTCTCTTGCAGTGCTCCATCTGGTGATGGTGGTGATGGTGAGTTAACTCGGAGGTAAGTTTCTTGGCCCTTTGGAGGCGATCTTCTTGGTACAGATGGTGGTACATTAACTCGGCCGTAAGTTGCTTGGCCCTTTGGAGGTGGCATTTTTGGTAGCGGTGGGGCTGGTGGGATAATTCGGCCATAAGTAGTCTGGTCATTTGACGATGACCATGAAGGAGATTGTGGTAACTGTAGATTTTCTTCTCCAATTACCATTTGAATTATGGCCAAATGAGACATTGACCGTACATGAAAGCTTTCTTTCATGAATACTCCTGTAAACAAACCAGTTATTAGTTTTCAAAGGTACATAGAAAAAAATTAAGAGTTAATTGCCAAAATCATCCCTGAGGTTTGGTCAGGTTTGTCATTTTCGTCCAAAATGACACTTTTGTACCAAATTGCCCCCAACGTTTGTAACTTTTTGCTATTTTCATCCAAACCACTAACTTAGTTTATTTATTTTTGTTAAGTTGAGAATATTTGGATGAAACTGACAAATATAAAACCACAGGGACGATTTTGGCAATTTACTCAAACTCTTTTAAATTTCTTTTATTTAATTAATTTTGTTACATATATAATAAAAAAGAATATAGATGCAATTTTTATATGAAAAAAACAATAGCTTTGTCACATAATTTTTATAAATTTTCATCCAACCACTAACTAAGTTAATTTTTCTATTAAGACGAAGGATGCTTATAAACCGAGACAAAAATTAATTTCTAATTTTTTATATAGATCAGTTTTATAAAAATAAAATCTACTTAAACCTCTAAATTTTATAAAACTAAAACGCTGGTGACCTTATTGAAAATGGTCAAATAAAAAAATCTTATCATATGTAACAAGTTTGTAATTCATCTTCTACTCTTTTAAATCCACTTCTAAGGAAAAACAAAAGCCAGTGCCCCCCCTCCCCCAATCAAACAACGTATCGTTACCAAACCTTAAAATTACCCACCAAATTGTAATTAAAATGCTATGAACCAAAAGTTTCTTTACTCAAACCACTCAAAATAAGTATTAGTTAGTTACACTCATAATCTTAATTAAAATAAATATTTGATTTCTACCAACATATTTCCTAGGTGCTCGACACATTTAAAAAATATGTAACGTTTTACAATTTTTTTCTATCTCTACAACTGATAAATACTAAAAGTTGTAATCGATTGTTATGTGTTGCACACCAGTGACTTTTTCTCTTTATAAAACTGATTTATATAAAGAAGATGTAAATTAATTTTTGTCTTAATTTATAAAATTTAAAACATCTTTCACCTTAACAGAAAAAATAAACTGAACTAGTGATTTGGATGAAAATTTATAAAAATTATGTGACAAAACTATTAATTTTTTTTTCTAAAAACTCCATGTATATTCTTTTTTAAGTAAATTACGTTTTTGGCCCCTGTGGTTATATCACTTTTACTATATTAGCCCAAAATAAGAATTTTTAACATATCTGCCCCCATGATCTCTATAACTAACCATTTTGACCCCTAAGTCTAACCATTTTGGCCCCTATGGTCTTTATAACTAACCAATTTGGCCCCATGCTCTCTAGACTTAGGGGCCAAAATGGTTAGTTATAGAGACTATGGGGGCAGATATGTTAAAAATTCTTATTTTAGGCTAATATAGTAAAAATGATATAACCACAGGGGCAAAAAACGTAATTTACTCTTCTTTTTTATTATACATGTAACAAAAATAATTAAATAAAATAAAAGAAATTAAAAAGAGTTTGAGTAAATTGCCAAAATCGTCCCTGTGGTTTTATATTTGTCAGTTCATCCAAATATCCTCAACTTAACAGAAAAAATAAACTAAGTTAGTGGTTTAGATGAAAATGGGAAAAAGTTACAAACGTTGGGGGCAATTTGGTACAAAAGTGTCATTTTGGACGAAAATGGCAAACCTGCCCAAACCTCAGGGACGATTTTGTAGGATCAGTTTGTGACCCAAACGAGTCGTTCAGAAGAGATTTAATCCGTTTCAGAGGCGGAAACTAAGAAACGAATGAAGAAACAGCTTGCTTATCACGTTTAACACTGATTAGATTGATATAATCACAACTACAATCAGTCTTCACACCTGCAGCACTTCGGTATGAAATTTCTAAAACTGTTACAAATGAAATGTATGACAACCTATATATAGTAGAGCTAGGATCGCTTGAAATGATACACAATTGTTCAAGCGGATCCCACAAATTACATTCAAGCGAATCACTAAACAATTACATTCAAGCGAAACTTTCGAGAATTGTCAATTATGTTTTGTCTCTTGTGATGATGATGTCATTGATGATGTCATCTTGATGATGTCATCATGACATCATGCTTGAATAAAACCGCAACGAATCCGAGACTCGATATAAGACGAAGGCGACAGATGAATGCACTAACAGATTTTGGCAATTAACTCAAAAATTAATGTAGTAAAGAAAAAAAGATATTTATTTAGTCATACCATGTAAATGTCTAGCATTATAAGCTTCAAGAAGTACAAAGAAAGTTAAGGAGACCAATGCAAACTTCACGTTCACCATTGTTGTGAATGAATGAATGTTCAAGAGTGTATCTATAGCTATTTATACATACAATCATCCAATAAGAATATGGTAAAGATTTTAACATTTTTTAATTGACTTCATCCAATGAAAATATGGTAAAGATTTTCATATTTATATTATATTATTGACTAAAGACCCACTTTATTAACTCTTTACTATTTATGTTTAAGTTTTCTAAACTCTCTATCTTCTCTTCGCACATGCTCACGATTTCGTTAGACGATTGTTAAGTTGTCGTGTATAAATAAAAAGCACATCTACGCGTAAAGCTCAGTAAAGTACCAATAAATAACAAATAATGGAAATTGATCAATCTATAACAAAGGTTAGCCCACACAATAAAATTTACTTAACTAGTAACACAAATTGAAAAGCAGACTTTCTAATTGCCTAATTGGTAGTTCATCAAAGTCTTAGAAAGTATGAAAAGGCCTTAAAATCTTTTCATACTATTCCAAGTAATAACAAACATCACCAAACAAAAGAATCAAACAAAAATCAGAATATCAAATCGGGATAGAAATATTATAATCGAATTGTCAAAAGACATAATGAATGCCAGAAAGAATCGAATTGTCAAAAGACATAATGAATGCGAGAAAGTCAAATGAGTCGATACTTTTTAAGATTGAGTTTCACAAATTATGAATAACTATTTAGTTAGATCCATTTTCAAAGCAAACTAATCCTAGGGGTGGAAGCGGCAGTTAACCCCTTTACCGTTGGGGGAAGATCGCCGCCGACCCCCTTATACCGTGCGGCAAACTTGAAAAGCGGGGGATATTCACCGCATGCGGGAGATGAACGTTGGGCATGGTTTTTGACTTTCAACGGCTATATAGCCGTTACTTTTAAAAAAATGGTATTTTTATATATTTAAACTATATAAACCTAAACTCATTTTATACAAATTCACACCAACTCATTTCCTCATTTCTCCAAAACTAAACCTCTACCCGTATTTTATTTAAAAATGGTGGAAGAAATACCAGTGTTTTTCCCACCCGATAGCAGTGATTCATCCGATAGTAGCATAACTTTTTTTCCAAAAACTCATCGACGAAGCCGAATAAACGTTATCTTCGTCGTGATCGTGAGAGTGGCCACAAAACCCTTATGGCGGATAATTTTATCGAGGAACCGAAATACAACGAAGATATTTTTCATTATAGGTTTCGTATGTCAAAACATTTGTTTCTAAAAATTGTGAGCGACGTGGAAGCGATTAAGCCATGGTTTGAAGAGGGCGTAGATACGAGAATGAAGAAGGGTTTTACACCATTGCGAAAAGTTACATCGGCTATTAAACAACTTGCAACCGGTAACACTCCATACGAGAACGATGAGTATTTACATCTGGCTGAAAGGACTTCCCGCGAGTGTCTATAATATTTCTACAAAACGGTATGTAAAATATACGTTCCCGAGTTCTTATGTAGGCCCACAAGCCACGACATGGCGCTTTTGTACCAAGCTCATGAGGATAAACATCACCTTCCTGGTATGGTGGGTAGCTTTGATTGCACCCATTTCGTATGGAGTATGTGTTCCAGAGAGTTTCAAGGCCAATATATGAGAGGAAATCACCGTTACCCTAGAGTTATGCTCGAAGCGGTGGTCTCTCAAGATTTGTGGGTTTGGCATGCTCTTTGCGGTCCACCAGGTGCACAAAACGACATCAATGTGCTTCAGCAATCTCCATTATTTCAAACTGAACGTAATAGAACGGCCCCAAAATGTCCATTTTATGTTAACAACTACTTATACAAACGTTGTTACTATCTCGTGGATGGTAAACTTATCTAAAAAAACATGATGTTTTCTATGTAACATAGATAATATGCATAGCATATGAAGAGTAAAAAAACATACCTAGTATTTAGAATGAAGTGGAGTTTAATTCTAAATATTTGATGTAATATATTGAATATTAAATAATGATTTTTTATATTCTTGACAAAACTTTAACTATCACAAAAATCTAATTTGATTCTAGAAGGGAAAGTAAAACTTACGAAATTGATTAAATAGTTAATAATTTCATGGGTTTTTGTTAAATAATATCAAATCAAAATTAAAACCATAAATTATAGATTAGATTTAAAACACATTTTAGACTTTAGATTTACAATCAAAATAAAATTCTAATATAATATTTATATCTTTTTAATTTAAAATTTAAAATTTATCAATAAATTATTGATGCTCTCATTGAATGACATGTGTCCCAAATCAGGTTTCTTTTATTATATAGTATAGACTAGGTTATTACCCGGGATTGCTTCCCGAGCTCGGGAAACTTAGTTATATTAATTATTATTTGTTATTAATACGACATCATTACATCAAACATCTCATTGGATTCAACAACAATGTCTTCACATCACCAGATTAGATCATGAACCCATATTAGAGGTCAAACAAAAGCGTAATAAGACGACATGAATAACATCATTTCTACTTTTACTTCAATGCACTTATATGATCGGGTGATTTGGGATTTTGTAAAAAGGTTTGTTCTTGTACTTCTTTACAAAATTACATAGAATTCAAGAAAATAAAACAATGACTTAAAGAACTATAATTTAACACCCAATCTAATCGGGCAAACGGATGTTGACCAAAAGTCAAACAGTTGTTGACCAAAAGTGAAACAGATGTTTAACCAGATCCACTGTCTTCTTATATTTTAGCATTTTTTCCTTTTCAAAACACTGTTCAACCTAACATGGGTTTCCATCAACTGTTGACTAAAAGTCAAACAGATGTTAAAACCACTGTTTGAGTTATTCAAATGTCTTTTGAATACTAAATGAGATGTTGACCAAAAGTCAATCAGATGTTAACCAAAAGTCAAGTAGATGTTGACCAAAAGTCAAACAAAGTGACCCATACATAATTTCTTATACATATTTAACATGTCTAATTTTTAGTTTGGAAATTGTGGACACCAGTCCCAGCAAAAGGCGATATGTTTCTTAATATAATCGAAACTGTATGTGTTTCTATTTGCTTGAAATGATTATCAGAGAATAGAACTCGATGTTTTAATTCCTTTAATGGCATAATTAACCAGCTTATCATTGTCAAAGAATAGGGCTTACAACTTTGAACATGATTTTGCTATTAGTTTGTACTATATTTTTCATCAAGGAATCGCTTCAACCGAGTTACTGAATATACTGTCTTTAGCTTACATCGCCACATTGTTTCCGTTAGACATGGACTCAATAATTTACATCTACATATATAGTTTAAGAACCACAACTTCAAAACTAAACAAACAAGTCTACCATCAGATTCTAAAAGCGAAGAACAACAACCTATAAACTTGGTTCCATCTATCCTTCTGCATTTGCCTTCTTCAATCCCATGAACATTCATCCGAACAAAAAAAAGCTTTTTACCTTTCACAAAGTTAAGTGTAAATTCTTCACCTGGAGCCATGCCTTTATCCTTCACAAACTTTCTCATTCCTTGCACATAATATCTTGGTTGACCTCGAGATGAACCTATAGCAACTTGAACATTCCAAACATCACCTGCCACGTCCACAATCTTCAAACCCATCTTACGATTCAGTCCGAGATCTTCAGCCTGTTTTTTAAAAAGGCGCTGTAACAAATGACGAACAATTCAATAAACAAAGAATTAACACATCTTTAAAATCTAACTATAGTATTATATATTAGTAAAGTCATCATCACAAACTTACAAAATGATTGTCCACACGGAAAGAAATAGGTACGATTATCTTCATTCACAACAACCATACCACTTTCATTGACATTAACAATGTCCTGTACAGCTTCAATATCTGAACTCAAGACAATCTCTTCTACCACCTTTTCTTTAACAACATCACAGACCTCCGGCGGAAGCACTAAATCGTAGGTAGCACAATTGAAAACCGTGATATAAAAAGTCTGAAGATCTATCATCTCAAAGACAATGAGATGATCAGCAGTTATTGACAACTCATTCTTTATCTCCTTCCATCCGCTAGTTATGTAAAGTTCATTGTTGATATCTTCCATCCGTACAGACCAGTTCTGGTTTCCAGGTCCTTTAATAAGAACCGGATACGGAGGAATAGTGTTTAACATATTGTGATGAATAAAAGAACGATTAATACTCTACAATCAGAATAAAACACATTATATAGTACATTAGTAAAAATAAATAAGAAAATTAAGCAAATAAATAAAAAAACAACAATTAAACAACTGTATCTCCAAAAAAATTACATGATGAATATTGTTCGAAGTTACATACCACATAATCTTCGTTACCAGATGGTTTGTAGTAGAAATTATCACAAGGAGCAAGAGAAATGTCTTGATAAAAATATAATATTCTGAAACTTTCTAATACTTCTTCATAATAAAATATCAACCATGAATCTGAAGGTATTTTCAAACTGTCTACCAACTGACACCAACCATTATAGAAATAATATCTGCTATTGCTTAGAGGATAGATCTTGACTTTAAAAACGTTTCCAGTTGTGGTCCGGATGTTTGTATTTCCAGTTGGATAATTAAACTGTTGAATCCATTTTTTATACTGTTTTGGCAAAATCTAAGTAGAAATAAATAAAACACTTTTATTGCTAGATATCATACTTAAAATTAAAATTAAGTGTTAAAGTAAGATCAGATAAAATTACTAACCAAACACTCCTTTTACTGTCCTCAAGGTAACACGGAAATCCATAAATTATTGTCATGTAAAACTGTAACAATATCAATTATATAGAATCAAAATCAATAACATTAAGAAACAAAAGAATACAATCCATTAAGGTATGCAATACATCTAAATAAAACATGATACAACTAATATATATCAAAATAACAATAGACAACATCGAAAATGTGAGAATACATGTATTTTCTTATCATATAGAAATATATATATTTTTTACAGCAAATCATATAATTAAAACTTAAAACCTACTTTTCCGATTAAGTATCACAAATAGACATGGAGGATCATCAGCTGAATAAATTGTATATAAAGACAGGATAGTGACTTGTGTCTGTACTAAACAAGTTTACAAATAAACATGACAATACATTAGTAAAGATTGAAATTTTATATCATACATCAGAATCACATGAACAACTTTATAAATATCATTACAAATACAAATGAGAATACAACAGTAAAGATCGAAATTTTATATCATTTCCTTTTACTGTCCATCAGTGGTTTCCTAAACAACTGTCATCCACCTTTCATCAGAGGTTGTCACGTGGACAGTATTTAGCCGTCAGATCTTTGTAACGGCTGCCACGTCAGCATTCACTTTTTCACTTTATAAAACCCTGATCAAAACCCCAAACAGGGTTTTCACTGTCAAATCGAATTCAAAATTCCTTTCAAAAGCAGTTTTCATCGAATTCCTTCAAATCATTCATCTTCTTCCTCCTTTTACAACTACCTTCAAATCACCATGGCTCTCGCACTAAAAAGCCCTCATAACTACCTGTGTACACTTGAGAAAACAAGTCAAAACACTACCTTTCACTCCGTCATTGATGCTCTTTCGTCTTCAAAGTACAAAACTTTGTTGACTTGCAACACACCTATATAACTAGACACCCTACGTGATTTCTGGAAAACTGTGAAACTTGAAGTTCAGGACAAAAATCCCTGGGCTATTACTTGAACTGTGGGGGGGAATTCAGGTTGAGGTCACACCTCAAACAATCTCTGAGGTTTTTGAAATAAATGATCTTACAGGTAAAAATTCTTTCCCAAAGGAAGAATATCAAACTAATTTGATTGAGAGGGGGAATGAGGAACAAATGAAAAAAGATACTTTACAAAAGGAAAGTTTTCCACCCCCTATGAGATTTTTATTACATACCCTCCTCATGTGTGTTTCAAACAAAAGAACTGCTTTTAATGAAATACCATTGAAAATCCAGTACTTGGGATATGCTATCATGGCAGAAGTTGATTTTAATTTCTCGCAAGAGATTTTCAATGACATGGTTAAAAATGTTAATAATATCAAATAAAATAAGAAACCATTTTTATTGTTTCCAAGATTTTTAAGTTTCTATTTACAAAAGAAAATTCCAAAAGATAGTGCACATGTGCTTATCAAAGGAAATCCTTTTCAAATAAACAGCCTTTCTTCTGAAACTTTCACAAGGCTGTCAAAATCTTCTCAAAAACAAACAGGGGAACCTGAGCAGAATTTAGCTGAGACAACATCTGCTCCTCAGGTTTCTGCTGTTGAGCCCACTGCTCAAGGTGAACATAGCACCACCACCACTGATGTGCAACCCCCACCTAAAACCACCAAAAAGACCAAAAAGAAAAATACCAAAAAGCCCCCCAAACACTCCAAAAAGGATCTTCTGGAAGATGAGATCCCAGAAGTAACTCCTGTGACAACACAAAAGTCACCAAAAACCACTGCTGCTACTTCCTCACATCAGATGGAAGAAAGATCTCAACCTGAGCCTGAAACTCCTCCTGCATCCTCTCAAAAGGACCAGGTTGTATCCATAGGGACACCACATTATGAAGCTCTGGATCCACTTGAATCCATATTCCACAGCCCTATTCCCGGGGCAAATTCTCTTTCAACACACATCCACACTCCACAAATTCCATCATCCATTATACCTCTGTTGAATGTATTGGATATGGATCAGACACAAATCAGTTCTTCTCAACAAGCTATCACTGAGAATAAACTCCAACAAGTGACTGAGTTTGATTCCTCTACCCTTGCTAACCCATCAACAGTTGAGAATGTTACACCCCTTGAGTTACAAGTAACTCTTGGTGGTAGTTCAAGTGGAGCAACTACTACAGGTGTTAAATCCACTGATTTACACCTGGACAGTAGTTTCATAAGTGAGACTCCCTTGAAGGAAATTTCTTCCTTGGGAACCAAGGTAGCCACTGGTGAGTTCAAGCAAACCACTGGTGTGTTTACTAAGGTAACCACTAACCACTGCTGAGGAAAGAAGTCCCCAGTACCAAGACAAAGGGGCATCAGTGTTTGAACCATTGGATACTTCCTCTGGTCCAACTGCTGATACAATCACTGTTAGTGGGAAATCAGATGATCCCATTAAATTGGGTGATGGTTTAAAATACAGAGAATTGACGGAGAGAGTAGATAAAATTGAAACATATGTTGCAGATATCAAAAATATGCTGCAACAATTGTTACAATCTCAAAATGCTCCATCTACTGCTGCAACATCTGCTCCATCCCCCACTGAGCTATGGCAATTGTTTCAACCTATGCTTCATCAACAAAGACAGTATGCTGATCAACAACATGAAGTTCAGCTTCAAATGTTCAGAAATATGATGGAAGGTAGGTATAAAGATACTCAAGTAGATATAAAGGCCATCAAAGCTCACCTGCTTCAAACCACTGGCACTCCTCCTCCTACCATTATCTATGTTGAAAACCCTGATGATGCCAAAAAGGGGGAGAAAGGAAAGAAGGGAAAAGAAGGTTTATATCTACCACCAGATCCACTGTCTAAACCTGTGGTAGAAATTCCAAGGCTAGATGGTTCTAAAAAGGTTGATGTAACTCAAAATGCATTTGTTGATCAAAAAGCAAGCAAGAAAGAGAAAATGGAAATAAAGGGATCAAAAAGATTTGAAAAGGAGAAGAAAATTAAGATGGAAAAGGAAGAGAATGGTACTTCAAACAAAAGAAGGACTACAAGAAAGGTCAGTCAACCCAAAACCACACCTTCCAAAACCACTAAACCCACTCCTAAAATCTCCCAAAGTTCCTCACATCAAACCTCCAAACCAACAGATGTTGAGACACCTGTTGTATCAACAGCTGTTGATACTTTAGTGGTTTCAACAGATGTTGTTTCATCCACTGCCCTCATCATTTCACCAACCATTATTCAATCCACTGCCACACCAAAAACAACACCACCATCACAAAAACAACTTGTCATAAAACAGAAGACAACAGTTGATACATCAACAGTTGTAGTGACAACAGTGGTTAAGACACCAGTTGTTTCAACAGCTCTTAGTCAGTCACCTATCACTTCAAACACCACAACTCAACCCACAAATACACCACCAACCACTTTAAAACACAAAAGAAGAAATGTAAGAAATGTCATATTTGAAGTTGACACTGTACCTTCTCCACTTCCAATTTCTTCACAACCTCTGCTCTTATCCACACTGTAAAAACCTATTCCCATTTCTTCAGTTCAAGCCCCTGACCCAAACACTGCTCTGGTTCCTTTGGGAGTAAAATATCCCTTGGATCTTCCTGCAGTTAGGGAGGAGATCAAATCCTTTTACTCTGAAGATGATCCTGAAAAGAGGAATCTCCCATCTCTGCAAGGTTATCCTTTGCCAAAGAACATAGAAGAGTATCTAAAATTAAAGGCCAAACAAGCAGAGGATATATCAAATAGAGAAACAAAGGGAAAGACTGATAAAGAAATTCAGAGGAATCTGCTGTATCTGCTCACCCAAGTCAGAACTTTAGAGGAGTTTTTCAAAGATCTTTGTAAAAATTTGTCAGAAAAGGATGATGAAAGCCTAAAACATGATTACATTGAGCATATCATGGCATATAAGAGATACAAGGCTGAAAAACATCAATTCAGGGACTGGACCATAACTCAGCTCAAAGAAGAAATAGCAAGAATTCAAAAGATGCTTGATGACAAAACAAAACAAAGCAAACTCCTCAAGTTTGGTCCAAGTATAAAAAGAATGTACCTGAAAGGGCCTTAAAAATGAAAAGAATGAAGGAAGAGCTTATAGCTGCAAACTATGGCTCAAGGAATCAGGTTACAAGGTGGACAGATGTGAAAGTGTTAGAAACCTACAAATGGTTGGAAGAAAGAAGAAAGAAAGACCCCACTGCTCCTAAAAAGCCTGATTATCCAGAAGCAGTGGTTCCAGTCAAACATGCCTTGCCAGTTAAAAGATCTACTGTTTCACCTGCTGCTGTCTTTTATCAAAGAAAGAAGCAAAAGCAGATGGATGAAGAAGCAGACAAGGCTCAAGAAGAATATATTATGAAGATGGTTCTTCAGACAATGATGGCAGAAAATCCAGACTTAGCAAAATCTCAAAGCACTGCTCTTCTTGCACTTAATCTTTCCCCTTGAAAGTGGCCCTAACATCTGATGACTGAAAGCACTGCTCTTCACAACTGCTGCTGACCTAAAGAACTGATAAAGTCAAAGTACTGAAGCTCAAACTACTGATATGTTTCAAGTACTGCTGAAGACCAAAGCACTGCTGGAGCTAGATTTGAAAGTTTAGTTGTTCAGTATGTTATGTAATTATTGGACTTTTAATTTCATGAGTAAATGAATAAATTTTAATCTTATGAATCTATGTTGCGTTTGTAGGAAAAAAAAGAGAGAGAACGTCAATTTTAAATTACCAATTGCATATTTTGAATTTCAAAAGTTATTGATATTATCAGTAATTACTGATTTGATTTGAAAGCAATTGTCATCATGACTTTTTAAATTTTTATTTTAACTTTAATTAAACACTGAAGTATCATAAAACTGTGAATGAATATACCCAATCGGAAATTGTTAGACATTTTCATAAATCTAACAACCATCATCGAAGCTGTAACAAAATCTAAACACTAATACACTAAACATTGTTACATAAGAAACACTGATACATAAATACTGATGTTGAATCCGCTGTAGATGCTGAACCACTGTTGTTACTGACCAGTGGTTTTCCTTTGGTTGATCAGGCCTTAGGTACATAAGTGCTTGTCTTTAACAGGGCTTTGTCTTCAACAGTGGATAGATCTCATCAGTCTTTAAGTCCATCAGTCTTTATAAGGAGCAGTGGTTAGTTATAACAGTCCTTAGCATGATCAGCTGTTATAACCACTCCATAACCATTTGAGAGGAAGCAAGTGTCCGTCTATTCAATTGAGAGGAATCATTGCATTACATCCCTGTTGAAAACCAGAATCGATAAATTTAGGGAAAATGAGTTTGAAAGATGATAACCCAACACTGGAGAATCTCATTCTACAGCTCCGATAAATTCAGGGGTATTCTTAAATAATGGTTCCTGGATGTTTGAAGACCGACAAAGACCGACAAATGTCCACAGTGCTGCTTCTTTGTACATTTTTCGGTCTTCAAACATCTAGGAAGCATTATATGAGAATACCCCTGAATTTATCGAAGCTGTAGAATAAGATCCTCAACTATTGGGTTATCATCTTTCAACCCCATTTTCCCTAAATTTATCAATTCTATTTTTCAAACCTCCCAAAGCCACCTATTCGCCTCCAATGTAACAACTCTCATTAAAAAGTCCTAATTATTACTTTAATTGTCCATTAGGAAACCCTAATTGAGACACCCAAGTGATTCTGCACAAACCCTAAAATTTTCAGAATAATCGGAATCAGGATCAGGGCCCCTAAAACTCAGGGGGATAAACCCTAGTTACGATTATCCACACAAAAATCTGTCAAAATGTAAAATTCGAATTTTGTTAACTCAGCAAGGCTAGTTCCAGACGTGGCTGACCTATGGTGAAAACATGTCCCTTACGCACCGTAAAGGTTTTAGTCTTGCGATGCGCAAGACTGCCTTACGCACCGTAAGGCTTAGAATGTTACGGTGCGCAAGGGGTGACAAAATTTGTGTATAAATAGAAGACATTGGCACTTGAATTCTGGAATTAAAATGTCGAACGAATTCAAATTACACACTGAGTTACGTTCTATATACTATCAAAACACACACGAATCCCGAATTGCTGCCACCAAACAGGGTAATAACTCGATCGCTGCTACGATTCATTTTCTGATCGATCAATGTACTCAATGGATGTTTAAGTGCTACCCACATTAGGGTGATGCTTTGTCATTAGTCGTTAATTCGACGGATGTTTAAGCATAGCACTTTGTCATTCGTTGTGATGGTTGATCTCGTGAGTTATCGTAAATGCTGTATTGATTACTAACCCAGTTTTGTGTACATTATTATCTAAATTAGGTTAACAAGGCTAATCCATAGAGTAAACTCTATCAGTGATAAATCTGCAATGTGAGTCATTCTCTTTTTATCAAATTACTTTCAAAATCATGTTTATTTTCAAGGATTATAATTACAGGGATTAAGTCTATGTAATATGAAATTGCTGCCAGTATGTGGGGGGATGTGCACATAGCTACTAATTATTTATCACTTGTGGGTGAAAGGACCCAGCAAGTGATATGTCCACAGTCACAAGTCCGGTCAAGTGACAACTGGATCAGTTAATTCAAAAAGATAGAGAGATTGTAAATGCTCTTAATACTGTAAATTATTAACAAACAGGTCATTTTATTAAATAGGATGATTCACTCAGTATTTCTCGCTGACAAAACCTTTTTCAAACATGTTTCAGGTGATCTGTTATAATTCAGGAAAAGTGCTGGGGAGCATTTCAAGCTTGAGAAAGTGGCTCATTATAAAATAAAGAAATATGTTTTGTAACATAAAGATTTCTCAGTAAAATCCTATTATTTTAAATTACCGAGGTTTTATCCCGGGTTATAAAATAAAATAATCAGAAAAATTTTAGCTTTAAAAAGATCCTGATAATAAACTTCCGCTGCTAAACTCAAATAAATAAATACCACGGGATTTCTGTCCCGCGGCTCCTGAAACGGGTCAAACCGGGTCGGGGGCCGTGACAGAAATAAGGTGGTATCAGAGCCACTGAGTTAAGCTAATTAAGTATTAAGAAATACTTAATTTTTCCTGATTACTATTATGTGATTATGTGTTTTATTAACTGACTAATTGTTAGGTACAGTATGGGTAAACAAAAGCTGTCAAGTATCTATCTTAAATTAGATAGGTCATCCAACGAGAAGGGAAGTTCATCTAAAACCAAATCCTCGATTCAGTCTGTAATTCCTGATGAAGGAATATTTGTACGAAAAGCACAATATGAGGAACCACTTTCTTCTAGAAAAAGGAGTATGATTATTAAGAAAAATAAAGAGAAAATCCGAGAAAAGAAGATTAAACAGGAAACCCAGGAATTAATCAATAAATCACCTTGGGAAGATAAGTTAGATGAAAAATGGGCAAATTTGTATATGTTAGCCACAGTAGCAGAAAATGTAAATCTTTAAATATTTTAATTCAAGTTTTAGCACCTTATCCCCTACAATCTAGAAACCTTATGCAGTAAATAAATAAATTTACAATAAACCCTAGTGTGTTTTCCAGTTATCTTTGTAATAAATTAGTACACAATGTGCAATAAATTTTAAAGGTTATTTATAAAATTTATTGTAAGATTTTAACTTAGTATTTTATATATGCTACATCAGCATGAGTGGGATATCTGAAGCCTTTCAGAACCTCAATCTTTACCCAGTAAATATAGAAGTTTCCAAAGAATTTACTGGATACTTTCCGGATGTGGAACAACCTGTAGAATTCAATGCTCCACCTTTGAAAAAGCCAAAACCAAAGAAAAGAAGGAAATACGTATGGGGGAGTCGTATACGTAGGAAAAAGCCAGCTACGAAACTTCCTAAAATAAACAATCCTTTAGAAAAAGGAAAAGAAATTATAACCATGGAAAGTTTTAGACAGCAGGAGATGGAGACAGAAGTTAAAGAAGATTCTAGGCAAATGGGAATGCAGATGGAGGAATATTCTAAAGAAATAGAAAGAGAGGTTGGAAAAGTTTCTAGACCAACTCAAATGGAAATTGGAGAAAGCTCCAAACAAAAACAGGGAATAACTTTTCAAGAGGAAATAGATTTTCTATTGGCAAGCTGTGAAACTATTCAGCCTGTCAATGCTAATATTTTTACCTATCCTATTGAAAATCAACTCCCTATGAATTGGGAACCAGCAATCCCAGAACCAATAGTCCACTCCCAACCTGTAGGAATGGACGAATGGTGGACGAATGATTGGCAATTCCAAAATATTGTCAACGATCCTTATTCCTTTCTTCCACAATTCGATCCAGAACCCTTACCTAATCCACCAATGAGTAACGAAAATATGGCTGAACTTCGCCATTTTGGTGAAGAATTGATGGATGCGGGAAATAGAATCAGGGAGATCGAGGGACAAATTGTTTGGAAGTATGATGAAAGGGAGCTTCGTTTTTAGGACGGCAAGTGATGAGAGATAGTAGGATGGTAAAACTGTGGTTGTGTACTAGTAAAAGTAATAGTGAAATCAGTCTGTAAATAAACTACGAATAAAACTTTGTAAGATATTGGTGTGTAGTGATGCATACTATAACATATATAAATTGGAATCGAGAAATCGATTGTTTTGACTATACGTGTATTGTAAATTGTCTTATTGTTTTTGTATATAATTGCTATTTATCAGATACTAATAAAAATTATATATATATTATCAGATGGCAACCATTGGTAATGAACCGGTAAATGAGGTTAATCAGTCTGAACAACATCCAGTGGATCAATATGTGACTAGGCAAGATATCGAAAATATTGTTGCTCAAGGGATAGCCAATGCTATTCCAGCAATCGTTGCTGCTGTAAAGAATCCAATCGAACCGCAACAAATCGTTCCTAGTAAACGTATTTATGAAGATAACTTCAGTAATAGTGTAAACGGAAGCAATGATCATATTAATCATGATAATGAACCACGGCACGCGCCGCTCCCTAAGAAAATGAAAGTCGTAACACCTGGTTGCACTTTCAAAGAATTCCTTGCTTGTAAACCTACTGAATTTGCAGACATTGAAGGAGCAACTGCGTCACTGCGTTGGTTAGAGAAAACCGAAGCAGTAATTGCAATAAGTAAATGTGCCAAAGATGATCAGGTTATGTACGCGTCAAATCTTTTTAAGGAAGGAGCACTCGAATGGTGGAACACTGTGTTACAAGCTAAAGGAAAAAATAGGGCTTATGCTATGATTTGGGAAGAATTTAAGAATCTTGTAGAAAGAAAATTCTGTCCTGAATATGAAAAGGAACAAATGACAAATAAGTTCCTAAATCATCGGATGTTAGGTGTAGATTGTCGCGGTTACACTTCAACATTCTTCGAATATGCTAGAGTGGTACCAACCCTGGCTTCGCCAGAACCGGTACTCATTTCTCGCTATATTTGGGGATTAATTAGCGAAATCCGCAATATCGTTAAAGCTGCGAGACCTCGCACTATTGACGATGCTGTGGAATTAGCCAACACCTTAACTGATGAACTGGTACGCACAAGAGATGAAGACAGGAAAAAGGAACTGGCTCAGAAAATTACCCAAGGATTTCGGGTGGGTAATAGTAATAATTTCAAGAGAAGAGGAGTAGGGCAATCTTCAACTTTGCCGTTCTGTCAAAATTGCAAAAAGAAACATTTTGGAAAATGCAAGGTATATTGCAATTTTTGCAAAACTGTACGACATCGTGAAGAAAATTACAGGAAGAAATCCATAATTTGTTATAATTGTGGAGAGGCCGGACATTTCAAAACAGAATGTCCTAAATTGATCAAACCAGCAGATAACAAAGCCAAGGCGACTGATGGAGCTGCTAAGAAAAATGTCAGAGCATTCCAGCTAACCACTCAAGAAGCAGAACTCATTCCAGATGTTATAGCCGGTACGTTCCTAGTTCACAACGTATACGCAAAAGTATTATTTGACTCTGGTGCAAACCAAAGTTTTATCAATACTTTATTCTGTCAAGCTCTTAAGTTACCTTTAACCAACATTAGGCAGATTTTTACAGTCGAAACCGCAGATGGGAATTCAGTTAAAATAGATCAGGTTTTGCAAAAAGTAGAAATAGAACTTTCAGGTTATAAATTTGCTGCAAACCTATTACCTATGAAATTAGCTGAATTTGATGTTGTGTTAGGAATGGATTGGTTAATAGCCAACCATGCTCGAATTCTTTGTGATAAGAATTCCATAGAAATTCAGGCACCTACTGGAGAAGTAATCATGATTACAGGAGATAAACCGCGTAAACCCATGAAGTTTATATCAGTAATGAAAGTTGCTAGTTATGAACGAAAGCAAGGAATAGTATATATGATTTCAGTAATCATTAATACTAAGGGTAAAGAACTTAAGGAAATTCCTGTAGTCTCAGAATATCCAGATATATTCCCAGAAGAGTTACCTGGATTACCACCAGATAGGGAAGTAGAATTTAGGATTCATCTAATCCTAGGAACTACACTGATAGCCAAGGCACCTTATCGGTTAGCTCCTACTGAAATGTTAGAACTAAAGAAGCAATTAGATGAGTTACTAACTAAAGGATTCATACAACCTAGCTCATCCCCTTGGGGAGCTCCAGTGTTGTTTGTAAAGAAGAAGGACGGTTCAATGAGAATGTGTATTGATTATAGAGAATTAAATAAAATTACAATTAAGAATCGATACCCATTACCTAGGATTGATGATCTATTCGATCAACTTCAAGGGGCTAGATATTTTTCTAAGATTGATTTACGCTCTGGATATCATCAATTGAAGGTACAAGAAGAAGACATACCTAAGACTGCTTTCAGGACTAGGTATGGTCATTACGAGTTTACAGTAATGCCCTTCGGGTTAACAAATGCACCTGCAACATTCATGGACATGATGAATAGGATCTGTAAACCGTATTTGGATAAATTTATAATTGTCTTTATAGACGATATACTTATTTATTCCAAAAATCAAGATGAACACTATCAGCACTTGCATGCACTCTTAACTTTGTTAAGAAAAGAAAAGCTGTATGCCAAATTCTCAGAATGTGAATTTTAGTTGCAAGAAGTGCAATTCTTAGGACACATGGTGAATTATGAAGGTATTCACGTAGATCCTGCTAAGATAGAGGCAATTACCAATTGGAAGGTTCCGCAAACCGCAATGGAAATTAGAAGTTTTATAGGTTTAGCTGGGTATTATAGACGATTTATTAAGGATTTTTCCAAGATAGCTGTACCATTAACTAAGCTAACCTGTAAAGCCATTAAGTTTGAATGGGGATCTAAACAAGAAGAATCCTTTAGAATCTTGAAGCAGAAATTAACAAATGCTCCAATCTTAGCCTTACCAGAAGGAACTGAAGACTTTGAAGTATACTGTGATGCTTCAAAACTAGGATATGGATGTGTGCTTATGCAACGCAAAAAGGTGATTGCATATGCTTCAAGGCAATTGAAAAAGCACGAAGAAAACTATACGACTCATGATTTAGAATTAAGAGCCGTAATTTTTGCCCTTAAGATTTGGAGACATTATCTTTACGGAAGTAAATTTACTATCTATACGGATCATAAGAGTTTAAGATATATATTTGGGCAAAAAGAGTTAAACATGAGGCAAAGGAGATGGATGGAAATCTTAAGTGATTACGACTGTGATATTCAGTATCACGAAGGAAAGGCAAATGTAGTTGCAGATGCCTTAAGTCGTAAGTATTATGAGAAACAACGAAGGGTTCGTGCTCTCAGATTAAATCTACAAATAGATTTAATGGAACAATTGAAGAAGGTTCAAACTACAGCAATCAAGGATGATGCTGAAGGAATGAAAGGACAGATAAAAGAATTAGAACAAGGAGTAGATGGAATTTGGAGATTCCATAAAAGCAGAATTTGTGTACCAAAACAGGGAGAATTAAGAAATAAGATCTTAGAAGAAGCTCATAAATCTAGGTATACTATGCACCCAGGAAACAATAAGATGTACCAAGATTTAAGAAATAATTTCTGGTGGATAGGAATGAAAAAGGATATAGCGCGATATGTTTCTAAATGTCTTACTTGTTCACAAGTTAAGGCAGAACATCAGAAACCTTCAGGTCTACTACAACAATTAGAGATGCCAGTATGGAAATGGGAACTTATAACAATGGATTTTGTTACTAAGTTACCCAAAACCAAAAAAGGTAATGATGCGATTTGGGTAATTGTGGATCGATTAACCAAATCTGCTCACTTTCTACCTATGAAAGAAACCTTTAGCATGGAAAGATTGGCAAAGTTATATGTAGATGAAGTTGTATCTTTACATGGAGTTCCGCTCTCCATTGTATCAGATAGGGATAGACGATTCACTTCTCATTTTTGAAAAAAGTTTCCAAGAAGCAATGGGAACTCGAATAAACCTAAGTACTGCATATCATCCACAAACTGACGGGCAAAGTGAAAGGACGATCCAAACTCTAGAAGACATGCTCCGAGCATGTGTAATAGATTTTGGTGGAAATTGGGACGATCACTTACCATTGATCGAATTCTCCTATAACAATAGTTATCATTCAAGTATTGAAACTGCTCCATTTGAAGCACTGTATGGAAGAAAATGCAGAACTCCAGTTTGTTGGGCAGAAATAGGAGAAAGTCAATTGTCAGGTCCAGAGATTGTACAAGAAACAACTGATAAGATTACTCAAATTAAGGAAAGACTAAAGACGGCTCGAGATCGCCAGAAGAGTTATGCAGACAATAGATGCAAGCCGTTAGAATTCCAAGTTGGAGACAGAGTATTGTTAAAAGTTTCTCCTTGGAAAGGAGTTGTGAGATTCGGTAAGAAAGGAAAGCTAAGTCCCAGATACATAGGACCATTTCCAGTGATCCAACTTATAGGACCGATTGCTTATCGGTTACAACTACCAGAAGAATTAGCTGGAGTACATGATGTATTTCATGTATCCAATCTCAAGAAATGTCTAGCAGACAAATCTCTGGTAGTACCTCTTCAAGACATAGAGGTAAACGAAAAGTTAAAATTTGTTGAGAAACCTCTTCAGATAGAAGATAGAAAAGTGAAGTTTCTTAAGCACAAACGACTAGTGTTAGTTAAAATAAAGTGGGATTCAAAGAGAGGAGCTGATTACACTTGGGAGCTGGAATCAGAAATGAAGCGAAAGTATCCTCAATTATTCCAGCAAATCTCGAGGACGAGATTTTATTAAGGTGGGGAAAATGTAACAACTCTCATTAAAAAGTCCTAATTATTACTTTAATTGTCCATTAGGAAACCCTAATTGAGACACCCAAGTGATTCTGCACAAACCCTAAAATTTTCAGAACAATCGGAATCAGGATCAGGGCCCCTAAAACTCAGGGGGGATAAACCCTAGTTACGATTATCCACACAAAAAGCTGTCAAAATGTAAAATTCGAATTTTGTTAACTCAACAAGGCTAGTTCCAGACGTGGCTGACCTATGGTGAAAACATGTCCCTTACGCACCGTAAAGGTTTTAGTCTTGCGGTGCGCAAGACTGCCTTACGCACCGTAAGGCTTAGAATGGTACGGTGCGCAAGGGGTGACAAAATTTGTGTATAAATAGAAGACATTGGCACTTGAATTCTGGAATTAAAACGTCGAACGAATTCAAATTACACACTGAGTTACGTTCTATATACTATCAAAACACACACGAATCCCGAATTGCTGCCACCAAACAGGGTAATAACTCGATCGCTGCTACGATTCATTTTCCGATCGATCAATGTACTCAATGGATGTTTAAGTGCTACCCACATTAGGGTGATGCTTTGTCATTAGTCGTTAATTCGACGGATGTTTAAGCATAGCACTTTGTCATTCGTTGTGATGGTTGATCTCGTGAGTTATCGTAAATGCTGTATTGATTACTAACCCAGTTTTGTGTACATTATTATCTAAATTAGGTTAACAAGGCTAATCCATAGAGTAAACTCTATCAGTGATAAATCTGCAATGTGAGTCATTCTCTTTTTATCAAATTACTTTCAAAAGCATGTTTATTTTCAAGGATTATAATTACAGGGATTAAGTCTATGTAATCTGAAATTACTGCCAGTATGTGGGGGGATGTGCACATAGCTACTAATTATTTATCACTTGTGGGTGAAAGGACCCAGCAAGTGATATGTCCACAGTCACAAGTCCGGTCAAGTGACAACTGGATCAGTTAATTCAAAAAGATAGAGACATTGTAATTGCTCTTAATACTGTAAATTATAAACAAACAGGTCATTTTATTAAATAGGATGATTCACTCAGTATTTCCCGCTGACAAAACATTTTTTAAACATGTTTCAGGTGATCTGTTATAATTCAGGAAAAGTGCTGGGGAGCATTTCAAGCTTGAGAAAGTGGCTCATTATAAAATAAAGAAATATGTTTTGTAACATAAAGATTTCTCAGTAAAATCCTATTATTGTAAATTACCGAGGTTTTATCCCGGGTTATGAAATAAAATAATCAGAAAAATTTTAGCTTTAAAAAGATCTTGATAATAAACTTCCGCTGCCAAACTCAAATAAATAAATACCACGGGATTTCTGTCCCGCGGCTCCTGAAACGGGTCAAACCGGGTCGGGGGCCGTGACATCCAAAGAGATCAGGACAGCTTGAAGCATGACCTGGACTTGCTGTAATTCCACCAGTTCAGTATTTAATCCCAATATACCAACTCAATACAAATATCAAATATTTGGTGGCTACAACTGTAAATAATTCAGGAAATAGATTTGAAACCATAAATAGGGATTATAGAGATCTATGAATGAAACATGGGTGAATAAACCAACAAAACAGATTGTGAAAAACAAAAACTATAAACATATCAAAATCAATCTACTCATAATCACATGATACACAAAAGCAAACATCTGAATAAACAATAACAAATCAAAGACAAAATCAAAAGCTACAAACATATCAAACAAATTTCATAGAATAACGAAAGAAATTAGGTCACGGATTGTTACCAGATTTAGCGAGAGAAGAATCGATGGAAGCATTGGAGAAGATGACGATTTGAAGAAACTTCAATCTGGAAAAGATATAACAAAGCTCAAGAAATAACGAAGAAGAAGAAGAAGAAGAACTTATTACAAAGTGTATTAACAATTAACAAAAGAATAACAATTACCTGATTTATGTGCAGCTCTTAACAAAAGGATCAACAATTTACCGATACTTGCCGAAACCATAACTGGTGAGATTTATGTGCGGCTCCCAACTACATTCTGTAGAATCTATACATCTAACAAATAATCAAAGAACAAAGAAACAAACCAAAAAAACTTGTTGGGCGATTAAAATTAAAAGGATATGATACGCAATCTTCAGGTAATTAGAATGGCCATTTTTACCTTATTTCACAAATTTCATAATATATGAAAATAAGTAAAACATAGAAAAAATGAAACGAAACACCTGATATTTGTCGTTCGAATCTTTGAGTTGGTCGTCATAGTCCTCCAACCTTTCGATGTCGTTGGAGTCAATCGGTGATGTCAGCAGCCTAATTGACAAACAACAGCAAACAACAATAGCAAATCACCAATCAAACGACCTCAAAATCATATAGAAGCCCAAAAATAAAACAAACCCTAACATAAAACTCAAGATGGAAAAATGAAAAAATATATTTATAACTAACCCTAAACCTCAAATCTATTACAGCATAACCATTCAATCGACCTCAAAATCATATAGAAGTCTAAAAATAAAATGAAAATTAGATAAGTGAACATCAAAATTGAACAGCAAACCTGACCAAAAATTAACCAAGAGAACTGCAGGCTGCAAAGCCGACAACGTCCGATCATCTCCGTCATCATGTTGCCAGCAGAACCCTAGCCGAAGCACAACCCTAGGTAAAGACGCATGAAGATCGAATGAGTGAACAATAAAAACAAAGATTGACACTTATAGAATGATAAAAACAGTATGCTTAATGGAACTTATTGATAATCTAACCTTGATTCGGAGCATTGATCTGAACATCCGTTAAAATCGGAATAGAGCTGAGCGAGAGAGAAAGTGGGGAAGCCCTAAATGAGAGATAAGATAGATAAAAGAGGGGAGTGGTACTGTTGGGCGGGAAAAAGGAAAAAAGGTAGCCCTCATCTACTGACACGTAGCCCAAATAACTTTCATTTATTATATATAGTAGATGTGTAAAAAGATCAACATATAATCCATTAGTTGGCTACCATCAAGAAGAGATGTTTGGGTCGGAGGGTAGGTTGGCCACGCTAACCAAGGTCTGTTCGACCCCAAATCCAACTAGTTGACTAACGAAAAAGCCGGTCATCTTCTTCATACATAATTTGGGTGGCCGACATACCAAACCCACAAATCCAAGTACAAGAATCAAATCCGCATCTTAATTCAGGCGCACAAATATCCTGGAGCGAAGGTTGCTTCACAGGGTTCGTATGGTTCCCGGCTTCTCAAAGTGCCGAGAAACTGGTGGTGATGTGTGTATGTGTGTGTGTGTGGGGGGGGGGGGGGGGACTTTGAAGTTGTAAATGATGAATTGAAAAAAAGATGAAGAAGATTGTGTTCTTGAGTTTTTTTAACAAGAGTGTAGATACGAGAAAGAATGAGTTTTAATAATCTTTCCTCTTAACTTGTCTCCCTAAAAATGGATGGACATGAAAAAAAAAGTAATCAAATACAAATATAAGGTTTTGTCATTTACCGATGTTACCCATCCATATTACTATTACTATATATTTATATATTAAGAGTAAACTGCAATTTTACTTCCTTGGGTTATATGTGATTGGCACTTTTACCACCTCTCAGGAAAATTTTGCCGTCTTACCCCTCAACTATTGAAAAACACTGCAATATTACCCCATGAGGGGTAAAACTGTAACCTTACCAAAAGGGTATTTTCGTAATCTTATCCATATTTATATAGTAAACTTCAATATTACCCCCTGTACTTTACCTAAGCCGACACGTTTAAACCCTGTTTTATTAAAGTGTCTTCTCCGGCAATATTCCAACCACCGGAGAAGCGTATTCCGACACTCCGGCGATATTCCGACCATCGGAGAAGTGCTCTTGTTCTAAATTCCACCATTAAAGTGCTCTTGTTCTAAATTCCACCATGAAACCTAACTTTTATCTTCTGCGAATCCATTCCAGTCGGAATTGCCCATATTTACTATTGATCAATAAAATAACCTTGTATGAATGAATAAGATAATGATGCATTACAGAATCTAAATTCAACAAGAAATGTATATATACCCGCTCTGAGGACCAAGTGTATAAACTTCATACATCCCTTCAAATCCGAGGTACCTCTGGTTATGAAATGTAGAACTGGTGTCCGCAACGCTAAAAGGAAGATGATTGAAAAAACTGATTAATTAATATTTATAAATAAATGTGAAATTGAAAAAACAATCTGGCTTAGTTACATTCATAAATGAGGAGTTGGTTGGGGGTGAAATCAGCTGGGCAATTTTGAGCTATAGCCAGCCATCAACACAGCAAGGGTCATCAACGAATTGCATCTTTGTATAAAAGTTAGTGCTAAGTCTGAAAATTAATCAATCAGTGTGTTTATCTACTAGAAACACTTGTATGTGCATTAGCAAATATGAATCATAAGAAAACTTAAAAGATACTATAAATGATGTTATGTACGTGCTTACCAAAATGTCTGTAAGAAATAGCATTAACCACAAAAGGCTCAGCATCGACCTGTTCAGTGTCTGGCATTGCGGAGTTCATCAAAATGAGGCACATTTCCTTATTCAAAGGTCGGGGCAGCTGTAGGCCGTTGCTATGTCCGGAGAAACTCATCCCCATTAGCGGAATATCATTGAGATCCAACATTCTCTTCAGAAACTCACCCCCATCTAAATTTCGAACCTCCGTTAGCGGAATATCATTGAGATCCAACATTCTCTTCAGAAACTCATCCCCATTATCCAAGGGGCAGCTGTAGGCCGTTGCTATGTCCGGAGAAGGCCGGAGTTAAGTGCTCCGGTGGTCGGAACATCGCCGGAGAAGACACTATAATAAAACAGGGTGTAAACGTGTTTGTGAATGTAAAACACAGGGTGTAAATGTGTTACTTACTTCTATTTTCTTATTATTATCAGGGGCAAAAAAGTATTTTCACGTTTCAGGGGGTAATGTTACAACAGTTTTCAATAGTTGAGGGGTAAGACAACAAAATTTTTCTAGGAAGGGGTAAGAGTGTCAATCACATATAACCCCAGAGAGTAAAATTGCACTTTACTCGTATATTAATAAACCATTACTATTACTATATTATTACTATTACTATTATTATATTATATACTAATAAAACAAATAAAATAAATATTGTTTTTAATATATTATAATATAATTATATTTTTTTTTTAATACCTTTACTATTTTGATATAATAATAATAATTATTATTTTCTTTACTTTTCAATTTTAATGATTTCTTTTTTTAGTTTTAGGGGTAGGGATGAGCTCAGTGGCAACCGATGCCGAAAATATCGGTTACGGAACCGGTATATGAAGGTAAAAATCGCTAGCTAACCGGTACCGGCAACGCCAAAAGTCGGTACCGAATTGGTACTTAGGATCCTTCGGTTCGGAAAATTCGGTACTGGTACCCAGTATTATTTGCTCATCTCTGACCACGGGTTTCATACGGACAACATCATTAACATACAACTTTTTTGGTTGATTTTCTTTCGATTATTTTTTACTGTTTTTTACATTTTCTTTTTATTCTTGTTAGTGGTTACGTGTGCAACGCGCTCGTAATGATTTCAAAACACATGTAAACACAGACTAGATAACAAAAGAAGTTTGCCGCAACACGGCTAGGGTGATAAACCTAGTAATATATATAAAAAAATTACAAAGTATGCAATTGTAAAGTTGTAACTTTCATTTATGTTCTTTCAAGTTTCAACTTGGGAACACTTTAAACTTTTTTATTTCTTTCCATTTTTTTTGGAACCCTAGTCGAATGTGAAACTACATTATATCTTTTCTTTTCCCTTATTTTCTATCCTTAATTCCTTTTCCTTTCTTTTCTTTCATTTAGATAGGGTTTCGTATGTATGAATGAGAGACGAAATGGAATGGGTTATTATGAGGGAATGAAAAAAAAATGTGTTTGGTTAGTTAAGGTAATGGAATCACCTATTACATAGGGCATTCCATTCCCTTAAATTCATTCCATTCACACCCCTTGTTTTTTTTATTCCATTTTCTCTCTTACATTCATCACCAACACCTCCCACCACCTCCACCACTAGCCACCCACCGTCGCCTTCACCACCCGCCACCACCAACCAACGCCGTTGACCATTGGCGCCGGCACCGCCACCCTCCGCAACCGAACATCGGCGCCACCGCCGCCGCCATCCACCGCCACCGAACACCGACGCCACCACCACCGCCAACACAACCCACCACCGCCACCACCCTTCGTCACCGAACACCGACAACATCACCGGCCACCGCCACCACCACCGACCACCTCCACCACCCACCATTGCCGCTACCCACCGCCACCGAACACCAGTGTCACCGACGCCACAACCCGCCACCACCGCTACCGACCACCGCCTCCGCCCCCACCCACAACCGTCACCCATTGCCGATTTTATTCTTCTTCTTTTCCTAACTACCAAACACTACAAGGTAATGATTTATTCCATTCCCACATGGTTAACAAACAAGATCATGGAATGGAATGATTCCCCAAGATCAGTTATCACATAAGACTTAATCTCCCATTAGTAACCCGAGTCCACCACCAATTCCGGGGAAAACCCGGTAACCCACCCGCCCATAGGCACGACGGTGAAGTTACCGATAAAACTCATTTTGCTCAAGGATCGAACCCATGTTTTCCTTTTAGAAATAAAGTTGGTAGCGGTTGTAATACTTCATTTTGGCATGATGTTTGGTTGGTAAGTGACTAGCTTTTTAAACTTTTCCTAGAATTTACAATCTAGAGGTTGATAAAATTGTGTGATCACTAATTGGAGGGTTTCACCGTGATGAGTGTGGAATTGGCTTAGGGATCTTAGGGGTGTAGTTGAAGTGGCACTATTAGAGGCTCTTGTCGGGGAGCTTCAGACGGTTTCTTGGTCTTGTTAAACAGATACATGGGTTTGGGATTTGGATCTTGAAGACTATTTTTCTTAGTTAAGGTTGCTAGAAAAGTTATATATCGTGTAACGCTTTTGGTGGAAATAAAGCTACGCGATGGAATACATTGAGAGGTTTTCATCCTCGCTTGCCTTGTCTCACTAGATAAGCTTCAAACGAGAAAAATCTTAGTTGTAAAGGGTAAGCCATTCCTTCGATTTTGTGCCCGACTTGTCAACAGTCTGTGGATCGACATGGCATATTTTGGGAGAGTGTCTCACAACGAGTAGATCTTAGGTGGCTATCTCTTGAGGGCACGAGATTTGTTTTCTTGTGTCTAGCTAACGCTTTGATGTCGATGCGTTCATGGTTGGATTTAAGTAGGTTCAATAAGGGGAAGAAAGAGGTTATTGGAACTAATTTTTTTATGGCTTTGTGGTTTTTTTTTTTTTTTTTGGAGAGTTTGGATTGAATGTAGCAATTTCTAGCAAAGATTATGACAAGTCAGAGAGTTTATTTTATTCAATTGTAAATTTTATTTTTTTATAGTTTTCTAGTTAGTTTTCTAGTCGGAGCCGTAAGGTGAATTTTGGTTGGGTGGAGTGGCTTAGGCTGGAGGGTGTGGGAGGCGCCACCCCTCCACCTCAGCCAACTATAGCCCCCGGAGGGCTCCATCCCCACACCCTCCATTTCAAGGGAGGGGCGCCATCATCACTTCGCCAACATGATAACGAGGAACAAGGGGGTTATCAGGTGGGGCCCACTAGTTTTAACCAATGAAATCTTTTTTTTTTTAATTTTGTTTAATAGGGGGCTCCATCCCACACCCTGCAAATTAAAGGGGGGTTTATAAAGCCCCCTGGCTGACGTGGCGTCTACATGGCGCTGAGGTGTCCTTTATAACCCCCAAGGGGCTCCATCCCACACCCTCCGGCCTTAACAATCCGCCCCTCATCATCTAATTGCTTTTTGTCCCTGCCATTCGTTTTTTTAGTCTGGTTCAATTTGTCGTATATAAGTTGATGTTCAACAAAATAAAAAAATTATATCGTTTATATGGTAGCTTCTAGTTTCTGATTTTGATGTTAAGATGTTATGATTGTATGCTTTTCGAAGAAAACTATACATCGCACAAATGAACAAAAATCTAAAGACAAAACCATGAAAAATCTTTATTACCAAATAACACCTACACTGAAAACGCACCAACACTAGTACAAAAGCAGTTTTTTAGTGCTAGGATTTATGCCTAGCTTTTTGAGAGAGCACCAACAAATACCATCAAATAGTTGGATTTGTTGGTGCTGCTCAATAAGAGCACCATTAAATCTCTAAATACATCACCAAAAAATCAATGATAGAAACCAAATCAATCCACCATTAAATCTCTAAACACCACCAATGATAGAAATCAAATTAATCCACCATTAAATCTCTAAACGCACCACCAAAAAATTAATGATAGAAACCATAAGTCTCTATTATGAACCAGTCCGTAAAAATATACATTATTTGAACAAATGTTTATTAGTTTTATTTTATTTATAAAACATCCAAGATCTACCACAAAGGCAAATCAAACAAAAAACTATACAAACAAAAAAATTTCACTACTAGAAAATACACTCCTCTTGACACGCGAACAATGACACGCACATATTTTATGATATTCAAAAGCATATGTCAAGAAAAAAAATGTCATGGTTTACAAAATTCAATAAATCTATGATATTTTTTTTGTGTGTCATGTTTTTAGCGTCATAAAAAAACAAGATTTATCTTGGCACGCAAACAATGACACACGCTCATTTTATGACATTCGAAAGTGTCTGTCAAGAAAAAAAAAGTCATGGTTTTACAAAATTCAATATATTTATGACACTTTTTTTGTGTGTCATCCTTTTAGCGTCATAAAAAAAACAAGATCTATCTTGACACACGAATAATGACACATGCTTATTTTATGACATTTAAATGTGTGTCAAGAAAAAAATGTCACCGTTGTACAAAATTAATCTATTATTAAAAATACATGTGAATATTATTTTACGTACATTCAGACTTCCACGTGTGACCCATCCTGCTTCTCATCTTCCACGTACAAGAGAAAGAGAAACTGTAAACGTGATGGGAGAACAAAGAGTGAAAGAAAGATCCAGAAGAGAGAGATGGAGATATCCGGAGCCAGCGAGATGGCCGTGGCGATGGCCCCGTCACCGGAGTTCACTAGTATAAATTATGATTTTTCTGAGCTTAGAAAATATTAATTTAGGCGGTTAGAGACATAAACCGCCCAAAAATCAGCAGAATAAACTTACACGCACGTTTTTTTGAGCTACATGGCTCAAAAAAAATGATTTTTTTGAGCTGGTTTAAACTATAACAACCTAGCTCAAATAAATAAATGATTTTTTTAGCTAGCTCAAAATAAAGGGTTTTATCATATTTCATAATAAAAAACTCTACGATTACGATTATTAATTATTAGATTTTCTTCCCATCTCTTTAATTATTTTTTTCTCTCTGCAAACCCTAGCCTAGCCCCTGTTTCTTCAATTCAATTCATCTTCATTCTATTCAAACATTACTTTAGTAACAGGTATATATCATATGTATTCTCGTATATACATATATTAATTGTTTGATCAATATGTATTAATTAATTATTTGTAGTTATTTGATTATAGATAATTGAATTATTCTTCATTATATCAAATCAAGAGGTTAAATGTATGAACTTTTGTTTCTTATTATCTTTGTTGTTGATGTATTTTATTTTTTTATGCATAATATGTATGTATACATGTATATATGATATTTATACATATGCCGTCCATGTAGATCAATATATATAATATGCATGCGCATGTGTGTCATATATATATATATATATATATATATATATATATGGGGACCGCTAGAATGAGAACCACCTCGAGTTATGAGAACCGTGAGAACTATACCGTACGGGGCAAGTTGGACCAAAATTTTTTTTCATAAACGTAGATGAGTATATCACAAACACATATGTAAAAAAAAATTTCAAAAAAAAATGTCGTGTGTGTAGTTTTTTACACCGCAAGTTTGGTGTTTACGGGTACATAATTAGATGAAGGCTTGGAAAATGTGGCTATAAAAGTTACCTAAATAAAGAAGATTTTTATTTAAATAAATTAGGGTTTATCCCTATAAACATGGTTGTAATGGAAACTTGGGGATTTCCCATGTGTTTATTATTATAAAAATATGGTATTTTACACTGGTAAAATATTTCCTAACTACGGTCCTGAAGTAAATTCCGCTGCCAAAATGATAAACTACAGATACTACTGAATCTGAGCTCGTGGCCGCCCGTTTCCAGGTGACTAGGGGCCGGAGGTTGCGACAAATTAACTCTTTATTTATTTATTTACTATGTAGTTTTAATAACAGGGCATTATCATCATTTAAAATAAACTATATTTACTAGTGGGAATGCCCGCGCGTTGCAGCGGGTGCATTTGTTTTATCGCCCCGTAGTTGTTTTATGGTTTGTGGTGTGTGTATGACGTTTATGGGTTATCTATACCTTATATCTTACAACATAAAGTTTCTCCTTTGATCAATTTCTCTTTTTAGCGAACTTTACATTTTCATCATCAATCTAATTGCCAATCTTTTTGTTGAATAACTAATGGGGTCAGTGTTGACTCATTCGATAGAAATTACCAATTACCCATTGGACCTGTTTAATAAAAAAAAACATTTTTTTTTATTGTGTCTTATTACCCATTTGACCTGTTAAAAAAATCTAAAAAAGTGTACCACTTATAGGAATGACATTGTTTAGTTATTTTCATAATAGATACCATCACATTTGCTTATATAGTTACTAAATTATGGATAGATAAACAAAAGGCTTACTAAAACAATAATGTGATCATGCTTAACAGACTTCGAATAGGGGTAACAAAAAAATAGCACCCACTTGCAGTGATATATGAAATTTCAAATAGCACCCATTGTTGTGGTATATGAAAATTGACATAGAAAAATCCCAATGATGAAAACATGAAAAGTTTCAAGACTTCGTTGCAAAAAACATGAACAAGAATATTAAACTTTAGTATTTTGAGTATATATAAGCGGTTCTGTTTCCAACCACTAATATTTATAATAATTTATTAGTAAGGTAACTTATGAATGGAAGTAAGACAATATTAATATAAAACTCCATAAAATAATAAAGTTTATATCTACACAAGATTGTGAAATTTTACACGCTATGTCATTGGTAATGTTCGTATCTTTGCAGTCATGTCTCATTCCTTCTGTACATATCATTGGTTATGTTTGTATCTTGGTAGTCACGCGTCATTCCTTCTATACAACCAGTTTCTCCTTTAAATACAATAAGCCACAAAGAGTAAAACAATTTCACAAAAAATAACAATAAATAATATATTTTAAAATACCAAATTACCGAAGGATTAGTACCATGAGAATGAGATTCAGGGTTTGTTGAAGTTTTAGAAATGGTGTCATTCTTCTTCCTCGATGTATCTCCTCTTTTCTTTGGACCATAAAGCATGCTTAATTGCGTGTGTGTTTACAAATATAAAACTGTAAATAATAAAGATGGAGGATTGAGATGAACAAAGAACAACAATTTATAAGAGTTTGTTATCTCTTCAATTTTGCTCAAGTAATTATTATTTCATTTAATTTTTAAAGGAATTGCATCTTGTCACATTCTTCTTTTTAATTGCTATGATGTTACAAGTATATAATGATTAATTGCTATGATGTTACAAGTATATAATGATTAAAGACTATTAGTTTTTTCTCAATTTATAATGAACTAATATGTATAAAATTAGTTTTTACTAATATGTATAAAATTTGTTATTATGTAATCATGAGTGTTAATAAAATTGTGGAGATTAATTTACTAATTTATCCTTAAAGTGTCTTAAAAGTTTGGAACTTGTCCTAATTTTCCTCTTCTAAAATGGCTTGCTTTATTTATACATGTAGTTTCAAAACTTGTACACATGGTAAAATTACCAAAAGCGTAAAAAAACCCTTTAATAAGGTATTATAGATTATTATTATTATTACATACTATTATTATATATGCTATTAAATCTATTTATTATATTTATGCATACTATTAAATTACAAGGTTGCATGTCTAACCTTTAATTTAATCAATTAATTCATTTAATTATTATAAAACTTTTATTTAATTCCTTAATTTAATTCAATTAATGGAAGACATAAGTAGGTATGGATGAAATGTCTAGATTGCCCTTAAAGTATCTTAAAACTTTGGACAATGTTCAAGTTTTCCCCCCCTAAAATGGCTTGCTTCATTTGTATATGATGCTTCAAGATTTGTACCTATGGCAAAATTACCAAGAGGATAGAAATCCTAGTTCTCTTAATAAAGGTATATAGATATATATATTAAAGGTATCGTATCAAATTTTAATTCTTCGAAGTCTTTTAAACAATCTAGTAAACTATAAAACGACAAATAACTCATAACTACTATAATATGTTGACTAGTTATGTTCTTAAGTCATGCATGGCTAATTATGTACATAGTTGTCTAGTTATCACTATTTAAACATTGAATATATATATATATATATATATATATATATATATATATATATATATATTCATGTATAGATTTTCCTAAATCTCCTGCCAATTTTATAAATTACTTATCACATAAATTATCTTCCATGACTTTTCCTGTTTGTGATAATAATCTTGTAAAATCTAATGTAAATTCATTTATATACTTCATATTTGCTATACTTAATTGTTCTAAATTTCTAATAGCTGTATCCTGTATTAAAGAATTATTTTTTGCTGGATCAACTCCTAAAAACACCTGAAAGACAGTTTAGACAGAAACCCAATTATACACATTATGTTGTATTTAGAGGTACAAAAATTAGGATTTTTAACAAATGGGAGACAGCAGCAAAACATGTTATGATAAAGATATAGCTACAACATCAAAGGTGAAAACAAATTCTGAAGATAATGAAAATGAAAGAATAGATAAATTAGAAGTAATAACAGAGTTACATAGTCTAAAAATAAAAGCCTTGGAACACAAAGTTGAAGAATTAGAAAGGTTAATTAAAAAAGAAGAAATAAGTAAAATGGCTCTACAAAAACCAGATGAACAAACTTATATACAAACACAAGGATCAACAAACATGATAAATATACAATGTCGTTTATGGTTAGATAATAATAAATATTTAGATTTAACAGCATTAGTTGATACAGGAGCTACAAAGAGTTTAATTTCACATAGTTTAGCACCTATAGAATATCATAAAAAATTATCATATGAATTAAGTACAAGAACAATAGAAGATAGGTTAATATTAATTACACACTGTTTAGAACCAGTAGGAATACAATTCTTAGATTTTGCAAACAATTATAGTATAAAATATGAAATGCCACAAATAAATATCAATCCACCAGAAATAAAATCAAAAGATTTTGTAATAGGATTAAATTTTATATTAGGATTAAATGGTGCAGTTACAATCACAAGGAATTTTATAACTTTAAGTAAACAATTATATACAATACCAACCCTTAGGTATATGAATACAACACAAATTGTTCAAAAAAGAGGGGATAAAGGGAATTTAGATTTTTTAAAAACACAGAATAAAAAACAGTTTATAGAAAAGGAATCATTAAAACTTTTAATAGATTTTTTAAGTCATGAAATAGAGAAAGGACAGGACATTACAAAAAGTATAAACCATCCTATGATATTACATTTAGAAAAAATAGGATATATTGGAGAAGATATAACAAAATCAAATGTAAAATATGTTTGTAAATTTAAATTAAAAAATCCTGATATAATAATCAGAACAGCTAATATAGAATACAGCCCATTAGACAAAGATGAGTTTAAAAAACAAATCCCTGAAATGGTAAACCAAGGATTAATTAGAAAATCAGAAAGTCCTCATAGATCTACAGCTTTTTTAGTAAGAAATCACAGTGAAATAAAAAGAGGAAAAGCTAGAATAGTTTATAATTATAAAAGATTAAATGATAATACAATAGATGATGGATATAATATTCCTAACAAAGACAGTTTGTTAAATCTTATACAAAATAAAAAAGTGTTTTCAAAATTTGATTTAAAATCAGGATATAATCAGTTAAAATTAGAAGAAAGTTTTAAACCATGGACAGCTTTTACATGTTCAGAAGGGCAATACGAATGGAATGTTCTTAGTTTTGGACTAAAAAATGCACCTTCTATTTTTCAAAGATTTATGGACAGTATATTTTTAAAATTTGATTTTTATTTAGTATATATTGATGATATTTTAGTTGCAAGTAATACAGTGCAGGAACATGAGAAACACCTACAACAGGTTTTTGAAGAAATAAAGAAAAATGGTATAGTTGTTTCAAAAAGAAAAATGGAACTTTTTAAAAAAAAAAAATTTCTTTTTTAGGATTAGAAATTGGAAATGGAAAAATAGAATTACAACCACATATTTCTACAAAAATCCTAGAAAGATAGTTGCTTTGATAACATTATAAACGAAAGGATTTTATGTTAATCGTTTAATAGATTAGTTGGTATTTTGTTAAGTTTTATTTTGTATTTTGTAATAATTGGAATATAAGAAAATATTTAAGAGAAATTTGGAATAAGGGATAAAAGCTAAAGAGAGACGGAATTTATTAATCATTGGTACTTCTCAAAATATTAAACGTTTAGAATTCTTAAATTTAGAATTTTCTGAAAAAGCTCACCGAAAACCTTTTGCAACAGATAATTTTACTATAGTTTGTAATATTAAAGACCTTTGTGAACACACTTTACATACAAATAGCTCACAGTTAAATACTTTAGTAGATTTGCTTATAAATCTTAGTATTAGTTTACAACAAGAAGCTATAAATAATAAACAAGTAATAGAAAATTTAACAGTAGAAATTAAAAAATTATCACAAAACCTAGATTATATAAAAAATCAGTCTAATATATTAACAGGAAAAAATACACCTCTAGAAGTTGAAAAAATTACAGAAGCTTTACAAAAACTTAAAATAGAGAAAAAGCCTACACCATATACACATTGGCAACCAAGAAAATGAATAATAATAATAAATTTTTAGGAAGAAGTAGAACTATACACGAAGTTAGGAATTCTACAAGTAATATAAATGATAATATAACATCAGACAGTTTTTTAAATAGGATAGTTAGAAGAGGATCAGGATCTAATAGTAACAGACATATAATACAACTAGAAGAAGAAATAGATTTAGACAGAAATTTGGAATTATATAATCAACATCAATTAGACATATTAAATCCAAGGATATTATATCAAACAGGAAGATTTAATATAAACACAACTCTTATAAGAAGTAGTAGAGAAGAAAGTTTAAGGGTAGTAGATAATACAGTAACCCTAGATCTTTTATCACCAGATACTATTGAAAAAATTAAAAAACAAAATAAACATTTTGTACATACAGGGTTAATAATAATAGGAATTAAAGCTTTAGGAAGAAAAAATTTAGGAACTAAATTATTAGCTTTAATATTAGATAAAAGTTGGAAATCAGATATGAAAAAAGCTATAATTTCAGGTATGGAAGTAGATTTAAGTCAAAACATAGCAATATTTTATTGTACACCAGATATTTTAAAAGATATTAAAGATTTACAAAATATAAAGATAGCTTTACAAACAAAAGGATATGAAGAATATGAAGGAAATAATTTAGTAGTAAGTATAGGAGTACTAGGAAGAGCTAGTAATAGTTCAGGAATGAAATATAAAGTAAATATAGAAGGTATAGTGAAAACAATTGCATCAAAATCTATACAAATGATAGAACCTATAAAAATAGATCCAGAAAAATTAACAGGATTAGAATGGGATTTAGATGATTTACAAGAAAAAGATGAAAATACAGTTTTAGTGCCTAAGAAAAGTTACATATATGAAGAAACTGATGGAAAACAAAAATTAAGATACACTGATTTTAAAGAAAAACAAACAGAGAAAAGTAATGATGAAGAATATCATTTTATGAATATTGAAGAAGAAAATAAAGATGAAATACTTTATACATATGATACAGATGAAGAAGAAGATGAAATAGATTTTAATTTCTTAAAATTTGAACAAGAGGAAACGATGGATTATACACTATTAGATTATGAAGAATAATCAATAGATTGTTTTAAAGTAGAAGAAACAAATAAAACAATAGAACAAATTATAAACAGAAAATTTACAGAAATAAACATACAAGAAGAAGTAGATGATATGATTATGGAATGTATGACAGAATTAAAATTAGATTATGAAGAAAGTTATAAAAAACTACAAGAATATTATAATCTACCATTAGTAGAAGACATTATGAATGGAAAAGCAATGTTATCAGATTTTTAAAAACAAGAACAAAGTTTTATGGATACACAAATGTTTAATTCTTTTAACCCTTTAAAAAGACCAAAAATAGAATGGGGAGAAGGATATAGTGGTACACACGAGAGTCATGGTAGAGAACCATGGACACAACCAACAGTTAATTACCAACAAGAATCTAATTCTATAGGAAAAGGAAGAAGATTACCTATAGGACAAATATACAGTGGAAATATGTTATTATTAGAACAACAAAAACCACAGTTATGGATAGATGAAATCTTAACATGGGAACAAAATGTAGTAAGATTATGGGAAACAAATAAAAAAGAGAGTATGGATATGTTTTCATATTTAGAAACTACATTAGGACCAATAGCATTAGGAATATGGCAAAGTAAGAAAACACAAAATCCAGAAGAAATTAACAATCTTAAAGCATTAGGAGATAATCCTTATAATTTTACATCACAAATTAGAACACTTATATTAGGAGTTGATCCAGCAAAAAATAATTCTTTAATACAGGATACAGCTATTAGAAATTTAGAACAATTAAGTATAGCAAATATGAAGTATATAAATGAATTTACATTAGATTTTACAAGATTATTATCACAAACAGGAAAAGCCATGGATGATAATTTATGTGATAAGTATTTTATAAAATTGCCAGGAGATTTAGGAAAATCTATACATGAAGCATGGAAAACAAATTATGGTATACAACAGAATTTAGGAATAGGACCAAGAATAACTTATACATTTGGTATATTGGAAGAAAAATGTAAAGAAGTAGCATTACAAGAACAATTAAAAAGAAATGCTTATGCATTCTGTAAAACAGCAATTTATACACCACAAGCATATGGAGTTTATGATAAAAAGAAAAAGATACGAAAAAGCACAACATATAATAGAAATTATAGAAAACATTATAATACAAATAAGTATGTTAAAAAACCACAATCACGAAAATGTAGATGTTACACTTGTGGAGAAACAACACATTTAGCTAATAATTGTCCAAATAAAAGAAAAAATATGGAAAGAGCTAATTTAATAGAGCAATTACAAGATTATGAAATAGAAGCTTTAAGAATAGATGATGAATCTGATAATGAATCAATATATAGTATTTACAGTGAAGAAGAAAACCCAACAGCAAAAGTAACATATACATATATGAATACAGAAGAAATTTGTGAACATGATTGGAAACAAAATAAAGGAAATAATCACATAAGATGTTATAATTGTGGATATTACCCTAGCATAGAAAAAAGATCACAATGTAATAAATGTTTTAAAGAAATTTGTTTTAAATGTCTTAAAGAAATTTATGATAAAGATATAGCTACAACATCAAAAGTGAAAACAAATTCTGAAGATAATGAAAATGAAAGAATAGATAAATTAGAAGTAATAACAGAGTTACATAGTCTAAAAATAAAAGCCTTGGAACACAAAGTTGAAGAATTAGAAAGGTTAATTAAAAAAGAAGAAATAAGTAAAATGGCTCTACAAAAACCAGATGAACAAACTTATATACAAACACAAGGATCAACAAACATGATAAATATACAATGTCGTTTATGGTTAGATAATAATAAATATTTAGATTTAACAGCATTAGTTGATACAGGAGCTACAAAGAGTTTAATTTCACATAGTTTAGCACCTATAGAATATCATAAAAAATTATCATATGAATTAAGTACAAGAACAATAGAAGATAGGTTAATATCAATTACATACTGTTTAGAACCAGTAGGAATACAATTCTTAGATTTTGCAAACAATTATAGTATAAAATATGAAATGCCACAAATAAATATCAATCCACCAGAAATAAAATCAAAAGATTTTGTAATAGGATTAAATTTTATATTAGGATTAAATGGTGCAGTTACAATTACAAAGAATTTAATAACTATAAGTAAACAATTATATACAATACCAACCCTTAGGTATATGAATACAACACAAATTGTTCAAAAAAGAGGGGATAAAGGGAATTTGGATTTTTTAAAAACACAGAATAAAAAACAGTTTATAGAAAAGGAATCATTAAAACTTTTAATAGATTTTTTAAGTCATGAAATAGAGAAAGGACAGGACATTACAAAAAGTATAAACCATCCTATGATATTACATTTAGAAAAAATAGGATATATTGGAGAAGATATAACAAAATCAAATGTAAAATATGTTTGTAAATTTAAATTAAAAATCCTGATATAATAATCAGAACAGCTAATATAGAATACAGCCCTGTCACACCCCCAAATCACCACCTAGGGTATGTCCCTAATGGAGGTGCAACGATCCAACAAAGAGCCACCAATCATGTCAAACACAAGTATTAATGTATGGGAATACTCAATTGAAAGAGATGTATCGTTAGTAAGTTAAACCAAAACCAAAGTATTGAGCGGAAGCATAAATGTATAAGTGTATAAATGTATCAAAACCAAATCAATGTAATTGTTTATCATGACCATAACCACTCCAGCAGCATCAGACGGCAAGTTCCCAAGTTCCTTCGATGATTACCTATAAGCATGTAAACAAGTGTGTCAGACTACGCTGGTGAGTTCAAGGTTTTGTGTTTGTTTACCAAGTCGTGTTACCAATCATGTGAGTAATATAGTTTACAAGACGTTGTGTTGTTTGTTGACATGATGTTTGATGTTTCGATGTTTCGATGTTTTGATGTTGTTATTACTCGATTACCGTATGTGGCGACTAGATGTGAATGCCCAACCCCAATGCCTCCATTTAGGCATTGGTCATGATGTCAAGGTATCAAACAACCTTGAATAGATGTAAGGGGTCTTATATGTACACGATGTGAATGCCCAACCCCAATGCCTCTAACTAGGCATTGGTCATGAAGTCCAGGTAATTAGTTCACGCCCGTCCTTTCGGCCCGGTGTGAGGGTGCCAAACCTAATAGCGCTATCAACTAAATACCTCGTTGCTTCTTTAGCAACACGGTAGATGTATGGGGTCTTACATGATTTATACTGTGTTCAATAACCAACATCCCAAATAAACAGTTTACCCAGTATTCCCTTTAGAAACGTTTACCAGATGTCCCAAACCACCGGGACGCATGCTTAGAGAAGTGCAGTGAACTCACCTTAGGTTTGCTCGGTATGCTAAGCTAAGTGCTCACAAGAAATCAATCACGTCCTATAGTGCACGTATACTAAATCAGTTTCATTCGTAACGACTCGCATGAAAATTCTATGTCACATAGTACTGGGCAGCTAATATCATGTAACAATCATGTATCATGTGACAGTTAATCCAATCCACATAATTCCTGTTTCACATAACATCTTTCACAGTTTGTACTAACCATAGTTATTCAATAACTCACTTAACTGAGTTAACGTGCTTAACTAAATGAACATGTGTAACAGAGTCACATAATTGACAGGAGACTAACTGAGTTAACACATATAACTCAGTTAATAAACTAATAAAATCAACAAACAAAGTTAACAGTTTAGCGAGGTTAACCCTTAACAAAGTTAATTAGATATAATAATTGGGCCAATCACCTTGGGCCGAAATCCTCTAATGTGACTAAAACCCTTACTGGGCCGAAATCGGTCTAGGCCGAAATCCATACTTGGCCGAAAACACTTGGTGTTTTCGTTGGTATCATCGACAACAGCAGGTTAGAAATAATCCAAGTAATCATATAACATGATTAATCATTTACGAAATCATAACAATTACTCAATCATTAACACCATCGGATTTAGAAAGTTCAATTTCATTAAACTTTCTTGAACTCTAAACCTAGATCAGATCATGAACCATATTAAAACACTAAATCGGATTATCATGCCATGAATTCAGACACCACTGTTGCACACTAAATCAATTCAACAACCCTAATGATCATCTAACAATCATTCAACCAAACCGAACACAACAATAAGGATATAATATCCTTTAGTTATCAACAAAAGTCAACACCTAACCAACCCTTCCATTAACATCGATTATTAAACAAGAATAACAATTGAAAACCTATAAACCATCACATGTTTCTGACCACCCATGTGCAAATAAAGAATATTATGGCCAACAACCCAAAGTGATTTCTACCCCCCTTCAATCATGATGTAATCCGTATGCAACCATCATCATCTAGTCAACCTACAAGTCTGTGCCATCGAACTACTTTATTTAAAATAATACCTTCTCATCATTCAACACATATATTTATTTTCAAGGACACAAATAGCACCACATGGCTTCTGACAATCTCATGCAAATATATGAATGATAACCGACAAATATGAAGTATCCTTATCCTATTGATTATATTTTTCAAGACTTCACCCATGCCATTCATAATAACATTCTAGATCCGAACTTTCACATGCAAACACATAGGCTATAACATAATAAACAATTACCCACATGAAAAGATTATACTAACCGATTAAAGAAGAGGGTAGGGGATTGATCCGAGCACAAAGATCTTCGATGACAAGTAGAGGTGTTTGCCGTCAAGTTTCAGAGAGAGGATGAGAGGAAGCTAGGGTTTGTGTGTAATATGAAATTTGCAACAAATCATTAACAACTCTCTAAGGGTGTGTGTATGACGTATGAGGGAGTGGGCCGAACCCCACCTTGGGCCGCCCTTGGATCGGATGTAAGAAGTGTAGCCCAAATGGGCTTGTGCGATCAAGTGTGTGTTGTGCGCTTATAACATACATACGTTACACAATCACGTATTAACCTAGCACTCACATAAACATTCACTTTCATAAAAAGTCACATATCGTACACATACGTTACATCAAAGTACAAAGATCGGTTTGAAAATACAAGTTGTCACATTATCCCCAAGTTGAAAGAAATTTCGTCCCGAAATTTAGCACGTACTCACTGAGGAAGCTAGTTAAGTTACATGGTTTTCCTGGTTTTACTGGGGTGTCACATCCTCCCCCCGTTGATCTGGAATTTCGTCCCGAAATTCCGTAGCTTCAGCCTCAGTAGTGGTTGTACCGGTTGCGAACAGTTGGGGATACTTTTGTTTCATCTGATCTTCGCGTTCCCAGGTGAACTCTGGGCCGCGACGTGAGTTCCAACGAACTCGTACGAGAGGTATCCTAGTACGCTTAAGGACCTTAACATCCCGGTCCGTGATTTCAACAGGTTCCTCGACGAATCGTAACTGTTCGTCGATCGTGAGCTCCTTCAAAGGAACTACGTGGGTCTCATCTGACAGACACTTCTTCAGATTTGACACATGGAAAACGTTGTGAACTGCACTGAGTTCTGCTGGTAAGTTCAGTCTGTAGGCCACCTTGCCTATTTTCTCAATGACTTCGAAAGGTCCAACGTATTGTGGGTTAAGTTTGCCCCGTTTACCAATACGAACCACACCCTTCCAGGGTGAAACCTTGAGTAGTACACGCTCCCCAACCTGGAGCTCTAGTGGTTTTCTGCCCTTATCGGCGTAGACTTTCTGACGGTCACGAGCTGCCGCCATTCGTTGTCGTATCTGAGCAATTTTCTCTGTTGTGTCTACCACATGTTCTGGACCAGTAATCTGACTATCCCCCACCTCTGCCCAACAAAGAGGTGACCGGCATTTACGCCCGTATAATGCCTCAAACGGAGCAGCTTTAATGCTGGTGTGGTAGCTATTGTTGTACGAAAATTCCACAAGTGGCAGATGCTTTTCCCAGCCGTTGCCAAAGTCAATCACACATGCCCTAAGCATGTCTTCGAGAGTCTGGATGGTACGTTCCGACTGCCCATCCGTTTGTGGGTGATAAGCTGTGCTCATATCTAGCCTTGAACCAAAGGACTTGTGCATTGCTTGCCACAGTTCTGATGTAAAACGTGCATCTCGATCCGAGATGATAGAGATGGGCACCCCATGCCTCGAGACAATTTCCTTGAGATATACTTCTGATAGGGTGGAGAACTTATCCGTTCCTTTGATAGCCAGGAAGTGAGCAGACTTTGTGAGTCGATCCACGATCACCCAAATAGTATCATTACCACATTGAGATCTAGGCAGGCCAGTAACAAAATCCATGGAAATTTGCTCCCATTTCCATTGTGGTATCTCTGGTTGTTGAAGGGGGCCCGAAGGTTTCTAGTATTCCGCCTTGACTCTCGCACAAGTCAAGCACTTGCTAACGTAAGTTGTTATGTGGGCCTTCATGCTTGGCCACCAATATGTGGTTTTGATGTCGTGGTACATTTTGTCCGAACCAGGGTGCACTGAGTAGCGAGACTTGTGTGCCTCATCCATCACAAGCTCTCGTAGGTTGCCATAAAGTGGGACCCAAATGCGTCCCGTGACGTAGTAAGCGCCGTCTTCCTTCTGTTCTAAGCGTTGCCCCGAGCCGCGTAGGGCTTCAGCCCTGACATTCTCTGGTTTCAATGCTTCTACCTGAGCATTTCGTATTTGAGAAGGAAGGCTAGACTGTATAGTAAGTTGTAATGCCCGTACGCGCTTAGGCGCAGTGTCCTTTCGAATGAGGGCGTCATCCGCAACGTTGGCTTTACCTGGGTGGTACCTGATCGAGCATTCGTAGTCATTCAGCAGTTCGACCCATCGTCGTTGTCTCATATTAAGTTCTTTCTGTTTAAAGATGTGCTCGAGGCTTCTGTGATCAGTGTAGATAGCACACTTGGTGCCATATAAGTAGTGTCGCCATATCTTGAGTGCAAAACAACAGCTCCCAGCTCTAAATCATGCGTAGTGTAGTTTCGTTCGTGAATCTTAAGTTGGCGCGACGCGTAAGCAATAACTTTATCTCGTTGCATCAACACACATCCAAGACCTTGGATTGATGCATCACAGTAGACTACAAAATCGTCTGTGCCTTCAGGCAGTGAGAGAATAGGTGCGCTGCAAAGTCTATCCTTTAAATGTTGAAACGCCGTTTCCTGTGTATTACCCCAACGGTAAACAACACCTTTCTGTGTTAGTAGTGTAAGCGGCTGTGCGATCTTAGAGAAGTCTTTGATGAACCGTCTGTAATAACCCGCCAAACCCAAGAATTGGCGTATTTCGGTTGGTGTGCGCGGTGCAGGCCAGTTTTTGATTGAATCTACCTTAGATGGATCAACATGAATTCCATCCTTGTTTACCACGTGGCCTAGGAAGTGGACTTCACGAAGCTAGAAGTCACATGTCGAAAACTTGGCGTACAGCTGTACCGTTCGAAGGAGTTCCAAAATAAGTCGTAAATGATGCTCATGTTCCTCCTGACTCTTCGAATAGATCAGGATGTCGTCGATAAAAAAAAAACAATGACGAACTTGTCGAGATAAGGTTTGCACACCCTGTTCATAAGATCCATGAAAACCGCAGGTGCGTTCGTTAGCCCGAAAGGCATAACCAAAAACTCGTAGTGGCCGTAGCGGGTTCTGAATGCTGTCTTGGAGACGTCCTCATACCGGACTCTCAGCTGATGGTAACCCGACCTCAAGTCTATCTTAGAATAGTAGCTCGACCCTTGTAGCTGGTCGAATAAGTCATCAATGCGCGAAAGAGGATAACGATTCTTCACAGTTACTTTGTTCTGTTTACGGCAATCGATGCACATACGGAAAGTACCGTCTTTCTTCTTCACAAATAATACAGGGGCTCCCCAGGACGAAGGGCTAGGACGTATGAAACCCTTTTCCAAGAGTTCTTGCAGTTGCTTAGACAGTTCTTCCAGTTCTGTTGGAGCTAAGCGATAAGGTGTTCGAGCTATCAGTGCTGCTCCAGGCGCTTGTTACTATGAGTTACCAAGGTTCTTAACCAGCACGAGGAATGCGGATGACCTTTTCTTTGCAAAGAGTCCCTGCTCGATGTTGAGGTAGCCAATCCACACAAACTACTGCATTGTAACCATCAGGGGTAGTAGAAGGAAGGTCGATGTCGTACACCTGTCCCCCAAGGTCGAGTTTGCATTCCAGCGAACATATAAGGCTTCAATTGGCTTGCATCAGCCGACTTCACAATAGGTTCGGTTTCAAGAAGCATCAGGGTTAAACAGAACAGAGACAAAGCGAATAACTACCCATCCAAGCTATCGTGTTGCTATTACGCCTGGTATAGCCTATTCCAATACTAAATGTCCTTCCATGAGCTTCACTTCCAGTGTTGTTTTCGTCACAAGAATCTCCAGTACTGTCGTCGTTCCCTTGGTTATCGTCACCTTTGTTTCCATACTGTAAGCTACGATCATGAGCACCTTGATGTTGCCGCGACTGTTTCCTCTAATATTGTTGCCTGTAACGATGTCCTGCGTCCTTTAACCAAAAAGGTCCAACTTCTTACATTCCGTGCCACATCCTAAGGCACTACTCATGGTGCGGGCGGTTACATAGTCCGTTCTACAGTCAATCGTCGTTGATTTTATCCCGATTGGTTCGTAAGAGTCGACTCCCATGAGTCGCTGACTAGGGTTAAGAATTCGATTGGAGTCAAATGGCTGTTGTTCGTTTCCGTTATCTAGGGTCGTTCAAACACCAAGGTCGGTAAAGTACTATGTTTACCCTCTTGTCCGTCGTTCTTGCAAGTTGACTGAGTAATATACGGTATGTTGCGAAAGTGTTGGAGAAGTGATCGCACTTCGGAATCTAAGTCGTCAACACGCTAAGTTCCAGCAAACAAAGATGAGTGAGGAAAGTATAGTCCAATCATTTGACGTTGAGCCATCAACCTCAGGGACGTTCATACTAGCACCTAACATTCTACATAGTTCGCTTGGCGTTCAGGTGTGTGATCAGGTGATACTCGATAGCATCGAGATTCGTAAGGATTCAGAAAGGGGTAAAAAGATCATGTTCGAATAGGAGGCAATCACTGCTATGACCCCTATAGGTTATCAGGTTTCGCATCGATCAAATGATAGTTCAGAATGAGATAAAATCAAGTATCACCTTAAAGTCTACAACTTTCAAGTTCACATACAGTAGGGGAGATTCCCTCTTGCACTCGTTAAGCCTCATTGGGAATTGCATGCACCACGCATTATTATTATGTGTGCACCCATGATAATAAGGCGGTTTGCATGCTCCTCTCGACGCTTCTTAACTTATGTTCGAAGTTTCTCCCACTCGAATCAACGCAGGTATGTACTAACAGCAAGACTAGGGTTTACAAGATGCAAGTGTTGTGTTATGCTCTCGATGTGTCATGATATCTATCTTGTTGTATCGTGCATGCTATGTATATAGATATGTCTACTAAACATGTGATATATACAGTAACGAGGAACGAACCTTGCAATCTGAAGCTGAGTGTCATGGTCATCGTTTGGATCAATTCAGTTATAGTCTGGTTTTATGAAAACGTTTTAAAACCAAGTTCTCTATAACCAGTGGCTCTGATACCAAACTGTCACACCCCCAAATCACCACCTAGGGTATGTCCCTAATGGAGGTGCAACGATCCAACAAAGAGCCACCAATCATGTCAAACACAAGTATTAATGTATGGGAATACTCAATTGAAAGAGATGTATCGTTAGTAAGTTAAACCAAAACCAAAGTATTGAGCGGAAGCATAAATGTATAAGTGTATAAATGTATCAAAACCAAATCAATGTAATTGTTTATCATGACCATAACCACTCCAGCAGCATCAGACGGCAAGTTCCCAAGTTCCTTCGATGATTACCTACAAGCATGTAAACAAGTGTGTCAGACTACGCTGGTGAGTTCAAGGTTTTGTGTTTGTTTACCAAGTCGTGTTACCAATCATGTGAGTAATATAGTTTACAAGACGTTGTGTTGTTTGTTGACATGATGTTTGATGTTTCAATGTTTTGATGTTGTTATTACTCGATTACCGTATGTGGCGACTAGATGTGAATGCCCAACCCCAATGCCTCCATTTAGGCATTGGTCATGATGTCAAGGTATCAAACAACCTTGAATAGATGTAAGGGGTCTTATATGTACACGATGTGAATGCCCAACCCCAATGCCTCTAACTAGGCATTGGTCATGAAGTCCAGGTAATTAGTTCACGCCCGTCCTTTCGGCCCGGTGTGAGGGTGCCAAACCTAATAGCGCTATCAACTAAATACCTCGTTGCTTCTTTAGCAACACGGTAGATGTATGGGGTCTTACATGATTTATACTGTGTTCAATAACCAACATCCCAAATAAACAGTTTACCCAGTATTCCCTTTAGAAACGTTTACCAGATGTCCCAAACCACCGGGACGCATGCTTAGAGAAGTGCAGTGAACTCACCTTAGGTTTGCTCGGTATGCTAAGCTAAGTGCTCACAAGAAATCAATCACGTCCTATAGTGCACGTATACTAAATCAGTTTCATTCGTAACGACTCGCATGAAAATTCTATGTCACATAGTACTAGTCAGCTAATATCATGTAACAATCATGTATCATGTGACAGTTAATCCAATCCACATAATTCCTGTTTCACATAACATCTTTCACAGTTTGTACTAACCATAGTTATTCAATAACTCACTTAACTGAGTTAACGTGCTTAACTAAATGAACATGTGTAACAGAGTCACATAATTGACAGGAGACTAACTGAGTTAACACATATAACTCAGTTAATAAACTAATAAAATCAACAAACAAAGTTAACAGTTTAGCGAGGTTAACCCTTAACAAAGTTAATTAGATGTAATAATTGGGCCAATCACCTTGGGCCGAAATCCTCTAATGTGACTAAAACCCTTACTGGGCCGAAATCGGTCTAGGCCGAAATCCATACTTGGCCGAAAACACTTGGTGTTTTCGTTGGTATCATCGACAACAGCAGGTTAGAAATAATCCAAGTAATCATATAACATGATTAATCATTTACGAAATCATAACAATTACTCAATCATTAACACCATCGGATTTAGAAAGTTCAATTTCATTAAACTTTCTTGAACTCTAAACCTAGATCAGATCATGAACCATATTAAAACACTAAATCGGATTATCATGCCATGAATTCAGACACCACTGTTGCACACTAAATCAATTCAACAACCCTAATGATCATCTAACAATCATTCAACCAAACCGAACACAACAATAAGGATATAATATCCTTTAGTTATCAACAAAAGTCAACACCTAACCAACCCTTCCATTAACATCGATTATTAAACAAGAATAACAATTGAAAACCTATAAACCATCACATGTTTCTGACCACCCATGTGCAAATAAAGAATATTATGGCCAACAACCCAAAGTGATTTCTACCCCCCTTCAATCATGATGTAATCCGTATGCAACCATCATCATCTAGTCAACCTACAAGTCTGTGCCATCGAACTACTTTATTTAAAATAATACCTTCTCATCATTCAACACATATATTTATTTTCAAGGACACAAATAGCACCACATGGCTTCTGACAATCTCATGCAAATATATGAATGATAACCGACAAATATGAAGTATCCTTATCCTATTGATTATATTTTTCAAGACTTCACCCATGCCATTCATAATAACATTCTAGATCCGAACTTTCACATGCAAACACATAGGCTATAACATAATAAACAATTACCCACATGAAAAGATTATACTAACCGATTAAAGAAGAGGGTAGGGGATTGATCCGAGCACAAAGATCTTCGATGACAAGTAGAGGTGTTTGCCATCAAGTTTCAGAGAGAGGATGAGAGGAAGCTAGGGTTTGTGTGTAATATGAAATTTGCAACAAATCATTAACAACTCTCTAAGGGTGTGTGTGTGACGTATGAGGGAGTGGGCCGAACCCCACCTTGGGCCGCCCTTGGATCGGATGTAAGAAGTGTAGCCCAAATGGGCTTGTGCGATCAAGTGTGTGTTGTGCGCTTATAACATACATACGTTACACAATCACGTATTAACCTAGCACTCACATAAACATTCACTTTCATAAAAAGTCACATATCGTACACATACGTTACATCAAAGTACAAAGATCGGTTTGAAAATACGAGTTGTCACAAGCCCATTAGACAAAGACGAGTTTAAAAAACAAATCCCTGAAATGGTAAACCAAGGATTAATTAGAAAATCAGAAAGTCCTCATAGATCTACAACTTTTTTAGTAAGAAATCACAGTGAAATAAAAAGAGGAAAAGCTAGAATAGTTTATAATTATAAAAGATTAAATGATAATACAATAGATGATGGATATAATATTCCTAACAAAGACAGTTTGTTAAATCTTATACAAAATAAAAAAAGTGTTTTCAAAATTTGATTTAAAATCAGGATATAATCAGTTAAAATTAGAAGAAAGTTTTAAACCATGGACAGCTTTTACATGTTCAGAAGGGCAATACGAATGGAATGTTCTTAGTTTTGGACTAAAAAATGCACCTTCTATTTTTCAAAGATTTATGGACAGTATATTTTTAAAATTTGATTTTTGTTTAGTATATATTGATGATATTTTAGTTGCAAGTAATACAGTGCAGGAACATGAGAAACACCTACAACAGGTTTTTGAAGAAATAAAGAAAAATGGTATAGTTGTTTCAAAAAGAAAAATGGAACTTTTTAAAAGAAAAATTTATTTTTTAGGATTAGAAATTGGAAATGGAAAAATAGAATTACAACCACATATTTCTACAAAAATCCTAGATTTTCCAGAAAAATTTGAAAATTTAAAACAAATACAAGCCTTTTTAGGTCTAGTAAATTATGCTAGAAAATTTAAACCAAACTTGTCAAAATTGGTTGGACCATTGTATGGTAAAACCACTAAAAACGGTCAAAGGTATTTTAACCAAGAAGATATTAAATTAGTTAAAGAAATTAAAAAAGCAGTTAAAAATATTAAACCATTAGAATTACCATTAGTTACAGATTATATAATTATTGAAACAGATGGATGCAAAGAAGGATAGGGAGCAGTCCTTCTATATAAACCAAACAAATACAGTCTCAAGGAAGAAGAGAAAATTTGTGCATATGCAAGTGGTAATTTTCAAAACAAAACAAATTGGACTACAATTGATTTTGAAATACAGGCATTAATTTATGCATTAGAAAAATTTAAGATTTTTCTTGATAAAGAATTTACAGTAAGAACTGACTGTGAAGCAATAGTTAAGTTTGTAAAAAATGATCAAAGTAAAAAGGTAAATAGAACTAGATGGGTTAATCTACAAAATACTATACAAGGAAATGGATATTTTATAAATTTTGAACATATTAAAGGAAAAAATAATGGGATAGCCGATATGTTATCTCGAAATATAAACAAATGGTTTATTTTAGATGGACAGGAAAAACGGTAAAGAGAAGTTAAAGCTTATACATCCAAAACAAAAGCAACAGGAGAATTCTTCATCAGAGGAAGAACAAATCCAACAAGCTTATTTACAGTCAATAGAAAAGATATACAGTTCTCCTTATAGAACATTACCACAGACAATGACAAGACAGGTTTATACACAACAGCAATCAAAGGCAGCTGGCAAACGCCCGTTGTATACAAACTTCCCACCCAAATCGGTGATTGAATTTGGAACATACGCTTTACAGATATGCAATGAAGCTGATAAGAAGTTTCGTCCTATTATGGGAATGAAACTAACAGATAAACAGCAATGTTTGTTAGACAATTTATGGCATATTCAAACCATGCCACAAGCTTCATCATTCAAAGTACAGGTTTTAAATGCTTTAAGCATTTACTTTCAGGAACAGAGTTCAAAAACACCTGAAAGACAGTTTAGACAGAAACCCAATTATACACATTATGTTGTATTTAGAGGTACAAAAATTGGGATTTTTAACAAATGGGAGACAGCAGCAAAACATGTAACTTGTGTGGTAGAAGGAGCAGTTTGGAGAGGATATGAAAGCTTTGCTGAAGCCCTTCAAGCAGCAAGAACAGAGCTTGGTTTGCAGTTTTACATAGAACCAGAAGAAGTTAAAAGCTTTTCTGATATGGAAAAAACAAATCCTGAGCATTACATAAAAGCTCAACAAGAAATTATTTCTGAATTAAAAACACAACTTGAAGAGAAAACAAAAAATGCACAAGATATACAATTGAAAATTGAAAATAGCTTGTTAAAACAAAAAATGATGTTACTAGAAGCAAAAAATACACAGTTAATACAAAGGCTTGAGAAAAAAGAAAAGAAAGATAAAACAGAGGTACACAGGACTTTTGAGTGTTTCAGGACAAGGATACTTGATACACCTTGGCAACAATGTCTAAAGCCAGTTACAGAAAGATTCCCAGAATTTGAGAATCTTGTTTCACAGAAAGTTTGTGCAGAATTTCCTTTAATTCTGTATAATTTACAGCAACAGTTGGTAGACATGGCATTCAAATTTGACAGTGAACAACAAGGGTTTACAGTAGTAGAAAGAACAAATGATGAAGGTGAAGGAACAGGTCTCCTATTACTCCAAGTTCACCATCCTACAAAGTTGACAGATGAGCAAATAATTCAATTCTATCATCATGGTATGATTGATTATTTGGAAGTAAAGTTAGATAGAAGAACAGAAGATCTCCTCAATAAACTTGGGGAAAAGATGGTAATCACAGCAGGAAACATAGCAGCAAGAAGCACCAAACCAACTATCGGCTGCAAGATAATTTCCTCATTTCCATTTGCAGACACACATACATACAGACCAGCAAGAAAAAGGATATTCATTGAACACAACAGAGTTAGCCAATGGTTGCAAAATGCTATGATAAAAACCGCCATAGACTTTGCAACTTTACCATGGTTAGACCATACAGCCACAGAACCTACCAAAGATTTTCAACAGTTTATCAAAGAACATCAGAAGACCCCAGAAATTCCAGACCATTTTTCATGGGAAAATTTCAAATTAATAGGTGAAGGACACTATATACAAGTTTATACAAAAATAAATTGGAGTATGATCTTACCCTTTGCAGGGGAAGGAGATACTTTACAATTACAACACATCTCTAACCTAGAAGATTTTCAAGATGATGATCAAGATGTTTCAAGCCCACAGTCGATAGACAGTACACACAGAGATTTCTAGAAGACATGACACAATAGATGACGCTAGAAGACACAAGACAAAACACATGACGAACGCCATGACGATTCTATGGCAAATTATTCACAAAAAGATGGCCAAATAGTCTAAATACTGTTTTTGTTTGTATGCTTAATTTTTCTTCGTTAAGTTTGAAAATTGTACAATAATTTTCTCTAGACTCTAGACTAGGCTTTGAATTTATATTTTTATTATTTATTAGGCTAGACATATAGGTTTAAAGACTTTGTTTGATTTCTGCCTATATATTGGGCATTGTAAATCGATTGTAATATACGAACGAGTAACCATTAAGAGCAATAATATTACTACTTCAATGGCACACTAAAACTCTCTCCATATCTCTTTAGCTCCACTCCCTTAATATTCCAACATTTTCCAGTTCTTCATATTATATTCCAACCTAAAAAAAAAAAAAAAAAAAAACAACATATTTCTGCAACCATCTACTCCGCTGTGCATATACTCTCATCCATAATCATCCGCTGTGCATATCTCCATCATCATTGTAAGCATTCTTAGCTTATTTTTATTTTCACTTTACAAAGTCCATTTTTCCTACAAAGTGTACAAAGTCATAAAACACCATAATGTCAATCATAAAACACACTCAAAACCCACAAATAACATAATGGAGATTACTAAAACACCATATTTGTGGGTTTCGTGTTGTGTTTTGAATGATAAAGCTTTGATTATCGAATGACTAAGATTAGTGTGTTTTATGTTGATTATCATGTTGTGTTTTATATTCATAGTTGTACGATGGTGTGTTTGAAATTTTTTAGGAATGTTAGGGTTTGGATATTGTATTTTAGTGATCATCAATATGTTATTTGTGGGTTTTGAGTGTGTTTTATGGCTGAAATTGTGGTGTTTTAAGACTTTGCACACTTTGTAGGAAAAATGGACTTTTTAGCAGAACCCCACCCTATATATATATATATATATATATATGGGACCGCTAGAATGAGAACCACCACGAGTTATGAGAACCGCGAGAACCACGCCATCCGGGACGCCGTTGACCACGATTTTTTTTTACAACTAGATGTGTATATTTTAAAAACATTCGTAAAAAAAAAATTCAAACGGCGGTCCCCAGGGGGTAGTTTTTTACACCCAAAGTTTGGGTTTTTTTTTTTTTTTTCTTTTTTTTTTTTACAAACTTTGGGTGTAAAAAACTACCCCCTCGGGACCGCCGTTTGAAATTTTTTTTTTTACGAATGTTTTTAAAATATACACATCTAGTTGTAAAAAAAATCGTGGTCAACGGCGTCCCGGATGACGTGGTTCTCGCGGTTCTCATAACTCGTGGTGGTTCTCATTCTAGCGGCTCCCTATATATATATATATATATATACTAGGTTATAACCCGGGTAGCAAAATTTAATTTATATTAATCAAATTATATATATAATATCTATTGTGTTACACAGGTTAAAAAACAGGCCAATCTATTTGGTTTGTCACATATAGCCTCCTAATCTGTCTTCACTTTCTTCTTTATTGAGAGTATATTATTGCATTAATATAGTAGTTGTAAATATATTAAAAATAAATAAAATAAAAATGGACAAAATAAGTGTTTGCAAGAAACCCCATTGCTAAACACTCCAGACCGACATGTTCACACATTTCCTTCACAAATACTTTAATACTATATATTGAAGTTAGCAACAGTATATATATTCGATGCTTCATTGTTTCATGCTTCATTGTTTCAAATATAAAAACCAAAAATATTTTTAATTATCAATTACAATTAACCTCAGATGCATGATTGACTTTTGTAACCCAGTCGCTCTAACCAACTTCCATCAAAACAAAAAATAATCAATGTAGTATGTAGCAAGATTATTCATGTTTAACTAATACAATGAGGCTCAATTATTTGTCCATCATCACCTTGTAACAAATAGAAATGAGGCTCAATTATTTGTCCATCATCACCTTGTAACAAATAAAACTGGCATCATGTAACACACCAATTTTACCTTTTGTCAAGGTGGCTGCATGTTTCCCACTATCTATCCCAAAGCCCGCAGCCTTTACACCCATCAACCTGACATCTTTATGATCAACAAACACATGAAAAGGAATTGCAATGACCAACAAACAATCATCAAAAAGATTTGCAAAAATGTTAATTCGATCAAAAATATAAACATAGATAAAAAATGCAACCTAAACATACCAAAATCAACCGTTAGCGAGCTGAGTCGAGCCAAGCCTATCTCGAGCTTGGCTCAAACTCAAACCAAGCTGGGTCGTCTCGAGCTTTAATTTAAAAGTGAGCTAAGGTTTGAGGCTCGAGCTTGACTCGAATTAAATTCGAGACGGCTCGGCCCGATTTAGCTCGAGCTAACCAAGAACAATAAATTAACTGATGTGATTAACAAGCCATACAAATTACCCATGTTACTCAATTAGTAAATACAACTTTTTTTACAACAAAAAACAAAGTCAATATAGAGAGCACCTGAATATCATCATCAAGGTTAAAAACTTTCTACATTATAATCTACATGCTCAGTTCTCCACCTTTTTTCTTCAATTCGCTTGTTTTAACAAACAAAAAAAAGTTGTTTCATGAAGAAAACATGTATTATACGTCAAACTATTGTTAAGATCTCCGCACAAAAACAATAATAAATAACTCAAGCATATAAAAATAATAATTTATAATATAACCATGTACTCCACTACAGGATATAAAAATCATACATTAATATATCATCATATTACTAAACAATTTTATAATATGAAATGGTATAATCTTCTAATTACAATTACCCATGTTGACCTAATTAGCTAAACAAAATCAAATCAAAATACAAAATTGTTATAAAAAAGGCTAATCCGATAAGAAAGAAAATAAAACAAAAATCCGAAAGAATCAAGATCAATCATAAAATCGCCAACACTATCCAAAACCCTAAGTAAACCAAACCTATCGAAAACTAAGCAATAACTAATAAAACTAACACATCGCATTGCATATTGAACAAATATATACAAGAACTTGAAGATGTTGGCAAATAAGGTTTCAGCCAACAAAAGTATAAGTGAAAAATACTTACTCGGTTACTATTAGAAAACCAAATATTAACACGATAGATACCCATCGCTCTTCATCTAGATGAGACCTCAAAAGGTTGTATTTTACCAAATCTCCATCATCTGAATGTATATATTGGCATACATAATCCGGCTTCTGAAAGGAGAAGATAGAATTTGCATTAACAACTTCATTGTAACACCTCGAAAATTTACGTCCAATAATGTCTTGACACGTGTCATGGGCGTTGAATATGTGAAAACATACTTTAGAGGGACTAAAGTTGACAAACGGTGAAACAAAGTGCATATAAGGGTCCAAAGTGTCAACAATTGATAAATAAGCCCTACAATAACCCTACATGGTGTTTATAACCTTAAACGGATAGATCATGGATCATACGAAGCGAAAAATGAAAGAAAGTGAGGAATTACAAACTGCAAGGGCTAAATGTGTCAACATGTTGAAAGTATACCTCTGAGTGATCCTTTGGCAAACCCGAAGCTTTGTAATGATAAAATATACTCACTAGAATATGTGGTAAAAATTTCATGAAGTTTCGTTATCGTATGAGAAAGTTATGACCAAAACCGTACAAGAAGGGTTAAATGCGTCAAAGTTGAATTTCGTGACTTTTCGGGTAAGCGCAAAGTTGTTCAAGGGCTTTACCATGTTGGTAAATGTCCCAAGGTCCTTAAAAGACAGTTATAGGGCCTAATGTACAAGAATAATGGTCAAAAACACGTTATAACGGACCAAGGATTAAAATGCAAAACAAAGAACAAACCTTTAGCCCCTGATGGACCCCTGCGCACCGCAGACACCACAGGGCTACGGTGCGCAAGCAACCTGCCAGCGACCAGAAACCTGCAGGTGCCAGTTATCAGGTCTGTTATGTGTAGTTTCCAGCTGTTGTCGACTAAGGGACTTCACCAATGAAGTTTCATGCATTTTAAGACCCTTGTCCACATCTCACAACATCAGAAAACCCCTGTCTCAGCCTTTAATTTGATCCAAACTTGCTATAAAGATTATTGAAGTAGCAACATTCAAGAACACTTGAACTTCAAAAAAATTCACAAGACTTCTCCTGGAGCTTTCTGGACGTCAAGGCAACTTCATAGTGATCTCTAAGCTTATTTAGGACCATTGTAAGTGTTCATATCATTCTCTAATTTGTTCTAGCATAGTTTTTCGTCTAAAAGTCAATCCGTCGTAAAACTACTTTGACTTTATGATTAAACGAAATGTGCTCAGTATTTTCTCAAATTGAAAGTACCCACAAGTGGGTATTTATGTGGGTAACAAACCCCTAAAAGGGTGTTATCAGATTCACACTCTAAGCATGCTAATTGTCGAGTCAAAGTTCCTCTTAAAAAGTCAACAGAAAGTGTTTTTGCAAATTTAGCATGATTAGCAAATGTAGGGTACATGCAACCTGTTTGATCCTCAAAATAACTTGGTAATTAATGTTAGAATGTGTTTCTTCATGATTAACTCGACAATTTTCAGTTTAAACCCGAATCGGAACCGAAAGTCTCATAAATTGACTTTTTCTTTGACTTTCAGTTCTGATCCGTGCATGCATGTTTGAGATCGGCATTAGAGAATATTTTGGACCACTTTTTATATAAGTTTAACCCTCTGGAATTTTACATCTTGATTCCATGTTTAACCGCTTCATATGCATGTTTCCGATTTATGCTAAAAGTTGACAATTTTGCCCTTATTACTATAAAACGTGATTTTTGAAAAAGTGAAAGAGTAGAAACCTTTATTACCAAATTATAAACTTGCACCGAAAATTTGATATCAGTTTGTGGTCTAGTTTAAGAGATATGCTCAATATCGTAAATTGCAAGCTTTATGTTACATAAATAGCGTAATTAGCGCATTGCCTATTTTAACCCACTTTTGGTGTCAAAATTTTTACCCAATGATGTTATATAATATTTTGGGATTTTTAAAGATTTTTATTAAATTTTTGAATGAGCATAACATAGGTCTTTGAGCCAAATTCGGTAAATACCGAATTTGCCCTTTTTGACCATAAAACGAGTTTTATAAACCCGACTGACCCCAAACCTTTTCCTACTGATTTTATTTATTAAATAAAGTATTTTGAGCCCTCTGGAATTATAAAAATCTCAGCTTTCTTTTACAAACCCGGAAACGGCTCCAAATCGCCTTTTTAAGCATTTTTAACGCATAGTATATACTATAACCATATCAAACATATAAGACTTATATTTACTGATGTGTTTAGTATATTTTTATAAAATAACTGTAAGTACAAGTTTATGTAACACCTCGAAAATTCACGTCTTATAATGTGTTGACACGTGTCATAATCTTGAACGTGAGAAAGTATACTTTAGAGGGACTAAAGTTGACAAACATAGAAAGTACGTGAAAATAAGGGTTCAAAATGTCAACAATGGATAAATATACTTTATAATAACCCTACATGATGTTTATACCCTTAGACGGATAAATTATGGATCATACGAAGCCAAGAGTGAGAGATTTCAAACGACAGGGGTCAAATGTGTCAACATGTTTAAGTTATGCCACTGAGTGACCTTTTGACAAACCCGAAGCTTTGTAACGGTTAATTATGCTCACTAGAATGCACGATATAAATTTCATAAAGTTTCGTTATCGTATGAGCAAGTTGTGATCAAATTCGTTTACAAGGGTTAAAAGCGTTAACGTTGAAAGTTTGGACTTTTCGGGTTAACCGGAAATGTCCAGGGACTTGGCAAAGTGGGTATAAGTCCTAAAGCCCTTGTATATAATTAATAAGGGGTCAAAATGCAAGAATTAAACTTGGTTGACCTTTCGGAGCACCAAGAGCCAGGGATGCAAACTGAAAATGGAAGAATTGCCCCTGAGGAGGCCTAGCGGGGCGCTACACCAGAAGTGTAGCGGTGCGCTAGGGGTGCCCAGATGCAGCAGAATTGGCTGTTGGCTGTTCTAAAGGTTGCAACTGATATTTAACCGATTTTTCTCATCACCCTTGGCCCCTAAACACTCCCTAAACATGTAGGACACATGTTGATCAGTTGTGGTAAGTATTAGACCTAGTTGTCAACATCTTATGGTGATTAAAATCACTATATAAAGGCTTTGAGTTGCAACCATTTGATCATTCCTCTCTTGTGCATTTCTGGAGCTTTTGAGAGCTTAAGAGCAGACACAAGACCTTCCTAATCAAGCTTAGGACTTCAGTAAGTATTCTTTTCCTTCCCTAGTTGAGTTTAGCTAGGTTAATTAGTTAAAAGTCAAACCGTCGTAATTACGGTTTGACTTCGAGATTAGTCAGTAATGGCTCAGTCTTATCTCGAATTAAAAGTAGTTTTAGAATGGTATTTATGTGGGTAATAAAACCCCAAAAGGGTTTCCCCTGATCACCATCCTAAGCAGGTCAAATGTCGGGTCAAACCTTTACTTAAAAAGTCAACATATTGCTTAAAATGTCGTTTATGCATAATTAGCTATCTAGAACATATATAACCTGTTTGAACATTGTTATAACTTAGAAATAAGTGTAAGAACATGTCCCAACATGTTCAACCCGACTATTTCCTGTTTAGACCCGGTTCGGAATCGAAAGTCACATAGTTTGACTTTTCGGTTGACTTTCAGTTCTGACCCGTTTGGGCATATTTTTGAAATGCCTTAGAGCTTTAATTGGATTAGGATAAATGTTAGAACAACCCTCCGTGATCATACACCTTGGTTCACTAGTTATCCAATTAATATGCAAATTTCCGTTAATTGCTCATACGTTGACAGTTATGCCCTTATTACCTTAAATCATGATTTATGAAAATGTAAAAGTGTAGAAACCTTAGTTACTGATATATAAACTTGTATGCAAAGTTTGACATCAGTTTGACTTGTAGATTAAGAGTTATGCTCATTGTCGCTAAATTAAAGCTTTATGTTAACAAAATGGCGTAATTAGCGTATAGCCTAGTTAAACATACTTTTTGATATCAAATATTTTACCCACTGATGTTATATATTATTTTGGGATTTTTAAAGATTTTTAATTAATTTTAGGCCGAGCATAACTAGTAGTCGTAGGCTTAATCCGGTAATTGTCGGTTTTGCCCTTACGGGCCATAAAATGAGTTTTACTTATCTAAACGACTCCAAAGCTTTTGCTACTAATCACATATGTTAAATAAATTATTTTAAGCCTTCTGGAAATATAAAAATATCAGATTTAAGTATAGAACCCGGAAATGGCCTTTGATCGCCATAATTAGCGTTTTTAACGCATAGTATGTCTTAGAATCATATTGGACATACCCGGGTTGATACCTACTGATATATGAGGCAAATTATGATATTTCAACAGTAAGCAAAGGTTGATTAACTCAGACTTCGTTTTAGAGCTTTTCGGTTTATGTGAAATTACCAAAATACCCCTACGGGGCATAGTTTGGTTAAAGATGATAAATTTCATATATATGCTTTAGTCTACTGTTATAATTCATCAAATTGAATATGTTTACTGTTTACATCAGACCTGTAACTCAGTTAAACATCTAAGCGCTTTTACAAACTTTAAAATGACCAAACTACCCCTACGGGGCATAGTTTGTGTTTAAACTAGTTCGGGGCATAACGAAAGACATCCTATTGATGTCACAACCTATTTGAAGCATATTAACTTAGGAAACCTGTATATGGCTCTTGCGGATACCCGTTATGCTTATTACGCGTCGGTTCGGTTTATGTAACAAGTTTACATAAATTAGCCGAAACGGGTCAAACCTTATCGGTTTTATCTCAAAATCCAGAATGTGTTTAGTTTACCCATATTATACAAGTCTCCAGACTTGTCGGGTCTAAATCACATCCTATTCCGGTCTTCGCTTAATCATGCGTTTTGAACCGTAAACCTTTCCTTAAAACTAACCGGTCTAAGTTACGACTTAAATAAGACCCGTTAGGAATTTAATAGGTTAATAAAACCTTCATTCCAGATTAAGAGCCCCAGTAGAAGTACTTGTGCTTGCTGATTAAGATATACGGCTGAGTATAAATTGCATTGCTAGCTCAGGTAAATACTTTTAACTTATTTTCCCTTATACGGGCTTGGGATACGGTATTATAAAAATACCGCTTGGTCGGGTGTAGAAACCTTTTAATCGGAGATGATTAAATTGCATAATCCCGTTTTAATCTGTATTGATTGATAACAAATAACATTGGGGGTTAATGACCGTGTCCTGGATATCCTTGGCTCATTTTAAAAAGTGAATGGCCACGACGTAAGCACAAGGTGTAGACATAACACCTCCTGTTGCATATGTATAACGTATACTCACTCGTAAGGGTATCTTCTTGTGAGATTATATTTGTGGTGTGTCGATTAATCTTGTCTGGCTTGTATTGTATAATCACCGGCCCTAAATGTTGGACAACCATGTAAATCGGATACAAGATTTTTATTAATAAAATTGTCCCAAGTATAAAAGATTAATTTTGCCTCTGTGCATTTTAATCAATGTGTCAAGATATTTTGTGCCGTTTGCACTCGAATCACTTTTCAAACTCTTTTTCCAAAATGAGTCAGTTAATTGTATTTACCAGTGTAAACTGACGTATTTTTCCAAAAGGTTAAGTAACAGGTACTACGCATAATTGGCTGGGAGCTCAGGGTGTCATCAGGGATTCTTGCAAGTTCTAGATGCCTAAAGTCTGTTGAACAATTTTAGTATCTTTTATTTGATCCGCCTGTGGATCCTTTACCTTCCGTTGTAATACTTTGACATTACTTATATTCGGAATGTAATATATTTATCTTTTGCTTCCGCTGTGCATATTAAATATTGTGTTGTTTGACCATGATGTTACCAACTACGTCACGATACTCCCCTACCGGGCCCACCGGTGACACGTGGAAAAATCGGGGTGTGACAGGTTGGTATCAGAGCCCAACACTGAGTGAATTAAACACTAGCCTTTTGTGTTTAATCTCAGTTACACAATTGCACATTCCTAAATCTTCTGAGTCTAGACTTAACATAGGAATGCTTTCAATCCTAATCTGGAAATTTTACTTCCAAAATTTTTATTGAATACGTCGCCAAGCGAAGAAGCCGTATAAGAGTCCTCCACACCCGGAGCCTAGAAATGCTGAGCTTCGTACCGCGGCTGGAACGGAACGAGCATCCAAGGAGAAAGCATTCAGAAATAACTTGAAGAAGAAACTCCTTTTGCTGAAGATCGTTTCCTTAATAGTCCTCGTAAGGACATATTTATCTTTCAGTCCCTTTAAGGACATATTATTCCCTTCAAAGACCCGCTTAGGGAAACTCTATACTTTTATTTTCATATAATGGATTAATTAAATTAAGTTTTCATTCTAAACATGAAATATGAAATAAATGGAAAATAACAACCCTTAGAAAGGAATTGCCTACGGGCTATAATTAATGTCCTCTGAGACTAAAGACGGTGGTAGCCTGCAACCCTCTGTCAAGGAAAAGTAGTGAACCTTGATTCACGCCTAAATGCCTCGATCCCAGACGATCATGGCTTATGAATTAAACTTGTCCACGTGACTAAGCCTTTTGTGCTATTACTAAATGCCTCGATCCCAGACGATCATGGCTCATGAATTAAACTTGTCCACGTGACTAAGCCTTTTGTGCTATTACTAAATGCCTCGATCCCAAACGATCATGGCCTATAAATTAAACTTGTCTACGCGACTAGGCCATTTGTGCTATTATTAACTTATAAATCAGGATTTGTGATAAAACTCCTGAATAAAATAAATATCCTTCATTCCCTGCCAGTAGGCATCTTAAAAGTGAAACCTAAAGATGGTGAAACCTACCCAAGGGATTTAGATCCTTGTTAACACCTAAGAACGTGTTAGCACTCCTGACAAATGTGATTCGATAAAATCACAACAGTCATCCTTATATTGGATTCTTTCAATCTTCTTATCTAGCCTAGTGATTTAGAAATCATGGCTTGTGTTATCCTATAAGATGGTCACATTATAAACATCCGAGAGTGATGAAGTGCCTACGGGCTAAACTTGTTGTCCGATAAGACGACGACAGTGGTGGTCTTTGACCTCCTATCTAAAAATATTGGACCAGGTCCAAGCATAATAATCGGTAAGATCCATACGATCTCGACTTAAAGCATCTGAGAAGATGATCATATTATAACCATCCCTCAGAAGGGAAATGCCCACGGGCTATATATATTGTCCTAAAAGACAAAAGACAGCTGAAGTTTTTAGCTCGCTGTCAAGAAAATGTAATGAAATATGTTCAAACCTTAATGCCTTGATTCTTTGAAATCATGGCTTATAAATTTCAAATTTGTCCTTGTGACTAGGCCTTTTGCGCCACTTTATTATCCTTGATGATTTATAACTAGGATAAATTATAATGAGAATACAAATTTAATATAACTAACAAATTAACCAATATGGTTTATATTATCATGGTTGATGGATCGTCAAAGATGATGATTCCATAATAACCTCTGAATAAATCATTGTCAATGTTTATGTAGACATCAAGCTACATGGCTGGATTAGATGAAGTTAACAGCCACATGAAAGAGGACAATGATACTACCAGAATTAATGTAACTGGAGCAGAACTACAGGCGATAATAGATTATGCTGTTACTCGAGCTCTTGATCGGCAGTATGATGAGTCAAATGATACCCACTCTAAGACTCTATCTGTGGCTCGTAGTAAGCCCCCTTCTAACACCCACGAGTTGAGGGAGGACGATGTTCATGACTTGTCAAATCAAAGGAGTATTCCGCCTAGACAGGTTGTGTTTCATCAAGAGGCACCAGTAAAGACCTGTTCATATAAATATTTTGTCTCCTGCAAGCCCAGAGACTTTACAGGAGAAAAAGGGGCCATCGATTGCATGACATGGCTCGATGAGATGGACGCTGTTGTTGACATCAGCGGTTGTGCGGAGCAAGATGTTGTGAAATTTGTTTCGCAATCAATCAAAAGAGAAGCGTTGGCATGGTGGAGGTCATTGCTCCAAGCCACGGGAAAGGTTCTACTCTACAACTTATCTTGGGAGTAATTTGTTGCATTAGTCAAGGAAAACTATTGCCCTCAGCATGAAGTAGAAAAGATAGAATCAGACTTTTTGACTCTTGTCAGGGAGAATTTGGATTGCCAGGCATATGTGACAAGTTTCAACACTATGTCCCACCTAGTTCCTTATTTGGTCACCCCTGAACCTAAACGCATAGCGCGTTTCATTGGAGGCCTAGCACCAGAGATAAAAGGAAATGTTAAAGCATCTAGGCCAACCACATATAGGTCCGCGGTGGACTTATCCTTATCTCTCACCTTAGACGCAATCAGAGTTAAGTCTGTTAAGGCTTCTGGTGAGGGAAGAAGAGAAAGAGAGGAGGAAAACTCTCATCAAACTAACAAGACGAAGAAGGGAAGCTCAGAGCGTGGGATGGATTCCGAGGTTAGGAAGAACTCGTGACAGTCTGATAACAGACCCAAATGCAGTAACTGCAAAAAGCAACATTTTGGAAAATGTACAATCGACCCACGTGCTAAATTGTGTGGAATTTGCAAGACCAAGGGTCACAAAACCTTAGATTGCAAGGGGATGAAGAACGCCACATGTTACAATTGTAACGAGGTAGGGCACATCAAAACCAACTGCTCAGAGCTTATAAAGAAGCCCGGAGAAGCCAGGAAAACAAACGCATGAGTCTTCCGGATGAACGCCAGGAGATGGTGCAGAAGGATAACTATATAGCAGGTACTCTTCCCTATCAAGCAGTTTATGCAGAAATTTATTTGATGCTGACACATGTGATTCAATAATGAACCATGACTGTAGCGAACTGTTGTCTCCGTCTGATTAGGATTTCGGTTATTTTATACGAAGTAGAAATTGGCCGATGATACTTTAGAAAATGCTCCAACAAACCTCAGATGGATATTTTATATCTAATAGGAATCACTCTTTTCTGATATTCCAATGGCAAGCTTTCAAGCTACCTAAATTCTTTAATATAATAAAGACAGATGCGACGTTTTGATCCTCTGTCAGAAAAGTGATGGACTAGGTCCAAATCTTTAATGCCATTGATGGTCTTTTGCGACCTAGGCTAAGTAATATTGATATATTTAAATAATGTTCATTAAGAATGTTAGTGCTATAATAGCCTGTATAGGTTATTGGCACCATGGTTAGTATATATTAAGGCCATCAGAATGAAAAATAGCAGTTGTTTAATTTCAACTAAGAAATCGTTTTATTGGTGTTAGGAACCAATAGGAAGTATGGCAAACTCGGATAAGACAACAGTCGATCGCGCCATTGATGGCACGACTCATGCTAATGATGCTGAAATTGTGAACCTTAGAATTTCCAAAGATATTCTTCAAACTATGATAGACGCAGCCGTTGGAAAAGCTGTGAAGAAGGCTGTGAAAAAGTTCAAGGAGCCCCATGCTGCTCGGTCCAAATTTTATCTAGGACCACACATCCTTACTCTTAAGGAGGATCTCGTTCATTCCTCTGATGTAAAGGATGAACTAAAAAGGAAAAGGAAGGTGGACAACTCCCAGAGTTCTAAGAAAAAGAACAAACAAAAGTCCAACCAGAAACCAGTATGTGAGACCTGCAAGAAGCGCCATTATGGGAAATGCAGGCTCGAAGCCAAATCAAAATCGCAGCCCAGGACTTGTGGGATCTGCAAGGCTAAGGGACATAAAACGTTGGACTGTAAGGACATGTTGAATGCAGTCTGCTACGGCTGTAATGAGAAGGGCCACATCAAGACTACGTGCCCTAAAATTTCCAAAGGAAAAGCGATTGAGGAAGTAAAGCCTAAAATTGAAAGCGCCTAAAATGCCTGAACTAGTCCATAAATAATGACATCAGGTACATTCCTTGGCATTTTATCAGTAATTTGAATACTAAGAGTTTTTTTTTATTTTGGTTCGAATACCAGTAAATCCTTCATAAACTATAAGTATAACAAACTTTTAAAAACTTTTCATAAGAACCCTATATATATTAAGTGTACGGTAAAAACCTACAGGTAGGAAATACACAGGGACTAATTCTTCTATTCCTTTCTGAAATCTTCAAATCATAAAACCCTAATATACCCTCTCTCCAGATAAAGTACATCATCATATGAAGTTGATATCTCTTGACCTCTATTGATCTCGAATACCAAAAGGAATGACAAAAGCGCCATATGAGGATTTGTTGTATCTTAATATGTCCCATAGATTGCGTCCATGCCTGATCAGTATGGAGGTTTAATGCATGGAACCACAAAGATATCCCAATGATCACATGGTACTAAAGTCAACTAATGGCATTCAAAGAAGATATCCATAATAGAATTGTCCAAATAAATATTCCAGATTAAGGAATCCGTGGAATCATAACATATATGTCATTTTTGACACAAGCAAAGATGGATGAACTGGAGCTTGAGATATGGGAAATCTCCGTAACCTCCTTGTACCTTGATTATCTTCTTCTAAGTTTACCCTGTTTACCTCTCTAGAGGCAGGTAGAGTTAAGATTAACATCCCGCTTTGGGTTAGAGTGTTGTAAGAACTCCATGTTTATTATGGGACAACCGAAAACCTGATTAAGAAAATTTTAAGATATAAATTCATATATCCTAACTCGATATTCTAAGAGTTTGATATGGTTGGTTAAGAAAAACGGTTCATTTTTTTGCTTATGCATTGTTACCGCAACCCTACTTAGACAACGATTAAGAATTTGCCATCAGCTGCCCAGAATAGTCGAATTGTTCGACTAACGGCAATGATTAGCTATTCCCTAAGAATTGTTAAGCAGTGGTTGAAATAACCATCTCACCTTACGATAAGCTTTTCTATAATAGTAAATATGTAAGCATCAAGGCTGCTCCCTTGGAGACCTTGTATAAATGAAAAGTTAAACATCTGTTGTTAGGACAATAGATTGGTAAGCCCAATATTGAGGATCTGAAAGTTGCATTGGAAACAACAAATAAGATCAAACAGATTCCTAATCATCTGTAAGCTACCATTATTAGGCAGAGGATACTTCCTTTATTTCGTAAATCTCGGGTCGAGATTTATTTTAAGGGGGTGAGGATGTAACACCTCGAAAATTCACGTCTTATAATGTGTTGACACGTGTCATAATCTTGAACGTGAGAAAGTATACTTTAGAGGGACTAAAGTTGGCAAACATAGAAAGTACGTGAAAATAAGGGTTCAAAATGTCAACAATGGATAAATATACTTTATAATAACCCTACATGATGTTTATACCCTTAGACGGATAAATTATGGATCATACGAAGCCAAGAGTGAGAGATTTCAAACGACAGGGGTCAAATGTGTCAACATGTTTAAGTTATGCCACTGAGTGACCTTTTGACAAACCCGAAGCTTTGTAACGGTTAATTATGCTCACTAGAATGCACGATATAAATTTCATAAAGTTTCGTTATCGTATGAGCAAGTTGTGATCAAATTCGTTTACAAGGGTTAAAAGCGTTAACGTTGAAAGTTTGGACTTTTCGGGTTAACCGGAAATGTCCAGGGACTTGGCAAAGTGGGTATAAGTCCTAAAGCCCTTGTATATAATTAATAAGGGGTCAAAATACAAGAATTAAACTTGGTTGACCTTTCGGAGCACCAAGAGCCAGGGATGCAAACTGAAAATGGAAGAATTGCCCCTGAGGAGGCCTAGCGGGGCGCTACACCAGAAGTGTAGCGGTGCGCTAGGGGTGCCCAGATGCAGCAGAATTGGCTGTTGGCTGTTCTAAAGGTTGCAACTGATATTTAACCGATTTTTCTCATCACCCTTGGCCCCTAAACACTCCCTAAACATGTAGGACACATGTTGATCAGTTGTGGTAAGTATTAGACCTAGTTGTCAACATCTTATGGTGATTAAAATCACTATATAAAGGCTTTGAGTTGCAACCATTTGATCATTCCTCTCTTGTGCATTTCTGGAGCTTTTGAGAGCTTAAGAGCAGACACAAGACCTTCCTAATCAAGCTTAGGACTTCAGTAAGTATTCTTTTCCTTCCCTAGTTGAGTTTAGCTAGGTTAATTAGCTAAAAGTCAAACCGTCGTAATTACGGTTTGACTTCGAGATTAGTCAGTAATGGCTCAGTCTTATCTCGAATTAAAAGTAGTTTTAGAATGGTATTTATGTGGGTAATAAAACCCCAAAAGGGTTTCCCCTGATCACCATCCTAAGCAGGTCAAATGTCGGGTCAAACCTTTACTTAAAAAGTCAACATATTGCTTAAAATGTCGTTTATGCATAATTAGCTATCTAGAACATATATAACCTGTTTGAACATTGTTATAACTTAGAAATAAGTGTAAGAACATGTCCCAACATGTTCAACCCGACTATTTCCTGTTTAGACCCGGTTCGGAACCGAAAGTCACATAGTTTGACTTTTCGGTTGACTTTCAGTTCTGACCCGTTTGGGCATATTTTTGAAATGCCTTAGAGCTTTAATTGGATTAGGATACATGTTAGAACAACCCTCTGTGATCATACACCTTGGTTCACTAGTTATCCAATTAATATGCAAATTTCCGTTAATTGCTCATACGTTGACAGTTATGCCCTTATTACCTTAAATCATGATTTATGAAAATGTAAAAGTGTAGAAACCTTAGTTACTGATATATAAACTTGTATACAAAGTTTGACATCAGTTTGACTTGTAGATTAAGAGTTATGCTCATTGTCGCTAAATTAAAGCTTTATGTTAACAAAATGGCGTAATTAGCGTATAGCCTAGTTAAACATACTTTTTGATATCAAATATTTTACCCACTGATGTTATATATTATTTTGGGATTTGTAAAGATTTTTAATTAATTTTAGGCCGAGCATAACTAGTAGTCGTAGGCTTAATCCGGTAATTGTCGGTTTTGCCCTTACGGGCCATAAAATGAGTTTTACTTATCTAAACGACTCCAAACCTTTTGCTACTAATCACATATGTTAAATAAATTATTTTAAGCCTTCTGGAAATATAAAAATATCAGATTTAAGTATAGAACCCGGAAATGGCCTTTGATCGCCATAATTAGCGTTTTTAACGCATAGTATGTCTTAGAATCATATTGGACATACCCGGGTTGATACCCACTGATATATGAGGCAAATTATGATATTTTAACAGTAAGCAAAGGTTGATTAACTCAGACTTCGTTTTAGAGCTTTTCGGTTTATGTGAAATTACCAAAATACCCCTACGGGGCATAGTTTGGTTAAAGATGATAAATTTCATATATATGCTTTAGTCTACTGTTATAATTCATCAAATTGAGTATGATTACTGTTTACATCAGACCTGTAACTCAGTTAAACATCTAAGCGCTTTTACAAACTTTAAAATGACCAAACTACCCCTACGGGGCATAGTTTGTGTTTAAACTAGTTCGGGGCATAACGAAAGACATCCTATTGATGTCACAACCTATTTGAAGCATATTAACTTAGGAAACCTGTATATGGCTCTTGCGGATACCCGTTATGCTTATTACGCGTCGGTTCGGTTTATGTAACAAGTTTACATAAATTAGCCGAAACGGGTCAAACCTTATCGGTTTTATCTCAAAATCCAGAATGTGTTTAGTTTACCCATATTATACAAGTCTCCAGACTTGTCGGGTCTAAATCACATCCTATTCCGGTCTTCGCTTAATCATGCGTTTTGAACCGTAAACCTTTCCTTAAAACTAACCGGTCTAAGTTACGACTTAAATAAGACCCGTTAGGAATTTAATAGGTTAATAAAACCTTCATTCCAGATTAAGAGCCCCAGTAGAAGTACTTGTGCTTGCTGATTAAGATATACGGCTGAGTATAAATTGCATTGCTAGCTCAGGTAAATACTTTTAACTTATTTTCCCTTATACGGGCTTGGGATACGGTATTATAAAAATACCGCTTGGTCGGGTGTAGAAACCTTTTAATCGGAGATGATTAAATTGCATAATCCCGTTTTAATCTGTATTGATTGATAACAAATAACATTGGGGGTTAATGACCGTGTCCTGGATATCCTTGGCTCATTTTAAAAAGTGAATGGCCACGACGTAAGCACAAGGTGTAGACATAACACCTCCTGTTGCATATGTATAACGTATACTCACTCGTAAGGGTATCTTCTTGTGAGATTATATTTGTGGTGTGTCGATTAATCTTGTCCGGCTTGTATTGTATAATCACCGGCCCTAAATGTTGGACAACCATGTAAATCGGATACAAGATTTTTATTAATAAAATTGTCCCAAGTATAAAAGATTAATTTTGCCTCTGTGCATTTTAATCAATGTGTCAAGATATTTTGTGCCGTTTGCACTCGAATCACTTTTCAAACTCTTTTTCCAAAATGAGTCAGTTAATTGTATTTACCAGTGTAAACTGACGTATTTTTCCAAAAGGTTAAGTAACAGGTACTACGCATAATTGGCTGGGAGCTCAGGGTGTCATCAGGGATTCTTGCAAGTTCTAGATGCCTAAAGTCTGTTGAACAATTTTAGTATCTTTTATTTGATCCGCCTGTGGATCCTTTACCTTCCGTTGTAATACTTTGACATTACTTATATTCGGAATGTAATATATTTATCTTTTGCTTCCGCTGTGCATATTAAATATTGTGTTGTTTGACCATGATGTTACCAACTACGTCACGATACTCCCCTACCGGGCCCACCGGTGACACGTGGAAAAATCGGGGTGTGACAGTTTACAAACTCAGATTTCCAAGTTTGACATTTTTAGCCTTTGTTAAATTACCAAAATGCCCCTAAGGTGCATAGTTTGATTTTAAATGATAAGTTTTACATAGGGGTCATACCCTACTGTTATAACATGATAAATTAAGTATATTTACTGTATAAATCAGACCCGTAACTCAGATTTACAAATAAACTCTTTTATAACCTTTTAAATGACCAAAATGCCCTTACGAGGCGTAAATTGAGTTTAAATACATTCGGGGCATAATAGAAGATATCTTGCTGATATTTTAACATATTTAAAGCATATCAACTCAGGAAACTTGCATATGACTCTTATGGTCGCCCGTGACGCCCTTTTTGCGTTCGGTTCGGTTTATGTAACTAGTTTGCATAAATTGACCGAAACGGGTCAAACATTATCATTTTTGTCTCAAAATCCAGAATGTGTTTAGTATACCCGTATTATACAAGTCTTCAAACTTGTCGGGTCAAAATTCACATTCCATCCGATCTTCGCTTAATCGTGAGTTTGAACCGTATCGTTCTTAAAACTAACCGGTCTAGGCTTAGGCTTAAAATAAAGACCCGTTAGAAGTCTAATAGGTTATATTAAACCTTCATTCCAGATTAGGAGCGCCGGTAAAAGCTACTTGCCTTTTCACTTGTTGAGCATTATACTATACTCAGGTAAATACTTTTTGACTTATTTTCCCTATACGGGCTTGGGTTACGGTATATAGTATACCGCTTGATCGAGCATCAAATCCTACACCCTTGGGTGTTTAGTTGAATAATTTGATCGGCTCGTTTAAACAGTCTTGCTTACTTAACGCCTTTGGGGGGTTAATGACCATGTCCCGGATATCCTTGGCATCATCTTACGAGATGGCCACGACCAGAGCACGGGGTGTAGGCGTACACCTGTCAGTGTATAACTCATTTATGTGATGTGTCTATTGATCTTTAACCCGGACAAGATCCGGGCTACTGAACGCACAAGTAATATGTAATTCGTTCACAAGATTATAATTAAATAATTATCCCAAGTTAATTAAATGTTTTATGCCATGTGTATTTAAATCAATTTTCAACCTTTTTAAAATGAGTCAGTTGAATTGTATTTACCAGTGTAAACTGACGTATTTTCCCAAAAGGTTAAGTGCAGGTACTACACGAAATAGGCTGGCTGTCTTCTAGAGCATCCCAATAAGTCTCGCAAGCTTGGACGACAATAAACTGTTGAACAATATCTTATTTTATTTTGATCCGCCTGTGGATCCGTTTCAACTATTCGTGATATTTAATATCACATTTTATTTAAAGTTGAAATGAATTTATCTTTGCTTCCGCTGTGCATTATTATATTGTGTTGTTTGTCTATGATGATGCCAACTACGTCACGATATTCCCCACCGGGCCCACCGGTGACACGTTGAAAATAGGGGTGTGACATTCATGACCTTCCCATTATAAATTCTTGTATCAAAATTTTGTTCCTTCAAGCATGTTCTTGTGAATCTTGACGCCACTTGAATCGGTAAACAACCCATTGGTGGTAACCCGAAAACCACCATTGTTCGACATCTACAAGCTCCTGTAAAAAACCACCATCATCTTCAAAAAAATTTTGATGGATAGTAAGTTATTGCGAGAACAAAAAGAGTAAATCTAAATCATTTAAATTCATCTTTAGAGAAATCAACCGTTACCTGAGGCGTAAGTGATTCAACATCGAATGACTCACATAGTTTCTCAAGAGCCTTCTTTCTCTTGTTAGCTTTCACCTCAGCTACCCTCCTACAAGTGTTCAAGATTATAAGATAGATGCGAAATTCAGAATTAATACTATCTTTGTTTCCTAATATTCTCATATTATCATCCACCATTTACTTAATAATGGGACTATCCAGGTTTGATGAACTTCATGGTATTAATTAGAGGTGGCCAATTCCAATCATTAACTCAAAACGGGCAAATCTGGGTTATGTTTTTGCTCTCAACACATATATACTAAAAACATTTCAAAAATTAAAAAAAAATTGATGGAAATTTACTCTTTTGCGGGACATTCATTTCTTTAAGTTCCCAAGTGCATACTTTGCAAAATTCACCATTGTTTCAATCTACAAAATTTATAAAATTGGTTTTTTTATTTGTATTCATAGGGAATCGATAGTTTCAATTGTATCAATAGTTCCAACCACGAATTCTCTCTCGTCAATCTTACAAAATACAAATTTTATTTTTTAGTAAAGGTATGAAACCCATACCATTGAACAAAATATACTCATAAATTATTAATCACATACCCTCAAGCCAAAATGAACAACCCCTAATTAAAATAAACTAACGTTTTAAGACTTATTTCAAACACAATAGACTTTGCTATACCTTGAAAGGATCCAGCTCGCGTTGGATCCTCGTTTTATGTTCAACGACTGGATTATACATTTTGTGATGCATGTGAAAGGACAAGAAATACAAGCTGATACTCGTGGATGCTGAGACAACTCAGCAGCTGTTGCTGCTAATTTTCTGCAATTGAAACAATCATCTCACCTTTATATGTAAATTTCACTAAGACAAAAAAAAATTGAAGGGTATGATTTGATGATTGAGATTCTGATACATATTAAACTTAAACTTTAAAGTTTAAAATCTTAGAATCCAATTGACTGAAAAGTTACCTCAATGTGTCGGTCAATCACTATGGTTTGCTTATTCTCATCGATGTTGAATTGTTGGCTCATTTAATCTGGTGAAAGCAAGCTACAACTACACAAAAAAAACCACAGAGTTAGACACATTTAAGGTTAAATAAACCATATATAACTAAAAAAATTAGGATAGTGACTCATAGTGACGAATCCATGTGCTGACTTGGATATGCCACACAAATGGTACCTCAACTGAACTCTTTGCAAACTCAACACCCAAAACATTATCATTTTTTTGCACGGAGTGGTTACGAATTATAATACGTACCTGCCAGATGGGAATAAGGATATATTACCACACCAAAGCTAGCCCATTCTAGACCTTCATAAGAAGTCTCCATTGCAAGAGGAAGAGTAAAAGCTTGTACAAAATCCTCTAAAGTTGTGTACCAGCCAATGTTACAAACTGTTTAGGACATCAAAGATCTGAGAGTCGATAAGACTACCTTCGTTGTTGCCAAAAAATACACCAAATAATGTGATCGAATAACTTACCGGAGATATTGTCATCACCACTGTTATCGGGTCTGTTGGAATCGGACAGATCGAAGACACATAACCCTGAAACCGGAACCCTAACTATATCATGTCATCGTCGACGCTTTAGATCTGGTAGAATCTTAGCCTCCACTAAGACTACCGTCGTCGTTACCTTGAACCACCGTAGGATAAACCCTAAATCAACCCCCCTATCCGTCATCGTTCCTCTTCAGACCAACATCACCATCTTCCTCTTAGTTGGAGCCCCACTGCCGTCTGCCACCTATCATCTTTTTCAAAGTCGTCACTGTTATCATCACAACTCCCTTTCTCTGCTTTAGAGGCTGGTTCTACATTAGCTTTTGTCTCAGATGCATCCTTATCATCGTCTTGTATAGAAACAATTATAAGTAATTGGCTTGTGTGTGCAAAAGGGAGGGGAGAGGAGCGGCTATCGATTTTAGGGTTTTTAGAGAATGAAGGAGAGAGAAGGGGGAAGAGAGAAACAAAAGGGATTTTCGGTGAGAGAGAGACACGTGAGTTAAATGAATGCAATTTGAAAATTGAATGAAAAGTTTGAACTCCTGTTTGGCCCGCCCAAACATTTCAACATTTTGAAACAATTAATAATACATAAAAATTGAAAATTCTCACAAATTTACACATAGGAAAGTATGACGTGGACAGGCTAGATTTGTGACACATGGGATAGAAAATTTTGCTTTATTATAGTATATATATATATATATATATATATATATATATATATAGGGGACCGCTAGAATGAGAACCACCTCCAGTTGTAAGAACCGCGAGAACCACTTTTTGACCATTAAATCAAGTTGATGGATGGATGAGATTAAAAGTATTAAAAAATAATATTAAGTATTTTTTGTCTTATTATGTTTTTAGTATTATAATCTAAAAGGGTATTTAGGTAAAAACATCTATTTTGTCTTTTTTACTTTATTGTTTTTTTATTACTTTATTGTATTATTATATTACTTTTTATTTTTTAAACATAATTTTTTTATTAAAAACATTTTTAAATTCAGATTTTTTTTAAGATTTTTTATACTTTTTACAATTTCAGTTTTACGTTAAACTTTTTACGTTTTACGTATTTTTGACGCGTCGTTTTTACGCCGGGTTTTTTCAAGCGTCGTTTTTTAAACACGCCGTTTTTTTAACGCGCTGTTTTTTTACGCCGTTTTTTAAACGCCGTTTTTACGGGCCGTTTTTAACGCCGTTTTTTTACGTTTTACGCGCCGGTTTTTTACGTTAACGTTTTTTAACGTTTTACGCGCCGGTTTTTTACGTTTTACGCGCCGGTTTTTTACGTTAACATTTTTTACGTTTTTACGTTTTACGGGCCGGTTTTTTACGTTTTACCTAAAACTTTTTTCGTTTTACTAAAAAAAATTAACGATTTACGTTTTACGAAAAACCTTTTACGTTTTACGCGCCGGTTTTTTACGTTTTACGCTCCGGTTTTTTACGTTAACTTTTTTTTACGTTTTACGCGCCGGTTTTTTACGTTAACGTTATTTACGTTTTACGCGCCGGTTTTTTACGTTTTACGCCCAGGTTTTTTACGTTAACTTTTTTTTACGTTTTACGCGCCGGTTTTTTACGTTAACGTTATTTACGTTTTACGCGCCGGTTTTTTATGTTTTACGCCCCGGTTTTTTACGTTAACGTTATTTACGTTTTACGCGCCGGTTTTTTACGTTTTACGCCCCGGTTTTTTACGTTAACCTTTTCTTACGTTTTACGCGCCGGTTTTTTTACGTTAACGTTTTTTACATTTTACTTAAAAAAATTTACATTTTACGATTACCTAAAACTTTTAACGTTTTACGGAAAACTTTTTACGTTTTACGTAAAAACTTTTTACGTTTTACGTAAAAACTTTTTACGTTTTACGTTAAAAAGTTTACGGTTTAACTTTTTTTTTTACAAAAACGTTTTTGCGCAAAAAACGAACGCACCCAGAAAATCGCACACTCGGGAGGTGTCTCAGATATATTGTTATCATCATCGACTAAGGGGGGGAATAAAAAAACCAACAACATCAAAACAAAGTGTATCTCGAAAAAAATAAACGGGGTTTGGCTCAGATTATCCGATAAAACAAGAGGCTGCAAAAAGTGGGGTTGCAGGTTCAAAATACCTACCCTCCGCCGTTCTTGCCGCGCCATCGTCAGCAAAATCTACATTTTTTTTTTGCATCATCGCCGCCCATCCATCGAATCAAAACCCACAGATTCATAGAACGCAGATGAAACCCCCCCCCCCCCCCAAACATATCAAAAAACCATCAGATTCGTAAAACTTAAAAATTTCAACCAGATCATTCAAACCAGAAGGAACATGAACATGTTTCAAACCAGATCATTCAAACCAGAAGGAACAGGAACATGTTTCAAAAATCCTCAGAAGTTTAACCGAAATATCAACTGTGTGAAACTTTGAACAATATTTTCAGATTTTCAGTTTCAAATCTTTCTGTTAAACAAGTTGAAATTGATTTATAATGTTCAAAATCCTCAGAAGTTTAACCGAACATCATCAAATCTTTCTGAGATTCAACAAAATTTCAACTGAAAACAATTTGAAATATATAATCGACATACCAAAACTGATCGAAATCAACCGAAACAAATTCGATTTCACCGGACTTCACACCCACCACAAAACCCATTTTTGCCGGACTTCACACCACCACAACCCCACCTTCACCTTCAACGTTAAACACCAGCACAAACCCCCACCTTCATCGGACTTCACACCCACCACAACTCCATCTTCACTGGACTTCACACCACCAAAACCCCCTACCTTCACCGTGAAACACCACCACAAAGCACATGATTTAACCCACCCCCACCGTCAAAACCCACCACCACCGTCAAGGGTAGTTAATGGTGAAGGGATGAAGGTGGGTCGAAGATGGTGGATGAAAGTAGTTCGCGGCGGAGGTATGGGTTAGGAAACGGTGATGGAGACGGTGGTCCGATGGCCAGTGACGGAGGTTGAACGGTGTGATGGTGATGGTACGCCGGCAGCGGTGATGGTGTTCGGTTGTGAGTGGTACGGCGGCCGGTGGAGAGAGAGTTGAACGGTGTTCGGTTGTGAGTGGTGTTCGGTTGTGAGTGGTGTTCGGTTGTGAGTGGTACGTCGGCAGCGGTGATGGTGTTCGGTTGTGAGTTGAACGGTGTGATGGTGATGGACTCTGCAACTTTCAAGTGAGGGGATAACTATTTTGAAGAGAGAGGGAGAGAGGTAATGAAATAAAAATAAGAAGACTGACAAGTATTAAATGGAGAGAGAGTGTGGTGACTTGACATATGTGTTAATTGACCAATATACCCTTTATGTTGGCACAATGTGATTGCTTGAGAGTGGTTCTCGCGGTTCTTACAACTGGAGGTGGTTCTCATTTTAGCGGCTCCCTATATATATATATATATGTATATGTATATGTCATTATTCAAGTGTGAATCGTATCACAAACAAATTCTTTGAAATTACTCGGTATAAAATTTGTCGTCTTTGAACTTAGAACGCACAAAGGTTGTATAATTAATCGGTATGAATAATTTTCAAGGGTGAAATGTTAATAGGCTGATGTTATGGTTTCATATTTTTGTTATTCCACATCATCGTCACGTAAGCAAAAGCATCAGATTTTGCTCTTTTTTTCACATTTGGTGTGTGACCATTTCACAAGTTTTCACTACCCAATACCCATTGAAATAATAATTAAACTATATAGAAATTATGCTTTTGGAAAGAGAGATGAAGTTGAATTTTTTAATTGGATCAAACTATTAATTCCCTAAGCCAAAGCCAAAAGTAACGGATGCAGATAGCCAGATATGGTGGGCATGTGAGAAGTCACGCTATTATCTTCATGCCACTTTTTTCACAAACTCTGGGGCAGTGTACAGCCAGTGGTGGAGGTTGAACGGAAACTTGGTGTTTGCCGAACTTTTAAAATCCAAATCTGTGAGGACCGAATTCTTAAAAATTAAATATTTTACTCTACAAAATGATTTTTTTTTTGATAAAACTGAACAGGTTTTTAAATTAATAATGTGAATTGTTCAAACCTTCAATTAAATTATTGTTGATAAATCTTAAGAGTTTCTATATATGGATTCTATGTTTATGTAATTTATAACCGAACAAGGGTGTTGTTGATAAAACCAAGTTTCTATACATGGATTGTATGCTTATTAAATGAACAACCAAATAGGTTTTTGAATTGATAATTATTAAACTGTACATGTTTGTTTATAAATCAAATAACTTACTCTCTCTGGGAATTGTAAATTCATAACCGAATTCGTTCAAACCTATTATAAATTTATTTTTTATAAGATATATAATTTTTATATTCATTTTTAAATTATGCCTCGGTTTGTCTCGAGGCTTAACCCTCGTGAGGCGAAGGGAAAATGCCTCGAGGCTAAATTCCGTTCTTTTAAACCTTGTACGGGGCCATATTGTAACGCCCGTCTTGTTTTATTAATATTTTAATAATAAGATACACATTTTCATGCTAAAATGTGACTTTACAAAAACTTGTTGTACCAACATTCCCCAAATGTTTACAACATTCAAAAACAATTTATAAGTTTTTACATAATCTACTTATAACAACACCAATCAGGATTTGACGCGGAAGCTTCATTTACGTGTGTTCGGTTCTTGCTCGCCGCTTGATCTTCATCCAGATTTGGTCCATCTTCATCTACGGTCAAAACCATGTAAATGATTAGTTTTGACACTTTAAACACCAAGTATAAACAAGCTGCATACTCAAAGTATCAAGAAAAACAATAAAATCTCGTTTCTAGGTGCTGGTGTAGCACAAGGGGGTCGTGGTGCTATGCCAGCATCAATTTTTGACAGATTTGTTGTTGCTGGTGCTGCATAATTCCCAACAAGACTCGATTTCACGGAAACGAGCATAACTCACTCATTTTTAAACCGTTTTACCCGATTCTTTTTCCTATGTGTCCGTAATTTAATTCTCCATCTCATGGAGTTAAAATCCAACATCCGACATGATAAAATTTCAGACTTTTTAGTCTTCGGCTTATTACCTTTTTTACAAAGTTTTGACCCGTTCATGCGTTTATCAAACAAAACGTTTGTTACTTTTTTTTAAATTATCATGGATATCGCGTTATATCCATTTACCATTATTCAAGGTTCTCAGAACGGGTTTCTTATGTATTTTAAACCTGTTTTGCATATCTAATCGTTTTGACCCGTTTAAGGAATTTAACCACTTTAAGTTTAAATCATGTTTCTTCTTGGTTTACCTCCCATTCCAATTTCGATTATCAACTCGTCTTCCACCACACTATAATTGTGGTGAGTTTAGTGTAGTAAACCGTTTATTCCCGAGTTTTACCCCTTGGTTGCCATTTTACAAAAAAATACTCAATTGAATTCATTGGACACTAAGGTTCCGTATCGTGCCTCTTTATACTTATCCTAAAGATTTTATTTATCGAAATGCTTGTTCCCAAACAACTTTTAAAAGTCGTTTTCCCGATTTACCCAACTAGGGCTTTTTGGTCAATTTCAGTCCCTCATGTTACGACGAAGGGCTTTCACTAATATTTGACCATCATATTACTTCTAACTATAATTCAAAATATGCGTACCTGCCTCGGGTCAAGTATTGACCCGTTTTAATACTTTGCATTAATGACTTTGCTAATTTTATAGCAAATGCAAACTTCCGTAAGCCGTTTTTATCCTGTGAGCATTTGACTTGACAATACTTATTAGTCGTTATTCGTCAAATGGCGCTAAAATCACCATTTAACCCGTTTGGTCTAAACGACCAAACATTTTGCATTTGTATTTGAATGGTATACATATAAATTTGCCATTTTCGTTATTTAACCCATTCGGCTTACGCCATAGGGTATCTTTTAACTTTAACTTACGTTTGTCAACACGCGACTAATTACCATCATATTCCTATCATTATTATTAGATTACGCTATAAGGTAATCTTAATGAAAACTCGTAAATTCTTAGTCATTACATGACTAATTTACCATTTCGCCCTATTTACCATGAACCACGGTCTTTATCATTTATGTTTGTTCCGACCCGTATCGATACGCGTCGGAAACCATATTTCGAATAATATCTATATCATATTCATAACTTGTAGAATGTATAGGTATTCTACAAAAGAAGTGTAAGATTCACTTACCTTGTATTCGAAACACGCTTTTACTTCACACTTGATTCGTTTGACCCGCTCACTCATCAAGCTTCCACCTAGCTCGTTATGCGTCAAACTATCATCGTAATTCATAAGATGGTTAGATTAGTCATTATCAATTATGACTACTCCATCTAACGTGTCTTATGTCGACTTTAACACTTGATTAAATCATTGGTTAGTTTGACTTCCTAGAAGTCAATTGATCTATCTACATACTCAAATGCACACTTCACATGGAATCTCAACATTTTAGCTTCGTTTAGGCATTTTAACAAACACCTAGTGGGCATAATTTTACATATTTACCAACTAGTTCATAACTAGTTATTTTTACCAAGATTTACCCCACAAATCAAACCTCTATGTCTAGTGTTCATGAACTACACATCATATTTTCATAAATCAGTTTCTATGCATCAATTTACACTATATTAGCATTCTACATCCTAGTGTTCATCATTTTCTCAAAAAACCCATGAATCACCTTCAATGTGTTCATGAAATTTTTTCAGAATTTAGTCATGATTTCACATGTTATTGTCTAGGTTTTACTCCTAGACACCATATTAACCCTATTCTACCCAAATAGCAAACATGCAACATCAATATTCAGATTTCCCAATTTCATGAGAATTTCAAACAGAGAATTAACACCAAATTTTACATACCTTGTAACCCCCTTGTGATGAGGATCACTAATCTATGCTCAATTTTCGATTTGGACTTGGTTTGATCCTTCAATTTGGAGGATTTTATGAACTAGGGTTTTCCCCCTTCCTTTTGTCTCCTGGTCGATGTCGCACACACACACACACTTGGTGTGTGTGTTGTGTTTTATTTATAGTTTTAATTAAAACTAGTTTCCTTCTTGGCAACATTAGTCCCCCTTGTTTCATTATTATAAAAGATACCATAACTTCATAGTTTAACATTTTAATTACCCATCACCAACTAGGTTAGTTGTTCCTAGTTAACTTAGTGGGTTCGGGAATATTTATGGCTAAGTTTATCTCAGGTCCCGTTAACTCGGGCCTTCTAAGATTTTATTTCTTAAAAGCTTTCTGTTAACTTTTTATTTATTATTAGGATTAATTATTTAAATCCTAATATTTACCGGGTAAATTTTACCACTAACGGTATTTTACCCGTCAGTAATAAAAACGTTGTTTGATTACCAAACCCGTTTTTGGGGTGTTACAAGTCTACCCCCCTTAAAGAGGTTTCGTCCTCGAAACCTTTTCTTACATAATTCATTGAGTTTTAACTCAATGTATTTGAGCCGAGAATTCTTTTAAACATTATTTATACCTTTGTCCAATTGTTAGTATTACCAAGAAATATGGTAACATCATTTTGGTTATTATTCGTCTACATATCTCCTACGACATAGTGCAACTCGAAATAACGTAATTTTGTTATTTCTACTAGTTTAGTTAACTTAGCGATATCCATCGCTTTTATATATTATCGAACTCTTTATGAATCCGTTACTTTGACCCGTCTAAAGGTCTTTAGTGAAATCTTTCACTTTTAGCAATCATTTCTTTTGTTTTCATTTTCATTTATTCGATTCAGTTATATTGAATCAACCGCTTACAAGCGACCAATTTTATTTAAATGACCTTAACCGGTCTCACTAACTGACTTATTAGTCCAGTTACTTTTACCACTCGCTTGGTTATAATGTGATTCTACTTCACATTGCATTTCTTGACCGTGATCGTGCCACATCATATTTAATTTATATCAACCTTTTATTTTTTTTCGAAAATATTTCTTTTCGAATATGTCGTCTTGCGCCTATTAGTGTCAAGACTTGTATCCTTCATGCTTACTATTTAAATTCCTATCAGAATTTATATTTGTAAAAACGTTATTTCTTACTAAAACTTGAAGTTTTAGTTTAACGTTTTATCTTTAATTTATGTCAAGCAATTTTTACGACTTGACATTTACTCTTTTACAGTCTTTGTTTTACGCGAGGATTCTCAATTGGTTCCCTCGCTTTGTTTAAGAATCCCGTAGGTTCTCTCACGTAGCCTCATAGGCTATTTCCTTAGGTCTTCACCCCCTTTTTGATGGGAACCCTAAGGTTTATTTCTCTTTCTATTCGTGACTCGAGGGTCATTCTGGTCCCGTAGACCTTAACACTGATCGTATTCCCGTAGGTTACGATGATCCCGCAGATTCATCTTTTTATTTGTATCTACATTCAAATGTATATATGTACATATATAGCTTCAAAGCATGTCTTGTTATGTTTGGAATCATATATTTTTCGCTTTTGAACTTTAGTTGACCTTGACCGTAGTCTAAGGCTTCATTTGTTTATTTTCGGGCGAAATTTTCCGACTTTATGACTTCTCATGTCATTTATGCGTAGGTTCATCTTATGCTCACCATTATCCAGTTTGCATACATTCATATTTGATTATGTCCCATTACCGGGCTCATTATTCTTTTGCTTTTAGCGCTACATTATCTTGCTTGCGTTTACTCATGTCGCCCGACATGATATTATATTCTACCCATTCAACTTTAAAATAGTTGAACATATTTATTCAAAATTTCATTTACGAAATTTTATAGTCATAATTCATAATCCACGTCTTTTGGATTTTCAACCCGCGTTCACGTCTCTTGGTTTACGCATGTGTTTAATTCTTACCCATCAACCGGGTGTTTTACCGAAGTCATTATTATTGCAACCCTCCCGGTATGCATTAAGACCTCGCTTCATTTTTATATTCCGACTTTGTCCTTAAGTTTGACGTTTTACAAAAACGACCCGTTAAGGGAGATATTTGCATTTTCCGGGTTCGAGTGTAAGTACACCCCCTCCCAATGCATATCTTAATCATTTCACATGTTTTACATCCTCCCGGGTTCGGGTGTAAGTACACTCCCTCCCAATACTTGTCTAAATCATTTTACATGTTTGCGTTTTCCGGGTTCGAGTGTAAGTACACTCCCTCCCAATACTTGTCTAAATCATTTTACATGTTTGCGTTTTCCGGGTTCGAGTGTAAGTACACCCCTCCCAGTGCGTACTTTAATCATTTTACATGTTTCTTTGTCTCTTCACTCGGTCTCATTATCCTAATGTAATACGCTTCCGTCACTCGGCTGTGCGTTTACATTATGATCAAATATTTTGCTTATCTGATTCATTTGGGTACTTTTTAAATTGTCCCTTTAACCCCGTCCTTACTACATCGGATGTAAACGTGTCCGCTATAAGAAGTTCATGGTATCATATGCCACTACTTACTTGGCCAGAGTAAACGATTAACACATGACACGCATGACCTTTTTATAGTTTTCACATCACGCCCTATGTAAGTAATGCCTCTATTTGTTTCTCTTGGAAACAATATCCCGAATACATTTTCTATTTGGCTTTTTCCAAGTTTTTCATCTACATATGCAACTTTCAATTTCTACATATTTGTTGCATATTACTATTTGTGCAATTAAATTTAAAATGTGCACCTGGTAATGTTTGCCCTGACGGGTTTCTCTTGACATTAGCCTTGTTCACGACCGTTACGTGATTTAGGTCCTTGATGAGCATACTCTTTGGACCGTTCCTCTGTCTAATCTGCGATTTGTTAAACTCTCGATATCCTCATATGCGAGTGTCCTTCAATCAAGACATTCACAAAAGTTAGTAATGTCAACTTCAATAATCGTCCGTATTATAATACAAGGCTTTTTCTACTATACGCGTCAACGCGCGTATTTTCGTCAACTATATCAATCATTTTAATTGGGGTAACGTGTATCACACGATAGCCCTATGTGTTGTTTACAACACTTTAGAATGCTAAACTATTAACATACATGTACTTACCGGATTTGTGATAAAGCCTCGAACCGAACACTTTATTCTTTTAACCTTGAGCTCTGATTACCAACTTGTAACGCCCGTCTTGTTTTATTAATATTTTAATAATAAGATACACATTTTCATGCTAAAATGTGACTTTACAAAAACTTGTTGTACCAACATTCCCCAAATGTTTACAACATTCAAAAACAATTTATAAGTTTTTACATAATCTACTTATAACAACACCAATCAGGATTTGACGCAGAAGCTTCATTTACGTGTGTTCGGTTCTTGCTCGCCGCTTGATCTTCATCCAGATTTGGTCCATCTTCATCTACGGTCAAAACCATGTAAATGATTAGTTTTGACACTTTAAACACCAAGTATAAACAAGCTGCATACTTAAAGTATCAAGAAAAACAATAAAATCTCGTTTCTAGGTGCTGGTGTAGCACCAGGGGGTCGTGGTGCTATACCAGCATCAATTTTTGACAGATTTGTTGTTGCTGGTGCTGCATAATTCCCAACAAGACTCGATTTCACGGAAACGAGCATAACTCACTCATTTTTAATCCGTTTTACCCGATTCTTTTTCCTATGTGTCCGTAATTTAATTCTCCATCTCATGGAGTTAAAATCCAACATCCGACATGATAAAATTTCAGACTTTTTAGTCTTCGGCTTATTACCCTTTTTACAAAGTTTTGACCCGTTCATGCGTTTATCAAACAAAACGTTTGTTACTTTTTTTAAATTATCATGGATATCGCGTTATATCCATTTACCATTATTCAAGGTTCTCAGAACGGGTTTCTTATGTATTTTAAACCCGTTTTGCATATCTAATCGTTTTGACCCGTTTAAGGAATTTAACCACTTTAAGTTTAAATCACGTTTCTTCTTGGTTTACCTCCCATTCCAATTTCGATTATCAACTCGTCTTCCACCACACTATAATTGTGGTGAGTTTAGTGTAGTAAACCGTTTATTCCCGAGTTTTACCCCTCGGTTGCCATTTTACAAAAAAAATACTCAATTGAATTCATTGGACACTAAGGTTCCGTATCGTGCCTCTTTATACTTATCCTAAAGATTTTATTTATCGAAATGCTTGTTCCCAAACAACTTTTAAATGTCGTTTTCCCGATTTACCCAACAAGGGCTTTTTGGTCAATTTAAGTCCCTCATGTTACGACGAAGGGCTTTCACTAATATTTGACCATCATATTACTTCTAACTATAATTCAAAATATGCGTACATGGCTCGGGTCAAGTATTGACCCGTTTTAATACTTTGCATTAATGACTTTGCTAATTTTATAGCAAATGCAAACTTTCGTAAGCCGTTTTTATCCTGTGAGCATTTGAGTTGACAATACTTATTAGTCTTTATTCGTCAAATGGCGCTAAAATCACCATTTAACCCGTTTGGTCTAAACGACCAAACATTTTGCATTTGTATTTGAATGGTATACATATAAATTTGCCATTTTCGTTATTTAACCCATTCGGCTTACGCCATAGGGTATCTTTTAACTTTAACTTACGTTTGTCAACACGCGACTAATTACCATCATATTCCTATCATTATTATTATATTACGCTATAAGGTAATCTTAATGAAAACTCGTAAATTCTTAGTCATTACATGACTAATTTACCGTTTCGCCCTATTTACCATGAACCACGGTCTTTATCATTTATGTTTGTTCCGACCCGTATCGATACGCGTCGGAAACCATATTTCGAATAATATCTATATCATATTCATAACTTGTAGAATGTATAGGTATTCTACAAAAGAAGTGTAAGATTCACTTACCTTGTATCCGAAACACGCTTTTACTTCACACTTGAATCGTTTGACCCGCTCACTCATCAAGCTTCCACCTAGCTCGTTAGGCGTCAAACTATCATCGTAATTCATAAGATGGTTAGATTAGTCATTATCAATTATGACTACTCCATCTAACGTGTCTTATGTCGACTTTAACACTTGATTAAATCATTGGTTAGTTTGACTTCCTAGAAGTCAATTGATCTATCTACATACTCAAATGCACACTTCACATGGAATCTCAACATTTTAGCTTCGTTTAGGCATTTTAACAAACACCTAGTGGGCATAATTTTACATATTTACCAACTAGTTCATAACTAGTTATTTTTACCAAGATTTACCCCACAAATCAAACCTCTATGTCTAGTGTTCATGAACTACACATCATATTTTCAGAAATCAGTTTCTATGCATCAATTTACACTAGATTAGCATTCTACATCCTAGTGTTCATCATTTTCTCAAAAAACCCATGAATCACCTTCAATGTGTTCATGAAATTTTTTCAGAATTTAGCCATGATTTCACATGTTATTGTCTAGGTTTTACTCCTAGACACCATATTAACCCTATTCTACCCAAATAGCAAACATGCAACATCAATATTCAGATTTCCCAATTTCATGAGAATTTCAAACAGAGAATTAACACCAAATTTTACATACCTTGTAACCCCCTTGTGATGAGGATCACTAATCTATGCTCAATTTTCGATTTGGACTTGGTTTGATCCTTCAATTTGGAGGATTTTATGAACTAGGGTTTTCCCCCTTCCTTTTGTCTCCTGGTCGATGTCACACACACACACACTTGGTGTGTGTGTTGTGTTTTATTTCTAGTTTTAATTAAAACTAGTTTCCTTCTTGGCAACATTTGTCCCCCTTGTTTCATTATTATAAAAGATACCATAACTTCATAGTTTAACATTTTAATTACCCATCACCAACTAGGTTAGTTGTTCCTAGTTAACTTAGTGGGTTCGGGAATATTTATGGCTAAGTTTATCTCAGGTCCCGTTAACTCGGGCCTTCTAGGCTTTTATTTCTTAAAAGCTTTCTGTTAACTTTTTATTTATTATTAGGATTAATTATTTAAATCTTAATATTTACCGGGTAAATTTTACCACTAACGGTATTTTACCCGTCAGTAATAAAAATGTGGTTTGATTACCAAACCCGTTTTGGGGTGTTACACATATCAGTGCTTACGTCTTCTAAGCGTTTGCGGTAAGTGGGTACCCCCCTCCATTTCATTGCGTATCTCCGTAGTCTCGCTCAAGACTATTTTTATGAAGGCATTGAGCTCACGTTTTATATCGCCACCTTATGCGTTGAAAGCTCTGTGCAAGTCATCATTTAGGTCGGCCAATATTGAACCCAAAGAATCTACTCCACCATGGGTCTCCTCGACTCATGCTCTCAACTCGGTTATGGATGATTCTAGATTTATAACTCTTTCATCCAAATAGATCAACATATCTTTGGACTCACCTTGATCTTTCTTCACTCCTTGTCAAGACACGTCCCGACCATGACCTTTATCTCCAATCGTAATACTTTATTTTGCCATCCCTTTGATCGTTTTGGCTCTGATACCACTTGTCACGAAGTTCTTTAGACTCACTTGCGGCCTTAGATTAGATCTAAGTAAGCCTTGATAGGTCAATAATGTTGGTATTTAACAGCAGAAGCCTTGATTACAAATATATGGAATAATTGTATTTCTATAAGAAATGCTATAAAGAGCTTTATAAGATATTTTTGTAGGTAACTACAAATGAGCCATCTAGGTTCTATATATACTAGTTTTCATTGTCTAGATTATTCTACATCTAGAATGATCTACACCATTCTTCATACAAAGATTTAGTCTAACATCTCTAGCAAGATCTAGAGAGTTCTTGATGCCTCAACACTTTTCTAGAGATCTGTAGCATGTTTCGGAGTGTTCTTGGGTCTTCTGGATTGTTCTAGACTTGGTCGGGTTGCTTCGCAGTGTTCCGAATAGTTCTGGCTTGTTCCGGAGGGTTCTAGGCAGTTTTAGAGAGCTCTTGGTTGTCTGTCGTTCCGGAGTGCCCTAGATGTTTCTAGTTAAAATCTAATACAAATAATGGTTCAAATATTAAGTAAAACACAAACTTTAAAATTTACATACAAGTAAAATACCATTTTAATCCTTGTGGTTTGGGCAGTTTTTCAGTTTCGTCCAAAGGTTTCATTTATTGCATGTCGGTCCAAAAAGTTTTCAACATTGCCTTCCAATAAGGGTTCTCTAAATGACCCGACTACTCGTCTGTTGTCGTATAAGTCCATCCAAGAGTTAACCAGAGCCATCTCTTCTTCTTCTTCGGTCCACCTGTTTCTTTCCATTTTGTATTATAAATCGTTGAAATGAATTATCAGTTGAGAAGTGCACATATTGCCCAGAGATATCTCCTCTTTTTCAGTCCACCTGTTTCTTGCCATTTTTTTATTGTGAATCTTTGAAATGAATTACTAATTGAGAAGTGCACATATTGGCCAAAGCCATATCTTCTTCTCCTCCTCCTCCTCCTCTTCTTCTTCTTCTTCTTCTTCTTCTTCTTCGGTCCACCTGTTTCTTGCCATTATTTTATTATGAATCTTTGAAGTGAATTATTGGTTGAGAAGTGGACATATTGCTTCAAATACGAATTGAATTTATAGTTAGTAAAAACTAGTCTTTGCAAAAGTAGCCATTTGAAAAAAGAGCCCTTGTAAGAATCAATAATTCTTTTTTTAAGATTTTGTTTGAATTTATTATTTACTAAAAACACTAGATGACGAAATAAAAAATATAAAATAAATAATAAACTAATTATATTGTTATGAATTTTATTATTTTTATATTTATTAATATTTTACTTATTTATAAATAATATATAATTAAGTAAATAAATTAAAAAATAGATTATATAGATTAGAGTAAACTGCAATTTTACCCCCTGAGGTTAGGGGTCATTGGCATGTCTACCCCCCTAAGAAAATAATTGCAATTTTACCCCCCACTGTTCACTGTTATGTCGCAACCTTACCCCCCAGCCTCAAATCTGTTGACTAATCTGTTGACTATAACTTGAAATGACCAAACTACCCTTTCATATTACCCCCTGTGTTTTGTGCACTCTGTGATATTACCCCCTGCCACCATTGCCACCGCCATTCACCACCACAACCACCACTGCCACCTCCAGCCACCATAAAACTTAAAAATTAATGTATCTACAAATCTGCCCTAATGCAATCAGATCCAAACCCAGTTCAAATCGAAGTAAATGAGCACATATTCAACAACAAAAAACTTGATTCACCCCTAAAGAGTAGAAACGGCACGCGCGGCCACAATACCACTGAGATATTCAACCATTTATATAGCTCTTCTATCTCTATAATCTATATATGCAACAATCATCTCTCACAAATCACAATATTCATAAACCGCACAACAAGTTTCATCGAAACCCAAATTCATAATACTATGGAAGATCATATGAATGTCTCTCTCTGACCTTCAATTCGAAGACGATAACATCAGTTCATCATCATCATCGTCTCCGTCTTCGTCTCCACCACCAAAGTGAGTCTTTGTTTAATCCCCTGTTTTAACTGAACCCATATGAAACCTGTAAGTTGTAACCTAAATCTCAATTTCTACTATATTTAGAACAAACTATCAACAGCTCACATAAACACACAGAATCATTAACCACATATAGCCTACAGTATTCAATTTCTATCGAATTTATAACCAAAGAAGGGCAGAGATTGCGAGTAAGAAACATACCTGAAAGAAGGAACGTGAAGGTCTTTGTGGAGTAAGGTAGTGTGTTAGAAGACATTGTTATTGTTATAAGGTAGGGTTTTAGATTCCAGATCTGACACGATGTGTAACGTGTAGTAGAATGATGGAATCCAGTGTAATCGAAAGTCAACAGGTGATGTTGTTCAGATTACCGTCGATTATGCCGGTACCGGTGGTGAATGCCGGTGGCAGGGACTTGTCTGAATCACTGTGATAAACACAATGTCTTCTAACACATCACCGGTGGTGAATGCCGGTGGCAGGGACTTGTCTGAATCACTGTGATAAACACAATGTCTTCTAACACATCGCCGGTGGCAGGGACTTGGATCCGGTGGGTCAGTAGAGAGAGAAAGAAGAGAGAGAGAGGTGAAGGAGGATGATGATTAACAGAGTGGTGAATGTAATAAGAGATGACATGGAAGGGTAGTTTGGTCATTTCAAGTTATAGTCAACAGATTAGTCAACAGATTTGAGGCCGAGGGGTAAGGTTGCGACATAACAGTGAACAGTGAGGGGTAAAATTGCAATTATTTCCTTAGGGGGGGTAGACATGCCAATGACCCCTAACCTCATGGGGTAAAATTGCAGTTTACTCTATAGATTATAAAAAGTTAAATAAAAAGAAAAAGCTGGTGATGAGATGGAGGTTTAGAATGGTTTATTATTGTGGATTTGTGGGAAAAAGTGGCGCTTGAATTGTGGTGATTTGGATTGTTGCAGGGCCGGCTCTGGATTGATGTAATGGTCTCAAGTTCAAGTCTTGTTTTCACCACCAAGATTTTATTTTTTTAATTCATTTCCTCTTAACCACAATTTTGGGCCTAGATTTTTTTTGCCCAAAACCTATTTTTTTAGAGTTCTCGGAAACGGCCCTTGATTAATGTAACATGCTAATTAGACACTCTGGATTTTGGACTATAAATCTATTGTTGTGGATGCTTTAACAAACACGGTATTCACCCTCCATAGTCATATAAGAATAATCCCAAGTAAAGTCAAGTGACGAATCACATTTTAAATATTTGTAAAATATTAAAACTTATATAAGAATAGATGAGAGACTATGAAAAAACTCCCGACCCCTTCGTGAGAGAAAAAAGAATGTTATTAGATTTCACAAACATAAAAAAACAAAACAAGTTTGCATGAATATTATTCGATTTCACAAACATAAAAAAACAAAACAAGTCTACATCGTGTATATATATAACTCTTACAAAAAACAAAACAAGTCTTAGAATACCTATTAATAGTTTTATATCGTTCGTACCATATAGTAGTTGCTATTGTCTGATTTTTATATTAAGACCTTACGTTTGTAGGATTATTATTAATATATGTTGATCACGCGTAGTATCGTTGCAATAATAGGACCTTGCATATGATTTCGATTTTGGCCATATTATGATCACAACAGTCTCTATCGGATCCAGTTTTACATAGTTTATTAGAAAACCGTATTTGGTTAGCTTCTTTTTAAAAATAAAATAAACTAAAGCAAATTGGTTAAAAATAAGGGGAAATTACCAAATTAGTCAAGAATATAGTTTGACCACCAAAATAGCCATTTGAGGCCTCCTTGGAGCAGTGCATCCACCATTTAATGCGTCCGCCAATGGTGACTTGACACGTGGCAAAAGTTAGTTGATAGGTCAGCCGCCGACGCATCCGGGCCAAAAAGTAGGCTGATGCGTCCGGCTTAGCTGCATCCAGATACAAATGGCTGGCTCGGCTGTGGCTCGTTGAGTGGCTCCTTGGAGGAGCTGTTAGACGCATGGTGGCGCATTGGGATCTGTTCGACGCATGGTGGCGCATGGGGGGCATCGGTTTCCGTGATTTTCTTTTTCTTTTTTTATATTTCACATATTCATTTACATTTTTTGTTTTGTTATTTCAATTCCTTACTACTATATATATAATGAAAAAAATCAGATATATTTCAAAATTTTCTCTCCAAACCAACTGATTTATAAAAGTCTTTATAAAATGCTTATGTCAATGTATCCGCCTTTTGATACTCTCCAAATAAAAATGAAGTTGTTTAACAGTGTTGAAGATGACGTTTTCCTGAGCTTTAGAAGTCCTAGTGTTTATGGGTGACCACTACTAGAAAAAGAGGCATTTGCTATGAAGTTTTGCTCCGACAAAAAGCGGTCGCAAATTTTGCTACGAATAGCTACCGAATAGCTACGGGCAAATTTTGCTACAATTTTGCTACGGATATTTCGTCGCAAATGAAATCCGTAGCAAAATTCGTCACAAATCCATAGCAAACCCGAGGAAATAAATATAAAAAAGAACGTAGCAAAATCGGTAGCAAAATTGATAGCAAAGCTCATAAAATAAATATTTAGAAATTAGCTAAAAAATTTCTAAGAAAATCCATAGCAAAATTTGTAGCAAAGTTGAGAATATAAGTAATTAAATAACATGCCTAGCAAAATCTTGAAAAAAAATATCTAAAACAAACCTATACAAACTTGTAGCAATATCCGTAGCAATATCTGTCGCAAAACTAAGAAATTAGATATAATGAAAAATACTTAATAAAATCGTAGCAAAGTCATAATATAAATATTTAAAAATTGACAAAAAGGTAAATAAAATTTGTAGCAAAATCTATAGCAAAGTAGAGAGAAAATATTCAAAAAATAGTTAAACAAAATTCATAGCAAAATCAAGAATTTTTTTAAATCTAACATAAAAAAAATTCATTAGCAACAATCATAGCAAAACCCGTAGCAAAATCTTAATATTTTTTTTTTTTTTTAAATCTAACATAAAAAAATTCATTAGCAACAAGCATAGCAAAATCTTAAAATAATTTAAAAATAACAAAATTAACTTAGTAAAAGACATACAACTATGAATTCACGTGCTGAGCTCAATCTTTAATAATAAAATTCGAAACAAGCCTAGCTCGGGTTCAGCTCGATTCGTTTAAATCCCTAAATATAAATATCTATAAAAATTATAGAGTTAAATGTCATTTTAGTCACTGTGGTTTGGGTCATTTTGCCAGTTTCGTCCAATGGTTTCATTTTTCGCCTTTGGGTCCAAAAATGTTTCACCGTTGCCATTTAGTCCACTTGGTTAACTTCATCCATTTTTTCTGTTAACGAGAAGGGTAATTCAGTCATTTTATATGTAAATCTGTTAACTAGATAACCAATTCAGTCATATAAAATGACCAAATTGCCCTTCTCGTTAACGAAAATAATGGATGAAGTTAACCCAGTGGACTAAAATGGCAACGTTGAAACCTTTTTGGACCCACATGTGAAAAAATGAAACCTTTTGACTAAACTGAGCAAAATGACACAAACAACATGGACTAAAATGACATTTAACTCTCAATTATATTAATAACAATATAAAATATTTAATAATAAATTTGTTAATACATACAACTATGAATTTACTAATTTTTAATATATAAAAATTAGAGGTGGCAAAATGGATGGGTTGGATTGGATTGGTTGTTGGGTCAGAATGGGTTTGGGTTAGAATGAGTTTGGGTTAAGATGGGTAAAAGAAAGAAGAAGGTCAGAATGGGTTTGGGTCAGGATGAGTTCAAGTCAGGATGGGTTTGGGTCAGGATGGGTTGAGAATAAATCAATAATAATAAAAGCTGAAAAAAAATTATAAAAACGAAAAAAATTTAAAAAAACAAAAAAAAAAATTAAAAAAATTTAAAAAAAAAACGAAAAAAACGAAAAAAAAAATTAAAAAAACTAAAAAAAATAAAAAAAAACTAAAAAAACGAAAAAAAATTGAAAAAAAATTAAAAAAAAACGAAAAAAATTTGAAAAAAATAAAAAAATTTAAAAAAAAAGACGAAAAATTGCGGAACACACCTGATTTGTAAACGAGATACAAGATCAGCTCTTTTACGGCCCATACTCGTTCGACCCAACCCATACTATTTCACGAACGTTGTGTTCAAGCTTTAACCATACAAAAACACACTCACATACAGAAGTAATTTACTGCTTAAAAATCATATGTCAAAGATTTAGATTCAAAGGCAATCCCAAATCTTTCTCGCTCAAGTTTCCGACACAATCACTGTGTTCGTTAATCTTAACCAAGCGTTAATATCTATCATCGCATACAAAACATAAGGAACCACGAACATACCATATAACCAAAACATAAACACAAATCTCCAAAATCATCACAACATAAGTCGGTCCATTCAACCTCACCATCAAGCTACGTAGTCCCACGGCCCCTATAAATTACAACAATTTTAGAATTGAGCTCGAGTTTTAGAAATAAAGTGAATATTACCTAAACTTGGCTACTTTGATACGTTGGATACAATGCTTCAATATCTTCTGCAAGTTCATCCTCCATATACCCATCTGTCGTGATAGAACTCCATAAATCAGTAGTCAAACATACTCTACCATTTACTTTTTGTAATTTTTCTTTAAGAATTGTCTTCTCTCTATCATATATTTTTAGGACATCCGCCTTCGCAGTGTTTCTTGTTATGGGCTTCACATCGCGGTGTAAAAACTTGTGCAAATCTCTTGTTCCCTTATGTTCAACATAGCTGAAAGGGTAGTTGTGCTTGATGATAGAGTATGCTAATTTCTCCCTATACATTGCTTGATCTAATGGGGCAAGCTTTTTTGGTGGACCGGGTTCATTAAGATCAAAACACTTGGGAAGATGTCGTTTCATATTAGATGTTCCCGAATTGGCACTAAACACTTTTCCACAACCCGTACAACTGGCCTTCTGAATTCCTCCGGGTCCAACTGGTAATTTATCAAAATAGCTCCAAACCACGGAAGAATGTTTGCCCGAACTAAATGAACTAACTTCATCTTCGTGATCATCGTTACCCGACATATTTAATTTAATCTGCAATAAAGCAAAACACGGGTATTATGACATAATCAATTAACCATCAATAATAATAAATTAAACAAAGCCCACGAAAGATAGCTACTTATCCATATATTTTTAGGAACGCTCAAGACGCAAATGACTTAAAATGGACATGTTGATGTTTGCAAAATTAGCATGACTAGCAATGTAGAGGTGATAGTTGTTAGATACAAGGATGACCTTCTTATCCATATTGGAACATGCAAAGAAGATGTTTTAGGTTCATGCTCATAGAATAGAACCCATTAGATTCACGTGATTTACCAATAACCCTCTTCGTTGATACATCCTTAAAGACACAACAATCGAGAATGAATTAGATATCACAATATAAACATTGAAATTGAATGAAAATTGAGGTAAGCTCAAAACAAGAGGATGTGAGATCGAAGGAGTGACACAACCAACATTGTGTTATGTGATGCCGATGCATGTGTGTGAAATTTTAAGTGCAAATGCTCTCATATGTTCCGCAATGACCCATTGAAAGCGTTTGATAAAAGACAACTGATTTACATATCTCATGAAAAGTGACAAAGCAAGGGAATTTCCGGAACCTGTAAAGCTAGCATACACTTCCTAGAGATGGTGATAGTGTTCTTGTCAACCATAGTCTTAAAGAATAAGGTCACCACCGAATCAAACCTAAATTCGAATAACCTATAATTGAAACAACCTCGGAGTAGAAGTTGCTATAAACAATCAAAATCCGTCCAAAATAAAGAAAAAGCAACTTAAAGGTAGACCTGGCAAACAGGTCGGGTTGGGTCGGGTCGGGTCATGGGTCAAAACGGGTTCGGGTCAAAATGGGTTCGGGTCAATTAAAAAAAGGGTTGTTTTGGTTCGGGTCGAAACGGGTTCGGGTTGGAACGGGTTTCGGGTCAGAACGGGTTTCGGGTCGGGTTAGTTAAAAAAATGTTTTTTTAAGAGATTGTACATCAAGGGGCAATTTTGTCGGGTTAAAACGGGTCTGGATTGGTTCGGGTTGAGAATGGGTTCGGGTCGGGACAGGTTCGGGTCAAAAAAGTGGGCTTCTTCAGGTAATAATATTGGTGATGTTGTTGAAGAAGGTCAACAAAGACTGCCACCAGTAGTCAACTCTCAAAATGTTCCAGATTTATCTACTTCTACGATCATTGAATGCCAAGGAATTGCATTTGAAGTAATTTTTGAGAGTTTGTTTAACAACTAGTTTTTATTCTTAAATGATTTCTTTTAGATCTTCTAGTAACTCAGTAAACAAAATTCAAATACAAAAGTTAGTTTCATGAGTTAATGACTTATAATTGGAGTTCTTTTACCTCTCATCTTTTTTCTTCTACTTTTGTTTTTTGCTGCTTCAAGTAAGTACATATACATGTGTACTACTAAATTTTTTTGGGTCCTATCATTTCTAAAGCTAAATTTAAAACCGAAAACCGACCCATCCAACCCATACGAAAAAAGCGAAAACCGAACCTTCGGTTTGCACACAAAGCCAACCTATGCACGCCCATATTAAACCTAATTGAACCACACACACAAACTAACTATACTTCAAAGTTCAAACAGAACCATATCAAACCAAGTCTCTGACTCTTTGATATAATCCAAAAAAATATGAAAAACACAAACTAATCCACATTTCCACGTTAATCATTTAATTAATCCAAAAAAATGTGAAAAACACAAACTAAACATACAGAATTTGCACCAATATTGAGTAAAACAAACAATGATAATTGTCAATTATCAAATGGGGTCGCTGAACTAAAACGCAGTCAAAGTGTTATTATTTCCAACTACTCCCACCCTGTTTTCAAATTACCACAACTTCTTGCTTCAATTTTTTTCATCAGTTCAACCCCCACCCAATCAATGAATACAACAATAATCAAGTGCTGCATTAAGATAATCGAAACCCTAGCAAACTAATTGCAAATTAGGTTTAAAAAAAAGAGATTACCTTCCGCTTTAGGCCTTGTAATCTGGAAACAAGTGAATTTTTGAGATGGCGAATGGCGTCGTCTTGATCGGCGGAATGTGGTAAAGCGGAGATGCCGGAGGAGGGTGGGGGGTTTGTGGCGGAGATGCCGGAGGAGGGTGGGGGGTTTGTGGCGGAGGCCGGAGAGGGTGGAGAACTGGAGATTGGGGTGTCGCCCAGTGAACCCGTGGTTGAGGTAAAGAAACCTAAAAGCACCGTTCCTCAAAACTTCTCAGCCCGTTTGGACCCGTAGAGACTTTTTTTGTTTTTTTATTTAACCCATTTCAACCCATTGACTTAAATTACTCTACCCAAACCCACCCATAGTATTTTATAAATAACCCAAAATGACCCATATCAAAGACTTTGGGTCAGAATTGCCCCCTCTAATAAAAATCATATAATGACTAGAAGACATTTTCTTATACCGTTTAAACTTTGAATTCTTAATTCCTAGAAAATTGAAAAATCAAAATTTCAGAATTCTAATTTGCCGCCCTCAGTTTGCCGCTCCTTGCTTCCCACACAACCCCTTCCTCAAATCCACGTTTCCAATATGTAGATTAAATAACCTCCCTCAACCCTTATCGTGCTCATAAAAACCATGACTCTGATTCGCATCTCCCTTCCTCCTATTTTGTTGAACTGCACCAATTAGGCAATTACCAACAAGGAGCTTATGATATTGATCATAAAGTGAGTAAAAATAATTCATTCCATGTAATTATTCTTTTCAGTATGCTATTTCATAGTTTTCTTTTTTTAATTTATTATTATAAATCGTGATTTAGGGTTTTATCATATTTATGCTTTACGCGATACATAGTGGATTAGTTGTTTGATAAAATGTTTTAGTGAAATGTAGATTCTATTTCGGATGTATTGTAACATTTTGATTTATTGTTTGTTAAAAGTGTTAGTTGTTTGATAAAATATTGATTTGAGATTTATTGCATATTTTTAATAAAAATCATTTCACTAATGCTTTATATTAATTAACTTTTCCACTGTGTTCCCGAGTTAAAAATCCCTTCCCTCCCCTCCCCTCCCCTCCATGTCTTTCCAAATTGGAAAGACTATTTTCAGGCAAAAAAAACCCCATTTTCCCTCCCCTCCCCCTGTTAAGTGGATCTCTGGAACACCATTTTCCCTCCCCTCCCCCTGTTAAGTGAATCTCTGGAACACAGCGTTCATTCTATAACCATTTTGCAGACTCATCGAGGGAAGAATCAAGAAGGGACCGTTCATTCTATAAATTGATTAAGATTTCATTGATAGGTTGCTATAAAATTTATAAAGGAACTGTTTTTTTATTTATGTTTACAGTGACCAGGTGTCTTTACTTTTAAAGTTTTAACCTTGCGTCTTGATCAACTCACATACATACGTTTTTTTTTTTTTTTTTTTTTTTTTTTTTTCTAATTGTGCTATTTTTTTTTTGCAGAGATATGCGCCCTTTGAATCCTTGCAGTTAAGGAACAGTTTTTAGTAGTTAAGGGATGATACTACAAGTTCATATTTGCATGTGAAGGCAAACCATGGATTATGGATCCCACTTAGAACAAGTTGAAATGACTACAACAAATAGCGTAACAAAGAGGTATTCTTTAAATGTTTATTACTTACACAAGGTCCTCGAGTATTTGGAATCAGGGGCGGATCTACTTAAGAACAAGGGGTAGCCTCCGCTACCGCTTGGTCGGAAAATTTTTGACGTTTTTAGTGTAAATTTTGGAAAAATTTGACGTTTTTTCGATTTCGTTACCGCTTATTTATAAAACGTTACCGCTTGGTCGGAATCCTAGATCCGCCACTGTTTGGAATCAATGTGTTATTAAGTTTGGGGTAAATTTGTTAATTATAGGTGCAAGTGTGCAACCTTTGAAGGATTAAATAATGGAGTCGGAATGTGATAAAACAGAGAGACATGCAATGATGGAGAAAATTGAAGATTTTGCTAGGTTATACCCTGAAATGGATGGAAGACCTTAATTGTTGTCACAAAATCCTCTCAAAACTTAGTTAAGATTTGATGTTTATTGTATTGCTTTTGTATAAGTTGAATCTTTATTATATTTCGATAAGTTGGATAATATATTTTATATTCTTTGGTATTTTTCTTTCCTATGATGCTTTATATTCTTAGTTATGAATGCAACCATTATTAGTGACTATACACATTTGTAACTCCTATGTCACATTTATGTTTGTATTAATGTTATAGCCTATATATAGGGCCTATGTATTTTGTATGAGATATATCAATAAGAAATTCATCTCCCATTCTCTCATTCTCTTTTATACATTGCTAATAGGTTCTAGTTATTACATAACACGTTATCAGCACGAAAGTGCTCGAATCATCATTGGTTTTAATCGTTGATTAAAGTCTCGGTTGACCCATGTCGTTGATGATGTTTTATTGATAAAAGTTTTGGTGGCCCGAGGTGTTTCCAACAAAGATTGGATTTCGTAGACATGGCGATTGAAAAGTGATGGAGATACTATTTCCTTTAGTTATTTCAAGGTAAGTTTTTTTTTCCACCATACTTGTTTATCTACATATCAACTTGATTTTACCATGATAAGAATAATCATTAACCAGAATGAGATTTTTGAAAGTCGGTTGAATAGGGGATGTTCAAATCCTACTCATAATTTTCATTTTCATTTTCAATGACATTTTCTAGAATAAATGATCATTACGGTATTGAAAAAAAATAGGAAATATAAGTTTAATATATACATGGACACTTGTTACAGAAACCCGATGAGAAAATACTTGTTATTAATTTATTAAGTCTAATCTTATCTATTTGCTAGTTATATTGCAAGCTTATTCCTTGGTTTAGAAATTGATATATAGTTTGATAAATTCTTTTTATGTATGTTTAATAGATAAACCTTGAAAAGAAAAGTTGTATTATGGTATCCATGATCTTGCATTTACTTGTTGATTATATTATTTATATATATTTTAAAGTTATATATATTATTTAGTTTTAATTAATATAGCATAAATTCAATTAAAGTTCTAATATATAACTTATGAGTGTGGATTGAATATTATTAATTATAAAATTAATTCCGATTTCCTCATCATTAATTCATGTTGATGTATATTTACCTTTTTTTTTTCAATTTACGAAATGAGTAAATAGTAATTAAATAGCATTTTATTGTTATTCTAATAAATTGTTTTTATTATATTTTATGGTTAGTAAATAGTAATTAAATAGCCTTTTATTGTTGTTCTAAATTTTATACAACAAATTACGTTTCAAAGAGACATTACAAATTCTAAATCATTATGTGCTTTTATTATTATGGTTATGAGTTTTGATATCATTATGTGCTTTTATTATTATGGTTATGAGTTTTGATTGGTCCATTAATTAGTTTTTATTATTAGTATTTATACAATTTATGATGACTAACAAAATACAATTTGTATTAAAAGGTAATGTCTAATAGTTATATTTGAAGATAATCATTAGTGCAATTCTGTTAATGAATTTACAATAATGCACATGTTTATATGATGATATGTTATAATATGACAACTACTTAGTTAATTTTGTTGTATATCATTGTTATTGCAATTGTATAAGCCTTTTAGTTGCTATTTGATATTTAAATATGTGATTTGATTCTATGAAATATTTGTGTGGTAAAAGATATTATTTTGCAAATTAACATGACACTAAAATTCTCAAGATGCCTGTTATATTTTCTTGAGCAACAAAATTTATTAGTATAAGAAAGCTCATTTACGAGTGATAAAGATTCATATGTTATTATATGATCGAGAAAGTTGATAGTGACATTTGTTTATGTTTTAAACTATAGTGACAAATATGTGTATATATGATATACTTGTGATCTTTAATATTTTTTTTTCTAGACATGACAAGCAAATTAATATGAGCTTAATCTCTTTAACACTCACACACACATAAATGTATACGTATAATGTCCCAGGATTGTGTGTGATTTATATATGTAATTGATATGCATATAAATTGTGAATAATTAACATGCATATAACTTGCTTATGGGTAGATATTACGGATTTCATTTGTTTAGCAATACTTCTGTTGGTCTCATTGTTTTAGATAGCATATATGTTATATGTATTGCCTTTTGACAAGTTAAATGTGCTAAATAAATTAATACAAATTTCATTGGTAGCTGGTTACCAAAACAACTACGCTGAGATAAACATTGTTATGCTTTAGTGATTTGATATTTCAGCTTGTTACAATGCTATGCATAGTCAACATAATTAATTGTATGGTTATTCTTCTAATTGCTTGTTGTTGCTAAACAAATATTAATAGACATTGATATAGTCATTAAAAATGTGCCCTCACATGAAAATGATGAAAAATAGCTCTGAAAATAATTAGTGGACTTTAGCTTAAGTAAACTACTCTGATGTCAGTTACTTAAATCGATAGATAATAATTCATTTGAGTTAGTGTTGATGCTCATATGAATCCTAAATCAATGATAAGAACCCGAAGTTCTCCCAAATGTATACCAAGTCCCGTTTGTTTTTAATAATGATTTTTCAAATTCAACCCAAACTTTAGTTCATCGCACTTGGCGTTTTTGGCTAACATATAGCCTAGTGATGGAAAACCTTATGAATAGTACATGTTTTCCATCTAAACAAAGGCTAAAACTATAATATTTCACGTGGTAGAGACGCTATTGATACTATTTCACGTGTTAATAGCATATTAAATGCTCCAGAAGAGCATCGATAGTTTACCCGCTGAAATCGAATTTTGTAATTCATAATGCATCATATTCTAATGTATACCGAAGAAATTTATTAAGTTTTCACTATGTTTGAACGAAAAGTCATCACCTTGGAATGGTGTAAAAGAAATATCTAAAATATATCATATAACAAATATGGCCAGAAGACTATATTAGAAGTTACTAGAAATGATACTAATTTTTCACGATATTCCACTAAATCAAATATGGTGAGTAACCAGAAGTTACTAGAATATTTATACGTTCACCACATGGCATGACCAAATAGGTCATCAAGATAGCATCATGATATGCTAAACAATCAAACATGCTAACCGGTACCTTAGCACCTCTAAGTAATCTAAAAACATTGCTCCCAAAATGCCTTATCATATGTCTAGTTAGTTTTTTTGTGGCAAATAAATTTTTATGCCCTTCTAAACAATAGACTCCTACGAACAATCCCTCTTATATGGGACCATTGAAATGTACAGTTGTGTGGATTGTGGCATTCATACATGGTTACATGTGAGTTTTTAGCTACCCGTATGTAGCATATGCCCAACACTATGGAACGTTGTTTTTTTGACATGGTTTAACACTGTTCTTTGACAACCCAATTGTAGGGACCATTGTTGGGCACAATGTGAAATATAGTGAGAGGCATACGTAGTCGAAACGGAATTCGTCAATTGATTATATCAATTCAAACCAACTGCTTATCACAAATATTCCCCATTGCAACTGGTCTCCTGAAGAGAACCAAGTTTCCATTTTTTTTTTATATTTTGCTGTGCAGCCTATGTATCAATAACACCACCATAACATATAAAATGGGATATGTACATCGTATTCCCAGTCTTAGGGGGAGACAAGAAAATGAAAGACTGGTAACATAAAAAAATGCATCATATTATATATCGACCCCTGAAGTGGTCAATGCAAATCTGAAGTCCAAAAGAAAGAGCGTGTATTTGCAAATGAAATACAAGATGCATTCACTAACACAAATAAGGTGACAAAGTCACAAATACCAGCTTAAACTTATCTGCTCGAATGGAAGTACTCACAAAATGATTATCATATTAATAAATTGTGAGAGATAAATCGGTTCAAAAAAGATAAAACCCACAAACACAAAAAGAGCAGAGTAACGCAGTTGGTGTAACCACAAAAGAGGTGGCATACAAAACACCATAAGTGGTTACATACAAAACCCCAGAAGTGGTTGCATACTAAACCTTAAAGAAGGTTGTTGTCAAAACCCCAAAAAGAGGCTAATGGAGTTCTAAAAGAAACTCTAGTACCAAACAAATATGAGATCGCGATGAATTATGTACAAAATAAGTACAATATGGAACCGTAATGAAACACGCGTAAAATGATATATTTGATTATGCTATAGCAATAGATGTAATTGATGAAAAAAAAATTACATATATAGAAAGTGTGCAAGAGTGTACGCACACAAATAGCCAAAATGGCTACATGACTTAAGGTTGAACTAAATTTGCTCGACAAACTAAACGTTTTCGAACCAGCAGTTCGAACATCCATAGACGTCAAACCAATAGGTTATAAATGGGTGTCTTTAAATAAAAGGAAACGTAAATAATGAGTTTTTGCGATGTAAGGCACACATTTTAACATAAAGATTTTTCCCAAATCCCAACAGTTGATTACGAGGAAACGTATACCCCTGTAGTGGATGCGATAATCTTTAGATGTTTAAGCGGCCTCACAATCTCAGAATGACTTCAGATAAAACAACTTATGGATGTCATCACCGTATACATGTACGAGACAATTGCAAATGACATCTATATGAAAACCCCTGAAGGATTAAAAAATGCTCAAAGCATTATGAAACAATAACCCCATATGTGTTATATATATGGATCTTAAAGGAAACTACTCGTATGTGGTACAGTCGACTATACTCTGAAAAGAGAGGTATAATTTTGATAAAAAGAGCTACATCTATTTAACAAGATTTCACTCTTACAGTGATAATGTAAACATCATCGAGAGGGAACTCTCAAACTAAAGAGGAAAATTTTGAATGACCTTTACAAAGTGTAGTTATCCTCGACCTGTAGTTTCGAGTATATATGTACTATTTTTGCTCATCAATCTGACTACATCTAGAAGATGTTATATAGAAAAAGCTCATTCGTTGAGTACATGAACGGTTGTCTGATCGCTTGACATAGAAAAAATATTCTTATCAACCCTAAGAAAAGGATGTTGAACTACTTAGTCAAGAAGTACCATACTTAATTGCGATCAGAGCATTGACGTATCTTGCAAACAAGACGACATCTGATATTACGTTGTATTGGTAAGATTACAGTTCTAATCTCAAATATTGCACTCTTTTTCCCTTCACTAAGTTTTTCCCATTAGGGTTTTCTTGGTAAGGTTTTTAACGAGACAACATAACTGATCCAGTAGTATCAGTTTATCTTATAGGTCCCGAAGTACTAATTTAACACCATCATAAATCATGTTGTTAATTATGTATAAAGCGTAGTGCACTCTTTTCCCTTAGCTACGGTTTTGTCCCATTGGGTTTTCCTGGCATGGTTTTTAACGAGGAAGAATTATAAAGCGCATTAAATAATTATTTGACATATTTATAAACTCGAGACACGGGATAGTTCCACAAGAACAATATGGCGTCCTGGGTTATGATTGATATATATTAGACTCGCATAGAGTTCGATCTCAATCTAGATACAAGTTATGAAGGTCGAAGATTTCAACATATTTAAGAAGTATGTAAATTAGAGTTGATCAAGAGAAGCTCAAGCTATACTGTATGAAGACAATGTAGACAACAACACCCAAATCAAAGAAGACTACGCCAAATATCAAGTCAAGCAATTGTCACAGAAGATTGGATTCAACATCATCAAGATATACAAGTAAAATTGAGGGGGAGTAACGTACCCATAATATACACAGTGTATGTACTCTTTTTCTTTAATGAGGCAACATACCTGATCCAGAAGTATTAGGGGGAGACAATACGCGCTGCACTCTTTTTCCCTTAGCTGAGGTTTTGTCCCACTGGGTTTTCCTAGCAAGGTTTTTAACGAGGCAGCATCACCAAGCGTATTAAAGAATAGTATATCATCATGTGGATAGTCAAGGGGGAGTGTTATGAATGCAACCATTATTAGTGACTATACACATTTGTAACTCCTATGTCACATTTATGTTTGTATTAATGTTATAGCCTATATATAGGGCTCATGTATTTTGTATGAGATATATCAATAAGAAATTCATCTCCCATTCTCTCATTCTCTTCTATACATTGCTAATAGGTTCTAGTTATTACATAACAGATAATATATTCTATATTCTTTGGTATTTTTCTTTCCTATGATGCTTTATATTTAAGGAAATTTGAGTATTATGTTTAAAAATATGAAAGCAATATTATAAATAAATATTTTTTTTGAGATATTTTGGGTGTAATCCGTAGCTTAATCTCTAGAAAAAACTTTACAAAATCCATAGTAACAACATGCCCAAATCCATAGCTAGATTTGTATTAAATAATACAAAATCAGCAGCTACATTTGTAGCAAAAACCATAGCAAATTTCTATAGCTAGACCATGATTATATTTGTAGCCAAATTCGTAGCAGATACTATGTAGCTAAAAATCTGTAGCAAAAATTCGTAGCCGAAATTTGGTAGCTAAAAATTTGTAGCTAACATTTTCGTAGCAAAATTCTTAGCTAAATTAGCAACGTTCCTTTCTGTAGCAAAAACCGTTGCAAAATATGATTCCGTAGCTAAAATCCGTAGCAAATAAATTCGCGACGGGACTTGTAGCTACGAACCAATTTCATAGCAAATACGTAGCAAAACGGGTGTTTGCTACAAACTTGCTACGGATTTGGCCGTATCAAATGCCTATTTTTGTAGTAGTGGACGGGACCTGCCCAGAGCGACGGAAGTGATATGTCCTCCCATTTTATGGTAGGTGGTTTAACAAAGAAATTCGAAGAACTCACCTACAAAGGGAACGTTGGATCACTTCGTGTTATCGGATTTCCCGTCCACGTCCTCTACCGCTCCTCCAAAGCCACCAAATTATTCAAAAACAAAGAGGAATTGGAGACCGAGCTTTGTGGAGGAATTGGATCACTTCGTGTTATCGCTTAAAAAAATATATTTTGTATTCTGTAATTTATTTTTTTGGTTTATTTTGGTTTGTTTTTTTTATTAGGTTTAATTGTTGAGTAAATAAAAAGTTGTATGTTTTTTTTATTTAACATTATTATCCATATCTCCATCTATATATTTAAAATTTGGTAACTAGTATATCACTTTAGAAATAATTAGAAGAGATGGGTGGTGGTGAATTTGAAGAATTTGAACCATCGGGTGATTGCAACCCACCACCATGCTACCCTTCATCGCCACCAGCCTCCTGTGCACCGCCAGCAGGCTGCCGTGCACCGCCACCAGGCTGTCGTGCACCGCCACAACCCCACTGTACACCGCCACCAAACCACTATACACCGCCACCAGGCTGCCGTGCAATGCCACCAGGCTACCGTGCACTGCCACCACCCCGTTTAAATCCTAATTTATTCAACCCGTCGCCTCTGAATACCGATGATGAGTGGGACGATATCACCGATGAAGAAGCAAGCTTTCTTACGATTGTGCCATGGCAGAACTCCAGTTTCCGTGTTTGCGAGTTGGTGGTAGTCAGTCAAACTACATGGATTGTGGGAAGCCCAAGAAAAGTGACCAGCGTTTAAATTAGAGAAATAGTTATTAATGGTAGAATGTATGTTAATGGTATTATGTAAATATCTTATCAAAAAGTAGTCCAAATTTTAGGTGAATTAAAAACAAATTTTATATTTTATATATAATTCAGTAATTTCTTATGAATACACATAAATATATGAATCTGAATTTAAAAAAAAACATGCAAATATTTTCTAAATTTTATATATTAAAATGTTAATATGTTATTCTCCTATATATTAAATTCTGAAGTGAATGAACAGTACTAATCAAAATAGAAATGAATGAATAGTATCGGGTACCGGTATCAAATTTATCAAACTGAACGTATTTTCGGTATCCGTTCGGCACCGGTATTCATCGGGTTTTACCCTCAAATACCGGTGTCGTACCAGTACCGACCGTATCAAGCCGTACCGTACCAGGTATATTCGATACCGGTACCCACTTTTGGGGATTTCGGTAACGGTATTTTCGGTACCGGTTGGTACCGAGCTCATCAAATCCTGTAGTAACGTAGCAATGCAAGTAATTGCACAGTTTAGATTACTTTTCATACACAGAGTAAGTAAACTGTATTTCGTTTGAATGAGGTTTTATATACACAACAACTTATTTTACTTTATTTTTTTATCTTTTTACGTAATGAATGAATTGTAGCATGTAAAATTAACTTGTATATTTAGATTATTGATGAGCATTTCGTATCAAATCCTGTAATCAAACCGGTATCGTATCGGTACAAAATTTACTATACCAAATCATTTTCGGTACCAATTTGGTACCCACCTTTTGGCGTTTTCAGAATCGTTACTTTCGGTTCGACACCGGTCTAGCACCATATCTATATTTATTGATTTTTACCTTCAAATACCTTACCGTATTGTACCAAGCATTTTCGGTGCCTGTACCAAATTTCGATGATTTTCCGGATCGGTACTTTCGGTGCCGTTACCGGTACCAAGCTCATCCATATTTTAACGTGTTAGCACCGTAATAACTAAACTGAAAACAACCGAATTTCCAACGTGTAGGGCGTGTGGGTCCTATTATTATATATTAGGTTATTTAAAATCGCTTTTTAGGACAGATTGACTATCATTTTCAAGACATTTTTATTTATGTTTTGATATTCGGTATCTGCTTGCCGTTACTGACACGCGTTTTGCAGTCATTGGGTCCCCGTCGCAACGCGCGGGAGGAAATTTAACTAGTTAAAGAAATTCATATTTTAGGTGATTTGCTATAAAAGAGAAATGAAAAACAAATTTTATATAAAATTTAGCAATTAAATTATATTTTGTGATTTTGTTATTTTTATAGTATTAATTAAATTATATTTATAAAGGAATTATTACATAAAGAACAGAAAGTAAAACGATCATGAAGGTAAATTAAAAAGGCCAAATTAAAAATTACATATTAAACTACGTTAGGACGTGAAACAACGCCAGAAATACAAATTATCTGCCATGAACCTTCTATATGACTTCATTTTTTGATTGATGTCACCGGTGATATTTATCGGTTTATCCGTAACGAGATGCTCCATCAGCATACATAGATACACAGCTTCGTTTCCAGTCAAAGAGCAGTTTGACACGACAAAGTCATCATTCATTTCAAATGAAATGATTTTTTCTGGCTTTCCAGTCTTTTTCCAATAGCGCAAATTAACTAATACTGCTCCAAAGTATACGCATATTTTTGTCAGCCTAGGGATGACAACCTGTCTGTATTTTTCGCTTGCACAAATGTCTTGACCCGGGAACATTACCAGCTGTTGGGTTGCCAGCTCGAGACGTAGCATTAGCCACTCTTTATTTTCTAGCGGGATCGGGAAAAAAACATAATCAATGTCAAAAAAGGAAGGAAACGGGCTTAATTTACCGTTACAGTAAGTAGCCGTGTTTTTCAGAACCGATTCCAATAAACAATCATAAAACTTTGGTGGTGGTATTGTCCAACGTAGATTTAACAAGGAGTTTTTTTGAAGTTTTCTACTTCTCCAATTCATCAGTCTTCCAACCCACGCTTCGATATGCTGTAAAAATTGTAGTGTTAGTAACTTTTTTTAACAAAAATATAGTTTACGCAAAATTGTTCATATAATTTACTGTGTCGTTGAGATAGCCGTTGAAACGAAATCCCAATAAAGTTCCCCAAAAGTTTTTGTCAAGCTGCACTGATCTATTAAAAACAGCTGAATAACAGAATGGTGCATCGCCTCTGTTGTAGAATTCGAGCACATCTTTCGACCAATTTTCTGTTTCATCGTCTGGTATCGCCCATCTACCGCGGTTGTGCTGATGTAGGCTATGTCTATTATGTAGACAGTCTTCTTCTCCCATTTTTTGGGGGTTGAATGATGTTCCGCTTTCTTCTGCAGTCACCGGCTTCCTCCATCGATTAAGGATCCAACTTGAGGATTTTTTTGCAGGTTGAGAGCAGTATTCTTCACCAGCTAATTCTTTTCCTCGCCATTCGGACATGGTTTTTTATAAAATTTACGGAACCACAGATTTTTTATGTGTTTTGGCACTTGAAATAAAAGTTACATATATAAAAAAATTTACATTAAAAAAAAAACAAGATAAATGAGATGGGACGTCCCGACGCATCCGATGCGTCTACGAATCCTAGAAAAATGTGAAGGTACGTGTCTGACGCATAAAATATCATGAAATATGTTTTAAATTACACAAAAAATTAAAAGTTAATAATATATAAAAAAAGATTACATTATAAATTAAAAAAAAAGAATTTAAAGAGATTGAACGTGTTAGACGCATGCCATGCGTCATAGACGCCTAGGAAAGTGGACCATGACTTTTAATGGTTTATTAAAGAGATGGGTCTGCATTCCGATGCAGCTACACACTTGTCCGACGCATCCTATGCGTCATAGACGCCTAGGAAACTGCCCTTGACTCTTAAATTGATTTATGGAAATTAAAGTTATATTAGAGGCATCCGATGCAGCGACACATTAAACGAGAGGGCCATAGACGCTTCCGGTGTTAGGCGTCTCCCATTGCAGGGACCACCACATGCGGTGGTTACACTGTTCCTAGGCTGCTGCTTCCGAAGCGGGTAACAGGGACCACCTTTGCCGGAGCTCCGAACCATCTTTCCTCAGTAAACCACACGATCCGACCCGATTCCATTACTCTTCGACCCGATCCGACCCGTTTTTTAACGGAAGCATGCACAATGAATCAGAATTATTGGGAGGATGACTCAATCCCAAACTTTAACATTGAATTCACTGTAGATGATACGGTTGCTATGCTGGACAACACTCTTCCGGCTACCACTAAACTGGTATTTCTTAATCTTAATTTTTTATGTTAGTGTTATTGGTTTTTTAGTTTTTGTTGTAGTCTTTACCATTCATTATCCCACTGATGTAGGCTAAGGCTCCTAGAATTAGAGTTAGAGCAGCTTGGATGGTTCTAGATAAAATCAAGAAGAAAATGACTGGTAATTTAGAACATAGGCTAAGGCAGACGGTCTTTGGTCACTATTTGGATCTTGAGTCTGTCATTTGTGAAAGCCCACTTTTGCTTTGTGTTGCACTACATCAGATTCCCAGTGATAATCCTAGCAATGGAATAAGTTATGTGTTTGGGAATGATTTTATTCATTTTACTCCCATCCAATTTTGTCTTATCACCGGGTTTAGATTTGGCCAGATTACAAATACGATATTTAATAGATCACCTAGTTCGTTCAGTTCAAGAATTTTTCCGGGGACACGCGATGTAAAGTTACGTCATTTAGAAGATGCATTTGATTCGGGCTGGTCACAACTCAGTGAAGACGATTGTCTTCGTATCTGTCTGTTGATGTTACTAGAGTTAGGTTTTAAAGGTACCCAACGGTTCGAATCCATTGACAAAATGGTTCCGAATTTGGTTGATGATTTAGAAGCATGGAACAAGTTTCCGTGGGGTAGCTATCTTTGGCAGAGTACGTATGTGCATGTTTATGATTTGAGTCGTCGACACCAACAGGGTAACGCTGGGTTCTCGTTGCCTGTTGCGTTTGGCCATTCAAGGTACAAATTTTGATTTAATCTAATGCAATACATTGCAACCGCTTACTTAAAAATAAAATAAATTAAATTTATGTATATGTGTAGATGTGGATTTATGAAGTATTTCCAGAATTTAAGGAGATGGTTTCATTTTTTAAAACCGAAGCAATTCCAAGATTTTTGGGTTGGGGGCCTGGAAAAAGGGTTACAACTGCCACCGTTGAACGCATTTTTGAATCTGCACAAAAGGTAATTGCTGCTGTTTGTTGTTTTATTCTCAGTTATATAGTAAGATTAGAATAAAGTGATTGATAAAACTTTTCATTATTCAATTCTTAGAATGAACATTACCGTCCGATTCAAACCATATTGCCCACTAGTCAGGAGATGCAGACTGAGTGGTACATATCGAGTGTTCAATTTTTAGATAGTATTCGTATAGCAAGTGAGGTACCCCGTAACATGTAGCCCAATTCTGATACGATGCACAGCAGTGGTGAGATTCCAAATGATGGGGTTGCTGACAGGTTTGAAGGTTATGCAACGTTGACCCCCATGGCCACCCAAACAACAAGAAAAAGAAGGTCTGCAATTCATGATGGAGGAAATGTTTCAAATACGGCTGAATTAGAATCGTCTCTTGTTAAAAAATTTAAATCAATATTGGACCTGAACAATGAGAAGCTAAGTTCACTAATTGAGGCAAAGGTTGAGGCAAAGGTGAGGGTGAAATTAAATAAATTTGTTTTATGTAATAGTGATACTAATATGTCTATTTCTTATGCAGCTAATGAGTCTAAGTCTTGATCATGGTAGCGTTCATTCAGTCGGAAAGGTAATGTTGTATTGCGAGGATTTAAGCAATTCAATTACATCAAAAACATATATACTAATGTTCGTTATCACTTAAACTTATGTTTGTAGCCGGAAGTAGACTCGTTTGTGAACTTCTGATGTGCTACGAGTGGTTTAACAAAAACAACTAAATTAAACCCTAAACTAGACTCTCTAAGCTTTAAATTTATAAAACTAAGACTCTCTAAACCCTAAACCACACGACCGGCAAGTGTACCGATCAATGTAGTATAGCCTAAGGAAGTCCGAGTATCGAACCCAAGAGACTCTACTGAATTCCGCTAACGACTTTATCTAGACTTAGACTGACACGACTTAACTAAATGTTTATTGATTTGGGGGGGGGGGGGGGGTTCTAAAAATCCTAAGAATGCAAATAACGACTAACTAGACTAGCTAAAGAACTAGCACGAACTCACACGAAAACTGAACTCAAGGATGATGAAGGAACTACCTAGACAGGAATCCTGATTGCTTTTAGTAATGATTATAATTGGAAGTTGTCTGCTATGGAACCGGGATCTTAAAATTCTCACCTCTCGGGAAATCTAAGGACCCCTAATCTCTCTCAAGAGCACGCTAAGATCCCCTAAAGGTTGTTAAACTACCGGTTATTAGACTCCTTTACAAGACATCTAATGGGTTTATAAAAGTATCCTAAAAGGCTCACTCGCTTACGAGACCTAAACCTAGGATAGGTTTGTTTTCTCAGCTAGACTTGCTAGAAAGCAGCCAAAAGGTAAACTTCCTAAGAAGGACCCACCTTGCGGTTTAATCACTTAGACCTAGCAATAATCTCGCACCTTATAGCTATTGATGATTAGTAGAACACTTGATTTTATTAAATTACCAATTATTACTTCTAAGGTTACTTATGCAATTTTCACCCTAAAGGATCAAAGATTTATTATGTGATATAGACACTCACCAAAACCTAAAACCCTAGCCCGACTCTATTCCGTGATAAAGACCGTCACCAAGAATCGAACGAAATAACAAACGATAATTAAACAATATCAAGTACGCAAACACATCTAACTGATAGAACAAACCGTTTACAATTTATAAACAATCCATAGCATTCAAAAATCCAAGAATAATCAAATCCTAAGCAATCATTCAACCATGTCTAGGTAGTAACAAGAAGTTTAGCCGCAAATCATTGTCAAAACCAAAGTATCAAACAATGTATAAACTGAATTCATCATTAAACAATCAAAATCAAACGAAAAACGAAGAAACAAGATATTAGAACCCGTAAACTTTGATCCCGTGTGCTCCTGAATGTTCCCCGATGATTCCTTGACTTCCCGAACCTTCAACAAGCTTCAATCAGCCTCCAATGGTCGTCCAAGAACTCTCTAATTCGTAATAATGTTGTTCCTCTCGGCTGTTGATGATTATGACCTTATAAAACCCAAGAAACCCTACAATTCCTTGCTGATCAAGTCTGTTACGCGATCATGACTCCCACGCGGCCCGCTTTATAGATTAAAGTAAGTTCATGCGGGCCGCGAGTGTGTTATATGCCGGAAACATAGTTTAAGTTGATGCGGCCCGCTTATGAATGTCTCATAAGCTGAAGCGGGCCGCCTGAGACCTTCAGGTTTGATTTTTCACTTCGTTTCAACTCCCGAGCTTCAGGTTTCCGATCCAGTCTTTCGCCTTTCCATATTATGACTCGTATCCGCTTCTTTTGGCTGCAAAGACCTCGAAAATACAAATAATCAAAAGTATGTACATTCTATGCTAAAACGGAACTAAATCTAACGACTAAAACTAGACGCGAATAAAGATGTATTTTGCAATACATAAAATATCCCCAAACTTAACCTTTTTTCGTCCCCGAAAAAAAATTATGCAAACGGAATCATAGTCGGAATAATTCAACGGGTCAAAAGCTTATGTTACTTTATTAAAACCGAAACTTGTGTTAGCCGCGATTGCAAGTATATTTGTCCTCTTAAACCCAACCCGGTTCCAAGCCCTTATCATGTAATTTAGTTCAAGTTCGGTCAATCTACCTAAGGTCTCACGCTAAGAATTGCAAGTCCACCTAATCCCCCCTCAAGCTTATAGGACAAAAGGAACAACCACAGGGTTATTTCCTAACCGTTTTATACCAAGATCAAGAGAGTTTAAAATCAAATCTATTTTTCCATTTTTTTTCTTTTCTTTTTTTTTCTTTCTTTCGTGAGTCTAGACGATGCTTTCCCTAACCAAGAGTTATTCCGGCTGTAGAGTCGCTATCCCCAACCACAGATTACTTAGGTTTCGGTACTTTTATTCGGCAATTCGATTTCACACATCCCAGAGGCATTCCGGCTATAGAGTCGCTATCCCCAACTCGGATTACATAGACATGTGCTACTTTCATTTAGTTTCTAGCTCACTTTTATTTATTATTTTTTTTTCAACGAGATAATGACCAAAAACTCTAACGATCTTAGCTTATAACGGTATCCCTTATACTATTTTTTGGCGGTTTCAGTTTCTTCACTCTCCCTAGATGAGAACCCACTAGTAGACCGACAATTAGGTAATTTTAAGATCAAAGGAACCTAGAACCGAATCGAGCCTACCCGCATATCCCAAACTAGACACAAGCACGATTATTTTATTCTCATATTATTATTATTTGAACCCGAACAAAAATCTGACTTTTCTTTCATTTTCCGTTTTTATTTTGCAAACTTCTTATTTCAAAAGACATTTTCTAAATTTTTCAATTTTTTTTCAATTTTTTAATTTTTTTGTATTTTTCGACTTTTTATGACTCAAGACACTACTAACTAGACACTAAATGATAGTTCCCATCCCCACACTTAAAATTTACATTGCCCTCAATGTAAGATGAAAACCGACTCAAAAACTAAAAATAAATAAGAAATAAAAGACACAGGGGCAAATTGGAAAGGACTTAGCTGGTTTAATTCCCGCGGATGCTCCAAAACTCTCGTCCAATCCAGCTCGATCGTATAGCATTTCATTCGCGATCGGCTTTGACACTGACTGATATGCTTGATAAATGCCTTGAAATTTGAACAGCAGCTCCAAAATCACTCGAATGGAGATTGAGTACGGGTGGTACATATTCAAACCTGCATAAACAAAAACAAGCAAAATACCAAAGCAATACCGACTCGACACAAACGACTCAAAAACTACTAACTTAGACGCATGGTACAAAATATAAAAGTTTAATGCAAGCACATACCCCTTGGACGACGACTCAAACCAGCAACGATGGTAAATACAAATAATGGTGATGAATGAATGGATGGTGATTTGTGAAACAAATTTTTGGCCAAGGCTGCTGTTCATCGAAAAACAAGACCCACGCGGCCCGCTTGAGTGTTTAAGGTAAGTTGACGCGGGCCGCGAGTGTCCAGAAATACCAGATTTTCATTAAGTTCATGCGGCCCGCCTGGAAGTAACATATAGATAATGCGGGCCGCCTGAACAGCAAACAGCAGCTGATTTCATGGCAGAAACAGCAGATTGCTGTTTTTATATTTTAAATAATGCCCAAAATGCCCCCAGCCCCGTATTTTATCGTTCTGAACAGTAAACATACCTGGGCAATGCTCGTTTGCTGAGTTCGACCTGCGTGAATAGGCGTGTACCTGCAAAAACTTTTACAAAACACAAAATACGCAAAAACACGAAACGACACTAACAACACTAACAACCTAACTAACGACACTATACGAACTACGACTCATTATACAAACTCTACAAATATGTCACAACTGTTCACGCAATTACGGAGGGTCATATAAGCGGAGCTCACCTCCATACAAACTCGTTCGGGCTCTAGCACTATCATTCCAAATATTTCCCGTATTTCTTCCAACTTTCTCATACCTATCCCACTCTCTCGACTCGTCATCGGGCGGATCCCCACACTTGAGTTTTGCCACCTTCTCTAAACTTGGCGCACTCACCACCTTTTTCTCTTCTCTTTAATTCTTCTCACTCTTCTCACTCCCCTCTACCAATGCGACCGCCTCTACTTTCTCACTCGACCCTCTCACATTATTCACCTCAAAAACTACCGACTTGTCACCCGCTCTAAGTGTAATTGTGCCTAAGAAGACATCTATAAGCGCCTTAGCAGTGTTCAAAAACAGGCGTCCTAAAATCAACGACACTCGATCATCGGCCTCCATGTCTAGCACTACAAAATCAGCCGGAAAAACAAACTTATCAAGTTTCACCAACAAATTCTCTACAATCCCTCTAGGATACTTAACTGTTTTAACGAGAGGGTCATACGAGTTGACTTCAAATCACCAAGGCCTAGTTTTTCGTAAAATGAATATGGCATCAAATTAATACTAGCACCAAGGTCTGCCAACGCGTGGTTTTCAACATCACCACCAAACAAACATGGGATCGTGAATATGCCCGGATCAGTGAGTTTCTCAGGAAGTTTATTTAAGATCACCTCAGAACATTCTCCATTCAATGGAGTACTAGAACACTCACCTACCCTATCCTTACGCTTGAGAAAGTCCTTAAGGAACTTGGCGTATTTGGGCATGGATCTCAAAGCTTCTATGAACGGAAGATTCACCTTCAGCTGGGTGAACATCTCAAGAAATTTATCGTATACCCTGGCGTATAACTGCTGCCTAGCACGAGTGGGAAACGGAAGATGCAAAATATCAATCACTGGCTGTGGCCGAACCTTCTTCGGCTGCTTCTCCACTCTCCTCTCAACCCGAGGCTTCTCGACGTGTGCGGTACTTGCTGGGTCTAGCCTCATTTGCACTTTGCCTGGAACCTCCATCTCAATCACCTCATCTACCTCGTCATCACTTCCTAACTCAGCATTCTCTCTCACGACCTCTCCTAAACTCATCTCACTACGAGTAGTAATTGCTTTCACAGAATGATTAACTGGGTGAGTGGTACCCGAATACTGACCAGATGGGGATTCTCTCAACTGCCTAGCTATATCCCCCACTGTTCTCTTAAGATCTAAAAGAGTAGACTCTTGATTTTTAAGCTGAAGATCGTGACTCTTATTGATTTGATCTTGAGTTTGAACAAATTCAGTTAAGGATTTCTGGGTCGCCTGACTCTGCGTCATCATCGCCTGATTTTGTGTCATCATCTGAGCAAACATCTCCTCCAACCTACTCAAACTACCCTTTGAAGCCTTTCCACTACCTTGACCCTCTTGATTCGAACCACTACTTGTGTAAAGACCCGGCCCCCTATTTTGATACTGACCAGTTGGAAAACCAGGGGGATTGCCAGAAGGGCGAAAACTACTACCACTACCCTGCCAGTTGGGGTTAAAACTATTATTATTATTACTAAATAGACCCCTAGACTGACCTGCTATGTACTCTACCTGCTCTAACGTAAGTGTAGGACACTCGAGCGTGTCGTGACCTCCTCTACAAACATCACACCTATCAACCTTCTTCTTAATCTCGTTCAACTCATGCCTCATCTCCTCCCTCATCTCTTTCCTCACTCTCTCGACTACAGCAGCTACCGATGGATCCAAGCTAACTTGGTTTACCCCTCGACCGGCCGAGGAGGTACGAGCAGGAATGGAAGTCCTGCGGGTAGTGTTGTAGTCCATATCGGAATGTGCAAAACTCTCGAATAAATCATTGCACTCAATCACTGTCTTCTTTCCCATAAGCTTCCCTCCTGCTGAAGTATCGAAACGAGCTCTAATCTCAGGAGTAAGACCATTGTAGAACTTTTCAACTAACGCCCAATCCGACAAACCATGCTGCGAACAACGAGAGAGAAGCGTCTGAAAACGCTCCCAAGCTAAATGGTAAGGCTCATCAGGCTCCATGCGAAAGGAGTGAATCTGATCACGAAGGTGAGATGCCTTCGCTGGTGGGAAGTACTTGGCTATGAAAGCATCGCGAAGACCTGCCCAAGTAGTGAAAGTGCCAGCAGGCTGAGAATCAAACCAGACGGCTGCACGTCCAGCGAGTGAAAAAGGGAAGACCTGAAGGTACCTAGCATCTAGATTGACACCCTCGATGGAGTAGGTGCCACAAAGACGAGTGATGCGATTGATGTGGGCGGGTGCATCCTCGTCGTCACGACCATGGAACTGGCACGAATTCATAATGGCTGTCATGATGTAAGATGGAATCTGCCAGGACCTATCATTCTCAATAGCGGGAAGGGTGATGGGGGAATTGGCTCATGCGAGACCAGTGGTGGCCTGCTCGTAAACGGTACGATTCGCCATAGCGGGTGGAGGACTAGGTGTGCGAGAACGGGATGGTGGTGGGGAAACGTGTGGTGAAACGTGTGGTGATGGCTTCGGTGTGAAATCGAAAGCGGGGGTGGACTGCGAAAATGAAGAAGAGCTAGAAGAAGCTACCTCGGACGCAAAAGATGAGAAGGAAGACCTGATCGTAAACGGATTCGGCGGAGGTCCCTGCGAACGCGTACGAGGCATCAACTGAAAAACCAAATACGAACAAGTAAGCAAACTCTAACGACGACTCACTAAACTAGACAAGACACTAAAGCAAATATTTTTTTTGATTTTTTTTAAAATTTTTAGACTCCTACGACTCGACAAACACAAATAGCACGAAATATGTCAAACAAGTCCAAACAAAGTAATCAACGCAATCACCAAAGAATCCCCGGCAACGGCGCCAAAAACTTGTTCCCCGATGATTCCTTGACTTCCCGAACTTTCAAAAAGCTTCAATCAGCCTCCAATGGTCGTCCAAGAACTCTCTAATTCGTAATGGTCGTTGTAGTATAGTGGTAAGTATTCCCGCCTGTCACGCGGGTGACCCGGGTTCGATCCCCGGCAACGGCGCCAAAACCTTGATGTGCTACGAGTGGTTTAACAAAAACAACTAAATTAAACCCTAAACTAGACTCTCTAAGCTTTAAATTTATAAAACTAAGAGTCTCTAAACCCTAAACCACACGACCGGCAAGTGTACCGATCAATGTAGTATAGCCTAAGGAAGTCCGAGTATCGAACCCAAGAGACTCTACTGAATTCTGCTAACGACTTTATCTAGACTTAGACTGACACGACTTAACTAAATGTTTATTGATTTGTGATGTGCAACTTTTGGTTTAACAAAAACAACTAAATTAAACCCTAAACTAGACTCTCTAAGTTTTAAATTTATAAAACTAAGACTCTCTAAACCCTAAACCACACGACCGGCAAGTGTACCGATCAATGTAGTATAGCCTAAGGAAGTCCGAGTATCGAACCCAAGAGACTCTACAAAATTCTGCTAACGAATTTATCTAGACTTAGACTGACACGACTTAACTAAATGTTTATTGATTTGTGATGTGCAACTTTTGGTTTAACAAAAACAACTAAATTAAACCCTAAACTAGACTCTCTAAGTTTTAAATTTATAAAACTAAGACTCTCTAAACCCTAAACCACACGACCGGCAAGTGTACCGATCAATGTAGTATAGCCTAAGGAAGTTGTTGGGATTGAACCCTATGAAGAGGAACAGATAATTAAAGCCAAAACTGGATCAGAACAGTGGATCCAGAATAAGCAGACGTTTACAATCGATCATGCAAATCTCTCCCCTTGAAAGTGTTTTTTTTTCCTATCTACTGACCTCCTATCTACTGATCTTACTAAGTGCTGTTCTACATCTGCTGCCTTGCATCTACTGCCAAATGTCAAAGACTGATGGAAGATCAAAGCTCTGCTGATTCAATCTACTGTCTTGAGTCAAGTGCTGCTGATCCGGACAAGCACTGCTGGGTTCACAGCAGTGGAAGGAAGCAGCAGCTGTTTAAGTCTTTTATGTATTGTAATGTATAGCAGTAGTTAACATAGCAGTAGTTAAACATAGCAGTGTTTGTAAAGATCAGAGGTTAGAGTTTGTTAGGAGGTTAGAGGTCACTTTCATGGTGACATCAGCTGAAGATGCTCAGTGGTTTGCTAGTGCCTATAAATAGAACAGTACCATGCACTGTTCTATTTAGCTCTTTTCACCACACTGTCTTCTTTGCACGAACAAACTATTGAGCTCTGGCTGAGGGGGAGTTTGCATTCTTACATCAATCATTGTAATCGTTGTTGAAACAAATTCAATCTTTCGATTCATTGTGTAAAGATGTTTGATTAAAGTATTACTCTCGTTTGATTGTATGCAAAGTTTGTTTTCATCTTAATTCCGCTGCACACTCATCCATTTCCATCTTAATTTCAAACGAAAAATACAATCAAAAAGAAACTCAGATCCAACAATTGGTATCAGAGCTTGGACAGTCAAATTTGATTTAACAATCTTTTTGACGTAAATAGTTCAGCTCATTACAGTTGATACTGATCGTTTGTTCGTCCGTTGAAAAACAGAGCAAGGATAAATCACCATTAAAGTTGATTTCTCAGTGTCTGTAAAACAACAAGAATGATGTCACAATCTCAAGATGACAAAAACAACATCGGCTCACTTTTTAAACCACCTATGCTAAAACGAAATGAGTACAACATCTGGCAGAGGAGGATGGATCACATCCTCGCTCAACAAAGCACAGGTTGTTGGAGGTCTGTCACCTTTGGTCCTCATGTTCCTTCAGTGCCAAGCGCTGAAGATGCTAAAAAGTTCGTTCCAAAACCAATTGAAAACTATACCGAAACCGACTTTCAAAAGATCGAACTAGATGCTAAAGCATTTAGCATCATAGCATCAGCGCTGCCCAATGAAATATATGCTGGACTGTTACACTGTAACAGTGCCAAAGAATTATGGGAAGCACTTAAGGAACAGTTTGGAGGTACTGAAGAAGTCATAGAAAACAATAGGGAAATCCTGAACCAACAGTACGAAACATTTTGTCATGTTAGAGGTGAATCACTGACTCAACAATTTGAGCAGTTTAGTTGTCTCATCAGTGAACTGAGGCTTGTTAATACTACTTTTACAAACTCGACTCAAAACAGCAGGTTCCTCAGGTCACTGCCCGAAAAATGGGACACTATAGCCTTTGTCACCAGAAATTCACCTGAGTTCAAGGATCTGACCTTGACCCAACTCCATGGTCGACTCCTGACCTACGAAAGGGAGTTGAACCAGAAAAGGAATTTACAAGAGTCAGGAAAAGCCGTTGATGATTATACATTCGGTAACACTGCTCTTTTGGGTCAAGAAGAATCTGGGAGCAGTGGTAAGGACCAGGGTTATGATCATTTCATTGACATAACTGCTGGAGCAAATTTTAACAACCCTGATCCTCACTCTGCAAGTTATGCATTCACTGCAAACGAAAACCAGATGTCAGATAATTTAAGCTTTGAACTCAATGATCTACAACATTTTGATCCCACTGACTTAGAAGAGATGGATATTTTGCACCAATTGGCTTTGCTTAGTGTAAGAACAAGCAAATTCTACAAAAGAACAGGGAGAAAGTTCCCAGGGTTGCATGGGAATCTAAGGGTTGGGTTGGATAAATCAAAAATCAAGTGTTACAAGTGTAATAGACTAGGTCATTTTGCTAGAGAATGCAGGAGTCAAACCACTGGTCCCATAATCACTCATCCTAGCTCAAATTCTAGACCTCAAAGTCAAAACACTGTCCACCATACCCAATATACCCCAGCAGCACATGTAAACACTGCTCACTATGCTGCTGCCCCTGTGCCTGTGCATTATTTCCAAACCACTGTTCCACAGATCCAATATGTTCAAACCCCTGTTCCACAGGCACCAGTGCAGGTTGCACCTCAAACCACTGCTCCAGCAGCAACACAACCAGATCAACAAAGCTTTTTCACTCAAGGGTTTGTTGACTAGAGCAGTATGCCTGAAGACCTTAGTGATGAAAATTTTGCACTCTATGCTTTTAATGAACCTTCAAATGATGAATTTTGTTTGATGGCATTAGAGTCAATACAGGAGGAGGTTGAAACTGAGGAGGAACAGCTAAGTAATGAAACAGTGGATGAGGTGACTGAAGCAGTGGTTACTGCTATGGCTGGTGAAGTACTGTTGGGAGAAAGTTCAGGTTCCCTGATTGAACCACTGACAGATCCTTGGTCCGAAGAGGACAAACAAGAAGAGAAGGAAGAAAGGGCTGGTGAAAAGAAGGTGAAAGCTGATGTTGATGAAGATCATCAATGTGATTGTGCTATGATGGCAGCTGCCAAGGTATCTCCTCAAGTTCTTGAAAAACTGTGTTCTGATAATTGCATAATTGCTTTTGCTAACATTAAAGAGGTGAATGAAAACCTTCGGGATAAAGTCTTATCTGATGAAGTCAAATTTGAAAGGTCTTTAAAAGAACTTAAAAACAAATTGACTGAAAAAGAAAAAGAGATCAGTTGTTTAAAAGAAGAGCAAAGCATAACCAAAACCCAACTTCAAACTATGGTAGAAAAATACAAAGTTTGCAAAAAGGAGTTGGAATCCACCCAGATTACTTGTGAAAGATGGGTGGAATCCTGTAGAGGATATGAGGTTATGCTTGAAAAACAGAGAAAAAGCAATGTGAAATTTGGAGTTGGATTTAGAAAACATGATGATGAAAACACTGCTTTTGAAAACTCTGTTCAAATCAAAACCACTGATGTGACCACTGAGTTCACACCCACAAACAAGAATGGCCAAGAAGTGAAAATCACTGACAAACTTGGTAACAAAATCACACTTGACAGACCAATTGGATCCTCTACTTTTGAGGAGCTTGAAGAATACCAATTTAAACCAAAATGGTCTGATGAGTGTGATATTCTTGAAAATTTCAAGCCAATGGACTTTACATCAACTGATGGTGTTAAAGCTCCTAAAGCTAAAGTTATACCTCTCAAGGACATCCCGGCAGTGGTTAAAACCTCTGCTGCAAAGGAGTCTGAAAAGAGAAAGAAGAAAGAAAAAATTGATAACTTGTTTTGTGAATTCTGTGAGAAAAGGAATCATCTAACAAAAGATTGTTTCCACTTGAAAGCTTATGATTTAAACAGAAGAAGTGTCATTGTCCCAGCAGATAGTTGCACTATTTGTGGTAAAACAAACCACAAAACTCAAGCATGTGTGTACCTCAAAAACTTTGATGTGAAAAAGAATGAGTACATTGCTAAAACATCCTTGAGTCCATCATCATCATCAACATCCGTCAAATTCACCAAGAAACAACCACTGTTTGTGCCAGTTCAAACAGCTGTTACAAAACAGTTGAACCAAACATCTGTCAAAAGAGATGTTCAGGTTACTGATGCACCCCCTGCTAATCAATTCAGGAAAGGCAAGGATAAACAGTCTTACCAAAGGATTCCACACGTTTATGAGACCTACAAAAGGTCCTCTAAACCCAGAGTGAACAGGCATCCTTTTGGTTACCAGCAGCTGATTGGTCAGGACCTACAACAGTGGTTAGAGAAACACTGTCCTAAAACAGTTCAAACCCCTGACCTAACCACTTTCCATCATTCTGCTTCCATCCCAGACACTGTTGAGACCCCATCCAAAGCCCTGCTGGCTTTGGAGACCCTAATGAACTAATCCTTTTACTTCATGTGCAGGGAGCTTCTGCATGCTTTGATAGTCTTTGGTATGTAGATAGTGGAGGCTCCAGGCACATGACAGGATGTAAAGCCCTCCTCAAAGACTTTAAAATCCATGGTGGGGGTGATATATCCTTTGGGAATAATAGTAAAGGAAAAGTTCTAGGGTCTGGTACAGTGCAGTCTGGAAAAGTAAAATTTGAAAATGTCAATCTAATAGACAATCTAAAATTCAACCTTCTGAGTGTGTCCCAAATGAGTGACAAGGGATTTGGGTCATTCTTCACAAAAGACTGTTGTATGATTGTTGGACCAGAAATGGTCAAAAAGATTGAAGCAATAATCAAAACTGGTCAAACTAAACTTGTTGCTCAAAGAAGTGGCAATGTTTATGTTGTTGACATGTCAAAAGAGTGTCCCAGAGCTGATGCCTGTCTGTTCTCAGCTGCCTCTAACAAAGAGACAGAACTTTGGCACAGAAGGCTGGGGCACACAAATCTTAAGACAATAACTGAAATTTCAAAAAATGGTTTGGTGAGAGGCCTACCACAAAAATTGTTTTCATGTCCTGAACATTGCATTTCCTGTTTAAAATGAAAACAACATAAAAGTTCCTATAAGTTCATTGAAGAGTCCAAAACAACCCAGTGTTTGCAAATGCTGCACATGGATTTGTTTGGCCCAGTTCAAGTCATGAGCCTTAAAAAGAAAAGATATTGTTTGGTTATTGTCGATGACTTTTCTAGGTTCACATGGACTTTCTTTTTGCACTCAAAAGATGAAACTGCAGGCATTTTGCAAGACTTTGTAATACAGGTTGAAAAACAATTTGACCTTCCAGTGAAAAGCTTCAGGAGTGACAATGGCACATAATTCAAAAATAAGCAGCTGGATGCCTTCTGTGTGAAGAAAGGGATTGTAAGGCAGTACAACATCCCTAGAACACCAGAGCAAAATGGGGTAGTAGAGAGGAAGAACAGAACTTTGATTGAGGCTGCCAGAACCATGCTTGCAGATTCAGGTTTGCCATTAACTTTCTGGGCAGAGGCAGTAAACACTGCTTGCTATGTTCAGAACAGAGTTTTAATAAACCCCAGGCACAAAAAGACTGCTTATGAAATTCTGTATAAAATAAAACCACTGATATCTTACTTCAAGGTGTTTGGCTGCCCATGCTTTATTTTGAACTTAAAAGATTCCATTTCAAAATTTGCAGCCAAAATTGATTGTGGTTATCATCTGAGATACTCAACCACTGCCAAGGCCTACAAAGTGTTCAATACACGGACCAAGGCAGTGGAGGAGACTTTGGATGTAAAGTTCAATGAACTTTCATCAATGAAAATCCCAGCAAATCCTGCTGATCTGTTTAATCTTGATAAATTTACTTTTGAAAATACTGCTGTCAAGACTAACAGTGCAGGTCCATCAGAGGATACAACACTAGACTATGGGTATGAAATCATCATCCCTCAAAGGTCTGCCACAAAGGGAAAAGCATCAGTTGTTCAAAACAGCTGTCAAAGCTCAACCACTGCTACCTCAACAGTTGTTGACCAAAGTAGCCCATCAACCACTGCTTCCACATCCACAAACACTGCTGACAAAAGTCCTCAAACAGTGGATAAAATTCAGCAGATGTCCACTCCATTACCTCCTATTCCACCACCTTTTGAAGCCACTGCTGGTTCATCAAAGTCCCCAGCAGTGGTTGGCTCAGATGATACACATTTGCAGCCTTCACCAACCAATGCCATCATACCATACCAAGGAGATTTAATCTTCTTGCCATCTCATCCACCTGATCAAATCATTGGCAACATAAATGAAGGGGTGCTCACAAGAAGCCAAACCCAAAACATTTGTCTTTTTGCTGGTTTTCTATCACTCCATCAGCCAGTCAAGTACCAAGAGGCACTGAAATACAACAGCTGGGTAGAAGCCATGCAAGAGGAGCTCCAACAGTTTAAAAGACAACAAGTATGGGAGCTTGTACCACTGCCAACAGAGGTTAGTCCCATTGGCACAAAGTGGGTCTTCAAAAACAAAACTGATGAAAGGGGTATTGTTGTCAAGAATAAAGCCAGGCTTGTGGTTCAAGGTTACAGACAGGAAGAGGGGATTGATTATGATGAAACATTTGCCCCTGTTGCAAGATTAGAAGCAATTAGACTGTTCCTGGCCTTTGCTGTTAACCACAATATGAAGGTGTTTCAAATGGATATCAAAAGTGCTTTCCTCTATGGTAATATTCAAGAAGAGGTATATGTTTGTCAACCTCCAGGCTTTGAGGATCCATTTTATCCAGATCATTTCTACAGGCTAAACAAAGCCTTGTATGGCTTGAAACAAGCACCAAGGGCCTGGTATGAAACTCTTTCCACCTTTCTACTCTCAAATGGTTTCAAAAGAGGTACCATTGATAAAACACTGTTTTTAAAATGGAGAGGAAAGGATTTAATGATTGTCCAAATTTATGTGGATGACATTATTTTTGGAAGCGCATGTAATAAAATGTGTGAAGAGTTTAGGGAACTCATGACAACTGAGTTTGAAATGAGTGCAATGGGTGAGCTGCAATGCTTTCTTGGTCTCCAAGTACAGCAATTGCAAAATGGAACTTTCATTCATCAAAGTAAATATGCTAAAGAACTTTTAACTAAATTTGATATGAATGATTGTAAACCATGCAGCACACCCATGGCAACAAATAAGCTAGTCATGTCTGATGAAAAGGATGAGCTGATTGACCAAACACTTTATAGAAGCATGATTGGGTCTTTATTGTACCTAACTGCATCTAGACCAGACATCATGTTTGCAACATGTGTCTGTGCAAGAAGTCAATCAGCTCCCAGAAAATCAAATCTCATTGCTGTAAAAAGGATTTTCAGATACATAAAAGGTGCTCCCACACTTGGTATCTGGTATCCAGCTAATGGGAATATCAAGCTTTCAGGCTTTTCAGACAGTGACTTTGCTGGATGCCACACCACAAGGAAGTCCACATCAGGAGGGTGCCAGTTTCTAGGTGATTGCTTAGTCTCATGGCAAAGCAAAAAGCAAGCAGCTGTTTCAACATCCACTGCTGAAGCTGAATACATTGCTGCTGCAAGCTGTACAGCCCAACTCCTGTGGCTTCAAAATCAGTTACTGGATTTTGGTATCACTGCCTTAAAGACACCACTTATGTTGGATAGCCAGGCAGCAGAAAATATCATCAAAAATCCAGTTTCCCATTCAACCACCAAACACATCGACATCAGACATCACTTTGTGAAGGATTGCGATGAAAAAGGTTTGATTTCTCTGCATCATGTCCCAACTAAAGATCAGCTGGCTGATGTGCTCACAAAGGCACTTGATACAGCCACCTTTGAAAGCTTGGTCTCTAGAATTGGGATGCTAAACATGGAATAATAAGCAAAATCTTGTTTTTCTATGCATAAAAGCAACAAAATGTTTTCAGAAAATCAAAAATCCATCCTTAAAAATAGCTAAAAATGAAGTTTTCATTAAAAATCCTTAAAAGTCTGCCATAACCACTGTTTTGTTCAAAAGTCTGCTCTACTTCAAAAGTCTGTCCACTGCTGAAAGCCATCCTCTGCTCTCTCACTTTTCTTGATAACCTCTGTTGTTCAAAAGCAGAGTCTTATCCACTGATATACTATCCACTGATAGTAAAAATCACCCACTGCTTCCATTTTACCGTTGTAACTACTGCTTTCATCAATAGCTTTCACCAATGTACTGTCCTTCATTTCATCAGAGTTTGGCATGTGGGCAGTACATAATGATCAGTACTTTTGTAACGGCTGCCACCTCAGCCTTCACTTTTCCCTTATAAAATCCCCCATTCACCATAAAACAGGGTTTTACTGTCGAATTGAATTCTTAAAAATTCTCTTCTCAAAACAGTTTTTCATCTCACTTCTTCACATATTTCTTCGATCAATCATCCTCAAAATGACAAAATCAAAGAAATCTGCAAAACCCACTTCCAAATCATCATCAAAAACAGCCTCTCAAAAGGCAACCTCCACCGAAATTCCATTTAAACCATCTCACAATCTCCTGGGTCTTCTCACAAAACCAGGAACCACCAAAGTTTTCAACTCCATCCTTGACATTATGGCAAAATCAAAGTACAAAACTTTGTTAACCGCCGATGCACCCATCTATTTGGCGACCCAAAGAGAGTTTTGGAAAAATGCAACCCTTGCAAAACAAGGAGACACTGTCACTGCCATAAACTCTTTTATAAAGGGAAAAGCTGTCCAAATCACGCCACAATCCATATCAGAGGTCTTTCAACTCAATGATCAGGAAGGTAAAAATGCTTTCACAAAATATGAGTTACAAAATGACTTCATTGAGAGAGGGTATGAAGCAACAATGATGAAGAAAATTACCTTAGAAAAAGGTTGTTTTCCTTCTGCAACCAGATTTTTATTCCATACCCTCCTCCTATGTGTTTCAAATAAAACCACTTCTTTCAATGAAATCCCTTTAAAGATTCAAAATCTGGGATATGCTATTCTTCAAGAAGAAAATTTTAACTATTCTCGGGAAATTTTCAAAGATTTGGTTAATAATGTTGCATCAAAATCATTCTTACTGTTTCCAAGGTTTTTGAGTTACTATTTTGAAAAGAAATTCAGTAAGGATGATTTAGCTATAATAAACCAAGGTGATCCTACTCAAATAAACAGTTTAACAACTGAAACTTTTTCAAGGATGTTAGCACCTTGCAAAACACAAGCAGAGGTGCCTGAGCAGATTTTAGCAGTTACAACTGCTCCTCAGGTATCTGCTGCTGAGCCCACTGCTCAAGGTGATCAAAGTAGCAAAACAACTGCATTGAAACCCACACCTACAATCACCAAAAAGCCACACTAAAAGAAAAATCAAAACCCCCCCAAACCCATCAAAAAGGCATCTCTGGAGGATGAGATACCAGAGCAAATGCCAGTGACAAAACAAAAGTCACAAGAAACCACTGCTGCTACTTCCTCACAGCAGTTGGTACAAATATCTCAACCCATAACCGAAACTCCTCCTGCTTCTTCACAAAAAGAACAGGTTGTACAAATAGGGTCCCCACATCATGATGCTCTGGAAACACTTGTTTCTATCATCCACAGCTCAATACCCGGAGCAAACCCACTTTCTACACCACCACTCACATCCAAAATTCCATCCCCAATAAAACCACTGTTGGATGCAATTGATTTGAACCAGGCACTATCCAGTCCTTCTCAATCACCTATCAATGAGAATATACCTCAAAAATTGACTGGGTCTGATGTATCAATCTTTGCTAACCCACCAACACAACCTGAGGAGGTTACACCCCTTAAGTTACAAGTAACTTTTGGTGGTAGTCCAAGTGAAGCAGCCACTACAACTGTTGAACCCACTGGTTTACAGTTGGACAATGGTTACATCAATAAGACTTCCTTGGAGGCAATTCCTTACATAGCACCTCTGCCAACCACCAGTGGATTTATCTATCCTACTGGCAACATCAAAAGGTTGTCAAGTGTTGAAGGAAGAAGACCCCAGTACCAAGACAAAGGGGCATCAGTGGTAGATGTTTGGAGTACACTCCCTACCTCAACCACTGATAAAACCACTACTAGTGGGAAATCAGATGATCCCATTAAATTGGGTGATGATTTAAAATACATGGATTTGACGGAACGTGTTGAAAAGTTGGATACATCTGTGGCAGATATTAAAAATATGCTGCAACAGGTGTTGACAATACAAAAGATGCAATCCACTGTTGTTCCACCTCAAGCACCTGCTCCATCACAAGCATCTGCAACAAATGAGCTCTGGAATCTTTTTCAACCTTTTCTCCAACAACAACAAGCAATGGCAGATCAGCAACATGAACTTCATGTCAAAAATCTGAGAACCATTATGGAGTCTAGGTACAAGAACACTCAAGCAGATATCAAGGCAATTAAGGCCCATCTCTTGGAAACCACTGGCACTGCTCCTCCAACATTATTTTTCATTGATCAACTCCCAGAAGATAATGCCAAAAAGGGGGAGAGAATTCAGGAGTGGAAGAAAAAGGGGATAGATGATGGTCTTTATGTTGAACCTGAAAAGGATGCTTTGACCAGAAAAATTCCCTTGCCAGATGGTAGCAAAAAGGTTGATGCTACTCAAGAAGCACTTGATGCAGGAGTAGCAAGTGTTAAAAGAGATAGAATGGCAAAGGATATCTCAAGATGGAATGAGAAGAAGAGAGCTTTTATGGAACTGTATGCGCAGGGTTGTTCTGGTTCAAAGGTTTCTAAAAGGCCCAAGACAAAAAGGCAATCAAAATCCATTCCATCCAGTATTCCAAAGCCTCCAAAACCATCATCCAAAAGCCATAAGCATCAAACCTCCATCCAAACAGTTATTGTAACTCCTGCTGTACCAACTACTGCTGGTGCTTCAGTTGTTTCAACATCTGTTCCTACTTCAACACACACCACCTCAACACACACCACAATCACTGCCTTACCACCACCATCTCCACCAAAAACAACACCTGCTGACATACAGCAGAAGACAGCAGATGTTATAACATCTGTTGTAATGACAACAGTGGTTGAAACACCAGTTGTTTCAACAGTTGTTAGTAAATCACAATCCACTGCCACTACATCCACCACCACTGTTCCATCCAAAACATCATCAGTCCCTCCCACAAAAAGGAGAAGACTAATTCTCAAAGATGATGACAATTCACCACCACAAACATCTTCAAAATCTTTAGCACTTGTCAAAATTCCAAAACCTGTTCCTCTCTCTTCAGTTAAAATACACAAGCCCTTGCCTCCTGCAGGTATTCAATTTCCTCTTGAACTAGCAGCTGTTAGAGAAGAAATAAAATCTTTTTACTTTGAGGATGACCCTGCCAAAAGGAGTTTGCCATCAATAAAAGGATATCCCTGGCCTAAAAATATTGATGAATATTTGGAAATCAAGGCCAAACAAGCAGAGGATATCTCAAACAAAAACACAAAAGGGAAATCTGACAAAGAAATTTCAAGATACTATCAATATCTGCTCACACTAGTCAGATCCCTAGAACAATTTGCAAAAAATGTCAGTCAACAAATTTCAGAAAAAGCAGCTGAAACTTTGGAAAAAGACTACATTAAAAGCACCATGGCTCACAAAAAGGGAGAGTCCAAAAGGAATGTGCCTGACAAGTGAGCTGAAGAGAATGAAAGACGAACTGGATGCTGCTGATTATGGTAATAAAAGACAAATTGCTAGATGGAAAGAAGATATGGTCAGGGCAACCTACAAAAGGTTGGAGGAACTAAGAAAGAAAGATCCAAATGTTCCTAAAAAACCTGACTATCCTGAAGCAGAGGTTTCTGAAAAACCAACAAAGCTGAAATTCAGGAGAGCCACTGCTCCAGCTGGTGCTGCCATCTACAAAAGAAGGAGCAAAAACCAGTTGAGTATGGAAACAATTCAAGATCTATTAGCTGGAGATGCCATTGTAAAAGTAGGCACGGAAGTAATGATAAAAGAAGATCTTGAATTGGAACAAACTGCAACAACTGCTCAGCCAGTTTTGAATAGGCCAGCCTCTCCAAATACTTCTGCTAATAAACATCTCCCAAGAAACCCACCAGGCTCAAAAATACAAAAGTGGGAAACTGATAAACAGTCCTGCGTATTGACTTTGCTCAGGTCTGATGGCGAAGTGAAGAAAATATCAAGGGAACAAGCTCTTGGCCTGAGTCTTGAAGATTTGCAGGATCTCCTTGATCTTCCACTTAGCAGGGATGATGAAGATACAGATGCCTTAAACTTTGAACTGCAATTCAAAGGCCAGATAAGGGAACTGTTGATGAGGCAATAAAGATCTCCACAAATAATGAGGAGTTTTGGCATTATCTGTTCCAGGGGGAGATTGTTGGGATTGAACCCTATGAAGAGGAACAGATAATTAAAGCCAAAACTGGATCAGAACAGTGGATCCAGAATAAGCAGACGTTTACAATCGATCATGCAAATCTCTCCCCTTGAAAGTGTTTTTTTCCTATCTACTGACCTCCTATCTACTGATCTTACTAAGTGCTGTTCTACATCTGCTGCCTTGCCTCTACTGCCAAATGTCAAAGACTGATGGAAGATCAAAGCTCTGCTGATTCAATCTACTGTCTTGAGTCAAGTGCTGCTGATCCGGACAAGCACTGCTGGGTTCACAGCAGTGGAAGGAAGCAGCAGCTGTTTAAGTCTTTTATGTATTGTAATGTATAGCAGTAGTTAACATAGCAGTAGTTAAACATAGCAGTGTTTGTAAAGATCAGAGGTTAGAGTTTGTTAGGAGGTTAGAGGTCACTTTCATGGTGACGTCAGCTGAAGATGCTCAGTGGTTTGCTAGTGCCTATAAATAGAACAGTACCATGCACTGTTCTATTTAGCTCTTTTCACCACACTGTCTTCTTTGCACGAACAAACTATTGAGCTCTGGCTGAGGGGGAGTTTGCATTCTTACATCAATCATTGTAATCGTTGTTGAAACAAATTCAATCTTTCGATTCATTGTGTAAAGATGTTTGATTAAAGTATTACTCTCGTTTGATTTTATGCAAAGTTTGTTTTCATCTTAATTCCGCTGCACACTCATCCATTTCCATCTTAATTTCAAACGAAAAATACAATCAAAAAGAAACTCAGATCCAACAGAAGTCCGAGTATCGAACCCAAGAGACTCTACTGAATTACGCTAACGACTCTATCTAGACTTAGACTGACACGACTAATCTAAATGTTTATTGATTGGGGGTTTTACTAAAAATCCTAAAAATGCAAATAACGACTAACTAGACTAGCTAAGGAACTAGCACGAACTCACACGGAAGACGGAACTCAAGGATGATGAAGGAACTACCTAGACAGGAATCCTGATTGCTTTTAGTTATGATTATAATTGGAAGTTGTCTGCTATGGAACCGGGATCTTGGAATTCTCACCCCTCGGGAAATCTAAGGACCCCTAATCCTTCTCAAGAGCACGCTAAGATTCCCTAAAGGTTGTTAAATTACCGGTTATTAGACTCCCTTACAAGACATCTAATGGGTTTATAAAAGTATCCTAAAAGGCTCACTCCCTTACGAGACCTAAACCTAGGATAGGTTTGTTTTCTCAGCTAGACTTGCTAGACAGCAGCCAAAAGGTTAACTTCCTAAGAAGGACCCACCTTACGGTTTAATCACTTAGACCTAGCAATAATCTCGCGCCTTACAGCTATTGACGATTAGTAGAACACTTGATTTTATTAAATTACCAATTATTACTTCTAAGGTTACTTATGCAATTTTCACCCTAAAGGATCAAAGATTTATTATGTGATATAGACACTCACCAAAACCTAAAACCCTAGCCCGACTCTATTCCGTGATAAAGACCGTCACCAAGAATCAAGCGAAGCAATTATCAATAATAAAACAATACCAAGCATGCAAACACATCTAACTGATAGAACAAACCGTTTACAATTTATAAACTATCCATAACATTCAAAAATCCAATAATAATCAAAACATAGCAATCATTCATCCATGTCTAGGTAGTAACAAGAAGTTTAGCCAACAATCATTGTATCAAAAGACATAACAATCATCAACAAATCAGAATTCATCATGAATAAACAAAGAACAAACGAACGAGAAGAATAAACGAGAAGTTAAAACCTTCAAACCCGAGTGCTCCCTAGCCTTCCACGATGATTCCTAGCTTCCCGAATGCTTCAAACGCCTCTAATCAGCCTCTAAACTTCTCCAAAATTCGTAACTTTTCGTATATATCCGGCTGTGAACGATTATGATGAATTTATAACTCAAAACCCTAAATTGCCATGCAAGTTACGACTGTCCGCGATATATAACTCCCACGCGGCCCGTGTCACAGAACACATAAGCTAATGCGGGCCGCGAGTCTCTTAAATACCGGATTGTTCTTTTAAGTTAATGCGGCCCGCGTATGAATGTCTCATAAGCTGAAGCGGGCCGCCTGAGACCTTCAGGTTTGATTTTTCACTTCGTTTCAACTCCCGAGCTTCCGGTTTCCGATCCAGTCTTTCTCCTTTCCATATTATGGCTTGTATCTGCTTCTTTTGGCTGCAAAGACCTGGAAATCACAAACTATCAAAAGTATGTACATTCTATGCTAAAACGGAACTAAATCTAACTATCTAACGACTAAAACTAGATGCGAATAAAGATGTATTTTGCAATACATCAAATATCCCCACACTTAACCTTTTTTCGTCCCTGAAAAAGAATTATGCAAACGAAATCATAGTCGGAATAATCGAACGGATCAAAAGCTTATGTTACTTTATTAAAACCGAAACTCGTGTTAGCCGCGATTGCAAGTATATTAATCCACTTAAACCCAACCCGGTTCCAAGCCCTTATCATGCAATTTTAGTTCAAGTTCGGTCAATCTACCTAGGGTCTCACACTAAGAGTTGCAAGTCCACCTAATCCCCCCTCAAGCTTATAGGACAAAAGGAACAACCACTGGGTTATTTCCTAACCGTTTTATACCAAGATCAAGAGAGTTTAAAATCAAATCTATTTTTTCATTTTTTTTCATTTTTTTTTCTTTTCTTTTCTTTTTTTCTTCTTTCGTGAGTCTAGACGATGCTTTCCCTAACCAAGAGGTATTCCGGCTGTAGAGTCGCTATCCCCAACCACAGATTACTTAGGTTTCGGTACTTTTATTCGGCAATTCGATTTCACACATCCCAGAGGCATTCCGGCTGTAGAGTCGCTATCCCCAACTCGGATTACATAGACCTGTGCTACTTTCAGTTAGTTTCTAGCTCACTTTTATTCTATTTTTTTCTCAACGAGATAATGACTAAAAACTCTAACGATCTTAACTTATAACGGCATCCCTTATACTATTTTTGGCGGTTTCAGTTTCTCCACTCTCACTAGATGAGAACCCACTAGTAGACCGACAATTAGGTAATTTTAGATCAAAGGAACCCAGAACCGAATCAAGCCTACCCGCATATCCCAAACTAGACACAAGCACGATTATTTTATTCTCATATTATTATTTTTTGAACCCGAACAAAAATCCAACTTTTCTATCATTTTCCGTTTTTATTTTGCAAACTTCTTATCTCAAAAGACATTTTCTACTTTTTAATTTTTTTTATTTTTCAAATTTTTTTTTTTTGTATTTTTCGACTTTTTATGACTCCAGACTCTACTAATCTAGACACTAAACGATAGTTCCCATCCCCACACTTAAACTTTACATTGCCCTCAATGTAAGATGGAAACCGACTCAATAACTAAAAATAAATAAGAAATAAAAGACCAAGGGCAAATCGGAAAGGACTTAGCTGGTTTATTTTCCGCGAATGCTCCAAAACTCTCGTCCAATCTAGCTCGATCGTATAGCATTTCGTTCGCGATCGGCTTTGACACTGACTAGTATGCTTAGTAAATACCTTGAATCTGATAAGCAGCTCCAAAATCACCCGAATGGAGATTGAGTACGGGTGGTACATATTCAAACCTGCATCAACAAAAACAAGCACAATACCAAAGCAATACCGACTCGACACAAAAAATGACTCAAAACTACTAACTTAGACGCATGGTACAAAATATAAAAGTATAATGCAAGCACATACCCCTTTTCCGACGACTCTAACCAGCAACGATGGTGTTATGATGATGATAATGGTTGTTTAATGGAAATGGATGAATGGATGGTGATTTATGAAACAAATTTGGGCCCAGACTGCTGTTCATCGAAAAACAAGACCCACGCGGCCCGCGTGATATATAGGGTAAGTCGAAGCGGGCCGCGAGTGTCCAAATAATTCAAACGTCCATTAAGTTCATGCGGCCCGCCTAAAATGAAGTAAATGGCTAATGCGGGCCGCCTGGACAGCAAAAACAGCAGCAATGCATAACAGTGACAGCAGATTCAATTGGAATTTATTTTATTTATTCCTAAATTAACCCTAGCCCTGTATTATGTCGTTTTGAACAAAAAAAATAGTACCTGGGCAATGCTCGTCTGCTGAGTTCGGTCTTCGTAAATAGGCGTGTACCTGCAAAAACTTTTACGACACACAAAATACGCAAAAACACGAAACGACGCAAACGACACTAACATCCTAACTAACGACACGATACGAACTACGAATCAAAATACAAACTCTACAAATAAGTCACAGTCATTCACGCACTTACGGAGGATCATATAAGCGGAGCTCACCTCCAAACAAACTCTTACGGGCTCTAGCACTATTATCCATAATATTTCCCGTATTTCTTCCAACTATCTCATACCTCTCCCACTCTCTCAACTCGTCATCGGCCAGATCCCCACACTTGGGCTTTGCCACCTTCTCTAAACTTGGCGCATTAACCACCTTTTTCTCTTCTCTATCATTCTTCTCACTCTTCGCACTTCCCTCTACCAATGCTACCACCTCGACTTTCTCACTCGACCCTCTCGCATTATTTACCTCAAAAACTACCGACTCGTCGCCCGCTCGAAGTGTAATCGTGCCTAAGAAGACATCTATAAGCGCCTTAGCCGTGTTCAAGAACGGGCACCCTAAAATCAACGGCACTCTATCATCGGCCTCCATGTCTAACACTACAAAATCAGCCGAAAAAACAAACTTATCAACTTTCACCAATAAATTCTCTACAATCCCTCTAGGATACTTAACCGTCTTATCTGCTAACGAGAGGGTCATACGAGTTGGCTTCAAATCACCAAGGCCTAGTTTTTCGTAAAATGAATATGGCATCAAATTAATACTAGCACCAAGGTCCGCCAACGCGTGGTTTTTAACATCACCACCAAACAAACAAGGGATCGTAAAAATGCCAGGATCAGTGAGTTTCTCAGGAAGTTTATTTAAGATCACCGCAGAACACTCTCCACTCAATGGAGTACTAGAACACTTACCTACCCTATCTTTCCGCTTAAGAAAATCCTTAAGGAACTTGACATACTTAGGTATGGATCTCAACGCCTCTATGAATGGAATATTCACCTTCAGTTGGGTGAACATCTCAAGAAATGTCTCGTATTCCCTAGCATATAACTGCTGCCTAGCACGAGCGGGAAACGGAAGACGCGAAATATCAATCACTGGCGGTTGCCGAACCTTCTTCGGCTGCTCCTCTACTTTCCTCTCTCCTTGAGGCTTCTCGGTGTGTGCGGTACTTGCTGGGTCTAGCCTCATGTGCACCTTGCCTGGAGCCTCCATCTCAATCACCTCATCTACCTCATCATCACTCCCTAACTCAGCATTCTCTCTCACGACCTCACCTACACTCATCCCACTACGAGTAGTAATTGCTTTCACAGAATGATTAACTGGGTGAGTAGTACCTGAATACTGACCAGAAGGGGATTCTCTCAACTGCCTTACTATATCCCCCACTGTTCTCTTAAGATCTAGAAGAGTGGACTCTTGATTTTTAAGCTGGAGATCGTGACTCTTATTAATTTGATCCTGAGTTTGAACAAATTCAGTTAAGGATTTCTGGGTCGCTTGACTCTGCGTCATCATCGCCTGATTTTGTGTCATCATCTGAGCAAACATCTCTTCTAACCTACTCAAACTACCCTCTGAAGCCTTTCCACTACCTTGACCCTCTTGATTTAAACCTCCACTCATGTAAAGACCTGGCCCCCTATTTTGATACTGACCAGATGGAAAACCAGGGGGATTGCCAGAAGGGCGAAAACTACTACCACTACCCTGCCAGTTGGGGTTAAAACTATTATTATTATTACTAAATAGACCCCTCGACTGACCTGCTATGTACTCTACCTACTCTAACGTAAGTGTAGGACACTCGAGCGTGTCGTGCCCTCCCCTACAAACCTCACACCTATCAACCTTCTTCTTAATCTCATTCAACTCATGCCTCATCTCCTCCCTCATCTCTTTCTTCACTCTCTCGACTACAGCAGCTACCGATGGATCCAAGCTAACTTGGTTTACCCCTCGACCGGCCGAGGTAGTAGGAACAGGAATGGAAGTCCTGCGGGTAGTGCTGTAGTCCATATCAGAATGTGCAAAACTCTCGAATAAATCATTGCACTCATTCACCGTCTTCTTTCCCATAAGCTGCCCTCCTGCTGAAGTATCGAAACACGCTCTAATCTCAGGAGTAAGACCATTGTAGAATTTTTCAACTAACGCCCAATCCGACAAACCATGCTGCGAACAACGAGAAAGAAGCGTCTGAAAATGCTCCCAAACTAAGTGATATGGCTCATCTGGCCCCATGCGAAAGGAGTGAATCTGATCACGAAGGCGAGATGCCTTGGCTGGTGGAAAGTACTTGGCTATGAAAGCATCGCGAAGACCAGCCCAAGTAGTGAAAGTGCCAGCAGGATGAGAATCGAACCAGACGGCTGCACGTCCAGCGAGTGAAAAGGGGAAAACCTGTAGGTACCTAGCATCTAAATTGACACCCTCAATGGAGTAGGTGCCACAAAGACGAGTGATGCGATTTATGTGGGCGGGTGCATCCTCGTCGTCACGACCATGGAACTGGCATGAATTCGTAATGGCGGTCATGATGTAAGAAGGAATCTGCCAGGACCTATCATTCTCAATAGCGGGAAGGGTGATGGGGGAATTGGCTCCTGCAAGACCGGTGGTGGCCTGCTCGTAAACGGTACGATTCGCCATAGCGGGTGGAGGACTATGTGTACGAGAACGGGATGGTGGTGGGGAAACGTGTCGTGAAACGTGGGGTGATGGCTTCGGTGTGAAATCGAAAGCGGGGGTAGACTGTAAAAATGAAGAACTAGAAGAAGCTACCTCGGAAAACTTGATCGTAAACGGATTCGGCGGAGGTCCCTGCGACCGTGTATGGGGCATCAACTGAAAAACCAAATACGAATAAGTAATAAGACACTAACAATGACTCACTAAACTATAAAGACACCAAAGAAAATATTTTTTTTGATTTTTTAAGATTTTTAGACTCCTACGACTCGACAAACACAAATAGCATGAAATATGTCAAACAAGTCCAAACAAAGTAATCAACGCAATCGCCAAAGAATCCCCGGCAACGGCGCCAAAAACTTGATGTGCAACTTTTGGTTTAACAAAAACAACTAAATTAAACCCTAAACTAGACTCTCTAAGTTTTAAATTTATAAAACTAAGACTCTCTAAACCCTAAACCACACGACCGGCAAGTGTACCGATCAATGTAGTATAGCCTAAGGAAGTCCGAGTATCGAACCCAAGAGACTCTACTGAATTACACTAACGACTCTATCTAGACTTAGACTGACACGACTAATCTAAATGTTTATTGATTGGGGGGGTTACTAAAAATCCTAAAAATGCAAATAACGACTAACTAGACTAGCTAAGGAACTAGCACGAACTCACACGGAAGACGGAACTCAAGGATGATGAAGGAACTACCTAGACAGGAATCCTGATTGCTTTTAGTTATGATTATAATTGGAAGTTGTCTGCTATGGAACCGGGATCTTGGAATTCTCACCCCTCGGGAAATCTAAGGACCCCTAATCCTTCTCAAGAGCACGCTAAGATTCCCTAAAGGTTGTTAAATTACCGGTTATTAGACTCCCTTACAAGACATCTAACGGGTTTATAAAAGTATCATAAAAGGCTCACTCCCTTACGAGACCTAAACCTAGGATAGGTTTGTTTTCTCAGCTAGACTTGCTAGACAGCAGCCAAAAGGTTAACTTCCTAAGAAGGACCCACCTTACGGTTTAATCACTGAGACCTAGCAATAATCTCGTGCCTTACAGCTATTGACGATTAGTAGAACACTTGATTTTATTAAATTACCAATTATTACTTCTAAGGTTACTTATGCAATTTTCACCCTAAAGGATCAAAGATTTATTATGTGATATAGACACTCACCAAAACCTAAAACCCTAGCCCGACTCTATTCCGTGATAAAGACCGTCACCAAGAATCAAGCGAAGCAATTATCAATAATAAAACAATACCAAGCATGCAAACACATCTAACTGATAGAACAAACCGTTTACAATTTATAAACTATCCATAACATTCAAAAATCCAATAATAATCAAAACATAGCAATCATTCATCCATGTCTAGGTAGTAACAAGAAGTTTAGCCAACAATCATTGTATCAAAAGACATAACAATCATCAACAAATCAGAATTCATCATGAATAAACAAAGAACAAACGAACGAGAAGAATAAACGAGAAGTTAAAACCTTCAAACCTTCAAACCCGAGTGCTCCCTAGCCTTCCACGATGATTCCTAGCTTCCCGAATGCTTCAAACGCCTCTAATCAGCCTCTAAACTTCTCCAAAATTCGTAACTTTTCGTATATATCCGGCTGTGAACGATTATGATGAATTTATAACTCAAAACCCTAAATTGCCATGCAAGTTACAACTGTCCGTGATATATAACTCCCACGCGGCCCGCGTCACAGAACACATAAGCTAATGCGGGCCGCGAGTCTCTTAAATACCGGATTGTTCTTTTAAGTTAATGTGGCCCGCGTATGAATGTCTCATAAGCTGAAGCGGGCCGCCTGAGACCTTCAGGTTTGATTTTTCACTTCCTTTCAACTCCCGAGCTTCCGGTTTCCGATCCAGTCTTTCGCCTTTCCATATTATGACTCGTATCTGCATCTTTTGGCTGCAAAGACCTGGAAATCACAAACTATTAAAAGTATGTACATTCTATGCTAAAACGGAACTAAATCTAACTATCTAACGACTAAAACTAGACGCGAATAAAGATGTATTTTGCAATACATCAATTTGGGGGGGGGGGGTTTCTAAAAATCCTAAGAATGCAAATAACGACTAACTAGACTAGCTAAAGAACTAGCACGAACTCACACGAAAACTGAACTCAAGGATGATGAAGGAACTACCTAGACAGGAATCCTGATTGCTTTTAGTAATGAATATAATTGGAAGTTGTCTGCTATGGAACCGGGATCTTAAAATTCTCACCTCTCGGGAAATCTAAGGACCCCTAATCTCTCTCAAGAGCACGCTAAGATCCCCTAAAGGTTGTTAAACTACCGGTTATTAGACTCCTTTACAAGACATCTAATGGGTTTATAAAAGTATCCTAAAAGGCTCACTCCCTTACGAGACCTAAACCTAGGATAGGTTTGTTTTCTCAGCTAGACTTGCTAGACAGCAGCCAAAAGGTTAACTTCCTAAGAAGGACCCACCTTGCAGTTTAATCACTTAGACCTAGCAATAATCTCGCACCTTACAGCTATTGATGATTAGTAGAACACTTGATTTTATTAAATTACCAATTATTACTTCTAAGGTTACTTATGCAAATTTCACCCTAAAGGATCAAAGATTTATTATGTGATATAGACACTCACCAAAACCTAAAACCCTAGCCCGACTCTATTCCGTGATAAAGACCGTCACCAAGAATCGAACGAAATAACAAATGATAATTAAACAATATCAAGTACGCAAACACATCTAACTGATAGAACAAACCGTTTACAATTTATAAACAATCCATAGCATTCAAAAATCCAAGAATAATCAAATCCTAAGCAATCATTCAACCATGTCTAGGTAGTAACAAGAAGTTTAGCTGCAAATCATTGTCAAAACCAAAGTATCAAACAATGTATAAACTGAATTAATCATTAAACAATCAAAATCAAACGAAAAACGAAGAAACAAGATATTAGAACCCGTAAACTTCGATCCCGTGTGCTCCTGAATGTTCCCCGATGATTCCTTGACTTCCCGAACCTTCAACAAGCTTCAATCAGCCTCCAATGGTCGTCCAAGAACTCTCTAATTCGTAATAATGTTGTTCCTCTCGGCTGTTGATGATTATGACCTTATAAAACCCAAGAAACCCTACAATTCCTTGCTGATCAAGTCTGTTACGCGATCATGACTCCCACGCGGCCCGCTTTATAGATTAAAGTAAGTTCATGCGGGCCGCGAGTGTGTTATATGCCGGAAACATAGTTTAAGTTGATGCGGCCCGCTTATGAATGTCTCATAAGCTGAAGCGGGCCACCTGAGACCTTCAGGTTTGATTTTTCACTTCGTTTCAACTCCCGAGCTTCAGGTTTCCGATCCAGTCTTTCGCCTTTCCATATTATGACTCGTATCCGCTTCTTTTGGCTGCAAAGACCTGGAAAATACAAATAATCAAAAGTATGTACATTCTATGCTAAAACGGAACTAAATCTAACTATCTAACGACTAAAACTAGACGCGAATAAAGATGTATTTTGCAATACATCAACTTCAATGATGTTGGTGATAATGAAGTGGCAACTGTCAAGTTGCAACAGTGTGACGATCTTGTATGTAATAATACAGAACGGTTAGTCAACGATGCCCCGACAGCCGAATTGCGGCGATCAGAGAGGTTAGTAAAGCCCGATCCGTCTATGCTATCACCTTTTGTTTTGTTCAAGAATGTGTCAAAGAGAAACAAGAGCAAAGAAGATAGTACGTGTATGGATAAACAGATTCAAAAGATCCGAGATTGGTATATCATCGAACGTTCACTGGTAAATAAGACGGATTCAAGGACCCGGAAGCTTGGAAAAACGATGGCCGGTGAAGTTGGTCCACAATTTTGGTCTTCGTTGCTAGGTGACGACGGGTCCGGTTGGTTAAGTGATGATGTAAGAAAATTATCAATATTAATGCTTTCAAATTATTTATATTTTCAAATCTGTTATTTTAAAAAATTTTCAAAACAGCATTTATACGGTTGGATGATTAAGATGTACGAGTAGAGGAACGACACCGATCGTTGGAGCATTCTACACCCTATTTTCAATTGACCGTAATTCAGTGTGATGCACATCGGAGGATGGAGGGCTATTTCAATGGGTCCTTGATTCCTATTCCACCAATTTCCGAAGTTGACGAGGTAAATTATGTTTGAATGCCGAAATGTTTATATATATTTCATTTAAAAATAAAAAATTACTAGCAACTTTTTTATGCATGGATAGGTTTATGTTCCGTTGAATATGAAAAACGTGCATTGGATTTTGGCGGTGTTCCACATTGGCAATCGGACTCTCACAATTTACGACAGGTTCGTCATATTGTATATATACTACCAATATAGTGCATTGAATCAATTTCTTACAATTTACATATTCCTACGTGTGTAGTTTATTGCAAAGTCAAACCATGGTTCAAGACATAACGGAAGTCATTTACCGCATCAATTTTGCCTTCGACATATGGCTACGCATCAACGGATACTATTAAGCCGATGAGCCATTAAAGATGTCGTTGCCGTTCAAAGTCGTTTACCCCAGCCAAGTACCTCAACAATCAGGGAGTTTAGGAGATTGTGGTGTATGGGTTTGCATTTTCATGGAAAGGTTGATCAACAAGGAACTCTATTATCGAGAAGAAAACACCGCAAAGGCAGCTTACCAAATGAGACAAAGGTTGGCTATCATGTTCTACGATAGCCTGTTACCGGAAAACTTTGATCTCGTCAGTAGTTGCCAGTCATTTGAAAATGATGAGGATGAACACGTTGATGAAAAAGTTGTAGATCCGTAAACAAGGTATTATGACATTGAACATTTTGCATTGGGCCGGCCCATTTCTGATTCGCCCCATTTCTGATTCGGCCCAATTCTGATTCAGATTTGGGGCCCAATTCTGATTCTCCCCATACTATTTCCACAAAATTAAATTTGTTCGATTTCAAAAAATGTCATTGGGCCGGCCCAAATCTGGTTATGCTTTAAATATTAAAACAGAGTGTTTTTAATTGTTTGTTTATTGTTTATAGCCCATTTACATTACAATATTTTGGTCTAGCCCATGCAGCTGACCCATTATTACGGGTTGGGCCGGCCCAAATCTGATTCTACCCTTTCTGATTTGGCTCATTACGGCAACTTTTAGCATATTCTCAACTGGTACAGAATTAATGTAAAAAAAAAAACCTGTTAACCAAATATAAAAAAAACTTTTAACGCACTATTTTCGGGCCGGCCCAAATCTGATTCTCCCCAAATCTCATTCCATTAGTGCAGCAATTCTTACACTATTTTCGGACCAATTCAGAAGGGGGGGTGCAGAATTATGTAAAAAAAAAACTTGTTAACCAAATATATTAATATAACAAAATAGATTTAATGCACATAATATATATTAATATAACCAAAACGGTTAGTTGCATACATATCTTAAATATTAAAAATAAAACTTGTTAACCAAACTAGTACATAAAACCAAAATCGGTTAACAAACGGGTGATCTTAGACATAAGTGACGAACTATATGAAGATTTACAAGTAAATCTTCATAATCTCCCAAACAGAGACCCGATCGAAGTCTTCATGATACGTCAACAGGTACTCTAGTTTTGCGTCCTCGATCACTTCTTGTTCAGTTACCTTCTTTTTCTCCTTGGACGCTGCCTTGGACGCTTCCTTTACCCTTCCATTGAACCTCGAACACACGCACCTTAGGTAGGCCGAACGGGTCTCCACCTCCTTCACATCTCGTTCGGTTTCACCAACATGTCTACAAAACATGTGGAACACGCTAACCCAAAAGGCCGCATCCATAGTAGCATGCCGGCATAGGTGTCTCGTTTCAACGTAGGACATTGCAACGGCAATGTCTTCAACCTCGGTCTATGAATCATCCATATTCTTGAAGATTTTGTGTAGAGTAAAGAAAGTGGAATGATGAATATGGGAAGTAGGTTATATATATATATATATATATATATATATATATATATATATAGGCATGGATGTCTTAATTAAATGCAAAATTAGTGTGTTACAATTAACTAATCTTAATTGTAACATAAAGTTTAATAAAGGAACTAAATTGTCATTCCATCTTTTGAAAATGACAATAATTAAATGCTAATTTTGTATAAGTTAAAAAAATACCTTTAAATAATAATAAAAAAAACAGATTCTAAAACTTTATAAAAAGTTATTAAATTATTTTATTAATATTGAGTTTACCTATTTTTAACAAACGGTTTAAAAAAAATTATAATAATAGTATTAGTTATAAAAAAGGAGGAGGTAGGTGGAAGTTATTATTGGTCTATAAATATGGACCATTGGTGGGATTTCTTCATACCACCACAAATTTTCACAATAATGTCGTCAAAAGGAAGGCGTCAATCAAGCATTCCAGATTGTGTAGAGAACACTGTTTGGCTTAATCGGGATGACCAATCTGTTTATTGGTCACAAAATGTTCTTGACTTCTACTATGACGGTGATAGCCAATTTTGCTATTCAACTTATATGGGGCAGACGCCATTAGACAGAGAGTGGTGGGGTGGAGTACTAGGGTATTGTGGAGATGGATTTATGCAAGAAACGGTAATTAGATTATTTTACATAGTTTTATTAGTTATATTATTTATAATTTCTAAATATGATACTTTAAAAAAAAATTAGCATGTCCGTGCATGGTGTAACAAGCTAATACAAGATAGAGAAACAGAAAATCGTCGAGGGACATCTTCATCAAATACTGTTGGTTGGACCATTCTACCCCCAAATTTTATAAACCTTCTGGCGGAACAGGATCAAGATGCTTACGGATACGCTACTGGCAATGTAGAACTTTACCCTGCCTTTTGGGAAGTGGATACGGTAAAAAAAAATTACATTGTAAGAATGAGCAACATAGATATGTACTCACTAAATATTTACCGTATCTCCTTTTCAGGTTTACATACCAGTATCCCAAGACAAAGAAGGTTGGGTAATCTTAAAGATAGATATGCACTCACTAAAAATTACCGTTTATTTTACCAATAAATGTGATGCACTTAATTGCGGGGAACGATTCTGCATTCACAGAAGGATACACCAAATTCTAGTAGAATTCGAGAGTCTCTTCTTATGGTTCCTCGGTCGTATACAATATTGGGAAAATGCGGGACTAAGTGAGGCTGATGCGTTGGAGTACACCGGGGATGTTGTCTGGCCTACATCGGAACATCGGGTTGGTCGGAATTCGGGTGTGATATTGTCTATGTTACTGCAAAATCTTGTGCAAAACAGTGTATTTCCAAACTGGCAGGAACGAAACATGCAAGATGCATGTATGAGATATAGAAGATTTATGGCGGATCAACTCTATTCTGCACGTTTCACACCCCATTAATAATCTAATTAATAAATAATGCCTAGTGAAATTATTGTTTATTTAGTTAATTGAATCGAAATTTTTGTTAATTTAATAATTTAATTAATAAATAATGAGTAATAAATAATTTAATTTAATTATTGTGAGATAAATTAATTGAATCGAAATTTTTGTTAATTGTTTATTTAGTGAAATTATGTTCTTTTTTTTCAATTATAAAAGACTTTTTTTGTGAATTACAAAAAACTTAAAACAGAAAGTTAATATAAATAAAATAAGGATTTGGCATAAATTTATACAAAAACTTCTTTTTTAATCATCACCCAAATTGTACAAGGGGTATGTATTTTGAAGTACATAATCCTGAAATTCTCCGGCTTCAACTTGGACGGTTGTGGGTTGTGGCTTAGAGACGGTGCGAGAAGAAGTCTTTGTTTTGGGCGGTGCTAAACAGCTCACACGTGAATGCCCATACGTTTTGCACTTACCGCAATATATGGGAGTTGGGTCCTCTCCTAGCGATAGGATTCGTTTGTTTTCTTTCGGACGCCCGGCTTGTCGTTTTGTAATAAGTGGTGGTTGCAGATTCACCAGTCCATCGGGTACTTCCCACTCTGATTTATCAGGGACTGGATTTATATGCTCCTCATACGTGGATTTATAAACTTCATTAGTGTAAAATGACATCGCATAATGAGCACAATCTGGTTCACCTAAAAATCTAGATACCGCAATAACGTGCCCGCAAGGTAACCCAGATACTTGCCAAACCCGACAACTGCATGTTCCATTAGAGAAGTCAACTAAACCTCTCTTTCCACCGTCATCAACATCAAAACTGTCCTGGGCAATTCCAACAACCACCCACGAACGAGAACCTTCAACTTTGCCTTGAATTTTTTTTTGAGCCCACGTTGTAAGCAAGTGTTCCCCTTGAATTCCCTCTTTCCGGCGATCATAGAACCATTTTTGGACAGACTGTATGAAAAATTCTATCAGTTGGGTTATTGGAATTTTTCGGGCATGGTTTGATAAAGCATTCATAGATTCAGCGCTATTAGATGTCATGTAATGATATCTTCTGGCTGGACAATGTGCTCTTGACCATTTGTCAAACCCAATTTCTATAAGAATGTTTCGTAATCTTGGAACAGCAGCACATAGCGCGTCGAATGATTCTTGAAAATCGGATATCCGGTAAGATTTGCAAGTCTTCCACCAAAGACTCTCATATTCCTTTTTTTACGGTAATCGAAGGTTGACCATTAAATGACGACAACATAACCCGTGAAAGCTTCTTAGAAACACCACCCGTATGGCTAATTGTATAGAAGCTGCCCGGTCAGAAATGATTGCCAAATCTGGATGCTCACCGATGCATTCTTTCAGTTTTGAAAGGAACCACGTCCACGACTCACCGTCTTCAGATTTACCAATGCCATAACCAATAGGCAAAATCTGATTGTTTCTGTCCATGCCAACAGCCAAAAACATTGTTCCTTTAAATTCACCCTTCAAGTGGGCCGCATCTATGATGATAAGCGGTCTTAAATTACGGACAAAGCTCCGAATCTGAAAGCAATACGATAATGTTAGATTTTTGGCGAAAAATTTATTTATTGATTTATTTATTTATAGTCTTTCACTTACCACCGCACCTATGGCCACAAATAACATTTCAAAACGACTTTCAGAATCAGTGCGTATGTGTGTCACTGTTCCTGGATTAACCTTCTCCAAGTTATAACAATAGACGGGAAGTTCCGCAAAAGAACTTGACGAACTACCTTGCAAAAGTTCTAATGCGTTACATTTCCCACGCCATGCTTGCATGTATGATAAATTGACTTTTTCTTTAATCCTAAAATCCTTTACAATTTCGGTCGAACGGTATATCCGTCCAGAATCTTTAAATTGTTCTATTAATAAGCTACCCACCACCATTGGGTTTGCTTGTCGCATATGTGGATATGTTTGCGTCTTAGAACACGTATGTTTGTTGTTAAAATGTTTTATGTAAAAAACATCACAAGATTCCCGACTCGCTGCCTTGAAATTCCACTGGCAATTCTCATCAATACAAGATACTTCGTAACGAGTTTTGGATGATCTGTCTACTTTATACGAAAAACTTTCGGAAAGACACAATTTTCCTAATTCTATTTTCATTTCCTGTTTGTTACGGAAAATATAACCTATGTAAAACTGGCTTTTATTTTCAAGGGGACCAGTAACTCCAGATTTATATGATGCGTTACATTCAACTTCAGGAAAAACATTTACGTTAAGATCAGGACATTTAAAAAAATTGGAAGAACCCACAGATGAACCAACTTGTTCTTGCACCACATATAATTTAAATAACTCAAGAGGGTTTGTTTCCGCAATATTGGGAAAAAAAGTAAGATCGGAATCATCAACTATATCAATGGGATCGCTAAAACTTGACATTTTGTAAGATACACGTGTGATGTTTTGAAGACCTGTTGACTCACTAAGATTTTTTTAAAATGTGTTATAAGAAATTGTAGTAGAAGTTTCAAAACCACGTCTAACAAAATCTGGTTGGACCACGTACTCTAGCCTCCCATCAACGACTTCCCACTTGCCACCACAGTAAACAACAAATCTGATTGCCATATCAATAGAGAGAAAAAAAATATGAAGATGTATTTTTTGGTAACCTATAATCTAATCTAAAAATAGAAACGTGTATACATTTATAAATAAAAAGATAAATAAAAACGGAAACTAATTTTTTTTGTCTAAAGCGTCTCTCGACTCCTCCATTGCGTCCGTCAGTACTAAAGACGCATCCAAAAGCTGACAAATGGATGCTTCTTCTAGACGCATTAATAGACGTGTTTAGACGCATTAATAAACGTGTTAAGAGGCATCCAAAAGCTGACAAAGCTGACAAACGCATCTGAAGCAGCTCCTAGGGGCATCCAGCGACTGACAATGGAAGAAGCATTCAAGACGCATACGAAGCAGCTCTTAGGGGCATCCATCCAAAAGCTGACAATGGAAGTGTCTTCAAGACGCATACGAAACAGCCCAAGTCTAACAATGGAAGCGTCTTCAAGACGCATACGAAGCAGCTCTTAGGGGCATCAAGCGAAGCGTCTTCAAGACGCATACGAAGCAGCCCTTAGGGGCATCCAGCGTCTGACAATGGAAGCGTCTACTGGACGCATACGAAGCAGCTCTTAGGGGCATCCAAAAAGCTGACAATGGAAGCGTCTTCTGGACGCATACGAAGCGTCTCTGACCGACGCATAAAAACTTGTGCCCAGCCAGACGCATCACACTAAGCCAGACGCAAGCTAAAGTGGATGCGTCGGGTAGACGCCTTCGAAGCAGCAGAAGTTTTCAGACCCAATCATTGACACACGTGTCGCTTGACTATTCCCTGACGCATCCCTAAGACCTGCAAACGCATAAGTGGCTCGAAATATGTGATGCCCTGTTCCAAGGATGCCTCAAATGGCTATTTTGGTGGTCAAACTATATTCTTGGCTAATTTGGTAATTTTCCCTAAAAATAAATGACACATACTCTTAATGTTATTTGTTTGGGGTTGTTCAGATAGGGTAAATCGCATTTCCTTGTATGGAAATTTATCCGATAGCAATTCTGAATAACATTTGGCTTGAATGGATTCGATTTATATATATGGATATCGGGTTGTTCAGATCGCGTTTCAGGTTATTTATTCTGGTATGCTTCCTGGAGTTGACTTCTTTTGACATAGAAGTCAAAACACTACCTTTTCTAAAAAAACGAACCAACATTGTAACAAACATCGAATACAGAAAACCAAAATATAGCAAAGCGATACAAGTATAACCCAAACAAATCGAATACAGAAAACCAAAATATAGCAAAGCGATACAAGTATAACCCGAACAAACGTACCACAAACAAAAAAGGAGGAGCCAGACGTGTTTATACATCATCCCCAATATTCAATTACTCTAGTGACATAAGATGACAACCGGTAAAAGGCAATGAAATACCATCGATCTTCATTTGATACTTTTCTAGGATCAGTGGTTAATACTGATAATCCGGTCCATGTATTTCCACCATCACTTAGCAATGGGTTCGTTGGTTTTGTAGTAGCTAGTGCACTGGGGTTAACTCGATCATACATGTCGGGTACCTGTGAATCATTTCTGTCCGGATTTGGTGGGGCTCTGGGGTCATCTTGACCGCGTTTGGTCTGTCCCATTGAACTATCGTGTTTTGGTGACACTGCAACCAGAAAATATGTAATAGATTATAACTTTTTTGTATTGGTGATCTATACTTAGTTTGTGATTTTTAACAATACCTTTTATATTTATAGTAATTTATTTGATTATACCAAAAAATATATGTATATTTTTCTTGTTTGTGGATTCTGTCTTCCAACGAAAATCAAAAGTGTTTTTTTTGGATTTAGTGGGACCAATCAATAATTATCGATGGATGACCTTTCCCGTTTGTAGTGTGACATACAAATATATTATTTACTTTTTTTGCAAGGTTAATTTATGATTTTTAACAAAAATCTATATAATTAGTTATGTATTTATCATAAATATATGCTAAAACAAATAATTTTACTAATAAAAAAATTAGTTGCCAAGTGTACCTTCTAGTTCTTCTATAGCTGCGTCATAGCTTTCATTGTTTAAGTTCATTTTATCTTCTTGGTAAAACGTTTGGAACTCTGGCAATGCATCATTTGGTGGTGGAGGTGGTGATGGGTTAACTTGGCCGTAAGTTTCTTGGCTCTCTGACGGTGTTGCTGACGGTTCTCCATTTGGTGATGGTGGTGGTGGTGATTCAACTCGCAGGTAAGTTTCTTGGCCCTTTGAAGGTGCTCCATTTGGTGGTGGTGGAGGTGGTGATGGGTTAATTCGGCCGTAAGTTTCTTGGCCCTCTGACGGTGTTGGTGACGGTTCTCCATCTGGTGATGGTGGTGGTGGTGATTCAACTCGCAGGTAAGTTTCTTGGCCCTTTGAAGGTGCTCCATTTGGTGGTGGTGGTGGTGCTGTTGATGGGTTAACTCGGCCGTAAGTTTCTTGGCCATCTGACGAGTCACCATCTGGTGGTGGTGGTGGTGGTGATACAACTCGGAGGTAAGTTTCTTGGCCCTTTGTAGGTGCTCCATTTGGTGGTGGTGATGATGGGTTAACTTGGCCGTAAGTTTCTTGGCCCTTGGGCAGTTCACCTTTTGGTGGTGGCGGTGGTGGTGATACAACTCGGAGGTTAGTTTCTTGGCTTTTTGAAGGTGCTCCATTTGGTAATGGTGGTGATGATGATAGCTTAACTCGATCGTAAGTTTCTTGGCCCTCTGACAGTGCTCCATCCGGTGATGGTGGTGGTGGTGAGTTAACTCTGAGGTAAGTTTCTTGGCCCTTTGGAGGCGGCATTTTTGGTAGCGGTGGGGCTGGTGGTATAATTTGGCCATAAGTAGTATGGTCATTTGACGATGACCATGAAAGAGATTGTGGTAACTGTAGATTTTCTTCTCCAGTTACCATTTGAATTATGGCCAAATGAGGCATTGGCCGTACATGAAAGCTTTCTTTTACGAATACTCCTGTAAACAAATCCATTTATTAGTTTTCAAAGGTACATTGAAAAAAAGTAATGTAATAAAGAAAAATAGATTTTATTTAGTTATACCATGTAAATGTCTAGCATTATACGCTTCAAGAAGTACAAAGAAAGTTAGGGAGACCAAAGCAAACTTCACGTTCACCATTGTTGTGAATGAATGAATGTTCAAGAGTGTATCTATAGCTATTTATACATACACTCATCCAATAAGAATATGGTAAAGATTTAAATATTTTTTAATTGACTTCATCCAATGAGAATATGGTAAACATTTAAATATTTTTTAATTGACTTCATCCAATGAGAATATGGTAAACATTTTCATATTTATATTATTGACTAAATCCCCTCGCGTTTGACTATATGCAGTCAACGTTTGTTAATTCTATGGGAATAACGAATTATAATCATTCAACTTAGGTACTGTGATAACGAATTATGTCTGGTTGGTATAATTATTAATGGATTTTGAATGTAAAAGATGTACAATGACAAAACTAATTTGTATCTAGAAAGAAAGAGGCGAATCGGTGATTTAGATTCAAATTCCAATTCATTATTTTGTCGAAACGAACAACATAACAAATGTTGTTATCAACAGATGTAGTGGATAACACCCATAATAGTTGGTCATTTTTCAAACTTTTTACCACATATATTGTAATTTTACGGTAAAAACTATACCACACCATAAAAAAAAAACAATGATGATATATGTATTATGTTTTGTTTATATTTTAAAAAAAACACATTTAATTACCTCTTGAGGTGGTGCCGGTGGGATGAAGGTGGAGACGGACGCCGGAAGACATAACGGAAAAGTCTTTTTATTTGTAAATTCAATGAATATTGGTAAAAAGATGAAATTATCCCTTATGAGACGGGCACGTGAGGGAGACTTAACAGAAAAGGTAACAGACGTTAGGTCTAAGGACGGAATGTGCTAACACTTGAAACGTCAGGAACCAAAAATGTTATTGCTGGACAAATCCTAATGTTTGAAGCAAACCCTAGCTATGAAAAATACAGTTTACTCTTAGTTATTATTATTCATTCAAATGTAAAAGTATTTCGCCCTTTAGAGTAGTTGACCTAAGTTTTCATAAAAATACTAAAATACCATTACTAAAAAAATAAAAAGCAAATATATCCTTAGAACCCATTCTTGTCTTCTTCATGTTTTTTAGGTGAACCCCAACACAAGCACGCTGCATCCACCCTCCAATCTTCTGAGTCGACGTCAGTTCTTCGGTTGAGCCCTGATGCCATACACCTGGTCGTGTAGGGTTGAAGCCAGGGGTGGACCTAGGTAGAGGGTTGGGTGGGTGGCGCACCCATTGAAAAAAACTAAGTGTATTTTATAAGACAAAATTCCGATAACATCCCTTGAAAATTTGGTTAAACCCCTCATCCGCACCTAGAAAATATTTCTAGAGTCCGCGAGTTGTTGAAGCCTTCACAACATTGATTGGTAATGTCTTCGTACATATGTATGCTCTAACCAACATAGTATAAAATAACCATTGTATATATTAAGGCAAAAAGTATAAAGGTATCGAATCAAGTATTAAATTATATTTTGAGTTATTTACATTTTTTGTCCATATGGTATGTTAAAAATCACCATTTCAGTCCATTAGTTTAAAAATTGCCAAAACAGTCCCTATAATTTACTTTCGTAACTATTACAATCCACCCTCACTAACGCCATCCAGTTACTATGTTAGTTTATTTGAAATGACCGTAATGCCTCCGTTAGTAAAACTACAAAATAAATAAATAAATAAAGAGTTAATTATGCTTTTCGTCCATGCGGTTTGTTGAAAATAATTATTACAGTCCATTAGTTTTAAAAATTCCCAAAACAGTACCAATACTTTCACAACTTCCACCTTCAGCTTACCAACAATGGCGGTTAATAACTTCATTGATCTACTATCCTTTACTCTACTCTTCACTCTCTCGGTTTCCTTAAATCCAGCCGAAAGCTCACCTGCTATGGCTCCACACCCTCTCCACGTCATCCATCTTCCACATCTCTCACCACTGCACACACATACCTGAACGATGACCACCTCCACCATCTATTATACCTACCACCATCATCAAACTACCACCCACCCCTACCCCACACCCCATGGCCATTCTTTTCAAACAAATCATCGGCCAACTTCTTTTCTACCGATGAAATCTACCAATTCTGACCACTACACAGGCATCATGGTCATTTGAAATAAACTATATTTATATATACTTTTTATATAAAGGTATCGTTTCAAATTTTAATTCTTCAAGTCTTTTAAACAATCTAGTAAATTATAAAAGGACAAATAACTCACAACGACTATCATATCTTGACTAGTTATGTTCTTAAGTCATGCATGGCTAATTATGTACCTAGTTGTCTACTTATCACTATTTAAACATTGAATATATATATTATTTAAGTGTGAATCGTATCACAAACAAATTCTTTGAAATTACTCGGTATAAAATTTGTCGTCTTTGAAGTTAGAACGCAAAAAGGCTATATAATTATTCGGTATGAATAATTCTCAAGGGTGAAATGTTATTAGGCTGATGTTATGGTTTCATATTTTTGTTATTTCACATCTTCGTTACGTAAGCATAAGCATGAGATATCACTCTTTTTTTTCACATTTGATGACCGTTTCATAAGTTTTCACTACCCAATACTCATTGAAATAATAATTAAACTATATAAAGATTGGTTTTGGAAAGAGGGATGAAGTGGAATTTTTTGATTAGATCAAACAATTAATTCCCTAAGCCAAAAGTAAAGGATGCAAACATGGTGGGCATGGGAGCAGTTAAGCTATCATCTTAACGCTTTCACAAACTTTGGGGCGGTGTATAGACAGTGGTGGAGGTTGAATGAAAACTCGGTGTTGGCCGGACTCTTAAAATCCAAATCTGGAGGGCCGGGTTCTTAAAAATTAAATATTTTACACTACAAAAAGAAATTTTTTGATAAAACTGAACACTTTGAGCGAAAAATCGAGGAGCCCAGGGCTCATTAACCTCTGCCATTGCGTATCTAAATTCTAATAAAAGACTCCACTTAATGCCACATGGCATATTCTCCATCAATGTTAAAATTTTTAATTGTATTTTATTATATTTTTAATGATTAATACATAAATATTATTTATCTTTATCTTTATTCTAATTCTAATAAATAATTTCAAATAATGCTTTGATAAGGTTTAATTTAAAAAATCATTATCTCATTGTAAATTAAAATTTAGAAATCTACGTATTAACCCAAATTAAAAATTAGTATATTATATAGTTTGATATCAGATACAAATTTCCTAAACTGATATTTTACCCCTATGCAAAATTATTTAGTCCAATAAAAGAGTCCAAAAATGTTTCATGTCAATACTTAATTAATTTAATATCTTATGGTTAATATTGATTTTTTTAATTAACTTTTATGTTAAATCAGATATATAATATAAAAAGATAGAATCTTTTGTGTTAAAAGGATTATTATCTTGAATAAGAAGAAAACAAGATTAATTATATTTTCACATAATATTAAAAAAATATATATATAAAATCTTAAAGTTTGGTCAATTCTTTTCATTACTATTCCTATCATTTTACCTTTTAAATTATCACAAATAAATTTTAAATCGAACCCAAATAAAAATTCAATAGGCTTTTATCCATCAAATCAACATTTTTTATTAAAAGATATGGAAATTCTCGAATTTTTTTATTATAAGATATGGAAATTCTCAAATTAAATTAAATTTTTAATTTACAAAGTTCTTTTGTGTTACATATGAGTCGTACTCCATGTTTATGCTTTCTTTTTTTTTCTTTCTTTTTTTTTTTATAAATCGATTTTTGACTCTAACAAAAAAAACATCTTATCTTTTGTAATTTAACCTTTTTTACATTTAACCTAAAATTTTTCATCCTTTGTAATTTAACCACAACATTTCTTTACTTTCAACTTTGGTTCGCCATAATTTTCACCATTCGCAAATTTTTCCGTTTTATGTTTTTATTCTATATTTTGTAAGTTAACACACCACAACATAAGTGTGGAGTTTAACGTTCCGCAACGCGGGGGCTTAATACTAGTAGAGGTATAAAAGAGGGTATAATTCAATGTGGTATGTGGCGTGAAACAATAAGGTATTATCCACAAGTTTCATAGTCAATAGTGAAATGGGAAAGCGAATTTGTTGTATATTGGGGAATATCGAGGCTTATATCCTCTATTCTTGGAGCTATTCATATTCATTACATGTCTTTAATTTTACTGTCATCTCAAGTTAAAAATATGTAAGAATCTTTATGCTCTAAATTATTTTGTATGGTTTTAATTTAGCTTTGCTTCATAACTAGAGGTGCGTTTTATAGATAAGCTGAATATTTTGTGGGTTAAAGCTATTGTGTAATACATTATGTAACGCCCTGATCTGATTAGGGTTAACGTGTCACTATCATGAAAAATGAGAATAAAGCATAATAGTGTAATGAATTGTAATGTTTTGACAAGGAAATCTTAAAGACCCACTTTATTAACTCTTTACTATTTACGTTTAAGTTTTCTAAACTCTCTAGCTTCTCTTCGCACAAGCTCACTATTTCGTTAGATGATTGTTAAGTTGTCGTGTATAAATAAAAAGCACATCTACGCGTAAAGCTCAGTAAAGTACCAAGAAATAACAAATAATGGAAATTGATCAATCTATAACAAAGGTTAGCCCACACAATAAAATTTACTTAACTAGTAACACAAATTGAAAAGCAGACTTTCTAATTGTCTAATTGGTAGTTCATTAAAGTCTTAGAAAGTATGAAAAGGCCTTAAAATCTTTTCATACTAAAGTATCAAGACACTATTCCAAGTAATAACAAACATCACCAAACAAAAGACATAATGAATGCGAGAAAGAATCGAATTGTCAAAAGACATAATGGGAGGTGTTCTCTTGTTGGATAATTTTAAGGGTTTGGCTGGAAATGGGTGCTCCATCAGATTTTGGCTTGATACGTGGATATGCAATGTTCCGCTTAAGGATCGGTTCCCTTCTTTGTTTCGGCTGGAGTCCATTAAGAACTGTCTGGTTGCTTACCGTTACAATAGTTCGCAGCAGGCTTTTGTAGGTAATTGGGGATGGTCTCGCAACCCAGTCTCGGCTGTTGAGTGGAGTGAACGGAACGATTTTTCTGCTATGATGGAAACAGTGAAGCTTTCGGTCAGCAAGGATAGGTGGGAATGGATTGGTGGGTGTGATAAAGTTTTTTCGGTGGGAGCGGTAAAAAATTTTCTTCGTAGCGACGTTGATTACAGTAACAATTATGTTTTTAGACGGTCGAAGTGGGTTCCGAAGAAAGTTAATATCCTGGTATGGCGTGCTCAAATGGGTCAGATAGCGACGTTGGACGCTCTTATCAAAAGGAATTGTTTTAACGGTGATAATAGGTGTGTCATTTGCGGCGATGGAAGCGAACCATTGGAACATCTTTTCTGCTCATGTGAGGTGGCTTCGGAGGTTGGCATCGTATTAGTAGATGGGTTAACATTGGTCCCATCTATGCTTTCTCGCTGAATGATCTGCTCGATGTCCATGAGTTCTCCGATTTAGGATCTAAAGCGAAAGACATTCTCAAAGATATCATTATGATCGGCTGGTGGTGTATTTGGAGAGCTAGGAACGAAAGAAGATTCTCGGATAAACATAAATTGGCGGATAGTATAGTGCAGGATATTAAGTCGCTTGGTTATGTATAGTAATAGATCTAAATGTAGAGAGGTTTCTTGGGAGAATTGGGTTTCTTTTTCGGTGATGTAATCGGATTTGTCCGGCTTTTTGGCTGCCCTTGTTTCGAGGGTGTGCTGTTGTGAATAATAGTTACCTTTCAAAAAAAATGAATGCGAGAAAGTCAAATGAGTCGATACCTTTTAAGATTGAGTTTTGCAAATTATGAATAACATATTTAGTTAGTTCCATTTTCAAAGCAAACTCATCCTTTGGATGAACGCGGTGGAAGCGACGGTGAACCCCTTTACCGTTGAGGGAAAACCGCCGCCGACCCCTTATACCGCGCGGCAAACTTGAAAGGCGGGGATATTCACCGCATGCGGGAAATGAACGTTGGGCATGCTTTTTGACTTTCAACGGCTATAGCCGTTACTTTTTTTATTTAAAAAAAAAGGTTTTTTATATATTTAAACTATATAAACCTAAACCCATTTTCTCATTTCTCCAAAACTAAATCTCTACCCCTATTTTATTTAAAAATGGTAAAAGAAATACTAGTGTTTTTCCCACCCGATAGCAGTGATTCATCCGATAGTAGCATAAGTTTTTTTTACCAAAAACTCATCGACGAAACCGAACTACAAGACACGGGCACATCTAGTAAGAAACGTTATCTTCGTCGTGATCGTGAGAGTGGCCACGAAACCCTTATGGCGGATTATTTTGTCAAGGAACCGAAATACAACGAATATATTTTTCGTTATAGGTTTCGTATGTCACGAACCGAAATCTTGGACCATGCTGTTAAATGACATCACATATATCTATTAGTTGTGATGTGAAATGACATTTATACCCTTTTGTTTTTACACCATGTACTATCAAACATCCATACGTTTTAATCCCTGTCTACCTGTTAAACATTCCTGCCTTAAATGTTTGACCCTAGAAAGTCAAATAACCCTTTAAAACTGACCAACCAAAGTCAAATGTGTAATTCATGCCTAATTATCAATTCTAATGTACATATATTGGCCAATGAAACTTTCATTAATGAAACATTCAAATTCACAAAAAAATAAGTTAGATATTAATAACTTAGATACTCAACACGACGTAGGTGTTTGAACTAGACATTAATTACATGATCTTCGTAAAAATAAGTTACCTACCTAATATCAAGATCATCAAAATACTCCTAAACATATATCATATAATAAGTTACTAACATATATCATATAATGCTAGTCTTGATGCAAATGCCATATCCGGGTCCAAGTTGCAGGTCTAGCAGTGGCAAGTCCAGGATTTGGGTTATCAAACATAGTGGCAACTATATGAACGATCATCCTTGGGAGGGTCAAAGTGACCCTAAATTCAACTACAAAACAATGTTTACAGTCGATAGGATACCACATGTTCATTTCAATCATACCAACAATATACAGGTTCATTACAGGTTTTGTTTAAGGCTTGTATATTGTTCAACAACAGAATCGATCCAGTTGGTTATCAATAGCAGAATGAAAATCATAAGGTTTGATGAATTTTAAATTTAAGAATGAAAATTAAAAGGAGGGGATGAGTTACGAATTACGATGGTACTCTTTTGTGAAAAAAAAACATGGAATTAAGTAGGCTAAATAAAATTTTTGAACAGATACATGGGTTTGAAATAAAGCTAAGGTTGCTAGAAAAGTTATATATTCACATTACGGGGAGCTTCAGACGGTTTCTTGGTCTTCTTAAACAGATACATGGGTTTGAGTTTTGGATCTTGAAGACTTTTTCTTAGTTAAGGTTGCTAGAAAAGTTATAATATCGCGTAACGCTTTTGGTTGAAATAAAGCTACGTGAGTGAAGTCACTAGATAAGCTTCCAACAAGACAAAACCTTAGTGATAAAGGGTAAGACATTCCTTGGTTGTGCCCGACTTGTCAACAGTCTGTGGATCGACATGGCATATTTTGGGAGAGTGTCTCACAACGAGTAGATCTTAATTAGGTGGCTATCTCTTGAGGGCAGGAGATTTGTTTTCTTGTGTCTAGCTAACGCTCTGATGTCGACGTGTTCATGGTTGGATTTGAGTAGGTTCAATAAGGGGAAGAAAGAGGTTATTGGAACTATTTTTTTTATGGCTTTGTATTTTTTTTGGAGAGTTTGGATACAATGTAGCAATTTCTAGCAAAGATTATGACAAGTCAGAGAGTTTATTTTATTCAATTGTAAATGCTTATTTTTTATAGTTTTCTAGTCGGAGCCGTAAGGTGAATTTTGGTTGGGTCGAGTGGCTTAACAATCCGCTCCTCGTCATGTAATTGCTTTTTCCCGGCCAGTTGTTTTTCTAGTTGGGATGTCGTATATAAGTTGGATGTTCAACAAAATAAAAAAAATTATATCGTTTATATGGTAGTTTCTAGTTTCTGATGTTGATGTTAAGATGTTACGATTGTATGATTTTCGAACAAAACTATAAATCGCACAAATGAACAAAAATCTAAAGACAAAACCATGAAAAAACTTTATTACCAAACAACACCTAAACTGAAAACCCACCAAAACCAAGACAAACACATAGATAATTATGAGTTCTTTGATTTGTACAATACAATCAACTGATCTAGATTATAGATGATATGAACATGAAGAAATGAATCACTTACTGGACTTGGCAACTTTGAAATCTGCTCAGAAGTAAAAGGTAACACAGAAAAAAAAAAAAAAAAAAAACGGATACACTCGGTTTATTAACATGTACATTGTTAGACATATTGTTTTTCCCCAAAATCATTTACATTCTTTTTTTTTTTTAAACCACTTGGCAAAAAACCATTTAACTCATAACATCTATCAAATGTAAGTCCTATCATATTACGATGAGTACATTTTAGATTTGGGCTAGCACTTATAGCAATTTTTTTTGTTGATCATTGTTGGGTTAATTTTGATTTTTCGGGTCAAGTACAGTCACGGGTCGGCACATTATCAAGTCACGGGTCCAATATGCGGGTCGCACATGATGGGTTAACATGTACGAGCCTGGTTATGGAGCCAAATAGTTTTAACGGGTCAGGCGACCCAGTCATGATCTCCGGTTGACCTGGTAGTGGATGTGAACGTTGCAAGTTGTTGCGTATTTTTGCATGTGATGGTTATTACTCAACTCTCATAAATAGTAGTATTGTTTTATTTGTGATGTATGTACCCCTTTTTTTATTATCGAATATAAAAGCATTTCTTTCTGCAACTCAACTCTCATATATACGTGATGTACCCCTTTTTTATTATTTAAACTTTAATCTTTCTATAGATTTTGATGTTGGATCAGTTCTGTTCTAAATATGATGGAAAACATGAAAACATACCTGTCATCGCAGACAGTGCAGAGGAGAATCTAGTGATGGAAGAAGCCATGGAGTTCGACATCTTTGTCAAGGTGATCTGGTTCCTCCTTAGGGTGCTGACTAATGATGGTGATGATGAAAACCGAAAAGGGTATCGGCTATGGAGAAGAGGTCGAATATGATGTTATGCTTATTAGGTTATGTCTAAGTGTGTAACCTTTTAACCTCAACATAAGTCTCCTTATATAAGCATCCAAGAGGAAACCTAATTAGTTAATAAGGATAATATGGTCCATCAACAATTACCAACTAATTATTTAATAGGTTATTATATATTTTGATCTATATAATGTAAATGATTATAATGGCTACTAGATTAAATATTAAAACATAATATATTTAATCTTACATTCTCCCACTTAGCCGAGTAATCATTTAATATGAGTATTAGATAAGCCTGATCAGGAGTTAACACTCATTTTAGCCTTAAACAAGTACTATAGCAGAGAAATACAGCCGTTGAATCATTATGCGACTCAGGACCCCCATTAGTCATACTATAGCCTTAATTTAAAACCTAATCGTCATAATCAAAATACGCATAAGCCCTTCGTTTGATTTGTAACTTTATTTGTCTATATGCCATTATACCGGTTGAACATATTCTAAGAGACATACAAAATCAAACTAAGGAAATTTCATTAATCATAAAACATAAGCTAGTACAATATGCTTAAATAAGGTCTTTACTAAATCCCATATTCCGAACATGTTCTTCGTAAACCTTAGGAGGGAGACCTTTAGTCATCGGATCCGCAAACATATCTTTAGTACTAATATACTCGATACAAAGATTATTTTCCTCAACTCGTTCACGTACGAACAGATATTTTGTATCGAGATATAAACCAGCTCCAGTCGAACTGTTACTGTTCGAGAAATTAACGGCAGCTGAATTATCACAGTAAAGCTTCAATGGTCTAGAAATGGAATTAACGATTTTGAGTCCAGTGATTAGATTTCTAAGCAACTTTCCATGACAGGTTGCGTTATAAACAACAATGTACTCTGCCATCATTGTGGAAGTTGTGGTCAACTGTTGTTTATGACTCTTCCAGGAAATAGGGCCGCCTGCTAACATAAAGATATAGCCCGAAGTGGATTTCTTGTCATCTTTGCATTTGGCAAAGTCAGAATCAGAATAGCCCACCACTTCTAAATGATCACTTCTTCTATAAATCAGTTTATAGTCTTTCGTCCCTTGCAGATATCAAAGTACCTTCTTAGCTGCTTTCCAGTGATCTAAGCCAGGATTAGTCTGATAACGGCCTAGCATTCCAGCAATATAAGCGATATCTGGGCGAGTACAGACTTGAGCGTACATCAAGCTCCCGACTACTGACGCGTAAGGTATCTGGCTCATTTGCTCATTCTCAACCTCTGTTGTCGGACACTGGAATGAACCGAAAACATCTCCCTTAACTACTGGAGCGATGGAGGGTTTGCACTGTTGCATGTTGTAACGTGTAAGGACACGCTCTATGTAAGCCTTTTGGGACAATCCTAAGATCCCTTTGTGTCTATCTCAGTGAATTTCAATGCCAATGACGTAAGAAGGATCTCCGAGATCCTTCATGTCGAAGTTATGCGAGAGTAACCGCTTCGACTCATGCAACATGTCTAAACTATTACTTGCCAATAGAATATCATCTATGTAAAGGACATGTATAGTAAAGTTGCTCCCACTCATCTTGAGGTAGGTGCATTGATCCACTTGATTCTTCATAAAACCTTTTTTCTTCATGACTTCATCAAACTTGAGGTACCACTGACGTGATGCTTGTTTTAACCCGTAAATGGATTTCTTCAACTTTCAGACTAGATGCTCCTGGCCTTCAGGTTTAAAGCCTTCAGGTTGTTTCATGTAAACATCTTCGTCTAAGTCTCCGTTAAGGAAAGCGGTTTTAACGTCCATCTGATGCAGCTCTAAATCAAAATGAGCTACTAGGGCCATGACGATCCTTAATGAATCTTTACGAGAGACAAGTGAAAACGTCTCTTGATAATCAATTCCCTCTTTCTGAGTGTAGCCCTTTGCAACCAATCTCGCTTTGTAGCGATCAACGTTCCCATTCGGATCCAGTTTTGTTTTGAACACCCATTTACATCCTACGGGTTTGACACCGTTGGGTAATTCTACCAAAACCCGGAAAGTCATTTTTCTTCATGGATTCAAGCTCATCAATCATTGCTTTATTCCATTCAGAAGACTGATCACTGCTAATGGCTTCATTCTAAGACATAGGATCATTGAGCTTTCCGGGATCCATTTCAGTCAGGTAGGTAACATAATCATCCCAATTAGTAGGCCTTTTTTGCCTAGATGACCTCCTGATGTGTGCAAAATGCAACATATAAATTACATCAAATGTGGCATAAAACTAACCCTTTTTAGTACTAATGTTGGAAAAAGTGTGTTTTTGTCTTCCTTTTGTATTTTCAGGATTAAATGAGCTCAAATGAACAAAAGAAGCAAAAAGGCAGCTGAATCTAACATAAATACAAGAAAATGAACAAACGTAGCATGCCCGACCCCCCGACAGCATCTTCCCAAGCAAAAACAAGAAGACAGAAGGCTGAACACGCCCCGTGCTCAGTAAACACGGGGGCGTGCCCAAGTGTCTGCAGAAACGACAAAGCTGTAGAAGCTTCTATCACCCACCACGGGGGCGTGCCCACCGGACACGGGGCCGTGGTCAACTCTAAGATTCGCATAATCTGGGGAAATCTTGATAGTACAGATACGCTTCTGCACACGGGGTCGTGCCCAGCGTACACGGGGGCGTGGTCAACTAATGCAGACAAACTACAATTAATGAAGAAAAAGAAGGAGGATGGACATGGGGCCGTGACCGAGCTTCTGTTCAGGCTATAAATAGGGGTGCTTGGCTCATTTGCAAACCATCCATTGGCAAACCACCTCTCTCACACTTCACCCACATTTCACCACTACCACAACACCATCATCCACCACCATCATCCATCATAGAGTGTGTGAGTAGTCTCGGGATCCAAGATTGATTATAAGAGTTCTTGACAATCAAAGGCCATGTTTGCCTAAGTCTCTTACATCACTTGGTGAAGACAAGTGTCTAGTGTAATACTTTTTTATTTTTAATCTTTTTGCACTTTTTATTTGGTTATGTATTAATGATTTTAATAACTAGTTTCTTATGTTGAAGGTGGGTCTTCCTTATTGTTTGTCCGTGGTGTCTTGGCATTATTCTACTGTCTATATAAAATAAAAGATTTTCACCATTCATATCTCCACGGTTTATATGGAGGTATGTTGGCTACCTGGTTGAGGGTTAAGGGAATGGTTTGGTAAGAGTCTTGCCTTGTTCAGTGTATAGATCCTGCAAGGACCTGGGTCAAATTTAGTAGGACCTCCTTCGATACCCACCGGTATTGGATGGCGGGGGTCCAAACTCTTTGATCCCCTCATATGTAAGCTACTATTAAAACTTTAACCTGACTACTTAGGACTGTATCCCTGCTGACTCAGACTACTTAGCCGAGGGTAACGTTACCTTCAAAAGAGGGGCCTACCACATTATGCATTAATAACTTAATTAATTATCTTTCAATAATCCAACCCTTTAGGATTGTATCCTTGCTGACTCAAACTACTGGGTTGAGGGTAACGTCACCTTCAAAAGAGGGGCCTACTACAATTACTAAGATAATCTCTTAAAAAGTGCAAAGTTCGGAAATAATCAAAGGTTACACTAAACACGAGTCGGATCCAAGTGATTCATCTTGTCTATCTGTTTTTATTTTTATTTTATTTTTCAGCATCTTAGTTAGTTTTATTTTCTAGTTAAAACCTTTTTCTAAACTTTTGATTTGATTAGACGTTGAGGATAAACCGGTATTAAAAGCTCTTGTGTCCTTGGACGACCTCGGTATCTTACCAACACTATACTACGCTCACGATTGGTGCACTTGCCCATATGTGTGTTTGGTGTTAGTAAAATATCATGTTTTATAAATTTAAAAGTTGACTAACGTGTAAAAATGGCTTAAAATATACATTAAAAAACCATAACACACCGCACGCATCAAGTTTTTGGCGCCGTCGCCGGGGACACAAGGATTTTAAGAAAGCTTAAAATCGACGGCCTAATCAGTTTTTCAAAACTTTTTTTTTAAACGCGCGGATTTTTTCTGCATTTTAGTTAGATTTTGCATTTACAATAGCCTGAACACGGGCCGTGCTCACTGAACACGCCCCGTGCTCAACGAAATCAGTAACTTTAATTAAAACGCCCAGATACAGAATCTGAACACGGGCCATGCTCACTGAACACGGGGCCGTGTCCAGCCTCTGTTTCCGTTTTTATTTTTGTTTTCTGGTCTCGAGACTTAGTTGTAGTCTGCTGAGTAATTCTTATGGATCAATACTCAGGAGGTTACAACTACACCTATGAGGAGGATGATTATAGGGAAGACTATTGCACTAATTGTGGTAACCCGCACTCGGTTCAATATTGTGACTTGTTTCAACCATCCACTTCATACACCTACTGTGAGGAGCCCAGGTACGAGCCATTAACTTCATACACATCCTATGAAGACCCAAGGTATGAACCTCCTCCCTCATACTCATATTTCGAAGACCCAAGGTATGAGCCTTCATACTCATACTTTGAGGAACCACAATATGAGCAACCACCTTCATATGCTTATTATGAGGAACCATGGCGTGAACAACCCACCTCGTATGAGTATTATGAAGAAAAAAATTACGACCCTTATCCATCATATATTTACAATGAAGGACAATGGTGTGAACCATCTACTTCCTATGAGTATTATGAGGAACAAAGGATCGAACAACCGGATTCGAGCTTTGAGGATCCCGATCCTTACTCTATCACCGACATAGCCGATAGGATAATAGAAAAACTAAAAACTATCGAACGCTGCGTATTAGAATCTCCCTCAAGGGAAGAGGAGTCCCGCGCAAGAGAAGAATTAAATAAAAAAGAGATAGTTGAAGAGATAAAAATGGAAGAACAAATAAGTGAAAAACCGACACATGAGTTAAACAACGAAAAAGGTGAGTCCGTTACGTTAAAATTCAAGAAGGGTCTAATTTTGAAGAAATTAATCTCTTGTCACCTTCTTTCGAAAATCATTGTTTAGTTTCCACACATGCTAAGTTTTTAAAAGAGTTAAACACTAACACTAAAATTGACGAAACGGTAAGCATTAAGTTAACTAATGATCAAACGTCGCTAATAAAAGAAGATTCATTTGAAATTAACATTACACCGGTTCCATGTTTTTTTTAAAATTCATTTATTAATAATATCACAATTGATAAGGATCTTTGTGTTAACATAATGCCAAACTACATTTTCGAAAAATTAAGTATTGGTGATTTTTCTCCACTTCAAATACCCATTTTTCTATCCAATCGGAAAGTAATAAAATCAATTGGTGTAGTTGAGGATGTCTTGGTTCAAACAAATTAAATGGTAATCCCAACCGACTTTGTCATCCTTGATGACGCTCCTCTAGTGTTGGGACGACCCTTTGTAAAAACCCACGAAGCTTTGAAAAACCGGAAGCGCAACAATCTATCTATTCAATTAGGGGCATTTAAAAAGAGTGTCGATCTTGAGCGTTCAATGAAATATCCATTCGTGTAAGTCCCGTGAAACGGATCTTTCAATGATATCAAATCTAATCTTGTGAGAGTGCGGAAACCAATCACAAGATGATTCAAGATAAACACGAAAAAATATGAAAATACGAAGAACAATACCGAATCACTTTCAACACTTGCACACGATTCTATTACTTGAAAAGCAAAACCGTCTAGTACAAGTGCTCACAACCAAATCGCTTCTCTCTAGCTCTCTAGAAGTTGTAACAATAAAGCTCAAACCTAAAAACAAGTTAGAAACTTGTTTATATACTTACTAAAGCCCACTCCCTTACATGGGCTCCCCTTGGGCTTGCTTGGCCCACATGGCCTAAAGCTTGGCCCAAAGTGACCTATAAAGGTCCAAAACCTAATATAACTAACCCGGTAAAGCCCAGTTCGTAACCATAACCCGTTGTGTTAATTTGATGTGTCAGTCTCACACTTTAGGGCCTAACAATCTCCCCCTAGACTGATGCCATCAAATTGTCTTCATAGCATGAATTCAGCAACGTCTTCAACGAAGTCTATGGTTGTCGCTATGCTGCAGATGTTGTGGAAGTTCTTGACTTGTGAACTCTCAGCACTGAGTCTCTTTCTTCAGCTCTTGTGGTTAGCTTCATATCAGGATCTCGATCAGCATTTGCTTGAAAATCTTGTGAAAAGAATGTGAGAGGAGGATTCTCAGCAGCTCTTTTCTTCTTCAATCTTTGTCTTTCAAGCAGGTTCACAGTACTTCTTCAAATGTACTTTCACCGTCAGACGACGTTTCGTATCCTGTTCTTCTGACTCAGGTACATCTTGTTATTGTGCTGCTTCAGGCTTCTTCAGCAACTAACAGCATCTCAGTCTTCATCAACCCCTGTTCTTGATTGAAATCAAGTTCTGCACATGCTCACAAACTCATAAGCAAACATTTCTTATGCAACAGGGAGAGTACCATATGAACACTAGGTACATCCAAGTACTTGTACTCAGATTTCACAATTTAAATTCTTTCAACTTTTGATGATCAGTCAAATCTTCAAGAACGGTTACATTTTTTAATTTTAAGAAAACAAATAAACACTCTATTTTTGGATTTTTGGTTTTATAGAAAAACAAGACACTATTTTTGTATTTTTTGAATTTTTAGTTTTTTTTAAATTTTTTAATTTTAAGAACTAGAAACAAATAAAAACTCAAAATATAAACAACTACCATAATATACAATTACAATCGCAATGGGATCAAAATTCGTTCTCAGGCAGACTAAGGAACACTTTTCAGTACGAGCCTAATCAAACTGGTCTATGCGATTGCCAATATGTTTGTCCACTTAAACTTTAACGCTCAACTTTCAATTTTTCAACAACGTGATATGCTTTAGGTAATATTATACTATTATACCCGTGTGTCCCATTCCAAGGCATACCCCCGCGATCAAGGTAAGCACGACGATTCATCGTAACAGGTGAGTATATTGATGTCATCCTTTTTGTTTCTTTGAGCATTTGGAATATTCTCATTTTGAGATTTTGATTCCTTGGGGTTTTTGTCCTCTAGGGATCTTTTAAGATATCCTGACTGTGTCTAGGAAACCAAATCACGAGGTTTCGGGCTTGACTTCACTTATCAACACTGATCTTTTACCGAATGATCTAGATGATTGCCAATATATTTGTCCACCTAAACTCATATCCCTAGACCTTTTCCATATAACTGCCTGAAACAAATTTTATCATGTTTTGATTTCTTAACAATGAACACCCAAAAAATACTAATCAAATCTCGGAGTTATATACAACACACTCTATCATGCAAGTAGCTTCCCTACCACATATTTCACAAGTCCAATCCAGATCTCTGAAATCTTAACTGGGAATAGATTGAGAAGAGAACAGAATAGATCTTAAGCAGAGATGGTATAATATACAGATCAAATGAGTTTTTCTCAGTTTGATATAGGTTTCTTGGGTTTCTTTTGGGCACTTGAGGGCCTCTTTCGGGTGTTTAATTGATCTATAGAGCGACAACGTACAGCTAGGTCAGCATGTATCTGGATGCAGCAGAAGCTGACGTTGCCTAGCACCTCCAAGTCTTTGCTTCCGCAAAACAGAGGAGATACACGAATTTTATAGAGAAGATTTCAGAGTCAGATCAAAATTGTATGTATCGGGACATCATACAAACATTCAAATAGAAATGAGCTAATTCCAAGTGATTTTATTTCCTGAGGTCATGTACTAATTTAGTTCTGAACAGAATAACCAATGTTTCTAGTCTTTAAGGATAGAGCCTACCAACACATCGTGCTAAAGTCAAACTGTTTCGATACTGGTCTTACATGAGTCAGCCCTTCACCATAATGTGAAAATTCATTTACAGAAGAACAGCCAAGATATCCCTGGATGATTCAACAATATAAAGACCCGAAACCTCAGATGTTAGCTATCAATCAACGCAAGATTTAAGACCATAAAATCATACGCTGTTGGTATGTTACCCACATGGTACATAGTTCATTATGTTTATATCACTTAGTATCTTTTATCATGTTGAGCGTCAAGCCTATCGACATATCACAGTAGATCCTAGTCTTTTCAGCTATGGCACCTTACATGTGTTAGTCAAACCCTTTAACACGAACATTTATTTCACTTCCCATATCATGCAATCTTTCTTTTTGGCTCTTTCATTTTTCAATTGTTTTTGTGTTTTTCTCATTTTCTCCCCCTAAAACAATACATATTTACAGCAAACTCTTTTTGTATTTTCTGAGTTTTCTCCTCCTAAACTCTATATCTATCTATATGTTCCTCTCCCCCCCCTAAATTTGTGCATAAATCTTGTATTTTTGCGCAAAATTACCATTTACTAGAGAAAGGACAATTTATTTACAAAGTAAGGAACTAAGAAAGAGAAAAAAAATATTTTTGCATAACCGTTCTGTCATCAGATTGAAGACTAATCAATATTCAAATCAAAGTACTGAATTTAAACGGTACCTTTTGCTGATCTTATCTTACTTATCTAATCTCCTCCAAAGGAAACATATCATCTGTAAAAAAAAAATTGAACTTTTTGCAACAGTGAAATGTTACCCGTTTTTTATCTCTGGAACAACTGCTATCAACATTCCAGAGATTGTCAACAGCTCCTCCTTAGTTGTTCCTGAAAAATAAGGAGATTAGTAAGACATTTGTACCCAGGCCATCGTGGTCCTGGGTTTTCCTGAAACATCAAAGTAAGACACTTCTTTTAAACACAAGTCCCCTTTCGTTTCAAGGATTGGAGACGTTGCTGCTTTTTGTTTTGCTTTCCAAATTTGTTTAGGCTTTTCTGATTTCTTAGATGCCTTTGGCAAAACAGTTGCCTTAGGTGATGATACCTTCATCGGCTTGGAATGATTGTTATCCTTTGGTGTAACCCTCTGATTTCGCATATAATAGGGTACATGAGGACGCCGTGTGCAGTTTCTAGCAATATGACCCGCAATGCCACAGTTGTAGCAAGTCTGTCTTTTCATCGGAAAGACGTTTTGAGCAGCTTGATTTGCTCTAGCAGATCCTGAAGGACAATCTGGTCCTTTTTGCGTTGGATGCGCCTGCACTTTACTTTTAGACGAGGATGAATTTGGGTGCTTGTATTTGCTGTTTGCAGAAGTCTTGTTGCTCTGAGCACCATTCTTCATCTTTTCTCCCTGATTGGAGCTTTCATTCACCTTGTTACGAGCCTTATGAGATCGTGACTGTCCTTGATGAACAGACTTCTCATACCCTCGATTTTGATATGCTCGATTTGGCTCCTTTTGCGTGTTGTGAACCGGCTCACAAACATTAGCACACGAGTGAATGTTGGCATTTTGTTGCACTTTTGAACGATGAACACAATTTCTAGCAATGTGTCCAGGAATTCCACAGTTGAAACATGTCTGTCGTTTCAATGTATGGAGATTCTGAGATCCAGCAGCCGTAGCTAATCTGATGGGTTTAGATTGCTTTGATTGCTTTGCTTGTGTTTCATGTGCCTTTTCTGAGTTCTTCTGTACCTGTTCATCAGAACTAGCATATGTATAAGATTCAGACAGATGATGATTTTCGTCTTTTACAATTTTATAATTATCATTTTGAGAAGACGATTCAGTTTCTGTTTTAACTTCCTTTTCAGAAACATTCTCTTGTGACTGTTCATTTATACTGACCCCATCTTCTTTTACAAAATCAGGTTTAGTTTTAGTTTCAGAAGATGAAGTTTCATCAGCACATGTTTCATCTGAGTTTGATAATGGTCCCTTTTCAACCTCGGTTTCCAATGTGGTCCCACTAGGTTCAACATTAGGGACGTCCACTAAGACCGATTCAGAAGAAGAATCAGTACACTGTTGATTTTCTTGAGAAGAAGTTTCAGTGGTTTCACTTAATGTGTCCTGAGGGACCTCACCTGTCACACTATCATCAGCTGAAGAGTTAGAAACATTAGAATCACAATTTTCAGCTACTGAAAAACATCCATCATCACACACATTATTCAAAGATTCATCACAAGCATTCACAGTTTTGCCCAAAACATCAGGCCCAAAAGAAGACGAAACATAACTATGAAACGAGTTCAAAAACGATTGACCAAACACACAACCAGAATCAGTTTTATCAAAAGTAGATTTAGAAAAATCAGAATTGAAAAGTTGTTCATTCCCAAACATATCTCCACACCTCACTTCAGGTACTTCATCTGCACATGATGAAGAAACATTAGGATCAAATGTACCCTGGGACACAAAACAAACTGGTTGAACCACCTGTTTTTCAACGGGTCCGCCATTAAATGATGACTTATTGTTTTTGGGACCATAAGTCATTTTACTTTCATTCATCGTCTCCTCCTTAGTCATAGGTAAGTAAGTATAATTGTCATTATAAGGAGGAGAAACTTGATTGAAACCCAACCCACACCCCTTCTTTCTCTTGTAAGCAAGTTGCTGATCACACAAATTCTTAACTAGTTTGCTGGAAGAATCAAATTTCTTAATATTGAGTTCATTTATTTGATATCTATCTCTGATATCTTCCAGTTCTTTAGTCACAGTGCATAATTTTTCCTGAACATATAAGAGTTGGGCTGTTTTTACACTTACATCATCCTTGAGTTGGATGATGTCTTTTCGCTGAGCTTCAATTTTTTCTTTATAAAGTTTCTCATTTTTCGATAAAGTAAAGGTTTTATTCTTTATATCTTTATATTCTTAAATTAGCTCAGCATTATGTAACCTATATGCCTCATTTCTTTCTCTACACTCAGGAGTGCAAAAGACAGAAAGTATATCTTCAAGTTCTTTGCTCACAGGTTTGTCAAACATAAATGACATAATTTCAGTGGGTAGCTGTTACTTTTGTTCTTTCCCCCAAAACACAAACCAAACGAGAACCCGTGTCCTTGCTAACTCAAACCTTTGTAGGCGAATGAACCCACTTTCTGAACTGCACCTCGAAAATCTGTCAAATTTTATCACAAACCAAAACAAACCCTTTTCTTTTTTTTTAATAATATAGTAATAGTTATTATTATTATTATTTATTATATTATAATTAATGATAAGGTAATGATGACGTTATGATTAATAATTATTATATTATTATAATCTAAAACCTAAACTTCAAAACAACACCACACGACTGTCTTCTTCTTCACTACACAGCCTCGAAACCTAATCAATTATCAGCCGCCACACCTATAACACTCAAAACGTGTTCCCAGTTGCAGGTGGCAACGACCGGAGAAGATGATCGGAGATGCTAAGGGTGGACGGAGATGTTGTTTGTCAGCCGGAGGTGTTGAAGACGACGATGATAGTGAATGATGGTGCTCGGTGGTGGTGATGAATTGAGGTCGATGTTGATTGAGGTTGCACGTCAGACAAGTGATAATGAAGATGATGGAACGGAAATGGTGAACGAGGAGTACGATGGTTGCCGGAGAAGGTGTACAGTGAATGTGGTGGTGATGAAACTTGTCTGGAAGGTAGATGATGGAGGGTGTTCGGTGTATGATAGGAAGTCGGAGAAGATGACCAGAGCTACAACGAGGTCGGAAAAGATGGAGGATGATCAAAACGAAGGTGATGAACAGATGATGAGTTGCAGGCTGAGTGGTTATACGTGGTGATGCAGCAATGGAGATGGTAATGTCCGATGATGAACAGTGAGATGATTGCGAGTTGGAACAAAGGTTGCGACTCGAGACTGCTCGGGAAGAAGATGACTCGAGACCAGTGCAGTTGCGACTCGTAATCGGAAGACTCGAAACAAGGAAATTATAGGAGTCGAAACCGTTGAGATATGACTCGAGACCTGTTGTTGTGAAGTTGAGTCGAGACGGTGATGATGATGAGTCGAGACTGTGATGATGATGACGAGTCGAGACCGGCGATGAAGATGAGTCGAGACGGTGATGATGATGGTTGCGACTCCAGAAAATACAACTCCAAACCTTGGTTGCAGATGATGTGAGTCGAGACCTTTAAAGTTGATGAGTCGAGACTTTGTCGAGTCGAAACCGTGGAAAGTGACTCGAAACCACCAAAAGATGTCAATTTACTCGAGACCGTGAAAAGAAGATTGCGACTCAGCCAAAAATAGGGACTTGAAACCGTTACTTGACTCGAGACCTTGCAATTTTTCAACACCCTTTATTTGGAAAATATTTAGGAAACAATATTTAACAAATTTCCTCTTTTCTTGCAAACAGATTTATCAAATCTTTTAAAATTTTCAAAAATGTAGAGCTGTTTTACGAATAATTTCAAATCTTTTTGAAAACACAGAAATTGATAAAATCCTTTAACACCTTTCAAAAGATCAAACAACCAAAATATAGCAATTTTATAAGAATCTTGATGAATACGACGAAGAACGCGAAGAACACCGAACAAAAAATAACGAAAAACTTGAATCTTTGATATCACAACGAGCCTAGAAACAGGTTCTACAAGCTCTAATACCACTTGTAAGTCCCGTGAAACGGATCTTTCAATGATATCAAATCTAATCTTGTGAGAGTGCGGAAACCAATCACAAGATGATTCAAGATAAACACGAAAAAATATGAAAATACGAAGAACAATACCGAATCACTTTCAACACTTGCACACGATTCTATTACTTGAAAAGCAAAACCGTCTAGTACAAGTGCTCACAACCAAATCGCTTCTCTCTTGCTCTCTAGAAGTTGTAACAATAAAGCTCAAACCTAAAAACAAGTTAGAAACTTGTTTATATACTTACTAAAGCCCACTCCCCTACATGGGCTCCCTTTGGGCTTGCTTGGCCCACATGGCCTAAAGCTTGGCCCAAAGTGACCTATAAAGGTCTAAAGCCTAATATAACTAACCCGGTAAAGCCCAATTCGTAACCATAACCCATTGTGTTAATTTGATGCGTCAGTCTCACACTTTAAGGCCTAACAATTCGGTAATAACGACCCCCTAATTGAAGATGAGCCAGAACCACCCGATAAAGTGGGTCTAGCCAAGGACCCTTATAAACGTGGCGCACCAGGAGGCATTCCGCGGAACTATCCTTAGTTTTAGATTAGTTTAAGTTTTATGTTTTCTAGTTTAGTTTTAATTTTCATGGTTAAAGCACACTCGAAATGGTGGGGGTTACTAAGGGAAACTTGAACCCACACCCCATGCACAAAAACAGAGCCTTCCGACACTTTTTCTTCATTACAGCAAGTTCAGCACGGGGCCGTGCTCACCCCAACACGCCCCGTGCCCGAGGTTATGTTGAAAATGCCCAGTTCGGGTAACTGGACACGGGGTCGTGCTCACTGAACACGGGGCCGTGCTCACTGAACACTCCCCCATGCCCAGCCTTCTGTTTAAATTCGATACTGGTAGTCTGACCACGGGGCCGTGCTCAGCCAACACCACCCCGTGTTCAGCTACCCAGTAACATAAAATCTTGTTTTTAACCCACTTTTACACATTTTAATCAACCGAAAAACTTATTTTTTGGACACATTGAGGACAATGTGTAATTTAAGTGTGGGGGGATGCTAAAACCTTGAATTTTGCAAGTCCTAATAACAAGCCTTACAATAAACTCTATTGGAACCGCTAATCACCCCAAATTTTTTCAAAAATTTTAATTTTTTTTACTTGTCTTGGTTTAATTTTGGAATAACAAGTTCTAAAAAGGTTATACTTTTACAAATTTACAACCGATAGCGTCGTGATAAAAAGAACGAACATAAGAAAATTATGAAAAGTCATGACAAATCTAGTTAAAATTCGATTATATATACTTGATCACATAAAAACCCATTCCCACAAAAAGTGAGTTTTGAGCCTTTATTGAGCATACAAATACACATCTTTAAACTAAATGCTCATTTTTCGTTTCTTGTGAGAATAGCCGCTTGGTTTCTTACGAGACTAGACCTTGCCATGACAATAAATTCCCGGTCCTTACCAACTTAAACCCAAGTAAGTAAATGATGGAGGCATTAGGACTAACCGTTTTATTTCAACACCATTTTTTTTTACCACCTATCCAAAATCCTCATAGTTAACCCCTTTGAGCCTAAACCTTTTCATTTCTTAACCCAAAAACAAACACTCTTTTACCCACCAAAACCCTTTTTATTTTTTTAACCCTTTCTTTTAGTAACAAGCTAGGTTTTTCTTATGACTTCCCTCAAAAAAAAATGAATGATGATGATGAAGCAAAAAGAAATAAACAAACACATTTATCAAAAATAACTTTGTTTGAATAATGGCTTCATCAAAATAAAAATTACAAAAATAAAGAATTCTTACAAAAACCGACGCATTTTACGCTTTTCGCCCTTTTACTAACCACTAACCCAACCACCTACCTTTAACCCAAGCCAAACCCTTCACCCAAAAAGTCCTCTTGATATTTACAAAGGTGTTGAGTTAAAAAGGAGGAGGATTGATTGCTTGGCAAGCTTATGGTAGAAGTAAGTTCCATGCCGCTCTCAAGTGATTCACTAAAATACATCTTCGGCCAAGTGTTGAGTGATCCCCCGTGAGGTATGCGAACTTGTATATAAATGAAATTTTAAAAAGGCATGTTATGCCCTAATAAGTAATTTATCTTATGTAATGTTTTAAATAAATCATGACGAATAGGATTGTAAATAAATAAAAATAAAACTTAATAAAGAATCTTGGAAATCCCGACACTCTATGACAAGCCCAAAAACCTTCTCTTCTACCCATTTCAATTGGGAGTGTAAAGCCACATTATAAAGAGTTTTGCTTGAGGACAAGCAAAGATTCAAGTGTGGGGGTATATGATGTGTGCAAAATGCAACATATAAATTACATCAAATGTGGCATAAAACTAACCATTTTTTAGTACTAATGTTGGAAAAAGTGTGTTTTTGTCTTCCTTTTGTATTTTCAAGATTAAATGAGCTCAAATGAACAATAGAAGCAAAAAGGCAGCTGAATCTAACATAAATATAAGAAAAGGAACAAACGTGGCATGCCCGACCCACCGACAGCATCTTCCCAAGCAAAAACAAGAAGACAGAAGGCTGAACACGCCCCGTGCTCAGTGAGCACGGGGGCGTGCCCAAGTGTCTGCAGAAAAGACAAAGTTGTAGAAGCTTCTATCACTCACCACGGGGGCGTGCCCACCGGACACGGGGCCGTGGTCAACTCTAAGATTCGCAGAATCTGGGGAAATCTTGATAGTACAGATACGCTTCTGCACACGGGGTCGTGCCCAGCGTACACGGGGGCGTGGTCAACTAATGCAGACAAACTGCAATTAATGAAGAAAGAAAAGGAGGATGGACACGGGGCTGTGTCCATTGGACACAAGGCCGCTGCCCGAGCTTCTGTTCAGGCTATAAATAGGGGTGCTTGGCTCATTTGCAAACCATCCCTTGGCAAACCACCTCTCTCACACTTCACCCACATTTCACCACCACCACAACACCATCATCCACCACCATCATCAATCATCCATCATAGAGTGTGTGAGTAGTCTCGGGATCCAAGATTGATCGTAAGAGTTCTTGACAATCAAAGGCCATGTTTGCCTAAGTCTCTTACATCACTTGGTGAAGACAAATGTCTAGTATAATACTTTTTATTTTTAATCCTTTCGCACTTTTTACTTGGTTATGTATTAATGACTTTAATAACTAGTTTCTTATGTTGAAGGTGATTCTTTCTTATCGTTTGTCCGTGGTGTCTTGGCATTATTTTACTGTCTATATAAAATAAAAGATTTTCACCATTCATATCTCCACGGTCTATATGGAGGTATGTTGGCTACCTGGTCGGGGGTTAAGGGAACGGTTTGGTAAGAGTCTTGCCCTGTTTAGTATGACCTCCTTCAATACCCACCGATATTGGATGGCGGGGGTCCAAACTCTTTGATCCCCTCATATGTAAGCTACCATTAATACTTTAACCCAGCTATTTAGGACTGTATCCCTGCTGACTCAGACTACTTAGCCGACGGTAACGTCACCTTCAAAAGAGGGGCCTACCATAATATGCATTAATAACTTAATTAATTATCTTTCAATAATACGACCCTTTAGGATTGTATCCTTGCTGACTCAAACTACTGGGTTGAGGGTAACGTCACCTTCAAAAGAGGGGCCTACTACAATAACTAGTATAATCTCTTAAAAAGTGCGGAAATAATCAAAGGTTACACTAAACACGAGTCGGAGCCAAGTGATTCATCTTGTCTATCTGTTTTTATTTTATTTTATTTTTTAGCATTTTAGTTATTTTTTATTTTTCTAGTTTAAAATATTTTTCTAACTTTTGATTTGATTAGACGTTAAGGATAAACCGGTACTAAAAGCTCTTGTGTCCTTGGACGACCTCGTTATCTTACCAACACTATACTACGCTCATGATGGGTGCACTTGCCCATATGTGTGTTTGGTGTTAGTAAAATATCGTGTTTTATAAATTTAAAACTTGACTAACGTGTAAAAAGGGCTTAAAATATACTTAAATCCATATACACACCAAACTGCATCAAGTTTTTGGCGCCGTTGCCGGAGACACAAGGATTTTAAGAAAGTTAGGAATCAACGACCTAATCGTTTTTTCTAATTTTTCTGTTTTTTTAGGATTTTCTTAATTTTTCAGCTTCTGCAGAACTCAGCACGGGCCGTGCCCGCTGAACACGCCCCGTGCCCAATCATTGGAACTGGCAATCCTGTTTTAAGTCAGACAGTAAGCTGAACACAGGGCCGTGCCCACTCAACACGCCCCGTGCCCAAGATTTAGTTACTGAAAACAGAACCGTAAGATCCCGACGGTTGGTTATTTCTGACCAAAACATGAGTGATACTGATATTTTTTACTTTCAGCACTCTTATGGTACGTGGTGTCAAATATGTGGTGCCTCCCATAAAGAATTAGAATGTTTTTTTCTAAATTATAAGCCCCATTATATAGACCCATCGTTTTCCTGTAGCCTTAAGAGGGGCGAAAGTAAAAATAATCCCTATCTCTCCCTCGAATGCTCTCAACCGGATCTTCTAGGAGAAATGCTTCTTGATGAACTATTTCAATTGGAAGATCTAATTCTTAATTGGTTAAAAGAACTTAGGATAGATTTTGATAATTTATCTCAAGACGATAACCAAGAAGAATTGTTGGGATTGCATTCGAACAACTTCGTTGTTCCCGATGTTACCTCTAACTCTAGCAAGGACTTGAGCGATAGTCGTCCCTGTGTCGATTGTGTCGTGAAAGACTCCCCATCGACTTCTTTCGATGCATACATAGACCTGAGCGATTCGGCATATACATTCTTTAACGAGAGCCCGGGAAAGGGTTGGACTTGTCCACCTACATATAGCATAGGAATCACCCTCACCGACAACCTCTTGCGTTCTCGTCTTAACCTAGAGCAATTAAGGTATCTTAGGCACTTTGGGATTGTTCCATCCAGTAAGGAACCGCCCGATCCGGAAAAGTTCCTTAGAAATAGACAAACTTCATAAACAGCCTTTCGACACGGGGCCGTGCCCAGGTCAACACGCCCCCGTGTCCACCAAAAGATTCCTTTCTGACTTTTTGTCAGAATACGGACAAAATGTGTCAGGATCTTACCTGCACACGGGGCCGTGTCCAGCCGACACGGGGCCGTGTCCAGCATGCTGTCGTTTTCTATAAATGCAGCCAAGAATCCTGCACATTTGGACCATCCAGGGACAGAGATTTGAAAGGATCTTCTCACCTACCATCCTAGGTATTTTCTAAAAGAAGATTCTAACAACCATCTTGTCATTTCCTCTTTTATCCATTGCCTTCTTCTTCATCTTTCTTGCATCAACACCTCTATTGAAGCTTGAGATCACCATGATTCCAAGCTTTATTGTGATGGTTATTAGGTTTTTTGTTCAAAGAATCTTGTTAAAAATAAGTTGTACAACATTGTTTTAAGTTATTTCTGCTAAAAAATGCTTCATAAGTTGGAAAAATAATTTGAAACTCCAAGATTCCTCGTTCCAAAGATCTGCAGAAAGTTGAACACGGGGCCGTGTCCGAAGTCACTGTTTCATTAAAATGAACTATTTTTTGTTTGTTTTCGTAGAATGTCTAGTCTAAACAGTGGAACCTCTTCTGCGCACTCTAGAAACAGTCGAAGGGAAAGAAGGTCATCAATTGAAGCAACTCTCGTACGTTACGTAATGGCATTACGTGAAGCTCTTGAAGAGATGACTTAGGTAGAGGAGGTCCTAATAGACCGTATAAATTATCTTACGGTGGGGTTGGAAAACTGTTTTCAAGAAATTAACCTCTTGCACCAGAGGTTAAACATTCTTTTAGCACCTCCCATGGAACCAATCCTCCCTCAAGAGGATTGGAACCTAGCACTTGGAATCAACAATCCTACTGGGTGGGATGACCTTCCAGTGGAGCCTCCTCTTGAAGATCTACAAGAAGTCCCGGTGGAGGTTGCACCCCCTCAAACCAATGCCAATGAGCCCGCCTTTCTTCTCCCAAGGGAGATAGAGGAGTGGCTCACTGACGTGTGAGGAACCCATGCCTGGAGAAAGAAGTTCTTCATGCCGCATCCAACCAAGAGAATTGTCTCTTTGGAAATTTGCTAGTAGAATAAATTTTAGGCTAGAACTTCTTGATTTAGATTTCTTGTGCTTCTTTGACCTACTTATCTAGAATTTTAACTTTTAGGACTATTATGTAATTCTCTCTATGACTTAATGAATGATGGGTTTTAGCTAATTTGGTGTTTGGATGATGTTGTAATGGATAAAACATACTCGGGATGGTAAAGGATAACAAGGAAAACTTGAACCAGCACCCCATGCAGGAAAACAGGGCCATCCGACAAAATTTTCTTCATTACAGCAAGTTCAGCACGGGCCGTGCCCGCCCAACACGGCCCCGTGCTGCATAATTTGCAGAAAATGCCCAGTTCAAGTAACTGGACACGGGGCGTTCTCACTGAACAAGCCCCCGTGTCCAGGCTTCTGTTTTTATTACAAACTTTTGTTACTGGCGATCTGAACACGGGGCCGTGTCCAGACGCCAGTAATACCAATTTTTGCTTTTTCACACCTTTTTACACATTCAATCAACCTAAAAACTTATTTTTTGGACACATTGAGGACAATGTGTAATTTAAGTGTGGGGGGGGGGGGATGCTAAAACCTTGAATCTTGTAAGTCCTAATAACAAGCCTTACACAAAACTCTATTGGAACCGCTAATCACCCCAAATTTTTTCAAAAAAAAATTCATTTTTTTCTACATGTCTAGGTTTAACTTAGGAATTTAAAATTCTAAAAAGGTTATATTTTTACAAATTTACAACCGATAGCGTCGTGATAAAAAGAACCAACATAAGAAAATTATGAAACGACATGACAAGTTTAGTTAAAATTTGATTATATATACTTGATCACATAAAAACCCATTCCCACAAAAGTGAGTTTTGAGCCTTTATTGAGCATACAAATACATATCTTTAAACTAGATGCTCATGTTTTTCATTTCTTGTGTGAATAGCCGCTTGGTTCTTACGACTCTAGAACTTGCTACAACGATACATTCCCGGTCCTTACCAACCTAAACCCGAGTAAGTAAATGATGGAGGCATTAGGACTAACCCTTTTTATTTCTACACCATTATTTTTCTTTTTTACCACCTACCCAAAATCCCCCTAGTTAACCCCTTTGAGCCTAAACCTTTTCATTTCTTAACCCAAAAACAAACACCCTTTCACCTACCAAAACCTTTTTATTTTTAACCCTTTATTTTATAACAAGCTCGGTTTTTCATATGACTTTTCAAAAAAAAAATGTTGATGATGAAGCAAAAGAGAAATAAACAAACAAGTTTATCAAAAATAGCTTTGTTTGAATAATAACTTCATCAAAATAAAAATTTCAAAAATAAAAAGTCTTACGAAAACCGACGCTTTTTACGCCTTTCGCCCTTTTCTACTAACCACTAACCCAACCACCTACCTTTAACCCAAGCCTAACCCTTCACCCAAAAGTCCTCTTGATATTTACAAAGGTATATAGATAAAAAGGAGGAGGATTGATTGCTTGGCAAGCCTATGGAAGGAGTAAGTTCCGTGCCGCTCTCGAGTGATTCACTAAAATATATCTTCGGCCGAGTGATCCCCGTGAGGTATGTGAACTTGTATATAAATGGAATTTTAAAGAGGCATGTTATGCCCTAATAAGTAATTCATCTTATGTAAAGTTTTAAATAAATCATGACGAATAGGATTGTAAATAAATAAAAATAAAACTTAATAAAGAATCTTGGAAATCCCGACACTCTATGACAAGCCCAAAAACCTTCTCTTCTACCCATTCCATTAAGGAATGTAAAGCCACATTATAAAGAGTTTTGCTTGAGGACAAGCAAAGATTCAAGTGTAGGGGTATTTGATGTGCACAAAATGCAACATATAAATTACATCAATTGTGGCATAAAACTAACCCATTTTTAGTACTAATGTTGGAAAAAGTGTGTTTTTGTCTTCCTTTTATATTTTCAGGATTAAATGAGCTCAAATGAACAAAAGAAGCAAAAAAGCAGCTAAATCTAACATAAATACAAGAAAAGGGACAAACGTGGCATGCCCGACCCCCCGACAGCATCTTTCCAAGCAAAAACAAGAGAACAGAAGGCTGAACACGCCCCGTGCTCAATGAACACGGGGGCGTGCCCAAGTGTCAGCAGAAAATACAAAGCTGTAGAATCTTCTATCAACCACCACGGGGTCGTGCTCAGGGGACACGGGACCGTGGTCAACTCTACGATTCGCAGAATCTGGGGAAATCTTGATAGTACAGATACGCTTCTGCACACGGGGGCGTGCCCAGCGGACACGGGGGCGTGGTCAACTAATGCAGACAAACTGCAATTAATGAAGGAAGAGAAGAAGGATGGACACGGGGGCCGTGCCCGAGCTGCTGTTCAGGCTATAAATAGGGGTACTTGGCTCAATTGCAAACCATCCATTGGCACACCACCTCTCTCACACTTCACCCACCACCCACCACCATCACAACACCATCATCCACCACCATCATCCATTGTCCATCATAGAGTGTGTGAGTCGTCTCGGGATCCAAGATTGATCGTAAGAGTTCTTGACAATCAAAGGCCATGTTTGCCTAAGTCTCTTACATCACTTGGTGAAGACAAGTGTCTAGTGTAATACTTTTTATTTTTAATTTTTTCGCACTTTTTACTTGGTTATGTATTAATGACTTTAATAACTAGTTTCTTATGTTGAAGGTGATTCTTCCTTATCGTTTGTCTGTGGTGTCTTGGCATTCTTTTACTGTCTATATAAAATAAAAGATTTTCACCATTCATATCTCCACGGTCTATATGGAGGTATGTTGGCTACCTGGTCGGGGGTTAAGGGAACGGTTTGGTAAGAGTCTTACCTTGTTCAGTGTATAGATCCTGCAAGGACCTGGGTCAAATTTAGTAGGACCTCCTTCAATACCCACCGGTATTGGATGGTGGGGGTCCAAACTCTTTGATCTCCTCATATGTAAGCTACTATTAATACTTTAACCCGACTATTTAGGACTGTATCCCTGCTGACTCAGACTACTTAGCCGAGGGTAACGTCACCTTCAAAAGAGGGGCCTACCATAATATGCATTAATAACTTAATTAATTATCTTTCAATAATCCGACCCTTTAGGATTGTATCCTTGCTGACTCAAACTACTGGGTTGAGGGTAACGTCACCTTCAAAAGAGTGGCCTACTACAATAACTAAAATAATCTCTTAAAAAGTGCAAAAGTACGGAAATAATCAAATGTTACACTAAACACGAGTCGGAGCCAAGTGATTCATCTTGTCTATCTGTTTTTATTTTATTTTATTTTTCAGCATTTTAGTTAGTTTTTATTTTTCTAGTTTAAAATATTTTTCTAACTTTTGATTTGATTAGACGTTGACGATTAACCGGTACTAAAAGCTCTTGTGTCCTTGGACAAACTCGGTATCTTACCAACATTATACTACGCTCACGATGGGTGCACTTGCCCATATGTGTGTTTGGTGTTAGTAAAATATCGTGTTTTATAAATTTAAAACTTGACTAACGTGTAAACAGGGCTTAAAATATACTTAAATCCATATACACACCAAACTGCATCAAATAGCGTCGTGACAAAAAGAACAAACATAAGAAAATTATGAAAAGTCATGACAAATCTAGTTAAATTTGATTATATATACTTGATCACATAAAAACCCATTACCACAAAAAGTGAGTTTTGAGCCTTTATTGAGCATACAAATACACATCTTTAAACTAAATGCTCATTTTTCGTTTCTTGTGAGAATAGCCGCTTGGTTTCTTACGGTTCTAGAACTTGCCATGACACTACATTCCTGGTCCTTACCAACTTAAACCCAAGTAAGTAAAAATGATGGAGGCATTAGGACTAAACATTTTATTTCAACACCATTATTTTTCTTTTTTTTTACCACCTACCCAAAATCCCCCTAGTTAACCCCTTTGAGCCTAAACCTGTTCAATTCTTAACCCAAAAACAAACACTCTTTTACCCATCGAAACCCTTTTTATTTTTAACCCTTTGTTTTAGTAACAAGCTCGGTTTTTCTTATGACTTCCCTAAAAAAAAAATGAATGATGATGATGAAGCAAAAAGAAATAAACAAACAAGTTTATCAAAAATAACTTTGTTTGAATAATGGCTTCATCAAAATAAAAATTACAAAAATAAAGAAGTCTTACGAAAACCGACGCTTTTTACGCCTTTCGCCCTTTTACTAACCACTAACCCAACCACCTACCTTTAACCCAAGCCTAATCCTTCACCCAAAAAGTCCTCTTGATATTTACAAAGGTGTTGAGTTAAACAGGAAGAGGATTGATTGCTTGGCAAGCTTATGGTAGGAGTAAGTTCCATGCCGCTCTCGAGTGATCCCCGGTGAGGTATGTGAACTTGTATATAAATGAAATTTTAAAAAGGCATGTTATACCCTAATAAGTAATTTATCTTATGTAATGTTTTAAATAAATCATGACGAATAGGATTGTAAATAAATAAAAATAAAACTTAATAAAGAATCTTGGAAATCCCGACACTCTATGACAAGCCCAAAAACCTTCTCTTCTACCCATTCCAATTGGGAGTGTAAAGCCACATTATAAAGAGTTTTGCTTGAGGACAAGCAAAGATTCAAGTGTGGGGGTATTTGATGTGTGCAAAATGCAACATATAAATTACATCAAATGTGGCATAAACGAACCCTTTTTTAGTACTAATATTGGAAAAGTGTGTTTTTGTCTTCCTTTTGTATTTTCAGGATTAAATGAGCTCAAATGAACAAAAGAAGCAAAAAGGCAACGGAATCTAACATAAATATAAGAAAAGGAACAAACGTGGCATGCCCGACCCCTCGACAGCATCTTCCCAAGGAAAACCAAGAAGACAGAAGGCTGAACACGCCCCGTGCTCAGTGAGCACGGGGGGCGTGCCCAAGTGTCTGCAGAAAAGACAAAGTTGTAGAAGCTTCTATCACCCACCACGGGGGCATGCCCTCCGGACACGGGGCCGTGGTCAACTCTAAGATTCGCAGAATCTGGGAAAATCTTGATAGTACAGATACGTTTCTGCACACGTGGTCGTGCCCAGCGTACACGTGGGCGTGGTCAACTAATGCAGACAAACTGCAATTAATGAAGAAAGAGAAGGAGGATGGACACGGGGCCGTGCCCGAGCTTCTGTTCAGGCTATAAATAGGGGTGCTTGGCTCATTTGCAAACCATCCCTTGGCAAACCACCTCTCTCACACTTCACCCACATTTCACCACCACCACAACACCATCATCCACCACCATCATGCATCATAGAGTGTATGAGTAGTCTCGGGATCCAAGATTGATCGTAAGAGTTCTTGACAATCAAAGGCCATGTTTGCCTAAGTCTCTTACATCACTAGGTGAAGACAAGTGTCTAGTGTAATACTTTTTATTTTTTATTTTTTCGCACTTTTTATTTGGTTATGTATTAATGACTTTAATAACTAGTTTCTTATGTTGAAGGTGAGTCTTCCTTATCGTTTGTCCGTGGTGTCTTGGCATTATTCTACTGTCTATATAAAATAAAAGATTTTCACCATTCATATCTCCACGGTCTATATGGAGGTATGTTGGCTACCTGGTCGGGGGTTAAGGGAACGGTTTGGTAAGAGTCTTGCCTTGTTCAGTGTATAGATCCTGCAAGGAGCTGGTCAAATTTAGTAGGACCTCCTTCAATACCCACTGGTATTGTGTAACACCTCGAAAATTCACGTCCTATAATGTGTTGACACGTGTCATAAAGTTTGAACGTGTGAAAGAATATTATAAAAGGACTAAAGTTGACAAACAAGGAAAGTATATGAAAATACGAGTTCTAAATGTCAACAGTGAATAAATATATGGTACATTAACCCTACATGATGCTCATACCTTCAAACGAATAAATCATGGATCGTACGAAGCTAAAAGTGAGAGATTACAAACTACAGGGGTCAAATGTGTCAACATGTTAAAGATATACCTCTGAGTGACCTTTTGACAAACCCGAAGCTTTGTAAATATAAATTATGCTCACTAGAATGCACGATTAAAATTTCATAAAGTTTCGTTATCGTATGAGCAAGTTGTGATCAAATTCGTTTACAAGGGTTAAAAGCGTTAACGTTGAAAGTTTGGACTTTTCGGGTGACAATAAAGTTAACCGGGGGCTAAACAAAATAGGTAAATGCCTTGGAGCCCTTATATGTCAAATTAGAGAGTCCAAATTGCAAAAATAAAGGTTACTTGACCTTTCGGAAGAGCCAAGAGACACTTATGCAACAAATGGAAAAAATATGGGCTGATCAGAAGCCTTGCGCATCGTAGCCAAAACCCCTACGATGCGCAAGCATGTGCCAGAACCCAAAAAACAGGCTGTTGCCTGTTGTGCGCGTTTCTGACCCACTAAACCGGTATTTCTCACTTATGGATGACCCCTAGACTTCCCTAGACACTAGTAACAAGTGTTGGATGATTGTGGAGTGATGTAGACTTGCTTGTCAATGATTTATGGTGTGTACAAACACTATATATAAGACCCATTCATTCACAACTTCTTGCATTCACTTCTGCTCATTTGTGGAACTCCCAAGCTGATTTCCAAGCATCCCTAATCATCATTAAACACTTGTAAGTCTACTAGTCCTTCCTTAATTACATTTAACTTAGTAATTAGCGTAAAAGTCAATATATCGTAACTTATGGTTGACTTCGCAATTAATTATCGATAGCTCATTCATATGTCGAATTAAAAGTACCGTTAGATAGGTAATTATATGGGTATTAAACCCTTATAAGGGCACGTACCGATTCCAGACCTAACTAGGTCGTTTGTCGAGTCAAAGGTTGACCGAAAAAGTCAACAGAAGTGTAAACTATGATTTAATACACGAAATGCAATCCGAGAGGCGTGTAACCTGTTTTAATATTAATATAACTTGGTAATAAGTATAAAAACTTGTTTACGCTTGTCCGACTCGACAGATTTCTGTTTAAACCCGGTTCGGAACCGAAAGTCGCAAAACTTTGACTTTTGCTTTGACTTCGCTTCTGACCCGTTTTAGCATGTTTTGGAAATGCTTTAAAGTCCCATTAGGATCAGGTTACATGTTAGTATAAGCCTCGGTACTTGTTTCGTTGATTATCCGATGCATGAACACGTTTCCGTTAATCGCTTGAATTAGACCATAATGCCCTTATGACCCTACGACGAGAATTTTGAAAATGTTGAAGTACAATAATCTTAGTTACTGATTATTAAACATGTACGTAAATTTTCACGTCAATCGGAAGTCTAGATTAGGAGATATGCGCATTAGCATAAATAATAAGCTTTTTATTAATTAAACGGCGCGATTAGCGCATAGCCTATCTAAACCCGATTTTAGGTACCAAACCTTTTCCCCACTGATGTTAAATAATATTTCGGGATTTTTGAAGATTTTTAATTATTTTTAAACTGATCATAAGCTAGGATTAGTGCCTTAATTCGGTAATACCGAATATACCCTTTTCGCGCATAAAATGAGTTTTATAAATCCTTTTGACGCGAATCCAATTGCTACTGATTTTAAATAATAAATAAAGTATTTTGAACCTTATAAACTGATTAGAAACTCAGAATTCCCATTTAAACCCGAAAATCGCTTTAAACCGACATTTACGCGTATTAAGCGCGTAGTATGCGTTAAAACTATTTTAAACACCTAAGATTAAATACCTACTGATGTAACTTATTAAAATAAGTTATTTTACTGATTTGATCAGGCCCGAATCGTAGAAGTCAAAGAAATCCCTTTTTATAATCTTTAAAATGACCAAAATACCCCTACGGGGCATAATTAAGAATTAAACTCGTTTCGGGCATTATGGAAGGTATCATTGTGATATCACAACATATTTTAAGCATATTAACTTAGGAAACATGTTCGCGACCTATTCGGTTACCCGTTACGCGCTATCCGCGTTCGGATCGATTTATATAACCAGTTTATATAAGTTAGCCGAAACGGGTCGAACCTTATCGGTTTTATCTCTGAATTCAGAGTGTGTATTAAATACCCATATTAAGCAAGTCTCCAAACTTGTCGGGTCTAAATCACATTCTATTCCGGTCTTCGCTTAATCGTGCGTACGAACCGTATCTTCCTGTAAGACTAACCGGTCTAAGCTTAGGCTTAATTAAAGACCCGTTAGCATTCTAATTAATTCGTTATACCATCATTCCAGACTAGAGCTTTCCGGTAAATTGTACCTACGCTTACTTAAGTGACTACGGCTGAGTTATTAGATTCTTGCTATTTAAGACAGGAGCTAGCTCAGGTAAATACTCTTAACTTATTTTCCCTATTACGGGCTTGGAATACGGTATAATGATACCGCTTGGTCGGGTATTGAATATTTAATCTTAATGAAGGTTAAATTATTGAGGTAACCCGGTTTAATCTGTATTGTTTGAAATAAAAGCCTTTAGGGGTTAATGACCATGTCCCGGATATCCTTGACATCATTGTATTATAAAATGGCCACGTCTTAGGTACGGGGTGTAGGCATACACCTGACAGTTACTAAGTAATAACGGTATCTCACTCTCTTGTGGGCCTATACTTGTGGCGTGTCTGTTAATCTTGACTCGGTTTCTACATCGGGCCCTGAACGTACAACGAACATATAAATCTGTATACAAGGTTATAACTATAATTGTTCCAAGTATAAAAGATTAATTTTGCCTCTGTGCATTTTAATCAAAGTGTCAATATATTTTGTGCCATGTGCATCCAAACCAATTTTTATAAACTCTTTTCAAATGAGTCGGTTGAGTGTATTTACCAGTGAAAACTGACGTATTTTCCAAAAGGGTTAAGTGACAGGTACTGAACGTAATTGGCTGGAAGCTCAGGGCGCTAATAAGGAAATCTTGCAAGTTCTAGGCGTCTAAAGTCCGTTGAACAAATGATATGTTTTAGATCCGCCTGTGGATCCTTTACTTTCCGTTGTAATATTTAATATTACTTTATATTCAGAAATGTAATAATATTTATCCTTTGCTTCCGCTGTGCATTATTATATTGTGTTGTTTGACCATTACGTTGCCAACCATGACGTCACGATACTCCCCCACCGGGCCCACCGGTGACACGTGGAAATCGGGGTGTGACATATTGGATGGCGGGGGTCCAAACTCTTTGATCCCCTCATATGTAAGCTACTATTAAAACTTTAACCCGGCTACTTAGGATTGTATCCCTGCTGACTCAGACTACTTAGTGGATTATCGGGTTCAGCTGAGCGTTTGATGTGACTTTGTCATGAGGTATAATGGGTTCTGATTGTAGAGGTAAATTTGGAGTTGGTGCAGTAGCTTCAGGTGCAGTAGTTGCATTGGGTACAAGAGGAGTAATCGGAGTAATGGTAAGCGATGAGTCTCTCCCCCCGCATCTTGTACTTCTTGCAATTCTTCGTAAGGGTTGGTACTGCTCCCACTGACCTTGAAATCCTCCAGGAATGCAGCACGCTTGGTTTCAACAATACGGGTGACATGAGAGAGACAATAGAAACGATAACCCTTTGAGTTTTCAGGATACCCGATAAAGAAACAGGTAACTGTTTTAGGGTCAAGATTCCTTAGGAAAGGATTGTAAAGTTTTGCTTCAGCAATGCAGCCCCATACTTTCATATATTTAAGACTCGGTTTCCTTCCTGTCCAAAGTTCATAAGGAGTTTTAGGGACATACTTAGAAGGAACTCTATTGAGTATATGAACAGCTGCTTTTAACGCTTCAGTCCAGAAAAATAATGGTAAATTAGTGTTGGCTAACATACTACGCACCATTTTCATAAGGGTACGATTTCTTCTTTCAGCGACACCGTTCTGCTGAGGTGTACCAGGCATGGTGTATTGGTTCACAATCCCCTGGCCCTTACAAAACTCATAAAATGGACCAAGAGCTTGACCCACATCAGTATGTCTTCAATAATATTCACCGACTCTATCTGATCTCACAACTTTAATCTAACGATCTAATTCACCCTTATAATCTTTAAAAGTTGTAAGAGATTCAGACTTTTCCTTAATTAGATACAAGTACATGTAACGAGAATAATCATCAATGAAAGTGATAAATGAAGTATGTCCTGTTATGCCAGCGATTTGGTAGGGCCCACTAATGTCAGTGTGAATGAGTTCTAATAAATTAGAGCTCCTAGTGGCACATTTCTTATTCGCTAATGTCATTTTACCTTTAAGACATTTGACACATGTTCCAAAATCAGAGAAATTGAGAAGAGGTAAGACTTCATCCTTTACAAGACGATTTAATCGTTCTTTTGAGATGTGGCCTAAACGCTGATGCCACAACATGGAAGAAGTCTCTAAGTCTCGTTTCTCTTTCATCTTTGTGAGTGATTCATTAATGTTATATGACAACAAAGATTTGGAAAAATTATCATCTAGTTCTAATCTATAGAGACCACCATCCAGAATACCAGTACCATAAAGAACAGAATCATAGAGGATAGAGAGTTTGCGATGACCATGGGAAACAATAAAACCGTCCATGTCTAACTTTGGTCCTGATACAAGGTTCTGAGTTACCTCAGTAACATATAAGGTATCATAAAGTTTAATACATAAACCAGTTTTCATAAATAATTGTAATGTTCCAATGGCCTTCACTTCTAATTCTCGATCATCCCCAACCTTAAGCGTTCTTTGGTTTCTTTCCAGCTTCCGGATTGTAAAGAATCCCTGAGTTGAATTGGTAACATGAACCATAGAACCAGAATCAAACCACCAAGAATTAGCAGGAACACTTAAATTATAGGACTCAAGTATCATAAAATAATCGTTACCTTTCTTAGCCAGCCACTCCTTAAAGTCAGGGCATTCCTTCTGCATATGTCCTGTCTTTTTACAGAACTTGCAGTGGATTCTGCCTAAGGAGTTCTTAGAGCTGGAAGGTGCACTTGTATTGGGATTGGGCCTTTGGACTTTTGAAGCATCCTTCCTCTGATGATTGTTCTTCCTCTTCTTAGAGTTGGGGGTGGTGAAGTTAGCAACATCAGTAGTGCGATCCATCCTCATACACTCTTCCTCCTGTACGCACATAGCGACCAGCTCACTCATCGTCCATTTGTCCTTCTGAGTGTTGTAATTGATCTTGAATGCTTCAAAGGACGAAGTAAGCGAAGTAATGATGAAGTGAACGAGAAAACCATCACTGATTTCCATTTCCAGCCCCTTCAGCTTATTGGCCATGTCTTTCATCATCATGATGTGCTCGCGAATGTAGCTCCTCCCATCATACTTAGTTGTCACCAGCTTGAGAATAAGGGTACTAGCGTGTGCTTTAGACGTCCCCTTGAACTGCGCGTCCACAGAAGCCAAGTAGGTTTTAGCATCTTCAGAATCAGGAATAGCTCCTCTGATTGCATTGCTGATGGACTGCTTCATAAACATGAGAGACATGCGGTTACACCTAGTCCACTTTTCATGAGTCAACTGCTCAGCAGCAGTGCTTTGAGTAGTAAGGTCTGCTGGCTTATTCTCTCTTAAGGCATAATCGAAATCCAGCAGCCCAAGAGTAAGCAAGAGAGCATCCTTCCATGCAGCAAAGTTATCACCAGTCAAAGACAGAATCCCGCAATTGGGCGCTGATAGTGGAAATAAGATGAGCAAGTTATGATACTAGGGAAGAAGTCCTAATGTGATCTAAGGGCACATTAAACTAAGGCAGGCATAAATAATGACCATTTTAATTATGAAGCTGTGATATTGTCTATTACTAACATCAAAATAATAGACTTAGTTAAAATTCTACTTAAACAAAAGCAAATCAGCTTTGGCCAGAAGTGTAATCATTTAAGCATGTGTGCAAAGTGGTTGTGACAAATCAGCTTTGGCCAGAAATGAAACAATCACTTTAGTTATGCACTCGTTAAGTATGCCATCTATGAAGGAATTAAATCAGCTTTGACCAGATATTAAGACATTCATGTTTATGATGCACACTTAACATAGCTTTCGTAATACTTGGATGATAAGTAGATGTATCAAATCAGCTTTGGCCAGAAATGATACATCAAAAGCTCATTCAAGTTAAGCCAATTTGGTTTTCTAAAACATTATCTGATTCTGATTAATTAACTAAGTAATTACAAAAACCAATTATTTAATAGCAAACCACCTGTTAGCGCGGATCAAACTCCGAGCTGAATCTTAGTTCACATTAAACAGCCTAAAATAAGGAGGTTTCGAGTGAGATCTCGACTCTGTTATGAGTTCTCGAGTGAGATCTCGAGTCAAGTCTCGACTCATCATTATGAGGTCTCGACTCATTAAGGTCTAGAGTCGCAACCTCAGTGTCTCGAGTCGCAACCTCAGTGTCTCGAGTCGCAATCATGGTCACGACTGCTGTGAATTATGAGATCTCGACTCCTTATGAGGTCTCGAGTCGCAACCATGGTCTCGAGTTGTGAAGATTGAAGCCCTTAGTCGAAACCTTAGTGGTCTCGAGTCGAGACCTTATGGTCTCGAGTCGAGACCTTATGGTCTCGAGTCGAAATCGTTGTCTCAAGTTGTGAATATTTGAGAACATTTATGATTTCGAGTCGAGATCTCGTGGTCTCGAGTCGAGATCTTGGTCTCGGCTTGTTAAAAGGGACCTCAAAACTTCCTGTTAACAGCTGTTAATGTGATAATAACTGAAAACTCAAAATTTAAGGGATTGTGTGATAGTGTTTCCTGTTTTATTGTTGATCTAAATTTATCAAGGATTTCGAAAATTATAACTATATATCTTTTTAACAGTTTTCGAATAAACTTAAAAGATAAAATTGGATCAAACAGGAAAAAACACTCATCAATCCTAATTACATTCCAAAACAAAAAGGAATTTTCTAATTTTCCTAAGAACATGATGAACCCTAAAAATTAAAACATAAATTCTGGAACCCGAAACCTGAATTTTAAGGCTTTTCTAAAAGAGATTTCGGTTATAAGTTTACACGTTTTGATTTAGAGATATTTAAAACAAATTCTTTTCCTCGAACAGTGATCTCGAGTGGATCTTTATGACTCGAAACCGGCTGTTAGGTTTATTAAGTTATCAAAATTCTGTTTTCCAGATTTCTATCCTAGAATTGATGGATACGAAAACAGAACTGACTAATCAACATATGCTCTGATTCTAAACATGATGGAAAACATGAAAACATACCTGTCACCGTAGACAGTTCAGAGGAGAATCCAGTGATGGAAGAAGCCATGGAGTTCGACATCTTTGTCAAGGTGATCTGGTTCCTCCTTAGGGTGCTGACTAATGATGGTGATGATGAAAACCGAAAACGGTATCGGCTATGGAGAAGAGGTCGAATATGATTTTATGCTTATTAGGTTATGTCTAAGTGTGTAACCTGTTAACCTCAACATAATTCTCCTTATATAAGCACCCAAGAGAAAACCTAATTAGTTAATAAGGGTAATATGGTCCATCAACAATTACCAACTAATTATTTAATAGGTTATTATATATTTTGATCTATATAATGTAAAATGATTATAATAGCTACTAGATTAAATATTAAAACATAATATATTTAATCTTACATTTTACATATAAATAACCTGCGAGTGATGCTCTCAATGAAGTCTTATAATATTAGAATTACAGTTAATTACAATTATCACATAACTAGCACACATTATTCTATTTTATGATTAAACCTACTTTCATCAAATTATCTTGTTGATCAACAATAACAATATTTATTTGGCTGATGCAGAGATAATCTGGTATATGCACTTCAACCATCACTTCGCAAAGGGTGTGTCGGGTGAACGGGTGCACTCGGGTTGGCTTGATCATACATGCCCGTTACCTGTGAATCATTTGGGTCCGGACTCGATGGGTCTCTAGGATCATCTCGACCATATTTGGTCTGTCCTGTTGAACTATCTTCTGTTGGTGACACTGCAACAAAAAAAAAAAAAAAACAATAGATTATATTTTTAAGACAGATATTATAATTTCTAGTAATTTATTTTACATTAAAAAAACTATTTATTGATTTTTTTAATTTTGTGAATTCTGTGGGTAAAATATTCGACAAAATTAATAACTGTTATTTTTTTTTTAATTTAATATTATGGGATATATCATTACTTAGATGTTGGTGTTATTCATATACTTAGTAGTTCAATCAATGGGTGATTTTTAACGATGATATAGTTCAATCAATGGGTATAGTAATTTATAAGTATATGCGATTAGTCGTTAGTAGAGTTACAATATTCATAAATTATTTGGTGCTTTAGTACAATGCTGTTAAAAAAAAACAATAAATATTCAATGCCGGGAATTGGAAACATGTATCTAATGCTAATCATGTTGATGACGTGACTGTCTATCACATTATTTAGCTTCCAATTTTTTTTATCGTGACGAAAGCAGACACAACAAAGAGATTAATGACGAAAGTAACGTGTGTAAGAAGGTAAAAAACCTGTGACATACGTAATGTCACGTGCGCGCCGCATGTGTTATTGCCATCATAGTTACACGTGTAATGAAGTTACAAATGTGACGTTGCCGTCGCAACCCACGGCATGGGTCAAAATTCTAGTATATACGAAAACCAAGTAATTTTTCTAATAAAAAGTTAGTTGGCATGTGTACCTTCTTTATCATAAATATACACTAAAAGCAATTTTTTCTAATAAAAAGTTAGTTGGCAAGTGTACCTTCTAGTTCTTTTATGGCTGCGTCATTTCCTTCATTGTTTGAGTTCAGTTTATCTCCACGGTAAAACATTTGTATCTTTGACGGTGTTCCATCAGGCGGTGGCGAGTTAACTCGGCCGTAAGTTTCTTGCCCCTTCGACGGTGCTAGATTTGGTGGTGGTGGTGGTGAGGGGTTAACTCGTGTGTAAGTTTCTTGGCCCTTTGATGGTGCTGCATTTGGCGGTGGTGGAGATGATGGTTTAACTCGGCCGTAAGTTTCTTGGCCCTTGGGGAGTTCACCTTCTGGTGGTGGCGGTGGTGGTGATACAACTCGGAGGTTAGTTTCTTGGCCCTTTGAAGGTGCTCCATTTGGTAATGGTGGTGATGATGATAGCTTAACTCGATCATAAGTTTCTTGGCCCTCTGACAGTGCTCCATCTGGTGATGGTGGTGGAGATGATGGGTTAACTCGGGTGTAAGTTTCTTGGCCCTTCGATGGTGCTGCATTTGGTTGTGGTGGTGGTGATGGGTTAACTCGGGTGTAAGTTTCTTGGCCCTTTGATGGTGCTGCATTTGGCGGTGGTGGAGATGATGGTTTAACTCAACCATAACTTTCTTGGCCCTTTGACGGTGCTGCATTTGGCGGTGGTGGAGATGATGGGTTAACTCGACCGTAGATTTCTTGGCCCTTTGACGGTGCTGCATTTGGCGGTGGTGGTGATGATGGGTTAACTCGACCGTAAGTTTCTTGGTTCTTTGGCGGTGCCATTCTTGGTGGAAGTGGTGGTAGGGTAACTCGATCATAAGTAGTCTGGTCATATGACGATGACAATGAAGGAGATTGTGGTAACCAGAGTTCTTTTAATCTGGTTACCATTTGAATTACGGCCAGTGGCCGTACATGAAAACTTTCTTTTATGGATCCATCTACAATCAAAACTAGTTATTAGTTAAAAAATGAAGAGAATTTAAGTTATGGAAATAATGAAAAAAAAGATGTTTATTTTGTTATACCATGTAAGTGTCTAGCACTATAAGCTTGAAAAAGAACAAAAAGATATAAGAAGACCAAAGCAAACTTCATGGTCACCATTGTTGTTAATGAATGAATGCTGAAGAGTGTGTCTTTAGCTATTTATATGTAAAAACATCCATTAAGAATAAAGTCAAGATTTTAAAATATTTGTGACTAAATCAATAACCACTACTAACCACGCGTTTGACCATATGCAGTCAACGGTGCTTCAGTGGTGAATATGAACAAACTTAATGTATTAAATCTTAATTTTTTTTTATCATTTCATGTAGTGGATAACTAAGAAAATCGTTAGTAATTGATCACTCTTGTGAATTTGTTTTACCAAATAAACTGTTACTTTACTGTGTGGTGTCCGAAGCTTTCACAACATTCATAGTGTACTTTAATCATGAAGAGGTATGGTCTCAAATCAGTGCATACATATTACAAGGTCACATCACTTTTCCAGTATGGCGTTCACATCACCCGAGTGCATCCAGAAGGTTCTAGAATCTTATGGAAGAAACCGCCGGTGACAAGGAAGATGCTCATGCGGACAAAAAGGACGACACGTGGCACCAATGGGTGGACGCCAACCACGACTGCAAGATTTTTGAAAATTAAAAGGAGGGGATGAGTTACGAATTACGATGGTACTCTTTCGTGAAAAAAAAACATGGAATTAAGTAGGCTAAACGAAATTTTTGAACAGATACATGGGTTTGAAATAAAGCTAAGGTTGCTAGAAAAGTTATATATTCACATTACGGGGAGCTTCAGACGGTTTCTTGGTCTTCTTAAACAGATACATGGGTTTGAGTTTTGGATCTTGAAGACTTTTTCTTAGTTAAGGTTGCTAGAAAAGTTATAATATCGCGTAACGCTTTTGGTTGAAATAAAGCTACGTGAATGAAGTCACTAGATAAGCTTCCAACAAGACAAAACCTTAGTGATAAAGGGTAAGACATTCCTTGGTTGTGCCCGACTTGTCTGTGGATCGACATGGCATATTTTGGGAGAGTGTCTCACAACGAGTAGATCTTAATTAGGTGGCTATCTCTTGAGGGCAGGAGATTTGTTTTCTTGTGTCTAGCTAACGCTCTGATGTCGACGCGTTCATGGTTGGATTTGAGTAGGTTCAATAAGGGGAAGAAAGAGGTTATTGGAACTATTTTTTTTATGGCTTTGTATTTTTTTTGGAGAGTTTGGATACAATGTAGCAATTTCTAGCAAAGATTATGACAAGTCAGAGAGTTTATTTTATTCAATTGTAAATGCTTATTTTTTATAGTTTTCTAGTCGGAGCTGTAAGGTGAATTTTGGTTGGGTCGAGTGGCTTAACAATCCGCTCCTCGTCATGTAATTGCTTTTTCCCGGCCAGTTGTTTTTCTAGTTGGGATGTCATATATAAGTTGGATGTTCAACAAAATAAAAAAATTATATCGTTTATATGGTAGTTTCTAGTTTCTGATGTTGATGTTAAGATGTTACGATTGTATGATTTTCGAACAAAACTATAAATCGCACAAATGAACAAAAATCTAAAGACAAAACCATGAAAAAACTTTATTACCAAATACCAAACAACACCTAAACTGAAAACCCACCAAAACCAAGACAAACACATAGATAATTATGAGTTCTTTGATTTGTACAATACAATCAACTGATCTAGATTATAGATGATATGAACATGAAGAAATGAATCACTTACTAGACTTGGCAACTTTGAAATCTGCTCAGAAGTAAAAGGTAACACAGAAAAAAAAAAAAAAAAAAACAAAACGGATACACTCGGTTTATTAACATGTACATTGTTAGACATATTGTTTTTCCCCAAAATCATTTACATTCTTTTTTTTTAAACCACTTGGCAAACCAGTGGCGGATCTAGGATTCCGACCAAGGGGTAACGTTTTATAAATAAGCCGTAACGAAATCGAAAAAACGTCAAATTTTTCCAAAATTGACACTAATTTTTCCAATTTTTTTCCGACCAAAGGGTAGCGGACGCCACCCCTTAATAAGCTATAGGTCCGCCCCTGTGGCAAACCATTTAACTCATAACATCTATCAAATGTAAGTCCTATCATATTACGATGAGTACATTTTAGATTTGGGCTAGCACTTATAGCAATTTTTTTTGTTGATCATTGTTGGGTTAATCTTGATTTTTCGGGTCAAGTACAGTCACGGGTCGGCACATTATCAAGTCACGGGTCCAATATGCGGGTCGCACATGATGGGTTAACATGTACGAGCCTGGTTATGGAGCCAAATAGTTTTAACGGGTCAAGCGACCCAGTCATGATCTCCGGTTGACCTGGTAGTGGATGTGAACGTTGCAAGTTGTTGCGTATTTTTGCATGTGATGGTTATTACTCAACTCTCATAAATAGTAGTATTGTTTTATTTGTGATGTATGTACCCCTTTTTTTATTATCGAATACAAAAGCATTTCTTTCTGCAACTCAACTCTCATATATACGTGATGTACCCCTTTTTATTATTTAAACTTTAATCTTTCTATAGATTTTGATGTTGGATCAGTTCTGTTCTAAATATGATGGAAAACATGAAAACATACCTGTCATCGCAGACAGTGCAGAGGAGAATCCAGTGATGGAAGAAGCCATGGAGTTCGACATCTTTGTCAAGGTGATCTGGTTCCTCCTTAGGGTGCTGACTAATGATGGTGATGATGAAAACCGAAAAGGGTATCGGCTATGGAGAAGAGGTCGAATATGATGTTATGCTTATTAGGTTATGTCTAAGTATGTAACCTTTTAACCTCAACATAATTCTCCTTATATAAGCATCCAACAGGAAACCTAATTAGTTAATAAGGGTAATATGGTCCATCAACAATTACCAACTAATTATTTAATAGGTTATTATATATTTTGATCTATATAATGTAAATGATTATAATGGCTACTAGATTAAATATTAAAACATAATATATTTAATCTTACATTCTCCCACTTAGCCGAGTAATCATTTACTATGAGTATTAGATAAGCCCGATCAGGAGTTAACATTCATTTTAGCCTTAAACAAGTACTATAGCAGAGAAATACAGCCGTTGAATCATTATGCGACTCAGGACCCCCATTAGTCATACTATAGCCTTAATTTAAAACCTAATCGTCATGATCAAAATACGCATAAGCCCTTTGTTTGATCTGTAACTTTATTTGTCTATATGCCATTATACCGGTTAAACATATTCTAAGAGACATACAAAATCAAACTAATGAAATTTCATTAATCATAAAACATAAGCTAATACAATATGCTTAAATAAGGTCTTTACTAAATCCCATATTCCGAACATGTTCTTCGTAAACTTTAGGAGGGAGACCTTTAGTCATCGGATCCGCAAGCATATCTTTAGTACTAATATACTCGATACAAAGATTATTTTCCTCAACTCGTTCACGTACGAACAGATATTTTGTATCGAGATATAAACCAGCTCCAGTCGAACTGTTACTGTTCGAGAAATTAACGGCAGCTGAATTATCACAGTAAAGCTTCAATGGTCTAGAAATGGAATTAACGATTTTGAGTCCAGTGATTAGATTTCTAAGCAACATTCCATGACAGGTTGTGTTATAAACGGCAATGTACTCTGCCATCATTGTGGAAGTTGTGGTCAACTGTTGTTTATGACTCTTCCAGGAAATAGGGCCGCCTGCTAACATAAAGATATAGCCCGAAGTGGATTTCTTGTCATCTTTGCATTTGGCAAAGTCAGAATCAGAATAGCCCACCACTTCTAAATGATCACTTCTTCTATAAATCAGTTTATAGTCTTTCGTCCCTTGCAGATATCGAAGTACCTTCTTAGCTGCTTTCCAGTGATCTAAGCCAGGATTAGTCTGATAACGGCCTAGCATTCCAGCAATATAAGCGATATCTGGGCGAGTACAGACTTGAGCGTACATCAAGCTCCCGACTACTGACGCGTAAGGTATCTGGCTCATTTGCTCATTCTCAACCTCTATTGTCGGACACTGGAATGAACCAAAAACATCTCCCTTAACTACTGGAGCGATGGAGGGTTTGCACTGTTGCATGTTGTAACGTGTAAGGACACGCTCTATGTAAGCCTTTTGGGACAATCCTAAGATCCCTTTGTGTCTATCTCGGTGAATTTCGATGCCAATGACATAAGAAGGATCTCCGAGATCCTTCATGTCGAAGTTATGCGAGAGTAACCGCTTCGACTCATGCAACATGTCTAAACTATTACTTGCCAATAGAATATCATCTATGTAAAGGACATGTATAGTAAAGTTGCTCCCACTCATCTTGAGGTAGGTGCATTGATCCACTTGATTCTTCATAAAACCTTGTTTCTTCATGACTTCATCAAACTTAAGGTACCACTGACGTGATGCTTGTTTTAACCCGTAAATGGATTTCTTCAACTTTCAGACTAGATGCTCCTGGCCTTCAGGTTTAAAGCCTTCAGGTTGTTTCATGTAAACATCTTCGTCTAAGTCTCCGTTAAGGAAATCGGTTTTAACGTCCATCTGATGCAGCTCTAAATCAAAATGAGCTACTAGGGCCATGACGATCCTTAATGAATCTTTACGAGAGACAGGTGAAAATGTCTCTTGATAATCAATTCCCTCTTTCAGAGTGTAGCTCTTTGCAACCAATCTCGCTTTGTAGCGATCAACGTTCCCATTCGGATCCAGTTTTGTTTTGAACACCCATTTACATCCTACGGGTTTGACACCGTTGGGTAATTCTACCAAAACCCGGAAAGTCATTTTTCTTCATGGATTCAAGCTCATCAATCATTGCTTTATTCCATTCAGAAGACTGATCACTGCTAATGGCTTCATTGTAAGATATAGGATCATTGAGCTTTTCGGGATCCATTTCAGTCAGGTGGGTGACATAATCATCCCAATTAGTAGGCCTTCTTTGCCTAGATGACCTCTTGATGTGTGCAAAATGCAACATATAAATTACATCAAATGTGTCATAAAACTTTAGTACTAATGTTGGAAAAAGTGTGTTTTTGTCTTCCTTTTGTATTTTCAGGATTAAATGAGCTCAAATGAACAAAAGAAGCAAAAGGCAGTTGAATCTAACATAAATACAAGAAAAGGAACAAACGTAGCATGCCCGACCCCCCGACAGCATCTTCCCAAGCAAAAACAAGAAGACAGAAGGCTGAACACGCCCCGTGCTCAGTAAACACGGGGGCGTGCCCAAGTGTCTGCAGAAAAGACAAAGCTGTAGAAGCTTCTATCACCCACCACGGGGGCGTGCCCACCGGACACGGGGCCGTGGTCAACTCTAAGATTCGCATAATCTGGGGAAATCTTGATAGTACAGATACGCTTCTGCACACGGGGTCGTGCCCATCGTACACGGGGGCGTGGTCAACTAATGCAGACAAACTGCAATTAATGAAGAAAAAGGAGGAGGATGGACACGGGGCCGTGACCAAGCTTCTGTTCAGGCTATAAATAGGGGTGCTTGGCTCATTTGCAAACCATCCCTTGGCAAACCACCTCTCTCACACTTCACCCACATTTCACCACCACCACAACACCATCATCCACCACCATCATCCATCATAGAGTGTGTGAGTAGTCTCGGGATCCAAGATTGATTGTAAGAGTTCTTGACAATCAAAGGCCATGTTTGCCTAAGTCTCTTACATCACTTGGTGAAGACAAGTGTCTAGTGTAATACTTTTTATTTTTAATCTTTTTGCACTTTTTATTTGGTTATGTATTAATGACTTTAATAACTAGTTTCTTATGTTGAAGGTGAGTCTTCCTTATCGTTTGTCTGTGGTGTCTTGGCATTATTCTACTGTCTATATAAAATAAAAGATTTTCACCATTCATATCTGTTATGGGCTAATTTCTGAGCTCATATTCTGAAGCATATCCTGACTTATATCTTGATTAAATAATATCTGTTTATATCCGGGGTGCAGGTTCAGGGTATTGGTAATATCCTGAATCATATCCTCAGGATCACTAACGGATCACTTGCAGGTACGTGGAGTGGAAGCCAGCAACGTTCACAAAGACTTGTTCCGCGGAAGACTCGGTCTAAACCGTTCAAAGAAAGACGTTGAAGCCTTATTACTCGGTCTACAACGTTCGTGATGGAATATTCGAGGCATCCCATGTTTATAGGGATATTTGTTTGTATTTCGTTACTATAAATAGGAGGAACACCAGATCAAATAGGGGATAGCATTTTCACTGCAATCACACTCACTACACACTAACACTTGCTCTCTCATAAATTGTACTTTCACACGAATTTATTGTAACACTTAGTGATCTGGTGGATATCCTGCACTGTATCCTGAAGTTCAAAATAATAAGAAGAACAAGGCAGCTGCGATTGTCAGCTCCCGAGGTTTTATGCCGGCGATCTAGATTGATCAAGGGCTTTCCTCGTACATCTTGTGTTGTTTCCTTTATTTTTTGTTTATTATTTACTCACTGTTTGATCGCAGATACAGCTCAATATCCTGAGCTGTATCCTGAATTCTGAGTTTCTAAATAACTCAACAAGCATATTTTCTATAAACATTTTAGCACACTACCTCACATTACTAATTTGATCACTAAATTGCTTCGGTAATTTTTGACCAAAACAATTTGGCGCCCACCGTGGGGCAAGTAGTGCTCTCTTTACTAAATTTTTTTGTTAAATCGTTAATCGGTTTTTTATTTTCTAAACTTTTTGCTACATTGTCCACAATGGCCTCACGATCAAACATGAGTTCCTCTACCATGTCTGCTATGACTTCTGCTACTACAGGTTCGGTGCTTCCACCACCTCCTCCGAGAATGCAAGCCTCTACACGACCTCAGGATATTATCCCTACTCGCACTGTTCAAGAGTCTGCCCCTGTTCTAGCATCTAACGACGAAATTTTAACCTTGTTTGGAAGTGTGCAGGAACAAATGAGGCAGCAGCAAGAAACAAATCAAATGCTTTTAAGGGAAATACAACTCCTGAAGTCTGGCTCGAGCAGATCTGCTGAGGATATTGTCACTCCATTACAACCCAGAGCTTTGAACTTCAGTTCAGCCGTGTATACTGAGGATAACAGGGGGAATATTGTGCCCAGCCTTCCTCAGAATCATACTCCTGAAATACCCTCCTCGGTCAGGATATCGACCATAAGGAGCTCAGGATATGCTTCAGGATATGGGCAGAATCCTCCAACGGGTAACATATTGAATAACAATAATACTCATGCTACTAACAATACTGGATCCTTGCAGGATACAGGTGTGACATCAGCACTTACTAGGGAACTTCAGAAGTTGAAGGACATGATATCAAGTGTACCCGGGGTGGTCCAGCCAATCCCGGAAGTGTCTCAAGATAGCCATAAGATATCTCGCTTTGCATATCCTATCTGTGATGCTGAGATTCCAAAGAGGTTCCAAACCCCCAACATGAAGCTTTACGACGGAACGACGGATCCTGAGGAGCATATTGCTCAGTATAGGGAGAGGATGGAGATCAACCCTATCCCTCCGGATCTCAAAGAGGCATGCTTGTGCAAGGGTTTTGGTTCAACCTTGACAGGATCAGCTTTGAAGTGGCTCTTGAATGTTCCTCCACATTCAATTACATCTTTTGCTCATTTAGTAAATTTATTTAATAGTCAGTTTTCTTGTAGTAGGAGCTTTGAAAAATTAACAAGTGATCTCTACAGGATAACACAAGGGCCTCAGGAATCCCTTAGGGATTATGTGAACAAGTTTAGCCGAGAATCACTAGACATTCCTCATCTTGATGTTGCAACAGCTGTGCAAGCTTTCAAGATGGGGTTGCAAAAAGATTCTCAATTTTACCAAGACCTTGTAATGAACCCATGCAGGAACTTGGATGAAGCTCGGAATAGGGCCCTAAGATACATTCGGTTGGAAGATGACAGAAAGATGCAAGAAAGGATGAACTCATCCAACACTTATGAGTCAACAAACAGGAAGTCGGAATCCTCATTCAAGTCGTATCGGCCTAAGCCATATGGCAGGAATGAGAATAAGAAAGTGAATGCTGTCGAAGATGAGGATCCTGAAGAGTATCCTGAGTTATCTGAATATTGCTTTTCTGTTAACATTCCTGAATTGATGTATGCCATGCAGGGTCTAGGGGACAAGGCAAGATGGCCTCGAAAGAATCAACAAAAGGCGGATTGGAAAGACAAGTCAAAATGGTGTGCTTTCCATGAAGATTTCGGACATATGACCGAGGATTGCATTGCTTTGAGGAAAGAGATAAGCTATCTTCTAAGCAAGGGATATCTGAAAGATCTCTTGGGAAGAAAGAAGAATAAGGGTCAGGATACCGAGAAGGATCCTGAACGAGCAGCCTCACCTCCCGCGGATGCCAAGATAATCAACTTCATTTCGGGAGGATCCGACATTTGTGGAACTTCGTATTCGGCAGCAAAGAGACATGCAAAAGAAGCCAAGGCCGAAAGGGGAGACAAACCTGTCAGGATGACTACACTCACAACTGACAAAATGATCACATTTGATGCTGATGACAGGGATACTGTCCAGGATCCTCACCATGATGCTCTGGTAATAACGTTATATGTGGCTAACCATTTTGTACGCAGGATATTGGTTGATAATGGCAGCTCCGTCAACATAATCCAACTAGAGACGCTTAAAAGAATGAATGTATCTCCAATGGATATCACTTCGAAGTCCACCGTGCTTGTTGGATTCAGTGGAGAGGCCAGAAACACAGTGGGAGAGATAAAGTTGCCGGTGTACGTTGAAGGAGTCAACTCGATACAACGTTTCTGTGTAATGGACTCTCTATCCTGCTATAACATTATATTGGGAAGACAGTGGATTCACGATATGAAGGCCGTGCCATCAACATATCACCAATGCATCAAGATACCTACTCCTTGGGGAGTTGTTAAAGTTGATAGTGATCAGCAGGAGGCGAAAGAATGCTACTCATCCTCGATGAAATCCTCAACCAAACCTAGTCCAGCATAGCAATTAAAGACGCGGGCCCAGGATATCGTGGAGGATCCGGAGCAGGATGTGAAGAAAATTGTTCTGGACCAGGATAATCCCGATATTTCGGTGCTCGTGGGGACCAATATCCCTCAGGATATTGAAGAACAATTAATTAACTTTTTAAAATGCAGGATGTCGACGTTTGCATGGAAGCACGAGGATATGACAGGCATATCCAAAGATATTATTACTCACAAGCTTGGAATTGATAAATCATTTAAGCCGGTACAACAAAAGAGAAGGAAGTTTGCCCCTGAACGCAATACAATTATTCAAGAAGAAGTAGAAAGATTGTTGAAATCCAAAATGATTAGAGAAGTCAAATTCCCAAGGTGGCTAGCAAACGTGGTAGTAGTACAGAAGAAGAACGGAAAATGGAGAGTCTGTGTGGATTACACAGACTTGAATAAAGCTTGTCCTAAAGACCCATTTCCTCTTCCCCATATTGATGCGATGGTAGATGCCACTGCTGGGCATGAAATGCTGACCTTCATGGATGCATCCTCAGGATTTCAACAAATCCAAATGGAGCCTTCTGACCAGGAGGATACTGCCTTCATGACACCAACAGGTATTTATTGTTACACAGCTATGCCTTTTGGTTTGAAAAATGCAGGTGCAACATACCAAAGATTGGTAAACATGATGTTCAAAGACAAACTGGGGGACACCATGGAAGTGTACATTGACGATATGGTGGTAAAGTCAAAGAAAGCTCAGGATCACCTCCAGGATATCAAAGGAGCGTTTGATATCCTGGATCAGTATAATATGAAGCTGAATCCTGCCAAGTGCCATTTTGGAGTGGGGGCAGGAAAATTTCTAGGATACATGGTGACCAAAAGAGGAATAGAAGCAAGCCCGGAGCAGATCAAAGCCATCTTGGATATTAAATCACCCTCAAATATGAAGGATGTTCAACGATTAACGGGGAGAGTGGTAGCATTAAACAGATTTATCTCAAGATCCTCAGAGAAATGCAAAGATTTTTATGATATCCTGAAGAAGAACAAAAAATTCGAGTGGGGTGAGAAGCACGAAGCAGCCCTACAGGATTTGAAACGATATCTCTCAACCGCACCTCTATTGATGAAACCTGAAAATGGTGAACCACTATCCCTGTACCTTGCTGTATCAGGGAATGCTGTAAGTGCCGTTCTTATAAAAGACCATGAAGGTCAGCAATATCTTGTTTATTATGTTAGCAAAAGTTTGTTAGATGCTGAAACTAGGTATTCTCACTTAGAAAAATTAATACTAGCATTAGTCATGGCATCAACGAAACTTAGACATTACTTTGAGACACATAGGATTCATGTTAAAACAAATTATCCTGTCAAGAATGTGCTTAGAAAACCAGAGATGTCAGGCAGGATGGCTAAGTGGTCGGTAAAGTTAAGTGCCTATGATTTAATATATGAACCTAGGAGTGCCATAAAGTCTCAGGCTTTAGCTGACTTTGTGGCTGATTTTAGTAGTGACATTCAGGATGAGGTAGACCTAGAAGTTCAACAGTTAGGAGAATCCTCAGGATCCTGGACATTATATACTGATGGTGCATCTAATATAAGAGGAGTAGGATTGGGAATACTACTAAAATCGCCACAGGGGGACATATTCCCAGGCTATTAGGTGTGAATTTCCTGCTACCAATAATGAGGCAGAATATGAAGCTTTAATTGCAGGATTAGAGTTGGCTAAGAGTATGAGTATAAAATATTTACAAGCATATGTTGACTCTTTGTTAATTACTAACCATTTTAATGGGTCCTATGCAGTTAAGGGTGAGAAATTAACTGAATATCTTGATATTCTCAAAAAATTAGCAGGATATTTCGATGTTTTTACACTTGAACAGGTACCAAGAGAGGATAATGCTGAAGCAGATGCCTTAGCAAATCTGGGATCATCATTCAGGATACCGGAAGGGACCCAAATACCAATAATACATGTCTTATATCCTGCAACTAATCCTCAGGGTAAAGAAGTAGCGGATGTTCGGGATCCTGGAGTGGAATATCCTGAACAGGATCCTAAATCCTGGACAACTCCAATTCTGAAATATCTTAAAGATGGACACATCCCCGAAAATGAAAATCCTAAGGCATTTAGGATGAAGGTATCACGGTTCACTATTATAAATAATATTCTATACAAGAAATCTCTTGCAGGACCATATTTAAGGTGCTTGGAGGATCATGAAGCCAAAGAAGTACTTCAGGATATACATGAAGGGGATTGCGGTAATCACACCGGGGGCAGATCATTATTCTCGAAAGTATTGAGGACAGGATACTTTTGGCCCACCATGAGAAAAGATGCTGCGGAATATGCTCGAAGATGTGATGCATGTCAAAGGCATAGTAACATACTACATCAACCAGCTGAACCACTATATCCTGTAGTTTCCCCTTGGCCATTCATGAAGTGGGGGATGGATATAGTAGGGAAGTTACCAAAGGCTCCGGGAGGAAAAGTATTTATGTTAGCAATGACGGATTATTTCTCTAAGTGGGTCGAGGCTGAAGCATTCGTTCAAGTAAGAGACCAAGAAGTAGTATCCTTCATAAAGAGGAATATCCTGACTAGGTTTGGAGTACCAGCCGAGATCATTTGTGATAATGGGTCCCAGTTTATAAGCAAAAGGACTACTGACTTTTGCAAGAGTTGGGGAATCAAAATGATCACATCTACTCCGGTACATCCTCAAGCGAATGGACAAGCCGAATCCTCGAACAAAATAATAGTCAACAACCTAAAGAAGAGACTTGGAGCCAAAAAAGGAAGATGGGCGGAGGAGTTACCCTTTGTTTTGTGGGCTGACAGGACAACGGTAAAGAATGCAACTGGTCAAACTCCGTTTTCCTTGGTATTTGGAGCAGAGGCAATGATTCCAACAGAAATGACGATACCTACTGCAAGATCTATGTTACAGGATCCTGAACAGAATCCTGAAGTCTTATGTCAGGATTTGGATACTATAGATGAAAAAAGAGATGCAGCAAGGCTGAGGATAGCAGCATATCAACAAAGAATATCCAGGGCATACAATAAGAACATAAGGACTAGAAGATTCCGAGTTGGTGATTGGGTGCTGAGAAAAGCTTTTCAAAATACCACTAATCCTGCCGATGGCAAATTAGCTCCAAAATGGGAAGGACCTTATGAAATCGAGTCAGAAGCAGGGAAAGGAGCATATCGACTCAGGAATGTGGAAGGGGATATGCTACCAAGATCCTTGAATGCAATACATTTGAAGCTATATTTCAAGTAAGAGTAGAATTTATTTTCTATCTCGGAATGGTATGTGTTCTATCTCTTTAAAATATATTTGTTTATTATCTTGAACCTAATACTGACTTAAGCATCGGAGGGGTGTTAGCCAAGCTAACACCCACCTTAGTTCAGAACTATTTTGCAGGATATGTTTCAGGATACAGCTCCAGGATATATACTCAGGATAAGTCGAAAGATTAGAGGATTGGCCCCCTCTCTCACGATTAAGGGATCCTGATCCCTTCACAGGTTTAAAGGTATTCACCTTTCTCACGAATTGGGTTTAAACACCCCGCCTGGAGCGCAAGTTATCCAGGGATAGTTCAAGGTGGCGGGACCAGTTCATGTAAAAGTGGCTGACAATTTCGTTACTGTTGGCTATACCCTGGATCCTTAAGGTATATGAGGATTGATCACCCTCTCTCACGAAAGGGTATTTTCATACTCTCTAAGGTTTAAAGGTTATCACCTTTCTAAGATTTGGAGTTTATACACTCTCGCCTGCAGCGCATGAAACTCAGGGTTTATCCCCAGGATATCAGGGTTTATCCCCAGGATATCAGGGTTTATCCCCAGGATATCAGGGTTTATCCTCAGGATGTTAAGGGTTTATCCTCAGTATACTAAGGATTCATTTCAGGATATCAAGGGGTATTTGGAATTTATTCAAGTCAAAATATGAATACATTTATGTTTCTGTGTCGACCACAGGGGACATACGTTACACTATTCAAAGGATGGATCCAAGTTTATAAGTATGCACTGGGGACAAACTTATAATGGAAAATTGGAATTGAGAATCTCTGGTATGATCTCTCCTTTTTATTTGGACAATTTATAGGTTGTATTTTAATATCCTTATCAAGATATCTTTCAGGATATCTCCCAGGATATGTTTATAATATATTCTCAAAAATGTTTAAACAAAACAATTTTCACAAGTGAAATTTATATCAACAACAACAATAATAAAGTCAAAAGAGGAGTTATATTATTAACATACCAAAAGATGTGCTCCTAGTTTCACCTCAAAACAAGGCCCATCCACTAAGAGCACTAGTAGTTCTTAACCATATTTACCCAACAGTTGGAGGCTTCATCTCAAACCGAGACCCATCCACCCCCAACTGTTGTATTGTTCAAAAACCATGCAGGAAATGTAAATTGTCCAGGTGCAGAAAAGTAAAGTGCAGAAAAGTAAATTGTTTAGGGGTTACAGACCAACATTCAAATTTAAAAAAGGTGGGCTCTGGCCTTGGCACGTATATCCGTCATCGCCCACCTAAATGCCCTCACACAGCGGCATCTTCTCCAACCTTCTCAGACTTCCCAGCACCAGCATCCTGAGCAGCATCCTCACCAGCATCCATCCCAGCATCAGCCCTAGCATCCTTCTCCTCTCCAGCTTTGTCTGCCACCTCTGCTGACTTAGAAGACTCACCAGCTTCAACAGGAAGCGGCACAGCCTTGCCTCCAAGCTCCTTTAACTTAGCCACCCAGGATTCAACTGGCCAAGATGGACAAACAAGGCCCGTCTCCTTGGCCTCGTAGGCCATCTTGATGCGTGCTTGTAGCAGGGAGACAATGGCATAGGCCTTGATTCCTTCCCGGAAAGAGACCATGGCTTGTTCATGATCCATTTGAACGGAGGCAAGTTTGAGCTCAGCATCTTGGGTAGCCTTCTTCAACATGCCCTCGTAGTGCCGGGACTTTGCTTCAGCAAGGGTGCCTTGGGTGGCGACAGTGCTCTCGAGCTGCTTGATCCTGGCTTCATGGAGTGCAACAGTACCACAGGCATCATTGTACAAGTGGAGCAAATGCTGGAGGCCCTGCACATCAATTACAGGTATAAAGTTAGATTGTATGCTGACTAAGACATCCTACCAGGGTATCCTGTTAGGATATACGTGCAGGATATATGTGCAGGATATACATGGAGGATATGCGTCAGGATATTACCTTATTGAGGAAGGATGTCATTGGCTCTAAGGAGTCGGAGAAGCTGAGTTCATCATAGGAGAACCCTTCTGAGCCTGGAGTGCTGACCTCAAGGCCCTTTCTCTTTTTCGCTGCGGAAGCACGGGTTCTTGTATTAGCCTTGGGAGCCGGGAGTGGCTTGGAGCTGGTGGTAGCAGGAGTTTCCTTCTTAACCATGACCGGAGTAGGGTAACTGTCGAGCTCGTCAAGATCAAGAAGGACAGGAACTTTGCTGGAATCTGCACATAGGGAGTAAAATTCTAAATCTCTCCCAAGAATATCAAATAAAAACATGTGTGTGTAGGATATCTTGCAGGATTCTTACCAGACATGTTTGCGCTTGAAAGAGGGCTTGGAGTTGGTGGAGATGGATTAAAGCTTCTCTCTGTTTCTGAAAGCAGTCTGATGGCGTCTATTCTCTTTTGAGAATCAGCAAGGGGAGGTGCAATCTTTCTGAAATCAGCTGCACAACAAAGAAGATAAGTTAGTTCAGGATATGGAACAAGATAAGTAACAGGATCATTCTTAAACCCTAAGTCCTACCCTTTCTCAACCATTGTACTGGATATTCCGTCCCATCAGGGATTGAGTCCCTTTTTACAAAGAAAAACTTGGATTGCCAACCATCCTCGTTCCTGGTGGCACGAAGTATTAATGGGTCACCGGAAGTAGAATAAAACAGAAATCTACATGATCCGTGGCATCAAAGCTTGTAAGCCAGGGGGAGGTCATGGATGGAAAGATCAGGAATATGGTTTCTCTTGATCTGGTCAAGAACAGTTAAAACACGCCAGAGCATTGGCATTGTTTGGCTAAAAGAGATTTTTGTGATCCTAAAGAACTCGGTGATAAAGTCTGGAAAGGGAAATCGAAGCCCTAGGGTAAAAGGGAAAGCATTAAAGCAAATCCACTCGTTAGAGACCATATCTGACCGGATTTCACGGTCAAACGGTCTGAAAATGGTTTCTTCCGGGAAGATACCGGAGGATTTTAAGGCTAACAGGTGGGCACTATCAAAGGTACATGTTTCCTTCTCCGGTTCTTGGAGAAAGTTTTGCTGGTGGAATGTAGGGGCTGAGTCACCTGAACTGGATCTTGTTTGGCGTGGCATTTGATCGCCTGAATTTTCTGCCGGAGAGAAAGATGAAGATAAGTATGGAAGATAGGGAGAAAATGTACCTTTTTTCCTTGAAGATTATGATTAAAAAAGGGAAGAGGGTGAGAAGATATAGGGCATGATGAGTAGATATAGGCTGAGTAGTTGCAAACGGTCACATCACAGGTCTTATCTCTTAATTGCCTCGATTCGCGTAAAAATGTAACCGTTAGTAATGAGGATACTAAACGGTAACATTTTTGGGGACAATTGTTATGGGCTAATTTCTGAGCTCATATTCTGAAGCATATCCTGACTTATATCTTGATTAAATAATATATGTTTATATCCGGGGTGCAGGTTCAGGGTATTGGTAATATCCTGAATCATATCCTCAGGATCACTAACGGATCACTTGCAGGTACGTGGAGTGGAAGCCAGCAACGTTCACAAAGACTTGTTCCGCGGAAGACTCGGTCTAAACCGTTCAAAGAAAGACGTTGAAGCCTTATTACTCGGTCTACAACGTTCGTGATGGAATATTCGAGGCATCCCATGTTTATAGGGATATTTGTTTGTATTTCGTTACTATAAATAGGAGGAACACCAGATCAAATAGGGGATAGCATTTTCACTGCAATCACACTCACTACACACTAACACTTGCTCTCTCATAAATTGTACTTTCACACGAATTTATTGTAACACTTAGTGATCTGGTGGATATCCTGCACTGTATCCTGAAGTTCAAAATAATAAGAAGAACAAGGCAGCTGCGATTGTCAGCTCCCGAGGTTTTATGCCGGCGATCTAGATTGATCAAGGGCTTTCCTCGTACATCTTGTGTTGTTTCCTTTATTTTTTGTTTATTATTTACTCACTGTTTGATCGCAGATACAGCTCAATATCCTGAGCTGTATCCTGAATTCTGAGTTTCTAAATAACTCAACAAGCATATTTTCTATAAACATTTTAGCACACTACCTCACATTACTAATTTGATCACTAAATTGCTTCGGTAATTTTTGACCAAAACAATATCTCCACGGTTTATATGGAGGTATGTTGGCTACCTGGTCGAGGGTTAAGGGAATGGTTTGGTAAGAGTCTTGCCTTGTTCAGTGTATAGATCCTGCAAGGACCTGGGTCAAATTTAGTAGGACCTCCTTCAATACCCACCGGTATTGGATGGCGGGGGTCCAAACTCTTTGATCCCCTCATATGTAAGCTACTATTAAAACTTTAACCTGACTACTTATGACTGTATCCCCGCTGACTCAGACTACTTAGCCGAGGGTAATGTCACCTTCAAAAGAGGGGCCTACCACATTATGCATTAATAACTTAATTAATTATCTTTAAATAATCAAACCCTTTAGGATTGTATCCTTGCTGACTCAAACTACTGGGTTGAGGGTAATGCCACCTTCAAAAGAGGGGCCTACTACAATAACTAAGATAATCTCTTAAAAAGTGCATAAGTGCGGAAATAATCAAAGGTTACACTAAACACGAGTCGGATCCAAGTGATTCATCTTGTCTATCTGTTTTTGTTTTTATTTTATTTTTCAGCATCTTAGTTAGTTTTATTTTCTAGTTAAAACCTTTTTCTAAACTTTTGATTTGATTAGACGTTGAGGATAAACCGGTATTAAAAGCTCTTGTGTCCTTGGACGACCTCGGTATCTTACCAACACTATACTACGCTCACGATTGGTGCACTTGCCCATATGTGTGTTTGGTGTTAGTAAAATATCGTGTTTTATAAATTTAAAAGTTGACTAACGTGTAAAAATGGCTTAAAATATACATTAAAAAACCATAACACATCGCACGCATCAAGTTTTTGGCGCCGTCGCCGGGGACACAAGGATTTTAAGAAAGCTTAAAATCGACGGCCTAATCAGTTTTTCAAAACTTTTTTTTTAAAACGCGCGCCTTTTTTCTGCATTTTAGTTAGATTTTGCATTTGTCACACCCCCAAAAATCCACACGCGGAGTACCACCGCTTGGAGGCGTGACATGACCAGGATCCAGCCATCAATCATATTGAACATTTCATAAAGTAAGTAAAGTAGTTCGTAAAAACCCAATTCAATACAACTGATGTTCAAACCAAACATTGTTTAAGTAGCGGAAGCATATGTATGTAAACCCAACATAATTCATAAGTTCAATTGTTTAGATAGTTAACATGGCATCCACGATCCATGTCCCACAACGACCTGCTATTCCTTGTGCAAGCTCCATATGTACCTAAGGTCCTGCAAGGCATGCAGCAGAGAGTCAACAACTAGTTGAGCGAGTTCACAGTTAATAGTTCAGTAATAATGTTCGTATTGTAGTTCGTATGTTCGTTTAGTAATCATGTATCGTATGTATCGTATGTATCGTATGTATCGTATCGTGGCCATCTAGGCATGTTTGCGAAGTATAGTGGGGGTTTCCCATGTTTGCTAGACTAGGTATAGTAGTATCGCGGCCCTCCCAGGCATGTTTGCGAAGATTAGTGTATATAGTTCGCGGCCTTCCTAGGCATGTGTGCGAAGATCGTCATAATATCGCGGCCAACCCTTGGCGTGTGTGCGAAGATCGTTTAGATTAGTATAACCAGTCTAGTCTGTTCATATCAATAACCCTTCCTCTCCCGAGGACCATATATCTAAGTTCCATAAGCTGATTGAGTAAATAATCCAACCCATTCCCACCCTGGGAATCCCATGCCTTGGCTGTGTGAACTCACATTGGTTTGCTCGGTATGCTAAGTATGTATGCTCGCAAATAATCAATCACGTCCTATAGTATGCACGTATGTGAAATCAGTTTGTGTTCACGTATAGACACACAGTTGATAAGCAAGTAGCACATATCACGTATTTCAGATCATACACAACATGGTTACATTTAACAGCAGTTAACTAACCAGGTTAACACTTAACAGAAAAGTAAACAGGTTACTGTGCTGATTACCCTCTTGGCGAAACACCCCTGTTTCGCCATAAGTCCCTTCGACGAAACACCTGTTTCGTCGTCATCTTGATTCGTCGCAGAGGTCTCGACGAAACACCTTCAATTTCGTTGTTACCTCTGTTTCGTCAATAGTAGTTTGATTCGTCACATATCGGTTACGTCATGATATCAGTTTCCTACAAACCCTAATTCTGCCGTCACATCATACGAGGTATCGATCAATCAATTAAAAAGCATCATCATCAACAATCACTTATAACATACATCATTCTGTCCTTAACAATTTATCAATTTCCGATTCGGTTTCAAATGTGATTCGTATATATATATATATTTATCGATCGAATCAACGGGTTATACTACCATATCAAACCTTATTCATCATCATGACAAGAAAACATATATGTACGGACAAATAAACATTCAAGAACACGTAGATTACTGACCGAACAATAGTTGGATTGATGATAGGTCTCTGGTTGATCTTAGGCTGCCGACAGTGCTTCTAGGGTTTCCGGTTTGCAATAGTGTGGCGAATGGAATCGTTCTACGTAATATATACATGTCCAACAGTACTGGGCCCTAACTGGGCTTGGCGAAACATGGGCTCGGCGAAACACCCGGTTTCGTCGAAATACAGTTGACGAAACGGATCCTGTTTCGTCGGGATATACTTGGCGAATCCCACTTGTTTCGTCGGGTTGTTTTAAGGTCTTACTAGTTTAAGTTTTTCAAACAGTATACATGTTATACAATCACATAGCCATGCAAGCACAATAGTTTATCATAACACAAAGCGTACAGTCAAAGTCAACGAGCATTAAATGCGAATAAGGAGTGTCGGAAACTCGGGTTGTCACATTATCCCCAACTTGAAAGAAATTTCGTCCCGAAATTTAGTATGCGGTTACTGAGGAAGCTAATGGTGTGACGTTGTTTACCTGTTTCGTATCGCGGCTCCCCGAGCATGTTTGCGAAAATTACTGGTTTTCCTGGGGTGTCACATTATCCCCCCGTTGATTTGGAATTTCGTCCCGAAATTCAGTAGTAGCTTCAGTCTCAGTAGTAGTTGCGTTGGTTTCGAATAACTGGGGATACTTGAGTTTTATCTGGTCTTCTCGCTCCCAGTTGAACTCTGGGCCGCGACGGGAGTTCCAACGAACTCGTACAAGAGGTATTCTGGTGTTCTTGAGGACCTTAACATCCCGGTCCGTGATTTCAATTGGTTCCTCGACGAATCGTAACTGTTCATCGATAGTGAGCTCCTTCAAAGGAACTATGTGGGTCTCATCTGACAGGCACTTCTTCAGATTCGACACGTGGAATACGTTGTGAACTGCACTGAGTTCAGCTGGTAAGTTCAATCTGTAGGCCACCCTGCCTATCTTTTCAATAACTTCGAATGGTCCAACATATCGTGGATTTAGTTTGCCGCGTTTGCCAAAACGAACCACACCCTTCCAGGGTGAAACTTTGAGTAGCACTCGATCCCCAACTTGGAACTCGAGTGGTTTCCTGTCTAAATCAGCGTATGCTTTCTGACGGTCGCGTGCTGCCGCCATGCGTTGTCGTATCTGTGCAATCTTTTCTGTAGTATCAACTACCATTTCTGGACCTGTGATTTGACTATCACCCACCTCTGCCCAACAAAGAGGTGACCGGCATTTACGTATGTACAATGCCTCGAATGGAGCAACTTTAATGCTGGTGTGATAACTGTTGTTGTACGAAAATTCCACAAGTGGCAGATGCTTTTCCCAGCCGTTGCCGAAATCGATTACACATGCACGAAGCATGTCTTCTAGAGTTTGTATGGTGCGCTCAGACTGCCCATCCGTCTGAGGATGATAAGCTGTGCTCATGTCTAACCGAGAGCCAAAAGATTTGTGCATTGCTCGCCATAGTTCTGATGTAAATCGTGCATCTCGATCTGAGATAATAGAGGTGGGCACCCCGTGCCTCGAAACAACTTCCTTAAGATAGATGTCTGCTAGTGTGGAGAACTTGTATGTTTCTTTGATTGCTAAGAAGTGAGCAGACTTTGTGAGTCGATCCACGATCACCCATATAGTATCGTTTCCACGTTGTGATCTAGGCAGGCCAGTGACAAAATCAATGGAAATTTGTTCCCATTTCCATTGTGGTATTTCAGGTTGTTGGAGTGGGCCTGATGGTTTCTGATATTCTGCCTTGACTCTCGCACAAGTCAAGCATTTGCTAACGTATGTTGCTATGTGGGCCTTCATGCTAGGCCACCAGTATGTAGTCTTAATGTCGTGGTACATTTTATCCGAACCAGGATGTACCGAGTAGCGAGACTTGTGAGCTTCATCCATTACCAGCTCGCGTAAGTTACCATAAAGTGGGACCCAAATGCGTCCTGTTACATAGTAAGCACCATCTTCCTTCTGTTCTAAGCGTTGTCTTGAGCCGCGTAGGGCTTCAGCCCTGATGTTTTCTGATTTTAGTGCTTCTACCTGAGCATCTCGTATCTGTGAAGGAAGACTAGACTGAATAGTGAGCTGTAGAGCTCGCACGCGCTTAGGCGCGGTGTCCTTTCGACTGAGGGCGTCAGCCACAACATTGGCTTTGCCCGGATGGTACTTTATAGCACATTCATAATCGTTCAACAATTCGACCCATCGTCGTTGTCGCATGTTCAACTCCTTCTGTTTGAAAATGTGCTCAAGGCTCCTGTGATCAGTGTAGATAGTGCACTTAGTGCCATACAAGTAATGCCGCCATATCTTGAGCGCAAAAACAACAGCTCCCAGCTCTAAATCATGCATAGTGTAATTCCGTTCGTGAATCTTAAGTTGGCGCGACGCGTAAGCAATAACTTTATCTCGTTGCATCAACACACATCCAAGACCTTGGATTGATGCATCACAGTAGACTACAAAATCATCTGTGCCTTCAGGCAATGAGAGGATAGGTGCGCTGCAAAGTCTATCCTTTAAGTGTTGAAATGCTGTTTCTTGTGTATTACCCCAACGGTATACCACACCTTTCTGTGTCAGTAATGTAAGTGGCTGTGCGATCTTTGAAAAGTGCTTGATGAACCGTCTGTAATAACCCGCCAAACCCAAGAATTGGCGTATTTCTGTTGGTGTACGAGGTGCAGGCCAGTTCTTGATCGAATCTACCTTGGATGGATCAACATGAATCCCATCCTTGTTCACCACGTGGCCTAAGAAGTGGACTTCACGAAGCCAGAAGTCGCATTTAGAAAACTTAGCGTATAGCTGTTCCGATCGTAGAAGTTCCAGTATGAGTCGTAAGTGCTGCTCATGTTCCTCCTGACTCTTGGTGAAAGCTATCGTTGAAAACGAAGAGGAGGAGGAAGAGAGTCAACAACCTAAACGCAGAAGAAGGTACATCGCTCGTGAACGGGTCACCGCTAACGATTTGTTGGTAAGCGATTACATCTCAGCTGAACCTAAGTATGATGAAAAAATGTTTAGGCGTCGTTTTCGTATGAGTAGAAACGTATTTTTAAGGATATCTAGAGATCTTGAGGAGAAGTATGTTTATTTTCAACAAAAACCCGATGTAACCGGGCAATTAGGATTTACTACGTGGCAAAAGGTCACGGCCGCACTTAGGCAGTTAGCGTACGGCAATAGTTCGGACATTATGGATGACTATTTAAAAATGTCTGCACGTGTAGCTAGAGAAAGTCTTCACAACTTTTGTTCGTGTATTCTAGAACTCTATAGGAAAAGATATTTGAGAAAGCCCTCGTTCAGTGACATGCAACAATTATTGGAACATCACGCAGATTATCATGGGCTACCCGGGATGCTACGTAGTTTAGATTGTATGAAATGGGCTTGGGAACTTTGTCCTACCCAATGGCAAGGCGCTCACACGAGTGGATTTCACGGGAGTCCAGCCATCATGCTTGAAGCGGTTGCGTCCCAAGATCTTTGGATATGGCATGCGTTCTTCGGTATGCCAGGTTCACATAATGATATTACCATCATAAACCACTCGCCCCTTTTCAATGATCGAGTAAATGGTATAGGACCCAAAGGAACTTTCTTTGTAAACGGGGTTGAGTACGTGTATGGGTACTACCTAGTTGATGGGATTTACCCAGAGTGGGGGGTTTTTGTAAAATCATTCACAAAACACGGTACGACAGATCCAAAGAGATTAAAGTTTAACAGGGTACAGATGGCTGCACGTAAAGACGTCGAGCGAGCATTCGGTGTTTTGAAGAAAAGGTGGCGAATATTACAAATGCCTTGTCGACTATTGGACAAGGATCAGATTGGAAACGTGATGTACACATGTATCATTCTTCACAACATGATTTTGGAGGATGAAGGTAGAGCGGTCGTTACCCACTATGATGACGATGATTCCCAACCAGGTAACGTAACAGACCAAGATAAAGCGGGTAATGAATTTTGGATCAAGTCAAGGGATATACATCACAACCTTCGATCTGATTTGGTGGAACATGTTTCAACGATTCCTGGGTTCGAAACCGACGAAGACGACGAAGAATGATTGTTTTTTATTTTAATAATTATTATGTTTGTTTATGTATTTAAAAAAAATATGTTTTTTTATGTAGTTAATTAATTTAAATATATATTAAAAAAAATGGTGATGTGGCTAGGCCACGCCGGCCCAGCCACGCCCAACCCAAGCCCCACCATACCCCATTAAAACTTGGGTTTGGGTTATGAGAATTCAACATCCAGGTGTCAGCAATTGCCCCAACCCAAGCCCCACCATACCCCGCAGTCTAAATGAATGCAATTTGAAAATTGAATGAAAAGTTTGAACTCCTATTTGGCCCGCCCAAACATTTCAACATTTTGAAACAATTAATAATACATAAAAATTGAAAATTCTCACAAATTTACATATAGGAAAGTATGACGTGAACAGGCTAGATTTGTGACACATGGGATAGAAAATTTTGCTTTATTATAGTATATATATATAAGATATATATATATATATATATATATATATATATGTGTCATTATTCAAGTGTGAATCGTATCACAAACAAATTCTTTGAAATTACTCGGTATAAAATTTGTCGTCTATGAACTTAGAACGCAAAAAGGTTGTACAATTAATCGGTATGAATAATTTTCAAGGGTGAAATGTTAATAGGCTGATGTTATGGTTTCATATTTTTGTTATTCCACATCATCGTCACGTAAGCAAAAGCATCAGATTTTGCTCTTTTTTTCACATTTGGTGTGTGACCATTTCACAAGTTTTCACTACCCAATACCCATTGAAATAATAATTAAACTATATAAAAATTATGCTTTTGGAAAGAGAGATGAAGTCATGAAGTGGAATTTTTTAATTGGATCAAACTATTAATTCCCTAAGCCAAAGCCAAAAGTAACGGATGCAGATAGCCAGATATGGTGGGCATGTGAGAAGTCACGCTATTATCTTCATGCCACTTTTTTCACAAACTCTGGGGCAGTGTACAGGCAGTGGTGGAGGTTGAACGGAAACTTGGTGTTTGCCGGACTTTTAAAATCTAAATCTGTGAGGACCGAATTCTTAAAAATTAAATATTTTACTCTACAAAATGATTTTTTTTGATAAAACTGAACAGGTTTTTAAATTAATAATGTGAATTGTTCAAACCTTCAATTAAATTATTGTTGATAAATCTTAAGAGTTTCTATATATGGATTCTATGTTTATGTAATTTATAACCGAACAAGGGTGTTGTTGATAAAACCAAGTTTCTATACATGGATTGTATGCTTATTAAATGAACAACCAAATAGGTTTTTGAATTGATAATTATTAAACTGTACATGTTTGTTTATAGAGTTAATTACTGTTTTCGTCCCTGAGGTTTGTCAAAAATAACGGTTTCAGTCCATTAGTTTAAAAATTGCGATTTCAGTTTATTAGTTTCATTTTCGTAACCATTTCAGTCCACTAACTTAACTCCATCCATTTATTTTGTTAACTTTGAGTTAACTAACTAATTCAGGGACGGTTTGCGTCAGTTTTAGAAACACAGGGACTTAAGTGTAAACTCTAAAACATTAAAACAAAAAAAATAGTAAATTCCAAAAAATCAAAAAAATTCCAAAAAACCAAACAAATTCCAAAAAATTCTAAAAAATAATAAAAATTCTAAAAAATCATAAAAATTCTAAAAAATCCAAAAAATCCGTTTCGGCGCGAACTGTTTCAAACCCGAACCGTTTCGAGCTGAACCGTTTCGATGCGAACCGTTTAGACCCGTACCGTTTTGACCCGAACCGTTTCGAGCTGAACCGTCCGTACCGTTTCGACCCGAACCGTTTTGAGCTGAACCGTTTCGACGCGAACCGTTTCGACCCGTACCGTTTCGACCTGAAACGGCACGGTTCGGTTCGAAACGGTACGGGTCGAAACGGTGTTTCGAACCGAACCGTGCCGTTTCGGGTCGAAACGGCACGGGTCGAAACGGTTCGGCTCGAAACGGTACGGGTCGAAACGGTTCGGCTTCGAAACGGTACGGGTCGAAACGGTTCGGGTCGAAACGGTTCGCGTCGAAACGCTTCTCGTCGAAACGGTTAGGGTCGAAACGGTTCGGGTCGAAACGGTACGGACGGTTCAGCTCGAAACGGTTCGGGTCGAAACGGTACGGGTCGAAACGGTTCAGCTCGAAACGGTTCGGGTTCGAAACATTTCGCGCCGAAACGGATTTTTTAGAATTTTTATTATTTTTTAGAATTTTTAGGAATTTGTTTGGTTTTTTGGAATTTTTTTGATTTTTTGAAATTTACTATTTTTTTTTTAATGTTTTAGAGTTTACACTTAAGTCCCTGTGTTTCTAAAACTGACGCAAACCGACCCTGAATTAGTTAGTTAACTCAAAGTTAACAAAATAAATGGATGGAGTTAAGTTAGTGGACTGAAATGCTTACGAAAATTAAACTAATGGACTGAAATCGCAATTTTTAAACTAATGGACTGAAACCGTTATTTTTGACAAACCTCAGGGACGAAAACAGTAATTAACTCTTGTTTATAAATCAAATAACTTACTCTCTCTGGGAATTGTAAATTCATAACCGAATTGGTTCAAACCTATTATCAATTTATTTTTTATAAGATATATAATTTTTATATTCATTTTTTAATTATGCCTCGGTTTGTCTCGAGGCTTAACCCTCATGAGGCGAAGGGAAAATGCCTCGAGGCTCGATTCCATTCTTTTAAACATTGTACGGGGCCATATCAGTGCTTACGTCTTCTAAGCGTTTGCGGTAAGTGGGTACCCCCCCTCCATTTCATTGCGTATCTTCGTAGTCTCGCTCAAGACTATTTTTATGAAGGCATTGAGCTCACGTTTTATATCGCCACCTTATGCGTTGAAAGCTCTGTGCAAGTCATCATTTAGGTCGGCCAATAGTGAACCCAAAGAATCTACTCCACCATGGGCCTCCTCGACTCATGCTCTCAACTCGGTTATGGATGATTCTAGATTTATAACTCTTTCATCCAAATAGATCAACATATCTTTGGACTCACCTTGATCTTTCTTCACTCCTTGTCGAGACACGTCCCGACCATGACCTTTATCTCCAATCGTAATACTTTATTTTGCCATCCCTTTGATCGTTTTGGCTCTGATACCACTTGTCACGAAGTTCTTTAGACTCACTTGCGGCCTTAGATTAGATCTAAGTAAGCCTTGATAGGTCAATAATGTTGGTATTTAACAGCAGAAGCCTTGATTACAAATATATGGAATAATTGTATTGCTATAAGAAATGTTATAAAGAGCTTTATAAGGTATTTTTGTAGGAAACTACAAATGAGCCATCTAGGTTCTATATATACTAGTTTTCATTGTCTAGATTATTCTACATCTAGAATGATCTACACCATTCTTCATACAAAGATTTAGTCTAACGTCTCTAGCAAGATTTAGAGAGTTCTTGATGCCTCCACACTTTTCTAGAGATCTGTAGCATGTTTCATAGTGTTCTTGGGTCTTCTGGATTGTTCTAGACTTGGTCGGGTTGCTTCGCAGTGTTCCGGATAGTTCTGGCTTGTTCCGGAGGGTTCTAGGCAGTTTTAGAGAGCTCTTGGTTGTTTGTCGTTCCGGAGCGCCCTAGATGTTTCTAGTTAAAATCTAATACAAATAATGGTTCAAATATTAAGTAAAACACAAACTTTAAAATTTACATACAAGTAAAATACCATTTTAATCCTTGTGGTTTGGGCAGTTTTTCAGTTTCGTCCAAAGGTTTCATTTATTGCATGTCGGTCCAAAAAGTTTTCAACATTGCCTTCCAATAAGGGTTCTCTAAATGACCCGACTACTCGTCTGTTGTCGTATAAGTCCATCCAAGAGTTGACCAGAGCCATCTCTTCTTCTTCTTCGGTCCACCTGTTTCTTTCCATTTTGTATTATGAATCTTTGAAATGAATTATCAGTTGAGAAGTGCACATATTGCCCAGAGATATCTCCTCTTTTTCAGTCCACCTGTTTCTTGCCATTTTTTTATTGTGAATCTTTGAAATGAATTACTAATTGAGAAGTGCACATATTGGCCAGAGCCATATCTTCTTCTTCTCCTCCTCCTCCTCTTCTTCTTCTTCTTCTTCGGTCCACCTGTTTCTTGCCATTATTTTATTATGAATATTTGAAGTGAATTATTGGTTAAGAAGTGGACATATTGCTTCAAATACGAATTGAATTTATAGTTAGTAAAAACTAGTCTTTGCAAAAGTAGCCATTTGAAAAAAGAGCCCTTGTAAGAATCAATAATTCTTTTTTTAAGATTTTGTTTGAATTTATTATTTACTAAAAACACTAGATGACGAAATAAAAAATATAAAATAAATAATAAACTAATTATATTGTTATGAATTTTATTATTTTTATATTTATTAATATTTCCAACCTATAAATTAGCAACCAATTGTTGCTTTCTCTTGTTGTAATTTATGCATGTTGAGTTTTTCAAAAAAGTTTTGGCATTTCGTTTTACGTTTCGTTTTAATTTTTGTGAGTTAACACGCCGCAACGTGCATGTGGGGTTTAACGTTTTTTCGTTTGTGCTTTCCCATTTGACAGGCCAGTCGCAACGTGTCAAATGTTCTCCGTTTGACAAGTTCGTCGCAACGCGCGAGTCCTAAATCGACTTAGTTATTGTTTTCTACGTTTTATGTTTATGTCTGATTTATTCGCATTAACGCGCCGCAACAGGCGTGCGTGATTCAACGATTTTACGTATTTTTTTTCATTCGGTGTTATCTTTTACATTTTTATTTATTTTATTTGTACGAGCTCTTCTGATGTTGGTGGTCGCTTGCAAGGGTGTGGCATTAGTGCTACTTAGCACGATTTTACAAACGTATTTAACCTATTAAGTTTTTTACTAATAATTTGTGTCGAGTTTACCCTTATACATCCTTTACTTAAGAAAAACTAATTATTATTTTGATGTACGTGTCTGTATAAATTCAATTTTCCTCTACGTTTCTACATAAACTTTTTCTGGAAACGAGTCAGGTTAAATATAATACGTTTTCGTTTAAAAACCAACTTTTACGTGTAAATTTTTATGTATGTTTCGGTATAAATTCGAGTTGGTGTATGTTTTGATGTAATCTTTTTTTGGAAAACGAGTCAGGTCAAATATAATATGTTTTCGTGATTATTCTATGAATGTTTTGTAAATTTTGTTTTGATCGGAGTGGAGTAAAATTGTGGTTGCTTTTTTTCCCTTTTATAAAAGCTCTAATTAATCTCCTTTGATTATACGTGTCAGCTTTTTCTGTTATCCCGTTACGTTTTCTATGTATGACTCAGATCACATATAATATGTTATGATTGTACGGTATAAATTTGATTTACTTTATGTTTTGATTCAATCGCAATGCTTATATAGTTTACACTTAGTTCAATCAAATATGTCAAAACACGTGTTTTCATATGATTAACACATCACATAACGTTTGGACTAAACAATTCGATATTTGCGCTGTACCCGCGCCGCAACGCGCGCACGACTTATTGCTAGTTTTACTTAATTATAAATAATATATAATTAAGTAAATAAATTAAAAAAATAGATTATATAGATTATAAAAAGTTAAATAAAAAGAAAAAGCTGGTGATGAGATGGAGGTTTAGAATGGTTTATTATTGTGGATTTGTGGGAAAAAGTGGCGCTTGAATTGTGGTGATTTGGATTGATGCAGGGCCGGCTCTGGATTGATGTAATGGTCTCAAGTTCAAGTCTTGTTTTCACCACCAAGATTTTATTTTTTTAATTCATTTCCTCTTAACCACAATTTTGGGCCTAGATTTTTTTTTCCCAAAACCTATTTTTTAGAGTTCTCGAAAACGGCCCTTGATTAATGTAACATGCTAATTAGACACTCTAGATTTTGTACTATAAATCTATTGTTGTGGATGCTTTAACAAACACGGTATTCACCCTCCATAGTCATATAAGAATAATCCCAAGTAAAGTCAAGTGACGAATCACATTTTAAATATTTGTAAAATATTAAAACTTATATAAGAATAGATGAGAGACTATGAAAAAACTCCCGACCCCTTCGTGAGAGAAAAAAGAATGTTATTAGATTTCACAAACATAAAAAAAACAAAACAAGTTTGCATGAATATTATTCGATTTCACAAACATAAAAAAACAAAACAAGTCTACATCGTGTATATATATAACTCTTACAAAAAACAAAACAAGTCTTAGAATACCTATTAATAGTTTTATATCGTTCGTACCATATAGTAGTTGCTATTGTCTGATTTTTATATTAAGACCTTACGTTTGTAGGATTATTATTAATATATGTTGATCACGCGTAGTATCGTTGCAATAACAGGACCTTGTATATGATTTCGATTTTGGCCATATTATGATCACAACAGTCTCTATCGGACCCAGTTTTACATAGTTTATTAGAAAACCGTATTTGGTTAGCTTCTTTTTAAAAATAATATAAACTAAAGCAAATTGGTTAAAAATAAATGACATATACTCTTAATGTTATTTGTTTGGGTTTCGGGTTGTTCAGATCGGGTAAATCGCATTTCCTTGTATGGAAATTTATCCGATAGCAATTCTGAATAACATTTGGCTTGAATGGATTCGATTTATATATATGGATATCGGGTTATTCAGATCGCGTTTCAGGTTATTTATTCTGGTATGCTTCCTGGAGTTGACTTCTTTTGACATAGAAGTCAAAACACTACCTTTTCTAAAAAAACGAACCAACATTGTAATGCTTATAAACAATGACATGAAACTTGATTACAAACCTTTTGTTAAGCCAGCAACAAACATCGAATATAGAAAACCAAAATATAGCAAAGCGATACAAGTATAACCCGAACAAACATACCACAAACAAAAAAGGAGGAGCCAGACGTGTTTATACATCATCCCCAATATTCAATTACTCTAGTGACATAAGATGACAACCGGTAAAAGGCAATGAAATACCATCGATCTTCATTTGATACTTTTCTAGGATCAATGGTTAATGCTGATAATCCGGTCCATGCATTTCCACCATCAGTTAGCAATGGGTTCGTTGGTTTTGCAGTAGCTAGTGCACTGGGGTTAACTCGATCATACATGTCGGGTACCAGCTGTGAATCATTTCTGTCCGGATTTGGTGGGGCTCTGGGGTCATCTTGACCGCGTTTGGTCTGTCCTATTGAACTATCGTGTTTTGGTGACACTGCAACCAGAAAATATGTAATAGATTATAACTTTTTTGTATTGGTGATCTATACTTAGTTTGTGATTTTTAACAATACCTTTTATATTTATAGTAATTTATTTGATTATACCAAAAAATATATGTATATTTTTCTTGTTTGTGGATTCTGTCTTCCAACGAAAATCAAAAGTGTTTTTTTTTTTTTGGATTTAGTGGGACCAATCAATAATTATCGATGGATGACCTTTCCCGTTTGTAGTGTGACATACAAATATATTATTTACTTTTTTGCAAGGTTAATTTATGATTTTTAACAAAAATCTATATAATTAGTTATGTATTTATCATAAATATATGCTAAAACAAATAATTTTACTAATAAAAAAATTAGTTGCCAAGTGTACCTTCTAGTTCTTCTATAGCTGCGTCATAGCTTTCATTGTTTAAGTTCATTTTATCTTCTTGGTAAAACGTTTGGAACTCTGGCAGTGCATCATTTGGTGGTGGAGGTGGTGATGGGTTAACTCGGCCGTAAGTTTCTTGGCTCTCTGACGGTGTTGCTGACGGTTCTCCATTTGGTGATGGTGGTGATTCAACTCGCAGGTAAGTTTCTTGGCCCTTTGAAGGTGCTCCATTTGGTGGTGGTGGTGGTGCTGATGGGTTAACTCGGCCGTATAATCCTGGGACAGACGGTTCCTCATTTGGTGATGGTGGTGGTGATGGTGATGATGGGTGAACTCGGCTGTAAGTTTGTTGGCCCTTTGGCAGTTCACCTTCTGGTGGTGGTGGTGGTGGTGATACAACTCGGAGGTAAGTTTCTTGGCCCTTTGAAGGTGCTCCATTTGGTGGTGGTTGTGGTGCTGATGGGTTAACTTGGCCGTAAGTTTCTTGGCCGTCTAACGGGTCACCATCTGGTGGTGGTGGTGGTGGTGATACAACTCGCAAGTAAGTTTCTTGGCCCTTTGTAGGTGCTCCATTTGTTGGTGGTGGTGATGATGGGTTAACTTGGCCGTAAGTTTCTTGGCCCTTGGGCAGTTCACCTTTTGGTGGTGGCGGTGGTGGTGATACAACTCGGAGGTTTGTTTCTTGGCCCTTGGGCAGTTCACCTTTTGGTGGTGGCGGTGGCGGTGATACAACTCGGAGGTTTGTTTCTTGGCCCTTTGAAGGTGCTCCATTTGGTAATGGTGGTGATGATGATAGCTTAACTCGATCGTAAGTTTCTTGGCCCTCTGACAGTGCTCCATCTGGTGATGGTGGTGGTGGTGAGTTAACTCTGAGGTAAGTTTCTTGGCCCTTTGGAGGCGGCATTTTTGGTAGCGGTGGGGCTGGTGGGATAATTTGGCCATAAGTAGTATGGTCATTTGACGATGACCATGAAAGAGATTGTGGTAACTGTAGATTTTCTTCTCCAGTTACCATTTGAATTATGGCCAAATGAGGCATTGGCCGTACATGAAAGCTTTCTTTTACGAATACTCCTGTAAACAAATCCATTTATTAGTTTTCAAAGGTACATTGAAAAAAAGTAATGTAATAAAGAAAAATAGATTTTATTTAGTTATACCATGTAAATGTCTAGCATTATACGCTTCAAGAAGTACAAAGAAAGTTAGGGAGACCAAAGCAAACTTCACGTTCACCATTGTTGTGAATGAATGAATGTTCAAGAGTGTATCTATAGCTATTTATACATACACTCATCCAATAAGAATATGGTAAAGATTTAAATATTTTTTAATTGACTTCATCCAATGAGAATATGGTAAACATTTAAATATTTTTTAATTGACTTCATCCAATGAGAATATGGTAAACATTTTCATATTTATATTATTGACTAAATCCCCTCGCGTTTGACTATATGCAGTCAACGTTTGTTAATTCTATGGGAATAACGAATTATAATCATTCAACTTAGGTACTGTGATAACGAATTATGTCTGGTTGGTATAATTATTAATGGATTTTGAATGTAAAAGATGTACAATGACAAAACTAATTTGTATCTAGAAAGAAAGAGGCGAATCGGTGATTTAGATTCAAATTCCAATTCATTATTTTGTCGAAACGAACAACATAACAAATGTTGTTATCAACAGATGTAGTGGATAACACCCATAATAGTTGGTCATTTTTCAAACTTTTTACCACATATATTGTAATTTTACGGTAAAAACTATACCACACCATAAAAAAAAAACAATGATGATATATGTATTATGTTTTGTTTATATTTTAAAAAAAACACATTTAATTACCTCTTGAGGTGGTGCCGGTGGGATGAAGGTGGAGACGGACGCCGGAAGACATAACGGAAAAGTCTTTTTATTTGTAAATTCAATGAATATTGGTAAAAAGATGAAATTATCCCTTATGAGACGGGCACGTGAGGGAGACTTAACAGAAAAGGTAACAGACGTTAGGTCTAAGGACGGAATGTGCTAACACTTAGACTAAATGTAGTGGAGCGACCTCAAGGGCGTCCCCCGCCCCAAGTCGCCCCAAACACCGCGCCGCCCGCCCCAAGTCGCCCCAAGTGCCCCCTTGCCCGTCCTCTTCTCGTCGCCACACCTCTCAAATTTTCAACTTTTGGCACAAAAATTCAAAGATTCCCCCTAAGTCGCCCCAAGTCGCCCCCAAACACCGCGCCCCCTTTTTTTTTTGTGCAAGACGCCCACTTCTCGTCGCTCCACTACCTTTAGTCTTAAAACGTCAGGAACCAAAAATGTTATTGCTGGACAAATCCTAATGTTTGAAGCAAACCCTAGCTATGAAAAATACAGTTTACTCTTAGTTATTATTATTCATTCAAATGTAAAAGTATTTCGCCCTTAGAGTAGTTGACCTAAGTTTTCATAAAAATACTAAAATACCATTACTAAAAAAATAAAAAGCGAATATATCCTTAGAACCCATTCTTGTCTTCTTCATGTTTTTTAGGTGAACCCCAACACAAGCACGCTGCATCCACCCTCCAATCTTCTGAGTCGACGTTAGTTCTTCGGTTGAGCCCCGATGCCATACACCTGTTCGTGTAGGGTTGAAGCCAGGGGTGGACCTAGGTAGAGGGTTGGGTGGGTGGCGCACCCATTGAAAAAAACTAAGTGTATTTTATAAGACAAAATTCCGATAGCATCCCTTGAAAATTTGGTTAAACCCCTCATCCGCACCTAGAAAATATTTCTAGAGTCCGCGAGTTGTTGAAGCCTTCACAACATTGATTGGTAATGTCTTCGTACATATGTATGCTCTAACCAACATAGTATAAAATAACCATTGTATATATTAAGGCAAAAAGTATAAAGGTATCGAATCAAGTATTAAATTATATTTTGAGTTATTTACATTTTTTGTCCGTATGGTATGTTAAAAATCACTATTTCAGTCCATTAGTTTAAAAATTGCCAAAACAGTCCCTATAATTTACTTTCGTAACTATTACAATTCACCCTCACTAACGCCATCCAGTTACTATGTTAGTTTATTTGAAATGACCGTAATGCCCCCGTTAGTAAAACTACAAAATAAATAAATAAAGAGTTAATTACGCTTTTCGTCCATGCGGTTTGTTGAAAATAATTATTACAGTCCATTAGTTTTAAAAATTCCCAAAACAGTACCAATACTTTCACAACTTCCACCTTCAGCTTACCAACAATGGCGGTTAATAACTTCATCGATCTACTATCCTTTACTCTACTCTTCACTCTCTCGGTTTCCTTAAATCCAACCGGAAGCTCACCTGCTATGGCTCCACACCCTCTCCACGTCATCCATCTTCCACATCTCTCACCACTGCACACACATACCTGAACGATGACCACCTCCACCATCTATTATACCTACCACCATCATCAAACTACCACCCACCCCTACCCCACACCCCATGGCCATTCTTTTCAAACAAATCATCGGCCAACTTCTTTTCTACCGATGAAATCTACCAATTCTGACCACTACACAGGCATCATGGTCATTTGAAATAAACTATATTTATATATACTTTTTATATAAAGGTATCGTTTCAAATTTTAATTCTTCAAGTCTTTTAAACAATCTAGTAAATTATAAAAGGACAAATAACTCACAACGACTATCATATCTTGACTAGTTATGTTCTTAAGTCATGCATGGCTAATTATGTACCTAGTTGTCTACTTATCACTATTTAAACATTGAATATATATATTATTCAAGTGTGAATCGTATCACAAACAAATTCTTTGAAATTACTTGGTATAAAATTTGTCGTCTTTGAAGTTAGAACGCAAAAAGGCTATATAATTATTCGGTATGAATAATTCTCAAGGGTGAAATGTTATTAGGCTGATGTTATGGTTTCAAATTTTTGTTATTTCACATCATCGTTACGTAAGCATAAGCATGAGATATCACTCTCTTTTTTCACATTTGATAACCGTTTCATAAGTTTTCACTACCCAATACTCATTGAAATAATAATTAAACTATATAAAGATTGGTTTTGGAAAGAGGGATGAAGTGGAATTTTTTGATTAGATCAAACAATTAATTCCCTAAGCCAAAAGTAAAGGATGCAAACATGGTGGGCATGGGAGCAGTTAAGCTATCATCTTAACGCTTTCACAAACTTTGGGGCGGTGTATAGACAGTGGTGGAGGTTGAATGAAAACTTGGTGTTGGTCGGACTCTTAAAATCCAAATCTGGAGGGCCGGGTTCTTAAAAATTAAATATTTGACACTACAAAAAGAAATTTTTTGATAAAACTGAACACTTTGAGCGAAAAATCGAGGAGCCCAGGGCTCATTAACCTCTGCCATTGCGTATAGAGGTATAAAAGAGGGTTAAAATTCAATGTGGTATGTGGCGTGAAACAATAAGGTATGGTCTTATCCACAAGTTTCATAGTCAATAGTGAAATGGGAAAGCGAATTTGTTGTATATTGGGGAATATCGAGGCTTATATCCTCCTCTATTCTTGGAGCTATTCATATTCATTACATGTCTTTAATTTTACTGTCATCTCAAGTTAAAAATATGTAAGAATCTTTATGCTCTAAATTATTTTGTATGGTTTTAATTTAGCTTTGCTTCATAACTAGAGGTGCGTTTTATAGATAAGCTGAATATTTTGTGGGTTAAAGCTATTGTGTAATACATTATGTAACGCCCTGATCTGATTAGGGTTAACGTGTCACTATCATGAAAAATTATGTTTTTAAATGGTCGAAGTGGGTTCCGAAGAAAGTTAATATCCTGGTATGGCGTGCTCAAATGGGTCAGATAGCGACGTTGGACGCTCTTATCAAAAGGAATTGTTTTAACGGTGATAATAGGTGTGTCATTTGCGGCGATGGAAGCGAACCATCGGAACATCTTTTCTGCTCATGTGAGGTGGCTTCGGAGGTCTGGCATCGTATTAGTAGATGGGTTAACATTGGTCCGATCTATGCTTTCTCGCTGAATGATCTGCTCGATGTCCATGAGTTCTCCGATTTAGGATCTAAAGCGAAAGACATTCTCAAAGATATCATTATGATCGGCTGGTGGTGTATTTGGAGAGCTAGGAACGAAAGAAGATTCTCGGATAAACATAAATTGGCGGATAGTATAGTGCAGGATATTAAGTCGCTTGGTTATGTATAGTAATAGATCTAAATGTAGAGAGGTTTCTTGGGAGAATTGGGTTTCTTTTTCGGTGATGTAATCGGATTTGTCCGGCTTTTTGGCTGCCCTTTGTTTTTACACCCTGTACTATCAAACACCCATACGTTTTAATCCCTGTCTACCTGTTAAACATTCCTGCCTTAAATGTTTGACCCTAGAAAGTCAAATAACCCTTTAACACTGACCAACCAAAGTCAAATGTGTAATTCATGCCTAATTATCAATTCTAATGTACATATATTGGCCAATGAAACTTTCATTAATGAAACATTCAAATTCACAAAAAAATAAGTTAGATATTAATAACTTAGATACTCAACACGACGTAGGTGTTTGAACTAGACATTAATTACATGATCTTCGTAAAAATAAGTTACCTAATATCAAGATCATCAAAATACTCCTAAACATATATCATATAATAAGTTACTAACATATATCATATAATGCTAGCCTTGATGCAAATGCCATATCCGGGTCCAAGTTGCAGGTCTAGCAGTGGCAAGTCCAGGATTTGGGTTATCAAACATAGTGGCAACTATATGAACGATCATCCTTGGGAGGGTCAAAGTGACCCTAAATTCAACTACAAAACAATGTTTACAGTCGATAGGATACCACATGTTCATTTCAATCATACCAACAATATACAGGTTTTGTTTAAGGCTTGTATATTGTTCATTACAGGTTCTGTTTAAGGCTAGTATAAGACAATGTTTACAATCAGTTGTATATTGTTCATTACAGGGCATCATACCAGTAATACATAGGTGGAAGATCAAAGCAATAATTCCCATACCCCACTAATATTCACATTATGATCCTCCATTCCAATTGCTCAACAACAGAATCGATCCAGTTGGTTATCAATAGCAGAATGAAAATCATAAGGTTTGATGAATTTTAAATTTAAGAATGAAAATTAAAAGGAGGGGATGAGTTACGAATTACGATGGTACTCTTTCGTGAAAAAAAAACATGGAATTAAGTAGGCTAAACGAAATTTTTGAACAGATACATGGGTTTGAAATAAAGCTAAGGTTGCTAGAAAAGTTATATATTCACATTACGGGGAGCTTCAGACGGTTTCTTGGTCTTCTTAAACAGATACATGGGTTTGAGTTTTGGATCTTGAAGACTTTTTCTTAGTTAAGGTTGCTAGAAAAGTTATAATATCGCGTAACGCTTTTGGTTGAAATAAAGCTACGTGAGTGAAGTCACTAGATAAGCTTCCAACAAGACAAAACCTTAGTGATAAAGGGTAAGACAGTCCTTGGTTGTGCCCGACTTGTCAACAGTCTGTGGATCGACATGGCATATTTTGGGAGAGTGTCTCACAACGAGTAGATCTTAGGTGGCTATCTCTTGAGGGCAGGAGATTTGTTTTCTTGTGTCTAGCTAACGCTCTGATGTCGACGCGTTCATGGTTGGATTTGAGTAGGTTCAATAAGGGGAAGAAAGAGGTTATTGGAACTATTTTTTTTATGGCTTTGTATTTTTTTTGGAGAGTTTGGATACAATGTAGCAATTTCTAGCAAAGATTATGACAAGTCAGAGAGTTTATTTTATTCAATTGTAAATGCTTATTTTTTATAGTTTTCTAGTCGGAGCCGTAAGGTGAATTTTGGTTGGGTCGAGTGGCTTAACAATCCGCTCCTCGTCATGTAATTGCTTTTTCCCGGCCAGTTGTTTTTCTAGCTGGGATGTCGTATATAAGTTGGATGTTCAACAAAATAAAAAAATTATATCGTTTATATGGTAGTTTCTAGTTTCTGATGTTGATGTTAAGATGTTACGATTGTATGATTTTCGAACAAAACTATAAATCGCACAAATGAACAAAAATCTAAAGACAAAACCATGAAAAAACTTTATTACCAAACAACACCTAAACTGAAAACCCACCAAAACCAAGACAAACACATAGATAATTATGAGTTCTTTGATTTGTACAATACAATCAACTGATCTAGATTATAGATGATATGAACATGAAGAAATGAATCACTTACTGGACTTGGCAACTTTGAAATCTGCTCAGAAGTAAAAGGTAACACAGAAAAAAAAAAAAAAAAAAAAAAAAAAAACGGATACACTCGGTTTATTAACATGTACATTGTTAGACATATTGTTTTTCCCCAAAATCATTTACATTCTTTTTTTTTAAACCACTTGGCAAACCAGTGGCGGATCTAGGATTCTGACCAAGGGGTAACGTTTTATAAATAAGCCGTAATGAAATCGAAAAAACGTCAAATTTTTCCAAAATTGACACTAATTTTTCCAAATTTTTTCCGACCAAAGGGTAGCGGACGCCACCCCTTAATAAGCTATAGGTTCGCCCCTGTGGCAAACCATTTAACTCATAACATCTATCAAATGTAAGTCCTATCATATTACGATGAGTACATTTTAGATTTGGGCTAGCACTTATAGCAATTTTTTTTGTTGATCATTGTTGGGTTAATCTTGATTTTTCGGGTCAAGTACAGTCACGGGTCGGCACATTATCAAGTCACGGGTCCAATATGCGGGTCGCACATGATGGGTTAACATGTACGAGCCTGGTTATGGAGCCAAATAGTTTTAACGGGTCAGGCGACCCAGTCATGATCTTCGGTTGACCTGGTAGTGGATGTGAACGTTGCAAGTTGTTGCGTATTTTTGCATGTGATGGTTATTACTCAACTCTCATAAATAGTAGTATTGTTTTATTTGTGATGTATGTACACCTTTTTTTTATTATCAAATACAAAAGCATTTCTTTCTGCAACTCAACTCTCATATATACGTGATGTACCCCTTTTTTTATTATTTAAACTTTAATCTTTCTATAGATTTTGATGTTAGATCAGTTCTGTTCTAAATATGATGGAAAACATGAAAACATACCTGTCATCGCAGACAGTGCAGAGGAGAATCCAGTGATGGAAGAAGCCATGGAGTTCGACATCTTTGTCAAGGTGATCTGGTTCCTCCTTAGGGTGCTGACCAATGATGGTGATGATGAAAACCGAAAAGGGTATCGGCTATGGAGAAGAGGTCGAATATGATGTTATGCTTATTAGGTTATGTCTAAGTGTGTAACCTTTTAACCTCAACATAATTCTCCTTATATAAGCATCCAAGAGGAAACCTAATTAGTTAATAAGGGTAATATGGTCCATCAACAATTACCAACTAATTATTTAATAGGTTATTATATATTTTGATCTATATAATGTAAATGATTATAATGACTACTAGATTAAATATTAAAACATAATATATTTAATCTTACATTCTCCCACTTAGCCGAGTAATCATTTACTATGAGTATTAGATAAGCCTGATCAGGAGTTAACATTCATTTTAGCCTTAAACAAGTACTATAGCAGAGAAATACAACCATTGAATCATTATGCGACTCAGGACCCCCATTAGTCATACTATAGCCTTAATTTAAAACCTAATCGTCATGATCAAAATACGCATAAGCCCTTTGTTTGATCTGTAACTTTATTTGTCTATATGCCATTATACCGGTTAAACATATTCTAAGAGACATACAAAATCAAACTAATGAAATTTCATTAATCATAAAACATAAGTTAGTACAATATGCTTAAATAAGGTCTTTACTAAATCCCATATTCCGAACATGTTCTTCGTAAACCTTAGGAGGGAGACCCTTAGTCATCGGATCCGCAAGCATATCTTTAGTACTAATATACTCGATACAAAGATTATTTTCCTCAACTCGTTCACGTACGAATAGATATTTTGTATCGAGATATAAACCAGCTCCAGTCGAACTGTTACTGTTCGAGAAATTAACGGCAGCTGAATTATCACAGTAAAGCTTCAATGGTCTAGAAATGGAATTAACGATTTTGAGTCCAGTGATTAGATTTCTAAGCAACATTCCATGACAGGTTGCGTTATAAACGGCAAGGTACTCTGCCATCATTGTGGAAGTTGTGGTCAACTGTTGTTTATGACTCTTCCAGGAAATAGGGCCGCCTGCTAACATAAAGATATAGCCCGAAGTGGATTTCTTGTCATCTTTGCATTTGGCAAAGTCAGAATCAGAATAGCCCACCACTTCTAAATGATCACTTCTTCTATAAATCAGTTTATAGTCTTTCGTCCCTTGCAGATATCGAAGTACCTTCTTAGCTGCTTTCCAGTGATCTAAGCCAGGATTAGTCTGATAACGGCCTAGCATTCCAGCAATATAAGCGATATCTGGGTGAGTACAGACTTGAGCGTACATCAAGCTCCCGACTACTGACGCGTAAGGTATCTGGCTCATTTGCTCATTCTCAACCTCTATTGTCGGACACTGGAATGAACCGAAAACATCTCCCTTAACTACTGGAGCGATGGAGGGTTTGCACTGTTGCATGTTGTAACGTGTAAGGACACGCTCTATGTAAGCCTTTTGGGACAATCCTAAGATCCCTTTGTGTCTATCTCGGTGAATTTCGATGCCAATGACGTAAGAAGGATCTCCGAGATCCTTCACGTCGAAGTTATGCGAGAGTAACCGCTTCGACTCATGCAACATGTCTAAACTATTACTTGCCAATAGAATATCATCTATGTAAAGGACATGTATAGTAAAGTTGCTCCCACTCATCTTGAGGTAGGTGCATTGATCCACTTGATTCTTCATAAAACCTTGTTTCTTCATGACTTCATCAAACTTGAGGTACCACTGACGTGATGCTTGTTTTAACCCGTAAATGGATTTCTTCAACTTTCAGACTAGATGCTCCTGACCTTCAGGTTTAAAGCCTTCAGGTTGTTTCATGTAAACATCTTCGTCTAAGTCTCCGTTAAGGAAAGCGGTTTTAACGTCCATCTGATGCAGCTCTAAATCAAAATGAGCTACTAGGGCCATGACGATCCTTAATGAATCTTTACGAGAGACAGGTGAAAATGTCTCTTGATAATCAATTCCCTCTTTCAGAGTGTAGCTCTTTGCAACCAATCTCGCTTTGTAGCGATCAACGTTCCCATTCGGATCCAGTTTTGTTTTGAACACCCATTTACATCCTACGGGTTTGACACCGTTGGGTAATTCTACCAAAACCCGGAAAGTCATTTTTCTTCATGGATTCAAGCTCATCAATCATTACTTTATTCCATTCAGAAGACTGATCATTGCTAATGGCTTCATTGTAAGATATAGGATCATTAAGCTTTCCGGGATCCATTTCAGTCAGGTAGGTGACATAATCATCCCAATTAGTAGGCCTTCTTTGCCTAGATGACCTCCTGATGTGTGCAAAATGCAACATATAAATTACATCAAATGTGGCATAAAACTTTAGTACTAATGTTGGAAAAAGTGTGTTTTTGTCTTCCTTTTGTATTTTCAGGATTAAATGAGCTCAAATGAACAAAAGAAGCAAAAAGGCAGCTGAATCTAACATAAATACAAGAAAAGGAACAAACGTAGCATGCCCGACCCCCCGACAGCATCTTCCCAAGCAAAAACAAGAAGACAGAAGGCTGAACACGCCCCGTGCTCAGTAAACACGGGGGCGTGCCCAAGTGTCTGCAGAAAAGATAAAGCTGTAGAAGCTTCTATCACCCACCACGGGGGCGTGCCCACCGGACACGGGGCCGTGGTCAACTCTAAGATTCGCATAATCTGGGGAAATCTTGATAGTACAGATACGCTTCTGCACACGGGGTCGTGCCCAGCGTACACGGGGGCGTGGTCAACTAATGCAGACAAACTGCAATTAATGAAGAAAAAGAAGGAGGATGGACACGGGGCCGTGACCAAGCTTCTGTTCAGGCTATAAATAGGGGTGCTTGGCTCATTTGCAAACCATCCCTTGGCAAACCACCTCTCTCACACTTCACCCATATTTCACCACCACCACACCACCATCATCCATCATAGAGTGTGTGAGTAGTCTCGGGATCCAAGATTGATTGTAAGAGTTCTTGACAATCAAAGGCCATGTTTGCCTAAGTCTCTTACATCACTTGGTGAAGACAAGTGTCTAGTGTAATACTTTTTATTTTTAATCTTTTTGCACTTTTTATTTGGTTATGTATTAATGACTTTAATAACTAGTTTCTTATGTTGAAGGTGAGTCTTCCTTATCGTTTGTCCGTGGTGTCTTGGCATTATTCTACTGTCTATATAAAATAAAAGATTTTCACCATTCATATCTCCACGGTTTATATGGAGGTATGTTGGCTACCTGGTCGAGGGTTAAGGGAATGGTTTGGTAAGAGTCTTGCCTTGTTCAGTGTATAGATCCTGCAAGGACTTGGGTCAAATTTAGTAGGACCTCCTTCAATACCCACCGGTATTGGATGGCGGGGGTCCAAACTCTTTGATCCCCTCATATGTAAGTTACTATTAAAACTTTAACCTGACTACTTAGGACTGTATCCCTTCTGACTCAGACTACTTGGCCGAGGGTAACGTCACCTTCAAAAGAGGGGCCTACCACATTATGCATTAATAACTTAATTAATTATCTTTCAATAATCAAACCCTTTAGGATTGTATCCTTGCTGACTCAAACTACTGGGTTGAGGGTAACGTCACCTTCAAAAGAGGGGCCTACTACAATAACTAAGATAATCTCTTAAAAAGTGCATAAGTGCGGAAATAATCAAAGGTTACACTAAACACGAGTCGGATCCAAGTGATTCATCTTGTCTATCTGTTTTTATTTTTATTTTATTTTTCAGCATCTTAGTTAGTTTTATTTTCTAGTTAAAACCTTTTTCTAAACTTTTGATTTGATTAGACGTTGAGGATAAACCGGTATTAAAAGCTCTTGTGTCCTTGGACGACCTCGGTATCTTACCAACACTATACTACGCTCACGATTGGTGCACTTGCCCATATGTGTGTTTGGTGTTAGTAAAATATCGTGTTTTATAAATTTAAAAGTTGACTAACGTGTAAAAATGGCTTAAAATATACATTAAAAAACCATAACACATCGCACGCATCAAGTTTTTGGCGCCGTCGTCGGGGACACAAGGATTTTAAGAAAGCTTAAAATCGACGGCCTAATCAGTTTTTCAAAACTTTTTTTTTTAAAACGCGCGCATTTTTTCTGCATTTTAGTTAGATTTTGCATTTACAATAGCCTGAACACGGGCCGTGCTCACTGAACACGCCCCGTGCTCAACGAAATCAGTAACTTTAATTAAAACGCCCAGATACAGAATCTGAACACGGGCCGTGCTCACTGAACACGGGGCCGTGTCCAGCCTCTGTTTCCGTTTTTATTTTTGTTTTCTGGTCTCGAGACTTGGTTGTAGTCTGCTGAGTGATTCTTATGGATCAATACTCAGGAGGTTACAACTACACCTATGAGGAGGATGATTATAGGGAAGACTATTGCACTAATTGTGGTAACCCGCACTCGGTTCAATATTGTGACTTGTTTCAACCATCCACTTCATACACCTACTATGAGGAGCCCAGGTACGAGCCATTAACTTCATACACATCCTATGAAGACCCAAGGTATGAACCTCCTCCCCCATACTCATATTTCGAAGACCCAAGGTATGAGCCTTCATACTCATACTTTGAGGAACCACAATATGAGCAACCACCTTCATATGCTTATTATGAGGAACCATGGCATGAACAACCCACCTCGTATGAGTATTATGAAGAAAAAAATTACGACCCTTATCCATCATATACTTACAATGAAGGACAATGGTGTGAACCATCTACTTCCTATGAGTATTATGAGGAACAAAGGATCGAACAACCGGATTCGAGCTTTGAGGATCCCGATCCTTACTCTATCACCGACATAGCCGATAGGATAATAGAAAAACTAAAAACTATCGAACGTTGCATATTAGAATCTTGCTCAAGGGAAGAGGAGTCCCGCGCAAGAGAAGAATTAAATAAAAAAGAGATAGTTGAAGAGGTAAAAATGGAAGAACAAATAAGTGAAAAACCGACACATGAGTTAAACAACGAAAAAGGTGAGTCCGTTACGTTAAAATTCAAGAAGGGTCTAATTTTGAAGAAATTAATCTCTTGTCACATTCTTTCGAAAATCATTGTTTAGTTTCCACACATGCTAAGTTTTTAAAAGAGTTAAACACTAACACTAAAATTGACGAAACGGTAAGCATTAAGTTAACTAATGATCAAACGTCGCTAATAAAAGAAGATTCATTTGAAATTAACATTACACCGGTTCCATGTTTTTTTCAAAATTCATTTATTAATAATATCACAATTGATAAGGATCTTTGTGTTAACATAATGCCAAACTACATTTTCGAAAAATTAAGTATTGCTGATTTTTCTCCACTTCAAATACCCATTTTTCTATCCAATCGGAAAGTAATAAAATCAATTGGTGTAGTTGAGGATGTCTTAGTTCAAACAAATTAAATGGTAATCCCAACCGACTTTGTCATCCTTGATGACGCTCCTCTAGTGTTGGGACGACCCTTTGTAAAAACCCACGAAGCTTTGAAAAACCGGAAGCGCAACAATCTATCTATTCAATTAGGGGCATTTAAAAAGAGTGTCGATCTTGAGCGTTCAATGAAATATCCATTCGTGTAAGTCCCGTGAAACGGATCTTTCAATGATATCAAATCTAATCTTGTGAGAGTGCGGAAACCAATCACAAGATGATTCAAGATAAACACGAAAAAATATGAAAATACGAAGAACAATACCGAATCACTTTCAACACTTGCACACGATTCTATTACTTGAAAAGCAAAACCGTCTAGTACAAGTGCTCACAACCAAATCGCTTCTCTCTAGCTCTCTAGAAGTTGTAACAATAAAGCTCAAACCTAAAAACAAGTTAGAAACTTGTTTATATACTTACTAAAGCCCACTCCCTTACATGGGCTCCCCTTGGGCTTGCTTGGCCCACATGGCCTAAATCTTGGCCCAAAGTGACCTATAAAGGTCCAAAACCTAATATAACTAACCCGGTAAAGCCCAGTTCGTAACCATAACCCATTGTGTTAATTTGATGTGTCAGTCTCACACTTTAGGGCCTAACAATCTCCCCCTAGACTGATGCCATCAAATTGTCTTCATAGCATGAATTCAGCAACGTCTTCAACGAAGTCTATGGTTGTCGCTATGTTGCAGATGTTGTGGAAGTTCTTGACTTCTGAACTCTCAGCACTGAGTCTCTTTCTTCAGCTCTTGTGGTTAGCTTCATATCGGGATCTCGATCAGCATTTGCTTGAAGATCTTGTGAAAAGAATGTGAGAGGAGGATTCTCAGCAGCTCTTTTCTTCTTCAATCTTTGTCTTTCAAGCAGGTTCACAGTACTTCTTCAAATGTACTTTCACTGTCAGATGGCGTTTCGTATCCTGTTCTTCTGACTCAGGTACATCTTGTTATTGTGCTGCTTCAGGCTTCTTCAGCAACTAACAACATCTCAGTCTTCATCAACCCCTGTTCTTGATTGAAATCAAGTTCTACACATGCTCACAAACTCATAAGGAAAAATATCTTATGCAACAGGGAGAGTACCATACGAACACTAGGTACATCCAAGTACTTGTACTCAGATTTCACAATTTAAATTCTTTCAACTTTTGATGATCAGTCAAATCTTCAAGAACGGTTACATTTTTTAATTTTAAGAAAACAAATAAACACTCTATTTTTGGATTTTTGGTTTTATAGAAAAACAAGACACTATTTTTGTATTTTTTGAATTTTTAGTTTTTTTTAATTTTTTAATTTTAAGAACTAGAAACAAATAAAAACTCAAAATATAAACAACTACCATAATATACAATTACAATCGCAATGGGATCAAAATTCGTTCTCAGGCAGACTAAGGAACACTTTTCAGTACGAGCCTAATCAAACTGGTCTATGCGATTGCCAATATGTTTGTCCACTTAAACTTTAACGCTCAACTTTCAATTTTTCAACAACGTGATATGCTTTAGGTAATATTATACTATTATACCCGTGTGTCCCATTCCAAGGCATACCCCCGCGATCAAGGTAAGCACAACGATTCATCGTAACAGGTGAGTATATAGATGTCATCCTTTTTGTTTCTTTGAGCATTTGGAATATTCTCATTTTGAGATTTTGATTCCTTAGGGTTTTTGTCCTCTAGGGATCTTTTAAGATATCCTGACTGTGTCTAGGAAACCAAATCACGAGGTTTCGGGCTTGACTTCACTTATCAACACTGATTTTTTACCGAATGATCTAGACGGTTGCCAATATATTTGTCCACCTAAACTCATCTCCCTAGACCTTTTCCATATAACTGCCTGTAACAAATTTTATCATGTTTTGGTTTCTTAACAGTGAACACCCAAACAAATACTAATCAAATCCCGGAGTTATATACAGCACACTCTATCATGCAAGTAGCTTCCCTACCACATATTTCACAAGTCCAATCCAGATCTCTGAAATCTTAACTGGGAATAGATTGAGAAGAGAACAGAATAGATCTTAAGCAGAGATGGTATAATATACAGATCAAATGAGTTTTTCTCAGTTTGATGTAGGTTTCTTGGGTTTCTTTTGGGCACTTGAGGGCCTCTTTCGGGTGTTTAATTGATCTATAGAGCGACAACGTACAGCTAGGTCAGCATGTATCTGGATGCAGCAGAAGCTGACGTTGCCTAGCACCTCCAAGTCTTTGCTTCCGCAAAACAGAGGAGATACATGACTTTTTTAGAGAAGATTTCAGAGTCAGATCAAAATTGTATGTATCGGGACATCATACAAACATTCAAATAGAAATGAGCTAATTCCAAGTGATTTTCTTTCCTGAGGTGATGTACTAATTTAGTTCTGAACAGAACAGCCAAGGTTTCCAGTCCTTAAGGATAGAGCCTACCAACACATCGTGTTAAAGTCAAACTGTTTCGATACTGGTCTTACATGAGTCAGCCCTTCACCATAATGTGAAAATTCATTTACAGAAGAACAGCCAAGATATCCCCGGATGATTCAACAATATAAAGACCCGAAACCTCAGATGTTAGCTATCAATCAACGCAAGATTTAAGACAATAAAATCATACGCCGTTGGTATGTTACCCACATGGTACATAGTTCATTATGTTTATATCACTTAGTATCTTTTATCATGTTGAGCGTCAAGCCTATCGACATATCACAGTAGATCCTAGTCTTTTCAGCTATGGCACCTTACATGTGTTAGTCAAACCCTTTAACACGAACATTTATTTCACTTCCCATATCATGCAATCTTTCTTTTTGGCTTTTTCATTTTTCAATTGTTTTTGTATTTTTCTCATTTTCTCCCCCTAAAACAATACATATTTACAGCAAACTCTTTTTGTATTTTCTGAGTTTTCTCCCCCTAAACTCTATATCTATCTATATGTTCCTCTCCCCCCCTAAATTTATGCATAAATCTTGTATTTTTGCGCAAATTTACCATTTACTAGAGAAAGGACAATTTATTTACAAAGTAATGAACTAAGAAAGAGAAAAAAAAATATTTTTGCTTAACCGTTCTGTCATCAGATTGAAGACTAATCAATATTCAAATCAAAGTACTGAATTTAAACGGTACCTTTTGCTGATCTTATCTTACTTCTCTAATCTCCTCCAAAGGAAACATATCATTTGTAAAAAAAAATTGAACTTTTTGCAACAGTGAAATGTTACCCGTTTTTTATCTCTGGAACAACTGCTATCAACATTCCAGAGATTGTCAACAGCTCCTCCTTAGTTGTTCCTGAAAAATAAGGAGATTAGTAAGACATTGGTACCCAGGCCATCATGGTCCTGGGTTTTCCTGAAGCATCAAAGTAAGACACTTCTTTTAAACACAAGTCCCCTTTCGTTTCAAGGATTGGAGACGTTGCTGCTTTTTGTTTTGCTTTCCATATTTGTTTAGGCTTTTCTGATTTCTTAGATGCCTTTGGCAAAACAGTTGCCTTAGGTGATGATACCTTCATCGGCTTGGAATGATTGTTATCCTTTGGTGTAACCCTCTGATTTCGCATATAATAGGGCACATGAGGACGCCGTGTGCAGTTTCTAGCAATATGACCCGCAATGCCATAGTTGTAGCAAGTCTGTCTTTTCATCGGAAAGACGTTTTGAGCAGCTTGATTTGCTCTAGCAGATCCTGAAGGACAAACCGGTCCTTTTTGCGTTGGATGCGCCTGCACTTTACTTTTAGACGAGGATGAATTTGGGTGCTTGTATTTGCTGTTTGCAGAAGTCTTGTTGCTCTGATCACCATTCTTCATCTTTTCTCCCTGATTGGAGCTTTCATTCACCTTGTCACGAGCCTTATGAGATCGTGACTGTCCTTGATGAACAGACTTCTCATACCCTCGATTTTGATATGCTCGATTTGGCTCCTTTTGCGTGTTGTGAACCGGCTCACAAACATTAGCACACGAGTGAATGTTGGCATTTTGTTGCACTTTTGAACGATGAACACAATTTCTAGCAATGTGTCCAGGAATTCCACAGTTGAAACATGTCTGTCGTTTCAATGTATGGAGATTCTGAGATCCAGCAGCCGTAGCTAATCTGATGGGTTTAGATTGCTTTGATTGCTTTGCTTGTGTTTCATGTGCCTTTTCTGAGTTCTTCTGTACCTGTTGATCAGAACTAGCACATGTATAAGATTCAGATAGATGATGATTTTCGTCTTTTACAATTTTATCATTATCATTTTGAGAAGATGATTCAGTTTCTGTTTTAACTTCCTTTTCAGAAACATTCTCTCGTGACTGTTCATTTATACTGACCCCATCTTCTTTTACAAAATCCGGTTTAGTTTTAGTTTCAGAAGATGAAGTTTCATCAGCACATGTTTCATCTGAGTTTGATAATGGTCCCTTTTCAACCTCGGTTTCCAATGGGGTCCCACTAGGTTCAACATTAGGGACGTCCACTGAGACCGATTCAGAAGAAGAATCAGTACACTGTTGATTTTCTTGAGAAGAAGTTTCAGTGGTTTCACTGAATGTGTCCTGAGGGACCTCACCTGTCACACTATCATCAGCTGAAGAGTTAGAAACATTAGAATCACAATTTTTAGCTACTGAAAAACATCCATCATCACACACATTATTCAAAGATTCATCACAAGCATTCACAGTTTTGCCCAAAGCAACAGGCCCAAAAGAAGACGAAACATAACTATGAAACGAGTTCAAAAACGATTGACCAGACACACAACCAGAATCAGTTTTATCAAAAGTAGATTTAGAAAAATCAGAATTAAAAAGTTGTTCATTCCCAAACATATCTCCACACCTCACTTCAGGTACTTCATCTGCACATGATGAAGAAACATTAGGATCAAATGTACCCTTGGACACAAAACAAACTGGTTGAACCACCTGTTTTTCAACAGGTCCGCCATTAAATGATGACTTATTGTTTTTGGGACCATCAGTCATTTTACTTTCATTCATCATCTCCTCCTCAGTCATAGGTAAGTAAGTATAATTGTCATTATAATGAGGAGAAACTTGATTGAAACCCAACCCACACCCCTTCTTTCTCTTGTAAGCAAGTTGCTGATCACACAAATTCTTAACTAGTTTGCTGGAAGAATCAAATTTCTTAATATTGAGTTCATTTATTTGATATCTATCTCTGATATCTTCCAGTTCTTTAGTCACAGTGCATAATTTTTCCTGAACGTATAAGAGTTGGGCTGTTTTTACACTTACATCATCCTTGAGTTGGATGATGTCTTTTCGCTGAGCTTCAATTTTTTCTTTATAAAGTTTCTCATTTTTCGATAAAGTAAAGGTTTTATTCTTTATATCTTTATATTCTTGAATTAGCTCAGCATTATGTAACCTATATGCCTCATTTCTTTCTCTACACTCAGGAGTGCAAAAGACAGAAAGTATATCTTCAAGTTCTTTGCTCACAGGTTTGTCAAACATAAATGACATAATTTCAGTGGGTGGCTGTTACTTTTGTTCTTTCCCCCAAAACACAAACCAAACGAGAACCCGTGTCCTTGCTAACTCAAGCCTTTGTAGGCGAATGAACCCACTTTCTGAACTGCACCTCGAAAATCTGTCAAATTTTATCACAAACCAAAACAAACCCTTTTCTTTTTTTTTTTAATAATATAGGAATAGTTATTATTATTATTTATTATATTATAATTAATGATAAGGTAATGATGACGTTATGATTAATAATTATTATATTATTATAATCTAAAACCTAAACTTCAAAACAACACAACACGACTGTCTTCTTCTTCACTACACAGCCTCGAAACCTAATCAATTATCAGCCGCCACACCTATAACACTCAAAACGTGTTCCCAGTTGCACGTGGCAACGACCGGAGAAGATGATCGGAGATGCTAAGGGTGGACGGAGATGTTGTTTGTCAGCCGGAGGTGTTGAAGACGACGATGATAGTGAATGATGGTGCTCGGTGGTGGTGATGAATTGAGGTCGATGTTGATTGAGGTTGCACGTCAGACAAGTGATAATGAAGATGATGGAACGGAAATGGTGAACGAGGAGTACGATGGTTGCCGGAGAAGGTGTACAGTGAATGTGGTGGTGATGAAACTTGTCGGGAAGGTAGATGATGGAGGGTGTTCGGTGTATGATAGGAAGTCGGAGAAGATGACCAGAGCTACAACGAGGTCGGAAAAGATGGAGGATGATGAAAACGAAGGTGATGAACAGATGATGAGTTGCAGGCTGAGTGGTTATACGTGGTGATGCAGCAATGGAGATGGTAATGTCCGATGATGAACAGTGAGATGATTGCGAGTTGGAACAGAGGTTGCGACTCGAGACTGCTCGGGAAGAAGATGACTCGAGACCAGTGCAGTTGCGACTCGTAATCGGAAGACTCGAAACAAGGAAATTATAGGAGTCGAAACCGTTGAGATATGACTCGAGACCTGTTGTTGTGAAGTTGAGTCGAGACGGTGATGATGATGAGTCGAGACTGTGATGATGATGACGAGTCGAGACCGGCGATGAAGATGAGTCGAGACGGTGATGATGATGGTTGCGACTCCAGAAAATACAACTCGAAACCTTGGTTGCAGATGATGTGAGTCGAGACCTTTAAAGTTGATGAGTCAAGACTTTGTCGAGTCGAAACCGTGGAAAGTGACTCGAAACCACCAAAAGATGTCAATTTACTCGAGACCGTGAAAAGAAGATTGCGACGCAGCCAAAAATAGGGACTTGAAACCGTTACTTGACTCGAGACCTTGCAATTTTTCAACACCCTTTATTTGGAAAATATTTAGGAAACAATATTTAACAAATTTCCTCTTTTCTTGCAAACAGATTTATCAAATCTTTTAAAATTTTCAAAAATGTAGAGTTGTTTTACGAATAATTTCAAATCTTTTTGAAAACACAGAAATTGATAAAATCCTTTAACACCTTTCAAAAGATCAAACAACCAAAATATAGCAATTTTATAAGAATCTTGATGAATACGACGAAGAACGCGAAGAACACCGAACCAAAAATAACGAAAAACTTGAATCTTTGATATCACAACGAGCCTAGAAACAGGTTCTACAAGCTCTAATACCACTTGTAAGTCCCGTGAAACGGATCTTTCAATGATATCAAATCTAATCTTGTGAGAGTGCGGAAACCAATCACAAGATGATTCAAGATAAACACGAAAAAAATATGAAAATACGAAGAACAATACCGAATCACTTTCAACACTTGCACACGATTCTATTACTTGAAAAGCAAAACCATCTAGTACAAGTGCTCACAACCAAATCGCTTCTCTCTAGCTCTCTAGAAGTTGTAACGATAAAGCTCAAACCTAAAAACAAGTTAGAAACTTGTTTATATACTTACTAAAGCCCACTCCCCTACATGGGCTCCCCTTGGGCTTGCTTGGCCCACATGGCCTAAAGCTTGGCCCAAAGTGACCTATAAAGGTCCAAAACCTAATATAACTAACCCGGTAAAGCCCAGTTCGTAACCATAACCCATTGTGTTAATTTGATGCGTCAGTCTCACACTTTAGGGCCTAACAATTCGGTAATAACGACCCCCTAATTGAAGATGAGCCAGAACCACCCGATAAGGTGGGTCTAGCCAAGGACCCTTATAAACGTGGCGCACCAGGAGGCATTCCGCGGAACTATCCTTAGTTTTAGATTAGTTTAACTTTTATGTTTTCTAGTTTAGTTTTAATTTTCAGGGATAAAGCACACTCGAAATGGTGGGGGTTACTAAGGGAAACTTGAACCCACACCCCATACACAAAAACAGAGCCTTCCGACACTTTTTCTTCATTACAGCAAGTTCAGCACGGGGCCGTGCTCACCCCAACACGCCCCGTGCCCGAGGTTATGTTGAAAATGCCCAGTTCAGGTAACTGGACACGGGGTCGTGCTCACTGAACACGGGGCCGTGCTCACTGAACACGCCCCCATGCCCAGCCTTCTGTTTAAATTCGATACTGGTAGTCTGACCACGGGGCCGTGCTCAGCCAACACCACCCCGTGTTCAGCTACCCAGTAACATAAAATCTTGTTTTTAACCCACTTTTACACATTTTAATCAACCGAAAAACTTATTTTTGGGACACATTGAGGACAATGTGTAATTTAAGTGTGGGGGGATGCTAAAACCTTGAATTTTGCAAGTCCTAATAACAAGCCTTACATAAAACTCTATTGGAACCGCTAATCACCCCAAATTTTTTCAAAAATTTTAATTTTTTTTTACTTGTCTTGGTTTAATTTGGGAATAACAAGTTCTAAAAAGGTTATACTTTTACAAATTTACAACCGATAGCGTCGTGATAAAAAGAACAAACATAAGAAAATTATGAAAAGTCATGACAAATCTAGTTAAAATTTGATTATATATACTTGATCACATAAAAACCCATTCCCACAAAAAGTGAGTTTTGAGCCTTTATTGAGCATACAAATACACATTTTTAAACTAAATGCTCATTTTTCGTTTCTTGTGAGAATAGCCGCTTGGTTTCTTATGACTCTAGAACTTGCCATGACAATACATTCCCGGTCCTTACCAACTTAAACCCAAGTAAGTAAATGATGGAGGCATTAGGACTAACCCTTTTATTTCAACACCATTATTTTTCTTTTTTTTAACCACCTACCCAAAATCCCCATAGTTAACCCCTTTGAGCCTAAACCTTTTCATTTCGTAACCCAAAAACAAACACTCTTTTACCCACCAAAACCCTTTTTATTTTTTTAACCCTTTGTTTTAGTAACAAGCTAGGTTTTTCTTATGACTTCCCTAAAAAAAAAATGAATGATGATGATGAAGCAAAAAAGAAATAAACAAACAAGTTTATCAAAAATAACTTTGTTTGAATAATCGCTTCATCAAAATAAAAATTACAAAAATAAAGAATTCTTACAAAAACCGACGCATTTTACGCCTTTCGCCCTTTTACTAACCACTAACCCAACCACCTACCTTTAACCCAAGCCAAACCCTTCACCCAAAAAGTCCTCTTGATATTTACAAAGGTGTTGAGTTAAAAAGGAGGAGGATTGATTGCTTGGCAAGCTTATGGTAGAAGTAAGTTCCATGCCGCTCTCGAGTGATTCACTAAAATACATCTTCGGCCAAGTGTTGAGTGATCCCCCGTGAGGTATGTGAAATTGTATATAAATGAAATTTTAAAAAGGCATGTTATGCCCTAATAAGTAATTTATCTTATGTAATGTTTTAAATAAATCATGACGAATATAATTGTAAATAAATAAAAATAAAACTTAATAAAGAATCTTGGAAATCCCGACACTCTATGACAAGCCCAAAAGCCTTCTCTTCTACCCATTTCAATTGGGAGTGTAAAGCCACATTATAAAGAGTTTTGCTTGAGGACAAGCAAAGATTCAAGTGTGGGGGTATATGATGTGTGCAAAATGCAACATATAAATTACATCAAGTGTGGCATAAAACTAACCATTTTTTAGTACTAATGTTGGAAAAAGTGTGTTTTTGTCTTCCTTTTGTATTTTCAAGATTAAATGAGCTCAAATGAACAATAGAAGCAAAAAGGCAGCTGAATCTAACATAAATATAAGAAAAGGAAAAAATGTGGCATGGCCGACCCACCGACAGCATCTTCCTAAGTAAAAACAAGAAGACAGAAGGCTGAACACGCCCCGTGCTCAGTGAGCACGGTGACGTGCCCAAGTGTCTGCAGAAAAGACAAAGTTGTAGAAGCTTCTATCACCCACCACGGGGGCGTGCCCACCGGACACGGGGCCATGGTCAACTCTAAGATTCGCAGAATCTGGGGAAATCTTGATAGTACAGATACGCTTCTGCACACGGGGTCGTGCCCAACGTACACGGGGGCGTGGTCAACAAATGCAGACAAACTGCAATTAATGAAGAAAGAAAAGGAGGATGGACACGGGGCCGTGTCCATTGGACACAACCGAGCTTCTGTTTAGGCTATAAATAGGGGTGCTTGGCTCATTTGCAAACCATCCCTTGGCAAACCACCTCTCTCACACTTCACCCACATTTCACCACCACCACAACACCATCATCCACCACCATCATCCATCATAGAGTGTGTGAGTAGTCTCGGGATCCAAGATTGATCGTAAGAGTTCTTGACAATCAAAGGCCATGTTTGCCTAAGTCTCTTACATCACTTGGTGAAGACAAGTGTCTAGTGTAATACTTTTTATTTTTAATCTTTTCGCACTTTTTACTTGGTTATGTATTAATGACTTTAATAACTAGTTTCTTATGTTGAAGGTGATTCTTTCTTATCGTTTGTCCGTGGTGTCTTGGCATTATTTTACTGTCTATATAAAATAAAAGATTTTCACCGTTCATATCTCCACGGTCTATATGGAGGTATGTTGGCTACCTGGTCGGGGGTTAAGGGAACGGTTTGGTAAGAGTCTTGCCTTGTTCAGTATGACCTCCCTCAATACCCACCGGTATTGGATGGCGGGGGTCCAAACTCTTTGATCCCCTCATATGTAAGCTACTATTAATACTTTAACCCAGCTATTTAGGACTGTATCCCTGCTGACTCAGACTACTTAGCCGAGGGTAACGTCACCTTCAAAAGAGGGGCCTACCATAATATGCATTAATAACTTAATTAATTATCTTTCAATAATCTGACCCTTTAGGATTGTATCCTTGCTGACTCAAACTACTGGGTTGAGGGTAACGTCACCTTCAAAAGAGGGGCCTACTACAATAACTAGTATAATCTCTTAAAAAGTGCGGAAATAATCAAAGGTTACACTAAACACGAGTCGGAGCCAAGTGATTCATCTTGTCTATCTGTTTTTATTTTATTTTTCAGCATTTTAGTTATTTTTTATTTTTCTAGTTTAAAATCTTTTTCTAACTTTTGATTTGATTAGACGTTGAGGATAAACCGGTACTAAAAGCTCTTGTGTCCTTGGACGACCTCGTTATCTTACCAACACTATACTACGCTCACGATGGGTGCACTTGCCCATATATGTGTTTGGTATTAGTAAAATATCGTGTTTTATAAATTTAAAACTTGACTAACGTGTAAAAAGGGCTTAAAATATACTTAAATCCATATACACACCAAACTGCATCAAGTTTTTGGCGTGTTGCCGGAGACACAAGGATTTTAAGAAAGTTAGGAATCAACGACCTAATCGTTTTTTCTAATTTTTCTGTTTTTTTAGGATTTTCTTAATTTTTCAGCTTCTGCAGAACTCAGCACGGGCCGTGCCCGCTGAACACGCCCCGTGCCCAATCATTGGAACTGGCAATCCTGTTTTAAGTCAGACAGTAAGCTGAACACGGGGTTGTGCCCACTCAACACGCCCCGTGCCCAAGATTTAGTTACTGAAAACAGAACCGTAAGATCCCGACGGTTGGTAATTTCTGACACAAACATGAGTGATACTGATATTTTTTACTTTCGGCACTCTTATGGTACGTGGTGTCAAATATGTGGTGCCTCCCATAAAGAATTAGAATGTTATTTTCTAAATTATAAGCCCCATTATATAGACCCATCGTTTTCCTGTAGCCTTAAGAGGGGCGAAAGTAAAAATAATCCCTATCTCTCCCTCGAATGCTCTCAACCGGATCTTCTAGGAGAAATGCTTCTTGATGAACTATTTCAATTGGAAGATCTAATTCTTAATTGGTTAAAAGAACTTAGGATAGATTTTGATAATTTATCTCAAGACGATAACCAAGAAGAATTGTTGGGATCGCATTCGAACAACTTCGTTGTTCCCGATGTTACCTCTAACTCTAGCAAGGACTTGAGCGATAGTCGTCCCTGTGTCGATTGTGCCGTGAAGGACTCCCCATCGACTTCGTTTGATGCATACATAGACCTGAGCGATTCGGCATATACCTTCTTTAACGAGAGCCCGGGAAAGGATTGGACTTGTCCACCTACATATAGCATAGGAATCACCCTCACCGACAACCTCTTGCGTTCTCGTCTTAACCTAGAGCAATTAAGGTATCTTAGGCACTTTGGGGTTGTTTCATCCAGTAAGGAACCGCCCGATCCAGAAAAGTTCCTTAGAAATAGGCAAACTTCATAAACAGCCTTTCGACACGGGGCCGTGCCCAGGTCAACACGCCCCCGTGTCCACCAAAAGATTCCTTTCTGACTTTTTGTCAGAATACGGACAAAATGTGTCAGGATCTTACCTGCACACGGGGCCGTGTCCAGCCGACACGAGGCCTTGTCCAGCATGCTGTCGTTTTCTATAAATGCAGGCAAGAATCCTGCACATTTGGACCATCCAGGGACAAAGATTTGAAAGGATCTTCTCACCTACCATCCTAAGTATTTTCTAAAAGAAGGTTCTAACAACCATCTTGTCCTTTCCTCTTTTATCCATTGCCTTCTTCTTCATCTTTCTTGCATCAACACCTCCATTGAAGCTTGAGATCACCATGATTCCAAGCTTTATTGTGATGGTTATTAGGTTTTTTGTTCAAAGAATCTTGTTAAAAATAAGTTGTACAACATTGTTTTAAGTTATTTCTGCTAAAAAATGCTTCATAAGTTGGAAAAATAATTTGAAACTCCAAGATTCCTCGTTCCAAAGATCTGCAGAAAGTTGAACACGGGGCCGTGCTCATTGAGCACGGGGCCGTGTCCGAAGTCACTGTTTCATTGAAATGAACTATTTTTGGTTTGTTTTCGTAGAATGTTTAGTCAAAACAGTGGAACCTCTTCTGCGCACTCTAGAAACAGTCGAAGGGAAAGAAGGTCATCAATTGAAGCAACTCTCGTACGTTACGTAATGGCATTACATGAAACTCTTGAAGAGATGACTTAGGTAGAGGAGGTCCTAATAGACCGTATAAATTATCTTATGGTGGGGTTGGAAAACTGTTTTCAAGAAATTAACCTCTTGCACCAGAGGTTAAACATTCTTGTAGCACCTCCCATGGAACCAATCCTCCGTCAAGAGGATTGGAACCTAGCACTTGGAATCAACAATCCTACTGGGTGGGATGACCTTCCAGTGGAGCCTCCTCTTGAAGATCTACAAGAAGTCTCGGTGGAGGTTGCACCCCCTCAAACCAATGCCAATGAGCCCGCCTTTCTTCTCCCAAGGGAGATAGAGGAGTGGCTCACCGACGTGTGAGGAACCCATGCCTGGAGAAAGAAGTTCTTCATGCCGCATCCAACCAGGAGAATTATCTCTTTGGAAATTTTGCTAGTAGAATAAATTTTAGGCTAGAACTTCTTGATTTAGATTTCTTGTGCTTCTTTGACCTACTTATCTAGAATTTTAACTTTTAGGACTATTATGTAATTCTCTCTATGACTTAATGAGTGATGGGTTTTAGCTAATTTGGTGTTTGGATGATGTTGTAATGGATAAAACATACTTGGGATGGTAAAGGATAACAATGGAAACTTGAACCAGCACCCCATGCAGGAAAACAGGGCCATCCGACAAAATTTTATTCATTACAGCAAGTTCAGCACGGGCCGTACCCGCCCAACACGGCCCCGTGCTGCATAATCTGCAGAAAATGCCCAGTTCAAGTAACTGGACACGGGGCGTTCTCACTGAACACGCCCCCGTGTCCAGGCTTCTGTTTCTTATTACAAACTTTTGTTACTGGCGATCTGAACACGGGGCCGTGTCCAGACGCCAGTAACACCAATTTTTGCTTTTTCACACCTTTTTATACATTCAATCAACCTAAAAACTTATTTTTGGGACACATTGAGGACAATGTGTAATTTAAGTGTGTGGGGGGGGGGGGGATGCTAAAACCTTGAATCTTACAAGTCCTAATAACAAGCCTTACACAAAACTCTATTGGAACCACTAATCACCCCAAATTTTTTCAAAAAAATTTTCATTTTTTTCTACATGTCTAGGTTTAACTTGGGAATTTCAAATTCTAAAAAGGTTATATTTTTACAAATTTACAACCGATAGCGTCGTGATAAAAAGAACCAACATAAGAAAATTATGAAACGGCATGACAAGTTTAGTTAAAATTTGATTATATGTAGTAGATCACACAAAAACCCATTCCCACAAAAGTGAGTTTTGAGCCTTTATTGGGCATACAAATACATATCTTTAAACTAAATGCTCATGTTTTTCATTTCTTGTGTGAATAGCCGCTTGGTTCTTACGGCTCTAGAACTTGCTACAACGATACATTCCCGGTCCTTACCAACCTAAACCCGAGTAAGTAAATGATGGAGGCATTAGGACTAACCCTTTTTATTTCTATACCATTATTTTTCTTTTTTACCACCTACCCAAAATCCCCCTAGTTAACCCCTTTGAGCCTAAACCTTTTCATTTCTTAACCCAAAAACAAGCACCCTTTCACCTACCAAAACCTTTTTATTTTTAACCATTTATTTTATAACAAGCTCGGTTTTTCGTATGACTTTTCAAAAAAAAATGTTGATGATGAAGCAAAAGAGAAATAAACAAACAAGTTTATCAAAAATAGCTTTGTTTGAATAATAACTTCATCAAAATAAAAATTTCAAAAATAAAAAGTCTTACGAAAACCGACGCTTTTTACGCCTTTCGCCCTTTTCTACTAACCACTAACCCAACCACCTACCTTTAACCCAAGCCTAACCCTTCACCCAAAAGTCCTCTTGATATTTACAAAGGTATATAGTTAAAAAGGAGGAGGATTGATTGCTTGGCAAGCCTATGGAATGTAAAGCCACATTACAAAGAGTTTTGCTTGAGGACAAGCAAAGATTCAAGTGTGGGGGTATTTGATGTGCTCAAAATGCAACATATAAATTACATCAATTGTGGCATAAAACTAACCCATTTTTAGTACTAATGTTGGAAAAAGTGTGTTTTTGTCTTCCTTTTGTATTTTCAGGATTAAATGAGCTCAAATGAACAAAAGAAGCAAAAAGGCAGCTAAATCTAACATAAATACAAGAAAAGGGACAAACGTGGCATGCCCGACCCCCCGACAGCATCTTTCCAAGCAAAAACAAGAGAACAGAAGGCTGAACACGCCCTGTGCTCAGTGAACACGGGGGCGTGCCCAAGTGTCAGCAGAAAATACAAAGCTGTAGAAGCTTCTATCAACCACCACGGGGTCGTGCTCAGGGGACACAGGGCCGTGGTCAACTCTACGATTCGCAGAATCTGGGGAAATCTTGATAGTACAGATACGCTTCTGCACACGGGGGCGTGCCCAGCGGACACGGGGGCGTGGTCAACTAATGCAGACAAACTGCAATTAATGAAGGAAGAGAAGAAGGATGGACATGGGGCCGTGCCCGAGCTGCTATTCAGGCTATAAATAGGGGTGCTTGGCTCAATTGCAAACCATCCCTTGGCACACCACCTCTCTCAAACTTCACCCACCACCCACCACCATCACAACACCATCATCCACCACCATCATCCATTGTCCATCATAGAGTGTGTGAGTCGTCTCAGGATCCAAGATTGATCGTAAGAGTTCTTGACAATCAAAGGCCATGTTTGCCTAAGTCTCTTACATCACTTGGTGAAGACAAGTGTCCAGTGTAATACTTTTTATTTTTAATCTTTTCGCACTTTTTACTTGGTTATGTATTAATGACTTTAATAACTAGTTTCTTATGTTGAAGGTGATTCTTCCTTATCGTTTGTCCATGGTGTCTTGGCATTATTTTACTGTCTATATAAAATAAAAGATTTTCACAATTCATATATCCACGGTCTATATGGAGGTATGTTGGCTACCTGGTCGGGGGTTAAGGGAACGGTTTGGTAAGAGTCTTGCCTTGTTCAGTGTATAGATCCTGCAAGGACCTGGGTCAAATTTAGTAGGACCTCCTTCAATACCCACCGGTATTGGATGGTGGGGGTCCAAACTCTTTGATCTCCTCATATGTAAGCTACTATTAATACTTTAACCCGACTATTTAGGATTGTATCCCTGCTGAGTCAGACTACTTAGCCGAGGGTAACGTCACCTTCAAAAGAGGGGCCTACCATAATATGTATTAATAACTTAATTAATTATCTTTCAATAATCCGACCCTTTAGGATTGTATCCTTGTTGACTCAAACTACTGGGTTGAGGGTAACGTCACCTTCAAAAGAGGGGCCCTACTACAATAACTAAGATAATCTCTTAAAAAGTGCAAAAGTACGGAAATAATCAAAGGTTACACTAAACACAAGTCGGAGCCAAGTGACTCATCTTGTCTATCTGTTTTTATTTTATTTTATTTTTCAGCATTTTAGTTAGTTTTTATTTTTCTAGTTTAAAATCTTTTTCTAACTTTTGATTTGATTAGACGTTGAGGATTAACCGGTACTAAAAGCTCTTGTGTTCTTGGACGAACTCGGTATCTTACCAACACTATACTACGCTCACGATGGGTGCACTTGCCCATATGTGTGTTTGGTGTTAGTAAAATATCGTGTTTTATAAATTTAAAACTTGACTAACGTGTAAAAAGAGCTTAAAATATACTTAAATCCATATACACACCAAACTGCATCAAATAGCGTCGTGATAAAAAGAACAAACATAAGAAAATTATGAAAAGGCATGACAAATCTAGTTAAATTTGATTATATATACTTGATCACATAAAAACCCACTACCACAAAAAGTGAGTTTTGAGCCTTTATTGAGCATACAAATACACATCTTTAAACTAAATGCTCATTTTTCGTTACTTGTGAGAATAGCCGCTTGGTTCCTTACGGCTCTAGAACTTGCCATGACAATACATTCCCGGTCCTTACCAACTTAAACCCAAGTAAGTAAAAATGATGGAGGCATTAGGACTAACCATTTTATTTCAACACCATTATTTTTCTTTTTTTTTTTACCACCTACCAAAAATCCCCCTAGTTAACCCCTTTGAGCCTAAACCTTTTCATTTCTTAACCCAAAAACAAACACTCTTTTACCCATCGAAACCCTTTTTATTTTTAACCCTTTGTTTTAGTAACAAGCTCGGTTTTTCTTATGACTTCCCTCAAAAAAAAATGAATGATGACGATGAAGCAAAAAGAAATAAACAAACAAGTTTATCAAAAATAACTTTGTTTGAATAATGGCTTCATCAAAATAAAAATTACAAAAATAAAGAAGTCTTACGAAAACCGACACTTTTTACGCCTTTCGCCCTTTTACTAACCACTAACCCAACCACCTACCTTTAACCCAAGCCTAAACCTTCACCCAAAAAAGTCCTCTTGATATTTACAAAGGTGTTGAGTTAAAAAGGAGGAGGATTGATTGCTTGGCAAGCTTATGGTAGGAGTAAGTTCCATGCCGCTCTCGCGTGATTCACTAAAATACATCTTCGGCCGAGTGTTGAGTGATCCCCGGTGAGGTATGTGAACTTGTATATAAATGAAATTTTAAAAAGGCATGTTATGCCCTAATAAGTAATTTATCTTATGTAATGTTTCAAATAAATCATGACGAATAGGATTGTAAATAAATAAAAATAAAACTTAATAAAGAATCTTGGAAACCCCGACACTCTATGACAAGCCCAAAAACCTTCTCTTCTACCCATTCCAATTGGGAGTGTAAAGCCACATTATAAAGAGTTTTGCTTGAGGACAGGCAAAGATTCAAGTGTGGGGGGTATTTGATGTGTGCAAAATGCAACATATAAATTACATCAAATGTGGCATAAACGAACCCTTTTTTAGTACTAATATTGGAAAAGTGTGTTTTTGTCTTCCTTTTATATTTTCAGGACAAAAGAAGCAAAAAAGGTAACTGAATCTAACATAAATATAAGAAAAGGAACAAACGTGGCATGCCCGACCCCTCGACAGCATCTTCCCAAGGAAAACCAAGAAGACAGAAGGCTGAACACGCCCCGTGCTCAGTGAGCACGGGGGCGTGCCCAAGTGTCTGTAGAAAAGACAAAGCTGTAGAAGCTTCTATCACCCACCACGGGGGCATGCCCTCCGGACACGGGGCCATGGTCAACTCTAAGATTCGCAGAATCTGGGGAAATCTTGATAGTACAGATACGCTTCTGCACACGTGGTCGTGCCCAGCGTACACGGGGGCGTGGTCAACTAATGCAGACAAACTGCAATTAATGAAGAAAGAGAAGGAGGATGGACATGGGGCTGTGCCCGAGCTTCTGTTCAGGCTATAAATAGGGGTGCTTGGCTCATTTGCAAACCATCCCTTGGCAAACCACCTCTCTCACACTTCACCCACATTTCACCACCACCACAACACCATCATCCACCACCATCATCCATCATCCATCATCCATCATAGAGTGTATGAGTAGTCTCGGGATCCAAGATTGATCGTAAGAGTTCTTGACAATCAAAGGCCATGTTTGCCTAAGTCTCTTACATCACTTGGTGCAGACAAGTGTCTAGTGTAATACTTTTTATTTTTAATCTTTTCGCACTTTTTATTTGGTTGTGGATTAATGACTTTAATAACTAGTTTCTTATGTTGAAGGTGAGTCTTCCTTATCGTTTGTCCGTGGTGTCTTGGCATTATTCTACTGTCTATATAAAATAAAAGATTTTCACCATTCATATCTCCACGGTCTATATAGAGGTATGTTGGCTACCTGGTCGGGGGTTAAGGGAACGGTTTGGTAAGAGTCTTGCCTTGTTCAGTGTATAGATCCTACAAGGACCTGGGTCAAATTTAGTAGGACCTCCTTCAATACCCACCGGTATTGGATGGCGGGGGCCCAAACTCTTTGATCCCCTCATATGTAAGCTACTATTAAAACTTTAACCCGGCTACTTAGGACTGTATCCCTGCTGACTCAGACTACTTAGTGGATTATCGGGTTCAGCTGAGCGTTTGATGTGACTTCGTCATGAGGTATAATGGGTTCTGATTGTAGAGGTAAATTTGGAGTTGGTGCAGTAGCTTTAGGTACAGTAGTTGCATTGGGTACAAGAGGAGTAATTGGAGTAATGGTAAGCAACGAGTCTCTCCCCCCGCATCTTGTACTTCTTGCAATTCTTCGTATGGGTTGGTACTGCTCCCACTGACCTTGAAATCGTCCAGGAACGTAGCACGCTTGGTTTCAACAATACGGGTGACATGAGAAGGACAATAGAAACGATAACCCTTTGAGTTTTCAGGATACCCGATAAAGAAACAAGTAACTGTTTTAGGGTTAAGATTCCTTAGGAAAGGATTATAAAGTTTTGCTTCAGCAATGCAGCCCCATACTTTCATATATTTAAGACTCGGTTTCCTTCCTGTCCAAAGTTCATAAGGAGTTTTAGGGACATACTTAGAAGGAACTCTATTGAGTATATGAACAGCTGCTTTTAACGCTTCAGTCCAGAAAAATAATGGTAAATTAGTGTTGGCTAACATACTGCGCACCATGTTCATAAGGGTACGATTTCTTCTTTCAGTGACACCGTTCTGCTGAGGTGTACCAGGCATGGTGTATTGGTTCACAATCCCCTAGCCCTTACAAAACTCATAAAATGGACCAAGAGCTTAACCCACATCAGTATGTCTTCCATAATATTCACCGACTCTATCTGATCTCACAACTTTAATCTGACGATCTAATTCACCCTTATAATCTTTAAAAGTTGTAAGAGATTCAGACTTTTCCTTAATTAGATACAAGTACATGTAACGAGAATAATCATCAATGAAAGTGATAAATGAAGTATGTCCTGTTATGCCAGCGATTTGGTAGGGCCCACTAATGTCAGTGTGAATGAGTTCTAATAAATTAGAGCTCCTAGTGGCACCTTTCTTATTCGCTAATGTCATTTTACCTTTAAGACATTTGACACATGTTCCAAAATCAGAGAAATCGAGAGGAGGTAAGACTTCATCCTTTACAAGACGATTTAATCGTTCTTTTGAGATGTGGCCTAAACGCTGATGCCACAACATGGAAGAAGTCTCTAAGTCTCGTTTCTCTTTCATCTTTGTGAGTGATTCATTAATGTTATATGACAACAAAGATTTGGAAAAATTATCATCTAGTTCTAATCTATAGAGACCACCATCCAGAATACCAGTACCATAAAGAACAGAATCATAGAGGATAGAGAGTTTGTGATGACCATGGGAAACAATAAAACCGTCCATGTCTAACTTTGGTCCTGATACAAGGTTCTGAGTTACCTCAGGAACATATAAGGTATCATAAAGTTTAATACATAAACCAGTTTTCATAAATAATTGTAATGTTCCAATGGCCTTCACTTCTAATTCTCGATCATCCCCAACCTTAAGCGTTCTTTGGTTTCTTTCCAGCTTCCGGATTGTAAAGAATCCCTGAGTTGAATTGGTAACATGAACCATAGAACCAGAATCAAACCACCAAGAATTAGCAGGAACACTTAAATTATAGGACTCAAGTATCATAAAATAATCGTTACCTTTCTTAGCCAGCCACTCCTTAAAGTCAGGGCATTCCTTCTGCATATGTCCTGTCTTTTTACAGAATTTGCAGTGGATTCTGCCTAAGGAGTTCTTAGAGATGGAAGGTGCACTTGTATTGGGATTAGGCCTTTGGACTTTTAAAGCATCCTTCCTCTGATGATTGTTCTTCCTCTTCTTAGAGTTGGAGGTGGTGAAGTTAGCAACATCAGTAGTGCGATCCATCCTCATACACTCTTCCTCCTGTACGCACATAGCGACCAGCTCACTCATCGTCCATTTGTCCTTCTGAGTGTTGTAATTGATCTTGAATGCTTCAAAGGACGAAGTAAGCGAAGTAATGATGAAGTGAACGAGAAAACCATCACTGATTTCCATTTCCAGCCCCTTCAGCTTATTGGCCATGTCTTTCATCATCATGATGTGCTCGCGAATGCAGCTCCTCCCATCATACTTAGTTGTCACCAGCTTGAGAATAAGGGTACTAGCGTGTGCTTTAGACGTCCCCTTGAACTGCGCCTCCACAGAAGCCAAGTAGGTTTTAGCATCTTCAGAATCAGAAATAGCTCCTCTGATTGCATTGCTGATGGACTGCTTCATAAACATGAGAGACATGCGGTTACACCTAGTCCACTTTTCATGAGTCAACTGCTCAGCAGCAGTGCTTTGAGTAGTAAGGTCTGCTGGCTTATTCTCTCTTAAGACATAATCGAAATCCAGCAGCCCAAGAGTAAGCAAGAGAGCATCCTTCCATGCAGCAAAGTTATCACCAGTCAAAGACGGAATCCCGCAATTGGGCGCTGATAATGGAAATAAGATGACAAGTTATGATACTAGGGAAGAAGTCCTAATGTGATCTAAGGGCACGTTAAACTAAGGCAGGCATAAATAATGACCATTTTAATTATGAAGCTGTGATATTGTCTATTACTAACATCAAAATAATAGACTTAGTTAAAATTCTACTTAAACAAAAGCAAATCAGCTTTGGCCAGAAGTGTAATCATTTAAGCATGTGTGCAAAGTGGTTGTGACAAATCAGCTTGGCCAGAAATGAAACAATCACTTTAGTTATGCACTCGTTAAGTATGCCATCTATGAAGGAATTAAATCAGCTTTGGCCAGATATTAAGACATTCATGTTTATGATGCACACTTAACATAGCTTTCGTAATACTTGGATGATAAGTAGATGTATCAAATCAGCTTTGGCCAGAAATGATACATCAAAAGCTCATTCAAGTTAAGCCAATTTGGTTTTTTAAAACATTATCTGATTCTGATTAATTAACTAAGTAATTACAAAAACCAATTATTTAATAGCAAACCACCTATTAGCGCGGATCAAACTCCGAGCTGAATCTTAGTTCACATTAAACAACCTAAAATAAGGAGGTTTCGAGTGAGATCTCGACTCCGTTATGAGTTCTCGAGTGAGATCTCGAGTCAAGTCTCGACTCATCATTATGAGGTCTCGACTCATTAAGGTCTCGAGTCGCAACCTCAGTGTCTCGAGTCGCAATCATGGTCACGACTGCTGTGAATTATGAGATCTCGACTCCTTATGAGGTCTCGAGTCGCAACCATGGTCTCGAGTTGTGAAGATTGAAGCCCTTAGTCGAAACCTTAGTGGTCTCGAGTCGAAATCGTTGTCTCGAGTTGTGAATATTTGAGAACATTTATGATTTCGAGTCGAGATCTTGGTCTCGGCTTGTTGAAAGGGACCTCGAAACTTCCTGTTAACAGCTGTTAATGTGATAATAACTGAAAACTCAAAATTTAAGGGATTGTGTGATAGTGTTTCCTGTTTTATTGTTGATCTAAATTTATCAAGGATTTCGAAAATTATAACTATATATCTTTTTAACAGTTTTCGAATAAACTTAAAAGATAAAATTGGATCAAACAGGAAAAAACACTCATCAATCCTAATTACATTCCAAAACATAAAGGAATTTTCTAATTTTCCTAAGAACATGATGAACCCTAAAAATTAAAACATAAATTCTGGAACCCGAAACCTGAATTTTAAGGCTTTTCTAAAAGAGATTTCGGTTACAAGTTTACACGTTTTGATTTAGAGATATTTAAAACAAATTCTTTTCCTCGAACAGTGATCTCGAGTGGATCTTTATGACTCGAAATCGGCTGTTAGGTTTATTAAGTTATCAAAATTCCGTTTTCCAGATTTCTATCCTAGAATTGATGGATACGAAAACAGAACTGACTAATCAACATATGCTCTGATACCACATGTTGGATCAGTTCTGTTCTAAACATGATGGAAAACATGAAAACATACCTGTCACCATAGACAGTTCAGAGGAGAATCCAGTGATGGAAGAAGCCATGGAGTTCGACATTTTTGTCAAGGTGATCCGATTCCTCCTTAGGGTGCTGACTAATGATGGTGATGATGAAAACCGAAAAGGGTATCGGCTATGGAGAAGAGGTCGAATATGATGTTATGCTTATTAGGTTATGTCTAAGTGTGTAACCTGTTAACCTCAACATAATTCTCCTTATATAAGCACCCAAGAGGAAACCTAATTAGTTAATAAGGGTAATATGGTCCATCAACAATTACCAACTAATTATTTAATAGGTTATTATATATTTTGATCTATATAATGTAAATGATTATAATGGCTACTAGATTAAATATTAAAACATAATATATTTAATCTTACATTTGACATATAAATAACCTGCGAGTGATGCTCTCAATAAAGTCTTATAATATTAGAATTACAGTTAATTACAATTATCACATAACTAGCACACATTATTCTATTTTATGATTAAACCTACTTTCATCAAATTATCTTGTTGATCAACAATAACAATATTTATTTGGCTGATGCAGAGATAATCCGGTATATGCACTTCAACCATCACTTCGCAAAGGGTGTGTCGGGTGAACGGGTGCACTCGGGTTGGCTTGATCATACATGCCCGTTACCTGTGAATCATTTGGGTCCGGACTCGATGGGTCTCTAGGGTCATCTCGACCGTATTTGGTCTGTCCCGTTGAACTATCTTCTATTGGTAACACTGCAAAAAAAAAAGAAAAAAAAAAAAAAAAAAAAAAAAAACAATAGATTATATTTTTAGTACAAATATTATAATTTCTAGTAATTTATTTGACATTAAAAAAACTATTTATTGATTTTTTTTTTTTTTTTTGTGAATTCTGTGGGTAAAATATTCGACAAATATTAATAACTGTTATTTTTTTTAATTTAATATTATGGGATATATCATTACTTAGATGTTGGTGTTATTCATATACTTAGTAGTTCAATCAATGGGTGATTTTTAACGATGATATAGTTCAATCAATGGGTATAGTAATTTATAAGTTTGTGCGATTAGTCGTTGTAGAGTTACAATATTCATAAATTTATATAATCTTAAAGAAGAAGGTTGGTGATATTTTCATATCTAGCCTCTCTAACTTTTAAGATGTATAGTTTTTTGTCCTTTGCTGGTATTGGTCCTTTAGTACAATGCCGTTAATAAAAAGTAAATATTCAATGCCGGGAATTGGAAACATGTATTTAATGCTAATCATGTTGATGACGTGACTGTCTATCACATTATTTAGCTTCCAATTTTTTTTATCGTGACGAAAGCAGGCACAACAAAGAGATTAATGACGAAAGTAACGTGTGTAAGAAGGTAAAAAACATGTGACATACGTAATGTCACGTGCGCGCCGCATGTGTTATTGCCATCATAGTTACACGTGTAATGAAGTTACAAATGTGACGTTGCCGTCGCAACCCGCGGCATGGGTCAAAATTCTAGTATATACGAAAAGCAAGTAATTTTTCTAATAAAAAGTTAGTTGGCATGTGTACCTTCTTTATCATAAATATACACTAAAAGCAATTTTTTCTAATAAAAAGTTAGTTGGCAAGTGTACCTTCTAGTTCTTTTATGGCTGCGTCATTTCCTTCATTGTTTGAGTTCAGTTTATCTCCACGGTAAAACATTTGTATCTTTGACGGTGTTCCATCGGGCGGTGGCGAGTTAACTCGGCCATAAGTTTCTTGCCCCTTCGACGGTGCTAGATTTGGTGGTGGTGGTGGTGAGGGGTTAACTCGTGTGTAAGTTTCTTGGCCCTTTGATGGTGCTGCATTTGGCGGTGGTGGATATGATGGTTTAACTCGGCCGTAAGTTTCTTGGCCCTTGGGGAGTTCACCTTCTGGTGGTGGCGGTGGTGGTGATACAACTCGGAGGTTAGTTTCTTGGCCCTTTGAAGGTGCTCCATTTGGTAATGGTGGTGATGATGATAGCTTAACTCGATCATAAGTTTCTTGGCCCTCTAACAGTGCTCCATCTGGTGATGGTGGTGGAGATGATGGGTTAACTCGGCCATAAGTTTCTTGGCCCTTCGATGGTGCTGCATTTGGTGGTGGTGATGGGTTAACTCGGGTGTAAGTTTCTTGGCCCTTTGATGGTGCTGCATTTGGCGGTGGTGGAGATGATGGGTTAACTAGGCCGTAAGTTTCTTGGCCCTTTGACGGTGCTGCATTTGGCGGTGGTGGTGATGATGGGTTAACTCGACCGTAAGTTTCTTGGTTCTTTGGCGGTGCCATTCTTGGTGGAGGTGGTGGTAGGGTAACTCGACCATAAGTAGTCTGGTCATATGACGATGACAATGAAGGAGATTGTGGTAACCAGAGTTCTTTTAATCTGGTTACCATTTGAATTACGGCCAGTGGCCGTACATGAAAACTTTCTTTTATGGATCCATCTACAATCAAAACTAGTTATTAGTTAAAAAAATGAAGAGAAATTAATTATGGAAATAATGAAGAAAAAAAAATGTTTATTTTGTTATACCATGTAACTGTCTAGCACTATAAGCTTGAAAAAGAACAAAAAGATATAAGAAGACCAAAGCAAACTTCATGGTCACCATTGTTGTTAATGAATGAATGCTGAAGAGTGTGTCTTTAGCTATTTATATGTAAAATCATCCATTAAGAATAAAGTCAATATTTTAATATATATGTGACTAAATCAATAACCACTACTGACCACGCGTTTGACCATATGCAGTCAACGGTACTTCAGTGGGGAATACGAACAAAATGTATTAAATCTTAATTTTTTTAATCATTTAATATAGTGGATAACTAAGAAAATATTTAGTAATTGATCACTTTTGCGAATTTGTTTTACCAAATAAACTGTTATTTTATGGGTGTCGAAGCTTTCACAACATTCATGGTATACTTTAATCGTAAAGAGGTTTGATCTCAAATCAATGTAGACATTCTACGGAGCCACATTGCTTTTCTAGCATGGCATTCACATCACCAGAGTACATCCAGAAGTTTCTAGAATCTTCTGAAAGAAACCGTCGGTGACAAGGAAGATGCTCCTTTAGACAAAAAAGACGACACGTGTCACCAATGGGTGGACGCCAACCACGACTGCAAGATTTCTAGAGGACAGGCCGACAACCAGTACCAGCAAGCGCTCAGCTGGAGCGAATAATCACGCGCCATGTCACCCACAGGACTGACGATGGCAACGGAGTCAGAAATGATATTCTTCTTAGTCGAACAGCTGGTGGGCACTGGCTAGGTGGCAGGCCTCCTCCTCCTTCATTCTCCGGCTATAAATAGAGGGCTCCACCTCCAGATTTAAGGATCCGTTCTTTCACTGTTTACTCTTAACACACACTTATTCCCCAGAACAGTACTTATTTTCACGCCGGAGGGTGGTCACAAGGAGAACCCCCTATTCCTCTCCTTGTGGCGAGTCACCGGTGTTCTGTTTTGCAGGAGATTCAGCTTAAGCGCGAGTGAAGGAAGAGATTGAACCTTACTTCACGAGACGACCAACTGGGATAACCAAGTGTTAACCAGTATTTCATCAAATCACCAAAATGGGATAAAAATATCCATTGCATTTTTGCAAAAGCAAAAGGGTTTTGCATCAAGAATTTAAGTTTTATTTTAAGACATGTAGGTATTTTATGTTATAAAAAAAATCATGTTTCTAGCCTTTTAAACAGTCAACAAAATTCTAAAAGGACAAATAGTTCACAACTAACACCATCCTTTGACTGGTTTTGTTCTTAAGTCAGCATGACAAATTTTATAGATATAGTTGTCTACTTGACACTTTTTAATGATTAAGAAAATAAAAATATTTAAGTGTGAACTGGACTAAGAATGTCTTTGGAATTACTGTACCGTGTTTAAACCATAACGTTTGAATTCAAAACGCATCTATAATTTCAAAAACATTGAAATTTTCAAGAGCTTCTATAACTTCAAGATGAGGGTGTATTCAACAGGAAACACAGAGACCTTTGGAATACGTAATGAGACAAGTATTCATGTACAACACCGAGTATGTGATTAATTTCAAAATAATTCAAGGGTTTTAGATTTGTTCTCCATAAGAAACCCATGATACGTAGCTCATCCAAGGTGTTTCCAATATCTATTCTGCTCGATTTAAATACCACTTCATTCTTGTGTTTCCATACTAGCCAACAGCCAATTTTAATTATACGTCGGACCAGTTTGCTTCTAACCTGATTATCAAATATTACCTTATGCATATTCCAAATATCCACAGTCGAGAAGAGAAACGAAGGAGGTAAATTACACCTTACCGAAATTTTAAGCCAAACTATGGATTTTCTAAAATTTCCCTAATGTATTGATCATTATCGTAATAGGGATCTAGAGGGTCCAGACCTGGGTAAGCAGCTAGGTTTGGCATGGGTTCTTCTGGTATTGGGTAGCGTTGCTGGTAATTCCTATGGTCGTTAAACCACGGGTCATAGTCTGGGTCTAAGGGATTGGGTGCTGGTACTCTAGGCATCTCAGTTGGGTCAAAGGCTGGTGCTGGGATTTGGTTTTCCGAGTTGACTTCCATCTCCATTGGTTGTGTGGGAAACAAGGGTAATGGTTGGAGTGCTATGAGTTGCTCTAAATTAGGATCTACAGCTGTAGTTGCTAGAATATGAAAATTTGCTAGACTCATATTGAGCATATCTTGGGTGTGAGCATCTGTTTCTCTCTTAGCGGCTGCTAAAACTCGCTGTTGACGTAACTTTTTCATCCTCTTCCTACGTTCATGCGCACCTCTGCTGAACCATCCTCTTTTCTTAAGAGGGAATGGCTCTTCAGATTGAGCCTTGAACACGAATATCCCGTCTTCATTGTCAGCCGAGTACCCTGCGAGGGTAGGCTGTGAAGAGGTGCATTCGTTTCTAGGTGAGCTGGACAACTGACGGTAGGCGTCGGAAGGTCCTTGGTCGCTCATACTGTAAACTAACAAATAGTCAAATAAGACATAACAATAATATACAGATATGCACGTATTTTCGTAATTAATTTCCTAACATTTTGAATAATATCTTGGTGTAAAGCAGAACACTTCTATGGCTGAATCAGTGGCTTAGCTCAGATACCACATTCTATCGCAACACCCGTGTGACAACTCGAGTTTCCAAGATTTCCATCTTCACATTAATTGCACGTTAACTGTTTAATTGTTTGCTTATACGACTAGTTTGCTTTGTAACTGTACACGTTGTGTTATAATAAAACGTATTGTGATTGTTACAATTATATGTTTGTTGATATAACATGTATCTTGCTTGGAAATACTTAAACTAATTAAGCTTTGTATAAACTCGACGAAACAAGTGCCATTCGTCATATACATCTCGACGAAACGGGATTGTGTTTCGCCATAAATCACACCGACGAAACAGAGTTGTTTCGTCACATGCATCTCGACGAAACAAATGTGTTTCGTCGGCCCACTGATTCGCCGGAGCCCATTAAGGGCCCAGTACGATTACGCGTATATTAATTAGGTTTTACGGTTCCATTCGGCACACTTTAACAAATTAGAAAACCCTAGAGCTCCCTCCTCTGTATGACGGCAGTTTAGAGTTCTCGAAGCCTCGTTAGAGATCAAACCTTCGTACCATCTATCTCGGTTAGTCACACGTTTGTTAAATCGATTTCATGATTATTCGATTTCTGGAATTCATGCTTAGGTATATGCTTGATTTATTGAACGGCTATGAATATAAGAGTATGATGATTTTGATTCGTTATGCATGATTAATCAATTACATAACTCTATACGAAACATGATGTTGATTTAGGGATCCTAATAAACAGGTCCGGACTGATGTGTATAAGTGATTGGTTGAACAGGATTTAACGATGTTCATGTTGGTTTGATGTTTGTTAATCATATTGATTGAATACTGATCGAATACGTGTAGCTATCATGAATTTGCCTACGTAGTGATAACTTGCGAATCCTGTGTTAATTAGATGATGATTATACGCTGAATGATTTCTGTATGATGATAACGGCTGTTAGTAAGAATTAGGGTTTCTGGGTAATTGATAAACGACGTAACTGATATGTTAGACGAATCATAACTCACGACGAAACAGACACGACGAAACAAATATGTTTCGTCAAGGGTAATCACGACGAAACAAATGTGTTTCGTCATGGGCAAGTACGACGAAACAAGGGTGTTTCGTCGAAGGGTGTTAACGACGAAACAAGGGTGTTTCATCGAATGGGAAAACAGCACAGTAACTTACTTTAATTCTGTTAAAGTTAACTGAGTTAGTTAACTGCTGTTAAATGTTAAGCATGACTTGTATGATTTTGAATACGTGCTATGTGCTTATACATGAACTTCGTGAATACAAACTGATTCTGTACACGTGCGTACTTTAGGACGTGATTGATTAACTGTGAGAACATACTTAGCACACCGAGCAAACCAAGGTGAGTTCACACTCTTACCAAGGCATGGGATTCCCGGAGGGTAGGGAATGGGAATGAAGGAAGGGGTTGGAACAATTACTTGGACTTTCACTATTACTAGACTACCTACCATCGTCCTCGGATGCGAAGGACACATACGTAAAACCTACGTATACTTGTACATACCACTGTCCTCGGGTGGCGAAAGACACTTACGTAAAACCTACGTAAACTTATACTTACTACTGCTTCGGGTTGTGGAGAGCACTTACGTAAAACCTACGTAAACCCCTGCGTACCATTGTCCTCGGGTTGAGAAGGGCACTTACGTAAAGCCTACGTAAACCTCGTACGCACTACTATTCTCGGGTTAGGAAGAACACTTATGGTACAACTCGTCTAGTAAATACAAACATGGGAAGCCCCCCGCTAATAGTATATACAACATGGGAAACCCCCATCAACTGAACATACAAACAGATTAGTTAATAACGCACTGTTGTGCAACGAACTTACTTACTGTGAACTCGCTCAACTAGTTGTTGATTTTCTGTTACATGCCATGCAGGACCATAGGTACTCATGGAGCTTGCACGGGAGGCGTGGTCGTTGTGGGCACGGATTGTGGATGTTTTGATGAAAACTTTATGACTCTTTAAACTTGACACTTGTGTTGGATTTTCATACTATGCTTCCGCTACTTATACTATGTTTTTAATTGAACACCAATCGTATCGTGATGGATTACAGTTACTTTTACTTATTACTTATATGTTCAATATGATTGGTGGCTTGATCCTGGTCATGTCACGCCTCCAAGCGGTGGTACTCCGCGTGTGGATTTTGGGGGTGTGACAGATTGGTATCAGAGCCATTGGTTATAGAGAACTCGGTTTTAATAAGGGGAAAACGTTTTTATTAAAACCAGACTATAACCTGTACAGTGCTCAACGATCCACAACGACGCCTCGCTCCACGTGCAAGACTCAACATTCTAGGTAATATGGTATATGTTTTATTGCCTACTTGCTAGAATTACATAGAACTTTGCTCATGGTATGCTTATATACACATAACCCCTATTGCTTGAGAATACTTGTGTGCTCACTCTCTTCTGTCATCGCACTATTCGCGAACCTCTCTTACTTATGTTACCTTTGCTATGAAGATCATGGCTGGACGTATCAACATGACATAAGCCCAGTTGACGGCTCTCATCAACGAACAAGTTGCTGCGGCACTTGCAGCCGCCCAAGCAGGAGGTATACCCTGCAGTTGTAACTCACACTAGGATCTTTAGATCATACACTCCTAAACCAACTCTTGTGTTTAATCTTGTCCTAATTCTTATACCCAACAGGTCAGCCACCTGTTTGCACCTTCAAAACTTTCATGGACTGTCGTCCTACTACTTTTAGTGGCACGGAAGGAGCAGTTGGACTCCTCCATTGGTTTGAAAAGCTTGAGTCAGTATTTGAGATGTGTGAATGCCCTGAGGCTCGCAGGGTGAAGTACGCCACTGGTACTCTCGAAGGCATTGCGCTGACTTGGTGGAAGGCGCAAGTTCAGATGTTAGGGTTGGCAGTTGCTAATGCCACCCCCTGGAACGATTTCAAGGAGATGATCAAAGAGGAATACTGTAGCCGTGATGACATTCATAAGCTGGAGGTAGAGTTTTACAATTTGCAGATGACGGGATCGGAAATTGAAGCGTACACCAAGAGGTCAAACGAGTTGGCTATTCTGTGTCCAACTATGGTGGACCCTCCAATCAAGCGTATTGAACTGTATCTCAAGGGTCTAGTGCCAGAGATTCAAAGTTACGTAACCTCATCAAATCTTGGCACCATCCAACAGATCGTCAAGTTAGCTCATCGTCTCACAGATCAGGCAGTGGAGCAGAACAGGCTGCCTAAACGTATCAGCTACTCCTGCTACTCCCAGTGACAACAAGCGGAAATGGGAGGGGGATTCCAGCAGGGGTTCAGCTACCGTTCAGTCTCAAGCTCAGCAACGCAAGACTAATGACTACCAGAGTCCGGGTCAGCAATCCTCTGGTAGTCAGGGGCAGAAAAGATATCAAGGAAATCACCCAAGGTGCAACAATTGTAACAGACACCACAGTGGCCAGTGCAACAAGGGTCGTTGTCAGTGGTGTCTCAAGATGGGTCATGAGGCCAAGGATTGTAGGAGCTCACGACCTGTAACTCAGAATCAGCAGCGGCAGCAAACACAGTAGAACCAACAACAGGGTAACAAGGGATGTTTTCATTGTGGTGCAGAAGGTCACTTCAAGAGGCACTGCCCCCAGTTAAACCGAAACCAGAACAACAACAACAATAATCAGGGAAATGGGAACAACAATGGGGGAAACAACAACGACAACGGTGCTAGGGGTCGTGCATTTGTGATTGGTCAGGGTGATGCAAGGAATGATCCTAATGTGGTTATGTGTAAGTTTCTTCTCGACGACTTTTATGTTACTGTATTATTTGATTCGGGTGCGGATACCAGTTATATGTCTCTGAAAGTTAGTCAAATGCTTAAACGCGCACCAACACTTTTGAACACCAAACATGTCGTAGAGTTAGCTAATGGTAAAAGTCTAAAGGCCACACACATAGTTCAGGGTTGTAATCTTATCCTCGCTGGTCAGACTTTCTCTATCGATCTCATTCCCATAACTCTGGGTAGTTTTGACATCGTCATTGGTATGGATTGGTTATCCCAACAACAAGTAGAGATCCTATGCAAAGAGAAGATCATTCGCATTCCCCGTACTGGAAAAGAACCTCTCGAAGTTCAAGGCGACAAGAGTGGTGTCGTGAGTGGCATCATCTCCTTCTTGAAGGCTCAGAAGTGTTTGCGAAAGGGGCACACAGCTATTTTAGCACTCGTTACAGATACATCGACGAAAGAGAAGAAGTTAGAGGATATTCCAGTTGTACGTGACTTTCCTCAAGTGTTTCCTGAAGAGTTACCTGAGTTACCGCCTCATCGCCAGGTCGAATTTCAGATCAAGCTAGCTCCTAGAGCAGCACCCATAGCTCGAGCACCTTATCGCTTAGCTCCAACCGAACTGGAAGAACTATCTAAGCAATTGCAAGAACTCTTGGAAAAGGGTTTCATACGTCCTACCTCTTCGCCCTGGGGAGCTCCAGTATTATTTGTGAAGAAGAAAGACGGTACCTTCCGCATGTGCATAGATTACCGCGAACTGAACAAGGTGACCGTGAAGAATCGCTATCCTCTTCCACGCATCGACGACTTATTCGACCAATTGCAAGGGTCGAGCTATTACTCGAAGATTGATCTGAGATCAGGCTATCATCAACTGAGAGTCCAGGACGAGGACGTCTCCAAAACAGCATTCAGAACTCGCTACGGCCATTACGAGTTTTTGGTCATGCCATTCGGGTTAACGAACGCACCTGCGGTTTTCATGGATCTTATGAACAGGGTGTGCAAACCTTATCTTGACAAGTTTGTTATTGTTTTCATCGATGACATCCTGATCTATTCGAAGAGTCAGGAAGAACACGAGCAGCATTTACGACTTATTTTGGAACTCCTTCGAACGGAACAGCTGTACGCCAAGTTTTCAAAATGCGAGTTCTGGCTTCGTGAAGTCTACTTTCTAGGCCATGTGGTAAACAAGGATGGGATTCATGTTGATCCATCCAAGGTAGATTCGATCAAGAACTGGCCTGCACCTCGCACACCAACCGAAATTCGCCAATTCTTGGGTTTGGCGGGTTATTACAGACGGTTCATCAAAGACTTCTCAAAGATCGCACAGCCGCTTACACTACTGACACAAAAAGGTGTTGTTTATCATTGGGGTATTACACAGGAAACAGCGTTTCAGCACTTAAAGGATAGACTTTGTAGCGCACCTATCCTCTCATTGCCTGAAGGCACGAACGATTTTGTAGTCTACTGCGACGCATCCATCCAAGGTCTTGGATGTGTGTTGATGCAACGGGATAAATTCATTGCTTATGCTTCGCGCCAACTTAAGATTCATGAATGGAATTACACTACACATGATTTAGAGCTGGGAGCTGTTGTTTTTGCGCTCAAGATATGGCGACATTACCTATACGGCACCAAGTGCACCATCTACACCGATCACAGGAGTCTCGAGCATATCTTCAAGCAGAAAGAGTTGAACATGCGACAACGTCGATGGGTCGAATTACTGAACGATTACGAATGTGCTATAAAGTACCATCCGGGCAAAGCCAATGTGGTGGCCGACGCCCTTAGTCGAAAGGATACTACACCTAGGCGTGTACGAGTGTTGCAACTCACTATTCAGTCTAGTCTTCCTGCACAGATACGTGATGCTCAGGTAGAAGCATTGAAACCAGAAAACGTCAGGGCTGAAGCTCTACGTGGCTCAAGGCAACGGTTAGAACAAAAGGCGGACGGCGCCTACTATGTAACAGGACGCATTTGGGTCCCACTCTATGGCAACTTACGCGAGCTTGTAATGGATGAAGCTCATAAGTCTCGCTACTCAGTACATCCTGGTTCGGACAAGATGTACCACGACTTGAAAACCACATATTGGTGGCCTAGTATGAAAGCTCACATAGCAACTTATGTCAGCAAGTGCTTGACTTGTGCGAGAGTCAAGACTGAATATTAGAAACCATCGGGCCTACTCCAACAACCAGAGATACCACAATGGAAATGGGAGCAAATTTTCATGGATTTTGTTACTAGCCTGCCTAGATCTCAACGTGGGAATGATACTATTTGGGTGATCGTGGATCGACTCACAAAGTCTGCACATTTCCTGGCTATTAAGGAAACAGACAAGTTCTCTACTTTAGCAGACATCTACTTAAAGGAAGTGGTCTCAAGACACGGGGTGCCAACTTCCATTATCTCTGATCGTGATGCACGTTTTACTTCAGAACTGTCACGGCCCCCGACCCGGTTTGACCCGTTTCAGGAGCCGCGGGACAGAAATTCCCGTGGTATTATTTAATTAAGTTTAACAACGAAAGTTTTCATCAGGATCTTTTAAAAACTCTGAAATATTTCCCACTTATTTTATTTCACAATGCGGGATAAAACCCGGTAATTTACAATAATTTGATTTCACGAAGAAATCTTTTATTTTACAAAACATGTTTCTTTATTTTATTCTGAGCCACTGTCGTAAGCCTGTTAGTGCTTTACTGCACTTTTCCTGGATCATGACAGATTACCTGAAACATGTTTGAAAAAGGTTTTGTCAGCGGGAAATACTGAGTGAATCATTCTATTTTGCATAATGATGCATAGTTATTAATACCAGCATAAGAGCAATTACAATGGCTTCTATCTTATTTTTATCTGGCTTTCTGTCACAATGGTGACATGTCACAATGGTGACGATGGTCATACCACTATTAGATCAATGAACCTAATAATGATGATTATCCTTGTAGGTCAATGAACCTAACAGTGATTATCCCGGGTAGGTCAATGAACGTAACCAGGAGAAAATTAGTAATGTGCACAATACCCCACTAACCAGTAATTCAAGATATCCACGACTTAGTCCCTGTAATTATAACATTTGAAAATATTTGGAGGTATTGTAAAACAGTTGATAAAAAGAGAATGACTCACATTGCATATTTAATTTGAGCAGAGCCTAGCCTACTGATTAGCCTTTTTAACCTAAATTTAATAATAGGCACACAATTCGGGTTAGTAATCAATACAGCATTTACGATAACTCACGAGATCAACCATCACAACGAATGACAAAGTGCTATGCTTAAACATCCGTCGAATTAACGACTAATGACAAAGCATCACCCTAATGTGGGCAGCACTTAAACACCCATTGAGTACATTGATCGATCGGAAAATGAATCGTAGCAGCGATCGTGCTAATACCCTGATTGCGGCGTTGATTAGGGAATCGTGTGTGTTAATTGTAGTATTTCGACTATAAATCAGCGTAGGATTGGAATTTCTTTGACGTTTCAGCGCCAGAATTCGAGTGCCAATGTTCTGTATTTATACCCAAAAATTAGCCAGCCTTGCGCACCGTAAGCTTAAGAACCTTACGGTCCGTAAGGATCCTTGCGCACCGTAACACTTACATCCTTGCGGTGCGCAAGGGACACGTTTTCACTATAGTGTAGCCACGTTTGGGACTAGGCATGCTGACTTGACAAATTTTATTAATTCTATTTTGACAGCAAGAATTGAGGATAATCGTCAATTAGGGTTTACCCCCCCCCCCGAGTTTTAGGGGCCCTGATCCTGATTTCGATTGTTCTGAAAATTTTAGGGTTTGTGCAGAATCACTTGGGTGTCTCAATTAGGGTTTCATATTGGTCCAATTAATTTTATAATTATGACTTTTGATGAGGGTTGTTACATTCTCCCTACCTTAATAAAAATCTCGTCCTCGAGATTTACTGGAATAATTGAAGATACTTTCTCTTTATTTCTGACTCTAACTCCCAAATGTATTAGGATCATATCTTTAAATCCTACTTTATTAGCACTACTCGTTTACTTTTATATCTTGGAAAGGTATTACCCAACGATTCGTTTGATAGACCTTTCTTGAGATTGGATACATGAAATACATCATGTACTCTAGCTAACTTTCCTGGTAGTTGTAAATGATAAGCAACTGGTCCTATATGTTGGATTACTGGAATTGGTCTTACGTACCTTGGACTTAGCTTTCCTTTCTTACTGAATCTAACAATTCCATTCCAAGGAGATACTTTTAATAACATTTTGTCTCCAACTCGAACTTCCAACGGCTTTCGTCTGTTATCTGTATAACTATTCTGGCGATCTCTAGCCGTCTTTCGCCTTTTCTTCGTGATAATGAATATCGCGATCGTAGTCACTTAGGATTTTCATCCATCTCTTTTGTCTCATGTTTAATTCTTTTTGCCCATATATATTTTAAATTCTTGTGATCCGTATAGATAGTACACTTACTTCCATACAGATTATGCCTCCAATTTTTAAGGGCAAAAATTATGGCTCCTAATTCTAAGTCATGAGTAGTATAGTTTTCTTTGTGCTTTTTCAATTGCCTTGATGCATACGCAATTACCTTTTTGCGTTGCATTAACACATATCCAAATCCTAACTTTGAAGCATTATCGTATACTTCAAAATCTTCAGTTCCTTCTAGTAAGGCTAAGATTGGAGCATTGGTTAGTTTCTGTTTCAAGATCCTAAAAGCTTCTTCTTGTTTAGGTCCCCAATCAAACCTAACTGCTCTACAGGTTAGCTTAGTTAATGGTACAGCTATCTTAGAAGATTCTTAAATAAACCGTTTATAGTATCTGGCTGAACTTACAAAATTTCTAATTTCCATTGCGGATTGCGGAATTTTCCATTTGGTAATTGCTGCTATCTTAGCAGGATCTATATGAATACTTTCATGATTCATCGTATGACCTAGAAATTGCACTTTTTGTAACCAAAATTTCATACTTCGAGAAATTGGCGTAAACTTCTCTTTTCTAAACAAAGTTAAGAGTGCATGCAAGTGCTAACAATGTTCGTCCTGACTTGTGGAATAAATAAGTATATTGTTGATGAAGACAATTACTATTTATACAAATATGGTTTACAGATTCTATTCATCATGTCCATGAATGCTGCAAGTGCATTCATTAATCCGAAGGGCATGATTGTAAACTTGTAATGACCATACCTAGTCCTGAAAGCAGTTTTAGGTATGTCTTCCCTTTTTACTTCCAATTTGATGATATATGGAACGTAAGTTGATCTTAAAAATATCTATCTCCCTGGAATTTAATTGAATAGATCATCAATTCTAGGTAATGGGTATCGATTCTTATTTGTAACTTTATTCAATTCCCTATAATCAATACACATTCTCATCGAATCATCCTTTTTCTTAACAAATAAAACTGTGCTAACTGATAAGGTGCCTTGGCTATTGGTATAGTTCATGGAATTTAATGAATCCTAAATTTTACTTCTTTATCTGATGGTAACCCTGGTAACTCTTCTAAGAATATACCTGGGTATTCTGAAACTACAGAAATTTCCTTAAGTTCTTTATCTTTAGTATTAATGATTTCTGAAATCATATATACTATTCCTTGCTTTCGTTTATAATTATCAGCTTTTATTACTGGTATGAACTTTTATGGGTTTACATGGCTTATCTCCTGTAATTTTACTTCTCCAGTGGGTGCACAAATTTCTATGGAATTCCTATCATAGATAATTCGAACATGGTTGTTTATTAACTAATCTATTCCTAACACCACATTGAATTTAACTAATTTCATAGGTAATAGGTTTGCAGCAAATTTATGACCTGAAAGTTCTATTTCTACTTTTTGCAAAACCTGATTTATTTTAATTGAATTCCCGTCTACGGTTTCGACTGTAAAAATTTGCCTAATGTTGGTTAAAGGTAACTTAAGAGCTTGACAGAATAAAGTATTAATAAAACTTTGGTTTGCTCCAGAGTCAAATAATACTTTTGCGTATACGTTGTGAACTAAGAACGTACCGGCTATCACATCTGGAATCATCTCGGCTTCTTGAGTAGTCAGCTGGAAGGCTCTTACATTCCTTTTTGCTCCTTCTGCAGGTTTAACTTTATTGTCAAATGGTTTGTTCAGTTTTGGACATTCTGGCCTAAGATGTCCAGCTTCTCCACAGTTGTAGCAGACTAAAAATTTCTTCCTCCTGCAGTCTTCTTCTTGATGCCCCGGAATTTTGCAAAAATTGCAATATCCTTTGCATCTTCCAAAATGCTTCCTTTTGCAAAAATTGCAAAATGGGCTAATAGAAGATTGCCCATTCCCTCCTTTCTTGAAATTGTTATGGTTACCCGGACGGAATTCTTGGGTAATCTTTTGGGCTACTTCCTTCCTTCTATTTTCTTCTCTTGTTCGTACGAGTTCATCAGTCAGAGTATTAGCTAAATCCACCGCATCATCAATCGTGCAAGGTTTCGCAGCCTTGACGATATTACGGATTTCGCCAATCAATCCCCACATATACCGAGAAATAAGTACCGGCTCTGGCGAAGCCAGGGTTGGTACCACTCGAGCATACTCGAAGAATGTTGAAGTATACCCTCGACAATCTACATCCACCATCCAATGGTTTAAAAACTTATTTGTCATTTGTTCTTTTTCATACTCGGGACAGAATTTTCTTTCTACAAGACTCTTAAATTCTTCCCAGTTCATAGCATACGCCATCTTTCTTCCTTTTGCTTGTAACACCGTATTCCACCATTCTAGTGCCCCTTCTTTGAAAAGGTTTGACGCGTACATGACCTGATCATCATGAGCACATTTACTTATGGCAATTACTGCCTCGGTTTTCTCTAACCAACGCAGTGCCGCAGTCGCTCCTTCATTGCCTGCAAACTCAGTGGGTTTACAAGCAAGAAATTCTTTGTAAGTGCAACCAGGCGTTGCGGCTTTTCTTTTCTTATGGAGCGGATCTTGTCGTGGTTCATTATCATGGTTAACATGATTATTGCTTCCATTTACGCTATTACTGAAGTTATCTTTAGAAATACGTTTGCTATGAACGATTTGTTGTGGTTCGATTGGATTTTTAATAGCAGCAACAATTGCTGGAATAGCGTTGGCTATCCCCTGAGTAACTATTGCTGGAATAGCGTTAGCTATCCCTTGAGCAACGATATTTTCTATATCCTGCCTAGTCATATATTGATCCCCCGGTTGTTGCTCAGATTGATTAACCTCATTAACTGGTTCATTATTCGAGTTTTCCATCTGATAATTAATATATATATGTTTTATTAGTATCAAATAAATAACAATTACACAAAATAATTATACAGAGTTCATAACACCAATATAACCAGAACTATCGATTTCTCGATTTCCATTTATATTTAATAGTATGCATTAATACAAACCATTATCTTACAAAGTTTTATTTTAGGTTATTTCATAGATTTATTACTATTACACAACTACAGTTCCATAATCCTTTGTCAGATGATATTCTAGTAATGGCATTCCTTCTCATCGTATTTCCAGGAGGTCTGTCCCCCAGTCTCTTGGATTGTATGCTCAGCATCCATTAGTCTTTTGCCAAAAATGATGAAGTTCACCCCTATTCTTGTTACTTATGGTTGAATTTGGTAAAGGTTCTAAATTGGACTGAGGAAAAAGCTTATAGGGATAGTTTTGTAACTGTATTTCATGAATCAACCATTCGTCTATTTGCGAGTGGATTGAAGGTTTTGGAATAGCTGGTTCTAAGTTTATTGGTAGTTGGGTTTCAGGAGAATGAATAAAATCATTTTCATTAATAGGCTTAATAATATCATAGCTTGCCATTATAGAATCTAGCTCTTCCTGAGATGGTAACCCCTCAAATTGCCTAGAGCTTTCCCCAATTTCCATTTTCTTAGGCTTGGGTTTCTCGAGAGGTAAAGCGTTGAATTCTATAGGCTCTTCTATGTCTGGTATATACCTATTGAAATCTCTGGAAACCTCTATTCTTACTGGATAGAGATTTAACTTCTAAAGGGCGTCCGACAAGTCACTCATACTGTTTAGCAAAATACACACAATTACTAAGTTTAAATTTATAACAAAATTTTATAGAAAACTTTAAATATTATTTCATATTGGGTAATTACGAAACAACCGAAATATGAAAACATACTAGTTTTTATTTGTAAATTTATTTATTTACTAAATCAGGTTTCTGGTTTATATTTAATAAGGATGCTAAAACTTGAATCAAAAATATTTAAAGATTTGTATTTACTGCTATAGTAACTCACATATAACGATCTGCCCATACTGTACACAATTAGTCAGATAATAAAACACATAATCATGAAATAGCGATTAATAAAAATTAAGTATTTTCTAAATACTTAATTGGCTTAAATCAGTGGCTCAATCAGTGGATTGATTAATGGCTCTGATACCACCTTATTTCTGTCACGGCCCCTGACCCGGTTTGACCCGTTTCAGGAGCCGCGGGACAGAAATTCCCGTGGTATTATTTAATTGAGTTTAACAGCGGAAGTTTTCATCAGAATCTTTTAAAAACTCTGAAATATTTCCCACTTATTTTATTTCACAATGCGGGATAAAACCCGGTAATTTACAATAATTTGATTTCACGAAGAAATCTTTTATTTTACAAAACATGTTTCTTTATTTTATCCTGAGCCACTTTCGTAAGCCTGTTAGTGCTTTACTGCACTTTTCCTGGATCATGACAGATCACCTAAAACATGTTTGAAAAAGGTTTTGTTAGCGGGAAATACTGAGTGAATCATTCTATTTTGCATAATGATGCATAGTTATTAATTACAGCATAAGAACAATTACAATGGCTTCTATCCTATTTTTATCTGGCTTTCTGTCACAATGGTGACATGTCACAATGGTGACATGTCACAATGGTGACGATGGTCATACCACTATTAGATCAATGAACCTAATAGTGATGATTATCCTTGTAGGTCAATGAACCTAACAGTGATTATCCCGGGTAGGTCAATGAACGTAACCGGGAGAAAATTAGTAATGTGCACAATACCCCACTAACCAGTAATTCAAGATATCCACGACTTAGTCCCTGTAATTATAACATTTGAAAATATTTGGAGGTATTGTAAAACAGTTGATAAAAAGAGAATGACTCACATTGCATATTTAATTTGAGCAGAGCCTAGCCTACTGATTAGCCTTTTTAACCTAAATTTAATAATAGGCACACAATTCGGGGTTAGTAATCAATACAGCATTTATGATAACTCATGAGATCAACCATCACAACGAATGACAAAGTGCTATGCTTAAACATCCATCGAATTAACGACTAATAACAAAGCATCACCCTAATGTGGGCAGCACTTAAACACCCATTGAGTACATTGATCGATCGGAAAATGAATCGTAGCAACGATCGTGCTAATACCCTGATTGCGGCGTTGATTAGGGAATCGTGTGTGTTAATTGTAGTATTTCGACTATAAATCAGCGTAGGATTGGAATTTCTTTGACGTTTCAGCGCCAGAATTCGAGTGCCAATTTTCTGTATTTATACCCAAAAATTAGCCAGCCTTGCGCACCGTAAGCTTAAGAACCTTACGGTCCGTAAGGATCCTTGCGCACCGTAACACTTACATCCTTGCGGTGCGCAAGGGACACGTTTTCACTATAGGGTAGCCACGTTTGGGACTAGGCATGCTGACTTGACAAATTTTATTAATTCGATTTTGACAGCAAGAATTGAGGATAATCGTCAATTAGGGTTTACCCCCCCTGAGTTTTAGGGGCCCTGATCCTGATTCCGATTGTTCTGAAAATTTTAGGGTTTGTGCAGAATCACTTGGGTGTCTTAATTAGGGTTTCCTATTGGTCTAATTAATTTTATAATTATGACTTTTGATGAGGGTTGTTACAAGAACTGTGGCAAGCAATGCACAAATCTTTTGGCTCTCGTTTAGACATGAGCACAGCTTATCACCCTCAGACGGATGGGCAGTCTGAGCGCACTATTCAAACTCTAGAAGACATGCTTCGTGCATGTGTAATCGATTTCGGCAACGGCTGGGAAAAACATCTTCCATTAGTGGAGTTCTCGTATAACAACAGTTACCACACCAGCATTCAAGCCGCTCCATTTGAGGCATTGTACGGACGTAAATGCCGGTCACCTCTTTGTTGGGCAGAGGTGGGTGATAGTCAAATCACAGGTCCAGAACTTGTAGTTGATACTACAGAAAAGATTGATCAGATACGACAACGCATGGCGGCAGCTCGTGACCGTCAGAAAGCATACGCCGATAAAGACAGGAAACCACTCGAGTTCCAGGTTGGGGATCGAGTGCTACTCAAAGTTTCACCCTAGAAGGGTGTGGTTCGTTTTGGAAAACGAGGCAAGCTCAATCCGCGATATGTCGGACCATTTGAAATCATTGAGAAAATAGGCAAAGTGGCCTACAGACTAAACCTACCAGCTGAACTCAGTGCAGTTCACAACGTTTTTCACGTGTCGAATCTGAAGAAGTGTCTGTCAGATGAGACCCTCATAGTTTCTTAGAAGGAGCTCACAATCGACGACCAGTTTCGATTCGTCGAGGAACCAGTTGAAATCACGGACCGGGATGTTAAGGTCCTCAAGCACACCAGAATACCTCTTGTTCGAATTCGTTGGAACTCCCGTCGTGGCCCACAGTTCACCTGGGAACGAGAAGATCAAACGAAACTCAAGTATCCCCAGTTATTCGAAAACAGTGCAACCACTACTGAGGCTGAACCTACTACAGAATTTCGGGACGAAATTCCAAATCAACGGGGGGATGATGTGACACCCCAGGAAAACCAGTAAACGATACAGCTTACCTAGCTTCCTCAGTAACCGCATGCTAAATTTCGGGACGAAATTTCTTTCAAGTTGGGGATAATGTGACAACTCGAGTTTCCAAGATTTCCATCTTCGCATTAATTGCACGTTAAGTGTTTAGTTGTTTGCTTATACGACTAGTTTGCTTTGTAACTGTACACGTTGTGTTATAATAAAACGTATTGTGATTGTTACAATTATATGTTTGCTGATATAACATGTATCTTGCTTGGAAATACTTAAACTAATTAAGCTTTGTATAAACTCGACGAAACAAGTGCCATTCGTCATATACATCTCGACGAAACGGGATTGTGTTTCGCCATAAACCACACCGACGAAACAGAGTTGTTTCGTCACAAGCATCTCGACGAAACAAATGTGTTTCGTCGGCCCACTGATTCGCCGGAGCCCATTAAGGGCCCAGTACGATTACGCGTATATTAATTAGGTTTTACGATTCCATTCGGCACACTTTAACAAATTAGAAAACCCTAGAGCTCCCTCCTCTGTATGACGGCAGTTTAGAGTTCTCGAAGCCTCGTTAGAGATCAAACCTTCGTACCATCTATCTCGGTTAGTCACACGTTTGTTAAATCGATTTCATGATTATTCGATTTCTGGAATTCATGCTTAGGTATATGCTTGATTTATTGAACGGCTATGAATATAAGAGTATGATGATTTTGATTCATTATGCATGATTAATCAATTACATAACTCTATACGAAACATGATGTTGATTTAGGGATCCTAATAAACAGGTCCGGACTGATGTGTATAAGTGATTGGTTGAACAGGATTTAACGATGTTCATGTTGGTTTGATGTTTGTTAATCATATTGATTGAATACTGATCGAATACGTGTAGCTATCATGAATTTGCCTACATAGTGATAACTTGCGAATCCTGTGTTAATTAGATGATGATTATACGCTGAATGATTTATGTATGATGATAACGGCTGTTAGTAAGAATTAGGGTTTCTGGGTAATTGATAAACGACGTAACTGATATGTTAGACGAATCATAACTCACGACAAAACAGACACGACGAAACAAATATGTTTCGTCAAGGGGAATCACGACGAAACAAATGTGTTTCGTCATGGGCAAGTACGACGAAACAAGGGTGTTTCGTCGAAGGGTGTTAACGACGAAACAAGGGTGTTTCCTCGAATGGGAAAACAGCACAGTAACTTACTTTAATTCTGTTAAAGTTAACTGAGTTAGTTAACTGCTGTTAAATGTTAAGCATGACTTGTATGATTTTGAATACGTGCTATGTGCTTATACATGAACTTCGTGAATACAAACTGATTCTGTACACGTGCGTACTTTAGGACGTGATTGATTAACTGTGAGAACATACTTAGCACACCGAGCAAACCAAGGTGAGTTCACACTCTTACCAAGGCATGGGATTCCCGGAGGGTAGGGAATGGGATTGAAGGAATGGGTTGGAACAATTACTTGGACTTTCACTATTACTAGACTACCTACCATCGTCCTCGGATGTGAAGGACACATACGTAAAACCTATGTAAACTTGTACATACCACTGTCCTCGGGTGGCGAAGGACACTTACGTAAAACCTACGTAAACTTATACTTACTTCTGCTTCGGGTTGTGGAGAGCACTTACGTAAACCCCTGTGTACCATTGTCCTCGGGTTGAGAAGGGCACTTACGTAAAGCCTACGTAAACCTCGTACGCACTACTGTTCTCGGGTTAGGAAGAACACTTATGGTACAACTCGTCTAGTAAATACAAACATGGGAAGCCCCCCGCTAATAGTATATACAACATGGGAAACCCCCATCAACTGAACATACAAACGGATTAGTTAATAACGCACTGTTGTGCAACGAACTTACTTACTGTGAACTCGCTCAACTAGTTGTTGATTTTCTGTTACATGCCTTGCAGGACCATAGGTACTCATGGAGCTTGCACGGGACGCGTTGTCGTTGTGTGTAACACCTCGAAAATTTACGTCCAATAATGGCTTGACACGTGTCACGGACTTGGAATATGTGAAAACATACTTTAGAGGGACTAAAGCTAACATTCAGTGAAACTAAGTGATCATAAGGGTCCAAAGTGTCAACAATTGATAAATAAGCCCTACAATAACCCTACATGGTGTTTATAACCTTAAACGGATAGATCATGGATCATACGAAGCGAAAAATGAAAGAAAGTGAGGAATTACAAACTACAGGGACTAAATGTGTCAACATGTTGAAAGTATACCTCTGAGTGATCCTTTGGCAAACCCGAAGGTTTGTAATGATAAAATATACTCACTAGAATATGTGGTAAAAATTTCATGAAGTTTCGTTATCGTATGAGAAAGTTATGGCCAAAACCGTACACGAGGGGTTAAAAGCGTCAACATTGATTTTTTTGACTTTTCGGGCAAGTGCAAAGTTGTTCAAGGGTTTTACCATGTTGGTAAATATTCCAAGGTCCTTAAAAGTCTGGACTTGGGGTCTAAAGTGCAAGAAAAGACCCAAAAACAACGTTATGAAAGACCAGGGACTGAATTGCAATTGTTAAAACATGTTTGCTGATTTATAAGGTCCAAGCGGCCCGCTTTAGGATCCTTATTCCCTCATGCGGGCCGCATTACCTGCCCAGTTACGAAAATCAAGCACAGCTGCCAGTTCTTGGCTGTTTGCAAGTGTTCTTGAAGTAGCAACATTCAAGAACACTTGCACTTTCAAAATTAACAAGACTTCTCCTGGAGCATTATGGACGCCAAGGCTACTTCATAGTGATCTCTAAGCTTATTTAGGACCATTGTAAGTGTTCATATCATTCTCTAATTCATTCTAGCTTAGTTTTTCGTCTAAAAGTCAATCCGTCGTAAAACTACTTTGACTTTATGATTAAACGAAATGTGCTCAGTATTTTCTCAAATTGAAAGTACCCACATGTTGGTATTTATGAGTATAACAAACCCCTAAAAGGGTTTTATCAGATTCGCACTCTAAGCATGTTAATTGTCGAGTCAAAGTTCGTTTCAAAAAGTCAACAGAATGTGTTTTTGCAAATTAAGCATGATTAGCAAATGTAGGGTACATGCAACCTGTTTGATCATCAAAATAACTTGGTAATTAATGTTAGAATGTGTTTTAACATGATCAACTCGACAATTTTCAGTTTAAACCCGAATCGGAACCGAAAGTCTTATAAATTGACTTTTCTTTTGACTTTCACTTCTGATCCGTGCATGCATGTTTGAGATCTGCATTAGAGAATATTTTGGACCAATTTTTATATAAGTTTAAACCTCTGGAATTTTACATCTTGATTCCATGCTTAACCGATTCATATGCATGTTTCCGATTTATGCTTAAAGTTGACTATTTTGCCCTTTTTGCTATAAAACGCGATTTTTGAAAAAGTGAAAGAGTAGAAACATTTGCTACTGATTTATAAACTTGCGCCAAAAATTTGATATCAGTTTGTGGTTTAGTTTAAGAGATACGCTCAATATCGTAAATTGCAAGCTTTATGTTACATAAATAGCGTAATTAGCCCATAGCCTATTTTAACCCACTTTTTGGTATCAAACTTTTTACCCACTGATGTTATATAATATTTTGGGATTTTTAAAGATTTTTATTTAATTTTTGGCCGAGCATAACATAGGTCTTTAAGCTAAATTCGGTAAATACCGAATTTGCCCTTTTTGGCCATAAAACGAGTTTTATAAATCCGATTGACCCCAAACCTTTTCCTACTGATTTTATTTGTTAAATAAAGTATTTTGAGCCTTCTGTAATTATAAAAATCTCAGCTTTCTTTTACAAACCCAGAAACGGCTCCAAATCGCCTTTTTAAGCATTTTTAACGTATAATATGTTCTATAACCATATCAAACATATAAGACTTATATTTACTGATGTGTTTAGTATATTTTTATATAATAACAGTAAGTACAAGTTTATAAACTTAGAATTCCGATTTTGACATTTTTAGCCCTTGTTAAATTACCAAAATGCCCCTAAGGTGCATAGTTTGGTTTTAAATGATAAGTTTTACGTATGGGTCATACCCTACTGTTATAACATGATAAATTAAGTATATTTACTGTATAAATCAGACCCGTAACTCATATTTACAAATAAACTCTTTTATAACCTTTTAAATGACCAAAATGCCCTTACGAGGCGTAAACTGAGTTTAAATACATTCGGCGCATAATAGAAGATATCTTGCTGATATTTTAACATATTTAAAGCATATCAAGTCAGGAAACTTGTATATGACTCTTATGGTCGCCCGTGACGCTCTTTTCGCGTTCGGTTCGGTTTATGTAACTAGTTTGCATAAATTGGCCGAAACGGGTCAAACATTATCATTTTAGTCTCAAAATCCAAAATGTGTTTAGTATACCCATATTATACAAGTCTTCAAACTTGTCGGGTCTAAATCACATTCTATCCGGTCTTCGCTTAATCGTGCGTGAACCGTATCGTCTTTAAAACTAACCGGTCTAGGCTTAGGCTTAAAATAAAGACCCGTTAGAAGTCTAATAGGTTATATTAAACCTTCGTTCCAGATTAGGAGCGCCGGTAAAAGCTACTTGCCTTATCACTTGTTGAGCATTATACTATACTCAGGTAAATACTTTTTGACTTATTTTCCCTATACGGGCTTGGGTTACGGTATATAGTATACCGCTTGATCGAGCATCAAATCCTACATCTTTGGGTGTTTAGTTGATTAATTTGATCGGCTCGTTTAAACAGTCTTGCTTACTTAAAGCCTTTGGGGGGTTAATGACCATGTCCCGGATATCCTTGGCATCATCTTACGAGATGGCCACGACCAGAGCACGGGGTGTAGGCGTACACCTGTCAGTGTATAACTCATTTATGTGGTGTGTCTATTGATCTTTAACCCGGACAAGATCCGGGCTACTGAACGCACAAGTAACATGTAATTCGTTCACAAGATTATAATTAAATAATTATCCCAAGTTAATAAAATGTTTTGTGCCTTGTGCATTTAAATCAATTTTCAACCTTTTCAAAATGAGTCAGTTGAATTGTATTTACCAGTGTAAACTGACGTATTTTTCCCAAAAAGGTTAAGTGCAGGTACTACACGTAATATGCTGGCTGTCTTCTAGAGTGTCCCAATAAGTCTCGCAAGCTTGGACGACAATAAACTGTTGAACAATATCTTATTTTATTTTGATCCGCCTGTGGATCCATTTCAACTACTTGTGATATTTAAATATTACATTTTATTTAAAGTTGGAATGAATCTATCTTTGCTTCCGCTGTGCATTATTATATTGTGTTGTTTGTCTATGATGATACCAACTACGTCACGATACTCCCCACTGGGCCCACCGGTGACACGTGGAAATTAGGGGTGTGACAGGTTGGTATCAGAGCCAACTCTGAGTGAATTAGACACTAGCCTTTTTGTGTTTAATCTCAGTTACACAATTGCACAATCCTCGATTCTCGAGTCTAGACAAGGAACTTAGGAAATTTCCAAATTTTGGTTTTACTTCTAACTCTACCTTATATATATTTTGTTGTACCACTTGTTTGTTTTGACAGATAATTAACATGCCGCCACGAATGAGAGGACGAGGAAGGGGACGAGGAGGATATGTAGCTCCAAATGATCACGAAGCCGGACCTTCGCACCGGCGAACACCTTCGGGCTCTCATAACACAGATGCCCAAAATCTATGGAGGTCCTTCACTGAACCAGCCTCCTCACCATCCATCCCCCATTTCTTTGGGCCTCATTCAGAAAATGAGCCCCACAACTCCCATCAATCCTACCTACCTCTCCAAGACCACCAATCACCTTTTGACTACCCAGCACCTGTCTTTCAGGGCCTGTACAACCCTGATGATTACTTGGGAGAACCAATGGGTTATAACCCACTTGGGCCTGAGGACCACTTTCCGGGTGGCAACAAGATGGATGTCGATGAGGATACCGATCCTTCCATGCCACCGTCCGGAACACCAAACCACCCCATCGAGATTTCAGATGGGTCACCGTTTTTGGGATCACCTTATAATGGTCCCGACAGTTATGAGGAGAGATTCAGACGGATTGACTGGGTATTTACTCCTAGTTACCATAACTCTCCCCTGCACCAGTCCTACCACAGCTCCCCCATGCACCACCACCAGCAGCAGCCACAGCAGCAGCAGAATCCTTCGGAGGATTCTCGACTCGTCGCGGTCACTCCACCGCCACTACCACCTCCGGTTCAGCCTCCTCCGCCTCCAAGGCGAAGAGGAAGGAACGCGCGGATGTCCGCACGAGGTGGAGTGCGCATCAGCACCCCTCCACATTCAGGTGGCAGCAGGTACTCGCCACTTCACGAGGAGCAAGAGATGGGGGAATCTGCACACCCCATCTCAGAAGTGACTGCTGTACCGATCGCGCCACAACCACCACAGGGCTTTGGAGACCCCATCCCTGCATACGCCGGTGCTGCGGCGTATAACCCCTTCGATCCACCGGGCCACACCAACTACAATTATGCTAATGTGGACCCGTATCAGGAGGCATGGAACTACAACACTCTCCATCCTGAAGGTCCTTATGGAGGTCCCTGGGCTACGGGACAACCGACCTATGGATACTCATCTTATGGGTATCAGCAACCACCGCCTCTTCAACCCCCGCAGTATCAGCCTCCTCAACCTCCGCTTTACCAGCCTCCTCAGCCTTCGTACTATCCGCAGGCACCGATGATGTCGCCCCCAGAAGTGCAAGAAATCCTTCATGAGATACAAGGGGTGCGACAGGAGATGCGACAGGAATTGCAGCAAGATCGTCTGCATAATCGCGGGATGTTCAAGAAAGTAGTGGATTTGCTCAAGGGGAAGAGCAAGAAGGATTACTGAATCCTTTGTTGGTTTATTTATTTTAGTGGTACTCATGTCTCTGCAAGGACATTTATTTATTTCTGTACTCTACCCCTGCGTGGGTATTCCTTCTGTTCTGCCCCTGCGTGGGCATATCTTTTATTTTGACCCCTGCGTGGGTTTGTTTATTTTGTTTGGCCCCTGCGTGGGCATTTGTTTATGTTAAAGTCCCGTTTCGGGCAGACTCGTATTGGTTTAAATTTATAATGGTATGGTTAACTTAAATTTTTCATTTCTAAATTATGTGCATAAACATGATATATAAATAAATGAAAAATAACATTTATTACTTTGATATACCATTTTAATAATGTAATAAGAATCTTAAAAGGGTAAAACCTAGCTTGAATGTCATATTAAAGACCTGGCCAATATGGTAGAACCTGTTTAAAAAGATTCAAATCCCTGTTAACATCTGTAAACATGTTAACACTCTTGGCTAACGTGATCTGCGAAATCACACATGTCACCTTTTTAATAAATTACCCAAGTTTATATTTTTATATATAATTGGTTGTGACATAATGCCTACGGGTTATAACTAATGTCATATAAAACATAAAGGCAGCCGTAGTTATGAACTCCCTGCTAAGAAAAAGGATTGATTCGTTTTGATTATTCAAACTTTAATCCTATAAAAATCTAAATTTATAATTTAGAAATTTGTCTACGTGACTAGGTCTATTGTGCCAATATATATTTCATTCTAGGATAAAATTTCTAATAAAAAGTTCCGAATGAAATTACTTAACAAATTAACTAATATGGCTTTTATTTACCATGGTTAATAAATCGTCACAAACGATAATACTGTTTAGGTTTCTAAATAGACCTTGTCCTTATTTTTATGTAGCACTTAAGACTACATGGCTAAGTCTGAAGAAACAAACAGTCATCCAGCGGATAACCCCGATAACAATAAAATACTCGTAACGGGTGAGGAGTTGAAAGCACTAGTGAATGAGGCTGTTATCGAAGCGCTAAATAGACAGTATAGTGAACAGAGCGGGACCCGAAGTAGGACCCGATCTGCACCTCATTCCAAGTCAAAACCCAAAGTCCACTCAGAAGCTCATAGTAAGCCACCCTCTAGGAAAGATATACCTAAGAAAGAGGAACTCAAGAAAGATAATGACAGACACTCCTCCAACCAGAACAGTGTCCCCTCTATGAAAATAGTGAACGATGATGCGCCTCGTGCTAGAGGATGCACGTACAAGTATTTTGTTTCTTGTAAGCCCCGAGAATTTACTGGAGAGAAAGGAGCGGTCGACTGCATGACCTGTTTGGATGAGATTGATACAGTGGTAGACATAAGTGGGTGCGCGGAAAGGGACATTGTGAAGTTTGTATCTTAGTCCTTTAAGGGTGAAGCCCTAGCATGGTGGAGATCATTGATCCAGGCCACCGGAAAGGTCCCTTTGTATAACATGACCTGGGAGCAATTTGTTGCACTTATCAAAGAAAACTACTGCCCGCAACACGAGGTAGAAAAGATAGAATCCGACTTTCTGTCGCTAGTGATGAAGAATCTAGACTGCCAGGCATACCTCACCACTTTCAACACCCTATCTCGGTTGGTTCCGTATTTGGTCACCCCGGAACCTAAAAGGATCGCACGCTTCATCGGGGGTTTAGCCCCAGAGATTAAAGCAAGTGTTAAGGCATCGAGGCCTGCGACCTTCAGATCAGCGGCTGATCTATCCCTCTCTCTCACCTTGGACGTAGTCAGGTTGAGAGCACTCAGGAATTCTGAAGAGAACAAGAGAAAGCGTGAGGACGATACCTCACGGAGGTCAGAGAAGAGACACAGAGGGAATGACGACCACAGGAGAGGGTCGGGATTTAAGAAGAATGGGCAACAGTCAGGGGAAAAGCCCAAATGCAAAACTTGCAAGAAGTATCACTTCGGGAAGTGTCGGTTGGAGTCGAACTCCCAATCTCGCCCGCGATCCTGTGGAATCTGCAAGTCCACGGATTATAAGACTTTGGAATGTAAGAAACTGAAGGATGCAACATGTTATGGTTGCAACGAGAAGGGGCACATCAAGTCTAATTGCCCAAAGTACACCAAGAAAGCTGAAGATGGGAAGAAGACCAATGCGAGGGTCTTCAAGATGGACGCTAAGGAGGCTATCCAGGACGACAACGTGATTACAGGTACTTTTCTTGTAAATGATGTTTTTGCTAGAGTCTTGTTTGATTCCGGAGCAGATAAATCATTTGTAGATAATAAGTTTTGTGAGTTGTTAAAATTGCCTGTAAAAACCTTAAGCGTGAAGTATGAAGTGGAATTAGCTGATGGAACCATAGAAACCGCCTCAACTGTTCTAGATGGATGTGTTATATCCATTAGGAATCACTGATTTCCATTATCCTTACTTCCCTTTAAGTTAGCCGGTTTTGACATAGTTATAGGCATGGATTGGTTATTACATAACCAAGCCCAGATTGTGTGCAATAGAAAGCAAGTGGTAGTGAAAACTCCGTCTGGTGAGTCACTTACCATTCAAGGGGATACCCAACATGGACTGCCTGAGCAAGTGTCTATGCTCAAGGCATCCAGATGTCTACAGAAAGGTTGTGTCATTTATATGGCACAAGTTACTATTGATGAGCCAAAGCCGAAGATTGAAGACATCCCTGTTATATCGGAATACCCTGAAGTTTTCCCTGAAGAACTACCTGGTTTACCACCAGATAGGCAAGTGGAATTCCGAATCGACATCATTCCGGGTGCGGCACCAGTAGCGAGAGCACCATATAGGTTGGCACCAACGGAGATGAAGGAGTTAAGGACGCAATTAGATGATCTGTTAGCAAAAGGTTTCATTAGACCTAGCTCGTCTCCTTGGGGAGTGCCTATTCTGTTTGTCAAGAAAAAGGATGGGTCGATGCGTCTGTGCATCGATTATCGCGAGCTTAACAAAGTCACTATCAAGAATAGGTATCCTTTGCCCAGGATCAACGATCTGTTCGATCAGTTACAAAGGGGCAAGCTACTTTTCAAAGATTGACTTGAGGTCCGGTTATCATCAGTTGAAGGTCAAGGATGAAGATGTATACAAGACAGCGTTTAGGACTCGTTATGGACATTACGAGTTCCTAGTGATGCCTTTTGGGCTCACTAACGCACCAGCCGCATTCATGGATCTCATGAATCGCGTCTGCAAGCCTTATCTGGATAAATTCGTCATCATTTTTATTGATGACATCCTTATTTATTCAAGGAACCAAGCTGACCACGAGAAACACCTTCGTTGTATTCTCAAATTACTACAACATGAGAAACTCTATGCCAAATTCTCTAAGTGCGAATTTTGGCTTCGAGAAGTCCAATTCCTTGGACACGTGGTAAGCGAGCGTGGTATCCAAGTGGATCCCGCTAAAGTAGAAGCAGTGATGAATTGGCAAGAGCCAAAGACGCCTACCGAAATTCGTAGTTTCCTAGGTCTAGCAGGATATTATAGACGCTTCATCGAAAACTTTTCAAGGATTGCTGCGCCCCTAACTTCGTTGACACGCAAGAAGGTTAAATTTGACTGGGGCCCTAAGCAGCAGGAATCCTTCGATATTCTGAAGAAAAAGTTGAGCAATGCACCAGTATTAACATTGCCCGAAGGTATAGAAGAATTTATGGTGTATTGTGATGCATCACACACTGGTATGGGCTGTGTACTCATGCAGAAAGGCAAAGTCATTGCCTACGCTTCACGACAGCTAAAAGTACACGAGAAGAACTACACCACCCATGACTTGGAGTTGGGTGCCGTTGTATTTGCATTGAAGCTATGGAGGCATTACTTATATGGTACCAAATGTGTGATCTATTCGGATCACAAGAGCCTTCAACATTTGTTCAATCAGAAGGACTTGAACATGAGGCAGCGACGCTGGATGGAAACTCTAAATGATTATGACTGTGAAATAAAGTACCATCCAGGCAAGGCAAATGTAGTTGCTGACGCCTTAAGTAGAAAAGAAAGAGTTAAGCCAATAAGAATCAATGCCAAGCGCATTGAAATCAAGAATGATTTGAATAAAAGGATATTAGCTGCACAGAAGGAAGCTGTGTTGGAAGCTAACTATCCTGAAGAAAAATTAGGAATAACTGAGGAACAGTTATCCCATGACAAAGACGGAATGCTTAGATTGAATGGACGAATATGGGTTCCAGTTTTTGGAGGACTTCGAGAAGTTATCCTTCAGGAAGCCCACAGCTCCAAATATTCCGTTCATCCTGGAGCTGATAAGATGTACCAGGATCTGAAAGCAAACTACTGGTGGATTGGTTTGAAAAAGTCTGTAGCTGCTTATGTAGCTAAATGTTTGACTTGTGCGCAAGTCAAAGCTGAGCATCAGAAGCCGTCAGGTTTGTTACAACAACCTGAAATTCCCATATGGAAATGGGAGATGGTGACGATGGATTTCATCACCTAGTTGCCAAAGACGAGAAAGGGAAATGATACTATATGGGTCATAGTAGACAGGCTGACGAAGTCAGCACATTTTCTACCCATCAAGGAGACCTACAGCTCAGATATGTTAGCCCAATTGTACGTGGATAAAATTGTAGCCTTACATGGCATACCTGTGTCTATTATCTCTGACAGAGATACTAGATACATGTCACATTTTTGGAAGAGTTTCCAACAATCTTTGGGCACACGTTTGAATTTTAGTACGGCTTATCATCCTCAGACTGACGGTCAGAGTGAGCGTACTATTCAAACGTTGGAAGACATGCTACGTGCATGTGCGATCGACTTAGGTGGTAGTTGGGACAAAAACCTACCACTAATTGAATTCTCTTACAACAATAGCTACCACACCAGCATAAAAGCTGCGCCTTTTGAGGCCTTATACGGTAGAAAGTGTAGATCGCCCATTTGCTGGGCGGAAGTTGGAGATGTCCAACTATCAGGACCAGAGATAGTTTTTGAGACGACGGACAAGATTGTCCAGATTCGCGATCGTTTGAAAGCTGCCAGGGATAGGCAGAAAAGTTATGCGGATCCAAAGCGAAAGGCCTTTCACTTCGAAGTAGGTGACAAGGTATTGCTTAAAGTGTCACCCTAGAAGGGGGTGATGCGATTTGGTAAGAAAGGCAAGCTAAGCCCGAGATACATAGGACCTTTCGAGGTTATCGAACGTGTCGGGTCAGTCGCTTATAAGTTGAACTTGCCTGAAGAGCTCAGTGCTATACATAATGTTTTCCACATCTGTAATTTGAAGAAGTGTTTCGCTGATGAATCACTGGTCATACCGCATACGGATATACATATAGATGAAAGCTTGAAGTTTGTGGAAAAGCCATTGTCGATCGAGGATCGACAAGTGAAGAAGCTTCGAAGGAAGCATGTGCCTATTGTCAAGGTCAAATGGGATGCCCGTAGAGGTCCCGAATACACATGGGAGGTAGAATCCTCGATGAAAGAAAAATATCCTCATTTGTTTTAGTAAATCTCGAGGTCGAGATTTCTTTTAAGGGGGAGAGGATGTAACACCTCGAAAATTTACGTCCAATAATGTCTTGACACGTGTCATGGACTTGGAATATGTGAAAACATACTTTAGAGGGACTAAAGCTGACATTCAGTGAAACTATTTGATCATAAGGGTCCAAAGTGTCAACAATTGATAAATAAGCCCTACAATAACCCTACATGGTGTTTATAACCTTAAACGGGTAGATCATGGATCATAAGAAGCGAAAAATGAAAGAAAGTGAGGAATTACAAACTACAGGGACTAAATGTGTCAACATGTTGAAAGTATACCTCTGAGTGATCCTTTGGCAAACCTGAAGGTTTGTAATGATAAAATATACTCACTAGAATATGTGGTAAAAATTTCATGAAGTTTCGTTATCGTATGAGAAAGTTATGGCCAAAACCGTACACGAGGGGTTAAAAGTGTCAACGTTGATTTTTATGACTTTTCGGGTAAGCGCAAAGTTGTTCAAGGGTTTTACCATGTTGGTAAATATTCCAAGGTCCTTAAAAGTCTGGACTTGGGGTCTAAAGTGCAAGAAAAGACCCAAAAACAACGTTATGAAAGACCAGGGACTGAATTGCAATTGTTAAAACATGTTTGCTGATTTATAGGGTCCAAGTGGCCCGCTTTAGGATCCTTATTCCCTCATGCGGGCCGCATTACCTGCCCAGTTACGAAAATCAAGCACAGCTGCCAGTTCTTGGCTGTTTGCTAGTTGTTTGCAGCTGTAATCGACTCAGGGACTTCACCAATGAACTTTCATGCATTTTAAGACCTTTGTCCACATCTCACAACATCAGAAAACCCCTGTCTCAGCCTTTAATTTGATCAAAACTTGCTATAAAGACTATTGAAGTAGCAACATTCAAGAACACTTGCACTTTCAAAATTCACAAGACTTCTCCTGGAGCTTTCTGGACGCCAAGGCTACTTCATAGTGATCTCTAAGCTTATTTAGGACCATTGTAAGTGTTCATATCATTCTCTAATTCGTTCTAGCTTAGTTTTTCGTCTAAAAGTCAATCCGTCGTAAAACTACTTTGACTTTATGATTAAACGAAATGTGCTCAGTATTTTCTCAAATTGAAAGTACCCACATGTTGGTATTTATGAGTATAACAAACCCCTAAAAGGGTATTATCAGATTCGCACTCTAAGCATGTTAATTGTCGAGTCAAAGTTCGTTTCAAAAAGTCAACAGAATGTGTTTTTGCAAATTAAGCATGATTAGCAAATGTAGGGTACATGCAACCTGTTTGATCATCAAAATAACTTGGTAATTAATGTTAGAATGTGTTTTAACATGATCAACTCGACAATTTTCAGTTTAAACCCGAATCGGAACCGAAAGTCTCATAAATTGACTTTTCTTTTGACTTTCACTTCTGATCCGTGCATGCATGTTTGAGATCTGCATTAGAGCATATTTTGGACCAATTTTTATATAAGTTTAAACCTCTGGAATTTTACATCTTGATTCCATGCTTAACCGATTCATATGCATGTTTCCGATTGATGCTTAAAGTTGACTATTTTGCCCTTTTTGCTATAAAACGCGATTTTTGAAAAAGTGAAAGAGTAGAAACATTTTCTACTAATTTATAAACTTGCGCCAAAAATTTGATATCAGTTTGTGGTTTAGTTTAAGAGATACGCTCAATATCGTAAATTGCAAGCTTTATGTTACATAAATAGCGTAATTAGCGCATAGCCTATTTTAACCCACTTTTTTGTATCAAACTTTTTACCCACTGATGTTATATAATATTTTGGGATTTTTAAAGATTTTTATTTAATTTTTGGCCGAGCATAACATAGGTCTTTAAACTAAATTCGGTAAATACCGAATTTGCCCTTTTTGGCCATAAAACGAGTTTTATAAATCCGATTGACCCCAAACCTTTTCCTACTGATTTTATTTGTTAAATAAAGTATTTTGAGCCTTCTGGAATTATAAAAATCTCAGCTTTCTTTTACAAACCCGGAAACGGCTCCAAATCGCCTTTTTAAGCATTTTTAACGTATAATATGTTCTATAACCATATCAAACATATAAGACTTATATTTACTGATGTGTTTAGTATATTTTTATATAATAACAGTAAGTACAAGTTTATAAACTCAGAATTCCGATTTTGACATTTTTAGCCCTTGTTAAATTACCAAAATGCCCCTAAGGTGCATAGTTTGGTTTTAAATGATAAGTTTTACGTATGGGTCATACCCTACTGTTATAACATGATAAATTAAGTATATTTACTGTATAAATCAGACCCGTAACTCAGATTTACAAATAAACTCTTTTATAACCTTTTAAATGACCAAAATGCCCTTACGAGGCGTAAATTGAGTTTAAATACATTCGGGGCATAATAGAAGATATCTTGCTGATATTTTAACATATTTAAAGCATATCAACTCAGGAAACTTGCATATGACTCTTATGGTCGCCTGTGACGCTCTTTTCGCGTTCGGTTCGGTTTATGTAACTAGTTTGCATAAATTGGCCGAAACGGGTCAAACATTATCATTTTTGTCTCAAAATCCAGAATGTGTTTAGTATACCCATATTATACAAGTCTTCAAACTTTTCGGGTCTAAATCACATTCTATCCGGTCTTCGCTTAATCGTGCGTGAACGGTATCGTCTTTAAAACTAACCGGTCTAGGCTTAGGCTTAAAATAAAGACCCGTTAGAAGTCTAATAGGTTATATTAAACCTTTGTTCCAGATTAGGAGCGCCGGTAAAAGCTACTTGCCTTATCACTTGTTGAGCATTATACTATACTCAGTTAAATACTTTTTGACTTATTTTCCCTATACGGGCTTGGGTTACGGTATATAGTATACCGCTTGATCAAGCATCAAATCCTACATCTTTGGGTGTTTAGTTGATTAATTTGATCGGCTCGTTTAAACAGTCTTGCTTACTTAAAGCCTTTGGGGGGTTAATGACCATGTCCCGGATATCCTTGGCATCATCTTACGAGATGGCCACGACCAGAGCACGGGGTGTAGGCGTACACCTGTCAGTGTATAACTCATTTATGTGGTGTGTCTATTGATCTTTAACCCGGACAAGATCCGGGCTACTGAACACACAAGTAACATGTAATTCGTTCACAAGATTATAATTAAATAATTATCCCAAGTTAATAAAATGTTTTGTGCCTTGTGCATTTAAATCAATTTTCAACCTTTTCAAAATGAGTCAGTTGAATTGTATTTACCAGTGTAAACTGACGTATTTTTCCCAAAAAGGTTAAGTGCAGGTACTACACGTAATAGGCTGGCTGTCTTCTAGAGCGTCCCAATAAGTCTCGCAAGCTTGGACGACAATAAACTGTTGAACAATATCTTATTTTATTTTGATCCGCCTGTGGATCCATTTCAACTACTTGTGATATTTAAATATTACATTTTATTTAAAGTTGGAATAAATCTATCTTTGCTTCCGCTGTGCATTATTATATTGTGTTGTTTTTCTATGATGATACCAACTACGTCACGATACTCCCCACCGGGCCCACCGGTGACACGTGGAAATTAGGGGTGTGACATTGTGGGCACGGATTGTGGATGTTTTGATGAAAACTTTATGACTCTTTAAACTTAACACTTGTGTTTGATTTTCATACTATGCTTCCGCTACTTATACTATGTTTTTAATTGAACACCAATCATATCGTGATGGATTACAGTTACTTTTACTTTTACTTATTACTTATATGTTCAATATGATTGGTGGCTTCATCCTGGTCATGTCACGCCTCCAAGCGGTGGTACTCCGCGTGTGGATTTTGGGGGTGTGACACCCCATCCCTAACAACACGGGAACGGGCGGTCGCGGCCAGTTTCGGTGGTATCGGTGTTTATCATTTTGGCAGCGGAATTTACATCAGGACCGTAGTTAGGAAATATTTTATCAGAGTAAAATACCATGCTTTTATAGTATTACACACATGGGAAATTCTCAAGTTTCAAGTACACACATTTTTATAAGGATAAACCCTATTTTATTTAAATAAAAACATCTCTTTATTTCGGTAACTTTTATTGTCACTTTTCCAAGCCTTCAGTGCTGTCCAGCTGGCTTCTATTTGGCTTTTACATTTTGTTACCTGAAACGCATTTAAAAACATTTTGTCAGTGGGAAATACTGGTGATTGAATCCCAGTTTAATCAAAACAGGTTTTATCAGTCTAAAGCATTGAGGGCGGTCGCGCAATTACATTTGTTTCCATCTACTTTAATTACCACCCACGGTACTGTCAACCCAACTTGTGGTCATGTTACTACTCACAATGTAGTAACAAATTTTGTATACAAAACCCCAACATACCGACGATAATTGTAGAATATAAATACTCAATCACTGTTTAATATAATGTTAATCATATGAGGTTTTGTAAAAACAATTTGCAAAAAGGAAGATTACTCACATTGTTGTCTTAGGGTTTTCCTTTAGGATTTCCTGGTGATTATCTATTAATTACACAAGGGTGAGGGTATTGATACATCCCTCCTTTTTAAGTGCACATCCCCCCCAAAGGTGGCATATAGGGCAATAAGGGAAGTATATAGTGTGAAAGCAATTAATGTGCCAGAAAAAGGGTTTTGATAAGCCACTCATTACCTTATGAGAGCATATAATGTTGTGGTAGGTGGAGCATTAAACTCTATACGCCTCTCATTGAGCAGTGAGAGGCTTATCGGCACGGCTTTTGATGAATTTAAGGTATAATTACTGACATGAAAGGAGTTCAGTCTGAAAAAGCGTGAAAGTGACCCGTATGACCCTTATCGACCTATACGACCCTTATCGACCAAAAAAGTTTATTTACCCAAACATACGGGATTTATGGCTTTCAAATTTTTCAAACTCACGAAATTCCGATGAAATTTTGAAAATTCTTAAATAAAAGCGTTGGTTGAGACCGTGAAGCATAAAGATGTCGTTTTGGTACATTGGTAATATTTTTCGCGAAGATTCAAACCAGTCGTACGTATCCGAAAGCGTTTGGTTATCCGGCATTGATCGAGGTGAGGAGGAGGTTGTGTCCGTGCCTCGTTGTGATGACGGGGGTGTGTGACCCGTGTTACCTGACTTGAACCAGGTGTTTGTAGATGAGGGGGAACCATCTTACATTGCCCAAAGTTATCCGCGACACGAATACGGGACTTACCATTCGTATACGGAAAACCAACACAAGTTAGAGTATGAGGAAGGTGCTAAGGAGTAGGAGGAAAATGATAACGAAGTCGAAGATGGTGCTAACGACTTTGAGGAAAATGATAACGAAGTTGAGGAATGTGCTAAGGACTTTGAGGAAAATGATAAAGAAATCGAGGAATGTGTAATGCACTTTGAGGATGGTGTTGACGACGATGAACCTGCTAACGAGGAAGGTGTTCACGATGACGAACGTGCTAACGAGGAAGGTGCTAATGACGAGAAAAAAACAAAAAAAGTATGACATAACCGTCAATTACGTGTTATTCGCGTTATATAATGTTGATATAATTTTAGAGTGAAAAAAAAATGATTTTGTATACGTGTTATTCGTTATATATATTTTTTATTACGTAGGAGAAATCTAGAAAATGTTTGACCCGTCCCGACCTTAACCCGAACCCGACCCGAAAATTGTGTCATACATATTAACCCGATTTCGTTATCATTTTGGTGAAATATTATAGTTATATATAATTTTTATTAGGTAGGAGAAATCTAGAAAATGTTTGACCCATCCCAACCTTAACCCGAACCCGACCCGAAAATTGTGTCATACATATTAACCCGATTTCGTTATCATTTTGGTGAAATATTATATATGTTCTGGTGAAATATTTTGTTAAAAATAGATTACTTAGGCTTGTAAATGAACCGAACGAACATGAACGAGGCATGTATACTGATTAAAAATAGAAAATGTATGACACGAAATTTCATATAAACCCAAAAATGTGTCATACATATTAACCCGGACCCGATGTTGAACCCGAGTTTTTTTATTGTTTTTTCGCCAAATTAATATATTAATTTCATTTATGTGGATTTCTAATGAACCTTTTTTTTTGAGGTATTTGGGTCACTTGAAGAATTGAAGAATTGGCTATACAAAAGAGAAGTTGCGAAAGGTTACATCATTGTGGCCCAACGAACGATAACAAAAGGCGAAGGTGCGTCAGCAAGGATAGTGAAGATATGGTTGCAATGCGATCGTGGCGGCGAACCCAAAAGTAAAGCAATAGTTTGGCGTTCCGGTAGCAAAAAGGTTGGCTGTCCTTTTATTCTGATAGGGAAACTAGACTCAAGTAGTGGTAATTGGAGCCTTGTGGAGAAGAAAAACATTCACAACCATGAGCCTGCTGAATTTCTCGAGGGCCACGCGTTTGCTAGAAGGCTGACCCAGGACGAAGAATCACTGGTGGAGAGACTTTATCTGCAAAACATGGAGACTACAAATATACATTTAACCATAAGAAAACAGTACCCACATAGCGTGTGCATTCTACAAGACGTACAAAACATGATTAAAATGATTAAACTCAAAATGTACAGCGATCGAACTCCAATGCAGATATTGGAGAGCATGTTGCAAGAAGAAAGGCACGTTTATTTCACCAGAGTGAATCCCTCCACAAACGCGGTCGAGGAGGTTTTTTCATTCATCTGGACTCGTACAACATGTGGCGTGCATTCCCACATGTGTTGATGATTGATGCTACCTACAAGACGAATGAGTATAAGCTTCTGTTTATTCAAGTTGTGGGTGTGACATCGAGACACAAGTCTTTTTGTGTGGCTCATGCGTTTGTCTCTAAAGAAAAAGAAAAAAATATAACTTTTTATGGGTCCTGGAGAAGCTCAAAGAATTGTTTGTAGATTGCATGGAGCCACGTGTAATTGTAACAGATAGGGATCAAGCTTTGATGAATGCTTGCGATAAAGTATTCCCAAAAGCTTCCAAATTGCTATGTAGGTGGCACATCTCACAGAATATTTTAAACACTGTCGGGAAAAATTTACGGATGAAGACTGGAAAATATTCAAGCTTTCTTGGTCTCGACTGTGTAGTTCTCCCACTCCGACGCTATACAATTATAACTTTCAGCGGCTTTTCACGCAACTGATTAACGACGAACGATCAGGTACATATTATATTAGTTTACATACATTCATCCATACATATATACATACAAACATTACAAATCATTGTATTCAATTTTTTTTTCAGATGTTCTGGATTATTTGTATGATGTGTGGCTGAAAGATTATAAAGAAAAGTTCGTTTTAGCTTGGACTAATACAGTCCCCAATTTTGGTCAACATACAACCAACAGAGTTGAAAGCCAGCATTCTAACTTTAAGAGATACATTAAAGGGCCAAACAACTCGCTTCACAGACTTGTGTGTCTTGTTGGCAAAGTTGTAGAGTAACAAAAGATACAAATAAAACTTAGTTTTCAGTAGAGCAGGTCCGTGCAAATGGGGGACCACAGATTTCCATTTTTTGACAACCTACGCGGTAATGTTTCCCAAAAATCCTTAGAGTTATTGGTTGTCGAGAGGAAGAAGCTACATGCATTGAGGGTAGGAGGGGGACTTGTGGCCACCAGCTTTCTACGGGTTGTGGGTTGCCATGTGCTTGTCAGATGGAGTGGTGGGAAAATACAGGTAACATAACAACTATAACATATGCTTTGATCCATAGAATATAATCATCATTATACTTCATGTTTTAACAATGATTCTTGGAAAACAAGTTGCAAAATTCCACTTGCCGCGATAGACAAATTCTGGACAAAACTTGATTTTTCGCAGAAAAACTTAATCAAGACGAGTGTAATATTCAGGCGGAAATGGATAGACTCACACAGCAACTACAGACTCAACCACCTCTAGTGTTAAAAAGTATGTTGTCGAAGATGAAAGCGGTGTTGAATCCAAGTATGACTGACCATCAACCGCCTGAGGTACAACAAGATACCCGGGGCCGCCCAACTACGAAAACAAAACAACAAAAGAATGAAGACCTTGCGAGACGTAAAGATAAACAACCCGAATCACAGAGGAACGACTACACTCAAAAGCCAAATGTACGACGTAGTCGTTCAAAGAAAAGCAAAGAAGAAAAAAATACACTTCCGATTATAGATAAAGACTTTCCACTGTTGGCCGGGCACAGGTACACACGTATATACATACATATATTTAGAATTCTTTTTCAATTTTTTTATTTTTTAATATTTTTTAGTTTTTTATTTTTTTTGCCAATTATAGGTACAAAAACATGATCGAGCGTTTTAACGATTGGCTTCCATCTAGCTATCGGAGATACATAACACATATCGAAGATGCCCAGCCGAACGGTAACTGTGGGTTTCGGTCCATAGCAATGGGTTTGGGGTATGACCAGAAACAGTGGAAGTGGGTCCGCCAAGAGCTACTCGACGAGATGTTCATTAACAAAAAGCGTTGGGGGCATATACTCGAATCATTGGACAAGGGATGTTATGAAAATGTGTATCGATCGATAAATTGGTTAAATGTTGAACATGCACCTATGGCATGCTGGATGGTGTTGCCCTACACAGGGTTGTTGGTGGCTCAAAAATTTGGGGTGATTGTTCAACATTTAAGCAACGGTGTTTGTCAAACTTACTTCCCGATGTTCGATGGACCGCAGGTTTACCCGAACCATTCCATTTTAACGATTGCTTATGTCGAAAATGGCCATTTCATCATGGTTAAGTTAGCGGATGATAGCCCGATGCCAGTACCAAATGGACTTTGGAATATATACCGAAGTATGGAAGCAATGGAATGGGAGACAATGTACATGTCTCGTATTGCACAGGGTAGGGCGTTACTACGTAGTAATAGAACTCGACAAAAAGAAGTTATTGACTTGTATTAGGTGTAACATCCGTGAAACATAGTGTACTCAACGAATTTATTAATGTTTCTCTTTAAAATAATTTAAATATATTGTAACATCCGTCAAATATAGTGTACGCAACAATTTTTTTATAATTTTTTTTAATTAAAGTGCTTCATATAAAAGAAAGGAGTACAAAAAAAAACTATTGTTTTAAAGGGATTTAAAATTGTTGACTCAAACTAAAAATAAAATCTGTTATTGTTTTTTTTAATAAAATGAATTAATTTTAATATAAATAAATAAATAATAAAAAATGTCAAAAATACAAAAGAAACCCCAGCCATAAACCAGTTTCAACGCGGCTCGAACTCGTGACCTCCCAGTTAAATGCACCCGTCCCTTCCACTGGGACAAGTGTCTCACCCATTGATTATCCCGATTCTTTTTTTCTCTTATACTAAGTTTCATAGATTCAAAATTCAAAAAGGAAAGTACAACTCCTATACGCCGCTCATTGAACCATACGCCTCTCATTGACCACAAACACTTTCCCAACTTCAATAAAGGGGTAAAATAGATCTAAAATTTGAAAACTCACACACTAAAACACCAAGAACACACACACAAACGCTCTGGACCACACGATTTTCACAAGACAAACTCTGGACCACACGATGAAGGTTAGTTTGTATTCCAAATTTTATTGCTTAATCTTCAACCTTTTTTTTATTTTTTGGTTTTATTTCCGCCGTATGTGGTGGTGTTGGGTTTGACGGTGGTGGGGGATTTACGGCGGTGGGGGATTGGAGGCGGTGGAGATTGACGGTGGTGGGGGATTGACTGTGGTGGGGAATGACGGAGGTGGTGATTGACGGCAGTGGTGATGGTGGTGGTGGCTGTAGTGGTGGCGGTGGTGGTGATGGTTGTGGTGGTGGGGATTGACGGCTGTGGTGGTTGTGGTGGTGGGGATTGACGACTGTGGTGGTGGTGGTGGTTGTTGTGGTGGTGGTTAGGCGGGTGTGGTGGTGGCTGTGGTGGTGGTGGTGGTTGTTGTTATGGTGGTGGTTAGGCAGGTGTGGTGGTGGCTGTGGTGGTGGTGGTGGTTGTGGTGGTGGTTAGGCGGGTGTGGTAGTGGTTGTGGTAGTGGTGGTGGTAGCGTAACCCTACCCGACCCCCGGCCCGACACGTTTGCCGGGTCTAGACTTATATCATCATTTTTTTAAATGTTCATATGTTATTTTTATTATTATATTTATTATTTTTAACAATATATTTTCGGATGTCGGGTCTAATGCTATAATTGTATGTTTTATTAACAGGATGTCGAAAGTCGGTGTTTTTATGGTGGTGGTAGCGTAATCCTTATGGAGAAGTACACTGCGTTTATATTTTAGATTCAAACGCTTAACTGTGTTCGTATTCCAGATTCATGCACCGGAACGTCCACCAACGACAATGCTTCTACACCCACAATCTGTGAGGGTGGAAGCAGATATTTACCGGTGACTGTGAGGGTGAACTGGAATGTCCTAGAACCTCCATGTGACCACTGTCACTTTTTCGTACATTCCGTACACTAATTAAACAGTAATCTGTGCTTAAACAATTGTGCATGATCTAGTTTACAAGACAAATGAATTATTGATTACCGCTACATGCAACACGAGATAGTTCTAATAATACACAGAATAGAATTGGCACCGTTACCAGACAAATAAATTTCTGATTACTATACAAGTAAATTCAGGCACATTTTACACTACAAGAATTACTTTATGCGTTAATGAACAGCGTTGCGTCAGAAATACTAGTAAACTCACCGGTAAGACACATTGTGTCAACAATTCTGCAGAAAGCAGTTAGGCAATAGAATTGGAGCCTAGGTGTAGGTCCAACGACAAGGATACATTAAAACCCAAGAGTACATACCAGGGGTTTATATATAGACATTACGAAAGCTAAAATACGCACTAAAAAGCACCCGAAATGCACTTTAAGTGCAGAATTTTATTAAATTCAGCTATAAATCAGCTTTTAACACATAATTATCATGCAGAATTTATGTTTCATTATCCAGAATATTTCCCTAAGTGTCGGGAATTGAAAGGGTTACAAAAGGGTACATAAAAGACACTAAACGGTGCAATTTAGCACTTTAACGAACCGGTATCTAACCGAACAACCGGACATTACCCGGAACACTAAATTATTGCTAGAAGCATCGTTTTTTTTTTTTGAGCTAGTTATGACCTCCAAACACCGTAACACACTATATAACATCGATTACACACAAACACTAACTAACATACTTGAATTCCTAACTAGACACCTAACTTATCATCAAAGCCCAACTAGATACCCCCCCCCCCCCCACTTGGGACGGTCACATGTGGTCCCCATTTGAGATCTCCATAATCTTCCTAAATATCACTTGATCATACTTGGATTAGTAAGATATTGGCTTGTACTTTTGGAAACATGTAAACCATTGGGTAAAGGAAGTAAATGGTTATAAGGAGAGTTAGATGGCCTCATTCTCACACACACCATTCACACCACCCAACTCCTCCCTCTCCTCTCTACTTGCGGCCGAGGACTAGCACCCCCACCACCATTATTTTCCACTCCATCTCATCCATTCCAAAAGCATCTAGAGGTGTAAGAAGGTGAATCACGAAGCCTGGAACTCACGGATCTTGAAGGACCTCCTTTACAAGCTTTTATCCACTCCATTTGTGTCATTGTTCTTCCCTAGCTTTAAGCTAGTAGTAAGATCATCTAAACCCTTGTTTACTTCTATTTTGCTTGGTTAAAAGAAGTATTATGTTGAAAATCATAAGAACACCAAAAGACATAAACTTGAATCATAAACATAAGACTTACATATGATGAAATATGGATGAAATGATATTGTTTAGTATGTGAATGATATTTGCTTGATGATTTCTTGAGTTGATGATGCTAATCACCACATGAAGCTTGCTAGATGGTGATTTAACACATAATCTAGCAAGTAGGAAGATGATTATGTAACAACATAAGATAATCGTCTTCACATGTGGACATGAACTTGATAGACAAAATGATTTCTTGAAAAATAATCATTAAAGTGAGTTGATAACCTTGTTAATCCTAGATTTGTGAATGATTTTCTAAAAAGGACCAAGTTCAAAATGTGATTTTTTTGAAGATCATGATTTTACATAAACCTATATTATTTATGGTGGAAGAACAAGTATAAGAACACTAGAGAAACAAGAAGGTTTAATAAATAAACATTTTTGTAAATTATGTTTACAAGTTGTAAACACCAAATCTCTTCAAGAATGAGATTTTAAAAGAAGTAAACACACTTTGGAGGGTAACTAAATCCACTAAACACCTTACCAAGTTACTACACGTTTTCGTGAAATATCAAGTTTATGTTATTAAGTAAAGTGTATAGTTTATACACTTGATAAGTGAAATATTGTTTAGGGTGTGACAGTTTGGTATCAGAGCTTCGATTGTAGTGAACTAGGATTCCTTCTCGAGTCTAGACTACAATCACTAGAGTTCTCTCACGAAAACATTTTACATAAAGGTTTTCATTGCATTCACGTAAGCGCCAAGATCCATGAGTCAAACACTTTTCAAAGAAGAGACAAGGCAAGGACATTAGTAAGGAATACCCTCAAGATAAGGTGCCAATTAAGGCATAGTCTACACAAGTTAGACTTGCCAAAGATAAAATACACTCTTGGTGACAACTAGTACGAAGTAGTGTTTCTGTCGTGAATCGACAACTAGAAAAATGACCCCCCAAAAACGAGAGATATACATGATATGATGCATCGAAATGCCTGTTTATGCTAAGTAACATATTTGTTTATCGATACATACATACGAATAAGTGTACGGAATAAATATTGACGTGAATACATACAAATAAGTGTACGGAATGATTATCGACGTGAACAAGATACCTTCGACTCCGACTCCTATTATTGTACATAGCTCGCACGATGAAGCTATCAACCTCGCGTTCATTGCAAAGCTCATAGCTAGAGTGATTACCAAACAAGATTCTGAGCTTGCTTCCGTAGGAGATGGCTGCTCTTCCCTCTCGATCGTGAAGGTGCCTGACTACGGTAATGATGACGAGGCAGAGGCGGCAACCTTGAACAAATTCTTGATCAATGGGACGAGATCCCTGCGGCTTATGTGAAGCAAGATTGACGACATACTTGACCAGAAAAGGAAGATGAAGTATTCATCTTGAAGGTGCCCCTCCAACTACTAGGAATTCTCTTTATTCCTATCATCGTGCCTGTTCGCGCGTAACGATAACGAGTGTTAGCACATGGACCACCACAATGGTCCTTTCCATGATAGAGGTATAAGGACAGTAGTGTCCCCTCCTTGATTGATCATCTGCTTGGACGAGAGAAAATTGGGGTAACTATGCAAGACAATTTATTATTACGGGGGCCCACGTAATAACGACTTGTAGTGCACAGAAATCCTGGTGGACTCAGCGGGTCGAGCTAATGAAACCACACAAAATTTATCTATAGGTGTTCACACCTTCATCTGGTAGAATGATAAATAGATCAGTGCTTTAGCACTTTATAAAGTAGGAAACCTGTCTTGCCTATTTCATGTCTACATGTGTACGAGATGTTCGAGAAACGATATTTAAACAAGTGAAGATGGAGGACATTCGGAAGGATTTAGTGACGTTACACTCTCTATCACCCCTACATGAACAACCCCATCTCTGGGAAAATATACACATCAGTAAAGCTAAAGACCTAAGAAAACCAATGTAGCAGGAAATAACTAAAACTTGAATGACCAAGGAAATGTAGCCTCGAGTCCATTTTTCCATTACAAACAATAAGCCAAGTTGGCAAGCCTATGTGAAGGCTCAATAATTGTTTCCTCGCTCATACATTGTTGATTATATATACATGTGAAATTGGGTGACTACATGATGGCTTATGGTGCTATGTACCTCATAGACAATTGTGGAATATTGTCTAACCTACTTCATACCATTTTGACATAAGAGAATGCTGCCCAGACGTGACACAAACACCAGTACGTTACCAAGGACTGAAGCTGAGCTTCAAGAACGAATCTCACAGGCAATTACACGACATGAAGCCCTCCGCTCCGAACACAGCGGTGGCACTTCCGAAAATAACCCTCCAACTGGTTGCACCTATAAACAATTCCTGGACTGCAAGCCATTGAATTTTGATGGCACAGGAGGTGCCGTTGCATTTGTTCGTTGGTCAGAAAAGACTGACTCCATTCTGAGAATGAGTAACTGTTCGCCCCAACAGAGTGTTACCTATATCTCAGGGTTATTCTTAGATGGCACACTCTCCTGGTGGAACCTTCAGGTTCAAACCCTTGGTGCAGATGTTGCTTATGCACTGAGCTGGGACGAGCTCAAGGAAATGATGGAAAAGAAATATTGTTCTAGGGCTGAAATCCAGAAGCTCGAGGTGGAGTTCTGGAACTTGAAAATGGACGGGCCAAAGATTCCTGAATACGTCCAATGATTCCACGACTTGTCTAGGGTCGTCCCCTACTTAGTCAAGCCAGAATTCAAGAGAATTGAACGATTCATTTGGGGACTTGCACCTCTGATCAGGAGCTTGGTTACTACCTCAAGGCCTCCAACTATCGCAGAGGCTATCGATTTAAGCGTTACGCTTACTGAAGAAGCTCTACGTGCGGGAAAATTTTCAAAATCTGAGGATAACAAGAAAGAGACTCATGTGGAGTCATCAGGAAATAAGAAAAGGAAGTCTTCGAACCTAAAGGTGGGCACACAAGTCAGCTATGGAAGCTCTAAAGCAAACAAAAGAAAGAAAGTGAATCCGCCGCATGGCAGAAAAACTGATGGAGCCGCTAATAAGGCCGGTGGTAAAGTTTACTCGGGGACTAAGCCGAGGTGCGGGGAATGCACTTTTCACCATGAAGGTCGATGTCTAAGGCCTAAGTGCGGAAAGTGTGGAAAAGAAGGGCACAGAAAGGAGGCGAAGGACCCAGATGGAAGAAATAAGAGAATACCAGGTTGCTACAGATGTGGTGAAGCAGGGCACTTTAGGAAAGATTTCCCTGGGAAGAGACAAGCAAGGAAGGGTTTTCACGATCGAAACTCGTAAAGCACGCCAGGATCCAGATGCGGTTACGGGTATGTTCCCTATTAACCAACCTTATGCATCCATTTTTGGATTAATACTGGCATCAACTTTAACCTTGCATGCTTAGAACTTAAGAGACTGCTTGGCCTAGTTTCGAGAAAAATAGACGTCCCGTATTCTTTAGAAAGGGGCATATAGAAGGCTAGTTTAAGCAGACGAAGCAATTAGGGATTGTATTTAGGGACTCAGAAGGCCAGAACCTTCTGTTACCATTGACTTGAGAAGTCATGATATGATAGTCAGCATGGATTGAATATCCAAGTATAGAGCCTGGAACATCCCCATGGTGGAAGAATTTCCAGAAGCCTTTCCTGAAGACTTGGTAGGAATACCTCCACAGCGTCAAGAGGAGTCCAGGATAAATTGCGTGCCAGGAGCAGCACCAGTGCCGAATGACGCCTTACCGACTAGCCTTGTCCGCGAAGCATGAGCTTCCGATATAATTGCAAGAGCTGCTAGACAGAAGAAATTAGGGACATGACACCCTTAGTTAAGAACATGAGAAGAAAGTTGACAGTTTCCATTCAGCATAAATTCCAGAGGATTGAATCAGAATCCTATGCCAAGGACAGATGGCATGAACAGACAAATCGTCAGGTTATAGTTTCCACTCAAAGACCGACTTGAGGATAGGATGTCCTCAACTGTGAATACAAGAAGGAAATATCCCTAAAACGACCTTTAGGACTCACTTTGAGCATTACGAGTTCCTTGTCGTATCATTTGGCTTAACACATGCATCGACAATGTTCATGGACCTCATGAATCGAACGTGTAAGCCATACCTGGATAAGTCATGATTATATTTATTGGCTGCATTCTCATATGGCCAACGACCAAGGAAGGTCAGCTGCAATTCACCTTGCAAATTCTTAGAGAAAAGAATAGTTATGTGCTATGATGACGAAAAGCGAATTTCGAATTCGCAAAGTGAGAACTTTAAGATACATGGTGGATAAGAACGAAATTCATGCCAACCCTGCAACCAAGGGCTAAGGAGCTAGATTTGCAATTATGTGACGCTTCTCGACAAGTCCCGATTGCACGTCGATGCAATGAGACCACAACACTACATACGCGTCACGTTGATTAAAGGATCATGAGAAGAAAGCTTGATCTAGATACAGTAATTGCGCGCTGCAAATTTGACGTCATTACCTAAAAGAAAACGCTGCACGATCTTTACTGAACACAAGGGTTGCAGCACACCGTTGATCGTAAAAACTTGAATATTAACATAGATGGACTAAGCTACTGAACGATGCAGACTGTATGAACACGATACGTGCTTAAGTGATAAACTTTGATAAAAGTTGGAACACTCGCTCGCCCTTAGTAGAGTTTTTCCCACAACAATATTTATCACACCGCCGTTTAAACCGCTTCGTGTGAAGCTTTAGATGAAACATAATAAGTCGATCCCCATCGTGTTGATCAGAGACAGGGAATAAACAATCTACTGACCCGAGTTGGTTCAGGAAAAACTAGAGGCAACCGTTTAGATATGTGAACATATCAAGGCAACCCGCAAAATACAGAAAGATTGCGCCGATGAGCAGCGGAAATCGTAGGAAATTGAAACGAGAAGTATGGCTTTAATGAGAGCCTCGCCTAGAGAAGGCGTGGTGTGAATTAGAAAACGAAAAGGTTGAATCCCCAGTGTAGGGATCGAAACCATTGCTCACAAGATGAAACTTCCAGAAAAAGATCAGTAGTGATCGTGACACATTCCATGTGTCTAGTCTTTAGAGGAGTCTGACTCAAGGGACAGTCGTGTTCCCTCAAATAAGATTCACGTCAATGACAAACGACAAGAATTACTATAAAATCTGTTAAGGTTACAGACCAAGAGTCCACAAGATACAGAAAAGACATGATTGATTTACCTGAGTACGATAGAATTCATAACATGACCCAGAGATTACATGGGAACATAAAGACAAATCATGAATATAAGTGACCGCGTTTGATTCACAACTCCTCGGCGACCGATGGCATCGCCTGAATTTCGGGACGAAATTCTTTTAATGGGGGGAGACTGTGACAACTGTCACTTTTCCGTACATTCCGTACACTAATTGAACAGTAATTTGTGCTTAAACAATTGTGCATGATCTAGTTTACAAGACAAATGAATTATTGATTACCGTTATATACATACAATGGCATTTCATGATACAAGACTTTATTCGTTGCTACATGCAACACGAGATAGTTCTAATGATACACAGAACAGAATTGGCACCGTTACCAGACAAATAAATTTCTGATTACTATACAAGTAAATTCATGCACATTTTACACTACAAGAATTACTTTATGCGTTAATGAACAGCGTTGCATCAGAAATACTAGTAAACTCACCGGTAAGACACATTGTGTCAACAATTCTGCAGAAAGCAGTTAGACAATAGAATTAGAGCCTATGTGTAGGTCCAATGACAAGGATACATTAAAACCCAAGAGTACATACCAGGGATTTATATATAGACATTACGAAAGCTAAAATACGCACTAAAAAGCACCCGAAATGCACTTTAAGTGCAGAATTTTATTAAATTCAGCTGTAAATCAGCTTTTAACACATAATTATCATGCAGAATTTATGTTTCATCATCCAGAATATTTCCCTAAGTGTCGGGATTTGAAAGGGTACATAAAAGAAACTAAACGGTGCAATTTAGCACTTTAACGAACCGGTATCTAACCGGACATTACCCGGAACACTAAATTATTGCTAGAAGCATCGTTTTATTTTTTTGAGCTAGTTATGACCCTCGAACACCGTAACACACTATATAACATCGAATACACACAATAACTAATATACTTGAATTCCTAACTAGACACCTAACTTATCATCAAAGCCCAACTAGATACCCCCCCCCCACTTGGGACGGTCACATGTGGTCCCCATTTGAGATCTCCATAATCTTCCTAAATATCACTTGATCATACTTGGATTTAGTAAGATATTGGCTTGTACTTTTGGAAACATGTAAACCATTGGGTAAAGGAAATAAATGGTTATAAGGAGAGTTAGATGGCCTCATTCTCATACACACCATTCACACCACCCAACTCCTCCCTCTCCTCTCCACTTGCGGCCGAGGACTAGCACCCCCACCACCATTATTTTCCACTCCATCTCATCCATTCCAAAAGCATCTAGAGGTGTAAGAAGGTGAATCACGAAGCCTGGAACTCACAGATCTTGAAGGACCTCCTTTACAAGCTTTATCCACTCCATTTGTGTCATTGTTCTTCCCTAGCTTTAAGCTAGTAGCAAGATCATCTAAACCCTTGTTTACTTCTATTTTGCTTGGTTAAAAGAAGTATTATGTTGAAAATCATAAGAACACCAAAAGACATAAAGTTGAATCATAAACATAAGACTTACATATGATGAAATATGGATGAAATGATATTGTTTAGTATGTGAATGATATTTGCTTGATGATTTCTTGAGTTGATGATGTTAATCACCACATGAAGCTTACTAGATGGTGATTTAACACATAATCTAGCAAGTAGGAAGATGATTATGTAACAACATAAGATAATCGTCTTCACATGTGGACATGAACTTGATAGACAAAATGATTTCTTGAAAAATAATCATTAAAGTGAGTTGATAACCTTGTTAATCCTAGATTTGTGAACGATTTTCTAAAAAGGACCAAGTTCAAAATGTGATTTTTTTGAAGATCATGATTTTACATAAACCTATATTATTTATGGTGGAAGAACAAGTATAAGAACACTAGAGAAACAAGAAGGTTTAATAAATAAACATTTTTGTAAATTATGTTTACAAGTTGTAAACACCAAATCTCTTCAAGAATGAGATTTTAAAAGAAGTAAACACACTTTGGAGGGTAACTAAATCCACTAAACACCTTACCAAGTTACTACACGTTTTCGTGAAATATCAAGTTCATGTTATTAAGTAAAGTGTATAGTTTATACACTTGATAAGTGAAATATTGTTTAGGGTGTGACACTCCACCAACGACAATGCTTCTGCGTCAGCAACCTTGAGGGAGAACTCCTTCTGTATGGATTGGTTCTTCATGTTGTGGAACCGGTTACTGAGAATTCTTCTGCAACAACGAGGGAGCGCCAGATCAGGTCGGAGGTTCTTCATATGGTAATGGGGAAGCGGAAAGCACGTTTACCGTGGAACGCATCCTTAAACTTGATAGCAACAATATGGTGACCGAATAGATATCTGAATAACCGATACAGTTTGCAAGAATTTAAGAATATGTAACAGTTAGTGATTTAGGGTTTAGTCGTTACATTTTGTATTAAAATGACCTACTTTGTGTATTAATATAAAACAATGTTTCGTGTATTTATTGCGTTATAGTTAATAAATGACAAGTGAAAAATAATTAAAGACATAATAATAATTGATAAATAAAAAATTTGACATTTTATAATACACACAATTCATTTCATAAAATATCGTCATGGGTCAAAGACCCTACCCGACCCCCGGCCCGACCCGTTTGCCGGGACTAGATATAACATCGTTTTTTTTTAATGTGCATATGTTTTATTATTATTATTATTATTATTATTATTATTATTATTATTATTATTATTATTATTATTATTATTATTATTTATTTGTTATTATTATTATTATTATTATTATTATTATTTATTGTTATTATATTGGTCAATGAGCAACTCAATATGTGCATATGCTTTATTATTATTATTATTATTATTATTATTATTATTATTATACGATAGGTCGGGCCAAAACGTATTTAAGCAATGGTGTTTGTCAAACTTACTTCCCGTTTGTTCGATGGTCCGGATGTCTACCCGAACCATTCCATTTTATCGATCGCTTATGTCGAAGGTGTCTATTTCATCATTGCTAAGTTAACGGGATGATTGCCCGATGTCGGTACGAAATGGACTTTGAAATACCCACCGACGTATAGAAGCTATGAAATGGGTGACAATGTACATGTATCGTATTACACAGGGTAGGGCGTTAGTAGATAGTAATAGAACTTCACGAAAAAGAATTTGTTAACTTGGCAAAGGTGTAACATCCGTGAAATATAGTGTATGCAACAATTTTTTTATAAAAAAAATATTAATTAGGGTGTTTTATAACATTAAAACCCTTAATTACCACACAATTTTTTTTAAAAAATTAATTACGTATGAGTCGTATAGGGCAATGAGACCCATTTACAACGTTTATAAGGTGCTCATTGACCAAAAAGCCTCCCCTGGTAGACACCTTATGAGTGTCTCATTGACCAATAAACCTCCCCTGGTGGTTTCCACTTTTATCAAAGGTGGAATAGTTCAACCGGGGGGGCTTATTGGTCAATGAGACACTCATAAGGTGTCCACCAGGGAAGGTTTATTGGTCAACGAGCACCTTATAGGAGTTGTATATGGGTCTCATTGCCCTATACGACTCATATGCAATTACTTTTTTTAAAAACTTTGTGTGGTAATTAAGGGTTTTTATGTTAATATTTTTTTATAAAAAATTTGTTTCATACACTATATTTCACGGATGTTACACCTTTTCCAAGTTAACAAATTCTTTTTCGTGAAGTTCTATTGTGATCTACTAACGCCCTACCCAGTGGAATACGATACATCTACTAACACCTTTGCCAAGTTAACAAATTCTTTTTCGTGAAATTCTTTATTGTTGTTATTATTATTATTATTATTATTTATTTTTATTATTATTATTATTATTATTATTATTATTATTATTATTATTGTCATTGTTATTATTAATTGTTGTTATTATTATTTATTTATTATTATTATTATTATTATTATTATTATTATTGTTATTATTTGTTGTTATTATTAATATTATTTATTATTATTATTATTATTATTATTGTTGTTGTTATTCTTATTATTTATTGTTGTTATTATTAATATTATTTATTTATTAGTAATTATTATTATTATTATTATTGTTATTATTTATATTATTATTTATTATTTATTAATATTTATTATTATTATTATTTATTATTATTGTTATTGTTATTATTTATTGTTGTTATTGTTAATATTATTTATTATTATTTTTTATTATTATTGTTATTATTTATTATTATTATTTATTATTATCTGTGGAAGCATGCTGGTAGTTTTTTCTGTTTGAATAATCATTGTTTAATCTATCAAGATTTTATCAATATGTGTGTTTGGTATTGTATTCTGTCTGTATGTGGAAAGATCAAGGGAATGTGGTTTGTTTACCTTGTGATTGGGGATTCTGAGTGAAGGGATGAATGCATTCAAAAGATGAAACTCCATTAATGGGGTGTAAAATTACAAATCTAAGAGGTGGAAAATGAAACAATATACAGATTAGCAGAGATAAGGAAAGATTAGCAATGACCATTATACCCTCACGTTTTTTGCACGTGAGGGTGTCAGAGTTAAAGTTAACCAGCCATTAAACGTTAATACCCTTAGATGTTAAAAAATGGAAAGTTAATACCCTAGAATGTGATTTTAAACTATTAGTACCTTTGACAAATTAATCAAATCAACCTTTGTGAATGTTTGAAACTGGGCTGGATTTTTATACCATTCAACAGGTCCAACCTTTCTTTTAATCCACCACCTTCATCGGTCATGATCAAAACCCCAGCTGACTACACCAGAATGATTCCCAACTTTATCATAGAGAGTTTCACCCACATCCATCAGATGATGAGTTGCATTCGCATCTTCATCTTCTGGATTAAGATTCTTGTTTTTCAGGATCACAAACTCTCTTTTCTTCTTGATTCTTTTAGCCTTTTCTTTGTCTGCAACTGGATCAGTAACTCTTTTGAAGTAATGTTCCATAGCAGCATTTCTCTCAGCGTCATCCTAATCAAAAGCTCTTGCTCTATCTTCATCAACTTTTCTTCTATTTTCCACATTAGTTGGATCAGAAAACTCTTGGCCAAACTTCTTCTCCAACTTTCCACGCAAATCATAAACCATATTGAACAACAAACTGACGTCACCTTGAAGCTGATCAATTTGTTGATTCTTTTGCACTATGGTATCTTCAAGCTGAATGATCTTGGCATCCTTATGAATTGAGTCTTGCTCAACCACAATTAGTCATTTCTTCATTTCTCTCATGCTAATAAAATCATCATCATCATCACTTGAATCATCTTCAAATAGCATCCTCAAAGGCTCTTCAGGCTTTTTACCACTTGAACTACCAGGCTCTTCATGAATCATTCCAGATGGCCTGCAGTAGTAGTTGCAACAGATGGCATTGATTCGATGACGATATCAGAAACAACATTAGGAACTGGTATATCTGTAGTGGTGGTTTCCAAATCACTTCTTTGAGTATCAACATTAAACTCAAAGATATCTTCAGTAGTGGTGGTAGTATCAGTGACATTCTTCTCAAAATCGAAATCATATAAACCACCATTATCTTCAGCATCATTCATTGGTTGTTCTTTGTTTTGTTCAACATACATTCCGAGTCGAGGATCCATCCTTTTCCGCTTCAAAGGCAATGAATCAGGATCCTTTGGGTCTTCAACTGATGGCTCTTCATTAGATACTGAGAGATTGGAAGGAGGATTTCCCATCTTCTCAGCCACAGACTTTAACAATAAAGCCAAATTTTCAGCAGAAATCATGGATTGAACAGTAGACACAGCAGTATCAGCTTCTTTTTCAGGAGGAAGCTCTTCATCATCACCTGAATCACACATTATCTCTATGCCTTCATCGTCTGAGTTAATTGTTAAAATCTTTGTCTCAGACACATTTTCATCAACACTTTGAACGTCATGCTCTTCAGCAACCATAGCATTTATAGGAGCATTGATTTGTGCAGCATTTACCAGAGCAGGTTGCACTATCACTGGTTCAGCAGCCACATCTTCGGTCTCAGCAAACTGACCAAACTTCTCCAGAGGAATTAAACCTTCATATTTCTTCTCAGTTCCCTTTTTAGAAGTGAGAGCACCAAAGCATGCAGAACCCATGGGTTTCAACTCCAAGGTGTTTCCAGATCTCACCAACTCTGGATAACGAGCATTAAGAATCATTTGCAAGAATCTTGGATACATAAGAAATTTGTCCTTTCTAACTCCTATCACATTTCTCTTCATGGCTTCAAATACATACTTCGAATAATTGAAAGGCTCATTTGTTATCAGACAAACAAGAGCAGCAGACTGTGTGATGTTCAACTGATCTATACCTCCTCGGTTTTCTGTCATGCAGAGTATGAACATGTGCACTAACAGATGCCAATAAGGATGCACAAATTTCTTTACTAAAGACGGGTACTTTCCTTCATAACTCAATCGTGGTAAAATTGCTTCCACAGTCCCAGCTGGAAGCTCAATAGGATCAGTTTCTTGATCGTTAAACTGTAGCACCTCCCGTATCATCTGCTCTGTCACAGAGACAACCTTCTTTTGAATCTCAACAACTATCACTCCTTTGCCTTCAGCTTTAAGTGCTTCGAACCTTGCCGTCTTCCAGAAATCTAGAATAAGGCTTTCGTAGACAACAAGATTTTCTCGTAGTGCGTGAACTAATCTGTAGCTATTCAATCCTTTGATCAAAGAAGTATACATTCTCTTGTGTTTATCTGGAGGTGGAGCTAAGTATCCTGCCTGATTGTGTGTGGGGATAAATTTCAAATCCATATTCTGCACAAACCAAGATTTATTAAGTATAAATAATGTTTGAGAAATTCAATATTAACTTGGTTTAAATTTCACAAAGATGCAAATCTTTCAAGTCAAAGAATCAGCACATGTTAAAAATCCACAACTCAGATTGCGAAACTTTGACTCAAGACCATGAGGTTTTAAGTCGAGACCACGTGGTTTCGAATCGAGACCATGTGGTTTCAAGTCCAGACCCCAGTCGAGACCATGAGGTTTTGAGTCGAGACCCCAGTCGAGACTATGAGGTTTTGAGTCGAGACCTCAGTCGAGACTATGAGGTTTTGAGTCGAGACCTCAGTCGAGACAAACGAGGTTGCGACTCACAACCACCAGTCTCGAGTCCTCATGTGTTTCCAGTCGCAACTCGAGTTGAGACCACATAAACAACTTTCATCTGCTTAATTTTTGGATCAAAACCCAAAAACACTCTTTGATTTCTTTGAATATCACCACATATCATGATTAGGGTTCATGTAAATCTTCAGATCTTCATGTGATTCTTCATTTGACCTTCAAACAATCTGCAAATCTTCAACTAAAACATTCATTAAGTTCATAATACCTTCAAATGTTTGATGATAACGAGTCGAAACCGGAAGAGTTTGTCGGAATTTTAAAAGTCTTGCCGGAAAATTGAGAGAGAATATTTGAGTGAACAGTGGAAGGTCTCGAGTGAAATATGAGGTTTCGACTCGAGACCAGCCTTTATACCCTAACAGACATGGGCCAGGCTTCTGAAATTGGGCCGAGACCAAATAGTCTGGGCCGAGACCACTGAATATTCAGTCGAGACCACACATTATATTGGTTTAAAGATTTAATTTAATTTCTTTTACAATTTCAAAAATTTCTTTCAACCAAGATATAAAATTTTAATAACCCATTTAACTTCCCGAGCACGTTTTACGAGAACCAAACCTAAAACACAAAAATAAATAATATACAATTATTTACAAAAAAATAAAAATAAATATAGTAAATAACTTAATTGCTCGGGGATCAAATCACAAGGTTTCGGGCCTGACTTCACTTATCAACACTGATCTACTACTGAACGATCTAGACAATTGCCAGTATATTTGTCCACCTAAACTCGTCTCCCTAGACCTTTTCATATAATTGCCTGTAACTCATTTTATCATGTTTTAGTGTGTTAACCATGAACACCCAAACAAATACTAATCAAATCCCAGAATTGTAGATAGCACACCCTATCATGCAAGCAGTTTCCCTACCACATATTTCACAAGTCCGTTCCAGGTTTCTGAAACCTTAACTGGGAATAGATTGAGAAGAGAACATAATAGATCATAAGCAGAGAAGATATAATATACAGATCAAATGAGTTTTTCTCTGTTTGATATAGGTTTCTTGGGTTTCATTTGGGCACTAGAGGGCCTCTTTCGGGTGCTTAATTGATCTATAAGACGACAGACATTCAGCTAGGTCTTTGCTCATGCAAAACAGAAGCTAAACACTGCCTAGCACCTCCAGGTTGTTGCTCACGCAAAACAGAGGAGATACATGACCTTTTCAGAGAAGATTTCCGAACCAGACCAAAATTGTGTGTATCGGGACAACATACAGACATTCAAATAGAAATGAGCTAATTCCATGTGACTTTCTTTCCTGGGGTCATGTACTATTTTAATTCTGAACAAAACAGCCAATGTTTCCAGTCTTAAGGATAGAGCCTACCAACACATCATACTAGAGTCAAACTATTTAGATACTGGTCTTACATGAGTCAGCTCTTAACCATAATGTGAAATTTCATTTCATTTCCCATGTCACGCAATGCTTCTTTTTGTATTTTTCAAAGATTTTTTTAATGTTTTTGTATTTTTCAAAGATTCTTTTAATGTTTTTGTATTTTTCAAAGATTTTTTTAATGTTTTTGTATTTTTCAAAGATTTCTCCCCCTCAATTTGAGCATAAATAAAAACTACCTAAGAATAAAAAACTTTATGAACAAATTAACCTATGAAAAACCAAAACATGCTCAGTCAGTGAAACGAACCATTTTTATAAAATCCAAAAGCACTTGAAATTTCGAACTACTGACAGGTTTTGTGAACAAATCGGCAGCATTTGCATCTGTGTCGATTTGCTCCAGTTTGATAAAACCTCTGTCAAAGCAGTCTCTTATAAAATGAACTTTAATATCAATGTGCTTGGTTTTTGAGTGGAAAACAGAATTTTTCACAATTTGTATAGCAGCATCATTATCATAGTATATGGTAGTATTAAGGTAAGTCAAACCGTAGTCCTGCAATTAATGCTGCATCCACACCACTTGGGAGCAAGATGCTGACGCTGTGACATATTCTGTTTCATCTGTTGAAATTGCCACCGTTTGTTGTTTCTTGCATTGCCATGAAATGAGTCTGTCACCCAAAAATTGACAGCCAGCTGATGTGGATTTCCTGTCCTTGTTAGTGCCTCCAAAATTACTATCAGAAAACGCAAACAGATCAAAATTGGAATCTCTCGGATACCACAGACCAAACCGAGGTCGGCCTTTAAGGTACCGAAAGATTCGTTTAACAGTAGTAAGATGAGAGGTTTTAGGATTAGCCTGATATCGTGCGCAGTTGCAGACAGCAAACATGATGTCTGGACGACTCGCTGTCAGATACATCAACGATCCGATCATAGACCTATAAAGGCGTTGATCAACAGGGGATCCTTCTGCATCTTCAGTCAGTAAAGGTCTTTCCGCCATCGGAGTTTCGACCGGTTTAGCGTCTGTGAACTTAAATTTTGTCAGCACATCATCCACATATTTCCCTTGATGAATTAAAATGCCTCAAGAATCTTGTTTAACTTGTAAACCTACGAACAGTGTCATTTCTCCGAGCGCACTCATCTCAAACTTCTTTTTCATAACTACCTCAAATTCCTTGCAAAGAGCATCACTTGTTGATCCGAAAATAATATCATCAACATAGATTTGAACCAGTATCAGATCCTTGCCACTCTCTTAATAAACAGAGTCTGGACTATCGTGCCTCGTGTGTACCCATGAGCCAGTAGATGTTCAGTCAGAGTTGCATACCAAGCTCTAGGTGCTTGGTGCAACCCATATAATGCCTTATAAGTTTATAGGCATATTCTGGATGGTCTGGATGAATAAAGCCCGGTGGTTGCTCAACAAAAATTTCTTCCTTCACATCTCCATACAAAAACGCAGTCTTGACGTCCATCTGGTAAACAGTGAACCCCATGTAGGATGCGTATGCTAAGAAGATCCAGATTGCTTCAAGTCGGGCAACAGGGGCGTAAACTTCATCTTAATCCAGTCCCTCTATCTGTTTGAATCCTTGGACCACTAATCGTGCTTTATTTCTAACAATAACTCCTGCAGAATCTTGCTTGTTTCTGAAAACCCAGCGAGTTCCAAGTTTGCGTTTTCCTTTTGGCAACTCCACGAGCTTCCATACTCCTAGTTTCTCAAACTGGTTCAGCTCTTCGTGCATAGCGTCTACCCATCCTGGTTCCTGCAAAGCTACATCAACAGTTTTAGGTTCAATTTGAGAACTGTAGCTAGAGTACAAGCATAGATTAATGGTTCCGGATTGGCTCCTGGTCTGCACTCCTGCATTAACAGATCTGATCACGTTCTCAATAGGATGATTTCTTTGAACACTTGTTGGAATGGAAAATTCAGGTATAGTCTCGTCTTGAGATGTGTTGGTGTTGATTGACTCCCCCTCATTAGGTGCTGGTGGACTGTGAGCCACAGGAGTAGTAACAATACAATCTTCAGGAATGGGATCAGCAAACAGTTCTGATCCAGATGCATTTGAAGAGACGCCGCTAGATTGTACACCTTCAAGGGATTGATGGGACATTTGCTGAGGCATAGGGTGCTGTGTAAAAACCATTCCATGTGGGTCAATGGTGTGATGTCTTGAGCTCCCTTCAGCCTGTTCTTCTTCAGTATCACCAAATGACAATGGTTGTTTTGGTGAAGATACACCTGCATCTGTAGAACCACTCGACAAAATGTTAAACGATTTAAACAATTCAGCATAATCATATAACCAATCTGGTCCAACTCTAGCATCTGTAGCATTCTCTTCGAGCCATTCAATATTGCACGACTCGATGACCTTTTTAGTTACTTTGCTGTATACTCTATAGGCAGAGCCTTTAGCGTATCCAACAAAGAAACACTTATCCCCTTTGACTTCAAACTTTCCATTTGCGTCCATAAGTAATAACACACATGGACATCCAAAGATACGAAAGTGTGAAATCGAAGGTTTACGTCCTTCCAGAATCTCATAAGGAGTTTTCATATGATGTTTGTTTACTAAAGCGTGATTCTGGATGTAACAAGCCGTGCTAATTACCTCAGCCCAAAAGAAACTAGGAAGCTTCGAGTCAGCCAGCATAGTGCGTGCAGCCTCTATAAGAGTGCGATTTCGTCTCTCAGCCACTCCATTCAGTTGTGGAGTTCGTGGTGCACTATATTGTCGATCTATTCCCTTTTCAGTACAGAATGTATCCAAAGTGGTGTTCTTGAATTCTGTCCCATTATCTGATCGAATTGCCTTCACTCTTGTACTAGCTTGATTTTTGGGCAGAGTGATGAATTGTTTCACTAAAACCGCAGTCTCATTCTTGGGACTTAGAAAATACACCCAAGTGTAACGTGAGTAATCATCAACTATCATGAGACAATAAGCTTTCTTGCCAATACTCAACACATTCACAGGACCGAAAAGATCCATGTGAAGTAATTCGAGCACAGCTTTGGTTGAGTGTGTAGACTTTGACTTATGAGGCTTACGATGTGCTTTTCCCTTTTCACAAGCAACACATTTTTCAACCAACATAAAATCTTTGATTGGTAGATCACGGACCAGTTGACCTTTGGCAAGTCGATTCAAGTTCTTCATGTTCACATGCCCAAGGCGACGGTGCCACAGTAGACCATCGTGTTCTGAAATCTTCGAGAATAGGCAAGTAACTTCTTCACACGGTTTCTTGTTCATGTCGATTACATAAGCATTTCCTCGTCTCTCTGCTGTCATCAAAACCCAATCTTCAGGAATGACAATCCCTGGTTTTAGTACATAGCATCCTTTCTTTGTAAAGTGAACTGAATTTCCTCGATCACAAATTTGTGAGATGCTCAACAGATTGCGTTTTAGTTCAGGGATATAATTAACATTTTCGAAACTTAATACGCCGTTTTTCACTGTTCCTTTTAATGTGATTCTTCCTGATTCTCCTCCCGCAAAAGAGACATATCCCCCATCAAATTCTCTGACATTTACAAGTTGGGACAAGTCTCCTGTCATGTGCCTGGAACAACCACTATCCATGTACCAAAGTCGCACGGTAGTCCTCCACAGTTGTTCCTGCACGATTAGCGAGATCGGTTAGATTTAGAAACCCAGCCCATAGTGGATCTGGGTTTTCCTTATGCATCAATGTATGTTACTTTCTGCCAAACTAGATTGTCTTTATTCAAAAACTTTGATTTTTTTATTGACAGATTTGTGTGAACATGTGTTTGATGGAGCAGCTTCAGCTTTGGATTTCCAGTATTTATATGACCCCTTGTAATTGTAGTTTCCAAAAGATTTATATCGATTTCTTTGGAAATTATTTTGACAATTTTGATTTCTTTGTTTGGCTGCATTCCAGTCATGATCAGAGGGCTTAGCCTTACGATTGTTATTTTTCATTACCCCAAACTTAGCAGCTTTCACTGGCTCTGAATAACAAGATCGATTTGGCTTCGCCTTCTGATTTTGAGAATTCTTATGCCTAGATTGCACGCTGGAAAGTTGAACACAATTTCTTGCGATGTGTCCAGCAATACCACGGTTGAAACACGTTTTTCGTTTAAAGGTGTGAGTATTTTGATTTTTTAAAGTGTCGTTTCTGATTTTCTTTGTCTGTCTAGCCTGTTTGGCTTGCTCCTGTTTTGAGCGATTTGGTTCCTGCTGATTAGAATGTGCACAAGCATGAGATGTAGAAGGAGAATGAAGCTCATCCTTCTTACTGTGATCATCATTATTTTGAAAAGTCGGTGGTTCATTTTATGCTTTATTTTCAAAAATATTTGTTGGTGACAGTTTGTTTATTTCAACCTTCTTTTCTTTGTCAATAGATTCAGACTTAGTTTTAATTTCAGAATGAGTTGAAATTTCATCAACACATGTTTCTTCAACATATGTATCATGTGAATCCAACTGAGATTTGCTTTCAGCGGCGGTTTCCAATGGGGTCCCACTAGATTCAACATTAGGGACTCCCACTGAGACCGATACAGAAGAATAATCAGGATATTCTTGATTTTCTTGAGAAGTAGTTTCAGTGGTTTCACTGAATGTATCCAGAGGGACCTCACCTGCAACACTATCATCAACTGAAGGGTTAGAAGCAACACATTCACAATCATTAACTGAAAAACATTCACCAGACATATTGTTCATTGATTCAACACAAACATCATCAGTCTTGCCCAAAAAATCAGGCCCACTAGACGCAAAAGAAGCAAGCATACGAAAAATATTTTGTCCCAACACAAGACCAGAATCTGTTTCATCAAAATAAGTTTTAGAAAAATCAGAAACACTAGCTTGTTCTCCCTCAACACTTTCTTCACACTTTAAGTCTACTTTTTCATCTGCACATGTAAAGTATCTGTTAGAATCAACATTTCCTTTAGAGACAAAATTCATTAACGGAGCTGGTTGTTTATTGTCAATAAACTTGTTGTTGATTGATGACTTATCGGTTTTCGGGCCGTAAGTAATCTTTCCCTCATTCATTAACTCCTCTTCCATGTAAGGCATATAGGTGTAATTATGATTGTATGGAGGAGGAGTTTTATTGTATCTCAAACCTGTCCCTTTCTTTTCTTTGTACTCTAACTGAATATCACAAATGTCCTTGACCAATTTGCTGGAAGTGTCATATTTTTTAAAATTAATTTCATTAATCTGATATTCTAACTTGATGTCTTCTAGCTCCTTGGTCAAGTTATTAATCACCGCTTGATCATATCGATAGTTACAATTTTTTACGCTGATTTCTTCTTTTAATTGGATGATATCTTTCCTTTGGGCTTCAATTTTTTCTTTGTAAAGTTTTTCATTTTTAACCAAAGTAAAGTTTTTATTCTTTATATCTTTGTATTCTTGAATTAAATCAGTTTTATGTAACCTATATGCCTCAACTCTCTCTCTGCATTCAGGAGTACAGAAAACGGAACGTACCTCTTCAGCAGTAAGTCCATGGACGGGAGCTGACAGAATCCTAGTCATGAGAGCCATATTTTCAGCTGGAATCTCATCATCATGTGCGGAATTCCTTTCCTCGAAAGCTGAAGTCATGAAAGCAATGTTTTCTGATGTAGTCTGACTTTCTGGAGCAGAGATGTTCAAACGTTGAATTTCATCATTCCAGTCGAAATTGGCACTTGGTTGAACTACCAGGGCTGAGCTCTGAGTGCTTCCACTAGCAACTGCTAAGGAATCATTTGTAGTGACAAGAGCTCTTTCAGGATTTGGTGGAGCAGGTTGTGCCGGATTTTGTTCTTTATTGACACTCGGCTTAGTGCAATTTCACGCCAAGTGTCCCGGTTCATGGCAATTGTAACAACGTAACTTTAATGGTACACTTGCAAAATTTGAAAAAGGAGTATTCCACTTGTTTCTTCCAGTCTTGTGTGCAAACTTTTGTGCTCTGAATGCAGCCATAGCCATCTGCCTTTGTGCTCTGAATGCAGCCATAGCCATCTGCCATGTAATATCCATCTCCTCTACATCATCAGGATGAAATTGATATAGATCATTCATAGACCATCCAGGAGGTTGTATCTTTCCTGCAACGAAAGCATTTAAGCAGTTTATAACAGAGGCAGCAATCTCCAGATTTTCCTTGGAATGTTGTGACAAGAAAGTAATCAACTCACTTTTCGCTGAAGGAATAGCAGCATTTGATGGTACAATAGAAGAAGTAATCGATCCAGTATACTGAACATTTGCGGAAGCAGTGGTGGCCTTTTGAGATCCAATTTGAGAGATAAGTGCAGCATTGTTGTTGTTTGAAGCAGTGGAAGCAACTAAAAAACCTGCAGCCAGTATGCTAGACTTGTGGTTATTTTCCCTCTGTTTGTCATCCAACTCACAAGCCTTGATGTGAGAAATCATCTCAGTCAAAGAGCATCTTGCAAGGTCCTTGGTCCGTTTGATCATGGCGACGTGATTATCCCAGCTTTTAGGCAAAGCATTTAGAAGTTGTCGATTCTGAGCAGCTTTAGAAGGAAGGATTTCCTCCAAATCCATTTGTGTAACAATCTTCACGAATTGCTGAATCTGATTTTCAATAGACTCTCCGTAGACATAACTGAAGTTGTTAAAGTTTTGCCTTAACAAGTTCCTTCGACTCTCTTTCATGTCTTCATTACCCTCATAGACATCGATCAGTGCTTCCCACATTTCTTTAGCTGATTTTCAAGTGCAAAATCCCATAGCAATGTCTGATCCCAAAGCCATGGTCAGATATGAGGTTGCCCTGTTATCTTCCTCGATAATAGCAAAATCCTCTTCAGTATAGTCTTCATGAGGCTTCTTGATTTCAACTCCTGGATCCGAGGGTCGTTCATACATAATTTCCCTAGGACCTCTCAGAATACATCTCCAGATTTTAGGATCCTTGACTTTCACATGCTGTTCAAAACGCCACTTCCATTCGTGAAATTCATTTGCATCCATCAACCTGGGAATACGCATACTAGTTCCAATTTTTTAGTCCAATTCTTGTTGAGCATTCATGGCTGCCATGTCACCACTTAGATTATTTGTAGACATGTTTCTCAGAAAATGATTAATCAATTAATTAATTAATTATTGTTAAGTCCAAAGTCCAAGACAATTTTAGATCACAGTTCAAAACACGTTGCAGAGTTACGTTGCGACTCGAGAAAGTAAGTCGAGACGCTGGTTCCGAGTCGAGACAAGAAAATTGACAGCTCGAGACGCTGGTTCCGACTCGAGACTATAGCTGATTGCGAGTCGAGACGAGAGGATGGCAACTCGAGACTGTGAAGTCGAGACCTTGAAGTCGAGCCCAGTTGATGAAATGATGACTCGAGACTGTGAAGTAGAGACCTTGAAGTCGAGACCAGTTGTTGAGATGATGACTCGAGACTATTTCCGGTTGCGAGTCGAGATCAACAATTGACAACTCGAGACTGTCGCTGATTACGATTCGAGACCAGATGTTGACAAGTCGAGACAGTAGATTGTGAGTCAAGTTCCTGCAAAACAAACTGTGAGATAATTATAGCCAATATCCCTGATTTTCAGCAGCTTCCAAAATTCAAATATTTTTGAAATCTTTGAATTTTATCCTCAATAATCTTTCGAGAAATCAGCAAACACTATTCAGAAATTACACAAACCAAAATCAGCACTTTGAATCAATAATTGCGATGAACAGTTTGAAGTTTGTATGATCTGTAAACAAAAAACACAACCAAAACTGTACCATTGCAAAACAAACACTAGCAAACCAAGATCAGTAAAAATAAGGCTTTCTTGAATCCGAATGATATCAAAAACCAAACCAAGAATTGGTTTCTTGGCTCTGATACCAATTGTAAAACTCGTGAGGATCTTTCAATGATATCAAACAATAACTTATGTAAGTGTGGAAATCAAACACAAGTGGATTCAAGACCAAAAATAATCAAAACACTAAAAGTAATTCAAACAAACCAAGATATCTTGCATTCACTGATTGAAGGTGACAGATACAAGACACAAAATCGGTTTCGGCTAGCCTTCCTTGTTCTCTACAACTGATCAACCCCTAAACAACATGCAAGGGGTGATTATATACTACCCTAACTATATGGGCCGAACCCACTAATGACCCAGCCGAAACCACTACTTAACCCACTAAGATTTCGACCCAAAACATATAGCAAAACATTACAAAAACAACCCTTGAACTATGTAATCCTCTATGTATAAACCTTCAGGTTCCAACAAGGTGTCACCGGAATAGTTGGGGACTGTCACCGGAATAGTTGGGGATGGTGACCGGATAAGCGACGGGGGATAATAGTTGGGTTATAGATTAGTTTAGGATGCAGATAACGATTGACGCAAAAGAAATAGATGAAAACAAATCCGATTAGCGGTTCCGGGGTTGCCGAAAACCTGCCGGAATCCCGCCGGAATCTCGCCGGTAAAGCAGTTTTGAAAGTTTTAGGGACTTGACAATGTGGTGTCTAATATTTTTCAACTTGACAATAATAGTCCTTCTGGTCCTTCACTTTTTTAAACTTTATTTAGTACAAATCTTAAATTTAAACATTAAAATCGTAAAAAGTTTTATAGAAATTATTTTGTTTTCTAAATTTATTTAATATTTCTGTAAAAATTAAATGTAAGTTATAAAAAAAATTATTTCGAAAGGTTTACTGAAGAATAATGTGTTACAAATACAATAAACGATTAGTTATTTAGTTATGTCTTATTTGGCATGAAGTGTTGATTATTCGGGTGTTATTTGGTATTGTTTGTCGATTATTTAGATGTTAATTTGTTAGAAACTATGTCGATTAATTAGGCATTAATTTCGTTACTAAAATTATTACAAGTTTATAAAAATTGTAAAAAGTTTATAATATGACACGTATTATATATTAATTTTTGCAGATATGTCGTCAGACGAGGAGAAGTTTGGTGCGGGACAGGTGCCTGGATTCGATGATGTCACACCCCGATATTTCCACATATTACTGGTGGGCCCGGCGGGGAGTATCGTGAGGTAGTTGATATCATCATAGTCAAAATACACAATATAATAGCACAGCGGAAGGCTTGGGGAATAAACTATTACAAACCATAATGTCTGAGTGTTCGACGAAAGAATATAGAGACTGGATTGTAATAAGATCCACAGGCGGATCATAAATAAAATACAAGAAATGGAAAAATAACAGACTCCAGGTATCTAGGGATTTGCAAGATCCTCTTATATGACACTTAATAGCTCCAGCCTATTTACGAGAAGTACTTGTCAATCAATCTTTAGAAAATACGTCAGTTTACACTGGTAAATACAATTAACTGACTCATTTGAAAAGTATTTATGGAAATTGATTTAGGTGCACAAGGCACAAATCATTTACAACTTAGGACAATTATTTAAAGATAATCTTGTATACAGATTTATATGTTTGTCATACAATTGGGGCCGGTTGGAAGCCGGTCATGATTAACCGACTCACCACTTATAGAACCCATAAAGGAGTTATCCCCAACATGTGGGTTTATATTTTAGCATTTGCATCAGTCAGGTGCATGCCTACACCCCGTGCATAAGTTGTGGCCATTTTCAAACGAAATGAGCAGAGAGAATATCCAGGACACGGTCGAATTAACCCCCAATGTTTATGTTATCAAACAAGACAGATTAAAACGGATTATGTAAATTTATTAATCACAATCCGATTAAATGATTTCATACCCGACCAAGTGGTATTATTATAATACCATATCCCAAGCCCGTTTAAGGGAAAATAAGTTAAAAGTATTTACCTGAGCTAAACGTGAAAAGTAACTCAGCCGTAAAATCCTAAAGCTTTATGATGGTACCTTATACTGGATGCTACTAATCTGTATAGAAGGTTTAACAACCTATTAGGATGCTAACGGGTCTTTAATTAAGTCAAAGACTTAGACCGGCTAGCTAGGAAGAAACTTTACGGTTCTAAACGCAAGATTAAGTGGAGACTGGAATAGAATGTGGTTTAGACCCGACAAGCTTGGATACTTGTATAATATGGGTAAACTAAACACATTCTGGAATTTGAGCATTTAATGATAAGGTTAAACCCGTTTTGGTTATTTTACGTAAATTAGTCACATAAACCGATCCGAACGCATAAATACGTAACGGGTAACCAAATGAATTATATACAGGTCTTATTTGTTATTATGCTTAAGATATGTTAATACATCAGTAGGATGTTAACATATATGCCCAAAAAAGTGTTTAAAATCAATTTAAGTCCTGTAAGGGCATTTTGGTCATTTTAGTAATTATAAAAGGGATTTTATAACAAACTGAAGTTCTGGTCTTTGGTAATCAGTAAAAATATTTATTTTATCTCATTACATCAGTAATATATTACATATATGTGAGGTTTACCATTTATAGCCAAACTATGCCCTGATAGGGCATTTTGGTCATTTCACATTTGTTTTTAAGGACATTTTTGGAAACCTGAGTTTATAACTTATACCTACTGTAATAATATTGAAATTTGTTTAAAAATTCAGTAGGTAACAAGTCTTAGATGTTAAGTATGGTTTTAAACCATACTATGCACCTAAATAGTGTAAAACTCGCTAATTGACGATAATCAAGATGTTTATGTAAATCTGAGATTTTTATAAGTTTTAAATACTCAAAATAATTTATTTAATGTATAAAATCAGTAGGAAAAGGTTTGGCATTCAAATCATTTGTTAATCTCATTTTATGCATGAAAAGGGTATTATCGTCAATTACCGAATTACACAAGAACTCTATGATTTAAACAGATTATAATCTGACTAAAAATCTTAATATTCCTTAAAACTAATATCTTAACAGTTGGTAATGAGTTTTGGTTCAAAATCCAAGTTTAAACATGTCTTATGCAAGATATCGCAATTTAATTAACAAAAAGCTTCTAATTACGATATCGGACATAACTCCTATTTGAAACCAAGAACTGATGTCAAATTTTTGGGACAAGCTTATATATTAGTAGCAAAGGTTTTTGTCCTCTCACATTTCTAAAAATCTCACTTATGTGTCAAAAGGGCATTTACGGCATTTGTAAGCATATTAACAAACATGAGCATATAATTCAAACCAATAAGGACCAAGTAATATAAGTCCAGGAGGTTACACTACCATATAATATGGTCCTAATGGAAGCTTAAAACATGGAAGAATTAAGCTTTAACGGGTCAGAACTGAAAGTCAAAGCAAAAGTCAAGCTTTTGCGACTTTCGGTTATATACTGACCTTAAACTGATAATTGTCAGGTTAGACCTGATTAAACATGTTCTAATACTAATTACCAAGTCATTAGAATACTAAAATATAATTTAGAACCTCTGTTTTATTAGTTTAAATCATTTTTAAACTTTCTGTCCAGTTTGACTTTTTGACTAACTAGTTTGACCCGTCAATTAACTAGTCAAAAGAATAAATTAGGAGGTGCCCTTTTAAGGGTTAATCACCTACCTTAATATGGTTCCATAACCACTTTCTTTTCAATCAGTGGCTGGACTAATTATGATTAAACCGTAAGTCAAAGCTTAATTACGATATGTTTGACTTTTCGGTTTTTAAGCTAATTAAAAGGACTAAGCAGGGATTAAAACTCTTACTTAGGGTCCTTGCTATCTTTTCTACACTTGGAATTCTTCTCCTACTGCTTGCAAGCTCCAGAAGTGAGTGTTTTGAAAGTTATTGCAATTGAAGTGCATATGAACACCACACTAGAGCTCCTTATATACTAAGTTGCAAGCATTTGGATCATCTACAGCTGTTAAGGAGGCTCCTAGGATCACCCCAGGTGTCCTAGTGGTATCCTAAAACTGACAACAAGCCCCTGGTTTCAATTTGGAAGGATTTAAGGCGGTTAGTGAAGAAACCTGCAGCTGTCCAAAATTTCTGCCTAGATACAGGCTTTACGGACCATAAGTCTACCTCTTTACGGTATGTAACCGATATTGGAATGTATCGCCCAGGTAGCTATCATACGGACCGTAAGCCTTGGCCCTTGCGGTCCGTAAGAGGTTGATCAGAAACATGGTTTCTTTTGATCTTGACACTTTTGATACTTCAACTTTTATAATCATTCTTAATTATTTCCGAGAGCGTGTTTCAATACTATATGGTCTCGGATTTAGTAAAAGGTCACTCAGAGGCTTAAATTAGCATGCTGACACTTTTAGTCCCTTCGCATACAAAATCAAATGTTGTCAAGTTTAGTCCTTCGAAATAACTCGTTACCTGGTTAGGGTTTAGGACACGTGTCTTCATATGATTGGACACGTTTTTTACGTAGTGTTACATCCTCACCCCCTTAAAAGATATCTCGACCCCGAGATTTACTGGAATAAGTGAGGGTACTTATGTCGCATAGTGGACTCAACTTCCCACGTATATTCGGGACCTCTACGGGCATCCCATTTGACTTTTACTATAGGTACGTGTTTCCTTTGGAGCTTTTTAACCTAGCGATCCTCGATCGATATAGGTCTTTCAACAAACCTCAGGCTCTTATCAATTTGTACATCCTTATGGCATATAGATAGCGATTCATCAGCTAGACATTTCTTGAGATCACAGATGTGGAACACGTTGTGGATCCTACTCAGTTCCTCAGGCAAGTTTAGCTTATAAGCTACACTGCCGATACATTTGATAACCTCGAATGGTCCAATATATCTAGGGCTTAACTTACCCTTCTTACCAAAACGCATCACACCTTTCTAGGGTGATACTTTCAGTAAGACTTTATCACCCACTTCAAACTTTAGGGGTTTTCGCCTCTTATCAGCATAACTTTTCTGCCTATCTCTGGTAGCTTTTAGGTGATCGCGAATCTGGACAATCTTGTCCGCCGTTTCAAGTACTATATCAGGTCCTGATAACTGAGCTTCTCCTATTTCCGCCCAACAAACAGGTTTTCTACACTTCCTTCCATATAATGCCTCAAAAGGCGCAGCCTGAATGCTAGAATGGTAACTATTGTTATAGGAGAACTCGATCAAGGGTAGATGATCATCCCAACTACCTCCCAAGTCAATAACACATGCTCGAAGCATGTCTTCCAAAGTTTGAATTGTACGTTCACTTTGTCCATCAGTCTGAGGATGGTAAGCAGTACTGAAATTCAAACGAGTGCCCAAAGATTGTTGGAAACTTTTCCAAAAGTGAGAGGTATATCTAGTATCTCTGTCAGAAATAATAGTCACTGGCACTCCGTAGAGGGATACAATTTTATCCACGTACAATTGAGCTATCTTGTCAGAGCTATAAGTCTCCTTGATGGGCAAGAAATGTGCTAACTTAGTCAATCTATCAACTATAACCCAAATAGTATCGTTTCCATGTCTTGTTTTAGGTAACTTAGTTATAAAGTCCATAGTTACCATTTCCCACTTCCATGTGGGAAGTTCTGGCTGTTGAAGCAGACCCGATGGCTTTTGATGCTCTGCTTTAATCTAAGCACAGGTCAAACACTTAGCTACATGGGTGGCAATAGATTTCTTCAATCCCATCTACCAATAATTAGCTTTCAAGTCCTGATACATCTTGTCACCTCCAAGGTGAACCGAATATTTGGAGTTGTGAGCTTCCTGGAGGATTACATCTCGAAGTCCTCCATGAATGGGAACCCAGATTCTTTCATTTAGTCTGAGGATTCCATCCTTGCCAGGTGTTAACTGTTCAGCAATTACACCAAACTTTTCATATGGAAGGTTAGCTTCCAAAATAGCATCTTTCTGTGCAGCTAATAGCCTTTCATTTAGGCTATTCTTCAGTTCGATGCTCTTAGCATTTACCCTGATAGGTTTAATTCTCTCTTTTCGGCTTAGGGCATCGGCGACTACATTCGCCTTGCCGGGATGGTAGGGAATTTCACAATCGTAATCATTTAAAGTCTCCATCTAGCGGCGCTGTCTCATATTGAGCTCTTTTTTATTAAATAGGTGTTGAAGACTCTTGTGATCCGAATAGATCACACATTTTGTTCCATACAAATAGTGTCTCCATAACTTTAGCGCGAATACAACGGCACCCAACTCTAAGTCGTGGGTGGTGTAATTCTTTTCATGCACCTTTAGTTGTCGCGATGCATAGGCAATCACCTTGCCTTTTTGCATAAGTACACAACCCATACCGGTGTGTGATGCATCACAATAAACGACGAATTCTTTGATTCCTTCGGGCAATGTCAACACTGGAGCATTGCTCAATTTCTGCTTTAGAATTTCAAAGGATTCTTGTTGTTTTGGACCCCAATTAAATTTTATATTCTTACGGGTCAAAGAAGTCAATGTTGCAGCTATTCTTGAGAAGTCCTCAATGAATCTTCTATAATATCCAGCCAGACCCAGAAAGCTGTGAATTTCTGTTGGCGTCTTCGGTGCTTCCCAATTCATAATGGCTTCTATCTTAGCGGGATCTACTTGGATGCCACGTTCACTAACAACATGTCCAAGGAATTGGACTTCACGAAGCCACAACTCGCACTTGGAGAATTTAGCATACAGCTTCTCCTGTCGAAGCAATCCTAAGATACATCGAAGGTGCTTCTCATGATCAACTTGATTACGAGAGTAGATAAGTATGTCGTCTATAAAGACAATGACAAACTTATCTAATTATGGCTTGCAGACTCTATTCATGAGGTCCATGAATGTTGTTGGCGCATTAGTGAGCCCAAAAGGCATCACTAAAAACTCGTAATGTCCATACCTCGTTCTGAATGCCGTTTTAGGTACGTCTTCAGTTCGGACCTTGAGTTGATGGTATCCGGATCTCAAGTCAATCTTTGAAAAGAAGCTCACTCATTGGAGCTGATCAAATAAGTCGTGGATCCTGGGTAAGGGATATCGATTCTTGATCGTTATCTTGTTTAGCTCACGATAATCAATGCATAAGCGCATTGATCCATCCTTCTTTTTCACAAACTATATTGGAGCTCCCCAAGGCGAAGAGCTAGGTTGAATGAAACCCTTTTTCAGTAAGTCGTCCAATTGAGCCCTGAGCTCTTTCATTTCAGTAGGTGCTAGACGATAAGGAGCTCGTGCAATTGGTGTAGATCCTGGGAGAATGTCGATCCTGAATTCAACTTGCCTCTCAGGAGGTAATCCAGGTAGTTCATCAGGAAAAACATCACGATACTCAGAGATAATAGGAATATCTTCAATCTTGGGTTTTGGGTCGTTCACTAACACTTGTACCATGTAGATGACACATCCGCTCTTCAGACACTGCGATACTTTGAGAATAGACACATTGTTGGGCAATCCATACTGTGTATCTCCTTGGATGGTGACGGATTCACCAGAAGGGGTTTTGATAATAACTAGCTTTTTGTCACAAGCAATTTGGGCTTGGTTATATGACAACCAATCCATGCCCAATACTATATCAAAACCAGCCAATTTCATTGGCAGGAGGGATAGCGGAATAGAATGATTCTTGATGGATATGAAGCATCCATCAAGAAGAGTTGAAGCTGTTTCTAAGGTACCATCGGCAAGCTCTACCTCATATTTTATGTCTAGAGTCTTAATAGGCAGATTCAGTAATTTACAAAACTTATGGTCTACAAAAGACTTATCAGCACCTGAATCAAATAGAACTCTAGCATAATTACTATTAATGAGGAAGGTACCTGTTATGACGTTCTCGTTGTTCACCGCTTCCCTTGCATTCATTTGGAAAACCCTTGTGTTGGTTTTCTTCGCCTCCTCAGGCTTCTTAGCATTCTTGGGGCAATTTGTTTTGATGTGCCCCTTCTCGTTGCAACCATAACAGGTTGCATCCTTAATGTTCCGGCACTCCACAGTCTTGTGCCCCTTCTTTTTGCAAATCCCACATGGTTTAGCTTGTGGGTCTTAGTTGCACTTTCCAAAGTGCCTTTTGTTGCAAGTTTTGCATCTGGGTTTGTCAATTGACTGCCCTTTCTTAGAACCAGAGTTCCATTTGTTCTTCTTGTTTGATTGAGGGGACTTGTCTTCCTTCCTCCCTCTTCCTCTTCCCGTCATCTGTAGTTTTCTTTTCCCTACTCCTCACAATATCAAGAGTAAGGGACAGAGATAGATCCACAGCAGATCTATACATAGTAGGCTTAGAAGCCTTGACATTTCCTTTCACTTCGGGGGCTAAACCGCCGATGAAACGCGCAATGCGTTTGGGTTCAGGAGTGACTAAATATGGTACGAGCCTCGACATCGAGTTGAAAATGATTACATAGGACCTACAGTCCAAATCCTTCATCACTAAAGTGAGGAAGTCAGTTTCAATCCTCTCAACTTCATGCCGAGGACAATATGTGTCTTTCACAAGATCAACAAACTTGCTCCATGAAAGGTTATACAAATGAACCTTTCCAGTGGACTGTACTAACGCTTTCCACCAAGTGAGGGCATCGCCCTTGAAAGATTAAGACACAAACATAACTTTGTCTTCCCACATCCACTGATGTCAATCACAGTCTCCATTTCGTCTAACCATTTCATGCAGTCGATTGCTCCCTTTTCTCCTGTAAAATCCCTTGGTTTACAGGAGACGAAGTACTTATAGGTACAACTCTTTTTATACTTAGGAGTCTGGTTTAACACCACTTTTGGAGACTCAGATCTCTGATTGGATGAATGCTGAGATTAATCCCTTGTTGATGCATATGACTGTGATAAAGGTTTTGAGTGAGCTTTGGACCGAACATTACTCGGTTCCTTGAATATCTTATCTACCGCTTGAGCAACCGCGGTGTTAATCATGGCTTGCAGTTCAGCGTTTGTAAGATTTATACTAGCCTCATTATTGTTTTCTTCCCGTGGATGACTATTTACTTCATCAGATCCAGCCATGATTTGGGTACTATATCAAACAATAATGTTATATTTAAATTATGTAATAAATCATCACATTGATGATTAGATTGGTCATGGCATTATTAAACCATATAGACCATTTTAAGAAATAAATATCAATCAATGAAATATAATTCTTTATATTTATTAGACAGGGGAATATAAATCACCACTGTCAATATCATAGGAGACATTTTTATTTAGCACAAGGCTCGACTCGAAGGACATTTAGATAGCGCGAAAGGCTTTGTCACAGAGACGATTAGAATATAACCGATGATCTCCTGGATTAGCGATCTTTTAAGGTTCGAACATAGTTCCTTGCCTTATTGACAAGAAGTTTATAAAATATAACTATCATTGTCATTATTACACCTTTGCTTGTAAGCATACATCTCAAATGGATGTTTTAGGCGTATACATCGTGTTGATGTTTATTAGCCATGATTTATATAAATCATATAGGCTATGAAAGTGACTTGGGAAAGTCCAGGTACATTTGGAAGCTTGTGTGGTTTTTCGTACCACACAACCAGGAATGTTAACATGCTTTCAGATGTTAACAGGGGGTTATTTTCTTAAAAAGGTTGTACCATCATAGCCATTAATATGTTGGCTAGGTTATACCCTTAAGAAATTTTTGGCAGATCAATTTAAATTTGAAATGATATAGCGTAATGATGTAATAAAATACATATTTAAAAATAAAAAATAAACTTCATTAAATCATGAAACTAGTACAACGATGCCCTAAATGGGACTTGAAACAACACACTGCCCACGCAAGGGCTACAGAAATAGAGAATAAGTCCACGTAGGGACTTTGTACTTGAAAATAAAAATAATATCCTCGCAGGGACTTGATTAAAAGACAATACAAGATAAAATAAACAACTTCCTGCTTCTTCTTGCCTTTGATAAGATTCGCAAGGCCCCTGAGGAAGCTATTATGCTTCTTTTTGGTTTCATCGGCTTCTTTTTGGTTTCATCGTCTTCACGCTCAACCCGGCCTAACCTCTACAGAATCTTGATGTGGGGTAAAATACACATATTTGTCCCGTGTAAATTGTATAATTATTGTATAGTTTTTATTAGTTTTTATTTAGTTTTAGTATTATATTGTATTATTTTGTGCTTTGGCAGGTTCTGGTGCAAATGGAGCGAAAAAAGTAATAATTAAATAACTAGCTAGTTGAGCAGAGTGAGACGCCAGTGACTGAAGTAAAATTGCCACTATTTTCTGTGAGTGGGCCGAGTCTACCATCTCTATTCTATAAGTTGGATGACCAAATTGAATAAAGTTGAAGGTTGTTTAAAAATAGTGCATGAAACTCGAGGGACCAAATGTAGCAAATTTCTTAAAGTTGCAATTAATTGTCATTTATAAGACAAAACGAAAGAAAAAAATATGCAGATCTTATAATACCTTTTGACCAAGTGAATATATTATGGACTATTATGGACTTTTCATAATTTTCTTGTTGGGCCAGTATGTGCTCCAATTTGTCTAAGGATCCGAAATTATATCCTACAACAATTAGGATGAATTTAAGAGATATTGACGGCAGGAGGATATAACATAAAAACAAGGGGACAGCTAATGGGAAAAAAAGAGGGGGTCGACATCAGAAGGAACAGAAGGAGGGACGCACGTCAGGTTGGGGATGAATTCTTGGAGCTCCTTTGGCAAGGTTTAGAGCTACGGAATCATTAGGTTGAAGCAAGAAGCTTGGAGAGCAAGGAATAACCGGGTTTTGCCATTCGGTTTCTTTTATTTTCTAGTCTTTTTGTTTTAATTCAATGAATTCATTATTTGAATCTTGTTTGATTATTTTTGAGACTTTGTTCGTTATGATTCTTGGCTAGACTTCTTTAACTACCTAGGTTATGATAATGGTTTAATAAAGTTTGGATTTTTATTCGTTATTAATGTGGTTCATGGGCTTTCTTGAATTGTAAACGATTATGGAATTTTGATTTGGTGTATATGCATGCTTGACATTGTTTGATCGTTGATTATTGCTTCGTACGAGTCTTGGTGACGGTCTTTATCACATAATAGAGTCATGCTAGGGTTCTAGATTTAGGTGAGTTTCTATATCACGTTAATAAATCTTTAATCCTTTAAGGCGAAAATCTAGTAACCTTAGAAGTAATATTCGGTAATCTTATAAAATCAAGTGTTCTACTAATCTTGTCGCTATAAGGCTCGAGGTTGTTAATAGGTCTTGGTTTGGTTTATAGCTAGGTTAAGGTTTTGTAAGAAATCGGTCTAGTTCCCTAACCATTCTCTTGTCTATTAAACCAAGTTGAAACCCATAGTTGCCTTAGACTTTCGCGCTGTAAGGTAGATCGTCACATTAAGGCACTTTCAAGAAGTTAGAGGACTGTAAGAAAATCTAACAACCGATAGTCATAACAGCCTAGGTAGTGCCATAAGTTTCACCTCGAGAAGGGTTGAGGGGCTTAGTTGGTGTCTTAATAGGTTTAGCATTCAAAGATCCCGGTTCCATACCACATTACTTTCGGATAGAAATCCATTCCAAGTTAAACTTGCGTCTAGCCTAGGTAGTCTTCATCGCCACTGGTTTAAGTCTTCGTCCAAATTCACGTCTAGTTAATTTAGTTAATTAGTTTAATTTTAATTGCAATTTTAGGATATTTAGAAAACCCCCCGCAACATAAGTACAGTTAGAGTCCATGTCAGTCTAAGTCTAGATAGAGTCATTAACGTAATTAGAGAGTCTCGTGGATTCGATACTCGGACTTACTTAAGCTATACGCATTGACCAGTACACTTGCCGGTTGTGTGGTCAAGATTAGAGAGTCTTAGTTTTATAAACTTAAAATTTAGGTGTCTAATTTAGGGTTAATTTAGTTAATATTTATTTGACCACTTTTAGCACATCAAATCTCCTGAGTTTGCTCCTGTTGGGGAGGAGGAGGTTGCTGATATGATGGGTATTGATACCCTTGCACCGGATATCCAGTTGGGAAAACTGGTGGGTAAGAAGAAGGATAAAGTGCATTGCATTGTGCTGCAGTAAGGTATGGGTCATGGGCTCCATATTCCGAAGTGGTTGGATACCCATATGGGTTATACCCAGACGAACCTGGGTATGTTGGTATCGGGTTGTCAAAACCCACTGGCGGTGGCGGTGGTGCATGAGAAACTGGCGGAGGATTGACTTCCGGCACCGCGTGCGAGGGTCCACCCATTTGGGGGTCCTCGGGAATAGGAGGGTAAGAATTTGAACCATGAGGAGATGCGAACCATGGTCCCCCACGCACAGACATTCGAGCATTCCTCCTTTGCCTTGGTGGCTCGGGAGGCGGTTGAGGTGGTTCCTCAACTGGTAGAGGTGGTGGGGTAACCGCTTGAAGGTACGGTTCATTCAAAGGAGGTTAAGCAGGAGAATTATGATATGAAAAGGTGAATTCCCATTCATACTTTGACCACCATTCTTTAAATGGATCGGGCCCTTGGTACGGCGATCCTTGATATGGAGAACCGCTCGAGATACTGATAGGGTGGCCCGGTGTTCCGGTTTTCATTTCTGGGTCAGGGTCGTCATCCATTTCCATCTCCTGAGAGAAGTGATCTTCGGGTCCCAAGGGATTGAAATCAAAAAGATTGTTGACATAATCATTGGGATTGAATTGAGCTGGGGAATAAATGGAATCGGAGTGATGGAAAGAATGGGAGTGAAAGGAGTGGTGAGATTGGTCCGAATGATGTGATTCTTGAGAGTGATGGGAATGTTGGGGCTCGTTAGAAATGGGTAGCCCAAAGTATGGAGGATCAGATGGTGAGGATCCTAGTGAAACAGGATGCCTTGTTGGCTCGAAGTTATGGCTCCAGTGGTCCCGAGAGTCGGAACTGGAGAAAGTCGCTGACGAGGTACGTCGATGGGAAGGTTCTGCGTGGCATGATGGCCCTCCTCTCATTGGTCCCTTTCCTCTGCCTCTCACACGTGGCGGCATTTTTCAATTAGTTAACATGTCAAAATAAGTAAATATAATATAAACAATAAAAGGAAAGTTAAGAATAATTCCTAGGTCATTAGCCTAGACTCAGAAATCTAAGGAATGTGCTTATTGTGTCATTGAGATTAAACACAAAAGGTTAGTGTTTAATTCACTCAATGTTGGCTCTGATACCAACCTGTCACACCCCGATATTTCCACATATTACCGGTGGGCCCGGCAGAGAGTATCGTGACGTAGTTGATATCATCATAGTCAAAATACACAATATAATATCACAGCGGAAGGCTTGGGAAATAAACTATTACAAACCATAATGTCTGAGTGTTCGACGAAAGAATATACAGACTGGATTGTAATAAGATCCACAGGCGGATCATAAATAAAATACAAGAAACGGAAAAATAACATACTCCAGGTATCTAGGGATTTGCAAGATCCTCTTATATGACACCTAATAGCTCCAACCTATTTACGAGAAGTACCTGTCAATCAATCTTTAGAAAATACGTCAGTTTACACTGGTAAATACAATTATTGATTTAGGTGCACAAGGCACAAATCATTTACAACTTGGGACAATTATTTAAAGATAATCTTGTATACAGATTTATATGTTTGTCATACAATTGGGGCCAGTTGGAAGCCAGTCATGATTAACCGACTCACCACTTATAGAACCCATAAAGGAGTTATCCCCAACATGTGGGTTTATATTTTAGCATTTGCATCAGTCAGGTGCATGCCTACACCCCGTGCATAAGTCGTGGCCATTTTCAAACGAAATGAGCCGAGGATATCCAGGACACGGTCGAATTAACCCCTAATGTTTATGTTATCAAACAAGAAAGATTAAAACGGTTTATGTAAATTTATTAATCACAATCCGATTAAATGATTTCATATCCGACCAAGTGGTATTATTATAATACCATATCCCAAGCCCGTATAAGGGAAAATAAGTTAAAAGTATTTACCTGAGCTAAACGTGAAAAGTAACTCAACCGTAAAATCCTAAAGCTTTATGATGGTACCTTCTACTGGATGCTACTAATCTGTATAGAAGGTTTAACAACCTATTAGGATGCTAACGGGTCTTTAATTAAGTCAAAGACTTAGACCGGCTAGCAAGGAAGAAACTTTACGGTTCTAAACGCTAGATTAAGTGGAGACCGAAATAGAATGTGGTTTAGACCCAACAAGCTTGGATACTTGTATAATATGGGTAAACTAAACATATTCTGGAATTTGAGGATTTAATGATAAGGTTAAACCCGTTTCGGCTATTTTACGTAAATTAGTCACATAAGTCGATCCGAACACATAAATGCGTAACGGGTAACCAAATGAATTATATACAGGTCTTATTTGTTATTATGCTTAAGATATGTTAATACATCAGTAGGATGTTAACATATATGCCCAAAAAAGTGTTTAAAACCAATTTAAGTCCTGTAAGGGCATTTTGGTCATTTTAGTAATTATAAAAGGGATTTTATAACAAACTGAAGTTCTGGTCTTTGGTAATCAGTAAAAATATTTATTTTATCTCATTACATCAGTAATATATTACATATATGTGAGGTTTACCATTTATAGCCAAACTATGCCCTGATAGGGCATTTTGGTCATTTCACATTTGTTTTTAAGGACATTTTTGGAAACCTGAGTTTATAACTTATACCTACTGTAATAATATTGAAATTTGTTTAAAAATTCAGTAGGTAACAAGTCTTAGATGTTAAGTATGGTTTTAAACCATACTATGCACCTAAATAGTGTAAAACTCGCTAATTGACGATAATCAAGATGTTTATGTAAATCTGAGATTTTTATAAGTTTTAAATACTCAAAATAATTTATTCAATGTATAAAATTAGTAGGAAAAGGTTTGGCATTCAAATCATTTGTTAATCTCAATTTATGCATGAAAATGGTATTATCGTCTATTACCGAATCACACAAGAACTCTATGATTTAAACTTATTATAATCTGACCAAAAATCTTAATATTCCTTAAAAATAATATCTTAACAGTAGGTAACGAGTTTTGGTTCAAAATCCAAGTTTAAACATGTCTTATGCAAGATATCGGAATTTAATTAAGAAAAAGCTTTTAATTACGATATCGGGCAAAACTCCTATTTGAGACCAAGAAATGATAGGTTTTTGTCCTCTCACATTTCTAAAAATCTCATTTATGAGTCAAAAGGGCTTTTACGGCATTTGTAAGCATATTAACAAACATGAGCATATAATTCAAACCAATAAGGACCAAGTAATATAACTCCAGGAGGTTACACTACTATATAATATGGTCCTAATGGAAGCTTAAAACATGGAAGAATTAAGCTTAAACGGGTCAGAACTGAAAGTCAAAGCAACAGTCAAGCTTTTGCGACTTTCGGTTATATACTAACCTTAAACTGATAATTGTCGGGTTAGACCTGATTAAACATGTTCTAATACTAATTACCAAGTCATTAGAATACTAAAATATAATTTAGAATCTCTGTTTTTATTAGTTTAAATCATTTTTAAACTTTCTGTCCAGTTTGACTTTTTGACTAACTAGTTTGACCCGACAATTAACTAGTCAAACGAATAAATTAGGAGGTGACCTTTTAAGGGTTAATCACCTACCTTAATATGGTTCCATAACCACTTTCGTTTTGATCAGTGGTTGGACTAATTATGATTAAACCGTAAGTCAAAGCTTAATTACGATATGTTTGACTTTGTGGTTTTTAAGCTAATTAAAAGTACTAAGTAGGGATTAAAACTCTTACTTAGGGTCCTTGTTATCTTTTCCACACTTGGAATTCTTCTCCTACTGCTTGCAAGCTCCAGAAGTGAGTGTTTTGAAAGTTATTGCAATTGAAGTGCATATGAACACCACACTAGAGCTCCTTATATACTAAGTTGCAAGCATTTGGATCATCTACAGCTGTTAAGGAGGCTCCTGGGATCACCCCAGGTGTCCTAGTGGTATCCTAAAACCGACAACAACTCCTGGTTTCAATTTGGAAGGATTTAAGGCGGTTAGTGAAGACACTTGCAGCTGTCCAAAATTTCTGCCCAGATACAGGCTTTATGGACTGTAAGTCTACCTCTTTACGGTCCGTAACCGATATTGGAATGTATCGCCCATGTAGCTATCTTACGGACCGTAAGCCTTGGCCCTTGCGGTCCGTAAGAGGTTGATCAGAAACATGGTTTCTTTTGATCTTGACACTTTTGATACTTCAACTTTTATAATCATTCTTAATTATTTCCGAGAGCGTGTTTCAATACTATATGGTCTCGGATTTAGTAAAAGGTCACTCAGAGGCTTAAATTAGCATGTTGACATTTTTAGTCCCTTCACATACAAAATCAAATGTTGTCAAATTTAGTCCTTCGGAATAACTCGTTACCTGGTTAGGGTTTAGGATACGTGTCTTCATATGATTGGACACATTTTTACGTGGTGTTACAGATGAGATGGCCGGGGGTGATTGTTTGGGTATTCCCTATATGGACTCCCCGAACAATTCTGGGGAGTATAAACGTTTTAACAGGTTGCGACAAATGAAGGTGGGTCGGCAGAGGTCGTTGTCATGGGAGGCTTTACGGGAGGTCGGGGAGGAGGAGAGAGCCCGGGGTTTGATCAGGGAGAATTCCCCGTGGGAACACATGTTTTCGGTGGCGGCTGGGCTGTCTTATAGGACCATGATCATGGAGTTTCTTTCCACATTCGTGTTTCGTCCACGGCCAGCTGAACGGCCCAATTCGGATATGGATGATCCGAACGTGGAAGCACCGCCTCCCAAGGTATCTTTCTGTTTGTTCGGGCAGTGACAAAATATGTCGCTGCGTCAGTTTGCTGTTGCCACCGGGTTCTATACCGATGATGAGTTGGTTCAGGACATCTATACCACCGCGATTTGGGCTATGCCTGATGATCAGTTGTTTGCTTGGTGGCCCACTCTATGTCCTGGACCCTTCGGTAAGAAGGCCCGAGTTTCTGCGATTCCTGACCCACTCGTTCGCTACATACACCGCTGCATTGCCACGTCGATATCTGCGCGTGGCAAAAGCAACGAGTGGGTAACGAAGGTGGATCTGTTCTTTCTGTACTGCTTATATACGGGCACACTGTGCACCCTCCATCGCTGTCTGGTGGAGTATTTCGCCTCGTACGGCAAATGGCAGAGGCGTAGCCGTTTGATTGGAGGGGCATTTATCACGCGTATTGCCCAGCATTGCGGTCTGTATTACCCATTCCTTGAGGATATGCCGGCCCCAGCACCACACGAGCCCTTAGATCTTAGGACGATGAGAGGGATGAAGATTGCGGTGAACTTTCCAGATCTCGGGCATCCGTTTGTTGACGATCACCAACAGATTTTTGAACCCCAACCGATAGTCCACCAGGCACTGCTCGAGGCTAGGGAGGTGGAGATGCCGCATATTGCTGACGTGCCTGTTATGGATGGAGACATGGAGCCTCAGGTTGACCATGGGCATCCGCAGGAGCTGCCACAGATTCCACAACGCGTTTATCATGCAGTGCGGTTGCCTCAGTCCACCCAACGTCTCCTTGAGAGGCTGGTGGCGGGTCAGGATGGTATGATGGCGAGCTGGACACAGCAGTTTCAGCGGATGGACAGGCGGATGGACCGGATGGAGGATTTGATGGAGTGGGTGATAGCTAGTGAGGCCGAGATACGTACCCAGGCGGGGTTGGCGGTTCTACCCCCGCCACATCCACGAGTGTATCCGGGTTTCGACATGGAGGCAGGTCCGTCCGGGACGCAGGCAGGTGGTGGGGATGATTCTGACGACAGCGATGAGGACATGGATGATTAGTATTTGTATTTGTTGGGTGAACTTTATTTTGTTAAACATTTATGGGCATGTATGAACAAATATTTATTTCTTTTTGTTTATTTTGGTTGTGTTGGGCATCTTTGGATAAGTGTTTATTTCATTTTGGTATGTTTAAACATTTGTAACTTGATGTTTGTTCATTTTATTATTTATGCTTAGTTATTTATGCTTAGTCGACTTATTATAAAAAACAACATTTTTTTAAAACTTAATATAAATAATAATATTAAAAAACGACATTTATAACTAATATTCGATTACATGTCTTGCATAAACTTACATACGAACAATGAAAAATAACAAGACAAACAACACAAAAAAATCCAACTGATTATCAAACAACGTTCCCTCTTACGAACAACCCTTGAATGAATATCTTCAAATTCCGCTTCTTGCAATTTATAAATTCGAACCTCCTCTCTCAAATACTTGACTTCGTTTTGAAGCACAGCCTTCATATCCATTAGTTCTTTGATAACCACACATGCCCGACGACACATGGGAGGATCGACCCACACAAAGAAGTTGCACTTAGAACGCTGACATGAAAAAAAATCACTAATATACAAGGGTTAATTGAAAAAAATTCATTAAAAATTCGGGTAAAACAACCATTGTGATTAAAAACATACCATACTGTGACAAGTGTAAAATTGACGTCCGGGATTAGCTTCAGTCCAAGATGTTCTTAGTGCAGCTGTCCTACCACATTTGCAAACAACCATTGTGAATTTGTGATTGTGAAGATGGTGTATATTTCTGTGGCAAGTAAGGATGACAAAAATACCCGACATTTGCAACCAACATATACAAGCTTTAAAACAAAACAAACCAATATGCCGCTCATAGGCCCATACGCGCGTATTGTGGGTACGGATTCTAACAACTTTTCAGCCCATATGCCTCATATAGCCCGATGAGACCCATATCCACCTACTTTTTCTGAAAAGTTGACAGGACATTTATGACACCCCACTTGCATACGACTCTCATCGACCCATACGGGCCTCATTGAAGTTCAGTTTCATTTCTTTTTATAGTTTAACCAAGAACAAGTACATATCCAAATACATATCCAAAAGTTATTTTTTGGACGAGTTCTGAACCACACGATGACAATCCGGAAGGGGACCACACGCGTCTCTCGTATAGTTTTCGCTCTCGTATCGGTCTATACGGTCGAAATATTCAAGTTTTGTTTACCCTTGTTTTTTGTGGTTTTATTTTGGCGGTTTGTGGTGGTGTTGGGGTTGTGGTGGTGGTGGTGGTGGTGGGGTTGTGGTGGTGGGTCGACTGTGGTGGTGGGGGTGGGTCGGCTGGGGTGGTGGTGGTGGTTGGTCGGCTGTGTTAGTGGTGGTGGTGGTGGTGGGTAGGCTGTGGTGGTCGTGGGTAGGCTGTGGTGATGGTGGTGGTGGTGGGTCGGCTGGGGTGGTGGTGGTGGTGGGTTGGCTGGGGTGGTGGTGGTAGTGTTGGTGGGTCGGCTGTGTTGGTGGTGGTGTTGGTGGGTCGGCTGTGGTGGTGGTGGTGGGTCGGCTGTGGTGGTGGTGTGTCGGCTGTGGTGGTGGTGGTGGTGGGTCGGCTGTGGTGGTGTTTTGTTTTTATTTTTTTATTTTTACAATATATTTTCGAATGTCGAGTCTAATGCTAAATTGTATTTTTTATTAACAAGATATCGAAAGTCGGTGTTTTGACGGTGGTGGTAGCGTAATCCTTATGGAGAAACCACGTTCGTATTTTAGATTCATGCACTAGAACGCCGATCTAGGATTACGTGTTATCGGAGTAGCCTGTTGCCTCGTCAGCTCCCAGTGACGCTAGCCAACGCAGTTTGCCCCGTGACATGTCCTTCCAAGAGAGGAGTTCATTAGTGTTCTCGTGAGCCTTCCACCAACGGGAATGCCACTTCGCTCACCATCCTAACAAGAGGCGGAAGACTGGACGGTGGTTGATAAACGAAATGCCGACTCCACTGCTCCAACCTCCTGATCCCTTATGCCATTTCAGTGTGGTAGATGTGAAGTAGAATCCCGTTGGAAGGTAGGGTTCGGTACGCAATTTCAAGACAGTCGGGCTGTCATTGTATTGTGTATGCTGCACCCATCGTTTTCCTGTACATGAATTCAAAAATATGTAACAACGGGAATGCCACTTCGCTCACCATCCTGACAAGAGGCGGAAGACTGGACGGTGGTTGATAAACGAAATGCCGACTCCACTACTCCAACCTCCTAATCCCTTGTGCCATTTCAGTGTGGTAGATGTGAAGTAGAATCCCGTTGGAAGGTAGGGTTCGGTACGCAATTTCAAGACAGCCGGGCTGTCATTGTATTGTGTATGCTGCATCCATCGTTTTCCTGTACATGAATTCAAAAATATGTAACAATTAGCGATTTAGGGTTTAGTCGTTACATTCTGTATCAAAGTTACATGTTTTGTGTATTAATATAAAACGTTGTTTAATTACATTTTGAATTATGTTTCTTGTTGCGTTATAGTTAATAAACGACAATTGAAAAACAATTAAAGACTTTCAGAAGTTGACATTTTTAACATACACATTGCGTTATGGAAACAATTAAACACATAATAATAATTGATAAATAAAAAAGTTGACATTTAATAAAACGTTATAATATACCCATTTAATAAAATTTAACATTTAAAAGTTTGACAATTAAAGACGTAATAATACTCATTTAGTAATATTAAATAAAAGTCGTTTAATAAAAATTTGATAGTTAAAAATTTTGACAATTAAACACGTAATAATAATTCATAAATAAAAACTATGTTATAATATATACAATTCGTTTTATAAAAAAAATTGACATTTAATAATACTTATAAAAGTTTGGCATTTTATAATATACACAATTCATTTCATAAAAATATGAAGTTTTTATAATACTAACACAATTTTTTATAACAACATTTTATAAAAAAAAAATTAATTTTCTTATATTAATATTTCACAATTTCCCCATACAAATACCCTATCAAAATAAAGTTCCTTATACCCCAATCATTGGTAATCATTGGCTGACACCCAATGATTGGCATTAATTAGATGGTATGGACCATTTTCAAACGTATTAGGCAATGAGGGGCGTATGGGTGGGGCTAGTTTGAGGCGTATTGGGCAATGAGGGTCATTTAGGGTTAGGGGATGTGTAAATACTTTTTTTTTGGGGGGGGGGGGGGGGGGGGATGTGTGGATACACAAATGCACACGCGTTAGTATGATAACCCAATATTTACATTAGTAATACCCTCCCCGAGACGGCATTCCAACGACTATGTCGGGCAGAACCTCGACAGCCGTTACGGAACCCTAAATCAATCGGGCAGCGTATCTAATACGTAACCGAGGGTTATGATACTTACAATGAGGCAGAACTTCGTTATTTAGGGGGTATAATCCCCGGAAATTACTTTAGCTATGTGGAAATTCGAGAGAGAAAGAAAGTTGTGAGCGATTTCGAATGAACAGCCGAAGCCATCTATTTATAGTGTTGATTTCGCAGTCTCTCGCGGCCGGCAAAGACTTAAGGGTGGTCTTATGCGGCCCGCGACCTAGGGGGTAGGGCCTAGCTGTGCTGATTCGTCGAGTATAGGCTTAACACGCACTTGACACGTGGCGGCACATGGTGACGCCTGGTGTTCAGGTGCTCGCGGCCCGCGTAGAACTTAGAGCAGTCTGTCGCGGCCCGCGACAGGCTTATTTTTCTTGTTTTTATTTTATTTTTAATTATATATAGTATTTTGGGCTCGGTTTTTGCATACAGGATATATTTTAAGACATATAAGGACATTTTATAAATATATTAGGGGTGTTGAAAATATTTTTGGAGGGTTGTTATATCAACGAAGTCTTATAATATTAGAACTAGTTTAATACCCGTCCGTTAGACGGGTTACGTTGATGTATTAGGTTGTGGGGTGTGGCATCGGCAAGGGTCTCTCTCTCTCTCGTACTCTCTCCCTCCCTCCCTCCCTCCCTCCCTCCCTCCCTCTCTCTCTCTCTCTCTCTCGTAACAACATGAATAAACCTATGAACACAAAGATAACATATATTAAGTGGACACAAATATAAACAACAGTACAAACAAAAGCACGATTCTTTAATTTATAGAAGGAAAACGAACCACCCAAAGAAACTGAATAAGATTGTTAAAATATACATAAGGGAAAATTTAAGCATCCAAAGTTGATATGTACTTATAGTAAACTGTACATGGTTCATTGTATTGCATTTGTGCATACAAAAACACATAATTCTGCATTCAAGATACATCACATGTTATGACATCAAAAGGGAGAACACCAAAGAGGATAGTAATCTTCACTACACACAAAGAGTGTCGTAGCAGAATCTAAAATCTTGATCTGGTGCTTCTATTAAGATACCATCTCCAAGTCCATAAACTAAAAGTCACCATTACTTGCCCCACCATATAAAAAAATATATACATTATATTTCTTTGAATTTTTATAATTGTTTGTTTCCCAACTTCAGTAATACAGTAAGGTGGAAAACTATAATGAAGCCTAAATTGTTTGGTTGTACAGCCCACAATAGAAACCAAGCGTTGAGCATCTCCCGATGCCCCAAGAGTAACAATAGATAAAACCTTAATAAAATCATAAACTATACAATATACAAGGATCATAATATGTTATTTGTTGGATAAAAATAACCTGAGTATCTCCATGTGAAAAGAGAGCCGATCCATGGATTCCAGGCAAATTACCAGCTTCACAATACAAAGGCATGACCTCATCATGACGCCTTCCATCAGTGTTGAATCCTTCATTAAGTATCCTCCTTCGTACAGCTTGAAAAAGTTATGTTTTAAGTATTTAAATCCTTTATACGAAACCAATGAAAATATTAATTCCAAAGTTAATAGCTGAAACATTCATTCTTTTTTTAAACATATATGGGTGTTTTTTTTGGGTAAAGAAACATATATGGGTTGCATAAGGTTATACAGGATGCATAACTGTTGCAGCCTACCTCAAAGACTTAAAAAACTTGTAAAACGACTCATATGAAATGTTATTCTGTTGTTATACAGGTCGTGTAATATGTCACCGGTGTGTGGATAGTGTGTCAAATGACCATGATTGGTACCTGTGGGGCGTCCATAGGGTGCTGCTCAGAAAAATCAACTTGCAGCTGGAAGGTTCCATTAGCATACAAAGTCTCGGGTGCACCGTTGACCTCAATTATGCATCTTCACGCAAAAAGTCGAACAAAATTGAAGTGTTAAACTTTTTTAACATGAAAAAGTTACCTGTGCCATTTTACCCCACATTTCTTTAGCAGTAACAGAGCTTCCTTCAGGCAAACCAAAATTTTTTTTTTAAATGAAATGGTTTATGGAGTAGTGAGCAGGGTGAACATCATCTATATTTAGTATTTACTAACTCTTAATGCTGCTCGTGCTTTTCTTGTTTTGACCGACAAACGCTCTCTAACAATTCATTTCTACTTGAGATAGATGAGTTGCTCGACATGTACTCATATTCCACTACAGACCTGCTCTTTCTCGAAAAAACCAGAATCATTCCTCCTTACGCTTCCTAGATTTTTCAAAGTCGCTCCTAAAGGACTACGATGCCCGAGTTTCTTGTTGGGGGAAGAGTAATCTTCACATGAAATTATTGGCTTAAAACAGAGAGATCATTCTTATCTTTCATGGAGACTTTTTATTACGAGTGTATGATTTGAACTGCGCGAATCAGTGCAGTCAAAGGATCAGCCATCTGCACCACACAACCAACAAAAATATAAATAACCTCAAATTGGAAATTTAGTTCTTTGAATGTCAAATTGTGAAAGCAGAAAGGAAATGAATATAGCAGATCTGGTCATATTGGGAGGAAACACCATAACAATATTCTAGGCATTCATCTTGTTTATTTGATCATAATTAACAACACCCGCCATATAATTTATGGCCCAATCTAGAAGTGCAGCTTTAGTTGGAGGTAGGGATTTAGCAAGCTCAGTACACTCATCTTATGTATACCAATTCATGACTTTCTATGAGGTCAAAGAGTCAAGAACACTGTAGGAAGTTCTCTAAACCATGCCTGTTTTGCCAGTAAAAACATCCTTTAAATTTTATAAAATGTATGTGATTAAAACATGTTCATGGTGGTTGTAACTAACCTCATAAGTGTTTTGGGCATTTTTATAATGAGCACAATACAGTAGTAATATCAAAACCCATGAAAGTGACTCCAATTGTTGGTGTTCTCTACAATATTTGATACAACATCCTGCAAATATAACAACAAAGATTTGTATTAGATTTGTCGTTAGACATTAATTTGCTTTCCTATCATACAATGGAATACAATTCAATCCTATACAAACGTTATTGGTTGAAAAGGGGCGGATTGTAATGATGAACATAATTCATGTCTCGTGCCTATATGTATATAATAAAATCATAAACAACAACATAGATAAAACTAAATAGGTATGATGAAAACTTTGGAAAAGCGGGATAAGTACTTAATTAGCATATACTCCGGGGCAATGTGGCCCACGGTCCCACGAACAGCGGTGGTGAGATGAGAATCACGGTGGTCTAATAATTTTGCCAGCCCGAAATCACCAACAACAGCCTCGAAATCTTCATCCAAAAGAATATTTGCCGCTTTAACATCACGATGAATTATTTTGGGGTCACATTGTTCGTGTAGATATAGTAAACCCCTTGTTGTCCCTAACGCTGTGTTTTTTCTCCTCGACCAGTCCAAAACGGGCTTTCCCTGGATAGTATCTGATAAAAACATATCCAAATATGTGAATCTAAGTTCTTTTTTTTTAAATTAGATAATAGTCCATTTGACATGAAAAGTCAAAGTCAAACTTTTCAATCTTGATGCCACACTGCCATTTGGCATAAACGGATAGACAAGAAGCCGCTCATTTTCAGTAGAGCAGAATCCCCAAAGGCGTAAAAGGTTACGATGAACAGCCAAACTAATGGTTTCAACTTCTGCTTGAAATTGGATTTCACCCCCGAAATTGTTACTGTCTTTTAATCTTTTTACAGCTACCGTCGTGCCGTCATTCAACGTCCCTTTGTAAACAATTCCATATCCACCCTTCCTGAGAATATTTTTTGCGTTAAAATGGTCGGTTGCAGCCCGAAGTTCCTTGAAAGTATACCTCTTCAAGTGGCCCAAACATTCCTCCGGATCATATTGCTCTGCATATATAATACATTTAACACTTATTTAATAATAACAATAAAACATTATTAGTGGATCGGCAGGCATTTAACACTTATCAAACACCGTCAAATAACTTTTTTTAACTAAACGGGAAATGTGTCGATAAGGGCCTAAGTGAAAAAGGTTAAAAGTCACCCAATGGCTATTTGTAGGGCATACTCTACCGAAGCAAGTATAAAGTACCTGGGAAAATCAGCCTCGTTGCAGCAAGAGGTTGAATGTATCAGCTGGCACATACTGTTTTTCTGTAGTGGTTGCCAGTGGCGGCATTGTTCCTTATCTAAGGTGGACAAAAATTGGCGATGTACTGAAAATAAATGGCATATATGTCACACTAACTATTTATAAAGGAATAGAAAAAAAAAACACTAAAATTCTTGACATAAAATTGGTGATGTACCGAAAACAACCGGTTTTGATCTAAATCCAATTGAGAAAAAAAGATGATATAACGATTTATGTTGAAACATTCACGAACAAAATTCATTTTTAGACTCATGAAACACGATCCACTAATAAGATTGTCATACAGACACCAATCCATTTATTTACAAAAAACATGCCATTATCAAAATGCTCAGAAACAATAACACTATAAGAACCGTATGTGATGGTACCTGTCCCGGTGAGCTGTAATTATCGATAATTGTTGAATATATCCTGCCAAACTTATTATGCGGCCAAAGTGGTTGACTACCATAGGTGGGAGCGGGAGTTGTAGCCGCAGGTGGTGGGGCCCATGCCAGTGCAGGTGTTGGTGTCAGATGGTGTTCTCGTGGATATGACTCTTAAACTGGGTAATTTTGGTCGTATTGAGATGCGTACGAATAAGAAAGCTGAGGATAATTTCCATGCTGATTTCCAGGACATGACAAAGTTGGTTGATAAGATACAGAACCGTAACTCCCATCCTCCACCCTAGAAGTTTTGGCACCCATCCGAATCGATCTAGTTTAATCCATGCAAATCCCAACCAATCTTCTCTGATCGATATTATTACTACCAAATCTACGTTAACCTCTCAAAATATGGTCAAAATAGATAAACGAAAGTTTGATATGATTTCTTAACCTTTAGTTTCATGTCATGATGCACCAAACCATGTAAATGACATTCTGCTGCAATTCTCAGCATCTGGCTTACAACGAATGCAACATTTTCTCTGTGTAATGACTTCCTTTCCTGAAGAAAAAAAATACTTTAAATTTGTTGGCCTTGTTTATATGGTACAAACAGAAACGAATATATGATAGTGTGTCCCATAACATCAAATAATGGCGATAATAGTATATTCGAATAGAACCTAAGTATCCAGTTGTAACATTACATATCTTTGTATAAACATTCATATGACTTATGAAGTCAAATAGAGTGGTGTTCAGTTTAAAAAGTATACATTTGCCAAAAGTTTTTCACAAAAAATTCAATATTGTGTGCTTCATGTAAACAACTACTTCCAAAATAAGAGCTCTAGTTTTAAACTCGTGATAAAATATGTATTCTTTCTCAGTTTGGGAGATTTAAGTCTAGTCCTTAAAAGTCAACACTTAAAATGTTATTGATTGGTGTCATATGGGCCGGGTGCCCTATGACATCACTTAAGATTAATTGGTTTTGAGCCAGGCCAAAGTCTGGTGGAACAGAATTCAATCACATTGTTTTCGATATAGAGCTTGGGGGCTTAAGATCTTCAACTTCCTTAATTATAATGGAGTGCTCATCAATGGTTATCAACTGTTTCATCAAATGTATTTAAAATATAAGAAATATTAGATTGTTTACAAATATAAATATATGCATATCTTTGTGATTATTTCATCAATCAGATTCTCAGTGTTGTTAGTGATCATGCTACTCACCATAGTTAAAAAATTTGAAGGAAGATGAGACATAAGAATGTGCTAATATGTTTTTAATAATAATATCATATTTATAGTAGATTGGTAGAGATTTTCAAACCTACCAGGGTGCCTTCATGTCCGTCTTCAGCATCAAGTCTTGTAGAAAGTACATCATTATTTGATTGATAAATTGATGTTCAGTAAACTATCATATGGGTAAAGTTCTTACCTAATTCAAGGCTGTCATTATTATCAAGCAACTTGTTTTCTTTGACTGTAACACCCTTTCCTCTGAAATTTAAATTCAGTTCAAAATTCTCATCTTGACATGGGCATGAGGTGTCATCTGAATCAAAATGTTCTTCTTGAACCATTTTAGGATTGTGTTCAATCATTGCACTCATGAAGCTCCCCTGAAATCAACTTAAGAATGCAGAATATAAAAACATTCCCATGGGCATGGGCTTTCCACTAATCTCGAATTCTCAACAACATAATAAACCTTGTGAAGTAATTTTAGGTGGTTGAGTTATAGAGATAGTGGGCAGATTGTGTACGTACGGAGCTGGGTGAACCGAATGGAAGGTGAAGAAGATGAAGAGCAAAACTTCTACAACACACACACAAAGAAGATCAAATTCACAAATGCTTTACAACAATTAACATACAACATACCTTGATTTCATGAGCGATTACACTGGTGCTTCAATTATCGGAGTGCAATTGAGAGATTCGAGGAACCGGTGCTCTAAATTGACAACTTTGATGTTGCGATGACAGATATGTTTGAAATCGGTGTTGCGACGGAATCGATGCTTCACTTTTACTTTTCAAAGCATAATGGATTGATAGATAGCGATGGAGGGGAATGGGGCAAAAACGCAGGTCTGAGATCCCTATTAAAAGGAAGGGTCTATGGAAGTTACAGGAAACGTGAGGAGTGGACGTGGGAGAAATCAACCCTAAAACCGTTAGTAACTTCCTCATTTTTGAAGATAGAGTGTGTAACCTCCCTAAACTGCTAAAAAAAAACAGTTTTTTTTCTTAGTTTATACGGACAAGATTAAAAGTAGATGTGTTTGTATGGTTAAATGTGACATTTTAGGTGGTTGAGTTATAGAGTTAGTGGGCAGCAAAAGATGGAAGTAACCACCACATACAAAAACCAACCATAACCTCTTGGAACCGCCACAAGAGCGGTTATTTTAGTGAGTTTAAACGGTCCAGATTTTATCTCAGCAAGATCTAACGGTGGATATCAATTTGGAAGGTGGTTAGACTTAATGGGTTTAATATATATATATAATTACAATTAATTACAATTATCACATAACTAACACACATTATTCTATGTTTTGATTAAACCTACTTTCATCAAATTATCTTGTTGATCAACAACAACACTTTTTATTTGGCTGATGCAGATAATCCGGTACATGCACTTCAACCATCACTTCGCAAAGGGGGTGTCGGGTGAGCAGGTACACTCAGATTAGCTCGATCATACAGGGGCGGATCTTAATGGAGCCGTGGCAGGGCCACGGCCCTGGCAAGTTTTTCGGCCGTAGTGCTAATTTTCCGCATTTCGATTAAAATTTTGTATATATACTATGTTCGGCCCTGACAAGTTTTTTGGCCGTAGTGCTAATTTTAGTGGCCGTGTCTTTCGGCCCTGACAAGTTCAACGGGCAAGATCCGCCACTGCAATCATACATGCCCGGTACCTGTGAATCATTTGGGTCCGGACTCGATGGGGCTCTAGGGTCATCTCGACCGTATTTGATCTGTCCCGTTGAACTATCTTCTGTTGGGGACACTGCAAAAAAAAACCCAATAGATCATATTTTTATAATTTCTAGTAATTTATTTTACATTAAAAAAACGATTTATTGATTTTTTTAATTTTGTGAATTCTGTGGGTAAAATATTCGACAAATATTAATAACTGTTTTTTTTAACTTATCTGTTGGTGTTATTCATATACTTAGTAGTGTGATATACAAATAGAATATTATCTTGCAATATTGTTAATTTCACATTTGTAATTTTTAACGATGATATAGTTCTATCAATGGGTATATATTTATAAGTTTGTGCGATTAGTCGTTGTAGAGTTACAATATTTATCATAAATATACACTAAAAGCAAGTAATTTTTCTAATAAAAAGTTAGGTGGCAAGTTTACCTTCTAGTTCTTCTATGGCTCCATCAGGAGTTAGAGGTGGCGAGTTAACTTGGCCGTAAGTTTCTTGCCCCTTTGACGGTGCTAGATTTGGTGGTGGTGGTGACGGGTTAACTCGTGTGTAAAACTCGGCCGTAAGTTTCTTGGCCTTTTGACGGTGGTGGAGAAGATGGGTTAACTCGGCCATAAGTTTCTTGGCCCTTTGATGGTGCTGCATTTGGCGGTGGTGGAGATGATGGTTTAACTCGACTGTAACTTTCTTGGCCCTTTGACGGTGCTGCATTTGGCGGTGGTGGAGATGATGGGTTAACTCGGCCGTAGGTTTCTTGGCCCTTTGACGGTGCTGCATTTGGCGGTGGTGGTGGTGATGGGTTAACTCGACCGTAAGTTTCTTGGTTCTTTGGTGGTGCCATTCTTGGTGGAGGTGGTGGTAGGGTAACTCGACCATAAGTAGTCTGGTCATATGACGATGACAATGAAGGAGATTGTGGTAACCAGAGTTCTTTTAATCTGGTTACCATTTGAATTACGGCCAGTGGCCGTACATGAAAACTTTCTTTTATGGATCCATCTACAATCATAACTAGTTATTAGTTAAAAAAATGAAGAGAATTTAAGTTAGGGAAATTATGAAGAAAAATAAAAGATGTTTATTTTGTTATTCGTACCATGTAAGTGTCTAGCACTATAAGCTTGAAAAAGAACAAAAAGATATAAGAAGACCAAAGCAAACTTCATGGTCACCATTGTTGTTAATGAATGAATGCTGAAGAGTGTGTCTTTAGCTATTTATATGTAAAATCATCCATTAAGAATAAAGTCAATATTTTAATATATATGTGACTAAATCAATAACCACTACTAACCACGCGTTTGACCATATGCAGTCAACGTGCTTCAGTGGTGAATACGAACAAACCTGATGTATTAAATCTTAATTTTTTATTTTTTTTATAATTTCATATAGTGGATAACTAAGAAAATAGTTATAGTTGATCACTTTTGTGAATTTGTTTTACCAAATAAACTGTTACTTTACTGTGTGGGTGTCCGAAGCTTTCACAACATTCATAGTATACTTTAATCATGAAGAGGTATGGTCTCAAATCAGTGCATACATGTTACAAGGTCACACCGCTTTTCCAATATGGCGTTCACATCACGCGAGTGCATCCAGAAGGTTCTAGAATCTTATGGAAGAAACCGCCGGTGACAAGGAAGATGTTCCTGCAGACAAAAAGGACGACACGTGGCACCAATAGGTGGACACCAACCACGACTGCAAGATTTTTGGAGGACAGGCCGACAGCCAGTACCAGCAAGTGCCGAGCTGGAGCGAATAATCACGCGCCACCTCACCCACAGGACTGACGATGGCAGCGGAGACAGAAAAGGTTATTCTCCTTGGTCGGACAACTGGCGGACACTGGCTAGCTGGCAGGCCTCCTCCTCCTTCATTCTCCGGCTATAAATAGAGGACTCCACCTCCAGGTTTAAGGATCCATTCTCTCACTCTTTACTCTTAACACACACTTATTCCCCATAACAGTACTTATTTTCACGTCAGATTGTGGTCACAAGGAGAACCTCCCTATTCCCCTCCTTGTGGCGGGTCACCGGTCAGGGCCGGCTTTGGGCCCGGCAAACCCGTGCCGACGCCCGAGGCCCAAAATTTCAAAGGGCCCGAAAAGTCTTTTTAAGCTTGTATATATTTATTAAATTATATATTTTGTATATCCATCTGTTTATTATGTAAAAAAATATTGGTGGTGTAGTGGCAAAAAACATCTCAAAATAATGTAAAGGTCTCAAGTTCAAGTCTTTGCTCAATCACTAAGTTTTTATTTTTGTAATTCATTTACCCTTAACCATAATTTTGGGCCCAAATCTTTTCGTCGCCCGAGGCCTAAATTTTTTCAAGAGTTTTCGGGGACGGCTCTGTCACCGGTGTTTTGTTTTGCAGGAGATTCAGTTTAACAGCGAGTGAAGGAAGAGAATGAACCTTACTTCACGAGACGACCAACTGGGATAACATAGTGTTAACCAGTGTTTCATCAAATCACCAAAATGGTATAGAAATAACCATTGCATTTTTGCAAAAGCAAAAAGGTTTTGTATCAAGAATTTAAGTTTTATTTTAAGTCATGTATGTATTTTATCTTATAAAAAAAATCATGTTTCTAGCCTTTTAAACAGTCAACTAAATTCTAAAAGGACAAATAGTTCACAACTAACACCATCCTTTGACTGGTTTTGTTCTTAAGTCAGCATGACAAATTTTATAGATATAGTTGTCTACTTGACACTTTTTAATGATTAAGAAAATAAAAATATTTAAGTGTGAACTGGACTAACAATGTCTTTGGAATTACTGTACCGTGTTTAAACCATAACGTTTGAATTCAAAACGCTTCTATAGTTTCGAAAACATTGAAATTTTCAAGAGCTTCTATAACTTCAAGATGAGGGTGAATTCAATAGGAAGCAGATAGATCTTTGGAACAAGTAATGAGACAAGTATTCGGGTACAACACCGAGTATGTGATTAATTTTAAAGTAATTTAAGGGTTTTAGATTTTTTATCCATAAGAAACCCATGGTACGTAGCTCATTTAAGGTGCTTCCAATATCTATTCTGCTCGATTTAAATACCGCTTCATTCTTGTGTTTCCATACTAGCCAACACCCGATTTTAATGATACGTTGGACCAGTTTCTTGTGTTTCCATACTAGCCAACACCCGATTTTAATGATACGTTGGACCAGTTTGCTTCTAACCTGATTATCAAATATTACCTTATGCATATTCCAAATATCCGCAGTCGAGAAGAGAAACCAAGGAGGTAAATTACACCTTACCGAAATTTTAAGCCAAACTATTGTCGCCACCATACAAGCTGGAAAATAAATGGTCCGAAGACTCCTCCGCCTCGCTGCATAAGGGACAAGAAGATGAACCGATGTTAATGCCCCATCGCGCAAGAGCCATACCCATACGAGTTGGAAGCCTATCAGAGATTTAACCGAGAATCCGTCCTCCGCATTAAGAGACCACTTCCAAGAGTCATTCGAGTCACTTAAAGAAACAACGTTGAGCATGGTCATACATCTATTAAATTCATCCCACTCAGTTGAAAATAGCAACTGTCTACTCCAGTTCCACACATAATTCACCATACTTCCATTGGGGGACCATCAAAAACGTATGGATTCACCATTACCAACATCGCCTTGAATCTTCTTAAATGGATGTCTTGAAACCGAAGTTCCCCTTGCACTTTAACTATATTCTTCCATGTTAAGACAAAAATACCCTTGACTTAACGGAGAAAAATGGATGTAGTTAACGAGCCAGATGAAAATAGCAAGATTACAAACCTTTTGGATCCAGATGCAGAAAAACAAACCTTTGGACGAAAGTCGCAAAACTAGCCAAACCTCATTAGTACTTTGTAGTTAAAAACTTTATGTAGTTTCCAAACGGTACTAGCTTCAGTTTTTAGTTTTTCTTTGTTCAGTCCGAACGAGTCAAAGTTCTTGGAAAAAAGGTGTGTGGTGCCACGGTTAGGTGTTTTTGCATCCATTGGAGCCGGGATCGGTGCAACCCTTTTCCGCCCGTCATCTGGTCAATCAATTGGTAAACGACTAACACATATATACATTATACGTGTTCTGATTCGACATTGAGTTACAATAATCAGTTTTAAATGTTCGGGTTGTGTACCGTTTTAGAGGTTTTTTCCCTTTTTACATGCTGTATTTTTTTCACTAAAATTTCTTTTTTTTTTTTTATTTAGAATTCGCGAACCACTTAACATCTTATCATCTAATAAGCCCATCAAAACACTTAAAACATCTGATTATCGGATTCTGATGTTCACTTTCAAAATACGCATCCAAACACACTTGTATTCGTGATTTTTGACGTCTTCGCATTGTTTTACATGGTGTTTGCTTGGTGACATGACCGAGCCTATCATCGTAACGTTTTGTTTTTCCAGTGTTTCTTATTTGGAACTTTAGAGCATTTGTTTTGGTTTCTGCGGTTTGATGTAGCTCACATGATAAAAAGAGTACGATAGGGTGCGCGACGTGAGGTGGCCACCCATGAAATATGTCATTGTTGGATATGTTGTGTTAGTTGTATATAATCTTTAGAACCTGACTAAAAATCCAAAGTAATTGCTATAGATGACAACTGGTGATGAAGAATGAGTTGATTGAGAGTTAAACCGATATAGACGAAAGGTGCTGATGCAGCAAACTACCGCTGAAGAAGATGTTGTGATGTGTCAGATGATAACTCAACTTGTTACTAATGTATATAATTTGTGAGCAAATCGCCTTAGATTGTTTATAGCTTGAGTTTAGATTTGGAATTCCTTTGTTCTTCCATTGTAATCTGTAATTTAGGATTACACTGATTCTGATTATCCACTGAAGCATTAATTCTGATGATCATGTTGTATTGATTCGGAAAATATACATGTATATTTTTTTTTCTTATATATAATGTTTGCAAATGTGGAATTGAATTTACTAATAGACATGTTATATGGAATGAAGATTTTAAGTTCAATTGAATTCTTGAACCTTTAAGAAGTTAAGAACACTAGATAGATAATGAGACTATGAGTCTCAGAGAAATGGTACATCATATTAGCCTGTGTCATACGCAACTCTCATCTTTTACTGTCATCTCAGCGTCACATCACCACCTCTACAGTTCAAATCTATGTTATACTCATCTCTCACCCTTTTTATATATTTCTAATACGTATATTTATATTTATAGTTTAATATAAAAACCAAAATACATATATTTGTTACGTCTTTCTCCATCTCTTTCCTCAGACCCTAACCACCCATTCTACATCTCATGTGTTGACCACCACCGCCTCCACCATCGTCGTCGTAAATACGCCCCTCACATCTGCTCGTTTTCTTCTTTATAATAGATGCCAATTTTATGTCACGAACATCAAAAGACACAAAATGGATAATATGGGATTACTAAACCTCGAGGGAAAGACTCACTAACTATATTTTATGAGACAAAGTGTGACATTAGGTTGTTTCATGATTATACATGATAGTGATGGATAAAGGGTTGCACAAAAGATGTGCATTTCTTCAAACAAGATTTTGGTTTTGAAAGAATGATCAAAGGGGTTACAAAGTTGTGTAGATCGCAGTATACCGTACACTGACTGAAAAAATTGTATGCCTAACGGGCTATAAAGGGGTCGGCATACCATATGGGTATGGCGGATGCCATTTTCTTTTTTGGTGATAGTGTATTTTCTAATGCTGTATGCCCAAATGGGCTAGAAAGGGGGTCAACTTGATAACAAATTTATATATAATAAATGTCGCAAATCAGGACGTATAATTTTCGGAAACAAGAAAAAATTTGCGACCAAAATCTGATAAACGTCCTACGTTAGTAATGAACTTAACTTGACTAGTTACAAAAGCTGCTCATTTTTGCACCATTCATTAGAATAAAATGTGTTATATAGATGAAAACGCGTACATGACACAAGATGATGCAGAGTCAGACCCTGGATCAGAATCGAGCGTTTAACTACATCTCCACACAACCAAAGCACTAAGACGAAAAAGGAAAAATGATCAGAAAACTTTCAGAGAATAATGTATCATTCTGGGTCATCAGAATATGTTCAAAACAAGTAGCAATAATAATTTTAAACAAACAGTTTCAACAAAATAACCAACAGAAATATCTATAACCGCCTTGTAACATCAAGAAACCCATTAGAATCGAGCATTTTTTATAATGAAAAGAGACTAGGCATTTCATTTTCATTTCTTGATTTTCTTTAGGAAATCCAAAAAAGTCTTGCCACCCATAAATGGCTGCAAAACTTCTGGTATCGCAACACCTTTTTCCGTTTGGTAGTTTTCAAGAATGCAGCAAAGAGTCCTCTCTGTTGCTGTCAGCGTAGAGTTTAACAGATGGCAGTATTGCTTAGCCTGTTCATTGCCCTGTATATGAAATAAAAATATATAATAATAGCAATAATACTTATCGTGTTTGGTTGACATACATGAATAGAAAAGTCGTTCCAGTATAAATACTGAAAAAGATTTACAATTTTACTTCTAGTTACTGCACAATCTAATAAAAAGACTAACTAGTGTATTTACATCAAACAAAAAAAATGATACTCATACTGCTCAAAACAAAGCAAACAAACGTTTTAGGTGACCTTCTATTCATGTATACCAAACGCTACCCTTGGTTTTAAGTCCAAAAATCTGATGCACAATGCGAGCGCATCATGTATGCGATGCGTTCTTTATAAAAAGCTACTAAAAAAATTATAGAAGTTGGTTAACGTAGAAGAGACCCTTAACGTGTGAAGTGTACGCGAGTAAATTACGCATGTTATAAAACGCAAACCCTAATCATGCATGAACAAACATCACATAATCACACATACGGCATACCCTAATCACGCATGAACAAAACATCACATAATCACGCATGTTATTTTGTGGCCGCGTACACTTCGCACGTTAAGGGACTTTGGTATTTTACACTTTTTCAAAAATTATATATACGTAACTTAGAAAATCATACTTAAACTAAAACAGCTGGCGTAATAAGATAAAAGTTCTGTTTTTTGCTTCAAATCAAGCATTCAACCATACTAAGATATTAATTATTGAAAAACCCCAACCCATTTCATAAAATCTGGAAAAAGAATATAACAAACAATGTTGCGTGCGTCAACAATGCATCGGGCGCATCACGCATTATACACCCACAATGCGCACATTTTAAAACCAAGACGCTACCTAAAATATGGTCAAAACTAGAGCTACCAAAATGGGCAGGCTGAGTGATGAGTTGACCATAGTAGTCAAAAAGCAAGACGCACAGCATAAACATCATTTCTAGACGTTTTAGGCAGACTTAAAGCTAGTCGAGTTATAATCAAGCATATATAAGATAATATTGAAAAAACAAACCTTCTTTTGTCCACATCTGATTTCCAATTTTCTAGACTGATAATCTGTGCAATTAGAGCATGAAACAAGTTCTCTGTAAGTTTTGGATGCAGGAAACCATGCTTCCAAGTCATACTTCTTTGCTGCAGCATCGTTTAGCGCACCAGAAACTATAGACACTACTTGATACGGCAATTTCAACTGTCAAATATAAAAATTCATTAGTCAAGACCAATTTAAAAAAAAAACATAAATTATCATACAAATGATCGCCCTTTGGTTGACATGCATCAGTTTTAAATAGTAAAGCATGTCCTCGACTCCTCGTATACACATAAAAGCAAGTGTTTAGCTGTTATCTATAGGTGCATGCATTGTAATATAATAAATACAGCACTGGTGTTAAAGATGAGAATTTCTTACACAACATGAACCTAAAACGAGATTCGCGGGTTTAGGTTTACTCTAAACGGGTTCGGGTTAGTTTCAGGTTGAACCCACGAACCCGTTTAATTAAACGGGTTGGCAGGTTGACCCGTTTAACCGTTTATATTATATTTTTTACATTATGTTTTATGTCATAAAATAAATTGGGTGTGTATTTTATGCCATAATTATAACTTAAAAACATAAATTGACATAAGATTTTACAATTTAAATGTAATTATATTGTATACATATGTTTTTTCTTCTAAATTTTAATATATGAATTTGCGAAACAAAAGTAAAAAATTCGGGCTGAACGGTTTGTGCTCGGGTCAACCCGTGAATATTCGAGTCGTGTTCGGGTTCATATGTATGGCACGATTTTCAGGTCCGGGTCGTGTTCGGGTTCGTCTAAAATTTTCAGATTCAGGTCGGGTTGAACCCGTCGACCCGCGAACACAACCCGTAAGCTAGAAGCAGTGACACCACGATTGAAACATATAATTCACATAAAATAGCATATAATGTATTTAGCAAACAATTACCATCTGATAAAACTCCTCTGAGTTTTTAATCATTTCTTCATGCATTTCCCAAGAATCATTGCCACTTGGTTTGGTCAAGCAAAACTGTTCAACCTTCTCAAACTGATGAACACGGAAAATGCCGAGAGTGTCTCTCCCGTGTGAGCCAGCTTCCTTACGAAAGCACGATGAATATCCAGCATATCTGAGAAATTTTCCAACATTACACAACCGAAAAGAGAATACATGTGAAATTTATATGTACGTATGTATGTAACTATGTATGTGAACTGTGTAAGAAGAGTTTAGTATTCTTGGAAAATGTTTACATCAAATCATACAACTCCAATGAATGCATCAAAAAGTTGTCAATTTTTCTGCACCCGTTAATTCAAAATTACATAGTTTTTGTTTGCCGAGATGTTTTATAAACTGATTTATTTCATTTCGAAATTTTATATAAAAATGTCAAAAAGATTTGAAGTCTATCCTTGATTATTTGAGTAAAAGATAATTAATTAACTAACTAATAACAATTAATGAGTAGTAATATAACTTAAAGTTAATATCCAATATGGTACTCATTTTAGAGATCTCTATGAAATTGTTTAATCATATATATATCATAAAAAATTAACCTTTGCTTTTTATGTTGGACATTTAATAAGTAAATTATGAAAATATGGTGTGATATATAATATTTTGACACGGAACTTGGTGTAAATGGTGTGATGAATAGCGTAGTACCAAAATTTTACACCTTCTGATGTTTTGATGCAGACAATGAAAATGGTCTTATGATTAAACCGGTTATTTTTTCTATTAAATGTATCAACTAAACCTTAATGGTAGCTCATTTGGATGAATCCAATCATCAATATGGTAAGCACATAGCGGTTGTTCAGCAGTTGCAATCAGATACTTGTCATCTCCCTCACCAGTTACCTATAATTAAAAAAAAAACAATATTAATACTCAAGTCTGCTGCAGAATTAAGTGATTATGCGTCTCTCACAAACCATTTAAAATCCTATGATTAACACAAATAATAAAAATAAACTTGCTTTATGAAGATTGTATCAAGAACAATGACTGCAAACTTCATCTTGATTTATATAAAGTATACATCTATTGTAACTAGGGGCAGCAAATTCTTGACACTACCCCCCAAACCCGACACGAAAAAACAGGTTTGGGTCGACTAACACGACCCGTTTAAAAAAGCGGGTCGGGTTCGGGTTGACCATATTAAAAACAGGTCGGGTTCGGATTGACCCGTTAACCTGTTTAACTATTTAGAAGTTTAAAAAAAGGTTCAGGTTTGGGTTGACCCGTATTAAAACAGGTCCAGGTTTGGATTGACCCATTAACCTGTATAACTATTTAGAAGTTTAAAAAAAGGGTCAGGTTCGGGTTGACCCGTATTAAAAACAGGTCAGGTTTGGATTGACCCAATAACCTGTTTAACTATCTAGAAAAAAATATATATATTTTTGTTATTTCCGTTTCTTTTTTACATGGTTAGTCATAATAATGTTAGTTTTGACACATTATATTAAAAATATGAGTTAAACGGGTCGGGTTCGGATTGACCCACATTTATATGTGTGCGACTTAAGAGTTGAAATATTTGACCCAAATAATAATATGGGTCGGGTTCGGGTTGAACATTTCAACCTGCCAACCGTCAACCCGACACGATTAAAACCCCTAACTGTAACGAGTTTGTATAACTTAAATATTTTTCACAAATCGACAAGCAAGTTAGCTACCTTGTAAAGTTCTTCATCAAATTGTGCTAACTGAGCACATTTTCCCATTATATCTTTCCTCATAAAGAATGGTGTCTGCAGTGCTGTGTATTTCCTTTTCTCCAAAAAGTCAAGACCAAAATTTATAAGAGCTTGATTTAAACGCACACCGTCTCCTTTCAAATAATACCCTCTGCCACCAGCAACATTAGCACCTGGATTTCAAAAATCAAGAAGCATTAGCTACACCACCGTTTTACAAGTTGCTGAAATACAGCAAACTCAGTGAAGAAAATTATAAAGTTAATAATATCTGCAAAATAACAAAATATATATCTGTGACACTCATAGTTGTTAATGTGGTCGCCTAGGCGCAATTAAGACGCTGGGCGGGAAAACTGCGCTTAGAGTTCCGAGGCATTTAAGGAGTGTGGGTGTAGGTAATTATTATTCTTTTTTTATTATTTTTTTTAAAGATTCAGGCTCTATCTATAAGAGACCTTTCAAACTCCCAACAAACATCCGAATTTACTGGATTCTCAACGAACAAAAGCATTCACTGGATTCTCAACATCGATTCTCAAACAAAAACTGCCAATAATCTTCAGGTTCGTTCATATATGCAAATAATCTTCTGTCAATCACTGGAAAACACTTCTAATAATCTTTAGGTTCGTTTAAGATATATTTTTATATAATTATGTCACTTGCACTATTTTTTCTGGCCCACGCTTTTCTGCGCTTCTCGCCTAGGCCCCGGGCCCAACAAATCGCCTTGAGTGCGCCTCGAGCCTTTAATAACTATGGTGACGCTATAAAGTGGGGGTTGCAATTTTGGCCCATGTGGGTTAAAACTTTATATATCAAATCATCAAAAAAATACCCCAAAGTGTATTTGAATACTTGAAACCTCTTAAATTTCTTATTCATGAGTTTACTATGTTATAATTTTTAATCCTATCTGATAAATGAACTATTTAAAAAATTCAAAGAAAAAAAAAGTTGACCGGTCAATCCAACCTAAACCATTTGACCTCAATTAAAAAGTTACTCCTTTTGACCCATTACCCGACAACTGACCCGCCAATTTTGCGACCTCTACTATGAACAGGTAAAACAATTGGCCAAGTGAGGATCAAAAATAGCAGACTTATGGTAGGGCTACAAATGAACCAAAAAAGGAAAGTTTGTTTGTGTTCGTTTAATAATTGAATGAACATGAACAGAGACCGCGTTCGTACATCTATGTTCGTGAACGTTCAGTAACATGTTCGTTTATGTTCGGTTGTGTTTGATAGTTCATTAGGGTTTTTTAATTTCTATTTCTTATTTATATACTTAAAAATTCCCACTAATAGAATATTTAATAAATATTAGTGTATTGTATATAACATACCTTTTAACATAAGTTCATTTGTGTTCGTCTCTGTTCATGAACGCATGTTTGTGTTTCTTTATGTTCAATTGTGTTCATGAACATTCCTTTGTGTTCGTTACCTAAAATTAACGAACGAACACGAACAAGTTCATTTCCTTGATGAATGAACACATTATTTCCTTAACGAACAAACACGGCCTTGTTCGTGTTCGTTTGGTTTGTTTGCAGCCCAACTTATGATTCATAATTAAAAACATTAAAATATAAATAATAAACCACAAAAAGACTTTATCGAGTCAAAATCATCGAAATACCTTTTTTCAGATCCGCGATACCGAGAAGTTCCACAAGCTCAACGTGATTTTTCAGATTTGTCTCTTCTCTTCTCTCTCCCCAGGTCCGGACAACAGCATTGTCCGCCTAGATTTGTCATCGGTAATAAAGGGTAATATTGTAATTTGTAATACAACCACCATGTACAGAATGCATAAGGGATAGGAGATAACGATTGGTATGAACAGATAATGATATAAATAAATTATTAAAAATAATGTCAACCTCATCATTGCTAACAGGAACCGAATCATGCACAAGATTTCCAACTGTCTCTAGTTTTGAATATAATGCTGTACGGGCCTCCTGAACCTCTGCTTGCTTCTTTGCGGTTGAATCCTTGTTTTCCTCTGTGTTTTTTATTAGCGAACTCGCGTCTCCGCCAGACTTCAAAAGAATACATTTTTCAATTTAGCTTTTGTTTTTGGCAACTAGAAATTATATATTAACACTAGGTTAGAACCCCGTGTATTACCCGGGTTAAATAAATGTAATTTTATATATTAAATAATAAAAAAGTTATATTTTTATGAACCTCGTATATTGTACGGGTTAAATAAATGTAATTTTATATATCAAATAATAAAAAATAGTTATATCTTTAAAAACCATGTGTATTACACAGATTAAATAAATGTAATTTTGTATACTAAATACTAAAAACGTCGTATCTTTAAAAAAACCCGTGTATAATCGGGTTGAATAAATCTACCAAATAATAAAAATATTACATTCTTAAAAACCCCATATGTTACACGTGTTGAATAGATCTAAAAAGGAGTTATATCTTTAAAAACCATGTGTATTATACATATTAAATAAATGTAATTTTGTATATTAAATACTAAAAACGTCGTACCTTTAAAAAACCCGTGTATAGTCGGGTTGAAAAATCTACTATATAATTAAAAAATTGTATCCTTAAAAACCTCGTGTATTACACGTGTTGAATAAATCTAATTTTACATAACAAATGATAAAAACTTATATCTTTAAAAACTTCGTGTATTACACGTTTACATAACAAATGATAAAAACTTATATCTTTAAAAAACTTCGTGTATTACACGTGTTATATAAATGTAACTTTGTATAGTAAATAATAAAAAAAGTTATATTTTTAAAAACCCGCATTCTACACGAGTTGAATAAATATAATTTTGTATACCAATTAATAAAAAGAAGTTATATTTTTAATAAATTAGGATAACATTTAATATTAATTTATTATTTATATATTTAATATAAGATAAGTAGGAAATAAATGTATTTGTTTTAAAAATATATTAAATTAACAATTTAGATTTCAGGATAATATTTTGTTAAAGTATGATAAGATTTAATATTAATTTATTATTTATTTATTTAGTTAATATAAGATAAGTATAGATTTGAGGATGCCTTCTATGAATGACACGTGTCCAAAACTTGGTTTCTTTTATTATATTAGATAGATTTGAAAAGATCAATAAAACTAACAATCCTAAGTTTAGCCACTTCTTTGTTAATCCTGTTAAAGTCTTTTCGCAACTGCTCCAGCTCGAATTGACCTATAAATCAAAGCGAAAAAAAAAGAATCAAATAATTGTCAAATCTTATTCCAGATTCAAACAACAACAACAACAACCATACCCAGTATAATCCCACATATAGCGAAGCTATTGATAGGGTCTGGGGAGGGTAGGATGTAGGCACGCCTTACCTCTATCCCAGAGGATAGAGAGGCTGCTTCCAGTGAGACCCCCGGCTCCAAAAACCAGATTCACATATAACCAAAAAAACAATCAACAAGATAAAAGTAAAAAAAAAATAAAAAACTCACGTTGCCGCCACTCTTTGTCAAGTCGAATAATTTCATCGACAATTTCAACACTTGCACCACGACGACGCTGAGATTCGCGTACAATTTCCGGATTTCCCCCCTTTTCCTCCCGAAATAGATTAATGTCCAACATGCTTCCTCTTTCTTTCTTGCTTTCTTTCTTATAAAATGAAAAAAAAAAATATAACTTTTAAAGCGTTAACAACAGAACACAATTAGCTAGTAAAACAATCAGTAAAAACAACAAGGAGATAACAAAATAACTTAAGACCTATCAAACTATTAGTATGTTATAATAACGTACATAAAATTAACAATTCTACTAAAAATGAATTTCCACTCAAATCCATTCCAATATAACTATTGCATTATCAATCACGCACGGATATAATTAACACAAAGCTAACGAGCTCGTGTATAAACCCTATATCAGGTTACTCCACGTAACTAAACAAAACCTAATTTTAACATAACAGATAAATCAAACAAACGCAAATACATCCCTAACCCTTAAACAACAACAACAACTGTTTCCTGTTAACTTCAAATGGACAAAAACCTTACGAAAACCGGTGACGAAAACGAACTGAATGAACAAAGAGCAACAATCTGGTGTAGAACAACATAAACAAAAAAAAAATGATAGCTAATACTAGGGGTGGCAAAACGGGTGGGTTGGGCAGGTTTGGGTCAGTGGCGGATCCAGTATTTTTTTTTCCTATGGGTTCACTTTTTTGAGTGGTCAGATTTTCACAACCATAGGTTACAATTTTTTGGTCGGGTTGGGTCGGGTCGCAACTCGCAGAACATAATAAAGACCTAAATTTCCATTAGCATTAGCCCTATAAAACTAAAATTGCCTAAGACCTAAAGTTCATATGAAAAAACCATCCTATAAAAACCAAAAATCACAACTAATGAGTTCATATCAAATTTAATCAAATATTGAGTATTTGAGTTAAACACTTGTGCAAAACATGCTTAATGAATCAAACTACACACTTATGCCACTTACAACCTAATAGCCGAGATGGAAACTTGAAGAATTGAAGAACTTGAAATCACTTAGAGTGAACACAACATGTGTAATCGAACCTGTGGGTATACTGAAAGTACTATATATACCTGTGAATAACGGCCGGAGGAGAACGGTTGTCGGCTGGAGGAGGACGGCCGGAGCGGAGTTGGTCGCTAAGGGAGGAGGAGGCACGGTGAGAGTGGAGGCGAAGGAGTCTGCTGTTATGGACTTTGTTTTGTTGTAACCCTAAATGGGTTTTTCATTAAAGAAAAAATATAAAAATAAAAATGGAATAAAAGTTTAATCATTGCCTATACGGGATTCGAACCCGAGTGTCAAGGGAAGAATAACGCGATTAATAAATGGTTCGCCGCTCATTAACTTCCAGTTTTGACAAAAAAAAAAACTGCTTTTTTAAGATGATCTTGGTTGTCCATTTAAGGCAGTTATTTCTGAGGTTTAATCCTAACCAGAATAATCCCTAAAAATTTGGCAGTTTTTTTTTGGTGCACCAGTTTAGCAGTTTCCACCCTTTTCTTACCACGTTCATTCAGTTTACAGACATTTCTCTCTCACACGCTCATCTATTTTTCCCCTGTCACCGTCGTACAACATCCTCTCGGTTACACACCCTTTTTTCATGAATTCTCTCTCCAAGAAACCCTAATCAATACGATGCATCCCTAACTCATCTTCTCGATTTCTCTTCTCCCCACTACTTTTGATTCTACTGTCAATTAGTGAGAAGATCAGCATTTGCAACATGAAGATGCAATCATCTGGTGTTATATTGCTTTTTTATCTATCTTCTCCATCATCAATCTCAAAATTTTATGTCATCCTCTCACCTTGCCGACTTCCCTATGTGCGCTGCTTCTTCACATGACGAGACCCTAGAAGTGATTATGATGTCGTTGCTGATGAATCTCAACCTCAGGTATTGTTACTTTCGTTTTTTTGCTAACTTCGCAATAGAATTAGGGTTCACAATTTCATATACAGTATGTAAATTTAGCATCCTCGAAATTCATAATCGAACTCTTGGCGAGGTAATATCCGGAGGGCTCATGGCGGAAATCGATGTTTCTACCATTGAAGCAACCGTGATTTTTCAGCCATTGTGTTCACCCTTTCTCATCACTTTGTTACTGTCGTTCGTTGGGTGTATTTTATGATTTTTGTATATTAAATGAACTTTGTATTTAAATATTCATTTGTTTAATTTTTCATTTTTTGTTTTGAGTTTACAGGGAATGAGGGGTTTTTGTGCTTCATTTATGGATAATACAAAGTCATATTAAGAGAGATGATCCCTCTCACATCAACACAAATGCTCTGGTGAAGTGAAAATTGGACAAGTAACAAAATTATTTAATGTTTCATATGATGTTATATTATATATTTAAGGGTAAATTACACTTTTCGTCCTTTACGTTTGTAGCGGGTTGCAATAGATGATCTTTAACTTTAATAATTACAGTCACAGTCATTTATTTGCTAAACCTGTTACACCTTAGGTCCTTTGACCCTAACCTGGTTAAAACTTTCAGTTAAGTGAGGTCATGTACAACCCATGTGAGGGAAAAACAGTCATTTAATAAAAAAAAAAAGAATGTCAAAATTTAAAAATTATAAACCTAACCCATCATCATCATTTCCCTTGTACTCTCTCTCTACATACACTTCTACAACCATCATCATCAGCTCTGTATCCGCAATTGAGATGGATTGAGTGGGTAAAAAGTTAGGGTGTGAAATTGGGGGATTTGTGGAGAAATTTGGGGTGATTTTTTAAGTTAGAAAAAAAAAACTTATTGCGAAGTTTGTAGTTGCGATAGAAAAGATGAGATCTTTAAATCCAAGATGAAGTTTTTCTTACTTGGAAGATCACCGGAGGAGCTAACTGTTGGAGCCGATGGTAAGATCCAGAAGCGACCGTTTAATACGATTAAAGAAAATAAAGAAAACCTGAAAATGGGTCGGAGCAGACCCGATGACTCGTTAAACCAAAGCAGAGGATATTCAGAAACTGAATGGCTACTTCTTGAACTGCTAACACGATCTTCAGAATGAATGAAATTATAAGAAGTTAAAACCTAATAATAATAATCCAACCAGTCTTTTCCTCGCGCAATTTAAAGCTCTGTTAACTATGCAATTTAAAGCTCTGTTTCTCTACTTCATACGGTAAACATTAATAGCTCGAATTTTCTTCATCTAGATTCATGTTTAAAGCTAATTATATCAATATATAAAGTTGTGACTTGTGAATCTCTTAGATGAATTGTTTTCATGAAATTATCTTATAAGATAGAGTTCTGAAATGAAGAACTCAGAATCAGAACAAGCTTTCTACATTGAGAGTACAGGGGGGCAGAGAGAGAGAGAGAGAGTAGATGATGATGGTTTAGCTTATAATTTTTTAATTTTGTCATTCTTTTTTTTTATTAAATGACTATTTTGGCCTCACATAGGTTGCACATTACCTCACTTAACTGAAAGTTTTAAACAGGTTAGGGTCAAAGGACCTAAGGTGTAACATGTTTTGCAAATAAAGGACTGTGACTGTAGTTATTAAAGTTAAAGGTCATCCATTGCAACCCGCTACAAACATAAAGGATGAAAAGTGTAATTTACCCTATAGTTAAGTAACAAAAAAAAGTGTATGTGTTTTGCAGTGGGTTCAAAAAGTGGCTGCCTACCAGGTGTTTGATCAATTGCTTCCCATTTTATATGTATTATTTCAGATATTGTGTTTTGAAGTTGAAGTTGATTTTGTGTTTATTTCAGATTCAGGGTCTAGGTTGCCTCTTAAACGGGTCAGAACTGTCTTAGAAAGTGGCTGCCTACCAGGTGTTTGATCAATTGCCTCCCATTTTATATGTATTATTTCATATATTGTGTTTTGAAGTTGTTTTTGTGTTTATGTTAAATTCAGGGTCTAAGTTGCCTCTTAAACGGGTCAGATGTAACGCCCTGCTTTTTCATACTTTCCATACTTAGAAAGCTCGCCTTGTAATGCTATTCTTGGAAATCTCGTATTCCTGTAATCGTCTTTTCGTTGTAATCGTTGTAAAATCCGAGACTTGGATCATAAATAAAAATTCGTATTTCTTTAAATATACATGCTCATACGTTCAAATCCTTATTCGTAATTTATACGTATACGATACTTATTTACAATGCATATACTTAACCATACTTGTCCTTATATTGTTGATACTTAAAAACCCCTAATAATATGCTTTATTACACAACAATTAATCATCTAATATGTGACATATACTTGTCACTTACAAACATGTTACATACTTATACATCACACATTTTACCTAGTTAAATCATGTTTTATTTCATATTATACCTTGTTACAAGTTAGGGGAAACATTGTTGCATATTATTACACAACTTAATTAACAAAAATTAATCATTGTAATGTAAAAAAATAATAATAAACAAATATGGCAGCCCCAAATCAGCGAAATTCAGCCCCATATAGTTTGGTTTTGTGGGCTTGTTTCAAGGTTTAACCCTTTCTAAACACTTCCAAAGCCCAACCCATTGAAACCCTAATCCCTTCCCTATATAATAAACACTTCCCCACTCCTTATTCCACTTTTACAAGCCTCCAAACACTTCAAAAACTCTCCCAAACTCAGCTGAGTTTCAACCACGTTTTTGAAAGTTCCAACCATAAAAAGTGAGTTTTAACTCACTTCCACTTCAATTTTCTTCTTCTATAACACTTGGATAACCTCTAGGAAGGTTCTCACAAGTTTTCTTAGGCAAACTAAGGTGAAACCTCACAATTTTTGTGGTCCAAAGTGCACCTAAATTCTGCTAATTTTTATCTTCATGTTATAATAACCCTCCTAAAATATTTATAACACCCCTATATGCCCTAAAATACACCCCGTATACGAGAAACGACCCAAAATACCTTTAATTTTACAAAAATAAAATAAAACAAAATTTAATGGTTTCTGGCGGGGCGCGACATGCCCCTTAGGATCTGTCGCGGGGCTCGAGCGAAGGGACTAGTGGCAGAACCCGGAACCGCCACGTGTCACGTGCGTGTCGAAGCTATACCGGTGACTGATCAACCCTAGGCCCTACCCGACCTAGCTTGCGGGCTGCGAAGGCCCTTGTGGTTTCTTTCGCGGGGCGCCAGGGACTCCCTGGACAGCCCTATATATAGAGGAGATTGGCATTCGTTTTCCGTCGTTCAAATCTCGAAACTCTCTCTCTAATTCTGAATAGAAATAATAATATTCGTGTATTATACCCACTAAAATAGCGAAGCTTTGCCTCGATGTAAGTATTATAACCCCCGGTTACGTATTAGATACGCTGCCCGATTGATCTAGTGCTCCGTAACGCCTGTCGAGGCTCTGCCCGACGTAGTCGTTGGAGTTTCTGTCTCGGGGAGGGTATAACTAATGTAAAATGAGTTATTATACTAACGCGTGTGCATTGCTTTAATTAATAGATTATAACCAGGAAGTCACAAAGGAAATACCTAAAGTAGCAATGTGAGTAATCTCCTTTTTGTATAAACTGTTTTACAAAACCTCAACTGTTTTAAATTATAATCAACAATGATTGAGTATTTGTGATTCTACAATTATCGTCGGTATGTTGGGGTATTGTATACAAAATTTGTTACTACACTGTGAGTAGTAACATTACCACCAGTTAGGATTGACAGTACCGTGGGTGGTAATTAAAGTAGAAGTATAAACAAATGTAACTACTGGATTGCCCTCAATACTGTAAAATGATAAAACCTGTTTTGATTAAACTGGGATTCACTCGCCAGTATTTCTTGCTGATAAAATGTTTTTAAACGTGTTTCAGGTAACAAAATGTGAAAGCCAATTAGAAGCCAGCTGGACAGCACCGAAGGCTTGGAAAAGTGGCTATAAAAGTTACCTAAATAAAGAGAATGTTTTAGTTAAATAAATTAGGGTTTATCCCATAAATATGATGTACTGAAAACATGGGTTTTTTTCCATGTGTTTATTATTATAAAAATGTGGTATTTTACTCTGATAAAATATTTCCTAACTACGGTCCTGATGTAAATTTCGTTGCCAAAATGAATAAACACCGATACCACCATCTCTGAGTAGGCCGCGGCCGCCCGCCTCCCGAGGCAGGGGTTGGGGGTTGTGACAGAAGGTGGTATCAGAGCTACAGCCACTGATTTCAGCCACATAAGTGTTCTGCTAACACCAAAATTTTAAATTGTGTTAGGAAGTAATTATGCGCATATCTGTATATTATTGTTTTGTGTTATTTGACGATTTGTTAGTTTACAGTATGAGTGATCAAGGTCCGTCAGACGCTTATTATCAACTGTCTAGTTCTCCTAGAGATGAAGGAACTTCTTCCCAGCCTACCCCCTCGGGGTATTCAGCTGACACAGAAGAGGGGATTTTCATATTCAAAGCACAATTCGAAAACCATTCCCTACCAAAACGAGAGGATGGTTCAATCGGGGAGCACACGAGCGTAGGAAAAGAATGGGAAAGTTACAGCAATAGAGCGCTTTAGCAGCAGCAAATAGGAAAATGAACGCACAGACCCAAGATATACTCAATAGGCGATTAGCTAATTTTCACATTGATGTATTGCAAAATACATATTTTATTCGTGTACAATTTGTATAGTTTTCGTTATATTTAGTTTTGTTTTTCGTTAGAATATGCATACTATTGATAAAATCGTGTTTTGCAGGTCTTGATGTTTAAATTTGCTGGAAACCGAGTAAAACAAATTAAAATATCGAAAAGTCAAGTCTTGAAGCATGTTGGAAAGGTCGGGGAGTTGAAATAGAGTTAAAGAGCTGAAAAATCACTCTATGGCACCCCATCACCCACTAAGCAAGTCTGTGGCACCTGGCGAGAGACTGAAGGTAGTACATGAGAAAAAAAAACAAGGTGGCACCCCGCCACCCATTCCCTGATCCTGTGGCGCCCCGCCAGAAGGCTGTAGCTGGCAATTATTACGAATTTAATAAGGGGTTGTTATGGAAAGTCATATATAATCATCTTAAACTTGAAAAACCCTAGTTTACGATTTTGGGACATCTTGGGCGACTTGTTGAGCATTCTTGGAGCACTTTTGGAGATCTTGAAGCATAGGAATCATCGGTACGAGTTCGGGGAAGAAGACTTGAAGATCTAATCAGGTTTTCTAGTTCTTTATTCTTGACTTTTCTTACGAAACTTGTTATGATGAATTCATGTTTAGACATCTTTGATTTGTTTTCATGTTTTAACATGCTTGGCTAGATTTATAAACCACCTGGACTTGATGAATGGATTAATATGAAGATTTTACCGTTTTTGTTAATTGCATGATTATTATGGATTAATTGTGATTTGTAAAGAGTTTGTTTTAATAATTTGCTGTATATGCATGCTTTGAGTTGGTTTATTGTTATTATTTGCTTCATATGATTCTTAGTGACGGTCTATATCACAACATAGAGTCATATTAGGGTCTAGGATTTCAGTGAGTGTCTATATCACGTAAGAAAACCTTAACTCTTTAGGGAGAATCGGCCGATAACCCCTAGAAGTAATTAGTAATAATTTGCTAAGTCTTAGTGTTCTACTAGTCCTAATACCTGGAAAGTGAGGGGCTATTGGTAGGTCTTACTCGGTGAATTGCTTTAGATAGTCCTTGGAAAAGGTCGTGTCTTAGTTGACCTGTCGGTTTTATTAGTCTATCAAGTCAAGTTAATTAATTCAAACTACCCTAGATCTATGATTGGAAAAGAGTAGGTCAACATTAGGGTACTTACACAATAATTAGACAACTGGAAAGGCGTCTAATAACCGGTAGGATTAACAGCCTAGGTAGTTCCACAGGTTTCTCCTTGAGAAGGGTCGAGGGGCTTAGTTGGTTCTTAATAGGTTTAGTATTTTAAGATCCCGGTTCCATAATTCATGCATTTAACTTAATCGGTAATCTCTTAAAAACAATCCAGTATTCTTGTCTAGGTGGTCTCATTCTCCATATAAGAAAAGCCCTTAGTCTTATTTCGTATTAGTCTAGCTTTAGTTTAATTTAATAGTTTAATATAGATTTCCTTAGTTTTCCGTAACCCCCCCCCCCCCAAAAAAAATAAACATTTTAGTCGTGTCTGTCAGTGTCTATTAGAGTCTAGTTTACGTGATACATAGAGTCTCGTGGTTCGATATCCGGACTTCCTAGGTTATACTACATTGATCGGTACACTTGCCGATTGTGTGGTTTTAGGTCAAGTCTAGAATTAAAGCTTTGTAGTGTCTAGTTTAGAGAGTCTAATATAGTTAATTTTTATAGTCTGTTTAGCACACATCAAGTTTTTGGCGCCGTTGCCGGGGACTCTTGGCAATCGCGTTTATTAGCTTTGATAGACTTAACAGACATCATACGTGCTACTTGTTTTGTATATTGAGTCGTAGGAGTCTAATTGTCCGTGTCTTTTAGTTTTTATTTATTTATTTTGTGTTTAGTAAATATGTGTGAAATTTGTGGAGGGCCCCATTTTACAGTTAAATGCCCACAATATGAGGGGTCCTCTGCAGATTATTATATTAACCCCTATGTGCAGTCGCATACATATTTTTCACAAGGGTATTCCTCGTACCAGTATGAGGAACCGTATCACCAGCCCCAACAGCAAAATTCTTAAGTCTATGAGCAGGACCAGCTGGATAGGATAATGGGGTTGTTAGTTCAACTGGTAGCTACGGATGAGACTACTCAGAAAATGATTCAAGAACATGAAGTCCTGCTTCAAAATCAGCAGTCTATACTCTCAGGCATTCGATGTTCAGCAGAAGAAATGTCTAGGAAATTAGAAGAAGTAGAAGAAACTGAGAATAAGGGCATCATTGATTTTGGCTGTGAAGAAGATGAGATTATGATGCAAATGGCTAATTGCGGGATATTGAGAGAGAGTGTGGAAGAAGTAGACGAGTGGCAATTCTACCAGGAATCATTGGTTAAAGGGGTAGATGTTGATGAGGAATTAGATTTAGGAGATTCCTTAGGTAGTCTGTTTGATGATGAGGTAGAAGTTAAGGTAGAGAAAAAAGTGTCAAGTTGGGAAGATGAGTTTTTAGGGGAGTTAGAAGGTTTATCAAAATCTGAACAAGTAGGGGAATTTGATCCATTAGGTGATTTAGCAAATTTAGAAGCCCTACTAGAAGGTAAACCTGAGAAAATAAGTGAACCCACACCGCACGTAGAAATTAAGTGTGGGGATCTTCCCAAGGAAGTAGACCAAGTGGTGGAAGAGGAAGAACACCACAGCTGGCCCGTGGTACTTATAGTAAACGAAACTAAAAAATCAAAACCACGGGAGAAGGCAAGGAAAAGGAAAATAAAGAACCGGGATTGGTTGCGGGTCAAAAGCTGGTACAAGGAGGAAAGGAAGGAGCCTTTGAAGCAAGACCAGTCTTCTCGTTACATGCTGCACATTTGGTTTCTTCCAAGTAAATTTAAATTCTGTTGGCCTGACCCGTTTCTAATTTTTAAAATATTTTATAATCCCGCCATTAAATTTTTAACTATTTTTGTGGATTGGGTGGAATTGAATGGGTTAGACCAGGTTCAAATCAAAGAGAAACCTCCTGATTAAATTCAAGTGTGGGGAGGTTTGTAGAGTTTTGTAATTTTATGTTTTCGGTAGTTTGTAGAGTTTGTATACTGACTCTTTTATTTTGTATATTGAGTCTTATTTAGTAGTGTTTGAGTCGTATTTTGTTTAGAGTCGGTACTGCTTTGGTTTTTGCTTGTTTTTGTTTATGCAGGTTTGATATGCACCACCCGTGCTCAATCTCCATTCGGGTGATTTTGGGGCTGCTTATCAGATATCAGGCATTTTTCGAGTGTACCAGTTAGTGTCAAAGCCGATCGCGAATGAAATGCTATACGATCGAGCTGGATTGGACGAGAGTTATGGAGCATACACGTTATAAAACCAGCTAAGTCCTTTCCGATTATGCCCTTAGTCTTTTTATTTCTTATTTATTTTAGTCTTTTGAGTCGGTTTCCATCCTACATTGAGGGCAATGTAGAGTTTAAGTGTGGGGACCGGAAACTGTCGGTTAGTGTCTAGTTAGCAGAGTCTCGAGTCATAAAAAGTCAAAAAATAAAAAAATTTAAAAAAATCCAAAAAAATTGAAAAATCAGAAAAATGTCATTTGAAATAAGAAGTTTGCATATTAACACGGAAAATGATAGAAAAGATGGGTTTTTGTTCGGGTTCAAATAATGATAATATGAGATTCATTAAGTCGAGCTTGTGTCTAGTTAGGGATATGTGGATAGGTCCGGGTTTGGTTTTAAGTCCCTTTGAGTTAATATACCTTAATTGTCGGTCTGCTAGTGGGTTTTCGCCTGGGAGATATGGGAAATTGAAACCGCCAATAAGAGTATAAGGGACACCGTTATAAGTTAAAACCGTTAGAATTTTTGATCATGCAAAAATAGAAAAAAAAAATAGAAAAAAATGAGCTAGAAACTGAATGAAAGTAGCGCATTTCTATGTAGTCTGGGTTGGGGGTAGTGACTCTACAGCCGGATTACCGCTAGGATGTGTGAAATCGAACTTGCAAAGAAAATAAAAAGTATTGAAGCCTAAGTAATCCGAGTTGGGGATAGCGACTCTACAGCCGGAATGCCTCTTGGTTAGGGAAAGCAACGTCTACGCTCATTAAAAAGAAAAAAAAAAGAGGAAGAAAAGTGAAAAAAAAATGGAAAAGAAAAAAAATGTGATTCTAAATTCTCTTGATTTTGATATAAGACGGTTAGGAATTGGTCCAGTGATCGTTCCTTTAGTTCTATAAGCTTGAGGCGGGATTAGGTGGACCGTAGATTCTAGTGTGATGCCCTAGGTAGATTGACAACACTTAAATTAAATTCACATGATAAGGGTTTAGGACCGGATCTGGGTTTAAAGGGACAAATATATTCGCAATCGCGGCTAACGCAAGCTTTGGTTTTAATTAAAATATACATATGCTTTTGACACGAGTGACTGTTCGTCTCTGATTCCGTTGCATAATTCTTTTTCGAGGACGAAAAAAGAGTAAGTGTGGGGATGTTTGATGTATTGCAAAATACATCTTTTATTCGTGTACAGTTTGTATAGTTTTCGTTATATTTAGTTTTGTTTTTCGTTAGAATATGCATACTATTGATAAAATCGTGTTTTGCAGGTCTTGATGTTTAAATTTGCTGGAAACCGAGTAAAACAAGTTAAAATATCGAAAAGTCAAGTCTTGAAGCATGTTGGAAAGGTCAGGGAGTTGAAATAGAGTTAAAGAGCTGAAAAATCACTCTCTGGCACCCCATCACCCACTAAGCAAGTCTGTGGCACCTGGCGAGAGACTGAAGGTAGTACATGAGAAAAAAACAAGGTGGCACCCCGCCACCCATTCCCTGATCCTGTGGCGCCCCGCCAGAAGGCTGTAGCTGGCAATTATTACGAATTTAATAAGGGGTTGTTATGGAAAGTCATATATAATCATCTTAAACTTGAAAAAACCCTAGTTTACGATTTTGGGACATCTTGGGCGACTTGTTGAGCATTCTTGGAGCACTTTTGGAGATCTTGAAGCATAGGAATCATCGGTACGAGTTCGGGGAAGAAGACTTGAAGATCTAATCGGGTTTTCTAGTTCTTTATTCTTGACTTTTCTTACGAAACTTGTTATGATGAATTCATGTTTAGACATCTTTGATTTGTTTTCACGTTTTAACATGCTTGGCTAAATTTATAAACCACCTGGACTTGATGAATGGATTAATATGAAGATTTTACCGTTTTTGTTAATTGCATGATTATTATGGATTAATTGTGATTTGTAAAGAGTTTGTTTTAATAATTTGATGTATATGCATGCTTTGAGTTGGTTTATTGTTATTATTTGCTTCATATGATTCTTAGTGACGGTCTATATCACAACATAGAGTCATATTAGGGTCTAGGATTTCAGTGAGTGTCTATATCACGCAAGAAAACCTTAACTCTTTAGGGAGAATCGGCCGATAACCCCTTGAAGTAATTGGTAATAATTTGCTAAGTCTTAGTGTTCTACTAGTCCTAATACCTGGAAAGTGAGGGTCTATTGGTAGGTCTTACTCGGTGAATTGCTTTAGATAGTCCTTGGAAAAGGTCGTGTCTTAGTTGACCTGTCGGTTTTATTAGTCTATCAAGTCAAGTTAATTAATTCAAACTACCCTAGATCTATGATTGGAAAAGAGTAGGTCAACATTAGGGTACTTACACAATAATTAGACAACTGGAAAGGCGTCTAATAACCGGTAGGATTAACAGCCTAGGTAGTTCCACAGGTTTCTCCTTGAGAAGGGTCGAGGGGCTTAGTTGGTTCTTAATAGGTTTAGTATTTTAAGATCCCGGTTCCATAATTCATGCATTTAACTTAATCGGTAATCTCTTAAAAACAATCCAGGATTCTTGTCTAGGTGGTCTCGTTCTCCATATAAGACAAGCCCTTAGTCTTCTTTCGTATTAGTCTAGCTTTAGTTTAATTTAGTAGTTTAATATAGATTTCCTTAGTTTTCCGTAAACCTCCCCCCCCCCCCCGCCCAAAAAAAAAAACAAATAAACATTTTAGTCGTGTCTGTCAGTGTCTATTAGAGTCTAGTTTACGTGATACATAAAGTCTCGTGGTTCGATATCCGGACTTCCTAGGTTATACTACATTGATCGGTACACTTGCCGATTGTGTGGTTTTAGGTCGAGTCTAGAATTAAAGCTTTGTAGTGTCTAGTTTAGAGAGTCTAATATAGTTAATTTTTATAGTCTGTTTAGCACACATCACACATATTAGCTACTACTGCTGCAGATCCAAACTTGGAACACATCATTGCACCACAGCCACTACCCTTGTTCCCAACCCAACCCATGGAAATAAAACCTAACCCAGGAGACCAGATTCCCTTACCTGCCTTTGACCCAACCGAAATCCCTAGAGCCCAAACACCCCATCCTCTAGATTATGACCCACGGTTTGACGATCATAGGGATTACCCAGAACTTCACCCACAAGAGGAACCCATATAAAACCCAGTAGCACCTTATCCTAACCTTGACCCCCTAGATCCATACTGGGATAACGACCAGTATATTCGGGAAATCCTAGAAAACCCATACCCATACGAAAAACCAATGCCACATTACCCTAACCCGATACCAGCACCCGCACCACCCATGAGCACTGAGAACGTGCAGGAACTCCGCACTTTTGGTGAGGAGTTATTAGATGAAAGTGAAAAGATAAGGCAAATAGGGGAGAGGCTCGTTTGGAAGTACGACAAGCGTAACATGCAATATTGGATGAACCCCTAGTAACAATAATAGTAATAATACACACACACACACACACACACACATATATATATATATATGCGTGTAGTAGAAAAAAAAAACTAAACTAAAATAGATAATCCAATAGTTACTGATGCACAACTAGTATTGTATTTTTAATTCTAGTTGTGTTTGTAATAGATGCATATATATAAAATAGAGTAAATGTCGCAATGCACGACGATTTTAATCAATATGTTTGTCTGTGTGATTGTTTACATTAAATCTTATTTTGTGATATTAATACTTGGTAAATTTTTATAATCCAGATGAACAACAAAGTAAATCAGGAAAACTAGAATAACGAGAATAATGGAAACCAATTAGATAACAGTGACATCCAACACATAGTGGCACAAGGAATCATAGATGATATGCCTTATATCCTCCAGACTGTTAAAGAAGCAGAAAATAAAAGTAAGAGTGGAAGTAAGTGACCACCTACTGAACCCGATCACAGCGTAAACAATGGACCATTACTTCAATTGCCTATTCCAAAAAGAAGAAGGACCATGTCTTATGGTTGTTCTTATAAAGAATTTTGGTCCTGCAAACCGATATAATTCTCTGGCAATGAAGGAGCCATTGCAGCTCTACGCTGGATAGAAAAGACAGAGGTTGTCTTAAAAATAAGCAAGTGCGCAGAGGAAGATAAAATCATGTTTGCTTCCAATCTTTTTAAGAATGCAGCTCTAGAATAGTGGAACACTATTCTCCAGTCTAGGGGAAGTGACAGAGTCTATAATATGGAATGGATCGAGTTTAAGAATATGGTTGAAAGGAAATTCTGTCCTCCCAATGAAAAAGAACAGATAGCTAATAAGTTCTTAAACCTTAGAATGACTGGAATAGACTGTAAGGGTTACACTACCGTATTCTTCGAATATGCTAGAATTGTGGTAACCCTAACTTCACCAGAACCAGTATTAATCTCCCATTACATCTGGGGATTAATCACTGAGATTAGACATGTAGTCAAGGCAGCTAGACCACAAACAATAGAAGAAGCTGTAGAACTAGCAAATACCTTGACTGATGAATTAGTACGTACGCAAGAAGAAAACCAGAGGAAGAACCTAGCTCAAAGGCTTACCCAGGAATTTCGCTACGGTAATTCTAACCGTGGGAAAAACGTAGGTTCTACTTCCGCACCTTACTGTAAGGCCTGCAAGAAGAAGCATTCAGGAAGATGCTCCACATACTACAACTTCTGCAAAATACCGAGACATAAGGAAGAAGACTGCAGGAAGAAACCCAGCAATGGAGTTTGCTTCAATTATGGAGAAAAGGGACATATCAAACCGAGCTGTCCGAAACTAGCTCTAGCCATGAATAACAAGACTACTAAGAATGCTAGGGCATTTGTTCTGACAGCTGAAGAAGCAAAGATGATTCCGGACGTGATTGCCGGTATGTTTTTAGTTAATGATGTTTTTGCTAAAGTATTATTTGACTCTGGTGTGAACCAAAGTTTCATTAATACTTCATTTTGCAAACTTCTCAATCAACCATTAACTAAACTCCAACAAGAATGTCTAGTAGAAACGGCAAATGGAGAATCAATTAAGATCACTGAAATCTTGCAGGGAGCAATAATAGAAATTCTAAACCATAATTTTATTGCTAATCTTTACCCAATGAATCTGGCTGGATTTGATATTGTATTAGGAATGGATTGGTTAGTAGCCAACAAAGCCAGTATTTTATGTGATCAAAAGTCAATACAAGTAAATTCACCAAAGGGTGAAAAGATCACAATTAAAGGAAATAAATCATTTCGATCCACGAAATTCATCTCTGTAATGAAAACAGCCAGTTATGCTAGAAAAAAGGGTCACTAGTGTATATGATTTCCATAATCATTAACACTAAATGGAAAGAATTGAAAGACATTCCCGTAGTATCTCAATTCTCAGATGTTTTCCCAGAAGAATTACCAGGACTACCGCCAGATAGAGACGTCGAATTCAGAATTCACCTACTACCAGGAACAACACCAATTGCCAAGGCACCGTACCGTTTGGCACCAGCAGAGATGCAAGAACTGAAGAAACAACTGGATGAACTTCTGGAAAAAGGATTTATACAGCCTAGTTCATCGCCATGGGGAGCACCGATCTTGTTTGTCAAGTAGAAGGACGGATCAATGCGTATGTGCATTGACTACCGAGAATTGAACAAGGTCACGATTAAAAATTAGTACCCATTACCAAGAATCGATGATCTGTTTGATCAATTGCAAGGAGCTCGATTCTTTTCTAAGATCGATTTACGCTCAGGATATCATCAATTAAAGGTACAGGAAGAGGACATTCCTAAGACCGCTTTTAGAACAAGGTATGGCCATTATGAATTTACAGTCATGCCATTTGGTCTAACCATTGCCCCAGCCGCATTTATGGACATGATGAACAGAATATGTAAACCATATCTGGATAAATTCATAATTGTCTTTATAGATGATATTCTCATTTACTCTAAGAGTAAAGAAGAACATGCAGCGCTGTAACAACTCTCATCAAAAGTCTTATTTATTAAATTAAATTGTCCAATAGGAAACCCTAATTGAGACACCCAAGTGATTCTGCATAAACACTAAAATTTTCAGAACAATCGGAATCAGGATCAGGGCCCCTAAAACTCATGGGGGGGGGGGGTAAAACCTAGTTGGTAATATCTAAACAGTTTAACGTGTAAATCGAATTTGCATACGAGACCAACTCAGCTGAGCTACCTGGACACGAAGAAACCCTAGGGTAGAATATGGTCTCTCGCGCCACGCGACGCGCACAAGGGGATCTTTCGCGTGGCGCGAGGGGGACGGATTTTGGGTATAAATAGAGGGCAGTGGGACTTGATACTGTGCGTTCGTTCGACGTTCAAATTCAATTTGTACTTTGAGTTATAGTAGAAACAGTCTATAAACACACACAAATCACGAAGTGCTGCCGTAATACAGGGTAATAACTCGATCGCTGCTACGATTCAATGTCCGATCGATTAAACTATCAAATGGATGTTTAAGTGCTGCCCACATTAGGGTTTATGCTTTGTCATTCGTTGTTAATTCGATGGATGTTTAAGTATCGCACTTTGTTATTCGTTGTGAAGGTTTTAATCTCGTGAGTTATCGTAAATGTTGTATTAGTTACTAACCTAGTTTGTGTGCATTGTTAATTAAACTAGGTTATCAAGGCTAATCAGTAGGCTAAGCTCTATTCATATTAAAACTGCAATGTGAGTCATTATCTTTTTATCAAATGTTTTACAATACTCTATTTTCAAAGTTATAATTACAGGGATTAAGTCTTTGTAGTCACCAAATTACAGCCAGTATGTGGGGTTTTGTATACATTACTTGATAATCTTTGCCATTGGACAAACGGGTGGCCAATGGTGATATGACCATAGTCACAGATCCGGTCGAGTGACAAATACTGTGGGTAGTTGGTTGATATCAGGAAACAATGTAATCACCCTTAATACTGTAAATTATAACAAACGGGTCATTTTAGTAAAAAGAATGATTCACTCAGTATTTCCTGCTGACAAAACCTTTTTCAAACATGTTTCAGGTGATCTGTTGTGATCCAGGAAAAGTGCCGTGAAGCACTACAAGCTTAAAGAAGTGGCTCAATATAAAATAAAGAAACATATTTTGTAAAATAAAGTTTTCTCAGTGAAATCATGTGATTGTAAATTACCGGGTTTTATCCCGAGTTGTGAAATAAAATAATCGGGAAATATTTCAGTTTTAAAAAGACCCTGAAGAAAACTTCCGCTGTCAATTTAATTAAATAAATACCACGGGATTTCTGTCCCGCGGCTCCTGAAACGGGTCAAACCGGGTCGGGGGCCGTGACAGAAAAAGGTGGTATCAGAGCCACTGATTTAAGCCAATTAAGTATTTTAGAAAATACTTAAATTTTACTAAACTGTTATTTTGTGATTATGTGTTTTATTATTTGAATATTTGTTTACAGTATGGGTAAGCAAAAGCTTTCAAATATCTATCTTAGACTAGATAGGTCATCAAACGAGAAGGGAAGTTCGTCCCAAACAAAACCTTATGCTATTCTTGAAGAAGGAATATTTGTCCGAAAAGCACAATATGAGGAACCACTTTCTCCTAATAAAAGAAGTTTGATTATTAGGAAAAGTCAAGAGAAATTGGAAAGGTTACAATCAAAAGAAGTGAGGGTTAAACAGGAAACTCAGAAATTAAGCAATAACCCACCATGGGAGGACAAATTAGATGAAAAATGGGCAGATCTCTATATGCTAGCTACTGTAGCAGTAAATGCAAATCTTTAAAATACGTTGATTTAAGTTTTAGCACCCTTATCACCTACAAGTCAGAAACCTTATCCAGTAAATAAATAAAGTCTACAATAAACCCTGATGTGTTATAATTGTTCGTTGTTCCTTTGTGTTAAATTGGTCCTACGGTATGAAATAATATTTAAAGGTTATTTATGAAATCTGTTTTAACTTAGTAATTTTTGTGTATTTTGCATATGTGCTAAACAGCATGAATGACTTGTCTGACGCCCTTCAGAATTTAAATCTCTATCCGGTGAAAATAGAGGTTTCGAGATATTTCAATAGGTATATACCTGATATAGAAGAACCTATGGAATTCAATGCTCTACCTCCAGAGAAACCCAAGCCTAAGAAAAGGAGAAGATTCGTGGGATGGAGGCGTGTACGCAGAAGGAAACCTGCCACTAGAAAGATTCCTAAAATAGAAAATCCCTTAGACAAAGGAAAGGGGATTGAAGTCGGGGAAGGTTCTAGACAGATGGGAATGCAGTTTGAGGAATATTCTAAACAAATGGAAATGGAGTTTGGGGAAGGTTCTAGACAATCCAAGATAGAAATTGGGGAAAGCTCTAGACAAATTGAGGAGTTACCATTTCAGGAGGAATTAGATCGTGCATTGGTGAGCTGTGATGTCGTCAGGCCTATTAATAATAATCTCTACCCTTATCCTGCTGAAACCTAATTACCAATGAACTTTGAACCAGCAATCCCAGAACCTATAATCCACACCCAACCTTTAGGAATGGACGAATGGTGGACTAATGATTGGTAGTTCCAAAACCTGCTCAACAGTCCTTATTCCTTTCTCCCTCAGTTCGACCCGGAACCTATACCGAACCCACCGATGAGTAACGAAAATCTAGCTGAACTCCGCCACTTTGGCGAGGAGCTGATAGGCGCAGAGAATAGGATCAGGGAAGTAGGAGAACATATCTCCTGGAAATACGACGAGAGGGAATGTCGTTACTGAAATACCGACTGAGGAAGAATAGTGTGATGTGAGAATGTGAAACGGTGGTTGTATAATAAATAATAAAATATAACAATGTGAAATAACTTAAAATAAAACTTTGTAAGATATTGGTATGTAGTGACGCATATTATAAAATATATAAAATGGGAATCGAGAAATCGATAGTTTTGGCTATATATGTGTTATGCAAATTGTATAATTGTTTCGTGTATAATTGTTATTTATTTGATACTAATAAATTATATCTATTAATTATCAGATGGAAAACGCTAATAATGAACCAGTAAACGAGGTTAATCAATCTGAGCAACATCCGGAGGATCAATTTTTAAATAGGCAAGATATAGAAAATATTGTTGCTCAAGGAATAGCCAATGCTATTCCAGCAATCGTTACTGCTGTTAGAAATCCAATCGAACCTCAACAAATCATTCCTAGCAAATGTAATTCTGAAGATAACTTCAGTAATAGCGTAAATGGAGGCGGTAATCATACTAATCACAATAACGAACCACTGCAAGCTCCGCTCCTTAAGAAAATGAAAGCTGCAACGCCTGGTTGCACTTACAAGGAATTTCTTTCTTGTAAACCCGCTGAATTTGCAGGCAATGAAGGAGCGACTGCGGCACTGCGTTGGTTAGAGAAAACCGAGGCAGTGATTGCAATAAGTAAATGTGACAAGGACGACAAGGTCATGTACGCGTCAAAATTGTTCAAAGAAGGGGCACTAGAATGGTGGAACACAATACTTCAAGCTAAAGGAAGAAATATGGCCTATGCCATGAACTGGGAAGAATTTAAGAGTCTTGTAGAAAGAAAATTTTGTCCCGAATATGAAAAATATCAAATGGCGAATAAGTTTCTAAACCATCGAATGATGGGTGTCGATTGTCGAGGGTATACTTCGACATTCTTTGAATATGCTAGAGTGGTACCAACACTGGCCTCGCCAGAACTGGTACTCATTTCTCGCTATATTTGGGGACTAATTGGCGAAATCCGTAACATCGTTAAAGCTGCGAGACCTCGTACTGTTGACGATGCTGTGGAATTAGCTAATACCCTAACTGATGAACTGGTGCGCACAAGAGATGATAACAGGAAAAAGGAACTGGCTCAGAAAATTACCCAAGGATTTCGTACGGGTAATAATAACAGCTTTAAGAGAAGAGGAACAGGGCAATCCTCAAATTTACCATTCTGCAAGAATTGCAGAAAGAAACATTATTGAAGATGTAATGTGACCTGCAACTTTTGCAAAGCCATAGGACATCGTGAAGAAGATTGCAGAAGGAAAACAAGGATCTGCTATAACTGTGGAGAAGCTGGGCATTTCAAAACAGAATGTCCTAAAGTGGTTAAACCAGCAGATAATAAAGCCAAGCCAGTCAACGGAGCTACTAAAAAGAATGTCAGAGCATTCCAGCTAACCACCCAAGAGGCAGAACTCATTCCAGATGTGATAGCTGGTACGTTCTTAGTTCACAACATTTATGCAAAAGTATTATTTGACTCTGGTGCAAACCAAAGTTTTATAAATACTTCATTCTGCCAAGCTCTTAATTTACCTTTGACCAATCTTAGGCAAATCTTTACAGTCGAAACGGCCGACGGAAATTCTCTTAAGATAGATAAGATTTTGCAAAAAGAAAATATAGAACTTTTAGGTCATAAATTTCATGCGAACCTATTACCAATGCATTTAGCCGGATTCGATGTTGTGTTAGGAATGGATTGGTTAGTAGCCAACCATGTTCGAATCCTTTGTGATAAAAATTCCATAGAAATTCGCGCACCCAACGGAGAAGTAATCATTATTACTGGAGATAAACCACAAAAACCCATGAAGTTCATATCAGTAATGAAAGTTGCTAGTTATGAACGAAAGCAAGGAATAGTGTATATGATTTCAGTAATCATTAGCACTAAGGGTAAAGAACTTAAGGAAATTCCTGTAGTTTCAGAATATCCAGATGTATTCCCAGAAGAGTTACCAGGATTACCACCCGATAGGGAAGTAGAATTTAGAATTCATCTAATTCCTTGAGTTACACCGATAGCCAAGACACCTTATCGGTTAGCACCCACAGAAATGTTAGAACTGAAAAAGCAATTAGATGAATTACTAAGCAAAGGTTTCATACAACCTAGTTCATCCCCATGGGGAGCACCAGTGTTATTTGTAAAGAAGAAAGATGGTTCGATGAGAATGTGTATTGATTATAGTGAATTGAATAAGGTTACAATTAAGAATCGATACCCATTACCTAGGATTGATGATCTTTTTTATCAACTTCAAGGAGCTAGATATTTTTCTAAGATTGATTTACGCTCCGGATATCATCAATTAAAGGTACAAGAAGAAGACATACCTAAAACTGCTTTCAGAACTAGGTATGGTCACTACGAGTTTACAGTCATGCCCTTTGGGTTAACGAATGCACCTGCAGCATTCATGGACATGATGAATAGGATCTGTAAACCGTACTTGGATAAATTTGTAATTGTTTTTATTGACGATATACTGATTTATTCCAAAAGTCAGGACGAACATTGTCAGCACTTGCATGCACTCTTAACTTTGTTAAGAAAAGAAAAGCTTTATGCCAAATTCTCTAAGTGTGAATTTTGGTTGCAAGAAGTGCAATGCTTAGGACACATGGTGAATCATGAAGGTATTCATGTAGATCCTGCTAAGATAGAGGCAATTACCAAATGGAAGGTTCCGCAAACCGCAATGGAAATTAGAAGTTTTATAGGTTTAGCCGGATACTATAAACGGTTTATTAAGGATTTTTCCAAAATAGCTGTACCATTAACTAAGCTAACCTGTAAAGAAGTTAAGTTTGAATGGGGGCCTAAGCAAGAAGAAGCTTTTAAGATTCTAAAGCAAAAGTTAACAAATGCTCCAATCCTAGCTTTGCCAGAAGGAAATGAAGATTTTGAAGTTTACTGTGATGCTTCAAAACTAGGATTTGGATGTGTGCTAATGCAACGCAAGAAGGTAATTGCGTATGCTTCAAGACAATTGAAAACGCACGAGGAAAATTATACGACTCATGATTTAGAATTAGGAGCCATAATTTTTGCCCTTAAGATTTGGAGACATTATTTGTATGGAAGTAAATTTACTGTTTATATAGATCATAAGAGTTTAAGATATATATTTGGGCAAAAAGAGTTAAACATGAGGCAAAGAAGATGGATGGAAATTTTAAGTGACTACGACTGTGATATTCAGTATCACGAAGGAAAGGAAAATGTAGTTGCAGATGCCTTAAGTCGTAAGTACCATGAGAAATAACGACGAGTTTGTGCTCATAGGTTAAATCTACAATTAGATTTAATGGAACAACTAAAGCATTTCCAAGAAACAGCAATCAAGGATGATGCTGAAAGAATGAAAGGACGAATAAAAGAATTAGAACAAGGAGCTGATGGAATTTGGAGATTCCACAAAAGAAGAATTTGGGTACCAAAACAGGGAGAATTAAGAAATAAGATTTTAGAAGAAGCCCATAAATCTAGGTATACCATGCACCCTGGAAACAATAAAATGTACCAAGATTTAAGAAATAACTTTTGGTGGATAGGAATGAAAAAGGATATAGCTCGATATGTTTCTAAGTGTCTTACTTGTTCACAAGTAAAGGCCGAACATCAGAAACCTTCAGGTCTACTACAACAACTAGAAATGCCTGTATGGAAATGGGAACTCATAACAATGGATTTTGTTACTAAGTTACCCAAAACCAGAAAAGGTAATGATGCGATTTGGGTAATTGTGGATCGATTAACCAAATCAGCTCACTTTCTACCTATGAAAGAAACCTTTAGCATGGAAAAGTTGGCAAAGTTGTATGTAGATGAAGTAGTATCCTTACATGGAGTTCCACTCTCCATTGTTTCGGATAGGGATAGTCGTTTCACTTCCCATTTCTGGACTAGTTTCCAAGAAGCAATGGGAACTCGACTAAATCTACGTACTGCATATCATCCACAGACAGACGGACAAAGTGAAAGAATAATCCAAACTCTAGAAGACATGCTCCAGGCATGTGTGATAGATTTTGGTGGAAACTGGGATGATCATTTACCTTTAATTGAATTCTCCTATAACAATAGTTATCATTCAAGCATTGAAACTGTAACAACCCTCATTAAAAGTCCTATTTATTTTATTATTTTATCCAATAGGAAACCCTAATTGAGACACCCAAGTGATTCTGCACAAACCCTACAAATTTCAGAACACTCAGAATCAGGATCAGGGCCCCTAAAACTCAGGGGGGGGGGGTATTTTCTGCTCGACGATTATCCATATATCTTGCTGTCTAAATTTAATTTCGAGAAACCGTCGACTCAGCATGACTACACACACACGCGGCAAGCCTATTAAAAATAGGTGTCCATTCGGACCGTAAGGGATAAGGCTTACGGTCCGTAAGCCAGGTCATTTTCATGTATAAATAGCAGGCATTGGGACTTGATTTCTGGCACTGAAACGACGAAGAAATTCGTTATACACGCTGAGATATTATAGAAACAGTCTCAAAATCACTAATTAGTATAGCGGGGTACTGCTACGATACCGGGTATTAACTCGATCGCTGCTACGATTCAATGTCCGATCGATTTAAACTATCCGACCGGATGTTTAAGCGCTATCCTTTGTCATTAGTCGTGATTCCGACAGGATGTTTGAGTACCACCCGAACTCGGGGAATACTCTGTCATTCGTTGTGAATCCGATGGATGTTTAAGTGATTGCACTTTGTCATTCGTTGTGAGGGTTTTAATCTCGTGAGTTATCGTAATTGCTGTATTAAGTTACCTACCTAGTTCTTGTGCACTAGGTTACAAGGCTAATCAATAGGCTAAGTTCTGCCTATATAAATCTGCAATATATCAAGGCTTATCTGTAGATTTAACTTTGCCCGTATGAATATGCATGCTTATAATGTGAGTCATTCTCTTTTTATCAAATTACTTTCCAAATCATGTTTATTTTCAAAGGTTATAATTACAGTGATTAAGTTTATGTAATCACTAAGTTACAGCCGGTATGTGGGGTTTTGTATACATTACTTGATAACCGTCACTATTGGACAACGAGTTAGCCAATGAGTGATATGACCATAGTCACAGACTCCATTGGACAATGAGGTTACCGATGGATGTTCGAGTGACAAATACTGTGGGTAGTTGGTTGATATCTGAAACATTGTAATCTCTCTTAATACTATAAATTATAACAAACGTGTCATTTTAGTAAAATGAACTCACTCACTCAGTATTTTCCGCTGACAAAACCTTTTTCAAACGCGTTTCAGGTAATTACAGTAGATTGGAGTAAAAGATGGATACAGCACTGAAAGACTTCAAGAAGTGGCTTATTTTATTAATTAAATCAAATTAAGAAAGATTGTTTTATGTAATCAAATTTATCTTTATTAAAGCTACCATTGTAAAACATGGGTTTATCCCATCTATTTAATAAATAAAATCCGGTGTTTTCTAAACTCTGATATTTTTCCTAACTCACGGTCCTGATGAAATTTCCGCTGCAACGTTTTTAAAATAATCACCGGTACCACTGGGCTGTTCGCAGCTCCCGATTCCGTCCAGGGTGGGTCGGGGGCCGTGACAGAAGGTGGTATCAGAGCCACTACTTTAAGCCAATAAGTGTTGTAATAATAATACCTAAGCTTAAATAAAAGAGTTAGGAGATTGCTATTAACTGGTAGCGCACATGTTAGCATTTAGACTTGAAATTAAGAAAAGATGCCTTAGTATAAACTTCAAGATAAGCTAAAGTACTTTTGTAAATAAAGTATGATGGGTTTTGGTATACCATAAGAATGGTAATTAGAATATTGCAAGATATGATAAATAAGCAATAACACTTAAATCTTGCTTATTGATATTACTTGGGCTAGAATAAGATATGTTACGGGAAATACAAGTTTCCTTGGTTCTGTATAAAAGCCCTAATAAAAGAGGCACTTTTGAAAAGATACTATTTATGGGAAATAGAAAATTTTCTCCGGCAAGACTGGGTATGGTGTAGCAGACTCTTCAGTTTGTCCGGATATACTGAGGTTACCTCTCCGGCGCGAACTGGATAAGACGGAGTATATAATATGTCAAACAAGTGACAAGATTTTCCTAAATAGTATCATGATCTGATATCTGACTTGTTTTTGGAAATATGAATCTGTTAAATACATTGACCTGATAAATGGTATGTTTATTTCAGCATGTGAAATATGTGATTATATAGATAGGTATATCTATAAGGAAATCCAAAAACCATAAGGATTGACAATTTGAAAAAAAAAGCACAAGCATCTGTGTCTAGATTTCTTTATTAGGAATCTCTTTTCCGATATCAAACATTATTTTGTTTGATCATTTACCTCGTAACTCGTACAATGAGAACCCTTTAAGTTGGGACGCTATCAAAAGTATAAAGAAATTCCAATACGTTATCATAAACTATTAAAACAAGTAAGAAGCATGTAAAATTGTGCTAGTGCACAAGAAAACACATGAAACTTAAATTATACATCCACAGACGTTGAAGTATATCACACACAACTTCCAAGGCAAGACCTTTGGAAAATATAAATTAGGCTCAATGACACCAATGCTAATTCTGTTAGTAGAAGAACTACTAATAAAAAAGAAACACTTTGCCACAAGATCCTACAAACGACAGGAATCTCGCTGAGGTACGTTGTAACAAAATTTCACAACTATCTATACACAGTCTAATCAGAGTCATAACTATTATCACTGCAAAAAGAGTCACATACCTTTGCAAACTCCCCTATTTCATTTTATTCGACATTCCCTGATAATGTCACTTAACAACAGTTATCACACGAAATTCCAGATAAAAGTTCTTATATTTCTTTCGTTAAAATTCTGACTTCTGCATATAATAAATTGACTTCCGTGTTTCTACTTCTCCTAATGGTCATCATACCATGAGAATTTCTTTCATAATAGCAAATATTGATCTATTTCATTTCTTGGTAAAATCACACATTACACATGCACTGTTTGTTGTGCATGTGATTCATTTGAATTATGAAGCCCACTGGAGGGCATCATTCCAATTTGTTATTTTATCCAAACTCAAATATCATTCCGCGTTTTGCACTGTGAACCGCATTATTGCAAAACGATGACCCTTTGATATCGAGTCAATAAATTTCTTAAGAAACTCACTTTCCTTTGGCATACATGGTTTTTTTTGTGACCATGCCCGAACTTTCTTATTAATACATGAACTTGTTTTGTTCAAAACCAAAACAACTATTTGAACTTTCTCACATTACATATCCCATATGATGGATTGAAGCTATCATATTCAAAATAGTACCAACAAACACTTCAATTATTTTGCTTGGACTTCGACTTCACTGAATTATTTCTTTAATTACGATCACCTTGTGGTGACATTTTAATAAAATTAAAGCTTGCATTTAATTAATTATTTATTTATTCATATCAAATCCGCTTTGTTGATTTATTCTATAAAAACCATCTTAACACAATCGTGTGTTAAGATAATGATACACAAATTCATGTCCTATTTCCGTGTATCTCTTAATAGTCCTTACAGCATCAATCGAGCATTTCGTAATATTTATTGCTTTATCATCATTGATCGAAAAACATTACATATAAATTTAATTGATTATGTATGGAAACTTACATAAGTAAATTACCTAATTTACAAATATAGTATACCTATATTTTAAATAATTGAGGTAAAGAATTTATACTTTTATATATATGTATAAAAATTATGTTGAGGTATACTTTCATTTAAGTTTATGTTTAGTTAATTATTATTGATAATTAATATTAGTTTTATTATTAGTAATAATATATTAATAATAATAGTGTTAATTTTATTTTAGGTACTTGGGTTATTGTCAAGGGCAGGTATTGGATAGCCTAGCCTTAGTTAGGCATGGACTGATAACCTATGCTTAAACAAGACAGCACTAACCAATATCCAACCATGATAATAACTAGTTAATAAATTAAAATCATCATACTTATTTAGTAAAATTTAAATATATATATATATACTTTGTACTGTAAGGAGAAGACATATTTTTATAAAACAATACAAGAATTAGAGAGACGAATAAAATTATATAAATAATTGTCTATCACATGTTTTGTGGTAACTATATACCATAACGCTCTGGCAATAAAATGACCATATAAGACTAATATGGTAGTCATCAACTATGTTGGGTTAAGAGAACATTATAATATATAAGAATAGTCTCCGTTTTCATTTATTTACAACATTTGTAAATACATTCACAACGTTATATGGTTTCAAAATAAAAATAAGTAATCACATAAAATCAACCCATTAAGTGTTATATATTTACAAAATATTTTACAAATACCTTTGTACAATAAATATTTTTACACCTTTATTTACAACTTTCATTTAATTTTATAAATAATAGTGATTTCTTTTACAAAATAATAATACTAAAATATTTTGTAATGTAATAACTTCATTATGGTATTTTATAATATATATTACATAGTAAATATAAGTTATTTCACATAGTATAGTAAAATACTAAAATAATATTTATTTAAAAGTGGTGACCATTTACATATAGTAAAAATGCGTTACAAATAAAATATATTACATAGTATTTATATTTGATATGTAAGATACGGCTCAAACAGGAACACAAATAATATATATTACATTTGCTTTACAAATATAATATAATGGTTGGTCATGCCAAAACAATTTGTTCTTATTATATTTCAATCTCTAGGACCTAGTATGAAAAATATATATGGTCACTAATAGTATATTATCACATTGTTTCACAATTAAAACAACTTGGAACTCTAAGCAATGATATACTAACTCTATTGTCTTTTCGTATATCCTTACAATTCACTCATCTCAACACTTTGATTTTCTCATATCATAAATATTTGACAAATCATTTTTCATGCTTTTATTTTATTTTGAACCTGTTGATTCTAAGTCTTCCTCAATTGCCAATCAAAGTAAGCTTTCTTTTGACAAAGAATTTTTATTGATTCTAAAAGTCCTTCACGTTCATTCTAAATATCTATTGATCATATATCTTTGGCTTGAACCTAGTCACCTTGGAAATTATATCATTTCATCTCATCCATTTGTCATCGATTTCTTGAACTAATTCAGTTGAACCATTGAATCCTACCTATTGTACAACTTGTATTTACAAAATTCGATATTTTAATTCTGTGTCATCTACCTTAATATTGTTTTTATTGACTAAAATATAACATAAGTCTAAAAGAAATATCGTAACCCAAATCTCAAGGACGAGATTTTTATTAAGGTGGGGAGAATGTAACAACCCTCATTAAAAGTCCTATTTATTTTATTATTTTATCCAATAGGAAACCCTAATTGAGACACCTAAGTGATTCTGCACAAACCCTACAAATTTCAGAACACTCAGAATCAGGATCAGGGCCCCTAAAACTCAGGGGGGGGGGTATTTTCTTCTCGACGATTATCCATATATCTTGCTGTCTAAATTTAATTTCGAGAAACCGTCGACTCAGCAAGCCTACACACACACGCGGCAAGCCTATTAAAAATAGGTGTCCCTTACGGACCGTAAGGGATAAGGCTTACGGTCCGTAAGCCAGGTCATTTTCATGTATAAATAGCAGGCATTGGGACTTGATTTCTGGCACTGAAACGACGAAGAAATTCGTTATACACGCTGAGATATTATAGAAACATTCTCAAAATCACTAATTAGTATAGCGGGGTACTGCTACGATACCAGGTATTAACTCGATCGCTGCTACGATTCAATGTCCGATCGATTTAAACTATCCGACCGGATGTTTAAGCGCCATCCTTTGTCATTAGTCGTGATTCCGACAGGATGTTTGAGTACCACCCGAACTCGGGGAATACTCTGTCATTCGTTGTGAATCTGATGGATGTTTAAGTGATTGCACTTTGTCATTCGTTGTGATGGTTTTAATCTCGTGAGTTATCGTAATTGCTGTATTAAGTTACCTACCTAGTTCGTGTGCACTAGGTTACAAGGCTAATCAATAGGCTAAGTTCTGCCTATATAAATCTGCAATATATCAAGGCTTATCTGTAGATTTAACTTTGCCCGTATGAATCTGCATGCTTATAATGTGAGTCATTCTCTTTTTATCAAATTACTTTCCAAATCATGTTTATTTTCAAAGGTTATAATTACAGTGATTAAGTTTATGTAATCACCAAGTTACAGCCGGTATGTGGGGTTTTGTATACATTACTTGATAACCGTCACTATTGGACAACGAGTTAGCCAATGAGTGATATGACCATAGTCACAGACTCCATTGGACAATGAGGTTACCGATGGATGTTCGAGTGACAAATACTGTGGGTAGTTGGTTGATATCTGAAACATTGTAATCTCTCTTAATACTGTAAATTATAACAAACGTGTCATTTTAGTAAAATGAACTCACTCACTTAGTATTTTCCGCTGACAAAACCTTTTTCAAACGCGTTTCAGGTAATTACAGTAGATTGGAGTAAAAAATGGATACAGCACTGAAAGACTTCAAGAAGTGGCTTATTTTATTAATTAAATCAAATTAAGAAAGATTGTTTTATGTAATCAAATTTATCTTTATTAAAGCTACCATTGTAAAACATGGGTTTATCCCATCTATTTAATAAATAAAATCCGGTGTTTTCTAAACTCTGATATTTTTCCTAACTCACGGTCCTGATGAAATTTCCGCTGCAATGTTTTTAAAATAATCACCGGTACCACTGGGCTGTTCGCGGCTCCCGATTCCGTCCAGGGTGGGTCGGGGGCCGTGACAGAAACTGCCCCATTCGAGGCACTGTATGGAAGAAAGTGCAGAACTCCAGTTTGCTGGGCAGAAATAGGAGAAAGTCAATTGTCAGGTCCTGAAATAGTGCAAGAAACGACTGACAAAATTTCACAAATCAAGGAAAGACTGAAGACGGCTCGAGATCGCCAGAAAAGTTATGCAGACAATTGACGGAAGCCGTTGGAGTTTCAAGTTGGAGACAGAGTACTATTGAAAGTTTCTCCTTGGAAAGGAGTAGTTCGATTTGGTAAGAAAGGAAAACTAAGTCCACGATACGTAGGACCATTTCCAGTGATCCAACGTATAGGACCAATTGCTTATCGTTTACAACTACTAGAAGAGTTAGCTGGAGTACATGATGTGTTTCATGTATCCAACCTCAAGAAATGCTTATCAGACGAATCTTTGGTAGTACCTCTCCAAGATATATAAGTAAACGAAAAGTTAAAATTTGTTGAGAAACCTCTTCAAATAGAAGATCGAAAAGTGAAATTTCTCAAGCACAAACGACTAGTGCTAGTTAAAGTCAAGTGGGATTCAAAAAGAGGAGCTGAATACACTTGGGAACTAGAATCTGAGATGAAACGAAAGTATCCTTACTTATTCCAGTAAATCTCGAGGACGAGATTTTTATTAAGGTGGGGAGAATGTAACAACTCTCATCAAAAGTTTTATTTATTAAATTAAATTGTCCAATAGGAAACCCTAATTGAGACACCCAAGTGATTCTGCATAAACACTAAAATTTTCAGAACAATCGGAATCAGGATCAGGGCCCCTAAAACTCAGGGGGGTAAAACCTAGTCGGTAATATCTAAACAGTTTAACGTGTAAATCGAATTTTCATGCGAGACTAACTCAGCTGAGCTACCTGGACACGAAGGAACCCTAGGGTAGAATAGGGTCTCTCGCGCCACGCGACGCGCACAAGGGGATCTTTCGCGTGGCGCGAGGGGGACGAATTTTGGGTATAAATAGAGGGCAGTGGGACTTGATACTGTGCGTTCGTTCGACGTTCAAATTCAATTTGTACTTTGAGTTATAGTAGAAACAGTCTATAAACACACACAAATCACGAAGTGCTGCCGCAATACAGGGTAATAACTCGATCGCAGCTACGATTCAATGTCTGATCGATTAAACTATCCAATGGATGTTTAAGTGCTGCCCACATTAGGGTTTATGCTTTGTCATTCGTCGTTAATTCGATGGATGTTTAAGTATCGCACTTTGTCATTCGTTGTGAAGGTTTTAATCTCGTGAGTTATCGTAAATGTTGTATTAGTTACTAACCTAGTTTGTGTGCATTGTTAATTAAACTAGGTTATCAAGGCTAATCAGTAGGCTAAGCTCTGTTCATATTAAAACTGCAATGTGAGTCATTCTCTTTTTATCAAATGTTTTACAATACTCTATTTTCAAAGTTATAATTACAGGGATTAAGTCTTTGTAGTCACCAAATTACAGCCAGTGTATGGGGTTTTGTATACATTACTTGAAAATCTTTGCCATTGGACAAACGGGTGGCCAATGGTGATATGACCATAGTCACAGATCCGGTCGAGTGACAAATACTGTGGGTAGTTGGTTGATATCAGGAAACAATGTAATCACCCTTAATACTGTAAATTATAACAAACGGGTCGTTTTAGTAAAAAGAATGATTCACTCAGTATTTCCCGTTGACAAAACCTTTTTCAAACATGTTTCAGGTGATCTGTTGTGATCCAGGAAAAGTGTCGTGAAGCACTACAAGCTTAAAGAAGTGGCTCAATATAAAATAAAGAAACATGTTTTGTAAAATAAAGATTTCTCAGTGAAATCATGTGATTGTAAATTACCGGGTTTTATCACGAGTTGTGAAATAAAATAATCGGGAAATATTTCAGTTTTAAAAAGATCCTGAAGAAAACTTCCGCTGTCAATTTAATTAAATAAATACCACGGGATTTCTGTCCCGCGGCTCCTGAAAAGGGTCAAACCGGGTCGGGGGCCGTGACAAGCGCATCTGCATACACTTCTAAATCTGATGAGAAAAGAAAAGCTCTATGCTAAATTTTTGAAATGCGAATTTTGGTTAGAAGAAATGCAATTTCTTGGACATATAGTTAATCATGAAGGAATTCATGTGGATCCCACAAAGATTGAGGCAATTACAAAATGGAAAGTCCCTGAATCACCAACGGAGGTGAGAAGTTTTCTAGGACTAGCCGGTTATTATAGACGATTTATCCGAGATTTTTCTAGGATAGCCATTCCCTTAACGAAACTAACCTGTAAATCTGTTAAGTTTGAATGGGGACCAAAACAGGAAGAAGCCTTTAGAATCCTTAAGCAAAGATTAACCAACGCACCCATATTAGCATTATTAGAAGGAACTGAAGATTTTGTAGTCTATTGTGATGCGTCTAAATTAGGTTATGGATGTGTGTTGATGCAACGAAAAAAAATTATAGCCTATGCCTCTAGACAACTTAAGAATCATGAAGAGAATTATACAACCCATGATTTAGAGTTAGGAGCCATAATTTTTGCCCTTAAGATTTGGAGACACTATTTATATGGAAATAAATTTGTTGTCTTCACTGATCATAAGAGTCTAAGATATGTTTTTGGGAAAAAGGAATTAAATATGAGACAGAGACGTTGGATGGAAATTCTTAGTGATTATGATTGTAGTATCCAGTACCATGAAGGAAAGGCTAATGTAGTAGCCGATGCTTTAAGTCGAAAATATCACGAAAAGCCAAAAAGAGTACGTTCTCTTAAATTAAATCTGCAGATAGATTTAAATGAACAGATTAGAGAAATACTGGAATCAGTAATCAAGGACGATACTGAAAAATTAAAAGGAATGATTAAGGAATTAGAACAAGGAACAGATGGAATTTGGAGATTCCATAAGAAAAGAATTTGGAAACCTAAACAAAGAAACCTCCGCCACCGAATATTAGAAGAAGCCCATAAGTCTAAATATACGATACATCCTGGAAGTGATAATGTATCAAGACTTAAGAAAGAATTTCTGGTGGATAGGAATAAAAAAGGATATAGCAGCTTATGTTGCCAAGTGTCTAACTTGTTCACAGGTCAAAGCTGAACATCAGAAACCCTCAGGTTTGTTGCAGCACTTAGAAATGCCTGTATGAAAATGGGAATTGATAATAATGGACTTTGTTACCAAATTACCCAAAAAACGAAAAGGTAATGATACAATATGGGTGATTGTGGATAGATTAACCAAGTCTGCTCATTTCTTACCATTGAAGGAAACCTTCAGTATGGAGCAATTAGCCAAGCTGTATGTAAATGAAATAGTTTCATTACATGGAATTACTTTATCTATTGTTTCTGATAGAGATAGCTGTTTTACTTCTCATTTTTGGACAAGCTTCCAAAAAGCAATGGGAACCAAGTTAAATCTAAGCACCGCTTATCATCCTCAAACGGATGGACAAAGCAAAAGGACAATTCAGACAATGGAAGTTATGCTTAGAGCTTGTGTAATTGATTTCGGAGGAAATTGGGACGATCATTTACCATTGATAGAATTTTCCTACAATAACAGCTATCATACCAGTATCAATGTTGCACCGTTTGAAGCACTTTATGGACGAAAGTGCCGAACCCCAGTCTGTTGGACAGAAATTGGAGAAAAACAACTGTCTAGGCCTGAGATAGTACCAGAAACAACAGACAAGATTATTCAAGTCAAGGAAAGACTAAAAGCAGCACGCGATCGACAAAAGAGTTATGCTGATAACAGGCGGAAACCGTTGGAATTCCAAGTAGGAGACAAGGTATTATTAAAAGTTTCTCCATGGAAAGGAGTAGTCAGATTCATCAAAAGGGGAAAGCTAAGCCCCAGGTATGTTGGACCATTTGAAATTATTAGAAGAATAGGACTCGTAGCATACCAGCTACAACTGCCAGAGGAAATGGCAGGAATACATGACGTATTTCATGTATGTAATCTCAAGAAATGCTTAGCAGGTGAATCATTAGTAGTACCTCTTAAGGACATAGAGGTAAATGAGAAACTTAAGTTTGTAGAAAGACCTCTACAAATCGAAGACAGAAAGATCAAGAATCTCAAACACAAGAGATTAGTTCTAGTCAAAGTAAGATGGGATTCCAAGAGAGGACTAGAATACACTTGGGAGCTTGAATCAGAGATGCAGAGGAAATATCCACACCTGTTCCAGTAGACCTCGAGGACGAGTTCTAAAACAAGGTGGGGAGGATATAACAACCCTCCTAAATATTTATAACACTCCTATACGCCCTAAAAATACACCCCGTATACGAGAAACGACCCAAAATACCTTTAATTTTACAAAAATAAAATAAAAACAAAATTTAATGATTTATGGTGGGGCGCGACAGACCCCTTAGGATCCGTCGCGGGGTGCGAGCAAAGGGACTAGTGGCAGAACCCGGAGCCGCCACGTGTCACGTGCGTGTCGAAGCTATACCGGTGACTGATCAACCCTAGGCCCTACCCGACCAAGCTCGCGGGCCGCGAAGGCCCTTGTGGTTTCTTTCGCGGGGCGCCAGGGACTCCCTGGACAGCCCTATATGTAGAGGAGATTGGCATTCGTTTTCCGTCGTTCAAATCTCGAAACTCTCTCTCTCTAATTCTGAATAGAAATAATAATATTCGGGTATTATACCCACTAAAATAGTGAAGCTTTGCCTCGATGTAAGTATTATAACCCCCGTTACGTATTAGATACGCTGCTCGATTGATCTAGTGCTCCGTAACGCCTGTCGAGGCTCTGCCCGACGTAGTCGTTGGAGTTTCTGTCTCGGGGAGGGTATAACTAATGTAAAATGGGTTATTATACTAACGCGTGTGCATTGTTTTAATTAATAGATTATAACCAGGAAGTCATAAAGGAAATACCTGAAGTAGCAATGTGAGTAATCTCCTTTTTGTATAAACTGTTTTACAAAACCTCAACTGTTTTAAATTATAATTAACAGTGATTGAGTATTTGTGATTCTACAATTATCGTCGGTATGTTGGGGTATTGTATACAAAATTTGTTACTACACTGTGAGTAGTAACATTACCACCAGTCAGGATTGACAGTACCGTGGGTGGTAATTAAAGTAGAGGTATAAACAAATGTAATTGCTGGATTGCCATTGCCCTCAATACTGTAAAATGATAAAACCTGTTTTGATTAAACTGGGATTCACTCGCCTGTATTTCTTGCTAATAAAATGTTTTTAAACGCGTTTCAGGTAACAAAATGTGAAAGCCAATTAGAAGCCAGCTGGACAGCACTGAAGGCTTGGAAAAGTGGCTATAAAAGTTACCTAAATAAGGAGAATGTTTTAGTTAAATAAATTAGGGTTTATCCCTATAAATATGATGTACTGAAAACTTGGGTTTTTTTCATGTGTTTATTATTATAAAAATGTGGTATTTTACTCTGATAAAATATTTCCTAACTACGGTCCTTATGTAAATTTCGCTGCCAAAATGAATAAACACCGATACCACCATCTCTGAGTAGGCCGCGGCCGCCCGCCTCCCGAGGTAGGGGTCGGGAGTTGCAACACATGTTTTGGAAGAAAACTCATGTTTTCTTCATACATTTCTATGTCCTTATGCCACTAATCAAGACTATGATTATGTGTGCTTAAAAACAAGGTTGTGACATGTAAAAATCAGAGGTTAAAACCTCATAAACATTCTATTTTGTTGGGGATTTAACCCATAAGTGATGTACAAGCTTAAAGCTTGTAGTTTGTGTGATTATAAGGATTAGCTTGGGCTATCCTACTTGAAAACCCACTCATCATTTGATGTTTTCTTAGATTAGTTGTATGTATTTCATTCCTTTATTGTATATTCTTGACCCTCCTTGTTGTTTATAACAACATGTGTAGTGGTGAATACCAAAGAGGTACCTAAATGGAAGACTTGTCTTCCTACCTCATGCATGACTTATGTGATACAAAAGAGGTTCCTAAATGGAGGATTTATCCTCCTACCTCATTCTTGACTTATATGACATTATGATATCTATGTAACTTATATAATATTCAAGTAACCAAACTTTTGATGATGAACTAGTGGTCATTTGTCAAATGTGAAGTTACATCATCTAAGACTCTAATAACTTGTTATGATTCTAATGAGTATTTTGACCCATGAAAACATTCTAACCCTCTTGGGTTTCATAGTGTCAAACAAGTATTATATAACTAGATGATTATTTTCCTCATATGTCTACTTTCATACACTTCAAAAACTGCGAATACTTTAAACCGAATATAACTTTCCCTTAAACTCCAAACCAAACACATTCATCCTTCTAGTCTTGACAACTTCATCACATTGGATAATCGGAAAGCATATGCAATTTTGTGAGTATACTCGAACCCATTTTACTTTTTAAACATTTTTGGGTGCAACATGTATTCTATGTAAAAACATTAAACACTTGAAACTATTTGAATCATATTCTATCCACATGTAAACATGTTCACCTCCCGCTAGTCTATTGGGAGTTAGTCTATGAACGATTTGATGCTTGTTAATCTCATATGCTATGTAAACTATTAGTGTCTATATGCTCATTAACTTCATACAAGCCCACCTTAAAAATTATAGCGCTATAGGAGTAATGCACCACCCACTAGTCTCGGGGTATTGTTAAGTTAAACATGTTACCTCCCGTTATTCTTTGGGATATGCTTTTTTTAACGCATTGTATTCTAGGGTTTGAACATATAGTGACACCGTTTCAGCGTATTAGTAACTTGCATCATGTTATTTATGTTGGATATGAACACGTTAAACAATTTTTATTCTATGTTATACTATGTATCAAACTTGTATACTCGCCAACTTTTTGTTGATTGTATTTTAATACATGTTGCAGGATGATAGACAAGATGATGCTAAGTGAAGAAACAAGATTTAAGTGGACTTAGAAACACACTTAGATTAAACTATTTTGTTGTTGTATATTCGACACGATGTTGTTTATGTTGATTTCTTGTATTATACTTTAGCAATTTATGAAGATCAATTTAATTTATATTGTCACATAGTGTTATGAACTCTCTTGCAATCTATTTCGTCTCATCCCAATGTTTCCGCCATCGGTTGGGGTGTGACATATTGGTATCAGAGCCATAACTATAGGGAATTAGGAAAAGTAGGAATGCTTTTACCTAGTCAATAGTTTTAGAGCTTTATTCTTATGTTTTACTTGAAACTACATACATGCTACTTTATTTGCTTCTTACTTATTTTCTTGTGATCTTTTAAACATATCTGTCACTTATGTGTTGATACTTGACATGCTATTCTTATGAGATTAATACTTTTTTATTATGTGTTGACACTTGTTTTATTCTTATATATTATTCTCGATATGCCTTCTTATGTGTTTATACTTGTTCGTTTATTTCCTTAACATACGCTTTTTTTTCTAAGGCTTTTGCTTGATTATTCTAAATCTGACAACACTCATATTATACAAACGAGACCAGTTTACCAAAATAGGCGTGAAACCCATAATTTGGTAAACGACTCCCATTCCGCTTAATTCTATTTTTTTGCACGAAATTACACCATTAAGTTAGGGGTGAAACCCACATCTTGATGGAAATTTCAAATTACAATTTCAAATTCTAGTGGACCCTCATCAACGTGTCAAAATTTAATTTTGACCCGACGAGTACCAACCACAGTTAGGGTACAAAGTCGTCAAGCTAGGGGTGAAACCCGCATCTCTTCGACTAGTCCTACTCCTTGATTTTTTTTATAAATCCCGCCAAGTCTTGAATTTTTGATTGAATTGGGACATGTAGTAACCGGAAGGGTGAATATCATTAACCGACGTGTCGGCGAAAGTATACCACCTGTTAGGCCAAAGCATGCTTCTCAATTTCAAAAGACCTTTCGACCACTCTGGTTAGTCAACGTTCCGTTTTGAAACCATCCAAGTTTTAACTGAACTTACGCTTTATTATTTTCGATCTTTTATGATGAAATTCTCTCTTTTCAATTTTGAACCATTTTTGAGATTCCACTTTTACGCATGCATTATACTAATGCTTTTCATACGATTATACAATATATACATACACGATTTCATATAATTTTATTTATATCCCTTGTAACGATAAATGGAGGCATGTCATCAAGATAGGAGTGATTTCCTTACCTTGACGACTAACTCCGTTTCTTTTCTTATCTAACAACGACCTCACCAACGAGTTAGGGGTGATTCCCTTACTTAGGTGATCGTTACCAATACTTTCTTTAATAGACTTTATTATGTACACACTATCATGTTTACACCCAAATTGATTATTATTAGTCAAATTCCTATTCATCTCAACATGCTTTGTTTATTCCTATTCTTATACTACAACCTATTTTCACATTCACTCACATACACGAAATTCTTAATATCACCGTAAACGCTCATTTCTTGAATTTCAAAACTTCGCGAAATGCTACTTATCAACTTAGTCGGCCCAATAAACCCATTGCCCACAAAATTTCGTATTCCACGTAATTACTAAAACACATTCATCTCGCATCATTATGCTAAAGATTGTTATTTTTCAATTGAGAATCAAACCAACTTTTCATACAAAATATTACAAATATTATTCGATTGTTTACCAAAACTCCTTTCGAAATCAACAAAATATTTTATTAAGAACACCTTTCACGATCACTAAGTTCATATACCAAGTTTCTTTTCTAAGGATCAACATTTTCACAAGAACCTCTAAAACTTCGAATCTCTTCTTTAATACAAGGTCATTTAAACGATGCAAACTTACTAATTTCTAGAACCTTTTCAACCTCACTCAATATGCTAATTGAACTCAAAACATGTGGTCAAGAAAACTTCATAAGGACCGACAATTTCCAACTATGTAAATTCTTTTAAAACCATAATAGCATTTCCATTCCTTCACAAAGTACAACACACATAACCAATAGATATTTTATACTCTCCTTACGTTCACAAAGTAGATTCTATATTTCATGCCGACTCAATCTATTTTGATTTAATTAAACTTCACGTTTTGCTCAAACAACTGTAAATGTATACCATCTTATGTGTTTTAGCTTATATCTCACGACGATTTCACATATACTACTCATTTTTCTTTTCTTTTTATACTCAAAACTTCTTGATCTTCTACGTGCTAAAATTTGTACATTTTGATTAATACCATATACAAATTATTATTTCTTACACTCATATTCATATTCGTACTTATACATCTTATGCCTTCACTTATATTCATACTTACACATTTTTGCTTATATTCATATTCATATTCATATTCATACATTTTACGTTATACTCATATTCACAATTATACATTTACGTTACACTTATATTCAAATTTATATTCATATTCATACAATTATACATCTATACTTATATTCACATTTATGCATTTACGTTTATACTTATTCATATTCGTATTCATACATTACACATTTATACTTACACTTATACATATACACTCACGTTTACACTTATATTCATATTCACATTTATACTCATGCAATTTACGTCACACTTATATCTACGCTCATACCGTTATGTTTATACTCATAATCATATTCACACTCATGCTCATACATTTTGCGTTTATACTTCATGCATATTTATACATTTATGTTTATACTTCTATTTATACTCATACTCACACCTCCTATGATACTAATGTTTATACTCATAATTGCAACAGTACGTTTCATGTTTATACTCACACTCACCCTATACGCTTTCATGCTTACACTTGTACTCATGTTTATACTCACATTCATACACTTTATGACTATACTCGTGTTTATGCTCATATTTATACTCATTCTCGAACTTTTATTCATAGGTTTTATGTTTGTACTCACATGCGTAATCTTATACTATGTTCATGCTCTTATTCCTACTCAAGTTTATACCTTCGCACCTGTACGTGAGCGAAACCCGTGGGATTCTCTTACGTGGGTCTCATGCTTATTTGAACGCAAACATGTTTACATACTACATTCTTACACGCACGCAATCTTACTTTCAAAATTTATGTATACCTTAATTCATAAGCAACTAGTACAAGCTATGCGGATCATGCGATGATCAGTATAATCGCGGGTGCACACGGGATTATAGTGATAAGCGCATGAGAACCATAAAGTGTACTAATGTGTATGGTAAGACACGGAACGTAACATTGCACCGAATAACGAAACGGACGCAATGTGGTCAAAACATGGTGGACACGCCGCTGGTACTTCCTATATATAAGTGTTTTCACCATGTTACCAAACTTTCATAAAACGTGCCATGAGAAATTCAATGTTTTGTAGACCTTTTGGACCTGATACAAACCTTAAACAACTCACAAACGCATTATATTCGATTATCCACGACGAGACTTCATCCTTAACACACTACGTTCGTTTGACCTATACACATATCATCCTTATACTCCCACTCATGGTTGGAGCAATCAAATAACTCTTATACCTCCATCATTCTCCAATTTTGTCATTTATACAAAGCTCTTTTATAATAAATCAGTTTAAACGTTCGAATCTTAACCTACCTCCTTGCTTTTAAAACTACCATTCTGTTAGGCCCTTGAAGGTTTATGGATAAGTAGCTTAGTGGATTAGTAAGAATGTAGGGGTGTTAATGATTGTAATTGGGCTTTATGGGTAGATTGGGCCTAGGGTTTAGGGAGCCTCCTCCCTAATCCCTTTCTATAAATAGTATAATATGTCATAGGTGCATGTTTGGTGGTTTTAACATATCTTGTATTAGACAATAGATATTGTATGCAAGATTTAAGCTTTTGAATACACAATCATCCTTCATCTCTTTATTTCTTCTACAACTTGTTTGTGTTGATTCCGCCACCTTACAAGTTGTGCGATATCATTGTGATCTCTGTTTCGGGACTTACAATTGGTATCAGAGCCTGTCGAACCTGATTTCTAGGCTCGGATCTGATATCTCGTTTCTGTTCGCTGTTACTGTTCCGTTTTCATTACTGTTCTGGCTTTCTGGTGTGTTTCTGTGCATTTCGGACTGTTTTCATCAGATCTCGGACTTTCTTCAAACCATTCCAGATCATTTTGGATCATCATTAACCATCTCGGACTTGAAGATTTGCCTGATCTCGGATCATCTTCAAGTCATCTCGGACCATCATCAAAGCATCTCGGATCATCATCAAGCCATATCGGACCATCATCATCAAATCTAGGACCGTCATCATCAGATTTCGGACCAACATCATCAGATTTCGGACAAAATTCATCAGATCTCAGATAGAATTATCAGATTTCGGATTGTGTTTAGTCATCTCGGACCACTTGTATTGAAGATTGCTTTGTCTCGTATAGAACCTATCTCGGATAAAACTCATCTCGGACCACTTGTAACGCCCCAAAATCTGAATGTTAATATTTGTAGTATGTTCTTATGTGACACGTCATGAAATAAATAACTAGGTTATTTAACCTAGTTAAGGGTATGGTCAAAAGTATTAAATGATAAAGGTAGTGTCAGTTATGTTTAAAAGGCAAACCCGAGGGGCTAGAGTGGAATAGATGAAAGTTGATTTCTAATTAAAAGGTCTATACACACACAAACACACACATATGTGCGTGTTCTTGAATCTTCAGGAGCTCTCAAGAGCTCCAAACCCTAGTTCCACTAAATCACCAAATTAAAGGGTGAATCGAAGCTCAAATTCAAGAAGGAACACGGATTAATGATCACCCTCATGAGGGGATCATAAGGTATGTCTTAAATCTAAGATTTGTGGTCATGTGGGAAGTGGGTTATGTTCAAAATCGTGAGTTAATATGAAATTAATCATGTACAAGGGTTAGAATCCTCGTATAGAACATGGGTTATGTATGGTTTGTGTCAATTTGATGATTAGAGGTGAAACCCGTTAGTTATGGTAAGAATAATTACTAGAAGCACCACCTATGTTTAAGTCTTGTTGAAAGATTGATGTATTATGTGTGTATGATAAATTCTTGTAGATGAATTAGGAGGAATATGATGATGTTATGTTTGATGTTCATTTGGAATGATACATGATGATTAGAAGTAGGTTTTGAGGGGTTATGTATGAGTTTAGAAGATTTATGCATGAATAAGTTGTACGTTATGCTTAAAAGGTAGTATGTACATCAAGTGTATGATAAAATGTGTATAATGTCGTCCGTATAGTCGATTATGATGTTACGGGCATATGTCGATAAGTAGATGGTTACATATGGTTAATAGTTGACTTTTGGAAGTCAACAAGTATATGAAACATGGTTTGACTCGTTGTTGTAAAGGTAGGATTATAGGAAGTCGCTTGATACATGTTATATTAATATGCGTTAATTTTGATTACACGATGAATTACATGTGTTGGAAAGGATGTGAAGTCGACTATATGTTTTATGCTTATTAGAAAGGGCTAAGGAAAGTTAAGTGTGAATTATGCGATTGATATGACTGTTAACATGTACAAATGAGTATGCTAATAAGAGCGTGATTTCGATGAAATGAAAGTATAGGAATCACGTCGAGGCGGGCTCAAGCATGAGAGGTTAACGGGTCAATAGAAGGCAAGGAATCGGATGCGAGCACGGACGCATAAGGTAAGTGATTTCCGTAATCACTTCTTAGTTCGATTAAGTTATATGATGTTTTAACTAGCTAAACACGATGTTTGAGGTCAGATATGTGTTGTAGACTTTTGCCATAATTGATGAGATTAAAGTTGACCAAAATGCCCTTGATGGGTATTTTGGGCAAACGATCTTAAAGAGTAGTTTAGAAGCAAGTTACTCAATTAGTGTAATGTTTTGGTTAAGTATGAAAATGAGAAGTAGGGTTTGTAAGTCATAAACGTTTTAATGCGCAATTACCCTTAACGGGTCAAAATGAGCTTTTGAGCGAAAACGGGTGGAATGAGATGTAGGGCATCCGAGAATGAATCTTTTATGACAAATAACCTTGAAACTATCAATTCATATGAAGTTAAGGTCAAACAAACAAGTTATGTGGGTAAATGCATGAACGGGCGGAAATCATGGAAAAGGGTAATAAGCCGAAGGCTTAAAAGTTATAAATTTCGGTAATCCAAATGTTGGATCTTAACTCCATAAGATGGAGAATTAAATTACGGACGCGTAGGAAAAAAAATCGGGTAAAACGGACCAATAACGAAGAAGTTATGACCGTTTCCGTGAAACGCGGACGTGCTGGGAATATGCAGCATTCTGCTGCAGGGTTTCTGTGAAAACAGGGGCCTAGCGTGACGCTAGGGCACTTGGCGTCACGCTAGCCCCCCCTGGTGGGCGAAAGTTGTTCGTTTGCTTCGTTTTGGCTCGGGAACTCGTTTAAACGCGTTTCAAGTTGCGTATGACTAATTTAACTTATGATTAATGACCAGTAGGGCAAGCGTACATGTAGATAGGTATGTATGTATGTTTGTATGTATCTATACACGTATGTGAAGTGTATGTAAGCAGGAATGTGCGATCGTATGTAAGATTATAAGTGCGTGAGCAAGTATATGAGAATATATAAACACGTATATGAGTAGACAAGTATGAGTCGGGTGTATTGCAATAGGTGATTGTAAATATAAATGTAGGTATGTGTGTGGGTATATGCGTATGTATGTCTTTTAAGTCTAAGTGTATGTATGCAGGTGGGTATGTAGGTGGTACGTTTATGTACGCAAGTGAGTATGTACGAAGGTATGCACGTATGTAGGTTCGTGTGAGGGCATGTAATAAGTATGTATGTATGTAGGTATGTTTGTATGTATGTATGTATGTATGTATGTAGGTAATTTGCTATTTGTGGTCGTAAGTGTATATATCAGTTTGTATGAAAGTATGTACACATGTTATCAATGAAATTGAGAACTAACGATAATAATATCGTACCTGGTGAATGAAGTGTGACGCATGAATACCAATGAAGTCTCACTACGGGTTGTATGATCAGAGGAAAGCCGGGATGTAAAGAGAAAATGGAATGAAGAATAAATGTGAATAAATCTCATATGTTTTTGATACGTACTAATGTTATGAATTTTATGTGGTGAGCACAGGTAGTACAAGCCATGAGGTGCATCAAGGTATGGAGATCGAGGACCGAGTCACAAGACAGATTGTACGGAAATGTTTAAATATGTAAATTAGTGCTGATAAGTTATGTTCTAATATCATAAAATGAATTTTTAAAAATGTTAAGATGTATATCATGAAAGAAATTTTAAAGCTCGAAATTCCGCTGCATCTTTTTAAGGTTAAACGGGTTAGGGTGTTACAAGTTGGTATCAGAGCCCTGGTTTGAGGGAATCAAGTACGAGAAGGTAAGTACTTGAACTCAAACTTGTGTGCTCTTGAGATAAGAAGTCCGTACAATCTAAGACTCGATCAAGATCCAAAGGTAAAGGCTAATGAAAGTATGTACTTATGTATACGTATAAAGAAACTGACGGTTTTGTAGGTGCAAGGTAAGCATAGGTGTTGGAAGAGGATGATCCGTGAATGTAGTATAGGATGAATACTAAGGCAGGCAGAGAGGTAATAAGATAAGTAGGCAGATGAGCCCAGGTACGTAAATGTAATATGTGGGTGTAAGAAATGGTAAAAATTAATTAAGGGAAAAAAAAATTTTAAAATGAAAGACAAGGATCGTATAGTAATGAAGTACTGGAAGTGTTACACGCGCCGAAACCTAAGTCTACGGACATAAGGTGACAATTACATGAAGGCACGAAACTACTATGTGGATTGTGTACCTGGCCAGTACACGAGAAACGTAGGACGTTCGTGAGAACATGATAATTGTTACAGGTATGTCCGGTAGAGTTAGGTAGCAGGCGGGCGTGTGGGTGAAATGGGAAGTAAGACTCTCGGGAAATTGAGAGTATTATGAAAGTATGAAAAACATGCCTGATAAGAATGAAGAATGTGGAATCCGTAATTAAGTACGGATCAATAAGATATGAATGATATGTTTGAATCCGTGAGACGGATTCAAGGATGCAAGGTATGAATGCACTGTTTGAATCCGTGAGACGGATTCAAGGATGAAAGGCATGAATGTAATGTTTGAATCCGTAAGGCGGATTCAATGAATGAAAAAGTATGAATGATGCATCTGGATCCTTGAGACGGATTCAACAATATAAAAAGATAAAATTAATCCGCCTAAGAAGGTGTCGACAGTTTGACCATGATTGAGTCGAACGGGTCATAGAAGTAAGTATAAAGTAAAAAGTGATAGTATAATAGACGAAGTTTTGTATAAGTTACGTGTAAGATGTGTGAGTATTTGACTCTAGAAGTCGGAATGATGACGGGCTGTGACCCGAACAATAATTTCGGTAAGGACAGGAATGGTAAGTTTGGTAAGAAATATTGAGACAATGTAATAAGGTCCTTGCAAGTAAGCATGAATAGAAGGAAGTACAAGCGTGTACGTCAGTTGGCGAATTGATTAATAGAATGAAAGGGGTGCATGTAAGAAATAGAATGTGTGGTACGTTATAGTAGGTACGTAGGAAATTGTAGAAGAGTATAGGTGGGTAATCACCTAGTTTAATGAATGTTTAAATGATATATGCTAACCGCCGATGATGTTGAGGATAATGTAGAATTATTGATGTGATGAAACCAATTGTATTGATGAAAGAATGTGCAGGAGCGGAAGCTCCTTACACGGATGAATGAAACCTGGCCTGTACGGTTAGTATTTGAGAAAAAGATGATCGATCTGGGTTGCGGATCGTGGTTTGGGAGATGAAAAAGAGGTTAGTAAAATGTTTAACTCATGATTGGAGAAATATGAACTATTTATACACGTGAATTAAGTAATGCATGAAGTGGAAGCAATAGTAATGTGAAATGAACGGAATGATGTAAAGATAAAATAAAGGTATGCAAGGTATACGTAACTGTAGAAAATGTAGAATAAGGTTAATGTTAAAGTTAAGCATATATGAATATGTATAGATTTCAAATTCGAAGTAAGGTCGTTTAGTCGATGAAAACGTTATGAATGTGCGAATAATAAAAATGGAATGATAGTAGTGGGATGTTGAAATGGTTTCAAGTAAATAAAAGATATATAATGCATATGATATATGAGTATTAGAATGATGGATGAATCATTAGCTATAAAGACTGTTAGGAACTTGAGTTATTAGTGAAAGCGACACTAATAAGAACTCCGGAACGGGTTCTTGGAGCCAGAAGATTCTCATTAGGATGGGCTAGGGGTCGTATGAATGGACCAGAAGAAAGATAATGTGTGTTCAATGAAAGTGAGAAAGGTTTCGGGGACGAAACCTTGTTTAAGGGTGGTAGACTTGTAACGCCCCAAAATCTGAATGTTAATATTTGTAGTATGTTCTTATGTGACACGTCATGAAATAAATAACTAGGTTATTTAACCTAGTTAAGGGTATGGTCAAAAGTATTAAATGATAAAGGTAGTGTCAGTTATGTTTAAAAGGCAAACCCGAGGGGCTAGAGTGGAATAGATGAAAGTTGATTTCTAATTAAAAGGTCTATACACACACAAACACACACATACGTGCGTGTTCTTGAATCTTCAGGAGCTCTCAAGAGCTCCAAACCCTAGTTCCACTAAATCACCAAATTAAAGGGTGAATCGAAGCTCAAATTCAAGAAGGAACACAGATTAATGATCACCCTCATGAGGGGATCATAAGGTATGTCTTAAATCTAAGATTTGTGGTCATGTGGGAAGTGGGTTATGTTCAAAATCGTGAGTTAATATGAAATTAATCATGTACAAGGGTTAGAATCCTCGTATAGAACATGGGTTATGTATGGTTTGTGTCAATTTGATGATTAGAGGTGAAACCCGTTAGTTATGGTAAGAATAATTACTAGAAGCACCACCTATGTTTAAGTCTTGTTGAAAGATTGATGTATTATGTGTGTATGATAAATTCTTGTAGATGAATTAGGAGGAATATGATGATGTTATGTTTGATGTTCATTTGGAATGATACATGATGATTAGAAGTAGGTTTTGAGGGGTTATGTATGAGTTTAGAAGATTTATGCATGAATAAGTTGTACGTTATGCTTAAAAGGTAGTATGTACATCAAGTGTATGATAAAATGTGTATAATGTCGTCCGTATAGTCGATTATGATGTTACGGGCATATGTCGATAAGTAGATGGTTACATATGGTTAATAGTTGACTTTTGGAAGTCAACAAGTATATGAAACATGGTTTGACTCGTTGTTGTAAAGGTAGGATTATAGGAAGTCGTTTGATACATGTTATGTTAATATGCGTTAATTTTGATTACACGATGAATTACATGTGTTGGAAAGGATGTGAAGTCGACTATATGTTTTATGCTTATTAGAAAGGGCTAAGGAAATTTAAGTGTGAATTATGCGATTGATATGACTGTTAACATGTACAAATGAGTTTGCTAATAAGAGCGTGATTTCGATGAAATGAAAGTATAGGAATCACGTCGAGGCGGGCTCAAGCATGAGAGGTTAACGGGTCAATAGAAGGCAATGAATCGGATGCGAGCACGGACGCATAAGGTAAGTGATTTCCGTAATCACTTCTTAGTTCGATTAAGTTATATGATGTTTTAACTAGCTAAACACGATGTTTGAGGTCAGATATGTGTTGTAGACTTTTGCCATAATTGATGAGATTAAAGTTGACCAAAATGCCCTTGATGGGTATTTTGGGCAAACGATCTTAAAGAGTAGTTTAGAAGCAAGTTACTCAATTAGTGTAATGTTTTGGTTAAGTATGAAAGTGAGAAGTAGGGTTTGTAAGTCATAAACGTTTTAATGCGCAATTACCCTTAACGGGTCAAAATGAGCTTTTGAGCGAAAACGGGTGGAATGAGATGTAGGGCATCCGAGAATGAATCTTTTATGACAAATAACCTTGAAACTATCAATTCATATGAAGTTAAGGTCAAACAAACAAGTTATGTGGGTAAATGCATGAACAGGCGGAAATCATGGAAAAGGGTAATAAGCCGAAGGCTTAAAAGTTATAAATTTCGGTAATCCAAATGTTGGATCTTAACTCCATAAGATGGAGAATTAAATTACGGACGCGTAGGAAAAAGAATCGGGTAAAACGGACCAATAACGAAGAAGTTATGACCGTTTCCGTGAAACGCGGACGTGCTGGGAATATGCAGCATTCAGCTGCAGGGTTTCTGTGAAAACAGGGGCCTAGCGTGATGCTAGGGCCCTTGGCGTCACGCTAGCCCCCCCTGGTGGGCGAAAGTTGTTCGTTTGCTTCGTTTTGGCTCGGGAACTCGTTTAAACGCGTTTCAAGTTGCGTATGACTAATTTAACTTATGATTAATGACCAGTAGGGAAAGCGTACATGTAGATAGGTATGTATGTATGTTTGTATGTATCTATACACGTATGTGAAGTGTATGTAAGCAGGAATGTGCGATCGTATGTAAGATTATAAGTGCGTGAGCAAGTATATGAGAATATATAAACACGTATATGAGTAGACAAGTATGAGTCGGGTGTATTGCAATAGGTGATTGTAAATATAAATGTAGGTATGTGTGTGGGTATATGCGTATGTATGTCTTTTAAGTCTAAGTGTATGTATGCAGGTGGGTATGTAGGTGGTACGTTTATGTACGCAAGTGAGTATGTACGAAGGTATGCACGTATGTAGGTTCGTGTGAGGGCATGTAATAAGTATGTATGTATGTATGTAGGTATGTAGGTATGTTTGTATGTATGTATGTAATGTAAGTATGTAGGTAGAAATGGATGTAGTTAGGTATGCACGTATGTAGGTACCTACGTATGTATGTAGGTACGTATGTAGGTAATTTGCTATTTGTGGTCGTAAGCGTATATCTCAGTTTGTATGAAAGTATGTACACATGTTATCAATGAAATTGAGAACTAACGATAATAATATCGTACCTGGTGAATGAAGTGTGACGCAGGAATACCAATGAAGTCTCACTACGGGTTGTATGATCAGAGGAAAGCCGGGATGTAAAGAGTTAATGGAATGAAGAATAAATGTGAATAAATCTCATATGTTTTTGATACGTACTAATGTTATGAATTTTATGTGGTGAGCGCAGGTAGTACAAGCCATGAGGTGCATCAAGGTATGGAGATCGAGGACCGAGTCACAAGACAGATTGTACGGAAATGTTTAAATATGTAAATTAGAGCTGATAAGTTATGTTCTTATATCATAAAATGAATTTTTAAAAATGTTAAGATGTATATCATGAAAGAAATTTTAAAGCTCGAAATTCCGCTACTTCTTTTTAAGGTTAAACGGGTTAGGGTGTTACACCACTGTTCATTTCGGACTAAATCATTTCGGATCAGCATCCATCTCGGATAAACCATTTCGGACTCTTCATTTCGAACAACTGTTTAGAATTAAAAACATCATGTTGAACCCAACCGGTATCATGAACGGCGTTGTGACCGCAGCTGATCTCGCTAATGCCACCCTTGCTGCCATTCAGACTCAGTCTTTGGCTTTCAATCAAGAACTTGACCAAGTTGTCGGCACGTCTACCAAGGTTCCAAGGTTTTTGTATGAAGACGACTACTATGAGTGGAAGTTTAGGTTTGAGCAGTACTGCAAGGCAAAAGAACCCTATGTTTGGAGAAGCATCAAGAATGGACCACGCATTATCATGTACGCTACTGAAGATGACCCACAGACTCAGATTCTAAAACCTGAAGGCATTTACACTGAGGAAGACAAAAAGGTCGTTGCTGAGGATGAAGCTGCCTATGGAACTCTTTCAATGGCTGTTGGTCCAGACCTTTCAATTGGAGTTCGAAACTGCAAAAGCGCTAAGGAAATTTGGGATCAACTGACACACTTATTTGAAGGAAATGACGACATGAAAGCTAGCAGAGTCAACATGATGAATCAACAGTTCAGTTCATTTAATCATATCTATGGGGAAACTATCGAGAATCAGATTAGGAGGTTTGTCAAACTCGTGTCACAGATGGTCAGTGCTAGAATCAACATCTTAAACAGTGGAATGAATCATCAACAGCTTAACTCTCTGCCTAAAGGATGGGATCCCGAGGTTTCTATGATCAAGCGTACCAAGGATCTGAATGAAATGACACTAATGGAACTGATTGCTACTATCAAGTCATGTGAGATCGACAATCAGCAAAGAGAAATTAATCACAAGAACTCACTGATGGCTGCTGGAGTAACTAGCCCCAACATTGCAGCATTGATGTCTCAAGCTCATCCAAATCTGGTTTTCAGTCCCGTTCATGGAGTTATGAATCACAACGCAAACATTGTTTTCAGTCATGTTGTTGCACCAAAGGCCAACTATGTGTATGGAATATCTCTTCCTACCTATCAAGCACCTGCTGTCAATGCCACAAATGTGCAACCGCAATCTCAGCCTCAACCACAACATGCTAATGCTGCTTTTTGTAACACCTCATAAAAACGTGACCAATTATGTGAAGACACGTATCCTAAACCCTAAATGTGAAAAATGTTGACTTTGAAGGACTAAAGTTGACAAACCGTGAAAAGATGTATGCAGAAGGACTAAAAGTGTCAACATGCCAAACTTGTGACTCTGATTGACCGCACACGATGAATATATTCTTAAACAAGTAAATTGTCGGACGTATGAAGCCGTTTGTGAAAACAAAACTCAAAAGTTTACAAGACAAAGGGGTTAAACGTGTCAACATGTTAATTCTTACCTCTGAGTGACCTTTTAACGTACCCGGGGCTTTGTAATGTTCGATTATACTCTCAAGAATAAATGATAACAAATTTGTAAGGTTTAGATATCATTATGTGTTAATTACGTAAACTTTCAAAAAGAAGGGTTAAAAGTGTCAACGAGAAGAAACTAGTCTGTTCGGTGATCGTTTAGCGAAACCGGACCTAACGGTGTTTTGGTTATACTTCTAAGATTATCTACAAACTAACTTCAAGGGCCAATTATGCTTAAAATTAATTATATACGAAGTTAGAAGGACCAGGGACTGAAACTGCCAAACCTGAAACAATTTTGGCTGGTTTACCAGTCTCTGGCGGGCCACGACCTCCACCCTCATCTCTCTGGCGGGCCGCGAGAGAGTCCCCTGTACAGCGAGTTACTGCCAGCTGCAAGTTTTCTTCTTTGTTCACCACCCATACCACCCTATACTCACATAACTCGAAATCTATGAACTTTTGATGGTTTTTAAAACCACTTGAAGCCATCTAATAACATCAAGAAACACATGTGATGATCTTGGGAAGGCCTCAGGCACTATAAATAAAGGCATTGTGTTGCTACTTCTCCTTGCTTATTCACAATTCATCATCTTCTCCCTTGCTTGAGCTTTATGAAGCATTCTCTGGGATTCCTGATCAAGAAGGAAGCCCTCCTTAGTCCAAGATTCGTGCTAGGACCCTTTGTAGGTGTCCATAGCCTCTTTAGTTCGGTTTTTATATGTTTAACGACCAAAAGTCAAAGTTGTCGTAATAACGCTTTGACTTTCGGTTTAGACCTAAATGGTCCAGCCATTGTTTGGGGCGAATATGGCTACGTGATTGTAATTAAGTGTGTGTTAATCTCTCAAAAGGGCATATCCTAATTACCACGTTTACTTAGTTAATTGTCGGGTCAAAGTAATTAAATAAAAAGTCAAACTAGTCAGATTTTTAAATAAATTCATATATGATAATGTAGAAGCTATAAAATATGTTTTATCACTTTAATAACTTGGTAAACATTATTTGAACATGTCTAAACATGCTCAACCCGACAATTCTAAGTCTAGGGTCGGTTCGCAACCGAAAGTCGCAAAAGCTTGAATTTTGCTTTGACTTTCAGTTCTGATCCGAATTAGCTTAATTCCTTTATGTTTTAAGGTTCCTTTGTGACCATATTATATAGTAGTATAATCTTCTAAGGTTATATTATATGGTCCCTTAGTAATCTAAGTTTATTTACTTGATTCCGTTATTATGCTTAATATTGACTAAAATGCCCTTTTTGTTAAAAATGAGATTTCTAACATAAACAAACATGCAAATGAGTTACAATCTGATTAGTAATATTATTTAACATATTTTGACATTTATAGTCTGGTCACAAACTGAAATTATGTATCAAATCGCAAAACATGCTTCTAAAAGGACTAAATTACCCTTTTTCATGCAAATTAAGTTTAAACATAATTTTGACATAAAAATTCATTATCCACTGTTATGATATCATATTTAGAACTAATTGGGATTCCAAGTCAGAATACTTACTGAGTTTACACATGAGTTTTGTATTAAATTAGTAAATGACGATAATGCCCTTTTCAAGCATAAATTGAGGTTTAAATAAAAGTATCATGCAAAAACCTTTTGTTACTGATATGATATAATAAATAAATTATTTTGACCATTCAAAGCTGGTCATAACCTCAGAGTTCCCTAAACATCAAAATAATCGTCATTTACCGATTTTTACGACATAAAGGTGCATAGTATGGTTTTAAACCATACTTAGCACCCAAAACTTTTTACCTACTGATTTTATAAACCATTTCTAATATTTTTATAGTAGGTGCATGCCATGAACTCAGAATCCCAAATAAGTCCTTATAACTATGTGTGAAATGACCAAAATGCCCCTCCAGTGCATAGTTTGGTCATATATGGTAAACCACACATAAATAAGACATCCTAATTTTATTATAACATAAATTAAATATTTTCACACAAGTTTTATGACCAGAACCTCAGTTTGCATGTAAACCCCTTTTATAAATCATAAAATGACCAAAATGCCCTTATGAGGCTTAATTCGGTTTTAAAATCTTTTTGGGCATATTTGTTGATATCCTACTGATATCATAACATATTTTAAGCATAATAACTTATGGAACTTGTATATGACTCATCCGGTTACCCGTTTATGCTTATACGCGTATGGTACGGTTTATGTAACTAGTTTGCACAAATTAGCCGAAACGGGCATAACCATATCAATTTAACTTCAAATTCCAGAATGTATTTAGTTTACCCATAATATACAAGTCTCCATACTTGTTGGGTCTAAATTACATTCCAATCCGGTCATCGCTTAATCTAGCGTTTCGTACCGTAAATCCTTCTTTAAACTAACCGGTCTAAGTTTACAACTTAAATAAGACCCGTTAGTAATCTAACAGGTTAATAAAACTTTCGTTCCAGATTAGGAGCCCCGGTAAAAGCTACTTGCACTAGTTTGATTAGATTATACGCCTGAGTAGATAAATATCGCATTTTAAAGCTCAGGTAAATACTTTTAACTTATTTTCCCTAATTCAGGCTTGGGGTACGGTATTATTATTACCGCTTGGTCGGGTATGGAATTATTTAATTGGATTGTGATTAATAAATTACATAACCCGTTTTAATCTGTATTGTCTGATAACATAAACATTTGGGGGGTTAATACGACCGTGTCCTGGATATCCTCAGCTCGTTTAATTTGTAAATGGCCACAACTTAAGCACGAGGTGTAGGCATACACCTGACAGTTGCGTATGTAAAAAGATATACCCACTTGTTGGGGATAACTCCTTCTGGGTTTATATTAGTGGTGTGTCTATTAATCATGTCTCGGCTTCTATCCCGGGCCCTGAAAGTACGACAAACATATAAATCTGTATACAAGATTATTTTATATAATTATCCCAAGCTATAAATGAATATTTATGCCTCGTGCATCTAAATCAACTTTCACAAACATTTTCAAAAGAGTCGGTTAATTGTATTTACCAGTGAAAACTGACGTATTTTCAAAAGGCTAAGTGACAGGTACTACACGTAGTAGGCTGGGAGCTTCTGGTCGTTAAATAGAGAATCTTGCAAGTTCGTAATGCCTTAAGTCTGTTTAACATGTTTTTATATTATATTTAGATCCGCCCGTGGATCCTTTCTTTACAACCGTCTGTATATTATTTTATTCGTACTTTACACTTTCAGTTTGTAATATTAATTTCTACTAAGACTTCCGCTGTGCTATAAACTGTGTATATTTGACTATGATGATATCAACTATGTCACGATACTCCCCACCGGGCCCACTAGGATTAATCTTAATCTTATTGGTTTATATATTCTGCTTGTTCTTTGTTTTTGACAGGATTACTTTTTTGATCATGCCGCCAAGAATTCAAGGAAGAGGAGGAAGAGGCAAAGTGCCAATGAGAGGAAGGCATGACCACGAAGCAGGACCTTCGCATAGGCGAACTCCTTCTGCGTCATACAGCTCCAACCCACATGAGGATTGGAGAAATTACATTGAACCGGCGAGACGTTCCGTCTCGCTCAGTACTTCGCCCTCTTACCATAACTCCTTTGGGCCGCAACAAGAAGAAGAGCCCCAGAACTCGCACCACTCTCACCATTCCTTACCACGTTCTGCTTTTCACCACTCTCACTCCCACCATTCTTTCCAAAACCCCACTCCTTATTTTCAGGGTCATTTTAACCCTATTGACCAAGTCAACGAACCAGCAGGTCATAACCTGTTGGGCCCAAAGACCACTATCCTGAATATCAGGATGTGGATAATGATCTAGATCCAGTTATGCCACCTTCTGGGATGCCTACGCATCCCATTGATATCTCCAGCGGTTCTTCTTTTGCCGGATCGCCATACCGAGGCCCCGATTTATGAGCCGAAAGGTGGAGCACCTACAAGTGGGAGTACACTCCCTCTTACCACGACTCACCACCGAAACAGCGGACTCCTTCTGAGGATCCGCATTTCCAAGCGGTTACACCACTGCCACCACCAACACCCGAAAAACCTCCGCCACCAGAACCATCAAGGCGAAGGAGAAGCGCACGAATGTCCGTGCGAGAGGGTTTTTGTGACATCTGTGTATTTTAAATCCTTGTACTGTTTCGAACAACTTTGTATTTAATGAAATATGCTGTTTTAATTTCAATATTTGTTTAATTATTTGTGACCTTAGTACGTTTTTAATCATTGTTCAATTCCGAACTCTCAAACCTGTTCTGGAAGTGAAATCATAAACCGTTACGTAAACATAATCAGTTTAACGTGACGTACACTCCGGAACTGTGACGTAAGCCGAACATACCCTAAATACCCTTTACATAACTTAGAAATAAGTTTCGAAGGATTCGGTATGGCAAAAACATGTTTATTCGAACTTTAGAACTATTTGCGACAAAACTGCGAAACGAATGTTGGTGACCGCCCGGATAATATTTAAATCCCAAAAATATTCTGTTATGATTAAAATTTTATTTTTAATCATGTTCGTGTTGAAAAATAAATTAAAACGCTTAAAAACGTTATTTTTCAAGTTTAAGCGCGTACCGCGTGTTACTGCGTAACACAGTGCTTCTACTGCAAAACGCAGACAACACAGCCAGTCTCGGCAACTGATATTTATTTCAGTAATAATTTGGCGAGTTTATTGTTATAGAATAATAAAAATAATTTAAAACGCCATAAACCGGGATTAAAACACTAGACTTTACACTTAACCTCCAACTACTTACTTACATTTACCATTAAAAAATTTACACTTTGCCCCCCCCCCCTTATAGTGGACGCTTACAAGGAGTGGCCCCACTCTTGATTTTGTGAAATCTTGTTAAATCCTTTAAGATCTTGCCAAAATATGTTCTATGATCTTTCTTGGATCCTTTATGATTTGGAAATCTTGCAAGCTTTATATATATCACCATCATTCCACACTTCACACTTCACTCCACCTCCCTCACTCTCTCTCTCTCCCAAACCGTAAACACCAACATCACCTCCATTTCCAATTCTTCAACCTTGTTCTTGAAGATCAAACTCCATTCCAAGCTAGTTTCAAGTTGGTGTGAAGATCCAAAGGAGTTTCCAAGGTGCTTTCAAGTGATTTCAAGCTCCATATCATCAAAATCTCATCAAAAACTCACTTGAATCTTGAAAGTATAAAGTTTATGTTTAGATCATACACTTGATTCTTGGTTGTTCTTGATGATTGGAAGTTTCTCTTGAATCTTGGAATTTTTCACAAACTTGAAATCTAAAAAGAAATGGGTCTTGATACAAAATAAAAATGGTAGTATATATGTGTGTATATATAACCGAATATATATATATATATATATATATATATATATATATATATATGTGTGTGTGTGTGTGTGTGTGTATGAGATTTGAGTTTTATTTTTTGATAAATACTTGTTTAGGGTGTTTGCTTGCATGAACAAGATCATGTGAAAATATGTTAGAGATATAAAGGAGTGATTGAATCATGAGTTATAATTTGAAATAATGATTAGTATTTTGACATGTAAATGGCCAAAAATTTATTAGACACATTTGAGAATTTTTAAGTTGTTGCTTGTTCTTGAATGATAGTTAAAATGCAAGTGTTTGATGATTTGTGTATGATATGATGAATGTTCTATTAAATCAGTAAGTAAACATGAATAAATTACATCTTTGAAGCATTTAAATTCATATGAAATGTTGATGATATGATAGTGTGCTTTAGACCCTTGTACATAAGAATACTTGTTGATTTAAAGCTCAAGAAATGATAAAAAATGATTGTATGACAAAAATGTTTTAGAACAGATTATAAACACTAAAAATAACATTATTTGGTATATTATAATGGCATGAAACTTTGTCATAGGTTTGATAGCTTTGCATGTTGTACACATAGCTTAGAAAGTGGTAAAATATGTGAAATTTGCATGATTTATGTGCTTTATGTAAGACCTGCATTGTCATGAGTATAACCACTATTTTATTCAGTAAATAACATGGGTTATGTTAAAATATCAATTCGTTACGATTTGGGATGGTTAGGGTAACGTTTGATGCAAAACTATGCGGTAAAACGGTTAAAAATCGGCTTTTCGGAGGATTTTTATAAAACTGTTTTAGATCAGTAAGTAAACTGATATTTTTGATATAAAAATAAGTATTTTAACTTATATTAAGTTTACTTGGTGTTTGGTTAGTCATACATGACTTCCGACGCCCAAAAACGTTACCGAATCGCTAAAATACGTGTTTTTCAACATACACTATAATGGGTTGTTCATGGGTAAATTTTATGTGTTACAATGTGTTATGTGTTTTATAATATGTGTATGATGACATGTTTATAGTTGACAAGATTATGTGTATTACGATATTTATTTTATGTCACAATAAGTATATATATTACGACGCGCAAATCGTAGATATATTGCTTATAACATGATGAGGGTCACCAATAAAATCGTTCATGTCGCAAAGTTTTTTAAAAATATATATGAACTCATATATATATAAATACACCAATATAATAAAAAATAATAACTTTTCGAGAAAATCTCAAAGTTATGTGAAAATTCTAAGTATCGGAGAAACTTAGGTATTTTTGTGAGTTTTTGATTATTTAATCGTTCCTATTTAATTTAGGATGAATAAACAATTTGAGGGATTGTGTTAACATATAAAAACGCACCCAAAGGTGAGTACATAGTTTCCCTATTTACGTTTTCAAATGTTTTGGGGTGAAGCATATGTGCATAACTTTACTTTTCGTTTTCATGACATTATACATGTTTTATTACATATTACATATAATACATTATTTCAGAGACATTTTTATGGTATATTGACTTAGTATACCTAACATTTGGTTTCAAAGACATTTTATTGGCATATTGACTTAGTATGCCTATTACATGGTTTTACAAAGACATTTTCATGACATGCTTACATTGAAAAAGACATTTGGTATGTTTAACGGAGTAGTACATTCATTAACATTGATCACGCCGCTCGGTAGTATGTAATAGCGCTATAGGACTTGACAAATCCCATTCCCGCTTTCTAGGAATTTCGGAAGGGGAATGATAGAATCCGAATACATTTTTTTTTGATAAACCTTGATCCTGATAAGGGTTTATCCGACAGTCTCAAGGCTTGAGTGTATGCGATAGACAAACCACATAAATGTTCATATCGATAAAAGCAATGGTTTTCAAAACATAACTTTTGTTTTAAACTTTTGTTTATTCAAAAACATTGTTTTGTACATGACATTTTGATTACATAAGACATTTGTTTATACATGACATTATGCATTTGGCTTGAGTAAATACTGTTTATACGCCATACAAGACATGGTTTATACTGGACATTTGGCATTTGACATTGGACATTGACATTTAAACAAGACATTATTTCATGGTTATTAATAAGTGATTTAAGTAACGAGACGTATGTAACATGATAAAAGCATGGTGGATACGCCGCTGGTACTTCCTATATATAAGTGCTTTTATTGTATTGCATATCGTGGCGTTATCTAAACCACTTCAACAAAGACAAGACATGACATATTTTATACATATTATTTTCATTTGGTTATTTACTTAACCATACTTCATTCTTTTATATCATTTGATTCTCATATGATTTTATAAATGAAAATATTTTATAAGGTTCATGACTATTTTTCATTAAACATTTCTCTTAACATTCAAAGTCATGAATCTTCAACACTAAACCTATGTTACTCACAGGCATTTTTATGCTGACGTATTTACTTTCACATATGTTTCAGGAGCGAATATTTGATGCGAACAAGCTACACTTAGAGCGACTTGGGCCTTAGCAATCTAAAATCAAGAAAGTTATCATCTTTTATGCTATGTGTTTTTTATGAACTAAGACAATGTAATAACTTAAGCTTGTAAAACTTAACTTTAATTATCATGTGTTTTGAAATAATAATTCTGCCACACGACTCCCCGACGTTTCCGCCGCGGTTTGTTCTTTTACGCGGTCGGGGTGTGACAGAAGAGTTGGTATCAGAGCTCATGGTTATAGGGAATTAGGTTATTAGTAAAATTTTGACCTAGACTATAACCTTTCTAGGACCCTAACACAAGTTACCTTGTGTTTAGATCTTAAAACAATACTATCACCTATCCTTAGGTGATTACCAAAACAAGTACACAAATCTCAAATTTCATTTGAAAATCAATCATCTATCCTTAGATGAGCTGTTTTTAGGCTTTACACCTTTAAAGTTTTCAAATCTCATCAAACTTTGGGTCTTAATAATGTGAACACGTGCAATCTGGAAGGGTGGGTACCTGTACCCTGAGCTTTCTGTCTAAGGCTAGAGTGTTCGTACAAATCCACATAATCGGACCAGTCACTCTTACCTGGGAACTCTTGGGGTGAGTGTCCACTTATAGGCTAAAGCATGTCTTCATTATGCATTATATAGACCTATTTACTTTGATTAGCCAATGTGTGTCGTTGGATTGTTTTAAGTAACGAACAAATGACCACCTTCCTTTGTGTTGTCGATTTTTTTCAATACTCCTTTTGATTGTCCTATGTCAATCTCACACATTTCCTTGTGTTCCTTTTCTTTTAGATGCCTCCTCGACGTGATCAAACTCAAGACGCCGCAATGGCAGCCTTGATCGCTCAGCAAATTGCTGCTGTACTCCCGAACCTAGTAACTCAGTTAAACCAAGCAAACAACAATAACAACGCACCTGTTCCGTGCAACTTTAAGACTTTCAATTCGGCTAAACCGCTTCAGTTTTCTGGGTCAGAAGGAGCAACTGGGCTCCTACATTGGTTCGAGAGTCTCGAGAGTACGTTTCATCACGTTCAATGCCTGAATGAGCGAAAGGTTGAGTTTGCGTCAAGTGTGTTTCAGAAAAGGGCGCTTACTTGGTGGAATGGTGTGATGAGGGACAGAGGTGCCAACGTGGCAATGGCTCAAACATGGGAAGAGCTTTGCGCACTTATGATGAAGGAGTTTTGTCCTCGTCATGAACTAAGGGCACTGGAAAACGAATTCCAGGATCTCAAGCAAGATAGTGGAGAGCACCGTGCCTACACAGACCGATACGAAGAACTGAGCCTGCTGTGTCCCACCATGGTCACGCCTTTGGACAAGGCGATTGAGAAGTACATAGATGGCCTTCCTGATCCCGTTCAGGATATTGTCACCGGCAGCAACCCTACCACGGTTAGACAAGCTATTGAGCTAGCTGCAACTTTGACTTAGTCTCAAGTCAAGAAGGGTAAACTCCACCGCAAGGGTGACAAGAAACCATCTGACAAGACAGAGAAGAAGAAGGGAAAGAAGGCTGAAACCTCGAAGAAATCTAGGAAGCGTCAGGCTTCCAAGAACTTTTCCATTGTTGCACAGACCAATCAAGCTGCTCCTACCCAGCCAGCACAACCACCTGCCAAGAAACAGTATGTTGGTACTGTACCTCTTTGTAACAAGTGCAATTGTCATCATCAACCACATCTTCAGTGTCGTCTTTGCAACAGCTGTGGAAGATATGGCCATTTGGCTAACACATGTCGCTCTCCTCCTGCTCCGAATCAAGTGGCACAAAACCCTGCCCAACAGCCAGCAAATCCTGCACGACCTCCTTTTCCGCCTGGGTCTTGCTACAATTGTGGAGATCTGACTCACTACAGGAATAAGTGCCCGAAGTTGGCTAATGCAAACCCGGCTCGTGGACGAGCATACAACATCAATGCCAATGAAGCGCGACAATGAGGTGGTGAACGGTATGTTCTATGTTAACAACCAACTTGCTTCTATTCTTTTTGATTCGGGTGCCGACAAGAGTTTTGTATCCCTAGCCTTTGAACCATTGCTTGCAAAGCCTAGAACAAAACTAGGAAAGCCCTTGACATTAGAGTTAGCCAGTGGTGAATCCTTTGTACTCGATTCCGTCATTCAAAATTGCCAGTTGAACCTCAACGATCATCTTTTTCCCATTGATCTCACGCCAATGCAACTTGGGAGTTTTGACGTTATAGTAGGGATGGATTGGTTAACCCAATACCGAGCGGAGGTGGTTTTTTTGACAAGATTGTTCGTGTGCCTCTTTTGTCTGGTGAAACCTTAGAGGTTCATGGAGCGAAACCCGCTAGTAGTCTTAAACTGATGACAAGCACCCAAGCCCAGAGATACCTAAGAAAGAACTATGTGGCTTTCTTAGCACGTGCCGTAGAGGAGAAAGACAAGGGTAAAACTATTCAAGACATCCCTGTCGTTCGGGATTATCCTGAGGTTTTTCCTGAAGACTTACCTGGTTTACCCCCAGCGCGTCAAATCGAGTTCCGTATTGACCTTGTACCTGGTGCTAACCCGATTGCTAAATTTCCATACCGTCTTGCACCGTCTGAGATGCAAGAGTTGTCGAAACAGCTGCAAGAGTTATCAGACAAAGGATTTATTCGTCCGAGCTTTTCCCCATAGGGCGCACCTGTCCTATTTGTAAAGAAGAAGGATAGATCTTTCCGAATGTGTATCGATTACCGTGAGCTTAACAAACTCACCATAAAAAATCGATATCCCCTACCTCACATTGATGATCTCTTTGATCAGCTTCAGGGTGCTACCTGCTTTTCGAAGATTGATCTACGTTCTGGGATCATCAGCTTCGCGTATCCGAAGAAGATATTCCCAAGACTGCTTTCCGCACACGATACGGCCACTATGAGTTTACTGTTATGCCTTTCGATTTAACGAATGCTCCTGCCGTCTTCATGGACTTAATGAATAGGGTTTGTAAGCCTTATTTAGATAAGTTCATCATCGTCTTCATTGATGACATCTTGATTTATTCCAAGACACGAGCTGACCATGAACAACATCTCCGTCTAACAATGGAACTCATAAAGAAGGAACAACTTTTCGCTAAATTCTCCAAGTGTGAATTTTGGCTTAGGGAAGTTCAATTTTTGGGACATATTGTTAACGAACAAGGTATACATGTAGATCCTGCCAAAATCAGTGCGATTAAAGATTGGAATACACCAACTACTCCTACCGAGGTTCGTTCATTTCTGGGTCTCGCGGGTTATTACCGTCGCTTTATTTCAAACTTCTCCAAGATTGCGGTTCCTCTCACAGCCTTAACTCAAAAGAATAAACCTTTTGAGTGGGGGCCCAAACAAGAAGAAGTTTTTCAGACCTTGAAACAAAAACTCTGCGACGCTCCTGTGTTGTCTTTACTTGAAGGAAACGACGACTTTGTCGTATATTGTGACGCATTGAATCTAGGCCTTGGTTGTGTTCTCATGCAAAGGAACAAAGTCATAGCCTACGCGTCAAGACAATTGAAAATCCATGAGAAAAACTACACAACTCATGATCTTGAGTTGGGCGCTGTGGTTTTTGCTCTCAAGATTTGGAGACACTACCTTTACGGAACAAAATGTGTGGTTTTCACAGACCACAAAAGTCCCCAACACATCTTCAATCAGAAAGAACTAAACATGAGGCAACGACGTTGGGTAGAACTTCTAAACGACTACGACTACGAGATTCGCTACCATCCTAGAAAGGCGAATGTCGTAGCCGATGCGCTAAGTCGAAAAGAAAGAGTCAAGCTTCATTGTGTTCGAGTTCGATCTGATATTCAAACCCGCATCTTTCAAGATCAACATACTTGTGTTACACAAGGCTTTATGGGTAAAGAATTACCGTGTCACATTAAACCTGAGCTTGAATTGAGAGACTTTGGGATATTCTATTTCATGGGCCGTTTGTGGGTCCCAAGTATAGACAATCTTCGCACCTTGCTTATGGATGAAGCTCATAAGTCTCGTTATTCTATTCATCCTGGTGCAGACAAAATGTATAAGGATCTTCGAGCCCAGTATTGGTGGCTGGGAATGACGAAAGACATTGCCTTATATGTATCCAAATGCCTTACTTGTCTGAAGGTTAAGGCGGAACATCAGCATCCCTCTGGATTATTGGAACAACCAGAGATACCGGTTTGGAAATGGGAAAACATTGCCATGGATCTCATTACCAAACTACCGTGCACTAATAGAGGTCATGATGCCATTTGGGTAGTAGTTGATCGTTTGACAAAATATGCTCACTTCTTGCCAATTCGTGAGGATCTCTCTGCTGAAAAGCTTCCCAAGATCTATGTAGATGAGATTGTATCCCGACATGGTGTTCCTTTGAACATCATATCAGACCGAGATGCTCGATTCTAATCTCACTTTTGGAGAACCATGCAATCCGCTATGGGAACCCAACTCAATTTGAGCACAGCTTATCATCCTCAAACGGGTGGACAATCTGAAAGAACAATCCAGACATTGGAGGATATGCTTAGAGCTTGTGTGATCGATTTTGGTGGTAGTTGGGATTCGCATCTTCCATTGATCGAATTCTCCTACAATAACAGTTATCACTCCAGCATCAACATGGCTCCTTTCGAAGCTTTATACGATCGAAAATGTCGTTCGCCGGTCTGCTGGAATGAGATTGGTGAAGCTCAGCTCACTGGACCTGAACTCATTCTAGAGACTACAGACAAAGTCAAGAAAATTCGCGACAACCTCTTAACAGCTAGAAGCCGTCAAAAGAGTTATGCGGATAGACGACGCAAGCCTTTGGCATTCCAAGTCGGTGATCTCGTCCTACTCAAGGTATCTCCTTGGAAAGGTGTAATCAGATTTGGGAAGAAAGGAAAACTTGCACCACGATATGTTGGACCATTCAAGATCGTTGAAAGAATCGGAAAAGTAGCATACAGACTTGAGCTGCCTCATGAACTTGGAAATGTTCATCCAACTTTCCATGTGTCCAATCTGAAAAAGTGTTTGACTGATGAAAACCTCCACATCCTCCTTGATGAAATTCGTGTCGACAACACGATGCACTTCGTCGAGAAACCTGTGGAAATATTGGACCATCAAGTCAAGAAGCTCAAGCACAAGCGCATACGGATAGTCAAAGTTCGCTGGGAATCCAAACGTGGCCCAGAGTTTACTTGGGAACGAGAGGATCAAATGAAGGCGAAATATCCACACCTTTTCCCACAAGTTTCCTCTAACTAAATTTCGGGACGAAATTTCCAAAAGTAGGGGAGACTGTGACATCTGTGTATTTAAAATCCTTGCACTGTTCCAAACAACTTTGTATTTAATGAAATATGGTGTTTTAATTTCAATATTTGTTTAATTATTTGTGACCTTAGTACGTTTTCAATCATTGTTCAATTCCGAACTCTCAAACCTGTTCTGGAAGTGAAATCATAAACCGTTACGTAAACATAATCAGTTTAACACGACGTACACTCCGGAACTGTGACGTAAGCCAAACATACCCTAAATACCCTTTATATAACTTAGAAATAAGTTTTGAAGGATTCGGTATGGCAAAAAACATGTTTATTTGAACTTTAGAACTATTTGCGACAAAACTGCGAAACGAACGTTGGTGACCGCCCGGATAATATTTAAATCCCAAAAATATTCTGTTATGATTAAAATTTTATTTTTAATCATGTTCGTGTTGAAAAATAAATTAAAACGCTTAAAAACGTTATTTTTCAAGTTTAAGCGCGTATCGCGTGTTACCGCGTAACACAGTGCTTCTACTGCAAAACGCAGACAACACAGCCAGTCTCGGCAACTGATATTTATTTCAGTAATAATTTGGCTAGTTTATTTTTATAGAATAATAAAAATAATTTAAAATGCCATAAACCGGGATTACAACATTAGACTTTACACTTAACCTCCAACTAGTTACTTACATTTACCATTCAAAAATTTACACTTTGCCCCCTCCCCTTATAGTGGACGGTTACAAGGAGTGGCCCCACTCTTGATTTTGTGAAATCTTGTTAAATCCTCTAAGATCTTACCAAAATATATTCTATGATCTTTCTTGGATCCTTTATGATTTGGAAGATCTTGCAAGCTTTATATATATCACCATCATTCCACACTTCACTCCACCTCCCTCACACACTCTCTCTCTCCCAAACCGTAAAAACCACCATCACCTCCATTTCCAATTCTTCAACCTTGTTCTTGAAGATCAAACTCCATTCCAAGCTAGTTTCAAGTTGGAGTGAAGATCCAAAGGAGTTACCAAGGTGCTTTCAAGTTATTTCAAGCTCCATATCATCAAAATCTCATCAAAAACTCACTTGAATCTTGAAGGTATAAAGTTTATGTTTAGATCATACACTTGATTCTTGGTTGTTCTTGATGATTGGAAGTTTCTCTTGAATCTTGGAATTTTTCACAAACTTGAAATCTAAAAAGAAATGGGTCTTGATACAAAAAAATGGTAGTATATATGTGTGTATATATAACCGAATATATATATATATATATATATATGTATGAGATTTGAGTTTGATTTTTTTGATAAATACTTGTTTAGGGTGTTTGCTTGCATGAACAAGATTATGTGCAAATATGTTAGAGATATAAAGGAGTGATTGAATCATGAGTTATAATTTGAAATAATGATTAGTATTTTGACATGTAAATGGCTAAAAACTTATTAGATACATTTGAGAATTTTTAGGTTGTTGCTTGTTCTTGAATGATAGTTAAAATGCAAGTGTTTGATGATTTGTGTATGATATGATGAATGTTCAATTAAATCAGTAAGTAAACATGAATAAATTACATTTTTGATGCATTTAAATTCATATGAAATGTTGATGATATGATAGTGTGCTTTAGACACTTGTACATAAGAATACATGCTGATTTAAAGCTCAAGAAATGATAAAAAATGATTGTATGACAAAAATGTTTTAGAACAGATTATAAACACTAAAAATAACATTATTTGGTATATTATAATGGCATGAAACTTTGTCATAGGTTTGATAGCTTTGCATGTTGTACACATAGCTTAGAAAGTGGTAAAATATGTGAAATTTGCATGATTTATGTGCTTTATGTGAGACCTGCACTATCATGAGTATAACCACTATTTTATTCAGTAAATAACATGGGTTATGTTAAAATATCAAGTCTTTACGATTTGGGATGGTTAGGGTAACGTTTGATGCAAAACTATGCGGTAAAACGGTTAAAAATCGGCTTTTCGGAGGATTTTTATAAAACTGTTTTAGATCAGTAAGTAAACTGATATTTTTGATATAAAAATAAGTATTTTAACTTATATTAAGTTTACTTGGTGTTTGTTTAGTCATACATGACTTCCAACGCCCAAAAACGTTACCGAATCGCTGAAATACGTGTTTTTCAACATACACTATAATGGGTTGTTCATGGGTAACTTTTATGTGTTACAATGTGTTATTTGTTTTATAATATGTGTATGATGACATGTTTATAGTTGACAAGATTATGTGTATTACGATATTTATTTTATGTCACAATAAGTATATATATTACGACGCGCAAATCGTAGATATATTGCTTATAACATGATGAGGGTCACCAATAAAATCGTTCAAGTCGCAAAGTTTTTTAAAAATATATATGAACTCATATATATATAAATACACCAATATAATAAAAAATAATAACTTTTCGAGAAAATCTCAAAGTTATGTGAAAATTCTAAGTATCGGAGAAACTTAGGTATTTTTGTGAGTTTTTGATTATTAAATCGTTCCTATTTAATTTAGGACGAATAAACAATTTGAGGGATTGTGTTAACACATAAAAATGCACCCAAAGGTGAGTACATAGTTCCCCTATTTTACGTTTTCAAATGTTTTGGGGTGAAGCATATGTGCATAACTTTACTTTTCGTTTTCATGACATTATACATATTTTATTACATATTACATATAATACATTATTTCAGAGACATTTTTATGGTATATTGACTTTGTATACCTAACATTTGGTTTCAAAGACATTTTATTGGCATATTGACTTAGTATGCCTATTACATGGTTTTACAAAGACATTTTCATGACATGCTTACATTGAAAAAGACATTTGGTATGTTTAACGGAGTAGTACATTCATTAACATTGATCACGCCGCTCGGTAGTATGTAATAGCGTTATAGGACTTGACAAACCCCATTCCCGCTTTTTAGGAATTTCGGAAGGGGAATGACAGAATCCGAATACATTTTTTTTGATAAACCTTGATCCTGATAAGGGTTTATCCGACAGTCTCAAGGCTTGAGTGTATGCGATAGACAAACCACATAAATGTTCATATCGATAAAAGCAATGGTTTTCAAAACATAACTTTTGTTTATTCAAAAACCTTGTTTTGTACATGACATTTTAATTACATAAGACATTTGTTTATACATGACATTATGCATTTGGCTTGAGTAAATACTGTTTATTCGCCATACAAGACATGGTTTATACTGGACATTTGACATTTGACATTGGACATTGACATTTAAACAAGACATTATTTCATGGTTATTAATAAGTGATTTAACTAACGAGACGTATGTAACATGATAAAAGCATGGTGGATACGCCGCTGGTACTTCCTATATATAAGTGCTTTTATTGTATTGCATATCGTGGCGTTATCTAAACCACTTCAACAAAGACAAGACATGACATATTTTATACATATTATTTTCATTTGATTATTTACTTTTACCCATACTTCATTCTTTTATATCATTTGATTCTCATATGATTTTATAAAAGAAAATATTTTATAAGGTTCATGACTATTTTTCATTAAACATTTCTCTTAAAATTCAAAGTCATGAATCTTCAACACTAAACCTATGTTACTCACAGGCATTTTTATGCTGACGTATTTACTTTCACATATGTTTCAAGAGTGAATATTTGATGTGAACAAGCTACGCTTAGAGCGACTTTGGCCTTAGCAATCTAAAATCAAGAAAGTTATCATCTTTTATGTTGTGTGTTTTGTATGAACTAAGACAATGTAATAACTTAAGCTTGTAAAACTTAACTTTAATTATCATGTGTTTTGAAACAATAATTCTGCCACACGACTCCCCGACGTTTCCGCCGCGGTTTGTTGTTTTACGCGGTCGGGGTGTGACAGTTTCCATTTTAGCACCCCATAAACTTCCACAAACTACCCTCCGCTTTATGAAGACCCGCAAACGGGTGGACCTTCAAACGCTATGTCAGAAGTCGACACGGCACCGGTTACCTTTCCACCACCACCACCTCCCATGGGTTTTGAAAACCCAATCCCTGCTTACCCAGATACAACTGGGTACAACCCGTATGAGCCACAAGCTTACTCGGGTTATAACTATCATGCACCTGTCGTTGACCCATAAGTCAAGGCAGCAAATTTTAACGCGCTCTACCCCTCACCTTTTCCACCTGCGTACCCAACTGGGTACCCTGCTTATGGGTATCAATACCCACCATCACCACAACCTCAGCAGCAGTAGCAACCCCAACCTCCACTTCAACAACCGTAACCATAAGAAATCTTGCAAAGGTTGGAAGAAGTCGAACACATGGTGGAGGAACGTGATAAGAAGCACCACAAGTTTCTTAAGGGTTTGGCAAACTTCATCAAAGGGAAGAAGAAGAAAGACCATTAAAGACCCTTACTTTTGTTTTGTAATTTTATTTCAATTAATTCTCTCTGTGGACATTTCTTTTAAGTATTAGTCCCTACGTGGACTTGTTTTTTATTTAGTCCCAACGTGGATAAGTTTATTTATCTAAAGACCCGTTTAGGGCAGTTTATGTAATTCGTAGTATTATTTATGAGAAATTTTCTTTTGGGATTACATTTGTTATTATATATACACATTATATCATTGATTAAATTATCATTTCAATTTATAATTGATCTGCCAATAAATCTCAAAAGACCGTCTTAATGGTATAACCTAGCCTATATAGACATGGCTGTGATGGTAAAACCCTATTAAGATGATAAATCCTTGTTAACATCTAAGAACATGTTAGCACTCTTGACAATTGTGGTTCGAGAAAATCACCCCAGTCATCCTAATACTAGGATTCTTCCAGATTCCCTTATTTAGCCAAATGATATATTGAATCATGGCTGATATCATCAATTGAGATGATCATATTAAAACATCCACTAAGTGATGCCATTGTTTCGCCTTCGGGCCAAACTATTCCAACTGCTTAATAGTAACAGTAGCAGTCTATGACTCTCTGTCAAGAAAGGTGAAAGAACTATGTTCAAACCTTAATGCCTAGATCCAATAAGATCATGGCCTATAGTATAAAATTTATCCAAGTGACAGTACCTTTTATGCCCATAGTACTCATGATGGTTTTTATAACCAGGGCCAACTTTAATGAAAAGTTTAAACAAATAACTCTTTAAAACTGATTAACCAAATAACCAATGTGGTCTATTATCACCATGGTTAACGAATCACCGAATATGATGATTCAATATAAGACCACTGAATAAATTGTTGTCAATTGTTTTATAGCATTCAAGCCCCATCATGGTTGACTCGGATGAAGTTAATAGTCATCCTAATGAAAGGAATGATAACACAAGACTAAACATAATGGGTGCTGATCTGCAAGCTTTGATAGACAATGCTGTAACTAAAGCTGTTGGCAGAGTATTCAGAGAGCCGAGTGTTACTCGCACCAAGACCCAATCAGTGGCTCATTCTAAGTCCCCTTCCAAAACACATACATCTAAGAAGGACGATTCTCAACATTCGTCAAATCAGAAAAGTTAACCATCCAAGAAGATAGTGTTTGACCAGGAACCACGTTCCAAGACTTGTTCTTATAAGTACTTTGTCTCTTGCAAGCCAAGGGACTTCACTGGTGAAAAAGGTGCCACAGATTGTATGAAATGGCTAGACGAGATGGAGACAGTTGTTGACATTAGTGGTTGTGCTGAGCAGGATGTTGTAAAGTTTTTATCTCAGTCTTTTAAGGGTGATGCCTTGGTTTTGTGACAACCCGAATTTTCAAGGTTTGAAACTTTTAAATCTCGTGATCTTAACTCCTCGTTATTCTACATTCTGTGTTTATGGGTCACCGCATAATTATGTTTGGGCTGAAATGGTATTGGGCCACATCATTGTAATTCAATTAACTTAAAAATCGGTCCACTATGATAACTAATTACCTCGGCCTACTAGGATAGTTAATGATATTGTTTTGTGATAAATTATCATCTTGGGCTTGAGCTCATATCGGTCAAATAGGGGAACCGCCCCAAATATCTACATATCTATAAGTATACATGGCTTTTGATTGTACGTAACTTCTTATTTAGCCAAACCTCCAATATACGAAACCCTACTTCTTCCTTGTGTGAGAACGGCATAGATACCCCCCCCCCTGTTCGAAGTAAACACCTTGATCCCCAAGTTCTGGTTAGTGTTTCTCAATGATTGACTTGTATGTGGTGTGATATTGTTATGTGTGTCATGAATATTTAGATAATAAAGATAGGCTTGTTGAATGATGATGTGAAAATTGTATGTGACCGTAAACATGCTAACATATATATATATATATATATATATATATATATATTAAATGTATGAATGGGATAGGTGCATGATTAATAAGGCTTGGTATATGGGCTGTAACAATAATGGATGATGATCATTCTATGAAGAGCATTATATGAAATAAACCATGTGATAAACTGCTTGATCTATCTGATATTGGCCGATTGATTGTAGTTTTATATGAATATTTATTGAATAATGAATAATGGGAAACATGTTACTTGGATTGGTAATTAATTGGTCAATATGTGATCGGTTCTGTGTTTGTAATTCTAATACAATTATCGGCACATTAGTTAATATTCATATCTTTATTAATCTAGTAGTGGGCTTCACATATACTAAACTGGTTAGAGCTTTGGGCTTAACTTATGTCGGTTGGACTAGCTAATATATTGGGCTGAAATATAAGTGATAAGTAAAGGGCTGTGTAGGAAGTAATTGTTGATTTGTTGTTATGTTAAATGGGCCGCACACTCCAAGGGCAGTTTAGACTAGAGCAGGCTGTTCATATGGTCTGTTTATGAACCGAACCTGGTTAACAACTATAACTCAAAGTATGGAAATAGTATGAATATTTAGTTTTGGTGATGAACGGGACTTGGGCCCAATGGGCTGCCCATACGCATGTATGTAATTGCAAGTGATAAGTTGTCAATAATAGTCAGATGGTTATATTTCGTATGAAGAGTTAAATCATGTTGGCTAGGAAAAATAGTAACTTTAGTGGGAAACAAGTAGTTGCAATGGGTTGAGTAGTGTTTGTGATTTATGTGTGTAACGGGGTAGATGACCTGAATTGATAAATGCCTTTGTGGGACATGGACACTGTTGATCGACGGTTACTATTTGCACAATCTGTTTAATACTAGTGCACTATTTGATGATTACATGTGAAACAATGCGCACTAAGCTTGTATGCAAACTGACTGTTATATATAACTATCATAGGATTCGATTGATCCTTCCTGTTAAACGAATAATTAATCTTACCGAGCAAACCAAAGGTGAGTTCACTGCACTTTTCTAAGCATGCGTCCCGGTGGTTTGGGACATCTGGTAAACGTTTCTAAAGGGAATACTGGGTAAACTGTTTATTTGGGATGTTGGTTATTGAACACAGTATAAATCATGTAAGACCCCATACATCTACCGTGTTGGTGAAGAAGCAACGAGGTATTTAGTTGATAGCGCTATTAGGTTTGGCACCCTCACACCGGGCCGAAAGGACGGGCGTGAACTAATTACCTGGACTTCATGACCAATGCCTAGTTAGAGGCATTGGGGTTGGGCATTCACATCGTGTACATATAAGACCCCTTACATCTATTCAAGGTTGTTTGATACCTTGACATCATGACCAATGCCTAAATGGAGGCATTGGGGTTGGGCATTCACATCTAGTCGCCACATACGGTAATCGAGTAATAACAACATCAAATCATCAAAACTACGAAACAACATATCGTCTTGTAAACTATTTTACTCACATGATTGGTAACACAACTTGGTAAACAAACACAAACCTTGAACTCACCAGCGTAGTCTGACACACTTGTTTACATGCTTGTAGGTAATCATTGAAGGAACTTGGGAACTTGCCGTCTGATGCTGCTGGAGTGGTTGTGGTCATGATAAACAATTACATTGATTTGGTTTTGATACATTTACACACTTATACATTTATGCTTCCGCTCAATACTTTGGTTTTGGTTTAAAACGATACATTTCTTTCAATTGAGTATTTCAATACATTATTACTTGTGTTTGATATGATTGGTGGCTCTTTGTTGGATCGTTGCACCTCCATTAGGGACATGCCCTAGGTGGTAGTTTGGGGGTGTGACAGTTTGGTATCAAAGCCACTGGTTATAGAGAACTTGGTTTTAAAACGTTTTCATAAAACCAGACTATAACCGAATTGATCCAAACGATGACCATGACACTCAGCTTCAGATTGCAAGGTTCGTTCCTCGTTACAGTATACATCACATGTTTAGTAGACATATCTATATACATAGCATGCACGATACAACAAGATAGATATCATGACACATCGATAGCATAACACAACACTTGCATCTTGTAAATCCTAGTCTTGCTGTTAGTACATACCTGTGTTGATTGGAGTGGGAGAAACTTCGAACATAAGTTAAGAAGCGTCGAGAGGAGCATGCAAACCGCCTTATTATCATGGGTGCACACATAATAATAATGCGTGGTGCATGCAATTCCCAATGAGGCTTAACGAGTGTAAGAGGGAATCTCCCCTACTGTATGTGAACTTGAAAGTTGTAGACTTTAAGGTGATACTTGATTCTATCTCATTCTGAACTATCATTTGATCGATGCGAAACCTGATAACCCATAGGAGAAATAGTAGAGATTGTCTCCTACACGAATGTGATCTTTCCATTTTTTCCTTTGAAACCTTTCAAATTCCGATGCTATCGAGTATTACCTGAACACCCAACTGAACGCCTAGTGGACTGTGTAGAGTGCTAGGTGCTTATACGAACATCCCCGAGTGGGGTGATGCACAACGATGAACGATCTATATCTTTCCCATTTTTTTTTCTTCGTTTGTTGGAACTTGACATATTGACGTCTCGAATCTCGAATCACGACCATTTCTGTAACGCCCTCGCAACAGACCGTGTAATACATAGACAACTTGCAACATCGTTGGATGAGAGGGTAAATGTAGTACTTCACCAACCTCAAACATTGGACGACTCTGATGACCGGCAGCGAACACCAACGAATAGAATACAATCGACTCTTTAACCTCTGCCGGTGACTCATGGGAGTCAGCTTTTACGAATCACTCGGAACGTAAGTAATGACAATCGAATACGGTGTGGAATGCACCGCTGTCAGCACAATGAGTAGCATCTTAGAACGTGGCACAGAACAGTAGAAGATGGATCCTGTCAGTGGAGGATCATAGGACTCCGCTTCATGAAACAATAAGCAGAAGTAACAGTTACGACAACATCAGGGTACTCATAATAGTAGCCCTCACTATGGGAGTGAAAAACGTTTACCACATGGATTGGCCGTTGGTCAATCAAGACAGCAACAACCAAGGGAACGACGGCAGTACTGGAAATTCTCGTGATGAAAACAACACTGGAAATGAAGCTCATGGAAGGACACTTGGTATTGGCATAGACTATACCAGGCGTAATAGCAACACGATAGCTTGGATGGGTAGCTGTTCGCTTCGTCTCCGATCTGTTTGCCCTGATGTTTCTTGAAACCTCATATGTCCGCTGCGATGTAAACTCGACCATGTGGGACAAGTGTTCGACGTCAACCTTCCTTCTACTACCCTTGATGGTTGCAATACAGTAGTTAGTGTGGATTGGTTATCCAGAGATCGCGCAGATACACCAGTGAGGACAAAATTTTGTGTGGAAAATCGTTATTTGTTCTAAAGCGTCAGAGTGGTACAAAGGATAGCGCCATTTCAGCTATGAAGGCCAGAAGTGTCTACGGAGGGATTACGCCGCTATACTAGCAACCGTTACTGATGTTAGGGCTAAGGGAACAGAGGATCGATGATCCACCAATCATTCGTGATTCCTTTCAGTGTGCTACCCAAGGAACTTTCGGGTTTACTTCAACGACTGTTAGGCAAAATCTCAGCCTGATCTCACGCCAGGGGCAGCCCTGACTACACGCACTCTTACCATCTTGCACCAGGAGGGTTGCAAGAGTTGTCTAATCAACTACGGGAACTGTTGGACGGGAGTTTGTAGGACCTAGTTTTCACTTTGGGGAGCCCCAGATATATCTGTGAAGATACGCCTTTTCGTACGTGTACTAATTATCGAGAACTCAACAAGGTGACAGGCAGGAACCACTTGCCTTGACCATGTATTGACAACCTGTTGACCAGCTGCGAGGGTCAAGCTCCTATTCGAGGGTGACTCACGAACGAACTATCATCAGATGGAAGTCCAAGGGGAGAATGTTCCTAAAACGGCATATCAAACGCAGCACGACCATTGCGACTTTGTATTCCATGACCTTTGGGGTTAACCAACACACTAGCAGCCTTATGGACCACATGAGTCGACCGTATTCATTGTTGACGTTTTGAATTATTTCTAGGAGAAAGGAACATCCTGGGCGACATTTGTATTTTATTTTAGAGCTCCCAGGGGAGGAGCAACTCCACGCAAAGTCTACCTAAGTGTGAATTTGGGATTCGAAAGGTACACTTTCCTGGTCACATAAACAACAAAGTGGGAATACACGTGGATCTCGCTATGACCCATTTTGTTAGGAATAAATCGACACCAAAGATCTCTTCGGGGATACATAAATTCCTTAGTTTCGCTAGATACTACCGCAGAATTATCACGGGATCTTCGAAGATTACGCAGCTTTAACCTCTTTAGCACAGCAGGGTGTTGTGTACTTGTAAGTGAGAGAACAAACGAGCATCATTTCAACTTCTGGAAACCCAACACAACAATGCACTGAGCATCGTCTTTACCTGAGGTTACGGGTGACTTCGTGGTATACCATGATGGTTCGAATCGGATTCCCAGTTACGTGCCGATGCAACACGAGAAAGTGATGACTTATGTAGTGGATTTACAAGAAGAGTTGCACGAGTCATCACCTGCGATGGAAGCCATGGTCCTTGTAGTTAAGATGGAGGCATTACTTGGATGGTACCGGTTGCACTATTTAGACCGATCATAAGGGCCTCCTGTGTACCTTTGTTTCTAAAGAGCTAAATCAACTAATGGCACCACTGGATGGAACTCTTGGAAGATTACGACTGTGAATCTTGAACGCATATAAGCTTTGCAGCCTACTATCGACTCTAATTTACCTGATCAGACTCGCTCTGTTCAAACTGGAGAACTGAAGGAAGAGAATTTTCAACTTGGGTCCATGCGGGGCATGGGGGAGCAACTTTTGGCAAGTTGAGCGATACTCGCTACCCCATGGAACGAATGTGGGTCTTATTGTACAGCAACTGTAAGGAGCTCGCGTTGAGCAAAGCACACCGGCCACGATATTCTGTCGTCTGGGTTTTGATGAGAGATATTAGGATCTATGAATCTTGCACTGGTGATCGGGCATGAAGGCCACCTAGTGAAATATGTGAACGATGTTTGACTTGTGGGAAAGTTAAGGTGGAGTGTCAGCAACCAGAAACACCCATATGGAAATGAGAACAGACTGCCATGGATTTTGTCGCTAGTCTATTTATAGCTCAAAACGGAAACAATATCACCTGGGTGATCGTTGATTGTCACACGTAACCAGCACACTTTATTGCAATCAAGGAAACTGACGGGTCGTCACAGCTTGTGAATATTCCTCTGAGAGAGGCGGTTGTTAGGCACGGGATGCCAACTACTGTTACCTTCGATTTTGAGTGATACCTGATTTATGGCAGGCAATACGCAACACCCTTGGCTCACGTCTAGACATGAGCGTTGGACAAACGGACAAAGTGAACAAACCATCCTGACACTCGAAGACATACTGCGAGCATGTGTGTGATCGACTTTAGTAAGAGTTAGAAGGACATTTACCTTTAGTTGAGTTCTACCGTAGCAGTTACCATTCTCGTATTCAGACAGCCCTGTTCGAGGCATTGAATGAGCAGTAACGTTAATCTCCTTGTTGGATTAGGGAGGGTGACAACCTAATCACAGGTCTAGGACTTTTACTCAAAACTCTTGGGAAGATTTCTTGGATTGGAAATTGTGTGGCAGCAACGAGTGACCGTCAGGGAAGATGACAAGCTTAGGAAACACTGGGAGTTCGTTGAAGACGGTCGTATCATGTTGAAAGTTTCACCATGGAAAGGTTTTGTACGTTTCGGAAAGCGTGGCAAGCTTAATCCACACTACGTTGGGCCGTTTAGAGTTCTCAAGCGCATCGGTACCGTGGCTTACAAGCTAGAATTACCTGCCGAGCTGGGTAATGTTCACGATGTCTTTCACGTTTCGCAGTTGAAGAAGTGTTTTGCAGATGACCCGCTAGTGGTACCATATCAAGAGTTGAGGATCGACGACAAGTTGCAGTTGTCGAAGAACCTATTGAGATCGTGGATAGGGAGGTCAAGGTACGCAAGCATAGTCGTATTCCGATTGTTCGAGTCCGTTGGAACTCGCGGCGGGGACCGGAGTTCACATGGGAGCGAGAAGATCGAATGAAGCTCAAGTATCCTCACCTTTTTCCAAAGACAAAGCCGAGTCAAGCAAAACTAGTGAATCTCGGGGTGAGATTCCTCTTCAAGTTGGGGATGATGTCACAACTGAGCAGAACCCGCAACAATCCTGATTTCTCACTTCGTTTCTCTCACACTTTACGCTTGCCAATTTTCGGGACGAAAATTTCTTCAAGTTGAGGATGATGTGACAACCCGAATTTTCAAGGTTTGAAACTTTTAAATCTCGTGATCTTAACTCCTCGTTATTCTACATTCTGTGTTTACGGGTCACCGCATAATTATGTTTGGGCTGAAATGGTATTGGGCCACATCATTGTAATTCAATTAACTTAAAAATCGGTCCACTATGATAACTAATTACCTGGGCCTACTAGGATAGTTAATGATATTGTTTTGTGATAAATTATCATCTTGGGCTTGAGCCCATATCGGTCAAATAGGGGAACCGCCCCAAATATCTACATATCTATAAGTATACATGGCTTTTGATTGTACATAACTTCTTATTTAGCCAAACCTCCAATATACGAAACCCTACTTCTTCCTTGTGTGAGAACGGCATAGATACCCCCCCTGTTCGAAGTAAACACCTTGATCCCCAAGTTCTGGTTAGTGTTTCTCAATGATTGACTTGTATGTGGTGTGATATTGTTATGTGTGTCATGAATATTTAGATAATAAAGATAGGCTTGTTGAATGATGATGTGAAAATTGTATGTGACCGTAAACATGCTAACATATATATATATATTTAATGTATGAATGGGATAGGTGCATGATTAATAAGGCTTGGTATATGGGCTGTAACAATAATGGATGATGATCATTCTATGAAGAGCATTATATGAAATAAACCATGTGATAAACTGCTTGATCTATCTGATATTGGCCGATTGATTGTAGTTTTATATGAATATTTATTGAATAATGAATAATGGGAAACATGTTACTTGGATTGGTAATTAATTGGTCAATATGTGATCGGTTCTGTGTTTGTAATTCTAATACAATTATCGGCACATTAGTTAATATTCATATCTTTATTAATCTAGTAGTGGGCTTCACATATACTAAACTGGTTAGAGCTTTGGGCTTAACTTATGTCGGTTGGACTAGCTAATATATTGGGCTGAAATATAAGTGATAAGTAAAGGGCTGTGTAGGAAGTAATTGTTGATTTGTTGTTATGTTAAATGGGCCGCACACTCCAAGGGCAGTTTAGACTAGAGCAGGCTGTTCATATGGTCTGTTTGTGAACCGAACCTGGTTAACAACTATAACTCAAAGTATGGAAATAGTATGAATATTTAGTTTTGGTGATGAACGGGACTTGGGCCCAATGGGCTGCCCATACGCATGTATGTAATTGCAAGTGATAAGTTGTCAATAATAGTCAGATGGTTATATTTCGTATGAAGAGTTAAATCATGTTGGCTAGGAAAAATAGTAACTTTAGTGGGAAACAAGTAGTTGCAATGGGTTGAGTAGTGTTTGTGATTTATGTGTGTAACGGGGTAGATGACCTGAATTGATAAATGCCTTTGTGGGACATGGACACTGTTGATCGACGGTTACTATTTGCACAATCTGTTTAATACTAGTGCACTATTTGATGATTACATGTGAAACAATGCGCACTAAGCTTGTATGCAAACTGACTGTTATATATAACTATCATAGGATTCGATTGATCCTTCCTGTTAAACGAATAATTAATCTTACCGAGCAAACCAAAGGTGAGTTCACTGCACTTTTCTAAGCATGCGTCCCGGTGGTTTGGGACATCTGGTAAACGTTTCTAAAGGGAATACTGGGTAAACTGTTTATTTGGGATGTTGGTTATTGAACACAGTATAAATCATGTAAGACCCCATACATCTACCGTGTTGGTGAAGAAGCAACGAGGTATTTAGTTGATAGTGCTATTAGGTTTGGCACCCTCACACCGGGCCGAAAGGACGGGCGTGAACTAATTACCTGGACTTCATGACCAATGCCTAGTTAGAGGCATTGGGGTTGGGCATTCACATCGTGTACATATAAGACCCCTTACATCTATTCAAGGTTGTTTGATACCTTGACATCATGACCAATGCCTAAATGGAGGCATTGGGGTTGGGCATTCACATCTAGTCGCCACATACGGTAATCGAGTAATAACAACATCAAATCATCAAAACTACGAAACAACATATCGTCTTGTAAACTATTTTACTCACATGATTGGTAACACAACTTGGTAAACAAACACAAACCTTGAACTCACCAGCGTAGTCTGACACACTTGTTTACATGCTTGTAGGTAATCATTGAAGGAACTTGGGAACTTGCCGTCTGATGCTGCTGGAGTGGTTGTGGTCATGATAAACAATTACATTGATTTGGTTTTGATACATTTACACACTTATACATTTATGCTTCCGCTCAATACTTTGGTTTTGGTTTAAAACGATACATTTCTTTCAATTGAGTATTTCAATACATTATTACTTGTGTTTGATATGATTGGTGGCTCTTTGTTGGATCGTTGCACCTCCATTAGGGACATGCCCTAGGTGGTAGTTTGGGGGTGTGACAGGTTTGGTGGAAGGCACTGATACAGGCCTTGGGGAAAATTCCACTTTATAATCTGTCATGGGATAAATTTGTTGATCTGATAGGGGAAACTTTCTGTCCACAACACGAAGTAGAGAAAGTTGAAGCTGGCTTCTTAACTCTTGTTATGAAGAATTTAGATTGTCGAGCTTATGTTACTAGCTTCAACTCCATGTCTCGATTGGTACCTTATTTGGTTACGCCCGAGCCAAAGCGTATTGCACGCTTTATTGGTGGATTGGCTCCCGAGGTAAAGGGTCTTGTGAAGGCTTCAAGGCCTACAACTTACCGCTCAGCAGTAGATCTGTCCCTGTCCTTGACTTTGGATATTGTCAGGAATAGATCTGTGAAGAATACTGAAGAAGGGAAGAGAAAGAGAGAGGATGACAACTCACAGCGTTCTGATAAGAAGAAGAAGGGTAATTCTGGGTTTAAAAAGAATACCAATCAGTCGGGTGAAAAACCCCTGTGTAAGAACTGCAAGAGAAACCATTTTGGGAAATGAACTATTGATCTGCAGGCTAAACCATGTGGAATTTGCAAGAGGAAGGGTCATAAAACACTTGAATGCAAGGATCTGAAAAATGCAACCTGTTATGGTTGCAATGAAAAGGGAAACATCAAGCCTACCTGCCCGAAAAACGCAAAGAAACCTGAAGAGGTTAAAAAGAGAAATGCCCGTATGTTCCAAATGAATGCCAAGGAGGCAGTGCAGAATGATAACGTTAGAACAGGTACTTTCCTCATAAATGATGTTTATGCTAGAGTTTTATTTGATTCTGGTGCAGATAAGTCCTGTGTAGATAATAAATTTTGTAAATTGTTGAATCTGCCTATTAAAACTCTAGACATTAAATATGAGGTAGAATTGGCTGATGGAACCTTAGAAACTACTTCAACAATTCTAGATGGATGTTTCATATCCATTAGGAATCACTTTTTTCTGTTGTCTTTATTGCCAATGAAATTGGCGGGGTTTGATATAGTTATAGGCATGAATTGGTTATCTCTTAACCAAGCTCGAATTGCCTGTGATAAGAAACAAGTTATCATCAAGACCCCTTACGGTGAATCTATTACTATTCAAGGAGATAAGCACTATGGATTGCCCAATCAAGTATCGATGCTTAAGGCATCCAAGTGTTTGAAGAACGGTTGTGTCATTTACATGGCGCAAGTGACTCTAGATGTGCCAAAGCCCAAGATAAAAGATATCCCTGTTATTTCAGAATACCCAGACGTCTTTCCTGAAGAATTACCTGGCTTACCTCCTGAGAGGCAAGTGGAGTTCAGAATTGATATTATATCAGGAGCAGCACCAGTCACACGAGCTCCTTAGTGTTTGGCACCAACTGAAATGAAGGAATTAAGAACCTAGTTAGATGATCTATTGGAGAAAGGTTTTATTCAACCAAGATCGTCCCCTTGGGGAGCACCCATTATGTTTGTAAAGAAGAAAGATGGGTCAATGCGCTTGTGTATTGATTACCGTGAGGTAAACAAGGTAACAATCAAGAATCGCTATCCATTGCCCAGGATCGACGATCTGTTTGATCAGCTACAAGGGGCAAGTTTCTTTTCAAAGTTGATTTAAGGTCGAGGTATCATCAATTAAAGGTCAGAACGGAAGACGTACACAAGACTTCATTTAGAACAAGATATGGCCACTATGAGTTCTTAGTGATGCCTTTCGGGCTCACCAACGCACCCGCAACATTCATGCACCTCATGAATCGAGTCTGCAAGCCATATCTGGATAAGTTTGTTAATGTTTTCATTGATGCCATACTTATTTATTCCAAGAATCAAGGTGATCACGAGAAACATCTCCGATGCATCCTCAAACTTTTACAACAGGAGAAGGTTTAAGCAAAATTCTCCAAATATGATTTATGGCTTCGCGAAGTCCAATTTCTTGGGCATGTGGTAAGCGAGCATGGTATCCAGGTGGATCCTGCTAAAATAGAAGCAATTATGAATTGGCAAGCACATAAGACCCCTACTGAAATTCACAGCTTCTTAGGGTTGGCAGGATATTACAGACGTTTCATCGAAAACTTTTCAAGGATAGCTGCACCTTTAACTACTTTAACCCGTAAGAATGTAAAATTTGATTGGGGTCCCAAACAACAAGAATCTTTCGAGATTCTCAAGCAGAAGTTGAGCAATGCTCCTGTGTTGACGTTACCTGAGGGAATAGAAGAGTTCGTTGTGTATTGTGATGCGTCGCACACTGGTATGGGCTGTGTGCTTATGCAAAGAGGCAAGGTGATTGCCTATGCATCACGACAACTGAAGGTGCACGAAAACAATTACACCACCCATGACTTGGAATTGGGTGCCGTTGTATTTGTACTCACGCTATGGAGGCATTACCTGTATGGAACCAAATGTGTGATATACTCTGATCACAAAAGTCTCCAACACTTGTTTAACCAGAAAGATCTCAACATGAGACAACGTCGTTGGATGGAAACATTGAAGGATTATGATTGTGAAATTCGCTACCATCCTGGCAAAACGAATGTGGTCACTGATGCATTAAGCAGGAAGGAAAGGGTCAAGCCTATAAGGATCAATGAGAAAAGTATTGAACTAAAGAACAGTTTAAATGAGAAGTTGTTATCAGCACAGAAAGAAGCCGTAATGGAAGATAACTTTCCAGAAGAAAGATTAGGTGCAACTGTTGATCAGTTGTCACCTGGGAATGATGGAATCCTCAGATTGAATGGTCGAATCTGGGTTCCAATTCGAGAAGGACTTAGAGATGTAATCCTCCAAGAAGCTCATAATTCTAAATATTCAGTTCACACGGGGAGTGATAAAATGTATCAAGATCAAGTAGGAAATGGTAACTATGGATTTCATTACCAAGTTACCAAGGACAAGACATGGAAATGATACGATATGGGTTATAGTTGACAGACTGATTAAGTCAGCTCATTTCTTACCGATCAAAGAGACGCATAGCTACGATAAATTAGCTCAATTATATGTGGATAAAATCGTATCTCTCCACGGAGTACAAGTGTCTATTATCTCCGATAGAGATACTAGATACACTTCTCATTTTTGTAAAAGCTTCCAACAATCCTTAGGCACTCGTTTGAATTTTAGTACTGCTTATCATCCTCAGACGGATGGGCAAAGCGAGCGTACGATTGAAACACTCGAAGACATGCTTCGGGCATGTGTCATTGATTTAGGTGGAAGTTGGGATGATCATCTTCCTCTGATTGAGTTCTCCTACAACAACAGTTACCATTCGAGTATTCAAGCCGCGCCTTTTGAGGCATTATATGGAAGAAAATGCAGAACACCCGTGTGTTGGGCAGAAGTTGGGGAAACTCAGTTATCAGGACCTGAGATAGTCCTTGAGACGACGGATAAGATTGTTCAGATCCGTGATCATCTAAAAGCTGCCAGAGACAGGCAAAAGAGCTACGCAGATAAGAGGCGCAAACCTCTAAAATTTGAGGTAGGAGATAAAGTGTTACTCAAGGTGTCACCCTGGAAAGGAGTGATGCTATTTGGTAAAAAGGGCAAGCTAAGCCCAAGATATATCGGACCATTCAAGATCATCGAATGTGTCGGGAGTGTGGCCTAGAAGCTAAACTTACCTGAAGAGCTTAGTGGAATTCACAATGTGTTCCACATCTGCAACTTAAAGAAATGTCAAGCCGATGAATCGCTAGCAATGTCTCATAAAGACGTGCAGATAGATGAAAGCCTGAAATTTGTTGAAAACCCTATATCAATCAAGGATCGACAGGTTAAAAAGCTTCGACGGAAACATGTGCCAATTGTGAAGGTGAAATGGGATGCCTGTAGAGGCCCAAAATATACATGGGAAGTCGAATCCACGATGCGACAGAAGTACCTTTATTTATTTCAGTAAATCTCGAGGTCGAGATTTCTTTTAAGGGGGTGAGGATGTAACACCTCGTAAAAACGTGACCAATTATGTGAAGACACGTGTCCTAAACCCTAAATATGAAAAAGGTTGACTTTGAAGGACTAAAGTTGACAAACTGTGAAAAGATGTATGCAGAAGGACTAAAAGTGTCAACATGCCATACTTGTGCCTCTGATTGACCACAAACGATGAATATATTCTTAAACAAGTAAATTGTCAGACGTATGAAGCCGTTTGTGAAAAAAACTCAAAAGTTTACAAGACAAAGGGGTTAAACGTGTCAACATGTTAATTCTTACCTCTGAGTGACTTTTTAACGTACCCGGGGCTTCGTAATGTTCGATTATACTCTCATGAATAAGTGATAGCAAATTCGTAAGGTTTCGATATCATTATGTGTTAATTACGTAAACTTTCAAGAAGAAGGGTTAAAAGTGTCAACGAGAAGAAACTAGTGTGTTCGGTGATCGTTTAGCAAAACCGGTCCTAACGGTGTTTTGGTTATACTTCTAAGATCATCTACAAACTAACTTTAGGGCCAATTATGCTTAAAATGAATTATATACGAAGTTAGAAGGACCAGGGACTGAAACTGCCAAACCTGAAACAATTTTGGCTGGTTTACCAGTCTCTGGCGGGCCGCGACCTCCGTCCTCATCTCTCTCGTGGGCCGCGAGAGAGTCCCCTGTACAGCGAGGACTGCCAGCTGCAAGTTTTCTTCTTTGTTCACCACCCATACCACCCTATACACACATAACTCGAAACCAATAAACTTTTGATGGTTTTTAAAACCACTTGGGACACTTGGAGCCATCTAATAACATCAAGAAACACCTGTGATGATCTTGGGAAGGACTCATGCACTATAAATAGAGGCATTGTGTTGCCACTTCTCCTTGCTCATTCACAATTCATCATCTTCTCCCTTGCTTGAGCTTTTTGAAGCATTCTCTAGGATTCCTGATCAAGAAGGAAGCCCTCCTTAGTCCAAGATTCGTGCTAGGACCCTTTGTAAGTGTCCATAGCCTCTGTAGTTTGGTTTTTATATGTTTAAAGACCGAAAGTCAAAGTTGTCGTAATAACACTTTGACTTTCGGTTTAGACCTAAACGGTCCAGCTATTGTTCGGGGTGAATATTGCTACGTGATCGTAATTAGGTGTGTGTTAATCCCTCAAAAGGGCACATCCTAATTACCATGTTTACATAGTTAATTGTCAGGTCAAAGTAATTAAATAAAAAGTCAAACTAGTCAGATTTTTAAATAAATTCATATCTGATAATGTAGAAGCTATAAAATATGTTTTATCACTTTAATAACATGGTAAACATTATTTGAACATGTCTAAACATGTTCAACCCAACAATTCTAAGTCTAGGGTCGGTTCACAACCGAAAGTCGCAAAAGCTTGACTTTTGCTTTGACTTTCAGTTCTGATCTGAATTAGCTTAATTCCTTTATGTTTTAAGGTTCCTTTGTGACCATATTATATAGTAGTATAACCCTCTGAGGTTATATTACATGGTCCCTTAGTAATCTGAGTTTATTTACTTGATTCCGTTATTATGCTTAATATTGACTAAAATGCCCTTTTTGTTAAAAATGAGATTTCTAACATAAACAAACATGCAAATGAGTTACAATCTGAGTAGTAATATTATTTAACATATTTTGACATTTATAATCTGGTCACAAACTGAAATTATGTATCAAATCGCAAAACATGCTTCTAAAGGGACTAAATTACCCTTTTTCATGCAAATTAAGTTTAAACATAATTTTGACATAAAAATTCATCACCCACTATTATGATATCATATTTAGAACTAATTGGGATGCCAAGTCAGAATACTTACTGAGTTTACACATGAATTTTGTATTAAATTAGTAAATGATGATAATGCCCTTTTCATGCATAAATTGAGGTTTAAATAAAAATATCATGCAAAAACCTTTTGTTACTGATATGATATAATAAATAAATTATTTTGACCATTCAAAGCTGGTCATAACCTCAGAAATCCCTAAACATCGAAATAATCGTCATTTACCGATTTTTACGACATGAAGGTACATAGTATGGTTTTAAACCATACTTAGCACCCAAAACTTTTTACCTACTGATTTTATAAACCATTTCTAATATTGTTACAGAAGGTGCATGCCATGAACTCAGAATCCCAAATAAGTCCATATAACTATGTGTGAAATGACCAAAATGCCCATACGGTGCATAGTTTGGTCATATATGGTAAACCACCCATAAATATGATATCCTACTGTTATTATAACATAAATTAAATTAAATATTTTTCACAAGTTTTATGATCAGAACCTCAGTTTTCATGTAAACCCCTTTTATAAATCATAAAATGACCAAAATGCCCTTATGAGGCTTAATTCGGTTTTAAAATCTTTTTGGGCATATTTGTTGATATCCTACTGATATCCTAACATATTTTAAGCATAATAACTTATGGAACTTGTATATGACTCATCCGGTTACCCGTTTATGCTTATACGCGTATGGTACGGTTTATGTAACTAGTTTGCATAAATTAGCCGAAACGGGCATAACCATATCAATTTAACTTCAAATTCCAGAATGTATTTAGTTTACCCATAATATACAAGTCTCCATACTTTTTGGGTCTAAATTACATTCCAATCCAGTCTTCGCTTAATCTAGCGTCTCGTACCGTAAATCCTTCTTTAAACTAACCGGTCTAAGTTTACAACTTAAATAAGACCCGTTAGTAATCTAATAGGTTAATAAAACCTTCGTTTCAGATTAGGAGCCCCGGTAAAAGCTACTTGCACTAGTTTGATTAGATTATACGGCTGAGTAGATAAATCTCGCATTTTAAAGCTCAGGTAAATACTTTTAGCTTATTTTCCTTTATACGGGCTTGGGGTACGGTATTGTTATTACCTCTTGGTCGGGTATGGAATCATTTAATCGGATTATGATTAATAAATTACATAACCTGTTTTAATCTGTATTGTTTGATAACATAAACATTTGGGGGTTAATACGACCGTGTCCTGGATATCCTAGGCTCATTTCATTTGTAAATGGCCACAATTGAAGCACGGGGTGTAGGCATACACCTGAGAGTTCCGTATGTAAAAAGATATACCCACTTGTTGGGGATAACTCCTTGTGGGTTTATATTAGTGGTGTGTCTATTAATCATGTCTCGGCTTCTATCCCGGGCCCTGAAAGTATGACAAACATATAAATCTGTATACAAGATTATTTTATATAATTATCCCAAGTAATAAATGAATATTTATGCCTCATGCATCTAAATCAACTTTCACAAACATTTTCAAAAGAGTCGGTTAATTGTATTTACCAGTGAAAACTGACGTATTTTCAAAAGGCTAAGTGACAGGTACTACACGTACTAGGCTGGGAGCTTCTGGGCGTTAAATAGAGAATCTTGCAAGTTCATAATGCCTTAAGTCTATTGAACATGTTTTTGTATTATTATATTTAGATATGACTGTGGATCATTTCTTTACAACCGTCTGTATATTATTTTATTCGTACTTTACACTTTCGGTTTGTAATAGTAATTTCTACCAAGACTTCCGTTGTGCTATAAACTGTGTATATTTGACTATGATGATATCAACTACGTCACGATACTCCCAACCGGGCCCACCAGTTTGTGGTAAAATATCGGAGTGTGACAGGTTGGTATCAGTGCCAACATTGAGTGAATTAAACATAAGCCTTTTGTGTTTAATCTCAATGACACAGTAGCACATTCCTTGATTTCCGAGTCTAGGCAAATGACCTAGGATTAATCTTAATCTTATTGGTTTATATATTCTGCTTGTTCTTTGTTTTTGACAGGATTACTTTTTTGATCATGCCGCCAAGAATTCGTGGAAGAGGAGGAAGAGGCAAAGCGCCAATGAGAGGCGAACTCCTTCTACGTCATACAGCTCCAACCCACATGAGGATTTGAGAAATTACATTGAACAGGGGAGACGTTCCGTCTCGCTCAGTACTTCGCCTTCTTACCATAACTCCTTTGGGCCACAACAAGAAGAAGAGCCACAGAACTCGCACCACTCTCACCATTCCTTACCACGTTCTGCTTCTCACCACTCTCACTCCCACCATTCTTTCCAAAAACCCACTCCTTATTTTTAGGGTCATTTTAACCCTATTGACCAAGTCAACGAACCAGCAGGTCATAACCTGTTGGGGCCCGAAGACCACTATCCTGAATATCAGGATATGGATGTGGAAAATGATCCAGATCCAGTTATGCCACCTTCTGGGACACCTACGCATCCTATTGATATCTCCAGCGGTTCTTCTTTTGCAGGATCGCCATACCGAGGCCCCGATTCATGGGCCGAAAGGTGGAGCACCTACAAGTGGGAGTACACTCCCTCTCACCACAACTCACCACCGTAACAACGGAATCCTTCTGAGGATCCGCATTTCCAAGCGGTTACACCACCGCCACCACCAGCACCCGAACAACCTCCGCCACCAGAACCATCGAGGCAAAGGAGAAGCGCACAAATGCCCATGCAAGGGGGTATAAACTTCCACCAACTACCCTCCGCTTTTTGAAGACCCGCAAATGGGTGGGCCTTCAAACGCTGTGTCAGAAGTCGACACGGCACCGGTCACTTTTCCACCACCACCACCACCACCACCTCCCATGGGTTTTGAAAACCCAATCCCTGCTTACCCAGGTACAACTGGGTACAACCCGTATGAGCCACAAGCTTACTTGGGTTATAACTATCATGCACCTGCCGTTGACCCATAAGTCAAGGCAGCAAATTTTAACGCTCTCTACCCCTCACCTTTTCCACCCACATACCCAACTGGGTACCCTGCTTATGGGTATCAATACCCACCACCACCACAACCTCAGCAGCAGCAACAACCCCAACCTCCACTTCAACAACCGCAACCATAAGAAATCTTGCAAAGGTTGGAAGAAGTCGAACACATGGTGGAGGAACGTGATAAGAAGCACCATAAGTTTCCTAAGCGTTTGGCAAACTTCATCAAAGGGAAGAAGAAGAAAGATCATTAAAGACCCTTACTTTTGTTTTGTAATTTTATTTCAATTAAGTCCCTGCATGGACATTTCTTTTAAGTGTTAGTCCCTGCGTGGACTTGTTTCTTATTTAGTCCCAACGTGGACAAGTTTATTTATTTAAAGACCCGTTTAGGGCAGTTTATGTAATTCGTAATATTATTTATGAGAAATTTTCTTTTGGGATTAAATTAGTTATTATATATACACATTATATCATTGATTAAACTATCATTTCAATTTATAATTGATCTGCCAATAAATCTCAAAAGATCGTCTTAATGGTATAACCTAGCCCATATAGACATGGCTGTGATGGTAAAACCCTATTAAGATGATAAATCCTTGTTAACATTTAAGAACATGTTAGGACTCTTGACAATTGTGGTTCGAGAAAATCACCCCAGTCATCCTAATACTAGGATTCTTCCAGATTCCCTTATTTAGCCAAATGATATATTGAATCATGGCTGATATCATCAATTGAGATGATCATATTAAAACATCCACTAAGTGATGCCATTGTTTCGCCTTCGGGCCAAACTATTCCAACTGCTTAACAGTAACAGTAGCAGTCTATGACTCTCTGTCAAGAAAGGTGAAAGAACTATGTTCAAACCTTAATGCCTAGATCCAATAAGATCATGGCCTATAATATAAAATTTGTCCAAGTGACAGTACCTTTTATGCCCATAGTACTCATGATGGTTTTTATAACCAGGGCCAACTTCAACGAAAAGTTTAAATAAATAACTCTTTAAAACTGATTAACCAAATAACCAATGTGGTCTATTATCGCCATGGTTAACGAATCACCGAATATGATGATTCAATATAAGACCACTGAATAAATTGTTGTCAATTGTTTTATAGCATTCAAGCTCCATCATGGTTGACTCGGATGAAGTTAATAGTCATCCTAATGAAAGGAATGATAACACAAGAGTAAACATAATAGGTGCTGATCTGCAAGCTTTGATAGACAATGCTGTAACTAAAGCTGTTGGCAGAGTATTCAGAGAGCCGAGTGTTACTCGCACCAAGACCTAATCAGTGGCTCATTCTAAGCCCCCTTCCAAAACACATACATCTAAGAAGGACGATTCTCAACATTCGTCAAATCAGAAAAGTCAACCATCCAAGAAGATAGTGTTTGACCAGAAACCACGTTCCAAGACTTGTTCTTATAAGTACTTTGTCTCTTGCAAGCCAAGGGACTTCACTGGTGAAAAAGGTGCCATAGATTGTATGAAATGGCTAGACGAGATGGAGACATTTTTTGACATTAGTAGTTGTGCTGAGCAGGATGTTGTAAAGTTTGTATCTCAGTCTTTTAAGGGTGATGCCTTGGTTTGGTGGAAGGCACTGATACAGGCCTTGGGGAAAATTCCACTTTATAATCTGTCATGGGATAAATTTGTTGATCTGATAAGAGAAACTTTCTGTCCACAACACGAAGTAGAGAAAGTTGAAGCTGACTTCTTAAATCTGGTTATGAAGAATTTAGATTGTCGAGCTTATGTTACTAGCTTCAACTCCATGTCTCGATTGGTACCTTATTTGGTTACGCCCGAGCCAAAGCGTATTGCACGCTTTATTGGTGGATTGGCTCCCGAGGTAAAGGGTCATGTGAAGGCTTCAAGGCCTGTAACTTACCGCTCAGCAGTAGATCTGTCCCTGTCCTTGACTTTGGATATTGTCAGGAATAGATCTGTGAAGAATACTGAAGAAGGGAAGAGAAAGAGAGAGGATGACAACTCACAGCGTTCTGATAAGAAGAAGAAGGGTAATTCTGGGTTTAGAAAGAACACCAATCAGTTGGGTGAAAAACCCCTGTTTAAGAACTCTAGAGAAACCATTTTGGGAAATGTACTATTGATCCCCAGGCTAAACCCTGTGGAATTTGCAAGAGGAAGGGTCATAAAACACTTGAATGTAAGGATCTAAAAAATGCAACCTGTTATGGTTGCAATGAGAAGGGACACATCAAGCCTAACTGCCCGAAAAACGCAAAGAAACCTGAAGAGGTTAAAAAGACAAATGCCTGAGTGTTCCAAATGAATGCCAATGAGGCAGTGCAAAATGATAACGTTATAACAAGTACTTTCCTCATAAATGATGTTTATGCTAGAGTTTTATTTGATTCTGGTGCAGATAAGTCCTTTGTAGACAATAAATTTTGTAAATTGTTGAATCTGCCTATTAAAATTCTAGACATTAAATATGAGGTAGAATTGGCTGATGGTACCTTAGAAACTACTTTAACAATTCTAGATGGATGTTTCATATCCATTAGGAATCACTCTTTTCTGTTGTCTTTATTGCCAATGAAATTGGCGGGGTTTGATATAATTATAGGCATGGATTGGTTATCTCTTAACCAAGCTCAAATTGCCTGTGATAAGAAACAAGTAATCATCAAGACCCCTTATGGTGAATCTATTACTATTTAAGGAGATAAGCACTATGGATTGCCCGATCAAGTATCTATGTTTAAGGCATACAAGTGTTTGAAGAACGGTTGTGTCATTTACATGGCGCAAGTGACTCTAGATGTGCCAAAGCCCAAGATAGAAGATATCCCTGTTATTTCAGAATACCCAGATGTCTTTCCTGAAGAATTACCTGGCTTACCTCCTGAGAGGCAAGTGGAGTTCAGAATTGATATTATACCAGGAGCCGCACCAATCACACGAGCTCCTTAGTGTTTTGCACCAACCGAAATGAAGGAATTAAGAACCCAGTTAGATGATCTATTGGAGAAAGGTTTTATTCAACCAAGCTCGTCCCCTTGGGGAGCACCCATTATGTTTGTAAAGAAGAAAGATGGGTCAATGCGCTTGTGTATTGATTACCGTGAGGTAAACAAGGTAACAATCAAGAATTGCTATCCATTGCCCAGGATCGACGATCTGTTTGATCAACTACAAGGGGCAAGCTTCTTCTCAAAAATTGATTTAAGGTCGGGGTATCATCAATTAATGGTCAGAACGAAAGACGTACACAAGACTACATTTAGAACAAGATACGACCACTATGAGTTCTTAGTGATGCCTTTCGGGCTCACCAACGCACCTGCAGCATTCATGGACCTCATGAATCGAGTCTGCAAGCCATATCTGGATAAGTTTGTTATTGTTTTCATTGATGACATACTTATTTATTCCAATAATCAAGCCGATCACGAGAAACATCTCCGATGCATCCTCAAACTTTTACAATAGGAGAAGCTTTACGCAAAATTCTCCAAATGTGATTTCTGGCTTCGCGAAGTCCACTTTCTTGGACATGTGGTAAGCGAGCGTGGTATCCAGGTGGATCTCGCTAAAATAGAAGCAATTATGAATTGGCAAGCACCTAAGACCCCTACTGAAATTCGCAGCTTCTTAGGGTTGGCAGGATATTACAGACGATTCATCGAAAACTTTTCAAGGATAGCTGCACCTTTAACTACTTTAACCCGTAAGAATGTAAAATTTGATTGGGGGTCCTAAACAACAAGAATCTTTCGAGATTCTCAAGCAGAAGTTGAGGAATGCTCCTGTGTTGACGTTACCTGAGGGAATAGAAGGGTTCGTTGTGTATTGTGATGCGTCGCACACTGGTATGGGCTGTGTGCTTATGTAAAGAGGCAAGGTGATTGCCTATGCATCACGACAACTGAAGGTGTACGAAAAGAATTACACCACCCATGACTTGGAATTGGGTGCCATTGTATTTGCACTCAAGCTATGGAGGCATTACCTGTATGGAACCAAATGTGTGATATACTCTGATAAAAAAAGTCTCCAACACTTGTTTAACCAGAAAGATCTTAACATGAGACAACGTCGTTGGATGGAAACATTGAAGGATTATGATTGTGAAATTCGCTACCATCCTGGCAAAGCGAATGTGGTCGCTGATGCATTAAGCAGGAAGGAAAGGGTTAAGCCTATAAGGATCAATGCGAAAAGTATTGAACTAAAGAACAGTTTAAACGAGAAGTTGTTGTCAGCACAGAAAGAAGCCGTAATGGAAGATAACTTTCCAGAAGAATGATTAGGTGTAACTGTTGATCAATTGTCACCTGGGAATGATGGAATCCTCAGATTGAATGGTCGAATCTGGGTTCCAATTCAAGGAGGAGTTAGAGATGTAATCCTCCAAGAAGCTCATAATTCTAAATATTCAGTTCACCCGGGGAGTGATAAAATGTATCAAGATCTAAAGGCAAATTATTGGTGGATGGGTTTAAAGAAATCCATAGCCACACACGTAGCTAAATGTCTGACGTGCTCACAGGTTAAAGCTGAACATCAAAAGCCGTCAGGTTTACTGCAACAACCAAAACTTCCCACTTGGAAGTAGGAAATGGTAACTATGGATTTCATTACTAAGTTACCAAGGACAAGACATGGAAATGATACGATATGGGTTATAGTTGACAGACTGACTAAGTTAGCTCATTTCTTACCTATCAAAGAGACGCATAGCTCCGATAAATTAGCTCAATTATACGTGGATAAAATCGTATCTCTCCACGGAGTACCAGTTTTTATTATCTCCGATAGAGGTACTAGATACACTTCTCATTTTTGGAAAAGCTTCCAACAATCCTTAGGCACTCGTTTGAATTTTAGTACTGCTTATCATCCTCAGACGGATGGGCAAAGCGAGCGTACGATTGAAACACTCGAAGACATGCTTCGGGCATGTGTCATTGATTTAGGTGGAAGTTGGGATGATCATCTTCCTCTGATTGAGTTCTCCTACAACAACAGTTACCATTTGAGCATTCAAGCCGCGCCTTTTGAGGCATTATATGCAAGAAAATGCAGAACGCCCGTGTGTTGGGCAGAAGTTGGGGAAACTCAGTTATCATGACCTGAGATAGTCCTTGAGACAACGGATAAGATTGTTCTGATCCATGATCGTCTAAAAGCTGCCAGAGACAGGCAAAAGAGCTATGCAGATAAGAGGCGCAAACCTCTAAAATTTAAGGTAGGAGATAAAGTGTTACTCAAGGTGTCACCCTGGAAAGGAGTGATGCGATTTGGTAAAAAGGGCAAGCTAAGCCCAAGATATATCAGACCATTCGAGATCATCGATTGTGTCAGGAGTATGGCCTATAAGCTGAACTTACCTGAAGAGCTTAGTGAAATTCACAATGTGTTCCACATCTGCAACTTAAAGAAATGTCAAGCCGATGAATCGCTAGCAATGTCTCATAAAGACGTGCAGATAAATGAAAGCCTGAAATTTGTTGAAAAGCCTATATCAATAAAGGATCGACAGGTTAAAAAGCTTCGACGGAAACATGTGCCAATTGTGAAGGTGAAATGGGATACCCGTAGAGGCCCAGAATATACATGGGAAGTTGAATCCACGATGCGACAGAAGTACCCTTATTTATTTAAGTAAATATCGAGGTCGAGATTTCTTTTAAAGGGGTGAGGATGTAACACCTCGTAAAAACGTGACCAATTATGTGAAGACACGTGTCCTAAACCCTAAATGTGAAAAATGTTGACTTTGAAGGACTAAAGTTGACAAACTGTGAAAAGATGTATGTAGAAGGACTAAAAGTGTCAACATGCCAAACTTGTGCCTCTGATTGACCACACAGAATGAATATATTCTTATACAAGTAAATTTTCAGACGTATGAAGCCGTTTGTGAAAAAAAAAACTCAAAAGTTTACAAGACAAAGGGGTTAAACGTGTCAACATGTTAATTCTTACCTATGAGTGACCTTTTAACGTACCTGGGGCTTCGTAATGTTTGATTATACTCTCAAGAGTAAGTGATAGCAAATTCGTAAGGTTTCGATATCATTATGTGTTAATTACGCAAACTTTCAAGAAGAAGGGTTAAAAGTGTCAACGAGAAGAAACTAGTGTGTTCGGTGATCGTTTAGCGAAACCGGACCTAACGGTGTTTTGGTTATACTTCTAAGATCATCTACAAACTAGCTTCAAGGGCCAATTATGCTTAAAATGAATTATATACGAAGTTAGAAGGACCAGGGACTGAAACTGCCAAACCTGAAACAATTTTGGCTGGTTTACCAGTCTCTGGCGGGCCGCGACCTCCGCCCTCATCTCTCTCGTGGGCCGCGAGAGAGTCCCCTGTACAGCGAGGACTGCCAGCTGTAAGTTTTCTTCTTTGTTCACCACCCATACCACCCTATACACACATAACTCGAAACCAATAAACTTTTGATGGTTTTTAAAACCACTTGGGACACTTGGAGCCATCTAATAACATCAAGAAACACCTGTGATGATCTTGGGAAGGCCTCATGCACTATAAATAGAGGCATTATGTTGCCACTTCTCCTTGCGCATTCACAATTCATCATCTTCTCCCTTGCTTGAGCTTTTTGAAGCAATCTTTGGGATTCCTTATCAAGAAGGAAGCCCTCCTTAGTCCAAGATTCGTGCTAGGACCTTTGTAAGTGTACATAGCCTCTGTAGTTTGGTTTTTATATGTTTAAAGACCGAAAGTCAAAGTTGTCGTAATAACGCTTTGACTTTTGGTTTAGACCTAAACGGTCCAGCTATTGTTCGGGGTGAATATTGCTACGTGATCGTAATTAGGTGTGTGTTAATCCCTCAAAAGGGCACATCCTAATTACCATGTTTACTTAGTTAATTGTCGGGTCAAAGTAATTAAATAAAAAGTCAAACTAGTCAGATTTTTAAATAAATTCATATCTGATAATGTAGAAGCTATAAAATATGTTTTTATCACTTTAATAACATGGTAAACATTATTTGAACATGTCTAAACATGTTCAACCCGACAATTCTAAGTCTAGGGTCGGTTCGCAACCGAATGTCGCAAAAGCTTGACTTTTGCTTTGACTTTCAGTTCTGATCTGAATTAGCTTAATTCCTTTATGTTTTAAGGTTCCTTTGTGACCATATTATATAGTAGTATAACCCTATGAGGTTATATTACATGGTCCCTTAGTAATCTGAGTTTATTTACTTGATTCCGTTATTATGCTTAATATTGACTAAAATGCCCTTTTTGTTAAAAATGAGATTTCTAACATAAACAAACATGCAAATGAGTTACAATCTGAGTAGTAATATTATTTAACATATTTTGACATTTATAATCTGGTCACAAACTAAAATTATGTATCAAATCGCAAAACATGCTTCTAAAGGGACTAAATTACCCTTTATCATGCAAATTAAGTTTAAACATAATTTTGACATAAAAATTCACTACCCACTATTATGATATCATATTTAAAACTAATTGGGATGCCAAGTCAGAATACTTACTGAGTTTACACATGTGTTTTGTATTAAATTAGTAAATGATGATAATGCCCTTTTCATGCATAAATTGAGGTTTAAATAAAAGTATCATGCAAAAACCTTTTGTTATTGCTATGATATAATAAATAAATTATTTTGACCATTCAAAGCTGGTCATAACCTCAGAAATCCCTAAACATCAAAATAATCGTCATTTACTGATTTTTACGACATAAAGGTGCATACTATGGTTTTAAACCATACTTACCACCCAAAACTTTTTACCTACTGATTTTATAAACCATTTCAAATATTTTTACAGTAGGTGCATGCCATGAACTCATAATCCCAAATAAGTCCTTATAACTATGTGTGAAATGACTAAAATGCCCCATACGGTGCATAGTTTGGTCATATATGGTAAACCACACATAAATATGATATCCTAATTTTATTATAACATTAATTAAATATTTTACACAAGTTTTATGACCAGAACCTCAGTTTGCATGTAAACCCCTTTTATAAATCATAAAATGACCAAAATGCCCTTATGAGGCTTAATTCGGTTTTAAAATCTTTTTGGGCATATTTGTTGATATCCTACTGATATCATAACATATTTTAAGCATAATAACTTATGGAACTTGTATATGACTCATCCGGTTAACCCTTTATGCTTATACGCGTATGGTACGGTTTATGTAACTAGTTTGCATAAATTAGCCGAAACGGGCATAACCATATCAATTTAACTTCAAATTCCAGAATGTATTTAGTTTACCCATAATATACAAGTCTCCATACTTGTTGGGTCTAAATTACATTCCAATCCGGTCATCGCTTAATCTAGCGTCTCGTACCGTAAATCCTTCTTTAAACTATCCGGTCTAAGTTTACAACTTAAATAAGAACTGTTAGTAATCTAATAGGTTAATAAAACCTTCGTTCTAGATTAGGAGCCCCGGTAAAAGCTACTTGTACTAGTTTGATTAGATTATATGGCTGAGTAGATAAATCTCGCATTTTAAAGCTCAGGTAAATACTTTTAACTTATTTTCCCTTATACGGGCTTGGGGTACGGTATTATTATTACCGCTTGGTCGGGTATGGAATCATTTAATCGGATTGTGATTAATAAATTACATAACCCGTTTTAATCTGTATTGTTTGATAACATAAACATTTGGGGGGTTAATACAACCGTGTCCTGGATATCCTCGGCTCATTTCATTTGTAAATGGCCACAACTTAAGCACGGGGTGTAGGCATACACATGACAGTTGCGTATGTAAAAAGATATACCCACTTGTTGGGGATAACTCCTTGTGGGTTTATATTAGTCGTGTGTCTATTAATCATGTCTCGGCTTCTATCCCGGTCCCTGAAAGTACGACAAACATATAAATTTGTATACAAAATTATTTTATATAATTATCCCAAGTTATAAATGAATATTTATGCCTCGTGCATCTAAATCAACTTTCACAAACATTTTCAAAAGAGTCGTTTAATTGTATTTACCAGTGAAAACTGACGTATTTTCAAAAGGCTAAGTGACAGGTACTACACGTACTAGGCTGGGAGCTTCTAGGTGTTAAATAGAGAATCTTGCAAGTTCGTAATGCCTTAAGTCTGTTGAACATGTTTTGTATTATATTTAGATCCGCCTGTGGATCCTTTCTTTACAACCGTCTGTATATTATTTTATTCGTACTTTATACTTTCGGTTTGTAATAGTAATTTCTACCAAGACTTCCGCTGTGCTATATATTGTGTATATTTGACTATGATGATATCAACTACGTCACGATACTCCCCACCGGGCCCACCGGTTTGTGGTCAAATATCAGGGTGTGACACTTTTGGTTCAACCACCCAGTCTGCACCTCAGAATAACCCATCATCACCTTCAGTGGACCACATGGCTTTCTTGACCAAACAAAATGAAGAAACTCAATATGAATCCATCAGGATTTCACAATGATACTACAGCATAACGTCACTCCTCCACTACTCAGGAGACAACTCCTGAACCTTCAGCAGCTACCCCTGATGGTGCAACTAACAACACGGAAGTCTCCGCTGGACCATCAAATGTTCAAGGAGCTTCTCTGTTTCAAGATGCAATTCCATCAGATTGCACTGTAGATCCTCGAACAATCAACATCGCTGCATCAAATGAGGGGGAGCCATCTGGAATAGCATCAGGAAGCTTCTCAAATTTACAACCTAATCTACAAGTCCCTGCAACAGTAATTCCACAGCGTGTTCAGAAAAGTCACCCAATCACGAATGTCATTGGCCCAGTATCTGCTGGTGTTCAGACCCGCAGTAAATCTGGAGACATTAATTCATGTTTATACTCTTGTTTCATATCACAGATTGAGCCTAAAAACATTAATGTTGCTTTGCAGGAACCTGGATGGGTTGATGCAATGCATGAAGAGCTCAATCAGTTTGAAAGGCTTGGTGTATGGAAGCTTGAAAAGCTGCCTCAAGGAAACGAGCTCTTGGCATACGATGGGTATTTTGAAACAAGCAAGATAATTATGAAATAATCATAAGAAACAAGGCCAGATTAGTAGTCCAAGGTTTCAGTCAGGTCGAGGGTTTAGATTATGATGAAGTATATGCTCCAGTAGCGCGTCTTGAAGCAATCCGTATTTTCTTGGCATATGCATCCTTTATGGGCTTCACAGTGTATCAAATGGATGTAAAGATGACATTTCTTTATGGGAAGGTCCGGAAGAGATTTATGTTGCTCAACCACCTATGTTTGTTGATCAAGACAAGGAAGGTTATGCCTACAAGCTGGACAAGGCTCTGTATGGGTTGCACCAAGCACCCCGTGCATGGTATGCTACTCTGACAGAACATTTGCTAGCTCATGGGTACACTCGAGGGACAATCGATCAGACACTGTTCATTAAGTGTGTTGATAAGGACATGATTCTAGTTCAAATATACATTGATGATATCATTTTTGGGTCCACAAATGATGCGCTATGCAAAGAGTTTGAAGAGGTCATGAAGAGGAAGTTTGAGATGAGTTCTTTAGGAGAGATGACAATACTTTTGGGTCTACAAGTTCGTCAGAATAGTCAAGGAATCTTGATTCACCAGGGTAAATATGTACACGACATTCTTGCAAAGTTCAGCATGACAGATTCAAAGCCTATAGACTCCCCAATTGCGGAACGGCCGTTGTTAACCGAGGATCCAGAGGGAAGTCATGTTAATCAGACATTGTATCGATCTACGATCGGTTCACTGAAGTACTTGACTGCTAGTCGGCCGGACATTATGTGCGCTGTCTGTCAGTGTGCTCGTTATCAGGCTAATCCTAAACTCTCTCATCTGACTGCTGTTAAAAGAATTTTTCGATATTTGAAGGGAGCTCCTAAACTCAGACTCTGGTATCTCAGAGATTCGAACTTTGATTTGTTTGCTTTTTCAGATAGCAATTTTGGAGGGACAGAAAAGGATAGAAAATCAACATCAGTTGGATGCCAATTCTTGGGAGATAGACTTATCTCTTGGCAGTGCAAGAAGCAGCAAACTGTATCTCTCTCCACAGCGGAAGCTGAGTATGTTGCAGCATCTGCTTGCTGCTCCCAGGTTCTTTGGATGCAACATCAGCTGGAAGATTACGGTTTGACTTATCTTGATACAACCATATATTGCGATAATGATGCCGTTATCCAGATCACAAAAAACACAATCTTTCACTCCAAAACCAATCACATTGACATCAAAATTCATTTTATACGAGACTGCTTTGACAGAGGTTTCATTAAACTTGAGCAGATCCATACTAATGCTAACACAGCGGATCTTTTTACAAAACCTGTCAGCATCTCAAGGTTCAATGTGCTTGTAGACCTCTTGAAAATGATATGTTTCACCGACTGAGCTTCATAAAAAAACCCTTTAATATATATAATGAATAAAGGGGTTTTTATGAATAACGATATCATCCGGTAAATTTGCACAAATATAGGGGGAAAAAGTTGCCGGGAAATGAAATAAATTTTCGTGATAAAGAACTTGATTAACACACATAAGGTTTCAATGTTGAACATGCTAGGATCTACTGCGATGTGTTGATAGGTCTAACGCTCGAAAAGCAAAAAGAGGCAAAAGTGATACAAACATAATGGTCTGGACATCTCGTGGGTAACAGATCAACGGTGTATGATTTCATGGTCTTAAATCCTGCGTTGATAGATAGCCAACGTCTGAAGTTTCGGGTCTTTATGCTGATGAATCATCCGGGATATCAGGACTGTCCCTCTGTTGCATCCAGACTATATGCAGACATAGGCATATTCAGGATATCTTGCAAAAGAGCCAAAAAAGGGCCAAAACCTAAAAACGAAAGAAATCTTATTAAAAAGAGAATTCCACGTGCTTTTAAAGCCAAATCCGTACCGTTAAAGGTATCTATCTCACCCTCGTTAGAACTTCCCTGGTCTCTTTGCTGTACGAAAGTACAGACCTGTTCACCAGGAAGTCTGGCGTTGAAAATCGTTAGGATGATCTCAGTATACTCACCTGCTACGATGAACTGTTGCGCTTACCTTGATCGCGGGGGGTATCCCTTGAAATGGGACACACATATGTTTTAGTATAATTCTACCTAAAGCGTATCACAAAGCTAAAAGTTGAAGTTTGGGCGTTAGATTTAAGAGGACAAGCATATTAACAATCGCATGGACCAGTCTAAGTAGGCAAAAAATCTGATAAGTGTTCCTTAATCTGTTCGAGAACGATTTGATCCCATGGCAGTCTTCCCAAATTACCCCAGTGTTGGTATTTCATATATTTATATTCTTGCATTATATTATTATTTTATTATTTTATTAGTTGCTCGGTGGGTAGATTAGTTGATTTTGAAAGGGGTATTTTGCTATCTTAAAAAAGTTAATAAAATAATAATAAAATTGGATCTGGATGGCCCACCATCTCGGATGGGACCCATCAGTTTAACTAAGTCAAAACCTGAACAGGCCCACCATCTCGGACCAATCATCTGAGATGGGCCTGGCCCAGCAGCCCATTCGAGATCATTAAATAGTAAAAGGACAAAGGGTTCAAGACACAATCTCGAACGATCTCGGACTTCTTGTTAAGAATTCTCTCTCGAATCTCTCATCTCGAACTCATTTTGGACTCATATCGGACTCATTACGGATTGAAGGTGTGTGATTTTGTGATTCCGGACTACTAAACAGCATCACGGATGATCTCGGACTTGAGATCATCATCACAGATGATCTCGGACTGGGAGATTCCTATCTCAGATGATCTCGGATGGAATGACTATGTCATTCCAGATGAAGAGGTCCATTCGAGATGAACCCCCATCATTCCGGACCTTGACCAAGTTTTGACCTGACCCTTGACCTGAACCTTTGACCTGGATCTTTGAACTGCTTTTCTGAACTGCTTTTGAACCCTTTCTTGACACGTTTGCTTATGTTTGATCCTTTTGACGTAATTGACTTTGTCGATTCGTCATTAACTTCAAATATAAGTTAACAATTTTTTTAGATCTAACGTTGAAAGATTTAGTGCAGAAAATGGCTGGTGCAATGATGCAGGAGAAGAACCAACGACAATTGGAAGTAAATGAATTTCATAATCAAGTAGGCTACTTGTCGGATCCTCCAGCAGATCAAATAGAGTTATTTGGATCTCTCATTCGGGGTCTGAACAACTGTCCCCTCACTTACGCCTTACGAGCAGAACCAGTTATGTGCAACAGTTGCATCAACACTTTTTGGAACACCGCAAAAATCAACAGACAAGGTGCAGGTTCAATTGAAGCGACAGTTCAAAAGACAAAGATCATAGTGACCGAGGCTGTGATACGAGAAGTCTTAAGACTAGGAGATCAGCCACATCATCCTACGTCTTATGATCAAAATAGAGTTCTTGCTGCACTGCAAATGATGAGCTATGAAGGAGGTTATCCAACTGTCCTGAAGAATTTATTTCCACCATACTGGAGGTTGTTAGTACACTTCTTCCTACAGTGCATAGCAGAAAACAAAGGCGGGTTTGGTCAACTCAACAAGACACAAACATCTGTGATCGTTGCATTGGTGAATGGATGGGATTTCAACTTTTCTGCGTTTATCTTTGATAATATGAAGAAGATGTTGGATGATCCAAAGAAGAAAATATTCATGCTGTATCCAAGGTTTATTGAGATGATTCTTGATGACCGATATCCAGCATTGGTAAAGGGCCTAAACTTCATAAATCTAAAGCCAATGGGGCCTAGCTGTTTTGAGAATGAGTGCAGAACAAAAGAGCAAAGCATCACAACTTTGAGGGAAGAATAGCTCTTGAAAAAGTACGGGAGGTTTGCAAAGGTTGTGCAAGGGGCTCCTGTTGCCCCAGTTCCTCCAGTTTCCCCTGTTGCTCCAATCCCACCACTGATCAATGCATAGATTGTAGAGGAGCATGGTGTACAACTTATGCAACAAGTACAATAGGTGGCTGATGATGAAGAGGAAACACAATTTGTTGATTCAAAATCAGAGACAGGTTCTAGTGATGAAGAAACAGATTCTGAGAGCGAGGTTGAGATAGTAATGTCTGATAAAGAAGAGGATGCCGTTTGAAAGCCTATGCCTCTGACTTCTGAGAATCTAGCAGCACTAATTCAAAGTTTACAGGGTGGTGATGGAAACCCTCCATCTATCTCCACTACTGATGTTACTGAGGAATCTACAAAGAAGAAACAAAGAACCGACTCCGCACCTGATGACATTCTCTCAAGCCCACCAACTGTCCCTGAGTCCACTCCAATCGTTGATCCTCATCCTGGTCCCCAAATAGAAGGTGCATCGAAGAAAACAAGCACAGATGATCCAGAGCTATATGATTTTGACTTTGACTTTGAAACCACCCCCTCACAGCCAGGAAGTTCAAGTGGTGGTGTTCATATTGAAGTAGGAAGTTCTAGTGGCGCACATACTACTGAGCATGATGAAGCAGCCTTTCGATATGCGACCAAGAAGAAACAGATTTTTGAGAGCGACAATGATAGTGATGAAGATGAGTATGTTAAGAGGTTGAAAAGGCATGTGGTGGTACAAGAACAGGATGCAGAGCTAAAGAATGCCCAGATTGTTTCTCTTCAACAGGACGCTGCATTGAAAGAAGCCCAGATCTCATCGCTACAATCATAACTCACTAACAGAGATCTCACTATAGATCAGTTGTAAGGTGATGTAGGGATGCTGATGTCCACGGTATATGATCTGAAGGCAAAATTAGAAAAGAAGTTTGGGAGCAAGTTTGTTGATAAAGAAGATGACCAATTCTATGTTAGAAGAACAGAACAAACTCCAGAACAAAGAGCAGCAGCACATGCAGCAGCTGAAGCAGAACGTGCAGCAGCTTTAGAAGCTTATCTGGCTGCTAAGCCAAAGAAACGAAGCAATAAATCAAAGAAAAGGCAAGAAGAGAAAGAGAAAGAGAAGCAAAGCAAAAAGCAATTGTTGGTAATGAAGAATCAGGATTTAAATCCTTTAGATGAGAACTTTCAATTAAAAGATCCCTCAAAGAGGCCAGACAGATTGGTGATGGAATTAGGATCTTCTCATTACGATGAAGTTGGAAACAAATCAGAAGTGGCGTGTTGGAGGTATGAACCTGATAAACAGATGTGGCTGATTACGCGAAAAAGTGGGCATCTAGAGTATTATGGCAAAGAGAGTCAATTAGAATCATGGACCAAGATTGACTTGAAAAGTCTGTTACATGCTCCGTACTATGATCCAGATCTGAACAAGAGAGGCAGGGGTTGGGCATTTCATTCAAGATTAGAGTGAGAAGTGAAAAGCAACTTCACAACAATGAAAACTGCTGAGCCCACAATCAAGAGAAACCCCGGGGTTCGTGATCCTCACACTAAACGCACTATCAGATCAGTTATCTGTCCAGCCACTGATAAAGAGAAGATCATTCCAATCTCCAAGAAGTTTGAAAAGGGAATCATGAGAAACTTTAAATTATGGGCGTATGATCCTAAGATGGTAGAAGCTGTCATAGTTACTGAAGAACAGTCCATCAGGATTCCCAATTCTTATGACTTAATGAGCTTTCATGAAGAAGACATCCTGGTTCTCAACGCTTATTAAATCCGAACAAATGAAAAATATGAAGAATGTGCTAAAGACTGGATGAGTGCTGCTGTAAATATTTTAAATCATCATTTGTTTGCTCCGGATCAAGATCAAGGTGGACCTCAAGCGTGATGCAGCTATCAATCCAGTAAACCTAAGGGGAGATCGTTAGGCCCTTTAAAGGTTTATGGATAAGTAGCTTAGTGGATTAGTAGGAATGTGGGGGTTAATGATTGTAATTGGGCTTTATGGGTAGATTGGGCATAGGGTTTAGGGAGCCTCCTCCCTAATCCCTTTCTATAAATAGTATAATATATCATAGGTGCATGTGTGGTGGTTTTAACATATCTTGTATTAGACAATAGATATTATATGCAAGATTTAAGCTTTTGAATACACAATCATCCTTTATTTCTTTATTTCTTCTACAACATGTTTGTGTGATTCCGCCACCTTACAAGTTGTGCGATATCATTGTGATCTCCGTTTCGGGACTTACATATTCTATTCTTTATTCATGTGCAAACACCCGTAGTTGGTCGTTACCTCCAAAACCATTTTATGTAAAATGTCAAACCTTCTCGTTCCTCTCAATAAAACAATTTTCTACAAATATTGGATTTGGTACTATACTTTAAACTTTCCATGCAAAATACCTCACCTTTCATCAAATACAAACAGTTTTATACAAAATTTTCCTTCTTAAATATGACACATTTTTAATGCGTCTCCAATTTGAGTTATTCAAACTTGTTTAAACTCGTTTGCCTATGCGCTCACGTGCACGTTTTACTTATGCTTAAACGCCTCAACTCATTTTAGTCAAACAAACTCCTTTTACAAAACCTATCCTTCTGTTCTTCAAAATTTCATACTTTTCTAAACGTTTCAAAACTCCAAGTCTCGATTCTTTTAGCCAAAATGCTTTTTCTCCAAGGTCTTCCTCTTGAATAAATTTTAGGATGAAATTTCCTAAAGTAGGGGAGACTGTAACGCCCTGCTTTTTCATACTTTCCATACTTAGAAAGCTCGCCTTGTAATGCTATTCTTTGAAATCTCGTATTCCTGTAATCGTCTTTGATGTGTGTTTAGTGTGATAGGTTTTTAATGTATATTTTAAGCCCTTTTACACTTTTTAACCAAGTTTTAAATTTATAAAACACGATATTTACTAACACTAAACACACATATGGACAAGTGCACCCATCGTGAGCGTAGTATAGTGTTGGTAAGATACCGAGGTCGTCTGTTGGTGCACTACATCTGTCGACTTCGTCTTGGATCGAGTCTTAGTCTTAGAGTATTAGATCAGGGCACGTTTTTCGAGAAAATAGGATAGTATATAGGTTTAACCTGGTAGGTCCGCTTATGTGTACATGTAGGTCCGTTTATATGTCAGGTCCGCTTATATGTACATGTAGGTCCGCTTATGTGTCAGGTCCGCTTATATGTACATGTACCTTGGAGGGAACCTCATCACCTATAAATAGGTGCACATAAGCGAACCACAGAGGAGAAGACCTTGTAACTCGTACCGAAGTGCTGCCGGATCGAGATTTGGATGTAAACTGTTATAAATCAATACAGAAAGGTGTTTAAAGAGAATTGCTAGCTGTTTCTACGTTGATTACTTGTTTTCCGCACCTGTAATTGACGAAACCTCCTCTGAACGACTTATTCGGGTCGAAACACGATCCTACAAGTGGTATCAGAGCTTCAGGAGGAGGAGTTCTATAGAGATTTGCTGGATTTCATCTAAAATTCTTACTTCTACATCTTCTTTCTTCATCAGAACGAGATTTAACTGTCGGAATCCGCTCAAAATTTCACAGATTGTAGATAATTGATCATAGATAAACCCTTGAGAAGTTCAGGCTTAAAATCGGATTAAAAGTGACCTAAAACTGCTCGTGAATAGGTTCCGCTTTTCTGTCATTATTGGAGGTTCGCTTTTTAGGTCCGCTTATTAGGTCATGTTTGTTGTAGATTCGCTCTAGAGATCCACTCCTAGTAACACATTTGTTGGAGTTCCGCTCAAGAGGTCCGCTCGTAGTTACAGTTATTTGAGATCCGCTTTTGTGGTTCGCTCATTGTGACTTTGTAGAGGTTCACTTGTGTGGTTCGTTTGTTGTGACATAGTCTGGTTCGCTCTTGTGGTTCGCTTTTACAGACAACACTTAAGTCCGCTTATCTGAACAATCAAGTCTGCTTATCTGAACAATCAAGTCCGCTTATTTGAACATCAGGACTTCCGCTTATTCGAACATACGAGTTTCGCTCCAGTGAACAACTTCAAATAGTTTCGTTTTTACAGTCTGTTAAAAAAAATTCTTAAAATTTGAACATGGACGAGGAATTTTACAACGCATTCGCTACTCCAGTTACCCCGATCACTGTTGCTCAAACCACAATGCTTGAAAACGAAACTGGAACGATGCAAAAACCACCCAAACTAATGAACATCGAAGAATATAAGGGTTGGGAAGGTCGGTTCTAGAATTGGGTGCAAGCTAACTACTTGGATGCATGGGAATGTGTCGAGACAAAATACATTCGACCGACGAATGATGATGAAGAAGTGGTTCCAATTAAAGATCTAAGCGCCGATGCTAGAAAGAAATACAAAGATGAGAAAATGATGCTGAGTCTTCTGCAACAAGCTGTGAAAGAAGACATCTTGGTGTTATTACAACATAATGGAACTTCCTACTCGATTTGGAAAGCTTTAAGATCAAAGTTTGTTGGTAGTCAAGAAATGATAAAGAACAAAAAGTCACTTCTAAAGAAAGAGTTCGATCTGTTTCATTGTTTGAAGAATGAAAGCACAAGATAGATTATTGAAAGATATTGCAATCTGCTAGAAAACATGAAAAGATTGAGCATCGAGAAAGACAATGAAGAGTTGATCGAAAAGCTTGCTGATTCATTGCCACACGAGACTTGGGGCACATATCTCATGATGCTTAGAAACAAGAAAGGTTTTAGCAGTTTGACACTCAGCAAGTTCATTGAGAAGTTGGAAGCTCAAGAGATGGAGCAACAAAAGATTATTCGAATGAAAGACTTTGATGGTGAACAGGATATTGGATTGTATTACAAAGTAGGGGTGAATGAGAAATCTACAAATCTATCTCCAAAAATAGAAACTGCTTATAATGCCAAGAATTCTTCTGGAAGTTCATCATCAGGATCAAACAGCAAAACAAGTTTTACATCATTTCCATCTTTTGATCCAAATATTTCAACAACAAGAAATGGCAAAAAGCTTCAATGCAACATTGTGTTGAACATTGAAAATGATCAGGAATATTCTGAAGAGTTAGCAAAAAGTCATATGTCTTTATTAGGAATTGTTCTTGAATCTTATAGTAGTTTTGTTGCAGGTCGTATCGGGAATCCAATGCTGACAAAGGAAGATTACGACCAGATCGATGCTGAAGAGATGGAGCTGATGGATATAAAATGGTGCTTAGCCAGCGTGTTGAGACGAGCTGAGAAATTTAAGCAAATCACAGGAAGAGATGATCTACGTGAAGCTAATGTTTCTACTTTAGGTTTTGATAAATCTAAAGTCACTTGTTTTCGTTGCAGGGAGAAAGGTCACTTCAAGAGGGAGTGCAAAAACCGCGAAGCAAGTGGAACTCAAAATCCATTCAACAACAATAATGATTACTATCGAAAGGCCATCTACCATCAAGTTGCTCAACAATCATCTCAACAACATCAACATCAAGCACAAACTGCACATGGAAGACACATTATTGAAGACTCTGGAAAAAGAGCTTGTGTGGTTAATCAAGATTCTTCAAAGAGAGCTGATGGTAGTGCATTGATAATAGATCAAGATGACGAAAAGTTACCTGAAGGGTTTAGCTGGGCAAATTTCAACTGGGATGATTATTGTCCAAATGAAGAAATTTCAAATCAAAAAGCTTTTGTTGCCAAAGTTGAAGAAGGTAGTGATGATGATCGTGAGTATTGGGCAAGAAAATTCGAAGCTGATATGAAACTGATTGCTGAAAGTGACAGTGAAGATGAAAAAGTTAAAAAGAAGAAGAAAAAGGTCAAGACACCAGTGAACAGTGATGACGAAGAAATTCCAGTGATCAAAAGGAAAGTAAAGGTTGAAGTTTCAAAGTTCAAAGTTGATGAAGAAGTTGATGCAAAGAAGATTCCAGTGAAGTGTGAAAACTGTGAAGCTGTGAAGAAGCAGAACAGTACACTGATCTATAACTTGAATAGTTTGAAGGAATCTTATGATGTACTGAACAAAGCAATAAACCAATACAATCTAACTAGTGAAGAACAAGCAACTGCAATGAAGACACTTCAAGGAGCTTTTATGACGAAACAAAAAGTGGTGAACAACTACATCGAGAAGTGTGCAGTTCTTAAACAGAAGCTAGAGTTACAAAGAATTGAAACTGAAAGAGTTAATCGTTTGTTGAAAAGTTACTCATGTACTTCTTATGTCATTGACAGGATTTATCCGACTGTTGAAGGCATGAAGGCATTTGAAGAAGATGAAGTAACTGAAGAAAAGAAGGATGATGGAAAAGTGACTGAAAAAAAGACTCTAGAAAAGAAGAACAAGAAGAAATGTGATACAAAGAAAAAGACTGACAAGAAGGATTATGGTAAGAAACAAGATGTTGGTTATAACAAATGTCCACCCCCGCTAGAAAATGGATATTTGCCCAGGAATCCAAATCAGGAAAGAGTCGAAAAAGCAACAAATTTACAATGGGAGTCAGAGTCCTCGGTCAATTTGCCAGAAAATATTGATGTCGTGTTTATATCACCTGACACTGATCATGAGTCCGAGTTAATAAAGAAAGTCATTGATCAGGTGTTGGATAAAGATGAAACTGAGGAGTCAAAGTTGGAGTCAAACTCAGAGTCAGAGTCAGAGTCAAAGTCTTGTTCTGAAAGTTCGAGTTTGACAGTCAACAGTCAAAATTCTTCTGTTAAAAGAGTTTACAACAAAGAATTCCTGTTATCAAAATCTAATTTGAATGACGAACCGTTTAAAGTTGCATATACTTTGAATGATTCTGACAAATTATATTCTGATGAGGAATTTCCAATAAGAGGTGTCAAAACTGAATTGATCAAAAAGGTTTTCAAACTAACAGAAATTAATATTTCTGAAATAAAAGATTTAAATCTTAATGGTAAATCTAAACCTTACACCTCAAGAGTACAACAAAGATTAAACAAGAAAAAAGGTTACAGTTCTGGTTCTGGTTTTCACAAGAAAGCAAACCCTAACCGTAATTTCAAAAAGAAAGGTCTTGGTTTTACTCCCACAGAAAAATGAAAAATATGTTCGTGATTTTAAAGCAAAGATGACATTTGTTTCAGGTACTTCATCAGAAGAGGAAGAAAAGAAAGAATTCTGGAAGCAATCGAATAAAGAATTCCTTGCAAAGAAGCAAGAAGAGATGAAAGAAACGAGAACCTGTTTCAAATGCAACAATATTGGACATATTGCCAAAGATTGTTCAAAGGCAATGCAGTCAAAACAGGGAGTTTCTCGTAACTCGAAAGACAAGGAAATTATGTTTGAACCACTAATTGACAGAACCAAACTTTTCAAAAATTCTACATTTGAAATTGGTGAATGTTTAAACAAGTTTTACAATAAAAGAGCTAAATTTGACAACCAGAAATGGGTTGTTAAGAAGTCTGTTGGTAGCTCTAGCGATGATTCTGATAGGTCAAAATCAGAGGAGCTATCTTCTGGCGATGAATCTGATTCCACAAAGTCAGAGGAGCCACAGGTTGTTTCAAAAAGTGAAGAATCAGTTCCGACTGTGGATGATGAGAATTTTCCACCACTTCGGGCTGAAAATTTTAAAAAGAAAATTGGTAAAGTTGAGATTTCAAACTAATTTTATGATGATAAAAAGGTTTTTGATGTTGAAAAGGCCTTTAACCCCACTGTGAAACATATTTTTGGTAAAATGATTGATCGAAAAGTCAAAGGGGTTAAAGAGTTCTATGAGAAGAAGACGAAGAAAGATAAAGTTGAACCATCCCTGGTTTGTGACTGGGATGGCTCATACTATGAACAATAAGTCTGTGGACTTGCCGGAGATCCCAAGTTTGTAATCGTGGATCAGGAATCGGCATCTTTCTTGAAAATTGATGTTTGTGAATGAATCTTATAAAGTTTAAATTTTTACAGGTTAAGTGTGACTTGCCGGAACTCCCAGGTTGGTAAGTGAGGAGTAGGTATCGGCATTTATCTTGAAACTTACTTTGATAAGTTCATTGTACAAGTGATACAGAGGTTTGTTTTGACATAGTAATTACTCAAGATCATTAATTTGAACTTGATGTAATTTTCATACAAGTGATTGAATGACAATATGATGAACCATGCCCCTACAAGTGGTAAAACAAAACTTATTTTCCGGAAAAATCATTTTGATTAAAACAAACTTAAGTGTTTTGAAATCTAAATGAGAAAATAGTTTGTTGTAAGGGGGAGTTCTGATTGTTTATGCCAAGTGGATGGCGAATTGAAGCAATTCGATATTGGTTGTTACGTTGTTTGTACAGTTTATTTTCAAATTTCCTAAAATGTGTTTGCATTTTAGGGGGAGTAAAATTTTTCAGAAAATCCAAAAACATTTGAAAATTTGAAAAATACAAAAACATGATAAAATGAAAATGAGTTTTGTTGTATAAAAGAGGAAATGATAGTACATCAGTGGACGATCACGGCATGCTAAAGAATTGGTAAGATAAAAAGTGATAAACGGTCTCACTGATGATGTGTCAGTAGGTTTTTGCACATTTAGTAAATTGTGACGAGATATAAACCTAAATTCAAACTTGCTTATATCGTGGGGAAACATCTCTCGGATATATGAGTAACCCCCGAAATCTTGTTTGAAAGGTCCCTCTTTCTGAGATACTAGGTCTTTATACTCAGTGATATCTGGGGTATTATCCCGGGACTTCTGATTTTGCGGAAGCAATGGCCTAGTCCCCAGAGAATACTTTCTGCTTGCTTGAAATATAGCGCCGCCCTCAGCAAATTGATGAAACAATAAAATTGATAGTCATTGCTGTTGTAAAAAAGATCCTCTAAAGGGGACCCACCAAAAGTCGAAGCCGTCATCTCTCTGCGTATCGAAAGATCGACCTGAGCTCTCACGGCCCTCGCAATTTAACCCTTACAGATATCATCTGTGGTATACTCACCTGTAAGACTGAATATTGGGATCTGGATACGGGAGTATATTCTGAGGTGGGACATGCGATTGAGTTTAAGTTCTTAAGACATTAATATCATATCTCGAAGCAGTTGAACTTTGTGTGAAAATTTAAGTGGATCAGTATACTGACAATCTAAGTGAATCGTTTAGAGCTTAAAATGTAATGAAGCTTAACGGTGTTGGTGATTCATTTCATAAACTGATATGATCCTCTTACACAAACTCACAAAAATATTGTGTGTAAATATTTCTTTACTGCTTTTCATCCTATTCAAAAATCCCAAAAAGATTTTAGTGTGTTTTAGTATAAATTTTGAAAAAGTCAAAAAGATTTTCGACGACTGATATTGAATAGCTGATTTTCAAAATTCTAAGTGCTAAACATGATGAACAGTTGGTTTGGGAGATTGTGTTTGTTTTGATAAGAAAAATGATACTGTTTCAAGTGGTTCATCAGTATGAAATTATTTGATTTGTTCGTGATCTTCAAGTGGTGTCTATATGCTTAAATGTTTATCATAAAATTTATGTTTGTGGTAGAGTGTTATGCAGGAAATGTCAACATTTGAGGGGGAGTGCATGTTGATAATGATGAACTTAAAGATGTCAACATAAAAGAGAAAGAAATGAAGATAGAGAGAGAGAAGCCCAGAGACTGATCAAGACTGAAGGTGCGAAGACACGACATTGTCAAAGACTCGATGAACGACTCGTCAACATCTGAGGGGGAGTTTGTTGGTGCACTACATCTGTCGACTTCGTCTTGGATCGAGTCTTAGTCTTAGAGTATTAGATCAGGGCACGTTTTACGAGAAAATAGGATAGTATATAGGTTTAACCTGGTAGGTCCGCTTATGTGTACATATAGGTCCGTTTATATGTCAGATCCGCTTATATGTACATGTAGGTCCGCTTATGTGTCAGGTCCGCTTATATGTACATGTACCTTGGAGGGAACCTCATCACCTATAAATAGGTGCACATAAGCGAACCACAGAGGAGAAGACCTTATAACTCGTACCGAAGTGCTGCCGGATCGAGATTTGGATGTAAACTGTTATAAATCAATACAGAAAGGTGTTTAAAGAGAATTGCTAGCTGTTTCTACGTTGATTACTTGTTTTCCGCACCTGTAATTGACGAAAACTCCTCTGAACGACTCATTCGGGTCGAAACACGATCCTACATCGTCCAAGGACACAAGAGCTTTTAATACCGGTTTATCCTCAACGTCTAATCAAATCAAAAGTTTAGAAAAAGGTTTTTGACTAGAAAAATAAAACTAACTAAAATGCTGAAAAAAAAAATAAAAATAAAAACAGATAGACAAGATGAATCACTTGGATCCGACTCGTGTTTAGTGTAACCTTTGATTATTTTCGCACTTTTGCACTTTTTAAGAGATTATCTTAGTTATTGTAGTAGGCCCCTCTTCTGAAGGTGACGTTACCCTCAACCCAGTAGTTTGAGTCAGTAAGGATACAATCCTAAAGGGTTGGATTATTGAAAGATAATTAATTAAGTTATTAATGCATATTGTGGTAGGCCCCTCTTCTGGAGGTGACGTTACCCTCGGCTAAGTAGTCTGAGTCAGCAGGGATACAGTCCTAAATAGCCGGGTTAAAGTATTAATAGTAGTTTACATATGAGGGGATCAAGGAGTTCGGACTCCCGCCATCCAATACCAGTGGTATTGAAGGAGGTCCTACTAAAGTTGACCCAGGTCCTTGCAGGATCTATACACTGAACAAGGCAAGACTCTTACCAAACCGTTCCCTTAACCCCTGACCAGGTAGCCAACATACCTCCATATAGACCGTGGAGATATGAATGGTGAAAATCTTTTATTTTATATAGACAGTAAAATAATGCCAAGACACCACGGACAAACGATAAGGAAGACTCACCTTCAACATAAGAAACTAGTTATTAAAGTCATTAATACATAACCAAATAAAAAGTGCGAAAAGATTAAAAATAAAAAGTATTACACTAGACACTTGTCTTCACCAAGTGATGTAAGAGATTTAGGCAAACATGGCCTTTGATTGTCAAGAACTCTGACGATCAATCTTAAAAATAAAAAGTGTTACACTAGACACTTGTCTTCACCTAAGCCAAGCACCCCTATTTTAGAAACACGATTTTGTTCCTGAACAGCCCTTCATTTGTTTTTAGCAACATTCCAATCCCCATCAGAAGGTTTAACCTTGGGATTCACATTCTTCATTGCCTTAGGTGATGATGCCTTCATCAGCTTGGAATGGTAGTTACCCTTTGGTGTAACCCTCTGATTTTGCATATAATAGGGTACGTAGGGACGATGTGTGCAGTTCCGAGCAATGTGACCAGCAATGCCGCAATTGAAGCATGTTTGTCTCTTAATGTAGAAAGCATTCTGATCAGTTGGATTTGCTCTTGCAGGCCGTGAAGGACGAACCGATCCTTTCTGTGCTTGTTTGTGTTGCACATTTCCTACAGACGAAGAATAATTTGGATGCTTATACTTGTCGTTTGCTGGGGCCTTTTGTGGTGGAGATTTCTTCTGAGCTTTCTTGTTTTGTATAGACTGCACGTCTTGTTCAGAAATCTCACTAGTCTTTCCGAAAGCTTTGCTAGCACAGTCAAATGCATACTTATCACATTTGCCATTACAGACTGGCTTAAGAAAAGCATTTTTTCACATTACGGGCCTTTTGAGGACTATTGCTGCCCGTTGAGGACTATGGAGAGCCTGATCGTCTGTGATGTTTAGGCTTCTTATTTCCGCGTCCTTTACCTGCTCGCTTCGGCTCGTGTTGCTTAATCTGAACCTTTTCATCACTGACAGAAGGCTCAGATTGTTCAGCTTGCATACTTTGAGCCTTGTTCACGTCAGTTTTCACTTCATCAGCTTTGGTAGGATCCGAGACTTCTGGTTTATCAGATGAAACACCAGAAACTTCAGCAAAAACTTCAGCTGAAACATTAGACGAATTTTCAGCAAAGACGGTTCAGCACATGACACCTTTGAGCTGAATCCACTAGAATCAACTGATTCCAATTTCTCAGAATCAGCTGCTTCCGATGATTCACATTTGGAATCAGATGGTTCAGCTGGCTCATTCGTTTCATTTGCCGATTCAGTCTCTGTTACACAAGCATCAACATTTTCGCCCAAACCATCAGGCCTGAAATTAAGCATAGAGTGAAAAAACGAGCCAAAAATGTCACACACATGAGAATTTGATGCTTGTTCATCTCCAACGACATTTTCAACCTTTACTTCAACTACTTCATCTGCACATGTAGACGAAGCATTAGAATCAAAAGTGCCTTTAGAAATAAAGTTCATTGAAGGAATTGGTCGTTTATTATCAACAGAGTTGCTGTTGAATGATGACTTGTCAATTTTTGGACCGTAAGCCATGTTGTCCTCATTCATCAATTCCTCCTCAGTCATGGGTAAGTATGTGTAATTGTCATTGTAAGGAGGAGGAGCCTGATTGTAACCCAATCCACACCCTTTCTTTTTCTTATATGCAAGCTGTTGATCACACAAATTCTTAACTAGTTTGCTGGAAGAATCAAATTTCTTAATATTGAGTTCATTTATTTGATATCTATCTCTGATATCTTCCAGTTCTTTAGTCACAGTGCATAATTTTTCCTGAACATATAAGAGTTGGGCTGTTTTTACACTTACATCATCCTTGACTTGGATGATGTCTTTTCGCTGAGCTTCATTTTTTTCTTTATAAAGTTTCTCAATTTTCAATAAAGTAAAAGTTTTATTCTTTATATCTTTATATTCTTGAATTAGCTCAGCGTTATGTAACCTATATGCCTCATTTCTTTCTCTACACTCAGGAGTGCAAAAGACAGAAAGTATGTCTTCACGTTCTTTGCTCACAGGTTTGTCAAACATAAATGACATAATTTCAGTGGGTGGCTGTTACTTTTGTTCTTTCCCCAAAACACAAACCAAACGAGAACTCGTGTACTCGCTAACTCAAACCCTTTGCACGCGAATGAACCCGCTTTCTGAACCGCGCCTCAAAACCTGTCAAAACTTACTCCCAAACAAGCAAACTTTTTTTTTTAATTAGAATATAATTTTTTTATTATAAAAGAATACTTATTACACTACTAGAAAAGTGGTCATTTTGCTACAGAATTTTCCTACGCAAAAAAATGTGTCACAAATTCTAACACATTTACTACGCATTTCCTACAGAAAGAAAGCCTTGATTTTTTTGGCCAATTTGTGACGCAACAGCGACAGAAATACTAATTCTAAGTATTGCGTCGGAAATGCGTAGCAACTTGCTACACACTTATGACGGATGCATTATATTTGTATTTGATTTATATTTAAAGTTTAATTATTGTTGTTATTAACTATTGCGTCGAAAATGCGTAGTAACTTGCTACGCATTTCCGATGAAACTATTATTTATTTGTTGGAATTATATTTATATGTTGAATTCATTTAAATATTAATTGTTGCGTCAGAAATGCGTAGGAACTTGTTACGCATTTTTGACAAAACATTTATTGCGTCGGAAATGCGTAGCAACTTGCTACACACTTATGACGGATGCATTGTATTTGTATTTGATTTATATTTAAAGTTTAATTAATGTTGTTATTAACTATTGCGTCGAAAATGCGTAGTAACTTGCTACGCATTTCCGATGAAACTATTATTTATTTGTTGGAATTATATTTATATGTTGAATTCATTTAAATATTAATTGTTGGGTCAGAAATGCGTAGCAACTTGTTACGCATTTGTGACGAAACATTTATTATAATACTTAAATTATATTTTAATGTTTGATCCGTTTTATTATTAATTACTGCGTAGGAAAAGCGTAGCAACTTGCTACGCATTTGTTACGGAAATTTTATTACTATATTTAAATATTTAACTAGTTTTATTATTACCATATTTTAAATATTTAAATTTGTACCGAATTGTTTTCGGTACTCGCTATTTGGCGTTTTCAATACCGAATTGTTTTTGGTTTTATACGATAGGAACTGTAAACCAAACCGTTATCAAGCTTCTTCACGTCGAAATAGTGCCCTTACACATGGCACTATTTGAATTAGGGTTGTTCAAAAAGCTCACGACTCGTAGCTCGGCTCGTAGCTTGCTCGAAAGAAGCCCGAGAAAAAACTAGCTAAAAAAACTCAATTTGAGATGACGTGAACCAAGCTGGCTCATTTTGCAACCAAGCCCAGCTCGAGCTAAGCTCGGCTCGGCTCGTTGGCTCGTTCTTAGGCTCGTTTAATTCTGACGTAAAGCTTAAGCCAAGTTTAACCGCCTGAATTAATTTCGAGCCCTAATTTGAATGTATAATAAATATAAGATTTAAAAAAAATTATAAACATGAATCAAAAACATATTTAATTGTATAATAAATATAAGATTTTAAAAAATTACTTCGTCCATGTACATAGTATATAGAATACAATTTTTGAAATATATAGTTTAAAAATGTTTTATAAAATATATTGATAATTTATGTATGAGTAAACTGCTAAATTCGTCCCTGAGGTTTGACTCAAATTGCTAGATCAGTCCAAAATCAAGTTTTGTTGCTAAAACAGTCCCTGAGCCTGGTTTCTGTTGCTATTTCAGTCCAATAAATTAACACCGTTAGAACCTCTGTTAATGAATGGGTAAAACTGCTAAATTCGTCCCTGAGGTTTGATTCAAGTTGCTAGATCAGTCCAAAATCAAGTTTTTTGAATTTGTTAATTATAAACTTATTTAGGTATATAATTTTTCTAGACTTGCATTAATTTTTTGAATTTGTTAATTATAAACTTATTTAGATTATAAACTTATTTAGGTATATAATTTGCAAGTCTAGAAAAATTATTTGTTAGTTATTTTGATTATTATTATTATTATTATTATTATTATTATTATTATTATTATTATTATTATTATTATCATTAAATGTTTACTAATTATATACTTAAGTATTTAAATAAGATAATACTTAATTTAAATAAAATTAGTTTTAAAAATATAAATGTAGCTTTTTTGAAGAGCGCAATTTAACCGGCCCAGCCTTAAATACTGATTTTATTTTGATGTTGTTATTGTTGTTGTTGTTAGCATGTAAATATTTAGTATTTATTTAAGGATTTAAATAAGACAACAGTTAATTTAAACAATATTTAGTTATGAAAAATGCAAACATTATATGTAAATTTAAATATTAAGAAATTAACATAATTTTTATTTATTTTTATTTAAATCGTAATATTTAATGTTTAATATTTGTCAATTATTTTAATTTAATATTTGTATTATAAAGTTCTTTTATTCATTTTTTCTACTTAATTAAGTGGTTTCGTATTTAATAATATTATCATTCAGGTGAGGTCAGACAACATGTCGTGTCAAACCAGTGTTTAAGACAGGTCAAATAAAATTGCGCTCTCCAAAAGAGCTACATTCTGTTTATATTTTTATAACTAAACACAAATTTAAATTATATATTTAGGGTAGACTTGTAATTTATCTTAAATTTTAAGACATTTAAGAAAATATATAATGCATTTGGTACAAGTATTGATGCATGAAGAACCTGTCATTTACCCATTTTTTTTCTCTTGTGATATTAATGATTTATTCAACGAACATAAATATAACTGGACCCGCCTTAAACTGTATTTGGGTATTATTATTGTTATAACTTTGTAAATATTTAGTAGTTATATACGTAAGTATCTAAAAAAGATCACACTTAATCTAAATAGTATTGAGTTATAATTAACAAATTATATACCTAAATAAGTTTATAATCTAAATAAGTTTATAATTAACAAATTCAAAAAATTAATGCAAGTCTAGAAAAATTATATACCTAAATAAGTTTATAATCTAAATAAGTTTATAATTAACAAATTCAAAAAATTAATGCAAGTCTAGAAAAATTATATACCTAAATAAGTTTATAATTAACAAATTCAAAAACTTGATTTTGGACTGATCTAGCAACTTGAATCAAACATCAGGGACGAATTTAGCAGTTTTACCCATTCATTAACTGAGGTTCTAACGGTGTTAATTTATTGGACTGAAATAGCATCAGAAACTAGGCTCAGGGAATGTTTTAGCAACAAAACTTGATTTTGGACTGATCTAGCAATTTGAGTCAAACCTCAGGGACGAATTTAGCAGTTTACTCTTTATGTATAACAATAATAAAACTTATAGATTCCAATTTTCAACTAAAAAAATGTGATGGAGGCATATGTTAAATAAATCACTTTCAAATATAAACATGTGAGCCAATCAAAATGCTTGGTTAGCCATCACATGGATCACAATCCTAGGGTGATCCATTGCTCACATCCTTTTAAATCAACAGATGAAAATAGACTTCAAGAAACACAAAATGTTTATACATAACAAAACAAATCTTCTTTTCCCCTCCCATCTTTCTCCCTCTCCCTGCTACTTATCTTCAGATGATAGATGATTGATGATGATGGCTGGGATTACGGTTCATGAATCTATTAGCATTTCACTTTTACCAAAAGTTGAATCTTGTAATGACACCCCACCAATGCTGATTCCAGTGAGGTTAAGAAAGTAAAAAGTGGGCATCATTCTGTTTTTCAATTGAGTGTTGATTTCTTTGGTGTTTTACAACATCCCCATCCCTTGATTCCTATTTTTGTCTGCCATGTTGGAGGTTGAGGTAAAAAGTCTGATAACAATGGAGTCCTCTACCGTCAGCTTTTATACCAATGTTGGAGGACAAAGTTGAGAAAGAATTCAGATAAAATAGATTGATTCGATTCAAAGTCAGTTGCTTCTCATTCCATATTTGATATTAAGTACAATTGAGAGAATAGCATATTTAGGACTAACTACAAGTTAGTTATTCGTCAATAACAAAGCTACATTTGAGCCCTTCAACTATATGATATTCATCACAATTACTTTCCTTCCATTGATCTTTCCTAAATGTTTTGTAGCAAATAATCATTCAAGTTTAAATATGATGACTGTTAAATAGCCATGTTAAATATTTTCACATAAAAGGCACACATGAAAAATAAAAAGACTCGTTATATTCCATATGGCAGAGAGATATTCAATCAAATTCGTCATTTTAAATAAAAAAATAAATAGCCATGTTAAATATTTTCAAATTCGTTATATTCCATGAAAAATAAAAAGACTCTTTTGTCATTTTATTTGTTACAAATTCGTCAGAAATGCGTAGTAAACAGGTAGTCGGAAATTTGTCACAAACTATGAAAAATATAAAAATTAAATTTCGTCAGAAATGCGTAGTAAACAGGTAGTCGGAAATTTGTCATAAACTTTGAAAAAAATATAAAAATTAAATTTCGTGACAATTGTGTAGCAAAAATTAAAAATTAACTTCTGTTAAATGGGTAGGAAAATGCGTAGAAAATGTGTAGCAATTTGTGATAGCCCTTTTCTGTCAGAAATGGGTAGGAAAATGCGTAGAAAATGCGTAAGAAACCAGTTTCCTACGAGTGGTTTTCCTACATATGCATTTTGTCACAAATTCGTAGAAAATCGCGAGTTGTGACGAATTTCCTACGGAAAAAGGTGTCAAAAATTTTAATTTTTCTAGTAGTGTTATTATTATATTATAATTAATGATTATGTAATGATTACTAAATGATTATTATAATTATTAATATTAAGATTAATACAAAACAAACAAAACGAGTCTGTAGTCCCTTCTTCTTCGTAACAGATCCCCGAAACCCTAAATTTTGAAGGAGAAGCTCAGAGATCGGTGACAAGGTGCAGTCGACGGTGAACTGTGATGATTTGCAAGGTGACCGGAGAAGATGTCTGTCGGAGATGCGATGTGTTGATGAAGATCGGAGAAATGAAGGTGTCGACGATGATGTAGATGACCGGTAGTTTCAGGTGGTGATCAACGGTGAACGACGGAGGTGAAGTGATCAGATGATGAAAGATGACTCGAGATGGAACTCGGAACAAATGATGAAAGATGGACTCGAGACCTTGTGAAAGATGAATGGAGGTTGCGACTCGAGAACTCGGAATTAGAAAGGTTGGTTGCGAGTCGGAACGGTGGTTGCGACTCGAGACCTTCTGTGAAGATGTGAAGTTCAATGACTCGAGACCTTGTGTAACTCGAGACCAATTGAAGAAGTTAGTCGAGACCTTTGATAATATGAAGATGGGAGTCGAAACCGTTGAAGATAGATGAGTCGAGACCAGTGAAGATGACTCGAGACCAAATTGTTGAAGACTCGAGACCTCGGTTGCGACTCGAACCGTTGTTGCGACAGAGAACAAAGATGAAAGCTGATGTTGCCGGTGGTGAAGGAGGACTCGAGACCATGGTTTCGACTGGAGATGATTGCTACTCGAGACCGTTGAGATTTTTATGAAGAGTCGAGACTGTTGAACAGATATTGATGACTCGAAACCAGAGAATCAAGATATCCTTCCAAACTTGAGAGATGGTGGTTGTTGAACTTCCAAACTTTTGCACGTGTTTTTAAAAGTCAAACAAGATATTCGATAGTTTTGTGATTTTGGCAATTTTTGGAAATCAAGAATGTTTCAAAGGATTATCAACTAGAAACAAGAAAATTTTGGGATTTTTCTAAAATAAAGAATTTTTCAAATCTTTTGAAGATTGGATAAAATCCCTTTAACACAATTTTGAACGGATCAAGAAGCAAAATATGATTAATTTTCAATAAAAACCGATGAATATCACGAAGAACGCGAAGAACACTAACCCAAAAACAACGAAAATCTTGAATCTTTGATATCACACCGAGCCTAGAAACATGTTCTAATGGTTCTGATACCACTTGTAAGTCCCGTAAAACGGATCTTTCAATGATATGAAACAACACCAAGTTTGTGCGGAATCCAAACTTGATGTGATTCGAGAATAAATAGAAAATATGAAGAACAAACCGAATACGAAGAACACACCGAATCACTTTTCAACACTTGCACACGATTCTATTACTTGAATAAGCAAAACCGTCTAGTACAAGTATCTTCACCACCAATCGCCTCCCACTCTCTCTAATTCTCTAGAATTGTGTAACTAGGAGGTTCCAAAAGTTCAAACCCTAAAACAAGTCAAAAACTTGTTTATATACATAGACAAGCCCATTTCCCACATGGGCTCCCCTTGGGCCTGCTTGGCCCACATGGCCTATAGCTTGGCCCAAGTGACCTATAAAGGTCCAAAACCTAATATAAACTAACCCGGTAAAGCCCAGTTCGTAACCATAGCTCGTTTTATTAATTTGATGCGTCAGTCTCACACTTTAGGGCCTAACAGAATCCACCGAATCAAAAGCGGTTTAGCATCCTGTTTCTTGAAGAGATATCGGATGGCTGCATGATCCGTATAGACTATTGTTTTAGAAAGAACAAGGTAAGAACGAAATTTATCAAAAGTAAATACCACAGCTAGTAACTCTTTTTCAGTTGTTGTGTAATTTTCTTGTGCATCGTTAAGTGTTTTACTAGCATAATAAATTGGGTGAAAATGCTTTTCTTTTCTTTGTCCCAAGACTGCTCCAACTGCAAAGTCACTTGCATCACACATGATTTCGAAAGGTAATTTCCAATCAGGCTCTATCATGATAGGTGCATTGACTAGCATTTCCTTGAGTGCTAGAAATGCTTGATTGCAATCCTTGTCAAAGATGAAAGGGGCATATTTTTCAAGCAATCTTGTTAGAGGTCTTGAGATTTTAGAAAAGTCTTTGATAAATCGCCTATAGAATCCGGCATGTCCTAGGAAACTTCTGATAGCTCTAACGGAGGATGGGGGTGGCAATCGAGAAATAGTGTCTATCTTTTCTCGATCAACCTCCATTCCTTCGCTTGAGATTTTATGACCGAGTACTATTCCCTCTGTTACCATGAAATGGTATTTTTCCCAATTAAGGGCGAGGTTGGTTTCCTCACATCGGGATAGCAATCGTTCAAGGTTATCGAGGCATTGGTCGTATGAATCTCCAAAGATAGAAAAGTCATCCATGAAGACTTCCATTGTCTTTTCTATCATGTCATGGAAGATAGCCACCATGCAACGTTAAAAGGTTGCGGGGGCATTACATAGACCAAAAGGCATGCGTCGATAAGCAAAAGTTCCATAGGGACATGTGAAAGTTGTCTTTTCTTGGTCTTCGGGTGCTATCGGGATTTGAAAGTAACCTGAAAAACCATCCAAGAAACAATAAAATTTATGTCCGGATAATTTTTCTAACATTTGATCAATGAAGGGCAAGGGAAAGTGATCTTTCCTTGTAGCTTCATTTAATCGTCTATAATCTATACATACCCTCCATCCTGTGATGGTTCTTGTTGGTATTAATTCGTTTTTCTCGTTAGTTATTACCGTCATACCTCCTTTCTTTGGAACTACTTGGATGGGACTTACCCAAGGACTATCGGAGATAGGATAAATAAGTCCGGCGTCAAGTAATTTGATGACTTCGTTTTTAACCACTTCTTGAACATTTGGATTTACTCTACGTTGTGGTTGTATTACCGATTTGTAGTCATCGTTCATTAAAATTTTATGCATGCACATGTAAGGACTTATGCCTTTAATGTCTACAAGCTTCCAAGCGATCGCATTTTTATGTTTTTTTCAAAAGTGTAATTAATTTTTCTTTTTCTAGGCTAGTTAATTTAGACGAAATAATTACAGGTGAATTACCATCTTTGTCTAGAAAAGCATATTCCAAACCTTTCAGAAATTCTTTGAGCTCAAGAGGTGGGTCTTTAGGAGACTCCTTATTTGGTTGCTCATTTCGATCAAGAACTACAAAAGTTTGTTCTATGGCGACCTCTTCTTCAACAAAGTGGTCAATCTCTTCACTTGTATCGGGTGGTTCATTTTCATCTTCAATTAGGGGGTCATTATTGCCGAATGGATATTTCATTGAACGCTCAAGATCGACACTTTTTTAAATGCTCCAAATTGAATAGATAGATTGTTGCACTTCCGGATTTTCAAAGCTTCGTGGGTTTTTACAAAAGGTCATCCCAACACTAGAGGAGCGTCATCAAGGATGACAAAATTGGTTGGGATTACCATCTAATTTGTTTGAACCAAGACATCCTCAACTACACCGATTGATTTCATTACTTTCCGATTGGATAGAAAATTTTGAAGTGGAGAAAAATCACCAATACTTAATTTTTCGAAAATGTAGTTTGGCATTATGTTAACACAAAGATCTTTATCAATTGTGATATTACTAATAAATGAATTTTGAAAAAAACATGGAACCGGTGTAATGTTAATTTCAAATGGATCTTCTTTTATTAGCGAGGTTTGATCATTAGTTAACTTAATGCTTACCGTTTCGTCAATTTTAGTGTTAGTGTTCAACTCTTTTAAAAACTTAGCATGAGTGGGTACTAAACAATGATTTTCGAAAGAAGGTGGCAAGAGATTAATTTCTTCAAAATTAGACTCTTCTTGAATTTTAACGTTGTCGGACTCACCTTTTCGTTATTCAACTCATGTGTCGGTTTTTCACTTATTTGTTCTTCCATTTTTACGTTTTCAACTATCTCTTTTTTATTTAATTCTTCTCTTGCGCGGGACTCCTCTTCCCTTGTGCGAGATTCCAATATGCAACGTTCGATAGTTTTAATGTGTTCTATTATCTTATCGGCTATGTCGGTGATAGAATAAGGATCGGGATCCTCAAATCTCGAATCCGGCTGTTCGATCCTTTGTTCCTCATAATACTCATAGGAAGTAGATGGTTCACACCATTGTCCTTCATTGTAAGTATATGATGGATAAGGGTCGTAATTTTGTTCTTCATAATACTCATACGAGGTGGGTTGTTCACGCCATGGTTCCTCATAATAAGCATATGAAGGTGGTGGCTCATATCTTGGTTCCTCAAAGTATGAGTATGAAGGCTCACACCTTGGTTCTTCAAAATATGAGTATGAGGGAGGAGGTTCATACCTTGGGTCTTCATAGGTTGTGTATGAAGTTGGTGGTTCGTACCTGGGCTCCTCATAGTAGGTGTATGAAGTGGATGGTTGAAATAAGTCACAATATTGAACCGAGTGTGGGTCACCACAATTAGTGCAATAGTCTTCCCTATAATCATCCTCCTCATAGGTGTAGTTGTAACCTCCTGAGTATTGATCCATGAGAATCACTCAGCAGACCACAACAAAGTCTCGAGACTAGAAAACAAAAATAAAAACGGAAACAGAGGCTGGACACGGCCCCGTGTTTAGTGAGCACGGCCCGTGTTCAGATTCTGTATCTGGGTGTTTTAATTAAGGTTACTGATTTCGTTGAGCATGGGGCGTGTTCAGTGAGCACGGCCCCATGTTCAGGCTCTGTATCTGGGTGTTTTTATGAAAAATATGCAGCACGGCCCCGTGTTCAGTGAACACGACCCGTGTTCAGACTACTGTAAATGCAAAAACTAACTAAAATGCAGAAAAATGTGCGCGCGTTTTTTAAAAAAAAGTTTTGAAAAATTGATTAGGCCGTCGATTTTAAACTTTCTTAAAATCCTTGTATCCCCGGCAACGGCGCCAAAAACTTGATGCGTGTCGAGTGTGATAGGTTTTTAATGTATATTTTAAGCCCTTTTACACCTTTTTAGCCAAGTTTTAAATTTATAAAACACGATATTTACTAACACTAAACACACATATGGGCAAGTGCACCCATCGTGAGCGTAGTATAGTGTTGGTAAGATACCGAGGTCGTCCAAGGACACAAGAACTTTTAATACCGGTTTATCCTCAACGTCTAATCAAATCAAAAGTTTAGAAAAAGGTTTTTGACTAGAAAAATAAAACTAACTAAAATGCTGAAAAATAAAATAAAAATAAAAACAGATAGACAAGATGAATCACTTGGATCGGACTCGTGTTTAGTGTAACCTTTGATTATTTTCGCACTTTTGCACTTTTTAAGAGATTATCTTAGTTATTGTAGTAGGCCCCTCTTCTGAAGGTGACGTTACCCTCAACCCAATAGTTTGAGTCAGCAAGGATACAATCCTAAAGGGTTGGATTATTGAAAGATAATTAATTAATTTATTAATGCATATTGTGGTAGGCCCCTCTTCTGGAGGTGACGTTACCCTCGGCTAAGTAGTCTGAGCCAGCAGGGATACAGTCCTAAATAGCCGGGTTAAAGTATTAATAGTAGTTTACATATGAGGGGATCAAGGAGTTCGGACCCCCGCCATCCAATACTAGTGGGTATTGAAGGAGGTCCTACTAAAGTTGACCCAGGTCCTTGCAGGATCTATACACTGAACAAGGCAAGACTCTCACCAAACCGTTCCCTTAACACCCGACCAGGTAGCCAACATACCTCCATATAGACCGTGGAGATATGAATGGTGAAAATCTTTTATTTTATATAGACAGTAAAATAATGCCAAGACACCACGGACAAACGATAAGGAAGACTCACCTTCAACATAAGAAACTGGTTATTAAAGTCATTAATACATAACCAAATAAAATGTGCGAAAAGATTAAAAATAAAAAGTATTACACTAGACACTTGTCTTCACCAAGTGATGTAAGAGACTTAGGCAAACATGGCCTTTGATTGTCAAGAACTCTTACGATCAATCTTGGATCCCGAGACTACTACACACACTCTATGATGGATGATGGATGATGGTGGTGGATGTGGGTTGTGATGGTGGTGGAGGGTGGGTGTAGTGTGAGAGAGGTGGTTTGCCAAGGGATGGTTTGCAAATGAGCCAAGCACCCCTATTTATAGCCTGCACAGAAGCTCGGACACGGCCCCGTGTCCATTGGGCACGGCCCCGTGTCCACCCATCTTCTCTTTCTTCATTAATTGCATTTGTCTGCATTAGTTGACCATGCCCCCGTGTCCGCTGGGCACGACCCCGTGTGCAGAAGCGTATCTGTACTATCAAGATTTCCTCAGATTCTGTGAATCTTAGAGTTGACCACGGCCCCGCCGTGGTGGGTGATAGAAGCTTCTACAACTTTGTCTATTCTGCAGACACTTGGGCACGCCCCCGTGCTCACTGAGCACGGGGCGTGTTCAGCTTTCTGTTCTCTTTTTTTTGCTTGGGAAGATGCTGTCGAGGGGTCGGGCATGCCACGTTTATCCCTTTTCTCGTATTTTTGTTAGATTTGGCTGCCTTTTTGCTTTTTTTTTGTCCATTTGAGCTCATTTGATCCTGAAAATACAAAAGGAAGACAAAAACACACTTTTTCCAACATTAGTACAAAAAAAGGGTTAGTTTTATGCCTTATTTGATGTAATTTATATGTTGCATTTTGCACACATCAGTCTTTTCATTGTAATCGTTATAAAATCCGAGACTTGAATCATAAATAAAAATTTGTATTTCTTTAAATTCATACATGCTCATACGTTCGAATCCTTATTCGTAATTCATCCGTATACGATACTTATTTACAATGCATATACTTAACCATACATGTCCATACTTGTCCTTATATTGTTGATACTTAAAAACCCCTGATAATATGCTTTATTACACAACAATTAATCATCTAATATGTGACCTATACTTGTCACTTACAAACATGTTACATACTTATACATCACACTTTTTACCTAGTTAAATCATGTTTTATTTCATATTATACCTTGTTACAAGTTAGGGGAAACATTATTGCATATTATTACACAAATATTAATAAAAATTACTCATTATAATGTAAAAAAATAATAATAAAGAAATATGGCAGCCTCAAATCAGCGAAATTCAGCCCGATATAGTTTGGTTTTGTGGGCTTGTTTCAAGATTTAACCTCTTCTAAACACTTCCAAAGCCCAACCCATTGAAACTCTAATCCCTTCCCTATATAATAAACACTTCCCCACTCCTTATTCCACTTTTACAAGCCTCCAAACACTTCAAAAACTCTCCCAAACTCAGCTGAGTTTCAGCCACGTTTTTGAAAGTTCCAACCATAAAAAGTGAGTTTTAACTCACTTCCACTTCAATTTTTCTTCTTGTTTATTCTTCTACAACACTTGGATAACCTCTAGGAAGGTTCTCACAAGTTTGCTTGGGCAAACTAAGGTGAAACCTCACCATTTTTTAGGTCCAAAGTGCACCTAAATTCTGCTTATTTTTATCTTCATGTTTTGGAAGAAAACTCATGTTTTCTTCATACATTCCTATGTCCTTATGCCACTAATCAAGACTATGATTATGTGTGCTTAAAAACAAGGTTGTGACATGTAAAAATCAGAGGTTAAAACCTGATAAACATTCTATTTTGTTGGGGTTTTAACCCATAAGTGATGTACAAGCTTAAAGCTTGTAGTTTGTGTGATTATAAGGATTAGCTTGGGCTATCCTACTTGAAAATCCACTCATCATTTGATGTTTGCTTAGATTAGTTGTATGTATTTCATTCCTTTATTGTATATTCTTGACCCTCCTTGTTGTATATAACAACATGCATAGTGGTGAATACCAAATAGGTACCTAAATGGAAGACTTGTCTTCCTACCTCATGCATGACTTATGTGATACAAAAGAGGTTCCTAAATGGAGGATCTATCCTCCTACCTCATGCTTGACTTATATGACATTATGATATTTATGTAACTTATATAATATTCAAGTAACCAAACTTTTGATGATAAACTAGTGGTCATTTGTCAAATGTGAAGTTACATCATCTAAGACTCTAATAACTTGTTATGATTCTAATGAGTATTTTGACCCATGAAAACATTCTAACCCTCTTGGGTTTCATAGTGTCAAACAAGTATTATATGACTAGATGATTATTTTCCTCATATGTCTACTTTCATGCACTTTAAAAACTCTGAATACTTTAAACCGAATATAACTTTCCCTTAAACTCCAAACCAAACACATTCATCCTTCTAGTCTTGAAAACTTTGTCACATTGGATAATCGGAAAGCATATGCAATTTTGTGAGTATACTCAAACCCATTTTACTTTTTAAACACTTTTGGGTGCAACATGTATTCTATGTAAAAACATTAAACACTTGAAACTATTTGAATCATATTCTATCCACATGTAAACATGTTCACCTCCCGCTAGTCTATTGGGAGTTAGTCTATGAACGCTTTGATGCTTGTTAATCTCATATGCTATGTAAACTATTAGTGTCTATATGCTCATTAACTTCGTAGAAACCCACCTTAACAATTATAGCGCTATAGGAGTAATGCACCGCCCACTAGTCTCAGGGTATTGTTAAGTTAAACATGTTACCTCCTGTTATTCTTTGGTATAGGCTGTTTTTAACGCATTGTATTCTAGGGTTTGAACATATAGTGACACCGTTTCAGCGTATTAGTAACTTGCATTGTCACACCCCCAAATTACCACCTAAGGAATGTCCCTGTTAGGCGTGTGACGTACCAACAATGAGCCACTAATTACATTGAACCCATACAAGTTTCAAGATAAAATCCTCACTTATTAATGAAAAATACCATCAACAAGTTTAAATGAAAACCAACATGTTCAGCGGAAGCAAATGGTAACCCAAAGTTAAAGTGTTTCGAAACCAATGTATAATATCAATAGTTCAATCACAAGAATCCCTCCAGTCGACCCGTGGCCACTCCAGCTACTCCAGACAGCAAGTTCTAAATCCAAGACATCTAACGACCTGCGAGCATGCAACAAGTGTATCAGACAACGCTGGTGAGTTCACAGCTTTTCGAAAACGTTAGTTACCAAGTGTTTATTCTAGTTCATTAACAAATCCAAAAGTAATATTGATAATATCTCGATACTGAACAAGAGGGCTCCTGATGTATGTTTTGCCCATTCCCTAGTGCTCCTATCAAAACACTGGGCATGACTGGGTCATTAGTTCACACCCGTCCTCTCCGGTATGGGGTGAGGGTGCCAAACCTAAGTAGCGCTACTAACCAATACCCCGTCACCTCCCCGGTAACAAAAGATGGGACTTAAGAGTGATAGAGTGAGATTATTATCCAATATTCCCGTTTTTCCCAAAAGACAAATCCCTCCCCGGGATACCCACTGACTGTCCCAACCACCGGGATGCATGCTCAATGTCACACCCCAACCAATGGCGGAAACATCGGGATGAGACGAAGTGTGAAGATTGCTCGAGACATCATAACGCTAATTGTGACAATATTTAATAAACCGAATTTCATTTCATAACCTTAAATTGTCAACAATACATAAACTCAAATAACAACAAGTTCAAAGAAATACATGATAACATAAGCAAAGTTTATACGACATATTAGCCTAAACGTCTATATGTGTATCTAGGCATCAACGCTACTTCTTTTCATAGCATCATCATCATCAACCTGTAACATGTTTAAAAATACAATTCAATGCAAAAGCAAAGGCGAGTATACAAGTTTGATAAGTACATAGCAAAAGATAAGTTTTGAACAATTCCTCATAACAAGCATGTGATTCAAGATAAACATAAAAACATGGTATGTGTCTAACATATCGAACCAAGAAAACGCAATATGCTCATGACATAACCAGATAAAGGGGCGGGTCGTTAATCCTATAGCGCTACATATGTCACGGTTTGGCTCATACAAGTTAATGATAAGTTTAACACATAAGATAAATCCAAGTTTAAAGTATCAAGCCATCACGTATACAAGCATGTTAATAAGAATGTTCATGTGTTTAAGCAAAAGTTCATGTGTAAGTTGTTGATAGATAAACATGTTACACCCCAAAAGTGGTAAATGTAAAAGGGGGAAAATACGAGTATACTCACGGTTCACAAGCTTTCCGACTTGAATCCCGCGAGTGAGTTGGTGGATGTATTAAGTTGGAGCACCTAGTCCTTCTACACGAGGAAACATAGGTGTGTGAGTTTGGCGTTAACGGAAGATTATGAATTTGGAGTTTTAACATAACATAAAGTAGAAGAAAATATGATACGAAAATAATCATCTTGAACTAAGTAACCCTTGTATGACACTATGTAACCAATATGGTTAGAATGTTTTCATGGGTAATATGCCCATTAGAATCATACTTGGTGTTTTAGGTCTTAGATGATATTCTACTACTTTAACATATAAACACAAGTTCAATATCAAAGGTTCGAATGAATAAATATAGTTCCTAGGTTATATATTACATATTATTTAGTCAAATAATTCATGTAGGAGGTAGAAGATTAAGATCTTCATTTAGGTACCTCAAAGTGTCATAGAAGTCATACATGAGGTAGGAAGAACAAGCTCCTATTTAGGTACCTCGAGTTATTTATTATTATATAGGTCATGTAGGAGGTAGGAAGACGAATCTCCCATTTAGGAACCTCATAGATATGTACAATAATATAACAAGCTACACTAAGAGAAATCATCAAATCATGTGAGGATTTTATGTTGGAACAACCCAAGTTGTTCCATAATCACTTCTCATCAAGAACTAAGCTTGAACATGACTTGTGGGTGAAATACCCTAAACAAAACAGAAAGTATTTGAGGTTTTAACCTCTGATTTATAGTGTCTCAACCTTGTTTTTAAGCTTAACCAACCATAAGAGAGGTTGTAAGCATTAGGACATAGGTTTGAGATGAGAAAACTCAAGTTTGGTTAAGTTTAACAAAGATTTCATGAAAACAAAAACAATCAGTGGACTTTGGAGCCTTTTTGCCGGAGTTCCAGGGACTTATTTTCTGTGAAAAACCCATGGAATCGAACCTAAGGAAAATCCAAGCACATAGGAAAAAGAATGGACCAAAACGGATAAGAAATGAAGAAGTTATGCCCATTTTCGTAAGGCTCGATGAATCTGTCCGAACCTGAATTTTCAGCTACGGTTTGGGAGAGACTTGAGAGTGTTTAAGGGTTGTAAAAGTGGTAGAGAGGCTGGTCATAAGTTGGTATTTATAGGGGATGATTAGGGTTTCAATGGGTTGGGCTTTGGAAGTGTTTAGAATGGGTTAACCCACTAAACAAGCCCATAAAACTCAATCATATGGGGCTGAATTTTTGAATGATTTGGGCTGCCATATTTCTTTATTTTCTTCTTCTTTTAAACATTATAATGAGTAATTTTGTTAATTAAGTTGTGTAATAATATGCAACAATGTTTCCCCTAACTTGTAACAAGGTATAATATGAAATAAAACATGATTTAACTAGATAAAAAGTGTGATGCATAAGTTTCATATATTTACAAGTTTAGTACATAGTTTCCAAGAATCACGAATAAGCATCAATTGTTCCACGAAGTTGAATGTTTGAGCATGTACAAAGTATGTGTAACATGTAGTTAACAAAGTACGAGTTTCATTCATGATCCAAGTCTCGGATTTTACAACGGTTACAAAGAAAGAACGATTACAAGAATACAAAGTTTCCAAAGTAGAAAAAAAATACGAACACACTTGAAATAAAAGGAAAGTGTAAATAAGCCGGGCGTTACAGTCTCCCCTCCTTTAGGGAATTTCGTCCCGAAATTTAGGAAGACTTAGGGAAAAGATGTGGATACTTCTCCTTCATGTCGCTCTCGAGTTCCCAAGTAATTTCAGCGCCACGTTTTCCTTCCCATCGAACCTTGACGATAGGAATTCGACTGCGCCTCAATTCCTTGGCTCCTCGGTCCATGATTTCGACCGGTTTTTCCACAAAGTGAAGTGTTTCGTTGACTTGTAAGTCTTCGAGGGGGACGTGTAGTCCTTCGTCAGCTAGACATATCTTCAAATTGGACACGTGGAAGACAGGGTGCACATTGTTGAGTTCTTCCGGCAGGTCTAGTTTATACGCAACCGCGCCAATCCTTTCGAGAATCTTGAAAGGACCAACGTAGCGAGGTGCGAGTTTCCCTTTCTTGCCAAAACGAACCACGCCCTTCCAAGGGGATACCTTGAGAAGCACCAAGTCACCTACCTCGTATTCCACTGGGTTGCGTTTCTCATTGGCGTAGATCTTTTGTCGATGCCTAGCTTTCACTAAGTTGTCTCAAACCTGTAAAATCTTGTCTGTCGCCTCTTGTATGAGCTCGGGACCAGTGATCTGAGCGTCACCAATCTCTTGCCAACAAAGGGGCGAGCGGCACTTGCGACCATACAATGCCTCAAAAGGTGCCATTTTAATACTCGAGTGATAGCTGTTATTGTACGAGAATTCGACCAAGGGCAAGTGTCTATCCCAGTTGCCACCAAAATCTATTGCGCATGCGCGAAGCATATCCTCTAGGGTTTGGATGGTGCGCTCGGTTTGACCGTCTGTCTGATGATGGAAGGCGGTACTAAGGTTAAGTTGAGTACCCATAGCGGATTGAAAGGTTTGCCAAAGGCGAGACGTAAAACGAGCGTCACGATCGGAAATGATGTCAACGGGAATACCATGGCGACAAATGATCTCATCAGTGTAGATTTGGGCCAATTTTGCGACCTTGAAATCTTCACGAATGGGGAGGAAGTGAGCTGACTTGGTTAATCGATCAACGATTACCCAAATACTGTCGTGGCCAGCAGAGGTACGAGGGAGCTTAGTGATAAAATCCATGGAAATGCCCTCCCATTTCCAGACAGGAATTACTGGTTGTTCGAGCAATCCAGAGGGACGTTGATGTTCGGCTTTCACCTTTGAACACGTGAGACATTTGGAAACGAAAGTGGCTATATCCTTCTTCATTCCAGGCCACCAATAAGATGTACGCATATCATGGTACATCTTGTCGGCACCAGGGTGAATAGAATACTTCGTGTTATGTGCCTCCTTCATTAAGAACTTGCGAAGATTGTCACGATTGGGAATCCAGATGCGATTGAGGTAGTATAAAATACCATCAGGTTTGGACACAAGGCTGTTCTCAGCACCACATTGCATCTCGTTATAGAGGTTACCCTCATTAACAGATGAATATTGGGCGTTACGTATGCGATTCTGGAGATCGAGGATGAGTTGGTAACAACGAATGCTTTGGACATGAGTTTTACGACTGAGAGCGTCTGCTACTACGTTCGCTTTACCGGGGTGGTATTTGATTTCGCAATCGTAGTCGTTCAGTAGTTCCACCCAACGACGTTGACGCATGTTTAGTTCTTTTTGATTGAAGATGTGTTGAAGGCTCCTATGGTCGGTGAAGACCACACACTTAGTACCATATAAGTAGTGTCGCCAAATCTTCAATGCAAAAACAACCGCACCAAGTTCAAGGTCGTGAGTTGTGTAGTTTTTCTCGTGTAACTTGAGTTGTCTCGACGCATAAGCGATGACTTTGTCTCGTTGCATAAGCACGCAACCAAGACCAAGGCGAGAGGCATCGCAATACACGACAAAGTCGTCGTTTCCATCAGGGAGTGTAAGGATAGGAGCATTGCATAGCATGTCCTTGAGCGTTTGAAAAGACTCCTCTTGTTTGGGACCCCAAACAAAAGGTTCACCTTTTTGGGTCAAGGAAGTCAAAGGGACGGCGATTTTTGAAAAGTTGGAGATGAAGCGACGATAGTAACCAGCAAGACCAAGAAACGAACGAATGTCAGATGGAGATGTAGGTGTGACCCAATTCTTCACGGCTTCGATTTTCGCGGGGTCAACGTGAATACCGAGTTCGTTGACAGTATGACCAAGGAATTGAACCTCTTTTAACCAAAATTCACACTTGGAGAATTTGGCGTATAGACGTTCAGCACGAAGAAGTTCGAGGATAAGACGCAGGTGTTGTTTATGCTCTTCTCGCGTCTTGGAATAGATGAGAATATCGTCAATGAAAACGATCACGAAACGGTCCAAATATGCTTTGCACACTCGGTGCATCAAGTCCATGAATACAGCAGGTGCGTTGGTCAAACCAAAGGGCATGACCACGAATTCATAGTGACCATAACGTGTACGGAAGGCGGTCTTAGGCACATCTTCTTCGAGAACTCGAAGTTGATGATACCCAGAACGAAGGTCGATTTTTGAAAAGCAGGTCGCGCCTTGCAACTGGTCGAAGAGGTCATCGATGCGCGGAAGAGGGTAACGGTTCTTGATAGTAAGCTTGTTGAGTTCACGATAGTCAATACACATTCGAAATGACCCATCTTTCTTTTTGACGAATAACACGGGAGCGCCCCAAGGAGAAGTACTAGGGCGTATAAAGCCTTTATCAAGAAGCTCTTGAAGTTGACTTGAGAGCTCTTGCATCTCAGAGGGTGCTAAACGGTAGGGAGATTTAGCGACGGGCGTTGCGCCAGACACTAAATCGATGCGAAAGTCGACAGAACGAGCAGGAGGCGGACCAGGAAGATCGTCGGGAAACACATCAGGGAAGTCACGTACAATGGGGACGTCGCTTATGCTTGGGCCTTTGTCCCTCTTTTCCACAATGTGGGCAAGAAAGGCGAAGGTACCCTTGCGTAAGCATTTGTTTGCCTTGATACACGACATAAGCTTAAGGCCTTGAGAAGGCTTTTCACCATAGACGTGTAGGAAATCACCGTTTGGAAGAGGTAGGCGAATAAACTTCTCAGAACAGACAACTTCAGCACGAACTCGCCTAAGCCAGTCCATACCTACTATGACGTCAAAACTACCCATTTGCATAGGTATGAGGTCGATAGAAAACGTATGATCGTTAAGAAGTAAAGAACACTTGGAGAGAACGGAATCAACAGCGATGGTTTTACCATTAGCAACTTCGACGGCGAAAGATTTTGGCAACTTAGAACGTTTACACTTGAGCATAGATTCGAATTCTAACGATACAAAACTTTTATCGGCTCCAGTATCAAATAGGCATGAAACATAAACATGGTTAACAAGAAACGTACCAGATATGACGTCGTTCGCGTTCTGAGCCTGAGCAGTAGTGAGAAGAAAAGCTCGACCTCGAGCGGGTGGTAAAGCTTGTTGCTGCTGTTGCGGTGGTTGAGGTTGTTGCTGTCGAGGCTGTTGCGGTTGGTAACGTTAAGGGCAGACGTTGGCCATATGGTTGGTATCACCACACGTGAAACATGCTCATACCGGAGCGACTTGATTTGGAGCCGGAGGGGCTTGGTTTCGATAGGCCGGAGGTGGGATGCGACAGTATGGAGAAGTATGCCCACCTCGGCCGCACTTGTCGCACTTTCGACAATGAGCGTTTGGAGGGTGATGATACTGGCATTTACCACACTTAGGCTGCGTTCCAGTGTAAACTTTGCGTGAAGTCTCATCGTGGGTAAAAGCAGGCACGGTTTGTAGGGGCTGTGGGTTTGGCGGAGTGACAACCGCATAATTTTGGCTTGAAGCCTTCCGCTTCTTGCCCTGGTTTTTCTTGGATGATTGGGAGGGTAAGGGTTCATCAGCAGTAGTGTCAATGGTAGCTTGGCGTGCACTCTTCGTTGAAACCTTGTCAAAGGTTCCATGAAGAACACAGTTGTTGTTAAGTTCGGTGGCTATACGAAAAGCATCTTCAAGGGTTTGGGGGTTGGCAGAGGCAAGGTGGTTTGTCAGGGAAGGTGCAACACAACGAGCGAATTTGGCTATTGACTTGGGGACGGTCTCAACTTGTCCAGGGCAGAGGACACTGAGTTGTTTGAAGCGCGTAATCAGGCCATCCATGTCACCCCCTTTCTGAGTGAGGTTCCAAAATTCGTTCTCTAACTTTTGGAGTTCGTGGGGAGGACAAAAGTGGTCTTTCATAAGTTGTTTGAATTCGCCCCAAGGCATAGCATGTGCAACCTCGTTTCCCCTCTTGTTGCGTTCTGTTGTCCACCATTCGAGTGCCTTTTCACGAAACACCCCAGTTGCGTTCAAGGTTCTTAGTTCATCAGGGCAGCCACTTTGCAGGAAGGTAAGCTCGATTGCATCGATCCAGTTCATCATGGCGGTAGCGCCATTTTTGCCAGTAAACTCCAAGGGTTTACAAGCCATGAATTGCTTAAACTGGAAGGCTGATTTGGGTTTGTCTGCCTTTGAGTCGACAGAGCCATGTGGTGAATCGGTGTTTGTTTGAATCTTGCTAACAACATCGGGTAGGACCTTAGCAAATTGTTTGGCCATGAATCTCATACAATCCTTTTGTGACATGGTTTTGGAAGTCGAACCCCTCCTGGACTTGGTTCTCTTTGATGCACCGCTGGACGACATCTAAAGATGAAAAGAGAAGGAATGGATGAGACTTGATCATGAATTCAAAATGAGTTTGCAAGTTTCAAGCATGTAAGTACGACGTATCATGTAAAGTTCACATATAGCATAAGTTTCCAACATGTATTCAACAAGTATAACACATATGATTGCGTAAAGGGGTATAAATTTAGTTTTGTTCACGAGAGTTATTATTGTTCTTGGTTGCGATGACGTGCGAAATGAGTAAAAAAAAATAAATAAATAACTTTGAAATGAAGAACGTTCAAGTATAAGAATCACATAAAAATTGAGATACATAAAAGAGAGGCTCAATAAAACATTGGATTGTTTCGGGTAGAGAAACGTCGACTATTCCAAAGTGGGTCGAAAGTCCTTTCGAATTAGAGAAAACGTGCTTTGGCCTATAGGTAAGATACTCTCGTCGGGAGGCGACTAACGGTATCTTACCCTTCCAGTTACTACACGTCTCTAATCGATTGAAACAATCGGGACTTTGGCGAGATCGAAAATCGAGGAGTGGGACTTAATCGACAAGGTGCGGGTTTCACCCCTAACTTGACGATTTCGTACCCTAAATGTGGTTGATACTTGTCGGGTCAAAATAAAATTTCGACACCTTGACAAGGGTCTACTAGAGTTGAAAAGGAAATTACCATTAAGTTGTGGATTTCACTCCTAGCTTAATGGTGGAATTTCGTGCAAAAATAGTTTAAGGTAGAATGAGAGTCGTTTACCAAATTGTGGGTTTCACGCCTATTTTGGTAAAGTCGTCTCGTTTATGTTACAAGAGTATAAAAGTAAACAAAAGTGTGTTTGTGTTAGCCTTAGGAAAGGCATGTAAATTTAACAATAAGAAGTGTAGCTAGGAAGCATGTAGGGGTAGAATGCATAAGTTTTAAACAACAAATAAGAGGCAAAATTCTTAGAACTATAGACTAGGGCAAAAGCATAGCAATTTTCCTAATTCCCTATAGTTATGGCTCTGATACCAATCTGTCACACCCCAACCAATGGCGGAAACATCGGGATGAGACGAAGTGTGAAGATTGCTCGAGACATCATAACACTAATTGTGACAATATTTAATAAACCGAATTTCATTTCATAACCTTAAATTGTCAACAATACATAAACTCAAATAACAACAAGTTCAAAGAAATACATGATAACATAAGCAAAGTTGATACGACATATTAGCCTAAACGTCTATATGTGTATCTAGGCATCAACGCTACTTCTTTTCATAGCATCATCATCATCAACCTGTAACATGTTTAAAAATACAATTCAATGCAAAAGCAAAGGCGAGTATACAAGTTTGATAAGTACATAGCAAAAGATAAGTTTTGAACAATTCCTCATAACAAGCATGTGATTCAAGATAAACATAAAAACATGGTATGTGTCTAACATATCGAACCAAGAAAACGCAATATGCTCATGACATAACCAGATAAAGGGGCGGGTCGTTAATCCTATAGCGCTACATATGTCACGGTTTGGCTCATACAAGTTAATGATAAGTTCAACACATAAGATAAATCCAAGTTTAAAGTATCAAGCCATCACGTATACAAGCATGTTAATAAGAATGTTCATGTGTTTAAGCAAAAGTTCATGTGTAAGTTGTTGATAGATAAACATGTTACACCCCAAAAGTGGTAAATGTAAAAGGGGGAAAATACGAGTATACTCACGGTTCACAAGCTTTCCGACTTGAATCCCGCGAGTGAGTTGGTGGATGTATTAAGTTGGAGCACCTAGTCCTTCTACACGAGGAAACATAGGTGTGTGAGTTTGGCGTTAACGGAAGATTATGAATTTGGAGTTTTAACATAACATAAAGTAGAAGAAAATATGATACGAAAATAATCATCTTGAACTAAGTAACCCTTGTATGACACTATGTAACCAATATGGTTAGAATGTTTTCATGGGTAATATGCCCATTAGAATCATACTTGGTGTTTTAGGTCTTAGATGATATTCTACTACTTTAACATATAAACACAAGTTCAATATCAAAGGTTCGAATGAATAAATATAGTTCCTAGGTTATATATTACATATTATTTAGTCAAATAATTCATGTAGGAGGTAGAAGATTAAGATCTTCATTTAGGTACCTCAAAGTGTCATAGAAGTCATACATGAGGTAGGAAGAACAAGCTCCCATTTAGGTACCTCGAGTTATTTATTATTATATAGGTCATGTAGGAGGTAGGAAGACGAATCTCCCATTTAGGAACCTCATAGATATGTACAATAATATAACAAGCTACACTAAGAGAAATCATCAAATCATGTGAGGATTTTATGTTGGAACAACCAAAGTTGTTCCATAATCACTTCTCATCAAGAACTAAGCTTGAACATGACTTGTGGGTGAAATACCCTAAACAAAATAGAAAGTATTTGAGGTTTTAACCTCTGATTTATAGTGTCTCAACCTTGTTTTTAAGCTTAACCAACCATAAGAGAGGTTGTAAGCATTAGGACATAGGTTTGAGATGAGAAAACTCAAGTTTGGTTAAGTTTAACAAAGATTTCATGAAAACAAAAACAATCAGTGGACTTTGGAGCCTTTTTGCCGGAGTTCCAGGGACTTATTTTCTGTGAAAAACCCATGGAATCGAACCTAAGGAAAATCCAAGCACATAGGAAAAAGAATGGACCAAAACGGATAAGAAATGAAGAAGTTATGCCCATTTTCGTAAGGCTCGATGAATCTGTCCGAACCTGAATTTTCAGCTACGGTTTGGGAGAGACTTGAGAGTGTTTAAGGGTTGTAAAAGTGGTAGAGAGGCTGGTCATAAGTTGGTATTTATAGGGGATGATTAGGGTTTCAATGGGTTGGGCTTTGGAAGTGTTTAGAATGGGTTAACCCACTAAACAAGCCCATAAAACTCAATCATATGGGGCTGAATTTTTGAATGATTTGGGCTGCCATATTTCTTTATTTTCTTCTTCTTTTAAACATTATAATGAGTAATTTTGTTAATTAAGTTGTGTAATAATATGCAACAATGTTTCCCCTAACTTGTAACAAGGTATAATATGAAATAAAACATGATTTAACTAGATAAAAAGTGTGATGCATAAGTTTCATATATTTACAAGTTTAGTACATAGTTTCCAAGAATCACGAATAAGCATCAATTGTTCCACGAAGTTGAATGTTTGAGCATGTACAAAGTATGTGTAACATGTAGTTAACAAAGTACGAGTTTCATTCATGATCCAAGTCTCGGATTTTACAACGGTTACAAAGAAAGAACGATTACAAGAATACAAAGTTTCCAAAGTAGAAAAAAAATACGAACACACTTGAAATAAAAGGAAAGTGTAAATAAGCCGGGCGTTACACTCAAGAGTAGTGAACTCACCTTTGATTTGCTCGGTAGGACTTATTACTCGTTTAACAGAAGTGTTCAACCAAAACCCTATGATGGTTACACCCAACAATCAGTTTGTATACATGTATAGCGCGTGTCATTCCACATTAATTCATCAAATAATGCACAAAAATACAAGTATTGATGTTCATCACCCCATACACCAGTCTTATCAATTAAACATGTTGTGCGACAATTCATTAACCATGTACGGCCTAGAAAAGCATAAAACCCAACAAGTGTGCGGCCCGTTTACACGTGTGCGGTTCAATTGACTCGGGACCCGACGAAAAATGTATGACTCAGTAGGCCTTGTGGCCCGTGCTACTAAGCGAATGTGTGTGGCCCAATACTGTTATACGGTCCAATCCGCATAGGCAGCCCAAGTGATTCGAGTGGCAGCCCACCGAAAGGCGACCCACTTAACTTTGACCCAACCATCATGATAGTCTTCGGCCCAAACTCTTATGATAATATGCTTGGCCGGTTAGAACGTAAACGTGAAAGGGTGCAACTCACAGTTTAGGATATATACAAGAACTTGTGTGACTCTAGTGTGTGTTTGACCCCTTTACACCCTACTCATTCATATTATTATCATTCCTATCCATGATTAACAACGTGAACATGCCAAAACAAAACATCACATACTTACAATCATGAACGCACAACAACAGAATCCTTCGACAACCTGTACTCTACCATCCTAGTTATCATTCATAGTTTAACATCATAACATCCATTAATCTTAACCATACTAATCGATCTTGACAACATACTAATAATCATGCACCCCTACCATGCTTGTACATGAACAAGGATAGTCAATCACTATCAGACTCGTTGTAATGTAAATTCATCTAACAAGCATAATCATACTTTCTTTTGATGCACAAATACCATAACAACACATTGCACATACTCCCATACAACCAACATATTCAATCAAGAATAATATTAAAACTAACTTTCATGAAACCTCTAGTTTTCTTGCATCATTCAACAATGATACCAACTAATGTTATGCATGCAATTTATCAAACTCGCATATACACATCCCTAGATCATTAACACATATCACAATTCGGGTGTTTCAATAATTTCATCCTGAGTTAATATTCGAATTAGCATGTGGCACATATCATCGAGTTCATGATCATCAAAATATCACGTCCTACAGCCCTAGTCCATCGGTTCATCATTATGCGTGTTCCAATATTCATGACAACAGTTATCATTAGTAATCACACATTCCTACCCACTAGTTATCAGATAACATTCATGCAATCAATCACATGAGGTAACATGATCAATCATCACAAAGAAACTCAATCAACAAAGATAATAACTGACCGAGAGGTGTAGGGTGGGAGAGGAGATGACCAGAATCGAGGGGGGGTCCCGGGCTTGAAGATCTGCCGTCGCTCAAAAGGAGGAAGGAGGAGAGCTAGGGTTTGTTATTTCTTGTGTGAAGTATAATTAAATGAGGTTATGCGAGGCATCAATCACTTACGTGAGATATTAACATACCAGGGGGTTTGGGTCGGCTTGGTTTTGGGCTTTAAATACATGGGCCGGACTTATTATAAGAGAGGTGTGGCCTTAGGCCCAAGTGTGTGGCTCGGGTTTGAGGTGCGGCCCATTAACGTTACTCATAAACATATAACATCTAGCATTTATGGTTCCTAAACTTTCATATCAACCAAATATAATCCATACTTCCAATCATTTATATATCGTACACAATTAAAATCAAGTAATTATTTAAACAGTCCATCCCTTCGGTACACACACGTCAAGCATCGAAGGAATTAGAGAAATATTGAAAACACGGGTTGTCACATCATCCCCAACTTGAATGAAATTTCATCCCGAAATTTGATAAGCAAATCCAAGACAAGTAATCCCAAGCAGCAAGATGTTAGATCAGGGTGACTGTGGATTTTCCCGGGTACCACATCATCCCCAACTTGAAAGGGAATTTCGTCCCGAAATTCGCGAATGACAACAAAAGTTGGTTCAACCACTTGAACAATTGAGGATATTAGAGCTTTTAACAGATCTTTATGTTCCCACGTGAACTTCGGTTCACGTCTTGAGTTTCAACAAACTCTCACGATTGTCATACGACTTATGCTAACGAACCCTGACATCTTGGTCCATGCTTTCGATAGATTTCCTGATAATTACAACTGGTTAGATAACCTTAGACTCTGGTAAAGATATCATGAGTGTTTCATCGGACAATACTGCCTTAGATTCGAGGCGTAAATATCGTCGCGAACGGTACCCAATTTGTCAGTTAACTCGAGTTTGTGAGCCATGTCATCAATTCGTTCCAGAAATCCGAATGTCCCACCGCATCGTAAACTAAGCTTGCCACGTTGTCTAACGCGTACCGCACCCTCCTAGGGTGAGGATTCTGATCATAAAACATTCGCCTACAGTGTACTCCCAGTGTTTCCTAAGCTTATCAGCTTTCCTGTCGGTCACGTGTTGTCGCCAAACGATTTTCCGATCGAAACAATCTTCCCAAGCAGTTCGAGTACAATTCCTGGATCTATGTTTGTTCTGTTACTCACATTAACCCAATACGGATTGCATTATTGTCCACACAATGTCTCAAACATAGTTGTCTAGATACTAATACAGTGACTGCTAACTCTTACTAAAGTCAGTCACACACATGCTGGAAGCATGTCTTCGAGTGCCAGGATGGTTCGCTTACTCTGTCTGTTTGCCCTGTGGTGATAAACAGCGCTCTCGTCTAGACGTGAGCCACCGGATTTGTGTGTTTCCTGTCATAAATCAGGTAAAGCCCAAAAGTCGGAGATACAGGAGTCGGCACCTCATGCCTAGATAGCCGCCTCTCTCAGAGGAATATCTACAAGCTGTGAAGACTCGTCAGTTTTCTTGATTGCAAGAAAGTGTGCTGGTAACTTGAGTCCATCAATGATCACCCAGGTGATAATGTTTCCGTTTCGAGTTGTAAGTAGACTAGTGACAAAATCCATGGCAGTCTGTTCTCATTTCCATACATGTGTTTCTGGTTGCTAATATCCCATCTTAACTTTCCCACATGTCAAACTTCGTTCCCATGCGTGGCTATGTGGGCCTTCAGGTCCGGTCACCCGTACATGGTCTTCAGGTTTTAATACATCCTATCAAAACTCAGATGAATAGGATATCGAGGCCCGTGTGCTTCGCATGCACCAGTTCCTTAAGGTTGCTGTATAGTGAGGTCCATATTCGTTCCATGAAGTAGCAAATATCGTCCGTCCTGCCAAAGGTTGCTTCCCCATGCCCCGCATGGGTCAATCTTGAGAACTCTCTTCCTTCAGTTCTTCAATTTGAACAAGGCGAGTCTGATCAGGTATGTTAAAGTCGATAGCGAGCTGCAAAGCTCGTGCACGTCCAGGTTTCACGGTCGTATTCATTCAAAAGTTCCACCCAGCGTTGCCATCACATGTTTAGCTCTCTTGAAACAAGGCTACACTGGAGGCCCTTGTGATCGGTCTAAGTGGTGCATTCAGTACCGTCCAAGTAATGCCTCCAATTTAAATCCAAAGACTACGGCTTCCACCGCAGGTCATGACTCGTGCTGTTCTTCCTGTAAGTCCACCGAGTAAGTTATTACTTTCTTCGTGTTGCGTCGGCATGTAACTGGGACTCTGATTCGAACCGTCATGGTATACCACTAAGTCACCCGCACCCTCGGGTAAAGACGATGCTCAGTGCATTGCAGAGTTGAATTCCAAAAGCTAAAAAAACGTCCTCCTGTTTTATCTTCCATGAACACATCACCCTGCTGTGCTAAAGAGGTTTAAACTGCGCGATCTTCGAAAATCCGGTGATGAATCTACGATAGTATCCAGCGAAACCAAGAAATCGCTGCATCCCCGAAGGAATCCTTGGTGTCGATCAGTTTCTAACAAAATGGATCCTAGTAAGATCCACGTGTATTCCCACTTCGTTGGTCACATGATCAAAATGCATCTCTCGAATCTAGATGTTACGCTAAACAAGACTTCACACGTAATGGCTCCTCCCTCAGGAGCCCTAAAATACGATACAAATGTCGTCTATGATGTTCCTTTCTCCTGGAAATGATTCAACATGTTGTCAATAAGCATCATCGATTCCTGTGATCCATACAGCTATCGATGTGATGATTAGCCCAGAGGTTTTGGAATACAACGTCGCAATGGCCACCCTGCGTTTGATATGTCGTTGTAGGAACATTTCCCCCCTAGACCCCCATCTGATGATGGTTCATTCGTTAGTTATTCCTCGAATGGAAGCTTGACCCTCGCACTAGTAGACAGGTTGCCAATACATGATTGAGGCAGACGGTTCTTAGCTGTCTCCTTGTTAAGTTCTTGATAACCAATACACGTATGAAAAGGCTTATCTTCACGGATATAACTGGGGCTCCCCAAAGCGAAAAGCTAGCTCTGACAAACTCCTGTCCAGTATTTCCTTAAGTTGAATAAACAGTTCTTGCAACCCTCCTGGTGCAAGATGGGACGAAGTACGAGTTTTCAGAGCTGCCTCTGTCGTGAGATCAACTAAGATTCCGACTAACAGTTGTGAAAGTAAACCTGAAAGTTCCTCGAGTAGCACACCGAGAGGAGTCATGAAAAATTGGTGGATCCCCGATCATATTTTCCTTAGCCTGACAATCAGAAACGGTTGCTAACATAGCGGGGTGACCCCTCCGTAGACACTTTTGGGCTTTCATTGCAGAATTGATGCTAACCTTTACACAACTCTGGTACTTTGGAACAGATGACGATTCTCCACTAGGGAGAGGGGTAAGCAAAGCTTTCTTCTCGCAGGGTATATCTGCGCGATGTATGGATAACCAATCCATACTAACTACTGCATCAAATCATCGAGGATAGCAGAGAGAAGGTTGACGTCGAACACTTGTCCCACAAGGTCGAGTTTACATCCCAACAGACATATGAGGTTTCATTTGACTTGTCATCAGTTGCTGCCACCACAGGTTCGGTTTCAAGAAGCGTAAGGGTTAATCAAAACAGGGCTACTTATACAAGTTACCATGCTGCTATTATGCCTGGCGTCACCTACGCCAATCCTAAATGCCCTTCCGTAAGCATCATTTCCAGTGTTGTTGTTTTCGTTGCGAGAATTCCTAGTACCGTCTTTGTTCCCTTGGGTGTTGGCACTTTGATTTAACACAGTCAATCCTTGTCGAGGTCAACTTCGTTTCCATACTGTAAGCTATGATTACGAGTTCCTTGATGTTGCCGTGACTGTTGCCTCTACTGTCGTTGCTTAAAACGGGGCCCTACGATCTTTCAACAACAGGGTCCATCTTGTCCCATTCCGTGTCGCGTCCTAAGACACTACTCACTGCGTGGGAAGTTACACATTCCGTTTCCCGATTGATTCATAAGAGTCGACTCCCATAAGTCGCTTACTAGGGTTAAGGATTCGGTTGAGGTCAATCTGCGGGAGTTCGTTCCTGGTAATCAGGGTCGTTCTAATACTGAGGTTGGTAAGGCACTATGCTCATCCTCTTGTCCATCGTTCTTGCAAGTTGACTGAGTAATACACGATATATTTCCAGAGTGTTGCAGAAGTGGTTGCACTCCGGTGTCTAAGACGTCGGTACATAGAGTTCCAACCAATGAAAAGGAGTGAAAATGTATCGTCCAATCATTCGACACTACAACATCCGACTTAGGGATGTTCGTACAAGCACCTAACATTATACATAGTTCACTAGGTGTACAGATGGGCATTCAGGTAATACTCGATAGCATCAAGATTCATAAGGATTCGGAGTGGAGTGAAAAGATCGCGTTCAAGTAAGAGACAATCACTGCTATGACTCTTATAGACTGTTGTGTTTCACATCGATCAAATAACAGAACGGAACCCCTTTTTCACTTGTTAAGCCTCACTGGGACTCGCATGCTGTAACACCACGTAAAAATGTGTCCAATTATGTATAGACACGTGTCCTAAACTCTAAATATGTAAAAGATTGAGTTTGAAGGACTAAAGTTGTCAAACAGTGAAACTATGAAACCACAGGGAATAAAAGTGTCAACATGCCAAACTTGAGCCTCTGAATGACCATACATGATGATTATATTCTTAAACGAGAGATTGATTGGATATAAGAAGCCGTTTGTGAAAATAATCGGAAGATTATAAAACTACGAGGGTTAAACGTGTCAACATGTTAATTCTGACCTCTGAGTGACCTTTTAACGAACCCGAGGCTTCAAAATATTCAAATATACTCTTAAGAATAAGTGGTATAAATTTCACGTGGTTTCGAGATCGTTAAGCAAATTTTCAAGACTTTGGGCTATAAGTGTCAACGTGATAAAACTTGCTTTCATAGAGATATTTAACGAACCTGAGCCTAACAAAGTTAGTTTGTACATCCTTGAGCTTCAACAAACTGACTACAAGGGCCTTTATTGCCAAAAAAGAGGTTAAATAGGGTTTAAAACCACCAGGGACTGAATCTGCCATAAAAGAAACATGTTTAACCTGTTCCCGGGTTCCAGGCTGGCCGCGTAAGGGCCAGCAGGACATCTACGCGGGCCGCGTAGAAACGCCCAACGCAGAAACCTGCTGGCAGGTGCGGGTTTCACCTGTTGCACCACCTCAACCTCAGTTCTATCGATACTAGGGGCTATATGTAGGTTTATTTCATCAACTAGGACACCTGGGGTGATCCTAGGATGTTCCTTAACACCTGGAGGTGATCTATGATCTTGCAAATGGCTATATAAAGAACTCTAGTTCATATGTTCATATGCACATTTTGCAAACAACTTCAAAGGGACAACTTCTGGAGCTTGCAATCAATTAGGAGAAGATTACAAGTGTAGAAAAGACAGCTAGGACCATTAGTAAGCTTCTAATTACTTGCTTAGTCGTTTTAATTAGCTTAATTACTTAAAAATCAAACTTGTCGTAATTTAACTTTGACTTTCATTTTAATCACATATGGACCAGCCACTGATCAAATTGAAAGTGGTTATGGAACCATAGTAAGATAGGTGATTAACCCTTAAAAGGGCATCTCCTAATTATCTTGTTTGACTAGTTAATTGTCGGGTCAAAGTAGTTTAACAAAAAGTCAAACTGGACAAAATGTTTGAAAATGACTTAAATTAATAAAACAGAAGTTCTAAATTATATTTTAACATTCTAATGACTTGGTAATTAATATTAGAACATGTTTTATCAGTCCTAACTCGACAATTAATAGTCTAAGGTCAGTTTATAACCGAAAGTCGCAAAAGTTTGACTTTTGCTTTGACTTTCAGTTCTGAACCATTTAAGCTTAATTCTCCCATGTTTAAGCTTCCATTAGGACCACATTACTTAGTAGTATAACCCTCTGGAGTTATATTGCATGGTGCCTAGTGGTTTGAATTATATGCACATGATATTAATATGCTTAAAAATGCCATAAACGCCCTTTTGACACACAACTGAGATTTTTAGCAATGTGAATGGACAAACACCTTTGCTACTGATATATAGACTTGTCCCGAAAATTTGACATCAGTTTGAGGTATAGATTAGGAGTTATGCTCAATAGCGTAATTAGAAAGCTTTTTATTAATTAAATGGCGAAATTAGCATAAAGCCTATCTAAACCCAATTTTTGATACCAAACTTTTTACCTACTGATGTAAAATAATATTTTTGGATTTTTGAAGATTTTTATTTATTTTTGGGCTGAGCATAACATAGGATTATAGCTTGATTTCGGTAATTATCGGGTTTACCCTTTTCATGCATAAAATGAGTTTTACATAACATTTTGATGTCAAACTTTTTGCTACTGATTTTATATGATAAATAAAATATTTTGAACTTTATAAACTGATCAAAAACTCAGATTTCCTATTTTAACCCGAATATCCCTTAAAACCGACTTTTAAGCGTTTTTAGCATATATTATGAATTAAAACCATTTTTGGCATATAAAACTTATTACCTACTGATGTTTTAAGTTAATTTATATAATTAAACAGTAAGCCAAAGTTTTTAAACTCAGAAGTCTATTTTGACCTCTAAAGCTTATGTGAAATTACCAAAATGCCCCTACGGTGCATAGTTTGGCTATATAAGATAAATTTCACATATAAGCAATACTCTACTGATATAACTTATAAAAATACATATTATTACTGATCATATCAGACCTGAAACTAAGTTTAATATTTAAACTCTTTTATGAGCATTAAAATTACCAAAATGCCCTTATGGGACTTAATTTGGTTTAAATTACTTTTTGGGCATATATGTTAAACATCTTACTGATGTATTAACATATTCTAAGCATAATAATGATTAAGACCTGTATATAATTTATTTGGTTACCCGTTACGCGTTTATGCGTTCGGATCGGTTTACACGACTAGTTTACGTAAAGTAACCGAAACGGGCTTAACCTTATCATTAAATTCTCAAGTTTCTGAATGTGTTTAGTTTACCCATATTATACAAGTATCCAAGCTTGTCGGGTCTAAACCACATTCTATCCCGGTCTCCGCTTAATCTAGCGTTTAGAACCGTAAGGTTTCCTTCTAGCTAGCCGGTCTAAGTCCTTGACTAAATTAAAGACTCGTGTTAGTGCAGTATGTCTATCACCTCCGTCAATCTTAACCGTAGCAGAAATAGAAGAGATCTAGACTTTATGTTACATGTTGTAGTTAAAAAGGCAAGGTGGCATAATTGTAAATAAGGAGAGTCTCCTTATATCCTTGGCCTATAAATAGATCTCTTAGGGTTAGAGATTTAGACTTTTGCCACATTTTGAGATTTGGAGCTTTCAAGGTTAGAGAGAGAAAGTAGAGAGAGAAAGTGGCAAACCGTGATTTCCGGAGCTTGTACACGTCATACGAATTATTGAATCACGTTAAAATTGTATATTCTTGTGTGTTCGATCCACGCACGTTCACGGATTCCGCACGTTGAACGTTCGTTACGCAATCGAACGGTGTCAAAACCGATCCTACAATTGGTATCAGAGCAGGAGATCGGTTGCGAGGATCAAATACACAATTACGCACTCAATTTCAGCAGAATCAGAGCTTAAAACATCCAGATTTGACATATTTCTCTTAACTTTCTTGTTCTTCACGTTTTTCTCTGAATTTTTCAAAATTGACAGGGTTTTTACGGTTCAAATTCGCTCATTTTTTTATATGTTGTGCAAAATTGTCTGATCTATAACTCTACAAATTTTCAGGTCAAAATTCCAAGCCGTTTGGAAGAAATTTGAATTTTTGTGTTCGAAAAAGTTGAAGAATGTTGAATACTGTTGCTGTTAACCACACAGATTGCCATGCGTGCGGATGACATATCCGGGTTGACTATTGTTGACTAGTTCACCCGCACGGACAATCAATTTTTTCACTCGTGCGGTTAAGTCATCTTCATGTGCATTTCATTAATCCGTGTTGACTTGTTGACTCTGCCACCCGCACGGATAACATGTGCGCACGGATGACAATCCGGGGCATAGACAGGTTGACTTAAGTTGACCTCTTAATCCGTGTCATTGCACCTCACTCGACCGACCCACATTTTGTCAACATTTTCAGCTTGTCAGTCAACATATTCGGTGAGCATGTGAAACATTAAATTCAATCGGTGCATTTAATTTCACAAGAATCTGATTAAAAGTCTGATAGCCCATGTGCTAGTGCATGTGAAGTTGAAGTTATCACGTGATCATATTTGCCCAAGAATAGTTGCCTGTACAACTTTGTCGATAAGCATGTGAAATAATGGCTTTCAGGTGAAGGTTTTTGTCTTATTGCAAGAGAGTTAAAGTCAAAGAAGACAACTTCATCCGCACGGATCCCCACCCGTACGGATCACCTTAGTCGTCCGGATCATCACACCCGTGCGGATAGCATCATTTCCCACCAGCACGGATTACTTTCAGCCATCCGTGTTGACTTCTTGACCACCCGTGCGGATAATACACATCATACGGATAGCACCCACCCGTGCGGATAGCATCATTTCCCACCCGCACGGATTACTTTCAGCCATCCGTGTTGACTTGTTGACTTGCCACTCGCACGGACAACTTGTCCGCACGGATAACATCATTTCTCACCCGCACGGATAACATCATTTCTCACCCGCACGGATAACATCATTTCACATTCGCCCGGATAGCAATCCGTATTGACTTGATTGACCTACTCGCACGGATAGCAATCCATGTTGACTATTAGTTGACCTATCCGCCCGGACACTTGTCCGCACGGATAGCAATTCGTGTCATAGCAATCCGCGTCACAACAATCTGATTCAAACATCACTTGTTCCATTTCATTTAAGTCAAAGTTCACGTGAGTTTCTATTTGCAATCAGAATTGTCGGCTACACATATATTCAAACATTGTATTAAAAGAGGTATATCACGTGATTTTTGTGAAGTTCAAAGCTCATCGTTGAAGTCTATCCGATTAGTCAAACAGTTTTGTCTTTTTGTGCCATCAAACGAGAAAGTAATCCGGTCGAATAACTCACCCGAATTACATTAAACGAATCCACAAATCTTCGACACGAGTCTTAGATTAATTCCACGTCACATACTTTCGCATATTCACTTCGTTTTTAAACTGATTGTTTGATTGTTTGTTTGCAGGTGATTCGAGGGGATTTACAAGGCGCAAATATCAAAAAGTTGAAATTTTGTGGATTCTTAGCTAAAAACATTTAAAAAAAAAAACCAAGTCGTTTAACAAAGAATTTGTGGTTAAAATGTTTGACGAGAAGGAAAACGTTAAATTTGAAAGACTAAACAATTGGTATAGTGGTTGTTATCTTGAGAAAAAGGAGATTGTGGTTGAAAGATTTAAATATTTTATGTGTAGGAAATATGAGAACTTTAATGATATGGAAAAGAGATATGATGATTTACTTAAAGGTTTGAGAATGAATGAGATAAAGATATCAAATGCTGAACAGGTATCTAAATTTGCAAATGCATTACCTTCAGAATGAGATGAATTTTTGTGTAAGCTGAAAAAGGATTCTAGGTTCTCAAAATTTAGTCCAGGTGACTTCATCAGAGAGCTTAGAGCATACAATTGTGAAATTGAGATGAAAAAGAAAGAGTTGATAGAGGAATTAGAAAGAAACTCAAAATATATAAGTTTGGATGTGATTCTTGAAATAATCAAAAGAATTAGAAATGGTCTTGATGAAAGAAGTAGGATGAAATATGATTTCAAGAGAGGTTGTTTTTTAAATGAAGATTTGAATCCTGCTGATATGGTTAAAATTTTTCTTGCAGGAACGACAAAGATTGAAGAATCCAAGAAGGATGAAACTTCAAAATGTGAAGTTGTATGCTCAAAATGCGAAAAATCCGAAGCAGAAAATGTCAATCTCTTGAAAAATGTGGAGAATTTGACATTGGAAAACAAAGCTTTGAAAGACGAGAAGAAAACTGAAAATGAACAGATTTTGGAGTTGCGCTTGAATTGTGAAAAACTGAGATCTGAAAATGACAAACTTTTGAAGAATGTTGAGAGTTTGTCATTAGAAAACAAAAATTTTAAAGAAAAAGAAAAAGATTTTGAAAAGATTAAAATTGAAAATAAAGTTCTTGGATAAAATTAAAAAATTAAATTTTAAAAGAAAAAGAAACAGATTTTCAAAATCAAATAAAAGTTTTAGAAAATGAAAAATCTGTTTTTGAAGAAAATAAAATTGCAAATGAAAAGGCAATAAATTCTCATCTTGAGAAAATTTCTCAACTTGAAAAAGAAGTTGAGAATGCTAGAAATAAAATTGATAATTTTGAAAAGAAATTGAAAGGTTTTGTGACCACTTCAGCAAAGTTTGATCAATTATGTACAAAACCGATCAATTCTGTTCCAATAAGTGACAATGTCACAAATTTTGACAAAGTCAAAATTGAAGATTGTGATGATAAATCTGATGATGAAAAAGAAAAAGAAGAAAAAAGAAAAACATTTTTGAAATTAAATGAAATGTTTAAAAATACTGTTTTACATTCTACTGAGAAAGGTGAATGCTCAACGCAAAAACCTGTAAAGAAGAATGTGGAACAGAAACAAAACGATAAAAAATCGAAAAATTTTCAAAAAGAAAATAAAGGCTCATCAGTTAAGTCATCCAATCATTATGAAAAACCACAAAAATTTAAAAATCAAAACTCACAAAAAGTTGGTAATCAGTGGTGCAGGTTTGACCATAGTGCTCAAATGCCAAATCAAGGATACAAGAGGAGAAATGACTACCACAAGGCAAATCAATGCTATGATCTAAGTGTGTGGTATAAAAGTGGTGTGAAGTATGAAAGTGGTGAAATGTATGATAACAGAGTGTGTTACACTTGTGGCTATCAAGGACACATTTTTGTTAACTGCCAAAGTCAGAGAATCGAAACGAGAAGGTGCTATGAATGCCAAATCAGAGGACATATTGCAAGAGATTGCCCAATGAGATCAAAGGAAAGATCGAGGGCTAAATCTCAGAAAATGGAAAAGAAACCAGTCAATGTCAAGCCTAAAGAACAGAAAGTTCAAGAACCAAAAGTTCAAGAACAGAAAGTTCAAGAAAAGAAAGTAAAGTTTTCACAAGGGCAAAAAGACAAACTGAGGAAGAAAAGAAAGAAGGCGAGAGAATATCTTGAGAGAATTTTATCTTCGGATACAACTGGTAATCCAAGAAAAAGTTCTGATGAATTGTTTTCCTCAACTGAAAAGGCAAGCAAAAAGAATTCATCAGATACAAATCTGAGGACAAAAGAGAAGAAAAAGAAAGTTGTTAGCCATGAATTTGTTTCTTCGGAAACAAAGGAGCAACATGTTGGTGATGAATTTGACTTGTCAAAGTCAAAAGAGCCACATTCTGGCAATGATTCTGACTTGTCAAAGTTAGAGGAGCCACGTTCAGGCAATGATTCTGGTTTGTCAAAACCAGAAGAGCCATCTGTTGAGGTAAAAACTGTCAAACCCAAGAATGGTCAGGCTTGGGTAGATCTTTTTAAATGAAAAACCTGACTTGCAGGAGTTCCCAGGTTGGTAAGTGTGGAACAGGAATCGGCATATTTCTTGAGAAATTCACAGGTTGGTAACTGTGATATTTCGAATTACAAAAGACTAATCAAGGACATTAAGTTGTACTTGATTTATCTTTCCGACAAGTGGATAAAGGTAAACAATGTGATGAAACCCCGAGTTCATGAAATCACATAAAACTAATTTTCCGGAAAAACTATTTGATTAAAACAAACTGAAGTGTTTTGAAATCATAATGGGAAAATAGTTTATTGTCAGGGAGAGTTCTGATTGTTAAGCCGAGAGAATGGCGAATTGAAGCGATTTGATATCAGTTTGTCATGTTTCTTGTATAGTTTGTTTTCAAATTTTCTCAGAAAATCAAAATTGAGATATATTTTGATTTTAGGGGGAGAAATTTTTTTTAAAAAAAATTAGAAAATTTGAAAATGTCAAAAACATTGAAAAAGCAAAAATGAGTTTTGTTGTGAAAAAAAGGAAATGATAGTAAATCAGTGAACTATCACAGCACGCTAAAGAAATGAAATGTCAAATGTGATAAACGATCTCACTGATGATGTGTCGATAGGTTTTCGCACATTTAGTAGATTTATTCGGGATATAAACCTAAAATTTCAAACTTGTGAAATTCGTGGGGAACACTACTTGGATATATAGGTAACCCCTGAAATCTCGTTTGAAAGGTCTCGTATTCTGATATACTAGGTTTTTAAACTCAATGATGTCTGGGGCATTATTCCGGGACTTCTACTGAACGGTAGTTCTGACCTAGTCCTTGGATAATACTTTCCGCAAATGCTTGAAACATAGCATAAACCCTCAGCATGCTGATGAAACAATAAAATTGATAGCCGCTGCTGTTGTAGCTAAAAGATCCTCTAAAGGGGACATACCGTAAAGTCGAAGCTGATATCTCTCTGCGTATACGGAAGTATCGACCTGAGATCCCTCGGCCCTCGCATTACCTAATTTATGTACAGATATCATTGTAGTATAGTCACCTGTAAGACTGAATATTGGGATTCTGGATACGGGAGTATATTCAAGAGGTGGGACACATGAATGAGCTAAGTTCATAAGACATCTAAATCGTATCCTGAGTAAATTGAAATTTGTGTGAGGATTTAAGATGGATCAGTATATCGACAATCAAGGTGAATTGTTTAGAACTTAAAATAATTAAAGCTTAACGGTGCTAGTGATTTGTCTCATAAACTGATATGATCCTCTTACACAAACTCACAAAAATTTTGTCTGTATATATTTCTTTACTGCATTTCTTTAAAAACAAAAATCCAAAAAGATTTTCGGAGTCTTTTAGTACAAAATTTTGGAAATTCAAAAAGATTTTCGACAACTGATGTTGAAGAGCTAATATTCAAAATTCTGAGTGCTAAACATGATGAACTACATTGGGTTGGGAAAGTTTGTTGAAAAACTTTGAATGTTATATACAAATGTTTTGAAAAATTGTATGTTTAGTTAATCAAGGTCATTCACTTGAACTTGATGTAACTATACAGATTGTTGAATGAATGATTTCTACCAGTAAGTTTCTTAAATCTAAGTGTTATAAATTTGTGAAACTTATGTTGAGGTAGAGGATGTGCAGGTTAACCAGGTTTCAAATCCTGAGCATATGCAGAACAGAGCCAGGAATTGATCCTGAACTTGTGAACCTGTGAAAGCCAGACTACGATCCCGACAGCTGAGTCTAAGGGGGAGTCTGAAGACGAGCTCAACGCAAGAGGAAGCGTGGATTCAAGAAGCCAGGAAACTATCCTGAAAGAGCTTGTAACCGGAAAGCCAGGTGTGGATCCCAAAGCACGGAAGCTTGACGAAAGGGGGAGCCTGAAGAGTTTGCTGAAAGGGGGAGCTGAAGCTCAAGACAGATCCACTGGGATTCTGCTCAAGAAAGAGAGAGAAAGAAAAGTCGCTACGAGTTTGACTACAGATTGACTGCGGTAATATCCAAGGGGGAGTCTGTTAGTGCAGTATGTCTATCGCCTCCGTCAATCTTAACCGTAGCAGAAATAGAAGAGATCTAGACTTTATGTTACATGTTGTAGTTAAAAAGGCAAGGTGGCATAATTGTAAATAAGGAGAGTCTCCTTATATCCTTGGCCTATAAATAGATCTCTTAGGGTTAGAGATTTAGACTTTTGCCACATTTTGAGATTTGGAGCTTTCAAGGTTAGAGAGAGAAAGTAGAGAGAGAAAGTGGCAAACCGTGACTTCCGGAGCTTGTACACGTCATACGGATCTATTGAATCACGTTAAAATTGTATGTTCTTGTGTGTTCGATCCACGCACGTTCACGGATTCCGCACGTTGAACGTTCGTTACGCAATCGAACGGTGTCAAAACCGATCCTACAACTCGTTAGCATCCTAATAGGTAATAAACCTTTTATACAGATTAAATAGCTTCCGGTAGAAGGTGCCATCAAAAAGCTTTAGGATTATACTGCTAGCGTCAGGTAAATACTTTTAACTTAGTTTCCCTTATACGGGCTTGGGATACGGTATTATAATAATACCGCTTGGTCGGGTATGAAATCATTTAATCGGATTGTGATTAATAAATTTGCATAACCCGTTTTAATCTGTCTTGTTTGATAACATAAGCATTGGGGGTAACTCGACCGTGTCCTGGATATCCTCGGCTCATTAAAGTTAAAAATGGCCACGACCTATGCACGGGGTGTAGGCATACACCCGACAGATGCAAATGCTAAAATATAAATAACCCACATGTTGGGGATAACTCCTTCATGGGTTTTGTAAGTGGCGAGTCGGTTAATCATGACCGGCTTCCAAACCGGCCCCATATGTAAGACAAACATGTAAATCTGTATACAAGATTATATATAAATATAATTGTCCCAAGTTATAATTGATTTGTGCCATGTGCACTTAAATCAATTTTCATAAATGTTTTCAAAAGAGTCAGTTAACTGTATTTACCAGTGTAAACTGACGTATCTTCTTAAGGGTTGATTTGACAGGTACTTCTCGTAATAGGCTGGAGCTATTAGGTGTCAATAGAGGATCTTGAAAATCCATAAGATACCTGAAGTCTGTTATTTTTGTTTCTTTGTATTTTTATGATCCGCCTGTAGATCTTATTACATTCCAGTCTGTATATTCTTAAACTCGAACACTCAGACATTATGGTTTGTAATAGTTTATTCACCAAGCCTTCCGCTGTGCTATATTATTGTGTGTATTGACAATGATGATATCAACTACGTCACGATACTCCCCACCGGGCCCACCGGTAATATGTGGAAATATCGGGGTGTGACAGGTTGGTATCAGAGCCAACATTGAGTGAATTAAACACTAACCTTTTGTGTTTAATCTCAATGACCCAATAAGCACATTCCCTAGACTCTCGAGTCTAGGCAAATGACCTAGGATTTTACTCTTAACTTTCCTTTTATTGTTTGTATTATATTTACTTGTTTTGACAGGTTACCACTTGGAAGAATGCCACCACGAATGAGGGGAAAAGGCAAAGGACCAATGCGTGGAGGACAGTCTGGCCACGCGGGGCCCTCCCACCGACGTACACCATCCGATTCACTCTCTGGTTCCGACTCAAGGGACAATTGGAGCCATAGCTTCGAACCGGCCAGGCATTCTGTCTCACTTGGATCCTCACCATCTGACCCTCCATACTTTGGGTTGCCCATTCCTATTGAACCCTAACATTCACATCATTCGCAGGGATCACATCACTCAAACCAATCACACCATTCCTTTAATTCCCATCCTTTTCATCACTCGGATTACTCTCCAACTCAGTTTAATCCCAATGCATACGTCAACGACTTTCTGGGTTTCAACCCACTAGGACCCGAGGATCATTTCTCTCACGAAATGGAGATGGACGACGACCCGGACCCTAAAATGCAAACTGGAACACCCGGGCCACCCTATTAGCATCTCGAGTGGTTCACCATATCAGGGATCGCCGTACCGAGGGCCTGATTCGTATACTGAGAAAATGGCTCAGTATGATTGGTTCTTTACCCCTTCATACCATAATTTTCCAGCCCAACCTCCCTTGGTTGAACCACAGCTTCAGGTTGTTACCCCACCACCCTTACCAGTTGAGGAACCACCTCAACAACCTCCCGAGCCACCAAGGCGAAGGAGAAATGCTAGAATGTCTGTACGTGGGGGACCACGGTTCGCATCTCCTCATGGTTCAAGTTCTTACCCTCCTATTCCAGAGGACTCCCAATTGGGTGGACCCTCACACACGGTGCCGGAAGTCAACCCTCCGCCAGTTTCACTTGCACCACCGCAGCCACCTTTGGGTTTCGACAATCCAATCCCGACCTACCCAGGTTCATCTGGGTATAATCCATCAGGATACCCATTGGACTATGGAAACCATGATCCCTACCTTACAGCTGCTCAGTACAATGCACTATATTCTTCTTCGTACCCTCCAGTTTACCCAACTGGATATCTGGTCCAGGGATACCAATACCCACCCTATCAACAACCTCCTCCTCACCAACCCGAACAAACTCAAGAGATCTTATAGAGGTTAGACCGGGTGGAACGTGAAGCCAGTGAAACCAAGAAGTAACATAATGGCTTTCTCAAAGGTCTCGCAAACCTAATCAAAGGCAAGAAGAAGTAGGAGGCTGTTGGTTTGTTTTGTTTTTTTATGTAATAAAGTCCCTGCAAGGACATTTATTTTATTTTCATATACCAAGTCCCTGCGTGGACTTACTTCTGTTTCAGTAGCCCCTGCGTGGGTAGTTTGTGTTGTTTTAAGTCCCTTTTTGGGCAATGTTGTACTCATTTCGTGGTTTAATGAAGTTATTTCCGGTTTTTAAATATGTATTTTATTACATCATCGAGTTATATTCTATTAATCAGTTAAAGAAATTCTTAAAGGTATAACCTAGCCAAAATAGTAATGGCTATAATGGTACAACCTTTTTAAGAAAATAACTCCCTGTTAGCATCTGAAAACATGTTAACAATCCTGAATTGTGCGGTACGAAAAACCACACAATCTTCCTAATGTACTTGGACTTTTCCAAGTCACTATTATAGCCTATATAATCAGCATGAATCATAGCTAATAAACATCAATATGATGTATACACCACAACATCCATTAGAGATGTATGCTTATAAACAACGGTGTAATAATGACAAGAATAGTTTTATTTTAAACTTCTTTTCGAAAAAGGCGATGAACTTTGTTCGACCCTTAATCACTGATCAAAGAGATCAACGATTATAATCATCCTTGTGACAAGGCTTTTATGCCATCTAAATGTCCTTCGAGACGAGCCTTGAGCTATATGAATATGTCTTTTATGGCATTGACAGGTGTGATTTATATCCCCTGTCTAATAAATATAAAAGGAGTTTATCCTATTAGTTATTTATTTTGGTTTTGTTTTAACCTAGATAAATCATAATTAAATAATTTTTGGTCTGTACAGTTTAATAATACCATGACCATCTAATCATCAATACGATGATTCATTATATAATTTAAATATATCTTTATTGTTTAATATAGTACACGAATTATGGCTGGATCTGATGAAGTAAACAGTCACCCCGTGGGAGACAACCACAACACCAGGATCAATATCACTGCTGCCGAATTGCAAGCAATGATAACCACAGCAGTCGCTCAGGCTGTGGATGATAAGTTTAAGGATCTGAGTAATGTTCGGTCCAAAACTCACTCAAAACCCTTATCACAGTCACATGCATCAAGAAGGGATGAATCTCAGCACTCATCCAATCAGAGATCTGAGCCTTAAAGAGAGGTGTTAAACCAAGCTCCTAAGTACAAGAAGAGTTGTACTTATAAGTACTTCGTCTCCTATAAACCGAGGGATTTTACAGGAGAAAAGGGGGCAATTGATTGCATGAAATGGTTAGACGAGATGGAGACTATGATTGACATCAGCGGATGTGCTAAGGAAGACATAGTCATGTTTATGTCTCAATCTTTCAAGGGCGATGCCCTCACTTGGTGGAAAGCGTTAGTGCAGTCCACTGGAAAGGTTCATCTGTATAGCCTATCGTGGAACAAGTTTGTAGATCTTGTGAAAGATACATATTGTCCTCAGCACGAAGTTGAGAGAATTGAAACTGACTTCCTCACCTTGGTGATGAAGGATTTAGACTGTAGGTCCTATGTAACCAGTTTCAATTCGATGTCGAGACTTGTACCATATTTAGTCACCCCTGAACCCAAACGCATTGCGTGTTTCATCGGTGGTTTAGCTTCCGAAGTGAAAGGAAACGTCAAGGCTTCTAAGCCTACTACATATAGATCTGCTGTGGATTTATCTTTATCTCTCACTCTTGATATTGTGAGAAGTAGGGCAAAGAAAGCTACCGATGATGGGAAGAGGAAGAGAGATGAAGACAAATCCCCTCAGTCTAACAAAAAGAGCAAAGGAAACTTTAATTTCAAGAAGGGGCAGTCAAGTGATAAGCCCAGATGCAAAACCTGCAATAAAAGGCACTTTGGAAAGTGCAATCAGGATCCACAAGCCAAACCTTGTGGTATCTGCAAAAAGAAAGGGCACAAATCTGTAGAGTGCCGGAACATTAAGGATGCAACCTGTTACGGTTGCAATGAAAAGGGGCACATCAAAACTAATTGCCCCAAGAATGCTAAGAAGCCCAATGAGGTGAAGAAAACCAATGCAAGGGTTTTCCAAATGAATACTAGGGAAGCGTGAACGACGAGAACGTCACAACAGGTACCTTCCTCATTAATAATAATTATGCTAGAGCCTTATTTGATTCAGGTGCTGATAAGTCTTTTGTAGACCATAAGTTTTGTAAGTCACTGAATTTGCCTATTAAGACTCTAGACATAAAATATGAGGTAGAACTTGCCGATGGTACCTTAGAAACAGCTTCAACTCTTCTTGATGGATGCTTTATATCCATCAAGAATCATTCTATCCCGCTATCCCTCTTGCCAATGAAATTGGCTGGGTTTGATATAGTTTTGGGCATGGATTGGTTATCGCATAACCAAGCCCAAACTGCCTGTCACACCCCAACCACGTAGGACAACCAAACGTGGCGGAAACGTCGGGGAGTGTTGTAACAGAATCATTGTTTCATAACACATGGAAATTGAAATATTGTTTTATTGATTAAAGTAGTTACAATGTCTTGACAATCAAAGAAACATAACATAAATAACTAGTCTTGCATCTTTTATTATCGCTAAGGCCCAAGTCCGCCTAAGTGTATCTTGATAAATCCTATGCATCATATCCTGAAACACATGTGAAAATAGGTACGTCAGCATAAAAATGCCTGTGAGATACATAGGTTTAAGAAAATAGGATTCATGACTTATTGTTTAAGAAAATGTTTAGTCATGAACCCTGTAATTTGCTTTGTCTTGTAAATCATTTGAAAAACGATAAGATCAGATGATATGTATAAATAAATGTAAGGTTAAATGAATAACCATGTAAGATGAGTTTGTATAAGATAAGTTGTTTGTAAAACAATGTATTGTGAAAAGTATGTTATTTGTATAAAATGTTATATGTCAAAATTGAAATGATTAAAATAACGCTACGATATGTAATACCATATAAACACTTATATATAGGAAGTACCAGCGGCGTATCCACCATGCTTGTATCATATTACACACGTCTCGTTACTTAAATCACTTAAGCAAACCAACAATGTATAAAATCTATTTAAACCAATTGTCAAATGTATTGAATAATATGCCAAAATGTTTATGTCAAGATGTAAATCATGCAACGTATAACCAATGTTGAAAATGTTTATGTGTCAAATGTAAATCATGTAATGTATAACCAATGTCGAAAATGTTTATGTGTCAAATGTAAATCATGTAACGTATAACCAAAATGATATGTATGGCTAGTGAAATGCATCAACTAAACCATAAGTGAAATGCACAAAACAAAGTATTGAAGTAAAACTTGGTTTAAATCAAAGTTATGTTTTGTGTAGTAAATGCATGCTATACTGATATAGACATTTATGCGGTATTGTAAAAATTCATACATCCAAGCCTTGCGACAGTCGGATAACCATGTAAAAATGGGTTATCAAAAGAATATGTATTCGGATTCGGTCATTCCTTACGTCCAAACAAACCCGAGATTTCAGGAATGGGATTTGTCAAGTCCTATGGTACCACTACCTACTACCGAGCGGCATGATCGGTGTTAATGAATGTATAGTATAGTTTAAACAAACCAAATGTCATACCAAAATGTAAGCATATGATGAATAAGAAATGTACTAAGTATGCTAAGTTAACATATAAAGCAGAAAAGTCATGTAAATCAATGTGCTAGCATGCTATCAGTTAACATACATAGCAGAAATGTAATGCAGAACCATGTACTAAGTAAGCACACAATGGACATACATAGCATAAAATGTAATGAAATCATGTACTATAATGTACTAATGAACATAGGAAGTATATGATGTGAAAACAGGAAAGCATGAAAGTAACAAGTAGGCACATGTGTTTCACCCCAAAACAGTTTGGAAAACAGTAAAAGAGGGGTCTATGTACTCACTTGAGATTGCTTAGTAGTCCTTGAGTAACAACCAAACAATGCTAGAGATCGCGGATATCAAACGGCACCTAATATAGGTAACTATGTTAATAAACCGGACCTAAATCGGAGGATTTAGATAGAATGAGGGTTCGTAAACCAAACGAGTATAGAGACTCGTGTCATATGGTTTAACAAAGCCTACATACTAAATGAAACCTAACCTAAGTGCTTTCGACCCATCGCGACCCATTAAGGTAGCTTATGCTACTTTAACGCGTCGTGCGCGCAAAAGCGCACTCGAGACGTCTAACTAGCCCTATGACAAGTGTTATATGCCTAAACATGTTACATAATCAGTTAAGTGATGAAAGTTTAGGTTACATATGCTTAATTACCAATTACACATAAAAAGGGTATTTTGGTAATTTACCTAAGGCATATAAACTACCTATCATACAACTACTTAAACGTCGTGACCATAAGGTATAACCTCGGAAGGTTATTCCCTATATACTATGGTCACCTAATGTATTTGGTCGGATCCTAATGATCGACCAAATGGGTCGGGTTCGAAGGTATAAGCGATTTATTAGATCGCTTACCCTACGACCCTAGACAACGTGGTAATCAGTAGGCATAGTCCCAAGGGACTATAACCAACGTGATTACACTCACGCTGCGAAGTTCAAACGAACTTCGCATTGACCATAAACTGGTCAACGCAGAAAGTCAAACAAAGTTTGACTTTCAGACTTGAAAAGCAATAAAAGAACGAAAGAATACTTACGAAGGGTCCCCGAATGCTAATCTCGATCCAAGAATCTCAGGTATGAAACAATGGTTTCAACTTAGAGTTTCTCAAATCAAAATTCTAGTGAGTTTAGCAATGGATGGCATGGGGTATTTATAGTGTTTCCCGAACCGTTAGGATCGTTTCTTGGAAAACGTGATTCGATCTTGGCCATACACTTGCACCCATGGTATTGTAATACCATGTGCATCAAAAACCAGCCCATAGTATTGAGAAAAACCATGTGCAAGGTTGGAACGGACCAGATTCGATGTTTCTGCATGTTTTCTGTTGTCAGGGGTCTGATGCGGCCCGCTTCAGGATACACAAAAACTCAGGCGGGCCGCCTGGAGCTTCTGATCAGAAAACAAGTTTGTTAAATGACAGTTTCAGTCCCTGCACGTGTTTAAGGCCATTTCTGACACTTCTAAGGCCCGTTAAGCCAAAGTTAAGGCCCTAAAATAATGCCTAAACATTGTGGACATGAAACATGCTCAAAAATATCTCAGATGTCGGTTCGTTTGGCCGTACGATCGCGATGTTCGCTTAATTACGACGGAATGCGCATAAGCGCGAAAAACGATCCAAAATGCGCGACGAATGGATTTTTCTCATGCCAAACACTAAAATAAAATGTTTTAGTGCTTACATAAATTTTTGGATGTCCGGATGTATTCAGAACGTAAGTTATGCGCGAAAATGCAAACTTGTGCACTTTTTGACGCTTTTAGTCCCTGAATGACCCAAAAGTTTATTTTAGCACACCGAACCCCTCAAAGCCTATTTCTAAGATATTTAAAGGATATTTATGGTATGTTTAACTTATGGTCATGTTCCGGAATGTCTGTTACAGTTCAAATTGGCATACTTTCGCAGTTTGTCAAATTTAGTCCCTGTAAGCGAATTAACTTGATTTTGCCATACCAAAGCATTCAAAACTTATTTCTAAGTTATGTAAAGGCTATTTAAGGTATGTTAAGCCTATGTCACTATTCCAGAGTGTTTGTTGCATTAAACTGGTTATATTTACGCATCGGTGCGCGTATAACCTTCCAGAAAGCGATTTAGAGTTTGGAATTGAACAAAAATTGATATGTGCAAATGATACACATATTTTTACAAATCCCAAGTATGAAATATAATATTTCATTGGTTCGGTATTTGTTTGATGGCCGTGGAGGCACAGGTGTTACATTGCCTGTGATAAAAAGCTAGTTATTATCAAAACCCCTTCTGGTGAATCTGTTACCATTCAAAGAGATACACAATACGGGTTGCCCAGCAATGTGTCTATTCTCAAGGTATCGCAATGTTTAAAGAGTGGATGCGTCATCTACATGGCACAAGTGACTGTGAATGATTCGAAGCCTAAGATTGAAGACATTCCAGTCATCTCCGAATACCCTGATGTCTTTCCTGACGAGTTACCCGGATTGCCTCGGGAGAGGCAAGTAGAGTTCAGGATATACATTCTACCAGGAGCTGCACCTATCCCACGAGCTCCTTATCATCTTGCACCTACTGAAATGAAAGAGCTCAGGACTCAATTAGATGAATTACTGGAAAAAGGTTTTATACAACCTAGCTCTTCGCCTTGGGGAGCTCCAATATTATTTGTGAAAAAGAAGGACGGATCAATGCGCCTATGCATTGATTATCGTGAGCTAAACAAAGTAACGATCAAGAATCGTTATCCCTTACCCAGGGTCGATGATTTATTTGATCAGCTCCAAGGAGCGAGCTTCTTCTCGAAGATTGATTTGAGATCTGGGTATCATCAACTCAAGGTTAGGACTGAAGATGTGCCTAAAACGGCATTCAGAACAAGATATGGACATTACGAGTTTTTAGTGATGCCTTTTGGGCTCACTAATGCACCCACAGCTTTTATGGACCTCATGAATAGAGTCTGCAAACCATATTTAGATAAGTTTGTCATAGTCTTTATAGACGACATACTTATCTACTCCCGTAATAAAGACGATCATGAGAAACACCTCCGATGTATCTTAGGATTACTTCAACAAGAGAAACTATATGCTAAATTCTCCAAGTGTGAATTCTGGCTTCGTGAAGTCCAATTTCTTGGACACGTTGTTAGTGAGCGTGGCATCCAAGTAGATCCCGCTAAGGTAGAAGCCGTGATGAATTGGGAAGCACCAAAGACTCCAACCGAAATTCGCAGCTTTCTGGGTTTAGCAGGATATTATAGAAGATTCATTGAAAACTTCTCAAGGATAGCTACACCATTAACTTCTTTGACCCGTAAGAATGTAAAATTTGAATGGGGTCCGAAATAACAAGAATCCTTTGAGATTCTTAAGCAGAAATTGAGCAATGCCCCGGTGCTAACCTTACCTGATGGAGTTGAAGATTTTGTCGTATACTGTGATGCTTCACACACCGGTATGGGTTGTGTGCTTATGCAGTGAGGCAAAGTGATTTCCTATGCATCACGACAATTAAAAGTGCATGAGAAAAATTACACCACCCACGATTTGGAATTGGGTGCCGTTGTATTCGCACTAAAGTTATGGAGACATTATTTATATGGGACTAAATGTGTGATCTTTTCTGATCACAAAAGTCTCCAACACTTGTTCAATCAAAAAGAGCTCAATATGAGACAGCGCCGTTGGATGGAAACCTTAAATGACTATGATTGCGAAATTCGCTACCATCCTGGCAAAGCGAATGTGGTCGCAGATGCTCTAAGACGAAAGGAAAGAGTTAAACCAATCAGGATCAATGCTAAGAGCATTGAACTGAAGAATAGCTTGAATGAAAGACTATTAGCTGCACAAAAATATGCTGTCTTGGAAGCTAACCTTCCAGATGAGAAATTAGGTGTAACTGCTGAACAGTTAACACCTGGCAAGGATGGAGTCCTCAGACTGAATGGAAGGACTTGGGTTCCTATCCATGGAGGACTTCGAGATGTAATCCTTCAGGAAGCTCACAACTCAAATATTCAGTTCACCCGGGAGGTGACAAGATGTATCAGGATTTGAAAGCTAATTATTGGTGGATAGGGATGAAGAAATCTATTGCCACCCATGTAGCCAAGTGCTTGACCTGTGCTCAGATAAAAGCAGAACATCAAAAACCATCGGGTTTGCTTCAGCAGCCAGAACTTCCCACATGGAAGTGGGAAATGGTAACTATGGACTTTATAACCAAGTTACCGAAGACGAAGCATGGAAATGATACTATATGGGTTATAGTTGATAGACTGACCAAGTCAGCACACTTCTTGCCCATCAAGGAGACTGATAGCTCCGACAAATTAGCCCAGTAGTATGTAGATAAGATTGTAGCTCTTCATGGCGTACCAGTGACTATTATCTCTGATAGAGATACTAGATACACCTCTCACTTTTGGAAAAGTTTCCAACAATCTTTGGGCACTCGTTTAAATTTTAGTACTGCCTACCATCCTCAGACAGATGGACAGAGTGAGCGTACAATTCAAACATTGGAAGACACGCTTCGTGCACGTGTTATTGATTTAGGAGGTAGTTGGGATGACCACCTACCCTTGATCGAGTTCTCCTATAACAATAGCTACCATACAAGCATTCAGGCTGCGCCTTTTGAGGCATTATATGGTAGGAAATGCAGAACGCCTGTCTGTTGGGCAGAAGTAGGAGAAGCTCAGTTATCAAGACCTGATATAGTCCTTGAAACGACGGACAAGATTGTCCAGATTCGTGATTGCCTGAAAGCTGCCAGGGATAGGCAGAAAAGTTATGCTGATAAGAGGCAAAAACCTCTAAAGTTTGAGGTTGGCGATAAAGTCTTACTGAAAGTATCACCCTGGAAAGGTGTGATGCGTTTGGTAAAAAGGGCAAGTTAAGCCCTAGGTATATTGGACCATTCGAGATTATTGAATGTGTCGGCAGTGTAGCTTATAAGCTAAACTTGCCTGAGGAGCTGAGTGGAACTCATAATATGTTCCACATTTGTAACCCCAAGAAATGTCTAGCCGATGAATCTCTAGCTATGTCTCATAAAGACGTACAGATTGATGAGAGCTTAAGATTTGTTGAAAGACCTATATCGATCGAGGATCGACAGGTTAAAAGACTCCGAAGAAAGCATGTGCCTATAGTAAAGGTCAAATGGGATGCTCGTAGAGGTCCCGAATATACGTGGGAAGTCGAGTCCACTATGAGACAGAAGTACCCTCATTTATTCCAGTAAATCTAGGGGTTGAGATTTCTTTTAAGGGGGTGAGGATGTAACACCATGTAAAAACATGTCCAATTATGTATAGACACGTGTCCTAAACTCTAAATATGTGAACGATTGAGTTTGAAGGACTAAAGTTGTCAAACAATGAAACTATGAAACCACAGGGACTAAAAGTGTCAACATATCAAACTTGAGCCTCTGAATGACCATACATGATGATTATATTCTTAAATGAGAGATTGATTGGATATAAGAAGCCGTTTGTGAAAATAATCGGAAGATTATAAAACTACGAGGGTTAAACGTGTCAACATGTTAATTCTGACCTCTGAGTGACCTTTTAACGAACCCGAGGCTTCAAAATATTCAAATATACTCTTAAGAATAAGTGGTATAAATTTCACATGGTTTCGAGATCGTTAAGCATATTTTCAAGACTTTGGGCTATAAGTGTCAACTTGATAAAACTTGCTTTCATAGAGATATTTAACGAACCCGAGCCTAACAAAATTAGTTTGTACATCCTTGAGCTTCAACAAACTGACTACAAGGGCCTTTATTGCCAAAAAGGAGGTTAAATAGGGTTTAAAACCACCAGGGACTGAATCTGCCATAAAAGAAACACGTTTAACATGTTCCCGGGTTCCAGGCGGGCCGCGTAAGGGCCAGCAGGACATCTACGCAGGCCACGTAGAAACGGCCAGCGCAGAAACCTACTGACAGGTGCGGGTTTCACCTGTTGCACCGCCTCAACTTCAGTTCTATCGATACTAGGGGCTATATGTCAGTTTATTTTATCAACTAGGACACCTGGGGTGATCCTAGGATGTTCCTTAACACCTGGAGGTGATCTATGATCTTGCAAATGGCTATATAAAGAACTCTAGTTCATATGTTCATATGCACATTTTGCAAACAACTTCAAAGGGACAACTTCTGGAGCTTGCAATCAATTAGGAGAAGATTCCAAGTGTAGAAAAGACAGCTAGGACCATTAGTAAGCTTCTAATTACTTGCTTAGTCGTTTTAATTAGCTTAATTACTTAAAAGTCAAACTTGTCGTAATTTAACTTTGAGTTTCGTTTTAATCACATATGGACCAGCCACTGATCAAATTGAAAGTGGTTATGGAACCATAGTAAGATAGGTGATTAACCCTTAAAAGGGCATCTCCTAATTATCTCGTTTGACTAGTTAATTGTCAGGTCAAAGTAGTTTAACAAAAAGTCAAACTGGACAGAATGTTTGAAAATGACTTAAATTAATAAAACAGAAGTTCTAAATTATATGTTAACATTCTAATGACTTGGTGATTAATATTAGAACATGTTTTATCAGTCCTAACTCGACAATTAATAGTCTAATGTCAGTTTATAACCGAAAGTCGCAAAAGCTTGACTTTTGCTTTGACTTTCAGTTCTGACCCGTTTAAGCTTAATTCTCCCATATTTTAAGCTTCCATTAGGACCACATTACTTAGTAGTATAACCCTCTGGAGTTATATTGCATGGTGCCTAGTGGTTTGAATTATATGCACATGATCATTAATATGCTTAAAAATGCCATAAACGCCCTTTTGACACACAACTGAGATTTTTAGCAATGTGAATGGACAAACACCTTTGCTACTGATATTTAGACTTATCCCAAAAATTTGACATCAGTTTGAGGTATAGATTAGGAGTTATGCTCAATAGCGTAATTAGAAACTTTTTTATTAATTAAATGGCGTAATTAGCATAAAGCCTATCTAAACCCAATTTTTTGATACCAAACTTTTTACCTACTGATGTAAAATAATATTTTGGGATTTTTGAAGATTTTTATTTATTTTTGGGCTGAGCATAACATAGGATTATAGCTTGATTTCGGTAATTGTCGGTTTTACCCTTTTCATGCATAAAATGAGTTTTACATAACATTTTGATGTCAAACTTTTTGCTACTGATTTTATATGATAAATAAAATATTTTGAACTTTATAAACTGATCAAAAACTCAAATTTCCTATTTAAACCCGAATATCCCTTAAAACCGACTTTTAAGCGTTTTTAGCACATAGTATGAATTAAAACCATTTTTGGCATATAAAACTTATTACCTACTGATGTTTTAAGTTAATTTATATAATTAAACAGTAAGCCAAAGTTTTTAAACTCAGAAGTCTATTTTGACCTTTAAAGCTTATGTGAAATTACCAAAATGCCCCTACGGTGCATAGTTTGGTTATATAAGATAAATTTCACATATGAGCAATACTCTACTGATATAACTTATAAAAATACATATTATTGCTGATCATATCAGACCTGAAACTCAGTTTAATATTTAAACTCTTTTATGAGCATTAAAATTACCAAAATGCCCTTATGGGACTTAATTTGGTTTAAATTACTTTTTGGGCATATATGTTAAACATCTTACTGATGTATTAACATATTTTGAGCATAATAACGATTAAGACCAATGATCTCTAGATCAAGTGGTGGAGGGTTTGCATTTCTCTAGATCAAGTGGTGGAGGGTTTGCATTTCTCTTGAGAGATGCAAGTTCGACTCCCACTTGGTGCAGAGTGAGGCACTGGTGGGCAATGATAGGAGACCCAGGGAAACCTGGGTTAGATCCTTGAGCCAAACGGGTTTTACCGGTAATTTCACTGTCGTGCCTACGGGCGGGTGGGTTACCGGGTTTTCCCCGGAATTGGTGGTGGACTCGGGTTACTCTCGGAGTACTCCGTTTGTCCAGTGGGTGCCTCGAGAGTGCTTGGGATTGAGTTTGTTGGCCGCATTTTGATCGATGTCGTTTGGTCGGTCAAAAAATATTTATAAAAAGTTCCTAAATACCTTAACTAGTTAGGGTAAGTAGGGTGTCAGTCCACGAGGAGTATGTGGTCAGAATTGGTTTTCTATCTAAATTAACTAAATAAAATAACTAATTGATTGGTTTGGTTGTTTTTTTTTTTTTTTTAGAAAATAAAGTCTAAACTAACGTGATATAGAAAACAATAGTGGTAAAGGTAACCTCCTCCAAACTTCAGGTTCTAGGTTTACAAAATCTCAGTTTAATTCAATAATTGACACCACATAGACATAGCGTGGGAAAGTTGATTAGTTTGATTGGTTACTGAAAACGGGTCTTTGTCATCAGATCTCTTATAAGTCAATTAACCCTATTCACTAGCGTGAATCAACCTACTCTATGTCACCCAATCCGCTACAAGGTTTTGTCATCAACCGAACAAATTGTAAAGTAAGGACTCAAAAACACAAGCAAATAGTTCAAACAAAATCAACACATCAAATTACTTATAAAGGTTTGTCAATCCAAAAGTAATTCCAAACATGAATAAAACTGAAATTAAATAAAACCTAACTGAACCATCTGTCTGGAGGAAGCCACGTATGATTTAGCCGCTCATGATACTCGTCCGATCAAAAGCTTGGTCGAAGGTTGAACTCATGATCGATTCCTTGTTTGTGCGGATGATGATTGATAGATGATAATGTTGTTGAGTGATTTTTTTAGAGCCAAAGATGTTGTGTAATGGCTGCCTCCAAATCGATAATATTGATGATGTTGGGCCGTGAGTTGGGAGCCCAAAAATTATTATATATGGCTGCTAATTTTCGTGGATCAAGAAGTGATATTTGAGCCCAAAATAATTACTGTTGGCTGCCCAACTTCCGTGCCGTAAGTCCCAGGTCGAAGCCGTAAACCCCAAGTCAAAGCCACTGTTTCTTTTTCAATGTTCCCCACTATGTCGGCCAATATATAAATCAAACCCTCTACAAAAGTCTGCAGTCGTCCAATATGGCTGCATACTTCTCTTGATCACGTAGACTCCTTCAAATGAGATGATGATGATTATTGTTGACAAACAAACCACCCCCTAAAGTTGCACATCACTTCCTTCTCTTTCTAAGATGAATTATCATTTCTTTTCTTGTGAATTTTATTATTTTTCTTCAATATAATAATCCCCAATGTTGTGAATGATGATGTGCTCAAGTCCACATGCTGCTTATGAAGTCGTCCATGCCATCAATCAACATATGCATTTTTTTTCTTTGGTAATCTTCGAATCTTTTACTTTTTGTAACATAGCTCATGGAATTAATTTCAACTTTCAATCAAATGATGATATTAGTCCCCCATCTTTTGTGATCTATTTTTAAACAACTTTCATCATTTTGCATTTCAGTCCCTCAAGTTTATTCCATGATCCTAGTTCTTTGTTTATTTATAAGTTTAAGCTCGTTTATTTTTTCTTTACGCACCGGGACCACACATGAGACATTCCACTTCGTCTCTAAGCTTGTTAACTTCCGCGAATTAAGCAATTAACCTGCAAAACCACAATTTCTCGTAGTTAACTTATTCCCTGCATATATTTACTTAAAACTAAACAAAACACGCAAGATATACACTTTAAAGCTCAGGTTTCACCCTCTCCATCATTGGCCGTTCAAAAAAAATAATGATTAAGACCTGTATCTAATTTATTTTGGTTACCCGTTACGGGTTTATGCGTTCGGATCGGTTTACACGACTAGTTTACGTAAAGTAACCGAAACGGGCTTAACCTTATCATTAAATTCTCAAGTTTCAGAATGTGTTTAGTTTACCCACATTATACAAGTATCCAAGCTTGTCGGGTCTAAACCACATTCTATCCCGGTCTCCGCTTAATCTAGCGTTTAGAACTGTAAGGTTTCCTTCTAGCTAGCCGGTCTAAGTCCTTGACTAAATTAAAGACCCGTTAGCATCCTAATAGGTAATAAACCTTTTATACAGATTAAATAGCTTCCGGTAGAAGGTGCCATCAAAAAACTTTAGGATTATATTGCTAGCATCAGGTAAATACTTTTAACTTATTTTCCCTTATACAGGCTTGGGATACGGTATTATAATAATACCGCTTGGTCAGGTATGAAATCATTTAATCGGATTGTGATTAATAAATTTGCATTAATCTGTCTTGTTTGATAACATAAGCATTGGGGGTTAATTCGACCGTGTCCTGGATATCCTCGGCTCATTAAAGTTAAAAATGGCCATGACCTATGTACGGGGTGTAGGCATACACCCGACAGATGCAAATGCTAAAATATAAATAACCCACATGTTGGGGATAACTCCTTCGTGGGTTTTGTAAGTGGCGAGTCGGTTAATCATGACCGGCTTCCAAACCGGCCCCATATGTAAGACAAACATGTAAATATGTATACAGGATTATGTTTAAATAATTGTCCCAAGTTATAAATGATTTGTGCCATGTGCACTTAAATCAATTTTCATAAATGTTTTCAAAAGAGTCAGTTAATTGTATTTATCAGTGTAAACTGACGTATCTTCTTAAAGGTTGATTTGACAGGTACTTCTCGTAATAGGCTGGCGCTATTAGGTGTCAATAGAGGATCTTGCAAATCCATAAGATACCTGAAGTCTGTTGTTTTTGTTTCTTTGTATTTTTATGATCCGCCTGTGGATCTTATTACATTCTAGTCTGTATATTCTTAAACTCGAACACTCAGACATTATGGTTTGTAATAGTTTATTCACCAAGCCTTCCGCTGTGCTATATTATTGTGTGTATTGACAATGATAATATCAACTACGTCACGATACTCCCCAGCGGGCCCACCGGTAATATGTGGAAATATCGGGGTGTGACACATGCACCCCACATTATTATTATGTGTGCACCCACAATAATATTGTGATTTGCATGCTCATCTCAGTTCCTCCTAACTCATGTCAAATGGTTCTTCAAACTCAAATGTCAAACGGAGGTTGTCAAGGTAATAAAATCACAGGAATCCAAAGACTATGGCATACTATCAATGCACCATGACATTGTCCGCTTTGGCAGCCAGCACGCTCCCAGCGTCTGCCCTTCACGGTTTTCAAAACGAGTCATAATGTAAGCAAGTAATTCATGCAATCATGCTATAGTGACGAGTGTGTGATCGTATGTTGTGTCATAAGCAATTATGTACTAATCATGTAATGCATGCAACAAGCGAGAGAGAGGAACCTTGCAATCTGGAGCTAAGTGTTATGGTCATATTCACGTATTCAGAACAGTTCGGTTATTGTCTGTTTTTACAACAACGTTTTAAAACCAAGTTCACTATAACCAGCGGCTCTGATACCAAACTGTCACACCCCCAAATTACCACCTAGGGAATTTCCCTGTTAGGAGTGTGACGTACTAACAACGAGCCACTAATTACATTGAACCCATACAAGTTTCAAGATAAAATCCTCAATTATTAATGAAAAATACCATCAACAAGTTTAAATGAAAACCAACATGTTCAGCGGAAGCAAATAGTAACCCAAAGTTAAAGTGTTTCGAAACCAATGTATAATATCAATAGTTCAATCATATGAATCCCTACAGTCGACCCGTGACCACTCCAGCTACTCCAGACAGCAAGTTCCAAATCCAAGACATCTAACGACCTGCGAGCATGCAACAAGTGTATCAGACAACGCTGGTGAGTTCACAGCTTTTCGAAAATGTTAGTTACCAAGTGTTTATTCCTATCCATGATTAACAACGTGAACATGCCAAAACAAAAACATCACATACTTACAATCATGAACGCACAAAAATAGAATCCTTCGACAACCTGTACGCTACCATCCTAGTTATCATTCATAGTTTAACATCATAACATCCTTTAATCTTAACCATACTAGTCGATCTTGACAACATACTAATAATCATGCACCCCTACCATGCTTGGACATGAACAAGGATAGCCAATCACTATCAGACTCGTTGTAATGTAAATTCATCTAACAAGCATAATCATACTTTCTTTTGATGCACAAATACCATAACAGCACATTGCATATACTCCCATACAACCAACATATTCAATCAAGTATAATATTAACACTAACTTTCATGAAACCTCTAGTTTTCTTGCATCATTCAACAACGATACCAACTAATGTTATGCATGGCATTTATCAAACTCACATATACACATCCCTAGATCATTAACACATATCACAGTTCGGGTGTTTCAATAATTTCATCCTGAGTTAATATTCGAACCAGCATATGGCACATATCATCGAGTTCATGATCATCAAAATATCACGTTCTACAGCCCTAGTCCATCGGTTCATCATTATGCGTGTTCCAATATTCATGACAACAATTATCATTAGTAATCACACATTCCTACCCACTAGTTATCAGATAACATTCATGCAATCAATCACACGAGGTAACATGATCAATCATCACAAAAAAACTCAATCAACAAATATAATAACTAACTGAGAGGTGTAGGGTAGGAGAGGAGATGACCAGAATCAGGGGGGGACCCCGGCTTGAAGATCTGCCGTCGCTCAAAAGGAGGAAGGAGGAGAGTTAGGGTTTGTTATTTCTTGTGTGAAGTATAATTAAATGAGGTTATGCGAGGCATCAATCATTTACGTGAGATATTAACATACCAGGGGGTTTGGGTCGGCTCGGTTTTGGGCTTAAAATACATGGGCCGGACTTATTATAAGAGCGGTGTGGCCTTAGGCCCAAGTGTGTGGCTCGGGTTTGAGGTGCGGCCCATTAACGTTACTCATAAACATATAACATCTAGCATTTATGGTTCCTAAACTTTCATATCAACCAAATATAATCCGTACTTCCAATCATTTATATATCGTACACAATTAAAATCAAGTAATTGTTTAAACTGTCCATCCCTTCGGTACACACACTTCAAGCATCGAAGGAATTAGAGAAATATTGAAAACACGGGTTGTCACATCATCCCCAACTTGAAAGAAATTTCGTCCTGAAATTTGATAAACAAATCCAAGACAAGTAATCCCAAGCAGCAAGATGTTAGATCAGGGTGACTGTGGATTTTCCCGGGTACCACATCATCCCCAACTTGAAAGGGAATTTCGTCCCGAAATTTGCCAATGACCACAAAAGTTGGTTCAACCACTTGAACAATTGAGGATATTAGAGCTTTTAACAGATCTTTACGTTCCCACGCGAACTCCGGTTCACGTCTTAAGTTTCAACAAACTCTCACGACTGCCATACGACATATGCTAACGAACCCTGACATCTTGGTCCATGCTTTCGATAGATTTCCTGATAATTATAACTGGTTAGATAACCTTAGACTCTGGTAAAGATATCACGAGTGTTTCATCGGACAATACTGCCTTAGATTCGAGGCATAAATATCGTCGCGAACGGTACCCAATTCGTTAGTTAACTCGAGTTTGTGAGCCATGTCACGTTGTCTAACGCATACCGCACCCTCCCAGGGTGAGGCTTCTGATCATAAAACGTTCGCCTACAGCGTACTCCCAGTGTTTCCTAAGCTTATCAGCTTTCCTGTCGGTCACGTGTTGTCGCCAAATGATTTTCCGATCGAAACAATCTTCCCAAGCGGTTCGAGTACAATTCCTGGATCTGTGTTTGGTCTGTCACTCACATTAACCCAAAACGGATTGCATTATTGTCCACACAATGTCTCAAACAGAGCTGTCTAAATACTAATACGGTGACTGCTAACTCTTACTAAAGTCAGTCACACACATGCTCGCAGCATGTCTTCGAGTGCCAGGATGGTTCGCTTACTCTGTCTGTTTGCCCTAAGGTGATAAACAACGCTCTCGTCTAGACGTGAGCCACCGGATTTGTGTGTTTCCTGTCATAAATCAGGTATTGCCCAAAAGTCAGAGTTACAGGAGTCGGCACCTCGTGCTTAGATAGCCGCCTCTCTCAGAGGAATATCTACAAGCTATGAAAACTCGTCAGTTTTCTTGATTGCAAGAAAGTGTGCTGGTAACTTGAGTCCATCAATGATCACCCAGGTGATAATGTTTCCGTTTCGAGTTGTAAGTAGACTAGTGACAAAATCCATGGCAGTCTGTTCTCATTTCCATACATGTGGTTTCTGGTTGCTATATCCCACCGTGACTTTCCCACATGTCAAACTTCGTTCCCATGCGTGGCTATGTGGGCCTTCAGGTCCGGTCACCCGTACATGGTCTTCAGGTTTTAATACATCCTATCAAAACTCAGATGAATAGGATATCGAGGCCCGTGTGCTTTGCCTGCACCAGTTCCCTAAGGTTGCTGTATAGTGAGGTCCATATTCGTTCCATGAAGTAGCAAATATCATCCGTCCTGTTAAAGGTTGCTTCCCCATGCCCCGCATGGGTCAATCTTGAGGACTCTCTTCCTTCAGTTCTTCAATTTAAACAATGCGAGTCTGATCAGGTATGCTAAAGTCGATAGCGAGCTGCAAAGCTCGTGCACGTCCAGATTTCACGGTCGTATCCATTCAAAAGTTCCACCCAGCGTTGCCATCACATGTTTAGCTCTCTTGAAACAAGGGTACACGGGAGGCCCTTGTGATCGGTCTAAGTGGTGCATTCGGTACCGTCCGAGTAATGCTTCCAATTTAAATCCAAAGACTACGGCTTCCACCGCAGGTCGTTACTCGTGCAGTTCTTCCTGTAAGTCCACTGAGTAAGTTATTACTTTCTTCGTGTTGCGTCGGCGTGTAACTGGGACTCTGATTCGAACCGTCATGGTATACCACTAAGTCACCCGCATCCTCGGGTAAAGACGATGCTCAGTGCATTGCAGAGTTGAATTCCAAAAGCTAAAAAAACGTCCTCCTATTTTGTCTTCCACGAACACAGCACCCTGCTGTGCTAAGGAGGTTTAAACTCCGCGATCTTCGAAAATCCGGTGATGAATCTACGATAGTATCCAGCGAAACCAAGAAATCGCTGCATCCCCGAAGGAATCCTTGGTGTCGATTAGTTTCTAACAAAATGGATCCTAGCAAGATCCACGTGTATTCCCACTTTGTTGGTCACATGATCAAAATGCATCTCTCGAATCTAGATGTTACCCTAAACAAGACTTCACACGTAATGGCTCCTCCCTCAGAAGCCCTAAAATAAGATACAGATGTCGTCTATGATGTTCCTTTCTCCTGGAAATGATTCAACACGTTGTCAATAAGCATAGTCGATTCCTGTGATCCATACAGCTGCCGATGTGATGATTAGCCCAGAGGTTTTGGAATACAACGTCGCAATGGCCACCCTGCGTCTGATATGCCGTTGTAGGAACATTTTCCCCTCTGGACCCCCATCTGATGATGGTTCATTCGTTAGTCATTCCTCGAATGGAAGCTTGACCCTCGCACTGGTAGACAGGTTGCCAATACATGATCGAGGCAGACGGTTCTTAGCTGTCTCCTTGTCAAGTTCTTGATAACCAGTACACGTACGAAAAGGCTTATCTTCACGGATATAACTAGGGCTCCCCAAAGCGAAAAGATAGGTCCGACAAACTCCTGTCCAGTATTTCCTTAAGTTGATTAAACAGTTCTTGCAACCCTCCTAGTGCAAGAGGGGACGAAGTACGAGTATTCAGAGCTGCCTCTATCGTGAGATCAACTGAGATTCCGACTAACAGTTGTGAAAGTAAACCTGAAAGTTCCTCGAGTTGCACACCGAGAGGAGTCATGAAAAATTGGTGGATCCCCGATCCTATTTTCCTTAGCCTGACAATCAGAAACGGTTGCTAACATAGCGGGTGACCCCTCCGTAGACACTTCTGGGGTTTCATTGCAGAATTGATGCTAACCTTTACACAACTCTGGTACTTTGGAACAGATGACGATTCTCCACTAGGAAGAGGGGTACGCAAAGCTTTCTTCTCACAGGATATATCTGCGCGATGTATGGAATACCAATCCATACTAACTACTGCATCAAATCATCGAGGATAGCATAGAGAAGGTTGACGTCAACACTTGTCCCACAAGGTCGAGTTTACATCCCAACGGACATATGAGGTTTCATTTGACTTGCCATCAGTTGCTGCCACCACAGGTTCGGTTTCAAGAAGCGTCAGGGTTAACCAAAACAGGGCTACTTATACAAGTTACCATGCTGCTATTATGCCTGGCGTCACCTACGCCAATCCTAAATGTCCTTCCGTAAGCATCATTTCCAGTGTTGTTTTTTTTCGTTGCGAGAATTCCTAGTACCGTCTTTGTTCCCTTGGGTGTTGGCACTTTGACTTAACATAGTCAATCCTTGTCGAGGTCAACTTCGTTTCCATACTGTAAGCTACGATTACGAGTTCCTTGATGTTGCCATGACTGTTGCCTCTACTGTCGTTGCTTAAAACAGGGCCCTACGATCTTTCAACAACAGGGTCCATCTTGTCCCATTTCGTGTCGTGTCCTAAGACACTACTCACTGTGTGGGAAGTTACACATTCCGTGTCCCGATTGACTCATAAGAGTCGACTCCCATAAGTCGCTTACTAGAGTTAAGGATTCAGTTGAGGTCAATCTGCGGGAGTTCGTTGCTGGTAATCAGAGGCACTACGCTCATCCTCTTGTCCATCGTTCTTGCAAGTTGACTGGGTAATACACGATATGTTTCCGGAGTGTTGCAGAAGTGGTCGCACTCTGGGGTCTAAGACGTCGCTACATTGAGTTCCAACCAATGAAAATGAGTGAAAAGGTATCATCCAATCATTTGAGGCTGCAACATCTGACTCAGGGATGTTCGTACAAGCACCTAACATTCTACATAGTTCGCTAGGCGTTCAGATGGGTGTTCAGGTAATACTCGATAGCATCGAGATTCGTAAGGATTCGGAGTGGAGTGAAAAGATCGCGTTCAAGTAAGGGACAATCATTGCTATGACTCTTATAGACTGTTGTGTTTCCCATCGATCAAATAACAGAACGGAACCCCTTTTTCACTTGTTAAGCCTCACTGGGACTCGCATGCACCCCACATTATTATTATGTGTGCACCCACAATAATATTGTGATTTGCATGCTCATCTCAGTTCCTCCTAACTCATGTCAAATGGTTCTTCAAACTCAAATGTCAAACGGAGGTTGTCAAGGTAATAAAATCACAGGAATCCAAAGACTATGGCGTACTATCAATGCACCATGACATTGTCCGCTTTGGCAGCCAGCACGCTCCCAGCGTCTGCCCCTCACGGTTTTCAAAACGAGTCATAATGTAAGCAAGTAATTCATGCAATCATGATATAGTGACGAGTGTGTGTTCGTATGTTGTGTCATAAGCAATTGTGTACTAATCATGTAATGTATGCAACAAGCGAGAGAGACGAACCTTGCAATCTGGAGCTGAGTGTCATGGTCGTATTCACGTATTCAAAAATGTTCGGTTATAGTCTGGTTTTACAAAAACGTTTTAAAACCAAGTTCACTATAACCAGTGGCTCTGATACCAAACTGTCACACCCCCAAATTACCACCTAGGGAATGTCCCTATTAGGCGTGTGACGTATAAACAACGAGCCACTAATTACATTGAACCCATACAAGTTTCAAGATAAAATCCTCAATTATTAATGAAAAATATCATCAAGTTTAAATGAAAACCAACATGTTCAGCGGAAGCAAATGGTAACCCAAAGTTAAAGTGTTTCGAAACCAATGTATAATATCAATAGTTCAATCACAAGAATCCCTCGAGTCGACCCGTGACCACTCCAGCTACTCCAGACAGCAAGTTCCAAATCCAAGACATCTAACGACCTGCGAGCATGCAACAAGTGTATCAGACAACGCTGGTGAGTTCACAGCTTTTCGAAAACGTTAGTTACCAAGTGTTTATTCCAGTTCATTAACAAATCCAAAAGTAATATTGATAATATCTCGATACTGAACAAGAGGGCTCCTGATGTATGTTTTGCCCGTTCCCCAGTGCTCCTATCAAAACACTGGGCATGACTGGGTCATTAGTTCACACCCGTCCTCTCCGGTACGGGGTGAGGGTGCCAAACCTAAGTAGCGCTACTAACCAATACCCTGTTACCTCCCCGGTAACAAAAGATGGGACTTAAGAGTGATAGAGTGAGATTATTATCCAATATTCCCATTTTTCCCAAAAGACTAATCCTTCCCCGAGATACCCACCGACTGTCCCAACCACCGGGACGCATGCTCAAGAGTAGTGAACTCACCTTTGATTTGCTCGGTAGGACTTATTACTCGTTTAACAGAAGTGTTCAACCGAAACCCTATGATAGTTACACCTAACAATGAGTTTGTATACATGTACAACACGTATCATTCCACATTAATTCATCAGATAATGCACAAAAATACAAGTATTGATGTTCATCACCCCATACACCAGTCTTATCAATTTACATGTTGTGCGACAATTCATTAACCATGTACGGCCTAGAAAAGCATAAAACCCAACAAGTGTGCGGTCCGTTTATATGTGTGCGGTTCAACTGACTCGGGACCCGACGAAAAATGTATGACTCAGTAGGCCTCGCGGCCCGTGCTACTAAGCAAATGTGTGTGGCCCACTACTGCTATACGGTACAATCCACATAGGCAGCCCAAGCGATTCGAGTGGCAGCCCACCGAAAGGCGACCCACTTGACTTTGACCCAACCATCATGATAGTCTTTGGCCCAAACTCTTATGATAATATGCTTGGCCGGTTAGAACGTAAACGTGAAAGGGTGCAACTCACAGTTTAGGATATATACAAGAACTTGTGTGACTCTAGTGTGTGTTTGACCCCTTTACACCCTACTCATTCATATTATTATCATTCCTCTTTGCAACCACACGTGTCGTTTATTCCTATCCATGATTAACAACGTGAACATGCCAAAACAAAACAAAACATCACATACTTACAATCATGAACGCACAACACTAGAATCCTTTGACAACCTGTACGCTACCATCCTATTTATCATTCATAGTTTAACATCATAACATCCTTTAATCTTAACCATACTAGTCGATCTTGACAACATATTAATAATCATGCACCCCTACCATGCTTGGACATGAACAAGGATAGCCAATCACTATCAGACTCGTTGTAATGTAAATTCATCTAACAAGCATAATCATACTTTCTTTTGATGCACAAATACCATAACAGCACATTGCACATACTCCCATACAACCAACATATTCAATCAAGAATAATATTAACACTAACTTTCATGAAACCTCTAGTTTTCTTGCATCATTCAACAACGATACCAACTAATGTTATGCATGGCATTTATCAAACTCACATATACACATCCCTAGATCATTAACACATATCACAGTTCGGGTGTTTCAATAATTTCATCCTGAGTTAATATTCGAATCAGCATGTGGCTCATATCATCGAGTTCATGATCATTAAAATACCACGTCCTACAGCCCTAGTCCATCGGTTCATCATTATGCGTGTTCCAATATTCATGACAACAATTATCATTAGTAATCACACATTCCTACCCACTAGTTATCAGATAACATTCATGCAATCAATCACACGAGGTAACATGATCAATCATCACAAAGAAACTCAATCAACCAAGATAATAACTGACCGAGAGGTGTAGGGTGGGAGAGGAGATGACCAGAATCGAGGGGGGGACCCCGGCTTGAAGATCTGCCGTCGCTCAAAAGGAGGAAGGATGAGAGCTAGGGTTTGTTATTTCTTGTGTGAAGTATAATTAAATGAGGTTATGCAAGGCATCAATCACTTACGTGAGATATTAACATACCAGGGGGTTTGGGTCGGCTTGGTTTTGGGCTTAAAATACATGGGCCGGACTTATTATAAGAGAGGTGTGGCCTTAGGCCCAAGTGTGTAGCTCGAGTTTGAGGTGCGGCCCATTAACGTTACTCATAAACATATAACATCTAGCATTTATGGTTCCTAAACTTTCATATCAACCAAATATAATCCGTACTTCCAATCATTTATATATCGTGCACAATTAAAGTCAAGTAATTATTTAAACAGTCCATCCCTTCGGTACACACACGTCAAGCATCGAAGGAATTAGAGAAATATTGAAAACACGGGTTGTCACCTGCATCATGTTATTTATGTTGGATATGAACACATTAAACAATTTTTATTCTATGTTATACTATGTATCAAACTTGTATAGTCGCCAACTTTTTGTTGATTGTATTTTAATACATGTTGCAGGATGATAGACAAGATGATGCTAAGTGAAGAAACAAGATTTAAGTGGACTTAGAAACACACTTAGATTAAACTATTTTGTTGTTGTATATTCGAAACGATGTTGTTTACGTTGATTTCTTGTATTATACTTTAGCAGTTTATGAAAATCAATTTAATTTATATTGTCACATAGTGTTATGAAGTCTCTTGCAATCTATTTCGCCTCATCCCAATGTTTTCGCCATCGGTTGAGGTGTGACATCAGAACTGTCTAAGAAAGTGGTTGCCTACCAGGTGTTTGATTAGTTGCCTCCAATTCATCTCTTTTTATGGCTGATTCCACTCACATCGTGTTTCTTTGCACAATCAATGTGATGTGTTTTTGGTGTTCTTTTTCATTTTCTTCTGGTCTTCTTAAACAATCAATGTGAGGGTTCGCTAATTTCTTATTCAAGCCCTCAAAATTGCTTAAACTAATGTAAATTAATGGTAACTTGTATCGTCTCCGGCTAATTGCCGCATACGAGTCTCCTTAATTGTTATGGCGGTATATGGAATTGAATTCGTATTTGAGTTTTGAAGTTGTAATCACTCTGGTTTTGTAATGCGACACTGACCTATTTAGAAGCTAAATTGATATCAGCTTTTGGATGTCTAATAAGTTGTGTTTTAGCTTCTGAGTTAATATGGATGTTTATAATTTATTCAGAAACCAAGTTGATACCAGTTTTCTTTGATTTCTTCTGTGCTTTAACTTTTAAGCATATTGATATCAGTTGATTAATGCCAATAAATTAGTTGATTAAGCATAGGTTTCTTTCCTTATATATATATATATATATATATATATATATATATATATATATATATATATATATGACCCTGTTTCAGCTTAGAAAGTCATAGGGTTTGATATCTCACTTCTTTTCTAATGGTTTACGATGTTGAACTTGTGCAGGAGCTTGTAGATCTGTGTTTTAGTCGTAAGAGTAGTGAAGAAGATGAGAAGAATGATGTTTTGATTAGTCCACAACGATGCAAAACCATCGGTCGTTTGATCGATGGTTACCTTGCAGAAGTTGCAAGTGATCGGAACCTCTCACACACCGTTTTCAAGCGTTATCACGGTCAATCCCTGATGCTGCTAGACCGGTACATGATGGAATTTATGGCCCTGTTGACGTTTACTTGAAAGAACACCTGACGTTAACTAAAGTCGAAAGGAAGAAAGTTTGTGAGTTAAGTGATGTGAAAAAGTTTTCAGCACATGCATCCATACACGCTGCACAGAATAATAGGCTTGCGCTGCGAATGGTGGTGCAGATCCTATTCCACGAGCAGGTTCGAGCCACTGCTGCGATCAAAGAGGCAGCACGTGCCAACCGGGCGCAGGAACAAGACTGGGAGATTAAAATGCCGCTGCGTTCTAAGTCGCTAAGAACACCTTCACGGATGTGGTTTAGTGATGGGGATGTGAAGGAGGTGTCGAGTGGTGGTAGCATGCGTTGCTGCCATCGAGTTCACGGAGGATTTTGGATAGATTTTGGGTGGTGGGGATGGGTCAGCAACATGGAGAGAGCAAGAGCACCGGGACGTCTGGTAGTTCACAATCTAAGTTTTCGAGTTCATCGTCAAGGAAACAGAGGTATTCGATTTCTTAAACGACAGATTATGTTTCTGGGGCTAGGTTTAGTTTGTTTTAAAAAAAATGTGTTTCAGTAGATGTATAAAAAACATGAGGTGATTTAGGTGTAGGAAGATCTTAACATGCCTTTTCTTTTTGTATTTTAACAAGGTGATGCAGACCAGCGCGTTGCAGCGGGCTGTTGATTATGAATGTCTATATGAGATGCTCGATTTATGACCACGTTTACATATTATAATAAACTAAAAATAATCGTTATACTCAATGGGTACATGTATACACTAAGACCACCCGTAGTGGGCTAGATCCTGGCGTTTTCTCCCCCCAATCACGCCCGGCACCCGCCCCCTGGGCGTTTTTCATCACTTTTTTCGTTTTGGCGTTATTTAAATCACGCTGGAACAATTAAACACCCACCAATCACAGCTATCTTCTTTAGGTTTGACCAATACCCTTTTTTGGATAGTTTTTTTTATTTTATTTTGTTGGGATTGAACCCTACCAGAGGAACAGATAATTAAAGCCAAAACTGGATCAGAGCAGTGGATTCACAATAAGCAGCAGTTTACATTAAGCTTTCCCCTTGAAAGTGATTTATAACAACTGATGGTCTCTATCCACTGTCCATATACAACTGCTGCTGCCCTTTCAACTGCTGATCAAAACCCTGAAGTATCCAACACTGCTGGTCCTATCTACTGATGATAAAGCACTGCCAAGTCAAGGACTGATCAACCTTGAGTAAAGCACTGACATAAAGGGAGAGCAGCTGTTTAGTGAATTATTTGTTTTATGTATGGTCAGTGGTTAGGTTAGCAGCTGTTTAGTGAATTATTGTTGGGATTGAACCCTATCAGAGGAACAGATAATTAAAGCCAAAACTGGATCAGAGCAGTGGATCCAGAATAAGCAGATGTTTACATACAAATCTCTCCCCTTGAAAGTGGTTTCATATCTGCTGACCTCCTATCTGCTGATCTTACTAAGTGCTGACCTACAACTGTTGCCTTGCATCTACTGCCCAATGTCAAAGACTAATGGAAGACCAAAGCTCTGCTGATTCAATCTACTGCCTTGAGTCTAGTACTGCTGATCCGGACAAGCACTGCTGGGTTCACAGCAGTGGAAGGATGCAGCAGCTGTTTAAGTGTCTTTTATGTAATAAAATGTAATAGCAGTAGTTAGTACATCAGTGTTTGTATAGATCAGAGGTTAGAGTTTGTTAGGAGGTTAGATGTCACTTTCATGGTGATGTCAGCTAAAGATGCTCAGTGGTTTGCTAGTGCCTATAAATAGTTCAGTACTTTGTACTGTTCTATTAGCTCTTGCAATACCGTCTTCTTTGCACGAACAAACGCTGAGCTCTGGCTGAGGGGGAGTTTATATTCAAGCATTACTTGTAATCGTTGTTGAAAGTTAATTCAATCATTCGGTTCCTTGTTGAAAATGTCTTAATCAAAGCAATACTCTCGTTTGATTGTATGCAAAGTTTGTTTTCATATTAATTCCGCTGCACAACTCTTTCATTTCCATCTTAATCTCAAACGTAAAATACAATCAGAAACAAACTCAGATCCAACAATTGGTATCAGAGCTTGGACAGTCAAATTTGATTTAACAATCATTTTGACATAAATAGTTCGGCTCATAATAGTTGATACTGATCGTTTGTTCGTCCGTTGAAAAACAGAGCAAGGATTAATCACCATTAAAGTTGATTTCTCAGTGTCTGTAAAACAACAAGAATGACGTCACAATCTCAAGATGATAAAAACAACATCGGCTCACTTTTTAAACCACCTATGCTAAAAAGAAACGAGTACAACATCTGGCAGAGGAGGATGGGTCACATCCTTGCTCAACAAAGCACAGGTTGTTGGAGGTCTGTAATTTATGGTCCCCATGTTCCTTCAGTGCCAAGCGCTGAAGATGCTAAAAAGTTCGTTCCAAAACCAGTTGAAAATTATACCGAAACCGACTTTCAAAAGATCAAACTAGATGCTAAAGCGTTTAGCATCATAGCATCAGCGCTGCCCAATGAGATATATGCTGGACTGTTACACTGTAACAGTGCCAAAGAGTTATGGGACGCACTTAAGGAACAGTTTGGGGGAACCGAAGAAGTCATAGAAAACAACAGGGAAATCCTAAACCAACAGTATGAAACATTTTGTTACGTTAAAGGTGAATCACTAACGCAACAATTTAAGCGTTTCAGTTGTCTCATCAGTGAACTGAGGCTTGTTAACACCACTTTTACAAACTCAACTCAAAATAGCAGGTTCCTCAGGTCACTGCCAGAAAAATGGGACACCATAGCTTTTGTCACCCGAAACTCACCTGAGTTCAAGTATCTGACCTTGACCCAACTCCACGGTCGACTCCTGACCTACGAAAGGGAGTTGAACCAGAAAAGGAGGTTACAAGAGTCAGGAAAAGTTACTGATGATTACACTTTCGGTAATACTGCTCTTCTGGGTCAAGAAGAATCTGGGAGCAGTGGTAAGGATCAGGGTTATGATCACTTCATTGACATAACTGCTGGTGCAAATTTTAACAACCCTGATCCTCACTCTGCAAGTTATGCATTCACTGCTAACGAAAACCAGATGTCAGATAATCTAAGCTTTGAACTCAATGATTTACAACATTTCGATCCCACTGGCTTAGAGGAAATGGACATCCTGCACCAACTGGCTTTGCTAAGTGTTAGAACTAGCAAATTTTACAAAAGAACAGGGCGAAAATTCCCAGGTTTGCATGGGAATCTAAGGGTTGGGTTGGATAAATCGAAAATCAAGTGCTACAAGTGTAATAGGTTGGGACATTTCGCTAGGGAATGTAGGAGTCAAACTACTGGTCCCATAATTACTCATCCTAGCTCAAATCCTAGACCTCAAAACCAAAGCACTGTGCACTATGCCCAGTATGCCCCAGCAGCTCAAGTGAACACTGCTCACTATGTTGCTGCCCCTGTGCCAGTACACTATGTTCAAACTACTGTTCCACAAATCCAATATGTTCAAACCCCTGTCCCCCAGGCACAAGTGCAGCCTGCACCTCAAACCACTGCTCCAGCAGCAGTACAACCAGATCAACAAAGTTTTTTCACTCAAGGGTTTGTTGATTGGAGCAGTATGCCTGAAGACCTTAGTGATGAAAATTTTGCACTCTATGCTTCTAATGATTCTTCTCATAATGAATTTTGTTTGATGGCATTAGAGTCAATACAGGAGGGGGTTGAAACTGAGGAGGAACAGCTGAGCTTTGAAACAGTGGATGAGGTGACTGAAGCAGTGGTTACTGCTGTGGCTGGTGAACTACTGTTGCGAGAAAGTTCAGGTACCCTGATTGAACCAATGACAGATCCATGGTCCGAAGAGGACAAAGAAGAAGAGAAGGAAGAAAAGGCTGGTGAAAAGAAGGTGAAAGCTGATGATGAGGAAGATCATCAATGTGATTGTGCAATGATGGCAGCTGCCAAGGGAGCTTCTGCATGCTTTGATAGTCTTTGGTATGTAGATAGTGGAGGCTCCAGGCACATGACAGGATGTAAAGCCCTCCTCAAAGACTTTAAAATCCATGGAGGGGGTGATATATCCTTTGGGAATAATAGTAAAGGAAAAGTTCTGGGGTCTGGTACAGTGCAATCTGGAAATGTAAAATTTGAAAATGTCAATCTAATAGACAATCTAAAATTCAACCTTCTGAGTGTATCACAAATGAGTGACAAAGGGTTTGGGTCATTCTTCACAAAAGATTGTTGTAGGATTGTTGGACCAGAAATGGTCAAAAAGATTGAAGCAATAATCAAAACTGGTCAAACTAAACTTGTTGCTCAAAGAAGTGGCAATGTTTATGTTGTTGACATGTCAAAAGAGTGTCCCAGAGCTGATGCCTGTCTGTTCTCAGCTGCCTCTAACAAAGAGACAGAACTTTGGCACAGAAGGCTGGGGCACACAAATCTTAAGACAATCACAGAAATTTCAAAAAATGGTTTGGTGAGAGGCCTACCACAAAAATTGTTTTCATGTCCTGAACATTGCATTTCCTGTTTAAAAGGAAAATAGCATAAAAGTTCTTACAAGTCCATTGAAGAGTCCAAAACAACTCAGTGTTTGCAAATGCTACACATGGATTTGTTTGGCCCAGTTCAAGTCATGAGCCTCAAAAAGAAAAGATATTGTTTGGTTATTGTTGATAACTTTTCTAGGTTTACATGGACTTTCTTTTTACACTCAAAAGATGAGACTGCAGGCATTTTGCAAGAATTTGTGACACAGGTTGAAAAGCAATTTGACCTTCCAGTGAAAAGCTTCAGGAGTGACAATGGCACAGAATTTAAAAATAGGGAGTTGGATGCCTTCTGTGTGAAGAAAGGGATTGTAAGACAGTACAGCATCCCTAGAACACCAAAGCAGAATGGGGTAGTGGAAAGGAAGAACAGAACTTTGATTGCGGCTGCCAGAACCATGCTTGCAGATTCAGGTTTGCCATTAACTTTCTAGGCAGAGGCAGTAAACACTGCTTGCTATGTTCAGAACAGAGTTTTAATAAACCCCAGGCACAAAAAGACTGCTTATGAAATTCTGTATAAAATCAAACCACTGATCTCATATTTCAAGGTGTTTGGCTGCCCATGCTTTATTTTGAACTTAAAAGATTCCATTTCAAAATTTGCAGCCAAAATTGATTGTGGTTATCATTTGGGATACTCAACCACTTCCAAGGCCTACAAAGTGTTCAATACACGGACCAAGGCAGTGGAGGAGACTTTGAATGTAAAGTTCAATGAACTTTCATCAATGAAAATCCCAGCAAACCCTGCAGATCTGTTTGATCTTGAAAAATTTACTTTTGAAAATACTGCTGTCAAGACTAACAGTGCAGGTCCATCAGAGGATACAACACCAGACTATGGGTATGAAATCATCATCCCTCAAAGGTCTGCCACAAAGGGAAAAGCACCAGCTGTTCAAAACAGTTGTCAAAGCTTAACCACTGCTACCTCAACAGTTGTTGACCAAAGTAGCTCATCAACCACTGCTTCCACATCCTCAAACACTGCTGACAAAAGTCCTCAAACAGTGGATAAAAGTCAGCAGTTGTCCACTTCATTACCTCCTATTCCACCACCTTTTGAAGCCACTGCTGGATCATCAAAGTCCCCAGCAGTGGTTAGCTCAGATGATACACATTTGCAGCCTTCACCAACCAATGCCATCATACCATACCAAGGAGATTTAATCTTCTTGAGATCTCATCCACCTGATCAAATCATTGGCAACATAAATGAAGGGGTGGTCACAAGAAGCCAAACCTAAAACATTTGTCTTTTTGCTGGTTTTCTATCACTCCATCAGCCAGTCAAGTACCAAGAGGCACTGAAAGACAACAGCTGGGTAGAAGCCATGCAAGAGGAGCTCCAACAGTTTAAAAGACAACAAGTATGGGAGCTTGTACCACTGCCAGAAGAGGTTAGTCCCATTGGCACAAAGTGGGTCTTCAAGAACAAAACTGATGAAAGGGGTATTGTTGTCAAGAATAAAGTCAGGCTTGTGGTTCAAGGTTACAGACAGGAAGAGGGGATTGATTATGATGAAACATTTGCCCCTGTTGCAAGATTGGAAGCCATTAGACTGTTCCTGGCCTTTGCTGTCAACCACAATATGAAGGTGTTTCAAATGGATATCAAAGTGCTTTCCTCTATGGTACAATTCAAGAAGAGGTGTATGTTTTTCAACCTCTAGGTTTTGAGGATCCATTTTATCCAGATCATGTCTACAGGCTAAACAAAGCCTTGTATGGCCTGAAACAAGCACCAAGGGCCTGGTATGAAACTCTTTCCAACTTCCTACTCTCAAATGGTTTCAAAAGAGGTACCATTGATAAAACACTTTTTTTAAAATGGAGAGGGAAGGATTTAATGATTGTCCAGATTTATGTGGATGACATTATTTTTGGAAGCACATGTAACTCAATGTGTGAAGAGTTTAGAGAACTCATGAGAGCTGAGTTTGAAATGAGTGCGAAGGGTGAGCTGCAATGCTTTCTTGGTCTCCAAGTACAGCAAATGCAAAATGGAACTTTCACTCATCAAAGCAAATATGCTAAAGAACTTTTAACCAAATTTGATATGAATGATTATAAACCATGCAGCACACCCATGGCAACAAATAAGCTGGTCATGTCTGATGAAAAGGATGAGCTGATTGACCAAACACTTTATAGAAGCATGATTGGGTCTTTATTGTACCTAACTGCATCTAGACCAGACATCATGTTTGCAACATGTGTCTGTGCAAGAAGTCAATCAGCTCCCAGAAAATCAAATCTCATTGCTGTAAAAAGGATCTTCAGATACATAAAAGGTGCTCCCACACTTGGTATCTGGTATCCAGCTAATGGGAACATCAAGCTTTCAGTTTTTTCAGACAGTGACTTTGCTGGATGTCACACCATAAGGAAGTCCACATCAGGAGGGTGCCAGTTTCTAGGTGATTGCTTAGTTTCATGGCAAAGCAAAAAGCAAGCAGCTGTTTCAACATCCACTGCTGAAGCTGAATACATTGCTGCTGCAAGCTATACAGCCCAACTCCTGTGGCTTCAAAATCAGTTGCTGGATTTTGGTATCACTGCCTTAAAGACACCACTCATGTTGGACAGCCAGGTAGCAGAAAATATCATCAAAAATCCAGTTTCCCATTCAACCACCAAACACATCGACATCAGACATCACTTTGTGAGGGATTGCTATGAAAAAGGTTTGATTTCTCTGCATCATGTCCCAACTAAAGACCAGCTGGCTGTTGTGCTCACAAAAGCACTTGATACAGCCACTTTTGAAAGCTTGGTCTCTAGGATTGGGATGCTGAACATGGAATAACAAGCAACATCTTGTTTTTCTATGAATAAAAGCAACAAAATGTTTTCAGAAAATCAAAACTCCATCCTTAAAAATAGCTAAAAATGAAATTGTTCATTAAAATCCTTAAAAGTCTGCCATTAACCACTAATTGTTTAAAAGTCTGCTCTACTTCAAACGTCTGTCCACTGCTGAAAGTCATCCCCTGTTCTCTCATTCCTTTGATAAACTCTGTTGTTCAAAAGCAGTGTCTTATCCACTGATATGCTATCCACTGATAGTGAAAATCATCCACTGCTTTCATACCACTGCCTTCATCAGTCACTTTCACAAAAGTACTATCCTTCACTTTCACAAATTGGTCAGTACAAATTTCACAAATTTCATCAGTGTCCAGGGGTTGTCACGTGGGCAGTACATATTGGTCAGATCTTTTGTAACGGCTGCCACGTCAGCATTCACTTCCTTCCCTATAAAATCCCCCACTCACCACCAAAACAGGGTTTTACTGTCGAATTGAATTCTTAAAAATTCTCTTCTCAAAGCAGTTTTTCATCTTATCTTTCACAAATTTCTTCGATCATTCATCTTCAAAATGACAAAATCGAAGTCATCTTCAAAACCCTCATCCAAATCTTCATCGAAAACAGCCTCTCAAAAGGCAATTTCCACTGAAATTCCATATAAACCATCCCACAATCTCCTAGGTCTTCTCACAAAACCAGGAACCACCAATGTTTTCGATTCCATCATTGACACCATGGCAAAATCAAAGTACAAAACTTTGTTCACCGCCGATGCACCAATCTATTTGGCGACCCAAAGAGAGTTCTGGAAGAACGCAACCCTTGAAAAACAAGGAGACACTGCAACCACCATAAACTCTTCTATAAAGAGTAAAGCTGTCCAAATCACGCCACAATCCATTTCAGAGGTCTTTCAACTCGGTGATCAGGAAGGTAAAATTTCTTTCACTAAAAACGAGTTACAAACTGACTTCATTGAGAGAGGGTATGAAGCCACCATGATGAAGAAACTTACCTTACAAAAAGGTTATTTTCCTTCTGCAACCAGATTTTTATTTCATACCCTCCTACTATGTGTTTCAAACAAAACCACTTCTTTCAATGAAATCCCTTTAAAGATTCAAAATCTGGGATATGCAATTCTTCAAGGAGAAAATTTTAACTATTCTCGGGAAATTTTTAAAGATTTGGTTAATAATGTTGAAACAAAATCATTCTTACTGTTTCCAAGGTTTTTAAGTTACTATCTTGCAAAGAAATTCAGTAAGGATGATTTAGCTGTAATAAACCAAGGTGATTCTACTCAAATAAACAGTTTAACAACTGAAACTTTTTCAAGAATGCTAGCACCTTGTAAAACACAAGCAGAGGTGCCTGAGCAGATTTTAGCAGTTACAACTGCTCCTCAGGTATCTGCTGCTGAGCCCACTGCTCAAGGTGATCAAAGCAGCAGCACCACTGCTTTGAAACCCACACCTAAAATCTCCAAAAAGCCAAAAAGAAAAACTCAAAAACCCCCAAAATCCATCAAAAAGGCAACTCTGGAGGATGAGATACCAGAGCCCCTGCCTGTGACAACACAAATGTCACAAGAAACCACTGCTGCTACTTCCTCACAGCAGTTGGTACAAATATCTCAACCCATAACCGAAACTCCTCCTGCTTCTTCACAAAAAGAACAAGTTGTACAAATAGGGTCTCCACATCATGATGCTCTGGAAACACTCGTTTCTATCATCCACAACTCAATACCCGGGGCAAATCCACTTTCTACACCACCCTTCACATCCACAATTCCCCCACCAACTAAACTGCTGTTGGATGCAATTGATTTGAACCAGGCATTAACCAGTCCTTCTCAATCACCTATCAATGAGAATATACCTCAACAACTGACTGGGTCTGATGTATCAATCTTTGCTAACCCACCAACACAACCTGAGGAGGTTAGACCCCTTGAGTTACAAGTAACTCTTGGTGGTAGTCCAAGTGAAGCAGCCACTACAACTGTTGAACCCATTGGTTTACAGTTGGACAGTGGTTACATCAATAAGACTTCCTTGGAGGCAATTCCTTTTATAGCACCTCTGCCAACCACCAGTGGATTTATTCATCCTACTGGCAACATCAAAAGGTTGTCAAGTGTTGAAGGAAGAAGACCCCAGTACCAAGAAAAAGGGGCATCGGTGGTTAATGTTTGGAGTATACTCCCTACATCTACCACTGATAAAACCACTGCTAGTGGGAAATCAGATGATCCCATTAACTTGGGTGATGGTTTAAAGTACCAGAAATTGACGGATCGTATTGAAAAGCTTGATAACTCTGTTGCAGAACTCAAACATATGCTACAACAGGTGTTACAAGTACAAAAGGTACAATCAACTGCTGTTCCATCTCAAGCACCTGCTCCACAAAGGGCACCTGCTACAAATGAGCTCTGGAATTTGTTTCAACCTTTTCTCCATCAACAAGCACAATTAGCAGATCAGCAACATGAAAAACATGTCCAACAACTGAGAAATGCAATGGAGTCAAGGTTCAAGAACACTCAGGCTGATCTAAAGGCTCTCAAAACTCAGATCCTGCACACCACTGGCACTGCTCCTCCAACAGTACTTTTCATTGATCAACTCCCAGACGATAATGCCAAAAAGGGGGAGAAAATTCAGGAGTGGAAGAAGAAAGGAATAGATGATGGTCTCTACATTGAACCTGAAAAGGATGCTATGACCAGAAAAATTCCTGTGCCAGATGGTAGTAAAAAGGTTGATGCTACTCAAGAAGCACTTGATGAAGGAGTAGCAAGTGTAAAAAGAGATAGAATGGCAAAGGATATTTCAAGGTGGAATGAGGAGAAAAGAGCTTTCATGGAGCTGTATGAGCAGGGTTGTTCTGGTTCAAAGGATACTAAAAATCCTAAGACAAAAAGGAAGCCTAAGTCCACCTCATCCAGAATTCCAAAGCATATTCTTAAACCACCATCCAAAAGTCATCAGCATCAAACCTCCATCCAAACAGCTGTTGTAACTCCTGCTGTATCAACTACTGTTGGTACCTCAGTGGTTTCAACATCTGTTCTCTCTTCAACACACACCACCTCAACACACACCACAACCACTATTTTACCACCACTGTCACCATCAAAAACAATTTCACCACCACTTCCACCTGCTGACAAAAAGCAGAAGACAACAAATGTTATAACATCTGTTGTAATGACAACAGTGGTTGAAACACCAGTTGTTTCAACAGCTGTTAGTCAATCACAAACAACTGCCACACATTCTACCACCACTGATCCACCCAAAACATCATCTGCTTCTTATAAAACAAAAAGGAGAAGGATTTATATATCAGATGATGATTCACTTTCACCACCACCACCACCAACATCTTCAAAATCCCTGTCACTTGTCACTATTCCAAAACCCATACCTCTCTCTTCAGCTCAAATTTTAAAACCACTACCTTCTGCTGGTGTCTCATTTCCTCTAGAACTCATTGCAGTTAGGGAAGAAATAAAATCCTTTTATTATGAGGATGACCCAGCCAAAAGGAGTTTGCCATCAATTGCAGGATATCCCAGGCCTAACAATATTGAAGAATACTTGAAACTCAAGGCCAAACAAGCAGAGGATATTGCAATCAAAAACAGAAAAGGGAAATCTGATAGAGAATTTCAACAAAACTATCAGTTTTTACTCTCACAGGTCAATGCTATGGAGCGATTTGCTAAAAAATGTATGTCAGCAAATTTCAGAAAGGGCAGATGAGTCCTTGAGAAAAGACTACATTGAGAACATCATGACCTACAAGAAATACAAGGGGGAGAAACACATGTACAAAAACTGGACCATTCCCGAGCTTGAAAAAGAAGCAGCCAGGATTCAAGGAATGATTAAAAATAAGGTCAAGCAGACTCCTCCTGAAAAGTTTAAACAATTTGAAGCTGAGAAGATGTTAGAGTTGAGAAGAATGAAAGAGGAGCTGATTGCAGCTGATTATGGGTCAAAGAATTCAGTGACAAAGTGGGGAGAAGATAGAGTCAGGGCAACCTATAAAAGCTTAGAGGAACTTAGAAAGAAAGATCCAAGAGTTCCACAAAAGCCTGACTACTCCAAAGTAGAGGTCTCAAAAAGACCACCAAAACTGCAAATCAAAAGAACCACTGCTCCAGCTGGTGCTGCCATCTACAAAAGAAGGAGCAAAAACTAGTTGAGTACTGAAACAATTCAAGATCTATTAGCTGGAGATGCTATTGTAAAAGCAGGCACGAAAGTAATGATAAAAGAAGATCTTGAATTGGAACAATCTGCAAGTGCTGCTCAGCCAGTTATGAATAGACCAGCCTCACCAAATACTTCTGCAAATAAACATCTCCCAAGAAACCCACCAGGCTCAAAAATACAAAAGTGGGAAACTGACAAACAGACCTGCGTATTGACTTTGCTCAGGTCTGGTGGAGAAGTGGAGAAAATATCAAGGGAACAAGCTCTTGGCCTGAGTCTTGAAGATTTGCAGGATCTCCTTGATCTTCCACTTGGCAGGGATGATGAAGACACAGATGCCCTAGACTTTGAACTACAATTTAAAGGTCAGATAAGGGAACTGTTGATGAGGCAATAAAGAATTCCACAATAATGAAGAGTTTTGGCATTATCTGTTCCAGGGGGAGATTGTTGGGATTGAACCCTATCAGAGGAACAGATAATTAAAGCCAAAACTGGATCAGAGCAGTGGATCCAGAATAAGCAGATGTTTACATACAAATCTCTCCCCTTGAAAGTGGTTTCATATCTGCTGACCTCCTATCTGCTGATCTTACTAAGTGCTGACCTACAACTGCTGCCTTGCATCTACTGCCTTGAGTCTAGTACTGCTGATCCGGACAAGCACTGCTGGGTTCACAGCAGTGGAAGGATGCAGCAGCTGTTTAAGTGTCTTTTATGTAATAAAATGTAATAGCAGTAGTTAGTACATCAGTGTTTGTATAGATCAGAGGTTAGAGTTTGTTAGGAGGTTAGATGTCACTTTCATGGTGATGTCAGCTAAAGATGCTCAGTGGTTTGCTAGTGCCTATAAATAGTTCAGTACTTTGTACTGTTCTATTAGCTCTTGCAATACCGTCTTCTTTGCACGAACAAACGCTGAGCTCTGGCTGAGGGGGAGTTTGTATTCAAGCATTACTTGTAATCGTTGTTGAAAGTTAATTCAATCATTCGGTTCCTTGTTGAAAATGTCTTGATCAAAGCAATACTCTCGTTTGATTGTATGCAAAGTTTGTTTTCATATTAATTCCGCTGCACAACTCTTTCATTTCCATCTTAATCTCAAACGTAAAATACAATCAGAAACAAACTCAGATCCAACATATTTAATTCTTTTCACCCTTTTAATATAATACTCACATCCCTACTACACCCATTTTAGAAAAACGCCCAATAATGCCCATTGTTGACTGTACTGCCACATGGCGGAAAACGCCTAAAGGTAGGGAGGGGTATTATTCACCCAAACCACTACATACGGTCTAATATCAAATTTTTATAATCTTAAAGAGAAATGTCGGTGCACCCAGCAAATGACATTCCTGCCCCTCATTTGTCTTATTCTCTGGTTACTTCACCGCCCCTTCTCTTTCTCTGGTTCCTTCACCGTCCTTCATATACACACACTTCACTCATCATCATCATCATCTAGGGTTTCGCCACGTGATAAAGAGAGAGATAGAGAAAAGAACGGGGGCGTCGATGGGGTGGGGTGGCCCGTGGCAGGATCCTGGAGATCATGCGCCGACCGCCTGATGCACTCCGATCTGTGTGGTGTTCTGACCAACGGCCCTATCGGCGGCTAGGGTTCCGCCCTGTTAACAAGCGGTGACGACGCTGTTGATACTGGTGTAGAAGTCTCTCTCTAGAGGTTCCCCTGTTCCGATGAGTTTCCTTCTCTCTTTGTTGAGGGTTTAAACCGGCGAGGATTGCGAGACCGAGCCGTGTTTTGTTGGCGACCGCCTTTTGCTTCGACTATGAAGATCTGAGTTGATCACGAATTAACTTTGCAAAACCCTAATTCACCATTGCTTTCTTCGGCGGTTGATTATCCAATTTCTCAGTACGTTGTCTTCCACTTTTGATCTTCGTTTTTTTTTAATTATTTGAATATAATATGTGAATGTTTTATAACAGAGATGTCGAAAGAAGAGGTGAATGGTGGAGAAGTACCGTCTGCTGCACTTGAAGAATTGAATGAAAAAGTTGATGATTTGACCGTAGCAGATTCCTCAGGTTAGTTTTTATTTGTATTTTATGTTAGGAAGATGATGATGCCTTTTGATTTAATAGAGAAAGGACTGATATGCTTGAATTGATAATTTGATCTGGAATTTGATTGATAAAACACACCACGCCAGTAGAATCTTTGTGTTTGTTTTTATGAGTTGAACAAAATACAAGGTTGTCTTTTTTAGAAAAAAATTAATCAATGGCAGCTGCTAAGTATGTACCAGTGGTGGGTAGGGGGCCTTTTTACTCTTTGATGTGTCAGCTGACCTGGCTCTTAAGGTATAGATGGATATCCTGGCTGAGTTATCTACTCTTTTTATGGGTATCTTTATGCAAATCGCAATTTGGGAGGTCATTTCAAATGGCTAGGGTTTTTTTTGTATGAAATTGGGATATGGTTGGTCTTATTTTAACCATTCAAGTTAGTCAATACCGGAAAAGTGATTTATATTTTGAAACTAATGGCTATCTGGATACATATGTAAAAGACTCTGAATAATAAACTATTCATAAATGAACAAGTTCCTTTAAGTTTTTATTTAATGTTATGTGTTGGACCATTTTAATAACTCAACTTGCATATGTTAGATACTGGTGCTCAGGAAGCTGCAAAAAAGAAGAAGAAAAGGAACAAAACCAAGTTAGGTGTTTACCGTTAAAAGTCTATTTGGGGTTTTTAATTAGGCTGAATTTTGTTACTTAAGAAAATCTTATATTAGTTAACTGGAAGTTTTCAACCACAATAGTTTGCAAATTTTATAATATTGTGTCTTACTTGATTTTGAGCTGCCATTCAAGTTAAAAATTGTCATCAGAATTCATGTCAATGGAAGGGTATGCTAACGGTCCTTTGTTGACATTGTCCTTTAATTTTTTCCCTACTTGAATAGTTTTCGCTTTATGCTTAGGTTGAATGCCTCTTCGTGTGATTTACTTTACTTTGACAAAGTGATTGGGCAATATACTCATGCTATGATGCTAGGAGATGGTCGCTTGATATCACATGGCAACCAGTAGGTTTGTAATCTGTTTTGGGTTTGTTTTCTTCTAGGTGAAATGCTCAAAAGGAACCACAAAACTCCACCAAATGTAAAGCTAGGATGGGATCGCAGATGTCACTTCAAGGTATTTTTTGGTTTATTTCTTTTAAAGATAAATTCACACGTCACGCGTGGCGCGCCACACATCAATGTCATCATCGTCACGCGTGTGACGTGATGTCGCCGCCGCAACGCGCGGCGCGGGTAAAAACCTAGTACAAATTAAAACTAAACATCTCTTTAGACATTCATTCTTCTTCTAGACTTGTGGCCACGCTAACTACAAATCCTCATATCCTGTCTGGAATTTTCATTAATTATTTACGCTATTGTAATCAAAATAAAAACTAACAAAAAAAAACTTGTAATCAATAAACCCACTTTTGTGAACTTCAGTCAAAAAGATTTTGAAAACAATAAAAACCAACTCAGTGAATTACTTTTCTTATGATGAATGACAATTGCTTTGCAGATAAGTAATCAGTATTTTTATGTTCAATAACATGACGTACATTGATACCACCGTTTCTCCCTCACTCTCTGTTTCCCTCTCTATTCTCACACCATCTTCTCGTTTGTTCCGCCACCGCCACCATTGCTTCTCCGGCGTGGTGATATGATAACACAACTTCCATCACCGCAACGAATGGTAAACATCGAATTCTCCTCTGAGTGTACGCCACGTTTCCCTCCATCTTCACGGGCCGAAACAACTCCGTTCGTCATGATCAGATTCGCCGACGGATCACCACCATTATCACGAAATCTGGTTTGATCCTATTCTAAAATCCGCTCAAACAACCGAGAGGTTCTGGTCATCAAGATCGAATTCGTACCACTATTACGGGGATATAAGCTATTTATGCACAACGAAAAGGGGCGTTGAATGGCTGTGATAACCGTTTAACTCGCTCGACGGAAAGGCGCGTCTATTACTTTTTTTAATTCAGTATAATTATGTTACTTATTTATGATTGCCGTCCTATTCGACATTCGGCAGGAATAAAGTCGCAACGTTTTGTTAATTAGTTAATATGGCATATACGTTATTTAGTTGGGATTGCCACCCTTTCGATGGGTTATGCAGTGGAAATTTATGAAGAGATGTGTCTGAAGGGTGGCAGTTGATTATTGGCGACCTTTGTTGTACTTTGTAGTTATATGAAAGAGTGTGCCTATTGGCACACCAAACCCTAGTAAAATTAGGGTTTATCTACGCTGCGTATTGGTCAATACGCAGCGTATAGGGTTAACCCTATACGCTGCGTATAGATCAATACGCAGCGTAGATAGACCATAGATCTCAGTGCTTGATAACCAATCATTGCACAGAAAACAAGGTTCATATACGTTGCATATTGGTCAATACGCAGCGTATATAAAACAGCTGCTTATTTGGGGTCATTTTGGTAGGTTTGAAGTGTCAAATTTTTGCCAGGTTTGTATACGCTACGTATTGACCTATACGCAGCGTATACAAACCTGGCAAAAATTTGTCACTTCAAACCTACCAAAATGACCCCAAATTTGCAGCTGTTTTATATACGCTGCGTAGCGGGTAACAATTACGTAACCATACTTCTTTCCCGTTTCTTGTACCCAATTCTTCAAATCAGTTAGAGACATGAAACGCTAAAAAAAAGTTACGTTAATATTTGGTCATTTTATGAAACTCATACTTCAGGGACTAAATGGTCATTATTGAAACTATTTTAACTGAATGTTTTAGCCAGGTTAACTTTCATATAAAGATTTCTTCTTTAAACACTAACTCAGTTAGCATACTTAACTGAACAGTACAGGGACCATTTTTGTCAATTCTCAAAACTTCAGGGACCATTTTTGTAAATCCTGGAAACATCAGGGACCATTTTTGTAAATTTATGAAACTTCAGGGACCGTTTATGTCAATTTTCGAAACTTCAGGGACCATTTGTGTAAAAACTGAAACTTCAGGGACCAAAGTGTAAATATATCAAAAATCTGTAAAAAGGGGGTCTTCTTTAAAGAACCGGCCCTTGCAAGGATCGAACTCATGACCTATCGTTTATAACCGCAACGTCTTAACCAGTTTATCCTCTGTCTCAGAGCTGTTAGAATATGAAACTTAATTCTTATATACAATAGTTAGGTTATACGCTGCGTATAGGTCAATACGTAGCGTATATAACCTTCTGAATTTTATTTCCACACAGAATATGTTAAATAACCTGTTAAATAACTTGTTATATATAAACTTCCAGAACTTTATCTATACAACAGAACATGTTATATAACCTTTCAGAATATACAAGAGTTTGATATATACAATAAAAGTTTGTGCATACATAACAAAATGATAAAATACTACTGCTGCTGCTCCTGCTGCTGCTGCTCCTGCTGCTGCTGATGCTGATCCCATTCCGCATCCGTAATGAAGGGTAGTGGAGGTAACCCGTCATGCTGTCGCTGCTGCTGCAGCGCCGCAGCCACCCACTCCAACAGATAATTGTTCCTTTCAGCTAACCGAAGCTGCCGCTGATGTGATGGGTCAGGACCGGGCCAAACATGGCGTGGGAACTGAGGCGCCCCTGGTGGTCCACGCGGCGGTGGTGGCTGCAGAATGACGACGGCCGGCTCATACGGCTCCGGCGGCTCCGGATCGTGCGGGGGATAATACGGAGGGAACTCTTCCGGCAGCTGTTCAAGCTGATATTGCGTGCCGTCCAGCTTCTTAAACCGCTTCCCGTCTGGGAAGTCTTTGGTAACGTGCATTCCGGATATAACGTTCTTCCCCATCCGCTTCGGCTGTGCCGGCGGGCCTACATTGTCGCGGTCAGTCTCCGGATGATAGCCCAACGAAAGGGCTATCCTAGTCACGTAGGCGCCGCCGAATAACTGTCCGCGCTCCTGTCGATGATGCACGGAGGCGAAGTATTGCGCCAACCCGTAGGCGAGAGCGCACGGCCTCTTGTATAAGAGGCAATATAAGAAAAATAAATCACCACTGGTGCACCACTCCCGGCTTTTGTTTCGAGCAGTGATCGAAGTGGAAATCATTTTGTACAAATACCTGCACAAAAGGAAACCAATCAGTAAATAATAATCAGACGACATCGACTAAGATCATCGTTAAATAATATTTTTATATTATTTAGTCGACGTCGTCCGTAAGGCGCGTACGGGCCTAACGAGCGTCGAAACTAAGTTCGTCGTTAAAATATATATTTTTTTATTATTTAGTCGAAGTCGAACCGTAAGGCGCGTAGGTCCCTAACGAGCGTCGAAACTAAGATCGAAGTTTTATATTATTTAGTAAGTTTTATATTTTTTATTATTTAGTCGACGTCGTCCGTAAGGCGCGTACGGGCCTAACGAGCGTCGAAACTAAGTTCGTCGTTAAAGTATAAAACGACGAACTTAGTTTCGACGCTCATTAGAGACCTACGCGCCTTACGGTTCGACTTCGACTAAATAATAAAAAAAAATTTAACGACGAACTTAGTTTCGACGCTCGTTAGGCCCGTACGCGCCTTACGGACGACGTCGACTAAATAATATTTTATTATTATTTAGTCGACTTCGTCCGTAAGGCGCGTACGGGCCTAACGAGCGTCGAAACTAAGTTCGTCGTTAAAGTATAAAACGACGAACTTAGTTTCAACGCTCTTTAGAGACCTACGCGCCTTACGGTTCGACTTCGACTAAATAATAAAAAAAAATATTTTAACGACGAACTTAGTTTCGACGCTCGTTAGGCCCGTACGCGCCTTACGGACGACGTCGACTAAATAATATTTTTTTATTTAACTACATACGCTGCGTAGGGATCCCTACGCAACGTATATAAAGTGCCATTTTTTTTTTGTGTTTTCCTTTGATAAATAATACAAAAATTATGAATTATAAAAATTAAAAATGATCCAAACTTTATAAATTAAAAAAATTCTACAATTTACAAAAATACAAGTCTCCGGTTAATCTTCGATATCATTTATACTCGGTTCTCTGTCTTTGTCTAAGTCTGCTTTAGGATTGATTAACTCGTAGTAGTGCTGTAACCGCGGTCTATACATTTCTTCCCACCGTTCCGCAGCTATTGATCGATGTGTCGACCACAACGGGGTCGCTAAAGGCATGCGGTAGTCTCCTTCCAACTTAGCATGTATGAAGTGTCCCCCGTCAACATGTACGAGCGTTATCGCTTGAGGTCGTGGATCTAGTGGGGCATCCGTTAATGGGAAGATGGTAGTGCTCCATTCGATGCTTAGCACGTGGAGGACAATATTATACCTTTGCGCTACGAGAAGCCCTACCTGGGGCATTTCCATCCAGTGACTTGGACCGCACGCTTTCAATGAATGCCATTCGATGCTCTTACGTATTCGTTTAAAGTCTCCTTTGTTATATGTTTCGAATACATGCTTCCAACGCGCCTCGTTATGGTCAATCTCCAGTAGTAAATCTCTTCGAATATTGGGCCATGCGTGTTCCAGAAAACCTAACCCGATAGCCACATACCTGTACCCACAATGACCGTCTGGGGTCACATCTTGTATACGCGATATGTAAGAGTGAAACTCTGATGGAATTTGATCTTTAAACCTCTCAATGCTTAACAAGTGCTCGTCCCCCTTCATTAATGGAAAACCCTTATCATCCCACGTCTCCTTCTTTTTATAACTCGTTGAACTGTTTCGTTGCATTTTAGGTTTTTCAGACTTTACAACCGAACCAGTTCCACGAGAGCCCTCTGACGGTACGTATGAGCTGTGTCGGGGTAAATCGTACCTATGTTTGGGGGAAGCGGTATCTACGTTGCTGTCCTCGCCATAGGAGCTGTATCTCGCAGCTTCGTCCAACCTCGCAGCTTCATCTAGCCTTTCTTGTACTTTCTTTGATGTAGGCCGACCGCGAGTATTTTGCTGGACGATCGGTGGTTTCTTGGTTGAGGATTTCGGGGTGAAGACCGCTTTTATCTTTGAAAGCAAACTCTTTTGCTGAACGGGGGACTGCGCCTCTAAATGTTGCCGCACATTATTTAGCTCTGCTACAACATCGACCTCCTCGTCTACCAGTTTACACGGGAGCAAGTCAAGCTTACGCCAGAATACATCTATGTCGTCGAGTTGTATCATACGCCCTGCACAGTTAAGTTAATACGGTGTGAGAAACAGCTAAATCGTACAAAATAACAAAAGGTTTGTAGTTTTAACATTTTTTACCTGTACGTTTGTAGTTTTCGAGCCTACAAGCACACGACAATCCATAGCCAAGCCACATATGGCAACCACATGATGCGTTAAGTTTCCGCAACACCTCCATCTTCCTCATTAGCTCTTTTGACAGCAAATCAAGTGCTTCATGGGAAACCTTTCCACGTAGGTTGTCCAACAGTCGGTGTCTGTGGTGGTTCATCGTTTTTTCGATGCTCTCAGTGAAACTTTTTTGTATTTCATCGTACTGAGTTTCAACTATATCAATGACGCATCTTGCTATTCGCTCCAATGAACTCCCGCGCGTAACGTATCTTTTTAAATTTGCGTGCTGGCTCTTAACTCTGTTGGTGGTGCGCTGACCAAAGTTGCGACACTTATCGGTCCACTCATAAACGAACATTTCTTTATAGTCTTTGAGCCAGTTTTCGTAGACGTAATCATAGACACCTGCAAAAATAAAATAATGAAATGTAAAAGCGTGTGTAAAATATAATAGATTGGGTGAGTCGCTTGTTGAAGGAACACTTACTTTCTCGGTTGGCAACCACGAGTCGGTTATACATTTTCTCCAAGTTGTACTTGTACATGGGCTCTGATGAAGATTCGCACAATCTCCGCCAGTACGACATAAATTTTCCCCAATCTTCTTTATCGAACCCTTTCTTGCACTGTCTAGCTATATTTTGTTGGATGTGAAAGTGGCATAGAAGCCTGGTTGCGTTTGGGAATACTTTAGAACACGCGTTAATTAGGGCAAGCTCCCTATCCGTGACTATCACACGCGGCATCATACATTCATGCAATATTGACTTGATCCGCTCAAGCACCCACACGTAGTTACCCCTTCGTTCTTTACAAATAACGGCATGTGCGATACAAAAAGACTTGCTGGTCGACGTCATACCCACAACCTGGACAAATGGCACGTTATAGAGGTTTGTTTTGTAGGTCGCGTCGATCAACATCACGTGCGGGAATGCACGCCACATAGTGATTGAATAAGGATGAACAAAGAAAATCTCTGTTATGACTTCTGTTTTGGGATCCTGTCGGGTGTCGTAAATGAATCGGTGGTCATGCAGCAGGCTTTCCAGTGCCTGAATAGGATTCTTTCCATCCATTATTGTCGCTCTAATTTTTTGTACCGCATTTTGCACGTCTTTCTGAACATGCAGGCTGTCGGGGAACTGCTTTCTTACGGTTTGAAATATGATACGTGGCTCCATGTTTTGAGCAGTTAGCTGCTCCACTAGCCTGTATTCGGCTTTAGTAAATCTTCGCACAAAAGCGTGGCCCAACAGACTCGTCGTAGGTTCGTGGTTATGGTTCGCACAGTCCACTTTTAACTCCCACGTGTCATTCGTCATGTCCCGGATGGCGAGTAATGAAAATGGGCAACCGATTTTTTTGCTACCAGCTTTCCTAAATGTTGCTTTACTACGGTGCTCACCACTACGGTCACACACAAGCCATACCATCCCAGTAGTACCGCCAATATTTTTTGATCGGCGGGTAACAATTACGTAACCATACTCCTTTCCCGTTTCTTGTACCCAATTCTTCAAATCGGTTAGGGACATGAAACGCTAAAAAAAAGTTACGTTAATAATAATAATAATTATTATAATTATAATATAAATGAAACTCATACTTCAGGGACTAATACGGTCATTATTGAAACTATTTTAACTGAATGGTTTAACCAGGTTAACTTTCATATAAAGATTTCTTCTTTTCGAAGCTTCAGGGACCATTTGTGTCAATTTTTTAAACTTCAGGGACCAAAGTGTAAATATATAAAAAATCGGTAATAATAATAATAATAATAATAACAATAATAATAATAACAACAACAATAATAATAATAATAATAATAACAATAATAATAATAATAACAATAATAATAATAATAACAATAATAATAATAACAATAATAACAATAATAATAATAATAACAATAATAACAATAATAATAATAATAATAATAACAATAATAATAATAATAATAACAATAATAATAATAATAATAATAATTACAAAAATAACAATAACAATAATAATAATAATAATAATAATAATAATAACAATAACAATAATAGCAATAATAGCAATAATAACAATAATAATAACAATAATAACAATAATAACAATAATAACAATAACAATAATAACAATAATAACAATAATAATAATAATTATTATTATTATTATTATTTTAATGGGATACCTCATTTATTTGAAACGGATTGCCCGGGGTAGATGGTTCATAAAGTGATGTATTGTATCCACTGTATCCACCTTCACCCACGTATCCACTGTAACCACCTTCACCCCCATATCTATCGTATCCACTGTATCCACTTTCACCCCCGTATCCACTGTATCCACCTTCACCCCCGTATCCACTGTAACCACCTTCACCCCCGTATCCACCTTCACCACCGTATCCACTGTAACTTCCGTATCCACCTTCATCCCCGTATACCCCGTAACCCGGATACGATTGCTGCATCGGGAATATGGTTCATCAACAGGTGCATTCTCAGCACCGTATCCACTTTGTTGCACGTACGGAGATTCATACCCGTATCCGTATTCTGGATACACTTGATGTAACAACTCTCATCAAAAGTTATAATTATTAAGTTAATTTGACCAATAGGAAACCTTAATTCAGACACCCAAGTGATTCTGAACAAACCCTAAAATTTTCATAATTTTCAGAATCAGGATTAGGGCCCCTAAAACTCAGGGGGGGTAAACCCTAGTTGATAATTATCCTTAAAATTCGTTGTCAATAAACTGAAATGTGAATATGGCAACTTATCAAAGCTAGTCCCACACGTGGCTACTCTATAACCGACTTTTAAACCCATACGATGCGTAGAGGAGTATGGCCTACGATGCGCAGGCTAGTTAAAATACCATACGATGCGCAGGGGATGTTTGGCCTACGATGCGCAGGGCTTCTCAAATTTCAGCTATAAATAGCAGACATTGGCATTCGAAATCTGAACATTTTACGTCGAAAGAATTCACGATTATACACCGAGTTTACTGCTGTATACTTCAATTAACACACACAGGCACTAAATTGAAGCTGCAATCAGGGTATTAGCACAATCGCTGCTACGATTCATTGTCCGATCGATCAATATATCCAATGAATGTTTAAGTGTCGCCCACATTAGGGTTATACTTTATCGTCCGTCATTAATTTGACGGATCATCGTTAATTCGATGGATAAAGTATTGTACTTTGTCGTTCGTTGTGAATTCAACGGATCATCGTTAATTCGATGGATGAAGTATTGCACTTTATAGTTCATTGTGAGAATTTGATCTCGTGAGTTATCGTAAATGCTGGATTGATTACTAACCCTAAATTGTGTGCTTGTTATTGAAATTAGGATAAAAGGCTAATCAGTAGGCTAGGCTCTGCCCGTATAAATCTGCAATGTGAGTCATTCTCCTTTTCTCACAGTTTGTGAGTTATTCTCTTTTTATCAAATATTTTACAATACCTCAAATTATTTTCAAGGTTATAATTACAGGGACTAAGTCATGGATATCTTGAATTATTGGTTAGTGGGGTATTGTGCACATTACTAATTGTCTCCCAGTTAGGTTCATTGACCTACTCGGGATAATCACTGTTAGGTTCATTGACCTACAGGGATAATCGTCACTATTTAGGTTCATTGATCTAAATAGTGGTATGACCATCGTCACCATTGTGACATGTCACCATTGTGACAGAATGCCAGATAAAAAAATAGATAGAAGCCATTGTAATCGCTCTTATGCTGTAATTAATAACTATGCATCATTATGCAAAATAGAATGATTCACTCAGTATTTCCCGCTGACAAAACCTTTTTCAAACATGTTTCAGGTGATCACATATGATCTAGGAAAAGTGCCATATAGCACTACAAGCTCAAGGAAGTGGCTCAGTATAAAATAAAGAAACATGTTTTATGAAAATAAAAAGATTTCTTTGTGAAATCAAACTATTGTAAATTACCGGGTTTATCCCGAGTTGTGAAATAAAATAATCGGGAAATATTTACATTTTAAAAGATCCTGATGAAAACTTCCGCTGTAAAACTCAATTAAATAAATACCGCAGTATTTTCTGTCCCGCGGCTCCTAAAACGGGTCAAACCGGGTCGGGGGCCGTGACAGAAAAAGGTGGTATCAGAGCCACTTATCGAGCCACTGATTTAAGCCAATTAAGTATTTAGAAAATACTTAATAATTTTTATTAATTGCTATTTTGTGATTATATGTTTCAATTATTTGACTAATTTTGAATATTATGGGCAGATTTTTATATATATATTGTAATATTTATTGCTCTATCATCATTAATCGAAAAACATTATATATAAATTTACTTGATTATATATGGAATTACCTAATATAATATTACTATATTGTGGTAAAGAAATTATATTTTATGTTTGAAGTATACTCTTATTTAAAATTATTGTTTAGTTATTTATTATTAATAATTTTATTATTAATAATAATATATTAATAGTAGTAGTATTAAGATTATTTTTAAATACTAGGGTTATTATCAAAGGCAGATATTGGATAGCCTAGCCTTAATTAGGCATGGACTGATCACCTATGCTTAAACAAGGCAGCACTAACCAATATCCACCATGATAATGACTAGTTAATATATATAAATTAAGTCATCATACTTATTTAGTATATAGATTTTTATATGTTAACTACTGTAATAGTAAATATAAATCTTTAAATATTTTGATTTAAAGTTTAGTATTTTTATTATCTACAGTCTAGAAAATTTATAAATAAATTACAAATAAAACCTAGTATATTTTAATTTTCAGTTGGTTTGGTAGTATGAAATACTATTTAAAAAGTTGTTCTATAAAATTTTGATCATGACTTAGTAAATTGTGTATAAACAGCATGAGTGATCTGTCAGAAGCCCTTCAGAATTTAAATCTCTATCCAGTAAGAATCGAAGTTTCCAGAGATTTTAATAGGTATATTCCAGACATAGAAGAACCTATAGAATTTAACGCTTTACCTCTAGAGAAACCTAAGCCTAAGAAAATGGAAATTGGGGAAAGCTCTAGGCAAATTGAAGAGTTACCATCTCAAGAAGAATTAGATTTTATAATGGCAACCGATGATACTATTGAGCCTGTTAATGAAAATAATTTTATGAACTTAGAACCATCTATTCCAAACTCTTCAAATCACAGGAATATAGACGAATGGTTGGATAATGAAATACTGTTACAAAACCATCCCTATAGGCTTTTTCCTAAGTACAATCCAGAACCTTTATCAAAATTACCAATAAGTAATGAGAATAGGACTGAACTCCATCATTTTGACAACATGGATGCTAGGAATAGGATCCAAGAGATTTTGGGGCAGATCTCCTGGAAATACGATGAGAAGAAACGCCGTTACTAGGACATTATCTGACAAAGGATAGGGGATTATGAAACTATGGTTGTGTAATAGTAACAGTAAAATCAGTATGTGTAAATTAAATAATAAAACGAGTGTATATAGAAATATGATATAAGGAAATATTAGAAAAGTTACAAATCTGTTTATTCGTTTATGTGATTATGTGCAACTAAATTGTGACATTGAATTATTTCCTTTATACTAATTATTTATCTATAAATTAGATATCAGATGGAAAACGCTAATAATGAACCAGTTAATGAGGGTAATCAATCTGAACACCAACTAGGGGATCAATATGTAACTAGGCAAGATATAGAAAATATCATTGCTCAAGAGATAGCCAACACTATTCCAGGAATAGTTGCTCAAGAGATAGCCAATGCTATACCAGCACTCATTGCTGCTGTTAAAAATCCAATTGAACCGCAACAAGTTGTTCCTAGTAAACGCATTTCTGAAGATAATTTCAGTAATAGCGTAAATGGAGGCGGTGATCATGTTAACCATGATAATGAACCACGGCAAGCTCCGCTCCCTAAGAAAAGGAAAGTTGCAACGCCTGGTTGCACTTATAAAGAATTTCTTGCTTGTAAACCCACTGAGTTTGCAGGCAATGAAGGAGCGACAGCGGCACTGCGTTGGTTAGAGAAAACCGAGGCAGTAATTGCCATAAGTAAATGTGCTCAGGATGATCAGGTCATGTACGCATCAAACCTTTTCAAAGAAGTAGCGCTAGAATGGTGGAATACAGTGTTACAAGCAAAAGGAAGAAGGATGGCGTATGCTATGAATTGGGAAGAATTTAAGAGTTTTGTAGAAAGAAAATTCTGTCCTGAGTATGAAAAGGAACAAATGGCAAATAAATTTCTAACCCACCGGATGATGGATGTAGATTGTCGAGGGTATACTACGACATTCTTCGAATATGCTCGAGTGGTACCAACCCTGGCTTCGCCAGAACCGGTACTTATTTCTCGTTATATTTGGGGATTAATTTATGAGATCCGTAATATCGTCAAGGCTGCGAAACCTCGTACGATTGATGATGCAGTAGAATTAGCCAATACTCTGACTGACGAGCTAGTACGGACAAGAGAAGAAAATAGAAGGAAGGAAGTAGCCCAAAAGATTACCCAAGAATTTCGTTCGGGTAACCATAACAATTTCAAGAAAGGATGGAATGGGCAATCTTCTACTAGTACATTTTGCAATTTTTGCAAAAGGAAGCATTTTGGAAGATGCAAAGGATATTGCAATTTTTGCAAGATTCCAGGGCATCAAGAAGAAGACTGTAGGAGGAAGAAATTTTCAGTTTGCTACAACTGTAGAGAAACTGGACATCTTAGGCCAGATTGTCCAAAACTAAATAAACCATTTGACAATCAAGCCAAACCGTCAGAAGGAGCAAAGAGGAATGCGAGAGCCTTTCAGCTGACTACTCATGAAGCCGAGATGATTCCAGATGTGATAGCCGGTATGTTCTTAGCTTACAACATTTACCTAAAAGTATTATTTGACTCTGGTGCAAACCAAAGTTTTATACATACTTTATTCTGCCAAACTCTTAACTTACCGTTAACAAGCATTAGATAAATTTCTACAGTAGAATCGGCAGATGGGAATTTAGTTAAAGTAAATAAGGTTCTGCAAAATGTAGAAATAGAACTTTTAAGTTATAAGTTTTCTGCAATCCTATTATCTATGAAATTAGTTGAATTCGATGTTATGATCATTATCTGTGATCAGAATTTCTTAGAAATTCAATCAACCATCGGAGAAGTAATTATGATTACAGGAGATAAACCATGTAAGCCTATGAAGTTCATATCAGTAATGGAAATTGCTAATTATGAACGAAAGCAAGGAATAGTATATATGATTTCAGTAATCATTAATACTAAAGATACAGAAATTAAGGAAATTTCTGTAATTTCAGAATAACCAGATGTATTTCCAGAAGATTTACCTGGATTACCACTAGATATGAAGATAGAATTTAGGATTTATCAATTTTAGGAATTTTACCGATAAACCAGGGAACCTTATCGGTTAGCACAATATTGGTTGTTAAGAAAAAGTATGGTTCGATAAGAATGTGTATTGATTATAGGAAATTGAATAAGGTTATAATTAAGAATCAATACCCATTACATAGAATTAATGATCTATTCAATCAATTCCAGGGAAATAGATATTTTACGGATATTATCAATTAAAAATATCAGAGGAAGAGGTACCTAAGACTATTTTCAGAACTAGGTATGGTCATTACGAGTTTACAATCATGCCATTCGAATTAAAGAATGCACCTGCAGCATTCATGGACATGATAAATAGGGTCTGTAAATTATATTTGGATAAATTGGTAATTGTCTTCATAGATAATATACTTATTTATTACAAAAGAAGGAAAGAACATTGACAGCACTGGCATGTACTCTTAATTTTGTTAAGAAAAGAAAAGCTTTACGCCAAATTTTCGAAGAAGGAATTTTGGCTGCTAGAAGTGCAATTTTAGGTCATATGGTGAATCATGAAGGTATTCACTTAGATCTTGCTAAGATAGCAGTAATTACCAAATGGAAGATTCTGCAATCCGCAATGGAAATTAGGAATTTTGTAGGTTTAGTATTATAGACAGTTTATTAAGGAATTTTCAAAATAGTTATATCATTAACTAAGTTAACCTGTAAAACAGTTAAGTTTGATTAGAGATTTAAACAAGAAGAAGTTTTTAGGATATTAAAACATAAATCCTAGCCTTACCAAAAGGAACTGAAAGATTTTGAAGTATAAGGTAATGCTTCAAAGTTAGGATTTGGATATATGTTAATGCAACGCAAAAAGGTAATTGCGTATGCCTCAAGGCAATTGGAAAAGTATGAATTTAGAGTCATAATTTTTGCCTTAAGATTTGGAGATATTATCTGTATGGAAGTAAGGATACTATCTATACAGATTATAAGAAGTTAAGATATATATTTGGGCAAAAAGAATTAAAACATGAAGATAAAGGAGATGGATGAAAATCCTAAGTAACTACAACTGTGATATTTAGTATCACGAAGGAAAGGATGAAAACAACAAGAGATAGTCATAAGAATTATACAGATAATAGATAAAAGCCGTTGGAGTTCGAATTGGAGACAAAATATAATTGGAAGTATCTCCTTGGAAAAGAATTGTTAGATTCGGTAAGAAAGGAAAGCTAAGACTAAAATACGTAGGACCATTTCCAGTAATTCAACGTATTGGATCAGTTATTTATAGTTTACAACTACCAGGAAGGTTAGTTGGAATACATGATATATTTCATGTATTCAAGAAATGTCTATCAGATGAATTTTTGGTAGTACCTTTCCAAGATATAAAGGTAAACAAATAATGTTAGTTTAAGTAAAGTAGGATTCAAAGACAGGATCCTAATATACTTGGGAACTGGAATCCAAAAGGAAGAAAAAGTATTCTCAATTATTCCAGTAAATCTCGAGGACGAGATTTTTATTAAGTTGGGGAGAATGTAACAACTCTCATCAAAAGTCATAATTATTAAGTTAATTTGACCAATAGGAAACCTTAATTGAGACACCCAAGTGATTCTGAACAAACCCTAAAATTTTCATAATTTTCAGAATCAGGATTAGGGCCCCTAAAACTCAGGGGGGGTAAACCCTAGTTGATAATTATCCTTAAAATTCGTTGTCAATAAACTGAAATGTGAATATGGCAACTCATCAGAGCTAGTCCCACACGTGGCTACTCTATAACCGACTTTTAAACCCATACGATGCGTAGAGGAGTATGGCCTACGATGCGCAGGCTAGTTAAAATACCATACGATGCGCAGGGGATGTTTGGCCTACGATGCGCAGGGCTTCTCAAATTTCAGCTATAAATAGCAGACATTGGCATTCGAAATCTGAACATTTTACGTCGAAAGAATTCACAATTATACACCGAGTTTACTGCTGTATACTTCAATTAACACACACAGGCACTAAATTGAAGCTGCAATCAGGGTATTAGCACAATCGCTGCTACGATTCATTGTCCGATCGATCAATATATCCAATGAATGTTTAAGTGTCGCCCACATTAGGGTTATACTTTATCGTTCGTCATTAATTTGACGGATCATCGTTAATTCGATGGATAAAGTATTGTACTTTGTCGTTCGTTGTGAATTCAACGGATCATCGTTAATTCGATGGATGAAGTATTGCACTTTATAGTTCATTGTGAGAATTTGATCTCGTGAGTTATCGTAAATGCTGGATTGATTACTAACCCTAAATTGTGTGCTTGTTATTGAAATTAGGATAAAAGGCTAATCAGTAGGCTAGGCTCTGCCCGTATAAATCTGCAATGTGAGTCATTCTCTTTTTCTCACAGTTTGTGAGTTATTCTCTTTTTATCAAATATTTTACAATACCTCAAATTATTTTCAAGGTTATAATTACAGTGACTAAGTCATGGATATCTTGAATTATTGGTTAGTGGGGTATTGTGCACATTACTAATTGTCTCCCAGTTAGGTTCATTGACCTACTCGGGATAATCACTGTTAGGTTCATTGACCTACAGGGATAATCGTCACTATTTAGGTTCATTGATCTAAATAGTGGTATGACCATCGTCACCATTGTGACAGAATGCCAGATAAAAAATAAGATAGAAGCCATTGTAACGCTCTTATGCTGTAATTAATAACTATGCATCATTATGCAAAATAGAATGATTCACTCAGTATTTCCCGCTGACAAAACCTTTTTCAAACATGTTTCAGGTGATCACATATGATCTAGGAAAAGTGCCATATAGCACTACAAGCTCAAGGAAGTGGCTCAGTATAAAATAAAGAAACATGTTTTATGAAAATAAAAAGATTTCTTTGTGAAATCAAACTATTGTAAATTACCGGGTTTATCCCGAGTTGTGAAATAAAATAATCGGGAAATATTTACATTTTAAAAGATCCTGATGAAAACTTCCGCTGTAAAACTCAATTAAATAAATACCGCAGTATTTTCTGTCCCGCGGCTCCTGAAACGGGTCAAACCGGGTCGGGGGCCGTGACACTTGATGCGCCGGGTAATTTGCTTCATCAACAGGTGGAGTGGGAGTCTTGTTCAAGTCTAGCAACTGTGTTTTTTGATCAACAGGGACTCCAGACACAACCTCCTCCTCCTCATTGGCAGCATTTGCTCCCCATGTGTCGTTAGAATAGCGATTACCGAAATAATTATCGTTCCAAAATGATGACATTTTAACAAGATTGAACAAGATGTTTACTGAAGAAGAAGATGAAAAAGAAAGCAGAGGATCAATGAACTCGAAGTGAACAGAGATGCATAGATAAATAGAATTTCAAATTTACTCAAATACGCAGCGTATAGCTCTCTACTCCCCGTATTACTTTATTCACGTGCCTAGACAACATCGTATCAGTGTCAAATCAGTCTGACATATACGCTACGTATTGGTCAATACGCTGCGTATACTGTTAACCCTATACGCTGAGTATTGACCAATACGCAGCGTATATTTGACTGATTTGACATGGTACTAGGTTTGACTGTCTGGTCGTGTACCTGCCCCTTACATACGCTGCGTATTGACCAATACGCAGCGTATAGGGTTAACAGTATACGCTGCGTATTGACCAATACGCAGCGTATTTAAACCCTAAGTGTGCAGATAGGCAAACTGAGTGTGCAGATAGTGAGAGCCATATGAAAAGGCATGTGTATGCACCCTAAGTTACTAAATGTATAAGAGTATAATAATTCAGTTCTATTTATATATTTTCATAGTATGCTTATGAGTTGATTACATGAATTGTTTGGTGGTGTTTTTAAATCCTTATTGCTTAGTTCTTATATTGGTGTTTTCATCGTCATTTTTTAATCAATAACAACCAAATTTCCAGATCCTTTAAATTCAATTATGCCGGCCTCCGGAGACGATGAGCGACGGTTACGCCTGTAAATGGGGTGCGTCAGTTTGGGGTTGGTTTGGTTGTCATCTGTAAGATTCCGATGGTTCGGTTTGGAGTTCGGAGTACCAAGTTACGACCTTAACTGAAGATTTGCCACTGTTACATCATCACGGTTTGCGTATCTTTGCGACAGTTTCATTTTACCGTTGTTGTCCAGGTTTCATTTTTATATGATTTTTTCAATTTTAATGAATAACATTTTAAAATAATTATACTTTAGAACAATATTCTCGTCTTTTGAATAAAGAATCAATTATTAAACAATCATGGATTGATGATAAGAACGATTCACAAACCGATGTGATCATTATAAAGGTGAGTTTATTTTCTATTTTGATGTTAGATCATAATGTTCAGTTTGATAATTTGAAGATTGATGGATGGAATCAAGAAAAGAATTTTGATATTAATAGAAGTGGGGGGATTTTAGTTTGTTGAATTTGTTGTTTTTTGTTTTGTTAATAGGAATAGGTTTAGTGTGTTGAATTTGCTGCATTTGTTTTGTTAATAGGAAAAGACTGCAACGTGGAAGCCAGAGCCGATCAAGACAAAAGAAGATTCGCAGGAGAGGTTTAAAACCATAATACCATATGGTCTTGGCGTGGAAGCCCCTCCAAGCCGGGAACACTAGACCTGGCAAACGGATTGGGTTGGGTCGGGTCATGGGTCAAAACGGGTTCAGGTCAAACGGGTCAATTAAAAAAGGGGATGTTTTGGTTCGGGTCAAAACGGGTTCGGGTCGGAACGGGTTCGGGTCAGAACGGGTTTCAGGTCGGAACGGATTTCGGGTCGGGTTGGTTACAAATGTTTTTTAAAGAGATTATACATCAAGGGGCAATTTTGTTCGGTTCGAAACGATACTGGTTAAAACAGTACGGGTCGAAATGGTTCGCGTTTCGAAACGGTACTGGTTGAAACGGTACGGGTCGAAACGGTACTAGTCGAAATGGTAGGGGTCGAAGTTAACGAAGTAATTTTCTGTTAGTTTTACAGGTGCGTACATCTGTGTGCGTTGAAGTGTCCTTCTGGTGTTTTGTGGACTACATCTATGAAATGAATGTTCTCTTAGTTATTGTTTGTTGTATAATGTTTTGTTATATGATTTCTAATCTGAAAAATGGTTTTGATTGCATGATTGACTATCTAGATGAAATTGAATTACTGAGTGAATGACCGTGTAGCTTATCTAGATATGCTTTTGGTTCATTTGAACTGTCGGCATTCAGTAGATAAGCAATGTTTGTTGAGTATTTTGGTACATTGTCTTGCTGGTACTGTATGAGGGGTTTGAGTGACTTGAGTCATCATATCGTTATTTGTCATATCTTAGATATTTATTCGCGTCGAAACAGTTCGCGTTGAAACTGTTCGATTCGAAACAGTACTGGTCGAAACGGTACGATTCGAAACGGTACTGGTTGAAACGGTACGGGTCGAAACGGTACTGCTCGAAACAGTACGAGTCGAAACGGTTTGCCTCGAAACGGTTCGATTCGAAATGGTACTGGTCGAAACGGTACGGGTCAAAACGGTTCGCGTCGAAACGGTACGAAACTCGTCCCGACCCGAAACTCGTCTCGTGCGGAAACTCATGTCGGCCCAAAACCCGTTGCGATCCGAAACCCGTCCCGTGCAGAAACCCGTGTCCGCCCGAAACCCGACCCAAACCGACCCCTTTCCGATCCAAAACCTTCGTCGTGCCGAAACCCATCTCGGCCCGAAACTCAATTTGAACTGAACCTGTTCTGATCCAAAACCCGTTTCGTGCCGTAACCCGTGTTGTGCGAATACTTGTGCCGGCTCGAAACCCATTCCGATCTGAAACCTGCCCTATTTATTTAAGACACTATCCCACATCGACCCATTCCTTTAATGTTGTCGACCCGCTTTGACCCGAAAATAACAAGATGGAATTTCAAGTGACCCGTTGTGACCCATTTAGTTAAAATATCTACACAAACCAACCCATATAATTTTAAAAACAACCCAAACTGACCCACTTGGAAGGCTTTGGGTCAAGATTTCCCCCTCTAGGGAACACCATCCGCGTATGGCGTGGAAGACGGCGTTGTGGGTTGGGCTTGAGGATTTCCATCGGCGTAGGGGCAAATGTGGTGGTGAGTGGAGAATTTTGATTGGTGGGTGTAGTTTAGGTTTATTTTGATTGGTTGATATATTTTTTTATTCTCTTCCACGCCACCATATTGACGTGATTGCCACGTGTCGCTCTACGCTCTCTCTTCAAACCCCTCAACCCCGTGTTTTTTTCTCCACGCCACCATAATGACATAATTGCCACATGTCGCTCCATGCCCTCTCTTCAAGCCTCTTCACACCGTGTAGTCTAAGCTTTGGGGGAAGGGGGGGGGGGGGGTACCGGATAAAAGTGATGGTGCAACAATGTCTTCTATAATATTTAATGAAACTGTGTTTTTTTTTTCAATTAGAAATCCCGTGTAGGGATGAGCACGGTACCCATTCGGTACCGAAATACGGGGAAAAGTGGTAGGCACCAAATATACTGATTCGGTACCGGTACCCGGTACCAAATGCTCATCCATGGTCCCATGTCAAAGGTAACAAGATTTTATTAAAAAAAAAAAACATTTTTAGGGACATTTGTATAATTGCATACAATAGTCTATGCCGAAATTGAAAGATTTGTAGTAACTACATTGGTTATGAACCACTATAGAAAAGACAAAAAGTTTAGTATGTTCAATGGGCAACACGAAGAATGTATATGTAACTTCATTGTAGATCAAGTTACACAAACAAACCAAGTTTGATGGAGTTGGGTGGATTTTGCTGAATTTTGAATGCAAAATATACAGTTGAATTATTTTGATTAGTGATTGGTTCATTTGTATGTCAATAATTAAGTAAAATAATGTTGGTTCAATTGGTAATGTCTAAATTTCATTTGTTTTTGTATGTCAGTAATTAGGTAAAATAATGTTGGTTCAATTGGTAATGTCTAAATTTCATTTGGTTTTGGAATTGGGTTATTCCTTAAAACACTTTTATCTATATCTTAAAGTAAAATGTTTTAGTGAGTAAAATGTTTTAGTATGCTGTCCTAGAATAAGGATAAAGCTAAATGAAAAAAATAGTTTGCATAAAATAAAAAATTCTCTCTTCTTACATATTGACATTAAATACATTCACAATCATCATCCCGCTGCAACGCGCGGGCTGACGTCAACTCGTATATATACAATTACCAAACGTCTATTATGAGAAAAAACACTGCAGTAGGAACAATGTTTAGTTTTTTTTTAATAATCCTTTTATAACTCATGCATTTTATCTCAAATATAATACACACACACATTTTTTTCTCTTTTATTATATTCGGACCAACGAATTTTTATTACAATTCTTATTTTGTTTAGTTAATATTATATTATATAAATATTATGTTGTGTTATATTATATTGTATTATGTCATGTTATACTATATATATATATATATTCTTTGTTTAGTTTAGGTAATGTTACGTCATATTATATTATGCTATATCATGTGATGTGATGTTATCTATAATACTATATAAAGTAAATGTCATGGACAAGATTGTAATTTTACCATATACATAAATTTTAAAGAATTATGTACAAGAGATATCAAGCCATTTTAGAAGGGGTAAACTGAGACAATGTCCAAACTTTTAAGACACCTTGAGGGCAATATAGAGATTTCATCAATGGAATTTTAGAAAAACCTACATTTATATCATCAATCTCACCACCGCCTGCCATTTTATCTACATCTTAAACCCCTAAAGAAGCAGTTGATTGGTCCATCCTTTTTTATAACTAAGAAACATCAGTTACAAATCCATCACACAAAATTAAGACTTCAATGATACGAATCATCAATCGTCTCTTCCTTCCCCCAACGAATCGAAACCCTAGAAATTTATAACCCTACCCATCAGCTCCAATTAATCTGTGATTATCTCAATTCTGCGTTGTTTTGGTTATGTTTTATCGTCTCCGATATTGTCTCAATTCCTTCCCCCAACATAGAAACACTAGAAATCGATGAACGAGAGCAGAAATCGGTTAAATGGTACCTGTAATTGCACTCGTACAATACATTTTACAAGCAACACAAATGAACATTGTACCACACAATGATAAATGGGTTGTTGCCATGTTAGGCATTGCTCTCATCATCTATAACTGTAAACACAATAAGTAGGGATAATCCCGTTTGTATTGTGAAACCCCTTTACTCATCACAAATTCATAACAAAACATAGGGGACAAATTCGATCCATAAAACCCCAAGCTTTTTTTAATCTAATTACAAAGTTCAATTTCAACATGGGAATTAAAGTTGTGCATTAGTCAAATTCAATGTTGTTTTCACATTAAGATGGGATGCTACAGGTAAAAGAGGGTTAAAACTATACCGTATCCAGAAGATGAAAAAAGAAAAAAAATTGCAAAATGTCAAGAATCTGCTAGGAAAGATGTTGAGTGTCTATTTGGGGTTCTACAACAAAAATGGCACATAGTTGCAAACCCAGCACGAGCACTTGAACTCAAAACATTGAGATATTGTATGTATGCTTGTATCTTGCTGCATAACATGATTATCGAAGATGAATGTAACGCCATATGTGATTATGATCCTAACGACATTCATGAGAATGTTGTACCATTTGATGAAGGGCAACAAGAATCTAACATGTGGGTGTTATACAACGAGACTACGCATAACCATCTTCGTTCAGATTTTATTGAACATGTTTGGCAATTTTATTGAACATGATGGCGATGACATGACGCTGACGTGAAGGATCATGGTGGTCATGAGGGTCATGACCACACACATTGCTCAATTTTTGGTGGATTTTATCTAATCCTTCTGTAACTATATATAATCAATTAAATATATTTGTGTTTGTACTCCTTACCTGTATTTGTATAAAAAATATATGTATTAGATATATTGTAATTATTAGGTTATCAGATGCGATAACATATAAATTAACTCTTTTTATTTTCTATTACAACAAAAAACATCCTAATATATATTAAACAACGACAATAGGTGTACTGTATGTTAAATTCATAAATTTGCTTTACATTTTTAGTTGCAAATAAATAACTGAATTAATTATAGATGTTAAAGTAAGTGTTGTTTTATATAACTTTTAAAATCAAAGTAGGTAATAGGTAAATTGGATAGATTTGATTTGGTAACCATCGATAAAATCATAATCTCAACTGTGCTTGCTTTCGGTGCCAATTAATACTATCTAAGAATTCGGTACCAACCAGTACCATAACGCAAAAACCTATACCGGGTTTTTTCAGTATGGTAATCGGTACCAACTTTTCATGCAAATCAGTACCAGTACTTTCGGTATGGTACCGGTACATTACCGATCTCCATCTCCTACTGATAACTATGATTTCCTTTTATTTCTAAAAAAAATTGTTTGGAATGCTATTTGTTTGCTTATGCTAACAAATTGATTGGTGTTATACGCAATTGGAGAATAGGTGCATCTTAGTTTGATAATGAAACTACCACGCAATACAGAAGAACCACACATAACAGAAGAATTATTCTATGCTCATGCTTCCGTTACTAGGTTATAAGATTGAACTTTTGGTACGGGTTGATATGAGCTAGGGATTCATAATAATAAAATGTGAAAAAAATATCCCAATTTTAGTATTTGCTTTGGGCCTCTAAAGAGTTTTAGCTAGCCCTAACCTAAAGTGTATCTACAAATGGCTCGAATAAAAAAAAGGTTCCAAAGATTTAGGTTCTTAAAACAAGTAAAACAAAACCTTTAAAGATCTCTTTTTAATCAAGGTGGGCTTTTGTAATGCTTATTATAAAGCATAAAGACGTCTAAGCACTTGAAATGTTTATGTTTTTTTGTATTTAGTTTCTCTACTTGTGACTGGAATGGACCTGACAGGAATAGACCTGAACAACACCAGTTCAAATAGAATGATAAATAGTACGCATAGTTCTACAGTTTGTTTTAGATACAAATTCATCACCAAAACAAAAGGTAGGGCTATGACGTCCAACCAGATATACTATACTGATACACCCGTACGGTTAGAGAGTCGTGTCTAAGAATACCATCCAACGCGCTACGGTTAAGCTAGCTACACGGTATTGTGTTTTTTACAAGGAATTGTCTTTTTACAAAGACATTTGCTTTTTGTATAACATTATGTTATTGCCATTGTGTTTTTGAATAACATTGTATTTTTTTTGTGTAACATTGTGTTATTGCCATTGTGTTTTTATATGACACTCTCTTTTGTAGTTGTTTGTGTTTATATCTAACATTGTGCTCTACTATATCATTGTGTTTTTGTATAAATATTGTGTTTTTTAAGAGATATTATGTTATTATATGACAAGATTTATTTTTTATTTGTATTTTTTACAACATACAATGTATTATGGTTTATTTTCAAGTTAAATTGTTTATGTATCTGTCGACTATCAATTGTTCAGTTAATGGTTAATAAAACTCTTCTATCAACGTAAACAAATACCCCCTAACTCCAATTTTCTTTAGAACGGTAGTTAACTCGAGAGGTTATTATTTACATGAGGTATTTAGGTATATATATAGGGGACCGCTAAAATGAGAACCACCTCTAGTTGTAAGAACCGTGAGAACTACGTCGTACGGGGCGAGGTGGACCAAATTTTTTTTTCATAAACGTAGATGCATGTATTATAAACACATTTGTAAAAAAAAATGTCGGGTGTGTAGTTTTGAGCACCCAAAGTTTGCGTTTACGGGACCCGTAAATTTTATTTAAAATTTACGGTACCCGTAAACACAAACTTGTGGTGTTCAAAACTACACACACGACATTTTTTTTTTTGGATTTTTTTTTACAAATGTGTTTATAATACAAGCATCTACGTTTATGAAAAAAATTTTGGTCCAACTCGCCCCGGATCAAAAAGTTCTGACGGTTCTTACAACTGGAGGTGGTTCTCATTTTAGCGGTCCCCTATATATATATATATATATATATATATATATATATATATATATAGGGTAAGGTTCATGCGAGAATCACCTTTATTGCGAGAACCAATGTGAACACAACCTAAAATAGCTAAAAAAACCTAAAAAAACTAACTCCCACCCCCCACCCCAAAAAAAAAAACCTAACCCCCCCCCCCCCCACCCCTAAAAAAACCTAAACCCCCCTCCCCTGTTAACCAGGAAAGTGTGCTCATCCATCTTAATGTTTGGAGACCCCCTGCCATGCCATGCCAGCCATCATCACTTAATAATAAAATCCAGAATTAAGTGTGTGTACACCATGAACATATCATGACGACTTACTTTCCCCACCAAAGCTCATCTTCGGTGGTCTCGTCTCTCACAACGCGCTTATCCCTTGGTGATCGCCCTGTCTTCGCCCCAGATAACGTCGCCAAAGCCCCGCTCGATGTTATGAACGATCCTTTCTCATACTTTATGGCCTGCTACAATGCATGTGCTTGCCTTGGCCTTGGCTTGGCCTTGGCTTGCCTTCCTAGCACATGCTTGTCCTTGGCATGTCATCCCAGCACATGCCTGTCTACCCCAAGAGTACTATCAACCCCCTATATATACATTCTGCACAAAAAGTAAAGTGACAGGAACAGACATTAATTTTTTGAGGAATCATAATTTTTAAGGCAAGCACGTGGTCAGGCCACGCTTTCAGGTCGTCGTGCAGGAAACAAGGGCAGCGTGCTAGGCAACATGCCATGATGTGGGGAGCTTCCAAAAAAAAAAGATATTTCTTAATTAAAAATTTCTAATGGAAAATAAAAATCTATTCAAAAACGATTCTGAAGAGTCAGAAGAAATAACTAAAGTGATAAACTTTAGTGAAAATGAAAAGGGTTTTGTATCAGATTACATGATTAATTCTGATCAACTAACAAAAATTAGCAAGCTTAAATTCAAGCTTGACACAAAACAGGTTTTTAAACAACCAAAAACTTTACAAAGTTTAGTTTCTAGAAAAAATAAAATATTTTATTGTTTTAACACTGAAGAACTTTCAGTAGACATAAAAATACATCTAGAGAAGTTTATTTGCCACTCCTAACAAAGGGAGAAATAGCAAAAAAACTTTTACATATTAAACCAGAGTTGAGAAAATATCTCAATATGGTACATATAGGAGCAGTCAAAATCCTCCTAAAAGCACAATTTAGAGATGGAATATATTTTCCTATAAAAATGACCCTCGTTGATAACAGAATTATCAATAGGCAAGATGCTCTTCTGGGAGCAATTCAAGGATATTTAGCATATGGTAAATTTATGTTTACTGTCTATCCTAAATTTTCTTTACATCGAGATTCTAAGGATTTCGACAAAACTTTAAGTTTTATACATCAGTGCGAAAGAACTGATCTTATGGAACCAGGAAATAAAGTATTTACGATTAATTATTTAATCTCATATGCTTTAACCAATAGCACTCATTCAATTGAGTCCAAAGAAAAAGAAAGCATAACAATTGAGGATATATTCTCAGAAATTGGAATTGTTGAAGGCAGTAAATTCGCTGAACCATCACAATTACAAGAAAATTGGGCAATAGATATTGCACGAAATAAACAAATTCTAGTATCAAAACCTAGACACAGTTAAGTTATGCTGGAAACTCTTTACAAATAAGAGAATCAGGTAATACAGAACAATTAATACGTTCTATGTCAGAAAGAATAGACGGGTATGGAAGAATTTTAAAAGGAGTTACTGGAGAATAATGTCTTCAAAACCAATTTTAGAATATCTACAATATCTTGATGATCAAATCACCTATGAAGAGGCTGATATTCAAATTTCTTTTATTAAAATAAATCAAATAAAAGAAAATTTTATGGTAAGTCACAAAATAAGATCTCATAATATAAAAATTATTAAGAAAAACATTATTGCTTCTAAGCAAAAAATTATTGAGCTTAAAACTAAAAAAACAATAATATCTACAACATGACTTCTCTTTTAAAATTAGAAGAACTTGTTAAGGATTTAATAAGCAAGGTAGAAAGTTTATCTACCAACGAAAATCTTGAGGTAACTGCTGCAAAAATCATCAAAGATGTTTCAGACAAAATTGATTGAAAAAATAAATTCAAAAACTTTTATGCCCGGAAAGCAAAAAGAAAAAGTTAATAATGAAAAAAGCTTTCAAAAATATTCATTTCCAAACTTCAACGTTGGAAATCCATCTCTAGGAAGTTCTAAAAGTCCAAATGCATTATCATGGCCTTTTGGACCACCTACATGACTAGTTTTGAATATTTAAAACTTTCTTTTCAAAAGTTAGATATGAAAATATCAAGATGCCTTTTGCTACGACAAAATGCCATCAATTTGTTATTAGAAAACTACAATAACTGGGGCATGCATCCAAAAGACAAAATGAATGACATATTTTATCATAAAGGTCAAATAAAAAGGCTTGAACAAAGAATTAAAAATCTTAAAGATAAAAAGATTATTTTATCTTGCGGGTAAAATGAGCTCTATCACTTAAAGATTGGAGCAAATTTTAGATGAACAATTGGATACCCTTCCAGTTGAACAGATAAAAGAACTTGTTAATCTCATTACTTTAGATGACAAAGAATGTGAACAAAAGTTTTCTGAAGATAAAATCTTAAATGAAAGATATTTTTCTGAAAATAAAGAACGGATCTTTGTTTTAAAGAATGAAGAACCAAGGATCTTTCCTTTAAATGAAGAAGAACCCGAAACTGAAGAAAGTTCTTCAGATATTGAAATGTCTCCAACACATTCAAAACATAGAGTAAATAATGCTTCTACTAGCAGAAGTAACAGGCGTTCTAATAGAAAAAAGAATATGGAATTTTCCATGCTGTATCATAAAGGTATACCTAATTCTAATAGTAATGACAATGGTAGTTCAACTACTATTAATACTATTAAAATTGATTGTATCTTTAACCTCGACAAAAGAAAAGAGGTAATTGATAAATGGAACACTGAGATCAGTCTAATCATTCAGACTAATCCAGAAGAGTTCTCTCATGCTAAGGCTTTGTTATTATTAGTTGAACATAAGTCTGCAGGAATAGTCCAAAACTTCATCAAAGGAACAACCTGGAGTGAAGATTTGCATGGTAAGGATCTTTTTGATCAAATTATAAATGCAATATACATGATGCTTTTAGGTCTCGACTTCATAACAGATAAAGACCGAGAAAATCAAAAGACGTTAGAAAAAGCAAGGCAAAATCTTGCTAAAGCACAGCTTTGTGACATATGTCTTCTAGACGATTTCACTTGTCTTTATGAAACAAATTTATATAAATTAGGCACAGGTGAATTCCATTCTTAGATTAATGCTTACCTAATGAAAATTCCCATCGTCGGAGAAAAGGCAAAAGAGCGATGGAATAAAGAAAAGAATCAATTTACAATGCATTCCCTTGGGTTTGCTACAAGAATTGTTAAAAAAGAAATTGCATCCTATTGTGATCTTTCTAATAAACAAAAACAGTTAAAACGTTTTAATAAAAACTGTTGTAAAAAACTTGCTGAGTTCCCACAATTATCTTTTGGCTGTGAACCAACAAAAGATAAAGGTTATTTCAAAAGAAATATAAAACAAAAACTATAAAACGTTTTTGGAAAAACAAGAAAAGAAAATTTTCATCGGGAAAATATTTTTGTAAAGAAAAACCTAAGGTCTGTCCTCAAGGGAAGAAAAAATGTCATTGCTGGATATGTTATGAAGAAGGACATTATGCCAACGAATGTCCCAACAGAAAAAAATTTCCGGAAAAGTTAAAATTTATCTCGGAAGCTGAAATTGAGGGATATTTTCCTGGTGAAAATATTTTTGATGACTATACGCAAGTATATGCATTAGAAATACTAGACAACTTGTCATCTTCTGATTCTTCAACAGAAGACTCAAAATGAATTCTAACCACTCCTTTAGTTGGGGGGAAGAGAATCATAAACAAACTCATTGTTTTGAATTAGCTTATTCAAATATAACTAATCCAAATTCAATTTATATCAAAGGAAAAATCTTTTTCAAAGGATATAAAACCATTGCCCTACATTGTTATGTAGACACAGGGGCAAGTCTTTGTTTAGCAAGCAAACACATAATTCTTGATGATCTATGGGAAAACACTCCCAAAGATATTAAGGCAATTATTGCTAACAAAGAAGTCATTAAATTAGATAAGGTTTGTAGGAACCTTATAATCTATTTTTCTGGAGAACCATTCACCATTTCTACTATCTATCAACAAGATTCAGGTATGGACTTACTTCTTGGAAATAATTTCTATCAACTTTATAGACCTTTCACTCAATGGTTAGACAGAGTATCATTTCATCTTAATCAAGAAATGATTTTGATTAAAAAGGTTACAAAGGCTTTTCAAATCGGAAAACCAAATTTTCTTGAATCCATGAAAAAAGATTCAAAGATAAAACAAATTCCTGGAACTAATATAGTTCAAGAGGTTATAAAACCAGAAAGAATATTTTTACTTGAAATACAAATGTTTCAAAAAATTGAAGAACTACTTGAAAAAGTTTGTTCAGAAAATCTATTCCCTCTCAAACGGCAAAGGGTAAAGAAAAATCAAGTCCGTTTACTCCTGTTGCTTTGGAAAAAAGCAAAAATAGAGTAAATGGAGAACTAAAATCTTCATCTAGCCCAGAAGGAAACGGCTCTAGTAAAGGCATATCAAATCCGTTGATAGCTGACAGTTTGCCAAAAACTGAAAAGGTCTCTCTCAGACCAAGTTACTCTTCCAAAAGAAAAAGAAGAAATATGTAAGTATATTTCTGGAAGCTTTAAACAAGCCGAAAGAAATTACCACAGTAATGAAAAAGAATTACTTGCGGTAAAAAACACAATTTCCAAATTTTCTATTTATCTTACTTCTGTAAAATTTCTAGTCAGGACAGATAATAAAAATTTTACTTATTTTCTGAAAACAAAAATTTCAGGAGATAATAAACAAGGTCGTCTTGTCAGGTGGCAGATGTGGTTTTCAAGATATTCTTTCGACATTGAGCATCTTAAAGGGACCAAAAACGTGCTAGCTGATTGCTTGACATGAGATTTTCAAAATACGTAAACAAATACGTATTTCAAATATTTTTCTATTTTTAAATACTTTTCATGCCTAATTAAGGAGCACACACCCTTCAAACAAAGGCATCACCTATCACTTTCACAGAAGTAAGGCTTATTTTTGAAAAAGAAATGGAGAATTTAAAGGCTTTACGCCTAAAAGAAAAAAAATCTTTTGATAGAATTAAAAGCTATTCGAGATCAGATAGCTCTCTATGACGAAAGTCTAGAACCAACTACTAATTCAGAGCAGGAATCCGTAAGGAAACAGTCTAAATCTATTCCCTCTCAAACGGCAAAGGGTAAAGAAAAATCAAGTCCGTTTACCCCTGTTGCTTTGGAAAAAAGCAAAAATATAGTAAATGAAGAACTAAAATCTTCATCTAGCCTAGAAGCAAACGACTCTGGTAAAGGCATATCAAATCCGTTGATGGCTGACAGTTTGCCAAAAACTGAAAAGGTCTCTCTCAGACCAAGTTACTCTAAAGTCACTCAAATACCATAAATTCTTAAATCAAGATTTTATGTTATCTTTGATGGCGACCACAGAGGAATTTACGAAGACTGGTCTATAGTCAAAAGTTATGTTGATAAAACTGACTATCCCTTCAAAAAATTTGGGTCATTATTACAAGCCCAACAAGAAGCCACCCGATATTCAGCAAACTTCGGGAAAAAAAGAAATACCTTTAAATGTAACCATTTTTTCTGAACCTTTGAAGCCCAAGAAAAAAGAAAGGGTCATTAAATTCAGAAACACTTTCTCAAAACCAACAATAAATGAAGAGAAAGAAGAAAAAGATATTATATATTTAGGCGAATTCAGAACAATTTGGTCAAAGGCTAGAGCCCTAAGCCAAAACGATTTCGAGTTCGAACATATTTACACGGAAGACAAGGCTACTAAAAGTCTTATTATCTTTTGTCCAGGTGCAAGCCCGGAACTGGTTTCTTTAGCATTATCTGCTGGATTAGCAAAGTTCATTTACCCTTCTCCTAATTTACTTGAAATAAGTACTTTATCTGAAGGAGTGAAGAAAACCATCAAAAAAATTCGAAAGAAAATTGCTGCTGCAAGAGATGCAAATATCTTCATCAAGTGTAGTTCTACACTCCCTGACTGGTATCAAGGAAAAACCTTTCCAAGTTACCATCATTTAGAAATTGGTATTGCCAAAACAAGAACGGTCAATCCTTCAAAGGTGATAAAGGAAGACTATGAAAACTATTAAAAATGGTTAGATATCAGGACAAAAGGATTTTTACAAATCCTAGAAAACCTACAAAAAATTAAAGCAGGAAGCTTTAATAAAGTAAATTATTGCAGCACCAACTGCATAATTACTAGCTATAGTGGAACCCATTACCACTACATGAAAAAGAAGCTCTAGAAAGGATGGAACAACGCATTATTTTTAATAAAATAGAAGCAGGCCCCGCCACTAAAGAACAACTTTTCCAAAAGCTACAACGCACATTTGAGAACCATCAGTGCGAATACTGCAAAGCATCTTCTTCAGAAGAAAACAAAAACTCTACTAAAAAGGACAGCTATTCTTCAGACGAAAACACTCGAGAACTGGACCCAACACATGGGTTTGTCGATTAAATAAACGTCATCCATGACGATTGATTAAGGGCTATAACGGTCTATTGTAAAATTCACATCTACTATATAAAGAAGTTGAATTCTTTAAGTTTATCATCCTGACCCTCATCCTCATCTCTCGTATCTTTCCTTTCCAACTTTTCATTTGTAACAAATATGTGTAGAAGTGAGTAAACTCCTTGGTAAAGGAGAGTATGATGTAAATATCAAGAAGTTCTTCCTTAGGGAAGAACAGTTATGAATAAAAATATCAGTTTACTTTTATCCATTATGTTCATCTTTAAAAACTTTTGCAAAACCTGGAGCCCTGGAGCCACAAAAGTACCGTTTAGGCAGGAGGCCGTAGGGAAAAATTGATTGGGTTGGTCACTTGGAAAAATCAACTTAAAGATTTACCTAGTCGGATAAAGAGGAAAGGTATGTTCTATTCTAACTGTTAAATTACTTCGAAATATTTATGTTAATCTCTTCTTAAGCATTTTATAAAACAATTGTTTTTATAAACATACACAAACAAAATCGATTAAACATTATCGAAATCAAATGATTCTTTCATTCTCAATAAGAGTCAACAAATGACTGCTAAAATGAATATTATATTCAAGAAATTGGATTTGTTGAAGGCAGTAAATTCGCTGAACCATCACAATTACAAGAAAATTGGGCAATAGATACTGCACGAAATAAACAAATTCTAGTATCAAAACCTAGACACAGTTTGCTGAATATCGAAAAAAAAACTAACCCCCCCACCCCACCCCACCCCACACTCCCCCCCCCCTAAAAAAAAAAACCTAAACCCCCCCCCCCACCCCCCTCCCCAAGCTAAAATGCTAAAAACTAAACTCCCAAAAAACCTAAAAAAATAAAAAAAAAATCAAAAAACACACAATTTTTTTTTAACATTTTTTACATTAAAATCGCTACTTTTAGTAGCCAAATTTTTTTTTCTTTTTAAAAAATTTAAAAAAAAAATTTGGCTACTAAAAGTAGCGATTTTTTTATAAAAAATATTTAAAAAAAATTGTGTGTTTTTAGTTATTTTTAGGTATTTTTGGTTGTGTTCACGTTGGTTCTCGCGGTTCTCGCAATAAATGGTGGTTTCTAACGGATCCTTCTCCTATATATATATATATATATATATATATAGGGGAAGGTTCATTTGAGAAGAAAAAGAATAAAAGGGTATAATTGTAAAACATTAAATAGTTTTTTTTCTAATCCCATTTATTATTATGTTTGACTAATTAATTAGTCATTAAGACTATAATCCTCCACGCTAAATATTTTTGCCTACACACATCAAAAGTTATCCTACACATTTCGAAATTTATCCTACACATATTGAAATTTTATCCTACACAACTCGTAATTTATCCTACACGCCTCGTATTTATCCTACACTTTAAATGAATTTTTATTTTTATTTTTTGTGAAAAATATATATCTTAAAAATAAGTTACAAATTTAATATAGTTAGTTATTAAAGATGAAACTACCAATTAATGATGTATGTAAGTTTACTAATATACCCTTATAGTTACATTAAGTACAAATATTAAATGAAGTCTAATGAAGCATTCCTATTGGTTGAAATTTCTTCTTTTTTCTTCTTACAAAGAATTTCTTCTCATTTGAACCCTCCACTATATATATATATATATATAGAGAGAGAGAGAGAGAAAGAGAGAAAGGTTAACATACAAAAGCCTTATCGTACTTCACGTACGCGACAAGCGTAACCATCAGATCAGGGCCATAATCACGCATGGATCAGTTAATCACGCATGGGAGCAGTTATTTGGTGATAATCACGCATGGGTATTTTAATCACGCACGTTATGATGGTAAAAAAAAATAATCACGCACGTTATGTATTTGGTCGCGTAGGTTAATGTAAGTTAAGCGGTTTTGTACATTATACTTTCTCTTGCTCTCTCTCTCTCTCTCTCTATATATATATATATATATATATATATATTGGAGGGTTCAAATGGGAAGAAATTTTTTGTAAGAATAAAAAAGAAACAAACTTCAATCAATAATAATGCTTCATTTTAGTTCATTTAATTTTTGTATTTAATATGGGTGTAAGGGTATATTGGTAAAATTAGATAGATCATTAATTGTTAGTCTTCCGTTTTAATAGCTAACTAAATTAAATTTGTAACTTAATTTAAAAAAAGTATTTTTTCAAAGAAGAAAAAAATTAATTTAAAGTGTAGGACAAATTATGAGGTGTGTAGGTTGAATTACGAGTTGTGTAGGATAAATTTCAGTATGTGTAGGATAAATTTCAAAAACGTGTAGGATAAATTTTGATGTGTCTAGGCAAAAATTTTAGTGTGTAGGATGATACTCTTTATGACTAATTAATTAGTCAAAAATAATAATAAATGAGATGAGAGAAAAACTATTTAATGTTTTACAATTGTACCATTTATTCTTTTTCTTCTTAATTTAATTTTTTTCTCAAATGAACCTCCCCCTATATATATATATATATATATATATATATTAACTACACGTTATTGTGTTTTTACAAAGGCAAGGAATTGTGTTTTTACATGGGCATTTGTTTTTTGTATAACATTATGTTATTGCCATTGTAATTTTATATGGCACTATTTTTTGTAGTTATTGGTGTTTTATATGTAACATTGTGCTATACTATAGCATAGTGTTTTTGTATAAACATTGTGTTTTCGAAGAGACGTTGTGTTTTTGTAGAACATTGTGTGTCTACGAAATGGATTTCTTTGCTATTAACACTTGATTTCATTTATAATTTTCTTTCATTTCAAAAACAATGTGGTATAAAACTCGTATACGACTTATGAAATGAAATTGTAAATATAGTGTGCCATTAAACATATTATATGTTTGATTGTCATTGATAGTTTTTATTATTTTTACTATTTTCATAGATATGTAATATGTATAGATCTCTTTTTTTGTTATTCTTACTATTTTTATAGACATATAATATGTATAGATCTCTTTTTTGTTAAGTTATGGTGATAACAACTCTTATGTTAATTAAATTATAAATAATGAATCAATGATATTAAATTGTGCCAACTAAATAACAAAATTTGAGTTATGGAGATTCAATGTTTAGCAATTAATGTGGTACTTTAATTCGTCTATTATGTTTAGAATATGTTTGTTAGTTAGTGTTGATTGTATAAACTTTGTAGCGTAAACAAAATATTTTTTTTGATTCATTCAGTTTATGAAATGTTGTATAATAGTTGATTAAACAAAAAAATTTATGATCTATTTAATTTATGAAATGTTGTGTAATTTTTTATGATAATAAATAAAATCTATGTTTGATTGTCATTGATAGTTTTTTTTTAATTTTTAATACTTTCGTAAACATGTAACATTGATATATCTCATTTATCTTCATTTAATGGTGTTAGCAATTCTTACGTTAATCAATTTACAAATAATTAGTTAAATATTTTAAATTGTGCGAATTAGATGTGAGATTTTAAGCTAGTATGTATGACAATTTAAGAACAGTTGTAGTTACTAATTCTAGTTGGATAAGACGTTATCGGGGTATTCAATGTATACATATTTGGAATGTTATAAATTTTAGGAACCCGTCCCTGTGGATGGGTACACCACTTTTTATGGTGATGACAACTTCTACATTAATCAACTTCTTATCCAACTGCTACAAGTTATGAAATGTTGTGTAAAATTTATTGCCCCATTAAATATATTATATGTTTGATTCTCATTGATAGTTTTTATTATTTTTACTAATTTCATAGACATGTAATATGGATAGATCTCTTTTATCTTAATTTTAGTGTGTTAGCAACTCTTATCTTAATCAACTTACAAATAAGTAATTAAATATATTAAATTTTGCAAATTAAATATGAGAATTTAAGTTAGTATGTATAACAATTCAAGAACTGTTGTACTTACTAATCACAGTTGGATAAGAAGTCACCGTGATATTAAAATATACAGTGAGTTTGGATGGTGTTAATCATATGTACCCGGACCGCGGACGGGTAAACTGCTTTTGGGATGATCTTGGCCGTCCAATCTTGGCAGTTATTTCTGAGGTTTAATCCTGACCGGAATAACCCCCAAAATTTGGCGGTTTTTTTTTTTTTTTTTTGAGTGCGGCAGTTTAGCAGTTCCTCTGTTTCTGCATTTTTCTCGCTAACCTCTTCCACGTCTAGGCATTAACTGATTATACGCTCCTCTTACTACCTATATAAGATGCAAACATAGTTGTTCGATTGTGTTGTTTCCCTTCCGCCTCCATCATCTTTCATCAGTTAACAATTCACAATCTCATGTTGTTTGAGATTTTTGTTTTGATTATCTTGTATCCGTGGTTTAACGCATCAATTTGGGTTTGCCTTTTATTGCAAACATTACAAGATCTGCAATTTACATCTTGAATTTGAAGGTTACTTTTTTTCATAAGATAGTTGTCACCGCTCGTCATCGGAGTTCTCTTATCAGGTAATTATCCAGATAGAAACCTAATCTTTCACTGAGTCATGGTATGTCTTATAATAGCCCCCTTTCATATGAGTATTTCACTTGATTACATCAATAGATTCTAAATCTGTTTTTAACTGCCATTTTCTCCGATCTTTTTCTTAGTTTCCAGTAATTGCTATCTCGAATTTGAAGGTTACTTTTTTTTCATAAGATAGTTGTCACCGCTCATCATCGGAGTTCTCTTATCAGGTAATTATCCAGATAGAAACCTAATCTTTCACTGAGTCATGGTATGTCTTATAATAGCCCCCTTTCATATGAGTATTTCACTTGATTACATCAATAGATTCTAAATCTGTTTTTAACTGCCATTTTCTCCGATCTTTTTCTTAGTTTCCAGTAATTGCTGAATTTTGACAGTCGCAAGCTTTCACAATGTTACTTCCTAAATCCATCCAGGTTCCTTAGGAACAACAAAAGGGCAATCCATCCTGCAATGGCCACCGGTTTGGTTTGCCTGGAGCTCTTTAAAGCTATCGATGGGGTCACAAAGGTTAAAACTATTGAATTTCCACACATCACACCCGTATAGTATTTCGATTTAAAATTAGACAGTTAGGCCATATCACAAGATATTAGTTTCTTAACTGCACTCAATTGCTTATGTTTCATGTATTTCCTTTGTTGTGTGTTAATTGTTTGAGATTTTGTATTATGTTCGGGTTTGTTTAAGAACTCAAATTCTGATTTGGTTAATCTTAGTAACATTTGGTGTATTATGATGGATATTCTCTACTTTATATAATTTATTGCTTGAATTGTAGAGAGGAAAACAAATTTTGTTGTTGTGAGATCTGGTGGTGCGAAGATGGACAGTGGTTCGAATTGCCCAACTTTGAAATTTGGATGACTGAATTTGTCACGAGAAACAACTATAAAGAAAAGATGACACCCATGGAGATGACAACGGTCGATGAAAAGAGGTATGTTATTTATGTGGCATGTTTTCATCTTACAAGAAAACGGGTGTTCATTCATCTATCAAGGTAAATAAATATATATAATTATTTTCATTGATTGTGGTAAAAAGTGTATATAATTATGTTAAATTTATAATAAAAGTGAAAAGAGCAGGTTAAATGTGGAGTATGAGCAAAGAATAGTAGCTGGTGATCTTGAGGATGTGATAACTCTCAGGTTGCAATTCGAAACATGTTTGATTGCTTGTATAGAATATATAGAGGACGGTGATAAATCATGTATGTTCTGTTTCTGTGTCATGTAACTGGAATCTTGAGTGCCTAATATTATAATTACGGTCATTGTTATTCTGTGCAAGGGATTTAAGTTGGGATTCAAAGAGTTCTCCTCCTTTCGAGCGAGTTACTGAAATAAGCATGTGGGAAAGACTTGGTAAGGCTACTATGTTGAACATAAGGCAAATATTGTTTTTTTCATAACATAATAGTGATCACATGTTATCAGTTCGGCACGTATAAGAAAATTTTTGATTATTTTGTATCTCTTGTGCAGATTTAGGTAGATCCATGGGCGTATAACATCCCGTAAAAAGAGACTTGGTCTCATTTGTTTTCGCTAGAGGCTGAAAAAGTCTACACCACTAGCAACTGTGTGGATCAAACGGAACACGGAATGGTATGGAAATGGAGGTGGTGAAGAAATCCTTAATCGGTTGACAAAATTAGGGAATGGCAGCCGTGCAGGAATCTTATCGAGGCGATGTCTTTATTAAACTCCAAAGATAGGTGGGAATGGCTTGGGGACAATTTTGGTAGTTTCTCGCTTGGATTCGTAAAAAAATATTGGTTAATAATCAAGATTACAGCCTGAACTATGTTGTGGAGTGGTAAAAATGGGTGCAATTGAAGTGTAATGTTTTCGCGTGGAGGGCGATCATTAATAGGCTTCCGACAAAGATGGATTTGAGAAGGAGAAACATAAATGTGGCGGATGAATTATGTATTCTGTGCAGTGAAGAAGTCGATACTGTGGAGCACATTTTCTCAGCCTGCTGGACGGCTACTTTGGTGTTGTAGTTTGTCAGCCGCAGCCGCCAATGATTTAATGGAGATACACGAAGGGCAACAACTGAGTAAGGATAAGGCTAGGGTGGTTGAAGGTATCATGGTGATAGTGGCTTGGTGTATATGGAAGGCTAGAAACAACAAGGCTTTTGAAAGAAAAGAAGGCAAAGTGGAAGATATTATCGCATCGATCGAGTTTTTGTGGTTTAAATATAGGTCAAAATGTATAGAGTTGGATTGGATAGAATGGTGTCGTCACCCGATGCAAGGTTGGAGAACTCGCTAGTCGGCCGGTAAGGTGGGGACTAGCGACTACTCGGGATTACTCGGGATTAATCGGATCGGAAATTTATATGTAAATTTTATTATTTTTATAAAGATGTATATATATACTCACACATCCATATCAATATAATACTTAAAAATGTAAAAGTAGTTCAAAATACAAACTAGACTTACATATAAGTCATAACATAGCAAGTCTCAATACTTAAAATTCAAACATTAACAAATAGCTCAAATGTAATCGTCATCCCCGTAGTGTTCAATGAGTTCGACACCATCCGACTCGTATTCAATCTCCTCGTCTGCTTCATCCTTTTTCTCCGACTCAAATTCTTAATTCATATAAGGGTAAGGGATAAGGAAAATGGGCTAAAGTTGTAATATTGGGCCTGTTTTGTAAGGATTTCAAATGGGCCGACTTGGGCCGACTAGGGCGGCTTGGACCGGCTTTGACCGACTAGCGATTTTTTGACTGATTAGTGAAAAATTACTCAGTAGGAGGCCGACTAGCGACTAGTCGGCGATTAATCGTCGAGTAATCGTGATTTTTGCAACACTGACCCGATTTATATGCTTTGATGTATAGCTCAGGTTGGGTATGTGGGTTTATAATGTGTGGGTGTGCCCCCTACTGTATTGTGCAGGTATGTGGGTTTGTAATGTGTGGGATTTCTTCTATTCGTCTAACTCATCTCTTTTTTCATATTAATTATTAAGTTTTAATTTTAATACATATCCCTTCGTATAAAACACAATTTATTTTAAACTATCATCATTTTCTCTATCTTAGTTTCTTTCAAGACATTTTTGGAGTGTATATGCTTTAAAAGTAGACTTCGTGCAACTTTTGAAATGCATTGGACCAGATGTTATATGTCATGCATTGTACCTTTTTAATATTCAAACATGCTAATTACATAAAAAGCTAATTAACTATGGTCAAAACTTAAAACTTGTAAAATTGTTACTTAAATAACAAAATATAATCATAGTTCACATCAGATGTTAGCACTTTAAGTGTGTACTTTTTTTGTTTGCATATGTCGTGCATTGGACCTTTATAATATTCAAACACGCTAATTACATAAAAAGCTAATTAACTTCGATCAAAACTCGAAACTTGTGAAATTGTTACTTGAATAACAATAGAAGACGTTTCAGTAGGTTTCTAAGATAGTGCTACCAAAAGGTATACCATAGTAGAGGTGCACAAATCAAGTTTATTTCAAATAACCGGTTACGGGTGTAATCGGGTATTGAGAAAAATAGGTAGGGTACGGGTATTGAGGAGAAAAACCATACCCTATGTACCCGGGTTAGGTATGATCAGGTTCGGGTATAACCGGGTATTGAAATCGGGTATTAATGCCCAATTTAAAAAAAAAGGTAAGTTTTTTTTTGTTATTTTACACAATAATAAACTCGTTTAAAAATTAAATTAGGATTGAAATTTGTAAAAATAATTAAAATAAATTACAATAACATAAATTCACTTAAGTACAAGTTATTTGATTTATAATATGAATTTTTAGAAAACCTAAATACAGAAGTTGTGAAGTAAACATAAAAATATATTTTAAGAATTCGGGTATTCTATCGAGTATTAAAAAATAGGTATAGGCTATGAGCGGTTTCAGCTATTTTCGGGTATAAATCGAGTAATCTCAAAATGTGTACCGTATTCATACCCTACTAGTAGGGTCGGGGTCGGTTACGGGTATAAAATAACATTTTTTGTATAAAGATAGTGTAATATTTGGGTTTTCTACACATAGCCTTATTGATTTTGATTATTGTGTTTTTCAACTGGGTGGGTCCTGTATACATTGTGTTATAGTTTCTGGTCATTGTGTTTAGTCTGTTATCCATTGTGTTTTAGTATTTTGTCCATTGTGTTTTAAGTTGTCACACCCCAACCGATAGCGGAATCATCGGGGCGTGGCACTAAGCGAATCAGATTGCTCAAGAAATCCATAACGACTAATTTAGCGACAATATTTAACAAGTTCATTATCCCATACTAATAAACAAATATTTCACAAAAAGTCATACAGATTTCATGTCTCTCAAACAATACAAATCCGACAACTTAGATTTTAGGTGAGTTTCTAAAGTAGCCTATCTTGATTCAAGTCAATCTGCGTTTAACCTGCAACATAGTACGTTAAAATAATGTCAATACAAAAATGTATTGGCGAGTATACAGGTTTGATATAGTAATAAAGTAGATAAAAGGGTTGCGAATTTCCACATACATAAATGAGATACCAACATATACACTACAAGACAAAAACTACCAGCTAAGTTCCGAGATGACTACGATGTGCGTTTGTGAAGGTGCGAGTTAGTCTTAACTAGACCTCGTCGGGTGTGAGTCGAACTATAGTAATATACTAGTTAAGGTGGAATGTCACGAGTAAGAGTCCTAGCACATATGTATCAAGCATCACGTGTAAATATGTACGTCAGTCATTCGCATGTGATAATAGTTTCGAGTGTGTACTGCGTTTTGATAAGTTTGTTTTAGATATGAACATATGTTACACCCCAAAGTGTGTTTAAAGCGTTAAAAAGGGGTCAAGTATACTCACAGTGCGTGTTCAACAAATAAACACGATCTGGTTGGATGGATGGGAGCATCGGGTCAGCCTGTGTACGGGAACAGATGCATAAGTATTCCTCAGGGCTGAACGGTCGAAGTCGGAGTGTCGAGTGAGTTAGGTGTTCAACAGTTCATCCGGACGGATGGACTCCATTCGGATGGGCATAGTCCATTCGGATGGGCAGGGTTCATCCGGATGGATGCGCTTGGTCCATTAGGATGGATGGTTCATCCAGACGGATGGCTTAGGCTATTCGGACTGATGGTATGCCTTTTTGTAAAAAGAAGATAGTCAGATGTAAACCGATGTTTTAAAACCGAAGGAAACGATTCGGAACAGTAGTAGAGTCTTTCTGGACGGATGGACATAATCCATTCGAATGGATGGACTGTGATTGGAGTTTTGTAAAATTTTCTTAGACAAAAAGGGTTTTAGTTGACGGAGACGGTTATGATAACAGAGTTAAAATTGACGGAAAAATATCAAGTCAAGCTCATCCAGATGGATGGACATAGTCCATTCGGACGAGTGCGCTGTTCTTGACGAAATCTATGTTTGACCCGTTAGTCGGTTCCTCTCTTTGGTGGAAATCCGTTCTAGGACCGGCTCTCGTCTATGGAACGAGTCGAGAGTCTGACCGGTTCCCGATTCCACTGATCTTTGCACAAAATTGAAAAGAAGTCCATAAAAAGGTTGTAAAACGTTGAAATCTCTCGTGACTTTGATTCCATCTCAAAGGAGTGATGCTCCACAGCGGTTTGCCTAAGCCAACCGTGTGAAAACCATCTTCGAGATGCTCAGAATCACTAGTTTGAGAAAGTTTGAGTGTCTATGTGTGATTGTGATAAAGAAGATGGAGTAGAAGTGAAATAGAGATGAAAATCGAAAGAGATAGCTTACAAAATGGTATTGTTCGCGATCTGGAACCTTGAGAGCGTTTGAGAGTGTTTGAAGAAACAAGAGTGTTGAAATGAGACACAAGACCCCTATTTATAGTTGAGGGCAAGGTCTGCGATTTCCATATGGAGATGTCCGGATGGCGGGGTACGAATGGGCTGTGTCCGGATGGGCAAACTCCACCCGGACGGATGGGCTCCATCTGGACGGATGGGCTCCAATCGGGCGTATGGCCCATTCAGACGGCCGAGTTGCGTTTCGATAATTTCCAACTTTGGTTCGTTTGATGCGTTTTGTTGTGTTACTTATTGTAAATACTTTAAGCGTTTTAGCGAGATAAGTAGTATCGTGTTACGTTGTGTTTCAGTGCGATAAATTGAGTTGCACGTGCCAGTGTTTGCGTGTTTAAACAAGTTTTAATACTTAGATATTTATATATAACTAATAATATAACATATTAGGTCATAGCATAAGTATCTGCGTTTCGAGTTTGCGTTTGCGAGTAGCGATAGCGTAATAGTGTATGAGATAGCGTTTTAAGCGTAAGCGTTGTGATATAGTGTGTTGTGATAAGCGTTGTAGTGCGAAAATATGCGAAGTAGCGATATAGTTTACATTATGATCCGAATCTCGGGTGCTAGGTGTAGCGAGAGTAACGAGAGCGAAAAGCGGGTTGTTACAGAAGTTCTGCTGCCCATTGTGTTTCATCTATTGTTCATTGTGTTTTAGTCGGTTGTTCATAGTGTTTTTACTCTGTTTATCATTATGTTTTATATCTAATGTCAGTTGTGTTTTTAGTCTGTTTTCCATTGTGTTTTTAGTTTAATACGCATTGTGTTTTACGTTATGTCCATTGTCTTTTACCTAACTGGGTTTTCATTTTTTTCAAAAGTGTAACAATAGGGTACTCGTATTAAAGATAAAAAAACGCTCGATTTTATGGTATATTTTTATATACAAATGACGTATAAAAAGTTATGGGTGTTTAAAAATACGGGAGAAATAGCATATGAATGTTTCCAAGCATTTGATAACAATGTGCATGTTTTTTTTAGACAAAATTACTCTTCCCATTTGATCGTTCCTTGGACACTTGTCACTTTATGGTGACTTCTCATCCTTCTCATTTGTTTTAGGCTTTGTAGAATATCTTAACCACACTAAACATATTATATCTCTGATTGTTGTATATTAATTGTTAACAAAAACAAAGTAATATATAATCTGATCTTAGAATAAATAGGAATTATTAGACATAAAACAATATTAAATAAACCATGATATAACAACACAAATACTTTTGGTCCTTTACAATTACATGGACCTATAAGAACTCCACAAAAAAATAATTATTTTGTTATTAGGGGAAAAGTTCTCGTACAAACAGTATTGTCAGCAAAACCTTCAGTTCGTACGTTAAAGGTATTTGTATTTAATCTTTCGCCTAAGAATATAACGTATGACATAACTACTTAATTTATTGCTAGCAATTCATATAAAGTTATAACTATAACGATCATTTATCTATTGCAATAAACTTATAAGGAAATACTATATGTTCACAATTATCATAGACATGTAATATGTATATATCTTTTTCTGTTAATTTTATGGTGATAGCAACTTCTACGTTAATCAACTTACAAATAACGAAGCAAAGATGTTAAATTGCGTTAACTAAATAACAAAACTTGAGTTAACATGTATGACAATTAAACCACTGTTGCACCTACTAATCCCAGTTGGATAAGAAGTTATCATAATCTTAAATGTACACATAGTTTGGATGTTCTTAATCTTAATCTTAAGAACCTGTCCCAATCTTGGCAGTTATTTCTTAGATTAAATCTCAGCCGTAAAATACAGGCAACATAAAATTCGTTACTAAATCCAATTATTCATTTTTTAATGTATCATCTTGCAACAATAAAAAAAGTAAAACTAATTTACCACTAAAATCATTAATTTTAATTAAACATGTAACAGAGTAATATATAATATTTATTTGAGTTAATTACTGTTTTCGTCCATGTGGTTTGTCAAAAATCACTATTTCAGTCCATTAGTTTAAAAATTGCAATTTCAGTCCTTGTGGTATCACTTTCGTAACCATTTCAGTCCGCCTCGTAACCATTTCAGTCCCTGTACTAACATAACAAATGGATTAAAATGGTTACGAAAGTGAAACCACAGGGACTGAAATGGTTACGAAAGTAAAACCACAGGGTCTGAAATCGCAATTTTTAAACTAATGGACTGAAATAGTGATTTTTGACAAACCACAGGGACGAAAACGGTAGGTGTATTAATATTTGTGTCACGATAAATTTGAGTTGCCGCACGCATAGATCAATTTAAGTTGCAGCACGCAACACCTGAAAGAAAAACTTAAATTATATATTAAGAAACAACCGTTAATTTGATCTCTTAATAGATATTACCTTTTTAACAAATAAAACTCGGGATGTATCAATTTTGTTTAACCATTATTAATTCATTAAAATGTGTTCGAATGTTATCCCATGACCTATAAGCTGCAATATTATAAATCATTGTGTTAGAAAAGTCATAAGTCAATATTTATGTAATTTAGTTACACATAATATACATACAATTTAACATTGTGTTTTTGAAGACATTGTGTTTTTAATACGTTCAATCTTGACGGTTATTTATGTATTTTAGTAACACATAATTAAATACATACAATTTAACATTGTGTTTTTGAATATGTAACAATTATTTCTTGAAGCAATTTTCTCCTAAAGATAGTTCAGGTTGACACTTTGGCATGGTCAACCTAATAAATAGGAGATAACATTCCATGATCTAACAAAATAACTATAAAATTAAATAAAAAATTGCAAATTTCCCCCATGATTTTCTGCCCACATTCTGCACCTAAGACACTTCCGACAAAAAGGAAGCAATTTGAAAAAAGAAAAAACAAATGCAGTTTCGGGGGTAGTGGGAGTTTCTTTATATTCCTATACAAAGGTGTGCGATTGACCTTGGCCGTACAAATTAGACGGTTAATTGTGAGGTTTAATCCCGACAAAAATAACCACCAGGTGGTTATGGCAAGAATTTGAATGTTTTTTAGGTGTAGCAGTTTCACGAGGTGAAGTTTTATCGTCACATTGTGTTATGTCATTGTGTTTTAATAAGACATCAAGGTTTTGTAGTTGTTTTTATTTTTATATATGTAACATTGTACTATACGATAACGAGTAAAATGCACGGATAGTCCCTGTGGTTTGGTGAAATTTCACCTTTAGTCCCCAAGTTTTCAAAATTACACTCTTAGTCCCTGTGGTTTGACAAGTTGTTAATCGGATAGTCCCCAAAGCGGATGGAGGTTAGTTTTTCAGGTTAAGTGAGTGTGAAATGACAAGGACTATCCGAGTAACAACTTGTCAAACCACAGGGACTATCCGAGTAACCTTCATCCGCTTTAGGGACTATCCGAGTAACAATTTGTCAAACCACAGAGACTAAGAGTGTAATTCTGAAAAGTTGGGGACTAAAGGTGAAATTTCACTAAACCACAGGGACTATCTGTGTATTTTACTCTACTATAACATTGTGTTTTTGTATAAACATTGTGTTTTTTATATGACATGATATATTTTTTTATTTGTATTTTTTACAACATACAATGTCGTCGACTTTCAGTTTTTTTATTTATATTTTCCTCCATTATAATTTTAATTAGGATATGTATTAGCAGTTTATTATTCAGGTTAAACCGTTTTTGTAGTTGTCGACCATGTTCTCCTACAAAACTAATAACATCAACTGTTATATTAATGGTTAATAAAATTTTTCTTTCTCGATAAATAAATAATCTCTCTCAACCCCAACTAACTCCCATTTTCCAGAAGATAGTTAACTTGAGCGGTTATTATTTATATGGGGTATTTAGGTAAATATAGGCTAGGAGTTGGTTACAAAGTCCAAATTTCCTAACACAATATTATACAAAAAGCCAAAGCATTTGTAAAAACAAAATTCGTTATAAAAACACAATACGAGATGAACTCCATATGTTGGTTAGTATCATAATGTTTAGCATGGATGTTGAATCGTGGAAACTACAAAATGAAACATGATCAAAAGTGATTTCTTTTCTGCCCGGTGTGTCTATGCCATTGATGATTAGGTCATCTGTGCACTATATCAATGGATATAACAAGTTCATTATAGTTTAAGATTGGGGTGGATTGCTGAGATAAACGTAAGGACAAAGGAGATGCATTACATTGAACGTATAATGAAATACTATATGTACACTGTTATCATTGACATGTAAAATGTATATATCTTTTTTGTTTCTTAATTTTATGGTGATAGCAACACCTACGTTAATCTGGATCGTCCGATCATGGCGGTTATTTGTGAGATTAAATCTCATCCGTAATAACCCCCAAAAAATTGGTAGTTTTTTAGAGTGCAACAGTTAGGAAGTAACCTAAAATTACTCCCCACGTTCTCCACTCTCCTATTTAATTAATTACACATCTGCAATAAAATATAGGCAACATAAAATTCGTTACTAAATCCAATTATTCATTTTTTAATGTATCATCTGGCAACAATAAAAAAAGTAAAACTAATTTACCTCTAAAAATCATTATTTTTAATTAAACATGTAACAAAGTAATATATAATATTATTTTAAAGGTGTATTAATATTTATGTCAGGATGAATTTGAGTTGCAACACGTAGAGGATCAATTTTAGTTGCAGCATGTAGCACCTGAAAAAAAATTAAATTATATATTAAGAAACAACCATTAATTTGATCTCTTAATAGATTTACCTTTTTAACAAATAAAACTCGGGATGTATCCATTTTGTTTAACAATTTTTAATGCAATAAAATGTGTTCGAATGTTATCCCGTGAGCTATAAGGTGCAGTATTATAAATCATTGTGTTAGAAAAGTCATAAGTCAATATTTATGTAATTTAGTTACACATAATATACATACAATTTAACATTGTGTTTTTGAAGACATTGTGTTTTTAATGCATCCAATATTGATGGTTATTTATGTATTTTAGTAACACATAATTAAATACATACAATTTAACATTGTGTTTTTGAAGACATTGTGTTTTTTAATATGTAACAGTTATTTCTTAATTGAAGTAATTTTCTCCTAAAGACAGTTAAGGTTGACACTTTGACCTGGTCAGCCTAATAAATAGGAGATAACATTACACGATCTAACAAAATAACTAAAAAATTAAATAAAAAAATGCAAATTAGTTAGTTCCCCCATGATTTTCTGCCCACATTCTCCACCTAAGACACTTCCGACAAAAAGGAAGCAATTTGAAAAAAAACAAATGCAGTTTCGTGGGTAGTGGGAGTTTCTTTATATTCCTATATAAAGGTGTGCGATTGATCTTGGCCGTACAAAACTAATAACATCAACGATTGTATTTATGGTTAATAAAATTTTTCTTTCTTGATAAATAAATAACCTCCCTCAACCCTCACTAACTCCTAATTTTTTCAGAAGGTAGTCAACTTGAGCGGTTATTATTTACATGGGGTATTTAGGTAAATATAGGTTAGGAGTTGGCTACAAAGTCCAAATTTCCTAAAAAGTGTAAAAAGTAATAAAACACTGTAATGTCAACCATAAAACACAAAAAACCCCACAAATAACATAATGAAGATTACTAACTTTGATAGATCTCATATATCTTCATTTAAAGGTGTTAGCAATTGCTACGTTATCAATTTACAAATAATTACTTAAATATTTTAAATTGTGCGAACTAGATGTAAGATTTTAAGTTAGTATGTATGACAATTTGATGTATGACAATACAAGAACAGTTCTAGTTATTAATCGTAATCGAATAAAAAGTCATCATTATCTTAAATATAGACACAGTTATTGGTGTTCTTAATAGTTGGATAAGAAGTCATTGTGATATTAAAATATGTAGTGAGTTTGGATGGACGGGTTTAACCCGACCTGAACATGAAAATTTTAGACGAACCCTGACGGCGATGCCTTCGACTTCCGTTCGTGATATTTGTGTTGTCAGTAATATAGAGTGTGGTGATAGAGACGTGGAGTTAATAGCGATGCTCAAGGATATACATCGAGAGGTTCAGCACTCAATGGAGTTGAAGCTAAAATTTCTTAATTCTTGCTGTTAGATTTTTAGATTTCTGAATGTTATTGTTAGATTTATAAGTTTCTTAGTACTCGATGTAGTTGTTACTCTTTTAATGTCATAAACTTTAATCGTTGAAGGGGTAAGGTCCAAAAAACCTCGCTTCGAGTACTTGGACCATGCCACAACTTCATCTTTTTAACCTTCTTTAGACCTTGCGCGGCCGCGCACCGGTCCAACAAAGAAAACTTAGAAGAAAGATAACAAGTAACATCTGCGGGCCAAAAGGAAACCAACGAATCCTTGTGCCTCTCTCCAAGACAGATCAGGATAAAAATCCCAATAAACACTTCCGCTTAAATAATACCCAGACTTGGATGCCATTTATTTCACTGATACCACACGATAAAGGAGTCACACTGGATTACAACTGTGATCTTCTAGAAGACTCAATCGTGCACCACCAGACGGTTATAACCGTCAAGCCACGTGTCATCATCTCAAACTCCCTTGAAGTCACGATGATGGCATGGAATTGAAGAGAAATCTCCACTTGCCCACCTTCCACGTGGCAATACCCCAACTGTTGATCAAGATCGCGATCCGTGTGCTCCCACACCCGATTAAGAGATTAACGGAAAGGAAAAATAACGGCTACGGAGTTAGCATCTTCCGTCAACATTTCAATAACAGGTTTTCCCACCAAAACCCCGGCTATAAATAGAAGGATAAATTCAAGTATAATCTTCAAGCTACATTCACTTCACTTTTACTTCTTCTTCTTCTTCTTCTTCTTCTTCTTCATATACCGATACTTATTCTCACGCCGGAGGGTGGTCACGGAGAGAACCCCCATTCTCCCCATGGCGAGTCTAACAGTGCCTGTTTTGCAGCTATCGAGAAGAGAGGAAGACCTGTCAACCCTGAACCGAATGAGGAGAAACCACCCTTTTTATGCAGAACCTAACCCCCTGGTTTATCTGATTCCGGTAATTTAACCAGTGTTTCTTCATTGGCGCCCACCGATTTCTCAGTTTCACTCGTTTCTACTCGTTTCGATTCACAGTTTCTCCGTTTTTTCGAATGGAAGAAACTCCGACAAATCGTCAAACCAGCTCTCGGCCAAATTTCGCTCACAATACCCAAGTTGAGGGGATTGTGGAAGAAGCTTCAGATGAAAATGAAGTGCAGTACACTGATAATCATCCAAATAATCCGGTTACTCCAGGAATTCAGCATGAATTTCCAATAAGTTTGATTCTACCTCCTGGAGAGACACCAATTTCCTGGTATGTCAGATCTCAGGGAGCAATCAATGCTGTGTATACACAACTCTGTGCACAAATTGCTCCTCAAACCCAATCACGAAGGCCTGTATCCCGTACTCGAGCACCATCAGCACCTCATGCTTCCCAGCATGATGGACCATCACAGATTTAGATCGAAGACACTGAAGTTTACTCTAGATCTCCAATGAGATATGAGTATACTCAGTCAGAGAATCGCCACAGAGAATATCGGGATGAGTCTCGTTCTCATCGACGACAGTTAGTTCACACCAGGTTGGGCCCACAACGGGACACCCACACCAGTCCAGTACGATAGAACTTACCGTGAAGGAGACAGCACAAGCGTGTTCAGTCGGTTACAACCGAATTACAATAAATGTAAACCCCGCGTGGTTTACAATCCTGAAGCTAAACACGACTATAATCTGATCTATCATCCTGCAGAAGCTGCAGAAAATTCTAAGTTTATCAGCGAAATCGCTCTGGCTCCATTAGAAAAAGCGAAGCTCCCATCCAACGTAGGCAAGTTTAATGGTATGACGGACCCAGATGACCATCTTCGGGTCTTCAAAAGCGCGGGGTTGGTGGGAGGTTGGACTCTACCGATGTGGTGTCACTTTTTTATTCAAACCCTCACAGGCGCCGCGAGGCTCTGGTTTGATAACCTGCCTGTAGGAAAAATCACATCATGGGTAGACTTGCGAGAAAAGTTTTTGGTGCACTTCAGCCAACAGAGGCGGTCCATCCGCGATACGGCGGACGTAATGAATATCTGGCGTCGCGATGATGAAAGTTTAGAAGACTTCATTACCCGTTACAACAAAGAAGTGCTCGAAATAGGAGATGTTCACGAGGACCTAATCAGAGCCCAATTTAAGTATGCCGTCCGGTGTGACGACATGATAAAGGTCTTATCCGGAATGGAAGGACTCCCAAAAAGTTGGGAGAAATTAATGATGGCAGCAAAGGTCTATGCCAAGACTGAGAAGAATCTCAGGACCAACAGACCGCCACCACCGCATAGTCGCCCAACAGAATTAGGATCAAGCAGTGGGAGGAAGTTTAAAAAGGGTTGGCGTGACTCGAGCTCAGGAAATTATTCATCTGAAGATGCACGAGCTACCATCAATAAGCTTGCTGCACAAAAAGAAGAAAAACAAGAAAACAGAGAGAGGCAGTGGACTCTTCTGACCAAAACCCCCGCAGAAGTACTGAGTACGGAGGACTACAAGTTCAAAGCTCCTCCACCTATGAAGAACAAGCGCGGCCAGGACCCAAGTCAGTACTGTGACTATCACAAAGACAACGGGCATACTACCAATAACTGTATCTCCTTGCGCACTGAAATCGAGAAAGCACTTAAAAGCGGTGAGCTCACTCACCTGTTGCAAAACGTGCGCAAGGAGACAAAACAAATTACTCGTGGCGAGGAAGGCCCGAGTAAGAAGGCAAAGAATTAAGCAGCAGTCCTATAGTCTCCTTGCAGGTTGGTCAAACTCTATCGTTTATCAATTCTCAGCAAAGACTATAGCATAAGTTAAGCCTCATGTAATTATTCTAAAAATAGACTTTTTATGGCCTCTGCGCCTTATCCATGAATAAACAACAAAGTTTCTATTATTTCTGTGTTTACTACAAACTGCATGCAATTTCTTTTGGTAAGCGCAAAAACATTATGGCAGATATAATACAAGTCTCATGAGCGGTCAACGATCACACACATCGCACAAGAGACCTTACGTTCACACATGAGCTTTATACCACCTTTATTCGCCTTACCTAATCAAAGCAATTGTACTCATGCAAAATATTGTAAGCTAAAACACACATCATAATAAGGCGTACCACACGTGTCACACCTCGACCACGTAAAACAACAAAGCGTGGCGGAAACGTCGGGGAGTGTTGTAACAGAATTATCGTTTCATAACCATGGATACAAAAAGTGTTTCGTTTTATTGATAATATTAAACATTAACATTGTCTTAACATAGAACAAACAAGTTTTATATCGACTATCATCGTTTTATGTCACTAAGGCCTCGTCCAGATCCTATGTGACGCATGCATCCTAGAACGTCAATCAAGCAACAACACCTGAAACATATGTAAAAACAAAGTCAGCAAAGAAATGCTGGCGAGTACATAGGTTTTATAAGAGTATCGGAATCATGGCTTGTTTACATATATTGCAATACCTCGAAAACCTTGTTTTTAAAAATTGTATAATATTGCAACATGATTAACCAACTCAAATCAAGATGGTTATAATTTATAAAATTTCGTAGCCATGATTCTTAACCCAAAAGCTTTTTGTTTTAGAAAACCATCTTGTAAAACATCTTGTATAAACTCGCTAATAAAACTCGTATATTATTTCGAAGACATCGTTGTGTGACATCATTTTAATATCGTTTACCCAAGTGTACTAAATAACGCTACGGTATGTAATATGTTGAAAACACTTATATATAAGAAGTACCAGCGGCGTATCTACCATGTTTTCACCACATTACACCCGTCCCGTTATCTAAACACTAGCCAAAAACCAATCGTTTACCCAAATTGTTTAACATGGTTTCCAAATCGTTTCTAAATCGTTTACTCGCTTAAATCATCCTCGTTTTAATTGTGAAAACTTATATATGGTCGTCTCGCTAATAACATTCAAACCTTCGTGACTCGACTACCTCGTTCCTCGCTTCTCGTATTAACAAACCCCCAAAGAGTAAGTTAATAATTACAGATTCAGTCGTTACCTACAACACCCACACATAACCATGGGTATAGTGCAATAACGGGATTTGTCGGATCCTATGGTACCATAACCTAATACTAGTCGGTTCGGCCAAAATTAATGAATGTCATTCGTTATGTAACTACAACCAACAAGTTCGTTCACATTATCGAAATCGTTATTAGTTTAGTATGAATCGTTCTATTCGTTTTTGAAATCATCGTTTAAACCTTGGAAACATTTTGTACATATGAATCACCCCAAAACAATTGAAAACAATAAAATAGGGGAACTATGTACTCACATGTAGTGCAAGGTATCCTTAATCAATAGTACTTCAACAAACTCGAGTAAACCAGGGAAATCAAGCAGCACCTAGTAATTGAATCACTAGTCAAACAATAGACTCCTAAATCGGAAGATCGGACAGAATGAGGTCTTGTAAACCAAATGAGTGTTGGAACTCATGTGATATGGTTTAACAAGGCCTACATCCTAAATGAAACCTAACCTAAGTGCTTACGACCCATTACGACCCGTTTAGGTAGCTTATGCTACTTTAACGCGTTGTTTGCGTGAAATGCGTTCGGACCGCCTAACTAGTCCTATGACAAGTAAAATATCCCTTAACATGTCTAATATTGTTTCCAAATCAGTTTAGATGTCAAAATTTATGTTACATATGCTTAAAATGAATTTTGGCGTAAAAAGGGCATTTTGGTAATTTACCTAAGGCATATATACTACCTATCATACAACTACTTAAACGTTGTGACCATAAGGTATAACCTCAGAAGGTTATTCCCTATACAACTATGGTCACTTAATGTGTTTGGTTGGATCCTAATGATCGACCAACTGGTCGGGTTCGAAAGTATAAGCGACTGTTTAAATCGCTTACCTTACGACCCTATATAAGCACTAAACTAAAAGTGACGAGCTAAGCATGTTAAAACATGCTTAACTAAGTTAGAAAACATGTTTGGTATCAAAACAAACGGTTTTGATACCTAAGAGTAGTCTGGTTACAAAATACGCAAGAATACGCATTTTGGCCGAAACTACGACTCGTCACTGAGCCTAGAAAACGTGGTAATCAGTAGGTATAGTCACTAAGGACTATAACCATCCTGATTACGCTCACGTTATGAAGTTCAAACAAACTTCACATTGACCATAAACTGGTCAATGCAGAAAGTCAAACGCAGTTAATTACGACGGAAGTCGTAACGAGCGCAAAAACGATCCAAATTAGGCGACGAATGGAATTTTCTCTTGCCAAACACTAAAATAAAATATTTTAGTGCTTACATAAATTTTTTGGAGGTCCGGATATATTCAGAACGTAAGATATGCTCGAAAATGCAAACTTATGCACTTTTTGACGCTTTTAGTCCCTATTGATCAATAAAGTTTATTTTAGCATACCGAACCCCTCAAAGCCTATTTCTAAGCTATGTAAAGGTTATTTAGGGTATGTTTAACTTATGATCAAGTTCCGGAATGTTCGTTACTATACAAATCAACATAGTTTCACAGTTTGACACAAATAGTCCCTATGATCGAACAAAGTTGATTTCAACACACCAAACCATTCAAAACTTATTTCTAAGTTATGTGGAGGTTATTTAAGGTATGTTAAGCGTATGTCACTATTTCGGAGTGTTTGTCGCATTATACTGACTGTGTTTACGCACCAGTTTGCGTATAACCTTCCAGAACGCGATTTAAAGCTTGCAATCGGAATCGCATCGAATTGAAAAATCACCAAACACAAATACACACATTGAAACACCAAAACACATTGTTTTATTAATAATCATCATTGTTTTACATTGTACATCGATTACAGAACACAGTTGTCACAGTCTCCCCTACTTCAGGAAATTTCGTCCCGAAATTTAATTAGAGGAAGCTTGTGAAAACAAATGCAGATATTTCGTCTTCATATGGTCCTCACGTTCCCAAGTAAACTCTGGGCCACGTTTGGATTCCCAACGAACTTTGACCAATCGAATCCGTTTGTTCTTCAACTGTTTGAAAGCACGTTCCACGATCTCCACGGGTTTCTCGATAAAGTGCATTGTTTCATCGATTTGAATCTCGTCCAGAGGAATGTGTAGATCAGCGTCGGCTAAACACTTTCGCAGATTGGACACGTGAAAAGTCGGGTGAACATTTCCAAGCTCTGGAGGTAGCTCCAATCGATAGGCAACCTTCCCAACCCTTTCCACAATCTTAAATGGTCCCACATATCGAGGTGCAAGTTTTCCTTTCTTTCCAAATCTCACCACTCCCTTCCAAGGTGACACCTTGAGTAGGACACAGTCTCCGATTTGAAATTCTAAGGGCCTGCGTCGCATATCCGCATATCTCTTTTGACGGTTTCGAGCTGTCACAAGATTATCGCGGATTTTCTTGATTTTGTCTGTTGTTTCCAGAACGAGCTCAGGTCCAGTAAGCTGAGCTTCACCGGTCTCGTTCCAACAGATAGGTGAACGACATTTTCGACCGTAGAGAGCTTTGAATGGCCCCATATTAATGCTAGCATGATAACTATTGTTGTAAGAGAACTCGATCAGTGGTAGATGAGAATCCCAATTACCACCAAAGTCTATCACGCATGCTCTAAGCATATCCTCCAAAGTTTGAATCGTTCTCTCAGATTGGCCATCTATTTAGGGATGATAAGCAGTGCTTAGGTTCAGTTGGGTTCCCAAAGCAGATTGCATGGCCTTCCAAAAATGAGATGAAAATCAAGCATCACGATCGGAAATGATATCTAAAGGAACACCATGTCGTGATACAATCTCGTCTACATAGATCTTGGCAAGCTTCTCAGCAGAGAAATCCTCACGGATTGGTAAGAAGTGAGCAGATTTTGTCAAACGATCAACTACAACCCAAATAGCATCATGACCTTTAGATGTACGCGGTAATTTAGTGATGAGATCCATTGCAATGTTCTCCCATTTCCAAACCGGTATCTCTGGTTGTATAAGCAAACCACAAGGTCGTTGATGTTCTGCTTTGACTTTGAGACAAGTTAGGCATTTCGACACATACAAGGCAATATCTTTCTTCATACCAGGCCACCAGATCTTAGTACGAAGATCCTTGTACATTTTATCAGCACCAGGATGGACAGAATATCGAGACTTATGTGATTCGTCCATCACTAAAGTGCGAAGATCGTCTTGTTTCGGAATCCACAATCGATCCCTAAAATAGAGCAAACCATCATCTTTCGCTTCGAGCTTAAGCTCAAGTTGAAGTGGTAATTCATTACCTATCAAATTTTGTGAAACACAAAATTACTGAGCTTGAAGGACACGAGATTGAAGATCAGATAGTGTTCGAACAGAGTGAAGCTTGACTCGCTCTTTTCGACTAAGCGCATCGGCTACGACATTCGCCTTACCAGGATGGTAGCGAATCTCGCAATCGTAATCATTCAAGAGTTCAACCCAACGTCGTTGCCTCATGTTTAGCTCCTTCTGATTAAGAATATGCTGGAGACTTTTGTGGTCTGTGAAAACCACACACTTCGTTCCATAGAGGTAGTGTCTCCAGATTTTAAGCGCGAAAACCACAGCTCCTAACTCAAGATCATGAGTCGTGTAGTTCTTCTCGTGAACTTTCAACTATCTAGACACATAAGCTATAACTTTACCTCATTGCATAAGAAAAGTCAGGGTGAACACTTTCGCAGATTGGACACGTGAAAAGTCGGGTGAATATTTCCAAGCTCTGGAGGTAGCTCCAATCGATAGGCAACCTTTCCAACCCTTTCCACAATCTTAAATGGTCCCACATATCGAGGTGCAAGTTTTCCTTTCTTTTCAAATCTCACCACTCCCTTCCAAGGTGACACCTTGAGTAGGACACGGTCTCCGATTTGAAATTCTAAGGGTTTGCGTCGCATATCCGCATATCTCTTTTGACGGTTTCGAGCTGTCACAAGATTATCGCGGATTTTCTTGATTTTGTCTGTTGTTTCCAGAATGAGCTCAGGTCCAGTAAGCTGAGCTTCACCGGTCTCGTTCCAACAGACAAGTGAACGACATTTTCGACCGTAGAGAGCTTCGAATGGCGCCATATTAATGCTAGCATAATAACTATTGTTGTAAGAGAATTCGATCAATGGTAGATGAGAATCCCAATTACCACTAAAGTCTATCACGCATGCTCTAAGCATATCCTCCAAAGTTTGAATCATTCTCTCAGATTGGCCATCTGTTTGGGGATGATAAGCAGTGCTTAGATTCAGTTGGGTTCCCAAAGCAGATTGCATGGCCTTCCAAAAATGAGATGAAAATCGAGCATCATGATCAGAGATGATATCCAAGGGTGTGACAACCGTCACTTTTCCGTACAATCCGTACACAAAATGAACAGTAATTTGTGCTTAAATGACTGTGCATGATCTGGTTTACCAGACAAATAAATTTCTGAATTCCATACAAGTGAATTCCTGCATGATATATGCTACAAGAATTACCTTATGATAGCGTTGCGTCAAAAATATTAGTAAACTCACCGGTAAGACACATCGTGTCAACAGAACTGCAGAAAGCAGTCAGACATTAGAATTGGAGCCTAGGTGTAGGTCCAACATCAAGAATGCATTAAAACCCAAGAGTACATGCAAGGGTTTTAATATAGACATTCCGAAAGCTAAAATACGCACTAAAAAGCACCCGAAACGCACTTTAAGTGCACAATTTATTTAAATTCAGCTATATTCAGCATTTAAACATATGAATATTAGGAAGAAATGTCGTTTATTATCCAGAATATTTCCCTAGGTGTTGGGAATTAAAAGGGATACAAAAAGGTACTTAAAGGGTACTAAAAAGTGTAATTTAGCACTTTAACGGATTAATATCCAACCGAACAACCGAACTATACCCGGAACATAAAAATATTGTCATTGACATTATTTTCTTTTTCTGAGCTAGTTAGGGTCCCCGAATAGCCTAACACCCGTTATAAATTACAACACACTATTACTCTAATTTAATTTCCTAATTAACTAACTAATACCTAACTATTAGTTGAAATGGAACCAATACCCCACCTTCCCCCAACCGTTCGGTTTTCCCCTAGTGAACACACACCCTCCATAAACTTTTTATGATTATTTTAATAATGGTTGTCCAATATCTAAATGACATAATATACTTTGGACAAAAGCACCAAGATGGACTTTAAATAAACACCTTGGATCCCACTAAACACTCATAACCACAACAAAAAATTGGCTCTCTTTTTCTTTCTTGGCTTATGTTCGGCCGAACACCACAAGCCACCTACCAACATCATTCCATTTCATTCTAGCAATATTACTTACATACCAAGGTGTTACCTATCATATAAGGAGGCTCGGTGCTTACGGAATCGCAAGGACCTCACCACAACGCTATTAACCACCCGTTTTTCGTCTAGTTTCTTCCCTAGCCTTGAGCTAGTAGTAAGTGTTCTAAAACATCCTCTTGTTCTTGTTTAGAGTGGTTAATAAGAGATTTGTCGGATAAAAGTCATGAATATATAAGATCAAAGTTTAAAGTCTTATAAAAATGATGAACTTGTTGGATAAAAGAAGTATAATGGTGTAAAACTTGTTAAACTTGTTTTGTTATGATTATTTTGTGTTGGTTGATGCTAGTAGTAGAACGGATCGTCATCTAACCGGGCTAGGTCATGGTCATGAAACATGAACTAGTGATAGGTTAAGTGTAAAAATGGTAAGATGATGAACTCTACTACTTATAAACATGAACTTGTGTAAAAATAGTTTTTCTTATAAAATGGAGTTCTAAACTAGTAGATCTAAAGATCTACAAGTGGTATTTTCGAAGAACCAACTGTAAGACAAAACCATGTTTTAAAACCGGATCTTTCCTAAACTAAAGGTGTTTTTGAGAACCAAAAAGTGTGTAGACACTTGTGTAACGAAAGAATTTAACAAAGAAATATTTTCGTAAATACCGACTAGAAGTTGTAAAACTTCATATTCTTTAAAGATAAAATTTTCGAGATAATGATTCTATTTTTAGAGATGGAAAGACCCACTAAATGTGTTGAAAAGTTACTACATAATTTTACACAACTTGCAAGTTCATGTGTATGCGATTTATGTTTATTTTGACTAGTTTGATATTTGAAGATGGTATTTTGATGACAGAAAATTGATTGGTTGAATTTTTAAAAGAAAATGATACGCTAGTAAGCGTGGCCACCTCCAGTTACAGAGGAAACTCTGGCGAAATTTTTCCAGAAAATAACACTTAGAATATTTTTTTGTGACAAGTGTTATGAACAAATTTTTGACTGGTTTTCCAAACAAACTTCGCCATGATTTTTGTTATCAAATGACCAAGTATTCGGAGGTGGATTTTTGCAAACAAACTTACTAAATATATATTTAGAATATATATTTATCGCTTGTGTGATTATGTGATTATTTTGTGAGCTAGGTATATATTATTTTTAGAATAAAAATAATATGTCTTGGAAATACTCATGAGAAGTATAAACACAAAAATACACATACGACATACAAGATACATAATTCGGGTGCAAAGTGCAAAAACACAAGATACTTATATTAATTTTTGAGAAAAATAATATAAGTGAGATACTTAGTTAAAAATATAAAATATTTTTAACACAAGAATATATACACAAAAGAGAGTGACTGTACTTGTGCGACGCAAGTCTAGTGACTAACGATAATAAAACACGTTTAGGTCACGACGCTCTATAAGCAAAATCCGGTGAAGTTTACGACGCAAGGAACGCAAAGTTGTGAGTTCATGCTCCCCCTTTTCTCTAACTGTTTTTGGTTTTATAACTCTCGGGGGTGAAATACATGTTACAAATATTATAATTTTTACAAAGGGTAAAAATACAAGAAGCACTCTTGGTGAGAACAAGAACCGAGTGCTTTATGATTTGAGAATACGAGAAGCACTCGTGGTGAGTGCAATATGATGAGCTTTAAGAAAAGCCTAGAAAATACTAGATCATGTGAGCTTAAACTAGATATTGAGATGCCATTAATACTTAATTAGGGACGAGGGTTAGATCTAACGGGTACGGCCGAGCCCCACTCATGGTCCTTATGTGACCACTTGAGTGCTTCGGTGTCCCAGTCGAGGGAAATCGACGCAGTCGAGGTTAATCGACACAGTCGAGGGTAATCGACACAGTCAAGGGAAATTGACACAGTCGAGGTTAATCGACACAGTCGAGGGAAATCGACATAGTTAGAGGGAGAATATACTAATGTTTCCTATGTCCTCACATGCCTTGAATGAGAATATACTAAAGCTCCCTATGTCCTCACGTGCCTTAATGTCCTTGTATAAACAATCATTTAAAACGTGGGGTACACAAGAACACTTGAATGATACTTGAGTACGTGGGGTACTCAAGAAAACGGGAATTATACTTGAGTACGTGGGGTACTCAAGAAAGACTTGAATTATACATGACACATACTATGTTTTCATACAAAGTATAAAATCGTGAAATACAAAAACGCATGAACTCGCTCAACTTTATGTTGATGTTTTCCAAAATTACATGTATTTCAGGTGACAGGATGGATCTTGGGCGCAAGTGTCGTAACTAGAAGTAGACTACAAATTTTGATGTCATCCACTTTTGTTGAATTGTAACCTTATCAAAGGTCGTGTTTTGAAAACTTAAATAACAAGTGTTTGTAATACTCAAATTTTCATGAATGGATGAACATCGTTTTGATCATGTAGTTGTTTATTACGATTGAATGCAATGATAACAAGCTAGTCACACATCGTACGCTTCCGCAAAAGACAGGGTGTGACAGTTTGGTATCAGAGCTTCGATTGTAGTGAACTAGGATTCTTTCTCGAGTCTAGACTACAATCACTAGAGTTCTCTCACGAAAACATTTTACAAAAAGATTTCATTGCATTCACGAAAGCGCCAAGATCCACAAGTCAGACATTTTTCAAAAAGTGACAAGGCAAGGACATTAGTGAGGAATACCTTTAAAATAAGGTGCCAACCAAAGCATAGTCTACACGAGTTAGACTTGCCAAAAACAAAATGACCCCCCAAAAACGAGAGTTATACGTAATATAATGCATTAAATTGCTTGATTATGCTAAGTAGCATATATGTTATTGATATACATATATACAAATAAGTGTACGGAATGATTATTGACGTGAATGAGATACTTTCGACTCTGACTCCTATTACTGTACGTGACTCGCACGATGAAGCTACCGACCTCGCATCCTTTGCAAAGCTCATGGCTGGGAGTGATTACCAAACAAGATGCTGAGCTTACTTCCGTAGGAAATGGCTGCTCTTCCCTCTCGAACGTGAAGATGCCAGACTACGGCGATGATGACGAGGCAGAGGCGGCAACCTTGAACAAACTCTTGATCAACGGGACGAGATCCCTGCGGCTTATGAGAAGCAAGATTGACGACGCACTTGACCAGAAAAGGAAGATGAAGTATTCATCTCGAAGGTGCCCCTCCAACTACTAGGAATTCTCTCTATTCCTATTCCATCTAATCATCGTGCCTATACGCGCGTAACGATAATGAATGTTAACGCGTGGACCATCGCAAAGGTCCTTTCCATGACAGAGGTATAAGGACAGTAGTGTCCCCTCCTTGATTGATCATCTGCTTGGACGAGAGAAAATTGGGGTAACTGTGCAAGACAATTTATTATTACGGGGGCCCACGTAATAATGATTTGTAGTGCACAGAAATCCTGGTGGACTCTGCGGGTCAAGCTAATAAAAACCATACAAAATTAATCTATAGGTGTCCTCACCTTCATCTGGTAGAACAACACATAGATCAGTGCTTTAGCACGTTAGAAAGTAGGAAGCCTGTCTTAGCCTACTTCGTGACTGACACTTCTACCGGCATACGAGACGTGTGAGGAAACGATGTTTAAGCAAGAGAGGTGGAATGACATTCAGAAAGAATCAGCGACGATACACTCCCTATCACCTCCACACAAACAACCCCATCAAAGGGGAAATATACGCACCAGTAAAGCTAAAGACCTAAGAAAAACCGATGTAGCAGGAAATAACTAAAACTTGAATGACCAAGGCGATGTAGCCTCGAGTTCATTTCAAACAATAAGCCAAGTTGGCAAGCCTATGTGAAGGCTCAATAACTGTTTCCTCGCTTATACACTGATTATATATACGTGTGAAATTGGGTGATTACATAATGGCTTATGGTGCTATGTATCTCATAGACCATTGGAATGTTGTCTAACCTACTTCATACCATTTTGGCAGAAGAGAATGCCGCCCAGGCGAGACACCAACACCAGTACGTTGCCAAGGACAGAAGCCGAGCTGCAAGAACGCATCTCACAGGCAATTGCCCGACATGAAGCCCTCCGCTCTAAGCATAGCGACGGCACTACGGAAAATAACCCTCCAACTGGCTGCACCTATAAACAATTCCTGGACTGCAAGCCATTGAGTTTTGATGGCACAGGAGGTGCCGTTGCATTTGTTCGCTGGGCAGAAAAGACTGACTCCATTCTAAGAATGAGTAACTGTTTGCCCCGACAGAGTGTTACTTATATCTCAGGGTTATTCGTAGATGGCGCACTCTCCTGGTGGAACCTTCAGGTTCAAACCCTTGGTGCAGATGCTGCTTATGCACTAAGCTGGGACGAACTCAAGGAATTGATGGAAAAGAAATACTGTTCTAGGGCTGAAATCCAGAAGCTTGAGGTGGAGTTCTGGAACTTGAAAATGGACGGACCGAAGATTCCTGAATACATCCAACGATTTCACGACTTGTCTAGGGTCGTCCCCTACTTAGTCAAACCGGAATTCAAAAGGGTTAAACGATTCATTTGGGGACTTGCACCTCAGATCAGGAGCATGGTTACTACCTCAAAGCCCTCAACCATTGCAGAGGCTATCGATATGAGTGTCACCCTTACTGAAGAAGCTCTACGTGCGGGAAAATTTTCGGAATCTGAGGATAACAAGAAAGAGACTCATGTGGAGTCATCAGGCAATAAGAAGAGGAAGTCTTCGAATCTAAAGATAAGCACCCAAGCCCGCTATGGAAGCCCTAAAGCAAACAAAAGGAAGAAAGTGAACCCGCCGCATGGCAGGAGAACTGATGGAGCCACTAATAAGGCAGGTGGTAAAATTTACTCGGGGACTAAGCCGAGGTGTGAGGAATGCAACTTTCACCATGAAGGTCGATGTCTGAAGCCCAAGTGCGGGAAGTGTGGAAAAGAAGGGCACAGCAAGGTTGCCTGTTGGGCAAAGGACCCAGATGGGAGAAATAAGAGAATACCAGGTTGCTACAGATGTGGTGAAGCAGGGCACTTTAGGAAAGATTGCCCTAAGAAGAAACAAACAAGGAAAGGTTTTCACGATTGAAACTCGTGAAGCACGCCAGGATCCAGATGCGGTTACGGGTACGTTCCCTATTAACCAACCTAATGCATCTACTTTTAATTAATACTGGCACCAACTTAAACCTTACATGCTTAGAACTTAAGAAACTGCTTGGCCTAGTTTCAAGTAAAATAGACGTCCTATATTCTTAAGAAATGGGCATATAGAAGGCTAGTTTAAACAGACGAAGCAAGTAAGGAATTATATTCTAGGAACTCAGAAGGTCGGAACCTTCTGTTACCATTGACTCGCGAAGTCATAATATGATAGTCAGCATGGATCAAAAATCCAAGTATACAGCTGAAGTCGTTCGATATGAGAAAATCAGACGCATCCCTCTTGCGGATAATGAAACCCAACTTTCCTGCGATAGGTGCAAGGATGCTAGAACCCACAAGGCGACAGATCTACGACATCCCTCATTGGTCATAGAAACGCCTCCGAGTAGACTGCAGAGCCTGAGAACATCCTCGTGACGGAAGAAGTCCCAGTAGCCTTTTCGGAAGACTTGCCAGGAACGCCTCTCCGTAGCGACGAGAGGAGTTCAGGATAAATCGCGTGCCAGGAGCAGCACCAGGGACGAATGACGCCATATCGACTAGCTTCACCAGCGAAGCATGAACCGCTGATATCACTACAAGAGCTGCTAGACAGAGGAAATTAAGGACATAGCATCCTTAGTTAAGGAGACAAGGAGAAAGTTGGTAGTCTCCACTTTACATAAACTTCAGAGAATTGAAAATCAGAATCATTTGTCAAGGACTGATGACATAAAACAGACAAATCATAAGATCCTTGTTACCACTCAAGGATCAATTTGAGGACAAGATATCCTCCACTGTGAATACAAGAGGAAATATCCCTAAAACGACCTTTAGGACTTGCTTCGAGCATTACGAGACCCTTGTCGTATCATTTGGCTTAACACATGCATCGACAATATTCATGGACCTCATGAATCGAACGTGTGAGCCATACCTGGATAAGTCATATACTTATTGACTACATTCTTATATGGCCAATGACCAAGGAAGGTCGCGAGCAACAACTGCAATTTACCTTGCAACTCTTAGAGAAAGCACAGTTATGTGCAATGATGACGAAAAGCGGATTTCGAATTCGCGAGATGAGAACTTTAAGATGCATGGTGCATAAGAACGAGATTCATGCCGACCCTGCAACCCAGAGTTAAGGAGCTAGAATTGCAATTAAGTGACGCTTCTCGACAAAGTCTCAATTGTACGTCGATGCAACGAGACCACAACATTGCATACGCGGCACATTGATCAAGGAATCATGAGAAGAAACCTTGAGCTAGATACTGTGATTGCACGCCGCAAACTTGACGTCACTACCTAACGGAAAATGCTGCACGACCTTTACTGAACACAAGGGTTGCAGCACACCGTCGATCGTAAGAACTTGAATGTTAACGTAGACGGACTGAGCTACGGAACGATGCAGACTGAATGGACATGATACGTGCTTGTGTGATAAACTTTAACGAAAAGTTGGAACACTCACTTGCCCATAGTAGAGTCTTCCTACAACCGTATTTATCACACCGCCGTTAAAAATCGCCCCGTGTGAAGCTTCAGATAGAACATAACAAGACGATCCCCGTCGCGTTGAACGGAGACCGAAGATAAACAATCTACTGACCCGCGTTGGTTCAGGAAAACCAGAGGCAAACCGTTTAGATATGTGAACATATCAAGGTAGCACGCAAAATACAGAAAGATTGTGCCGATGAGCGGCAGAAATCGTAAGGATTCAAGACGAAAATTATGGCTTAAATGAGAGCCTCGCCTAGAGAAGGCGTAATGTGGTGTGGAAAGCAAAAAGGTTGAATCCCCAGAGTAGGGATCAGAACCATTGTCCACAAGATAAAACTCCCAGAAAAAGATCAGTAGTGATCGCGACACATTCATGTGTCTAGTCTTTAAAGGAGTCTGACTTAAGGAACAGTCATAGTTCCCACAAATAAGACTCACGTCAATGACAAACGACAAGAATTACTATAGAAACCTGTTGAGGTTTTGGACCAAGAGTCCACAATACTATAGAAACCTGTTGAGGTTTTGGACCAAGAGTCCACAATACTATAGAAACCCGTTGAGGTTAGGGACCAAGAGTCCACAAGACACAGAAAAGTCATGATCGACTTACTTGAGTATGATAGAATTCATGACATGACCCAGAGATTTCATGGGAACATAAAAGCAAATCATGAATCTAATTGACCATATTGGTTTCACAACTCCCCTGCGACCGATGGCATCGCTTGAATTTCGGGACGAAATTCTTCTAACGGGGGGAGACTGTGACAACCGTCACTTTTCCGTACATTCCGTACACAAAATGAATAGTAATTTGTGCTTAAATGACTGTGCATGATCTGGTTTACCAGACAAATAAATTTCTGAATTCCATACAAGTGAATTCCTGCATGATATATGCTACAAGAATTACCTTATGATAGCGTTGCGTCAAAAATATTAGTAAACTCACCGGTAAGACACATCGTGTCAACAGAACTGCAGAAAGCAGTCAGACATTAGAATTGGAGCCTAGGTGTAGGTCCAACGTCAAGAATGCATTAAAACCCAAGAGTACATGCAAGGGTTTTAATATAGACCTTCCGAAAGCTAAAATACGCACTAAAAAGCACCCGAAACGCACTTTAAGTGCAGAATTTATTTAAATTCAGCTATATTCAGCATTTAAACATATGAATATTAGGCAGAAATGTCGTTTTATTATCCAGAATATTTCCCTAGGTGTTGGGAATTAAAAGGGATACAAAAAGGTACTTAAAGGGTACTAAAAAGTGTAATTTAGCACTTTAACGGATTAATATCCAACCGAACAACCGAACTATACCCGGAACATAAAAATATTGTCATTGACATTATTTTCTTTTTCTGAGCTAGTTAAGGTCCCCGAATAGCCTAACACCCGTTATAAATTACAACACACTATTACTCTAATTTAATTTCCTAATTAACTAACTAATACCTAACTATTAGTTGAAATGGAACCAATACCCCACCTTCCCCCAACCGTTCGGTTTTCCCCTAGTGAACACACACCCTCCATAAACTTTTTATGATTATTTTAATAATGGTTGTCCAATATCTAAATGACATAATATACTTTGGACAAAAGCACCAAGATGGACTTTAAATAAACACCTTGGATCCCACTAAACACTCATAACCACAACAAAAAATTGGCTCTCTTTTTCTTTCTTGGCTTATGTTCGGCCGAACACCACAAGCCACCTACCAACATCATTCCATTTCATTCTAGCAATATTACTTACATACCAAGGTGTTACCTATCATATAAGGAGGCTCGGTGCTTACGGAATCGCAAGGACCTCACCACAACGCTATTAACCACCCGTTTTTCGTCTAGTTTCTTCCCTAGCCTTGAGCTAGTAGTAAGTGTTCTAAAACATCCTCTTGTTCTTGTTTAGAGTGGTTAATAAGAGATTTGTCGGATAAAAGTCATGAATATATAAGATCAAAGTTTAAAGTCTTATAAAAATGATGAACTTGTTGGATAAAAGAAGTATAATGGTGTAAAACTTGTTTTGTTATGATTATTTTGTGTTGGTTGATGCTAGTAGTAGAACGGATCGTCATCTAACCGGGCTAGGTCATGGTCATGAAACATGAACTAGTGATAGGTTAAGTGTAAAAATGGTAAGATGATGAACTCTACTACTTATAAACATGAACTTGTGTAAAAATAGTTTTTCTTATAAAATGGAGTTCTAAACTAGTAGATCTAAAGATCTACAAGTGGTATTTTCGAAGAACCAACTGTAAGACAAAACCATGTTTTAAAACCGGATCTTTCCTAAACTAAAGGTGTTTTTGAGAACCAAAAAATGTGTAGACACTTGTGTAACGAAAGAATTTAACAAAGAAATATTTTCGTAAATACCGACTAGAAGTTGTTAAACTTCATATTCTTTAAAGATAAAATTTTCGAGATAATGATTCTATTTTTAGAGATGGAAAGACCCACTAAATGTGTTGAAAAGTTACTACATAATTTTACACAACTTGCAAGTTCATGTGTATGCGATTTATGTTTATTTTGACTAGTTTGATATTTGAAGATGGTATTTTGATGACAGAAAATTGATTGGTTGAATTTTTAAAAGAAAATGATACGCTAGTAAGCGTGGCCACCTCCAGTTACAGAGGAAACTCTGGCGAAATTTTTCCAGAAAATAACACTTAGAATATTTTTTTTGTGACAAGTGTTATGAACATATTTTTGACTGGTTTTCCAAACAAACTTCGCCATGATTTTTGTTATCAAATGACCAAGTATTCGGAGGTGGATTTTTGCAAACAAACTTACTAAATATATATTTAGAATATATATTTATCGCTTGTGTGATTATGTGATTATTTTGTGAGCTAGGTATATATTATTTTTAGAATAAAAATAATATGTCTTGGAAATACTCATGAGAAGTATAAACACAAAAATACACATACGACATACAAGATACATAATTCGGGTGCAAAGTGCAAAAACACAAGATACTTATATTAATTTTTGAGAAAAATAATATAAGTGAGATACTTAGTTAAAAATATAAAATATTTTTAACACAAGAATATATACACAAAAGAGAGTGACTGTACTTGTGCGGCGCAAGTCTAGTGACTAACGATAATAAAACACGTTTAGGTCACGACGCTCTATAAGCAAAATCCGGTGAAGTTTACGACGCAAGGAACGCAAAGTTGTGAGTTCATGCTCCCCCTTTTCTCTAACTGTTTTTGGTTTTATAACTCTCGGGGGTGAAATACATGTTACAAATATTATAATTTTTACAAAGGGTAAAAATACAAGAAGCACTCTTGGTGAGAACGAGAACCGAGTGCTATATGATTTGAGAATACGAGAAGCACTCGTGGTGAGTGCAATATGATGAGCTTTAAGAAAAGCCTAGAAAATACTAGATCATGTGAGCTTAAACTAGATATTGAGATGCCATTAATACTTAATTAGGGACGAGGGTTAGATCTAACGGGTACGGTGAGCCCCACTCATGGTCCTTATGTGACCACTTGAGTGCTTCGGTGTCCCAGTCGAGGGAAATCGACGCAGTCGAGGTTAATCGACACAGTCGAGGGTAATCGACACAGTCAAGGGAAATTGACACAGTCGAGGTTAATCGACACAGTTGAGGGAAATCGACATAGTTAGAGGGAGAATATACTAATGCTTCCTATGTCCTCACATGCCTTGAAGGAGAATATACTAAAGCTCCCTATGTCCTCACGTGCCTTAATGTCCTTGTATAAACAATCATTTAAAACATGGGGTACACAAGAACACTTGAATGATACTTGAGTACGTGGGGTACTCAAGAAAACGGGAATTATACTTGAGTACGTGGGGTACTCAAGAAAGACTTGAATTATACATGACACATACTATGTTTTCATACAAAGTATAAAATCGTGAAATACAAAAACGCATGAACTCGCTCAACTTTATGTTGATGTTTTCCAAAATTACATGTATTTCAGGTGACAGGATGGATCTTGGGCGCAAGTGTCGTAACTAGAAGTAGACTACAAATTTAGATGTCATCCACTTTTGTTGAATTGTAACCTTGTCAAAGGTCGTGTTTTGAAAACTTAAATAACAAGTGTTTGTAATACTCAAATTTTCATGAATGGATGGACATCGTTTTGATCATGTATTTGTTTATTACGATTGAATGCAATGATAACAAGCTAGTCACACATCGTACGCTTCCGCAAAAGACAGGGTGTGACAAAGGGAACACCATGTCGTGATACAATCTCGTCTACACAGATCTTGGCAAGCTTCTCAGCAGAGAAATCCTCACGGATTGGTAAGAAGTGAGCATATTTTGAATAAATGAGAATATCGTCGATGACCACAATAATGAACTTGTCCAAATAAGGTTTGCAGACCCTATTCATTAAGTCCATAAAGATAGCTGGAGCATTCGTCAAACCAAAAGGCATGACAGTGAACTCGTAATGCCCATATCTTGTGCGGAAAGCAGTTTTGGGAATATCTTCTTCGAGAACACGAAGTTGATGATACCCAGAACACAGATCGATCTTGGAAAAGCATGAAGCACCCTGCAACTGGTCGAAGAGATCATCAATTCGAGGTAGGGGATATCGATTCTTGATGGTGAGCTTATTAAGCTCACGATAATCAATACACATTCGAAAAGATCCATCTTTCTTTTTCACGAAGAGGACAGGAGCTCCCCAAGGTGAAAAGCTCGGTCGGATGAATCCTTTATCAGATAACTCTTGAAGCTGTTTTGATAACTCTTGCATCTCCGACGGTGCAAGAAAGGTAAAAACAAGAAGGGAAAGGATTCTGGTTCCTCAAAGGGGTCTAGGAAGCGGAAGGCTTCCCAAAACTATGCCGTTACTGCACAGGCTCAAGCTGCACCAAATCAGCCTGTGCAACCACCCGCCAAGAGGCCTTATCTTGGCAATGCACCGTTATGCAACAGGTGTAACGGCCATCACCTACCACATCTTCAATGTCGTCATTGCACTAACTGTGGAAGAAATGGTCATCTTGCCACTACATGCCGCATTCCTGTCAACCAGAATCAGGCAGTTCAGAACCAAGCCCAACAAGTTGCTCAGCCTCTTGGTCAGCAACAAGTTCAAGATGCACGACCTCATTTTCCTCCTGGTTCGTGCTACAATTATGGGGATCTGACCCACTACAGAAACCGGTGTCCAAGACTTGCTAACGCAAATCCAAATCAGAATCAGGCTCAGGCTCGAGGTCGAGTCTTCAACATGAATGCACAAGAGGCGCAAGCAGACGATAATGTGGTCAACGGTACGTTCTTTATTAATAATCAGCCTGCATCTGTTCTTTTTGATTCGGGTGCCGATAAGAGTTTTGTGTCATTATCTTTTGAGCCATTGCTTCGCATGTCTAGAACGAAACTAGGAAAACCCTTGACAGTAGAAGTTGCTAGTGGTGAACCCATTGTTCTTAATTCTGTTCTTCGTAACTGCCAGTTGAACCTTAATAACCATCTTTTTCCAATCAACCTCACACCAATGCGACTTGGAAGCTTCGACGTTATAGTGGGTATGGATTGGTTAGCCAAGCATCACGCAGAGGTAGTTTGTTTTGAGAAGATCGTTCGTGTGCTGCTTTCGACAGGGGAGATCCTACAGGTTCATGGTGAGAAACCTGCTGGTAGTCTCAAACTCATGTCTTGTTTTAAAGCTTGAAAGTATCTACGAAAGAACTATGTGGCCTTTTTGGCACATGTTGTAGCAGATAAGGGCAAATGTAAGTCTATTCAAGATATCCTTGTTGTTCGGGATTATCCTGAAGTGTTTCCGAAAGAGTTACCTGGTCTACCCCCAGCACGCCAAGTCAAGTTCCGTATTGATCTCGTACCTGGTGCAAATCCCATTGCCAGATCTCCATATCGTCTTGCACCGTCTGAGATGCAAGAGCTGTCTAAGTAACTTCAGGAGCTCTCTGACAAAGGTTTTATTCGTCCTAGCTTTTCACCTTGGGGTGCTCCCGTTCTTTTTGTCAAGAAGAAGGATGGATCTTTTAGGATGTGTATCGATTATCGTGAGCTTAACAAGCTTACCATCAAGAATCGATATCCCCTACCTCGCATTGATGATCTCTTTGATCAGTTGCAGGGCGCTTCTTATTTTTCGAAGATTGATCTGCGTTCTGGGTATCATCAACTTCGTGTGCATGAAGAAGATATTCCTAAGACAGCGTTCCGCACTCGTTATGGGCATTATGAGTTCACAGTTATGCCTTTCGGGTTGACTAATGCTCCTGCTGTTTTCATGGACTTAATGAATAGGGTCTGCAAGCCTTATTTAGATAAGTTCATCATCGTTTTTATTGATGACATCTTGATTTATTCTAAGACGCGAGCTGATCATGAGCAACATCTTCGTCTTACTTTGGAACTCCTAAAGAAAGAGCATCTTTTCGCCAAATTCTCCAAGTGTGAATTCTGGCTTAAGGAAGTTCAATTTTTAGGACATATAAATTTGCCTCGATTCTCTGAAATCATGGCTTATAAATTAAACTTGTCCACGTGACTAGGCCTTTTGTGCTATTACTAACTTATAAATTTGCCTCAATTCTCTGAAATCATGGCTTATAAATTAAACTTGTCCACGTGACTAGGCCTTTTGTGCTATTACTAACTTATAAATTTGCCTCGATTCTCTGAAATCATGGCTTATAAATTAAACTTGTCCACGTGACTAGGCCTTTTGTGCTATTACTAACTTATACATTTGCCTCGATTCTCTGAAATCATGGCTTATAAATTAAACTTGTCCTTGTGACTTGACTTTTGTGCTATAGTTATATTTTAATTAAATCCAGGATAATATTAATAAAAATCCTGAATAAAAATAAATATCATTCCTTTCCTGCCAGTATAAATATTAAAAGAGAATCTTAAAAGGTTTGACCTAGCTTGAATGTCATTGAAGACCTAGCTAAGATGGTAAACCTGTTTAAAAAGAGATTCAGATCCTCGTTAACATCTGAAAATGTGTTAACAATCCCGACAACAGTGATGCGATAAAATCACACTTCTCATCCTTATATTAGGAGTTTTCCAAATCCCTTAATTAAGCGTAAATGATCAATAGGAATCACGGCTAGTAAACGTCGAACATGATGTACGCATCAAAGCATCCATTTGGGATGTATACCTACGGGCAAAGGTGTATACATGAAAAGATAGTTTTTATTTCATAAATTCTTGTCAAGACAATGAACTATGAAATTTTCCGATCCAAAGGAATCATCGATTATGTTTTAGATTTTTCCCTAGTGACAAGGCCTGTGCCATCAAGAGTCCTTGGGAACAAGCTCTTGTGCTAATATAAAATGTCAGTGCGACATTGATAGTCGTGATTTATGTCCCCTGTCTGATAATTATGAAGGATTATATTCTGTTTACACGCCAAGGATGGTTTATTTAAAAACCTAGGCAGAACATAATCAAAATAACTTAAGTACTATCTTTTGGCCTATATGGTTTATTTACACCCTAGCTATTTAATCAACAAATTCGACAATTCACCATATAATTAAATCAATTATTACTAATTGGTTTGTAGCCTTCAAAACTTCACCATGGTTGACTCCTCTGAAGCTCACAATCATCCAGTTAATCAGAATGATGATACAAGACTGAATTTAACGGGCGCCGAGTTACAGGCTATGTTAGATACAGCTGTAAACAAGGCCGTGAACCGAGCGTTAAGGGATCATAAGAGAAAATACGATAATACCCCGAATAAAGGTTACAAAAAGGGTAGGACCAGTTCCAGCTATAACCAGTCCAAGCCAAAGAAGGCAAAACCCGAATGTGGAACCTGCGGGAAGAAGCACTTTGGAAAATGTTTCTATGATCAGACCAGGGGATGTGTCATCTGTAAGGAGATGGATCACAAGACCCATGAATGCAAGGACCTGAAGAACAACCAGCGGTCAGGTGAAAAGACCAAATGCAAAACCTGTAGGAAATACCACCTCGGAAAATGCAGATTGGAATCTCAGCCTCTACCCTGTGGAATCTACAAGGCCAAGGAACATAAGACCTTGGATTGCAAGAGATTGGGAGACGCAACCTGCTATGGTTGCAATGAAATAGGGCACATCAAAACTAATTGCCCTAATAAAACCAAGAAGTCTGGCGAGGCTAAGAAGACCAAAACCGGAAACTCCCAAATGGATACTCAAGAGGCTATTCAGGATGACAAGGTCACAACAGGTACTTTCTATATCAATAACGCTCATGTTAGAGTATTATTTGATTCAGGTTCAGATAAGTCTTCCGTAGACAATAGATTTTGTAAATCATTAAATCTTCCTGTTAAAAACTCTAAGCGTTAAGTATAAAGTAAAATTGACCGATAGTACCTAAGAGACTGTTTCAGCAATTTTAGCTGGATGTTTTATATCTGTTAGGAATCATTCTTTTCCACTGTCCTTGTTACATGAAAATAGCGGGACTCGATATAATAATAGAAGATGAGTTGTTCATCCTGTAACCAAGCCCATACTTTGTGTAATGAGAAGCAAGTAGTTATCAAGACTCCTTATGGTGAGCCTTTGACCATTCAAGGAGATACTGGGTATGGATCGCCCAAGCACTTGTTAAATTTGGTGTTTAATACCAAAGATTCGAGTATGGAAAACTCAGAAAATACAAACAACAGTTGCGATGCTGGAGATGCGACAAATGTTAATGGTGCATCCGATGTGAACCTCAATGTTAATGGAGTTAATCTCCAAAACTGTAATTAACGCTGCTATTAGAAAGGCTATGAGAAAAGTCATGAAAAGGTTGAGAAGCTGAATGATGTTCGCTTTAAAACACCTGTCGCTGCTCATAAGAAGAGCTATATTCATACTTCAAATACGATGAATAAACTAAACAAAATCATATATGGCAAGGAGCCCCATTTTAGGAAGTACTTAAAAGTACTTCGTCTCTTAGAAGTCAAGAGACTTCAATAGTAATAAGGGGCCATCGATTTCAGGAAATTGATGGATGAAGTAGAAACCATTAGGTATATCAGCGGTTATGCTGGAAGGGACATGGTAAGGTATACATCACAGTCATTCGATGGCAATACCCTAAATTAGTGAGGACATTAATGAAATCCTCAAGAAAGATCATCTTATACATTGTGGGATGGTCCAAGTTTTAAGGACCTTATTAGAAAAACCTAGTATCCGTTTCGTGAAAAGGGAAAAGACGGAATAAGAATTTTCTGACTCTCACCATAAAAGTTTTAGGCTTTTGACAGTATAACGCAAATTTTTGGCTGAGACAACGCTCTATTCCATTTACCCAAGACCTAAGCTTAATGCAATAATTGTTGGGGGTTAGCATCGGAAATAAGAGGGCACATTAAGGTTTCAAGGCCAGCTTATTATAAATCCATTATAGATTAATCTCAGCTACTCACGTTCTATAGATTAAGAAATAATCAGTCAAAGCTGAGACTGCCCTAAAATTATCTAAGATTTTACAGCTAAGTTTAGAAGGATTAAGAATGGAGGCGTTTAACCCTCCTGTTGAATGATTAGAGGCAGCTCACATTAGGAATGTCACCAGATAAATCCTTATTTGTGATTTTATTGCTAGAAATTACATGTGGTTTCTGGTGCTATTAAGTCTCTCATAAAACCATAAACTTAGCAAACTTTTAGAAAATTTTCCCTGTAAGAACCCCAGATGTTAAGTGTAAGGTAGAACCTTCAGACATTTGTTCTTATCAGAAACCTTCAGTCGTAGAATTTTAGAAGTATCCTTTCTCTAAAAGGAAGTGCGACAGTGTACATAGTAGATATCTCTTTAATCTCTATCGATTGTGAATACCAGATGGTATGATAAAAGCACCGTGTGAGGATTTGTGTATCTTAATATGTCCCATAGATTGCTTCCATGCCTGATCAGTATGGAGGTTTAATGCATGGAACCACAAAGATACCCCGATGGTCATATGGTACTAAAGTCAACTAATGGTATTCAAAGAAGATATCCAGGATGGAATTGTACAAGTAAATGTTTCCGGTTAAGGAAATTCGTGGAATTGTAACATACAGGTGTCACTTATTTGACACAAGCATTGATGGATGAATTGGAGTCTGAGATTTGGAAAATCTCTGTAATCTCCTTATACCTAAGTATCTTCTCATAAGTTTTCCCTGCTTACCCCCTGAGAGGCAGGTAGAGTTAAGATTAACATCCCGCTGTGGGCTGGAGTATTGTGAAAACTCCATGTTGATTATGGAATAATCGAAACCCTGATTAAGTAGGTTTTAAGACATAGGCTCATATCGTCTGACTCAATATTCTGAGGGTTTTATGTTATTGAATAAGAAAGACGGTTCATATTGCTTATGTATTAATTACCGCAACCCTAATTAGGCAACGATTGAGAATCGCCATCAGCTGCCCAGGATCATCGATTTGTTCGACTAACTGTAAGGATTAGCTACTCCTTAAGATTAGTTTTGAGCAATGGTTGGAATAACCATCTCACCTTAAGATAAGCTTTTCCATAATAGTTGCTATATAAGTATCAAGGTGGCTCCTTTGGAGACCTTATATAAATGAAATATCAAAACATCCGTTGGATGGACGAGATTTTGGGAAAGTCCAATTATCAGGATCTGAACGTTGCATTGGAAACAACGAATAAGATCATACAAATCCCTAATCATCTGTAAGTTGCCAGTATACGGCAGAAGATCAAGAATTAATGAAAGTAGCAACTCTCTTAAGTTTTGTTAAAGAATAAGGCTCAATAAAAGATATCACCCAGGAAGGGTGTGCCAATTTGTTAAATAATCAGGCTAGTTAATCTCTGAATGTATAGAATCATTCGAAGGAAATCGAATGTATCAAGATCAAATAACTTATGAGCTAAGACCTATATAAGGAACTCAGTGGTATTCACAATGTGTTCCACATCTGCAATCTGAAGAAGTGTTTCGCTGATGAATCACTAGTTATACCACACACAGATGTACACATAGAAGAGAGCTTGAAGTTTGTTGAAAAACCTGTATCGATCGAGGATCGACAGGTTAAGAAGCTTCGAAGGAAGCATGTGCCTATTGTAAAGGTAAAATAGGATGCCCGTAGAGGTCCCGAGTACACGTGGGAGGTTAAGTCTACAATGAAAGAAAAGTACCCTCATTTATTTCAGTAAATCTCGAGGTCGAGATTTCTTTTAAGGGGGTGAGGATGTAACACCTCTAAAAATTCGTGTTCAATAAAATAACGACACGTGTCATGTAAGACAAAAATATTATTAAACACGGATCAAATTAAAGATATATGACAGGATTTAAAAGTGTCGTCATGTTAAATTTAAACCTTTGAACGACCTCATAATAAATCCCAAGACCCTAACCTATTATAAACATCTGATAATACTAAAGACCGATTATTTTGATAATGAATTATTGCACAAGATAGGATCCTATGGAATTTCTATGGTAAACCTTCATTTTCGGCACTTTCAAAAGGATTCAAGAAACATGGCCAAATGGTAGGGTATATAACTGTTCAAGACCCATAATATAAGGCCCCATACTGTTAAATCATGCCCCAAATTCGAAACCCACGAGTTGCCCCTCCAAACCCCGAAAGAACAACAACCTTTTGTTTCTGCAGAAGGCTTACGGACCGTAAGCCTTACCCTTACGGTCCGTAAGGGTGTGCCAGCGACAGTAAATCCTCCTGTTTACTGTTTAAACGTAATACTCGACCTTTAAACGATTTTCCTCATATTTGGACGACCCCTAAATGACTCCTAGACACTAGGGACATGTGTTAGTGATCAGGAAACATTAATAGAGTTGGTTGTCACCATCTTATGGATCAAAATCCACTATAAAAGGCCATGATGTTGCAACCATTTTTCTCACACCTTCCATCTGCACTTTGGAACATTTCTGGAGCTCAAGACTTCTCTCTAAGCTTCACATTTCGTGCATAGGACTTCAGTAAGTATGCTTAACCTTTCTTAGTTAAGTTTTTACTTAGTTTAAGCTTAAAAGTCAAACCGTCGTAATTAACGGTTGACTTCACGATTAATCACTAATGGTCCAGTGATTAGTCAAATTGAAAGTAGTTATAAGTTGGTAATTATGTGGGTAATAAACCCTTAAAAGGGCACCCTCTGATTCCCACTCTAACTAGGTCAAATGTCGGGTCAAACTTGTTATTAAAAAGTCAACATGATGCTTATTTTTCAATTTATGCGTAATTAGCAATGTAGAACCCATACAACCTGTTTGATCATTATTATAACTTAGTAATTAATGTAAGAACATGTCTAAACATGTTCAACCCGACAATTTTCAGTAGAGACCCGGTTCGGAACCGAAAGTCGCATAGTTTGGCTTTTGCTTTGACTTTCAGTTTTGACCCGTTTAGGCATGTTTTAGAAATGCCTTAGAGCTTTAATTGGACCAGGTTACATGCTAGTATAACCATCTGTGATTATACACCATGGTTCATTAGTTAACCAATTATTAAGCATGATTCCGTTAATTGCCTATATGTTGACCATTATGCCCTTTTCACCATAAAACGTGATTTTTGGAAATGTAAAAGAGTAGAAACCTTAGTTACTGATATATAAACTTGTAACCAAAATTTGACATCAGTTTGAAGTGTAGATTAAGAGTTATGCTCGTTAGCGTAATTTGAAAGCTTTTTAGCGATTAAACGACATAGTTAGCGTATAGCCTATTTAAACCCACTTTTTGATATCAAACTCTTTACCCAATGATGTAATACATTATTTTGGGATTTTTGAAGATTTTTAATTAATTTTAGGCTGAGCATAACTTAGAGTCATAGGCTTAATCCGATAATTGTCGGTTTTGCCCTTTCGGGCTATAAAAAGAGTTTTACATATCTTTTTGACCCCAAACCTTTTGCTACTAATCTTATATGATAAATAAATTATTTTAAACCTTCTGGAATAATAAAAATATCAGCTTTGTATGTAGAACCCGGAAACGGCTCCTAATCGCCTTTTTAAGCGTTTTTAACGCATAGTATGTACTAAAACTATTTTAAACATACAAGGGTTGATACCTACTGATATTTTAGATAAATTATAATATTTTAACAGTAAGAAAAAGTTGTTTAACTCAGACTTCAGTTTTGAGCTTTTCGGCTTATGTGAAATTACCAAAATGCCCCTACGGTGCATAGTTTGGTTATAATTGATAAATTTCACATATATGCTATACCATACTGTTATAACTTATTAAATTAAGTATCTTTGCTGATTATATCAGACCTGTAACTCAGGTTAATACTTAAACTCTTTTATAACCTTATAAATGACCAAATTACCCCTACGGGGCCTAGTTTGTGTTTAAATTCGTTTCGGGCATAATAAAAGACATCTCACTGATGTCACAACATATTTGAAGCATATTAACTTAGGAAACCTGTATATGGCTCTCATGAATACCCGTTACGCTTATTACGCGTTCGGTTCGGTTTATGTAACTAGTTTGCATAAATTAGCCGAAACGGGTCAAACCTTATCGGTTTTATCTCAAAATCCAGAATGTGTATAATATACCCATATTAAGCAAGTCTTCAAACTTGTCGGGTCTAAATCACATTCTATTCCGGTCTTCGCTTAATCATGCGTACGAACCTTATCTTTGAAACTAACCGGTCTAAGCTTAAGCTTAATTAAAGACCCGTTAGATTTCTAATAGGTTATTATAAACCTTCGTTCCAGATTAGGAGGACCAGTAAAAGCTACTTGCATTTGCTTATTGTGATTATTACTTTGCTCAGGTAAATACTTTTAACTTATTTTCCCTTATACGGGCTTGGGTTACGGTATATAAAATACCGTTTGGTCGGGCATTAAATCTTCCATCGTTTGGTGGTTAATTGAATAATTTGATCGGCCCGTTTAAATATGTTTTGTTTACTTAAAGCCTTTGGGGGGTTAATGACCATGTCCCGGATATCCTTGGCATCATTTTACGAAATGGCCACGACCTAAGCGCGTGGTGTAGGCGTACACCCGTCAGTGCATAAATAGTTGATGTGGTGTGTCTATTGATCTTTAACCCGGCACGATCCGGGCTACTGAACGCATAAGTAACATGTAATTCTTTTACGAGATTATATATTTAAATAATTATCCCAAGTTATAAAGAGTTTATGCCACGTGCATTCAAATCAATTTTATTAAAACCTTTTCAAATGAGTCAGTTAATTGTATTTACCAGTGTAAACTGACGTATTTTCCAAAAGGCTAGATGCAGGTACTATACGTAATAGGCTGGCTACTCCAGACATCAATAATCAAGTCTCGCAAGCTTTAGATGTTAAAGTCTGTTGAACGATATTATCTTTCTGTTTAAGATCCGCCTGTGGATCCATCTTACATTCCGGTGTAATATTTGATATTACTTTGAATCGGATTGTAATATATTTATCTTTTGCTTCCGCTGTGCATTTATATATTGTGTTGTTTGACTATGATGTTACCAACTACGTCACGATACTCCCCACCGGGCCCACCGGTGACTAGTGGAATTCGGGGTGTGACAACTAGTTAGGCGGTCCAAACGCGTTTTACGCGAACGACGCGTTAAAGTAGCATAAGCTACCTAAACGGGTCGTAATGGGTCGTAAGCACTTAGTTTAGGTTTCATTGTAGTATGTAGGCTTTGTTAAACATAGTTACCTATATTAGGTGCCGTTTGATTTCCGTGATCTCTAGCATTGTTTGGTTGTTACGCAAGGACTTCTAGGAAATCTCAAGTGAGTACATAGACCCCTCTTTTACCGTTTTCAAACTATTTTGGGGTGAAACACATGTGCCTACTTGTTACTTTCGTGCTTTCCATGTTTTCATATCATATGCTTGTTATGTTCATTAGTACACATATAGTACATGATTTCATACATGTTTTGCTATGTATGTTCACTTAGCATGCTAGCACATTGTTTTACATTACATCTTATGCTATGTATGTTCATTTAGTGCATACTTAGTACATTGTTTTATATTACATTTATGTTGCATATGTTCACTCAGCATATGGACACATTGTTTTACATTTCACGCCATGTACGTTCTTTAGCATACTTAGTGCATTGTTTTCACATCACATGTTTACATTTGGTATAACATTTGGTTGTTTAACGAAACTAATACATTCATTAACACCGATCATGCCGCTCGGTAGTAGGTAGTGGTACCATAGGACTTGACAAATCCCGTTCCTGACATCCTAGGTTTGTTTGGGTGTAAGGAATGACTGAATCCGAAAACATTTCTTTTGATAACCTTGACTTAGGGTTATCCGTCTGTCTCAAGGCTTGAATGTATGCGTTAGCTTACCACATAGGTGTTTGTATCAATAAAACATGCATTTACTTTGCAAAACATAACTTTTTGATATATTCAAAATACTTTGTTTTGTACATTTTTACATTTGGTTTATGTAACAACACATTACTTACCATACATAACATTTGTTACACATTACTTGACTACATTTGGACTTTTAACATTTGATATGGTTTATACAAGGACCTTTTTGACAATTGGTTTAAACGTAGACTTTATACATTGGTGGTTTGTTTAAGTGACTTAAGTAACGAGATGTGAGTAGTATGATACAAGCATGGTGGATACGCCGCTGGTACTTCCTATATATAAGTGTTTGTATTATATTACATATCATAGGGTTATTTAAATCATTCATTTTGGATTTATACATTTTACACAAGTAACATGCTTTTCATAAGACTTTGGTTTACAAAACAGTTCATTCTATACAATCATTTTACTTGGTTATTCATTTAACCATACATTATTCTTTTATTTATACATATCATCTGATCTTATCGCTTTTCAAATGATTTACAAAACAAAACAATTTACAAGGTTCATGACTAAATCTTATTAAACGTTTTCTTAAACTTAAGTCATGAATCCTATTTTCACAAAACCTATGTATCTCACAGGCATTTTTATGCTGACGTACATATTTTCACATGTGTTTTCAGGAGCTGTTGCTTAGGATGATGATCGTGACATTAGGGCGGACCTGTGCCTTAGTGACCTAAAATGAAGCAAGAACTAGTTTCATTATGTTATGTACTCTTTATTTCCTGTTTTAAGACAATGTAACTCTCTTGTTTGATAAATAAAATATAACTTAAATTGCCATGGTTATGAAACAATTAATTCTGTTACAACACTCCCCGATGTTTCCGCCACGTTTTGTTATTCTACGTGGTCGGGGATCATCAACTTCGTGTTCTCGAAGAAGATATTCCCAAAACTGCTTTCCGCACAAGATATGGGCATTACGAGTTCACTGTCATGCCTTTTGGTTTGACGAATGCTCCAGCTATCTTTATGGACTTAATGAATAGAGTTTGCAAACCTTATTTGGACAAGTTCATTATTGTGTTCATCGACGATATTCTCATTTATTCAAAATCTCGAGCCGAGCACGAGCAACACCTTCGCTTAACATTGGAACTCCTGAAGAAGGAACAACTTTTTGCTAAATTCTCCAAGTGTGAATTCTGGCTTAAAGAAGTTCAATTCTTGGGTCATATAGTCAATGAGCAGGGTATTCATGTGGATCCATCCAAGTTTGCTGCTATTAAGGACTGGAATACACCGACGACGCCTACATAGATTCGATCTTTTCTTGGACTTGCTGGTTATTATCGTCGATTCATTTCAAATTTCTCGAAGATTGCGGTTCCACTCACTGCTTTGACTCAGAAGAATAAGCCTTTTGAGTGGGGACCCAAGCAAGAAGAAGCGTTCCAAACGCTGAAGCAGAAGTTATATAATGCTCCTGTCCTACCTCTGCCCGAGGGAAGCGATGATTTCGTTGTCTATTGCGATGCGTCCAACTTAGGCCTTGGTTGCGTTCTTATGCAACGAGGTAAAGTTATAGCTTATGCGTCTAGACAGTTGAAAGTTCACGAGAAGAACTACACGACTCATGATCTTGAGTTAGGAGCTGTGGTTTTTGCGCTTAAAATCCGGAGACACTACCTCTATGGAACGAAGTGTGTGGTTTTTGTGACAACCCTCATAATTCCATGTATCGGTACAATTTATTAATGATAAATAAACTGCTTGATGACTGTGCTGAATCATTTAACTGCTTTCTGATTACTGTGTTATACTTACATGTGTTTGTTAACATACTAGTAGTACATAGAAAAGTTACTAAATAGTCCGGTATGCTTCCCTAAGTGTTGAGAATTAAAAACGTTACAAAAATATATATGTAGGACACTTTACGGATTAATTAAGCACTTTAACGGAACAACACCGAACCGAACAACCGGACATTACCCGGAACATAAAAATATTGTCAAACACATTATTTCTACTTTTCTGAGCTAGTTAGGGTCCCCGAACACCCTAACACACCTTATATTGCATGACACACATTAATACACTAACTAAGCACTTTAGATCCTAACTAAATTGTAACCATTACATTACAACCCAACCCCCCTACACCCCCTCCCCCACTTCAACGGTTATGAGGGTGGTACACCCTCACCCCTTTCTTTTGATAATTAAATTACTAATGTTGGACAATTAGAGACATGTTGCATGTTGGATAAACTTGGGACTTGGTTTATAAATACACACACAAGACTTCCACCTTCTCGCATCAAATCACTTCAATAAACAACCCATCTTCTTCCTCTCTTCCCCCATTCACGGCAACCAACAACCATCACCATACCATCACCTTCAACTCATTTCTCATACATTCCACAAGCATCCATAGGTGTTAGTGTCACACCCTGGCTTTGCGGAAGCGTGGTTAATTTTGGTGTGACTTCTTAATACCATAGCTTAATCATAACCAAGCTATATGAGTTAAAAACATGCAAGATCATCCATTAAGTTTTGAAAACCAATCACAATACCATTGTCTTAACATACCCTGACAACCATAATCTTGTTCAACAAACATTACAAACTCGAAACATAACATAAACATGGTTTAAGGACTGTGTCTTGTCCAGGAAAGAGACACATCCCCTAAACCCCAGATGACCTCGGAAACTAGTGCAGCGGAAAACATGCCATACCGTGCCAGATCTCGTTAATTTCCTGAAATACATGTAAGTTGAAAAATCAACAATAATGTTGAGCGAGTTCATGTGCAAGTGAGTAAGTAAAACACTTGTAAGTATAAAAGTTTCCTGGTATGTAGCAGTGTAAGAGGACTTGTGATCACCAATGGTTTGCAAGGCCATTAGCATGTTGTGAAATGCAAGTAGGAAGACACAACCCTAGCCGATTTTTGCGTTGGGCAACCAAGTCACTCCAGGTCCGTTCTGTTGGTCCTCAGAGAGGTCCGTTCTGTTGGGCCTAGAGCTGGGCTCGCTACACCCAGATAGATCTACCGCTTAAGTCCCTCGGTGTTCTAACTACCCATTCACATGATCTAAAACCTCCTTACGTTAATCATACCATGTATAAAGTACTTGTAAACAAAGTAACATGTATTTCACCCCCGCAGTTAAGAAAACTGAAAACAGTTAGAGAAAAGGGGGACATGAACTCACAGTGAATGCGCGTCTCTACCAAGTGTCTCCAATACAGTAAGCTGTGCAACGACCTACAAGTGCTAATTCTATTAGACGGACGGCCGTGCCTTAGCTTTATAGTTCAAGTCTTTGGGAAATAGTTAGACAACTATTTCGTGTTTATGTTCTGTATATACTTGGTAGTTATACTCCTTCCCAAGGATGGGGGATACAATACATGTGCGTAAGTTACGTTTTAATAATCGAGTGGTAATATAATTACCGGTGTAACTTATATGTTAATGTGGAAGCGTTCGTAAAGTTTTGGAATCATTAACGCTTGTAAATATTATTTTTACTCTAAAATAATATTTATGTAATTTCACAAAATAATCATAAACAGTGTTGTGACAAAACATATTTATCACGTTAACTTAGTGAAAATCCCACCTCCGAATATTTAGTAAAATACAGTTCTGGCGAAATTTATGTTTCGAAAATATGTCAAAAATAGTTCTAACACTTGTTGTGTAAATAATGCTAAGTGTTAGGTTTTTAGAAAATTTCGCCAGAGTTTCCTCTGTAACTGGAGGTGGCCACGCTTTCAAGCGTATCATTTTCTTTTAACAAATCAATTCAACAACATTCTTTATCCAATCAAACAATTTCCGACACATCAAACTAGTCGATAAGTATGTAAATTGCATAATCGCATGAACTTGTAGCTTTTCCGTATCTATAATGTAAATCCCATTATATTTTGTAGACCTTTATATAAAGTAACCTTAATCTCATAAAAACCTCGTGTTTAGAGAAATCCGTCTTTACAACTTCTAGTAACAAGTGACAAAGCTAGTTCTTTGTCGGATCTTTTCATTTCACAAGTGTTTACACACTTGTAGTTTATAAAATCATGTTTGTTAGTGTAAGATCCATCTTTTTAGAAAACATGATTGCTTTAACGTGTGGTTCTTTGAAAATACCACTTGCAGATACGTAGATCCGCTAGTTTTAAACACTATTGTACAAGTTAAATCACTTTTACACAAGTAAAATATTTTTACACAAGTTCATGTCTCGTGTGTGGTAGAGTTTCACCTTTTAACCCTTGTGTTAACTAAAAACGAGCTTATGTGAAGATCCATGATCTTACAAAGTCGGGTTAAACGATGATCCGAGCTACCACATCATAGATCGGGTCTCAAAAATCACAAATTCCAAATACTACAACTTTTACACATGTTACAAGCTATTAACCACCATCTTTAGAGTTTTTACTAGACTTTAATGCTTCAAAACGTATGTTAACGATATTTAACCGACAAAAATCTTTTTAACCACTTTAGATAAGTGTAAAAACGAGTTTTAAATGTTATACCTCTAGCTCAAGGCTAGGGAAGATTCTTGACGAAAATAGCGTGGATAAAAGCAAAGTAGCGAGGTCCTTCGCGTTCCGTTTGCTCCAAACCTCCTAATGCGTGACCCTTGATGTTTGTATGATGTTGGAGTGTGAAGAACCAAATCGAAAAATGGATGTATGTGGAAGGGGTGTTTGGCCGTAAGTTTTAGAGGGCAAGAGAGAGAGGAGTGAGTTGGTGTTTGATTAGTGTGTGTTATGTTATGTAATCACTAGATCTTATAGGCAAACTCAAGTGTTATTATCCAATGGAAGATGTGTCAAGAAGATATTATACATACAAGATCCTTGTAATCTTGCAAGTACAAGATATGTCCCCTAGGGGACCGAATTCGGTCATGGGGGGGGGGGGGGTCCCTTGGTTCGATATCAACTAGTTTAGTTAGGATGGAGTTTAGGTTAAATAGGTTAGTTTAGTATTAAACTCCGTTAGTAATATATAGCGTGTTATGACGGGTGTTAGGGTAATCAGGGACCCTAACTAGCTCAGAAAAATATAAATAGTGAAAATAGTAATATTTTCTTGTTCCGGGTAAAGTCCGGTTGTCCGGTTGGATAGTAATCCGTTAAAGCGTTACAAAAGCTTTAAAGTGTCGTTATTGTTATTTTTAGTGACACATTTTGTTTCCAACACTTTAGAAAGTGTCTAGTAATATTTTCCCCATATTTTGGCACTTTACTAGTCAGCTAGAAGCTGGTTTAATTATTAAAGTGCTGTGTTTTGTACTTAAAGTACGTTTTAGGCACATCCGTTCACTGTAACTTATCCCTAGAGACGCGGTTCTACAATACTTGTATCCCTACACTCACTGCTAGTGTAGTAACTTTCTCAGGCTCTTACAGGCCTTAGAGGCAGTGTCTGCCTGATGCTGGTTATATCAGCATGTTCACTGTGTATCCGTTTATTGTGCTACTGTGCGTTTAGTGCATCAAGTTTGTCACGAAGGTGCTATAAGCAGAATATAGTGTGACAGCAAGTAAAGTATGATGCAAGTAAGTACATGTATCAGTATATTAGTAGCAGTTCATCAGCTAGTTCAAAGTTGCACAGTAATTAAGCAGTAATTAATCAGTAATTAAGTCGTACGGATACCTGGTTTAGTGAGGGTTGTCACATTCTCCCCCCGTTAAATAAATTTCATCCCGAAATTTTAGTTCTGCTACTAGATGCAGAGTTCTTAGGAAAAAGGTGGGGGTATTTCTCTTTCATCCGGTCCTCACGTTCCTAGGTGTATTCAGGACCATGTCTGGCATTCCAACGAACCTTGACGAGTTTGACACTGCTCCGGCGGGTCTTGTTAACTTTCCAATCCGTGACCTCAACAGGTTCTTCAACGAAGTGGAGCGTGTCGTCAACGTGAAACTCGTCGGTGGGAATGGCAACGTCAACTTGAGTTGGACTTTTCTTTAGGTTGGATACATGAAATGTATCGTGAACACCATTCAGTTCAGCAGGTAGGTCCAACTTGTATGCTACTGTTCCAATTCTTTCCAGAATTCTGAAGGGACCAATGTAGCGCGGATTTAACTTCCCATGCTTTCCAAAGCGTGCCACCCCCTTCCAGGGTGAAACTTTCAACAACACCATTTCTCCAACTTGGAAATCCACATGTTTCCGGTCTGGATCCGCGTAGGCCTTTTGTCTGTGGCGAGCTGCTTCGATGCGTTTAAGAATTTGCGCGATCTTGTCTGTCGTCTCTAGGACGATTTCGGGACCAGCAAGCTGCCTATCACCTGCGTCAGACCAACATAGTGGTGATTGGCACTTGCGTCCGTATAGGGTTTCAAATGGCGCGACACCAATACTGGTGTGGTAGCTGTTGTTGTATGAAAATTCGACCAAAGGTAAATGTTTATCCCAGCTACCGCCCAAATCCATAACACATGCCCTCAGCATGTCTTCCAAAGTTTGTATCGTTCGCTCGCTCTGGCCGTCAGTTTGCGGATGAAACGCAGTGCTCAGACTTCATTGTGAGCCAAAGGCTTCTTGGAAGGATTGCCATATCCTAGACACAAACCTTCCGTCTCTATCAGAGATGATTGAGAGAGGCACTCCATGGCGCGCGACGATCTCTCTCATGTAAATTTCAGCCAATTTGCTCGTGTTATCCTTCTCCCTGATGGGTAAGAAGTGTGCTGACTTCGTTAATCGATCCACTATCACCCAGATAGTGTCATGGCCTCTTGGCGTTCTTGGCAATTTTGTAATAAAGTCCATGGAGATTTGTTCCCATTTCCACTTGGGAATCTCGGGTTGTTGCAGAAGTCCCGAAGGCTTCTGGTATTCCGCTTTAACCTTAGCGCACGTTAAACATTTGCTCACGTAAACAGCAACATCGCCTTTCATCCTAGGCCACCAATAATAATCTTTGAGATCCTGGTACATCTTATCCGCTCCTGGATGTATAGAGTACCGCGGTTTGTGAGCTTCGTCAAAAATCACTTTCCTTAAATCACCAAACAGAGGAACCCAAATCCTCTTCTCAAAACATAACGTTCCTTCCTCGTTTGGCACCAAAAGCTTCTCCATCCCACGGAGATATTCTTCTTCAAGATTTCCTTCCTTGAGAGCTTCTGTCTGCGCGGCACGAATGCGCAGGGAAAGATTGGTTCGTATAATCATTTCCAAAGCCCTAACCCTTATGGGCTTGATCCTTTCTTTACGACTTTGGGCATCAGCGACCACATTCGCCTTCCCTGGATGATACTTTATCTCACAGTCGTAGTCGTTCAACAATTCAACCCATCGTCTTTGCCTCATATTCAACTCCTTCTGGTTGAATATGTGCTGTAGGCTCTTGTGATCTGTGAAGATTGTACACTTCGTACCATAAGGATAGTGTCTCCAGATCCTTAAAGTAAAAACCACTGCGCCGAGCTCCAAATCGTGTGTGGTATAGTTCTCTTCGTGCACTTTCAGTTGACGCGATGCGTAAGCAATAACCTTTTGGCGTTGCATCAACACGCAACCCAATCCTTGGCGCGATGCGTCGCAGTATACCACAAAATCATCAGTACCTTCTGGTAGAGCTAAGATAGGCGCGTTGCAGAGCTTATCCTTCAATATCTGGAAGGCTTCATCCTGTTTGATTCCCCAATCAAACTTCTTATCTTTCTGCGTGAGGAGCGTCAATGGTTGAGCGATCTTCGAAAAATCCTCGATGAACCTTCGATAGTAGCCAGCCAAACCCAAGAATTGTCGAATCTCGGTTGGCGTCGTAGGCGTTTCCCAATTCTTGATTGCCTCGATCTTTGTGGGATCAACACGAATTCCATTTCCATTAACCACATGTCCAAGAAACTGGACTTCGCGTAGCCAAAACTCGCACTTAGAGAACTTGGCATACAACTGTTCCTTCTTTAGCAGCTCCAAAATAGCTCTTAGATGCTGTTCGTGCTCAGCCTTCGTCTTTGAATAAATCAAGATGTCGTCGATAAACACAATCACGAACTTGTCCAAGTATGGCTTGCAAACTCTATTCATCAGATCCATGAATACCGCCGGTGCGTTTGTCAAACCAAATGGCATAACTAGGAACTCGTAGTGCCCATAACGAGTCCTGAAGGCTGTCTTTGGGATACTTTCCTCTTGTATCCTTAACTGGTGATATCCAGATCGAAGATCGATCTTTGAATAATAGTTCGAGCCTTGCAGTTGATCAAACAGATCATCGATTCTTGGCAGAGGATACCTGTTCTTGATCGTCAGCTTGTTCAATTCTCTGTAGTTGATGTTTATTTGAAAATCATCATCCTCCTTTTTGATGGGTAACAATGGGATTACCCCAAAAAGGAATTTTTTTGGTCTGTTATCTTCCTTCTCCATCCGTTGCCAACACTTTTCTGTCAATCCTTGCACCCCCGAAAATGTAAGTCGCTATGATGCATCGACTACGGGTGCAGTGCCTGGAATTGAATCGTCGTGAAACTCTACTTGCCTCTGAGGTGGCAGTCCAGGCAAGTCTTCTGGGAAGTCTTTTGGATATTCCCTTACGACAGGGATGTCATCGATTCTCGGTTCAGCAGCCTCCTTATCCACGATGTGTGCCAGGAAGGCAACACATCCCTTCAGCAAACACTTTCGCGCTTTCGGGCAGCGGAAAATTTTTAGCGGCGTGTCACGCTTCTCTCCGTGAACCACAACTGTTTTTCCATCTTCGGTTGGGATACGAACAATCTTTTCGTGACATATTATCTCAGCCTTGCTACCTGAAACCAATCCCTTCCTATCATCACGACGAAGCTTCTCAACTGGACTGGTAGTAGATCCAGAGCAAACTCACGCTCTCCTAATTTGATCACACAGCCTCTGATAACTTCATTGACTTCTACTAACTTTCCACTAACCAATTTGATTGAGTAGGGGATATCTAACTTACTAGCGGTTAAACCAAGTATATTCTTAAATTCTAATGACACGAAGCCATAATCGGCACCAGCATCAAACAAAATAGGTGCAAAAGTTTTGGTTGTTAGAGAACGTACCAGAAACCACACCTGGATCCTGGCATGCCTCACAAGCTCCGATGTTGGATTTTCTCTCACGGTCTTGTTTCAACTTCAGGCATTCCCTCTTAAAATGTCCAACTTCCCTACAATGGAAGCATCCTAGCATTCGGCCATTTCCTTTCCCATTTCCACCTAGAGCGTTGTTACTGTTTTCTCCTTGTATGGGACTCTTCATCCCACAACCTTCCTTGTTGTGTCCTTTCCTCCCGTACCAAGGCTTCTGACATCCACAATCACGGTAATACTTGCACTCAGCACCTCTTGGTTTGGTTTCTAAGTAAATCTTATCATTGGCCTGTTTGTTGTTGGGGCAATCTTTCTTGAAATGCCCTTTGTCCCCGCAGTCAAAGCAACCTCGAATAGATCTTTGTTCATCGTTATTCATTTGGGTATCTTCGGTAAGCTTCCTTTTGTTCTTTCCAGACGACTCTACCTGAGTTTTCTTGTCAAGGTTTGCAAGTTTTTCTAGTCTAATTGCTTCCGTAACGAGTGCCAAACCCATCTTACTTGCGACAATGGTTGTTGGTGGCGTAGATGCTGTCATCAAGCTCAAGACTTGAGGCGCCAGTTCCCAAATGAATTGTTCCAATTTCTTCAGTTCTGGTTTTACCAGGTATGGAACAATTTGTGACAGATCATGAAGTCGTTGCACGTACTCCAACACCTTCGGACCTTCCATCATTAGGCTCCGAAATTCATCTTCCCACTTCTGGGTTTTCGTGTGGGGGCAATACTTCTTATGCATCATTCCTTTCAACTCATCCCAAGTTAACGCGTATGCTGTAGTTAGGCCCATTATTCGAACCTGAAGATTCCACCATAATCGAGCTCCATCTTGAAACAACTCAGAAACGTATGGGACCTGTTGTTCTGGCGTACAGCCACTCATTCGAAAGATGGATTCCATACTTTCAATCCATTTTACAAAAGTTATGGCACCCTCAGTGCCGTCGAACTTCGGAGGCTTGTAGTTGAGGAAGTGCCAGTAGGAACAACCATTATTTTCTGAGGTACCTTTGATTGGTTCGGAGCGTAGGGCCTCGTGCTGTGCTATAGCTGCAGTAATTATCTCTTTAAGTTCTGCCTCAGAGGTGGGCATGCGCATTTCGCGTCTTGGCGGCATCTTCTAAAAGATGTTTCACATAGGTTAGGTCATAGCAAGTGAAGTGTACGTATGCATTCAACAATACCAACACATAACATCTCATGCTATCAATAAATCAATCACATAACGTCTTATGTCATAATTCAATCACCCATATTGATAGCCCCTGCAATGGTTGAGGGCCTTGAGGTAGTAACCATACCCCTGATCTGGGGTGCAAGTGTCCAAATGAATCGTTCAATCCTTTTGAACTCCGGTTTGACTAAGTAGGGGGGCGACCCTAGATAAGTCGTGCGATTGCTGGACAAGTTCAGGAATTTCTGGTTCGTCCATTTTCAAATTCCTGAATTCCACCTCAAGCTTCTAAATTCCAGTCCTAAAACAACATTTCTTCTCAATCGTTTCCTTGAGCTCTTCCCAGCTCAGTGCATAAGTAGCGTCTGTGCCAAGGGTCTGAACCTAGAGGTTCCATTAAGAGGGTGTATCATCTAGAAACATCCTCGAGATATAGGTAACACTCTGTTAGGGCGAACAGTTACTCATTCTTAGAGTGGAGTCGGTCTTTTCGGACCAACGAACAAATGCAACGGTGCCTCCGGTTCCGACAAAGTTCAAAGGCTTGCAGTTCAGGAACTGTTTATAGGTGCAGCCAGTTGGAGAGTTATCTCCAGTAATGCCATCGTTGTACTTAAAGTGGAGGGCTTCATGTCGTGCATTTACCTGTGAGATGCGTTCTTGCAGCTCGGCTTCTGTCCTTGGTAACGTACTGGTGTTTGTGTCACGTCTGGGTGACATTCCCTTATGACGAAATAGTGTGAAGCGGGTTGGATAACGTTCCAATTTTCTATGAGGTATATATAGCAACATAAGCCATCATGTAATCACCCAATTTCACACGCAAATATACTCACTGTATAAGTGGGGAAGTAAATTTCTGAGCCTTCACATAGGCTTGCCAATTTGGCTTGTTGCTCGTAATAGAATGAACTCAAGGCTACATCGCCTCGGTCATTTTGAGTTATTTCCTGCTGCATTGGTTATCATTAGCTTGACCCGCAGAGTCCACCAGGATTCCTGTGCACTACAAATCGTTATTACGTGGGCCCCCGTAATAATAAATTGTCTTGCACAGTTACCCCAAATTTTCTCTCGTCCAAGCAGATGATCAATCAAGGAGCAACGGTAGGTGCATTGGCATGAACAGGGTCATGCTCTAATGCGGGGTCAGGAGCAACGCCTGGCTCAGGGGCCACGGCTAGCTCCGAATCAAAAAGTCCATCTCAAAATCAGTTGGATCAATCAAACACAGGGGTTGACAGGGGCTACAGGATCCCCCAAGGGCTGGTCTAAGTGCATGAACTCAATGTCATGGTCTGGATCAACACCAGGTGGAAAAACAGAATTGTCCTCATTATCACGATCAAACTCAAAGCTGTGTGCGGGAACTGGTGCAGCTGATGACGCCATATCAGGGTCGGCGTCGTGTGAGTAGTGCTGCACTCCCTGTGTATGCAAAGATGCGGATGTCAGAAACTCAAATGAGTCTGGGATAGGGGAATGGGCATGAGTTTCCCCTGCAGAAGCGTCCGCATGCAGTAGTCTAATACCAGCAGCAATAGGGCCTTGCCCTCAAGTGGGTCCTCCTCTCAATAGTTCGACATCGTCTTCAGAGACAACGTCGGGGGGCATATCAACAACGGGATAAGCGGCAAGGGGCACAGGAGCAGGGATCACCGCCAGTGGTAAATTCCCAATCAAGATGGCCATCAGTAGGCTCTGCTACGACTTCAGGCAGCGTAAAAGGGCTGAAAGTCGTCATTGTCTGTGCCGGTAGTATCGGAAATGTACACCTCGTGCTTCGATGAAACTATGTCGTCTGATACTATGGCCATGGGATTTGTAGTGTCCATCTTTCTAGTACTTGATGAAAGCATAACGTTTGTAACACAAACACATATACATATAATAATCAATCATATAATCAGTTACTCACATAGTCACCACGTAAACATTCAAATCATTCTCCTAGTCTTACTAGCCAATTTCTTCCAGTCTACAAGACTGCTATATCCTCCACCTCGACCTCTTAGATCGAGCCTATAATAAACCAACGTGCTCAACTACTTTGGTCACCTCGATCCTCCAGACCGAGCCTATAATAAACCAACGTGCTCAACTACTTCGGCCACCTCGATCCTCCAGACCGATCCTCAGCCCTCCAAGCTGAGCCTATAATTAATAAAATGTGCTCAACATTTGTTTGTAAAAGTTTTGGATCTGGACTTAAGTGGTATGCAGAAAAATGTTTTCGTGAGAGCCCTAGTGATCATAGTCTAGACTCGAGAAAGAATCCTAGTTCGCTATGATCAGAGCTCTGATACCAAGCTGTCACACCCTGGCTTTGCGGAAGTGTGGTTAATTTTGGTGTGACTTCTTAATACCATAGCTTAATCATAACCAAGCTATATGAGTTAAAAACATGCAAGATCATCCATTAAGTTTTGAAAACCAATCACAATACCATTGTTTTAACATACCCTGACAACCATAATCTTGTTCAACAAACATTACAAACTCGAAACATAACATAAACATGGTTTAAGGACTGTGTCTTGTCCAGGAAAGAGACACATCCCCTAAACCCCAGATGACCTCGGAAACTAGTGCAGCGGAAAACATGCCATACCGTGCCAGATCTCGTTAATTTCCTGAAATACATGTAAGTTGAAAAATCAACAATAATGTTGAGCGAGTTCATGTGCAAGTGAGTAAGTAAAACACTTGTAAGTATAAAAGTTTCCTGGTATGTAGCAGTGTAAGAGGACTTGTGATCACCAATGGTTTGCAAGGCCATTAGCATGTTGTGAAATGCAAGTAGGAAGACACAACCCTAGCCGATTTTTGCGTTGGGCAACCAAGTCACTCCAGGTCCGTTCTGTTGGTCCTCAGAGAGGTCCATTCTGTTGGGCCTAGAGCTGGGCTCGCTACACCCAGATAGATCTACCGCTTAAGTCCCTCGGTGTTCTAACTACCCATTCACATGATCTAAAACCTCCTTACGTTAATCATACCATGTATAAAGTAATTGTAAACAAAGTAACATGTATTTCACCCCCGCAGTTAAGAAAACTGAAAACAGTTAGAGAAAAGGGGGACATGAACTCATAGTGAATGCGCGTCTCTACCAAGTGTCTCCAATACAGTAAGCTGTGCAACGACCTACAAGTGCTAATTCTATTAGACGGACGGCCGTGCCTTAGCTTTATAGTTCAAGTCTTTGGGAAATAGTTAGACAACTATTTCGTGTTTATGTTCTGTATATACTTGGTAGTTATACTCCTTCCCAAGGATGGGGGATACAATACATGTGCGTAAGTTACGTTTTAATAATCGAGTGGTAATATAATTACTGGTGTAACTTATATTTTAATGTGGAAGCGTTCGTAAAGTTTTGGAATCATTAACGCTTGTAAATATTATTTTTACTCTAAAATAATATTTATGTAATTTCACAAAATAATCATAAACAGTGTTGTGACAAAACATATTTATCACGTTAACTTAGTGAAAATCCCACCTCCGAATATTTAGTAAAATACAGTTCTGGCGAAATTTATGTTTCGAAAATATGTCAAAAATAGTTCTAACACTTGTTGTGTAAATAATGCTAAGTGTTAGGTTTTTAGAAAATTTTGCCAGAGTTTCCTCTGTAACTGGAGGTGGCCACGCTTTCAAGCGTATCATTTTCTTTTAACAAATCAATTCAACAACATTCTTTATCCAATCAAACAATTTCCGACACATCAAACTAGTCGATAAGTATGTAAATTGCATAATCGCATGAACTTGTAGCTTTTCCGTATCTATAATGTAAATCCCATTATATTTTGTAGACCTTTATATAAAGTAACCTTAATCTCATAAAAACCTCGTGTTTAGAGAAATCCGTCTTTACAACTTCTAGTAACAAGTGACAAAGCTAGTTCTTTGTCGGATCTTTTCATTTCACAAGTGTTTACACACTTGTAGTTTATAAAATCATGTTTGTTAGTGTAAGATCCATCTTTTTAGAAAACATGATTGCTTTAACGTGTGGTTCTTTGAAAATACCACTTGCAGATACGTAGATCCGCTAGTTTTAAACACTATTGTACAAGTTAAATCACTTTTACACAAGTAAAATATTTTTACACAAGTTCATGTCTCGTGTGTGGTAGAGTTTCACCTTTTAACCCTTGTGTTAACTAAAAACGAGCTTATGTGAAGATCCATGATCTTACAAAGTCGGGTTAAACGATGATCCGAGCTACCACATCATAGATCGGGTCTCAAAAATCACAAATTCCAAATACTACAACTTTTACACATGTTACAAGCTATTAACCACCATCTTTAGAGTTTTTACTAGACTTTAATGCTTCAAAACGTATGTTAACGATATTTAACCGACAAAAATCTTTTTAACCACTTTAGATAAGTGTAAAAACGAGTTTTAAATGTTATACCTCTAGCTCAAGGCTAGGGAAGATTCTTGACGAAAATAGCGTGGATAAAAGCAAAGTAGCGAGGTCCTTCGCGTTCCGTTTGCTCCAAACCTCCTAATGCGTGACCCTTGATGTTTGTATGATGTTGGAGTGTGAAGAACCAAATCGAAAAATGGATGTATGTGGAAGGGGTGTTTGGCCGTAAGTTTTAGAGGGCAAGAGAGAGAGGAGTGAGTTGGTGTTTGATTAGTGTGTGTTATGTTATGTAATCACTAGATCTTATAGGCAAACTCAAGTGTTATTATCCAATGGAAGATGTGTCAAGAAGATATTATACATACAAGATCCTTGTAATCTTGCAAGTACAAGATATGTCCCCTAGGGGACCGAATTCGGTCATGGGGGGGGTCCCTTGGTTCGATATCAACTAGTTTAGTTAGGATGGAGTTTAGGTTAAATAGGTTAGTTTAGTATTAAACTCCGTTAGTAATATATAGCGTGTTATGACGGGTGTTAGGGTAATCAGGGACCCTAACTAGCTCAGAAAAATATAAATAGTGAAAATAGTAATATTTTCTTGTTCCGGGTAAAGTCCGGTTGTCCGGTTGGATAGTAATCCGTTAAAGCGTTACAAAAGCTTTAAAGTGTCGTTATTGTTATTTTTAGTGACACATTTTGTTTCCAACACTTTAGAAAGTGTCTAGTAATATTTTCCCCATATTTTGGCACTTTACTAGTCAGCTAGAAGCTGGTTTAATTATTAAAGTGCTGTGTTTTGTACTTAAAGTACGTTTTAGGCACATCCGTTCACTGTAACTTATCCCTAGAGACGCGGTTCTACAATACTTGTATCCCTACACTCACTGCTAGTGTAGTAACTTTCTCAGGCTCTTACAGGCCTTAGAGGCAGTGTCTGCCTGATGCTGGTTATATCAGCATGTTCACTGTGTATCCGTTTATTGTGCTACTGTGCGTTTAGTGCATCAAGTTTGTCACGAAGGTGCTATAAGCAGAATATAGTGTGACAGCAAGTAAAGTATGATGCAAGTAAGTACATGTATCAGTATATTAGTAGCAGTTCATCAGCTAGTTCAAAGTTGCACAGTAATTAAGCAGTAATTAATCAGTAATTAAGTCGTACGGATACCTGGTTTAGTGAGGGTTGTCACAGTTAGAAGGCATACAACGAAGCTCGGTGCGTTCGGAAGTGGAAGGACCTTCTCTATTCGCTATTAACCACCACTTTTCTACTCTTGAACTTCCCTAGTCTTGAACTAGTGGTAAGAACTTAGATCTTTGCTTCTTACATCTTGTTTAGGTGGTTAAAGATGTGTAGTGATCAAAATGATAAGAAACTCTAAAGAACCTTAAACAAGTCTTGAACATAAACTAGTCTAGTGATGAAGTGATGTTAATATGATGTTGTTATGATTCTTGTTGATTATCTGATGATTTGTTGGTTAATATTGATGTTTGATGTTATTGTGATCACTAAACATGTTAATGGAATTAATCGAACACGAATTAGAAAGCTAAAGGCTGAAAAACAGAATCTGTCCATGCCTTTACAGCCAACTTCAGTTTGCTGTAAACATCTCATAACTCAACGAAAAACTGATATTTTGAGTCTATAACGTGTTATTATGAAATACGGTTCTAATGGCACCGGAATCATAATTTTTGGACTCCGTTTACTATTTTTAAAATGTCATTTTGTAACAGCAGCTAGAGCTGCATTTTTCTGCTGAAAATATGAGTTCTGTTTTCTATCATAACTTGAGTTCTGTGTAGAGTTAGATCATGAAATTTGTACTGTAGATGACCCCCAATGTATTTGTAATTCTCTCACTGGAATTTCGTAAATTGGACTCTCGATGAATTTTAAATAAATTATTCCGTGGACTGCAGTCAGAAAAAGATAAATCTGATTTCAGACCGGAAAATGAATTTTTATAAAATATTGGTAATGAACTGGACCCCGATATTTTTACACAATAATATTTTGATCTTTTAAGACATTCTATAAAAATTTGGGAATTTTTGGAATAAGTTAACTATTTTATTAAAATGTCCGAAAACAGCCCGGTTTTGAATATTAATGCTGAAATGACATAAGTTGTAATTTGCGTGTCTAAATGTCGAGTATGTTATCTGAGGATGATCTAACATGTTATATGTGTTATGTGCATTATCGTATGTTTGTGTATGAGTGGGGAATGGATGGAAAATTTATATGGGCATGAACCGTTAAAGTGATGCATGTTATGTGATAGATACGTGTAGGAACTTTGTGCTCTATTTGAAAACCACTAAATGACTAACTGGTAAATTATACTTGGACGTGATTGACCGACCTTGACTGTTAGCTAATTTTAAGAGTCAAACCGAGCAACCGAGGTGAGTTCACACCCTTACTAAGGCATGGGATTCCTGGTGATTGGGAATGGGATTGAATAACTACTTATACTATCAACACTACTAGACTACTTACTACTGTCCTCGGATTGGGAAGGGCACTTACGTAAAACCTACGTAAATTCACACTTACTACTGTCCTCGGATTGGGAAGGGCACTTACGTAAAACCTACGTAAACTCTTACTTACCACTGTCCTCGGATTGGGAAGAACACTTATGGATACGACTAGTCTAGTACATACAAAATGGGAAGCCCCCACTAAATATCGTAAAGGTTTAGGAATCAAGGTAATGGGTAATACATGGTTATGAAACGAACTTATGATTTCTGATACGAACTCATTAACTAAACAACCAACTGTGAACTCGCTCAACTTTGTTGTTGATTTGTTGTTACATGCCTTGCAGGTCGTTAGGTACTTATGGAGCTTGCGCGAGGAGGAGGTCGTTGTGGAATAGGGACTGTTATGTCCAGTGCCTAATAAATAAACTTTATGAACTTATGGAACTTATGTTTGGTCGTTAAACTTACGAATTATGAACTCATGTTTTGGACTTATGTTTTATGCTTCCGCTGCTAACCTAAAGTCGGTTACTTATCTTTTGGTCACCAATTGTATTGGGATTGGCTTTATTAACTTAAATTACGTTGTTCAATATGATTGGTGGCTCGATCCTGGTCATGTCACGCCTCCAAGCGGTGGTACTCCACATGGTGGATTTTGGGGGTGTGACAGATTGGTATCAGAGCCATTGGTTATAACGAACTTGGTTTTAGAAAGGGGAAAAGCTTTTTGATAAAACCAGACTATAACCTGTACAGTGCTCAACAATCCACAACGACGCTTCGCTCCACGTGCAAGACTCGACACTATAGGTGATACGATTCATGTTTATATTACCTACTTGTTAGTTACATAGGGCATTGCTTATGATATGCTTAGATAACATAGTACCTACTGCTTGAAAACTTTGTGTGATCACTCTCTTCTGTCATTCCACGCTTGCGTACTGATACGACGCCCTTCTCACTTGTGTTCTCTGTATGGTGAAGATCATGAGTGGTCGAATCAACCTCACACAAGCCCAGCTGACGGCTTTGATCAACGAACAAGTTACTGCGGCACTTGCAGCCGCTCAAGCAGGAGGCCAACTTGCCCAGCCACCTGTGTGCACGTTCAAGACTTTTATGGACTGTCGTCCTAGTACTTTCAGTGGCACTGAAGGGGCCGTTGGACTCCTCCACTGGTTCGAGAAGCTCGAGTCGGTCTTCGAAATGTGTGAATGCCCTGAGGCTCGTAGGGTGAAGTATGCCACTGGTACCCTCGAAGGCACTGCGCTGACTTGGTGGAACGCGTAAGTTCAAATGTTAGGGCTGTCAGCTGCTAATGCCACCCCATGGAACGACTTCAAGGAACTGATCAAGCGGGAATACTGTAATCGTGATGACATTGACAAACTGGAAGTGGAGTTCTTTAACCTGAAGATGACGGGGTCAGAGATAGAGGCGTATACGAAGCGATCCAACGAACTGGCAGTGTTATGTCCAACTATGGTGGATCCTCCCATTAAGCGTATCGAGCTGTACCTCAAAGGCTTGGTACTAGAGATTCAAAGCCATGTGACTGCTGCTAACCTTGCTACCATCCAGGATGTTACATGTCTTGCTCATCGCCTCACAGACCAGGCAGTAGAACAGAACAAGCTGCCTAAGCGTATAGGTGCTACTGCTACTACTACTTCTGCTATTCCCAGTGACAACAAACGAAAACGGGATGGAGCCAACAGCAAGGGTTCGACTACAGTTCAGTCCCAGGCGCAGCAGCGAAAGATTGATGACTACCAGAGTCCTGTTCAGCAATCTTCTGGTAGTCAAGGGCAGGGTGGATATCGAGGAAACCACCCAAAGTGCAACAAATGCAACAGACACCACAGTGGTCAGTGCAACAAGGGACGTTGTCAGAGGTGTCTCAAGATGGGTCATGAAGCCAAGGATTGCAGGAGCTCACGGCCTACAAATCAGAATCGTCAGCAGCAGCAGCAAGCACCGCAGAATCAGCAACAGCAACAGGGCAACAGGGGATGCTTTTAGTGTGGTGCTGAAGGTCACTTCAAGAGACACTGCCCGCAGTTAAATCAGAATCAGAATCAGAACCACAACCAAGGAAACGGGAACAATAATGGGGGCAACAATGGGGGAAACAATGATGGCAATGGTGCCAGGGGTCGTGTGTTCGTGATTGGTCAGGGTGATGCAAGGAACGATCCCAACGTTGTAATGGGTAAGTTTCTTCTGGACGACTTCTTTGTTACTGTTTTATTTGATTCGGGTGCCGATACTAGTTATGTGTCCTTAAAAGCTAGCCAAATGCTTAAGTGCACTCCAACACTTTTGAACACCAAACACACGGTAGAACTAGCAAACGGTAAAAGTCTCGAGGCCACGCACATAGTTAAGGGTTGTAACTTCGTCTTAGCTGGTCAGACCTTCTCTATCGATCTTATTCCCATCGTACTGGGTAGTTTTGACATCGTTATTGGGATGGATTGGCTATCTCATCATCAAGCGGAGATTGTTTGCAAGGAGAAAATCGTCCGCATTCCTCGTTCTGGTGAAGAACCTCTCGTGATTCGTGGTGACAAGAGTGGTGCTATCGAAGGCATCATCTCTTTCCTTAAGGCCCAGAAGTGTTTGCGAAAGGGCCACACTGCCATTCTAGCACTTGTTACTGATATATCAACGGAAGAGAAGAGGATCGAAGACATTCCTATTGTGCGTGATTTTCCTGAGGTATTTCCTGAGGAATTACCTGGTCTTCCGCCTCATCGTCAAGTTGAGTTTTAAATCGAGCTAACTCCTGGAGCAGCACCAGTAGCTCGAGCACCTTATCGTCTAGCTCCATCGAAACTTGAAGAACTGTCCACACAACTACAAGAACTCTTAGAAAAGGGTTTCATACGTCCTAGCTCTTCGCCCTGGGGAGCTCCAGTACTATTCGTGAAGAAGAAAGATGGTACCTTCAGAATAGGTATTGACTACCGCGAACTCAACAAGGTGACCGTGAAGAATCGTTATCCTCTTCCACGTATTGACGACTTGTTCGACCAGCTGCAAGGATCGAGTTATTACTCTAAGATTGATTTGAGATCCGGATACCATCAGCTGAGAGTCCAAGATGAGGACGTCTCCAAAACAGCATTCAGAACTCACTACGGCCATTACGAGTTTCTGGTCATCCCTTTCGGGTTGACGAATGCACCAGCGGTCTTCATGGATCTCATGAACCGAGTATGCAAACCTTACCTGGATAAGTTCGTTATTGTATTCATCGACGATATCCTGATCTATTCGAAGAGTCAGGAGAAACACGAGCAGCATCTACGACTTATGCTGGAACTTCTTCGAGCAGAGCAGTTGTATGCCAAGTTTTCGAAATGTGACTTCTGGCTTCGCGAAGTCCACTTTCTAGGCCATGTGGTAAGCAAGGATGGGATTCATGTAGATCCATCCAAGGTTGACTCGATCAAGAACTGGCCTGCACCCCGCACACCAACAGAAATCCGCCAATTCTTGGGTTTGGCAAGATACTACAGAAGGTTTATCAAGGATTTCTCAAAGATTGCGCAACCTCTCACTTCACTGACTCAGAAGGGTGTCACCTATCGTTGGGGTGATGCACAGGAGTCCGCATTTCAACACTTAAAAGATAGACTTTGTAGCGCGCCTATCCTCTCATTGCCTGAAGGCACAGATGATTTTGTGGTTTATTGCGACACTTCCATCCAAGGACTTGGTTGCGTGTTGATGCAACGTGATAAGGTCATTGCCTACGCATCACGCCAACTTAAGGTTCACGAAAGGAACTACACTACGCACGACTTGGAACTGGGGGCAGTTGTTTTCGCACTTAAGATATGGAGACATTACCTGCACGGTACCAAGTGCACCATTTACACCGATCACAGGAGTCTCGAGCATATCTTCAAGCAAAAGGAGTTAAACATGCATCAACGCCGATGGGTCGAGCTCTTGAACGATTATGAATGCGCTATCAAATACCATCCGGGCAAGGCCAATGTTGTGGCCGACGCCCTCAGCCGAAAGGATACTATACCTAAGCGTGTACGTGCTTTACAGCTTACCATCCAATCCAACCTTCCTGCTCAGATTCGCGATGCTCAGGTTGAAGCATTGAAAGCAAAAAACATCAGGGCTGAGTCCCTATGAGGATCGAGGCAACGGCTAGAACAAAAGGAAGACGGCGCCTACTATGTAACAGGGCGTATTTGGGTTCCACTTTATGGAAACTTACGTGAGCTTGTGATGGATGAGGCACACAAGTCTCGTTACTCGGTACATCCTGGTTCGGATAAAATGTGCCACAACCTCAAGACTACGTATTGGTGGCCTGGCATGAAAGCCCACATAGCAACCTACGTCAGTAAGTGCTTGACTTATGCGAGAGTCAAGACTGAATATCAGAAACCATCAGGCCTACTTCAACAACCAGAGATACCTAAATGGAAATGGGAACAAATTTCCATGGATTTCGTTACTGGCCTGCCTAGATCTCAACGTGGAAATGTTACCATTTGGGTGATCGTGGATCGACTGACCAAGTCTGCACATTTTCTGGCAATCAAGGAAACGAATAAGTTTTCTACTTTAGCAGACATCTACCTAAAAGAAGTGGTGTCAAGGCACGGAGTGCCAACCTCCATCATTTCTGATCGTGACGCGCGTTTTACTTCTGAACTGTGGCAAGCAATGCACAAGTCTTTTGGCTCACGTTTAGTTATGAGCACCGCTTATCACCCACAAACGGATGGGCAATCTGAACGCACCATCCAAACCCTTGAAGACATGCTTAGGGCATGTGTAATCGATTTTGGTAATGGCTGGGAAAAGCACCTTCCGTTAGTGGAGTTTTCGTATAACAACAGCTACCACACCAGCATCCAGGCCGCTCCGTTCGAGGCATTGTACGGATGCAAATGCCGTTCACCTCTCTGTTGGGCTGAAGTTGGTGACAGCCAAATCACTGGCCCAGAACTTGTGGTAGATACCACCGAGAGAATTGCTCAGATACGACAGCGAATGGCGGCAGCTCGTGACCGTCAGAAAAGCTATGCTGATAAGGGAAGAAAACCACTCGAGTTCCAAGTTGGGGATCGAGTGCTACTCAAAGTCTCGCCTTGGAAAGGCGTAGTTCATTTTGGCAAACGAGGCAAGCTCAATCCGCATTATGTCGGACCGTTCAAAATCATCGAGAAAATTGGCAAGGTCGCCTACAGGCTGAATCTACCGACAGAACTCAGCGGAGTTCATAACGTATTCCACGTGTCAAATCTGAAGAAGTGTCTGTCAGACGAGACCCTCATAGTTCCCTTAAAGGAGCTCACAATCGACGACCAGTTGCAATTCATCGAAGAACCAGTTGAAATCACTGATCGAGATGTTAAGATTCTCAAACGCACCAGGATACCTCTCGTCCGAGTTCGTTGGAATGCCCGTCATGGCCCAGAGTATACCTGGGAATGAGAAGACCAAATGAAACTCAAGTATCCCCAGCTGTTTAAGAAAAGTGGAACCACTACTAAGGCTGAAGCTACTGCAGAATTTCGGGACGAAATTCCAAATCAACGGGGGGATGATGTGACACCCCAGGAAAACCAGGAAACCAACGCAACTTAACTAGCTTCCTCAGTAACCACGCACTAAATTTCGGGACGAAATTCTCTTAACAGGGGGAGAATGTGACAACCCTCATAATTCCATGTATCCGTACAATTTATTAATGATAAATAAAGTGCTTGATGACTGTGCTGAATCATTTAACTGCTTTCTGATTACTGTGTTATACTTACATGTGTTTGTTAACATACTAGTAGTATACAGAAAAGTTACTAAATAGTCCGGTATGCTTCCCTAAGTGTTGAGAATTAAAAACGTTACAAAAATATATATGTAGGACACTTTACGGATTAATTAAGCACTTTAACGGAACAACACCGAACCGAACAACCGGACATTACCCGGAACATAAAAATATTGTCAAACACATTATTTCTACTTTTCTGAGCTAGTTAGGGTCCCCGAACACCCTAACACACCTTATATTGCATGACACACATTAATACACTAACTAAGCACTTTAGATCCTAACTAAATTGTAACCATTACATTACAACCCAACCCCCCCACACCCCCTCCGCCACTTCAACGGTTATGAGGGTGTTACACCCTCACCCCTTTCTTTTGATTATTAAATTACTAATGTTGGACAATTAGAGACATGTTGCATGTTGGATAAACTTGGGACTTGGTTTATAAATATACACACAAGACTTCCACCTTCTCTCATCAAATCACTTCAACAAACAACTCATCTTCTTCCTCTCTTCCCCCATTCACGGCAGCCAACAACCATCACCATACCACCAACTCATTTCTCATACATTCCACAAGCATCCATAGGTGTTAGAAGGCATACAACGAAGCTCGGTGCGTTCGGAAGTGGAAGGACCTTCTCTATTCGCTATTAACCACCACTTTTCTACTCTTGAACTTCCCTAGTCTTGAACTAGTGGTAAGAACTTAGATCTTTGCTTCTTACATCTTGTTTAGGTGGTTAAAGATGTGTAGTGATCAAAATGATAAGAAACTCTAAAGAACCTTAAACAAGTTTTGAACATAAACTAGTCTAGTGATGAAGTGATGTTAATATGATGTTGTTATGATTCTTGTTGATTATCTGATGATTTGTTGGTTAATATTGATGTTTGATGTTGTTGTGATCACTAAACATGTTAACGGAATTAATCGAACACGAATTAGAAAGCTAAAGGCTGAAAAACAGAATCTGTCCATGCCTTTACAGCCAACTTCAGTTGGCTGTAAACAGCTCATAACTCAACGAAAAATTGATATTTTGAGTCTATAACGTGTTATTATGAAATAAGGTTCTAATGGCACCGGAATCATAATTTTTGGACTCCGTTTACTATTTTTAAAATGTCATTTTGTAACAGCAGCTAGAGCTGCATTTTTCTGTTGAAAATATGCATTCTGTTTTCTGTCATAACTTGAGTTCTGTGTAGAGTTAGATCATGAAATTTGTACTGTAGATGACCACCGATGTATTTGTAATTCTCTCACTGGAATTTAGTAAATCGGACTCTCGATGAATTTTAAATAAATTATTCCGTGGACTGCAGTCAGAAAAAGATAAATCGGATTTCAGTCCGGAAAATGAATTTTTATAAAATATTGATAATGAACTGGACCCCGATATTTTTACACAATAATATTTGGATCATTTAAGACATTCTATAAAAATTTGGGAATTTTTTGAATAAGTTAACTATTTTATTAAAATGTCCGAAAACAGCCCGGTTTTGAATATTGATGCTGAAATGATATAAGTTGTAATTTGCGTGTCTAAATGTCGAGTATGTTATCTGAGGATGATCTAACATGTTATATGTGTTATGTGCATTATCGTATGTTTGTGTATGAGTGGGGAATGGATGGAAAATTTATATGGGCATGAACCGTTAAAGTGATGCATGTTATGTGATAGATACGTGTAGGAACTTTGTGCTCTATTTGAAAACCACTAAATGACTAACTGGTAAATTATACTAGGACGTGATTGACCGACCTTGACTGTTAGCTAATTTTGAGAGTCAAACCGAGCAACCGAGGTGAGTTCACACCCTTACTAAGGCATGGGATTCCTGGTGATTGGGAATGGGATTGAATAACTAATACTATCAACACTACTAGACTACTTACTACTGTCCTCGGATTGGGAAGGGCAGTTACGTAAAACCTACGTAAACTCACACTTACCACTGTCCTCGGATTGAGAAGGGCACTTACGTAAAACCTACGTAAACTCTTACTTACCACTATCCTCGGATTGGGAAGGACACTTATGGATACGACTAGTCTAGTACATACAAAATGGGAAGCCCCCACTAAATATCGTAAAGGTTTAGGAATCAAGGATAATGGGTAGTACATGGTTTTGAAACGAACTTACGATTTCTGATACGAACTCATTAACTAAACAACCAACTGTGAACTCGCTCAACTTTGTTGTTGATTTGTTGTTACATGCCTTACAGGTCGTTAGGTACTTATGGAGCTTGCGCGAGGAGGAGGTCGTTGTGGAATAGGGACTGTTATGTCCAGTGCCTAATAAATAAACTTTATGAACTTATGGAACTTATGTTTGGTCGTTAAACTTACGAATTATGAACTCATGTTTTGGACTTATGTTTTATGCTTCCGCTGCTAACCTAAAGTCGGTTACTTATCTTTTGGTCACCAATTGTATTGGGATTGGCTTTATTAACTTAAATTACGTTGTTCAATATGATTGGTGGCTCGATCCTGGTCATGTCACGCCTCCAAGTGGTGGTACTCCGCATGGTGGATTTTGGGGGTGTGACAGTTTTCACAGACCACAAAAGTCTCCAGCATATTCTTAATCAGAAGGAGCTGAACATGAGGCAACGACGTTGGGTTGAACTCTTGAACGATTACGATTGCGAGATTCGCTACCATCCTGGTAAGGCGAATGTTGTAGCCGATGCGCTTAGTTGAAAAGAGCGAGTCAAGCTTCACTCTGTTCGAACTCTATCTGATCTTTAATCTCGTGTCCTTCAAGGTCAGCAATTTTGTGTTTCACAAAATTTGATAGGTAATGAATTACCACATCAACTTGAGCTTAAGCTCGAAGTGAAAGACGATGGTTTGCTCTATTTTAAGGATCGATTGTGGATTCCGAAACAAGACGATCTTCGCACTTTAGTGATGGACGAATCACATAAGTCTCGATATTCTGTCCATCCCGGTGCTGATAAAATGTACAAGGATCTTCGTACTAAGATCTGGTGGCCTGGTATGAAGAAAGATGTTGCCTTTTATGTATCGAAATGCCTAACTTGTCTCAAAGTCAAGGCTGAACATCAACGACCTTCGGGTTTGCTAGTACAACCAGAGATACCTGTTTGGAAGTGGGAGAACATTGCGATGGATCTCATCACTAAATTACCGCGTACATCTAAAGGTCATGATGCTATTTGGGTTGTCATCGGTCGATTAACGAAGTCAGCTCATTTTCTTGCGATCCGCGAGGATCTATCTGCTGATAAACTTGCAAAGCTTTATGTTGATGAGATTGTATCACGACATGGTGTTCCCTTGGATATCATCTCTGATCATGATGCTTGATTTTCATCTCATTTTTGGAAGGCCATGCAATCTGCTTTGGGAACCCAACTGAATCTAAGCACTGCTTATCATCCCCAAACAGATGGTCAATCAGAGAGAACGATTCAAACTTTGGAGGATATGCTTAGAGCATGCGTGATAGATTTTGGTGGTAATTGGGATTCTCATCTACCACTGATCGAGTTCTCTTACAACAATAGTTATCATGCTAGCATTAATATGGCGCCATTCGAAGCTCTCTACGGTCGAAAATGTCGTTCACCTGTCTGTTGGAACGAGACCGGTGAAGCTCAGCTTACTGGACCTGAGCTCGTTCTGGAAACAACAGACAAAATCAAGAAAATCCGCGATAATCTTGTGACAGCTCGAAACCGTCAAAAGAGATATGCGGATATGCGACGCAAGCCCTTAGAATTCCAAGTCGGAGATCGTGTCCTACTCAAGGTTTCACCTTGGAAGGGAGTCGTGAGATTTGGAAAGAAAGGAAAACTTGCACCTCGATATGTGGGACCATTTAAGATTGTGGAAAGAATTGGAAAGGTTGCCTATCGACTAGAGCTACCTCCAGAGCTTGGAAATATTCACTCGACTTTTCACGTGTCCAATCTGCGAAAGTGTTTAGCTGTCGTTGATCTACACGTTCCTCTCGACGAGATCCAAATCGATGAAACACTGCACTTTTTTGAGAAACCCGTGGAGATCGTGGACCGTGCTTTCAAACAGTTGAAGAACAAACGGATTCGATTGGTCAAAGTTCGCTGGGAATTCAAACGTGGCCCAGAGTTTACTTGGGAATGCGAGGACCAGATGAAGACGAAATATCCATATTTGTTTTCACAAGCTTCCTCTAGTTAAAATTTCGGGACGAAATTTCTTGAAGTAGGGGAGACTGTGACAACTGTGTTCAGTAATCGATGTACGATACAAAACAATGATGTTTATTAACGTGATTTAGTGTTACTATATTTGTTTCAGTGTTATTGTGTGTAATTGTGTTTGGTGATTTTACAATGTGATTCGATTCCAATTTCAAGCTTTAAATCGCTTTCTGGAAGATTATACGCAAACTGGTGCGTAAACGCAGTCAGTATAACACGACAAACACTCCGGAATAGTGACATAGGCTTAACATACCTTAAATAACCTCCACATAACTTAGAAATAAGTTTTGGATGGTTTGGTGTGTTGAAATCAACTTTGTTCGATCGCAGGGACTATTTGTGTCAAACTACGAAACTATACCGATTTGTATAGTAACGAACATTCCGGAACTTGATCATAAGTTAAACATACCCTAAATAACCTTTACATAGCTTAGAAATAGGCTTTGAGGGGTTCGGTATGCTAAAACAAACTTTATTGATCAAAAGGGACTAAAAGCGTCAAAAAGTGCACAAGTTTGCATTTTCGCGCATATCTTACATTCTGAATATATCCAGACCTCCAAAAATTTATGTAAGCATTAAAATATTTTATTTTAGTGTTTGGAATAAGAAAATTCCATTCGTCGCGCAATTTGGACCGTTTTTGCGTCCGTTACGACTTCCGTCGTAATTAACCGAACAACACAACCATACGGCCAAATGAACCGACATCTGTGATAATTTTGAGCATGTTTCATGTTCCCCATGCTTTAACATCCTTGTGAAGCTTAAAAATGGGCTTGACGGGTGTTAGAAGTGCCAAAACACGACCATACGCGCACAGGGACCAAAACTGCCAAAACTGAAACTTGCTGGTCTGCAGGGTCCTTACGGACCGTAAGGGTGAGGACCATACCCATACGGTCCGTAAGCATGTCCCAGTTCAGCAGAAGCTTCTTTCCAGCCTGTTTCCAGCTGTTACACTCACAAAACCCAATTGCACATGTCTCTTCCTGATAATGGGTGGCCATTTTGATGCACATGGTGTTGTAAACAAGTGTAGGGATGAGATTGAATCACGGTTTTCGATAAACGATCTTAACGGCTCTCTGAACACTATATATACCCCATCCATTTCACTTCAAAACCCACTTGAATTCTGAGATTTCTCTAAGTTGGGGTGTTTTATCACTTCATACCTGAGAATACTTGGAAGATCAAACTTGCGGGGACCCGTTGTAAGTGTTCTTTCATTCTTTTCATTCGTTTTAGCGTTAAAGTCAAACTGCGTATGACTTTCTGCATTAACCAGTTTATGGTCAATGTGAAGTTCGTTTGAACTTCATAACGTGAGCGTAATCACGATGGTTATAGTCCCTAGTGACTATACCTACTGATTACCACGTTATCTAGGCTCAGTGACGAGTCGTAGTTTCGGCCAAAATACGTATTCTTACGTATTTTGTAACCAAACTACTCTTAGGTATCAAAACCGTTTGTTTTGATACCAAACTTGTTTTCTAACTTAGTTAAGCATGTTTTAACATGCTTAGCTCGTCACTTTTTAGATTAGTGCTTGTGTAGAGTCGTAAGTCAAGCGGACTAAACACCCGCTTAGACTTTCGAACCCGACCCGTTGGTCGATCTTTAGGATCCGACCAAACACATTAGGTGACCATAGTTGTATAGGGAATAACCTTCCGAGGTTATACCTTATGGTCACGACGTTTAAGTAGTTGTATGATAGGTAGTATATATGCCTTAGGTAAATTACCAAAATGCCCTTTTTACGCCAAAATTCATTTTAAGCATATGTAACATAACTTTTGACATCTAAACTGATTTGGAAACAATATTAGACATGTTAAGGCATATTTTACTTGTCATAGGACTAGTTAGGCGGTTCGAACGCGTTTCACGCAAACAACGCGTTAAAGTAGCATAAGCTACCTAAACGGGTCGTAAGCACTTAGGTTAGGTTCCATTTAGGATGTAGGCCTTGTTAAACCATATCACATGAGTTCCAACACTCATTTGGTTTACAAGACCTCATTCTGTCCGATCTTCCGATTTAGGTCTATTGTTTGACTAGTGATTCAATTACTAGGTGCTGCTTGATTTCTCTGGTTTACTCGAGTTTGTTGAAGTACTATTGATTGAGGATACCTTGTACTACATGTGAGTACTTAGTTCCCCTATTTTACTGTTTTCAATTGTTTTGGGGTGATTCATATGTACAAAATGTTTTCAAGGTTTAAACGATGATTTCAAAAACGAATAGAACGATTTATACTAAACTAATAACGATTTCGATAATGTGAACGAACTTGTTGGTTGTAGTTACATAACGAATGACATTCATTAATTTTGGCCGAACCGACCAGTATTAGGTTATGGTACCATAGGATCTGACAAATCCCGTTATTGCACTATACCCATGGTTATGTGTGGGTGTTGTGGGTAACGACTGAATCTGTAATTATCAACCTACCCTTTGGGGGTTTGTTAATACGAGAAGCGAGGAATGAGGTAGTCGAGTCACGAAGGTTTGAATGTTATTAGCGAGACGACCATATATAAGTTTTCACAATTAAAATGAGGATGATTTAAACGATTTAAACGAGTAAACGATTTGGAAACGATTTGGAAACGATGTTAAACGATTTGGGTAAACGATTGGTTTTTGGTTAGTGTTTAGATAAGGGACGGGTGTAATGTGGTGAAACCATGGTAGATACGCCGCTGGTACTTCTTATATATAAGTGTTTTCAACATATTACATACCGTGGCGTTATTTAGTTCACTTGGGTAAACGATATTGAAACGATGTCACACAACGATGATTTCAAAATAATATACGAGTTTTATTAACGAGCTTATACGAGATGTTTTACAAGATGGTTTTCTAAACCAAAAAGCTTTTGGGTTAAGAATCATGGCTATGAAATCGTTGTCTACTGTGACGCAACCAAGTCCTAGATTAGATGCGTCACAGTAGACAACGAAATCATCGTTTCCCTCGGGCAGAGATAAAACAGGAGCATCACAAAGCTTCCATTTTAGCGTTTGGAACGCTTCTTCTTGCTTGGGTCCCCACTCAAAAGGCTTATTCTTCTGAGTCAAAGCAGTGAGTGGAACCGCAATCTTCGAGAAATTTGAAATGAATCGACGATAATAACCAGTAAGACCAAGAAAAGATCGAATCTCTGTAGGCGTCGTCGGTGTATTCCAGTCCTTAATAGCAGCAATCTTGGATGGATCCACATGAATACCCTGCTCATTGACTATATGACCCAAGAATTAAACTTCTTTAAGCCAGAATTCACACTTGGAGAATTTAGCAAAAAGTTATTCCTTCTTCAGGAGTTCCAATGTTAAGCGAAGGTGTTGCTCGTGCTCGGCTCGAGATTTTGAATAAATGAGAATATCGTCGATGAACACAACAATGAACTTGTCCAAATAAGGTTTGCAGACCCTATTCATTAAGTCCATAAAGATAGCTGGAGCATTCGTCAAACCAAAAGGCATGACAGTGAACTCGTAATGCCCATATCTTATGCGGAAAGCAGTTTTGGGAATATCTTCTTCGAGAACACGAAGTTGATGATACCCAGAACGCAGATCGATCTTGGAAAAGCATGAAGCACCCTGCAGCTGGTCGAAGAGATCATCAATTCGAGGTAGGGGATATCGATTCTTGATGGTGAGCTTATTAAGCTCACGATAATCGATACACATTTGAAAAGATCCATCTTTCTTTTTCACGAAGAGGACAGGAGCTCCCCAAGGTGAAAAGCTCGGTCGGATGAATCCTTTATCAGATAACTCTTGAAGCTGTTTTGATAACTCTTGCATCTCCGACGGTGCAAGATGATAATGTGATTTTGCAATCGGGTTGGCATTGGGTATAAGGTCAATATGAAACTCGACTTGACGAACTTGAGGCAAACCAGGCAGTTCATCAGGAAACACCTCTGGATAATCCCGCATAATCGGAATATCCTGACTACTCTTGCTCTTGTCTTTCTCCTCGGTGACATGTGCCAGAAAAGCAACACATCCTTTTCGCAAATAACTTTGGGCTTCCATACACGACATAAGCTTCAAACCATCAGATGGTTTTTCTCCACGAACTTCCAGAACATCGCCAGACGGAAGAGGAATACGAACGATCTTATTGAAACAAATCACCTCAGCGTGGTGTTTGGTTAACCAATCCATTCCAACGATAATATCGAAACTCCCAAGTTGCATCGGTGTGGGGTCAATAGGAAAAAGATGGTTATCAAAGTTTAACTACCAATTACGAATAATAGAATCGACAACAAGAGGTTTACCAGTGGCAACTTCAACAGATAAGGGTTTCCTCAGTTTAGTTCTAGGTATTGCAAGCAAAGGCTCAAATGACAATGAAACAAAACTTCTATCGGCACCAGAATAAAAAAGAATAGATGCAGGTTGATTGTTAACAAGAAACGTACCATTGACAACCTCGTTGTCAGCCCTCGCTGTCACACCCCAACCGATGGCGGAATCATCGGGGCGCGGCACTGAGCGAAACAGATTGTCCAAAAGTTTCCATAACAACTATCATTACCATTCAATTAGCAACATGTCCCATACCAAGTCTCAAATAGTCAAATAATTATTACAGACAAGCATCAAGACAAATATTCTGTTCCGACAACTCAGATTTAAACATAACTAATTTATTCGTTGGTTTCTAGGACTCCAGTTCCTAGCTTCGATTTCATCACAGCCCGAGAAGTATATAAACAACCTAGGCACCTGTCACATATGTTAAAATAAAGTCAATACATAAAATGTAAAGGTGAGCATACAAGTTTGATAATAGCATAATAGAGTTTGAATTCGTTTACGCATAACCAGCACGTACACATAGTGAAATGAAGCACGTTAGTTATCGACATAGATCCATCGATACCAATGACTGCGGGTTGACTGCCCGAGGCAGTTCGCAATACATGATTACCACCGTAATCCATGCAAGTAAAAGATCCTTAACAACCCCCGTGTGAACGGGTGCTGAGTCCTAACTATAGTACTATCGTTGCTAAGGCAGGTAGACAACATTCCATGTGTAAACATAACAAACAAGCATTCATAAGCCACGTATAACATGCATTAATGGTTTGGCGTTAAAATAGCTTGAGTAGTGTGATAGTTGTAGTTTGAATAGTCGCAACGTATGTAACACCCAAAAGTGCTAAAAGCAAAAAGGGTTCGAGTATACTCACAGCGATTATGGATTTAAGGGAGCGCTTTACAGCGAGTACGGTTAGCCTGAATAGATTCGATAACGTAACGATAAGTGGCGCGTAAAACAGTACAAGTGAGAGTGGTTAGGATAACTGATGCGTGCGGATGGTGATCCATCCGGATAGGCTATCCGTGCGTGCAAGCTATCCGTGCGGATGGTAATCCGTGCGGTTTAGCTGTGCGTGCGGATGGCTTATCCGTGCGGACAAGTTGCTTGTGCGGATAATCGTTCAAGTGGATTGTTTCTTCCTAAGTGTGGGATGTGTTTGTGTATGATGGCTTGTGCTTTGAAGTTTTCGTTGTAGCATTTAGAAAACACCTAAGTGTTTCTACCTTTCAAGCCGGTCGCGCGGACAACAATCCGTCCGGATGGTAGTCCGTGCGAAAGTAGTAATCCGTGCGGGTAGCTGTGCGTGCGGATGAGGCAATCCGTCCGGATAGCCTGTCCGTGCGCACAGCCTGGCTGTGCGGATGAACATTGTTTGAATTTGTTTTAAGGCCTTAGTATCTCATGATTCGAAGAGTAATCCATTCAGAGGTTGTCTATCCGGATTGCTCATTCGTCGATACTCAAACCTTGTTTGGAAAGTGGGTCCCAAGGGTAGCTCGTCCGGGTGACAATCCGTCCGGGTGACCTGTGCGTGCGGACAGCTAGTCCGTGCGTACGGCTCGTCCGTGCGGACAGCTTGTCCGTGCGTACGGCTTGTCCGTGCGGACTGTCTCTAGTCTGATTGTTCCGTTCGTCTATTCTTGGTTTCTGTTGTCGTCTATCGAGACGTTCTGATTTCGTGGCAACCACTTGGAGTTGTATTCTCACCCGCACGACTAGACCGGTCAGGAATCACCCTAACTTGGCCTGTCGGCAACTCGGAACGGTAGTTCTGGTTGACCCCGAAATCAGGTGTCTGATGGGTAGAATCCAGATCTAGGACTAGTGCATTACTATTAACGAGTAGAGACTAGAACCGATCAGATTCGTACCGATTTTAAGGGTAAAAGAAGGAGAGAACTTAGGTTTATTTCTTTCAACTCTTTTATCCTTAGAAAAGTTTAGATTTAGGTGAAGTTCTTGTGAAATCTTATGGAAATCGTTTAGATCCGAGATGTTCTTGGTGGAGTGAAGTCAAGCTTGAAGTTCATAAGAACTTCATGATGACGCCACCCAAGAATACCTCAAATCCAGGTGATTTCATGGTTGGAAGTTGAGATTTGAAAGATGAAAAGGTGTAGAATTGTGTAGTGATCAAGAATGTACAAGAATTAGTGCAAGATCTTACCTGGATTGAGAGAAATCTGAGAAAGAGTGAAGAATGCGTGTGGTTCGGACGTCACTTGCCAAAAGTGGAAAAGTTGGAGAGTGACCCGTGTATTTATAGGATGCTAAAAAGGGAAAGGGTGAACCGTGCGCATGGCACGTACCCGGATAGGCTATCCGCGCGGATGGGTCATGCGTGCGGATGGGCAATCCGTGCGGATTGGCCATCCGTGCGTATGACCATCCGTGCGGATGCCGCCTTCCTTGGTGCGTTCGGTGCGACGTTGATTCGGTTTCGATTTGCGAGCGGTTCGATAGGGTTTCCTAGTTAAATTACTTTCAGTCCCAACTACTTCTTATATGGCTCGACTTGGAATTCGGGTTCGGGTTCGGGTTCGTTTACATTCAAGTTAGACTTCGAGTTCGATTGAGTTTGCTTGATTATCATCACATAACATACAATACAATAAAATAAACATGCACAGGTAACACGTAAGGCACACACACACGTATAAATAACAGGTAAAATACACAGTTCGAGTTACGATTCGATGTCGATTTGATTAGCATAGCTTGATTAACTTTATCGCATTGTTACTTCCTATCCTTCACAGTCGTAGGTCGGTTGAAATATGGTTAATACGATTCGATTATTGTAAGTAGCAACACTTACTCCACATAATATAATTAAAATAAAAACATTTCTACGATTCATGTCGCGCGAAATTGGTCGTTGACTTTGACCTTGACTTTGACTTTCACTTGTGAAAACACGGGGTGTTACAGCCTCCCCTTGTTTAGGGAATTTCGTCCCGAAATTTAGCTGAAAGCCGTAACCAACCGTGGATCACATGTGAGGTTCTCCGTTTGGACCATTGGAAATCGTCAAATTAACAAGATTTTACGGGTAAAAATTGATAATTTTCGGATATGTTGAGCGAAATTGTCTGATCTATAAGCCTATAAAGTTTCAGATCTTATTTCGAAGCCGTTTGAGAGAAATTTGATTATTGTAGGTCTAGATTCGTCTCCGATTCGATTGCGTAACAACACGTTCGACGTGCGGAATCCGCGAACGTGTGAGACTAAACACAATCGTAACGGTGTCAAAACCGATCCTACAAGTGGTATCTGAGCAGGTGATCGATTGCTCAGATCAAACACACTAGAATTTACTACAATCGTGACTCTATTGATTACTGAAAACGTCGTACAAAATACTAGAATCACTTTGCAACTTTCTTTCTCTACTTCCTCTCTCTAAGCATCAAATGAGCAAATGTCCTTAAACTAACCCTAAGGGTTCTATTTATAGGCCAAGGATGTAAGGAATCTTTCCTTATTTACAAGTATGCCACCTTGCCTTTCTTAACCAGACATTACTCACTCGTTGAATAACTGTGGGTACTTTGCCTTAATGTCGCTTTCGAGTTCCCAAGTGAACTCCGCGCCTCGTTTACCTTCCCATCTGACCTTCACGATAGGAATGTTTGAGCGCCTGAGTTCTTTGGTTTGGCGATCCATGATTTCAACAGGCTTCTCCACGAAGTGTAATGTTTCGTTCACTTGTAGATCGTCTAAAGGAACTTGTAAGTCGTGGTCGGCGATGCACTTTCGGAGGTTGGACACGTGGAAAGTCGGATGGACATTGCTAAGTTCCTCCGGTAATTCGAGTCTGTAGGCGACTTTTCCGATCCTTTCCAGAATCTTAAAAGGTCCCACATATCGAGGCGCGAGTTTCCCCTTTTTGCCGAATCGGACTACACCCTTCCAAGGTGATACCTTTAGGAGTACGTAGTCACCAACGCCATATTCACGGTGCTTGCGCTTTTTATTGGCGAGAACTTTCTGTCGATCCCGAGCTTTCGCTAGGTTGTCTCGTATTTGGAAAATTTTGTCTGTCGTTTCTTGTAGCAGCTCCGGACCGGTTAGTTGCGAGTGACCGATCTCGTGCCACACAATAGGCGATCGACATCTTCTTCCGTATAAGGCCTCGAAAGGTGCCATCTGGATGCTAGCCTGGTAGCTGTTGTTATACAAGAATTCGACTAACGGAAGGTGTCTATCCCAATTACCACCGAAGTCGAGAACACACGAACGGAGCATGTCTTCAAGTGTACGAATCGTTCTTTCAGTCTGACCGTCGGTTTGTGGGTGGAACGCAGTACTTAGATTAAGCGTTGTACCGAGTGCCGTTTGGAATGTTTCCCACAATCGTGAAGTAAACCGAGCATCACGATCAGAGATGATGTCACGAGGCGTCCCATGTTGACAAATGATCTCGTCGGTGTAGATTCGGGCTAATCGTTCTACCTTGTAGTCTTCTCGTATTGGCAGAAAGTGAGCTGCTTTAGTCAAACGGTCAATAACAACCCATATGCTGTCGTGACCTGATGACGTGGTTGGAAGCTTGGTTACGAAATCCATAGCTATGCTCTCCCACTTCCACATGGGGATTGGAGGTTGTTCGAGCAAGCCAGAGGGTCTTTGATGTTCAGCCTTGATTCTAGCACAGGTTAGGCATTTTCCAATGTAGAGAGCGATATCCCGTTTCATGCCCGGCCACCAGTATCTATAGCGAAGATCATGGTACATTTTGTCAGCTCCGGGATGAATGGAATAGTGGGATTTATGGGCTTCGTCCATGATAATTTGTCGTAAATCGGTTCGCTTGGGGATCCAAATCTTGTCTAGGAAGTGGAATATCCCATTTGATTTGCTTACAAGCTGGGCTCCATCGTGGTAGATTCTTTCTTTCTTCAAGGTGCGTTCGTTGAAACATGCATGTTGGGCGTCGCGGATGAGACCTTCGAGGTTGTGCTGGGCTTGAACATTGCGAGTGCTAAGCAGATAGTTCCGTCTCCTAAGTGCGTCGGCAACGACATTTGCCTTGCCTGGGTGATAACGAATCTCACAGTCGTAGTCGTTGAGAAGCTCTACCCATCGGCGTTGACGCATATTTAGTTCCTTCTGATTAAAGATGTGTTGTAGGCTCTTATGATCGGTGAAGATCGTACACCTTGTACCATATAGGTAGTGTCGCCAAATCTTTAATGCAAAAACAACGGCGCCTAGCTCGAGATCGTGGGTTGTATAGTTCTTCTCGTGGATTTTGAGCTGACGAGATGCGTAGGCTATGACCTTGTCTCGTTGCATAAGGACACAACCGAGACCAAGGTTGGAAGCATCACAGTAGACAATGAAATTATCGTTTCCATCGGGTAGTGTGAGAACAGGAGCATTGCAAAGCATGTGTTTGAGGGTTCGAAAGGCAGACTCTTGTTTGGTTCCCCAGACAAAAGGCTGGTCCTTATGAGTGAGAGAGGTAAGTGGTACAGCAATCTTCGAGAATCCTTCGATAAATCGTCGATAATAGCCCGCTAGCCTGAGGAAGGAGCGGACTTCAGACGGGTTCTTAGGCGTAACCCAGCTCTTAACAGCTTCAATCTTCGCAGGATCGACATGAATGCCCTGACTATTTACAATGTGACCCAGAAACTGAACCTCCCCCAACCAAAACTCGCACTTGGAGAATTTGGTGTAGAGTTGGTTCCCCTGGAGTAACTCGAGAACCAAACGTAGATGTTGCGCGTGTTCGGCTCTTGTTTTGGAATAGATCAAGACATCGTCGATGAACACGATGACGAAACGGTCGAGATAGGGTTTACACACACGATTCATTAGATCCATGAAAACTGCTGGTGCGTTTGTTAGGCCAAAAGGCATGACAACGAATTCGTAATGGCCGTAACGAGTACGAAACGCGGTTTTGGGTATATCCTCCTCTTGTATACGCAGCTGATGATATCCTGAACGTAAATCGATCTTCGAGAAGCACGTAGCGCCTTGTAGCTGGTCAAATAAATCGTCGATTCGAGGCAGAGGATAGCGGTTCTTGATAGTCAACTTATTCAATTCCCGGTAGTCGATGCACATCCGGAACGACCCGTCCTTCTTTTTGACGAAAAGGACTAGTGCGCCCCAAGGAGAGGTGCTCGGGCGAATAAAGCCTTTTTCAAGTAATTCCTGGAGTTGGGTTGAGAGTTCGCGCATTTCGGACGGCGCGAGTCGATAAGGAGCTCTGGCGATAGGATTGGCTCCAGGAATGAGATCAATGCGAAAATCAATATCACGCTTTGGAGGTAGTCCGGGAAGATCCTCTGGAAAAACGTTAGGAAATTCTCGAACCACAGGAACGTCTTTCACTTCCTTCTTCTCTTTCTTTTCCTTCTCCGCTGCTACGACGTTAGCCAAGAAAGCTCTGTATTCCTTGCGGAGATACTTGCTAGCTTGGAGACATGACATAAGCTTGAGACCCTTCGAAGTAGTATCACCATAGACGCATAATGAATCACCGTTTGCGAGCGAAAAACGAATCATTTTGTCGAAGCACACAACTTCGGCATGGTTTTCACGAAGAAAGTCCATGCCTACTATGACGTCAAAACTTCCGAGTTGCATCGGAATGAGATCGATTGGGAAGATGTGATTGTTGAGCTCTAGAGTGCAATCACGAATAACGGAATTTACAGTGACGGTTCTTCCAGTAGCGACTTCAACATCGAATGCAGAGGAGAGTCGAGAACGTTTACGACTAAGGAGTTTCTCAAATTCGATCGACACAAAGCAATTATCGGCTCCAGTATCAAACAAACATAAAGCATAAATACCATTCACAAGGAACGTACCATTGACCACGTTGTTGTCGGCCTGGGCTTGTCGCACGTTGAGATTGAAAGTTCTGGTGCGTACTGCCTGTTGTTGTTGCTGCTGTTGTTGTTGCTGTGGTGGTTGCTGCTATTGCGGTTCTTGTTTCACCACCCTGTTCGGGCACATGTTGGCGAAATGATTCGGGTCGCCACACGTGAAGCATGCTCTGGCTTTGACTGCGGGTGCCGGAGGAGCTTGTTGACCCTGTGGGGCAGCGAGTAGAGCTTGATTGGCAGGAGCTTAACGGATACGGCAGTTGGCAGTGAAGTGGCCGTACACGTTGCAATGAGCACAGAAGCGGCATTGAATAGCAGTCGGGTGATGATAGGTGCAAGTAGGGCAAAGTGGATGTGGCCCAGTGTATGCACGCTTTGTAGGCGGTGCATTGGCCACAGGCGCCGCTACTTGACGTTGTTGGGCAGGTACGGTTTGAACTGGTGCAGTAGTAATCGCACAGTTTTTGTTGGTGGAGCTGTTCTTTCTCTTGTTCTTTCGCTTGTTGCTCGACGAAGTGGCTTCAGCAGTTGGTGCAGTAGCGGTGGCTTGATGCAGATGCTTGGAGGTCTTATCCCATACCCCAGCCTTAACCCTTTTGTCGTTGATTTCAGCGGCTAGCAGATAGGTTTCTTCGATCGTGGTAGTCTTAGCCGCTTGCACGAAATCAGCAACGCAGTCGGGCAAGGCTCGAATGTACTTCTTGATGGTAATATCGGGAGTCTTGACCTGGTCAGGACAGATAATGCTAAGTTGTTTGAAGCGAGCAGTAAGACCAGCATTGTCTCCATCCTTCTGATGTATGTGCCAAAATTCATCTTCAAGCTTTTGACGCTCGTGAGGAGGGCAGAATTCCTCTAGCATGACTTCCTTGAGCTCATCCCACGACAATCCGTAAGCTGCATCATTCCCTCTCTTGTTCCTCTCGGCCGTCCACCAGTCTAAAGCACGAGACTGAAAGACGCCGGTAGCGTTCAGAGTTCGAAGGTCATCAGGGCAACCACTTTGTCGCAGAGTAACCTCGATAGAGTCAAACCAGTGAAATAGTGCAGTAGGACCTCCTTCGCCTGTGAATTCTTTCGGCCCACACGACTTGAATTGCTTAAAACTGAAAGGTCTTGCGACAGCTTTAGGACCTTCAGTCCTTGATTCCTCGGATGATTTGCTGGCGTTCTCATAGGCATCGCTCACAGCTTTTGCCACGCTTTTTGCGATAATGGAGGCAAGACGTATGTCTCTCCTTTCTCGACGAGAAAGAGTCGTATGGCGGGATCCTGACGACATTGTCTGCAATAGACATCGCCACGGAACTCAACACATGTATTCGAATCTCTCCTCACACGTTTATTGCTACTAAAGCTCAGTAACACGTACCATGTAAACGTATATAGTCACTAAATCACAGAATTGCACAAAATCACATAAACACATAGAACACATAATCACAATTTTCCTAAACACGTAAGCATAACAGCAAGAAACACGTATAACTTAATCACTAAAAGCAGTCAGAAAATAGAAACCTAGTATTCAGAGTTTGCGTGTGTTTGAAGCAGTATAGCGCGAGCGGTTTGTCAACGTTGTGTCGTGTGAGTTTTGTGTTTTTAGCAGAAGCAATAGTGTGGGTCGAAACCAATAGTACCTCAAAAACGTTAACAAATAACAGAAAAACACATAAAAAATCTTCATAAAGGTCGATAAACCAAAAGTAGGTTGTCTGCGGCTAATAGACTTCGACTAACCAAATTGGTTCGACTATTCACAAGGATCCAGCGTGCACAATTACCTCCAGGACTATGCCTTTGCCTCGATTCTTGGGCATTGGCGCAATTCCCATTGGTTATATTGTGTCCTTAGATCGTTGGAGTCCATCGAAACTTTGGTGAGAGTTCTGTATACAGGCAGGACAAGTCGTCAAGGTCAGGGTTTCACCCCTATCTTGCAACTTCTGTCCCTGTTTTTGATAAAAGTTGAGGAGATTATTCATCAAAATATGGATTTCACTCCTAATTTGGTATGATTTTCCTCGTTTGTTGTTAAAACGCAAGCTGATTAGGCAACTTTAGTCAAGAGTTTGCGGTTCTCACACCTATTCTCGGCCTTGTTACCTGTTCATAACTTGAAAATTCGAGTGTAGTGATAGAAAAGAGCGAGTGATAGTGGCGAGTTTACGCGTATGCGTGAGTTGGTCTGTTGGTTCTTAACTATAGTCTAGGTCTCTAAGACTTCGACCCGGACTAGGTCGAGTCTTGCCTAATTCCCTATATTTATGGCTCTGATACCAATCTGTCACACCCCAACCGATGGCGGAATCATCGGGGCGCGGAACTGAGCGAAACAGATTGTCGAAAAGTTTCCATAACAACTATCATTACCATTCAATTAGCAACATGTCCCATACCATGTCTCAAATAGTCAAATAATTATTACAGACAAGCATCAAGACAAATATTCTGTTCCGACAACTCAGATTTAAACATAACTAATTTATTCGTTGGTTTCTAGGACTCCAGTTCCTAGCTTCGATTTCATCACAGCCCGAGAAGTATATAAACAACCTAGGCACCTGTCACATACGTTAAAATAAAGTCAATACATAAAATGTAAAGGTGAGCATACAAGTTTGATAATAGCATAATAGAGTTCGAATTCGTTTACGCATAACCAGCACGTACACATAGTGAAATGAAGCACGTTAGTTATCGACATAGATCCATCGATACCAATGACTGCGGGTTGACTGCCCGAGGCAGTTCGCAATACATGATTACCACCGTAATCCATGCAAGTAAAAGATCCTTAACAACCCCCCATGTGAACAGGTGCTGAGTCCAAACTATAGTACTATCGTTGCTAAGGCAGGTAGACAGCATTCCATGTGTAAACATAACAAACAAGCATTCATAAGCCACGTATAACATGCATTAATGGTTTGGCGTTAAAATAGCTTGAGTAGTGTGATAGTTGTAGTTTGAATAGTCGCAACGTATGTAACACCCAAAAGTGCTAAAAGCAAAAAGGGTTCGAGTATACTCACAGCGATTATGGATTTAAGGGAGCGCTTTATAGCGAGTACGGTTAGCCTGAATAGATTCGATAACGTAACGATAAGTGGCACGTAAAACAGTACAAGTGAGAGTGGTTAGGATAACTGATGCGTGCGGATGGTGATCCATCCGGATAGGCTATCCGTGCGTGCAAGCTATCCGTGCGGATGGTAATCCGTGCGGTTTAGCTGTGCGTGCGGATGGCTTATCCGTGCGGACAAGTTGCTTGTGCGGATAATCGTTCAAGTGGATTGTTTCTTCCTAAGTGTGGGATGTGTTTGTGTATGATGGCTTGTGCTTTGAAGTTTTCATTGTAGCATTTAGAAAACACCTAAGTGTTTCTACCTTTCAAGCCGGTCGCGCGGATGAGGCAATCCGTCCGGATGGTAGTCCGTGCGAAAGTAGTAATCCGTGCGGGTAGCTGTGCGTGCGGATGAGGCAATCCGTCCGGATAGCCTGTCCGTGCGCACAGCCTGGCTGTGCGGATGAACATTGTTTGAATTTGTTTTAAGGCCTTAGTATCTCATGATCCGAAGAGTAATCCATTCAGAGGTTGTCCGTCCGGATTGCTCATTCGTCGATACTCAAACCTTGTTTGGAAAGTGGGTCCCAAGGGTAGCTCGTCCGGGTGACAATCCGTCCGGGTGACCTGTGTGTGCGGACAGCTAGTCCGTGCGTACGGCTCGTCCGTGCGGACCGCTTGTCCGTGCGGACAGCTTGTCCGTGCGTACGGTTCATCCGTGCGGACAGCTTGTCCGTGCGTACGGCTTGTCCGTGCGTACGGCTTGTCCGTGCGGACTGTCTCTGGTCTGATTGTTCCGTTCGTCTATTCTTGGTTTCTGTTGTCGTCTATCGAGACGTTCTGATTTCGTGGCAACCACTTGGAGTTGTATTCTCACCCGCACGACTAGACTGGTCAGGAATCACCCTAACTTGGCCTGTCGGCGACTCAGAACGGTAGTTCTGGTTGACCCCGAAATCAGGTGTCTGATGGGTAGAATCCAGATCTAAGACTAGTGCATTACTATTAACGAGTAGAGACTAGAACCGATCAGATTCGTACCGATTTTAAGGGTAAAAGAAGGAGAGAACTTAGGTTTATTTCTTTCAACTCTTTTATCCTTAGAAAAGTTTAGATTTAGGTGAAGTTCTTGTGAAATCTTATGGAAATCGTTCAGATCCGAGATGTTCTTGGTGGAGTGAAGTCAAGCTTGAAGTTCATAAGAACTTCATGATGACGCCACCCAAGAATACCTCAAATCCAGGTGATTTCATGGTTGGAAGTTGAGATTTGAAAGATGAAAAGGTGTAGAATTGTGTAGTGATTAAGAATGTACAAGAATTAGTGCAAGATCTTACCTGGATTGAGAGAAATCTGAGAAAGAGTGAAGAATGCGTGTGGTTCGGACGTCACTTGCCAAAAGTGGAAAAGTTGGAGAGTGACCCGTGTATTTATAGGATGCTAAAAAGGGAAAGGGTGAACTGTGCGCATGGCACGTACCCGGATAGGCTATCCGCGGGGATGGGTCATGCGTGCGGATGGGCAATCCGTGCGGATTGGCCATCCGTGCGTATGACCATCCGTGCGGATGCCGCCTTCCTTGGTGCGTTCGGTGCGACGTTGATTCGGTTTCGATTTGCGAGCGGTTCGATAGGGTTTCCTAGTCAAATTACTTTCAGTCCCAACTACTTCTTATATGGCTCGACTTGGAATTCGGGTTCGGGTTCGGGTTCGTTTACATTCGAGTTAGACTTCGAGTTCGATTGAGTTTGCTTGATTATCATCACATAACATACAATACAATAAAATAAACATGCACAGGTAACACGTAAGGCACACACACACACACGTATAAATAACAGGTAAAATACACAGTTCGAGTTACGATTCGATGTCGATTTGATTAGCATAGCTTGATTAACTTTATCGCATTGTTACTTCCTATCCTTCACAGTCGTAGGTCGGTTGAAATATGGTTAATACGATTCGATTATTGTAAGTAGCAACACTTACTCCACATAATATAATTAAAATAAAAACAATTCTACGATTCATGTCGCGCGAAATCGGTCGTTGACTTTGACCTTGACTTTGACTTTCACTCGTGAAAACACGGGGTGTTACACTCGCTTCGTTTGCATTCAAATTGTACGCTCGCCCACGAGGGGGATTCACATTGACGTTGACGTTCGCATTCGGGTTCGCGTTAGCATTCGCGTTTGCATTCACCAGTCTCGGACAATTTTTGCGGAAGTGACCATACTCTCCACAATTAAAACATGAACCCGGTGGGAATCTCGCAGCATTTCCCTGACCCAGAGCTGGAACCTGAGCAACCTGATTCTGTCCCAAATGACAATTATTTGCCAAATGCCCAAGTTTACCACACGTCGTACATTTCTTGCAAGCTTGTTGTGCAACGTGATGACCGTTGCAACGAGCACAATGAGGTGCGGTACCAGCATACGCTTTCTTTGCAGGTGGCTGAGCCGGTGGGTTCTACGGGTTCTGAGCAGTCTGTGCTGTAACAGCAAAATTCTGGGCACCCTTTCGCTTCCTCGATTTCTTCGACGTCTCACCTTCCTTACCCTTACCCTTTTTCTTGTCCTTCCCTGAATCAGTCGCCTTCTTTTTATCACCCTTGCGGGTAAGTTTACCCTTCCTGACTTGAGTCTCAGTCAGGGTAGCAGACAACTCGATTGCTTGACGAAGGGTAGTAGGATTAACACCGGTCACAATCTCCAGAATAGAATCGGGTAGACCATCGATATATCTCTCGATTGCTTTCTCCAGAGGGGTAACCATGGTGGGACACAATAGACTGAGTTCCTCAAAACGATCCATGTACGCACGGTGTTCAGCCCCATCTTGCTTTAAATCGTCAAACTCTTGTTCCAAAACCCGAATTTCGTGACGGGGACAAAACTCTTTCATCATGAGAGCTCGAAGCTCTTCCCATGTTTATACTAATGCCACTTCGGCACCTCTGTCGCGCATAACACCATTCCACCAGGTAAGCGCTCGCTTCTCGAACACGCTTGAAGCAAATTCAACCTTACGCGCATTCAGGCACTGCACATGTCTGAATGTGCTCTAGATACTCTCAAACCACTGTAAGAGCATAGTTGCTCCTTGCGACCCTGAAAACTTAAGCGGCTTCGCAGAATTGAAATTCTTGAAGTTACACGGCGCATTGTTGTTGTTGTTATTGTTGTTGTATATCTCGTGGACTTGGGTCACAACGCCGGGAAGCACAGCAGCCACTTGCTGAGAGACCAGGGCTGCGATTTCTTCAATAGTGAAAGATTGTGCTTCACGTCAAGGAGGAATTGTCTAACAAGGAAACAAGAGAGTCGAGTGAGGTTGAAAAGTAGGAAAAACAAAAGAGGTATCGACAAAACACAAGAGAGGCGGTCATTCGTTCGTTACCTCGAACAAACAAACGACACGCAGTGACTAATCAAAGTAAATAGGTCAGAAATAATGTATCACGAAGACATGCTCGCCTATAAGTGAACACTCACCCCAAGAGTTCCCAGGTAAGAGTGACTGGTCCGATTATGTGGATTTGTACGAACACTCTAGCCTTAGACAGAAAACTCAGAGTACAGGCACTCACTCTTCCAGTTTGCACGTGTTCACATTATTATGGCCCAAACTTTAACGAGACTTTGAAAACTTAGAGGGTTCAAAACCTTACAACAGAGGGTTCAAAACCTAGTAATCAATCATCCTAGAACAGATGATTAGTTTTCAAAGCGGATTCAAAAATTGTGTTTCTCATTGTAGTTATCACCTAAGGATAGGTGACGATTTTGTTTTAAAAAAACTAAACGCAAAGTTTACTTGCGTTGGGGTCCTAAAAGTTATAGTCTAGGTCAAAGCATTACTAATAACCTAATTCCCTATAATCATTGGCTCTGATACCAACTCTTATGTCACACCCCGACCACGTAAAACAACAAAGCGTGGCGGAAACGTCGGGGAGTGTTGTAACAGAATTATCGTTTCATAACCATGGATACAAAAAGTGTTTCGTTTTATTGATAATATTAAACATTAACATTGTCTTAACATAGAACAAACAAGTTTTATACCAACTATCATCGTTTTATGTCACTAAGGCCTCATCCAGATTCTATGTGACGCATGCATCCTAGAACGTCAATCAAGCAACAACACCTGAAACATATGTAAAAAAAAGTCAGCAAAGAAATGCTGGCGAGTACATAGGTTTTATAAGAGTATCAGAATCATGGCTTGTTTACATATATTGCCATACCTCGAAAACCTTGTTTTTAAAAATTGTATAATATTGCAACATGATTAACCAACTCAAATCAAGATGGTTATAATTTATAAAATTTCGTAGCCATGATTCTTAACCCAAAAGCTTTTTGTTTTAGAAAACCATCTTGTAAAACATCTTGTATAAACTCGCTAATAAAACTCGTATATTATTTCGAAGACATCGTTGTGTGACATCGTTTCAATATCGTTTACCCAAGTGTACTAAATAACGCTACGGTATGTAATATGTTGAAAACACTTATATATAAGAAGTACCAACGGCATATCTACCATGTTTTCACCACATTACACCCGTCCCGTTATCTAAACACTAGCCAAAAACCAATCGTTTACCCAAATCGTTTAACATCGTTTCCAAATCGTTTCCAAATCGTTTACTCGCTTAAATCGTTTAAATCATCCTCGTTTTAATTGTGAAAACTTATATATGGTCGTCTCGCTAATGACATTCAAACCTTCGTGACTCGACTACCTCGTTCCTAGCTTCTCGTATTAACAAACCCCCAAAGAGTAAGTTAATAATTACAGATTCAGTCGTTACCCACAACACCCACACATAACCATGGGTATAGTGCAATAACGGGATTTGTCGGATCCTATGGTACCATAACCTAATACTGGTCGGTTCAGCCAAAATTAGTGAATGTCATTCGTTATGTAACTACAACCAACAAGTTCGTTCACATTATCGAAATCGTTATTAGTTTAGTATGAATCGTTCTATTCGTTTTTGAAATCATCGTTTAAACCTTGAAAACATTTTGTACATATGAATCATCCCAAAACAATTGAAAACAATAAAATAGGGGAACTATGTACTCACATGTAGTGCAAGGTATCCTCAATCAATAGTACTTCAACAAACTCGAGTAAACCAGGGAAATCAAGCAGCACCTAGTAATTGAATCACTAGTCAAACAATAGACGCCTAAATCGGAAGATCGGACAGAATGAGGTCTTGTAAACCAAATGAGTGTTGGAACTCATGTGATATGGTTTAACAAGGCCTACATCCTAAATGAAACCTAACCTAAGTGCTTACGACCCATTACGACCCGTTTAGGTAGCTTATGCTACTTTAACACGTTGTTTGCGTGAAACGCGTTCGGACCGCCTAACTAGTCCTATGACAAGTAAAATATGCCTTAACATGTCTAATATTGTTGCCAAATCAGTTTAGATGTCAAAAGTTATGTTACATATGCTTAAAATGAATTTTGGCGAAAAAAGGGCATTTTGGTAATTTACCTAAGGCATATATACTACCTATCATACAACTACTTAAACGTCGTGACCATAAGGTATAACCTCGGAAGGTTATTCCCTATACAACTATGGTCACCTAATGTGTTTGGTCAGATCCTAATGATCGACCAACGGGTCGGGTTCGAAAGTATAAGCGATTGTTTAAATCGCTTACCTTACGACCCTATATAAGCACTAAACTAAAAGTGACGAGCTAAGCATGTTAAAACATGCTTAACTAAGTTAGAAAATATGTTTGGTATCAAAACAAATGGTTTTGATACCTAAGAGTAGTCTGGTTACAAAATACGCAAGAATATGCATTTTGGCCGAAACTACGACTCGTCACTGAGCCTAGAAAACGTGGTAATCAGTAGGTATAGTCACTAGGGAGTATAACCATCGTGATTACGCTCACGTTATGAAGTTCAAACGAACTTCACATTGACCATAAACTGGTCAATGCAGAAAGTCAAATGCAGTTTGACTTTAACGCTAAAACGAATGAAAAGAACAAAAGCACACTTACAACGGGTCCCCGCAAGTTTGATCTTCCAAGTATTCTCAGGTATGAAGTGATAAAACACCCCAACTTCGAGAAATCTCAGAATTCAAGTGGGTTTTGAAGTGAAATGGATGGGGTATATGTAGTGTTCGGAGAGCCGTTAAGATCGTTTATCAAAAACCGTGCTTCAATCTCATCCCTACACTTGTTTACAACACCATGTGCATCAAAATGCCCCCCCCCCCCCATTATAAGGAAATGACATGTGCAATTGGGTTTTGAGTGTTTAACAGCTGTTAACAGGCTGGAAAGAAGTTTCTGATGAAATGGGACATGCTTACGGACCGTACGGTCCTCTCCCTTACGGTCCGTAAGGACTCTGCAGACCAGCAAGTTTCAGTTTTGGCAGTTTTGGTCCCTGTGCGCTTATGGTCGTGTTTTGGAACTTCTAACACCCGTCAAGCCCATTTTTAAGCTTCAAAAGGATGTTAAAGCATAGGGAACATGAAACATGCTCAAAATTATCTCGGATGTCGGTTCGTTTGGCCGTACGGTTGCGTTGTTCGGTTAATTACGACGGAAGTCGCAACGAGCGCAAAAACGATCCAAATTAGGCGACGAATGGAATTTTCTCTTGCCAAACACTAAAATAAAATATTTTAGTGCTTACATAATTTTTTTGGACGTCCGGATATATTCAGAACGTAAGATATGCTCGAAAATGCAAACTTATGCACTTTTTGACGCTTTTAGTCCCTATTGATCAATAAAGTTTATTTTAGCATACCAAACCCCTCAAAGCCTATAGGGTATGTTTAACTTATGATCAAGTTCCGGAATGTTCGTTACTATACAAATCGACATTGTTTCGCAGTTTGACACAAATAGTCTCTGTGATCGAACAAAGTTGATTTCAACACACCAAACCATTCAAAACTTATTTCTAAGTTATGTGGAGGTTATTTAAGGTATGTTAAGCCTATGTCACTATTCCAGAGTGTTTGTCGCGTTATACTGACTGCGTTTACGCACCAATTTGCGTATAACTTTCCAGAACGCGATTTAAAGCTTGCAATCGGAATCGCATCGAATTGAAAAATCACCAAACACAAATACACACATAGAAACACCAAAAAACATTGTTTTATTAATAATCATCATTGTTTTACATCGTACATCGATTACAGAACACAATTGTCACAACACGCCTTAATTTTTTTTACACGGCAGTGTATTAATTAAAGTTACTTGCGCGGCAGCGCATTAACGAGACAGGGATCCACATCCCAAAACCTACAACCTAATTGTTCATACAACCACAAAAGAAAACCTACGCTAGGCCTTCATCTTCATCTGGGAAGATTTCTCTCAGTTGCGCCACAGGGTCTTCAGACTGCAACGGAACATTTATGAGATCCATAACAGGGAGTTGTAAGTTGTTGAATTCCGTCTTCGCAACATCAAGGGCGGCCTCAGTATTAACACCATGAGTAGCAGATTTTCTAGTATCCCAATCAACCTTCAAAGCATTAACCACATGATGCGAGCATTCCGCATATCCTTGAGCATATCCATCATTTCACGCAGCAACCAGCAAACGCACAACCGTTTTGTCTAGCTCTTCAGAATTCAACACTAATTCAGCAACCTATATATATATATATATATAAAAGAGAGAGAGGAAAAGCAAATAAGGAAAAGCACAAAGACAGCTCAAAAGAATTATAAAAGAGGAAAGAAACTTACACTCGTAATCCCGCGTTCTTTCAGCCACGACATATCACTTTTTAAAGGCTCATGTTCACTCTCCGCCGTTGCACGCACAGTTTCAGAAGTTTCCAACTTTTTCTCAGTTTCAGCAAGACAGCGGGAAGTTTCAGTTTTCTCAGTACGCGCAAGATCCAGATCTTTCTTGGCTGACTCAACTTCCGCCTTAAGTCGTTCCTGTTCAGATAACAAAGCAGTAAGTTCTTCTATCTCTTTATCTCTAAGAGCAAGAGTGGCGCAGGTATGTACCTCTCGTTGTTCACACCTTTCCCTGTGAGAGCGTACTTCATCTCGCGCAGCTTCAGCATCGACTTTTTCCTTCTTCAATTTCTCGATCTCCGCATCTTGTTTCTTCAACTTCTCAACTTCAGCCTTGAGATTATTGATAACATTGCGGAGACCCATCTTCTCAGCATTATCCTTTTCACAGATCTTTTTCCAGTTCTTGCGTTCCTCGGAAAGAAGAGCGGCTTCAGCTTCCGCTTTTCTCTTCCAACCCGCAACGGACCACTCTTCAGTTTTTCGATCATTCTCAAATTTGGCCTGGTCAGCTTCTAGTTTAGCCCGCAACTGGGCAACACGGGCCTCATCCTCTGCAGCCTTCTTCTTGGATGCCTTAAAAACAGCCCACTCCTTATGCATACTATGCCACTCACGCACTATGCGGTGCGTAGTAGATGTATAAGTGGCAGCTTCTTGAAGATAGGCGTGATAGGTCTGATCATGTAGGCGTCCCTCTTGAAACTTAATTTCCCCAGGCGGAAAGGTCCCCTGTAACCAGTCTCGGCATACACGCCAGTCTGAAAAGGTGTCACCTTTCTTCAAGTTCCAAACAGGAACATGAACTTCAGAGGCGTTCTTCTCCGAGTAAGTTCTATAATAATAATCCCCCAGAGTCTCATCCAGGCAGATTGGAGAATTCTTATCAGCATCAAAAAACGAACCTTGGTCTTCGGCAGAGACCTTTTCAAAATTATCAGGTATAAAGTTAGAAGCCATAGAAGGAGATGTCGTGACAGGGATCTCTTGAGCAGACTTCCCTTTCTCCGAATCTTGGGCAGTAACTTCAGGAGTTTTTGGATTACCAGCACCAACATCCGCAACCTCTGGTTTAGTAATTCTCTCTGCATCAACAGTAGCATCAGCCGGTTCTTTAACCTCAAGGGTTTCTACACCAGCATTCTTCTCAGCCTCATTCTCAGGGACCTCAGTATTCTCTAACTATTCAGAGACACGAGGAGGAGAGGGAGGGAGCTCCTCATTAACCATAGATGTTGGCTCTGTATGCACAGGAGATTTTGGTTTTTCTGCAGAAAAGGAAAATATATCACAAACATACATTATGCGCAAAGAAAAACAAAAAATTCTTACCAAAGAGCGGGTTCACAGCAAAGGCATCAATTTTGCCCCGTCTGGTAATTGTCTTCCTCTGAACTTTCTTCTTCGGCGGACCTTCAACCTCAGCATCAGACTGTTTTCTCTTACCCGCCTTCCTCCACAACAAACGCTCCGGACTTGACTCTAAATCAATAGGGTCATCAGTATTTGATGAAGGAATATCAGCAGTATCCCTAGGTTCTGGTTTGGGTCTCCTCACAACTACAGGCGTAAGACCCTCCAACGAATTAGACAACGCCACAAAATCACACCAGGAGTCAGAGGAACGGCGCGTACCTTTCTTCTCTTCTCCAACATTTTTGGCTCTAGAAGGTTGAGCTTTCTCCACATCACCTTTTTTCGGCGCAGAAGTAGTAGCAGGCGCACGTCTTTTCTTTTCAGGGCCCATGCCCAAGTTAGACAGCTCACCTACTAAAAAGTACAAAAAATTCTAATTTATCCAAACGCGCAGAAACACAAAAAAAAAAAAAAAACGTGATGATACGAAAAATTACCAGCATCAGCAGAAGGTTGCGCAGACAGATCATCATCTCGCGGAAGAACGAAATTCCTCACAATGCGATGATACCAAAGCTCCTCATCAGGTTTCTTAGGAATGGTAGCCATTCTTCCACCTTCTCTCTCAAAGGCAACAACATATAAAGAAACAACTACAATAGGAGAGAAGCAAAGGCAAATTTCAAAAAAAAAAAAAATCAATCAATCAACAGGAAAAAGGGGCAAACAGAGTAAGCCCAAATCTTACTATTGTCGCCTTCCATATACACAGGCTTCTCTTCTTGACTCATTCGCCAATTCAAACTCATACTAGCACCAACAAGGGCCTTCTCTGGCAAGGCAATTGACGGAACGTCTTTCAAATCCTGGTAGCAATTTTCATCGGTCGGAGTCTGAATAGTCTCAGTGGGAACATCCTCCGTTCCCCTAAAACCATTCTCATAGGAATAACCCCAACTTTGATAAAGAAAAATTTCTGCTTCCAGTCATGAAAAGATTTTGGGGGTTGCAGCAAGATCTTTTTTGCAGATGCCCTTTGCATAAAAGAATAGAATCCCTGAGAGCAGTGCATTTGATGGAAAACTCGAAATCGAAGAACCGTCGGCTCAATATGCATTGTACGACACACAAATTCAAAGTGGCGAACCCTAACCATACCAATAGGGTGCATCTGGGAGATGTGAAACTTGTAATAATCTAGGATATCGAGAAAAAACTTCGTCACCGGCAATCGGAAATTTCCTGCAGAAAAGAAGTCCCAAAATAATGTAATATAGCCGGCCGGAGCGTCTGCCGCCATTTGACCCTCATCAGGGTACCGTGCATCCCAACTTGCCGGAAATTTAAAATTTCGAACCAAACCATCGAAGGTTTCCTTGGACCACTTCAACGGTGGAAGATCAACAGCCATTTCTTCAGTAGAGTCTTCGTGATGATCCCCGGTTGACATAAGAGAGAGAAATTGCAATATTCCTTTCGAGAACTGATAAAGAAGACAATGAAGAAAAGGGTTTTTAAGAAAGTAATGATTAACGAAAATAGGCAGACGAGAACACTTATATATTCACCGCCATAAATGGCCTCGATAACGGCAACAACACCCCCTTTTTCAGGATGGCACAATTATCTAAACGTCAGAGGCAAGGGGGAATAGACAGTAAACACGAGTTCACGCGCGCGTGCGACTCACAGTCAGTAATGTACAAATGACAATGACAGCCTGTCACACGTCAACAGTCATTACTACACCCTTTCACATACCAAAGTCAAGATTTTCAAAATCATGAGTCAGACTATCCCTTCCAAAAGATTCTCCATTTTCGCGCCAAAAACCCTACAGCAAAAGCACCTCTCTCATAGTCCAGTGCTCCACTTCTTTGCATAAGAGCAACACTAGACTGGGGGGACTTGAAGGGGTAAGGTCCCAAAAACCTCGCTTCGAGTACTTGGACCATGCCACAACTTCATCTTTTTAACCTTCTTTAGACCTTGCGCGGCCGCGCACCGGTCCAACAAAGAAAACTTAGAAGAAAGATAACAAGTAACATCTACACGCCAAAAGGAAACCAACGAATCCTTGCGCCTCTCTCCATGACAGATCAGGATAAAAATCCCAATAAACACTTCCGCTTAAATAATACCCAGACTTGGATGTCATTTATTTCACTGATACCACACGATAAAGGAGTCACACTGGATTACAGTTGTGATCTTCTAGAAGACTCAATCGTACACCACCAGACGGTTATAACCGTCAAGCCACGTGTCATCATCCCAGACTCCCTTGAAGTCACGATGATGGCATGGAATTGAAGAGAAATCTCCACTTGCCCACCTTCCACGTGGCAATACCCCAACCGTTGATCAATATCGCGATTCGTGTGCTCCCACACCTGATTAAGAGATTAACGGAAAGGAAAAATAACCGCTATAGAGTTAGCATCTTCCGTCAACATTTCAATAACAGGTTTTCCCACCAAAAGCCCGGCTATAAATAGAAGGATAAATTCAGGTATAATCTTCAAGCTACATTCACTTCACTTTTACTTCTTCTTCTTCTTCATATACCGATACTTATTCTCACGCCGGAGGGTGGTCACGGAGAGAACCCCCATTCTCCCCGTGGCGAGTCTAACAGTGCCTATTTTGCAGCTATCGAGAAGAGAGAAAGACCTGTCAACCCTGAACCGAACGAGGAGAAACCACCCTTTTTATGCAGAACCTAACCCCCTGGTTTATTTGATTTTGGTCATTTAACCAGTGTTTCTTCAATCGTATTAATCTTTCTTGTCGCATTTTAACTTTTACCTATTTTAGCAAGCATAAGTATTATTATATTGTATAGATATAGAATCTGAGGATTGCAGATTGATATTGATGTTGATGTTAATGTTAAATTGTGTCTGAATTTGATTTAGTTTATACTGATGTTAAATTATGCCTGAATATAGAATTGCAAACATGAAAAAAACACTATATATACCATAAACATCTAACTTTGATAGATCTCATCTATCAATTTACAAATAATTACTTAAATATTTTAAATTTTGCGAATTAGATGTAAGATTTTACGTCAATATGTATGACAATTCGATGTATGAAAATACAAGAACAGTTGAAGTTACTAATCGCAATCGAATAAAAGTCATCATTATCTTAAATATAGACACAGTTATTGATATTCTTAATAGTTGGATAAGAAGTCATTGTGATATTAAAATATGTAGTGAGTTTGGATGGTGTTAATCATATATACCCGGACCGCGGACAGGTAAACTACTAGTTAACTAGTGGACTACCAAAGCTTTTTCTTGTTTATGGGTTCCCTATATATTTTATTTATGAGTTCCTTTTCAGTTTGTTATATATATATATATATATATATTTGCACTAAAAATTAAAAACTGAATGGGTTCCTGGGAACCCGATCTTTGTTAATAAGTCCACCCCTGGTTTGGGTAATGGGTGAGTGTGACAACCCGAGATTTCAAGGTCTTTACTTTTCCATCACTTGGTTCTCAATCCTGTTTTCGCAATTCGCTTTACGTTGTAACATGTGCACGATTTGTGAATGATTAAAATTTTGTTTTGATGGTTGTAAATGAAAATCCAGGAGTGTTTAATGCTTAGATATAACATTTCATGTTTAACTATGGGCTACACAGCTATTGAGTCACGAAGAACTTGGTCGACGAAGAATCCGGTTGACGAAGAACACTCCTTGACAAAGGAGATTCTTCGTCAAGTAGATAGTTCGCCAAAAAGGGCCTCGGCCCAACCAGTTTCATGAGCCCAAACCCAGAAAATCCACACTGTACGCATATTTGTGTTGCAAGCGTTGCATTTTGGGGTTTTTCTTTTAGAAAACATAATCAAACCCTAAGTTTTCTCTCCTTCCCTTGCAAACTCGACGACTGTCTCTGATCCTTCGAAGCCTCCTTTCTTCGCGAAACTTGTTTCTTGTAATTGGCCGCATCCATCTCTCGGTTACTATGCTCATTAATTTGATATACATTAGATGATACTCTAGGCTACATGCTTAGATGACAAATTGTGGTGTTAATATGAGATGCATGATCGGATAATGGTGTTATGATAAACTGATATCTCAAAACTGAATATAGTGCATATTACTGATTGATGATCTAGGGTTGTCTATGTGTGAAATTCGATGATTAACAAGTATAATACTGTTTAAGATTGTTACGTTTTGATGATGATGATGATGATAAACTGCATTCGAATCTGAATGTTAGTATGTGCTTATTGCCGTCAATAATCTAACGATGATTAGGGTATTTCATATTTTAGAAACTGTTCATAATTGTGTTTGCAAAGATGAAATTGTTGAGGGCAGCGACGAAGGACCCCCTCCACGAAGGATGTAATTCGACGAAGAATTACTCTTCGCCACATTCATTTTCGATGAAGAATTACTCTTCGCCGTAATGGTTCTTCGTCACTTAAATTCTTGACGAAGAATAGATCTTCGCCGAGAGGATTCTTCGCCGTGAAGAGTAACCGACAGAACAGTGAAACAACTTGTGATGAATATGATAATGAACATTTGTGTTTATAAATTCTATTTGCGGCATGTTAATAATGCTGATTAAGAAGGAGAAATCTGATGTGATTTGTGTGAGTAGCAAACCTACCTGTTGAATGTTATTATGCGTTATGCACATGGGATGTGGACTTGTATGGGAACTGAATACTTGCTATGCGATTTATGGTAATCTTTGCAGTGAATGCAATCTGTGACAATACGTGATTTGATTATTATGAAACTGATGTTATTGGCAACTACTGTTGGGAACATGAACTTGTGTTATAAACGTGTATGAAATCCAAACATTTGCTAAGTGTTACGTGACAATGGTATTACATGTGACTTGTTGAATACGTGATTTGGGTATGTGTTTACGAAACTGATCATCTTTGGTAACCACGGTTGGGTTTGGTTGACCGACTTGGAACGGGTAATGTAACGTAACATACCGAGCAAATCAAAGGTGAGTTCACTGCTCTTTTTCAAGCATGCGTCCCGGGGAGGGACATCTGGTAAATATTTCGGGGAGGAATATTGGGTAATGGTTTTGACTGGAATGTTAAACCAGAATGTTGGATAATACACTCTCTCCTATCACCTTAAGTCCCATCTTCTACCGAAAAGGTAGCCGAGGAGGCAATGGGCTTATTAGTTGATAGCGCTACTAGGTTTGGCACACTCACACCGTACCAGGGAGGACGGGTGTGAACTAATTACCTTAAATCATAACCAATGCTCTGATAGGGGCATTGGGGACGGGAAAATAATCTAGAGCCATCTTGTACGATATCGAGTTATTATCAACATTGTTTTTAGAATTGCTTTTGAACAGAACTAAACTTTTGACAGTAAAACATGTAACACGATTCTCGGTAAACAAAACTATGAACTCACCAGCGTTGTCTGATACACTTTTTTGCATGCTTGCTGGTCTATAGATATATATCATTGGAACTTGCTGTCTGGGATGCTGGAGTGGTCATGGGTCGAGTTACATGGAATTATGAGATGAGTATATTGGTTTTTATTCACTTGGGTTATGAAATTCTTAACTATTGTATTATGCTTCCGCTGAACAATAAAATGTTTTGTACGACTTATTTTAATAAATGAAAGTTTTTACTTGAAATCTAGTTATGAGTTCAGTGTGATTGGTGGCTTGATCCTGGTACGTCACACGCCTCGCAGGGGTTTCCGCATGTGGTATTTTGGGGGTGTGACAGTTAGGATAGGTATTATCAGTACATGCAGAAAAAAGATGCATTCACGTGAACACACACAGAGGCAACAATTTCAGTACATCACCAATTAAAACTCCAAAACCAAAACTCAAAAGATGCATTCAGATCTTAGAGAGTATTAGAAACATAAAAAACCCTAATTATATAGCCAAATTCACACCTGCAAAAATCAGTAATTTAAGATGTCTACCTCTTAATAAGCGACGGAGATAAGGGATCGTATTGGTGTTACAGCGGAGCAGAAGTGGTGTTGAACGATTCTGATTAGTTTAATAAAAAATCAATAATTTAAGATACATACTTTTTTCAAGATTAAAACTTAGAACATTAGTTTTAAAAGAAATCTAGACTTTATATCTTTCATAAACCATTTTCAAGAGTATTTTCAAGTTCATAGCACTTCTTGTTGATGGATCTTGCTAGATCTAAACTTATACCTGTTTAGATCTTATTTTTAACCATAAACTTGCAAGATCTTTTGTTTACTACATCTACAATTATATAAACAACAAGAACAACTCATAATTACATATATAAGTTAGATTATCTTGTATTAGTTAGGGTTTTCCATGTATTTTTAAGTGTGCTTCAAGATGATTTACTTGTACTTCCATATTTAACATATAACAAGAAGCTTAAAAACAAGTAAAAGAAGCTTACTACTAGGGCTGTTCATTTTTATCCAAAACCCGAAACCTGACCCGAATTCAAAGTCACCCGAACCCGAATTAGCGAATACCCAAAAAACCCAAACCCAACCAACCCGAACTTTAAATGGTTCGGTTATCGGGTCACTTTTTCCAGGCCAAAAACCCGAACAACCCGACTCGAAAAACTCGAACTTTAAATGGTTCGGTTATGTGGTATTGGTGTTACAGCGGAGCAGAAGTGGTGTTGAACGTTTTAAAAGATGCATTCACATGAACACACACAGAGGCAACAATATCAGTACATCACCAATTAAAACTCCAAAACCAAAACTCAAAAGATGCATTCAGATCTTAGAGAGTATTAGAAACATAAAAAACCCTAATTATATAGTCAAATTCACACCTGCAAAAATCAGTAATTTAATATGTCTAAAAAAAGATGCCGAAGAATAAAACTTAGAACATGAGTTTTAAAAGAAATCTAGACTTTATATCTTTCATAAACCATTTTCAAGAGTGTCACACCCCGATATTTCCACGTATTACCGGTGAGCCCGGTGGGGAGTATCGTGACGTAGTTGATATCATCATAGTCAAACAACACAATTTAAATGCACAGCGGAAGCAAAAGATAGATTTATTTCAACCGAATAAATTGTAATATTAAGTATCACAAAATAGTTGAAACAGATCCACAGGCGGATCAAATAAAAAGGAAACATAGTTCATCAGACTTAAATGCATCCAAGCTTGCGAGACTCTTAATGATGCTAAGGAGAGGCCAGCCTATTACGCTTAGTACCTGCACTTAACCTTTTTTGGGAAAATACGCCAGTTTACACTGGTAAATACAATTAACTGACTCATTTTGAAAATGTTTAAGAAAATTGATTTGAATGCACATGGCACAAAACTTTTTATAACTTGGGATAATTATTTATATATAAACTTGTAAAAGAATTACATGTTTGTTATGCGTTCAGTTGCCCGGTTCATGCCGGATTAAAGATTAATAGACACACCACATGGTATAGTCCCGCGGTGAGTTATTCTCGTACCGGCGGTTATACCTTATTAATTTTAAATGCACTGACGGGTGTACGCCTACACCCGTGTGCTAAGGTCGTGGCCATTCTATGAATGATGCCAAGGATATCCGGGACATGGTCATTATGTCACACCCATTTCTGCGGCGGAAGCACGAGGTGTGATCATGAAAGGTTCTCATTGCATACGAAAGGTAAACATACTACATGCTCATAAATTTGTTTCAAAATGCCAAACATTACATAACTGAAAACGTAGTTTTAGTGTTTACATCACAAGACAGCATTTTGTCTGAAAAGTTACAACTTTATTGAATGATAAACAAAAGCGACATCCAAGAGCATGAGTAAAACCGTGCGCACATCCACTAGCTACCTGAAATACATGTGAGTTTTGGAAAAACGTCAACATAATGTTGGTGTGAATTCATGCAGTGATTGTTTTTGACTGTTGAAATACTTGAATGAAAACATAGTATGTAACTTGTAGAATGTATGAATGTTTGAATGTAACTCGTAAAACGTATCTGTAACTGAGTACTATGACTGTTTGAATGTATTTATAACCTGTATCTGTAACTGAGTACTATGACTGTTTGAATGTATTTATAACCTGTATCTGTAAATGAGTACTATGACTGTTTGAATGTGTGAGATCGCTAGTGGTTTGCAAGGCCACTAACATGTGTCACGACATAGGAAGCCACCAAACCTAGGCATTTTTGTCGACTTTGACTGAGACACAGAAGCACTCATTGGTAGAAGTAGGCCAAGAGTGGGGTTGCCTGAAACCCATTAGATCTAACCTTTTGTTCCGCGGTCTGAATGTATACGTTGATTAATGGTGCTTATGGTACCCTATTCGGGACATGATCTAGAATGTTTCACTTGAATGTTTTTGTACTCCATCATACCATTTGTAAACATTATAACAGTTATAACATGTATTTCACCCCCGAAGTTATAAAACTGAAAACAATTAAAAGAAAAGGGGGAGCATGAACTCGCAACTTTGCGTTCCTTGCGTCGTAAACATCACCGGATTTGCTTAATTAACGTCGTGACCTATACGTGTTTTCTTAACATTAGTCACTAGACTTGTATCGTACAAGTACAAGTCACTGTCTTTTATGTATATGTTTTCTTGTGTTAAAAATAATTTATATTTTTAACTATGTGTCTGACTTATATTATTTTCTCAAGAATACATATAAGTTTCTTGTATTTTGCACTTTGTACCTGAGTTATGTATCTTGTAGGTTGTATGTGTATTTTGGTTACAAAAATTATGGCGAGGTTTATATTCGAAAAGCATAGTTTAGAACATACTAGCAAACATTTGTCGTTTCAGTTTTAATATATATAAAACTGGACTGTTTTCGGACATTTTAATAAAATAGTTATCTTATTCCAAAAATTCCCAATTTTTTACAAAATGTCTTATACGAATCAAATATTATTGTGTAAAAATATCCGGGTCCAGTTCATCATCAATATTTTATAGAAAATCTTTTACCAAACTGCGATCAGATTTGTTATTTTCTGACTGCAGCCTACGGAATAATCCGTTTAAAATTCATCGTAAGTCCGTTTTACGAAATTCCAGTTGGAGGGTCATTCTGACATCAGTGATCATCTATGGTATAAATTTTAGGGGCTGGTTCTACTCAGGTTTCAAGTTATGACAGAAAACAGAACGCTTATTTTCAGCAGTAAAAATGCAGCTCTAGCTGCTATTACAAAACGACACTTTAAAAATAGTAAACGAAGTCCAAAAATTATGATTCCAGTGCCATTAGAACCGTATTTCATAATACCTAAATTTAGACTTCAGAAAACACATTTTTCGCTTAATTAGGGCCCGGTTACAGCCCTTCGAAGTTGGCTGAAAATGCAATTCAGCATGTTTATTTATAGTTTAGACGCTACTAAATCGTATCAACTAATGTCCGAACAACGGATTTATCACGAAAATCAATGATCAAATATCAAGTATGATTTAACCAACCCTCATTCAACAAGATCCATCTTCATATAATCTTTTATGTTCAAGTTTCATGTAAAGTTTCATATTCATCATCTTCTAGTATTTTTGTTCATGTGATTTAAGCATTATCATCCTACTACATAACATATCTATGAACAAGATGAAGCAAGGTGTAACAAGACTTACTACTAGCACAAGGCTAGGGTAGAAATCTCTAGTGAAAATGATGAAGGAATGATGATGAAAATGCAAGAAACAAGGCCCTTTTGAAGTTCCACAAGATGCAAGCTTCCTTGTATCACCTTAAGGTCTTGAATGGAACTTGAAATTGCAAGAAGATGGTGGTGGAATGGTGGTGATGGTGGCGGATGGGTGTGACCGTGAGGGAGGGAGAGACAGTGAGGTGAGGGAGTGTAATACTTGCAATGATTTTATGATCTTATGGCCATGCTTTATAAGATTCATTCACATATTTTAGTAACTTACACAAGCAAGATCTACCACAATATCTAACCAAGATATATGAAGTAAGGTGAAGATATATGGTGGGGTCCATGAGGGCTGATTTTTCGGGTGGGGGGGGGGGGGTTGGTTGTAACTATTTTGTAACTAGTAAGGTAAAGATTAGTTAGATTTTAAGCATACATCATACTTATGTTATTTATTTGATATTTAATGGGTGTTAGGGTGTTCGGGGATCACGACTAGCCAAGAAATAAATAAATAATGTGTTTGGCAAAAATTTGGTGTCCCGGGTAATGTCCGGTTGTTCGGTTAAATACCGGTTCGTTAAAGTGTTTAATTATTCCGTAAAGTGTCCTTTTGTAACCCTTTTAATTCCCAACACTTAGGGAAATATTCTGGACGATAAAACGTAAATTCTGCATGATATTTACTTGTTTAAAAGCTGGTCATAGCTGAATTTAATAAAATTCTGCACTTAAATTGCGTTTCGGGTGCTTTTTACTGCGTATTTTAGCTTTCGGAGCGTCTATATGTTAACCCTTGTATGTACTCTTGGGTTTTAATGTATTTTTGACGTTGGACCTACACCTAGGTCTCCGTTCTAATGTCTGACTGCTTTCTGCAGAGTTGTTGACATATTGTGTTTTACCGGTGAGTTTACTAGTGTTTTTGACGCAACGCTCCAGTTAATGCATAAAGCAATATTTTGTAGTATAAAACGTGCATGAATTCACTTGTATAGTATGTAATAAGACAATGTTGACATTTAAGCACATAATTATAGTCATTAAATAATGATTAAAGTGTACGGAAATTACCGGTTTGGTGCCAGTTGTCACACATTAACCCCCAAAGGCATTAAGCAAACAAAACCAAATTTTTAAACGGGTCACCTCAATAATATTTAACCACCAAACAATTAAAGTCGAATGCCCGACCAAGCGGTATTTTATATACCTTACCCCAAGCCCGTATAAGGGAAAATAAGTAAAAAGTATTTACCTGAGCTAAATATAAATTCAATCCCAGCCGTATATCAAATCAGCAAGTACAGATAGCTTTTACTGGCTCCTAAATCTGGAACGAAGGTTTTTAATAACCTATTAGATTCCTAACGGGTCTTTAATCGGTTCAAAACGCATGATTAAGTGAGAACCGGATTAGAATGTGGTTTAGAACCAACAAGCTTGTATACTTGTGTAATAAGGGTAAACTAAACACATTCTGGATTTGAGATAGAAATGATAAGGTTTGACCCGTTTCGGCTAATTTATGCAAACTAGTTACATAAGCCGATCCGAACGCGAAAAGTGCTTAACGGGTAACCACATGAGTCATGAACAGGTTTCCTAAGTTAATATGCCTTAAATATGTTGTGATATCGGTAGAATACCTTCCATTATGCCCAAAACGAATTTAAAACCAATTTATGCCCCGTAGGGGTATTTTGGTCATTTTAAAGATTATAATAGAGATTAAATATTATTCTGAGTTCCAGGTCTGATATAATCAGTAAAAATACTCAATTTAATAAGTTATATCAGTAGGGTATTACATATATGTGAAATTTATTAATTATAACCAAACTATGCACCGAAGGGCGTTTTGGTAATTTCACATAGGGCTTTAAGGGTCAAAACTGGGAATCTGAGTTTAAAACTTTTGCTTACTTTTAAAGTATATAAATTTACTAAAAATATCAGTAGGTATCTAGTCTTATATGTTTAAAATGGTTTTAATACATTCTATGCGTTTAAAACGCGCAAAAAGCGGTTTTAAGCGATTTCTGGGTTTTTAAAGAAAAGCTGATAATTCTATCATTCCAGAAAGCTTAAAATGTTTTATTTATCATATAAAATCAGTACCAAAAGGTTTGGGGTCAAAATGTTTTGTAAAACTCAATTTATAAGCCAAAAGGGCAAAACCGGCAATTACCGAATCAAGCCTAGAACCCTATGTTATGCTCAGCCTAAAAATAAATAAAAATCTTCAAAAATCTCAAAATATTATTTTATATCAGTAAGTAAAAATTTTGGTATTAAAAATTGGGTTTAGATGGGCTATATGCTAATTACGCCGTTTAATTAATGAAAAGCTTTTCATTTACGCTAATGAGCATAACTCCTAATCTAAACCTCAAATTGATGTCAAATTTTAGGGACAAGTTTATAAATCAGTAATATAGATTATTGTCCTCTTACATTATCAAAAATTTCGTTTTAAAGTTAAATGGGCATAATAGTCAACATTTAGGCATTTAACGGAAACATGCATATGAATCGGATAACTAAAGAACCAAGTTGTATAACCTCAGAGGGTTACACTAACCTATAACCTGGTCCTAAAGGAATCCTAAGGCATATCTAAACTAAGCTAAATCGGGTCAGAACTGAAAGTCAACTTTTGCGACTTTCGGTTCCGAACCGAGCCTATACTTAGAATTGTCGGGTTGAATCATGCTTAGGCATGTTCAACTAATATTTACCAAGTTATTAAAGTGGAAAAACTGATTTTATGGCTTTTATATTAATAGTTATGTATTTTATTTAAAACTAACCCGTTTGACTTTTATTTGACCCGACAATTTAACTAAGTAAACGTGGTAATTAGGAGGTGCCCTTTTTGGGGTTAAACACCTACCTAATTACGGTCACGTAGCCATGTTCGTTGCGAACCATGGCTCAACCGTTTAAAATTCAAAGCGTTTATCGAAAACGTTTGACTTTTCGGCTATAAACGCCAGACTAATGAACTAAGCACGAAGGAACACTTACAAAGGGTCCAAAGGACATAAGGAGGTTCTCAAGAAGCTCAAGATCCTCCAAGAATTCAGAGAGCAAATTAGAAATAGAATGAGGTGCCATGAAAACCCAAAATAAAAGGGGTATTTATAGGTTTTTGAGAACCGTTAAGATCGTTCCTCGATAACCGAACCTTGATCTGGACCGTACACTTTATACCCACTGATTTCTAATACTATGGGTGCCCAAGGATTGAAGAAATACCATTTGCAAGTGCTGGATCAAGCTGGAACAGGCTGTAACTGGCTGTAAAATAGATTCTACAGGTCTGGTAGGTTCACACGCCCCGCGTAAGACCCAAGTAGGGTCTACGCGCCCCGCCTGGGCTGCTCAGTTCAGCAATTAAGTTTCAGAATTGCAGTTTCAGTCCATGTACTTGCTTAAAGGTCATTTCTGATGCGTATAAGGCCCGTCAACCTCATTTTAAGGCTCCACCATGATGTTTAAACATAGGGGACATGAAACACGTTCAAAAACATGTCGGATGTCAGTTCGTTTGGCCGTACGGTCACGTTGTTCGTCGAATTACGACGAAACACGAACGGACGCGAAAACGGTCCAAACTACGCGACGAATGGAATTTTATCATGCCGAACACTAAAATAAATATTTTAGTGCTTACATAAATTTTTGGAGGTCCGAATATATCCAGAATGTGAGATATGCGCGGAAATGAAAACTTGTGCACTTTTTGACACTTTTAGTCCCTGCATGACTTAAAAGTTTATTTTTGCGCACCAAACACCTCCAAGCCTATATCTAAGTTATATAAAAGATAATTAGGGCATGTTTAACTCATGGTCCTAATCCGGAAGATCCGTTACCATACGAATCGACATACTTTTGTAGTTTGACGCAAATAGTCCTTTAATCACACAAAGTAGCGCGAAATGTCGTTTAATGATATCCAAGCCTTCCATGACCCATATTGATCATTCCCAAGCATATAATTAAATATTACTATGCTCCCAATTGCTTAAATGGTCACCGAAAGGCGTAGATTCAAAAGTTGACGCTTTAGGTCCCTCTATTGCGCAAACTTACGCATCTCATCATTTAATAGCATTGAAGCCTCATCTAATCAATATTAGGCATTCTTGAAAGTATTATTCAACATCACGATGCTTCAGGTCTGCTAAAAGGTCATTCGGAGGTATATTTAAACAAATTGACACTTTTAGTCCTTCTAACTTGCAAAGTTGCGCGTAACTTTACTTATAGGCATCAAAACCTTAGACGGCCATTATTTGGCACTCCCGAGAGTATAATCGAATATCATGAAGCTCCCGGTTTGTTAAAAGGTCACTCAGAGGTAAGAATTAACATGTTGACGCTTTTAACCCTTCATTGCGCAAACTTTCAATTAATTACGCAAACGGCTACACTCGATCAACAAGTGGCTCATTTGTGAATATAAATACCGTAAGAGGTTATTTAGAAACTTATTTTAGATATGCTAACACTTCCAGTCCTTTCATAGTCAAAGTTTTTGATTATTCGAAAAATTAGTCCCTTAATTTCAACGTTTGACTTTATTAGGGTTTATTACACGTGTCAATACATCATTGTACGTGATTTTACGAGGTGTTACATCCTCACTCCCTTCAAAGAAATCTCGACCTCAAGATTTGCTAAAATGCTGGAAGTAATTTTTGTCGCATAATGGACTTAACTTCTATAGCATATCTGGAGCCTCTCTAAGCACCCAAGATGACCTCTATTATAGGTACATGTATCCTCTTGTGTAACACCTGGGCCTCCACGGCCATCAAACAAATACCAAACCAAACCAATGAAATATTATATTTCATACTTGCGATTTGTAAAAATATGTGTATCATTTGCACATATCAATTCTCGTTCAATTTCAAACTCTAAATCGCTTTCTAGAGGGTTATACGCGCTCTGATGTGTAGATATAACCAGTTTAATCCAACGAACACTCCGGAATAGTGAAATAGGCTTAACATACCTTAAATAACCTTTACATAACTTAGATATAAGTTTTGGAAGGTTTGGTGTGGTGAAATCAAAGTTTAATCGCTTACAGGGACTAAAGTTGACAAACTGCGAAAGTATGCCAATTTGAACTGTAACAGACCTTCCGGAACATGACCATAAGTTAAACATACCATAAATATCCTTTACATAGCTTAGAAATAGGCTTTGAGGTGTTCGGTATGCTAAAATAAACTTTTGTGTCATTCAGGGACTAAAAGCGTCAAAAAGTGCACAAGTTTGCATTTTTACGCGTAACTTACGTTCTGAATACATCCGGACATCCAAAAATTTATGTAAGCACTAAAATATTTTATTTTAGTGTTCGCCATAAGAAAAATCCATTCGTCGCGTCATTTGGATCGTTTTTCGCGCTTATGCGCATTCCGTCGTAATTAACCGAACAACGCAACCGTACGGTTAAACGAACCGACATCCGAGATATTTTTGAACACATTTTAAGTTCCCTATACTTTAAATTCATTTTAGAGCTTTGAAATGGGGTTAACGGGCCTTAAACGTGTCGAAAATGGCCTAAATACAGTTCAGGGACCAAAAGTGTAATTCTGCCAAACTTAGGCCTAGCGCACCTCTACACTTATATTGTAACGGTGCGCTAGCCAAGTCCAGACCAGATGCAGTGGTTTTAAACAGCCTGTTTGCACATGTTTGATCCACCACCACATGTTCTCAATTGTCTAGTCATTAGATAAGGACCATTTCTAGCCACCATGAGTTTCCGACAAGTGTACGCCTCGGATCATGGCACATTTTCCATGAAACGATCCTAACGGTTACCCGAAAAATATATATACCCCATGCCTTTCATTGTTTTAAAGCACTAGAATTCTGATTTGAGAGCTCTAAGTTGAAACCATTGTTTCATACCTGAGTTCTTGGATCGGGATTAGCATTCGGGGACCCTTCGTAAGTATTCTTTCGTTCTTTTCTTTATTTTATTGCTTTTCGAGTCAGAAAGTCAAACTTTGTTTGACTTTCAGCGTTGACCAGTAATGGTCAATGCGAAGTTCGTTTGAACTTCGCAACGTGAGTGTAATCACGTTGGTCGTAGTCCCTTGGGACTATGCCCACTGATTACCACGTTGTCTAGGGTCGTAGGGTAGGCGATCTAATAAATCGCCTATACCTTCGAACCCGACCCATTTGGTCGATCATTAGGATCCGACCAAATACATTAGGTGACCCTAGTATAGGGCATAACCTTCCGAGGTTATACCCTATGGTCACATCGTTTAAGTAGTTGTATGATAGGTAGTTTATATGCCTTAGGTAAATTACCAGAATACCCATTTCATGTATAATTGGTAATTAAGCATATGTAACCTAAACTTTTGTCACATAACTGATTATGTAACATGTTTAGGCATATAACACTTGTCATAGGACTAGTTAGGCGGTCCGAACGCGTTTCACGCGAACGACGCGTTAAAGTAGCATAAGCTACCTAAACGGGTCGTAATGGGTCGTAAACACTTAGGTTAAGTTTCATTTAGCATGTAGGCTTTGATAAACCATATGACACGAGTCTCTATACTCGTTTGGTTTACGAAACCTCATTCTATCCGATCTTCCGATTTAGGTCCGGTTTATTAATGTAGTTACCTATATTAGGTGCCGTTTGATTTCCGTGATCTCTAGCAATTGTTTGGTTGTCACTCAAGGACTACTGAGCATTCTCAAGTGAGTACATAGACCCCTCTTTTACTGTTTTCCAAACTGTTTTGGGGTGGAACACATGTGCCTACTTGTTACTTTCATGCTTTCCTGTTTTCACATCATATACTTGCTATGTTCATTAGTACATTTATAGTACATGATTTCATGGTGTTCTATGCTTTGTATGATGACTTTGCATACTTAGTACATTGTTTTACATGACTTTTCTACTTTGTATGATGACTTTGCATACTTAGTACATTGTTTTATACTGCATCTCTGTTGCATATGTTCCAGTAACATATGGACACATTGTTTTACAGCTCTACCCTGTATGTTTACTCTAGCATACTAGGTACATTATCTTCATAAAACATGCTTACATTTTGGTATGACATTTGGTTTGTTTAAACTATACTATACATTCATTAACACCGATCATGCCGCTCGGTAGTAGGTAGTGGTACCATAGGACTTGACAAATCCCGTTCCGGACATCCCAGGGAAAGGGGATGAAAGGAATGACCGAATCCGAATACATATTCTCTTGATAACTCACTTTTACATAGTTATCCGTCTGTCTCAAGGCTTGGATGTATGAATTTTCACAACACCGCATAAATGTTCATATTCAGTATAGCATGCATATATCTTACAAAACATAACTTTGATTTAAACCAAGTTTTACTTCAATACTTTGTTTTGTACATTTTTACTTATGGTTTAAGTAGTCTAAATTTTAGTTACCATACATATCATTTTGGTTATACATTACTTGACTACTTTTGGACTATCAACATTTGACATGGTTTATACAAGGACTTTTGACTATTGGTTTAAACATAGACATCTTACATTGTTTGGTTTGGTTTGATTAAGTGATTAAGTAACGATGCGTGTGTAATATAATACAAGCATGGTGGATACGCCGCTGGTACTTCCTATATATAAGTGTTTGTATGGTATTACATATCGTAGCGTTATTTGAATCATTTCAGTTTGATACATATAACATTTTATACAAATAACATACTTTTCACAATTCATTGTTTTACAAACAACTTAACTTATACAAACTCATTTTACATGGTTACTCATTTAACCATGCATTATTTTCTTATTTATACATATCATCTGAACTTATTGTTTTTCAAATGATTTACAAAGACAAAGCAAATTACAAGGTTCATGACTAAACATTTTCTCAAACATAAGTCACGAAACCTATTTTCACAAAACCTATGTATCTCACAGGCATTTTTATGCTGACGTACCTATTTTCACATGTGTTTTTCAGGAGCTGTTGCATAAGATGATCAAGATACACATAGGCAGACTTGGGCTTTAGTGACAATAAAAGATGCAAGACTAGTTAATTATGTTGTATTTCTTTGTTTGTTAAGACATTGTAACACTTTTAATCAATAAAACAAAACTTCAATTGCCATGGATTTGAGACAATTAATTCTGTTACAACACTCCCCGATGTTTCCGCCACGTTTTGTATGTTCTACGTGGTCGGGGTGTGACAGAAAAGATGGTATCAGAGCCAATGGTTATAGGGAATTAGGTTATTAGTAATGCTTTGACCTAGTCTATAACCTTCTTAGGACCCTAACGCGAGTTTACTTGCGTTTAGTCATAAAACAATACCGTCTCCTATCCTTAGGCGACGACCACAACAAGAACATAAATTTCAAAACCGCTTTGAAAACTAATCATCTGTTCTAGGATGATTGATTACAAGGTTTTGAACTCTCTATTATATGGTTTTGAACCTCTTTGAGTTTTCAAAACTTCGTCAAGGTTTTGGGTTTTAAATGATGTGAACACGTGCAAACTGGAAGGGTGAATGCCTGTATTCTGGGTTTTCTGTCTAGGCAAGCACTTCGTATACATCTCATCAGACGCGAGACCAGTTGTGCTTACCTGGGAATTCTTGGGATGAGTGTTCACTTATAGGCGAGCATGTCTTCGCGATACATTATTTTTGACCCATTTACTTTGATAGTCACCATCTCATTTGTTTGCCTTAGGTAACAAACAAATGATCGCAATTTTCATGCGTTATCATTCTGTTTTGATTGTCCAATAATCTTTCACCTGTTTCTCCCTATGCCTTTCTTTTTCTTCAAGAATGTCTCTTCATCACGATGACGCCCAGATATCTGAGCAAGCAGCCAAATTCGCTCAGCGAATAGGCGAAGTAGTCCTGAAGACTGTTGAATTAGCTACTGCCATGTATCATCTCCAGGATGAAGCCACTCAAAAGTCACCAAGACAGGCAGGACCTAGTCAGGCGACAACACCATCAGCCAATAAACCAATCGAGGAATCAAAGACCATGGATGAACGATCCCCTAAGAAGTCAAAGAAGCGAAAGGCTTCTCAGAACTTTGCCATGGTCGCTCACAATGGTAAAGCAATCCCCAACCAACCAGCTCAACCCCCTACTAGGTGTGTATGGCTTTTCCTATGATACCTACATCAAGGAACTATGTACCTTACAAACTACTCTTGTGATTTCTCTCTTTCAAATGATTGCTCATGATTCCCTCGAAAATTTTAAGTACTCGTTTCACTCTAAGAAACAAAGTACAGAAAATTGAGTGACATTATGAGTAATCGTGCTTTTCGCACATCTGTGCCTTTAAATCCTTGGTTAGATAACTAAGGGTATTTTCAAATCTCATACCCATTACGTTTTGATTTTTTCAACATACACAGTACCAGTATTTCAAAACAATCTTCATGATCTCAAAACATTTCATATAGTTTGAAAACAATTTTTCTAGATGCATTGTCTATGTTATTTCAAAAACATTGGCCATGTTATCAAAACCAACCTTTCTAATTTCAAAATATTTCATATAGTCTGAAGACAATATTAACACAATACATTTTCTGATCAAGTGCATGATTTCGAAAAGCATCATTCATGTCTTTCAAAAACCTTATACATAATTTCAAAATTCATCTCTCATGATTTTAAAACATTTTTGTAAATATATCTATCTAATACACCTAATTTATTTCAAAAGTATTATATATAAGGTTTCAAAAAAAAAACGGTAAACACATTTTTCTTAAAAGAACCCCATGCATAGTTTTCAAAAATATTTTCCTCATACATTGACTTAACCTTCAAAATTCTGCTTCATATGTCGCCTTGACGTATCAAGCATCTCAACTTCATAAGCATTTTATATCATGTTTTGACCTAAGCACATCCAGTGCAAGGTTTCAAAACATCTTCAACTTCTAAAATTCATATGGGATCTTTTTATCTTTACAATTAGATCCTTGTGGATGATTATCATTCAAATCAGAGTCCTTAATTGGATTCCTTTTGTACCCTAATTCGAACACTTCGGTTCCTAGAATCGAAATCGAATTTTCTTTTTGAATCTTTCTATCTTTATAGTTGGATTCTTGGTAACGTTTAAAGTACCAAATGAAATCCACGGAATGGATTCCTAGTGTGCTTTAAATGCATGTACGCAATTTACAAGACAAATTAACGAACAATTTTTGTGGTTATATGATATGTGTTTATGTGTTCTCCTCTATGTTTTTGTGTGTTACGATTTTCCAAATCCTCATAGAATCTTTCATATCTTCATATGAGAGATTCATAGTAGGATATTCAAAAGGTACTACCTTAAATTCTTATGGGCTTCTACCTGGTAGTTAAGACCCTTGGGTTATATAGTACCATTCCATGATTCGATAAGAGACCCTCTTAGTAGTCTAGTAAAAAAGATTGATTCACAATTTGGTTAGAGAACGACATCTAGTGATGTAGCTGAACAGACTCCTTGATAGTCTATTTAGATCATTTATTGATTTAATTTAAAGGACTCTATGGTGGTCTAGTCACACTCATCACCGGTTTGTTCATTTGGTTTTCCCCTACACACTATAAAATAGACTGTGCGAACTGTGCAAGGAATTGTCTGATTATGGACGCGTACATAATTATGAAATTTAGTGCACAGAAACCACAGTAAGATTTATTATGTGTAAGAACCGATAGTGACAACAATAACGAAATGAGAACGATGTAATGGAGGTACGGTGGACGCACCAATGACGCTTCATATACTTGTATATAAGTATCCCTCTTACATTGCAAACATGATGTTATTAAAGTTACTAGAAGTTCAGAACCCTAACCAATGTTGCTTGATCTTTTCAACTTCATGTTTTCAAGCTCTCACAAGTTTCCTCTAAATAAATTTCGGGACGAAATTTCCTAAAGTAGGGGAGACTGTAACACCTGTGCCTCCACGGCCATCAAACAAATACCAAACCAATGAAATATTATATTTCATACTTGGGATTTGTAAAAATATGTGTATCATTTGCACATATCAATTCTCGTTCAATTTCAAACTCTAAATCGCTTTCTGGAGGGTTATACGCGCTCTGATGTGTAGATATAACCAGTTTAATCCAACGAACACTCCGGAATAGTGAAATAGGCTTAACATACCTTAAATAACCTTTACATAACTTAGATATAAGTTTTGGAAGGTTTGGTGTGGTGAAATCAAAGTTTAATCGCTTACAGGGACTAAAGTTGACAAACTGCGAAAGTATGCTAATTTGAACTGTAACAGACCTTCCGTAACATGACCATAAGTTAAACATACCATAAATATCCTTTACATAGCTTAGAAATAGGCTTTGAGGTGTTCGGTAGCTAAAATAAACTTTTGTGTCATTCAGGGACTAAAAGCGTCAAAAAGTGCACAAGTTTGCATTTTTACGCGTAACTTACGTTCTGAATACATCCGGACATCCAAAAATTTATGTAAGCACTAAAATATTTTATTTTAGTGTTCGCCATAAGAAAAATCCATTCGTCGCGTCATTTGGATCGTTTTTCGCGCTTATGCGCATTCCGTCGTAATTAACCGAACAACGCAACCGTACGGTTAAACGAACCGACATCCGAGATATTTTTGAACACATTTTAAGTTCCCTATACTTTAAATTCATTTTAGAGCTTTGAAATGGGGTTAACGGGCCTTAAACGTGTCGAAAATGGCCTAAATACAGTTCAGGGACCAAAAGTGTAATTCTGCCAAACTTAGGCCTAGCGCACCTCTACACTTATATTGTAACGGTGCGCTAGCCAAGTCCAGACCAGATGCAGTGGTTTTAAACAGCCTGTTTGCACATGTTTGATCCACCACCACATGTTCTCAATTGTCTAGTCATTAGATAAGGACCATTTCTAGCCACCATGAGTTTCCGACAAGTGTACGCCTCGGATCATGGCACATTTTCCATGAAACGATCCTAACGGTTACCCGAAAAATATATATACCCCATGCCTTTCATTGTTTTAAAGCACTAGAATTCTGATTTGAGAGCTCTAAGTTGAAACCATTGTTTCATACCTGAGTTCTTGGATCGGGATTAGCATTCGGGGACCCTTCGTAAGTATTCTTTCGTTCTTTTCTTTATTTTATTGCTTTTCGAGTCAGAAAGTCAAACTTTGTTTGACTTTCAGCGTTGACCAGTAATGGTCAATGCGAAGTTCGTTTGAACTTCGCAACGTGAGTGTAATCACGTTGGTCGTAGTCCCTTGGGACTATGCCCACTGATTACCACGTTGTCTAGGGTCGTAGGGTAGGCGATCTAATAAATCGCCTATACCTTCGAACCCGACCCATTTGGTCGATCATTAGGATCCGACCAAATACATTAGGTGACCCTAGTATAGGGCATAACCTTCCGAGGTTATACCCTATGGTCACATCGTTTAAGTAGTTGTATGATAGGTAGTTTATATGCCTTAGGTAAATTACCAGAATACCCATTTCATGTATAATTGGTAATTAAGCATATGTAACCTAAACTTTTGTCACATAACTGATTATGTAACATGTTTAGGCATATAACACTTGTCATAGGACTAGTTAGGCGGTCCGAACGCGTTTCACGCGAACGACGCGTTAAAGTAGCATAAGCTACCTAAACGGGTCGTAATGGGTCGTAAACACTTAGGTTAAGTTTCATTTAGCATGTAGGCTTTGATAAACCATATGACACGAGTCTCTATACTCGTTTGGTTTACAAAACCTCATTCTATCCGATCTTCCGATTTAGGTCCGGTTTATTAATGTAGTTACCTATATTAGGTGCCGTTTGATTTCCGTGATCTCTAGCAATTGTTTGGTTGTCACTCAAGGACTACTGAGCATTCTCAAGTGAGTACATAGACCCCTCTTTTACTGTTTTCCAAACTGTTTTGGGGTGGAACACATGTGCCTACTTGTTACTTTCATGCTTTCCTGTTTTCACATCATATACTTGCTATGTTCATTAGTACATTTATAGTACATGATTTCATGGTGTTCTATGCTTTGTATGATGACTTTGCATACTTAGTACATTGTTTTACATGACTTTTCTACTTTGTATGATGACTTTGCATACTTAGTACATTGTTTTATACTGCATCTCTGTTGCATATGTTCCAGTAACATATGGACACATTGTTTTACAGCTCTACCCTGTATGTTTACTCTAGCATACTAGGTACATTATCTTCATAAAACATGCTTACATTTTGGTATGACATTTGGTTTGTTTAAACTATACTATACATTCATTAACACCGATCATGCCGCTCGGTAGTAGGTAGTGGTACCATAGGACTTGACAAATCCCGTTCCGGACATCCCAGGGAAAGGGGATGAAAGGAATGACCGAATCCGAATACATATTCTCTTGATAACTCACTTTTACATAGTTATCCGTCTGTCTCAAGGCTTGGATGTATGAATTTTCACAACACCGCATAAATGTTCATATTCAGTATAGCATGCATATATCTTACAAAACATAACTTTGATTTAAACCAAGTTTTACTTCAATACTTTGTTTTGTACATTTTTACTTATGGTTTAAGTAGTCTAAATTTTACTTACCATACATATCATTTTGGTTATACATTACTTGACTACTTTTGGACTATCAACATTTGACATGGTTTATACAAGGACTTTTGACTATTGGTTTAAACATAGACATCTTACATTGTTTGGTTTGGTTTGATTAAGTGATTAAGTAACGATGCGTGTGTAATATAATACAAGCATGGTGGATACGCCGCTGGTACTTCCTATATATAAGTGTTTGTATGGTATTACATATCGTAGCGTTATTTGAATCATTTCAGTTTGATACATATAACATTTTATACAAATAACATTTTATACAAATAACATACTTTTCACAATTCATTGTTTTACAAACAACTTAACTTATACAAACTCATTTTACATGGTTACTCATTTAACCATGCATTATTTTCTTATTTATACATATCATCTGAACTTATTGTTTTTCAAATGATTTACAAAGACAAAGCAAATTACAAGGTTCATGACTAAACATTTTCTCAAACATAAGTCACGAAACCTATTTTCACAAAACCTATGTATCTCACAGGCATTTTTATGCTGACGTACCTATTTTCACATGTGTTTTTCAGGAGCTGTTGCATAAGATGATCAAGATACACATAGGCAGACTTGGGCTTTAGTGACAATAAAAGATGCAAGACTAGTTAATTATGTTGTATTTCTTTGTTTGTTAAGACATTGTAACACTTTTAATCAATAAAACAAAACTTCAATTGCCATGGATTTGAGACAATTAATTCTGTTACAACACTCCCCGATGTTTCCGCCACGTTTTGTATGTTCTACGTGGTCGGGGTGTGACATCTTGGAGCTTCTTAACCTGTCGATCCTTAATCGATACAGGTTTCTTATCATATCATAAATCTGCATATCATTGTGTGATAATGCTTCTTGACTTATTGGCGAAACATATCCTTAAATCATTAGTGTGGACTGCATGGTGAGCTTCACCAAGTTCCTTAAATAGGTTTTAGCTTATATGCTACTTAATCTTGATACATTCTCTTCCCTCGAATGATTCTAAATATTCAGAGCTTACTATCCTGATAATTAACAAATTAGCACACCCTTCCTGGGTGATACCTTCTGTTGAATCTTTTTCCTTAACAAGAACTTAAGAGGGTTGCGACTTTCATTAGTCCTAAATTTTTCCGCCGATTACTGGCAACTTTCAGACGATTATGGATTTGTATGATCTCATTCGTTGTTTCCAAGGCAACTTTCAGATCTTGTTATTTGGACTTACCAATCTTCTGTCTAATAATAGATGTTTATCATTCCATCTATGCAAGGTCTCCAAAGAAGCAGCCTTGATACTTATATAGTAACTATTACAGAAAAGCTTATTTTATGGTGAGATGGTTATTCCAACCACTGCTTAAAACTAATCTTAAGGAATAGCTAATCCTTGCCGCTAGTCGAATAAATCGACGATCCTGGGCAGCTGATGGCAGTTCTTAATTGTTGCCTAAATAGGGTTGCGGTAATCAATGCATAAGCAAAATGAACCGTCTTTCTTAATTAACTATACCGAATTCTCAGGGTATTGAGTTAGGTTATATGAATCTCTATTGTAAAACTAACTTAATCAGGGTTTCGATTCTTCCAATGATGGTACTAGCCGTTTTGGAGATTTTATAATAATAATACAGCCCTAAATGGGATATAATTCTTAACTCTACTTGCCCCTCAGGAGGTAAACAGGGTAATCTTAGGAGAAGATAATCAAAATACAAGGAGGTTACAGAGATTTTCCAAATCTCAGGCTCCAGTTCATCTATCATATTCTGTGTCAGATAAGTGACACATTTATGTAACGAGTCCACGAGTTCCTTAATCGAAGACATTTACCTGGACAATTCCATTCTGGATATCTTCTTTGAATACCATTAGCTGACTTTAGTACCATATGACCATTGGAATATCTTTGTGGTCCCATGCATTAAACCTCCATACTGATCAGGCATGGAAGCAATCTATGGAACATATTAAGATACATTAATCCTCATATGGCGCTTTTATCATACCGTCTGGTATTCTTAATCGATAGAGATCAAAGAGATATCGTCTATATATGCTGACGCACTTCCTCTAGAGAGAGGATACTTCTAAAATTTTTTCGACTGAAGGTTTCTGACAGGAACAGAAGAAATGGTTCTTATGATTTCGCTTGTAAGTTTTATCTTACACTTAATATCTGGGGTTCTTACGAGAAAATTTCTAAAAGTTTGTTAAGCTTATGATCTTATGAGAGACTTAGCAGCACCTGAACCTAAATGTAACTCTTAGCAATAAAATCACAATAAGGGATTTATCTGGTGTCATTATTAATGTGAACTACCTCTAATCATTCATCAGGAGAGTAAAACACTTCCATTTTAATCCTTTTAAACTTAGCTGCAACATCTTTGATAAATTTTAGGGTAGTCTCAACTTTGACTGATTATTTCTTAATCTATATAACGTGAGTAGCTGAGGTAGATCCATGATGGATTTATAATAAGCAGGCTTTGAATCCTTAATGTGCCCTCCTATTGCCGTTGCTAACCTTCAATAATTATTTGCATTGAGCTTAGATTTTGGGTAAATGGAATAGGGTACTATCTAAACCAATGAATTTAAAATTTGTAACATATTGACGACAGTCTAGAACTTTTATGGTGAGAGTCAGAAAATTCTTATTCCGTCTTTTTCCATTTCCCGAAGCGGATAATAGGTTTTTCTAATAAGGTCCTTAAAACTTGAACCATCCTATAATGTATAAGAGGATCTTTCTTGTGGACTTCATTAATGTCCTCACTAATTAAGGGTATTGCCATCGAATGACTGTGATGCATACTTCACTGTGTCCTTTCCAGCATAACCGCTGATACACCTAATGGTTTCTACTTCATCCAACAATTTCCTAAAATCGATGGCCCCTTTTTACTATTGAAGTCTCTTGACTTCCAAGAGACGAAGTATTTTTAAGTACATCCTAAAGGAATGGGCTCCTTGCCATATATGATTTTGTTTGGGTTATTCTTCGCATTTGAAGTATGAATAAAGCTCTTCTCATGAGCAGCGACATGTGTTTTAGAGCGAGCAACATTTGACTTCTTGAATCTTTTCATGACTTGTCTCATAGCCTTTCTAACAGCTGCGTTAATTATAGTTTTGGAGATTAACTCCATTAACACTAAGGTTCACATTGGATGCACCATTAACATTTGTCGCATCTCCAGCATCGCGACTGTTGTTTGTCTCTTCTGAGTTTTCCATACTCGAATCTTTGGTATTAAATACCATATTCAACAAGTGCTTAGGCAATCCATACCCAGTGTCTCCTTGAATTGTCAAAGGCTCCCCAAAAGGAGTCTTGATAACTACTTGCTTCTTATCACACACAATATGGGCTAGATTTTTAGGATGACTAATTCATTCCTATCACTATATCGAGTCCCTCTTATTTAAATGGAAACAAGGACAGCGGAAAGAATGATTCCTAATGGATATAAAACATGCATCTAATATTGCTGAAGCAGTCTCTGAGGTACTATCGGCCAATTCTACTTTATACTTAACGCTTAGAGTTTCAACGGCAGATTTAGTAATTTACAAAATTCATTGTCAATGAAAGACTTATCTGAACCTGAATCAAATAATACTCTAGCATGAGCGTTATTGATATAGAAAGTACCTGTTGTGGCATTGTCATCCTGAATAGCCTCTTGAGCATCCATTTGAGAGCTTCCAGCTTTGGTATTCTTAGCCTCCCCAGGCTTCTTGGTTTTATTTGGGCAATTTGTCTTGATGTGCCCTGTTTCATTGCAACCATAGCAGTTTCCGTCTTTTATATCTTGGCACTCAAAGGTCTTGTGCCCTTTCTTATTACAAATCCCATAAGGCCTAGCTTGTGACTCCAGAGTGCATTTCCCTTTAGTTGTCTTCTTTAGGCAGCGGGTCTTTATGTGCTCCTTCTCGCCACATCCATAGCAGGTGGCGTCCTTCAAGTCCTTGCATTCATGGATCTTGTGATCCATCTCTTTACAGATGACACATCCCCTGGTCTGCTCATAGAAACATTTTCCGAAGTGCTTCTTCCCGCAGGTTTTACATTTGGGTTTTGCCCCCTTTGGTTTGGACTGGTCATAGTTTGAACCGGTCTTACCCTTCTGTAACCTTTATTTGGGGTATTATCGCACTTTCGCTTATGATCCTTTAATATACGGTTCACGGCTTTGTTTACAGCTGTATCCAACATAGCCTGTAACTCGGTGCCTGTTAAGTACAGTCTTGCATTATCGTTCTGATCAACTGGATGATTGTGAGCTTTAGATGAGTCAGCCATGGTGAAGCTTTGAAGGCTACAAACCAAGTAGTAATAATTGGTTTAATTATATGGTGAATTGTCAAATTTGATGATTAAATAACCAAGGTACAAATAAACCATATAGGCGAATAGATAGTATTAAATTTATTTGATTATGTTTTGCCTAGGTTTTTAAATAATCCATCTTTGGCGTTTAAACGGAATATAACCCTTCATATTTATTAGACAGGGGACATAAGTCACGACTGTCAATGTTGTACTGACATTTTATATATAGCACAAGGTCTTGTTCCAAAGGACTTTTTGATGGCATAGATGCCTTGTCACTAGGGAAATTTTAAAACATAATCGATGATTCCTTTGGATCGGAAAATTTCATAGTTCATTGTCTTGACAAGAAGTTATGAAATAAAACTATCTTTTTCATGTATACATCTTTTCCCGAAGGTATTCATCCCAATGGATGTTTTGATTTGTTCATCATGTTCGACGTTTATTAGCTATGATTCCTCTTGTTCATTTATGCTAAATAAGGGGTCTGGAAAATCCTAATATGAAGATGACAAGTGTAATTTTATCGCGTCACTATTGTCAGGAGTGTTAACATGTTTTCAGATGTTAACAAGGATCTGAATTTCTTTTAAACATGTTTTACCTTCGTGGCCAGGTCTGTAATGACATTCAAGCTAGGTTATACCTTTTAAGATTCTTTTTAATATGTATGCTGGCAGGAAAGGAATGATATTTATTTTATTCAGGATTTCCATTATAATTATCCTAGATTTAATTAAAATATAACTATGGCACAAAAAGGCCAAGTCACAAGGGCAACTTTAAATTATAGACCATGATTTTGTAGAATCAAGGTATTTAGGCTCGAACGTTGTTCATGCCTTTTCTTGACAGGGAGTTGTAGGCTACGACTGTCTTTTGTCCTATATGACAATGAATACTGCCCGTAAGCATTATATCCTTAATGGATGCTTAATTCACAAAATAAGAAAGGATTTTGGGGGAATCCAGTATAAGGATGATTTATGCGATTCTGTCGAATCACATCTGCTAGGAATGTTAACATGTTTACAGATGTTAACAGGGATTTGAATCTTTTGAATAGGTTCTACCATCTTGGCCTTGTCTGAAATGAAATATAGGCTAGGTTTACCTTTAAGATTCTTTTAATATTTAACGCAGAAAATCCTAAATTGAGATGTTAATAAGGATCTGAATCTAATTGAGGAACTACCATCTTGGCCCTGTCTTATAATGACACATGGGCTAGGTCTTGCCCTTTTTAGATTTCACCATTTTGTTATAATGGTAGATCTCATAAAAGGAATGTTATTATTATGTTCATATATAATGATAAATAAATTTAGATAAAATATTCCAATGATTTTTAAAAGAGTATAGAATTGCCCTAATCGGGACTTGAAAGGTATGATGTTGTCCATGAAGGGACTGAAAGATAAGTATGCCCTTATAAGGACTTACTAAGGAAACGATCTTCAGCAAAAGGAGTTTCTTCTTCATTTTATTTCTGAATGTTTTCTCCTTGGTTGCACGTTTATCCTAGTCGCAGTACAAAGCTCCGCATTCCTAGGCTTCGGATGGGGAGGATTTCCATTACGGCTCATTTGCTTAGCGACGTATTAAAAATATAGAATTAAAAGCAATAATTCTCCGAATAGAGATGAGAGTATTCCTATGTTAAGTCTAGACTCAAAAGGTCAAGGAATGTGCTACTGTGTCACTGAGATTAAACACAAAAGACTAGTGTTTAATTCACTCAATGTTGGCTCTGATACCAACCTGTCACACCCCGATATTTCCACGTATTACCGGTGAGCCCGGTGGGGAGTATCGTGACGTAGTTGATATCATCATAATCAAACAACACAATTTAAATGCACAGCGGAAGCAAAAGATAGATTTATTTCAACCGAATAAATTGTAATATTAAGTATCACAAAATAGTTGAAACAGATCCACAGGCGGATCAAATAAAAAGGAAACATAGTTCATCAGACTTAAATGCATCCAAGCTTGCGAGACTCTTAATGATGCTAAGGAGAGGCCAGCCTATTACGCTTAGTACCTGCACTTAACCTTTTTGGGAAAATATGTCAGTTTACACTGGTAAATACAATTAACTGACTCATTTTGAAAATATTTAAGAAAATTGATTTGAATGCACATGGCACAAAACTTTTTATAACTTGGGATAATTATTTATATATAAACTTGTAAAAGAATTACATGTTTGTTATGCGTTCAGTTGCCCGGTTCATGCCGGATTAAAGATTAATAGACACACCACATGGTATAGTCCCGCGGCGAGTTATTCTCGTACCGGCGGTTATACGTTATTAATTTTAAATGCACTGATGGGTGTACGCCTACACCCGTGTGCTAAGGTCGTGGCCATTCTATGAATGATGCTAAGGATATCCGGGACATGGTCATTAACCCCATAAAGGCGTTAAGCAAACAAAACCAAATTTTTAAACGGGTCATCTCGATAATATTTAACCACCAACGATTAAAGTCGAATGCCCGACCAAGCGGTATTTTATATACCGTACACCAAGCCCGTATAAGGGAAAATAAGTTAAAACTATTTACCTGAGCTAAATATAAATTCAATCCCAGCCGTATATCAAATCAGCAAGTACAGATAGCTTTTACTGGGTTCCTAAATCTGGAACGAAGGTTTTTAATAACCTATTAGATTCCTAACGGGTCTTTAATTAAGCCTATGCTTAGACCGGTTAGTTTTAAAGGAGGATACGGTTCAAAACGCATGATTAAGCGAGAACCGGATTAGAATGTGGTTTAGACCCGACAAGCTTGTATACTTTTGTAATAAGGGTAAACTAAACACATTCTGGATTTGAGATAGAAATGATAAGGTTTGACCCGTTTCGGTTAATTTATGCAAACTAGTTACATAAGCCGATCCGAACGTGAAAAGTGCGTAACGGGTAACCACATGAGTCATGAACAGGTTTCCTAAGTTAATATGCCTTAAATATGTTGTGATATCGGTAGGATACCTTCCATTATGCCCAAAACGAATTTAAAACCAATTTATGCCCCGTAGGGGTATTTTGGTCATTTTAAAGGTTATAATAGAGATTAAATATTATTCTGAGTTCCAGGTCTGATATAATCAGTAAAAATACTCAATTTAATAAGTTATATCAGTAGGGTATTACATATATGTGAAATTTATTAATTATAACCAAACTATGCACCGAAGGGCGTTTTGGTAATTTCACATAGGGCTTTAAGGGTCAAAACTGGGAATCTGAGTTTAAAACTTTTGCTTACTGTTAAAGTATATAAATTTACTAAAAATATCAGTGGGTATCTAGTCTTATATGTTTAAAATGGTTTTAATACATACTATGCGTTTAAAACGCGTAAAAAGCGGTTTTAAGTGATTTCTGGGTTTTTAAAGAAAAGCTGATAATTCTATCATTCCAGAAAGCTTAAAATGTTTTATTTATCATATAAAATCAGTAGCAAAAGGTTTGGGGTCAAAATGTTTTGTAAAACTCAATTTATAAGCCAAAAGGGCAAAACCGGCAATTACCGAATCAAGCCTAAAACCCTATGTTATGCTCAGCCTAAAAATAAATAAAAATCTTCAAAAATCCCAAAATATTATTTTATATCAGTAAGTTAAAAGTTTGGTATTAAAAATTGGGTTTAGATGGGCTATATGCTAATTACGCCGTTTAATTAATGAAAAGCTTTTCATTTACGCTAATGAGCATAACTCCTAATCTAAACCTCAAATTGATGTCAAATTTTAGGGATAAGTTTATAAATCAGTAATAAAGATTATTGTCCTCTCACATTATCAAAAATTCCATTTTAAAGTTAAATGGGCATAATAGTCAACATTTAGGCATTTAACGGAAACATGCATATGAATTGGATAACTAAGGAACCAAAATGTATAACCTCAGAGGGTTACACTAACCTATAACCTGGTCCTAAAGGAATCCTAAGGCATACCTAAACTAAGCTAAACCGGGTCAGAAATGAAAGTCAACTTTTGCGACTTTCGGTTCCGAACCGAGCCTATACTTAGAATTGTCAGGTTGAATCATGCTTAGGCATGTTCAACTAATATTTACCAAGTTATTAAAGTGGGAAAACTGATTTTATGGCTTTTATATTAATAGTTATGTATTTTATTTAAAACTAACCCATTTGACTTTTATTTGACCCGACAATTTAACTAAGTAAACGTGGTAATTAGGAGGTGCCCTTTTTGGGGTTAAACACCTACCTAATTACGGCCATGTAGCCATGTTCGTTGTGAACCATGGCTCAACAGTTTAAAATTCAAAGCATTTATCAAAAACATTTGACTTTTCGCCAGACTAATGAACTAAGCACGAAGGAACACTTACAAAGGGTCCAAAGGACAAAAGGAGGTTCTTAAGAAGCTCAAGATCCTCCAAGAATTCAGAGAGCAAATCAGAAATAGAATGAGGTGCCATGAAAACCCAAAATCAAAGGGGTATTTATAGGTTTTTGAGAACCGTTAAGATCATTCCTCGATAACTGAGCCTTGATCTGGACCGTACACTTCATACCCACTGATTTCTAATACTATGGGTGCCCAAGGATTGAAGAAATACCATTTGCAAGTGCTGGATCAAGCTGGAACAGGCTGTAACTGGCTATAAATTAGATTCTGCAGGTCTGGCAGGTTCACACGCCCCGCGTAAGAACCAAGTAGGGTCTACGCGCCCCGCCTGGGCTGCTCAGTTCAGCAATTAAGTTTCAGAATTGCAGTTTCAGTCCGTGTACTTGCTTAAAGGTCATTTCTGATGCGTATAAGGCCCGTTAACCTCATTTTAAGGCTCCACCATGATTTTTAAACATAGGGGACAGGAAACATGTTCAAACACATGTCGGATGTCAGTTCGTTTGGCCGTACGGTCACGTTGTTCGTCGAATTACGACGAAACATGAACGGACGCGAAAAACGGTCCAAACTACGCGACGAATGGAATTTTATCATGCCGAACACTAAAATAAAATATTTTAGTGCTTACATAAATTTTTGGAGGTCCGGATATATCCAGAATGTGAGATATGCGCGAAAATGCAAACTTGTGCACTTTTTGACACTTTAGTCCCTACATGACTTAAAAGTTTATTTTTGCGCACCAAACACCTCCAAGCCTATATCTAAGTTATGTAAAATATAATTAGGGCATGTTTAACTCATGGTCCTAATCCGGAAGATCTGTTACCATACGAATCGACATACTTTTGTAGTTTGACGCAAATAATCCTTTAATCGCACAAAGTAGAGCGAAATGTCGTTTAATGATATCCAAGCCTTCCATGGCCAATATTGATCATTCCCAAGCATATACTTAAATATTACTATGCTCCCATTCGCTTAAATGGTCACCGAAAGGCGTAGATTCAAAAGTTGACGCTTTAGGTCCCTCTATTGCGCAAACTTGCGCATCTCATCATTTAATAACATTGATGCCTCATCTAATCCATATTAGGCATTATTGAAAGTATTATTAAACATCAAGATGCTTCGGGTCTGCTAAAAGGCCATTCGGAGGTATATTTAAACATATTGACACTTTTAGTCCTTCTAACTTGCAAAGTTGCGCGTAACTTTACTTATAGGCATCAAAACCTTAGACGGCCATTATTTGGCATTCCCGAGAGTATAATCAAATATCATGAAGCTCCTGGTTTATTAAAAGGTCACTCGGAGGTAAGAATTAACATGTTGACGCTTTTAACCTTTCATTGCGCAAACTTTCAATTAATTACGCAAACGGCTACACTCGATCAACAAGTGGCTCATTTGTGAATATAAATACCGTAAGAGGTTATTTAGAAACTTATTTTAGGTATGCTAACACTTCCAGTCCTTTCATAGTCAAAGTTTTTGATTTTTCGAAAAATTAGTCCCTTAATTTCAACGTTTGACTTTATTAGGGTTTATTACACGTGTCAATACATCATTGGACGTGATTTTACGAGGTGTTACAAAGAGTATTTTCAAGTTCATAACACTTTGTTGATGGATCTTGCTAGATCTAAACTTATACCTGTTTAGATCTTATTTTTAACCATAAACTTGCAAGATCTTTTGTTTACTACATCTACAATTATATAAACAACAAGAGCAACTCATAATTACATATATAAGTTAGATTATCTTGTATTAGTTAGGGTTTTCCATGTATTTTTAAGTGTGCTTCAAGATGATTTACTTGTACTTCCATATTTAACATATAACAAGAAGCTTAAAAACAAGTAAAAGAAGCTTACTACTAGGGCTGTTCATTTTTATCCAAAACCCGAAACCTGACCCGAATTCAAAGTCACCCGAACCCGAATTAGCGAATACCCGAAAAACCCAAACCCGAACAACTTGAACTTTAAATGGTTCGGTTATCGGGTCACTTTTTCAAGGCCAAAAACCCGAACAACCCGACCCGAAAAACCCGAACTTTAAGTGGTTCGGTTATGTGGTATTTTGGGGGTGTGGCAGTTTGGTATCAGAGCCACTCGTTATAGTGAACTTGGTTTTAAAACGTTTTTATAAAACCAAACTATAACCGAACGGCTCTGAATACGAGAATACGACCATGACACTCAGCTCCAGATTGCAAGGTTCGTCTTTTTACCTGCTGTAGACATTACATGATTAGCGTACACTTGTTTATGATGTAGCATACGGACACACACTCGTCACTATATCATAATTACATGGATTGCTTGTTTGCATTATGATGCGTTGCTAGTATGTCTTATTCCTTAGATTTCTGTGATCTTGCCATTTTGACAACCTTCGTTTGACATTTGAGTTTGAGGAACCATTTAACATGAGTTAGGAGGAACTGAGACGAGCATGCAAATCAAAATATTATTGTGGGTGCACACATAATAATAATGTGGGGTGCATGTGAGTCCCAATGAGGCTTAACAAGTGAAAAAGGGGTTTTGTTTCGTTATTCGATCTAATGAGAAACATAACAAATCTATAGGAGTCGTAGCGATGACCGCCTCCTACCCGAGCGTGATCTTTTCACTTCCCTCTGAATCCTTATGAATCACGTTGATATTAGGCGTTGCTTAAACACGTATCTGAATGCTTAGAGACCCGTATGAGAAAGTCAGGTGCTAGTGCGAACACCTCTGAGCTAGTTGTCAAATCGTTGAACATTTGGTCTGTACTTTCCTCACATTTCTCGAATACCTGAACCTGACGAATTGACGCCTCAAGTCCCGAAGTATGATCACTTCTGTGCTCTCTAGCAACTTACCGTGTATTATCGACTCGTAAGGCCGATGAATAAGTAGGTGAACATGATACATTACCAACCCTAGTATGAGGATGACACCGCTTTTCGACGATGAACACCAGCAGATTGATTTCAATCAAATCACTAACACTAGTCAGCAACCTCTAGGAGCCAACTCTTACAACTTCATCAGGGGACAAACGATGACAATTGACTGGAGTGTGGAATGTGTAACTGCTAGCGCAATGGGTAGTACTCTAGGACGTGATAAGAACAGCGAGAAGGTGGACCCAACTGACACGAGACCATAGAGATCTGTCTACAAAGCAACAACATTAGGGGCAATGGCCATGGTGACAACAAGGTACTCGCAATCATAACCTTCAGTATGGGAACGAAGGTGACTTCGACAAGGATTGACTGTTTTTAAGACAAGACGTCAACAACTAAGGGAACAATGGTAGCATTAGGAATCCTTGTAACGATAACAACGACACTGGATGTGGTGCTCGTGGAAGAGCGTTTATGATCGGTTTGAGTGACGCCAAGTATGATAGCAACGTGGTGATTGGTACGATTTTGGTAGCTAAATCTCTTCGCCTCTGTTCTGATTCCACTCCGACAACTCTCGAGACCAGACATGTTATAGAACTGGCTGATGACAAGCAAAGAGAAGCCTCATACGGTCAGCTAAGGTGCAAGCTCGATCTTTCAGGTCACGTGTTCGACATTGACCCCCCCTCCCACTACTTTTAGAAGCTTTGGTGCAGTCATTGCGATGGATTGGATAACCAAGCCCCGAGTAGAAATTCTAGGTAAGGAGAAACCAACATGTACATGTTCCCTGGTGGAGATTCACTGGTTGTCAGTATCACTTCAGTGACGGAAGCCCGGAGGTGTTTCCGCTACCCTACTACTCTATCACTGGTTACCAACACACAGCCTGAGGAAAAGAAGATTGAAGATCTACCAGTTGTTCGTGGTTTTCCCGATGAGTTTCCCTAAGAACTTCCAGGTAATTACTTCAACATGGTCAGGTGGAATCACAGATTGATCTCACGTTAGAAGCAGCCCTGATTACTTGTATTCCTTTTCGTCTTGCACCAGGAGGGTCGCAAGAACTGTCTAATCGACTTCAGGAACAGTTGGACGGGGGTTTTGTCTGATCTACATTTTGCCTTGTGGGAGCGTCAGGCCTATTCTAGAAGAAGAAAGATGGGTCACTTCACATGTGTATCGATTATCGAGAACCCAACAAAGTGTCAGTCAAGGACCGTTGTCCTCTACCACGCACCGACGATTGTTTGACCAGCTACAAGGGTCGAGCTTTCATTCGAAAACCGACTTAGGGTCGGACTGTCTTCGGAGGGGAGTCCGAAGAAAGGATGTTCCTAAAATGGCATCTCGAATGCAGTACGGCTATTATGATTTTCTGTCCATGACATTCAAGTTACCCAACACACCAGCAGCCTTATGTACCACATGAATCGTATGTGTAAACTTCATTTCGCCGAATTCGTCAACTGTGTTTATTGATGACGTTTTGAATCATTTTCAGAAGAAAGGAAAACCATGAGCGACGCTTGAATCCATTCTTAGAGATCCTAAGGGAGGAGCAACTCTACGCGAAGTCTTACTAAATGTGACTTCTGGATTCGGGGAGTACACTTTCTTGGGCATATAGTCAATGAATTGGGAATACACGTGGATCCCGCTAAGATCCATTAGGAAATGAATGAAACCAGAGAGTCCTGCGGAGGTGCGGTAATCCCTTGGTTTCGCTACATACCATCACAGATTCATCAAGGGATTTTCAAAGATTGCACAACTTTTATAGCTACAACACAGCAGGGTGCTGTGTGTTTATGGAAGACAAAACAGGAGAACGTCTTTTTAGCTTGGAAACTAAACTTTACAATGCCCTGCATATTGTCCTTACCTGATGGTACGGGTGATCTGGTAATGTGCCATGTTTTTTCGATTCAGGGTCTCGGTTGCATGCGGATGCAACGTGAGAAGGTGAAAGCCTACGTTTCCCAGTAGTTGCAGATCTACAAATTGCACGATTCACAACCTGGGAGGAAATCATGGTCTTTGGATTTAATATCTGGAGGTGTTACTTGGAGGGTACCAACTGCACAACTTATACCGATCACAAGAGCCTTCAGCATATTAGTGAATCGGAAGAAGTTGAACATGCTACCGTGTCATGGAATGGAACTATTGTATGGTTACAACTGTGGAATCTAAGCGTGTACAAGCCTTTGCGGCTCATCATCTACTTTAGCCTACCTGATCAGAATCGTTCTGCCAAAGCTGAAGCACTGAAGGAAGGGAATTTTCAAGTAAAATCCATGCGGGGCATGGAGAAACAAATTTTGGCAAGTCGGATGATATTCGCTACTTCTTGGAACGAATGTTGGTTCCACTATACGGCCGCCTTAGGGAACTTGTGTAGGGTGAAGCACACAAGTCTCAATAATCCTATTCATCTGGGTTTTAATAGGTTGTATTAGGGACTGAAGACCTTGTAAGGGTGACCGGGCAGGAAGGCCCACATAGCAATGTATGTGAATGATGTTTGACTTGTGTGAAAGTCAAGGTAGAACATCAGAAACCTTCTGGTTTGTGTCAGCAACCAGAAACACCCATATGGAAACGAGAACACACTGACATGGATTTTGTCACTGGTCTATGTAAGACTCGAAACGGAAACGATATCACCTGGGTGATCGCTGATTATCTCACGTAACCAGCACACTTTCTTGCAATCAAGGAAAATTGACAAGTCTTCGTACCCTGTGAGTAATTACCTGTAAAGGGCGGTTTTTAGGCACAGGGTGCCAACTCCTGTTACCTCTGATTTTGATCTATACTTAATTTATGACAGGCAATACACAACACCCTTGGCTCACGTCTACACATGAGCATTGCTTATCACCGTAGGACAAATGGTTAGAGTAAACGAACCATCCTGAAACTCGAAGACATGCTGCGAGTATGTGTGTGATTGACTTTAGAAAAATTGGACGGACACTTACCTTTGGTTGAGTTCTACTGCAACAGTTACCATTCTAGTATTCAGATAGCTCTGTTTGAGGCATTGTATGGACGATAATGCCGATCTCCTTGTTGGACTAAGGTGGGTGACAACCTAATCACAGGTCCAGGACTTGTACTTGAAACCTCTGAGAAGATTGTTTAGATCGGGAATCGATGGTGGCAACGCGTGACCGCCAGGAAAGCTGATAAGCTTAGGAAACGCTGGGAGTCCGCTGCAGATGAATGTTTCATGATTGAAAGTCTCACCCTGGGAGGGTGCGGTGCGCTTTGGGAAGTGTGGCAAGATAAATTTACGTTACGTTGGGCCATTCAAAATTCTGGAAAGAATCGGTAACGTGGCATACCAACTCGAGTTACCTGACGAATTGGGTAACGTTCATGATGTCATTTATGTCTCGAACCCAAAGAAGTGTTTGTCCGATGAAACACTTGTGATACCCTTACTAGAGCCTAAAATTAACGACAATTTGCTGCTTGTAGAGGAATCCATTGAAAACATGGTCCAGGATGTCGAGGTTCGTAAGCATAGTTGAATCCCAATCATAAGAGTTCGTTGGAACTCAAGACGTGGACCGGAGTTCACGTGGGAACGCGAAGATCAGATGAAGCTTAAGTATCCTCAACTATTCCCAACGTCCCAATCTAATTCCGATGCAACAGGTGAATTTCGGGATGAAATTCCCTTTCAAGTTGGGGATGATGTGGCACCCGAGGAAATCCACAGTCATCCTATTCTGTCACTTCACTTTCTTGAGACAGCTTATCAAATTTCGGGACGAAATTTCTTTCAAGTTGGGGATGATGTGACAACCTGAGATTTCAAGGTCTTTCCTCTTTCCATCACTTAGTTCTCAATCTTGTTTTCGCAATTCGCTTTACGTTGTAACATGTGCACGATTTATGAATGATTAAAATTCTGTTTTGATGGTTGTAAATGAAAATCCAGGAGTGTTTAATGCTTAGATATAACATTTCATGTTTAACTATGGGCTACACAACTATTGAGTCATGAAGAACTTGGTTGACGAAGAATCCGGTTGACGAAGAACACTCCTTGACGAAGGAGATTCTTCGTCAAGTAGATAGTTCGCCAAAAAGGGCCTCGGTCCAACCAGTTTCATGAGCCCAAACCCAGAAAATCCACAATGTAAGCATATTTGTGTTGCAAGCGTTGCATTTTGGGGTTTTTCTTTTAGAAAACATAATCAAACCCTAAGTTTTCTCTCCTTCCCTTGCAAATTCGACGACTGTCTCCGATCCTTCGAAGCCTCCTTTCTTCGCGAAACTTGTTTCTTGTATACGGCCACATCCATCTCTCGGTTAATATACTCATTATTGATTTGATATACATTAGATGATACTCGAGGCTACATGCTTATATGATAAATTTTGGTGTTAATATGAGATGCATGATCGGATAATGGTGTTATGATAAACTGATATCTCAAAACTGAATATAGTGCATATTACTGATTGATGATCTAGGGTTGTCTATGTGTGAAATTCGATGATTAACAAGTATAATACTGTTTAAGATTGTTAGGTTTTGATGATGATGATGATGATAAACTGCATTCGAATCTGAATGTTAGTATGTGCGCCGTCAATAATCTAATGATGATTAGGGTATTGCATATTATAGAAATTTTTCATAATTGTGTTTGCAAAGATGAAACTGTTGAGGGCAGCGACGAAGGACCCCCTCCACGAAGGATGTAATTCGACGAAGAATTACTCTTCGCCATAAGGGTTCTTCACCACATTCATTTTCGACGAAGAATTACTCTTCGCCGTAATGGTTCTTTGTCCCTTACATTCTCGACGAAGAATAGATCTTCGCCGAGAGGATTCTTCGCCGTGAAGAGTAACTGGACAGAACAGTGAAACAACTTGTCATGAATATGATAATGAAAATTTGTGTTTATAAATTCTATTTGTGGCATGTTAATAATGCTGATTAAGAATGAGAAATCTGATGTGATTTGTGTGAGTAGCAAACCTACCTGTTGAATGTTATTATGCGTTATGCACATGGGATGTGGACTTGTATGGGAACTGAATACTTGCTATACGATTTATGGTAATCTTTGCAGTGAATGCAATCTGTGACAATACGTGATTTGATTATTATGAAACTAATGTTATTGGCAACTACTGTTGGGAACATGAACTTGTGTTATAAATGTGTATGAAATCCAAACATTTGCTATGTGTTACGTGACAATGGTATTACATGTGACTTGTTGAATACGTGATTTGGGTATGTGTTTACGAAACTGATCATCTTTGGTAACCACGGTAGGGTTTGGTTGACCGACTTGGAACGGATAATGTAATGTAACATACCGAGCAAATCAAAGGTGAGTTCACTGCTCTTTTTCAAGCATGCGTCCCGGGGAGGGACGTCTGGTAAATATTCCGGGGAGGAATATTGGGTAATGGGTTTGACTGGAATGTTAAACCGGAATGTTGGATAATACATTCACTCCTATCACCTTAAGTCCCATCTTCTACCAAAAAGGTTGTCGGGGAGGCAACGGGGTTATTAGTTGATAGCGCTATTAGGTTTGGCACCCTCACACCGTACCGGGGAGGACAGGCGTGAACTAACTACCTTAAATCATGACAAATGCTTTGATAGGGGCATTGGGGACGGGCAAATAATCTGGAGCCATCTTGTACGGTATCGAGTTATTATCAACATTTTTTTTTGGAATTGCTTTTGAACAGAACTAAACTTTTGACAGTAAAACGTGTAACACGATTCTCGGTAAACAAAACTGTGAACTCACCAGCGTTGTCTGATACACTTTTCTTCATGCTTGCAGGTCTATAGATATATATCATTGGAACTTGCTGTCTGGGATGTTGGAGTGGTCATGGGTCGAGTTACATGGAATTATGAGACGAGTCTATTGGTTTTTATTCACTTGGGTTATGAAATTCTTAACTATTGTATTATGCTTCCGCTGAACAATAAAATGTTTTGTACGAATTATTTTAATAAATGAACGTTTTTACTTGAAATCTTGTTATGAGTTCAATGTGATTGGTGGCTAGATCCTGGTACGTCACACGCCTCGCGGGGGTTTCCGCATGTGGTATTTTGGGGGTGTGACAGTTAGGATGGGTATTATCAGTACATGTCGAAAAAAGATGCATTCACATGAACATACACAGAGGCAACAATATCAGTACACCACTAATTAAAACTCCAAAACCAAAACTCAAAAGATGCATTCAGATCTTAGAGAGTATTAGAAACATAAAAACCCTAATTATATAGTCAAATTCACACCTGCAAAAATCAGTAATTTAAGATGTCTACCTCTCAACAAGCGAGGGAGATAAGGGATCGTATTGGTGTTACAGCGGAGCAGAAGTGGTGTTGAACGATTCTGATTAGTTTAATAAAAATCAATAATTTAAGATGCATACTTTTTTCAAGATTAAAACTTGGAACATTAGTTTTAAAAGAAATCTAGACTTTATATCTTTCATAAACCATTTTCAAGAGTATTTTCAAGTTCATAAAACTTCTTGTTGATGGATCTTGCTAGATCTAAACTTATACCTGTTTAGATCTTATTTTTAACCATAAACTTGCAAGATCTTTTGTTTACTACATCTACAATTATATAAACAACAAGAACAACTCATAATTACATATATAAGTTAGATTATCTTGTATTAGTTAGGGTTTTCCATGTATTTTTAAGTGTGCTTCAAGATGATTTACTTGTACTTCCATATTTAACATATAACAAGAAGCTTAAAAACAAGTAAAAGAAGCTTACTACTAGGGTTGTTCATTTTTATCCAAAACCCGAAACCTGACCCGAATTCAAAGCCACCCGAACCCGAATTAGCGAATACCCGAAAAACCCGAACCCAACCAACCCGAAATTTAAATGGTTCAGTTATCGGGTCACTTTTTCCAGGCCAAAAACCCGAACAACCCGACCCGAAAAACCCGAAACACGAAATCCGAAAAAAAACCCGAACATTTATTGTTTTTTCCTTATAAAAGTGTTTAGATTTGGAGTCTTTAATAGATGGAACACTAAGTTTTGGCACTTTTAAATATTATAATACCATACTATCAACTAATCTTTGAACTTTGATTATATTTTTAAGGTAACAATATAAATTTGGTGATATTTTGTAAAAAAAAACATTTATTTTAATTTTACATCTAAACCCGAAAACCGAATAACCCGACCCGAACTAACCCGAACCCGAATAACCCAAACCTGACTAACCCGAACTTTAAAATGGGTTGGTTATCGGGTCAATTTTTCCCAGAGAAAAACCCGAATAACCCGACCCAAAAAACCCGAAACCCGAAAAAAAAACCCGATGAACACCCCTACTTACTACTAGCTCTAGGCTAGGGAAGCTCTTATGATGAAGAAAGGAAGATGAAAAAGATCCAAGACTTGAGAACAAAGCTCTTTGTAGAACTCCACACTCGAACCTCCTTAGATCATCTTGTAATGTACTTTGAATACTTGAATTAAACTTGAAGATGAAGGTTAAATGTGGAGGTGGTATGGCCGATTTTTAGAAGAAAAAGAGGGATTTTGTGTTTTAAAAAGTGAAGAAATGGTGATGGATAAGGTGGTGTGGTTAGACTTTTATCTTGCAAGTCCTTTGGGTCAACAAGAGATCTAGAAACCATGCTCTGTTATCATCATAATCAACACAACATGGAGGGGTGGGGGACCCACCTCAAAATCGTAGACAATGGGGTAGAAGTATGGTGTTGAAAATTGTTTAATGTTTAGACATGTGCTTACGGATTTGTCGCCGCGTGACGCCAAGGTCACTAATCCGCAGAAGCTTACGGATTGGTCTCCTTTCTCTCACTTTTTTCTTCCCCAATCACCTTTATACCTCATTAAACTCCAAACCCTGCTAACCCATTATAAAACCAAGCTTCCTACATCCCATTTTCACTTTTCCAACTCCTTACACTCTCAAAAACTCTCTCAATCAGTTGTAATTGCATGTGTAACGCCTCGCTTTTAGTACTTTCCATTTATAGCAAGTCTTGTTCGTATTTCTATTTTAGGAAGTCTTGTGTTCTTGTGATCGTCCGTTCATTGTAATCGTTGTAAACTCGAGACTTGGATCATAAATAAAACTTGTATTTTCTTTAAACTTGCGTTATACATGCTTCATACATATTCATACGTTTGATTGTGAAACAACTTGATACATATTCGTGATGCTTGCAAACATATGATGAACTTACAAATACGTGACATTCATGCATTCATACAATACTTACATATGAATCTTATGCTTAATCATATTCATTTTTATACTTACGTAATCTTTAGAACATGCCTTGTATGCTTAAATACCCTAACATGACCTTAAAACACGTTACTTATAACATTTGGTCATGTTGCAAATCATTAAATCAAAGAAATAAAAATTTGTGTTTTCTGCCAAAGGCTTACGGACCGCAAGCTCTCCCCTTTACGGTCCGTAAGGATGTCTGGCGGGCAGATTGTTCAAACAGCCGTGATTTTGCACGAAATCCCAACACAAAACCCTCACCAATCACCTCCAAACCTCCATTAATCACCGCCTAACAACCCTAATACCTTCCTCTATAAATACCATGCCTTATCCAACCTCAAATCACTTTACAAACACTTCCAATTCACTCCAAATCACTTCCAATTAGTGCAAGTTCCAGAAGTTCGAGCAGATTGCTACTTGTTCACTAAAGTGAGCATAACTCACTCGTTTCTTGTCCGTTTTACCTCATTCTTTTTCCTATGTGCTTGGACTGACCTTAGCTTCGATTCCATGGGTGTTTCACAGGAAACCAGTCCCTAGAACTTCGTCAAAAAGGCTCCAAATTCTACTGCTCATTTCTGATTTCATCTAAACTTTACTAAAACTTGTTTAACTTGAGTCTAACTCATCTCAAACCTATGTCCTTATGCTTATAACCACTTCTATTGTTAGTTAGGCTTAAAAATAAGGTTGAGACATTCAAAGCAGAGGTTTAATCCTCACAAACTTTCTGTTTTGTTCAAGGGTTTTAACCCACAAGTAATGTCAAGCTCAAGACTTGTTAAGTGTGTGATTTAGAATTAGCTTGGGCTATCCTACTTGAATATCCACCCATTGCTTGATGTTTTATCATAGATTAGAGTTTAATTTCTTGTATTACTTGTAAGTTCATGACCCTCCTTGAATGTTTTTACATCAAGTGTAGTGGTGAACACTTAGAGGTGCCTAAATGGAAGACTTGTTCTCCCTACCTCCTACATGAATTCTATGACATTTAGAGGTACCTAAATGAAGATTTTAATCTTCTACCTCATGGTTGAACTATTAAACTATTGGACATACTAATATAACCTATATAATACATAAACATATTATCCGAATAATCGAATCTTTGATGATGAACTAGTGTTCATATGTCAAGGTACTAGATTATATCATCCTTGACTTTGATAACTTGTCACAATTCTAATGGAACCTTGTTCCATGAAAACATTTAAACTCCTTAGAGTTTCCTAGTATCAAGAACAAGTATCATAAGTACTAGGTGATTATTTTCATATATTATTTTCATGTTGTTTAAATTACGAATCTATAATCTTCCGATTTCCCCAAACACTTTGTTTCTTCGCGTAGAAGGACTTGGTGTTCCAACCTCCCACAACAACTCACTCGCAGATTCACAAGTAGAAGACTTGCAAAACCGTGAGTATACTCGCAAACCCCCTTTTTATGTTTACCACTTTTGGGGTGTAACATGTTAAATTATTAAACTACTCTTAAACTTATTCTTTATGCAAATGCACGAAAATAATCCTTATACATGAATGCTATGTTTGTTATATTTGATACTTATACTTGGGTGATTCTTATGTGATACAATAGTCATTAGCTTATTACTAGCCTCCATTTGACATGTATAGCGCTATAGGAGTAACGCACCACCCGTGAACGAGAGGTCATGTTGAATTATATCATTTTGCATAAACAGAGGGTTGACTAGAAATATTGCATGCCTTGTATGATGCTCATGTATAAACTAAGTTGCCATGTGGATTCGTTTTTAAACTTTTAAACTTATACTTATACTTATTCTTAAACTTGTATACTCGCCTTTGCTTTTGCATTGAATTGTATTTTAAACATGTTACAGGTAGATGATTGATGATGCTAAGAAACGGATTAGCAATGATGCTTAGATACTCACTTAGACGTTTAGGTTTAAAGTGTTGTATCAATTTTGTTATGTTTATGTTATGAACAAGGTTGCTATTTGAATTTCTTGTAATATTTGACAATTTTGATTATGAATGAAAATGGTTGAATTAAATATTGTCACAAATAGTGTTATGAAGTCTCTTGCAATCTCGAACTAGTCCCACTCTGATGATTCCGCCATTGGTTGGGGTGTGACAGCATGTTCTTGATAGAATTATCCAAGTGCTAAAAGTGAGCTTCTCTCTCACTTTCTTCATCTTTTCTTCCACTTTGGAACATCTCTAGGAGTGTTTCCACAAGTTTACCATGGTAAACTAAGGTGGAACATCACCATTTTGAGGTCCAAACTTTCTGTTTTGGAAAGTTAAATGTTGTAAACTTTTATAAACGTAACTTTCTTTCATGAATCTTATGCCTAACATGTTCCTAAACTCATCCATGGTTATGGGACTTGTTTAAGGATGATTCTTATGAGTTTAGAGGTGCAAATACTCTTTAAACTTTCTGTTTTGACAAGGGTTTTTGTAACACCTTGTGAATTTGTGACCAGTAATATACTTACACGTGTCCCTACTCCCAATTGTGCCTAATATTGGCCGGGAGGGACTAATTTTGCCAAAAATTGAAAGTATGAATATGGAGGGACTAAAGGTGTCAACATGCTGAAACTATGCCTCTGAGTGACCCTTTACAGTCCACAAGCTTGATGCTATACGATCGAGTCCATACTCTCAAATGAGCCAAATATTAGACGAGAGGGACCATTTTTGACTAAATATAAAAGTTAGCGCGTGGAGGGACTAAAAGTGGAAATTGGTGAAAATTCTGGTCTTTGTTCACCGTATACGGACCGTAGGCTATAAGCCTCTACGGTCCGCAAAGAATCTCCAAACCTGGTGCGCCCCAATCCTCTACGGACCGCCAAGGGTATACCCATACGGTCCGTAAAGAGGTGCCAGCAACAACATTTTGTTTGGATTCCAAGAAAACCCCATTTTTCACATATCTTGCGTTTGAGTTGAAGTACGATCGACTTAAATTGTTCGTAGAGAGACACCATTTCGAAACCATTTGTTGCATGGCTGCTCTTGCCACGTTTGGGGACACTTGTGCTCATCTCCTAACTCTTGCTAACACCTGTGATGATGAGAATCATGATCTCCAAGTATAAATATCACTTTAGACCTCCATTTTCAAGTGCACCATTTTTAAAATCATTTTATCTCCCTATCTGGAAGTTCCTGGTCCTTAGGAGCATCCAAATCAGTTCTATTTTCATCCAAGGATCACTTGTGAAGGGGTAAGGTCCCAAAAACCTCAAGTCGAGTACTTAGGACCATTCCACAACCTTATCCTTCTGACCCTCTTTAGACCTTGCGCGGCCGCGCACTGGTCCTACAAAGAGAACTTAGAAGAAAAACAATAAGCAACTCCTGTGCGCTAAAAGGGAACTAGCAAATCCTTGCGCCAACAGATAAGGATAAAAATCCTAATAAACACTCCCGCATTAATAATATCCAGACTTGGATATTATTTACTTCACTGATGCCATACAATAAAGAGTCACACAGGATTACAGCGGTAATCTTCTGGAAGACTCTATCATGCATCACCAGACTGTTATAACCGTCTGGCCACATGTCAGCATCCCAGGCTCCCTTAAAGTCACGATCATAGCATGGAATTGGAGAAAGATCTCCATTCACCCACTTTCCACGTGGCAATACCCCAGCCGTTGATCAAAGATCGCGATCCGTGTGCTCTCACATTCGTTAAATGATTAACGGAGGAAAAAAATAACCGCTGACGGGATTAACACTTTCCGTCAATATTTCATCAACAAGTTTTCCCGCCCAAACTTCGTCTATAAATAGAAGGATAATTCAGGTACAATCACCAAGTTACATTCACTTCACTTATACTTCTTCTTCTTCTTCGTCTTCTTCATAAACTTGTACTTATTCTCACGCCGGAGGGTGGTCACGGAGAGAACCCCCATTCTCCCCGTGGCGAGTCTAACGGTGGTTGTTTTGCAGTTACTTTGAAGAGAAGAAGATCTGTCACCCACGAACCGAACGAGGAGAAACCAACCCCTTTATGTAGAACCTAACCCCCTGGTTTAATTGATTCCGATCATTAAACCAGTGTTTCTTCATTGGCGCCCCCCCCCCCCCCCCGATTTCTCAGTTTTACTCATTTCTTCTCGTTTCGCTTCATTTTTCTGTCTTATATGGCAGAGAACTCACCAATTCTCCCATCCAGTCCTCGATCTAACGTGGAGGGTACCACAACCCAAAATATTCAGGTCGACGGAATCATGGGCAACGAAGAAAGTAACAAAAGTCATTCGGAAGGGAATGATTTCCTGATACAAACCGGAATTCGTAATCGTTTAGATTTACTCCTGGAAAGAACTCCAGAGTACTGGTTCAACAGGTTCCAGATCGCCATGAACCAAATTTTCGCACAAAACAGCAGATCTGAGATATCAAATAACAGATCTGCTATTCTGGAGAAAAGTAAGAGTAAATGGAGCACCACAGTGTTGGACCCACAGATACTTTGTCAGTGGGACATCCAGTCTAGTAGCCACGAAGGGATGATATGAGAATCAAGAGATACCAATCACCAGAAAGCCGAACCAAAGCAAATAAACATGGTACAGGGAGGTCCCTCTCGAAGGCCAAACAAACGAAGCCATAATCAGCATTGGAGAGAGCAACAGGTTATATTTCCTGTCGTCCCCGGAGGTCCTCAGAAGGAACGTCCAGTAATTATCACCGGTATTTTCGGCCACTACAGAACCGATTACATGTTCATAGATCCAGGCAGCTCGATGGATATAATCTATGAACAATGTTTCAAACAACTAGACCCAGAGGATAAAAGACGCTTAGAACCAGTTGATTTCCCTCTCACTGGTTTCTGCAACGAAGCTGTTTTTCCGCTAGGGCAAATCGCTTTTCCTGTGACTATTTCAGATGGCGAACATTCGCGCACTGTCACAGTGAATTTCATGGTTATGCCAGCAATATTGCGCCATGATGTATTGCTTGGGAGACGATCGCAGAGAGAATTCAGCATGATTACCTCCATACCACACGCTGCCTACGGCTTTCCGACGGAAACCGGAGTAGCAATACTGTATTCCAGCAAAGAAGTCATGTACGTGGACGACGAATCACCAGCTAAGGTTGCCAAACCTTCAACATCAAACGAACTGGAAAAATGGGTCCTCAACGAAGAGTATCCAGAGTAAACCATCTTACTAGGGCACGCCATTTCACCAGCAATACGAGTACAGTTGAAGGAATTACTTTCAAACAACAAAGACATCTTCGCCTGGTGCCCAGCAGACATGACTGGGGTACCACAAGATATAGCGCAGCACTGTTTGAACGTCCGACCCTCAGCGGTCACCGTCGCGCAAGGAAGGCGCAGTCTCAGCGCAGAAAAGGCAGAAGCAATGAACGAGCAAGTAACAGAGTTACTCAACGCTGGGATTCTACGTGAAGTACAATACCAAACCTGGGTTGCCAACCCAGTAATGGTTCAAAAACACAGTGGCGGGTGGCGAATGTTTGTCGACTTCAAAGACCTCAACAAGGCCTGCCCAAAAGATTGTTATGCGCTACCAGAAATTGACAAAAAAGTTGACTCTCTAGCATCCTTCTGCTGGAAGTGCTTTCTAGACTGTTATAAAGGCTATCATCAAGTACAGATGAAAGAGGAAGATGAAGACAAAACAGCCTTCCGCACCGACAAAGGCATCTTTTGCTATACAAAAATGCCTTTCGGCCTGCGCAACGCCGGGGCCACTTACCAGCGCTTGATGGATAGAGTTTTCGGAGAAGACATTGGGAAAACAGTGGAAGTTTACATGGATGACCTCGTCATCATGAGCCAAGAAGAAATAACCAAGCTCGCAAACATTTAGCGCACGTTTGATTCTTTGCGCAGCATCAATTTAAAGCTTAACCCAACAAAATGCACCTTCGGAATGGAGGAGGGCAAATTTCTAGGATTCATAGTAACCAGAGACGGTTTTAAGGTCAATCCGGAGAAGGTACAAGCCATCCAACTAATGCCATCACCTGCAACAGTGAAAGAAATGCAACGACTCATGGGACGATTAGCAGCCTTGAACAAATTCTTAGCAAACCACGCCGCGAAATTGATGCGTGTGAAGTGTTATATATATTAGGTGTATATTTTAAGCCCCTTTAACACTTATTTTTAGCCAAGTTTTAAATTTATAAAACACGATATTTTACTAACACTAAACACACATATGGGCAAGTGCACCCATCGTGATCGTAGTATAGTGTTGGCAAGATACCGAGGTCGTCCAAGGACACAAGAGCTTTTAGTACCGGTTTATCCTCAACGTCTAATCAAAATAAAAAGTTTAGAAAAATGTTTTTAACTAAGAAAAATAAAAACTAACTAAATGCTGAAAAATAAAATAAAAAGAAAAACAGATAGACAAGATGAATCACTTGGTTCCGACTCGTATCTAGTGTAACCTTTGATTATTTCCGCACTTTTGCACATATTTAAGAGATTATCTTAGTTATTGTAGTAGGCCCCTCTTTTGAAGGTGACGTTACCCTCACCCCAGTAGTTTGAGTCAGCAAGGATACAATCCTAAAAGGGTGGATTATTGGAAGATAATTAATTAAGTTATTAATGCAAATTATGGTAGGCCCCTCTTTTGGAGGTGACGTTACCCTCGACTAAGTAGTCTGAGTCAACAGGGATACACTCCTAAATAGCCGGGTTATAGTATTAATAGTAGTTAACTTATGAGGGGATCAAAGAGTTTGGACCCCCGCCATCCAATACCGTTAAGTATTGAAGGAGGTCCTACTAAATTTGACCCAGGTCCATTGCAGGACCTCTAAACGCTGAACAATGGCAAGACCTTTACCAAACCGTTCCCTTAACCCCCGACCAGGTAGCCAACATACCTCCATATAGACCGTGGAGATATGAATGGTGAAAATCTTTTATTTTATATAGACAGTAAAATAATGCCAAGACACCACGGACAAACGATAAGGAAAGATCACCTTCAACATAAGCAACTAGTTATTAAAGTCATTAATACAAAACCAAGTAAAAAGTGCAAAAGATTAGAAATAAAAAGTATTACACTAGACACTTTGTCTTCACCAAGTGATGTAAGAGACTTAGGCAAACATGGCCTTGATTGTCAAGAACTCTTACGATCAATCTTGGATCCCGAGATGACTCACACACTCTACGATGGACAATGGATGATGGTGGTGGATGATAGTGTTATGGTGGTGGTGGGTGGTGGGTGAAGTGTGAGAGAGGTGGTGTGCCAAGGGATGGTTTGAGCTTGAGCCAAGCACTTCTATTTATAGGCTGAACAGAAGCTCGGGCACGGCCCCGTGTCCAGTGGGCACGGCCCCGTGTCCACATCCTTTTCTTTCTTCATTTAATGCAGTTTTGTCTTTTTAGTTGACCACGCCCCCGTGTCCGCTGAGCACGACCCCGTGGTGCAGAAGAATCTTTGTACTATGCAGATTTGCTGGATTGTGCGAATCTTATAGTTGACCACGGCCCCGTGTCCGCTGAGCACGGCCTCGTGGTGGGCAATAGAAGCTTCTACCACTTTGTCTTTTCTGCTGACACTTGGGCACGCCCCCGTGCTGGCTGAGCATGGGGCGTGTTCAGGCTTCTGATCTCTTGTTTTGCTTGGGAAGATGCTGTCGTGGGGTCGGGCATGCCACGTCTTGTTCCTTTTCTTGTATTTATGTTAGATTTTGATGTCTTTTTGCTTCTTTTGTTAATTTGAGCTCATTTAATCCTGAAAATACAAAAGGAAGACAAAAGCACACTTTTTCCAACATTAGTACTAAAAAAGGGTTAGTTTTATGCCTCATTTGATGAAATTTATATGTTGTATTTTTAACACATCAAATACCCCACACTTGAATCTTTGCTTGTCCTTAAGCAAAACTCTTTTAATATGTGGCTATTACACTCCCAAATGGAATGGGTAGAGAAGAAGGTTTTTGGGCTTGTCGTAGAGTGTCGGGATTTACAAGATTCTTTATTTAGTTTTATTTTTATTTATTTACATTCCTATTCGTCATGATTTATTTAAAACTTTTCATAAGATAAATTACTTATTAGGGCATAACATGCCTTTTTAAAATTCTATTTATATACAAGTTCACATACCTCACGGGGATCACTCAACACTCGGCCGAAAATGTATTTTTGTGGATCACTCGAGAGCGGCATGGAACTTACTCCTACCATAGGCTTGCCAAGCAATCAATCCTCCTCCTTTTTAACTTATATACCTTTGTAAATATCAAGAGGACTTTGTGGGTTAAGGGTTAGGCTTGGGTTAAAGGTAGGTGGTTGGGTTGGTGGTTAGTGCTTAGTAGAAAAAGGGCAAAAAGTGTAACAAGTGTCGGTTTTCATATGACTTTCTATTTTCGTAACTTTTATTTTTGATGAAGCTATTTATTCAAACAAAGTTATTCATTCAAACAAAGTTATTCTTGATGAACTTGTTTGTTTATTTTCTTTTGCTTCATCATCAAATTTTTTTTTTATCATACGAAAAATCGAACTTGTTACTAAAACAAAGGGGGTAAAAATGAAAAAGGTTTTGGTGGGTAAAAAGGGTGTTTGGTTTGGGTTATGAAATGAAAAGGTTTAGGCTCAAAGGGGCTAACTAGGGGGATTTTGGGTAGGTAGTAAAAAAAAAAGAAAAATAATGGTGTAGAAATAAAAAGGTTAGTCCTAATGCCTCCATCATTTACTTACTCGGGTTTTAAGTTGGTAAGGACCGGGAATGTATCGTCATGGCAAGTTCTAGAGTTGTAAGAACCAAGCGGCTATTCACACAAGAAACGAAAAATGAGCATTTAGTTCTAATGATATGTAATTGTATGCTCAATAAAGGCTCAAAACTCACTTTTGTGGGAATGGGTTTTTTATGTGATCAAGTATATATAATCAAATTTTAACTAAGCTTGTCATGTCTTTTCATAATTTTCTTATGTTGGTTCTTTTTATCACGACGCTATCGGTTGTAAATTTGTAAAAATATAACCTTTTTGAGAACTTGAATTTCCCGAGTTAACCCTAGACAAGTAAAAAAATTTGAAAATTTTTGAAAAAAATTTGGGGTGATTAGCGGTTCCAATAGAGTTTTGTGTAAGGCTTGTGTTTAGGACTTGCAAGATTCAAGGTTTTAGCATCCCCCCCCCCCCCCCCCCACACTTAAATTACACATTGTCCTCAATGTGTCCCAAAAATAAGTTTTTAGGTTGATTGAATGTGTAAAAAGGTGTAAAAAGCAAAAATTTTGTATTACTGGTTACCTGGGCACGACCCCGTGTTGATTGAACACGGCCCCGTGTTCAGGTGCCAGTAACGAAAACTTACAGAAGGTGAACACGGGGGCGTGTTGGTTGGACACGACCCCGTGTCTGTCAAGGTCTGCAGAATAAATACAAACAGCAGGTTCAGGTGGACAGTCTGCAAAGTTGAAAAAACAGGTTTCTTTCGTCGGTTTCCCTGTCCCGGCCTTAGTAGTACTAATGTTTAGCACTCTAAGCCTCGTATGTACCTGCTTAATCAATAGACACCATACCATACCATAGCAAACATCCTACTTTTACCAATATTCAACATCCATGTCAAAGTTAAAAGAAGAAAAAAATGCAGAAAATAAAAGAAGTTAAGGAAAGCAAATTGTTCAACACTTGGCACGCAGGCCATCAATTGTTCAAGAGTGGAAAAGGGTTAACCTGGGGAACCATCAAACAACCTCCTCTTCCTCCGCTCCTCCCGCTTATTCCATGGCATCATCATCATCATCCCCTCCATGGCGTGCAAAGTGGTCTCGTATATATCCAACATCATCTTGGATGTCGGATATGTTTCTTTCGATAGCTCCGACCCGGTGGTACGTGTTGCTCGCCATGTTATAAGTGTTCCTGGTGCACATAAGGTTTTCCTGCAACAAATCATGCAAACTTTGGAAATTAGGAAAACCGCCTCCTGAGGAGGATTGGCCCGGGTCACCTTGGGGTTGGTGTTGATACTGACGATGTTGCGGAGCTTGGAGGACCAGTGCTTCTTGCGGGTTCCATGCATGACCTTGCATCCTTTGAAAGCTCACCGTCCCGTCCTCCGCCTCATAAATCAGGTTCATTGAGCGGCATGTGTGTATATCTACCATACCCGACCATGGGCTCCTCTCAAATGACCTAGGTATGTGGGCGAAGTGCCTAAAGAGACGGTACACCCATCCCCCAAAGAAGATAGGAGTCGGTGCACTAGCAAGGCGGTTATGATGCATGTTTCGAAGCATGAGGAACGGAACATCGAGCGGCCTGCGGTTGTGGATGCAGTGGAGGACAACCAAATCTCTTAACCCAACGACGCCACTACTATCATGCCTTTGGCTAAGAGAGTAGCCGAGGAGCCTATGGATGTATCTGTAGAGCGGATCCCTCAGCTTTGTACTCTTAGTGCTGCTCGGATTGTAGTACCCCTCACCAATCTGAGCCCAAATAGCTTGGCGTTCGTTTTCATCAATCTCTCTCATTCCTCCAGTATTTTCTTCGTTTCCCGCATCCTCTTCCGCATACAACCCGACAATCGACCCAAATTGTGCCATAGAGATCGAGTACCTCGTTCCGCCACATCGAAATGACACCCCGTCATTGTCGAACGGGTCGCACCTTGAGTTGAATGCGAAGGTGCTATAGAATTCCAAAGTGCATTCATGGACGGAACGAAGTCGAGTTGTTAGGGCGACTCTGAGTGGTCCCGTGACAATGTTGTTGAAGCGGTCGATTTGATTCACCAAGGTTAGCAAGTCCGTGCATGCTTGCCTCGGGTATCCCTCTGGCCTTGTTTGAAGTATCTCGTATCGAGCTCTAGCATCGAGCTCATTGGCGTTAAATCTTGTGAACTTCCTAGCCATCTAAAAGAATACACCAAAAGTTAGCATGAAACAGAAATATTTTCGGACAAAACTGCAAACAGTGGGCTGGACACGACCCCGTGTTCAGCGGACACGGCCCCGTGTCCAGGCGTCTGTTACTCAAAAATTCCATTTTTCGACCCGGTTTCGAAAACTTGAAAATTTTTGGTCCAATAGGTGCGGTTTCCCCCGAAAATGAAACCCTAAGTGCCGTTTTTCCCAAAATAACCCGTTTACCCTATTAATTTTATCTTTTTTCGGTTCAAGAACAAGGGTTTGGGGTTTTTGTGAGAAATCGGGTGAATCTATGAACAATACAAGTGTATTTACTTCCCATAACACTAACCTAACTAAATGCAAACAGATCTAAACAAAAATTTGAGATTCGATCCGGATGAACTTCAAGAACCCTAGATTTTCCCCAAATTTTTGGTGTTTTAACTACATGCAAGTAATTAATCTAACTACTAAAAGTGATGGAATCATACCTTGATGTTGTTAGAGTGATAGGAGACGTCGAAAATCTGCAAAAAATGGCCTGGAACCAGAGCTTTTTCGGGGAAACGGGGCGTGTGGAATGAAGTAACTGTTTTGAAAAAGGGGATATATCCCGACTGCAGCGCGGACACGGCCCCGTGTCCAGCGGACACGGCCTCGTGCCGAGCGAAGTTTTGATTTTTTTTTTATTTTTTTTGTGCTCGTGTGAGTGCCCTTGTTTCCCATAAGCTTTGGTTAGAGAACTTACCGCTTTATTTGTCGTCTCAATCGTTCGTAACTTACCAGGTATGATGTTGGTTTCATTCTTCCATCGTTTGGAACGAAATCTCTTCCTCTTCATCCTCAATGAATCCTTGATAAAGTTTCAGCCGTTGGCCATTGACTTTGAATGGAGGCCCATTTCGAGATTTAATTTCTACTGCACCGTGTGGGAAAATATGGGTGACGGAAAAAGGTCCTGACCACCTAGACTTTAATTTACCGGGAAACAATCGAAGTCGTGAATTAAACAAAAGAACTAGATCCCCTACCCGAAATTCATTAGGTTTAATATGTTTGTCATGCAAATTTTTCAATCTCTCCTTATAAATTTCAGAGTTTGAGTATGCATAATTCCTAAGTTCGTCTAATTCATTTAATTGACAAAATCGATTTTTACCAGCAAATTCTAAATCTAAGTTTACATTTTTGATTGCCCAGTAGGCTTTGTGTGCAATTTCTACTGGCAAATGACAACTTTTTCCATAGACTAGCTTATATGGGGTTGTACCTATTGTTGTTTTATAAGCAGTTCGAAAAGCCCATAAAGCATCATCTAATTTATCCGCCCATTCCTTTTTATTTAACCCTACGGTTTTTTCGAGTATTCGTTTTAAACCTCTATTAGTCACTTCGGCTGGTCCGTTTGTTTGAGGGTGATACGCTGTTGAGACCCGATGATAGACCCCATATCTTGTTAAAAAAAATTTCAAGTTGATGGTTGCAAAAATGGGTACCTCTATCACTTATTAATGCTTTAGGTGTGCCAAAACGAGAGAATAATTTTTTCAGAAATCTTACCACGACTCTTCCATCATTTGTTGGAAGTGCCTCGGCCACGGCCCATTTAGATAAGTAGTCTACCGCCACAAGTATATATTTGTTTCCTTTTGATGGTGGGAAAGGTCCCATAAAGTCGAGTCCCCACACATCAAAAATTTCACAAACAAGAATGCCATTTTGTGGCATTTCGTTTTTGGAAAAATATTACCTGTTCTTTGGCAAGCATCACATGTTTTGACAAGACTTTGGACGTCTTTGTAAATGGTTGGCCAATAAAATCCTGAATCAAATACCTTTCGTGCGGTAGTAGTGGCACCATGATGCCCTCCGTACGGACCTTCATGACAATGGCGGAGAATTCTTCGTGCTTCACTACCATGTACGCATCGTCGGACGAGTTGGTCGGCACACATTTTGAAAAGATATGGATCTTCCCAAAAATAGTGTTTCACATTGGCAAAGAACTTTTTTCTTTGATGATGTGGCCACCCTTTGGCGACTATACCGCTAGCTAGGTAGTTAGCGTAGTCGGCGTACCATGGTTCCTCCTTATATTCCGCCATTTCCAGGGACTCAGTTTGAAATTTTTCATTGATTTGCTCGTTCCTGGTTGCCTCCAAAGCTGGGTCTTCTAAGCGCGAAAGATGATCTGCTGCGGTATTTTCTGCTCCTCTTTTGTCTCTGATTTCAATGTCAAATTCTTGGAGGAGTAGAATCCACTGAATCAAACGTGGTTTTGCGTCCTGCTTTTTGAAGAGATATCGAATGGCTGCATGATCTGTATAGACTATAGTTTTAGAAAGAACAAGATAAGAACGAAATTTATCAAAAGCAAATACCACAGCTAGTAATTCTTTTTCAGTTGTTGTGTAATTTTCTTGTGCATCATTAAGTGTTTTACTAGCATAATAAATTGGGTGGAAATGCTTTTCTTTTCTTTGTCCCAAGACAGCTCCAACTGCAAAGTCAATAGCATCACACATGATTTCGAAAGGAAATTTCCAATCAGGCGCTATCATGCTAGGTGCATTGACTAACATTTCCTTTAAGGTTAGAAATGCTTGATTGCAATCCTTGTCAAAGATGAAGGGGGCATCTTTTTCAAGTAATTTTGTTAGGGGCCTTGAGATTTTAGAAAAGTCTTTGATAAACCGCCTATAAAATCCGGCATGCCCTAGGAAACTTCTAATAGCTCTTACGGAGGATGGAGGTGGTAATCTAGAAATGGTATCTATTTTGGCTCGATCCACCTCCATTCCTTCGCTTGAGATCTTGTGACCGAGTACTATTCCCTCCGTTACCATGAAATGACATTTTTCCCAATTAAGGGCGAGGTTAGTTTCCTCACATCGGGATAGCATTCGTTCAAGGTTATCGAGGCATTGGTCGTATGAATCCCCAAAGATAGAAAAGTCGTCCATGAAGACTTCCATTGTCTTTTCTATCTTGTCATGGAAGATGGCTACCATGCAACGTTGGAATGTTGCGGGGGCATTACATAGACCAAACGGCATGCGTCGATAAGCAAAAGTTCCATAGGGACATGTGAAAGTTGTCTTTTCTTGGTCTTCGGGTGCTATCGGGATTTGAAAGTAACCTGAAAAGCCATCCAAGAAACATTAAAATTTATGACCGGATAATCTTTCTAACATTTGATCAACGAAGGGTAAAGGAAAGTGGTCTTTTCTTGTTGCTTCATTTAATCGTCTATAGTCTATACAAACTCTCCATCCTGTGACGGTTCTCGTTGGTATTAATTCATTCTTTTCGTTAGTTATTACCGTCATACCTCCTTTCTTCGGAACTACTTGGACGGGACTTACCCACGGACTATCGGAGATAGGATAGATAAGTCCGGCGTCAAGTAACTTGATGACCTCGTTTTTAACCACTTCTTGAACATTTGGATTTACTCGACGTTGTGGTTGTATAACCGATTTGTAGTCATCATTCATCAAAATTTTGTGTGTGCACATAGAAGGACTAATTCCCTTTATGTCTACAAGTTTCCAAGCTATTGCATTTTTATGTTTTTTCAAAAGACTAATTAATTTTTCTTTTTCTAAGCTATCTAATTTAGACGAAATAATTACAGGTAATTTACCCTCTTTGTCTAGAAAAGCATATTCCAAACCTTTTGGAAGTTCTTTGAGCTCAACTGGTGGGTCTTTAGGAGACTCCTTATTTGGTTGTTCATTTCGATCAAGAACTTTAAAAGTTTGTTCTATGGCGACCTCTTCTTCAACAAAGTGGTCAATCTCTTCACTTGTATCGGGTGGTTCATCTTCATCTTCAATTAGGGGGTCATTATTGCCGAATGGATATTTCATTGACCGTTCGAGATCGACACTTCTTTTAAATGCCCCTAATTGAAGAGGTAGATTGTTGAACTTCCGGTTTTTCAAAGCTTCATGAGTTTTTACAAATGGTCATCCCAACATTAGAGGAGCGTCATCGAGGATGACAAAGTCGGTCGGGATTACCATTTGATTTGTTTGAACCAATACATCCTCAACTATACCGATTGATTTTATTACTTTCCGATTGGATAGAAAAATGGGTATTTGAAGTGGAGAAAAATCACTAATACTTAATTTTTCGAAAATGTAGTTAGGCATTATGTTAACACAAAGATCTTTATCGATTGTGACATTACTAATAAATGAATTTTGAAAGAAACATGGAACCGGTGTAATGCTAATTTCAAATGGGTCTTCTTTTCAAACAATGATTTTCAAAAGAAGGTGACAAGAGATTAATATTTTCAAAATTAGACACTTCTTGAATTTTAACGTTGTCGGACTCACCTTTTTCGTTGTTTAACTCATGTGTAGGTTTTTCACTTATTTGTTCTTCTATTTTTACACTTTCGGTTATCTCTTCTTTTTTTAATTCTTCTCTTGCGCGGGACTCCTCTTCCCTTGCGCGAGATTCTTTTATACAACGATCGATAACTCTAATGTGTTCTAATATCCTATCGGTCACTTCGGTTATAGAAAAAGAATCGGGATTTTCTAAGCTTGAATCCGGTTGTTCGACCCTTAGTTCCTCATAGTACCCATATGAAGTCGATGGTTCGCACCATTGTTCTTCATTGTAAGCATATGATGGACAAGGTTCGTAGTTTTGTTCTTCATAATACTCATATGAGGTGGGTTGTTCACGCCATGGTTCCTCATAATAAGCATACGAAGGTGGTGGCTCATATCTTGGTTCCTCAAAGTATGAGTATGAAGGCTCATACCTTGGTTCATCAAAATATGAGTATGAGGGAGGAGGTTCATACCTTTGGTCTTCATAGGATGTGTATGAAGTTGATGGCTCGTACCTGGGCTCCTCATAGTATGTGTATGAATTGGATGGTTGATATGAGTGATTATTTTGAACCGCGCATGAGTTACGACAATTAGTGCAATAATTACCCCTATAATCATCCTCCTCATAGGTGTAGTTGTAACCTCCTGAGTATTGATCCATAAGAATCACTCAGCAGACCACAACCAAGTCTCGAGATCAGAAAACAAAAATAAAAACGGAAACAGAGGCTGGACACGGCCCCGTGTTCAGAATCTGTATCTGGGCGTTTTAATTAAATTTACTGATTTCGTTGAGCACGGGGGCGTGTTCAGTGAGCACGGCCCGTGTTCAAGCTACTGTTACTGGGTGTTTTTATGAAAATGTGCAGCACGGCCCCGTGTTCAGCGAACACGGCCCCATGTACAGGCTACTGTAAATGCAAATCTAAACTAAAATGCAGAAAAATGTGCGCGCTTTTAAAAAGGTTTTGAAAAACTGATTAGGCCGTCGATTTTAAGCTTTCTTAAAATCCTTGTGTCCCCGGCAACGGCGCCAAAAACTTGATGCGTGTGAAGTGTTATATATATTAGGTGTATATTTTAAGCCCCTTTAACACTTATTTTTAGCTAAGTTTTAAATTTATAAAACACGATATTTTACTAACACTAAACACACATATGGGCAAGTGCACCCATCGTGAGCGTAGTATAGTGTTGGCAAGATACCGAGGTCGTCCAAGGACACAAGAGCTTTTAGTACTGGTTTATCCTCAACGTCTAATCAAAATAAAAAGTTTAGAAAAATGTTTTTAACTAAGAAAAATAAAAACTAACTAAATGCTGGAAAAATAAAATAAAAAGAAAAACAGATAGACAAGATGAATCACTTGGTTTCGACTCGTATCTAGTGTAACCTTTGATTATTTCCGCACTTTTGCACATATTTAAGAGATTATCTTAGTTATTGTAGTAGACCCCTCTTTTGAAGGTGACGTTACCCTCACCCCAGTAGTTTGAGTCAGCAAGGATACAATCCTAAAAGGGTGGATTATTGGAAGATAATTAATTAAGTTATTAATGCAAATTATGGTAGGCCCCTCTTTTGGAGGTGACGTTACCCTCAACTAAGTAGTCTGAGTCAGCAGGGATACACTCCTAAATAGCCGGGTTATAGTATTAATAGTAGTTAACTTATGAGGGGATCAAAGAGTTTGGACCCCCGCCATCCAATACCGTTAAGTATTGAAGGAGGTCCTACTAAATTTGACCCAGGTCCATTGCAGGACCTCTAAACGCTGAACAATGGCAAGACCTTTACCAAACCGTTCCCTTAACCCCCGACCAGGTAGCCAACATACCTCCATATAGACCGTGGAGATATGAATGGTGAAAATCTTTTATTTTATATAGACAGTAAAATAATGCCAAGACACCACGGACAAACGATAAGGAAAGATCACCTTCAACATAAGCAACTAGTTATTAAAGTCATTAATACAAAACCAAGTAAAAAGTGCAAAAGATTAGAAATAAAAAGTATTACACTAGACACTTTGTCTTCACCAAGTGATGTAAGAGACTTAGGCAAACATGGCCTTGATTGTCAAGAACTCTTACGATCAATCTTGGATCCCGAGACGACTCACACACTCTACGATGGACAATGGATGATGGTGGATGATGGTGTTATGGTGGTGGTGGTGGGTGGTGGGTGGTGGGTGAAGTGTGAGAGAGGTGGTGTGCCAAGGGATGGTTTGAGCTTGAGCCAAGCACTTCTATTTATAGGCTGAACAGAAGCTCGGGCACGGCCCCGTGTCCAGTGGGCACGGCCCCGTGTCCACATCCTTCTCTTTCTTCATTTAATGCAGTTTTGTCTTTTTAGTTGACCACGCCCCCGTGTCCGCTGAGCACGACCCCGTGGTGCAGAAGAATCTTTGTACTATGCAGATTTGCTGGATTGTGCGAATCTTATAGTTGACCACGGCCCCGTGTCCGCTGAGCACGGCCCCGTGGTGGGCAATAGAAGCTTCTACCACTTTTTCTTTTCTGCTGACACTTGGGCACGCCCTCGTGCTGGCTGAGCACGGGGCGTGTTCAGGCTTCTGATCTCTTGTTTTGCTTGGGAAGATGCTGTCGTGGGGTCGGGCATGCCACGTCTTGTTCCTTTTCTTGTATTTATGTTAGATTTTGATGTCTTTTTGCTTCTTTTGTTAATTTGAGCTCATTTAATCCTGAAAATACAAAAGGAAGACAAAAGCATTCTTTTTCCAACATTAGTACTAAAAAAGGGTTAGTTTTATGCCTCATTTGATGAAATTTATATGTTGCATTTTTAACACATCAGAAATCATATCCGTTCATTAGCACGTTACACAATTGCGCCAAAAAGAGCCATTTCCAGTGGACACCAGAAGCGGAGGTAGCCTACAAGCAAATGAAGGAATGCCTAATACAGTTACCGTCTCTAACGGCACCACGAGAGGAAGAACCGCTAATCTTATATCTGTCAGCGGCAGAAGTAACGGTTGGCGCAGTATTAATGGTAGAAAGAGAGGGCATTCAAACCCCGATATACTACATTAGTAAGATGTTAACTGGCCCAGAGACACGCTACTCTATGAAAGAAAAGCTCGTCCTCGCACTGGTACATGCGTCACGAAGGCTACGCCGGTATTTCTCTGGTCATGTTATTACAGTTCTCACTAATTATCACTTAGGTCAAATCCTGTCTAAACCCGATGTCGCGAGGTGATTGGCCAAGTGGGCCATCGAGCTAGGAGGATACAATATCCTATACAGACCTCGACCGACAATCAATGGGCAAGTATTAGCAGACTTCGCCACAGAAGTTCCCGTAGACAAAATACAAGAATGCGAGGCAGTCCAAAACCCTATTCCAGTCTTCGACGACAGGGTCTAGACGTTGCACACAGACGGAGCTTCTAACGACGACGGTGCAGGAGCAGGTCTCCGATTGGTTAGCCCAGATGATCACGAGCTCACATACGCAATACGCTTAGATTTCAAGAGCACAAACAACGAGGCAGGGTACGAAGCATTTCTGGCAGGCCTCCGTTTGGCACTAAAAATGGGTGCGAAAAACCTCGAAGCTCACGTTAATTCAAAGCTAGTGGCCGAGCAGGTTAATGGTCATTACGATGCTAAGGGCGAAGCCATGGCCTTATATCTGGAGCAAGCACGAATGCTTATCAGCCAGTTCCAAACATTCAAGATAATTCATATAAACAGAAGTGAAAACAAGCATGCAGACGCATTGAGCAAACTGGCCGCCACCAGTTTCAAACATCTAGTAAAAGAGGTACGCATCGAGGTATTATCCAATCCATCCGTCCCTCTAAAACAAGTAAACATCATCGAGGTCGGCAACCCATCTTGGATGTCCCCGATCATCATGTACCTGCAAACATGGCAAACTCCCAGAAGCAAAAGCGGAAGCTAGGAAGATCCAGAACAAAGCGCTGAACTACGAAATGGCAGACGGTATCTTATACCGGAAATCATTTATGGGTCCGCTCCTACGCTGTGTCGATAAAACAGATGCGTAGTACTTAGTCAGAGAGATCCACGAAGGATTATGTGGGATACACGCCGGGCCACGCATGGTAGTGGCGAAAATAATGAACGCAGGCTATTATTGGCCAAGGATGCATGTGGACGCAGTGGAATTATTGCGCAAATGCGCAGCTTGCCAGCGTCACGCGCCGAAAACCCTATGTCCAAAAAATCCTCTAGTTCCAGTCACGTCGGCCTGGCCCTTCCAACAATGGGGTATCGATCTCGTCGGACCATTCCCCGACGCGCCTGGCGCAGTTAAATTCATTGTCGTCGCAGTCGACTACTTCACCAACTGGGTAGAGGCCAAGGCATTAGCTTCAACCACAACGATGGTAATCCACAAATTTATATGGGAACATATTATCTGCCGATTCGGGTTGCCATTGCGCATCATTTCCGACAATGGCACAAACGTTGCCTCAGAAGACCTCCAAAAGTCGTTCAAAGAAATGAAGATCGAGCACAGCTTTGCCTCTGTGGCACACCCACAGCAAATGGGCAGGTCGAAAGTGTAAATAAACAAATAGTTGATGGCATCAAGGCGAGATTGGGGACGGCCCGCAGAGGATGGGTAGATGAGCTCCCCAGCATCTTATGGGCCCATCGCACCATGCCAAAGACCAGCACGGGAGAAACCCCATTCAGCCTTGTATACGGTTCAGAGGCAGTGATACCAGCAGAGATCGGCCTTCCATCACCGCGCATGCTTGCCATGGAGAAGCAAGACAACGAAAAAGAACGAAGAATGGATTTGGACCTTCTCGAAGAAAGGCGCGAGAACGCTGCCATCGCAGAAGCAAGATATAAATCCAAACTTGAAAAGTACTACAACACGCGCGTACGTGTGTGTACCTTCGTTCCAGGGGACTTCGTCTTGCGCGACAACGAAGCGTCCAACGCAGAAAAACCAGGCAAATTAGCGCCTAAATGGGAAGGACCGTACATTATCAATGAAGTCCTTGGCAAAGGGGCGTACACCTTAAAAAGACTCGACGGAACAAGCGTTCCCCGCACCTGGAACACGCAGCAGCTGCGCAGGAGCTACATTTGACCACGCCAAGCCATTCGCCACAAAAGGACAGACTTATACAGGCAATGTATTTATTTTCATTATTTTGCTTTGTATCTATCGGCCCCGTGCCTTATTAATACAAAGTTTATCCTTGCACATTTTACTGTTTATTACAAATTGCATGTAATTCCTTTTGGTACACACGAAAACAATATGGTGAAACATTGAAAACCTCATAAACGGTCTAACGGGCGTAAGCCCTGCGCACAGCCAGACCTATGTGAGTTCAATACCATTCTCATTCGCTTTACCTAAACAAAGTAATTATACACATGCAACATATTATAATTCAAACACAAACTAATATGACACAAGCAACAAACACAAAACGTGTATGCATAACATTTCATCAAAAAAGAAAGTTACTAGTGTAGCAAAACACTTTAACAACATTTACAAAGCACAGCAGTGTATCAAAATATTAGTTACAAATCAACCAAGCTACACACCAGGAAACATATCTAACACACCAAACGGAGTATGAAGAACTTCACCATACTCAGAAAGAGGGCGAGGATCGACAATCCAAGGATTAGCATCCCCCCCATCATCTTCAGCAGCAACAGCTCCCTCACCGGTCGGAGCCTCGGCCGGAAGAGTAGCGTAAACACCACAGCGGCGCCGTTGGTACACAATAGAGCACCGACCCCTCCAGTCAGCCGGAAATGATTGAGTAACGGCATACGCCGACAATCTAGTAACTCCCCCGTTGTTATCGTCTGCAAGGGAAAAGAGGGCTCGATTCCTTGAAGAATCTGGAAGAACAACACCATAAATACCTCCATCTCTGACAGAAGGTTAAGTCAATGTACCGGAAAGAAAAAGAAGACCGTCAACGGCATCAAAGGTTTTTAGAATTTCAAAAATTCTTTGGCGTCGAGGCTGTCGCCTAGTCCTCATTTTTCCCAAAAATTGGAAAAAACTCCATACCCAATATGAATATATAAGCCAGAGAAGGATGATGTCAGCATTGAAAGAAGGATAGTGATGATTAAGTGTCCAATCAGTTAACTTAGAAACGGCGCTGCCACTGCAAACGTCACATCACATTAAAAACCCTCTGACACAATATACACGTTCTCTTAAGGCTACAGTTCAACGAGAAGACGAAGCGGCAATACAAAATGCATTTCCATTCTCGAATGACGTGAACAGCAGTCAGCTCATGATTACAAACCACTCAGTTAAACAGTTCAGAGCAAAAGATAAAAATACAAACTTCCTCACGAAGATTTCTATTTTTTTTCAAGATTTTCAAAATAAAAAATAAGGAGCAAGAGTATCTTCTCCCAAAAGATTCTCCATTTTCACGCCAAAAACTCTACAGCAAAAAAGCACCCCTCTCTTTCATAGTCCAGTGCTCCACTTATTTGCATAAGAGCAACACTGGACTGGGGGGACTTGAAGGGGTAAGGTCCCAAAAACCTCAAGTCGAGTACTTAGGACCATTCCACAACCTCATCTCTCTGACCCTCTTTAGACTTTGCGCGGCCGCGCACTGGTCCTACAAAGAGAATTTAGAAGAAAAACAATAAGCAACTCCTGCGCGCCAAAAGGGAACTAGTAAATCCTTGCGCCAACAGATAAGGCCATAAAAATCCTAATAAACACTCCCGCATAAATAATATCCAGACTTGGATATTATTTACTTCACTGATGCCATACAGTAAAGAGTCACACAGGATTACAGCTGTAATCTTCTAGAAGACTCTATCATGCATCACCAGACGGTTATAACCATCTGGCCACATGTCATCATCCCAGGCTCCCTTGAATTCACGATGATAGCATGGAATTGGAGAAAGATCTCCATTCACCCACTTTCCACGTGGCAATACCCCAGCCAGTGATCAAAGATCGCGATCCGTGTGCTCTCACACTCATTAAATGATTAACGAAGGGAAAAATAACCGCTGACGGGATTAACACTTTCCGTCAATATTTCATCAACAAGTTTTCCCGCCCAAACTTCGGCTATAAATAGAAGGATAATTCAGGTACAATCACCAAGTTACATTCACTTCACTTATACTTCTTCTTCTTCATAAACCTGTACTTATTCTCACGCCTGAGGGTGGTCACAGAGAGAACCCCCATTCTCCCCGTGGCGAGTCTAATGGTGGTTGTTTTGCAGTTACTTTGAAGAGAAGAAGATCTGTCACCCACGAACCGAGTGAGGAGAAACCAACCCCTTTATGCAGAACCTAACTCCCTGGTTTAATTGATTCCGATCATTAAACTAGTGTTTCTTCAACTTGTAAGTGTTCCTCTCTTCTGCATTTTTGTTTTATAGGCTTTAATGGCCAAAAGTCAAGCAAATTGATATTTGCTTTGACTTTCGGTCTAGACCATTATGGTCCAGTCATTGTTCGAGTCGAACATGGCTACATGATCATAATTAGGTAGGTGTTAATCCCTCAAAATGGCACCTCCTGAAAATCACGTTTACTAGGTCAATTGACGGGTCAAAGTTTATTTAAAAAGTCAAAAGTTAGTTTTTTAATAAATGTTATAAACTGATCATATGTATGTTATAAATAATGTTTTGTCACTTAAACAGGTTGGTAATTAATATTAGAACATGTTTAAATATGTTCAGCCTGTCAATTCCAGTTTTAAGGTCGGTTCGCAACCGAAAGTCGAGCAATTTGACTTCTACTTTGACTTTCGATTCTGACCCGATTTAGCTTAGTTAGTGTTATGGCTCATTTTCTAAGCATACATATCTTGAACTATATCCTGCTTTTAATTGTTTATCTGTGATCAGGATACTGGACGGGGATATTGCTAACATCCTGGGTGATATCCTGAGGTATATCGAATTAATCACGTGCAGGTTAAAGACTGGGACTTGCTAACGGTCAAGTGGACTTCATCTCCTCAAGACTCGGGCGTATTTGTTAAAAGAGAGACGTTGAACCCGAAAGACCAGGTCTACAACGTTTGACTAAGGAATATTCGTTGGATCCTGGTTATGTAGGATAGTTAGTTACATTTGTTTTACTATAAATAGATGGGGGCGGATCAGATTAAGGAACTCAACTTACACATTTTCAAACACTTTCTCTCTAGCTCATCGCAAACACTACACACAACACTTGTATTCAAATTACATTGTAACACATAGTCGATCCGCACCACATCCTGCACTGTATCCTGATATTTGAAGCAATAGAAGAACAAGGCAGCTGCGATTGTCAGCTCCCGAGGTTTTATGCCGGCGATCTAGGTTGATCAAGGGCTTTCCTCGTACATCACGTGTCAACCTTTACATTTTTGCTCATTGTTTGATTGTAGATACAGCTCTATATCCTGAGCCGTATCCTGAAACTGTTTTCACAACTAATTTGGTTAACACATTTTTCACATATAAATTTTAGCACACTACCTCACTTAACTAATTTGATCACTTAATTGCTTAGGTAATTTTTGACCAAAACAATTTGGCGCCCACCGTGGGGTAAGTGGTGCTACTTTTACTAAAAATCTTTGTAAAATCGTTAATCGGTTTTCTATTTTCAAAACTTTTTGCCACATTGTTTACAATGGCCTCAAGATCAAACATGAGCTCCTCCACTATGTCTGCTGCAACCTCTGCTACTATCGGTTCGGTGCTTCCACCACCTCCTCCAAGGATGCCATTTTCTTCACAATCTCAAGATGTTATCCCTACTCGGAGTGTTCAGGGATCTTCTCCCGTTTTAGCCTCTAATGATGAAATTCTAACTTTATTTGGAAGTGTGCAGGAACAAATGAGGCAGCAACAGGAAACTAATCAAATGCTGTTAAGAGAAATACAACTCTTAAAAGCTAGCTCGAGTAGACCCGTTGAAGAAACTGTCACTCCTATACAGCCCAGGGCTTTGAATTTCAGTTTCGCAGTTTACACTGAGGATAACAGGGGGAATATCGTCCCAAGCCATTCTCAGAATCATACCCCTGAGATACCCTCTTCGGTCAGGATGTCGACTGTGAGGAGTTCAGGATATGCTTCAGGATATGGCCAAAATCCTCAGACCGGTAATGTGTCAAATAATAATATTCTTGCTACTAACAACAATGGCTCTTTGCAGGATGCAGGTATGACATCAACATTTACCCGGGAGCTCCAAAAATTGAAGGACATGATATCCAGCGTACCTGGAGTGGTCCAGCCAATTCCGGAAGTATCCCAAGACCGCCACAGGATATCCCGCTTTGCATATCCTATCTGTGATGCTGAAATACCAAAAACATTCCAGACTCCCAACACGAAACTGTATGACGGGACTACAGATCCTGAGGAGCATATTGCCCAGTATAGGGAACAGATGGAAATTAATCCTATCCCTCCAGATCTCAAGGAAGCATGCTTATGCAAGGGATTTGGTTCTACCCTGACAGGATCAGCCTTAAAATGGCTGTTAAACGTCCCTCCTCACTCAATTACTTCGTTTGCTCATTTGGTTAATTTATTTAACAGTCAATTTTCTTGTAGTCGGAGTTTTGAGAAACTAACCAGTGATCTTTACAGGATAACTCAAGGGCCTCAGGAATCCTTGAGGGATTATGTGAACAAATTCAGTCGAGAATCCTTGGATATCCCATATCTTGATGTTGCAACAGCTGTGCAAGCTTTTAAGATGGGGTTACAAAAGGATTCTTAGTTTTATCAGGATCTTGTAATGAATCCCTGCAGGAATCTCGACGAAGCTCGTAACAGGGCTTTGAGATATATCCGTTTGGAAGATGACAAGAAGATGCAGGAGAGGATGAATTCTACCTCAACCTATGAATCAACTAACAGGAAATCAGAAACCTCATATAAGCCATATCGCTCCAAGCCATATGGCAGAAATGATAACAAGAAAGTGAATGCTGTTGAAGACGAGGATCCTGAAGAATATCCTGACTTATCTGAATACTGCTTTTCTGTTAATATACCTGAGTTAATGTATGCTATGCAGGGTTTAGGGGACAAAGCTAGGTGGCCTCGAAAGAACCAGCAGAAAGCTGATTGGAAGGATAAATCCAAATGGTGTGCCTTCCACGAAGACTTCGGACATATGACCGAGGATTGCATTGCTTTAAGGAAAGAAATAAGTTACCTGTTAAGCAAAGGGTATCTGAAGGACTTGCTGGGAAAAAAGAAGAATAAAGGTCAGGATCCCGAGAAGGATCCTGAACGAGCAGCATCACCCCCAGCAGATGCCAAGATAATTAACTTTATTTCAGGAGGATCCGATATTTGTGGAACTTCGTATTCGGCGGCCAAGAGACATGCAAAGGAAGCTAAGAGTGAGAGGGGAGACAGACCAGTCAGGATGACTACCCTCACAACTGATAAAGTGATCACTTTCGATAGTGATGACAGGGATATTGTTCAGGATCCTCACCATGATGCTTTGGTAATAACATTATATGTGGCTAACCATTTTGTACGCAGGATACTGGTAGACAACGGTAGTTCTGTCAATATAATTCAGCTGGAAACATTGAAGAGGATGAATGTATCTCCGATGGACATTACTTCGAAGTCCACTGTGCTCGTTGGTTTCAGTGGAGAAGCTAGGAATACCGTAGGGGAGATAAAGTTACTAGTATATGTTGAAGGGGTCAACTCGATACAACGCTTCTGTGTGATGGACTCCTTATCCTGCTATAACATCATACTGGGAAGACCATGGATTCACGATATGAAGGCTGTGCCATCAACATATCACCAATGCATCAAGATCCCTACCCCTTGGGGAGTTGTCAAGGTTGAAAGTGATCAGCAAGAAGCGAAAGAATGCTACTCATCCTCAATGAAATCCTCAACTAAGCCTAGTACAACATAGCAATTAAAGATGCGGGCCCATGATATCGTGGAGGATTCGGAGCAGGATGTGAAGAGAATTATCCTGGATCAGGATAATCCTGATATCTCGGTGCTCGTATGAACCAATATCCCTCAGGATATTGAAGAGCAGTTAACTAACTTTTTGAAATGCAGGATGTCAACGTTTGCATGGAAGCATGAGGATATGACAGGCATATCCAAAGGCATTATCACTCACAAGCTTGGAATTGACAAATCATTCAAGCCTGTTCAGCAAAAAAGAAGAAAATTTGCTCCTGAGCGGAATGCGATTATCCAAGAGGAAGTTGAAAGATTGTTGAAGTCCAGGATGATCAGAGAAGTCAAGTTTCCAAGATGGCTAGCAAACGTAGTTGTGGTACAGAAGAAAAACGGGAAATGGAGAGTCTGTGTAGACTACACGGACTTGAACAAGGCTTGTCCTAAAGACCCATTTCCTCTCCCTCATATCGATGCAATGGTGGATGCTACTGCTGGACATGAAATGTTAACGTTCATGGACGCATCCTCAGGATTTCAGCAGATTCAAATGGAGCCTTCAGATCAGGAGGATACTGCTTTCATGACACCAACAGGTATATATTGCTATACTGCCATGCCTTTCGGTTTGAAAAATGCAGGTGCAACATACCAGAGATTAGTAAACATGATGTTCAAAGATAAGCTGGGGGACACCATGGAGGTATATATTGACGATATGGTGGTGAAATCTAAAAAGGCTGAGGATCACCTCCAGGATATCAAGGGAGCATTTGATATCCTGGATCAATACAACATGAAGCTGAATCCTGCTAAGTGCCATTTCGGAGTGGGGGCAGGAAAGTTTCTAGGATATATGGTGACAAAAAGGGGGATAGAAGCAAGCCCAGAGCAGATCAAAGCTATCCTGGATATAAAATCACTCTCAAATATGAAGGACGTACAAAGGTTAACAGGCCGAGTAGCAGCTTTGAATAGATTTATTTCAAGATCCTCGGAAAAATGCAAGGAATTCTATGATATCCTCAAGAAGAATAGGAAATTTGAATGGGGAGTAAAGCATGAAGCAGCCTTGCAGGATTTGAAGCAATATCTCTCAACTGCACCTCTATTGATGAAGCCTGAAAATGGTGAACCACTATCCCTATACCTCGTTGTATCAGGGAATGCTGTAAGTGCCGTTCTTGTAAAAGACCATGAAGGTCAACAATATCCTGTTTATTACGTTAGTAAAAGTTTGTTAGATGCTGAAACTAGGTATTCTCATTTAGAAAAATTGATATTAGCTCAAGTCATGGCATCGACAAAGCTTAGACATTATTTTGAGACACATAGGATCCATGTTAAAACGAATTATCCTGTAAAACATGTGCTTAGGAAACCAGAGATGTCATGCAGGATGGCCAAGTGGTCAGTAAAGTTAAGTGCTTATGATTTAGTGTATGAACCTAGAAATGCCATAAAGTCTCAGGCTTTGGCTGACTTTGTGGCTGATTTCAGTAGTGACATTCAGGACGAGGTAGACCTAGAAGTTCAGCAGTTAGGAGAATCTTCAGGATCCTTGACGTTGTATACTGATGGTGCATCCAATATAAGAGGTGTAGGTATACTACTAAAATCGCCACAGGGGGACATATTACCCCAGGCAATTAGGTGTGAATTTCCTGCTACTAATAATGAGGCAGAATATGAAGCTTTAATTGCAGGATTAGAATTGGCTAAGAATATGATTATCAAGAATTTGCAAGTATATGTTGACTCCTTGTTAATTACTAACCATTTTAATGGATCATATGCAGTTAAGGGTGAGAAATTAATCGAATACCTCGATATTCTCAAAAAATTAGCAGGATATTTCGATGTTTTTACACTTGAACAGGTACCAAGAGAGGATAATGCTGAAGCAGATGCCTTAGCAAATCTGGGATCATCGATCAGGATACCAGAAGGAACCCAAATACCAATATTACATGTCTTGTATCCTGCAACGAATCCTCGGGATAAAGAAGTAGCGGGTATTCAGGATCCTGGAGCAGAGTATCCTGAAGAGGATCCTAAATCTTGGACGGCTCCAATCATGAGATATCTCAAGGAAGGACACATCCCCGAAAATGAAAATCCTAAGGCATTTAGGATGAAGGTATCACGATTCACTATTATAAATAATGTTTTATACAAGAAATCTCTTGCAGGACCGTATTTGAGGTGTTTGGAGGATCCTGAAGCCAAAGAAGTACTTCAGGATATACATGAAGGGGATTGTGGTAACCATACTGGGGGCAGGTCATTATTCTCAAAAGTATTAAGGACAGGATATTATTGGCCGACAATGAGAAAAGATGCCGCAGAATATGCTCGAAGATGTGACGCATGTCAAAGACACAGTAACATATTACATCAGCCTACTGAACCGCTGTATCCTATTGTTTCCCCTCGGCCGTTTATGAAGTGGGGTATGGATATAGTGGGAAAGCTTCCAAAAGCTCCAGGAGGAAAGGTTTTCATGTTGGCAATGACGGATTATTTCTCCAAGTGGGTTGAAGCAGAAGCATTTGTTCAAGTTAGAGATCAAGAAGTAGTATCCTTCATAAAGAGAAATATCCTGACCAGATTTGGAGTACCAGCCGAGATAATCTGTGACAATGGTTCTCAGTTTATAAGCAAGAGAACTACTGACTTTTGCAAAAGTTGGGGAATCAAAATGATAACATCTACTCCGGTACATCCTCAAGCGAATGGACAAGCAGAATCCTCAAACAAGATAATTGTCAATAACTTAAAGAAGAGGCTTGGAACCAAAAAAGGAAGATGGGCAGAAGAATTACCCTTTGTTTTGTGGGCTGATAGGACAACGGTAAAGAATGCAACAGGCCAAACCCCATTTTCCTTGGTATTTGGAGCAGAAGCAATGATTCCAACGGAAATGGCAATACCTACTGCAAGATCTACCCTAAGTGATCCTGAACAGAATCCTGAAGCCTTGAGTCAGGATTTGGATACTATAGATGAAAAGAGAGATGCAGCAAGGCTAAGGATGGCAGCATATCAACAAAGAATATCCAGAGCATATAACAAGAATATTAGGACCAGAAGATTTAAGGTTGGAGATTGGGTGTTAAGAAAGGCTTTTCAGAATACCACTAATCCTGCCGATGGCAAGCTAGCTCCAAAATGGGAAGGACCATATGAAATTGAATCAGAAGCAGGGAAAGGAGCATATAGACTCAAGAATATGAAAGGGGATATGCTACCGAGATCTTGGAATGCTATACATCTTAAGCTTTATTTCAAATGAGTTTAGAATTTAATTTCTAACTCCAGATTGTATGAATTCTATCTTTTTTAAATATGTTTGGTTTAATTTATTTTTTGAAACCCAATACTAACTTAAGCATCGGAGGGGTGTTAGCCAAGCTAACACCCACCTTAGTGTAAGGATGTTTTGCAGTATATGCTTCGGGATATCGCTCCAGGATGCTCACTCAGGATACTTCAGAAGATTAGAGAATTGGCCCCCCCTCTCACGTACAAGGGATCCTGATCCCTTCACAGGTTTAAAGGTATTCACCTTTCTTCCGAATTGGGTTTAAACACTCCGCCTGGAGCGCAAGTTATTCAGGGATAGTTCAAGGTGGCGGGACCAGTCCATGTAAAAGTGGCTGACAATTTCGTTACTGTTGGCTATATCCTGAATCCTAAAGGTATATGAGGATTGATCACCCTCTCTCACGAAAGGGTATTTTCATACTCTCTAAGGTTTAAAGGTTTTCACCTTTCTAAGTCTTGGAGTTTATACACTCCCGCCTGTAGCGCACGAAAATTTGGGATTTTCCCCAGGATACGAGGAATTTATTTCCAAAACATTTTTGGGTTTTACCCCTGTGACATGAAAAATTGCCTATACAATGGAAACTGATATCCAGAAGATTTCTAAGTATTTGAAGACATTGTACACAGGGGACATTCCCACTAAAGCAATAATGTGAAGCTCAAAGGATGAGGCTCGGAACTAATGCACTAAGTGTCTTAGACAGGGGACATCTTCATTGGAAAAGTTGCAAAGGGATTGAGGTTTGATAACAGGGTTATACCCTATTCCTGGTATGATTTTTCCTTTGTAAACGTTGTTTAAGTTTTTGACAATACTATGCTTGGTAAAAGGTTAAATATCCTGATATATTTTCAAAATACTTCTCAGAATATTTGATTAAAATATTTGAAACTAATACTAGTTTGAAACTTTGATCATTTAAGGTTTTGGGAAAGTGGATTGTTTTTCACTCTTTAAAAAGCTTTCCACAAAGTTGAACGAATATTTGGAAGTCCTATCTAATAACAGTTTTTATAATATATCGCTGAGCATATTGATCAGGATATTTTTGAAAGATAGTTGTATGAAATTTTGCAAAGCTAAGATCTATACTAAGAAAGACGGACGATAATAGCAAGAAAAATGAAAGATGAAACTATTTTTTAAAACAATCAGTACTGGTTGATAACCGAAGGTTACATCCTGAAACCCAGGACCCATCTACCTTCGGCTATCAAATTGTTTTGATGCAGAAATAAAAATTGTTCATAGGACATAAAATTATTCAAACAATTTAAAGGAAATAACCTTTAGGGGGCAGTGCCTTCTTCGTCCATAATGATTTCAGCAGCATCCGTCTTGGGATCCGCCTCAGCATCCTTCTCAGCATCGGTTGCCTTTTCAACTGCTTTGGAAGATTCTTCGATAGCTGGTTTAGAAGAAGTGCCGCCGAGGTTCTTTAGCTTGGTTTCCCAGGCACCAAATTCCCAAGAAGGGCATTCAAAACCTAATGTTTTGGCTTCATGGGCCATCTTCAACCTGGCTTGGAGGAGAGAAATGACGACGGAACTCTTAAGGCTTTCCCGGTAGCTGACCATATCATGTTCATGTTGCACATGGACAGCTACAAGATCGGCCTGGGCTTGAAGAGTAGCTTTGTTGAGAGCAGTCTGGTGTTCTTGAATCATAGCTTTGAATTTCTCCTCGTAATGACGAGATTTGGCGGCTGCAATCATGCCTTGATCGGAGATTGTGATTTCTACTTCCTTTAGCTTGGATTCAAGCGTCTTGTTAAGCCTGCAGGATTCTTGATATAGGATGTAATTTGAGAATACTAACCTGGTTAAGAAAGGAAGTCATAAACCCGCTAGCTTTAATGAACCCGTGCTTCTCATAAGGAAATGTGTCAGAAATGACAGGGGAATCAGGCTCTTTCCTTTTACGGGAACTTGAACTCCGGGGCTTGGTAGCCGGTGAAGGTTTGGGAATGATGATGGCTCTGGAACTGCTGGGTTTGGATGAGGCTGTGGCCTTGGGACTAGGTTCCTTCTTGATTTGAACCTGATCAGAATAACTGTCCAACTCGTCGAGGTCAAAGACTTCAGGGATCTTGGCCGGTGCTGCATAAAGGGAAAAGTTTTACATCATTATTACTCTTTATTTTATTATTATACTGTGTTGACTAATTATATTAAAAGTAATCCTTACCAGACATTTCAGATGATGAGTATTGACTGGAACTCGGGACGTGTGTGGTGAAACTCCTGTCTATTGCAGGTAATTGGTAAACGGAGTTGATTCTTTCCTCTGATTCAGCGGTAGGGGGAGCTACTTCCTTGAATTCACTGCATAAGGATCAAAAAGAAGGATATTAGTAGGAGATAAAAACCAAACGGTCCATGAGAATATTTATGACCCTACCGGTGGTTAACCACTCCACCGGAAGGTTGGCACCCTCAGCAATGGAGTCTCGTTTGACAAAGAAAAACTTGCGTTGCCATCCGTCTTCGTTTTTGGTGGCTTTAAGAATAAGGGGTTTGCTAGAGGTCGAGAAAAGCAAGAACCGGCTAGAGCCGTGAGATCGGAGGCGATAAGCAATAGGCAAATCCTCGATGCAGAGATCGGGGCAATGAAGGTTTTTGATTTGGTTAAGTACAATTAATACTCTCCAAACCATGGGCATGGTTTGAGCAAAAGAGATGCCGGTGGTTCGGAAGAATTGCATCATGAATTCGGGAAAAGGGTATCGAAGACCTAGCGAAAAAGGGTATGCTGGGAAGCAAACCCAATCAGCGGAAGAAACATCCGATCGAATTGACCGATCGAACGGTCTAAAGACCGTGTTATCAGGAAAAGCACCGGAAGCTCTCAAAGCCGCAATGTCTGCGTTGTCAAAAGCACAGACCTCTTTTTCGGGATTTTTGAGGAGATTCTGCTGGGTGAAGGTCTCGGCAGCCATTACGAATAAGAAAAATTGACAGAAAGTAATTGAGAAATGGGGAATTACCTGGAGGCTCTGTTGGAGATATCTGCTTTTCAAACAAGAAGAGAGAAGATATAGGGGCATTGTGGATCTCCATTGAGTTAAAAGCGCGTTGGAGGTTATGATGTGATCTTGACCGTCGCTTCGTTTTAAATGCCTTGAATTATGGGATAAGACTTTTAAAATATATCCGTTGGATTGGTATACCAACCGATATATTTGGGGACAATTGTTATGGCTCATTTTCTAAGCATACATATCTTGAACTATATCCTGCTTTTAATTGTTTATCTGTGATCAGGATACTGGACGGGGATATTGCTAACATCCTGGGTGATATCCTGAGGTATATCGAATTAATCACGTGCAGGTTAAAGACTGGGACTTGCTAATGGTCAAGTGGACTTCATCTCCTCAAGACTCGGGCGTATTTGTTAAAAGAGAGACGTTGAACCCGAAAGACCAGGTCTACAACGTTCGACTAAGGAATATTCGTTGGATCCCGGTTATGTAGGATAGTTAGTTACATTTGTTTTATTATAAATAGATGGGGGCGGATCAGATTAAGGAACTCAACTTACACATTTTCAAACACTTTCTCTCTAGCTCATCGCAAACACTACACACAACACTTGTATTCAAATTACATTGTAACACATAGTCGATCCGCACCACATCCTGCACTGTATCCTGATATTTGAAGCAATAGAAGAACAAGGCAGCTGCGATTGTCAGCTCCCGAGGTTTTATGCCGGCGATCTAGGTTGATCAAGGGCTTTCCTCGTACATCACGTGTCAACCTTTACATTTTTGCTCATTGTTTGATTGTAGATACAGCTCTATATCCTGAGCCGTATCCTGAAACTGTTTTCACAACTAATTTGGTTAACACATTTTTCACATATAAATTTTAGCACACTACCTCACTTAACTAATTTGATCACTTAATTGCTTAGGTAATTTTTGACCAAAACAGTTAGCTACTGAATTAGAGTTGTATTATGATCACATTATTATGCAGGATAACCCTCTGAGGTTATATTACATGATCATAATCATAATCAGATTCTGAGTTTATATGCAAGTTTCTATATTTTGCCAACTTTGACCAAAATGCCCTTTTTGCAATAAACAAGGTTTTAATCAACAATGAACTTGCAAATGATTTACCTACTAATATGTTAATGTAATTAACATATTTTGATATTACGAAACTGATCATAACCCGAGTTTTGATACAAGATCGTAAATTATGTTATTTAATGACCAAAACACCCTTTTAGCGCATAGTATGGTTTTAAACCATAACTATCATACAAAATCAAATAACTATTGTTATTATAACATAATTTAAGTATTTTCACAGCAAGTACTTGATCATAAATCAGACTTTTAAACAAGTTTTCAAACTATGTTATATAACAACCAAAACGCCCCTACGTTGCATAGTTTGGTCTTAAATCATAAAACCCATACATGTTCCATTACTTACTGATATTATATCATAAATAAAGTATTTTTACAAAATGAGCATGTTCATAATATCAGTTTATATGCAAGTTCTTATATTACGTCGTATAATGACTAAAATGCCCTTATGAGGCATATTTTGATTTTAAAACCTTAATGGTCATATAAGTTGATAACCTACTGATGTTACAACTTTTTTAAAGTATATTGACATATAGAACTTGTCTATGACTCATCCGGTTACCCGATATCGCCTAAATGCGTACGGTTAAGCTTATGTAACTAGTTTACGTAAGTTTACCGAAACGGGTCAATCCTTATCATTTTTACTTCAAATTCCAGAATGTATATTGTTTGCCCAAATTATACAAGTCTTGGTACTTGTTGGGTTTAAAACACATTCTATTCCGGTCATCGCTTAATCAAGCGCATCCTACCGTTTTCGATATTTTAAGTTAACCGGTCCAAGTCTACAACTTGAATGGGACCCGTTGACATTCTAATTGGTAATTTATACCATCATTCCAGACTAGGGCCTTCCGGTAAATTGCAACCTACCTTAGTTAATTGATTAACGGCTTAGCTATTTATAATTCTTGCATATTAAGTCGAGTTTTAGCTCAGGTAAATACTCTTAACCTATTTTCTCTATAAGGGCTTGGGATATGGTAAATTATTACCGCTTGGTTGGGTATGGGATCATATGTCGGATTGTGACTACAAAATCTTCATAACCCATTTTAATCTGTTTTGTCTGATAACTTAAACATTGGGGGTTAACGCGACCGTGTCCTGGATATCCACGGCTCATTTAAGTTGCTAATGGCCACGACCGAGCACGGGGTGTAGGCATACACCTGATAGATGCTAATGCTATTATAAAATGTTTTTCTTACCCACTAGTTGGGGATAACTCATTTGTGGGTTTAAGTGGCGTGTCGGTTAATCATGTCTCGGTGTTTAGTATTGGGCCCCATATGTATTGACAGGCATGTAAAACTGTATACAAGATCATATTGAATTGTTCCAAGTTATTTATAAAATCATGTGTCATGTGCACTTAAAAATGATTTTGAAAATGTTTTCAAAATGAGCCGGTTGATTGTATTTACCAGTGTAAACTGTCGTATTTTCAAAAGACTAAGTTACAAGTGCAAGGATACGTATACAGTTTTTGATCCGCCTGTGGATCTTTATTACAAACAGTTTTACATTTTAAAGCGTAGTAGTCTGTTGATCTCACTTTTGCAACTAGAAGAGGAATTTACAACTACTTTGCATAAAGCGTAAAGAGGAATTTACAACTACTTTGCATAAAGAGGAATTTACAACTAGAACAGTTTTACATTTTAAAGCGTAGTAGTCTGTTGATCCGCCTGTGGATCTTTATTACAAACAGTCTGTATATTATTATTTTGAACATTTGGACACTTAAGTTTGTAATAATATTTTAAACTCGAAGACTTCCGTTGTGCTATCTGTGTTTGTGTTTATGATGATACCAATCTTACGTCATGATACTCCCACCCGGGCTGTGCTGTAAATATCGGGGTGTGACAGTTTTAGATGACCTACAAGTGATGAAACCATCTTCAATATGGTGAAACTTGTGTTTTGGTAAAGGTGTGAACCATGAAAGCCTTGGCTTTCCAAACTTGCTCCACCACTTCACTTGATGTTTTATCATGTTATTCCAAATAGTTTCCTAGACCTAAAGTAACACAACCTCACCGCATCTCCAACATTTTCCATGATGGGTATGAAACACCGGGGTTGTTGTTACTTGGCTACTTGATGAACTAGGTACTTAGTTGTATTTTAATTTTTTTCATGACCAACCGGGTTATCAACTAAGTTGATAACCTTGTGCTTTGATGAATCCATACAAAGAGGTTAAATGGATGTTAATCATCCTACCTCAATGCTTGACTTCTATGATACTCATGATGGACTAAATAATAACATAAACTATATACTATGTAATATATAACCGAATTCTTGATGATAACCAGATTATGGTTATATGTCGTGAACATAGGTTACTTTATCTTCGTTCTAAATTCCTCGTTTATGATTCTAATGGGTAAGCTAGGACCCACGAAATCGCATAAAAACTAAGTGTCAAAACGAGGGTTTAAGACAAGATTTCCAGTAATTAACCTTGTGCCTTCTGTTCATCTTCCATATTTCTGGTAATTAACCTAGTGACTTCTATTCCAATATTTCATCGTTGTTGAAACTGTTACTCACATCGTACAATGCAATATTGTTTATAACTAATAAAAATATTCTTAAAATTCTTAATAGTTTACAATAAAAATAGTTGTTTTTAGCTAAGCAGACAATAGCTGTGCTATAGCGGTGCTATAACGGTTAGCGGACCTCAGGGTGTGTAGCGGTCCAAATAGCGATGGCCTATAGCGGTTCCGCTATTAGCGGCGCTAAATACCGCTATTTGGAAACCTATATAGCGGTTATAGCTTCAACTCATTAAAAACCAAGTCAAAGAGTAAACTGCTTGGTCCTTAGTTGCTAGGTAATAATAGAGAAGAAATGGTGGCTAATCGAAGTTGCTGAATCGAACCTTAAATGCTAATCGAACCTTACCTTCCCTGCTGTAACCGGATAGAGCATCCAACATCATCTAAAGAATGTGTATCTGGGAACAATGTGAATGAGGATGCGACCGTTCCTCTTGCAGCAGTGAAGAAGTGATAGGGAGTGGGAAAACGGCGTATGATGAAAGTGAGGATGTTTAGGGTTATTTAAGTTTGGGTATTTTAACATATAACCCCCTCCATCTTCATTAGTTTATATTTAGTCCTCATACTTGTGAATTTATATATATTTTTCAGATATATATATATATATATATATATAAATACATAAATTATGCATGGTATAAAAATTACCGCTATACCACCGCTATAAACTATATATCATATAGCGGAGCTTGACTGCTATCCGTTATTTTACCGCATTAACTGCATAGGCTTTTAGATAAAACTATGAAATTACATATTTATGATCACATTAACATTTGAAAAGATCAATAAAACTAATTACAATCCCCTAAGTTTAGCCACTTCTTTGTTAATCCTGTTAAAGTCTTTTCGCAACTGCTCCAGCTGGAATGGAAGCTGGAATTGACCTATAAATCAAAGCATAAAAAAGAATCAAATAATTGTCAATCTTATTCCAAATTCACATATAACCAAAAAAACTATCAACAAGATAAAAGTAAAAAAAATAAAACTCACGTTGTCGCCACTCTTTGTCAAGTCGAATAATTTCATCGACAATTTCTACACTTGCACCACGACGACGCTGAGATTCGCGTACAATTTCCGGATTTCTCCCCTTTTCCTCCCGAAATAGATTAATGTCCAACATGCTTCCTCTTTCTTTCTTGCTTTCTAATAAAATGAAAAAAAAATTACAACTTTTAAAGCGTTAACAGAACACAATTAGCTAGTAAAACAACAAGGAGATAACAAAATAACTTAAGACCTATCAAACTATTAGTATGTTATAATAATGTACATAAAATTAACAATTCTACTAAAAATGAATTTCAACTCAAATCAAATCCATTCCAATATAACTATTGCATTATCAATCACGAATGGATATAATTAACACAAAGCTAACGAGCTCGTGTATAAACCCTATATCAGGTTACTCCACGCAGGGCCGGCCCTAGGGGGAGCTAACCCAAGCTAGGGCTTTAAGCCCCCATTTGCAAAGGGCCTCCTTAGTGAGTGACTAAAGTGCAGTGAGATTAGGTTTAGTGTCTAGGACGCGGGAACAATGGGAAGAACGACTCGTGATAGAACTCTAAAACACTTTGAAAATCGAAGCGGCGTCCTCTGCACATTTATGTCAATGGCCGAATCCACCTTCTCTATCTCTCTAGTCCTTCTTGAAGAATAAACTATCTTAAATCTCAATCTTATAATCATTCAACTGGACTTTGAAGTTCTAGGATAAAGTTCACTGTTCTATTGTTTACATTCGAATTACAGGCTTGTTTTGCCTTAAATCATATCCTGTTTAGGCCACGTTTTGAGAAGTTTTTTTTTTTTGGTGGAGAACGATCGAGATCGAGCGATGGTTCTGCAGTTTGAAGGTAACTATTTTCAAATGTTTTTTTCTCTCATACGTGGTAGTTCTTGTAATTTGTTTATGCTCTAATCTATTACACCCAACCTGTTTTAGGATTACTATCTATTTTTCAAATTTGTTCAACTGTTTCTTTGATAATTAGCTGTGACATTGTTTCAATTTTTTTATTATAATATGTATTTAAGTAACTGATGTAGGTATTCTTTGTGTGGGTTTTTGTTAAATGCGATGACCTTTGTGTTGTTTAATTGATGGCTTGATGTGGATGTAGCTGTTACTAGGTTTGATTTTTCATGGGGGAGATATTACTGAATATCCCTAAGAACTTTGGATAATATGAAGGCAACAGTCAGGATAATATAATATGGTGGAGATATGCTGCAATGTTGATTTTAATGTATTTGCTACTTGTTTTTTTGCCATATTTAACCCACTTTAGTGTGTGATTTGAATGTATATAAGATGCTTGATTTCTCTACAGCATTGCGATATTGATAAGTATGGATATGGTTTGCTGTTACAATGCTTCTATTAACTTGTAATAGAATGGATTTAGATTTGGTTTGTTGTTCTATATGGTTTGCTGTCGCAATGCTTAATCATATATTAGGTTTGGTTTACAGAATTTATAGACCGCAAGTAAGATCACAGGCAAAAGCATTATTTTTTTTCGAAATAAGGCCCTAAATTTATTATCCGCTTTAGGCCTGCAAAAAGCTTGAGACTCCCCTGACTCCACGTAACTAAACAAACCCTAATTTTAACATAACAGATAAATCAAACAAACGCAAATACATCCCCAACCCTTAAACAACAACTGTTTCCTGTGAACTTCAAATGGACAAAAAGCTTACGAAAACCGGTGACGAAAACGAACTGAATGAACGAAGAGCAACAATCTGGTGTAGAACAACATAAACAAAAAAAAAATTGATAGCTAATACTAGGGGTGGCAAAATGGGTGGGTTGGGCAGGTTTGGGTCCAGGATTTTTTTCCTATGGGTTCACTTTTTTGAGTGGTCAGATTTTCACAACCATAGGTTACAATTTTTTGGTCGGGTTGGGTCGGGTCGCAACTCGCAGAACATAATAAAGACCTAAATTTCCATTAGCATTAGCCCTATAAAACAAAAATTGCCTAACCCTTAAACAACAACTGTTTCCTGTGAACTTCAAATGGACAAAAAGCTTACGAAAACCGGTGACGAAAACAAACTGAATGAACGAAGAGCAACAATCTGGTGTAGAACAACATAAACAAAAAAAAATTGATAGCTAATACTAGGGGTGGCAAAATGGGTGGGTTGGGCAGGTTTGGGTCTAGGATTTTTTTCCTATGGGTTCACTTTTTTGAGTGGTCAGATTTTCACAACCATAGGTTACAATTTTTTGGTCGGGTTGGGTCGGGTCGCAACTCGCAGAACATAATAAAGACCTAAATTTCCATTAGCATTAGCCCTATAAAACAAAAATTGCCTAAGACCTAAAATTCATATGAAAAAACCATCCTATAAAAACCAAAAATCACAACTAATGAGTTCATATCAAATTTAATCAAATATTGAGTATTTGAGTTAAACACTTATGCCAAACATGCTTAAAGAATCAAACTACACACTTATGCCACTTAAAACCTAATAGTCGAGATGGAAACTTGAAGAATTGAAGAACTTGAAATCGCTTAGAGTGAACACAACATGTAATACCTTTTTTCAGATCCGCGATACCGAGAAGTTCCACAAGCTCAACGTGATTTTTCATATTTGTCTCTTCTCTTCTCTCTCCCCAGGTCCGGACAACAGCATTGTCCGCCTAGATTTGTCATCTGTAATAAAAGGGTAATATTGTAATTTGTAATACAACCACCATGTACAAAATGCATAAGGGATAGGAGATAACGATTGGTATGAACAGATAAATAATATAAAAAAACTATTAAAAATAATGTCAACCTCATCATTGCTAACGGGAACCGAATCATGCACAAGATTTCCAACTGTCTCTAGTTTTGAAAATAATGTTGTACGGGCCTCCTGAACCTCCGCTTGCTTCTTTGTGGTTGAATCCTTGTTTTCCTCTATGTTTTTTATTAGCGAACTCGCTTCTCCGCCAGACTTCAAAAGAATACATTTTGCAATTTAGCTTTTGTTTTTTGGCAACTAGAAATTATATATTTATGATCATACTAACATTTGAAAAGATCAATAAAACTTACAATCCTAAGTTTAGTACCCACTTCTTTGTTAATCCTGTTAAAGTCTTTTCGCAACTGCTCCAGCTTGAATTGACCTATAGATCAAAGCATAAAAAAGAATCAAATAATTGTCAATCTTATTCCAGATTCACATATAACCAAAAAAAACAATCAACAAGATAAAAGTAAAAAAAAAATAAAAACTCACGTTGTCGCCACTCTTTGTCAAGTCGAATAATTTCATCGACAATTTCTACTTTTGCACCACGACGACGCTGAGATTCGCGTACAATTTCAGGATTTCCCCCCTTTTCCTCCTGAAATAGATTAATGTCCAACATGCTTCCTCTTTCTTTCTTGCTTTCTAATAAAATGAAAAAAAAATTACAACTTTTAAAGCGTTAACAGAACACAATTAGCTAGTAAAACAACAAGGAGATAACAAAATAACTTAAGACCTATCAAACTATTAGTATGTTATAATAATGTACATAAAATTAACAATTCTACTAAAAATGAATTTCAACTCAAATCCATTCCAATATAACTATTGCATTATCAATCACGCATGGATATAATTAACACAAAGATAACGAGCTCGTGTATAAACCCTATATCAGGTTACTCCACGTAACTAAACAAACCCTAATTTTAACATAACAGATAAATCAAACAAACGCAAATACATCCCTAACCCTTAAACAACAACAACTGTTTCCTGTTAACTTCAAATGGACAAAAAGCTTATGAAAGCCGGTGACGAAAACGAACTGAATGAACAAAGAGCAACAATCTAGTGTAGAACAACATAAACAAAAAAATTTATAGCTAATACTAGGGGTGGCAAAACGGGTGGGTTGGGCAGGTTTGAGTCAGTGGTCAGATTTTCACAACCATAGGTTACAATTTTTTGGTCGGGTTGGGTCGGGTCACAACTCGCAGAACATAATAAAGACCTAAATTTCCATTAGCATTAGCCCTATAAAACTAAAATTGCCTAAGACCTAAAGTTCATATGAAAAAACCATCCTATAAAAACCAAAAATCACAACTAATGAGTTCATATCAAATTTAATCAAATATTGAGTATTTGAGTTAAACGCTTATGCCAAACATGCTTAATGAATCAAACGACACACTTATGCCACTTAAAACCTAATAGCTGAGATTATCAAAAATAACTCAAATAACAACAAGTCAAATTAACATCAGTTAACACACCTGTGAATAACGGCGGGAGGAGGACGGTTGTCGGCTGGAGGAGGACGGCCGGAGCGGAGGTGGTCGCTGAGGGAGGAGGAGGCAGGGTGAGGATGGAGGCGCCGGTTCGTAGAGGAGTCTGCTGTTGTTTTTTTGTTATGGTCGTAACCCTAAAAATAGAAAATAAAAATAGAAATTAAAAAAACGGAACAAAAATTTAATAATTACCTTATACGATTCGAACCCGGGTGTTAAGGGGAAAAGAACACGAATTAACAAGTAGACTACCAAAGCTTTTTTTTGTTTTTGGGAACCCTATATATTTTACTTATGAGTTTCTTTTCAGTTTATTATATATATTTGCACTAAAAATTTAAAACTGAATGGGTTCCTGGGAACCCGATCTTTGTTAATAAGTCCGCCTCTTGTTTGGGTAATGAGTTTGGATGGGTATTATCAGTACATGCCGAAAAAAGATGCATTCACATGAACACACACAGAGGCAATAATATCATTACATGACCAATTAAAACTCCAAAACAAAAACTCAAAAGATGCATTCGGATATTAGAGAGTATTAGAAACATAAAAAACCCTAATTATATATTCAAATTCACACCCGCAAAAAAGATCAAACCATAGTTAAACTGACACAACTATTTTCTATGAACTTATAGCAAAAAAAATCAAACCATAGTTAAATTGACACAACTATTTTCTATGAACTGATCAGGGTTTACAAAACCCGGAGATTTTTAATAAAAAAATCAGTAATTTAAGATGCCTACCTCTCAACAAGCGACGGAGATAAGGGATCGTATTGATGTTACAACGGAGCAGAAGTGGTGTTGAACGATTCAGATTGGTTTAATAAAAAATCAGTAATTTAAGATGCATACTTTTTCAAGATTAAAACTTAGAACATGAGTTTTAAAAGAAATCTAGACTTTATATCTTTCATAAACCATTTTCAAGAGTATTTTCAAGTTCATAACACTTCTTGTTGATGGATCTTGCTAGATCTAAACTTATACTTGTTTAGATCTTATTTTTAACCATAAACTTGCAAGATCTTTTGTTTACTACAACATCTACAACTATATAAACATCAAGAACAACTCATAATTACATATATATGTTAGATTATCTTGTTTTAGTTAGGGTTTTTCATGTATTTTTAAGTGTGCTTCAAGATAATTTACTTGTACTTCCATATTTAACATATAACAAGAAGCTTAAAACAAGTAAAAGAAGCTTACTACTAGCTCAAGGCTAGGGAAGCTCTTATTGTGAAGAAAAGAAGATGAAAAAGCTCAAAGACTTGAGAACAAAGCTCCTTGTAGAACTCCACACTCAAACCTCCTTAGATCATCTTGTAATGCACTTTGAATACTTGAATTAAACGTGAAGATGAAGGTTGAATGTGGAGGTGGTATAGCCGATTTTTAGAAGAAAAAAAAAGAGGGATTTTGTGTTTTAAAAAGTGAAGAAATGGTGACGGATAAGGTGGTGTGGTTAGCCTTTTATCTTGCAAGTCCTTTGGGTCAACAAGAGATCTAGCAACCATGCTCTGTTATCAACATAATCAACACAACATGGAGGGGTGGGGGACCCACCTCAAAATCGTAGACAAGGGGGTAGAAGTATGGTGTTGCAAATTGTTTAATGTTTAGACATGTGCTTAATTTGTATGGATGGATATTTAGGTTCTTATGATAATGGAAGATGATTAGGGGTTTAATTGTCGTTTAGGAAGCTAAACAATGTTAACTAGTTCGCTAGACTAGTTCACTATACTCAAATTATACTTGCATACACGTTCCGTACTTGAAAACATGTTAATTTGCAAAGTTCTAGCATAAAATGATAAACAAAAGGAAGTTCAGGGGATGAAAGTGTACCAAATCAAACTCGGCTGGCCAAAAAAGGCGTCGCGTCGCGCGACCCCCCTCCCCCTTTGTCGCCGCGTGACACCAAGGTCATTAATCCGCAGAAGCTTACGGATTGGTCTCCTTTCTCTCACCTTTTTCTTCCCCAATCACCTTTAAACCTCATTAAACTCCAAACTCTACTAACCCATTATAAAACCAAGCTTCCTACATCCCATATTCACTTTCCCAACTCCTTACACTCTCAAAAACTCTCTCAATCAGTTGTAATTGCATGTTCTTAATAGAATTATCCAAGTGCTAAAAGTGAGCTTCTACCTCACTTTCTACCTCTTTTCTTCCACTACAGAGTATGGAACACCTCTAGGAGTGTTTCCACAAGTTTACTATGGTTAACTAAGGTGGAACATCACCATTTTGAGGTCCAAACTTTCTATTTTGGAAAGCTATATGTTGTAAACTTTTATAAACGTAACTTTCTTTCATGAATCTTAGGCCTAACATGTTCCTAAACTCATCCATGGTTATGGGACTTGTTTAAGGATGATTTCTATGAGTTTAGAGGTGCTAACACCCTCTAAACTTTCTATTTTGACAAGGGTTTTAGATGACCTACAAGTGATGAAATCATCTAAGCTCACCATCTTCAATATGGTGAAACTTGTGTATTGGTAAATGTGTGAACCATGGAAGCCTTGGCTTTCCAAACTTGCTCCACCACCTCACTTGATGTTTTATCATGTTATTCTAAATAGTTTCCTAGACCAAAAGTAACACAACCCCATTGCATCTCCAACATTTTCCATGATGGATATGAAACACCCGGGTTGTTGTTAATAGGCTACTTGATGAACTAGGTAGTTAGTTGTATTTTACTTTTTTTCATGACCAACCGGGTTATCAACTAAGTTGATAACCTTGTGCTTGGTGAATCCATACAAAGAGGTTAAATGGATGTTAATCATCCTTCCTCCATGCTTGACTTCTATGATACTCATGATGGACTAAATAATAATATAAACTATATACTATGTAATATATAACTGAATTCTTGATGATAAACGGATTATGGTTATATGTCGTGAACATAGGTTACTTTATCTTCGTTCTAAATTCCTCGTTTATGATTCTAATGGGCAAGTTAGGACCCATGAAATCACATAAAAAATTAGTGTCAAAACGAGTGTTTAAGACAAGATATATTTTTGCATACATATACTTTAGTCTACTAAAATTCCGAATCTGAATCCTTCACCAAATCCAAATACTCATACACCTTCGTTTCCCCCATGTAGGGTAATTCCGGTGTTTCCATCCCAACAACTCGTCAACTCTCGGTTAAATCGAAAAGCTTCGCAAAATCGTGAGTCTACATGACTCCCTTTTTACTTTTAACACTTTTGGATGCAATACGTATATGCTATTAAACTCACGCAATCACATACTTTATGCCTAAATCACAAACAAACAATCCAACATACATGCTTAATACGTTATGCTTGAACTCATATATGCTAGAATTCTTTATGCTTTATACTTGTCATTAACTTCGTACGAGCCTCCCTAAACATGTATAGCGCTATAGGATTAACGCACCACCCATATCTTGAGGTCATCAGAAAGCTTCGCAAAATCATGAGTATACATGAATCCCTTTTTACTTTTAACACTTTTGGGTGCAATACGTATATGCTATTAAACTCACGCAATCACATACTTTATGCCTAAATCACAAACAAACAATCCAACATACATGCTTAATACGTTATACTTGAACTCATATATGCTAGAATTCTTTATGCTTTATACTTGTCATTAACTTCGTACGAGCCTCCTTTAACATGTATAGAGCTATAGGATTAACGCACCACCCATATATTGAGGTCATGTTAAGTTAGACAAAACGGTCTTATCGTTGCTACGATAAGATTACGCTAGCGGGAATCTTTGGGTTGACATTTATAGTTGCATGCTAGTATCGTATGATAGTTTTAAGATAACAATTATGCCATGTGGATTCGTTTAAACTTTTATACTTATGCAAGTAATCAAAGTTGTATGCTCGCCAATACTTTATGTATTGACCTATACTTTAATATGATTTGCAGGAAATTGATGATGAAGATGATGAACGAAATCTAATCGGGAGACTAGAAACGAACCTTTAAATTTTAGTACTTGTTGTAATTTGATTTCTTGTTATATGTTGTAATTTGATTTCTTGTTAAATGTTGTAATTTGCTTTCGAACCATGTACTTTAAATTTAGTAATGAAAAGAAATATTGATTTTTAAATACTTGTCACAAAAATAGTGTTATGAAGTATCTTGCAATCTATTTCGTCCTGCCCTAATGTTTCCGTCATCGGTTAAGGTGTGACAAATAGGGTTTTCGCATTGTCTACCAACGTTTTCTGAAATGGTTTGTATCGTATTGTGACACGGCGAATACGATGATGTGATATGCTGTAACACCTCGTTTTTTGTAACTTTCCTTAATTAGAAAGTTTGCCTTGTATTTCTGTTTTCGGAAACTTGTAATCTCTTGTAATCGTATTTCATTTCGAATCGTTGTAAACCGAGGCTTTGATCATAGTAAAAATTTATTATTCATATGAGTTATACATTGCTTATTCATACTTATTTATACGTTTAATTCATATACACATTTGATACCTATTCAAGATTCTCGTAAATACGTGTTTAACTTGCAAACGATTAACGTAAATACGTGACCTTAATCATCCCATACGTGCAAATACTTGGTTATTCATTTACAATACTTAGAACTATATCTAAATACTTGATGGTACTTAAAAACATATTGATTATACATAATATACCATAGAATATGCCAAATAATCAAACAATAGGGACCAGAATTTACAAAAAAATAAACAAAAGATCTCTGCTGAGACCCGCCACGACCCGCGACAAGGGGCGGTGTCTCCCTCCGCGACCCACGAAACGTGTGTGATCCGCACAGCCTTGTTTCAGCTCGTTTATTGGTCATTTTTCACACCATTCTCCCACCTACTTGTCTTTAATACCCAAGTAACTTACAATCAACACAAACCCTAACCTCTACACTATAAATACATGTCCTCCACACTATTTTAACCCTTTACACACCCTCATTTCACTCTCAAATCCTCTCAGTTCATCCAAAAATTACAATGTTGGCAGATTCATACCTTTGGTCAAAACAGTGAGTTTTGAGCAATTTTTCTCTACTTTTCTCATGATTTCTTGCACCAATCTACTTGGATGACCTTCAAGAATGTTATCCAAGATTCACCAAGGTGTAATCACGTGATACATCACTTACATAAGACTCCAAAGTCAGATTTATTTTTATGATTTATATAAACTTATTGTAACTTCATTTTCTTCAACTTTTCTTCGTCATTTCTTCTTCCACAAGGCTTGGAACACCTCTAGGAATGTCTCCATAGGTTTACCATGGTAAACCAAGGTGGAACAACATCATTTTGAGGTCCAAACTTTCTGTTTTGGAAGTATACTTGTTATGCTTTCATAAAACTATGTTTTCTTGATGTTATCTTATGCCTACTTGTTCTTGAACCTATCTAAGGTTATGAGACTTGTTATGAATAGATTCTTATGAGTTTAAGAGGTACAAACACCTCTAAACTTTCTGTTTTTGTTCAATTTTCATGTGCTTTTTGTTTCCTTGCTAAAACTTGGTGGAATCTGGTACCCACCAAGCTAATAACTTAGTCTATAGTTGTGGGTTTGTGTTGGGATGATTTCCATCAAGTTATGAGTTCAAAACTCTTTATTTTCAGTTTACACATATCATAATCCAAGTGTTGAAAGCAAGCATGATTCATCATCTTCCATATGATGAACTTGTGAATTATGAAATGTGAACCATGGGAGCTTGGGCTTTCCAATCTAGTTCCACTCCTGCACTTGTGAACTTGTGTATAAACACTCAAGTGACTTCCTAGTATCAAAGTAAAATAGCCCCGCCTAGCCTCCAACAGTTAGGATTACCTTTCCATGTCGTGTTGGCTCACCCGGGTTAGAATTTACTTGGTCACTTGAGCATGCATTAGTTAGTTCTTAATCAGTCCAATTCGAAACACTGAACTTGTCCGAAATAGTAGCCTTCTCAAAACCCCCAAATCTGAAAACTTGAACAACTATTCAAAATTGTGTGACTCGAAAACCTTTTCGAAACAGTAAACTCGATCGAAATGATGATCTTATTCGAAACAGTGGCTATCTGAAATGATGATCTTATTTGAAACAGTGGCTATCCGAAACGAGGATCTTGTTCGAAACAGTGGCTATCCAAAATGATGATATTGTTCAAAACAGCAGCAATCTAAAATGATGTCACTCGAAATCCCTTTTCGAAACAATGTATCCGGAACAGTGTATTCGAAACCCTGCAAAACAGAAAATGTCAAATAACAACTTTCGAAAAATCGTGGATTCTGATATATTCGAAAACTTTTGAAGATATCTCAAAATCTGATAAACTTGGTAACCAAAATCCTGAAAAATTTTGCAACGAACTTTCCGAAATCCTCGAAGTAGATCTTCAAGAATTATCCAAAAACACCAGCAGCTACAAGACAATCTGTCGCAACCCCCGATCCCTATTTCCTCGGGAACGGGTGGCCGCGAGCCAGTTTTGGTGGTATCGCATGTTTAATCAATTTTGGCAGCGGAATTTACATCAGGACCGTAGTTAGGAAATACTTTATCAGAGTAAAATACCACACTTTTAATATATTAAATACGTGGGAAATTCCCAAGTTTCAAATACATACATTTTTCATAGGGATAAAACCCTATTTTATTTAATAAAACATCTATTTATTTTTAGGTAACTTTATTGCCACTTTTCCAAGCCTTCAGTGCTGTCCAGCTGGCTTCTAATTGGCTTTCACATTTTGTTACCTGAAATGCGTTTTAAAAACATTTTATCAGTGGGAAATACTGGTGAGTGAATCCCAGTTCAATCAAGTTTAAATACAATAACCCATTGTACAGTATTGAGGGCGATCTCGTAATTATATTTGTTTCCAAGTCATATCAATTACCACCCACGTTACTGTATACCCGACTTGTGGAAATGTTACTCCTCGCAAGGCAGTAACAAATTTTGTATACAAAACCCCAACATACCGACGATAATTGTATCCTTACAAATACTCAATCACTGTTTAATATATAATTAATCGTGTGAGGTTTAGCTCGTCCGGGTCAGCATATAGGGTCGACAGGTGTTGGGCCACGTGGCAGCACCGGGCTGTGCCACATTTTTTACTTCTCGCGGCCCGCGTAAGATCCCTAAGGGGTCTACGCGCCCCGCGACAAACCCAAAATTTTGATTTTTAATTATTTTTAATAATATTAAAGGTATTCAGGGTCCGTTTTTGCGTATGGGGTGTATTTTAGGACATATTGGGATATTTTGAAATATACTAGGGTGTCGGAAAAATTTAGGAGAGTGTCAGTTTAATTTAGGGTTGTTATATCCTCCCCACCTTGTTTTAGAGCTCGTCCTCGAGATCTACTGGAACAAGTGTGGATATTTCCTTTGCATTTCCGATTCAAGCTCCCATGTGTACTATGGTCCTCTTTTGGAGTCCCATTTCACTTTGACCAGAACTAATCTCTTGTGCTTGAGGTTCTTGACTTTCCTGTCCTCAATCTGTAGAGGCCTTTCTACAAACTAGAGTTGTTCATTTACCTCTATATCCTTAAGAGGCACTACTAGTGATTTATCGGCTAAGCATTTCTTGAGATTAGATATATGAAATATATCATGTATTCCTGCCATTTCCTCTGGCAGTTGTAGCTGATAGGCTACATGTCCTATTCTTCTAATAATCTTGAAAGGTCCAACATACGTGGGACTTAGCTTTCCCCTTTTTATGAATCTTACCACTCCTTTCCAAGGAGAAACTTTTAACAATACTTGGTCCCCTACTTGAAGTTCCAAGGGTTTCCGCCTGTTGTCCGCATAGCTTTTCTGTCGATCACGTGCTGCTTTCAGTCGTTCCTTGACTTGAAAGATCTTGCCGGTTGTCTGTTGTACTATCTCAGGTCCAGATATTTGCTTTTCCCCAATTTCTGCCCAACAGACTGGGGTTCGGCACTTTCGTTCATAAAGTGCTTCGAATGGTGCAACATTGATACTTGTATGATAACTATTATTATAAGAAAATTCTATCAATGGTAAGTGATCATCCCAATTACCTCCGAAATCAATTATAGAAGCTCTTAGCATGTCTTCCATTGTCTGAATTATCCTTTGGCTTTGTCCGTCCGTTTGAGGATGATAAGCTGTGCTTAGATTTAGCTTGGTTCCCTTGGCCTTTCGGAAACTTGTCCAAAAATGAGAGGTAAAATGGCTATACCTATCAGAAACAATTGATAAAGGAATTCCATGTAAAGAAACAATTTCATTTACATACAATTTAGCTAGCTGTTCCATACTAAAAGTTTCCTTCATTGGTAGGAAGTGAGCTGACTTAGTTAGTCTATCTACAATCACCCAGATTGTATCATTACCTTTCTTTGTTTTGGGTAATTTAGTAACAAAATCCATTGTTATCAATTCCCATTTCCACACTGGCATTTCTAACTGTTGTAACAAACCTGAGGGTTTCTGATGTTCAGCTTTAACTTGTGAGCAAGTTAAACATTTAGAAACATAGGTTGCTATGTCCTTTTTCATTCCTATCCACTAGAAATTCTTTCTTAAATCCTGATACATCTTATCATTTCCTGGATGCATTGTATATTTAGACTTATGGGCTTCTTCTAATATACGATGACGTAGGTTTCCTAATTTAGGTATCCACATTCTCTTTTCATGGAATCTCCATATTCCATCTGTTCCTTGTTGTAATTCCTTAATCATACCTTTTAGCTTTTCAGTATCCTCCTTGATTACTGATTCTTGTGCCTTTTTAATTTGTTCATTTAAATCTATTTGTAGATTTAATTTAAGAGAACGTACCCTTTTTGGCTTTTCGTGATATTTTCGGCTTAAAGCATCTGCCACTACATTTGCTTTTCCTGCATGATACCAGATATCACAATCATAATCACTAAGCATCTCTATCCAGCGTCTTTGTCTCATATTTAATTCTTTTTGCCCAAAAACATACCTTAAACTCTTATGATCAGTAAATATGGTAAACTTGCTACCATTAAGGTAATGTCTCCAAATTTTCAAAGCAAAAATTATTGCTCCTAATTCAAGATCATGGGTTGAATAATTTTCTTCATGATTATTAAGTTGTCTAGAGGCGTAAGCTATAACCTTTTGACGTTGCATTAACACACATCCATAACCTAATTTAGAAGCGTCACAATAAATTACAAAATCTTCAGTTCCTTTTGGTAACGCTAATATGGGTGCATGGGTTAATTTTTGCTTAAGAATTCTAAAGGCTTCTTCTTTCTTTGGTCCCCATTCAAACTTAATGGATTTACAGGTTAGTTAAAGGAATGGCTATTATAAAAAAATCTCGAATAAATCTTCTATAATAACCAGCCAATCCTAAGAAACTTCTAACCTCGGTTGGTGACTCAGGGGTCTTCCAATTAGTAATTGCCTCGATTTTTGTGGGATCCACATGAATTCCTTCATGATTGACCAAGTGTCCAAGAAACTGTACCTGTTCTAACCAAAATTCGCATTTTGAAAATTTAGCATAAAGCTTTTCTTTTTTTAGTAGACTTAAAAGTGCGTGCAAATGCTTTGCATGTTCCTCTTTACTCTTAGAGTAAATGAGAATATCATCTATAAAGACAATTATGAATTTATCCAAATATGGCTTACATATTTGGTTCATCATGTCCATAAATGCAGCTGGGGCATTGGTTAAACCAAATGGCATGACAGTAAATTCATAATGGCCATACCTCGTTCTGAACGCGGTTTTAGGAATATCATCTTCCTGTACCTTTAATTGATGATATATCCTGCTCTTAAATCGATTTTAAAGAAAAATCGAGCTCCTTGCAATTGATCAAACAGATCATCGATTCTTGGTAATGGATACCGATTCTTAATCGTGACTTTATTCAATTCACGGTAATCAATGCACATTCGCATTGATCCGTCTTTCTTTTTAACGAATAAAATCGGCGCTCCCCATGGCGATGAGCTTGGCTGTATGAGTCCTTTTTCCAGCAATTCGTCTAATTGTTTCTTTAGTTCCTGCATTTCAATTGGTGCCGTTCCTGGTAGCAGGTGAATTTTGAATTCAACTTCTCTATCTGGAGGTAGTCCTGGTAATTCTTCTGGGAATATATCTGAAAACTGAGACACTACTGGAATGTCTTTTAGTTCTTTTCCTTTAGTGTTAGTGATTATAGAAATCAAATACACTAATGATCCTTTTCTTATATAACTTGCAGTTTTCATCAAAGAAATGAATTTTGTAGATCTAGATAGCTTATCTCCTTTAATTGTGATCTTTTCACCTCTTGGTGAATTTACTTGAATTGGCTTTTGATCACATAAAACACTAGCTTTATTGGCTATTAACCAATCCATTCCTAAAACAACATCGAATCCTGCCAGATTCATTGGGTAAAGGTTTGCAATAAATTTTTGATTTAAAATTTCTATTCTTGCTCCCTGCAAGATTTCAGAAATCTTAACAGTTTCCCCATTAGCTGTTTCTACTAGACATTCTTGTGGAAGCTTAGTTAATGATTGATTAAGAAGTTTGCAAAGCGAAGTATTAATAAAACTTTGGTTCGCACCAGAGTCAAATAATACTTTAGCAAAAACATCATTTACTAAAAACGTACCGGATATCATGTCCGAAATCATCTTGGCCTCATCTGTAGTCAGAACAAATGCTCTAGCATTTTTAGTGTTCTTATTGCCCAAGGCTGGAACTAGTTTCGGACAGTTGGGCTTGATGTGACCTTTTTCTCCACAGTTGAAACATAGTCCATTGCTCGATTTCCTCCTGCAATCTTCTTCCTTGTGTCCTGGTAACTTACAGAAATTGCAGTGAGCGGAGCATTTTCCCGAATAATTCTTCTTGCAAGTCTTACAGTAAGGTGTAGAGGTAGATCCTATATTCCTACGGTTGGAATTACCATAGCGGAATTCCTGGGTAAGCCTTTGTGCTAGGTTTCTCCTCTGGTCTTCTTCTCGTGTACGTATTAATTCATCAGTCAATGTGTTTGTTAATTCCACAGCTTCTTCTATGGTTTGAGGTCTAGCTGCCTTGACTACATGCCTAATCTCTCCAATTAATCCCCAGATGTAACGGGAGATTAATACCGGCTCTGGTGATGCAAGGGTCGGCACTATTCTAGCATAATCAAAGAATAACTTTGTGTACCCCTTACTATCCACTCCATTCATCCTAAGGTTTAGTAATTTGTTTGCTATCTGTTCTTTTTCATTAGGAGGGCAGAATTTTCTTTCTACCATATTCTAAAATTCTTCCCATTCCATATTATAAACCCTATCACTTCCTCTAGACTGGAGGATAGTGTTCCAGCATTCTAAGGCTGAATTCTTAAATAGATTGGAAACAAACATTATCTTGTCCTCTTTCGCACATTTGCTTATTTTAAGACTGCCTCAGTCTTTTCTATCCAGCGTAAAGCTGCAATAGGTTCTTCATTGCCCGAGAATTCTATCGGTTTACAGGACCAGAATTCTTTGTAAGAACAACCGTAAGACACGGTTCTTCTTCTTTTGGAAATGGGCACTTGAAGTACGGGTCCATTGTTCACACTGTTTGCAGGTTCAGAGGGTCGCTTGCTATCGTGTCTACTCTTATTATTAGCATCCTTAACAGTTTGAAGAATATATGGCATTGCATCTATAATTCCTTATGCCACTATGTGTTGGATGGAACTATTAACCACTTGGTTTCCATTGTTATTGTTGTTGTTCGGATTCTCATTAACCAAGTTAATGTTACTCTGGTTATCGTTCTGGTTTTCCTGGTTTACTTCGTTGTCCATCTGAATTTTAAACAGTTACCACGTATTAATATCACAAAATAATATTTAATATAGCCAATCATATGACACGCATTTTGGTCAAAAGCGTCGATCATTACGACTTACTCTATTTTTATATAATATGCATCAACTACAAACCAATGCTGGAAATTAAAATTACAATACCGACTGAAATTTAAAATTACACTAATAGTAGTAGGCATCTGTAGTTTTTTTTTTTCATACACACATATATTATTATTATTATTACTATTACTACCGTTTCCAACATCACATTCATGGATATGGATTCATCCAGAAAGCCATATTGCGCTCGTCATACTTCCAAACGAGTCGCTCTCCCACCTGTCTCATCCTTTCACTATTATCTAAAATTTCCTCCCCAAATGTCCTAAGTTCTTGTACGTTTTCTGCACTCATTGGGGGTGCAGGTTCTAGGACTGGGTTCGGAATCTAGGGTGCGGGTTCCTGGTATGGAGGTGTAGGTGCCTGGAATTGGTAAGGATTCTCTAAAATTTCCCTAATGTATACATCGTTATCGTAATAGGGATCTAGAGGATCCAAACCTGGGTAGGCTCCTAAGTTTGGCATGGGCTGTATTCATGTATCGGGTAGTGTTGCACATAGTCCCTATAGTCGTCCCACCAGGGGTCGTAATTTGGGTTTAAGGGATTTGGTGCTGGTACCCTAGGTATCTCCTCCGGGTTGAAATCATGCATTTCTACTTGATTTTCAGGATTTTCTATTTCCATTGGTTGGCCGGGAAATGGTGGTTGTGGTTGGGGTGCTATTATTTGCTCCAGATTAGGGTCAGCTGCAGTGGTTGCTAAAATATGGAAATTAGCTAATCCCCTATTAATCATGTCCTGGGCATGGGAATCTGTCTCTCTTTTGGCTGCTGCTAGTGCTCTCTGATCTTATAACATTTTCATACGTTTTCTACGCTCATGTGCTCCCCTACTGAACCATCCCCTATTTTTCTGAGGAAATGGCTCTTCTGACTGTGCCTTAAACACGAATATTCCTTCTTCAGTATCAGCAGAGTACACCGAGAGGGCAGGCTGAGAAGAGGCACCTTTGCTTCTAGGCGAACCAGACAATTGACGGTACGCGTCAGATGGTCCTTGGTCGCTCATACTGTAAACTAACAAATAGTCAAATAACAAGAAAATACAATTATGCACGTAGTTCCGTAATTTATTTCCTAACAGATTGAATTTTGATTTCAGCAGAACACTTCTGTGGCTGAATCAGTGGCTTTGCTCTGATACCACCTTCTGTCGCAACCCCCGATCCCTATTTCCTCGGGAACGGGCGGCCGCAAGCCAGTTTTGGTGGTATCGCGTGTTTAATCAATTTTGGCAGCGGAATTTACATCAGGACCGTAGTTAAGAAATACTTTATCAGAGTAAAGTACCACACTTTTAATATATTAAATACGTGGGAAATTCCCAAGTTTCAAATACACTCATTTTTCATAGGGATAAAACCCTATTTTATTTAATAAAAACATCTATTTATTTTTAGGTAACTTTATTGCCACTTTTCCAAGCCTTCAGTGCTGTCCAGCTGGCTTCTAATTGGCTTTCACATTTTGTTACCTGAAACGCGTTTTAAAAACATTTTGTCAGTGGGAAATACTGGTGAGTGAATCCCAGTTCAATCAAGTTTAAATACAATAACCCATTGTACAGTATTGAGGGCGATCTCGCAATTATATTTGTTTCCAAGTCATATCAATTACCACCCATGGTACTATCAACCCGACTTGTGGAAATGTTACTCCTCGCAAGGCAGTAACAAATTTTGTATACAAAACCCCAACATACCGATGATAATTGTATCCTTACAAATACTCAATCAATGTTTAATATATAATTAATCGTGTGAGGTTTTGTAAAAACAATTTACAAAAAAGAGATTACTCACATTGCTGTCTTAGATTATCCTTTAGGGTTTCCTGGTGACAATCTATAATTTACACAAATGCACACGTGTTAGTATAATAACCCATTTTAACATTAGTAATACCCTCCCCGAGACGGCATCCCAACGACTACGTCGGGCAGAACCACGACAGCCGTTACGGAACCCTAGATCAATCGGGCAGCGTATCTAATATGTATCCACGGGTTATGATACTTACAACGGAGCAGAATCTCGTTATTTAGGGGGGTATTATACCCGTGTATAGTGCCTACTATAAGAAAATTGAGAGAAAAAGTCGAATTTTGAACGAACAAACTGAACAGCCGATGCATGCTACTTATAGGGCCTGATTTGGCTTTTCTCGCGGCCCGCGTAAAGGGAGACCACGGGCTACGCGGCCCGCGTAGTAGCCCGGGTAGGGTTTAGCTCATCCGGGTTAGCATATAGGGTCGACGGGTGTTGGGCCACGTGGCCTTAATTTAAGAGAACGTACCCTTTTTGGCTTTTCGTGATATTTTAGGCTTAAAGCATCTGCCACTACATTTGCTTTTCCTGCATGATACCGGATATCACAATCATAATCACTAAGCATCTCTATCCAGCGTCTTTGTCTTATTTTTGCCCAAAAACATACCTTAAACTCTTATGATCAGTAAATATGGTAAACTTGCTACCACTAAGGTAATGTCTCCAAATTTTCAAAGCAAAAATTATTGCTCCTAATTCAAGATCATGGGTTGAATAATTTTCTTCATGATTATTAAGTTGTCTAGAGGCGTAAGCTATAACCTTTTGACGTTGCATTAACACTGATGTACTGCAAAGTACATATGTTTATAGTGTATATTTTGGTCAATTTTCGGTTATTTTGAGTCTAGTTTAGGTTAGAATTTCGATACTGCTGACGTTAAGCTTTGATTTCAGGTCCCGTAGCTTAAAGTAATGAAAAACGAGTCGAAACGAGCAGTTTGGAGGAAAAACGGGATTCGAACGCGAGTTGGAAAGCTGGAAATCAAGAAAATAATAAAATAATCACGAGAGGGGGGGCGCCGCGTGACGCCTAGACCCTTCGCGTCACGCCTAGCCCCTGTTTCGCTGAAATTGTTAATTGCTGCTAGGGTTTTGATAGAAAATCCCAAGAAACTCAAGAATAACCCTAATTACGAATTTTAGACATCTTTGGGCAATCTGAGAGCATTCTTGGCGCATAATCAGAGATCTCAAGGCTTTGGAATCATTGGTACGAGTCAAGGGCGAAGAATCGAAGGATATATCGGGTTTTCTAATCCCTTGTTTTGTCGATTACTTTTCTTGAAACTTGTTACAATGAATTCATGTTTAGACATCTTTGTTTTGTTTGCACTTATTGACATGATTGGCTAAATTTATAAACCACCTAGACTTGATGAATGGATTAATATGAAGTTTTTACCGTTTATGTTATTTTCATGATTTTTATGGATTAATTGTGATTTGTAAAGAGTTTGATTTAATGATTTGATGTATATGCATACTTTGAGTTGGTTTATTGTTATTACTTGCTTCATATGATTCTTAGTGACGGTCTATATCACAACATAGAGTCGTATTAGGGTTTAGGACTATCACATAAGAAAACCTTAACTCTTTAGGGATAATTGCGCAATATCCCCTAGAAGTAATTGGTAATAATTTGCTAAGTCTTAGTGTTCTACTACTCCTAATACCTGGAAAGTGAGGGGCTATTGGTAGGTTTTACCCGGTGAATTGCTTTAGATAGTCCTTGGAAAAGGTCATTTCTTGGTTTACCTGTCGGTTTTATTAGTCTATCAAGTCAAGTTAATTAATTCAAACTACCCTAGATATATGATTGGAAAAGAGTAGGTCAATATTAGGGTACTTACACAATAATTAGACAACTGGGAAGGCGTCTAATAACCGGTAGGATTAACAGCCTAGGTAGTTCCACAGGTTTCTCCTTGAGAAGGGTCGAGTGGCTTAGTTGGTTCTTAATAGGTTTAGTACTTTAAGATCCCGGTTCCATAATTCATGCATTTAACTTAATCGGTAATTCTTTAAAAGTGATCCAGGATTCTTGTCTAGGTGGTCTCGTTCTCATACAAGGAAAGTCCTCAGTCTTCATTCGTATTTAGTCTAGTTTTGGTTAATTTAGTAGTTTAATATAGATTTCCTAGATTTTCCGTAACCCCCCCCCCCACAAAATAATTAAACAAGTTAAGTCGTGTCTGTCAGTGTCTATTAGAGTCTAGTTTACGTGATTTATAGAGTCTCGTGGTTCGATATCCGGACTTCCTAGGTTTTACTACATTGGTCGGTACACTTGCCGATTGTGTGGTTTAGGTCGAGTCTAGAATTAAAGCTTTTTAGTGTCTAGCTTAGAGAGTCTAATATAGTTAAATTTTTATAGTCTGTTTAGCACACATCAAGATTTTGGCGCCGTTGCCGGGGACTCTTGGCAATCGCGTTCATTAGCTTTGATAGACTTTACTGCGATATACGTGCTTCGTTGTTTGTTTTGTTTTGAGTCTTTGTCTTTTATTTTTCATCTTGTGTCTTAGTAACTAGTGTTAGTTTGCTTTTCTTGTGTTCAGGTTTTTGCTTGTAGTGGATGCCACATCTGCGCTCGCACGGACCGCCACCACCAGTCAAGGAGTCATCATCTCAATTGGGCCAAGGCCCACAGGTCAGTTCTTCATCCTCTTCTCGTTTCCCTAATTTCGATTCCACCCCGTTACCCACCCCACCTCCTACACCACCACCTTCGCCAAACCATTCACCTAAAACCTCACCTAAGGTTTCTCCACCCAATAGTCCTACTTCTAGTGCCTCTAGAAATCCAGAAAACTTAGAACCATTGGCCAACGCTAGGCAAACCGTCCATCAGCAGGCCACTCAGAATTTCACCGGCCTTGCTTCGCCCATCACCGTTCCACCCATAGTTAATGAAAATTCATGGCAGATTCCATCTTATGCCATGCAGGCTATAACCAATAGTATCCAATTCCATGGCCGAGACGATGAGGACGCCCCAGCCCACATAAACCGTTTCTCTCGTATGCTAGCTACCTTTAGCCTTCACGGTGCCCCTAACGATGCACTTACTTACAGCTTTTCCCGTTTTCACTATCTGGCCGTGCGGCTACTTGGTTGGACTCACAACCAGCCGGTACCTTCACTACTTGGGCGGGGCTTCGTTAAGCCTTTTTGAATAAGTATTTCCCGCCCGCTAAGGCCTCACGTCTTAGAGACCAAATCCACTCCTTTCGCATGGAGCCCGATGAGCCTTATTACCTTGCTTGGGAGCGTTTCCAAAACCTTTGTGCTCGTTGCTCCCAGCATGGTCTTTCCGATTGGGCTTTATGTGAGAAATTTTATAACGGTCTCACCCAAGAGACTCGTGATAGGTTCGACACTAATGCGGGGGGGGGGGATATGATGGGTATTCTTACTGTTGCTGAGTGTTTAGAACGTTTTGAGGCATTTGCTCAGTCTCAATCCCAATCACGATCCGATCAGCGATATCAAAGTGGTAATTCTAATACCACTACTAGTGCACCCGCCCGAGGGGTGAACCATGTCACCATGGATCCTAGTTTAGCCGCTGTCTTAGAAAACATGTCCAGGGAACTTAAAGAAATTAAGGCTAAGGTAGACAAATGTGAGTATTGTCGAGGGGGTCACGACACAAGTGCGTGTCCATTGCTTGTTGGTGAGGAGCATGTTGACTTTGTAGGAGGATGGTTTGGTAGAGGTCAATCTAGCGGTTATGGTAATAATAATTTTGGGTCGGGTTGGCGAAGTAGTAATAATAATAACTTTAATACTAATAACAATTTCCGCTCAAATGGACCCCTGGCTTTCAAATGGCTCAAAACCTAAATAGGGGCCAAAGTTCACTTTTTGGTGGGGGTTTAGGTGGGCAGTTCAACAAAGGGTTCAATGGGCAGGTCAAGGATGGGGGGTCAAATAATCAGGTTCAAACAGGTCAAGGTTCAAGCTATGATCTAGGGGGTAGCTTAGAAAGGATGGAGTCCATGATGAGTCAACTAATTGTTAGGGATCAAACCACTCAAAAGACCCTTAGTGAACACGGTCTCATGCTTAAGAACCACCAAGCCTCATTCCAAGACCTTCAAAGAGTTGTAGGGGATATGTCTAGAAAATTAGAGGAGAGACTACCCGGTCAGTTTACGGGTAACACCCAACCGAACCCTAATGCTCATGCTAAAGCCATTACCACTCGTAGTGGCAAAACCGTAGGAAACCCTAGGGTCGAGGAGAGAGTAGTTGATGAAGAGGGAGATGTGATTGATTGTGACACCTGGGTCACTGCGACCACCAAACAACTGCCAAACCAATGAAATATTGTATTTCATACTTGGGATCTGTATAAATATGTGTATCTTTTGCACATATCAATTCTTGTTCGATTTCAAGCTCTAAATCGCTTTCTGGAAGGTTATACGCGCACTGATGCGTAAATATAACCAGTTTAATGCAACAAACACTCCAGAATAGTGAAATAGGCTTAACATACCTTAAATAACCTTTACTTAACTTAGAAATAAGTTTTGAAGGCTTTGGTATGGCAAAATCAAGTTAAATCGCTTACAGGGACTAAAGTTGACAAACTGTGAAAGTATGCCAATTTGAACTGTAACAGACATTCCGAAACATGGCCATAAGTTAAACATACCATAAATATCCTTTACATAGCTTAGAAATAGGCTTTGAGGGGTTCGGTGTGCTAAAATAAACTTTTGGGGCCATTCAGGGACTAAAAGCGTCAAAAAGTGCACAAGTTTGCACTTTCGCGCATAACTTACGTTCGGACTACATCCGGACATCCAAAATTTATGTAAGCATTTTAATATTATGCTTTAGTGTTTGGCTTGTCAAAAATCCATTCGTCGCGTCATTTGGATCGTTTTTCGCGCTTATGCGCATTCCGTCGTAATTAAGCAAACATCGCGATCGTACGACCAAACGAACCAACATCCGACATACTTTTGAGCATGTTTCATGTCCACAATGTTTAGGCATCATTTTAGGGCCTTAAAGTGGGCTTTACGGGCCTTAGAAGTGTCGGGAATGGCCTTAAAACACAACAGGGACCAAAACTGTAATTTCTGAAAGTTGTTTGCTGATCAGACAGGCCAGGCGGCCCGCGTAAACCCAAGGTGTATCCTTACGCGGCCCGCGTCAGGCTCCCAGACCAGATTCAGTGTATTAACAGCCTGTTAACAGCCTTTCAAACACCCCAAAGGCCAATGCCAAGTGTCAAACTCTTGTGGTGGGAGCAAAATGAGCTACCATAACATTCCGACAAGTGTACGGGTGATATCAAGGCACGTTATTCAATAAACGATCCTAACGGTGGTCCATTTACTATAAATACCCATCCATCCCCATTGCAAAACCCACTTGAAATCTGAGTTTTTCTCTAAGTGGTTGTGTTTATACACTTCCTACCTGAGATTACTTGGAAATCAATCTTGCGAGGACCCTTTGTAAGTGTTCCTTCGTTCTTTTATTGCTTTTTGAGTCCGAAAGTCAAACTTTGTTTGACTTTCTGCATTGACCAGTTTATGGTCGATGCGAAGTTCGTTTGAACTTCATAACGTGAGCGTGATCACGATGGTTATAGTCCTTAGTGACTATACCTACTGATTACCACGTTATCTAGGCTCAGTGACGAGTCGTAGTTTCGGCCAAAATGTGCATTCTTGCGTATTTTGTAACCAAACTACTCTTAGGTATCAAAACCGTTTGTTTTGATACCAAACCTGTTTTCTAAAATTAGTTAAGCATGTTTTAACATGCTTAGCTCGTCACTTTTAGTTTAGTGCTTATATAGGGTCGTAAGGTAAGCGATCTAAACAATCGCTTATACTTTCGAACCCGACCCGTTTGGTCGATCATTATGATCCGACCAAACACATTAGGTGACCATAGTATATAGGGAATAACCTTCCGAGGTTATACCTTATGGTCACATCGTTTGAGTAGTTGTATGATAGGTAGTATATATGCCTTAGGTAAATTACCAAAATGCCCTTTTAACGCCAAAATTTATTTTAAGCATATGTAACATAACTTTTGGTATCTAAACTGATTTAGTAACAAGGTTAGACATGTTAAGGCATATTTTACTTGTCATAGGACTAGTTAGGCGTTCCGAACGCGTTTCACGCGAACGACGCGTTAAAGTAGCATAAGCTACCTAAACGGGTCGTAATGGGTCGTAAGCACTTAGGTTAGGTTTAATTTTAGTATGTGGGCTTTGTTAAACCATATTACACGAATCTCCATACTCGTTTGGTTTACGAACCCTCATTCTATCCAATCCTCCGATTTAGGTCCGGTATATTAACATAGTTACCTATATTAGGTGCCGTTTGATATCCGTGATCTCTAGCATTGTTTGGTTGTTACTCAAGGATTACTAAGCAATCTCAAGTGAGTACATAGACCCCTCTTTTACTGTTTTCCAAACTGTTTTGGGGTGAAACACATGTGCCTACTTGTTACTTTCATGCTTTCCTGTTTTCACATCATATACTTGCTATGTTTATTAGTACATATATAGTACATGATTTCAATATATTTCATGCTATGTACGCCCATTGTGTGCATACTTAGTACATTGTTTTACATCACACTTATGTTATGTATGTCCATTACGTGCATACATAGTACATTGTTTTACATTGCATTTCTGTTGCATATGCTCATCCAGCATATGAACACATTATACTACATTTTGAACCGTTGTAACCATTTGACTATGCGAACCGTCGTAACCCTTTGATTATATGAACCGTTTGTAACTATTGAACCGTGTGAACCATTTGTATCTGTTGACATGATTTACATTTGACAATAGACATTTGACTAGACATAAACATTTCTACAATTGTTAAACATTACATCTTGGTGGTTTGGTTTGAGTAAGTGATTTAAGTAACGAGGCGTATGTAATATGATACAAGCACGGTGGATACACCGCTGGTACTTCCTATATATAAGTGTTTGTATGGTATCACATATTGTAGCATTATTTGAATCTTTTCAATTTGAGACATATAACATTTTATACAAATAACATACTTTTCACAAGACATTGATTTACAAACAACTTATCTTATACAAACTCGTTTTACATGGTTGTTCATTTAACCATACATTATTCTCTTATTTATACATATCATCTGATCTTATCGTTTTTCAAATGATTTACAAGACAAAGCAAATTACAAGGTTCATGACTGACTTTTGCTAAACAACAACTTTTTCTAAACTTATTAGTCATGAATCCGATTTTCACAAACCTATGTATCTCACAGGCATTTTTATGCTGACGTACCTATTTTCACATGTGTTTTCAGGAGATGATGCATAGGGCTTATCAAGACATACTTAGGCGGACCTGTGCCTTGGTGACTTAAAACGAGACAAGAACTAGTTAATTTATGTTATGTACTCTTTGGTTCTTGTTTAAAACAATGTAAACTTTCATGTTTGATTAATAAAACGAAACTTCAATTGCCATGGATTTGAAACAATTAATTCTATTACAACACTCCCCGACGTTTCCGCCATGTTTTGTATGTTCTACGTGGTCGGGGTGTGACATTGATGAAGAGATTGAAATGGAGGCTCCCGGCAAAGTGCAAAAGAGGCTAAGCCCAGCAAGTACCGCACAGCCCGGTGAGTCTCAAAGTGAGAAGAAAGTTGAGAAAACCCCTATAGACGTTAGACCTTCACCTCTAGTAGACCATTCATATATACCGTTTCCCTCACGTCTTAAGAACCAAAAATACTCAAGGGAATACGGGCAATTTCTAGACATCTTCAAGCAATTGAAGATTAATCTTCCGTTTATCGAGGCACTCCAATCGATGCCTAAATACGCGAAATTCTTGAAAGATCTTCTTAGGAACAAAGAGAAGTTAGGAGAGTTGTCTAACGTTCCATTGAATGGGGGATGTTCCGCCGTTGTGTTAAATAAGCTTCCCGAAAAGCTTACCGATCCCGGTATTTTTACCATTCCTTGTCTATTCGGTAGTAATACCAACACTAGAGCTTTAGCCGACTTAGGTGCTAGCATCAATTTGATGCCCTTTTCTCTTTATGAGAAGCTAGACCTAGGAGAGCTTGCACCTACCCTAATGACATTATCCTTAGCCGATCGGTCCGTTAAATACCCTAGGGGTATAGTTGAGAACTTGCTAGTTAAGGTAGACAAATTCGTGTTTCCCGCCGATTTCGTAATTTTAGATATGGAAGCGGATGAGAGAGTCCCCATTATCCTTGGTCGTCCATTCTTACGTACCACCAAAGCACTTATAGACGTCCATGATGGTAAGATCACTCTTAGGGTTGGTGAGGAGAGAGTTACATTTGAGATAGAGCGTTCCATGAGCCACCCGAGTGGTTCGGATGACTATAGTGGTCCTTGTCATTCTGTCTACTTCTTGAACTCGTTTATCTTGTGTGTCGATCATTGCTTAGAGTATATTAGTGGTGCCAACCTAGTGGTAGGAGAGAAGGTAGAAGAGGAGGTGAAGAGTGTAGATGAAGTTGAAGAGGAGGGGATTCCTTTAATCCCCGAAGTCTTAGCCGTTAGTGAGGACACCACCCGACCCCCACCCTTAGAGCTTAAGGTACTTCCATCTCATCTAGAGTATGCTTTCTTAGGGGAAGGTTCCGAGTTACCCGTCATTATTTCATCCGAGTTAGAAGAAAGTGAGAAATTGAGGTTGTTGGATGTGTTGAGGGCCAACAAAGAGGCCATTGCATGGAGGTTGTCCGACATCAAGGGCATTAGCCCTTCCTATTGCACTCACCGGATACTCATGGAGGATGATTATAAACTGGTGGTGCAACCCCAAAGGAGGCTTAACCCTAACATGCAAGATGTAGTGCAGAAGGAGGTTCTTAAACTCTTAGATGTCGGGATGATCTATCCCATTTCCGATTCTCCATGGGTAAGTCCCACTCAGGTTGTCCCCAAGAAGGGGGGGATGACTGTTGTCATGAACGAAAAGAATGAGCTTATCCCTTCTCGTACGGTCACGGGGTGGCGCGTGTGCATCGACTACCGAAAGTTGAATGATGCCACCCGAAAAGACCACTTCCCATTGCCTTTCATAGATCAAATGTTGGAGTGTCTCGCCGGTCAACAATTTTATTGTTTTCTCGACGGCTTTTCCGGTTACTTCCAGATCCCCATCGCACCGGAGGATCAGGATAATACCACCTTCACATGCCCCTATGGCACCTATGTGTACTGACGCATGCCATTCGGGTTATGTAACGCTCCAGCTACCTTTCAGCGTTGCATGGTTGCCATATTTCAGGATATGATAGAGACTTCCATGGAGGTTTTCATGGATGATTTTTCAGTTTATGGTGTCTCTTTCGATACGTGTTTGAAGAATTTGGAGAGGATGTTGTAGAGGTGTGTGGAAACGAAGCTTATGCTAAATTGGGAGAAGTGTCACTTCATGGTGACGGAAGGCATAGTGTTAGGGCATAAGATCTCTAGAGAGGGTATTGAGGTAGATCGTGCGAAAATAGATACCATTAGTAGGTTACCTCCACCCACGAGTGTTAAGTCAATTAGGAGTTTTTTAGGGCATGCGGGCTTCTATAGGCGCTTTATTAGGGATTTCTCAAAAATTACTCGCCCCATGACCCGGTTGCTAGAGAAAGATGTTCCATTCGTCTTCGACGAGGAGTGTTTTAAAGCCTTCAACTTTTTGAAGGAACAGTTGGTTAGTGCACCTATTCTTATCTCGCCCGACTGGAGCTTACCGTTTGAGATAATGTGCGATGCGAGTGACTATGCCGTTGGAGCGGTATTAGGACAAAGAAAGGATAAGCACTTCCACCCTATATACTACGTGAGCAAAACGCTCAATGATGCTCAAGAAAACTACACTACCACGGAAAAAGAGCTTTTAGCCGTAGTTTTCGATTTTGATAAATTCCGCTCGTACCTCGTTTTATCCAAGACAATTGTTTTCACCGACCACTCCGCGTTACGTTTTCTTTTTCAAAAGAAAGACGCTAAACCCCGACTCATTCGGTGGATTCTGTTGCTTAGTGAGTTCGATATTGAGATTAGGGATAAGAGAAGGGCCGAGAATCTGGCGGCCGATCATCTATCGCGTCTAGAGGATCCCAAGAGAGAAGAGATTCGTGAGGAGGAGATTGGAGACACGTTCCCTCACGAGTCTATAGAGTTTGTTGAGGCCGAGAAAGAAGGATTGCCATGGTTTTGCGACTTAGCGAATTATCTCTCTAGTGGCAATGTTGTGAGAGGGATGTCCACACAACAAAAGAAGCGTTTAATTAGCGAGGCGAGAAAGTATGTGTGGGATGACCCTTTTCTTTTCCGAATAGGGGGAGATAGGGTTCTTAGACATTGTGTGTCAAGAGAAGAGGGGTGGAACATCATAAAGCATGTGCATGAAGGCCTCACGGGAGGACACCATGGTGCACATGCCACCGCCCAAAAGGTATTCGATTATGGTTTCTATTGGCCTACCGTTCTTAGAGATGCCGATGAGTTCATGAAGATGTGTGATGCGTGTCAATGAACCAGAAATATTTCCTCTAAAGATGAGATGCCTCAAAACCCCATACAAGTAGTGGAGGTTTTTGACATTTGGGGCATCGATTTCATGGGACCTTTCCCAAACTCCAAAGGAAACCGTTACATACTCGTGGCGATTGACTACGTGTCTAAATGGGTTGAGGCTCAAGCTCTTCCCACAAACGAAGCTCGAGTAGTCTTGAAATTTCTCAAAAAGCTCTTTTCCCGATTCGGGACTCCTAAAGCCTTAATTAGTGACCGTGGCACTCACTTTTGCAATGCATTGATGGAGAAGTTGCTTGCACGCTACGGTGTCACTCATCGTTTGTCTACCGCATATCATCCACAAACAAGAGGACAAGTGGAGAATGCGAATCGCGGTATTAAACAAATCTTAGAGAAAACAGTTGGTAAAAGTAGGAGAGATTGGTCCGACAAGCTAGACGATGCATTGTGGGCGTTCAGAACCGCCTACAAGACGCCTTTAGGAACTACACCTTTCATGATCGTCTACGAAAAAGCTTGTCATCTTCCCGTAGAGTTAGAGCATAGAGCGCTTTGGGCTTTGAAAACCGTTAACTTAGACATGACCGAGGCCGCTAGGAAACGTTTCTTTCAAATCCATGAGCTTGAGGAGCTTAGGGATACGGCGTATGCTCGATCGTTGGGAATCAAAGAGAAAACGAAGTTGTTACATGATAGAAGGTTGAGAAAAGTGAAGGAGTTTAGCAAAGGCGACAAAGTGCTTCTCAACAATTCGAGATTGAAGCCTTTTGCGGGTAAGTTGAAATCAAAATGGTCGGGACCTTATATGGTTCACTATGTGTTTCCGTATGGAGCAGTGGAAATCATGGATAAGAAGGATGGCCGTACTTGGAAGGTGAATGGTCATCGTTTGAAACTGTCACACCCCGAATTTCCACGTATTACCGGTGGGCCCAGTAGGGGAGTATCGTGACGTGGTTGGTAACATCATAGTCAAACAACACAATATATAAATGCACAGCGGAAGCAAAAGGATAAATATATTACAATCCGAAATAATGTAACATCAAAGTATTACAACGGAAGTAAAGGATCCACAGGCGGATCGAAAATAAAATAACACTTTTCAACAGACTTTAGGCATCTAAGCTTGCGAGACTCTTTAATGATGCTAGGAGTAGCCAGCCGATTCCGATTAGTACCTGCACTTAGCCTTTTTGGAAAATACGTCAGTTTACACTGGTAAATACAATCAACTGACTCATTTTGAAAAGGGTTTAAAAAGATTGATTTGCATGCACATGGCACAAATAATATTTTATAACTTGGGTTACTTATTTAATTATATAAACTTGTAAAGGATTTACATATTCCTTATGCATTCAGTAGCCCGGATCGAGTCGGGTTAAAGATCAATAGACACACCACTTTATTTAAATGAGACACTGACAGGTGTACGCCTACACCTGAGTGCTAAGGTCGTGGCCATTTCGTAAAATGATTCCAGGGATATCCGGGACACGGTCATTAACCCCCAAAGGCTTTAAGCAAACAAAACAATTTAAACGAAACATCTCAATACTTTAACCATCATACAATTAAAGATTCAATGTCCGACCAAGCGGTATTTTATATACCGTACCCCAAGCCCGTATAGGGAAATAAGTTAAAAGTATTTACCTGAGCCAAATATAAATTCAATCCCAGCCGTATCAAATCAGCAAGTACAGATAGCTTTTACTGGGCTCCTAAATCTGGAACGAAGGTTTTTAATAACCTATTAGAATCCTAACGGGTCTTAAAATTAAGCCTTGACTTAGACCGATTAGTTTTCGAGATAAAGATACGGTTCAAACGCATGATAAGGCGAAGACTGGAATAGAATGTGATTTAGACCCGACAAGTTCGAAGACTTTTATAATATGGGTGTATTATACACATTCTGGATTTTGAGATAAAACCGATAAGGTTTGACCCGTTTCGGCTAATTTATGTAAACTAGTTACATAAACCGAACCGAACGCGTATGAAGCGTAACGGGTAACCATAAGAGTCCTAAATAGGTTTCCTAAGTTAACATGTCTTAAATATGTTATGATATCAGTAGGATACCTTCCATTATGCCCAAAACGAGTTTAATCTCATATTAAGCCCCTTAGGGGTATTTTGGTCATTTTAAAGATTATAAAAGGGATCAATTAAGCTTCTGTGATCCGGGTCTGAATAAATCAGTAAAATAGTTTATTTTAACTTGGTATATCAGTTGGTGTTAAGTCCTATGTGGCAAAACGGTATTAAACCCTTACTATGCGCTTAATACGCGTATAGCGCCATTTTAAGCGATTTACGGGTTAAAATAGTATTCTGAGTTTCCAGGTCAGTTTACAAGGTTCAAAACACTTCATTTTTTATTTAAAATCAGTAGCAATTGGATTGGTAGCAAAAGGACTTGTAAAACTCATTTTATGGCCGAAAAGGGTATAATCGGTATTTACCGAATCAAGGTACTAATCCTAGCTTATGATCAGTTTAAAAATAATTAAAAATCTTCAAAAATCCCAAAATATTATATTACATCAGTGGGTAAAAGGTTTGGTGTCAAAAATGGGGTTTAGATAGGCTTTACGCTAATGACGCCGATTAATTACTAAGAAGCGTTATAATTACGTCATTAAGCATAACTCCTAATCTAGACCTCCGACTGATGTGAAAATTTAGGGACATGTTTTATAATCAGTAACAAAGATTATTGTACTTTCACATTTCCAAAATTCTCGTTGTATGGTCATAAGGGCATTATGGTCACTATTTAAGCAATTAACGGAAACGTCGGACAATCGAGGTTCCAAGTGGTATAAACGTAGAGGGTTGTACCAACATGTAACTAGGTCCTAATGGAACTTTAAGGCATGTCTAATCCTATCTAAATCGGGTCAGAACTGAGGTCAAAGCAAAAGTCAAACTTTTGCGTCTTTCGGTTCCGAATCGGTTCAAAACAGAAAGTTGTCGAATCAAACAAGCTTAGACAAGTTCTTATACTTATTAACAGGTTATATGAATGATAAAATAGATTATACGCCTTTTACATCGCTAATTATGCGTTAAATCCAAGTTTACAATTCTGATGACTTTTTCTAATCTTCTTTGACTCAACAAACGACCTAGTTAGAACGGGTATCAGTGGGTGCCCTTTTAAGGGTTTAAAGCCCACATAAATACCAACTTATAACAACCTTAAGTTTGCCTAATTGCTGGACCGTTAGCGATTAAACGCTAAGTCAAACCGTAATTACGACGGTTTGACTTCTAGGCTATAAACTAATCAAAACTTAAACAAGGAAGGTTGAGGATACTTACACAAGTCCTATGAACGATTTGGAATGCTTGAGGATGGTCCTTGTGCTCCAGAAATGACCAGAAGATGATTGAGAATGAATGATCAAAAGTTTGCACAAAGTGGGTTCTTATATAGTGGGTTTAGATTGATCAAGATCATGCTAAACAAAGTCTACAAGTGTTATGGGATCATCCCAAGTGTCCCTAGGCTAGTATAAGGCATCAAACAAGCCCCTATAATCGAAAAATGGAAAGTTAAGTCGGTTAAACCGGCTGTACAGGCAGCTGTGAAGAGTTTCTGCATCTGCAGGTGGGACGCGGCCCGCTTGAGATATTGTTAATTCGTACGCGGGCCGCCTGAGCCTTGTCTTCAGGTTTCAAAGTTTTCAGTTATTGCATTTTCAGTCCCCGGTCCTCTTAAACGTCGCTTTCACCTTGTTTCTTGCATTATAAGCCCTCTAACTTGATTTATAAGGGCTTCAAGACTTATACCATCTTTGTGAAGTCCTCGGGTAACTTTGTGATCACCCGAAAAGCCCTAATTTTCAATGTTGACGATTCTAACCCTCACACACGAATTTTATCACAACTTTCTCATACGGCAACGAAACTTGGTGAAATTTTTATGGTGCATTCTAGTGAGCATAATTAATCGTTACAAGGCTTCGGGTTTGCTATAAGGTAACTCAGAGGTATATCTTAACATGTTGACACATTTAACCCCTGTAGTTTGTAATCTCTCACTTTCTTTCACAATTCGCTTTGTATGATCCATGATCCATTCGTTTAAGGTTATAAACATCATGTAGGGTTATTGTAAAGTATATTTATTCATTGTTGACACTTTGAACCCTTATATTTACACAGTTTCATTGTTTGTCAACTTTAGTCCTTCAAGAACATTCTTTCATACATTCAAAGGTTATGACACGTCTCAAGACATTATAGGACGTAAATTTTCAAGGTGTTACAGAAACATTACGTTGGAGGAGCAATAAACAAGGATGAGAGGGAGGAAACTCCTCTCGAAATCCCACCTAAAGCCGCCAATTAGTGTTTTGGGTGAAAGCCCAAGTGTGCATTTTGTATTGTTTGTATAAGAGTCGTCATTTAAGTTATTTCTGCGTTCTAACAAGTATTGTCATAGATTTTCGGTCTTTGTTTTGTGTCGTTGAGAATTTTACAGGTCTCGTCACCGCTATGGAACGGAAAGAGCATGAGAAAAGAGGTCCCAGGTATGTTTCCTTTATACTTAGAAATTTTTTTTGGGAGTATTGGATGGTTAGGAAAGATTTTGGAAATAATTCTAAGGCATGAAAGCAAAGAATTTTCGGAACATTCTGTAAAAAAAACAGGCCTAGGCGTCACGCCTAGGCCATTCGCGTCACGCGTAGACAACAAGTTCAAAAACAATTAAATTGGGATGCGCCGCGTCGCTCGACATCCCCCCTGACCCCACGCGTCACGCGAGGCCCCCTCGGGGCGGTTCAAATCTTGTTCCTTGACCCTTTTCACTGCATAACTCTCTCTTCTTCTCCATTGCGAGCCCTAGCCGCAAAATTCACCTTTTTCACCATAAATCACTCATTTCTCCACCAAATCACTCCATTCTTCTTCCTAAATCACCACAATCACTTTCCCTACAATTCTCACCATCAATTTCACCCGAAATCGCGATACATTTTCGCGTTTTTCGACAAGTTCGTGCACTACAAGTTCAAGGCTTCATTTTTCTTGCTAAATCCGACTCCAAGGTATGTTTTCCGTGATTTCTCGTTGGTAGGTAACTTTATTTCTCATTTGTATAGTCGGGTCAGTCATGTTTTAGGTCTAGGGTTTGGGTAGTTTGCTAAAGTTGAGATTTTTGAGCCATTAATGATGCTAGTGGTATGCGGGTGGTTTTGTTTGGGATGTTTACACAGAATGGGGCTTGCGGATGGTTCGGGTTGGTTTACTTGGGGTTGTTTGAGACTTGTGGGGTATGTTTGGATATTTAGGCCACGTGTTTGAGCTTTATGGGTTTGTTTGGCTACCACTAACAAGTTTTTGCTAAAAGAAATAGGTTTTTGAACTGATTTTTGCAAATCTAATTAGTTTCTAAACGCCTTTTGTTGCCCAAAACGTCGCTTTATGGTTTCCAAAGTTTCAAACTCTCACGTGTTTAAACTCAAGTGTGGGGATATTTTGGCACTTATGCTTAATTGAGGACAATTAAAGTGCCGGGAGGAGATAGTGTACATTGAGTCTTAGGTTGTTCTAGTTTTTGAGTCTAGTAGCTTTCTTAGAGTAGTACTTAGAGTCTAGTGTCGGGTTTACTAATATGCATGTACAAGTTCACAACATTTTGCCCGTACTCAATCTTCATTCGGGTAAAATGGTGGTTAACTTACGCTTTTGTAAATGGTAACCCATGTTTTTCTTCAACTTTATTTTCAGAATTAGCTGCGAATGAAATGCTATACGGCTATTCTAGTTTTTATTTATTTAAAACCAAAAAAAAAAAAAAACACCAAAAATAGTTTGTGATTACTAACACTCTGCATTGTTTTCTTGTCAATTTTTTCGTGTTTTGCAGAAACATGTCAGGTGAAGGCTCATCCGTTAACCCAAGGAAAAGGAAGATCCAATATCGTGGAAAAGATAGGAGAGTTTATTCTCGAGTTGAGAGGCTAGTTGATCATCCAGTTTTGGATTTTGAAGAAGACAGTGAAGAAAGGGAAAAACTAGTGAAATTTGTGTCAACTAATATGTTGGAGCATCGCACGATTGATTGGGAATGGTTGCAAGGAATGGGAGCTAGTGACCGTGTAGCGGAATTGTTGGGGACAAGACTGAGAGCAGCAATGGATTGCGATTGGCCACAGTATACGGAACTGACACTTGAGTTTCATTGTACTTTTCATCATAAAGAGGGTACTTTTGCTGAGAAAAACGCGGTTTCATTCTCATTGGGTAGAAATTTGTATGAGATGAGTATTGCTCAGTTTGGAGTGGCTTTGGGTTTCTACACTGAGGAAGAGGTGCAGACGGAGGAGTTTGTTAATGGGTTAAGGGGTGTGTACAATCATGCTCGGCCAAATTGTTTGGGTCCGGAGGATTTGGCTAGATTTTGGGAGACAATTGCGACCGCACCGTTCTCAAGCACGAACCTTATCACAGCGGTTCGTGATCCGATATATAGGTATATTATGAAGGTGTTGGCGACTACGGTTGTAGCAAGAAAGTCGGGTGAGAATAAGGCTAATTGGTTGGATATTTTTTCTTTGATAAGTATGGTTGAGAAAAGGAATTGGAACTTGGCGAGTTTCTTCGCATGGTCTTGTAGTCGACCTCGTAGAGGAGGAAAACGGGCTGCGATGGATCTTGGGCCATACATTGCTAGGTTGGCAACGAATTTACGGGCTCTCACAAAATATAAGGTGGAGCAGATGAGAGAGAGTTTTGAAATGACTTACAGGAGTGTTGGGGATCTACAGTTAGCGGGTGTTCTAACATCTTCGGACCCGCCGGAATGGAATTTTTCACACGGCGCTCCTGCGCCATGCCAGCAGATACCTCGGCAGAGGCGTGAATTCCCAGCTCCACAGCACCCACCTCGACAGCCACGACCTAACCCATTTACTCATGAAGCTGCTTATGACCTGACCCAGCAGCGGTTCGATCAGCTAGAGGACAGAATGAGAGTTGATCATCAGTGGACGATGCAGAGCCACCACCGCCAGGATGACATGCTTAGGTACATGATGTCAGGTATGACACTAGATGTTCCTCCACCTTTTTCCGGGTTACTTCCTCCACCAGTTTATGGAGGTGAGCAGCAGACTCCGTACGTCTATGGACAGTATCCGGGGTACGATCAGTGGGTTGGACAGAGTGGTTATGGTTATAGTGGACAGTATGGATGGCAGCAGGCTGGAGGTTCGGGAGTGCAGCAGATGGAGGAGGAGACAGATGAGGAGTGATGGAGATAGACTGAAGCAGCATATATCCTTTTATGTTTATTTTACTTTATGCTGTTTTAGTAGTTCGATTGGGTTGTATTAGTAAGACATATGTTTTTATTTTTCGTTTGAACTTCGGATGTTGGTACGTTGAACGTTTGGTAGTTGTTTGGTATGGTATGTTTGCTTTAGGTTGATGATTGGAGCTGCTTTCCGTTCGTGTGAGAGAGAGTTTTGATATTGTTTGCTGAGCACGTTCGGTATTGGAGGGCTTATGTGGAAACGACTGGCACTTTGACAGTCTCACATACTCAGCTAAGTCGTTTCCCTTTGTTGTTGTTATATTTTTTTTTATTTATTTCGTTTGCAGTTTTTATTTTTAGGTAGTTGTTGAGTCGTATTTTCGTTCTTGTATTAGGGACAATGCAATCTCTAACTGTGGGGATGGGATACTTGTAAATAATCGAGTCTTAAATATGAAAAACACAAAAAAAATAAAAAAAAAATTAATTAAATTTTTTGAAAAATCCAAAAAAAAATTGAAAAAATCAGAAAATGTCTTTCGAATAAAAAAGAAGTTTGCAAATTTCCACGGAAAATGATAGAAAAGATGAATTTTTGCTCAGGGTCGAATAATAATAATATGAGATTTTAATAAATCGAGCTTGCGTCTAGTTAGGGATATGTGGATAGGCCCGGGTTTGGTTTTAGGTCCCTTTGAGCTAATATACCTTAATTGTCGGTCTGCTAGTGGGTTTTCATCTGGGAGATATGGGAAATCAAAACTGCCGATAATAGTATAATGGGCACCGTTATAAGTTAAAGCTGTTTGAGTTTGTGATCATGCGAAAAAAAAATAGAATAAAAAGTGAGCTAGAAACTAAATGAAAGTAATGCATTCCTATGTAGTCCGGGTTGGGGATAGCGACTCTACAACCGAATTACCGCTAGGGTGTGTGAAATCGATCATGCAAAGAAAAGAAAGAAAAAGTACCGAAACCTATGTAATCTGTGGTTGGGGATAGCGACTCTACAGCCGGATTGCCTCTTGGGTAGGGGAAGCATCGTCTAGACTCACGGAAGAAAGAAAAAAAAAGAAGAAAAAAAATGAAAAAAAAAGTTGGTTGTAAACTCTCTTGGTTTTGATATAAGACGGGTGGGAATTGGTCCAGTGATCGTTCCTTTAGTCCTATAAGCTTGAGGCAGGAGTAGGTGGACTGTTGATTCTAGCGTGAGGCCCTAGGTAGATTGACCGCACTTAAATTAAAATCACATGATAAGGGCTTAGGACCGGACTTGGGTTTAAGGGGACAAGTATATTCGCAATCGCGGCTAACGCAAACTTTGGTTTTAATTAAATATACCTATGCTTTTGACCCGAGTGATTTTTTATCTATGATTCCGTTGCATAATTCTTTTTCGAGGACGAAAAAAGAGTAAGTGTGGGGATGTTTGATGTACTGCAAAGTACATATGTTTATAGTGTATATTTTGGTCAGTTTTCGGTTATTTTGAGTCTAGTTAAGTTAGAATTTCGATACTGCTGACGTTAAGCTTTGATTTCAGGTCCCGTAGCTTAAAGTAATGAAAAACGAGTCGAAACGAGCAGTTTGGAGGAAAAACAGGATTCGAACGCGAGTTGGAAAGCTGGAAATCAAGAAAATAATAAAATATTCACGAGAGGGGGGGCGCCGCGTGACGCCTAGACCCTTCGCGTCACGCCTAGCCCCTGTTTCGCTGAAATTGTTAATTGCTGCTAGGGTTTTGATAGAAAATCCCAAGAAACTCAAGAATAACCCTAATTACGAATTTTAGACATCTTTGGGCAATCTGAGAGCATTCTTGGCGCATAATCGGAGATCTCAAGGCTTTGGAATCATTGGTACGAGTCAAGGGCAAAGAATCGAAGGATATATCGGGTTTTCTAATCCCTTGTTTTGTCGATTACTTTTCTTGAAACTTGTTACAATGAATTCATGTTTAGACATCTTTGTTTTGTTTGCACTTATTGACATGCTTTGCTAAATTTATAAACCACCTAGACTTGATGAATGGATTAATATGAAGTTTTTACCGTTTATGTTATTTGCATGATTTTTATGGATTAGTTGTGATTTGTAAAGAGTTTGATTTAATGATTTGATGTATATGTATACTTTGAGTTGGTTTATTGTTATTGCTTGATTCATATGATTCTTAGTGACGGTCTATATCACAACATAGAGTCGTATTAGGGTTTAGGATTTCGGTGAGTGTCTGTATCACATAAGAAAACCTTAACTCTTTAGGGAGAATTGCGCAATAACCCCTAGAAGTAATTGGTAATAATTTGCTAAGTCTTGGTGTTCTACTAGTCCTAATACCTGGAAAGTGAGGGGCTATTGGTAGGTCTTACCCGACGAATTGCTTTAGATAGTCCTTGGAAAAGGTCATGTCTTGGTTTACCTGTCGGTTTTATTAGTCTATCAAGTCAAGTTAATTAATTCAAACTACCCTAGATCTATGATTGGAAAAGAGTAGGTCAATATTAGGGTACTTACATAATAATTAGACAACTGGGAAGGCGTCTAATAACCGGTAGGATTAACAGCCTAGGTTGTTCCACATGTTTCTCCTTGAGAAGGGTCGAGGGGCTTAGTTGGTTCCTAATAGGTTTAGTACTTTAAGATCCCGGTTCCATAATTCATGCATTTAACTTAATCGGTAATTCTTTAAAAGTGATCCAGGATTCTTGTCTAGGTGGTCTCGTTCTCATATAAGGAAAGTCATCAGTCTTCATTCGTATTTAGTCTAGTTTTGGTTAATTTAGTAGTTTAATATAGATTTCCTAGATTTTCCGTAACCCCCCGCACAAAATAATTAAACAAGTTAAGTCGTGTCTGTCAGTGTCTATTAGGGTCTAGTTTACGTGATTTATAGAGTCTCGTGGTTCGATATCCGGACTTCCTAGGTTATACTACATTGGTTGGTACACTTGCCGATTGTGTGGTTTAGGTCGAGTCTAGAATTAAAGCTTTTTAGTGTCTAGCTTAGAGAGTCTAATATAGTTAAATATTTATAGTCTGTTTAGCACACATCAAACACACATCCATAACCTAATTTAGAAGCGTCACAATAAATTACAAAATCTTTAGTTCCTTCTGGTAACGCTAATATGGGTGAATGGGTTAATTTTTGCTTAAGAATTCTAAAGGCTTCTTCTTTCTTTGGTCCCCATTCAAACTTAATGTATTTACAGGTTAACTTAGTTAAAGGAATGGCTATTATAGAAAAATCTCGAATAAATCTTCTATAATAACCAGCCAATCCTAAGAAACTTCTAACCTCGGTTGGTGACTCAGGGGTCTTCCAATTAGTAATTGCCTTGATTTTTGTGGGATCCACATGAATTCCTTCATGATTGACCAAGTGTCCAAGAAACTGTACCTGTTCTAACCAAAATTCGCATTTTGAAAATTTAGCATAAAGCTTTTCTTTTCTTAGTAGACTTAAAAGTGCGTGCAAATGCTTTGCATGTTCCTCTTTACTCTTAGAGTAAATGAGAATATCATCTATAAAGACAATTATGAATTTATCCAAATATGGCTTACATATTCGGTTCATCATGTCTATAAATGCAGCTGGGGCATTGGTTAAACCAAATGGCATGACAGTAAATTCATAATGGCCATACCTCGTTCTGAACGCGGTTTTAGGAATATCCTCTTCCTGTACCTTTAATTGATGATATCCTGCACTTAGATCGATTTTAGAGAAAAATCGAGCTCCTTGCAATTGATCAAACAGATCATCGATTCTTGGTAATGGATACCGATTCTTAATCGTGACTTTATTCAATTCACGGTAATCAATACACATTCGCATTGATCCGTCTTTCTTTTTAACGAATAAAATCGGTGCTCCCCATGGCCATGAGCTTGGCTGTATGAGTCCTTTTTCCAGCAATTCGTCTAATTGTTTCTTTAGTTCCTGCATTTCTGCGGGTGCTAAACGGTAAGGTGCTTTGGCAATTGGTGCCGTTCCTGGTAGCAGGTGAATTCTGAATTCAACTTCTCTATCTGGAGGTAGTCCTGGTAATTCTTCTGGGAATATATCTGAAAACTGAGACACTACTGGAATGTCTTTTAGTTATTTTCCTTTAGTGTTAGTGATTATAGAAATCAAATACACTAATGATCCTTTTCTTATATAACTTGCAGTTTTCATCACAGAAATGAATTTTGTAGATCTAGATAGCTTATCTCCTTTAATTGTGATCTTTTCACCTCTTGGTGAATTTACTTGGATTGACTTTTGATCACATAAAATACTTGCTTTATTGGCTATTAACCAATTCATTCCTAAAACAACATCGAATCCTGCCAGATTCATTGGGTAAAGGTTTGCAATAAATTTTTGATTTAAAATTTCTATTCTTGCTTCCTGCAAGATTTTAGAAATCTTAACAGTTTCCCCATTAGCTGTTTCTACTAGACATTCTTGTGGAAGCTTAGTTAATGATTGATTAAGAAGTTTGCAAAGCGAAGTATTAATAAAACTTTGGTTCGCACCAGAGTCAAATAATACTTTAGCAAAAACATCATTTACTAAAAACGTACCGGATATCACGTCCGGAATCATCTTGGCCTCATCTGCAGTCAGAACAAATGATCTAGCATTTTTAGTGTTCTTATTGCCCAAGGCTGAAACTAGTTTCGGACAGTTGGGCTTGATGTGACCTTTTTCTCCACAGTTGAAACATAGTCCATTGCTAGATTTCCTTCTGCAATCTTCTTCCTTGTGTCCTGGTAACTTACATAAATTGCAGTGAGCGGAGCATTTTCCCGAATGCTTCTTCTTGCAAGTCTTACAGTAAGGTGCAGAGGTAGATCCTATATTCCTACGGTTGGAATTACCATAGCGGAATTCCTGGGTAAGCCTTTGTGCTAGGTTTCTCCTCTGGTCTTCTTCTCGTGTACGTATTAATTCATCAGTCAATGTGTTTGTTAATTCCACAGCTTCTTCTATGGTTTGAGGTCTAGCTGCCTTGACTACATGCCTAATCTCTCCAATCAATCCCCATATGTAACGGGAGATTAATACCGGCTCTGGTGATGCAAGGGTCGGCACTATTCTAGCATATTCAAAGAATAACTTTGTATACCCCTTACTATCCACTCCATTCATCCTAAGGTTTAGGAATTTGTTTGCTATCTGTTCTTTTTCATTAGGAGGGCAGAATTTTCTTTCTACCATATTCTTAAATTCTTCCCATTCCATATTATAAACCCTATCACTTCCTCTAGACTGTAGGATAGTGTTCCACCATTCTAAGGCTGAATTCTTAAATAGATTGGAAGCAAACATTATCTTGTCCTCTTCTGCACATTTGCTTATTTTTAAGACTTCCTCAGTCTTTTCTATCCAGCGTAGAGCTGCAATAGGTTCTTCATTGCCCGAGAATTCTATCTGTTTACAGGACCAGAATTCTTTGTAAGAACAACCGTACGACACGGTTCTTCTTCTTTTGGAAATGGGCACTTGAAGTACGGGTTCATTGTTCACACTGTTTGCAGGTTCAGAGGGTCGCTTGCTATCGTGTCTACTCTTATTATTAGCATCCTTAACAGTTTGAAGAATATATGGCATTGCATCTATAATTCCTTGTGCCAGTATGCGTTGGATGGCACTATTATCCACTTAGTTTCCATTGTTATTGTTGTTGTTCGGATTCTCATTAACCAAGTTAATGTTACTCTGGTTATCGTTCTGGTTTTCCTGGTTTACTTCGTTGTCCATCTGAATTTTAAACAGTTACCACGTATTAATATCACAAAATAATATTTAATATAGCCAATCATATGACATGCATTTTGGTCAAAAGCGTCGATCATTGCGACTTACTCTATTTTTATATAATATGCATCAACTACAAACCAATGCTGGAAATTAAAATTACAATACCGACTGAAATTTAAAATTACACTAATAGTAGTAGGCATCTGTAGTTTTTTTTTTCATACACACATATATTATTATTATTACTATTACTACCGTTTCCAACATCACATTCATGGATATGGATTCATCCAGAAATCCATATTGCGCTCGTCATACTTCCAAACGAGTCGCTCTCCCACCTGTCTCATCCTTTCACTATTCTCTAAAATTTTCTCACCAAATGTCCTAAGTTCTTGTACGTTTTCTGCACTCATTGGGGGTGCATGTTCTAGGACTGGGTTCGGAATCTGGGGTGCGGGTTCTTGGTATGGAAGTGTAGGTGCCTAGAATTGGTAAGGATTCTCTAAAATTTCCCTAATGTATACATCGTTATCGTAATAGGGATCTAGAGGATCCAAACCTAGGCAGGCTCCTAAGTTTGGCATGGGCATGTCTTCGTGTATCGGGTAGTGTTGCACAAAGTCCCTATTGTCGTCCCACCAGGGGTCGTAATTTGGGTCTAAGGGATTTGGTGCTGGTACCCTAGGTGTCTCCTCCGGGTTGATATCATGCATTTCTACTTGATTTTCAGGATTTTCTATTTCCATTGGTTGGCCGGGAAATGGTGGTTGTGGTTGGGGTGCTATTATTTGCTCCAGATTAGAGTCAGCTGCAGTGGTTGCTAAAATATGGAAATTTGCTAATCCCCTATTAATCATGTCCTGGGCATGGGCATCTGTCTCTCTTTTGGCTGCTGCTAGTGCTCTCTGATCTTGTAACTTTTTCATATGTTTTCTACGCTCATGTGCTCCCCTACTGAACCATCCCCTCTTTTTCTGAGGAAATGGTTCTTCTGACTGAGCCTTAAACATGAATATTCCTTCTTCAGTATCAGCAGAGTACCCCGAGAGGGCAGGCTGAGAAGAGGCACCTTCGCTTCTAGGCGAACCAGACAATTGACGGTACGCGTCAGATGGTCCTTGGTCGCTCATACTGTAAACTAACAAATAGTTAAATAACAAGAAAATACAATTATGCACGTAGTTCCGTAATTTATTTCCTAACAGATTGAATTTTGATGTCAGCAGAACACTTCTGTGGCTGAATCAGTGGCTTAGCTCTGATACCACCTTCTGTCGCAACCCCCCGATCCCTATTTCCTCTGGAACGGGCGGCCGCGAGCCGGTTTTGATGGTATCGCGTGTTTAATCAATTTTGGCAGCGGAATTTACATCAGAACCGTAGTTAGGAAATACATTATCAGAGCAAAATACCACACTTTTAATATATTAAATACGTGGGAAATTCCCAAGTTTCAAATACACACGTTTTTCATAGGGATAAAACCCTATTTTATTTAATAAAAACATCTATTTATTTTTAGGTAACTTTATTGCCACTTTTCCAAGCCTTCAGTGCTGTCTAGCTGGCTTCTAATTGGCTTTCACATTTTGTTACCTGAAACGCGTTTTAAAAACATTTTGTCAGTGGGAAATACTGGTGAGTGAATCCCAGTTCAATCAAGTTTAAATACAATAACCCATTCTACAGTATTGAGGGCGATCTCGCAATTATATTTGTTTCCAAGTCATATCAATTACCACCCACGGTACTGTCAACCCGACTTGTGGAAATGTTACTCCTCGCAAGGCAGTAACAAATTTTGTATATAAAATCCCAACATACCGACGATAATTGTATCCTTACAAATACTCAATCACTGTTTAATATATAATTAATCGTGTGAGGTTTTGTAAAAACAATTTACATAAAAGAGATTACTCACATTGCTGTCTTAGATTATCCTTTAGGGTTTCCTGGTGACAATCTATAATTTACACAAATGCACACGTGTTAGTATAATAACCCATTTTAACATTAGTAATACCCTCCCCGAGACGGCATTCCAACGACTACGCCGGGCAAAACCACGACAGCCGTTACGGAACCCTAGATCAATCGGGCAGCGTATCTAATACGTATCCACGGGTTACGATACTTACAACGGAGCAGAATCTCGTTATTTAGGGGGTATTATACCCGTGTATAGTGCCTACTATAAGAAAATTGAGAGAGAAAGTCGAATTTTGAACGAACAAACTGAACTGCCGATGCATGCTACTTATAGGGCCTGATTTGGCTTTTCTCGCGGCCCGCGTAAAGGGAGACCACGGGCTACGCGGCCCGCGTAGTAGCCCGGGTAGGGTTTAGCTCGTCCGGGTCAGCATATAGGGTCGACGGGTGTTGGGCCACGTGGCAGCACTTGGCTGCGCCACATTTTTGACTTCTCACGGCCCGCGTAAGATCCCTAAGGGGTCTACGCGCCCCGCGACAAACCCAAAATTTTGATTTTTAATTATTTTTAATAATATTAAAGGTATTCAGGGTCTGTTTTCGCGTATGGGGTGTATTTTAGGACATATTGGGATATTTTGAAATATATTAGGGTGTCGGAAAAATTTAGGAGAATGTCGGTTTAATTTAGGGTTGTTATACAATCTTCAAGCAGTTTATCCAAAAATGCATGCAGATTATCCGAAATAGATTGTTGTCCAAAGCAGACTTCAAACAGAGCAACCCAACACTTTCGAAATCAAAACCCAAATAAGTGTGATATCGATTTGAGCCTAGAAACAGGTTCAACAGGCTCTGATACCAATTGTAAGTCCCGAAATCAGATCAAACAACGATATCACAACTAGTTTGATTGGTGGCGGAATCACACAATCAAACTTGATTCAATAATAAAAACAAGAAAGTAAGATGTATAGAATGATCAACACCAAAAGCTTAACTTGCATACAATGAAATTGTCTAATACAAGTTTGTTGTAGAATTACTCAGAGTCAACAACCCAAACAATGATAACTAAACATGTATTTATAGGAGAGTTGAGCCCATAACTCCCCCTAAACCCTAAGCCCAGATCACCCCCACCAAGCCCATATACAAGCCTAAAACAACCAACTAACATCTAGCCCACAATACTAAATAGTTACTAATGTATAAGCCTTTAAGGGCCCAACAATTGTCCAACATCGTGGGCCAGCAACACAGTAGTGGATTTCATAAAAAAAAACTGGCTATGATGCATGAAGCGGTTGTATCTCAAGATCTTAATCAATCACCCATTTTCAACGACCATATGAACGGTGTTGGACCGAAAGGTTTTTTTTCATGTTAATGGTGCAAAGTACAAATACGGTTATTATCTAACGGACGATATTTACCCGGATTGGGCCGTGTGTGTATAATTATTTATACGGAGAACAACGTTAGACGAAAAGTGATGTGGGTTTAATGGGGCTCAAATGGCGGCACGAAAAGACGTTGAACAAGCATTTGGTGTTTGGCAGTCAAGATTGTAAGATTAAATATTTATTTATTTATATTTAATCTAGTAGCCATCATTATCATTTATATAATATAGATCAAAATATATTAATAACCTATTAATAATTAGTTGGTAATTGTTGATGGACCATATTACCCTTATTAACTAATTGGGTTTCCTCTTGGGTGTATATATATGGAGATTATTAGAGAGGTAAATGGTTAGATAGTCACACAATCACACAACCCTCATTAACATCACAAATCGTATCTCTCTCTCCCTAACCGATTCTGCCCTAGTCTCGGTTCATCACCATCATCACCTTACACCCTAAGGAGGAACCGGATCAAACTGACAATTATGTCGAACTCCGTGGCTGCGTCTCTGACTGGATTCTCTACTGATGCAATCAAAGGTATGTTATTTCATGTTTTCCATTATGTTTAAACAGAACTGATCAACATGTGGTATCAGAGCATATGTTGATAAATCCGTTCTGTTTTTCGTATCCATTATTCTGGGATAAAAAAAAATCTGGAAAACGGAAGTTTTTAAAGCCTTAAAATCAAAACTGTTTTCGAGTTCTTTGTGGCCGAAATCCCTGTTTTCGGAAACTGTTAATTGATAAATCGACTCGAAATTATAAAGGATTAAACTTATTGTCACAAAATCCATTACAAAACCATTAAAATCAGTTTCGGATTTCCAGATTATGTTTTTATTTTTTAGGGTTCATCATAATGTTCTAAGAAAATTCGAAAAATTCCATAAATTTTGGAATATGATTTGGATTAGTGGGTGTTTTAATGATTTTGATCTTAATCTTATCTATTAAATTTTTGAAAAACTGTTAAAGGGATAATCAGTTATTATTTTCGAAATCTTTTGATAAGATTAGATCAGAAATAAAATAGGAAACAATATCCCACAATCCCTTAAATTTCGGGTTTTAGTTAATTATCACCATAACAGCCTTAAAGAGAGGATTCGAAATCATCAATGCTCAAATCGCACAAGTCCCTTTTGTCGCACAAGATCAGATCAGACATGATCTGGTCGCACAAGACATTCGCACAAGTCAGATCACGAGAAAAAAAAAGGATCTGATCGCACAAGGGAAATCGCACAAGATTTGTGGATCGCACAAGATTTGTGGATCGCACAAGACTTGTGGATCGCACAAGGCATTACTGATCACACAAGTTATTGGGCCTTACTGATCGCACATATTATTTGGGCATCACTGATCGCACAAGTCATTATTGATCGCACAAGTCCTTACTGATCGCACATATTATTTGGGCCTTATTGATCGCATAAGACTTGGGCATTACTGATCGCACAAGACTCGAAACCTCATTATTTTTTAAGCTGTTTAATGTGACCTAAAATTTTTTTTCGATCCGCGCTAACAGGTGGTTTGCTATTAAATACTTGGTTTTGTTTATACTTAATTAATTAATAAGGATCAAATAATGTTTTACAAAACCAAACTAGCTTAACTTGAATGAGCTTCTGATGTATCATTTCTGGCCAAAGCTGATTTAATACATCTATTTATTGTTCAAGTATTATAAAAGGCTATGTTGAGTATGCATTACAAACGTGAAATGTCTTAATTCTGGCCAAAGCTGATTTAATTCATTTATGTTTAGCATGCTTGACAAGTGCATAACTAAAGTGATTGTCTCATTTCTGGCCAAAGCTGATTTGTCACGATTACTTTGCACACATACTTAAATGATTACACTTCTGGCCAAAGCTGATTTGTCTTCATTCAAGTAGAATTTTACTAAGTCTATTATTTTGATGTTAGTAATAGACATATCACAATTTCTTCACTTAATGATCCTTATATTAATGATCCTTAATTAATTTTATGATCATTTCGTCTGTCTTATTCTTAGTACCCATAATTTTACTCACTATAATTTACTTCTACACATATCTCATCCACTCTAATTCCTAAACCTAAAATGTTTGCTTTATTTAAAGTTTCTATTAGAATTAGCTCTTAAACTAAATCCTTGATTATTTCTTAAGACACAATAATCCTATTGCTCTCTTCTGATAAAGATTATAAAGAAGAAAATTAGAGCATGATGATTAGGACAAATTGAACATGATGTCTCTTATGATAATCAAGAACTTTCTAACATAATGCTATCACTAAAGTTATTTCAGATTAAGTCTTTCCTAAGGCTAATCTCTTATATATGGAATAATCACTAGAACTCCTAAGATGCATGCCTTCTTCTTTTATAATTCTAATCTATAAAGTTAAGTGGTATATGTGAATATATAATAATGTACAATACCATGACCTATTAAGTTAAGGGCTTACGCATGGAAATAAGTACATTTTCCAGTACATTACATATTAAGATTTTCACTTATACATTTTGATGTCTTATAAATCAACTATAACACTCAAACATACCAAAGTATAATGAGTGTGTTGATAAGCAACATATGTACAAAGAAATAAATGTTTGAAGCTAGAAAAATAAGTTGTTACTCACCTTACAACCACTTAAAACCTTAAAAAGAGGATTGTTCTAAGATCCATAGACAAATTACAACTGTTAATTCCACCTCTAAGGTTCTTCAAGGGAAAATCTCAATGCATCATTATGTCATTCGACTAGACATAAGCAACGAGACTATCCATTATTCTAAAGAACAGTTGGATGAATTAATTAGATAGTCATTTATTAAAGATATTTAAGTCTACTAATTATAATATTCCCATTAACACATGATTAGCTGACTCTAGTTTTAAACGTTTCCTTACCAGAAATCAATAAATAACTAACATGAGAGTTAGTGACAAAATTAAATGTTAAGGCTATACGAACAATAATAAGCAGTCTTCTAACAACGTTTTTTCGATACCGTCCATATATTCTGAGTATTAATCAGAATATAGTATCATAATTAAGCAATGTTATGAAGGTTGTGAGGTTTGCATAGTCAACATAAAGTCACACTTACCTTAAACTCTCATTTTATTTGTTCTAAATATCTGGATTGAAACATTATTAAGATAAAACTAGATGATACCTCACACTTTCACAACTTTTGTCATCATGAAAATGAGAATTTGACAAAAGGAAAATGAGACTTACAAATTTCATCCATCATAACCAAAATTCATGAGAAATCATGACATGGTTAATGAGGATGATTTTTCATCTAATCTCATTCTAAGTGATTTTAAATTATGTTCTTAAAGCCCTAAATATGATTTGGCTTAAGGCATAAGTATGGGTCCATCATAAGTCATTCATTGACATTCGTGGAACTTATTCCAAATGGAATATTTAGACATAATTCATTTATCATTTAAAGACTATCTACTTGTATCTAAATTTTGTCGTATATGGCCCACGGTCTTATAAGAAATCTACTCATATATGTGCTTAACATGATTTCTATTAAATATGTCCCTAAGTTTTTGTGACATCTGGACATTAAGGAAATCAAGTAAAGTCTAACATATATATATGATAGGTTCCCACGTCACATACCTAATTGAAACTTCTCATGTAGCATTCTAGAGATATTAAAAGATCAGTGGGAGCATTAAGTGTCTTAATAATAACTTGCAATAGTTGCAAGAGGTGGGGAGTGAAAACTTTATATTACTTCAATTTACACCTCTTGTACAAGACACTGCTCCATCTTGACACTGTTCTATCATAACTTGTCTCCTTAAAATCTAATGCTACTCTTACAAAAGTTTCATTGTTGCTTAATTGTGGGCACACTTAGATTTCTTATCTAAACTAACATAATCCTCAACAAGAGAAACTACAATGACTAACGTCATTAATATGTTCATTAACATGTTTTCTCTAATTAGAATTTTGTTTGGTCGTTAAATATTGACCCTAAGCATGCTGAGTTCCTAAAGTTTTCTAAGGTTAGTGGGAGCAGTCAAAGTCCTTATCATGACTTGCAAGGAATACAAGAGGCGGGGGGAAGAGTGTCATTAAATTTCACTCCAAATTTAACTCCGATTACACCTCTTGTACACCATACTGCACCAACTCTTACAAACTTAGAATCCTGAAAATGATAGCAACTTAACCAAGAGCTAATCCATAAAACTGAAACTTCTAACTAACTCAATAATCAACTCAGGAGGTCATCTAGGTTTAAAAACCTAGTAACTTTGATGATTACATAACTTCCCTAACTGAAGTTGAAATGGATTTTGGAAAAGTTTATTGATCCTATCTCTTCTAATTAAGCCATTAGTGTCAATCAATCTTCTGAATGGAATAAAACAGTTTTATAGTAAAACTGATTTTATGTGTTCGCATAACGTTTGGGATTTGATTGAATAACCTAAGAGTGTTCATAACTAAACCAAATCCTGATATAAACGTTAAGACACAAAGAAGCATGATTGATTGTCGAAGGTTGTACTCAGGAAGAGATAAATTATTAAAGAATCTTTATTACATATCTAACAAAAGATTTCTTTTAGGATCATCACTGTTCTAGTAGCTTATAATAGTTTTGAGCTACATTAGATGAACATTAAAACAACTTTCCCTAACAACTGGCTGACATATTTACATGTTCATAAAACAACCTGAAAGTTCTAAACTTAAGGTTAAAGAACAGTTTGTCTATAAGCCAATAAAATTCATGTATGTTTTAATGCAAACATCATAATGTGATGAAATCTTAACGCAATTATTTTCATCGACAACCAAGTGGAATAATGTACCTACCTCAAGATGAGTGGGAGCAACTAAGATAAACTTGTCTATATAGATGATATTCTTTTGACAAGTAGATGTTACATAAGTCAAAGCATTGTTAACACAAACTTTGATATAATAGATCTCAGAGATATCTCTTACATAATAGATATCATAACATGTTGAGATAGACCAAATGGGACATTACTTCCGTTCCATAAGTTTAACATTAAATTGGTCCTTACATATGTAACAAACAATACTGCTCTCCTTTAGAGGATAATAGGATAAATGAGATTATTCCTTACGCTTCATTAATTAGAAGCCTTATGTAAGTTTAAGTCTATACTCGTTTAGATATTACTCACATTGCAACACACTAGAGATATCTAGATTAATGTGAAGCATTTAATAGAGTATTACAATATCTTTAAAAGAAATGAGAGACTATATTTTAAAGAAGAAGTGAGAATTAAAACCAGTTGATTACTCTAACTTTATAATATTCAAAGATGACAAAATGTAATTTCGGGTATATCTTTATGTCAACAGACAAAACCTATCTCATGGAGGAGTCATAATACACTGTTATCAACAACCTAAGTTATAACGACATAATATAGTCACTAAATGTTGTTGGAAATTTATCAGTGGACTCATGACTTTATTAACTCCATATAATTAATATATTGAAGACTTATTGTGATAAAGTCAGCTACCATGTCTCCTTGAACAGTAACAGTTCGAGAGGTGCTGCATTAAATTTCGATACGCAATTAATAATTCGTTTATGAACGAATTGAGGAAACTAAATTTTTGTATCGAATACATTCATGATATGCTTAAGGATCCTATAATTGAAGGTCTATTACCCATAAGTCTTATTAAGAGTGCACATAAAAGAGACGGGTTTTAATTGATGACCATGTACAACTGCATATCGTACTATGAATGACTAACTATTAATCAATTTTCCTCATCAGTTTGATTTTGTATGTCTCTTACATATGTTCTGCTGGTGTAATGACATATAGACAACTATAAATACAAATCAAACGTTAAAGGGCTTACTTATTTTGATCATAACTGTTACGTTTTAAATTAAGGCTATAGTATGACTAATGGGGGTCCTGAATCGCATAATGATTCAACGGCTGTATTTCTCTGCTATAGTAGTTGTTTAAGGCTAAAATGAGTATTAACTTCTGATCAGACTAATCTAATACTCATGATAAATGATTATTCGGCTAAGTGGGAGAATGTTAGATTAAATATTTATTTATTTATATTTAATCTAGTAGCCATCATTATCATTTATATAATATAGATCAAAATATATTAATAACTTATTAATAATTAGTTGGTAATTGTTGATGGACCATATTACCCTTATTAACTAATTGGGTTTCCTCTTGGGTGTATATATATGGAGATTATTAGAGAGGTAAATGGTTAGACAGTCACACAATCACACAACCCTCATTAACATCACAAATCGTATCTCTCTCTCCCTAACCGATTCTGCCCTAGTCTCGGTTCATCACCATCATCACCTTACACCCTAAGGAGGAACCGGATCAAACTGACAATTATGTCGAACTCCGTGGCTGCGTCTCTGACTGGATTCTCTACTGATGCAATCAAAGGTATGTTATTTCATGTTTTCCATTATGTTTAAACAGAACTGATCAACAAAGATGGCGTATTTTGAAGGTGTCGTGTAGAATTATGGAAAAACCGAGAATTCGAAATGTGATATACGCTTGCGTTATTTTGCATAACATGATTTTGGAGGATGAGGGACACGCAATTTGCAAGTATTATGAGGAGACGAATCAACCAAGCACCGTAGAATTATGTGATCAAGAAATAGAAGCAAACTTGATTGAAATTAAACATGAGACAACACATCACAACCTTCGAGCGGATTTGGTTGATCACATTTGGAGCCTTCCACGAGATGACTTTGACGAAGACGAAGAGGATGATTGAAGTTTATGTAAATTTTTTTAAGTTTATGTAATATTTTTATTTTATAGTTTATGTAACTTAAAATTTATGTGGTTTTTAAAATTTGTTTTTTTATTCAATTAATATTAATGTTCTTAAACTAAATTTAGTTGATTTTATATAATTTTTAAACAGAAAATAATAATATTAAATAGGTCTCACGTGTCGAATAACGCCCCTTCTCACACCTCTTTTTTAACCACACCACTTTTTTGACTGGTGCTTACATATCGTCCACATGTCGCATACCACCAATTTTATAAGCTCCTCCACACCGTAGGACCTAAACGTCTTCCTCACCAAAGCCACGGTCAGACCATGCATACATTTTCGGATTCTGGTCTTCTTGAACATCAAGAACAATTTTGCTAAAATAACCAGTTAAATAAACAAGCATCAAAGTTTTACTTAATGCAAGAATTGTACTTCCAACTTTGAGAAAGAATCTGATCTCATGATTGTGTGTCGGTAAGTTAAAGAAATAGTTTTTCATTTCTATATATAATAAAACAAAGTGACTTTTAACTGGATTAACACGAGTGATAGATGCAGATAGACTTTATGACAAATTCATAGACTTGATGCTTGTTTTTTGTTAACCCAAAGTAAAAGAAATAGCTTCAAGTAGATTGATAAATCTCTTAGAGATATATAGATTATTATTTAAATAATACAAAATTTACAAGAACACTTGTAATTTAATTACTTATAAAATAAAGCTAGTGTCACGTCAAACTTTGATTTGGTCATTTAACTTTTTCATATTGTCATGTATAATATTTTGAGAGTTGAATGAGTACAATAATACTCTGCGTGAACATTGTTCACACTTTGAAGTTGCTGACCAAAAGAGTTGTTTTATAGGTTTGATGTAAGAGAATTAATATTCAATATGTATAGCAATAATATATAATATGCATGGAATCAACCAATCACTAATCACGTTTCACCTAGTTATTTTTTAGATAAAATGTTACTGTTTTGGTTCCATTGTTATGCATTTGAAAAAAGATGTGAAACTATCTTATCTTTAGTGTGAAATTGCAACGTAAATAAAACAAGAAGAGTGATAAACAACGTATGAACACTTATTTAGGAAATCATGAACCACTAAGCGAGATTTTAATAAGAAATAGTAAAAATAATTAAAATTTATCCAGTTAACTTCACTGGCCTTAATGGTAATCGGCTGTCCCAAACAAACACAGTTACACAGTCGCAAGCACTGAACCGCACGGGATGTACATGAATGGTTTATTGTCCTAAAAACAAAGGATTTATATTGACGGGTCATGCAAAACATACCTACTTTGAAGCAAGTTGTAAATCATTTTTAGGGATAAAATTAGTACAATATAACTTTGTAAGTTTGAACCAGAGAAATAAATTCTTCATATTACTATGACTATAACGTTTGCCGTGTTTGAATGCAAAAAGGTTATATAATTCCAAAGTATTAATCTTACATTTTTAGTGGCCACTAGGCAGTATACACTAGCTAGATATTGACTAAAAACAAATAATTTATAAACTAATATCACCCGTTGACCGGTCATGCAAAACATATCCATAAGCATGTCAATATAGATAAGAATCAGATGGTTATTATTCATGGGCTAATCATCATCTCGTGTTGGTATATTTGATTGGTAAAAAACAAAAATGTTTTTCTCTAACAAAAATGTGTCATTGAGAAGATTATCAGAGATATCAAATCGCTAGGTTTTTTTATGGTTGAAATATATCACTAGGTTTTTTTATGGTTGAAATATATCGCTAGGTTTTTTATGGTTGAAATATATTGCTAGGTTTTTTTATGGTTGAAATATATCGCTAGGTTTTTTATGGTTGAAATATAGATCCAAGCATAAAACTCTTCCGATCGATGTAATTTTCCCTTGTATATATTGTAATTTGTTTCTATTTTGGTTGTCCCTTATGATTTGGTAGTGTGCCTTGCTGTTGTTTTCAATTAAAATTCATAGTTCAAAAAAAAGTTGATCATGTTTAAGGATAAAGTTAATAATATATAACTGTATAAGGGGTTGTCCGACAACCTTTAAACTAGTAAGTGCTTAACCAGTAAAAAGTTCTGATCGGGTAAGATACTCTAACAGGTAAGTACTGAACCAGTAAGTGCTGTTTCACAAAAGCTCTAAATAACTGTGCAAAATGGCTATTGTACCCATTGAAACTATTTTGTGTTGAATGAAATGTATCTGTGGTTGGCGGGTGATGATGGTGGTTGTTGGCGGTGGTGATGGTGATGGCGTTGGCGGTTGGTTGTGTTGTTGGTGGCTGGTGGTGGTTGACGACAGTGGCGGAACTAGCTCAAAAAGTTAGGGGTATCCTATTTTTTTTAGGATCAGGGATATCCTTTATATAACAGAAAAGGAGTTAAGGGGTATTTTTACACTACGAAAATGAAGTCAAGGGGTATTTTTACACTACTGAGAAGGGGTTGAGGAGTAGCCCGTGCTGCCACTATTAACACTCCAAGTCCGCCCCTGGTTGACGATGGTAGTGAGTGGTTAATGGTGGTGATGGGTGGTGGTTCGCGGTGTTGGTAGAGGGTAGTGATGGTTGGCAGTGACAGTGACACAGGTGGTGATGGTGGTGGTTGGCGGTGTTTGTCATGGGTGCTGGTGGTGGTGGTGGTGGTTGGCAGTCTTTGTCATGGGTGGTGGTGGTTGGCGGTGGCGAATGATGGCTAAAGTTTTAGGGTTAAGGAAGTTTATTAGAAAAATGGTAAATCTCTCACTAAGTCATTAAGAGGTAAAATGAACTATTAAGAGATGTTATTTTTATAAAATCAACTTACCTCCTCTTACTGATTCAGAGATAAACAGCCCCTAAGTGTTAACTAGACGAAAGCTCTTTAAATTACAATGACTTTAAAATTCGCCGTGTTTGAATAATCGAGTGCAAACAGGTTATATAATTCCAAAAATATTAATATTAAGTGTTTGAGTGGCCACTAGGGAAGTGGCACTAGCCAGTATTGATAAGCAACCAAAAGTAGAGTTGTATAAAATTTTTTGTCTATTCAATTTAACCTAAACTGTCTATGTGTTTGCGTCATAGATGTCATGAATGCATAGTTTTTATAACATACACATAGCGTTAATGGTTGTTACATATTTATAATACGATTGAAAACATAACACTTTGATACAAAATTTCATACAATATAACTGTTTGAAAAAGTTTTAAGTGTATATGATCGGATTGCAAGTCAATCATTATAGAGATTTCCAATGGACTTGGTTATTTAATTATATAATATATTTGTTAGGTGTAATATGTTGATCGTTGAATTGGCACCTTAAAGTATACACCTCTTTCATTATGAAACTTCATGATCCTTATTTTCTATGTGTATTTTTTTCATATATTTTGTGTTACGATAATTTTTATTTTATCTATTAAGTCTATACAAATACAAATTACAAAGTGTGAGAAAAGCACATTAGTTGGAGGGACACGAAACTTCTAAACGATCTGATGTGATCGGATATGGGGAAGGTTATTTTGGTACAATTCTACGTCAGCCTTTTAATTTGTGAGCATAGACACTGTAGCATATTATATCTACTTTACCTTTTATGTTATTGAACAGGAATTTGTTTATAGAACTTTAATGCTTATATCATTATTGTCATAAAACATAATAACCACTTTGTACTACAGCGTATCGTATCCATCTAGATATTTAGTTTAGTTACATGCTGGTGTAATGGCTTAAATAGTCAAATATCAATAGGTAATGACTGTTTGACTAAATAAGAACGGGCCATGCTATATACACACATAAGCAATATGTATGCAATATATGTGTGGTGTGTAGAAGAACAAAGAGAAGAATTGAATAGTAACGCTATCCGTAACATAATCACCACATATTTGCAGATTACAAACCTTTGCCATTAATACTATTTTACCAAGTTAATTGAGTTTGAAATGTGGTGAAAAAATTATTTTGCTCAGGTTTAAATGGGTTATTTTGCTCAGGAAATATATATTATAAAATTTAAACTCAAAATTAAAATTAAAGTTTAGAAAATCAAATAAAAACCATGAGTATCATGAAAATGTTATTAAGGAGTATCACGAAAATGTTATTAAGGAGTATTTTTTGTTGCAAGGCCTCAGGTGTAGGTGTTAATGAAGATTAATCACAATTTCATTATTTTGTTAAACTGACATGAAAGACGAAGATTTGAGATGTATTATATGGAAAGAAAACAAATGAGAGAATGAAAATAGTAGTGTAAAAATGGAAATGGTTTTTACATAGGTCTTATTTATTAAAAAAAAATAGTTTCAGTTTGAGTTTGTTTTTAACTTTGCTGATTGCATTTACAGATGACAAACGTCTTATCGAAAGAACATTTTTTGACGCTTCCGTCAAAGTTTTGGTTTTGGTCATTCCCACATGTTTTGATCAAGATTTTTGTTTTGTGTTTGTGTGTTCAAGAAACAGCCACCAACATGTATTTTGATTACCTATCCTTCTCTCAGGTACCTTCAACTGCATTTTGATCTAGATATTTGCTGTGAGTTGTTCTTATTTTGTAAGTTTTTTTGTCATTTAAAATGCGGTATGCTTTTCAGTGTGATTTGATACATCATACAGGTCAAAAGGGTAATTTTGGGAGGTCAAAATGGGTTGGGTTACTTGACTGCACCAGGGGCACCCCTATACTTGACCAATGGCCACGCACTTTATTTTATACCTTGACTAATTCACATGATTTGCTAAATTTTGAAGCTTTACAAAAAGATTAAAGAAGGTATATTCTTTTTGGCATCTTTTTTATATGTTTTTATGTTTGGATTATTCTGTTAAAAATTGTTTGTACTAAACGGGCCTAGATTGACTGTTTGATGCTTAATGGATACAACTGGTCATCCTGGTCGGGTTGGTTATATATCACGTTGGATCTTTCGGGTTGATGCTTGATGAGGACAACTGGTCATTTGGGTCGGCTCGGGTATATGACTAGATCATTCAAGTTGATGCTTGTATGTACAACTGGTCATTTGGGTCGGGTCAGGTTGGTTATATTACGCTGCAACTTTCGGGTTTGATTTATTGTTCTTCTGAATTGATTACTTGCTCTTGAATATCAAATTTTTCGTTTTATTATTTCTTTTAACTTTCAGGATTAATTCAGTTGTGTAGCCATCTTAATCGACATCTAGGTTTCAGCTGCGATTTTTGGGAAATCATATGTAAGTCCTTGGAACATTTAATTTTTTATTCATTTACCTTTCAATTCATAGATTTCTTAGAATTATAAATTCAATTCTTTTATATGATTGGATTCATTATGTGTGACACTTATTTTGTTCATATTAGGTACAAAGAAGAAGCCGAATGATCTCAAATTGTCAAGATGTTCAAGCAATTAGCAAGTGTTTGGATGATATTCATGCTCTTAAGCACTTTCTATAACAATTATTACTTAATATGATTTGTGTATTGATTCTCTGAAATTACTTGATTCAAATTTGTGATGTATGATTAGTCCCTTTTACTACTTGATCGAAAATATATTTAAGATAAAATTTCTATAATTAGTTGTTATACATGAATAAATGACTTTATCTTTTTTTTTATATATAATGTTCTTTATTTTCAACCATATAATACATTCACATTTTATAACATTTGGTTCATATTTTGATATTTTCTTTTTTACTCGACCGGTGTATATTGATCAACAGAATTTTTTATGCAACAGTACGAGACTACGTATTACTAAACTTTACAAACGTGTTATAGAAGATGAGATTATATATGGATTTCAACAAAAATAATATGTTTTTTGTTGAAGCCGCGTTTAACGCCGACATTAACCTAGTACAATATAAAGTAATAATGTTGTTCGTTTTCATACAACAAATACTATTACAACTATAAACATGCTACTTTTACAAAAATAAGAAAGCCAACCGATTTTTTGTGTACTACAAAAGCATGATCATCATGGTGTTGTGGGAAAGTCTTTTATCAATCACCGGTTCCATCCGTATGCTGGTACATCATAAAAAGGGTCTTATGTCACACCACAACCGATGGCGGAAACATCGGGATGAGACGAACAAATTGCTCAAAACTTCATAACACTATGTGACAATATAATTTAAATTCAAATTCAAATTTCATATCGAGACTAAAAATGTCATACAAAGATCCAAATAAAAGACAACATTGTTTCAAAACATAACATCAAATAACAAATTAATCTAGGTGTGTATCTAAGTCCACCTAAATCTTATCTATTCTCATGATATCATCACGTCTATCAACCTGCAACATGTATTAAAATATATCAACAAAAAGTTGGCGAGTATACAAGTTTTGTTACATGGCATAATATAGAATAAAAATGTTTAAAGTCTCATATCCAACATGAATAATAATATGCAAGTCACTAATATGCTGAAACGGTGTACTATATGTTCAAACCCAAGTATACAACGCGTTAATTTTGCCTATCCCAAAGAATAACGGGAGGTTAACATGTTTAACTTAACAATGCCCCAAATTTCGTGGGCGGTGAGTTAATCCTATAGCGCTATAATTGTTAAGGTAGGCTAGCAAAGTTAATGAGCATATATCGATACAAATAGTTTACATAGCATACAAGTCTAACAAGCATCATATAGTTTCATGTTAAAGCATGGATAGAGTGTGATTAAAATAGTTTCATTAAGTGTGTTTTTGTATAACATACATGTTGCACCCAAAAGTGATTAAAAGTAAAATGGGTTCGAGTATACTCACGGTTTTGCAAGCTTCCACTTGTTAATCCGTAAAGAGTTGTTAGTTTGTAGGTAGAACACCGAGTCCTTCTACACGAGGAACATAGGTGTATGAGTATTTGGATGATTAATGGAGGATTAGGATTCGGAGTTTAAATATACAAAAGTAAGTATACAAGAAAAGTGGTGGTTGGTGGTGTTTGTCATGGGTGGTGGTGGTGGTGGCTGGCAGTCTTTGTCATGGGTGGTGGTGGTTGGCGGTGGCGAATGATGGCTAAAGTTTTAGGGTTAAGGAAGTTTATTAGGGAAATGGTAAATCTCTCACTAAGTCATTAAGAGGTAAAATGAACCACTAAGAGATGTTATTTTTATGAAATCAACTTACCTCCTCTTACTGATTCAGAGATAAACAACCCCTAAGTGTTAACTAGACGGATAAGCTCTTTAAATTATGATGACTTTAAAATGCGCTGTGTTTGAATATTAAGTGTTTGAGTGGCCACTAGGGAAGTGGCACTAGCCAGTATTGATAAGCAACCAAAATATATAAAATTTTTGGTCTATTCAATTTAACCCAAACTGTCTATGTGTTTGCGTAGAAGATGTCATGAATACATAGTTTTTATAACATACACGTAGCGTTAATGGTTGTTACATATTTATAATACGATTGAAAACATAACACTTTGATACTAATGTCATACAATATAAAGTGATAAAGTTGTTCGTTTTCATACAACAAATACTATTACAACTATAAACATACTACTTTTACAAAAATAAGAAAGCCAACCGATTTTTTGTGTACTACAAAAGCATGATCATCATGGTGTTGTGGCGAAGTCTTTTATCAATCATTGGTTCCATCCGGTTGCAGGTACATCATAAAAGGGGGCTTAACTGTTGGTTACGCCCATTGGTTGATACAACAAAAACACCGCTTGTCTTTGAATTGCGTGTGCCGTTTGACCTACAAAATTGATAATGATTATCTATGAACATAACAAAAGGCATGTAATAATTAAAACGATAAGTATTACGCATACCATGATGTAATCACTCCGGCACATGCATCCCAGCCCGACATGTAAATCTGAAATACGCACCCAACTGGGCAGGCAATAAGGAAATAACGAAGCAAACACAATTCTGCATAAGGTATTATAACCTATTGCACAAAAGAGCAAAAATGTATAAGGTACACACCAATATAAATCTAACCAAACTAAACGGCTTACAAACCATTATTGGTCACAAGCGACCATAGCCTCCGGTTAAATTAGGTATGGTTGCTTATCAAAACCCATCTCAAATGCCTAAAGTAAAGAGCCTAATCAAGAATGCCTAATATTAGGTATGGGGACAACGTTAAACACACAAAACATACAAAAGATCGCTATGAAACATATCATGCGGGGAGGGGGGTCATGGCTTCATACCTATTCATAACACTTTATCAATGCTTCTTGAAATAATTGGGAATGAACTTCTCAACCATCTTAGCGTCAAACTTGGTTGTCAACATTCTATATAAGGAACCATAATCACAAACCCTAATTGAAACAAAAACTAAGAGGCAAAAGAAACCTGAAACTCTAGCCACCTGCCACCACCACCGTGATGCAACGCCACCGTGCTTTTACAGCCATCGTCGCACACCACCGCCGCCCACGTAGCCTTGCCGCCTCGTGTTCTTTTTCATGATTTGGATCAGATCCGTATCACGTGTATGATCTCGTGGTGTTCTTAAAGATTTGTGATCGGGCTTACTAGCGGAGCGGTTCGTTGCATCTATCGTGCCAGTTTTTGATGTTCGTCAAGGTACAATCTTAAACCCGTTATGGTTGTGATTTAAAATTTTCTTAATAAACCGTAACTAGATCGCTTGCGAAAAGAACTTTAACTGTTTAAGTGTTTATTCACACTTCCACATTGCTGGCGGGAACAACTTTAACTCTTTAAGTGTTTATTCATGCTTCCAGATCTGATTAATAATAAAGTGTTATTATTATTATTATTATTATTTTATGATAAATTGGATTTTCTAAAAGAAAACAAATACCAAGGATTCCCATCCGTGGTATCATAGCCACTTTTACAATTATTCACATATTATTGTTAAATTCATCTTTAGTTTTATTTTGTCAAAACTTTTGTTTGACAAATTGAATTTTATAAAAGAAAACGAATACCAAGGATTCACATCGGTGGTAAAATTGCCACTTTTACAATTATTCAGATATTATTGTTTAAATTCATCTTTAGTTTTATTTTGTCAAAACTTTTGTTTGACAAAAAGATCAAGCCTTTATCATTAGGAGGTGATTGTGATTGCATGAATCGAGCCCTAGAGACTTGTGGTTGTGTTGGTTTGTTCGTTGTTTTTGGTAATATTCAATAATAGTTAGGTTTTTATTTTATGTAAAAGTGTTTTATTACAAAATTGTAAAACCTGGCGAGAAAAGATATTGAAGACCGAAGATGGAAACGAACAAGACATTGAAGATATAGATCTTGGACTAAGTGGGAGCAAGGCTAAACTTGTGTTTGTTTGTCCCTTTTAGATCCTTTCAGTTTGTTGTTCACTAGCTCGAACGAAACTGAACAAATTACCACTAGTGGCTCCTTCTATATTTTGTTTTGTATAGTTGTGATTGTTAAGTGTAGATAATCTTTTACCAACAAACTCCATTGTTTCTCTAAAATCCACACTAAAAGTTAAACTCAATGAAACGAATTTCATAGCTTGGTATAGTAACCTAAAAGAGGTACTTAGAGCTACTAAAAGGTTACATGTTCTAAAAGTCCAATTGCCATTTCAACCCCCAAGCATATAGTTAATCTAGCAGGATGGATTATAACCTTTGACATTGCGAATGAAGTAGCAAGATATATTAAAAATGTCCATTTCACCATAAATTCAGAATCATTTGAAAAGCTTCATTGCTTACGAGATGGTGATAGAGTTTAAGGAAATGTTCCCTCGACAAAGGACATGGGAACTCATGAGGCATGGTGGGAGTTTATCTCTAAATGCTTTGTGAAATATCTTAGGCGTGCTTGGATGCTTAGATGTAGTTCGACTACAAACGATGCTGAAATATGTCTCAATAAGAAAATTGTCAACAAAGTTGTTGATGATATAAATCTAAAAAGAACTTGGATGAACTAGCCTAGAGAAGGGCAAAGATGGAAGAACAAGACAAGATTGTTCAAGATCACAATGAGGGCAAATTTGTCTTAGGAATGTCTAAAAGACAGAAGAACAAGTGACGAGCTTGAACTGTAATGTTGCTTATAATAGCAAAAGCGAAGGAATGCACCAGTCGCATTCACTTCAGGTATTTGCAATAAATAATCTTTGACTCTATCCTTTAAGGTACTAACCTTTTACATGCAAAATTGGTTTCGCAAGGATGAGGAAGTCTGAGAATGAAATTGAAAGAGAAACTTAAAGATCGCTTTACCATGAGATTTGAAGATTCAACTTCTTTTAACCATAAGATGATTTTTATTGTTTATGTACCAATTATTTAAGTTTACATATTTTGCATGAACAAATATTTGGATAATGTTTGGTACTTATGGATATAAGTAATTCTTGCATGGTTTGTCTATTGTTTTGAGTTATGAACTCTTATGTTAGATAATATCAATATCTATGACTAACATGAAACGGGTATTTGTGATCATGGATTCTATTCGTATAAAGTATACAAGTCGTGTGAAGTTGACAAGATTATCATATGAACAAGTTGATTCTAACGATGATATTATAAGGGGCTGTTTGGTAGCCTCTGAATGGTCATTAAGAGGCTACCTCTTAATTGAACCATTAAGAATTTTACCAATGAGAAGGTAGAAGAATGTGACATGTGATAATTTACCATTCAGAGGTTACCTCTTAACCATTCAGACTTGAAGTTACCTCTTATTCATTCAGAGGTTTTAAACCATTAAAAGGTAGCATCTGAATGATCATTAAGAGGCTACCAAACAGCCCCTAAGTTTAACACATCACATGGGTAAGATATAATTAGATTATTGAACTCAATTAACTAAATGGTAATGTAGTTCTACCAAGTTTTCCGGATGATGATCCTAGAATTAAGTAGTTAAATGTTCTTATATCTTACTAGCAAACTTAAGATTGAACTGATGAGCAAACGTCATAAGATGACATAGAGTGTTCAAAGAGAAGTAGGAAGTCTCTTGGACGTCCTAGACATGTGAAAGAGTTTACATTAGAGATGTCAATGGGAAGAAATTAATCTCTGTTATAAATAACTTGATAATAATGGAATTGTTCCAATTCCCTTTTAGAGTTTGAACTTGAATCATAATTGGATTATGATAAGTACTCAAACAAGGCATGTTCTTATGTGATTACCTCGTCATTCAGATCATCTGAAAATGGTGAATTGCAAGTATGAAACATCTGTTTCAAACGTTGCAAGTCATAGAAAGTCTATGATCCAATAACACACTAAAATGATAATTCATGGTCATTAAGTTAGGACTTAATGGTTGTACAAAGAGTAGGACTCAAAGGTACAAACTGGATCATGTGAAAGGACCAATGTATGAATTACACAACATACTATCAAAGGCTTGATAAGGAACTTAAACCAGATTAATGGATGACCTGTAATAAGATTCGCTTAACTTATGTCAAACCATTGTCAAGAAGACACTGACTATAAAGCCTTGGATCAGAAAAAGGATTCTGATTAAGTCAAAACAGTTTTGATTAAGGAATGTCATGGCGATGCTCTTGGGAAATTCGTTATAGTCATTCACAATAAGGTATGTGGTTATTCAAATTCCATTTGGAGTTTGAAATGCAATTTTAAGGACTTTGAATTTGATGAGATTAAATTATAATGAGAAATGCTTTGTGGATTGTATGAGCTAGTGAGAGTTGAATTGTCTTCCTAACTTGTACGTAAGATACTAAGAAGTTTTGATAAGAATATGTAGTGACACATTGCTTAGTTCTAAAGAACATATAAATCATGAGTTATAAGATATATGGATATCTTAAGTACACATAATTGTGAAGATCTCTACAAGATAATGTATCTAGTGAGATTCCTAAATCCAACAGAACTGTTAAGTATAAGAGATAAACAATAAATCTTTTGACAGATTTGAAACAGTTAATTGGCCCATATCCACATATGATAGATGAGTGTTGTACAGGAAGGCTTAAGCCTCTACGACTTATGGCAAACCTAAGATATGATTTAATCTAGGAGTCATGTTAAAGTAACTTTTGACTAATAAAGTTGAAGTATAAGAAAGGTTCTCATGAGCTTCAACTGAGATTACATGATAGAAAATTAGTAGATGTTCACATCCAAAGATTTGCAAAGAGTTACAAAATAATCAGATTGTATTAAGAAGGGTATAATAGTTATACTGTCAATTGTGTTTTATTGATATATATATATATATATATATATAGGAAAGGATCATTACAGAACACTAATTATTGCGAGAACAAAAAGAACAACTCTAAATCACTAAATTTTGGGGTTTATGGTTCATATTTCTTAAATTTTATGTTTCTTATATTCATATGTGTATTATATATACATAAAAAAATCATATATTTTTCCCTACACATAGTCTACATACATGTAGGTAATTTAGCCTACACAAACCCTAGATGTGTGTAGGTTATTTAAAAACTGAGGATTTTTCATATTTTGTTTTAAAGTATAGTGTGATAAACAATAAATCTTACATTTATAACATTTTCATTTACTTTTTAGGTTTTTAGGATTGAAAAAATGAGTGATTCATTTTGTTCTGCGTGTTCTCGCAATATTAAGTGTTCTGCGTAGAACCTTCCCCTATATATATATATATATATATATATATATATATATGGATTAGGTATATGACCATAAATGATTTAGTTATACATTTAAATGTATTATTAGAAAGAAGTAAGAATTTTTTTTTAACGGCTAACAAATAAAAGTCTGGCCACAGGGTAACCCAATGGCAAAAGGCGACGTATACGTCCGCGATCGTAGACATCGCTTGGTAGCCTAAGCCTACTATCTCTAGTTTACGGTAAAACCCACCGCACGCAGGCCCACCACAATAAAACTTGGTTCAGATCGGATTCGAAGTTGAAATATGTATCCTTCAACCCGCATTTACACTTACCCTCCAATAGTAATTGAGCTGCAGCTCATTGCCAAAGAAATAAGAATGCAAATCGTTTAATGTAAGACCGTGGGGTATGGTGGGGCTTGAGTTGAGGCATGAGTTGACACGTGGAGTTCGAGCCCCCCACCGGTGAGTGACGTGTCCGTGGGGTATGGCGGGGCTTGGGTTGGGGCGTGGCTTAGCAGTTTATTAAAAAAAAAGCGAATAGGACATGGCCAACAAAGCGAATAGGAGCCCGCCACATAGGATCGCTAGCCCGCCCCACACCCGGCTTCAAACTCCCGCCCCTTGGGCCACGCCCCAACCCAAGCCCCCGGGGTGGTGGCTTGGGTGTTTTCAGCCAACCCACGCCCCAACCCAAGCCCCATACCCAATAGTCTAAAGAAAAAGAAGTTAATGACTAATCATTTGTCCAATAAAAGAGTTAAATTACTTTTATTCTTTTAATACTTACGGCCATCTACTTAATAATTAAACCTAATTTAGGCCGTACACACAAAAAAAAAAAAAAAAAAAAAACCCTACTTTAGTCAAATATTTTTGACCAATAGTTACAATCTTTAAGCTGAAATAGGGTTATGTTAACCTTATACACCACCTAAGCTTATTTTTACTGAATGTACGATCATTTCGTCTGTTTACTTCCATTCAGTAAAGGCTGTTTTAAGCATAGACGAGGTACGTTTAGCCAAACCCTGATTAAATACTCTAGTAACGTAAGATGGCAGCGAGTAAAAGGCAATGGAGTGCAACCGATCTTCACTTAAATATCCTTGTGAGTCATTCGAGCTCGGTTTATCTCCACCGTAAATTGTTTGGCCCTGTGACGGTGCTCCTCTTGGCGGTGGTGGTGCCGGTTTAACTCGTCCGTAAGTTGCTTGGCCCTTTGACGGTGCTCCTTTTGGAGGTGGCGGTGATGGGTTTTCTCGGCCGTAAGTTGCATGGCCCTCTGAGGGCGCATCTTTAGGCGCTGGTGGTGATGGTTTTTCTCGGCCGTAAGTTGCATGGCCCGTTGAGGGCGCATCTTTAGGCGGTGGTGGTGATGGTTTTTCTCGGCCGTAAGTTGCATGGCCCGTTGAGGGCGCATCTTTTGGCGGTGGTGGTGGTAGGTTAACTCGGCCATAAGTAGTCTGGTGATCATGTGATGAGGAAAATGGCGGCGGCAGTGGTAACCGGAGTTCTTCTTCTCCGGTTACCAACTGAATTACCGCCGCCTGAAACAAAGGTCTGGCATTAAAAGCTTCAAGAAGAGCAATTAAAGTTAAGGAGACCACAGCAAATTTCATGGTCACCATTATTGTAAACTTTTAAGCTTATGCAAAGAAGAAAGTGTTAATTTAATTAATGTTGAAGAGTGGATGTATCTATAGTTATTTATATATACAATCATCTACTATGAATACAGTCAAGATTTTGCAACTTGTTAGTTAGACTATTAATTGACTAAATCAATAAACATTTTCTATTTTTCTTTCTAACCTAACGCGTTTGACCAGATGCAGTCAACGGTTCTTCTAAACACTTAAACAGACTCGAGTTCAGTTTTGTGTTCATAACTTGATAAAAATATATAATATGGATTGTCAATTTTATTTGCGTTCATAACTTAATAAAAAAATATTATATGGTTGTCAACTTTATTTGTTTATGTGAAAAAAGAGGACCTTTTGAGTTCTATTAAACAGGAAAAGGGAAACATATATATGATTAAGGTTAGCTATATATGTTCTATATTTGCAACTAAAATTTTTGTATGTTAATCTATCTATTAATACAGTTATATTTCGCTTTTGTTTTTCAAGTCTTATACCATAGGACTGACATTTAACAGGGAGATTATCGAAACTAGGTTTCTGTGTTTTGTTGGCGTGTAATCTATCTATCTTTTATAGAATGACGACTCAAACTCACTATTTTGTTATTAAACTACAATTTTTTTTTTTGTTTTGTTTACTATAGAGATTGAACCCTTATTACTTAGAAGACAAAACTTTACCTGACACATGTTGGTTCAGGTCCCTCACTCAACACACAAATAACCTCTCGTATATAGCCTCGTATATGTGTAGTGAATATAAATGTGAAGATGGAAAAGAATTGAAAGGCTCACTTTATTCACTGAACTAAAATCAATATATATAACAATACATTAAACTGCACGTGCAAATAAGAAGGAATAAAATAATATTCTAAAGACTTGGTACATGGATTGATCTTTTCTGCCAACGTGCACCTTCATAATATTCGGTAAAACCGTTTATCAAATCAACGTAAACATGCAGCCAAGATCACCAAGATTTCCCACGTCTATAACAACCATAATTGTCTCTTTTACCCCTCGAACAATTCTATTCCTGACTCACAACCTGCTGCTCCGAATTGAACCCGAGACTCGCGACTTGCCTGAACCGTAAATGAACCCGATTAACCCAACAATCACCCCCTTAATCGTGGTTTGTTTACGCCATCCGTCCACTGCCGCATTCGACTTTTTCCCGAACACCGGACCTTCACCTCGGTCACGTTCAAAGTCTTCTCTGTTCAACCCGAATCAACGTCTCCATTCTAACCATCTCAACTTCTACCGGACACCTGACCTCAAACACGGTCACGCCCAAAGCCTTCATCTACTCGACCTATCCCGGACACCCCGGTCTTCACCTCGACCACGTCCAAAGTCGTCTCTGATCGTGATTTCACTATTCTGTCAAACCCTTCCTTGATAAGCACCACTTGCGTATCAACCACCAACTAGACACCAGCCACCCGCTGCACCGTCTTCGAGTCACTAAACGAATATCTCAGCCACCCCGCTGTTTCGTTTCTACCGCGCTACACCCGTTGGTTTTTCTACCCAAAGAATTCTGCACCCCTTGCAATTCTTCTCCTAGGCTAGAAAGAGTATCCGACAACTAAAATACACGATCTCTTCTTCGTTCTTCGATCAACAAACTGGGTTGACAAGCCCGCTGATTTGGCCTGAATCTCGACTCGTCTCCGCTACCCTCTTGACCCGCTAGAACGGTAACCCTCGAAACCACCGACCTGCGATCACCTAGTTCTCTCCGATCACTGCTGATCTGTCACCTCCGATCACTGCACACCGGTAACCTCTGATCGCTACAACCTTTTCTTCCACTTTAATCACAACTAACAGCCATGAGACACACTGATGTTCACCCGTCACCCCGTCATCCAAACCGGTACTCTCCGCACGACAACGATTGACACGAACCACCTCCTGGTCTCCATCTTCTGCTGTTAAACAACCCCGAAACAACACTTTCTTTTACGCCTGCCCTCCACCGACCGACACACCCGCCGGCGGCGGAGGCTTCCTCCGATCTTCAAACCCGCTTCCCGAGCTCTAGGCTCTGATACCAAATGTTGGTTCAGGTCCCTCACTCAACACACAAATAACCTCTCGTATATAGCCTCGTATATGTGTAGTGAATATAAATGTGAAGATGGAAAAGAATTGAAAGGCTCACTTTATTCACTGAACTAAAATCAATATATATAACAATACATTAAACTGCACGTGCAAATAAGAAGGAATAAAATAATATTCTAAAGACTTGGTACATGGATTGATCTTTTCTGCCAACGTGCACCTTCATAATATTCGGTAAAACCGTTTATCAAATCAACGTAAACATGCAGCCAAGATCACCAAGATTTCCCACGTCTATAACAACCATAATTGTCTCTTTTACCCCTCGAACAATTCTATTCCTGACTCACAACCTGCTGCTCCGAATTGAACCCGAGACTCGCGACTTGCCTGAACCGTAAATGAACCCGATTAACCCAACAACACATTGGTGACCCGAAGTCCCTTCGGTGTGTAATTTATTTTATCTAAATGAGTCAAACAAATTAAAAAATTAATTAGGTTAAGCGAATTTAAATTGTAATCTAGTTTTAGTTTTATGGAATCAATGTGAGGGGTATCTTTATCTTAGACCGCCCGTAATGATGGGGCGTTTGTTTTAAAAAAATTTCAAAAAAAACGCCCGAAAACGCCCCCATCCCATTACACCCGGGCGTTTTCCGGCGTGTTGTTTGTCAAAATTGCATGCGACGTTTTTTAAATAACGCTGAGGATGATGTTGACTGGCCAATGGGAGTGGTCCAACGGGTAGTTTCATTTATTATTTTTTTTTTTTTTTTGTTTTTTAATCTCCTCTCTATAAAAAAAATAATTGTTTAATGATTGGAAGGGGCGTTATTGGGCATTATTCCCACTACTCCACTTTTGCAATAACGCCCAATAATGCCCCCATGCTGACTGGACTGCCATGTGGCAGAAAATGCCCAAGGGTGGGGGCATTATTGCTCAAACCACTACACATGGTCTTAGTAATATATATATCTCCAGCGAAGACACACCTCGTTTAAAATCTGTACTTATTGTTTATTTTGTGGGACTCAAACCCGTATATTTTATAAAAATAATAAGTATTTAATGTCACTAGACCATAAGAGAACGAAGTTGATAATATCTAGTCACTATCACTTCTTGTGTTTTAATATAGTGGACATCTTTTAATTTCGAGGACCCCTTCTATATCAATATTCTTTCAAGAAGAAGAAAAGAAGGGAAGGAGGCCAAGTCATAAGTTTTCCATTTTCAACATTCAAATCTAAAATGTTGATATGGTCAATGATTAGGATCAGAATATTTTGTGTATTTTATACTCACAAGCAAAAAAAAAAAATACAGTAGGGGGATAGTGCACGGTCCTCCCAACCGCCGGAGTGATCTCACTCCGGGAGCCGCTACCCGACCAAGCTAGCTCCGCGGTGACTTCCCCATGCCGAGTTCTTACCCTGGGCGACATATGCCACTCCCAAGACTCGAACCCGGTACCTCTGGGAAGAGGTGGGTGTCGGTGGCCAACTGGGCTACCCCAGTTGGTTAAAAAAAAAATTTAAATCCAAGTCATAAGTAAAACCAAAGTAAACGTTCAGTGGAAGCATAAGATTATTCGTTGTTCATATGTTTCATAACGATGTACTAAATCAAGAATAAATATCCAAGAGCTGTGACCCATGACCACTCCAGCACTCCCAGATAGCAAGTCCATAACCAAGAATCTAACGACTTGCAAGCATGCAGACAAGTGTGTCAGACGACGCTGGTGAGTTCAAAGTTTGTTAACACGTTTTAGTTACCAGATATAAGTATAAGACGATTCAATGATTTGATTTGATGTTGTTATTAACTCGATTACCGCAGATGGCTCTAGATTTATTTGCCCAAACCCCAATGCTCTATCACACATTGGTCAAGTGGTTAAGGTAATTAGTTCACGACCGTCCTCCCGGGTACGGTGTGAGGGTGCCAAACCTAATAGTGCTATCAACTAATAACCCCGTTGCCTCCTCGGCAACTAATCGGTATATGTAAGGGGACTTATCGATAGAAATGAGTGTAATAACCAACATCCCAATAACCCGACGTTCCTCCCCGGAATGATTACCAGATGTCCCTCCCCGGGACGCATGCTTGGAAGAAGAGCAGTGAACTCACCTTGGTTTGCTCGGTATGATTAGTTACTTGTTCACAGTTAATCAATCAAGCCTATGATATTCATGTATACGAAATCAGTTTGTGTTCTCATTGTACACGTATAGGTTGTAATCATGGTGTGCATTCAAGCAACAGTTTTCGATTAACACGTAGGTGACATTCCAACACATACATATCCACTATTCACACACATGTTTCACAACAGTATCCAACAGTAAGTGTGCTAATCAAAACCGAATTATGTTTTCCTCAGACATAACTGATATCATTAACAGGCAAGGATCAACACATAATCAATCATTATTATACTCGTTCCCAACTACAGTCTGTTTATGAGTTTCTGTCCTAATGACGAAACTTCAGGGCGACGAAACATCAGATTTTTCATCGGCAATTGTGTGACGAAACATTACGGTTATTCGTCGAGGGTTCTTGTGACGAAACATTAGGATGTTTCGTCGAGGTGTGTGACGAATCATCAAGGAGGGTTTTTCGCCAACTATGATCTTTTGTCGGGGTCGCTTTCGTCGCTGCCAACAGCAGACGATCCCCCCCCCCCCCCTCTGCAAACTAGTAATAGTTAATCAATATTGACATGGTTATCGTATCAATCAATCATCATCTCTTTATAATAGTTACATTCATCATCCAAACATTCCAACCGAATTATATTCACTATGACTAAAACCTTAATATGTAAACCCTAGTTTCTTATGTCACATTAACACAGTGATCACTTGTTTAATCCAAAAGCTATTAACTGTTCATATACAGGCAACACTAGATCATCACAAAACATATCAATCCATAAACACATACACGTCCATGAACAATCTAGTTTGTGCATAAAATCATGAATCAACTATCAAATCTTTATCATGCAAGTATCAGATTTACACTATTGTTAACAACCCTAATCCATACGACATCACAGCAACAGAACCATGATCAATCAACAATTCATCCAGTAACATTGTTTATACACTAACCTTGATGTGGTATAGATCGATGGTGCCTAGGGTTTGAGAGTCTCGAATGGGAGATGAGGGAACTGTCGTTGCTAAGCTTTAGGGGGAAGACTAGGGTTACAACGGATCAGTTGTGCGACATATATGCACACACATTCTAAAAGGGAATGGATTGGGCCCCTACTGGGCTTTGATGACAACTGGGCCGGCGAAAGTTGTTTGTGACGAAAGACAGTCTTTCGTCGGGTCCCCTTGTGGCGAAACACTAATGTTTTGTCTAGAGTTGTTTTAATTTATAAACAGTTTAATTTGTTGATTCGCAATAACATAACAATTCATTAATCATCACAACTCTAGTCTGTCGCAACCCCCGATCCCTAATCCCCGGGAACGGGCGGCCGCGAGCCAGTTTCGGTGGTATCGCGTATTATCTAATTTGGCAGCGGAATTTTTCATCAGGACCGTAGTTAGGAAATGTTTATCAGAGTAAAACCACCATATTTGATATTAATAATCACATGGGTAAAACCCAAGTTTCTTATTACAACATGTTTAAAGGGATAAACCCTATTTTATTGAATTTAAAACAACGTCTTGTAGGTAACTTTTATAGCCAGATTTTTCAAGTCTTCAGTGCTCTCCAGCTGGCTTTTTACTAATTGGCTGTCACATTGTGTTACCTGAAACGCGTTTTAAAAAAAAAACATTTGTCAGTGGGAAATACTGGTGAGTGAATCGCAGTTCAATCAAGTTTAAATAAAATAAACCATTGTACAGTATTGAGGGCGATCTCGCAATTATATTTGTTTCCAAGTTATACCAATTAACATTCATGGTACTGTCAGACCCGACTTGTGGAAATGTTACTCCTTGACCAGGTGATAACAAATTTTGTATACAAAACCCCAACATACTCATGATAATTGTATTCTTACAAATACTCAATAACTGCTTAATATACATTTAATTGTATGAGGTTTTGTAAAAACAGTTAACAAAAAGTTTACAAAAAGCGGATCAACTCACATTGCTGTCTTAGATTATCCTTTAGGGTTTCCTGGTGACAATCTATAATTTACACAAAAGCATACGTGTTAGTATGATAACCCATTTTAACATTAGTAATACCCTCCCCGAGACGGCATTCCAACGACTACGTCGGGCAGAACCACGACAGCTGTTACGGAACCCTAGATCAATCGGGCAGCGTATCTAATACGTATCCAGGGGTTATAATACTTACAACGGAGCAGAACCTCGTTAATTAGGGGGTATTATACCCGTGTATAATGCCTACAATTCAGAATTTAGAGAAAAGAAACATTTTTGAACGAATTCAACTGAAGATCCGAGGCCCTATATATATAGTGCCTGATTCTGGTCTTCACACGGCCCGCGTAAAGGTAGACTAAAGCTTACGCGGCCCGCGTCAACGCTGGTCAACAGCTTAGGTTGTCCGGGTCACCAGGTAGGCTCGACATGTGTTGGGCCACGTGGCGGCCCAGAGCTGCGCCACCTTTTACTTCGCCGCGGTCCGCGTAAGGGTCAAGGGGTCCTTTACGATGCCCGCCTAAACCCCAAAAACATTTTTTTTAATTTTAATAATATTTGAGGTATTCGGGGTCCGTTTTCACGTATGGGGTGTATTTTAGGACATATTGGGATATTTTAAAATATATTGGTGTGTCGGAAAATATTCAGGAGAGTGTCGATTTATTTAGGATTGTTATATCCTCCCCACCTTGTTTTAGAGCTCGTCCTCGAGATCTATTAGAACAAGTGTGGATGTTTCCTTTTGCATTCAAGTTCCCATGTGTATTCAGGTCCTCTTTTGGAGTCCCACTTCACTTTGACTAGAACTAATCTCTTATGCTTGAGGTTTTTGACTTTCCTGTCTTCAATCTGTAGAGGCTTTTCTACAAACTTGAGTTGTTCATTTACCTCTATATCCTTAAGAGGTACTACTAGTGATTCATCAGCTAAACACTTTTTGAGATTAGATACATGAAACACATCATGTATTCCTGCCATTTCCTTTGGCAGTTGTAGCTGATAGGCTACAGGTCCTATTCTTCTAATAATCTCAAAAGGTCCAACATATATGGGACTTAGTTTCCCTCTTTTGATGAATCTTACTATTCCTTTCCAAGGAGAGACTTTTAACAAGACTTTATCTCCTACTTTAAATTCCAATGGTTTGCGTCGGTTATCAGCATAGCTCTTCTGTCGATCACGTGCTGCTTTCAGTCGTTCCTTGACTTGAATAATTTTGTCAGTTGTCTCCTGCACTATCTCAGGTCCATATAGTTGTTTTTCCTCAATTTCTGCTCAACAGACTGGGGTTCGGCACTTTCGTCCATAAAGTGCTTCGAATGGTGCAGCATTGATACTTGTGTGATAACTATTATTATAAGAAAATTCTATTAATGGTAAGTGATCATCCTAATTACCTCCGAAATCAATTTCACAAGCTCTAAGCATGTCTTCCATCGTCTGAATTGTCCTTTCGCTTTGTCCGTCCGTTTGAGGATGATAAGCTGTGCTTAGATTTAACCTGGTTCCCATGGCTTTTTGGAATGAGAGGTAAAATGACTATCTCTGTCAGAAATAATTGATAAAGGTATTCCATGTAAAGAAACAATTTCATTTACATATAGTTTAGCTAGCTGTTCCATACTGAAAGTTTCTTTCATTGGTAGGAAATGAGCTGACTTGGTTAGTCTATCTACAATCACCCAGATTGTATCATTACCTTTCCTTGTTTTGGGTAATTTAGTAACAAAATCCATTGTTATCAATTCTCATTTCCATACTGGCATTTCTAATTGTTGCAGCAATCCAGAGGGTTTCTGATGTTCAGCTTTAATTTGTGAACAGGTTAAACATTTAGAAACATAGGTTGCTATGTCCTTTTTTTCATTCCTATCCACTAGAAATTCTTTCTTAAATCCTGATACATTTTATCATTTCCTGGATGCATCGTATATTTGGACTTATGGGCTTCTTCTAATATACGATGACGTAGGTTTCCTATTTTAGGTATCCACATTCTTTTCTTATGGAATCTCCAAATTCCATCTGTTCCTTGTTCTAGTTCTTTTAGCATACCTTTTAACTTTTCAGTGTCATCCTTGATTACTGATTCTTGTGCCTTTTTAATTTGTTCATTTAAATCTACTTGTAGATTTAATTTAAGAGAATGTACCCTTTTTGGCTTTTCGTGATACTTTCGACTTAAAGCATCTGCCACCAAATTTGCTTTTCCTGCGTGATACTGGATATCACAATCATAATTACTAAGTAATTCCATCCAGCGTCTTTGTCTCATATTCAACTCTTTTTGCCCGAAAACATACCTTAAACTTTTATGATCAGTGAATATGGTAAACTTACTACCATAAAGGTAATGTCTCCAAATTTTCAAAGCAAAAATTATTGCTCCTAATTCCAAATCATGGTTTGAATAATTTTCTTCATGATTCTTAAGTTGTCTAGATGCGTAAGCTATAACCTTTGCATTAATACACATCCATAACCTATCTTAGAAGCGTCACAATAAATTACAAAATCTTCAGTTTCTTCTGGTAATGCTAGTATGGGTGCATGGGTTAATCTTTGCTTAAGGGTTTTAAAGGCTTCTTCTTGTTTTGTTCCCCATTCAAACTTAACAGATTTACAGGTTAGCTTAGTTAAGGGAATGGCTATTCTAGAAAAATCTTGAATAAATCTTCTATAATAACAAGCTAATCCTAAGAAACTTCTAACCTCAGTTGGTGACTCAGGGGTTTTCCATTTGGTAATTGCCTCGATTTTTGTTGGATCCACATGAATTCCTTCATGATTGACTAGGTGTCCAAGAAATTGTACCTGTTCTAACCAAAATTCACACTTTGAAAACTTAGCATAGAGCTTTTCCTTTCTTAATAAACTTAAGAGTGCGTGCAAATGCCTTGCATGTTCCTCTTTACTCTTAGAGTAAATGAGAATATCATCTATAAAGACAATTATAAATTGATCCAAATATGGCTTACATATTCGGTTCATCATGTCCATAAATGCAACTGGGGCATTGTTAAACCAAATCGCATGACAGTAAATTCATAATGACCATACCTTGTTCGAAAGGCAGTTTTAGGAATGTCCTCTTCCTGTACCTTTAATTGATGATATCCTGACCTTAAATCGATTTTGGAGAAAAAGCGTGCTCCTTGTAACTGATCAAACAGATCATCTATTCTTGGTAATGGATACCGATTCTTAATCATGACTTTGTTCAATTAACGGTAGTCAATGCACATACGCATTGATCCGTCCTTCTTCTTAACGAATAAGATTGGCTCTCCCAGGGTGATGAACTTGGCTGTATGAATCCTTTCTCTAACAATTCGTCTAATTGTTTCCTTAGTTCTTGCATTTCTGCAGGTGCCAAATGGTAAGGTGCTTTGGCAATCGGTGCTGTCCCTGGTATCAGATGAATTCTGAATTCAACTTCCCTGTCTGGAGGTCGTCCTAGTAATTCTTCTGGAAATACATCTGAAAACTAAGATACTACTGGAATATCTTTCAGTTCTTTTTCTTTAGTGTTAGTGATTATAGAAATCGAATATACTAATGATCCTTTTCTTATATATCTTGCAGTTTTCATCACAGAGATGAGTTTAGTGGATCTAGAGGTTTTATATCCTTTAATGGTGATCTTTTCACCTTTTGGTGAATTTACTTGTATCGACTTTTGATCACACAAAATACTAGCTTTATTGGCTATTAACCAATCCATTCCTAATACTACATCAAATCCTGCCAGATTCATGGGGTAAAGGTTTGCAATAAATTTTTGATTTAAAATTTTTATTCTTGCTCCCTGCCAGATTTCAGAAATCTTAATGGTTTCCCCATTTGCTGTTTCTACTAGACACTCTTGTGGAAGTTTAGTTAATGATTGATTGAGAAGTTTGCAAAATGAAGTATTAATAAAACTTTGGTTCGCACCAGAGTCAAATAATACGTACTGGCAATTACTTTCGGAATCATCTTGTCGCACGAATTACAAAAGTGATGATTAAACGAAATAATGTTTGTCATTAGAGTTTATAGATATATATACGAGAGATTTCTGATAAATCTAATTTTATCGTTTGACATACCTGTTCGTGATTTATCCTTAAGGGGCAGTTATTAAGACCTTCGAATTTCCTTTATAGATATGCATATCTATTTAATCATATATTTCCTGTACACCTTATTCATAAGGTTAATATGTATAATAGAATTACATTCCTAGAAATAGGGCAAACATAGCTGGAGTGATTTTATTAACATATACCCCTTCTCACCCGGTTTCACCGGAGAGGTATTCTTATCTTACCCGGACAAGCTGGAGTGTTTACCGCATCATACCTAGCCTTGCCGGAGAAGTAATTATCATTGTATTTCCCATACTTAGAATCATAAATTTTCATTATTCGTTATAGCTTGTATCAAGAAACATGAAAATTAGTATTCTCATGATGAATCATGTTCTAGAATCGAGTAATACTAATAAACAAGATATAACAGTGGCCAGTTGTTATTGCTTATTTATCATATTTGCACTTTTCTAGTTATCATTCTCATGGCATACCAACATCCATCACAATTTGTCTTCACAAGTAACTAGCTTATTTCAAAGCTCATACTAAGGCATATCATTTAAAATTTCTTGTACTTCTAGGTGTTAGGTTTTAGGTTTCTATTATTATCATTATTCTGGTTTTCCTGGTTCACTTCGTTGTTCATCTGAACATTTATCAAGTATTAATTATCAAAGACGAATATCTAGTACAATTATACAAACAGATTGATTAAAACGAAATATTGCGATTTATATATATATATATAGGGGAAGGTTCAAATGAAAACCATTAGTTATTGTGAAAACTCGAAAACTAATTAAAAAAGCCAAAAAAAAATACCAATTTTTTTTTTTTTTTTTTGCATATTAATTTTCGCAGGTTTTTTTATATAAAAAAAATTTTCAAAAAAAAAATTTTTTTTTTTTTGTGTAGTGCACATGTGTAATACTACACATGTGTATGTGTACTACACATGTGTATTATTACACATGTGTACTACAAATTTTTTTTTTTTTTTTTGAAAAAATGTTTTTTTTTCATATATAAAAAACTAGCGATTTTTATAAAAACATTGAAAAAAAAAATTTGTGTCTTTTTTAGGCTTTTTTTAGTTAGTTTTCGAGTTTTCACAATAAAAGTGGTTTTCATTTGAACCATCCCCTATATATATATATATATATATATATATATATATATATATATCTTATTACAAATTACAACTGAAATTCTAAATATACTAGTGGTTATGCATCCGTAACTTATTTTAGTCTAACTAGGTTATAGGAGTATTATACTCAACATGCGTTTCTGTAAGATTTATTCTATCTCTTTCTTTTACTAGGTTGTTATCTAATGGACGAAGTTCTTTTAAAGTTTCTGGCTCATAGGTGGCATGGGTGCTGGTACTGGTTTGGCGGTTCAACTATAAGTTAACATTTACTGCTGTAGTAGCTAACATGTAGAGATTTTCCCATTGTTCATCTAATTCATCTTCCCATGGTGGGTTATTACCTGTTTCCTGAGTTTCCTTATTAATTATCACTCATTTTGTTTGTGACTTCCTTACTTTCTCTCGGCTTTTTCTAATAATCCAACTTCTTTTCTTAGTGGTAAATGGTTTCTCAGACTGTGCCTTATGAATAAATATTCCTTCCTTAGTATCTGCTGGGTATCCTGAGGAATTTGGTTGAAATGAGGTTCCCTTATCTTTTGGTGAACTATCTAATTGACGATAGATGCCCAAAATTCTTTGCTTACCCATACTGTAGACTAACAAATAGTCAAATAACATAAAACACATAATCACATAAATTATTTCCTAACACAGAATTTAAAATTTAAGTGTCAGCAGAACACTTCTTTGGCTTGAACCAGTGGCATGGCTCTGATACCACCTTCTGTCGCAACCCCCGATCCCTAATCCCCGGGAACGGGCGGCCGCGAGCCAGTTTCGGTGGTATCGCTTATTATCTAATTTGGCAGCGGAATTTTTCATCAGGACCGTAGTTAGGAAATGTTTATCAGAGTAAAACCACCATATTTGATATTAATAATCACATGGGTAAAACCCAAGTTTCTTATTACAACATGTTTATAGGGATAAACCCTATTTTATTGAATTTAAAACATCGTCTTTTAGGTAACTTTTATAGCCACATTTTTCAAGTCTCCAGTGCTCTCCAGCTGGCTTTTTACTAATTGGCCGTCACATTGTGTTACCTGAAACGCGTTTAAAAAAAAACATTTGTCAGTGGGAAATACTGGTGAGTGAATCCCAGTTCAATCAAGTTTAAATAAAATAAACCATTGTACAGTATTGAGGGCGATCTCGCAATTATATTTGTTTCCAAGTTATACCAATTAACATCCATGGTACTATCAGACCCGACTTGTGGAAATGTTACTCCTTGACCAGGTGGAAACAAATTTTGTATACAAAACCCCAACATACTCATGATAATTGTATTCTTACAAATACTCAATAACTGCTTAATATACATTTAATTGTATGAGGTTTTGTAAAAACAGTTAACAAAAAGTTTACAAAAAGCGGATCAACTCACATTGCTGTCTTAGATTATCCTTTAGAGTTTCCTGGTGACAATCTATAATTTACACAAAAGCACACGTGGTAGTATGATAACCCATTTTAACATTAGTAATACCCTCCCCGAGACGACATTCCAACGACTACGTCGGGCAGAACCACGACAGCCGTTACGGAACCCTAGATCAATCGGGCAGCGTATCTAATACGTATCCAGGGGTTATAATACTTACAACGGAGCAGAACCTCGTTAATTAGGGGGGTATTATACCCGTGTATAATGCCTACAATTCAGAATTTAGAGAAAAGAAACGTTTTTGAACGAATTCAACTGAAGATCCGTAGCCCTCTATATATAGTGCCTAATTCTGGTCTTCACGCGGCCCGCGTAAAGGTAGACTAAAGCTTACGCGGCCCGCGTCAACGCTGGTCAACAGCGTAGGTTGTCCGGGTCACCAGGTAGGCTCGACATGTGTTGGGCCACGTGGCGGCCCAGAGCTGCGCCACCTTTTACTTCGTCGCGGCCCGCGTAAGGGTCAAGGGGTCTTTTACGCGGCCCGCCTAAACCCCAAAAACATTATTTTTTTAAGTTTAATAATATTTGAGGTATTCGGGGTCCGTTTTCGCGTACATGGTGTATTTTAGGACATATTGGTATATTTTAAAATATATTGGGGTGTCGGAAAATATTCAGGAGAGTGTCGGTTTATTTAGGATTGTTATATAGTCTTTCAACAATAACACATCACATAATACAAAACAATTTATCAAAATAGAATTGTCACACAGGAGATACGTAAATGAAGGAACTTGAAATCTTGGGTTATCACACCTTTACTCTCTTTCAAGTTGGAGAATGAAGGTACAAGTGCTCAAGTTGTCAAGTAGGTGGTGTAGTTGTTGAGAATCAAATGCCTTGGTAAACAAATCCACGACTTGCATCTTTGTGTCAATGTATAGTGGTTCTATTTCCTTTTACCCCATTTGTTCCCTTATATAATGGCAATTTATCTCCATGTGCTTCATACGTTCATGATAAAGTGTGTTGTTGGTGATGTGTTTGACAACCAAGTCGTCACGATACTATAGAGTGAGTCAGGCCTTTGTTGGAAATTTAGTAAAAATGAGTTTTTCACTAAATATTTTGGACATCAATAATATTTATATATATGTTGTATAAATAATTATTTAGGGGTTTGTGTTCAAACTACGTCCAAATAGAGCTAAAATGAATGAGATATCGAAGCTTGAAGTTGTATGTTTGGAACAAACAAAGATGAATAAAATGGATTGAGATTTGTCACCTTGTCCCACATAGGTGGGATGACAAAACTTAAAGTGGTATACAAGGAGGGGCACTCCTTGTAAATTGTTTCCTTAAAGGCAAACACTAGTGGAGACCATAAGGGTGCCTCGCACCCGCACATATGCGCCCGTGACGTGGGCTATAGGCCCAATGTGGTGCACTTTGAACTTCGCACACTGCCTTTGTATTTTTGCTCATGAGCGCGAGGTCAGAAACATGGCGGGTCCGCTTATGGCGCACCCTTGGGTGGCGTAGGCGGATGCCATGGCATGTCGCATGTTGATGCAACGCGAGCTCCTTAGGCGCATGGCGCTCGTCATTGGTGAGTTCTAGCGCGCGCATGTTTGAAACAGTAATAGAAGAGCTGGTTGGACATAGTCAAACTATTGACATTGTTGTGAGGTTATATCCCCCTAAACTTTAAAAGGGTGTTTAAATACATCCTAGTCCATTCCTATAATATTCAGTGACATTGTTGTGAGGTTAAGCATAATATGTGGTTAAATGATTCGTGTAAATCATAATTAACCATAATGCTTTTAATGATTTAAAGGGAAATCACTTATGTTGGAGAGAAGAGTGGTCGCTTCGAATGGAATTAGGGCATAATTTCTAGAGCTCCCGCAGAACCAGGAAAGTGCTCCATGACCATTATTGGAGACGAAAAATGAGGAGATGGCCCGACTAGTGTAACACCTCGTAAAATTGTGTCCAATGATGTGTTGACACGTTTCCTAAACCCTAATGATGTGACAACTGGCACAAAACCGGTAATTTCCGTACAGTCTAATTATTATTTAATATCTGCTATTATGCGCTTAAATGTCAACATTGTCTGATTACATGCTATACATGTGAATTCATGCACGTTTTATACTTCAAATATTGTTTTATGCATTACTTTGAGCGTTGCGTCAGAAAGACTAGTAAACTCACCGGTAAGACATACTGTGCCAGTATTTCTACAGAAAGAAGTCAGACAATAGAATTAGGGCCTAGGAATAGGTCCAACACCTAAAATACATTAAAACCTAAGTGTGGATACAAGGGTTAACATATAAACTTTTCGAAAGCTAAACTATGCACTAAAAAGCACCCGAAACGCACTTTAAATGCAGAATTTTGCATAAATCAGCACCAATTCAGCTATAATCAGCTTTTTAACACATTAATATCATGTAGAATTTATGTTTTATTGTCTAGTATAACTTACAAAGTGTCGGGAATTGAAACTGCCACAAAAGGTACTTCATACCTAGTGAAATTGCGCAATTCAGCACTTTAACGAACCGTAACGAACCGAACAACCGGACAATAACCGGGACATCAAAATTTGACTAGAAGTAATGTTTCTATGATATTAAACTAGTATTGATGCTAGAACACCTTAAAAATCATAAAAACACCTAAACACACTTAAACTAACTTAAACCTTCTAGTTTGCACTTTAAACCCTTAACTTCCAAAAATTTACATTTCCCCCCCCCCCCTCACCAAATCCGGCCTCTATGGGCCCCATATGACTTTTAATATTTTATTTAAGCTTGTCCCCTAAATTGGTGCACATGGAATCTTTAAAAAGATTATATGTTGGAAGTTTCTTTATAAAGACCATTAGTAAGTAAACATTGTCCATTTCACAAAAAAATCACCATCTTCTTCATCTTCTCCTCTCTTGGTCTTGGCTCACTTCACACACACACACACACCACCATTTTCAAGCTTCAAACTCATGATCCAAGTATACTAGGAGGTGTAAGAAGCGTATTTAAGAAGGTGTAAGGTGCTAGAAGTTGAAGGACCACCTCGTGGAGCTTTTAACCTCTTATTTTCTTCCTTGTTCATCATCTTTATTTTTGTGCCACTTCCCTAGCCATTAGAGCTAGTAGTAAGCTTCTTGATCACTAAAATAAGTCATGTTTATGTTATGTACAAGTTTCACCATCTAAACAAGTTAACCTTTAAAGAAGAAAATGAGAAGATCTAACATATTTATGAAGAAAACAAGTGATTACATGAAATTTTAGTGTATGTAATGAAGTTGTTGATGTTATATCTTGTGTTTATGTTTAGATCAAGTCTGTTAAAGCTTGGATCTAACAAGTTTAAGCATGGATCTTGAAGGATCCATGGTTAAACTTGTAGGTGAACATATAAAGAATTATGTGAACTTGAAATATGAATTTCTATGCATAATCTTGAAATTTTGAAGTAGTAAAGTGTGTGTAAACTAACTTTTGAAACTAAAACTCATGGAAAGTTTGTTAAAAATTTAACATAAAGTTTATTTTTGAAAGATTTAAAGTTATTAAGCATGGATCTTGAAAGATCCATGGTTAATCATGACATTAAAAATAATGATCTTTCTAATAGACATAAAAGTGGTTTTAGAACATGAATTACAAACTTTAAAGACCCTTAAACTCATGGATGGGTTGGTTAATGAAATAAAGTTTCATAAAAGTTTGCTTAAAATACTCAAGAACACTTATTTTTGGAAAGATCATCTTATGTAAAGTGTAGATCTAAAAGACTACACATTTTTAACAAGAATCAAGTTCACCATGATGTTTCATATGAAGAAATTAGTATATGTTGTTGATGATTGTTGCTAAAAATTGTTTTTGGTGTTGAAAAGAAAATAAACACATGTTTTGAGAACATGGGAAACCTCCATTTTTAGGGGAAACTATGTCAAAATTTTTATAAAATTTTGACACTTATAAAAATATAAGTTTTGGTGAAACTTGTTCCCTAAAAATTCACCCAAAAATATTTACCAAGGTTTCCCTAATTTTTGTGTAAAATTCCAAGTTAAGAAATGATGATTTCTTCAAGTTAAAATATGTATTAAGTATATATATGTCACACCCCCAAAATACCCCATGTGGAAACCCCCGCGAGGCGTGTGACGTACCAGGATCTAGCCACCAATCACATTGAACTTATAAAGATGTTTCAATAAAACTTTCATTTATTAAAATAAGTGTTACAATACAGATCTATTATCCAGCGGAAGCATATTACATTTTGTTATGAATTTCATAAAGCATGTGTATAAAACCCATCAGACTTGTCTTGTGATTCCTTGCAACTTGACCCATGACCACTCCAGCATCCCAGACAGCAAGTTCCAACAACATGTACCTAAAGGCCTGCAAGCATGCAAAAAAACATGTATCAGACAACGCTGGTGAGTTCACAGATTTGTTAAACCGTTCGTTACCAATTACTTATTCATGTTATGTTATGTTATGCTGTGTTATGTTGATAATAACTCGATACCGCAGACGGCCCTTTTTGCCCTTCTCCAATGCTCTATCAAACATTGGTTATGATTTAAAGTTATTAGTTCACGCCCGTCCTATCCAGGTACGTCGTGAGGGTGCCAAACCTAATAGAGCTATCAACTAATAACACCGTTGCCCTACAAGCAACAACCCGGTAGTATGATGGGACTTAAGTGATAGAGAGTGAGTGTATTATCCAACCATAACGTTTACTAAAAACCGTTGCATATCCCCTGCAAGGATATGCGTATGTGAAATCCGCCTCCCATCCCCTACAAGGATGTGGGTATTTGAAAACCGCCTCATATCCCCTACAAGGATATGGGTTTACGAAAATCCGTTTACAAGTTTTGTCAGTTTGATTGTCCCCACCGGACGCATGCTTGTTTTGAGAGAAGTGAACTCACCTTGGTTTGCTCGGTATGGTTAGTTACTCGTTTACAGTTGGTCAACCAAATCCTAACATGTTATCGATAACGGTCAGTTTCATAGCACATAGATCTCATACTCTTTGCACATAACATACAAGTAGCGTACACATAAACACACACACCATACAAGTCATACCAGTTTATCATGCAACATGTCCACCAATTATTATCACAAGATCACATAACAGATATTCGGTTCTCATACAATTTTACACTAGAGTTCATGTTCCAATAAACATCAAGCAGTCTATTAATACTCATCATAAAAGTGTGCGATTGAGTTAAACTTGTGCGACCCAACATATATATATATATATGTGCAACTGATTTTCTTTTAGTGCAGCCCACTCCTAACTCGGCCCAACAACTGTGTGATCCTATATAGTGTGTAGCCCATTGAAGGCATGTGGACCTATAGTTAAACAGGCTCACATGTGAAGCCCAGATCCTTTGCTCGACCCAATTCCTAGTGTGAGGCCCGGATCCTTGTTTCCCATTTGTTTCGCATACAACCAGAGCCCATATCTTTCCTTATGTTTTGCAACCCATATATCTCATTTAATTAGTTAATTTCAGCACATAATTATCAACGATTGATCTTGTATTATGACTATGAAACTTCACACAAACAAATCCAATTTAACAACAACCACTTGAATAGGATCGAATCACATAACTCAAACCGTCTACTGGGCCCGTCTGGTTACTCCCACGGCGAAATACCAAAGCGACGAAACATCAACTTTCGTCGAGACCATATGCGACGAAACACCACCCTTTTTCGTCAGGGCATGTCGACGAAACATCAACTTTCATCGTGAATAACATCAGATGGTTATGGTGCATTCTACCAACCCTAATCGCTACCACTTTTCAACACTATTATAACCACTACAAATCACTGATTCACATGATCTAATCATACACAAATCTTGTGACCCTTGAACTAAACAATCAGTGAACATCAGATCGAATAAAATTGCTAACATAATCACAATCATGCAGTCACAGTTCATCAGTTTATGCTACCATAATACTGACCAAATCTATCCATCTGTTAACACAAGAACATCACCATTCCAATTCATTAATTCAATATTTACACAACTCAGTTAGTCCAATATTATTACATGATTCTACCAAAACCCTAAGTCATAATAACTCTCATGCACTGTGCACCAATCATCAAGTAATAACACAATCAAAGAATGATCAAATATGTAAGAAACACAACCGAAACATTGGTGGACACTGACCTAGAGATGCAGAGTGAATACGTTGAAGGAGGCAAGGCTTCGAATGATGATTATTACCAGCGATTCCAAGGGAGGAGGAGAGAAGCAGTTAGGGTTTTCTAATCCTTGTGTTTGCAGCCAGAAAAACCACGCACAACATGTTGTGCGTATATCCTCACCATTGTGGGCCGGATTTAACTAGGCCCGATAGAATGTATGGGCCGAGACCAACTTTTAGGCGGGGAGGTGTGCGAGTCTAACGAGTGTATACAATCCAGATTAACGTGTTGTCGCGTAACAATATAACGCATAATTATTTAACAACTTAAAATCACTTACTTTGAGATACTACCAAGTATAATTGAACATCGTTACACGTGATCATGAAGCACAACGCGAGTTAAAGGTTTCAGGATTTAAACGATGCTAGCCTTGAAGGTTCGGGTTGTTACATCATCCCCAACTTGAAAGAAATTCCGTCCCGAAATTTGATAAGCAATCCCAAAAATCCCAAAACAGCAAGGCGTTAGATCAGGATGACTGTGGATTTTCCCCAAGTGCCATAATATATATTTTTAGGGAAATATATATATATATATTTAGTGATCACCAAATTTTGTGCTAAGTGTATATTATGTGTAATATATGTAGTAGTGTATTAAGGGCTTGAAAATACACTAAATACTCCCATGGAGTATAAATACAAAAATACACATACAAATACATGAGAATACATAAGTATACAAGATACAAAATTCCTCACAAGGAAGTACAGGGACAAATGCAAGAAAATATATTTATAAAAATATATTCCTTAACATATTATTGAATTTGGACAAGTTATGGACTTAAATATATATTTTTGGACAAATATATAAATCCTATACCAAGTAATGGAATTTATACAAAAATCGGGTGGATAACCAGAATGATTATATGTATTTTATAGCATGACAAAATATATATATTTCATACAAGTCTTAAAAATATATTATTTTGAAGAAACATAATTCCGAAAAGTAATAAAAATCAAAGTATTGATTTTTGGTGAAAAATACAGAATACACAAGTATTTACATAAAATACAAGTATACTTTCCTAAGAATACTTGTACAAAAATAATATTGAAAATATTATTTCACAAAATACTTATATTGATTTTTGGGAAAATAATATAAGTAACATACTTGAAAAGTTAAAAATATAAATTATTTTTAACAACTTATTACCTTGAGAAAGACTTGATAAATGAATATATATTTGTGAAGTGAAATATATATTTACAATAAACATCGTATACCCAAAGTACCAGAACATGACAAACGGGCAAGACCCGACGAATAAGGGCACGACCCTCACTTAGAATGAATGCATAAAGAACTTATACATAAACAAAAGATGGTGCCTTGTACTTGTATGATACAAGTCTATTGACTAACATTAATAGAACGCATATAGGTTACGACGCTACGAAACCAACCGGTGAAGTTTACGGCGCAGGATACGCAAAGTTGTGAGTTCATGTCCCCCTTTTCTTTTAACAGTTTTCAGTTTTATAACTTCGGGGGTGAAATACATGTTACAAATGTTTCGAATGTTTACAAATGGTATGTAGAATACAAAACTAAGGAATGATACTATAGATCATGTGACGAATAAGGTACCATAAGCACCACTAATCAACGTATACATTTAGACCGCGGAACAAAAGGTTATATCTAATGGGTTTCAGGCAGCCACACTCTTGGCCACACTTTTACCAAGAGTGCTTTTGTGTCTCTAGTCGTGAATCGACAAGTAAAAATGCCTATAGTTTAGATGCTTCCTATGTCGTTACACATGTTAGTGACCTTGCAAACCACTAGCGATCTCGTATTCCTTGCATTTACAGAACTCAGTTTCAGTTACGTCTTTACAAATTACATACCATGTTTTCATACAAGTATACAAATACTCTATACAAAAACTGCATGAACTCACACCAACATTATGTTGACGATTTTCCAAAACTTACATGTATTTCAGGAAACAAGTTGGATCTTGGGCGCTGGTGTTGTTTTCAAGACGTAAAATTTCAAGTTTAGATGTCATCCACTTTTGTTTTGTATCATAACTTGAGGGTTTTGGTTGAAACATAAATGACTTATGTTTGTAACATTTCAATCTTATGAATGGAAGAACATCTTGTTTTAATCATATAGTTGTTTATTATAATTGAATGCAATGATATTAAGCAAGTCACACATCATACGCTTCCGCAAAAGTCAGGGTATGACAGTTTGGTATCAGAGCTTCGATTGTAGTGAACTAGGATTCCTTCTCGAGTCTAGACTACAATCATTAGAACTCTCTCACGAAAACATTTTTACAAAGGTTTTTCATTGCCTTTACGAAACGCGCCAAGATCCATGAGTCGAACATTTTTCAAAGCAAAGACAAAACAAGGGCATTAGTAGGAAGAGAGAATACCCCGACCTGTGTGACAAATGAGGTATAGTCGGTCCATGTGGGATAGACTTGCCAAAGACAAAATGACCCCCCGGAAGAACAGACGAAAATTATATGTGGTATGTTGCATTTATGTGCTTGTATATGCTAAGTAACATTAGTATTCATTAATATATATGCATATATGTGTACGGAATGATTATTGACGGGAACGAGATACCTTCGACTTCAAATCCTGTTATTATACTTGACGCGCACAATGAGACTATCGACCTCGCTCTTATTGCGAAGCTTGTGGCTGACGTGGTTACCAAACGAGACCCTGAGCTTGTCTCCGTAGAAGTTGGCTATTCTTCCCTCTCGAATGCGAAGGTGTCTGACTACGATAGTGACGACGAGGCGGAGGAGGTAACCTTGGACATTAACCTTACAAGTGAGACGAGGTCCCTGAGGCAGTTACGAAGCCCGAATGACAGCACTCGTTTCCAGACAAAGAGAACAAAGTACTCATCTTAAAGGTCCCCCTCCAACTACTAGTGCTAGGAACCCTCCTTATTCCTATTCTGGCTAAGCATTGTGCCATTTCGCGCGTAACAACATCGGACGTTGGCGCGTGGACCATCATAAAGGTCCATTCCATGTTAAAGGGATAAGGACAGTAATGTTCCCTCTTTGATCGATCGGCTGCTTTAGACGAGGGAAAATTAGGGTGACCATGTAAGACAATTTATTATTACGGGGCCGACGTAATAACGACTTGTAGTGCATGGAAATTCTGATGGACTCTGCGGGTAAAGTAAATGATCACTATCTATTTGAATCTCTTAAGTCGTTCCAAATCTCCATCTAATAGAACCTTAACCAAGATAGTTACTATAGCACCCTCCAAAGTAGGGAATTTGTCTTTGCCTACTTCGCGAGTAACACTTCTACCTGTAGTATGAGTCGTACGGGACCCGGTGTTCAAGCAAGTGAAGATGGTAAACACTCGGGAAAGATTTTCCTCAACACTTTAGGATTCTTGTGTTTAACCTACAGCACCCCAAACCTGTCCATTATAGATGCTGTGATAAGACCCAAACCCTTGACATCCGCTTTACTCTAAAGAGGTGGCATGGCGCGAGCTGTGGTGTAACTTATTTACCACACTCTATTCGGCATACAGGAAGACTAGGTGAACCATATTGGGACTCATGGAGCCCAAGCCAAATCAATGTGTGCGTCACGCAGCCCAGTGTGCCAAAAAGGGGTCCTCCCTATATTGGACAATCGAGAACCATGAAGTATAGAACCCATAATATAAGGGCGGAAGTAACCCCTCGATATTCTCAAACAAATTGTTGTTCCATTTAGGCACATGGAAGACACATGCAAGAAGATTCCTCTCGATGTACACCTCTATCAGTACCTCCACACTCTCTTTCCCATAGTGCACTCCATCATTTGGGTAGTGCATTCACACCTTGGAAACCGCTTTACGTTTGCTACCAAGCACAATTCGGTCCCGAGGATGAAGTCATGTACCCTCACGACCTTATTTCTGTGTTTCCACTATTACCTCCTTCTATACATGGTAGTAATGCACAACCCTCATCTTTTGGGAGGTGTACCCGCCTCCGTAAAACTAAAGATTATAGAAGAGTCGGAGACTTAAGGAATAAACAAGAAACAAGATGAAGGGAAGGCTTCACCGTATTTTGTATAGCACTGGATGAGTTGCTTCAATCGGAGTAAGGTGACTCCGAGGAGGTTTTCTACACAAGACTAATTGCAACAAGTTGATTTGGTGTATGTAAAAGTCGATGTACCTTAACAAGATTTTGTTGCGACTCATTTTACCTCGCTACAATGATGAGATGATTACGGTGGGAAGATTTGCACAAGCATCATCAGGAATAACCCTACCTTTATACTTATGGTGCACGACGAATAAGCTTTGCTTTCGCACATAGACGACAACATTTATTCCAAAATAAATGTTTAATCTCGTCGATGTGTTTTATACATGAGAAGCACCTGGAACCACAGCGAAGGAAACGCTGGCCGAGACTAATCAGAGCCTATAACTGCAACAAAAGCCGAGCTTGAAGCTCTGTAGAACCAACAAGTTGCTGAAGCAATCGTCCAATACGAAGCAAGCAGTACTGAAAACAACGGCGAAATAAGAGGAATATACACATCCCAAGTAAAGCTCTAAAGCAAACAACAAACATAGGGAATCGTTGCGACTAGGAAAGTCAAGGCATTCGTTGTCACGACTAAGATAGGTGATAAAAACTACCAAGAAGAACTCCCAAGGAGTGATAGGTGTGGTTATCATCACACAGGTCCGGGCATGACTTGTAGGTGTGGAAATTGTGACAAGACCGGGCATAGCAAGGAGGCATGCTGCTCTGGTACGGGACATGGGAATAGGAGCCAGGACAGCGATAGAAACCCGAACGATAGTAGGAAGTAGAGCAGTAATGGAAACAGCAAGGGCAAAGGTTGCTACGGATGTGGCGAAAAAAGACATTATCGAAAGGACTGCCCGGGGAAAAACCAAGTTAGTAGAAGCATTTTCATGAAAGGAACACGCAACGCACGCTAGGACCCGAACGTAGTTACGAGCATGTTCCTAATAAACCGGCACACTGCATCCGATCTATTTGATACCGACGCCGACTTTGGTGTTAGGTCTATGGAACTTACGGATATACTTGGCTTAGGAACAAGTAAGCTAGACACCCCATATTCTATAGAGTTGGCAAATGGGAAATTAGTTGAAGTGGATGAAGTTATTAAGGGTTATACATTGAACTTAAAGAACAAAAGTTCCTATCAACCTTCTACCAGTTGCTTTAGGTAGTTTTGATGTGGTAGTCGTAATGGATTGGACATCCAAAGATGGAGCTGAAGTTGTTTGTCACGAGAAAATCATTCGCATCCCTCTTGTGAATGATGGAACACTTAGGAGTACACGACCTTCATGTAATTGATGCAAAGATGATAAACCCATAAGGCGGAAGACGATGACATTTCACATTGGCCATGAAAGCGCAAAGGTGTCTCTGAAAAGGCTACATAGCCTTCCTTGCTCATATAGTCGACAAGGAGACCAAGGAGTCAAGATTAGAGGACATCCCCATTGTAAAAGAATTTCCAGAAGTCTTTCCTGTTATGGGTGGTTTTCTGAACATATATGCTGCATAATATTCTGACTTTATTTCTTTTATTGTGATCAGGATACCGGATCAGGATATTGGTAACATCCTGATGCAGTATCCTGATAATAACTAATTAAGCTCACGTGCAGATTAACGAGGCAGGCATGTAACGTTCGGATGGACTTGTTCTCCCGAAGACTTGGGCTAATCTGTTGAAATAGGAATGTTGAAGCCGGAAGACGTGGACTACAACGTTCACAAAGGGAATATTCGCTATATACTGGATTTATAGGCTAGTTTGTTAGTTTCGTTTTACTATAAATAGGATTGATCGGATCAGATAGAACACACACAATTTTCCGTACATTCTTGCTCTCTACTAGTTGCAAACACTCACAAACACTTACACTTGTATTCAAATTACATTGTAACACTTAGTTGATCCGCATCATATCCTGCACTGTATCCTGAAGTTTGAAGCAATAAAAAGAACAAGGCAGCTACGATTGTCAGCTCCCGAGGTTTTATGCCGGCTATCTAGATTGATCAAGGGCTTTCCTCATACATCTCGTGTCACTATTTACTTTTCACCTCATTGTTTGATTGTTAATATAGCTCCATATCCTGAGCAATATCCTGAAAACTGTTTTTGTAACCATCATACTCAGAATATTTTCAATACACCTTGTCAGCACACTACCTCACTTAACTAATTTGATCACTTAATTGCTTCGGTAATTTTTGACCAAAACAATTTGGTGCCCACCGTGGGGCAAGTGGTGCTATTTTCGAAATCGTTACTTGGTTTTCTATTTTCAAAACTTTTTGCCACGCTATTTTCAATGGCCTCAAAATCAAACATGAGCTCTTCTACCGTGTCTGCTACAACCTCTGCAACAGTTGGTTCGGTGCTTCCACCACCTCCGAGGATGCAAGCTTCTTCACAGCCCCAGGATCCTTCAAGAAGGACTGAAGCTCATGTGGCTCGGGATGTTATCCCCACTCAGAATGTTCAAGGATCCGCTGTCTCAAGGGAAACTCCTATTTTGGCTTCTAATGATGAAATTCTAACTTTGTTTGGTAGTATACATGATCAGATGAAGCAACAGAAGGAGACCAACCAGATGCTGATAAGAGAGATACAACTCTTGAAATCCAGCTCCAGCAGGCCTACTGAGGATATCGTCACACCCTTGCAGCCCAGGGCTTTGAACTTCAGCTCGGCAGTATATACTGAGGATAACCAGGGCAATATTGTGCCAAGCCATTCCCAAAATCATACCCCTGAGATACCCTCTTCGGTTAGGGTGTCAACTATGAGAAGTTTAGGATATGCTTCAGGATATGGCCAGAATCCTCTGACTGGTAATGTGACACCTGTGTCACTGTGACCATCAAAAAAATACCAAACCAATGAAATATTGTGTTTCATACTTGGGATTAGTATAAATATGTGTATCGTTTGCACATATCAATTCTTGTTCGATTTCGGGCTTTAAATCGCTTTCCGGAAGGTTATACACGATCTGATGGGTAAATATAACCAGTTTAATGCAACAAACACTCCATAACAGTGACATAGGCTTAACATACCTTAAATATCCTTTACATAACTTAGAAACAAGTTTTGGATGGTTTGGTATGCCAAAATCAAGTTTTGTTCGCTTACAGGGACTAAATTCGACAAACTGCGAAAGTATGCCGATTTGTACTGTAACGAACATTCCAGAACTTGATCATAAGTTAAATATGCCATAAATATCCTTTATATAGCTTAGAAATAGGCTTTGAGGTGTTTGATGCGCAAAAAATAAACTTTCTTGACCAATAGGGACTAAAAGCGTCAAAAAGTGCATAAGTTTGCATTTTCGCGCATATCTTACGTTCTGAATATATCCGGACATCCAAAAGTTTATGTAAGCATTAAAATATTTTATTTTAGTGTTTGGCATAAGAAAAATCCATTCGTCGCGCAGTTTGGATCGTTTTTCGCGTTCGTGCGAATTTCGTCGTAATTAAGCGAACATCGCAATTGTACGACCAAAGGAACCGACATCCGACATATTTTTGAGCATGTTTCATGTCCACATTGTTTAGGCATCATTTTAGGGCCTTAAAGTTGGATTAACGGGCCTTAAACAGGTCAAAATGGCTTTAAACACATAACAGGGACCAAAACTATAATTTTGCAAACTGTTTGCTGGTCTGAGCAGCCCAGGCGGGCCGCGTAGACCCCCCTTGGGTCTTACGCGGGCCGTGTGAACCTGCCAGGTCTGCAAAATTGTAATTCCAGCCTGTTTCCAGCTGTTCTACATGATTTTACCACTTGCAAATGGTATTTATCAAACTATGGGCTCATTCTAGGGGCTCTAATGGTTTTAGAATACAATGGGCCCAATTAGAGGGCCTGTTTCCAGCAAGATTGAAGCTCGTTTCCCGATAAACGATCCTAACGATTCTAGATTTCCTATAAATACCCCCCATCCCTTTGCTCAAAACCCACACTTGATTTCTGAGATTTCTCTAAGTTGAAGTGCTAACCACTTCATACCTGAGAATACTTGGAAAATCAAAGCTTGCGGGGACCCTTTGTAAGTATTCATTCGTTCTTTTTATGTGTTTTTAGCATTAAAGTCAAACTTTGTTTGACTTTATGCATTGACCAGTTTATGGTCAATGCGAAGTTCGTTTGAACTTCATAACGTGAGCGTAATCACGATGGTTATAGTCCCTAGTGACTATACCTACTGATTACCACGTTATCTAGGCTTAGTGACGAGTCATAGTTTCGGCCAAAATGCGTATTCTTGCGTATTTTGTAACCAAACTACTTTTAGGTACCAAACCTGTTTTCTAACCTCGTTAAACATGTTTTAACATGTTTAGCTCGTCACTTTAGGTTTAGTGCTTATGTAGGGTTGTAAGGTAAACGATCTAAACAATCGCTTATACTTTCGAACCCGACCCGTTTGGTCGATCATTAGGATCTGACCAAACACATTAGGTGACCATAGTTGTATAGGGAATAACCTTCCGAGGTTATACCTTATGGTCACGACGTTTAGTTAGTTGTATGATAGGTAGTTTATATGCCTTAGGTAAATTACCAAAATGCCCTTTTTACACATAAATTCATTTTAAACATATGTAACATAAATTTTGACGTCTAAAATGATTAGGCAACATTATTAGACTTGTTAAGGCATATAATACTTGTCATAGGACTAGTTAGGCGGTCCAAACGTGTTTTACGCGAACGACGCGTTAAGGTAGCGTAAGCTACCTAAGCGGGTCGTAATGGGTCGTAAGCACTTAGGTTAGGTTTCCTTTTAGTATATAGGCTTTGCTAAACCATTTCATATGAGTTCCAACACTCATTTGGTTTACGAAGCCTCATTCTATCCGATCTCCCGGTTTAGGTCCGCTTATTTACATAGTTACCTATATAGGGTGCCGTTTGATTCCGTGATCCCTCTAGCTTTGCTTGGTTGTTGTTCAAGACTTCTAAGCACCCTCAAGTGAGTACATAGACCCCTCTTTTACTGTGTATGTTTGATTCCGTGATCCCTCTAGCTTTGCTATGTATGTTTACTTAACATGCTAGCACATTGTTTTACATTACATTTCTTTTGCTATGTATGTTTACTTAACATGCTAGCACATTGTTTTACATGACTTTTCTGCTTTGTATGTTAACTTAGCATACTTAGTACATTGTTTTACACTACATTTTGCTGCATATGCTCATCCAGCATATGGACACATTGAATTACATTTTGAACCGTTTGTAACTATTTGACTATGTGAACCGTTTGTAACCGTTGAATTATGTGAACCGTTTGTAACTGTTGAACCGTGTGAACCGTTTGTATCTGTTGATTGACATGAACCATTCGAAATCTGTTTGAACCGTTGGGTTAGGGAAGTGATTAGGTAACGGGGCGGGTGTAATGTGCTAAAAGCATGGTGGATACGCCACTGGTACTTCCTATATATAAGTGCTTTTAACACATTATATGTCGTTGCGTTATCTAAATCACTTGGGCAAGGTTATCAAAACAAAGTTATACTACAAGGTTTTTCTAACGATATATATATACTATTCGAGTTTTTATTTCAAAAACGATTTACAATCTGGGTTTAACTAAACAAATGTTTTGGAGTTAAGAATCATGGCTATGAGATTTTATAAATTATAACCGACTTGATTTGAGTTGGTTAATCTTGTCGCAATACTATACTTTTCAAAAACAAAGGTTTTTAATTAAGTATTGCAACATGCAAACTAGCCATGAATCTGACACTCAAACAAAACCTATGTACTCGCCGGCATTTTTATGCTGACGTACCTATTTTCACATGTGTTTCAGGTACAATAGTTGATGATGCTTGATGATGATATTTGTGTACTTTCACATAGGATTGGACGAGGCCTTAGTGACTTAATAACAATGGAAGTTTATTTGTTCATGTTTTGTTTCAAATTCCAATGTAATGTAATAAATTTAATTCAATAAAACAAAATTGTTTGATCCATGGTTGTGAAACAATGATTCTGTTACAACACTCCCCGACGTTTCCGCCACGTTTTGTTGTTTTACGTGGTCGGGGTGTGACAGAAAAGTTGGTATCAGAGCCAATGGTTATAGGGAATTAGGTTATTAGTAATGCTTTGACCTAGACTATAACCTTCCTAGGACCCTAACGCGAGTTTACTTGCGTTTAGTCATAAAACAATACCGTTGCCTATCTTTAGGCAGCAACCACAATGAGAACACAAAACTCGAATCTGCTTTGAAAACTAATCATCTGTTCTAGGATGACTTATTTTAAGGTTTCGAACCTTCAAAGTTTTCAAAATCTCGTCAGAGTTTGGGTCTAAATAATGTGAACACGTGCAAACTGGAAGGGTGGATGCCTGTACCCTGATTTTTCTGTCTAAGGCTAGAGTGTTCGTACAAATCCGCAGTATCGGACTAGTCACTCTTACCTGGTAACTCTTGGGGTGAGTGTCCACTTATAGGCGAGCATGTCTTCGCGATACATCATGAGGACCTATCTACTTTGACTCAGCCTTTGTGTGTCGTTTGTTTGCTTCGTGGTTCAAACAAATGACCATCACCCATGCTTTTGGTCGGTATTTGTAACATCCTATTCTTACCCAATGCCATTTCACTTGTTTCCTCCCTTGTTCCCCCTTTTAGAATGCCTCCACGACGCGAGAATCAAGTACCTATTGAAGAACTAGCAGCTGTCATTACGCAGCAAATGACTACTACAATCCCGAACATTGTTGCTCAACGTAACCAGGCTCTCAACAACAACAATGTCCCCTGCAACTTCATGACGTTCAACTCGGCTAAGCCATCAAAGTTTTCTGCGTCTCAAGGAGTGACTGCACTTCTGCAATGGTTCGAGAGTTTAGAGAGCACCTTCAGACATGTTCAATGTCCAAACGAGCGAAAGGTAGATTTCGCATCTAGTGTCTTTGAGAAACGAGCTTTGACATGGTGGAAAGGTGTGATGAGAGATAGGGGTGCCGATGTGGCACTGGCTCAAACATGGGAAGAGCTTCGAGCTCTGATGATGAAGGAATTATGTCCTCGTCACGAGATCAGGGCCTTGGAAAGGGAATTTGACGATCTTAAACAAGATAGCGGTGAGCATCGAGCCTACACGGACCGTTATGAGGAGTTAAGTCTGTTATGCCCAAACATGGTCACGCCTTTGGATAAGGCAATCGAAAAGTACATTGATGGTCTCCCTGACTCAGTACAAGACTTTGTGACTGGTAGTAATCCCACTACAGATAGACAGGCCATTGAGCTATCCGCTACCTTGACTAAATCTCAGATCAGGAAAGGTAAACTTTTCTGAAAAAGTGACAAGAAACCGGTCGAGGAATCAAAACCCAAGGAGGAACAGACTGAGTCCCCCAAGAAGTCAAAGAAGCGAAAGGCTTCTCAAAACTTCGCCGTGGTCGCTCACAACGGTCAAGCCGTCCCCAACCAACCAGCTCAACCCCCTGCTAGGAAACCCTACAACGGAACTGCACCCTTGTGCAACCAATGTAGCCTACATCATCATGCTGGTGTGAAGTGCCGCACATGCCAAGTTTCTGGACTTATAGGTCATACAGCGAGGGTTTGCCCAACTGCAGCTGCACCTAATCAAGTTAACAACAATCCTGCTTAAGGTCGTTTTCCACCAGGTTCTTGCTTCAACTGTGGCTAGATGGGCCATTTCCGAAGAAATTGCCCAAGGCCTGCTAATGCGAATCCAGCACTGGGATGAGCATCTGACCGATTGGAAGAGAACACTGTTTAGAAATAATCAAGCTTTATGTATTATTCTCTTTTGTTGTCAAGATCTAAGAAACAGTTGTTGATGTTGTTTATATGGTTGCATGTATAAAACAACACATCCCCTACATTACCGACAATCAAGGAACCGTATTCCTTGAAGAACAGACTACCCCCAAAATTCTTCCACTTTATGATCTCTTGCGTTTTCCACGAAAATCCTAAGTACCCGTTTCTTCCAAGGAAAAACGAAGTACAAGGCGCAAGTTACAACTCTAGACGAATACCCACTCCTTAATGGGGTACCTAAGTGTATTTCCGTAAGTCCTTAATTGTTGTATACCTTAATTCGAATGTGGTGATTCCTTGTAATCAAAAATCGAATTTTTGGAAGATCATCCTATCTTTCAGATAGATGCTTGAGGACGTTGAAGTCCATCAACTTGGTTCCTGGTATGCCTTGAATACCCATGTTCAAATCGACGTCAAGTTAATAGCAATCAATAACAAGATAATAACAATTAATAACCAAGAAAATAATTATGTGCTTATGTGTTCTTTTTTTTCATTGTTTTGTGTGATCCAAATTATGTTATCCAAATCCTCGTAAAATCTTCCATATCTTCGTATAAGGGATTCATAGTAGGATACCCAAAGATACTACCTTAAATCCTTAATGGGCTTCTACGTAATAGTTTAGACCCATGGGTTGTAAAGTACTATTCCATAATTAGACCACTTGAGTGGTCTAGTTAAACAGATTGATCCAAAAATCTGGTTAGGAATATCATGTGATGATATAGCTGAAAAGACTCCTTGGTGGTCAAATTAAAGAGATCATTTGTCGATCTAATTAAAAGGACCCTATGGTAGTCTAGCCATACTCATCGCAGGTTTGATTTTCTTCCCCTACACATTATGAAATGCACTGTGCGGACTATGCAAGGAATTACGTAATTATGGACGCGTAAATAATTATGGAATTTAGTGCACAGAAACCACAGCTAGTTTTGTCATGTGTCTAGAGTTAACCCTTTTCATATCCGTTTCTGAGGAAGCAATCGTTGAAAATGACTCCGTCAGTTCATTTTCGTTTCTGAAGATTGTCCGTTAAGGAAATGATTATCCGTTTGTTTACCCTTTTCATTTCCGTTTCTGAGGAAGCAACCATTGAAAATGACTCCGTCTGTTCATTTTCGTTTCTGAAGATTGTCCGTTGAGGAAATGAATATCCGTTTGTTTACCCTTTTCATTTCCGTTTCTGAGGAAGCAACCGTTGAAAATGACTCCGTTAGTTCATTTTCGTTTCTGAAGATTGTCCGTTGAGGAAATGAATATCCGTTTGTTTACCCTTTTCATTTCCGTTTCTGAGGAAGCAACCGTTGAAAATGACCCCGTCTGTTCATTTTCGTTTTTGAAGATTGTCCGTTGAGGAAATGAATATCCGTTTGTTTACCCTTTTCATTTCCGTTTCTGAGGAAGCAACCGTTTAAAATGACTCCTTCTGTTCATTTTCGTTTCTGAAGACTGTCCGTTGAGGAAATGAATATCCGTTTGTTTATTCCTTCATTTCCGCTTCTAAAGAATACTCGTTGAGGAAAATGACTCCGTCCGTTCATTTTCGTTTCTGAAGAATGTCCGTTAAGGAAATGACAGGATTATGCCTTGCATATCTCTGGTGGTTATTTGACACAAAGTCACAGACAGACTCCTACGAATAAATTTCGGGACGAAATTTCCTAAAGTAGGGGAGACTGTGACACCTGTGTCCCTGTGACCATCAAAAAAATACCAAACCAATGAAATATTGTGTTTCATACTTGGGATTTGTATAAATATGTGTATCGTTTTCACATATCAATTCTTGTTCGATTTCGGGCTTTAAATCGCTTTCTGGAAGGTTATACGCGATCTGATGCGTACATATAACCAGTTTAATGCAACAAACACTCCGGAACTGTGACATAGGCTTAAATAACCTTTACATAACTTACAAATAAGTTTTGGATGGTTTGGTATGTCGAAATCAAGTTTTGTTCGCTTACAGGGACTAAATTCGACAAACTGTGAAAGTATGCCGATTTGTACTGTAACGAACATTCTGGAACTTGATCATAAGTTAAATATGCCATAAATATCCTTTATATAGCTTAGAAATAGGCTTTGAGGTGTTTGATGCGCAAAAAATAAACTTTCTTGACCAATAGGGACTAAAAGCGTCAAAAAGTGCATAAGTTTGCATTTTCGCGCATATCTTACGTTCTGAATATATCCGGACATCCAAAAGTTTATGTAAGCATTAAAATATTTTATTTTAGTGTTTGGCATAAGAAAAATCCATTCGTCGCGCAGTTTGGATCGTTTTTCGCGTTCGTGCGCATTTCGTCGTAATTAAGCGAACATCGCAATTGTACGACCAAACGAACCGACATCCGACATATTTTTGAGCATGTTTCATGTCCACAATGTTTAGGCATCATTTTAGGGCCTTAAAGTTGGATTAACGGGCCTTAAACAGGTCAAAATGGCTTTAAACACATAACAGGGACCAAAACTATAATTTTGCAAACTGTTTGCTGGTCTGAGCAGCCCAGGCGGGCCGCGTAGATCCCCCTTGGGTCTTACGCGGGCCGTGTGAACCTGCCCGGTCTGCAAAATTGTGATTCCAGCCTGTTTCCAGCTGTTCTACATGATTTTACCACTTGCAAATGGTATTTATCAAACTATGGGCTCATTCTAGGGGCTCTAATGGTTTTAGAATACAATGGGCCCAATTAGAGGGTCTAGATTGAAGCTCGTTTCCCGATAAAGGATCCTAACGATTCTAGATTTCCTATAAATACCCCCCATCCCTTTGCTCAAAACCCACACTTGATTTCTGAGATTTCTCTAAGTTGAAGTGCTAACCACTTCATACCTGAGAACACTTGGAAAATCAAAGCTTGCGGGGACCCTTTGTAAGTTTTCATTCGTTCTTTTTATGTGTTTTTAGCATTAAAGTCAAACTTTGTTTGACTTTATGCATTGACCAGTTTATGGTCAATGCGAAGTTCATTTGAACTTCATAACGTGAGCGTAATCACGATGGTTATAGTCCCTAGTGACTATACCTACTGATTACCACGTTATCTAGGCTTAGTGACGAGTCGTAGTTTCGGCCAAAATGCGTATTCTTGCGTATTTTGTAACCAAACTACTTTTAGGTATCAAAACCGTTTGTTTTGATACCAAACCTGTTTTCTAACCTCGTTAAACATGTTTTAACAAGTTTAGCTCGTCACTTTAGGTTTAGTGCTTATGTAGGGTTGTAAGGTAAGCGATCTAAACAATCGCTTATACTTTCGAACCCGACCCGTTTGGTCGATCATTAGGATCTGACCAAACACATTAGGTGGCCATAGTTGTATAGGGAATAACCTTCCGAGGTTATACCTTATGGTCACGACGTTTAGTTAGTTGTATGATAGGTAGTTTATATGCCTTAGGTAAATTACCAAAATGCCCTTTTTACACATAAATTCATTTTAAACATATGTAACATAAATTTTGACATCTAAACTGATTAGGCAACATTATTAGACTTGTTAAGGCATATAATACTTGTCATAGGACTAGTTAGGCGGTCCAAACGCGTTTTACGCGAACGACGCGTTAAGGTAGCGTAAGCTACCTAAACGGGTCGTAATGGGTCGTAAGCACTTAGGTTAGGTTTCCTTTTAGTATATAGGCTTTAGTAAACCATTTCATATGAGTTCCAACACTCATTTGGTTTACGAAACCTCATTCTATCCGATCTCCCGGTTTAGGTCCGCTTATTTACATAGTTACCTATATAGGGTGCCGTTTGATTCCGTGATCCTTCTAGCTTTGCTTGGTTGTTGTTCAAGACTTCTAAGCACCCTCAAGTGAGTACATAGACCCCTCTTTTACTGTTTTTCAAACATTTTGGGGTGAAACACATGTGCCTACTTGTTACTATCGTGCTTCTCATGTTTTCATATCATATACTTGCTATGTTCATTAGTACACTATTAGTACATGATTTCATTATGTTTTGCTATGTATGTTTACTTAACATGCTAGCACATTGTTTTACATTACATTTCTTTTGCTATGTATGTTTACTTAACATGCTAGCACATTGTTTTACATGACTTTTCTGCTTTGTATGTTAACTTAGCATACTTAGTACATTGTTTTACACTACATTTTGCTGCATATGCTCATCCAGCATATGGACACATTGAATTACATTTTGAACCGTTTGTAACTATTTGACTATGTGAACCGTTTGTAACCGTTGAATTATGTGAACCGTTTGTAACTGTTGAACCGTGTGAACTGTTTGTATCTGTTGATTGACATGAACCGTTCGAAATCTGTTTGAACCGTTGGGTTAGGGAAGTGATTAGGTAATGGGGCGGGTGTAATGTGCTAAAAGCATGGTGGATACGCCACTGGTACTTCCTATATATAAGTGCTTTTAACACATTATATGTCGTTGCGTTATCTAGATCACTTGGGCAAGGTTATCAAAACAAAATTATACTACAAGGTTTTTCTAACGATATATATATACTATTCGAGTTTTTATTTCAAAAACGATTTACAATCTGGGTTTAACTAAACAAATGTTTTGGAGTTAAGAATCATGGCTATGAGATTTTATAAATTATAACCGACTTGATTTGAGTTGGTTAATCTTGTCGCAATACTATACTTTTCAAAAACAAAGGTTTTTAATTAAGTATTGCAACATGCAAACTAGCCATGAATCTGACACTCAAACAAAACCTATGTACTCGCCGGCATTTTTATGTTGACGTACCTATTTTCACATGTGTTTCAGGTACAATAGTTGATGATGCTTGATGATGATATTTATGTACTTTCACATAGGATTGGACGAGGCCTTAGTGACTTAATAACAATGGAAGTTTATTTGTTCATGTTTTGTTTCAAATTCCAATGTAATGTAATACATTTAATTCAATAAAACAAAATTGTTTGATCCATGGTTGTGAAACAATGATTCTGTTACAACACTCCCCGACGTTTCCGCCATGTTTTGTTGTTTTACGTGGTCGGGGTGTGACAGAAAAGTTGGTATCAGAGCCAATGGTTATAGGGAATTAGGTTATTAGTAATGCTTTGACCTAGACTATAACCTTCCTAGGACCCTAACGCGAGTTTACTTGCGTTTAGTCATAAAACAATACCGTTGCCTATCTTTAGGCAGCAACCACAATGAGAACACAAAACTCGAATCTGCTTTGAAAACTAATCATCTGTTCTAGGATGACTTATTTTAAGGTTTCGAGCCTTCAAAGTTTTCAAAATCTCGTCAGAGTTTGGGTCTAAATAATGTGAACACGTGCAAACTGGAAGGGTGGATGCATGTACCCTGATTTTTCTGTCTAAGGCTAGAGTGTTCGTACAAATCCGAAGTATCGGACCAGTCACTCTTACCTGGTAACTCTTGGGGTGAGTGTCCACTTATAGGCGAGCATGTCTTCGCGATACATCATGAGGACCTATCTACTTTGACTCAGCCTTTGTGTGCCGTTTGTTTGCTTCGTGGTTCAAACAAATGACCATCACCCATGCTTTTGGTCGGTATTTGTAACATCCTATTCTTACCCAATGCCATTTCACTTGTTTCCTCCCTTGTTTCCCCTTTTAGAATGCCTCCACGACGCGAGAATCAAGTACCTATTGAAGAACTGGCAGCTGTCATTACGCAGCAAATGACTGCTACAATCCCGAACATTGCTGCTCAATGTAGCCAGGCTCTCAACAACAACAATGTCCCCTGCAACTTCATGACGTTCAACTCGGCTAAGCCATCAAAGTTTTCTGCGTCTCAAGGAGCGACTGCACTTCTGCAATGGTTCGAGAGTTTAGAGAGCACCTTCAAACATGTTCAATGTACAAACGAGCGAAAGGTAGATTTCGCATCTAGTGTCTTTGAGAAACGAGCTTTGACATGGTGGAAAGGTGTGATGAGAGATAGGGGTGCCGATGTGGCACTGGCTCAAACATGGGAAGAGCTTCGAGCTCTGATGATGAAGGAATTATGTACTCATCACGAGATCAGGGCCTTAGAAAGGGAATTTGACGATATTAAACAAGATAGCGGTGAGCATCGAGCCTACACGGACCGTTATGAGGAGTTAAGTCTGTTATGCCCAAACATAGTCACGCGTTTAGATAAGGCAATCGAAAAGTACATTGATGGTCTCCCTGACTCAGTACAAGACATTGTGACTGGTAGTAATCCCACTACAGATAGACAGGCCATTGAGCTATCCGCTACCTTGACTAAATCTCAGATCAGGAAAGGTAAACTTTTCTGAAAAAAGTGACAAGAAACCGGTCGAGGAATCAAAACCCAAGGAGGAACAGACTGAGTCCCCCAAGAAGTCAAAGAAGCGAAAGGCTTCTCAAAACTTCGCCGTGGTCGCTCACAACGGTCAAGCCGTCCCCAACCAACCAGCTCAACCCCCTGCTAGGAAACCCTACAACGGAACTGCACCCTTGTGCAACCAATGTAGCCTACATCATCATGCTGGTGTGAAGTGCCGCACATGCCAAGTTTCTGGACTTATAGGTCATACAGCGAGGGTTTGCCCAACTGCAGCTGCACCTAATCAAGTTAACAACAATCCTGCTCAAGGTCGTTTTCCACCAGGTTCTTGCTTCAACTGTGGCTAGATGGGCCATTTCCGAAGAAATTGCCCAAGGCCTGCTAATGCGAATCCAGCACTGGGATGAGCATCTGACCGATTGGAAGAGAACACTGTTTAGAAATAATCAAGCTTTATGTATTATTCTCTTTTGTTGTCAAGATCTAAGAAACAGTTGTTGATGTTGTTTATAAATAAATCTTTTATTTACATTGCAATATGTTTATATGGTTGCATGTATAAAACAACGCATCCCCTACATTACCGACAATCAAGGAACCGTATTCCTTGAAGAACAGACTACCCCCAAAATTCTTCCACTTTATGATCTCTTGCGTTTTCCACGAAAATCCTAAGTACCCGTTTCTTCCAAGGAAAAACGAAGTACAAGGCGCAAGTTACAACTCTAGACGAATACCCACTCCTTAATGGGGTACCTAAGTGTATTTCCGTAAGTCCTTAATTGTTGTATACCTTAATTCGAATGTGGTGATTCCTTGTAATCAAAAATCGAATTTTTGGAAGATCATCCTATCTTTCAGATAGATGCTTGAGGACGTTGAAGTCCATCAACTGGGTTCCTGGTATGCCTTGAATACCCATGTTCAAATCGACGTCAAGTTAATAGCAATCAATAATAAGATAATAACAATTAATAACCAAGAAAACAATTATGTGCTTATGTGTTCTTTTTTTTCATTGTTTTGTGTGATCCAAATTATGTTATCCAAATCCTCGTAAAATCTTCCATATCTTCGTATAAGGGATTCATAGTAGGATACCCAAAGATACTACCTTAAATCCTTAATGGGCTTCTACGTAATAGTTTAGACCCATGGGTTGTAAAGTACTATTCCATAATTAGACCACTTGAGTGGTCTAGTTAAACAGATTGATCCAAAAATCTGGTTAGGAATATCATGTGATGATATAGCTGAAAAGACTCCTTGGTGGTCAAATTAAAGAGATCATTTGTCGATCTAATTAAAAGGACCCTATGGTAGTCTAGCCATACTCATCGCAGGTTTGATTTTCTTCCCCTACACATTATGAAATGCACTGTGCGGACTATGCAAGGAATTACGTAATTATGGACGCGTAAATAATTATGGAATTTAGTGCACAGAAACCACAGCTAGTTTTGTCATGTGTCTAGAGTTAACCCTTTTCATATCCGTTTCTGAGGAAGCAACCGTTGAAAATGACTCCGTCAGTTCATTTTCGTTTCTGAAGATTGTCCGTTAAGGAAATGATTATCCGTTTGTTTACCCTTTTCATTTCCGTTTCTGAGGAAGCAACCGTTGAAAATGACTCCGTCTGTTCATTTTCGTTTCTGAAGATTGTCCGTTGAGGAAATGAATATCCATTTGTTTACCCTTTTCATTTCCGTTTCTGAGGAAGCAACCGTTGAAAATGACTCCGTCAGTTCATTTTCGTTTCTGAAGATTGTCCGTTGAGGAAATGAATATCCGTTTGTTTACCCTTTTCATTTCCGTTTCTGAGGAAGCAACCGTTGAAAATGACTCCGTCTGTTCATTTTCGTTTTTGAAGATTGTCCGTTGAGGAAATGAATATCCGTTTGTTTACCCTTTTCATTTCCGTTTCTGAGGAAGCAACCGTTTAAAATGACTCCGTCTGTTCATTTTCGTTTCTGAAGATTGTCCGTTGAGGAAATGAATATCCGTTTGTTTATTCCTTCATTTCCGCTTCTAAAGAATACTCGTTGAGGAAAATGACTCTGTCCGTTCATTTTCGTTTCTGAAGAATGTCCGTTAAGGAAATGACAGGATTATGCCTTGCATATCTCTGGTGGTTATTTGACACAAAGTCACAGACAGACTCCTACGAATAAATTTCGGGACGAAATTTCCTAAAGTAGGGGAGACTATGACACCTGTGTCCCTGTGACCATCAAAAAAATACCAAACCAATGAAATATTGTGTTTCATACTTGGGATTTGTATAAATATGTGTATCGTTTTCACATATCAATTCTTGTTCGATTTCGGGCTTTAAATCGCTTTCTGGAAGGTTATACGCGATCTGATGCGTACATATAACCAGTTTAATGCAACAAACACTCCGGAACTGTGACATAGGCTTAAAATACCTTAAATAACCTTTACATAACTTACAAATAAGTTTTGGATGGTTTGGTATGTCGAAATCAAGTTTTGTTCGCTTACAGGGACTAAATTCGACAAACTGTGAAAGTATGCCGATTTGTACTGTAACGAACATTCTGGAACTTGATCATAAGTTAAATATGCCATAAATAACCTTTATATAGCTTAGAAATAGGCTTTGAGGTGTTTGATGCGCAAAAAATAAACTTTCTTGACCAATAGGAACTAAAAGCGTCAAAAAGTGCATAAGTTTGCATTTTCGCGCATATCTTACGTTCTGAATATATCCGGACATCCAAAAGTTTATGTAAGCATTAAAATATTTTATTTTAGTGTTTGGCATAAGAAAAATCCATTCGTCGCGCAGTTTGGATCGTTTTTCGCGTTCGTGCGCATTTCGTCGTAATTAAGCGAACATCGCAATTGTACGACCAAACGAACCGACATCCGACATATTTTTGAGCATGTTTCATGTCCATAATGTTTAGGCATCATTTTAGGGCCTTAAAGTTGGATTAACGGGCCTTAAACAGGTCAAAATGGCTTTAAACACATAACAGGGAACAAAACTATAATTTTGCAAACTGTTTGCTGGTCTGAGCAGCCCAGGCGGGCCGCGTAGACCCCCCTTGGGTCTTACGCGGGCCGTGTGAACCTGCCAGGTCTGCAAAATTGTGATTCCAGCCTGTTTCCAGCTGTTCTACATGATTTTACCACTTGCAAATGGTATTTATCAAACTATGGGCTCATTCTAGGGGCTCTAATGGTTTTAGAATACAATGGGCCCAATTAGAGGGTCTAGATTGAAGCTCGTTTCCCGATAAACGATCCTAACGATTCTAGATTTCCTATAAATACCCCCCATCCCTTTGCTCAAAACCCACACTTGATTTCTGAGATTTCTCTAAGTTGAAGTGCTAACCACTTCATACCTGAGAATACTTGGAAAATCAAAGCTTGCGGGGACCCTTTGTAAGTATTCATTCGTTCTTTTTATGTGTTTTTAGCATTAAAGTCAAACTTTGTTTGACTTTATGCATTGACCAGTTTATGGTCAATGCGAAGTTTGTTTGAACTTCATAACGTGAGCGTAATCACGATGGTTATAGTCCCTAGTGACTATACCTACTGATTACCACGTTATCTAGGCTTAGTGACGAGTCGTAGTTTCGGCCAAAATGCGTATTCTTGCGTATTTTGTAACCAAACTACTTTTAGGTATCAAAACCGTTTGTTTTGATACCAAACCTGTTTTCTAACCTCGTTAAACATGTTTTAACATGTTTAGCTCGTCACTTTAGGTTTAGTGCTTATGTAGGGTTGTAAGGTAAGCGATCTAAACAATCGCTTATACTTTCGAACCCGACCCGTTTGGTCGATCATTAGGATCCGACCAAACACATTAGGTGACCATATTTGTATAGGGAATAACCTTCTGAGGTTATACCTTATGGTCACGACGTTTAGTTAGTTGTATGATAGGTAGTTTATATGCCTTAGGTAAATTACCAAAATGCCCTTTTTAAACATAAATTCATTTTAAACATATGTAACATAAATTTTGACATCTAAACTGATTAGGCAACATTATTAGACTTGTTAAGGCATATAATACTTGTCATAGGACTAGTTAGGCGGTCCAAACGCGTTTTACGCGAACGACACGTTAAAGTAGCGTAAGCTACCTAAACGGGTCGTAAGCACTTAGGTTAGGTTTCCTTTTAGTATATAGGCTTTGCTAAACCATTTCATATGAGTTCCAACACTCATTTGGTTTACGAAACCTCATTCTATCCGATCTCCCGGTTTAGGTCCGCTTATTTACATAGTTACCTATATAGGGTGCCGTTTGATTCCGTGATCCCTCTAGCTTTGCTTGGTTGTTGTTCAAGACTTCTAAGCACCCTCAAGTGAGTACATAGACCCCTCTTTTACTGTTTTTCAAACATTTTGGGGTGAAACACATGTGCCTACTTGTTACTATCGTGCTTCTCATGTTTTCATATCATATACTTGCTATGTTCATTAGTACACTATTAGTACATGATTTCATTATGTTTTGCTATGTATGTTTACTTAACATGCTAGCACATTGTTTTACATTACATTTCTTTTGCTATGTATGTTTACTTAACATGCTAGCACATTGTTTTACATGACTTTTCTGCTTTGTATGTTAACTTAGCATACTTAGTACATTGTTTTACACTACATTTTGCTGCATATGCTCATCCAGCATATGGACACATTGAATTACATTTTGAACCGTTTGTAACTATTTGACTATGTGAACCGTTTGTAACCGTTGAATAATGTGAACCGTTTGTAACTGTTGAACCATGTGAACCGTTTGTATCTGTTGATTGACATGAACCGTTCGAAATCTGTTTGAACCATTGGGTTAGGGAAGTGATTAGGTAACGGGGCGGGTGTAATGTGCTAAAAGCATGGTGGATACGACGCTGGTACTTCCTATATATAAGTGCTTTTAACACATTATATGTCGTTGCGTTATCTAGATCACTTGGGCAAGGTTATCAAAACAAAGTTATACTACAAGGTTTTTCTAACGATATATATATACTATTCGAGTTTTTATTTCAAAAACGATTTACAATCTGGGTTTAATTAAACAAATGTTTTGGAGTTAAGAATCATGGCTATGAGATTTTATAAATTATAACCGACGTGATTTGAGTTGGTTAATCTTGTCGCAATACTATACTTTTCAAAAACAAAGGTTTTTAATTAAGTATTGCAACATGCAAACTAGCCATGAATCCGACACTCAAACAAAACCTATGTACTCGCCGGGATTTTTATGCTGACGTACCTGTTTTCACATGTGTTTCAGGTACAATAGTTGATGATGCTTGATGATGATATTTGTGTACTTTGACATAGGATTGGACGAGGCCTTAGTGACTTAATAACAATGGAAGTTTATTTGTTCATGTTTTGTTTCAAATTCCAATGTAATGTAATTCATTTAATTCAATAAAACAAAACTGTTTGATCCATGGTTGTGAAACAATGATTATGTTACAACACTCCCCGACGTTTCCGCCACGTTTTGTTGTTTTACGTCGTCGGGGTGTGACAGGTAACGTGTCTAATAATACTAATACTCTTGTTACTAATGGTCTTGGATCTTTGCAGGATGCAGGTATGACATCAGCATTCTCTAGGGAGATTCAGAAATTGAAGGACATGATATTCAGTGTACCTGGGGTGGTCCAGCCAATTCTAGAAGTGTCCCAAGATAGCCGCAGGATATCAAGGTTTGCATATCCTATTTGTGATGCTGAAATCCCAAAAAGATTTCAAACCCCCAACATGAAGCTCTATGACGGAACCATGGAACCTGAAGAGCATATTGCTCAGTATAGGGAAAGGATGGAAATTAATCATATCCCTCTGGATCTCAAGGAAGCATGCCTCTGCAAGGGTTTTGGCTCCACTCTAACCGGATCAGCGTTAAAATGGCTCCTAAACGTTCCACCTCACTCAATTACATCATTTGCTCACTTAGTTAATTTGTTTAATAGTCAGTTTTCTTGCAGCCGAAGTTTTGAAAAACTAACCAGTGATCTCTACAGGATAACTCAAGGGCCTCAGGAATCCTTGAGGGATTATGTGAACAAGTTTAGCAGGGAATCCTTGGATATCCCACATCTTGATGTTGCAACAGCTGTGCAGGCATTCAAAATGGGGTTACAAAAGGATTCCCAATTTTATCAGGATCTTGTAATGAATCCTTGCAGGAACCTGGACGAGGCTCGAAACAGGGCTTTAAGATACATTCGACTGGAAGATGACAAAAAGATGCAAGAAAGGATGAATTCATCCATAACCTATGAATCAACTAACAGGAAGTCAGAATCCTCATACAAACCATATTGCTCTAAGCCATATGGCAGGAATGACAGCAAGAAAGTGAATGTTGTTGAAGACGAGGATCCTGAGGCATATCCTGAGTTGTCAGAATATTGTTTTTCTGTTAATATACCTGAACTAATGTATACTATGCAGGGTTTAGGAGACAAAGCGAGGTGGCCTAGGAAGAACCAACAAAAATCTGATTGGAAGGATAAATCCAAGTGGTGTGCCTTCCATGAGGATTTAGGACATGTTACGGAGGATTGCATTGCTCTAAGGAAGGAAATAAGCTATCTCCTGAGCAAAGGATATCTGAAGGATCTTTTGGGAAGAAAGAAGAATAGGGGTCAGGATACTGAGAAGGATCCTGAACGAGAAACATCGCCTCCTGAGGACGCCAAAATAATTAACTTTATTTCAGGAGGATCCGACATTTGTGGAACCTCTTATTCTGCAGCAAAAAGGCATGCAAAGGAGGCTAAGGCAGAAAGAGGAGATAAGCCGACCAGGATAACAACCCTCACAACCGATAAAGTGATAACGTTTGACAGTGATGACGGGGATACTGTCCAGGATCCCCATCACGATGGTTTGGTAATAACTTTATATGTTGCTAATCACTTTGTGCGCAGGATACTGGTAGATAATGCAGCTCTGTCAACATTATTCAGCTGGATACGTTGAAAAGGATGAACGTTTCTCCGATGGACATCACTTCAAAATCCACTGTACTTGTCGGGTTCAGTGGAGAGGCAAGGAATACTGTGGGGGAAATAAAGTTGCCAGTATATGTTGAAGGAGTCAACTCAATGCAACGCTTCTGTGTCATGGACTCCTTATCTTGCTACAATATTATATTGGGTAGGCCATGGATCCATGATATGAAAGTTGTGCCATCAACTTATCAATAGTGCATCAAGATTCCTACCCCTTGGGGGATTGTCAAGGTGGAAAGTGATCAACAGGAAGCGAAGGAGTGTTATTCTTCTTCGATAAAATCCTCAACAAAGTTCAAAGCAGGATAGCAATTAAAGATGCGAGCCCAGGGTATCGTGGAGGCTTCAGAGCAGGATGTTAAGAGAATTATCCTGGATCAGGATAATCCGGATATCTCGGTGCTCGTAGGAACTAATATCCCTCAGGATATAGAAAATCAATTGACTAGCTTTTTGAAATGCAGGATCTCAACATTCGCATGGAGACATGAGGATATGACAGGTATTTCCAAGGATGTGATAACTCACAAGCTTGGAATTGACAGGTCTTTTAAGCCGATCCAGCAAAAGCGGAGGAAGTTTGCTCCTGAACGGAATGCAATAATTCAGGAAGAGGTTGAAAGATTGTTGAAGAGAAAGATGATTAGGGAAGTCAAGTTTCCCAAATGGCTAGCAAATGTAGTTGTGGTCCAGAAGAAAAATGGGAAATGGAGAGTTTGTGTAGATTACACAGACTTAAACAAAGCATGTCCTAAAGACCCATTCCCTCTGCCTCATATCGACTCAATGGTGGATGCTACTGCTGGTCACGAAATGTTAACCTTCGTGGACGCATCCTCAGGATTTCAGCATATCCAAATGGAACCATCGAACGAGGAGGATACTGCCTTCATGACACCAACAGGTATATATTGTTACACTGCTATGCCTTTTGGTTTGAAAAATACAGGAGCAACATACCAGAGATTGGTGAACATGATGTTCAAAGACAAACTGGGGACACCATGGAGGTATACATTGACGATATGGTGGTAAAATCTAAGAAGGCTGAGGATCATCTCCAGGATATTGAAGGAGCATTTAATATCCTGGACCAATACAATATGAAGCTGAATCCTGCCAAATTCCATTTTGGAGTGGGGGCAGGAAAGTTTTTGGGATACATGGTGACTAAAAGGGGGATTGAAGCAAGCCCGGAACAAATCAAAGCTATCCTGGATATCAAATCACAATCCAACATGAAAGACGTACAAAGATTAACAGGGCGAGTAGCAGCATTAAACAGGTTTATATCAAGATTCTCGGAAAAGTGCAAGGAATTCTACGAAATCCTGAAGAAGAATAAGAGATTCGAATGGGGAGAGAAGCATGAAGCAGCCTTGCAGGAATTAAAGCAGTATCTTTCAACTGCAACTCTATTGATGAAGCCCGAGGACGGTGAACCATTATCTCTGTATCTTGCAGTATCAGGGAATGCAGTAAGTGTTGTTCTGGTAAAGGATCATGAAGGTCAGCAGTATCCTGTATATTATGTTAGCAAAAGTTTATTAGTTGCTGAAACTAGATATTCTCATCTAGAAAAATTGATATTGGCCCTAGTTATGGCATCGACAAAGCTTAGACATTATTTTAAGACACATAGGATTCATGTTAAAACTAATTATCCTATTAAAAATGTGCTTAGGAAACCCGAGATGTCAGGTAGGATGGCTAAGTGGTCAGTAAAATTAAGTGCCTATGATCTAGTATATGAACCTAGAAATGCCATAAAGTCTCAAGCTCTAGCTGACTTTGTGGCTGATTTTAGTAGTGATATTCAAAATGAAGTAGACCTAGAAGTACAACAGCTAGGAGAAAACTTAGAATCCTGGACATTATATACTGATGGTGCATCTAATGTGAGAGGTGTAGGATTGGGTATACTACTAAAATCGCCACAGGGGGACATATTACCCCAGGCTATTAGGTGTGAATTTCTTGCCACTAATAATGAAGCAGAATATGAAGCTTTGATAGCAGGATTAGAATTGGCCTGGAGTATGAATATTAAAAGTTTGCAAGTATTTGTTGATTCCTTGTTAATTGCTAACAATTTTAATGGATCCTATGCAGTCAAATGTGAGAAGTTAATCGAGTATCTCGAAATTCTCAAAAAATTAGCAGGATATTTCGATGTTTTTACACTTGAACAGGTACCGAGAGAGGATAATGCTGAAGCAGATGCCTTGGCAAATCTAGGATCATCAGTCAGGATACCGGAAGGAACCCAGATACCAATACTTCATATCCTATATCCTGCAATGGATCTTTTCAAAACTCAGGATAAGGAAGTAGTAAGTATTCAGGATCCTGATGATGAGTATCCTGAGAAGGATCCTAAGTCCTGGACGACTCCAATCGTGTGATATCTCAAGGAAGGACATATTCCAAAGGACGAGAATCCTAAGGCTTTTAGGATGAATGTATCCCGATTCATTATTATAAATAATATTCTGTATAAGAAATCTCTTGCAGGACCATACCTGAGATGCTTGGAGGATCCCGAAACTAAGGAAGTGCTTCAGAATATACACGAAGGGGATTGTGGCAACCATACTGGGGGCAGATCATTATTCTCAAAGGTGTTGAGAACAGGATATTATTGGCCGACAATGAGGAAAGACGCTGCAGAATATGCTCGAAGATGTGATGCGTGTCAAAGGCATAGTAATATACTGCATCAACCTGATGAACCACTATATCCTATTGCTTCCCCTTGGCCATTCATGAAAAGGGGTATGGACATAGTGGGAAAATTGCGAAAGGCTCCAGGAGGAAAGGTTTTTATGCTGGCAATGACAGATTATTTCTCCAAATGGGTTGAAGTTGAGGCATTCATTCAAGTCAGAGACCAAGAAGTAGTATCCTTCATAAAAAGGAATATCCTGACTTGGTTTGGGATACCAGCTGAGATAATTTGTGACAATGGCTCTCAGTTTATCAGTAAGAGGACTACCGATTTTTGCAAGAGTTGGGGAATCAAAATGATCACGTCCACTCCAGTACATCCTCAAGCAAACGGACAAGCAGAATCCTCGAACAAGATAATCGTCAACAATTTGAAGAAGTGACTAGGAGCTAAGAAAGGAAGATGGGCAGAAGAATTACCCTTTGTTTTATGGGCTGATAGGACAACAGTGAAGAATGCGACTAGGCAAACCCCATTTTCCTTAGTATTTGGAGCAGAAGCAGTGATCCCGACAAAGATGGTGATACCTATAGCAAGATCCAACCTCCGGGATCCTGAGAAGAATCCTGAAGTCCTATGCCAGGAATTGGACACTATTGATGAAACAAGGGATGCGGCAAAGTGGAGAATGGCAGTATATCAACAGAGGATATCCAAATCATATAACAAGAATTTGAGGACTAGAAGATTTCAAGTTGGAGATTGGGTATTGAGAAAAGCTTTCCAGAATACAACCAACCCTGCCGATGGAAAATTAGCTCCAAAATGGGAAGGGCCCTACGAAATTGAATCAGAATCTGGGAAAGGAGCATACCGACTCAAGAATGTGGAGGGGGATATGTTGCCAAGATCCTGGAATGCTATACACCTCAAAGCCTATTTCAAGTGAGTTTAGAATCTAATTTCTAACTCAGAATGGTATGAATTCTGTCTCTTTTAGATATGTTTGATTTTATTTATTCTTTTGAACCCAATACTGACTTAAGCATCAGAGGGGTGTTAGCCAAGCTAACACCCACCTTAGTTTGAAGGTGTTTTGCAGAATATGCTTCGGGATATAACTCCAGGATATGCACTCAGGGTAATTCGAAAGATTAGAGGATTGGCCCCCTCTCTCACGTTTAAGGGATCCTGATCCCTTCACAGGTTTAAAGGTATTCACCTTTCTCTCGAATTGGGTTTAAACACCCCGCCTGGAGCGCAAGTTATCCAGGGATAGTTCAAGATAGCGGGACCAGTCCATGTAAAAGTGGCTGATAATTTCGTTATTATTGGCTATATCCTGGATCCTAAATGTATATGAGGATTGATCACCCTCTCTCACGAAAGGGTATTTTCATACTCTCTAAGGTTTAAAGGTTTTCGCCTTTCTAAGTCTTGGAGTTTATACACTCCCGCCTGTAGCGCACAGAAATATGGGTTTATCCCCAAAATACCTATGGGTTTATCCTCATAATATTAAGGATTTATCTCCAGGATATTTTAGGGTTTATCCCCTGTAACACAAAAGTTATACAAACAGTTTTGATGTCCAGAAAATTTCTAAATGTTCAAAGACATTATGCACAGGGGACATCCCCACTAAGGCATTGAGAAGAAGGATCGAATTTGGACTTGGTTTACTAAGTATCCCAGACTGGGGACATCTTAGGTGGAAAGGTTGCTAAAAGAAGGTTGAAGTTTAAGGAATGAGATACATTCTATCTCTAGTATGATCTTCCCTTTTTATCCCTAAGAAGCCTTATCTAAATTGTCTAAGTTTCACAAACTATGTTTGACAAAAATTTGGTTAATAAGATTTATGAGTATCCTGATTAGGATACGTTTCCAAAATATGTTTTCAAGATATATTCTCAGGATATGTTTTCAGGATATTTGGTCTGAATGTTCAAAGTATTTCACTAGGATTAAAAAAATTGAAATTGCATTAAACAACACATAACAAGACTTGCAAAAATAAACGACAATGGATAACGCCAAAAGAAAGTTAGTTTATTAACATAAGCAAAAGTTTGTGCTTTTGATTTCATCTCAAACCGAGACCCATCCGCCAAAAGCACAATTAAGTTTTCTACCATATTTACTTAACAATTGAAGGCTTCGTCTTGGAACCCAAGATAGCTCCCCCTTCAATTGTTAGAGTGTTCAAAATAAAGCATACTAATTGATGACCAAGGGCTTCATTCTAAAACACAGGACCCATCCACCTTTGGCCATCATATTGTTTTAGTGCAGGAAAGTAAATTGTTTAACAGACATGGAATGGAAACTGTTCAACAACCACAACCAACAAATTTAAAAAGTGGACTCCGGCCTCGGCAACAATATCCATCATTGCCCACTTCGCTGCTTTCAAGGAGCAGCACCTTCTTCACCAGCAGCATCTCCTCCAGCATCCGCTCCAGCATCACCACCAGCATCATCCCCAGCATCCACATCAGCATCGACCACTTTCTCAACCACCTTAGCGGGCTCCTCAACAGCAGGCTTCACAGGATGCTCCAGGGGGTTGCCACCGAGTTCCCTCAACTTCGCCTCCCAAGCTTCAACATTCTATGAAGGGCATTCAAAGCCCATGGTCTTGACCTCATAGGCCATTGTCAACCTGGCTTGGAGGAGAGAGATAACGATGGAGCCCTTAAGGCTTTCCCGGTAAGTAGCCATGTCCTGTTCGTGCTGAACCTGAGCTGCGTCATATTTGGCCTAGGCCTCTTGAGTGATCTTCTTGATGGTGGCCTGATGCTCCTGGGTCATTGCCTTGTACTTGTCCTCATAATGTTTAGACTTGGCGGCGGCAATGGTTGCTTGGTCTGCGACATCCGTCTCTGCCTTCTTCAACTTGATCTCCAACATCTTAACCAAAGTCTTCATACAAATGCACCAACCGCTCAAGACCCTGCAATTAGGTGAACAGGTATCAATATGTGTACTCAAAATATATAATCAGCATATATGTGTAGGATATGAGGTTAGGATACTTACCTGGTTAAGAAAGCCGGTCATGAACTTGCTGGACTATGTGAATCCATGATTCTCATATGGAAAGACGTCGGAGACAACTGGGGAATCTGGCTCCTTCCTTTTTGTCATACCCCGATTTCCACGTGTCACCGGTGGGCCCGGTGGGGGAGTATCGTGACGTGGTTGGCAACATAATAGTCAAACAACACAATAATCAATATGCACAGCGGAAGCAATTTAAAAATATGATACAACCGAATTTAATATTGTAATATCAAATGTCACAATATTCGGAAGTTTATCCACAAATGGATCGAAATAAAATAGAATTAATAGTTCAACAGACTTCAGGCATCTTAAGCTTGCGAGACTTCTATTGATGCTAAGGAGAAATCCCAGCCAATTACGCATAGTACCTGCATTTAATCTTTTTGGGAAAATACGTCAGTTTACACTGGTAAATACAATCAACTGACTCATTTTAGAAAATGATTGAAAATTGGTTTGGATGCACGTGGCATAAACACTTTATTTAACTTGGGAGAATTATTTAATATTATAATCTTGTGAACGAATTACATGTTCCTTGTGCGTTCAGTAGCCCGGATCTTGTCCGGGTTAAAGATCAATAGACACACCACAATATTCTTTTGTGCACTGACGGGTGTACGCCTACACCCCGCGCTTAAGTCGTGGCCATTTCGTAAAATGATGCCAAGGATATCCGGGACATGGTCATTAACCCCCCAAAGGCTTTAAGTAACAAGACTGTTTAAACGAGCCGATCAAATTATTCAATTAACCACCCAACGATGGAAGATTTGATGCCCGATCAAGCGGTATGCTATATACCGTAACCCAAGCCCATATAGGGAAAATAAGTTAAAAGTATTTACCTGAGCAATGTATAAATCACAATAAGCAAATTGCAAGTAGCTTTTACTGGTTCTCCTAATCTGGAACGAAGGTTTATAATAACCTATTAGAATCCTAACGGGTCTTTAGTTAAGTTTAAGCTTAGACCGGTTAGTTTCAAAGATACGGTTCGTACGCACGATTAAGCGAAGACCGGATAGAATGTGATTTAGACCCGACAAGTTCAGAGACTTGTTTAATATGGGTCCTTCACGCACATTCTGGATTTTGAGATAAAACCGATAAGGTTTGACCCGTTTCGGCTAATTTATGTAAACTTGTTACATAAACCGAACCGAACGCGTAATAAGTGTAACGGGTAATAATGAGAGCCGTTTACAGGTTTCCTAAGTTAATATGCTCCAAATATGTTGTGACATCAGTAAGGTGTCTTTTATTATGCCCGAAACGAATTTAAACACAAACTATGCCCCGTAGGGGTAGTTTGGTCATTTTAAAGGTTGTAAAAGAGTTTAAGTAGTATCCTGAGTTACAGGTCTGATGTAATCATCAAAAATACTTAGTTTACTGATTTATAACAGTAAGGTATTGTAGGTATGTGAAATTTATCAATTATAACCAAACTATGCCCCGTAGGGGTATTTTGGTAATTTCACATAAGCCGAAAAGCTCAAAACTAAAGTCTGAGTTTAACAACCTTTGCTTACTGTTAAAATATTATAATTTGCCTCAAATATCAGTAGGTATCACCCTTGTATGTTTAAAAATAGTCTTAGTACATACTATGCGCTAAAAATGCTTAATAAGGCGATTAGAAACCATTTTCGGGTTCGATACTTAAAGCTGATATTTTTGTTGTTCCAGAAGGCTTAAAATAATTTATTTATCATATCTAATCAGTAGCAAAAGGTTTGGAGTCGTTTAGATATGTAAAACTCATTTTATGGCCCGTAAGGGCAAAACCGACAATTATCGGATTAAGCCTACGACTATGAGTTATGCTCAGCCTAAAATTAATTAAAAATATTTAAAAATCCCAAAATAATATATTACATCAGTGGGTAAAGAGATTGATATCAAAAAGTATGTTTAAGTAGGCTATACGCTAAATACTCCGTTTAATTACAAAAGCTTTAATTTTACGCTAGCGAGCATAACTCTTAACCTACACCTCAAACTGATGTCAAATTTTGTATGCAAGTTTATATATCAGTAATTAAGGTTTATACTCTTTTACATTTCCAAAAATCACGTTTTAAGATAATAAGGGCATAATGGTCAACATATGAGCAATTAACGGAATCAAGCGTATTAATTGGATAACTAATGATCCGAGGTGTATAATCGCAGAGGGTTATACTAGCATGTAACCTGGTCCAAATGAAGCTCTAAGGTATTTCTAAAACATACCATAACGGGTCAGAACTGAAAGTCAAAGTATAAGTCAAACTATGCGACTTTCGGTTCCGAACCGGGTCTAAACAGGAAATTGTCGGGTTGAACATGTTTAGACATGTCCTTACACTAATTACCAAGTTATATTAATGATCAAACAGGTTGTATGTGTTCTACATTGCTAATTATGCATAAATTGTAATTTACACATTCTGTTGACTTTTTAAATACAAGTTTGACCCGACATTTGACCTAGTTAGAGTGGGAATCAGGGGGAACCCTTTTGAGGGTTTATTACCCACATAATTACCTACTTAGTGGTACTTTTAATTCGAGATTTGACTAAGCCATTATTAATTAATCTCGAAGTCAAACCATAATTACGATGGTTTGACTTTTAGCTAAATAACTAAGCTAAACTTAATTTAGAAAGGTCAAGCAAACTTACAAGTGTCTAATGGTTGATTAGGAAGGCCTGGAAGATGCTCTTGTGCTCCACAATTGATCAGAAGATGTTGAGGAATGAATGATCAAAGTGTTGCACTTGTGAGCCTTATATAGTGATCCAAGACACCACAAAGTGTTGACAACTATGTCTACCACTGACCATAACATTCCCACAGGTGTCCTAGATGTTTAGGGGTTGTTTAGGGGCCAAGGGAGATGTGGAAAACCGTTTAAAAACAGTCCCATGCGTTAAAACAGCAAACAGCAACATTTCCTGTCGCTGGGCACTGCTTGCGCACCGTAAGAGTGTGTTGTTGCGGTGCGCAAGCGTTTATCAGCAGCCAAAAATTTTGTTCTTTCATGCATTCGAAAGGGCAACCACTTATCTCGACTTTGGGACATTCTTTTGTCAATTTGGGGCCTCTATTATGGGTCTTTAACAGTTACATACCCTACCATTTTGGTATGTTTCAATGAATGCTTAATGAAAGTGCCGAACAATAAGGTTTACTGTGCATTTTCTTCGTAGGAGTCCACCATTTCAATTATTGTCAAGAATTTCTGGATTTTAGATATATTAGATGTTTGATATATATATACTTGGGTCTTGGGATTTATAAATAAGGTCGTTCAGAGGTAAAAATTAACATGATGCCACTTTTAAATCCTGCCAAAACATCTTTATTAAATCCGGGTTTACAACGCTTTTTGTCTTACATGACATGTGTCGTTATATCATTGAACACGAATTTTCGAGGTGTTACACTTTTGCGGGAGCTCGAGGCACGCATTTTCACTATGGGAGAAGGCTTGGATACGGCTATTGCTTTGGAACTGGTCGCTGATTTAGACGCGGTAGAAGGTTTGCTGGACTCCTTCTTTACCTGGACAGGGCCGGAATAGCTGTCCAGCTCTTCGAGCTCGAAGGTCTCTGGAACCTTGACTGGTGCTACATAACAGGGAAAATCTAAACCTTTGCTCGTATTTTATTTAACTAAATATATATGTGTGTGGAAAATTTTGATCCTTACCAGACATTTCAGATGAAGAATACTGGCTTGAACTTGGAAGATGCGATGAAAAAGATCTATCACTATCAGGTAGTTGATAGATTCTCTTGATTCTTTCTTGGGACTTTTCAGTAGTCGGAGCCAATCCCTTGAAGTTTGCTGCGTAAAAACATAAGGATATCAGTTTAGGATATAGTTTCAGGATATATTTGGGGATATTCCTAAAACCCTAAATCCTACCGGAGGTCAACCATTTCACTGGCAGGTCAAAACCTTTAGCAATGGAATCCCTTTTTACGAAAAAGAACTTTCGTTGCCACTGATCTTCATTCTTTGTGGCTTTAAGAATAAGGGGTTTCTTGGAAGTGGAAAACAGGAGGAAATGGTTGTTTCCATGGGAACGAAGACGGTAGACAACGGGGAGATCTTCGATGCAAAGATCAGGAATGTGACGAGATCTGATTTGGTCTAGGGTAATTAACACACGCCAAACCATAGGCATGATTTGGGCGTAACTGAGGCCTGTAAGTTCAAAGAAATGAGATATGAAGGCTGGAAAAGGATACCGGAGCCCCAAGGAAAAAGGATAAGCAAGGAAACACACCCATTCGTCAGAAGCTACATCCGATCGGGCCTCTCGGTCGAACGGACGGATAACCGCACCGGCAGGAAAAGCACCGGAATCTTTTAAAGCGGCAATAGCGGCATTGTCAAAGGAGCAAACCTCTTTTTCAGGTTCTTTGAGAAGGTTTTGGCTTTCAAAGGACGGGTTCAAATCGGTTGTACGTGATCTTGTTCGAGAGGCCATGGAGGATTTCAACTAAGAAATGAAAGAAAGAAAAAACAGAGAGGGAAGAAGAAGAAAATACCTGGAATGAGTCTGGAATGAAATGATTATGGCGTTAAAGGCTTAGATAAATATAGGCTAAATATAGGGGGTGATGAGAAAGTAATGCGTTGGAAGTTGCACAATGTCATTTCAACCGTCAGTTCAATTCAATTGCATCGATTCACGAGATAAGATTTAAAATATATCCGTTGGAATTGGTATACCAACAAATATATTTCGGGGACAATTGTTATGGGTGGTTTTCTGAACATATATCCTGCATAATATTCTGACTTTATTTCTTTTATTGTGATCAGGATACCGGATCAGGATATTGGTAACATCCTGATGCAGTATCCTGATAATAACTAATTAAGCTCACGTGCAGATTAACGAGGCAGGCATGTAACGTTCGGATGGACTTGTTCTCCCGAAGACTCGGGCTAATCTATTGAAATAGGAACGTTGAAGCCGGAAGACGTGGACTACAACGTTCACAAAGGGAATATTCGCTATATCCCGGATTTATAGGCTAGTTTGTTAGTTTCGTTTTACTATAAATAGGATTGATCGGATCAGATAGAACACACACAATTTACCGTACACTCTTGCTCTCTGCTAGTTGCAAACACTCACAAACACTCACAAACACTTACACTTGTATTCGAATTACATTGTAACACTTAGTTGATCCGCATCATATCCTGCACTGTATCCTGAAGTTTGAAGCAATAAGAAGAACAAGGCAGCTGCGATTGTCAGCTCCTGAGGTTTTATGCCGGCGATCTAGATTGATCAAGGGCTTTCCTCGTACATCTCGTATCACTATTTACTTTTCAGCTCATTGTTTGATTGTTAATATAGCTCCATATCCTGAGCTATATCCTGAAAACTGTTTTTGTAACCTTCATACTCAGAATATTTTCAATACACATTGTCAACACACTACCTCACTTAACTAATTTGATCATTTAATTGATTCGGTAATTTTTGACCAAAGCATTTCCCAAAGACTTGCCTGGGCTACCTCCACAGTGACAAGTGGAGTTTCAGATAGACCAAGTACCAGGAGCGGCACCAGTGGCAAAATGCCCTACCGACTAGCTCCAATGCTATTTGTTAAGAAGAAGGGTAGCAGTTTTCGTATAAGTATCGACTACAGAGAGTTGAGTGAACTAACCATCAAGAAATCAGTATCCCCAGCCAAGGATTGATGACTTGTTTGACCAACTACAAGGTTCCAGCTACTGTTCCAAGATCAACATAAGGACAGAATAACATTAATTGAGGACACTGGAAGAAAGTATCCCTAAAACGGCCTTTAGCAATTCGCTTTGGGCATTACGAATTCCTTGTCATGCCGTTTGGCTTAGCAAATGCTCCGACAGTATTCATGGACCTCATGAATCGGGTGTGTAAGCCGCACCTAGATAAGGTCATGATTATATTTATTGACGACATCCTTATTTGCTCAAAGACCAAGGAAGGTCATGAGCAACATCTGCAAGCTATCTTGGAGCTTTTGATGAAAGAACAGTTATATGCAAAGTTGTCGAAGTGCGAAGTTTGGATTCGCGTGGTGCAATTTTTAGGTCATGTGGTGAATAAGAACGGAATTCATGTTAACCCTGCCAAGATCGAAATGATCAAAGAATTTGGAAACCCCCAAGACGCCAACTAAGATACGAAAATTTCTGGAGTTAGCGGGCTATCACAGACGATTCATTGAGAATTTCTCAAGTATTGCTCTGCCGCTAACGTCCCTAACCCAAAAGGATAAGAAGTTTGATTGGGGAGTGAAACAAGAAATGTTAGGACCGGTTTTGACTCCGTTTCGATTGCGAACCGACCATGCGACGTGCGGAATCCGTGCACGAACGAGACCGAAACACACGAGATGTAATTATAACTGTGATTCTATTGAAAGATCTGATAACGTACAGCACCTGAATCACATACACGGAACTTTCTCTCTATAGAGTTTCTCTCTCTAGATCCTAGCTCTTCAAGTCTTCAAATGGCTAAAGTCTCCAAAAGTCCCTAAACTAAGCCCTAACTCCTCTATTTATAGGCAAAGGATTATAAGGGATTTCCCCTTATTTACAATAATGCCACCTTGCCTTTTTCTATCTAAAATTACAATGTAAGGCTAGTTTTAAACAGTTTCAGCTACGATCTTGAGATGACGGAGGCGATAGACATAAATGCACTAACAAGAAACAGCCTTGCAGACGTTGAAGGATAAACTCTACAACGCACCTATCTTATCTTCACCTGACGGTACTGATGGATTTGTAGTGTATGGCGATGTTTCTCGACAAGGTCTCGATTGCGTGCTGATGCAACGAGAAAAAGTCATCGCTTACGTGGCCCAAGATGAAAGCTGACATCGCTATCTACCTGGGTAACTGCCTTACTTATGCCAAAGTTAAGGCAGAATACCAGAAACCGTCAGGACTACTACAACAACCTGAGATTCCCGTTTGGAAGTGGGAACAAATCTCAATGGAATATATTATGAAGCTGCCAAGAACCCTAATCAGTCGCGATACGATTTGGGTAATTATTGATCGACTCACAAAGTCTGCGTACTTTTTGTCGATTAGTGAGAAAGAGAGCACAAGGAAGTTAGCTGAGCTGTATCTTGAAGAAACTGTGGCACGACATGGAGTGCCCATTTTGATAATTTCAGACAAAGATGGATGTTTCGTATCAAGGATCTGGCAATCCTTCCAAGTGGTCTTTGGATCTCAACTAGATCTAAGCACGGCCTTCCATCCACAAACAGACGGTCAGAGCGAACGGATCATGCAAACACTGGAAGATATGCTTCGCGCATGTGTTATAGATCTAGGCGGCAGCTGGGATACTCATCTACCTTTAGTTGAGTTTTCCTATAATAACAGCTACCATACGAGCATAAAAATTGCACCGTTCGAAGCTCTATATGGCTGCAAGTGCCGCACACCGTTGTGTTGGGCAGACGCGGGAGACAAGCAGTTGATTAGTCCTGAACTTGTCCGAGAGACAACTGACAAGATTATGCAGATTCGAGAGCGCATCAAGGCGGCTCGTGATCGACAAAAGAGCCACGCCGATCGAAGACAGAAGCCCTTAGATTTCGAGGTGGGAGACAAGTTTTGTTGAAGGTTTCACCTTGGAAAGGTATAGCAAGATTCGGAAAACGTGGAAAGTTGAATCCACGGTGAATGGTCCAATGTATCCAACAAATTTGCATCGTCAAACGTTCAGAATCATTAATAAAGCCGTTACGGGCCCAAGACGAGCGTAAATTTACCATTCAATATCTTGGAAAAGATTGGTACCGTGGCGTACAAGTTGGAGTTACCGGAAGAACTTAATGGTGTACATGATACGTTCCATGTATCCAACCTCAAAAAGAGTCCAACCCAAGAAACAGTTATCATCCCTGCGGATGAGGAGCATATCGACGACACACTCCGATTTACAGAACAGCCTGTTGAGGTAACGAATTGAAAGATCCATAAAACAAGGAGGAGTCGCATTAAGTTTGTCAAAGTACATTGGAACTCTAAGCACGGACCCGAGTACATGTGGGAACGTGAAGACCGGTTCAAAGCCAAGTACCCCCATTTGTTCGAGAAAGCTCCTGCGGGAGATAACTCAGCCTGAATTTCGGGACGAAATTCTTTTAACGGGGGGAGACTGTGACAACTGGCACAAAACCGGTAATTTTCGTACAGTCTAATTATTATTTAATATCTGCTATTATGCGCTTAAATGTCAACATTGTCTGATTACATGCTATACATATGAATTCATGCACGTTTTATACTTCAAATATTGCTTTATGCATTACTTTGAGCATTGCATCAGAAAGACTAGTAAACTCACCGGTAAGACACACTGTGTCAGTATTTCTACAGAAAGCAGTCAGACAATAGAATTAGAGCCTAGAAATAGGTCCAACACCTAAAATACATTAAAACCCAAGTGTGGATACAAGGGTTAATATATAAACTTTCCGGAAGCTAAACTATGCACTAAAAAGCACCCGAAACGCACTTTAAATGCATAATTTTGCATAAATCAGCACCAATTCAGCTATAATCAGCTTTTTAACACAGTAATATCATGTAGAATTTATGTTTTATTGTCTAGTATAACTTACAATGTGTCGGGAATTGAAACTGCCACAAAAGGTACTTCATACCTAGTGAAACTGCGCAATTCAGTACTTTAACGAACCGAACAACCAGACAATAACCGGGACATCAAAATTTGACTAGAAGTAATGTTTTTATGATATTAAACTAGTATTGATGCTAGAACACCTTAAAAATCATAAAAACTCCTAAACACACTTAAACTAACTTAAACCTTCTAGTTTGCACTTTAAACCCCTAACTTCCAAAAATTTACATGTTACCCCCTCCCCCTTCACCAAATCCGGCCTCTATGGGCCCCACATGACTTTTAATATTTTATTTAAGCTTGTCCCCTAAATTGGTGCACATGGAATCTTTAAAAAGATTATATGTTGGAAGTTTCTTTATAAAGACCATTAGTAAGTAAACAATGTCCATTTCACAAAAAAAAAATCACCATCTTCTTCATCTTCTCCTCTCTTGGTCTCGGCTCACTTCACACACACACACACCACCATTTTCAAGCTTCAAACTCATGATCCAAGTATACTAGGAGGTGTAAGAAGCTTATTTAAGAAGGTGTAAGGTGCTAGAAGTTGAAGGACCACCTTGTGGAGCTTTTAACCTCTTATTTTCTTCCTTGTTCATCATCTTTATTTTTGTGCCACTTCCCTAGCCATTAGAGCTAGTAGTAAGCTTCTTGATCACTAAAATAAGTCATGTATATGTTATGTACAAGTTTCACCATCTAAACAAGTTAACCTTTAAAGAAGAAAATGAGAAGATCTAACATATTTATGAAGAAAACAAGTGATTACATGAAATTTTAGTGTATGTAATGAAGTTGTTGATGTTATATCTTGTGTTTATGTTTAGATCAAGTATGTTAAAGCTTGGATCTAACAAGTTTAAGCATGGATCTTGAAGGATCCATGGTTAAACTTGAAGGTGAACATATAAAGCATTATGTGAACTTGAAATATGAATTTCTATGCATAATCTTGAAATTTTGAAGTAATAAAGTGTGTGTAAAACTAACTTTTGAAACTAAAACTCATGGAAAGTTTGTTAAAAATTTAACATAAAGCTTATTTTTGAAAGATCTAAAGTTATTAAGCATGGATCTTGAAAGATCCAAGGTTAATCATGACATTAAAAATAATGATCTTTCTAATAGACATAAAAGTGGTTTTAGAACATGAATTACAAACTTTAAAGACCCTTAAACTCATGGATGGGTTGGTTAATGAAATAAAGTTTCATAAAAGTTTGCTTAAAATACTCAAGAACACTTATTTTTGGAAAGATCATCTTATGTAAAGTGTAGATCTAAAAGACTACACATTTTTAACAAGAATCAAGTTCACCATGATGTTTCATAAGAAGAAATTAGTATATGTTGTTGATGATTGTTGTTAAAAATTGTTTTTTGTGTTGAAAAGAAAATAAACACATGTTTTGAGAACATGGGAAACCTCCATTTTTAGGGAAAACTATGTCAAAATTTTTATAAAATTTTGACACTTATAAAAATATAAGTTTTGGTGAAACTTGTTCCCTAAAAATTCACCCAAAAATATTTACCAAGGTTTTCCTAATTTTTGTGTACAATTCCAAGTTAAGGAATGATTATTTCTTCAAGTTAAAATATGTATTAAGTGTATATATATATATATATAGGGAGAAGATCATGCGAGAACCACCTCTTATTGCGAGAACCAATGTGAACACAACCAAAAATGCCTAAAAATAGCTAAAAATCACACAAATTTTTTTTTAATATTTTTTATAAAAAAATCGCTACTTTTCGAAGCAAAAAAAAAAAAAAAATTTTTTAATTTTTTTTTTGGCTTCTAAAAGTAGCGATTTTAACATAAAAAATATAAAAAAAAAAAATTTAGATTTTTTTTTTATTTTTTTTAGGTTTTTTGGGGGTTTAGTTTTTAGCATTTTAGCTTGGGGGGGGGGGGGGTTAGGTTTTTGGGGGGTGGGGGAGGGGGGTTTAGGTTTTTTTTTAGGGGGGGGGGGTTAGGTTTTTTTTAGCATTTAGCTTGGGGGGTTTAGGTTTTTTTTTGGGGGGGGGGGGGGGGGTTAGGTTTTTTTTTGGGGGGGGGGGGGTGGGGGTTAGGTTTTTTTAGCTATTTTAGGTTGTGTTCACATTGGTTCTCGCGGTTCTCACAATAAAGGTGGTTCTCGCATGAGCTCCTCCCTATATATATATATATATATATATATATATATATATATATATATATATATTAGGGAAAAATATATATATATTTAGTGATCACCAAATTTTGTGCTAAGTGTATATTATGTGTAATATATGTAGTAGTGTATTAAGGGCTTGAAAATACACTAAATACTCCCATGGAGTATAAATACAAAAATACACATACACATACATGAGAATACATAAGTATACAAGTATACAAAATTCCTCACAAGGAAGTACAGTGACAAATACAAGAAAATATATTTATAAAAATATATTCCTTAACATATTATTGAATTTGTACAAGTTATGGACTTAAATAAATATTTTTGGACAAATATATATATCCTATACCAAGTAATTGAATTTATACAAAAATCGGATGGATAACGAGAATGATTATATGTATTTTATAGCATGACAAAATATATATATTTCATACAAGTCTTAAAAATATATTATTTTTAAGAAACATAATTCCGGAAAGTAATAAAAATCAAAGTATTGATTTTTTGTGAAAAATACAGAATACACAAGTATTTACATAAAATACAAGTATACTTTCCTAAGAATACTTGTACAAAACTAATATTGAAAATATTATTTCACAAAATACTTATATTGATTTTTAGGAAAATAATATAAGTAACATACTTGAAAAGTTAAAAATATAAATTATTTTTAACAACTTATTACCATGAGAAAGACTTGATAAATGAATATATATTTGTGAAGTGAAATATATATTTACAATAAACATCGTATACCCAAAGTACAAAAACATGACAAACGGGCAAGACCCGACGAATAAGGGCACGACCCTCACTAAGAATGAACGCATAAATAACTTATACATAAACAAAAGATGGTGACTTGTACTTGTATGATACAAGTCTAGTGACTAACATTAATAGAACGCATATAGGTTACGACGCTACGAAACCAACCGGTGAAGTTTACGGCGCAGGATACGCAAAGTTGTGAGTTCATGTCCCCCTTTTCTTTTAACTGTTTTCAGTTTTATAACTTCGGGGGTGAAATACATGTTACAAATGTTTACAAATGGTATGTAGAATACAAAACTAAGGAATGATACTATAGATCATGTGACGAATAGGGTACCATAAGCACCATTAATCAACGTATACATTTAGACCGCGGAACAAAAGGTTAGATCTAATGGGTTACAGGCAGCCACACTCTTGGCCACACCTTTACCAAGAGTGCTTTTGTGTCTCTAGTCGTGAATCGACAAGTAAAAATGCCTATGGTTTAGATGCTTCCTTTGTCGTTACACATGTTAGTGGCCTTGCAAACCACTAGCGATCTCGTATTCCTTGCATTTACAGAACTCAGTTTCAAATACGTCTTTACAAATTACATACCATGTTTTCATACAAGTATACAATTACTCTATACAAAAACTGCATGAACTCACACCAACATTATGTTGACGATTTTCCAAAACTTACATGTATTTCAGGAAACAAGTTGGATCTTGGGCACTGGTGTTGTTTTCAAGACGTAAAATTTCAATTTTAGATGTCATCCACTTTTGTTTTGTATCATAACTTGAGGGTTTTGGTTGAAACTTAAATGACTTGTGTTTCTAACATTTCAATCTTATGAATGGATGAACATCTTGTTTTAATCATATAGTTGTTTATTATAATTGAATGCAATGATATTGAGCAAGTCACGCATCATACGCTTCCGCAAAAGTCAGGGTGTGACAAATGATGTCAAATGTTGACTATGATGGACTATTGTTGCCAAATTGTGAAAAGACTTATGTGGAGGGACTAAAAGTGTCAACATGCAAAACCTATGCCTCTTAATGACCTTTTACAGTGTTCGTATTTCTTAACAAATTACTTATTTGATAAACAAAACCGTTTGCAATTAAATACAAAAGATTATGAATCGAGCGGTTAAAAGCGTCAACATGTTTAATTATACCTCTGAATGACCTTTTAACGAACTTGGAGCTTAACGATGTTTGTTATACATCCAAGAATACCTAAAATCTAACTTGAGTGGCCAGAAGTGCTAAATTTGAAAGTTATTATGAAATATAAGGTTAAGGGGCTGAAAATGACAAGTTTAAAACTTGTTTATCGAAAATACAGAGGCTCGCGGGCCGCGAACGGCCTCCTTGTGTTCTGTCGCGCCACGCTTTGACTTTCGATAAATGCTTTGACTTTCGATAAGTTTTCGAGCAGGACCCTTTGTAAGCGTCCTTAGCCACTGGTTTTTGTTTTATAGGCTTTTAAAAGCCGAAAGTCAAAGTTTTTCGATAAACGCTTTGACTTTCGGCTTAGACCATTATGGTCCAGCCATTGTTCGAGGCGAACATGGCTATGTGATCGTAATTAAGTAGGTGTTTGTCACACCCTCAAATCCCACGTGCGGAGTATCACCGCGAGGCATGTGACTGCCCAGGATCAAGCCACCAGTTACATCAAACATTTAATATAAGTATAAATAAAACCATCATCGTCATAATTTGTGACATAGCATTCAAGTCTAAAACATAATAAGTCTTTAAAATAAAATTCCAAACATAGTTAATAGACAAAGTTCAAAGGTTTAGCGGAAGCATGATAACATAGATAGTAGACGACCACCACAATGCTCCAAGCGGACTCCAGCACAGCATCTATGGACCTGCAAGCATGCAGTAGTGTGTTAACATAATGTTGGCAAGTTCACGGTTTTCAAAAAGGTTTTCACGTTATCCAAAAACATTCGTTTTATGAGTTACCATGTTATCAAAACATGTTGTGGGAAATCCATCCCAAAATGAGCTACTAAACTGTGTAGTACCGAAACTTTGACGTAGTTGTTGTTTGCCCTCTTAGGTCAATGTCTACCGTTATTGACCCGTTAATCCAGATAATAGTTCACGCCCGGCTCCCCGCACGGTGTGAGGTTGTCAAACCTAGTAGCGCTATCAACTAATATCCTGTTCGCTCCCCGCGATTAATCGATATAAGTGTAAGGGACTTTCCTTGGTAGAGTTTCGTTTAGTATGGTAGCTCCTAAAAAATTGGGAGTGCATGCTTTATGAGTTTTATAAAGTTGTCACACCGTTACCTTGGTGTGAGCGAAGTTCCCAAATCATTGGGAATACAAGCGTTTAGCGTAAGTGTGAACTCACCTTTGGTTTCTCGGTAGGTCGTATTTTTATCCTAGGCTGGGTTAACCACGACCTATTATGGTTACCGACATCAAACTCTTATACAAGTAAAGCACGTATATTGTTCACGCATTTAATCAAGCAGTGGGATAGTATCATTCATCCTACAACACATTGTCCATATTTATATATCATTACTAAGTAGTGAACATTCATACACATGTCAATAGCCAAGGATAATTGAAACAACTTCCATACTGTAAGGTCACTCAAACAATATTCATCCCGAGCATTCTTAAGTGTGTGATCTCGTAAGATCATAAGTTTTTCATAATTTGTGTGGCCCAGACAAATCGTAGCCCACGAAGATAAAGTCCACAGTGGACTGTGCGACCATGGTGCAAGTGTGCGATCAAACCAGCATGTACAATTTATGTTCATGATGTGCGACAAGATCAGATTATTATTCAAGTTAATGTGCAACCGTTTCCAAGAATCATGGATCATCTATGTGCGGCCCAATCTGGGTTTATGTAGCCCAAGTCAGGTGAGGCCCAAGAGGAGAAATGGCTTGTATGTTTCCTTTTTAAAATGTTAGTGTACACTTGAACTACACTGTGCGATCCAGATGAAATGTGCGAGACATGAGGCATGTGGTGGGGGCCATGCTTTTAATGTGTAGTCAGAGTATGTTGGTAAAATACGAGTGTGCGATTGTAAATAAGTGTGCGACTGTTTCTAATTCTTTTTCTGGTACTGTAGAAAAGTGGGGCCAGGCCCTTAATTGTGCACTCACATGTTGTACGGCCCTCAACAAAACACTCCTTGCAACAATTTGGATTAAACCGAAAAGGACAAAACTATTCACCATAGGATTTTAAATAGTGAAGTGCTTTAGTGGGTTGTAACTCAGGCTTAGATATTTGTACACTTTATAAAAACATAGCATCACATAACAATATCCATATCCAATCTCTAATCATCAAATGCAAACCAATTCTGTTTTAACACCAAGCCAACATATATACTCATTAAGATCACATAACCTATCATTCATGTTTTATCCTTAACCTTTATCCTTATCATGCATCATTGAGTTGTACATTGGGCATGCATGATTGTACCCACCATGAAAACACAGAAAGCAAGCTTTCAAAAACCCAGATTCTTTTTAAATGTTTGCCTAAAATTCTTATCAGTTTCTTGAAACAATTAGCTAATATCATTCCCTAGATCTATAAATCATCCTCAGTTGCGTAAAACAACATCATGCCTTAATTTCTAAACATTCCAAGAACCAACATCCTACTATCACATGGTTTTATCATTAATAAAACATGAACCAAACATTTATATGCACATAGCAACTTTGAATATCATTTCATCACTAACATGGTATCATACTATCACATGCTCACTTTAAATACGACATAAACTCACTCACTTATCAAGGAGGAACATATAACAGTGAGCAATCTCTAATGAATATGTTTAAACAGCTAACGAACACACATAAATGACTGTGAATAACACCTACCTGAGAAGTGGGGAGATGATCGGAGAAAATGTAATTGATCGAAGCAGGTTAAACGGAGTGAGATCCTCGGAGCTTCAAAACGATTGCCGTAGTTTTTCCGGTGTGCGAGTGGTATTGGAGAGGGGCTGAGGTCACCGGAGATTGGTCGGCAGAGGTGTGATTTTGTTTGTATTGCAGGTTTAATAGAAGAATGAGGTGGTTTAAAAGAAGGGAAGTAGACGATATTTGTTGCAGGTTTGAAGAAGAATGTTAGAGAGAGAGAGAGTGGGTAGTAGAATGATTTGGGGATTGGAGCCCTAAAATTTAGTTGCCAATAATACCTTGTTGTCGGCTGAGATTTGGGGTGTTTTTTACCCCCCTTCATCTTAATCACACACTAAAAAAAGGTTTAGAATGTTTTGAGTGAGCGAGGTATCTAGGGCTTCAGGAATGGGCATCTTGGGCCTTATGCGAAGGATTAACTGTAACACCCTTAGTATTATTTAACGGTTTTTGTACAAATATCGACAATTAAATGTGTATTTAAGAATACACATACATATAAAAATGCGGGTTTATTAAATCTTTTACAATTTAAAAGAATACTACATAATGTAATTGAGTTCGTCGTTTAAAATATATCAACGAAACAACGTGCGGAAGCTTCATTTTCACGTGTTCGGTTCTTGTACGTCGCTTGATCTTCATCTGGGTACACCTGATACTTACCTATGATCAAAACCAACTTAAGAGTTAGTTTTGATAGCTTAAATACTAATTTAAACAAGTTCTATGCATCGTATAATAAAATAAAACAAATTTCCAGATTTTTACAGCTCTCGCGGGCCGCGAAAGCTTACTCCTCCTCGGTCGCGGGCGGCGACGCCCTGTCGCGTGGCGCACCAGCATTCAGGTGACCCCTCGCATGGCGCGGGGGAAACCCTTTTCCAGCTGGTCCATATCTGGGACCTGCATATCTGCCCAGCTATGGTTTTAATCGAAAAAACGAACTTTAAAATGTCATAACTGTTTATCTACTTGTCCGTTTTACCCGTTTCTTTTTCCTACGCGTTTGTAATTTAATTCTCCATCTTATGGAGTTAAAAATTCGATATTCAACTACTTTAAAAATTCAAATTTCAAGCTCTCGGCTTGAAATTCCTTTTTAACACTTTTAACCCGTTTCATGATTCATTAAACTAACAAGTTTGTTATTCCAAAATTCTTATGAACATCATATTTCAATTGTTTCCTATGACACAAGATTTAAATCACGGGTTATTATGCATCATTAACCCGTCTATAATTATGCGCTTATTTTGACCCGTTAAGGGTATTTAAGCGCTTTTACGCACAAACCCCGCTCATTCATTTCTAGCGTTATATTTTCATATTTCTTGTCAAATGAACTTCCACCACAACTATCCTTATAGTGGTTAATGAATATCCATTGATTATTCCAAAATTACTCTCTTTCGGTTGTTATTTTACGACAAAAGCTATTTTGAGGCATTTGATCCGAAAAGGATTTATGCCTATGCTTCAACACTTAACTAAACTTTCCTTTATCATAATACATGTTTCTAAATGACTCGTAAGGGTCGTTTATCTGATTTACCCATCAAGGGCGTTTTGGTCAGTTTTAGTCCCTCTTTTACGACAAAGGACTTTCACTAATTATTTGACCAAAATCGCATGTTTAACTAACAACTTATTTAAGCATACCTTGCTCGGGGTCAACTTATTGGCCCGTTTTAATACCTTGTCTTCATTTATTTGCTATTTCATAGCATCGCTAATTCACAAGCCCTTTTATCCTGTGAGCATGAGACTCGACATACACTTATTAGTCGTTAATCGTCAAATGGTATCATTATTACCATTCAATCCGTTTTACCCTTTTTATTAGTTTAGGCTTACTTATAAAGTAGCCGTTCGAAAACTCAATTTATCTTAGTCTTTTCGTGACTAATTTACCGTTCCACCCCGTTTTACCATTAACTATGGTTTTTAACATTGATTTTGGTTCTGACCCGTATCATTTCGCTTCGGAAAACCATAATCAAACTACCGTTTTATCTTATTCATAACTACTACAACAAGTAGGTGATCTAATAGTAAAGTATAAGCTTCACTTACCTCGCATCCAAACTATGCTTTATTTTTCCTTATTGATTCGTTTAACCCACTTCGTCCTCAAGCTTCCACCTAGCTCGTTTAGCGTCAAACTAACATCATCATTCACAAGGTGGTTAGATTAGTCATTAACAAATACGACTATTCCACCTTACGGATTTTCTATGTCGAAATCATTATTCGACTTCGTCATTGGTTAGTTTAACTTTCTACTAGTTAACTACCTCTAATCATACGTGTTTTGGTCAAAAATTACCGAAGCAATTAAGTGATCAAATTAGTTAAGTGAGGTAGTGTGCTGAAAAAATATGCTAAAAATATGTTGATTGAGTTATTTGCAAAATCAGTTTCAGGATACGGCTCAGGATATAGAGCTGTATTTATGATCAAACAATGAGCAAAAATGTAAAGGGTGGCACAGGATATACGAGGAAAGCCCTTGAATAATCTAGATCGCCGGCACAAAACCTCGGGAGCTGATAATCGCAGCTGCCTTGTTCTTCTTATTGCTTCAAATATCAGGATACAGTGTAGGATATGATGCGGATCAACTAGGTGTTACAATGTAATTCGAGTACAAGTGTTAGTGTATTGTGAATGTTTGCTGCCAGAGAGAAAAAGTGTGCGAAAGATTGTGTCCCCTAATCTGATCCGATCAATCTATTTATAGTAAAAAGAAACTAACTAAATATCCTATTATTCCGGGATTCAACAGATATTCCCCATGTGAACGTTGTAGCCCGCGTCTTCCGGCTTCAACGTCTATAACTCAACTGATTTACCCGGGTCTTGAGGAGAAGAAGTCCAGCTGAACGTTAGAGACTTGCACTCCTTAATCTGCACGTGGTTAATTAGTTACTATCAGGATATCATATCAGAATGTAACCAATATCCTGATTCAGTATCCTGGTCACAAATAAACAAACAAAGTCAGAATATCAATAAGGATGTTAGGGGAGGATTTCTCAATGACCCGTGATCCTCAATTACTGTTGGGTTCGGTGATCCTCACTTCTGTTTGAGTTAGTGATCCTCAGAAGTGTTTCAGGATCAGGATCATGGATCATCTTAAGGATCCTTATACTAACGGTTGTCTACATTGAATATGGTGATGTTTTGCAGGAACATGAGCTTGGACTTGGTCTTGGCGATATTCCTGGAGAATATTCTATACCTATTACGCACGTGCATAGCAGAAATAGACGTTGTGGAGGTCGTGGAGGACTTGCACCAAATGCGGAATGTTTGTTAGCTTAGATATTTTCTATATTTAAATGGGATAGTGAGCTAAATAGAAACACTTGGCTATTTTCGGCTACACACACACACTCTTACAACTGCTCTCACCAGCTCTCGATAATTCACTTGGCGATTACACACTTTTTTGCACAATACACTATAGTGATCCTTGTACTTAGCTCGCTATCATCCGAAGTTGTAACACATTTCTTGTTTAATTTGAGTTGGTGATCGGTAGTTTCCATCACCCGAGGTTTTTTATGCCGGAGATCATTCATTGATCAAGGGCTTTTTCCTCGTATAAATCTTTGTGTCACTTGTTCATTACATTTCTGAGTGATCCTTAGTGTTGTTCATCAATTCAAGCATCATACCTCACAACAGAAAGTTTGGTTGCATTATCATTGCTTGATTTTTGACCAAACAAAGGATATATAGGCAGGAAATCACCCATAACAATTGTCCCCAAAATATATCTGTTGGTATACCAATTCCAACGGATATATTTTAAATCTTATCTCTTAAATCGAGGTTAGTAAACCGAAACGATGCTTGATGTGACTTGGTGCAACTTCCAACGCGATATTTACTCTTCGCCCCCTATATTTTGCCTCTATATAGCTGACTTAATCAGCATAATGATTGTTATGGGTGAAATTCTGAGCTCATAGCCTGGATAATATCTTAAATTAGATCTTGCCTATCTGATATATGTTCATATCCGGGATGCTGATTCAGGATATTGGTAACATCCTGAATGGTATCCTGAGGATTACTAACGGATTATGTGCAGGAGTGCGAGTCCAAGCTGGTAACGTTCGAGAAGACCCTTTCCCCGGAAGACTCAGTCCAAGTCGTTCAAAAAAAGACGTTGAACCCGCTTTACCTGGTCTCCAACGGCTAATAGGGAATATTCGAAGGCATCCCATACTTATAGGAGATTTTGTTTTCGTTTATTAACTATAAATAGGTGGATAAATTAGATCGAATAGGACATCACAACTACACTCACTACTCTCTCACACTTATTCTCTCGCAACTTTCACTTTCACAAAAAAGCATTGTAACACTTAGCGATCTGATCAATATCATGCAATGTATCCTGACGTTTGAAGCAATAAGAAGAACAAGGCAGCTGCGATTGTCAGCTCCCGAGGTTTTGTGCCGGCGATCTAGATTGATCAAGGGCTTTCCTCGTATATCTCGTGTCACCCCTTTACTTTTTTGCACATAGTTTGATCATAGATACAACTCAATATCCTGAGCCGTATCCTGAAAACTGTTTTTACAATCAACTTCATCAGCATATTTTCAACACTTTTTCTTAGCACACTACGTCACATAACTAATTTGATCACTTAATTGCTTCGGTAATTTTTGACCAAAACAATTTGGCGCCCACCGTGGGGCAAGTGGTGCTATTATTACTAAAAACTTTTGCGAAATCGTTACTTGGTTTCTTATTCTCAAAACTTTTTGCCACATTATTTACAATGGCCTCAAGATCAAACATGAGCTCCTCCACCGTGTCTGCTACAACCTCTGCAACAGTTAGTTCCATGCTTCCACCACCTCCTCCGAGAATGCAAGCCTCTTCGCAAGGAGCTGAAAGCCATGTGGCTCGGGATGTGATCCCTACCCGGAGCACTCAGGGATCTGCTCCTGTTTTGGCTTCTAATGATGAAATTTTAACCTTGTTTGGTAGTGTACAGGAACAAATGAGGCAGCAACAGGAAACAAACCAAATGCTGATGAGAGAAATACAACTCTTGAAGTCTAGCTCAAGCAGACCCGCTGAGGATCTTTACTGCTCAGAGCCTTGAACTTCAGCTCGGCCGTATATACTGAGGATAACAGGGGAAATATTGTGCCTAGCCATCCTCAGAATCATACTCCTGAAATACCCTCCTCGGTCAGGATGTCAACTGTGAGGAGCTCAGGATATGCTTCAGGATATGGCCAGAATCCTCAGACTGGTAACGTATCAAACAATAATATTCTTGCTACTAACAATAATGGATCTTTGCAGGATGCAGGTATGACGAAAACATTTACTAGGGAGCTTCAGAAATTGAAGGACATGATATCCAGTGTACCTGGAGTGGTCCAGCCAATTCCAGAGGTGTCCCAAGACAGCCACAGGATATCCCGATTTGCATATCCTATCTGTGATGCTGAAATCCCAAAGAGATTTCAAACCCCCAACATGAAGCTCTACGATGGAACTACGGATCCTGAAGAGCATATTGTCCAGTATAGGGAAAGAATGGAGATCAACCCTATCCCTCCAGATCTTAAGGAAGCATGCCTATGCAAGGGTTTTGGTTCTACCTTAACAGGATCGGCCTTAAAATGGCTCTTAAATGTTCCTCCTCATTCGATTACATCATTTGCTCACCTAGTGAATTTGTTTAATAGTCAATTTTCTTGTAGCCGAAGTTTTGAAAAACTAACAAGTGATCTCTACAGGATAACTCAAGGGCCTCAGGAGTCCTTAAGAGACTATGTGAACAAGTTTAGCCGAGAATCCTTAGACATTCCACATCTTGATGTTGCAACAACTGTGACAACCTGAGTTTCCAAGGTTTCTACTTGACTTAGTACTTGTTCACTAGATGTCGTTTCTATATGCATGATGTGCCTTATAAGTGTGTTTTATATATTGTTGTGCAATATAAGCATGCATGGTTATATTAATGTGTTGTATTATATTTGTGTTGGGGAATATTAAAAACAAGCAAGGAACCCACGAAATCACCCCCTAGCCGAAAACACTTCCTGATGAAAACACTAGAGTGATTTCGTCCACTTGTGGTCAATGAAAACCAGAATGGGCTTTGGCCCAGTAACGCCCGATTATAATATTTGTTCATAGCCTATACGCATAAGTTAATCGGAAAAACCCTAACCGCCTCTCACATTCTCTCTCGTTTTTCTTTGAAACCGACGGCTGCCCTTATCTTATTCGAAGTTTGATTCCTTGTTTGATCATCCTTATTCGGTTAGTGGACTATAAACACTTATGATTATTTGGTTGATATTGATGTAACTGTTAGATAACTTTTTTTATGGATTTTATATATACGATTAGGTTATATGATTATGCATGTAAATTGTATTGAAAAGTGCAGCCAATGTGGATAGAAGTCGGTCATAGCATTCATATTTGCACATGGACTTGTCTCATATTTGCACATGGATTTTGTCAGAAAGCATGTGTTTGTTTATTTGTTTTCAACTTTGATTCTTGTTTAGCATGATGATGATGATGATCCGACAACTTGTCATGTGCCGTTGACTGTTTAGTGAATGATCTTGATCTCGCAATAGTTTGATAATTTACATGGTTATATATCGATGGTTTGATTTAATGATATTTTGTCGATGATTGATCATGTATTGTGAGTGATGATTAGGGTTGTTGTTAATTGCCGTAATGCTGATGATTTATTGTTTAGACCGACGAAAACACTCACCCCCAACGAAAACACCTTAGGGGATTTCGGCCCAGGTGATTTCGGCCCAAGGGGGATTTCGCCCAACTAGTGAATTCGTTCAAAAGGGATTTCGCCAAAGCCTTAATTGTCACATGTGATTTCGTGAAGTTATTCAGTAACATTGTTGGTTTATTTGCGTAGTTAGTTATTAACTTGGTTAAGTTATTTATCTTGTTAACTTTGTTAATTCTGTTAAGCTCATAACATTACTAGTTTATTAACTCCGTTAAGTTAAGTTGATTAATTTGGTTAATCAATTAATTTTATTAACTCTATTTACTCAGTTATGATATGTAACTCTGTTAAGAGTGTAACCCTTACTAACTGTGTAACTCTGTTAGTTAACTAGTACTGTTAAGTTATTATTCCTGTTACATATGTTAACCCTGTTGATGTGTTAACCCTGTTACGTGTGTTAACGCTACTATGCATGTTAGTTATATTAATTCTGATTAACGCTGTAACACGGTTAAATTTACCAAGACTGTTGTTGAGAAATTAAGTTAAGATGAACTGAGGAAGCCTTTAATGTAAAGCTTGAATTGCATGAATTAGATTTAACTGTTTATGTGTTACATGACGTTAACTGTCGAACACACGTTGTGCCATGGAGTGTATGTGGAACCTTACAAACATGTACTGATTGAGTATACGTGTATATTATAGGACTTGACTGATTCTTGCGAACACCTAGTTAAGCATACCGAGCAAACCAAGGTGAGTTCACACTCTTACCAAGGCATGGGATTCCCGGAGGGTAGGGAATGGGATTGAAAGAAATGAGGTTGAACAATTACTTGGACTTTCACTATTACTAGACTACCTACCATCGTCCTCGGATGCGAAGGACACATACGTAAAACCTACGTATACTTGTACTTACCACTGTCCTCGGGTGGCGAAGGGCACTTACGTAAAACCTACGTAAACTCATACATACTACTGTCTTCGGGTTAAGAAGGACACTTACGTAAAACCTACGTAAACCCCCGCGTACCACTGTCCTCGGGTTGAGAAGGGCACTTACGTAAAGCCTACGTAAACCTTATACGCAATCCTGTTCTCGGGTCAAGAAGAACACTTATGGTACAACTCGTCTAGTAAATAAAAACATGGGAAGCCCCCACTAATAGTGCATACAACATGGGAAGCCCCCACCAGTTGAACCTATTCAACGGCTTAGTTAGTAACGCATTGTTATACAACGAACTTACTTACTGTGAACTCGCTCAACTAGTTGTTGACTCTCTGTTACATGCCTTGCAGGACCATAGGTACTCATGGAGCTTGCACGGGAGGCGCGGTCGTTGTGGGCACGGATTGTGGATGTTATGATGAAAACTTTATGACTCTTTAAACTTAACACTTGTGTTGGATTTTCACACTATGCTTCCGCTACCTATACTATGTTTTTGATTGAACACCAATTGTATTGTGATGGATTACATTTACTTCTACTTATTACTTATATGTTCAATATGATTGGTGGCTTGATCCTGGTCATGTCACACCTCCAAGCGGTGGTACTCCGGGTGTGGATTTTGGGGGTGTGACAGATTGGTATCAGAGCCATTGGTTATAGTGAACTTGGTTTTAATAAGGGAAAAAGTTTTTGTTAAAACCAGACTATAACCTGAACAGTGCTCAACGATCCACAACGACGCTTCGCTCCACGTGCAAGACTCGACATTCTAGGTGATATGATTTATGTTTACATTTCCTACCTGCTAGATTACATAGAACTTTGCTCATGGTATGCTTAGATAAACGTAACAACTGTTGATTGAAACACATGTGTGCTTACTCTCTTCTGTCATCGCACTTTCGCGAACCTCTCTCACTCATGTTTTCCCTCGATATAAAGACCATGAGTGGACGCGTTAACCTAACTCAAGCCCAGTTGGCGGCTTTGATCACTGAACAAGTTGCTGCGGGACTTGCAGCCGCACAAGCAGGAGGTCAGCCACCTGTTTGCACCTTCAAAACTTTCATGGACTGTCGTCCTACTACTTTTAGTGGCACGGAAGGAGCAGTTAGAAGGCATTGCGCTGACTTGGTGGAAGGCGCAAGTTCAGATGTTAGGGTTGGCAGTTGCTAACGCCACCCCCTGGAACGATTTCAAGGAGTTGATCAAAGAGGAATACTGTAGCCGTGATGACATTCACAAGCTGGAGGTAGAGTTTTACAATTTGCAGATGACGGGATCGAAAATTGAAGCGTACACCAAAAGGTCAAACGAGTTGGCTATTCTGTGTCCTACTATGGTAGATCCTCCCATTAAGCGTATCGAACTGTATCTCAAGGGTCTAGTGCCGGAGATTCAAAGTCATGTAACCTCAGCGAATCTTGGCACCATTCAACAGATCATCAAGTTAGCTCATCGCCTCACCGATCAGGCAGTGGGATAGAACAGGCTGCCTAAACGTATCAGCGCTACTACTACCGCTACCACTTCAGTTACTCCTGCTACTCCCAGTGACAACAAGCGGAAATGGGAGGGGGATTCCAGCAGGGGTTCAGCTACCGTTCAGTCTCAAGCTCAGCAGCGCAAGACTAATGACTATCAGAGTCCGGGTCAGCAATCCTCTGGTAGTCAGGGGCAGAAAAGATATCAAGGAAATCACCCAAGGTGCAACAATTGTAACAGACACCACAGTGGCCAGTGCAACAAGGGTCGTTGTCAGAGGTGTCTCAAGATGGGTCATGAGGCCAAGGATTGTAGGAGCCCACGGCCTGTAACTCAGAATCAGCAGCAGCAGCAAACACAGCAGAACCAACAACAGGGTAACAAAGGATGTTTTCATTGTGGTGCTGAAGGTCACTTCAAGAGACACTGCCCCCAGTTAAACCGAAATCAGAACAACAACAATAATCAGGGCAACGGGAACAACAATGGGGGAAACAACGACGGCAATGGTGCCAGGGGTCGAGCGTTCGTGATTGGTCAGGGTGACGCAAGGAATGATCCTAACGTGGTGATGGACTTTCCTTATCGATCTCATTCCTATAGTTCTGGGTAGTTTTGACATCGTCATTGGTATGGGTTGGTTACCTCAACATCGAGCAGAGATTCCTTGCAAAGAAAAGATCGTCCGCATTCCTCGTGCTGGTTAAGAACCTTTGGTAATTCATGGTGACAAGCTCCTGGAGCAGCACCCATAGCTCGAGCACCCTATCGCTTAGCTCCAAACGAACTGGAAGAACTGTCCAAACAATTGCAAGAACTCTTGGATAAGGGCTTCATTCATCCTAGCTCTTCGCCCTGGGGAGCTCCAGTATTATTTGTGAAGAAGAAAGACGGTACCTTCTGCATGTGCATAGATTACCGTGAACTAAACAAGGTGACCGTAAAGAATCGCTATCCTCTTCCACGCATTGACGACTTGTTCGACCAGCTGCAAGGGTAGAGCTACTATCCAAAGATTGATCTGAGGTCAGGCTACCATCAACTGAGAGTCCGGGACAAGGACGTCTCCAAAACAGCATTCAAAACACGCTACGGCCATTACGCGTTTCTGGTCATGCCATTCGGGTTAACAAACGCGCCTGCAGTCTTCATGGATCTTTTGAACAGAGCATGCAAGCCTTACTTGGATAAGTTCGTGATTGTATTCATCGATGACATTTTGATCTACTCCAAGAGTCAGGAGGAACACGAGCAGCATTTATGACTCATTTTGGAACTTCTTCGAACAGAACAGTTGTACGCCAAGTTTTCGAAATGCGACTTCTGGCCTCGTGAAGTCCACTTTCTAGGCCACGTGGTAAACAAGGATGGGATTCATGTTGATCCATCCAAGGAAGATTCGATCAAGAACTGGCCTGCACCTCGCACACCAACCAAAATACACCAATTCTTGGGTTTGGCGGGTTATTACAGACGGTTCATCAAAGACTTCTCAAAGATTGCACAGCCGCTTACACTACTGACACAGAAAGGTGTTGCTTGCCGTTGGGGTAATACACAGGAAACATCATTTCAGCACTTAAAGGATAGACTTTGTAGCGCACCTATCCTCTCATTGCTTGAAGGCACAGGCGATTTTGTAGTCTACTGCAACGCATCCATCCAAGGTCTTGGATGTGTGTTGATGCAACAGGATAAAGTCATTGCTTATGCTTCGCGCCAACTTAAGATTCACTAACGGAATTACACTACACATGATTTAGAGCTGGGAGCTGTTGTTTTTGCGCTCAAGATATGGCGACATTACCTGTATGGCACCAAGTGCACCATCTACACCGATCACAGGAGTCTCGAGCATATCTTCAAGCAGAAAGAATTGAACATGCGACAACGACGATGGGCCGAATTACTGAACGATTATGAATGTGCTATAAAGTACCATCCGGGCAAAGTCAATGTGGTGGCCGACGCCCTTAGTCGAAAGGATACTACACCTAGGCGTGTACGAGCGTTGCAACTCACTATTCAGTCTAGTCTTCCTGCACAGATACGAGATGCTCAGGTAGAAGCATTGAAACCAGAAAATGTCAGGGCTGAAGCTCTACGCGGCTCATGGCAACGGTTAGAACAAAAGGAAGACGGTGCCTATTACGTAACAGGACGCATCTGGGTCCCACACTATGGAAACTTACGCGAGCTTGTGATGGATGAAGCGCATAAGTCTCGTTACTCGGTACATCCTGGTTCGGATAAGATGTACCACGACTTGAAAACTACATATTGGTGGCCTAGCATGAAAGCTCACATAGCAACTTACGTTAGCAAGTGTTTGACTTGTGCGAGAGTCAAAGCGGAATATCAGAAACCATCAGGCCTACTTCAACAACCAGAAATACAACAGTGGAAATGGGAGCAAATATCCATGGATTTCGTTACTGGCCTGCCTAGATCTCAACGTGGGAATGATACTATTTGGGTGATTGTGGATCGACTCACTAAGTCTGCACACTTCTTGGCTATCAAGGAAACGGATAAGTTCTCCACACTAGCAGACGTATATCTTAAGGAAGTTGTCTCGAGGCACGGGGTGCCCACCTCTATTATCTCTGATCGTGATGCACGTTTTACTTCAGAACTGTGGCAAGCAATGCACAAATCCTTTGGCTCTCGTTTAGACATGAGCACAGCTTATCACCCTCAGACGGATGGGCAGTCTGAGTGGACTATTCAAACTCTAGAAGACATGCTTCGGCCATGTGTAATCGATTTCGGCAACGGCTGGGAAAAACACCTCCCATTAGTGGAGTTCTCGTATAACAACAGTTATCACACTAGCATTCAAGCCGCTCCATTCGAGGCATTGTACGGGCGTAAATGCCGATCACCTCTTTGTTGGGCAGAGGTGGGTGACAGTCAGATCACGGGTCCAGAACTTGTAGTTGATACTACAGAAAAGATTGCCCAGATACGACAACGCATGGCGGCAGCCCGTGACCGTCAGAAAGCATACGCCGATAAGGACAGGAAACCACTCGAGTTCCAGGTTGGGGATCGAGTGCTACTCAAAGTTTCACCCTGGAAGGGTGTGGTTCGTTTTGGCAAACGGGGCAAACTTAATCCGCGATATATCGGACCATTCGAAATCATTGAGAAAGTAGGCAAAGTGGCCTACAGACTGAACTTACCAGCAAAACTCAGTGCAGTTCACAACGTCTTCCACGTGTCGAATCTGAAGAAGTGTCTGTCAGATGAGACCCTCATAGTTCCTTTGAAGGAGCTCACTATCGACGATCAGTTGCGATTCGCCGAGGAACCAGTTGAAATCACAGACCGGGATGTTAAGGTCCCCAAATACACCAGAATACCTCTTGTTCGAGTTTGTTGGAACTCCCGTCGTGGCCCAGAGTTTACCTGGGAATGATAAGATCAAATGAAACTCAAATATCCCCAGTTGTTCAAGAACAATGCAACCACTACTGAGGCTGAAGCTACTACAGAACTTCGGGACGAAATTCCAAATCAACGGGGGGATGATGTGACACCCCAGGAAAACCAGGAAACAACACAACACAACTAGCTTCCTCAGTAACCACGTACTAAATTTCGGGACGAAATTTCTTTCAAGTTGGGGATAATGTGAAAACCCGAGTTTCCAAGGTTTCTACTTGACTTAGTACTTGTTCACTAGATGTCGTTTCTATATGCATGATGTGCCTTATAAGTGTGTTTTATATATTGTTGTGCAATATAAGCATGCATGGTTATATTAATGTTTTGTATTATATTTGTGTTGGGGAATATTAAAAACAAGCAAGGAACCCACGAAATCACCCCCCTAGACGAAAACACTTCCTGATGAAAACACTAGAGTGATTTCGTCCACTTGTGGTCAACAAAAACCAGAATGGGCTTTGGCCCAGTAACGTCCGATTATAATATTTGTTCATAGCCTATACGCATAAGTTAATCGGAAAAACCCTAACCGCCTCTCACATTATCTCTCGTTTTTCTTTGAAACCGACGGCTGCCCTTATCTCATTCGAAGTTTGATTCCTTGTTTGATCATCCTTATTCGGTTAGTGGACTATAAACACTTGTGATTATTTGGTTGATATTGATGTAACTGTTAGATAACTTTGTTTATGGATTTTATATATACGATTAGGTTATATGATTATGCATGTAAATTGTATTGAAAAGTGCAGCCAATGTGGATAGAAGTCAGTCATAGCATTCATATTTGCACATGGACTTGTCTCATATTTGCACATGGATTTTGTCAGAAAGCATGTGTTTGTTTATTTGTTTTCAACTTTGATTCTTGTTTAGCATGATGATGATGATGATCCGACAACTTGTCATGTGTCGTTGACTGTTTAGTGAATGATCTTAATCTCGCAATAGTTTGATAATTTACATGGTTATATATCGATGGTTTGATTTAATGATATTTTGTCGATGATTGATCATGTATTGTGAGTGATGATTAGGGTTGTTGTTAACTGCCGTAATGTTGATGATTTATTGTTTAGACCGACGAAAACACTCACCCCCAACGAAAACACCTTAGTGGATTTCGGCCCAGGTGATTTCGGCCCAAGGGGGATTTCGCCCAACTAGTGAATTCGTTCAAAAGGGATTTCGCCAAAGCCTTAATTGTCACATGTGATTTCGTGAAGTTATTCAGTAACATTGTTGGTTTATTTGCTTAGTTAGTTATTAACTTGGTTAAGTTATTTATCTTGTTAACTTTGTTAATTCTGTTAAGCTCATAACATTACTAGTTTATTAACTCCGTTAAGTTAAGTTGATTAATTCGGTTAATCAATTAATTTTATTAACTCTATTTACTCAGTTATGATATGTAACTCTGTTAAGAGTGTAACCCTTACTAACTGTGTAACTCTGTTAGTTAACTAGTACTGTTAAGTTATTATTCCTGTTACATATGTTAACCCTGTTGATATGTTAACCCTGTTGATGTGTTAACCCTGTTACGTGTGTTAACGCTACTATGCATGTTAGTTATATTAATTCTGATTAACGTTGTAACACGGTTAAATTTACCAAGACTGTTGTTGAGAAATTAAGTTAAGATGAACTGAGGAAGCCTTTAATGTAAAGCTTGAATTGCATGAATTAGATTTAACTGTTTATGTGTTACATGACGTTAACTGTCGAACACACGTTGTGCCATGGAGTGTATGTGGAACCTTACAAACATGTACTGATTGAGTATACGTGCATATTATAGGACTTGACTGATTCTTTCGAACACCCAGTTAAGCATACCGAGCAAACCAAGGTGAGTTCACACTCTTACCAAGGCATGGGTTTCCCGGAGGGTAGGGAATGGGATTGAAAGAAATGAGGTTGAACAATTACTTGGACTTTCACTATTACTAGACTACCTACCATCGTCCTCGGATGCGAAGGACACATACGTAAAACCTACGTATACTTGTACTTACCACTGTCCTCGGGTGGCGAAGGGCACTTATGTAAAACCTACGTAAACTCATACATACTACTGTCTTCGGGTTAAGAAGGACACTTACGTAAAACCTACGTAAACCCCCGCGTACCACTGTCCTCGGGTTGAGAAGGGCACTTACGTAAAGCCTACATAAACCTTATACGCAATCCTGTTCTCGGGTCAAGAAGAACACTTATGGTACAACTCGTCTAGTAAATACAAACATGGGAAGCCCCCACTAATAGTGCATACAACATGGGAAGCCCCCACCAGTTGAACCTATTCAACGGCTTAGTTAGTAACGCATTGTTATGCAACGAACTTACTTACTGTGAACTCGCTCAACTAGTTGTTGACTCTCTGTTACATGCCTTGCAGGACCATAGGTACTCATGGCGCTTGCACGGGAGGCGCGGTCGTTGTGGGCACGGATTGTGGATGTTATGATGAAAACTTTATGACTCTTTAAACTTAACACTTGTGTTGGATTTTCACACTATGCTTCCGCTACCTATACTATGTTTTTGATTGAACACCAATTGTATTGTGATGGATTACATTTACTTCTACTTATTACTTATATGTTCAATATGATTGGTGGCTTGATCCTGGTCATGTCACGCCTCCAAGCGGTGGTACTCCGCGTGTGGATTTTGGGGGTGTGACAGATTGGTATCAGAGCCATTGGTTATAGTGAACTTGGTTTTAATAAGGGAAAAAGTTTTTGTTAAAACCAGACTATAACCTGAACAGTGCTCAACGATCCACAACGACGCTTCACTCCACGTGCAAGACTCGACATTCTAGGTGATATGATTTATGTTTACATTGCCTACCTGCTAGATTACATAGAACTTTGCTCATGGTATGCTTAGATAAACGTAACAACTGTTGATTGAAACACATGTGTGCTTACTCTCTTCTGTTATCGCACTTTCGCGAACCTCTCTCACTCATGTTTTCCCTCGATATAAAGACCATGAGTGGACGCGTTAACCTAACTCAAGCCCAGTTGGCGGCTTTGATCACTGAACAAGTTGCTGCGGCACTTGCAGCCGCACAAGCAGGAGGTCAGCCACCTGTTTGCACCTTCAAAACTTTCATGGACTGTCGTCCTACTACTTTTAGTGGCATGGAAGGAGCAGTTAGACTCCTCCATTGGTTTGAAAAGCTTGAGTCCGTTTTTGAGATGTGTGAATGCCCTGAGGCTCGCAGAGTGAAGTACGCCACTGGCACTTTAGAAGGCATTGCGCTGACTTGGTGGAAGGCGCAAGTTCAGATGTTAGGGTTGGCAGTTGCTAACGCCACCCCCTGGAACGATTTCAAGGAGTTGATCAAAGAGGAATACTGTAGCCGTGATGACATTCACAAGCTGGAGGTAGAGTTTTACAATTTGCAGATGACGGGATCGAAAATTGAAGCGTACACCAAAAGGTCAAACGAGTTGGCTATTCTGTGTCCTACTATGGTAGATCCTCCCATTAAGCGTATCGAACTGTATCTCAAGGGTCTAGTGCCGGAGATTCAAAGTCATGTAACCTCAGCGAATCTTGGCACCATTCAACAGATCGTCAAGTTAGCTCATCGCCTCACCAATCAGGCAGTGGAATAGAACATGCTGCCTAAACGTATCAGCGCTACTACTACCGCTACCACTTCAGCTACTCCTGCTACTCCCAGTGACAACAAGCGGAAATGGGAGGGGGATTCCAGCAGGGGTTCAGCTACCATTCAGTCTCAAGCTCAGCAGCGCAAGACTAATGACTATCAGAGTCCGGGTCAGCAATCCTCTGGTAGTCAGGGGCAGAAAAGATATCAAGGAAATCACCCAAGGTGCAACAATTGTAACACACACCACAGTGGCCAGTGCAACAAGGGTCGTTGTCAGAGGTGTCTCAAGATGGGTCATGAGGCCAAGGATTGTAGGAGCCCACGGCCTGTAACTCAGAATCAGCAACAGCAGCAAACACAGCAGAACCAACAACAGGGTAACAAAGGATGTTTTCATCGTGGAGGCTTCGGAGCAGGATGTAAAGAAAATTATCCTGGATCAGGATAATCCGGATATCTCGGTGCTCGTAGGAACCAATATCGCTCTGGATACTGAAGAACAGTTAACTAACTTTTTGAAGTGTAGGATGTTGACATTCGCGTGGAAGCACGAGGATATGACAGGCATATCCAAGGATATTATAACACATAAGCTTGGTATCGACAAATCATTCAAACCTATCCAACAGAAGAGGAGGAAGTTTGCTCCGGAAGGAAATATGATCATTCAGGAAGAAGTAGAGAGGCTATTGAAATCTAAGATGATCAGAGAAGTCAAGTTTCCAAGATGGCTAGCAAATGTAGTCGTGATGCAGAAGAAAAATGGGAAATGGAGAGTCTGTGTAGATTACACAGACTTGAACAAGGCTTGTCCCAAAGAACCATTTCCTCTTCCTCATATTGATGCAATGGTGGATGCTACTGCCGGCCATGAGATGTTGACCTTCATGGATGCATCCTCAGGATTTCAGCAGATTCAAATGGAACCTTCAGACCAAGAGGATACTGCCTTCATGACACCAACATGTATTTATTGTTATACTGCTATGCCTTTTGGTTTGAAAAATGCAGGTGCAACATACTAGAGATTGGTAAACATGATGTTTAAAGACAAGCTGGGGGACACCATGGAGGTATACATCGACGATATGGTGGTAAAATCTAAAAAGGCTGAGGATCACCTCCAGGATATTAAGGGAGCATTTGATATCCTGGATCAGTATAACATGAAACTAAATCCTGCTAAGTGCCATTTCGGAGTGGGGGCAGGAAAATTTCTAGGGTATATGGTGACCAAAAGAGGAATAGAGGCAAGCCCGGAGCAGATTAAAGCTATCTTGGATATCAAATCACCTTCAAATATGAAGGATGTTCAACGATTAACAGGGCGAGTAGCAGCGTTAAACAGATTTATCTCAAGATCCTCCGAGAAATGCAAGGAATTTTACGATATCCTGAAGAAAAACAAGAAATTCGAATGGGGAGAGAAGCATGAAGCAGCCCTGCAGGATTTGAAGCAATATCTCTCAACTGCACCTCTATTAATGAAGCCTGAGAATGGTGAACCACTATCCCTATACCTCGCAGTATCGGGGAATGCTGTAAGTGCCGCACTTATAAAGGATCATGAAGGTCAACAATATCATGTCTATTATGTTAGTAAAAGTTTATTAGATGCCGAGACTAGATATTCTCATTTAGAAAAGTTGATATTAGCCCTAGTTATGGCATCGACAAAGCTTAGACATTATTTTGAGACACATAGGATACATGTTAAAACCAATTATCCTGTTAAAATGTGCTTAGGAAACCTGAGATGTCAGGCAGGATGGCTAAGTGGTCAGTGAAATTAAGTGCTTATGACTTAGTGTACGAACCTAGAAATGCCATAAAATCCCAAGCTCTAGCTGACTTTGTGGCTGATTTCAGTAGTGACATTCAGGATGAAGTAGACCTAGAAGTCCAGCAGTTAGGAGAATCCTCAAGATCCTGGACATTATATACTGATGGAGCATCTAATGTTAGAGGAATAGGATTGGGAATACTACTCAAATCGCCACAGGGGGGCATATTACCCCAGGCTATTAGGTGTGAATTTCCTGCTACTAATAATGAAGCAGAATATGAGGCTTTAATTGCAGGATTAGAGTTGGCTAAGAATATGAATATCAATAATTTGCAAGTATATGTTGACTCCTTGTTAATCACTAATCATTTTAATGGAACCTATGTAGTTAAAGGTGAGAAGTTAGTCGAGTACCTCGATATTCTCAAAAAATTAGCAGGATATTTCGATGTTTTTACACTTGAACAGGTACCAAGAGAAGATAATGCTGAAGCGGATGCCTTGGCAAACTTAGGATCATCAGTCAGGATACCAGAGGGAACCCAAATACCGATACTTCATATTCTGTATCCTGCTGTGGATCCCTTCAAAGCTCAGGATAAGGAGGTGACAAGCATCCAGGATCCTGGTCATGATCCTGATAAGGATGATGAATCATGGATGACTCCGATCATAAGATATCTCAAGGAAGGATACATCCCTAAAGACGAGAATCCTAAGGCATTCAGGATGAAGGTATCACGATTTACCATTATAAATAATGTTTTATGTAAGAAATCTCTTGCAGGTCCGTACCTGAGATGCCTGAAGGATCCTGAAACCAAGGAAGTGCTCCAAGATATACATGAAGGGGATTGTGGCAACCACACTGGGGGCAGGTCATTATTCTCAAAAGTATTAAGAACAGGATATTATTGGCCGACAATGAAAAAAGATGCCACAGAATATGCCCGAAGATGTGATGCATGTCAAAGGCATAGTAATATACTACATCAACCAGCTGAACCACTATATCCTATAGCTTCACCTTGGCCATTTATGAAATGGGGGATGGACATAGTAGGGAAATTACCAAAAGCTCCAGGAGGAAAAGTCTTTATGTTGGCAATGACTAATTATTTCTCTAAGTGGGTTGAAGCTGAAGCATTTGTTCAAGTTAGAGACCAAAAAGTAGTATCCTTCATAAAGAGGAATATCCTGACCAGGTTTGGGGTACAAGCAGAAATCATTTGTGACAATGGATCCCAGTTTATAAGCAAAAGGACTACTGACTTTTGCAAGAGTTGGGGAATCAAAATGATCACATCTACTCTGGTACATCCTCAAGCAAATGGACAAGCTGAATCCTCAAACAAGATAATTGTTAACAACTTGAAGAAGAGACTAGGAGCTAAGAAAGGAAGATGGGCAGAAGAACTACCCTTTGTTTTATGGGCTGATAGAACAACAATAAAAAATGCAACTGGCCAAACTCCATTTTCCTTGGTATTTGGGGCAGAAGCAATGATCCCAACAGAAATGGTGATACCTACGGCAAGATCTATCCTCCGTGATCCTGGGCAGAATCCTGAAGCTTTGTGCCAAGATTTGGACACTGTGGATGAGACAAAAGATGCAGCAAAGCTAAGGATGGCAGCATATCAACAGAGGATATCCAGAGCATACAACAAGAATATAAGGACTAGGAGGTTTCAAGTTGGGGATTGGGTGTTAAGAAAAGCTTTTCAGAATACTACTAATCCTGCTGATGGAAAATTGGCTCCAAAATAGGAAGGACCCTATGAGATTGAATCAGAAGCAGGAAAAGGAGCATATCGACTCAAGAATATGGAAGAGGATATGCTACCAAGATCTTGGAATGCTATACATCTAAAGCTCTATTTCAAGTGAGTTTAGAATTTAATTTCTAACTCAAGATGGTATGAATTCTATCTCTTTTCAATATATTTAAGTTTATTTATTCTTTCGAACCCAATACTGACTTAAGCATCGGAGGGGTGTTAGCCAAGCTAACACCCACCTTAGTATAAGATTGTTTTGCAGGATATACTCCAGGATATACACTCAGGATAACTCAAAAGACTAGAGGATTGGTCCCCTCTCTCACGTATAAGGGATTCTAATCCCTTCAAAGGTTTAAAGGTATTCACCTTTCTTACGAATTGGGTTTAAACACCCGCCTGGAGCGCAAGTTATCTAGGGATAGTTCAAGGTAGCGGGACCAGTTCATGTAAAAGTGGCTGACAATTTCGTTACTATTGACTATATCCTGGATCCTAAAGGTATATGAGGATTGATCACCCTCTCTCACGAAAGGGTATTTTCATACTCTCTAAGGTTTAAAGGTTTTCACCTTTCTAAGTCTTGGAGTTTGTACACTCTCGCCTGTAGCGCAAGAAAATCAGGGATTATCCCCAGGATATCAGGGTTTATCCCCAGGATATTAGGGTTTATCCCAAGGATATTAGGGTTTATCCCCAGGATATTAAGGGTTTATCCCAGGATATGTAGGATTTGTTCTGTAAAGTCAAAGTATGACTATGTTTACATTCCTATGTTGAACACAAGGGACATACATCATACAATTTAAAGGATGGATTCGAACTTATAAGTGTGCACTGGGGACATTTCTATAATTGAAGATTGGAATTAACTGTTTAAGAATCTCTGGTATGATCTCTCCTTTTTATTTGGATAACTTGAACTTTACAGATTGTGTGTCAGTATCCTGAGCAGGATATCTTTCAGGATACACTTACAATGTGTTCCCAAGAATGTTCAAACAAAATTGTTTTCATAAGTAAAATTCATGTAGTAAAGGTGTAACAACAGAAATAAAGCCAAAAGAAGGATATATTATTAACATACCAAAAGATGTGCTCTTGGTTTCACCTCAAACCGAGGTCCATCCACCAAGAGCACGAATAGTTCCTTACCATATTTACTTAACAGTTGAAGGTTTTGTCTCAATCCGAGACCCATCCACCTCCAACTATTATATTGTTCCAAAGAAAAACATACTAACGGTGATGACCAAGGGCTTCATCCTGAAACTCAGGATCCCTCCACCTTTGGCCATCATATTGTTCAAGTGCAGAAAAGTAAAATGCAGAAAAAGTAAATTGTTTCGGGGTTACAAGCCAACGATCAAATTTAAAAAAGTGGGCTCCGGCCATGGCACATACATCCATCATCGCCCACTTGAATGCCCTCACACAACGGCATCTCCACCAATCTTCTCCACCTTCTTAGCCTCAGCATCCTGAGCAGCATCCTCACCAGCATCCGCCCCGGCATCCTTCTTCCCTCTAGCTTTGTCCACCACCTCTGCTGACTTGGAGGATTCACCAGCCTCAGCAGGATATGGCACAGCCTTGCCTCCAAGCTCCTTCAGCTTTGCCACCCAGGATTCAACCGGCCAGGCTGGGCACTCAAGGCCTGTCTCCTTGGCCTCATAAGCCATCTTGATACGAGCTTGCAGCAGAGAGACGACGGCTGAGTTTTTGATCCCGTCTCGAAAGGAGACCATGGCCTGTTCATGCTCCATTTGGATGGTAGCCAGCTTAATCTCAGCATCTTGGGTGACCTTCTTCAGCTTGTCCTCGTAATGCCGAGTCTTCGCTTCAGCAATGGCGCCTTGGTCGGCAACAGTAGTTTCAAGCTGTTTAATCCTGGCCTCGTGGAGTGCAGCAATACCACAAGCATCGCTGTAAAGGTGGAGCAGATGCTGGAGGCCCTGTAAGTCAAAATTCAGGTATAAGTCAATATTTACTAACCTGGATATCCTGTCAGGATATTCTATCAGGATATATGTGCAGGATATAGTGCCGGGATATTACCTTGTTAAGGAAGGATGTCATCGGTTCCAAGGAATCAGTGAAGCTGAGCTCATCATAAGAGAACCCTTCTGAGCCTGGGGCACTAACTTCAGAGCCCTTCCTCTTTTTTGCGGTGGAAGCACGAGTCCTCGGGTTGCCCTTAGGAGCAGGGAGCGGCTTGGAGCTGGTAGTAGCAGGAGTTTCTTTCTTGACGTTGACTGGAGTAGGATAGCTATCAAGCTCATCAAGGTCCAGGAGGATTGGAACTTTGCTGGAGTCTGCATACAGGGAGTAAAATTCTTTCCTAAACATATCAAATAAGAACATGTATGCAGGATATTGTGCAGGATCCTTACCAGACATGTTTGCACTGGAAAGAGGGCTTGGAGATGGTGGAGACGGGTTAAAACTTCTTTCAGCCTCTGGGAGGAGTCTGATAGCGTCAATTCTCTTCTGTGAATCAGCTAGGGGAGGTGCGAGCTTCCTAAAATCAGCTGTGTATAAGACAATAAAAGAAAAATGGTTAGCTCAAAGATATAAAGCAGGATACAAGACATGATCATCCTTAACCCTAAATCCTACTATTTTTCAACCACTTCACCGGATATTCCGTTCCACCAGGGATGGAGTCTCTTTTTACAAAGAAGAACTTGGATTGCCATTTCTCCTCGTTCCTGGTGGCACGAAGTATCAGTGGATCGCCGGAGGTAGAATAGAATAAAAATCTACAGGAACCATGGCATCTAAGCCGGTATGCTAGGGGGAGGTCATGAAGAGAAAGGTCAGGAATATGATTTTTCTTGATCTGATCAAGAACAGACAAGACTCGCCAGAGCATCGGCATTGTCTGGCTGAAGCAGATTTTGGTAACATTAAAGAAATCAGTGATGAAATCGGGAAAAGGAAATTGCAACCCTAGGGTAAAGGGGAAAGCATTGAAGCACAACCACTCGTCGAAAACCATGTCCGACCGGATTTCCCGGTTAAACGGCCAGAACACCGTCCCTTCCGGGAAGATGCCGGATGATTTGAGAGCTGACAAGTGTGCACTATCAAAGGTGCAAATTTCCTTCTTCGGTTCTTGGAGAAGATTCTGCTAGATGAATGTGGGGACGGAGTCACCGGAGCTTGATCTTGTTTGCCTTGTCATATTCTCGCCGGAATATTGAACAGAATGTGAGAAGAAGATGGAATAGAGAGAGAAGTATTTACCTTTTTCTCTTCGGTAAAGGTTAAATGGGATAAGCATGAGAAGATATAGGGGAGCAATGAGTAAATGTAGGCTGCGCGGTTACAAACGGTCACATCATGAGTCCAATCTCTTAATTACCTCGTTATTTGTAAAATATATAACCGTTAGTGCCAGGATACTAAACGGTAACATTTTTTGGGGACAATTGTTATGGGTGAAATTCTGAGCTCATATCCTGGATAATATCTTAAATTATATCTTGCCTATCTGATATATGTTCATATCCGGGATGCTGATTCAGGATTTTGGTAACATCCTGAATGGTATCCTGAGGATTACTAACGGATTATGTGCAGGAGTGCGAGTCCAAGCTGGTAACGTTCTAGAAGACCCTTTCCCCGGAAGACTCGGTCCAAGTCGTTCAAAGGAAGACGTTGAACCCACTTTACCTGTTCTCCAACGGCTAATAGGGAATATTCGAAGGCATCCCATACTTATAGGAGATTTTGTTTTCGTTTATTAACTATAAATAGGTGGATAAATCAGATCGAATAGGACATCACAACTACACTCACTACTCTCTCACACTTATTCTCTCGCAACTTTGACTTTCATAAAAAAGCATTGTAACACTTAGCGATCTGATCAATATCCTGCACTGTATCCTGACGTTTGAAGCAATAAGAAGAACAAGGCAGCTACGATTGTCAGCTCTCGAGGTTTTGTTCCGGCGATCTAGATTGATCAAGGGCTTTCCTCGTATATCTTGTGTCACCCCTTTACTTTTTTGCTCATAGTTTGATCATAGATACAGCTCAATATCCTGAGCCGTATCCTGAAAACTGTTTTTACAATCAACTTAATCAGCATATTTTCAACACTTTTTCTTAGCACACTACTCAAATAACTAATTTGATCACTTAATTGCTTCGGTAATTTTTGACCAAAACAATGATCATCACATTTCAAGCAAATTTCCAGGTATTTCCTTTCTCTCTTCTTTCTTTTCTTGAATTTCTTATTTCTTGGTCGATACCCCTCATGGCATCACGAACAAGATCGCGTTCAAACGAGTTGGTCTGAACCCTCATGAGTCAAAACCTTATCCGAGAACCAGAAAAAGAGATCTGTTCTTTCAATAATGCTGACATCGCTGCTTTGAAATATTCCCATGCCTTTCCTGTCATAGTGGTCATTCACCCTTTAGATCGGGAAGTTCGATCAGACGCGACATCAAATGAGTGGGTCTGCTTTTTTGCCTACCCCTTTTCCTTGGGACTCCGGTATCCATTTCCACCCTTCATTTCTCATTTCTTCGAACTTACCAGCCTCAGTTATGCTCAAACTATGCCACTTAGATGGTTAACTAAGGGTAGGATTTAGGGTCTTAGGAATATCCCCAAATACATCCTTAAACTATATCTGTTGGATCTGAGTTTCTTTTTGATTGTATTTTCGTTTGAAATTAAGATGGAAATGAAAGAGTTGTGCAGCGGAATTAAGATGAAAACAAACTTTGCATACAATCAAACGAGAGTAATACTTTAATCAAACATCTTTACAAAATGAATCGAAAGATTGAATTTGTTTCAACAATGATTACAATGATTGATGAATGAATGCAAACTCCCCCTCAGCCAGAGCTCAGAAGTTTATTCGTGCAAAGAAGACAATGTTGTAAAAGAGCTAATGGAACAGTACAAAGTACTGAACTATTTATAGGCACTTGCAAACCACTGAGCATCTTAGCTGACGTCACCATGAAAGTGACATCTAACCTCCTAACAAACTCTAACCTCTGATCTATACAAACTCTGATGTACTAACTACTGCTATTATATTTCTATACATAAAAGACATTTAAACAGCTGCTGCATCCTTCCACTGCTGTGAACCCAGCAGTGCCTGTCCGGATCAGCAGTACTAGACTCAAGGCAGTAGATTGAGTGAGCAGAGCTTTGGTCTTCCATCAGTCTTTGACATTGGTCAGTAGATGCAAAGCAGCAGTTGTAGGTCAGCACTTAGTAAGATCAGCAGATAGGAGGTCAGCAGATATAAAACCATTTTCAAGGGGAGAGATTTGCATGAACTAACTGTAATCGTCTGCTTATTCTGGATCCACTGCTTTGATCCAGTTTTGGCTTTAATTATCTGTTCCTCTGATAGGGTTCAATCCCAACAATCTCCCCCTGGAACAGATAATGCCAAAACTCTTCATTATTTGTGGAATTCTTTATTGCCTCATCAACAGCTCCCTTATCTAACCTTTAAATTGTAATTCAAAGTCTAGGGCATCTGTATCTTCATCATCCCTGCTAAGTGGAAGATCAAGGAGATCCTGCAAATCTTCAAGACTCAGGCCAAGAGCTTGTTCCCTTGATATTTTTTTCACTTCTCCACCAGACCTGAGCAAAGTCAATACACAGGTCTGTTTGTCAGTTTCCCACTTTTGTATTTTTGAGCCTGGTGGGTTTCTTGGGAGATGTTTATTTGCAGAAGTATTTGGTGAGGCTGGCCTGTTCATGACTGGCTGAGCAGTACTTGCAGTTTGATCCAAACCAAGAGTTTCCATGATCATTTTCTTTATACCCTCTTTTCCAAGGTCTTCACCTTCCATTAACTCTTTGATGGTTTCAGCAATCAGCTGTTTCTGTGGCCTTCTTTTGTAGATGGCAGCACCAACTGGAGCTGTGGATCTCCTGATTTGCAGCTTTGATGGTCTTTTTGAAACAGCTGCTTCAGGATAGTCAGGCTTTTGAGGAATTGTGGGATCTTTCTTTCTTAATTGTTCCAACTTTTTGTAAGTAGCCCTGACCACATATTCTTTCCATCTAGCAACTTGTCTTTTGTTTCCATAATCAGCTGCTACCAGTTCCTCTTTCATTCTCCTCAGCTCTTCCTGTTTGTCAGGTACATTCTTTCTAAACTTTGCCCAGTTAGGAGGAGTGTGAGTGACTTTCCTTTTTATCATGTCTTGAATTCTTGCTGCTTCATTTTCAAGTTCAGGAATAGTCCACTCTTTGTACATGTATCTCTCTCCTTTGTACTTTTTGTGAGCCATGATGCTTTCAATGTAGTCTTTCTTCAGAGTTTCAGCTGCTCTTTCAGAAATTTGTTGACTAACATTTTTTGCAAATTGCTCTAGGGATCTGACTTGTGTGAGCAAATATTGACTTCTCTATGCAATTTCTTTATCAGATTTCCCTTGTGTGTTTTTCTTTGAGATATCCTCTGCTTGCTTGGCCTTGATTTGCAAATATTCATCAACATTTTTAGGCCAGGGATATCCTTTTATTGATGGCAAACTCCTTTTGGCAGGGTCATCCTCAAAGTAAAAAGATTTTATTTCTTCTCTAACAGCTGCTAATTCAAGAGGAAATTGAATACCTGCAGGAGGTAGGGGCTTGTACATTTTAACTGAAGAGAGAGGAACAGGTTTTGGAATTGTGACAAGTGCTAAAGATTTTGAAGATGATTGTGGTGGTGGATTGTCATTATCTTTGAGAATTAGTCTTCTCCTCTTTGTAGGAGGGACTGATGATGTTTTGGATGGAACAGTGGTGGTAGATGTAGTGGCAGTGGATTGTGATTGACTAACAGCTGTTGAAACAACTGGTGTTTCAACCACTGTTGTCATTACAACATATGTTATAACATCTGCTGTCTTCTGCTGTATGTCAGCAGGTGTTGTTTTTGGTGGTGATGATGGTAAAGCAGTCGATGTTGTGTGTGTTGAAGTGGTGTGTGTTGATGGAACAACTGTTTGGCAAGCAGCAGTTTTTGTAACTCCTGTTACATCCGCTGTTTTGTATGGTGGTTTTTTAGCAGACTTTGAATGTCTGGTTGGAATGGATTTGGGTTGCCTTACTTTTCTAGTAGGCTTCTTCTTTTCCTCAACAGGATTTTCATGATCCTTTGAACCAGAAGTACCCTGATCTGGATGATCCATTATGTCCGCCCTGGCTTTCCTTTTGGCCTCTCTATCCCTTTTTACACTTGCAACTACTTCTGCTAGTGCATTTGTTGTCACATCAATTTTCTTGCTGCCATCTGGCAAAGGGATCTTTTTGGTCATGTTTGAATTTTCTGGTTCAAGATAGAGACCATCCTCTATACCCTTCTTTTTCCACTCCTTAATTTTCTCCCCCTTTTTGGCATTATCTTCTGGGATTTGATAAATGTAGCGGACTTTTGGAGGAGCATTGCCAGTGGTGTGCAAGATCTGAGTTTTGAGAGCCTTTAAATCAGCCTGAGTGTTCTTGAACCTTGACTCCATTGCATTTTTCAGCTGTTGTACATGTTTTTCATGTTGCTGATCTGCCAATTGTGCTTGTTGTTGGAGAAAAGATTGAAATAGATTCCAGAGCTCATTTGTAGCAGGTGCCCTTTGTGGAGCAGGTGCTTGAGGTGGAACAGCAGTTGATTGTACCTTCTGAACTTGTAACACCTGTTGTAGCATATCTTTGAGTTCTGCAACAGAGTTATCAAGCTTTGCAATACGATCCGTCAATTTCTGGTACTTTAAATCATCACCCAAGTCAATGGGATCATCTGATTTCCCACTAGCAGTGGTTTTATCAGTGGTAGATGTAGGGAGTATACTCCAAACATTAACCACTGATGCCCCTTTTTCTTGGTACTGGGGTCTTCTTCCTTCAACACTTGACAACCTTTTGATGTTGCCAGTAGGATAAATAAATCCACTGGTGGTTGACAGAGGTGCTATAAAAGGAATTGCCTCCAAGGAAGTCTTATTAATGTAACCACTGTCCAACTGTAGACCTGTAGGTTCAACAATTGTAGTGGCTGCTTCACTTGGATTACCACCAAGAGTTACTTGTAACTCATGGGGTGTAACCTCCTCAGGTTGTGTTGGTGGGTTAACAAAGATTGATACATCAGACCCAGTCAGTTGTTGAGGTATATTCTCATTATTAGGTGATTGAGAAGGACTGGTTAATGCCTGGTTCAAATCAATTGCATCCAACAGTGGTTTTATTGGTGAGGGAATTGTGGATGTGATGATTGGTGTAGAAATAGGATGTGTCCCGGGCATTGGACTGTGGATGATAGAAACGAGTGTTTCCAGAGCATCATGATGTGGAGACCCTATTTGTACAACCTGTTCTTTTTGTGAAGAAACAGGAGGAGTTTCGGTTATGGGTTGAGATATTTGTACCAACTGCTGTGAGGAAGCAGCAGCAGTGGTTTCTTGTGACTTTTGTGTTGTCACTGGCAAGAGCTCTGGTATCTCATCCTCCAGAGATGCCTTTTTGATGGTTTTGGGGGGTTTTTGTGTTTTTCTTTTTGTTGGCTTTTTGGTGATTTTAGGTGTGGGTTTCAAAACAGTTGTGCTGCTGCTTTGATCACCTTGAGCAGTGGGCTCAGCAGCAGATACCTGAGGAGCAGTTGTAAGTGCTAAAATCTGCTCAGGCACCTCTGCTTGTGTTTTGCAAGGTGCTAACATTCTTGAAAAAGTTTCAGTTGTTAAACTGTTTATTTGAGTAGAATCACCTTGGTTTATTACAGCTAAATCATCCTTACTGAATTTCTTTGCAAAATAGTAACTTAAAAACCTTGGAAACAGTAAGAATGATTTTGTTTCAACATTATTAACCAAATCTTTAAAAATTTCCCGAGAATAGTTAAAATTTTCTCCTTGAAGAATAGCATATCCCAGATTTTGAATCTTTAAAGGGATTTCATTGAAAGAAGTGGTTTTATTTGAAACACATAGTAGGAGGGTATGAAATAAAAATCTGGTTGCAGAAGGAAAATAACCTTTTTCTAAGGTAATTTTCTTCATCATTGTGGCTTCATACCCTCTCTCAATGAAGTCAGTTTGCAACTCGTTTTTAGTGAAAGAGATTTTACCTTCTTGATCATCGAGTTGAAAGACCTCTGAGATGGATTGTGGCGTGATTTGGACAACTTTACCCTTTATAGAAGAGTTTATGGTGGTTGCAGTGTTTCCTTGTTTTTCAAGGGTTGCATTTTTCCAGAACTCCCTTTGGGTCGCCAAATAGATTGGTGCATCGGCAGTGTACAAAGTTTTGTACTTTGATTTTGCCATGAGATCAATGATGGAATCGAAAACTTTGGTGGTTCCTGGTTTTGTGAGAAGACCCAGGAGATTGTGAGATGGTTTATGTGGAATTTCAGTGGAGATTGCCTTTTGAGAGGCTGTTTTCGAAGATGATTTGGATGAGGGTTTTGAAGATGACTTCGATTTTGTCATTTTGAAGATGAATGATCGAAGAAATTTGTGAAAGATGAGAAGAAAAACTGTTTTGAGAAGAGAATTTTTAAGAATTCAATTCGACAGTAAAACCCTGTTTTGGTAGTGAGTGGGGGATTTTATAGGGAAGAAAGGGAATGCTGAGGTGGCAGCCGTTACAAAAGGTCTGACCAATATGTACTGCCCACGTGACAACCCCTGTTGAAAGTGAAGGACAGTACTTGTGTGATAGGGACTGATGAAAGCAGTGGTATGAAAGCAGTGGATGATTTTCACTATCAGTGGATAGCATATCAGTGGATAAGACACTGCTTTTGAACAACAGAGTTTATCAAAGTAATGAGAGAGCAGGGGTTGACTTTCAGCAGTGGACAGACTTTTGAAGGAAAGCAGACTTTTGAACAATCAGTGGTTAATGGCAGACTTTTAAGGATTTTAATGAAAAAATTTCATTTTTAGCTATTTTTAAGGAAGGAGTTTTGATTTTCTGAAAAGATTTTGTTGCTTTTATTCATAGAAAAACAAGATGTTGCTTGTTATTCCATGTTCAGCATCCCAATTCTAGAGACCAAGCTTTCAAAAGTGGCTGTATCAAGTGCTTTTGTGAGCACATCAGCCAGCTGGTCTTTAGTTGGGACATGATGCAGAGAAATCAAACCTTTTTCATAGCAATCCCTCACAAAGTGATGTCTGATGTCGATGTGTTTGGTGGTTGAATGGGAAACTGGATTTTTGATGATATTTTTTGCTGCCTGACTGTCCAACATGAGTGGTGTCTTCAAGGCAGTGATACCAAAATCCAGTAACTGATTTTGAAGCCACAGGAGTTGGGCTGTACAGCTAGCAGCAGCAATGTATTCAGCTTCAGCAGTAGATGTTGAAACAGCTGCTTGCTTTTTGCTTTGCCATAAGACTAAGCAATCACCTAGAAACTGGCACCCTCCTGATGTGGACTTCCTTGTGGTGTGACATCCAGCAAAGTCACTGTCTGAGAAACCTGAAAGCTTGATGTTCCCATTAGCTGGATACCAGATACCAAGTGTGGGAGCACCTTTTATGTATCTAAAGATCCTTTTTACAGCAATGAGATTTGATTTTCTGGGAGCTGATTGACTTCTTGCACAGACACATGTTGCAAACATGATGTCTGGTCTAGATGCAGTTAGGTACAATAAAGACCCAATCATGCTTCTATAAAGTGTTTGGTCAATCAGCTCATCCTTTTCATCAGACATGATCAGCTTATTTGTTGCCATGGGTGTGCTGCATGGTTTACAATCATTCATATCAAATTTGGTTAAAAGTTCTTTAGCATATTTGCTTTGATGAATGAAAGTTCCATTTTGCAATTGCTGTACTTGGAGACCAAGAAAGCATTGCAGCTCACCCATAGCACTCATTTCAAACTCAGCTGTCATTGAGTTACATGTGCTTCCAAAAATAATGTCATCCACATAAATCTGGACAATCATTAAATCCTTCCCTCTCCATTTTAAAAACAGTGTTTTATCAATGGTACCTCTTTTGAAACCATTTGAGAGTAGGAAGTTGGAAAGAGTTTCATACCAGGCCCTTGGTGCTTGTTTCAAGCCATACAAGGCTTTGTTTAGCCTGTAGACATGATCTGGATAAAATGAATCCTCAAAACCTGGAGGTTGACAAACATACACCTCTTCTTGAATTGTACCATAGAGGAAAGCACTTTTGATATCCATTTGAAACACCTTCATATTGTGGTTGACAGCAAAGGCCAGGAACAGTCTAATGGTTTCCAATCTTGCAACAGGGGCGAATGTTTCATCATAATCAATCCCCTCTTCCTGTCTGTAACCTTGAACCACAAGCCTGGCTTTATTCTTGACAACAATACCCCTTTCATCAGTTTTGTTCTTGAAGACCCACTTTGTGCCAATGGGACTAACCTCTTCTGGCAGTGGTACAAGCTCCCATACTTGTTGTCTTTTAAACTGTTGGAGCTCCTCTTGCATGGCTTCTACCCAGCTGTTGTCTTTCAGTGCCTCTTGGTACTTGACTGGCTGATGGAGTGATAGAAAACCAGCAAAAAGACAAATGTTTTGGGTTTGACTTCTTGTGAGCACCCCTTCATTTATGTTGCCAATGATTTGATCAGGTGGATGAGATCTCAAGAAGATTAAATCTCCTTGGTATGGTATGATGGCATTGGTTGGTGAAGGCTGCAAATATGTATCATCTGAGCTAACCACTGCTGGGGACTTTGATGATCCAGCAGTGGCTTCAAAAGGTGGTGGAATAGGAGGTAATGAAGTGGACAACTGCTGACTTTTATCCACTGTTTGAGGACTTTTGTCAGCAGTGTTTGAGGATATGGAAGCAGTGGTTGATGGGCTACTTTGGTCAACAACTGTTGAGGTATCAGTGGTTGAGCTTTGACAACTGTTTTGAACAGCTGGTGCTTTTCCCTTTGTGGCAGACCTTTGAGGAATGATGATTTCATACCCATAGTCTGGTGTTGTATCCTCTGATGGACCTGCACTGTTAGTCTTGACAGCAGTATTTTCAAAAGTGAATTTTTCAAGATCAAACAGATCTGCAGGGTTTGCTGGGATTTTCATTGATGAAAGTTCATTGAACTTTACATTCAAAGTCTCCTCCACTGCCTTGGTCCGTGTATTGAACACTTTGTAGGCCTTGGCAGTGGTTGAGTATCCCAAATGATAACCACAATCAATTTTGGCTGCAAATTTTGAAATGGAATATTTTAAGTTCAAAATAAAGCATGGGCAGCCAAACACTTTGAAATATGAGATCAGTGGTTTAATTTTATACAGAATTTCATAGGCGGTCTTTTTGTGCCTGGGGTTTATTAAAACTCTGTTTTGAACATAGCAAGCAGTGTTTACTGCCTCTGCCCAGAAAGTTAATGGCAAACCTGAATCTGCAAGCATGGTTCTGGCAGCCTCAATCAGAGTTCTGTTCTTCCTTTCCACTACCCCATTCTGCTCTGGTGTTCTAGGGATGCTGTACTGCCTTACAATCCCTTTCTTCACACAGAAGGCATCCAACTCCCTATTTTTAAATTCTGTGCCATTGTCACTCCTGAAGCTTTTCACTGGAAGGTCAAATTGCTTTTCAACCTGTATTACAAAGTCTTGCAAAATGCCTGCAGTTTCATCTTTTGAGTGCAAAAAGAAAGTCCATGTGAACCTAGAAAAGTCATCAACAATAACCAAACAATATATTTTCTTTTTGAGGCTCATGACTTGAACTGGGCCAAACAAATCCATGTGTAGCATTTGCAAACACTGGGTTGTTTTGGACTCTTCAATGGACTTGTAAGAACTTTTATGCTGTTTTCCTTTTAAACAGGAAATGCAATGTTCAGGACATGAAAACAATTTTTGTGGTAGGCCTCTCACCAAACCATTTTTTGAAATTTCTGTGATTGTCTTAAGATTTGTGTGTCCCAGCCTTCTGTGCCAAAGTTCTGTCTCTTTGTTAGAGGCAGCTGAGAACAGACAGGCATCAGCTCTGGGACACTCTTTTGACATGTCAACAACATAAACATTGCCACTTCTTTGAGCAACAAGTTTAGTTTGACCAGAGTTGATTATTGCTTCAATCTTTTTTACCATTTCTGGTCCAACAATCCTACAACAATCTTTTGTGAAGAATGACCCAAATCCCTTGTCACTCATTTGGGACACACTCAGAAGGTTGAATTTTAGATTGTCTATTAGGTTGACATTTTCAAATTTTACATTTCCAGATTGCACTGTTCCAGACCCCAGAACTTTCCCTTTACTATTATTCCCAAAGGATATATCACCCCCTCCATGGATTTTAAAGTCTTTGAGGAGGGCTTTACATCCTGTCATGTGCCTGGAGCCTCCACTATCTACATACCAAAGACTATCAAAGCATGCAGAAGCTCCCTGCACATGAAGTAAAAGGATTAGTTCATTAAGGTCTCCAAAGCCAACAAGGCTTTGGATGGGGTCTCAACAGTGTCTGGGATGGATGCAGAATGACGGACAGTGGTTAGGTCAGGAGTTTGAACTGTTTTAGGACAGTGTTTCTCTAACCACTGTTGTGGGTCCTGACCAATCATCTGCTGGTAACCAAAAGGATGCTTGTTCACTTTGGGTTTAGAGGGCCTTTTGTAGGCCTCATAAACGTGAGGAATCCTTTGGTAAGACTGTTTTTCTCTGCCTTTTCTGAACTGATTGGCAGGGGGTGCATCAGTAACCTGAACATCTCTTTTGACAGATGTTTGGTTCAGCTGTTTTGTAACAGCTGTTTGAACTGGCACAAACAGTGGTTGTTTCTTGGTGAATTTGACAGATGTTGATGATGATGATGATGGACTCAAGGATGTTTTAGCAATGTACTCATTCTTTTTCACATCAAAGTTTTTGAGATACACACATGCTTGAGTTTTGTGGTTTGTTTTGCCACAGACAATGCAACCTTCAGCTGAAACAATGACACTTGTTCTGTTTAAATCATAAGCTTTTAAGTGGAAACAATCTTTTGTTAGATGATTCCTTTTCTCACAGAATTCACAAAACAAGTTATCAATTTTTTCTTTCTTCTTTCTCTTTTCAGACTCCTTTGCAGCAGAGGTTTTAACCACTGCTGGGATGTCCTTGAGAGGTATGACTTTAGCTTTTGGAGCCTTGACACCATCAGTTGATGTAAAATCCATTGGCTTGAAATTTTCAAGAATGTCACACTCATCAGACCATTTTGGTTTAAACTGGTATTCTTCAAGCTCCTCAAAAGTAGAGGATTCCATTGGTATGTCAAGTGTGATTTTGTTACCAAGTTTGTCAGTGATTTTCACTTCTTGGCCATTCTTGTTTGTGGGGATGAACTCAGTGGTTACATCAGTGGTTTGAACAGATTTTTCAAAAGCAGTGTTTTCATCATCATGTTTTCTATAGCCAACCCCAAATTTCACATTGCTTTTTCTCTGTTTTTCAAGCATAACCTCATATCCTTTGCAGGATTCCACCCATCTTTCACAAGTAATCTGGGCGGACTCCAACTACTTTTTGCAAACTTGGTATTTTTCTACCATAGTTTGAAGTTGGGTTTTGGTTATACTTTGCTCTTCTTTTAGACAGCTGTTCTCTTTTTCTTTTTCAGTCAATTTGTTTTTAAGTTCTTTTAAAGACCTTTCAAATTTGACCTCATCAGACAAGATTTTATCCCGAAGGTTTTCATTCACCTCTTTAATGTTAGCAAAAGCAATTATGCAATTGACAGAACACAGTTTTTCAAGAACTTGAGGAGATACCTTGGCAGCTCCCATCATTGCACAATCACATTGATGATCTTCCTCATCATCAGCTTTCACCTTCTTTTCACAAGCCTTTTCTTCCTTCTCTTCTTGTTTGTCCTCTTCGGACCATGGATCTGTCAGTGGTTCAATCAAGGAACCTGAACTTTCTCCCAACAGTAGTTCACCAGCCACAGCAGTAACCACTGCTTCAGTCACCTCTTCCACTGTTTCAAAGCTCTGCTGTTCCTCCTCAGTTTCAACCCCCTCCTGTATTGACTCTAATGCCATCAAACAAAACTCATCATGAGAAGAATCATTAGAAGCATAGAGTGCAAAATTTTCATCATTAAGGTCTTCAGGCATACTGCTCCAGTCAACAAGCCCTTGAGTGAAAAAACTTTGTTGATCTGGTTGTGCTGCTGCTGGAGCAGTGGTTTGAGGTGCAACAGGTTGCACTTGTACCTATGGAGCAGGGGTTTGAACATATTGGATTTATGGAACAGTAGTTTGGACATAATGTACTGGCACAGGGACAGCAGCATAGTGAGCAGTGTTCACTTGAGCTGCTGGGGCATATTGGGCATAGTGCACAATGCTTTGGTTTTGAGGTCTAGGATTTGAGCTAGGATGAGTAATTATGGGACCAGTAGTTTGACTCCTACATTCCCTAGCGAAATGTCCCAACCTATTACACTTGTAGCACTTGATTTTCGATTTATCCAACCCAACCCTTAGATTCCCATGCAAACCTGGGAATTTTCGCCCTGTTCTTTTGTAGAACTTGCTAGTTCTAACACTTAGCAAAGCCAGTTGGTGCAGGATGTCCATTTCCTCTAAATCAGTGGGATCAAAATGTTGCAAATCATTTAATTCAAAACTTAAATTGTCTGACATCTGGTTTTCATTTGCAGTGAATGCATAACTAGCAGAGTGAGGATCAGGGTTGTTAAAATTTGCACCAGCAGTTATGTCAATGAAGTGATCATAACCCTGATCCTTACCACTGCTCCCAGATTCTTCTTGACCCAGAAGAGCAGTATTACCGAAAGTGTAGTCATCGGTAACTTTTCCTGACTCTTGTAACCTCCTTTTCTGGTTCAACTCCCTTTCGTAGGTCAGGAGTCGACCGTGGAGTTGGGTCAAGGTCAGATCCTTGAATTCAGGTGAGTTTCGGGTGACAAAAGCTATGGTGTCCCATTTTTCTGGCAGTGACCTGAGGAACCTGCTATTTTGAGTTGAGTTTGTAAAAGTGGTGTTAACAAGCCTCAGTTCACTGATGAGACAACTGAAACGCTCAAATTGTTGCGTTAGTGATTCGCCTTTAACGTAACAAAATGTTTCATACTGTTGGTTCAGGATTTCCCTATTGTTTTCTATGACTTCTTCAGTTCCCCCAAACTGTTCCTTAAGTGCGTCCCATAACTCTTTGGCACTGTTACAGTGTAACAGTCCAGCATATATCTCATTGGGCAGCGCTGATGCTACGATGCTAAACGCTTTAGCATCTAGTTCGATCTTTTGAAAGTCGGTTTCGGTATAATTTTCAACTGGTTTTGGAACGAACTTTTTAGCATCCTCAGCACTTGGTACTGAAGGAACATGGGGACTATAAATGACAGACTTCCAACAACCTGTGCTTTGTTGAGCGAGGATGTGACCCATCCTCCTCTGCCAGATGTTGTACTCATTTCTTTTTAGCATAGGTGGTTTAAAAAGCGAGCCGATGTTGTTTTTATCATCTTGAGATTGTGACGTCATTCTTGTTGTTTTACAGACACTGAGAAATCAACTTTAATGGTGATTAATCCTTGCTCTGTTTTTCAACGGACGAACAAACGATCAGTATCAACTGTTATGAGCTGAACTATTTACGTCAAAATGATTGTTAAATCAAATTTGACTGTCCAAGCTCTGATACCAATTGTTGGATCTGAGTTTCTTTTTTATTGTATTTTCGTTTGAAATTAAGATGGAAATGAGAGAGTTGTGCAGCGGAATTAAGATGAAAACAAACTTTGCATACAATCAAACGAGAGTAATACTTTAATCAAACATCTTTACACAATGAATCGAAAGATTGAATTTGTTTCAACAACGATTACAATGATTGATGAATGAATGCAAACTCCCCCTCAGCCAGAGCTCAGTAGTTTGTTCGTGCAAAGAAGACAATGTTGTAAAAGAGCTAATGGAACAGTACAAAGTACTGAACTATTTATAGGCACTTGCAAACCACTGAGCATCTTAGCTGACGTCACCATGAAAGTGACATCTAACCTCCTAACAAACTCTAACCTCTGATCTATACAAACTCTGATGTACTAACTACTGCTATTATATTTCTATACATAAAAGACATTTAAACAGCTGCTGCATCCTTCCACTGCTGTGAACCCAGCAGTGCCTGTCCGGATCAGCAGTACTAGACTCAAGGCAGTAGATTGAGTGAGCAGAGCTTTGGTCTTCCATCAGTCTTTGACATTGGTCAGTAGATGCAAAGCAGCAGTTGTAGGTCAGCACTTAGTAAGATCAGCAGATAGGAGGTCAGCAGATATAAAACCACTTTCAAGGGGAGATATTTGCATGAACTAACTGTAATCGTCTGCTTATTCTGGATCCACTGCTTTGATCCAGTTTTGGCTTTAATTATCTGTTCCTCTGATAGGGTTCAATCCCAACAATATCCTTGACTGATATCCTAATATTTTGTGCAGCGAATTTCAGAGACCTAGCACCCCCAAGCGCAGAATCGGAGCCCAGGATCAAAGAAATCTATCGTCTTCCTGCCAGTGAAAGATCCTTTTCCCTGTCTCTCATAAGCTCAAGTCAGAAATCAAGTTCAGAAATGTCAAGTAAGTATATGATTAGATTAATTATAGGATATGAGTGCGAAGGATTAATCATTTATTCCTTTTTGTAGCGTCGGTGATTAACCTCGAAGGCTTCCAACTCGACGAGTTGGACAGTTACTCTAGCCTTGCACCTGTCAAGCAAGAATCCAATCCAAAGCCAGCTGCCACACCAAAGCTCCCCCAGCATCCAGGACTCGAGCCTCCAGCTCTCGGAAGAGCAAGGAAGCAGACTACCCTGCTACCCCCCATGTGTTCCCATTTGAGAACTATGGGTTCACAGAATTAAGCAAATTCATGACCGGCTTCCTCAACCAGGTTAGTATCCTTGACCTATATCCTGCACCATATGCTAGTTATAAATGTTTATTAAGGTTAATACCTGTTCTCTTATTTTGCAGGGTCTCGAACGTCTGGTATTCCTCTATGAAGACGCATGTGTCACGAACGTCATGCTAGAGAGTAACCTGAAAAAGGCTGAAGCCACCATTGCGGACTAAGCAGTAGTTGCCACTGCTAAATCAGAGCATTACGAAGCTAAATACAAGGCAATGGTCCAAGAGCACCAGTCTGCTATCCAGAAGGTCACCCACGAGGCTCAAGTCCGATGCTGCCCAAGTTCAACATGAGCAGGACATGGCTTCATACCGGGAAAGCCTCCAGAATTCTGTTATCATCTCCCTCCTCCAGGCCAGACTGAAAATGGCTTATGAGGCTACAGCTTTGGGCTTTGAATGCCCTTCATGGAATATCAAGGCTTGGGAGATGAAGCTGAAAGATCTTGGTGGTAATCCTGTGGAGCATCCTGTGAAGCCCACAGCGGAGGAGCCTGCTGAGGTGGCCGAAAAGGTGGATAGTGCAGATGTTCTGAGGGATGCTGGGGGTGATGCTGGAGGTGATGCTGAAGGGAATGCTGGGAAGGATGCTGCTGATGAGGTTATGATGGAAGAAGGAGCTGCCGCTTAGAGGCAGCGAAGTGGGCGATGATGGATGTATGTGCCAAGGCTGGAGCCCACTTTTTTAGATTTGATGATTGTGGTCTGTTAAACAATTTACTTTTCATGTCTTCGAACAATTTATATTTCCTGCACTTAAAACAATATGATGGCCAAAGGTGGATGGGTCCTGGGTTTCAGGATGAAGCCATTGGTCATCAATTAGTATAATCTGTTTTGAACAATACAACGGTTGGAGGCGGATGGGTCTCGGTTTGAGATGAAACCTTCAACCGTTGTGTAAATATGGTAAGGAACTTATCGTGCTTTTGGTGGATGGGCCTCGGTTTCCTTTTGATTTACTTGCTGTTGCCTTTTAATTTTTTGTTATGCATTGTTTAGTTTAAATTTCAGCATCCCAAAATTAGTGCCATTATTTTTTGAAAATATCTTGATCAGTATACTCAACGATATCCCACAAAGACTTTCATCTAACAGGGTTTCTCAAAATTCAAACAATAAAAATTTTTAAAGAAAAAAGGACAGTTTATGTTACAAAGTTCGTTTTAATAATACTTGTTAGACTAGAGTTTTGGTTTTTAACCCAAGTATTATGTCCCAAATATTCCAACCAAACATATTCCAAAAATATATTTTGAGAATATATCCCAATTAGGATACTTAAGCCTTTTTCGAACATAGTTTTGAAAGTTCAAATGACTTATGTAAGGTTTACAAAGGAAAGATCATACCAGGAATAGAGTGTAACCCTATTATCGAACTTCAATCCTTTTGCAACTTTTCCCACTTAGATGTCCCTAGTCCGAAATACTTAGTACACTAGGTCCGAATTTGATCCTTCGAGCCTTACACAATCGCCTCAGAAGGAATGTCCCATGTTGATGCATGTCGAGTGTGATAGGTTTTTAATGTATATTTTAAGCCCTTTTACACTTTTTTTAGCCAAGTTTTAAATTTATAAAACACGATATTTACTAACACTAAACACACATATGGGCAAGTGCACCCATCGTGAGCATAGTATAGTGTTGGTAAGATACCGAGGTCGTCCAATGACACAAGAGCTTTTAGTACCGGTTTATCCTCAACGTCTAATCAAATCAAAAGTTTAGAAAAAAGGTTTTTTAACTAGAAAAATAAAAACTAACTAAAATGTTGAAAGGTAAAATAAAAATAAAAACAAATAGACAAGATGAATCACTTGGCTCCGACTCGTGTTTAGTGTAACCTTTGATTATTTTCGCACTTTTGCACTTTTTAAGAGATTATCTTAGTTATTGTAGTAGGCCCATCTTTTGAAGGTGACGTTACCCTCAACCCAGTAGTTTGAGTCAGCAAGGATACAATCCTAAAGGGTCGGATTATTGAAAAATAACTAATTAAGTTATTAATGCATATTATGGTAGGCCCCTCTTTTGAAGGTGACGTTACCCTCGGCTAAGTAGTCTGAGTCAGCAGGGATGCAGTCCTAAGTAGCCGGGTTAAAGTATTAATAGTAGCTTACATATGAGGGGATCAAAGAGTTTGGACCCCCGCCATCCAATACCCGTGAGTATTGAAGGAGGTCCTACTAAATTTGACTCAGGTCCTTGCAGGATCAATACACTGAACAAGGCAAGACTCTTACCAAACCGTTCCCTTAACCCCCGACCAGGTAGCCAACATATCTCCATATAGACCGTGGAGATATGAAAGGTGAAAATATTTTATTTTATATAGACAGTAAAATAATGCCAAGACACCATGGACAAACGATAAGGAAGAATCACCTTCAACATAAGAAACTAGTTAGAGTGAATTGCAAGTTTTGTCCTTTATCTTTAGGACATTTTGTAAGATTTTTCCTTTATCTTTAAAGTTGACGAGTTTTGTCCTTTATGTTTAAAAATCAAGCACGTTTTGTCCTTTGGGCATAATCCAGCCTTTAAAAAGTGCTTGATTTTTTAAACATAAAGGACAAAACGTGCTTGATTTTTAAACATAAAGGACAAAACGTGCTTGATTTTTAAGGATCAAAGGGTAAAACGTGCTTGATTTTTAAACATAAAGGACAAAACTCGTCAACTTTAAAGATAAAGGACAAAACTTGCAAAATGGCCTAAAGATAAAGGACAAAACTTGCAATTCACTCAAACTAGTTATTAAAGTCATTAATACATAACCAAGTAAAAAGTGCGAAAAGATTAAAAATAAAAAGTATTACACTAGACACTTGTCTTCACCAAGTGATGTAAGAGACTTAGGCAAACATGGCCTTTGATTGTCAAGAACTCTTACGATCAATCTTGGATCCTGAGACGACTCATACACTCTATGATGGACAATGGATGATGGTGGTGGATGATGGTGTTGTGATGGTGGTGGGTGAAGTTTGAGAGAGGTGGTGTGCCAAGGGATGGATTGCAAATGAGCCAAGCACCCCTATTTATAGGCTGAACAGTAGCTCGGGCACGGCCTCGTGTTCATCCTTCTTCTCTGTCTTCATTAATTGCTCTTGTCTGCATTAGTTGACCACGGCCCCGTGTCCGATGGGCACGACCCCGTGTGCAGAAGCGTATCTGTACTATCAAGATTTTCCTGGATTCTGTGAATCTTATAGTTGACCACGGCCCCGTGTCCGCTGAGCACGGCCCCGTGGTGGGCAATAGAAGCTTCTACAACTTTGTCTTTTATCCTGACACTTGGGCACGCCCCAGTGTTCACTGAGCACGGGGCGTGTTCAGTCTTCTGTCTTCTTGATTTTGCTTGGGAAGATGCTGTCGGGGGGTTGGGCATGCCACGTTTGTTCCTTTTCTTGTATTTATATTAGATTTAGCTGCCTTTTTGCTTCTTTTGTTAATTTGAGTTCTTTTAATCCTAAAAATACAAAAGGAAGACAAAAACACACTTTTTCCAACATTAGTACTAAAAAAGGGTTAGTTTTATGCCACAATTGATGTAATTTATATGTTGCATTTTGTGCACATCACATGTGCATAAAGTCCTTGAACACTTAGAAATTTTCTGAACACCAGTTCCAACTATTTGAACAGTTCTTTGTGTTACAGGGGGTAAACCCTAAAATGTACTGGAGATAAATCCTTAGCATCCTGGGGATAAACCCATAAGTATCCTGGGGAAAATCCCAAATTTTCATGCGCTACAGGCGGGAGTGTATAAACTCCAAGACTTAGAAATGTGATAACCTTTAAACCTTAGAGAGTATGAAAATACCCTTCCGTGAGAGAGGGTGATCAATCCTCATATACCTTTAGGATCCAGGATATAGCCAACAATAACGAAATGGTCAACCACTTTTACATGGACTGGTCCCGCTATCTTGAACTATCCCTGGATAACTTGCGCTCCAGGCAGGGTGTTTAAACCCAATTCAAGAGAAAGGTAAATACCTTTAAACCAGTGAAGGGATCAGGATCCCTTAAACGTGAGAGAGGGGGCAATCCTCTAGTCTTTCGAAGTATCCTGGGTGTGTATCCTGAAGCTATATCCCGAAGCATATACTGCAAAACAACCATAAGCTAAGGTGGGTGTTAGCCTGGCTAACACCCCTCCAATGCTTAAGTCAGTATTGGGTTCAAAAGAATAAACAATATCAAATATATCAAAAAAGATAGAATTCATACCATCCTGAGTTAGAAACTAAATTCCAAACTCACCTGAAATAGAGCTTTAGATGTATAGCATTCCAGGATCTTGGTAGCATATCCCCCTCCATATTCTTGAGTTGGTATGCTCCTTTCCCTGATTCTGATTCAATCTCATAGGGTCCTTCCCACTTTGGAGCCAACTTTCCATCAGCAGGATTCGTAGTATTCTGAAAAGCTTTTCTTAACACCCAATCTCCAACTTGAAACCTCCTAGTCCTTATATTCTTGTTATATGCCCTAGATATCCTCTGTTGATATGCTGCCATCCTTAGCTTTGCTGCATCTCTTGTTTCATCAATAGTATCTAATTCCTGGCAAAGGGCTTCAGGATTCTGCTCAGGATCCCGGAGGTTGGATCTCGCTGTAGGTATCACCATTTCTGTCGGGATCACGGCTTCTGCTCCAAATACTAAGGAAAATGGGGTTTGACCAGTCGCACTTTTCACTGTCGTTCTATCAGCCCATAAGACAAAGCCCATCTTCCCTTCTTAGCTCCAAGCCTTTTCTTCAAATTGTTGACAATTATTTTGTTTGAGGATTCTGCTTGTCCATTTGCCTGAGGATGTACCGGTGTGAATGTGATCATTTTAATTCCCCAACTCTTGTAAAAGTCAGTAGTCCTCTTACTTATAAACTGAGAACCATTATCACAGATTATCTCGGCTGGTACTCCAAACCTGGTCAGGATATTCCTTTTTATGAAGGATACTACTTCTTGGTCTCTAACTTGGACAAATGCTTCAGCTTCAACCCACTTAGAGAAATAATCAGTCATTGCCAGCATGAAGACTTTTCCTCCTGGATCCTTTGGCAATTTTCCTACTATATCCATTCCCCACTTCATGAATGGCCAAGGGGAAACAATAGGATATATTGGTTCAGCAGGCTGATGTAATATATTACTATGTCTTTGACATGCATCACACCTTCGAGCATATTCTGCAGCATCTTTCCTCATTGTTGGCCAATAATATCCTGTTCTTAATACTTTTGAGAATAACGACCTGCCCCCAGTATGGTTACCACAGTCCCCTTCGTGTATATCCTGAAGCACTTCTTTGGTTTCAGGATCCTCCAAGCACCTCAGATATGGTCCTGCAAGAGATTTCTTATACAAAACATTATTTATAAGAGTGAATCGTGATACCTTCATTCTAAAGGCCTTAGGATTTTCATCCTTTGGAATGTGCCCTTCCTTGAGATATTTCATGATCGGAGCCGTCCAGGACTTAGGATCCTCCTCAGGATACTCATCACTAGGATCCTGAACACTTATTACCTCCTTATCCTGAGAATCCGTCGCAGGATATAGGACATGTAATATTGGTATTTGGGTTCCTTCCGGTATCCTGACTGATGATCCTAGATTTGCCAACGCATCAGCTTCAGCATTATCCTCTCTGGGTACCTGTTCAAGTGTAAAAACATCAAAATATCCTGCTAATTTTTTAACAATTTCAAGATATTCAGCTAACTTTTCACCTTTTACTGCATAAGATCCATTGAAATGGTTAGTAATCAACAGGGAATCAACAAATACTTGTAAACTCTTGATATTCATGCTCCTAGCCAATTCTAATCCTGCAATTAAAGCTTCATATTCTGCTTCATTATTAGTGGCAGGAAACTCACATCTAATAGCCTGGGGTAACATGTCCCTTGTGGCGATTTTAGTGGTATACCCCAACCTACACCTCTTACATTAGATGCACCATCAGTATATAATGTCCAGGATTCTAAGTTTTCTCCTAGCTGTTGTACTTCTAGGTCTACTTCACTTTGAATATCACTACTGAAATCAGCCACAAAGTCAGCTAAAGTCTGAGACTTTATGGCATTTCTAGGTTCATATACTAGATCATATACACTTAATTTCACTGACCACTTAGCCATCCTACTTGACATCTCGGGCTTCCTAAGCACATTTTTAACAGGATAGTTGGTTTTAACATGAATCCTATGTGTTTCAAAATAATGTCTAAGTTTTGTTGACGCCATAACTAGGGCTAATATCAATTTCTCTAAGTGTGAATACCTAGTTTCAGCATCCAATAAACTTTTACTAACATAATAAATAGGATACTGCTGACTTTCATGATCCTTTACAAGGACAGCACTTACTGCATTTCCTGATACTGCAAGATACAGGGATAATGGTTCACCATCCTCGGGCTTCATCAATAGAGGTGCGGTTGAAAGATACTGCTTCAAATCCTGCAAGGCCGCTTCATGCTTCTCTCCCCATTCGAATTTCTTATTCTTCTTCAGGATATCATAAAATTCCTTGCATTTTTCCGAGGATTTTGAGATAAATCTGTTTAATGCTGCTACTCGCCCTGTTAATCGTTGAACGTCTTTCATATTTGAAGGTGACTTGATATCCAGGATAGCTTTAATCTGCTCCGGGCTTGCCTCTATCCCCCTTTTCGTCACCATGTATCCTAGAAACTTTCCTGCCCCCACTCCAAAATGGCATTTAGCAGGATTTAATTTCACGTTGTACTGGTCCAGGATATCAAATGCTCCCTTAATATCCTGGAGGTAATCCTCAGCCTTCTTGGATTTTACTACCATATCATCGATGTACACCTCTATGGTGTCCCCCAGTTTTTCTTTAAACATCATGTTTACCAATCTCTGGTATGTTGCACCTGCATTTTTCAAACCAAAAGGCATAGCAGTATAACAATAAATACCTGTTGGTGTCATAAAGGCATTATCCTCCTGATCCGAGGGTTCCATTTGGATCTGTTGGAATCTTGAGGAGGCATCCATGAAGGTTAGCATCTCATGACCAGCAGTAGCATCCACCATTGAATCGATATGAGGTAGAGGAAACGGGTCTTTGGGACAAGCTTTGTTCAAGTCCGTGTAATCTACATAGACTCTCCATTTCCCGTTTTTCTTTTACACCACAACCACGTTTGCCAGCCATTTAGGAAACTTCACTTCCCTAATCATCTTGCTCTTCAATAATCTTTCAACTTCCTCTTGGATGATCACATTTCGCTCCAGAGCAAATTTCCTTCTCTTTTGTTGGACAGGCTTGAAAGACCTATCAATTCCGAGCTTGTGAGTTATAATATCCTTGGAAATTCCTGTCATATCCTCGTGTTTCCACTTGAATGTCGACATCCTGCATTTCAAAAAGTTAGTCAATTGGTCTTCAATATCCTGAGGGATATTGGTTCCTACGGGCACCGAGATATCCGGATTATCCTGATCCAGGATAATTTTCTTTACATCCTGTTCTGAAGCCTCCATGATATCCTGGCCTCGCATCTTTAATTGCTATGCTGCACTAGGCTTTGTTGAGGATTTCATCGAAGAAGAATAGCACTCCTTTGTTTCCTGTTGATCACTTTCCACCTTGACTACTTCCCAAGGGGTAGGGATCTTGATACATTGATGATAAGTTGACGGCACAGCTTTCATATCATGGATCCAAGGCCTACCTAATATAATATTATAGCAGGATAAGGAGTCCATGACACAAAAGCGATGCATTGAGCTGGCCCCTTCAACATACACGGGCAACTTTATCTCTCCTACGGTATTCCTAGCTTCTCCACTGAAACCAACGAGCACAGTGGACTTTGAAGTAATATCCATTGGGGATACATTCATCCTCTTCAACGTTTCCAGCTGAATTATGTTGACGGGGCTGCCATTATCCACTAATATCCTGCGCACAAAATGGTTAGCAACATATAACGTTATTACTAAATCATCATGATGAGGATCCTGGACAGTATCCCTGTCATCATTATTGAACGTGATCATTTTGTCTGTTGTGAGAGTTGACATCCTGGTTGGGTTATCCCCCCTCTCTGCTTTGGCTTCCTTCGCGTGCCTTTTTGCCGCAGAATATGATGTGCCGCAGATGTCGGATCCTCCTGAAATAAAGTTAATTATTTTGGCATCCGCAGGGGGTGATGCTGCTCGTTCAGGATCCTTCTCAGGATCCTGAGCTTTACTCTTTTTTCTTCCCAGGAGATCCTTCAGATATCCCTTGCTCAAAATATAGCTTATTTCTTTCCTTAGAGCAATACATTCCTCGGTAACATGTCCGAAATCCTCATGGAAGGCACACCATTTGGACTTATCCTTCCAATCAGCTTTTTGTTGATTTTTCCGGGGCCATCTTGCTTTATCTCCGAAACCCTGCATAGCATACATCAGTTCAGGTATGTTAACAGAAAAACAATATTCAGACAACTCAGGATACTCCTCAGGATCCTCGTCTTCAACATCATTCACTTTTTTGCCGTCATTTCTGCCATACGGCTTAGAGCGATATGGTTTATACGAGGATTCTGATTTCCTGTTGGTTGACTCATAGGTTGTGGACGAATTCATCCTTTCTTGCATCTTTTTATCATCCTCCAACCGAATATATCTTAAAGCCCTGTTACTAGCTTCATCCAGATTCCTGCAGGGATTCATTACAAGATCCTGGTAAAATTGAGAATCCTTTTGCAACCCCATCTTGAAAGCCTGCACAGCTGTTGCAACGTCAAGATGCGGGATATCTAAGGATTCCCGGCTAAATTTGTTCACATAATCCCTCAAGGATTCCTAAGGTCCTTGAGTTATCTTGTAAAGATCACTGGTTAGTTTCTCAAAACTTCGGCTGCAAGAAAATTGACTATTAAATAAATTAACCAAATGAGAAAATGAAGTAATTGAGTGAGAATGAACGTTTAAGAGCCATTTCAAGGCTGATCCTGTTAAAGTAGAACCAAAACCCTTGCATAGGCATGCTTCTTTGAGATCCGGAGGGATAGGGTTGATCTCCATCCTTTCCCTATATTGGGCAATATGCTCCTCAGGATCCGTGGTTCCGTCATAGAGCTTCATGTTGGGGGTCTGAAATCTTTTTGGGATTTCAGCATCACAAATGGGATACGCGAACCGAGATATCCTGTGGCTGTCCTGGGATACTTCTGGAATTGGCTGGACCACCCCAGGCACACTGGATATCATGTCCTTCAATTTCTGAAGCTCCCTAGACAGTGCTGATGTCACACCTGCATCCTGCAAAGATCCAACACCAATAGTAGCAAGAGTATTATTATTATTAGATACATTACCAGTCTGAGGATTCTGGCCATATCCTGAAGCATATCCTGAGCTTCTCACAGTTGACACTCTGACTGAAGAGGGTATCTCAGGAGTATGATTCTGGGAATGGCTAGGCACAATATTTCCCCGGTTATCCTCAGTATAAACTGCAGAACTGAAGTTCAAAGCCCTGGGTTGCAAGGGGGTGACAGTATCTTCAGCAGGTCTGCTTGAGCTGGATTTCAAGAGTTATATTTCTCTCAGGAGCTGACAATCGCAGCTGCCTTGTTCTTCTTATTGCTTCAAATATCAGGATACAGTGTAGGATATGATGCGGATCAACTAGGTGTTACAATGTAATTCGAGTACAAGTGTTAGTGTATTGTGAATGTTTGCTGCCAGAGAGAAAAAGTGTGCGAAAGATTGTGTCCCCTAATCTGATCCGATCAATCTATTTATAGTAAAAAGAAACTAACTAAATATCCTATTATTCCGGGATTCAACGGATATTCCCCATGTGAACGTTGCAATCCGCGTCTTCCGGCTTCAACGTCTATAACTCAACTGATTTGCCCGTGTCTTGAGGAGAAGAAGTCCAGCTGAACGTTAGAGACTTGCACTCCTTAATCTGCACGTGGTTAATTAGCTACTATCAGGATATCATATCAGAATGTTACCAATATCCTGATTCAGTATCCTGGTCACAAATAAACAAACAAAGTCAGAATATCAATCGGGATATATAGGCAGGAAATCACCCATAACAATATGATATGTGAAATTAATTAAAATCTACATTATGATTAGATTCTGTATTATCACATATCACCCCTAATTAAATCAAATTAGGAAATTACGCGTTTCATTCATAGTTTCAACATATGAACATAGGCGTTTTAACAAACACCTTGTGGGCATAATTTTTACACATCTACAAACTAGTTCATAACTAGTTATTTTTACCAAGATTAACATCACTTTCAAGTCCATTATATCTAGCATGCATAACTACACCTAGATTCACTTCATGGTAATCAAATAATACCCACTTTATGATAAAAATTCAAGTATTCTTCATCATCCTACAAGAACCCATTTAACACTTAAGTGTGTGATTATGGAGTTTCATAATTATGAACACCAATTCATCAAATTATTGACTAGGGTTCGCTCTCAAACATGGATTCATTCTAGTTTCACCCAAACATCAATATTCAAGCAATAATTTTCGATCTCAAGTGTTCACCAAGAATTCAAGATGTAACCAAAAGATGAAAGTCGACATACCTTGTGATCCCCTAAGCTTGGTGATCACGATTTTAGTTAAACCCCCAAATTTCTAGCTTGATTTCCTTTGATTTTGTTGAATTTCCTTGTGATTTAGGGTTTTGAAGAAGAACCCCTTTTTCACCTCCTATAGATGTCGACCAAACACACACACATGTGTGTGTTTTGGTTTCAATTTTTCTTTTTATTATATCACTTTCAAAATTGCTCCTTTTAGTCCCTCTAATTCACAAGTTATATAAAAAGGTGTATTTAACCACGTTTCTTTATTATTTTCAAACATATAACTAATTAGGTTTATTATTCCTACTTCCATCGTGGGTTCAGGGAGTTATAACCCGTTTTATTTTTAAGTCCCGTTAACTCGGTATAACAACCCTCCAAAATATTTTCAACACCCTAATATATTTTAAAGTGCCCCAATATGTCCTAAAATACACCCCGTATGCGAAAACGGACCCCTAATACCTTTATTATTATTAAAATTAAATAAAAACAAGATTTTTACTTTGCTCGCGGGCCGCGTAGCCTTTGGCTATGTATTACGCGGGGCGCGACAGGAAGGAGTCAATGCGACACCCTGAGCTGCCACGTGTCGTCATCGTGTCAGAGCTATGGTGCTGACCCGGACAAGCTAGGCCCTACCACCCCTACTACGCGGGCCGCGAAACCCTTAGAGGATTCTTACGCGGGCCGCGAGGAACTTGATTACAGCTCCTATAAATTGGGAGCTCGGGCTTTCAAACGAATTCGCTCACACACAACTTTCTCTCTCGAATTTCTGATAGTATAAGCTATTTTCGGATATAATATCCCCCTAATTAACGAAGTTCTTCTCCGTTGTAAGTATCATAACCCCGGTTACGTATTAGATACGCTGCCCGATTGATCCAGGGTTCCGTAACGGCTGTCGTGGTTCTACCCGACGTAGTCGTTGGAATGCCGTCTCGGGGAGGGTATCATCAATATAAATAATGGGTTATTATACTAACACGTGTGCATTTGTGTAAAATTATAGATAATCACCAAGAACACTTAAAGGAAATCTAAGACAGCAATGTGAGTAATCTCCTTTTTGCAAACAGTTTTTACAAAACCTTAAATATTTTACAATGTGAGTAGCAGTGATTGAGTCTTTGTAATTCTTCAATTACTGCGGGTATGATGGGGTTTTGTATCATTACTTGATAATCTTCACAATTGGACAAAGGGTTAGCCAATGTGTGATATGCCCATAGCCACAGATACGGTCGAGTGGCAAGTACTGAATGGGTAATTGTGTAGATATTAACAATGTGATCGCTTTCAATACTGTTTAATGATAAAATCTGTTTTGATTAACTGGGATTCACTCACCAGTATTTCCCACTGACAAATGTTTTTAAAACGCGTTTCAGGTAACAAAATGTAAAAGCCAATTAGAAGAAAGCCAGCTGGAGAGCACTGAAGGCTTGGAAAAATGTGGCTATAAAATTTACCTAAAGGACGATGTTTTAAATTCAATAAAATAGGGTTTATCCCTATAAACATGTTGTAATAAGAAACTTGGGTTTTACCCATGTGGTTAGTAATATAAAATATGGTGGTTTTACTCTGATAAAATATTTCCTAACTACGGTCCTGATCAAATTTCCGCTGCCAAAATGATTAAACATACGGATACCACCAACACTAGTTCGCGGCCGCCCGTTCCCAGGAAATAGGGATCGGGGTTTGCGACAGAAGGTGGTATCAGAGCTAAGCTACTGATTCAGCCACAGAAGTGTTCTGCTGACACCAAGATATTATTCAAAGTGTTAGGAAATAAATTATGGAAATATGTGTAAACCTGTATATTATTGTTATGTGTTATTTGACTATTTGTTAGTTTACAGTATGAGTGACCAAGGACCTTCCGACGCGTATCGTCAGTTGTCCAGCTCACCTAGGAGCGAAGGCACCTCTTCACAGCCTGCCCTCTCAGGGTATTCAACTGATGGTGAAGAAGGGATATTCGTGTTTAAGGCTCAGTCTGAAGAGTCATTCCCTTAGAAAAAGAGAGGATGGATCAGTAAGGTAACATATAAGCGTAGGAAGAGAATGAAAAGTTACAAGAGCAACTAGTGCTAGCAGCTGCTAAAAGAGAAACCGATGCCCATACCCAAGACATGCCTAATAGGAGTTTAGCAAACTTCCATATCCTAGCAACCACAGCTGCTGATCCTAATCTGTAACAACCGATAGCACCCCAACCATTACAGCCAATGGAAATAGAAAACAACGCAGAAAATCAATTCGAAATGCATGATTTTAATCCAGAGGAGATACCTAGGGTACCAGCACCCAATCCCTTAGACCCAGACTACGATCCGTGGTATGATGATCATAGGGATTATGTGCAACGTTACCACTTAACAGACCTACCCATGCCAAACCTAGAAGCTTACCCAGGTCTGGACCCTCTAGATCCCTACTACGATAATGATGAATACATTAGGGAAATCTTAGAGAATCCGTATCCTCAGGAAGAACCCATGCCACTGTACCCAGATTCAGTACCAGCACCTGCACCCCCAATGAGTGTAGAGAATGTGCAAGAACTCCGAACCTTCGGAGAAGAAATTTTAGAAAGTAGCGTGAGAATAAGGCAGATAGGGGAACAACTCGTCTGGAAATATGACAAGCGTCATATGGATTTCTGGATGAATCCATATCCGTGAAGGTGTGTATGAAAAAAAAAGAGTAAATTACAAGTTTTGTCCTTTATGTTTGTCCCAAATTTCAGGCGCTGTCCTTTACCTTTAAAATTGATGAGTTTTGTCCTTAATGTATGCAAATCGTGCAAGTTATGTCCTTTAGGGCAAACCCAGTTAATTTTTTTTGTTAAATCTGATCATGTGCAAGGCACATGAGGGCATTCTTGTCATTTGAGCTTTCCAGGGGCTAGTTTGTAAATAACTTTTATTAAAGGGTCATTTTGCACAACTTGAAAACAAAACATTATATAAATAAAACATTATTAAATAACTCATCACTTCTCTCTCTCTCAAACAGATGCAGGTGGTTGAGATGGTGAGGCACGTCGGTGAAGGTACGGCGGTGGTGAAGGCACGACGGTGGTGGTGGGTTAGGTGCGGTGGTTGAGATGGTGAAGGCATGGCGGTGAAGGCACGGCGGTGGTGAAGGCACGTCGGTGGTGGTGGGTTAGGTGCGGTGGTGAAGGCACGGCGGTGGTGGTGGGTTTGGTACAGGGTAAATCGCTCCGTCTTCTCCGTCGTTTGTAGGTTCTTGGGGTTAGGGTTTCCTCGTTTAATGGCGGGAACAAACCCCATTTCACTCCCAAATCACTAAATTACACGACACCCAAAGCAAAAATGTACAGGTCTGCGGCCAAATCCGTCGTCCTTTCCGGCCACCGCTGGCGTTCCATCACTCTTTTCACTCGTTACCCTCTTCCCCGACGTCGTTTCATCTCATACCCACCATTATTGTAACCCTCTTTTTGTAACTGTTGTTTATACTGTTTCTAGTTTCGTATATGAAATTTGCATTTAGTTAGCCTTTGTGATATTGGAATTATGCGTTTTGATAGATTAATTTGGGGATAATAATATTATTTTAGCGTGCTTTTAGTTGTTTCTGAAGACGGTTATTAAAAATTAAACGGGGTTAGTTGTTGTTCATACATTTTTTTCTAATAAAGAGTTAAAGTTTATTTAATTTAGTTTAACTTTTTTTTTACTAGTTGTTCGTATGCTTTAGGCTGAATTCCAGTGATGTTTCATGGTTTATTAGCTGATTTTTTAGGGTGGGCATTTTCAGTGGGGGTGGTGGGTTTAATGGTGTTTGTTGCAGGTTGGGGTTAGGGTTTCAGTGGGGATGGTGATGGTGGAGACGGTGGTGGTAGTGTGGTAGAGAGAAAGTAGTTGTGGCGGTGGGTGAAGGTGGTTGTCGTGGTCGTGTGTTGATGGAGGTGGTGGGAGGTGGCGGCAGGTGAGAGAGAGAAGGCAGAGGATTGGAGGGGTTTTGACAAGGGTGTTTGGTGGAGGGTGGTGGTGACGGTGACGGTGGAAGGTGGTGGTGATGGTGACGGTGACGGTGGAGGGTGGTGGAGATGGCGGTGAAGGGTTGTGGTATATATATATATATACTTATAATAATAATAATAATAATAATAATAAAACTAAAATTATTTTGTTTTATTGTTTAATAATACTAAGTAAACAATGTAAAAAGACTAAAATACCCCTGAGTGACCAGATTTAACAAAAAAAATTAACTGGGTTTGCCCTAAAGGACATAACGTGCACGATTTGCAAACATTAAGGACAAAACTCATCAATTTTAAAGGTAAAGGACAGCGCCTGAAATTTGGGACAAACATAAAGGACAAAACTTGTAATTTACTCAAAAAAATATATATATAAAGTATAGTAGTATAGACCGCTTCGTGGTTTGTGATGCATAATAGTATTGTAATTCTAATTCCCAGTTGCAATTTGTATTAAGTTTATATTAGATGCATATTATATATATCAGGAAGAGTAAGTCGTAATGCTCGACGCTTTTGACCAATATGCGCGTTGTGTGATTGATTGTATTAAATATTATCTTGTGATATTAATACGTGATAAATGTTTAAAATTCAGATGGATGACCAAGTGAATCAGGAAAACCCGGATAATAACCCGGAAAATCAGAATGACAATAACCTGGATAACGATAACCTGAACAACAACAACAATAATGGAAACCAAGTGGATAATAGTGCTATCCAACACATAGTGGCACAAGGGATTATAGACGCAATGCCATTTATTATTCAAACAGTTAGGGAAGCTGATAATAAAAGTAATCGTGATAGTAAACGACCAACTAAACCAGAAAACAGCGTGAACAATGGACCTATACTTCAAGTGCCCATTCCCAAAAGAAGAAGAACCATGCCTTATGGTTATTCTTATAAAGAATTCTGGTCTTGTAAACCAAATGAATTCTCGGGCAATGAAGGGGCCGTTGCAGCCTTACGCTGGATAGAAAGACTGAGGCAGTCTAAAAAATAAGCAAGTGTGCAGAAGAGGATAAAACAATGTTTGCTTCCAATTTGTTTAAAAATTCAGCCTTAGAATGGTGGAACACTATCCTCCAGTCTAGAGGAAGTGACAGGGTCTATAATATGGAATGGGAAGAATTTAAGAATATGGTGGAAAGAAAATTCTGCCCTCCCAATGAAAAGGAACAAATAGCAAATAAATTCCAAAACCTTGGGATGACTTGGGTAGATAGTAAGGGTTATACTACATTATTCTTTGAATATGCTCGAATAGTACCAACCCTTGCATCACGTGAACCAGTGTTAATCTCCTGTTACATATGGGGATTAATTGGTGAGATTAGGCATGTAGTCAAGGCAGCCAGACCTCAAACCATAGAAGAAGCAGTAGAACTAGCTAATACCTTGACTGATGAGTTAGTACGTACGCGAGAAGAAGACCAGAGGAGGAACTTAACTCAAAGGCTTACCCAGGAATTTCGTTCTGGAAATTCTAACCGTGGGAAAAATGTAGGTTCTACCTCTGCACCATATTGCAAGTATTGCAAAAGAAAGTATTTTGGAAGATGCTCTATATATTGCAACTTTTGCAAAATATCTGGACACAAGGAAGAAGACTACAGGAAGAAATTTAATAACAGGATTTGCTACAACTGCGGAGAACAAGGTCACATCAAGCCAAACTGTCCGAAACTAGCTCCAGCTACAAACAACAAGACTACTAAGAATGCTAGAGCATTTGTTCTGACTGCAGAAGAAGCCAAGATAATTCCGGACGTAATAGCCGGTACGTTTTTAGTTAATGATGTTTTTGCTAAAGTATTATTTGACTCTGGTGCAAACCAAAGTTTTATTAATACTTCATTTTGCAAACTTCTCAATCAACCATTAACTAAACTCCCACAAGAATGTCTATTAGAGACAGCGAATGGGGAAACCATTAAGATTTCTGAAATCTTGCAGGGAGCAAGAATAGAAATTTTAAATCAAAAGTTTAGTGCAAACCTTTACCCAATGAATCTGGAAGGATTTCATATGGTTTTAGGAATGGATTGGTTGATAGCCAATAAAGCCAGTATTTTATGTGATCAAAAGTCGATTCAAGTAAATTCACCAAGGGGTGAAAAGATCACAATTAAAGGAAATAAACCCTCTAGATTCACAAAATTCATCTATGTGATAAAAACAGTAAGTTATATAAGAAAAGGGCCATTAGTGTATTTGATTTCTATAATCACTAACACTAAAGGAAAAGAACTAAAAGATATTCCAGTAGTATCTCAGTTTTCAGATGTATTTGCAGAAGAATTACCAGGACAACCTCCAAACAGGGAAGTTGAATTCAGAATTCACCTGCTACCTGGAGCAGCACCCATTGCCAAAGCACCCTACCGCTTGGCACCAGCAGAAATGCAAGAGTTAAAGAAACAGTTAGACGAATTGTTGGAGAAAGGATTCATACAGCCAAGTTCATCACCATGGGGAGCACCAATTTTATTTGTTAAAAAGAAAGACGAATCTATGCGTATGTGCATTGATTTCCGTGAATTGAACAAAGTCACGATTAAGAATCGGTACCCATTACCGAGAATCGATGATTTATTTGATCAATTGCAAGGAGCTCGATTTTTCTCTAAGATTGATCTACGGTCAGGATATCATCAACTAAAGGTACAGGAAGAGGACATTCCTAAGACCGCTTTCAGAACAAGGTATAGCCATTATGAATTTACTGTCATGCCATTTGGTATAACCAATGCCCCAGCCGCATTTATGGACATGATGAACTGAATATGTAAGCCATATTTGGATAAATTCATAATTGTCTTTATAGATTATATTCTCATTTACTCTAAGAGCTAAGAGAAACATGCAAAGCATTTGCACGCACTTTTAAGTTTATTGAGAAAAGAAAAGCTTTATGCTAAATTTTCGAAGTGTGAGTTTTGGTTAGAACAGGTACAATTTCTTGGACATCTAGTTAATCATGAAGGAATTCATGTAGATTCCACCAAGATTGAAGCAATTACCAAATGGAAAACCCCTGAGTCACCAACCGAGATTAGAAGTTTCTTATGACTGGCCGGTTATTATAGAAGATTTATTCGAGATTTTTCTAGAATAGTCATTCCCTTAACTAAGTTAACCTGTAAATCTGTTAAGTTTGAATGGGGATCAAAACAAGAAGAAGCCTTTAAAATTCTTAAGCAAAGATTAACCAATGCATCCATACTAGCATTACCAGAAGGAACTGAAGATTTTGTAATCTATTGTGACGCCTCTAAATTAGGTTATGGATGTGTGTTGATGCAACGTCAAAAGGTTATAGCTTACGCCTCTAGACAACTTAAGAATCATGAAGAGAATTATTCAACCCATGATTTAGAGTTAGGAGCAATAATTTTTGCTTTGAAAATTTGGAGACATTACCTTTACGGTAGTAAGTTTACTATTTTCACTGATCATAAGAGTTTAAGATATGTTTTTGGGCAAAAGGAGTTGAATATGAGACAAAGACGCTGGATAGAGATGCTTAGTGATTATGATTGTGATATCCAGTATTATGCAGGAAAAGCAAACGTAGTTGCTGATGCCTTAAGTCGAAAGTATCATGAAAAGTCAAAAAGAGTACGTTCACTTTAATTAAATCTGCAAGTAGATTTAAATGAACAGATTAGAAAATCACAAGAATCAGTAATCAAAGATGATACTGAAAAGTTAAAAGGAATGATTAAGGAATTAGAACAAGGAACAGATGGAATTTGGAGATTCCAAAACAAAAGAATGTGGATACCTGAATTAGGAAACCTACGCCACCGTATATTAGAAGAAGCTCATAAGTCTAAGTATACGATGCATCCTGGAAGTGATAAGATGTATCAGGACTTAAGAAAGAACTTTTGGTGGATAGGAATGAAAAAGGATATAGCAGTTTATGTTGCAAAATGTTTAACCTGTTCACAAGTTAAAGATGAACATCAGAAACCCTCAGGTTTATTGCAGCAATTAGAAATGCCAGTGTGGAAATGGAAATTGATAACAATGGATTTTGTTACCAAATTACCCAAAACAAGAAAATGTAATGATACAATCTGAGTGATTGTAGACAGACTAACCAAGTCAGCTCATTTCCTACCAATGAAGGAAACTCTTAGTATGGAACAATTAGCTAAATTATATGTAAATGAAGTAGTTTCTTTACAAGGAATTCCTATATCAATTGTTTCTGACAGAGATAGTCGTTTTACCTCTCATTTTTGGACAAGTTTCCAAAAAGCAATGGGAACCAAGTTAAATCTAAGCACAGCTTATCATCCTCAAACGGACGGACAAAGCGAAAGGACAATTCAGACAATGGAAGACATGCTTAGAGCTTGTGTAATTGATTTCAGAGGTAATTGGGACGATTACTTACCATTGATAGAATTTTCTTATAATAACAGTTATCACACAAATATAAATGTTGCACCATTCGAAGCACTTTATGGAAGAAAGTGCCGAACCCCAGTCTATTGGGCAGAAATTGGAGAGAAGCAATTATCTGAACCTGAAATAGTACAAGAAACAACAGACAAGATCATTCAAGTCAAGGAACGACTGAAAGCAGCACGTGATCGACAAAGAGTTATGCAGATAACAGACGAAAGCCATTGGAATTCCAGGTAGGTGACAAGGTGTTATTAAAAGTCTCTCCTTGGAAAGGAGTGGTAAGATTCATCAAAAGGGGAAAGCTAAGCCCCAGGTATGTTGGACCTTTTGAGATTATTAGAAGAATAGGACCTGTAGCCTATCAGCTACAACTGCCAGAGGAAATGGCAGGAATACATGATGTATTTCATGTATCTAATCTTAAGAAATGCCTAACTGATGAATCATTATTAGTACCTCTTAAGGATATAGAGGTAAATGAGCAATTAAAGTTTGTAGAGAGACCTCTACAGATTGAAGACAGGAAAGTCAAGAATCTCTAACACAAGAGATTAGTTCTAGTCAAAGTGAAGTGGGACTCCAAAAGAGGACTATAATACACATGGGAGCTTGAATCAGAAATGCAAAGGAAATACCCACACCTGTTCCAGTAGACCTCGAGGACGAGCTCTAAAACAAGGTGGGGAGGATAAAACAACCCTCCAAGATATTTTCAACACCCTAATATATTTTAAAGTGCCCCAATATGTCCTTAAATACACCCCGTATGCGAAAACAGAACCCTAATACCTTTATTATTATTAAAATTAAATAAAAACAATATTTTTACTTTGCTCGCGGGCTGCGTAGCCTTTGGCTACGTATTACGCGGGGCGCGACAGCAAGGAGTCAGGGCGACACCCTGAGCTGCCATGTGTCGTCATCATGTCGGAGCTATGGTGCTGACCCGGACAAGCTAGGCCCTACCACCCCTACTACGCGGGCCGCGAAACGCTTAGAGGATACTTACGCAGGCCGCGAGGAACTTGATTACCGCTCCTATAAATTGGGAGCTCGGGCTTTCAAACGAATTCGCTCACACACAACTTTCTCTCTCGAATTTCTGATAGTATAAGCTATTTTCGGATATAATATCCCCCTAATTAACGAAGTTCTGCTCCGTTGTAAGTATCATAACCCCGGTTACGTATTAGATACGCTGCCCGATTGATCCAGGGTTCCGTAACGGCTGTCGTGGTTCTACCCGACATAGTCGTTGGAATGCCGTCTCGGGGAGGGTATCATCAATATAAATAATGGGTTATTATACTAACACGTGTGCATTTGTGTAAAATTATAGATAATCACCAGGAACCCTTAAAGGAAATCTAAGACAGCAATGTGAGTAATCTCCTTTTTGCAAACAGTTTTTACAAAACCTTAAATATTTTACAATGTGATTAGCAGTGATTGAGTCTTTGTAATTCTTCAATTACTGCCGGTATGATGGGGTTTTGTATACATTACTTGATAATCTTCACAATTGGACAAAGGGTTAGCCAATGTGTGATATGACCATAGCCACAGATACGGTCGAGTGGCAAGTACTAAATGGGTAATTGTGTAGATATAAACAATGTGATCGCTCTCAATACTGTTTAATGATAAAATATGTTTTGGTTAACTGGGATTCATTCACCAGTATTTCCCACTGACAGATGTTTTTAAAACGCGTTTCAGGTAACGAAATGTAAAAGCCAATTAGAAGAAAGCCAACTGGAGAGCACTGAAGGCTTGGAAAAATGTGGCTATAAAAGTTACCTAAAAGACGATGTTTTAAATTCAATAAGATAGGGTTTATCCCTATAAACATGTTGTAATAAGAAACTTGGGTTTTACCCATGTGGTTAGTAATATATAATATGGTGGTTTTACTCTGATAAAATATTTCCTAACTACGGTCCTGATGAAATTTCCGCTGCCAAAATGATTAAACATACGGATACCACCAACATTGGTTCGCGGCCGCCCGTTCCCGGGAAATAGGGATCGGATGTTGCGACACTCGGGCTCCTTATAAACTTTGTCTTCTCAAAGCGTCTTCTCTCTTTTTATTTATTACTAGGGTTATTTTTTTAAATCCTAATAATTACGGGGTTAATCTTTACCGCTAATGGTATTTTACCCGCTCTTTGGTATTAACGGGGTTTAATTACTAAACCCGTTTTCGGGGTGTTACATTAACAACCCATTATTCTTACACATATTATAATATTTCAAATACTCATATGTATATATATATATATAGGGGAGGGTTATCTTGAGAACGCTAAATATTGCGAGAACCGTGAGAACGAATGAAAAAACCTATCAAAACCAATTTTTTTTAAACAAACCTCATTGTAATTAAGATAGAACATCAAAAAAAGAATTTACAACATCAAATAATTCATTTCTCCTTTCAAAATCACTCTTTTTATATTTTTTACACATGCGTAAATATAACAGATTTACACATGTGTAAATGGCAAACTTACACATGTGTAAATTTTTATTATTTACGAATTCACGTAAATTTAAACGTGTAAATTAAATTTCTAACATTGTATTCGAATAATAATGATAAGTGCAGAAATTTTTTTTGAATTTGAATTGTTTTTGACCAAGTTTTCGTGGTTTTTCATTTGTTCTCACAGTTCTCACAATATTTAACGTTCTCATTTAAACCCTCCCCTATATATATATATATATATATATATATATATATAAATATATATATATATATATAAATATATAACGCGAATCATATTAATATCATTTATCATAAATAGCATTACATCGCATAACGAAACAGTACAAAAACAGAACGCGCGGATTGTCACATTAGCCCCAAGTTAACAGAAATTTTGTCCCGAAATTTTGGCGTGTAGCAAAAGTGTTTTCGCGAGGTGTCACATCACCCCCCTGTTAGTTTGGAATTTTGTCCCGAAATTCATTTGTAGTCTCAGTGCTGGGAATATAGCTTGCGAATAACTGGGGATACTTGCGCATCATTTGGTCTTCCCATTCCCGGGTAAACTCTTGGCCACGGCGGGAATTTCAACGAACGCAAACAATAGGTATTTTCCTACGTTTGAGGGTTTTGACTACTCGATCCAGGATTTCGATTGGTTCCTCGACGAAGTGTAGCTGATCGTCGATTGTGAATTCCTTAAAAGGAACGATAAGAGTTTCATCTGATAGATACTTCTTCATATTCGATATGTGAAAAACGTTGTGCACCGCACTCAGCTCGTCAGGCAGATTCAGTCGGTAAGTTACTTTACCGATTCTTTTGGTAATTTTGAAAGGTCCAACGTAACACGGATTAAGCTTGCCCCTTTTGCCAAAACACACCACACCTTTCCAAGATGAGACTTTAACTAGAACCCGGTCCTCGACCTGGAATTCTAGAGGCTTCCTACGCTTATCAGCGTAGCTTTTCTGACGGTCGCGAGCTGCCGCCATGCGTTGTCTGATCATGGCAATCTTTTCCGTTGTGTCGACTACGAGTTCCGGGCCGGTAATTTGGCTTTCGCCAACTTCCGCCCAACACAAAGGAGAACGACATTTACGTCCGTATAATGCCTCAAATGGAGCTGCCTGAATGCTAGTGTGATAACTGTTGTTGTAAGAGAATTCTACCAGCGGTAGGTGTCTTTCCCATCCATTACCAAAATCAATAAAACATGCTCGCAGCATGTCTTAGAGCGTTTGGATGGTATGTTCAGCTTGACCATCCGTCTGTGGGTGATAAGCAGTGCTCATGTCTAAACGTGAGCCAAAAGATTTATGCGTAGCTTGCCATAACTCGGAAGTAAAACGTGGGTCACGATCGGAGATGATAGAAGTCGGCACTCCGTGCCTGGCAGCTATTTCTTTCAAATAGAGGGCTACGAGTTTCGAATACTTGTCTGTTTCTTTGATCGCGGGGAAGTGTGCAGACTTGGTTAAGCAATCTACGATCACCTAAATGGTGTCTTTCTCGCTCTGTGATCTTGGTAAGCCAGTAACAAAAATTGAAGTAGCCCAGACGGCTTCTGGTACTCTATCTTGACTTTGGCACTCTATCTTGACTCTGGCACAAGTCAAGCATTTACTGACGTACTTTGCGATGATTACTTTCATTCTCGGCCACCAATACAAGGTCTGAAGGTCGTGGTACATTTTATCAGCTCCACGGTGTATCGAGTGGCGAGACTTATGAGCTTCATCCGTCATGAGCTCTCGAAGATTCCCATAAAGTGGAACCCAGATACGCTCCATGAAGTAGTAGACGCCGTCATCTTTGCATTCAAGTCGCTTTTCCATGCCACGTAGTGATTATACTAGCATGTTTTCTTCCCTTAGTGCCTCGATCTGGGCGTCACGAATCTGTTCAGGAAGGTTTGAGTGAATAGTGAACTGAAGCGCACGCACACGTTTTGGTTTAGTGTCCTTACAACTGTGGGCATCGGCTACAACGTTTGCCTTGCCTAGATGATACTTGATAGCACACTCGTAATCGTTTAGAAGTTTAACCCGTCAACGTTGATGCATGTTTAATTCCTTTTGATCTAAGATATGCTGGAGACTCTTGTGATCGGTGTAAATCGTACATTTGGTACCATACAAGTAGTGTCTCCATATCTTGAGTGCGAATACTACGATTCCCAGTTCCAAGTCGTGTGTAGTGTAGTTCTTTTCGTGAATCTTGAGTTGTCGTGAGGCGTAATGTAACGCCCACTTTTTCAACATTCAAATAGATTAAAAATAACACATTAATTTTTGACAAAATTTTGGCATGACCCATTCGTAATTTAAGCAATTCCCTGCTTTTGACAATTACCATTCAACTAAAAACTACAACGCTTTCAAAAGACATATAAATCGTAACCATACAAGATTTCATCAAAGCGTTATGACCAAACTACCAAAATAAAGTTTTAAAATCCCAAATTTTCTTACGAAACATCCTAAACGTAAGTTCAACATTTACATTAGGAAAGTGTTTCGACCCATTTTCAAAAGACAACTTTAACCGGAAGCGTATAAAGGGTGATATGGTGTGTTCGGTCCGAGCTCGCCAACATCAAGCTTGAGATTTACCTATCATTCATAACACCAAACATTTATTAGTTCGACATATATATGCAATAACAAATATTTTATTTAACTACCATTATTCAACCCATTAACAACAAGTCATTTTCTAACCATTTACCATCCTACTTTCCAAACGATTTATGACCCACTTGAGTGGTCATTATACATCCAATAATATTGGGTTACTTATCCGTTTTCCAACGTACAACATATCACAAATTCTACCATAAACAAACATACAACTCAACACTAAAAAATTAATTAGCAAACCATCATTCGTAGATCTACATGAAAGGAGAATTAAGTTCATATGAACTTACCGTGATCTTGCGATGCTTGCGACTTCAAGTGACTTGCGCCTTCTTCTTTCTTCGTGCCTATACGTCATAACTTCATACTTTTAGCTTTCATAAACATTACTTCACATATGTATCTTGATTTATTCATCATGACTTAACATAATTACACATACATCCATTTTCATTTATATCACCATTAAATCAAGAATTCATGTCAAATTTCAACTAAATCATCCTTAGGCATTTCATCGAACACATGGCGTGCGTACTATCTATAAAGCATGAAGTACAAGTAATTATAGCATATTCATCCTAATATCATCAATGGGTTAACCTAAACATGTACAATCAATATCATAACCCACTTCTTATGATTCTCATCAAATTACCCATCTAAACACCTTCTGTAACATGAGTTTAATATCAACATCATCCAATTCATCCATAGCTTTACTAAATTTCATTATCTTACAATTTCAAGTGGGTTTTACCCCAAACCACCAATACAATCAAAATGGCACATAATATAACCTCTATTTGTTCATATCATCTAACATTTAGATTCGATTTCATACAAAGATCATAAATTTCACATAACCCACTTCATAAAATTTCATAAAAACATGAAATTAAACTTACTTGATGTCAAGAACACTTAAGGGATCAACATTCTCAGTTCATGCATTCAACTAGCCTTCAATTTCCTTCTTAATTTGATGGATTTATGATGTTAGGAATTTGAGGGGAAGGCCTCCCCTGGTCTCTGCTCACGATCGCACACACACCCACTTGAAACACTGGGCATTTTTTTTGTTAAGTGTTTTAATTACACAATTTCATTTTTAACCCCTCATCCTTTCATAACATGTCCTTTTCCCCTTTCTACATACTAACCTAGTAAAACTTCATGCATACATAAAAAAATTAGATTTACTAAAATTTTATAAAACTTTAATAATGGTAAAAATCTATGTTTACTACTTCTTTTCGCCAAAATATTGCGATTAAAACATTATAGTATGTCATACGAAATTTGGGGTGTTACAAGTCTACCCCCCTTAAAGAAGGTTTAGTCCCCGAAACCTGAATACATACATTCTGACGAGTTTATCTGTATCCCTTCATAATTACATACCTCGAACTTCGATAACATGCTTTCATTCGATCATCCCTCGTGATGAATCGGTCGTTACTACTCTAAACTTGTCTAATACATTTGGAAATTCAATCTTGTATGAATCAAAGCGATCCTATTACATTATTTCATTATTATCATTCAATTTTTCTTCTTAAAACTTATCTGTCTGATTATTCATTCCCGCATACCTCTAACATCTACTTAGGGGAAATAATTATCATAATATTCATACCTGTTCATTCCTATTCATTCATAATAAATCACAAATCAAACATCATTCAATAGTTTCTAACTATTTAGTTTCTACATACTCCCCATCCTTCCAAGGCCAATATCAAGCAAAGTTTCTTCCATGCCATTTGCTTGATAGGTCTTTTCATACTTTTCTTGTAATACCTTCGTATAATCTTTACCCGAGACCAATGTTTCTTCCACTGACTATCTATCATAACTGCATGGTTAACCACAACTTAATGTATACGTATATACAAATCGTGTACATATTATCCTGCTCTAATCCTCTTTACCGTCTATCCCTAGGTTACAAAGTCTTTAATCACGCTATCAATATGATCTTGTAATCAATACTTACATTTGAGCAACTCATATTACACTTGAGGTGTCATACTCAGCTATACTTGTTATCACATTCCATAGCCTTCATACATACGTCATTCCTTCTAGCAATTGTAATACTAAGGCAATTACCCAACATTGTACCTTAAAGGGTTAATTCTTATCAACCTAGGTTCCGCTACATACGAGATTATAAGCTTATTACATATGCCACTCCATTTCACGTATGAGTTACATAAAACTTGGCACAACCATTCATTCGATAATTCAGATTACACTCTACCACGTAGGGTTGTTTTATAATACGAACCAAGAATCATGTGTATAAAAACTTTAACTCTCGAACATTTGGATTAAACCGAAAAGGACAAAAATATTCACCTTAGGATTTTAAATAGTGAAGTGCTTAAGTGGGTTCTAACTCAGGCTTAGATATTTGTACACTTTATAAAAACATAGAATCACATAACAATATCCATAGCCAATCTCTAATCATCAAAAGCAAACCAATTCCGTTTTAACACCAAGCTAGCAGATATACTTATTAAGATCACATAGCCAATCATTTATGTTTTATCCTTAACCTTTATCCTTATCATGCATCATTGAGTTGTACATTGGGCATGCATGATTGTATCCACCATGAAAACACAGAAAGCAAGCTTTCAAAAACTCAGATTCTTTTTAAATGTTTGCCTAAAATTCTTATCAGTTTCTTGAAACAATTAGCTAATATCATTCCCTGGATCTATAAATCATCCTCAATTGCATAAAACAACATCATGCCTTAATTTCTAAACATTCCAGGAACCAACATCCTACAATCACATGGTTTTATCATTAATAAAACATGAACCAAACATTTATATGCACAGAGCAACTTCGAATATCATTTCATCACTAACATGGTATCATACTATCACATGCTCACTTTAAATACGACACAAACCCACTCACTTATCAAGGAGGAATATACACTAGTGAGCAATCTCTAATGAATATGTTTATACAGCTAACGAACACACATAAATGATTGTGAATAACACCTACCAGAGAAGTGTGGAGATGATCGGAGAAAAAGTAATTGTGCAATTGTTGGGATTGAACCCTACCAGATGAACAGATAATTAAAGCCAAAACTGGATCAGCGCAGTGGATCCAGAATAAGCAGATGTTACATACAAGTCTCTCCCCTTGAAAGTGGTTTTCAACATTTGCTGACCTCCTATCTACTGATCGTGAAAACTGCTGACCCATAAACTGCTGATCAAGTAAAGACCTGATGGAAGACTAAAGCTCTGACTGTTCAACTACTGCCTTGAGTCAAGCACTGCTGATCCGGACAAGTACTGCTGGGTTCATAGCAGTGGAAGGATGCAACAGTTGTTTAGATGTCTTTTGTGTAATGAAATGTAATAGCAGTAGTTAGTATAGTAGTGTTTGTATTGATCAGAGGTTAGAGTTTGTTAGGAGGTTAGATGTCACTTTGATGGTGACGTCAGCTTAGATGCTCAGTGGTTTGCTAGTGCCTATAAATAGAACAATGCTCTGTACTGTTCTATTAGCTTTTGCAACAATGGTCTTCTCTGCACGAACAAACACTGAGCTCTGGCTGAGGGGGAGTTTGTATTCAACATTGCATTGTAATCGTAATTGAAATAAATTCAATCTTTCGGTTCTTTGTGAAAAATGTTTGATTAAAGCAATACTCTCGTTTGATTGTATGCAAAGTTTGTTTCCATCTTAATTCCGCTGCACAACTCATCCATCTTCATTCTAATTCAAACGTAAAATACAATCAAAACCAAACTCAGATCCAACAATTGGTATCAGAGCTTGGACAGTCAAATTTGATTTAACAATCATTTTGACATAAATAGTTCAGCTCATAATCGTTGATACTGATAGTTTGTTCGTTTGGGTTGAAAAACATAGCAAGGTTTAATCACCATCAAAGTTGATTGATCAGTGCCTGTAAAACAACCAGGATGACGTCACAATCACAAGATGATAAGAATAACATTGGCTCGCTTTTTAAACCACCTATGCTTAAACGTAATGAATACAACATCTGGGAGAGAAGGATGGGTCACATCCTTACTCAACAGAATACTGGATGTTGGAGGTCTGTTGTTTTTGGTCCCCATGTTCCTATGGTGCCAAGTGCTGAGGATGCAAAGAAGTTCGTTCCTAAACCAACTGAAAACTATACTGAAACTGATTTTCAAAAGTTCGAACTCGATGCCAAAGCATTTAGCATCATAGCATCTGCATTACCCAATGAGATCTATGCTGGACTGTTACACTGTAACAGTGCCAAAGAGCAATGGGATGCGCTGAAGGAACAGTTTGGGGGAACAAAAGAAGTCATTGAAAACAATAAGGAAATTCTGAATCAACAGTATGAAACATTTTGTCACATCAAGGGTGAATCATTGACTCAGCAGTTTGAGCGATTCATTTGTCTCATTAGTGAACTAAGGCTTGTTAAAGTAACATTTCCAAATTCAACTCAAAATAGCAGGTTCCTTAGATCATTACCAGAAAAATGGGATACCATAGCTTTTGTTACTAGAAACTCTGCTGAATTCAAAGATCTGACCCTGACCTAACTTCATGGTAGACTCCTAACCTACGAAAGGGAGTTGAACCGGAAAAAGAAGTTGCAAGAGTCTGGCAAAGTTGCTGATGATTATTCATTCGGTAGCATATCTCTTTTTGGTCAGGAAGATTCTGGTAGCAGTGGTAAGGATCAGGGCTATGATCACTTCATTGATATATCTGCTAGTGGAAATTTTAACAACCCTGATCCTCACTCTGCAAATTATGCTTTTACTGCAAATTGTGAAAACCAGATGCCAGATAACTTGTGCTTTGAACTCAATGATTTGCAACACTTTGATCCCACTGACTTAGAAGAGATGGACATTTTGAATCAATTGGCATTGCTTAGTGTAAGAACAAGCAAATTCTACAAAAAAAAAACAGGGAGAAAATTCCCAGGGTTACATGGGAATTTAAGGGTGGGGTTGGATAAATCTAAAATCAAGTGTTACAAGTGCAATCGGCTAGGTCATTTTGCTAGGGAATGCAGGAGTCAAACTACTGGTCCTATAATCACTCATCCCAGCTCAAACCCTAGACCACAAAATCAAAGCACTGTTCACTATACCCAATATAACCCTGCAGCTCATGTTAACACTGCTCACTATGCTGCAACCCCTGTGCCTGTGCATTATGTCCAAACCACTGTTCCACAAATTCAGTATGTTCAAACCCCTGTCCCCCAGGCACAAGTGCAACCTGTTGCACCTCAAACAGCTGCTCCAGCAGTGGTACAACCGGATCAGAAAAGCTTTTTCACTCAAGGCTTTGTTGACTGGAGCAGCATGCCTGATGAGCTTGGTGATGAAAATTTTGCACTCTATGCTTTTAATGAACCTTATAATGATGAATTTAGTTTGATGGCATTAGAGTCAATACCAGAGGGGGTAGAAACTGAAGGTGAACAGCTAAGTGCTGAAATAGTGGATGAGGTGACTGAAGCAGTTGTTAATGCAGTTGCTGGTGAACTGCTGCTGGGAGAAAATTCAGAAACCCTGATTGAACCACTGACAGACCCCTGGTCCAAAGAGGACAAAGAAGAAGAAGAAGAGAAGAAAGCAGGTGAGAAAGAAGTAAGAGTTGATGATGAAGAAAATCATCAATGTGATTGTGCCATGATGGCTGCTACCAAGGTATCACCTCAAGTTCTTGAAAAACTGTGTTCAGACAATTGCATTATTGCTTTTGCTAACATCAAAGAGGTAAATGAAAACCTTAGGGATAAAATCTTAACTGATGAAGTCAAATTTGAAAGGTCTTTAAAAGAACTTAAAAACAAATTGACTGAAAAGGAGAAAGAGGTCAGCAGTCTGAAAGAAGAGCAGAGCATAACCAAAACTCAACTCCAAACTATGGTAGAAAAATACCAAGTTTGCAAAAAGGAGTTGGAGTCCACCCAGATCACCTGTGAAAAATGGGTGGAATCATGCAAAGGGTATGAGGTTATGCTTGAAAAACAGATTAAAAACAATGTAAAATTTGGTGTTGGTTATAGAAAACATGATGATGAAAACACTGCTTTTGAAAAATCTGTTCAAACCACTGATGAAACAACTGAGTACATTCCCACAAACAAGAATGGCCAAAAAGTGAAAATCACTGATACACTTGGTAACAAAATCACACTTGACAGACCAGTGGGATCCTTTACTTTTGAGGAGATTGAGAAATACCAGTTTAAACCCACATGGTCTGATGAGTGTGATATTCTTGAAAATTTCAAGCCCATGGACTTTACAACCACTGATGGTGTTAAAGCTCCAAAAGCTAAAATCATTCCTCTCAAGGACATCCCAACAGAGGTTAAAAACTCTGTTGCAAAGGAGTCTGAAAAGAGAAAGAAGAGAGAAAAGATCAATAACTTGTTTTGTGAATTTTGTGAGAAAAGGAATCATCTAACAAAAGATTGTTTCCATTTAAAAGCATATGATTTGAACAAAACAAGTGTCATTGTTTCTGCTGAAAGCTGCATTGTTTGCGGTAAATCAAACCACAAAACTCAAGCATGTGTGTATCTCAAAAACTTTGATGTGAAAAAGAATGAATACACTGCTAAAACATCCTTGAGTCCATCAACAACATCTGTCAAATTTACCAAAAACCAACCACTGTTTGTGCCAGTTCAAACAGTTGTCACAAAACAGCTGAACCAAACATCTGTCAAAAGAGATGTTCAGGTTACTGATGCACCCCCTGCCAACCAGTTCAGAAGAGGTAAGGGACAACCATCTTACCAAACGATTCCACACGTTTATGAGACCTACAAAAGGCCCTCTAAACCTAAAGTGAATAGGCATCCTTTTGGTTATCAACAGGTGATTGGTCAAGACCCCCAACAGTGGTTAGCATGAAACAGTCCTAAAACTGTCCAAACCCCTGACTTAACCACTGTCCATCAATCTGCATCCATCCCAGACACTGTTGAGACCCCATCCAAATCCTTGTTGGCTTTGGAAACCCTAATGAACTAATCTTTTTACTTCATGTGCAGGGAGCTTCTGCCTGCTTAGATAGCCTCTGGTATGTTGATAGTGGAGACTCCAGGCACATGACTGGATGTAAATCCCTACTCAAAGATTTCAAAATTCATGGAAGGGGTGATATCCTTTGGGAATAACAGTAAAGGGAAACTTCTGGGGTCTAGTACAGTACAGTCTGGCAATGTAAAATTTGAAAATGTCAATCTGATAGACAGTCTAAAATTCAACCTCCTGAGTGTTTCACAAATGAGTGATAAGGGGTATGGGTCATTCTTCACAAAGGAGTGTTGTAGGATTGTTGGACCAGAAATGGTCAAAAAGATTGAAGCAATAATAAAAACTGGTCAAACAAAACTTGTTGCTCAAAGAAGTGGCAATGTTTATGTTGTTGATATGTCAAAAGAGTGTCCCAGAGCTGATGCCTGTCTGTTCTCAGCTGCCTCTAACAAAGAGATAGAACTTTGGCACATAAGACTGGGGTACACAAATCTTAAGTCAATCACTGAAATTTCAAAAAATGGTTTGGTAAGAGGCCTACCACAAAAATTGTTTTCATGTCCTGAGCATTGTGTTTCCTGTTTAAAAGGAAAACAACATAAAAGCTCTTTTAAGTCCATTGAAGAGTCCAAAACAACCCAGTGTTTGCAAATGCTGCACATGGATTTGTTTGGCCCAGTTCAAGTCATGAGTCTCAAGAAAAAGAGATATTGTTTGGTTATTATTGATGACTTCTCTAGGTTCACATGGACTTTCTTTTTTACACTCAAAATATGAGACTGCAGGCATTTTGCAAGACTTTGTGACACAGGTTGAAAAACAATTTGACCTTCCAGTAAAAGTCTTCAGGAGTGACAATGGCACAGAATTCAAAAATAAGGAGTTGGATGCCTTCTATGTGAAGAAAGGGATTGTAAGGCAGTACAACATCCCTAGAACACCAGAGCAAAATGGGGTAGTTGAAAGAAAGAACAAAACTTTGATTGAGGCTGCCAGAACCATGCTTGCTGATTCAGGTTTGCCATTAACTTTTTGGGCAGAGGCAGTAAATATTTCTTGCTATGTTCAAAACAGAGTTTTAATAAACCCCAGGCACAAAAAGACTGCTTATGAAATTCTGTATAAAATCAAACCACTGATCTCATACTTCAAGGTATTTGGCTGCCCATGCTTTATTTTGAACTTAAAAGATTCCATTTCAAAATTTGCAGCCAAAATTGACTGTGGTTATCATCTGGGATACTCAACCATTGCCAAGGCCTACAAAGTGTTCAATACACGGACCAAGGCAGTGGAGGAGACCTTGAATGTAAAGTTCAATGAACTTTCATCAATGAAAATCCCAGCAAATCCTGCAGATCTATTTGATCTTGATAAATTCACTTTTGAAAATACTGCTGTCAAGACTAACAGTGCAGGTCAATCAGAGGATTCAACACCAGACTATGGGTATGAAATCATCATCCCTCAAAAGTCTGTCAGAATGGGAAGAGCATCAGATGTTCAAAACAGCTGTCAAAGCTCAACCACTGCTACCTCAACAGTTGTTGACCAAAGTAGCCCATCAACCACTGCTTCCACATCAACAAACACTGCTGACAAAAGTCCCCAAACAGTGGATAAAAGTCAGCATGTGTCCACACCATTACCTCCTATTCGACCACCTTTTGAAGCCACTGCTGGGTCATCAAAGTCACCAGCAGTGGTTAGCTCAGATGATACACATTTGCAGCCTTCACCAATAAATTCCATCATTCCATACCAAGGAGATTTAATCTACTTGAGATCTCATCCACCTGATCAAATCATTGGCAACATAAATGAAGGGGTGCTCACAAGAAGCCAAACCCAAAACATTTGTCTTTTTGCTGGTTTTCTATCACTCCATCAGCCAGTCAAGTACCAATAGGCACTGAAAGACAACAGCTGGGTAGAAGCTATGCAAGAAGAGCTCCAACAGTTTAAAAGAAAACAAGTATGGGAGCTTGTACCACTGCCAAAAGATGTAAGTCCTATTGGCACAAAGTGGTCTTCAAAAACAAAACTGATGAAAGGGGTATTGTTGTCAAGAATAAAGTCAGGCTTGTGGTTCAAGGTTACAGACAGGAAGAGGGGATTGATTATGATGAAACATTTGCCCCTGTAGCAAGATTGGAAGCTATAAGACTGTTCCTGGCCTTTGCTGTCAACCACAACATGAAGGTGTTTCAAATGGATATCAAAAGTGCTTTCCTCTATGGAACAATTCAAGAAGAGGTGTATGTCTGTCAACCTCCAGGTTTTGAGGATCCATTTTATCCAGATCATGTCTACAGGCTAAACAAAGCCTTGTATGGCCTGAAACAAGCACCTAGGGCCTGGTATGAAACTCTTTCCACCTTTCTACTCTCAAATGGTTTCAAAAGAGGTACCATTGATAAAACATTGTTTCTAAAATGGAGAGGAAAGGATTTAATGATTGTCCAAATTTATGTGGATGACATTATTTTTGGAAGCACATGCAATAAAATGTGTGAAGAGTTTAGGGAACTCATGACAGCTGAGTTTGAAATGAGTGCAATGGGTGAGCTGCAATGCTTTCTTGGTCTCCAAGTTCAGCAAATGCAAAATGGAACTTTCATTCATCAAAGCATATGCTAAAGAACTTTTGAATAAATTTGATATGAATGATTGTAAACCATGCAGCACACCCATGGCAACAAATAAGCTTGTCATGTCTGATGAGAAGGATGAGCTGATTGACCAAACACTTTATAGAACCATGATTGGGTCTTTACTGTACCTAACTGCATCTAGACCAGACATCATGTTTGCAACATGTGTCTGTGCAAGAAGTCAATCAGCTCCCAGAAAATCAAATCTCATTGCTGTAAAAAGGATCTTCAGATACATAAAAAGTGCTCCCACACTTGGTATCTGGTATCCAGCTAATGGGAATATCAAGCTTTCAGGTTTCTCAGACAGTGACTTAGCTGGATGTAACACCACAAGAAAGTCCACTTCAGGAGGGTGCCAGTTTCTAGGTGATTGCTTAGTCTCTTGGCAAAGCAAAAAGCAAGCAGCTGTTTCAACATCCACTGCTGAAGCTGAATACATTGCTGCTGCAAGCTGTACAGCCCAACTCCTGTGGCTTCAAAATCAGTTGCTGGATTTTGGTATCACTGCCTTAAAGGCACCACTCATGTTGAATAGCCAGGCAGTAGAAAATATCATCAAAAATCCAGTTTCCCATTCAACCACCAAACACATCGACATCAGACATCACTTTGTGAGGGATTGCTATGAAAAAGGTTTGATTTCTCTGCATCATGTTCCAACTAAAGACCAGCTGGCAGATGTGCTCACAAAAGCATTAGATACTGCCACCTTTGAAAGCTTGGTCTCTAGGATTGGCATGCTAAACATTGAATAACTAGCAAAATCTTGTTTTTCTATGAATAAAAGCATTAAAATGTTTTCAGAAAATCAAAAATCCATCCTTAAAAATAGCTAAAAATGAAGTTTTCATTAAAATCCTTAAAAGTCTGCCATAACCACTGCTTGTTCAAAAGTCTGCTCTATTTCAAAGTCTGTCCACTGCTGAAAGTCAACCCCTGTCCTCTCATTTCCTTGATAAACTCTGTTGTTCAAAAGCAGTGTCTTATCCACTGATAGTGAAAATCATCCACTGCTTCCATTTGTTACCGTTGTAACCACTGCCTTCATCAGTATCTTTCATAAAAGTATTGTCCTTCATTTCACCAGGGGTTGGCATGTGGGCAGTACATAGTGGTCAGACCTTTTGTAACCGCTGCCACGTCAGCATTCATTTTTTCCTCTATAAAACCCCCATTTCACTCCAAAAATAGGGTTTTACTGTCGAATTGAATTCTCAAAAATTCTCTTCTCAAAGCAGTTTTTCTTCAAATTTCTTCATCATCCTCTTCGATCATCATCTCCAAAATGACAAAATCGAAGCCTTCTGCAAAACCCACTTCCAAATCAACATCAAAACAAGCCTCTCAAAAGGCAAAACCCACTGAAATTCCACACAAACCATCTCACAATCTTCTGGGTCTCCTCACAAAACCCGGCACTACAGATTCTTTCGATTCCATCCTTGCTACCATCTCCGCATCAAAGTACAAAACTTTGTTAACAGTGGATGCACCAATTTACTTGACAACCCAAAGAGAGTTTTGGAAGAATGCAACCCTTAAAAACAAGGAGACACAGTAATAGCCATCAACTCTTCTCTAAAGGGTAAAGCCATCAAGATTACAACACAATTCATCTCAGAGGTCTTTCAACTCGACGATCAGGAAGGTAAAATTGCTTTTCCCAAAAACGAGTTAAAAAATGATTTTCTGGAAAGAGGGTATAATGCAGATGTGAAAAAGGACACCTTACAAAAAGGTTACTTCCCTTCTGCAACAAGGTTTTTATTTCATACCCTTCTAATGTGTGTTTCAAACAAAACCACTGCTTTCAATCAAATACCATTAAAAATTCAAAACCTGGGATATCCTATTCTTCAAGAAGAAAATTTTAATTATTCCCGGGAAATTTTTAATGATCTGGTTAAAAATGTTGAAACAAAATCATTCTTACTGTTTCCAAGATTTCTAAGTTATTATTTTGAAAAGAAATTCAGTAAAAATGATATTTCTGAAATAAACCAAGGTGACTCTTTACAAATGCAAGCTACCACTGCTCCTCAAGCATCTGCTGCTGAGCCCACTGCTCAAGGTGATCAAAGTAGCAACACAACTGCTTTGAAACCCACACCTAAAATCACCAAAAAGCCACAGAAAAAGAAAACTCAAACCCCCCCCCCCCAAACCTATCAAAAAGGCAACTCTGGAGGATGAGATACCATAGGAACTGCCTGTGACAAAACAAAAGTCACAAGAAACCACTGCTGCTTCTTCCTCACAGCAGTTGGTACAAATATCTCAACCCATAACCGAAATTCCTCCTACTTCTTCTCAAAAAGAACAGGTTGTACACATTGGGACACCAAAATATGATGCTCTGGATTCACTCGTTTCCATCATCCACAGCCCAATGCCCGGGGCAAATTCTCTTCTAACCCCAAACCTCACATTCACAATTCCTCCACCAACAAGATTTTTGTTGGAAGCAATTGATTTGAACCAGGCACAAACCAGTCCTTCTCAATCACCCATCAATGAGAACATGCCTCAACAAATGACTGGATCTGATGTATCAATCTTTGCTAACCCACCAACACAACCTGAGGAGGTTACACCCCTTGAGTTACAAGTAACTCTTGGTGGTAATCCAAGTGAAGCAGCCACTACAACTGTTGAACCCACTGGTTTACTTTTGGACAGTGGTTACATTAATAAGACTTCCTTGGAGGCAATTCCTTCCATAGCACCTCTGACATCTACCAGTGGATTCTTTTTTACCACTGGCAACATCAAAAGATTGTCAAGTGTTGAAGGAAGAAGACCCCAGTACCAAGAAAAAGGGGCATCAGTGGTTAATGTTTGGAGTACACTCCCTACCTCAACCACTGATAAAACCACTATTAGTGGGAAATCAGATGATCCCATTAAATTGGGTGATGGTTTAAAATATATGGATTTGACGAAACGAGTTGACAAACTGAATACAGCTGTTGCAGATATCAAAGACATGCTACAACAGTTGTTGAAAGTACAAAAGATGCAATCCACTGTTGATCCACCTCAAGCACCTGCTCCACCACAAGCATTTGCTACAAATGAGCTTTGGAATCTATTTCAACCTTTTCTCCAACAACAAAAACAAATGGCTGATCAGCAACATGATAAACATGTACAAGAGCTGAGAAATGTAATGGAGTCTAGGTTCAAGAACACACAAGCAGACATCAAGGCTCTCAAGGCCCATTTATTGGAAACCACTGGCACTGCTCCTCCCACTGTGCTCTTCATCGATCAATTACCCCCAGATAATTCTAAAAAGGGGGAGAAAATTAAAGAATGGAAGAAGAAGGGAATAGATGATGGTCTTTACATAGAACCAGAAATGGAAAATATGACCAAACAAATACCTTTGCCAGATGGTAGCAAAAAGGTTGATGTTACCCAAAATGCACTTGATGAAGCTATAGCAAGTGTAAAAAGGGACAGAGCGGCAAAGGATATGTCAAGGTGGAACAAGGAGAAAAGAGCTTACATGGAGCTGAATGCGCAGGGTTGTTCTGGGCTAAAGGATGTTCAAAATCCTGAGCTAAAAAGAAATCCCTCTAGAAAAGTGAGGGGACCCAAGTCCACACCATCCAGTCTCAAAAAGCATACTCCTAAACCACCATCCAAAAGCCACCAACATCAAACATTCATCCAAACAGCTGTTGTAACTCTTGTTGTATCAACTACTGCTGGTACTTCAGAGGTTTCAACATATGTTACCACTTCAACACACACCACAACCACTGCTTTACCACTACCACAAAAAACAAAATCACTACCATCCTCTCCTGCCAAAAAGCAGAAGACAGCAGATGTTACAACATCTGCTGTAATGACAACAGTGGTTGAAACACCAGTTGTTTCAACAGCTGTTAGTCAATCACAAACCACTGCCACTCAAATCACCACCACTGATCCACCCAAAGCATCATCAGTCCCTCCTCAAACAAAAAGGAGAAGGCTAATCCTCAAAGATAATGACACATCTCCACCACCAACATCTTCAAAATCTCTGTCACTTGTCACAATTCCAAAACCCATGCCTCTCTCTTTAGCTCAAATTCTAAAGCCATTACCTCCTGCTGGTGTCTCATTTCCACTGGAACTCATAGCAGTTAGGGAAGAAATCAAATCCTTCTACTATGAGGATGACCCAGCTAAAAGGAGTTTGCCATCAGTTGAAGGATATCCCAGACCAAACAATATTGAAGAATATTTGAAAATCAAGGCCAAGCAAGCAGAGGATATCTCAATCAAAAATAGACAAGGGAAATCTGATAGAGAATTTCAGCAAAACTATCAGTTTCTACTCACACAGGTCAGATCTATGGAGCAATTTGCCAAAAATGTATGTCAGCAAATCTCAGAAAGGGCAGATGAGTCCTTGAGAAAAGACTACATTGATAACATCATGACCTACAAGAAATACAAGGGGGAGAAACACATGTACAAAAACTGGACCATTCCTGAGCTTGAAAAAGAGGCAGCCAGGATTCAAGAAATGATCAAAATAAGGTCAAGCAGACTCCTACTGAAAAATTCAAACAGTTTGAAGCTGACAAGGCCTTAGAGTTGAAGAGAATGAAAGAGGAGCTGATAGCAGCTGAATATGGGTCAAAGAATTCTGTAACAAAGTGGGGAGAAGATAGGGTCAGGGCTACCTACAAAAAGTTAGAGGAACTTAGAAAGAAAGATCCAACAGTTCCAAAAAGGCATGACTATCCTGAAGCAGAGGTTTCAAAAAGACCCTCAAAGCTGCAAATCAGGAGAGCCACTGCTCCAGCTGGTGCAGCCATCTACAAAAGAAGGCCACACAAACAGTCTGGTGCTGAAAACCATTCAAGAGCTAATAGAAGGAGATGCCCTTGTAAAAGAAGGTATCAAGAAAATTATTGTAGAAACTCTTGGATTGGATCAACCTGCAAGTACTGCTCAGACAGTCATCAATAGGCCAGCTTCACCAAACACCTCATCCAAGAAACCCACCAGGCTTAAAAGTATAAAAGTGGGAAACTGACAAACAGACCCATGTATTGACTATGTTCAGGTCTGGTGGAGAAGTGAAGAAAATATCAAGGGAACAAGCACTTGGCCTAAGTCTTGAAGATATGCAGGATCTCCTTGATCTTCCACTTGGTAGGGATGAAGATGACACAGATGCCCTAGACTTTGAGTTACAACTTAAAGATCAGATAAGGGAGCTGTTGATGAGGCAATAAAGTTCCACAATAATGAAGAGTTTTGGCATTATCTGTTCCAGGGGGAGATTGTTGGGATTGAACCCTACCAGAGGAACAGATAATTAAAGCCAAAACTGGATCAGCGCAGTGGATCCAGAATAAGCAGATGTTACATACAAGTCTCTCCCCTTGAAAGTGGTTTTCAACATCTGCTGACCTCCTATGTACTAATCGTGCAAACTGCTGACCCATAAACTGCTGATCAAGTAAAGACCTGATGGAAGACTAAAGCTCTGACTGTTCAATCTACTGCCTTGAGTCAAGCACTGCTGATCCGAACAAGTACTGCTGGGTTCATAGCAATGGAAGGATGCAACAGTTGTTTAGATGTCTTTTGTGTAATGAAATGTAATAGCAGTAGTTAGTATAGCAGTGTTTGTATTGATCAGAGGTTAGAGTTTGTTAGGAGGTTAGATGTCACTTTCATGGTGACGTCAGCTTAGATGCTCAGTGGTTTGCTAGTGCCTATAAATAGAACAGTGCTCTGTACTGTTCTATTAGCTCTTGCAACAATCGTCTTCTCTGCACGAATAAACACTGAGCTCTGGCTGAGGGGGAGTTTGTATTCAACATTGCATTATAATCGTAATTGAAATAAATTCAATCTTTCGGTTCTTTGTGAAAAATTTTTGATCAAAGCAATACTCTCGTTTGATTGTATGCAAAGTTTGTTTCCATCTTAATTCCGCTGCACAACTCATCCATCTTCATTCTAATTCAAACGTAAAATACAATCAAAACCAAACTCAGATCCAACAGCGATGCAGGTTAAACGAAGTGAGATCCATGGAGCTTCAAAACGATTGCCGTAGTTGTTCCGGTGTGCGAGTGGTATCGGAGAGGGGCTGAGGTCACCGGAGATTGGTCGGCAGAGGTGTGATTTTGTTTGTATTGCAGGTTTAATGGAAGAAGGAGGAGGCTTAAAAGAAGGGAAGTAGATGATATTTGTTGTAGGTTTGAAGAAGAATTATAGAGAGAGAGAGAGAGGGCAGTAGAATGATTTGGGGATTGGAGCCCTAAAATTTAGTTGCCAATAATACCTTGTTGTCGGCTGAGATTTGGGGTGTTTTATACCACCATTCATCTTAATCGCACACTAAGAAAAGGTTTGGAATGTTTTGAGTGTGCGAGGTATCTAGGGCATCAGGAATGGGCATCTTGGGTTGGGTTGGGCCTTGTGAGAAGGATTAACAATCCATTATTCTTACACATATTACAATATTTCAAATACTCATATATATATATATATATATATATATATATATAAAACACGAATCATATTAATATCATTTATCATAAATAGCATTACATCGCATTACGAAATGGTACAAAAACAGAACGCGTGGATTGTCACAGTGTTAATCCCTTAAAAGGGCACCTCCTAATAATCACGTTTGCTTGGTCAATTGACGGGTCAAAGTTATTAAATTAAAAAGTCAAACGGGTCAGTTTTTAAAATAATTCATAACTGATAATGTAGGTGTTATAAACATGTTTTATCACTTTAATAACTTGGCAATAATTATTAGAACATGTATAAACATGTTCAACCCGTCAATTCCAGGTTTAGGGTCGGTTCGCAACCGAAAGTCGTGAAGTTTGACTTCTTCTTTGACTTTCAGTTCTGACCCTAATTAGACTAGCTTCATTCTGTTTTAAGGTTTCTTTGTGACCATATTATATTGTAGTATAACCCTCTGAGGTTATATTACATGGTCATATAGTAATATGAGTTAATTTGCAAATTTTTCTTGTAAGTCTTCAAATGATGGCAGTGAGCCTACTGGCAAAGAATCGAACCATGCCCTCACGGTTATCGTGAGGGTCTGAACAAATAAATGGCACCACAGGGGGTGCGACCAGCCGCCGAGGAGACCGGCACTGATGAAAACAGCCATATGGTCGTCGGGATCCGACGAGCCATTGTATTTGCCCATACTGGGCGGAAGTTTGGCACTTGCGAGTGGGGGAAAGGCAATCTCCTGTGTGAACTTGGAGCTGCCAGCTGCTGACTTCGGTCTGTAGACCGATCGATGATCGTGCTTTGCGGCGCGATTATATGTTGTGCAAGGTTGCGCCGGGGTATAGTATCGTAGTTCCCATACTGGTTGTACGCCGTCTGGGAATTCCCGTGGTACGTATAGTCGTCCGGATCGGTTCTGTCGTAAGCGTCGTCGTTGGGATACGGGCCAAGGCGGCTTAATACTCCGGACCCTCGGCGAGTAGATGATTCTCGCCTATATTCTTTGGGTGGGCCAAGGCGCTCATGCGCTGAGGCTCTGGCCCGGGTTTCGTATGTGGAATCCCCTTCATCGAGCGTATGAACACATACATAGGAGGGTCCATGAGGTCCGCGCCTATCCCAAGATGCGGAATGCGTTGGCGCTCGCTACTCGTATTGTAGAACACGGGGTGCGGGTGTGAATGGGCCTGGTGTGGGCCCTCCGGGTGGCTGTGTGTTTGCACGTGCCTGTGTGTAGGCTGCGTTTAACAAAGCCTGTTGTTGCACGTACCAGGAGTGAGAGTCGAGTCCTGGTGGCAGCATTGATGCGAACTGGGAAAAGTCCGACACATACGTGGAGGGATTACCCGCATGTGTGGATGTACCGACGTGGCATATTGGTTAGCTAGGGGGTGTTCCCTGTTTTCCCTGCGTTTGGTGTGGCCAAGGTTTCCCCTGTAGTAGGAATCTAATGACCTGACATGATCTTAAGAACGAAGAGAGGAAAAAAATGTTAAGAGTAGCGGAGGGCGCCAATTATGAAACAGTGGTTATCCGGGAAGGTTAATTCACTAGTTTCAACAAGTGGGGTTAATTCCTTCATTCCAAGATCAATGCCCGGGTCGTCCTCTAACATGTCTCCTGCACAAGGAAACACACCGTGACTCGTAACAAGGAGGATGGGGTGGGGGTGCTCTTTGTTACCACTCTCCGGCGTAAGAATCAGTATTTGCTTGAGAGCAAAGTGTGTGTTTGAGTAGTATGTGAGAGAGAGAGCAGATTAGAATTACCTTAAACCTGGTCCGGGATGGGTATTTATAGCCGAAGAGCGAAGGAGGGTAAATGAGTGGCGAGACTGACAACGCGTAGCCTTTTGCAGGTGTGTCAAAAGCGCAGGTCGCGGAAGTGTTGGACGCTTCCTGATGTGATGTCATGTCCTGCTTCGGCTGTCAGTCCGTCTGCCAGCTTTTTATGCATGTGGACTGGGCAGCTGACCGCTGTCAGTGCCCGGACAAACCACTTGTTGGTTTTGTCGCTGAAGTCAAAATGGCAGTTCCACTTATGGGACAACAGGACATACACAAGGTTTGTCTTCTCCTTCTCTGATTGGGACAACAAACTACGTCTGTGCGTGTCTGCATGACCGCAGCTGAATCATTGTCAGTAGGGGCAACGAACCGGGTTATGATCACACGTGCCCAGGCATTGTGCTAGATTTGGGACCATACCCCTTCAAATTTCTTATAAGATTATTTTTACCCGGTCCATTTTTAACACATATTGATCAAAAAAAGTGATATAAGTAGTGAAGAAGAATAAGAAAAAATAAAATATGATGTTCATATCATATGGTTTTAAATTTAAGAGTAAATTGCCATTTTAGTCTCTGAGTTTTTATTCAAATTGTCATTTTAGTTCAAATAGTTTTTTTTTTCTCCTCTAGGTTCCTGACTTTTCCTTTTTCTTGTCATTTTAATCAAATTGCCTAACTTAGTCTAAAAACCAGGTTATAAGCAGGGTATTTTTGGCATTAAATTATTATGAGGTTTATAAATTATGTTGTAAACTACCCCTGGTTATCACTACACAACGCTTATGCCAAAAATACCCCTGTTTATAACCAGATTTTTAGACTGAGTTAGGCAATGTGATCAAAATGACAAGAAAATATAAAAGTTAGGGACCAGAATAGAAAAAAAAAACTATTTGAACTAAAATGGCAATTTGGGCCAAACCTCAAGGACTAAAATCGTAATTTACTCTAAATTTAAACAAAACTTGATTGTAAATAAGTAGTGAAGAAGAATAAGAAAAAATAAAATATGATGTTCATATCATATGGTTTTAAATTTAAACAAAAGTTGATTGTAAAGTTGAAATGGGTGAAACGTGTGAGTATGCAATGTGAAAATGGAAAAATTGTGGGTTTGAAAATGCAACAACTCTACTTCAGTAAGTAAAATTCTCGACAACACGTCTCTTCTTTTTCTTTTTCTGGTAAAAAAAATAAGCAATTAAAACTACTTATAATATTTCACATTTATAATAGAGTAAATTACAAGTTTTGTCTTTTATGTTACATCAAATTTCAGGCGCTATCCTTTAGCGCAAAAATTGACAGGCGGTGTCCTTTATGTTGCCAAATCTTGCAAGTTTTGTCCTTTAGCCCAAACCCAGTTAGATTTTTTGGTTAAACCTAGTCATGTGCAAGGCATATGAAGATGAAGGTACTATTGTAATTTCACCATTCAAGGGGCTATTGTGTAAGGTTATACGTAGTGGGGCGGTATGCAGCCCCATAGCGCCGTATGGCGCCGCTGCACACCGCCACGAAGGGCGCCATGCCCCCAAAATTTTTCTCCGGCGCAATGACTATAGCGGGAGCAAAGGGCGGTATGTGTGTGTTGTTTACATTTTTTTTTTTTTCTGGTTTTCCCCTTTTGTGTGTTTGTTTGAATTTTTTTTTTTTTATTTTCTAGGATTAAAAGATTGGTGGGGAGAAGAAGATCATCATCACCATTTTTTCCGGTGAACTTGCTTGCCGGAGAAGAAGACAGGCCGGAGAAGAAGGCCTTGCATTTTACACTTTGCTCCGTGCATTTTACACTTTGCTCCCTGCATTTTTTTTTTAATTTTACTGTCATGTTTTTTTTATAAGTGTAATGTTTTTTATTTTTATTTTAGTGTAATGTTTTTTTAATTTAATGAAATGAATTTTAATTTTATAAAGTTAGAAAATAATTATTAAAAAATAGAAATTAATAATTGAGTAATGATTAGGCGGGGGCTTTATGACTACGGGCTTAAAATGCATAACGCCCCATAACGTCCACCCGCACACGTGGCGCGCCACGTGTCGCATAACGCCCACAAAGGGGCGTTATGACTACACATGGCCTAAGTAATGTATAGATTGGGACCATTTTATAAAAATAGAAAATATATTAAATTAAAAACCACTCTCTCTTCCTCCCTCACTCTCTCTCGCTCTCTTCTCTCTCCATCTGTGGAGGAGATACAGTACTCCGGTGGAAGGGCAGGGTTACTCCGGTGGAGATGCAGTACTCAGCAGCGGGACTCCAGTGGAAGAGCAGGGGTAGTGGTGTCACAGGGGTGGTGGTGGTGTACGATGACTTGCGGCATAGAGGAACTCTCAATCTCCAACAATCCGATCACCACTGTACTTCTTCTCCGATGTCGTTACCTGCAACAACACCGACGAACCACCTCCAAAACCACCATTGTCATCGTTTACCTTTAACATCAACCCCTCCACATATATTAACCTGCAACAACATTTCAATCACTGTACACCGCCGTTGAAACCATCACCGCTGTGCATCATCATCACACCACCGTTGAAACCAACCACCGTTGAAACCATCATACACCGTTGTACATCATCATCACACCACCGTACACTCCGTCATCGACCACCTCCATCATACGGCAACCACTATCTCCGATCAAACTCCGACTACATCCACCTTCGAACCTCCGCCGTCTTCTCCGTTCACCTGCAACATCAGTTCTTCATCATCTCCGGCAGACACCATCTCCAATCTATATCTCCGTTTAATCTTCATCTCCGTCATCATCGTCACATACACCAGTCACCTTCAACCCTTCTTCACCTCTGGTCATCATCATCATTGTTGACCACCGAGCACCATCATTCACTATCATCGTCATCACTACCTCTGGTCTTGATCTCCATTAACAACAGTCGTTCACAACCGTCATTAAGCCCCTGGATAATGAAGAGAGAGAGAGAGTTTAATTTAGAGAGAGAGAATGTGCAGAATTCAGTTTAGTTTATAGAGAGAAAATGTGCAGAGTTTCATATATGCTTTTAAATTTGACACAATATTCCTTCTAATATAAATTGTTTTACAAATAGCTCCTGGATAATGAAATGACAAAAATATCCATATGTGCAAGGCACATGATCAAATTTAACCAAAAAATTTAACTGGGTTTGGCCTAAAGGACAAAACTTGCAAGATTTGGCAACATAAAGGACACCGCCTGTCAATTTTTGCGCTAAAGGACAGCGCCTACAATTTGATGTAAACATAAAGGACAAAACTTGTAATTTACTCTTTATAATATATTGAAGTTAGCTACGATATCATACAGCTTTTAATCAATTATTAAACCCGTTGACGTAAAGAAATGTATACTCCTAATATGTTTTTTAAGAATGTCACTACCCCTTACAATGGATACGAAGTCTATCAAATATATATAATAAAAAACAAAAATATAGTAAACACAAATACGAAGTCTATCAAATATATATAATAAAAAACAAAAATATAGTAAACACAAATATTCAAACATTTTGATTACACCGAAGGCGAAGGGTGAGGTGTTCACGTTGCACATTTGATTAAGGCTCGGCTCATTCGAGCTTTTAGCCGAGTCTATCACGAGTAGCTCTTTAGCTTCTGGGTTTGTTTACACCCATAGAATGACATGCATGGTTACCATTTACTAATATGTTTGATCAAAAAATTTTTATTAATATATATACTTTAAAAATATATATATTACACAAAAGGTACCCATCATTAGACGGTTTTGAGTCGGTTATAAGATAACGGGTTGAGGTAAAAGTGGGCGTCTGTTGGGAATTGGGATCAATTTGGATCCGCCAAAAATGGTTTGTTAAAATTCCTAAAAAACTATGAATAATTTGTATAGTTCTTAAATATTCAATAAATAATTTGTATGCCAAATGTGATTGCAAAAGTTTTAATATCATGTTAATAACAATCTAATTTATTTTAACAAGAAGATTTAGGAAGTTTTATTCATTAAAACTACATTTTGGGTAATTCTAGCCATTTTTCTTAATGTTGAGAGAGTTTGTATCCTATCTCGAATTGGTCATATAAAAAAATAGTTTACAAGGTATGAAAGTCCATGTTAATACATAAAATTCTAATTAATTACGATTTTCAAATACTAATTAGGTTATATTGTACTGATTTTATATTAAGGGTAATTGTCGGAAAAAAAAAATACACAGGCTTATGTTGAATTTATGTATGAGTTCATGTAATTTATTATTACATAATTAAGTATTTAAGTCCAACTTTTAAAAATCAACACGAAGTTTTTTTTTATTCTATTTAATAACACAAAATCCATTCTTTTTTACATGAATAGATCCTGTAATTTTAAGTGTCTTAAGTTTTATATGTTGAGTGTATAATTATTTTGCAACCCATAAAATACTAAATCAAGAAGGTTAAAATGACTAAAAAATCTAGTTCATGAAATATGATTATATTACTAAATAATATATGTTGTATTACACCAATCACATAGAATAATGACAAAATCTGAATGCATTCTTACTATCCATGAAAGCTGAGTACTTTGTTCCATTCATTTACTTTACTTAACAAAACAAAATTGATTAATTCAAAACCATACTAATAATTTGTCCTTTCTAACATAGAAACGAAACCAACTCGATCAACGGCTCAACTTTCTTTCTTTTTGTGCGGATCATCTTTCATTGGTGACGAAGGGACGGGACATATTCTTGGGCACCAAATGGTCTATAGCCCATCGGTATGAAGGTGTGACGAAAAGGTGTCATTCTCTATGAGGTTGAGGGCCCTATTCCTATGCTGAATAAAAGTGTAGATTTAGGTATGTGTCTGTGGGTTAGCTAGAAAAAAAAAATTCTTAGAACAGGAAGATTGTTGCATGTCGCCCCAACATAAGTGGCTGACACATCCAACTAAGAATTTTTGAACCCATCAAGAATTTATGAACTATGTGGGTTCAAAGCTTTGTGGTTGTGCATTCTGAAACTCAAGAACATGTCGTGTACCTTTACCACGAAAATCCCTCTATACGGGCTATACATACATATAATCCAATCACAAGTCAAAGCCGAACCTAGACAAAAGTCATATCAGACTTGATTTATATGCTCACAAGGTTTGGTTTCATGCAAATTTATGAAGTTTGAACCTTTTGGAAGTCAAATCTACATCTTAAGGAAGGTAAAACTGCATAGACAAGATACAAAAGTTTTTTGGATGGTAGAAGAAAGAAAATGAAAATAAAATTCCAGAATCAATACAAGAAGGATGATTATGAACTCAACTGATCAAGATATAAGATTCAATTAGAGTGTTCATCTCTTTATATACAAACAAGAGTTCAACTTTAGTCCTCCATCTTCTTCCATGATAACTACAACCCTTCTGCTTTTAAACTTGTCTACAATAGTTCCTAAAGTTTATTTCCTTTTAGTCTAACCACCAACTTATCACGTTTTTATATTTAAATTGAAAAGTGTTAGAAACTTAATTGGTATTTTTAACAGAAACCTTGGAGTTGCAAGAAAGAAAAGATCGTGAATGATACGCGATGGAGGAGAAGAAAGACAAGATCAAAATGTTTGATAATGTAAATTTGAAAATGTAAAGTTATGAGTTCGTGTTTAATGTTCATGTAAGGGGAATTAAGCAGCGAAGAAGAAAGAATTAACCGAGAAACGAATGATGGGTGTTTCTAAACCTAGACTTTGAGCTCGTATTAAAAATGGATTCATCTATGAAAAATCGTTTATAGAAATATGTGGAGGATAGAAGGTGATGTTTCTTTTTTATATTTTCAAGTTACGTTAGAAAATGGTGAGGGTCTCAAATCATAAAATTTCTAACGATGAAATTTCATGTTTTTTCGAGTTAATTGCCCGGATTGTTCCTCTGGTTTGTCATTTTTCACCTTTAGTTCTCACCTTTTCAAAATAGCATGTATAGTCCCTGTGGTTTAACAAACTGTTACTCGGATAGTCACTGCAATGGATGGGCGTTAAATAATTCAGTTAAGTGGGTGTAAAATTACAAAAATACCCTTGGTCCATCTCTCTCTCTATCAGACACATCTCTCTCCTTTAAAAAGCTACCACCACAACCACCTCCACCACTACCATCACCACTCAGCCACCACCACTATCACCACTGCCACAACCACCCTCCGCCACAACCACCACAGCCGCCATCATCACCACCGCCGGTGGGGAAATCCTGAAACAATTAACATCATCGCCAATACTTTTACAAAAATATGTAAACTCTGAAACAAACCACTGGGGTTGAAGATCGATAGAACTATCGAGGAGTCAAAAGGCTACTTCGAGGACATGCTACGTATTGGTCGAATGTCAATTTCGGTCAAATCACCATCACAATTTATCACAAAACCGATTTATAACCACGATTAATCACAAACCGCCGGCGATCTGAAACACATTAGTCATCTAATGACCATCATCTCCTTGTTTTAGGTTTCAAACGACGGGGTTGAAGATCGATTTTCACATAGCAGACGCGAAGAAGGTGTAAGGTGTGATTTTCACAGAGCAGATGCGGGAGGCGGTGGGGTTTCTGCCGGCCAAATGAACGAATGGGGTGCAGGGCTTTGGTGGCGGCCGGAAAAAACACGATGATTTGGTGCGTTTTTTGGTATGTAGCTGGTGGTGGTGGAGGAGTCATGGTGGTGGTGGAGTTATGGTGTGGAGGCAGTCGCAGACAAGGAGAGAAAGACGATGGGAGAGGGGGTAGGGGTGGAGGTGGGCCCCACTTTCTTTTAATATTATACAATTATTAAATAGATAATTGATAACATTTTATTATTTTTTATTAGTAAGGGCATTTTAGTCATTTCACACCCACTTAACATCAAAAATTAACCCCCATCCATTACAGAGAGTATCCGAGTAACAATTTGTTAAACCACAGGGAGCTAACATGCTATTATGAAAAAATGAGGACTTAACGTAAAAAAATGGCAAACCACAAGAACTATCCGGGCAATTAACTTTGTTTTTTATATAACCTACTTCTTCACTAAAAGTTCACGTTTAACTCCAAAATATCACATGAACCCCGTGTTTATTTTCGGAATTTTTTTCATGATTCTATTAAAAATACATTTTCTATTAAGCATCGAAGAAATAAAAATGGTTGCGGTTTGAAAACGAAAAAGTTGTCAATTTGAAAGTGTAAAGGTGAAGCAACAAACAACAGCTCTACTTCAATGAGTAAACATCTTGAAAACACGTCTTTTATTTCCTTTTTCATGTCAAAAGCAAATCTAAAGAAAACATTAGAAGTTTAAACTACTTATTATTTTTAGATTTATACTAAATATAAATATAAATTAATTAGGATATCATTCAGCTTTTTAGACCAATCCAACCCGTTACGATCTTTTTTTAAACCCGTTATCAAGTATCTTTTAGTGACTTGCACAAAGAAGTATATAGGGGGACCTATTTACTTTTAGTAAGCACGATTTGTCAAATATTGGTTATATTTTTGTTCTAAACTTTTGACACTTTTTAGTTGATTTTTAGATGGCTTTTATAAAGAGTAAATTATGAAAAGTGCAGATATGATGTATTTATCATAGAAAATCTAGAAATTGTTGTTAAAATAAAGAGTAAATTACTTTTTGAGTACTTATGTTTTAAACATTTGAGTGCAAAATTAAAATGTTTAATGTCATGAGTCCTAGACGTTTTTTTTAATAACCATTTGAGTCATTTTGAGTCCAAATTTTAACCTTTTGAGTCCATTTATTTTTTTTAACAAAATTGGACTTAAAACATTATAAAATAAATGACTAGGGACTTAGAGCGTTAAACTTTTTTATTTTGAACTCAAGTGAGGGACTCAAAAAGTAATTTACTCTAAAATAAATCAATCAATAAATAAAAATAAAAAATAAAACATTTCCACCAACCTTTCGTCTAAGGACAATTCAAAAAATCCATGAAAAATCTATGGGCAACCAGAAAAGCTATATTCGTCTTCAACACCATTATTGATCTTACTATAGAAACAAATCAACTTTTAATTCATTAAGGCCGGAGGGTATGGAGGCGCCATCAGGACAACCTCACCCTCTATAGCGCCACCCGGCGTCATACCTCCACACCCTACGATTCAAGAAGGGGGCGCCATTGTTGTGGCTTCAACATGGTAGCTCCAGTTTCTTGTTTGATTAAGATGAAGGATTGGTTTTATGGGGGGCGCTATAGCTCGATGGAGCTTTATCCCACACCCTTCAAGTTAAGGGGAGAGGCCTTAAAGCCCCTGTGTGACGTGACGTTGATAAAGCCCCTCCTACACTCTCCAGTCTAATAATAATATAATTTTCTATTTAGGTTGAAGTTTTGTGCATTCCTTGCAACCACTAATTGTTCCAAATCTGATTTCTCAATGTGGAAAGCCTAAATTTCTAAACTTGAAATTTGAAATTAACATAGTCTAGTGGTGCTTACGTGTGCACTCACATTGGGGTTGTATAGTGTTGTGTGTTAGGGGAGTGGGGTTGGTATAGTGTTCTGTGTTAGGGGAGTGGGGTGGTATCACTTGTAAAAATTTCATCACTTACAAACATCCAATCAAGTTTCGTCATGTCATCAACCATTATTCTATTACTCACAAACTTTTTTTAGTGGCGGTGGTCATCACTAGTGATGGTATTCCATCACTCACAACTTTTTTAATTATTTATTTAATTAGAAATTAACAATAAAACATTAAAATTATAAATTTCATTAAAATTAAAACATACTAGTTCAATTTAACATACTAGAAATATTTTTTGCTACAATTTAAAAAAAAAAACTAAAAAAACTATACTCCTCGTCCAACTCATGAAACTCCAAACCTAAAGAACCTACTAGTTCGATTAAATCGTATCTCAACCGAAAGTGAGTTTCTTCATCACGCAAGTCTTGTTGGATATTTTCTGGAACTTGAACTTGTGTAGGGGGATCCGGCACCCAATCCGGAGGCATTACACGTCCGTCTTCTTTGATTATCATATTGTGCAATATGATACATGCATATACTATGCTATGCTATGTATTGATTTCTTGTTCATCGCACGAACCGGTCGGCGTATTGAAATGTGTTTGTGTTTTGGTGTGGGTGAAATGGTTTAAAATTGAGAAGTATATATAAAAAAGGTTTAAAGGTTTTTTTTTTTTTTTTAATTAAAACTTACCGTTAAAAAACGGTCCAAAATGGCCAACGGTCACATTTTGCACAATTACAACGCGTGAACTTTTCCACGCGTTTTAGGTTTAACGAGTGATGAACATAGGCGGCGGCGGTGTGCATTTTGTTTTCACGAGGGATGGTGGTCCATCACGGAACCACCCCCAGTCCCCTTAGAGCATTCATATCCCTTCCATCGTTTCTACCCTATAATTACACTAAAAATACTATATTTTCTCTTATTTTCTTCAATTAAATATTACTCCACTCACAACTACTTTTAAAATATATTAAAAAATTAAGTGTCAGCAGTATCCCCTCAAATATATATATGAACCGGAGCATTTTCTCTATCTTTCACTCACAACTACTTTTTATAATATAAAGAACACATTCACAAATTCATAAAATTTAATGAAAGAAATGTGAATGCTCTCGTATCCTTAAATTATGAGGGAAACAATAAGACTTGATCAATTTTCTTACTCCATTTAAGTTGAAATACTTATTCCATATCCATGTAATTTGATCAATTGCTATTATGAATCGGTAAATATATCAATCCCTTGCTCATTTCATATAAAATGGGATGTGAGCTGTTTTTTACCAATTCATAATAGCAATTGATCAAAATATTATTATAAAATGGGGTGTGACATGTTTTTTTTACTAGTTCATAATAGTAGTTGATCAAATATATCAAATGGGATGTGAGATGTATTTTTTTTTTTTTAAATCTGTAAATTTTTAGAATAAATATAGTTTATGCTTCAATTATAAGATTAAAGATAAAGAAATTACCTGCCCTAATATCATATCCCATATAGTATCATGAAATCTCTTATATTATTTGTTTAAATATCTACTTTATTGGTAGTTCTTAAACAATTGAAGTGTGTCGTGCTCAAACATTTGATGATTATAACTTAGTTAACAAAGAGTTAGTATTTTTTCCTCTTTATAAATTATAGCTATATTTTACAAAAAAAAAAATGTTAGTAGTTAAACAATTGAAGTGTGTCGTGCTCAAACATTTCATGACAAGTGAAGAAAGTTTTTTGTTTTTTGTTTTATTTTTTCTATCTAATTAAATATAATGTTTAATTGCAAAATGTAAAAAAATCGTGTTTTTACCTAGTATAATGAGTAATTACATAATTATTATACTACCGTAAAAACACGGTTTTTTTTAGATTCAGATACTAAAATACGTACTTAAAAAATGGAAAAAATCAAAAAAATCAAAAATCTCTTCTCATCTCTCATGTTCAGCCCAATTTTTATATTATAAATTATAATCTATTATATATAATAAATGAAAGTGATTTGGGCCACGTGTCACTTGATTAGGGCATCCTCAGTTCCATTTTTCCGCCCAACAGTACCAAGCTTCCGTCTCTTTATCTCACTCCTAAAAACCCTAGATCTTCTAATTTTCTTCTTCTGTACTCTTCTCTTCTCCCTTCCCTGGCGATTCGAAGGTTCCGGTTAGGGTTTTTCAATCATCGTGCTGTAGCAGAGAATCATAAGGTACGGCCACCACTTCCTCTTTTTCCTTTCAATTGACGATGATCTTACATCTAATAGAAGCCCTAATTTCATTATTCTGATGACAAGGTAAACTTTGGTCACTGATTCTTTTATGCTTTCGCATCTCTGTTCTTATTCAGTTAGGACTGATGTATTAATGATTTGGGTGTTTGGATGACAAGGTTATCTCTATTCCTATTTCTACACTCTGTTTATATAGATTTGTGTATGTGTTTATACAAATAGATGTATGCGATTATGTACCGTATGTTTATTGGATCTGCATTTGTTGATTTGATTCTGTTTGTTGTGTGATTGAAGATCTTCTGTACAGAGATTATCAAGGAGACCATAATTTCACCATCACGACGTATTCGCCTACTGGAGTTGTGAGTTATTTCTTTTCGTATGTATTGATTTGTTTGTGTTTTGATATTGCTAGATGAAGGTTGAGATATTACTCTGTGTGATTGTGGTTGATTTGTTGTGTTTTTGGAGTAGATTAGGGTTTATGTGAGTTTTAATGTTAACTTTGTTAGTTTATTTCATTTTTGGCCTTCTATATGATTTTGAGGTCGATTGATTGGTGACTTGCTATTGTTGTTTTGCTGTTGTTTGTTAATTAGGCTGCTAACATCACAGAACGACTCCAACGAGATTGAAAAGTTGGAGGACTATGATGACCAACTCAAAGATTCGAAGGACAAATATCAGGTGTTTGGTTAATTTTTGGTCAGGTTTCCTGTTCAGTTTTGATGTTCACTTATCTAATTTTCATTTTATTTTTAGGCTTTTATATGATTTTGAGTTTGATTGATTGGTCACTTGCAATTGTTGTTTGCTGTTGTTTGCTGTTGTTTGCTTATTTGTTATACAACTACCTGATTTCATATTTCATTATGATTTGTATGCTTTTAGGGTTTGATTTTATATTGGTCATCACATTAATGTTGAGTGCTCAACAATATTGGATGCTTGAATTACTTTTATTTTGGGTATTTTTGGATGATTTCATCCATTTCTTTAGATAGTTCATGATTGAAGATGCAGTTGAAGTTATCTTTTGAGTCAAATGAATGTTGATTTATCAAAAGATGCAGTTGAAGGTATCTTAAATAAGGTAATAATTGCATTACATCCCTGCTGAAAAACAGAATTGATAAATTTAGCGAAAATGAGGTTGAAAGATGATAACCCAACAGTGGAGATCTCATTCAACAGTTTCGATAATTTCAGCGGTATTCTCAAACAATGCTTCTTAGATGCTTCCAATGAAGTAGCACTTTGGACATCTGTTGTTCTTCAAACATCTATTATCTATTATCTATTAACTATTATATATAATAAATGAAAGTTATTTATATTGCGTTGCCCAAACAACTTTCATCTGTTATATATATAAGAAATGAAACTTATTTGGTCTATGGGTCCCAAATAACTTTCATTTATTATATATAATAGATAGAATAGATAATAGATAATAGATGTTTAAAGTACAACAGATGTCCAAAATGTTGCTTCTTTGGAAGCATCTAGGAACCATTATTTGAGAATACCATTGAATTTATCGAATCTGTAGAATGAGATCGTCCACTGTTGGGTTATCATCTTTCAACCCCATTTTCCTTAAATTTATTGATTATGTTTTTCAACAGGGATGTAATGCAATGATTCCTTTCAATTAAAAAGTCCGACTATTGCTTCCTCTCAAAGGGTTATGGAGTGGTTATAGCAGCTGATCATGCTAAGGACTGTTATAATTAACCACTGCTCCTTATAAAGACTGATGAGGCCTATAAACTGTTGAAGACAAATCCCTGTTAAAGACAACCACTTATGTACCTAAGAGCTACTTCAACCAACGGAAAACCACTGCTCACTAACAACAGTGGTTCAGCATCTACAGTGGAATCAACATCATGTGTTTGGTTAATTTTTGGTCAGCTTTCCTGTTCAGTTTTCATGTTCACTTATCTAATTTTCGTTTTATTTTTAGGCTTCTATATGATTTTCAGGTTGATTGATTGGTCACTTGCTATTGTTGCTTGTTGTTGTTTGCTATTGTTGTCAAGTAAGGTAAAAATGGCCATTTTAATTACTTGGATATTGCGTATGATATCCTTTTAATTTTAATCGTCCAACAAGTTTTTTGGTTTGTTTCTTTCTTCTTTGTTTATTTGTTAGATGTACACATTCTATAGAATGTAGTTAAGAGCCGCACATAAATCAGGTAATTGTTATTCTTTTGCTAATTGTTAATACAGTTTGTAATCAGTTGTTCTTCTACTTTGTTATCTATCATTATCTATTTATATATAATAAATGAAAGTGATTTGGGCCACGTTTCACTTAATTAGGGCATCCTCAATCCCATTTTCCCGCCCAACAGTAACACTCTCCTTTAATCTCTCCTAAAAAAACCCTAAATCATTCTGTCGCCTCATTTTCTCCTTCAGGCTTTCTCTTTTCTCTAAACCCTAAAGATCCTTTCCTTCATCCAGTTCTTCCATCATCGATTCTTCTTTCTCACATTTATTCTCCATAAACCCTAAGGGTTCTGCGGTTTATCTCTTACAAGATTCTTTCATCTTTTTCGTCGGCAAGGTTCTTCCATTTGAGGTTTGATTCGTATGTTTATAGATCTGTGTTGATTTCTTCTTATTTTCATACAAAGTTTCTAATTAAACCTTAATTTCTACTCCTAATCTCATCATATGGTTCCAAGGTTGTTGTCATCGATGGTCATCAAAGTTGAGATCCGCTTACCTGCGGCTAGATTTCCGCCATGAACTGGTATGTTTGAATATGTTCAAAAACTAAGGGTTTTTTCCTTAACGGTGATGATATGAGTACAACATCTATTGATTATTGATCTGTGAATATGTTCACCGATTATTCTTTTTGAAATTAGGGTTTCATTTGCTTGATATTTGAATTTTCCGATTGTTGAAGCCTTTGAAGCCGATCCTTTTAAATTTCCAGTTTCTGAGGTATGATCTGTTTGTAACAGCAGTGGTTCAGCATCTACAGTGGATTCAACATCGGGTGTTTGGTTAATTTTTGGTCAGGTTTCCTGTTTAGTTTTGATGTTCACTTATCTAATTTTCATTTTATTTTTAGGCTTCTAGATGATTTTGAGGTTGATTGATTGGTCACTTGCTATTGTTGTTTGATGTTGTTTGCTATTGTTGTCAAGTAAGGTAAAAATGGCCATTCTAATTACCTGAATATTGTGTATGATATCCTTTTAATTTTAATTGCCCAACAAGTTTTTTGGTTTGTTTCTTTATTCTTTGTTTATTTGTTAGATGTACACGTTCTACGGAATGTAGTTAAGAGCCGCACATAAATCAGATAATTGTTATTCTTTTGCTAATTGTTAATACACTTTGTAGCCAGTTCTTCTTCTTCTTCGTTATTTCGTATAATATAATGATTTGTTATACAACAACCTGATTTCATATTACATTATGTTTTGTATGCTTTTAGGGTTTGGTTTTACATTGGTCATCACATTAATGGTGAGTACTCAAGAATATTGAAAGGTTTAATTAGTTTTAATTTGGGTATATTTGGATGATTTCATCCATTTCTTTAGATAGTTCATGATTGAAGATACAGTTGAAGTTATCTTTTGAGTGAAATGAACGTTGATTTATCAGAAGATGCAGTTGAAGGTATCTTAAATAAGGTAATAATTTCATTGCATCCCTATTGAAAAATAAAATTGATAAATTTAGGGAAACTGAGGTTGAAAGATGATAAGCCAACAGTGGAGATCTCATTCTACAGCTTCGATAAATTGAGCGGTATACTCATATAATTCTTCCTAGATGCTTCCAATGAAGCAGCACTTTGGACATCTGTTGTCTTCAAACATCTATTATCTATTATCTCTTCTATCTATTATATATAATAAGTGAAAGTTATTTGGGCCACGTTGACCAAATAACTTTCATTTATTATATATAATAGATAGAATAGATAATAGATGTTTGAAGAACAAAAGATGTCCAAAGTGCAGATTTTTTGGAAGCATCCAGGAACCATTATTTGAGAATACCCTTGAATTTATCGAAGCTGTAGAATGAGATCCTCCACTGTTGGGTTATCATCTTTCAACCTCACTTTCCCTAAATTTATCAATTCTATTTTTCAACAGGGATGTAATGCAATTATTCCTCTCAATTAGATAGACCGACCCTTGCTTCCTCTCAAAGGGTTATGGAGTGGTTATAATAGCTGATCATGCTAAGGACTGTTATAACTAACCACTGCTCCTTATAAAGACTGTTGGACTTAAAGACTGATGAGGGCTATCTGTTGTTGAAGACAAATCCCTGTTAAAGACAAGCACTTATGTATCTCATCTCTGATTATTTGTTTCTTTGTTCTTTGATTATTTGTTAGATGTACAGATTCTACAGAATGTAGTTAAGAGTCGCACATAAATCTGACCAGTTATGGTTTCGGTAAGCATCGGTAAATTGTCTTTGATTTGTTATTGTTTATTCAAATGCTTGCATTGGTGTACCATGTGATTACCAGTAGATTGATTTTGATATGTTTGTAGTTTTTGTTTTTCACAATCTGTTTTGTTATTTTATTCACCCATGTTTCATTCATAGATCTCTATAATCCATATTTATGGTTTCAAATCTGTTTCCTGAGTTATTTACAGTTGTAGCACACCAAATATTTATTATTTGTATTGAGTTGGTATATTGGGATTAAATACTGAACTGGTGGAATTACAACAAGTCCAGGTTATGCTTCAAGCTGTCTCGATCTCTTTGGAGCTGGATAGGTGGCTTTGGGAGGTCTGAAAAACAGAATTGATAAATTTTAGTGAAAATGGGGTTGAAAGATGATAACCCAATAGTTGAGGATCTCATTCTACAGCTTTAATAAATTCAGGGTTATTTTCAAATAATGCTTCCTAGATGTTTGAAGACCGACAAATGTTCAAAGAAGCAGCACTGTGGACATTTGTCTGTCTTTGTCGTTCTTCAAACATCTAGGAACCATTATTTGAGAATACCCCTGAATTTATCAGAGCTGTAGAATGAGATCCTCTACTATTGGGTTGTCATCTTTCAAATCCATTTTCCCTAAATTTATGGATTCTGTTTTTCAATAGGGATGTAATGCAATGACTCCTCTCAATTGAATAGACGGACACTTGCTTCCTCTCAAAGGGTTATGGAGTGGTTATAAGAGCTGATCATGCTAAGGACTGTTATAATTAACCACTGCTCCTTATAAAGACTGATGGACTTAAAGACTGATGAGGCCTATGCACTGTTGAAGACAAAGCCCTGTTAAAGACAAGCACTTATGTACCTAAAGCCTGATCAACAAAAGGAAAACCACGGCTTAGTAGCAGCAGTGGTTCAGCATCTACAACGGATTCAACTTTAGTATTTATGTATCAGTGTTTCTTATGTAACAGTGTTTAGTGTAGCAGTGGTTCGCTATAGTTTATCTCTCGAGACAAACCCTATAGAAACTCAAAGACGAACCACTGCCCAACAACAACAGTGGTTTAGCATCAACAGCAGATATTCTACCTTTGTTTATGCTAACAGTGTTTATATGTAACAGTATTTATCACATCAATGTTTTATACTCTGTTAGATTCTTAGATGTCATATCACTGAGATGTTTATATGTAATAGTATTTATCACATCACCCTAGCATGCTAACTGATTTGTACTATAAATTGAACAGTGGTTTGATCTTTATACTACTGTTTAATCTAACATTGGTTTCCATCCAACTGTTGCCTAAAAGTCAAACAAATGTTCAAACCACTGATTGTGTTATTCAAATTTCTGTTGAATACTAAATGAGATGTTGACCAAAACTGAAACAGATGTTCATCAAAAGTCAAACTGATGTTCACCAATAGTCAAACTGATGTTGACCTTAAACAGATGTTTGGTTTAAGACCAAACATCTGTTTATGGGCAATCATTTGTTTAAGGTCAAACATTTGTTTAAGGCCAAATATTTGTTTATGGCTAAATAACTGTTTATGGCAAACATTTGTTTAAGGTTAAACGTCTGTTTAACTCCAAACATCAGTGTTTGAATCACTGTTGGCTATCCACTTATAGTTGGTTTAAAACCAAACATCTGTTTATGGGCAATCATCTGTTTGATGTCAAACATTTGTTTAAGGCCAAACATCTGTTTATGGCCAAACATCTGTTTATGTTGGGATTGAACCCTACAGAGGAACAGATGATGTAAAGCCAAAACAGGTTCACTACAGTGGATATATCATAAGCAGTGGTTTGCACTAAACTTTCCCCTTGAAAGTGATTCTAACATCTGATGACTCAAGTACTGCTCCTGCAATAACTGCCGTCCACTGCTGAAAGTCAACCTCTCTTCTCTCATTTCCTTGGTAATCACTGTTGTTCAAAATCAGTGTCTTCATCCACTGATAGGCTATCTACTGATAGTTAAAGTCACTACTGTTTTCATTATAACCGTTGCAACCACTGATATTGCTCCATTAGTGGTTTCATAAAACAACCGTCTTCCATTATTCATCAGAGGTTGGCACATGGACAGTACATAGCGGTCAGATCTTTTGTAACCGCTGCCACGTCAGCATTCACTTTTTCCCCTTATAAAACCCTAATCAAAACCTCAAACAGGGTTTACACTGTCGAATCGAATTCAAAATTCCTTTCTCAAAGCAGTTATCTTCAATCTCTCGCCAAATCACTCATCTTCTTCATCGTTCTTACCCATCTTCGATTCAACAATGGCCATTCGATACAAAGCTTCTCACAATTACACCGGTCTACTTGAAAAACCAAGTCACACCACCACCTTCAACTCCGTTATTGATGCTCTGTCGTCTTCAAAGTACAAAACTTTGTTGACCTATGATGCTCTGATATACTTGGAAACCCAAAGAGAGTTTTGGAAAAATGCGAAACTTGAAAGTAAGGATAAAACGCCCATAGCCATTACTTCTTCTATAAAGGGTGTTTCAGTCACTATCACACCACAAACCATCTCGGAGGTGTTTCAACTTGATGATCTTGCACGTAAAACCTCTTTCCCAAAAACAGAGTATCAAACGTATTTCATTGAAAGGGGGTATGGAGATGAGATGGAAAAAGATACTTTACAAAAAGGCAGTTTTCCACCTGCCACAAGGTTTTTATTTCATACCCTTCTTATGTGTGTCTCCAACAAAACCACTGCATTCAATGAAATCCCATTGAAGATTCAATACCTGAGTTATGCTATCCTACATGGAGAAAATTTTAACTATTCCCAGGAGATCTTCAATGATCTTGTTAAAAATGTTGATAAAAATCATTTTTGTTATTTCCAAGGTTTTTAAGTTACTATTTTCAAAAGATAATGCTCATGTCCTTATTCAAGGAGAGCCATTTCAAATAAACAGCCTAACCTCTGAAACTTTTACAAGGTTGTCAAAAAATTCCAAAACACAAACAGAGGTTTTTTAGCACACTTTAGCAGCAACCACTGCTCCTCAGGCACCTGCTGTTGAGCCCACTGCTCAAGGTGATCACAGCAGCAAAATAACTGCTGTGAAACCCACACCTAAAACCAACAGAAAAAATCCAAAAAGCCCCCCAAACCCACTAAAAAGGTAACTCTGGAAGATGAGATCCCAGAGCAACTACTATTGACAACACATAAGTCACTAATAACCACTGCTGCTACTTCCTCACAGCAGATGGTAGATAGATCTCAACCTGAGCCTCAAACTCCTCCTGCTTCTTCTCAAAAAGAACAGGTTGTAAGAACAGGGACACCAAATTATGATGCTCTGGAATCACTTGATTCTATCATCCACAGCCCACTGCCCGGGGCAAATTCGCTTTCTACACCTATCCTCACTTCTCAAATTCCCTCACAAACAAAACTTTTGTTAGATGCACTTGGTTTAGCCTAGACACAAACCAGTTCTTCTCAAACACCTGTTACTGAGAATATACCCCAACAAGTGATTGGGTCTGGTGTCTCAATCTTTGCTAACCCACCAACAACTGAGGAGGTTACACTGCAGGAAGTACAAGTACTCCCTGTCAGTAGTTCAAGTGGAGCAGCAACTACAGGTGTTGGATCCACTGATCTTCACCTGGCCAGTTGTTTCATCAATCAGACTCCCTTGAAGGCAATTTCCTGTCCAGCAACTCTGATATCCACTGGTGTGTTTATTCCAACCAGTGGTACAATTAAAAAGCTATCAATTGTTGAGGAAAGAAGTCCCCAGTACCGAGAAAAAGGGGCATCAGTGGATGATTTTTGGGACACTTTCCCTAAATCAACTGCTGATACAACCACTTCCAGTGAGAAATCAGATGATCCCATTAACTTGGGTGATGGTTTAATGTACCGAGAATTGACAGAGAGGGTTGACAAATTGGACACATCTGTTGCAGACATCAAGTCAATGTTGCAACAGTCGTTACAAGCACAAAAGGCAACACCCACTGCTGCACCAGCTGCAACATCTGCTCCATCATCTGCTCCTACTCCCACTGAGCTTTGGAGTCTATTTCAACCTCTGCTTCACCAACAAAGAGCATATGCTGATCAGCAACATGAAATACAAATTCAAAAGATCAGAAATATGATGGAAGCTAGGTTCATTGATACACAAGCAGACATAAAGGCAATCAAGGCCCATTTACTAAAAACCACTGGTTCTGCTCCTCCTCCTATAATTTTTGTTGATAATCCTCCACCAGCTGATGCCAAAAAGGGGGATAAAATGAAGCAGCTAAAGAAAAAGGGGTGTGAAGATGGTCTCTACATTGCACCTAATAAGTCAAGTATGCTTGCAGACATCCCTAAGCCAGATGGTTCCAAAAAGATTGATGAAATCTTAAATGTCTTTGCTAATGAAAAAGAAAGGCTGAAAAAAGATATGGAGGCAAAAGGAAAATCAAGGTTTGAGCAGGAGAAGAAAGTTTTTATGGAAATGGAAGAGCAGGGTGTTTCTGAGCCCAAGGATGAAGAAAGTCCTGAGCCTAAAAGAAAACAGCCCACTAGAAAAGCGAGGCAACCCAAAACCACACCTTCCAGAATCACAAAATACACTTCCAAACCTCCTAAAAGCTCCTCTCATCAACCTTCCAAACCAACAGATGTTGGAACTCCTGTTGTATCAACAGCTGTTGGTACTTCAGTGGTTTCAATTGATGTTACACCAACAACTGCCACCAATACCACTTCAACACCTACATCCACTGCCCTACCAAAAATCACATCACCACCAAAAACATCCCCATTACCACCAACACCTCCTGCCAAAAAGCAGAAGACTTCAGGTGACACATCATCTGTTGTAATGACAACAGTGGTTGAAACACCAGTTGTTTCAACAACTGTTAGTCAGCCACCTACCACTCAGATCACCACCACTCAACCCACCAAAACACCACCAACTTCTCCTAAACCTAAAAGGAGAAGGATAATTTTGAATGATGATTCTTCACCACCACAAACATCCACACAACCACTGTCCCTTGTTACCATTCCAAACCCTGTTCCACTCTCTTCAGCACAAGTCTCAAATCCAAACACTGCCATTGTTCTTGCAGGATTCCAGTATCCATTAGATCTTCCAGCAGTAAGAGAGGAGATCAAATCTTTCTACTCTGAAGATGACCCTGCTAAAAGGAACCTGCCATCTGTTCAAGGATATCCAAGGCCTAATAACATTGAAGAATACTTGAAGTTAAAGGCTCAACAAGTAGAGGATATCTCCAAAAGAAATACAGAAGGAAAATCTGACAGGGAGATTCAAAGGTACTACCAATATCTGCTAACCTAAGTCAAAACTTTGGAGCAGTTTTCAAAAGATCTCTGTCAAAAGTTATCAGAAAGAGCTGATGAAACCTTGAGGAAAGACTATCTTGATATATCATGGCTTACAAAAAGTACAAAGGAGAAAAGTACCAGTACAAAGATTGGACCATCAGTGAGTTAGAAAGTGAAACAGCCAGAATTCAAGATATGATCAAAAACAAGGTGAAACAGACTCCACCAATCTGGGCAAAATTTAAGAAAAATGTACCAGGAAGAACTTTGCAGCTGAAGAGAATGAAAGAAGAGCTAATAACAGCAGACTTTGGGTCAAGGAACCAAGTGACAAGGTGGTCAGAGGATAAAGTGTTGGTATCTTACAAAAAGCTGAAAGAACTGAGAAAGAAAAATCCTAATGTTTCTCAAAAGCCTGTTTACTCTGAAGCAGTGGTTCTAGCTAAGCCACAAAAACTATAAATCAGGAGATCCACTGCTCCACATGCTGCCATTCTTTATCAAAGAAGGAAACAAAAGCAGATGGATGCAGAAACAACAGAAGATGTAGCAGTAGGGGATTACCTTATAAAAGAGGGCCTTAAGCGGATGATAGCAGAAAAGCTTGATGACTTAAGTACTGCTCCTGCAACAACTGCTGTTTCTAATGACTGATGCTGCTAAAGTACTGATGCTGAAAAGAACAGTTTGTACTATACTATTCTATTGTTAGGTTGTTAAATGTCGCTTTCATGGTGACGTCAGCTTAGATGCTTCAGTGGGTTGATGTGTACTATAAATAGAACAGTTTGTACTATTCTATTTAGGGAGTTTTCTCCTTCATCACCAGTTATCTTGTACGATCAACCAGTGAGCTCAGGCTCAGGGGGAGTTTAGTATGTAAGCATGCATGCATGTAATCTTTTGATTGTAATCTTTTGACTAATGAGAAGCATGTGTTTATGAAAAACTATTTTCCCTTTGACTGTGTTTACAAAGTTTGTCTCCATTTCAGCTGCATCTAATCTTATTTTACATTCATTCATTTGTTCAAATATGACAAACAAACATAATCATGACAGCCTCAGATCCTAACAGTTTATGGCCAAACATCTGTTTAAGGTCAAACATCTGTTTAAGTCCAAACAACTGATATAGAACGCCAAACATCTGTTTAAGCCCCAACATCTATTTAAGTCTAAACAGATGTTTAAACATCTGTTCAAAACATTGTTCAATCTAACATGGGTTTCCATCCAACTGTTGACTAAAAGTCAAACAGATTTTCAAACCACTGATTGAGTTATTCAAATTTCTGTTGAATACTAAATGAGATGTTGACCAAAACTCAAACTGGTGTTGACCAAAAGTCAAACAGATGTTGAAGAAAAACTAAATGGGATGATCCGACCTGGTTACATGGGATATTTTTAAACCTTCTAAATTTTTAAAGATCCTCACAAAATCTCGGTTCCTTTCTCTCTCCACGTTTCTTTGTACACTTTCTCCAAGAAACTCTGTCATCTTCTTCGATTTCTTCCGATCTTCATCAATATCATCTTGTATAATAACAAAGGTATTGTTAAATAATCTGATTTGTTTTGTATTTTTTCATGTTTATTCTTTTAGTTTTGAATTCCATAGCCGATTATGGTTCTAGCTGTTTTAATGAAGAAGTTGTAAATGACGGTGGTGTATTCATGTATCTCCCTGTTTTTTTTTCAATCCATTATTGGTTATGATTGCGTTTATTGTTGCGGCTTATACTGGAACAACTTTTGATAGTCCTAATTTTTTGTATATCCGATTCCTATGTAGTTATTATGCATGTTATGATAGACATATATGATTCTAAAAAAAGTTATCTGCATTTCGTGTATCTACCATTTGTCTTATTTTGACTAGTAGTTGGTATAATGTTATTCTAAAGTATAATGTAAATTTCCGATTTTAACTGATGTATTCTCATGTGTATTTGAAAAGTTGAACTTATTTTGATTAGTAGTTGATATACTGTTTTTAAGTTTTTGTTTGATATACACACAAGTCACTATCCTATCTTTATATACAATTTATTCAGTTGATGATCATGTATGTCTATTTGTGATACTTAATTGGAAAAGTAGGTTTTAAGTTGTAATTATATGATTTGCTGTAAAATATATATATTTCGATATGATAAGAAATTACATGTATTCTCACCTTTTCGATGTTGTCTATTGTTATTTTGATATATATTAGTTGTATCATCTTTTATTTAGATGTATTGCATACCCTAATGGATTGTATTTATTTGTTTCTTAATGTTATTTATTTTGATTCTATATGATTGATACTGTTACAGTTCTACGTGAGAATGATTTATGGATTTCCGTGTTACCTTGAAGACAGTAAAAGGAAATGTTTGGTGAGTAATTTTATCCGATCTTAGTTTAACACTTAATTTGAATTTTTTTGTTTGATATCTAGCAATAAAAGTGTTTCTTTTATTTATACTTAGATTTTGCCAAAACGGTATCAAAATTGGATTCAACAGTTTAATTATCCAATTGGAAATACAAACATCCGGACCACAACTGGAAATGTTTTTAAAGTCAAGATCTATCCTCTAAGCAATGGCAGATATTATTTCTATAATGGTTGGTGTCAGTTGGTAGACAGTTTGAAAATACCTTCAGATTCATGGTTGATATTTCATTATGAAGAAGCATTAGAAAGTTTCAGAATATTGTATTTTTATCAAGACATTGCTCTTGCTCCCTGTGAAGATTTTTACTACAAACCATCTGGTAACGAAGATTATGTGGTATGTAACTTCGAAGATTATTCATCATGTAATTTTTTTGGAGATACAGTTGTTTAATTGTTGTTTTTTATTTATTTACTTAATTTTCTGATATATTTTTACTAACGTACTATATAATGTGTTTTATTCTGATTGTAGAGTATTAATCGTTCTTTTGTTCATCACAAGATGTTAAACACTATTCCTTCATATCCGGTTCTTATTAAAGGATCTGGAAACCAGAACTGGTCTGTACGGATGGAAGATATCAACAATGAACTTTACATAACTACCGGATGGAAGGAGATAAAGAATGAGTTGTCATTAACTGCTGATCATCTCATTGTCTTTGAGATGATAGATCTTCAGACTTTTCATATCACGGTTTTCAATTGTGCTACCTGTGATTTAGTGCTTCCACCGGAGGTCTGTGCTGTTATTAAAGAAAAGGTGATAGAAGAGATTGTCTTGAGTTCAGATACTAAAGCTGTACAGGACATCATTAATGTCAATGAAGGTGGTATGGTTGTTGTGAATGAAGATAATCAGATGGTACATATTTCTTTCCGTGTTGACGGTCATTTTGTAAGTTTGTGATTATGAGTTTACTAATATATCATACTTTAGTAATATTTTAAAGATGTGTTAATTCTTTGTTTATTGAATTGTTCGTTGTTTGTTACAGCGCCTTTTTAAAAAACTAGCTGAAGATCTTGGACTGAATCATAAGATGGGTTTCAAGATTGTGGACGTGGCAGGTGATGTGTGGAATGTTCAAGCTGCTATTAGTTCATCTCGAGGTCAACCAAGATATTATCTGAAAGGAATGAGAAAGTTTGTGAGAGATAAAGGCATGGCTCCAGGTGAAGCATTTACACTTAACTTTGTGAAAGGTAAAAAGCTTTTTATGTTCGGATGAATGTTCATGGGATTGAAAAAGGCAAATGCAGAAGCATACATTGAACCAAGTTTTTGGGTTGTAGTTCTTTGCTTTTCGAAACTGATGGTAGACTTATTTGTTTAGTTTTGAAGTTGTGATTCTAAAACTATATATGTACATGTAAATTATTAGGTCCATGTCTAACGGAAACAATGCGGAGATGTAAGCTAAAGACAATATACTCGGTTACTCGCTCGAAACGATTCCTTAATTGAAAATATAGTACAAACTAATAGCAAAATCATGTTCAAAGTTATAAGCGCTATTCTTTGACAATGATAAGTTGGTTAATTATGCCATTAAATGAATAAAAAGATCGAGTTCTATTCTCTGATAATCATTTCAAGCAAATAGAAACACATACAGTTTCGATTATATTAAGAAACATATCGCCTTTTGCTTGGACTGGTGTCCACAATTTCCAAACTAAAACTGAAATTGATCAAATGAGACATGTTAAATATGTATAAGAAATCATGTATGGGTCACTTCGTTTGACTTTTGGTGAAAATATGCTTGACTTTTGGTCAACATCTGATTGACTTTTGGCCAACATCTCATTTAGTATTCAACAAACGTTTGAATAACTCAAACAGTCGTTTTAACATCTGTTTGACTTTTGGTCAACAGTTCATGGAAACCCATGTTAGGTTAAACAGTGTTTTGAAGAGGAAAACAGTGCTAGATTATAAGAAGACAGTGGATCTGGTTGAACATCTATTTCACTTTTGGTCAACAAGTGTTTGACTTTTGGTCAACATCTGTTTGCCCGATCAGATTGGGTGTTAAACTATAGTTCTTTAAGTCATGTTTTTGTTTTCTTGAATTCTATGTAATTTTGTTAAGAAGTACAAGAACAAACATTTTTACAAAATCCCAAATCACCCGATCACGTAAGTGCATTGAAGTAAAAGTGCAAATGATGTTATTCATGTGGTCTTGTTGTGCTTTTGTTTGACCTCTAATATGGGTTTATGATCTAATCCGGTGATGTGAAGACATTGTTGTTGAATCCAATGAGATGCTTGATGTAATGAGGTCGTATTAATAACAAATAATAATTGATATAACTAAGTTTCCCGAGTCCGGAAAGCAATCCCGGGTAATCACCTAGTTATAAACTATAAATAAGCTACATGTATATGCATATGGTAGTTGTACCATTGGTTTTGAGAGTTTTTTCAGGAAAAAAATGATTTTTTCCTTTCTAACTCTAAAGTTTCAATCTTTAACAATTTAAGTCTAAAGTTTCATTTTTTGGTAATTTAAACTCTTTTGATTTTTTTACTTTTAACTCAAAGTTTTTCATCATTTGCAATTTAACCCCAACACTATTTAACTTTCAACTTTGGTCCATTATAGTTTTCATCTTTTGCAAGTTTTCCGTTTCGTTCTAAATTTTCCGAGTTAACATGCCGCAACGTGCGTGTGGGGTTCAACGTTTTTTCATCTATTTTTCCCGTTTGACAGGCCTGTCGCAGCGCGTCTATTTTCCCCCGTTTGATAAGTCTATCGCAACGCACAAGACAGAGATCAACTTAGTTATTCTTTTCTATGTTTTACACACGGGTTCACCGTCATATAAGAAACATTTAACTTTCATCTAATATGATATATGACTAATGAATCCTCGCCGCATTGCGGCGGGTGGTAACTCTAGTTAAGACTAATTTGTAACAGAAACTCACCCTATATTTTATAAAACAAATAATTTTAATAAAAAAAATTCCCTAACGACTTGTATAATAATACTATACTACTCATACAAATTTATCTTTATACACGAGTTATATCTATTTTTTTTTGTTTTACCAAAACTACTAAAAAAGTTGATGAGTTTTGATATAAATATATACGACTTGTATAACATCGTACACGAGTTGTAGGTGTCACTAACGTCCAAAGAAGATGACTGGGTGTCTGGTTAACGCCTCTCTTTAAAATGAAAAAAGTTGTCGCTTTGAAAAAACAAATCTAAAGAATAGATTAAGATTCTCGACATGTCCCTTCTTTTTCTTGTCAACAAAGCAAATTGAAAGAATAAATACTTAACTTTTACCTTTAAATTAGGTACGATACCATTCACCTTCAATCAAGTCAACCCATTTGAGCTGGTCAAATATGTAGTTTTTTTTTTGAACGGCTGTGAAATATGTAGTTGTGTTGTGTATACATTTATTATTTGCCATTTAAAAAAAGTAAAAAAAATTATTATTTTTATTTGAAAGTTATATTTATATTGGTAAAAGAAATGTAGAACTAATGTCAATACCATTCACTTTATTCTATTAAATTTGTATAAAAAGGCTATAATGTTCTTGTTAGTGTAGTGTAGAGAGAAAAGTGAAAGAAAGTTAATGTTTTTATAACCGGACCGGTTATTGAACTGGATATCTCACCGGTTTACTGGTCGGACTGATCGGATCGATCGAACCGGATTTAAGAACTCGATAATATTTTTAATAGAATAAAAATATATAATACTAAAAATATTAGAAAAAATAAATATAAATATAATGTCTTTTGTAAAGGAGAATATGGATAAGATTTTCAAAAGATTTTCTCATACTTTTCAATTTATTTTTGCTGCAGCTTTCTACCATGTTCATTCCCAAGAAACTCATTTTCAATTTTCTACTTTTTTTTTCTTCTATACATGGAGTACCTACATTGGGTTTTCTTGTATATTACTACTGGATTTTTCTCATTTATAATATTGAAGTGTGAGCTACGAGAAGATCAAAGTGGACCGGAGAACAAGGATCGTGGCAGCAGTTGCCGACCGGAAACAGGAAAATTGTTTAAATCATCACCACTTCCCCTCATCTCCGACTCTCTTCCGGCGAAGACCAAACTTAGCATCATTATTCTCTTCATCTCCGGTTTGACCGCCTAGTCCCAGTTCCGCGGTTCGATCGCCGGCCACCCGGTTGCTGCACAAATGGTTCAAAGGGCATGACCAGACCGCAGGCACCACTGGTCTCCGGTTAAACCGACTGGACCGGCTGGTTCGGTCAGGTTTTCTAATTCTTCAAGAAAGTGCTTCATGATCTTCACGCTTGGTTCCACCACCCTTGTGCCTCCAGAATCCGAGGTCGTCACCGTCCTAAACGCCTCTGTCGCATCTATTCTCTTTAATTCCCACCAGGCCGGATGCGGGTCGGATCCATATATAGTTATTAAATTTTGAACCCATCTAGAATTTTATATCTATACGGGTTCAAAACTCAATGGTAGGCCGAACCCATATATAGTTATTAAATTTTGAACCCATCTAGAATTTTATATCTATATGGTTCAAAGCTTGAAGGTTGTGCATTCTGAAACTCAAGAACAAGTCGTGTACATTTACCACGAAAATCCCCATACGACTATACATACATCTAATCACAAGTCGAAGCCAAAGGAAAACATAAGTGAGATGATACTTGATTTAGATGCTCACAAGGTTTGGCTTCATGCAAATTTATGAAGTTTTGACCTTTTGAAAGCCAAATTTACATCTTTTGAAGTGGGATGATTATGAACTCAATTGATCAAAGATACAAGAATCAATTAGAGTGTGCATAAGGAAGAGAGAGCAAAAATGAGTGTTTCATTCTCATACCTTACTCTCCTTATATACACACAAAAGTTCCACTTTAGCCCTCAACCTTCTACCTTGACAACTATAGCCCTCCAGCTTCTAAACTTGGCTACAATAGATCTTGAAGTTTGACCTTGTATTTGAAAAGGATTCATCTATGAAAAATGGTTAATAGAAATATGTAGAGGGTAGAAGGTGATATTTTTTATAACTTTTAATTTACATTAAAAAAAGGTGAGGGCCACGAATCAATGTATAACTAATGATGAAATTTTACATTTTTCAAAGTTTATTTCCTAGTTTCATGAATATAGGCCTAGTTCTTCGCTAAATTTTCAAGTTTACGTACAGGAACCCGTGTTAAATTCATGGATTTAACTAGTAATACTAGAATTGAAGCATCGAAGATGATTCAACTAAGTATACAAATAATTGAAGCATCTAAGAAACAACAAGATGTTATGAATAATAATTTTCACCTACTTCTTTTCACCCGTTTCAATGGCTTTATAGCCTAGTGACATTTTGAAGATGAGATAAGATTTTGAGACATATAGGTTTTGAGTTCGATTCCCACAAGAAAGTTTTTCCTATATTTATTGGGTTTCCTCCTGAATTGGTGTATAGGCATTATGCCTAGTGAAGATAGATATGATCGGGTGATTTCGCAGGTGGCACGGCACGATGATACTTAAGTGGCCAATCAGTGATCCAAATTTGCCGTTAAAAAAATATATATAGTTATTAACTTTATCGGTTTAAAAACAAAAAGGTTATCAATTTGAAAGTGTAAAGATGAAGTAAAAAGCGAACAACTTTACTTTAATGAGTAAAATCCTTGATAACACGTCCTTTTTTTCTTTCTTTTTAACGTCAAAAAAGCAAATCTAAAGAAAAGATTATAAGTTTAAAACTAGTCATTATTTTTTACATTTATAATGAATTTTAGTTGTGATATCATTAAGTTTTTTAGAAAAATCCAATCGGTTTTTGAAGCATTGAGTACTTTCTAAAGACTTGTACATATAACTATGTAAGCGTATGCCAATGATCTCTAGATCAAGTGGTGGATGGCTTGCATTTCTTTTGAGGGATACAGGTTGGACTCCTACTTGGTGCAGAGTGAGGCACTGGTGGGCAATGATAGGAGACCCAAGGAAACCTGGGTTGGATCCTTGAGCCAAACGGGTTTTACCTGTAATTTCACCGTCGTGCCTACGGGCGGGTGGGTTACCGGGTTTTTCCCGGAATTGGTGGGGTGCCCCGAGACCGTTCAAAAAAAAAAAAAAAAAAAAAAACTATGTAAGGGTATGGAATAGAGTCTGGAAAATATTGTGCCACCTCACCAATAGCGTTCCCCTTTAGACCATGCGTAGTGGAAGAAACCCCATCCTTGGGCGTTTTACGCCATGTGGCTATCCAGTCAGCAAGGGGCTTTATGTGGCGTTTTTCTAAAATGGGTGTAGTGGGGATGTGGACATTATGTTAAAAGGAAGAATGAATGTGATTGGGCAAGAAAACAAGAATGCATGTGATTGGCCAAAGAATTGGAAGTTGGGCGTTGATATAAAAACGCTTCATGCCAAAATATACAAAACAACGCCCAAGGGGGCGTAGAAATGGGTGAAGAAGTTACATCTCCTCAAGAGGTGACCACCCTTCAACCAATAGTCAAACATGCGTTGGTTGTATTTAAGGCAAATATTCCTTTTGTTATTATTTCTCATGTGGCGGAGCATTGCAAGATTTGTCTTTTGTGTTCCAATAATCCCCTTGTGGACTAATCATCTTGATGAGGTTTCTCTAACCGTCCCGATCAAGGATGTAGGATTTACCCAAGGTGTCTAAGAGACCCAAACACACTCTGGGACTCATCGTCCTCGATGAGATTTGCCCATCATAATAAAATAAAACTTTGAAAATGTAATAGACTAGGGTTATTCGCCGCCCGCGTTGCGGGGCGTCAAACCGAATATTTCTTAGTTTAATAACATGTACGCCTTTATTTTGGTTACTTATACATGCTACTTATAACACGATCTCAAAAAAAGATGCATTGAGTCAACCAATTAAACCAAAACACTACCAAAGTTATGCTTAAAAAATAACTAAAACGATGGCAAGCATGTAATTTAGAGCTGGAGGCAAAACAATAATCTGTGAGGACCAATTAGCGAGTGCTAGGCAGTTGTTTGGCACGAATAAAAACTACATTGAGTGAACCAAGTAAAATAAAACACTACCATGGTTTTGCAAAAAAAAAAAAAAAAAAACGATGGCAAGATTGCAATTTTGAACTAGGGTGAAATAGTAATTTTGAAATAGAGGCAAAATCATATTTTGAACTGAGGGCAGACAATAATTTTATTTTGAACTGGGGACAAAATCGTAATTTTTAGCTGAGGGCAAAATCGTAATTTTTAGCTGGAGGCAAAACCAAAATTTTATTTTGAACTTGGGACAAAATCGTAATTTCAATCTGGGGATAAAATCGTAATTTGGCAGGACTATAGCGGTGGCAAAAGCATAATTTTATTTTGAAATGGGGGTAAAATCGTAATTTTTAACCTAGGGTAAAATAAAAAATTTATTTTAAACTAGGGGAAAAATCGTAATTTTAAACTTAGGATAAAATTGTAATTTAACAGGACTTATAGACAACTATTATAAACTTATTAATAAAAGAAAATAACACCTGCACTTTTGAGCAATCACAAAACAAAACTATTCAGAAAATAGAAAAAGAAAAAAAAAAGGCTGGCCGTCCATACCAACCAGTAAGTATGCAGTACTATTGCCCGTCATGGGGTTTGTAGATATTGAAGATATAATTATTTGATCATGACTATTTATTGCTGAATGATTTGAAAAGGATGACGGGGCTGTACCTCTTTTTTATTTTATTTTTTTCAAGGGGAATTCTATTCCCGCACCTCATTATTTATTTGCACACCCTGAATTTTCAATACGCATCGTATAGGTCTATACGATACGTATTGGAAAAGTTAAAAAACATTGCAGACTGACAGGTGCAGGTGTTGTCTGGCGGCTGGCATCATACGCATCGTATAGGCCTATACGATGCGTATTGACACCCTGAATTTTTGAAGTTTATTTTTTTGTGTGTTGTGTTGGGATTTTGGTGTTTTGGGTTTGTTATTGGTGTTTATTATTAGTTATTTTTATTTTAATAAGTTTTAAAATCTTTATTATTTTTATATCGTTAAGTATCGTATTATTTTTATATCGTACCGTATCACATTTTTAACTTAATATCGTATTATCGATTGTACCTAACCAAGCATACCAATCTAAACAGTTAAAGTAAACAATCACAAATACAAATAAACTGAAACTGCAAATTTAATTACATAATAAGATTGTACATACATATGCAATTGTTCAAAATACATAAATCGTCAAAATACAAGAAAAGTACAACGATCCTAAACTTATGGATCCTGAGTGGTGCCTGAGGGTCCGGCCCCCGCAGTGCCTGAGGTCCCCGTCCCCTGATCCGAACTGGACTGCTCACCACCCCGGAATGCCTGGATCGCCTCCATAATATTTAAAAAATATAACAGGTTTATTTAATTTTATAAAAATATTTCATATAACATTTATTAATTAATTTTTATCTTATTTGAAAAATATAACAATTTTAATGTATTTTGTATTAACAATTGTATAATAATCTTTTAACAGAAAAAATATAACATTTAACAAAAATATATATCGTTCGTACCTGATCAGTTTTGTACGAAACTTCAGGGTAAGCGGGTTTCTCGTCACCCAATGACTCTTGCACGGGTGGCTCGTCACCCAATGACTCTTGCACGGGTGGATCGTCACCCAATGACTCTTGCAAACAAAAAATGCTGACCAACGTCTTCTTGTACTCCCGAGGCACCACTAACGAAAACGTTATTGCCATATTCTTCCTGTCCATACGAGGGAACGTAACCGGGTTCATAATACGGAGACCCATAACCTTGATCATGGCTACACGCGTTCAAATCTGGTAACAACGGTTTGCGGGGCATAGCATACTAAAAAAAACCAACAGGTAAAAGGTAATGGTAAGTTTAACGTCGAATAAAAAAAAAGTAAATATATATACTTACCTCGTTAAGGTCTGGCAACAACGATTCATTATGATGGGGACGATAGCCGGACACGACCTCGTGCACGTGATCATCATTTCCACCCCAATCGTAAGAATCAGGGACACTAGACCCCGCCTAATACAAACGGTGTGCTAAGTATTTCATAAAAAAACAGAATAAGTTAAAAAAATGATGTACCACACTGCTATCCGAAATAAACGTGCTCGTGTCTGCCTCAGACGACTCACCGAAAACATAGTTGTACCAAGACATGTTTGTTAGTGAATGTGAATATATAACGAAGACGATATATATATCGTCTTCTTCGTCGTTTAAATAGGGGAAGAAGAATTCAAATTCAGAATTCAATACGAGTCGTATAGCCCTATATAATGCGTATAGGGCTTACGTCAAACACTTTACGTCACTCAACAGTGACATAAAGCTGATCGTACTTCCTTAAAAAAGTAATACGCATAGTATAGGCCTATATGATGCGTATTACTTTCCCCCCGTGAGACAATGTCAGCCTTTGACTGACACAAAATTAATTAACCAACTCAATACGCATCGTATAGGCCTATACAATGCGTATTAAGGGCGTCGATTTAATAAGCCAATGTGTGCCAATAATACGACCCTTTTTCAAAACCATACAAAATAAAAGGATTGTCATCAGATGCCCTTTTCTCTAGGTTCCCACTTTAATGCCCACAATTTTCTTCCCCACGTTTAAGTTGGCCTACAATTTAATAACATGTTATTATGGGGCCTTCTGTGACAAATATGTTGTTTTTTTTTTAACGGCCATTTTTTTTATTCCTGTAATTTATCTGACTTGAACCCAATACCTTCATCTCCCTAGGTGTTTAAAGGCTTTACCTTTGTCAATGGACCACCACCCCATGAAGTGGTTGGGAGAAAGACTTGGTGTTCCTTGTGACCCAGGTTCGACTCTCACTCTCCATTTTATTTTCTGTCGTATCCAGGTGAAGGGCGAATACGGGTGGCGCCGGTTCGTCTTGGATGGGATGCCATGTTTTACCGATTATTCCACTGTCGTGCTTTCGGGCGGGTGGAGGTCGGGTTTCGGCGTATCTGGGAGAGCCAAGGGGCTGACGGTGGTCGAGTAGTCGACCTTGTCCACAACGACCGGTATCACAATGGTTGGCACGTTGTTCCTTGCTGTTAAAAAAAAAGAAGATTACACTTCGTCGGCCAAAGGGGGCAAAGTGTGTTGAGGACCAAGAAGATAGTAAAAATATTGAGTAAAATGCACGGATAGTACCTATGGTTTTGCAAAATAACACATATAGCCCCCATGGTTTTGCAAAATAACACCTATAGTTCCAAACTTTTGGAAATTACACTGATACTCCCTTTGGTTTGACAGTTTGTTACTCGGATAGTCCCTGGAGTGGATGTCCGTTATCAGGCTTCCGTTTACTTTTATTATCAAGCACTTTACTTAATTAATCCGTACACCACCTTTCTTTTGTCAGCGACCCTTAGGTCTGTTTCTTATACAAATGTCCCGAAGGCCCATGTCTCAAGTCTTATTTGGTAAACTACTGTTATTGTTATTCGGCCTTTGGGGTTTACTCGTTCTTATTCTAAAGCTTTCATAATGTTTGTCTTACTAATTCTTTTACATATTCACCCTCATCAAGGTGATTATCGTTCTTCCTCAGGAAGAGTTTATTAGTAACATGTTACTTGGGTATCTACCCATACCCGAGCTTTTAAATCCAAATTTATTGGTATTTCATTATTTACAGCAACAAATAATACATATTGTCCATTTAGTTTCTTTTCGAGGATATTCCTATCCAAATCTTAATCTCTTGATTTCTGACTTTAACCCATTGTTACAATAACAAAAGCAATTTATTTCGTGTTATTGTTTCATATCGTTGTATGGAATTTATCCACATCATTTGTTGACATAAACGATGTTTCGATATGTTTCATTTAGTTTGACTTAGTCTATAACCATGTCCTTGTCATCATTTACTATTGTAAACTCCCAGGGTTCGGGTGTTATTACACTCCTCCCTATTATGACGCTTATCTTTCATTACGTTCTCGGGTTCGAGTGTGCGCGCACCCCTTCCCAAGGCAATATTTATCATGATTATTTTTACCTCGATACTCAACGTACAGTTTCAGCACCTTTTATAAACAATAGAACTTTTATTATTACCTCTTTCTATTTTTTTTAAAGCCTTGGTAATTTCGTTAACACTAATGTAGAATGTCAAATAAATCGATATAAAACAAACGATTTATTTGCACTCGTAATAATTAAAAATTCATGCTGAAATTTAATTTACAAGAGTATACCTGAAACGACATCAGGTTCAGCTTTAGCCTCCGTGGCTGTTATATAAAACAACCTTGTCCTTGATTTCTGGGCATCAGACTTTGTGTCGGTTGTGCCCTTGGTTCCAAGCCTCTCTGGACATTTAGACTTTTTATGTCTTGGCTTACCACATGTGCCCTTGTGAATTTTTCCACAAAATCTACACTGATGTAACACACTTTTTGTAACTCCCTTCTTGAGAGCTTTATTAGACTTGGACTTCTTTACGGATCTTGGATTCATATCCAACACCCTCCTTTCTTCTATTTCTTGTAGTATGCTGTCTTTTAATTCAGTCATCATATCGTTTACCACCGGCACGATTGTGGTTTGTAATATATCAATATACTGTGATAGACTATTTTCTAGAACTTTTCCGACCTCCTCGGAAATCTTAGCTTTCATTTGTTCAGTCAATTGAGATGTCGAATCATCTCCGGTTACTCCAGACATTTCTTTAACTGAAACATCCATCACGATTTATCAATAATTATTTAATTCATTTCCATCTTATTATACGGAATTTTATATCACTCTCATTCAATCATAAATAACGTGTTATTCCTTTTCGGTTTGGTCAAGTATATATCTTGCCTTACCTTTCTTACTTAGTGTATTTTCCCGGGTTCGAGCGTATTCATACACTCCTCCCATCTTTCCGTCATCTTGAAATTGAAATGTTTACACTAATTGTTAAACATTTCATTTATGACATATGCGTCATTCATTTTGATCTAACCAAGTTCACCACTTGCTTAAACCATTTATGCTTAGTGCACTTTTCCGAGTTTGAGTGTGTAAACATGCACTTCCCGTGCATATCAATTCAAATTTCCTTTTTCTAGTATTCTAGTAAGTCTACTAAAGCAATTAATTCTTACCGGACGATCGATCAAGCTTGAACCGAACACTTTGTTGACAACCTTAAGCTCTGATTACCAACTTGTAACACCCTCCTAATTTCTACTTGAATTTAATAAAATTCATACAATTTTATATAAAAGATGTCCAACTTATAACATAAGTTCATAGATAAAGTTCATAAGTAGTAAAACATTAGTCTACTAACGACTAAATCAAACATTCATAAATTGTTTATCAAAATGTTTATATGCCATAATCATTGTCTATTAGACTTAGATATCGCGGAAGCTTCTAAAATGTGTTTGGTTCTTCAAAACTTGCCTGACCGCCATCCGTAAGATCCACATCCTCACCTAAGGTCAAAACCACTAAAAATGTTAGTTTTGACATTTATGTAATGCATAAAAACTGTTCTGACATCGAAATGTGAAAGGAAAATGAAGATACAAGGTTTTCTAGACTCTACCGTAACTTACGGTGTCTACCGTAACTTACGGTGTCTACCGTAAGTTACGGTAGATGCTGATTCATTATAGTCTGCCGTAAGGCAGTATAAGTCTGCCGTAATTGTTTTGTTGTCTACCGTAAGTTACGGTGGAGACCGTAACTTACGGTAGCTCCTGCAACTTTACCATTTTGACCGTATTGTTGATTTCACCCGAATCCACATGTTGTTTTAGGTTATTCTTTTTCTATAAGTCTGTAAATCCATTACGGACACACTCATTACAACTATCATACCAAAAATTTAACTTACGGACCGAACGACTAAATGTCACTATACATTTATTCGACCCACTTTAACTCAACCCATTTTACTACCATTTTACTTAGCAAGTGTAACACCCCAAAATATGCAAATTATTTATGTTACCTAAAAAGTCTAGTCATGTTATATTTAACCTAGTTAAGTATTTATGTTAGTAACTTGATTAGAAGGAAGGTTATATGACAAATAAACAATCCAAGTAATTAGAGGGACCAAACTTGTTAAAAAGGATGGGAGTTTTAATTAAAACAAATAAAAGGAAAAGGAAAAACACAAACACACATGCTGGTGTGTTCGTGTGGATCGACCAGGAGCAGGAGACCAAGAAGAAACCCTAGTTTTCAGAAAATCACAAGATTAGGAAGGAATTAAGGGCCTAAACTGATGCATGAACTCAAATCTTTAACCATCTAAGCTTGTTCAACACAAGGTATGTCGAAAATTCTGATTTGGTGTGTTGTAGAAAGTGGGTTTTAACCCAATCATGAATCTATGTGGAAATCTTGTGTAATTGTGAGTTAGGAATTCACAATAGAATGAGAAGTTTGCTTAATTTCGATTGTTTAGGCAATCTAGGGTTTATACCCATTGTTGTAGGAATATGATGAATATGATGATTTAAATGATATGCTCATAGATATGAATTGATACATAATCAGTGTGTGATAGAGAAATTAGTTAAGTTAATGTAGGGTGAATGAAAGATATGAATATGATTGCTTCTTGTTAGACTAGAAAAGGGACAAGTAGAACTATGCTATGAACACTTGTATCTTGTGCATTGTTGATATTGTGCACACCAAGTGTTTGATGAAATGTCTAAAAGACAATAATGAGTGAAATTGTATGCAAGTAATAGGTAAACAGATATAGTTCATGTGAAGATTATGTAGGGGGCGATGTTGAGTATGCTTTATGTTTGTTTGAATAGATTAATGAAGGTCATATGTGAGATATGAATTTAATAGGGTTGTTCATATGTATAAGCATGTATGCTAATAAGAAAGTGAATGTAATGACATGAATGTATAGGAATCATGTCAAGATGGTTGAGAGCGTGGAAGGCTAACGGGCTAAGAAGACTCAAGTAAGCGAACGCAAACACAGGCACGCAAAGTAAGTGAACTCCGAACTTACCCTTTTGTTTGTCAATGTATTTAACGGTAATTTATTTAATGTAATGTAAGAAGATATGAATCGATGTTGTTACTAAGGTATGTTTTAGTGGAATGAGTAGGAATTGGTTAAGAGAGAAATTCGATTAAGTTGTTTGGGTAAGAAAGGGAAGCTAATGATACTAACCGTGTTTCTATTGAGAACTAATGTGAAGTATAGGCATCTTAACAATGGAAGTGATGGTTGACTCCGCTATCCGATGCAAGTGATCAAATGGATGGATGAAAGGGCTAGTACAAGAGAAAGCATGATATGTTAACGCCTTATTATACATGTGTTAAGATTTTGTATTATGTCACCGGTTACTAATGATGTGATTGAATGTGGTGACTGCAGGTTGTACAGGTTTATGATGTTTCATAAAGAAGTGTACGCGGTTGAAGATCGAGTCAACGCATGGATTGTACGTGGGTGTGAATGTGGTCACTTAATTTTATATAAGTATGTTAGCTTTTAATTAATTTATGAAAAAGGGATTAATGTATTTAAGTGAAAGAATGTATATAATGAAAGAAAATTTTTAAAGTTTGTATTTCCGCTGCAATTCTCGATTATAATGTGTTAGGGCGTTACAGCAAGCCTATGGCGTTTTATGCCCATCTTCCAGAGCTTAGCATCACCTGCATTTCCTTACCAATCCCATGGTTTAATGCTTTTGTGCTTGTTATTGCCATTGCTAACTAATTAAAACAACAATACTATAATTCACTCTATTATCTGACCCGTTGGCTCATCTTGTGGAAATCCTCCAATATGATGACCACCATACGGTTCCTTATCAATTCTAACCTTATTAATTCAAGTAACAATCAACACAGCTTCTATTCTACAATGCGACTATGTATAGTTTAACAACAATTTATTTGATGTAACGGGTCAAGTTACATACTCACATAATTAAACAACATTATCAATCAACAATTCTATTTAACTATTTGACCTGTTTGTTTGTCGAGTGAACTTCGTCACTTCTATGACATACCAACTCGCAATTGACACTACATTCTCATTAACATTTCTAAGACTATTGTTTATGCATAATGTAACGAAACCGAAGTCACGTACCTTTTAAAGCACACCTTTCAAGCGTGTATCACCTCCGGCTTGTCCGCTTGACGTTCCGGATTCCTTGCCTAAAGAGTTCAATTTACAATAAGTTTAGAACTCTTTCACAAGCTTTATCGCATAATTTGCTACAATAATCAAATCTGCGTTTTTACCCAACTTTTAACATTTTAACCCTCACTTAGACGTTCCATCAAACACCTAGCGGGTCAGATTTTTATATAAACAAAACCAAGTTCATGACTTGTAATTATCATCTAAACTAACTTTACTTAGTCAATTCTACATATATCTTAACATCAATATTTCTGAAATTTATTCTAAATTTCAGATTTGTGTTAGAACGAGATCACACTTCTAAGGCTTATCAAGTTTTCTTCAAGTTTATTAATCACCTACAATGGTGGTTATAAACTCTATAATTATCATGAAATCTTTTAACAAAATTTCACCTAGGGTTCATCCCTAGACACCATATCTCTTCTAATTACATTCATGCATGACACAATCAAGCTAAATTTCGATCTTTCATAATTAACCTAGAACTTGAGATGAATCAAAACTTCAAGATTTTACATACCTTATGATCCCTTCAACTAGGTGATCATTAATTTATGCTTGAAAATCGATTTGGACATGATTTAAGCCTTCAATTTGTGGCTTTTGTGAATGTTAGGGTTTTGGAGGATGGGGGTCGCCCTTCCCTGCTTCTGATCGAACCAGACCTCACAAAACGTGAGTATGGTTTTTGTTTTATGTAATTAAGTTTTATTTTTAACAACATAGGCCCCTCAACTTTCAATTGGGTTTATAATTTAGGCTTTCTACCTCATTCATGTGTTATTGCAAGAATCCTAACAAACCGGGTTATTTATCCTAGTTAGCTTATTTCTCGTTTATTTTACACTTTATAATTCTAATATAAAGTTTTACATTTTCGGGGTGTTACAGGTCCACCCCCCTTAAAAGGGTTTCGTCCCTGAAACCTCCTTTAAGTAGGCCTTTGGTTTGGACCTATCCATCTTAGTTTCGTTTTTCAAGGCATTCTTTCTTTTCCGACATAAGGTTTTTATTCATGTTGACATGTTCGTCTTTTAGGCATATGTCCTATTGGACCGTAACCTTTTATCATCTATTTTCTATCTTTGTTGCCTATTTGACCGGGTTGCCTTTTGACCATCTAGTCACTGAGTCCGTCAGCATACTTACTTGACGCTAGTCTTACATTGACAAGCGCTCTACATAGGTCACAGCGTTATTTAGACTACAACTTGTTTTATTGCCTAAACTAATTGGTCACCATTTTACCTCATACCTCGTCATTCGGGTATGCAATATTGCCGTCATCGGCCCTTTGCGTGCTTATAATTTCATATCTAGTCATTCACACTATAACGTGATTACATTCTATATTACTTTTTGTGTCCGTGATCACATCACGTCATGTTTAGTTTTACATCGGCTTTTCATTCTTAAGAATCTTTCCTCCGAATGCATCATCTTACAGCTTTCGACGTTAAGACCTATATTCTTTAGTACTAACCATTTTCTAATTTCTCTCACGGTATTTATAGGTGTTAGAACATCGTTTCTTTACTAAAACTGAATTTTAGTTTAATGTTTTTCTCTTTAACCCATGTCGATTAATCATATCAAGGAATTGACGACAAGGATTATTCTTCTGGGTTATCCTTTTACGCGAGAAATCATAATTGGCTCCCCACGCTTTATATTATCGACCCGTAGGTTCCTTTACTTAGCCTTGTAGACTAATTGGCTTTTTACTAATTGGCTGTCACATTGTGTTACCTGAAACGCGTTTTAAAAATATTTGTCAGTGGGAAATACTGGTGAGTGAATCCCAGTTTAATCAAGAAACATTTTATCAATTAAAACAGTATTGAGGGTGATCACATTGTTTATTTCTACACAATTACTCATTCAGTACTGTCAATCCTGACTGGCGGGTCATATTACACATTGGCTAACTCGTTGTCCAATAGTAACGTATTGTCGTCCCGACTTACTACTCACAGTGTAGTAAATTTTGTATACAAAACCCCAACATACCGGCAGTAATTGAAGAACTACAAAGACTCAATCACCGCTTAATCACATTGTAAAGTATTCAAGGTTTTGTAAAATATTAGAAAAAGTTTAACAAAAATTGGATAAACTCACTTTGCTATCTTAGACTTCGCGTAAGGGTTTCCTGGATATAATCTATAATTTATACAAATGTACATAGGTTAGTATCATAACCCTTTGAAAATATTAATGATACCCTCCCCGAGACGGCATTCCAACAACTACGTCGGGCAGAACCACGACAGTTGTTACGGAACCCTAAATCAATCGGGCAGCGTATCTAATACGAAACTGGGGTTATAATACTTACAACGGAGCAGAACCTCGCTAATTAGGGGGTATAATACCAGCTTTCTAAAGCCTATATTCAGAAATTGAGATTGAGAAATGAAAACGGGACGAGCTGAAATGAAATCCGATGCGTTCTTTATATAGTTGCTGAACCTGGGTCTCACGCGGCCCGCGTAACACATAAGGGGGGCTTACGCGGCCCGCGTCAAAGCTGGGTCAACGCGTAGCTCGTCCGGATCACCAACTAGGCTTAACACGATGATGACACGTGTCATCACCGGGCTGCGCCACTATTTTGATCTCACGCGGCCCGCGTAAGCTTAGGGGGAATCTTACGCGGCCCGCCTAAACTAAAGAAACCGACGAAATCAGTTTCCAACCTTGATACTGCCCGCGTAAGGTTGGGGTGGGTCCTACGCAGCCCGCCTCAGCCTAAAAATCAGGTTTTTTATTTATTTCAAATGCTATTTAATGTATTTCGGGCTCGGTTTGCACATACGGGGTGTATTTAAAGACATATTAAGACATTTTAAAAATATACTAGGGTGTCAGAATTTATTTGAGGACGTCGGTTTTATTGAGGATTGTTACATCCTCCCCACCTTGTTTTAAAGCTCGTCCTCGAGATCTACTGGAACAAGTGCGGATATTTCCTTTGCATTTCAGATTCAAGCTCCCATGTGTATTCAGGTCCTCTTTTGGAGTCCCACTTCACTTTGACCAGAACTAGTCTCTTATGCTTGAGGTTCTTGACTTTCCTGTCTTCAATCTATAGAGGCATTTCTACAAACTTGAGTTGTTCATTTACCTCTATATCCTTAAGAGGTACTATCAGTGATTCATCAGCTAAACACTTTTTGAGATTAGATACATGAAATACATCATGTATTCCTGCCATTTCCTCTGGCAGTTGTAGCTGATAGGCTACAGGTCCTATTCTTCTAATAATCTCAAAAGGTCCAATATACCTGGGACTTAGCTTTCCCCGTTTGATGAATCTTACTACTCCTTTCCAAGGAGAGACTTTTAATAATACTTTATCTCCTACTTGAAATTCCAAGGGTTTGCGTCGGTTATCAACATAACTCTTCTGTCGATCACGTGCTGCTTTTAGTCGTTCCTTGACTTGAATAATCTTGTCAGTTGTTTCTTGCACTATCTCAGGTCTAGATAGTTGCTTTTCCCCAATTTCTGCCCAACAGACTGGGGTTCGGCACTTTCGTCCATAAAGTGCTTCAAATGGTGAAGCATTGATACTTGTGTGATAACTATTATTATAAGAAAATTCTATTAAAGGTAAGTGATCATCCCAATTACCTTCGAAATCAATTACACAAGCTCTAAGCATGTCTTCCATTGTCTGAATTGTCCTTTCGCTTTGTCCGTCTGTTTGAGGATGATAAGCCGTGCTTAGATTTAACTTGGTTCCCATTGCCTTTTGGAAACTTGACCAAAAATGAGAGGTAAATCGACTATCCCTATCAGAAACAATTGATAAAGGAATTCCATGTAAAGAAACAATTTCATTTACATATAATTTAGCTAATTGTTCCATACTAAGAGTTTCCTTCATTGGTAGGAAATGAGCTGACTTGGTTAGCCTATCTACAATCACCCAGATTATATCATTTCCTTTCTTTGTTTTAGGTAATTTAGTAACAAAATCCATTGTTATTAATTCCTATTTCCACACTGGCATTTCTAATTGCTGTAACAAACCTGAAGGTTTCTGATGTTCAGCTTTAACTTGTGAACAGGTTAAACATTTAGAAACATAGGCTGCTATGTCCTTTTTCATTCCTATCCACCAGAAATTTTTCTTTAAATCCTGGTACATCTTATCGTTTCCTGGATGCATCGTATATTTGGACTTATGAGCTTCTTCTAATATACGATGACGTAGGTTTTCTAATTTAGGTATCCATATTCTCTTTTTATGGAATCTCCAAATTCCATATGTTCCTTGTTCTAACTCTTTAATCATACCTTTCAATTTTTCAGTATCATCCTTGATTACTGATTCTTGTACTTCTCTTATCTGATCATTTAAATCTACTTGCAGATTTAATTTAAGAGAACGTACCCTTTTTGGCTTTTCATGATACTTTTGGCTTAAAGCATCTGCCACTACATTTGGTTTTCCTTCATGATACTGGATATCACAATCATAGTCACTAAGCATTTCCATCCAGCGTCTTTGTCTCATATTCAACTCCTTTTGCTTGAAAATATACCTTAAACTCTTATGATCAGTGAATATTGTAAACTTACTACCATAAAGGTAATGTCTCCAAATCTTAAGAGCAAAAATTATAGCTCCTATTTCTAAATCATGGGTTGAATAATTCTCTTCATGATTCTTAAGTTGTCTAGATGCGTAAGCTATAACCTTTTGTCGTTGCATCAATACACATCCATAACCTAATTTGGAAGCGTCGTAATAGACTACAAAGTCTTCAGCTCCTTCTGGTAATGCTAATATGGGGGTATGGGTTAATCTTTTCCTAAGGATTCTAAATGCTTCTTCTTGTTTAATTCCCCATTCAAACTTAACAGATTTACAGGTTAGCTTAGTTAAGGGAATGACTATTCTAGAAAAATCTTGAATAAATCTTCTATAATAACCGGCCAATCCTAAGAAACTTCTAACCTCAGTTGGTGATTCAGGGGTTTTCCATTTAGTAATTGCCTCGATTTTTGTTGGATCCACATGAATTCCTTCATGATTGACTAGGTGTCCGAGAAACTGTACCTGTTCTAACCAAAATTCGCACTTGGAAAATTTAGCGTAAAGCTTTTCCTTTCTTAATAAACTTAAAAGTGCGTGCAAATGCTTTGCATGGTCCTCTTTATTCTTAGAATAAATGAGAATATCATCTATGAAAACAATTATGAATTTATCCAAATATGGCTTACATATTCGGTTCATCATGTCCATAAATACAGCTGGGGCATTGGTTAAACCAAATGGCATGACTAGTAAATTCATAATGGCCATACCTTGTTCTGAATGCGGTCTTAGGAATATCCTCTTCCTGTACCTTTAATTGATGATATCCTGACCTTAAATCGATTTTAGAGAAAAATCGAGCTCCTTGCAGTTGATCAAACAGATCATCGATTATTGGTAATGGGTACCGGTTCTTAATAGTGACCTTGTTTAATTCACGGTAGTCAATACACATACGCATCGATCCGTCTTTCTTTTTAACAAACAGTATCGGCGCTCCCCATGGTGACGAACTTGGCCGTATGAATCCTTTCTCCAACAATTCGTCTAATTGTTTCTTTAATTCTTGCATTTCTGCAGGTGCCAAACGGTAAGGTGCTTTGGCAATCGGTGCTGTTCCTGGTATTAAATGGATTCTGAATTCAACTTCTCTATCTGGAGGTTGCCCTGGCAATTCTTCTGGAAATACATCTGAAAACTGAGATACTACTGGAATATCTTTTAAATCCTTTCCTTTAGTGTTAGTGATTATGGAAATCAAATACACTATAGAACCTTTTCTTATATAACTTGCAGTTTTCATCACAGAGATAAATTTTGTGGATCTAGATGGTTTATCTCCTTTAATTGTGATCGTTTTACCTTTTGGTGAATTTACTTGAATTGACTTTTGATCACATAAAATACTAGCTTTATTGGTTATTAACCAATCAATTCCTAAAACAACATCGAATCCTGCCAGATTCATGGGATAAAGGTTTGTAATAAATTTCTGATTTAAAATTTCTATGCTTGCTCCCTGCAAGATTTCAGAAATCCTAACAATTTCTCCATTAGCTGTCTCTACTAAGCATTCTTGTGGTAGTTTAGTTAATGACTGATTTAGAAATTTGCAAAATGATGTATTAATAAAACTTTGGTTTGCACCAGAGTCAAATAATACTTTAGCAAAGACATCATTAACTAAAAACGTACCAACTATGACATCTGGAATCATCTTGGCTTCATCTGCGGTTAGAACAAATGCTCTAGCATTTTGAGTATTCTTGTTGTCTGTAGCTGGAGCTAATTTAGGGCAATTAGGCTTAATATGACCTTGTTCTCCGTAGTTGTAACATATCCTGTTATTAGCTTTCTTCCTGCAATTTTCTTCCTTGTGTTTCGATATTTTGCAAAAGTTACAGTATATGGAGTATCTTCCTGAATGCTTTCTTTTGCAATTCTTACAGTAAGGTGTAGAGGTAGAACCTATATTTTTCCCACGATTAAAATTTCCAGAACGAAATTCTTGTGTGAGCTTCTGGGTTAGGTTCCTCCTTTGATCTTCTTCTCGAGTGCGGACTAATTCATTTGTCAAGGTATTTTCCAGTTCTACAACTTCTTCTATGGTTTGAGGTCTAGCTGCCTTGACTACGTGTCTTATCTCTCCAATTAATCCCCAGATATAACGGGAGATCAATACTGGTTCAGGTGAAGCAAGGGTTGGCACTATTCTAGCGTGTTCGAAGAATAATTTAGTGTATCCCTTACTATCCACACCAGTCATCCTAAGGTTTAGGAATTTGTTTGCTATCTGTTCCTTCTCATTGGGTGGGCAGAATTTCCTTTCTACCTTGTCCTTAAATTCTTCCCATTCCATATTGTAAGTTCTATCACTTCCTCTTGATTGGAGGATAGTGTTCCACCATTCTAGTGCTGAATTCTTAAACAGATTAGAAGCAAACAATATCTTATCTTCTTCAGCACACTTGCTTATTCTTAAGACTGCCTCGGTCTTTTCTATCCAGTGTAGGGTTGCAATGGCCCCTTCGTTGCCCGAGAATTCCATTGGTTTACAAGACCAGAATTCTTTATAAGAACAACCGTAAGACACGGTTCTTCTCCTTTTGGGAATGGGCATTTGAAGTACGGGTCCATTGTTCACACTGTTTTCTGGTTCGATGGGTCGCTTACTGCTATGCTTAATTTTATTATTCGCTTCTTGAATCGTTTGGATAAAAATGGCATTACATCTATGATTCCTTGTGCCACTATATGTTGAACGGCACTATTATCCATTTGGTTTCCATTGTTATTGATGTTTGGATTCTCATTAACCATGTTAATGTTACTCTGGTTATCATTATTCAGATTTCCTTGATTTCCTTCATCGGCCATCTGAATTTTAAACATTTACCAATCATTAATAGAGTAATTAAATAGTTTAAGTAACAACCACATAATACACATATTGGTCAAAAACGTCGTGCATTGCGACTTTACTCTTTTTGCTATAGTAGGCGTCAAATACATACTAAAACAGAATTACAATACTACTATGCCTCGTTAACCACAGAGTGGTCTATACTACGATAGATTTATTATTACACATATTTTATTTATTATTATTACCAACTTTATCATCTCCTTCATGGATATGGATTTCCCCTGAAATCCATCTGGCGCTCATCGTATTTCCATACGAGTTGCTCTCCTACATACCTCATCCTCTCGCTACTTTCTATGATTTCCTCTCCAAAATTTCGGAGTTCTTGCAAATTCTCTGCACTCATTGGGGGTGCAGGTACTGGTATTGGCTCTGGGTACTGAGGTACTGGATTCTCCTGAGGGTATGGATTTTCCAAAATCTCCCTAATGTATTCATCATTGTCAAAATAGGGATCTAGTGGGTCCAAACCTGGATACGCTGCTAAGTTCGGTAAGGTTTCTTCGTCTAAGTGATAGCGTGGCACATAATCCCTATGATCATCAAACCATGGATCATAATTTGGATCTAGAGGATTAGGGGCTGGTATCCTAGGTATCTCCTCAGGGTTAAAATCAGGCATTTCTACCTCCATTGGTTGAGTGGAAAACAAAGGTAAGGGTTGTGGGGCTACTAGTTGTTCCAGACTTGGGTCAGCACCAGTTGTAGCTAGGATATGGAAATTGGCTAGGCTTCTATTAAGCATATCCTGTGTATGGGCATCTGTCTTTCGCTTAACGGCTGCTAAGGCTCTTTGCTGTTGCAACTTTCGCATTCTTTTCCTACGCGCAAAAGCTTCCTTACTGAACCATCCTCTCTTTTTGTGAGGGAATGGCTCTTCTGACTGAGCTTTAAAGGCAAACATCCCTTCTTTCTGATCAGCAGAATACCAAGAAAGGGCAGGCTATGAAGAGGTACCTTCACTCCTAGGTGAATCAGATAACTGACGACACATGTCTGAGGGTCCTTGATCACTCATACTATAAACTAACAAATAGTCAAATAACACAAAACACATAATCACATAAATTATTTCCTAACACAAAATTTAGAATTTAAGTGTCAGCAGAACACTTCTTTGGCTTAGACCAGTGGCTAGGCTCTGATACCACCTTCTGTCGCAACCCCCGATCCCTTATCTGTATCGGGAACGGGCGAACGCGAACTCAGAATTTCGGTGGTATCAGTTGGTTAATTTGGCAGCGGAAATTACATCAGGACCGTAGTTAGGAAATGTTTATCAGAGTAAAACCACCATATTTGATATTAATAATTACATGGGTAAAACCCAAGTTTCTTATTACAATACGTTTATAGGGATATACCCTATTTTATTGAAATTAAAACATCGTCTTTTAGGTAACTTTTATAGCCACATTCTTCCCAAGCCTTCAGTGCTCTCCAGCTGGCTTTTTACTAATTGGCTGTCACATTGTGTTACCTGAAACGCGTTTTAAAAATATTTGTCAGTGGGAAATACTGGTGAGTGAATCCCAGTTTAATCAAGAAATATTTTATCAATTAAAACAGTATTGAGAGCGATCACATTGTTTATTTCTACACAATTACTCATTCAGTACTGTCAATCCTGACTGGCGGGCCATATTACACATTGGCTAACTCGTTGTCCAATGGTAACGTATTGTCGTCCCGACTTACTACTCACAGTGTAGTAAATTTTGTATACAAAACCCCAACATACCGGCAGTAATTGAAGAACTACAAAGACTCAATCACCGCTTAATCACATTGTAAAGTATTCAAGGTTTTGTAAAATATTACAAAAAGTTTAACAAAAAAAATGGATAAACTCACTTTGCTATCTTAGACTTAGCGTAAGGGTTTCCTGGATATAATCTATAATTTATACAAATGTACATAGGTTAGTATCATAACCCTTTGAAAATATTAATGATACCCTCCACGAGACGGCATTCCAACAACTATGTCGGGCAGAACCACGACAGTTGTTACGGAACCCTAAATCAATCGGGCAGCGTATCTAATACGAAACTGAGGTTATAATACTTACAACGGAGCAGAACCTCGCTAATTAGGGGGTATAATACCAGCTTTCTAAAGCCTATATTCAGAAATTGAGATTGAGAAATGAAAACGGGACGAACTGAAATGAAATCCGATGCGTTCTTTATATAGTTGCTGAACCTGGGTCTTACGCGGCCCGCGTAACACATAAGCAGGGCTTACGCGGCCCGCTTCAAAGCTGGGTCAACGCGTAGCTCGTCCGGATCACCAACTAGGCTTGACACGATGATGACACGTGTCATCACCGGGCTGCGCCACTATTTTGATCTCACGCGGCCCGCGTAAGCTTAGGGGGAATCTTACGCGGCCCGCCTAAACTAAAGAAACCAACCAAATCAGTTTCCAACCTTGATACTGCCCGCGTAAGGTTGGGGTGGGTCCTACGCGGCCCGCCTCAGCTTAAAAATCAGGTTTTTTATTTATTTCAAATGCTATTTAATGTATTTCGGGCTCGGTTTGCACATACGGAGTGTATTTAAAGACATATTGAGACATTTTAAAAATATACTAGGGTGTCGGAATTTATTTGAGGATGTCGGTTTTATTGAGGATTGTTACATTTGGGGATTTCGGTAACGGTATTTTCGGTACCGGTTGGTACCGAGCTCATCAAATCCTGTAGCAACGCAGCAATGCTAGTAATTGCACCGCTTAGATTACTTTTCATACACACAGTAAGTAAACTGTATTTTGTTTGAATGAAGTTTTATATACACAACAACTTATTTTGCTTTCTTTTCTGTATTTTTCTGTAATGAATGAATTGTAGCATGTAAAATTAACTTGGATATTTAGAATATTGATGAGCAAATCGTATCAAATCCTGTAAACGAACCGGTATCGTATAGGTACCAAATTTACTATACCAAATCATTTTTGGTACCAATTTGGTACCCACCTTTTGGCGTTTTCAGAATCGTTACTTTCGGTTCGACACCGATCTAGCACTATACCTGTATTTATTGATTTTTACCTTCAAATACCATACCGTATTGTACCGAGCATTTTCGGTGCCGGTACCTAATTTCGATGATTTTCCGGATCGGTACTTTCGCTGCCGTTACCGGTACCGAGCTCATCCACATTTTAACGTGTTAGTACCGTAATAACTGAACTGAAAACAATCGAATTTTCAACGTATAGGACGTGTGGGTCCTATTATTCTATATTAGGTTATTTAAAATCTTTTTTTATGACGGGGTGACTATACTTACCACGTCATTTTATTTATGTTTTGATATTCGGTATCTGTTTGCTGTTGCTGACACGCCTTTTGTACTTATTGGGTCCCGTCGCAACGCGCGAGCGGAAAATAACTAGTTCTAATATAATAATTATAATATAATATAATTATAATTTTATAATTATAATTTATAATTATAAGTATAATTTTATAATTTATAATTTATAATTTATAATTTATAATTTATAATTTATAATTTATAATTTATAATTATAATATAATTATAATTATAATTTATAATTATAATTATAATTATAATATAATTATAAGAGTAAACTGCCATTTTGGTCCCTGTGGTTTAGGCACTTTTGTCATTTTAGTCCAAATCTCAAACTTTTTAAATCTGGGTCCCTGTGGTTTCACTTTTATTGCCATTTTAGTCCAAAATTAAGAGTAAACTGCCATTTTGGTCCCTGTGGTTTCACTTTTATTGTCATTTTAGTCAAAATCTCAAACTTTTTGGAACAGTCAAAAAAAGGGGGATTTTGAATTTTGGACTAAAATGGCAATAAAGATGAAACCACAGGGATCCAGATTTAAAAAGTTTAAGATTTGGACTAAAATGGCAAAAATGCCCAAACCACAGGGACCAAAATGGCAGTTTACTCTAATTATAATTTATAATTTTATAATTTATAATTATAATTGTAATTATAATTATAATTTTAATTATAATTGTAATTGTAAATATAATTATAATTATAATTATAATATAATATAATTATAAATACAATTATAATTTATAATTTATAATATAATATAATATAATATAATATAATATAATATAATATAATATAATATAATATAATATAATATAATATAATATAATATAATATAATATAATATAATATAATATAATATAATATAATATAATATAATATAATATAATATAATATAATATAATATAATATAATTATAATTTTATAATTATAATTGAGTAAATTGCCAAAATTGTCCCTGAGGTTTGGGTATATTTGTCAGTTTCGTCCAAAACAACTTTTTTTGTACTAAATAGTCCTTCACTTTTCAGATTTTTTGCCATTTTCATCCAAAAGTCTAATTTGCCTTATTTTTTCTGTTAAATATTTGGATGAAAATGACAAAAAATCTCAAATCTAAGGGACGATTTTGGCAAAAAAAAAGTTAGACGTCTGGATGAAAATGGCAAAAAATCTCAAAAGTAAAGGGCAATATGGTACAAAAAAGCTGTTTTGGATGAAATTGGCAAATATGCGCAAACCTCAGGGACGATTTTGGCAATTTACTCTTTATAATTATAATTATAATATAATTTATAATTATAATTATAATTATAATTTTATAGTTATAATTTATAATTATATTATATTATATTATAATTATAATTATAATTACAATTATATTTACAATTACAATTACAATTATAATTACAATTACAATTATAATTACAATTACAATTACAATTATAATTACAATTATAATTATAAAATTATAATTATATTATAATTATAAATTATAATTATATTATAATTATAATTTATAATTATAGGGATTTCGAATTTACGATCTTTCTCTGTGTCCATAATGTAGATAATATGCAGTATTGTAGTAGCATCATTTTATCATTGTTCTATGAACTTCATACATTCTTTCTCCAAGATCATACAAAGATCCATTATACATTGTTTTAATCAACATAGATCTGCAGAGGTCTTAAACAAATATGCACCATGAGTTTGATCCACTGATTCGTTAATAAAAACTATTTACATATCATAAAACTACAACATGCACGGTGCACTAGGAGCATACAAATGATCCATTGATTTGTGTTTCTGTAGGAGTATTAAATATCGTCAAAGTCGTCGCTCTATGATTAAAATGAGGTGGATGATCATCAAAAACAAATTCAAAATCCCTAGAAATAAAGCATCCCGTCTTAGATGCTTGATGTCAGCAAAACAGATCATTGTGATACTAGTAAATCAAGGTTCTCATCCATTGAGCAAGGGAAACTGAGGGGCCGATTGAAAGTATGAAGCCTGTCGAACCTGAATCGAACCTTCGAACCTGTGATTTAAGATCCCAAATCAAACTTATTTAACCAGATTCAAATCTACAAACGAACAGGAGTGACTATTTTTTTAAGTTAAAATTAAAAAACAAAAAAATATCCATTTTGGTAAATATTTTTCAAATCACCTATTTTGGTAAATATTTTTTTTCCACCAACACCCTTTAAAAAAAACTCCTCTTGTTTGTATTAGAATGTATATTTAGTCCATAAATAGTGTCCTCTGTTTTAGTGTCATTAATTGTTTCATTATCAATTGTATGTATCTATCCTTATTTAAAAGGTATTAAAAACTAATGTCAAACAAGAATTATTACAGACCACAAACACTTTTATGGTATCAGAGCTTAGTGTCACGGGGTTAGTTTTCGACCCTGCGTGGCATCCCCAAGTCCCCGGGGACAAGCCAATCATCCCACTTCTTTGTGTGGGTCACTGATTTCGTTCTGCCTTGGACTCATGAGAAGAGCGGCACTAGCTCTCGACCAGTGGTGCGCTCGTCGTTGCACAACTAGGCACGTACACTTCTTCATTGACACTGATTCTTTAATGTTTCGCATTTTGTACTTTCCTTATTTAGAAAGTGTAACTCGTATTTCTATTTTCTGAAACTTGTACTCGTATTGTATTCATATTTCTTTCCTATATTTGTAATCCGAGACTTCAGTCGTAATGGAAATTCACTTTTATACATATACTTGTTATACTTGTATTATACACAATCAAACTTTAGATACACATTTGCATGCAACCAAGACTTATTACACGCTTGATTTAACATTTATACGTTGCACGATACTTGCACGACACTTAGAAACATGTTCCATGATCAAAACAAGCCAAAACATGAACTTTCAGCTTATAATGATAACATAATGGAAGTTCAGTGGCCAAAGTGTGAAAAACAAACCCTACCTCATCTCTATATAAACAAGCCTCTATCTCACCCCCATTTTCACTTTTCCAACTCATACTCTCCAAATACTCTCAAATTAGTTGCAAACTCAAGAAAAGGCAGAATTATCTAAGTGCCAAAGTGAAAACTTTTCTCACATTTTCACATCTTTTCTTCACTTCTTCTTCCACTTGAAAGCTTGGAACGCCTCTAGCAGTGTTTCCACAAGTTTACCATGGTAAACTAAGGTGGAACATCACCATTTTGATGTCCAAACTTTCTATTTTGGAAGAAACCTTATGAATATGTTTATGAACTTTTATTTACTTATTCGAACTTACACCCATCTTCTAACCAAGTCTATGGTTATGGAGTTTGTGTAGGGATGATTCTTATTAGTTTAGAGATGCAAATACCCTCTAAACTTTATGGTTTGGATAAGGTTTTAGATAACCTACAAGTGATGAAACCATCCAAGCTCACCATGTTCAATATGGTGAGACTTGTGTTTTTGGTAAATGTGTGAACCATGAAAGCTTGGGCTTTCCAAACTTGTTCCACCACCTCACTTGATGTTTTATTTGTTATTCCAAGTAGTTTCCTAGACCTAAAGTAACACAATCCCGAAGCATCTCCAACATTTTCCATGATGGATATGAAACACCAGGGTTGTTCTTACTTGGCTACTTGATGTAACACCTCATAAAAATCGTGTCCAATAATGTGTTGACACGTGTCCCTAATCCCAATTATGTCAAACGATGACTAGGAGGGACTATTATTGCCAAACAATGAAAACTTTGAATGTGCAAGAACTAAAAGTGTCAACATGCTTAAACTAAGCTTTGAGTGACCTTATACGGTATTCGTATTCTCTTATAGAGCCACTTGTTGGATAAACGAAACCGTTTACGATAAAATTCAAAAGTTGTATATCGAAGGGTTAAAAGTGTCAACCTATAAATTTTTACCTCTGAGTGACCTTTTAACGAACCCAGAGCATCATGATGTTCAATCATACTCTCGGGAATGCCTAATATTGGCCACTGACGACTTTCGTACCTTATAATAACATTATAAAAGAAACTAGAAAGTAATGTGCCAAAAGTGTCAAATATTAAAAGCTAAAAAGTGCATAAAAGGATCAGGGACTGAAGTTGCCAAGGTGTGAAACTTATTTGACTGGGCTGACCAGCCTCGTGGGCCGCGACCCGCTGGGCCATCATTCTCGCGGGCCGCCAGAGCCCAGTAGCTGCAGAATTATTTTTTTTATTATTTCTTTGCTTTTTCTCCAAACATACAACCTATACACACATGAATTCGATTCTAGGGGCTCTTTAATGGTTTTAGAAACCTGCCATGACACTTGTAATGATCTCTAGCTCCTCCATAACACTTGTCTTGATCCAAGAACACCCCAAAACACTATAAATAGGAGTGTTCATTCACCATTTTTCTTTGCACCTTTCATTCTTTCTCTCTATCTTCTCTTGTGGAAGTTCCTGAGTAATTGGGAGCATCCCTCTGAGTTCTATTAAGTCCCTAGGACCACTTGTAAGTGTTCCTTTCCTGACTGGTTCGTTTATTAGGCTTTTAAAACTGAAAAGTCAAGCGTTTACGATAAACGCTTTGAATTTCAGTTAGACCTTAAATGGTTAAGCCATTGTTCGCAATGAACATGGCTATGTGATCCTAATTAGGTAGGTGCTAATCCCTCAAAAGGGCACCTCCTAAGAATCAGGTTTGCTTGGTCAATTGACGAGTCAACATATTAATGTTTTAAAAAGTCAAAGGGTCAGTTTTTAAAATAATTGCAATATGAGTTTAGAAGTGTTCTAAAATATGTTTTATCACTTAAACAACTTAGTAATAATTATTAGAACATGTGTAAACATGTTCGGCTCATCAATTCCAGTTTTAGGGTCGGTTCGCAACTGAAAGTCGCGAAGTTTGACTTCTGCTTTGACTTTCGATTATGAACCGAACTAGAGTAGTATGCTACTGATTTAAGTTTCCGTTCTGATCTTAATATGATGTGGGATAACCCTATAAGGTTATATTACACGATCATACTAGTAAACTGAGTTTTTTAGCATGTTCCGTTATTATGCCGTACTTTGACTATTATGCCCTTTTGTTTAAAGGGTGAATTGCATATCTCCCCTTAGAAATCTTCTTAATTGCATATTTACCCAATTCACAATTAAAATTGCATATATCCCCTTCACAAACTATTAAAATTGCGAATTTACCCATTTTAATATATTTTATTAAAAATAAATTATATAATGTCCATTTTACCCATAATTTTATTAAACTTAAATATTTACCCATTTTAAAAACACACAAACTAACAAGCTTTGCAGAGCATACCATGACAATATTGATTTGGAACGATTACACAATATATATAAAAAAGATCTAATCAAACGAAGATGAATAAGCAAAACATTTACAACAATATATTTACTAAATATATGGTCATATGAAGTGAGTGGACTTTGACATTATCGTGCTCTGCTCTCTGCAACAATTTACAAAATTGGCTTTAATCATTGATGATACCAAACCTTGAATTAGACCATGATAATGAAACAAGTATCAAAGTCGAATCTCAACAGGAAAGGAAATCACACCTAAAAATGGTTTGGCAGTGGAATCGTGACTAAGGAAGAATCGTCGTCCTTCTGACTTCTAAGTCTCGGTTGTCTGCATCACCGACGCCGAGAACGGAATTGTCTGAGAGAGAGGAAATTGCCTGAGAAAGATGATATCGTCGGTGATCGAATTGCCTGAGAGATGGAATTGCTGCCAACGTAATCGCCGTCCGCAGACTGTTGAATAGCCTGAGAGAGACAAGTTTATTTTTTTATTTTTTTATTTTTTTTTTGTATTTTGAACCTCCATTTCCGTATGAATCTGATTAGGATTTTTTTTTTTCAATTTTTAAAAGGGTAACTTGGTCATTTCAGCAGACAAGGGGAAATATGCAATTTTAAATTGGGCTTGGGTAAATATGCAATTGAAAGTGTTTTTAAGGGGAAATATGCATTTTTCTCTTGTTTAAAAATAAGGTCTTAAATATAAACGAGCATGAAAATGTGTTATATACTGACAAGTAAACATGTTTAGAATATTTTGATGTTTATAATATGGTTATAAACTGAGTTTACGTATATAATCGTAAACTATGCTTTTAAAAGGACTAAAATGCCCTTTTTCATTTAAAATGAGTTTTAAACATAAATTCTTGGCAAAACTCATCATGTACTGATGTGATATCATATTTAGGATTTATTGGGATTTTAAGTCAGATTATATACTGATTTTAACTTCAAGTTCTTGTACAATGCTAGTAAATGACGATAATGCCCTTATGGCACTTAAAATGAATTTTAAGCATAATATTCATACCAAACCTTTTGCTTACTGATATGTTATGACAAACAAAATATTTTAAATATTCAAAGCTGGTCATAACATCAGATTTCATAAACCATCACATAAATCGTCATTTAACGACTTTAACGTCGTTTAGGCGCATAGTATGGTTTAAACCATATTTATGAATCAAGACTTGTTACCTACTGATTTTATAAATTATTTTAAATATTTTTACAGTAGATATAAGTGATAAACTCAGAATCCCAAACAAATTCTCAAACTATGTGTGAAATGACCAAAATGCCCCTACGGTGCATAGTTTGGTCTTAAAGCACAAACCACACATATATTTGATATCCTACTAATATGATATCGTAATTTAACCATTTTTACAGTATGTTTATGACCATAACATCAGTTTACTTGCAAGCTCCTTTTATAAGTTGTAAATTACCAAAAAGCCCTTATGAGGCATAGTTTGATTTTAAAACCTTAACGGGCATACAAGTTGATATCCTACTGATATCATAACTTGTTTAAAGTGTATTGGCATATGGAACTTGTTCATGACTCAACCGGTTACCCGATATCGCTTATACGCGTACGGTTAGACTACGTAACTAATTTACATAAGTTTACCGAAACGGGTTTAACCTTATCGTTTTGATCTCAAAATCCAGAATGTACATAATTTACCCATATTATACAAGTCCTAGTACTTGTTGGGTTTAAACTACATTCTATTCGGTATATGCTTAATCTAGCGAGCTTATTCTTAAGTATCAGGTCATATCTAAAGGGATTACCTTTGGCCCGTATACATTCTAATAGATAATTCTGTTCATTCCAGACTAGATAATCGGACTTGGGTCAATAATACTTAGACTTGCGGCTTTTTGGCAAATATAATCATATTGATTGGAAGCTAGCAAAAAGGTAAATACTCTTGACTTATTTTAGTGTAAACTTAGGATGACAAATATGCCTCTTGGAGCGGTTATTATACAAGTAAGTCGCCTATGATTGCACTGAAATGTAAGAATACGGTTTAATCCGTTTACTTGATAATTAATATAATTGGGGGTTAATGATACCATGTCCAAACAACCCAATGGGTTAATCAAGTATATAATCTCGTAACAAGAATAATCCCAAGATATATTTAAAGGATCACCTATGGGTTTTCCATATGTATAACACTCTTTTCGAAAACTATTTTTCCAAAGAGTCAGTTAATTGTATTTACCAGCTTTGGCTAACGTATTTTCAAAAGATTGAACAGCATGTACCGAACCTTATTATAGGCTGGGAATACGGGTCAGTTAGAATGAAGGCTAAGGAATTTGCACTCCTGATGCTTAAGGCCTATGATGTCTAAAGCTCTGTTTATTTAGATCCTGCCTGTGGGCTTGTATCGAGCGCTTGTAATACTTTTATACATTCAAGCTTTATTTTAATAATTTCAATCCAATACTTCCGCTGCATATTATTATATTGTGATAACTGTTATCCAACCGTCACGATTGTACCCATCCGGGCCCACCAGAGATCGGGGCGTGACACTTGATGAAGTTAGTTAGTTTATACTTTTGTTATCCATGACTAACCGGGTTTATCAACTATATTGATAAACCATGTGCTTTGGTGAATCCTACAATGAGGTTATTCATACCTCTATGCTTGACTTATATGACACTATATGATAATACATGATGGACCAAACTATATACTATATAATATAAAATATATATTAGTTGAATTCTTGATGTTAACCGGATTATGGTTACATGTCAAGAACATAGCTTATTTTACCTAGGTTCTAAACTCCTCGGTTTTGATTCTAATAGGCAAATTAAGACCCATGAAATCACTTATAAACTTTAGTGTCAAAACGAGTATTTAGACAAGATATACTTTCGTGTACTTATACTTTTATAAATTCTGAATCCAAACTCTCTACCAAATCCGAATACTTACACACCTCCGTTTCCCTAATGTAGGGTAACTTCGGTGTTCTCGACTCTCAACGCATCAATCACGTACGCGGGATTTATACGCAATACCGTGAGTATACTTGATCCCATTTTCCGTTTTACACACTTTGGGTGCAACATGTACACATATACAAAAATCACGAATCACGGTTAAAATTATTTACACACATGCTCTATCCGTTAATAACATGATACTTGTATTCTCCTTGTTAATCGCATGCCATGTTATACTTGTGTTCTATATGCTCATTAACTTTGCAAGCATACCTTAACAATTATAGCGCTGTAGGATTAATGCACCGCCCGTATTCTTGTGGTATTGTTAAGTAAGCTATTTAAAAACTTATCGTTTCGGAGACAATGGTATGCACGATTGCGTTACACTTTGGTTTGACTTATAGTTAACACATGTTAGTATGTTAGTAACAATGTATGCAATGTACCATGTTGGATATGAGACAACTTTTATTCTCTATTATGCTATGTAATTAAACTTGTATACTCGCCAACTTTCTGTTAATCATTATTTTAATACATGTTGCAGGAAACTAGTTGATGTTGATGAAGTAACATAGGGTGGATTAGAAACACACCTAGACTATCAATTTATGTATTTGCTTTATGTTTTTCCATTATTTGAGACTTGTTGTACTTTTATTTCCAAAACAATGTACTTATCCTTTTTAGTATCAATGAAATTAGATTATTTAAATGTTGTCACAACTAGTTGTTATGAAGTCTCTTGCAATCTCGTTTTCGTCTCACTGCGATGTTTCTGCTATCAGTTGAGGTGTGACAGGTTGGTATCAAAGCCATAACTATAGGGAATTAGGAAAATTGTCATGCTTTTGACCTAGTCTATAGTTTAGAACCATACTTGACAATTCTTTATCATGCTTAATACTTAAATTCTTCCTACTTGCTTCTATCTTATCTTTTCTCTCAATATTATACATGCCTTTCCTAAGGAAACCACAATACACATGTAAATACTTGAAGACACTCTTATTTTACAAATGAGACGATATCACTAAAAATAGGTGTGAAAACCCATAATTTTTTATGAAATCCCTCAATCCACGTTTCTCGATTTTTCACGAAATTATACCATCATGTTAGGAGTGATATCCATACCTTGATGGAGAATTCCCCTTTCATATTCTACTAGACCCTTACCGACGAATCATAAATTTATTTCCTTATCTCGTTCGGTAAGTATTAACCACACTTCGGGTAAGATGTTATCAAGTTAGGGGTGAAACCCGCATCTTGATAACTTGTCCCACTCATCGATTTTCAATCTCGCCAAAGTCTTGAATTTTCGATTGACTAGGGACATGTAGTAACCAGAAGGGTGATGTAACACCTCGTAAAATCATGACCAATAACGTATCGACACGTGTCCCTAATCCTAAATATGTCAAACGTTGACCAGGAGGGACTATTATCGCCAAACAGTTAAAACTTTGAATATGAGAGGACTGAAAGTGTCAACATGCTTAAACTAAGCCTCTGAGTGACATTATACGGTATTCATGTTCTCATATTAAGCCACTTGTTGGATAATCGAAACCGTTTGCGATAAATTCAAAAGTTTCGATAACGGAGGGTTAAAAGCATCAACATGTTAATTCTTACTCTAAGTGACCTCTTAACGAACCCGAAGCATTTTGATGTTCCCACATACTCTCGGAAATGCCTGATATAGGCTATTTAAGGCTCTTATGTCATTAAACGATATTACACACACATTTGTGCGTTAAAAGGGCTAAATGCGTCAACAAGCGACGCCTCAAAGTAACCTTTTATATGAACCGGGAACTACGTAACATTCGGCCATCCTCCCGTGTGTGCCTAAGTTGGGCCACTAGAGGTTTTCATACCTTATACTAATTTAACATGGTTGATATAAAAACATCATGCCAAAAATGCCAACTTTGAAAGTTCAAAAGAGCATAAAAGGTTAAGGGGCTGGAACTGTCAAATGATGAAAGATGTGTGTGGGCCGGACTCCGGCTCGCGGACCACGTAGACTTGGGCCGAGGGTATTCGCGGGCCGCCAGAGCCCAGGTCTGCAGCTTATTATTATTTTTTATTTTGTTTCTTTGCTTGTTCACCACACATACTACTCATACTCACATAATTCGATTCAAGGGGCCATTAAATGGTTTTAATACATGGTATAACACATGTAAAGATCTTATAACTCCTCCAAACACTTGTCAATCATCCACAAACTCTCCAAAATCTATAAATAGATGAAGTTTTCATTCAATCCAACTTGCACCATTTCATTTCTATATTCCTTCTCTCACATTGGGAGCTCCTAAGCATTAGGAGCATACCATTGAGTCCTCTTCAGTCCTTAGGACACTTGTAAGTGTTCCTTTCGTGGCTAGTTATTTTTATTTGGCTCTTAAAGCCAAAAAGTCAAGCGTTTATGATAAAATGCTTTGACTTTTAGTTAGACCTTAAACGGTCAAGCCATTGTTCACAACGAACATGGCTACGTGATCGTAATTAGGTAGGTGTTAATCCCTCAAAAGGGCACCTTCTAAGAATCACGTTTACTTGGTCAATTGGCGAGTCAAAGTAATATTAATTTAAAAAGTCAACGGGTCAATTTTTAAAACAATTGCGATATGAGTTTAGAAATGTTATAAAATATGTTTTATCACTTAAACAACTCGGTAATAATTATTAGACCATGTGTAAGCATGTTCGGCTCGTCAATTCCCGTTTTAGGGTCGGTTCGCAACCGAAAGTCGCGTAGTTTGACTTCTACGTTAACTTTTGGTTATAAAACGAATTAAACTAGTATGCTACTGATTTTAGGTTCCGTTATGATCATAATATAATGTAGTATAACCCCATAAGGTTATATTACACGACCGGACTAAGAATCTGAGTTTATGTGCATGTTCCGTTATTATGTCATACTTTGACTAAAATGCCATTTTGTTTAAAAATAAGGTTTTAAAAGTAAAATGAGCATGTAAATGAGTTAAGTACTGATAAGTAAACATGTTTAGAATATTTTTATGCGTATAACCTGGTCATAAACTGAGTTTACGCGTATAAGCGTAAACTATGCTTTTAAAAGGACTAAAATACCCTTTTAAGTATAAAATGAGTTTTTAACATAATTTTAGTATAAAACTCATTACCTACTAATATGATATTATAATTAGGATTATTTGGGATGCCAAGTCAGATTGTAAACTGAGTTTCACTTCAGTTTCGTATACAACGCCGATAAATGACGATAATGCCCTTATGGAACTTAAAATGCGTTTTAAGCATAATATTCAAACCAAACCTTCAACTTACTGAATATTTTCCATACATTTATACATATGCATGATTTCTTATAATTTAAATTCATATTCCTTGTAATGACAAGTGGAGACATATTATCGAGATAGGAGTGATTTCCTTACCTTGACGATTAACTCCACTCCCGTTTTCTTAAAACGACCTCACCAACGAGTTAGGGGTGATTCCCTTACCTAGGTGATCGTTACCAAAACGTCTCTTCAAAATATCTTATTATGCAAACTTGATCATATTTTATACCTAAATTGTTTATCATTATTCAAAATACCTACTTATACCGATATCAAAATACATTGTTTTATCAAACGTACTTTTTATCCTACAACCTATTTTCACTTAACTCATATACACGAGATTACTAATCACGTCTTAAACGTTTTACTACACAAATTTCCAAACCTTACGAAATGCTACCTATCAATTTAATCGGTCCAATGAATCTCTTGCCCATGAACTTCATATTCGATTTAATAACTAAAACACGTTCACATTATACCATCCTACTAGAGACTTCTACTCTTAATCAAAATCAAATCAACCTTTCTCAATTACTTATAAAATCTTATAGACATTATACGACCGTTTTACCAAAGACACTTTCCAACATCAATAAATCATTTGTTAAAATTATTATTAAAAAAATAAAAAAAACAATCACCAAGTCCTTTTACTAAATTTCTTTTCTAAGGGTCGACGTTTTCACAAGAACCTTCAAAATTCAAAATTTCTTGTTTTGATGCAAATGAAACAAACCCATTATTTTCAAAAACCTTTTCTACACCGCTTAATTCGTCATTCAAATTTCAAAACACGTGGGCTAGAAGACTTCATGGGAACCGACAATCTTCAACATACGTAAACTCCTTTTTTAAACAAAAGTAGCATTTCAATCATTACAAAATACATTATGCTTAACCAATGAGTATTTTATATCCTCTTACATATGCAAACTATATTCTACCTTTCAAACCAAGCTCAATCTAATTTTGATTCGAAGAACTCAACGTTTCGTTTAAACAACTATACATGCATATCATCATACACGTTTTAGTCGTTGCATCGCGACAATTTCATCTATATCGTTCGTACTTACATGCTCAACCTTTTGAGCACTTTTACATGCTTAACTTTGTTATGTTTCAATTAATACTATATACGCAATCTTTAGTTTTCATACTCACACTCACACTCATATACATAACATTACATTTTATACTTATACTTATAATTGTATTCATACTTATACTCATATGTTTCATGTTTTTACTTATACTCATACGTTTCGTGTTTTTACCTATACTCATATGTTTCATGTTTTTACTTATACTCATACGTTTCATGCTTATACGTATACTCATACTACTCGTACGTTTTATGTTGATACGCATACTTACGTGCATATTCATGCTTAAACTTATACTTATACTCGTACTTTCATTCATACTCATGATTCATACATTTGAACCCATACGCGAGCGTAATCCGAGTGATTCGCTTACGTGGGTCCCATACATAGTTAAGCATGGACTTGCTTATATACTATATTCTTATACGTACACATTATTACTTTTTAAATTATGTATACCTTGATTCATACACAACTAGTACAAGCTATGCGGATCATGCGACGATCAAAATAATCGCGGGTGCACACGGGATTATAGTGATTGGCTCATGAGAACCATAGAGTGTACTACTGTGTATGGTAAGACACGGAACGTAACACGTCACCGAATACGAAACGGACGTAACGTGGTCAAAACATGGTGGATACGCCGTTGGTACTTCCTATATATAAGTGTTTTCACCATGTTACCAAATTTCGTAAAACATGCCATGAGAAATTCAGTGTTTTGCAGACCTTTTGGACCTAATTCAAACTTTAAACAACTCGCAAACGCATTTTATCCGATTATCCACGACGAGACTTCATTCTTAACATGCTACTTTCATCTATCCAACACTTATGCTATTCTTATGCTTGCATTCTTTAAAGAGTCAATCGTTCACTTCTATACTCGTATTATTCTCCATTATCCTTCTCTTTCATACAAACATTATTCACAATCAAGCTTGTTTAAACCTTCGAATCCTAACTTATCTCATTACCTTTAAAACCGTCTTTCTATTTCTTTATTCTTGTGTAAACGTATTTAGTAGGCCGTTAATACTTTACCAAATTTTCTCGTTCCACTCGAAAAGCAATTTTTATGAATATGTGGTTTTATACTACCTTAAAACTTCCTATACAACCTACCTCGCTCTTATTGATTACAAACTGTTTTATAAAGACCTCCTTCGTAAATACGATACATTTGTAAAACAACTTCAAATTAGCTATTCAAAATCGTTTTACCAATACATGTTTCACTTATGCTTATGCCTCAAAACCATCTTTGCCAAACAAATCCTCTTACAAATCTATTTTTGCTATCCTCCCAAAATTCCGTACTTTTCAAAACATTTCAAAATTTCCAAGTCTTAGTTTTAAATAATCACTTTTTACCAAAACTCTTTCAAGTCTTCCTCTTGAATAAATTTCGGGACGAAATTTCCTAAAGGGGGGGAGACTGTAACGCCCTACGTTTTCATACTTTCTATATTTGGAAACCCTTGCTTGAAATTCTATTTTTGGAAACCTTGTAACCTTGTAATCGTTCCTTCATTGTAATCAATGTAAAACCCTAGACTTGGATTATAACTAGGACTCGTATTTCTTTAACTTCATGTTAAATTATACTTTATACATGCTCATACATGTAATTTCGTGAAAACAAATGATGTTTATTCGTAATTCTTGGAATCTATGTGCTAAACTTGTAAATACGTGAAACTTATGCATAAAACGTGTTTTGATCATAAACGATACATAAATACGTCCTTCATACACTTGATTATACTTGGTTTATGATCCTCACACTTGATTTGCCCTTGAACTACGCTTATATGTTGAAAATAGCCCCTAAAACCCTTAAAAACCCTAAAACATAAACTTCAGGGGCTAAAGTGTAAAATAATAAACTTAATTCCGGAAAACCACACCGTGGCACCGCGCCATGGCAAAACACCTTTGTGGTCGCACGCGGCGACGACCTCAATCCGCCAGAATGTTGTTTCCAGCTCAAGCATTGGTCATTTTTGTGTTTGTTGTTGCGTTTTCTCCATTTATTAGCCACCATACCAACCCTAACCACCTCCTATAAAACCCAACTCACTTCCATACTTCTTCCACTTTACAAACACTTCATCCTCACTCTCTAAACACCTCAAATCAGTTGCAAAACAGTAGCAAAAGTCAGATTCAAGGCCGAATCATTCAACTCACAAAAACTAGCATAACTTCTTCATTTCTTGGTCTTTTTCATTAATTCTTCTTCCTACTTGCTTGGAACAACCTTAGGTATGTTTCCAATAGGTTTTCCATGGAAAACCAAGGCTGGAACATTACCATATAAGGCTCCAAACTTTCTGGTTTGATTAAACTTTGTTAAACTTAACTAAACTTGAGTTTTCTCATCTCAAACCTATGTCCTTATGCTTATAACCACTTCTATGGTTAGTTAAGCTTAAAAACAAGGTTGAGACATTCAAAATCAGGGGTTAATCCTCATATACTTCCTGTTTTGTTTAGGGTTTTTAACCCACAAGTCATGTTCAAGCTTCAAGCTTGATGAAGGTGTGATTATGGACTAACTTGGGTTGTCCAACATAGAATCCCCACATTACTTGATGATTTCTCATAGTGTAGTTGTTTCTTATTCTTGTATTGATATTAGTTCATGACCCTCCTTGTATGTTTTTACATCAAGTGTAGTGGTGAACCATAAGAGGTACCTAAATGGAAGCTTGTTCTTCCTACCTCCTACATGACTTCCATGATACTAGAGGTGCCTAAATGAAGAATAATATTCTACCTCATGCTTGATTAATGGACTAAATAATACATATAATACTTATACATATATTTACTATTCGAACTCTTGATGGTGGACTTGTGTTCATTCGTTAAAGTATTAGAATACATCATCCAAGACATAAGACTTGTTACGATTCTAATGAGTATACTACTCATGAAAACATTAACCCTTGAGGTTTCATAGTGTCAAGAACAAGTACTTGGTGTTAAAGAATGATTACTTTCGAATACATATATTCTTGTGTTTTAACTTCCTAAATCCCTAAACGAATATATGCAACCTTCTAACCTCATCAACTTCGTCACATTGGATAATCGGAAAGCATATGAAAATTTGTGAGTATACTCGCAACCCCCTTTTTATGTTTAACACTTTTTGGGGTGTAACATGTTACCTTATTAAAACACACTTAAACTTATTCTTTATGCAATGCACGCAAACAATTCTTATACATGAATACTATGTTGTGATACTTGATGCTTACGTGGACCATACTTATGTGATATGTTTTAGTCATTAGGTTTCACGAGCCTCCATTTGACATGTATAGCGCTATAGGAGTAACGCACCGCCCGTAGACTTGTGGTCATGTTGATTATATCATTGTTGCGTAAACAAAGGATTGGCTAGAAATATTGCATGCCATGTTAGGTTGATCTTGTATAAACTAAGTTGCCATGTGGATTCGTTTTAAACTTTTATACTTATACTTATGCTTAAACTTGTATACTTGCCTTTGCTTTTGCATTGAATTGTATTTTAAACATGTTACAGGTTGAGGATTGATGATGCTACGAAAATGGATTAGCATGGATGCCTAGATACTCATTTAGACGTTTAGGTTTAAAGTGTTATATAAATTTTGTTACGTTATGTTGAACAATGTTGTTATTTGAATTTCTTGTAATGCTTTGACAATTTATCTATGAAATGAAAACGGTTGAATTAAATATTGTCACAATTAGTGTTATGAAGTCTCTTGCAATCTTGAACAAGTCCCACTCTGATGATTCCGCCATTGGTTGGGGTGTGACACTTTGCCTGGCGTATTTTCAAAAGATTGAACTGTCACACCCCAAAAACATCGCAGCGGAATATAAAACGTAGTGGTGACGGAAGCTGGTGCCCATTTGTATCTTGCTGAACGATGCATCGTAATGTTGGACATTTTACTTAATTAAAAACATAGATTTTAAAACATGAAGTCTTAAAGTCCGTCACAATCACACCATAGTTAAATTGTTTTGATCCTTATGGATCTTATTACATTTGTCCCAGAAAGTTTAAAAGTCGGTCCAACAATTTAAGTGACAAAACATGCATCAACAAACACAAGATACGCCATAATTCCCGAAGCCGAACTCAAGTACCTGTAGAACACGTTAAAATCAAGTGTCAACACAAAGGAAGGTGAGTTCACATATTCACTTACAAACAATTTTATTCCAAGGAAAACTTTCTGTTAAGGTGTTTATTTAAAAACATCCATTTGATTTTTACTTTCTTAATAAAAGTCCATTTTACTTTCTTAATAAAATCCATGGGCCTTTCGTCGCAGTTTCTCGAACCCGACAATATTGTTACTACCCAAGTTTTGTATATTAAATTATTGCGTCAACTTTCAGACTCGTATGTTAGCTAGACGATACGAAGTATATATTAACCATGCAGGGATAATCAATGCTAGACAATAAACAGAATCAAAATTCGTCGCTTGACTTGACACGGGACGAACGGTCATGACGGGGTTGTCAACCCGATAGATCTACCAATAATTCCTCACGTACATTACTTAAATGATTAAACGACATCATGGGCGCAGGGTTCTTTCTCGAAGAACAATATGATGTCTGCCTCACGTACAATATATATATCCTACTAATATGAAAATTTAATACACGATGTTATACGAATTCCCCTGTCACTCAAATGTTGAGACCCAGTCCGGAATTCATCCCCAATCCGTACGGTCGTGTTTCGCTAAGGAAAATACCGTACTTTCAATATTCATTCATCAAAAACGTTTTACTTCGAAACGTACGACTTATCAAATCTCATATACTTTCAGCGAAAATATATATTTTAAATTAAAATGTATGCTTTATTTCGAAAACATTATTAAACCCTTTTAATGACGTGTTCTACCCCCAAAATATATACAAAGCAGTAAAAAGAGGGGTTTAGTGACACTCACCTTTGGGTGGGTATTTTTAAATAGCGCAATCCCAGAGATTGATTTCTACACATCCTATTATATAAGTAGGAACGATTTTAAATCAATACACATAACACAAAAATACTAAGTTTCTCTGTTTCTTAGAATTATCACATAACTTTGAGATTATCTCAAAAAGTTGTTATTTTTGGATTATGTTGGCACGTTAATATATACATGAGTCCATATATATATATTTATGATTTTGCGACTTGAATGATTTTATTGGTGACCATTATTGTGTAAATCCGTTAACTCTCCCGTTTATACGCAATATATCTACGGTTTGCGCGTCGTAATATATATATATACATAAACGTTCATATAATTTAACACCGAAACATGCGAAATCTTGTTAACTTATCTATTTTGTCATTTTTAAAGCAAATATACATGAAACATCTCATATGTACCAAATTTCATGCTCGACAATCAAGTTACACATTTAACGCAATTTTTACCGTTTCTACCGCACAAAACGCACAAGTATACATGCATAGTCTAAATTTCCCACTATCAAGTTAACACTTAACATATTATCACATTTACATGTTTAAATCACTTAACACATTTTATCACATAAGGTTCACTCAAAATTTACCCATACTAGTGTTCATCGAAAAATGCGTATTTTAGCGATTCGGTAACGATTTCGGGCGTCGGAAGTCACGTGTGACCAACCAAACACCAAGTAAACTTAAAATTAGCTAAAATACTTATTTTTAAACTAAAAATATCAGTTTAATTACTGATCTAAATCAGTTTTATAAAAATCACTCGAAAAACCGATTTTTGACCGTTTTAACGCATAGTTTTGCGTTAAGCGTTACTATAACCATCCCAACTCAAAAAGACTTGATATTTTAACACAATACATGTTATTTACTGATTAAAATAGTGGTTATAATCAGATTAGTGCAGTTTTTGTGTAAGTCACATAAATCATGCGTTTTCACGTATTTTACAACGTTTAATGCACCAAGTACAACATGCAAAGCTAGCAAACATTATGACAAAGTTATAAGTCACTAAACACTTTAAAATAACTTTATTTTAATGTTTACAATCTACTCATAACTGATTTTACTCAATCATACTCAAATCACCTTTTTAAGATCATATATCTTCATGCATGTCTAAGTATATGCATCTAATATGCTCATATCATAACATTATCATCTAACACGATATTAATATGCATCAAAAGACCATACTTATGTCATGTTCATATGAATCAAACATATCCATTTCACTATCACCAAATCAATTTCATGCAAACATTCCTTCATTTAAGTACATGTGACAAAACTTACATACATGCATACATATACACATATACATACGGCACACATATACACATATGTGAACTTCCTAAAGTTCACTTTTCATCATATTCATCATCAATCACATGACTTCTTTTAAAACCTTCTTTTATGATATCTTTCTAACACATGCATGTATCCATCTTTCAAGATTCAACTCAAATCAATCAAAGATCATTTAATCAAAAATCAAAACACAACTAAACACATACACACTCAAAACTTTCGGCCATATACACACACTCATACACACTTATTTTTACTTTGATTAAAATCTCATTCTTTGTTTGATTCAAGTTTGTGATTCATTCCAAGTTCAAGAGAAACCATCATATATCTCTATCATCACTAAAATTTTGAATGTGATTTTAAAAAAAATATACCTTCAAGATTTCAAAGTGGGTTTTAACAAGATTCTTGATGTTTGAAAGCTTGTTTCACCAAGAAACCTCCTTTGGATCCCTAAAACACCTTGAAACCTTCTTGGATTTAACTTTAATCTTCATGAATCAAGTTAAAATTTTTGAAATGGTGGAGTGTAAGAGGGTATTCGGCTAAAATGTTATGAGAAAGAGAGAGTTTGAATTGTATTTAATTGCATGTTCTTGATTTATGCAAGATATGAAAGATTCTTGCAAAAGCATCATCATGCACCTCCCAAAATGGCCAATAAAAATGTGAGAGAGGAGAGAGAGAGTGATTAGAGGCTGCCATATATCTCTACACACACATACATATACGAAATTTTACATATATATAAGTAATATAGAGTAAAAACAGGTATTTTACTGGATACCGAGTATTTTATCTAGCGTTTTAACTCGTTTTAACGCGTTTTAAATTATTTTTAACACTCTATAAAAATAAACGCACCAAAATATTATTAAAAAATATTTTGTTTGCCGGGACTGGCTACGTTGCCGGTATTTGGCAGTATGCGCGCTGTGCTGCGCGGTACGCGCTTAAAATCGCAAAAATAAGGATTTATGCGTTTTTATTTATTTTTATCATTATAAAGTAATAAACTCATTAAATTATTACTAAAATGATTATTAGTTGCCTTGACAGGATGTGTTGACAGTGTTTTGTCGGTATACACGCTGCATCACGCGGTACACGCTTAAACTCAAAAAATAGAGTTTCTTAGCGTTTTAATTTATTTTTCCTCACGAATAGGATTAAAATTCTTATTCTAATCATAACAGACTATATTTTTAGGATTTTATCACTGATCGAGTGGTCACCGACGTTCGTTTCGCATTTTAACCGTTACGCGATAAGCGTTTATCTTATCGTTGCCAACATAATTTTTACCAAGGTTTAAATTTACCAACTCATTAAATTTCACATATAAACATCATAATCAGCCAAATACAACCTTTTATCTATTCACAACACGTGTTACAATTGTACGGTACGGCCTGAAAAGCCGAGTGTCACATGAACAGTAGGTACCGAACCTTATTTTAGGCTGGGATTACGGGTCGGCTAGAATGAAGGCCAAGGAATTTGCACTCCTGATGCTTAAGGCCTATGATGTCTAAAACTCTGTTTATTTGGATCCTGCCTGTGGGCTTGTATCGAACGCTTGTAATACTTTTATACATTCAAGCTTTATTTTAATAATTTCAATCCAATACTTCCACTGCATAATATTATATTGTGATAACTGTTATCCAACCGTCACGATTGTACCCATCTGGGCCCACCGGAAATCGGGGTGTGACAGGTTGGTATTAGAGCTACACTTTGAGTGAATTAAACACTAGCCTTTAGTGTCTAATCTCAAATATCACAAATGCAGACTCCTTTAAAAATTCCGAGTCTAGACCTGAATATAAGACTACTCTTAATCTATATAGTAGTTATTGATTTTATACCGCCAAGACGTCGCGGGCAAGATGAAGAAACTATAATGGGTCACGGACTCGAGGATCTCTACCATTGAGTAGCTTAAAGTTCCATAGGGTGGACTACATATGTTTTGGAGATGATGACTCAGATACGTGGATGATAAACCTCGTCACCTAATGAAATATCTTTTGATATTCTTGTGATATCCTAATATCATTTACCTAAAGTCTATCATATTTGATAGACATTCCGGTGATATATCACTAGCTGATTGAAACAACAACAATTACGGAAAGCCGTATTATGGCAAAGATATATGTGCATTTTGCACCAAATTTCTATTCTTTGTTTCAAATGTTCTCTCATTCTAAAGGATAAGCAGAAAAAGGACTCACTTTCTCTGATTCATGCTTAAAGCATATAATTTCGAGTCTTCGAGCTCGATTAATTCAAACCCATCTGGGTATATATTATATTATATAAATTCGGCAACTCTCGCCAGCGATTTCTCCAACTGGAGTACGACAATGATTTTTATTTCAGTGATTTTTAAACAACTACAAATGCCAAACTTAGTTTGATGGAAGCACCATATGATAATTGGCTGTATCTTAGTGTGTCCCATAGATTGCTTTCATGTCTGGCCAGTATGACGGTTTAATGCATGGAACCACTAAGATCTCCAAACGGTCATATTGTACTGATATTGGCTAATAGTAAGCATCTAATATATTTTGGCGATATTACTGCCATAAGAAGAATCATTGATTTTATGGAGCCCATTTTTCTGATTTTTCCTTCACATGATAAGAAGGTCACATTTATTGCTCCTAACATATCAAAAAGATCTCTTGATTGCGCAATAGACAAGGCCAAAAGCACATGTTCCCACCTATGAGTGGTTGAAAAGTGAAAAATTTTTGTCCAAATGTGTGACGACATATTCCCAACTCTCCCAATAAGGAGAGGGGCATATTATAAATGGTGTACTTTATTGAGCCGTATCATATACAATGTACTTGAGCTGTATTATATACGCTGTACTTTATTGAGGCGTATCCCCAAATATCCCATGTGGAGAAAGGGTATATTATAAACGGTGTACTTTATTGAGCCGTATCATATACAGTGTACTTTATTGAGCTGTATTATATATGTTGTACTTTATTGAGGCGTATTCCCGAATATCCCATGTGGAGAAAGGGTATATTATAAACGATATACTTTATTGAGCCGTATCATATACAGTGTACTTTATTGAGCTGTATTATATACGATGTACTTTATTGAGGCGTATTCCTGAATATCCCATGTGGAGAAAGGGTATATTATAAACGGTGTACTTTATTGAGCCGTATCATATACAATGTAATTTATTGAGCTATATTATATACGCTGGACTTTATTGAGGCGTATTCCCGAATATCCCATGTGGAGAAAGGGTATATATTTAAACGGTGTACTTTATTGAGCCGTATCGTATACACTGTACTATATTGAGGTGTATACTAAATCTCCAACTAAGGAGAAGTGCAGATAATTAAAACGTCCAATAAGACGTGTCCTGGAAACTCCAATTAAGGAAAAGGACTAAAAGTGCCATCTCTATTGGGTGAAGACAAATTAGTCGAAGGACCACTAGCAATCAAGCAAATAAATCTCTTTTGAATTTACTCGGTCTACTAGTTCTTACGTAATTAAGACTAGTAAATAAGACCATGATAAAAGACTCTGTCTTAAATTTCCCACCAATGGTAGTGGTTGAAAAGGTGATAGAAGTGGGAAACTGATTCCCTCACACCCATATAATCTTTAAAATCTTTAAGTGATTCTTGTCCAACTATGGGACGACACTTATCTAAGATCTCCAAGTAATTTTTGAATGAGTGGAAAGGAGATAGAGATTTCATCCATCTATGCGATGCTAATCTTCCCCGATTATCCCGATAAGGAGAAAGGGTACATTTATAAATGGTGTACTTTATTAAGCCGTACCATATACAGTGTACTTTATTGAGCTGTATCATATACGCTGTACTTTATTGAGGCGTATTCCCAATTCTCCCGATAAGGAGGAAGGGTATATTTATAAACGGTGTACTTTATTGAGCCGTACTGTATACAGTGTACTTTATTGAGCTGTATCATATACGCTGTACTATATTGAGGCGTATTCCCGAATCTCCCAATAAGGAGAGAGGGTATATTCATAAACGGAGACTGTATTGAGCCGTATCATACGCTGACTGTATGAGGCGTATCCCCAAATCTCCCAATGTGGAGAGGGACTTATATTTAAATGTCAACTGTGACGTATTCCCAATTATCCCAATGTGGGTAGGGACTTATATTTAAACGTCAATGGCGACGTATTCCCAAATCTCCCAATACGGAGAGGGACTTATATTTTTAACGTCAACTGAGATGCATCTCCAAATGAGGAGAAGAATTCATGTTCAATGCGTTGACTGAAACGTATCATTAAAATCTCCAACTAAATTCCCAACTGTGTGGAAAGGAGAAAATCTTTATCAACTTTGTGACGATACTCATTCCAAATTTCCAACAATTCCCAACTACGTGGAAGGAGAGGAATCATAATACTGCTTTGTTAGTCAAAATAAGGACAGTTGTGACCTTATGATTCCCTGTCCAAGGTAGTGAGCTATGCTCAAGCCTCATAGTCTATATGATCAATGCGATCATGACTAATATCATCAATATGATGATCATACTTAACATCCTTGGAGATGTTTTCCTACGGGCTATAATAAAATGTCCATTTGTGACAAGGACAGTTGTAATCTTTTATGGTCCCCTGTCTAAGGTGATGGGCTATACCCAAGCCTCGTAGTCTATATGATCAATGCGATCATGACTAATATCATCTAATACGATGATCATATTATTTATCCTCCTTAGTGATGTCTTGCTTACGGGCTATAACATTGTCCATTTGAGACATTGACATCGTGATCTTTATGATCCCCTGTCAAGGGTAGTGAGCTATGCTCCAGTCTAATAGTCTATATGATCAATGCGATCATGACTAAAATCATCAATATAATGATTATGTTTAACATCCCTAATGATGTTTCGCCTTCGGGCTATATTATGTTGTCCAATTGTGACAAGATAATTGTAATCTTTTATGATTCCTTGCCCAAGGGGGTGAGCCATGATCAAATCTCATAAGTCTACATGATCAATGCGATCCTGACTAATATCATCAGTATGATGATCATAATATTAACATCCGTAGTAATGAAGTGCCTACGGGCTATACTTTACTCTATTGTCGATTAGACAATGATAGTGGTGACCTTTATGGCTCCCTATTCAAAGTAATGGATTATACCCAAGTCTAATAGTCTACATGATCAATGCGATCATGACTAATATCATCAGCATGATAATCATACTTAACATCCCTAATGATGTCTCATCTACAGACTATCTTATATCGTCCATTTGAGATAATGACAGTTGTGACCATTATGGTTCCCTGTCCAAAATGGAGGGCTATGCCAAGTCTCCCAGTCGATATGATCAAGTGCGATCATGACTAATATCATCAGTACGATGACCTTTAGTTTAACATCCTTTGTGATGTTAATTGAATTGCCTACGAGCCATATTATATCATCATTTGTGGCGACAATAGTGGTCTACGACCCTTATGCAAAGGTAATGAACCATGTTCAAACCTTAAAGCCCTTTGATCAAATGAGATCGCGGCTTGCGTATATCTTAGTTGTCCTTTGTGACAAGGCTTAGTTCCATATCTTCTAAATGTCCTTCGTGACAAGGCTTTATTGCCGTATCTTCCAATGTCCTACGTGACAAGGCTTAGTGCTATATCTTCTAAATGTCCTTAGTGACGAGGCCTCGTGCCATATCTTTCACAAACTTTGTGACAGGCCCTTGTGCCATGTCTTTCACGTCCATCGTGACAAAGCCAAAGTGCTATCTATAAATTTCCCTTGTGACAATCCAATATGTTATATTTAAATGTCCTTCGTGACAAGCTAATGTGCTATATTTAAATATCCCTTGTGACAAGCCGATGAGTTATACGGCTAAGTCCATTACCAATTATGGTAAGCAGGGCTAGTGAATTGATATATAAACATATAGATCTGTAAGATCTATTGCAAATAAATTAATTTGCTATTTAGTTCTCGAAGAATTACTAATAGCTTTATTATCTTTCAGATAAACTTATGGTGAGCCTGAGTATTGGCAAAACAAGTAAGAAAAATGGTGGTGACGATTTAGAGCACCAGAACCGTAATGACGAAGAGAATCGTCTTCGATCCATAGTTGCCGATGAAGTCGGTAAAGCCCTGGCTGGATTTATGGCCACATTTAAAGGGCCAAAGCCACCAGTACAGAAAGAGAACTCCGTTGCTAAACCCTGTTCTAATACTCATAAGACTGAAAGGTCTCAATTCTCCTCAACTAAAAGTGAGCAGAATATCAAGAGTATCAAGAAAGCTGAGTCTCATGACTCTAAGAAGGGGTGCACCTATAAATACTTTGTTTCATGTAAACCCCGTGATTTTACGGGTGAGATTGGAGCAATCGATGCTCTGAAGTGGCTGGATGAAATGGAAATCGTTGTTGATATAAGCGGTTGTGCCGCCAAGGACATTGTTAAATATGTGTCCCAATCCTTCAAGGAAGATGCTCTGACTTGGTGGAAGGCACTGATCCAATCCACTGGCAAGGTTGAAATTTACAACCTTAGTTGGTCAAAGTTCATGGAACTGATCCGCGAAACTTATTGCCCACCTCACGAGGTGGAGAAAGTTGAAACTGACTTTCTAATGCTGACCAGGAAAGGCCTCGAGTGTCGAGCCTATTTTTCTAATTACAACTCCTTATCAAGACTCGTGCCATACTTAATTACCCCCGAGTCTAAGCGCATTGCGCGATTTATTGGAGGACTCGCTCTAGAAATCAAGGGGATGGTTAAATCCTCAAAACCTGCGACTTATAGATCCGCTGTGGATCTGGCTCTTTCTCTCACTGAAGATGAAATAAGAGCAAGGGCGACTAAAGCCGAGGATGATCACAAGCGAAAGCGTGATGATACCCCAAGTAAAGATTACAAAAAGGGTAAGACTGGTTCGAGTTATAACCAGACTAAGCCAAATGAGGCAAAGCCCAAGTGTTAAGCTTGCGGGAAGCAACACTTCGGAAAATGTTTCCGTGAGCAGACCAAGGGATGTGGCATCTGTAAGGAGATGGACCACAAGTCTCATGAATGCAAAAATTTGAAATACGCCACCTGCTATGGATGTGGCGAGAAGGGGCACATAAAGACCCGCTGCCCAAAGAGGGCGACTGACGGGAAGAACAAGTCCACCGATGGCAAGAAAGGCAATGCTTGAGCCTTCCAATCTGCTGCAGCATAAGCAGTTCAAGACATATCTTTACAGATCTATTTCCCGTAAAAGATTTAATTACTAGAAACTTGTTTTAAACTCTGGAGCCAGTTAAAGCTTCATCGATTGTAAATTTAATAAAATTTTAATTCTGCCCATTCAAAGCTTAAATATTATTTATAAATCAAGTGGCCAATCTAGATCGTTTCACATATGACATATCCTTCATAAAGCAAATGTCTTGGATATTTTTTATCTATAAATCCTGCGGGATTCGATAAGTTCTTAGACATGGATTGGTTAGTTTTGAAAACCAAATCCACTTTGTCTGCAGTAAGACGTATCGAAATTAAAATCCCCATCTGGTAATATATTCACCATCCGTGGAAGATCAACACTATGGATTGCCCAAGGAAGCTTTTATGCTTGAGGCATCCAAGTAATTGAATGGGGATGTGTCATCCACATGACACAGGTAGATTCTGACGAATTAAAGTCGAAAGCTGAAGACCTTTGTGTGGATGGATATGAAAAATCCGTAGCCACCTAGGAAGCTTAATGTTTAGAATGTTCGCCATTGAGTCGAACATAGTAGACCATTTTGTTCTACATCATTGAATTGGAAATCCCACATAGAATTGGGAAATGGTAACAACGGACCTAATCTCCCGATTACCTAAAATAAATTGCGGCGATGACGCAATGTAATATATGATCGACAAACCTACTAATTCGACGCTTCTTGTCAATTAAGGAAAATTCTTGAATTCCGACAAGTTAAGCTATATAAAGATAACATCGAATCTCCTTATGGAGCACCGTTATCTGAAAGCATCGAATTATGATACCGATTATATTCTTATCTCTGAAAAATTCCAGCAAAGTGCTTAATTGATAAGCACTTGTCATGTTTCACCATGACGTTTAAACGTGAGCTTAAGGTTTATTAAAAAAACCTTGTCCATTATGGACCATGGAATTTGAAAGTTCCAAGTTTACCTCGTAAACACGAATGAGATTCCCATTATGGCCCAGGATACTCTTGAAAGGTTGAAACCTACTATGATACGGAACTGGCCATATTACTCCGAACAAATCTAGAGGTCGAGATTTCCTTAAGGGGGTGAGGATGTAACACCTCGTAAAATCATGACCAATAACGTATCGACACGTGTCCCTAATCCTAAATATGTCAAATGTTGACCAGGAGGGACTATTATCGCCAAACAGTTAAAACTTTGAATATGAGAGGACTGAAAGTGTCAACATGCTTAAATTAAGCATCTGAGGGACATTATACGGTATTCATGTTCTCATATTAAGCCACTTGTTGGATAATCGAAACCGTTTGCGATAAACTCAAAAGTTTCGATAACGGAGGGTTAAAAGCGTCAACATGTTAATTCTTACCTCTGAGTGACCTCTTAATGGACCTGAAGCATTGTGATGTTCGCTCATACTCTCGGAAATGCCTGATATAGGCTATTTAAGGCTCTTATGTCGTTAAACGATATTACACACATTTGTGCGTTAAAAGGGCTAAATACATCAACAAGCGAAACTACGCCTCAAAGTAACCTTTTATACGAACCGAGAACTACGTAACGTTCGGTCGTCCTCCCGGGTGTGCCTAAGTTGGGCCACTAGAGGTTTTCATACCTTACACTAATTTAACATGGTTGATATAAATGTATCATGCCAAAAATGCCAACTTTGAAAGTTCAAAAGAGCATAAAAGGTTAAGGGGCTGGAACTGTCAAATGATGAAAGATGTGTGTGGGCCGGACACCGGCTCGCTGGCCGCGTAGACTTGGGCCGAGGGTATTCGCGGGCCGCCAGAGCCCAGGTCTGCAGCTTATTTTTTTTCTTTGCTTTTTCACCACACATACCACTCATACTCACATAATTCGATTCAAGGGGCCATTAAATGGTTTTAATACCTGGTATAACACATGTAAAGATCTTATAACTCCTCCAAACACTTTTCAATCATCCACAAACTCTCCAAAATCTACAAATAGATGAAGTTTTCATTCAATCCAACTTGCACCATTTCATTTTTATCTTCCTTCTCTCACATTGGGAGCTCCTGAGCATTAGGAGTATACCATTGAGTCCTCTTCAGTCCTTAGGACACTTGTAAGTGTTCCTTTCATGGCTAGTTATTTTTATTTGGCTCTTAAAGCCAAAAAGTCAAGCGTTTATGATAAAACGCTTTGACTTTTAGTTAGACCTTAAACGATCAAGCCATTGTTCGCAACGAACATGGCTACATGATCGTAATTAGGTAGGTGTTAATCCCTCAAAAGGGCACGTCCTAAGAATCACGTTTACTTGGTCTATTGGTGAGTCAAAGTAATATTAATTTAAAAAGTCAACGGGTCAATTTTTAAAACAATTGCGATATGAGTTTAGAAATGTTATAAAATATGTTTTATCACTTAAACAACTCGGTAATAATTATTAGACCATGTGTAAGCATGTTCAGCTCGTCAATTCCCGTTTTAGGGTCGGTTCGCAACCGAAAGTCGCGTAGTTTGACTTCTACGTTGACTTTTGGTTATAAACCGAATTAAACTAGTATCCTACTGATTTTAGGTTCCGTTGTGATCATAATATAATGTAGTATAACCCCATAAGGTTATATTACATGATCGGACTAGGAATCTGAGTTTATGCGCCGTTTAGGCGCGTAGTCATTTAACGATATTAACGCATAAATCGTCATTTTAACGATATTAACGCCGTTTAGGCGCGTAGTATGGTTTTAAACCATATTTATGAACCAAGACTTGTTACCTACTGATTTTGTAAACCATTTTAAATATTTTTATAGTAGGTATAAGTCATGAACTCAGAATCCCAAATAAATTCTCAAAACTATGTGTGAAATGACCAAAATGCCCGTACGGTGCATAGTTTGTTCATAAAGCATAAACCGCACACATATTTGATATCCTACTGATATGATATTATAATTAAACCATTTTTACAGAATGTTTATGACCATGACATCAGTTTACTTGCAAGCTACTTTTATAAATTGTAAAATTACCAAAATGCCCTTATGAGGCATAATTTGATTTTAAAACCTTAATGGGCATACAAGTTGATATCCTATTGATATTATAACTTGTTTAAAGTATATTGGCATATGGAACTTGTTCATGACTCATCCGATTACCCGTCATCGCTTATACACGTACGGTTAGACTTACGTAACTAGTTTACATAAGTTTACCGAAAAGGGGTTTAACCTTACCGTTTTGATCTCAAAATCCAGAATGTACAATGTTTACCCATATTATACAAGTCCTAGTACTTGTTGGGTTTAAAACACATTCTATTCGGTATACGCTTAATCTAGCGAACCTATTCTTAAGTATCGGGTTATATCAAAAAGGACTACCTTTGGCCTGTATACATTCTAACAGATAATAAATCTGTTCATTCCAGACTATAGTACCCCCAGATAATTAGACTTGGGTCAATATACTTAGACTTGCGGCTTTTTGCCAAATATATTCTTGTTGATTAGAAGCTAGCAAAAAGGTAAATACTCTTGACTTATTTTAGTGTAAACTTGGGATGGCAAATATGCCTCTTGGGACGGTTATTACACAAGTAAGTCGCCTATGATTGCGCAAAAGTGTATGAATACGGTTTTATTCCGTTTACTTGATAATTACTGTTATTGGGGGTTAATGATACCATGTCCGGACAACCCAATGAGTTAATCAAGTATATAATCTCGTAACAAGAATAATCCTAAGATATATTTAAAAGATCACCTACGGGTTATCTGTATGTATAGAACTCTTTTTGAAAAACTATTTTTCCAAAGAGTCAGTTATTTATATTTAAAATTGAACAACAGGTACCGAACCTTATTATAGGCTGGGATTACGGGTCGGCTAGAATGAAGGCTATGAAATTTGCACTCCTGATGCTTAAGGCCTATGATGTCTAAAGCTCTGTTTATTTGGATCCTGCCTGTGGGCTTGTATCGAACGCTTGTAACACTTTTATACATTCAAGCTTTATTTTAATAATTTTAATCCAATACTTCCGTTGCATAATATTATATTGTGATAACTGTTATCCAACCGTCACGATTGTACCCATCCGGGCCCACCGGAAATCGGTGTGTGACAAGTGAATAATGTTAACCGCTTCTCGTTGAGAGTATTCTACCTATTAGGCCAAAGAGTGTTTTCCTAACTCAAAAGGATTTTCGACCACTTTGGAAAAGTCTTAGTTTCACTCCGAACTCCACGTTTTACTTGAAATCTCTTTTATGTCATATTAATTTTAAGGTGTTTTACATTTGATATGTTTTTCATTTCAACGTTGAAGACACGGATCACACTTTACTCGTAATCTCAAACAATAATAATCTGTTGTGAACAAACTACATTTACAATTCTTTTGTCATTACTTGTGATGGCACAATGTGAATTCTTGTTATGCTTATATGAACTGCTTGAAACTTATGTGTTATGTAAAATATTACATGCTAAATTATGCAAATTATTTTTTCAAAAACATTATGATCAAGTCTTATCCCTCCTCATTATTCTTGTATATGTCTCTCAACCGTTTCTCCAACTCCAAGAAGGGTTTAAAGTCGAGCTCCAACAAGAAAATGCTCTCATTCATGGCCAAGAAAATGGCTCAAGTGATACCCGATATCGTAAGCAAGATCACCGCCAATACCCCTAACTCTTCGGTCGATTCCAAAGTCGACCTACCTAAGCTAACCTCATTTAACTACAAGTACTTCACTGCTTGCAACCCTAGGACCTTCACTGGCACTGAAGGTGTCACCAAGATGCCCGAGTGGTTTGATAGCCTCGAGGTGACATTCATCCATAGTGAATGTCCCGAACACCTAAAAACCCGAAGAACAACCGGCGTTTTCCAGGCGAGACCTCTTGACTGGTGGACAAACAAGTGCAACATCCAAACCAACGAAGAAGCCTACGCCCTCCCTTAGGCTGAGGTTCGACAAATGATGATGGCAGAATTTGATCCTCCGCATGAGCAACAGAAGCTTGAGGAAGAATTCTGGAATCTCAAACAAGTGGGTGACGATAACCTTGGTTACACCACCTGCTTCAAACAGTTGAGCATCATTGTACCTCACCTAGTCATCACGCCTGAGCGTGCGATTAGGAAATACCTACAAGGCCTCCCCTCGACTATCCGTGATGCTTTCCAAGCCATAAGACCCGACACCATCGAGCTCGTTTACCGCCTAGCTGTCGGTATCAATGACAACCGAGTGAGAGACAAACAATCCTCAACCCCCATCAACACCAAATCCGTTAACCAAGTCACCACTAAACCCAAGGAAAAAAAATATAGGTCACTTTGTCATTACTAAGGGGACCTATGTATTGTGCAAGGTTTGGGGTAAAATCAAACACATGAATATAATTAAAAGAAAACTAAAACAAAGATTTACATGACTCAAAAATCACGATCATGGTGATTAGGAATTTGTATTAGTATAGAATATGATTACAGGCCCCAATTTGTAATTCAAAAGGTTGTCAATAAAGTCATTTCACACTTCTCAATAGTATTACTGTTAAAGAACAACCAGAAATTGAACCCAGAGAAAACTTGAACCAACAATTAACGATTCTTATTGAATTGTGAAAGTACAGAAAGAAATTACAAGAATTGAAAAACAATGAACTACTAATCATCTAAGATAAACCACCTATTTATACTAATCTGCCAAAGTCTGTTACAACTAACCGTTGTAAGAACTTTACACAAACACCCCCTGAACTTACAAGAAAGTAAGTATCAGCCCTTGAACCCTAAACACTGCTCTTTAATCAACTGCTTAACTATCCGCTGATTACACACTACAACAGTAGTTGTACTCCATCAGTTGTTAGCCATCAGAGCTTTCCGATCACAAGCAGTGCTTTACAAGACTTCATCAGTTGTTTTCCTTAGTACCAACACAGTGGTTTGCTTTTATTTATTTTTTTGAACTCATCAGTGGTTATAACTGAAATGTTACTTTTCTCAACAATCTCTACCTAAGTAACAATTCAGTTTAACCTAAACTTAATGAGTTAAAACAAAATGTAATCTTTGCACCTAGCAAAGACTTGGTCATCACATCAGTTGGGTTAACATCTGTTCCAACCCACTTGATCACCACTTCCTTAGAAGTCACCACATCTCTGATCCAAAACATCTTCACATTGATGTGTTTGGTTCTTTCATGAAAAACACTGTTCTTTGACAACTGAACAACACCTTCATTATCACAACTAACCTGCACATCATCCAACCTGATTCCCAGATCAGCAACCATTCCCTTTAACCATAAGGACTCTTTTACCCCTTCGGTTAAAGCTATGAATTCTGCCTCAGTTGTGGATAGTGCAACCACATGCTGCAACTGAGACTTCTAACTTACCACATTCCCCATTACTGAGAACACATAACCAGTTATTGATCTGCCATTGTCTTTATCTTTTGCATAATCAGAATCAACATAACCACTGATCATGTTCCCCTTTTTCTTAGCTTGGTCTTCAAACTTTAAACCAAGTTTCCTTGTGCCTGCCAAATACCTGAGAATCCATTTCACTGCTGCCCAATGATTTTACCAGGATTTTCCATGTATCTACTCACCACACTAACAGTATATGCAATATCAGGTCTTGTGCAGACCATGATATACATCAGACTTCCAACAGTGTTTGCATATTGCTCATATATTCTTTATCCTCATCTGTTTGAGGACAATCTTTCTTTGACAAATTTAAATGAGCCGCAAGAGGAGTTGTAACATGCTTACACTCCCCCATTCCATAATTCTTCAACACTTTCTCAATATAATAAGATTGAGACAGTGTTAACACCTTTTCTGCCCTGTTTCTGTGAATTTACATACCAAGAATCTTCCTGGCTTCCCCCAAATCCTTCATCTTAAACTCTTTCATTAGCAGCTTCTTGGTTTCTTCTATTTGACTCTTACTTTCACAAGCTATCAGCATATCATCAACATACAGAAGCAAATAGACAAATTTTCCCCTGTCATTCTCCCTATAATACACACAACTGTCATAAGGACTCCTGTTGAAACCACTACTCACTATGTATTCATCAAATCTTTTGTACCACTGCCTGGGAGACTGCTTAAGTCCATACAAGGACCTCTTTAACAAACATGCCTTTTCTTCTTGGCCTTTGACCTCATACCCATTTGGTTGTGCCATGTAGATCTGCTCCTCCAAGTTCCCATGCAAAAATGCAGTTTTCACATCCATTTGTTCTAATTCCAGATCTAATGAAGCAACCAATGACAAGATAATTCTAATTGAGACATGTTTGACTACAGGAGAAAAGATCTTATTGTAATCAACACCTGCCTTCTGTGTGAATCCTTTGGCCACCAATCTTGCCTTATATCTTGGACCCTCTCCTGGTTTAACACCTTCTTTAATCTTATAGATCCATTTGCAAGACACCAACATCTGGTCTTTAGGCTTGTTCACCAATTCCCATGTACCATTCTTGTACAGAGAATCCATCTCCTCATCCATTGCTTGACACCACTTTTGACTTTCTTCTGAATTTATAGCTTCTTCAAAAGTTAGTGGTTCAAAGATACTTTCATTCTCAGCGATTATAAAAGCAACTACTGAAATGTCTTCATGATCTCTATACCTCAGTGGTTTCACAACTTTCCTTTTTGACCTGTCTCTTACCAAATTGTAATCTTCCAAAGTTGGTACACTTTGACTTGTTTCATCCTGACTTGCATCAATACCACTTGGACTGGATTCACCCTGAGTTGTACCAGACCTTTCATCATTCACCTTTGGTCTGTTTGACACAGGCTCCACCTCAAACTGAAGATCATCTTTCTTGGATACATTTTTGTTCATTGATTCCGTGACATCTTTGTACAGAACATTTTCCCTGCACTGAACATTTCTGCTCACTATCACCTTTGGATTTTTCAACCTCCAAAGCCTGTATCCCTTCACTCCTTCAGTATACCCCAGCATTACACGCATTTGAGACCTTGGATCTAACTTGTCATCACTGACATGAGAATACACCAAAGATCCAAACACTTTCAAATCTTCATACTCAGGTTTAATCCCAGTCCACATGTCCAAAGGTGTCTTCATCTTAATTGCTGATGAAGGACATCTATTAATCAGATAAGCTGCAGTGGATAGGGCTGTAAACGAACCGAACGTTCAGCGAACAGTTCGTGAACCGTTCGGCGGGAAGTTCGTTTAAGTTCGTTCGATAAGCTTAACGAACGAACACGAACAAAGGTCTCGTTCGTTCGACTGCATTCGTGAACGTTCGGTAATATGTTCTTTCGTGTTCGTTCGTTATGTCCGTTCGTGTTCGATTTTTTATGTTTATCTTTCTAAAACTTTTTAATGTTTTATTAATTTTTTACTTTCCCCATATGTATTATTTATCTCTCTCTCTGGCCCTATCCCTCTTTTGATATCACACTCCTTCATTCAGCTTATCTCCAATTGATTGAACCCAATATTATCCATCCCTTCAATCTTTAAATGGTTATATTTAACTACTTTCGTTGTGTACAATGTTTAAGATTAACGGTGCTGTTTTTTATTTTCAAAATTAAAGTTCATTTGTGTTCGTTTGCGTTCGTGGTTAGTGTTCACGAACTGTTCGCGAACAATCAAAATTCCTTAACGAACGAACACGAACACAAACTTCTGTTCGTCATGTGTTCGCGAACAGTTCACGAACATCCAAATTTCCTTAATGAACGAACACGAACATGGCCTTGTTCGTGTTCGTTCGGTTCGTTTACAGCCCTAGCAGTGGATACAGCTTCACCCCAGAACTTGTAACACCTTGAAAAATTCGTGTTTAATAAAATAACGATACGTGTCATACAAGACAAAAATGTTAGAAACCCGGATCTAGTCAAAGATGTATGGTTGGATTTAAAGCATCGACATGTTAATTAAACACCTCTGAACGACCTAATTATAAATCCCAAGACCCTAATATATATTATAAACATCTGGTATACTCAAATCCGGTAAATGCTAACAATGATTGACTCGAATTACACAAGAATGGGATCCTACGAGGATGTGCATGACAACCTTCATTTACGGCACTTTCAAAAGGATCCAAGGAAACTTTACATCATACTAAGGTGGTGTAAAATGTTCATGACCCAAACAAAAGGCCCCATACTGAAAATAATGGGCCAAAATCGTGTTATGCTAGTCACCCATTCGAAGCTTGAAAGGCCAACAACTTTTGCCCTCTGGAACAAGCTTACGGACCGTAAGGGTCAAGGCTTACGGTCCGTAAGGCCTGCACAGCGACCAGAAACGCGACAGTTGGCTGTTTTGAGCATGTAACCGACTTTAAATGCAGTTTTCCACTTCCATGGGCGACCCCTACATGTTTTTAGACCATAGGGGCACATGTAAATGATCTAGGAACAATGCTAGACTTGTGTGGCATGATCATAAGCCCTCAAATTCACTATAAAAGGCCCTTCATGTTGCAACTTTGTGATCACTCATTCCATCTGCATTTGTGGAGGTTCCTGGGGCATAAGAGCAGACCCAAGTCATCCCTAATAGTGCATTAGACTTTGGTAAGTACCCTTGACCTTCCTTAATTGAGTTTTACTTAGTTCTTAGCTTAAAAGTCAAACCGTCGTAATTAACGTTTGACTTAGCGATTAATCATTAATGGTTCAGTGATTAGTCGAATTGAAGGTAGTTATAAGTTGGTAATTATGTGGGCAATAAACCCTTAAAAGGGCACTCTCTTATTCCCACTCTAACTAGATCAAATGTCGGGTCAAAGTTGTTTATAAAAAGTCAACAGAACTATAATTTGCGAATTAACATGTAATTAACAATGTAGAAGGCATGTAACCTATTTTATCACTCATATAACTTGGTAATAAGTATAAGAACTGGTCTAAGCTTGTTTAATCCGACGATTTTCTGTTTAGACCCGGTTCGGAACCGAAAGTCGCAAAACTTTGACTTTTGCTTTGACTTCAGTTCTGACCCATTTTTGTAGAGTTTAGAAATGCCTTAGGACTTCCTTAGAACCAGGCTACATGTTGGTATAACCCTCTATGGTTGGTTCGTTGTTTACCCGATTCGTTTACACGTTTCCGTTAAATGCTTAAAATTGACCATAATGCCCTTTTGACCATAAAACGAGAATTTTAGAAATGTGAAAGGACAATAATCTTTATTACTGATTTATGAACATGTCCCTAAAATTTCACATCAGTTGGAGGTCTAGATTAGGAGTTATGCTCATTAGCGTAATTATAACGCCTTTAAGTAATTAAACGGCGCAATTAGCATAAAGCCTATCTAAACCCAATTTTTGACACCAAACCTTTTACCCACTGATGTAATATAATATTTGGGATTTTAAAGATTTTTAATTATTTTACTGATGTATTCAGACCCGAATCTCAGAATTATAAATAATCTCTTTTATAATCTTTAAAATGACCAAAATACCCCTACAGGGCTTAAATTAAGGTTAAACTCGTTTTGGGCATAATGGAAGGTATCCTACTGATATCACAACCTATTTAAGGCATATTAAGTTAGGAAACCTGTAAATGACTCTTTTGGTTACTCGTTACGCACTTGTCGCGTTTGGATCGGCTTATGTAACTAGTATACATATATTAGCCGAAATGGGTCAAACCATATCGTTTTTATCTCAAAATCCAGAGTGTGTTTAAGTTACCCATATTAAACAAGCATACAATCTTGTCGGGTCAAAACCACATTCTAAACCGGTCTTCGCCTTGATATGCGTTTGAACTGTGTCTTCCTTTTGGAAATTAACCGGTCTAAGCTTAATTAAAGACCCGTTAGAATTCTAATAGGTTATTAAAAACCTTTGTTCCAGATTAGGAGCCCAGTAAAAGCTACGTGCACTTGCTGTATTTGATTTATACTTTGCTCAGGTAAATACTCTTAACTTATCTTCCCTATACGGGCTTGGGATACGGTACTATAAAAGTACCGCTTGGTCGGGTGTGTGTAGTCATTTAAATCGGATTGTGATTAATGTATTTTCATGACTCGTTTAATATGTATTATTTAGTGTATGGCTTTTGGGGGTTAAATGACCATGTCCCGGATATCCTTGGCATCATTTTACAAAATGGCCACGACCTAAGCACGGGGTGTAGGCGTACACCTGACAGATGCATTATGTAAAAACTGGTAACCCACTTAAAGGAATCAACCTTGTGGGCATTATACCTGTGGCGTGTCAGTTAACTTAAGTCCGGCCCTACAACCGGCCCTAATGGACGACAAATGAGTAAAACTGTATACAAGATTATTTTTAAATAATTGTCCCAAGTTATAAAAGATATTTTTGCCGAAGTGCATCCAAATCAATTTTCAAACTCTTTTCAAAATGAGTCAGTTAAGTTGTATTTACCAGTGTAAACTGACGTATTTTCCAAAAAGGCTAAGTGCAGGTACTGGACGAAATAGGCTGGCTACTCCAGGCATCATTACTCAAGTCTCGCAAGCTCTAGATGTCAAAGTATGTTGAACAATGTTTCATTTTATTTTCGATCCGCATGTGGATCCTTTACTTTCCGTTGTAATACTTGATATTACCTTATATTCAGATTGTAATATATTTATCTTTTGCTTCCGCTGTGCATTTATATATTGTGTTGTTTGACTATGACGGTATCAACTACGTCACGATACTCCCCACCGGGCCCACCGGTAATACGTGGAAATATCGGGGTGTGACAGGTTGGTATCAGTGCCAACACTGAGTGAATTAAACGCTAGCCTTTTGTGTTTAATCTCAGTTACACAGTTGCACATTCTTGAGTCTAGACAAGAACATAGGACTAATCCAAATTCGTTTTATTTTGTCCTTATTTGATCCCTTTGTTATTTTCTGATTAGCCCTTGCATGGGCAAGTCAATTTCTGTTAGAAATCCCGTTTAGGGCAACCATATACTTGTTTAAATTTTAATGGAACGATTATATTTAAAATATCATTCCTATATCATAAGATCTACCATTATAATAAAATGGCAAAATTTAAAAAGGACAAGACCTAGCCATATGTCACCTTAAGACAGGGCCAAGATGGTAGTTCCACAATTAGATTCAGATCCTTGTTAACATTTCAATTTAGGATTGTTCTGCGTTAAATATCAAAAAGAATCTAAAGGTTAAAACCTAGCCTAAATGCCATTGCAGACATGGCCAAGATGGTAAAACTTATTCAAAAGATTCAAATCCTTGTTAAACATCTGAAAGCATATTAACATGCTTGACAAAATGTGATATGATAAAAGCACATAAGTCATTCTTGGGTTATTCTAAATTCCCTTATTTAAATAATCATCCCTTAAGGATGAAGTGCCCACGGGCTATAATTAACGTCCTCTGGGACTAAAGACAGTGGTAGCCTACAACTCCCTGTCAAGAAAATGTAATGAACCTTGATTCGAACCTTAATGCCTCGATTCCGTAAAATCAAGGCCTATAAATTGAACTTGTCTACGTGACTAGGCCTTTTGTGCTATTATTAACTTATAATTTAGGATTATGATAAAGATCCTGAACAATTATATATTTAGCAAATTAACTAAAATGTATATTAAAAACATGGTTAATAAATCGTTTAGAACGATAGTATTGTATAGGCTTCTAAATAAACCTTGTCCTTATTTGATTTTATGTAGCAATTAAAGCTACATAGGTCAGAAGAATTGAACAGTCACCCTCTGGAAAACCACGATGATGATAGGATTAATATAACCAGAGGAGAGCTTCGTACACTGATTGATACAGTTGTATCTAAAGCTGTAGAGGAGCAATTTAGGGAGTATAGTGGGACGCATAGTAAAGCCTCCTCTGTACCCCACTCTAAGTCTGTCCCTAAGACTTATTCGGAGGCTCACAGCAAGTCACCCTCCAAGAAAGAGGAACCAAAGAAGGATGATGATCGACATTCATCTAATCAACACAGTGTTCCATCCAAGAGGATAATGTTCGATAATGAACCGCGTACCAAGTCATGTACCTATAAATACTTTGTTTCCTGCAAACCCCGGGATTTCACTGGGGAGAAAAGGGCAATTGATTGTATGACCGGGTTGGATGAAATGGACACAGTTGTCGATATCAGCGATTGTGCTGAAAAGGATGTAGTGAAGTATGTATCCCAATCGTTCAAGGGAGAGGCACTAGCATGGTGGAAGTCTCTCATTCAAGCTGCTGGGAAGATCCCACTCTACAACATGTCATGGGAGCAGTTTGTTGCTCTCATTATGGAGAACTACTGCCCTCAACATGAGGTCGAGAGGATCGAGTCAGATTTCTTATCATTGGTTATGACAAACTTAGATTGTCAAGCTTACCTCACCAGTTTCAATACTCTGTCCAGACTGGTTCCTTACCTAGTAACACCAGAACCCAAGAGAATTGCTCGCTTCATTAGGGGTTTAGCCCCAGAAATCAAAGCCAGTGTTAAGGCTTCAAGACCTGCTACGTTTAGGTCAGCAGATGATCTCTCTCTGTCCCTTACTTTAGATGCGGTCAGCTTGAGATCGCTAAAGAATTCTGAAGAAAGTAAGAGTGTGAGGATGATAACTCACGAGGGTCAGAGAAGAAGCACAAAGGAAACACTGATTCTAAGAAGTTTGGGTCTGGAAAGAATAGCCAACGAACAGAGGAGAAGCCTAAGTGCACGACTTTCCAAAAACGCCACTTTGGAAAGTGCAGACTTGAGTCCAATTCTAAGTCAGGATCACCTGCATGTGGGTTATGCAAGTCTAAAGAGCACAAGACTGTGGATTGCAAGAAGATTAAAGATGCCACATGCTACAATTGCAATGAGAAAGGGCATATCGAGACCAACTGCCCTAAGTACGCCAAGAAGCCTGAAGAGGTCAAGAAGACCAATGCAAGGGTCTTCAGGATGGATGCAAAGGAAGCCGTCCAGGACGACAATGTGATCACAGGTACCTTCCTAATAAATGATGTATATGCAAGAGTACTTTTTGATTCAGGCATTGATAAGTCGTTCGTAGATAATAAGTTTTGTGAATTGTTGAAATTACCTGTTAAAACCCTAAGTGTGAAGTATGAGGTGGAATTAGCAGATGGCACCTTAGAAATCGCCTCAACCATATTAGATGGATGTTTCATATCCATTAAGAACCACTCTTTTCCTTTGTCCCTACTTCCTTTGAAGTTAGCCGGTTTCGACATAGTTTTGGGTATGGACTGGTTATCTCATAACCAGGCCCATATTGTTTGCAACAAGAAGCAAGTGGTGATCAAGACTCCGTCTGGTGAATCACTTACCATTCAGGGGGACACCCAGTATGGACTGCCTGAGCAAGTGTCTATGCTCAAGGCCTCTAAGTGTTTGAAGAAGGGTTGTGTCATCTACATGGCACAAGTGACTATTGATGAGCCGAAACCTAAGATGGAAGATATCCCCGTCATTTCTGAATACCGTGAAGTTTTTCCTGAAGATCTACCTGGTTTACCACCAGATAGGCAAGTAGAATTCAGAATTGACATCATCCCTGGAGCAGCACCAGTAGCAAGAGCACCTTATAGGTTGGCACCAACAGAGATGAAGGAATTGAGAACACAACTAGATGAATTGCTAGCCAAAGGTTTCATTAGACCTAGTTCGTCTCCTTGGGGAGCACCAACCTTATTTGTCAAGAAGAAGGATGGATCGATGCGTCTGTGCATCGATTACCGCGAGCTTAATAAGGTCACTATCAAGAATAGGTATCCATTACCCAGAATCGACGATCTGTTCGATCAACTTCAAGGGGCAAGTTACTTCTCCAAGATCGATTTGAGGTCAGGCTATCATCAATTGAAGGTTAAAGATGAAGATGTACACAAGACTGCATTTAGGACTCGTTATGGTCATTACGAGTTCCTAGTGATGCCTTTTGGGCTCACTAATGCACCTGCCGCGTTCACGGATCTCATGAATCGCGTCTGCAAGCCTTACTTGGACAAATTCGTCATCGTTTTCATCGACGACATTCTGATTTATTCAAAGAATCAGGCCGACCATGAGAAACATCTTCGATGTATTCTTTCACTACTTCAGCAGGAAAAGCTCTACGCCAAATTCTCTAAGTGTGAATTTTGGCTTCGAGAAGTCCAATTCCTTGGACATGTGGTTAGTGAGCGTGGTATCCAAGGGGATCCCGCTAAGGTAGAAGCTGTTATGAACTGGCAAAAGCCAAAGACGCCTACAGAGATTCGTAGCTTTATAGGATTAGCTGGATACTACCAGCGATTTATTGAAAACTTCTCAAGGATTGCTACGCCCCTAACTTCGTTAACCCGTAAGAAGATTAAGTTTGACTGGGGCCCTAAGCAGCAAGAATCTTTTGATATTCTAAAGCAAAAGTTGAGCAATGCTCCTGTATTGACGTTGCCTGATGGAATTGAAGAATTTGTAGTTTACTGCGACGCATCACACACCGGAATGGGATGTGTGCTCATGGAGAAAGGCAAAGTCATTGCCTATGCTTCACGACAGTTAAAGGTGCACGAGAAGAATTACACCACCCATGACTTTGAGTTGGGTGCCGTTGTATTTGCACTGAAACTGTGGAGACATTACTTGTTTGGAACCAAGTGTGTGATCTATTCTGATCACAAGAGCCTCCAGCACCTGTTTAACCAAAAGGATTTAAACATGAGGCAGTGCCGATGGATGGAGACGTTGAATGATTATGATTGTGAAATCCGATACCATCCAAGCAAGGCGAATGTGGTTGCTGATGCCTTAAGTAGGAAGGAAAGAGTGAAACCCATAAGGATCAATGCCAACAGCATTGAGATAAAGAACGGTTTGAATGAAAGGTTGTTAGCTGCGCAGAAGGAAGCTGTGCTGGAAGCTAACTATCCTAATGAAAAGCTAGGAGTAACTGAAGAACAGTTATCCTATGGCAAGGACGGGATCTTAAGGTTAAATGGACGAATATGGGTACCAGTTTATGGAGGACTTCGAGATGTTATCCTCCAGGAAGCCCATAGTTCTAAATATTCCGTTCATCCTGGAGCTGATAAGATGTACCAGGATCTGAAGGCGAACTTTTGGTGGATAGGCTTGAAGAAGTCTATAGCCACCTATGTAGCTAAATGTTTGACGTGTGCTCAAGTCAAAGCTGAACATAAAAAACCGTCAGGTTTGCTACAACAACCTAAACTTCCCACGTGGAAGTGGGAAATAGTGACAATGGATTTCATCACCAAGTTGCCGAAGACAAGGAAAGGAAATGATACTATATGGGTGATAGTAGACAGACTGACTAAGTCAGCACATTTCCTACCCATCAAGGAGACCTATAGCTCCGATATGTTAGCCCAATTGTACGTAGATAAGATTGTATCTCTACATGGCGTACCTGTGTCTATTATCTCCGACAGAGATACTAGGTATACGTCACATTTTTGGAAGAGTTTCCAACAATCTTTGGGCACACGCTTAAATTTTAGTACGGCTTACCACCCCCAGACGGATGGGCAAAGTGAGCGTACCATCCAAACTTTGGAAGACATGCTTCGAGCATGTGTGATTGATTTAGGTGGTAGTTGGGATAACCACCTGCCGTTAATCGAGTTCTCGTATAACAATAGCTACCATACCAGCATTAAGGCTGCGCCCTTCGAGGCCTTATACGGTAGGAAGTGCAGAACGCCCATTTGTTGGGCGGAAGTTGGAGATGTCCAACTGTCAGGACCCAAAATAGTCTTTGAAACGACGGACAAGATTGTCCAGATCCGCGATCGCCTGAAAGCTGCCAGAGATAGGCAGAAAAGCTACGCAGATCCAAAGCGTAAACCTCTAAAGTTTGAGGTTGGTGATAAAGTTTTGCTTAAGGTATCAACCTGGAAGGGAGTGATGCGGTTTGGTAAGAAAGGTAAGTTAAGCCCGAGGTATATAGGACCATTCGAGATTATCGAATGTGTTGGGTCAGTGGCTTACAAGTTGGACTTACCTGAAGAGCTCAGTGGTATTCATAACGTATTCCACGTCTGCAATCTGAAGAAGTGTTTCGCTGATGAATCACTAGTCATACCACATACAGATGTGCACATAGAAGAGAGCTTGAAGTTTGTTGAAAAACCTGTGTCGATCGAGGATCGACAGGTCAAGAAGCTTCGAAGGAAGCATGTACCGATTGTAAAGGTTAAATGGGATGCCCGTAGAGGTCCCGAGTATACGTGGGAGGTTGAGTCCACAATGAAAGAAAAGTACCCTCATTTATTTCAGTAAATCTCGAGGTCGAGATTTCTTTTAAGGGGGTGAGGATGTAACACCTCAAAAAATTCGTGTTTAATAAAATAACGACACGTGTCATACAAGACAAAAATGTTAGAAACCCGGATCTAGTCAAAGATGTATGGTAGGATTTAAAGCGTCGACATGTTAATTAAACACCTCTGAACGACCTAATTATAAATCCTAAGACCCTAATATATATTATAAACATCTGGTATACTCAAATCCGGTAAATGCTAACAATGATTGATTCGAATTACACAAGAATGGGATCCTACGAGGATGTGCACGACAACCTTCATTTACGGCACTTTCAAAAGGATCCAAGGAAACTTTACATCATACTAAGGTGGTGTAAAATGTTCATGACCCAAACAAGAGGCCCCATACTGAAAATAATGGCCCAAAATCGTGTTATCCTAGTCACCCGTTCGAAGCTTGAAAGGCCAACAACTTTTGCCCTCTGGAACAAGCTTACGGACCGTAAGAGTCAAGCCTTATGGTCCGTAAGGCCTGCACAGCGACCAGAAACGCGGCAGTTGGCTGTTTTGAGCTTGTAACCGACTTTAAATGCCGTTTTCCACTTCCATGGGCGACACCTACTTGTTTTTAGACCTTAGGGGCACATGTAAATGATCTGGGAACAATGCTAGACTTGTGTGGCATGATCATAAGCCCTCAAATTCACTATAAAAGGCCCTTCATGTTGCAACTTTGTGATCACTCATTCCATCTTCATTTATGGAGCTTCCTGGGGCATAAGAGCAGACCCAAGTCATCCCTAATAGTGCATTAGACTTTGGTAAGTACCCTTGACCTTCCTTAATTGAATTTTACTTAGTTTTTAGCTTAAAAGTCAAACCGTCGTAATTAACATTTGACTTAGCGATTAATCATTAATGGTTCAGTGATTAGTCGAATTGAAGGTAGTTATAAGTTGGTAATTATGTGGGCAATAAACCCTTAAAAGGGCACCCTCTAATTCCCACTCTAACTAGATCAAATGTCGGGTCAAAGTTGTTTATAAAAAGTCAACAGAACTATAATTTGCGAATTAACATGAAATTAACAATGTAGAAGGCATGTAACCTACTTTATCACTCATATAACTTGGTAGTAAGTATAAGAACTGGTCTAAGCTTGTTTGATCTGACAATTTTCTGTTTAGACCCGGTTCGGAACCGAAAGTCGCAAAACTTTGACTTTTGCTTTGACTTCAGTTCTGACCCGTTTTAGTAGAGTTTAGAAATGCCTTAGGACTTCCTTAGGACCAGGCTACATGTTGGTATAACCCTCTGTGGTTGGTTCGTTGTTTACCCGATTCGTTTACACGTTTCCGTTAAATGCTAAAAATTGACCATAATGCCCTTTTGACCATAAAACGAGAATTTTAGAAATGTGAAATGACAATAATCTTTATTACTGATTTATAAACATGTCCCTAAAATTTCACATCAGTTGGAGGTCTAGATTAGGAGTTATGCTCATTAGCGTAATTATAACGCATTTCAGTAATTAAACGGCGCAATTAGCATAAAGCATATCTAAACCCAATTTTTGACACCAAACCTTTTACCCACTGATGTAATCTAATATTTTGGGATTTTTAAAGATTTTTAATTATTTTTAACCTGCTCATAACATGAGGTTATGGCGTTGATTCGATAAATACCGATTATACCCTTTTTGTTTATAAAATGAGTTCTACATAGTATTTTGACACCAATCCAATTGATACTGATTTATATAATAAATATAGTATTTTGAACTTTATAACCTGGACAGAAAACTCATATTTCCTGTATAACCCGGAAATCGATTAAAATGGCTTTTTAAGCGTATTAAACACATAGTTTATGTTTAAAACCATTTTTGTCATGTAAGACTTATCACAACTGATATGACCTATTAAAATAAGTTATTTTACTGATGTATTCAGACCCGAATCTCAGAATTATAAATAATCTCTTTTATAATCTTTAAAATGACCAATATACCCATACGGGGCTTAAATTAAGGTTAAACTCATTTTGGGCATAATGGAAGGTATCCTACTGATATCACAACCTATTTAAGGCATATTAACTTAGAAAACCTGTAAATGACTCTTTTGGTTACTCGTTACGCACTTGTCGCGTTCGGATCGGCTTGTGTTACTAGTTTACATATATTAGCCGAAACGGGTCAAACCTTATCGTTTTTATCTCAAAATCCCGAGTGTGTTTAAGTTACCCATATTAAACAAGCATACAAGCTTGTCGGGTCAAAACCACATTCTAAACCGGTATTCGCCTTGATATGCGTTTGAACCGTGTCTTCCTTTTGGAAACTAACCGGTCTAAGTCTAAGCTTAATTAAAGACCCGTTAGAATTCTAATAGGTTATTAAAAACCTTCGTTCCAAATTAGGAGCCCAGTAAAAGCTACGTGCACTTGCTGTATTTGATTTATACTTTGCTCAGGTAAATACTCTTAACTTATCTTCCCTATACGGGCTTGGGATACGGTACTATAAAAGTACCGCTTGGTCGGGTGTGTGTAGTCATTTAAATCGGATTGTGATTAATGTATTTGCATGACCCGTTTAATATGTATTATTTGTTGTATGGCTTTTGGGGGTTAAATGACATATCCCGGATATCCTTGGCATCATTTTACGAAATGGCCACGACCTAAGCACGGGGTGTAGGCGTACACCTGACAGATGGATTATGTAAAAACTGGTAACCCACTTAAAGGAATCAATCTTGTGGGCATTATACCTGTGGCGTGTCAGTTAACTTAAGTCTGGCCATACAACCGGCCCTAATGGACGACAAATGAGTAAAACTGTATACAAGATTATTTTTAAATAATTGTCCCAAGTTATAAAAGTTATTTTTGCCGAAGTGCATCCAAATCAATTTTCAAACTCTTTTCAAAATGAATCAGTTAAGTTGTATTTACCAGTGTAAACTGATGTATTTTCCGAAAAGGCTAAGTGCAGGTACTAGACGAAATAGGCTGGCTACTCCAGGCATCATTACTCAAGTCTCGCAAGCTCTAGATGTCAAAGTCTGTTGAACAATGTTTCATTTTATTTTCGATCCGCCTGTGGATCCTTTACTTTCCGTTGTAATACTTGATATTACCTTATATTCGGATTGTAATATATTTATCTTTTGCTTCCGCTGTGCATTTATATATTGTGTTGTTTGACTATGACGGTATCAACTACGTCACGATACTCCCCACCGGGCCCACCGGTAATACGTGGAAATATCAGGGTGTAACAGAACTTCTTTGGCATCCCTGAAGTTGCTAACATGCATTTTACTCTCTCTAACAAAGTTCTATTCATTCTTTCAGCCAAACCATTCTGTTGAGGAGTACCAGGAATGGTTAAGTGTCTGGCTATTCCATTTACTTTACAAAATTGATCAAACTCATGATTACAAAACTCCAACCCGTTATCTGTTCTGAGTTTCTTCAACTTTCTTTCAGTTTGATTTTCCACCAATACTTTCCACTCTTTAAACTTCTTGAAAGTATCACTTTTATGTTTAAGTACATAAACCCACACTCTTCTAGAGTAATCATCTATGATTGACAAGAAGTATCTACCACCACCCAAAGTTTCTGTTCTTGCAGGCCCCCACAGATCCGAGTGAACATAATCTAATACTCCCTTAGAAATATGTTTTCCCTTACTGAACTTCACTCTTTTCTGTTTGCCCAAAACACAGCTTTCACAAAAGCTTATATCACAGTTCTTTAAATCACCAAGAATTTGTTGTTTGGACAATTCAATCAGGCCTTGTTGACTTATATGACCAAGTCTCTTATGCCACTTCAGGGCTTCATCATTTCCTTCTTCACTTGCTACAGCAGCTACTCCATCAACAATTTTACAATCCAACATGTAAATATTGTTCTTGATTCTAGTACCACTAAGCATCACAATAGATCCTTTTATTACTCTTGCTTTACCATCTCTAAGACTGACATGATATCCCATCTTTTTCTAAAGTACCAAGAGACAATAAACTTCTCTTAAGATCAGGAATGTACCTCACATCTTTGAGATCAAAAGTAATACCAGATCCTGTCTTCATTGTAACTGTGCCAATTCCAAGAATCTGACAAGGCCTGTCATCACCAAGCTTCACAGACCCCATGTCTACCATCTTCAATTCTTTGAAAGCTTCTTTCAGAGGTGTCATGTGGAATGAACACCCCAAATCCATTACCCACTTCTCTTTGTTACATTCACTTGTAACCACAAGAACATCAGCACTGTCATAACCTCCTTCTGACTGATCATCAGAATCTACATGACTACTTTGCCCCTTTGAGTAATTACTACTTTGCCCTCTTGAATAACTTCCTTCACCTTTCCTTCTCTTGAATTCTGGACAGTCTTTCTTGAAGTGTTTCTCTGAATTACAAACAAAACATCTCCTCTTGAATCTTGACTTGGATTTTGACCTGGAAATCTTGTTGCTACCATTGTTATTCCTTTGATATGACCTTCCTCTCACAAACAAACCATCTCCACCTTCTTCTTTAAAATCTGACCTCTTCTTCAACTCTTTTGAATTCAAGGCAGACAAGACATCTTCCATAGATAGAGAATCTCTACCATACATCAATGTATCCACAAATTGTTCATTTGATGATGATAGAGAAGTGAGAAATATTATGGCCTGATCTTTATCATCCAACACCACCTCTATGTTTTCAAGATCCAAGATCAACTTGTTGAATTCATCTGTATGATCTTCAAGACTCTTCCCTGATGACATGTGAAAAGTGTACAGTCTCTTCTTCAAATACAGCCGATTTGCCAAAGATTTCATCATATACAATGACTCCAACTTTGCTCAAATCCCAGCAGCAGATATCTCCTTTGATACTTCACGAAGAACTCGATCACCAAGACTCAATATAATTGCTCTATGAGCCTTCTCGAGCATATCCTTCTTCTCTTTATCATTAAAGCCCTCAGGAAGTTTATCTTCTCCTTTCAGCGCATCTACCACACCATTATGAACCAGAAGAGCCCTCATCTTCACACGCCACATGTGACAACCCTCAAAATTTCAGGTACTGTACGAATTAATTAATCTTAATTACGTGCTTAATGACTGTGCTTGATTACAACTGATAATTTAAACTGCTCTATGATTCTATACCATATATACATGCATCATATTTTATACAGTCACTCCATTCATTACACACCTACATTAGTGACATACTTGATGCACTCAGCACAGTTGACACACTGAACGGTTGATTCAGAAATAATGCTGACAATACCAACACATAGACAAACAATAGGTTGAGGGATCTATTTGACATTCTTTGAAACTTGCATTGTAACAATTACTGTATTTGTGTAACGCCTCGTATTTTCGTATCTTTATCCATATTTTTATCCTATGTTTCAAGGCCTTAATTATAATAAATTATTGTATACATATTCTAGATTCAATTCTACATTACAAACACTTAATTTCGTTACGAAACCGAAAAAACTATACAAAGATGTTTTTCTAATAAATTTTAGCGTAAAACTTTACAAAATGATTTTTAATAATTTTTAGAAATTGTTTTAGCATAAGTCCCTTTTATAAAAAGTGTTTGTTTTAATCCATAGTATTCAAAAAAAAAAAAACTGCTAGCGTGAATAGTACCCTGACGGGCACTATTCATCAGCAACTTCAAAGAACGTAAAAAAATGCAGAATTTGTCATTTGTTGACCCTTTTGCAGCCATTTTTGATCAATTTAAGCTCTCACCTACCCCTACACTATAAATACAACCTCTCTAGACCTCATTTCACTTGCCAAACACTTCTAAATCATCAAAATCCTCTCTCAAATTCTGCATTTTTAAGAACAAGTACATAATTTTTCTTAATATACAAGTGAGTTCATGTTCCCCCTTTTCTCTTAACTGTTTTCAATTTTATACTTCGGGGGTGGAATACATGTTACAATTATTACACTAAATGTTTACAGACAAGTGAGTATACTCGATCCCTTTTTGTTTTAAACACTTTTGGGATGCAACATGTATTCTATATTCAAACACGTGACATCTTGGTATCAGAGCCTCGATCATAGCGAACTTGGATTCTTTCTCGAGTCTAGACTATGATCATCAGGGCTCTCATGAAAACATTTTTACATTATATACACAAAGCGTCCAGATCCAGGGTACGAACTTTTTACAAACAAAAGGAACAAATACATTTCAGACTTGTTCAGTCTTAGAGACTGAGGGGTTCAATCTTAGAGATTGGGAAGGTTCAGCCTTAGAGGCTAGGGAAAAGTTAGTCTTAGAGACTGGGAGGTTTGGTCTTAGAGGCCAGGGAGCTAGTTTGAGAAACTAGGGAGTTAGTCTTAGAGATTGGGTGGAATAGTCTGGGGAAGACTAGGATGATTACTTACTTACATGGATTGTGACTTACATGCATTGTTGGAAAAATTTCATTTCAAATTCGAATTTACTTTCGACATTTTTTTTTTCTCACAAACACATCATATTGAACCGTTCCATAAATTTATACATATACATGATTTCATGTAGTTTAAATTCGTATTCTTTGTAACGACGAGTGAGGACATATCATCGAGATAGGAGTGATTTGCTTACTTTGACGATTAACTCCACTCCCCCTTTTCTTAAAACGACCTCACCAACGAGTTAGGGGTGATTCCCTTACCTAGGGGATCGTTACCAAAACATCTCTTCTAAATATCTCATTATGCAAACTCGATCATGTTTTATACCTAAATTAGTTATCATTATTCAAAAAACATACGTATACGATTTCAAAATACGTTATTTTATCAAGCGTACTTTCTATCCTACAACCTACTTTCACGTAACTCATTTACACGAGATTCTTAAACATATCTTAAACGTTTCACCACACGAGTTAGTTTTACACTTAAATCTTTAATCAATTTGTAATATATATATATATATATGTGTGTGTGTGTGTGTGTGTGTGTGTGTGTGTGTGTATAACGGCTATATAGCCGTTGCCAAACGGCTATATTTCCCCCTATAAATACCCAATCAACAAATCTCATTTTATTCATAACAAAACACTCTCCCTTCTCACTCTCTTCAAGTTTTTGAAAATAATATTAAGGATGATTCATCCGGCTCTTGTGTTTGCTGGGGTGCTGATTGTGATACTGCACTATTTGATTCTTAGCCTTCCATTAGAAGAAATTGGGTCATATTTATTCTGGAATATTTTCGTTGTTTTACCATTGTATTTCATTTGTTTGATGATAAGGGTATGAATTGTCATTGTACTCGTTTCAGAAATAAAATTTTAATTTAACCATAGTAGGAATAAAATCATTAAATTACCCTACCAATGTAATCGGTCCAATGAAACTCTTGCCCATGAACTTCATATTCGACTTAATCACTAAAACACACACTCACGTTATATCACCATACTAAAGACTTTCATTACCATATACTTATAGGATCTTATAGATATTATACGATCATTTTACCAGAGACGCCTTTCAACATCAACAAATCATTTGTTAAAATATATATTTTTTTTAACAATCACTGCGTCCTTTTTCAAACTTATCGTCGCCAATTTTCTTTTCGGCTCCTGATTTCTCGGTAATTGATTTGAGTCCGCGTTTCCATCTTATCGATCAATGTGAACCTAGACTTTTGGTAGCACCTTTGCGGCTCATCATACAGCATTTCCAGATTTTACGAGATTGACAAGAGCTATAAAAACCGAACCGTTCTACCTTCTCACATCACCACAACACCTTCTTAAACTCCATATCACTTACCCACTCGCCGGAGAAACACACCACTTAAACCAATATTCAAATGGCATACTTCCTAGTAGCACATGCTGAATCTTCAAATGCAGCAGCAATTCACCCATTCCTTCAGTTTACCGATTTACCCACTCAAGAGAGGTATCGAAAAATCAGGAATCTTGAAGTGCTTGCTATTAACGGGATTGATTGGAATCAAATAAGAGTGGTTGATCCCAATGGCGTACTAGCAAGATTACTACCACATAATACACCTTGGCGCCGTTTCTTCGACATTCTAGAACCATCATACGATGAACTAGTATATGAGTTCTTGTCCACCTTTTATTTCAAATACAATAACAGTCTTACCGATAAGTCAATTTATTTTCAACTCTGTGGACAATCATATACTATGTCATTATCAGAATTTGCAGTTCATCTGGGTATATATACAGATGAAGAAGTTAACCAACCCATTTTCACTAGGGCATTAACCTCCTTTTACTCCGCGGAATTGGCAGAATATTGGCGACGCCATTCAACAAAAGAATGGGGTGGCAACAATAATGATATGAACCTCACTGACCCTCTTTATCGATACATGCACCGTGTTTTAGCCCACACTATCGGGGGGCGTAAGTATAATCAACAAAGGGTTAGTATAGCCGAACTCTTCCATTTGTATAGTATTTTTGAGCAAGTTCCTTGTAATATTGCCCATGAACTTTCTGCGTATTTTTCTTATCACCAATCCAATCCTCTGAAAAGCCTCATGGGAGGATCTTACGTTACCAAAATAGCACAATCATTAGGTGTCCTAAGTGATCAGATTATCCAAGGATTATCTCCACCAAAGGCACCTGGGATTGTAAATTTTAGTACCATTATACTAACCTCTGCTTCTATTTATACACCAACTCAACCATTACAGTCGGAGGGAGCTCCAGTTATCTTAGAAAGTACCTCCACACAAAATTTACAACAAGCATTGTTGTAATTTCCACGATCGTCTTTTTATCGTCATGATATGCTACCACCGCCACCATACGTACACGAATATATTCCAATTAACCCACCCCAACCATTAACACCAAACGTTTCACAAGGCCTCTCACCCATAGTTTTTGAGGAGGATCCAGCAATGCAAGAAATTTATGAGAACATGATGCTCCAAGAACAGTTAGAACCGGATTCACGTTTGCCACAGTCTTTCCTAGCACTGCTGAATGAAGTAGAGCAACTACCACCAACTGATATAACAGGCCCAAGTGTGGTGCCTCAAATGGATCTACATCCAGATCAAATGGTAGTTGAAATGGCTAGGTTAAACAATCAGAACCAAGAATTGCTACGGCAAGTACAAGAACTGACTGAAAGAAATCAATGGTTAGAAAGCCTGCTAGCTGCTCGTATGCAACTGGATCCACTACCTCCACTACCTGATAATTTTGAACTTGAAATTGATCCATTACACGACTCATTTCAAATGTAAATTGTCCACAGCATAATAGACTATCAAACAAACAATGCTATCTATGTTTTGATTCAATTAATGTTGCGGTATATTGATGCTTATTTGATTTAAACGATACTTCAACCTTATTTAGAAGATTTATGATTATACTCATGTTTATATCATACTCATACGTCATATGTTTATACATACATTCGCATGCGTATTCATAACTTATCTTATTCATGATTCATACATTCGTGCCCGTATGCGAGCAGAATCTGATGGGTTCGCTTACGTGGGTCCTATACATACTTAAGCATGAACTTACTTACATACCTTATTATTATTATTCACACACACTCTTATTTTTTTTCTTTGAAGGAAATTTCACAAACTAGGCACCTAGCTCGATTGGCTAGGCGCGCGAAAGGGTGTGGCCTAGACCCGGGTTCGATCCCGGGGACGGCCGTTTCCACCATTTTTTTTTCTTTCCATACAAATTTGGAAATTTCTCGATAACACGTTAAACGAAATTTTTGACACACTTTAGTTTTCTTTGAGTACCTACCCAAATTCATACACAACTAGTACAAGCTATGCGAATCATGCGGCGATCAATATAATCACGGGTGCACACGAGATTATAGTGATAGGCGTATGAGAACCATAGAATGTACTACTGTGTATGGTAAGACACGAAACGTAACATGACACCGAATACGAAACGGACAAAATATGGTCAAAACATGGTGGATACGCCGCTGGTAATTCCTATATATAAGTGTTTTCACCACGTTACCAAACTTTCGTAAAACGTACCATGAGAAGTCCAATGTTTCGCAGACCTGTTTAGACCTAATACAAACTTTAAACAACTCACAACGCATTATATCCGATTATCCACGACGAGATTTCATTCTAAATACACTACGTTCATCTATCCAACACTTATGCTATTCATATACTTACACTCTTTAAGGGTCATTCGTTCAAGTCTACCTCTTGAATAAATTTCGGGACGAAATTTTCTTAACGGGGGGAGAATGTGACAACCCTCAAAATTTCAGGTACTGTACGAATTAATTAATCTTAATTACGTGCTTAATGACTGTGCTTGATTACAACTGATAATTTAAACTGCTCTATGATTCTATACCATATATACATGCATCATATTTTATACAGTCACTCCATTCATTACACACTTACATTAGTGACATACTTGATGCACTCAGCACAGTTGACACACTGAACGGTTGATTCAGAAATAATGCTGACAATACCAACACATAGACAAACAATAGGTTGAGGGATCTATTTGACATTCTTTGAAACTTGCATTGTAACAATTACTGTATTTGTGTAACGCCTCGTATTTTCGTATCTTTATCCATATTTTTATCCTATGTTTCAAGGCCTTAATTATAATAAATTATTGTATACATATTCTAGATTCAATTCTACATTACAAACACTTAATTTCGTTACGAAACCGAAAAAACTATACAAAGATGTTTTTCTAATAAATTTTAGCGTAAAACTTTACAAAATGATTTTTAATAATTTTTAGAAATTGTTTTAGCATAAGTCCCTTTTATAAAAAGTGTTTGTTTTAATCCATAGTATTCAAAAAAAAAAAAAAAAAAAAAAACTGCTAGCGTGAATAGTACCCTGACGGGCACTATTCATCAGCAACTTCAAAGAACGTAAAAAAATGCAGAATTTGTCATTTGTTGACCCTTTTGCAGCCATTTTTGATCAATTTAAGCTCTCACCTACCCCCTACACTATAAATACAACCTCTCTAGACCTCATTTCACTTGCCAAACACTTCTAAATCATCAAAATCCTCTCTCAAATTCTGCATTTTTAAGAACAAGTGCTGAATTTTTCTTAATATACAAGTGAGTTCAAACTCACTTTTCTTCATCATTTCTTCATCAAATCTTCTGCTACAAAGCTTGGATCTTCTCTAGGATTGTTTCCAACAGATTATCTTGTTAATCTAAGGTACAACAACACCATTTCATGAACCAAACTTACTATTTTTGATGATTAATATTATACCTTATCTATGTTCATAATAACATGCATGAAACTTATATCCTACATACTTCTAATCAAAACCATGTTTAAGACACTTATGTATGATTAATTCTTATGAGTTTAGAGGAGTGAAAACCCTCTTAACTTTCTGTTACTAACTCTTAATTTTTGTTATTAATCACTAACATAAGAACAAACATTAAAACCATACCAATCTATCATAGTCTTGTGGTGGCAAGTGTTTTGGTTTTCCAACCGAGTCTACCATAATTCTTGTGATAAGATTTGTGTTTTGGGTTAAGCTAACTCAACTATTATCATAGTCTTGTGGTGGCAAGTGTTTTGGTTTTCCAACCGAGTCTACCATAATTCTTGTGATAAGAATTGTGTTTTGGGTTAGGTTAACTCAACTACAAACTCTATTATTATAATGTTGTATTTTCCTTTCAATCCGATCATGCTTGTATTGATAAGAGATGAGTAATTTATACCGTCCGATCATACTTGTATTGATATGTGATACAATCCGATCATACTCATGGTGATAGGTGATGGTAAATCATACTGTCCGATCATCTTTGTATTGATATGTGATTTTGGACATTAACATAACAATCTAACTCTTGGACTTAACTTACAAGGATTTAATTTACAAACTATATATATATATTCCCATACACAATATATACTTACATAATAATTAATTCCTTTATAACATATTCATTTTCCGAGTCCTCTTGTTGGGTTATCCAAACCACATAATTACCTTTTAAACAAGACACTACCGAATCCTATAGATTTAGGATTTCCAATTATCCAATTAAACATTATTGTTGATACATATTCCATATTGTTGCATGTTCAATCAACTAGAGTGACGTGGAATCTTATTTCCAAGAACTCTCACATTTGCATACTCGTTAGGACTTACTCGTAATCAAGGTGAGTTCATGTCCCCCTTTTCTCTTAACTGTTTTCAGTTTTATACTTCGGGGGTGAAATACATGTTACAATTTACAGACGCTTTTATAAATGGTATGGTTAGCTTAAGGAGGGTTTAGACGCTTAGATCATGTGAAAGGTGGGTACAACACTTAAGGCCATTAATCCTCGTTGTTAGGACCGAGGGACATGAGTGATAGATCTATTTGGGTGTAGCGAGCCCACACCCATGAGGCCAGGGAGGCCCATAGTGGTGACTGTGTCTTACAGCCAGAGGCCCGGTACAAATTTGCTAGGGTTGAGTACTTCCTGCACCGTTTCACACATACCAGTGGTTTTGCAACCCATTGGTGATCTCTTTTATTTTTCCTTAATTGCTACATACCAGGGTTTTTTCATACAGACGCATTTCAATGGTTTATACAGATTCACTTATACATGAACTCGCTCAACTTTTGTTGATTTTTCAAACTACATGTATTTCAGGGAACTAGCAGGATCTGGTAGAGTATGCATGTGTCTAGCTGTGTTGAATAATAGATGTCATCCAGAGTTGTGAAGTTTGAGAGGTGTAACCTACTCCTGGACGGGTTATATGTCTCTAAACCTCGTCTTATCCAAAGTCTTTTGTGTCTTATGAACACATTTTAAATAATTTGTGGTTTGTAACTTATTTCAAATGTCGATGTTTCTGAACAATGTTATGGTGGTATTTTCTCACTTTTATTAATGGATGAACATCTCGTATTTTTTATCATATAGCATTGTTGTGATTGTTGCTATGGTATTAAGAAGTCACACCAAATAAACCCACGCTTCCGCAAAAGCCAGGGTGTGACACTACGGACTGAAATCATTCCTTCCATCAAATTTCTCCAATTCAAACTTCGTCGACACCATCTTTGATCTCTGATTGCGGAATTGAACGTCAATTTCTTGAATCGAGCCACCAATAGCTCTGATACCACTTGTTAAAGAACAACTAGAAATTGAACACAGTGAAAACTTGAACCAACAATTAACGATTCTTATTGAATTGTGAAAATACAGAAAGAAATTACAAGAAGTGAAAAACAATGAACTACTAATCATCTAAGATAAACCACCTATTTATACTAATCTGCCAAAGTCTATTACAACTAACCGTTGTAAGAACTTTACACAAACACCCCCTGAACTTACAAGAAAGTAAGTATCAGCCCTTGAACCCTAAACACTGCTCTTCAATCAACTGCTTAACTATCCACTGATTACACACTACAGCAGTAGTTGTACTCCATCAGTTGTTCACCATCAGAGCTTTCCGATCACAAGCAGTACTTTACAAGACTTCATCAGTTGTTTGCCTTAGTACCAACACAGTGGTTTGCTTTTATTTATTTTTCTAAACTCATCAGTGGTTATAACTGAAATGTTACTTTTCTCAACAATTACTTAGTATAACACATGCGTCATTTTAGACCAAAGACAAAATTACATAAAGTGGTACTCTGTCAAGTGTCGGACTAGTGTTGAAAACTGTTTACATATTAAAACACTTAACTCATATAGTATTATATATTATATAGTTTATAAAAATTGAAAAATAAGAAAACAACATGCATATAATGGATGGAAAAAAAGGGGCCGTGGCATGCCTTTCGGAGTAGAAATGCTCAAATACATATCTAGGGGCTGTTTGGCTGAGCTTTTCAAAATGACTTATTTGCTTATTTGCTTTCTGAAAAGCAAATAAGTCAATAAGCTGTTTTGAAAAGCTCTATTTTAAAGCTTTTCAAAATGACTTATTGACTTATTTGCTTTTCAGAAAAGCAAATAAGCAAATAAGCTGTTTTGAAAAGCTTAGCCAAACAGCCCCCTAATGGGTCATATAATCGGGCTTGAACCATAACCAGATTTTCGTTTACTAGTTGCTAATTAGCAACAAATAGGTTTTTATACTCCCCCGGTTTTATAGAAACTTTTAGGTTCAGTGACTTCCGCCCCCTGTCGAAAATCTCAAGCTTCGGCACTACTTCGAAGTTCGAACAATTATTAAGTTGGTTCGTGCTCTTCATGTATATATTAGTATATCATTCGATTTCGTTAAACCAGTTTTATGGTTGTGTAACCAAAACTGGACCTAAAAAACTACTTAACAAAAAATCAAAATTCAAGTATGGGTGTAAATAGATTACTTGGTTTGTAGCTACACCACCTACACCAAGAAAAAAAAAAGTAAATTATTTTAAGTCCATGTGTTTTAGTGGTTTTAACCACTTAAGTACAAAATAAAAAAGTTTAACGCCCTGAGTTCTTAACCGTACACATGGTTGTAAAAGTCCCGCCTAGGCTCCGAGTACTCCCCGAGTACTCGCTACAAGGTAGGCTGCCGAGGCACGAGTACTGGTCTCCCAGGCCAATTACACCCCGAGTAATCTCCGCCTAAGCCGAGTACTTCCCGAGTACTCCCGAATCCGACTAGGGAGCGCCTAGCGACTTTTGCAACCATGACCGTACATTTTATAACGTTTTGAGTCCAATTTTGTTCATTTTATAATGTTTTGAGTCCAATTTTGTTTAAAAAAGTGGACTCAAAAGGTTAAAATTTGGACTTAGAGGGACTCCAATGGTTATAAAAAAAGTCTAGGGACTCAAAGTGATAAATATTTTGATTTTGAACTCAAATGGTTAAAAATTCTAAAATACAAGGACTCAAAAAAGTAATTTACTAAAAAAAAGTTAAAGGGCACTACAAATAACAATCTATCTTGACAATGATGATGTTAAAAGATTTTGTTTTCAAGGGGACTCGGTACGGTCCGTTATGGAGGGGGAACAACACGTTTTACCGCGTGATACACCACCGCTGGTGGTTTCAACAATGCGTGGATTTCATAACGCGTTGAATTTATCACGCGTTTTACATGTTTGAGTGGTGAGTTATTTTTATATGGAGATGGGTGTGTGGTGAGTGATGGGTATTTCCAATAAAATCCATCACTAGTGATGGAATAATGCTTGATGACATGACAAAATTTTATTGAAAGTTGTGAGTGAGTGATGAGTAATGAGCGTCCCTACCCTAACAAGGTTTTCATGGCGTGGCATGTGATACATTTACTATTTATAGAAAGCCTTTCTTTATTTTCAAAGGCTTTAAGTTTGGGTGGTGAGGGGTCACTATGGTGCTTAAAAACAATAATTAATTTACGTGTGGTGTTATGTGTCCCTTCTACATATAGAATAGTTCGCTCTTCCCTCTGTAACAAAGTTCTCCGGTCTCCAGAATGTCATTGCCGGCGACAATAATCAATGACCTTTGCATGAACCTTCTCGAAAACATACTCGCCAGACTTCCGGCCGTCGATTTCGCCTCCGCCGATTGCGTTAATCACTTGTGGCACCTAGTTTGCGCTCGCATCCTTTCTCGCCCCAAGCTCTCATCCGCTTGCTCCTTCAGTTATTATCCTCAGGTTACCTATTATCCTTGGTTTTCTCACCTATCATAATTAAGTTCAGAATCAACCAGTTTATACCTATAGGCCTATACGGGTGTTCTATGGTATCCAATGGTATCGTATCGTATCGTATTGCACCGTATCGTATCGTATAGTGTATAGTATAAGTCTCGTATAGGTTCTCTATAGGTCTTGTATGGCCTACACGAGACCTAAACCACACCTATGATATTTAAACGTTTAGAGCATTCGAACCGCACTAGACGTGGTATAATAATTTAATTTAAATGATAACAATATAATATATTCGAACCGTATATACGTTTTTCAAAAAATATTAACGGTATATAGTATTAACGGCTATATATTTTAAGCGATTTAACCTTGGAACCGGGTGAGAATTTATACAACAAATACATCAAAATAACCAAACAAAATTCTGATGCGTTATATACCCTGCGTATAGCTCTATACGCAGCGTATATAAACCCTGGTTGTTTGTGCCAATGATTGCTGGGCAGGTTCTGAATTCTATGCAACTTATACGCTGCGTATAGCTGTATAACGCAGCGTAGGTACAAGTAAGGTTTGGTGTGCAAATAGCCATGTTGGTGTCCAAATAGGTAGACCCATATTTTCACACTGGTCATAATAGATTAAGTTCAGAATCAACCGGTTTATCACCTAATTTTCATTCATACCTATCATAAACTAAGTTTATAATTGTGTTAGTTAACAATATTATGCCTTAGTTTTCACACCTATCATAATTAAGTTTAGAATTGTGTTACTCAACCGTTTTATGCGGCCTTGATTTTCATCAGGTTGCTGCAAAAGATGTGTTGAAGAAGATACTATCGGAGCCAATTCGTCCTCATTTTGCCATTGTTTCGGTTGATCCTTCGGTTTATTCCGCGTTTCGAGAGGCTCACAAAATCGTATGTTACTATGTTTTATGTCATTTAAAGTTGATATGTATTTCAAAGTTTGAATTTAAAGATCAATACACTACTAGAAAACTGCTACTATTCCCACGTCAATTTCCGTGAGAAATCCGTGGGTAACTGCAGTTACGCACGGATAATCCACGAAAATGGGCTGTAGGCATTTTCGTTCGTAGGAAATACGTAGGAAATTTTGATAGGAATAATAGCAGTTTCTAGTACTGATAGGTTTCGTAAATTATATTGATTTCAATTTTCATGAATTTATTGCAGATTACTGCAAAACTAGGATCCAGAGTTCCGGGCATTACTATTTTTTCCGATACAAATATGGGAAGGGATGCGATTTCTGATGAATCCAAAGAGGTTTACTCTATTTTCTACTTACATATTTTTCGTTTTTTTTTTGCTCTTTTATTTTTAAATAATTTAATACCCTTTTACTTATTCAGGATACGAAAGAGAGAGGAATCATCATGTTAACCGTTGGATTTTTACCAGGGATGAAAGTAAAACAAATCTCACTTCTACGGAAAGACATTCTCTCTTTCGACCCTCAAGCTTTCATGATTGACGAATTCTTAAAAGACATAAGGGAGTTCTCGACTTCTATATCAGGATGTCAAGCTCCTGCTGCCATGATGATAGTTAGTGTAAGCTTGCATGATACCGTTCCAGAAGTCGCTAGGCGCTCCTAGGTCGGTCGATTGGGAAGTTGCGAATACTCGGTTTAGGTGGAGAGTACTTAGACATGTTAAATTATAAAGATTTTAGGTTTTGGAAATTATATATAGGTTAAATATCTGAAGTTTACTAATATTTATACCAAAATACGTCCAATATAAATATAAATTTAAAAATACATGTTCAAATAGTAAAGTAATATTCTTTTCTTGAAAAATGATATTTATTCTTTAATATTTTTTTAATTTGATAGACAGTGCAATTATATTTTATTTATTTTTTTAAGTCAAACTCGGCTCAAGTTAACCAGCTAGATTTGATTTTGACCGCGATTGACCGCGTTTAATCGTTTCCGGGTAATTAGACAGAGTTGAAGAAAATCAACTCAGCAAACTACCTTGTAACGATTGACCATGTTTTACAACATTGCTACTTACTTGTGTATGTATTCTACCATTCTTATCTTTTCATGGTTATTTTACTAGACACAGAGAAATCCAGAAGGCATGATTACTGTTATGAGAAAAGTGGGTGAGTGTTATGTTAGAAATATGTCTAGGCGTTCATGGTGACTCATAATAATTATTTTCTTAGGGTTATTTTTTTTTTTTAAATTTTAGATCATGTCATGTCACCCGAAACTGTCATTGTGGGAGCTCATCATAGTTGTGGGTTCAAACATACTGATGGATATTCAGGCCATAAAACCTCTACCGAAAAAAATGTTACTGCTTATGCCTTGGTATTTGCTAGGGAGAATAACAAAACGCTTGGTAACTTCAAATTTCACTTTTAGTAATTTAAGTATTATCATTTTGTCTTATCTTTTTATCTGTGTAGCTTGTTTTTTTGAGTCTTTTCACATGGATTTAACACTCAAATTCATTTTATATTGAAATTTAAGGTTAATTCCAGCTAGCTATGAATTTTATAAATTCTTTTGAACAGGTATTGGAGAAACTAAATTTCAAGCTGTATTATCAAGTGGGTTGCTACCCGTCGGCCCTGTGTACGCAGCATCTGTTAAAAAGAGGTATGGTTTTTATACCGGGCTCACTGCAAGAATAGAAGGGTCGCGTGAGAATCTCGATGGTGACACACTTTTGAGTCAAGCTTACGAGGAAGTATGTTATTCTTTACCTCTAATTAATACTTTGCTCGTTTGATTATTGTTATCTAATGTAAGTTGTTTGACATAAGCATTTAACTGTTTATTTGGAGCAACTTATTTCATTCATAAATAAATAACCATATAAGCAATCCCAAAGATATCTCAAGACGATAAACACAAACATTTTTAATAAACAGTGCTAAACACCCCCTATTTTATTTTGATGAATATCAATACCTTTAAAAAATATTATGTGGCTTTCTTTTGAATACTAATACAAATATGACCAAACTATGTTACTTTTTTAAATCCAGTATGCAGTGGCGGATACAGAGTGTAACAAGGGGTAACCCTCGTTGCCCCTTCACGTTCCGGTGGTAGTGTAAATTTTGAAAAAAAAAAATTAACGTTTTTCGATTTGGTTACCCCTTAAATTTTTTTTTTTGAAACGTTGCCCTATAATAATTTTCTATATCCGTCATTGTCATTATGATGCCCTAAGACCACCCGTACTCGTGAGATTTTGGGCGGTTTTTTTTTTTTTTTTGACAAAAACGCCGGGGCATGCCCCCCTCTAGTGGCCCCGTGGGCGTTTTTTTTGACAAAATTTGCTTTTGGCGTTGTATTTTCCACGGCCAATGTGTTTAATATTTGACCAATCACTGTTTTAATTGAATATTAGTTGTTTTAATAATTAGAAAAAATAATAATTGGGTAATTATGGGAGTGCCACGTGTCGAACAACGCCCAAGCGTGGGGGCATTATCCCAATGTTTTCAGAACCGGACCGGAGGTCGACCCGGTCACCTTACGGGGTCAAAGGTCGGACCGGTTCGACCGGATTTAAGAACCGGGTTACGTCATAAATTATATAAAAATATATATAAAACATAGAAAAAATAGATAAAATTCCAAATAGTTAAGGAACTAAAAACACAACCATTAGTCATCCAAAAACATTCAAAAGTACCAAATCTTGCAACTAACTATCAAACATAGTGAAAAATCTTGTTTTGAGTTTTTTAGATTAGGTTTTGAAGTGATTTATTCCATATTTAATTAAAAAATATAAAAAAAAAACCATGACCGGCCCGACCGCCGGCCCGACCTCCGGCCTGATGTTGGTCCGGTTTGATGGCATGAACCGGCCCGGATGAAGTCCCGGTTCCCGGCCGGACCGGTCCGACCGGCCGGCCCGGTCCGGTTTTCAAAACATTACATTATCCCACTACGCCATTTTCTTCAAAACACCCCTTGTTTGACTAGGACGACACGTGACGAACAACGCCTAAAGATGGGACATTATTCACCATAACCTCTACGCATGGTCTAACGTTAATAAATAATGACAGATAGGAGGCATGTATAGAACATATCGTTGGTGCATTGGGGTAACAAAAAGAAGAAAATTCTCCATTGGGCGGGAAAAGGTTGAATGGATAACTTCTGTTTCATTCCATGAAGTTACAAAGTAAGCAATTTTCTTCTAGTTTTGTAATAGTACCAGTTATTTATAACTTAGAAGTCAACTTACTAGGTGGGTTTGTTTTAACTTTTAAAGGCATACGGAGTGGGCGGCAAAGGGGTTCGACAAAGTGACTTTGCCGCTCGGGCACACCGCCGCCAACCTCCTTTGCCGCTCGGTGAAGATGGAGAAGCGGTGATGGGTTGCCGATGCGGGGAGAGGGAGGGTAGGAGAGAGGGGGTGGGGGTGGGGTCCATGCCATCTCAACCAATCACACATTTTTCCTTTTCTTTAAAAAAAATAGTTTACAAATTCATGAAGTGTTTAACCATTGCCAACACTTTTGAGCATAGTTTAAACACTTTTCATTGAATGACATAGCACACTCTCATTGATTGATTTTGAAGTTTACCACTTTCAAGTGTCTAACCACTCTTTACACCCTAATCAAGAAATGATGCACCCCTACTTGAATAGTTGAATATAATCACTTTTGAGTTGGCTACTCTTAGACTAAAGGGTATGGGGGCCGGCTAGGCCCGGCTAGGACCGGCACCGGTCCCCCACACCGCCCCCCTGAGGCTCGGCTCGGCCCAAACGGCTCCCCACAGCCGGGTGAGACGGACCAATTTCTCTCTCTCTCTCTTCTTTCTCTGTCCTCTCTCTCTCTTTCTCTCTCCTCTCTATCTCTTTCTCTCTCTAAATAATCAAATAAATTAAACTTTTAATTGTTTTTATAAATTATGTGGAGCCCCATCCTCCATCCTCCTCAAATGTGAAGGAGGCTCATCCCCCACGAGCCGGTGATGTGGCGCCTACGTGGCGGCCCATCCTCGTGGGGATGAGCCTCACCATACCCTTTAGGTAGCGTTTGGTATGAAGGAATGAAAGGTGGAATGGAATGGATCATTCTGATGGAATGAAAAGAAACATGTTTGGTTATAATGTGGGAATGGAATGGAGCATTCCAAAGGAATGTAACTCCTTCCAAATATAATAATTTCCATTCCTTGGTATGTAGGTGTTTTTTTTTCCATTCCTTCAAGGAATGGAAAGAAATATGTTATTATTATTATTATTATTATTATTATATTTATATTTATACTTATACTTATACTTTTATTTGTATTTGTATTTATATTTATATTTATTAATATTCATACTAATATTAATATATATCAAAAATCTATTATTAATTTTTATCATTAATATATTATTATTATTATTATTATTATTATTATTGAGGCAATTATATTTTTGTCGTTTTTAATACAGTTGTGTTTCGTTACTTCATCTTTTTTTTGTTTATCAAATTGTACAAAGTAATGATTCATTCTATTCACATATGAGTAACCAAACATCACAATGGAATGGAATGATCCATTTCATTCCGTTGTCCATTCCATTACCTCGTCCATTCCATTCTCTCATCTATTCCATTACCCCATACCAAACAGACCCTTAGTCTTAAATTGATAACCAAAGCTATTTCGCCCCAAACTAATAACAATAATAATAATCTATTACTTTATTATAAAATCACCTAGAAATTTTCTCACATTAAAATTATAGTTTTACCCATTTGACCCTGGTTCATAATAGCTTTTTATGTTATAGAATATATAAACTCATACAAATCATTAATAACTTAATTGGTAAACAATGTCATGTATAAGTATACCTACTAACTAGGGGTGTAAATTTTTGATGCGGTAAAAACTAACATGCAATTTGCAGTTTTGGGTTTAGTGTAAACGGGTTCGAGTTAATTTTGTGTTGAACCGGCAAACTTGTTTAGCTAAACGGCTCGGGTTTGTGTTAATCTGACGGGTTGACTCGTTTAACCCATTTAGTTTTTATTTTATTTTCTTAATATGTGTTTTATCTTAATATATTTTATATTTTAATTCCCCATGTGGGTGGGCCGATTCCTCCTTGGAGGTCACCGGTTCGACTCCCGGCTGCGGTATTTGGCGGGACGTCCCAATGATGGATCGTTTCCTACCGAGACAAGGTGCGATACGGCGGGCAACCCGGTTTTACCCAGCTGTTACCTCAGCGAGGTTCTCGTGTGGGGGCAGTATGGTTTCCGGCAGAGGCGTCTCTGAGAATTCACGTACCCTGTTCGAGATTGAAAAAATGTGCCCTTCTGTTATGTTTTGTTATTATTTAAAAAATATCAAATCAGTATTGGGCTTAATAAACATAATTCCAAGTGGGCTAAATTCTAAACCATAAAAAAATATTTGTAAATGGGTCTATATTGAAAGTGGTATGTGTTTTATTTGAAAAAAAAATAACATATACGTATCGGATTTTTTATTAAATCGCATGCCCCTCGAAATCGTGGGCCTTGTGCGGAGGTCCTCCCCGCACACCATCAAACCCTCCCATGGTTTCCAGGCGAAGGTCAGTCTGCGCGATGGTCGGGGCCCGATAGAAAATCGCGTCCGAGAGGCGGGGCTGACGGGGGATTGTCTTCGACAAGAACCCGGTGACCTAAGATCCTCTACATAGAAAGTCACCATTCTCAAAAAAAAAAAAAAAAAAAAAAAAACTAAGTATTAAATTAAAGAGTTAAATGCCATTTTAGTCCCTGTGGTTTGGGCCATTTTGCCAGTTTAGTCCAAAGGTTTCATTTTTAACCTGTGGGTCCAAAAAATTTTCACAGTTGCCATTTTAGTCCACTGGGTTAACTTCATCCATTTTTTCTGTTAGCGAGAAGGCCAATTTGGTCATTTTGTATGTAATTCTGTTAACTAAAAGGGCAATTCAGCCATATAAAATGACCGAATTGGCCTTCTCGTTAACAGAAAAAATAGATGAAGTTAACACAGTGGACTAAAATGGCAACTGTGAAACCTTTTTGGACCCACAGGTTAAAAATGAAACCTTTGGACTAAACTAGCAAAATGGCCTAAACCACAGGGACTAAAATGGCATTTAACTCTAAATTAAACTATAATTAATTTACTACTCAAAAAATAAATAAATAAAATAAAAGTTTGATAATCAAAATCTCAACTGTCAATCACCTCCAACTGTTATCGTTATCTCTCTCCCACCTCAACCTCTTCTCACTCTTTCTCTCTCTAAAATCGCCATGGTTTCCTCACTTTCTCTCTCCTCATCGCACCTACACTCTCATCATCAACAGAACCAGCATCTTACTCTCTCTCCTACTTTCTCTCTCTTCCCCGTTCGAATACTCTTCAATTCTTCATCTTCCCCCAAAAAAGTTGCATCAAATTCAATCAGGTGCTGCAGCAACGAAGGTTCTTCTACTCCTGCAACTGCTCGGAAGCTCGGAGTGTCAGTTTACAAGCCTAAATCGTACGAAGTTCTTGTTGCAGATGCCGCTAATTCTCTCGCCTCTGCTCTCGATGACGGCAAAACGCGCCTCGAAATTGATTTCCCGTAATTCTCTAATCTATTCATTTTAAGCATTTTATTAGACACTCATGCCTCTGTTAATTTTTAAAAAATTGCATTTAATAATGTGGTGATTGTTCCTCATTGCATGATTTGTTTGTTGAGTGTTTCCCCCAAAAGAACAGTAGCCATCACCACCCGACATGTAACTCTGTGTACGTGACATCTGGCCCCTCGTACCAACCAATTTGTTCATTAGGGGACCCGGGGTGCTCAATCCCATGCCTTTGGGTACCCCTACCCGCAGGCCGCACACCGCCGCCGGTCCTGCGGGTAGTGGTACCCTGAGGGTAGGGTCTGGATTATGCACTACCCGATGGTTTTAAGTGTGATAAGAGGAGAGAGATAGAGAGAGTTTTGTGTTTGGAGAGAGAGAGAGTGGGGTCAGATGGTGGGGTCCATGTTTTAAGATAGTGGTGTTACTAAATCGGGTAGTTTAGGGTAGTGGATAGACCGAGTGACATGGCGCAAGGGGATTGGCGGGACTAGGTTATTCCCACACGTTGGTGATATTTGCGACGGGCCATTAGTTACGGCCCGGTTATTGGAGTATATTATTATTAGTGTGAGCCTACGGGCTCATTCTTATGATCTCTATATATAGTATGACAACCTTCATCCATAATCAATTTAAGTATTTTACCATCTTACACCAGTATGTTGTCCGTACTCCGTAGGAGAACAAAACGATGTGGGATTGCGTAAGGTATCACAGTGTTGATTGTGGAAATGTGATTGTATATAATTCATACCGTAATATAAAATTAGGTAAAGAGGTAAATATTGGATTAGTATAGAAGTAGGAGATATATGATTCTAGTATGCCTGCCTATTCATGAAGTTAAAAGAGAAACGGAAGTCAATAAACAACTATCAACATTTAGGATATATGGAGAGATGGGGTATAAATGGAACACCAGGCTAAGAAAACCAGCTCAATGGACTTAGGATATAACTCAAGCAAGTTCTTAGCATCAGAAACTCAGCTGCAAGTCCTGTTGCTCAATGAGGAGCCGGTAAAATTTGCTCAATTATTCATCTGCAAGAAGGCCCAGTGCCCTAAAAAGCGTGCTTGAGGTGCGGGGCTATCGGAAAAACGCCTCAGGGTCTAAAGGCGGCGCATGTGTGTCAAAATTAGGGTCTGGAGGAGGCTAAATTTCAAAAACGACCAAAAGGGTGAAGAGATTGTGAATGGGTTTGATGAAGGATGTAAAAGAGGTGAGAGAGATGCAGCTTTCAGTTGTACATAAAGCTTATTTGGTTGTACATATAGCAACGTCTCGCGTACGGGAGGATCTCGCTTCGCACCTTGGCTTTCGGGTCATAAACACCTTGGAGGGCCTCACGCTTTTAAAAAACAAGCTTGGACCCACAGTTCATGAACAGCTGCACTGGCTTCATAGCCGCCATCAATACTAGTGGCTCTCGACGAGTCTAAGTCACTTTTCTCACCAAGTAACAAGAACGATTGTTTGTTTGTAACGGGAAATCAAGAAGCTAGTCAGTCTTTATTTATCCACTGGAGTATATACATCGTCTGATTGACACCTATTCAATTGTCATAACTCATAACTTTGATAAAACTTCTGCTTACATTTGTTATTTTCCGTTTGCTTACATTTGTTATTTTTAGTTTGCTTACATTTTAAATTGTTGACATCAACAGGCCATTACCTACCAGCATTTCTTCATATAAGGTATCTTCATAGACTTCATGCTTTCTTGCTGGTTTCGTAAAATGAAGCTTCTCGAAGCTTTTTTCTAAGTATAAAGCTTCCCCTATATGACATTGTGAAGGGGTCTTCAGATGAGTTTACCGATGCCAATGTGCAACTTGCATTGGCTGTTGTAAGGAAGCTACAAGAAATTCGGGAAACACGAGCTCGCATTGTAAGTCATTTTTATTTTCATTTCATTTTCTTCATTTGAAGTATCTACTGTTTTTGTCCCAAATTTGAGATAACACATGACCCAAATCAACCCATTTAAAAGTAAACGGGTCAAAATTGCCACCTCATCGTCAACCGTTGATGGTATACGCGTTTCGAACTTATTGTTTGATGTAGGTGTTCCCTGACAAGCCAGAAAGACGTAGAGCCTCAGAGCTATTCAAATCAGCTATTGATTTGGTAAGTGAAATCATCATTTTAGAACTAATTTCTTTAAAGATTTATTTAACATTTCAAAGTATGTAAATTGGTGATCAGCTTAAAGCAGTATGATGATCATGGATTACAATCCCTAATTTCTAAATGTTAATGTCATTATAAACCCTAATCTGAGATTAATAAATCCCTATATGTCCTTAATCCAGGTTGACGGAATCACCATCGGTTCGTTGGATGATATTCCAGCTGGCCCTGTTTCTTCCTTCTTCAAATCTATAAGGAACACACTCGATTTTGATTTTGACGATGAAAATGAAGGTTAATTTTATAGAAAAACAAATTTCTCTAAACTTCCATACTACAGCGTTTCTTTTTTTTTTTTTTTGTGAATGAGGAATATAATTTAGACCTGGCAAACGGGTCGGGTCGGGTCATGGGTCAAAATGGGTCCGGGTCAAAACGGGTTCGGGTCAAAACGGGTCAATTATAAAAAAAGGGTTGTTTTGGTTCGGGTCAAAACGGGTCCGGGTCAGAACGGGTTTCGGGTCGGATCCGGGTCAGAACGGGTTTCGGGTCGGGTCATAGTGGTTTTGAACTTCAGGTACAATCTGTTGCAGACTTAAGTTTATAAATCAATAGAATGAAACATGATTTTATATAACTTTGAACTGATAGAAAATGAATTGTCCTTTATGCCCTTTTCTGCATTGTTGTTTGTGTATACAAAAAATAAGTACGCCGTTGCCGGGGATCGAACCCGGTCACCCGCGTGACAGGCGGGAATTATAAACTGATATTGTTGATTAGATTATAAACTGTAAACAAAAATAAGGAACCAACTTCAAAAAGAAAAGCAACAACCTACTCCCAGGTCCATTCGCTGAAAAGACATTCGCTGCATTGCCATTCACTTATATTGATTCAGATCAGCAGGTTCATTCGTTCGGTGAAAAGAGTTTGTTCGCTGCAGAATCAGTGTTCCGAATCAGTCCTGCTTACTCAAAAATTTAACATATACTTGCTAAAACCTATGAAAACTCAAGATTACAAAGTTAAATGGTAGATAATAGAAAGTTAAACACAGTTCAATAATAACACAAAACATAACAAGATGCTCTAACATCTTGACTAAAACACAAAACACATGAACAGGTATTTAACTCAATATTTTCAAATGTTATTCAATCAGTCAACTTGACTTAATTTGAATTTGTCTAGCAGGACAAGCATACAAACACAAAACAAACAGATACAAAACAACACATGCTTCCCTAGTTGTAAATTACGCATTAACACTTGTAACCCACTCTAGACTAGTCAATATCACCTCTGTAAAAGATCCCACCATCATCTTTTTGCTAGTACACACTACGCTGGTTTGGGGTTTTGAACATCAAATTCCCCAAATTGAAGAGGATCAAAAATATAAACGTCACTCCAATTTTTAAAATATATAAATAAAAATAAAACCCAGAAATTGAAGAGGATCATACCTTGAGTGGAATTTATGAATTATGATATTGGATTCGTGAAGAACAGTGAAAAAGGTCAACTGAAGAAGATAGAAATTGTTGTAGTGATGAATTCCATGGAGATTGGAAGTTGATTTCAGGCAGAGATGGCGGCGACGGTCGTAGATGAAGATCTGAAGATGATGTTCTTCGTTGATGGAGTTCTTTAAGGAATCGGTGTTGACTGATGAAGTGAGGAGTGACCCGTTGTTTCTTGTGTTCTAAAACCCTAACCCGTATGACCCGTTGTTCTAATTTATTCCACCCTAAAAGACCCGTGAATATGACTTTAATGTTTTTAAAAGACCCGCTTTGACCCCCTTGTTTAAATTCCTTTACCCAAAACAACCCATTGTCTAAATTTTTTTACCCAAACTGACCCATATGATAGTATTTGGGTCAGAATTGCCCCCTCTAGAATATATACTTGTGATCATATTTGAAGAAACACGGAACTAATTTAGGGATAAATCAGTTTGGTTTATGTTTCTACCATGATGGTTAATCTTCTTGAAGGTTTCCCGAGCTCCTAATGACCGTGGTTTATCTGCAAAACAGAACACCGTTACTCGTTAAGAGGGGAATGTGGGGGTTTCCCTCTTAACCGGGCTCCGGCGTGAGAATAAGCGACTGTATTTGGGAAGAGAATTAAGTATTAAGTGATAGTAGAGGGAATGGAATGAATAACCTGTGAAGTGAAGGTCTCTATTTATAGCCGGAGAGGTGTAAGAGGGTTTGGGCTGATGGGCCTTGGGCCGGAAGGCGACAACATGGAGGATATGGTCCTTGTCTCACTGGTGTCGACCGTTAGTGGCTTCTAGGAGCTTTATGGAGTTGGCGCAACGTGATTGGAGCCACGTGTCACTGTTGTCGGCCTGGTCGCCCTTCTGCCATCAGCAGGTAAGTGGAGATCGTGGGGCAGTTGTCTCTGCCCTATGATTGGTGCCACATAGGCGTCCTTAAGTACTTTTTGTCTCCTGCATGTCAGACGATCGTGGAGCGCGATTGTGCAGGAATAGAAGGACCCTGATTGGCTCTTTATTTCTGCCACTTGTACCTTGTGTACTATCTGGAAAGCCTTGCGCCGTAATTACGCATGATTCTTGCTGAGCACGTTATTACCTTGCGCGAGGCAAGGGCTTTCAGATGTTCTTTTTAGAATGCTAAGTGTTGCTAACTGGAGTTTACTCTTATGTGGACCTCGCGTCGCGTTACAGAGATGTGTTGTAGCCCGCGCGAGGTTTGGCAGCAAGAAAAATTGCTGAGTAAGGAGTATGGTCCCGCGCGACCTTGCAGGAGGTTGCGCAGCTTTTTGGGACCATACCCCTTCAAGTCCCCCCAGTCCAGTGCTGCACCATGCGCAAGGCAAGTGGTTGGAGCTCTGTACTTAAGAAAATAAAGTAGGAAGGATGCTTCTGGCTTTGGTAGACGGCGCGCGTGTAAGTTGTTGGTTACTACGGCGCGGCTACCAGGCTTGTTGCTGGCTTTGTTGTTAGCTTTAACATGAAGTTTCTAATGACTTTGGGCGGGAAAAACCTCGAAATTCGAATTTTCTGACATGGTGGTGAAAAAGTCGTGGTTGGTGACGACTGAGTTGACCTCTGACGGTTGTCATCAACTTGTTGCTGACGGTTCAGCTTTTCCTCAGGAGAGTGAGGCCCACGCGCGCGTGGTAACCGTCACTCCGGGAAACACGCCTTACGTGGCGCTTTCTGGTTGGCCTTGCTTGCGGCGACCTCGGCACGATTACCCATCGCATTAAATGCGATGGGTATATATATCCGAAGAGACGTGAGGTTTATCACTTTTCTCTTCTATAATTCCTTTATTTCCTCTCAAATTTCTTTGAATCTTCAAACTTTGAAGAACACAGTTGCAGCAGATCTTCAAGTTCTTGAAGAACATCATAGCAGATTATCAAGCTTGTTTCCAGAGTATTCGGGACTGTTGTCTATCGATGGATGAAGAACAACATGAGGATAATCCCGGAGAAGAAGGTCATGTGCCTGTTCTCCGGTGGGATTTAGGGCTTTTTGAACAGCTTTCACGTAGTTTCCGGTTCCCACCGGAGTGGGATGCCCGGTACCCCGGCCAGAACCAGACGGCCGCTGATGCACCACCGGGGTACATTACTTTGTTCGAAGACTTCTTTCATCAGGGCAACTTCCGGTTGCCGGCAACGAACTTCATGGCTCATATTCTTCAGCATTATGGGTTCCATATATCTCAAATGAGCCCACCCGGAATGGTTCGGTTTCGACATTTCGAGTTCCTGTGCTGGGCTCATGGCATCAAGCCAACTGTTGATAAATTCCGGGTTTTCTACCAACTTCAGAGAAACATGGATTTTTATTCCTTCGCCAGCCGAGGCGCGGCGAAGAAGATACTGTTAAACCCTCCCAAGAGTTTCCATGACTGGAAACCAAAGTTTTTCTATATTCGGGAGGAGGTAGTTCCGATACCCATGACGTTTCGCGCCTGGACTGAAGCGATCGTGAAGGAAGACTTGGAGATCCCCAAGACTGAGGCTTGGTATCGGGAGCTTACTGCCACCCCAAACCGAGTGTTTGGGGAGAATGTCTTGGTCGCGGCGCGGATGAGCGATCAGTGGCTGCCTGATAGCAAGGAGGTTCCTATCTTAATGATTGATGACCGAGGTTAGTAATTTTCTTATTTTTACTGATCTTTCGCGGTTTGCGTTTCTTTTTTTTTTTAATACGATTTATCTTGTAGAGGTGCGTTTGTATCAAGCTGCCTTCGCCACTTTTGGCGGTAAGATGGGCGTGCGCCCGCTTCAAGACGGAGAACAATATTGGTATGACCAAATAAAGGATAACTTTATGTATCCTGTTGCTGATACGTTCGCCTCGCCGCCTACTGCAAACGAAGGTGCGCACATACCGAACCCTCGCCCTTTGCGCTCTGTGACTTCTGCTGGGAAAGAGGTTGTCTATCTTTCCAGCGAGGAGTCTGTAGGGTCTTCGAACGGAGAGCTAAGTTCATGGTCTAACGTCTTTGCAGGTGTGTTGCGCGACTTGGGTATTGACCCAGAAGAGAAGAAGAAGAAAAAACCAGTGAAGAAGAAGAAGAAGGATGCTGAGGTGACCAGCAAGGGTGCTGGGGGTAGTCGCGCAACCACTGGTGCTGTGGGTAAAGGTATTTTTCGCCTCCGTCAGAGTGACTTGAGCGATTTCGTGATTGTTAGTGACTCACTTGAAGGTTTGTCGCGCGTAGGCGGAAAGAAGACTGGAACTGGTGGCTCAGGGAGCGCGGGTTCTCGCAACCCGGACGCTGGCGCTACTTCTTCCTCCATTGGGCATGAGGAGGAAGAGGAAGAGGAAGAGGAAGAAGAAGAGGAGGCTGCTGAAAAGTTGATCAGCAGAAAAAGAACGAGGAGCGAGGCGCCTGCTGGCGTGTCCGTTGCGTCAAAGGTTGGCGGGGCTCTTGTGCTTGGTAAACAGAGTAATCTGCGCTCACTTTATAGGTTCTCTCCTGGTAAGTTTGTTTTTAGCTCCTCTTTGTTGTTGCTTCTTTTCTTGATCCCTTGGTTTTTGCAGAGGGTAAGAAGAAAACCCCTGAGAAAGGTGTTGTGATTACGGAGCCAGAGCCAGAGCCAAAGAGGCCAAAGATTACCGTTAAATCTTCCAAGGCTGCTGGTGCTGAGATTGCCAAGGATAAACATGTTGCTGAGGGTGATAAGGCGAAGTCTGCCGCAGAACAGAGGAAGGTTGATGAAGAACGTAGGAGGAAGGCTGATGAGGATAAGAAGAAGAAGGCGGAGGAAGAAAAGAAGAGGAAAACCGAGGAAGATAGGAAGGCTGAGGAGGCGAAGAGGAAGAAATCCTCTGATGTGGAGAAGGAGAAGCAAAAAACTGTTGAAAGGCCTATTGATGAGTCATTGAGGTATACCGGTGCCGCTGCTATCACTATTCAAGAGAAAGCGCAGGGTCCGGAGGTTTTGAGCGTCGTTGGGTCTGCAAAGCCCCATCAAGAGAGAAGGAAAGATCCTGAGGTTGAAAGACCTACCCGCCCTACGTATGTTTCTAGCGGCGCGAGCTCTGGTGGCGCCGGTGGTTATAATCCGCAAGCTATCGGGGCGAAGGATACTCTTGGTGATATCTACTATAAAAGTTATACCGAAGAGGAACGCGGTAATGCTCCCCACCAGGCTCCCTGGAATTTGAGGCAAAAGGACACCTTTCAAGAGTTCGGCCCTTGCCGCGATTGGTTCTTAAACTCTTTCACTCCTGGTGAGGTTAATAGGCAGAAGGCGAAAACTCATGAAGGGCTGTACCGTACTTACATGCTCGGGGAGGCGAATGCTCGCGTTGCTAACCACCAAATCGTCCGTGAGTGGCGGACAATGGTTAGGGAGCGGTCGGACTGGGAGAGGTATCGCGAGCGGATGTTGAAGCGTATTAGTGAATTTGAGAAGTCAAAAACTGCCCTTGACGAAGAGAAGGCAAAGTTTGAAGCTGATAAGAAGGCGGAAGACTGGGGTTGCGAGGGTCTGAAAAACAAGCTTCACGCTGCTGAACAACAGCTGGCTTAGGAGAAAGCCGAATTCAAGCGCATTTGCGAAAAGGACAATGAGCGCGCGGCCGCGGCCGCGGCTCGTAACAAGATTGTCAACCTTGAAGCCAAGATTGTGGAGTTGACGGCGGAGGTTGAGGGTGTGCAAGCTGCTAAGGAACAGCTTGAGGTTTGTACAACTTATACCTTTTCCTTCTGTGCTTTGTTTTGCAAAATATCCTCAGTCCTGTCCTTTTTAGGTTGAGCTTGCTGATGTGAAGGTGCAGCTGTCGGGCAAGGACAAGGATCTTCGGGCCAAGGATGTCGAGATCGCTGAGTTGAAACGTCGCCTGCGAGAGTAGGTTGACAAAAGTGAATCCTTGGAGATCGATCTGGAGGCTGAAAAGTCTAAGGCTGCCTCAGCTGAAGAGGCAAAGCTGAGGGCTGAGGAAGCGCGTGATGTTAGTACTGCGGCTCTTAATGTAGCGCAGACTAATTATGATGAAGCTCAGGGTATCGTGGATACTCTCGTCTCTGATGCCGAGTGGCTGCGCGGCCGGGGAATAGTTCTGGTATATCTTAAATTTGGTTTTATTTACCAAGTTAGTTCCATATTTGCTTATTTTGATGCAGATGGCTAACTCGATTCTGAATGCTGGCGAGCTGGACCAGACTGTCGCTGCTCTCATTGATGCTTCTCGCGCCGTTGGACATCGCGGAGGTTATATGGAGTGTGCGCAGCATGCCGCAGAAATGTTTGGACAAGAGTTTGATGCCAGTCATTGCTCGGTAACTGATGGAGCTGATGCCGAGTTAGCTCGAGCTGAAAATTCTTATAATCATTTAGCCTTACCTGTGATGGATTTGGTCTCAAAGGCTCTAGAACACGATGACTGGTGTGCACGTATGAAGGGCATTCTTGATCCACCAGAGCACGTGGAACTCTCTGACGAAGATGAAGCGACGGGCGATGATGGTGGAAACGATGGTGATGACGGTAAGCCTGGCGATGATGGTGATAAAGGCGATAAGCACGATGGCAGTGGAGATGATGAATTTGAATAGGTTTGTCCACAGGCTTCGTGCCTTGTAAAAAATTCTAGTAGGTTTATGATGTAACTCTTTGCGCGGGCGCGCTTTTATCTAATGAATGTCATTGTGTTTCTATAACTGTTGCGCGGCTGCGCTTATTAAATATTATGTTTGCTTATTTTACGTTACAATTATTGCACTGTTGTTAGAAACTTTTGTTAAGTTAGCGCGAATAAATGTAAGAGAGGCTCTTGTGCGAGCGTAACTGGAGTGTTTTCGTGCTAATCAGAAGTTTAACATGCATTTGTAACGAAAGGAGTCAGCGGAAAAGAAAACATGTCGTATGCTTTCATTAACTTGGAAACAGGCGCTTAGGCCAAACATACATTGCTTGTAATCGTAAAAGGCGTGTAGCCAACATGGAAAAGTAAAAGGCGCATGGCCGAACATTAGTGGATAAAGGCGCAGGGCCTAGAGTAGTCATATATAGCATTTGCGCAGTTGTTGCGCATTCCACGTTCGCGGGATGATATGTCCATCCAGGGTGCGCAATTTGTAAGCCCCTTTTCCTAGCACTTCGTGAACCAAGTATGGGCCTTCCCATTTGGGTGCTAGTTTTCCTGGGCGTTCGGCGTTTGAGGCTTCGTTGTCTCGAAAGACGTATTCCCCTGGAGTGAAGGTACAGATGCGGATTCGCACGTTGTAGTACCTCTCCAGTTGTGTTTTGTACTTGGCTTCTTTGATTCGCGCGATTTCGCGCCTTTCCTTTAGCAAATCCAAGTCAAGACGACGCTCTGCCTCGTTGTCGATTGCGTTGACTGCTGTCAAACGCGGAGAGGGCAGGCCAACTTCTGCCGGGATAACCGCTTCTGAGCCATAGACTAGGCTAAAAGGGGTTTCGCCGGTACTTGTTTTCGCCATGGTTCGGTGAGCCCACAAGATACTCGGGAGCTCATCCACCCAGCCTCTTCGCTTTGTGCCCAGTCGGGCCTTAATCCCATCGACAATACACTTGTTTACACTTTCAACCTGCCCGTTGCCTTGAGGGTGCGCAACGGAGGAGAAAGTGTGTTCGATTTTCATCTCCTTCATCCAGTTCTGGAGGTCTTCAGACGCAAAGTTAGTGCCGTTGTCAGTTACAATCTTGAGTGGGAGCCCAAATCTGCAGATGATGTGTTCCCAAATGAACTTGCGCACCATCATGGCTGTAGTTGAAGCAAGGGCTTTGGCCTCCACCCATTTTGTGAAGTAATCGACGGCCACTATTATAAACTTGACGGCGCCGGGAGCTTCTGGGAAGGGTCCTACCATGTCAATTCCCCACTGCTGAAAAGGCCAAGCAGTGGATACGGGGATCAGGTCGTTCTTGGGGCGCAAAGTTTTTGGAGAGTGCCGCTGACAGGAGTCGCACTTGCGCAGCTCCTTCAGGGCATCCACATGCATCCCTGGCCAGTAATATCCGGCGTTCATAATCTTCGCAACAACCATGCGTGGTCCCGCATGGATGCCGCAGATTCCTTCTTGAATCTCCCTTATCAGATAATTCGCATCTTGGGGGTCCACGCAGCGCAGTAGTGGCCCCAAGAAGGACTTGCGGTATAAGATACCACCATTCATTTCGTACTGCAGAGCTTTTTTCTGAATCTTTCTTGCCTCTGCCTTACTCTCTGGGAGTATTCCTTCTTTCAAGTACTGAATGATAGGGGTCATCCAGGATGGCTGCCCTATCTCGATCACATTGACTTGTCGTAACAAGACTGACGGGTTCTTGAGTACCTCAATCCTTACATCTTTGGCAAGATGTTGGAAGGACGTTGAAGCAAGCTTGCTCAAAGCGTCAGCTGGTTTGTTTTCCGAGCGATTGATGTGGATGACCTTGTGGGACTTGAACTGTTGAAGCAACTCTTTTGCTTGTTCCAGATATAGGGCCATAACTTCACCCTTTGCATCGTATATACCGTTGACTTGGCTGGCTATCAAGAGTGAATCAACATGTGCTTGTAGATTTTTAGCTCCCATTTTGATGGCGAGGCGCAAGCCTGCCAGAAATGCCTTGTATTCCGCCTCGTTGTTGGTGTTTTTAAAATCCAACTTGATGGCGTAAGTGAATTCATGGTTTTCAGGGCTTACTAGGGGCAATCCAGCTCCCGCGCCGTCCTCGTTTGAGGCCCCATCAGTATAAAGCATCCAAGTCTCATTTGTCATGTCTTTTTCGGGAGTCTCCACTAGCTCACAATCTTTGATTTTCTCAACTGGGACTTCTGTGATGAAGTCCGCTAGAACTTGACCCTTGATGGCCGGGCGCGGCCGATACAGAATGTTGTGGCCCCCCAGCTCGATGGCCCATTTTGCTAACCGCCCGGACGTTTCTGGTTTTTGGAGTATCGTGCCGATATGGAAATTGGTAAGCACGGTGATCACATGCCCTGTAAAATATCTGCGCAGCCTTCTGGAGGCGTGTAGCAGCGCTAGTACCAATTTTTCCATCGTGGAATATCTCGTTTCCGGGTCAGTGAGTACCCTCCTGACATAATAAATTGGAGTTTGAACTCCATTTCTTTCCACCAGTAACACCGATCCTACTGCCTTATCTGAAGAAGATAAGTACAGTACGAGTGGTTCTTTTTCAAATGGTGCAGTCAGGATGGGGAGCTCGATCAAACATTCTTTCATTTGCTGAAAAGCCTTTTCTGCGTCAGGGGTCCATCTGAACTCTTGCTTCTTCACACAATTGCGCAGCGTGCTGATAAAAGGGTACGACTTCGCGGCGTGATTTGACAAAAAGCGGTTAAGCGCGGCGAGGCGGCCGGCCAACCGTTGCATTTCTTTGATTGTTCGCGGCGATGGCATCCGCTCTATTGCCTGGACTTTTTCCGGATTTACTTTAAAGCCGCCGTTGGTGACTATGAAGCCTAAAAACTTCCATTCTTCCATGCCAAAAGAACATTTGGCTGGATTCAACTTCATGTTTACGCTGCGCAATGAATTGAACGTTTTCTCGATGTCCTTCAACATTTGGTCCTCTTCGGGACTTTTGACCACTAGATCATCGATGTAAACTTCAATATGCTTTCCGATGTCACCCGCGAAGGTCTTGTCCATCAATCGCTGGTATGTGGCGCCAGCATTTTTCAGGCCGAATGGCATCTTCGTATAGCAAAAAATCCCAAGATCAGTACGAAAAGCCGTCTTGTCTTCATCCTCGAGCTTCATTTGAACTTGATGATACCCCTTGTAGCAATCCAAGAAGCACTTCCATCTGTATGGCGTGAGAGAGTCTATCTTTTTGTCGATCTCAGGCAAAGAGTAACAATCCTTAGGGTATGCCTTGTTGAGATCGGTATAGTCAACACACATTCGCCATCCACCATTAGACTTCTCTACCATTACAGGGTTCGCAACCCAACTCTGATAACGTACTTCTCGCAGGATGCCGGCTTTAAGTAACTCGCATACTTGCTCATTCATTGCTTTCGTTTTGTCTGCCCATAGGCTGCGCCTTCTTTGGACTTTCGGCTCAACCGAGGGGTAGGTATTTAAACAGTGCTCTGTGATGTCGCGCGGGACTCCGGTCATGTCGGCCGGGGTCCAGGCGAAAATATTCATGTTCTTGAATAGGAGCTGCTTGAGACGAGTTCTGATGTTTGGTGAGATAGCGTGGCCTATCGTCACCGTTTGCTCCGGATATTTGCGATTTAAAACCCATTTTTCGGGCTCGGTCGCTGAAACCTTCGCCGCTTTTGTTGGGCGCATCTCTTCTGTTGACATCACTTCCTTCTTTGCATAAACGATTGCCACCCCCGTCTTGGTTGGGAAACCAATCGCTGAGTGGGGGGTGGAAGTTATCATATTCAGCTCACCTTGCGTCTCTCTCCCGATCAGCACATCATGTCTTGACTTAACAGGCATCACCATGAAGTTGACGTTTGTTGTTCTCGAATGCTTCCCGTCAGAGAGTGTGACGGGGAAGCTAATTTGGCCTAGCGGGAAGACCATTTCATTGCAGAACCCAGACAGTGGGTAGTCAACTGGTTCAAGTCTCGCTTTGTCTTCGTCGTCGAACTGGTTAAAGCATTGTTCATAGATGATGTCTGCTGTACTCCCTGGGTCAATGAAGACGTATTCAGTTTCATAATGTCCGATGATACCGGTGATGACGATGGGTCGTGTGGCTCGGGGACCCCTGCGCACCACCGGGAAAATGACTTGCTGTTCTTGCCATGAAGGCTCATAAGGTCTCTTGCCTTTTTCTCTCGCGCTATATCTTGGTCCATTGACCATGTGTGTCTCTAGGCGTCGAACTTTCTTGTGATTTCCTTCATCGTGACGATGTAGCTGTCGAGTTTCTTTGCGCACATTTTTCACTAAGTGGCTCAGCTTTCCGCTCTTTAGTGCTCTCTCGATCTCTTGACGCAAGCTGTAACAATCATCTGTTAAGTGGCCTGTATCCTTGTGGAAATCACAATACAGATTGGGGTCTTGCCCCTTTTTTGTTCGTCATAGGCCTGGGAGCCTTAAAATCATGGTTCTCCGTCATTAGCACCTCTTTTGGTGTTTTTATGAGCGGAGTCCAATGCTTTTCACGATTATCATCTCGGACTGCCTTTCTATAACCGATGCGATCAATGGTATCACGCGCGTCTTCCTTATAGCGGGATCGCTCTTCATAACGGGGTCGTTCACTATAACCGCTGGAGTGGTTGGCCTTCCACCCAGGGTTCTTGCCTTTGTTGCGTCTGTTGTCGTCGCGCGAGTGACCCCCTTTAGAAAATCTATCATCAGAACGATAGCTGTTGTTACTCGCGAGTGACTCTTCCGTTTGCGCGACTATCTTCGCGGCTTCCATTAGTTTATCCCACTCCTTGGGCATTCCATCCTTCCCGGTGATGGTTCTAATTAGGCTATCGCAGCGGATGGCTTTCTTGAAGTGGCAGCGCATGAGTTGTTCACTCACGCCACCGATCTCCAAACATTCTTTGTTAAAGCGCATAATGAAATCTTCCAGACCCTCATTATCTCTGCGCCAGATATCTTCAACTTCCGCTGTGTCGCGCTGGTATCGCCTTTGTTGACTGAAGTGACTCAAAAACTGAGTTCTGAAATCTACCCATGATTTTATCTTTCCCGGAGGAAGGCTGTCGAACCAGGCGCGAGCAGCCCCCGTTAATGTTTGGATAAACAGATGACACCACATGGGCATGTTCCAACCTCCCATGCAGCCCACGCTAGTAAACACTCTGACGTGATCATCGGGATCAGTCAATCCGTTGAATTTTTCGACAGTTGGAGGTAATTTTTCTCTCTTGAGCGGCGCTAGTGCTATCTTTGGGATGAACTTTGAATGCTCTATAGCTTCTTCTGGTCGATAGGCGAGGCGAAAGTCACGCTCCGCCTCTTCGGTATAACCAACGTGTTGCCTTGGTTTGTAGTACTCGTGATTTCTTTGCAAACGATTGAAGACCGAAGATTCGTCATCGTTCTCCCAGGTTGGATCATTCGGGTCAGTTTCTTCCCACTCATCGTTCATGTTGCGCGGCGTGAGCCGGCTATGAACTGGGCCTCTTTGGAAGTTGGACGGTTCGTCATAGTAGCTTTCTGTCTCCCCCCGTGTATCGCGCGTGTCCTGCACGCTTAGTCTTCGGGTAGGGGGAGGTCTGTTGGCTCTTCCTTGGATATTTTGCGGTGGTGGCATCTGGCGCGGCCCGTGACTTGGGCCGGTTGGTGTATCCAAGGAAGATTCTGCCGTTAGAACTGCTTGTTGCGCGCTCAAGGATTGATATGCCGCGTTAATGGTGGCGAGTTGTTTGGCGTACCATGAGGCTGGGGTTTCGCCCTCTGGTAGCCCTAATAGCGCTCAGATATTCTGAGGTGGAGCTGGGTTCGAAGGTCCGGCACCGTTGTTTCCTGGGGTAGCTTAAGCGATGCGGGTGAAGCTCCCGCGCGGACCCCCAGTGTTGGTCATCTCGATTTCGCCGATTTCTTCGACGTGCTGGGGTTGGATGTTTTTGTTATCCGGCCCCAACGCTGCATCAGGGTTTGCTCCAAGACCAACGAACTCAGGAATGATTCCTTGACCAGCCATGATCGAAGGAAAAAACAACGAAAAACTCAGGAAATAAGAAGATGAAAGTGGTTTGTAGAAAAAATCGGTGGGCGCCAATGAAGAAACACGGAACTAATTTAGGGATAAATAAGTTTGGTTTATGTTTCTACCATGATGGTTAATCTTCTTGAAGGTTTCCCGAGCTCCTAATGACCGTGGTTTATCTGCAAAACAGAACACCGTTACTCGTTAAGAGGGGAATGTGGGGGTTTCCCTCTTAACCGGGCTCCGGCGTGAGAATAAGCGACTGTATTTGGGAAGAGAATTAAGTATTAAGTGAGAGTAGAGGGAATGGAATGAATAACCTGTGAAGTGAAGGTCTCTATTTATAGCCGGAGAGGTGTAAGAGGGTTTGGGCTGATGGGCCTTGGGCCGGAAGGCGACAACATGGAGGATATGGTCCTTGTCTCACTGGTGTCGACCGTTAGTGGCTTCTAGGAGCTTTATGGAGTTGGCGCAACGTGATTGGAGCCACGTGTCACTGTTGTCGGCCTGGTCGCCCTTCTGCCATCAGCAGGCTTGGTTTTAAAAAGCGCGCCTTAGGCGCGCCTAGGCGCAAGGCGGCATAAGGCGCAGGTCTCGGGGCTTTTCGCTCTCTCGCCTTGTGTTTTTACAGGAAGCGCCAGAAAAGCGCAAAAATCGATGATTTTGTGTGGGCTTTTTGGCCAAAAAAGCGCGCCTCATGGACCCTAAGCATTTTACTGCATAAAAATGGTGTACCTTGGCTGTTTTGACTTGTACATGCAAAAAAAAAGCTTAATTAAATGGTGCAAAAACCGCCGCACGCGGGCCTGGGTTTTCGGAGCTGCATTCGTGTCCGCAGGACGTGCGGGCACGCACGAGTTCAAGCAAATCCCAGCTGAGAAAATCATTTTTTGCACCCCCCCTGCGCGCGGGTAGGACTTGTGGTAAAACATGTCATAAAGCTACAATGGAGTAGTAAATGCTTTACCTTATAAACAACCACTCACTTTGTCCCCACACCGATGTGGGACAAAGTATTTATAAAAAAAAATTATATGGGCTCTAGATATGAATATAAATATATATATATATATGCATGATATTATAAATTAACTGCATAGATGGGATATATAAAAAAAATTATTTAAACATCTTGCGCTTCGGGTACGAAAAGCCCACCGCTTTTGCGCTTTGCGCCTCAATTTTAGACCTCGTCGCTTTTGTGCGCCTCTCGCTTTTTAAAACCAAGTCAGCAGGTAAGTGGAGATCGTGGGGCAGTTGTCTCTGCCCTATGATTGGTGCCACATAGGCGTCCTTAAGTACTTTTTGTCTCCTGCATGTCAGACGATCGTGGAGCACGATTGCGCAGGAATAGAAGGACCCTGATTGGCTCTTTATTTCTGCCACTTGTACCTTGTGTACTATCTGGAAAGCCTTGCGCCGTAATTACGCATGATTCTTGCTGAGCACGTTATTACCTTGCGCGAGGCAAGGGCTTTCAGATGTTCTTTTTAGAATGCTAAGTGTTGCTAACTGGAGTTTACTCTTATGTGGACCTCGCGCCGCGTTACAGAGATGTGTTGTAGCCCGCGCGAGGTTTGGCAGCAAGAAAAATTGCTGAGTAAGGAGTATGGTCCCGCGCGACCTTGCAGGAGGTTGCGCAGCTTTTTGGGACCATACCCCTTCAATATTGGTGAATATAGTATATAATAATTAGAATGTATTTGGATTAGATATTGGTCACAAGGCAGGAAACGAAAGTCAAAGGCCGTTAATTGGCGGTTAATGACAGTTTTCTGGTACCCCAAACGAATGGGTATAACTACCTTGATCGTACTGTTTCATAGACTATAAATGAGCGCAAAATTGTATGGATACGTAGATCAATTTCATGATCAAAACAGTCTGCGTTGACTTTCGTTGACAGACGAAATTCAGCCAAATTGACTCCGTGTTCTTGTTCTTGATGCATGATTAATTTGTAATTAAGTGTTCTTGATATCCAACAATAATTACAGGTTCTGTTGCATAAGTGACCCGTTTATAACAATTTCTTTTTTTTATAACTGACCCATTTATGACACAGATAGGTGGCAGTCTGACAAACCGCCAACACTTTATGTATTCATTTGTTGCAGTACCCGTGAACTTGCTACCATCGAGACATATCTGGTAAGGGTGTATTTTCTCTTATATGGATTGGTTGAGTAACGGGTCAAATCGGTTCAGGTTGAAAAAGGTGGTTTTGGTACATGCAAAAAAGAACAAAATCGGTTTGGTTGACCAGCAACACTTCTTGTCTGTCCACTATAAAAATTTTTGAACAGTTAATGTGCTAATTATGGTTTAGAAACAATATTGTTAGTACGATAATTAAAATATCTTAATAAAACAATATTGGTCCATGCTGACGTGCAGGAAAAATTTGGGGCATCCACACCCGCGCTCCTATTTAATCTAGAACTCGAGACGTTGCGGTAATATTAATGTGGATTTACTTTCAGATAAAATTCATATATGATGTCATCAATTTTAGTTTTTTTTTCTCTGTGACAAATGGAACGGTTGGATTTGGCAGAGCTGACCTTGGTCTTCTTGGTTTTCCACCGAAAGATTTACACTACCGATTTCTTTCTCAATTTACTCCGGTTTTTTATATTCGGATAAGGGAGTATTCCAAGGTAGTTCTTATGATTTTATTTATTTTAATTATTTTTTATTGTAAGGTTTGACATTACTTTGATAGATACTTTTACTTTAAAATGAAAAGACAGTGGCAGTAGCACCATATATTGTGAATTACACCGGTGCCCTCTTCCGTCAATACCCTGGTAAGAATATTAATTTTGGAGTAAATTACTTGTTGAGTCCCTGTGTTTTAGTGTGTTTAACCACTTGAGTTCAAAATCAAAAAGTTTAACACCCTAAGTTCCTGACCGCTCATTTTATATTGTTTTGAGTCCGATTTTGTTCATTTTATAACGTTTTGAGTCCATTTTTGTTAAAAAAAATTGGACTCAAAAGGTTAAAAAAATGGTCTCAAAAGGTTATAAAAAATGCGTCTAGGGACTCAGGGCATTAAACATTTTGATTTTGGACTCAAATGGTTAAAACCACTAAAACACAAGGACTCAAAAAGTAATCTACTCTTAATTTTGACATTACTTTGATGACATGTCAGCAGCCCCATCTGATGCCATATATGCATGTGAAATAAATATATTTACAAGTTTCACTAAAGTTATCTTTTTTAGAACAATTAGGTTTAAAAATTACGAAATGTCTTCACATGCGACATCCTAATTTATTAGATAAATACTTCTAAAAACAATTACAATATAACGACAAATAAGATGCTACATCATTAAATATTTAATAATCAGAAAAAAGACCTGCTAATTGGTTTCTACAATTAGCTTGTTGGAATGACATATTTTCTTTCTTGTCTTGTATCATGATGTATAAACCGTAATACAAGCATGTTTCAGTCTATAGAATTATATAAATATAAAACATGTTTTTTTTTGGTTTACTGCAACTATTGTTGCAGGACCCTGGCAGGTGATGCTTAAGCAAACGGATAATTCGTATGCTTGTGTTGCTGAAAGTGAAACCCGCTTCACCCTTAATGAAGTAAGTATGAATTGCTACTCGTTTCCTTAGTGGTGGTAAACCGGTTGGGTTGGAAAACTAGTCAAAACATGGTTGAGTCAAACAGGTACATTTTGTGTGAGTTGGGTTGACCAAATACACTCTTTTTCCAATTGTTTATAATCAATTGTGGGGTGTTTGACGTTGCTTATTTATGTTTATTAGCACAAGCAGGTACTAAGTTTATGAAAACAGTTTTTTTTTTCTCATCCTAAGGGTAAACTTGTAATTGAGGTCATCAATAAGCGTTCCCAAACACCCCAACCCCATTGGCCCAATATGGTGACATATTTGATTACAAAAATTATCTTATTTTAGTAATGTTTTATATAAATAATTTAGGAAATTTTATAGAATGTTTGACCCATTTCTTTTTAAGCTGATCTTTCTTTTATATTACTCGTTCGACCCGTTAGGGATAAAAGGTAACCCGAATCAAAACATTCATAGACATTTGTTTGGTATGGGCAGACGAAAGAAGAACTGCTAAGGGTTCTTGGACTGAGGGAGGAACAAGGAAGCCAACTTGAGTTCCTTCGCAGGGGCTATAAGGTAATTTTCTCATTTCTATTCGTTCCTCCAAAATACACCCTCCCCCTCATGAAATTTGTAGTATGTATTTTTTTAGAAGAGTTAATTACTTTTTTTTGTCCCTGTGGTTTGTTGAAAATAACCATTATAGCCCATTAGTTTAAAAAATTGCTAAAACAATCCCTGTACTTTCGATTTTGTAACAATTACAATCCACTCGCACTAAAGCCATCCAGTTATTCTATTAGTTTATTTGAAATGACCATAATGCCCTTGTTATTAAAATAAAAATAAAAATAAATAAAGAGTTAGTTACGCCATTGTAGATTGATGAAGTTGTTAACCGCCATTGTTGGTGAGTTGAAGGTGGAAGTTGTGAAAGTACTGGTACTGTTTTGGCAGTTTTTAAACTAATGGACTGTAATAGTTATTTTCAACAAACTAGGGGGCGAAAAGCGTAATTAACTCTTTATTTATTTATATTGTAGTTTTAATAACAGGGGCATCATGGTCAGTTCAAATAATCTAACATAATAACTGGATAGCGTTAGTGAGGGTAGACTGTAATTGTTATAAAAGTGAAAGCAGAGACTCTTTTAGCAATTTTTAAACTAATGGACTATGAGGGACGAAAAGCGTAATTAACTCTTTCTAGGCTAAATTACTCATCAGCCCATCATCCTCATCATCATTACCATCGTCATTTTAAATAAATTTGATGGTAATTCACAAACTATTTCTTGGCTATATAACTATATATTTATACACTAATCCATCTTTAAATAAGATGATTTATAAAAATACATGCATATTCCATACACTTTGAGCGGCTTCCAACCAATTTGACGTGTTCAGCTTGTTTTCATTGTAGTCACTTTCTCATTTTTCGAATTTGACCCTTCAAGACTTTGTAAAGTAAAAACGTTTGGCTTGTTTCCATAACCCAAAAGACCCATTTACCAAATTTCTTTATCTACATTTTGGTATAATTTGGTGTGTTTTCTGCAGACTGCAACATGGTGGGAGGAAGATGTTGATTTGGAATTATCTTCAGCATGGCGTAACTAAGTTGAACCCCATAAAAACGGGGCCTAGTCATGATCATTTCATATTGGTTTTACATGTATATCAATCAGTACTCATCTTTCTTCTTAATATTTTTTTTTTCTAAAGTTTTATATACTTCCATTTTTGTCACGAGGTCTCCTATTGGTCATTGTGAAGAATATAAATGTATCACAATAGACTTATTTTTATCAGACGGTTCACATGAATCACATCTAATGCATAATTTTCTATGGATTGATGTTGAAGATAAAGGGCAAGCATTGGAGCAACTTTAACCAATTTATGTGTTATGTGAAATCGGTTAATTTGGGTTATATTTTATTATTAACAACCTTTAACCAGCAGGGTCCAACGGGTCATCCTAGAGGTGTACAAATCGGTTTTTTTTCAAAAACCGGTTTCGGTTATTAACCGAACCGGGTTTTTTCACCCAAAACGAAAACCGGTTTTTTTTATAACCGGTTTCGGTTACTAACCGGTTTTTCAAGTCCAAAACAATAACCGGTGTAACCGGTTAGGACCGGTTTTTCCCAAAAAAAAACCAGTTGTTTTTCCGGTTTCAACAGTTTCGGTTGTTAACCGGTTTTTCAGATCAAGATTAGTAACCGGTCACAAACCGGCGGTTCGGTTATAAAACCAGTCCGGTTATAAAAAAACCGGTTAAAAAAAAACCGGTTTCGGTTTTTTTTCTGGTTTCGGTTCTAAAACCGGTTTTTTTGGCAAGTATTTAATAGTGAAATGAAAATTTATCCGGAAGAAAGATGGAAGATTTATCATAATAATCACACAAAAAACGATAGCAAACTCGTATCCACTTAAGTCGAAGGCTATACACGATGACACTTAATAAAACTTTAAGATTTCAATCAAAAACCAAAGTTACGTGCAGAACTTTTAGATCTAGAAAAAAAAAAGATCTAGATGATGAGAAGCACAACGTCTCACCTCCACCAAGTCAAGAGATCATTGGTGGAGAAGAGAGAGATTGCATTGATATAATCATGGCTGGCTTTCACTGCTTTTATACCTCTATACTTTATTTCCAAATCCCTTTTCACCCAAAAAAAAACAGAAAACATGTTAAAAGTTGCCTATAGCAATACCAAAATCATACAAAGAACAAACTTACTAATACAAACAACACGACATAACATTATCTAGTTTTGATACATAGTTTTCAAATTTTGAGGTAAAGCATGAAACATATTAATTATAACAACATCAACAAGAAAACATGTGACAACAATTTGAAGTAAAGCATGAAACTTCAACAAGAAAAGATGTGACAACAATACTTATGTATAAAATCATAGGATTAGGATCAAATACAAAGGATCCTAATTGTAAGAAGTGTAAGAAGGATTTATAGAGTGACAAGTGTCCAATAACCTAAAAAAACCCACTACACAAAAAAACCCCACTACAAAAAAAAAAAAAAAAAAAAAAACCCTTAAACATCCACCACCAAAAACCTAAACCCCCACCCCCCACCCCACATCACCCAACCATTTTTTTTTTTGCCGAGGGGGTGGGGTGGGGGGTGGGGGGGGGGGGGGGGTGGTTAGGTTTTTGGGGGTGGGGGGTTAGGTTTTTTGGGGTTTTTTTTTGTGAGGTATAGTTTTTTTTTTTGCCGGAGGGGGGGTGTGGGGGGTTTAGGTTTTTGGGTGGTGGTGGGGTGGGGTGGGTGTTTAGGTTTTTGGTGGTGTTGTAGTGGGTTTAGTTTTAGGTTATTGGACACTTGTCACTCTATAAATCCTTCTTACACTTTTTACAATTAGAAGCCTTTGTAGAATAACTTCACCCTAAAATCATAAACCATATACCTCAATTTACTCAGGATACCAAAATATGCAATCCTCCATGATCTTCTCACTATCAATGGACCCATAATCATCCAAAATCCACAAACAAATCCAACAACTATGCTTATGATCAACCCCCAATCTGCTCCATCCTCTTCTTTTTTCTCTCCTATTGTATGAGTTGCTGCTTTAACCCGTTCACAACCATTAGTTTCAGTTAGTGGAGCTCCACAAAGTTTGTTGCCAAAGAAGCTAGACTCACTGAAGCTTTGAAGCTGTGTACCTGTTGGAATTCTTCCTGTTAAATTGTTGGAGGACACGTTGAAGCTACTCAAGAAATGTAAACTTGACAAGCTCATGGGAAGTTCCCCGGAAAGCCTGTTTACGGATAAATCTAAAGATATGAGTTCTTTCATGTTTCCGATCTTCTCTGGGATACTTCCACTCAATTGATTTCTTGATAAATTCAACGATGTTAACTCCAAGAGGGACATTAGCTCACTAGGAATGTATCCGGTGAGATTGTTACTCGAAAGGTCTATCAACATCACTAATGGAAGAATACTGCTATATGTGTCCTCTCGTCCATTTGTCACCAATGAATCACCAACAATAAATAATTCAGATCCAGGACTGCTGTAACCAAAGCCTTGTCCTGAATTGCTTTCGATGCCGGAAAGGATACTAAAGTTGTTGAAGCATCTCGGAATATTTCCAGATAGGTTGTTATGAGCAAGATCTAATACATGAATATGTATAATATGACAAAGCTCATGAGGAATATTTCCGTCAAAACGGTTTGATCTAAGGTTAAGAATTCTTAAACCAGTAAGTTTTGTTCCAATCCATGTTGGAATGCTTCCAGTAAGTTCATTCCTTCCAAGTTCAAGAACATCTAGTTCTGTTAAGTTCATTAGAGAAGAATGTAATCTTCCGGAGATCTTGTTCCCATGCATGTTCAGATACTGTAAATATAAAGAACCCAATGTTCTTGGAATCTCACCAGACAAACTGTTATTCCGCAAATTTAAGGTTTCCAACCTTGGCCATTTCTCCCAACACTCTGGAATATCACCCGATAAATGATTATTTTCCAAATTAAGAGAATATGTTCCTGTCACACCACTGGAGCACAAGAAAGGATGTAACGATCCCCATAACCCATTCGAGCTAAAGTCAATAGCGCCAAGTGTGGCTGGGATACCAGAGAACGTTAATGGTCCTCGGATATGATTATTTGACATATTCAAATAAACTAGTTTGGAGAATGATCTCACAAATGATTCAGGCATGGGTGATGAAATGCCTGTGTTGCTTATGTCTAATCCCCCTAAATCCTTCTGTGATTGCAACCACAACGGAAATTGAGGCCCTAAAACCCAATTTCTCAGAGACAAGGATCTCAACTGGAAAGGGGGAATCCAGTTTGCAACTTGCAGCCTTAAGATTAATTTGTTAGCTGATCCTTTTAGATACTTCAAGCTCACTAGTTTGATAAAGTGAGTTTCTGTCACAACACCTGTAAGCAAATTATGAGAAAAATCTAAATAAGTCAACTTTGAAAGTTGTCCGAGGCTATCAGGAAGGCTGCCATCCAGTCGGTTAAAACGAACATCCAACCATTCCAATGATGATAATTGTCCAATCCAGTCGGGAAAGCTTCCATTTATTTGGTTATACCCAACATCCAACCGTTCCAATGATGATAATCGTCCAATTGAGTATGGAATGGGACCAGAAATTTGATTATTTCTAAGATCTAATGTTCTGAGAAATGACAAGTTTCCTATGGAATGAGGAATTATACCAGTTATATAGTTGTCGAAAAAGGATAATGACTCCAAGGCAGGTGATTTGCACTCGAAAAAACTTTCAAGAAAATATGTCAGACTAATATTACCAATATTGTTTAAAGACAAATCAATCTCTCTCAAGTTACAAAAGTTACCCAATGATTTAGGTATTCTCTTAGTGAGTTGATTTCCATACAAGTCGAGGCTAACAAGATTTGTTAGATTTTGAAGGGAATCTAGAAGTGAACTTGAAATACCACAACCTCTAATATCTAACGAGATGAGATTACTACTGGACAACTCTTGAAATATTGAGGAAGAATTCATGAAATTAGTCGCAGCAACATGAAGCAACTCAAGAGAAGTCAGATTGCGGAAGCTAGGAATGGGACCATGAAAACGACATGCAGTTAAATCCAGTGAAACTAGACTAGTTACACTGAATATCCACTGTGATACTGAACTGTTAAAATCATTGTAAGATAGATCGAGAACAGAAAGGGATGTGAGATTGACACTAGGAACATACATGTGTAGATTTGAGAGTTCACATCCAGACAAATGTAGCTGGACCAAAGAAGGAAGGGTGTTAATCACCTGAAGCCAATCGGTTGCTTTGCTAAGGTCCACGCCTTTCATATCGAGGTGATGCAACATACCAAGACTTGACAGCCACTTCATATTCGCCATGCTCGTTTTTTCAACATATATATCATCAAAGCTTCCAAGAGACAGAACATGTAATTCTGAGAGATTCCCTAGTTGTGGAGGGATGGTTCCGCCAAAATTGGAACGTGAAAGGTTAAGGTACCTTAGGTTTTGAAAAGAACCAATGAATTTAGGAACTTGGATGCCTCCAAAATCATTGCAACTCAAATCCAGATGCTTGAGTTGCTTTAGATCCAACAAAGATCGACTTATATCACCTTTCAATGTCCTGCCATCAAGTCCAGGAAGATGAATACGATGAACATGACCTGTCGAATTATCACAAGCTATCCCAGCCCATGTACAACAGTCCTTGTTCTCAGCAACCCACGAAGTGAGTCGTTGTGATTCATCACTGAGGCCATGCTTGAATTGGAGAAGTGCTTGTCTCTCAATGTCATTGCAATGAGAGTTTTGATTAGATGAGCATAAACGAAACAAGGCCAAAACAACAAGTAAGAACAAGTGAAAACAAGAGAAACAATAATAAGAAGATGGAGCACTCATATTGTTTGATATTAGTTTAGAAGATGAGATGGGAGCTTAATCTAAACTTGAATATTTATAAATACCAATAGTACGTAGCTTTTTCTTGACTGTATGAATGGACTTAAACATCTAGTAAACGTCAAGTCAAGTAAACGAATGGTACACACATGCACCAGTCTATACGGACACAAATAGCATCAGTGTGGGGACATGATAAATGAGGGTGATGGATGAATAAAGCAATTTAGATCAAGTCAAGAATAGCTGTCATCCAATGTTAGTGGACATAAATGGAGAAGTCTGTAAATCAACTTTCATTTCAAGTCGAGTTAAATGCTTGGTTGGTCCCTGTGGTTTGCAAAAATTGCAGACTTGGTCCCAATGGTTTACTAATTACACGCGTGGTCCCCAAACTTGTCAAAAATGCACTCGGTTGGTCCCTAGCCCTAACATCAGTTAAATTTCTCAGTTAAGTCCATGTTAAATGACCAAAATACCCTTGCCTATTAATAAATTCAAGTCTAGTCTTCATCTTCATCATCATCACCAGTCTTCATCTCTCCCTCTCTCTGAAGACAACACCACCACCGTACAACACCAGCCACCACAACCACCTCACCTGTAGGCTGTAACCATGCACCACCTGCTCTAATCGTTGATTTCGACGGCCAACGGAGGTGAACGAAGATGATTTCGAGAGTGAAGAACCTCTGGTAGATCCGGTGGTGGTTCAGGGCATCGCGACGGTGGTGGTTCAGGGCGTCGCGACGGTGGTGGTTCAGGGCGTCGCGACGGTGGTGGTTCAGGGGTGACGCGACGGTGGTGGTTCAGGGGTGACGCGACAGTGGTGTTTGAGGCCGATTACTCCGGAATCGACGGTGGTGGTTCAGGGCGTCGCAATCGACGGTGGTGGTTCAGGTCAGTTCGGATCAACTGGGGTGGGTTGAAACAACAGATTGGTGGTTCAGGTCAGTTTGGTGACAGTGGTCCCTAGCGCTAATCCATTATCATCACGGTGGGTTGAAACAACAGATTGTGCTGATTTTGTTGATCGAAACCCAACATCAACGATTGTGAAGACTATTCTGCTTGTGGGAAACTTGAAATCAGGTAAAGTACTCAATCTCCAACTGTTAATCTTTTTTTTTTCTTTTTTAGGGGTTTTTGCTTGTGGGAAACTTGAAATCAGGTAAAGTACTCAATCTCCAACTGTGAGGTGGTTGTGGTGACTGAATTGTGAATTCAGTTTGTGTTTTTTGATAATGGTGGGTTGAAGGTGACAGTGGTGGTGGTGGTGGTGGGTTGATGGTGGTAGTGGTGGTGGGTGGGTGGTGAAAGCCTGAAAGGGGGAAGAAGATGAGGCGTTTTTGTTTTTTAGTTCAAGGGCAATCTAGTCATTTTACACCCATTTAACTGAGAAAATTAACATGGATTAGTGCTAGGGACCAACCGAGTTCATTTTTGACAAGTTTGGGGACCACGCGTGTAATTAGTAAACCATTGGGACCAAGTCTGCAATTTTTGCAAACCACAGGGACCAACCAAGCATTTAACTCTTTCAAGTCAGAAAACCAATTAAAATTAGGACCAATTTGTGAAAAGTGGAAATCAGTCCTTTCAAGTTAGAAAACCAATTAAAATTAAGTCATATATGGATAGTAGGTGAACTATATTTTGTTCTTTTAGGGGCTGTTTGATAGCATCTGAATGACATTAAGAGGCTACCTCTTAATGAAATCATTTAAGAGTTTAACAAAGATAATGTAGAAGAATGTGACATGTGATGGTTTACCATTCAGATGTTACATCTTATTCAGTCAGACATAAGGTTATCTCTTATTCATTCAGACATAAGGGCCACAAATGATTTCATTAAGAGGCAGCCTCTGAATGGATTAAGAGGCTACCAAACAGGGCCTTAGTCTAAATTAATCATCTTTGAGTCATTTCAAGTTAGAAAACCAATCAAAATTGGGACCAATTTGTGAAAAGTAGAAATCAGTCATTTGTAAGTAAACCATGAAAGGTGCATGACTAAATCTGTGAAATTAAGCTCATATATGAATACCTAGTGAACTATATTTTGTCTTTTAGTCTAAATTAATCATCTTTGAAGCATATAATAATTTAATAGTTGAGTAAAATGCTAAAAAGATCCTCGAGGTCACTCTTATAACATCAAAATAAAACATTTTGTATCCGGGTCCCTAAGGTTTCATTGTTGTTGTCATTTCCATCCAAATCACTAACTCAGTTAAAAAGTATTTTTAAGTCATGGATGATTTTGGCAATTTGCCTATTTATTTATTATTTTCTTTTTTATCTTTAAATAAAAAAACAAAAAATAATTATAATTATAATATATAATACACACATTGGCCAAGCTTTATTGGGGCAGGGGTACCCTCACCAATTTTTTGCTCGTAGTGATAAATTTACAAAAGTTTCTGAATTTTTTAAGTGTAAAATATTGGATTTTTTAAGAGGTCCCCCACAGATTTGGATTTTGAGAGTTTGGCTCTCACTGAGTTTTCGTTCAAGCTCCGCAATTGTATAGACACTCTATCTCCTTTATCCTACTCTCTTCTCCACCTCCACCTCCACCTCCACCTCCACCTCCATCTCTATCACCACCACCATTGTCGCTGCCACAACCATCCCCTTCTATCTCAGTACTCGTACGTCATCTCTTTCCGTCTACCCGGCGTACCAAACATCAGTACCACACGTCTCTCCCATCGTGCCAAACATCATTGATTTATTATTATTTATTTTTTAAAGGTAAAAAAGAAAATTAAAAAAAATATTGTATAAATTTATAAATGTGTATATGTATATATATATTTTATTTATAATTATTTTTAAAGACAAAAACAATAATTTATAAAATTAGAAAACAAAAGAATAAATGGGAAAGTGCCAAAAACATCCCTGAGGTTTGAAATTGCCAAAATCATTCTTGAGAGTTAACGATATATTTTCACTCAGTTTTCCTTTCGGATAGAAATATCAAAACAAAAAAAAAAAAAAAAAGAAACCTCGGGACCCAGATACAAAAAAGTTTCATTTTTGAACTGAAGATGCAAAAGTGACTTAAACTCATGGGCTATTTTGGCATTTTACTCTTTGACACGAGAACCACACTACAACCAACGCACAGCTTGATCATAAATTGACCATTATAAATTTATCAAGCCGGATTTTGTTTTTCAATGCCAGCATAATTATTATTGTTGTCATTTGAGGTGCACAAAATAACCGGTTAATTAATCGTAACCGGTTATTAACTGAAAACGTAACCGGTGGTTTTTTAACCGTAGGTTAGTAACTGGTTATAAATATTTAGTATAAAATCATTTTAAGTGTGAAGACATATTCATGATCTTTCAAAACAAAAAATGAAAACATGTTCATACCTTTCCAAAAATGGAAACTTTATTGGTACTTTTTCCACAAAATTCTTAGATCATGGATTTTATTTAAAATTCATACTCTACAAATTGTATAAGACCATTTCAAGTGTGAAATGATGTTCATAACATTTTTGTTAATGAATCTTGCTATATCTAAACATTCATGTGTTTAGATCATACTTTTAAACATGAAGATGCAAGATTCATGTTTACTACACTTCAACAACTTCAAGATCATCAAAAATTATCAATTAAATCACATAATCAAACTAGTATTTTTAGTTATATTAGTGTTTTTCAAGTGGGTTTTAAATAGCTTTCAAGATGATCTTGCACATTTGTGTTTAAACATAATGTAGTTGTAAGACATGAAGCTTACTAGCTTGAGATGAACAAGATGAAGGTGATGATAATGTAAAGAAAAAAATGAAGATCCAAGTGCTTCAAGTCTTGATAAAGTGCTTCAAGTGTGTCCCCAAGTCTTGCAAATGCTTTAAATCATCCATGGACCTCCATGATTATATGAATTTCTTGAGTTTGAAGCCTGAAAAAAAAATGAAGGTGAGAGTGTTTGGGAGTGTTTGGGTGAGCCGATTTTAGGGAGAGAGATGAGGGAGATGAAAAACTGTGATTTTTGTTGGAAATGTGAATGAGGTGCTTGTTTGATTACACTCTTACACCTCTCCATACACTAATCATCTTTACAAATCAACCAACACATCAAACTAAGGTGAGTAATGGGAGACCCACCCCAAAACCGTGAGAAGGGGGGGGGGGGGGTAGTGGTTTTGTATATTTTTTTTTAATCTTGATATATTTTATAAACCTTCTAAACTTTGGTAAATTTATATGATTAGTTTTTATAAAACTAACTATCCAACATATTAAAATGAGGTTATATTATGTCCAACTAGCTCACTAGACTTATTATTTTGTTGTTCGGTTGATAGACTCGATTCAGGTTTCGGTTTCGTACCGGGTCCAATAACAAAATTTTAAATTAATTATGTAATTTGCTCACACAAATATTCTTATGATATTTTTATTGTCCAAATTTATTAACTAGTTTTTCTGGACTAGTAAACTTGTTATTTTGGACACAGTTCCTGTACCGACTCTGTTGTCGGGTAATTACCGAACTAGTTGTGTAGCCTTAAATCATAAGATTTATATCTGGATTTTTGTGTTGTTTTAATAACCCAAATATTATTTATAATAAATAATACTCATTTTTTGGATTTTTCAGACAATTGCTATATTGTTCTGCAAAGTGCCGTACACTTCTGCAAAATCGCGGAGTTAATCTGCGGATCGGACAATTTTAATGTTTATATAAAATTTTTAGAAGTATTAATCATAAATTACTTCTAACTAATGTTTTCATGTAATTTTTATAAAGATGTATTAGATATACAAAAGGATAATAATAATAATAATAATAATAATAATAATAATAATAATAATAATAATAATAATAATAATACAAACAACACAATATTTGTTTGTAAATTTGTACAAACACATCTTATATAGGATAAATTTCGCACAAGGGTATCATGTCGGGAAAGCTCTTAACCTTTTAAGTGATATATCTCTGATCTCACCCGGATCCTTTGGATCTAGGAAAACATGGTGACACAAGGCGTATCTGTAAATAATAAAAATCTCAAATAACTAACCAATACCATTAGTTGTGATTTTGTTTATGTTATGTTTAGTATTTCGTATTTTATTTTCATCGTACACTTATTTCAATGAATCACAAAATGTAACTTGTGAGTAGATCTTTTCCTAATTCCCATTTTTTATCATTTAAATGTTTTGGGGTGTATCATGTGCATTGTTTCGTCAGTTCAAGTTTTCATTATCCAACTGCATGCAAGTTTCAATTATGTGGTAGTTGTAGTTGTTTATTGTTTGTGTTACTAACCATTGTCGCTAACCAAAATCACAAGTAATTTTCACATGGATCTATGGGCTGACTAGGTTCTCCACGGCCATGGCTTGTAGCTTAGTATCGCCACCACATTTAGATTCGCTCGTCGGTGGGCTTGAGTCTCATATTTACACTTACACTGTTATCATCACCGCATTACCGGACTTTTACATTATCACATCATCATGATTGGTTGGTTGGTTGTGTTTGGTTTGACTATTTGGATTATTTGTTTATCAAATAATTACCATTGAATCACATGTTAACATATGAAGATCGAGCACTCATATTGTTTGATATTAGTTTAGAAGATATGATAGGAGCTTAATCTAAACTCGAATATTTGTAAGTTCCAATGGTAGCTTTTACTTGGCTATACAGATGGGCTTAAACATCTAGTAAAAACCAAGTCAAGTAAACTAATGGTACACACACGTCAGTCATCTATCATCAAACTATATGGACACAAATAGCATCATTTTGTGGACATAAATGAGACTAATGGATGAATAAATCAATTTAGAATAAGTCAAGGTTAAGTGTCCATCCAAAGTTAGTGGACATAGATAGAGAAGTCTATAATGAGCTTTCATTTCAAGTTACAAAACCAATCAAAATTGGGACCAATTTGTGAACAAACAAGTAGAAATCAGTCATTTATAGGCGACTCTGAACAGGTCCAAGTAAACTATGAAAGGTGTATGAATAAATCAGTCAAATTAAAATCATATATGATTTATGGATACCAAGTGAACTATAATTTTTTCTTTGAGCCTAAATTAATCATTTTTGAATCATATAATTTGATAGTTTTAAGTGATAAAATCATAGAACCACAGCCAATGGATGGCCTAATCGTAAATCGATCATCATAATGTATACACAGCCATAGGCATTCAAGGAATATTTATATATTTTATTTTTATCGTCAATATATATAAACTCTTTCAAATTTTTTTGGGATTTTGGGCATAAACTATATTTTATTTTTATCGTCAATACATATAAACTCTTTCAATTTTTTTGGAATTTTGGGCATCTAGCTTTCTACAAGCCAGCTCAAGTTTCTCGGTAGGATTTCAAATTTAAATTAACATCAATGAATAACTTAGAAAAAAAATTATATTCAATCCTGGTACTTGTAAGTTTCTTAATCATTAGAGTTATAATTATATTGTAAGCAAACATGTTGTAATTCTTACGCAACTAAAATATTATGTATAATAATAAATTTGGTATCGTCGTTCAAAAAATAATAATAAATTTGGTATATGTATTATGTTATCTTATTTGTAAAGCAGCAAATTCCATGCATTTTCTACTAATTTTTAAAGAAACTAGTTAAATTTCCGCTCGCGCGTTGCGGCGGGGACCCAATGACTGCAAAACTCGTGTCAGTAACGGCAAGCAGATACTGAATATCAAAACATAAATAAAAATGTCGTGAAAAGGATAGTCAATCCGTCCTAAAAAAAGCGATTTTAAATAACCTAATATATAATAATAGGACCCACACGTCCTACACGTTGGAAATTCGGTTGTTTTCAGTTCAGTTATTGTTATTACGGTGCTAACACGTTAAAATATGGATGAGCTCGGTACCTGTAACGGCACCGAAAGTACCGATCCGGAAAATCATCGAAATTAGGTACCGGCACCGAAAATGCTCGGTACAATACGGTATGGTATTTGAAGGTAAAAATCAATAAATATAGGTATGGTGCTAGACCGGTGTCGAACCGAAAGTAACGATTCTGAAAACGCCAAAAGGTGGGTACCAAATTGGTACCGAAAATGATTTGGTATAATAAATTTGGTACCGTTACGATACCGGTTTGATTACAGGATTTGATACGATTTTCTCATCAATAAGCTAAATATCCAACTTAATTTTACATGCTACAGTTCATTCATTACGTAAAAAGACAGAAAAATAAAGCAAAATAAGTTGTTGTATATATAAAAACTCATTCAAACGAAATACAGTTTACTTACTGTGTGTATGAAAAGTAATCTAAACTGTGCAATTACTTGCATTGCTACGTTGCTACAGGATTTGATGAGCTCGGTGCCAACCGGTACCGAAAATACCGTTACCGAAATCCCCAAAAATGGGTACCGGTACCGAATATACCTGGAACAGTACGGTTTTATACGGTCGGTACTGGTACGGCACCAGTATTTGAGGGTAAAACCAGATGAATACCGGTGCCGAACGAATACCGAAAATACACTCAGTTTAGTAAATTTGATACTGGTACCCAATACTATTCATTCATTTCTATTTTTATTACTTTTCATTAAAGACTCTTTTTAATATTTATTTATTGTTACTGTTCAATCCCTTCTGTTTTTAATATATAGGTCAATTCGATACCGACTTTTGGTATTTTCTGTACCAGGCTGGTGTCGATTTTTATCTTTATGTACCGATAACCGTACTGGTATTTTCGATACCAGTATCGGTTGACAAAAGCTTATCTAACTTAAAAAGTAAAGAAGATAATAAAACTATTAAGACCGTGGGGAATGGTGGGGCGGGGGTTTGGGGCATGGGTTGACACGTGGCTTGGGTGGGCTTCCCTGGGCTGACCCACATTGAAGACAGTATGGTGGGGCGGGGGTTTGGGGCGTGGCTATTTTAAAAGTTAAACATGGCCCGCTATGCCCTAGCCAACAAGCCAATAGGAGCCGGCCACATAGGATCGCTAGCATGCCCCACGCCCGGCCTTAAACTCCCGCCCAAGGGGCCACGCCCAAGCCCACCCGGGGTGGTGACTTGGTCGTTTCTCTCCAACCCACGCCTTATACCCGATAATCTAAAAAAACCATATATATATATATATTATTTTAACTTTTTCTAGTTTTGTACTGTTCAAAACATTCGATTTTTAATATATAGGACAATATCTAACCGTAAAGCAGCAAATTCCATGCATTTTCTACTAATTTTTAAAGAAATATCTAACCACTTAACTTTTTTCCTTAATTTACTACTTTTATAAATTAATTATTGAAAGTTGTAAGGAGAAAAAAGTATGTTTGATTGTTTATAGATAAAAATAAAATAAAATATGTGGACGTAAGTGAGGCCATTTTGTCAAGTAAAGGAGTGGAAGAGAGTTTTGGTTTAGGATAATAAGACCAAGTTGCAGAGTTTGCCGTTCAAAAAAAAAAATAGACCAAATTGCAGAACAATTTATAAAAAGTCGAGATAATAAATGAGACCGTTTTAGAATAAATCAATCAAGTTATCATCCCCACACCCTTCTACATGATGGTGAGTAGTTCAATTAGTTTGAAATTAATTTTTTTCTTGGAATACATAATAAATAATTTCTCACGCTGTGTTGTGAGTCTGAAACGTGATACAACTTTAACATCGAAAGGTAGATAACTAGCAGGTGTTAAAATCTGTAACGCCCGATTTCAACCACTTTTACATCATTATCTAACTAGCGAAAAAATCAACGTCAAAACATTAACAAAAATAAGCACGTAATGTTAGGTCGATTTTGAATAGAGTTTATATGTATAGATAGATAAAAATAAGATCAAAAGTATTTATAAAAAGTAAAAATAATTTTTAAAACTATTTATTTGTTATAAGGCTGAAGGGAGAGAGGGTCGTGTTTATCAATTAACATGTTTATCAATTAACATGATGTTTATACGTGTTTATCAATTAATATGGTATTAGAGCTCTATTTGATCCATGTTTATTGTTTTCGATTACTATGAATATGTAGAAGGTGTTTGTAGGGCATGAATTAGCTTATGACTAATTGGTTCTAGCTTCTCATCTCATTCTCTCCGTATTTTCCATCTTCTTAATGCATCTCATTCTCTCCGTATTTTCCATCTGAGATTTATCATCTTGTTGATTAGTGAATATCATTTCGCTTCATTAGGATATAACTCCAGTAAGTTCCTAGCATCAGAAACTTAGCTGCAAGTCTCGTTACCTAATGAGCAAGTAAATATTTGATCCAATATTCTTATGTAAGAAGGCCCGGTGCAATAGATATCAATGTTGTCCTTCTCGGACACTTAGTTTCAAAAGTCATGCTTGAGAAGCGAGGCGATCGGAAAAACACCTCAGGGTCTTGAGGTGGCGCATGTGGGTCAAAATTAGGGTCTGGAGGAGGCTAGAATGTAACAACTGAAAGCCCGAAGAGATTATGAATCGGTTTACTTGATGAAGGTTAATATGTAAATGGGACGAGAGAGGTGAAGCTTTTGGTTGTACATAGAGCAATGTCTCGCGCATGTGAAGCTCTCGCCTTGTGCCTCGGCTTTTAGGACATAAACGCCACAGAGGGGGCCTCATGTATACTTTAAAACAAACTTGTACACACAGTTCTTGACCAGCTGTGCTGACTTCATATTTGTCATCAATACTAGTGGCTCTAGACGAGTCCAAGTCACTTTTCTCACTAAGTAATAAGAATGATGGTTTGTTTGTAACGGGAAATCAAGATACTAATCAATCTTTATGTATTTACTTGAGTATATACATTGTCGGATTGACACCTACTCAATTGTCATAACCAGTAATTTTGATAAAACTGTTGCTTACATTTGTTATCTTATTTTGCTTACATGTTAATTAAATTGATGACATCAACAGGCCATTACCTACCAGCATTTCTGTTGATGCACCTTAGGTGTGGATGTGGCTCGGCTCGGTTCGTCGCGGATCAAGAAATCAGACTCTGTCACACTTTACATAACAGTTGGTATATCTTGAGAAGACATTGAAACATAAAGGGAAATTATTGTTGTTGCACATCGAAACACAAGGTTCATTAAATCAGATTCCATGTCATCGAAATAGTGTTGGTTCAGGCTCCAATTAAACACTCAGAAAAACTCACGAACAAACAATATGAACAAAAGGTTTCTACTTGTAAATTTCTTAATAATATTGAGTGTGTAAAACAAACTACTGCAACTGCATAATTTATAGAAAAACAAATAAAATACATGCCAAAATAACCTAGTGCACTAACTCCTTTTATTTAGCTACACTCCAACGTCACTTCCCATGCAATTCGGTCAACAAAGACTTTTTCTTCAACCCATTTAGACCCAATCTACTACTGACCCGAATTCATATCTCGACCCATATTCGCTTCATGACCCGACTTGACCCGTACTTGACCCAAACCATCAAGATTATCCAACAAATAGGAGGTTTTTATGTGAAGCTCGAAAGGATCCAAACACATGGGAGTATAATGACAATTATATCCCTGTTTCGATTATCGAAACTCTCTCGCACGGTTTGTGTTGTAACGAGGATTCCGCACTCATAACAAGGAATCATCGTAGTCCGACAATCCGTATCCGGACCTACAAGTGGTATTAGAGCGTAAGGCTCGATTTATATTGAACAACAACTCAAAACCCATTTTTATCGGATAAAAATATGGATTAACACTCACAAATCTGATGTTATCGGTTGATGCTCTATGATAAAACTTGTTAAAAACGAGTGGAGATTATAAAAAATACAAGTTTTATTGAGTTTGGAAGTGAAAATTATAATCCACCATTTTTTCCGGCGAGCAAGGTCACCGGAAAAAGTCGCTGGAAAAGTACATTGTGTTCTTGACATTCTATTGGCTGACATAAGGTGGAGTAGTCTGTGTTTTTGTCCTCTGACATTTGCAAGAATTTTGTCTGATTGTGTTTTGCATTATAAAGCAGGCATTTTTTTTTAACGGAAGTCCATCACCAACCAACCTTTGATGTGAAGTGGGTATAATCAAGGTTGGAGAACCTGATAGTCGCTAGTCGGCCGGTGAGGTGAGTACTAGCGACTACTTAGGATTAATCGATAGGGTTTTTAATATGTAATTTTCAGTTTTATTTATACATATCTATAACTTCTAAGACTATATGGGGTATGGGGGGTTGGGTTGGGGCATTTGTTGACACGTGGAATGGGAAAAAACCCACCACCAAAACCCACGCCCATGGGGTATGGTGGGGCTTGGGTTGGGGGCTTGGGTTGGGGGCATGAATTTGGGATGGACCGCTATGACGTGGCGGGTGAGCCAATGATATTCAGCCAACTAGGATGGCCATACCGCCCCACGCCCGACTTGAAACCCATGCCCCAAAAGCCACGCCCAAACCCAAGCCCACCCGGGATGGTGACTTGAGCGTTTTCCCCCTACCCACGCCCAAACTCCCGCCCCATACCCCGCAGTCTAATAAAACAAAACAATCTTAGTCCACATGACATCTTCTTAAACCATTTATTGCCACATGGCATCTGATTGTTTCTCCACTTCTTCGTTTGAGCGGCAATTGAAGAAACGTATTGTATGATATCCTGCTTTCATCTCACACCAAATAATTTCCTAAATCACACACAATCATTCTCTCATCTTCTCTCAAACCACCTTCCAAAACTTACAGAAACCCTAATCTCCCAGCCTCCATCTTCGTTCTTCCATAGCAAATCAAATGGTAAGTTTCTGACCTCATCTTCTATATCATCAAAACCTAACATCTTCATCTTCAACTGTATAACGCAGGTACGTGGGATTTCTGTTTTCACACCGATCAAAAAACCCTAAACCTTTATTTTTCTTCTTCAATCGTAAAACAAAGACTTTCCTAAAACCTACCGATTCACTTCCAGATTTCATACTCAATATTGATTTCATATTCGTTTACGTCGATTCATCCGGTAGGTTTACACTACTTTTCCTTCATGAAGTTTGTGTGGATTGCAAAATGTTAAGATACAAATTGACGTTTGTTATTTGATCCTATCAAAATCGTTTCCTTTCACAAATACTTAATCTGGAGGAGGCGATTGTCTTGGAAGTGATTATTCAAAACCCTAAATCGTAACAAGATGAACTGCATCCAGGTTTGTTTAGTCTTATTTATATCAATTTTTGCTCCTTTTAATCTTACAATCCTAGGTTTCTACCTAGCTTTGTCTATTGATATTCATTTGTGCGCTAGAAACCCTAAACACATCAATTGTTTAGATGTATTTGTGAATCTCTGTTTTGATTTTTTTAACCAACTGTGGTTGATTCCCTAATACAAAAATCTGATGTTAGGATTTTGAACAATTCGTTTTCAATCTCTAACTTTCGACGTTGAATCGATTATAGAACAAACAGATTTTAGGTTTCAATTTCTTTGATTTTAAGAATATAGAGAACAAATCATTTTTGGTATTTCAATTCCCACCACCGGAAGAGTTTTCCTTCTGGTAATAAAGTTTTTAGAGTTGCTCCGGCGGATGCGCCGCCGGCTTGGAAGGCTGCCGACGAGATGATTAGTGTATCGGTGCCCGAGAAAAGCTCGGTCAGGTACCGGAAATATCAGCAGAAGATAACGTTATTAATTTTCCATTTAATAAATAATTTCTTACTTTTGTAGTTTTATTGAAATTTCAGCATCTACAAAGCGGAACCCCGAATGGATTTCTGGTGTTGTTGGTGTTGGAGGAACTGGAACTGATCAAATTCACCGGCAATCTTCGGATTCACCTGTACGGCTGGCTTCACCTGCGCCGGCGGCTCCTCCTTCACCTTCATCATCCAACGTTTTAGTTAGAAAAAAGATGGTTTGTGTTCTAAGTAAACTGTTAAATCAACAAACTTTTTTTAGAAAAAATATCTCTGATTTATTTATTTCTTCTTATAAAAATAATGTTATCATCTGTTATGATTTCATATCCATGTTTATAGTTTCAGTCGAAGGTTCCTTTGTTGAATGAACCCTAACAGGCTTGGCAACGATTTCATCCACTGGTATACCCTAAATCTATTGATTCGAAGTTTTAACTAACCCAATTTCAACGAACCCTAACAGGCTTGGCCTGCTTTGATCAGACGTTGGTTGCAGATCAGTGTAACTTGGATTTCCGAGGCGTCAAGTAATTGTTTCAAAGGTATGTTTGGTTGTGGTTTTATTTTGAATTTTGTAGTTATTCAATTTTTATTCCGTATTGTTGATTTGTGAAGGTATGATTTGGTGGATATTGGTTTTACGCTAATTCGATCGATTGACAAAGGGTTTACTCTTTGGATTAACGGTGGTGGTGGTGGATTGATTTATTTGTCATGCCACTAGCCATATTCAAACAGTTTGTCCGAGAGGTACAATTTCTACAGCTAATTATACAAACTAGGTGTGGAGATTAGGCGATTTCTGTTTCAAGCCATTGCCTGCTTATCTAAATTCTAAACTTTGTTTATTTTTTATTTGAATATCATGTAGAAGATGCCTGATAATAGGAGCAGCTGAGACAGATGCAAATGAAGGTTAGTTAGGGCTTTAATTTTGTATTTTGTTAATTAAACATGGTCTATGAAAAATGATATCTTTATGATGATCTGCTCTTTAGCTGTAGAAATTTGATGAATTTCTATTCCGAATATTATGCTTATTTTATTGTTAAAATTAAGCAGTATCACCAACTATTCTGATGAACCACGGTTCTGTTGCGCATTTGATCGAACAGGTTATAGGCGAGTGTAAAGTCGAATCTGATAGTTTTTTTTGTCTGTTAAATCGGGTCAGGCTCTCGAATGAATTATGGTCATTTGAAATTAATTAACAGCTACTACACCAGGTATAGTATTGTATATAGTGAGATATTAAAGTGGTGACTATGAGGATGTGCTTATGAAGGAGATAAAATTACTATTTATTGGTTGTTGTATATAGCGTGTCTAAACTTCGATTTCTTATTCAAGATTATATACATATTAAAGGGTAAACTAAGTCATCTGGGTGTTTCTTATTCACCCCCACAATAGTATCCAATTCTTATTATATACTATTGTATCTAATTTTTTTTTTCTAAGTTTATCTCATGGCTGAATAATTTTTGTAAAACATAGGTACAGGAACACTCTACATCCTGACTGTAGTACCGACTTTTTAGGTGATTTACTACTACTATCTCTCTTCGTAAAATAACGATGTTATGCAGCCGCATATGCTGTAATTTGGATATTAACTGGACTGTCAGTTTCCTACTCTATTATCGTATTAAGTTGATGCGGCTATGAGGTGGGATCTGGTGGCCGAATATTGCCCAATCCCAATCTTAGGATATTTAGCTTTTGAGTTGTTGCACGATCATTCTCTAATCGCCATTTATGCAACCAGGTTCGTTATGCAATGGGTTTTAATCTTAATGAGTGTTACATTGCATCTCACTACTACAAAACGAATCATAAGACGGGGTTCAACATCTTCAACTATATGTAGTTTCGATCTGTGATATTATTTTTTCTTTGCTATCTCAGGTTGAATGTGTAAACACAATCATTCGAAATCGTTATTTTTAGAGATTTCTAATATAAAGATTGTTATTCACATCTTGGATTTTTTTAGTTCCTTCCTTTGCTATGTATGTTATAGTCCGTCGATATTCAATCATCATTGTTGGATTTACAAACTTATAATGTTGAGTTTGTTGTCATTGGGGATGAAATCAGAGAGAAGGTAATGAAGAAAAAGAGTAAAAAGGGGGAAGATGAATTATTGCAAGGAATGTCGAGCTTTGTTTATAAAACCTACGCACTAGAAGAAGCATATGAAAAGCCATTCATTGCAAGGTTATCTAAAAATTGTTAGATTATCACTTTATCGTTCTCACTTTTATAAATTTCTTTAATGTGAATTTAGTCATTAGTTTTTCTTAGAAGCCACACTAATAACACTTCTAATTTTGTTTACAGATAAGGATCCAAAATTGGATCAGAGATCAAGTTGCTCGGGTTATTTACTTTATTGAATCTTGAATCAGGTAGTGTTTTTCATATGGATTATTCTATGAAGCTTTATTAACTGGATGCACATAGGATTCTGAATTTGAATGCTTATCTAATATAATAACTTAAGAGAGTCTTTAGTTTGAATTTATCCAAATAAAATTTCATATGGATTATTCTATGATGTTTGTAAATTTGTATTTTTTATTGTTTTTTGATATGGGTTAATGAGGGAATGTAAATGACTCCAGTTTAATTTATTTAGAAATCTTAAATGCATTATGGCTAGACACTATATATTTCAATTACAATTTACAATTACTTTACCCAATAACTATGCATCTTTCTCTTTTGAATTCACTTATTTGATCCATTAACCCAAACATGAACAAGTATTGTTTGACAACAACAATAGCAGACCAAACATCCTTCATCACTTCTTTCACCGTGAAAAGGGAACACCTTTTGCTGATGACCAGGTCATCTACAACAGGTTGACTTGGTGGGAGCAATTCTAATTTACTCAACACAAGATCAAAATAATCTTGATAAGTTGATTTTTTTTTTCTTTTTTTGCTTCAGGTATATATTTGCTTTATTTGTAGGCAAGGATGTCTGATTTGGCACCTACGCTTATGCATACAAAAATGGTTGAATTTTTTCTATTTGATTCAGATAAAAACAAAGCTGACCAAAAAATGGTTGGACCGCGACATTAAGCAGCAAGAAAAGAGCAGCGGATTAGATGGCAGTGTTTTGTGTTTGGGGAATGGTTTCGGGACCAAGTCAAGGCGGACGGAGCAGCGATGATACGTGATATTTTTGGCATCCAAGTTAGAGGTATTAGGCGCCTGAAATCGGTAGCCAAAAGGTACCGAATAGTAGTGATTTTGGGCTGCCAAGCAGACATCACATGGGACAATAATGTTGGGGTGTTTCAGATTTGATTTGTGGCCGATAGTAGCGTAAGAATCACATGTCCATAAGCAGGTTTGAGGAAAACAATCAAGGTGTCATCGGAGGCTGACAAAACTTATAAGAGGTGATTTTAAGGCTGATAAACCAAGGACAGGGCTGTAGGGGCTATTGTGGTCAGTTGCAAGCGTTGGTGAGTGACAGTTTGGGGGTTTCGGTCCAAACACTTGAGGTGAGTTCATAACCCCTCTTTTCTAATTGTTTTAAATATTATTGCGGCTGATCATGTAAAAAGAGTTTATTGTCTTGGAAGGGTTTATTAATTCGTATATTGACGCTTATAATTTAAGTAGCCGGATGTCCCGTTTAGGTGACCTCCAGTGCTGTTTTGAATAGGATTTAAAGGGATATGTTTTAATGAGTTAATTAACCAAAGGTTGTGTGAAAAAGTTGGGTAACATACTAGTTAAAGGGTTGGTATGCTTAGACTTACAATAGCTTGAAATTGTGAATATGTGTATTGTTAACCATATATAATATTTATGTGTTTTAGGATGATTGTGAGCTGAGTTGAAAGAGGTTAAAGATGATGTGTTTCAAGGTGATATGATAAAGTCCCACCATTGAAGGTGTATTCCAGGAAAAAGCCTATTATTATTGGTTAAATAAAGTTCTCTTTGGTTGGTAAAAAAACAACCGGGGGCGTTCTTAGATAAATAAACAAAGAAGATGATAAATACTATTTTAGTTCAGGATGGATAAATCTGGATAAAGATCATTAGTTTATATGTATAGATAGATAAAAATAAGATCAAAAGTATTTATAAAAAGTAAAAATAATTTTTAAAACTATTTATTTATTATAAGGCTGAAGGGTGTGGGGGTTGTGTTTATCAATTAACATGGTATTAGAGCTCTACTCGATCCATGTTTATTCGTGTTTTCGATTGCGTATGAGTATGTAGTAAGCACTAATTGGTGTAAACGTTTAATTATTAAGCACTAATCGAGGATGAGTAATTTTGTGAAAATGTGATTGTAAATATAATTGAATAATGTATATAAAATTAGGTAAAGAGGTAAATATTGGATTGGTATAGAAGTATGAGATGTTTGATTTTAGTATGTCTGCCTGTTGATGAAGTTGAGGGAGAATTTCAAGTCACCAAACACTCTCAACATTTAGGACCAATGAGTATAAATGGAATAACGGGCTAAGTTATGAACACTATGGGTCTTCTGGGCCCAACAAACATTTACAACCAAGCAGCCCATTTCAAGGACCATCTGAGATTTATCATCTTGTTGATTAGTGAATATCATTTCGCTTCATTAGGATATAACTCCAGTAAGTTCCTAGCATCAGAAACTTAGCTGCAAGTCTCGTTACCTAATGAGCAAGTAAAATTTGATCCAATATTCTTATGTAAGAAGGCCCGGTGCATTAGATATAAATGTTGTCTATCTGGGACAGTTAGTTTCAAAAGGCATACTTGAGAAGCGAGGCGATCGGAAAAATGCCTCAGGGTCTAGAGGCGGCGCATGTGGGTCAAAATTAGGGTCTGGAGGAGGCTAGAATGTAACAACTGAAAGCCCGAAGAGATTATGAATCGGTTTACTTGATGAAGGTTAATATGTAAATGGGACGAGAGAGGTGAAGCTTATGGTTGTACATAGAGCAATGTCTTGCGTATGTGAAGCTCTCGCCTTGTGCCTCGGCTTTTAGGACATAAACGCCTCGGAGGGCATCATGTATCTTTTAAAACAAACTTGGACACACAGTTCTTGACCAGCTGCGCTGACTCTATATCTGTCATCAATACTAGTGGCTCTAGACGAGTCCAAGTCATTTTTCTCACTAAGTAATAAGAATGATGGTTTGTTTGTAACGGGAAATCAAGATACTAATCAATCTTTATGTATTTACTTGAGTATATACATTGTCGGATTGACACCTACTCAATTGTCATAACCCGTAATTTTGATAAAACTGTTGCTTACATTTGTTATCTTATTTTGCTTACATGTTAATTAAATTGATGACATCAACAGGCCATTACCTACCAGCATTTCTGTTGATGCACCTTAGGTGTGGATGTGGCTCGGCTCGGTTCGTCGCGGATCAAGAAATCAGACTCTGTCACACTTTACATAACAGTTGGTATATCTTGAGAAGACATTGAAACATTAAGGGAAATTATTGTTGTTGCACATCGAAACACAAGGTTCATTAAATCAGATTCCATGTCATCGAAATAGTGTTGGTTCAGGCCCCAATTAAACACTCAGAAAAACTCACGAACAAACAATATGAACAAAAGGTTTCTACTTGTAAATTTCTTAATAATATTGAGTGTGTAAAACAAACTACTGCAACTGCATAATTTATAGAAAAACAAATAAAATACATGCCAAAATAACCTAGTGCACTAACTCCTTTTATTTAGCTACACTCCAACGTCACTTCCCATGCAATTCGGTCAACAAAGACCATTTCTTCAGCCCATTTAGACCCAATCTACTACTGACCCGAATTCATATCTCGACCCATATTCGCTTCATGACCCGACTTGACCCGTACTTGACCCAAACCATCAAGATTATCCAACAAATAGGAGGTTTTTATGTGAAGCTTGAAAGGATCCAAACACATGGGAGTATAATGACAATTATATCCCTGTTTCGATGATCGAAACTCTCTCGCACGGTTTGTGTTGTAACGAGGATTCCGCACTCATAACAAGGAATCATCGTAGTCCGACAATCCGTATCCGGACCTACAAGTGGTATTAGAGCGTAAGGCTCGATTTATATTGAACAAAAACTCAAAACCCATTTTTATTGGATAAAAATATGGATTAACACTCACAAATCTGATGTTATCGGTTGATGCTCTATGATAAAACTTGTTAAAAACGAGTGGAGATTATCAAATGTACAAGTTTTATTGAGTTTGGAAGTGAAAATTATAATCCACAATTTTTTCCGGCGAGCAAGGTCACCGGAAAAAGTCGCTGGAAAAGTACATTGTGTTCTTGACATTCTATTGGCTGACATAAGACATAAGACCGTGGGGTATGGGGCGGGAGTTTGGGCGTGGGTTGGGGAAAACGCCCAAGCCACCACCCCGGGTGGGCTTGGGTTCGGGCGTGGCGCCATTGGCGTGGGTTTGAAGCCGGGCGTGGGGCGGACTAGTAAGTGACATGGCAGGCTCTCAATGGCCAAACCAAATCCATGCCCCCCAACTCAAGCCCCACCATACCCCATGGGCGTGGGTTTTGGTGGTGGGGGGCTCCCATTCCACGTGTCAACAAATGCCCTAACCAAAACCCCAAACCCAAGCCCCCCGTACCCACGGCCTAAGGTGGAGTAGTCTGTGTTTTTGTCCTCTGACATTTGCAAGAATTTTGTCTGATTGTGTTTTGCATTATAAAGCAGGCATTTTTTTTTAACGGAAGTCCATCACCAACCTTTGATGTGAAGTCGGTATAATCAAGGTTGGAGAACCTGATAGTCGCTAGTCGGCCGTTGAGGTGAGTACTAGCGACTACTCAGGATTACTCGGGATTAATCGATAGAGTTTTTTATATGTAATTTTCAGTTTTATTTATACATATACATATTTTATAGGTAAATATTTTGAGTAGCTAGGTTTTAACTCTTATTTTTTTTAAGTATACAAGATTAATTGTTGGAATTCACATGCTTTGGTTGGAAACTGACCGGAATTTAGAGGTTTTGCCTGGAATATACAGGTTTTTTGCCGGAATCGCCGATGTTTTGCTGGCCGACTAGGTACGAATAGGCCCGACTAGACTAGGTACGACTAGACAGACTAAGTCCGATTAGCGATTAATGGACTGATTAACAAAAAATTACTCAGTTATTACTGACTGACTAGCTATTAATCGCCGCCTAGTCGCGACTTTTACAACACTGAGTATAATTAAATGAATCGAGACATATTTAGAAGCCCATTTCATTAAAAAAATTGTTTCATCAAGCCCACAATCAGTTGGACTTTCTAACATAGTGTCGATTGGGTTTGTGTCCTTACGGTCATACTCGTTTGAAATTACTGGCCAGTCTTGTTTTGGTTGTTTAGCCCACCATCACTGTAAACCCATAAAAATAGTTTAATCTGAAGCCCATTTTTTTTATTTCTTATTCTTTCTAAATCGGCACATTTCTATATTACTTAAAGTAGAAAGTCGGTGGTTTTACACCACTACCCTCTTGCTTTAAAAACTTTTGTAATTTACATTTTTGACACTAAATAACTTAAAGTATAGTCTTTGGTTTTTACACCACCACCCTCTTACTTTAAAAACTTTTATTTTTAGAGCATATTGAATGAATCGAGACATATTTAGAAGCCCATTTCATTAAAAAAATTGTTTCATCAAGCCCACAATCAGTTGGACTTTCTAACATAGTGTCGATCAGCCAGTCTTGTTTTGGTTGTTTAGCCCACCATCACTGTAAACCCATAAAAATAGTTTAATCTGAAGCCCATTTTTTATTACTTTTTCTTTCTAAATCTTAAGTCCATGTCTCATTTTAACTTAGTAAATCATTTAAACTAAAGTGATGTCTCAACTAAAATGCCTAAAATGCTGGTGATTTAATTTATTTTATCTTCAAAAAATGGTGTTTTAATTTCATTTATTTTATCTTCAAAAAATTTTAAAATTGGTGTCTCAACTAAAATGCTGTTGTTCCAACAAAAAAGCTTACAAAATACTCTTTCTTCTTACGTATGTGGAGTGTCATATGGAATCAGTTTACAGGGAAGAAGGAGAGAGAAAGGGACCAAAGTTAATATTTTGGTTAAACGTGTGTGTAGGTGTATAGAAAGCCACATTAGCTCAAATGGTTTTAAGAAGGTACAGCATACAAACAACATATACAACGAATATAAGACTTTTTGCACATTCTACAACTACATGAAGCACATTTGTGTAACAAGTTTATAATATACTAGTATTAAACCCCGCGCGTTGCGCCGTGGTTCCCGAATTGTTCTATATGATTTGTTAGGTAAACAATTACAAATATGGTTATAATGTTGCAACAAATTGAGTACAAACCTTTATAGCTATAAGTTACACATTAAGTTGCAATCTGACCCGCTACCAATAGAATGTGACCTGCAAGCTAACCTATGAAATACCACCTTGATTTTAACCTGTTGTAAAATACAATGAGCTTTGCCACCCCATACAGCGTGCATCAAATGACCTCTTCTTTGTGCTTTTAGTGATCCATCTTCAATAGTTAGGCTGGAATCAAAGAAACAAAATATGAGGTAATTAAGAACCATAAACTGTATCACAGAGCCTAACTGTTGATACACTTTGTGGATACGACTCGTTCGGTTCGACTACGCTACGAAATGAATACCGAGACTCGATATCCTCCATCAAGTCTCGGAGCGATCTTCGTAATCTGCAAGTCTGCATGTCTGCAAGTCTGTTTGCTGCTGTCTTCAAGTCTGCAAGCTGCAGCCTCTCCACGAAAGACCCACTGCTGAATTGGTTCCAACGAAGAACCAGTGTTCACGAAGAACATTCTGCCGAAGAACCACGACTGACGAAGAACAGGAGACGAAGAACCTACCCAGGCGAAGAACATATTGGACGAAGAACCTTGAGTTCTTCGTGGACTTTCACATTCTTCGTGGGCTTTCAGTGTATGTATGGGCCCAGCTGTATCTTTCGTAGGGTCTATGGATAAGGTTTTGCTATATAAGGAACAGCTTGCAGCAACAGAAGATATAGAACACAGAGTGAACACAGGAGAGTTTAGTGAGAGCATTATCTTGTATCATCTTGTATTTTAAACTCTTCTGGTTGAAATATATTGAGCTTTAACGTTGAACCTTGTGTGTGTTTGTGTGTTTGTGTGTTCTTGTCTCGGTTACATACCCGTTCGGATTCCGCACTTGCGGGCGTGTCAAATAATAAGGATAAAGTTTACTAGATCCTCCACTAGGGACCTACACTAACCTATTGTTAATAACATTCAGGGGATTAATTTAGGACTCACCGGTCAAAACATGGCCATCATGAAGGATCGACTGAGGGTTTACCTGTAAACACAGTGAGGCCAGAAGCGAAAGCAGGTGGCAAATCGACGATGGTGCACTTTTGCTTCCTCATTTAAAAGACTTGAACTGCAACACCCACTTATAGTGGCAAACCAGTACAAATATTCGATCTTTATCTTCACACTAAACATCGCCGTTGTCTATAGTAAAAAAAAAAAAAAATTGTTTTTTTTTTCATCCCACTTGAATATAAGTTGAATGAAAATTTAAATGAATCCTTGTAAAAGAGAGGCTCAAAATGTTTCAATATTCTCCCTAGATTAGGTACAATTCAATATTTAGCCAAATCATAACCAAACTAAACAAATACCTATAGTTGAAGATCTTTCTTGATCTTTTTTAACTTCCTAAAAGTCAATCTTTGTGGTTGATTTTCATACCAACATATAACAAAATTCATTTGGTTATGATCACATTTAATGTATTACTCTCCAACCCCATATTATATCATGTTCACATACATATGAAGGCTGGATTGATTCCAAAAGAAGACTTTTAGTAGTTCACACACAACTTGGTTCCTAATTTACTTCGTTTTGACTCGTTATTCAATTTGTTAGATTTCAAGATTTTATTTGTATACTTTTTATTCAATTAAATTCCTTATGGTTCATAACATTAGAATAGCAAGTCTAAGTTCAATAACTGAATTACTAATAAGAACTTGAGTTCAACTTATCAACTTCACTTTTTTTTTTGTCAAACATTACAAGAGAACAGGGGCGCAGCTCTTGAGGGGCGGGGGGGGGTCGCCCGACCCTCCGAACTTTTCGGTTAGTAGTGTTACGTATATGTTTTTCGTATAGAAATTTTTAGGGATATACGTGTTAGACCCCCCGGTTTAAAAAAAAAAAATTATGTATATACGTGTTAGACCCCCCGGGTTTCTAAAAAAAAAATTATGTATATACGTGTTCCACCCCTCCGGTTTTCTAAAAAATAAATTATATAACCCAAACAAAATACCCCAAATAAAAGAGTGTGTTATTAACTTATTATGTATGTCAGTTATCATAAGCCCAAACATCCCTACCCAAATCAAAAGTAATGGCCCATTTATGAAATTTGACCCAATATGAAACTAATTAACTAAACCCAATATCAAACTCATATGTGCAGAAAAAGAAACAGAAGAAAAAACGCAGGTCTGGGGGGAAACTGGCGACTGGGCTGCTGCTGCTTGTTCGACCGGCTGCTGCTTGTTCGAGACTTCAATTTGATTCGAGATTCCTTGTTCGAGACTTCTTGTTCACTTGTTCAATCATCCTCACAGGTATGTTAATTTTTATGTTTAGATTTGATTTAGGGCTCCAATTTATATGAATTAGGTTGAAATAAGGTGTGAGTTTTAGCCCTAAACTTGTTGAATTTTTATGTTTAGGTTTGATTTAGGGCTCCAATTTATATTAATTTTTATGTTTAGGTTTGATTTAGGGCTCCATGGGGAAGAAGAATAAATGCATAACCTCTTTTTTCAAAAGAAAGAATGAAAATGAAGAACAAGTAGAGGGAATTGTTGATGGAAACAATGAGAACAAACGTCAAAAAGCTTCACCAAGTGAACCGGTTAGTGAAGTGAACAATGAGGCGAATCCAACTAAACCGGGTACCCAACTTCCTCTTCTTTTTAATGTTTTGGTATCTTTATTCAATTGTTTGTTAAACAATGTTTACGTTTTAATGTTTGAGAACGGCTTTTAATTTGATATTAATGTTTGACCCGACCCGAATCACCGACACCCTACCCGAATCGAATCACCGTTGCCCGACCGAACATAGAAAATTTTTTTAGGTCTAATGCCTTCCGACCCCTCGAATGTTTTTTTCAAGCTTCGCCACTGCAAGAGAAAGAGTCATCTTTGGCAGTAACTTTAGGTAATTAAAAGGTAATTTATGTTAGTAACAGAACAAAAAGAAACTCAACTTTATGTAAAGAAATTATAATATTAAGCAGCTAACCTTTAAGTTGCAATCACAAATGCCATTTCACATTCAAAGAAGGAATCTTTAAAACCTTCAAAGATCACCAACAACTGTAAACCCCATGTTTCATAGACCGATTTACGTGCAACTGATAGCCCTAAACAACACTATTGTTTGAAACTGAATCACTCAATAACAAACACGTAAAAGAGCATCAATCGATAGCAAATTAAACCGTTACGAATACGAAGACAGAGAGATTATAATAACTTACTTATGGTAGATGAATCGGAATTCAAGTTAGCAGGCAAAATTGAGGGTTTTTCCGCCATTAAGTGTAAAATTCGCACGCTACAAGAATGAACAAACGGTTGCTTCACTTGATAAGTTGATATATTTATCCTGATTTGTTAACATTGGGGGTTAAAATGTGGAATTAGGTTGAAAAATGATAACGGATCCACCACGTTTGCAGATCTTGAGCGTGATAAATAAGAGGGACTTGGTAGTGACGGCAGAAGTGTGTGGGTTAGAGAGAGAGAAGGGTTGGGGTGGTGTAGGGCAAGGTTATTAGTTTTATTTTAATATTTAAAATTTTCTATTTTTAATAAGCTCAAAAATACACATTTTCCCCTCATTTAACGAAAAAAAAATAGACCGGGTTAAGTCAATAATTGGACCATTGTCACCCATCCACAATAAATAAAACTTTTGGACTATACTGGTAAAACTGTCTAAACTACATGGACCATTTTAGCATTTTACTCAACTAAAAATTAAAATAAAATTAACTGTGATTATTCATATATTTATTTACACAGAAAATAAATAAATAAATAATAGTTTAATCTTTAAATCGTTATTAGGGTTGACAATGGGTCGGGTATTGGTAATCTCATACCCCCTACCCGCTTGTAAAATTGTGTCCCATACCCAACCAAATACCCGTCTGGTATTTATCGGGTAATTGCCTGTCGGATATCAGGTGTACCCGCGGGTATCGGGTATACCCATTAATTTCTTAAAAGATTTACGTTAGGTTTCCAAATTCATTTTCTTACTATTATAATTATTATATATTTTATTTGTACAACAACTATTATAAATTAAAAACGTACATTACATAATATAAGTTTTAACATAAATTAATAATAACTTTATAATACTTATACACTTATATGTATATATTTCACAACGTACAAAATATAAATACTATTATCAAATACATATACTAAAAGAAAATTTATTCTTTTACATTATGAACATGCTAAAATAAATTACTAATAGACAAGTGTTAACAGAAAATAAAAATATAAATTAAGAAACTCAACTTTATGTAAAGAAATTATAATATTAAGCAACTAACCTTTAAGTTGCAATCACAAATGCCATTTCACATTCAAAGAAGGAAGCAAAAGGAATCTTTAAAACCTTCAAAGATCACCAACAACTGTAAAACCCATGTGATGGATTCCGGCATTTACCAACTGTTTGAAACTGAATCACTCTATAACAAACACGTAAAAGAGCATCAATCGATAGCAAACTAAACCGTTACGAATAGGAAGACAGAGAGATTATAATAACTTACTTACGGTAGATGAATCGGAATTCAAGTTAGCAGGCAAAATTGAGGGCTTTTCCGCCATTAAAGTGTAAAATTCGCATGCTACGAGCATGAACAAACTGTTGTTGCACTTGATAAGTTGATATATTTATCCTGATTTGGGGGTTAAAATGTATCATTTGTATGCATGTTTAGTTGTAAGTTGTGTTTAAATGTTTGTACCTTTATTAAATATTGGTTGTAAGTTGTGCTTAAATGGTTGTACCTTAATAATGCATGCATGTTTAGTTGTAAGTTGTGCTTAAATGTTTGTACTTTAATCAAATATTGGTTGTAAGTTGTGCTTAAATGGCTGTACCTTAATCAAATAATGATTTCATTACCTTACCAAATTCAATCTGTTTTTTATGCATGTATGGTTGTAAGGTGGTAGATGATGACTGACGAGTTTAACTATGGTGGTGGGGCGAGTTTGATTTGTTGGTCAACGACTTGAGGAGGTGGTTGGGTTTTTGGCGACAACTTGAGGAAGTGGTTCAGGTTTTTTTTAGTGAGAGAGAGTTTAGAGATAGTGTGTTTTAGAGGGTGTTTGGGATTGAGTTTGTAAATGACTTATTGGCAAAAAAATGGTCATTATCTATTAAGGACCTTCAAACATAAAAAATATTGAATTAGATTACTTTGTTTTATAGATGACTTTAAAAACAAATAGTCCCTCAAACTCCAACTATTATCTTAAATCCATTTTAAAGAAATAGAAAGTTAATGGCATTAACTTCATGGATTATCCCTATAAAAACAATTGAATTGAATATGGGTTTTAGCTCATTTATTTAATATTAAAAGTTGGTGTTTTATAAACTCTGAAATTATTTCCTAACTACGATCCTGATAAAATTTTTCCGCTGCGTATTTAATAAACACCGATACCATCTGACTGGTTCACGGCTCCCGCTCCCAGGGTAGGGTCGGGGGCTGTGACAGTACCTGATCACCAAGACACAGAATCAATGCGCTATGTGCTTTTTCCATAACGTCTTTCTTTTCTTTTTCTGTGAGTGTTGCCGGAAGATTAGCTTCTCCGGCAAGTGCATCCACCACACCTTGGTGAACCAACAGAGCTCGCATCTTTAACCTCCACAGCCCAAAATCATTTCTCCCATCAAATTTCTCAAGATCAAACTTCGTAGAAACCATCTTTAATGTGTTAATCGGTGAATCGATGATTCGATGATTCGATTCGATTCAATTCTTCAAGATCGAGCCGTAACAGGGCTCTGATACCACTTGTTACAACTGAAGCGGAAACCAATTGGTTACACAAAGAATTTAAACACAACAATGATGAAGAAGATTGATCAAGAACATTCAAATGATTCTCTTATTGAATTGTAGAAGAAACTGATTACAATGATCTGATTGTAAAGAAAAAAGAACTAACTCTAATTCTGACATAATCCCCAATTTTATACCCACGCTAACAGTGATTAACTACTATTCTAACAACCAAACAGTTTGAATTACAATATTACCCCTATCACTTATTATTTATAACAAAAAATACCATTGTTGACTTGTTGACTCTTTTAATTGCTGCAACCTTTCTCAACAATAACATTATAAATACTAGGGAAAGGTCGTTTGTTATGTGCCACGCCCATGTGTCTGACTTATTTGTAAATCTTAAATAAGTCTATGGGTATCTTAAGGCTACTCGGTATGGGAGAGGGTAGTCCTTGGAGGATGAGCCTCCATCTCAGCACCACGTCATAGTCTTTGGAGGATGCCCCTCCAAAGATGGAAGCAAGGAATTGGGTGATGGCCCTACCCTTCCTAGTTAATTTATTTATTTTTTTTATTTTTGGTAATTTTTGACAAATCGACTCACCAAACACTCCTGGTGGCCCTGAGGTGGTCCCACCTTCAAGGCCGCCGGAGTGGATGCCACCGAACCCGCCGGATGTTGGGCCCCAACATCCGGCGCCACCAGAAATACCGTTGCCGTATGCAGCCTTGTTTTAGTTTCAATAAGACTTTGTTGACTATTGTAAATGAAAGTTAATATCTTTCTAAAGAGTATTCACATTCACTCTCTCTTATTTTGGAGAACATAATATGTGAGATAGAACTTCATATTTCTTGCTTAATATATAGGAAATAATATAGTACGGTTTATATTAAAAAAAAAGTACGAAACTTGATTTGTATGTTTATGCGTGACACTTTATATAAAAAATAATAATAACTAGAATTCGTACCCGCCGCAATGCGGCGGGGTTCTTACATATGCATCACCGAGATAAAACATTCGCTAACTTCATATAACTACCTCTATAAAAACACTTGCTCGTAGAATAACTGCAAAACATGCTTAAAAAAATAATCACATGACCCAATTGTGACACATTCCTGTTATATTATTCTTGTTCGTAGTAAACAATTGGTTCTGTGATGTTCAGAACTCAACAGCCAAAGAAAAAGCAAAAAGAGCCAAAACGCAAAAAGAGCAACACAATCTCAGCCGTAACCAAAAAAAAAAAAAAACGGCTTAACGGCATTCAAAAAGGTAATGATACGTTAATTTACAGCAACAAAAAAGCTAACATAACTAAACAAAGCAAGAGGCATCAAAGGAAAGACACAACATAGCCAACACCACTCTTTTACATCCACACATCCATGAAACCGAATGTTAGTCAGATAAAGAGATTTTGTTTGTGGCACATCAAGCAAGGTAGATACAATGGTTGTACAAACTGACAAAAGTTTGGTGTTAATATTTTGCAACAACTTTGAAAGTGCACTGTCATCCAATTTGCATAACCCTTCCACCAAAATCTTAAAAATGTCCTTCGCGAGCCTAAAAAGAAATTGTTGCTGCTGGTTGAGATATGGCTTTACGAACACAAAAATCTTCAATGTTTCTTTTGGTTTATTTCGTTTGGACCACAAAGAACTTACTTGATTATAAGGCTGCAAATACACCATCTAGTGATCATAAACTTCACTCTCGTAATCTTTGTAAATATCCTGCATTGTCTGTCGTAAACAAAATGTTAGGTTCTCGTTGATGTAAACGACATTAGTCCAAAGGCCTGGGATGTCTTTGTCTCTCTAGCAATCTTCCTTTGGCCTTGGGGTTTGGCACTGATAGGATACACAATATGATCAGTTCAGTTTTAAAACCCATAAAAAAGACAAGACTTTTATACAAAGAAACAAAACATGAACTTCATTAAAAGAGAACATATAAATCACCTTCAAGTAAAGTCTTATTTAGCGGATTCCTCGGAATTTGCCATTTTATTCAAACACATATGGGCCCAAAATACATCAAATTATGTATTTACTATAAAACAATGCCTACGGTTGAAAACATAATCCCCTTTATGATTTCTTTTTTCCTTTTTAGTATAAGGTGATTACATACTCGCTTCTCAGATTCATTCTAACTTGAAATTTCCACACATTAAAAATAATTCTCTTCTTATAAATTTCCTATTCACATTATTAGTGTAGCATTCCACACAATATTATCCCAACGAACACATAGTTAAACAATCAAAGTCAACATAATACATTTTTCCCGTTGGTCACTTTGTAAGCAGAAATAGGCTAACTATACAACCATAAAATGCACTACATATACGAAAAATAGAAACGGTAATGAACTACTAACCAGGTCCAGAAGAAAACTACTAAAGTGGTCACTCATTTGCATTCTATGATGTACCTGTTGACCCATAAACGACAAATAAATCATTAGCCATTAAAGTCGAAGTCATGTTTGCCCACAACAAACTCATGAGGGTAGGAATGTAGGATAATCTAAAATATTCATAAATAACCAAATGTAAGTGTTATGTCATAAAAAAATATACATAACTAAGAATAAGATGACCAAAACATATAACTTCTACGTATGTATTTCTACCTACTAAATCAATAACTTATTAATGGATTAAAAAAGCTTCTTATCTAACCTTTGAATAAGATAATTCAAACTCATCTTGTGAAACCGTCAACTCAGATAAGTATATTTGAAGTAAGATGATACAGTGATGAAATCTAGCACATATTCAGGAGAACTCATACGCAAGAATCTTTGGTTGTTATTGTGATGCTATTTCCTACAAAACACATGATAGCTTAAAATTATTTTTAAGAATCAAAGCAGTGATGAGTTATGACTGAATAAAAAATGTAAAAAACAATAATGTTAGAAGTGGATTTGAACCCATGCCCTCTTTCAAAGACCAGAACTTGAGTCTGGCGCCTTAGACCATTGTTACGTAAATGCTTGAAAATTAAACGTTTATAGGGGTATACCTTTCGGATCTGAAGATTCAACCATAACAGCATCATAACTTCCTTCTTGGGCAACCTTTAGAAATGCGACTCCCTCTTTTTGAACTGCAAGAAATGCGACTCCTGATAGATTACAAATCATCAAAAAAATAAGTCTTTATTAAAAACAATACATAAAAACAAAACAATATTTTGTTTCATGTTCATACCATCACCAACATGAAGTGTGACTCAACAACAACAACCTCACCGGAAGCTAACCGGAAACCTCACCGGAAACTAAATATTAAACTTAGTCTCAATCGTCTCCCAATGAGCTAATCTGTTCGAAAAGAAGACATGCAAGTCAAGCTAATCTTACCAAAAATCTTGCCAAAGATCCGCCGGAACCTTAGTTCCTCAAGCCTTCGTCTCTACTATCTCCGAATTTCATCTAGGGTCTTTAACTCTACCATCATCGCTCATAGTATTCCTCGCCTCTATAGCCGTCACCACCACCAAAACCTCGATTAAAAACTAAGCACAATCATTTAATCACATTCAAACAATCAACATAATCAAAACAACACATAGGATCACAACAACATAATTTTTTTTTACTTTAATATCCTTAATTTTATCCTCAAATATTACTACCATCTGTACTTTTCTAAAAATCTAACAATACAATCAACCTAGCTTTGAAATTTACTCAAAATCACAGTAACTGTAAAGTGAGGAGTGACGTGAGTCATACCATGGCTGTTGTGAGTTAGGGTTTGTGTAAGAGACACAACTTCTCGGTAGCCATCAATTTAGTCTGGCACTCGATCTATGTTCTGTGACTTATTAGGGCTCATCGGCTCGCATCAGCTCCCGGGGATCGATTCCGTGACCATGGAAAGTGGAAGATTGTGGTGTCGTAGGGTGGTATATTGGTGACAGAGGAAGATCCTGGTGAAGCATAAATGGCGGTGGTGGAGTAGCCGGCGCCGTTTCCGCCTGATATCATCACCGCTGGAGCGGTGGTGAGAGAGAGAGGGGTAGAAACAGATATTGTTGATAAAGACGATTATGATCGGGAGTGACAAATGGATCAATAACAACGACAAATTTTTTGTTTTTTTTTTGAAAAACACCCTAAGCAAAGTGTACAACACACATATGCACCAAGAAGTTACTTTTTTATATAGGTTTTAATAATAATGTCCACAGTTATTGTAATATAGTATTGCCTGCAACTGTTGTTATAAAATCTTGGTACAAAGAAGGGGCTGGGTCGCATAATACAACGAATCAAATGATTTCGATAGTCCGGCAGCCTCAGTCCCATATCAATCAGAGGTGGCGAAAGTTTGGCTACAATTAAATTCCCCTACGAACTGTTAGGAGATTTTTGTCAGGGTTGTTATCATTTCCATGTTATTGTGGGAGCTTTAGTTTTCTCCTTATATTATGTTTAGCAAGATACCTAAGTAAAAAGGTTTTCAACTGTCAAGTGTCTTACCTTTGGTGGGTAGTGACTGTATTCTTGGTTGTATTTCATGGTCAGCTTATGGCTGGACTTCAAATGTAATGGTTTGATTTGGCTACCAAAAAAAGTTATTTTAACGGGCTTTTTTTTTTTTTTTTAAGTTGCCCCTTAAAAAAACCACTGATTTATACAAATGATTTGTATACATATATAATTGCACCTTAAAAAACCACCAATTTATACAAATGATTCATATTTAATACATTTCTTTAATTATGTGTAACTTTAAAAATGTATAAAGTTTAAAAGCTATATTACTTGATCTTTATATTTTCTAAAGAGAAGACTCAGATTGTTTTACTTAAACTTAAGCATTTTTTTGCATCTGATACTAAAACTTTCATAATCAACGATCCGCCGCAACGCGCGGGGTGCCGTTAACTCGTTATATAAAAAAAACTAAGTTTTATTATAAAAGAAAATCCTATAGTTTACAATGTAAAAAAAAAAAAAAAAAACTCCTCAACATACAAAAGATGTACTATTCATCTATTTTGTTATGAATTAATATAGTTATACAATATGATATAATTTTAGTCTTTTAGATGATTTGTATATTTCTTTGTAGATTTTTTGTATGTTTTTGCTACGATTAAACTTTTACTGTATGTTTATGCGTCGAAATGTATGATACGAGTTGCTAAAAGTCGATTGAAATTTTTATGGTCAGTTTATCCATTGAAATTTTTATGATCAGTCTATAAAGAGACAAAACTAGACTACTTAAGCTTAAATTAACAAAATAAAATAAAAATTAGTCTCAAAACTATAAAATTTATAAATTATTAATTATAAAACATCACACAATTTTATACCAACTAGGATAATACCCCGCGGGCGTTGCGCCGCGGACAACAAGTGCGGACATTAGTTAAAGCGTGCACAGACGTCACACTAAATCGAGCCGAGTCGTTGCTTCTCTCAGCTTTTATTTAGCGCGGATTATAACAAATCCATTGTGTACACATATTAGTAAGAATAACTATTCGTGGCATAATATTCTACATATCATCTAGAAGCCGAAAAATGTGGTGCCAGTGACAGCAAACATGCCAAACGACAACTATTTTGTCAAGCCTGGTGCCAATGTGGTGTCGATTATAACAAATCCATTGTGTACACACGTTATTTTGTCAAACCTTTAAAATAACCATCAAACCAATTGTCAAATGACCATCAATCTCACAAATTTAACCAAAACCCTTTGAATCTTTCAACTTCAATAATCGTACACGGACTAATTAAATCGAATTTAAAAATAAACAAAAAAAAATTAGCATACTTTTTGTACAGTTATCATTAGAACCCCTCGCTCGAGCCTCAGCCCCTTGGCTCTCCCCAGATGCGCGGAAACCCGACCTCTATCCGTCCGAAGGCACGACAGTGGAATAATCGGTAAAATCTCGCCTCCCATCCAAGTCAAACCGACGCCACCCGTATTTGCTCTCGTTTTGTTATACACTACGTTCTAAATTTTGTGAGTTAATATGTCGCAACGTACGTGTGTGGTTCAGTGTATTTACGTTTTCTATTTTTTCCCGTTTAATAAGTTCGTCACAACGCGCGAGTCCTAAATCGAGTTAGTTATTATTTTCTATGTTTTATATGTCGGTCAAATTTCTCCACGTTAAGATGCCGCAACTTCAATGTTAGTGGTCGTTGGCTATAGTGTGCCATTGGTGCTATTTGTTATGGTTTTACGCCCCCGCGGCAACGCGCGGGGCTTAATACGATAGGTTATTTATATGGATACAAGTCATGTAACGTAGTAATTATGATACCATTAATTGTATTGAGCTTATTTGGTGTATTACTTGTTTGTATAAGATGGTAATACAAACTTAATCGACAAAAACATCTTTAACACATTGTAAATGTGAATCTGATCAACAATATGTTAATTTCGTTGGCCGCGGCGCAACGTGCGCGGGTATATATTAAAAATTGAATAGAATGAATAGTAACATATAATAACATATTAAAAATAGAATTGAATAGTAACATTGCTAAGTGATGAATAATGGTATCGGGTACCGGTACCGGTTTTAAATTTATTCAACCGGGTGTATTTTCGGTACCGGTTCGGCACCGGTATTCACCGGTTTTTACCCTCAAATATCGGTGTCGTACCAGTATCGAGCGGTATCGAACCGTACCGTATTAGGTATATTCGGTACCTGTACCCACTTTTGGGGATTTCGGTAACGGTATTTTCGGTACCAGTTGATACCGAGCTCATCAAATCCTGTAGCAATGCAAGTAATTGCATCGTTTAGATTACTTTTCATACAGATAGTAAGTAACTATATTTCGTTTGAATGAGGTTTTATATACACAACAACTTATTTTGCTTTCTTTTTTGTCTTGTTTTTAATGAATGAATTGTAGCATGTAAAATTAACTTGGATATTTAGATTATTGATGAGCAAATTGTATCAAATCCTGTAATCAAACCGGTATCGTATCGGTACCAAATTTACTATACCAAATCATTTTCGGTACTAATTTGGTATCCACCTTTTGGCGTTTTCAGAATCGTTACTTTCGGTTCGATACCGGTCTAGCACCATACCTGTATTTATTGATCTTACCCTTCAAATACCATACCGTATTGTACCGAGTATTTTCGGTGCCGGTACCTAATTTCAAGATTTTCCAGATCGGTAATTTCGATGCCGTTACCGGTACCGAGCTCATCCATATTTTAACATGTTAGCACCGTAATAACTGAACTGAAAACAACCGAATTTCCAACGTGTAAGACGTGTGGGTCCTATTATTATATATTAGGTTATTTAAAATCGCTTTTTTTAGGACGGAGTGACTATCCTTACCACGTCATTTTTACTTATGTTTTGATATTCGGTATTTGCTTGCCGTTGTTGACACGCGTTTTGCAGTCATTGGGTCCCCGCCGCAACGCGCGGGCGGAAAATCAACTAGTTAGGTTCAAAAATGATAATGGATCCACCACGTTTGGAGATCTTGAGTGTGATAAATAAGAAGGGGTGGAGTGGGCCGGGAATGGATCCACCACGTTTGGAGATCTTGAATGTGAAAATTGGAATGCATATTCATGGGGTTTTTTTAGCATTTTACTCAAAAGTCCTTATCAAAAGCAATAAGTAAGAAATAGTGACTTCCTTTTTTCTCTTTTTTAAAGGCATAATTAGCTTCTAAAGTCATTCTTTTATGGTTTTTGGGATTCCTTTTGACTTCAAAAGTACCTCTCAAATGGCATTTGGGATTCATTTCCTTCTCAAAAGTCCTTCTTAGCTCCAAAAGTCCTTTTAAAAAAGAATCCCAAACACCCATATTGACTTGGTAGCGGGTGGTGTTGATAGTGGTGAGGAACTTTGGATGAAAGTGGTGGATAATGAAGGCAAAAGTGTGTGGGTTAGAGAGAGAAAGGGGTTGGGGTTGGGGTGGGGTTGGGCATGGTTATTAGTTTTATTTTAGTATTTAAAATTTTCTATTTTTAATAAACTCAAAAAGACACATTTTCATGATAAAATTGTCCAAACTACATGGACCATTTTAGCATTTTACTCAATTAAAAATTAAAATATAATTAACTATGATTATTCATATATTTATTTATTCAGAAAATAAATAAATAAAAGTATAATCTCTAAATCGTTATCTTACTCTCTCTCCTACTTTCTCTCTCTTCCCTGTTCGAATACTCTTCAATTCCTCATCTCCCCCCAAAAAAGTTGTAGCGAATTCCATCGGGTGCAACAGCAACGACGATTTACACCGGCAACTGCTCTGAAGCTCGGAGTGTCAGTTTACAAGCCTGAATCCTACCAAGTTATTCGTGTAGATGCCGCTAATTCTCTCGCATGTGCTCTCCATGACGGCAAAACTCGTGTAAGGTTTTGCAAACATCGAGTACGTTTTTTGCATGTTTTGAAGATAAAGGACATAGTTTGCAGTTTGGTGTGAACATAAAGGACGATTTTTTTAATTTACTCATCTTTTAATTACACTACCAACTAAGATAAAAATTAAAGGGTAAATTACTTTTTGAGTCCCTGTGTTTTATGGGTTTTAACTAGTTGAGTCCAAAAGCAAAAAGTTTAACGACCTGAGTCCCCATAAGCATTTTCTTTAACCATTTGAGTCCAAATTTCTAACACTGTTAGAATTTTTTGGTTAAGTATTGTTAAATGACCAAAATACCCTTATAATTAAAAAAAATGCCCCTATATTAAAAAATAGAAAAAGAAATACCCCTATATCACTGCACTCAGTCTCTTTCTCTCAAAGCAACCACTACCATAACCATCCTACACCACCATAACCATCATACACCTCCTCACCTGCAACCATACACCACCATCACATCAGAGCACCGTCGGACAACCATCAAAGCCCCACCTTCGACACCATCATCACCATCAAAACCCCACCTTCGACACCATCAAAACCCCACCTCAGACAGCACTGTCATCACCCTCTCCACTTCCACCGCAACCTCCTGATTCTGATTCACTGCAAGTTCTTCAATCTCCGCAAGTCTAGATCTAGCGATATCAACAAACTCATGATCCGGACAGTCACCTAGGGTTTTGAGAACAGATCGAGTTTCGCCATTGCTTCAGGAAGTTGACCTGAGTTCTGCGATAATACGAGATCCTTCAATGAAGTTGCTCATCCGATTTCAACAGGAATGCTTCCGTTTAACTTGTTTACACTCAAATCAAGAATTCCAAAGCCGTTAGCTTGCCGACAGTCTTCGGGATTTCACTAGTCAGCGAATTCTTAGACATGTTCAAGCACTTCAAGTTGCTAAATTCCCCGATATCGGACAGGATTTCATCGGATAACTCATTGTGGGATACATCGAAAACTAGAAGATTCTGGTGTGAGATATTTACAGAGGAAGTAAACGTGCCATTGACGCTTCCCGTAAGTTTATTTTCGGAAAATATAACAGTTTGTAGCCCTAATTGGATGATGGAAGAAAATTTTGATTTGATGGAATTGGGTGTTTTAGGGGTTTTAACTACAGGGACTCAGGGCAGTGGCCAGTGGGGCGGCGGCGGTGGTGGTAGTGGTGGTGGCAGTGGGGCGGCGGCGGTGGTGGCAGAGGTGGTGGCAGTGGGGTGGTGTTGTTTATATATATTATATGTTAAAAGTTTATGCATTAAAGACTTGTTCCTTGTACTTATGTGCATATAAGACTTATACTTTGTGTGTAAATGACCAAATTACCCTCATAGTTAACAGACTTAGTGGATGGAGTTAGAAATTTGGACTCAAATGGTTAAAGAAAATGCTTATGGGGACTCAGGTCGTTAAACTTTTTACTTTTGGACTCAACTAGTTAAAACCCATAAAACACAGGGACTCAAAAAGTAATTTCCCCAAAATTAAAATATAATTAGCAAAAAAACTAAATGAATTAAAAACATATATTATATATAATATAAGGGGGTTAAAATAAAAATAAAAAATGATTAAGTTACTTTTTATCTTGTTAGAATTAGGCTATGGAGGAATAACTAAACCATACAAAAGGTGATGTCGCGTTAGCACCACGTAAGTAGTGGGACAATAACTAAACCATCAAATAACTAAGCAGTGAGGCTGTAACACCCCAACCCGACTTGAGCTGACGTGTCACTTGTACAGTACATCGAAGCTTAAAACATCATTTCTTAAATTGTAAAACTTTTCATTATTTCAAATAAGTCAAAAATATAGTGCAAAACATTTTAAATTTTATGAAAATCCATGTGCGTCTTTATTCCCTCGAACCATCCAACCAAGTCTTCCTGAATATCCTTGCAACCTAACGTACATAAGAAGGAAAATGTACTGAGTGGGACAACAACAATGCAATATAAATTTTCTTAAGAATATCTATATATCAGACAATATATATAACACATGTTCAGTTAGTCACCTTCAGTGCATCACATTAAGTAGTTCAATGCGTAGTCAGTTCACATTTAATGTGTCACTTAATCACATTCAATAGTTCACATTCAGTTTTTCATTGCGTCACCTTTCGGTGCGACACAATCAGTAGTTCAGTGCGTTATAGTCAATATTTGCTAAAAAATATAACTAGAGTTAAATGCCTGGATGGTCCCTGTGGTTTGCAAAAATTTCATACTTGGTCCTAGTGGTTTACTAATTACACGCGTGGTCCCAAAAGTTGTCAAAATGAACTCAGTTGGTCCCCTGACCTAACCTCTGTTAAGTTTTCCGGTTAAGTCCATGTTAAATGACCAAAATACCCTTACTTATTAACAAAACCCACCAAATTATATAAGTTTTTACAGGTCTCTCTTCTCAAACAAGCAGCACAACCACAACCACTGAACACTCACCGCCACCATCTCATCTCCACCCCCGAACACCCACCACAACCATCTCACTTCCGCCACTTCTCACCTCCACCCCTGAACACCAAAACACTCACCAACACCGAAACCCACCAACACCGGATCTACGGGCTCCGACGAGAAACACCACCGGAAAAACGGATCTGCTTGCTTATGATTCTCACATTACGATTCTCTTGTTTGACTTTGTTAACATCACTCAAATACTCATCTAAAGGATGATTTTTCGAAAGTACTGGAATCTTTGAATGAATCATTTCCGAATTAGAGCTTAATAATGCAAATTACAGGCGAACAAAGGGAAAAATAATAAGTTAACGAACCTCTGTAATCGACGCCAGAATTCAATTTGACAACAACAGGCTGCCTCGAATGGATTTGAGAAAATCAGATGGGGTTTTGGTTGTTGATGAACCTTTCTCTGCAGTTGCTACTGTCCCGCTCATTCTTAATCAGATTTGGTACAGTTTGAATTTCCAGTCGAAGAGAGAAAAACAGTGACGAACGACCAGAACTGATTTAGGGTTTTCATGTCGGATAAATTTTGAGGTTTTGTGACGACTGACCGGCATCGTGTCTCCTGTATATGCCGATGTAATGGTGAATGGGGATATGAGAAAAATGGGGTAGTGGGTGAAGAAGAAACAGGGGTAGTTTTGGGTGAAGAAGAAACAAAGATTTAGAGAGAGAGGTTGAAGAAGATGAGTAATGGGCCATCTTCTTTATATTTTTTTTTATTTCTTTTAATTGTTCAAGGGTAATATAGTCATTTCACGCATAGTTAACTGAGAAATTTAATAGAGGTTAGGCCAGGGGACCAACCGAGTTCATTTTTGACAACTTTTGGGACAACACGTGTAATAAGTAAACCACTAGGACCAAGTATGAAATTTTTGCAAACCACAGGGACCAACCAAGCATTTAACTCATATAAATATATATATATATATATATATATATATATATATATATATATATATATATATATATATATATATATATATATATATATATATATATATATATATATATACAGGGGAAGGTTCATTTGAGAAGAAAATTTAATTGAGAAGAAAAAGAACAAAGGGTACAATCGTAAAACACTAAATACTTTTTCACCTGTCTCATTTATTATCATCTTTGACTAATTAATTAGTCATAAAACTATCATCCTTCACACTAATGTTTTTTTACTACACAGATCAAAAGTTACCCTACACCTTTCGAAATTTACCCTACACATGTTGAAATTTATCTTACACAACCCGTCATTTATCATATACACACTGTAATTATCCTACACTCTAAATTATTTTATTTTATTTTTTAAAAAAAATATATATTTTGAAGATAAGTTACAAATTTTAATGTAGTTACCTATTAAAGAGGAATACTACTAATTAATGATCTTTGTAGGTTTACCATATTACCCTTATAGTAACATTAAATACTTATATTAAATGAAGTAAAATGAAGCATTCTTATTGGTTGAAATTTCTTCTTTTTTCTTCTAACATAAAGTTTCTTCTCATTTGAACTCTCCATTATATATATATATATATATATATATATATATATATATATATATATAATAGCACATAATCTTGAAGATCACAAGAGCATACAATAACGAATCTAAATTTCCAACTACGAGATAGTGGAAACCCAAATTCGCGCACATAAGTTGTTACGAGTCCGTACCACATAATAATATAACAAAATAACGAGTTTAGTCTTTTGGCTACGGGGTAATGGAAACCTAAACTCGTACATATATGTGGAGATGGGTCTGTACCTTTAGTGATGATCACAAAACTGAGATAACCAAATATGTGTAGACGATCGCGGAATCCGATAATATATAATAGTTTTTGAAATTATTTTCAAAAAATCAAAACTACGGTATTTTGGCTTGGTTGTTAATATAAACCAAACGAGACATTATGAACATTTCCTTAAACATTGATTGTATGTTTGATTTGTAAAAGTTATTTACGTAAATAATTTGTAATTATAAAATATACCGGCTATAATTCAAATCATGATAACTTTGATACAATTTAAGAAAAAAATCATGTTGTGAAAGTAACTAAAAATCAAGATTTTAACTTATTTAAGAAAACATGATTTAAGAACCCATAGGTTTAATATAAATTTTTAATCTTGTTTAATTTATTTATCTGTATATATATTAAATGAAATTGCTTGAAGAGGTACAAAAATAAAAAAATAAAAACATTTCAGTTTACCAACTTCAAACCAATATAAACTAGTATTATTGTCACACCCCGACTTTCCACGTGTCACCGGTGGGCCCGGTGGGGAGTATCGTGACGTGGTTGGCAACATAATAGTCAAACAACACAATATATATGAATGCACAGCGGAAGCAACAGATAATTATTATCACATTCCGAATATAAGTAATATCCAAGTATTACAACGGAAAGTATAAGGATCCACAGGCGGATCGAAATAAAATAAAAACTGTTCAATAGACTTTGACATCTAAAGCTTGCGAAACTTGAGTAATGATGCCTGGAGTAGCCAGCCTATTTCGTCTAGCACCTGCACTTAGCCTTTTTGGAAAATACGTCAATTTACACTGGTAAATACAACTCAACTGACTCATTTGGAAAAGAGTTTAATAAAATTGATTTGAATGCACTTCGGCAAAACATATCTTTATAACTTGGGACAATTATTTATAAATAATCTTGTTTACAGTTTTACTCATTTGCCGTCCATCGGGACAGATTAACTGACACGCCATAGGTATAATGCCCACAGGCTATCATCCTCTAAGTGGATTACCAGTTCCGGTATAATGCCCACAAGAATGATACCCCTAAGTGGATTACCAGTTTTCACATAATGCATCTGTCAGGTGTACGCCTACACCCCGTGCTTAGGTCATGGCCATTTCGTAAAATGATGCCAAGGATATCCGGGACATGGTCATTTAACCCCCAAGGGCCATACATCAAATAATACAGAATAAGCGAGTTATGTAATACATTAATCACAATCCGATTTACATGTCTACATACCCGACCAAGCGGTACTTTTATAGTACTGTATCCCAAGCCCGTATAGGGAAAATAAGTTAAGAGTATTTACCTGAGCTAAATATAAATTCAATCCCAGCCGTATATCAAATCAGCAAGTACAGATAGCTTTTACTGGGCTCCTAATCTGGAACGAAGGTTTTTAATAACCTATTAGAATCCTAACGGGTCTTTAATTAAGCTTAAGCTTAGACCGGCTAGTTTCAAAGATACGGTTCGTACGCACGATTAAGCGAAGACCGGATAGAATGTGAATTAGACCCGACAAGTTTGGAGACTTGCTTAATATGGGTATATGATCCACATTCTGGATTTTGAGATAAAAATGATAACGTTTGACCCGTTTCGGCTAGTTTATGCAAACTAGTTACATAAACCGAACCGAACGCGAATAACGCATAACGGGTAACCAAAAGGGTCGCGAACAGGTTTCCTAAGTTAATATGCTTTAAATATGTTGTTATATCATTATGATACCTTCCATAATGCCCAAAACGAGTTTAATCCTTAATTATGCCCCGTAGGGGTATTTTGGTCATTTTAAGGATTATAAAGGGGATTAATTAAACTTCTGTGTCACGGGTCTGATTTTAGCAGTAAAACACCTTAACTTAACAGGTTATATCCATTAGTGTTAAGTCTTATGTGGCAAAATGGTTTTAAACCCAAACTATGCGTATAATACGCGTATAAACCCGTTTTAAGCGACGTACGATTAAAAATAGGATTCTGAGTTTCCTGATCAGTTAAACAGGTTTAAAACACTTTATTTATTATTTAAAATCAGTAGCAATTGGATTCGCGTCAAAATTCCTTGTAGAACTTATTTTATGACCGAAAAGGGTAAATTCGGTATTAACCGAATCAAGGTGATAAACCTAGCTTAAGACCAGTTTAAAAATAATTAAAAATCTTCAAAAATCCCAAAATATTATATAACATTAGTGGGTTAAAGGTTTGGTGCCAAAAATCGGGTTTAGATAGGCTATGCGCTAATCGCGCCGATTAATTAATAAAAGCTTATCATTTACGCTAATGCGCGTATCTCCTAATCTAGACCTCGAATCGATGCCAAATTTTAAGGGAATGTTTATAAATCAGCAGACAAGGTTCTTGTCCACTTACATTATCAAAAATCTCGTTTTATGGTCGAAAGGGCATTACGGTCAATTTTAAGCATTTAACGGAAACGCGCGAACGAATCGGATAATCAACGAAACAGGTACAGAGGCTTATACTATCATGTAACCCAACCCTAATGAAGCACTAAGGCAATACCAATTCAAATTAAAACGGGTCAGAACCGAAGTCAAAGCAAAAGTCAAAGTTTTGCGTCTTTCGGTTCCGAACCGGGTTTAAACAGAAATTTGTCGAGTCGGACAAGCATAGACAAGTTTTTATACTTATTACCAAGTTATATTAAGGTTAAAATAGGTTACACGCCTCTCGGATTGCTAATTGTGCATTAAATCATATTTTACATTTCTGTTGACTTTTTCGGTCAACCTTTGACTCGACAAACGACCTAGTTAGGTCTGGAATCAGTACGTGCCCTTATAAGGGTTTAATACCCATATAATTACCTACTTAACGGTACTTTTAATTCGCGATACGACTGAGCTATCATTAATTAATCACGAAGTCAAACCGTAGTTACGTCGGTTTGACTTTTAGCTATATAATTAATCAAAACTTAAGTTAGAAGGGATTAGCAAGCTTACTAGTGATTAATGGTTGATTAGGAAGGCTTATGATCTGCTTGGAAGCTCCTCAAATGATCAGAATGAGTTGAGAATGGAATGATCAAAGAGTTGCAACTTATGAGGTTTATATAGTGTTCAAGGCACCATGATTTGTTGACATATAAGTCTAGCACCAACCACAACAATCCCACAAGTGTCCTATATGCTTAGGGAGTCTCTAGGGGCCAAGAAAAACCGGATAGATGGGTCAGAATCGCGTAAAACAGGCTACTGCCTGTTTTCTGGTGCTGGGTGACTGCTAGCGCACCGTTACGCTATCATTGTAGCGGTGCGCTAGCCCCCCCTCAGGGGCAATTTTTGCTTGTTTCTTGGTGTTTTGAAAGGGCAATCACATGTGTCGACTTTGGGACTTTATTTTGACAGTTAGGGACCTCTAATATGGGTCTTGTATAGTTACTAACCCTACCATTATGTTATGTATGCTTTGAATCCAAAAACAAGTATCGAAAACAAAGATTATCCGTAGGAATTTCTTCGTAGGAGTCCACCACTTCAATTATAAATCGTTCAATGTAATAATTCCCCGAACTTGAACATATACTAGATGTTTTTAATATAATTTGGGTCTTGGGATTTGTAACGAGGTCGTTCAGAGGTAGAAATTAACATGGCGCCACCTTTAAATCCTACCAAAACATCTTTATTAAATCCGGGTTCACAACGCGTTTTGTCGTACAAAGACACGTGTCGTTATCTTATTGAACACGAAATTTTTGAGGTGTTACAATTATGCCCCCTGTGTTGCGGTGGGGGCGTAAAACCATGACAAATAACACCAAACCACAGCACCACTAGCGACCACAAACAATGAAGTTGCGACGTGTTAATGTGGAGAAATTTGTAACACCTCGCAAAATCTTGTCCAATAAACTTGTAATGAATTAATTTCGAGGGACTAAAGTTGACAAACAAGGAAAAGATATGTGTGAATGGATCCAAAGTGTCAACATATGAAATCTATGCCTTTCGACAACCCTACGCGATGTTTATACTCTTAAACGAATAAATTATAAAACGTATGAAGCCGTTTGTGAAGGAAAGTGAAAGTTTACAACACGCGAGGGTTAAATGTGTCAACATGTTAATTTCTTACCTCTGAGTGACCTTTTAACGATCCCGAGACTTTGTAACGATTGTTTATACTCTCAAGAACAAGTAACGAGAAATTCACGAGGTTTCGATATCATTTGATATTAAATACGTTAACTTTCGTAAACTAAGGGTTAAAAGCATCAACGTTTGAAATAAGACCTTTCGGGTGACTTCGTAACTAACCGGAAGCTTAACGATGTTTGTTTTATGACCCAAGACCCTTAAAAGTTAACTTTGGGGGTTAAAAATGCAATAAATAAAAGACAAATCAAGTTATAAAGGACCAGGGGCTGAAAGTGCAATATTTGAAAGTTTGTAACCGGATTGGGGGAAGCCTCGCGGGGCGCGAAGACATTCTTTGAAGTCTTCGTGGGCCGCGAAAAAGGTACCAGCGACCAAAAAATGGACAGCTGCATGTTGCAGCCTGTTCCACCGCCATTGCATGCTTGTTTTTTATACCAGGGGCTGTGCAACTGGTTTTTACTGCCCTAGGGACACTTGTGAACATCTAGTGACCTCCTAGGAACATCTGCAATGATCTTAGAGACTCAAAGTTCCTATATAAAGGCCATGCATTGTTTCATTAGAACTTGCACATTTGAAATTTTCATTCAAAACTCACTCTCTGAAGCATCCTGGTGTTCTAGGAAGCTTTCTCTAGTTGAATTTTCGTGCTAAGAACTATTGTAAGTGTTCTTAGCTTCCTTAGTTAAGTTTTAATTAGCTTAATGACCGAAAGTCAAAGATATCGTAATTACGCTTTGACTTTGTGATTAATCACTAACCGTCCAGCCATTATTCGAATTGAAAGTGGCTATGTGTTGGTAATTATGTAGGTAATAAACCCTTAAAAGGGCACCTTCTAATTATCACGTTATCTCAGTCAATTGTCGGGTCAAAGTTATGAGCAAAAAGTCAAACGATTCAGTTTTTACAAAATAAATTATAACTGATAATGTAGAAGCTATAAAATATATTTTATCACTTAAACAACTTGGTAAATAATATAAGAACATGTTTAGGCATGCTCAACCCGACAATTCTGAGTATTAGGCTCGGTTCGCAACCGAAAGTCGCAAAAGTAGACTTTTGCTTTGACTTTCGTTCTGACCCGAATTAGCTTAGTTATTTATGCCTTAGGGATCCTTGTGACCATATTATATGTTAGTATAACCCTCTGAGGTTATACTACATGGTCCTTAAAAATCAGAGATTAATTGCATGTTCCGTTAACTGCTTAAAATTGACTATTATGCCCTTTTGTTATTAAAAAGAGATTTTTGAAAATGTGAAAGGACAAAAAGCTTTATTACTGGTATATAAGAATGTCCTAAAAATTTGACATCAGTTTCTGGTCTAAAATGAAAGTTATGCAAGATATCGTAAAACAAAAGCTTTTTGTTAATTAAATGACATTTTTAGCATAAATCATATTTAAACCCAATTTTTGGCAACAAACTTGCTACCCACTGTTATGAAATAATATTTAGGGATTTTTAAAAATTTTTGTCAAATTTTATATTAAACATAACATAGAGTTCTTGTGTAAATTCGGTATTGATGATAATGTTCTTTTCATTAATAAAATGAGTTTTACATATCATTTTGATACCAAACCTTTTCCTACTGATGTCATATGTTAAATAAAATATTTTTAACATTCAAGACTGATCAAGACTCCAAAATTTTATAAACTTTTCAAATATCGTCAAATACCGACTTTTATGCTAATTAGGCGCATAGTATGGTTTAAAACCATATTTAACACCTAAGACTTGTTACCTACTGATTTCATAAATAAATTTTTATACTTTAACAGTAAGTATAAGTCTTGAACTCAGACTACCGAATTTGACCCTAAAAACATATGTGAAATGACCAAAATGCCCCTCCGGTGCATAGTTTGGCCATAATTGATTAAACACACATATGTATGATATCTTACTGATTTAATAATATAAAATAAATGTTTTTACAGAATGTTTTAGACCAGAACCTCAGCTTATGTTTAAATCTCTTTTATAAACTTTAAAATGACCAAAATGCCCTTACGGGACTTAATTTGGTTTTAAATTCAATTGGGGCATAATTGTTGATATCCTACTGATATCACAACATATTTTAAGCATAGTAACTACTAGAACTTGTTCTTGTCTCATCCGGTTACCGTTGTGTTTATACGCGTTCGGTTCGGTTTATGTAACTAGTTTGCATAAATTAGCCGAAACGGGACAAACTTTATCATTTTGACTTCAAAATCCAGAATGTATTTAGTTTACCCATTATATACAAGTCTTCATACTTTTCGGGTCTAAATCACATTCCAATCCGGCCACCGCTTAATCTAGCGTTTCGTACCGTAAACCATTCTTTAAAACTAACCGGTCTAAGTTACAACTTAAATAAGACCCGTTAGGAATCTAATAGGTTAATAAAACCTTCGTTCCAGATTGAGAGCCCCGGTAGAAGTACTTGCACTTGCTGATTAGAATATACGACTGAGTATAATTTACATTTAGCTCAGGTAAATACTTTTAACTTATTTTCCCTTATACGGGCTTGGGATACGGTAAATTATTACCGCTTGGTCGGGTGTAGAAACCTTTTAATCGGAAATGGTTAAATTGTATAATCCTGTTTAAACCAGTATTGCTTGATAACATATAACATTGGGGGTTAACGACCGTGTCCTGGATATCCTTGGCTCATTTAAGAATTATAAATGGCCACGACTTAAGCACGGGGTGTAGACATAACACCTGTCCGTTTCATATATAAAAAGATATACTCATTTGCTGGGGTGACCCGCCGTGAGTATATACTTGTGGTGTGTTGTTTAATCTTGTTCGGTTTATTTAATACCGGCCCTAAATGTTGGACAACCATGTAAATCTGATACAAGATTGTTATTAATATAATTATCCCAAGTTATAAAATATTTGTGCCTTGTGCATTTAACTCATTTTATTAAACATTTTCAAAAGAGTCGGTTAATTGTATTTACCAGTGTAAATTGACGTATTTTCCAAAAAGATTAAGTGGCAGGTACTTTCCATGTTTGGCTGGGAGCTTCGGGACGTTAATAAAGAATCTTGCAAATTCTGAACGTTTAAGTCTGTTGAACAAAGCTTTATATTTCTGTTTTATAAGATCCGCCTGTGGATCCACTTATAACCGTTTGTATAATATTTTATCATGCTTTGTATTTCGGTTTATATTAATATTTTCTACCAAGACTTCCGCGGTACATTAAACTGTGATTATTTGACTATGATGATATCAACTACGTCACGATACTCCCCAACGGGCCCACCGGTAATACGTGGAAATATCTGGGTGTGACAGGTTGGTGTCAGAGCCAACATTGAGTGAATTAAACACTAGCCTTTTTGTGTTTAATCTCAATGACACAGTTGCACATTCCTCGAATTCCGAATCTAGACAAAGGACTTAGGATTAATCCCAATCTTATTTGGTTTTTGTCTTTGTTGTTTCTTTTATTTTGACAGGATCTTAAGCAAAATACCGCCAAGAGTGAGAGGCCGATGAGGAAGAGGAAAAGCTCCAATGGCTAGGAATGACCATGAAGCCGGGCTATCTCACCGGCGTACACTATCCGCTTCATACGGATCAAGTCCTCGCGAAGACTGGAGGACATACCTCGAGCCTGCGAGACGCTCTGTCTCGCTCAGTTCCTCATCGTCTTATCATCATTCTTTTGGGCCACAGCAGGAGGACGAGCCCAACGACTCTCACCACTCCTACATTCCTCTGCAACGATCGGGTTCACACCATGCCTTCCAGGACCCGACCCCATATTTTCAAAGCCGGTTCAATCCGATGAACCAGATAGAAGAACCAATGGGATATAACCCGTTGGGACCAGAGGATCACTTCCCCATGGAGATGGACGAAGATCCAGAACCCGTCGTACCACCAACCGGGACGCCGACGCATCCCATCGAGATTTCCGATGGATCATCTTTTCATGGTTCACCATATAGAGGCCCCGACTCATGGGCCGAAAGGTGGGCCCAACACAAGTGGGAGTTTACTCCTCCTTACAACCCACCTTCACAGCAGCGGGCCCCTTCTGAGGACCCACACTTCGAGGCGGTCATGCCACCGCCACCACCAGCGCCAGAGCAGCCACCGCCTCTAGAACCACTGAGGCGAGGAAAAAGTGCACAGATGTCCGTGCGTGGGGGTTTCAACTTCAGCACCCCCAACACTCCAGCAACAGCAACTACCCTCCTGTCTACGAAGACCCACAAATGGGTGGGCCTTCCAATGCAGTTTCTGAAGTCGACTCCGCACCAGTCGCACCACCACCACCCGTGGGTTATGAAAACCCAATCCCCGCTTACAACCCGTTTGAGCCACAAGCTTCCGCGGGTTATAACTACCAAGACCCTTACCTTGAAGCAGTCCACTTCAATGCTCTCTACCCCTCGCCCTTTCCACCAGCATACCCGACTGTGTACCCTGCATATGGGTATCAATACCCACCACCTCCTCAACCACAGCAGCAACAGCCACCTCAACCTCAAATTCAGCAACCACTGCAGCAGCAAGAAATCCTTCAGAGGTTGCATGAGGTGGAACAACAGGTAGCCGAAGAGCGTAGAAGTCGTCGTGGTCTTCTAAAGGGTTTGGCAAACCTCATAAAGGGGAAGAAGAAGAGGGAATATTAGAAATCCTTATTTATTGTTTTGTAATTTCAATTAAGTCCCTGCGTGCACATTTTATTTATGTATTTTGTCCCTGCGTGGACTTGTATTCCTGGTTTTAGTCCCTGTGTGGACAGGTTATTTTCTTTAAGTCCCGTTTAGGGCAGCTATTGTACTTTTACAATTTATGGAATGTTTCATTTTAAAAATTTACCTATCATTATAAATACATATACTATATGAAACAAATCAAAATATCATTCCAATTTATAATTGATCCGCCAATTAAATAAAATCTTAAGGGTAAAACCTAACCTATATGTCACTTTAAGACATGGCCATGATGGTAAATCCTTTTAAGAAAATAAATCATGTTAATATCTGAAAACATGTTAGCACTCCTGACAAATGTGATTTGATAAAGTCACACCAGTCATCTTCACATTGGATTCTTCCAAAATTCCTTGTTTCGCCCAATGATCTAGAAATCATGGCTTATATCATCAGTGAGATGATCATATTAGAAACATCCTTTAGTAATGAAATGCCTACGGGCTATACCTATTGTCCTAAAAGACAAAAGACAGTTGTAGTCTATGACTCCCTGTCAAGAAAGGTAATGAACTATGTTCAAACCTCAATGCCTCGATCCTATAAGATCATGGCTTATAAATTTAAAACTGTCCTCGTGACAAGGCCTTTTGTGCCATTTTTAATATCCTTAATAGTTTATAACTAGATTACCTATAATGAAAAGTTTAAAATAAATCTAAATTATCAAATTAACCATTATGGTCTATGTTTACCATGATTAATGAATTATAAAAAAAAATGATGATTCCATAATAAACCTCTGAACAAACTATTGTCAATTGTTTCATAGCAATCAAGCTTCAGCATGTCTGAATCAGAAGAGGTTAATAGTCATCCCAGGGAAGAAAACGATAACACCAGGGTAATTATAACTGCTATAGATCTCCAAGCAATGATAGATAATGTTATTACTAGAGCCATTGACAGGTAGTTCAAAGAACCAAGTAATACCCGCGCAAAGACTCAATCTGTGGCTCATAGTAAGCCCCCTTCAAAAACACATGAGTCAAAGAAGGACGATTCTCATCATTCGTTGAATCAGAAGAGTCAACCATCCAAACAGATTGTATATGATCAGGAACCACGTTCTAAAACTTGTTCCTACAAGTATTTTGTCTCATGCAAACCCAGAAACTTCACTGGTGAAAAAGTTGCTATCGACTGTATGGAATGGTTAGAAGAAATGGAGACTGTGGTTGACATCAGTGGGTGTGCTGAACGGGACATTGTAAAGTTTGTTTCTCAATCTTTCAAAGGTGAAGCGTTAGTTTGGTGGAAGGCAGTGCTACAGGCCTTAGGGAAAATCCCACTCTACAGTATGTCTTGGGATAGATTTGTTGATCTGATAAGAGATACTTTTTGTCCACAACATGAAATAGAAAAAGTCGAGGCTGATTTTCTAACTCTGGTTATGAAAAATATAGATTGTCCTTCTTATGTCACCAGCTTCAACTCCATGTCCCGAATGGTACCTTATTTGGTTACACCAGAGCCAAAGCGTATTGCACGCTTTATTGGTGGATTGGCTCCAGAAGTGAAAGGTCATGTAAAAGCTTCAAGGCCTGCAACATACCGGTCAGCTGTAGATTTGTCTTTGTCCATAACTTTGGATATCATCAGGAGTAGGGCTGCAAGGAATACTGATGATGGGAAAAGAAAAAGAGAAGACGATAATTCGAAGCGTTTTGACAAGAAAAAGAAAGGTGATTTTGGGTTTAAGAAAGGTTCTGAGTATAAGAAAAACCCAAATCAGTCAGGTGACAGACCCGTGTGCAAGAACTGCAGAAAACGCCATTCAGGAAAGTGTGACCCGCATGCTAAACTTTGTGGGATTTGTAAAACCAAGGGTCATAATGTCACAACCCCAGTCCCCTAACTACCCGGGAACGGGTGGCCGTGGCCAGTTTTGGTGGTATATGGGTTTGTCAATTTGGCAGCGGAATTTACATCAGGACCGTAGTTAGGAAATATTTTATTAGAGTAAAATACCACGCTTTTCATTTATTAAACACATGGAAAAAAAACCCAGGTTTCAAGTACACATATTTTAATAGGGATAAACCCTATTTTATTTAATAAAAACATCTATTTATTTTTAGGTAACTATATAACTTTCTCAAGCCTTCAGTGCTGTCAAGCTGGCTTCTATTTGGCTTTCACATTTTGTTACCTGAAACGCGTTTAAAAACATTTGTCAGTGGGAAATACTGGTGAATGAATCCCAGTTTAATCAAGTTTAGTAAAAACCATTGTACAGTATTGAGGGCGGTCGCGCAATTACATTTGTTTCCATCTACTTAATTACCACCCACGGTACTGTCAACCCGACTTGTGGTCATGCTACTCCTCGCAAGGTAGTAACAAATTTTGTATACAAAACCCCAACATACCGACGATAATTGTAGAATATAAATACTCAATCACTGTTTAATATATTATTAATTATGTGAGGTTTTGTAAAAACAATTTGCAAAAAGGGAGATTACTCACATTGATGTCTTAGGTTTTCCTGTAGGGTTTTCCTGGTGATTATCTATAATTTACACAAATGCACACACGTTAGTATAATAACCCATATTTACATTAGTAATACCCTCCCCGAGACGGCATTCCAACGACTACGTCGGGCAGAACCACGACAGCCGTTACGGAACCCTGGATCAATCGGGCAGCGTATCTAATACGTAATCGGGGTTATGATACTTACAACGGAGCAGAACTTTGTTATTTAGGGGGGTATTATGCCTGAGAATTACTTTAACTACTCAGAAATTCGAGAGAAAGAAAGTGTGTGAGTGGATTCGACTGAAGACCCGAGCTCCCAATTTATAGAAGCTGAAATTGAGTCCCTCGCGCCCTGCGTAAGATGAGGCGGGGGTTTACGCGGCCCGCGACCTAGGGTCCGTAGGCCCTAGCTGATCCGGGTCACCGTTCTAGCTTCGACGTGTGGCTGCCACGTGGCAGCTCAGGGCTGCGCCCTTATCCTGATCTGTCGCGCCCTGTGTAGAAGGTAGCCAAGGGCTACGCGGCCCGCGAGCGCCTTAATTTTCTGTTTTTTATTTTATTTTTACAAAATTAAAGGTATTCGGGGTCCGTTTTCACATACGGGGTGTATTTTAGGACATATTGGGGTATTTTAAATATTTTTAGGGTGTCGAAAATTATTTTGGAGGGTTGTTATATCCTCCCCACCTTGTTTTAGAACTCGTCCTCGAGATCTACTGGAATAGGTGTGGGTATTTCCTTTGCATTTATGATTCAAGCTCCCATGTGTACTCTGGTCCTCTTTTGGATTCCCATTTTACTTTGACTAGAACCAATCTCTTGTGTTTGAGATTCTTGACTTTTCTGTCTTCAATTTGTAAAGGCCTTTCCACAAACTTGAGCTTTTCATTTACCTCTATGTCCTTAAGAGGTACTAATAATGATTCATCAGCTAGGCATTTCTTAAGATTAGATACATGAAATACATCATGTATTCCTGCCATTTCTTCTGGCAGTTGTAGCTGATAGGCTACATGTCCTATTCTTCTAATAATATTAAAAGGTCCAACATATCTGGGGCTTAGCTTTCCCCTTTTGATGAATCTGACTACTCCTTTCCAAGGAGAGACTTTCAATAACACCTTGTCTCCTACTTGAAATTTCAATGGCTTTCGCCTGTTATCGGCATAACTCTTTTGTCGATCACGTGCTGCTTTCAGTCGTTCCTTGACTTGAATGATCTTGTCGGTTGTTTCTTGCACTATTTCAGGTCCAGACAGTTGCTTTTCCCAAATTTTTGCCCAACAGACTGGGGTTCGGCACTTTCGTTCATAAAGTGCTTCGAATGGTGCAGCATTGATACTTGTGTGGTAACTGTTATTATAAGAAAATTCTATCAATGGTAAGTGATCGTCCCAATTACCTCCGAAATCAGTTACACAAGTTCTAAGCATATCTTCCATTGTCTGAATCGTCCTATCGCTTTGTCCGTCCATTTGAGGATGATAGGCTGTGCTTAGATTTAGCTTGGTTCCTATGGCTTTTTGGAAACTTGTCCAAAAATGAGAGGTAAAACGGTTATCTCTGTCAGAAACAATTGATAAAGGAATTCCATGCAATGAAACTATTTCATTTACATACAATTTAGCTAACTGTTCCATACTGAAAGTTTCCTTCATTGGTAGAAAATGAGCTGACTTGGTTAGCCTGTCTACAATCACCCAGATTGTATCATTACCTTTCCTTGTTTTGGGTAACTTGGTAACAAAATCCATTGTTATCAATTCCCATTTCCATACTGGCATCTCTAGTTGCTGCAATAAACCTGAGGGTTTCTGATGTTCAGCTTTAACTTGTGAACAGGTTAAACATTTAGAAACATAAGCTGCTATATCCTTTTTCATTCCTATCCACCAAAAATTCTTTCTTAAATCCTGGTACATCTTATCATTTCCAGGATGCATCGTATACTTAGACTTATGGGCTTCTTCTAATATACGGTGACGTATGTTTCCTAATTTAGGTATCCACATTCTTTTCTTATGGAATCTCCAAATTCCATCTGTTCCTTGTTCTAATTCCTTAATCATTCCTTTTAACTTTTCAGTATCATCCTTGATTACTGATTCTTGTGCTTTTCTAATCTGTTCATTTAAATCTACTTGTAGATTTAATTTAAGAGAACGGACTCTTTTTGGCTTTTCATGATACTTTCGACTTAAAGCGTCAGCCACTACATTTACCTTTCCTGCATGATACTGGATATTACAATCATAATCACTAAGTAATTCCATCCACCGTCTTTGCCTCATATTCAATTCCTTTTGCCCGAAAACATATCTTAAACTCTTATGATCTGTGAAAATGGCAAACTTACTACCGTAAAGGTAATGTGTCCAAATTTTCAGGGCAAAAATTATAGCTCCTAATTCCAAATCATGGGTTGAATAGTTCTCTTCATGATTCTTAAGTTGTCTAGATGCATATGCTATAACCTTTTGACGTTGCATCAACACACATCCATAACCTAATTTAGAAGCGTCACAATAGACTGTAAAGTCTTCGGTTCCTTCTGGTAACGCTAGTATGGGTGTGTTGGTTAATCTTTGCTTATGGATTCTAAATGCTTCTTCCTGTTTTGGTCCCCATTCAAACTTAATGGATTTACAGGTTAACTTAGTTAAGGGAATGGCTATTCTAGAAAAATCTCGAATGAATCTTCTATAATAACCGGCCAGTCCTAAGAAACTTCTAACCTCGGTTGGTGACTCAGAGGTTTTCCATTTAGTAATTGCCTTGATTTTGGTGGGATCCACATGAATTCCTTCATGATTGACTAGGTGTCCAAGAAATTGTACCTGTTCTAACCAGAATTCACACTTCGAAAACTTGGCATATAGCTTTTCCTTTCTTAATAAACTTAGGAGTGCGTGCAAATGTTTTGAATGTTCCTCTTTACTCTTAGAGTAAATGAGAATATCATCTATAAAGACGATTATGAATTTATCCAAATATGGCTTACATATTCGGTTCATCATGTCCATAAATGCAGCTGGGGCATTGGTTAAACCAAATGGCATGACAGTAAATTCATAATGGTCATACCTTGTTCTAAAAGCGGTCTTAGGAATGTCCTCTTCCTGTACCTTTAATTGATGATATCCTTAGCGTAAATCGATTTTAGATAAAAATAGAGCTCCTTGCAACTGATCGAACAGATCATACCGATTCTTAATCGTAACTTTGTTCAATTCAAAGTAATCAATGCACATACGCATCGATCCGTTCTTCTTCTTAACGAATAAAATCGGTGCTCCCCATGGCGATGAACTTGGCTGTATGAATCCTTCTTCCAATAATTCCTCTAACTGTTTCTTCCATTCCTGCATTTCTGCGGGTGCCAAACGGTAAGGTGCTTTGGCAATCGGTGCTGTTCCTGGTAGCAGGTGAATTCTGAATTCAACTTCCCTGTCGGGCGATAGTCCTGGCAACTCTTCCGGAAATACATCTGAAAACTGAGATACTACTGGAATATCTTTTAGTTCTTTTCCTTTAGTGTTAGTGATTATAGAAATCAAATACACTAATGATCCTTTTCTTATATAACTTGCTGTTTTCATCACAGAGATGAATTTTGTGGATTTAGATGGTTTATCTCCTTTAATTGTGATCTTTTCACCTTTTGGTGAATTTACTTGGATTGACTTTTGATCACATAAAATACTGGCTTTATTGGCTATTAACCAATCCATTCCTAATACAATATCAAATCCTGCCAGATTCATTGGGTAAAGGTTTGCAATAAACTTTTGATTTAAAAATTCTATTCTTGCTCCCTACAAGATTTCAGAAATCCTAACGGTTTCCCCATTCGCTGTTTCTACTAGACATTCTTGTGGGAGTTTAGTTAATGGTTGATTGAGAAGTTTGCAAAACGAAGTATTAATAAAACTTTGGTTCGCGCCACAGTCAAATAATACTTTAGCAAAAACATCATTAACTAAAAACGTACCGGCTATCACATCCGGAATCATCTTGGCTTCATCTGCAGTCAGAACAAATGCTTAAGCATTTTTAGTGTTCTTGTCGTTCATGGCTGGAGCTAGTTTCGGACAGTTAGGCTTGATGTGACCTTTTTCTCCACAGTTGAAGCACATTCCATTATTAGGCTTCCTTCTGCAGTCTTCCTCCTTGTGTCCTGGTATCTTACAGTAATTGCAGTAAGTGGAGAATTTTCCCGAATGCTTCTTTTTGCAGGCCTTGCAGTAGGGTGTCGAGGTAGAACCTACATTTTTTCCACGGTTGGAATTACCGTAGCGAAATTCATGGGTAAGCCTTTGAGCTATGTTTCTCCTCTGGTCTTCTCCTCGTGTACGCACTAACTCATCTGTCAAGGTATTTGCTAGTTCTACAGCTTCTTCTATAGTTTGAGGTCTAGCCGCCTTGACTACATGCCTTATCTCACTGATTAATCCCCAGATGTAACGGGAGATTAATACTGGTTCGGGTGATGCAAGGGTTGGTACTATTCTAGCATATTCAAAGAATAACGTAGTGTACCCCTTACTATCCACTCCCGTATCCTAAGGTTTAGGAATTTATTTGCTATATGTTCCTTTTCATTGGGAGGGCAGAATTTCCTTTCTACCATGTTCTTAAATTCCTTCCATTCCATATTGTAAACCCTGTCACTTCCCCTAGACTGGAGGATAGTGTTCCACCATTCTAAGGCTGAATTCTTAAACAAATTGGAAGCAAACATTATTTTATCCTCTTCTGACACTTGCTTATTTTCAAGACTGCCTCAGTTTTTTCTATCCAGCGTAAGGCTGCAACGGCCCCTTCATTGCCTGAGAATTCCATTGGTTTACAAGACCAGAATTCCTTATAAGAACAACCATAAGGTATGGTTCTTCTTCTTTTGGAATGGGCACTTGAAGTATGGGTCCATTGTTTACGCTGTGTTCAGGTTCAGTTGGTCGTTTACTGCTATGGTTACTTTTATTTTCCGCTTCCCTAACTGTTTGGATAATAAATGGCATTGCATCTATAATCCCTTGTGCCACTATGTGTTGGATGGCACTATTATCCACTTGGTTTCCATGGTTTCCATTGTTATCATTGTTCAGGTTATCATTATTCGGGTTATTGTCATTCTGGTTTTCATTATTCTGGTTTTCCTGGTTCACTTGGTCATCCATCTGAATTATAAACAATTTCCACGTATTAATATCACAAAATAATATTTAACACAACCAATCACACGACACGCATATTGATCAAAAACGCAAAACATTGCGACTTACTTTTTCTTATATTATGCATCTAATACACGCTGGAACTGGAATTTAAAATTACAATACAACTGAAATAAAAATTACACTACTAGTAGGCATCCGTAGCTATGATTTTTTTTCATACACACATATTATATATTATTATATTATATTATTATTATTATTATTACTACCTCCACCATCATCTTCACGGATATGGATTCTTATAATCGAAACGAATTCTTGACAATCGAATCGAATTTAAACGAATTTCGAATTTTTCGGATTCGAAACGAATTCTGCACACCCCTACTCGCTGTTCTTGCAACTTTTTCATTCGTTTCCTACGTTTATGTGCTCCCCTACTGAACCATCCTCTCTTTTTAGGAGGGAATGGCTCTTCGGACTGAGCCTTAAACACGAATATCCCGTCTTCATTATCAGCTGAATACCCTGAGAGGGCAGGCTGTGAAGAGGTGCCTTCGCTCCTAGGTGAGCTGAAAAACTGACGGTAGGCGTCGGAAGGTCCTTGGTCGCTCATACTGTAAACTAACAAATAGTCAAATAACACATAACAATAATATACAATTATGCACGTATTTCCGTAATTTATTTCCTAACATATCATATTTTGGTGTCAGCATAACACTTCTGTGGCTGAATCAGTGGCTTAGCTCTGATACCACCTTCTGTCACAACCCCCGTCCCCTAACTACCCGGGACAGGCGGCCGCGGCCAGTTTTGGTGGTATCTAGGTTTGTCAATTTGGCAGCGGAATTTACATCAGGACCGTAGTTAGGAAATATTTTATCAGAGTAAAATACCAGGCTTTTCATATATTAAACACATGGAAAAAAAACCAGGTTTCAAGTACACATATTTTCATAGGGATAAACCCTATTTTATTTAATAAAAACATCTATTTATTTTTAGGTAACTATATAGCCACTTTCTCAAGCCTTTAGTGTTGTCCAGCTGGCTTCTATTTGTCTTTCACATTTTGTTACCTGAAACGTATTTAAGAACATTTGCCAGTGGGAAATACTGGTGAATGAATCCTAGTTTAATCAAGTTTAGTAAAAACATTGTACAGTATTGAGGGCGGTCGCGCAATTACATTTGTTTCCATCTACTTAATTACCACCCACGGTGCTGTCAACCCGACTTGTGGTCGTGCTACTCCTCGCAAGGTAGTAACAAATTTTGTATACAAAACCCCAACATACCGATGATAATTGTAGAATACAAATACTCAATCACTGTTTAATATATTATTAACTATGTGAGGTTTTGTAAAAACAATTTGCAAAAAGGGAGATTACTCACATTGCTGTCTTAGGTTTTCCTGTAGGGTTTTCCTAGTGATTATCTATAATTTACACAAATGCACACACATTAGTATAATAACCCATATTTACATTAGTAATACCCTCCCCGAGACGTCATTCCAACGACTATGTCGGGCAGAACCACGACAGCCGTTACGGAACCCTGGATCAATCGGGCAGCGTATCTAATACGTAATCGGGGTTATGATACTTACAACGGAGCAGAACTTCGTTATTTAGGGGGGTATTATGCCCGAGAATTACTTTAACTACTCATAAATTCGAGAGAAAGAAAGTGTGTGAGCGGATTCGACTGAAGACCCGAGCTCCCAATTTATAGGAGCTGAAATTGAGTCCCTCACGCCCCGCGTAAGATGAGGCGGGGGTTTACGCGGCCCGCGACCTAAGGTCCGTAGGCCCTAGCTGATCCGGGCCACCGTTCTAGCTTCGACGCGTGGCTGCCACGTGGCAGCTCAGGGCTGCGCCCTTATCCTGATCTGTCGCGCCCCGCGTAGAAGGTAGCCAAGGGCTACGCGGCCCGCGAGCGCCCTAATTTTCTGGTTTTTATTTTATTTTTACAAAATTAAAGGTATTCGGGGTCCGTTTTCACATACGGGGTGTATTTTAGGACATATTGGGATATTTTAAATATTTTTAGGGTGTCGAAAATTATTTTGGAGGGTTGTTATACATAAAACCTTAGAATGCAAAGAGTTAAAGAATACAACTTGTTACAATTGTAACGAGAAAGGGCATATCAAGACCAACTACCCGAAGTTCGCAAAGAAGCCTGAGGAGGCTAAAAAGACTAATGCTCGAGTTTTCCAGATGAATGCCAAGGAGGCAGTAAAGAATGATAATGTTATAACAGGTACATTCCTCATCAATGATGTTTATGCTAGAGTTCTGTTTGATTCTGGCGCAGATAAATCTTTCGTAGACAATAAATTTTGTAAACTGTTAAATCTGCCTGTTAAAACTCTAAGCATAAAATATGAGGTAGAATTGGCCGATGGTACCTTAGAGACTGCTTCAACAATTTTAGATGGATGCTTTATATCTATTAGGGATCACTCTTTTCCGTTATCTTTGTTACCAATGAAGTTGGCAGGATTCGATATAGTTATAGGCATGGATTGGTTATCTCTTAACCAAGCCCAAATTGTTTGTGATAAAAAGCAAGTTGTTATCAAGACCCCTTATGGTGAATCGCTTACTATTCAAGGAGATACGCAATATGGATTGCCCAAACAAGTATCTATGCTTATGGCATCTAAATGTTTGAAGAAAGGTTGTGTCATTTACATGGCACAGGTAACTATAGATGAGCCAAAGCCAAGAATTGAAGAAATTCCTGTTATTTCTGAATACCCAGATCTATTTCCTAAAGAACTACCTGGTTTACCTCCAGACAGACAAGTGGAATTCAGAATTGATATCATACCAGGCGCAGCTCCAGTCGCCCGAGCTCCTAATCATTTAGCACCGACCGAGATGAAGGAATTAAGGACTCAGCTGGATGATTTATTAGAGAAGGGTTTTATTCAACCTAGTTCGTCCCCTTGGGGAGCACCTATTCTATTTGTGAAAAAGAAGGATGGATCGATGCGTCTATGCATTGATTATCGCGAGCTGAACAAAGTCACAATCAAGAACAGATATCCATTGCCCAGGATCGATGATCTATTCGATCAACTGCAAGGAGCAAGTTATTTTTCAAAGATTGATCTAAGGTCAGGATATCATCAGTTGAAAGTCAGAACCGAAGATGTACACAAGACTGCATTCAGAACAAGGTATGGTCACTACAAATTCTTAGTGATGCCTTTAGGGCTCACTAATGCACCTGCAGCATTCATGGATCTCATGAATCACGTTTGTAAGCCGTATCTAGATACGTTTGTCATTGTCTTCATCGATGACATACTTATTTACTCAAAGAGCCAAGCTGATCATGAAAAACATCTCTGATGTATCCTTAAACTTCTGCAACAAGAGAAGCTCTACGCAAAGTTCTCCAAATGTGAATTTTGGCTTCGAGAAGTCCAGTTTCTTGGACATGTGGTAAGTGAGCATGGTATCCAGGTGGATCCCGCTAAGATTGAAGTGATTATGAATTGGCAAGCACCAAAAACACCTACAGAGATACGCAGCTTCTTAGGTTTAGCAGGATACTACAGACATTTCATCAAGAATTTTTCTAGGATTGCTGCACCTCTAACTTCCTTAACTCGCAAGAATGTGAAGTTTGATTGGGGTCCCAAACAACAAGAATCTTTTGAGATTCTGAAGCAGAAATTAAGCAATGCTCCTGTGTTGACATTGCCAGAAGGGATTGAAGAATTTGTTATCTACTACGACGCATCACACACAGGTATGGGCTGTGTGCTTATGCAAAAAGGCAAGGTGATTGCCTGTGCTTCACGTCAATTGAAAGTACATGAAAAGAACTACACCACCCATGATTTGGAATTGGGTGCCGTTGTATTTGCACTCAAACTTTGGAGGCGTTACCTGTATGGAACCAAGTGTGTAATTTATTCAGATCATAAAAGCCTTCAACATTTATTTAACCAGAAAGATCTTAATATGAGGCAACGTCGCTGGATGGAAACATTGAATGATTATGATTGTGAAATCCGCTACCATCCGGGCAAAGTGAACGTTGTTGCTGACGCACTAAGTAGAAAGGAAATGATCAAATCTATTAGGGTCAATGTTAAAAGCATTGAACTAAAGAATAGCTTGAATGAAAGGTTGTTAGATGCTCAGAAAGAAGCTATTTTGAAAACCAACTTTCCGAATGAGAAGTTAGGCGTGACTGCTGATCAGTTGTTTTATGGCAAAGATGGAATCCTTAGATTAAATGGTAGAATCTGGGTTCCAATCCATGGAGGACTTAGAGATGTGATTCTCCAAGAAGCTCATTGTTCTAAATATTCAGTTCACCCGGGCAGTGATAACATGTACCAGGATCTGAAGGCAAATTACTGGTGGATAGGTTTGAAGAAATCTATAGCCACTTATGTGGCTAAATGCCTGACATGCGCGCAGGTTAAAGCCGAGCATCAAAAGCCGTCAGGATTACTACAACAGCCTGAACTTCCCACTTGGAAGTGGGAAATGGTAACTATGGATTTTATCACCAAGTTACCAAAGACGAAACGAGGAAATGATACGATTTGGGTTAAAGTCGACAGGTTGACCAAGTCAGCTCACTTCTTGCCTATTAAAGAAACGCACAGCTCCGATAAGCTAGCTCAACTGTATGTGGATGAGATAGTATCTCTCCACGGAGTGCCAGTATCTATCATCTTTGATAGGGATACTAGATACACATCTCATTTTTGGAAAAGCTTTCAGCAATCTTTAGGCACTCGTTTAAATTTCAGCACTGCTTATCATCCTCAGACGGATGGGCAAAGTGAACGTACTATTCAAACACTTGAGGATATGCTCAAAGCGTGTGTTATTGACTTGGGTGGAAGCTGGGATGACCATCTTTCTTTGATTGAATTTTCATACAACAATAGTTATCATTCGAGCATTCAAGCCGCACCTTTCGAAGCTTTGTATGGAAGAAAGTGCAGAACGCCAGTTTGTTGGGCGGAAGTTGGAGAAACCCAACTGTCAGGACCTGATATAGTCCTCGAGACGACGGATAAGATTGTTCAAATTTGTGACCGTTTGAAAGTTGCCAGGGATAGGCAGAAAAGCTACGCGGATAAAAGGCGTAAACCTCTTAAATTTGAGGTAGGTTATAAAGTGTTACTCAAGGTGTCGCCTTGGAAAGGTGTAATGAGATTTGGCAAAAAGGGCAAGTTGAGCCCAAGATACATAGGACCATTCGAGATCATCGAATGTGTCGGATCTGTAGCCTACAAGCTAAATCTACTTGAAGAACTTAGTGGAATTCATAACGTGTTCCACATTTGCAATTTAAAGAAATGCCTAGCCGATGAATCGCTAGCAATGTCACATAAGGACGTGCAGATTGACGAAAGCTTGAAGTTTGTTGAAAAACCTTTGTCGATCAAGGATCGACATGTTAAGAAGCTTCGAAGAAAGAATGTACCAATCGTGACGGTAAAATGGGAAGCCCGTAGAGGCCCAGAATATACGTGGGAAGTGGAATCCACAATGAAACAGAAATACCCTCATTTATTTCAGTAAATCTCAAGGTCGAGATTTCTTTTAAGGGGGTGAGGATGTAACACCTCGCAAAATCTTGTCCAATATTATGAAGACACGTGTCATGAACTCTAAACGTGTAATGAATTAATTTCGAGGGACTAAAGTTGACAAACAAGGAAAAGATATGTGTGAAAGGATCCAAAGTGTCAACATATGAAATCTATGCCTTTCGACAACCCTACACGATGTTTATACTCTTAAACGAATAAATTATAAAACGTATGAAGCCGTTTGTGAAGAAAAGTGAAAGTTTACAAGACGCGAGGGTTAAATGCGTCAACATGTTAATTTCTTACCTCTGAGTGACCTTTTAACGATCCCGAGACTTTGTAACGATTGTTTATACTCTCAAGAACAAGTGACGAGAAATTCACGAGGTTTCGATATCATTTGATATTAAATACATTAACTTTCGTAAACTAAGGGTTAAAAGCGTCAACGTTTGAAATAAGACCTTTCGGGTGACTTCGTAACTAACCGGAAGCTTAACGATGTTTGTTTTATGACCCAAGACCCTTAAAAGTTAACTTTGGGGGTTAAAAGTGCAATAAATAAAAAATAAATCAAGTTATAAAGGACCAGGGGATGAAAGTACAATATTTGAAAGTTTGTAACCGGATTGGGGGGAGCCTCGCGGGGCGCGAAGACATTCTTTGAAGTCTTCGCGGGCCGCGACAAAGGTACCAGCGACCAAAAAATGGACAGCTGCATGTTGCAGCCTGTTCCACCGCCATTGCATGCTTGTTTTAGATACCAGGGGCTGTGCAACTGGTTTTTACTGCCCTAAGGACACTTGTGAACATCTGGTGACCTCCTAGGAACAGCTGCAATGTTCTTAGAGACTCCAAGTTCCTATATAAAGGCCATGCATTGTTTCATTAGAACTTGTACATTTGAAATTTTCATTCAAAACTCACTCTCTGAAGCATCCTGGTGTTCTAGGAAGCTTTCTCCAGTTGAATTTTCGTGCTAAGAACTATTGTAAGTGTTCTTAGCTTCCTTAGTTAAGTTTTAATTAGCTTAATGACCGAAAGTCAAAGATATCGTAATTACACTTTGACTTTGTCATTAATCACTAACGGTCCAGCCATTATTCGAATTGAAAGTGGCTATGTGTTGGTAATTATGTAGGTAATAAACCCTTAAAAGGGCACCTTCTAATTATCACGTTATCTCAGTCAATTGTCGGGTCAAAGTTATGAGCAAAAAGTCAAACGAGTCAGTTTTTACAAAATAAATTATAACTGATAATGTAGAAGCTATAAAATACATTTTATCACTTAAACAACTTGGTAAATAATATAAGAACATGTTTGGGCATTTTCAACCCGGCAATTCTGAGTATTAGGCTCGGTTCGTAACCGAAAGTCGCAAAAGTAGACTTTTGCTTTGACTTTCAGTTCTGACCCGAATTAGCTTAGTTTAGTTATGCCTTACGGTTCCTTGTGACCATATTATACGTTAGTATAACCCTCTGAGGTTATACTACATGGTCCTTAAAAATCAGAGATTAATTGCATGTTCCGTTAATTGCTTAAAATTGCCTATTATGCCCTTTTGTTATTAAAACGAGATTTTTGAAAATGTGAAAGGAGAAAAAGCTTTATTACTGATATATAAGAATGTCCTAAAAATTTGACATCAGTTTCTGGTCTAAAATGAAAGTTATGCAAGATATTGTAAAACAAAAGCTTTTTGTTAATCAAATGGCATTTTTAGCATAAATCATATTTAAACCCAATTTTTGGCACCAAACTTGCTACCCACTGTTATGAAATAATATTTAGGGATATTTGGAGATTTTTGTCAAATTTTATATTAACCATAATATAGAGTTCTTGTGTAAATTCGGTATTGGCGATAATGCCCTTTTCATTAATAAAATGAGTTTTACATATCATTTTGATACCAAACCTTTTCCTACTGATGTCATATGTTAAATAAAATATTTTTAACATTCAAGACTGATCAAGACTCCAAAAATTTAAAAACTTCTCAAATATCGTCAAATACCGACTTTTTCGCTAATTAGGCGCATAGTATGGTTTAAAACCATATTTAACACCTAAGACTTATTACCTACTGATTTCATAAATAAATTTTTATACTTTAACAGTAAGTTTAAGTCTTGAACACAGACTTTCGAATTTGACCCTAAAAGCATATGTGAAATAACCAAAATGCCCATTCGGTGCATAGTTTGGCCATAATTGATTAAACACAGATATGTATGATATCTTACTGATATAACAATATAAAATAATTGTTTTTACAGAATGTTTTAGACCAGAACCCCATCTTATGTTTAAATCTCTTTTATAAACTTTAAAATGACCAAAATGCCCTTACGGGACTTAATTTGGTTTTAAATTCAATTGGGCCATAATTGTTGATATCCTACTGATATCACAACATATTTTAAGCATAGTAACTGTTGGAACTTTTTCTTGTCTCATCCGGTTACCCGTTGTGCTTATACGCGTTCGGTTCGGTTCGGTTTATGTAACTAGTTTGCATAAATTAGCCGAAACGGGTCAAACCTTATCATTTTTACTTCAAAATCCAGAATGTATTTAGTTTACCCATTATATACAAGTCTTCATACTTGTCGGGTCTAAATCAAATTCCAATCCGGTCACCGCTTAATCTAGCGTTTCGTACTGTAAACCTTTCTTTAAAACTAACTGGTCTAAGTTACAACTTAAATAAGACCCGTTAGGAATCTAATAGGTTAATAAAACCTTCGTTCCAGATTTAGAGCCCCGGTAGAAGTACTTGCACTTGCTGATTAGAATATACGACTGCGTATAATTTACATTTAGCTCAGGTAAATACTTTTAACTTATTTTCCCTTATACGGGATTGGGATACGGTAAATTATTACCGCTTGGTCGGGTGTAGAAACCTTTTAATCGGAAATGGTTAAATTGTATAATCTCGTTTAAATCAGTATTGCTTGATAACATATAACATTGGGGGTTAACGACCGTGTCCTGGATATCCTTGGCTCATTTAAGAATTATAAATGGCCACGACTTAAGCACGGGGTGTAGACATAACACCTGTCCGTTGCATATATAAAAAGATATACTCATTTGCTGGGGTGACCCGCTGTGAGTATATGTAACGACTCTCATCAAAAGTACTATTTAATATATTAATTAGTCCAAAAGGAAACCCTAATTGAGAGACCCAAGTGATTCTGAACAAACCCTGAAATTTTCATAATTTTCAGAATCAGGATTAGGGCCCCTAAAACTCAAGGGGGGTAAACCCTAGTTGATAATTATCTTCAAAATTCGTTGTCAAATTACTGAAAAATGAAAGTGGCAACTCAGCAAGGCTAGTCCCAGTCGTGGCTAGTCTATGGGCCTATTTTTAACCCATACGCATCGTAGGGGATGTTTTGCTACGATGCGCAGGGCATCCCAAAATTCACCTATAAATAGCAGACATTGGCAGTCGTTTTCTGAACACTTTACGACGAAATAATTCTCACTATTACACTGCTTTACGTTCTGTTATTCCAAAATTATACCCCCGGGTATCGAAATTCTGCTACAAAACAGGGTATTAGCACAATCGCTGCTACGATTCATTTATCCGACGATCAAGATATCCAATGCATGTTTAAATGCCGCCCACATTAGGGTTATACTTTATCGTTCGTCATTAATTTGACGGATTGTCGTTAATTCGATAGGTAAAGTATTATACTTTATCGTTCGTTGTTAATTCAACGGATCATCATTAATTCGATGGGTAAAGTATTATACCTTGTCGTTCATTGTTAATTCAATGGATCATCGTTAATTCGATGGACAAAGTATTGCATTTTGACATTCATTGTGATAATTTGATCTCGTAAATTATCGTAATTGCTGGATTGATTACTAACCCAGTTTTGTGTGCATTATCTATATTAGGTTAACAAGGCTAAATCATAGATTAGACTCTGACCATATTAAATCAGCAATGTGAGTCATTCTCTCTTTTTATCAAATCTATTTACAAAATCATGTTTATTTTCAAAGTTATAATTACGGGGATTAAGTCTTTGTAATCACCAAGTTACAGCCGGTATGTGGGGTTTTGTATACATTACTTGATAATCGTCACCATTGGGGCAGCCAATGGGGGATATGACCATAGTCACAGACACCATTGGACGAATGGGCCAATGGGTTGAGTGGCAAGTACCGTGGGTAGTTGGATTGATATCAGAAACATTGTAATCGCTCTTAATACTGTAAATTATAACAAATGAGTCATTTTAGTAAATAGAATGATTCACTCAGTATTTCCCGCTGACAAAACCTTTTTCAAACATGTTTCAGGTGATCTGTTGTAATTCAGGAAAAGTGCTGGGGAGTATTTCAAGCTTAAAGATAATGGCTCAATATAAAATAAATAAATGCTTTTGTAATATCACGCTTTTATATTAAAAACATAATATTGTAAATTATCGGGGTTTTATCCCGAATTGTGAAATAAAATAATCGGGGAAAAATTTTAGCTTTAAGCGATCCTGTTTCCGCTGTTAAACTCAATTAAATCAATACCGCAGTATTTCTGTCCCGCGGCTCTTGAAACGGGTCAAACCGGGTCGGGGGCCGTGACAGAAAAAGGTGGTATCAGAGCCACTGGGTTAAGCTGATACTCAATTTTTCCTGATTACAGCCACTGGGTTAAGCTGATACTTAATTTTTCCTGATTACAGTCACTGGGTTAATCTGATTAAGTATTTAGAAATACTTAATTTTTTCCTGATTACTATTATGTGATTATTTGTATTATTAACTGATTATTTGATTATTTGTTAGTTACAGTATGGGTAAGAAAAAGCTGTCAAGCATCTATCTTAAATTAGATAGATCATCCAGTGAAAAGGGAAGTTCATCCCGAACTAAATCCTCGAATCAGACTGAAATTCCTGAAGAAGGAATATTCGTGCGAAAGGCACAATACGAGGAATCACTTTCTCCTCGAAGGAGGGAAATGATTATTAAGAAAAGTAAAGAGAAAATCCGAGAAAAGAGGATTAAACGGGAAACTCAAGAATTAATTGATAAATCACCTTGGGAAGATAAACTAGATGAGAAATGGGCAAATTTATATATGCTAGCCACTGTAGCAGAAAATATAAATCTTTAAAGATTAGCACCTACTCTCATAAATCTAGAAACCTTGTGTGATAAATAAAATTTGAAACCTGGGTGTGTTTATCAGTTATCTTTGTAAATAACTAAGTGCACTGTATATAATAAATTACAAAGTTATTTGTAAATTTTAACTTAGTATTTTATGCATTTTGCATATATGCTACATCAGCATGAGTGGGCTATCCGAAGATTTTCAGAATCTTAATCTTTATCCCGTAACTGTCGAAGCTTCCAAAGAATATACTAGCTACTATCCCGATATTGAACAACCAGTAGAATTCAAGATTCCACCTTTGAGCAAGCCTAAACAGAAGAAAAGAACTTATGTAGGATGGAGGAAAATCCGTAAGAAGAAGCCAGCTAAAAAACTGCCCAAAATAAATAATCCTTTGAAAAAGGGAAAAGAAGTTATAACTAGAGAGAGTCCTGAACCACAAGAAATGGAAACTGGAGACAAAAAGAAGGATAAGGAGATAGAAATACAAATGGAGGAGATTACTAAAGAAGTAATAATGGAAGTTGGGCAAGGATCTATACCAGCTCAGAGAGAAATCGGAGAGAGTTCCAATCCAACCCAGGAAAGAACTTTTCAAGATGAAATAGATTTTCTGTTGGAAAACTGTGAGATGATTCAGCCTGTCCAAACAAATCTTTTTACCTATCCTATTGAAAACCAATTTCCTATGAATTGGGAACCAGCAGCAATTCCAGATCCAATAGTTCATTCCCAACCCATAGGAATGGACGAATGGTGGACGAACGATTGGCAATTTCAAAATATTGTCAACGATCCATACTCTTTTCTTCCACAATTCGATCCAGAACCATTACCTAATCCACCCATGAGCAATGAAAACATGGCCGAGCTTCGCCACTTTGGCGAAGAATTGTTTGATATGGGAAATAGAATGAGGGAGATAGGTGGACAGATTGCTTGGAAATACGACGAGAGGGAAATGCGTTTTTAACCGCAAGTAATAATGATAAAATGGTAGTTGTATAATAGTACTAATCAAGTTAGTCTGTAAATAACCAATAAAACTCTGTATAATATCTGTGAGTAATGATGCATGTTATGATAGATATATAAATGAAATCGAAAGATCGATTGTTTTGACTATATCTGTATTACATATAATTTTCTGATTGTTTGTATATAATTATTAATTATCAGTTACTAATAAAATTTATATATATACATTATCAGATGGCAAACAGTGATAATGAACCTATTAATGAAGTTAATCATTCTGAACAACATTCAAGAGATCAATACATGACTCGGCAAGATATCGAAAACATTGTTGCTCAAGGGATAGCCAATGCTATTCCAGCATTCGTTGCTGCTATCAAGAATCCACCCGAACCGCAACAGATTGTCCCTAGTAAACAAATTACTGAAGATAACTTCAGTAATAGTGTAAATGGAGGCAATAAGTATGACAACCATAATAAGGAACCACATCAAGCTCCATTACCCAAGAAAATGAAAACTGCAACGCCTGGTTGCACTTTCAAAGAATTCATTGCTTGTAAACCCACTGAATTTGCAGGCAATGAAGGAGCAACTGCATCACTGCGTTGGTTAGAGAAAACCGAAGCAGTTATTGCAATAAGTAAATGTGGTAAAGATGACCAGGTCATGTATTCATCCAATCTGTTCAAAGAAGGAGCACTAGAGTGGTGGAATACTGTTTTACAATCAAAAGGAAGAGCAATAGCTTATGCTATGACTTGGGAAGAATTTAAAGGTTTGGTGGAAAGAAAATTCTGTCCTGAGTATGAAAAAGAACAGATGGCGAATAAATTTCTAAATCATCGGATGATGAGTGTGGACTGTCGCGGATATACCTCGACATTCTTCGAATATGCAAGAGTGGTGCCAACACTGGCTTCGCCAGAACCGGTACTTATTTCTCGCTATATTTGGGGGCTAATTAGCGAAATCCGCAATATTGTTAAAGCTGCGAGACCTCGCACTATTGACGATGCGGTAGAATTAGCCAACACTCTGACCGATGAATTGGTGCGCACAAGAGACGAAGATAAGAAGAAGGCACTAGCTCAGAAAATTACTCAAGGATTTCGTGTGGGTAATAATAACAGCTTCAAGAGAAAAGGAACAGGGCAAACTCCAGGTCCGTCATTCTGCAGGAAATGTAAAAAGAAGCATTATGGAAGATGCGATATTACTTGCAATTTTTGCAAATCTGTAGGACATCATGAAGAGAACTGCAAAAAGAAAACAGTAATCTGTTTTAATTGTGGTGAAGCGGGGCATTATAAAACAGAATGTCCTAAATTGGTCAAACCAGTAGATAACAAACCCAAGACGACCGAAGGAACTACTAAGAAGAATGCCAGGGCATTTCAGCTGACCACTCAAGAAGCAGAACTTATTCCGGATGTGATAGCGGGTACGTTCCTAGTTCACAACGTCTATGCAAAAGTATTATTTGACTCTGGTGCAAACCAAAGTTTTATAAATACTTCATTCTGTCAAGCTCTTAGTTTACCTTTAACCAATATTAGGCAGATTTTTACCGTTGAAACCGCAGACGGAAATTCAGTTAAAATAGATAAAGTGTTGCAAGAAGGAAACATAGAACTTTTAGGACATAAATTCTCTGCAAGACTATTGCCGATGAATTTAGCTGAATTTGATGTTGTCTTAGGAATGGATTGGTTAGTAGCCAACCATGCTAGAATCCTTTGTGATCAGAATTCCATAGAAATTCAATCACCTACCGGAGAAATGATTAGGATTACAGGAGATAAAACCCGGAAACCCATGAAGTTCATATCAGTAATGAAAGTTGCTAATTATGAACGAAAGCAAGGAATAGTGTATATGATTTCAGTAATCATTAGCACTAAAGGAAAAGATCTTAAGGAAATACCAGTAGTATCGGAATACTCTGATATATTTCCAGAAGATTTACCAGGATTACCTCCAGATAGAGAAGTAGAATTTAGGATTCATTTAATTCCAGGAACTACACCGATAGCCAAGGCACCTTATCGGTTAGCACCCACAGAAATGTTAGAATTGAAAAAGCAATTAGATGAATTACTAAGTAAAGGATTCATACAACCTAGCTCATCCCCTTGGGGAGCGCCAGTGTTGTTTGTGAAGAAAAAGGACGGTTCAATGAGAATGTGTATCGATTATAGAGAATTGAATAAGGTTACAATTAAGAATCGATATCCATTACCTAGGATTGATGATCTTTTTGATCAACTTCAGGGGGCTAGATATTTTTCTAAGATAGATTTACGCTCGGGATATCATCAATTGAAGGTACAAGAAGAAGACATACCTAAGACTGCTTTCAGAACTAGGTATGGTCATTACGAGTTTACAGTCATGCCCTTCGGGTTAACGAATGCACCTGCAGCATTCATGGACATGATGAATAGGATCTGTAAACCGTATTTGGATAAATTTGTAATTGTTTTCATAGACGATATACTTATTTATTCCAAAAGTCAGACCGAGCATTGTGAACATCTTCATGCACTCTTAACTTTGTTAAGAAAAGAAAAGTTGTACGCCAAATTCTCGAAATGCGAATTTTGGCTAAAGGAAGTGCAATTTTTAGGACACATGGTGAATCATGAAGGTATTCATGTAGATCCTGCTAAGATAGAGGCAATTACCAAATGGAAGGTTCCACAAACAGCAATGGAAATAAGAAGTTTTATAGGTTTAGCTGGGTATTATAGACGGTTTATTAAGGATTTTTCCAAGATAGCCGTACCATTAACTAAGTTAACCTGTAAAGCCACTAAGTTTGAATGGGGACCTAAACAGGAAGAAGCTTTTAGGATTTTGAAACAGAAACTAACCCATGCACCAATCTTAGCCTTACCAGAAGGAACTGAAGATTTTAAAGTATATTGTGATGCTTCAAAATTAGGATATGGGTGTGTGCTTATGCAACGCAAGAAGGTAATTGCATATGCGTCAAGGCAGTTGAAAAAGCACGAAGAGAATTATACGACTCATGATTTAGAGTTAGGAGCCGTAATTTTTGCTCTTAAGATTTGGAGACACTATCTTTACGGAAGTAAATTTACTGTCTACACCGACCACAAAAGTTTAAAATACATATTTGGGCAAAAAGAGTTAAACATGAGGCAAAGGAGATGGATGGAAATCTTAAGTGACTACGACTGTGATATTCAGTATCACGAAGGAAAGGCAAATGTAGTTGCAGATGCCTTAAGTCGTAAGTATTATGAGAAACAACGAAGGGTTCGTGCTCTCAGATTAAATCTACAAATAGATTTAATGGAACAATTGAAGAATGTTCAAACTACAGCAATCAAGGATGATGCTGAAGGAATGAAGGGACGAATCAAGGAATTAGAACAAGGAGCAGATGGAATTTGGAGATTCCATAAAAGTAGAATCTGGGTACCTAAGCAGGGAGACTTAAGACCTTAGATTTTAGAAGAAGCTCATAAATCTAGGTACACTATGCACCCAGGAAACAATAAAATGTACCAAGATTTAAGGAAGAATTTCTGGTGGATAGGAATGAAAAGGGACATAGCCAGTTATGTTTCTAAATGTCTTACTTGTTCACAAGTTAAGGCAGAACATCAGAAACCTTCGGGGTTACTACAACAGTTAGAGATGCCAGTATGGAAATGGGAACTTATAACAATGGATTTTGTTACTAAGTTACCCAAAACCAGAAAAGGTAATGATGCGATTTGGGTAATTGTGGATCGATTAACCAAATCTGCTCACTTTCTACCTATGAAAGAAACCTTTAGTATGGAAAGACTGGCTAAATTGTATGTAGATGAAGTTGTATCCTTACATGGAGTTCCACTATCCATTGTTTCGGATAGAGATAGTCGTTTTACTTCCCATTTCTGGAAAAGTTTCCAGCAAGCTATGGGAACTCGACTAAACCTGAGCACTGCATATCATCCACAAACAGACGGACAAAGTGAAAGGACGATCCAAACTCTAGAAGACATGCTCCGAGCATGTGTAATAGACTTTGGTGGAAGTTGGGATGATCACTTACCATTAATTGAATTCTCCTATAACAATAGTTATCACTCAAGCATTGAAACTGCTCCATTCGAGGCACTGTATGGAAGAAAGTGCAGAACTCCAGTTTGCTGGGCAGAAATAGGAGAAAGTCAGTTATCAGGACCTGAAATAGTGCAAGAAACAACTGATAAGATTACTCAAATCAAGGAAAGATTGAAGACGGCTCGAGATCGTCAGAAAAGTTATGCAGACAATAGAAGTAAGCCGTTAGAATTCCAAGTTGGAGACAAAGTACTGTTAAAAGTTTCTCCTTGGAAAGGAGTAGTCAGATTTGGAAAGAAAGGAAAGCTAAGTCCAAGATACGTAGGACCATTTTCAGTGATCCAACGTATAGGACCAGTAGCTTATCGTTTATGACTACCAGAAGAACTATCTGGAGTACATGATGTATTTCATGTATCCAATCTCAAGAAATGCTTATCAGATGAATCTCTGGTAGTACCTCTTCGAGATATAGAGGTAAACGAAAAGTTGAAATTTGTTGAGAAACCTCTTCAAATTGAGGATCGAAAGATCAAGTTTCTCAAACATAAACGACTAGTTTTAGTCAAAGTCAAGTGGGATTCAAAGAGGGGAGCTGAATACACTTGGGAACTGGAATCAGAAATGAAGAAAAAGTATCCATACTTATTCCAGTAAATCTCGAGGACGAGATTTTCTTAAGGTGGGTAGAATGTAACGACTCTCATCAAAAGTACTATTTAATATATTAATTAGTCCAAAAGGAAACCCTAATTGAGAGACCCAAGTGATTCTGAACAAACCCTGAAATTTTCATAATTTTCAGAATCAGGATTAGGGCCCCTAAAACTCAAGGGGGGTAAACCCTAGTTGATAATTATCTTCAAAATTCGTTGTCAAATTACTGAAAAATGAAAGTGGCAACTCAGCAAGGCTAGTCCCAGTCGTGGCTAGTCTATGGGCCTATTTTTAACCCATACGCATCGTAGCAGGTTATGGCCTACGATGCGCAGGCCTTTAAAAGACCCATACGCATCGTAGGGGATGTTTTGCTACGATGCGCAGGGCATCCCAAAATTCACCTATAAATAGCAGACATTGGCAGTCGTTTTCTGAACACTTTACGACGAAATAATTCTCACTATTACACTGCTTTACGTTCTGTTATTCCAAAATTATACCCCCGGGTATCGAAATTCTGCTACAAAACAGGGTATTAGCACAATCGCTGCTACGATTCATTTATCCGACGATCAAGATATCCAATGCATGTTTAAATGCCGCCCACATTAGGGTTATACTTTATCGTTCGTCATTAATTTGACGGATTGTCGTTAATTCGATAGGTAAAGTATTATACTTTATCGTTCGTTGTTAATTCAACGGATCATCATTAATTCGATGGGTAAAGTATTATACCTTGTCGTTCATTGTTAATTCAATGGATCATCGTTAATTCGATGGACAAAGTATTGCATTTTGACATTCATTGTGATAATTTGATCTCGTAAATTATCGTAATTGCTGGATTGATTACTAACCCAGTTTTGTGTGCATTATCTATATTAGGTTAACAAGGCTAAATCATAGATTAGACTCTGACCATATTAAATCAGCAATGTGAGTCATTCTCTCTTTTTATCAAATCTATTTACAAAATCATGTTTATTTTCAAAGTTATAATTACGGGGATTAAGTCTTTGTAATCACCAAGTTACAGCCGGTATGTGGGGTTTTGTATACATTACTTGATAATCGTCACCATTGGGGCAGCCAATGGGGGATATGACCATAGTCACAGACACCATTGGACGAATGGGCCAATGGGTTGAGTGGCAAGTACCGTGGGTAGTTGGATTGATATCAGAAACATTGTAATCGCTCTTAATACTGTAAATTATAACAAATGAGTCATTTTAGTAAATAGAATGATTCACTCAGTATTTCCCGCTGACAAAACCTTTTTCAAACATGTTTCAGGTGATCTGTTGTAATTCAGGAAAAGTGCTGGGGAGTATTTCAAGCTTAAAGATAATGGCTCAATATAAAATAAATAAATGCTTTTGTAATATCACGCTTTTATATTAAAAACATAATATTGTAAATTATCGGGGTTTTATCCCGAATTGTGAAATAAAATAATCGGGGAAAAATTTTAGCTTTAAGCGATCCTGTTTCCGCTGTTAAACTCAATTAAATCAATACCGCAGTATTTCTGTCCCGCGGCTCTTGAAACGGGTCAAACCGGGTCGGGGGCCTTGACAGTATATACTTGTGGTGTGTTGTTTAATCTTGTTCGGTTTATTTAATACCGGCCCTAAATGTTGGACAACCATTTAAATCTGATACAAGATTGTTATTAATATAATTATCTCAAGTTATAAAATATTTGTGCCTTGTGCATTTAAATCATTTTCTTAAACATTTTCAAAAGAGTTGGTTAATTTTATTTACTAGTGTAAACTGACGTATTTTCCAAAAAGATTAAGTAGCAGGTACTTTCCATGTTTGGCTGGGAGCTTCGGGACGTTAATAAAGAATCTTGCAAATTCTGAACGTTTAAGTCTGTTGAACAAAGCTTTATATTTCTGTTTTATAAGATCCGCCTGTGGATCCACTTATAACCGTTTGTATAATATTTTATCATACTTTGTATTTCGGTTTATATTAATATTTTCTACCAAGACTTCCGCTGTGCATTAAACTGTAATTATTTGACTATGATGATATCAACTACGTCACGATACTCCCCACCGGTAATACGTGGAAATATCGGGGTGTGACAAAATTAGACTGAAACATAAAACATAGAAAATAATAACTAAGTCGAGGACCTGTGCGTCACGATGAACCTATCAAACGGGAAAAAATAGACGACCATAAAAACGTTGAACCACGCACGCACGTTGCGTAATGTTACTCGCAAAATTTAGAACAGAGCGTAAAACAAAACGTAAAAACGTTGAATCACACATGAATGTTGCGTCGTGTTAACTCGCAAAATTTAAAACAAAGCATAAAACGAATTTTTGCGAAATATGAAAAGTATAGGGTACCAAAGTTAAAAGTAAAAAAGTTCTTAGGTTAAATTGACAAAGATAAAAAGCTTTGGGGTTAAAAGTAAAAACCAAAATAGTTTTAGGTTAAAAGTGTAATTATATCGGTTTTTTTTTAAATCTCCCTAAGCATAGAGTACAACTACTCTATGCATCAACATGTTAATAATTTATAATGGATAAATACTTCAATGGATTATTATAATTAAAATATTCATTTATAGAGTATGTTCAACCAATAATTTGTATCAAAAGCTAAAATAAATATAATTTTTAATCACATAGAGTAAAATACTTATAAATTGTTTTACTAGACTTGGTATTTAAACAACTAAACAGTCTCAAAATATGATTTGAGAAAATCATGGATTTCTTTTAGAGTTGAACATAATCAAAACCCAAATCAAAGTTGGTTAAAAAAAACTAAATAAACAGATAGCTAGAGACAATAAGATAATTTTAAGTAAATAAGGCTAAAGGGTGTGGGGGTCATGGTTGGGAGATGATTTGCCACGTAGAAACATGAATGGAAGGTTATACCACCCTCTTTCCTAATCCACCATGGTTTGCATGGATTAAACCATGGCAACCATGGTCATCCTTTCCATTTTCAAGTAATAATTTCTTTTGTCTTTAGCAAAAGATAAATTAAAGTAAATAAGGGATAGTGGTTTGGGTCATGACCACACCCTTAGAGTAGTGGTTTTGGATTGTGGATTAGAGGTGGGTGACATGACACTAACGTGGAAGGTCATGGTCGTCATGAGGGTCATGACCTCAATGTGTATGCGAAACTTGAGGAAAATTGTCCATAAATATTGTAGAGGTTGACAGAAAGAAAGAAAACCAATAGGGATGGTTTGATTTTGGAAAGGCAACATATGGTTTTATAAGGGGTTTTCTTGGCCTCTAAGTTATGAGAAAAATATCAAAATTTGAAGATAGGGTGGAAATTTGATGAGGTGTTTCAAATGGTTACAACTGTTATGTTACTAAAGAAAGTGACCATGTTAAGTAAATGATAAGGATGATTTCTATGCTTCTAAAAAGAGTTAATATTTTATTATTATCTTTTTATCATGTACGTTATCAATTTTTTTAGGGTTATTGAATTTTATCACCCTAACTATTGGCTATTGGCCGCTGTCACCCCCAGCTAACATTTTGACGCCCGACATCACCAACTTAACACTTAGTGTTGTGGCACCACATTGTTAACTTTGCACTAACTTGGTTAGTTTTTTCGCTGACATTGCCAACTTTGTATAACGTGACTTGTTTTTTATGAGGTGTCATGATGAGGTGGCCAATTATATATATATATATATATATAAGAATATGTGTATGTATATGTACAGACAATAAATCATCCCCAAATCAAACAACCCTTATCAATATATAAAATCAAATCATCGTCATCTTCATCTTCAACCCATTATCAATATACAAAATCAAATCATCATCATCTTCATCACCGGCGATGTCGGATTCAAACGATCTCTTTGACGACCTCCAAAGCCTCAGCTTCAACTCCTCTTCCACCACCACCACCGACATCAAACGCAGCACCAGCCCCTCATCCAAAACCAGCCGGACCACCACCACCAAACCCCACCTCTCCTTCTCCGACCTCCGTTTCCTCCACCGCCTTCGATCCGGCGACATCGGTTCCGTCTACCTCGCCACACTCAAATCCTCCGCTGCCACCACCACCGTCGATGCAACCTTATTTGCTGCCAAAATTATGGATAAGAAAGAAATTGCTACCCATTTGATTATCAACAATATTATCATTTGGGTGTTGCTCAAAATGCCCTAATTGATCTCGGTTTTGCTCAAAATTAACGGCCACTGTAGTCGGATTGACGAGTTGAACATAACAAACGATTCAAGGGAGCGACGGCACACATCTGATTCGCTTTGCTCAGTACCTCAAATCTGCCGGAAAAACATGGATTACTCTCTCTCCGCTTCTCTAGTGGGAATGGTGATGAAATACGTCGGTGATCAAAGGGAGGGGAAGGGTAGTGTGGTTATGGCAGCGGTTTTCTAGACAGTCCGATGGTGATTGTTCGTTGGAAGTCGGTGGTAGGTGATTGTTCACCAGAGAGGAAGAGATGAAGGGGGTGGGCTGGGGTTACATGGAAGGGATTAAAGAAGTATAATTTATTTTTAATATTAACACTAAAGGTATTTTTGACAACTCACCCTGCCATCTCATAAAAAAACTAGCCATGTCATCAATAATTGGCCACGTAAGCAAATAAAACTATCCAAGTTAGTGTCTCATTAACAACAAGGTGACACGACACACAAAGTGTCAAGTTGGAGATGCCGGGCGTCAAAGTGTTAATTGGGGGTGGCAACGGCCAAAGGTCGATAGTTGAGGTTGATAAAATCCAATAACCCATTTTTTTATTATATATATTTCTTTTTTGAAATATATATTTTACTATTTAGATATATTAAATGTGCAAAATGAAGCTTAGTATTTAACTGTTAACAAGTTTCTCATTTATATAATAATTAGTAATATTTTATTATTTAAAAATTCGGGTATTACATAGGCATGCATTGGAATAACTAAACCATCCAATAGGTGATGTCATGTTAGCACCACGTTAAGTAGTGGGGCAATAATTAAACCATCAAATAACTAAGCAGTGGGGCAAACCTATGTAATAACTAAAAAATAAATTAAAGAAAATAATATAATTGATCAAAACTCAAAAAAGGGCGGACACCACCTCTCAAGGGCTTAACGCCTGTTATTGGAATATGACATTAGCCACGCCCTTCATTAACAGCGGGTAGCGGTGTTTGCTGCCCATGCCTGGTGAGGTGGCACAGGGCGCAACCCACTACCCAGGGCCTCACGAATGAGAAGTAAACTTATTTATTATAGAGTGTAAAGTTGAATTTGTATCTTAATCTTTTAATTATACTACCAACTAAACTTAAAATATAATCTTTTAGAGTTAATTACATAGTTAGTCCTTGTGGTTTACACAAAGTAACAATCTAAAGTACTAATAGTTTAAAATCACTTCCTAGGGTACTAACTTTCCATTTTTTAACATGTGGGGGTATTAACGTTACCTGCCTGGTTAACTCTAACTCTGACACCCTCACGTGCAAAAAAACATGAGGGTATAATGGTCATTACAACTTCTAAGGTTTTCTCTCCCAACATATAACATGTTTCCCCCTTCCCCCATTTACTGAAACCCTAATTCCAGCCAACCTCCAAAATCCCTTAAATTCGAAGACATCAGAAGCTCATGCAATAAACCGATTGTTCTTTTTTTCAGATTCCTTCGACCCGTTTACTAAATGACCCGGATCCGTATAAGGAGAAATGTACGGCAATGAATCAAATTCACGAAATTTCTCCCCTGATTTTACCCAAGTTGAAGGTAATGAACATGTGAATGATGGGTTGCAGCCCTGTTCTTGAGATTTTCTTTCAATTCTCGAAATCGCTAATTCTGGGTCCCACTATGATTAGAAACCGTCATTAATAACTTTGCTAATCTCTAAACAAAAACTGTTTCTTGCATATCGTTTACAGTTTCTTCTTCTTGTACTAAAAAGATCATCTTTTTAGTTAATCTGCAAAGATATTCATCGTCTTTAAATTATACTTTAAAGCAGCCCGGGTATTTCTTAACCCATTTTAGTTCTTTTCCTTGAAGATCAAGAGTTTTGAACTTCTTTTGAATGAAATTAACAGATGCCACATGATCAGGACACCTTAAGATTATATTTTTAATCTGATTATTTATAATCCATCGATGGTTTCTTGTTAATGCTGCTTCAAGATCTGTGTCTTTCTTCATTGACCATAGAGAGAATCTTCGAAGAAGATGAAAATTAAAGTTCTGCAAATAAATATTAACCAAGATTTTCCTACTCTGTATCTTCATCTTTTTACCAAAACCTAGAAGTTGTAATGACCATTATACCCTCACGTTTTTTGCATGTGAGGGTGTCAGAGTTAGAGTTAACCAGGCATTTAACATTAATACCACCACATGTTAAAAAATGGAAAGTTAGTATCCTAGGAAGTGATTTTAAACTATTAGTACTTTAGATTTTTACTTTGTATAAACCATAGGGACTAACTATGTAATTAACTCTAATCTTTTATTATATATTTCCCCAACCTTTAAAATCAATTAGATATATTTCCTCTTTCTAAACCATGTATATTACATATTAACCCATTTCATTAAAATTGCAATTATTGAATTACTATTATACCCCAAGAACTCATTGAATTTACCCATTTCTAAAGGTGACCGAATGGGAAGCAGACATGCAGTTAGAACAACTTTTGCAAACAGTGCCTTCTTCCCCAAAACAAAACAAAACAAAATTCAAGTTTCTGAAACTACTACAAAATTTCTCAATCTAGTTCTCCTCTACGAATAAGTACTATATGTGTTGTGTTCGGTTATCTAATCTTATGAAACATTGTTATATCTCATGATGGCATCTCGTTCATCTAGCAAAGTGTCACTGCCAGCTTCCTGGCTAAAACCGTCTGCGACCTCCCTCCGCTGCCATCAAATTCAGGCGACTCCACACCACCACCACCAAGCTTCGATTTTGACGATGGTGTCATCCTCCACGATAGCACTAGATCAAGACCCTCATCGACGCAGATCTAACCCACCATAATTGAATCAATAAAAGTCGAAATTTAATCAAACAAATCGCCGGTGAACTGGAGTTAATCATAGACTCAATCGCCGGTAGAACAACCATCGCCGGTTAGGGATCGGTGCCGTATTCACCGCACCTTGATACATCGTTAATTCGTTGGTTACAAGAACTTGTCGCAATGGCTGGTTCGATATTAGAATCTCCCAACAGAGATGTAGTTGCGGGAGTTAGGCTCTTCAAATACTGGGTGAATGAGATTCTCAGAGACTCAGGAATGAAAAGGTGTACAAATCTGTGTAACACCTCGCAAAAATCGTGTCCAATAATGTGTTGACACGTGTCCTTAACCCTAATTATGTCAAACATTGACTGGGAAGGACTATTATTGCCAAACAAAGAAAACTTTGAATGTGGAAGGACTAAAAGTGTCAACATGCTTAAACTAAGCCTCTGAGTAACCTCACACGGTGTTTGTATCCTTTATCGAGCCACTTGTTGGACGAACGATACCGTTTGTGATTAAATTCAAGAAATTGTGAAACGAAGGGTTAAAAGCGTCAACATGTTAATTCTTACCTCTGAGTGACCTTTTAACGAACCGGGAGCTTCATGATGTTCGCTCATACTCTCAGGAATGCCTATATTAGCCGTTTAGGGCTTTTATGCCATTAAACGATAATACGCACAAGTTTGCGCGTTAAAAGGGTTTAAAGTGTCAACATTTTTAAATTATACATCTGAGTGACCTTTTTACGAAACCTGAAGCTTAACGATGTTCGATTACACTCTTAGGAATATTTACAACCTATCTCAAAGATCAAAATGCAAATATAAAACTTAAAATGGCTTAGAGGGGCTTATTATGTCAGAAATGAAACATATTTTGAGTTTTAGAGAACCAGGGACCAAAGTTGATGAATTTCGAAACCTGGTGGTGTAACGACTCTCATCAAAAAATCATAATTACTAAAGTAATTTGACCAATAGGAAACCTTAATTAAGACACCCAAGTGATTCTGCGCAAACCCTAAAATTTTTAGAACAATCGGAATCAGGATCAGGGCCCCTAAAACTCAGGGGGGGTAAACCCTAGTTAACGATTATCTAAATAATTCGTTGGCAGAAATGTATTTAAGAAATCTGTCGACTCAGCTGAGCTAGTCCCACACGTGGCTACCCTATACAAATTTTGTGACCCTTACGGACCGTAAGGGTTATATGCTTACGGTCCGTAAGCTTGGCCAATTTCGTGTATATATAGAAAACATTGGGACTTGAATTCTGGTTTCAGTACGACGCTCAAATTCAATTTGTGCGCTGAGATAAGTTCTGTATATCACAATTAACACACACGGGTTACTAATCGACGCCGCAATCAGGGTATTAGCACGATCGCTGCTACGATTCATTTTCCGATCGATCAATGTACTCAACAGGTGTTTAAGTGCTGCCCACATTAGGGTGATGTTTTGTCATTAGTCGTTAATTCGACGGATGTTTAAGCATAGCACTTTGTCATTCGTTGTGATGGTTGATCTCGTGAGTTATCGTAAATGCTGTATTGATTACTAACCCCGAATTGTGTACCTATTTAGGTTAAAAAGGCTAATCAGTAGGCTAGGCTCTGCTCAAATTAAAACTGCAATGTGAGTCATTCTCTTTTTATCAACTATTTTACAATACCTCAAATTATTTTCAAGAGTTATAATTACAGGGACTAAGTCGTGGATATCTTGAATTACTGGTTAGTGGGGTATTGTGCACATTACTAATTTTCTCCCAGTTAGGTTCATTGACCTACTCGGGATAATCACTGTTAGGTTCATTGACCTACAGGGATAATCATCACTATTAGGTTCATTGATCTAATAGTGGTATGACCATCGTCACCATTGTGACATGTCACCATTGTGACAGAAAGCCAGATAAAAATACGATAGAAGCCATTGTAATCGCTCTTATGCTGTAATTAATAACTATGCATCATTATGCAAAATAGAATGATTCACTCAGTATTTTCCGCTGACAAAACCTTTTTCAAACATGTTTCAAGTGATCACATATGATCCAGGAAAAGTGCCATATAGCACTACAAGCTTAAAGGAAGTGGCTCAGTATAAAATAAAGAAACATGTTTTGTAAAATAAAAGATTTCTTTGTGAAATCAAATGATTGTAAATTACCGGGTTTTATCCCGCGTTGTGAAATAAATAAATCGGGAAATATTTCAGTTTTAAAAGATCCTGATGAAAACTTCCGCTGTTAAACTCAATTAAATAAATACCACGGGATTTCTGTCCCGCGGCTCCTGAAACGGGTCAAACCGGGTCGGGAGCCGTGACAGAAATAAGGTGGTATCAGAGCCATTAATCGAGCCACTGATTTAAGCCAATTAAGTATTTAGAAAATACTTAATTTTTATTAATCACTATTTTGTAATTATATGTTTCATTATCTGATTAATTGTGTACAGTATGGGCAGGTCTTTATATGTGAGCTACTGTAGCAATAAATACAAATCTTTAATCTGACTCAAGGTTTTAGCATCTTTATTATCTATAGTCTAGAAACCTGATTCAGTAAATAAATAAATTTACAAATAAAACTTAGTGTGTTTCAATTTTCAGTTATTTTGGTAGTTACCTAGTATGAAATACTAGTTAAAAGTTTTTCTATAAAATTTTGTTATGATTAGTAATGGTGTGTATTTTGTTAAACAGCATGAGTAACTTGTCTGATGCCCTTCAGAATTTAAATCTCTATCCGGTAAGAATAGAGGTTTCCAGATATTTCAATAGGTATATCTCAGACATAGAAGAACCTATAGAATTCAACGCTTTACCTCTCGAGAAACCCAAGCCTAAGAAAATGGAAATTGGGGAAAGCTCTAGACAAATTGAGGGGTTACCATCTCAGGAAGAATTAGATTTTATAATGGCAAACTATGATATTATTGAGCCTGTTAATGAAAATGTTTTTATTCACTCTCTTAAAACACAATTACCAATAAACTTAGAACCAGCTATTCCAAACCCTTCAATCCACTCACAAATAGACGAATGGTTGGCAAATGAAATACTACTCCAAAACTATCCCTATAAGCTTTTTCCTCAGTACAAATTAGAACCTTTACCAAATCCACCAATAAGTAACGAGAATATGGCTAAACTCCATCATTTTGACAAAATGGATGCTGGGAATAGGATCCAAGAGATTTTGGGACAGATCTCCTGGAAGTACGATGAGAAGGAACGCCGTTACTAGAAAATCAACTGACAAAGGATAAGGGAGTTATGGAACCGTGGTTGTGTAATAGTAATACGAAAATCAGTCTGTAAAATAACTACAAATAAAACTCTGTAAGATAATAGTGTGTATTGATGCATACTATTAAATATAAATGGGAATCAAGAAATTGATAGTTTTGGCTATATGTATATTGTGAAATTTGTATAATTGTTTTGTGTAATACTAATGTATTATACATATTAAATTATCAGATGGAAACCGTGGGTAATGAACCAGTTAATGAGGTTAATCAATCTGAGCAACAACCGGGGGATCAATATATGACTAGGCAAGATATAGAAAATATCGTTACTCAAGGGATAGCCAATACTGTTCCAGCAATAGTTGCTCAAGGGATAGCCAACGCTATTCCAGCAATCGTTGCTGCTGTTAAAAATCCAATAGAACCACAACAAATCATTCCTAGCAAACGTATTTCTGAAGATAACTTCAGTAATAGCGTAAACGGAGGCAATGATCATGGTAATCATGATAATGAACCACGGCAAGCTCCGCTCCCTAAGAAACTGAAAGCTGCAATGCCTGGTTGCACTTATAAAGAATTTCTTGCTTGTAAACCCACTGAGTTTGCAGGCAATGAAGGAGCGACTGCAGCACTGCGTTGGTTAGAGAAAACTGAGGCAGTAATTGCCATAAGTAAATGTGCTCAGGATGATCAGGTCATGTATGCGTCAAACCTTTTCAAAGAAGGGGCGCTAGAATGGTGGAATACGGTGTTACAAGCAAAAGGAAGAAGGATGGCGTATGCTATGAACTGGGAAGAATTTAAAAGTTTGGTAGAAAGAAAATTCTGTCCCGAGTATGAAAAAGAACAAATGACAAATAAGTTTCTAACCCACCGGATGGTGGATATAGATTGTCGAGGGTATACTACGACATTCTTCGAGTATGCTAGAGTGGTACCAACCCTGGCTTCGCCAGAACCGGTACTTATTTCTCGTTATATTTGGGGATTGATTTCCGAAATTCGTAATATCGTCAAGGCTGCGAAACCTCGCACGATTGGTGATGCTGTAGATTTAGCCAATACTCTAACTGACGAACTAGTACGGACAAGAGAAGAAAATAGAAGGAAGGAAGTAGCCCAAAAGATTACCCAAGGATTCCGTCAGGGTAACCATAACAATTTCAAGAAAGGATGGAATGAACAATCTTCCACTAGTACATTTTGCAATTTTTGCAAAAGAAAGCATTTTGGAAAATGCAAAGGATATTGCAATTTTTGCAAAATTCCGGGGCATCAAGAAGAAGACTGCAGGAGGAAGAAATTTTCAGTTTGCTATAACTGTGGAGAAACTGGACATCTTAGGCCAGAATGTCCAAAACTGAACAAACCATTTGACAATAAAGTTAAACCTACAGAAGGAGCAGAAAGGAATGTAAGAGCCTTCCAACTGACTGCTCAAGAAGCCGAGCTCATTCCAGATGTGATAGTCGGTACGTTCTTAGTTTACAAAGTTTACACAAAAGTATTATTTGACTCCGGTGCAACCCAAAGTTTTATAAATACTTCATTCTGCCAAACTCTTAATTTACCTTTAACCAGCATTAGGCAAATTTCTACAGTAAGAACGGCAGATGGGAATTCAGTTAAAATAAATAAGGTTCTGCAAAACATAGAAATAAAACTTTTAAGTTATAAATTTTCTGCAACCTTATTATCTATAAAATTGGTTGAATTCGATGTTGTGTTAGGAATAGATTGGTTAGTAAACAACCATGCTCGAATTATCTGTGATAAGAATTCCATAGAAATTTGTGCACCCACTGGAGAAGTAATAATGATTACAGAAGATAAACCATGTAAACCCATAAATTTCATATCGGTAATGAAAATTTCTAATTATGAACGAAAGCAAGGAATAGTATATATGACTTCAGAAATCATTAATACTAAAGATAAAGAACTTAAGGAATTTTTGTAGTTTCAGAATACCCAGATGTATTCCCAGAAAAGTTACCAGGATTACCACCAGATAGGGAAATGGAATTTAAGATTCATCTAATTCCAGAAACTATACCAATAGCCGAGGCACCTTATCGGTTAGCACAGTTTTGTTTGTTAAGAAAATGGATGATTCGATAAGAATGTATATTGATTATAGAGAATTGACTAAAGTTACAAATAAGAATCGATACCCATTACCTAGGATTGATGATCTGCTTGATCAATTCCAGGGAAATAGATATTTTCTAAGATCGACTTATGTTCCAGATATCATCAATTGAAAGTACAAGAGAAAGACATACCTAAGACTATTTTCAGAACTAGGTATGGTTATTACAAGTTTACAGTCATGCCCTTAGGGTTAACAAATGCACCTGCAGCATTCATGGACCTAATAAAATAGGATCTGTAAACCGTATTTGGATAAATTTGTAATTATCTTCATCGACAATATACTTATTTATTTCAAAAGTCAGGAAGAACCTTGTCAGCACTTGCATGCACTCTTAACTTTGTTAAGAAAGGAGAAGCTTTACGCCAAATTCTCAAAGTGTGAATTTTGGTTGCAAAGAAGTGCAAATTCTAAGACATATGGTGAATCATGAAGGTATTCACGTAGATAGAGGCAGTTATCAATTGGGAAAATTCCGCAATAGAATTTAGGAGTCTTGTAAATTTAGCTGGATATTATAGACAATTTATTAAGAATTTTCCAAGATAACTATAACATTAACTAAGCTAACCTGTAAAGCAGTTAAGTTTGATTAAGAATCTAAACAAGTAGAAGCCTTTAAGGTCTTAAAGCATAAATTAACCAATGCTCCAATCTTAGCCTTACCAGAAGGAACAGAAGATTTTAAAGTTTACAGTGATGCTTCAAAGCTAGGATTTGGATGTGTGTTAATGCAACGCAAAAAGGTAATTGCGTATGCATCAAGGCAATTGAAAAAGTACGAAGAAAACTATACCACTCATGACTTAGAATTAGGAGCCATAATTTTGCCCTTAAAATTTGAAGACATTATCTGTATGGAAGTAAGTCTACTGTCTATACGGATCATAAGAATTTAAGATATATATTTGGGCAAAAAGAATTAAACATGATGCAAATGAGATGGATGAACATCCTAAGTGACTACGACTGTGATATTTAGTATCACGAAGGAAAGGCTGAAGACGGCTAGAGATCGCCAGAAGAGATTATACAGATAATAAACGCAAGCCGTTGGAATTTCAAATTGGAGACAAAATGCTATTGAAAGTATCTCCTTGGAAAGGAGTTGTTAGATTCGGTAAGAAAGGAAAGCTAAAGTCTAAAGTACGTAGGACCATTTCCAGTGATCCAACGTATAGGATTAGTTGCTTATCGTTTACAACTTAGCTGGAGTACATGATGTATTTCATGTATCCAATCTCAAGAAATGTCTATCAGATAAATATTTGGTAGTACCTTTCCAAGATATAAAGGTAAACGAGTAATGTTAGTTAAAGAAAAATAGGATTCAAAGATATGATCCTAATACATTTGAGAACTGGAATCAGAAAAGAAGAAAAGTCAGTAAATCTCGAGGACGAGATTTTTATTAAGGTGGGGAGAATGTAACGACTCTCATCAAAAAATCATAATTACTAAAGTAATTTGACCAATAGGAAACCTTAATTAAGACACCCAAGTGATTCTGCGCAAACCCTAAAATTTTTAGAACAATCGGAATCAGGATCAGGGCCCCTAAAACTCAGGGGGGGTAAACCCTAGTTAACGATTATCCAAATAATTCGTTGGCAGAAATGAATTTAAGAAATCTGTCGACTCAGCTGAGCTAGTCCCACACGTGGCTACCCTATACAAATTTTGTGACCCTTACGGACCGTAAGGGTTATATGCTTACGGTCTGTAAGCTTGGCCAATTTCGTGTATAAATAGAAAACATTGGGACTTGAATTCTGGTTTCAGTACGACGCTCAAATTCAATTTGTGCGCTGAGATAAGTTCTGTATATCACAATTAACACACACGGGTTACTAATCGACGCCGCAATCAGGGTATTAGCACGATCGCTGCTACGATTCATTTTCCGATCGATCAATGTACTCAACGGGTGTTTAAGTGCTGCCCACATTAGGGTGATGTTTTGTCATTAGTCGTTAATTCGACGGATGTTTAAGCATAGCACTTTGTCATTCGTTGTGATGGTTGATCTCGTGAGTTATCATAAATGCTGTATTGATTACTAACCCCGAATTGTGTACCTATTTAGGCTAAAAAGGCTAATCAGTAGGCTAGGCTCTGCTCAAATTAAAACTGCAATGTGAGTCATTCTCTTTTTATCAACTATTTTACAATACCTCAAATTATTTTCAAGAGTTATAATTACAGGGACTAAGTCGTGGATATCTTGAATTACTGGTTAGTGGGGTATTGTGCACATTACTAATTTTCTCCCAGTTAGGTTCATTGACCTACTCGGGATAATCACTGTTAGGTTTATTGACCTACAGGGATAATCATCACTATTAGGTTCATTGATCTAATAGTGGTATGACCATCGTCACTATTGTGACATGTCACCATTGTGACAGAAAGCCAGATAAAAATAAGATAGAAGCCATTGTAATCGCTCTTATGCTGTAATTAATAACTATGCATCTGTCACGACCCCCGACCCACCCTGGACGGAATCGGGTGCCGCGAACAGTCCAGTGGTACCGGTGATTAATTTTGAAAACGTTTGCAGCGGAAATTTCATTAGGACCGTGAGTTAGGAAAAATATCAGAGTTTAGAAAACACCGGATTTTATTTTAATAAATAAATGGGATAAACCCATGTTTTAAGCTTTAATAAGGATAATTTTTTTTATATAAAACAATATTTCTTATTTGGATTTAATTAATAAATAAGCCACTTCTTGATGCCTTTCAGTGCCGTATCCATCTCTTACTCCAATCTACTGTAATTACCTGAAACACGTTTTTAAAAAGGTTTTGTCAGCGGGAAATACTGAGTGAGTTCATTCATTTTACTAAAACGACTCATTTGTTATAATTCACAGTATTAAGAGAGATTACAATGTTTCTGATATCAAACCAACTACCCACAGTATTTGTCACTCGACTCTTTTCTGTGACTGTGGTCATATCACCATTGGCTGCCCCAATGAATGACGGTTATCACTAAATTTAGGTTCGCCCACCTAAAGTGATAAAACTGCAATATTGTGCACAATACCCCACATACCGGCTGTAATTTGGTGATTACATAAACTTAATCGCTGTAATTATAACTTTGAAAATATTTTAAGAATTTATAAAGCAATTTGATAAAAAGAGAATGACTCACTTTGTAAGCATGCAGTATTGATTTAACAATCTTCTTGATTCCACTCCTTCTGATAATTAAGCGTATACTTTATTGTTATGAATCTTTTGAGGATTTAACAGCTTGTCTAATTGTATATGTGGGAGTATTCTGGTAGTTAAACATATAATTTAACAGAATGGAATACGTATTTGTGTAAAACCCAAATCAAACCTTAACGGTAGTCACGAGATTCGAACCTTAACGAAATTCACAAAGTATAGTCTTGTTTAGACAGCATTTTGGCATCCGTTTAACGAACTCACAAAATACAATACTTTGGCATCCGTTAGTTGGTTCATGAATCGATCGGACAGAACATCGCATAGGTAATTATTGGTTAGAACACCAACGTATGGAGAAAAGAATAGAAGAAATGAACAAAGGAAATGAATTCTTATGCTTTCTATTTATAGGTAAATTTTCTTTCTTAGCTAGGAAGTTTTCTTAACCATTAAGTTTCCTTACCTATTAAGTTTCCTTACCTATTAAGTTTCCTTACCTATTAAGTTTCCTTACGTATTAAGTTTTCTTATCCATATAACTAAATAACTTACTTAGTTGTTTAATTAATCTTGCTTAGCTTAATTAATCCTTCTTAACTTAATTAATCCTGATTAGCTTATTTAATTAATTTACTCAGCTAACTTAACTGTTAATTTTATTTAACTAGTAAGTTTACTTAGTTATTAAGTATTCTAGCAGTTCCCTTTTTACGAGTTCTAGTTTCTAGACACAATGGAACTCGTTTTAGTGTATTAACTCAATTCAACTTTAACGACAACTCACGAGATCAACCCTCACAACGAATGACAAAGTGCTATGCTTAAACATCCATCGGATTCACAACGAATGACAAAGTATAATTACTTAAACATTCATCGGAATCACGACTAATGACAAAGCATCACCCTAATGTGGGCAGCACTTAAACATCCATTGAGTACATTGATCGATCGGACATTGAATCGTAATAGCGATCGAGTTATTACCCTAATAACGGGCGGAGTCTCGGGATTGAGAAGGTATAATCCCAAGCTATTATTTACTATAATAAAAGCTAAAGGAAAGAATTGTAGCAGTGATCGAGTTAATACCCTGTGCAGCAGCACCCCTCTATACTAATTAGTGATTTCGTGTGTGTTGTAGAAGTGTTTGGACAATAATTCAGCATGAATTTGAAGTTTGAACGTCGTTCTAGTTGCAGAAATCAAGTGCCAAGGCCTGCTATTTATACACGAAATTTGACAAGCTTACGGACCGTAAGACTCCCAATGTTACGGTCCGTAAGGTGGCTTACGGTCCGTAAGGCTCTCAATGTTACGGTCCGTAAGGGACACCTTTTCACCATAGTGTAGCCGCGTGTGTTTCTAGCCTAGCTGAGTCGACGAAAATATTATTTTTAATTCTGACAGCGAGATATGAAGATAATCGTTGAGTGGGAATATCCCCCCTTGAGTTTTAGGGGCCCTAATCCTGATTCTGATGATTCTGAAAATTTTAGGGTTTGTGTAGAATCACTTGGGTGTCTTAATTAGGGTTTCCTTTTAGATAAAATAATAAAATAAATAGGACTTTTAATGAGGGTTGTTATATCAGGGTCCGGGTTTATACTTACAGAATATTTTTAGAACATTTTTGTGTGAGTCGTTACATTCTCCCCACCTTAATAAAAATCTCGTCCTCGAGATTTACTGGAATAAGTAAGAATACTTTTTCTTTATCTTAGATTCCAGCTCCCAAGTGTATTTGGGTTATGATATTTCTTTTTAGATTTATGTTATATTTTAGTCAACAAAATGACACAGATTTAAATATCAAATTTTGTGAATATGGTTTGTACCATGAGTAGGATTCAATGATTCAACTGAATTATTTCGAGAAATCGATGACAAACGAAATGAAATGATATAATTTCCAAGGTGACTAGGTTTATGCCGAAAGATATATGATCAATAGATATTTAAAATGAATGTGAAGGATTTTTAGAATCAATAAAATTCTTTGTCAAAGGAAAACTTTACTTTGATTGGTAACTGAGGAAGACTTAGAATTGACAGGTTCCAAATGAAATAAAAGCATGAAAAATGATCTGTCAAATATTTATGATATGAGAAAATCAAAGTGTTGAAATGAGTGAATTGTAAAGATATACAAAAAGACAATAGAGTTAGTGTATCATTATTTAGAGTTCCAAGTTATTTTAATTGCGAAACAATGTGATAGTACATTATTAGTGACCATATTTTTCATATTGTGTCCTAGTGATTAAAATATAATAAGAACAAGAACAAGTTGTTTTGGCATGACCAATCATTATATTATATTATTTGTATCTCTGTCTAAACCGTATCTTACATATCAAATACTATTTGTTACGCATTTTTACTATATGTAAATAGTCACTACTTTTAAATAAATATTTTAGTATTTTACTATACTATGTAAAATAACTTATATTTACTATGTAATATATATTACAAAATACTGCAATGAAGTTATTACATTACAAAATATTTTAGTATTATTATTTTGTAATAGAAATCACTATTATTTATAACGTTACATGAGAGTTATAAATAAAGGTGTAAAAATATTTATTGTATAAAAGTGTTTGTAAAATATTTGGTAAATATATAACACTTAATGGGTCGATTCTATTTAATTACTTATTTTCATTTTGAAATCACATAACGTTGTGAATGTATTTACAAATGTTGTAAATAAGTGAAAACGAGGACTATTCTTATAATGTTCCCTTAACCCAATGTAGTCATATTATTCTTATATGATTATTTTCTTTACAAAACATGTGATAGACAATTTATAAAATTTTATTCGTCCCTCTAATTCTTTGTATTGCTTTATAAAAATATAATACAAAATATATATTTTTATATATAATTAAGATTTACTAAATAAATATGATGACTTAATTTATATATATTAACTAGTCATTATCATAAGTGGATATTGGTTAGTGCTGCCTTGTTTAAGCATAGGTGATCAGTCCATGCCTAACTAAGGCTAGGTTATCCAATACCTTCTCTTGATAATAACTTTAGTACTTAAAAATAATATTAACACTTCTGTTTTTAATTTATTACTAATAATAAAATAAATAATTTAAACAAAATTTTAAATGAGAGTATATCTCATTCATACTTTTTATAAAAACATAATTTCTTTATCTCAATAGTTTAACAAGAATTTTAAATATAGTACTACTATATTGTAATTTAGGTAATTATTTATGTATATATAATCATTTAAATTTATCACGAAAGGTTCGATAAATGCTATAAGAACCATTAAGAAATATACTGAAAATATGACATAACTTTGTATATTATTATCTTAGCACATAATTGTTTTAAGATTGCTTTTATAGAATAAATCAACAAAGCGGATTCAATATAAATAAACAAATAATTAAATCCGAGATGTAGAGAAATCTTCAGATTTTGTGAAAACGTCATCACAAAGTGATCGTACTCAAAGAAACGATTCAATGAAGTCAAAGACCAATTAAGCATGTTATGTTTCAAAAGAAATGAAGTGATTGTTGGGATTATTTTGAATATGATGGCTTCGATTTATCATAAGGAACTTTGAATTGATTACGTACTGTGAGCAAAATAATTGAACTTGATTTAAACAAAACGAGTTTTAATAAGAAAATTCGAACATGGTTGCAACAGAAATTATGTATGCCAAAGAAAATTGAGTTTTTCAAGAAATTCATTGATTTGATATCAAGGAGTTATCGTTTTGCAATAATGCGGTTCACAGTACAAAAAGCGGAATGATATTTGAGTTTTAAATAAAATAACAAATCGGAATGAAGCCCTCCAATGGTCTTTATAAATCAAATGAATCACATGCGCAACAAATAGTGCATGTGTAATGTGTGAATTTACCAAGAAATGAAATAGATCAATATTCGCTACTTATGAAAGAAATCCTCATGGTATGATGATTATTAGGGAAAATAGAAATGCGAAAGTCAACTTTTTATATACGAAAAGTCAGAATTTGAAAGAAATATAAAAACTTTTATCTGGAATTTCGCGTGATAACCGTTGTTAAGTGAAATTACCAGGGAATATGAATAAAATAGAATAGGGAATTTGCAAAAGTATATGACTCCTTTTTCAGTGCTAATACTTATGACTCTGATTAGACTGTGCACCGATGGTTGTGAAGTCTTGTTTTAACGTACCTTAACGAGATTCATGTCGTTTGTAGGATCGCGTGACAAAGTGTTTCTTTTTGATTTAGTAGTTCTTTTATTTGACGGAATTAACATTGGTGTCATCGTGCTTAATTTATATTTTCCAAAGGTTTTGCCTTAAAAGTTGTGTGTGATATATTTCAACATATGTATAATTTAAGTTTTATGTATTTTCTTGTGCACTAGAACAACTTTACATGCTTCATACTTGCGTTAATAAGTTATGGTAACGTATTGGAAATTCTTATATTTTTGATGGTATCTCATCTTAATGGGTTTCTATTGCTCGAGTTACTAGGCAGATAATCAAACGAAATAATGTTTGATGTCAGAAAAGAGATTCCTAATAAAGAAATTTAGACACATACGCTTGTACTTTATTCCTAATTGACTTTTGGAATTTCTTATAGATATACATATCTATATAATCACATATTTCACATACTGAAATAAACATGCCATCTAGCAGGTCAATGTTTTTAACAAATTCATATTTCCAAAAACTAATTAGATATCTGGTCATAATACTATTTAGGGAAATCTTGTCACTCTTTTGACATATTATATACCCCGTCTAACCCGGTTCGCGCCAGAGAGGTAATCTTAGTATATCCGGACAAACTGGAGAGTCTGCTACACCATACCCAGGCTTGCCGGAGAAAATTCTATTTCCCATAAATAGTATCTTTTCAAAAGTACCTCTTTTATTAGAGTTTTTATCCAGAATCAAGGAAACTTGTATTTCCCGTAACATATCTTATTCTAGACCAATTAATAAGCAATAATTACTATTAATTCTTGCTTATTTATCATATCTTACAATATTCTAATTACCATTCTTATGGTATACAAAAACCCATCATAATTTATTCACATAAGTACTTAACTTATCTTGAAGTTTATACTAAGGCATCTTTTCTTAAGTTCAAGTCTAAATACTTATCATGTGTGCTACCAGTTAATAGCAATCTCCTAACTCTTTTATATAACTTAGGTATTATTATTACAACACCTTTAGGCTTGAAGTAGTGGCTCTTTGAGTTGGCTCTGATACCACCTTCTGTCACGACCCCCGACCCACCCTGGACGGAATCGGGTGCCGCGAACAGTCCAGTGGTACCGGTGATTAATTTTGAAAACGTTTGCAGCGGAAATTTCATCAGGACCGTGAGTTAGGAAAAATATCAGAGTTTAGAAAACAACAGATTTTATTTTAATAAATAAAAGGGATAAACCCATGTTTTATAATGGTAGCTTTAATAAGGATAATTTTTTATATATAAAACAATATTTCTTATTTGGATTTAATTAATAAATGAGCCACTTCTTGATGCCTTTCAGTGCCGTATCCATCTCTTACTCCAATCTACTGTAATTACCTGAAACGCGTTTTTAAAAAGGTTTTGTCAGCGGGAAATACTGAGTGAGTTCATTCATTTTACTAAAACGACTCATTTGTTATAATTCACAGTATTAAGAGAGATTACAATGTTTCTGATATCAAACCAACTACCCACAGTATTTGTCACTCGACTCTTTTCTGTGACTGTGGTCATATCACCATTGGCTGCCCCAATGAATGACGGTTATCACTAAATTTAGGTTCGCCCACCTAAAGTGATAAAACTGCAATATTGTGCACAATACCCCACATACCGGCTGTAATTTGGTGATTACATAAACTTAATCGCTGTAATTATAACTTTGAAAATATTTTAAGAATTTATAAAGCAATTTGATAAAAAGAGAATGACTCACTTTGTAAGCATGAAGTATTGATTTAACAATCTTTTTGATTCCACTCCTTCTGATAATTAAGCGTATACTTTATTGTTATGAATCTTCTGAGGATTTAACAGCTTGTTTAATTGTATATGTGGGAGTATTCTGGTAGTTAAACATATAATTTAACAGAATAGAATACGTATTTGTGTAAAACCCAAATCAAACCTTAACGGTAGTCACGAGATTCGAACCTTAACGAAATTCACAAAGTATAGTCTTGTTTATACAGCATTTTGGCATCCGTTTAACGAACTCACAAAATACAATACTTTGGCATCCGTTAGTTGGTTCATGAATCGATCGGACAGAACATCGCATAGGTGATTATTGGTTAGAACACCAACGTATGGAGAAAAGAATAGAAGAAATGAACAAAGGAAATGAATTCTTAAGCTTTCTATTTATAGGTAAATTTTCTTTCTTAGCTAGGAAGTTTTCTTAACCATTAAGTTTCCTTGCCTATTAAGTTTCCTTACCTATTAAGTTTCCTTACCTATTAAGTTTCCTTACATATTAAGTTTTCTTATCCATATAACTAAATAACTTACTTAGTTGTTTAATTAATCTTGCTTAGCTTAATTAATCCTGCTTAACTTAATTAATCCTGATTAGCTTATTTAATTAATTTACTCAGCTAACTTAACTGTTAATTTTATTTAACTAGTAAGTTTACTTAGTTATTAAGTATTCTAGCAGTTCCCTTTTTACGAGTTCTAGTTTCTAAACACAATGGAACTCGTTTTAGTGTATTAACTCAATTAAACTTTAACGACAACTCACGAGATCAACCCTCACAACGAATGACAAAGTGCTATGCTTAAACATCCATCGGATTCACAACGAATGACAAAGTATAATGTCACACCCCGAATTTCCACGTGTCACCGGTGGGCCCGGTGGGGAGTATCGTGACGTAGTTGATAACATCATAGTCAAACAACACAATATATAAATGCACAGCGGAAGCAAAAGATAAATATATTACAATTCGAATATAAAGTAATATCAAGTATTACAACGGAAAGTAGAGGATCCACAGGCGGATCTTAAAACATAACATTTGTTCAACAGACTTTAAGCGCCTAGAACTTGCAAGATTCCTTATTAACGCCCTGAGCAGCTTCCAGCCTATTACGTACTTGTACCTGTCACTTAGACTTTGGAAAATACGTCAGTTTTCACTGGTAAATACACTCAACTGACTCATTTGAAAAGAGTTTATGAAAATTGGTTTAGGCGCACAAGGCACAAAACTATTTTGACACTTTGATTAAGATGCACAAGGCAAGATTAATCTTTTATGCTTGGGACAAACTATATCTCATGTTATCAGTTTTACATAACTTGCTCTACATACGGGGCCCGGTTCTATGCCGGTTCATGATTAACCGACACACCACTATTCCCTTATTGGAAATCCCTTATTGGGTATAAATAATTAATTAGCATATAGCATCTGTCAGGTGTATGCCTACACCCCGTGCTTAAGTCGTGGCCATTTCAATTGAATGAGTCAAGGATATCCAGGACACGGTCGCATTAACCCCCAATGTTTCAGTCAAGCAATACGAATTAAAACAGGTTATTTGGATTTCCCGACTCATTGGTCTTCGAATCCCATACCTGGCCATGCGGTATTTATATTACCGTATCCCAAGCCCGTAATAGGGAAAATAAGTTAAGAGTATTTACCTGAGCTAGCTCCTGTCTTAAATAGCAAGAATTATAATAACTCAGCCGTATTCACTTAAGTAAGCGTAGGTACAATTTACCGGAAGGCTCTAGTCTGGAATGATGGTATAAATAACCAATTAGAATGCTAACTGGTCTTTAATTAAGCCTAAGCTTAGACCGGCTAGTCTTAAAGAAAAAATACAGTTCAAACGCATGAATAAGCGAAGACCTGAAAAGAATGTGCTTTAGACCCGACAAGTTTGGAGGCTTGTATAACATGGGTTTTTCATACACATTCTGGATTTTTGAAATAAAATGATAAGGTTAAACCCGTTTCGGTTATTTTATGAAAACTAGCCTCGTAGGCTTAACCGTACGCTTATGAGCGAAGCCGGGTAACCGGATGAGTTATACACAAGTTTCATATGCCAATATGTTTAAATTATGTTAAGATATCAGTAAGATATCAACATGTATGCCTGTTATAGTTTTAAAACTGAATTAAGCCTCAAAAGGGCAATTTGGTCATTTTACGATGCATAAAGGGAGCTAGTGGATAAACTGATGTCATGGTCATTATGTTTTTGTAAAAATACTTTATTTATGATGTTATTTCAGTAGGGTATCGAAAACATGTGTGGTTTATAGTTTAAAACCAAACTATACCCCGAAAGGGCATTTTGGTAATTTCACACATAGTTTGGTGACTCATTTGGAAATCTGAGTTTGGGTCAAGTACCTACTGAATTCATATTTAAAATATGTTTAAAAATCAGTAGGTATCAAGTTTTATTTCATAGATATGGTATTAAACCATACTATGCACCGAAAAGGCGTAAAAGTTGGTAAATGACGATCTAGATGAGGTTTAAGATTAAGTATATGTTATGAACAGGTTTGTAAGGTTAAAATAAGTTATTTATTAGTTCATAACAGTAGGTAAAAGATTTAGTTATGAAATTTTACTAAAATTCATTTTAAGCCTCATAAGGGTATTTTCGTCATTTATCAATACACGCAACGCATGCTTGCAAACTCAGTTTGAATCTGATTTAATATTTAAAAATTTTATAAATATAATATAACATCAGTGAATGAGGAGTTTTGCCATAAGAATCATGTTTATACCATTCCATATGCCGAAAGGGCATTTTGGTCATTTTAAAAATATAAAAATAGTTTTTATGCAAAACTCAAATCATGACCAGATCTTGACATCAAAATAAATTTGAAATATTGTTAGATCAGTTTATAAACCACATGCATGCTCATATTTATAAAAAAATTCTCATTTTAACATAAAAGGGCATTTTAGGCGTTTTAACGAAACTTGTGTTAAATCTCAGATTTTGCATATGATCTTGTAGTATGACCACAGAGGGTTATACTACATAATATAAGGATCATAATATGACTTTGATTCAGCTCTTAAAGTTATTAAGTCGGGTCAGATTTGAAAGTCAAAGGTTTGGTCAAACTGTTTGACTTTTAGAGTCAAACAAGCAATTACACCAAGGTGATTAGTTTGACATGTTCTTGTAACAATTACCAAGTTATTTAGGTGACAAAACATGATCTATAACCTCTGTTATATCAGATTTGATTAAAATAAGAATCTACCCAGTTTGACTTTTCTTGTTACTAACTTTGACTTAACAACTGGACCTGAATTTGTAGGAATCAATAAGCATGATTTTGATGGATCATTACTAGCATTAATACCATCAATTAACAAGATTCAATTGGACTTAGAACTGATCAATTCGTGATCAATTCTGGAAGTCAAACAAAAGTCAAATATTGGTGTTCTAGGCTAAAATATCAAGAGCAAAGATCAATACATAAAGGAGCACTTACAAACACTGAGTGGATGATCAAAGAACACCAGAAAGGTCCAAGATGATACTCCAATTTCGGATTAGAACCTGTTTGGATGTTTGAAGGTTGCAAAAACTTATAAAAGTGATGGTTATGTGGTTTTCTATAGGATTTTTGGACGAATCGGATCACAACAGGTGTCGGGTGGTTTAAACATACTATGGGTAAGCCCCTAGTATTGATTTAAGTGGTTTGGGAATCAGTTTGGATGTGATGACAGCCAGAAACAGGCTGTTATATGCTGTTTGCACGTCTGTACAGGCCATGCGGCCCGCGTGTGGGAACACAGCAGCCTAAAGCGGGCCGTCTGACAGTTCTTAACAGCAGCAACAGTTTGAATTATGGCAGAAATGGTCCCTGTCGGTCTTTTAAGGTCATTTAAGCACGTTTAAGGCCCGTTAACCTCTATTTAAGGCTCTAACATGAAGTTTAAACATAGGGGACATGAAACATGTTCAAAAACATGTCGGATGTCAGTCCGTTTGGCCGTACGGTCACGTTATGTGTCGAATTACGACGAAACACGAACGGACGCGAAAAACGACCCAAACGACGCGACGAAGGGAATTTTATCAAAGCGATCACTAAAATAAAATATTTTAGTGCTTACATAAATTTTTGGGTGTCCACGGATATTCAGAATGTGAGATATGCGCGAAAATGCAAACTTGTGCACTTTTTGACACTTTTGGTCCCTGAATGACATAAAAGTTTATTTTTGCGCACGAAACACCTCTAAGCCTATATCTAAGCTACATGAAGATAAAATAGGGTATGTTTAACTTATGGACATATTCCGGAAGGTCCGTTACCATACGATTTGACCTACTTTTGCAGTTTTACGCAATTAGTCCCTGAATTGCGCAAAATAGCGCGAGATGGCATTTAATGATACCCAAGCCTCCTATGGCCCATAATGGGCATTACCAAGCTTATATCTAAATATTACTATGCTCTCGTTTGCCTGGATGATCACCGAAAGGCGTAGATTTAAAAGTTGACGCTTTAGGTCCCTCTATTGCGCAAACTTGCGCATCTCATCATTTATTAGTATTGAAGCCTTATCTAATTCATATTAGGCATTATTGGAAGTATTATTAAACATCACGATGCTTCGGGTTCGCTAAAAGGTCATTCAGAGGTATAAATAAACATATTGACACTTTTAGCCCCTCTAACTTGCAAAGTTGCGCGTAACTTTACTTATAGGCATAAAAACCTTAGATGGCCATTATTTGGCATTCCCGAGAGTATAATTAAATATTATTAAGCTCCCGGTTTGTTAGAAGGTCACTCAGAGGTAAGAATTAACATGTTGACGCTTTTAACCCTTTATTGCGCAAACTTTCAATTAATCACATAAACGGCTATACTTGATTAACAAGTGGCTCATTTGTGAATATAAAACCATAAAAGGTTATTTAGAAACTTATTTTAGTTATGATAATACTTCCAGTCCTTTCATAATCAAAGTTTTTGATTTTTCGAAAAATTAATCCCTTAAATTCCACATTGGACTTTATTAGGGTTTATTACACGTGTCAATACATCATTGGACGTGATTTTACGAGGTGTTACATCCTCACCCCCTTAAAAGAAATCTCGACCTCGAGATTTGCTAAAATGCTGGAAGTACTTTTTGTCACATGACGGACTTAACTTCTATAGCATATTTGGAGTCTTTCCCAGCTTCCCAAAGTGACCTTTATATTTGGTACCTGTATCTTTTTGGAGCTTCTAATCCTGTCGATCCTCAATCGACACAGGTTGCTCATCATATCATAAATATGCACATCAATATGTGATAATGCTTCTTGACTTATTGGTGAAACATATCCTCAATCCACCAGTGTACAATGCATTGTATGCTCCGCCAAGCTCCTTAAATAGGCTTTAGCTTATAAGCTATTTGATCTGATACATTTGATTCCCTCGAACGATTTTATATATTCAGAGTTTAACTAGCCTGAAAATTAACAAAATGGTACACCCTTCCAGGGTGATATCTGTCACGACCCCCGACCCACCCTGGACGGAATCGGGTGCCGTGAACAGTCCAGCGGTACCGGTTTTTAAAAAACGTTGCAGCGGAAATTTCATCAGGACCGTGAGTTAGGAAAAATATCAGAGTTTAGAAAACACCGGATTTTTATTTAAAAGAGATGGGATAAACCCATGTTTTATAATGTGAATGTTGTTTACAATATTTCTTAATTTGATTTAAATAAAATAAGCCACTTCTTGAAGCCTTTTCAGTGTCGTATCCAGCTCTTATTCCACTTACCTGAAAAATATTTGGAAAAGGTTTTGTCAGCTATTACACTGAGTGAATTCATTCCATTTTTTATAAATATATTGTTATACCTTACAGTATTTAAGGTTTTTATATTTATCCAATTCACTCAGTATTTGTCAAATAATGACAGTTCCAAGGTGACAGTAATCATATCAATTATTGACTTCACTTTAATCCAAATAGTGAACTCATCAAATAAATGTATTTGACTATTATTCAATTTATCTGCCACTAGGCGATTCCTGTGAATATAATCATATAAATATTGATTATTCTTTCAATTAATGATTCTGGTCATATCACTGTTGATCATTCTTTCAACTAGTGATTCTATAACACTGTTGATCATTCTTTCAACTAGTGCTTTCGGTCATGTCACTGTTGATCATTCTTTCAACTAGTAACTCAGATTATATTACTGTTGATCATTCTCTCAACTAGTAATTTCTATTCATAACACTGTTGATCATTCTCTCAACCCGTGTCTTCAGACATAATGATGTCCCGTGACATTTCTTTATCAAATATATTACTTTTGGCATAAAACCATTTAATCCATAAAATGACATATATCAATTTAGGTCAAATTACTATAACTTATCAAATATGATAATTAAATAATTGTAATATCATTATTTAATATTTCAATGTGACTAAGACTAAAATATAATCTTAGTAAAATGCATAATTTCCATTATTAATTGTAATCATGATAATATTACCTAACTTTCTGGCAAATAATAAAAATAATAATCAAATAATATATAAATCTTTCATACCAGCAGTTTAATATAAAAACTTAATTACTGTAAGTATAACTGGTAATCATTCAGGATTCTGTAAAATCTTTGTAAATATATTTGTTTCACGAAAGGTGATAAACTGTGAGAAAATATAATAGACTCACAAACTGTGAGAAAAGAGAAATGAACTCACATTGCAGATTTCTACGGGCAAAGCTTAGTCTACAGATAATCCTTTGATATATATTGCAGATTCAATTTGAGCAGAGCCTAGCCTATTGATTAGCCTTTTTAACCTAATGCATATGAACTAGGTAAGTAACTTAATATAGCATTTTACGATAACTCACGAGATCATATTCTCACAACGAATGACAAAGTGCAATACTTTATCCATCGAATTAACGATGATCCGTCGAATTAACGACGAACGACAAAGTATAATACTTTACCTATCGAATTAACGACAATCCATCAAATTAATGACGAACGATAAAGTATAACCCTAATGTGGGCGGCACTTAAACATTCATTGGATATATGGATCGATCGGACAATGAATCGTAATAGCGATTAAGTTAATACCCTGTTCTGCAGCACCCCGCTATGCTTAATTGAAGATTCGTGTGTGTTAATTGAAGTAAACAGCTGAGAACTCGAAGAATTGGACGAATTCTTTCGTCGTTTGAACACCAGAAAGCGAATGCCAATGTCCTCTATTTATAGGTGAAATTTGGTCTGCCCTGCGCATCGTAGGCTAAAGATGCCATACGCATCGTATGGTATCCCTGCGCACCGTATGCATAAAACACCCTGCGCATCGTATGGGTTCTTAAGCTGGCTGCGCATCGTAGCAGAAAAGCCCCTGCGCATCGTATGGGTTCAAAATTAGCTATCTGCTTGCCACGTGTGTTTCCAGTCTTGCTGAGTCGACGATATTATAAAATTCAACTTCTTTAACACGTAAAATTAGATAATCATCAAGTAGGGAATGCCCCCCCTGAGTTTTAGGGGCCCTAATCCTGATTCTGAAAATTATGAAAATTCTAGGGTTTGCACAGAATCACTTGGGTGTCTCAATTAGGGTTTCCTATTGGTCAAATTAATTTACTAATTATGACTTTTGATGAGAGTCGTTACAATATCTTTGTGGAACCTTATTCCTTAACAAGAACTTAGAAGGTTTGTTACTCTCATTAATCCTTGATTTTTCTGCCGAACATTGGCAACTTACAGATGATTATGAATTTGTATGATCTTATTTGTTGTTTCCAAGGCAACTTTCAGATCCTGCTAATTGGACTTACAAATCTTCTATTTACTCATAGATGTTTAACATTCCATCTATACAAGGTCTTCAAAGGAGCAGCCTTGATACTTATATAACAATTATTATAGAAATACTGATCTTAAGGTGAGATGGTTATTCCAACCACTGCTTTAAGCTAATCTTATGGAATAGCTAATCCTTACAGTTAGTCGAACAAATCGACGATCCTGGGTAGCTGATAACGATTCTTAATTGTTGCCTAATCAGGGTTGCGGTACACAATGCATAAGCAGACTGAACCGTCTTTCTTAATTAACTATACCGAATTCTCAGAATATTGAGTTAGGCTATACGAACCCTTTATTTAAAACTTACCTAACCAGGGTTTCGATTCTTCCAATGATGGTACTAGCCGTCTTGGAGATTTCACAATATTACAACCCTAAATGGGATATAAATCTTAACTCTACCTGCCTTTCAGGAGGTAAATAGGGTAATCTTGGGAAAGATAATCAAGGTACAATGAGGTACAGAGATTTTCCGAATCTCAGGCTCCAGTTCACCTGTCGTATTTTGTGCCAGATAAATGACACATCCTTTTTACAGTTGCAAAGATGTCCTAAGTAGAGATACTTATAAGGGCATTTTTATATTGGATATCTTCTTTGAATACTACTAGTCGACTCTAGTACAATATGACCAAAGATGATAAAATAATAAGGATTACGAAACGCTCGATTGCTGATATAAAATCTTTAAGAGATATACTGAAATATGAAATGAAATTGTGTATCATTATCTTAGCACATGATTGTGTTAAGACTGATTTTATAGAATAAACCAACAAAACAGATTTAATAGAATAATTAAACCCGTATGCAACGAGATTAGCACAAGCTTCAAATTTTGTGAGAACGTCATCACAAGGTGATCGTGACCAAATGAATGATTCAGTGAAAGTGAAAACCAAACAATTCTGTTATGGTTTTGGAATAGATGAAATTCTTAACAGAATTTATTTATTTATAAACTTTTATTTGTACTAGAGTCAAATAATAACTTAACTTAGATACTACATATCAGCGACTATATCTGGAATTATTTCCGCTTCTTGCGTAGTAAGTACGAATGCTTGCTCGTTCTTCTTGGCTTCGTCTGTGGTTCTGGCCTTGTTGTCAGGTGCTTTGGTTAGTTTAGGGCAATGTGGTTTGATGTGTCCTGTTTCTCCGCAATTGAAACAAATAGTAGTTTTTCTTCTACACTCTTCCTCTGTATGTCCGGTCATCTTGCAGAAGTTACAGTAGGATGTTCTCCTAAAACGGCATTTTCCTGAGTGCTTTTTGTTACAGCTTCTGCAGATAGGTTGCTCCAATGACGATTCAGTTCCTGTCTTTTTGTAGAATTCTTGCGAAATTTTCTGGGCTAACTCTTTCTTCTTATTTTCTTCTCTTGTGCGAATTAGTCCATCTGTCAACATGTTAGCTAGTTCGACTGCTTCTTCAATAGTCTGTGGTCTAGTGGCCTTGACTATGTCTCGAATTTCATTAACTAATCCCCAAATATAACGAGAAATAAGTACAGGTTCTGGCGAAGCCAGAGTTGGTACCATTCTTGCATATTCGAAGAACGTTGTCGTATATTCACGACAATTGACATCTATCATTTTATGATTTAGGAACTTGTTAGCTATTCGTTCCTTTTCATAAGGAGGACAAAATTTCCTTTCTGTCATTTCCTTGAATTTTTCCCAGTTCATGGCATAAGCCATGCCACTTCCTTTTGCCTGAAGAATTGTATTCCACCATTCTAAGGCTTCTTCCTTGAAGAGATTAGATGCATACATCACCTTATCTTCTTCGGCGCATTTGCTGATTGTAAGAACAGCTTCTGTCTTTTCCAACCATCGCAGAGCAGCTGTAGCTCCTTCACTGCCGGCGAACTCAGTTGGTTTACAGGCTAAAAATTCTTTGTAGGTACACCCGAAAGTCATCGCCTTCTTTTTCTTGAGAAATGGGGTTTTGATAATATCATCATTACCTCCATGGACACTATGGCTAAAACCATCGTCACGAGTATGCTTGCTACTCACAACTTTGGTAGGTTCTACGGTATTTTTAACAGCTTTAATTATTGAAGGTAAAGCATTAGCTATTCCTTGAGCTATTAAATTTTCTATAGCATTTTTATCCAAAGGATTTTCATTATTAACATGAACTTCTGGATTATGTGGTACTTCATTCGACATCTGAATTGCAAACATTTTCACATATTAACATCACAGAAAACAAACAATACTTCCAGGATATTATCTGTGCATATTAACATATATATATATATTCATATATAACACATATGTTAATTTGTATCAGTTTCCTAACTTTATTGTTTAAGTTTAGGTATTTAAAAAGAACACCTAATCAGCTTAAACAAGTGGCTCTTTGAGTTTGGCTCTGATACCACCTTCTGTCACGACCCCCGACCCACCCTGGACGGAATCGGGTGCCGTGAACAGTCCAGCGGTACCGGTTTTTAAAAAACGTTGCAGCGGAAATTTCATCAGGACCGTGAGTTAGGAAAAATATCAGAGTTTAGAAAACACCGGATTTTTATTTAAAAGAGATGGGATAAACCCATGTTTTATAATGTGAATGTTGTTTACAATATTTCTTAATTTGATTTAAATAAAATAAGCCACTTCTTGAAGCCTTTTCAGTGTCGTATCCAGCTCTTATTCCACTTACCTGAAAAATATTTGGAAAAGGTTTTGTCAGCTATTACACTGAGTGAATTCATTCCATTTTTTATAAATATATTGTTATACCTTACAGTATTTAAGGTTTTTATATTTATCCAATTCACTCAGTATTTGTCAAATAATGACAGTTCCAAGGTGACAGTAATCATATCAATTATTGACTTCACTTTAATCCAAATAGTGAACTCATCAAATAAATGTATTTGACTATTATTCAATTTATCTGCCACTAGGCGATTCCTGTGAATATAATCATATAAATATTGATTATTCTTTCAATTAATGATTCTGGTCATATCACTGTTGATCATTCTTTCAACTAGTGATTCTATAACACTGTTGATCATTCTTTCAACTAGTGCTTTCGGTCATGTCACTGTTGATCATTCTTTCAACTAGTAACTCAGATTATATTACTGTTGATCATTCTCTCAACTAGTAATTTCTATTCATAACACTGTTGATCATTCTCTCAACCCGTGTCTTCAGACATAATGATGTCCCGTGACATTTCTTTATCAAATATATTACTTTTGGCATAAAACCATTTAATCCATAAAATGACATATATCAATTTAGGTCAAATTACTATAACTTATCAAATATGATAATTAAATAATTGTAATATCATTATTTAATATTTCAATGTGACTAAGACTAAAATATAATCTTAGTAAAATGCATAATTTCCATTATTAATTGTAATCATGATAATATTACCTAACTTTCTGGCAAATAATAAAAATAATAATCAAATAATATATAAATCTTTCATACCAGCAGTTTAATATAAAAACTTAATTACTGTAAGTATAACTGGTAATCATTCAGGATTCTGTAAAATCTTTGTAAATATATTTGTTTCACGAAAGGTGATAAACTGTGAGAAAATATAATAGACTCACAAACTGTGAGAAAAGAGAAATGAACTCACATTGCAGATTTCTACGGGCAAAGCTTAGTCTACAGATAATCCTTTGATATATATTGCAGATTCAATTTGAGCAGAGCCTAGCCTATTGATTAGCCTTTTTAACCTAATGCATATGAACTAGGTAAGTAACTTAATATAGCATTTTACGATAACTCACGAGATCATATTCTCACAACGAATGACAAAGTGCAATACTTTATCCATCGAATTAACGATGATCCGTCGAATTAACGACGAACGACAAAGTATAATACTTTACCTATCGAATTAACGACAATCCATCAAATTAATGACGAACGATAAAGTATAACCCTAATGTGGGCGGCACTTAAACATTCATTGGATATATGGATCGATCGGACAATGAATCGTAATAGCGATTAAGTTAATACCCTGTTCTGCAGCACCCCGCTATGCTTAATTGAAGATTCGTGTGTGTTAATTGAAGTAAACAGCTGAGAACTCGAAGAATTGGACGAATTCTTTCGTCGTTTGAACACCAGAAAGCGAATGCCAATGTCCTCTATTTATAGGTGAAATTTGGTCTGCCCTGCGCATCGTAGGCTAAAGATGCCATACGCATCGTATGGTATCCCTGCGCACCGTATGCATAAAACACCCTGCGCATCGTATGGGTTCTTAAGCTGGCTGCGCATCGTAGCAGAAAAGCCCCTGCGCATCGTATGGGTTCAAAATTAGCTATCTGCTTGCCACGTGTGTTTCCAGTCTTGCTGAGTCGACGATATTATAAAATTCAACTTCTTTAACACGTAAAATTAGATAATCATCAAGTAGGGAATGCCCCCCCTGAGTTTTAGGGGCCCTAATCCTGATTCTGAAAATTATGAAAATTCTAGGGTTTGCACAGAATCACTTGGGTGTCTCAATTAGGGTTTCCTATTGGTCAAATTAATTTACTAATTATGACTTTTGATGAGAGTCGTTACAATATCTTTGTGGAACCTTATTCCTTAACAAGAACTTAGAAGGTTTGTTACTCTCATTAATCCTTGATTTTTCTGCCGAACATTGGCAACTTACAGATGATTATGAATTTGTATGATCTTATTTGTTGTTTCCAAGGCAACTTTCAGATCCTGCTAATTGGACTTACAAATCTTCTATTTACTCATAGATGTTTAACATTCCATCTATACAAGGTCTTCAAAGGAGCAGCCTTGATACTTATATAACAATTATTATAGAAATACTGATCTTAAGGTGAGATGGTTATTCCAACCACTGCTTTAAGCTAATCTTATGGAATAGCTAATCCTTACAGTTAGTCGAACAAATCGACGATCCTGGGTAGCTGATAACGATTCTTAATTGTTGCCTAATCAGGGTTGCGGTACACAATGCATAAGCAGACTGAACCGTCTTTCTTAATTAACTATACCGAATTCTCAGAATATTGAGTTAGGCTATACGAACCCTTTATTTAAAACTTACCTAACCAGGGTTTCGATTCTTCCAATGATGGTACTAGCCGTCTTGGAGATTTCACAATATTACAACCCTAAATGGGATATAAATCTTAACTCTACCTGCCTTTCAGGAGGTAAATAGGGTAATCTTGGGAAAGATAATCAAGGTACAATGAGGTACAGAGATTTTCCGAATCTCAGGCTCCAGTTCACCTGTCGTATTTTGTGCCAGATAAATGACACATCCTTTTTACAGTTGCAAAGATGTCCTAAGTAGAGATACTTATAAGGGCATTTTTATATTGGATATCTTCTTTGAATACTACTAGTCGACTCTAGTACAATATGACCATTGGGATATCTCAGAGGTTCCATGCATTAAACCTCCATACTGATCAGGCATGGAAGCAATCTATGGGACACACTAGGATCCGCCAATTCTCATATGGCACTTTTATCAAACATAGTTTGGCATTCGCAGGCGATAGAAAACAATGAGAAAATAATAAAATAAAATAATATATATTGTCGTACTCTTTCTGAGGAAGAGTATTCCAGATTCTTATGAAAGGATTATCTTCGAGGATGGGAGAGATGGTCATTACGGATTCCATTGATAAGTTATACCTCACATTTAATATATGGAGTTCTTATGAATGTAATCCAGAGTTTGCTAAGCTTATGGTTTGCTAAAGGTTTATTATCCCTTACATCATTGTAAAAATACTTAGCAGACACTATCAATGCTAAAAGGTAAGGGACGTACCTAATGCTATAATCGATGTGCACTGTCTCTGGTATTTAACCGGTAGTCCAGGCGGTTCCTTTCTTATCCTTCCCAGACTTAGCTGCTCCTTTCTTGGCAGCCTTAGGGCAATTAGTACTGATGTGCCCCTTTTCGCCACAGCTGAAACAGTTTGCATCCTTCATGTCCCTACATTCGTGGGACTGGTGGCCAGCTCTTTTACAGATGCCACATTGCTTTATCTTTTGGTTTAATCGACACTGCCCCCAATGTCTTCTTTTGCAGGTTTTGCATGTAGGCTTTTTGTTGGTATCCTGTTAGTTATTGTTGAGCTTGGATTTGCTCTTCTTAGGATTCTGAGAGTCATCCTCCTCCCTTTGTCTCTTCTCATTAGTTTCATTCTCGATCGACTTTTGTCTCACTATATCTAGAGTGAGAGATAAGGATAGATCTACAGCTGATCTATAGTTGATTGGCCTTGAAGCTTTAACATTCCCTTTTATTTCTGGTGCCAAACCGCCGATGAAACGCGCAATGCGTTTTGGTTCCGGGGTAATTAAATAGGGTACCAGTCTAGATAGGGAGTTGCAGTCGGTAACATATTGCTGACAATTTAGGTTTTTCATTGTGAGAGTCAGAAAATCTGTCTCCACCTTTTCCACTTCGTGTTGTGGACAATAGTTCTCTTTGATAAGATCCACAAACTTGGACCATCCCATACTGTATAGGGAAATTTTCCCCGTGGACTGCATCATGGCCCTCCACCATACAAGAGCCTCTCCCTTGAAAGATTGTGAAACAAATTTTACTACGTCCTTATCAGCACAATCGCTGATGTCCACAACAGTTTCCATTTCCTCAAGCCATTCCATAGCATCAATTGCTCCTTTTTCGCCATTGAAATCTCTGGGTTTGCATGAGACGAAATATTTGTAGGTGCACCCGCCTTCAGTTGAACGGGGCTTATCATAGAGTACTAACTCCTGAGGTTCGCTCTTTTCATCTGAAGAGTGAACGGAGCTCTCCTTACGAGCTGATGTATGTGTTTCCGTATGGATCTTTGAGTGAGTGACACTCGGTTCCTTTTTGTTCTCAAGGACCTTATCCACAACTTCACTAATTGCTGCGCTAATCAAGGCCTGAAGAGTAGTGCCATTAACATTTATATTTATATTTGCATCCTTGTTTTTAGCCGCCGTATTGCTGTGTGCTTCGTCGGAAACCTCCATTCTGGAGCTTTGGTACTAAACACCAAAAATAACATATGCTTAGATGCAAGTTATTATGGAATCATCATAATGGATGATTTATAAAGTCATGGTATTACTAAACCATAATGGCTGTTAGGTTTATAACTTCCTTATAGTATGCTACTAGAAAGTATGTCAATTATATTTAGCCTAGGTCAAAAAGGACCATCAATTGTGTTTATGGTTTGGACCGAGTCCATTACCTTTTGACTGGGGATCACACTGTCACAACTGTCCTTGTCATAACGACAATCTTTAGATAGTTGGAAGGCTTATCATGAAGGACATTAATAATCATAGGCCCGAAGGCCTTGTCACAAAGGACATACAAAATATGGCACTTAAGGCATTAATATATAAGCCGCAATCTTATTGGATCAGAGATCTTAAGGTTCGAACATAGTTCTTCACCTTTGGACAGAGAGTCAAAGACTACAGCCGTCATCTTTTTGGAAGATAATTTATTTTGCCACAAAGGCTAGTCAATGTACATCATTCTGACTAACTGGATGATTGTGAGCCCCAGAGGAGTCAGACTTGGTGAAGCTTTGAAGGCTAACTAACCAAGTAGTAAGAATTTGTTTAATTATATAGCGAATTGTCGAACTTGACGATTAAATAGCCATGGTGTAACTTAACCATATGGGCCAATAGATAGTATTAAATTTATTTGATTATGCTTGGCCTAGGTTTTAGATAAACCATCTTTGGCGTTTAAACGGAATATAATCCTTCATATTTATTAGACAGGGGACATACGTCACGACTGTCAATGTCGTACCGACATTTTATATAGTATAAGGGCTTGTCCAAAGGACTTTTTGATGGCACAGAGGCCTTGTCACTAGGGAAATTTTAAAACATAATCAATGATTCCTTTGGATCAGAAAATTCCATAATTCATTGTCTTGACAAGAAGTTATGAAATAAAACTATCGTTTTCATGTATGCATCCTTGCCCGTAGGTATACATCCCTGGTGGATGTTTAGATGTGTACATCACGTTCGACGTTTATTAGCCATGATTCCTATTGATTATATAGGCTAAATAAGGGGTTTGGAAGTTCCTAATATAGAGATGACAAGCGTGATTTTATCGCATCACTGTTGTCGGGAGTGTTAACACGTTTTCAAGTGTTAATCAGGATCTGAATCTCTTCTAAACAGGTTTTACCATCTTAGCTAGGTCTTCAATGACATTCAAGCTAGGTCAAACCTTTTAAGGTTCTCTTTTAATACATATACTTAACAGAAAAGGAATAATATTTATTTTATTCAGGATTTTTATCATAAATCCTAATTTATAAGTTAGTAATAGCACAAATGGCCTAGTCGAGTAGACAAGTTTACTTTATAAGTCATGATTTCTGAGGATCGAGGCATTATAATTTATCCTAGTTATAAAACATTACGGATATTAAGGTGGCACAAAGGCCTAGTCACAAGGACATTTATAAATTATAAGCTAGGATTTCAGAGAAACAAAGCCTTGAGGTTTGAACCTAGTTCATTACCTTTTTCTGACAGGGAGTCATAGCTACCACTGTATTTTGGCTCATGTAAAAATGGGCAAGGCCCGTAGGCACTATATTACCACATATGGTTAAAATATGATCATCTTAATTGATGATGTAAACCCAGGATTCAGAGATCATTAAACTGGGTTAGGAATCTTTTGAAGAATCCTTAATAACGTGTGTGATTTCCAACGAATCACATCTGCTGGGAGTGTTAACATGTTTTCAGATGTTAACTGGAATACGAATCTTTTAAACAGGTCTTACCATCTTGGCCAGGTCTTTATAATGACACTCAGGCTAGGTTTCACTCTTCAGATTCTTTTAATATTTATCGCAGAAAAATTTCTAAATTGAACTATTAATAGGGATCTGAATCTAAATTGAGGAACTGCCATCTTGGCCGGTCTTAATATGACACGAGGCTAGGTCTTGTCCTTTTAGATTTTGCCATTTTATTATAATGGTAGATCTTGCACAAGGAATGTTATTTTCCATCTATTTAATATTTCTTGTTTAGGATGAAAGTTTAAACTTAATCATTCCACTATATAAAATAAGAGTATAAAGTTGTCCTAAGCGGGATTTGAAAGGAATAATGTTGTCCTCGTAGGGACTGAAAGATAAATATGTCCTTATAAGGACTAATAAGGAAACGATCTTCAGTAAAAGGAGTTCCTTCTTCATTTTATTTCTGAATGCTTTCTCCTTGGATGCACGTTTCATCCTGGTCGCGGTACGAAGCTCAGCATTTCAAGGATCCAGACGTGGAGAATTCCTATTACGGCTTCTTCGCTTGGCGACGTATCCAATAAAAATTTGGAAGCAAAAATTCTAGATTAGGATTGAGAATATTCCTAAGTTAAGTCTAGACTCAAGGAATGTGCTACTGTGTCATTGAGATTAAACACTGAGGGCTAGTGTTTAATTCACTCAATGTTGGCTCTGATACCAACCTGTCACACCCCGAATTTCCACGTGTCACCGGTGGGCCCGGTGGGGAGTATCGTGACGTAGTTGATAACATCATAGTCAAACAACACAATATATAAATGCACAGCGGAAGCAAAAGATAAATATATTACAATCCGAATATAAAGTAATATCAAGTATTACAACGGAAAGTAGAGGATCCACAGGCGGATCTTAAAACATAACATTTGTTCAACAGACTTTAAGCGCCTAGAACTTGCAAGATTCCTTATTAACGCCCTGAGCAGCTTCCAGCCTATTACGTACTTGTACCTGTCACTTAGACTTTGGAAAATACGTCAGTTTTCACTGGTAAATACACTCAACTGACTCATTTGAAAAGAGTTTATGAAAATTGGTTTAGGCGCACAAGGCACAAAACTATTTTGACACTTTGATTAAGATGCACAAGGCAAGATTAATCTTTTATGCTTGGGACAAACTATATCTCATGTTATCAGTTTTACATAACTTGCTCTACATACGGGGCCCGGTTCTATGCCGGTTCATGATTAACCGACACACCACTATTCCCTTATTGGAAATCCCTTATTGGGTATAAATAATTAATTAGCATATAGCATCTGTCAGGTGTATGCCTACACCCCGTGCTTAAGTCGTGGCCATTTCAATTGAATGAGTCAAGGATATCCAGGACACGGTCGCATTAACCCCCAATGTTTCAGTCAAGCAATACGAATTAAAACAGGTTATTTGGATTTCCCGACTCATTGGTCTTCGAATCCCATACCTGACCATGCGGTATTTATATTACCGTATCCCAAGCCCGTAATAGGGAAAATAAGTTAAGAGTATTTACCTGAGCTAGCTCCTGTCTTAAATAGCAAGAATTATAATAACTCAGCCGTATTCACTTAAGTAAGCGTAGGTACAATTTACCGGAAGGCTCTAGTCTGGAATGATGGTATAAATAACCAATTAGAATGCTAACTGGTCTTTAATTAAGCCTAAGCTTAGACCGGCTAGTCTTAAAGAAAAAATACGGTTCAAACGCATGAATAAGCGAAGACCTGAAAAGAATGTGCTTTAGACCCGACAAGTTTGGAGGCTTGTATAACATGGGTTTTTCATACACATTCTGGATTTTTGAAATAAAATGATAAGGTTAAACCCGTTTCGGTTATTTTATGAAAACTAGCCTCGTAGGCTTAACCGTACGCTTATGAGCGAAGCCGGGTAACCGGATGAGTTATACACAAGTTTCATATGCCAATATGTTTAAATTATGTTAAGATATCAGTAAGATATCAACATGTATGCCTGTTATAGTTTTAAAACTGAATTAAGCCTCAAAAGGGCAATTTGGTCATTTTACGATGCATAAAGGGAGCTAGTGGATAAACTGATGTCATGGTCATTATGTTTTTGTAAAAATACTTTATTTATGATGTTATTTCAGTAGGGTATCGAAAACATGTGTGGTTTATAGTTTAAAACCAAACTATACCCCGAAAGGGCATTTTGGTAATTTCACACATAGTTTGGTGACTCATTTGGAAATCTGAGTTTGGGTCAAGTACCTACTGAATTCATATTTAAAATATGTTTAAAAATCAGTAGGTATCAAGTTTTATTTCATAGATATGGTATTAAACCATACTATGCACCGAAAAGGCGTAAAAGTTGGTAAATGACGATCTAGATGAGGTTTAAGATTAAGTATATGTTATGAACAGGTTTGTAAGGTTAAAATAAGTTATTTATTAGTTCATAACAGTAGGTAAAAGATTTAGTTATGAAAATTTACTAAAATTCATTTTAAGCCTCATAAGGGTATTTTCGTCATTTATCAATACACGCAACGCATGCTTGCAAACTCAGTTTGAATCTGATTTAATATTTAAAAATTTTATAAATATAATATAACATCAGTGAATGAGGAGTTTTGCCATAAGAATCATGTTTATACCATTCCATATGCCGAAAGGGCATTTTGGTCATTTTAAAAATATAAAAATAGTTTTTATGCAAAACTCAAATCATGACCAGATCTTGACATCAAAATAAATTTGAAATATTGTTAGATCAGTTTATAAACCACATGCATGCTCATATTTATAAAAAAAATTCTCATTTTAACATAAAAGGGCATTTTAGGCGTTTTAACGAAACTTGTGTTAAATCTCAGATTTTGCATATGATCTTGTAGTATGACCACAGAGGGTTATACTACATAATATAAGGATCATAATATGACTTTGATTCAGCTCTTAAAGTTATTAAGTCGGGTCAGATTTGAAAGTCAAAGGTTTGGTCAAACTGTTTGACTTTTAGAGTCAAACAAGCAATTACACCAAGGTGATTAGTTTGACATGTTCTTGTAACAATTACCAAGTTATTTAGGTGACAAAACATGATCTATAACCTCTGTTATATCAGATTTGATTAAAATAAGAATCTACCCAGTTTGACTTTTCTTGTTACTAACTTTGACTTAACAACTGGACCTGAATTTGTAGGAATCAATAAGCATGATTTTGATGGATCATTACTAGCATTAATACCATCAATTAACAAGATTCAATTGGACTTAGAACTGATCAATTCGTGATCAATTCTGGAAGTCAAACAAAAGTCAAATATTGGTGTTCTAGGCTAAAATATCAAGAGCAAAGATCAATACATAAAGGAGCACTTACAAACACTGAGTGGATGATCAAAGAACACCAGAAAGGTCCAAGATGATACTCCAATTTCGGATTAGAACCTGTTTGGATGTTTGAAGGTTGCAAAAACTTATAAAAGTGATGGTTATGTGGTTTTCTATAGGATTTTTGGACGAATCGGATCACAACAGGTGTTGGGTGGTTTAAACATACTATGGGTAAGCCCCTAGTATTGATTTAAGTGGTTTGGGAATCAGTTTGGATGTGATGACAGCCAGAAACAGGCTGTTATATGCTGTTTGCACGTCTGTACAGGCCATGCGGCCCGCGTGTGGGAACACAGCAGCCTAAAGCGGGCCGTCTGACAGTTCTTAACAGCAGCAACAGTTTGAATTATGGCAGAAATGGTCCCTGTCGGTCTTTTAAGGTCATTTAAGCACGTTTAAGGCCCGTTAACCTCTATTTAAGGCTCTAACATGAAGTTTAAACATAGGGGACATGAAACATGTTCAAAAACATGTCGGATGTCGGTCCGTTTGGCCGTACGGTCACGTTATGTGTCGAATTACGACGAAACACGAACGGACGCGAAAAACGACCCAAACGACGCGACGAAGGGAATTTTATCAAAGCGATCACTAAAATAAAATATTTTAGTGCTTACATAAATTTTTGGGTGTCCACGGATATTCAGAATGTGAGATATGCGCGAAAATGCAAACTTGTGCACTTTTTGACACTTTTGGTCCCTGAATGACATAAAAGTTTATTTTTGCGCACGAAACACCTCTAAGCCTATATCTAAGCTACATGAAGATAAAATAGGGTATGTTTAACTTATGGACATATTCCGGAAGGTCCGTTACCATACGATTTGACCTACTTTTGCAGTTTTACGCAATTAGTCCCTGAATTGCGCAAAATAGCGCGAGATGGCATTTAATGATACCCAAGCCTCCTATGGCCCATAATGGGCATTACCAAGCTTATATCTAAATATTACTATGCTCTCGTTTGCCTGGATGATCACCGAAAGGCGTAGATTTAAAAGTTGACGCTTTAGGTCCCTCTATTGCGCAAACTTGCGCATCTCATCATTTATTAGTATTGAAGCCTTATCTAATTCATATTAGGCATTATTGGAAGTATTATTAAACATCACGATGCTTCGGGTTCGCTAAAAGGTCATTCAGAGGTATAAATAAACATATTGACACTTTTAGCCCCTCTAACTTGCAAAGTTGCGCGTAACTTTACTTATAGGCATAAAAACCTTAGATGGCCATTATTTGGCATTCCCGAGAGTATAATTAAATATTATTAAGCTCCCGGTTTGTTAGAAGGTCACTCAGAGGTAAGAATTAACATGTTGACGCTTTTAACCCTTTATTGCGCAAACTTTCAATTAATCACATAAACGGCTATACTTGATTAACAAGTGGCTCATTTGTGAATATAAAACCATAAAAGGTTATTTAGAAACTTATTTTAGTTATGATAATACTTCCAGTCCTTTCATAATCAAAGTTTTTGATTTTTCGAAAAATTAATCCCTTAAATTCCACATTGGACTTTATTAGGGTTTATTACACGTGTCAATACATCATTGGACGTGATTTTACGAGGTGTTACATCCTCACCCCCTTAAAAGAAATCTCGACCTCGAGATTTGCTAAAATGCTGGAAGTACTTTTTGTCACATGACGGACTTAACTTCTATAGCATATTTGGAGTCTTTCCCAGCTTCCCAAAGTGACCTTTATATTTGGTACCTGTATCTTTTTGGAGCTTCTAATCCTGTCGATCCTCAATCGACACAGGTTGCTCATCATATCGTAAATATGCACATCAATATGTGATAATGCTTCTTGACTTATTGGTGAAACATATCCTCAATCCACCAGTGTACAATGCATTGTATGCTCCGCCAAGCTCCTTAAATAGGCTTTAGCTTATAAGCTATTTGATCTGATACATTTGATTCCCTCGAACGATTTTATATATTCAGAGTTTAACTAGCCTGAAAATTAACAAAATGGTACACCCTTCCAGGGTGATATCTTTGTGGAACCTTATTCCTTAACAAGAACTTAGAAGGTTTGTTACTCTCATTAATCCTTGATTTTTCTGCCGAACATTGGCAACTTACAGATGATTATGAATTTGTATGATCTTATTTGTTGTTTCCAAGGCAACTTTCAGATCCTGCTAATTGGACTTACAAATCTTCTATTTACTCATAGATGTTTAACATTCCATCTATACAAGGTCTTCAAAGGAGCAGCCTTGATACTTATATAACAATTATTATAGAAATACTGATCTTAAGGTGAGATGGTTATTCCAACCACTGCTTTAAGCTAATCTTATGGAATAGCTAATCCTTACAGTTAGTCGAACAAATCGACGATCCTGGGTAGCTGATAACGATTCTTAATTGTTGCCTAATCAGGGTTGCGGTACACAATGCATAAGCAGACTGAACCGTCTTTCTTAATTAACTATACCGAATTCTCAGAATATTGAGTTAGGCTATACGAACCCTTTATTTAAAACTTACCTAACCAGGGTTTCGATTCTTCCAATGATGGTACTAGCCGTCTTGGAGATTTCACAATATTACAACCCTAAATGGGATATAAATCTTAACTCTACCTGCCTTTCAGGAGGTAAATAGGGTAATCTTGGGAAAGATAATCAAGGTACAATGAGGTACAGAGATTTTCCGAATCTCAGGCTCCAGTTCACCTGTCGTATTTTGTGCCAGATAAATGACACATCCTTTTTACAGTTGCAAAGATGTCCTAAGTAGAGATACTTATAAGGGCATTTTTATATTGGATATCTTCTTTGAATACTACTAGTCGACTCTAGTACAATATGACCATTGGGATATCTCAGAGGTTCCATGCATTAAACCTCCATACTGATCAGGCATGGAAGCAATCTATGGGACACACTAGGATCCGCCAATTCTCATATGGCACTTTTATCAAACATAGTTTGGCATTCGCAGGCGATAGAAAACAATGAGAAAATAATAAAATAAAATAATATATATTGTCGTACTCTTTCTGAGGAAGAGTATTCCAGATTCTTATGAAAGGATTATCTTCGAGGATGGGAGAGATGGTCATTACGGATTCCATTGATAAGTTATACCTCACATTTAATATATGGAGTTCTTATGAATGTAATCCAGAGTTTGCTAAGCTTATGGTTTGCTAAAGGTTTATTATCCCTTACATCATTGTAAAAATACTTAGCAGACACTATCAATGCTAAAAGGTAAGGGACGTACCTAATGCTATAATCGATGTGCACTGTCTCTGGTATTTAACCGGTAGTCCAGGCGGTTCCTTTCTTATCCTTCCCAGACTTAGCTGCTCCTTTCTTGGCAGCCTTAGGGCAATTAGTACTGATGTGCCCCTTTTCGCCACAGCTGAAACAGTTTGCATCCTTCATGTCCCTACATTCGTGGGACTGGTGGCCAGCTCTTTTACAGATGCCACATTGCTTTATCTTTTGGTTTAATCGACACTGCCCCCAATGTCTTCTTTTGCAGGTTTTGCATGTAGGCTTTTTGTTGGTATCCTGTTAGTTATTGTTGAGCTTGGATTTGCTCTTCTTAGGATTCTGAGAGTCATCCTCCTCCCTTTGTCTCTTCTCATTAGTTTCATTCTCGATCGACTTTTGTCTCACTATATCTAGAGTGAGAGATAAGGATAGATCTACAGCTGATCTATAGTTGATTGGCCTTGAAGCTTTAACATTCCCTTTTATTTCTGGTGCCAAACCGCCGATGAAACGCGCAATGCGTTTTGGTTCCGGGGTAATTAAATAGGGTACCAGTCTAGATAGGGAGTTGCAGTCGGTAACATATTGCTGACAATTTAGGTTTTTCATTGTGAGAGTCAGAAAATCTGTCTCCACCTTTTCCACTTCGTGTTGTGGACAATAGTTCTCTTTGATAAGATCCACAAACTTGGACCATCCCATACTGTATAGGGAAATTTTCCCCGTGGACTGCATCATGGCCCTCCACCATACAAGAGCCTCTCCCTTGAAAGATTGTGAAACAAATTTTACTACGTCCTTATCAGCACAATCGCTGATGTCCACAACAGTTTCCATTTCCTCAAGCCATTCCATAGCATCAATTGCTCCTTTTTCGCCATTGAAATCTCTGGGTTTGCATGAGACGAAATATTTGTAGGTGCACCCGCCTTCAGTTGAACGGGGCTTATCATAGAGTACTAACTCCTGAGGTTCGCTCTTTTCATCTGAAGAGTGAACGGAGCTCTCCTTACGAGCTGATGTATGTGTTTCCGTATGGATCTTTGAGTGAGTGACACTCGGTTCCTTTTTGTTCTCAAGGACCTTATCCACAACTTCACTAATTGCTGCGCTAATCAAGGCCTGAAGAGTAGTGCCATTAACATTTATATTTATATTTGCATCCTTGTTTTTAGCCGCCGTATTGCTGTGTGCTTCGTCGGAAACCTCCATTCTGGAGCTTTGGTACTAAACACCAAAAATAACATATGCTTAGATGCAAGTTATTATGGAATCATCATAATGGATGATTTATAAAGTCATGGTATTACTAAACCATAATGGCTGTTAGGTTTATAACTTCCTTATAGTATGCTACTAGAAAGTATGTCAATTATATTTAGCCTAGGTCAAAAAGGACCATCAATTGTGTTTATGGTTTGGACCGAGTCCATTACCTTTTGACTGGGGATCACACTGTCACAACTGTCCTTGTCATAACGACAATCTTTAGATAGTTGGAAGGCTTATCATGAAGGACATTAATAATCATAGGCCCGAAGGCCTTGTCACAAAGGACATACAAAATATGGCACTTAAGGCATTAATATATAAGCCGCAATCTTATTGGATCAGAGATCTTAAGGTTCGAACATAGTTCTTCACCTTTGGACAGAGAGTCAAAGACTACAGCCGTCATCTTTTTGGAAGATAATTTATTTTGCCACAAAGGCTAGTCAATGTACATCATTCTGACTAACTGGATGATTGTGAGCCCCAGAGGAGTCAGACTTGGTGAAGCTTTGAAGGCTAACTAACCAAGTAGTAAGAATTTGTTTAATTATATAGCGAATTGTCGAACTTGACGATTAAATAGCCATGGTGTAACTTAACCATATGGGCCAATAGATAGTATTAAATTTATTTGATTATGCTTGGCCTAGGTTTTAGATAAACCATCTTTGGCGTTTAAACGGAATATAATCCTTCATATTTATTAGACAGGGGACATACGTCACGACTGTCAATGTCGTACCGACATTTTATATAGTATAAGGGCTTGTCCAAAGGACTTTTTGATGGCACAGAGGCCTTGTCACTAGGGAAATTTTAAAACATAATCAATGATTCCTTTGGATCAGAAAATTCCATAATTCATTGTCTTGACAAGAAGTTATGAAATAAAACTATCGTTTTCATGTATGCATCCTTGCCCGTAGGTATACATCCCTGGTGGATGTTTAGATGTGTACATCACGTTCGACGTTTATTAGCCATGATTCCTATTGATTATATAGGCTAAATAAGGGGTTTGGAAGTTCCTAATATAGAGATGACAAGCGTGATTTTATCGCATCACTGTTGTCGGGAGTGTTAACACGTTTTCAAGTGTTAATCAGGATCTGAATCTCTTCTAAACAGGTTTTACCATCTTAGCTAGGTCTTCAATGACATTCAAGCTAGGTCAAACCTTTTAAGGTTCTCTTTTAATACATATACTTAACAGAAAAGGAATAATATTTATTTTATTCAGGATTTTTATCATAAATCCTAATTTATAAGTTAGTAATAGCACAAATGGCCTAGTCGAGTAGACAAGTTTACTTTATAAGTCATGATTTCTGAGGATCGAGGCATTATAATTTATCCTAGTTATAAAACATTACGGATATTAAGGTGGCACAAAGGCCTAGTCACAAGGACATTTATAAATTATAAGCTAGGATTTCAGAGAAACAAAGCCTTGAGGTTTGAACCTAGTTCATTACCTTTTTCTGACAGGGAGTCATAGCTACCACTGTATTTTGGCTCATGTAAAAATGGGCAAGGCCCGTAGGCACTATATTACCACATATGGTTAAAATATGATCATCTTAATTGATGATGTAAACCCAGGATTCAGAGATCATTAAACTGGGTTAGGAATCTTTTGAAGAATCCTTAATAACGTGTGTGATTTCCAACGAATCACATCTGCTGGGAGTGTTAACATGTTTTCAGATGTTAACTGGAATACGAATCTTTTAAACAGGTCTTACCATCTTGGCCAGGTCTTTATAATGACACTCAGGCTAGGTTTCACTCTTCAGATTCTTTTAATATTTATCGCAGAAAAATTTCTAAATTGAACTATTAATAGGGATCTGAATCTAAATTGAGGAACTGCCATCTTGGCCGGTCTTAATATGACACGAGGCTAGGTCTTGTCCTTTTAGATTTTGCCATTTTATTATAATGGTAGATCTTGCACAAGGAATGTTATTTTCCATCTATTTAATATTTCTTGTTTAGGATGAAAGTTTAAACTTAATCATTCCACTATATAAAATAAGAGTATAAAGTTGTCCTAAGCGGGATTTGAAAGGAATAATGTTGTCCTCGTAGGGACTGAAAGATAAATATGTCCTTATAAGGACTAATAAGGAAACGATCTTCAGTAAAAGGAGTTCCTTCTTCATTTTATTTCTGAATGCTTTCTCCTTGGATGCACGTTTCATCCTGGTCGCGGTACGAAGCTCAGCATTTCAAGGATCCAGACGTGGAGAATTCCTATTACGGCTTCTTCGCTTGGCGACGTATCCAATAAAAATTTGGAAGCAAAAATTCTAGATTAGGATTGAGAATATTCCTAAGTTAAGTCTAGACTCAAGGAATGTGCTACTGTGTCATTGAGATTAAACACTGAGGGCTAGTGTTTAATTCACTCAATGTTGGCTCTGATACCAACCTGTCACACCCCGAATTTCCACGTGTCACCGGTGGGCCCGGTGGGGAGTATCGTGACGTAGTTGATAACATCATAGTCAAACAACACAATATATAAATGCACAGCGGAAGCAAAAGATAAATATATTACAATCCGAATATAAAGTAATATCAAGTATTACAACGGAAAGTAGAGGATCCACAGGCGGATCTTAAAACATAACATTTGTTCAACAGACTTTAAGCGCCTAGAACTTGCAAGATTCCTTATTAACGCCCTGAGCAGCTTCCAGCCTATTACGTACTTGTACCTGTCACTTAGACTTTGGAAAATACGTCAGTTTTCACTGGTAAATACACTCAACTGACTCATTTGAAAAGAGTTTATGAAAATTGGTTTAGGCGCACAAGGCACAAAACTATTTTGACACTTTGATTAAGATGCACAAGGCAAGATTAATCTTTTATGCTTGGGACAAACTATATCTCATGTTATCAGTTTTACATAACTTGCTCTACATACGGGGCCCGGTTCTATGCCGGTTCATGATTAACCGACACACCACTATTCCCTTATTGGAAATCCCTTATTGGGTATAAATAATTAATTAGCATATAGCATCTGTCAGGTGTATGCCTACACCCCGTGCTTAAGTCGTGGCCATTTCAATTGAATGAGTCAAGGATATCCAGGACACGGTCGCATTAACCCCCAATGTTTCAGTCAAGCAATACGAATTAAAACAGGTTATTTGGATTTCCCGACTCATTGGTCTTCGAATCCCATACCTGACCATGCGGTATTTATATTACCGTATCCCAAGCCCGTAATAGGGAAAATAAGTTAAGAGTATTTACCTGAGCTAGCTCCTGTCTTAAATAGCAAGAATTATAATAACTCAGCCGTATTCACTTAAGTAAGCGTAGGTACAATTTACCGGAAGGCTCTAGTCTGGAATGATGGTATAAATAACCAATTAGAATGCTAACTGGTCTTTAATTAAGCCTAAGCTTAGACCGGCTAGTCTTAAAGAAAAAATACGGTTCAAACGCATGAATAAGCGAAGACCTGAAAAGAATGTGCTTTAGACCCGAAAAGTTTGGAGGCTTGTATAACATGGGTTTTTCATACACATTCTGGATTTTTGAAATAAAATGATAAGGTTAAACCCGTTTCGGTTATTTTATGAAAACTAGCCTCGTAGGCTTAACCGTACGCTTATGAGCGAAGCCGGGTAACCGGATGAGTTATACACAAGTTTCATATGCCAATATGTTTAAATTATGTTAAGATATCAGTAAGATATCAACATGTATGCCTGTTATAGTTTTAAAACTGAATTAAGCCTCAAAAGGGCAATTTGGTCATTTTACGATGCATAAAGGGAGCTAGTGGATAAACTGATGTCATGGTCATTATGTTTTTGTAAAAATACTTTATTTATGATGTTATTTCAGTAGGGTATCGAAAACATGTGTGGTTTATAGTTTAAAACCAAACTATACCCCGAAAGGGCATTTTGGTAATTTCACACATAGTTTGGTGACTCATTTGGAAATCTGAGTTTGGGTCAAGTACCTACTGAATTCATATTTAAAATATGTTTAAAAATCAGTAGGTATCAAGTTTTATTTCATAGATATGGTATTAAACCATACTATGCACCGAAAAGGCGTAAAAGTTGGTAAATGACGATCTAGATGAGGTTTAAGATTAAGTATATGTTATGAACAGGTTTGTAAGGTTAAAATAAGTTATTTATTAGTTCATAACAGTAGGTAAAAGATTTAGTTATGAAAATTTACTAAAATTCATTTTAAGCCTCATAAGGGTATTTTCGTCATTTATCAATACACGCAACGCATGCTTGCAAACTCAGTTTGAATCTGATTTAATATTTAAAAATTTTATAAATATAATATAACATCAGTGAATGAGGAGTTTTGCCATAAGAATCATGTTTATACCATTCCATATGCCGAAAGGGCATTTTGGTCATTTTAAAAATATAAAAATAGTTTTTATGCAAAACTCAAATCATGACCAGATCTTGACATCAAAATAAATTTGAAATATTGTTAGATCAGTTTATAAACCACATGCATGCTCATATTTATAAAAAAATTCTCATTTTAACATAAAAGGGCATTTTAGGCGTTTTAACGAAACTTGTGTTAAATCTCAGATTTTGCATATGATCTTGTAGTATGACCACAGAGGGTTATACTACATAATATAAGGATCATAATATGACTTTGATTCAGCTCTTAAAGTTATTAAGTCGGGTCAGATTTGAAAGTCAAAGGTTTGGTCAAACTGTTTGACTTTTAGAGTCAAACAAGCAATTACACCAAGGTGATTAGTTTGACATGTTCTTGTAACAATTACCAAGTTATTTAGGTGACAAAACATGATCTATAACCTCTGTTATATCAGATTTGATTAAAATAAGAATCTACCCAGTTTGACTTTTCTTGTTACTAACTTTGACTTAACAACTGGACCTGAATTTGTAGGAATCAATAAGCATGATTTTGATGGATCATTACTAGCATTAATACCATCAATTAACAAGATTCAATTGGACTTAGAACTGATCAATTCGTGATCAATTCTGGAAGTCAAACAAAAGTCAAATATTGGTGTTCTAGGCTAAAATATCAAGAGCAAAGATCAATACATAAAGGAGCACTTACAAACACTGAGTGGATGATCAAAGAACACCAGAAAGGTCCAAGATGATACTCCAATTTCGGATTAGAACCTGTTTGGATGTTTGAAGGTTGCAAAAACTTATAAAAGTGATGGTTATGTGGTTTTCTATAGGATTTTTGGACGAATCGGATCACAACAGGTGTCGGGTGGTTTAAACATACTATGGGTAAGCCCCTAGTATTGATTTAAGTGGTTTGGGAATCAGTTTGGATGTGATGACAGCCAGAAACAGGCTGTTATATGCTGTTTGCACGTCTGTACAGGCCATGCGGCCCGCGTGTGGGAACACAGCAGCCTAAAGCGGGCCGTCTGACAGTTCTTAACAGTAGCAACAGTTTGAATTATGGCAGAAATGGTCCCTGTGGGTCTTTTAAGGTCATTTAAGCACGTTTAAGGCCCGTTAACCTCTATTTAAGGCTCTAACATGAAGTTTAAACATAGGGGACATGAAACATGTTCAAAAACATGTCGGATGTCGGTCCGTTTGGCCGTACGGTCACGTTATGTGTCGAATTACGACGAAACACGAACGGACGCGAAAAACGACCCAAACGACGCGACGAAGGGAATTTTATCAAAGCGATCACTAAAATAAAATATTTTAGTGCTTACATAAATTTTTGGGTGTCCGCGGATATTCAGAATGTGAGATATGCGCGAAAATGCAAACTTGTGCACTTTTTGACACTTTTGGTCCCTGAATGACATAAAAGTTTATTTTTGCGCACGAAACACCTCTAAGCCTATATCTAAGCTACATGAAGATAAAATAGGGTATGTTTAACTTATGGACATATTCCGGAAGGTCCGTTACCATACGATTTGACCTACTTTTGCAGTTTTACGCAATTAGTCCCTTAATTGCGCAAAATAGCGCGAGATGGCATTTAATGATACCCAAGCCTCCTATGGCCCATAATGGGAATTACCAAGCATATATCTAAATATTACTACGCTCTCGTTCGCCTGGATGATCACCGAAAGGCGTAGATTTAAAAGTTGACGCTTTAGGTCCCTCTATTGCGCAAACTTGCGCATCTCATCATTTATTAGTATTGAAGCCTTATCTAATTCATATTAGGCATTATTGGAAGTATTATTAAACATCACGATGCTTCGGGTTCGCTAAAAGGTCATTCAGAGGTATAAATAAACATATTGACACTTTTAGCCCCTCTAACTTGCAAAGTTGCGCGTAACTTTACTTATAGGCATAAAAACCTTAGATGGCAATTATTTGGCATTCTCGAGAGTATAATTAAATATTATTAAGCTCCCGGTTTGTTAGAAGGTCACTCAGAGGTAAGAATTAACATGTTGACGCTTTTAACCCTTTATTGCGCAAACTTTCAATTAATCACATAAACGGCTATACTTGATTAACAAGTGGCTCATTTGTGAATATAAAACCATAAAAGGTTATTTAGAAACTTATTTTAGTTATGATAATACTTCCAGTCCTTTCATAATCAAAGTTTTTTATTTTTCGAAAAATTAATCCCTTAAATTCCACATTGGACTTTATTAGGGTTTATTACACGTGTCAATACATCATTGGACGTGATTTTACGAGGTGTTACATATAATTACTTAAACATTCATCGGAATCACGACTAATGACAAAGCATCACCCTAACGTGGGCAGCACTTAAACATCCATTGAGTACATTGATCGATCGGACATTGAATCGTAATAGCGATCGAGTTATTACCCTAATAACGGGCGGAGTCTCGGGATTGAGAAGGTATAATCCCAAGCTATTATTTACTATAATAAAAGCTAAAGGAAAGAATTGTAGCAGTGATCGAGTTAATACCCTGTGCAGCAGCACCCCGCTATACTAATTAGTGATTTCGTGTGTGTTGTAGAAGTGTTTGGACAATAATTCAGCGTGAATTTGAAGTTTGAACGTCGTTCTAGTTGCAGAAATCAAGTGCCAAGGCCTGCTATTTATACACGAAATTTGACAAGCTTACGAACCGTAAGACTCCCAATGTTACGGTCCGTAAGGTGGCTTACGGTCCGTAAGGCTCTCAATGTTACGGTCCGTAAGGGACACCTTTTCACCATAGTGTAGCCGCGTGTGTTTCTAGCCTAGCTGAGTCGACGAAAATATTATTTTTAATTCTGACAGCGAGATATGAAGATAATCGTTGAGTGGGAATATCCCCCCTTGAGTTTTAGGGGCCCTAATCCTGATTCTGATGATTCTGAAAATTTTAGGGTTTGTGTAGAATCACTTGGGTGTCTTAATTAGGGTTTCCTTTTAGATAAAATAATAAAATAAATAGGACTTTTAATGAGGGTTGTTATATCAGGGTCCGGGTTTATACTTACAGAATATTTTTAGAACATTTTTGTGTGAGTCGTTACCGCATCATTATGCAAAATAGAATGATTCACTCAGTATTTCCCGCTGACAAAACCTTTTTCAAACATGTTTCAGGTGATCACATATGATCCAGGAAAAGTGCCATATAGCACTACAAGCTTAAAGGAAGTGGCTCAGTATAAAATAAAGAAACATGTTTTGTAAAATAAAAGATTTCTTCGTGAAATCAAATGATTGTAAATTACCGGGTTTTATCCCGCGTTGTGAAATAAATAAATCGGTAAATATTTCAGTTTTAAAAGATCCTGATGAAAACTTCCGCTGTTAAACTCAATTAAATAAATACCACGGGATTTCTGTCCCGCGGCTCCTGAAACGGGTCAAACCGGGTCAGGGGCTGTGACAGGTGGGGGGTCCTAGCGTCACGCGACCACCACCCCTGTTTCTTGTCGCGTGACGCGACGGCGTCAGTTATGCAGAATCCAACTTACAGCTGCATGTTCTTCCTTGCAGCCCACACATACCACTCCTTCACTCACAAAATCGAAAACTAGGGATCTTAGTTGGTTTTTAACACATGTTTTAACACTTGGAGTGATCTTAGAAGCCCCCTAAACACTTGGCATGATCCTAGAATGTCCCCAAACACTATAAAAGAGGTGATCATCACCACATTTTCCTTGCACCTTTCATTCAAATCTTCCTCTCTTCCTCTTGTGGGAGTTCCTGAGCATATTGGGAGCACCCTTTGAGTATTCTTCAGTCCCTAGGACCACTTATGAGAGTTCCTTTCGTGACTAGTTCTTTTATTTGGCTTTTAAAGCCTAAAAGTCAAGCGTTTACGATAAATGCTTTGACTTTTAGTTAGACCTTAAACGGTCAAGCCATTGTTCACAACAAACATGGCTACGTGATCGTAATTAGGTAGGTGTTAATCCCTCAAAAGGGCACCTCCTAAGAATCACGTTTGCTTGGTCAATTGACGAGTCAACGTAATATCATTTTAAAAAAGTCAACAGGTCAGTTTTTAAAATAATTGCGATATTAGTTTAGAAGTGTTCTAAAGTATGTTTTATCACTTAAACAACTTGGTAATAATTATGAGAACATGTGTAAACATGTTCGGCTCATCAATTCCAGTTTTAGGGTCGGTTCGCAACCGAAAGTCGCGAAATTTGACTTCTGCGTTGACTTTTGGTTATAAACCGAAATAGACTACTATGATACTGATTTAAAGTTCCGTTATGATCATATTATGATATAGTATAACCCTATAAGGTTATATTACACAATCGGACTAGTAATATGAGTTCATGCGCATGTTCCGTTATTATGCCGTACTTTGACTAATATGCCCTTTTGTTTAAAAATTAGGTTTTAAATATAAATGAGCATGAAAATGAGCTATTTACTAATAAGTAAACATGTTTAGAATATTTTGATGATTATAATCTGGTCATAAACTGAGTTTACGCATATATGCGTAAACTCTGCTTTTAAAAGGACTAAAACGCCTTTTTTCACCCAAAATGAGTTTTAAACATAATTTTAGCATAAAACTCATTACCTACCGATGTGATATCATAATTAAGATTTATTGGGATTTTAAGTCAGATTATATACTTTGTTTAACTTCAAGTTCTTGTACAATGCTCGTAAATGACGATAATGCCCTTATGGCACTTAAAATGGGTTTTAAGCATAATATTCATAACAAACCTTTTTCTTAATGATTTGTTATGACAAATAAAATATTTTAACTATTCAAAGCTGGTCATAACATCAGATTTCATAACCGTCACATAAATCGTCATTTAACGACTTTAACGCCGTTTAGGCGCATAGTATGGTTTTAAACCATATTTATGAATCAAGACTTGTTACCTACTGATTTTATAAATCATTTTAAATATTTTTACAGTAGGTATAAGTCATAAACTAAGAATCCCAAATAAATTCTCAAACTATGTGTAAAATGACCAAAATGCCCCTACGGTGCATAGTTTGGTCTTAAAGCATAAACCACACATATATTTGATATCCTACTGATATGATATCATAATTTAACCATTTTTACAGAATGTTTATGACCATAACATCAGTTTACTTGCAAGCTCCTTTTATAAGTTGTAAAATTACCAAAATGCCCTTATGAGGCATAGTTTGATTTTAAAACCTTAACGGGCATACAAGTTGATATCCTACTGATATTATAACTTGTTTAATGTGCATTGGCATATGGAACTTGTTCATGACTGGAAACCCGAGAAGGGAAAGGTTTGGGACAAGAGTTTGAATGCAGTTGTGAAGTAATTATGAAAACAAATGTAAATTATGGTTGTAAACAATTGTGAGAAGAGAGACCAATCTCCGGGTTTTCAGGTTATGTAGAAAATCAGGTTGCTTAGTTACTACCAGTTGGAAATCACATAGACATGATTTGAAAACATGTTTAGATAAATAATTAACGGAAAATATATTTGATTGCAATGATCCACGATCGAAACCGAAAGATTGATGTAAATGAATAGTAATCCAATTAATTACCAATTTTAGATTTCATAAACATTAACCGGTTCAATGATTAAAGGTTTAAAACAATGACATCCTAGAATTTAATCCCGGTTGTTGATGAAAAAAACCAAATAATTGATGAACTGAAACGATTACGATAATCAAATGTTGTTTAATCTAAACAAGAACAATAAAAACGACTAACCGAATGATTAATCAGTTTTCAATCCAAAAAAATCGTAAACATACGCAAACCCGATGTTCAAACATAAACCCTATTCCCGGAGACGGTCACGGAAAACCTAGCCGCTCATGACGTTCGAACAATCTTCCGAAGCTTGGTAGAAGGATGAAGTCATAATCGATTCGGTAGTTGATGGTGGATGTGCGGATGATTAATGGTGATGATGTTGTTCGAGAGTTTGAGAGCCAAAGGTCTACGTGCTTGCTGCCAAATTCGATGGGAATGATGATGCCGTCCAATTAGGTTTTAACCTTATATATTCCACCCACAAAATAACATCACGTGCAGCCTCCAAAGATATGCCGTAAGTGACATCATCAAACCGTAAGCCGCATGTGCATCTCTCTGTTTGTTTTTTCGAATTTTGCATGCACAGACCATAAGTTAACGTCTTGAATACGTAACCTACGACTTAATGTTGCTGCCAACTTTTCGAGATTCAAACAACCCTCCAAAAGTCCACTCATGTCTTATAATAATGATAATGATAACTTGATGTTTACTTTTCTTGTGCCTCCCATCGTCCAACTATATGCATGTATATATAGTGATGATGGATGATATATGATGATAAGTTTCCTTCAAAGTCCATGTGACTTCTCTGACTCCTTGCATGAATGTTGATGATTTGATCATGTGATGTAGCCGCCACTTGCATGCTTGTTGACTTACGTGGATCCCAAAATTGAGTTGTGGTGATGATGATAACTTCTCACAACACAAATGCATGTGTGTCTCGAAATGTGCTTCCCCCAATGCCTTTTGCATGTGCACTCTAGCCTTTAGTGTTGTGATGATATATAATGTTGATGTTGATTTAATAATAGCCATCACTTTTATTCACATATCCTGCTTTATCGTTAAACGCCGTAACTTCATTCATTTCACGCGTTTAACCTGCAAACATACAACCACTCGCAATAATCCAATTCTAAACATATAATCATATAAAACCGCATAAAATATGTAAGATAAGCACTTAAATATCCATGTCTCACACTCTCCATCAATGACTCATCCGGTTACCCGTTATCGCTTATACGCGTACGGTTAGACTTACGTAACTTGTTTACATAAGTTTACTAAAACGGGTTTAACCTTATCGTTTTGATCTCAAAATACAGAATGTACCTTGTTTACCCATATTATACAAGTCCTAGTACTTGTTGGGTTTAAACCACATTCTATTCGGTATACGCTTAATCTAGCAAACCTATTCTTAAGTATCAGGTCATATCTAAAGGAACTACTGTTGGTACACTTTATGTGGACATGACTCGGTTCGGTTCGGTTTGACTCGGTTCGGTTCGACACGGTTAGTTTCGGCTCAAGCCCGACGTCGCGACATTCCTCTGTCGTGCGTCCCAGAGTTCGTCACGCGAAGCACGGAGAGCCGCGAACCGTTCCCGCCGACACATAATCATGACATCACCATGATGATGTCATGATGACATCATGATGATCTCATGAGAAGACTTTACATGTACATCAAACTGATTGACGAACTTTTATGAAGATTCAACATGAGGAAGGTTAACCTTCCTCATGAACATACATGGGGAACCTTTCAAGGTTCGTTAAGATAATGTGTGGGGAAGTTTAACCTTCCCCATTCATTCCTTCGTCTCATGAAGGTTCGTCAAGTGGACAGTATATATAGCACATATGTTAATATTTTTAGTCATGAGAGCATATTGAAACCTGAGAGTTTATCGACAAACATTGTGTGTATATGTTTGTGAATGTTCTTGTCCTTTTAATCCAAGTGAATCTTTGATTATCTGTTTGTGTTACTCGCTTTACGTTTGTTTGGTTTGCACCTTTACGGGGATTCCGCACCCGTGATAGTGTTTGTGATAAACAAGGATAGGTTACGTATTGGATCCTCCGGGAAAAACGGACCTACATTGTGTAAAAATATCTCAACCTTCGTCAGACACTTCAACCTTTCTCATAACTTTAACCTTCCCCATAACTTTAACCTTCCTCAAATATCTCAACCTTCGTCAAAAACTTCAACCTTCCTCATCACTTTAACCTTCCCCATAACTTTAACCTTCCTCAAATATCTCAACCTTCGTCAGACACTTCAACCTTCCTCCTCACTTTAACCTTCCCCATAACTTTAACCTTCCCCATAACTTTATCCTTCCCCATAACTTTAACCTTCCTCAAATATCTCAACCTTCGTCAGACACTTCAACCTTTTGCTCCTAAGGGTAAACAACCATTTCAACGAGCTCAAAGGCCAAATGTTTCTAAATCAAAATCTGAAACAAAAGGAGCTCGTTACAAGAAGAAGGCAAAAGACGTTAAATTTGTGGCCTCCAAAGGTACTGATAAAGTGGAGACTTTTGAAAATAAGTCAAATACCGATTTTGTTCAAAAAGTCAACATTTTGAAACGTAATAATGATAACAATTACACTCAACACACAAATGGGTGTGAAGCTAGTACCTCTCGGTCTACAACTTCAACGTCAGGTCTTCGATCAGATTCTCCTAAGTTTGTTGAAAGGAGAAAATGTTTCAAGTGTGGGAAGTTTGGGCACATCATTAAAGACTGCACAAACTCGCCCAAACCAAATTTTGTTGAAAGAGCCCCCTCTGAACAAGGTCACTCACAACGTCGTCCTGTTTCACCAAAAAATGACAAACGTACCATTAAAGAACAAGAAACAAAACAACGACGTCAAAATGTGAAGGTGATCGAAAAGGCTTTAAAACCAGAAACTGTTAAAAGGAAACCAATTTTGTCACAACCGTTAAAACCAGAGATTTCTAAATCTGTAAATGATACACAATCCGGTAAACGGAAACAAGCTTGGAAACCGAAAACAGGTGAGAATTCAGGGGGAGGCTTGCAATTTAAGGACCTTCAAGAAATTGAAATTACATTTCTTGATTCTCAGGGGCAACCTAAGTCTATTAAGGCTTGGGTCCCCCTCTCCAACTAATCTCTGAGTGAGTGTGCAGGATGTTCCAGGAGGAACTATCGATAGTCATTGGATTGTTGATAGTGGAATGTTCATGCACAAGAACGGCGACAGAAGAAATTGTTGCCTTTAATGGAGAGAAAAAGAAAAGAAGACAGAATTGTCTGTCGAAAGAGATTGAAAGCTTCGACAAAATGAAAATCATACCAAAGTTTGATTGTTCAAGGCTTTAATCGGGTCCCCAGGATAGATTCAATCAAAATGTACGCACCTGCAGCACGTCTGAAGTTCAAAATCAACAAGATGAACGTGCAGTGTACATTTCTTCGTGGTGTGATTGAAGAAAATGTGTTTGTTGAACAAACCAACCGGGTGTGCGGATGCCTTGGCATGGATTGAACAACCGCACACTACTTCTGAAAGAGAAAGACAAAGACCTTCGCTGGTGCAATGTGGAAGACCAGCCGGACCCAAAGGTTTATGATCTTGTTGCTATGAAGAGATTTCTAAGTAGCTACAAAATCGACTTTGAAATCCACACCAGGTGGATATCCAGTTTGGGAGAGCGCTCAGATTCCTTGCAATGCACGAAGCAGTTGCAGGATACGGTTTTAAATTTCTAATCTCTCCTTTACTTGTCGATATTTAAGCTGCTTTATGAATTATTATACTCTCGTACAGCACTCTTTGACCTGACACGTTGAACTCGAATATCACCTCACACGTGATTGTTTTTAATATGAAACTCATCAATGTTGTCATGGTCCGCACCGCTTACCGACATGCCAACTGATTTTTCCAAAATTCGATAAATCATTTCTGATTAACTTATTTTTGGTAAACGGCATTGAGGTAAAACATGAGTTAACCGACATCGGGAAATCCTTTTTATAAATACCTTTGTGTTTTTAAAATTTCTCTTAGTTTGTTGATTTTAGGGGGAGTAAATCCAAAAATTGAAAATTCAAAAACATAGAAAAATTTCAAAACCCAAAAACAATAGAAAAACAAAAATGTGTTTCCTGGCAAAAACAATAGAAAAACAAAAATGAGTTTCCTGGCGAGAAAAAGAGAAAATGATAGTACATCAGTGGTCTATCTAAACCTTTTTAAACTGAAATGCAAAATGAAAAATGTTAAGCAGCTCTATATAAGATGTATCGGTAGGCTCACAATCATTTTAAAGTGTGCAGGGTGATATAAATCTTAAATCGACTGAAGACCAGGTGGGAACCATTCATTGGCATATGGTCTTAGTACCGAAATTTCGTTTGAGAGATTGCCGAGGTTCTGAGATATTCGGTCTTTATGCTGTTTTATCATCTGGGTATCATGGTTGTTTCTTTTACCGAAACATAACGGATATGAAGTCTAGATCTTCCATGATACTATACATACGTGTACATATTGCATTCGACCTCAATAAGTGATCAACAATCACATGTCCAAACAAAATAAGTGATAATATATCACAGCATTCTTCTCGGGAGTCAAGTTCGTCTCTTTGCTGTACGAAAGTACTGACCTGTTCACGGACTTGCTCCTGTGCCCTTCATGCATCTGAAAATCAAGTTCCTCATCAATAAGTGATTCTATCACATAGGGCTTGTTTTCAATCAAAATAAGTGAGTTTCTCACATCTTTTATAGGGTCAAACAGATGATAAACGGTATACTCACCGGTAAGATGATCCCTCGTGCATAACTTGATACGGGAATGTGTCGTGTGTGGATGAACACCGGTCGGTAAGCATAAATCATACCTCAACGTATCCCCTCGCCATGATTACATCTGATAAGTTGAGCTTAAGTGGACAACAATACCGATAATTGTTATAGGATGCTTATCTTAAAGTTAACAAAATGAACAACAAGAGCGTTTTGGCATGACCGTACACTGATATGATTCTCTTACCCTCGAAACTCGCAAAAAGAATGTCTGTAAATATATTTATTTATTGCTTTCAGTTTCTGTGTATTTGTATATATTTATTTATTGCTTTCAGTTTCTGTATATTTGTATATATTTATTTATTACTTTCCGTCTTTACATTTGAAAAATAAAAAAATTCCAAAAAGATTTTAGGTGTGTTTTAATATTAACTTTATAAAAGCCAAAAATATTTTGCTTTTAGTTTATTTTTGATTGACCGATGTTGGAACACGAGTCTATCCTACCCAAAATCCTGATTGTAAGCCGGAAAACAATTGCACCTTCATAAACTGTCGAAGTTAACAAGTTTTGAAAGTTAAAAGGTTAAAATTGATCAATTCTTAAACTTTCAAACTGTTGTCGGTCGGTGTTTGATTGAGATTTGATCTCATATGTGTCGTTTGTTTAATTTGTCTATATTCCAAGCGGTTGTTCTCATTACGTGTTTAGCTTTCTTGTATGTGCAGATGCGACATCAGAATCAGCTAAAGGCGAAGAGAACGTGTCAGATGACAAGCCGTAAAGTGAAGACACAACGTTGATGCAATCAGAAGATCAAGATGATCGGGTTGCAGTTGATCACTCATCAACACCACAAGGATCTAAAGTTTTAAAGTTCAAAAGATTCACGAGCATCATTCAAGGGGGAGTTTGTTGATACACTCCCTGACTGTGGCACGTGAAGACCTTTGAAGATCCTCCGACATGAAAGACATGGAAGACGAACCATCACGAGTAGCGTCCAAGGGGGAGTTTGTTGGTACACTTTATGTGGACACGACTCGGTTCGGTTCGACTCAGTTCGGTTCGACACGGTTAGTTTCGGCTCAAGCCCGACGTCGCGACATTCCTCTGTCGTGCGTCCCAGAGTTCGTCACGCGAAGCACGGAGAGCCGCGAACCGTTCCCGCCGACACATAATCATGACATCACCATGATGATGTCATGATGACATCATGATGATCTCATGAGAAGACTTTACATTTACATCAAACTAATTGACGAACTTTTATGAAGATTCAACATGAGGAAGGTTAACCTTCCTCATGAACATACATGGGGAACCTTTCAAGGTTCGTCAAGATAATGTGTGGGGAAGTTTAACCTTCCCCACTCATTCCTTCGTCTCATGAAGGTTCGTCAAGTGGACAGTGTATATAGCACATATGTTAATAGTTTTAGTCATGAGAGCATATTGAAACCTGAGAGTTTATCGACAAACATTGTGTGTATATGTTTGTGAATGTTCTTGTCCTTTTAATCCAAGTGAATCTTTGATTATCTGTTTGTGTTACTCGCTTTACGTTTGTTTGGTTTGCACCTTTACGGGGATTCCGCACCCGTGATAGTGTTTGTGATAAACAAGGATAGGTTACGTATTGGATCCTCCGGGAAAAACGGACCTACAACTACCTTTGACCCGTATACATTCTAACAGATAATAAATCTGTTCATTCCAGACTATAGTACCCCCCAGATAATTGGACTTGGGTCAATAATACTTAGACTTGCGACTTTTGCCAAATATAGTCTTGTTGATTGGAAGCTAGCAATAAGGTAAATACTCTTGACTTATCTTAGTGTAAACTTGGGATGGCAAATACGCCTCTTAGGGCGGTTATTACATAAGTAAGTCGCCTATGATTGTGCAAAAGTGTAAGAATACGGTTTAATCTGTTTACTTGATAATTGATATAATTGGGGGTTAATGATACCATGCCCGGACAACCCAATGGGTTAATCAAGTATATAATCTCGTAACAAGAATAATCCCAAGATATATTTAAAGGATCACCTATAGGTTTTCCATATGTATAAAACTCTTTTCGAAAAACTATTTTTCCAAAGAGTCAGTTAATTGTATTTACCAGCTTTAGCTGACGTATTTTCAAAAGATTGAACAGCATGTACCGAACCTTATTATGGGCTGGGAATATAGGTCGGCTAGAATGAAGGCTAAGGAATTTGCAACTCCAAATGCTTAAGGCCTATGATGTTTAAAGCACTGTTTATTTAGATCCTTCCTGTGGGCATGTTTCGAACGCTTGTAATACTTTTATACATTCAAGCTTTATTTTAATAATTTCAATGCAATACTTCCGCTGCATATTATTATATTGTGATAACTGTTATCCAACCATCACGATTGTACCCTTCCGGGCCCACCGGAAATCGGGGTGTGACAGGTTGGTATTAGAGCTACAGTTTGAGTGAATTAGACACTAGCCTTTAGTGTCTAATCTCAAATATCACAAATTGCAGATTCCTTTAAAAAACTCTGAGTCTAGACCTGAATATAAGACTACTCTTAATCTATATTGTATTTATTGATTTTATACCACCAAGATGTCGCGGACAATATGAAGAATCTTTAATGGGTCGCGGACTCGAGGATCTCTACCATTGAGTAGCTTGAAGTTCCATATGGTGAGCTACATATGTTGGGAGACGATGACTCCGATACGAGGATGATAAACCTCGTCACCTGATGATATATCTTTTGATATTCTTGTGATATTCTAATATCATTTATCTGAAGTCTATCATATTTGATAGACATTCCGGTGATATCTCAATAGCTGATTGAAACAGCAACAATTATGGAAAGCCGTATCATGGCAAAGATATATGTGCACTTTGCACCAAAATTTATATTCTTTGATTCAAATGTTCTCTTATTCTAGAGAATAAGCAGAAAAAGGAATTACTTTTTCTGATTCATGCTTAAAGCATATAATTTCGAGTCTTCGAGCTCGATTAAATTTAAACCCACCTGGGTATATTATATTATATAAATTCGGCAACTCTCGCCAGCAAATTCTCCCACTGGAGTACGACAATGATTTTTATGTCATTAATTTTTAGCAACTACGAATGCCAAACCTAGTTTGATAAAAGCGCCATATGATAATTTGCAGTATCTTAGTGTGTTCCATAGATTACTTTCATGCCTGGCCAGTATGACAGTTTAATGCATGGAACCACTAAGATCTCCTAACGGTCATATTGTACTGATATCGGCTAATAGTAAGCATCTAATATATTTTGGTGATATTACTGCCATAAGAAGAATCATTGATTTTTTGAGCCCATTTTATGATTTTTTTTCCTTCGAATGATATAAAGGTCACATTTATTGCTCCTACCTTTTCAAACAGACCTCTTGATTGCGCGATAAACGAAGGCCAAAAGCACATGTTCCCACCAATAAGTGGTTGAAAAAGTGCAAAATTCTCGTCCGAATATGAGACGACATATCCCCAAATCTCCCGATAAGGAGAGGGGCATATATTTAAACGTTGTACTATATTGAGCCGTATCAAATACGCTGTAATTTATTGAGGCGTATCCCAAAATCTCCCGATAAGGAGAGGAGTATTTATTTAAACGGTGTACTTTATTGAGCCGTATCATATACGCCGTACTTTATTGTGGCGTATCCCCGAATATCCCAATGTGGAGAAAGGGTATATTTATAAACGGTGTACTATATTGAGCCATATCGTATACGCTGTACTATATTGTTGCGCACACTACAACTCATAGTCATTGGTATTGATAGGATCTTTTTCGATAACTTACGTGCTTCACACTCTACGTAATACATGCTGGTTATGCGTAAATCGCTTTCGCTACTATATGCTACTAAACTTGTGTACTCACCTTCACACTCTGTGTATTGACTTTATTTTAACGTATGTGACAGGTTGATTAGGATGCTTGCATGCGTAGCCTTCGTGGAATCAAGCTAGGAAGTCTAGAAACAAATTAAATAAATCTGAGTTGTCAGAATAGTTTATTTGTTTTTGAGAACAATGTCTGTAATAACTGTTTATGGTTTATATGTTTATGGTATGGGACGTGAGCGTTAAATATATTGTCACTAATAGTTGTTATGGATTCTCTTGGACAATCTGTTTCGCTCAGTGCCGCGCCCCGATGTTTCCGCCATCGGTTGGGGTGTGACAGATTGGTATCAGAGCCATAACTATAGGTAATTAGGCAAGACACGACCTAGTCCGGGCCGGTGTCTTAGAATTGACCTAGTCTATAAGTCTAAGTACCAACAGACCGCCTTGTGCGAACCCAGTGGGGGTTTTACATGAGCATGCTCTTCACTCTCGCTTTTACTCACTTAAACTCACATCTTTGCACGAACACCACATACTACAGCTTTGTGCAAACTACTTAGCCTTTCCTAAGGCTAACTCGACACACTACACGCTTCTTCGAAAACACTCGCATGACACAATTGAGCGATTTTTTCGAGAATAGGTGTGAAAACCAAGAACTCTCGACAAGATCACTCGCTCTACGCGCATTATTACCATAAACACGAGAATTGCATTGAGTCAGGAGTGAAATCCATATCTCGACGAAATTCTCCCTTTTCTATCTTTTGGAACTTTCAAAACTATTTAATAACAGAGTGTCTGAGGCAAGCTGATTAAGCCAGGGGTGAAACCCGTATCTTAACCACACGTTCCACTCCTCGATTTTTACAAATCCCTCACCAAAGTCTCGATGGATTCCAACGACTCAACTCGTGTAGTAACCGAAAGGATGAGTGCCGTTCACCGCGTGTCGGTGAGAGAGCACAGTCTACTAGGCCAAAGCGTGTACTCTAAGTTGTTGTGAATAGTCGAATCACTTTAGGTAGTCAATGCCCTAACACCCAGGGCGCTCACTCTGTTTCGATTCTGAGCTCGCAACCGCCGACTCTGTGAATTATCGATTTTATGTGCTTACATATGTCTATATGTTATATGTTTCGATTTTATCACTTTTTGCTCTTCGCTCTATTAAACGCGCACAATTCGCACTGCACACATATCTCAACAAGCTAATAAATCGCAGACACACCACGGACTCTCGTACGTTACTCGCTATCGCTACTCGCACTTGCAACACTCGATCGCTATACGCCGCTATGAAATATAGGTGAATACGTGAAAAATATGTAAGTGAATACGTGCAAAATATCTAGGTGAATACGTGCAAAATATGTGCTTACATGGACCACATGTTAGTATGGGATGGCATGTGATCGTGTACCTATGTGCTTATGTGATTATGTGCCTGTGTGTTATGTGCCTACGTGTAAGACATGTTCCTGTGCTATAGCTAATAATAGTGATAAGTGTTGGTTAAACGCTGTACGACGAAATTCGATTATATCGCCTAAATCCTATGACGATGTCTGCTGCAGACAATGTCGTCATTTGGATCGCACTCGTCACGCGCAGCTCGCCGAAATCACGCTGATAAGTGTATCGCTTCTTTGGTCGCTTAAGAGATGGCAAAAGTTATACCACAGATCGTCAGTGAGATCAATGAGGTCAGCAGCAAGTCGTCTGTCGAGTCCAAGAGCGACTCTCCGAAAACGCCTTTTAGCTTCAAACAATTCAAGGCTTGTGGTCACAAAGACTTCACAGGCGAAGATGGGCCCAGCGCCATGTTTCAATGGTTCGACTCCATCGAGGTCACGCTCGGCCAATCAGGGTGTCAAGATGATCTGCCTACTGTCAACGCTACTAGGGTTTTTCAGTCCAGGGCTCTGGACTGGTGGACTGCGGAGCACAACAGGCACAGCAATGATTCAGCTTACGGTCTTTCTTGGAATGAACTCAAAGAACTTATGATGAAGGACTTCTGTCCTCCGCATGAGGTTCAAAAGTTGGAGAATGAATTCTGGCATATCAAACAAGACGGAGGTGACAATGCTGGACTCACTACTCGCTTTAAACAACTCAGCATCATCTGTCCTAGCCAGGTGGCGACACCTGATATGACAATCAAGAAATACATCCGCGCTTTTCCGGATTGTGTAGCTGACTTCGTGCAAGCAGCTAAACCCGCGACCATCGAAGAGACTTATCAACTCGCCGCGGAAATCAACGATAAGCGCGTTCTAGCTGGTTATTTCAAGACCCCAAGCAAGAATCTCCATCAAGTCACTGCTACTTCTACTACTCCCGCTATTGAAACCATCACACCTCAAGCTTCAAAGTCATCACGTCAAGTACGAAAGCGCAAGGGTAACAACAACAAAAACTATGCTGCAACTGTCGCACCTCTCAACACTGTTCCTGCCCAACCCAATCAAAATCAGAACCGTCAAGTAGCCGCACCTGTGACCAACGCACCACCTGCAAAACGTGCGTACACTGGTCCTCATCCTCTGTGCCCTACTTGCACCTACCATTATCCGACGAGGATAGCCTGTCGATTCTGTGCTCATTGCAACCTATATGGTCACTTTGCTGCCAATTGTCGCACGGGTCCTCGTCAGCAAGCTTAAGTTCAAGCTCCTCCTGCACTGCCAGCACCACTTCCCGCTTCTCAGGGTAACCAAGCAGCTCCTGCTCCCGCTGCTCATGCACGAGCCTGTTTCGCTTTTGGTGATCCTAACCACTTCGCAAACGTTTTCCCGAACCGAGTGGTGAAACAAGAACCGCAACAGCAACCAGCGCAGCAACAACAACAACAGCAGCAGCAGCAGCAACAACCAGCAGCCCACGGAAGAACTTTCAACATCAATGTCCGCCAGGCTCAAACCGACAACAATGTTGTCAATGGAACGTTTCTTGTTAACGGTATTTATGCTTCGTGTTTATTTGATACTGGAGCCGATAACTGTTTCGTGTCATTAGAATTCGAGATACTCCTAAATCGTAAACGCGCTAACCCCCCAACGACGTTCGACGTCGAAATTGCCACTGGTAGAACCGTCACCGTCAATTCTGTTCTTCGTGATTGTACTCTCGAACTCAACAATCACGTTTTTCCAATCGACCTTATTTCGATGCAACTTGGTAGCTTTGATATCATAGTAGGCATGGATTTCCTTCGGGAAAATCATGCTGAAGTAGTTTGCTTCGAAAAGATGATCCGTTTCTCTTTTTCATACGGTGATCAACTCTGTGTCTATGGCGAAGTATCTTCTAAAGAACTCAAACTCATGTCGTGCATGCAAGCAAGCAAGTATCTCCGAAAGGAATACAAGGCTTTCTTAGCACACATCGTAGTATCGGAGAAGGAAAAGGAAGAGAAGGCAAAGGAAAAGGTACTCGTGGTTCGTGATTTTCCTAGTGTCTTTCTGGACGATTTACCTGATCTACCCCCTACTAGGGACATCGATTTTCGTATCGACCTCATTCCTAGAGCTAATCCTGTCGCTAAATCTCCTTATCGACTTGCTCCGTCGGAAATGCGTGAACTCGCGAGTCAACTCCAGGAATTACTTGATAAAGGCTTCATATGCCCTAGCTCATCTCTTTGGGGCGCACCTGTCCTTTTTGTCAAAAAGAAGGATGGATCGTTCCGAATGTGCATCGATTATAGGGAACTCAACAAGCTGACAATCAAGAATCGCTATCCCTTACCCCGAATCGACGATTTATTTGATCAATTGCAAGGCGCTACATGTTTTTTTAAGATCGATTTACGCTCTGGTTATCACCAGTTACGAATCTAGGAGGAGGATATCCCTAAAACCGTTTTTCACACTCGCTACGGTCACTATGAATTTGTTGTTATGTCCTTTGGTCTTACCAATGCACCTGCAGTTTTTATGGATCTGATGAATTGCGTGTGTAAACCCTTTCTCGACTGCTTCGTTATCGTGTTTATCGATGATATCCTTATATATTCAAAGACGAAAACTGAACACGCGCAACACCTACGTGTAGTTCTCGAGCTTCTCCAAGGAAATCGCCTCTACGCCAAGTTCTCCAAATGTGAATTCTGGCTTGAGGAGGTTCAATTCCTCGGTCATATCGTCAATAGTCAAGGTATTCACGTCAATCCCGCGAAGATTGAAGCAGTTAAGAGTTGGATTACACCAAAAAACCCGTCCGAAGTTCGCTCTTTTCTCGGATTGGCTGGTTATTACCGTCGATTTATCACAGATTTCTCAAAAATCGCTGTTCCTCTCACCTCTCTGACGCATAAAGACAAGACTTTTGTTTGGGGAACCGAACAAGAGGAAGCCTTTCAAACTCTCAAGCATATGCTTTGCGACGCTCCCGTACTCGCCTTACCCGATGGAAACGACGACTTTGTAGTCTATTGCGATGCCTCTAACCTAGGTCTTGGTTGTGTTCTTATGCAACGAGGCAAGGTTATCACGTACGCTTCTCGACAGCTCAAAGTCCATGAGAAAAACTACACAACCCACGATCTCGATCTCGATCTCGAGCTCGGTGCAGTTGTTTTTGCGTTAAAGATTTGGCGACACTACCTTTATGGTACTAAGTGTACGGTCTTCACCGACCATAAAAGCCTACAACACATCTTGAACCAGAAGGAACTAAACATGCGCCAACGTAAATGGGTTGAACTTCTCAACGATTAAGACTGTGAGATTCGCTACCACCCAGGCAAGGCAAATGTCGTTGCCGATGCTCTTAGTCGACGAAGCTATGTACACAGTGTTCGTAATATTCAAGCCTAACACGACCTCGAAGCTCTCGTTCGTGACGCCTAACATGATTGTTTTACCGAACGCGCGCAAAGTGAAGAAAGAATACTCGGAACCGAACATCAGTTGGTGAACAAACCGAATGGTATTTTTCACTATCTCGATCGCATTTGGATTCCTAGTTGCAATAATCTCTGAGAGATTTTGCTGACTGAAGCCCACAAATCCCGATATTCCATTCATCCCGGTGCCGACAAAATGTACCAGGACTTGCGTGCCAGGTATTGGTGGCCTGGAATGAAGAAGGATATCGCTCTCTAAGTTTCGAAATGCCTGACTTGTTCGAAAGTCAAGGCTGAACATCAACGACCCTCTGGCTTACTCGAACAACCCGAAATCCCTATGTGGAAATGGGAGAGTATAGCTATGGATTTCATTACGAAACTCCCGCGCACGCCATCAGGTCACGATAGCATCTGGGTTATCGTTGATCGTCTTACTAAATCCGCCCACTTTCTACCAATATAAGAGGACTATAAGGTTGAACGATTAGCACGAATCTATACCGATGAAGTCATATGTCGTCATGGGACACCTCGTGATATCATCTCTGACCGCGATGGTCGATTTACCTAGCGTCTTTGGGAAACTTTTCAATCCGCCTTCGGTACTACTCTTAATCTAAGTACCGCTTTCCATCCCTAAACCGACGGTCAGACTAAACACACGATTCGCACCCTTGAAGACATGCTTTGTTCGTGTGTTATAGATTTCGGGGGTAATTGGGACTCGCATTTACCTTTGGTCGAATCCTCGTATAACAACAGTTAGCACTCTTGTAACGCCCAGCGTTTGAATCTTTTATCTTTTGGCAAGTCTAGCCCCTGTAAACCAACTAAGGTAGCCCAGTTGGCCACCGACACCCACCTCTTCCCAGAGATCCCGGGTTCGAGTCTTGGGAGTGGCATATGTCGCCCAGGATAAGAACTCGGTAAGCGGAATTCACCGCGGTGCTAGCTTGGTCGGGTAGCGGCTCCCGGAGTGGGATCACTCCAGCGGTTGGGAGGACCGTGCACTATCCCCCCCCCCCCAAGTCTAGCCCCTGTAATATTTAGTGATGTCTATTTTGAGCCTTAGACTATGTGAAACCTTATGATACTTTGAATCTAGACTCTTTGATAGTTAAAACTTGACTCTTGATGCTTTATACTTAAACATTATGAATCTGATTCTTGGTGAAACTGGATACTTGATACTAGACTCTTGATACTTGATTCTTGACTCTTGATACTATTGAACGAGACTCTTGATACTTATGGAACGAGAAACTTTGAGACCTTGTTGTACGAGAAACTTGAAACTTAACACTTACATAGACTTAAAGCATGGAAACTTTTGTGTTAATTATATGATCTTGTCATGTGATGATCTTACACAATAATACGCAACGCAACACTAAATCCAGTGCGCAAACCGAATCGAAATCAGAAAGCTTGCAAACAAGGATTGGCTGTCCGGATGGACATCCGATCCAGGCCATCCTACCGCCTTATCCTCTCTTGCCTATAAATACCTCCTGTCTGACAGCCTCCTCCGACCAGACGTACTCTCTCTCGTTCTAAGGCACTTTTCCTCTGATTTCAAGCAATTCTTGTAAGTTTTCTCTGTAATTCTTGTACAGCTTTCATCTCTACACACTTTCTCACTGGATTCTTCATCAAAATCATACTTTTCACCGTGAAATCACTAAGATTTAGTCTCCTTGAGGATGACGTCATCATGGAGGTTTGTACAAACGACTGTGTGATGTCATTCCGTCAAAATCTAGTTCAAATCTAAGAGATTCCTACATGCTTAACGCGAATCTTTACAAAATCTAATCATTTTTAGTAAATTTCAAACTTTCATCTATTTCTTTCAACTCTTTTACACTCATCTACTCAACTCGGTGGAATCTGGGACCAAAACAGGCCTAGGACTTGCTCCTTAGTCTGGAGTCGGCTCGATAACGAATTTTCAACGGAGAGATGACCAAATTACGGATCCAACATTAAACTCCGTCAAAGAACAGTCATCCGATCGGACGGGGTGATTCCCATTCGATCAGACGAGCTTAACCTTGGTGGGTTTCCGTTGTCTTGATACGTTATCACGTCGTCTCCGTTAAATTCAAACGTAGAATTTTTACGTAGATTTGAAAGGAACAAGATCACAACAGCCGAATGACCATCCGATCGGACGACCCTCCGATCGAACGGTCATCCGACCGAACGACCTGTTCCTGTAGCCTTCAACACTTAAACTATTTTAACTCGGGACTTCAAACTATTAAACTTTCACTCGAATAGTCATCCGACCGGATGAGTATCCGATCGAATGACTTGTTATTATACTACAACAAAAACTTCAAAAGTTTGAAACGTTTTTGCAAGCTCACTACTGATCGAACCGTCGTCCGACCAAATGGTCATCCGACCGGATGACCATCCGATCAGGAAACCAGTCCGACATTTTTACTCAATGTTCGCGCCATTCGACATTCTGTTCGACGCTTATCTATTATACTGTAATCAGGCTAACTCCAGCGCTCCCTTCGATCCAATCAGTAGGTATCGATACTTAGCACCCACTGTGAGTATACTCGATCCCTTTTTGTTTTAAACACTTTTGGGATGCAACATGTATTCTATAAAGTTGACACTTGACAATTGTAACTTAATTAGAAACATACTCTATCCGCTGTGAACGTGAAACTTGAAACTTGTGATTCTTGAGACTTTTATGCTATGTGAACGTTTAATCCTTGTGTGTAGTTCCGCCTTAACAATGGTAGCGCTATAGGGGTAATGCACCTCCCCGTTAGTCTTTGGGGTATTGTTAGGAGGAGACATTTATCTTCCCGTTAGTCTTTGGGAAGGGCCTTTAACACATTGGAAACTTGGGCTATCACATGGACTGCATAAACTAGCATGGTGAAACTTTTATGTGTTTACATGATGGATATGAGTCTTTTAAACTATTATGCTATTACCTACTCAAACTTGTATACTCGCCAACATTTTTTTGTTGATAGTATTTTAATACATGTTGCAGGTTGATAAGTTTGGAAGCTTGAGGAAACAAGCTAGGATGATGCTTAGAAACTCATCTAGTTAAATCAAGAATTTTGGACAGTATTCGAATGTTATGTATTTGACACTTTCGTGATTGTGATTGGTGAATTGATGTTTAGAAAATTTTGCATGAAGTTGATTAATTACTATTGAAACAATTAGTGTTGTGGATTCTCCTGAACAATCTGAATCGCTTAGTGCCGCGCCCTGTTTCCGCCATCGGTTGGGGTGTGACAACTCTAGCATTCAAATGGCACCATTTGAGGCATTATATGGAAGAAAATGTCGATCGCCTATTGTATGGCACGAGATCGGAGATGCGCAAATTACCTATCCTGAGTTATTGCAAGAAACGACTGACAAGATCTTCCAGATACGAGACAATCTCCTGAAAGCCCGGAGTCGTCAAAAGAGTTATGCCGATAGACGTCGCAGGCCCCTTGAGTTCGAAGTCGGAGATCACGTACTCCTAAAGGTTTCACCTTGGAAGGGGATGATCCGATTCGGCAAGAAAGGAAAGCTCGCGCCTCGATACGTTGGACCCTTTAAGATTCTGGAAAGAATTGGCAAAGTTGCCTACAGACTCGAGCTACCGGAGGAACTCAGCAACGTACACCCAACTTTCCACGTCTCGAACCTCAAAAAGTGCCTAGCCGAGCAGAATCTACATGTTCCTCTTGAGGATCCGCAAGTGGACAAAACTTTACACCTTGTGGAAAAACCAGTAGAGATCATGGACCGAGAGACCAAGAAACTCCGATGCTCACGCATCCCTATAGTGAAGGTTCGCTGGGAAGGCAAACGCGGTACTGAGTTCACTTGGGAACTCGAGAGTGATATGAAAGTTAAATATCCACATCTCTTCGTTACGCCTGGTACTTAATTTCGGGACGAAATTTCCTAAAGTAGGGGAGGCTGTAACAACCCGACTTCTTGAGGGAAGTCAAAGTACAAGTCAAAGTCAAAGTCAGGTCTTACCCAAATCTGACATTTCTTGCTTAATTATTTCTTGTACTCTCGATACTCGATAATTAATAATCGATATATTACCGCCATTTTGAACTACGATTTATTATTATGTGAAGTAACAATGCGATAAACGCAACTAAACGCTATCTTACTAAACGCTATCACATCGCAACCGGATCGCTAACTCGAAACGCAACTAATGGTATTATTTTATGTGTGTGATTATTATGTGCCTTACTTGTGTGTGCTTTGTATAAGTATTGGAATGATTATTCGCAATCGCGATCGCAATCACAACGCAGACTCATCGCAAACCCGAAACGCAGACTTATGTTTATAATTTTATGTGTTACGTTATTTGGGTAACTGTTGTTTAATACTATCGCATCGCCCACTCGCAACTCGCTTAAACGCAACGCAACACTCAACGCACGAAACGAAAGTCGGAAACCAACTCGCACGAGCCGTCGGATCGAATGGCCTTTCGATTGAATGGACATCCAACCGGATGACCATCCGATCAATCCGATCGGATGGCCATCCGACCGACTGGCCATCCGACCACTCCTCTCCACCGCCTTACTCCTCACCTCCTGCCTATAATGTCACACCCCCAAAATCCACCTGCGGAGTACTACCGCTTGGAGGTGTGACTGACCAGGATCCAGCCACCAATCATATTGAACAAGCATATAAGTAGTTATAAAAATCCAACCAATACAATTGGTGTTCGAACAAAACATAGTTAAGTTGCAAGCGGAAGCATAAGTCTCAAATCAAAACATAAGTCTAATTGTTTCAAAGTTTAACATGGCACACAGTTGTCCATGTCCCACAACGATCCTCCTCCATGCAAGCTCCAGCTAAGAAACCTAAGGACCTGCAAAGCATGTAGTAACGAGTCAACAACAAGTTGAGTGAGTTCACGGTTGGGTGTTCGTTTTAAGTTGTTTCGAAAACAGTTTCCTTTAGCTGGCATCCTGCCATGGGGGTTACCCCATAGTTAAAAACGTGACTTGTTCATTCCCGGTTATTCTGGCTATCCAGCCGTGGGGGCTACCCCGTGTTAGTTATCTGGCATTTCGGCCGTGGGGGCTACCCCATGTATACACTAGACTCGTTACCATATCGACTGCTGACTGTAGTCATGTTTATGTGCCCTGAAACTGTCAATGTCTATCATCATTGACGCGCCCCAGATCCATTAGTTCACTCCCGTCCTCTGCGGCACGGTGTGAGGTTTGTCAGACCTAAATAGCGCTATCTAACTAATGACCCGCTCGCCATTGGCCCGGCGATTAAGTCGATATAAAAAAGGAGGGACTTCGTGATAGAGTTTTGGTCTAGTACGAGTTATCTGTCCGTGAGGACGAGGAATTTCATTCCTGAACCTTTGCTGTCCTACCCAAGGAGGACGAGGAACCCAGTTCCTTAACCCCAATTCCCGACCCCTGGGAATCCCATGCTTTGTAGAGGGTGTGAACTCACCTTGGTTTGCTCGGTAGAAACACAGAAAAGTCAAACAAGCAATGTTGTGGCTACTCACGTCCTATCATAGTTGTATCATACAATCAGGTTCGTATTCAAGTAGTGCACGTATGGCATACACGTATAATAACAAGTAGCATGCAGGTATAATTTATGGCATACACTCATAACCATACGGTTCACAAAGACGCTTATGAGTTCAGTATACCAGCGAACAAGGCCCAATAGTCCGGCCCGAGCACTTCGGCCCGTAACAGTGAGAGCCCAAATAGTGTGTACATGCACATGGGCTCGAGTCGCAACCGGACTCGCAACCACGGTTTCGGTTCGTGCTGTTTTGGTTACGAGTCGCAACCGGACTCGCAACTGTGGTTTCGAGTCACAAGATTGGTGTGCTGATCATGTGTGGTTTCGAGTCGCAACCAGGTGTTTGCGACTCGCAACTGATGTCGCAACCGGGAGGTTTCGACTCATCATGCATGGTTTCGAGTCGCAACTGATGGTTTCGGTTGGACAACTGCTGATTCGGAACAGTGTACTATCCAATGAGAATTTGATTTCATGAAACAGTTTGTACTACTCTCATAAACATGTTTATTTGTCTACAATTTGCCATATTGGATCAAACACAACAGATTTCAAATATTCAAGCATGTTCATATCACATTCAAATTGTTCTTCATGTGTTCATCATGTTCATCATACACTAACAGCCCTTATTTAAACATATTTTGCATTTTCTCGGACAAAAGTTATATTATCAAAACTAGATATCAACTCAACTTGCAACGAAGCATTTGTTCTATAATCTCATACATAAAACAAATCGGATGATCATGAATAGCCCTAAGCTTATCATTCTTTTGTTATTCAACTACCTTTTCAAATGTTATTCTACAAAGTCATGTTCTCCTAAGCATGTATCATATACTCGAACCGAAATTCATCAAACCAACAAGTACTTTAATCATGCATCAATCATTAGCAAGCAAACACATTATCAAGTATCTACATCACACATCATCATCAACCGAAATGTTATGCACTATCATCAACCGAATACAATACATGGCATGAAACACTAACCGGTTCAAGTGTGGGTTCAAAAGTGTGAGTGAAGCTTCCAAACGGGTGTGTGTGAGAGACGATCCGAGAGCTCCTTACGGTTGTCGATTGGATCCGAGAATGAAGGAGAGACAATGTTGTGGCTTAGGGTTTTAGTGAGAGGATGAAGAGTGTGTGTGTGGGGGAGAGTATGAGTGTTGTCCAAAAATGACAAGTGTGGGCATCATGAGGATTATATACTTGTTTCACTTGTGCACCCTAATGGGCTTTCGAATTAGGCTAAGTGTGTGTGTGTGGCCCAACCGGCCCATAAGTCATTGTTCACTCGAGACCACATGGTCTCGAGTCGGGTTCGTGTTGTCTCGGTTCATATACATACTCGAATACATACACACAAGCATACATGTAACATAACACATAATCGTATAAAGGTTCACTTATCATTCATTAAATCATCAAGTTAGTTAGTCACTTAGTGTTCAAATGTACAACGAAGGGTTCTAAATTTCGAGTTGTCACATCATCCCCAAGTTGAAAGAAATTTCGTCCCGAAATTTGGTAGGCACTCACTGAGGAAGCTAGTTAAGTTGTATGGTTTTCCCGGTTTTCCTGGGGTGTCACATCCACCCCCCGTTGATCTGGAATTTCGTCCCGAAATTCCGTAGCTTCGGCCTCAGTAGTGGGTGTACTGTTTGCGAACAGTTGGGGATACTTTTGTTTCATCTGATCTTCGCGCTCCCAGGTGAACTCTGGGCCGCGACGTGAGTTCCAACGAACTCGAACGAGAGGTATCCTAGTGCTCTTGAGGACCTTAACATCCCGGTCCGTGATCTCGACTGGTTCCTCGACGAATCGTAACTGCTCGTCGATAGTGAGTTCCTTCAAAGGAACTACGTGGGTCTCATCTGACGGACACTTCTTCAGATTCGACACGTGAAAAACGTTGTGAACTGCACCGAGTTCCGCTGGTAGGTTCAGTCTGTAGGCCACCCTGCCTATTTTCTCAATGACCTCGAAAGGTCCAACGTATCGTGGGTTGAGTTTGCCGCGTTTACCAAAACGAACCACACCCTTCCAGGGTGAAACTTTGAGTAGTACCCGCTCCCCAACCTGGAGCTCAAGTGGTTTCCTGCCCATGTCGGCGTAAACTTTCTGACGTTCGCGAGTGGCCATCATGCGTTTTCGGATCTGAGCGATCTGCTCGGTTGTATCTACCACATATTCTGGACCAGTGATCTGACTATCTCCCACCTCTGCCCAGCAAAGAGGAGACCGGCATTTACGTCCGTACAATGCCTCAAACGGAGCAGCTCCAATGCTGGTGTGGTAGCTGTTATTGTACGAGAATTCCACAAGTGGCAGATGCTTTTCCCAGCGGTTGCCAAAGTCGATTACACATGCACGAAGCATGTCTTCTAAGGTTTGAATAGTGCGCTCGGACTGCCCGTCCGTCTGAGGATGGTACGCTGTGCTCATGTCTAGTCGTGAGCCGAAGGATTTGTGCATTGCCTGCCACAGCTCTGAAGTGAAACGTGCATCTCGATCTGAGATAATGGAGGTGGGCACCCCGTGCCTCGAAACAACTTCCTTGAGGTAAATTTCTGCGAGAGTGGAGAACTTATCCGTCTCCTTGATAGCCAAGAAGTGTGCAGATTTTGTGAGTCGATCCACGATCACCCAAATTGTATCGTTTCCGCGCTGGGATCTAGGTAGGCCAGTTACAAAATCCATGGAAATTTGCTCCCATTTCCATTGAGGTATTTCGGGTTGTTGGAGCAGGCCTGAGGGTTTCTGGTATTCCGACTTGACTCTCGCACAAGTCAAACACTTGCTGACGTAGGTCGCTATGTGGGCCTTCATGCTAGGCCACCAATACGTAGTTTTGATGTCGTGGTACATTTTATCCGATCCAGGATGTACCGAGTAGCGAGACTTGTGTGCTTCGTCCATCACAAGCTCTCGTAGGTTGCCATAGAGGGGGACCCAAACGCGTCCCGTTACGTAGTAAGCACCATCTTCCTTCTGTTCTAAGCGTTGCCTCGATCCGCGTAGGGCTTCGGCCCTGACGTTTTCTGGTTTCAGTGCTTCTATCTGAGCAGCTCGTATCTGGGAGGGAAGACTAGAATGGATCGTGAGCTGTAGAGCTCGTACGCGCTTAGGCGCAGTGTCCTTTCGACTGAGGGCGTCAGCCACAACATTGGCCTTGCCCGGGTGATACCTGATTGAGCACTCGTAATCATTTAGTAGTTCGACCCATCGTCGTTGTCGCATATTCAGTTCCTTCTGTTTGAAGATATGCTCGAGGCTCCTGTGGTCGGTGTAGATGGCGCACTTCGTACCATACAGGTAATGCCGCCATAACTTAAGTGCAAAAACAACAGCTCCCAGCTCTAAGTCGTGCGTAGTGTAGTTCTTTTCATGAACTTTAAGTTGGCGTGAGGCGTAGGCTATAACTTTATCTCGTTGCATCAACACGCAACCAAGACCCTGAATTGATGCGTCGCAGTAGACCACAAAGTCGTCTGTGCCTTCCGGCAAGGAAAGGATAGGTGCGCTACAAAGTCTATCCTTTAGGTGCTGAAATGCCAACTCCTGTGCGTTTCCCCAGTGATAAACAACGCCCTTCTGCGTTAGTGAGGTGAGAGGCTGTGCAATCTTAGAAAAATCCTTAATGAATCTCCGGTAGTATCCCGCCAAACCCAAGAATTGGCGAATTTCCTTTGGTGTACGGGGCGCAGGCCAGTTCTTAATCGAGTCTATCTTGGATGGATCAACATGAATCCCATCCTTGTTTACCACGTGGCCTAGGAAATGGACTTCTCGAAGCCAGAAGTCGCATTTCGAGAACTTTGCATAAAGCTGTTCTGTTCGAAGGAGTTCCAGAATAAGGCGCAGATGCTGCTCGTGTTCCTCCCGACTCTTGGAATAGATCAGGATGTCGTCGATGAAGACTATAACGAACTTGTCCAGGTAAGGCTTTCACACTCGGTTCATCAAGTCCATGAAAACCGCAGGTGCGTTTGTCATCCCAAAAGGCATGACCAAAAACTCATAGTGCCCGTATCGAGTTCTGAAAGCTGTTTTGGAGACGTCCTCTTCCCGGACTCTCAGCTGGTGATAACCCGATCTCAAATCGATCTTCGAATAGTAGCTCGATCCTTGCAGCTGGTCGAATAAGTCGTCGATACGCGGTAGAGGATAACGATTCTTCACCGTCACCTTGTTGAGTTCCCGGTAGTCGATGCACATCCTGAAAGTACCGTCCTTCTTTTTCACAAATAGTACTGGAGCTCCCCAGGGCGATGAGCTTGGACGAATAAAACCCTTATCCAGGAGCTCTTGTAGTTGCGTGGAGAGTTCTTTCAACTCTGATGGGGCTAAACGATAAGGTGCACGTGCTATGGGCGCAGCTCCAGGAGCTAGTTCGATCTGAAACTCGACTTGGCGATGAGGCGGAAGACCAGGTAATTCCTCAGGAAATACCTCTGGATAATCGCGTACAACTGGGAAATCTTCAATCTTTTTCTCTTTTTCTGAGGTGTCAGTAATGAGAGCCAAAATAGCAGTGTGGCCCTTCCGCAAGCACTTTTGGGCCTTAAGGAGAGAAATGACGTTCTCAACAGCACTTCTCTTGTCGCCATGAATCATGAGAGGTTCACCATCGGGACCTGGAATACGGACAACCTTCTCGTTGCAAAGAATCTCTGCTCGGTGTTGGGATAACCAATCCATCCCAATGACGACGTCGAAACTACCCAAGACAATAGGAATGAGGTTGATAGAGAAGGTCTGGTCAGCGAGAATAAGTTTACAACCCCTGACTACGTGTGTGGCTTCTAAACTCTTACCATTTGCTAGCTCTACGGTGTGCTTGTTGTTCAAAGGGGTTGGAATACGCTTAAGCATTCGACTAACTTCTAGTGACATGTAGCTAGTATCGGCACCCGAATCAAATAAAACAGAAACATAAAAGTCGTCGAGAAGGAACTTACCCGCCACAACATTGGGGTCATTCCTTGCTTCACCTTGGCCGATCACAAACACCCGCCCCCTGGCGCCATTGTTGTTGTTGTTCCCATTGTTACCATTCCCCTGATTGTTGTTATTGTTGTTGTTGTTCTGGTTCCTGTTCAGTTGGGGACAATCTCTCTTGAAGTGGCCTTCAGCTCCACACTGAAAGCATCCTTTGTTATCACCTTGCTGCTGCTGCTGGCGCTGGTTCTGTTGAGCTTGCTGACGATTCTGATTGGCGGGGTATAAGCTCCTGCAATCCTTTGCAGCGTGACCAGGCTTGTTGCACCGATGACAGTTGCCCCTGGTGCATGGTCCGCTGTGGTGCAGGCTGCAGCGATTGCATTTGGGGTGATTTCCTTTGTACCCACCATGACTTTGACCACCTGACGATTGCTGATTAGGGCTCTTGTAGTCCTCAGTCTTTCTCTGCTGAAACTGGGACTGAACAGAAGTCGAACCCTTACTTGAAGTCCCATCCCATTTCCGTTTGTTGTCACCAGAGGTACCAGAAGTAGTTGCAGCGCCTATGCGTTTTGGTAACTTGTTCTGCTCCACCGCCTGATCCGTGAGACGGTGAGCCAACTGAATGGTTTGCTGGTAGGTGGCGAGGTTCGCTGAAGTCACATGACTTTGGATTTCTGGCACTAAGCCCTGAAGAAATAGTTCGATGCGTTTGATGGGAGGATCCACCATAGTAGGGCACAGAATTGCCAGTTCGTTCGACCTTTTCACATAAGCTTCAATTTCGGACCCCGTCATCTTGAGGTTGAAGAACTCCACCTCAAGCTTGTGAATCTCATCACGACTGCAGTATTCCTCCTTGATCATCTCCTTGAAAGTTTCCCATGGGGTGGCGTTGGCAGCAACCAACCCTAGCATCTGAACTTGAGCGTTCCACCATGTGAGGGCTAAACCCTCGAGGGTACCAGTAGCATACTTCACCCTGCGCGCCTCAGGGCATTCGCACATTTCGAAGACCGATTCTAGTTTCTCAAACCAGTGTAGGAGACCTACTGCTCCTTCAGTGCCGCTAAAAGTAGTTGGTCGGCAGTCCATGAAAGTCTTAAAAGTGCACACGGGTGGCTGAACGTGCTGACCTATCGTAGGTGAAAGAAAAGACAGAGTTTAACACAAAGGTTGGTTCACGAGAGTAGGATTCTAAAGATCCTAGAGTGAGTTCGGACTGCAGGATATACCTCCTGCGTGTGCAGCTGCAAGTGCTGCGGCAACTCGTTCGTTGATCAGAGCCGTCAACTGGGCTTGTGTCAGGTTAACGCGTCCAGACATGATCTTCATATCAAGAAGAACGTGAGTGAGAGGGGTTCGCGAAAGTACGACGATAAAATAGAGCAAGCACGCACGTGTTCAAGTAACAGTAGTTGTACTAGCCAAGCATACCATAAGCAATGTACTATGTAACTAACAAGTAGGCAATATATACACAGATCATATCACCTAGGATGTCGAGCCTTGCATGTGGAGTGAAGCATCGTTGTGGACCGTTGAGCACTGTACAGGTTATAGTCTGGTTTTAACAAAAACGTTTTTCCCTTTATTAAAACCAAGTTCTCTATAACCAATGGCTCTGATACCAATCTATCACACCCCCAAAATCCACCTGCGGAGTACTACCGCTTGGAGGCGTGACTGACCAGGATCCAGCCACCAATCATATTGAACAAGCATATAAGTAGTTATAAAAAATCCAACCAATACAATTGGTGTTCGAACAAAACATAGTTAAGTTGCAAGCGGAAGCATAAGTCTCAAATCAAAACATAAGTCTAATTGTTTCAAAGTTTAACATGGCACACAGTTGTCCATGTCCCACAACGATCCTCCTCCATGCAAGCTCCAGCTAAGAAACCTAAGGACCTGCAAAGCATGTAGTAACGAGTCAACAACAAGTTGAGTGAGTTCACGGTTGGGTGTTCGTTTTAAGTTGTTTCGAAAACAGTTTCCTTTAGCTGGCATCCTGCCGTGGGGGTTACCCCATAGTTAAAAACGTGACTTGTTCATTCCCGGTTATTCTGGCTATCCAGCCGTGGGGGCTACCCCGTGTTAGTTATCTGGCATTTCGGCCGTGGGGGCTACCCCATGTATACACTAGACTCGTTACCATATCGACTGCTGACTGTAGTCATGTTTATGTGCCCTGAAACTGTCAATGTCTATCATCATTGACGCGCCCCAGATCCATTAGTTCACGCCCGTCCTCTGCGGCACGGTGTGAGGTTTGTCAGACCTAAATAGCGCTATCTAACTAATGACCCGCTCGCCATTGGCCCGGCGATTAAGTCGATATAAAAAAGGAGGGACTTCGTGATAGAGTTTTGGTCTAGTACGAGTTATCTGTCCGTGAGGACGAGGAATTTCATTCCTGAACCTTTGCTGTCCTACCCAAGGAGGACGAGGAACCCAGTTCCTTAACCCCAATTCCCGACCCCTGGGAATCCCATGCTTTGTAGAGGGTGTGAACTCACCTTGGTTTGCTCGGTAGAAACACAGAAAAGTCAAACAAGCAATGTTGTGGCTACTCACGTCCTATCATAGTTGTATCATACAATCAGGTTCGTATTCAAGTAGTGCACGTATGGCATACACGTATAATAACAAGTAGCATGCAGGTATAATTTATGGCATACACTCATAACCATACGGTTCACAAAGACGCTTATGAGTTCAGTATACCAGCGAACAAGGCCCAATAGTCCGGCCCGAGCACTTCGGCCCGTAACAGTGAGAGCCCAAATAGTGTGTACATGCACATGGGCTCGAGTCGCAACCGGACTCGCAACCACGGTTTCGGTTCGTGCTGTTTTGGTTACGAGTCGCAACCGGACTCGCAACTGTGGTTTCGAGTCACAAGATTGGTGTGCTGATCATGTGTGGTTTCGAGTCGCAACCAGGTGTTTGCGACTCGCAACTGATGTCGCAACCGGGAGGTTTCGACTCATCATGCATGGTTTCGAGTCGCAACTGATGGTTTCGGTTGGACAACTGCTGATTCGGAACAGTGTACTATCCAATGAGAATTTGATTTCATGAAACAGTTTGTACTACTCTCATAAACATGTTTATTTGTCTACAATTTGCCATATTGGATCAAACACAACAGATTTCAAATATTCAAGCATGTTCATATCACATTCAAATTGTTCTTCATGTGTTCATCATGTTCATCATACACTAACAGCCCTTATTTAAACATATTTTGCATTTTCTCGGACAAAAGTTATATTATCAAAACTAGATATCAACTCAACTTGCAACGAAGCATTTGTTCTATAATCTCATACATAAAACAAATCGGATGATCATGAATAGCCCTAAGCTTATCATTCTTTTGTTATTCAACTACCTTTTCAAATGTTATTCTACAAAGTCATGTTCTCCTAAGCATGTATCATATACTCGAACCGAAATTCATCAAACCAACAAGTACTTTAATCATGCATCAATCATTAGCAAGCAAACACATTATCAAGTATCTACATCACACATCATCATCAACCGAAATGTTATGCACTATCATCAACCGAATACAATACATGGCATGAAACACTAACCGGTTCAAGTGTGGGTTCAAAAGTGTGAGTGAAGCTTCCAAACGGGTGTGTGTGAGAGACGATCCGAGAGCTCCTTACGGTTGTCGATTGGATCCGAGAATGAAGGAGAGACAATGTTGTGGCTTAGGGTTTTAGTGAGAGGATGAAGAGTGTGTGTGTGGGGGAGAGTATGAGTGTTGTCCAAAAATGACAAGTGTTGGCATCATGAGGATTATATACTTGTTTCACTTGTGCACCCTAATGGGCTTTCGAATTAGGCTAAGTGTGTGTGTGTGGCCCAACCGGCCCATAAGTCATTGTTCACTCGAGACCACATGGTCTCGAGTCGGGTTCGTGTTGTCTCGGTTCATATACATACTCGAATACATACACACAAGCATACATGTAACATAACACATAATCGTATAAAGGTTCACTTATCATTCATTAAATCATCAAGTTAGTTAGTCACTTAGTGTTCAAATGTACAACGAAGGGTTCTAAATTTCGAGTTGTCACATATAAATACTCACCTGTCACATCAACTATTCATTGATGTGATATCTCCATTCGACCAACTCGCTCCAGCTCGTTCTCAAGCACTTCTCTCTCGATTCCTCGCGATTCTTGTAAGTTTTCACTCTAAATCTTGTACTCCCATCTTCATTACACACATCAATATCATCTTCTCCATCAAATCTTACATTTTCACCACCATGAAATCATCGGATTTGGGCTGTTATAGAGTGACGTCACCTCGGGTTCTTATGAACACTGAAGTGTGACCTCATCTCACCAAGAACAGTTCAGATCTAAAGGTTTCCATACGATTTAACACAAAACTCGACTGAATCTAAACATTTTCTGCTGCTTTCAAACTTTTCTTCAACATTCTTCACTTTTTACTCGAAACCAGTAGAATCTAGGCTCGTTCAGGCTCTCTACACATTCTCTAGTAGTGAACCGGGCTGAGAATGGATTTCTACCGAAGAAGACAACCGATTCACGGGTTGAACATGGAACTCCATCTTGAACTGTTGAGTCTGATCGAGTGGGGTGGTTCCCATCCGATCGACTGAGATGGGGTTGGTGTGATTTCCGTTGTTTGACACGTCGTCGGACCGTCTCCGTCAAAACTCGAAACTTCTAACTTAGAAAATTTTACGCAACATCAGTTCGTCGATCGAATAGCCATCCGATCGGACGACCATCCGATCGAATGACTATTCGACAGGTGACTCAACACTTAATCAATTATGCAAATATATCAGCTTTCAATCGAATAGCCATCCGATCGAATGGACATCCGACCGGATGACCATCCGATCGAATGAGTTGAATTATACTACAACGAAAACTTCAAAAGTTCTACATTTCACAAACACACTCTTCAATCGAATGACCAACCGACCAAATGGTCATGCGCTCGGATGACCATCCGTCCGGACGGTCATCCTATCGACTCATCATCCGCTCACCCATCACACCTAACACACTGATACACGCCGTTCAATGCTTACGCTGTCATTCTATGATCAGGTTAATCTCCCACACGCTCCCTTCAATCCAAGACAGTGTTTATTTACTAAACACGCTCTGTGAGTATACTCGAACCCTTTTTCGCTTAACGCACTTTTGGGTGTTACATATGTGATCTATATCAAAACACAACGCACACTATACAAAACGCTTTACAAACGCTAACCGCTCTTGCATGTTATACGTGACTCGATGAATGCCTGTTAGTTATGTTTACACATTGATTGCTGTCTACATGCCTTAGCAACAATAGTACTATAGTTTGGACTCAGCACCTGTTTATTCAGTGGTTGCTAAGGTTACTACTTCACGTGTTCGCAGTGGTGAACACATGTTGTGCACACTACAACTCGCAGTCATTGGTATTGATAGGATCTTTGTAGATAACTTACGTGCTTCACACTCTACGTAATACATGCTGGTTATGCGTAAATCGCTTTCGCTACTATATGCTACTAAACTTGTGTACTCACATTTACACTCTGTGTATTGACTTTATTTTAACGTATGTGACAGGTTGATTAGGATGCTTGCATGCGTAGCCTTCGTGGAATCAAGCTAGGAAGTCTAGAAACAAAATAAATAAATCTGAGTTGTCGGAACAGTTTATTTGTTTTTTAGAACAATGTCTGTAATAACTGTTTATGCTTTATATGTTTATGGTATGGGACATGAACGTTAAATATATTGTCACTAATAGTTGTTATGGATTCTCTTGGACAATCTGTTTCGCTCAGTGCCGCGCCCCGATGTTTCCGTTATCGGTTGGGGTGTGACAAATTCATGAAGTGTCTAACCATTGCCAACACTTTTGAGCATAGTTTAAACAATTAAGGTTGAATGACATGGCACACTCTCATTGGTTGATTTTGAAGTTTACCACTTTCAAGTGTCTAAGCACTCCCTAAACCCTTAGGTTAGGAGCTTGAAGCTTTTGGTTGAACGCTCCTACTAGTAGCGTTTAGAAAGTGCTACAAGCTTTTAGAGAAAAAACGACTATTTTAACCTCTAAAGATAATGAGCTTTTCAATGCACAATCTTTTTAAATTTTTAGTTATGCCCATTTTTGTCATTTTATATATTTTATTAAAGGCTCTAGCTACTCTGCCAAACACCAAATATATCTAAAAAGCTATAGCTACTTTTACCAAACACACCCTAAGGCTCGGCTCATTCGAGCTTTTAGCCGAGTCTTTCACGAGTAGCTCTTTAGCCTCTAGGCTTGTTTACACCCCTAGAATGACATGCATGGTTACCATTTACTAATATGTTTGATCAATTTTATTTATTAATATATACTTTAAAAAATAAATTATGTTTATAAGGATTATGATCAAATACAAATGCTTCTAATTGTAAGAAGGGTACAAAGGCTCCTAAAAAAACCACTACAAAAAAAAACCTAAACATCCACCACCACCCAAAAACCTAAACTACCACCCTCACCAACCCCCCCCCCCTCATTTTTTTTTTTGCCGCGAGGGGGGGGGGTTAGGTTTTTGGGTGTTGGTGGGTGTTTAAGGTTTATTTTTAGGTTTTTCGAGGGTGGGGGGTTAGGTTTTTGGGGGATGGGGGGTTAGGTTTTTTTATAAGGGTGTTTTTTTTTTTTTTTTTTTTTGCGGGGGGTGGGGTTGGGGGGTTTAGGTTTTTGGGTGGTGGTGGGTGTTTAGGTTTTGGGTGGTGATGTAGTGGGTTTAGGTTTTAGGTTATTAGACACTTGTCACTCTATAAATCCTTCTTACACTTCTTACAATTAGGAGCTTTTGTAAAATAACTCAACACATGTTTATAAAAAAAAGAACTTCCACCCTATTTGTTTAAGAAAAAAATATATTATTTTTATAAAAATAAGATAAAGATCAAATATAAATAAACTTAACGTACAAAACGTACGAATTGAAGGAAAAGATAAAAAGGCACGGTGTCATTTTTGTAATTATGAGTAACTATAAAAATTACTCTTGTAGAGTAATTTTGATCTTTTATAGAGTAATTTTGTAAAATGTTCTTGTAGAGTAATTTTGATCTTTTTTAGAGTAATTTTGATCTTTTGTAGAGTAATTTTGTAAAATGATCATGTAACCTGTAGAGTAATTTTGATCTTTTGTAGAGTAATTTTGATTTTTTGTAGAGTTTTTTTAGGTTTTTTTTTATCTTTTTTTTTAGGTTGTTTTTTTGTTTTTTTTTTTTTTTTTTGGGGGGGGGGGGGGGGTTGGGGGTAGTGTAATTTTGATAATTACACTACAAGACCAAAATTACTCTACAATTTTTTTTTTTTTTTTTGGGGGGGGGGGGGGGTTGGGTTAGTGCAATTTTGATATTTACCTTACAAGACCAAAATTACTCTACATGAACATTTTACAAAATTACTTTACAAAAGATCAATTTTGATAGTTACTGATAATTATAAATTTGTCACCGCCTCCTTTTCTCCTTTTCATGCAATCCGTATGTTTTGTACGGTAAGTTTATTTTTACAATAACTTTCCCCTATAAAAATAACTACCACCCTGCCATCTTGATCTCGACATGTTATTAGAAATAAGATAACATCTCATAATATGTATACCATTTTTTATGCTTTTGTCTTACACTTTCAGCTGCACAAACTCACTACAAAGCTGAAGCACCTTGCCACCGTGTTACAGAAAAGGTACCCATCGTCGGGCGGTTTTGGGTCGGTTATAAGATCCAAAAATGCGTTGTTCAAATTCTTAAAAATTCTATGAATAATTTGTATATATAGTTCTTAAAAATTCAATAAATAATTTTGAAGATACATATCCGAGTCCGGACATGATTCCTACAGACGGACCGAACAACACATAGACGAGCCTTCTGAAGATCTCCGCTCCCCATGCTACCGAGGACGGACGTCCACTTCAGGTACGTCTGGACGAGTGACGTCATCACAGTTGACTACTATAAATACCCAACTCAAGTACATTGCCAAGTACGATTTTCTGAACCTTCGTCCACTTTCTCTCTCTACTTTCTCTCTCAATCAATTACTTATCCTCACACCGGAGGGTGGTCGCAGAGGGGCCCTCCCATCTCTGCGGCGAGCCTAACGGTTACTGTTTTGCAAGTTTACTGCTCTCATCTCCCTCAAGATCCAAACTCCCACTTACAGGTTCCGGCCCCGACCAAAACTTGGATCTTCAATTGGCGCCATCCGATTTTCTCAGTTCATAGTCCTTCACGTTGTGAATTTCTTGAGTAACGAAAACCACTGACCTATGGCGGCCTCGAATTCTCTAAATTCGGGATCCATTGCACCAACTGTACAAGTTACAGCTCCACTAAGCGTCACATTTACGGTTTCAGCTCCTTTGAGCTCGGGACCAGGCATAACTCTGCCATTTATACTAATGCCAACCTCACAGGCATCGGAGTTTGATGCTGAATTTCTTTCTAAAAATGCTAGTCTCCTACGACGGTTAAAAGCTCAACAAGCCAGAGATGAAGAAATCCTCGGTTTACGAACCAGGCTCTTTCATGATGAGACGCCGGTAAGGACTATGGGTCCTACTGTCTTCACCTCTCCTATTTTCTCCACAGTTGTTACTTCGGAAACTTTTAATGGATATGTGCAGGGCTCCTCTGGACCATCTCCATCAATGACAATGCGAAATGAAACACAAGCAGAAGTAGTTAACGATCCGGAGCTCACTAAACCTTATCATCCGGTTTCCATGACTGCTAAATCCAAATTTAGTGCCCGCATCACGCATGTCAAGCTCCCTCCGAAGCTCAAAATGCCAACTACGGTAAAGAAGTATGATGGCACCACCGATCTGGATGATCACATATTTGACTTCGAAGGGGCTGCACGAGTCGAACAATGGCCAATGCTGGCCTGGTGTTTTATGTTCGCTCAAACGTTAACTGGAGCTGCACGTGTATGGTTTGACGCACTGAATGAAGGAGAAATACATGATTTCGAAGAGTTCCGAAGGTTATTCTTGCAGAATTTCAGCCAACAAAGGCACTACTCCAAAGAAATCACCGAAGTATATAACATCCGGAGGAAAGATGGTGAATCTCTGGATAGCTTCATCGATCGATTCAATCGCGAAAGTATGCAGATCAGCGGGGTAGTGGACCAACTGAGAATATCTGGATTTCGTCATGGTGTCCAGAATAATCAGTTGGTGGAGAAGCTGCACGAAAATCTCCCAAAAACCATGGAAGTGCTTATGGAACGAGCCCGAGCCTTTGCTCGAGGAAAGAATGCTTGTAATCCAGCACCAGACACAGATCAGAAAATGTCCTCATGGAAAAAGAATGGTGGCTCCGTCTTTGATAAAGCTTCCTCCGGAAGTAGATTGCGAGCGCACCCGTACAGCAGGAATGACCGATCTCAACGTGGAAGAAACCCCGGACCAAGGTTTTACAACCTGGCGGATTTGTCCAAAACACCGAGTGAAATTCTCAGCGTCGAAGAAGCGAATTTTCCGGCACCCCCAAAGCTTCGGAACCCAGGTGATAAAAACTCCAAGAAGTATTGTGACTACCACCATGCACGGGGCCACAATACAGATGACTGTTGGTCCTTGAAGCAAGAAATTGAAAAAGCTGTACGATCCGGTAAGCTATCACACCTGGTAAAAGAAATGAAAGAAGGGAAAACCTCCGGAGGGTCCGTGGATAATCCAAACAACCAGCCGGCAATTTGCATGATAAGCAGAGCGAACAACCAAGGCGTCAAGTGATCCAACCATCACTTGACCGCTTGGATGCAGCAACCAATCGTTTTCCCTCCGATCACCCCGGATGAATTCAAGGACGGACCGATCATTGTGACTGCGGTAATAGCAGGCCACAAAGTTCGGAGAATTTATGTTGACAGCGGAAGTGCCTCCGAAATTATGTATCAGCAATGTTTTCAACAGTTAGCTCCACAAACCAAGGCAAAACTGATACAAGTATCTATGCCGTTGGTAAGTTTTTCCGGAGAAGTGATTCAGCCGATTGGGCAAATCACGCTACCGACCACTTTGGGCTCCGGAAATCTGACAAGAACAGTCAACTTAACGTACTTGGTGGTCGGAGCAAGATCCATTCACAATATCATCTTAGGAAGGCCGGGGATGTGTGCCTTCGGCATTATCAGCTCTACAATCCATGGGTCACTAAAGTTTCCCACCGAAGCTGGAGTAGCAACCCTGCACTCCGAGTCAACCATGTGCATAGTAGAAATACGGCAAAGTGTAGAAAGTAATGTGCAGCCTCCATCCCTCCTCACGGAGGAATGGGCCATTCACCCACATTTTCCGAACCAAAAAATCGTTGTTGGAGCACAACTCCCTGAGCGAACCAAAAAGCGATTATGGAAGTTATTGTCCAGCTCCCTTGATGTTTTTGCTTGGCAAACTTCTGACATGGTGGGAGTCCCTCGCTCTTTGGCTGAACATAAGTTGAAAGTATCACATTCGGTTAAACCGATCGCCCAGAGAAAGAGAAACATGGCTCCGGCTCGTCATAAAGCCATCGCCGAGGACGTACGAAAGTTGTTAAACACTGGAATTATCAGGGAAGTGCGGTACCAAACTTGGGTTTCTAACCCGGTGATGGTTACCAAAAAGGACGGAACATGGAGGATGTGTGTTGATTTCTCTGACCTTAATAATGCTTGTCCGAAGGATTGCTATCCCCTTCTGGAGATCGATTTAAAAATTGATTCCCTGGCAAGCTTTCGTCTTAAATGCTTCTTGGACGCATATAAAGGTTATCATCAGATACAGATGGCTCTGGGGGATGAAGATAAAACGGCATTCGTAACAAATGAGGGGCTCTTTTGTTACACCAAAATGCCGTTCGGACTAAAGAATGCCAGTGCCACCTATCAGAGACTGATGGATAAAGCGTTCAAGGGTCAAATCGGAAGGAATTTGGAGATATACGTTGATGATCTGGTCATAAAGAGCGAGACCGAAGAAAACATGATGGACGATATACTCGAAACCTTCGCAAGGCTTCGGAGTATCAATCTGAAGTTGAACCCTAAAAAATGTTCTTTCGGTTTAGAGGAAGGCAAATTCCTTGGTGTATGGATAACTCAATCCGGGATCCAGGCGCATCCGGATAAAATTCATGCCGTGGTCTCCATGCAGCCTCCAAAAACGGTAAAGGAAATTCAATCTTTGAACGGAAAGCCAGTGGCTCTTCACCATTTCATTTCCAAGGCTGCGGACTGAACCATTCCTTTCATGAACGTACTAAAAAAGCGTACCGGTAAAGGTCAGATAGAATGGACGACCGAAGCTGATTCGGCATTTCAGGAATTGAAATTTTGTCTTGGATCCTTACCCACTTTAACTGCACCAATTACCGGAGAAACTGTTACCGTGTATCTCTCCGCCTCCCATTTTGCCATCAGCGCAGTACTTGTAGTGCACCGAGACCAAGCTCAAATACCGGTCTACTATGTGAGCCGTGTCCTTAAATACTACGAAACTCGGTACCCAATGATAGAAAAGTTGGCACTCGCTTTGGTGCACGCGTCTAGACGACTCCGAAGGTACTTCCAGGCTTTCAACATAGAGGTACAGACTAATCTCCAAATCCAACAAATCTTGAGAAAGCCGGAGGTTTCTGGACGACTTACCAAATGGGCGATTGAGCTAAGTGCCTTCGACATTACGTACCGAACTCGAGGACCGGTAAAGGGTCAAGCGATAACGGACTTTCTTACGGAAGTTCCTACCGGAGAAAGTACCAAGGAAAAGCCTACTCTTCCAAAAGTATGGAACCTGTACACCGACGGAGCTTCTAGCAAAGAAGGATCCAGAGCTGGTTTAATCCTGATCGATCCGGAAGGGATAGAGTACACCTACGCTCTGCGTTTCAAATTCAAAACCTCAAACAATGAAGCAGAGTATGAAGCCCTTCTAGCTGGACTTCAAACAGCGGCAAAAGCTGGTGCCACCTCCGTCCTGGCTCATGTGGATTCACTTTTAGTCGCTAATCAAGTCAGCAGAGAATATGAAGCACGAGAAGAAAACATGGTTCGATACCTTAGTCAGGTCAATAGCTTAATATCCATGTTCGATTCTTGCAAGATAGTCCATATACCGAGAAGCAAAAATAAAAAAGCTGACGCTCTAAGCAAGCTTGCATCCGTCGCATTCTGTCACCTATCTAAGGAAGTGTTAGTAGAAACTTTGCAAAATCCGGCCATCAATCAGCCGAAAGCCGTCATGTCAATTTCCGTACAAGAAACATCTTGGATGACTCCTATTCTGAACTATTTGAAAGATGGCGTGCTTCCAGAAGACAGAGCTCAAGCACGGAAGATGAAAGTTAAAGCACTCCAGTACCAAATTCACGACGGAAAACTTTATCTAAAAACATTTCTAGGTCCGCTCCTAAGGTGCCTAACTCCGGAGGAGGCTAGCTATGTCATAAGAGAAATTCACTGGGGTATATGCGGCATTCACTCCGGACCAAGGATGGTGATAGCTAAAACAATGAATGCCGGATATTTTTGGTCGGGCATGCATCAGAGCGCTGTTAAAGAGCTACAAGCCTGCGAAGACTGTCAACGGCACGCCCCAATCAGCCATCGGGCTAAAAATGACCTCGTCCCAGTAACTTCGGCCTGGCCGTTCCAAAAATGGGGAATTGACATCGTCGGTCCTTTCCCTGTTTCCACAGGAGGAGTAAGGTTTTTGCTGGTAGCAATTGATTACTTCACGAAATGGATCGAGGCCAAGCCCCTCCGAACCATCACAGGGGATCAGGTACTGAGGTTTGTATGGGAAAACATAGTATGCAGATATGGAATGCCGCTATGCATTGTAAGCGACAATGGAAAACAATTCGCAGAAAAGCCATTCAAGACATGGTGCGAAAGAATGCACATTGAACAAAACTTCGCCTCGGTTGCCCACCCCCAGGCTAATGGCCAAGTTGAAAGAGCCAATCGCAGCATTGTGGACAGCATAAAAAAGCGCCTGGGTAAGGAGGGCGTCTCTTGGGCAGATGAACTCCCGCACGTCCTATGGGCACATCGGACGATGCCAAAAACAAGCACGAGGGAGACCCCTTTCAGCTTGACATATGGTACGGAGGTAGTCATCCCTGCCGAAGTAGGCATACCAACCCCTCGCATGCAGCAAAGTCAAGAAACGAATGAACATCAACTCCGGCTAAACCTCGACTTGGCCGAAGAAAGAAGAGAGCTTGCGGCCATCCGAGAAGCAAAGTACAAAAAGGAGTTGAAAAAACATTACAACTCCAAAGTAAAAGAAGTCCGGTTCAAGGAAGGGGATTACGTTATGCGAAGCAACGAGGAAAGCCTAACTGAGGGTAAAGGAAAGATGACTCCGAAGTGGGAAGGCCCCTATCAAATCAAAACTGCTGGAAAAAATGGTGCTTACACACTCAGCAGAATGGATGGTACTCCCGTTCCTCGTACCTGGAACGGGATGCACCTCAAGCGATGTTTCCTTTAGAAAATTTGAGTAACTCAAAATAAATCTGTATTGAGCTGCGGCTCACATCATCTTTACTTTCCTTGTACTGCGGAGGGTTTTACCCGCTTTTTTTATTTCCATGTACGACGGAGGATGTTGCCCGCACTGTAGTAAGTTTTTACCATGTATACTCCGGAGAACATACTCCGGAAAATGATTAAATAGAATGCATAAAATTCTCTATCAAGTTGCATAATAAAAATTATCATCGGCCGAATCAGGGATGTTAACCCTAAAAAGAAAGGACGAACTGACATCGTTCGTATCTTGGCTTTCATGAAAATTATCCTAAGTAAAACAAGACGGATCCGCTCATTAAAAAGAACGTTCTAAAGAAAAGGAAAATGTGATCACAAAAAAGCATGGACGCATGACAAACAAAATGATTACATCAAAACAACCGGATTAATATAGCCAGAAATCATAAACCATTTACAATAAAGGATGATTGTCAGATATACAAAAACGGTAAAAACTAAAACATTACGTTAACTTCGATTCTAAACAAGGTGCATATCCCAAGAGGCCGGATATGTCCACCTTCCTAAAAATAGTTCATCAACCAATAGCATTCAAAGGTGCATACCCCAAGAAACCGGATATGTCCACCTCATTCCCTAACCCCAGCAAAATCTAGAGCATCCTTAATCTTGGAGAGTGGTTCGTTAATAAGCCTCGGAAGATCATCGATCACCGGAAAGGTTAGGGAGTCGAAGCAAGCTACGGCGGTATTCAAATCGGCTTCAGCGTTTCGATTCAACAAAGGAACTTCCGCGTAAGGGGTCTTCTTCCTCAATGCATGAACATATCCTTGATGCAGACCAGTGTTAACCCCTACGGAGCTCATAGCATTGTTCACCGCTGCCACGGCCGCAGTCATCTCCGGCCCCCTGTGAACGTTCTTCGCTAAAAGCTGTGCTCCTTCAGATAAGAGCCACGCTTTTGTCGCTTGCAACTCCTCAACCCTCGCCCGCAGACCTGCACTCTCCAGTTTTCGCTCTTTAACTTCGGCTCTATGGTGACTCTTCATCTCGTCTATCCGAGCCTTTAGCTCCGCTTCACCTGTTTTCAAAGTGTCTCGTTCTGATAAAAAGTGTTAGAAGAATCTAAAGAAGGGATGCAAAAAACAAAAGGAAAGAAACTGACCAGCTAACATCTTCTCGTACGCCGCACGAGCATTAGACACCGTCTCCTCCATCTTAGACAGAACTTCTTTATGTTCCTCGTCTTTCTTCCTGGTGGATTCGGTAAAACTCCGAAGCTCCGAAGATATTTTATCTCGGTCCTCTGAGGCAGAAGCAGCGGCAGCTTGATAAGACAGATTCTGAGTAATCAGCAACTTGATTTTCTCCTTCTGAGTCTAGAGATCTTCAGCAAGCTGGGAAAGCCTCTTCTCAACTTCGGGAGTTCTTTGCATTTTACGCTTTAAGGAAATAGTTTCCTTCTCCAGATTCTCCTTGACAGACTCCGCTTCAACCCACCGGCGATATAATTCCATCACGAACACGTTGGATTGAGCCTGATTGGATAAAACCGCGGCACCAAGATCTTGGTTCTTCATTTTACGGCTCCGAGTATGATCTAAGGGAGTGCTGATGTTGAAGAGGAACGTCCGGGCAACAAGATCATCCATCACTAAGTCCTTGTTTCGGATATCCCATTCCGGCACAAACTTCTCCTCGGCCGTTGCCGGATCAACTTCCATATCATCCGAAAACACATATGCATATCGAAAAAAGAACATCAACTCAGGTCCGAACCAAGAGGGAGTGAGAGAGGAAACTTGTCCCTCCTCATCATCGATAAAACGGTCCGGACCCAAAGATGAGTCTAAAATCGTACCTGAAAAGGTTACCACCTTCGACCCGCCCTGAATCTTCTCATCACCCTTAACAGAAACCACCGGATTCTCCACCTCCATATTCTCAGCCTCATTAACCGGAAGGAAACCCCCGGAAAAGGTAGGAGTAGGTTCGGAACGTGCCCAGGCAGCCTCTTCCCTGGATGACTTCCCACCAGAGAGGTGTTCATCGAACTCAGTCATCACATCACCACTAAGGGAAGAGCCTCTTTTGTTTTTCTTCGGTTTCGGCATGGGGAGAGAATTCGACGAGCGGATCTGAAGAGCCTCATTTTTTCTCTTCCGAACAAAGCCTTTCGGTTCAACATCAGAAGTAGCACCCTTGCCTTTTAAAGAAACAGAAGAGGGATGATACTTCAAAGCTTCATCAAGACTCCGAACCCCCGGATCGCTGTCCACATCATCCAGAATAGACCCCCCTCCTAACCTGTGACCCAGAAGAACCAACAGTTTCTTTAACAGGCTTCTCCACGACAGAAGTGGCATCAGTAGGAGGAGGTTCAGGGACATTCTGCTCAGGACGGATCTCATGAGCCGCAGAAGCAACTTGCTGCATAAAAGGTACTTCGCCTTCAGCCTGCTCATCAAAATCAAAAGATAGAACGTTGAAGCTCGGAACCTTTAATGCGTCCCTCAAAGACATCTCAGCCCCTGCATCCCAAAAAGAGAATAAATCAGAAAAAGCAAAAAGAATACATACCGAAGGGAAGGTAAAAGGCCGGGGGCTTACTCTCAAGTTTTGTGCGGATCACCGGCCAGTCCCTATCCCCTCGGTCCCATGAAAAACATACCCGTCCCCAATAAAGAAAATGTTTGGGAAGAGGATGGATGGGGGAACGGTTTTCAATTAGGGCTCTGGCCAACGCTTTATTGAAAACAAAATCATCGCCTAAGTCGAAGGACATAGTCTGGTCCTTGAATCTCCACACCATCTCCACAGGGAGGCACCGGTCATCCAGCCAGAAAAAACAATCCTTCCAGTGCTTTAGACTCGACCTTTCGTCTCCGGAAGGACTGGGAACTCCCTTCCGGTGGGCAAAAGTATACCAGTCACCGGCCGAAATAAACTCGTAGAAATATCTAAAGACTTCCAGGTCCGGCTTTTGGTCTAAAGCCCTACAGGAGATCTCAAAATGACTTATGCGGCTTATTCCAAAAGGGTTCACTTGGCAAAGATGAACCCGAAAGTACCGAAGCACCCTAATTAAAAACTTTGAAAAAGGAATCCTGTAATTAGCAAAATTGCACACTCTGGTGTACAAAGGGAACTTCCCTTGACGAAACGGATATATGGCTTCGTTTCCAGAGGGAAGGACTGGGTGGAGATCTAAAGGAATATTGTAATCTTGGACGAACTTATCCAACTGGCGTTGGGTAAGGACGCTAAAGCTGTCGGCAAGGTTTTCCTTGCCAGGAGCCATGAGACTAATAAGAGAAGAAGACGCACCTTTTTAAGAAGAAGAAGAAGAAGAACGAACGAAGAGGATGGCAAGATGAGAGGAAGAATTCGAGAGTAAAAAAGATAAGAAGTGAAAAGTAAAATGGGTTTTTATAGAAACTTTTAAGTCGGATCAAACCATCACTTCAATCGCCGATCACATCTCCCGAGACGGGGTTTCGCAACTGTCACATGTAGGTGATTGACAAACAAAACGCTTGTGTCACCCACGCCACATCAGAACCAATTGCACAACGCCATGTAATTCGGTCCAACACTTTTCAAGAAACAGTTTATCAAGGCCATTACAAGACTTGACAAACTGGGGGGCTTGAAGATACATATCCGAGTCCGGACATGATTCTTAGAGACGGACCGAACAACACATAGACGAGCCTTCTAAAGATCTCCGCTCCCCATGCTACCGAGGACGGACGTCCACTTCAGGTACGTCTGGACGAGTGACGTCATCACAGTTGACTACTATAAATACCCAACTCAAGTACATTGCCAAGTACGATTTTCTGAACCTTCGTCCACTTTCTCTCTCTACTTTCTCTCTCAATCAATTACTTATCCTCACGCCGGAGGGTGGTCGCAGAGGGGCCCTCCCATCTCTGCGACGAGCCTAACGGTTACTGTTTTGCAAGTTTACTGCTTTCATCTCCCTCAAGATCCAAACTCCCACTTACAGGTTCCGGCCCCGACCAAAACTTGGATCTTCAAATTTGTATGTCAAATGTGATTGCAAAAGTTTTAATATCATGTTAATAACAATCTAATTTATTTCAACACAATGATTTAGGAAGTTTTATTCATTAAAACAACATTTTGGGTAATTCTAGCCATTTTTCTTAATGTTGAGAAAGTCTGTATCCTATCTCGAATTGGTCAACTAAAGAAATAGTTTAAAAGGTATGAAAGTCCATGTTAATACATAAAGTTCTTAACCATTGGGTGTGAGCCCAATGGCCACCGGCACCCAACTTAAACTGGTTCGAGGTCTAAAGTGTTCGGGTTCGAATCCTGCTTGCAGGCTCTTCGCTCTCCTCGAAAAGGCTGGGTAGTCACCGCCAGGCAGCGTTGCCGGGTCGCTAGCTTGGGGAGGGGGATCCCTCCCGCGGTCAGGGGTACCATGCAATTACCCTTTTTTTACATAAAGTTCTAATTAATCACACTTTCAAATACTTAGGGGGCGTTTGGTTCGCGGAATGATTTGGAATTAGAATTGGAATTTGTGTAGGAATTAGAATTTGAAGGAATTGTATTTGGAATTTAAACATTCCATTTGGAATTGGAAATTGTTGGAATTGGAATCTCAATTCCATTTTTGTTGTGTTTGGTTGTCAAATGAATTGGAATCCATCACCCCGGCACCCATAACCACCAGTTCGGGTCGAAACGGTTCGATTTGAAACGGTTTGGGTCGAAACGATACGGTTTGCGTTGAAACAGTATGGATTGTTGTGTTTGGTTGTCAAATGAATTGGAATCTATCACCCCGGCACCCACCAGTTCGGGTCGAAACGGTTCGCGTCGAAACGATACTAGTCGAAACGGTTCGCGTCGAAACGGTTCGATTTGAAACGGTACGGGTTGAAGTGGTTCGCGTCGAATTGGTACGGGTCAAAACCGTTCGCGTCGAAACGGTACAGGTCGAAACCAGTATGGGTCGAAACGGCCAAAGATTCCAATGAATTTACTTTAATTCCTTTACATATAGGAATGATTTTGAATTCCTTTAGTTAAAGGAATTTGAAGGAATTCGTGCCTAATTCCAATTCCAATTCTAATTCCATTGTCAACCAAACACATGAATATTGGAATTGGGATTCCAATTCCATCAAATTCTGTGAACCAAACATCTTAAGAGATGGAATTCAAATTCCAATTCCATTGAATTCCTGCGAATCAAACGCCCCCGTAGGTTATATTGTTGTGATTTTATATTAAGGGTAGTTGTCCCAAAAAAAAAAATACATAGGCTTATGTTGAATTTACATATGAGTTCATGTAATTTATTTTTACATAATTAAGTTTTTTTTAACGGTGTATGGTTAAGATGTCGCTAACCGGGTTAGTAGTTAGTATTAACAAGTTAGTATTAAAATCTTCTCTTGTCTGGATTTAAACCCAAGATCTCTAAGAGAAGCAAAGTTTCTCACCTGCTCTTTGATCACTGGACTAAGGTGGTGTTTGTTTTTTCCAAGAAGAGCTTCCTGGCCTCTTCTGTCTGCACCGTGCAGACGCGGGAAGAGGTTTAGCCTCAGAAGAGTGTTTGGTGGTGTTTTTTGAGAAGTGCTTTTTACCTCTCCCCAGCCTCTTCCTGAGGAAGATATAAAACAAAGCTTCTTACCTCTTCTTGGCACCACCTCCACCTCCACCCCTGCACCGACACCACCTCCACCTCCGCCCCTGCTCCGCCACCACCACCTCCACCTGCACCGACACCACTGCTCCGCCACCACCACCTCCACCTGCACCGACACCACCTCCACCACCACCCCTGCTCCACCACCACCACCTCCACCTCCACCCCACCTCCGCCGACACCCAACGACCTCCACCTCCGAAACCCTAAAATCGATGGCAAACAAAACACCCCAAATCGAGCTGTTACATCATCATCATCATCGATCTGTTGGTGGTGTTTGTTTTTTCTGTAGAGAGGGAGTAGATGAGAGAGTAGATGATGATGATGACGGTGCTGATGATGATAGCGGTGGAGATTATTGCGGTGGTGAAGTGGTGGTGATGATGGCGGTGGTGATGATGACGGTGGTGATGTGGTGGCGGTGGTGAAGTGGTGGCGGTGATGATGATGGCGGTGGTGCAGAGGTTGTAGAGAGAGAGTAGAGAGAGAGTAGAGAGAGATCAGTTTGTTTTGTTGTGTGTGTGTGTGTTTTGGGTGAAGAGGTTTTATATAAAAAAAAAAAACAAACCCTCTTCTCCTTGCTGCCTGCAGACATTTGGTCTACCTCTTCTCCTGCAGATGTCTGCAGATGTGGCCTGCAGCAGAAGAGGTTTTCCTACAGAAAAAACAAACACCACCTAAGAGATCATTGGTAGATAATTAACTCCAACTAATAAAAATCATCACGAAGTTTTTTATTATAATTAAGGTAATTGTCGGCAAAAAATAATACATAGGCTTATGTTGAATTTACATACGAGTTCATGTAATTTATTTGCATAATTAAGTATGTAAGTCCAACTTTTAAAAATCAACACGAAGTTTTTTTATTCTATTTAATAACAGAAAATCCAATAACTTTTACATGAATAGATCCTTTAACTTTTAAGTGTCTAAGTTTTATGTGTTGAGTGTATAATTATTTTGCAACCAATAAAATCAAGAAGGTTAAAAAGACTTAGGGGCTGTTTGTTTACCTCTTAATGAGGCTCTTAATGGTTCGGATCTCTTACTGGTTCAGCACTTAATGGTTCAAACTGTTTGTTTCACGAGCAGATGTCTGAATGGTTCAAACATTTTCCTCTAAATGGTTAAGATTTATACAGAGTCTGAATGTTTAAGACCTCTAATCTGAATTGGTCAGACATTTGTCTCTGAACGGTTAAGCATTATACATGCTCTTAATGGTTCAGACCTCTTACTGGTTTAGCTCTTAATGGTTCAGATCTATTACTTGTTCAACACTTAACCATTCAGATGTTGCCAAACAGCCCCTCAGTATAATGTTTAACGATTCAGAGACTAATGTCTGAACCATTCAGACATCAGCTCACGAAACAAACAGTCTGAACCAGTAAAAGGTCTGAACCATTAAAAGCCTCATTAAGAAGTAAACAAACAACAATAACACATGTATTACACCGATCATACAGAATAATGAAAAATCTTAATGCATTCTTACTATCCATGAAAGCTGAGTGCGTTGTTCCATTCATTTACTTTACTTAACAAAACAAAATTGATTAATTCAAAACCATATTAATAATTTGTCCTTTCTAACATAGAAACGAAACCAACTCGATCAACGGCTCAACTTTCTTTCTTTTTGTGCGGATCATCTTTCATTGGTGACGAAGGGACGGGACATCTTGGACACCAAATGGTCTGTAGCTGACGAAAAGGTGTCATTCTCCGTGAGGTTGGGGGCTCTATTCCCATGCTGAATAAAAGTGTAGATTTAGAATTAGGATCACTGGGTATGTGTGTGTGGGTTAGCCAGAAAAAAAAAATTCTTAGAACAGGAAGATTGTTCCATGTCGCCCCCACATAGGTGGCTGACACATCCAACTATACCAAAGTGTTAAGAATTTTTGAACCCATCAAGAATTTATGAACTATGTGGGTTCAAAGCTTTATGGTTGTGCATTCTGAAACTCATGAACAGGTCGTGTACCTTTACCACGAAAATCCCTCTATACGGCTATACATACATATAATCAATCACAAGTCAAAGCCGAACCTAGACAAAAGTCATATCAGACTTGCTTTATATGCTCACAAGGTTTGGTTTCATGCAAATTTATGAAGTTTTGACCTCTTGGAAGTCAAATCTGCATTTTAAGGAAGGTAAAACTGCATAGACAAGATACAAAAAAATTTTGGATGGTAGAAGAAAGGAAATGAAAATAAAATTTCAGAATCAATACAAGAAGGATGATTATGAACTCAACTGATCAAGATATAAGATTCAATTAGAGTGTTCGTCTCTTTATATACAAACAAGAGTTCAACTTTAGTCCTCCATCTTCTTCCATGATAACTACAACCCTTCTGCTTTTAAACTTGTCTACAATAGTTCCTAAAGTTTATTTCCTTTTAGTCTAACCACCAACTTATCACGTTTTTATATTTAAATGAGTAAATTACGTTTTTGGCCCCTGTGGTTATATCACTTTTACTATATTAGCCCAAAATAAGAATTTTTAACATATCTGCCTCCATGGTCTCTATAACTAACCATTTTGGCCCCTAAGTCTAGAGATCATGGGGCCAAAATGGTTAGACTTAGGGGCCAAAATGGTTAGTTATAGAAACCATAAGGGCAGATATGTTAAAAATTCTTATTTTTGACTAATATAGTAAAAGTGATATAACCACAGGGGCTAGAAACATAATTTACTCTATTTAAATTGAAAAGTGTTGGAAATTTAATTGGTATTTTTAATAGAAACCTTGGAGTTGCAAGAAAGAGAAAGAAAAGATCGTGAATGATACGCGATGGAGGAGAAGAAAGACAAGATCAAAATGTTTGATAATGTAAACTTTAAAATGTAAAGTTATGAGTTCGTGTTTAATGTTCATGTAAGGGGAATTAAGCAGCGAAGAAGAAAGAATTAACCGAGAAACGAATGATGGGTGTTTCTAAACCTAGACTTTGAGCTCGTATTAAAAATGGATTCATCTATGAAAAATCGTTTATAGATATATGTGGAGGATAGAATGTGATGTTTCTTTTTTATATTTTCAAGTTACGTTAGAAAATGGTGAGGGCCTCAAATCATAAAATTTCTAACGATGAAATTTCATGTTTTTTAGAGTTAATTGCCCGGATAGTTCCTATCGTTTGTCATTTTTCACCTTTAGTTCCACCTTTTCAAAATAGCATGTATAGTCCCTGTAGTTTAACAAACTGTTACTCGGATAGTCCCTGCAATGGATGGGCGTTAAATAATTCAGTTAAGTGGGTGTAAAATTACAAAAATACCCTTGGTCCATCTCTCTCTATCAGACACATCTCTCTCCTTTAAAAAGCTACCACCACAACCACCTCCACCTCCACCTCCACCACTGCCATCACCACTCAGCCACCACCACTATCACCACTGCCACAACCACCCTCCGTCACAACCACCACCGCCGCCATCATCACCACCGCCGGTGGGGAAATCCTGAAACAATTAACATCATCGCCAATACTTTTACAAAAATACGTAAACTCTGAAACAAACCGCCGCGGTTGAAGATCGATAGAACTATTGAGGAGTCGAAAGGCTGCTTCGAGGACATGCTACGTATTGGTCAAATGTCGATTTCAGTCAAATCACCACCACAATTTATCACAAAACCGATTTATAACCACGATTAATCACAAACAGCCGGCGATATGAAACATGTTAGTCATCTGATGACCATCATCTCCTTGTTTTAGGTTTTAATATTATACAGTTATTAAATAGATAATTGATAACATTTTATTATTTTTTATTAGTAAGGGTATTTTAGTCATTTCACACCCACTTAACATCAAAAATTAACCCCCATCCATTACAGGAACTATCCGAGTAACAATTTGTTAAACCACAGGAAGCAAACATGCTACTTTGAAAAAGTGGGGACTAAACGTAAAAAAAGGCAAACCACAAAGACTATCCGGGCAATTAACTTTGTTTTTTTATATAACCTACTTCTTCAATAAAAGTTCACGTTTAACTCCAAAATATCACATGAACCCCGAGTTGATTTTCGGAATTTTTTTCATCATTCTATTAAAAATACATTTTCTATTAAGCATCGAAGAAACAAGATCTTGAGAATATTTATGTTCACCCAATCTATTTTTACCCCTGCTACTCATTAACCCAATTAAAGTGAAGTAAGTGGTGAATAAGAAGAAGAAAGACTAACATGTGTTGTTAATTTCGTTTTAAACTTTAAATTGTCAAGTTAATTGTAAAGTTGAAATGTGTAAGCATGTAGTGTCAATAGAAAATAAAAAAAGTTATAATGTAAAGTTATATTGTTAAGGGTTGATTTGTACTCATCTGTTGGTTTTAATGCATTTCATTTCGCTGGCCAAAAAAATAGAAATTAAAAATAGTTAATTTGAAAGTGTAAAGGTGAAGCAACAAGCAACAACTCTACTTCAATGAGTAAACATCTTGAAAACACGTCTTTTATTTCCTTTTTCATGTCAAAAGCAAATCTAAAGAAAACATTAGAAGTTTAAACTACTTATTATTTTTAGATTTATACTAAATATAAATATAAATTAATTAGGATATCATTCAGCTTTTTAGAACAATCCAACCCGTTACGATCTTTTTTTAAACCCGTTACGATCAAGTATCTTTTAGTGACTTGCACAAAGAAGTATATAGGGGGACCGGAGTAGGATCAAATACAAACCACATTTCGCGTACAAACTGTAAGAACCATTTAAAAAGTGTCACGTGACATCCAACCAATTATAGAAAAATGATAAAATAATATCCTAAATAATATCAATTATATTGAATTCCCTATAAATATGCTAACAATCAATTAATTCTTTATTTTGATCTTCTTTTGTTTTCAATGTGCTGATTAAGAAAAGTGCTGATATCATTCAAATATGTGCTAAAATAAATTATCTTGATTAATTTTCATGTGCTAATATAATTCAAAAGTGCTACTTTTATGTATGTATTGTTTTGGTATGTGCTAATTTAACTTTTTTAAGTGCTAGGATCTGTTCTTACGGTTTGTAGGATAAATATGGTTTGTACCGGAACCAACCCCTAGGGGGACCTATTTACTTTTAGTAAGCACGATTTGTCAATATTGGTTATATTTTTGTTCTAAACTTTTGACACTTTTTAGTTGATTTTTAGATGGCTTATAAAGTGTAAATTATGAAAAGTGCAGATATGATGTATTTATCATAGAAAATCTAGAAATTGTTGTTAAAATAAAGAGTAAATTACTTTTTGAGTACTTATGTTTTAGTAGTTTTAAACATTTGAGTGCAAAATCAAAATGTTTAATGTCATGAGTCATAGACACTTTTTTTAATAACCATTTGAGTCATTTTGAGTCCAAATTTTAACCTTTTGAGTCCATTTTTTTTAATAAAATTGGACTCAAAACATTATAAAATAAATGACTAGGGACTCAGAGCATTAAACTTTTTTATTTTGAACTCAAGTGAGGGACTCAAAAAGTAATTTACTCTAAAATAAATCAATCAGTAAATAAAAATAAAAAGTAAAACATTTCCACCAACCTTTCGTCTAAGGACAATTAAAAAATCCATGAAAAATCTATGGGCAACCAGAAAAGCTATATTCGTCTTCAACACCATTATTGATCTTACTATAGAAACAAATCAACTTTTAATTCATTAAGGCCGGAGGGTATGGAGGCGCCATCAGGGCAACCTCACCCTCTATAGGGCCACCCGGCGTCATACCTCCACACCCTACGATTCAAGAAGGGGGCGCCATTGTTGTGGCTTCAACATGGTAGCTCCAGTTTCTTGTTTGATTGAGGTGAAGTATTGGTTAAATGGGGGGCACTATAGCTTGATGGGGCTTTATCCCACACCCTTCAAGTTAAAGGAGAGGCCTTAAAGCCCCTGTGTGACGTGGCGTTGACGTCACGTTGATAAAGTCCCTCCCACACTCTCCAGTCTAATAATAATATAATTTTCTATTTAGGTTGAAGTTTTGTGCATTCCTTGCAACCACTAATTGTTCCAAATCTGATTTCTCAATGTGGAAAGCCTAAATTTCTAAACCTGAAATTTGAAATTAACATAGTCTAGTGGTGCTTACGTGTGCACTCACATTGGGGTTGGTATAGTGTTATGTCTTAGGGAGTGGGGTGGTATCACTTGCAAAAATTTCATCACTCATAAATATCCAATCAAGTTTCGCCATGTCATCAACCATTATTCTATCACTCACAAGATTTTTTTAGTGGCGGTGGTCATCACTAGTGATGGAATTTCATCACTCACAACTTTTTTTAATTATTTTTTTAATTAGAAATTAACAATAAAACACTAAAATTATAAATTTCATTAAAATTAAAACATACTAGTTCAATTTAACATACTAGAAATATTTTAGGCTACAATTTAAAAAAAAAACTAAAAAAACTCTACTACTCGTCCGACTCATGAAACTCCAAACCTAAAGAACCTACTAGTTCGATTAAATCGTATCTCAACCGAAAGTGAGTTTCTTCATCACGCAAGTCTTGTTGGATATTTTCTGGAACTTAAACTTGTGTAGGGGGGTCCGGCACCCAATCCAGAGATATTGCACGTCTGTCTTCTTTGATTATCATATTATGCAATATGATACATGCATATACTATGCTATGTATTGATTTCTTGTTCATCGCACGAACCGTTCGGCGTATTGAAATGTGTTTGTGTTTTGGTGTGGGTGAAATGGTTTAAAATTGAGAAGTATATATAAAAGGTTTAAAGGTTTTTTTTTATTATTAAAACTTACCGTTAAAAACGGTCCAAAATGCCCAACGGTCACATTTTGCACAATTACAACGCGTGAACTTTTCCACGCGTTTTAAGTTTAACGAGTGATGAACATAGGTGGCGGCGGTGTGCATTTTGTTTTCACGAGTGATGGTGGTCCATCACGGAACCACCCCCAGTCCCCTTAGAGCATTCATATCCCTTCCGTCGTTTCTACTCTATAATTACACTAAAAATACTATATTTTCTCTTATTTTCTTTAATTAAATATTACTCCACTCACAACTACTTTTAAAATATATTAAAAAATTAAGTGTCAAAAGTAGGGTGGAGATACAATAGGAAGTTTATTTGGCTAGGAAGGCTAGGAAGTGATCTTGACCATCCATTTAGTTAATCAAGGGCTAAGATTAAATCAGGGAAATTGAAAGGAAGAAAAGAGGCGCGCGAGTTTGTTTAGGGGCATTCTAGTCAATCCAAGCCAATAGTTTCTCTCTCCTTCAATTCCCCCTCATTTTTTAAACATTAATAACTCTTTCATACGACATTATTTTTTTATAAAAATTGCACCAAAAAAACGAACGTTTTTTACCTTTAAAACGAGTATACTATTGCTATATTTAAAAAAAAAAATTAAAACCCAGTTGCGTAAAACGCAATAGAAAAACCCCCCGTTACGTAAAACGCAATGAAAAAAAAAACCTAAAAAATGATATTTTTTCTAAAACGCAATGCACCAAAAACACAAATAAATGCCTTATTTGTAAAACGCAATGGCCAGAAAACACAAAGAAATGTCTTATTTCTAAAACGCAATAGCCTAAAAACTCAAAAGAAAATGTACTTTCTAAAACGCAATGGACTAAAAACACATAAAAATGTGTTTTACCTAAAACGCAATGCACCAAAACACAAAGAAATGTCTTATTTGTAAAACGCAATGGCCAGAAAACATTTAAAATGTCTGTTTTCTAAAACGCAATGGACTGAAAACACATAAAAAAGTGTTTTACCTAAAACGCAATGCACAAAAAACACTTCAAGAATGTGTTTTTCTAAAACGCAATGGCCAGAAAACACCAAAAGAAAGTGTTCTTTCTAAAACGCATTGAACCATGACAATAGTTCTGTCTGTGTTGTGAATTGTCTGTGTTGTGAACTGTCTGGTCCAATGCAGTTTCCAGAGGCAATTTACAGAAAATTAATTTTTCTGATGCATTTTTACTACAGCTCAACCCCAGCCAGGGGCTCTGCCCCTTGGACCCCGCTAGGGGCTGCCGCCCCTGGGACCCCGCTACCAGGGGCGCTGCCCCCGGACCCCCGTCATGATCGTAAAACGCAATGAGTAAATCAAAAACCCAGATCGTAAAAATGAAATTAAAGAATTTCTTACATGGATCGAAGTGATTTCTTCAACAATTGACGAATTTTGAATGATTGAAACACTTATCAGCGCTCGAATCGAACGAATCGAGTGATTATCTCCAAAATCACCCGAAAAAACGAGATTTTTTATGAAATTAAACTGGGTTTTCTTCAAAAAAGCCGAAGAACACGTTGATCGGGTGTTTGAATCATTGATTGGAGATGAAAATCGCACTATAATGTAGTGATTAATGAGATAGAAAGTGAAGAAATGGTTGAAGATGGTGGGTTTTGAAAATGGTGGGTTTTGAAGTTACTGGGTTTTGAAAAGGAAGAAGAAAGGGTTGGATTGACTAAAATACCCCTTTTCTTTATTTTAAATGTTGCCACATGTCATCCTCTTATTGCTTCCTATCCTTCCTAGCGAAATTAATCTTCCTATTTGATCTTTTCCCGTCAAAAGTATCCCCTCAAATATAGATATGAATAGGAGCATTTTCTCTATCATTCACCCACAACTACTTTTTATAATATAAAAAACAATTCATAAATTCATAAAATTTAATGAAAGAAATGTGAATGCTCTCGTATCCTTAAGTTATGAGAGAAACAATAAGATTTGATCAATTTTCTCACTCCATTTAAGTTGACATACTTATTCCATATCCATGTAATTTGATCAATTGCTATTATGAATGGGTAAATATATCAATCCTCTGCTCATTTCATATCAAATGGGATGTGAGCTGTTTTTTACCAATTCATAATAGCAATTGATCAAAATATTATTATAAAATAGGTTGTGACATGTTTTTTTTTACTAATTCATAATAGTAGTTGATCAAATATATCAAATGGGATGTGAGATGTATTTTTTTTTAAATCTGTAATTTTTTAGAATAAATATGGTTTATGCTTTCAATTATAAGATTAAAGATAAAGAAATTACCTGCCCTAATATCATATCCCATACAGTATCATGAAATCTCTTATATTGTTTGTTTAAATATCTACTTTATTGGTAGTTCTTAAACAATTGAAGTGTGTCGTGCTCAAACATTTGATGATTATAACTTAGTTATCAAAGAGTTAGTAATTTTTCCTCTTTATAAATTATAGCTATATTTAAAAAAAGAAATGGTAGTAGTTAAACAATTGAAGTGTGTCGTGCTCAAACATTTCATGACAAGTGAAGAAATTTTTTTTTTATTTTTTATTTTTTCTATCTAATTAAATATAATGTTTAATTGCAAAATGTAAAGGCAAATTGGAAAATAATAATTTCTTCTTTCTGAAATTGATCGATAATATTCCCAAGTCTAACTATTAGCCAATAATAATCCGACCTCGTCCAATTTTTTTTGTAAAATAGTCCGCCGTTAAAATAGCTTAACGGAGTTAAGTTTTTTTCCGAATTACAAACCGATGTTTTAGGGCTTTTGATCAGAACGAGGATACGAGTCGATTGATGTAAAACTTACCTCAAAATACTGCCCCCAACGCACGAAAACGGTGCTTCAATTCGGGTGTTTAACTTCCAATTAACAAAATTCAAGCTATTTCGAACACAATTTCAAGGTAAGTTTTACATCAATCGACTCGTATCCTCGTTCCGATCAAAAACCCTAAAACATCGGTTTGTAATTCGGAAAAACACTTAACTCCGTTAAGCTTATTTTAACGGCAGACTATTTTACAAAAAAATTGGACGAGGTTGGATTATTATTGGCTAATAACCGACTTGGGATTATTATTTTCCAATTTTTGCCAAATGTAAAAAAAATCATGTTTTTACCTAGTATAATGAGTAATTACATAATTATTATACTAGCGTAAAAACACGTTTTTTTAGATTCTGAGACTAAAATACGTACTTAAAAAATGGAAAAAATTCAAAAAAATAAAAAATCTCTTCTCATCTCTCATATTCAGCCCAATTTTTATATTATAAATTATAATTATAAACTATAAATAAGCTACATGTATATGCATATGGTAGTTGTACAATTGGTTTTGGGAGTTTTTCAGGAAAAAAATGATTTTTTCTTTCTAACTCTAAAGTTTCAATCTTTGACAATTTAAGTCTAAAGTTTCATTTTCTGGTAATTTAAACCCTTTTGATTTTTTTTTTACTTTTAACCCAAAGTTTTTCATCATTTGCAATTTAACTCCAACAATATATAACTTTCAACTTTGGTCCCTTATAGTTTTCATCTTTTGCAAGTTTTCCGTTTAACGTTTCGTTCTAAATTTTCCTGTCGCAGCGCGTCTATTTTTCCCCGTTTAATAAGTCTATCGCAACGCACGAGACTGAGATCAACTTAGTTATTTTTTTCTATGTTTTACACACGGGTTCACGGTCATGTAAGAAACATTTGACTTTCATCTAATATGATATATAACTAATGAATCCTCGCCGCATTGCGGCGGGTGGTAACTCTTGTTAAGACTAATTTGTAACAGGAACTCACCCTATATTTTATAAAACAAATAATTTTAATTAAAAAAATTCCCTAACGACTTGTATAATACTATACTACTCGTACAAATTTATCTTTATACGACTCGTATAGTGCTATACGAGTTATATCTATTTTTTTTTGTTTTACCAAAACTACTAAAAAAGTTGTTGAGTTTTGATATAAATATATACGACTTGTATAACATCATACAAAGTTGTAGGTGTCACTAACGTCCAAAGAAGATGACTGCGTGTCTGGTTAATGCCTCTCTTTAGACCAAGGGGTATGGCGGCCGGCTTAGGCCCGGCGAAGCCCGGCGCCGGTCCCCCACATCGCCCCCTTGGCCCGGCATGTGATAACCGGCGTGCTGAAGACGAAGTTGACGGGCCTATCTCTCTCTCATCTTTGTCTCTCCTCTCTCTCTCTCTAAAGTTTTATATTTTTTAATTGTTGTGGGGCCCCATCCTCCACCCCTAGGTCCATCCCCTGCAAGCCCCTCCTACGTGGCGCTGACGTGGCGGCCCATCCTCATGGGGATGAGCCTCCCCATACCGACTAGTCTTAAAATGAAAAAAGTTGTCGCTTTGAAAAAGCAAATCTAAAGAATAGATTAAGGTGGTGCTTGTTTTTTCTGCAGGAAAACCTCTTCTGCTGCAGGTCACATCTGCAGGAGAAGAGGTGGACCAAATGTCTGCAGGCTGCAAGGAGAAGAGGGTTTGTTTTTTTTTTATATAAAACCTCTTCAACATTTAAAAAACACACACACACACAACAAAACTGATCTCTCTCTACTCTCTCTCTACTCTCTCTCTACAATCTGCACCACCGCCATCATCATCACCGCCACCACTTCACCACCGCCACCACTTCACCACCGTCATCATCACCACCGCCATCATCACCACCACTTCACCACCGCCATCATTACCACCGCCATCATCATCACCGCCACACACTGATCTCTCTCTACTCTCTCTCTAACAGATCGATTTGGGGTGTTTTGTTTGCCATCGATTTTAGGGTTTCGGAGGTGGAGGTCGATGGGTGTCGGCGGAGGTGGAGGTGGTGGTGGCGGAGCAGGGGTGGTGGTGGAGGTGGTGTCGGTGCAGGTGGAGGTGGTGGTGGCGGAGCAGTGGTGTCGGTGCAGGTGGAGGTGGTGGTGGCGGAGCAGGGGCGGAGGTGGAGGTGGTGTCGGTGCAGGGGTAGAGGTGGAGGTGGTGCCAAGAAGAGGTAAGAAGCTTTGTTTTATATCTTCCTCAGGAAGAGGCTGGAGAGAGGTAAAAAGCACTTCTCAAAAAACACCACCAAACACTCTTCTGATGCTAAACCTCTTTCCGCGTCTGCACGGTGCAGACAGAAGAGGCCAGGAAGCTCTTCTTGGAAAAAACAAACACCACCTAAGATTCTCGACATGTCCCAGTCCCTTCTTTTTCTTGTCAACAAAGCAAATTGAAAGAATAAATAATTAACTTTTACCTTTAAATTAGGGTATTGTTAAATACACCCAAAAAGTCAAACTTTTTTTACTTTTACCCGCAAGTCAAGCCATTTCAGTCAACTTTTTTCTATAAACCAACTTTAATGGAACAAGTTTCCATAAAGCAATTTTATTTCATTTTCTTTCCATTTAATTTTTCCTTTTTTTTATCGTTTTTTCATTTTCTTTCTATTTCAGTTCTTAGTGAAGCCAACTTGATTTAGTGATATATTTTTTTTTAATTTTACTTAATGTATTTTATCTGTGAAAATCTCCTGGTTTATATATTATACATGCTCAATTTGATTTAGTGATATTTTTAAGCTTGGATTTAAGTTATCTATACTAAATTTTTTGTAATATTACTAATGGAGGCCAGAATGGTATTAACCAACCCAATGCTTCGAATTAAGCTTGACTCCACTCAATTATATACAACAATTGTGTACAGCGCACACAAGTAAAAAATAACACAAGTTGGCTTCACTCGAATATCTGAACAAGTTGGCTTCACTCGAATCCTCCATAAAGCAACTTTATTTCATTTTCTTTCCATTTAATTTTTCCATTTTTTAATCGTTTTTTCATTTTCTTTCCATTTAATTTTTCCACTTTGATAATTCCCTTATCAAAGCGGTTCTTGAGAGTCTTCCTATTTACTTTTTCTCATTGTTTAGAGCGCCGGTCAAAGTGGAATTACAAGCAGGGTACCCGATGCCTACAATCACGTCTTATTGGAATTTTCGCAACATTAGCATGTCTGTGGCTGGATGGGAGACCATGTATAGGTGGCGTCTAGAATTATATACCCAGCTTTATCGTTGTGAAAGTGGTTTTGTCGATCTAGGTGATTGATTGTTTTAATTTTTGCACGTTTACTGTTTTATTAGAGACTTGTTATTTATTTATGATTAACTTTTTCACTTTCGTATTTATAATAAAGTGTCTTAATTATTTATTTATTAATAATGATATTAATACTAATAATAGTATAACAAAATATAAAAAAGAAACAAAAGTATTATAAAATAAAATAAGATAAAAAAACATAAATATTACTTTTGACTTTATAATAAGAGTAAACTTCCGTTTTGCTCCCTGTGGTTTGGTCACTTTAATGGTTTTGCTCCAAACCTTTAAAAATAGTCATTTTACTCCCTGATGTTTTGGTTTTTTTGCCAGTTTGCTCCCCGCCTCTAACTCCATCCAAATTGTTTGTTTTTCCATTTTGCTCCCCGCAGGGAGCAAACTGGCAACAAAACCAAAACATCAGGGAGTAAAATGGCTATTTTTAAAGGTTTGGGGCAAAACCGTTAAAGTGACCAAACCACAGGGAGCAAAACGGAAGTTTACTCTTATAATAAAACATAATCCTTACTTTTAACTTTATAATAAAAATAATATATTAAATTAGTTAATCATTACTAAATTTGACTTTTGGGTATATTAATCTTTATCTTAGGTATATTTATCACACCCCTTAAATTAGGTACGATACACCATTCACCTTCAATCAAGTTAACCCATTTGAGCTGGTCAAATATGTAGTTTTTTTTTTTTTTTGAACGGCTGTGAAATATGTAGTTGTGTATACATTTATTATTTGCCATTTAAAAAAAAGAAAAAAAAATTATTATTTTTATTTTAAAGTTATATTTATGTTGGTAAAAGAAATGTAGAACTAATGTCAATACCATTCACTTTATTCTATTAAATTTGTATAAAAAGGCTACAATGTTCTTGTTAGTGTAGCGTAGAGAGAAAAGTGAAAGAAAGTTAATGTTTTTATAACCGGACCGGTTATTGAACCGGACATCTCATCGGTTTACTGGTCGGATCGATCGAACCGGATTTAAGAACTCGATAATATTTTTTAATAGAATAAAAATATATAATACTAAAAATATTAGAAAAAATAAATATAAATATAATGTCTTTTGTAAAGGAGAATATGGATAAGATGTTCAAAAGATTTTCTCATACTTTTCAATGTACTTTTTGCTACAGCTTTCTACCATGTTTATTTCCAAGAAACTCATTTTCAATTTTCTACTTTTTTTTTTCTTCTATACATGGAGTACCTGCATTGGGTTTTCTTGTATATTACTACTGGATTTTTCTCATTTATAATATTGAAGTGTGAGCTACAAGAAGATCGAAGTGGACCGGAGAACAAGGATCGTGGCAGCAGTTGCCGACCGGAAATAGGAAAATTGTTCAAATCATCACCACCTCCCCTCATCTCCGACTCTCTTACGGCGAAGACCAGACTTAGCATCGTTATTCTCTTCATCTTCGGTTTGACCGCCTAGTCCCGGTTCCGCGGTTCGATCGCCAGCCACCCGGTTCGGCCGGCCGGTTGCTGCACAAATGGTTCAAAGGGCATGGCCGGACCGCCGGCACCACCGGTCCCCGGTTAAACCGACCGGAACGGCCGGTCCGGTTCGGTTTTTCAAATATTTCAGAAATTGCTTCACGATCTTCAAAGCTTGATGGTTGTGCATTCTGAAACTCGAGAACAAGTCGTGTACATTTACCACGAAAATCCCTATACGACTATACATACATCTAATCACAAGTCGAAGGCAAAGGAAAACAAAAGTCAGATGATACTTGATTTAGATGCTCACAGGTTTGGCTTCATGCAAATTTATTAAGTTTTGACCTTTTGAAAGTCAAATTTACATCTTTTGAAGTGGGATAGTGGGATGATTATGAACTCAATTGATCAAAGATATAAGAATCCATTAGAGTGAAGAGAGAGCAAAGACGAGTGTTTCATTCTCATACCTTACTCTCCTTATATACACACAAAAGTTCAACTTTAGCCCTCAAGCTTCTACCTTGACAACTATAGCCCTCCAGCTTCTAAACTTGGCTACAATAAGTCCTGAAGTTTGACCTTGTATTTGAAAAGGATTCGTCTATGAAAAATGGTTTATAGAAATATGTAGAGGGTAGAAGGTAATTTTAAACTGGGAACAAAATTAAAAATGAGTTTTTGAACCGAGGCCAAAAGCGTAATTTTGAGCTAGGGGCAAAATTATAATTTTATTTTGAGCTGGGGGCAAAAACCTAATTTTAAACGAAGGACGAAAGCGTATAAAATGAAAATAAAAATGGGTTAGTCTAATAGGGAAGTGTCAGGAAAACGTAATTTTGAGCTGAGGGTAGAAGCGTAATTTTGAGCTAGAGGAAAAAACATTTTATTTTGAACTGGGGGCAAAAACGTAATTTTAAAGGGAGGGCGAAACCGTAATTTTAAACTGGGAACAAAATTAAAAATGAGTTTTTGAACCGGGAGCAAAAGCGTAATTTTGAGCTAGGTGCAAAATTATAAATTTATTTTGAGCTGTGGGCAAAAACGTAATTTTAAACGAAGAACGAAAGCGTAACTTTAAACTAGAAATAAAATTAAATAAAAAATAGGTTGGTCCAATAGGGAAGTGCCAGACAAGCTGTCTGACACTATTCCCTGACCTTGTAAATGTATATGTAGGTAATGATGAAATTTTACATTTTTCAAAGTTTATTTCCTAGTTTCATGAATATAGGCCTAGTTCTTCGCTAAATTTTCAAGTTTACGTACACGAACCCGTGTTAAATTCATGGATTTAACTAGTAATACTAGAATTGAAGCATCGAAGAGGATTCAACTAAGTATACAAATAATAATTGAAGCATCTAAGAAACAACAAGATGTTATGAATAATAATTTTCACCAACTCCTTTTCACCCGTGTCTATGGCTTTATAGCCTACTGACATTTTTGAGATGGGATAAGGTTTTGAGACCAATAGATTTTGAGTTCGATTCTCAGAAGGGAGGTTTTTCCCATATTCATTGGGTTTCCTTTTGAATTTGTTATATGCATTATGCCTAGTGGAGATGGATATGATCGGGTGGTTTCGCTAATGGTACGATGATACTTTAGTGTTCCATCAGTGATCTATATTTGCCGTTAAAAAAATATATATAGTTCTTTTTTTTTAACAGCATCTCGACCAGAGCTACACATGGCCAAAGCTTGGTCGAAGAGAGATTCTAACCTAAGCACTCCAGGACACGAACCTACTAGATAGTAAACCTTCACACCTCCGTTACGATGGGGGTAACTTCATTGGATAATATATATAGTTCTTAGCTTTGGATTGTCGGTTTAAAAAAAAAGGGCATCAATTTGAAAGTGTAAAGATGAAGTAAAAAGCAACAACTTTACTTTAATGAATTAAATTCTTGATAACACGTCCTTTTTTCTTTCTTTTTCACGTCAAAATAGCAAATCTAAAGAAAAGATTGTAAGTTTAAAACTACTCATTATTTATACAGTTATAATGAATTTTATTTGTGATATCATTAAGTTTGTTAGAAAAACCCAATCGGTTTTTGAAGCATTGAATACTTTCTATAGACTTGTAGACATAAGTATGTATATAAGGGTATGGAATAGAGTCTCTAGGGATAATATTGTGCCAACTCATCAATAGCGCTTCCCTTTAACCTCAAGGGTATGAGATAAAGCCCCTATATTTCAATAGAGCCCTCGTTTCACACACACATCTTGTTATTATTCGCCATTACAACCACAACCCACCAATAACGCCCACATGATAACGCTTGAGGTATGGTTTGGGGGAGAGCGCTATTGTGTCCTTTTCGTTGGGTTGGCACTCCATACCCTTCTTCCTAAGGGCCCTTTTAAATTTTAGCAGGCATGGTTTATTAGTATTACTATTATTTCCTTTTGTTATTTATTTTAATACTTTTTGTGCTGCAAACGAACATAAAATGACTTGTTCGTGTTTGTTCGTTAAGGATATAAATGTGTTCATAAACTTCATAAATGCTTACCGAACAAAAATTTGTTCGTATCTGTTCATGAAGGAAATGAACGTGTTTGTCTTCATTCGTTAATTTTATGTAGTGAACACAAGCGGAGGTTCATAGATAGGAACATAAACAAACGTCACAAGCGTTCGCGTGCTTTTCCACCTTCTTTGACTCTGCTTTCAGTACCGCTTGCCCCGCCACAAACCCATTTTCCCGGAACCCGGCTAGTGGGGATACACCTGTGAGATCGACACAAGCATGTTTCCCGCCCTCCCAACCAAAAACTAGCACGTCAGCTGGATGTAGGGTGGATCTCCCATCCGACGGGTCTGTAACAGTGGCGGAGCTAGACTTTAAAACCAGGGGTATCCCAAAAAAAAATTACGGTGTATTCATATAAAATCCTTTATAGGGGTATCCTTGTATTTTTTTAGGGGTATCCTTTATATAAAATCGAAAAAAAAACAAAAAATTAACACTACGAACACGACTTTGAGCCGTAGCCCGTGCTACGGCTCCTAACATGCTGTCTCCGCCCCTGGTATGTAAGAAAATTAACCGGTGCCTCTTTCTTCGCCGAGATCCCTGCTCGTCTGAGAATATCCATTAACGCGTCTCGCACAAAGTCATGGCGTTACTTTTAACCTTAACAATTACTATATTGTGTATGTTTTAACACATGGTTTGTTTTCGAATTTCTAAAGTGAAGACAATGAATAAAATCTTCAAGTGAAGAAAGTATAAAACAAAAGTTAATAAACATATGAGTTAAATATCATTTTAGTCCCTGTGGTTTGGGCCATTTTGCCAGTTTAGTCCAAAGGTTTCATTTTTAACATGTGGGTCCAAAAAGGTTTCACAGTTGCCATTTTAGTCCACTGGGTTAACTTCATCCATTTTTTCTATTAACGAGAAGGCCAATTTGGTCATTTTGTATGTAATTCTGTTAACTAAAAGGGCAATTCAGCCATATAAAATGACCGAATTGACCTTCTCGTTAACAAAAAAAAAACGGATGAAGTTAACCCAGTGGACTAAAATCGCAACTGTGAAACCTTTTTGGACCCACAGGTTAAAAATGAAACCTTTGGACTAAACTGGCAAAATGGCCCAAACCACAGGGACTAAAATGGCATTTAACTCTAAACATATTCATTTGTACTTTGTATGGTTGTCTTGTTATAAGGTTGTTTGTAAAACCATGCGTAATGGGGCGTTTTTTGTAAAAAATTTTGCCCGAAAACGCCCTATAACGCCCACCCCCCATTACAGGGGGCGTTATGGGGCATTATAAATTGAAAATTTGCATTATGGCGTTTTAAATATAACGCTTAAGTGGGCACATGCATTTTGGTTTTGGCCAATGGGGAGAGGTCAAATCTTTGACTAACCAATGAGCAATTACTTGCTTTTTGTTTTTTTTGTTTTTTTTTTAATGATTGGTAGGGGCATTATGGGGCATTATACCCACTACACCACTTTTGCTATAATGCCCCATCGCTGACTAGGACGCCACGTGTCGGATAATGCCCCATGGTGGGGGCATTATAACCCACTACCACTACACATGGTCTAATGGTTTTATGTTTTTCACTCACGTCAAAAATAGTGAATACCATGTTACATGAGGGGTTTTAATCACCTTTTTTACTAGAGTGTGTATTGATTTCACTATGTACTTTATGTCAAAATATTATTTAAATTAAATATTAAATAAGTTAAAAAACAATTAGATAAAAGGAGTGCTCTGGTTAGTTATCTTGGGGCTCACCACCTTCTTCTTCTCATGACAGTTGAAAGCTTCATGGCCAGAGTCGCAGCTTAAGAGGGGCCGCGGGGGGTGGGGGGCTCACCTAAGTAGTGTTATATATGTAGTTTTTGTATATAAATTTTTTGGTATATACGTTTTCGACCCCCCGGTTCTATAGAAATTTTTGGGTATATACGTTTTCAACCTCCCGTCTTCATTATCAAGCTTCACCACTGTTCATGGCAGCAGACGTTCATATTCGGTCTCACACCCTGGCTATGGGGTGATATCTGTTTAACGTCTGGCTCACACCATAGGGCTGCCATATCACCTGGTGCGTTAGAACATTACACTTCGTCGGTCAAATGGGGCAAAGTGTGTCGAGGACCGAGAAGATAGTAAAAATATTCGATTAAAAGAATTGGGTAATGAAATTAAGGGTTAGGATATAATAGTAAGTTTTTTTGGTTAGAAAGGATAGTAAGTAATCTTGACCATCAATTAATTTAACCAAGCGCTAAGATTAAATGAGTGAAATTTAAGAGAAAAAAAGAGGCACGTGGGTTTGTGTAAGGGCATTCTAGTCAATCCAGGACAATAGTTTCTCTCTCCTCCAATTCCCCCCATTTTTTAAACGTTAATAACTTTTTCATACGACATTATTTTTTTTATAAAAATTGCACCAAAAAACGAGCGTTTTTTAATCACTAAAACGAGTATACTATTGCTATATTTTCGAAATTCTTTTTCGAAAACCCAATTGCGTAAAACGCAATAGACAAAAATCGTAAAAAATGATTTTTTTTCTAAAACGCAATCGTCTAAAAACACAAAAAAAGTGTTTTTCTAAAACGCAATGGACTGAAAACACATAAAAATGTGTTTTACCTAAAACACAATGGACTAAAAACACTTCAAAACACATAAAAATGTCTTATTTCTAAACGTTAATAACTTTTTCATAGACATTATTTTTTATAAAAATTGCACCAAAAAACGAACGTCTTTTATCTTTAAAACGAGTATACTATTACTATATTTTCGAAATTTTTTTTCGAAAACCCAGTTGCGTAAAACGCAATGGACAAAAAACGTAAAAAAATGATTTTTTTTCTAAAGCGCAATAGCCTAAAAACACAAAAGAAAGTGTTCTTTCAAAAACGCAATGAACTGAAAACACATAAAAATATGTTTTACTTAAAACGCAATTGACTAAAAACACTTTAAAACACATAAAAATGTCTTATTTCTAAATGTTAATAACTTTTTCATACGACATTTTTTTTATAAAAATTGCACCAAAAAATGAGCGTTTTTTTATCTTTAAAACGAGTATACTATTGCTATATTTTCGATTTTTTTCGAAAACCTAGTTGCGTAAAACGCAATGGACAAAAAACGTAAAAACATAACTTTTTTCTAAACCGCAGTGACCTAAAAACACAAAAGAAAGTGTACTTTCTAAAACGTAATGGAGTGAAAACACATAAAAATGTGTTTTACCTAAAACGCAATGCACCAAAAATACAGAGAAATATCTTATTTCTAAAACGCAATGACCAGAAAACACTTAAAAATGTTTTTTTTTTCTAAAACGCAATGGCCTAAAAATACAGAAGAAAGTGTACTTTCTAAAACGTAATGGACAGAAAACACATAAAAATGTGTTTTATCTAAAACACAATGCACAAAAAACATAGAGAAATGTCTTATTTCTAAAACGCAATGGCCAGAAAACACTTAAAAAATGTCTTTTTAAAAAAAAAAACGCAATGGCCTAAAAACACAAAAGAAAGTATACTTTCTAAAACGCAATGGACTGAAAACACATAAAAATGTGTTTTACCTAAAACGCAATTGACTAAAAACATTTTAAAAATGTTTTTTTCTAAAACGCAATGGCCAGAAAACACATAAAAATGTCTTATTTTTAAAACGCAATGACCTAAAAATACAAAAGAAAATTTTCTTTCTAAACATAAAAATGTGTTTTACCTAAAACGCAATGGACTAAAAACACTTCAAAATGTGTTTTTCTAAAACGCAATAGACCAAAAAACACAAAAATGTTTTTTTTTCTAAAATGCAAAGGCCTAAAAACACAAAAAAAAGTGTTCTCTCTAAAACGCAGCTCGACCCCAGCTAGGGGCTCTGGCCCTTGGACCCCGCCAGGGGCTGCTGGCCCTTGGACCCTGCTCCTAGGGGCGCTGCCACTGGATCCCCGCCAAGATGACTTTGTAAAACGCAATAACTCAATTCAAAAACCCAGATCGTAAAAATGCAATTCAAAAATTTCTTAAATAAATCGAAGCAGATTTCTTCAGATTTCGTAAAAATGCAATTCAAAAATTTCTTAAATAAATCGAAGCCGATTTCTTCAGATTTCTTCACCGATTGACGAAATTTGAATGTTAGAAACACTTATCAGCGATCGAATCGAACGAATCAAGTGATTCGCTTCAAAAGCACAGGAAAAAAAAGAGATATTGTATGAAATTAAACTAGGTTTCTTCAAAAAAGTTGAAGAACACGTTGATTGGGTGTTTGAATCATTGATTGGTAACGAAAATCACACTATAATGTAGTGATTATTGAGATAGAAAGCGAAAAAAAGTTGAAGATGGTGGGTTTTGAAGTTATAGAGAGAAGAAGGTAGAAGATTGAGTAAAATTAACTAAAACATCATTTCTCTTTATTTTAATTTTTTTTTCAAATGTCATAATCTTATTGCTTTCTTTACTTCCAGTGGCGGATCTAGCCAGTTTTTTCACTGGGTTCCTTTTTCCAAGAGTTAAATGCTTGGTTGGTCCCTGTGGTTTTCAAAAATTGCAGACTTGGTCCCAGTGGTTTACTAATTACACGCGTGGTCCCCAAACTTGTCAAAAATGCACTCGGTTGGTCCCCAGCCCTAACATAAGTTAAATTTCTCAGTTAAGTCCATGTCAAATTACCAAACTACCCTTATTTATTAACTCTCTTTATAATTTTTGTTTAGTTTTAGTTTTGACTTGGTTAAACCCATCATCATCTTCATCAGTAGGACTAGACCAAGTCATCTTCATCACCATCATCTTCATCATCACCATCATCTTCATCTTCATCACAAACCCACACCCCAGTTCTTCAAGAACAAATTTCAAATAAAACCCAGATCCTTATCAAGAACCTTCATCATAACACCATCTACATATCCCCATCATCTCTAGCCATCATCAACAATAAAACCACTTCTCACTTTCACTCCATCTTCAAACAACAAACAGAAAATCAAGAAAATGATAATAGTAATAATAATAATTTTGTCGACAGTAGGTTCCCTAGTTTAGCATATTATCAAACACTATTTAGAGACCCACTGTCACAACTCTCCACATCACTGCTGTGGTTGTTGATAACCACCGTAACCGCCGCCATTGACCACCGTAACCGCCGCCGTTCACCACCATAGAACACCACCACAACCGTCAGCCAACACTGCCAGATGCGCCGCCCTTAATCACCTCTATTACCGACCGTCTTCACCACTAAACGAACCGAACCCCAGCGTGATTTTTCCGTCATCACAACACCAATAAACCTCCACCGTTGACCGTTCCCATCATCGTCTCCGGCGAACGGATACACCTGCACATCTTCATCTCCACTCGTTCTTTTCGCTCTTATCTCTTACGCAATACCCGCTCTCTTTCCTTCAATTTCTCCATGAGTATCGAGGATCATCAAATCACTGTTGGTGACCTTTAATTGCAGTCTTCTGCGCTGCTCATTCTTTTTCTTCAGTAAGTGTTGATGGTTTGTGTTGTTAGAAAAGAGTAGAAGTTTGATTTTTTTTGTTTGTTTCTGAGATTGTAGAGATCTGGAAAGAGTTTGGGGAAGCTTGGTTGAAGAAGATAAGTTTAAGAAGTGAACAAGGAGTGACGGCTGATACAACTTTTAGGGTTTTATATAAATAAGGGTAGTTTGGTAATTTGACATGGACTTAACTGAGAAACTTAACTGATGTTAGGGTTGGGGACCAACCGAGTGCATTTTTGACAAGTTTGGGGACCACGCGTGTAATTAGTAAACCACTAGGACCAAGTCTGCAATTTTTGAAAACCACAGGGACCAACCAAGCATTTAACTCTTTTTCCAAATCATACAAGGTTTACACTACAAAAAAACGTTTTTTTTTTCCAAATCATACAAGGTTTACACTAAAAAAAACGTTTTTTTTCCAAATCGACTGGGTTTCTGGGAACCCGTAAAAAGGCTCTAAATCCGTCCCTGTTTACTTCCTAACCAAAATAATCTTTCTATTTGATCCTAACCCATGAAATTAATAATTTATTTTTGACTTGCTGTCGTTCATAATCAAATCAAATTTAGTTTAATTCAATTATATTCTACGCATATTTTTTCCCACCCGCACAATATTATATGAAATTAGTAATTATATTCTACGCATATTTTTTCCCACCTGCACAATATTATATGAAATTAATTTAATTCAAATTATATTCTACGCATATATTTTCACACCCGCACAATACTATATGAAAGAATCAATATATATTTTCCTAATATTTTGAGTCATTATTCTATTTTATTATTATACTAGGTTAAAAAAACCCGTGTATTACACGGGGTTTGATTAATAAATTATTAAATAGGTATTAATAAGCCGGAAAAATATATGCCGCAGTTTAAAAATAATAATTAAATAAATGAAATATTCATAAATAGTTGAAAAAAATAAGCGGTTTAAACATTTGACCCCCTTAGAGATCAAACATAACTCAAACAAATCTATTCATACAAAAAATTAGTTGAAGTTATCACATCTACAATACATATATAAACATATGCAAAGAGAAAAATAAGCTATGATATAAATCGAATTAGAAAAAAAAAATATTAATTACTTCAATACTTTCGGCTATAAGGGGGGAATGGACATCCTCGGTTAAGGGTGCTCAGATTCGAACCCGCATGCGAAACACCCCCGCCACCCCCTCATTCGGGTAGGCGAATGGCTAGGGAAGCTCGACTACTCTTTATTGAAGGTGAAGTGGGGGGTTTGTGACTTTTAACAATCATATGATTGTTAAATTTATTGAAAAAGTTAATTTATTTATTTTAAATCATTATAAATACCTATCTCACCATTTTTATTTTTATAGCATTCACAAACTATCAAACCTTCCACCATATTCTCAAATACCTATTTTTATTTATGACTAATTTCTCAAACGATGATCTCGGTATTTAATGTCAACGGGCACTTATACAAACGTGGGTACTATTTGATTTAACCAATGGGATCTAGCCTGCCTAGTCAATGTTTATGAAAACGTTTCCACATCCAACCGATACAGTTACAAAGAAGCTTAAGAAACTGCAAAAAGGGACAAATAAAGATGTGGAATACGCTTTTAGGGAAAATGAGACATACTTAGGCGACCCATGCGGACCACAAATGTTGACAGGATTAGGAGCATGACGTATGTGTGCATGATATTGTACAACACGATTTTTAAGGACGACAGGCATGCCTTCTCACCAGTTCACATAAGGGATTCTTTAGTTTAACCCGTTTCTGACAACGATGCCCTTGGTGAGATTATGGATCCACATATGCATTTCCGACTTCGCCTTGATCTTGTGACACATATTGCAATTTAAGATCCACATTATTTAGAAGATTCAGACGAGGAACAGTTTATTTTTATTTTGTATTATGTTCAATAATTTATATATATAGTACGTTGAATTATGTTTATTTGGTATTTATATGTTTAATTTATTTTATGTTAGAAAAAAGTTCCGAGATACTCTAGCGTATGTGCCTCTAGTGTTTTTAGGATACTTTAAGGTAGATTTAATGTAACAGTGCAAGATTTGGTATTTAATTGTTTAATTATTTGTAATTTTAGGATATTTTAAGGTAGAGTATCTCACAGTGCAAGATTAGCTAGTCTTAGACTACTTTAGGTTTTACCTCTTCACCTAATTATAAGAGAAAAAAAAAACACAATAGAATATGTTAGAATCATATACTAAAAATTGTTCTATTAATTAACCTAGATACAATAGAACATGTTAAAAATCACATGCTAAAAACTATGCTATTGATAAATCTAGACGGATATAAATTAAATATGTGTGATTTTGTTTTTCTAATTAATTTAAATTAATTCCACAAATTGTTTTTAGATATTTTGTTTTTCAAAATAATTTAAATTAATGCAAAAAATTATTTTTAGACATATTTTTTTAGCTAAAATAGTGTAACGTAATCTTAAAATTCTTTTTAAAATATTCGTATTGTTGTTGATGATGATCACTATTGATATCTTTGATATTTTTTTATTTTAATTTAATTTTAATATCATTATTACTAAACATAGTTGTTGATGATGATCATTATTGATATCTTTGATATTTTTTTATTTTAATTTAATTTTAATATCATTATTACTAAACATAGGAGATAAGGTTAAAAAATATTATGTAATAGGAAATAAAAAAATTGAAAAATAAAGGTAAGAGGTATGAGAAAGTAACCTTTGTTCCAAAAAGATTTTTATTTATTAGTATAGTAAGACTATTCACTCTTTATTCTATTTTATATTTTATAATTATAATTTATAGAGTAAATTACAAGTTTTGTCCTTTATGTATGTCCCAAATTGCAGGCGCTGTCCTTTGTCTTTAAAATTGATGAGTTTTGTCCTTAATGTTTGCAAATCTTGCACGTTATGTCCTTTAGGCCAAACCCAGTTAGATTTTTTGGTTAAAACTGATCATGTGCAAGGCACATGAGGGTATAATAGTCTTTTTATCTCTATTATTTAAAAAAAATCTGAAAATCAAAATATATATTAAAACCTGCACTCTCTCTTCCTCCCTCACTCTCTCTCGCTCTCTTCTCTCTCCATCTGCGGAGGAGATGCACCACCACCGCCGCCATACCCTTTACCTCCACCACCGCCGCCATACCCTTCACCTCCACCTTCACTCCCCACCACAACCGCCGCCATCCCCTTCAACTCCACCTCCACCAACATCACTGCCACAATCATCACCACCATCCCCTTCACACCACCACCATCACCGCCACAACCGCCGCCGTGCTCCTCCGCCGTTGCAGACCAAAATCCACCACAACCTCCTTCGCAAATCTAAACCCTAGGCGGTGGCTAGGGTTCCGCCGTGACGATCGACTGAACTGAAGTGTGACTGACGAGTCCGATGATTCCGCTTGATTGCTCATTGTGATTGATTCGTGAATTTAGATCGAAGAAATGGGTGAATTTGGGGATTTGTTAGGGTGAATTTGCCAAATCATTGTCTTTTTTTTCCTCTTTCTTTCCATTGGAATCTTCATCTGAAAGTTCTTGTTCTATTTTTTTTTAATGATTTCGGGTATTGTTGGAATGTGGGAGCTCATGATTCTTGATTGTTGTGTTGGTGTTTGATCTGGTTTGGTGATTGGGTGTGTGATTGAAGTGGGTTGGTTGAATGATCTATGGGTTCATCAAGTTCATTGCTTTTTGCAAATTCTTTGAGGTTTTGAAGGTTAGTTGTTCTTGGTTTCTGCAAATTATATTGGGTTTTTGAAAATTAATTCATGTTTTTTGCAAATTCTATGAGCTTTTTATGCAAAATTCTTGTGATTTTTGGAAGATCAATTCATGTGTTCTGCAAAATCTTTGATTATTTTATAGAAATTCTTTGAGTTGTTAAAGGTTGGTTCATTGTTTGCAAAATTCTTTGAGTTTTTTTATGCAAATTCTTTGTTGGGGGTTTCTCTCACGGCGGTAGAGAGGGAGAGAGAGTATGGGCGGTGGCAGATGATGATGTTGACAGTGACGGTGGTAGGTGGGGACGGTGGTGGCTGGTGGCACTGGCGGTGGTTGGGTAAGAGAGAGTGGAGTGAGTGGTGATGGTGGGTCAGGCGATGGTGGAGATGGTGGGTGGTCGGCGGCAGGTGAGGGTGGGAGCTGGTGGTGGTCGGTGGCAGGTGAGGGTGGAAGGTGGTGGCGGCAGGTGATTGGCTATGTTTTATTTGATTTCTAAAAATCATTTATAAATTAGATAAATTAGGATGTGAAAAGACAATGCTACCCTCATGTGCCTAGCACATGACCAGATTTAACCAAAAAAATTAACTGGGTTTGGCCTAAAGGACATAACGTGCAAGATTTGCAAACATTAAGGACAAAACTCATCAATTTTAAAGACAAAGGACAACACCTGCAATTTGTGACATACATAAAGGACAAAACTTGTAATTTACTCTAATTTATAATATAATTATAATTATAATTCATAATATAATTATAATCTTATAAAATAATTATATTGTACACTCTTGTTTGTATTAGAATGTATATTTAGCCTATAATTAGTGTCCTCTGTTTTAGTGTGTAATTAGTTGTTTCCTTATCAATTGTATGTATCTATCCCTTAAATAGGGTATTCAAAACTAATGTCATGATGTTGAGGCTGCAATAATCAACCAAAATTCGCCTTCGTGGGATGAGGCAAGGACCATGCTTCAGAAGGACAACAGAGATAAGTGGCACGCCACAACCCTAATCACTCTGTCATGGTTAGTGCTCAAATCTCACCTTAACCCGCTCTCTCTCAAAACCAAAACACTCCCTCGAACTATGATCCAAATCGCCGACAATCTTATCCTTCAAAGGGTTATGACCAAAACCGTCCTAGGGGCCGTGGCTACGGATCTCACTGGCGCGGTGGTCGGGGGCGTGGTCGAAACAGGAAACAACAGTAGCCACCTTTGTGGTGGCCTAATAATCAATAAGGCCTGGCGGCCTAGTACAGCCCATGGACCATCCCACCTAGCGCATGCCCTTCTCGGCCTTGGACTCCCACAATGACCTCGGATTACTACCAACATCAATCCCACATGGCCTATCAAACACAACCACCGCTGAGCCCATATCTGATGGCCCAAACCATGTCGCCCTTTCCAGCTCAGCCCACTACGGCTCAACCCATGGTGGCCCCTATGCAGCCCGCACCTCAGGACCAATATGTCGCACCCATTGATCTTAATGCTTTAAATCCAACTGACTCAGGTACGGCCTATTCCACCATGTAGTTGAACTGTCCTGACCTGAACTGGCACATGGACGCAGGAGCTTCGTCTCATATCACGGCCAATGCAGGTAAAATAAGTTCTTCTATGTATATTTCTTCTAGTACTATATTTGCTGGTAATGGACAAAAACTACCTATAACAGGAACCGGTAATGCTATCTCTTATAAAACCTATCTTTTAAAAAACATCCTACACTCCCCGTCTGTTATCAAATATTTACTTTCTGTATGTAAATTTACTCGTGATAACCAGGTCAGTGTCGAGTTTGATCCATATGGTTTTTATTTGAAGGACCTCAAGACGGGCACTTTTCTATCCCGCCCTCATAGCACGGGGGACCCTACCCGTTCACGCAGCCTAGTTTCAAGCCACCATTCGATCCCTCTTGATCCACGCTAACTTACCCCCCACCTTTTGGGTTGAAGCCTTACACGCCGCCACATACATACACAATATCTTGCCTAGTAAACGACTTCATCACCTTACACCCGCATTTGCCTTCTATCAAAGGCACCCCACTAATGAATATCTTCGTGTTTTTTGTTCGCGTTACCCAAATGCAACCGCCACGCAACCACACAAACTTCTCCCACGGTCCACTAGGTGCATCTTTCTTGGTTATCCTCCGAATTTTAGAGGATATCGATGTCTTGATCCCACCACAGGACGGGTCCATATCTCCCGCCATGTTATTTTTGGTGAAGAGGATTTCCCATTTACTCATGCCAATCACGAGTCCATTTATAATTTTCTGGACGATGACCCTCCCATACTTCACCTGGTTCACTTCCCCTCACATCCCAACCTCACTCCACCGATCCCGCCCAAGTCCCACAACCCCACGGCCCAAACCACCAGTTCACCTCCGCACACTCCCACTGCCCTCTCTTACCCAGCTCCACACATCCGTCGCGCCGACAACGACCCCCCTACAACCCACACAACGCAACACACAACTCCTACTCGGGCCCACCTTCACCCACCATTCCATTACCCGCGAACCCACATAACCCCCACCTCATGGTCACCCGAGCTAAAGACGGTATTTCCAAACCCAACCCTAAGTTTACTCTCACCACCACCTCTGCGCCCCCCATCATCTCTCCGGTCCCCACCACTTATGAAAAGGCCTTATCGGACCCTAATTGGATACGCGTCATGACCAATGAGTTTAGTGCTTTGCAGGAAAATCATACATGGGAACTTGTGCCTTGGCCTCTTGGTTCTCCCATTATACGTTGCATGTGGCTCTTTAAACACAATTTTAAATCAGATGGAATGCCAGAACGATACAAGGCAAGACTGGTTGTCAATGGGAAATCCCAAACTGTGGGCGTAGACTGTCAAGAAACCTTTAGCCCAGTAGTTAAACCAACTTCTATCCATACAGTCTTAAGCTTAATGATTTCTAAAATTGGCCCATTGATCAGCTTGACGTCAAAAATGCATTCCTCCATGGTAATGTTGAGGAAACGGCCTACATGCATCAACCACTTGGGTTTACTGATCGTGATTATCCCCATCATGTTTGTCGACTCAAGAAGTCCTTATTTGGCCTTAAGCAGGCTCCGAGAGGAGGGTACACAAGGTTTTCTAGTTTCATCCTTTCTCCTAGTTTTCGAATTGATTTTGAAAATCTTTTAGTTCATGAAATCTTTTAGTTCAGGAAATTTGGTACTGCTACCCAGTACCATTTACTCATCCCTGATCATGAGTACCGTACGATCAACAACGGTATCGTGCAACTTTTTTTGATGATTTTCTTTAACTTTTAATGATTTTTTTTAGTTTCAGAGGTAGGGATGAGCTTAGTGCTAACTAATACCGAATTGGTACTGGTACCTAAAATACCAGTTAGGGTACCGGTATATGAAGGTAAAAACCGGTAGTGAACCGGTACCAGGAACGCCAGAAGTCGGTATCGAATTGGTACTTAAGATCTTTCGGTTCGAGAATTTGGGTACCGGTACCCAATACCATTTGCTCATCTCCGATCACGGGTTTCATATGAACAACATCATTACCATACAACTTTTTTGGTTGATTTTCTTTCGGTTATCTTTTAGTGTGTTTTTATATATTTTCTTTTTATTCTTGTCAGCGGTTCCGTGCGCAACGCGCTCGTAGTGATTTCAAAACACATGTAAACACAAACTAAATAACAAAAGAAGTCCGCCGCAATGCGGCGATTGTTAAATACTTAGTTTGTTTAATTTCTAAGTTGTCATAGCAAAATGATCTCTTTTTCTATAGCAACAAACTTCAATTTCATAGGATACAAATTAAAGAGATTGCAAGAACATCTAATTATTCATAAGCATCTAATGTTGAAAGTCAAAAACCAAAAAAGGCCTAAAAACAAACCATTTACCTTTTTTAGGATAGTCCACACCCTAAACCCCATTTTAAATCTCACACCAACAACAATAACATTGTTTACAGTTTGGGCATACTTGTTTAACCATATGAAGAACTGGCTTGGCCTGAAGAAAAGTCACCATATATAGGATATTATAAAAAAAAGTAAAATATTCACTTGGTTTCAAGTCATCTAGGTATCATGCTTGGTTTGTAGTAAACTGCAAACACCTCAAAACATATGTTTTATGATATAAACTTACATATTGTCACATTTATATATCCTTTAACTGGTTAATGAGACATAACACTAAATCAAAGATTAAATTAAATTATTTTATTTTAGGTTTAAGTTTGATTTTTGTAGAACAAACGTACTATCTATTGGTAAACCTTTTTGTAAGTTTTAAAACTTGTAGAATCGTATCTGCGATATGATCCTTGCAATCCGTTTGATGATCATTAAGTCGGTAAACTGATCTTTATCAAAATGGAACTTGGCCTTCAAATAGCACCACTTGATATGAAGATGAATCACCATATTATAGTTATCATAATCATTGAATGGAGTGTTCCAAAGCTCCCACTGCCATCAGCACCCCTAAGCGAACAACACCTTTCGTGCTGGTATGTAGCTTGATCAGCAGAAAGAGACGAACCAATTAACTGAAATGAACCCCATCCAAATTATCTACTCTTCATTCAATACTTAAAGAAGACATATCAATGAAAGTAAAAATACCTTAAGACTGCAAAAAGTCAGATCCATATCAGCTAGGGGTAGAAGCAATTTAGCAATAGCATCATCACTCTGAACCACGATATCATTCATAATAAGTTAGCTAACAATCTACTCCATAAAATGGATACTATTACATATAATTCATTGAATACTAATAGTATATATTATACTAGATTTGGATAATCAAGTTATTCATTGATTTTATGAATTTGGCATGCTCATATGTAGAAACCTTGATATGGATTTGGTTCATCGACTTCACCCTCTTGCAGAATCGATTGCGGGAAAGGACACAAGAAGCTATTTTAGGTAGAATAGGAGTTTGTGAGTACCCGGAAAACAGTTAAAAGATATGCCATGTCAACACAAAACCCATTTTCGAATAAAAAAATTATGTTGAAAACTATTAGCGTATATATAGTTGAGTTAGTTGAGTTAGTTAGATGATGTGGCACTAGAATTAGTTTGAGTTAGTTGAGTGCCTATATATACGTTGTATTCTCTCATTTGTAAAATAACAGAAAATAATATCATACTTTACATATCAATTCAAGCCTTTATGGTATCAGAGCTATGATACCTAGGGTTTCAGCAGTATAACAAACTTTTCCGGTGAAGATTCCGGCTGCTCTTCTTCTCCGATCATCATTCTTTTCTTTTCAATCGCCATTTCTTCTTCTCCAACCTTCATTCTTTCAGTGATTTTGCTTCTTCTTTTATCTATCTTTGTCAATCTCTCTATTCTTCCAATCGATTTCATGGCTGACACTACATCTGATTCTTCTTCTTCTTCTATCAACAATTCATCAAACTCAAACAATACTCTACCTAATATCACCAATTTCTCGTCCATAAAACTCGATGATCAGAATTTCCTCAATTGGATACATCAAATAACAACAATTTTGAAAAATTTAGGTCTTCTTCAATACTTGAATGCTGATACAGCTGTTCCCGATGTAAGTTCTGCAACTTATGAATAGTGGATGAGATCAGATGGATATGTAATGGCTCTAATCACACCTACTCTTTCACCATCGCTTATGCACATTGCTCGGAATGCTTCATCAGCATCTGCTCTCCGGAAATCCATTGATGAGTCATTCTTCATCAAGTCTGTGCTAAACTATCCTGGTACATGACTCAATTTCATCTGTTAAAACAAGAATCAAAATCAGTAGTTGATTATTTGAATAGTGCCAAAGAAATTTTTTATGTGTTGAATGCTATTGGAAATCCAATAAGTGATGACACGCTTGTGTTACAGATTTTACAAGGACTTAATCCTGAATTCGAAAATTTTGTAACAAATGTTGAAAACTCTACTGATAAACCAAATTATGCTCAACTGAGATCAAAATTGTTTACGTATGAAGCAAGAATGAAGCAACGACAAAGCATTCATACTGTTCCTCTTACTGCCATGAATGCTAATGTGACTGGTCCTCCTCATCGATCTGATTCTGGATCTGGTTCTTGATCTGGATCTACATAAACACAGTGTCAAATCTGTTCAAAGTTTGGACATCTAGCATCTAATTGCTATTTTCGCTATGCAAATTCTTCACAAAATCGAAACAATGGTGGATTTTGCGGAGGTTTTCGAGGACGTTCAGGTGGTAATAACTTCTGTGGTGGATTTCGTGGTGGTGCACGAGGAGGCGGTCGATTTCAAGCAAATTTTGCTGAATATGATTCTGGTAATCAGATGTATTCGAATTGGAACCCTAATTCTTCATTGAACATGATGAACATGAACCCTAATTTTGGTTCGCATGGTAATTTTGGGGGTTCTGAACATACGACTGGAACTAGTAATGGATATGGGTCACAAGCACCGGGTTTATTTGGCACTGGATTGGGTATGGTTGGAAATGGAGCTGGTTTTAATGGAGCAGGCCAAGGGATTTTAGGGGCTAGACCTTCTATTGGGTCTAATTTTCATGTTTCAAGTGGGCCTGGTCATGTGTTGCATTCTGGATCAAATACTACTGCTGCTGGGCCTGGGTTTAGATCTGATCATTTCCAGCAATGGGCTGGAAAACAAACTGGTGAAAATGGTGGATTTCATTATGGGTTTCATGCTGATCTTTCGAGCGTGTGTCAACAAGTTGAGTCTTGTCTTCCTGACTCCAGTGCATCCGCTCATACGACATCCGATCCATCTATGGTTTTTGATGCTACACCCTACACGGGTTCTGAGCGAGTTGTTATTGGTGATGGTACTCCCTTACCTATATCTCATATTGGTTTTGCTTTACTTCGCTTATCTACTTGTACTCTACTACTTCGTTATGTTTTAGTGGTTCCTGGTCTTGCCAAGAACTTACTTTCCATCACACAACTTGTTATAGATCACCCAATTGCTGTTATATATTCTCACTTTGGATTGTCTTTTCAGACACTCACAGGACAGGTCCTCCACCACATGCGTGCTAGTCCCCATCGGCTTTACTCACTCTCTGCTACTTTCTCTGCATCTCGAGAGATTTGGCACTCTAGATTGGGACATCCATCTGATGCCGTTTCATCTAGACTTTCATTTTTACCTTTGAAAACTAAAACAGTGAATAATGTTTCTAATGCTTGTAGTACTTCTAAATCTACTCGATTACCTTTTACTACGATTGTATCACATTCTCTTGATCCATTACATATTATTCATTGTGATATTTGGGGACCAGCACCAGTTATGTCTCGTTCGGGTTATCGTTATTTCATTACATTCATTGATGATTATAGTAGATTTACATGGATGTATCCATTGACGTGTCGTTCACAGGTTATTGATGCTTTTCAACACTTTCGTCCTTTTGTCGAAAAGTTATTTTCTTGTTCTATTTTGAGTCTTCACTGAGATGGTGCCCCTGAGCTCACTCGTGGTGACATGTCTCGTTATCTTTCTGAGGCCGGTATCTCTTATCGCATTTCTTGCCCTTATACACCCCAACAGAATGGGGTGGCTGAGCGCAAGAATGGAAATTTTTCTGAGGTAGCTCGTGCTTTGTTATTTCATGCTCGTCTACCAAAGCGTTTTTGGTATGACGCCTTTGCCACTGCTTCGTGTCTTATTAACCAGTTACCCACACCGGTTCTCCATCATTCCTCTCCAAATGAGGTTTTGTTTGGCTCTCAGCCAGATTATTCCTATCTTCACACGTTTGGGTGTTTGTGTTATCCTTTTCTTGGTGATACTTGATTGGATAAATTTCACATAAATCCACTCCTTGTATTTTCATTGGATATGCTCCTAGTCATAGTGGCTATCTTTGTTATGATCCTCTTATTGATCGTACATATACCTCTTGACATGTTGTTTTTCATGAGGAGATTTTTGATATTCCTGGCAGTTCATCTACTTCTTCTCCTCCTGTTTCTGATTATTTATCGTTATTTTTTGTTCCTCCTCCATCCTATACTTCTCTCTCTTCTCCTCCTCCTCATTCTCCTTCTTCTCCTCCTCATTCTCCCCCACCACCTCCTCCTCCTCCTCCTCCACCACCTCCTTCTTCTACTTCTACTCGTCATCCTATGGTTACTCGTTCTCGTGATCACACTCGACATCCTCGACAGTTTCCTGATCATGTTGTTTTTCATGCTTCCACAGTTCCTACTACTGAGCCATCTACTTTTCATCAGGCTCAACGGTTTTCAGTTTGGTGGGATGCGATGCGTGTTGAGATGGATGCTTTATCCGCTAACCAGACGTGGCGTCTGGTTTCGGCACCGACTGATGCCAACATTGTTGGCTGCAAATGGGTTTACAGGATTAAGCGCCATCCAGATGGGTCTGTTAGCCGATATAAAGCTCGGCTTGTCGCCAAGGGCTTTCATCAGACTGAGGGTATTGACTATACTGAGACTTTTAGTCCAGTGGTCAAACCTACTACCATTCGGCCTGTCCGTTCACTTGCTTTCTCTCTCTTGAGGATGGTCTATTCGACATGTGGATGTCAACAATGCTTTTCTGCATGGTGACTTATCTGAGACGGTTTACATGTCTCAGCCACTTGGTTTTGTTGATTCTACTAGACTGGATCATGTTTGTCTTCTGCATAAGGCCTTGTATGGTCTGAAGCAGGCTCCTAGGGCTTGGTTTTCCAAGCTTTGTTCTGCTCTTACTGCTAATGGTTTTACATAGTGCGTCTCTGATACATCCCTCTTTGTATATAGAGTTGATTCTATTGTTTGCTATGTGTTGATCTATGTAGATGATATCATTATCACTGGGAGTTCTCCTACTTTTGTTACTACTTTGATTGTGCGGTTACATTCACAGTTTGCACTCAAAGATCTAGGAGAGTTATCTTATTTTTTGGGGGTTCAGGCTACTTTCACCGATGATATTTTACATCTTTCTCAGTAGCGATATCTACTTGATTTACTTTATCGTACGGGTGTTTCTGAGTGTCGTCCTTTGCCTATTCCCGTTGCTTCTGGACGCCAACTTTCTCATCACACTGGTATTCCATTGTCTGATCCATCTTTGTATCGGAGTACTGTTGGGGCTTTACAGTATTTGGTCTTGACTCGCCCAGAGATAGCATATGCCGTTAGTAAGGTGTCTCAGTTTTTACAGACTCCTACTGACCGACATTGGGTAGCGGTCAAGAGGATCTTACGGTATCTTAGAGGCACGAGTTCTTTTGGATTGAGTATACGTCGATCTGCTAGACTTGACATTCATGCTTATTCTGATGCTGATTGGGCAGGTTGCCCTGATGATCGCAGGTCGACTACTAGGTATTATGTTTTTCTTGGACCCAATCTTGTTAGTTGGAGTTCCAAGAAACAACGCACTGTGGCCCGTTCTAGTACTGAGGCATAGTATCGTGCTTTGGCTCATACAGCTGCTAATATTCGATGAATTATGTCTTTATTACATGAGTTGCATATTGATTTACCTTGTCCACCGACTTTGTGGTGTGACAATCTTGGGGCCACACATCTTGCAGTCAATCCTGTGTTTCATCAGCGTATGAAACACTTAGAGATTGATTTACATTTTATTCGTGACATGGTGTTATCAGAGGTTTTACGAGTTCGATATGTTTCCACCACAGATCAGATTGCCGATTTATTAACTATGGGGTTAGCTCATGTTCGTTTTGATACTTTGAGATCCAAGCTTCACGTGGGTGATCCACGTTTAGCTTGAGGGGGCATATTAGTGTATATATAGTTGAGTTAGTTAGATGATGTGGCACTAGAGTTAGTTTGAGTTAGTTGAGTGCCTATATATACGATGTATTCTCTCATTTGTAAAATAACATAAAATAATATCATACTTTACATATCAATTCAAGCCTTTAAAAACTATAAACTTTATTTACATACTGTGTAAAATCATCAACCAGGTTAATAGATAGTGATAATTGGATTCCAATATGAACATCAAGAAATTAAGCTAAGCACAAATCATTCGAGATTAAGAGGACTATCGAACTTAACTCACCATCAAAATCGATGAATTATCTTTTCGAATACATAGAAACACTCACGATTCAAACAACAACGACCAAAATATTAATCACTGTCCAAATAAACCAACAGATATCATGTCTTGAAACAAATAGTCTATAACTCCAATACCCTAACTTCAATGAGAAAAAAAGTCGCCATTTTCCAAATCGTCAAACTTACAAACGTTTATTGATATTGACCGTGGTAGACATATTATTTAGCTGTTCTAATTATGAGAAATATTTACTATAATGATGTCTTATAACAAACACGTATGGAAACCTCAAATTAACAGCAATTGAGTCTTCCATTTCTCATCAAGAAGTCTCTGGTTTATTATGATATGATTCATGTCTGCAATTATAGGAAAGATGATTCAATTCACTGACAAGCATAATAAGTATTCATGCCAATTTCACAACCATATTATGCAACACACTTACCAATAGAAGTATGGTAATGGATCCGAGAACTTATTTATATTATCCGTTTGCTTTTGAAATCAAATAAAAAGGACTCAATGTAACAACATATCGGTAGAAACACACCAGGGTTTCGAACGGCGAAGAATCAAACAATCTGGTTGAAATGGGGTTTGGAATTGGTACAATCAAATTAGCAAAAAGGATATGCATTCCCTCCCAAAATAAGCTTGAGACTCCACCATAACACGTCACGTGTCCTAAATACATCTCATTTATTATATTATATAAATATAGATATTTCACTATATATAAAAAAAACAGAGGTATATTGGCCGTCTTGCAATGGAGAAAAATTGGAGGCTAGTTTATTCCCGAAGGAGATTGGAAGACCAACGGGGGGCGTGAGACTCCTTGGGGGAGCTGTGAGTCGGGACCCCAGTTTCATTAGTGCTTTGGCTGCGCAGCGAGCTTCCCGGGCAGTGGACCTTATGAGTAGCCTTTCGCAACTCCGAGACCCGCAAAGTGAGCTTCTCCTGCTGCGCTCTTGCATGGGTGTCGCCAAGCTCCTTTTTGGTCTGCGAACTTGTCAACCTGTGTTTGTAAAGAAGGCGGTATCCTTATTCGATAATGGGTTACGGGGGGCTATAGAGGACATTGTGGTGTGTGGGGGTCCGTTTTTTGGGGATTTTCAGTGGCGGGTTGCTTCTCTGCCCTGTAAGATGGGGGGTTGGGGCTTCTATCGGCCATGGATGTCTCCATTTACGGTTTTGTTGCCTCGCGAGCTCAATCGTGGGGGCTGCAAGATCACATCTTGCGCTAGAGTGGGGTTGTTGGAATGGATGGGGATTATGACATGGCTCTGGGGGAGTTGCATAGACACCTCCCGGATTTGGATATTGGCGGTTTCGCTAACAGGGACACCGCCCCACCGAAGACCCAGAAGATTTTGGCGAGTGCTCTGTTTTGTCGTATCGCTCAGAATATTGGGTCAGATTTCTGTACGACCCCTCATCAGAACGCCGTCCTAGAATTCTTGCGGGGCCCCCACGCCCAAGATTTTCTATCGGTCATCCCCATCGAGGGCTTAGGACAAAAGATGTCAGCCGTTGAATATCGTGCTATCTTAAAATATCGGCTCATGATTCCTATGTTCCCTGATGATGAGCAATGCCCGATTTGCCGGAAAGCTTGCTTAGACCAATTTGGGGAGCATGCTCTGCACTGTAAAGAACTGCCAGGTTTTAAGTATAGGCACGACTGGGTGCGGGATGTCTTGGGGGACATCCTCAAACGGGCGGGGATCTCGGTGAAGAAAGAAGCCCCCGTAAACTTTTTGACAGATCCGAGGGAAGGAAGATCCACATTGCGCCCCGCGGACGTATTAGTTTTCGGGTGGGATGCAGGTAAACACGCTTGTGTTGATCTTACCGGGGTTTCCCCCCTTGTAGGCCTTCAGGATACAGGTTTTGTCCCTGGTCAGGCGATTGCAAGGGCGGCAACAAAGAAAATGGACAAACATGCCAAAGCCTGCGAGGATAATCAACATTCCTTTATCCCTTTTGCCTTTGATACCTTTGGCTCGCTAGCCCTAGAAGCCATCAGATTTCTTGAACGGGTCCAACGGGTTGTTCACAGCAACATTTCGTCTCCTAGAGATCGGGGTTTCGTTTTTACTAGGTTATGTTTCGCTATTCAAAAGGGGGTAGCGGCGCAGCTTGTTGCCCGCTTACCGGCTATCTTGGTGTAATTTGTTTGACCTTATATATAAATATTGAATATGTCTAAATCAAAAAAAAAATTTATTTTAGTTTTCCGGGTTATTTCAACACCACCCCGTTAATTTAATTTCGTCCCCGAAATTCTTAACAATCTAGTTCGGAATAACATGTCTTGCAAGTGTGACACATATCCCTAAACAAACAAGGCCATATAGTAGAGAACTGAAGTCGTAGGTTACTTTCTAGAATAATGGGTTATTATATCATTAGGGGTGTTCACGATCCGATCCGATCCGAGCGAGGGTCTGCTCGAGATCGGATCGAATTACAACCGATCGGATCGGTTCGGTTCGAATTTGTATAACCGAGCATAAAAGTGGTGCTCATGATCGGTTCGAATTTAAATCGATCAGATCGTTTTCGATCGGTTTCGCTCGGTTTTTCTCTAACACCTAAATTAACAAAAACAGAAGTTTAACAAACTTATATTAACAAACAGACATACATAATCATAACATCGTAATATGTTTAACAAACTTATATTATCATCGGATATAAAGTATAGTAATATGTTTGAAAACATCGTAAACAACAAGTATGTCATATTTGATGGTCCAATTATTATGGGTATGAATCGTGAAATCAAATGCTTAATCGGATTAGACATAGAGATGAAGAACGAATTTTTTAGCAGCGAGGGCACAATCAGATCTTCGCACAACCAGATCTTCAAACAATAATCAGATTCGCACAATAAGATCTTCGAACAATATGCAGATCTTCGCACAAGTACTTCGATTCAGGGCAAACATAACGAACCTGAAGATTAGAAAAGAGCAGCCGCTACCATCACCTGGAATCATCTCAACAACCTTAAATCCCTAAAAATACGAATCTGTTTTTGCTAGATCAGTCCCCCAAACCTAAAAATACGAATCTGTTTTTGCTAGATCTGTTCTTGAGTCGCTAGAGAGAGAGAAGTCTGATATTTTGTGAGTTGTGAGAGAGATGAGAGAAGGTGTACGTATATATGTGGTGGTGGGGGATTTGTGTTTTTTTGGAAGGGTGCTTTGAGCCGTTGATTGGTGGAGAGGTGAGGGGTGGAGTACCGCAGGATTGTATCCGTGTGATGAGTGATAAATGGTTTTGATTGGTTCAGTTTGGAGTGGCGGATCATGCATTATTAAACTTTAAAATCTATAATATATATGTAATACATATCTATATATATATTAGTTATTTAATAAAAATAATTCGAGCAAAACCGATCGATCGACGAGCGAGCGGACCTATGCTCATGCTTGGATTGAATTTGAATCGAACCGATCCGAGCGGCTCATTTACAAACTGAGCGGGAATCGAACGAGCATTTTTCGAGCGATCGTCGAGCAGTTTGGACAGCCCTATATATCATTACCACATATAAATAAGCAACATTTTGTTGCTTTTGATGTTGTACCATAGGCATTGGGAGTGTTTCAAAAAAAAATTTGATTTTTCATTTTCAACCCCAAAGTTTTTATCTTTTTATTCCTTCACGTTTATAACTTTTAACTTAAGGTTTTTTATTATTTTTAGTTTAATTCCAACACTTTTTTATTTTCAACTTTAATCCCCTATACTTTTCATCTTTTGCAAGTTTTGCCTTTTACGTTTCGTTTAAAATTTCGCGAGTTAACACGCCGCAACTGTGTGTCTCTGTGGTTCAACGTTTTTTGTCTGTTTTTCCCATTTGACAGGTCCGTTGCAACATGTCTATTATTCTACGTTTAACAAGTTCGTTCCAATGCGTGGGGCCCTAAATCAACTTAGTTTTTTCTTTCTACATTTTACGTTTCGGTCTAATTTCTTCGCATTAACACACCGCAACGGGTGTGTGTGATTCAACGATTTTACATATGTTTTTCGTTCAGTGTTATTTTGCTTTTTTTTTTAATTTTATTTTACGAGCTCTTTTGTTGTTGGTTGTGTGGCATTGGGGATACTTGGCACGATTTTACAAACGTATTTAACCTATTAATTTTTTACTAAAAATAATTTGTTTCGAGTTCACCCTTATACCTCCTTTACTTAAAAAAACCTATTTTTACGTGCATATTTTTATGTATGTGTCGATACGAATTCGATTTGCTCTATGTTTTGACGCAAATTTTTTTTTTCTGGAAACGAGTCAGATCAAATATAATACTTTTTGTTTCAAAAAAACATCTTTTATGTGCATATTTTATGTACGTTTCGGTATAAATTCGAGTTGACGTATGTTTCAACGTAAATTTTTTTTGGGAAATGAGTGAGGTCAAATATAATCTGTTTCCGTGCTTATTTTAATGTTTCGTTAATTTTGTTTCAAATCGAGTGGAGTCAAATTGTGGTTTCTTTTTTTCAAAAGTTCTAATTAATCTCTTTTGATTATAGGTGTCATCTTTTCCGTTATACCCGTTACGTTTTCTATGTATAAGTCGGATTCTATATAATACGTTATGATTGTACGACATAAATTTGATTTACTTTATGTTTTGATCTAATTGCCATGCTTTTATAGGTTACATTGAGTTCGATCAGATATGTCGAAATGCACGTTTTCATATGGTTAATGTATCACATAACTTTTAGACTAATCTATTCGATGTTTAAAATGTACCCGTGCCGCAACGCGCGCGGGTGTTATTCCTAGTTAATATAAATTAGCAAGTTACTTATGCATATATGTGTTGTACATGATGCTTTTAGAGTTTTTCAAAAATAAGTTTAAAAATTTTCATTTCTAACTCTAAAGTTTACATGTTTGGCAAATTAGGTTTAAAGTTTCAATGTTAAGTAATTTAACCCTTTGATTAATTTGATATTTCACTTTTAATTCTAAAGTTTTCATCTTTTGCAATTAACCCCTTTGATTTTTTTTTTGCTTTTAACACAAAGTTTTCATCTTTTACAATTTAACCCCAACACTTTTTTACTTTCATTTTGATCCCTTAGACTTTTCATTTTTCGTAAATTTTCCGTTTAACGTTTCATTCTAAATTTTCCAAGTTAACACGTCGCAATGTGCGTGTGAGGTTCAATGTTTTTTCATCTACTTTTCCTGTTTGAATTGTCCATCGTAGCGCGTCTGTTTTTCCCGTTTAATAGGCCTATCGCAACGCGCGGGTCAGAAATCGACTTAGTTATTATTTTCTATGTTTTACACACAGGCTCGTGGTCATGTACGAAACATTTGCATTTCATCTAATACGATATATAACTAAAGAATCTCCGCCGCGTTGCGGCGGATGGTAATTCTAGTTATATCATTAATAACTAAACGGGTCCAAAAAATGTCACGTCTAACTATAATCATTTTCGTGTGGCAGTCACGAAGATATTATTTTTGGTTGGTCCCATCAAAACAGGCGATACCTTGTGTGTTTACTACCAGATGTTTTTTTTTGTGGCAGTGGTCATCACTCACCACCACATCCAATAATTTCCCCTCAACCAACAATTACCCTCACAACATAAAAACTATAACGCGTTAAAGAAATCACGCGTTAAAGTTGTATGGTGGCGGTGGTCTTTCACAGTTCATCACGCGTGACCAATTTCATCACGGGCACCACCCCCAGTACCCTAAGCACGAGGTGTTTGGTGGACTTATTTTCACTTCTTTTGGTTGGGGTGAACCATTCTACGGTCTACCAAACGTTGACAGCTTACCATTTCTTGACAACTACCCTTGCATGATACTTGGAGTATTTTATATTAATTAGTGTTAGTTTTTAGCGTGTTAATCGTATTAAATCCGTATGTGTGGATATACTTATTACGTGTATCGGTATTTTTGGTTTAACAGGTGATTAATGAGGGTAAATGAGAGTAAACAAGCTGAAACACGGATCTGAAGGTCAATGAAGGGACTTAAAGCAGAAAAATGGCAACATAGTCATCTCCGCGACACGCGGCAATGTCCTCCTCCTCCTCCGCGGACTGCTGGAACATAAGAAGTCAACGTCGGTTAAAAAAAAGTGTGTCGGTCAACGTGATGACCCCCCTTGACATGCGGGGGTGGCTTGGCTAGCTGCCACGACCCGCGGCCGAACCCGTTTACGGGAAACAATATTTAACGACCAAAATATGTTATTTAGGTCACCACTTTTCACATCTTTACATTCCAGCCGTTGACTACAAACTAGAGTGCGAATTTCAGCATTATTCTCTCATCTTTCAACTTGTTCGAACATGTCTAATCGATTCGGGATGACAATTGAAGCTACGAAGACAACCATGAGCGGCTAAACTCTCGGCAACTTCCGCCCGGACGAACGTTTGTTCGGTTTGACATAATTATCTATTTTCTGATTCTTGTAAACTGGTACATCTTGACCACTTGTGTTGATTTCTTGGTAAACGTTAATTATATTTAAATTACTTGTCGTTTATTAAGCGTATTGGCAACTTTCTTGCGTTATTAGCGGGTTAGTAGATTGGTGGGTAATTGATACAATTAAACGGGTTGTTAAGTTGTATGGTGAATTTTAAAAACTATCCTTAACAATTAATCAAAGTCATTAATTCCAAGGCCATGTCGGCCATGTCTATGTGGTGTTTTAAATCAGTAAACTAGTTTTGGTGTTAAAACTGATATTCGGGATTCCGGGTGGCGGTTACTTCTTCTCATTCTGATAACACTTTTCGTGACAAATTGTGTTTTCTTTGCAATTAAACAAACAAACCCCCAGTTAGATAATTTAATTTTTAATTAGATTCTTTTACGCTAACCACAAATTCCCCGCGGATACGACACCCTACTTACACTATCTACGTAGTCTAATTAGGTTTTTGATTGACCCTTAAGACACTCATCAGTGGGATTTAACAAAGTTTGACACATTGTATGTGTTAGAATGTCTATCATAACTATGTATTAGTGTGCATATTATAAAAGTATTTATTTATGAGAAAATCGAGTTTGCACAACTTTTCAACAAAAAATGATAGACTAGTAATTGCTAACATATTAATTTTGCATATTATCTGTTTGTTTTCATTTTGTTTCTTTTAGTTTCAAGATGATGTGGGGCATCTCAAGTTGGGATGATTCAGATGTGTAAATGGAAACCTTTATTTCTTTTAGACAATCCTAGTGATGATCTTTATATTTTTATGGTGGCATTTGAACATATCCCGTATATCTTCTTATTAATATTAAGGTGATTGCTTATTTGCTTTAGGTTTGGTTGCTCATGATCAAGCCCGTCTCCGAGAACTCTTGGGTTCTCAAGGGCCCTGTTCAAGTTATCTATACTATCTATAATAAGAGAAAAAGAGCTGATGTAAATCTGCCTATATGTCAACTCCTAAGCTATGCCACATGTACATGATGATGTCATAATTCCGTTTTGTATTTCATATAAGTGTGATTATTATACAATTTTCAAAAAAGGGGTTTCAAAATAACACTGATATGTTTTGGCTCCACTTTCAAATTTCAAACCATACTTTCAATCCTCCCCTCTCTCTCAAATCTAAAGCTTTCCATCTCATTCTTCTCCCTCTTTCCATACGTTCTGCCTCCCAACTCATTCTTCTCCCCTATCGAGCAATCTTTCCATCTAGGGTTTCAAGATCCGCATCATCATCAATTCGGTTTCAAACACCAGATCCCCAAATACTTTCAACTGTTTACCACCAATCAGTCTCTGTCCCGACGGTTTGAGTGTTATGTGTCTTAGGTCCAAGGCTTGATACAAAACTACAATCGAGTCGTGGGTCTCATTGGAAGCAGCCTCTCTATGCCTATGGGGTAGATGTTAGGCTATCACATCTACCCTCCTCAGACCCTATCTTAGTTTGCTATTGGTGGGATTTAGTAAATATGATAATGATGATGATAGAATATGATTACAGGCCCCAATTTGTAATTCAAAAGATTGTTAATAAAGTCATTTTGCAATTCTCAATAGTCTTACCTAGTATAACACAACACAAGTGTCATTTTAGACCAAAGACAAAATTACATAAAGTGGGACTTTGTCAAGTTGTTTACATATTAAAATACTAAACTCATATAGTATTATATAGTTTATGAAAATTGAAAAATAAGAAAACAACATGCATATAATGGATGGTAAAAAAAGGGGCCGTGCATGCCTTTCGGAGTAGAAATGCTCAAATACATATCTAATGGGTCATATAATCGGGCTTGAACCCTAACCAGATTTTCGTTTATATGTTATACCCATGTGCAATGTAGATATGTGAATTGGGCCGTTTTTATACTCTAACCGAATCTTAGCCTCGTTACTAGTTGCTAATTAGCAACAAATGGGTTTTTATACTCCCTTGGTTTTATAGAAACTTTTAGGTCCTGTGACTTCCACCCCCTGTCGAAAATCTCAAACTTTGGCACTGCTTCGAAGTTCGAACAATTATTAAGTTGGTTCGTGCTCTTCATGTATATATTAGTATATCATTCGATTTCGTTAAACCAGTTTTATAGTTGTGTAACCAAAACTGAGCCTAAAAAACTACTTAACAAAAATCAAAAATCAAGTATGGGTGTAAATAGATTACTTGGTTTGTAGCTACACCACCCACACCAAGAAAAAAAAAAGTAAATTACTTTTTAAGTCCATTTGTTTTAGTGGTTTTAACCACTTAAGTACAAAATAAAAAAGTTTAACGCTCTGAGTCCTTAATCGTATATTTTATAACGTTTTCAGTCCAATTTTGTTCATTTTATAATGTTTTGAGTCCAATTTTGTTAAAAAAAAAAAGTGGACTCAAAAGGTTAAAATTTGGACTTAGAGCGACTCAAATGGTTATAAAAAAAAGTCTTGGGACTCAGAGTGTTAAATATTTTGATTTTGAACTTAAATGATTAAAAACACTAAAATACAAGGACTCAAAAAAGTAATTTACTAAAAAAAAGTTAAAGGACACTACAAATAACAATCTATCTTGACAATGATGATGTTAAGAGATTTTGTTTTCAAGGGGACCCGGTACGGTCCGTTATGGAGGGGGAACAATGCGTTTTACCGCGTGATACACCACCGCCGGTGGTTTCCACAACGCGTGGATTTCATAATGCGTTGAATTTATCACGCGTCTTACATGTTTGAGTGGTGAGTTATTTTTAAATGGAGATGGGTGTGTGGTGAGTGATGGAAATTTCCAATAAAATCTATCACTAGTGATGGAATAATGTTTGATGACATGGCGAAACTTGATTGAAAGTTGTGAGTGAATGATGAGTGATGAGCGCCCCTACCCCTAACAAGGTTTTCATGGCGTGGCATGTGATACATTTACTATTTATAGAAAGCCTTTCTTTATTTTCAAAGGCTTTAAGTTTGAGTGGTGAGGGGTCACTATGGTGCTTAAAAACAATTATTACTTTACGTGTGATGTTATGTGTCCCTTCTACATATACAATAGTTCGCTCTTGCCACTTTAACAAAGTTCTCCGGTCACCAGAATGTCATTGCCGGCGACAATAATCAATGACCTTTGCATGAACCTTCTCGAAAACATACTCGCCAGACTTCCGGCCGTCGATTTCGCCTCCGCCGATTGCGTTAATCACTTGTGGCACCTTGTTTGCGCTCGCATCCTTTCTCGCCCCAAGCTCTCATCCGCTTGCTCCTTCAGTTATTATCCTCAGGTAACCTATTTTTTCACACTGGTCATAATAGATTAAGTTCAGAATCAACCAGTTTATCACCTAATTTTCATTCATACCTGACGAGGTATGACCCTATTCGGATAGCCCGACCCGGTCATTACCTATTATTTTATTATAAATAAGCTATCATAAATATTGGTTCTAGAATATTCCATTCGATATGGATAAGATACGTAACTAAATCTCCAACTTTCTGGGAAGATCATGCAAATCCCTGATTTATAGGAATACATCCAAGTTAGGGGAAACCCTAATCATAAACTATATATAGAGGTAAACATGCAAGGTACAGATCATCGAATTCTCTCTACATCTTCTTCTTCTCTTTATACTTTCATACTCCCAAACTCGAGACTTATTCTCACGCCGGAGGGTGGTTACAGGAATAACCCCATTCCTGTAACGAGTCCTAACGGTGTTTCTGTTTTGCAGTTTGCCGGTTCAGATCATTGGTATTTGAAGTCTTCATCGGATCCTACCGAAAGGTCAGTGTTTCTTCATTGGCGCCCACCGTGGGGCCTTTTTCGGTAACAATCAGTTCGAGCCCCATGGCCGGTGATCTGAACGCAGCAGCAACCCCAAGCCAAGCAGCCACGAATAACACCCAGGTGACAGGGACAGGTCCCATCACCAATACCCAGGTTTCACCGGTGGTCACCAGATCGCTCGATCTGGAATTCGAGGCAGAGGGACCACCACCTGGTTTTTCGGGGAATATAGTTACTGCCCAGGGAAGCACTGGGGTAAACGTACGTCCCTACACCTCCCTGCGGTTACAGTTTGTGGAACCGGGACTAACAGGCGTCAACATGTCCACCCCCGTGGTGACCACTGGGGCACAAGCCTCACGCTATGGTTCTATGCCAGTTATTACATCAGCAAGTCCGAGTACCATTGCGCCGCAGGCGAGCATGCCTCACTATTATCAACCATCTGCTACTTACGCCATGCCACCTTTGTACACAGCCGCACTTACAGCTGCACTGTCCACTCCACCTCACCAGCCGGTGGTTATGCCGACAGGAATACTGAATGCCCCAGTCACACCGGGAAATCAACCGTATTTCCCTGGATACTATTACGCACCCCCATATGGATATTTACCTCCGTATGGCAACACAGCATACACCCCTCAGGGAACCACACAGAGTCATATTCAACAGTCACCGTACGCAGCTTATATGCCACCATGGTGGAGCTTTCCCACTTCGCAACCGGCCTACGCCCCAGTTCAGCCAACAGTAGAACCCGCCTATGACAGAGGGAACGTATCCAGACCCAGACTTTCCCCGGGAAGAGGCCCCAGTTCTGTGCTAAACAACACTTCAGCGCTACTCACTCCTACTCCAGGTATAAGCCAAAGCGGAGTTGTTCCTCCAATACAACCTGTAAATGTGGAAGAAGACGAGCTCACTCGACCGTACAAGCCAGTAGATGCAACGTTCAAATCTAAGTTTACTAGAAGAATAGCGGAGGCTCCTATCAAGGAAAAACCTAAAATGCCTCAAACAGTAGGTAAATATGATGGTCTAGGGGACCCCGATGACCATCTTAACCTATTTAAGAGCGCGGGGGAAATAGCGTGTTGGCCTATGCCCCTATGGTGCAAGATGTTTGTGCAAACACTGATGGGGGCGGCCAGGGTGTGGTGGGATAGTTTACCCACAGGAGAAATAGACAGTTTTGAAGATTTGGAAGCCAAGTTCATCTTACAGTTCAGCCAGCAACGCAGGCACACTAAAGATAGGAATGAGCTTCTCCATATCCGCCGGCGAGACAACGAGACGGTGGAAAACTTCATCGTTAGATTCAACAAGGAAAGTTTAGCAATCCCGGGCGTGACAAATGATTTGGCTTGTGGAGCTTTCCTACAAGGAGTAAATGATGACGAGTTGTTAAGAACCCTCCATGGGCGGGATGGCGTGCCACCCACTATTGATGAAATACTGAGAATAGCCAAGGTATATGTCATACAAGAAAAGGCCGTAGCCGCTAGTCATGCAGCTAATAGGAAGAAAGAGGCTCTCAAACACCAAGAAGATAGGGAACAGTGGAATGCCAAAGGCCGGGGCAGAGGAGATCGATACCAGAGGAATGACAAAACGGATTCACGTTACGATCGGTCAAGAAACACCTACTCGAGGAACGAGTCCTCAAGACCTCGATCTGATTATCCTAACCTGAGCAAAACCCCGGCGGAAATTCTAGCCTCAGAGAACCTCAAGTTTAATCCTCCAAAGCCGTTAAAAGACAATCCAAACAAAGACACAAGTAAATACTGTGAATACCACAAAGGGAGCGGACATGACACAAACGATTGTTTTCAGTTGAAGAAGCAGATCGAATATTTTGTGAAAGCAGGTAAGTTGGCGCACTTGGTAAGGGACATCAAACAGGGTCCACCAGTCGTCAAAGAAGAAAATGATAAAGCGGCGGGCAAAAGACCGCGAGAGTTGAATATGGTGCACAATGGCAAAGGAAAAGGGGCAAAACGGAGTTTCTCCACACTCGAACCTTGGATGCTCGCCACTATGACCATCGAACCACGCGTTGAGGACCTGCACCTCACTACGGATGCCTTAATCATATCCGCCGCAGTGGGAGATTACCGCATGAGACGAATCTTGGTAGACACCGGAAGTTCAGAAGACATCATCTACGAACACTGTTTCAATAGAATGCAGTTGGAAGACCAGCGGTTGCTAGAATCTGTGCACGCTCCCATAAAAGGTTTCACCGGGGAAAAAGTAGACCCTATTGGGCAAATTACTTTCCCAGTCACATTCGGGCAGGAGCCCCGGGAAAGAACCATACTCCTGACATTCCTGGTGGTACGTGCTGAGTCATACCACAATGTGATCATTGGTAGGTTCACTTTAGGTAAATTAGACGCTATAGTCTCCACGGCGAGAGGTTTTATGAAGTTCCCCACTCCGCGGGGGTATTGCAACAGTGTATCGAGACAAGATAGGAGAGGTACTAAATACCAAGAAGTGTCGCCAAGGCCCCACCGGAGCTATCGGTCCAGAAAGGTGGGTATTGAGCACACGCCACCCGGACCAAACAGTGACCATTGGAGACAGCCTCTCCCCAGAAGTTAAAAATGATTTGAAAGCATTATTAAGAAGAAATGCTGATGTTTTTGCCTTCGAACATTCCGACATGACAGGAGTTCCCCGCGATAAGGCAAAACATAAGCTAGCAACACTCCCAGGAGTTAAGCCAGTCGCGCAAGGTAAACGCAGTATGGCCCCGGATCGAAAAGCGGCAGTTGTTAAAGAGGTACGGAAGTTGGTGGAAGCCGGAATCCTACGAGAAACACAGTACCACACATGGGTGTCAAACCCGGTGATGGTAAAAAAGCCAGATGGTACATGGCGAATGTGCATTGATTTCAAAGACTTGAATAAAGCATGCCCCAAGGACGCGTATCCTTTGCCAGAAATGGACTTCAAAGTTGATTCCCTGGTCCCCTATAGGTATAAGTGTTTTCTTGACGCCTATAAGGGATATCACCAAATCAAGATGTCTAAGGAAGACGAAGAAAAGACGGCGTTTCATACCGATGTGGGCATTTTTTGTTATACCAAGATGCCTTTTGGTCTACGAAATGCTGGAGCAACATATTAGCGTCTCATGGACAAAGCTTTTGAGGCCCAGATCGGCAGAAATCTGGAAGTGTATGTAGACGATCTCGTAATCAAGAGTAGGGAAGAGAAGCAAATGTTGGAAGACATTGAAGAAACCTTCCAGAAGCTCAGGGAATACAACATAAAACTCAACCCCAAGAAGTGCTCATTCGGGGTGGAAGAAGGAAAGTTTTTGGGTGTGATTGTTACCCGAGAAGGCTTTAAAGCTAATCCGGAAAAGGTAGCCGCTATCAAGCGAATGCCCTCCCCTAGAACGTTAAAGGAAGCACAAGCGCTAAATGGGCGCTTAGTGGCGATTAACCGATTTTTAGCAAGACACGCAGAGAGATCTTTACCGTTCATCAAAACATTAAAAGATTGCCTCAACAAAAAGAATTTCAAATGGACTGGTGAAGCTGAAGAAGCCCTGCAAGATATGAAGCGCTTTATCGAAAAGTTACCTACGCTTACAGCACCATCTCCCAATGAGGTACTGAAAATGTACTTAGCAGCGGCTCATACTGCAGTAAGCGCGGTGCTCATGGTGGAAAGGGATGGGAAGCAAACTCCCATTTATTACATAAGTCGAGTACTGGCGGGACCAGAAACAAGGTACCCAACCTTGGAAAAATTAGTCCTAGCTCTGGTACACGCCACCCGGCGATTGAGAAGATATTTTCAAGCACATCGCGTGCAAGTTCTGACGAATTATCCGTTACAGCAAATCCTCCACAAGCCTGAAATCTCGGGAAGATTGGCCAAATGGGCGATCGAGCTAGGTGCTTTAGATATTGAATACCGGAAGCGGACAGCAGTTAAAGGGCAGGTTATCGCCGATTTTTTAGCAGAAATCCCCGAAGGGGAAGCCATATTAGACCCATCCGTCCAGGACATCCCGGAATCTAGCACAGTCAGACAAACCTGGAAGCTTTATACTGATGGGTCGTCAAGTGAGAAAGGTTCTGGGGCGGGTTTAATGTTGATTAGCCCTGACGAGATCAGAATAATGTACGCTCTACGTTTTGACTTTGAATGCTCCAACAATGAGGCAGAATATGAGGCGCTGCTCGCCGGTTTAAGGATGGCTCAATCTATGGGAGCTTCACGGGTCGAGGCGTATGTGGACTCCTTGCTGGTTAATAACCAGGTTAATGAAACGTATGAAGCTAAGGATGAATCGATGGCTAAATACCTAGCAAAAACAAAGGAGCTCATGGCTTCTTTCGAAAATGTCACGCTCAACCACGTTCACCGGGGAAGAAACCAGATAGCAGATGCTTTAAGCAAGCTTGCCACTTCAGGCATGGAAAAAGAAGTGAAAATAGAGACGTTACTAATTCCTTCAATCGAACCACGGAACATCTCTTCAGTCACTGCGGAGGAATCCTGTTGGTATACTCCATTGGTAAAATTCCTTACTAAGGGGGAGTTGCCCCCTGGTAAGGGCGAGGCTCAGAAAATACAAACAAAGGCGTTGCAATATGAAGTCAATGATGGCATACTATACCGGAAGTCATATTTGGGCCCACTTCTGCGATGTGTTTCCCCGAGAGAAGCCAAGTATTTGATTCAGGAAATTCACGCGGGCATATGCGGCATCCACGCCGGACCCAGGGCAGTCATAGCCAAAATCCATAGCGCCGGGTACTACTGGCCCGGGATGCATGAAGACGCAGTGCAGGAACTCAGAAAGTGTCGCAGCTGCCAGAAATTTGCTCCCCAAACGCTCAGGCCTAAAAACAACCTGATCCCAGTCACCGCGGCTTGGCCTTTCCAGAAATGGGCGGTGGATATAGTGGGACCATTCCCACTGGCACCTGGGAGATTGAAGTACCTAATTGTGGCAATCGATTACTTCACTAAGTGGGTAGAGGCCAAACCTTTGGCTAAAATCACGGCGGACAATGCCAAAAAGTTCCTGTGGGAACACATAGTATGCCGGTTTGGATTGCCGCTGTATTTGGTAAGCGACAACGGTACACAGTTCACTAATCGAGTTTTGCAAGAATGGTGTGCGGAACTCCATATACAGCAAATTTTCACGTCTGTGGCGCATCCCCAAGGGAACGGTCAAGTAGAACGGGCGAATAGAAGTTTGCTAGATGGCATGAAAAGGAGATTGGACTCCGAGGGCAGCTCTTGGGTTGACGAACTGCCAAATGTCCTATGGGCACACCGAACAATGCCCAAGACCAGTAACAATGAAACACCCTTTAGCTTGACCTATGGTATGGAAGCAATGATACCCGCCGAGGTGGGGTTACCGTCACTTCGTCGCCTCACCGCGCAGGATAACAGCAACGACAGGTTGCTAAGGGAGGGTCTAGATACACTCGAGCAGAGACGTGAATCCGCCGCCATCAACGAAGCAAAATACAAAAAGATGTTGGAAAAATATTACAACAAACGCGTGGCACATCATACATTCAAAAAGGGGGATTATGTCATGAGAGACAATGAAGCCAGTAGGGCGGAGCCCACAGGAAAGCTAGGGCCCAACTGGGAGGGTCCCTATGTCATCCAAGAGGACCTGGGTAAAGGGGCCTACAGATTGACCAGGTTAGACGGAACCGCTATACCCCGTAGCTGGAATCTCGCTCAGTTAAAAAAATGTTACCTGTAACCGCCCTGCTCCTAACAGCAAAGTCAACTCTTCTTTTTTCTTTTTTAATAAACAAGTGTAATCCATCCACAGCGATGTCGCTTCTTTTCATTTAGTTTTGAGATCAATAAAAGTTATTTCCTTTCTTTTTATTATGAAAGAGTATAGTAAAGTTTCCGTTGCAAACAAATCGCACAAAACTATAAACCACAATGCCCTTAAACACGAAAATATCTTCATAAGTCATGGGGTCATAATATACAGCGCTAAAAGCGGGTATCTTGGTAATAGATACGATAACCGCTATCAAAAGATAGGAGTTTTAACAAAACATACAAACTATCTTACAAAAAACCAAGTACTTGTCCCTATCGTTGAAAAGCCAACATAAGGGAACCAAAAAAGGAACATGTTCAAACACCTACTTGTGGGAACAGGTCGCCATCACTTCTGCAGGGTTATGGTGCACCTTACTACAACCTGGCACAGGGGGATCGATAGTCAAGGCGTCAGCTGATCCTCCAATCGCCGGTGGGGACATAGCTCCCTGGTCATCAGCAAGATTTTTTCCGGCACGACCACTACGACGACGCTCGTACACCAAAGGGCAGTAAGGAATACGGTTGACTGAAATAAGTTGTACCAGGTCATCAGTCGACAATGGTGTCGTATCGACATCAGCTGGGATAGTATCTTCATACACAATACTCCGACATGCACGATTGGCCCGGGTAGGAACGACGTTGGGTCCTCTTCTTCTCCGAGTCGTCGATGTCGGCACTAGAATTTGCAATTGAACCAAACCATCGGCAGCATCTAGTCGACGGAAAATGTCAGAAAGTCTCTGTTTATAACTCCTACGACTCATATCATTAAGTTACTAAATTTAGTAAAATGAAACACAATTTATAAGGGGGCAAATGGATTTGACAGAGATGACGACAGCAGTATTAATGGCAAGTGATCATTACAGGTCAAATCGCCGTATTTCACAAGAAAGGTGGCTACAATCATGACTTCGTATTTAATGCCTGACAAGATTACGTAGATATGTTCACAAATACCAAGGCTAAATAGTGTCATTACAAAAACCATAAATGTTTAGCACATACGCACAAGATACAAATTTTTATGCCTCCTCAGACTCTTCCGCGGGGTCCAGCATCAAACGCAGAGATTCCGTGCCTTCCTCATTTACCTTATCTACTAAGTCAGCATACACAGATAGCGGCTCGTTGTATACCGCCTCCAGCGCATCAGCCATTTCACCTTCAAACTTACCCCTAGCCGTGTGAAAGTCAGAAGGCATCCTATCTGATTGTTTACAATCAAAGTATCCCTGGTAAATACCGTTGTGGTGGCCGGACTTATAGGCAGCAGCGGAAAGACGGTCTATTAGAGAAGTAAAGGGCGCCGATTGGCGACAATACTCAAACGCCCCTACAAGCCCATTGGTTATCAGCCAATTCCTGTCACCCCGTAAAGCCGCCAGTTGACTGGTTAATCCTTCTACCTCAGCGTTTGCTTGATCTAAAGCGCTTTCCACCTCCTTTAGGCGTGTGGTAGAAGATTGATCAAGAGTATTTCGTTCAAGTAAAAGGGCATCACAACGCTGTTGGAGTTCTCTCAGTTGCCCTTCCCGCTCTTCTAACTCCGCCTGTTTCGCCTGGACCTTGGCATTGGAGGCCTCCACCTCAACGGTTAACGCTTGGTAGCGTTCCTGAACCTGTGACACAAAATCAGTGTCAATTCGAAATTTATCCACAAGAGCAGTCATTTCGGATCTCACCTTCTGAGCCTCACTAACAGCTTTCCGTTCTAGCTCCTCCTGCACGGTTTTAGCATGGGCAATCAATCAGTCCTTCTCCGCCACATCCCGAGCCCACACAAGATGGGCGGTGACCCTTTTTAAATCATCCTCGGCCTTGTTTTTCTCAGAGACAAACCGACTCTCTCTCAGTCCAGCAGCTTGTAGTTGACTCTCCAAACGGTATTTCTCATCCTTCAGTTCCTCGATAACGGCTTGGGCTCGGTGGAGTTCATGATTGTCATGCATCCACCGGCGACGGATTTCCGTAAGCCTCCTGGGTTGACTAACAGAATCCACGATAGCTGAATTCATCAGATTCTCATTGTTTAGCCCTTCTACATATGCCACTTCCGCTGGAGGATAAGCTCGTTCAACCCAGTGTTGAACCACCGGGGGGAAGATTAACCTGGAGGACTCTGCAATCTTCCATTGAGGTTGATAGCGCTTGTCTCGGTTGCTGGGATCCCAGTTGATGGTAGGTAAGTATAGATCATCTCCTAGGCGGGCCCCGTCGTCGGCAATACCACTGCTTGATCCACCCGTATCACCAGCAGTGCGATTCCCAGCACTCGTTGCTTCATGAGTAGAGGAGGTAGCTGGGTTCTCTTTCCCAATAGCTGAATAAATATTCAAGGGCGAGATAGACACAGGGGAAACTGTGACATTAGTAGTCAGAGACGCGGCAACAGGAATAGCCGTTACGGTCACAGCAGCAGTAAACGGTGGCGGCGGCATCGCACACTCAATGGATAGAGATGGACTCAACGACGGTGTGGGTTCGTTTTGTTTGCTATCAGTTGGAGGTATCACCTCAACAGATGACATGGGCATGGCTGTCACAAGGGAAGTTTGAATCGTGCCCGTAGTCCCTGTAATAAAAACATACTCCAGTTGCATAAGGCGTTTACTTAATGCATCAAAAGTACAAAATACATACCCGTTGGTATGGCATAGGCGGCCTGCACGGCCTCAAACGCGGGCAGTTTCGGAGCGTGAAATGTCTTTCGTTTTTTCACTACATGGGTGGGGCTGGTAATTTCAGCTGCAGTAGTCATTTCACCCTTGGTAATAGCCGCTCCACTAGCAGAAGACGTGGTCACTCCAGCCGCCATATATTTCCTCCCGGTAATCTTGACCCGGAGGGGCTTCTTCTCAAGATTCGCAACGTTCGTACCCCCGCTGGCGCCAGCAAGGGCAAGATAAGCAGTAGGATCCGCAGGAATGGCGGGTAGCAAAAATTGTTCAAGATGAATTTTTAACACATCCGGTTCTTGCTCATTAAGTACGCGGTCGGCGGCCCTTAATACCAGATGCCGCGGGGGATCGACAAAGTCAAATAAGCTCCATTCTCCTGAAAAAAGTATATTTAGTTAAATAGTACTGTATTAAATGAACAAAGTATCAGGCATACCTTCATCATCCCTTTGAAACGATGGATACTGCTTGATATCATGCCATAACAGGCTCATTCCCGCCATTACCAGGGCTCCTTCTGGAATCACAGTACATTCGAAAGGGCGATTGCACAATCTTGTATATAGGGCATTTGCAATATACGCATCTTCAGGAGGACTGTCGTCCTTAACTTTGTCCTTTGGCCCCATGTTTCTCCAGTGCATATCGCCAGGAATTACAGAACTGTCAATATAGAAAAATTTCTTTTTCCAATCTTTGTCTCGAGAACTGGTAGGGATTTCCCTCAGACAAGATACTTCAGTGTCTCTCCGATCAAAAGTAAAAAAGGGGGATTTCCATACAAGAAAGAAAAAAGCCTAAATACGATGAGTTCTGGTATATGCCCTAAAGCTACACACGCAAATTCAAATTGGCGAAGCTTCACTAACCCTAGGGGATGTATTTGAGAAAGATGAATGTGGTAGTAATCAAGCACGGATTTGAGAAATTTAGTGATGGGCAACCGGAAATTGCAGAATTTGAAAAAATCACTGAACAATGTGATTTTTCCTTTCCTCAGCGGAAAGGCCGTGTCCGTCTTCGACGGTAATAGGGGGTTCCATTCAGCCCTGATGCCATAATCTTGCACAAGGTTGTTGTAGGATACAACTCCCCATTTGCAAAAAAGGGTTTCGGAGCCTGCGGAGGCTGAGGAAGAAGATTCGACGTTCTTAGAGGCCATTTCGTTCGAGTGAGGGGAAGTGAAAGAAGATGTTCTAGAAATTGGAACCTAACTCTTGTCACAAGGACGCTATTTATATGGTAGTTTTTCAAAATTCAAAATTGGAAAATGTACAAACATACGCGTCAGAACAGGGTAACCCAAGTTGTTACCCTAATGATGGCTTTAACTGCTACATCCTATCACATCGCTGCCATTTTCTCATTTCACATTTATGGCACCGTAAGTTTTCCTCAAATAAGATATACTTTCTTCTTTTTTCTCTAGTCCGATTTCATGAATTACATTTCATAACTTCGGACTGGGGGGACATGACGTGGTATGACCCTATTCGGATAGCCCGACCCGGTCATTACCTATTATTTTATTATAAATAAGCTATCATAAATATTGGTTCTAGAATATTCCATTCGATATGGATAAGATACGTAACTAAATCTCCAACTTTCTGGGAAGATCATGCAAATCCCTGATTTATAGGAATACATCCAAGTTAGGGGAAACCCTAATCATAAACTATATATAGAGGTAAACATGCAAGGTACAGATCATCGAATTCTCTCTACATCTTCTTCTTCTCTTTATACTTTCATACTCCCAAACTCGAGACTTATTCTCACGCCGGAGGGTGGTTACAGGAATAACCCCATTCCTGTAACGAGTCCTAACGGTGTTTCTGTTTTGCAGTTTGCCGGTTCAGATCATTGGTATTTGAAGTCTTCATCGGATCCTACCGAAAGGTCAGTGTTTCTTCAATACCTATAATAAACTAAGTTTATAATTGTGTTAGTTAACAATATTATGCTTTAGTTTTCACACCTATCATAATTAACTTTAGAATTGTGTTACTCAACCGTTTTATGCGGCCTTGATTTTCATCAGGTTGCTGCAAAAGATGTGTTGAAGAAGATACTATCGGAGCCAATTCGTCGTCATTTTGCCATTGTTTCGGTTGATCCTTCGGTTTATTCCGCGTTTCGAGAGGCTCACAAAATCGTATGTTACTATGTTTTATGTCATTTAAAGTTGATATGTATTTTCGACCCCTAAGGGGCGAGACTTTGTTTTTAGTAGATTAGGGTTTTCTATTCAGAAGGGGATGGTGACGCAGTTTGTTGCTCGTCTACCTGCTATCTTTATGTAATTTGCCCTGGTGATTGGAATGAAAAAAAAAAAAATTTTAGACGGAAAAAAAGATCAATAGGCTTCGTAAATTATATTGATTTCAATTTTCATGAATTTATTGCAGATTACTGCAAAACTAGGATCCAGAGTTCCGGTCATTACTATTTTTTCCGATACAAATATGGGAAGGGATGCGATTTCTGATGAATCCAAAGAGGTTTACTCTACTTTCTACTTACATATTTTTCGTTTTTTTTTTTTTTGCTCTTTTATTTTTAAATAGTTTAATACCCTTTTACTTATTCAGGATACGAAAGAGAGAGGACTCATCATGTTAACCGTTGGATTTTTACCAGGGATGAAAGTAAAACAAATCTCACTTCTACAGAAAGACAATCTCTCTTTCGACCCTCAAGCGTTCATGATTGACGAATTCTTAAAAGACATAAGGGAGTTCTCGACTTCTATATCAGGATGTCAATCTCCTGCTGCCATAATGATTTTTAGTGTAAGCTTGCATGTTACCTATTTACAATGGTTCCAGAAGTCGCTAGGCGCTCTTAGGTTGGTCGACTGGGAAGTTGTGAGTACTCGGCTTAAGTGGAGAGTACTTAGACATGTTAAATTATAAAGATTTTAGTTTTTGGAAAAAGTTAAATGTCGTTTTAGTCCCTGTGGTTTGGCCCATTTTGCCAGTTTAGTCCAAATATTTAATTTTTCGCCTGTGGGTTCAAAAAGGTTTCACCGTTGCCATTTTAGTCCACTGGATTAACTTCATTCATTTTTCTGTTAATGAGAAGGGCAATTCGGTCATTTTATATGTAATTATGTGAACTAGAAGGGCAATTCGACCATATAAAATGACTGAATTGCCTTTCTCGTTAATAGAAATAATGGATGAAGTTAACCTAGTGGATTAAAATGGCAACGGTGAAACCTTTTTGGACCCACAGACGAAAAATGAAACCTTTAAACTAAACTGACAAAATGACTCAAACCACAGGGACTAAAATGACATTTAACTCCTTTGGAAATTATATATAGGTTATCATAAGTTTACTAATATTTATACAAAAATATGTCAATATAAATATAAAAATACATGTTCAAATAGTAAAATATTTCAAAAATTGATATTCATTAAATGATATTCATATTTCTTGAAAAATAATATTCATTCTTTAATATTCTTTAATTTGATAGACACTAACTCGACTCGAGTTAACCAACTAGATTTGATTTTGACCGCGATTGACCGCGTTTGATCGTTTCCGAGTAATTAGACGGAGTTGAAGAAAATCAACTCAGCAAACTACCTTGTAACGATTGACCATGTTTTACAACATTGCTACTTACTTGTGTATGTATTCTACCATTCTTATCTTTTCATGGTTATTTTACTAGACACAGAGAAATCCAGAAGGCATGATTACTGTTATGAGAAAAGTGGGTGAGTGTTATGTTAGAAATATGTCTAGGCGTTCATGGTGACTTATAATAATTATTTTCTTAGGGTTATTTTTTAAAAATTTTAGATCATGTCATGTCACCCGAAACTGTCATTGTGGGAGCTCATCATAGTTGTGGGTTCAAACATACTGATGGATATTCAGGCCATAAAACCTCTACCGAAAAAAATGTTACTGCTTATGCCTTGGTATTTGCTAGGGAGAATAACAAAGCTCTTGGTAACTTCAAAATTTCCCTTTTAGATAGTTTTTTTTTTTTCAGTAATTTAAGTATTATCATTTTTAGTTCGAGCTAGTTATGAAGTTTTTTAGCTCTTTTGAACAGGTATTGGAGAAACTAAATTTCATGCTGTATTATCAAGTGGGTTGCTACCCGTCGGCCCTGTGTACGCAGCATCTGTTAAAAAGAGGTATGGTTTTTATACCGGGCTCACTGCAAGAATAGAAGGGTCGCGTGAGAATCTTGATGGTGACAAACTTTTGAGTCAAGCTTACGAGGAAGTATGTTATTCTTTACCTCTAATTAATACTTTGCTCGTTTGATTATTGTTATCTAATGTAAGTTGTTTGAAATAAGCAACTATAACTGTTTATTTGGAGCAACTTATTTCATTCATAAATAAATAACCATATAAGCAATCCCAAAGATATCACAAGACGATAAACACAAACATTTTTAATAAACAGTGCTAAACACCCCCTATTTTATTTTGATGAATATCAATACCTTTAAAAAATATTATGTGGCTTTCTTTTGAATACTAATACAAATATGACCAAACTATGTTACTTTTTTAAATCCAGTATGCAGTGGCGGATACAGAGTGTAACAAGGGGTAACCCTCATTGCCCCTTTACGTTCCGGTGGTAGTGTAAATTTTGAAAAAAAATTAACATTTTTCGATTTGGTTACCCCTTTAATTTTTTTTGAAACGTTGCCCTATAATAATTTTCTATATCCGTCATTGTAATTATGATGCCCTAAGATCACCCGTACTCGTGAGATTTTGGGCGTTTTTTTGACAAAATTTGCTTTTGGCGTTGTATTTTCCACGGCCAATGTGTTTAATATTTGACCAATCACTGTTTTAATTGAATATTGGTTGTTTTAATAATTAGAAAAAATAATAATTGGGTAATTATGGGAGTGCCACGTGTCGAACAACGCCAAAGGGTGGGGGCATTATCCCACTACGCCATTTTCTTCAAAACATCCCTTGTTTGACTAGGACGACACGTGACGAACAACGCCTAAAGATGGGACATTATTCAACATAACCACTACGCATGGTCTAACGTTAATAAATAATGACAGATAGGAGGCATGTATAGAACATATCGTTGGTGCATTGGGGTAACAAAAAGAAGAAAATTCTCCATTGGGCGGGAAAAAGTTGAATGGATAACTTCTGTTGCATTCCATGAAGTTAAAAAGTAAGATAGCAATTTTCTTCTAGTTTTATAATATTACCAGTTATTTATAACTTTAAAGTCAAACTTACTAGGTGGGTTTGTTTCAACTTTTAAGGGCATACGGAGTGGGCGGCAAAGGGGTTCGACAAAGTAACTTTGCCGCTCGGGCACACCGCCGCCAACCTCCTTTGCCACTCGGTGAAGATGGAGAACCGGTGATGGGTTGCCGATGCGGGGAGAGGGAGGGTAGGAGAGAGGGGGGGGGGGGTGTAGGGTGGGGTCCATGTCCATGTCATCTCAACCAATCACACATTTTTCATTTTCTTTAAAAAATAGTTTACCAATTCATGAAGTGTTTAACCATTGCCAACACTTTTGAGCATAGTTTAAACACTTTTCATTGAATGACATAGCACACTCTCATTGGTTGATTTTAAAGTTTACCACTTTCAAGTGTCTAAACTCTCATTGGTTGATTTTAAAGTTTACCACTTTTAAGTGTCTAACCACTTTTTTACACCCTAATCAAGAAATGATGCACCCTTACTTGAATAGTTGAATATAATCACTTTTTGAATATAATCACTTTTGAGTTGGCTACTCTTAAATTGATCACCGAAGCTATTTCGCCCCAAACTAATAACAATAATAATAATCTATTACTTTATTATAAAATCACCTAGAAATTTTCTCACATTAAAATTATAGTTTTACCCATTTGACCCTGGTTCATAATAGCTAGCTTTTTATGTTATAGAAAATATAAACTCATACAAATCATTAATAACTTAATTGGTAAACAATGTCATGTATAAGTATAACTACTAACTAGGGGTGTAAATTTTTGATGCGGTAAAAACTAACACACAATTTGCAGGTTTGGGTTTAGTGTAAACAGGTTCGAGTCAATTTTGGGTTGAACCGGCAAACTTGTTTAGCTAAACGGCTCGGGTTTGTGTTAATCTGACGGGTTGACACGTTTAACCCATTTGGTTTTTATTTTATTTTCTTAATATGTGTTTTATATGTCATAAAGTAAATTGGTTTGGCTATTTTATGCAAAGTCTAAAACTTAAAAGAGAAATTGACAGAAGATTTTATAATTAAAATCAATTTGTTATATACATTTGATTTTTTTAAATGTAAATTTAGAGTGTTATTATGCGAAAAAAAAAATTGTAGCATTATACGAGTTAACGCCTTAACAGGTTGTGTTCATATTCATGTTGTGTTGGGTTCATACGTCTCACACAATTTTTGGTATGGGCCGAGTTGGACCCACCAACCTGTGAACACAAACCATTTAACTATAACTATAAGGGTTTCATGCAGGATTAACCAAGGGTGCCTTTTTGTTAATGATACGGATATGGACATTAAAACAGGGGATACCTTTCGATTTTACTTTCCAGATCCTATCACAAATTTATTTTCCAATGCTAATGTCTCTAACCACCTGAGTTCTTTCAAGCAAAGAAATACCACTCACAGTGATAAATGGGAGGTGTTCGGCGGTCTCATTTTCACTTCTTTTGGTCGAGGTGTATCATTCGACAAATTACTATTTATGGACACCTTTCCTGGCGTGACACTTGGTTGTATATTTTATGGCCGCGTATTTGGGCGTGGCGATTTAACCTCGTGTGTTGACAACTCACCAAATTTGGACCACTTCCCTCGCGAGACATGTGGCGGGAAATTTTGTGGTCTGGTATTTAGGCGTGGCGAAAAAACTCCGCATATTACTGAATCTCAAGAACGAAAGTGGGTGCATCATTGCGTGCATGAATACGGTGCTCTCTATTTAATCATGTCTTACATTCCAAAACAGAATTAGGGTCTTTTAGTGTTGGACTTTGGTGTCTTTCTCTATTTACTTTGAGTTTAAAAGAATAGAGTTTCAAGCATTATTCGAGTTTGTGTGTTTCTATCGTAGGATCTTAGGGGGCGTTTGGTTCGCGAGATCTGTAGGAATTGTAATTGGAATCCTTATGGGAATTGGAATTTGAATTGGAATTTAATGGATTTCTTTGAAATCCATAGATGTGTTTGGTTGATAAATGTATTAATGGAATTAAAATTTAAAAATACCTAAAAAGACAAAATTACACCTAGTTATAAACAATTGGCAAAAGTTTTAAAAACAACTATCTTAGATAAAAATTAAAAAAAAATTCTAAAAAATCCATTAAATTATAAAAAATTCAAAAAAATTATAAAAATTATAAAAAATCCAAAAAATTCAAAAGTATAAAAAAAATAAAATATCTAAAAAAAATCTAAAAAATAATAAAAAGTTCAAAAAATTCTAAAAAATAAAAAAAAATTCCGAAAAATAAAAAATCCAAAAAATCCTAAGAATTCAAAAAAATTCTAAAAAATCCAAAAAATTCTAAAAAATTCTAAAAAACGTAAAAAATCATAAAAATTTCTAAAAAATCAAAAAAATTCAAAAGTATCAAAAAAATTTAAAAATAAAAAAAAATTTTAAAAAATAAAAAAAAATTATAAAAAATAATAAGAAATCCAAAAAATCCTAAAAATTAAAAAAAAAAAAATCTAAAAAATAAGTAAAAATCCAAAAAATCAAAAAAATTATAAAAAATAATAATAAATCCAAAAATTATAAAAAATCGAAAAAATTCAAAAAAATTTTTTTTTTTGAAATTTTTTGATTTTTTAGATTTTTTTTTGGATTTTTTGGATGTTTTTGATTTTTTTTTATTTTTTAGAATTTTTTGGCTTTTATAATATTTTTTTTTGATTTTTTAGAATCTTTTTGATTTTTTAGAATTTTTGGATTTTTTATTATTTTTAGAATTTTTTGACTTTTTTAGAATATTTTGGATTTTTTTTTTATTTTTTAGAACTTTTTGGATTTTTTTTATTTTTTAGTATTTTTTTTATTTTTTAGAAATTTTTGGATTTTTATTACTTTTTTATTTTTTTGAGTTGTTTGGATTTTTTATTATTTTTTAGATTTTTTTGATTTTTTAGAATTTTTTGGATTTTTTAGAATTTTTTGGATTTTTTATTATTTTTTAGAATTTTTTTGACTTTTTTTTATTTTTTAGAATATTTTGGATTTTTTATATTTTTTTATTTTTTATAAATTTTTTGGTTTTTTAGATATCTTTTTGGACTTTTTATTTTTTTTTATTTTTTATAATTTTTTTGATTTTTTATAATTTTTTGGATTTTTTATAATTTTTTTGAATTTTTTGGATTTTTTATTATTGTTTTATTTTTAGAATTTCTTTATTTTTTAGAATTTTTTTGATTTTTTAATATTTTTTTATTTTTTTAGAATTTTTTTGATTTTTTTATTATTCTTTGGTTTTTAGACAAAAATAATAGAGGCAAGGGGTTATTTCCGTAACTTTGGAAACATTCCCATGGTTTTTTAAACTTTCCATTGAAATTTAAAAGGAATCTGAATTCCATTACTTAAGGGATTTTGTTGGAATTGAAATACAATTCTCTTCAACTAAATGTGTTCAACCAAACACACAAATGAATGGAATTCAAATTCTAATTCCCTTGAAATCCTATGGATTCCTGTCAACCAAACAGGCCCTTATATTCAATGGAATAGTGTGTGCATATTATATACAATACAAGTATTTATTTATGAGAAAATCATATATGTGTTTGGTAACATGAAAATAAGGATGGAAATTGGTCTTGTATGGCTAAATACATTCCTATACCTAGCTTGTTCATTACCCATCGGCCATCGGGTATACACCTACCTAGGGCTGTAAACGAGTCGAGCCGAGTCGAGCCAGGGTGGGGTCGAGCTTAAGCTCGAAATTAATTCAGGCGATTAAACTTGGCTTGAGCTTTCCGTCGGAGTTAAACGAGCCTAAGAACGAGCCAACGAGCCGAGCCATGGGCCGAGCCGAGCTTAGCTCGAGCTGGGCTTGGTTACAAAATGAGCCAGCTTGGTTCACGTCATTTCAAATTGAGTTTTTTTAGCTAGTTTTTCTCGAGCTTCTTTCGAGCGAGCTACGAGCCGAGCTACGAGTCGCGAGCTTTATGAACAGCCCTCGTGCATAACAACAGGTAGTGCGTACACGTTAGTGTTTTAAAAATAACCGTATGGATTTTCATGTGTGTCTATATATAGAGCAATTATAGGAAGAAATCACATATTGGTTAAGAAATCCAAATGAATGAACCTCCTTTTGCCACATGTTACACATTTTTGCATACGTATTACGTATAACAACCGGAAACTACCACGTGTTACGTAACAACTTTTACTTTTTCAGAAAAAACTGAAAGTCTGCAAAAGCTGTTACACGTAACACGTGGCAGCCTCTGTTTGTTACACGTAACACAGTCTGCAAAAATGTGTAGCACATGGCAAAAGGTGGTCCATTCATTTGGGTTTCTTAGTTTTCTTAACTAATATGAGTGTTCTTATTACCCATCCCCTATACCTACCTATACATATAATAAAGTAAATCAGTGGAGGACATATATCATTCATTCATTGCATCTATCTGTTTTTTGGTTTTCCTAATATCACCGGCGCTGCGGGTTAGTGTTGGATATTTCGACTACAAATTACTGATGTACAAGATTTTAATTTGATTTTCTTGGATTTGATCTGTATGTTGACAATTTGTTGATAATAACCAACGAATCCATCCGTTGATTAATCTTTCATTGGTGAAACTAATTTTCCTAGTAGTACATTAATGCATGGGAAACTAGTTGGTTTTTACTATTTTTTTAACTTATATGATTTTGTTATATGTGAGATATATAACATATGACTTAAAAGAGTTTGTACTATAAGGGATTTAACAAGTTAAGATGAATAAGAAATTTGTTAAAAGTAGGATGTTCGATTTCAATTTCAAAAGGTGGAAGTAACAATAAGGATGTTATATACTTTTTTTAAGATGTTTATTGATGGTATAAAGAAAAATAAATTGTTTATTTGAACTTAAATTGTTTACGGACCGTGCTAATTAGTTAATTTATGGTACAAAAAGATGAATTATGGTTTTAATGGTACAAAAAGATGAACTATGGTTTTAAATTTGTGATTTTTTTTAATTGATGTTTATTAGACTAACCGTTGTGTTCCAGGTGAGTACCCGAATTTATCCTGTAATATTGCTTCACCTGACGCTGACTAGATTTCTACTCATCACCTTGCCCACTCGCGTCTCCCCTCACTTAAGCCTGTTGTGGTAACTTCCGCTCGCCCAAGCTACTACACCCCCAAAACACCCACTCACCAAGCTACCACGCTCACCTGACCCCTAGCGCCACCTTTAGCAACACCACGTTGTGGTGTTCGCAAGCTACGTGGGCGTCGACGTGGCTAGCGCGACCGCTAGCGGGAACCACCAGGGGCGGACATACCTTAGGGGAAGGGGTAGCCTCCGCTACCGCTTGGCGCTCCGGCGGTAGTGTAAATTTTGGAAAAAAATTACGTTTTTTTTATGTTTTCTCGATTTCGTTACCGTTTTTTTATAAAACGTTACCGCTACAAAAAATTTCTAGATCCGCCAAGGGGAACCACATCGTGCCCTCTTAAGCTTCTTAATAGTTTTCAAAGACAAAGAAATTGTTGGGAAATTAATTAAACTTGAGTTTATAAATTAATTTAATAATTATAAATATAAGATTGTTAAAGTTGGAAACAATCGAGTCAATCCTCTTTCCAAAAGTGTTGGAATCAAACCCTATAAATATTCTCACCATCTTCCATCATCTCGCAAACCAAAACCCAACTATTTAACAACCTCTTCTACTGCAGGCAACTATAACAGGTAATCATACGCAACTTTGATTCTTCAATAAATTACAATGGCAAATTGGATTTAAATGATCACAACTTCTCAATTTGGTCGATAATAATTTCAATTCAGTTATATATTTGTCGATAATAGTCCGAACTGGTCCACTTTTGGCCGATAATAATACGCGTTAAAAATAGCTTAACGGAGTTAAGTTTTTTTTCCAAATTACAAACCGGTGTTTTAGGGCTTTTGATTAAAACGAATATACAAGTTGATTGATGTAAAATTTACCTTGAAATACTGCCCCAAACGATGAAAACGGTGCTTCAATTTGGGTGTTTAAACTTCCAATTAACAAAAATCAAGCCGTTTGGAGCACCGTTTCAAGGTAAGTTTTACATAAATCGACTCGTATCCTCGTTCTAATCAAAATCCCTAAAATATCGGTTTGTAATTCGGAAAAATACTTAACTCCATTAAGCTATTTTTAACGGCGGACTATTATCGGTCAAAAGTGAACCAATTCGGATTATTATCAGCAAATAACTGAGTTGAGATTTTTATCGGGAAAATTTAGAAGTTGGGATTATTTAAATACAATTTGTGTAAAAGAATATATAAATACTGTTACCATTATACCATTCTTAATTATAACTTGAAATTTGCAAAGTTGTAATATACTAATACTGATCATGCGTGTTTGATTTGTAATATTTCATATTATTATTAAAGTTTGAAGAGGTTTCTTTTTGGTTTTGTTTTTTTTTTTTCATGAATTGCAAACACACAATCTCTAAAATCTAAGCCAATACCCACTTTGTGGGACCCAAAAATTGAATATTAGGTATCAAGAACACGAGAATTCAGTGGTTTGTTCAAGGTGACTTACGTCCACATTAAGGTTAATTACTTAATCAACAAGAAACAAATATGGACCTAAATAAAGTTTAATGAAACCGGCCCATTTTCTTTTGTTCTTCTTATCTATCACTCAAGCCCAAAAAACGGCTTCACAATCCCAATACTAAAACCGCACCACTTTGATGGGGTAAACGCCTCTTGTCACTAGGCCAAGAGGCTATCGGCTAAATTTATTTATTATTTATATTTGTGTTTGATTTTATAGAGTGACATACTCTACATTGATCACCCAAATGACAACTACTGATCACCTCGGTATAGACATCCTTCAAAACATACTAGCCAGACTTCCGTCGGTGGATTTCGCCTCTGCCAATTGTGTTAGCCGCTTATGGAAGCATGTTTGCGGTCACATCCTTTGTCGTCCCAAGCTCTCCTGCGCCTGCTCGTTTAATTGTTCCCTCCAAGTAACTTATTCCAAGAACTAATGTTTATACCAAGCATAAATTGTATTACACCATTTATCACTTTTATGTCTCAAATTTTTATTAGGTTGCTGTCGAAGACGTGGTGAATAAAGTACTATCTGAGCCGATTCGTCCTCATTTTGCCATTGCTTCTGTTGCTGATATCGACAATACTGAATATGACTACGAAGAGGCTCACCAACTAGTATGTTATTTGGACTTCAAAACGAATACGATTTTCAAACTTTTCCATGAAAAGATTGCTATCTACTTGAAACGAATGGAATACTTCTATAGTTCTACTCGCTTCGCAAAATTTATTAAGTTCATGAATGAATTGCAGATTACTACAAAACTCGGTTCCAAAGTTCCACTCATTACTAATTATGCCTTTGGAATTATTGGAAGGGATGCGATTTCTGATGAATTTCAAGAGGTTTACTTGGTTATCTACTTATAGACATTGCTTTTTAAATGCTTTTTTTTCTTTGATGTTAAGATAGTAACAGTTCAAATAACCTACAGACATTGTGGACAAAAGATATTTCAATGGGAGGAATAATGTTAACCGTTGGATTCGTACCAGGGATGAAAGTAAAACTAATCTCACTTCTGCACCAACTTAAGGTAATAAATCTCATCTTTGTTGAACACAACATCAACCTTATAATATATTTTTTGACATCTATCAGGATCCACAAACATTCATGATAGACGAATTCATAACGGACATTAAAGAGTTCTCGACGTCTACATCAGGATGTGAATCCCCTGCTGCCATAATGATTTTCATGGTAAGCATGTTACTTCTTGTGTAGGTATTATCAGCTTTTGATGGTTTTCTTGTCTGGATTTATTCATAGAGTATTTTAAAAGAACATCGAGAAGAAGCGATGATTGATGTTATGGGAAAAGGGCGTGAGTGTTGCATTAGAAATACCTTTGTGCTTTACCTGTACATGTTATCATAGTTGTTAATAGCGAGTAGCGGTAAATAGCTCCCATACGCTACGTATGGATTGCAATGAGATAGCGAGCGTTGTTTGATGTTTAGCGATAATGTATTAGAATTTTTTTTCAAAAAAATAGGGTTTTAGTCACGAATTTAAGGTTTTTTTTTATGCAATTAGTGAAGATTACAGCTGTTTGGTCGATTAAATTGCCTAAAACTTCGGTTTTTAATTTTTAAAAAGAATAAAAAAAACCCTTATTGTCGCTATTGAGCACTAAACATCACATAGGGATGATCCAGTGCTACACTACGCTACTTGATATAGCGCTTGCTATCATCGCGATTAACAAACTATGCTTGTTATATTTTTTTCTATATTTATATTTGTTTCTATATCTTAGATTATGTCATGTCACCGGAAACTGTTATTGTGGGAGGTTATGGCTACTTGATCGAGAATACAAATGAAAGTTTAAGGAGCATAACTGCTAGTGAAGAACATGCTGCTATTGCCTTGGTATTTGCCATGGACAAGAACAAACCTTTAGGTAACTTTAGATATTCTTCTGGATTTAACACCTGTTAGAGTCCAGGGGCAAGGGGGCGTTGTCCCCTTGAAACTCCCATTGGGGCTTTGCCCCTAAGGACGAAAAGGTTCCCAGATACTCAAATTATAATAAACTCAAACAAGTGTGTACTCTCAAACTCTCCCAATTTATTTGATGTACATCACGATACACTATGGTTAACAAGTGAATCCAATTACACTCAAATCTAATTTAAAATAGGTATCGGAGAAACTCAGTTTCATGCTGTAATGTCACGTGGACTGCAACCGGTAGGCCCAGCATACAAGGTGGTATCTGTTGAAAAAAACCATGTTTTGTCAAAGCTCACTGTAAGAAAAAAAGGATCACATGAGAAGCTTGATGGTGAAACAATTTTGACACAAGCTTCCGAGAATGTAGTTATTCTCTACCTTACTACAATGCTTATTTGGATACACTATTTGGCTTTCTGTTTGCAAGTTTCATAATAGAGGTAACACAGTATGGTCACAGCTCTATGATGTAGTATTTTCTCTATTTAAACTTTAAAAACATTGGTAAACATGATCAAACTTTAAAAAAGGAAATTTACAAAACGAGCCATTGACCAAACCTACTTTCAAAACTAGCCACCTCCCGCGTGCTTGGAGCGACGAATCATGCACGGGATGTGTCTTTGGAGAGATTTCATGCACAGGATGCGTTTTGGAGAGATTTCATGCATGGGATGCGTTTGTGGGTCCACCTCATGCATCTGTGGGTCCACCTCATGTGTCTGTGGGTCCTCATGCGTATGTGGGTCCACCTCATGCGTCTGGGTCCTCCTCATGCGTCTGAGATTATGCAACTTTTGAAAACGCCATGTGTCCATTTTTTATTGGATTTCAATGCTCCAAAGACGCATCCTGTGCACGATGCGTCGCTCTAAGGACACGGAAGGTGGCTGGTTTTGAAAGTGATTTTGGTCAATGGCTAGTTTTGTAATTTTCCCTTTAAATATGTTGACTACATTGACCTTTCGCTCATGTGGCACTCACATGGTGCTTGGTTGGTATATGAAAATTTGTCTAACTTATAAGATAGAAAGGAATGATTTTATCATTTTTGAAGAGAGAATGTTCTGTTCTTTTGAATATAAATATGACCATACTATGTTACATTTTTTTGTTCTAGTATTTTTCTCTGAAGTCATGATTAATCTTTCATAAATAATGACAGCTAGGAGACATGATCATCTCTTATCCTTTGTTCATTGGGGTAACAAAAAGAAGAAATGCACCATTGGGAATAAAAGAATTGGATGGATGGCTTATCTTTCATTCCATGAAGTAAGACTGTAAGTAAACAATTTTCTTCTAGTTTACAAATTAAGTTATATCTTTTTTTTCTTTTACATTGTCATTTGTTATAACTTATAAGTCAACTTACAACTAGAAATGTTGCACCACAGCTTGAATATTATGCTATGTTTGCTTGAATATTATGCTATGTTTGTTTAAATAAGCTAATCCTAAACAGGCTATTTCACCCTAAACTTATCATATTATAACAAATTACTACATCCAAACATTGAAAACTGGTTGTCTTCAATCTAAAAACGTACCGACCAGATAATCTATTCCAAAACACAAGCCCTTAGACGCGGCTGGTCGCGTCACATATCAAGATATCCAGTTTTGGTATTATTTGAGTTAACCGAATCACTTTTGTACAATATGAGTATAATGACAAAGAAGGATTTTACATTAAAATTACACTTTTACCTGTTAACCCGTTTTCATTTTATTTACTTAGAAATAAAAATATAAACACACAGAAATGATTAATAACTAAATGGGTCAAAAAATGTCACCTCTTAACTATAACCATTATCATGCAGGTCTGTTAATTATGAAGAGCTTTTTAATGATTATATGGGCATCAAAAAAGGCGATACCTTGCGTTTTTACCACCCAAATCTCACCACTGCTTTATCTTCTGTCGCCAATGCCGCAAACCATATGAGATCTTTCAAGAAAGGGAGCACCACTAGCGGTGATAAGCAGGAGGTGTTTGGCGGTATTATTTTCACTTATTTTGGTCGGGGTGAGCCATTATTCAGCCAACCAAACGTTGATAGCTCACCGTATTTGGACAACTGTCCTTGCATGACCCTTGGCGGGACATATTCTGGCTGGGTGTTGGGGCGTGGAGATTTAAACATGTATGCTACAGAATCTCAAGAAGAAAAGGCGGTGCGTAGTTTCATGCATGAATGCGGTGCTGTCTGTTTAATCATGTCTTATACTGGATAAAAAGGGAATTGTGGTGTTTGTGTTGGGCTTTGCATTTTTTTTTTTTTGCTTTCATGTTTCTTTTGCTGTTTGGATCTCCTTTTTTTCTTATCAATTGTTCAATAATAAGGTTGCAAATCTCATTGTTTCAATTTTATTTTTCAATCATTGACTCATTCGTTATTGGTAGGGTTTTTCTACTAGGAATTTTTATTTGTAATTTGAACCATTTCTAGTTTGGTTGTTGTGTCATGAGTTTATTGTGTAATTGTTATATATTGTTTGTAAAATGAGTGATGTTGAGTGAGGTGTGATGTGAATTATCTTATTTGCAATTTTGTAGAAAGAAGTTTGAGTTTATAAAACTGTCTGCTTAATAAGTGATGGATGTTGCAATTTACCATTAGTGATAAATATTTGATGGATTTGTTCAACTGTCTGCTTAATATTTTAGACAAAATTGCAGAAAACAACCTTTATGTATACCCCAAACTGCACTTTATACCTTTCACTATGAAATCCGCCAAAACCAACCTTTACGTTCATGTTTTGTTACACATCACAACCTTTACACCAAACCTAGTAAAAAAAGTCAGTTAAGTTACCCCATGTGCGATGCATGTGAGGGCATATATGTCTTTTCCTTTGACCCCTTTTACAATGAATAATATATTTAAACCTTTTTATTTATTTCCTTCAACAAACCCCCACCTCTCTCTCTCTCTCCCATCTCTCCTTCTTCCTTCTCCACCCACCACATGCTAGGAAAGGCCTCAGTTTGGATCTGTTGTTGAATGTGTGCTCATTTACTTCGATTTGGATCTGTCGATGTGCTAGGAAAGGCCTCAATTTTTTTTTTTTCACAAAATATCTCTTTTAGGATGAACTGAATCTGAATGTAAGAGCATGTAATTTGGTTATTTGTTGTTTGAAGCTCAGTTATTTTGTGTAGAAATTGAATTGTAAGAATGAACTTTTGGTTATATAACACTGATTATACGTTAGTTGTATTGTATAGGTCTGGCTCGTATTCTGTTTTTGAACAATGGAAACCACCAAACCGGGGTCCCAATTTTATATAAACTGTGTTTTGTCACTTCCGGATAGGTGAGAGTGTTCTCAGAGTATTTGTAAAGTTGAATTTATTTCTTCGTTCATCAATAAAAACTCATGTGATATGGAAATATATTTTAGGGAAATTGATGCATCTTCAAATGATGGAATGATCGAGTTGAAATTGGAACCAGTTGCAAACAAAACCGGAGATATATGGCATATATTTGTTCAGGTAATTACAATTTGATTCTAGAATTTTATTTGTTTCAAAAGTATCAACTCATTAACAAAATGAGAACCACTATTGTAGGAACTACCTTGAAGCAAAAGATAATACAATGTCCAGGTGTAAAATTATTTCTGAACCATGGGATTGTGGAGGTCTATATCTTGTTGGAAAGTTTCCAAACTGGGACAGGTAAGAAGACTTATATTGTATTGGACCCTTTTGAATTCCTAATATGTAACTTTGGTCTATTAGTAAAACAAACTTGTTTTTAATTTACAGGTGGGCAGAATGGAATGGGATGTTTCGTGATGATATAAGAAGATTAATAAAAGTAAGTGAACACATTAACCTACAAAGCCATGATCCTTTTACTAATTTTTTACAGGTTTTGCTCAAGGCCAGGGGTTATATTCGTATTTTTAATGTATTTAAATATATTATTCATTGTAAAAGGGGTCAAAGGAAAAGACATATATGCCCTCACATGCATCGCACATGGGGCAACTTAACTGACTTTTTTGACTAGGTTTGGTGTAAAGGTTGTGATGTGTAACAAAACATGAACGTAAAGGTTGGTTTTGGCGGATTTCATAGTGAAAGGTATAAAGTGCAGTTTGGGGTATACATAAAGGTTGTTTTCTGCAATTTTGTCAATATTTTATGTGTATAAAACTGTTGTTCCTGTTGAATTTTTGAAGAATGGAGATCAGAGAATAAGTGGTAAGATGATAGAGTGACTTTTGTTTGGATACTCATATGTTGTTCTTGTGTAGAGGTGTACAACTGAGAAACCGGTTCTGTTAATAACCGGTTATTTTTCAAAAACAAAAAAAAAAGAAAGAAAGAAAAACATGTTAGTGGTTTACCGGTTTGGTTAATAACCGGTCTTTTCCTGTTAACTAAACAGTATTTTTTTCTGATTTCTTTTATTTTTTCGGTTTTTTTTTTCAGCTAACTAGTAATGGGCTAAAAACCGGTTTCTGAACCCACGGCTAACAAAAACCACTAACCGGTTCCTTAACCGGTTACGAACCTACGGTTAACAAAAACCACTAACCGGTTACTCAATCGGTTAACCAGTACGGTATCATTTATTTACGGGTTATCTTGTGTACCTCTATTTTTGTGAAAAGGTTTCATTAACTGTTCTAAATTGTACTCACCCTAAGACCATACGTGTGGAGGGGTCTGAAAAGAGGGCGTTATCCGACACGAGAAGGTCATGTCAGCTTGCGTTAGAAAGGGGGCGTGGAGCAAAAACGGGGGTGTGGAAGAGTGGTGTTATTCGACACGTGACACATTTTTTTATCGTTAAATTACATTTGAAAATTCTACAAAATCTATTTAATTTGTAAAAGGGGTTGGCTAAATGCACCCCCCTTTTTACTAAATGCACCCCCTTTCCATAAAAAACATTTTAAAACTTTTCAAATTTCACCCTTTAAAAATCCATGACTCACATTTTTTATACCATGACAATATCTGATGGAGGTTTAGGGCCGAATACATTTGGAGCTTGAACTGAATCAACATTTTTAATTACAAAAATTGATTTACATAAACAGTATGATCAATCGAAATCATTTTTCACTAGAAATTAATTACAAAAATTGATTTACATAAACAGTATGATCAATCGAAATAGTATGATCAATCGAAATCATTTTTCACTAGAAATTAATTACAAAAATTGATTTACATAAACAGTATGATCAATCGAAATCATTTTTCACTAGAAATATATAAACAATTACGTGACAATCGCTCTACAAATGCATGCCCCTCCATATGTTGTGCGGGCGGATGATTATGTTCATCTCGTATATGAACTAACTTCCAACAATCATTCATTTTTGTATATGCTCCGATCAATTCAAATGGACAGTTTATTTTTTTGGTGCTAGTAGCTTTACTTGTACCTTTAACGGAGATTTGAACTCCTAAAAATAAACTAATATTAGGATTGGGACGTATGACTACAGACATTATCAATACAAGCTTATAATCATAGCTTCATCCTTCAAATAAAAATTATACCTGATTGGTAGAAAATACGGACATCTTTTTGTATAACTCTTGATGTCGAACTGTGATAAACCGTGATAACTAATATCAGAGGCATAAACTCGAAAACAATTATTAACATATACAATAATATAGTACATAAGATAATATATTAATTAATATATACTCTATATCAAACAAGGTATGTACAGCAAGGAATTTAGGAATACATTAATATAATATATTAACAAACAGCCAGGAAGTCTTCATGCATTAGTTAATTTATTTTCTTTTCAAACACTTCTGTGTAACTTGCAGATTCGAGAATAAATTGATAGTATAGATGTTCCTAACATGTACTATATATTAAGAACGACAAATATTATAAAGGCAATTGTTTATTTGTAAATCCACTACAAACATCCGCAAATCGATTTGTGGTAAAGTTTGAACCGAAAAAAAAAAAAGAAGAAGAAGAACTATATTAATGAGAAAGATGAATACATACCAAGAACGCTCAATCAATTAGATTTTTGATGAAAATCAAAGTTGCACTAAATCAAAGTTGAACTATATTATGGGAAGTGGATAAACCCCTATAAAAAATACGGATAGTTCCTTATGTAATTTTAAAAAAGTAGAAAACACAAGGGTTCATTGTTTTTATTTACAAACTTCATGGGGGAGGTGTAGCCAGTAAAAATTTGAAAAAGTTGGTACATTTAGCAACACCCTTTATAAAAATACAATAATAGTAATTAACAAATAACGTTAATAATTAAACATTACATATTTCAAAATAAAAACCACTACATAATTTTAAAAAAATGACCGACATAAAATTAAAAAAAAAAGGATTACATAACAAAAATAAAACTTAAAGATTAAAAATTACTACATAAAAAATCTAATAATTTGCCAAGCCGAAAACGGAATTCACGGTTGTGTTTGTGCCTGAAGTTGATGAGAGTGAATCGTATGATGTCGTCCTCCCTAAGGTCACCACCCGCGTTTTCCACCACGGTGTGATCCGTCTCGAATCTTTCGTGATAACCCTAAAACCAGAAGAAAGCGAGTCCACTGTTCGGGTGGTCTCACCCCTATGAACGCAAAACTGTTGTAAAATTCTCTCCCGAAACGGACCGCTCGAGCAGTTACGCGGCGTGTAGTGGCTCAAGGCTTTGACACACGACTCGCACAATGCGATGTCCTCTTCTTCGGTTCAATGAATGGTTGACGTTTTCGGTTTTGTGAAGTGGATATGGGAGAGTGGTTATAAAAATTTGGGTGAAATGTGAGAGTTTGTAAAAAGAAATGGAAGACGTGGTTTATATAGGGTAAAATTTTGTTTTTTAAAAAGTTTTAAAATTTTGTTTTTTAAAAAGTTTAGTTTTTAAAATTATAAAAATTAACCGTTGTTGTCAAACGGCTAATACCCACGCCAATTGCAACGTGCCATGTCAACGCGAATTTGGTCTCAACGACTATGGGATTTCCACTGCCGAATGACCCACGCCATCCTCCACGCCGTGGCCTGGCTGGTGTGCACGACGTTGACAAGCTTCCACGCGACTTGTAAATGCCTACACCGTGTGGTCTTAGCAAGCAAATTATAGGTAGCATTTGGTGCATTTACTATAAATGAGTCAATTTGGGTTATCTTTTTATCTCTAATGGGTTTATTAAAAGACTTGGCGAAGAAAATAGGCCGAAGGTGTTGAAAGATCGATCTCTAAAGAATCAAAAGGGTTCACTCTTTAAGGATTTAACTAAATAGGAACTAGACTGGATTAGTAAAAAACATGTTAAAAGTCGGCCCAAATATATTCAAATGCATAGAAATATCGACTTTCTAAAGACTAGATTTAATGAACACCTTTCCTCTCCTACACAGATATAATTAGTTATATAAACGGTTGGACCGTTCTGATTCTTCAGCACTGCACGGACTTTATATATACTCCCTATATAGACAGACCATTCTCTTCGATTTGACTCATAACTCGAAGCAGGTTCGACTCATAGTAAGGTAACACTGTGAACACAACCTTATTCTGGTACGTTACATGTATGTGTTTTAATTAGATAACCGGGTTGTTTGAGTTTAAATCGATTTTATCTTGTCTAAATTTTTAGTCAGCGACAGTAATTGACAAAACTAAGAATTATTTAAGCATCTCATTGCTTTGGTTGAAAGATTATGATTAAACTAATTTTTAATTTGGATTAAAGATCAAAGTTTCATGTTAGGTTTAGTTGGGTAATTGAGTTGAATGACATGAGTTTTGGGTTTTAAATTTTAATTCTAGGCTTTTGTTTTTATAAACACTTAAAAAGTACTAGATTTCTAAGTAACTATGTTTCTGATAGTTAAACTTTTTTTTGTAATTTCAATACTACAAACTGAATATATTACAGTTAGTGGGTAAGGATAGTGTAAAAAGGGCCTAAAGTGTGAGAAGTGTATTATAACACTATATATAATACTATATAACACCATATAAACACCGTATAACAATATGTAACACCATATAATACCATATAACACTATGTAACACTATATAACATTATATAACAAATATAACACTATACATCTATCATATACATGCTACCAGACAACCTATAGTGTTATATTTGTTATATAATGATATATAGTGTTACATAGTGTTATATGGTATTATATGGTCTTACATATTGTTATACGGTGTTTATATGGTATTATATAGTATTATATATAGTGTTATAATACACTTCTCACACTTTGAGCACTTTTTACAGGATCCTCTACCTACAGTTATATATTATAATTATATAATCTTTGTGTACAGCTACGTATTTGAAAATGTCAAGCGTTACAACAACACCAATAGGTATTGATCTTGGAACAACATACTCGTGTGTTGCAGCCTGGTTTGATCAACACGACCGTGTTGAGATCTTCCCTAACGAACAAGGTTACATGATTACTCCATCGTATGTGGCTTCTAACGGCAGAGACCTTTTAGTAGGTGAGAGTGCTAAAAACCAAGTCACCAGAAATCCCACTCGAACTGTTTTTGGTAAGTTGATTTGATGAACAACTTTGATATTTAAAAAAAATAATCATACCTTTAAGTTTTAACCTTTGTTTAGTATATTTCAGATGTTAAGCGTTTAATGGGAAACAGATTCAGTGATACCAGATTGCAGCAAGATATACAATCATGGCCTTTTAAGGTAATCAAAGGATCTAATGATAAGTCGGTAATTGTACTTGAACACATGGGTGTAGACATGGAGTTTTCACCTGAAAAAATATCTTCCATGATTCTAAAGAAGTTGAAAGAGGTTGCGGAGGCGTTCCTAGGAACCACTGTTAGAGATGCAGTGATTACCGTTCATGCATATTTCAGTGACAAGCAACGACAGGCAACAAAGGTTGCTGGTACACTGGCTGGCCTCAACGTTCTGCGCTTTATCAATGAGCCCACAGCAGCTGCAATTGCCTATGGTCTAGACAAGTTTGCCGACCCAGACCACCCAAATCAGAAGAACGTTTTCATATTTGATTTGGGTGGAGGGACATTTGATGTGTCACTTCTCACTATCAGCAAGGACGGAACCATACGTGTTAAAGCATTAGGGGATGACACTCATTTGGGTGGAGAAGATTTTGACAAAACAATGGTTGATTATTGTGTACAAGTATTTAAGAAAAGACAAAACAAGGATATCAGTGAAAATGCAAGAGCAATGGCGAGATTGAAAGTTGCATGTGAGAAAGCAAAGAGGGAGTTGTCCTCGACATTTGAAACTTCGATTGACGTAGATTGCTTGTATGATGGGATTGATTTTTCATTAAAGGTTACTCGGGTGAAGTTCGAGAAGCTAAATGCTTGTTTTTTAACAAGTGCATCGAGCATGTGGAAAATTGTTTAAGAGATGGGAAAATGCAAAAAAATAATGTTGATGATATAGTCCTTGTTGGTGGGTCAACAAGGATTCCCAAAGTATAACAAATGCTTAGGGAGTTTTTTTTTACTCGAAACCACTTTGCAAGAATATTAAAGCGGATGAAGCTGTTGCTTATGGTGCGGCATTGTTGGCTGCAAAGTTAAGTGGGAACAACAATAAAGTTGTGAATGATTTGATACTTCTAGATGTCACTCCTTTATCCCTTGGTTTCAAATAGTATGGAGGACGTATGATTGTCCTAATCCCAAGAAACACACCAATACCCACAACGAGGGAAAAAATTGGTGTTACAGCGTGTGAAAACCAAGAACAAATACGAGTACCAGTGTTTCAGGGTAAGTGCGATGAAGCGGAAGACAACATCTTCCTTGGTGAATTCATTATTCATGACGTCCCATCAGCCCCTCGAGGTAAAGAAAGATTGAAGGTTTGCTTTAGTATAGATGCCAATGGTATTCTTGATGTCTCAGGTGAGTTGGTATCTACCGGTTATAAAAAAAATCTAGTAATAACTGAGAGTGGAATTTTGTCTGACTATGACATTGAGAGGATGTTGAACAAGGTTGAGCTATGAATTCTAATAATGGAATAGGGAATAAAACAGGAGCATTAATAAAGTTTCCACTTTCAAGATGTTTGTTTTGTTTTTTTTATCAACTTCAAATACATACATACACACACATATATATATATATATATATATATATACTATAGGGTAGGGATCCTGTACATTAATCCATAAGTGTGAAAAGTGTATTATAACACTATATATAACACTATATAACACCATATAAACACCGTATAACACTATGTAACACCATATAACACCATATAACACTATGTAACACTATATGACACTATATAACACTATACATGTATCATAGACATGCTATCAGACAAACTATAGTGTTATATTTGTTATATAGTTTTACATAGTGTTATATGGTGTTACATATTGTTATACGGTGTTTATATGGTGTTATATATAGTGTTATAATACACTTCTCACACTTCTGGATTAATGTACAGGATCCTCTATCATATATTATATATTGCTTTTATGGATGATGTCTCATGTCTATACAATGCACTGTTATGATTCTTGTGAATGTATGCTATTGCTAACAACCATAACATATAGTAATAAAAATTAGAATGACTCGGATGGTGTGTATGTTCATATTACAAGTTTGGCTTCAAAGTTTGAAAATTTACATTTTTGGTCCATACTCTTCACAACGGGTAACATCGATGGTCCCTGGGTGGATGAACCCTTCAACATTTAAAAATATGCTTTAAATATCAAAACTTACAAACACTTTCAACTTAGCAGAACGAATTTGCAATATGGACATACCACAACGATAATCCGAGTAATGAACTCTAAAAATTATTTGTGAAGGTGCCATTCTAAGTAAAGTTGAAAATGTAAGACCCTAACACGTATTTAGCATAAAGTCGCAGCGGAAATTCGTACCATAAAATTTCTTTTATTAAAGACGTCTTGAACCTACTCGGAGGTTCATTTTGAAAATAACCCTTTTACAATAAATGCTTAAACCAACTCATTTAAGAAACAAAAGCATGATTTATGTTTACTAATATACATAAGCAAACATTCCCGTACAATCCGTCCTGTGACTCGGTCTTCGATCTTTACTCCTCGTGATGATATTCCGTGATTGATAATGCCTGTACTCACCAAATACATTCATAACATTAGTACACATCATAATTAAAGACAAGATTCATCCTCGTATATTCTTCATTCTGTTATCTCTTTACATTCAAGCATTTCACCTGACCATCAATTCCTGGTGAGACTTCAACATTATACCTGCATTACGCTTTACACTTGAGGTACATTATTAATGACATCGGTATTCAGTCGTATTGACAACCTGCATACATACCTACAAATATACAGTTGTACATACATACATACATACATACATCCCTACTTGCATACATGCCTACCCACATACCTATCTACATACGTATTTACCCTCGTACATACATACATACATACATACATACATACATACATACATACATACATACATACATACATACATACATACATACGTACGTACGTACGTATCTACACACGTGCTAAGTTCATACACACCTTCTTACAAACATATAAACATACAAATACATACCTACCTTTCCTAAAACATGAAATAAATTAATCATACTTAGTATATAAGCGTTTAAAAATGGTCTAAACGGGTTCGCGTTGCATATACGAATAATATATAATTTTTCAATATTCTGGAGCCCAAGATGAGCTGACAAATTTGATTAACACTCGTGTAGCCGAGGCTTTGGCAGCCTATCAAGCTGGTACGATATGTGCCAATTACCCTTTACTCTTGTGTCGTGTACACAACTCTTACCCGTGTGTTGCATTTTCTTTCGTTCTTAGGTCAGCACGCTAATCCGAATCAGAACAATCCACCTGCTTGTACGTTCAAGACGTTCATGGATTGTAAGCCACAGACCTTCCGTGGGACTGAAGGGGCTGTGGGACTTTTACGTTGGTTTGAGAAGGCAGAATCGGTGTTTGTGAGGTGTAACTATCCTGCTGGGGACAGAGTAAAGTATGCTACAGGCACACTCGAGGATGGTTCCCTGACATGGTGGAATGCCCAGGTTCAGATGTTGGGTATTGAGATGGCGAATGCCACCACTTGGGACGATTTTAAGGAGTTGATGAGGGAGGAGTATTGTCCTTGTGATGAGATCCAGAAACTTGAGAACGAATATTATGAACTGAAAATGGTGGGGTCCGAGATTGAGGCATATGTGAAACGATCTCATGAGTTGGCTAACATGTGCCCGAACTTGTCCCGACCTCCACATCGGAGAATTGAACTGTTTATCAAGGGATTAGCCCCACCGGTGAAGGGATTGGTTACTGCAGCGAACCTCGACAACTTAGCTCAGATTATCCGTTTGGCTCACAAGATCACCGATCAGGAGGTGGAGCGTGGCTCGCTACCACCGCGTGTTTCTGCCACTACTGCTGTTACAACCACATCTACTACGCCCGCTACTGATAGCAAGCGGAAATGGAGTGATGTAGATAAGGTGACGAACTAGAATCAATCCCAGAAGCGGCCAGACAATAGCATCAATCGCAGTTTCAGTCAGTCTTCTGTTAATCAAAGCCAGGGCAACAGTTCGGGTCAGGGTTCTTATTCGGGAAAGCTACCAAAGTGCAATAAGTGCAACTATCATCATCGGGGACCGTGTACCTGAGAATGTCACAGGTGCAAAAAAGTGGGGCATATGGCCAGGGATTGTAGGGTTTCACTTCCGAATCAGCAGCAGCAGCACACCCCGCAGCAGCAACAGCCACAGCAACAAGAAAGACAGCAACCCCAGCAAAACCGTGGAAATCGTAAGGGATGTTTTCAATGTGGAGCCGAGGGTCACATCAGGCGAGACTGCCCTCAACTAAATCAGAATGCTGGTGTGTCACACCCCGATATTTCCACGTATTACCGGTGGGCCCGGTGGGGGAGTATCGTGACGTAGTTGATATCGTTATAGTCAAACAACACAATATATAAATGCACAGCGGAAGCAAAAGATAGATTCATTTCAACCAAATAAAATTATAATATCAAGTTTCACAAATAGTTAAAAATAATCCACAGGTGGATAAAATAAAGAGGAAACATTGTTCAACAGTTTTATGTCATCCAAGCTTGCGAGACTTATTGTGGATGCTAGGAGAAAGCCAGCCTATTACGAGTAGTACCTGCACTTAACCTTTTTGGGAAAATACGTCAGTTTACGCTGGTAAATACAAATAACTGACTCATTTAAAAAGGTTTAATAAAATTGATTTGAATGCACGTGACACAAACTTTTTATAACTTGGGATAATTATTTGAATATAATACTCGTAAAAGAATTACATGTTTCTTATGCGTTCAGTAGCCCGGTTCGTGCTGGGTTAAAGATCAATAGACACACCACATTATTTGTTTAGGCACTGACGGGTGCCTACACCCCGTGCTTAGGTCGTGGCCATTTCGTAAAATGATGCCAAGGATATCCGAGACATGGTCATTAACCCCCCAAAGGCTTTAAGTAACAAAACAATTTAAACGGGTCATCTCGATAATACTTAACCACCAATCGATTAAGGTCGAATGCCCGACCAAGCGGTATTTTAGATACCGTACCCCAAGCCCGTATAAGGGAAAATAAGTTAAAAGTATTTACCAGAGCAAGTATAATCACAACAGCAAGTGCAAAATAGATTTTACCGGGTCTCCTATTCTGCAACGAAGGTTTATAATAACCTATTAGAATCCTAACGGGTCTTTAATTAAGCCTAAACTTAGACCAGTTAGTTTTAAAGAATGATACGGTTCGAACGCATGATTAAGCGAAGACCGGAATAGAATGTGATTTAGACCCGACAAGTTTAAAGACTTGTATAATATGGGTAAACTAAACACATTCTGGATTTTGAGATAAAAATGATAAGGTTTGACCCGTTTCGGCTAATTTATACAAACTAGTTACATAAACCGAACCGAATGCGAATAACGCGTAACGGGTAACCGAAATGAGTCACGAACAGGTTTCCTAAGTTAATATGCTTTAAATATGTTGTGATATCAATAGGATACCTTCCATTATGCCCAAAACGAGTTTAATCTCAATTTAAGCCCCGTAGGGGTATTTTGGTCATTTAAAAGATTATAAAAGAGATTAATTATAATTCTGATGATCGGGTCTAAACTAATCAGTAAAACAACTTAACTTAATAGGTTATATCAGTTGGTGATAAGTCTTATATGACAAAATGGTTTTAAACCTATACTATGTGTTTAATACGCGTAAAAAGCCGTTTTAAGCGATTTCCGGGTTTAACAGGAAATCTGAGTTTTCTGATCAGGTTATAAAGTTCAAAATACTTCCTTTATTATATAAAATCAGTAGTAATTGTATTGGTGTCAAAATATTATGTAAAACTCATTTTATACACAAAAAGGGTATAATCGGTATTTACCGAATCAAGGCCATAACCTTAGGTTATGATCAGGTTAAAAATAATTAAAAATCTTCAAAAATCCCAAAATATTATATTACATTAGTGGGTAAAAGTTTTGGTTTCAAAATTGGGTTTAGATAGGCTTTACGCTAATGACGCCGTTTAATTAATAAAAAGCGTTCTAATTACGCCATTGAGCATAACTCCTAATCTAGACCTCCAACTGATGTGAAAATTTAGGGACATGTTTATAAATCAGTAATAAAGATTATTGTCCTTTCACATTCCCAAAATTCTCGTTTTATGGTTAAAAGGGCATTATGGTCAACATTAAAGCAATTAACGGAAACGTGTAAACGAATCGGACAATCAACGAACCAACCACAGAGGGTTATACTATCATGTAACCTGGTCCTAAGGAAGCTCTAAGGCATTTCTAAACCCATCTAAATCGGGTCAGAACTGAAGTCAAAGAAAAAGTCAAAGTTTTGCGACTTTCGGTTCCGAATCGAGCTTAAACAGAAAATTGTCGGATCAAACAAGCTTAGACCAGTTCTTATACTAATTACCAAGTTATATGAGTGATAAAATAGGTTACACGTCTTCTACATTGCTAATTACGTGTTAATTTGCCAATTAAGTTTCTGTTGACTTTTTATAAACAACTTTGACCCGACAAATGTCTTAGTTAGGACGGGAATCAGAGGGTGCCCTTTTAAGGGTTTAATGCCCACGTAATTACCAACTTATAACTACTCTCAATTTGACTAATCACTGGACCATTAGTGATTAATCAATAAGTCAAATCTTAATTACGACGGTTTGACTTTTAAGCTAATAACTAAGCAAAACATGATTAGGGAAGGTTAAGGAAGCTTACCAAGGTCCTAATTACGACTAGAGATGCTTAGGGTCTGCACTTGAGCTCCAGAAGTCTTCCAAAGTTGAATTATGATTGTATGATCAAAAGTTGCAAATAATGGCCCTTTATATAGTGAGTTTAATTGCTTGTGATCATGACAAACAATGCTATGAGTGATCATGGATGCATCCCTAGTGTCCCTAAAGCTATAAACCAGTTGGGGCTGCACATGGTATGCCAAAACAAGGTTTAAAGTCGGTTACAAGGGCTGGACAGACACTTGTCTTGAGTTTCTGATGCTGGGCACTTTAGGCGGCCGGCGTAAGTTTCTGTCTGGGCTTACGCGGCCCGTATGGAGCTTCAGCTCAGGTTAAACAAGTTTCAGTTATTTGCAGTTCTGGTCCCCGATCATCCTAAAAGTTGTTTTACCTTTATTTCTTGCATTATGAGCCCTCTAAATTGATTTATAAGGGCTTCAAGACTTATACCAACTTTTTTAAGTCCTCGGTTAACTTTTGATTACCCGAAAAGTCATAAATTTCATCGTTGACGCTTTTAACCCCTCGTATACGAATTCTATCATAACTTTCTCATACGATAACGAAACTTGGTGAAATTTTTATCATGCATTCTAGTGAGCATAATTAATCGTTACAAAGCTTCGGGTTTGCTAAAAGGTCACTCAGAGGTATACTTTAAACATGTTGACACATTTAACCCCTGTAGTTTGTAATCTCTCACTTTCCTTCACAATTAGCTTCGTATGATCCATGATTCATTCGTTTAAGGGTATTAACATCATGTAGGGTTATTGTAAAGTATATTTATCAATTGTTGACATTTTGAACCCTTACATTCACATACTTTCCTCGTTTGTCAACTTCGGTCCCTCTAGAGTATTCTTTTACTTGTTCAAGGCTTATGACACGTGTCAATACCTTATTGGACATGAAATTACAAGGTGTTACATGGTGGCAACAACAATGGGAACAACAACAACAATGGTGGAAATGGTGCGAACGGGAGGGTGTTCACTATTGGAGGTGGGGAAGCTCGTAACGATGGCAATGTTGTGACTATCTGATTGCTTCTGTTTTATTCGACTCTGGTGCCGATTGGAGTTATGTGTCTTTGGGGTTCATTCGTCAGTTAGGATTGACTCCCACACCTCTTGTAAATAAGCATGTAGTAGAATTAGCTGATGGTAAATCGATAGAAGCTTCTCATGTACTGTTTGGTTGTAAACTTGATCTCATGGGTCAAGTGTTTGACATTGACCTACTCCCTGTTACTCTTGGAAGTTTCGATGTGGTCATTGGCATGGATTGGTTGTCTAAGCACCAAGCGGAAATTCTCTACAAAGAGAAAATCGTGTGTATCCCTCTCCCCAGTGGGGAATATTTATCGGTTCAAGGTCATCGTAGTGGTGCCATGGTCGGCATCATCTCAGTCATGAAAGCCCAGAAGTGTCTACGAAAGGGCTACCCTGCTATTCTAGCTCTTGTCACCGATTCGCAACCTGAAGAAAGGAAGACCGAGGATCTTCCCGTTGTTCGTGAGTTTCCTGACGTGTTTCCTGAAGAGTTACCTGGGTTACCCCCAAATCGTCAGGTGGAATTTCAGATTGACCTCATGCTAGGAGCAGCTCTGATTGCTCATGCTCCTTATCGTCTTGCACCAGGAGAGTTGCAAGAGCTATCAAATCAACTTCAAGAACTGTTGGATAGAGGTTTTATCCGACCCAGTTCTTCGCATTGGGGAGCCCCGGTATTGTTTGTAAAGAAGAAGGACGGATCTTTCCGTATGTGTATTGATTATCGAGAACTCAACAAAGTAACAGTCAAGAACCGCTATCCTTTGCCACGTATCGACGACTTGTTTGACCAGTTGCAGGGGTCAAGTTTTTACTCGAAGTTTGACTTAAGATCGGGCTATCATCAGATGAGAGTTCGAGAGGAGGATGTTCCTAAAACGGCTTTTAGAACGCGATATGGACATTATGAGTTTTTGGTTATGCCGTTCGGGTTGACTAATTCACCAACGGTCTTCATGGACCTCATGAACCGTGTCTGCAAACCGTATCTTGACGACTTTGTTATTGTGTTTATCGACGACATCTTGATCTACTCCAAGAGTAAGGAAGACCACGAGCGACACTTGCATCTTATTTTGGAGCTTCTGAGGAAGGAGCAACTCTACGCGAAGTTTTCTAAGTGTGACTTCTGGATACGAGAAGTGCACTTCCTTTGCCACATTGTTAATGAATCAGGAATACACGTGGATCCTGCTAAGGTGGATGCTATCAGGAATTGGGCGGCACCAAAGAATCCTTCGGAGGTGTGACAATTTCTTGGTCTCGCTGGGTATTATCGAAGATTTATCAAGGATTTCTCGAAGATCGCTCAACCTCTTACCTCGTTGACACAGAAAGGTGTTGTGTATTCTTGGGGAGACAAACAGGAAGATGCGTTCCCACTTTTGAAACAGAAACTCTGCAGTGCATCGATCTTGTCTTTACCTGAAGGTACCGAGGACCTTTTGGTTTACTGTGATGCTTCTATTCAGGGTCTTGGTTGCGTGCTGATGCAATGCAACAATGTGATCGCTTATGCTTCTCGACAACTAAAGGTTCATGAGAAGAATTACACGACTCACGACTTGGAGTTGGGGGCCGTGGTTTTCACGTTGAAGAACTGGAGGCACTATATGTACGGTGTCACACCCCTAAAAATCCACACGTGGAGTTCCACCGCTGGGAGGCATGACTGACCAGGATCAAACCACTAATCATATTGAAAAAGCAAGTAATTAATGTAAAAGTCCAACCCACACAGTTAATGTCCAAAACAAACATAGTTTAAGTTACGAGCGGAAGCATAATGTTTAAAGCCAAAACATAAGTTTAATTATCCAAAGGTTTAACATGGCACACAGCTGTCCATGTCCCACAACGACACTTCCCATGCAATCTCCAGCTAAGTACCTATTGACCTGCAAAGCATGTAGTAACGAGTCAACAATAATGTTGAGCGAGTTCACAGTTAGGTGTTGGTTTTAGTTATTCCAAAAATAGTTCCTTTAAATGGCATCCCTGCCGTGGGGGTTACCCCATAGTTGAAAACGTAATTTGTTTAACCCATTAACTCTGGCAATCCAGCCATGGGGGCTACCCCATGATAGTTATCTGGCATTTCGGCCGTGGGGGCTACCCCTTGTATACACTAGACTCGTTACCATATCGACTGCTGACTGAAGTCATGTTTAAGTGCCCTGAACTGTCAATGTCTATCAGCATTGACGTGCCCAGATCCATTAGTTCACGCCCGTCCTCTGCGGCACGGTGTGAGGCTTGTCAAACCTAAATAGCGCTATCTAACTAATGACCCGCTAGCCATTGGCCCGGCGATTAAGTCGATATAAAATAGGAGGGACTTCGTGATAGAATTTTTGGTCTAGTAAAAGTTATCTGTCCGTAAGGACGAGGAATTACATTCCTGAACCAGTACTGTCCTACCCAAGAAAGGACGAGGAATCCATATTCCTTAACCCCATTCCCAACCCCTGGGAATCCCATGCTTTGTAGAGTGTGAACTCACCTTGGTTTGCTCGGCAGATACACAGAAAGGTCAAGTCTAGAAGCTAGTGGTCAACCACGTCCTAACATGGTTACCATATTAGTCAGGATTTTGGTTTCAAGTAGAGCACATAAGTATCACGTAAGATAGCAAGTTAGAAACACACACAGATCATGGCAACACATATCATCACGTTCAACCCTTATAACGTATTCAAGATTGGGCTCACACAAGCTTAGTGGTCTTGTGCGAGTCATCCATTGGAGCCCACTAATACCCGGCCCAACATCAAAATACCCAACAAAACGATAAACATGATCACGACCCAAATCATTTAAATCCAAGCTTGTGCGATCCGGACATCTTGTACGATCCGGTTGGGTTGTGCGATTAGAATTAGCCCAGCCCAACATGATCATCCAGCCCAGACAGTTAAACAAACATACAGCTTGTGCGATCCAACAGCCTTGTGCGACTGTGAGTGTCTTGTGTGACTGGACTCCTTGTGCGACCAGGAGTCTTGTGCGAATGGACTCCTTGTGCGACCAGGAGTCTTGTGCGACCGGTTTAAACATCCGAAAATTATGTCCATCAGTTACAACCATTCAATTGTTTCCTTATTTGCATTTTATCAATTAACAAATTTCCAACTATCCATATCACATACAATCGATCAAACAAAGCATATTCAATAAATTCTCATAACTCTAACATAATCATAATCATGAACAATAATCAAGACACTTAAACATAATCATTTAGGGATTTCAAACCATTATATAACACCTCATGATCGACCCTACAACTAATCTGATTTCAGAAATCATGCAGCCTATTATCAATCATTCGGTTCTTAAAACAATAATTATGGAATCCGATTAGCATGAACATTCACCAATACACATATGTAAACCGATTACTTGCACATCAACAATCGATGATTTAAATCACAATCAAGCACAAGATATCCTTAGCTCATCATGAAATCAATCCGAAACAAGACATGATATTCGATTAACATTATCATACATATCCGATTCACAAGAACATTATTATTCATACACACTATATCATGTAACAATAACCTCATAGAACACATATCATAGAACACTAACCGGTTAGAGAAGGAACAAGGATGATTCGAATGCAAAGATCCTCGACTGAGAGGGAGTGTGTGTGGCTGCCTTCGGGTTCGTGAGAGAGAGAGAGAAGAGCTAGGGTTTGTGTGTGTAAAGTGTTTTGCAACAATGAGAAGTGTACCCTATCTCCTAGTGTTATGCGACATGGGGAAATGGGCCGAACCCTCTCTTGGGCTGCCTATTGGTCCGAATACAAGAGTGTAGCCCGAATGGGCTTGTGTGATCGGGTGAGTGTTGTGCGTCTTGGTCGTTTATATACATACATATTACACAAAGCACGTATCAAGATAACATTCACATAATCATTCGCTTTCATAAAATCACATATGGTATACATTCGTTACATCAAGGTACAAAGATAGGTTCGGAAATACGAGTTGTCACATTATCCCCAAGTTGAAAGAAATTTCGTCTCGAAATTTAGCACGTACTCACTGAGGAAGCTAGTTAAGTTGCATGGTTTTCCTGGTTTTCCTGGGGTGTCACATCCTCCCCCCGTTGATCTGGAATTTCGTCCCAAAATTCCGTAGCTTCAGCCTCAGTAGTGGTTGTATCGTTTTCGAATAGTTGGGGATACTTTTGTTTCATCTGATCTTCGCGTTCCCAGGTGAACTCTGGGCCGCGACGTGAGTTCCAACGAACTCGGACGAGAGGTATTCTAGTGCGTTTGAGGACCTTAACATCCCGGTCTGTGATTTCAACTGGTTCCTCGACGAATCGCAACTGCTCGTCGATAGTGAGCTCCTTCAAAGGAACTATGTGGGTCTCATCTGACAGACACTTCTTCAGATTTGACACGTGGAAGACGTTATGAACTGCAATAAGTTCCGCTGGTAAGTTCAGTTTGTAGGCTACCTTGCCTATTTTCTCAACAACTTCGAAAGGTCCAACGTATCGTGGGTTAAGTTTACCTCGTTTACCAAAACGAACCACACCCTTCCAGGGTGAAACTTTAAGTAGTACTCGCTCCCCAACCTAGAGCTCGAGTGGTTTCCTGCCCTTATCGGCGTAGACTTTAAGTAGTATAATGCCTCAAACGGAGCAGCTTTAATGCTGGTGTGGTAGCTATTGTTGTACGAAAATTCCACAAGTGGCAGATGCTTTTCCCAGCCGTTGCCAAAGTCAATTACATATGCCCTAAGCATGTCTTCGAGGGTCTGGATGGTGCGTTCAGACTGCCTATCCGTTTGCGGGTGATAAGCTGTGCTCATGTCTAAACGTGAGCCAAATGACTTGTGCATTGCTTGCCAAAGTTCTGATGTAAAACGTGCATCTCGATCCGAGATAATAGAGGTGGGCACTCCGCGCCTCGAGACAACTTCCTTAAGATATATGTCTGCTAGCGTGGAGAACTTATCCGTTTCTTTGATAGCCAAGAAGTGAGCAGACTTTGTGAGTCGATCCACGATCACCCAAATAGTATCGTTACCACGTTGAGATCTAGGCAGGCCAGTAACAAAATCCATGGAAATTTGCTCCCATTTCCATTGTGGTATCTCTGGTTGTTGAAGTGGGCCTGAAGGTTTCTGGTATTCCGCCTTGACTCTCGCACAAGTCAAGCACTTGCTAATGTAAGTTGCTATGTGGGCTTTCATGCTAGGCCACCAATACGTAGTTTTGATATCGTGGTACATCTTATCTGAACCAGGATGTACCGAGTAGCGAGACTTGTGTGCCTCATCCATCACAAGCTCTCGTAGGTTGCCATACAGTGGGACCCAGATGCGTCCTGTGACGTAGTAAGCACTATTTTTTCTGTTCTAAGCGTTGCCTTGAGCCGCGTAGGGCTTCAGCCCTGATGTTTTCTGGCTTTAATGCTTCTACTTGAGCATCTCGTATCTGAGAAGGAAGACTAGACTGTATAGTGAGTTGTAAAGCTCGTACGCGCTTGGGCGCAGTGTCCTTTCGACTGAGGGCGTCAGCCACAACGTTGGCTTTGCCTGGGTGGTATCTGATCGAGCATTCGTAGTCATTCAGTAGTTTGACCCATCGTCGTTGTCGCATATTCAGTTCCTTCTGTTTGAAGATATGCTCGAGGCTCCTGTGGTCGGTGTAGATGGCACACTTGGTACCGTACAGGTAATGTCGCCATATCTTAAGTGCAAAAACAACAGCTCCCAGCTCTAAGTCGTGCGTAGTGTAGTTTCTTTCATGAACCTTGAGTTGGCGTGAAGCGTAGGCTATAACCTTATCCCGTTGCATCAGTACACAACCAAGACCCTGAATTGATGCGTCTCAGTAAACCACGAAGTCGTCTGTGCCCTCTGGCAAGGAAAGGATAGGAGCACTGCAAAGTCTATCCTTTAAGTGCTGAAATGCTAATTCCTGCGCGTTTCCCCATCGATAAACAACGCCTTTCTGTGTCAGTGAGGTGAGGGGCTGTGCGATCTTGGAAAAATCCTTAATGAACCTTCTGTAGTAACCTGCCAATCCCAAGAATTGTCGAATTTCCGTTGGTGTACGAGGTGCAGGTCAGCCCTTGATCGAATCTACCTTGGATGGATCAACGTGAATCCCATCCTTGTTCACCACATGGCCTAAGAAATGGACTTCACGAAGCCAGAAGTTGCATTCTGAAAACTTGGCGTACAGCTGTTCTGTTCGAAGAAGTTCCAAAATGAGTCGTAGGTGTTGCTCGTGTTCCTCCTGACTCTTCGAATAGATCAGGATGTCGTCGACGAAAACTATGACGAACTTGTCCAGGTAAGGCTTGCACACTCTATTCATCAAATCCATGAAGATCGCAGGTGCGTTTGTCAGCCCAAAAGGCATGACCAAAAACTCATAGTGGCCATATCGAGTTCTAAAGGCTGTTTTGGAGACGTCCTCTTCTCGGACTTTCAGCTGGTGATATCCTGATCTCAAATCAATCTTTGAATAGTAGCTCGACCCTTGCAGCTGGTCGAATAAGTCGTCAATGCGTGGAAGAGGATAGCGATTCTTCACAGTCACCTTGTTAAGTTCACGGTAGTCGATGCACATTCTGAAGGTACCGTCTTTCTTCTTCACGAATATCACTGGAGCTCCCCAGGGCGAAGAGCTAGGACGAATAAAACCCTTATCCAAGAGTTCTTGTAGTTGCGTAGAGAGTTCTTTCAACTCCGATGGAGCTAAGCGATACGGTGCACGAGCTATGGGCGTTGCTCCAGGAGCTAGCTCGATTTGGAACTCGACTTGGCGATGAGGCGGAAGGCCAGGCAATTCCTCAGGGAATACCTCAGGATAGTCGCGTACGATCGGTAAATCCTCTATCTTCTTCTCTTTCTTCGAGGTGTCAGTAACGAGTGCCAGAATGGCAGTGTGGCCCTTACGCAAACACTTTTGGGCCTTAAGGAAAGAGATGATGCTCACAACAGCACCACTCTTGTCGCCACGAATCATAAGGGGTTCATCACCTGGGCGAGGAATACGGATAATCTTTTCGTTGCAAAGAATCTCTGCTTGGTGTTGGGATAACCAGTCCATCCCAATGACAACGTCGAAACTACCCAGAGTGATAGGAAGGAAGTCGATCGAGAAAGTGTGATCAGCAAGAACAAGATTACAACCTTTAACTACGTGTGAGACCTCTATACTTTTACCGTTAGCTAACTCTACAGCGTGCTTGGGGTTCAAAGGTGTTGGGGTACGCTTAAGCAGTTGACTAACTTTTAGGGACACATAACTAGTATCAGCACCCGAATCAAATAAGACAGTAACGTAAAAGTCGTCGAGAAGGAACTTACCCGTCACAACATTGGGATCATTCCTAGCTTCTCCCTGGCCAATAACGAACACACGACCCCTTGCACCATTGCCATTGTTACCCCCATTGTTCCCATTCCCCGGATTGTTGTTGTTATTGTTGTTCTGGTTCCTGTTCAGTTGGGGACAATCTCTCTTGAAGTTGCCTTCAGCTCCACACTGAAAGCACCCTTTGTTGTTACCTTGCTGCTGCTGCTGGCGTTGATTCTGTTGAGCTTGTTGTTGCTGGCGATTCTGGTTTGCGGGGTATAAACTTCTACAATCCTTTGCTGCGTGGCCTGGCTTGTTGCACCGATGACAGTTACCCCTGGTGCATGGGCCGCTGTGATGTAGATTACAGCGATTGCATTTAGGGTGATTTCCCTTGTACACACCATGACTTTGGCTACCAGATGATTGCTGACTAGGACTCTTATAATCGTCAGTCCTTCTCTGTTGGGACTGAGATTGCACAGAAGTTGAACCTTTGCTTGAAGCTCCATCCCATTTTCTCTTGTTGTCACTAGGAGCATCCGAAGTAGCTGTAGCACTTATACACTTTGGTAGCCTGTTCTGCTCCACTGCCTGATCAGTAAGACGGTGAGCCAACTGAACAACCTGCTGAATGGTGGTGAGGTTTGCTGAAGTCACATGACTTTGGATTTCTAGCACTAGACCCTTGAGATAAAGTTCGATACGCTTAATTGGAGGGTCTACCATAGTAGGACACAGTAATGCAAGCTCATTCGATCTCTTCGTATACGCCTCAATTTCTGACCCCGTCATCTTGAGGTTGAAGAACTCGACTTCCAGCTTATGAATGTCATCACGACTGCAGTATTCTTCCTTGATCATCTCTTTAAAATTGTTCCATGGGGTGCCGTTAGCAGCAACCAGCCCCAGCATTTGGACCTGAGCGTTCCACCATGTGAGGGCTAAACCCTCGAGAGTACCGGTAGCATACTTCACCCTGCGTTCCTCAGGGCATTCACGCATTTCGAACACAGATTCTAGTTTCTCAGACCAGTGGAGGAGACCTACGGCTCCTTCAGTGCCGCTGAAAGTAGTTGGTCGTCAGTCCATAAAGGTTTTCAAGGTGCACACAGGTGGCTGAGCATGTTGACCTGTTGTGGGTGTAAGAAAGGACAAAGTTTAACACAAAGGTAGGTTCACAAGAGTAGGACCTAAAGATCCTAGAATGAGTTTTAAACTGCAGGGTATACCTCCTGCTTGTGCGGCTGCAAGTGCCGCAGCAACCTGTTCGTTAATCAGAGCCGTCAACTGGGCTTGAGTCATGTTAATGCGTCCAGACATTATCTTCATATCAAGGGAAACATGAGTGAGAAGGGTTCGCGAAAGTGCGATGACAGAAGAGAGTAAACACACATGTGTTCAAGCAACAGTAGCTATACTAACTAAGCATATCATGAGCAAAGTTCTACGATATCTAGCATGTAGGTAATAAAACATAAACCATATCACCTAGAATGTCGAGCCTTGCACGTGGAGTGAAGCGTCGTTGTGGATCGTAGAGCACTGTACAGGTTATAGTCTGGTTTTAACAAAAACGTTTTCCCTTATTAAAACCAAGTTCTCTATAACCAATGGCTCTGATACCAATCTGTCACTCCCCCAAAAATCCACATGCGGAGTACCATCGCTGGGAGGCATGACTGACCAGGATCAAACCACTAATCATATTGAACAAGCAAGTAATTAATGTAAAAGTCCAACCCATACAGTTAATGTCCAAAACAAACATAGTTTAAGTTACGAGCGGAAGCATAATGTTTAAAGCCAAAACATAAGTTTAATTATCCAAAGGTTTAACATGGCACACAGCTGTCCATGTCCCACAACGACACTTCCCATGCAATCTCCAGCTAAGTACCTATTGACCTGCAAAGCATGTAGTAACGAGTCAACAATAATGTTGAGCGAGTTCACAGTTGGGTGTTGGTTTTAGTTATTCCAAAAATAGTTCCTTTAACTGGCATCCCAGCCGTAGGGGTTACCCCATAGTTGAAAACATAATTTGTTTAACCCATTAACTCTGGCAATCCAGCCGTGGGGGCTACCCCATGATAGTTATCTGGCATTTCGGCCGTGGGGGCTACCCCTTGTATACACTAGACTCGTTACCATATCGACTGCTGATTGAAGTCATGTTTAAGTGCCCTGAACTGTCAATGTCTATCAGCATTGACGTGCCCAGATCCATTAGTTCACGCCCGTCCTCTGCGGCACGGTGTGAGGCTTGTCAAACCTAAATAGCGCTATCTAACTAATGACCCGCTCGCCATTGGCCCGGCGATTAAGTCGATATAAAATAGGAGGGACTTCGTGATAGAATTTTTGGTCTAGTAAAAGTTATCTGTCCGTAAGGACGAGAAATTACATTCCTGAACCAGTACTATCCTACCCAAGAAAGGACGAGGAATCCATATTCCTTAACCCCATTCCCAACCCCTGGGAATCCCATGCTTTGTAGAGTGTGAACTCACCTTGGTTTGCTCGGCAGATACACAGAAAGGTCAAGTCTAGCAGCTAGTGGTCAACCACGTCCTAACATGGTTACCATATTAGTCAGGATTTTGGTTTCAAGTAGAGCACATAAGTATCACGTAAGATAGCATGTAAGAAACACACACAGATCATGGCAACACATATCATCACGTTCAACCCTTATAACGTATTCAAGATTGGGCTCGCACAAGCTTAGTGGTCTTGTGCGAGTCATCCATTGAAGCCCACTAATACCCGGCCCAACATCAAAATACCCAACAAAACGATAAACATGATCATGGCCCAAATCATTTAAATCCAAGCTTGTGCGATCCGGACATCTTGTACGATCCGGTTGGGTTGTGCGATTAGAATTAGCCCAGCCCAACATGATCATCCGGCCCAAACAGTTAAACAAACATACAGCTTGTGCGATCCAACAGCCTTGTGCGACTGTGAGTGTCTTGTGCGACTGGACTCCTTGTGCGACCAGTTTAAACATCCGAAAATTATGTCCATCAGTTACAACCATTCAATTGTTTCCTTATTTACATTTTATCAATTAACAAATTTCCAACTATCCATATCACATACAATCGATCAAACAAAGCATATTCAATAAATTCTCATAACTCTAACATAATCATAATCATGAACAATAATCAAGACACTTAAACATAATCATTTAGGGATTTCAAACCATTATATAACACCTCATGATCAACCCAACAACTAATCCGATTTCAGAAATCATGCAGCCTATTATCAATCATTCGGTTCTTAAAACAATAATTATGGAATCCGATTAGCATGAACATTCACCAATACACATATGTAAACCGATTACTTGCACATCAACAATCGATGATTTAAATCACAATCAATCACAAGATATCCTTAGCTCATCATGAAATCAATCTGAAACAAGACATGATATTCGATTAACATTATCATACATATCCGATTCACAAGAACATTATCATTCATACACACTATATCATGTAACAATAACCTCATAGAACACATATCATAGAACACTAACCGGTTAGAGAAGGAACAAGGATGATTCGAATGCAAAGATCCTCGACTGAGAGGGAGTGTGTGTGGCTGCCTTCGGGTTCGTGAGAGAGAGAGAGAAGAGCTAGGGTTTGTGTGTGTAAAGTGTTTGGCAACAATGAGAAGTGTACCCTATCTCCTAGTGTTATGCGACATGGGGAAATGGGCCGAACCCTCTCTTGGGCTGCCTATTGGTCCGAATACAAGAGTGTAGCCCGAATGGGCTTGTGTGATCGGGTGAGTGTTGTGCGTCTTGGTCGTTTATATACATACATATTACACAAAGCACGTATCAACATAACATTCACATAATCATTCGCTTTCATAAAATCACATATGGTATACATTCGTTACATCAAGGTACAAAGATAGGTTCGGAAATACGAGTTGTCACATACGGTACCAAATGCACCATTTACACCGATCACAGAAGCCTTCAGCATATCTTTGACCAGAAGGAGTTGAATATGCGGCAGCGTCGCTGGGTAGAACTATTGAACGACTACGATTGTGTTATCATGTATCACCCAAGTAAAGCTAACGTTGTAGCTGACACCCTGTGTTGAAAGGAAACAAAACCCAAACGTGTTCGCGCCTTGCAGCTCACTATTCAATCTAACCTACCTGACCAGATTCGTTCGGCTCAAACCGAAGCGTTAAAGGAAGAAAACTATGAAGCTGAATATTTGCGGGGCATGGATAAACAACTTATAGAAAGATCTGATGGTATTCTCCACTTCATGGAACGGATATGGGTTCCTTTGTTTGGAAATATTAGGGAGCTTGTGATGGACGAAGCGCACAAATCTCGATACTCTGTTCACCCGGGTTCGGATAAGATGTATCAGGACCTCAAATCCTTATACTGGTGGCCGAAGATGAAAGCTAGCGTCGTGACGTATGTGAGTAAGTGCTTGACTTGTGCGAAAGTCAAGGTATAGTATCAGAAACCCTCAGGCCTGCTGCAGTAACCAGAAATACCCATGTGGAAATAGGAGCAGATCGCAATGGATTTTGTCACTAGGCTACCTAGAACTCAAAACGGGAACGACACGATCTGGGTGATCGTTAATCGACTCACGAAATCTGCACACTTTCTTGCGATCAAGGAAACAGATAAGTTCTCTCAACTCGCCGCTGTTTATCTTAAAGAAGTGGTTTCTAGGCACGGGGTGCCAACCTCCATCATCTCTGATCGTGATCCGCGTTTCATATCTGATTTATGGCAGTCGATGCATTAATCGTTCGGCTCACGCCTCGACATGAGTACTGCTTATCACCCACAAACGGATGGTCAGAGTGAGCGAACCATCCAGACACTTGAAGACATGCTGCGCGCATGTGTGATTGATTTTGGTAAGGGCTGGGAGAAACATTTGCCGCTAATCGAGTTCTCCTACAACAACAATTACCACACTAGCATCCAGGCAGCTCCATTTGAAGCGCTGTACGGCCGGAAATGTCGTTCTCCATTCTGTTGGGCTGAGGTAGGTGACAGCCAGGTCACCGGTCCAGAACTTGTTCTTGAAACTTCGGAAAAGATTGTTCAGATCAGGAACCGTATGGCAGCAGCGCACGACCGTCAGAAAAGCTACGCTGACAAGCGTAGGAAGCCTTTGGAATTTGCAGTTAATGATCGTGTTATGTTGAAGGTCTCACCTTGGAAGGGTGTGGTGCGTTTTGGAAAACGCGGCAAGCTAAACCCTCGTTATGTAGGGCCATTCAAAATTTTGGAACGTATTGGTAAAGTGGCTTACAAACTCGAATTACCTACTTAGTTGGGTAATGTTCACAATGTTTTCTATGTGTCACAATTAAAGAAGTGTTTGTCTGATGAAACACTTGTGGTACCGCTTCAAGAGTTAAAGATTGACGACAAGTTGCAGTTTGTCGAAGAACCAATAGAAATTATGGATCGGGAAGTCAAGGTCCGTAAGCATAGCCGAATCCCGATTGTGAGAGTTCGTTGGAACTGAAGACATGGACCGGAGTTCACATGGGAACGCAAGGATCAGATGAAGCTCAAGTACCCTGATCTATTCCCAGCTGACAAGTCTAAACCTGATGCAACTAGTGAATTTCGGGACGAAATTCCCATTCAAGTTGGGGATGATGTGGCACCTGCGGAAAATCCACTGTCATCCTGAGTTAATGTCTTGCTGTTTTGTAACGTCTTGCTGTTTTGTAACGTCTTGCTGTTTTAGGATTACTTGTCAAATTTCGGGACGAAATTTCTTTCAAGTTGGGGATGATGTGACAACCCGAGTTTTCAAGGTTCTTACTTGACACGTTGCTCGTTTCGAAAAGTGTTCTCTGAATTCATTGCATTATAACTTGTTTGATATATGTGATATAAGTTTGGTATTTTGCATAAATGTTTGGTTAATTAATGAGAGTTTATGAACTGTTAAAATTGCATAGACTTATCACATGCATCCTCTGTTAGACGAAACACTAGGCTTTCGCCACTATCTCTACTTGACGAAACACTTGGCGAAACACTTGATTTTCATCACATCTTGGGCCAACGAAACATTGGATATTCGTCAAGTGGAGTCTTTCGCCGTTAAGGGGGCTTCGGCCCAGGATGGGTTGCGGCCCATATTGTAGTGATTTATAAAACTGATACGTTAACCAAAACCCTAGAGTAATACTTTCTTTCTTGTTCGACGGCAAACCTAATTCCCTGTGAAGCACCCAATCATTCGAACATCTTTCCCTAATCCTCAAGATCCCTAGTGCTATTCTGCCTATCGGTTAGTGCCTACTATTGTTATTCGATGAAATATGTTGCTGTGATTTTATGTGAATTAGGGTTCCGGCATTAGATATCGGATCTAGAACGTTATGTGATGCAGTGTTTCTAACGATGTGTGCTTTATATGTTAGTATTGTGACCCGTCAAATCTGTGTAATTAGTAGATGGCATGATAGATTAGCATCTGATGTTTTATGATCGGTAGATATTACGTTTAGTAGGTGATGAACAGGCTATGTGGGTATGAATATGAATGTTGATTGGTAGCTTGTAACTGTGATGATTAATCGTAAAATGATTGTGGTTTGATTGAAGTGATGGAACTGTTAACTGTATTAGAGATCTAAGAGTTGTAACTGTTCCATCACTGGATGAGGGGCGACGAAAATACACCTCGACGAAACTTGGGAAGTCTTTCGTCACCCCCCATCTCGACGAAACATGATGAACTTTCGTCAGACTGTTCGCGACGAATCTTAGGGATTTCGTCGGATGGTCTTTCGCCATATGGGACTTTCGTCATGCACTAAAACTGTTACAGTAACATATGGGAATATACGTGGTTGATATGTACTTATATTCGTGGAATACTGATGTTATATGGTGATCACACTAACTGGAGATGGACCTAGACTTCTGTAAACTAAACACTCTCTTATTATTATTATTATTATTATTATTATTATTATTATTATTATTATGTTGGTAACAAGCACATGAGATGTGGACTTGCTTAATAAACGAGTACATGCTGTATGTTAACGTTGATCATTGTGTGAATAACAGACCTGTCTATTATGTGTATTACGTGATCTGTTTGGCTATGTGACTAATTGTTACTGGTAACCTCGGTAGGATTGATTGATTAACTGGGTGGTAACTTAGCATACCGAGCAATCCAAGGTGAGTTCACTACTCTTGAGCATGGGTCCCGGTGGTTGGGACAGTCAGTGGGTATCCCGGGGAGGGATAAGTCTTTTGGGTAAAACTAGGATGTTGGATAATAATCTCACTCTATCACTCTTAAGTCCCGTCTTTTGTTACCGGAGAGGTAGCGGGGTATTAGTTGGTAGCGCTACTTAGGTTTGGCACCCTCACCCCGTACCGGAGAGGACGGGTGTGAACTAATGACCCAGTCATGCCCGGTGCTTTGATAGGAGCACTAGGGAACGGGCAAAACATACATCAGGTGCCGTCTTGTTCAGTATCGAGATATTATCAACATTAGTTTTGGAATTGTTAACAAACTGGATTAAACACTTGGTAACTAACGTTTTCGTAAAACTGTGAACTCACCAGCGTTGTCTGACACACTTGTTACATGCTCGCAGGTCGTTAGGTACTTTGGGCGAGGAACTCGCTATCTGGATGGCTGGAGTGGTCATGGGCTGTGTCGCTTGGATTTACCGGTCTTGTTTACTAAACTTGCATACATTGGTTTTTGAAACATTGAACAGTGTTTTACTATTTGCTTCCGCTGTCACTATTTAACTTGGATTAAATTCTATGAAATTTTCTATTAATGAATAGAATTTTGTTCAACATATTATGGTTGGTTCAATGTGATTGGTGGCTAGATCCTGGTACGTCACACGCCTAGCGGGGGTTACCGCATGTGGTATTTTGGGGGTGTGACAGCGGATTCAAACATATCATTCGTACTTTCATTCCTTTCATGCTTCGAATCTGTCTCGCGGATTCTAACATATCATTCATGCTTTCATTCCTTTCATGCTTCGAATCCGTCTCGCTGATTCTAACATATCATTCGTACTTTCATTCCTGAAAGTCTTACATTTCTCTTTAACCCCACGTCCACCTACTACCTAATTCTAACGGACATATCTGTAACAATTATCACGGTCTCATGAACGTCATATGTTTCTTGTGTACTGGCCAGGTACACCGTCCACATACTAGTTTCGTGTCTTCATGTAATCGCCACCTTATGTTCGAAAAATTAAGTTTCGGCACGTGTAACATTTTCAAAACTTCATTACCATTCCACTATTATATTTCATTTAAAATTTCCTTTCACTTGCTTAATTACACCACTTCATACGCCCACACGTTAAATTTACGTACCTGGGGTCCATTGGTCTTATCACTTGCCTTGATGCCGGTTCTAGACCGCATTCACGGATCATCATTTCCAAGCAGTTATGCTTACCTTACACATAATATAACCGTTAGTTTCTTCATATGAATGCATACATATACGTTTTCATTCCGTTTCTACATTTAGATCTTGATCGAGTCATGGATTGTACGGGTTCCTCGTCACAAGAGCACACAGGTTTGAGTTCAAGTACCTATACTCTCGTACTTGATTCTCTCAAACCGGGCTCTGATACCAACTTGTAAGACCCTAACACGTATTTAGCATAAAGTCGCAGCGGAAATTCGTACCATAAAATTTCTTTTATTAAAGACGTCTTGAACCTACTCGGAGGTTCATTTTGAAAATAACCCTTTTACAATAAATGCTTAAACCAACTCATTTAAGAAACAAAAGCATGATTTATGTTTACTAATATACATAAGGAAACATTCCCGTATAATCTGTCCTGTGACTCGGTCTTCGATCTTTACTCCTCGTGATGATATTCCGTGATTGATAATGCCTGCACTCACCAAATACATTCATAACATTAGTACACATCATAATTAAAGACAAGATTTATCCTCGTATATTCTTCATTTTGTTATCTCTTTACATTCAAGCATTTCACCTGACCATCAATTCCTGGTGAGACTTCAACATTATACCTGCATTACGCTTAACACTTGAGGTACATTATTAATGACATCAGTATTCAATCGTATTGACAACCTGCATACATTCCAACAAATATACAGTTGTACATACATACATACACACATACATACACACATACACACATACACACATACACACATACACACATACACACATACATACATACATACATCCCTACTTGCATACATGCCTACCCACATACCTATCTACATACGTATTTACCCTCGTACATACTTACATACATACATACGTATGTACACACGTGCTAAGTTCATACACACCTTCTTACAAACATATAAACATACAAATACATGCCTACCTTTCCTAAAACATGAAATAAATTAATCATACTTAGTATATAAGCGTTTAAAAACGGTCTAAACGGGTTCGCGTTGCATATACGAATAAAATATAATTTTTTCAATATTCTGGAGCCCGTGGCGTCGCGCGACGGCCTATGGCCTTCGCCGTCGCGTCGCGCCACCCTCCCCCCCCCCCCCCCGTTTGAACAGAAAGTTCGCAGCTGTTGCTGCATATTCCCAGCATATCTCAGTTTTACGGAAACGAGCATAACTTTCTCGTTTTTGATCCGTTTTACCCGATTCTTTTTCCTTCGTGATCGTAATTTAATTCTCCATCACATGGAGTTAACATCCGACATCCGGATTAACAAAATTCTAGACTTTTAAGCTATCGACTTATCACCTTTTTACAAAGTTTTGACCCGTTCCTGCATTTATCAAAATAATCTGTTTATTTGACCTCAATTTCTCATGAGTCTTATAATTTCAACGTTGTTTATCGTAAAAGATTAAATTCTTGGATGTCTTGCATCCTCTTAACCCGTTTCCGCCTAAAAGCTTATTTTGACCCGTTATGGGTATTTACGCATTAAATGGTCTATGACATACAACACCATACTCTTCACTTTCACATTTGACCAAAACATTACTCTAATCAATTAGCTTGTTTCCAAATGACTTTTAAGGTCATTTGCCCGATATACCTATCAAGGGCGTTTTTGCCAACTTTACTCCATCCTTTACAACAAAGGACTTCATTGCATATTTAACCAATCCTACTACTTAGCTACAACTCTAATCACGCATACCTTGCTCGGATCAAAGCTAAGATCCGTTTAATACTTCATCCACCAAATTGTTAGATGATAGCAACGAAACCCCTTCGCTATTCATTCTGTGAATTCATAATACTTGACAAACAATTCATTAGTCGATAACGCCAAATGGTAACATCTCCACCATTTGACCCGCTAAATATAAATGTCCATTTTACCCTTGTGGGGTTATAATTACTCATTAACCCATCCATGTAACTTATTTCTTCGTTAACTTGTAACCAGAATTACCATAATACCCTTTTTATCCTTTTTAAACATCAACCTTAATTTCTTATCATACCCACATATTCTGACCCGTATCAAATACTTGTCGGAACATCATACTTCACATATTTACTTACCATGTTCGTAATCAATACAACGGATAGATATTCTATGAAAAGGGGTGTAAGTTTTACTTACCTAGCATCCGAATATACTTCCCGTGCGCATAAGTCCCGTTTGACCCGCTTCTTTCCCAAAGCTTCCTTGCCGCTTCCCGTGCGCATAAGTCCCGTTTGACCCGCTTTTTTTTAAACTAAAACTTAACACTAAACACTTTGCGCACGCCTCCCCCTCAACGGCGCCATTTTGATGTCTGTCGTTAGTGACATGCAAAAACCGAAATAAACTAGGTAGCTAGAGTAAGTCGGATATCGAACCAGAGGAGGATTGTGGAAAGTGTCGAATGAAAAGTCTTAATTAATTACTACTGAATTAGAAAATCGGTGTGATGGATTATAAGAATTATCTAAATTAACGAATAAAAATTAAAAAAAAGATTGAGTTGTAATAAACAATGATGAGAAAAGGTGATCACTCCGGGATTCAGATTCTGTAATTTCTAATAACTTAGTTCTGATTTTATTGGATGCTATTGATTGAATAGTAAATCTGTCACATCTACCAATTACCTATACAGTTCAAAATCTTAATATTAATTGATCAGATAAATATTAAAACAAGCATACATAGAAATCATTCAATCAACAAAAGCATAATTTGATTCAACACATAATTATAACTCTGACTGTCACTCAGGATTTGTCTGTCACACAAATTATATAATCACGCAAATAGTCGGCTCTCACCCGACTACAAATCCAAATCTCAGTACAAAACAGAAGCTAGAATTAAAAGTGTCTCACAAAAATCATTCACCCGAAGTGTTCACGAGAGATTTAGCCGCTCATAATACTCGTCCGATCAAAAGCTTGGTAAACAGCTAGAGACATCATCCCGATCCCCAGTCTACGTGATTCCCCCTCTCCCGAAACCTAAAGGCTGCATATATTCTATATGTAGATGAGTGATTTGTTATTGGCCCACTAACCAGCCGCCAAGTCCAAACTGCGAAGCCCACATGTGCGTTTATATGTATTATGTTGTATGATATTGTTGACAAGAGAGCCCAAGTCCCTCCAAATCGGCCCACATAAAGAAGTCCACGTGAGCTGCCAAACAAATTGTCCACTCCAATTCTCAATGTGTGCATGTAAGAGGTGTGGCCCCCTATATTTCACGTGAATAGCTTCTCAAAAATGGTGGATGAAAAGAATAATTATGATGATGATAATTGTGATGTTGAGAATTGATATGTCATCAAAATAATTAATTCCTCTCACTTGTTCACGTGTCTTCGCTGCTTTCCCCATGTCGGCTCACTTTAAGGTTTTCAATTATTATTTTGTTTTTCATCCAAACATGCGCAGCCTTTGTAATTTCCGTAAGCCAGCCGTAGCTTACGTATTCAACCGTAGGCTACGGTTTGGACTCTCTGTTAAATTCATGCATGTCATTCCGTAAGTCACATTTGATATCCATAAGCTATGTTCAAATAGCTGCTAACACTTGTTTATCCAACATCGATCAACCATATTAGCCATACTCTTCGCACATATATACTTCCATCAATTGACAGTTAGCTTCCTGAACTTTATACTTTCACGATTTTCACACATTCAAGCCATGTCTTGACCCGAACAACTTGGGTTTAATGTGAAGTGTCTTGGTTATCGTCCTTGCTTGTTCCGTTCCATCACTTTGCACTCCAACTTTACCATTTTACGCGTTTAACCTGAGAAACCATAAAAACCCGTAGTGAACACATTCAACACACATAGTCACGTAAACGACAATAAAATACATAATTTAAACACTTTAACACACGGGTTTCACACTCTCCATCATGTGACAAGCGAACTCAACTAATTCGCTTGAGTGGCAAGCCTACTTCATCAAGTTTTTCACCAAATGTCACTCTCCCCTTACAGTTTTTCATCAAACTCTATGGTGTTTGCTTGCCACTTAAGCAAACTTTTCGAGTTCATTTGCACGAGTAGCAAACTGCCTAGAAATACATTAACTATACAAATAGTCTATAAGTAGCTGAATCTTAAACCTACTACTAATTCAAAAAAAGTCAATCAAGACTCTCAAACTCTACTCCAAGTTACATTCTTATGACAATCATGAGCGTTCACCGTTTAGAAATACAAAGGCTTATCCCACTTGTTTTGCTTAGTTCTAAATGTTAAGATTTGTATGCATGTTTGTAAATCTCCGATAAGGAAGTACTATAAGGGCATAAACAAACCTTAAGGTGTTTCAAAAGGTTTGACCTTAAAAGAATTGGAAGACACATTGTAGTGGATGACACGACTTTGATAACTCCTCTAATAGCATTCACGGGTAAGGATCAAATAAGAAGTTTATTTTGGCTAGGAAGGATATGAAGCAATTGTTGAAAGTTAATCCTAAAAACTTGTATGAGTTGAAAGTTGAAGGGCTAAAGTGAAAGATTGATATAATTAGTTTTTATTAAAGTTTGGTAATTTTAGGTAAGTCTTGGAGAGAAAGTTTAGTAATTGGTTTAGGAAAGGTTTAATTACTTGGAGAGCAAGTTTAGTTTAACTATAAATAGGGGTCTAGGTTAATGTTTTTATTTGTCTCTTTTCTTTGTAAGTTCGTATGTTCGTTTGATTGAATAGAAAGAGTCGCGGGTTTGTCCCCCCAATATCTCGTGTTCATGTTTGTTGATGCGATTGTTTGAACCGTCTGGGCCAACAATTGGTATCAGAGCTTTGGCTCGTTGTACACACGGTTCGTACTGAAGAAACGATTTGCTGAAAAGGTTGATAGCCCATTATGATCTTCGTTTTTTCCTCTTCGTTTGTGTTTGACAATAAATTTGTTCTTGCTGTTGCGTTGACCAAAAAGGTGTAGTCCTTGACTCTTTGTTTTGTGCTGATCATAAAATATCTCTCTTATTTGCTCTAAGAGCTTACATCGACTAAAAAAAGAAAATATCTTCTTTGTTTGTTTGTTTGGGAGTTGTGTCAACAGAAAGCAATTATAGTCATCGATTTGCAAAAGTCATGAATTAATATGTTTTGTATGAAAGATTATTTTGAATAAAGAATAAATTAATTTTCTAAAATAATTAATTTGTTCAAATTAATTGATCAAAGAAAAGAAGCAAGTTTTAGAGTTTGAATAGACGGTTCAGGTTCAAGATTGTTAATAACAAAGAAGATACAAAGCAGGTTTGTTTCTTTAATCATAAGAAAAACAAATTTGTGTTTAGCAAGATTGTTTTCGAGTAATCAAGAATGTTGTTCTTGATGGTTTAAAGAAAGTAAGAAAGTAGGAAAGTAAATGAGAGCGTTCTTGAAAAGAAAGTAATCAAGAACGTTTCTTAAAGAAAGAAAGAAATAGAAGAAAAGTTTGTAGTGTTTGGTTATTTATTAGAGATTGGTTTTGGGATCGGGGATCAATTCTAACTGAAAAATAACAAACCGGAAAAGAAAGTAAGGATAAGAAAGGCAAGATGGTGACTGCGGGACTTCCAGTATTGACGAAATCGAACTATAAAGAATGGTCGATCAACATGGAGGGAATTCTGAAAGTGTAACACCCTTGTTCATTTTATACAATATTTCGTATAAGAGCAGGTTTATACGATTTATACATACGTATGAAAATACGAATAAACAAAAACATTTTAACATTTCAACATCATGTGTTTAATACGTCTTTAAAACGTGCCAACTAAAAATAATGCGGAAGCTTGATTATTGATTGTGTTCGGTTCCTTGTTGAGCTTGATTGTCATCCGGAGTTCCAAGTTATTCCTACATTTCATAAACCATGAAATGATTAGTTATACGAGCTTAAAATGAGTTTAGAACAAGTCCGGATACGAAAACGGACAAGAAAATTAAATTTGCCAGCTTTGGGTTCTCACGCGGGCCGCGACAGAGACACCCTAGTCTTACGCGGGCTGCGTCGTATCGTCGTGTGTCGCGACAGATTTCTGGTCAGCCGTCGCGTGGCGCGACAGATAAGGTTTTCCAGCGAGTTCAGATCTGGGTCCTGCATTTTCAGCTATGCATGTTTTTACGGAAACGGCCATAACTTCTTCGTTAATGGTCCGTTTTACCCGATTCTTTTTCCTACGCGACCGTAATTTAATTCTCCATCTAATGGAGTTGAAATCCAACATCCTACATAATAAAATTTCAGACTTTTAACTCTTCGGCTTATACCCTTTTTATCAACTTTTGACCCGTTCGCGATTTCATCACCAAACGTGTTTATTTGATCCTTTTATCACATACACTTCTTCAATAAATGTTATCTACCGTATTGGATTCTAATCACCAGTTTATTGCACAATTTAATCCCTTTTTCGCTTATATGCTTATTTTGACCCGTTAAGGGTATTTAAGCGCTTTCGAGCCTAAATTCGCTTTAGATTACTTCTAGCACTTCATCACCACATTTCTTATCCTATAATCTCCCGCCACAACCGTGTTTATGGTGGATTTAATGTGGTGATCAATATAAACCAAATTTTACCTCTCGAATCATTATTTTACGGCAAAAACTCAAATAGTGTCATTTGGCTAATATAATACCTCTTTCAATTTCTATAATTATTCTAAGTATTTACCTAGTCATAAAACTCGTTTACAAACAACCTTTAAGGATCGTTTGTTCCATTTAGCCTACAAGGGCGTTTTGGTCGATTTTAGTCCTTTTATGACTAAGGACTCTCTCTCAAATTATTTGACCAAAATAGCACTTTTAACTACAACATAATTATGCGTACCTGGCCCGGATCAACAAGTAGACCCGATTTATACCTTGTTTTCATTATCTCACCATCAATGGTGACGCAATTATCCGATTTGCTAATCGGTCCTGTTGACATAAGACTTGACAACCACATTAGTCGATATTGTCGAATGGTGTTATCATCACCATTTGACCCGTTTGGACTATATGCTCAACATTATTTATTTAATCAAAAACATCGTTTTTGATTTCCAATTCATACATCCATCCCATCCCGAATTTTATAACCATACCCTTTTTCTTTTACACTCTTTTCTTACAACTTCAACCCATTTCGGCTTACGCCATGTGTATCCTTTTATCCTTGATTTACATTAGTCGACACTTGACAAATTTCCATATTTCCAATATTATCATTATCACGTTTACAACGTATCCAATAAACGAGTATTCTACATAAGTGTATAAATTACACTTACCTCGCATCCACGCCACGCTTTTCTTTCCGTACTTGCTCCGTTTGACCCGCTCCCTCTTCCAAGCTTTCACCTAGCTTGTTAGGCGTCAAACTATTGTCAAACATTTACAAGGCGGTTAAATTAGTCATTAACAATCACGACTATTCCACCTCACTTATTTTCTATGCCGAAGCTACTATTCGGCTTCATGATTAGTTAACTTAACTTATCTAAAGTTAACTACTTTCAATCACATGTTTACTACATTAAGTCTAAATCAACATAGTATTTAGAACTCTTATCACTTCATATCACGCGTAATTGCCATATCATTCAAATACGCGTTTTCACTCTAAATTCAATACTTTAGTTCTCATTTAGGCATTTTAACAAACACCTAATGTGCATAATTTCACATATTTACTAACTAGTTCATAACTAATTATTTTCACCAAGATTTACATCAAAATCAAATCTCTATGTCTAGTGTTCATGAACTACATCAAGAACTTATATCATAACAATCAATATTCATCAAATTAACACTCCAATCCGAGTGCTCATCATAACATACAAAAACCCACTTCAAGTCATGCACAAGCTTTCACTCAAACTTATAATTTGTTCAAGTATCTTGCATCAACTATCACCTATGATGATTTCTAACACAACCATATCATCATCTTCATTATTAAGTCAAAACCCACTTAGCACATAATAGGGTAATTATCAAATCCCTAGTTTTGACAACAATTCATCAAATTTTCTACTAGGGTTTGTTTCTAAACCAAGATATAATCATAATAACACTCATAGAATCAATATTCATTCCAGAATTTCGATTATGATAGTTCATCAAGATTTCAAAGTTTCACCAAATAGCAAAATTCAACATAACTTGTGATCCCCATGACTAGGTGATCGTTTTTATGTGTTCATGCAGTGATTTGAGTCTTGATTCGAGCTTCAATTTAGCCATTTAGTGTGAACTAGGGTTTTGCTCCTTGGAGCACCCTCCTGGTCGATCAGAAGAACACGCACACACTGTGTGTGTGTATTTTTTTTTTGTTTTATTAAATAACTTTTTAAGTTATCTTAGATTGGCCCCTCTAGTTTGTAGCTTTATAATAAGGGTTATTTCCCAAGTTTCCTTCTTTGTTTTAAGGCACATATTTAACTAGGTTGATATTCCTAGTTACTTGATGGGTTCGGGGAAATTATAACCCGTTTTATTTTTAAGTCCCGTTAACTCGGGCCTTTTATAAACTTATTTCCTTAAAAGTATTCATTCACGTTTTATTAAATATTAGGTTTATTTATTTAAATCCTAATATTTACCGGGTTACTTCTACCGCTAACGGTACTTTACCCGTCTTTTAGTATTAACGGGGTTTGATTACCAAACCCGTTTTCGGGGTGTTACAGAAAGACTATGGCTTTTGGGACGTTATTGAACCTACAGTCGGCGTAGTTGTAGATGAAAGGAAGATGCACACTGCATTGGGGTACATATGTCAAACCTTGCCGGACGACATCTTGGTGCAAGTTGGCATACTCATGAATGCTAATGAAGTATGGTGTGCCTTGAAGATTCGATTTCTTGGAATCGATCATGTACGAAAAGAAGAACAGGAAAAAGTAGCTCAAGAAGCCGCTGAGAAAGAAAGATTGGATAAGATCGCTGAGAAAGAAAGATTGATTGCGATTGTTCAAGAAGAACAAGCTTGTAAGAAAGAAGCATAGGAAGCTGTAGAGAAAGAAGAAGCGTTCCAAGCTATTTTGGAAAGTGAAGAAAAGGAAAGATTGAATAAAGAAAAGAAAAGACTTGCTTTGGAAGAAGAAGAGAAAAGTGTGAATCTTCAGGTATGTTTTCCTGACTCAAACAACCTTGAAGTTAAAGAAATTGTTAAGATCAGTGAGCAGAAACGAAGCAAGGAACCTGATCATGATGATGAGAGAAAAGATCTAGTACCGTATGAAAGAAAGAATGCAGCTAACAAATCTGCACATTTAGAACCGTATGTCAAAGTTAACGATCGAGAATGTGACACCCACGGAAAATGCGCAGTCGTCCTGATTAGCATCGCATGGTGTGGCGGATGGCTTATCAAATTTCGGGACGAAATTTCTTTCAAGTTGGGGATAATGTGACAATTCGAGTTTCCGACTTTCACTTTCGCATTAAATACACGTTGACTTTGACTGTTTAGTTGTTTAATTTGTTGACTTGTAATATATACATGGTGATATGATGAAACATGGTGTGTTTGCATGATTATGTGTTTGGTTGTACAACTTGAAAAACTTAAACTGTTAACACATGAATGAACTCGACGAAACAAAAGTGTTTCGCCAAGACCAGACTCGACGAAACAGATGCCTGTTTCGTCATTTCCATTTCGACGAGACCAGCTGATTCGCCGGCCCACGATTCGCCGAAGCCCATTAAGGGCCGATTTCGTTATTTCGCGTATATTCACGTACAAAGGGTTCAGTTTTGCATTTTAACAAAACGAGAAAACCCTAGAGAACCCTCTATTGTGTGACGGCAAACGAGCACTAATCGGAAATCCTTGTGTGATCAAACGGTTAGTGAATCCATGTGTTATTGATTGATCTCTCATCTATATACGTGTTTATTTGTACTATGATTCTGTTTTGATGGTATGTTTGTAACCGACATTACCCGTTGAATGTTAGGGTTCATGTTAGGATGTTGAATAGGGTTTGATACAATCTGTTGATTCAATTGATAAATATATATATACGAATTTCTCATGAAACCGAATCAGGAATTGGTAAGCTGTTAAGATCAGATCTGTGCATGATATACGTGAATATTGATAATGATATCTTGATGATTTGTTACCAACCGAATACGTGTTACCGTCGTGAATCGATATATGTTTAAATAATCTACGATCCAAGTATTAACTAGATGATGATTGTATGGTGAGCGATTTCTGTATGATTACGGATTGATGTGGTAACGGCTATTCATGATCATTAGGGTTTCTGTGTTACACTGTAACTGATCGGCATGATTGACGTAACTGATGCTTGACGTAACTGAAACTAGCTTACGAATCGGAACTGTTGACGAAACAGATAGGGTGTTTCGCCAAGGGTAGTTGACGAAACAGAATTATGTTTCGTCAACGAATGGAACGACGAAACAGAATGTGTTTCGCCAATAAAGTGTTTCGCCAAACTTGTGTTTCGCCGACTTGAATACATTGCACAGTAACTTAGTTGAATTCTGTTAAAGGTTAACCTGGTTAGTTAACTGCTGTTAAGTGTTAACTGCAATATTTAACTGCTGTTTAGCGTAATCATCTTGTGTATGATCTCAAATACGTGCTACTTGCTTATCAACTGTGTGTCTATACGTGAACACAAACTGATCTCACATACGTGCATACTATAGGACGTGATTGATTATTTGCGAGCACATACTTAGCATTCCGAGCAAACCAAGGTGAGTTCATTGCACTTCTTTAAGCATGCGTCCCGGTGGTTTTGGAATATCATTACCAATGCTTGTTTAGGGGCATTGGGGTTGGGCACACTCCCAGGTTATATTGGGCACACTCCCATGGTATATTGGGCACACTCCCATGGTATATATTGGACACACTTCCAATATATAAGACTCTCCTACGTTAATAACAACTTCAAAATGAAATGATGAGTTGACTTAACAGATATCTGGTAACTACACACATTAACAAAACCTTGAACTCACCAGCGTCGTCTGACACACTTGTCTGCATGCTTGCAGGTCATTAGGATTCGTGACGTGGACTTGCTATCTGGGAGTGCTGGAGTGGTCATGGATCGAGGCTCTTGGATTAATTCATAAGTGAAACATTGGTTTTGAACATTTCTTATGAAACAATTGTTAAACGACTTACTATATGCTTCCGCTACTCAACTCTTTGGGATTAACTTTATGTTTGACATTTTCTATTGGTAATTCATAACGTGTTTTATTAAAGTATTTATCATTTGTTCAATGTGATTGGTGGCTCGAACTCTGATGAGTAACACGCCTCGCGGAGTTCCCGCAGGTGGTATTTTGGGGGTGTTACAGTTGGTATCAGAGCCACTGGTTATAGCGAACTAGGTTTTAAAACGTTTTATAAAACCAGACTATAACCGAATACCTTCGAAGCATCGATCATGACACTCAGCTCCAGATCGCAAGGTTCGTCTTCTGTTTAGCTTATGCATTGCTTTCTTAGTGGTCACGCACTCATAACTTACATGAAACGATACACTTGATATTATGGTGACTTGATAGTGTGACATTACCCTTCGACTCATGTGCATTGTAAACTTGTGATATCAATCGTTGTGTTGTGTGAATGGGGGAAACTTCGAGCGCAAGCTAAGAGGCACTGAGATAAGCATGCAAATTGCCTTATTATTATGGGTGCACACTTAATAATAACGTGGGGTGCATGCAAGTCCCAGTGAGGCTTATCAAGTGTGAGAAGGGTTCTGCCTTATTATGTGTGAACTTGGTAGTGCATAGATATCAACATGATCCTTGATTTCTATCTCGTTTCAATTTCCTAAATCGGTTCATCTCTATCTATAGAATCATGAGTGGACGAGGACACGGACGTGGCAACATTAACCTGACTCAGGCTGAGTTGACTGACCTAATCAACACCCGTGTGGCTGAGGCTTTAGCAGCCTATCAAGCTGGTACGGAATGTACCAAGTACTCTATACTCTTATATCGTGTACACGTCTTTTCACTCCTGTAATGTGTTTCCTTTCATCCTTTAGGTCAGCAAGCGCATCCCCAGAACAATCATCCCGTCTGTACGTTTAAAGCGTTTATGGACTGTAAGCCACAGACCTTCACCGGGACTGAAGGGGCTGTGGGACTCTTGAGATGGTTCGAGAAAGCAGAGTCCGTGTTTGCTATATGTAACTGTCCCGCTGGGGACAGAGTGAAATATGCTGCGGGTACCTTGGCGGATGGTGCCCTAACGTGGTGGAATGCCCAAGTGCAGTTGCTGGGCATCGAGGCAGCGAATGCCACAACTTGGGATGATTTTAAAGAACTGATCAGGGAGGAGTATTGTCCTCGGGATGAGATCCAGAAGTTGGAAAACGAGTATTATGACTTGAAGATGGTAGGATCTGAAGTCGAAGCGTATGTGAAGCGATCGTATGAACTGGCCGACATGTGCCCGAATTTGTCCCGGCCTATGTCTCGTAGGATTGAGTTATTCATCAAGGGGCTGCCTCCGCGTGTAAAGAATTTGGTCACTGCAGCCCATCTCAATGATTTAACACAGATTGTCCGTTTGACCCACAAGATTGTGGATCAAGAGGTAGAGAGTAACTCGTTACCACCGCGTGTTTCAACCACTACTGCTGCTGCACCCACTGCCACTGCATCCGCTAATGACAACAAGCGGAAGTGGAACGATTACGACAAAGCATCTAGTGCGGGTCAGACTCAGAAAAGGGCAGACAACAATAGCAACCGCAGCATCAGCCAGTCGTCTTCTGTCAATCAAGGCCAGGGAGGTAGCCACAGTCAGGGTTCGTATGTAGGGAGGAAACCACGGTGTAACAAGTGTGGTTATCATCATTTCGGGCAGTGTGGACGGGTATGTAACAGGTGCGGTAAAGCGGGCCACGAGGCCAAGGATTGTAGGGCCCCACAGCCCAAACACCAGCAGCAACAGAACCAGCAGAATCCGAGACAGCAGGGACAACCACCCCAGCAGAACCAGGGCTTCAGGAAGGGGTGCTATCAGTGTGGGGACGAGGGTCACTTTAAGCGGGATTGCCCTCAGTTAAATCAAAACGCTAACGACAACAACCGCCCGAATAACAATAATGCTGGGAACAACAACAATGGCAACAACGGGGGCAACGTGGCGCGTGGTCGCGGATTTACTATTGGAGCTGGTGAAGCTCGAAACGACGGCAATGTGGTTACTGGTACGTTTTCAGTAAATGGTGTTTATGCTTCTATTTTATTCGATTCAGGTGCTGACTGGAGTTATGTGTCTTTGGAATTTAGTAGACGTCTAGGATTGAGTCCTACGCCTCTTGTTGTTAAGCATATAGTAGAAATAGCGAATGGTAAAACTATCGAAGCGTCACATGTTCTCATGGGTTGCAAATTAGATCTCTTAGGTCAAGTATTTGACATTGACCTGCTTCCTGTCACTCTTGGGAGCTTCGATGTAGTTGTTGGAATGGATTGGTTATCCAAATATCAGGCGGAAATTCTTTGCAAGGAGAAGGTCGTTCGTATTCCCCTTGCCAGTGGTGAATCTCTATCGGTCCAGGGTCATCGTAGCGGCGCTACTGTAGGTATTATCTCAGCCATGAAGACCCTAAGTTTTCTACGAAAGGGCTATCCTTCCATTCTCACCCTGGTTACTAATTCTCAGACTAACGAAAGGAAACTCGAAGACCTTCCTATTGTTCGAGAGTCTCCTGATGTCTTTCCTGAAGAACTCCCCGGTTTACCTCCACATCGTCAGGTGGAATTTCAGATTGATCTTCAGCCAGGAGCAGCGCCGATTGCTCGTGCTCCGTATCGTCTAGCACCAGGAGAGTTGCAAGAATTGTCGAACCAACTTCAGGAGTTATTGGACCGAGGTTTCATTCATCCTAGTTCATCTCCTTGGGGAGCCCCTGTATTATTTGTAAAGAAGAAGGACGGGTCTTTTCGTATGTGTATAGACTACCGTGAGCTCAACAAGGTGACGATCAAGAATCGTTATCCTCTGCCTCGCATCGACGACTTGTTTGACCAGCTACAGGGATCCAGTTTTTACTCCAAGATTGATTTGAGGTCGGGGTATCATCAGGTACGGGTTAGAGAGGAGGATGTGCCTCGAACGGCTTTTCGAACGCGGTATGGTCACTATGAGTTCTTGGTTATGCCATTTGGGATGACCAACGCACCGGCAGTCTTCATGGATCTCATGAACCGCGTGTGCAAACCTTACCTTGACGATTTCGTTATCGTTTTCATTGACGACATCTTGATCTACTCCAAGAACAAGGAAGACCACGAGCGCCATCTTCGTCTCATTTTGGAGCTCCTGAGGAAGGAGCAATTGTACGCGAAGTTTTTTTAAGTGTGACTTCTGGATTCGGGAAGTGCATTTTCTCGGGCATATCGTTAACGAGATGGGTATTCATGTGGATCCTGCCAAGATCGATGCTATACGAAATTGGGCGGCACCAAAGAATCCTTCGGAGGTGCGTCAATTTCTTGGTCTCGCGGGGTATTATCGCCGTTTTATTCGGGATTTTTCGAAGATTGCACAGCCTCTCACCGCCTTGACTCAAAAGAAAGTTGTTTATTTTTGGGGATCGAACCAGGAAGAAGCTTTTCAGCTTCTAAAGCAGAAGTTGTACAGCGCACCGATTTTATCTCTACCAGAAGGTACTGAAGATTTTGTGGTTTATTGCGACGCGTCTATTCAGGGTCTCGGCTGTGTGCTGATGCAGCGAGACAAGGTGATAGCTTATGCTTCTCGACAGCTGAAGGTACACGAGAAGAACTACACGACACACGACCTGGAGTTAGGAGCCATAGTCTTCGCGTTGAAAATTTGGAGGCATTACCTGTACGGTACCAAGTGTACCATCTATACCGATCACAGGAGCCTTCAACATATTTTCGACCAGAAGGAACTGAATATGCGTCAACGGCGTTGGGTTGAGCTTTTTAATGATTATGAGTGTGCTATCAAGTATCATCCGGGTAAAGCTAATGTTGTAGCCGATGCTCTTAGTCGCAAGGAACCGAAACAGAAGCGTGTTCGTGCCCTACAGCTTACTATTCACTCTAATTTACCTGCCCGGATTCGTTCAGCTCAGATTGAAGCGTTAAAGGAAGAAAATATCGAAGCTGAAGGATTACGAGGTTTACACAAGAAGAAGTTCGAACAACGGTCTGACGATATTTACTACTTCATGGAACGGATATGGGTTCCTTCATTTGGTAATCTTCGAGAACTTGTGATGGACGAAGCACACAAGTCGCGATATTCCATTCATCCAGGGTCTGATAAGATGTACCAAGACCTCAAGGTTTTGTATTGGTGGCCGAACATGAAAGCTATTATTGCAACCTACGTGGGTAAGTGTTTGACCTGTGCCAGGGTCAAGGCCGAGTACCAGAAGCCTTCGGGTCTACTCCAGCAACCAGAGATACCCATGTGGAAATGGGAACAGATCGCTATGGATTTTGTTACGGGGTTACCTAGAACACAGGCTGGGAACGACACTATATGGGTGATTGTCGACCGTCTCACAAAGTCAGCACATTTCCTAGCAATCAAGGAGACAGATAAGTATTCGCAGCTCGCAGCAGTGTATCTTAAAGAGGTAGTTTCTAGGCATGGGGTGCCGACTTCTATTATTTCTGATCGAGATCCTCGTTTTACTTCGGAGCTATGGCAGGCTATGCATAAGATGTTCGGCTCACGTCTCGATATGAGCACGGCTTATCATCCACAGACAGATGGTCAGAGTGAGTGTACTATTCAGACATTAGAGGACATGCTGCGGGCATGTGTTATTGATTTTGGGAAAGGATGGGAGAAGCACTTGCCGTTGCTAGAGTTTTCCTACAACAACAGCTACCACACCAGTATCAAAGCGGCACCATTTGAGGCACTGTACGGGAGGAAGTGCCGTTCACCTCTCTGCTGGGCTGAAGTGGGTGATAGTCAGATCACAGGTCCTGAGATGGTACTCGAAACTTCGGATATGATTGTGAAAATCAGGGAACGTATGGCAGCTGCTCGTGACCGCCAGAGGGCCTATGCTGACGAGCGTGCCAAGGAAGTGGTGTTTGAAGTGAATGACCGCGTCATGCTGAAAGTCTCACCGTGGAAAGGGGTTGTACGCTTTGGGAAGCGTGGCAAGCTGAATCCACGTTATGTTGGGCCGTTTAAAGTTCTTGAGCGTATCGGTAAGGTGGCTTATAGGTTGGAGTTACCCACTGAGCTGGGCAATGTTCACGACGTATTTCATGTATCGCAGTTAAAGAAGTGTTATGCTGACGACCCATTAGTAGTACCATATCAAGAGCTGAAAATAGACGACAAGTTGCAGTTTGTCGAAGAACCAATTGAGATTATGGATCGGGAAGTTAAAGTTCGTAAGCACAGCCGTATACCTATTGTGAGAGTTCGTTGGAACTCAAGACGTGGTCCGGAGTTCACGTGGGAACGCGAGGACCAAATGGAACTTAAGTATCCACATTTGTTCCCCAAGGACAAGACCAAGCCTAGAAATTCTAGATCTCGTGTGACTGGTGAATTTCGGGACGAAATTCCCATTCAAGTTGGGGATGATGTGACACCCACGGAAAATGCGCAGTCGTCCTGATTAGCATCGCATGGTGTGGCGGATGGCTTATCAAATTTCGGGACGAAATTTCTTTCAAGTTGGGGATAATGTGACAATTCGAGTTTCCGACTTTCACTTTCGCATTAAATACACGTTGACTTTGACTGTTTAGTTGTTTAATTTGTTGACTTGTAATATATACATGGTGATATGATGAAACATGGTGTGTTTGCATGATTATGTGTTTGGTTGTACCACTTGAAAAACTTAAACTGTTAACACATGAATGAACTCGACGAAACAAAAGTGTTTCGCCAAGACCAGACTCGACGAAACAGATGCCTGTTTCGTCATTTCCATTTCGACGAGACCAGCTGATTCGCCGGCCCACGATTCGCCGAAGCCCATTAAGGGCCGATTTCGTTATTTCGCGTATATTCACGTACAAAGGGTTCAGTTTTGCATTTTAACAAAACGAGAAAACCCTAGAGAACCCTCTATTGTGTGACGGCAAACGAGCACTAATCGGAAATCCTTGTGTGATCAAACGGTTAGTGAATCCATGTGTTATTGATTGATCTCTCATCTATATACGTGTTTATTTGTACTATGATTCTGTTTTGATGGTATGTTTGTAACCGACATTACCCGTTGAATGTTAGGGTTCATGTTAGGATGTTGAATAGGGTTTGATACAATCTGTTGATTCAATTGATAAATATATATATACGAATTTCTCATGAAACCGAATCAGGAATTGGTAAGCTGTTAAGATCAGATCTGTGCATGATATACGTGAATATTGATAATGATATCTTGATGATTTGTTACCAACCGAATACGTGTTACCGTCGTGAATCGATATATGTTTAAATAATCTACGATCCAAGTATTAACTAGATGATGATTGTATGGTGAGCGATTTCTGTATGATTACGGATTGATGTGGTAACGGCTATTCATGATCATTAGGGTTTCTGTGTTACACTGTAACTGATCGGCATGATTGACGTAACTGATGCTTGACGTAACTGAAACTAGCTTACGAATCGGAACTGTTGACGAAACAGATAGGGTGTTTCGCCAAGGGTAGTTGACGAAACAGAATTATGTTTCGTCAACGAATGGAACGACGAAACAGAATGTGTTTCGCCGACTTGAATACATTGCACAGTAACTTAGTTGAATTCTGTTAAAGGTTAACCTGGTTAGTTAACTGCTGTTAAGTGTTAACTGCAATATTTAACTGCTGTTTAGCGTAATCATCTTGTGTATGATCTCAAATACGTGCTACTTGCTTATCAACTGTGTGTCTATACGTGAACACAAACTGATCTCACATACGTGCATACTATAGGACGTGATTGATTATTTGCGAGCACATACTTAGCATTCCGAGCAAACCAAGGTGAGTTCATTGCACTTCTTTAAGCATGCGTCCCGGTGGTTTTGGAATATCATTACCAATGCTTGTTTAGGGGCATTGGGGTTGGGCACACTCCCAGGTTATATTGGGCACACTCCCATGGTATATATTGGACACACTTCCAATATATAAGACTCTCCTACGTTAATAACAACTTCAAAATGAAATGATGAGTTGACTTAACAGATATCTGGTAACTACACACATTAACAAAACCTTGAACTCACCAGCGTCGTCTGACACACTTGTCTGCATGCTTGCAGGTCATTAGGATTCGTGACGTGGACTTGCTATCTGGGAGTGCTGGAGTGGTCATGGATCGAGGCTCTTGGATTAATTCATAAGTGAAACATTGGTTTTGAACATTTCTTATGAAACAATTGTTAAACGACTTACTATATGCTTCCGCTACTCAACTCTTTGGGATTAACTTTATGTTTGACATTTTCTATTGGTAATTTGTAACAACTCTCATCAAAAGTACTATTTAATGTATTAATTAGTCTAAAAGGAAACCCTAATTGAGAGACCCAAGTGATTCTGAACAAACCCTGAAATTTTCATAATTTTCAGAATCAGGATTAGGGCCCCTAAAACTCAAGGGGGGTAAACCCTAGTGGATAATTATCCACTAAAATTCGTTGTCAAGTTACTGAAAATTGAAAATACTGACTCACCAAGGCTAGTCCCAGTCGTGGCTAGTCTATGAGCCTATTTTCAAACCATACGCACCGTAGCAAAATATGCCCTACGATGCGCAGCCAGTTTAAAAGGGCATACGATGCGCAGGGGATATTTGGCTACGATGCGCAGGGCTTCCAAATTTTCACCTATAAATAGCAGACACTGGTAGTCGAATTTTGAACATTTTACGACGAAACTATTCTCACAAATACACTGAGTTTCGATCTGTTATTCCAAAATTCAACCCCCGGGTATCGAAATTCTGCTACAAAACAGGGTATTAGCACAATCGCTGCTACGATTCAATTATTCGAAGATCAAGATATACAATGCATGTTTAAATGCCGCCCACATTAGGGTTATACTTTATCGTTCGTCATTAATTTGACGAATTGTCGTTAATTCGATAGGTAAAGTATTATACTTTATCGTTCGTTGTTAATTCAACGGATCATCGTTAATTCGATGGGTAAAGTATTATACATTGTCGTTCATTGTTAATTCAATGGATCATCGTTAATTCGATGGACAAAGTATTGCATTTTGACATTCATTGTGATAGTTTGATTTCGTAAATTATCGTAATTGCTAGAGTGATTACTAACCCAGTTTTGTGTGCATTATTTATATTAGGTTAACAAGGCTAAATCATAAATTAGACTCTGACCATATTAAATCAGCAATGTGAGTCATTCTCTCTTTTTATCAAATCTGTTTACAAAAGTGTTTTATTTCAAAGTTATAATTACGGGGATTAAGTCTTTGTAATCACCAAGTTACAACCGGTATGTGGGGTTTTGTATACATTACTTGATAATCGTCACCATTGGGGCAGCCAGTGGGGGATATGACCGCAGTCACAGACACCATTGGACGAATGGGCCAATGGGTCGAGTGGCAAGTACCGTGGGTAGTTGGCTTGATATCAGAAACATTGTAATCGCTCTTAATACTGTATATTATAACAAATGTGTCATTTTAGTAAATAGAATGATTCACTCAGTATTTCCTGCTGACAAAACCTTTTTCAAACATGTTTCAGGTGATCTGTTGTAATTCAGGAAAAGTGTTGGGGAGCAATTCAAGCTGACTGATAGTGGCTCAATATAAAATAAATAAATACTTTTGTAATATCACGTTTTTATAGTAAAAACATACTATTGTAAATTATCGGGGTTTTATCCCGAATTGTGAAATAAAATAATCGGGGAAAATTTTAGCTTTAAGCGATCCTGTTTCCGCTGTTAAACTCAATTAAATCAATACCGCAGTATTTTCTGCCGCGGCTCCTGAAACGGGTCAAACCGGGTCGGGGGCCGTGACAGAAAAAGGTGGTATCAGAGCCACTGGGTTAAGCTGACTAAGTATTTAGAAATGCTCCATTTTTCCTGATTACAGCCACTGGGTTAAACTAATTAAGTATTTGGAAATACTTAATTTTTCCTGATTACTATTATGTGATTATTTGTATTATTAACTGACTATTTGATTATTTGTTAGTTACAGAATGGGTAAGAAAAAGCTATCAAGCATTTATCTTAAATTAGAGAAATCATCTAATGAAAAAGGAAGTTCATCCCGAACCAAATCCTCGAGTCAGTCGGAAATTCCTGAAGAAGGAATATTCGTGCGAAAGGCACAATACGAGGAATCACTTTCTCCTCAAAGGAGGGAAATGATTATTAAGAAAAGTAAAGAGAAAATCCGAGAAAAGAGGATTAAACGGGAAACTCAAGAATTAATTGATAAATCACCTTGGGAAGATAAACTAGATGAGAAATGGGCTAATTTATATATGCTAGCCACCGTAGCAGAAAATATAAATCTTTAAAGATTAGCACCCTACTCTCATAAATCTAGAAACTTTGTGTGATAAATAAAACTTGAAACCTGAGTGTATTTGTCAGTTATCTTTGTAATTAACTAGTACATTTTATGGAATAAATTACAAAGTTTATTTGTAAATTTTAACTTAGTATTTTATGCATTTTGCATATATGCTACATCAGCATGAGTGAGATAACCGAAGATTTCCAGAATCTTAATCTTTATCCCGTAACTGTCGAAGCTTCCAAAGAATATATTAGCTACTATCCTGATATTGAACAACCAGTAGAATTCAAGGTTCCACCCCTGAGCAAGCCAAAACAGAAGAAAAGAACTTATGTAGGATGGAGGAAAATCCGTAAGAAGAAGCCAGTTAAGAAACTGCCCAAAATAAATAATCCTTTGAAAAAGGGAAAAGAAGTCGTAACCGGAGAGAATTCCAAACCACAAGAAATTGAAACTGGAGATAAAAAGAAGGGTAAGGAAGTAGAAATACAATTGGAAGAAATTACTAAAGAAGTAATAATGGAAGTTGGGCAAGGGTCTATACCAGCTCAGAGAGAAATCGGAGAAAGTTCCAATCCAACCCAGGAAAGAACTTTTCAAGATGAAATAGATTTTCTGTTGGAAAACTGTGAGACGATTCAGCCTGTCCAGACAAATCTTTTTACCTATCCTATTGAAAACCAATTTCCTATGAATTGGGAATCAGCAGCAATTCCAGATCCCATAGTTCACTCCCAACCCATAGGAATGGACGAATGGTGGACGAACGATTGGCAATTTCAAAATATTGTCAACGATCCATACACTTTTCTTCCACAATTCGATCCAGAGCCATTACCTAACCCACCCATGAGCACTGAAAACATGGCCGAGCTTCGCCATTTTGGCGAAGAGTTGTTTGATATGGGAAATAGAATGAGGGAGATAGGTGGACAGATTGCGTGGAAGTACGACGAGAGAGAAATGCGTTTTTAAAAACAGCAAGTAACGAGAGATGGTAACAAGGACAAAATGGTAGTTGTATAATAGTACTAATCAAGTTAGTCTGTAAATAATCAATAAAACTCTGTATGATATCTGTGAGTAATGATGCATATTACAATAGATATATAAATAAAATCGAAAGATCGATTGTTTTGACTATATTTGTATTATGCAATTTTCTGATTATTTGTATATAATTATTATTTGTCAGTTACTAATAAAATTTATATATATACATTATCAGATGGCAAACAGTGGTAATGAACCTATTAATGAAGTTAATCATTCTGAACAACATTCAAGAGATCAATATATGACTCGGCAAGATATCGAAACCATTGTTGCTCAAGGGATAGCCAATGCTATTCCAGCATTCGTCGCTGCTATCAAGAATCCACCCGAACCGCAACAAATTGTTCCGAGCAAACAAATTACTGAAGATAACTTCAGTAATAGTGTGAATGGAGGCAATAATCATGTTAACCAAAATAAGGAACCACATCAAGCTCCATTAACCAAGAAAATGAAAACTGCAACGCCTGGTTGCACTTTCAAAGAATTTCTTGCTTGTAAACCCACTGAATTTGCAGGCAATGAAGGAGCAACTGCATCACTGCGTTGGTTAGAGAAAACCGAAGCAGTTATTGCAATAAGTAAATGTGGTAAAGATGACCAGGTCATGTATTCATCCAATCTGTTCAAAGAAGGAGCACTCGAGTGGTGGAATACTGTGTTACAATCAAAAGGAAGAGCAATAGCTTATGCTATGACTTGGGAAGAATTTAAAGGTTTGGTGGAAAGAAAATTCTGTCCTGAGTATGAGAAGGAACAGATGGCGAATAAGTTTCTAAATCATCGGATGATGAGTGTGGATTGTCGTGGATATACCTCGACATTCTTCGAATATGCAAGAGTAGTACCAACATTGGCTTCGCCAGAACCGGTACTTATTTCTCGCTATATTTGGGGGCTAATTAGCGAAATCCGCAATATTGTTAAAGCTGCGAGACCTCGCACTATTGATGATGCGGTAGAATTAGCCAACACTCTGACCGATGAATTAATACGTACAAGAGACGAAGATAGGAAAAAGGCACTAGCTCAGAAAATTACCCAAGGATTTCGTGTGGGTAATAATAACAGCTTCAAGAGAAAAGGCACAGGGCAATCTCCAGGACCGTCATTCTGCAAGAAATGCAAAAAGAAGCATTTTGGAAGATGCGATATTACTTGCAATTTTTGCAAAGCTATAGGACATCGTGAAGAAAACTACAAAAAGAAAACAGTTATTTGTTTTAACTGTGGAGAAGCGGGGCATTATAAAACAGAATGTCCTAAATTGGTCAAACCAGTAGACAACAAACCAAAGACGACAGAAGGAACTACTAAGAAGAATGCCAGGGCATTTCAGCTGACCACCCAAGAAGCAGAACTCATTCCGGATGTGATAGCGGGTACGTTCCTAGTTCACAACGTCTATGCAAAAGTATTATTTGACTCTGGTGCAAACCAAAGTTTTATAAATACTTCATTCTGTCAAGCTCTTAGTTTACCTTTAACCAATATTAGGCAGATTTTTACCGTTGAAACCGCAGACGGAAATTCAGTTAAAATAGACAAAGTGTTGCAAGAAGGAAACATAGAACTTTTAGGACATAAATTCTCTGCAAGACTATTGCCGATGAATTTAGCTGAATTTGATGTTGTACTAGGAATGGATTGGTTAGTAGCCAACCATGCTAGAATCCTTTGTGATCAGAATTCTATAGAAATTCAATCACCTTCCGGAGAAGTGATTAGGATTACAGGAGATAAACCACGGAAACCCATGAAGTTCATATCAGTAATGAAAGTTGCTAATTATGAACGAAAACAAGGAATAGTGTATATGATTTCAGTAATCATTAGCACTAAAGGAAAAGATCTTAAGGAAATACCAGTAGTATCAGAATATTCTGATATATTTCCAGAAGATTTACCAGGGTTACCTCCAGATAGAGAAGTAGAATTTAGGATTCATTTAATTCCAGGAACTACACCGATAGCCAAATCACCTTATCGGTTAGCACCCACAGAAATGTTAGAATTGAAAAAGCAATTAGATGAATTACTAAGTAAAGGATTCATACAACCTAGCTCATCCCCTTGGGGAGCGCCAGTGTTGTTCGTGAAGAAAAAGGATGGTTCAATGAGAATGTGTATCGATTACAGAGAATTGAATAAGGTTACAATTAAGAATCGATATCCATTACCTAGAATTGATGATCTTTTTGATCAACTTCAGGGAGCTAGATATTTTTCTAAGATAGATTTACGCTCTGGATATCATCAATTGAAGGTACAAGAAGAAGACATACCTAAGACTGCTTTCAGAACTAGGTATGGTCACTACGAGTTTACAGTCATGCCCTTCGGGTTAACGAATGCACCTGCAGCATTCATGGACATGATGAATAGGATCTGTAAACCGTATTTGGATAAATTTGTAATTGTTTTTATAGACGATATACTTATTTATTCCAAAAGTCAGACAGAGCATTGTGAACATCTTCATGCACTCTTAACTTTGTTAAGAAAAGAAAGTTGTACGCCAAATTCTCGAAGTGCGAATTTTGGCTAAAGGAAGTACAATTTTTAGGACACATGGTGAATCATGAAGGTATTCATGTAGATCCTGCTAAGATAGAGGCAATTACCAAATGGAAGGTTCCACAAACAGCAATGGAAATTAGAAGTTTTATAGGTTTAGCTGGGTACTATAGACGGTTTATTAAGGATTTTTCCAAGATAGCCGTACCATTAACTAAGTTAACCTGTAAAGCCACTAAGTTTGAATGGGGACCTAAACAGGAAGAAGCTTTTAGGATTTTGAAACAGAAACTAACCCATACACCAATCTTAACCTTACCAGAAGGAACTGAAGATTTTGAAGTATATTGTGATGCTTCAAAATTAGGATATGGATGTGTGCTTATGCAACGCAAGAAGGTAATTGCATACGCATCAAGGCAGTTGAAAAAGCACGAAGAGAATTATACGACTCATGATTTAGAATTAGGAGCCGTAATTTTTGCCCTTAAGATTTGGAGACATTATCTGTACGGAAGTAAGTTTACTATCTATACAGATCATAAGAGTTTAAAATATATCTTTGGGCAAAAAGAGTTAAACATGAGGCAAAGGAGATGGATGGAAATTTTAAGTGACTACGACTGTGATATTCAGTATCACGAAGGAAAGGCAAATGTAGTTGCAGATGCCTTAAGTCGTAAGTATTATGAGAAACAACGAAGGGTTCGTGCTCTCAGATTAAATCTCCAAATAGATTTAATGGAACAATTGAAGAATGTTCAAACTACAGCAATCAAGGATGATGCTGAAGGGATGAAAGGACGAATCAAAGAATTAGAACAAGGAGCAGATGGAATTTGGAGATTCCATAAAAGTAGAATCTGGGTACCTAAGCAGGGAGACTTAAGACCTAAGATTTTAGAAGAAGATCATAAATCTAGGTACACTATGCACCCAGGAAACAATAAGATGTACCAAGATTTAAGGAAGAATTTCTGGTGGATAGGAATGAAAAGGGACATAGCCAGTTATGTTTCTAAATGTCTTACTTGTTCACAAGTTAAGGCAGAACATCAGAAACCTTCAGGATTACTACAACAATTAGAGATGCCAGTATGGAAATGGGAACTTATAACAATGGATTTTGTTACTAAGTTACCCAAAACCAGAAAAGGTAATGATGCGATTTGGGTAATTGTGGATCGATTAACCAAATCAGCTCACTTTCTACCTATGAAAGAAACCTTTAGTATGGAAAAACTGGCTAAATTGTATGTAGATGAAGTTGTATCCTTACATGGAGTTCCACTCTCCATTGTTTCGGATAGAGATAGTCGTTTTACTTCTCATTTCTGGAAAAGTTTCCAGCAAGCTATGGGAACTCGACTAAACCTAAGCACTGCATATCATCCACAAACAGACGGACAAAGTGAAAGGACGATCCAAACTCTAGAAGACATGCTCCGAGCATGTGTAATAGACTTTGGTGGAAGTTGGGATGATCATTTACCATTAATTGAATTCTCCTATAACAATAGTTATCATTCAAGCATTGAAACCGCTCCATTCGAGGCACTGTATGGAAGAAAGTGCAGAACCCCAGTTTGCTGGGCGGAAATAGGAGAAAGTCAGTTATCAGGACCTGAAATAGTGCAAGAAACAACTGATAAGATTACTCAAATCAAGGAAAGATTGAAGACGGCTCGAGATCGTCAGAAAAGTTATGCTGACAATAGAAGCAAGCCATTAGAATTCCAAGTTGGAGACCGAGTACTGTTGAAAGTTTCTCCTTGGAAAGGAGTAGTCAGATTTGGAAAGAAAGGAAAGCTAAGTCCAAGGTACGTAGGACCATTTTCAGTGATCCAACGTATAGGACCAGTAGCTTATCGTTTACAATTACCAGAAGAATTATCTGGAATACATAATGTATTTCATGTATCCAATCTCAAGAAATGCTTATCAGATGAATCTCTGGTAGTACCTCTTCGAGATATAAAGGTAAACGAAAAGTTGAAATTTGTTGAGAAACCTCTTCAAATTGAGGATCGAAAGATCAAGTTTCTCAAACACAAACGACTAGTTTTAGTCAAAGTCAAGTGGGATTCAAAGAGAGGAGCTGAATACACTTGGGAACTGGAATCAGAAATGAAGAAGAAGTATCCACACTTATTCCAGTAAATCTCGAGGACGAGATTTTTCTTAAGGTGGGTAGAATGTAACAACTCTCATCAAAAGTACTATTTAATGTATTAATTAGTCTAAAAGGAAACCCTAATTGAGAGACCCAAGTGATTCTGAACAAACCCTGAAATTTTCATAATTTTCAGAATCAGGATTAGGGCCCCTAAAACTCAAGGGGGTAAACCCTAGTGGATAATTATCCACTAAAATTCGTTGTCAAGTTACTGAAAATTGAAAATACTGACTCACCAAGGCTAGTCCCAGTCGTGGCTAGTCTATGAGCCTATTTTCAAACCATACGCACCGTAGCAAAATATGCCCTACGATGCGCAGCCAGTTTAAAAGGGCATACGATGCGCAGGGGATATTTGGCTACGATGCGCAGGGCTTCCAAATTTTCACCTATAAATAGCAGACACTGGTAGTCGAATTTTGAACATTTTACGACGAAACTATTCTCACAAATACACTGAGTTTCGATCTGTTATTCCAAAATTCAACCCCCGGGTATCGAAATTCTGCTACAAAACAGGGTATTAGCACAATCGCTGCTACGATTCAATTATTCGAAGATCAAGATATACAATGCATGTTTAAATGCCGCCCACATTAGGGTTATACTTTATCGTTCGTCATTAATTTGACGAATTGTCGTTAATTCGATAGGTAAAGTATTATACTTTATCGTTCGTTGTTAATTCAACGGATCATCGTTAATTCGATGGGTAAAGTATTATACATTGTCGTTCATTGTTAATTCAATGGATCATCGTTAATTCGATGGACAAAGTATTGCATTTTGACATTCATTGTGATAGTTTGATTTCGTAAATTATCGTAATTGCTAGAGTGATTACTAACCCAGTTTTGTGTGCATTATTTATATTAGGTTAACAAGGCTAAATCATAAATTAGACTCTGACCATATTAAATCAGCAATGTGAGTCATTCTCTCTTTTTATCAAATCTGTTTACAAAAGTGTTTTATTTCAAAGTTATAATTACGGGGATTAAGTCTTTGTAATCACCAAGTTACAGCCGGTATGTGGGATTTTGTATACATTACTTGATAATCGTCACCATTGGGGCAGCCAGTGGGGGATATGACCGCAGTCACAGACACCATTGGACGAATGGGCCAATGGGTCGAGTGGCAAGTACCGTGGGTAGTTGGCTTGATATCAGAAACATTGTAATCGCTCTTAATACTGTATATTATAACAAATGTGTCATTTTAGTAAATAGAATGATTCACTCAGTATTTCCTGCTGACAAAACCTTTTTCAAACATGTTTCAGGTGATCTGTTGTAATTCAGGAAAAGTGTTGGGGAGCAATTCAAGCTGACTGATAGTGGCTCAATATAAAATAAATAAATACTTTTGTAATATCACGTTTTTATAGTAAAAACATACTATTGTAAATTATCGGGGTTTTATCCCGAATTGTGAAATAAAATAATCGGGGAAAATTTTAGCTTTAAGCGATCCTGTTTCCGCTGTTAAACTCAATTAAATCAATACCGCAGTATTTTCTGCCGCGGCTCCTGAAACGGGTCAAACCGGGTCGGGGGCCGTGACATAATTCATAACGTGTTTTATTAAAGTATTTATCATTTGTTCAATGTGATTGGTGGCTCGAACTCTGATGAGTAACACGCCTCGCGGAGTTCCCGCAGGTGGTATTTTGGGGGTGTTACAGAGAATCTGTTGAAGAAAAACCAGAACCGAATGAAAAGTTAAGAGGAATAGTCAGAAAGAAAAGCCCAACAGTGTTTGATAAAGAAAGAAAAGCTAATCCAACTGCAAGTTTTGGGTCCAAGTCGAATGGCCAAGAATGTTTGGATAAGCAAAAAAAGAAAAGAAAAGTGAGGAAAAATAACTTGTCAATTGAACAAGTGATGCAACAAATATGTGAAGATAGAAAAGTTCAAGAAAAGAAAATGTTTAATGAAGTAGGATCTAAGATGAATGTGGAAGGTTTGAATGATGAGCGTGAAGAACCTGTTAAACAGGTTTGTTACAAACAAATGAAAAGAAAGAATAAAGGTGAACCAATGATTGAAATTGAAGAGTTGAGAATATTGTTAGGGATTCAAGACCTTGGCGGTACAAAGTCAAGAAAGTTCGAGTCGGGTTTTTGGATTAAGGGGGAATGTTGAAAGTTAATCCTAAAAACTTGTATGAGTTGAAAGTTGAAGGGCTAAAGTGAAAGATTGATATAATTAGTTTTTATTAAAGTTTGGTAATTTTAGGTAAGTCTTGGAGAGAAAGTTTAGTAATTGGTTTAGGAAAGGTTTAATTACTTGGAGAGCAAGTTTAGTTTAACTATAAATAGGGGTCTAGGTTAATGTTTTTATTTGTCTCTTTTCTTTGTAAGTTTGTATGTTCGTTTGATTGAATAGAAAGAGTCGCGGGTTTGTCCCCCCAATATCTCGTGTTCATGTTTGTTGATGCGATTGTTTGAACCGTCTGGGCCAACAGCAATAGGATTATGACATGTGGCAAAATTTAAAAAAAAGAGGAAGGGTATTTTAGTCAATCACATTCTTTCTTCTTCCTTCTTCTCCCAGTAACTTCAAAACCCACCATTTTCAAAACCCATCATCTTCAACCATTTCTTCACTTTCTATCTTAATAATCACTACATTATAGTGCGATTTTCATCACCAATCAATGATTCAAACACCCGATCAACGTGTTCTTCAGCTTTTTTGAAGAAACCCAGTTGAATATCATATAAAATCTCGTTTTTTCCCTGTGATTTCACTCGATTCGTTCGATTCGATCGCTGATAAGTGTTTCTAACATTCAAATTTCGTCAATCGGTGAAGAAATCTGAAGAAATCGGCTACGATCTATGTAAGATTTTTTTGAATTGCATTTTTACAAACTGGGTTTTTGAATTGAGTCATTGCGTTTTACGATCTTGGCAGGGGTCCGGGGGCAGCGCCCCTGGTAGCAGGGTCCAAGGGGCGACAGCCCCTGGCTGGGGTTGATTAAATTGCTTTAATAAAAATGCATCAGAAAATTTAATTTTCCAGAAATTACCTCATTTCGAAGGCAGTAATTCGTAGACAGTTTCATGTGTTCATTGCGTTTTAGAAATAAGAGAGTTTTATGTGTTTTCTGTCCATTGCGTTTTAGAAATAATAGAGTTTTATGTGTTTTCTGGCCATTGCGTTTTAGAAAAACACATTTTGAAGTGTTTTTAGTTCATTGCGTTTTAGGTAAACACATTTTTATGTGTTTTCAGTCTATTGCGTTTTAGAAAATACACTTTCTTTTGTGTTTTTAGGCCATTGCATTTTAGTAATAAAACATTTTTATGTGTTTTTTTGGCTATTGCGTTTTAGATGAACACATTTTTGAAGTGTTTTTAGTCATTGTGTTTTAGGTAAAACACATTTTTAGGTGTTTTCAGTCAATTGCGTTTTAGAAAAAAGACATTTTTAAGTATTTTCTAGCCATTGCGTTTTAGAAATAAGACATTTGTTTGTGTTTTTGGTGCATTGCGTTTTAGGTAAAACACTTTTTTATATGTTTTCAGTCCATTGCGTTTTAGAAAGTACACTTTCTTTTGTGTTTCTAGGCTATTGCGTTTTAGAAATAAGACATTTTTTTTTGTGTTTTCTGGCTATTGCGTTTTATAAATAAGACATTTCTTTGTGTTTTTAGTGCATTGCGTTTTAGGAAAAGTCATTTTTTTAACTTTTTTTTTTCATTGCGTTTTACGCTACTGGGTTTTCAAATTTTTTTTTTCAAAAATATAGCAATAGTATACTCGTTTTAAAGATAAAAAACGCTCGTTTTTTGGTGCAATTTTTATAAAAAAAATAATGTCGTACGAAAAAAGTTATTAACGTTTAAAAAATGGGGGGGGGGGGGGGAATTGGAGGAGAGAGAAATTATTGTTCTGGATTGACTACAATGCTCTTACACAAACCCACGCGCCTCTTTTCTTCCCTTCATTTTCCCTCATTTAATCTTGGCCCTTGATTAAATCAATTGATGGTCAAGATTACTTCCTAGCCTTTCTAGCCAAATAAACTTTCTATTATATCCTAACCCTAGCATTCACACACCTATGTTTTTTTAACAAAATAACGCAATGTTAGAGAAAAAAACACATTTACGTATTTAGTTTTCTGGAAAAAAAAATCCAACGAATGTAGTTTTCAAATAAAAACCAAATTAGTAAAAACTAAATGAATTAAAAACATATAATATATAAAATATAAGGGAGTAAAATAAAAAAAATGGTTAGAGTTACGTTTTCATATTTTGTTTGAATTGGGCTTTGTGAATTGAAATAACTAAACCATCCAAAAAGTATAATCACATAAGGAAGTGTGGCAATAACTAAGTCACCTAATGATATAGTGAAATAACTAAAAATTAAATTAAAGAAAAAAACAAAAAGAAAAGAAAATGATGCGGTTAGTAAAAAAGAAGTGGATCCCGTCTCTGAAGAGCTTAACGCCCGTTATTAGGTACCCTCAATCCCACATTAAATGCAGACACTAGTGTTTGGCGCAAATGCTCGGTGAGGTGCCACCCCGCTACAGAGAGCCTCACAAATAACAAGTCAACTATATCTATTATACACTGAATATCTACTTTGATAGTTCAGTTTTTATCTTAACTAGTTTTTATTAGCGTCGCGCGTTGCGGCGAAACGGAGAAAATGATAATGTTAAACAAACGATATTTGAAAATGAAGAATGTTGTTTCAAAAGCCAAACGGTAGAATCGGTTTAGTTTATTATCCTACCGTAAAACGATACCAAATAAATACTCTAGTTTGAATACAACTTCATTTTTAATAACACTTGTATCGGAATCTCCGGGGGGGGGGGGGGGGTAAACATAATTGCGTACTTAAGTTTTTTTTAATTAACAAACTACAATTACTAAAAAAAATATTGAATTGATTGATAAAGGTAATATCATTAAAAAAAATTACGAAAATCAAAAAGTAAACGAAAAAAGGGAATATTGTTTAAAAAATTAAAAAAAAAGAAATATGTTGAAAGTAAATATAATAATAAGGTATTATAATATTAAAATAATAAAATATTAAAAAACTATATATTATTTTAAATTTAAAATTACTATTTATCATCCTTTAATTAATAACAATATATATAATATATATATATAATAATATATTTTAATTACTACCAACTAAACTAAATAAATATTAAAGTATTAAACTATAATAAACAATGATTTTTACTAAAATAAATAAATAAATGAGTTAAATATTTTAGTACATGTTGGTTTGGGCTATTTTGCCAATTTAGTCCAAAGGTTTTAGGGTAAATTACTTTTTGAGTCCCTGTGTTTTATGGGTTTTAACTAGTTGAGTCCAAAATCAAAAAGTTTAACGACCTGAGTCCCTATAAGCATTTTCTTTAACCATTTGAGTCCAAATTTCAACCTCAGTTAGATAATCTCAGTTAACTTTTTTTAAAATGACCAAAACACCCTTTTATATTAAAAAACCATTTTATTATTAAATATATATATATATATATATATATATATATATATGTCCAGATCATAAACAATCTTCATCTTCACCATTACCTCCAGAACTTTCTCTCTCTCTCTACCAAAACCACCTCCAACCCACCACCACACCTCCACCAGCAACACCACCGTCGCCACACCATCAATACCACCGTCACCACCACCACTACACCGTCACCACCATAACACCCACCACCGATCTTCACCATCAAAGCCCCACCTTCGACACCATCATCACCATCAAAACCCTCATGTCCAAGCTCCATCTCCGGCTGCGAAATACTCCTCTGGAGCTACGATTCCCAGCAGTTAGGGTATCCACAAGCAATCGAGAGCAGAGAAAGAAAGAAGCCCCCTCTCTAATTTGAGCATCAACACAGCAATTCCAGATGTGGCGAACCCTAACTCTGTGGAGAAGTCAATTTCTGGTGATTCAGAGGTCTCACAAGAAAGAAAGAAGCCCCCCTCCAACGTTCAGGCAGGTATCGCTCTCTGGCCAGATGCCAGATGCAAGATGCAGAGGCGGGAAAAATGCTTATGGTGTTTTCTGATGTAACTGTTCTCCGACGAATCTGTTGCGTCGTCGTCTCCGGTGAGCACCATCGGTAATTATTATGAGTAACTGCAACGGCGAACTGTGACCGGAATTTGATCGGTGCGGTTAATAAAGGCACAAAGTCGGTTGAGAGTTTCTGCTGTTTGTTGATTTTGTTTGTGTTGTTTAAATTGTAACTTGTTTGATTGTTGTGGAATTTGTTAATTTGTTGTGCTAATTTTGTTGTTAGGTTGCTTAAAGTTTGATCATTTGATTCATTTCTGCTGTTGCTTTAATCATTTGATTCATTTCTGCTGTTGCTTTAATATCGGCTTTTGGATCATGAATTGCTTTGTGTTGGAGTAACACTGGTTTGATTCGTTCTTGATCGTTTTTTACACATGCTTGTTTTAGGATATTGAATTGATTGGTTTGATTGTGGGTGGTGGGGTATTGAACTGATTGGTTTGATTGTGGGTGGTGGGGAAAAGGATTCGTTTGTGCTATGCAGGATTTTCCAAAAGAGCGGTTTGCAGGCGGTGACTGGTGGTTGTCGGTTAACGGAAGGTGGTGATAGTGGTGGAGGTGCGGTGGGGATGGTGGTGGTGCAGTGGTGTTAATGGTGGTGGCAACGGTGGTGAAATGTGTGTGCAGGTGTGGGTACAACAATATATATAATATTAAAATATTTATGCATTAAAGACTTGTTCCTTATACTTTTGTGCATATAAGACCTGTACTTTGTGTGTAAATGACCAAATTACCCTTGTAGTTAACAAACTTGGTGGATGGAGTTAGAAATTTGGACTCAAATGGTTAAAGAAAATGCTTATAGGGACTCAGGTCGTTAAACTTTTTGCTTTTGGACTCAACTAGTTAAAACCCATAAAACACAGGGACTCAAAAAGTAATTTACCCAAGGTTTTATTTTTCGCTTGTGGGTCTAAAAAGGTTTCACCGTTGCCATTTTAGTCCACTGAGTTAACTTCATCCATTTTTTCTGTTAACGAGAAGGACAATTCGGTCATTTTATATGGCCGAAGTACCGTTTTAGTTAATAAAATCATGTAAAATCTCCGAATTGCCATTTCCGTTAACAGAAAAATGGATAAAGTTAACCCAATATACTAAAATGACAACGATTAACAGAAAAAATAGATAAAGTTAACCCTGACTAAAATGACAACAATGAAATCTTTTTAAACTCAGATACTAAAAATGAAACCTTTATAATAAACTCAAACCTTAAACCATATGAAACCATATGGACTAAAATGAGATTAAGTCTAAATAAATAAATAAAAGTTTGATAATCAAAATCTCAACTGTCAATCACCTCCAACTGTTATCGTTATCTCTCTCCCACCTCAACCTCTTCTCACTCTAAAATCGCCATGGTTTCCTCACTTTCTCTCTCCTCATCGCACCTACACTCTCATCATCACCACCACCACCAGCAACATCGTAGTCTCCCTCCTACTTTCTCTCTCTTCCCCGTTCGAATTCTCTTCAATTCCTCATCTTCCCCCAAAAAAGTTGCATCAAATTTAATCAGGTGCAGCAGCAACGACGGTTCTCCTTCACCTGCGACTGCTCGGAAGCTCGGAGTGTCAGTTTACAAGCCTAAATCGTACGAAGTTCTCGTTGCAGATGGCGCTAATTCTCTCGCCTGTGCTCTCGATGACGGCAAAACGCGCCTCGAAATTGATTTCCCGTAATTCTCTTATCTATTCAGTTTAAGCATTTTATTAGACACTCGTGCCTCTGTTAATTTTTAAAAAAATTGCATCTGATAATGTGGTGATTGTTCCTCATTGCATGATTTGTTTGTTGAGTGTTTCCCCCAAAAGAACAATAGCCATCACCATCCGACATGTAATTCCGTGTATGTGACATCCGGCCCCTCGTGCCAACCAATTTATTCATTAGGGGACCCATGGTGCTCAATCCCCTGCCTTCGGGTACCCCTACCCGCAGGCCGCACACCCGCTGGTCCTGCGGGTAGTAGTACCTTGAGGGTAGGGTCTTCAGTGTGATAAGATGAGAGAGATAGAGAGAGTTGTGTGTATGGAGAGAGAGTGGGGTCAAATGGTGGGGTCCATGTTTTAAGATAGTGGCGTTACTAAATCGGATAGTTTAGGGTAGTGGATAGACCGAGTGACATGGCGCAAGGGGATTGGCGGGACTAGGTTATTCCCACTTAAGAACGTTTAGGAGCTCATAGACATGCCACCCATCACTAGGTAACTGTGGAATTTTGCTCTCACCCATATCCAATGCGACCAAAACGCGTTGGTGATATTTGCGACGGGCCATTAGTTACGGCCCGGTTATTGGAGTATATTATTATTAGGTTTTATTAGTGTGAGCCTATGGGCTCATTCTTATGATCTCTATATATGGTATGACAACCTTCATTCATAATCAATTGAAGTATATTACCATCTTACACCAGTATATTGTCCGTACTCCGTAGGCAGAACAAAACGATGAGGGATTGCGTAAGGTATCACAGTGTAGATTGTGGAAATGTGATTGTATATAATTCATCCCGTAATATAAAATTAGGTAAAGAGGTAAATACTGGATTAGTATAGAAGTAGGAGATATATGCCTGCCTATTCATGAAGTTAAAAGAGAAATGGAAGTCAATAAACAACTATCAACATTTAGATTTGAGTATAAATGGAACACCAGAGGTTATATACAAACAAAGGGGTATAAATGGAACACCAGGCTAAAATTTGCTCAATTATTCATCTGCAAGAAAACCAGCTCAATGGACTTAGGATATAACTCCAGCAAGTTGTTAGCATCAGAAACTCAGCTGCAAGTCCCGTTGCCCAATGAGGAGCCGGTAAAATTTGCTCAATTATTCATCTGCAAGAAGATCCCGTGCCCTAAAAATTTAATGTTTTGGTATTGGACACGTAGTTTAAAAAGCGTGCTTGAGGTGTGGGGCTATCGGAAAAACGCCTCAGGGTCTAAATGCACCGCATGTGTGTCAAAATTAGGGTCTGGAGGAGGCTAAATTTCAAAAACGACCAAAAGGGATTATGAATGGGTTTGATGAAGGATGTAAAAGAGGTGAGAGAGATGCAGCTTTCAGTTGTACATATAGCAACGTCTCGCGTACAGGAGGATCTCGCTTCACGCCTTGGCTTTCGGGTCATAAACACCTTGGAGGGCCTCACGCTTTTTAAAAAACAAGCTTGGACCCACAGTTCATGACCAGCTGCACTGGCTTCATATCCGCCATCAATACTAGTGGCTCTCGACGAGTCTAAGTCACTTTTCTCACTAAGTAATAAGAAAGATCGTTTGTTTGTAACGGGAAATCAAGAAGCTAGTCAGTCTTTATTTATCTACTGGAGTATATACATCGTCTGATTGACACCTATTCAATTGTCATAACTCATAACTTTGACAAAACTTCTGCTTACATTTGTTATTTTCAGTTTGCTTACATTTTAAATTGTTGACATCAACAGGCCATTACCTACCAGCATTTCTTCATATAAGGTATCTTCATAGACTTCATGCTTTCTTGCTGGTTTCGTAAAATGAAGCTTCTCGAAGCTTTTTTCTAAGTATAAAGCTTCCCCTATATGACATTGTGAAGGGGTCTTCAGATGAGTTTACCGATGCCAATGTGCAACTTGCATTGGCTGTTGTAAGGAAGCTACAAGAAATTCGGGAAACACGAGCTCGCATTGTAAGTCATTGTTATTTTCATTTCATTTTCTTCGTTTGAAGTATCTACAGTTTTTGTCCCAAATTTGAGATAACACATGACCCAAATCAACCCATTTACAAGTAAACGGGTCAAAATTGCCACCTCATCGTCAACCGTTGATGGTATACGCGTTTCGAACTTATTGTTTGATGTAGGTGTTCCCTGACAAGCCAGAAAGACGTAGAGCCTCAGAGCTATTCAAATCAGCTATTGATTTGGTAAGTGAAATAATCCTTTTAGTACTAATTTATATATGGATTTATTTTTACATTTCAAAGTATGTAAATTGGTGCACTTGAAACAATAGATGCTGTTCAACTGAAGTTTGTTCTGCTCCTCTAAAAAAACTCTTTTGTTATTGATCAGTTTATATGAACATATCTTTGTGGAAACATTAGCAATATGTTCTTGTTAGCTGTTTTAAATGTTAATGTCATTATAAACCCTAATCTGAGATTCATAAATCCCTATATGTCCTTAATCCAGGTTGACGGAATCACTATCGGTTCGTTGGATGATATTCCAGCTGGCCCTGTTTCTTCCTTCTTCAAATCTATAAGGAACACACTCGATTTTGATTTTGACGATGAAAATGAAGGTTAGTTTTATAGAAAAACAAACTTCTCTAAACTTCCATACTGCAGCGTTTATTTTAATGTGGAAGAGGAATATATACTTGTGATCATATTAGTGAATATAGTATATAATAATTAGATTTTTTTTTTTTTTTGATCATGTATTTGGATTAAAAGTGAAAGTGCACTAATTTTAACGTTATTTTACTAATTTCGTGAAAATAATGTTAAAAGAGGGGGATGGTTAATCATGCATCATGTGGGGGTGTTGATAGCCGAAAGACACGGGAGTACATGCGCTAATTGGCCTTTGTCTTAATTGCCGAGTGTTATGTGCCTTATGTCCAAGGCTTGATACAAAACTACCATCGAGCCAGAGGTCTCACTGGAAGCAGCCTCTCTATTCCAACAGGGTAGAGGTAAGGTTGTCTACATCTTACCCTCATCAGACCCTACCTTAGCTTTGTTATTGGTGGGATTTACTGAGTATGATGATGATGATGATGATGATGATGATGATGATGATCGGTCATAAGGCAGGAAACGAAAGTCAAAGGCCGTTAATTGGCGGTTAATGACAGTTTTCTGGTACCCCAAACGAATGGGTATAACTACCTTGTTCGTACCGTTTCATAGACTATAAATGGGCGAAAAATTGTATGGATACGTAGATCAATTTCATAATCAAAACAGTCTGCGTTGACTTTCGTTGACAGACGAAATTTATCCAAATTGACCCCATGTTATTGTTCTTGATGCATGATTAATTCGTAATCAAGTGTTTATGACATTTATTTTTATAACTGACCTGTTTATGACATATTTTTTTTTTTGTAACTGACCCATTTATAACATTTTTTTTATAACTGACCCGTTTATGACATAGATAGGTGGCAGTCTGACAAACCGCCAACGCTTTATGTATTCATTTGTTGCAGCACCCGTGAACTTGCTACCATCGAGACATATCTGGTACGGGTGTATTTTCTCTTATATGGATTGGTTTAGTAACGGGTAAAATCGGTTCAGGTTGAAAAAGGTGGTTTTGCTACATGCAAAAAAGAACAAAATCGGTTTGGTTGACCAACAAACACTTCTTGTCCACTATAAAAATTCTGAACAGTTAATGTTCGAATTATGGTTTAGAAACAATATTGTTCGTACAATAATTAAAATCTCTGAATAAAACAATATTGGTCCATGCTGACGTGCAGGAAAAATTTGGGGCATCAACACCCGCGCTTCTATTTAATCTGGAACTTGAGACGTTACGGTAATATTTATGTGGATTTAATTTCAGATAAAATTCATATATGATGCTATTAATTTTAGTTTTTTTTTCCTCTGTGACAAATGGAATGGTTGGATTTGGCAGAGCTGACCTTGGTCTTCTTGGTTTTCCACCGAAAGATTTACACTACCGATTTCTTTCTCAATTTACTCCGGTTTTTTATATTCGGATAAGAGAGTATTCCAAGGTAGTTCTTTCAATCTTATGATTTTATTTATTTAAATTATTTTTTTGTAGTGTTTGGCATTTCTTTGATAGACATTCTTACTTTGAAATGTAAAGACAGTAGCAGTAGCACCATATATTGTGAATTACACTGGGGCCCTCTTCCGCCAATACCCTGGTAAGAATATTAATTTTGACATTACGTTGATGACATGTCAGCAGCCCCATCTGATGCCATATATATGCATATGAAATAATATATTTACAAGTTCCTCTAAAGTTATCTTTTTTTAGAACAATTAGCTTTAAAATATTAATTTTGACCCTACTGTTGCAGGACCCTGGCAGGTGATGCTTAAGCAAACGGATAATTCATATGCTTGTGTTGCTGAAAGTGAAACCCGCTTCACCCTTAATGAAGTAAGTACTTCACACTTAGTTTTTGACCCGTTTCTTTTCAAGCCGATTTTGTTTATTTTAGTGTTCGACCCGTTAGGGATAAAAGGGTAACCCGAATCAACACATTCATAGACATTTGTTTGGTATGAACAGACGAAAGAAGAACTGCTAAGGGTTCTTGGACTGAAGGAGGAACAAGGAAGCCAACTTGAGTTCCTTCGCAGGGGCTATAAGGTAAATTTCTCATTTCTATTCGTTCCTCCAAAAATTCACCCTCCACCCGTAGGATGTATTTTTCTAGAAAGTTCCAGGCTAAATCACTCATCAGCCCATCCATCATCATTATCGTTATCATCATCATTAGATAATAAACTGATGGTAATTCAAAAGATGTTTCTTGGTTAAATTGCTCATATGACCATTATCATAGATACAAATTTTCAATAAACTGATGGTAATCCATCTTTTTTTTTTTCTAAGGCTTATAAATAACTATATTTTTTAATACACTAATGCCTCTTTAAATAAAATGATTTATAAAATTTTATGCATATTGAATACGCTTTGAGCGGGTTTCAACCAACCGTTAGCCTGTTTTCAATTTAGTCATTTTTTTATCTTACAAATTTGACCCCTTAAAGGCTTTGTAGAGTTCAAACTTTTGGCCTTCTTCCATAACGTTTACCATTTTTTTGTACATTTGGTATAATTCGGTGTGTTGTCTGCAGACTGCAACATGGTGGGAGGAAGACGTTGATTTGGAGTTATCATCAGCATGGCGTAACTAAGTTGAACCCGATAAAAAAAACGGGGCCTAGTTATGATCATTTCATATTGTTCTTACATGTATATCAATCAGTACACATATTTCCTCTTGATTTTTTTTTTCTAAAGTTTTATATACTTCCATTTTTGTCACTAGGTCTCCTATTGGTCATAGTGAAGAATATACAAGTATCAGTCGATTGATGTTGAAGACAAAGGGCAAGCATTGGAGCAACCTTTTAACGTATCTATGTGAAATCAAAATCGGTTAACTTGGGTTACATTTTATTATTAATACGTTATAATTGGTTAAGAAGAAAACGGGTAAAAAGTTTTCTATAGCAATACCAAAATGCTTACCGCCTCCAGAATTGTTGTATCAAATAAACCTTAGATCATCTTAACAACAGTTTTTTAAGTTTATATTTAACATATATGATTGGGTTTTGAACAATATGAGCTCGGATTGAAACCGGTCATTTTATCAAAACATCTGATGACAAATAAGAGTTATAGAAACTATATGTATTATTATTTTATAGAATAAACATAAAAAGACAATCAATATAAGAATTCATAAAACCCCAGCATAGCTATTCAAAACCTGCGGTTGAGTAATTTTTCTGTCCTACAGGTTTATTTACTTCAATTTCCCCCAGATTTTCTACATCCCATTTTACACCTTTTTACTGCTTCAAAGAAAATGATCATACAAAGAACAAACTTACTAACACAAACAACACGACACAACATTATCCAGTTTTGATACAAAGTTTTCAAATTTTGAAGTAAAGCATGCAACATATTACAACATCAACAAGAAAACATGTGACAACAATACTTAGGTATAACATCATAAACCATATACCTTAATTTGCTGAGGAAACCAAAATATGCAATCCTCCATGATCTTCTCACTATCAATGGACCCACAATCATCCAAAATCCACACACAAATCCAACCACTATGCTTATAATCAACCCCCAATCTGCTCCATCCTCTTCTTTTTTCTCTTCTATTGTATGAGTTGCTGCTTTAACCAGTTCACAACCATTAGTTTCAGTTAGTGGAGCTCCACAAAGTTTGTTGCCAAAGAAGCTAGACTCATCGAAGCTTTGAAGTTGTGTACCTGTTGGAATTCTTCCTGTTAAATTGTTGAAGGACACGTTGAAGCTACTCAAGAAATGTAAACTTGACAAGCTCATGGGAAGTTCCCCGGAAAGCCTGTTTACAGATAAATCTAAAGATATCAGTTCTTTCATGTTTCCGATCTTCTCTGGGATAATTCCACTCAATTGATTTCTTGATAAATTCAACGATTTTAACTCCAAGAGGGACATTAGCTCACTAGGAATGTGTCCGGTGAGATTGTTACTCGAAAGGTCTATCAACCTTATTAATGGAAGAATACTGCTATATGTGTCCTCTCGTCCATTCGTCACCAATGAATCACCAACGATAGGTATTTCAGGTCCAGCAATATAGATGTAAAAAAAGCTTTGTCCTGAATTGCTTTCGATGCCGGAAAGGATACTAAAGTTGTTGAAGCATCTCGGAATATTTCCAGATAGGTTGTTATGAGCAAGATCTAATATTTGAATATGTCTAATATGACAAAGCTCATGAGGAATATTTCCGTCAAAACGGTTTAATCTAAGGTTAAGAATTCTTAAACGAGTAAGTTTTGTTCCAATCCATGTTGGAATGCTTCCAGTAAGTTCATTCCTTCCAAGTTCAAGAACATCTAGCTCTGTTAAGTTCATTAGAGAAGAATGTAATCTTCCAGAGATCTTGTTCCCATGCATGTTCAGATACTGTAGATTTAAAGAACCCAATGTTCTTGGAATCTCACCAGACAAACTGTTATTCTCCAAATTTAAGACTACCAACTCCGGCCATTTCTCCCAACACTCTGGAAGGTCACCCGACAAATGATTATTTCCCAAATTAAGACTGAGCATACTTGTCACACCATTGGAACACAAGAAAGGATCTAACGATCCCCCAAACCCATTCGAGCTAATGTCAATATATTCAAGTGTGGCAGGGATACCAGAGAATGTTAATGGTCCCCGGATATGATTATTTGACATATTCAAATACCATAGCTTGGAGAATGATCTCACAAATGATTCGGGCATGGGCGATGAAATGCCTGCGTTGCTTATGTCTAATTCCCCTAAATCCTTCTGTGATTGCAACCACAGCGGAAATTGAGGCCCTAAAACCCAATTTCTCAGAGACAAATATCCCAACTGGAAAGGGGGAATCCAGTTTGCAACTTGCAGCCTTAAGATTAATTTGTTAGCTGATCCATATAGATCCTTCAAGCTCACTAGTTTGATAAAGTGAGCTTCTGTCACAACACCTGTAAGCAAATTATGAGAAAAATCTAAAGAAGTCAACTTTGAAAGTTGTCCGAGGCTATCAGGAAGGCTGCCATCCAGTCGATTATAACTAATACTCAACTCCGCCAACGATGATAGTTGTCCAATTGAGTATGGAATGGGACCAGAAATTTCATTTGCACCAAGTAATAATGTTCTGAGAAATGACAAATTTCCTATGGAGTATGGAATGGGACCAGTAAGCAAATTATGAGAAAAATCTAAAGAAGTCAACTTTGAAAGTTGTCCGAGGCTATCAGGAAGGCTGCCATCCAGTCGGTTTGACCCAATTAACAACTCCTCCAATGATGATAATTGTCCAATTGAGTCGGGAAGGCTGCCATCTAGTTTGTTAGACGTAGCATCCAAAATCTCCAATGATGATAATTGTCCAATCGAGTTGGGAAAGCTTCCATTTATTTGGTTATGCTGAACATACAACTCCTCCAATGATGATAATCGTCCAATTGAGTATGGAATGGGACCAGAAATTTGATTATTTCTAAGATCTAATGTTCTGAGAAATGACAAGTTTCCTATGGAATGAGGAATTATACCAGTTATATAGTTATAGGACAACCATAATGACTCCAAGGCAGGTGATTTGCACTCGAAAAAACTTTCAAGAAAATATGTCAGACTAATATTACCAAAATTGTTAGAAGACAAATCAATCTCTCTGAAATTACAAAAGTTACCCAATGATTTAGGTATTCTCTTAGTGAGTTGATTTTCAGACAAGTCGAGGCTTATAAGATTTGTTAGATTTTGAAGGGAATCTAGAACTGAACTCGAAATACCACAATAACTAATATCTAACGAGATGAGATTGCTACCGGACAACTCTTGAAATATTGAGGAAGAATTCATGAAATTAGTCCAGGCAGCATGAAGCAACTCAAGAGAAGTCAGATTGCGGAAGCTAGGAATAGGACCATGAAAATCACACCAAGTTAAATCCAATGAAACTAGACTAGTTACACTGAATATCCACTGTGATACTGAACTGTTAAAATCATTGGAAGAAAGATCGAGAACAGAAAGGGATGTGAGATTGACACTAGGAACATACATGTGTAGATTTGAGAGGTAACATCGAGACAAATGTAGCTGGACCAAAGAGGGAAGGGTGTTAATCACCTGAAGCCAATCGGTTGCTTTGCTAAGGTACACGCCACTCATATCCAGGTGATGCAACATACCAAGACTTGACAGCCACTTCATATTCGCCATGCTCGTTGTTTCAAATGTTTCTTCATGAAAACTTCCGAGACACAGAACATGTAATTCTGAGAGATTCCCTAGTTGTGGAGGGATTGTTCCGCCAAAATTGGAACGTGAAAGGTTAAGGTACCTTAGGTTTTGAAAAGAACCAATGAATTTAGGAACTTGGATGCCTCCAAAATCATTGCAGCTCAAATCCAGATGCGTGAGTTGCTTTAGATCCAACAAAGATTGACTTATTTCCCCTTTCAACATCTGCTTCAAGGCTTCTTTTTCTCCTATCGTATAATAATAATCTTGGAATCCACAATGACCATCAAGTCCAGGAAGATGAACACGATGAACATGACCTGTAGAATTATCACAAGCTATCCCAGCCCATGTACAGCAGTCCTTGTTCTCAGCAACCCACGAAGCGAGTCGTTGTGATTCATCAGTGAGGCCATGCTTGAACAGGAGAAGTGCTTGTCTCTCAACGTCATTGCAATGAGAGTTTTGATTAGATGAGCATAAACGAAACAAGGCCAAAACAACAAGTAAGAACAAGTGAAAACAAGAGAAACAAGAATAAGAAGATCGAGCACTCATATTGTTTGATATTAGTTTAGAAGATGAGATGGGAGCTTAATCTAAACTGGAATATTTATGAATACCAATAGTACGTAGCTTTTACTTGACTCTATGAATGGACTTAAACATCTAGTAAACGCCAAGTCAAGTAAACGAATGGTACACACATGCACCAGTCTATACGGACACAAATAGCATCAGTGTGGGGACATGATAAATGAGGGTGATGGATGAATAAAGCAATTTAGATCAAGTCAAGGTTAGCTGTCATCCAATGTTAGTGGACATAAATGGAGAAGTCTGTAATCAACTTTCTCATTTCAAGTTAGAAAACCAATTAAAATTGGGACCAATTTGTGAAAAGTAGAAATCAGTCATTTGTAGTCAACTTTGAACTAGTCCAAGTAAACCATGAAAGGTGCATGACTAAATCTATCAAATTAAGCTCATATATGGATAGTAGGTGAACTATATTTTGTTCTTTTAGTCTAAATTAATCATCTTTGAATCATATAATAATTTGATAGTTTTAATAGATAAAATCACTTGAACCACAAAAAAATATTACATATATATTTCAAGAGAAAAAAAAAAGATGGTTCAAACTCAAAAAAAAAAAAAAAAACAAAAAAAGTTGCCGTTGCCGTTCAAAAAAAAAAAAAAGACAAAGTTGCAGAACAATTTATAAAAAGTCGACATAAGTCAAGTTATTATCATGTAAATAAAGGGTCATCTTATTCTCACACCCCTTTTCACTCTATCTCTCTCTATATATATCTATGTATATAGCGAGATAGAGAGGAGAGGTGTGTGAATATTAACACCTGTAATAAATTTTGTGTTTTTATTGTTGAAGGATGGTGTTAGTTTAATGCGGTGATTGTTCCTCATTGCATGATTTGTTTGTTGAGTGTTTTTCACAAATACCAGAGATAGAAATTTCGTACCGATACCGTACCGTACCATACCATACCGTTGTACGGTGTTCGATTTTAAATTTAGCTCAATTTTGGTAGTGGAACTAGCCAAATCAAACTTGGGTCCTATTTGTGAAAAGTAGAAATCAGTCATTTATAGTCAACTCGGAACGAGTCCAAGTAAACCATGAAAGGTGCATCACTAAATTAGCCAAATCAAGCTCATATCTGGATACCAAGTGAACTATAATTTATTCTTGAGTTAAATACTGTTTTTTCAGTCCTTGTGTTTTGCTTAAAATATCTATTATATTCTTGGATATTACAATGACCGTCAGATCCAGGAAGATGAATACGATGAACATGACTTGTAGAATTATCACAAGCTATCCCAGCCCATGTACAACAGTCTTTGTTCTCAGCAACCCACGAAGTGAGTCGTTGTGATTCATCAATGAGGCCATGCTTGAACTGGAGAAGTGCTTGTCTCTCAACGTCATTGCAATGAGAGTTTTGATTAGATGAGCATAAACGAAACAAGGCCAAAACAACAAGTAAGAACAAGTGAAAACAAGAGAAACAAGAATATGAATATCGAGCACTCATATTGTTTGATATTAGCTTAGAAGATGAGATGTGGGCTTAATCTAAACTTGAATATTTATAAGGGAAAATTACCAAAATGGCCACATCGTGACGGAAATTCTAAAAATTACGACAAAAGTTATGTCTTAGGGGCTGTTTGGCAACTTCTGAATGGTTAAGTGCTGAACCAGTAACAGGTCTGAACCATTAAGTGTTGAACCAGTAAGAGGTCTGAACCATTAAGAGCCAGTATAAAGCTTAACCCTTCAGAGGCAAATGTCTGACCAATTCAGATTAGAGGCCTTAACCATTCAGACTCTGTATAATACTTAACCATCAGAGGCAAATGTCTGAACCATCCAAACATTTGCTTACGAAACAAATACTCTGAACCATTAAGTGCTGAACCAGTAAGAGGTCTGAACCATTAAGAGCCTCATTAAGAGATAAACAAACATCCCCTTGGTTTGAAAAAAAAATAGTAATTTAAAATTGTGTAAAACTGTAACCTTCACAAGGTTATTACAAATAATTAACATATGTTAAGATTTGCTTAAAAACAAATTAAACAATGGTAATTTAATACAATTACTTAAATTTAGATTGATAAAAAATGATTATTTGTTAATTTCATTTAATTAAAACCCACCATTATTGGCGTGCTTTGGAATCTGGGTGCTATGCATAAAAGTGAAAAAAGATGACAATAAGGCCATACGTAATGGGGCTTTACAGAGGCGTGAAAGGTTTTGATAATGCCCTTACACCATCCCTATGAGCATTATAGTGGCATGAAGAGGGAGTGACATTTCTAAAATAATGCCTAAGGCCACCCGGGGTGGTCACGTTATGAAGCCCCATCACTCGTGGAACTATCACTCTACACCGCCGCCAGTCATTTCTATCACTCGTGGAACTATCACGCGTGGAGTGGGTAACGCGTTGTAAATCAAAAAAAGGAACATGTATCTTGTACATTGTGCATTAATATTTGTACATTGGAATCCCTATCACTAGTGATACCACCCCTCCTATATTTCTATCACTATCACTAGAATATTTGGTGCCACATGGCATCATTTGATTGGTTGCTTCCATCACTGGAATCTATCACTAACAAACCACCCCTACCCCCCTAATAAGGAGGAAAAACAAGGAAACTAATAAATGAAAAGGCATTAAGAAGCCTTAACCATTACCATTACATGAAGCATTATGATGGTGATGTGGCAAAAGATGTCTCTTAAGGGGCATTAACCATTACCCATAGTCTAAAGATTGAATCCGCGTGTGATAATTCGTCAATAAAGAAGATATCGCGGAAGTTGCGGCATGATTTCCTGTTAAGAAAGAGAAGAGCACTGATAAAATAATCGTAATTTAAAGTTGTATAAAAGTGTAACCTTCCCAAGTTTATTATAAATAATTAAAATATGTTAATATTTGCTTAAAGACAAATTAAATACTCGTAATTTAATATAACTATATAAATATAGATTGATAGAAAATGATTATCTGTTAATTTAGTTTAATTAAAAGTAACCCACCATTATTGGGTTGCTTTGGAATCTAGGTGGTGTGCATAAAAGTGAAAAAGGAAGACAAGTGGCTCCAAGTAAAGATTGAATAATTGGTCAATAAAGAAGATATCGAGGAAGTTGCAGCATGATTTCCTGGTAATTGGTAAGAAAAAGAAGAGCACTGATAATGATAATAATAATAATAATTAGATTAAAACCGCGTTTTTTTTCCCAAATGGTGGAGTTGAAAAAAGTTATTTATCAAAATAGGGGATTTGAAAAATAATTACCAAAATGGGTGAAACGAAATAATCTTTATTTTGCAAATAAAAAATAGGTTAAATCATACATTGCTTAGCCACGTTTTAGTACTCTTGTTTCATGGAAATTTCATTACGGCGACTACATCTAGTTCTTGTTCGATCCCTTCAGTTTTGCAATCAAGGGGTGAATAAGATGTTATACCACAATTTCTTTCTGAAATTGGTTACTTTAGTCCCTCACAAATCACCAACTGATATAAGTTTACAAACAATGTGAACTGTTAAACCCAATTTTTTAGATATGGTCATCAGATGCTTTCCTTACTATGTCATAGGTTTGACTTTTTGAGAAGGAATATGTAAAAGTAAAACACCCTTGTAAATGTCGGATTCCTAAAAAATACATTTAAGTGGAAATTACTAGTTCCTTAGACTATGGGGGTAGTGTTTGGTATACACGAATGGGAGGTGAAATGAAATGAACTACTGCGAGAGAATGAAAAAATGCTTGTTTGGTTGGTCAATGTAATGGAATCACCCATTACATAAGTTATTCAATTCCTTCAAATTCATTTCATCCACTCCCCCTGTTGTTTTTTCCATTCCATTACCTCTCCCAGCCTACGTCACAAACACCGTCCATCACCTCCACCATTTGCCACCACCACCACCAGCTGTCGTCACCACCCGCCACCAACCTCCGCCGACCACCACCACCACCGTCCTCCGCCGCTCGCCACCACCGCCATCGACTACCATCGCTGCCACCCGCCATCGTAAACCACTGCCACCATCCGCCGACCACCATCACCATCCTCCGCTGCCACCACCCGCTATTGTCGACCACCACTACCCACCGTCGTCGTCGCCACCACCACCCGTCACCACCACCATCGATCACCATCGCCGCCACCCGCCACCACCGACCACCACCACCCCGACCACTACTGCCATCCTTTGCGGCCATCTCCCGCTACCGTCGATCACCACCGCCCACCGTCGTCGTCGCCACCACCATCGACCACCATCGTCGCCACCCGCCACCACCGACCACCGCCACCCCGACTACTACCGCCACCCTCCGCCGACCACTACCGCCACCCTCCGCCGACCACCACCACCATTCTTCGCGGCCCCCACCCGCTACCGTCGACCACCACCACCCACCGTCGTCGCCACCACCATCGCCGTCACCTGCCATCGCAGACCATCGACAACCCCGGCCATCGCCGCCACCACTGTAACAACCGTCACCCACCGACTACCGTCACCCACCACCGCTACCACCGCCACCCATCGCTGCCACCGCCACTTTCGCCACCGATCACCGCCACCACCTATCGCCGATTTAATTCATTCCTTTTTTCTTACCTACCAAACAACGCAAGGTAATGATTTATTCCTTTCCTAAATGGTAACCAAACAAGACTATGGAATGTAATGATCCATTTCATTCCTTTGTCCATTCCATTGCCTCGTCCATTCCATTCTCTCATCTATTCCATTACGCCATACCAAACAGACCCTGGGTGTGAAGGGGCTAGGGTTGGGAGCATTGCTCGACACGTGGAAGGTGTGGACTCCACCAGTCCACACCCAAAAAAGTGGGGTGTGGAAGGGGCGTGGATAGGCGGCGTTGGGGTGTCATGCAGTGGCGGAGCTTGACCAAAAGTTCTGAGGGGGCTAAAAGTCATGGAACCCAATTTATATATTGTATAAATATTTAGGCAAAATAATTGGGAGGACAATCCTATATAATTTTAAAATTTTCAGGCAAAAAATAGGAAATTTTACATTTCTAACCAAAACATTGGGTGGGGGGCGGGTGCACCCCCCACTTTACACTAAGCTACGCCCCTGGTGCCATGTGGCACCTATTTTTTTTGTTTGTTTTTTATATTAATCATAGAATTTAGTAAATAAGTTTAAAAACGCATTTTATTTATATTAAATAACTACAATAAAAAAATACATTACATCACCGAAAAAAAATCAATCATCTTCATCTCCATCTCCATCTCCATCTCCATCTCCATCTCCATCTTCATTAGAGTCGAATCTAGGAAGTGTCGAAACATGTTCTACCAAATCAGCTCGTAGGTTTGAATTTATTTGTCTTGACTCGATTTGATATTGGTTTGCGTTCTCTCTTCGTCACTAATGTCTTCGTTATTTGATTCGGGCTGCTCGCCATAATATTCAACGATTGCACGTGTAACACCCTATTCGTGTAATACAACAACACGCGGTGGAAAACATTGGGGAGTCACGTAACAAATTGTTTCATAACACATGGCTCATAAGGTTTTGTTTTATTGAGTTAATAGTTTACATTGTTTTGGAGAATACAATTAATATACAACAATTGTCTTGTAGGTTTTAAAGTCACTAAGGCCCAAATCCGCCCTATGTGAAGCATGCTCACAGTCAAACATAAGCACTTGAAACACAGGTGAAAATAGATACGTTAGCATAAAAATGTATGTGAATAACATAAGTTTTGTTGTTGAGGATTCATGGCTTTGATTTTGTTAAAAGAATTGTTTAACTAAAAAGTAGCCATGAACCTTTGTAAAAATATTTTCTTTTGTAAAATCATATAAAAATCAATATGAAAATCAAATGATTTAAAAGAAATAATGCATGGTTAAATAAATAACCAAATGATAATAAATTGTGTAAAATATGTCATGTCTTGAAATAGAATATCATGTTTTGGGTAAAAGATGTCGTGTCATGTATAAAAATGTCATGTATTGTCTAAAAATGTCATGTCTTGTCTTGTCTTTGTCGAAGTGGTTTAGATAACGCCACGATGTGTAATGTAATAAAAGCACTTATATATAGGAAGTATCAGCGGCGTATCCACCATGCTTTTATCACATTACACACGTCTCGTTATTTAAATCACTTACCAATAATCACCAAATAATGTCTTGTTTAAACCAATGTCAAATGTCATGTATAAACCATGTCTAATGTGAAATATAAACCATGTCTTGTATAATAAATGTCTTGTAATAACCAATGTCTTGTATGGCAAGCAAAAAGTGTTTACTCAAACCACATATAGTAATGCCATGTATAACAAAGTGTCTTGTGTAACCAAATGTCATGTACAAAACAATGTCTTTGAATAAACAAAAGTTTATGTCAAAAGTTATGTTTTGAAAACCATTGCTTTTATTGTAATAACATTTATCAGGTTTGTAGGCGAATACATTCAAGCCATATCATATGTCGGATAAACCCTTATAAAGACAAAGGTTTATCAAATGTTCATCGGATTCTGTCATTCCCCAAATGGATACTTCCAAACAAAGCGGGAATGAGGTTATCAAACCCATGGTAAACCATACATACTACCGGTTGGCACGATAATGTTAATGAATGTATCTTGTCTCGTTCAACATACCAAAATGTCATAATCAATGTAAGCATGTCGTGTAAAATGTCTTTGTGAACCATGTACTAAGTATGCTAAGTCAACATACTAAGTAGAGTGTTCATGAAATCAAGGTGCTAGATATGCTAAGTCAACATATGAAGCAAAATGGGTCCTTGAAATCAATGTGCTAGGCATGCTAAGTCAACATACGAAGCAAAATGCAATTTAAATCAATGTGCTAGATATGCTAAGTCAACATATGCAGTAAAAGTAACCTTGAAATCAATGAGCTAGGCATGCTAAGTCAACATACGTAGCAAAACATAATTGAAATCATGTACTATATGTGTACTAGATGAACATAGCATGTATATGTCATGAAAGCATGAAAGTAACAATAGGCACAAGATACAAAATATGTATATACTTCACAACATACAAAATATAAGTACTATCATCAAATACATATGCTAAAAGAAAAATTATTTTTTCACATTATGAAATCACTAATAGATAAGGGTTAATGGAAAATAAATATATAAATTAAAAACTTCGGGTATATGATTGGGTATATAGTTCGGGTAAAAGGGTATGTGGCTTCGGGTAATCGGGTCGGGTATCACCTAATCACATACCCGACCCATACCCATGAAAATTTTTAAAACTAATCCCATACTCGGCCCAATACCCGTCGGGTATCAGGTTGAAAGCATTAAAAGAGGGGACTATGTACTCACTTGAGATTGCAAAGTAAAATTGAATCCAGTGAACTACAAAGCTCGGGGAATCAAGGAATCAAGTGGCACCTAGTATCGATAACTATGTTAATAAGTCGGGTCCTAAATCGGCGGATAGGATAGAATGAAGTTCTATAAATCAAAATGAGTATTGGAACTCATATGGCATGATTTAATGAACCTAACATTCTGATTAGAAAGTAATCCTAAGTGCTTTTGACCTGTTACGACTCGTTAAGGTAGTTTACGCTACTTTAACGTGTCGTTTACGTAAAAGTATGGTTGGATCGTTATATATGCCATATGATAAGTCCAATATGCCCAAACATATTTAAAAGTGTTATTATATCAGTTTAGATGCCAAAAGTTTGATTATATATGCTTAAAATGAATTTATGCGCAAAAAATGCATTTTGGTCATTTTTTTAAAAGGCATATAAATGACTTATCAAATGACTAACCAAATGAAGTGACCATAAGGTATAACCTCAGTAGGTTATTTCCTATACAGCTATGGTCACAAATATGTGTTTGGTTGGATCCTAAGATCGACCAAACGGGCCAGATTAGAAAGTCAAAGCGGTGGTCAAGACCGCTCGACTTACGAAAATAAGCACTAAACTAGAAGGGACGAGTTAAACATGTTAAAACATGTTTAACTAAGTTGGAAAACTGATTTGGTATCAAAACAAAGTGTTTTGATACCCGAAAATAGTTCTGTCGTAAAATGCACATAAACGTGCATTTTGACCGAAACTTTGACTCGTCATTTCGACTAGTAAACGTGGTGATCAGTAGGTATAATCGCAAGGGATTATAACCATCGTGATTACAATCACGTTGCAAAGTTCAATTGAACTTTGGCTTGACCAATTCATGGTCAAAGCCGAAAGTCAAACACTGTATGACTTTTAGGTTGAAATAGCTAAAAATAAATCAACAAGAATAGTTAGAACACTCACTTGTGTTCTAGGAATAACGAAACTCAGTTAGGAAGCCTCCAATAATGTGGTAGCCTCCAATTAGAGCAGATGTGAGAAGAAGAAAGGAATGAGCAAGTTGGAAGAATGAAATGGATGGCTATTTACACTAATCCTTGAATCATAGGATCATGACAAGTGTTTATGTGTTGCCCAAGGACTAATCTCATCCCTACAGGTGTTTGGACCAGGTTACAAGCCTTGGGGAACACTTAAATGGCCCACAAGATTGCAAAAACCAAGTTGGAAATCAGTTTGCAACCACTGGGAAGCTGTTTAGAAAGTTCGGAAAACAGGGGATTGTCATGTGTCGCGCCAAGACATCAGGGGGCTATCGCGTGGCGTGAGGGGAGCCATTTTCTCAATAGTTTCAGTTTTTGACAGTTTCAGTCCCTGCACATCGTTAAACTTGTTTTCGACGCATTTAACCCCCGTTAACCCAATTTTAAGGCTTTACAAGGATGTTAAAGCATAGGGGACTTGAAATATACGCGAATTGGCATACTTTCGCTGTTTTGACGCATTTAGTCCCTGTGCATGAAACAACATGGTTTTGCCATACCGAACCCTTTGAAACTTACTTCTAAGTTATATTAAGGGTATTTGGGTATGTTTAACTTATATTCTTCTTCCGGAGTGACGTCGCTACGAGAATTGGCTGATGATATTCACCAAAATATACATACTTTATTCCCCCCATTTTACCCCCATTTTATGTGTTTTCGGCCGTAAAACCGTGAATCGGATACTTAATCGGGTATACTTAATCGGGTATACTTTTATAAAAAACAGAAGGAAACATTCTGTTCGTAACTCTGGACTTTTGGGAGCTTCATAGGCGATTATTCAGGCTCCGGAGGCTCTTGCTTTCACCCGGATTCAAGCCACATTGTGCCGATTAGCTCCGTTACTATCCGGATTCTTAATCTAGTGCTTGTTTATGGTTTGATTCTCTAATCTTTCCATAATTTTGTTAATGTTTCAAGCATTTAGATTTATGTTTTTTGTATTAATGTAAGCCTTTGGGCAAAAACACTAGAATCCCTTGCTTAATTACAACCTTTAGTATGTTAATTATGTTTGTAATGACACTTTGAAGCATTTTCTATGTTAATCTTTGATGATTAGTTTGCAACCTTGTTTATTGATGTTGAATTCTTGATTATATGATTGGTATATGGTTAGTTGAGATAGTTGCAAGAAGATGCTTAATTAATCATGTATTAGTAGACTTTGAACTCGGTTAACTTGTTTAACTTGTTTAATGTGTTTGCACCATGATACTTGAAATGGTTAGTGGGTTAATAAGGGATAATTATTGTTAATCAAGAAGGCTTTCCCTCACGTAAGGGCCTTAACGGGTTAAATGGTGTTGTTATGAATTCTTGCCATGAATTGTTAGCTTAGTTAGTAGTTTAGGCCAAAATTGCTATCTTGGTGAATTTATGTGCAAGATTTGTAAAATGAACTCGGTTGTGATTTAATCTAGTTTATGCTTGTCTCGGTGGTTGCATTGTGTTTATCGGTGTCACTTTCCTTGATTAAGTGAGGTTAGAAAACTCCTAACGGATGACTAACTTATCTTTAGGGAATTATCATAGACATTTATCAATTGCACGTTAAAGAACAATTTTAGGTGGTTAAAGTGTGTTTATCGTTTTAGCTTTCCGAATGATTGTCATGTTAGGATTCCCGAAAGGGATACTATATATCTATTTTCTTATTTGGAGTCTACTATGTTTTTATTAATATTTGTTTATGCTTATTTTAGTTTTTAGAAAACCACACAACTTATCTTCCTACCGGTAATTTAATGACAAAGGTCTAGTATTATTCCTCCACCCACTTCCTTGGATCGACACTTGGTTCTTACCGATACTTTACTACATATATGACGGGGTACACTTGCCCTTTCGTGTGTGTTTTGATGTTGAAGTATAAATCACTTTTATAAATTTAAAACTAAATCGTGTGTAAATTCATTATAAAATATATATATACGCGCACACGTCAAGTTTTTGGCGTCGTTGCCGGGGATGTGGTGAGCTTTAGGAACGACCCGAGTCATTATTTTATCGGTGTATATACTTGTTAATATTTGTGAATATTTTCTTATTCATTTATTCGTTTATTTATTTTTTTATATTTCTTGCTTTTAATTTAATTTATTCGTTTTCAAGCCTATTTCATACACTTGTAAATTTTTATTCCATTTATTTGTTCGAATTCGGACTCATTATTTATTTATTCTTTGAGTTTTCGGCTCTGAAAAATCATTTTTATACTTGCCGATTCGATTATTTATTTCGTTATGATTTTTATAAAATTTTGGGACAATTTTTGAATTTTTATAAAATTTTTCAGCCCTATTTACAGAAATTTTGTTTTAATTCAGCTGAAAAAACAGCATTATTATAATAATAAAATATTCATTGTGTCAATTTTTCGTTTGCAGGTTGATGTCCTTAACCCCCCCTCCCGATCCTGTTGAGCCGTCAGACGAACCTGAGCGTGATCTGAGGAGACGTCTTCGCGAAAGATCTCGTGCGGTTGGGCTGCTACTCGCAGCTGGTGAGCCAGAGCAGGTGGTACCCGCTGAAGCCGATGGCTCAGGGGCAGCAGGAAACGCAATCATGGCAGACAACGAGCGACCTTTGAATGACTCGAATCAGTCCGGAGGGGCAGGCCTGGAGCCGAGCATCTTGCAGCCGACTATAGATGCACCTACTTTTGAAATTAAATCTAGTATTATTAATATGGTGCAGAATTCGGTGCAGTTTGACGGGCGTGAGCATGAGGATCCCGGAAGACATATAGCTGCTTTTCTCGCGGTTTGTTCGACGTTCAGGATTAGAGGTGTTTCAGAGGATGCAGTTCGGTTGAGGTTGTTTCCATTCTCATTGCGTGACAAAGCTATAGCTTGGCTTATGTCACTTCCAGCTGGGTCTATCAGGACCTGGAATGAGCTGGCGGAGCTGTTTATGCAAAAATATTTCCCAACAGAGAAAATAACCAAGTTAAGAAACCTGATTGTGACCTTTCGCCAAGATGAGGGAGAGTCGTTGCACGCGGCCTGGGAGCGATTTAAAGATTTGTTAATTGATGTTCCACATCATGGCTTCTCCAAGAGACAGCTGGTCTTGACGTTCTATCAAGGGCTTAGTTACAACACGCAGGAGAGATTAGACGTGAATGCAGGAGGCAATCTAGGAATGAAGACGCTGAATGAAGCTTATGATATCATAGAAAAAGCTGCGTTGAAGTCTAACTCGCGTCGAGAAGGAGATAGAGGCCGGACAACAACATCATCATCATCATCATCATCTCGCCCAGGAGTTCACACTGTGGACGACTACACGGCCATTACTACACAAATCTCAGCTCTTTCAGTGAAATTCGAAAAGTTCCAGATAGCTGCGTAGGCTAGTTCAGGGTGTAACCAGTGTGGAGTGTCACACGAGCCTGGTGCATGTTTTTAGGGAGTCGTGTATGAGGGCCAAGAAGAAGTGGATTTTGTGAGTAATCAGGTGAGGCCGCAGAACAACCCTTACAGCAATACCTACAATCCCGGATGGAGGAATCACCCAAATTTTGGGTGGCGAGCTAATGTGGGTAATCAGAACCCATTGGGATTTACCCAGCGCGCTCTAGTGCCGCAGCAGGCTCAGGGTCAGCAATTCCAGCCATACAACCAACCTTACCAGCAACGTCCATACTCATATCAGAATCAGGGCACTGGGAGTAGTTCTCAGCAGCAGGCACCTCAATCTAGTTCCAAGTTGGAGGATATGATGGCTCAGCTTCTTACTAGCTCCTCGAGTGCAAATCAGTTGGCTGAAAAATGATACCAACAAAGCGAGGATCGTTTTCTATCCCATGAGGGGGAAATGAGGAGTCAGAAAGCCTCGATTCAGAATATCGAAAATCAGGTTGGTCAGCTGGCGAAGATGATGTCTGAAAGACCCCCAGGTGGCCTTCCGGGCAATACAGAGCCAAATCCTCCCGGTCATGTAAATGTTGTTATGACCAGGAGTGGCAAGACTACCGGACCCAACGTATCGGACTCACCACCGATCAATGAAGCGGTCCATACTGATGCTCAGGACGAGGTGCAAGCCAGGCTGCGCCCAGCAAGTACAGCACAAGTCCAGAAGCCAGTCAAAGAGTACACTCCTCCAGTACCATATCCGGGCAGGCTTAAGAAACAGAAAAATGAAGAACAATACGGTAAGTTCCTTGAAATGTTTAAACAACTGCACATTAACATACCGTTTGTTGAAGCCCTGGCCCAGATGCCGAAGTATGCGAAATTCTTAAAGGACATCCTCTCGAATAAGCAGAAGCTCGAGGATATGTCCTGTGTGGTGATGAACGAAAGTTGCTCTGCCATTCTTCAAAATCGTCTGCCCACGAAGATGGGAGATCCGGGCAGTTTCACGCTTCCTTACCTCATTGGAAATATGCCTGTTAGCCATGCATTGGCTGATTTGGGAGCGAGTATCAACCTTATGCCCTATAAGGTTTTTACTAAGTTGGATCTAGGCGAGTCGTCACCTACACGGATGAGCATTCGACTAGCTGATCGTTCTATCAAGTATCCACGTGGATTTATTGAGAATATGCTTGTTAAAATTGACAAGTTTGTGTTTCCCGTGGACTTTGTTATCTTGGATATGGATGAAGATTCTAGGGTGCCCTTGTTACTCGAACGTCCATTCTTAAATACAGCCCGGACCATTGTTGATGTAGCTGCGGGCCAGATTACGCTTCGAGTGAATGATGAGCATGTGACCTTTGACATCAAGCGGTCAATGCAGCACCCGCAGAGTCATGATGATGCGCTCTACTATGTTGACATTGTCGACACTTACGTGAGCACACATTTCCAGGGCACGATTGAGGAGTTTGATTCGGACACACATCTGTTGTGTGGGGACCTAGATGGCATTACGCAGGAGGGCCACGATCTCGAGCAGCCAGTCTATCAGATTGGTGATGATGGTTCCCAGAGTCCGGATCGGTTTACAGAGATTGATCGTGAGGATGAAGAAAAGTCGAGGCCGTCAGTTGAAGATCCCCCATCTTTGGAGCTTAAGGAGCTTCCGCCCCATTTGGAGTATGCATTTCTAGACGAGGAGTGCCGTCTGCCGGTTATCATTTCATCAGATTTGTCGGACGAGGAAAAGAGCAGACTGCTTAGTGTTTTGCGTCTTCATAAGAAAGCAATCGCGTGGAAGATAATGGATATCAAAGGAATCAACCCCTCCTTGTGTCCTCATAAAATTTTCATGGAGGATCATTATAAGCCGTGTGCACAGGCACAGAGACGACTGAACCCGAACATGCAAGAAGTTGTCAAAAAGGAGGTGATTAAGTTGCTGGATGCAGGTTTGATCTATCCTATATCCGACTCAGTTTGGGTTAGTCCTGTTCAGGTAGTGCCCAAAAAGGGAGGCATGACTGTAGTTACAAATGATAGGAATGAGCTTATTCCAGCCCGGACGGTCACAGGATGGCGTGTTTTTATCGACTATCGCAAACTCAATGATGCCACCCGCAAGGACCACTTCCCGCTTCCATTCATCGATCAGATGTTGGAACGTCTGTCAGGGAAGTCTTATTACTGTTTTTTGGACGGGTTTTTCGGCTACTTTCAGATTCCTATTGCTTCTGAGGATCGGGAGAAGACTACCTTTACCTGCCCCTTCGGCACATTTGTTTACCGGCGTATGCCTTTCGGGTTGTGTAATGCACCGGCGACCTTCCAGCGATGCATGGTTGCAATTTTTCATGACATGATCGAGGATTCTATGGAGGTTTTCATGGATGACTTTTCAGTATTTGGTGATTCCTTTGATCAGTGTCTAGAAAATTTGAAGAAGATGTTGAAGAGGTGCGAGGAAACGAATCTTGTCCTAAACTGGGAGAAATGCCACTTCATGGTGAAAGACGGCATAGTTCTAGGACACAAGATTTCACGAGCTGGTATGGAGGTCGACCCAGCTAAAGTTGATATTATTTCACGACTTCCACCTCTCACCTCTGTGAGAGCGTTACAGAGCTTTCTTGGTCATGCGGGGTTCTATAGGCGATTCATCAGGGATTTTTCAAAAATCGCTAGGCCCATGACCCGTTTGTTGGAGAAAGACGCTCCGTTTATCTTTGGGGATGATTGCTTGAGGGCTTTTGACCTTCTCAAGCAAAAATTGATTGAGGCCCCTATTTTAGTCGCGCCTGACTGGAGTTTGCCATTTAAAATTATGTACGACGCGAGCGATTTCGCTATAGGGGCCGTTCTGGGTCAAAAGAAAGAAAAGCACTTTCACCCGATCTATTATGCGAGCAAGACTCTTCATGACGCTCAGGAGAACTATACGACGACAGAAAAAGAGCTCTTGGTGGTTGTCTTCGCATTTGACAAATTTAGATCATATTTGGTGCTTTCGAAAACCATTGTGTACACTAATCACGCAGCCATCAGATATCTTTTCAGCAAACAGGACGCTAAACCGCGTCTCATCAGATGGATCTTATTGCTGCAGGAATTTGATATCGAAATTCAAGACAAAAAGGATGCGTTGAATATAGCGGCTGATCATCTCTCTCGGTTGGAGCATGGAGACATCAAGGACACGCGTTGGGATTCAATCAATGACAATTTCCCACACGAGTCATTGATGAGCGTCGAGGTAACCGATGAGTCACCGTCGTTCGCTGACTTTGCGAACTATCTTGCTTCACCAACAAAAGAGAAAATTATTTTCGGATGTCAAGCACTACATTTGGGACGGTCCTTTCTTGTTTAGGGTTGGTGCTGATCAGGTGATTAGAAGATGTGTGTCTGGAAAGGAGGCGACTGACATTCTGTGCCATTGTCACGAGGGACCTACCGGAGGCCACCATGGAGCCAATTTCACCGCTAAGAAGGTGCTTGATTCCGGGTTTTATTGGCCGAAAATATTTCGTGATGCGCAGAGATGGGTCAGAGCGTGCGATGCCTGCCAGAGGGCAGCAAACATATCGGCACGCGACAAGATACCTCATAATTGGATACAGGTTTGTGAAGTCTTTGATATCTGGGGGATAGACTTCATGGGACCATTTTCCCCCTCACGAGGAAACAAATACATCCTGGTTGCGGTTGATTATGTATCAAAGTGGGCGGAGGCACAGGCCTTAGCCACCAATGATGCCAGGGTGGTCGTGAGATTTTTGAAGAGTTTGTTTGCCCGGTTTGGTGCGCCGAAGGCACTGATCAGTGACCGAGGGACTCATTTCTGCAATACTCAGCTTGAGAGAGCTCTGTCCCATTATGGTGTGCATCACCGTTTATCCACGCCCTATCATCCACAAACAAGTGGGCAGGTGGAGGTCACAAACCGGGGGCTGAAACGGATCCTTGAGCGGTCGGTAGGTGCAAACCGCAAGGATTGGTCAGACAAGCTTGATGAAGCATTGTGGGCTTTCCGTACGGCTTACAAGACCCCTATTGGAACTACTCCCTTTAGGCTTGTTTACAGAAAAGCGTTTCATTTACCTGTGGAGTTGGAGCATAAAGCGACGTGGGCTCTAAAAACTGCAAATCTGGACCTAAAGACCGGAGGTGAAGCCCGGTTGCTTCAGATTCATGAGTTAGAGGAGCTACGACAACACGCTTATGAAAGCTCCGTGCTATACAAAGAACGCACCAAGAGATTGCATGACAAAAGCTTGAAGGACCATAAACAATTCCAAGCGGGAGATCTTGTTCTTCTCTACAACTCGAGGTTGCGTTTATTTCCCGGAAAATTACATTCACATTAGACAGGACCATACACGGTAAAAGAGGTATTTCCATATGGGACTGTTGCAATAGAGAACGCGGACGGCATTATTTTCAAGGTAATGGGTACCGCTTGAAGCTTTACGTTGCCGGGCCGATTGAGTCGGCTGTGGAGGTTATCGAGCTCCACGTCCCGGACACATCATAAGTGTGGGGAGGAGAGTCTACGCTACTGACTCAAGGATAAAAAATGTAGCAAGAGCGTCTTTGGCGCTTTAGGGGTAAGATTGTCCATTTTTATGTTTTTGTCGGTTTTTCGTAATTTTGGTGTGTTTGGTAGTTTCCGTTGGTTTGTTTAGTTTTTAATCATGCTGGGCGTAAGGTCTATGTGGGAATAATGTTAGATCAGTTTGCGGATGGTAAAAATGGCAAAAAAAAAGGCGAATACGGCTGCTAAAACTGCAGTCTGCAGAAAACAGACAAGTCTGCAGATCTGGCACGACCGTGCCATTAATAGCACGGCCGTGCGGTTACAGGTCGGCTGGCACCTCGAGTCGCACCTCCAGTGCAGTGCCGAGGTCAACGTGCCAGGGTCGGTCAACCTCGGCGACGCACGACCGTGCGTCATACGCACGACCGTGCTAGAGGCAAAGGGCAGTTTGGTCATTTGAGCAGTATAAAAACCCTTGTCTGTAGCCCCCATTCTCATTCGCGAACCCTAAACTGCACCAGCCGTTCCAGACCGATTTTTCGCATGGTTTCTCAGATCCTTTCGCACGGTATGTTTTTCCTCTTCGATTTTCTGTTTCATCCTTGTTCTAGGGTAGATTTGTCTGATTTCTTCAAGGATTTTTAGGGTTCCCTTCATAAATATAATCGAAACCCTAGCCCTTGCAAGAATCTTGTGTTTCGTGAACAATCGGTAGGATTTCCAACCCCTGTCTGCCAAAAATTTGATAAATTTCGTAAAAATCTGGCTGTTCTGGTTCAGGGGTTCGAAATCTGCAGAATATGCTGTCGCACGGTTGTTCCTCGCGTGGAACGGTCGTTCAGTTGCCTTTGTTCACGAGGGTTTGTTGTGTTATCGGAGTCGCATGGTAGTTCAGTATTGGCACTGTCCATGCATTGCCGACAGACTCCGGTCACATGTACTAGTCTTAGTGACGCACGACCGTGCGTCTGTCGCACGCCCGTGCGAATCGCCCAGATCAGCGGGACAGTAGCTTCATAACTGTGTATTAGGCTGATTTTGTTCGAAATTTTTCCTGCTCCTCTTATTCTAACAACATTCCTCATGCAGATGGACCATCCCTGGTTACAATTCAACCCCGACGACGCTCGAGAAAGTCTTTGTATTCCGAAACTCAACGCATTGTGGCAAAGGCGGGGCCAGTTTGGCATCCCTAGAAGGTTGGACTTGGAAGTGATGACTGAATTAAATTAGCGTGACCGGCTCGAAAACATGTTTACAATTCCGCTTGCGCGTTTGGTCAACATCGACCGCCCGATCTATCTTGAGCCCACACTAGAATTCTTCGCTTCCTACTCGTATGACAAGCCAAAAGCGAGTAGGGTTCCCAACTTCCGCTACAAGAAAAGGATAAATTTCAAGTTGGGAGGAACGTGGCACAGTCGGACAGTGGGAAGGTTGGGTCGAAGACTAGGAATCTACACCGATGAAGATATGGATTCCGAGCACTTTACAGATCAGTTCACCTTCCCCAGCGAAGAAGAGCAGGGCGAGTTTTGGGCACGAATTGCAGTTGGCGGGCCATATGATCCTCGGATGTCCAAAGCTTCAAGGTTACGAGACCCTTTGCATAGAGTCATGCATCACATCTTCAGCCATACCATAGCTGGGTGCATGGACAGTTTGGGAAACTGTCCAACACCGGATATTATATTTCTTTATGCGCTAGCGGAGGGGGTACACATCAACCTCGCCACGCGGATGGCGGAGTACTTTATGCATAGTTTGGGTAGAACCAACAGCATTCAAATACATGGTGGTCAGTATGTGACCCAAATCGCTTACAACATGGGTATAATGACTGATGAGGTGGTTCAGGTCTTACTTTGGTAACCGAGGGTATGTATGTTGACATCCGCTCTTTGAAGGCGATGGGGGTTATTGCAGAGACAGATCGCGGGGATCGGTTGAAGGGATTGGACAACGTGGTCTGGGACCCGTTGCCTCAACCCCAGGAGAGGTTGAGGATGAAGTTATGGAGGAGCAGCATGTGCAGCATGAGGAGCCACCACACTCACCACAGCAGCACCACTCCCCGCATTATGAGCATTGGCCTCCCGGCATCCCTTCGTATCCAGAGTTCTATGGCCAGTTCCAGCAGATGCAGCTCAGCCACGAGCAGCAGCGGGCCAGTTTAGAGCAGCTGCAGGTTGGTCAGGAGCAGCTGCGGGCGAACCAGGAGGCGATTAGGGCGAACCAAGACTTCATGCGCTAGGAGGTGCAGGTCGGGTTTTCATACCTTTTTGGGGGTTTGCATAATGCTTTCCCCAACTACTTTCCAAAGCCCCCACAGTTCCCATTCGGGAACCCAGGCGGTTATGGAGGGGCAGGCCCATCCGGCACAGGAGGAGATGACGAAGACGTGCAGTAGGTGGAGTTGTGAGTTGGTGGTTATGACATTTTAGTAGTTTATTTCTTGGGTGTTCATTTTGATCTTCGTTTCAAACACCCGCGGCTATGTACTTTATTTTTCAGACACTTTAGTTTATTTGTTTTGTCTATGTTTGGATATTTAGTACTTTTATTTATGTAAATTATGGTTTATTTGCTTTTATATTGTCTATGCCTTCTGTTTTGTTTTGTTGTGCCTTGTGACATACTTACAGATTTTTGAAGCAAGTCTTGGACCGGAGCACATCACAGGATCAGCTTTGAAGTCTCGTTTCATCTGAATCATCTTCAGGGGAGTGTTATTCTCCTTTTTCTCGATATTTCGGGTTTCGCATTGGGGACAATGCGAAGTTCAAGTGTGGGGAGGGGGTTTAACATTTTGACTTTGTTTGTCCTATAAAAAAATCAGAAAAATCAATCAAAAATATCAGTAATTTGTATATATTTTTAGTAAATAAACCGGTTGGTTGTGTTTTAGAAAGCTTCGGACATGATAAAAACTCGACAAGCCAAATAAATTTTGAAAAAGAAAACTAGAAAGTGTGACAAACAAAGAAAGACTTGCATGCTAATTTTCACACTGTTACCCATTCCTTCCGTTATGTGAGCATATTTGAGCCTTGAAATTGCTATATGTTTGTTCATTTCGGAGTAGGAGTGAGCTGGATGTGACGTGTAGTTTAGAACTTGTCACTAGCATGCTCGTTAAGACCATAAACATGTGAGATTGTGTAGAAGTGATAGAGGCACCTAGAAAACCACTTTGTTGTTAGCCTTGTTCTTTGTGTTGTGTTCCCCTAAACCCTACATTACCCTTTAGGATTAACCATGTTGAGCCTTTCCCGTGTTTCCCTTTGTTTACCCAACAAAATCACCCTTTTAGCCAAATTTAGCCTTTTTATTTTTAAACCTTTTGTGTTAAAACTCGGCCAAAAGCATCGTTTAACTAGCGCTTCTGTAACACTCGTTTAAATTTTAAGTTTAAATATAATAAAAGATGCTTAATTTTAGAGATAAAGAACCTTGGGTTAACATAAGTACAAAATAAAGGTTCCTTGTAACACCTACTAGTCAACCACCGACTAGTTTAAAACATTCATGACAAGAGTAGCAAAGTATTTACATCAAAACATTGTCTAGACAAGATTAAGTTAACGCAGAAGCTTCAAAAATTAGTGTTCGGTTCTTGGTAGCTTGCTTGATCACGATCCGGAAGGACCCCATCTTTACCTAAAGTCAAAACCACTTTGAAAGTTAGTCTTGACACAAATATAATGCATATAAACAAGTTCTAGTATCAAATCGTTAAAATAAAAATAAAATTTCAATTTTTATCCTGTCGCGTGTCGCGAAGGATCTTCGCGTGGCGCGGGAGGCCCCGCGTGTCACACACCAACCGATGGCGGAATCATCGGGGCGCGGCACTAGGCGAATCAGATTGCTCAAGAGAATCCATAACAACTATATTGCGATAATGTTTAATACATTCGTTATCCCATACTAACAAATAATACAATCACATAAGTTATCACAGATTTCTTGTCCTCTCGAACAATACAAATCTGACAACCTAGATTTTAGTTGAGTTTCTAGACTTCCTAGCTTGATTTAAAATAGCCTGCGATCTAACCTACAACATACGTTAAAATATTTGTCAATACAAAAGTATTGGCGAGTATACAGGTTTGATATGTAGCGTAATAGATTAAAATGTGTAGCGAATTTCCACATGCATAAACGTAACACATGACATATATACTCACAAAGCTGATACTACTAACTAAGTCCTCGATGCTTGAATATGCGATGGCAAACTAGACCCCGTCGGGCGCAATAGTACTATACTAGTCGTGGTGGGACGTCGCGAGTATAAGCCCTAGCACATATGCAACTAGTATCACGTATATCTATGCATAACAGTTATTCGCAAGTGATAATTCGATTGATTGAATAATGCGATTAAAAAGGGTTCAAGTATACTCACAGTGCGTATTTAGCGAGAATACAACTTGATTGGATCGGTTGCGAGTACGTCTGCGTTAATCATCGAATGATATAGTAAACGATGCACGGTTAAGCGGGAATAGTATCAAAATGACAGTTATCCAGTCGGATGGTGCTCATCCGGTCGGATGACCTCATCCGGTCGGATGACCCCATCCAGTCGGATGACTATTGGTTCGTTCGTTCTGACATTCGATCGGATGACTGGAGTTGGATCGGATGACACTTGGTCCGGTCGGATAGCATGTTATCCGATCGGATGATATGCTGTCCGATCGGATGGCGGTTGAATGGGTCGGATGATAGTCATCCGGTCGGATGACATGCTATCCGATCGGATGACATGTTGTCCGGTCGGATGACACGTCTGTTTTAACGTTTCGATCAACTGTTTTCGAGTGTTTTTGGAAGGAATACCTGCGGTTTTACAGGGACAGTGTGATTTCGTATTAACAATTGAAATTCCATCAGTTCTGACCCGTTCTAACGGCCGGGAATCACCCCGTTCCATCAGATCTGGTCGTTCTTGACGGTTTCTCATGGTTAACTCAAAATCGCACAGTTCCTTGGTTAAATACATAGATTTAGGTGAGATTTGTTATCAAAACATGTGGAAATCACCCAGATCTGAGTCGTTTATGGTGGGATGAGGTCACAACTTGAAGTTCATATGAACTCTTGGTGACATCACCTAAACACCTCAAATCAGTAGATTTCACGGTTAGAAATTGAGTTTTGAAAGACAGAATGATGTAGAATTGAGTGTAGATCATAGAAGTACAAGCTTTTAGGTTGAAATCTTACCGAAATCGCGAGGAATTGAGAGAAAAGGGTCCTGAAGCGTGCTTGGTCGAGTGGGAGCTGTCACATCACTGTTTGGCAAAAGTGGAAGTTGGGGTTACTGGGTCGGATGGCCCATCCGTTTGGATGAGGCTGTCCATTCGGATGGCCACTCCGGCGTGGGGGATTTCTTCCATTTTCGAGCGTTGCGATAGTTTTTGGGGTACGCGCTTTCTATAGTTAATTTATATTATGATTATATATGTATATATATCACTAGGGGTCGTATTTACGTATCCACACTCCAAAGTTCCGAAATAACAATCGGTTTTCGATTTGAGTATGCGATTATTAGCGACGTTTCACGGCCATCAAGGAGGGTAGTATAGGTCCTTTCTTGATGTCATCGTGAACGTTACTGTGTGTTGTGCCACAATGACTGACGGGGTACCACTCACTCGTATTGTCATCATCGTCACGACGACTGGAGCTGTAGCACTCACCCGGGAGTCTTTGTTAGCTTTACTTGTCTGCGTTTCGACACATCACGGCCACCGAGGAGGGTAGAATAGGTCCTCACTCAATGTCATCGTGAGTGTTAGTGTTTGTGATGTGATGTAGCTATAATATATTGCGAAAATATGCGATTATCCTTCGAAAAGTGATGTATGCGATATAGTTACATTATGATCCGAATCTCTGGTGCTAGGCGTAACGAGTATATCGAGTAGTAACAACGCACGAAAGTGCGGGTTGTTACAGTCCCCCCTGCTTTAGGAAATTTCATCCCGAAATTAATCCAACAGGTAGACTTTTGAGAGTTGATCCTGCATAAGTAGCGATACAGCGAATGATTTGACCGAGAGTTGACAAGCGAGAGCATTTCGAATAAGAGAGATCGATTGCGATAGCGAGAAGGCGACGTAAGACAAAAGTAATATCCCACGAGTTGGCGTTCCAAAGTACCTCGCGTAGCGGAGAATTCGTTAGTTCGATGCGATTAAAATTTTTAAAGAACTTGAAAGGTTTCTCATGACGTAGAATTAACTGGGTCGATCGTTAACCAACGTTACAAGAAGTGTTCGTTTTTGGATATTCAAAAGGAATTTGGGATGGAAATCTTGAAAAATTTCCTTTTACGTTTGGCCAACTGAGTCGATGTTAACCAACGTTGCAAGGAAGTTTAGGTTTTACACATTTTAAGGAATTCGAAGATGAAAACTGGGGTTACGAGAACTCTCCTACGACATGGGTTCAGTTGAACTTGATGTTGAACCAACGTCTCCAGAAAGTCTTGTTTTTGATATTGCAAAAGGTTTTAAGGAAAAATTGGACTCATGAAAGCTCCCCTTGGACATGGAGTTAAGCTGGTTCGATGTTACCTCCACATTGTGAGGAATTTCACTTGTCCCATGGTTTTTAATAAAAGTTTTATAAAAATCAGTTTTAACCGTTTGAAAAAGACAATTTAGCATCAAGCCCCACTTGGCACCTTCCCACGGAAGTTTGTTAATATGATTAAAACACTTATATATAGGAAGTACCAGCGGCGTATCCACCATGTTTTGCCCATATTACTTCCATTTTGTGAGGCGGTGTCATGTGTGCCGATACGACATGGATAGAATTGCGCTTACTCGGCCCAATCGATAGAAAGTCAGACCGAGTATAAGATAGAATCGAATAGGTTAAGCCAGCGAGTTGAATTGCGAACGTAGCTACAACAGCGTGCACGAGTAGCCTGACAACACAAAACACTTATGTGTCGTGTCTGGGTAGGCGTCGAGCGATAAGCGATAAGCAAATAGCGCGTTTTCGATTAGATCCCACTTTGAACCCACATGGCACGTTTCCACGAGAGTTTGCTAACATGGTGAAACACCACGTTTAACCAGGTTAGTTTTGCCTCGTGAAGCGATGTCATGCGTACTAACACCGCACAGACTGTAATGAACACCAAACGAGCGAATAAGCGGTAGACTATACACGATAAGCGATAAGCGATCAGGTGATTAAGCGAATGACACAAACACAACACTAGCAATGACGACGATGATAATCAAATTACGACTAGCGGCAGTTGTTGCGTTGCAAGCGATGGAGGTATGCGCGATTTATACGGTTCGATTTGATTGATCAACACCACAGAGTTTACTAACATCGGGCCCCGCATGGCCTTTTTCCACGAAAGCCCGCTGATATGACTAAAACACCTTGCTTTAACCATATGAGCTTCATCTCGTGAAGCGAGGTCATGCGTGCTAACTTAACACAATTATCACAGATAACGGTATAGCGATAGATTGATACACAGCAACCGATATAGATTCACATAATAAGCGATAGAGATTGCGGGATACACATGATAAACGTTTGCGATTAACCGAGTTTTGTTTTGAATAAGCTTAACGTTTCGTTATGTTGCGATGCATCACGACTATCGAGGAGGGTAGAATAGGTCCTCACTCAACAATATCGTGAGCGTTTATGTATTTGATGAGATTCGTTGCAACAGACTTACGACCAGTCTTGCGTCGATGCAATTGCCCTGCGAGGTAGACTCCCCAGAGTCCATCGATGAGGCGATTGCACTGCGTTTGCAGACTTACGACAAGTCTTGTGATGATACGATTTAGTTGTTACGCCTTGCGATTAAGTGTAGTGTGTTGAAAATAATCACAATAGTATAATAGGTCTAGTAGCGTTCAACTTCACGTGGCACTTTCTTCACGGAACTTCGGTAGTATGATAAAGCACACCTTGCTTGACCCCTACTACTTAGATCCCGTGGTTTGGTGTCATACTTCGTTGTAACGCTTATGGCACCTTAGAATTTACTACGATCTCCGTGCACTGACCCAAATAATCCCGTGTGCACCCGTGATTAATCGTTCCTTGCACGTTTATCGTACCTCGTTCTAAGAGTGTAGTGAGGGTAAAACACATTATTTCATGATATAGTATATAGTATGTGTTTGAATCTAGTCTAAGTGCGACGGCCAGAGTGTGAAGGAGAATACGAAAGCGAGAGTTAGTGTTACGCATAGTGGCAACACCGAGTAATAGAGCAGGTTCAAAACTTAGAAATTAACGTCGAAAATCGTATCATTACAACTTTATCCTACGCTTGCTAGATGTTTGATGTTGAAGACTTTTGCTGGAGCTGTTGTTGTTGTACTCAAGTTCGCGGTTCGATGCGGCAGTTGCGGGTGAAGTGACCGTAACGGTTGCAATTACTGCAATAGCGACAGTCAGCCCCAACTGGATGATGATAGGTGCATGAGTAACACTGGGGATGAGCTCCAGTGTAAGCTCGTTTAGGAAATGCCGGAACTGCTTGGAGAGGCTTCGGTTGCAGCAGTTCGGTGGTTGATGAGTTTGGGCTTGAAATCTTTCGTTTGCGACTGGGTTTGTCAGTGTCTTGTGAAGAGGTGTCGTCGTTGCAGGATTTGTCTGAGGACTCACTTGCAGAATCTTTGGCCGAGTTGTCGGAAGATCCGTCGGCAGGTTTGTCAAAAGAATCGTTAGCAGATTCGTCAGAAGAATCGTTAGCAGATTCGTCAGAAGAATCGTCAGCAGATTCGTTAGGAAAATCGTTGACAGGATCGTCTGAAGGATTTATGGCGATTGCTTGATAAGGTTGCTTGACAGGATTCTTTGAGAAGAACCCTTCCATGAGTCGTTTGTTGTTGATTTCTGCGGCAAAGCGGTAGGTTTCTTCGATGGTAGCAGGTCTTGCAGCTTCGACAAAATCACCCACACACTCAGGCAAGCCGCGAATGTACTTCGAAATGGCTTTTTCTGAAGTGTTGACTTGACTTGGGCAGATTATGCTAAGCTGTTTGAACCTTGCGGTGTAGCCAGCGTTGTCACTTTCGACTTGCTTGATTTTCCAGAATTCGTCTTCCAGCTTCTTAATTTCGTGAGGAGGACAGTACTCTTTCTTCATGAGCTCTTTCAGCTCATTCCAAGAGAGAGCGTAAGCTGCGGAGGTCCCACGTTTGTTACGTTCGGCGGTCCACCAGTCGAGTGCTCGTGATTGAAATACTCCGGTAGCGCAAGTAGTACGGAAACTATCGGGACACCCACTTTGACGAAGGGTAACTTCGATAGAATCGAACCACTGGAGTAGTTGAGTCACACCTCCTTCACCCGTGAATTCCATCGGGTCACAGGCTTTGAAGCGCTTGTAAAGAAAAGCAGATTGCGGCGCTTCCGTCTTGGAGTCTTCCGAGGCTCGAGGGTTGCTGAGAGAGTGCACTCGAGCGGCAATTTGAGGAATGAACTTGACCACTTCCTTGGTCACAAATGATGCAATCCTCTTATCGGTGCTTCGTTTGGCTCTTCTCCTAGCTGTTCGTCTCGAGGTAGAGTCGTTGGAAGGCATCTAGACAGGAAGAGACTTGGAATGAGATTCGATCATAATGATTTTTGAGTTTTGCGATGCGATTGAGCGCGTTCAAAACTTGATGCGATAGTATATTAGTAATGCGAATCACATAGGAGCCACATAGGGGATACGAAATTCCTAAGTTCTCACACAATGACTTGTTTGTTTATACGTATTTATATGTATTTATATAATTGTAATTTGTAATCATACACATACAGGTCGACTTAGAATATGCGAGGACGCGTTGAGGTGAGAAAGCGAGAACGAAGGCGATAGTTTATGCATTAGTTTTATTGCGAACATTTGGGTTTTCGTTTTAGATTGTGATGGGTGTGCGAGTTGTGTGTTTATAAAACAGGGAGTGAAAATTGTTAATTCGAGGAATCGATAAAGCGTAAAGTTTCAAAATACGCAAACGTAAATAAGTTCCAACCAGTTGTAAAATCGGCGGGTCGTATGATAGAGTGCCTTGGGTGTTTAGGCGTCGACTACCCAAGGTAACCCAACTATATTCAACAAGTTCGTGCACGCGCGTTGACCTAGAAGACTTTATGCTTCCACCGGGATGCAGCTCCTGGCATTCGTCTTCCTAGTCACTGCATGGCTCAAGTTATCACGATAGTCGAGTCCTTGGTGAGAGCTTTTTGAAAACCAGTTTATAGAGAGTGGAACGGCTTATTAAGGTACGGGTTTCACCCCTGACTTAACAACCTTGTTCCTAATTGGGGTTATGCTCTTCTAATAAATTCGTGAGTTCCACTAGATTTCGAAATGGAGACTTTCGTCGAGGTGTGGATGTCACTCCTAACTCGATGAAAAGTTCTCGTGCTAGAATAATGCGCTGAGTGAGCGATCCCATCGAGAGTTCTCGGTTTTCACACCTGGTCTCGACTGGATCACTCGGTTTTGTTATGCGAGTATTTTTGAAAACACGTGTATTATGTCAGCCTTAGGAAAGGCTAAGTAGTATTTCAGCCTTAGGAAAGGCTTCTTCGTGTGATGTTGTAGTACGCGGTGTTCACACAAAGTTGTAGCTTTTAGCAATTTCGATCGAGAGTATCAAGTAGGCCCGATACAAACCCTACTGGTTCGTACGAGTCGGCCTGTTGGTACTTAGACTATAGACTAGGTCAATTTCTAAGACGTCGACCCGGACTAGGTTGAGTCTGGCCTAATTCCCTATAGTTATGGCTTTGATACCAATCTGTCACACCACAACCGATGGCGGAATCATCGGGGCGCGGCACTAGGCGAATCAGATTGCTCAAGAGAATCCATAACAACTATATTGCGATAATATTTAATACATTCGTTATCCCATACTAACAAATAATACAATCACATAAGTTATCACAGATTTCGTGTCCTCTCGAACAATACAAATCCGACAACCTAGATTTTAGTTGAGTTTCTAGACTTCCTAGCTTGATTTGAAATAGCCTGCGATCTAACCTGCAACATAAGTTAAAATATTTGTCAATACAAAGGTATTGGCGAGTATACAGGTTTGATATGTAGCATAATAGATTAAAATGTGTAGCGAATTTCCACATGCATAAACGTAACACACGACATATATACTCACAAAGCTGATACTACCAACTAAGTCCTCGATGCTCGAATATGCGATGGCAAACAAGACCCCGTCGGGCGCAATAGTACTATACTAGTCGTGGTAGGACGTCGCGAGTATAAGCCCTAGCACATATGCAACTAGTATCACGTATATCTATGCATAACAGTTATTCGCAAGTGATAATTCGATTGATTGAATAATTCGTTCGATAATTTCAATTTGTTAGAAACGTATGTTACACCCAAAATGCGATTAAAAAGGGTTCAAGTATACTCACAGTGCGTATTTAGCGAGAATACAACTTGATTGGATCGGTTGCGAGTAAGTCTGCGTTAATCATCGAATGATCTAGTAAACGATGCACGGTTAAGCGGGAATAGTATCAAAATGACAGTTATCCAGTCGAATGGTGCTCATCCGGTCGGATAACTATTGGTTCGTTCGTTCTGACATTCGATCGGATGACTGGATTTGGATCGGATGACACTTGGTCCGGTCGGGTACCATGTTATCCGATCGGATGAGATGCTGTCCGATCGGATGACGGTTGATTGGGTCGGATGATAGTCATCCGGTCGGATGACACGTCTGTTTTAACGTTCCGATCAACTGTTTTCGAGTGTTTTTGGAAGGAATACCTGCGGTTTTACTGGGACAGTGTGATTTCGTATTAACAATTGAAATTCCATCAGTTCCGACCCGTTCTAACGGCCGGGAATCACCCCGTTCCATCAGATCTGGTCGTTCTTGACGGTTTCTCATGGTTAACTCGAAATCGCACAGTTCCTTGGTTAAATACATAGATTTAGGTGAGATTTGTTATCAAAACATGTGGAAATCACCCAGATCTGTGTCGTTTATGGTGGGATGAGGTCACAACTTGAAGTTCATATGAACTCTTGGTGACATCACCTTAACACCTCAAATCAGTAGATTTCACGGTTAGAAATTGAGTTTTGAAAGACAGAATGATGTAGAATTGAGTGTAGATCATAGAAGTACAAGTTTTTAGGTTGAAATCTTACCGAAATCGCGAGGAATCGAGAGAAAAAGGTCCTGAAGCGGGCTTGGTCGAGTGGGAGCTGTCACATCACCTGAACAGTGATGTGACATGCTATTTATAAGCAAAAGTGAAAGTTGGGGTTACTGGGTCGGATGGCCCATCCGTTCGAATGAGGCTGTCCATTCGGATGGCCACTCCGGCACGGGGGATTTCTTCCGTTTTCGAGCGTTGCGATAGTTTTTGGGGTACGCGCTTTCTATAGTTAATTTATATTATGATTATATATGTATATATATCACTAGGGGTCGTATTTACGTATCCACACTCCAAAGTTCCGAAATAACAATCGGTTTTCGATTCGAGTATGCGATTATTAGCGATGTTTCACGGCCATCAAGGAGGGTAGTATAGGTCCTTTCTTGATGTCATCGTGAACGTTACTGTGTGTTGTGCCACAATGACTGACGGGGTACCACTCACTCGTATTGTCATCATCGTCACGACGACTGGAGCTGTAGCACTCACCCGGGAGTCTTTGTTAGCGTTACTTGTCTGCGTTTCGACACATCACGGCCACCGAGGAGGGTAGAATAGGTCCTCACTCAATGTCATCAAGAGTGTTAGTGTTTGTGATGTGATGTAGCTATAATATATTGCGAAAATATGCGATTAGCCTTCGAATAGTGATGTATGAGATTTAGTTATATTTTGATCCAAATCTCTGGTGCTAGGCGTAACGAGTATATCGAGTAGTAACAACGCACGAAAGTGCGGGTTGCTACACCGTGTGTCACACCAGAGTCTTAGGCTCCCCTCGCGTGGCGCGGGGGAGTGCGTTTTCCAGCAGGTTCAGTTTCTGGACCTGCATTTTTACCCAGCTTCGGAATTTCACAAAATCCAACTTTAAATCCTCATAACTTTTTACTCGGTTGTCCGTTTTTGTCGATTCTTTTTCCTATGAGTCTGTAATAAAATTTCGGATCTAACCATATCAATTTCATATCACCAAAATTGAATTACCAGTGATTTGTTTATGAATTTCTTATCTCGATTATCCGACCCATTAACTATAATTGCATATTACCACTTTTCAGTTTCTTAATGCTTTTAGACTTAGTTACCCATTTCCCCGGGCTTATAACCTTGGCATAATCGCGCCATTCATGGCTTTGTATTCTCTTGGAGCTATAAACTTGTTTCCACGGAATTTGAGCATTCCGTTTCAAACGACATTTGCTTCTTATTTCTATTGTTTGATACGGCATCACGGATTTACAAACTTAATGTAATCATCGCCAAATTCATTGACGTAGTGAAATCCAACACTTAACGAATACGAGATTTTCAAGTTTCTGCTCTCATGATCCCTTTTAAGGTATCAATTCGACCCGTTTGACTATCTAGTGAAAGCCATCACTTTATTAACAAGCCAAATCTACTCCCGATCTTTATTTTGACCCGTTTGATTTGTCAAGTGAACTTCACCACTTTAAAAAGACATCAAACGCATCTATTACACTACGACTCCAATTATACATTAAACCCGAACATGTATGCATAATTTAATGAGACTAAAGTCACGTACCTTTAGAGCGCACCCTTCAAACGTGTATCCCCTCCGGCTTGTCCGCTTGACGACCCGGATTCTTTGCCTAAAGAGTTCAATTCACAACCATTTTAGAACTCTTTTCCTAGTCATTAACGCATAATTTCTATATAAATCAAATCTGCGCTTTCATCCGATTTTAAACCTTTTAATCCTCACTTAGGCATTTTAACGAACACCTAGCGGGTCTAATCTTTACATAGCTAGAATTCAAGTTCATGATTTGTTATATTTACCAATTTCAATCATATTTTCAGTTTCTCTATAATAAACATGCATGCAATCATTCATTTCATCATAGAGATGTCAAGTAACACAAATTTTGACAATCATGATGCTTGTGTTCATCTACTTATTAAACCCATTAAATCCATAAGTGGGTTTTTACAAATTTCATAATTCTAAGCAAGATTGCTACAATTTATCACTAGGATTCAACCTTATACTTGTTTTCATTACAAGTTTCATCTATACATCATATAATCAAGCTAATTTCAACTTTTCATGATTTGTCTAGAACTTGAGATGAATCAAAAATACCAAAATTTACATACCTTATAATCCCTACAACAAGGTGATCACTAATCTATATTCAGATTTCGATTTAAACTTGATTTGAGCCTTCAATTTATGGTTTTTGTGAGACTTTGGGTTTGGTGAAGAACCCCTTGTCGCCCCCTGCTTCTTGATCGACCAGACACCCCCAAAGTGGGTGTTTGGTGTGTTTTAATTTTGTTTTTATGTAATTAAGTTTTGAGTTTAGCAACATAGGCCCTTCAACTTTGGTTTGGTTTGGTTTATAACTTGGGCATTTTTAGTTCTTTCATGTGTTACTACGAGGCTTATAGCTAACTGGGTTATTTATTTCCTAGTTAGCTTGTTCTCGTTTCTTCTGTACTTCATATTTTTATTATAAAGTTTTATGAATTTCGGGGTGTTACAAGTCCACCCCCCTTAAAAGGGTTTCGTCCTTGAAACCAGAGTACGTACCGAAAAGTGTGGGGTAAAGACGTCTCATTTCCTCTTCGGATTCCCATGTGATATCCGAACCTTTTCTGTGCTCCCGTTTTACCTTTACTTGATCAATTTCTTTGTTTCTCAACTTCTTTACTTTGCGATTTAGAATCGAAATCGGCTTTACGGCATAATTGAGGCTGTTATCCACCTCGATATCGTCGTAGGGGATATAAGCAGTTTCGTCAGCTAAACATTTTCGGAGATGTGATACGCGAAACGTGCTATGTATTCCACTTAACTCCTTGGGCAGTTCGAGACGGTATGCTACCTTACCAACCCGTTCAATGATTTTGAATGGCCCAATAAATCTTAGGCTTAACTTTCCTCTTTTTCTAAACCGAATAATTCCTTTCCACGACGATACTTTCAACATTACCTTATCGCCCATTTGTAATTCAATCGGCCTCCTACGTTTATCCGCATACGACTTTTGTCGATCCTGAGATGCTTTTAGGCGAGTTCGGACCAAGTCGATTTTCTCATTCGTAGTTCGGATTACATCAGTATGTGCTAGTCCTCGTGGACCCACTTCACCCCAACACACCAGGGTTCGACACTTTCTACCATATAACATTTCATACGGGGCCATGCCAATGCTCGCGTGATAGCTGTTGTTATATGAAAATTCGACCAAGGGTAGATAGACATCCCAACTACCCCCGAAGTCGATAATGCAAGCCCGCAACATATCCTCCAAAGTATGTATTGTTCTTTCTCTTTTCCCATCCGTTTGTGGATGGTAAGCAGTACTAATGAACACTATCACCGACTTATTTAGCATAGGCTTGCAAACCCGGTTCATGAGGTCCATGAAAGTCGCGGGTGCATTAGTTAACCCGAAGGACATCACAAGGAACTCGTAATGTCAGTACCGTGTACGGAAAGCCGTCTTCGGTATATCTTCCTCTTTGACTTTCAACTGATGGTACCCCGATCTAAGGTCGATCTTGGAGAACCAATTTGCGCCTTGCAATTGGTCAAATAAGTCGTCGATTCTTGGGAGTGGATATCGATTCTTCACCGTGAGTTTATTTAACTCCCGGTAATCGATACACATCCGCATGCTCCCATCCTTCTTCTTCACAAACAGCACCGGTTCGCCCCACGGGGATACACTTGGCCGAATAAACCCTTTGTCGAGGAGATCTTGAATTTGGGACATCAATTCTTGCAATTCTGAAGGCGCGAGCCGATACGGCGCCTTGGCCACAGGTTTCGCGCCCGGAATCAATTCGATTCCGAACTCTACCTCCCGTTCTGGCGGTATTCCCGGTAGATCTTCCAGAAATACGTCGGCATACTCGCGTACCACCGGTACGTCTTCGATCTTTAGCGATCCCTTGTCTGGTTCGTTTGCGTATATCATGAATGCCCTACAATCGTGCCTCATGAGCTTGTGAGCTTTTAGCATTGTGCACATAACGGGATTGCCCCCTTTCTCGCCATATATGGTAACAGATTTCCCACTTGGAGATGTTAATTTTATCTCCTTGCGGAAACATACGACTTTCGCATGATGTCGGGATAACCAATCCATCCCAACCACTATTTGGAATTCTCCCATCGACATAGGAATCAAGTCTATTGAATATTCCTCATCATCAATGCTTATCTTACAATATCGACATACATCACACACAAGGAAACTTTTGTTATCACCTATTTCTACCACTAATGGCATAGGCAATTTTGTTAGTACAAAGGAAGGATGTCGAATAAATCCATGCGAAACAAAGGATTTATTCGCACCCGTATCAAATAACACATGTGCGGGAATTGAGTTTATAGCAAATATACCTGAAACCACATCAGGTTCCCTTTTCGCCTCTGCTGCTGTTAATTGGAAAGATCTAGCTTTTGCTCTTTGTGTCTCAGTAGGTGTACCATTGCCTTCTTTCTTTCCTATCAACTCCGGGCACTCAGACTTCTTGTGACCCGGCTGATAACATTTATAACACACCGACACTTTCCCCGGGCACAACGCAGCCGTGTGCCCTGTTTTCCCACAGATAGGACACGGTTTGTTCTTAAACCGGCACTCACTCTTGTGCCCTTTCCCGCATACCTTGCAGTTTGATGACCCGCCTTTTCCTTCTTGTTTCTTTGATGATTCAGTCGTGCGCGCCTTTTTCGTCGGGCTTGGATTAACTACCTGCGCCCTTCTTTCACCTCTTTCAATGTGTTTCTTCAGCTCTATCTCCCGTTCCCGAGCAACGTTTATAATCTCGGTGAGGGTCTCATACTTTGAAGGAGTCATAAACTCCCTATACTCGGCGCTCAACATATTATAGTAATAACATATTTTCTGCTCCTCATTTGTTATCACTTCATCACAAAACTTCATTTTATCCATGAATGTTCCCATGATTTTGTCGATGGATTCACTCTTGTGTCTAAGCTGCATAAATTCTTCTTTGATCTTGTTAATGACTGCCTTGGGGCTATGATGTTTAAGAAACGGCGTCTTAAACTCATCCCATGTCATAGCTTTAGCCGCTTCACTTCCAATTTCTTTCTTCTTGTTATCCCACCAATCTTTCGCCTGACCCCTTAACTGACCCGTGCCATAGGCTACGTAGTCATCTGTATCACAATGGGTCCTTTCGAATACTCCCTCCATATCAGTTAGCCACCGTTGGCATATTATCGGGTCAACCTCCCCATTGTAAATTGGCGGTTTGTAAGCCATGAACTCTTTATATGAACAAGACTTTCGTCCACCCGACTTTTCCTTTACTAAATTGGTATTATCCTCCAATTTCTTGACTTTTTCATCCACCACTGATAATACCGTGTTTTGGATTTTATCGATGAAACCCGACAAACTGTTTTCGATTGCCTTTCCTACCTCTTCAGCAATCACTTCTCTCATTTGCTCGGTGACTCTCGGCACCGCATCATTGTTACCTTTGTCCGCCATCTTTAAACTGAAATGTTTACATCGAGCGTTAAACATTTCATCTATAGCATATGGTTTATTTACTTCGGTTTATTCAAGTTCATAACTTGTTTTCACCGCTCATATTTAATGCACTTTCCGGGTTTGAGTGTGTTAACACGCTCCTCCCATGCATGTCTATTCATCATTCCCTTTTTGTACTTAGTAACTCTACTTAAAACAATTAACTCTTACCGGATGCTTGATCAAGCTTGAACCGAACACACTTTGCTAACAACCTTGAGCTCTGATTACCAACTTGTAACAATCGTTTAAATTTTAAGTTTAAATATAATAAAAGATGCTTAATTTTAGAGATAAAGAACCTTGGGTTAACATAAGTACAAAATAAAGGTTCCTTGTAACACCTACTAGTCAACCACCGACTAGTTTAAAACATTCATGACAAGAGTAGCAAAGTATTTACATCAAAACATTGTCTAGACAAGATTAAGTTAACGCGGAAGCTTCAAAAATTAGTGTTCGGTTCTTGGTAGCTTGCTTGATCACGATCCGGAAGGACCCCATATTTACCTAAAGTCAAAACCACTTTGAAAGTTAGTCTTGACACAAATATAATGCATATAAACAAGTTCTAGTATCAAATCGTTAAAATAAAAATAAAATTTCAATTTTTATCCTGTCGCGTGTCGCGAAGGATCTTCGCGTGGCGCGGGAGGCCCCGCGTGTCGCACCAGAGTCTAAGGCTCCCCTCGCGTGGCGCGGGGGAATGCGTTTTCCAGCAGGTTCAGTTTCTGGACCTGCATTTTTACCCAGCTCCGGAATTTCAAAAAATCCAACTTTAAATCCTCATAACTTTTTACTCGGTTGTCCGTTTTAGTCGATTCTTTTTCCTATGAGTCCGTAATAAAATTTCGGATCTAACCATGTCAATTTCATATCACCAAAAGTTGAATTACCAGTGATTTGTTTACAAATTTCCTATCTCGATTATCCGACCCATTAACTATAATTGCATATTACCACTTTTCAGTTTCTTAATGCTTTTAGACATAGTTACCCATTTCCCCGGGCTTATAACCTTGGCATAATCGCGCCATTCATGGCTTTGTATTCTCTTGGAGCTATAAACTTGTTTCCACGGAATTTGAGCATTCCGTTTCAAACGACATTTGCTTCTTATTTCTATTGTTTGATACGGCATCACGAATTTACAAACTTAATGTAATCATCGCCAAATTCATTGACGTAGTGAAATCCAACACTTAACGAATACGAGATTTTCAAGTTTCTGCTCTCATGATCCCTTTTAAGGTATCAATTCGACCCGTTTGACTATCTAGTGAAAGCCATCACTTTATTAACAAGCCAAATCTACTCCCGATCTTTATTTTGACCCGTTTGATTTGTCAAGTGAACTTCACCACTTTAAAAACACATCAAACGTATCTATTACACTACGACTCCAATTATACATTAAACCCGAACATGTATGCATAATTTAACGAGACTAAAGTCACGTACCTTTAGAGCACACCCTTCAAACGTGTATCCCCTCCGGCTTGTCCGCTTGACGACCCAGATTCTTTGCCTAAAGAGTTCAATTCACAACCATTTTAGAACTCTTTTCCTAGTCATTAACGCATAATTTCTATATAAATCAAATCTGCGTTTTCATCCGATTTTAAACCTTTTAATCCTCACTTAGGCATTTTAACGAACACCTAGCGGGTCTAATCTTTACATAGCTAGAATTTAAGTTCATGATTTGTTATATTTACCAATTTCAATCATATTTTCAGTTTCTCTATAACAAACATGCATGCAATCATTCATTTCATCATAGAGATGTCAAGTAACACAAATTTTGACAATCATGATGCTTGTGTTCATCTACTTAGTAAACCCATTAAATCCATAAGTGGGTTTTTACAAATTTCATAATTCTAAGCAAGATTGCTACAATTTATCACTAGGATTCAACCTTATACTTGTTTTCGTTACAAGTTCCATCTACACATCATATAATCAAGCTAATTTCAACTTTTCATGATTTGTCTAGAACTTGAGATGAATCAAAAATACCAAAATTTACATACCTTATGATCCCTACAACAAGGTGATCACTAATCTATATTCAGATTTCGATTTGAACTTGATTTGAGCCTTCAATTTATGGTTTTTGTGAGACTTAGGGTTTGGTGAAGAACCCTTTTTCGCCCCCCTGCTTCTTGATCGACCAGACACCCCCAAAGTGGGTGTTTGGTGTGTTTTAATTTTGTTTTTATGTAATTAAGTTTTGAATTTAGCAACATAGGCCCTTCAACTTTGGTTTGGTTTATAACTTGGGCATTTTTAGTTCTTTCATGTGTTACTACGAGGCTTATAGCTAACTGGGTTATTTATTTTATAGTTAGCTTGTTCTCGTTTATTTTGTACTTTATATTTTTATTATAAAGTTTTATGAATTTCGGGGTGTTACAGCTTCTTGTAGTTCATTGTTCATTGTACAAATCCATTAGATTATATTCATATGCAAAAAAAAAAAAAAAAAAAAAAAAACAGAAAAAAAAACACCCTAATGTAGGGTGAAGTCGGCAAAATTCGAGCAATTTTGAATGCTAAAATGATGAAATCTCGTTGATGAGCTCGATATCATAGAAGTCGCCTTTTTAAGGCGTACGTATGCATAGTTTTCTTGTTTTACGCTAGTTAAACGCTATTACTGAGTTTTAACCATTTCGTCACTTTAAAAATCCCTTTCCATACCCTTCACCCAAGCCTATCGTTACAACCCGTAAAGACCTCTTGATTTGCACTTTTTCGCATGTTAGTTGGTGGAGATAAGATCTTGTGACAAGCTTATGATATTACACGTTTCATTGACGAGGCATTGAGTGTTTGCACATACACATTTTTTGTATGTTTCACAAATAAAACCGAGTGTGTGTGAACATGGTGGGGTGTGTGAAGATTAGCATGTTAAGTCAATCGAAAGTGATGTCGCGTCTTTTTAGTTATCTATACATATTTGCATGTGCTTGTTTGGTTTGAATCACTTGATGTTGCGTTTCGAAAAACCGGCTAATCGTTTGTAGTTGTATTAGTAGATAGTTTGTAAATTCTCGTTCTTGTTAGATTCTAGCTTTTATTGCATTTTAGTTTTAGCTTGCTTGAGGACAAGCAAGGTTCAAGTGTGGGGAGGTTTGATATTCACCAAAATATACATACTTTATTCCCCCATTTTACCCCCATTTTATGCGTTTTCGACCGTAAAACCGTGAATCGGATACTTAATCAGGTATACTTTTGTTTACAGGCCCAAAACAGCATGCCAAACAAGAAGATGATGAAAACGAGAATTTTTCGGGCAAAACGACAAAGCTGCGAAGATTCTGTGAACATTTTGATCTGGGCAATTGGCATGGCCGTGCAATAAGTGGCACGACCGTGCGGATCTGACAACAGAGCTCTGCCCAGCAATGCACGCCAGTGCGATCAGGAGTGCAAGCCTATTCCGGAGTTGAACGACCGTGCAGATGGTTGCACCCGTGCGGATCCGATGTCTAGCACCAACTCGGAATTGCACCACCAGTGCAGCTGCTCGCGCCACCCTAACCCCGGAGATGCACGCTCGTGCCACCTGTGGAACGGTCGTGCGGCTACGAAGACCGGTCAAGATCTGATGATGTCACACAGCATGGTGAACAGTGATTCAAAAGTGAACGGTCGTGCACTTTAATGGCACGACCGTGCGATCTGAAAATGTTATAAAAAACAGAATGCAACATTTGGGAGCTTCACAGGCGATTATTCAGGCTCCGAAGGCTCTTGCTTTCACCCGGATTCAAGCCACATTGTGCCGATTAGCTCCGTTACTATCCGGATTCTTAATCTAGTGCTTGTTTATTATTTGATTCTCTAATCTTTCCATAATTTTGTTAATGTTTCAAGTATTTAGATTGATGTTTTTTGTATTATTGTAAGCCTTTGGGCAAAAGCACTAGAATCCTTTGCTTAATTACAACCTTTAGTACGTTAATTATATTTGTAATGACACTTTGAAGCATTTTCTATGTTAATCTTTGATGATTAGTTTGCAACCTTGTTTATTGATGTTGAATTCTTGATTATAAGTAATTATCTTGGATGATTGGTATATGGTTAGTTGAGATATTTGCAAGAAGATGCTTAATTAATCATGTATTAGTAGACTTTGAACTCGGTTAACTTGTTTAATATGTTTGCACCATGATACTAGAAATGGTTAGTGGGTTAATAAGGGATAATTATTGTTAATCAAGAAGGCTTTCCCTCACGTAAGGGCCTTAACCGGTTAAATGGTGTTGTTATGAATTCTTGCCATGAATTGTTAGCTTAGTTAGTAGTTTAGGCCAAAATTGCTATCTTGGTGAATTTATGTGCAAGATTTGTAAAATGAACTCGGTTGTGATTTAATCTAGTTTATGCTTGTCTCGGTGGTTGCATTGTGTTTATCGGTGTCACTTTCCTTGATTAAGTGAGGTTAAAAAACTCCTAACGGATGACTAACTTATCTTTGGGGGATTATCATAGACATTTATCAATTGCACGTTAAAGAACAATTTTAGGTGGTTAAAGTGTGTTTATCGTTTTAGCCTTCCGAATGATTGTCATGTTAAGATTCCCGAAAGGGATACTAATTGTCTTGAAAATGGAGAATTGACCAAGTGTTTCAAGTGGCAAAACCAACTTAGTTCACATGCTTGGGTTGTGCATGAAGCAAGGCTATATATCTATTTTCTTATTTGGAGTCTACTATGTTTTTATTAATATTTGTTTATGCTTATTTTAGTTTTTAGAAAACCACACAACTTATCTTCCTACTGGTAATTTAATGACAAAGGTCTAGTATTATTACTCTGCCCACTTCCTTGGATCGACACTTGGTTCTTACCGATACTTTACTACATATATGACGGGGTACACTTGCCCTTTCGTGTGTGTTTTGATGTTGAAGTATAAATCACTTTTATAAATTTAAAATCGAATCGTGTGTAAATTCATTATAAAATATATATATATATATATATATATATATACACGCACACGTCAGCTGACTTTCGTAGTTTGACATAAATAGTCCCTGTGATCAAATAAGCATATTTTTCACATACCAAACCCTCCAAAACTTATTTCTAAGTTATGTTAAGGGTATTTAAGGTATGTTTAGCTTATGTAATTGTTCCGGAGTGTAGGTTGCGTTAAATTGATTACTTTTACGTAACAGTTTACGTATAACTTTCCAGAAAATGTTTAAGAGTTCAAAATTGAACAAGGATTGAAAATGTGCAAATATCATGGATAGCAATAAATAAAACACAAGGTTTTATTGCTTACGAAATTGTTCGGGATTGGTTAGTGATAATTGTAGGCACAGTTGTCACAGCACACCCTTCATCCTCTAAAATCATATTGTGTAGAATGATGCACGCATATATCACGTTTCTTATTTGATCTTTTTAATACAATCGAAAAGGCATGCTGTGACATCCCACATCGGTTGTGAAGGGGAACAAATGCTTCCTTATAAGGGGCTGGATACCTTCACCATCATGACGCGTTTTGAAAACCATGAGGGGCGGACGCCGAGGGCGTGCTGGCCGCCAAAGCGGACAATATCTTGGTGCGGTTACGCTGGGCTGTTACAGATGGTATCAGAGCTAGGGCCGGACCGGTGGTGCCAGGTCCTGCGAGGACGCTGGACCCCTTATGGGGGGTGGATTGTGGCATCCCACATCGGTTGTGAAGGGGAACAAAGGCTTCCTTATAAGGGGTTCGATACCTTCACCATCATGACGCGTTTTGAAAACCGTGAGGGGCGGACGCCAAGGGCGTGCTGGCCGCCAAAGCGGACAATATCATGGTGCGGTTACACTGGGCTGTTACATATGGTATCAGAGCCAGAGCCGGACCGGTGGTGCCAGGTCCTGCGAGGACGCTAGACCCCTTAAGGGGGGTGGATTGTGACATCCCACATCGGTTGTGAAGGTGAACAAAGGTTTCCTTATAAGGGGCTGGATACGTTCACCATCATGACGCGTTTTGAAAACCGTGAGGGGCGGACGCCGAGGGTGTGATGGCCGCCAAAGCGGACAATATCTTGGTGCGGTTACGCTGGGCTGTTACACATGCTCAAAATGCGCCACCTTTTTTGCAAAACACTAAATGCTCGCTCAATGTCTTTGTGTTCCGCCATCTGAACTTTGTTAAACTTTATTCATTTAGGATCTATGGTTCCATCTCTTGAAAATGATTTCACGAAAACAACATACCCAGGGTAAATTCCGTCAACAAGATTATATCCATACTTGTATTCAACCCCATTTACAAAAAAATGTTCCTTTCGGTCCAATACCATTTATTGGATCATTGAATAGGGGCAAGTGATGTATAATGTTTATATCGTTATGTGAACCGGGCATACCAAAGAATGCATGCCAGATCCAAAGATCTTGTGATGCAACCGCTTCAAGCATCATGTAACATCCGTCAAAATGGATTCCCGAAATCTGACCCTTTTTGAAAATCCGAATCCTAACCTTGAAAACCTTAGAAATTTTTTACTTGACCAACTAAATAACACTGAGATTTTTTTATGATCATCAATATAGTTATTATATATATTTAGTTAATTAATTAATTTAGATAATCTTTTAAAATTTAAAATTTTAATGTAAACTAGTTAAAGTTTTTAGTTAATTTAGGTTATAACTCAGTTAGTACGGTTAGTGTAATTAGAGGGTTTGTTTGTAATTTTAATTAAAACTTGGAATTAAAAAAAAAGTAACACAAAATGGTAGACCGCGGGACTCGAACCCGGGTCTCACCGTTAACCAAGTGAACACTATACAACCCTAGACTAAAATGACCATGAAAACGGCTCAAGTATAGATCAACGTATTGTTTGTGAAATATCAATTCTAACTAGGTTTTAAGAAGTTTGCCGCGTTGCGGCGAATTTCTTTTATTATTTAGTCTATGTCTACATGTATTTTGAAATCACTACGAGCGTATTGCGAACGGAACTGATGACAAGAATAAAAAGAAAATGTAGAAAAAAACACTAAAAGATAACTGACAGAAAATCAACCAAAAAAGTTGTATGGTAACGATGTTGTTCGTATGAAACCCGTGGTCAGAGATGAGCAAATTGTTCTGGGTACTGGTACCAAATTTGCCGAACCGAAAGATCTTAAGTACCAATTCGGTACCGACTTTTGGCGTTCCTGGTACCGGTTCACTACCGTTTTTTACCTTCATATACTGGTACCGTAACCGGTATTTTCGGTATCAGTACCGATTCTGTATCGGTTGGCACCGAGCTCATCCCTACCCCTGAAACTAAAAAAGGAAAAAAATAAAAGTCGAAGAAAACCAACAAAAAAAAGTTGTACGATACCGTTATTCGTACGATAACCGTGATCAGGGATGAGCAAATGGTACCGGGTAGCAGCACTGAATTTACCAAACCAAAAGATTTCCAATATCAATTCGGCACCAACTTTTGGCATTTTCTGTATTAGTGCCGGTTTTTACCTTCATGTACTGATACCGAACAAGACCGTCTCGGTATTTTTGATACCAGTACTGGTTCGATACTGGTTGACACCAAGCTTATCCCAACCCCTAATATTAAAAAAAAGTTTAAAGTTAAAAAGTACAGAAAATAGCTATTATTATAATATTAAAATATGTAGTAATATTAAAAGTATTAAAAAAAACTATATATTATTATAATATTGAGTAAACTGCTAAATTCGTCCCTGAGGTTTGACTCAAATTGCTAGATCAGTCCAAAATCAAGTTTGTTTGCTAAAACAGTCCCTGAGACTAGTTTCTATTGCTATTTCAGTCCAATTAATAGGAGTTAATTGCTAAATTCGTCCCTAAGGTTTGACTCAAATTGCTAATCTAGTCCAATCATTTTCTCTTCATTGGACTGAAATAGCAAATGAAACTAGGCTCAGGGACTGTTTTAGCAAACAAACTTGATTTTGGACTGATCTAGCATTTTGAATCAAACCTCAGGGACGAATTTAGCAGTTTACTCTATAATATTTAAATTGAATTCGTTTATTAATATGTAGTAATAATTTGCCAAGAAAATGTAAATAAATACTTAAAACTATAATATAGTAATTATAGAATGTGATCTTTTGATTATGTCATAATTTTTTATTCTATAGTAATTCACTAATTTGCAAGCACACCTACCACTTAAATAAAATCCGTAAAGTTACAATGGATTTCCTTTTCGTTTGAACAACAAACTTTGCCGCTCAAAATCGAGTGCCAGCAATACCATAGTTATCGTTTCCTTTTGTTTCCCCTTCCCTGATTTCTTGGCAAGAGTTATGTGAGTAAAACTTTCCTTCTTTCAAATGCAATGAACCTAGCCATGTAAGATTAAATATATTTAATATATTTAATATATGGCCATTATAATCAATTTACATAATAATAGATCATTATATATTAAACCTATTAAATAATTAGTGGGTAATTGTTGATGGACCATATCACCCTTAATGACTAATTATGGTTTCCTCCTGGGTGTATCAAAGAGTCTATATATAGAGAGCCAATGGTTGCACTAAGAGTTGCTCACAACACACAACCTACTCATAACATCACAAACTCTCTCTCTCTCTCTCCATACGATTCTAAGCCCCTAGAATCGGTACTACCATCAAGCACGTACACCCTAAGGAGGAACCAGATCGTACTGACAAATATGTCGAACTCAATGGCTTCGTCTCTGACTGGATTCTCCGCTGGCCTTGCTGCCGTTACTGGTATGTAATTTCATGTTTTCCATTACGATTAAACAGAACTGATCAACATGTGGTATCAGAGCATATGTTGATAAATCAGTTCTGTTATGTATCCATCAATCTGGAATAAAATCTGGAAAACAAGACTCAAGAACAATTTTCGTATAAAAGTTATTGTTTCGAAATCCATGTTCTAAATAAGATGTTTAAACACATCCAAACTAATAATTTTCGAAATCTGAATAAGGAACTATAAAGATTTTCAGTTTTCAAATTCCAGAATTTATGTGTATATTCTTGGTGTTCTTAAAAATCACCGGAAAACCGTTAAAAGACTAACCTTACCTGCTTCTTTCTTCTCTGGAGTGACTTATGAACACTGAGAATATGTGAAATAAATGTTCGAATATATTTTATGTTTGCATGTGAGTATTCCAATAAAATTAAAGTGTTCATAAAGTTGAGGTGTCCAATAAACTGCATCTTTAGCCACCCACCATTATTTTTGTCAAGTATATCAGTGAGTTTAATTAAAGAATACCCATTGCTATTTTGAAAGTCTTAACAACTACAATAATTTATTAGTGGTGGGTATCGTGGGTGATTCATGATTGAAATATTGTGGAAAAGTTATTCTTTTTTCTCGATATAATCAACTATGTATTAGGAAAAGATGCTCATATTTATTATTATTACCTAATTTTATTGGCCCACACACAAAGAAATCGACAATAGAATGGTGGCAACAGTTTGTTGTTTTGATTCACGCTATATATTACATATAATCAACTATGTATAATGATCTAATTTATTAAGTGTAAGATAATAATTGCTCTTAATTTATTAGGTGTAAGATGACATATTCAAACATTATGAATATTAGGTGAATAATATGAGTGACCCATTCAAATAATTGTCCACTATTTTAAATTCATAAATATTGATGTCACCATCACTAATATTCTGTTTGTCTTTGCTAAAAATCATATTGAATTCGACTCACCTAATATGGCATATGATTTGGATGCAAGTAACTAAATAACATTATTGTTTAGGTAATTCTGTTGTAAATTTCTTGTAATTATGTAAAGATTTACACTTTGTGTACTTAAAATAACGGACATGTAGTAACTGGAAGGGTTACGTACCGTGATTTGAGAACTCCTGTCTAGGCTGGCATTCGTACAAATCCAATTAAGGACCCGTTGCCTACCTGGGGACTATCAATGAGAGTACCGATACCTATTAGGCCAAAGCATGTCCACCTAATCAATTAAAATGGTTTTGTAAACACTTAATCAGAATCAATAACCTTTTACAAAACCAAAATAGCTTAACTTGAATGAGCTTCTGATATATCACTTCTGGCCAAAGCTGATTTGATACATCTATTTATTGTTCAAGTATTACGAAAGCTATGTTAATTATGCCTTACAAAAGTGAATGTTTAATTTCTGGCCAAAGCTGATTTAACTCATTCATTTCTTGCATATTTAACAAGTGCATAACTAGGTAATTGTCTCATTTCTGGCCAAAGCTGATTTGTCACAATTACTTTGCACACATGCTTAAATGATTACACTTCTGGCCAAAGCTGATTTGTCTTCGTTTAAGTAGAACTTTAAATAGTCTATTATTTTGATGTTAATAATAGACATATCACAACATCTTCACATAATGATCCCTTAATTAATTTTTATGATCATTTCGTCTGCCTTAATTTTAGTACCCATATTTTTTACTCACTGTAACTTTCTTCTATAAATCAATATCTCATCTACTCTAATTCTTAAATCTAAAATATTTTGCTTTATTTAAAGTTTCTATAAGAATTAGCTCTTAAATTAAATCCTTGATTATCTCTTAAGACATGATAATCCTATTGCTCTCTTCTGATAAAGCACTACAGAAGAAAAGTAGAGCATGATAATTAGGATAAATCGAACATGATGTCTCTTATGACAATCAAGAATTCTCTAACATAAATGCTATCACTAAACTTATTCCAGATTAAGTCTTTCCTAAGACAAATCTATTATCTGTGGAATAATTACAAAATTCCTAAGATGCATGCCTTCATTCTAAACTATAAAGTTAAGTGGTATATGTGAATACATTATAATATATAAATACCATGACCCATAAAGTTAAGGGCTTACGCATGAAAATAAGTACATTTTTCCAGTACATTACATACTAAGAATTTCACTTGTACAATTTGATGCCTTATAAATCAACTATAACACTCAAAAGTACCAAAGTATAATGAGTGTGTTGATAAGCAACATATGTACATAGAAATAAATGTTTGAAACTGGAAAATAAGATGTTATTCACCTTACAACCACTGATACTTTAAAAGAGGATTGTTCTAAGGTCCATAGACAAATTACAAATGCCAATTCCAACTTTAAGGTTCTTCAAGGGATAATCTCACTGAATAATTGTGCCATTAGATTAGGCATAAGCAACGAGACTATCCATTATTATAAAGAACGGTTGGATAAATTAATTAGATGGTCACTTACTAATGATATTTAAGTCTGCTAATTTTAATATTCCTATTAACACATGATTAGTCGACTCTAGTTTCATAGGTTTCCTTACCAGAACTCGACAAATAACAAACATGAGAGTTAGTGACAAAATTAAATGTTAAACTATAAGAACCATAATAAGCAGTCTTTTAACAACGTTTTTGATACCTTATATATATTCTGAAGATTAGTCAGAATATGGTATCATAATTAAACAATATTATGAAGGTTGTGAGGTTTTCATAGTCAACATAAAGTCACACTTACCGTAAAACTCTCATTTTATTTGTTTAGATATCTGGATAGAAACATTACTAAGATGAAACTAGATGATACCTTATATTTTCACAACTTTTGTTATCATGCAAATGAGAATTTGACAAAAGGAAAATGAGACTTATAAATTTCGTCCATTATGACCAAAATTCATGAGAAATCATGACATGGTTAATGAGGATGATTTTTTATCCAATCTCATTCTAAGTGATTTTAAATCATGACGTTACAGCCCTAAATATGTTTTGGCTTAAGGAATATGTATGGGTCCATCATAAGTCATTCATTGACATTCGTGGAACTTATTCCAAATGGAATATTCAGACAAAATTCATTAATCATTTAAAAGACTATCAACTTGTACCTAAATTTTGTCGCATATGGCCCACGGTCTTAGAAGAAATCTAATCATATATGTACTTACTAAGATTTCTATTAAATATGTCCCTGAGTTTTCTTATGACATCTGGATATTAAAGAAATAAAATAAAGTCTAATGTATATATGATACGTTCCCACGTCACGTAGCTCATTGAAACTTCTCTTGTAGCATTCTAGAGATATTAAAGATCAGTGGGAGCATTAAGTGTCTTAATGATAACTTGCAATAATTGCAAGAGGTGGGGGAGTGAAAACTTCATATTACCTCAATTTGCACCTCTTGTACAAGACACCGCTCCATCACGACACTGTTCCATCAATACTTGTCTCCTTAAAATCTAATGCTACTCTTACAAAAGTTTCATTGTTGCTTAATTGTGGGCACACTTAGATTTCTTACCTAAACTAGCATAATCCTCAACAAGAGAAATCACGACTAACGTCATTAACTTGTTTCTCTATTAGAATTTGTTGGCCGTTACATATTGACCCTAAGCATGCTGAGTTCCTAAAGATTTCTAAGGTCAGTGGGAGCAGTCAAAGTTCTTATCATGACTTGCAAGGAATACAAGAGGCGGGGGGAAGAGTGTCATTAAATTTCACTCCGAATTTAACTCCGATTACACCTCTTGTACACCATACTACACCAACTCTTACAAACTTAGAATCCTGAAAATGATAGCAACCTAACCAAGAGCTAATCCATAAAACTGAAACTTCTAATGAACCCAATAATCAACTCAGGAGGTCATTTAGGTTTAAAAGCCTACTAACTTTGATGATTACATAACCTCCCTAACTGAAGTTGAAATGGATTTTGGAAAAGTTTACTGATCCTATCTCTTCAAATTAAGCCATTAGCGTCAATCAATCTTCTGAATGGAATAAAACTGTTTTCTAGTAAAACTGATTTTATGTGTTCGTATAACGTTTGGGATTTGATTGAATTACCTAGGAGTTTTCATAACTAAACCAAATCCCTATATATAAGCGTTAAGACAAAGGAGCATGATTGATTGTCAAAGGTTGTACTCAAGAAGAGATAAATTATTAAAGAATCTTTATTACATATCTAACAAAAGATTTCTTTGAGGATCATCACTGTTCTAGTAGCTTATAATAGTTTAAAGCTATATTAGATGAACATTAAAAACAATTTTCCCTAACAAATGGCTGTCATATTTACATGTTCATAAAACAACCTGAAAGTTCCAAACTGAAGGTTAAAGAACAGTTTGTCTATAAGCCAATAAAATCCATGTATGGGTTAATGCAAACATCATAATGTGATGAAATCTTAACGTAATTATTTTCATCAACAACCAAGAGGATTAATGTACCTACCTCAAGATGAGTGGGAGCAACTAAATTAAACTTGTCTATATAGATGATATTCTTTTGACAAGTATATGTTACATAAGTCAAAGCATTGTTAACACAAACTTTGATATAATAGATCTCAGAGATATCTCCTATGTAATAGATATCATAACATACCGAGATAGACCCAATGGGATAATAGTATCGTTCCATAAGTTTAACATTAAATGGGTCCTTACACATGTAACAAACAATATTGCTCTCCTTCAGAGGATGATTATTTATTTATGCTTCATTAATTGGAAGCCTTATGTAAGTTTAAGTCTATACTCGTTTAGATATTACTCACATTGCAACACACTAGATATGTCTAGATTAATGTGAAGCATTTAATAGAGTATTACAATATCTTTAAAAGAAACGAGAGGCTAAGATTTGAAGAAGAAGTAAGAACTCAAACCGGTTTATTACTTTAACTTTGTAATGTTCAAAGATGACAAAATGTAATTTCGGGTATATCTTTATGTCAGCAGACAAAACCTATCTCATGGAGAAGTCATAATGCACTAATATTAACAACCTAAGTTATAACGACATAATATAGTCACTAAATGTTGTTGGAAATTTATCAGTGGACTCATAAGTTTATTAACTCCATATAATTAACGTTTTGAAGACTTAGTGTGATAAAGTCAGCTACCATGACTCCTTGAACAGTAACAGTTTAAAAGGTGCTGCATTAAATTTCGATACGCAATTAATTATTCGTTTATGAACGAATTGAGGAAACTAAGTTTTGTATCGAATACATTCATGATATGCTTAAGGATCCTATAACTGAAGGGCTATTACCCATAAGTCTTATTAAGAGAGCTCATAGACGGGTATTAATTATTGGCCATGCGAAATTGCATATCGTACTATGAATGATTAAGTATTAGTTAATTTTCCTCATCAGTTTTATTTTTGTATGTCTCTAACATATGTTCTGTGCATGTAATGACATATAGACAAATATAAATACATATCAAACGATAAAGGGCTTACATGAATATTTTGATCATAACTGTTAGGTTTTAGATTGAGATTGTAGTATGACTAATGGGGGTCCTGAGTCGAATGATGATTCAACGGCTGTATTTCTCTGCTACGGTTCTTGGTTTAAAGCTAAAATGAGTGTTAACTCCTGATCAGGCTTATCTAATACTCATAAGTAAATGATTACTCGGCCAAGTGGGAGAATGTAAGATTAAATATATTTAGTATATTTAATATATGGCCATTATAATCAATTTACATAATAATAGATCATTATATATTAAACCTATTAAATAATTAGTGGGTAATTGTTGATGGACCATATTACCCTTAATGACTAATTATGGTTTCCTCCTGGGTGTATCAAAGAGTCTATATATAGAGAGCCAATGGTTGCACTAAGAGTTGCTCACAACACACAACCTACTCATAACATCACAAACTCTCTCTCTCTCTCTCCATACGATTCTAAGCCCCTAGAATCGGTACTACCATCAAGCACGTACACCCTAAAGAGGAACCAGATCGTACTGACAAATATGTCGAACTCAATGGCTTCGTCTCTGACTGGATTCTCCGCTGGCCTTGCTGCCGTTACTGGTATGTAATTTCATGTTTTCCATTACGATTAAACAGAACTGATCAACATGCCATTCCATCGTGATTTGGATAGAACCTTCCATAACTCCTCTCAACGATAACCCTATATAAACGGACGCAAGGAAGCTTGCTTTCCTTCACCACATCCTTCCCTTCACTCGCGAAAACAGTAACAAATCCTTCGTATCGTCGCCGGAATCTCGAAGAAGATATCGGAGGTTCACGTCGGACCCTGGTTTGATATATTACGAACTCAGTTTCATCACTCGCTGGACGTTTCTGGATCATCGCTGACTCGCCGGAGATCGAGCAGGCGACGTACGAAAATCACATCGACGGAACTCGACTAGTAAACCTCATCGTGTTCGGTATATAGTTTTTTTCCTTTATCGGATGTCCTTATCATTACCCTGTTAAACATTCATTTTTTGTCAATAAACAACAATTTAAACGAATTAAGAAACAGATTACTCGTCGGCGCAAACCCGCGACGTACCGGAATTTCGAAGGCATCGACGGAGCCGAACGGAGATCGCAACGGGAACCATTTCAGCGAGTTCGGTATATCTCGATTACCATTTTCACTCCTTCATTTTATAGTTGTTGAACTTTGTTAACAATCAATGAAAACTAAACTGAAACAAAACAAAAGAAAAATATAATATATTGTTCTGTCGAATGATGTAGTATTATAATTGAGAAGATAACATTATGTTAGTAGTGTATTCAGCGTAGTGGTTCAGTGTTGGTTTTGTTATACAAGCGGGACGGGTTCGATCCCTCCTGCCCACCATTTTGCTGATTTTTGGTTCTATTATATAGGGTGAGGATCAAATAACAAGTTTATTTTGGCTAGGAATGATAAAAAGTAATAGGATTATGACATGTGGCAAAATTTAAAATAAAGAGAAAGTGTATTTTAGTCAATCGTATCATTTCTTCTTCCTTCTTCTCCCAGTAACTTCAAAACCCATCATCTTCAACCTTTTCTTCACTTAGGTTGTGTTTGTTTTTTCTGCAGGAAAAGGTCTGCAGTCTGCGGACCACATCTGCAGGCATCTGCAGAAGAAGAGGTGGACCAAATGTCTGCAGTCTGCAAGGAGAAGAGGGTTTGTTTTTTTTTTCTAATAAAACCACTTCATAGTTCTCACACACACCACACACACAAGACTCCTCTCTCTCTCTGCTCTCTCTCTCTACAATCTGCACCACCACCATCATCTCACCACCGCCATCATCACACCACCGCCATCATCACACCACCTCCAACACACCACCGCCATCATCTCACCGCCGCCATCATCTCACCGCCGCCATCAGAAAGAAAGAGAGGGAACCAGAGAGAGGAGAGAACCGGCGGAGCCACCGCCGTCTCCGACCTTCCGTCTCCGACCTTCATCTCCGCCATCACACCACCGCCTTCATCTCACCACCGCCATCACACCGGTAAACACCCATCTTTTTCCCCTGTTCTCCTATAGCTCTCTGTTTCGATTTGGGGGTTTCGATTTGGATGATGCTGATGATGTCAGCGGTGGTGGTGGGTTTCGATTTAGGGGGTTTGTTTGCAGATGAAGATGATGGTTGGTTGGTGGGTTTCGGAGGAGATGGAGAAGAGGAGTATTGGTGAAGAGGTGAGAAGAGGTTAGAAGACATGGGCTGATGTCTGCGTGGGGAAGAGGTCTCGCAGACCTTTTTTAATGAAAGGTCTGCGAGAAAACAAACAAGCTGCAGGACCCAAAGGTCTGCGCGCGTCTGCGCGACGCAGACAAAAGTGGCCAGAAGTGCTTCTGGCAGGAAAACAAACAGAACCTTACTATCTCAATAATCACTACATTATAGTGCGATTTTCGTCACCAATCAATGATTCAAACACCCGATCAACGTGTTCTTCAGTTTTTTTTAAAGAAAACCCAGTTTAATTCCATACAAAATCTCGTTTTTTTCAGGTGATTTTGAAGATAATCACTCGATCCGTTCGCTTCGATCGCTAATAAATGTTTCAATCATTCAAATTTCGTCAATCGTTGAAGAAATCGGCTTCGATCCATGTAAGAAATTCTTTAATTTCATTTTTATGATCTGGGTTTTTGATTTAGTCATTGCGTTTTACGATCCTGGCAGGGGTCCGGGGCAGCCCCCTGGTAGCAGGGTCCAAGGGGCACAGCCCCTGGCTGGGGTCGAGCTGCATCAGAAAATTTATTTTTCTGTAAATTACCTCTGGAAAACTGCATTCGTAGACAGCTTTTGATCTTCTGGTTCAGACAATTTACAGGCAAAACTATTGTCCTGGTTCAATGCGTTTTAGAGAGGGAACACTTTCTTTGGTGTTTTTAGGCCATTGCGTTTTAGAACTAAGACATTTTATGTGTTTTTTGGCCATTGCGTTTTAGAAAAACACATTTTTGAAGTGTTTTTAGCCATTGCGTTTTAGGTAAAACACATTTTTAGGTGTTTTCAGTCCATTGTGTTTTAGAGAGAACGCTTTTTTTAGGCCATTGCGTTTTAGAAAGGAGACATTTTTAAGTGTTTTCTGGCCATTGCGTTTTATAAATAAGACATTTCTTTGTGTTTTTTGTGCATTGCGTTTTAGGTAAAACATATTTTTATGTGTTTTCAGTCCATTGCGTTTTAGAAAACAGATATTTTATGTGTTTTCTGGCCATTGCGTTTTAGAAATAAGACATTTCTTTTGTGTTTTGGTGCATTGCGTCTTAGGTAAAACACATTTTTTTGTGTTTTCAGTCCATTGCGTTTTAGAAAGTACACTTTCTTTTGTGTTTTTAGGCTATTGCGTTTTAGAGATAAGACATTTCTTTGTGTTTTCTGGCCATTGCGTTTTACAAATAAGACATTTCTTTGTATTTTTGGTGCATTGCGTTTTAGAAAAATGTCATTTTTTAGGTTTTTTTTTTCTATTGCGTTTTACGCAACTGGGTTTTTTCCATTGCGTTTTACGCAATTGGGTTTTCGTAAAAAATTTCGAAAATATAGCAATAGTATACTCGTTTTAAAGATAAAAAAAACGCTCGTTTTTTTGTGCAATTTTTATAAAAAAAATAATGTCGTATGAAAGTTATTAACGTTTAAAAAATTGGGGGGGGGGGGGAATTGGAGGAGAGAGAAACTGTTGTCTTGGATTGACTAGAATACCCATAGACAAACCCACGCGCCTCTTTTTTTTCCTTCAATTTCACTCATTTAGTCTTAGTTCTTGATTAAATAAATGGATTGTCAATATTACTTTCTAGGCTTTCTACCCAAATAAACTTCCTATTATATCATAACCCCTATTATATATATATGGGATCGCTAAAATGAAAACCACCTCTAGTTATAAGTACCATAGGAACCACTTTTTAGCCCTTAGATTAACTAGATGGATGGATGAGATTAAAAGTAGTTAATATTAATATTAAAAGTTTTTTTTCTTATTATGTCTTTAATATTTTAATTAAAAAGGGTATTAAAGTATTTTTTTTTTTGTCTTATTAGTTTTATTGTTTTTTAATACATTTTTGTCCTTTATTGCATTAAATGTTTTTTTTTTTTCTAAAATCAGTTTTTTTTATTAAACAAACATCAGTTTTTTTTTTTCTAAAATCAGTTTTTTTTTTTCTAAAATCAGTTTTTTTTACGCTCCGTTTTTTCACGCCGTTTTACGACCCGTTTTTTGCGACCCGTTTTTTGCGACCCGTTTTTTACGACCCGTTTTTACGACCAGTTTTACGACCCGTTTTTACGACCCGTCTTACGCCCGACTTTTTCACGCGTCGTTTTTTCAACGCGCCGTTTTTACGTAAACGTTTTTTACGTTTTACGCGCCGGTTTCTTACGTTAACGTTTTTCTACGTTTTACGCGTCGGTTTTTTACGTTTTACGTAAAACTTTTTACGTTTTACTTTAAAATTTTTACATTTTACGTTTTACGTTTTTACGTAAAAAGTTTTACGTTTTACGTTTTTACATTTTACGTTTTTACGTAAAAAGTTTTACGTTTTACGTAAAAAGTTTTACGTTTTACGTTTTACGTTTTACGTTTTACGCGCCGGTTTTTTACGTTTTACGAGCCGGTTTTTTACGTTAACGTTTTTTACGTTTTTACGATTTACGCGCCGGTTTTTTACGTTTTACTAAAAAAAATTTACGTTTTACGTTTTACCTAAAACTTTTTACGCTTTACAAAAAACTTTTTACGTTTTACGTAAAACTTTTTACGTTTTACGTTAAAAAAGTTTACGTTTTTACGTTTTACGTTAAACTTTTTACGTTTTACGTTAAAAAGTTTACGGTTTAACAATTTTTTTTTACAAAAACTTTTTTACGCAACACGAACGCACCCAGAAAACGCAAACTCGGTAGGTGTCTCAGATAGATTGTTATCGTCATCGACTAGGGAAAATAATATAAAAAGCCAACAACATCAAAACAAAGCGTATCTCGAAAAAAAAAAGGGTTTGGCTTAGATTTTCCGATAATAAAAAAGGCTGCAAAATGGGGTTGCAGGTTCAAAAAACCTACCCTCCGCCGTTTTTGCCGCGCCATCGTCATCAAAATCAATGTTTTTTTTCATCATCACAGCCGATTCAAATAAAGGCACCATATTCAACCGATTTAAACATTCAAAAGGACCAAGAACATCATTCAAACATATTCAAACAGTTTCCACAGAAATCAACCCAGATTCAACAGAATCAACCCCGCATCAAAAACAGAGTTTTATCTCCGATGTTTTAACCCCAGATTCCACAGATTCAACAGAATCAAACCCACAAGATTCAAACCCACAAAGACAAACCCACAAGATTCAAAACCCAGATTCAAAAAGGCACCAGATTCAACCGATTCAAACATTCAAAACCAACAAAGCAAAACCAATAAATCAAACATTCAAAACCCACAGATCAAACATTCAAAACCCACAGATCAAGAACTCATATCAAGAACACAGGCCAAGATTCAACCGATTCAAACATTCAAAACCCAGAAAAATCAAGAACACATACCAAAAATTCAACAGATCAAGAACACAGGCCAAGATTCAAACGGATCAAAACCCACAAATCAAACACTGGCTCAGCCACTGCCGCCGGCCCTCTCCACCAAACCACCATCCCCAACGCTACCCGCCGCCGCCTCCAACTCCCCAAAACCCGCACTGGTCTCCCCACAAAAAACACCACCGGTGGCCGCCGGTGACGAACAGTCGCAGGTGGTGTTCGTCGTTGATGTGCTGTGGAGAAGATGAAGATTGAGTGGAGTTGCAGGTTGGTCGGAGACGGTGCCGGAGAAGATATCAGCAGAGGAAAGGAGGTGGTTAGAAGGTGAGTTGCAGGTAGGGATATATATGCGATGAAGGTGAGTTGGTTGGAGAGGGTGCTGGAGAAGATATCAGCTCCGGCTACTCCATGAGGGTGACACAATTTACCATTTTTTTCAAAGTAAATTGATTTGTGAATTGGGTTTTCTATGTGCAGGGAGGTTTTTAAACAAGATGAAGATGAGAGAGGAGAGAGAAGAGAGAATAGATATATATTAAATGAAGAGAGAGAGAAGATATGACAGTTGGGGTAAAAGACCAAAATACCCTTTGTGTTGGCATAATCTGATTGGCTTAGAGTGGTTCTCGCGGTCTTACAACTGGAGGTGGTTCTTATTTTAGCGGCTCCCTATATATATATATATATATATATTTTTTTTTTGCACTTTAATTTTTGGTTCTATTATATATATATATATATATATATATATATATATATATATATATATATACTAGTACATTAAGCCTTTGCGTTGCAGTGGTTGTCATAAAACTGTGTTAAGTAGTAGCAATACTATACCATTATCAGCGACCACCAACAACGGAAAAGTTCGTAAAAACAAAATAAATAAAAACGGGAAAAAATTAACGTCGAGCGAAAAGCAGACATCGTAAAACACTGAAAAAATAACTAAGTTCATTCAGGACCCGCGTGTTGGACGAACTTGTCAAACGCAGAAAAATAGATGTGACGCGACGGGTCAGTCAAACGGGAAAAATATACGAAAAAATGCTGAACCTCACACGCACGTTTCGGTGCGTTAAGTCAAAAAATTTAGAACGAAACGAAAAACTTGGGAAAGATGAAAAGTATGGTGGACCAAAATTGAAAATAAAAAAAAGTTGGGATTAAATTGCAAAAGATAAAAAACTTTGGGTTAAAGGTAAAGAATTTTTTTAAACAAATATAAATAAAATTTGTTTAATAATTAATTAATATTAAAAGAATTTTTTTAAACAAATATAAATAAAATTTATGAGGTTGAAGGAGAGAATGTCATGTGGCATTATTTGGAGTCTTTTATTATAAGTTAGATTTATATATATTATATATTAGTAACTGAAAATTTTTAAGTATTTATTTTTATTTTTAGTAATATTTTATCTACTATTCATTTTATTTTTAGTAATAAATAATATTTGAAAATTCTTAGGTATTTGTTTATTATATTTGGCATTTAATTTTTTATACATTTGTTTTTATTTTAAATAGTATTTTATCGAAACGGGTTCGGGAGAAAACGCTCAAAAGTGTGAGAATGGTGAGAACGCATCCTGGCCCAACACGTGTCCCGCGGCATAGAGAAGGGCGGAGGGGCTTTTTTTGTCTTTTCATTATTCTTTTATTTTCACAACGCGGTATAATATTTTCTGGCGCCTAAGTTTTTTTGGCGTTAATTGTATTTATTAAACTTTTTTACGTTGAATTAATTGTTTTTGTGTCAAATAATAATATTTGAAAATTCTTAGGTATTTGTTTATTATATTTGGCATTTAATTTTTTATACATTTGTTTTTATTTTAAATAGTATTTTATCGAAACGGGTTCGGGAGAAAACGCTCAAAAGTGTGAGAACGGTGAGAACGCATCCTGGCCCAACACGTGTCCCGCGGCATAGAGAAGGGCGGAGGGGCTTTTTTTGTCTTTTCAATCTTCTTTTATTTTCACAACGCGGTATAATATTTTCTGGCGCCTAATTTTTTTTTTTTTGCGTTAATTGTATTTATTAAACTTTTTTACGTTGAATTAATTGTTTTTGTGTCACATATATAATTTTTTGGCGTTATATCGTTTGTTTTCTGGTTAATTTTTTTGGCGTTTGTGACGTTTTGTATAATAATTCACTACGAGTCATTAATATTTGCATGAGATTTTAAAATACGACCAATTTTTATCTTTTGCGTTTAGTGATTTTTTTGGCATTTAATACCCTTTACAAGGTGTTTTGCCAGCAGCTGTTCTCCCAGTTTTCATTCTATTAGCGTTTTGGTGTTTGTAGTTTTTGGCGTTTTATATAATAATCTATTTTATTTATAGAGAATTAGATAACAAAACAACATATAACTTGATATCAAAACAATATAAAATGAAAACAAAAATAATAAAAAATGGTAATCTAATTTTTCTTTCGAATCTTCAATGTCATCAGCCTCTTCCTTCTTGAATTTGTTTTTGGCGTTTTGAACCTTTTTTGAATAATTTAGCTAGATGCCAACTTTCATTCATAAACCCCGTCTTTTTCAGAAGAAGCTGCTTAGTGGCATTCTGTTTTTTGGTGTAATATTCTTGTTTGGTTGCATGTCATTAAAGATCAACTCTTGTTTGATGCTATTTGTAATAATGGAGTCCAAAATATCATTTTACACTTGTGTTGATCCCTTTATTCCATGCATATAATCATCAAGAACATAGCTCACATGATGGCATATCACTGTCATCAGTCTCTTTTTCTTGAATATTTGTCCATCTCATTCAGCAAAATATTATTGAGTTAACCCCCTCAGAAAAAGGATCCATTTCAGTGAAAGATTTGCCATCTGTGGCGTTTTAAACTCGGTTTCTAGAGGATATGGCGTTTTGTGTTTTCTGGGTGTGATTAGTTTCATTGTGTATAGACCCCTCTCTTGTAGGAGTTTTTTGGCGCGTAGTTTATGCGGGACTTTTTATTGTAATAAATGATAGTAATAAAGTAACTGTCTCTTCAGTTACTGTTTTTGTATTTACTGTGTTAATCAGCTTTTATCAGTTTTATAGGTTATAGACGTCTCATCTTCTAAGTTTGGCGTTTTTTTTAAATGGCGTTATGCAGACCAAGATGAAAAAATACAATAACGGAGTAAATAAAATATTAAACAGGAAAAATATTTTTTGTTATTTTTGGCGTTTTGTAAGGGTTAACAATTTTTAGTATTTTTTTTTTTTTGCATTTTGCTAATAAAGATTGAAATATATCATTTAATTCTCTTAAAAAAAGAAGAAGATTACATAGAAGGAAAAAAAAGAGGAAAAAAAATTAAAATCCTTCGTCAGAAGGTACTTTATCCGAAAAGTATCCATCACTTGCGTCATATTCTTCCTCCTTAGAGTCTTCATCTGGATCTTCATCCATGTCATCACATTCACCTTCATCAGCTTCTTGTTCCTGAAGATTCTGAAGCCTCCACCTGAACATGTCTTGCATTAACTCCAATTTTGAGTCTATTTCTGTGTTGGTACAAGTGGCGTTATGCAATTTTTCCAAAATTTTTCCATGAAACCCAGACGCTGCTTTGTCATGATGTTCTCTAGCCAGTAGACTTCCTGCTCTCCGCTGTCGTATGTAACCGTCACCATGTCTGTTTCATCATCAAAACGCCATGATGTCATGACAGCGTCTGGCTTCACATCTGCTTTGATTGGTCCAAATTTGCTGGTTAATGCTTTCATAAGCATATGCGTTTCATGGCATTCGTTGTCTAGAGCGATGCCAATGCATAAGATTCGTCTCTGTATCTCTTCTTCCATCTTTAGAATTGCCCTGACAGTCTTAACATATACCCTCCTTCTGTTGTAAAAAAGGAGGACGTATCGCCTGATTCCCAGAGTGTATCTCCACGAAACGATTGTTGCCATTTTTGGCGTTTTGGTTAAGTTGGCGTTTTTGGTTAACGATGTTTTTTTGCAGAAAATGGATAGATTGAAGTGATTATGGAAGCTATGTTTTACCTTGTTTATAAAATGATGTTTTTGGCGTGTAATTTAGGAGGGAATTTAATCTAATAAATGTTAATAACTGAAATTTAGTTACTGTGTTATTTCATCTTCCTGTAATATTCAACGCGTTTTATTACCAGTTTTTGGCGTTTTGTTTTTAATGGCGTTTTATTTTTTTTGTATGGCGTTTTATCATTTGATGGCGTTTTGAATATGAGCGGTAAAAGACCCTTTTACCCTTAATGAAGCGCGTCGCACATAATAAAATTGATGTTATTTACGAAAACGCCACCGCGCAATCTAGTTCATGGATTGTTTTGATCAGACGATCCATAAGCGTTCTCACCGTTCTCACACTTTTCACCTTTTTCTCTAAATCCTGACCCATATTTTATCTATTATTCATTTGATTTTTCAATAATAAATAGGAATTAATAATCCTCAGGTGATTGTTTCATTATTTTTCATTAGTAGTATTATATTTAGCATTTATTTTGTTTTTATTATTATAACTTACGTTCGTTAACTTTTAAAAAAATTCTAAATCTGCATATATGTTTATTTATTTTTTTAACATTCCAAGTATTTGCTAGCGCATTGTGATAGTACGTTAGCACGTACATTGGATGGATATCGATTTGATTCGTTACAGTACCAGTATGTTCATGCACTTGGTATAGAAATCAACATGTGTTTTACATCAACTGAAACGATAAAAATGATAGCCAGTACCGACACCGATGTTGTTCAAACGATATCGATCGGTTCAAATTATGACGGTACTGGTACCGATATTCAGTTATCATCATAGACAAAGTTCTATAATAATTGCTTTTAGAACAGGAGACCATAAATATGAAAATGGATAACAACAGTACCAATGTTGTTTGTCACACCCCCAAAATACCACATGCGGGAACACCGCAGGACGTGTGACGTACCAGGATCTAGCCACCAATCACATTGAACTCATACAAGATTTTTAGATAAACTTTCAATCATTAATATAAAGTGTTACAAAACAGTAATTACAAATCAGCGTATTCAGCGGAAGCATAAATCGTAAGTTAAGTGTTTCTTAATACATATGTGTGATAACCATTAAACTCGTCTCACGATTCCATGTATCTCGACCCATGACCACTCCAGCATACAAGACAGCAAGTTCCACATCCACACATACCTATAACCTGCGAGCATGCACACACGTATATCAGACAACGCTGGTGAGTTCATAGTTTTACGAAAATGTTAGTTACCAAGTGTTTAATTCCGTTCATTGATTACAATGTTGATAATACCTCTGATACAAGACGGCTCGTGATTTATGTATTGCCCTTTCCCCAGTGCTCCTATCAAAGCACTGTGCATGACTGGGTCATTAGTTCACACCCGTCCTCTCCGGTACAGGGTGAGGGTGCCAATCCTAAGTAGCGCTACCAACTAATACCTCGTTACCCCTTCGGTAACAAAAAGAAGGGACTTAAAGGTGATAGGATGAGTGTATTATCCAACATACCAGATTTTACCCACGAGATGTATTCCTCTCAGGAATACCCATGATTTACCCAAAAAAAACCTATCCCTCTCTAGGATACCCAATGACTGTCCCAACCACCGGGACGCATGCTCAAGAGGAATGAACTCACCTTTGGTTTACTCGGTATGTTAAGTTACCCGTCCAAGTTGGTCAACCCAAACCCTACCGTGGTTACCAAACAATATCAGTTTAACATTCACGTATATCACATATTTTATGTACACGTCACATAAGTAGCATACAAGTACAACACTTATCCTTATACAATTTGTAACCGTTAATCATGCAACGCATTGATCCTTAGCATTTATCGTAAGGTCACACAGTAGGCGTATGGAATCCAGGTACAAGTACATTAGATAACAATACACTTATTTCAGCATGCTACTCACGAACATGAATTATGGCAGTCAACACGTAGTTGCCTATTCAAGACTCCACAGTATATTCATTCAAGTATGCGGTCCTACCTAAGGCCCGTTAGGAGTGTGCGAGTGCGGCCCAGCACCTAGATGAGCCCCAACTAATCCTAAAGCCCAAGGCCTGTGCGACTGTCCAAGGTTGTGTGACCTGGTTCCAGTTCGTGGCCCAATCTCACTATGTGTACATGTGTGGCCCAAACCCTCCATATAACCCAAGTCCTAGTGTGCGATCAGGCCCACCACCAATTGTTGTTCATTATGCATCTGAGTACAAACAGTCTGTAAGTGTGCAATCAGTTTCACTTTACCTTAAATCATGGAAGTTCGTTACATATTTACATAATTATTTCAATCAATTATGATCAATTCACATATCCATCAATCATCGCTGAATCATCAACAGCAACCAGCGCATGCCCTTTAATTCAGTCGGATCAGACTAGCTTACAGGATCATATAAACATCATAACCTACTGTCCATGCGAGCTTCTGATGAAATACCCTATATGACGAAACATATGTTTCGCCCAGGCCAGGTGTGACGAAAGACTACCCTTTTTCGTCGAGCTATAGTTGACGAAACACTAGTGTTTCGTCGGAACTTCAGGTGGTGAAATACCTATGTTTCGCCATGGATAACTTAGATGGTTATGATGACCTGCAACCCTAAGCGTCCCTACTGTTTTAATATTGATATTCATGCACACACACACAAATCGAACAGTATGATTAACCCAATAACAATTCACCATCTAGTCACATATAATCAGATTTAATTCACACATTATTCATCTCATAATTCATACAATTTAAATATGGTTCTAGGTTGTACAAGTTCACCTAATCATAATCAGGAATCGCACATCACAATTCTCAATACTAAATCATCGATTACCACTATCATGTTCTAATCCTACTCGTATTCATACAACTCAACGCATAATCACACAATTAAACACGACCAAACTGGTGAGCACACTTACCGGCTATTAGGATGAGAGAGGTGAGAGATTTCGTAGGCAGGGAGCTTCGACAAAGGTATGCTGCCGTCGATCTGGGAGAGTGAAGAAGAGGGTTCGCCGTTCAAAAATAGAGAGGATTAGGGTTTATGTGTTACGTCTCCCAATTGCAAGAGTTCTACAAACATAATAACCGTAACAGTTGGGCCGCGTACAGTCTGGGCCGAAGCCCTTTATGGCGAAAGACCTCCTGGCGAAAGACCACCTTCGCCAGGGATTTGTTTTGACGAAACACCCTCTTTCGTCGCTATAAGTTTTTTCGTCGAGTGTAATGTGCACAAGATATGACCAAACATCAAACATTAACCCACTCCTGTTCCTAAGTTTTCATGTAACAGCCGATCATAATGATACTCTCAATCATTCATATTCCAGGCACACGATACAATGTAAAACAATTTACGAAAACAAGATTATGAAACAAGTGACACGAAAAGGAAAGGCCTTGAACTCTCGGGTTGTCACATTGTTTGGTACAATACGCTAGCGATTCGATGTTAGTTTATCGAAAGAAAAAAACAATAAAAATAAATACCAATACCAAACTTACGTTATTTATTCGGTTTTGGTTTTATTCACTACGGTAGCGACAGGACATTTGTTATCAAACAAAAATCATAAAAATTAATACATATCAGTACCGAAGTTGTTCAGTCTGGTTCGGTATGGTAGAGATACGATCTTAATACATATCAAATCGTTTAAGTATTGAAAGTTATAAAAGACAAGTCACCTGGTCGAATAGTCATTCGACCGGATGGTCATCCGATCGGATGGCTATTCGATCGGTGATCTGATGTTTTGAAAATCTCACAAAGTTTTCTAAGTTAAAAGTTTTGAGTTTTGATGGAGACGGCATGACGACGTGTCAAACAACGGAAACCGCACCATGTCCAGCTTAGTCGATCGGATGGGAATCACCCCATTCGATCAGACTTAACTGTTCTTGATGGCGCTTCATGTTCAACCCGTGAATCGGTCGTCTCTCCGGTGAAAATTCGTTTTCAAACCGGTTCTCAACTAGAGAGTGAGTAGAGAACCTGAATGAGCCCAGATTTCATTGGGTCTTAGTAGAAAAGTGGAGAAAGGTGAAGAAAAGTATGAAACTGTTGAAAATGTTTAGATTTTGTTAAGATTCGTGTTTAATAGTGTAGAAATCCTATAGATCTGAATCATTCTCACTAAGATGACGTCACACAACCGATTACATAAGCAACCGTGATGATGTCACCTTCAAGGAGTCCAAATCAGGTGATTTCATGGTGAAAATCAGTGATTTTGATGGAGAAGATGATGATAAAGTGTGTAGTAATGATGGAAGTACAAGATTTAAAGAGAAATACTTACGGAATCGCTTGGAATCGAGAGAAAAATGCTTGAGAATGAGCTGGGAGCGAGTTGGGTCGGATAGAGCTGTCACCATCAGTGAACAGTGATGTGACAAGCGAGTATTTATAGGGTGAGAGAGATAAGGAGGTGGAGTAGTGGTGTCAGATGGCCAGTCGATTGGATGGCCATCTGATCGGATGGTCATCCGGACGGATGATCATTCGATCGAATCAGACGACTGGTGCTAGTTAGTTTTCCAACCTTTGTTTCGTTCATTAAGCGTTGCGTTGCGTTTAAGCGAGTTGCGAGTGAGTGTTGCGATGAGATAACGACATAACATTAAACAAGTAATCACACAAGTATCACATATAACACGTAATATGCATAAAAGTAAATCTGCATTTCGAGTTGCGATGCGATTGCGTTGCGACAGCATTTAGTATAAACATGCGATGTAATATGCGATAAAATTCGTTTGAATAGTATGCGTTGTAAATAGCGTTGTGAATGCATTGTAACACATAGTTTAAAAGTAGCGAAAACCCTTAGCGATAATCGGAATCTTGAGAGTACAAGATAATTAAGTAAGAAATAAGCAATAATTAAGTAAGAAATGGTAGATCTGTCATTTCTTATTATAATGACCCGAAAGGTCGGGTTGTTACAATCTTAGCATTTAGCTTGGGTGGGGGGGAGTGTTTAGGTTTTTGGGGGGTGGGGGGAGGGTTAGGTTTTTTCAGGTTTTTGAGGGGTTTAGCTTTATGGTTTAGTTTTTATCATTTAGCTTGGGTAGGATGGGGGGTTTAGATTTTTGGGGGGTGGGGGTTAGGTTTTTTTAGGTTTTGGGTGGTGTATTGGGTTTATTTTGTTAAGTTCACATTATTTCTCGCGGTTCTCGCAATAAAGGTGGTTCTCGCATGAATAAAAAAATATATATATAGAGTAGGAGTTGTGTGGAAAATCTATTTTTCCTAGAAGTCTAGGAAGCAATAGTAATTGGACATGTGTCATGGATGTATTTTAACTAGAAGGGCAAACATGTAATTTCATATATTAATTTTATTTTTGGTAATTATCTTCAATAACTAATATTTGCATGATCATATATGTAACCGATTACATGCATGATTTTTGGGATTATAGTTTTTTTTAATCCAAATCTCTTCCAAATATCACGAACACGAAATAATAATTTCGATCATTCTATTCTTCACCAGCATCGTTCATATTCAATATTTTTTCAGAGTGAAAAATCATGGCTTCGAACACACTTGTTGATGGTGGAGATGGTAATTACAGTTACTTTTGTAGTATTTTGTGTTGTTTATTATCATTTCTCTGCAAAATCGTCAGTTTGTTCTTGATGCTGTGTTTTAACAGCCAGAGAGGTTGAGGTTTTAGTGTTTAGTTGACTCTATAAGGTGACTGATGGTTTGTAATCTGAAGATCAATTTTTTTTTCTTAAGATATTTCATGGTGTGTTTTAAATTCCATATTTGTCATTTATGTACCAAACCATCATCTTTGTTATTGGTGTTGTGTTTTAACAGTCATACAGGTTCAGGTTTTTTGTGTTTTAACAGTAATGTGTTTTACCAGTTATGTGTTTTAACAGATATTGAGGTTGTAGTCAACGTTTTTTATAATTTCATTGAATGGTGTGTTTAAATAGTAATGGGTTTTAACAGTTATTGAGGTTGAAGTCAATGTTTTTTATAGTTTCATCTTGAATGTTGTGTTTTAACAGTAATGTGTTTTACCAGTTATGTGTTTTTAACAGATATTGTGGTTGTAGTCAACGTTTTTTTATAGTTTCTTCTTGAATGATGTGTTTTAACAGTAATGTGTTTTACCAGTTATGTGTTTTAACATATATTGAGGTTGTAGTCAACGTTTTTTATATTTTCATTGAATGGTGTGTTTTAACTTGCATTATTTTGTTCTTTCCCATGGCTATTAGTTTCTTAGCATTCAGGTCAGATTTTTTTGTTTTGGTGTGTTATATAGTTCACTAGTTGGTAGCATGGTCAGTATGTTTTTTTACTTTGGCCTGGTTTTTTTTTTTTTTCCATCTCATTGTGTTTTGCAAATGTGTTATATGCTCATTTTTTGTCATGTGTTGTAGATGCACCCAATTACCAATTACGTGGTGTTGAACAAGTCTCTCCAAACTCTGGAACAAAGAGATATATTCCAGATTCACCCTCTTCGTTGACGCCAGTAGAGGGCATGTTATTTGACACAGTTGATGATGCGTATAACTTTTACAAAACTTATGCAGAAGCTGTAGGTTAGACTGTCAGGAAGGGCACACAGCACGAGAACCGTGGTATTGTTATAAACAAGTATTTTTTTTGTTCAAAGGAAGGTCAAAAAGAGTTTCGACCGGTCGATACTTTAGTCGAACAGCCGTTTGATAGGTGGGTACGTAGGGTACCATCCAAAAGGACCGGATGCCAAGCTGCGATCAGAATAAAGCTTACCGATGCCAAGAAGTATTTGCTGTATCATTTTACAGAAGCGCACAACCATGATTTTTTGCACGAAGAAGATTTAAATCTTCTCAAGGAAAACAGGGGTATTAATCGTGCACACGAAGAGATGATAAACAAGATGTCACATCTCAACATTGGTCCTATTCGTGCATTTAACATTATGAAGGAAATGTATGGTGGGTTCGACAAAGTCGGTGCGACCAAAGTCGATTTTAAAAATTTCAAGAAAGAATTAAATCTTTTTATCGGAGAGTTTGATGCTGAAATGTTTGTCAACCGACTGATGAGGAAAAAGGAGTTTTTACCGAACTTCTCTTGTGAATATGAAACGGCAGACGAAGGTATGTTGAAGTGCATTTTTTGGGCCGACGAGGATATGAAGAGGAATTATTATATGTTTGGAGACGTTATATCATTTGATGCTACCTACAAGCGTAACAAGTGACGACAAGATTAATTTTTTTATATATTCATTGTGTTTTAAAACCTACTGTGTTATAAATACATTATGATATATTGTCACCGCTGATTGTTTGTTTTGCAGGTATAACATGATGTTTGTCCCTTTCACTGGGATTGATAATCATAATAGGAACGTCACACTTGGTGCTGCAATTCTCGGTTCTGAAACGGCAGAGACGTATAGCTGGTTACTTAAGGCGATCAAGAACGCATATAGGTACACGCCTCCCGTAATCGTTACTGACCAAGACCCTGCGATGAAAAGGGCTATAGCGGATGTTTGGCCTGAGTCTAGGCATCAGTTATGTATGTGGCACATCATGGATAAACTCACTACAAAGGTCTGTTTTTTATATGACAATTGTTTTTCTTTTTTTACATGTGCATTTTTTACTGTGTTTTAATTTTTGTTTTTTAACATACATGCATATAATGTTCCTTTAGGTCAGGGCTACCCTGTGTTCAAATACAGATTTCAGGAAAAGATTGTCTGCAGTTGTTTGGACTGATTCTCTATTGCCCGAAGCGTTTGAGACTGAATGGGCAGCTATTTTAAATGATTTCGGTTTAACCGACCATGAATGGCTGACGTATATATACGGGCTACGTGAATCATGGATTCCAGCTTACTATCGCGAAGAAGAAATGTCTGGTCTTATGCGGACATCATCTAGGTCCGAAAGCGAGAATCACTTTTTTGGCAAGATTAGCAATCCAAAGTGCACGTTGGTTGAATTTCTTAGCCACTTCGACACAGCTACTGAAGCGCAAAGACATGAGCATCAAAAAAACGATCATGACACTCGATACACCAACCCTGGAGAGTGGAGTGATTTTGTTCTCGAGAAGCAAGCAGCTCAGATATATACCAGAACTATATTTTTAGATGTTCAACTCGAGATTCAACATGCTATTCATCGTTGTACTAGTGTCAGATTAGATCACGTCGGTGATTTCATTAAGTTTTTTTATAAAGGATCTCGATCAGCCATGTTCTTCGTTCTTCGAGGTGATATTTTGTTTTACTTTATGTATACTTTTTTTTTATTTTTTTTAATTACCCATCTTTTATATGAACTGTGTTTTATGGATACTAAATGTTATAGGTTATGATTCGCGAGGAGGATGTTACTGTTAAGTGTAACTGCAACAGGTTTGAGCAGTTTGGATTGTTGTGCAGTCACATTTTTTGTGTGTTACGGATTCTTGATGTAAGGGAGTTTCCAAAACAATATATATTGAGGCGTTGGACACGTGAAGCTGTTCCAAATAGTTCCCCCGGGTCCATTCTTACGGATGGTGGAGATCCAGATCGTAGCGAGGAGGTTAACCGTTGTGTTCGTGAGATTAGTCACGCAACTGAGTATGTTGTGAACAAGTTGATTTCAAAATTTGATAAGTTGTCTGATTTTCGTGATCATATCAAGCAGTTTATGTCAGTCGCTGATGAAGCTCAAATAAATGCACCTCCCAAGACCCGACGTAATCGATTTGCTGAACTGCTGAGAGTTGCTCCAGAGAGCACGGCCACTATCCGTGTTCCAGTTGGTACCAGGTTCAAGGGTTGTGGTTCTCATAAACGCCTTAAATCTCAAAAGGAGCGAGCCATAAGTCAGTCTGGAAGTAAACGTCGTCAATGTTCATTATGTAAAAAATATGGTCATAACAGAGTAACGTGTTGGAAATACACCGTGGCTGTGCCGGAGGCAGGTGCTTCATGGAATGCTGAAGGTAATGAAGATACAATTGTTGAAGGAGACGCTGCTACAGTTGTTGAAGGTGATGGTCCTGGATCAAACGATGCTGATGATGTGTTTTACACATCTGGAAACGATGCAGATATGGATGATGAAGACATGGCAGAGTAGGATCTTTTTTATCAAAATTTTAAGTCTGTTGCTGAACTATTCAATTTTCTGTTTTATTTTTCTCGTGTGTTTGTTTTGGATTTGTTTTTGTTTATTTTAAGACTTGTTGGATTCGACATTTTATGTTATTGTTGCTTTGTGTTTTAGTGTTAACTTTGTTTTTAAATAGCCTCCTGTGTTTTATATGATGCTTGATTTGTTTGTGGTTTTGTTATATAGTTTAAGTTGTACCAAAAGTGTTTTAACTTTGTTTAAACTATAGAGAGTTGATGAAATAGATAGGCTGGTTTCCAGATCATAGTATTTCAACTTTGTTTAAAGTATTAGGGGAAATGGATTGTATCACCCTAAACTATGCAAAATTGGCCAATGCCACGCCCAACTTTCAAGTTGGCTCCCACCACCCTCTACTCGACAACTTGGTGTCACTGTCACCCCTTCGTTAAATAATCACTAACTGATTTTGTTTATTTTGCTGATGTGGCTTTTTATCTGATGTGGCAAGGTGACGTGGCATTTTTTAATTATAATTAATATAAATATATATATATATATATAAAACATAATACATACAGTCACTTTATAACAATAGCAATTATCAAATCTTTCTTCACCAGCGACGGCGTTCATCATCTTCACCAACATTAGATCTGAAAGTTCAGTTACACAGCGACGTTGCATACGAGTGCAGCAACCACTGCAGATTTAATCGATGAATAACAACAACAATTATCAAATCTTTCTTCTACTTTGCATATTTCAGCAACAACACAAATCGAAATTAGAAATTCAGCAATGATTTAGAACTGAAACTCGGCCGATATATTCACTAACATTCATCAATCTCAGCTTTATACAATCAGATCTGAAAAACCACAGCTTGCATTTTCGATCAGTTCAAGAACAACTTTGAAACAAACTTTGATTAACAACAAAAACCTGAATCAATCGCGAGAACCGTTACGGAAGTGACCTTTCTTTCTAGGGTTTATGAAGTGACGGAACCGTTGCTTGTTGCGGACAGATCTGAAAACCCTAGACGTTGAAGCAATCGCGAGAACCGTTACGGAAGTGACGGAACCGTTGCTTGTTGCGGAAGAAACGGTAACTGAGGCGATTATTGTGACGGAGGATGTGGTGGAGAAGGTTCCGCCGGTGATCAGAGTATTCGATTCGGTGAGGTGGGGTTGGTTTTGTTTGATCCGAGATAAGCTAGAGCCATTTAAGGAAGGTTTGGATAGATGTTGTTGTTGTTAGGGTTTTGAGAGTTATTTAAGATTTGGGAATTGGGAAGATCAGGTTAGGAGAGTGACATTGGTGAAGATTTGGGAAGATGGGTTTGGGTGATTTACAGAGATGATAAAGGTTGTCCACTACACAAGTCTCTTGCCATGTAGGTTGTCCACCTCACAAGTCTCTTGCCATGTAGGTTGTCCACCTCACAAGTTTCTTGCCACGTAGGATTAGAAACCTAACTGAGTTAGTGATTATTTAACGAAGGGGTGACAGTGACACCAAGTTGTCGAGTAGAGGGTGGTGGGAGCCAACTTGAAAGTTGGGCGTGGTATTGGCCAATTTTGCATAGTTTAGGGTGATACAGTCCATTTCCCCAAAGTATTACAATGTGTTTTAACTTCCTGAGAAACCAGCAGCATGTTTTATGTAATGTGTTTTATCAGTTATTGAGGTTGAAGTCGGTCTTTTTTATAGTTTACTTTTAATGATGTGTTTTAACAGTAAATTAATTTTGTTTTTTCCCATGGTTATTACTTTCTTAGCATGCATGTTTTTCCCATAGTATAAGCTGGTTTCCAGATCACAGTATTTTCATAATGTATATAGGCTGTGTTTTAAGAGGTAATACACTAATACAAACTGTATGTCTTATGTAGATCGAAACAAAGTAACATTATCGACATAAATTCACATTGTTAAAGAGGTTCAAACTATTATACTTGACATTTTTATAGACAGGAAAAACAAAAAAAAAAGATAACTGAACACACTGAACAAATTCTAATTTATAAATTCCAAAAGATAACTGAACACACTGAACATAATGTTAAAGCTGTTTTTGTAGAACATCCCACATTACTTCAACAAACCCCCGCCAACGAAGTGTTTTACGAAAACATCCCATTTTAAGTTACTTATCCAATCTTTCATTGATTGCGTCGAAGGCTTTTGCTTCTAGCCTCTTTTTTTCATCGGCCGACAACTTGTTATATTTAGCAACCTCAGCTTTAACAAAACCTCTGTACTCGTTTGCTTCACTTAGGAGCATCTTCGTAATGTACTTATGCCTGAGATCATCAATTTCTTGGCGTTGCTTGTATGAAATCTCACCCGCATCAGTGCACTCGTTTGAGAATCCGCATTCCCAACCTTTTCCAGCTACGCCCTTGTATGTTTCCATATGGCGCATCAGGAAAACGCCACAATCGATTACATTATTTTTTGTACGCCATGGCATCTCCAATCGTACCGGCTCAACTTTACCGATCACCCCACCCGCTGGATGCCCATTTTTTTCCAAGTACAATGATAAAGCATCACGCTGCATGATGAACAATTTAATCAGATTGTGTTTTAAATTAAATTCATGTAAATGCACACCGTTATTAACAAAGGGAATAATTTAAAATTCTGATTCAGTGTGTTTTAAGTTCATAATACCGTTATTATGTATTGCCACATTACACTGTGTTTTAAAGTATTAATAGTGCTGATAACGTATCATTCAGTATCAATTCTGTTTTAAGATCAAACTTTAAAACTCTGATGAAGTGTGTTTTAAGTTAATATTATTTGTTATTATGTATTGCCACATTACACTGTGTTTTAAAGTATTAATAGTGCTGATAACGTATTATTCAGTATCAGTTGTGATTTAACATCAAACTTTAAAACTCTGATGAAGTGTGTTTTAAGTTAATATCATTCTGTATCAATTGTGTTTTAACATCAAACTTTATAGAACTTTATGAACTATTTTAAACTTTTTGCAGTTTGTTATTTTGTGTTATAACAAAGGTGTAATCAAATGGCATGCATTTCTGTAACAAAGGACGTTTGAAGTTTATATATAGAGGGGCGTACCAATTTTTCCGGCCGTTTTTTGTATTTGGCTTGCATTGAGATATCCTTAGTGCTGTTGTCCAAAACCTCTACCTTCATGTCCCTTAAATTAAAACATACGCAATAGAAATGAGTGTCGTGTAAGACTGGTACAAAGATGAGCGACTTGTCAGGTATCTTTTTCACATCAGCATAAATTAAAACCGGTTCCATGTTTTCTGCGAATGTTTTTGCCCTGGATTTTGCATTTTTTATGTAGTCTTCTTCATTCTGCATTTCAAAGTCATTGCGTTAAACAATATTACAAAAGTTGTAAACTTATATTACAAGTTCATTATGATCAGCCTTACCAACATATTTACTGAACAGAACAGGCGTGCAATGGTCCCCTTTTGCTTGAATTTTTCTTCATAATTCAACAAATCAGCCCATGCGCTTATTACCAATATGTGCACTTCGATTCCCGGCATTAATGATTCGAGCGGAGATCTCATAACCGGCACTCCTCTCTTAGTTCTAAACACAACATCCCTAATGTATACAAATGTGTTTTAATCAATGTGTTATCATATTGTGTGAAAATATTTTGTAGAAACATTCGTATTATAAATGGAATTTTTGTAACATACCACATTGAACCCCAGGCTGAAAACATGTATGAGCTGACTGAGACCTCAGCGTTTTCAAGCTTTGCCCTAATCTTTACTGCCCGCTTCACGTATGGAGACCTTAGAGCATCGGTCAACTCTGGTTGTCTTTGCGGTCTTAATTTCCGCTTTCCAAGGTCCAACTCGTGTATAAGCTGCCCACGTCTAATCGAATATTCATATTCCTCCTGTGTTTTTTGGGAGATCGGTGTGACGACGAGTGTGGGCTGCTCCACTACTGCAAGCTAAGTCGTCGGTGTGGTTGTCTTGTCAACCGTCTTACATATCTCTTCTACCAATGAAGGTGTCCATTGCGACAACTGTGACATATCCACATTCTCCTTATTTGCCTGTTTTTATGGTGTTTTATCCGTAGGAGTTTGTGGTTGTGTAGTTGGCGTACATATGGATCCAAACTTTTTCAGCTTCTCAGTCCACAATGTGTGTATCTCTTTTATTTTCTCACTTTCGGGGTACAATTGGAAACCTTCTGTAAAAGTGTCGTTTATCCTTTTAACACATTCGTCGAATTGATTCAAGAACACTTCCAACATTCCCGCATGTACCTGATTTACATCATCCACATATTATCATTGTCTTATTTCCCATTTTGCAATGTGTTTTTACCAGTTTGACAATGTGTTTAACCAATCATTATTGTTTTTCTTTTTTTTTTTTCAATGCTTATTGTGTTTTACCAATCAGAAGTGTGTTTTAGCAATCAGAATGTGTATCAAATGTTCAGTGTGCTATTTTCCCAATCTTCAATGTGTTTTACCATTTTTAAAGTGTTTTACCAGTTTGAAAATGAGTTTTACCAATCATTATTGTTTTTTTTTTTTTTTTTTGCATGCTTATTGTGTTTTACCAATCAGAATTGTGTTTTACCAATCAGAATGTATATCAAAGGTTCAGCGTGCTATTTTCCCAATCTTCAATGTGTTTTACCATTTTGAAAATGTGTTTTTTGGTATTCTGAATGTGTTATAAGGTGTTGCATGTGCCACATCTCAAAAAAATTTGTTTTAAGTAATTTCTTATTTGAATGTAAATGTTTTCACTTATGTTTGTGTTTAGTAGAATAAATTGGAAAATTATAAGATTGCCTTGTCGTTTTGGGTCGCTTGTGGTGCCGATCCATATTAAGATACCATAGGTGAGGTAATCCCCGGCTGACTTTGTTGTGTTTGCCCCCACTCGCCGGTTTCTCTGTAGTATTTCTCTATATCGGATGTATCCACAACAGGCACTGTTTCCGGGCCAACATCTACGTTCATGCATTCTTCAAACCCTGCATGGAAACTCGCATTAACCGGAATTTCTTCGACAACAGGCGCAGTTTCCGGGCCACCTTCAACATCAGTTTTCTTCTTCCCAACCTGATCGGTTTTCCCCCGTTCCTTTTCAATTTGTTTTTTTTTTTTGGTACCTCTGAGACCGTAGGTTTACCATGCGTTTTACTGGCCGGCTTCACAACAGACTTTTTGCTTTTTTCCGGATCACATTTGCTAATGTGTTTTACAGTCTTGGTTACATCTTTCTTATTTGATTTCACTTCTTTTGCTTCAATTCTTCATCAGACTTTTTTGCAAACGGATAGCTTTGTTCCGGTTGCAACTCATATGCATCCACTAACATTTGATCAAATCTGACCGAGTCCAACTTTATGCTGACTGCCTCGATATCGTCATCAGTGATATCTTCGATGAGATGAGTTGCTCTTGGCTTACCTTCTTTGTATTTCTTTTGGTCACGTATCAACGCTGCCTGTAAAAAAGGAAGAACAAACTGATGTCAGATGTGTTTTAAGGTTTTTATATACATCATATTGTGTTTTATCAGTTCTAATGCTGTTTAACAACACTTCGAATGTGTGTTAATGGTTTTTCCTATGCCACATTACATCACATTGTGTTTTTTGATGATCTTATTTCATCATAATGGTTTTCACAATATGTTGTGATTATATTGGAGCTCAACAAAAACTTTGCAAGTTGAAACTATATTAATGTGTTTTACCAGCAAACAGATGTGTTTTAAATCACAATCATAGTGTGTGATTTAGAAAATTATATATGCATTTAGAACATACCACTAGCAAAGGCATTGGTCCAAGAAAGGGTTCCTTTGGTGTCCATGTTTCCACCGTTCGATCCAGACACCTGATCATATACTCACACCAGTTAAAACTTCTGATATCATTCCCTCGATGTAAGGCTGGTAGAAACTTCATATTAATTGATGAATTCGTAGTTGTCTCTCCGAGCAGTGTGTTGTAGAACAACAAAAAGTTTAACACAAAGATTCTCCCGCTCGCTTTTTGGCCCCGCATGTATGTTTTGAATTGAACAGGCATCAAATGTGCAGGAGCGTTTTCGAATTGTCCTTTCCATTCCGCCACAACCTCATGGAAATCGGCCCTTGCTCTCTCTACTTCCTTTATTTCTTCATTCCCTCTTGGTACGCCGAACACATCGTGCACCAATTCCTCCGTTATTTGAATGTGGTGGCTACCGCAATTCAAGACCCGTGCTTTAGTGTCATAGTTATTTACCAACCACCAACCCAGAGTTGAGGGAATCGGACCCATTCTAAACCTAAGTATTGACCCGAAACCAATGTTTCTGACAGCCCCCCGTTGATTTTCGTTCAAAGATTCCATCAACTCTCCCATGTGCTTAAGAGCTAATCGCAAAGTTAGTTTCCCATCTGAAAGTGGTATGTAATTTTTGACCGTTGTTGGCCTCTTGCGTGTTTTTTAGTCTTTGCTTGACCTAGCATCTGGGGGTCGTTGTGTTTTTTCAACAACTTGTGGGCTAGCACCCGACCTCGTTTTTTTCCAAGGTGGGTTGTCAAAATCATCATCAGAATCTTCTATCGTGGAACCTGACAAAACACCAACACACGAAGCCGATCAGCAAGTCAGACTTTTTAGTAACTGAAATTTAGTTCATAATTTCAATTTACCGTGTGCTACTTCTTTAGGCTTATTGACTGTTGGTATAACCGCAACGTTCTTTTGTTTCGGTTGGATTCCAGCCTTTTGTCCTTCCGCTTCTTACCGGTTTTGATACCCTTGTTGCTTGCGTCGGCTGATATAAAGACCATAAAAGTTGATGTTAGTATTATGCATTGTGTTTTACATCATCAAACATATGGTTTCACGTTTGTTCATCTAACTTACATATGGGCATTTCACGATTTTCGTTGGGTTTCGACTGTAAATCGTCAGTTTTATCCATTACGTTCGGAAACAGATTTGCAATGTCAGACAAAAGGGTGCCAGCAGGCGGTTGTTGTGCGCAGTCTACTTTGTTGTCTACCGTTTTTGTAGTTTTGTTAACATTTTCAACTGTTAGTAACAAAAAAAACACAACTGGTCAGACAGATAGCCATATAAGTTACCCCCCACCCTTCACCGCCACAACTAACCGCACCTAGTAAAGGTGATGCTTCTTCTGTGTCTGATTCATCCGGCATAATTGGTTTGTCAGGTTTGTTTCCGGGTACTTTTGAAAGCCATTTTCCTTTTATTCTCTCACTCTTTCTCCGTTTGACTGGAAAACACTTGTTTAGGATTTATAAAACACAATTCCCAATCCCACATTCCCCTTATAAATCACAGTTCAGTAGGCTTTCAAAACTTAACAAATCAATTATAATTGGCACATGTAAGACACACATGTGCCACTTAATGGTAAAACACATTTATGAGAAAAACCTAGTAGCACATTTATGTTTTTAAAACACAATCCACAAACCCAACTTACTCATCTATAAAACATAGACAAACTGACCTTAAAACACATCTGTTTAAAACACAATTTTAGGGAAAACCTATTAACAAACAGAGTTTAAAAACTGCCCATAAAAGACATTTGTTTAGTGAAAACCCATTAACAACCTGACCTTAAAACACATCTGTTTAAAACCTGCCCATAAAAGACATTTGTTTAAAACCTGCCCATAAAACACATTTGTTTAGGGAAAACCCATTAACAAACTGACCTTAAAACACATCTGTTTAAAACCTGCCCATAAAACACATTACCAAACACAACCAATGAAAACACAGTCATCCCCAACAAACGGAAATCATACACACATTTGTTATTTAAAACACATACCTACGGTTCTGGCGACTTCAACTTTGCTTCCGACGACTGTGTTTTCTCTTCCGGCGACTTCAAGTCTGCTTCCATCCATCTTGTTCAAATCCCCCTTTTTTTGAATCTCTTCCCTGCAAACATCAAATACTTCAATGTAGAACACGATTGAACCCTAATCGCCTACTAAAACACAGAACACAATGTCCGTTTGATCTTACGTATATAGAAGTTGGTAAATCTCTTATCTTCATCCATGATTTTAGGTATTTTTGGTATGATTTTAGAGTGATTTCATTGTGGGTTTAGAGAGAGAAAGTGAGAGAGAGGGAAATTCGCGTGTAATAAGGAGATGTGATATGCTGACGGTTATTTTTGATTGATTTAAAACACTATTATGACGAAATTGCCTCTATTCATTTAAAACAATCTATTAAATATTACAAGATTGCCATTGATTTAATCTCAACCCTTAAACACACCAATCTGATGGACCAGATCGCTTCCTAGACTTTCTAGGAAAAACACATTTTCCATAGGAACCCTACTCTATATATATATATATATATATATATATATATATATATATATATGCATCCTACTATTTTTATAAATTAATTATTAAAAGTTGAATAAAAGAAAATATGTGGACGTAATTGAGGTCATTTTGTAAGTAAAGGTATGGAAGAGAGTTTTGGTTAGGATAATTAGATCAAGTTATAAAACAAATTACTAAAAGTCGACATAATTAGTAAATGAGACCGTTGTATGAATAAATCAATCAATGTAACATCATGTAATAAATTTTGTGTTTATTAATGTCCCCACACCCTTCTACGTGTGGTGAGTTGCTCAATTGGTTTGACCTTATTTTTTGAGTATAGTACGTGATGGACTCAGTGTGGTTTATCAGAACTTTGAATTTGATCCTCACCTTTTCAAAAGTATATGGATGGTCTTATATGGATGGTCTGATGGTTTACACTTTGTAACGCATTTAATTCCCAACTTTGTCAGAAGATACATGGACGGCCCCAATAGTTTGCACTTAGTAACGTATTTAGTCCCTAATTTGACCATGTTTGAATCTTAAGATTTGTTGGTTGCGGACTAAATACGTTACTAAGTGCACACCACAAAGACCATCCGTGTACTTTTGAAAATCCAGGGACCAAATCCAAAATTTTGGTAAATCGCGGATACCATGTAACACCCCAAAATCCTAATTTTGAGTGTAGTTCCCACTCGTGCTCTCTCACTCCCTCCACAGTCGCCTAAGCTTTTTTTTCTTTTCTTGTTCCTGTTATAGCTATGCTGTTATGATTTCACCGGTTACTTCTAAGTTTAATCCAATTATTTTGCCATAATATTGTAATCATTGTTCCTGCCATGACCATGTTAAGTTCTATGTTAAGTATAGTTAAGATTAAGAGTGACTAGAGGTATAGTTAAATCATAAGGTTTTATTATAAGTTTAATTTATTATCGAATCCCAAACCATAAAACCAAACCAAAACCAAACCGTTAGTAACGGTTAGGTTAGGTTTGATTCGGTTTTAATTTTCAACGGTTCGGTTTCGGTTTTCGACAATAAAAAACCGTTACTAACGGTTTGGCTCACGGTTTGATCTAAAAACCGGCCAAACCAAACCATGAACATCCCTACTATTAGATTTTGCAAGCATGAGGAGGCATATTGCAAGATATGGATAATACGGGTGTGTAGTACAAAAGGTCTTTGTAAGCAGGAGGCAAATTGTAATTTACTCCTTATAAAAATAGGCTAAGTAATTAGGTGAATCTTAAAATTAATCTTAAATCAACTATAATTGATGCAGGCCCAAGTGTAGAGGATCGGGACATGACATTTCTGGAGGCCGATCATCGAGCTTCCAAGGGTATTTTACGAAGACGAGCATAACTTTGGCTACGGGTCTCCGTTTTAGGCGTTCAACCAGTCAAATCAAAGCTTGAATCGAGGAGCACGTCGTGGCAAGGTCCCGGAGGGGCCTTGTCCAAGTTTCGGCTCATCTAGATCTTTGTAAATAGTTAGAAAATAAAATAAATACGCTTTATTGATAACAATTAAAATGTGAAACTTTCAAGATAAGTCAATAACTGGGATGCAAATTATTATACGAAAGCTCTTAACATATTAAATTACGTCTTAAAAATACATACATCTGACCCATCTCCATCTCAAATTTAAAAAATATCAAGCAAAACAAAATCAATACTTCAATTGTCACATTTGAATTCTTTGGAACCCTTTCTAGACCAGGCTGTGGGCAATTTTAAAACATGATATATCCAATAAATATCATAAATTGCCCTCTTTCGTGTATCCCAAAGTTAATTGGTTTGATGCATAGGAGATTAGCATATAGTAGTTTCAGTGGATTTTTTTTACTATGAGAATGTACCGTTAACAAATTCAACAGTGAAAACATTAGAACTTTTACCCGGTTACGTTGAATCAGTTTGGATTGTGCTAAACGGTCCTTAGCATTGTGATGGTTCTTGGATGATTGTCTTAGCATCTATCATACTCGGGTCGCAGATTTGTTACAAAGTTTTTCCGATTGATATTTGTTGCTCTTGTTTGGCGCAAGTAGTCCCTATTATGCGAAGATTAGGTTAGTTTCATTCTCATGTTGTTTGGTTGCTTGAGTGTTCGACTTTTGTGTTGGCCAACCGAGAGTTTCGAAGCCCTATTTATAAGTTGAGTGTTGGCATTCATTTGAGTGTGCAAGCTAACAACAAATAACTCAAAACCTAACCAAACCAATCCTTTTTTATACGACAACAAAACAGAAATATGAGTTGACATGTTGAAAATGATCTCTTTTGTGTACAACAAACCTCTACATAAAAGAAAAAAGTCACATTTTATAATCTAAACTTCTAAGTCATGGCTGCATCTGGTTGCTAGTTTCAAGGCAGCCACGTTGCCATGCCAAGGAGACGTATATCATCATCGCCTTGGAAACAATCATACCCATCCCAAACAAAAAAACGAACATCCCAAATAAGAACACAAAAATAATGACCAACAAAGCCAGTCATACAACCCACAAAACCATAATTAAGAAGCTGGCGACCACAAACAAGGAATTAATGAAAGCATTTCATCAAACATCACAGCTTCAAGAACATCAATTAATAGAGGTTTTAAAACTCCAACTACAAATCGTGACAACCAAACACCAAAAGACACTACTAGAAAAATACCATTTCTAACGCGGTTTTCTGTCACAAATGTGTTGCAAATTCATATTTGCTACGCATTTGCAACAAATCCTTGATGTTGGAAAAGCCCCGTCGGAAACCTCTTACTATGCATTTACTACACACTTTTCAACGAATTTCTAACGAAGATATGGTGTTAGAAATTCTTAACACATTTCCTACGTCATATCATATTTGTTCTTTCTAATTTTGCTACGCATTTGTGACAGAATAGTTTGAAAAAAGAAAAAAAATGCAACGCATTTGCAACAGAATATTAAAAAAAACAAAAAAAAAGGAAAATCCAGTTTATTTTGCTTATAAACTGCAGAAAAAATCACCAAAAAGCTACAATACCTGTTTTAAATTAACCATACTTCAAAAATATAAATGAAAAAAACAGAAACTAGTAAATCGGCATCATAGTTTCATAAGTCTCCTTCTCTCAACTTCACTTCAAGCAAGATCTTGTCTTTTAGACTTTGCCAAAGCCTTCAATAGAAAAAAAAAATACAAATTATTAACTTAAAATATAAAACATTACTCATCAAAATATTAAACAATAATTAAGCATGTATTGTAACAAAATGTATAAAACTAGTGTAAATTAATACTTAGCATAAACATGACCTTAAAAGCAGGCTAGTTTTTTATATCAACTCTATTCATATTCTTGGTCCACTTTAGCATAAACATGACCTTAAAAGTACGCTCACCAACCCTGAATAAGCAATATTTTTGTTTGTTCTTAATTTCAGTTCAATATGCAATATTTTTGTTGGTTCTTATTTTCAGTTCAATAAGCAATATCTTAGTCCACTAATTCCAGTTTCCCTTTGTAAGCATAATGACCCAGGGAAACACCACATGCATATATAAGAGTATATGTGTCTGCTGAACCAAAAGTCTTATATTAGAACATGAGCAGAGAAAAAAAGATTTGAAAATGGTAAAAACCTCTGACCTTTCCAGCCTTCAGTTGAGTATGCATCTAGAAGCTCTGTTCAACTTTCATTTTAAAGAGAAGGTACCTCAGTGGCCTTTGCAACGGGTGTAATGTGTTCCTTACGGTACTAGCAAAACACTACAACATTGCAATGTCCAATCAATTAACAAATACACGGAGAGAAACGGCTCAAAATTTGGCATACGCGCACTAACTTAAACACTAAATTAGGGATCAACTATCAAATCTTCAATCCGAAAAAAGTATCTAGGGCAAATAAACTTAAACATAACCTAAGAATGTATTTACATGGTTATGACAGTAACAGTACATTATGCTGGCCTTTTGTATAAACTTATAAACATGTTTATGAGCTTATAATTATTCATCCAACATCTGTTTAAATTCATAGCATTTTATTTCTGCTGTCAAATACATTTAAGGGCAAAAGAACATAACAAACTATATGAATACTTATGAATAAACATGTTTTGATAAAGATGTTAAAAGAATCTTTCCCTAAAGCAAATAATTTGAAGAATGAAGTAATACCAGGTGCAATATCCTTAGGGTTGAAGGTCAGCCTTTATTACCATTCCAAATAAACACAACAAAATAAAAAAAAAAAATAAAAAAAAAACTTTAATGAAATCTAAGGTTTAGTAGTAAATTTCGACCATCTGACCCGTTTCCTTTCTAGCTAACTTTTTATTTTAACCATTTGACCCGTATAAAACAAAAAAAGGACCATCAACAAGTTTTTTTATGTAGATGGGTTGAAACTCGAAAACCTATCACCTAAGATCTTATGAAAAACTTGAAAAGGCTCTCAAATAGTTTAATAACACAACAAGATCCTACAAAAGGTAAGCTTATATATATGTTTGGCTACATCAAACAAAATACAGGAGCAGCCTATATCATCTGTATATGTGAACAAACCTAAAAAACCATAACATGTTCCAAACTATATACCTTCATCACAACAATTGTTGAAAGATATGCTAAAAAGTTAAAAACAGGAACATCTTCAAAAAAGTAGAGAGACAATCAAACAAACAAAAAGTCAAACCGGTTCACGACTTATGTATTGCAAACTAAAGGAGCATACAAAATGTTAGCTTCTATATATGTTAAGCACCTAAGTTATTATTTTATAACAAAAAAGATACTAGAGACCAGGTAACCAATTTCCATTGTTTGATTAGAAACTTATGACAGGCTCTTGGGCAATAAGTGTTTACAACCAGAACAGTTGTTTAGTTCAAAATTCTCGATCAAAACTAATAATACTCTAAAATTGAATAACAACCAGAACAGAAACGATGATAAGTTCTTACATCTTATCAGCTTCCCATCTACTCTGCGCCATGTTTACTTCAGAATTCTCGATCAAAACTAAGGTCAATCTCAACTTTCCGGCTAATGACTTATCCTTTTTTAATAAACTGTTGGTTACAGTGCTAAAAACGATCATGGTTTTAAAAAACATTTGAGGCGTGCGCCTCAAGGCGCGCCTCGAGGCGAAACGGCCAAAAAAACAAGTCTGAGGAGCGCCTCATGGTGTTTTTAATGTATATGCGTGAGGCGCTAAAAAAGCTGCGCCTCATTTTGATGTTTTTGACTTTTTGTGTTAATTTCAAGCATTTCATGTCTTTTTTAAGTGTGTCTTTGATGATTTTGATGAATCTGATTATGAAAATAGTTAGTATTATTATTTTTATAATAAGTATAATTTTTATATTTATTTATTAATACCGCCTCGGCCTTACGCCTTGTTTCACCTCAAAGCTTACGCCTCGTGAGGCGAAGGGAAAACGCCTCGAAACTCGTTTCTGTTCTTTTAAACCTTGAAAACGATGATGCAATGGACAATCAGCTTCAGGTTTCTTCTTAGGTGATCCAACTAAAGTTAGATGTAGAACTTTTGGCTGTGTTTTTTTTTTTTATTTTCACAATGTCGCATTGCAAGTCTTCCATACAATGCTTTTGTTCATGTTTGAGCTTCCTGAAAAAGTTGAATTTTGCTCAGTGAAAGGAATGAAAGAAATTAAAACTAAAACAAAAAAAAATAACAATTTAGTTGAACATACATGTCCAATACAACACAGCTAGCTTGAACTTTCTTAGCCTCTGCATCTACTGCTCCACATGGAGATCTAGAAACAATTTTGATCTTCAAGTTTATCCGCACAATAATCAGCAAAATGAGGCCATGTAATTAATCCACACATAAATATATACGACTGCAAATGCGAATAAGCAACAGACTATTTCATGTTTTCAACACAAACATCACATAGAGTTAACACTTCATACCAAAATCAACAAAATAAAGACTTCAGACAACAGATTAATACACTCCAATTAGTATGCTCTGAAATAGAATATGAGCATCAAACAATTTATTACCAATTTACAGATCAATTCAGTTTTTCAACGAAGCATGAACAAATCATCAAACTACAACAACTTCACAAGCTGGATCAAATCAATAGAAGTAGAACTTTAAAAGCAGAACGCTTACAAACACCGAGAAAGAGCAACACAGGGTTAATAAGTGAGAGATGAGTTAATGATACCTAGGGTTTCATAACTTTCGTGTCTAGAACCTAAACACACTAACAAGTACAGATTACCAAATAATAATACATACATCATTTCAACACTAATCTACAAAATACCAACACAACACAACGCAACACATCAAAAATTTACAATCAATCATAACAAAAATCACAAAAAAAAACCTAATTCAACAATCAAATTCACAAACAAAAATCACAAAAAAAACATAATTAAACAATTCAACTATCAAATTCACAGAAAAAATAATCAATAACTAACCTGAAACCCTAGGTTTCAAAAAAATCATTTTTGCGGAGCAACAACAGCAAGAGTACCATGATTCATTTCATCAAACACCTTAGTTGCGCAGTTTCCTGGCAAGAAATAAAAACTCAGGCAAAACCATCATAGTCTTTGAAGTTTGGCTACACACCACAGGTTCAAGACTATCAAATTACAGAGGTTTTACAACCCCTAACACAAAACGTGGCAACCAAACACCAGAAGACACCATGATGTCCTTGATACAGACTTTTTTTGAAGAGACAGAAATGTGATAGAGAAGATAGATAGTGCGATGGTTCACTTCCTTCCAATTCCAGAAACCCCAACGGTTTCTTATTACTAATTTAGCAAAGAAACCTTCAATGGTTTCTTCATTACAATTGTTGTTGCTGAAGATGGATAAAGATTCAGTTTACGGGGAAGAAGGAGAGATAAAGGGACCAAAGTTAATATTTTGGTTACACGTGTGTGTAGGTGTATAGAAAGCCACATTAGCTCAAATGGTTTTAAGAAAGCCACATTAACGTTATTTTACTAATTTTGTGAAAATAACGTTAAAAGCTGAGGACGGTTAATCATGCATCATGTGGTGGCGTTGATAGCTGAAAGACAAAAGGGTACATGCACTAATCGGTCTTTGTCCCGATTGCTGAGTGTTATGTGCCTTATGTCCAAGGCTTGATGCAAAACTACTATCGAGCCGGGGGTCTCACTGGAAGTAGCCTCTCTATTCCTACGGGGGTAGAGGTAAGGCTGTCTACATCTTACCCTCCTCAGACCATACCTTTGCTTTGCTATTGGTGGGATTTACTGAGTATGATGATGATGATGATGGTTTTAAGAAGGTACAACATACAAACAACATATACAACATATATAAGACTTTTTGCACATTGTACAACTACATGAAGCGCATTTGTGTTACAAGTTTATAATATACTAGTATTTAACCCCGAGCGTTGCGCCGTGGTTCCCGAATTATTCTACATAACTAGTTAGGTAAACAATAGCAAACATGGTTATAATGTTGCAACAATTTGAGTACAACCTTTATAGCTATAAGTTACACATTAAGTTGCAATCTGACCCGCTACCAATAGAATGTGACCTGCAAGCTAACCTATGAAATACCACCTTGATTTTAACCTGTTGTAAAATACAATGAGCTTTGCCACCCCATACAGCGTGCCTCAAATGACCTCTTCTTTGTGCTTTTAGATTAGAGATCCATCTTCAATAGTTAGGCTGGAATCAAAGAAACAAAATATGAGGTAATTAAGAACCATAAACTGTATCACAGAGCCTAACCTATTGTTAATCACATTCAGGGGATTAATTTAGGACTCACCGGTCAAAACATGGCCATCATGAAGGATCGACTGAGGGTTTCCTGTAAACACAGTGACGCCAGAAACGAAAGCAGGTGCAAATTGACGATGGTGCACTTTTGCTTCCTCATTTAAAATACTTGAACTGCAACACCCACTTATAGTGGCAAACCGGTACAAATATTTGATCTTTATCTTCACACCAAACATCGCCGTTGTCTATAGTAAAAAAAAAGAAATTGCTTTTTTTTCATCCCACTTGAATATAAGTTGAATGAAAATTTAAATGAATCCCTGTAAAAGAGAGGCTCAAAATGTTTCAATATTTTTTGCCCATATTTGTCTCCCTAGATTAGGTACAATTCAATATCTAGCCAAATCATAACCAAACTAAACAAATAACTATAATTGAAGATCTTTCTTGATCTTTTTTAACTTCCTAAAAGTCAATCTTTGTGGTTGATGTTCATACCAACATATAACAAAATTCATTTGGTTAGGGGAGTGGGGGTGGTCATCACTCATCACTCACCCATCACTCACAACATCCAATCAAGTTCCGCCATGTCATCAACCATTATTCCATCACTCACAACCTTTTTTTAGTGGCGGTTGTCATCACTAGTGATGGAATTCCATCACTCACAACTTTTTTTAATTTTTTTTAAATTAGAAATTAACAATAAAACATTAAAATTGTAAATTTTATTAAAATTAAAACATACTAGTTCAATTAAACATACTAGAAATATTTTAGACTACCGAGCATCCCTGGAAAAAGCCATCTAGCCTCATGTGCGGCGTAAATAAATAAGATGTCGTGTCTCGTCGGTAAAACTAGTTATTTTGTGCACCTCCAAATGGGCTTTTTATTTCTTCAACTCACAAACATATTGGGCCATACTCACAAACATATTGAGTTAAAGCCCATCTTCATTTTTCAGTGTAATGTACAATGGACATACCAGCATATAAATTGGGCCATACTCACAAGCATATAAATACTCTGTCCCTAGGGTTTCTTTCACTCATGAAACCTGCAACTCCAAAACCCTAGTTCCTCACAGCCGTCTGCAACAATGAAGACGATCAAAGACAATGGACATACCAAACGACATTGAAATCAAAGTGAAAGCCAAAATCATCGAAGTCAAAGGACCATGTGGAACCCTAACGGTCCAAATTCGACGGAATTCAACGCGTTCTTATTTCCACGCGTGAAGAAAGGTAGTGGCGGCGGTGTGCTTTTGGCCATCACGCGTGATGGCACCTCCATCACGGATCACCCCCAGTCCCCTTATGATCACATTTAATGTATTACTCTCCAACCCCATACTATATCATGTTCACATACATATGAAGGCTGGATTGATTCCAAAAGAAGACTTGTAGTAGTTCATACACAACTTGGTTCGTAATTTACATCGTTTTGAGTTATTCAATTTGTTAGATTTCAAGATTTTATTTGTATACTTTTTATTCAATTCATTTCCTTATGGTTCATAACATTAGAATAGCAAGTCTAAGTTCAATAACTGAATTACTAATAAGAACTTGAGTTCAACTTATCAACTTTACTTTTTTTTTGTCAAACATTACAAGAGAAAGTGTCATCTTTGGCAGTAACTTTAAGTAAAGAAATTATAATATTAAGCCAACCTTTAAGTTGCAATCACAATTGCCATTTCACATTCAAAGAAGGAAGCAAAAGGAATCTCTAAAACCCATGTTTCATAGACCGATTTACGTGCAACTAATATGTAAGGACCTGCACGAAAATGTCCTAAAACACTCTGTAAGTGAAAACTCGGACCCCTAAAACCCAAAATTTCATGAAAATCAAGAAAACCGAGTTTTAATAGTCGGTCGCGGGCCGCGTAAGAGTTAACCAAAGCTTACGCGGGGCGTGACAGCTTGACAAAACTCCGGATAACGATCAAGGCCACGTGTCAGACACGTGGCAGACCTAGGTCGTGACACGGCGGCCCTAACCGTAGCTAAGGTGGCCCTCACGGGGTGCGTAAGCCGGCCTTAAGGCCTACGCGGGCCACGACAAACCCAAATTTCTGCTATAAATAGTACGTTGCATGGCCAGGCTCCTGTGCTCGAAAATTTTCATCAAAAGTGCCTTCTTTCTGTTCGAAATCACAAGTTAAAGTAGTGAAACGCTGCTACGATAACAGGGTAATAACTCGATCACTGCTACGATATAATGTCCGATCGATTGAAACCAATCCGATGGATGTTTAAGTGCTGCCTGAATTCGGGCTATACTTTGTCATTCGTCGTGAGGGTTTTGATTTCATGAAATTATCGTAAATGTTGCATTAAGTTACTAACCTAGTTTCGTTTGCATTATTTAACTAGGTTACCAGGCTTAATCAGTAGGCAAAAATCTGTACAATTAAACTTGCAATGTGAGTCATTCTCTTTTTACCAAATTGTTTGCAAAACCCTAAATGTTTTCCAGTTATACTCTGCAGTGATTAAGTCTTTGCTAATCTTTAATTACTGGCAGTAAGTGGGGGGTTTTTTGCATATTACTACTAATGATTTATCACTTTAGGTGGGCGAGCCTAATTAGTGATATGTCCACAGTCATAGATCCGGTTGAGTGACAACTGAACCAGCTAATTATAAGATAGGGGCAAATGTGAAAACTCTTAATGCTGTAAATTGTAACAATGTGTCATTTTGTGCAAATTGAATGACTCACCAGTATTTCACCGCTGATAAAACTTGTTTTTAAACATGTTTCAGGTGATTTAATGTGAACAAGGAAAAGTGTCGTTTAGCACTACCAGCTTGGATAAAGTGGCTCAGTAAATAAATAAACATGTTTTTGTAAACAAGGGATTTTCTAGTAAAATTCATTTATTGTAAATTACGGGGTTTGTCCCGAACTTGAAATAAAATAATTAGGTATTTTCAGTTTTAATTAATCCTGTTAAAATTTCCGCTGCCAAATTTAACACCAATACCACGGGTTTCTGTCTCGCGGCTTCCGAATCGGGAAACGGTGTCGGGGGCCGTGACAGAAAAATGTGGTATCAGAGACACTGATTTAAGCCAATTAAGTATTTAGAAATACTTAATTTTTCAGATTGCCATTTTGTGATTATGTGAAAAAAAATAAATTTACAATAAATACAAATTTAATGTGGATTTTGTGTGTTTCTTCATGTGTGCTAACAGCATGAATGAACTGTCAGAAGCACTCTGAAACTTTACAATCCATACGACTGATATGGATACAACAGGAACCCAGTCTGGCTATCAGGCAAATACCGAGGAGCCACTAGTGTTTCAGGCCCAACCTCAGGAGAAACCCAAACCTAAGAAGAGGAGAAGACTTCTGGACTGGAAACGAGGACGAAGGAAGAACCCCGTTGCCCAAAAGGTGAAAAAGACGGAGGATCCAAAGGGAAAAGGAAAGGAAGTAGGGGAGAGTTCTGGTCAAGCCCAAGAATTGCCACCTTGGGAAGAATTGGATAGAAAACTTGCAAACTGTGACCTCATTGGACCGACTGACGAAACCCTTTTCAATTTCCCCGCTCAATCAGAACTTCCAATTAATTTGGAACCTGCTATTCCGGACCCTATTGTCAACCCTCAACCTTTTAAAGGGCAGTTGGAAGAATGGTGGACGAGCGACTGGCATTTTCAGAATTTTATGAATAATCCCAATGTTTACTTTCCCTAGTTTGATCCTGAACCTGCACCTTTCCCACCTATGAGCTTGGAAAACGTTGCCGAATTACGCCGCTACGGCGAGGAACTGGTGGATGCGGGAAATCGGATTCGGGAAGTGGGGGAAAACATACGTGGAAGTACGACGAGAGGGAGCGTCGTTTCTGAAGAGCCAGTTAACAAAAGTTGCATGTTTTGTATAATATTATTATGTGGAAAAAAATAATAATAATAATATAATAATAATAATAATAATAATAATAATAAAATCATGTATAATAATATAAATATCACTATAATAAAATATCTGTAAATACGTGGCTTTTATTGACGCATAATATTATAAAAATATATGAATGTCACAAGGTCGAAGATTTTGGCTACATGTGTTGACTTAATTGTGTTGTGATTGCTTTGTTGTGTTTGGTTGCTATCCTTTTGTGACAATAATATATATTGTTAATGATTCAGATGGAAAACGCAGAAAATCAACCGACAAATGAAGTTAATCCATCTGAACCCAATAATGAAGACCTTTTTCTTAATAGGCAAGATATAGAAAATATCGTTACTCAGGGATTAGCCAATGCTATCCCGGCAATTGTTACTGCCGTTAAGAATCCTGCTGAACCTTCCCAAGCCAACCATAGCAAACACACTCGTGACGATAATTTCAGTAATAGTGTAAATGGAGGCGGCAATAATGACAATAATATAGTTCAAGCCCCAATAATTAAGAAAATGAAAGTTGCAACACCTGGTTGCACTTATAAAGAATTTCTTGCCTGTAAGCCAGTCGAATTTGCAGGCAATGAAGGGGCGACTGCCGCACTGCGTTGTTTAGAAAAGAACGAAGCAGTAATTAAAATAAGTAAATGTGCAGAAGAAGACAAGGTGATGTATGCATCCCACCTTTTCAAAGAAGAGGCGTTAGAATGGTGGAACACGGTGCTGCAGGCGAAGGGAAGTGATGTGGCTTATGCCATGAGTTTGGAGGAATTTAAGGAATTAGTGGAAAGAAAATTTTGTCCCGCCTATGAAAAGGAACAAATGACAAACAAGTTCCTGAACCACCGGATGGTGGACGTTGACTGTCGAGGGTATACTTCGAAATTCTCCGAGTATGCTAGAATTGAACCGACTCTGGCTTCGCCAGAACCAGTGCTTATTTCTCGTTACATCTGGGGACTAATCAGCGAGATCCGCGACATAGTCAAAGCTGCGAGACCCCGAAAGATTGACGATGCGGTTGAATTGGCCAACACCTTGACTGACGGACTGGTGCGCACGAGAGAATAAAACAGGAAAAAGGAATTGGCCCAAAAGATTACCCAAGGATTTCGTGGGGGTAATAATAGTAGTAATTTCAAGAAAAAGGGAATCGGGCAATCTTCCATACCGCCATTTTGCGGAAATTGTAAAAAGAAACATTTTGGAAAATATAAGGAAAATTGCAATTTCTACAAGAGACCAGGCCACCGAGAGGAGGAATGCAGGAAGAAATCTGTAATCTGCTACAATTGCGGCGAAGCAGAACACTTCAAGCCCGATTGCCCAAAATTGGTCAAGCCAGCTGATAACAAGGCCAAACCTGCCGAAGGAACAAATAAGAAGAATGCAAGAGCCTTCCAGCTGACCACACAGGAAGCATATTTGATTCCATATGTGATAGCTGGTACGTTTCTTGTGCATGACGTTTACGCAAAAGTATTATTTGACTCTGGTGCAAACCAAAGTTTTATAAATACTTCATTTTGCCAAGCCCTTAACCTACCATTAACCAAACTTACGCAGATTTTTACGGTAGAAACGTCAGATGGAAATTATGTTAACATAGATAAGGTTCTCCAAGGGGGGAAGATAGAACTTTCAGGACATAAATTTTCTGCAAACCTGCTACCTATGAATTTAGCTGGGTTCGATGTTGTGTTAGGAATGGATTGGTTAGTAGCCAACCATGCTCGAATCCTCTGTGATAGGAATTCTATAGAAATTCATACGCCCACAGGAGAAGTAATTTTGATTTTAGGAAATAAGCCACGTAAACCAATGAAGTTCATTTCAGTAATGAAAGTTGCAAGTTATGAACGAAAATAAGGAATAGTGTATATGAATTCGGTAATCATTAACACTAAAAGCAAGGAACTTAAAGAAATCCCAGTAGTGTCAGAATACGCGGATGTATTCCCCCAAGAACTCCCTGGATTACCACCAGATAGGGAAGTAGAATTTAGAATTCATCTAATCCATGGAACTTCACCAATAGCTAAGGCACCTTATTGATTAGCACCCACAGAAATGTTAGAACTGAAGAAGCAGTTAGATGAATTATTAAGCAAAGGATTCATACAACCTAGTTCATCCCCTTGGGGAGCACCAGTGTTGTTCGTGAAAAAGAAGGATGGTTCAATGTGAATGTGTATCGATTATAGGGAATTAAATAAGGTTACAATTAAGAATCGATACCCATTACCTAGGATTAATGATCTTTTCAATCAACTTCAGGGAGCTAGATATTTCTCTAAGATAGACTTGCGCTCCGGATATCATCAATTGAAAGTACAAGAAGAAGACATACCTAAAACTGCTTTCAGGACTAGGTATGGTCACTACGAGTTTACAGTTATGCCATTTGGACTAACGAATGCTCCTGCAGCCTTCATGGACATGATGAATAGGATCTGTAAGCCGTATTTGGATAAATTCATAATTGTATTCATCGACGGTATACTTATTTATTCCAAAAGCCAGGACGAACATTGTGAGCACCTGCATGCACTCTTAACTTTGTTAAGAAAGGAAAAGCTCTACGCTAAATTTTCAAAATGTGAATTTTGGCTACAAGAGGTGCAATTTTTAGGACACATGGTGAATCATGAAGGCATTCACGTAGATCCCTCCAAGATAGAAGCAATCACAAATTGGAAGGTCCCGCAATCAGCTACCGAAGTTAGAAGTTTTATGGGATTAGCTAGATATTATAGGTGCTTCATAAGAGACTTTTCTAAAATAGCTGTCCCATTAACTAAACTAACTTGTAAGACAGTTAAGTTTGAATGGGTACCTAAGCAAGAAGAGGCCTTTAAGATCTTAAAGCAAAGGTTAACAAATGCCCCAATTCTTGCCTTACCAGATGGAACGGAAGATTTTAAAGTCTTCTGCGACGCTTCTAAGCTAGGGTTAGGATGTGTGCTAATGCAACGCGAAAAGGTAATTGCGTATGCATCAAGGCAGTTGAAAAAGCATGGGGAAAATTATACGACTCATGATTTAGAATTAGGAGCAATAATTTTTGCCCTTAAAATTTGGAGACATTATCTGTATGGAAGTAAGTTTACTGTCTACACAGATCATAAAAGTTTAAGGTACATATTTGGGCAAAAAGGATTAAACATGAGGCAAAGAAGATGGATGGGAATTCTAAGTGATTACGACTGTGATATTCAGTATCACGAAGGAAAGGCAAATGTAGTAGCAGATACCCTAAGTTGTAAGTACCATGAAAAGCAAAGGTGAGTTCGTTCTCTTAGATTAAATCTCCAATTAGATTTAATGGAACAATTGAAGAACGTTCAGAAAATAGCAATCAAGGATGATGCTGAAGGAATGAAAGGACTGATAAAGGAATTAGAGCAAGGGACTGATGGAATTTGAAGATTCTATAAGAAAAGGATTTGGGTACCTAGGCAAGGAAATTTAAGAGATAAGATTTTAGAGGAAGCCCATAAATCTAGGTATACAATGCACCCTAGTAATAATAAGATGTACCAAGATTTAAGAAATAACTTCTGGTGGATAGGAATGAAAAAGGACATAGCCAAATACGTTTCTAAGTGTCTAACTTGTTCGCAAGTTAAGGCAGAACACCAGAAACCCTCAGGTTCACTTCGACAATTAGAAATGTCTGTATGGAAATAGGAACTAATAACAATGGATTTTGTTACTAAACTACCCAAGACTAGAAAAGGTAACGATGCAATCTGGGTGATTGTAGATCGATTAACCAAATCCGCTCACTTTCTACCAATGAAGGAAACCTTTAGCATGGAGAAATTGGCTAAGCTATACGTAGACGAGGTAGTGTCACTACATGGAGTTCCACTCTCCATTGTACCAGATAGGGATAGTCGTTTCACTTCGCATTTCTGGACAGGTTTCCAAGGAGCAATGGGGACCCGACTAAATTTAAGTACTGCATACCATCCTCAAACAGATGGACAAAGTGAAAGGACGATCCAAACCCTGGAAGACATGCTCATGGCATGTGTAATAGATTTTGGTGGAAACTGGGATGACCACCTACCCTTAATCGAATTCTCCTATAACAATAGTTATCACACAAGCATCAATGCTGCCCCCGTTCGAAGCACTGTATGGACGAAAGTGTCGAACTCCCATATGTTGGGCAGAAATAGGAGAAAGTCAATTATCAGGTCGCAAGATTGTACAAGAAACCACCGACAAGATAACTCAAATCAAGGAAAGACTGAAAACAGCTCGAGATCGTCAGAAGAGTTATGCAGACAATCGACGCAAGCCGTTAGAATTTCAAGTTGGAGACAAGGTACTCTTGAAAGTTTCTCCTTGGAAAGGAATAGTTCGGTTCGGTAAAAAAGGAAAGCTAAGTCCAAGGTACATAGGACCATTCACAGTTACCCAACGAATAGGACCAGTTGCCTATCAACTACAACTACCAGAAGAGCTAGCCGGGGTACATGATGTGTTTCATGTATCTAATCTCAAAAAGTGTTTATCGGATGAATCACTGGTAATACCTCTTCAAGATATAGAGGTAAATGAAAAGTTGAAATTTGTTGAGAAACCTCTCCAAATCGAAGACAGAAAGGTCAAACACCTTAAACATAAGAGATTGGTACTGGTCAAAGTCAAATGGGATTCGAAAAGAGGACCTGAATACACGTGGGAGTTGGAATCGAAAATGAAGCGAAAATATCCTTACTTGTTCCAGTAAATCTCGAGGACGAGATTTTAAATAAGGTGGGGAGGATGTAAGGACCTGCATGAAAATGTCCTAAAACACTCCGTAAGTGAAAACCCGGACCCCTAAAACCCTAAATTTCATGAAAAATCAAGAAAACCAAGTTTTAATAGTCAGTCGCGGGCCGCGTAAGAGTTAACCAAAGCTTATGCGGGGCGCGACAGCTTGACAAAACTCCGGATAACCATCAAGGCCACGTGTCAGACACGTGGCTGACCTAGGTCGTGACACGGCAGCCCTAGCCGTAGCTAGGGTGGCCCTCACGGGGTGCGTAAGCCGGCCTTAAGGCCTACGCGGGCCGCGACAAACCCAAATTTCTGCTATAAATAGTACGTTGCATGGCCAGGCTCCTGTGCTCGAAAATTTTCATCAAAAGTGCCTTCTTTCTGTTCGAAATCACAAATTAAAGTAGTGAAACGCTGCTACGATAACAGGGTAATAACTCGATCACTGCTACGATATAATGTCCGATCGATTGAAACCAATCCGATGGATGTTTAAGTTCTGCCTGAATGCGGGCTATACTTTGTCATTCGTCGTGAGGGTTTTGATTTCATGAAATTATTGTAAATGTTGCATTAAGTTACTAACCTAGTTTCGTTTGCATTATTTAACTAGGTTACCAGGCTTAATCAGTAGGCAAAAATCTGTCCAATTAAACTTGCAATGTGAGTGATTCTCTTTTTACCAATTTGTTTGCAAAACCCTAAATGTTTTCCAGTTATACTTTGCAGTGATTAAGTCTTTGCTAATCTTTAATTACTGGCAGTAAGTGGGGGTTTTGTCCACATTACTACTAACGATTTATCACTTTAGGTGGGCGAGCCTAATTAGTGATATGTCCATAGTCATAGATCCGGTCAAGTGACAACTGAACCAGCTAATTATAAGATAGGGGCAAATGTGAAAACTCTTAATGCTGTAAATTGTAACAATCTGTCATTTTGTGCAAATTGAATGACTCGCAAGTATTTCCCCGCTGATAAAACTTTTTTTTAACATGTTTCAGGTGATTTGTTGTGAACAAGGAAAAGTGTCGTGTAGCACTACCAGCTTGGATAAAGTGGCTCAGTAAATAAATAAACATGTTTTTGTAAACAAGGGATTTTCCAGTAAAATTCCTTTATTGTAAATTACGGGGTTTGTCCCGAAACTAGAAATAAAATAATTAGGTATTTTCAGTTTTAATTGATCCTATTAAAATTCCCGCTACCAAATTTAACACTAATACCATGGGTTTCTGTCCCGCGGCTTCCGAATCGGGAAACTGGGCCGGAGGCCGTGACATAATAGCCCTAAAGAACATTATTGTTTGAAACAGAATCACTTGTGATGGATTCTGGCATTTACCAACTGTTTGAAACTGAATCACTCTATAACAAACATGTTATCTTACTTTCTCTCCTACTTTCTCTCTCTTCCCCGTTCGAATACTCTTCAATTCCTCATCTTCCCCTAAAAAAGTTGTAGCGAATTCCATCGGGTGCAACAGCAACGAAGGTTTACACCGGCAACTGCCCGGAAGCTCGGAGTGTCAGTTTACAAGCCTGAATCCTACCAAGTTATTGTTGTAGATGCCGCTAATTCTCTCGCCTGTGCTCTCCATGATGACAAAACTCGTGCAAGGTTTTGCAAACATCGAGTACGTTTTTTGCATGTTTTGAAGATAAAGGATATAGTTTTCAATTTGGTGTGAACATAAAGGACGATTTTTGTAATTTACTCATCTTTTAATTACACTACCAACTAAGATAAAAATTAAAGGGTAAATTACTTTTTGAGTCGCTGTGTTTTATGGGTTTTAACTAGTTGAGTCTAAAAGCAAAAAGTTTAACGACCTGAGTCCCCATAAGCATTTTCTTTAACCATTTGAGTCCAAATTTCTAACACTGTTAGAATTTTTTGGTTAAGTATTGTTAAATGACCAAAACACCCTTATAATTAAAAAAATAAAATAATAAATGCCCCTATATTAAAAAATAGAAAAATAAATACCCCTATATCAATGCACTCGGTCTCTTTCTCTCAAAACAACCACTACCATAACCATCCTACACCACCATAACCATCATACACCTCCTCACCAGCAACCATACACCACCATCACATCAGAGCACCGTCGGACAACCATCAAAGCCCCGCCTTCGACACCATCAAAACCCCACCTCAGATAACACCGTCATCACCATCTCCACCTCCACCGCAACCTCCTGATTCTGATTCACCGCAAGTTCTTCAATCTCCGTAAGTCTAGATCTAGCGATATCAACAAACTCATGATCCGGACAGTCACCTAGGGTTTTGAGAACAGATCGAGTTTCGCCATTGCTTAAGAAACAGATTGGGTGGTTGGTTTGGCCCTTGTTCCTGTAACTCGAATCCTAGCCCGGTATATCCCATTTTAGTTTAACACCATTGTGAACCTCACGCCTTTTTTACTCTCTGTTCGTTTGGTGTCTAATCCGTATATATATCACCATTGCTCTTGATTTTCTTGACTGTATATCTCTTAAATGTCAACATATACATGTGTGATTTAGTTTACGAAGATTTTTCAATGCCGAGAACCTCGATCAGAGAGTAAAAAAGGCGCAAGGTTCACAAAGGTATAAAACTAAAATGGGATATACCTGGCTAGAATTTGAGTTACTGGAACAAGGGCCAAACCAACCACCCAAGAATTGAATCGTCGAGCGAAAACACTTGACAACCTCCTGGAAGCAGCTTTTCTTGCCAATAGACCTTTCTCCATCAATTAGGAATCTGATGCCGTCAGGAAACATATTCCTTAAATTGTAGCCATTTTTTGAGTGTTTATTTTTTTGGTGTCTAATCCGCATATATATCACCATTGCTCATGATTTTATTGACTGTATATCTTTTAAATGTCAACATATATACGTGCGATTTAGTTTACGAAGATTTTTCAATGCCGAGAACCTCGATTAGAGAGCAAAAAAAGGCGTAAGGTTCACAATGGTGTAAAACTAAAATGGGATATACCGGGCTAGGATTCGAGTTACAGGAACAAGGGCCAAACCAACCACCCAAGAATGGAATCGTCGAGCGAAAACACTTGACAACCTCCTGGAAGCAGCTTTTCTTGCCACCAGACCTTTCTCCATCAATTAGGAATCTGATGCCGTCACTAAACACATTCCTTAAATTGTAGCCATTTTTTTAGTGTTTATTTTTTCGGGATTTGGCCCATGAGGTGACTATGTCTTCCAGCCGGAAGCCCGGTACAAAATCTGCTAGGTTTGAGCCTTCCTACGCCATTGCACACATGTTAATGGCCTTGCAAGCCATTAATTAATCTGTTTACCTTGTTGCTTTCATACCGGGATTTACAAATACATACATACTATGGTTTCAAAGTTTATTACGAGTTCACATACAAAACACATGAACTCGCTCAACTATTGTTGATGTTTTCAAACTACATGTATTTCAGGAAACTAAATGTGGATCTGGCGGGCGCTGAAGTTTTCAAGTCGTGTCACTAATAAAAGATGTCATCCTGTGTCAAAGGGTTTGGGTTGTGTATCTTATCCTGGATAAGATACATAATTCAAAGCCTGGCTTTTAGTAGTGTCTTTTGTCGAGTCCTTATGGAACTCTAAACAATTTGAATGGTTTGTGAAGGGGTAAGGTCCCAGAAACCTCGCCCTGAATACTTGGGACCATACCACAACCTTATCTTTTAACCCTCTTTAGACCTTGCACGGTCGCGCACTGGTCCTACAAAGAGAGCTTAAAAGAAAGACAATAGATAACACTTGCGCACCAAAAGGAAACTAATGAATCCTCACGCATAACAGAAGGATAAAATCCAGTTAAAAACTTCCGCTCAGATAATACCCAGACTTGGATATTATTTATACTGATACCACACAATAAGGAGTCACACCGGATTATGGCAATAATCTTCTAGAAGACTCAATCGTGCACCACCAGACGGTTATAACCGTCTGGGACACGTGTCATCATCCCAGGCTCCCCTGAAGCCACGATGATGGCATGGAATTGGAGAGAAACCTCCAATTGCCCACTTTCCACGTGGCAATACCCCAGCCGTTGATCTAAATAGCGATCCGTGTGCTTTCACGTCAGACTAAGAGGATTAACGGAGAAAGAAATAACCGCTTACGGAGTTAGCATCTTCCGTCAACATTTCAATAACAGGTTTTCCCGCCCAAACTCCCGGTTATAAATAGAAGATCAATTCAGGTATGACCTTCAAGTCACATTCACTTCACTTATACTTTTCTTCTTCATATACCGATACTTATTCTCACGCCGAAGGGTGGTCACGGAGAGAACCCCCATTCTCCATGTGACGAGGCTGACGGTGTTTTATTTTGCAGCTATCAAGAAGAAGAGAAGGTCCGTCCCTTTGAACCAAACGAGAGAGAACCAACCCTTTTTATGCAGAACCTAACCCCCTGGATAATCTGATTCCGGTCATTTATGTAGTGTTTCTTCATTGGCGCCCACTGATTTATCTGTTTCATCTGTTTTCTCTCGTTTCGATTCATATTTTCTTCATTCTCTGTTTCATATGGTAGAGAATTCATCATTTCACCCATCAAGTCCTCGATCTGAATTCAAAGGTTTTGCAGCCCGAGATAACCAGATCGACGGAATCATGGGGAGTAAAGGAAGCAACAGCAGTCATTCGAAAGAAAATGACTCCATGATACAAACAGAATTCATAACCGTTCAGATCCACTCCCAGAAAGAACTCCGGAATACTAGTTCAACAGATTCCAGATCGCTATGAACCAAATTTTCACACAAAACATCAGATCTGAGTTGTCAAATGTCAGATCTGATACTTTGGCAGAAAGAAGAGGTACAATTGACACTGCAGTATTGGACCCACAGATACCTGGTCAGTGGGACATCCAATCTAGCAGTCATGTTGAGATGATTCAAAAATCAGAAGATACCAATTGTCAGGAAATCAAACTAAAGCAGATAAACATGGTGCAAGGAGGTCCTTCACGAAAGCCGAACAAACGAAGCCATAATCAGCATTGGAGGGAGCAGTAAGTTATATTTCCTGTCATCCCCGGAGGCCCTCAGGAAGAACGTCCAGTAATTATCACCGAGATTTTTGGCCATTACAGAACCGATTACATGTTCATAGATCCAGGAAGCTCGATGGGTATAATCTATGAACAATGTTTCAAACAGCTTGATCCAGAAGATAAAGCACGCTTAGAGCCAGTTGATTTTCCCCTCACTGGTTTCTGCAACGAAGCTGTGTTCCCATTGGGACAAATTGCATTTCCTGTGACTCTCTCAGATGGCGAGCATTCGCGCACAGTCACAGTGAATTTCATGGTCATGCCAGCAACATTGCGCCACGATGTATTACTAGGAAGAAGATCACAATGGGAATTCAGCATGATTGCTTCCATTCCACATGCTGTTTGCGGGTTTCCAACAGAAACTGGAGTAGCAATCCTGTATTCCAGCAAGGAAGTTATGTACGTAGACGATGAACCACCAGCAAAGGTTGCTAAACCTTCAACGTCAAATGAACCAAAAAAGTGGGTTCTTAACGAAGAATACCCAGAGCAAACAATCTTACTGGGGCACGCTGTTTCACCAGCAGTACGGATACAATTGAAAGAATTACTTTCAAACAATAAAGACATATTCGCCTGGTGCCCAGCAGACATGACTGGAGCCCCACGGGATATAGCGCAACATTGCTTGAACATCCGACCCTCAGCAGAACCTGTCGCGCAAAGAAGACGTAGTCTCAGCGCAGAAAAGGCGGAAGCAATGAATGAGCAAGTAACAGAGTTACTCAACGCCGGGGTCCTGCGCGAAGTACAGTACCATACCTGGGTCGCTAACCCACTAATGGTCCAAAAACACAACGGCGGGTGGCGAATGTGCGTCGAATTCAAAGACCTAAATAAAGCTTATCCGAAAGATTGTTATGCGCTTCCTGAAATAGACAAAAAAGTTGACTCTTTAGCATCTTTCCGATGGAAATGCTTCCTCGACTGTTACAAAGGCTACCATCAAGTGCAGATGAAAAAGGAAGACGAAGACAAAACAGCTTTTTGCACGGACAAGGGCATCTTCTGCTATACAAAAATGCCCTTCGGTCTGTGCAATGCTGGATGTTAGGATTGGTTTTGGCTTCCAAAAAGATTGCGAACCGAACGTGTGACGTGCGGAATTCGTACACGAACGTGACCGAACACAAGAACGTACAATTTAATGTGATTCTATTGAAAGATATGACGAGTACAATCACCATGAATCACCTACGAAGAGTTTCTCTCTCTAGTTTCTCTCACTAGAATTCAAACTCTAAGATCACCCAAATGAGCTCCAAACTAGAAAAAGTCCTAACTCTAACCCTAAAGGTCCTATTTATAGGCAAAGCATATAAGGAGAGTTCCCCTTATTTACGATAATGCCACCTTGCCCTTTTCTATCTAATATTACAATATAAGGCTAGATTCAATCCTTTTCAGCTACGAATCGCATTGACGGAGGTGATAGACATAAATGCACCAACAGACTCCCCCTTGGATATTGCCGCAGTCAATCTCGTAGCGTCTTGTATTTCTCTCTCCCTCTCTCTGAGTCTTCTTGAAGGTTTGATATCATCAGCAACCACAGACTCCATCTTTCTTGAACAGAATCCCGGTGGATCTGTCTTCGGCTTAGTTGCTCTCCCTCTCGATTAGACTCTTTCTCTTCAGGCTCCCCCTTTCGTCAAGCTTCCGTGCTTTTGGGATCGACACCTGGCTTTCCGGTTACAAGCTCTTCCGGGATAGTTAGCTGGCTCCTTGAAAGCACGCTCCCCCTTTCGTTGAGCTCGTCTTCAGACTCCCCCTTAGACTCTGCTATCGGGATCGTAGTCTGGTATAACATCTGCAACACTCAAACATTTATAAGTAACAATGTTTTGAATATCCAGGATTGATGAACTGGCTTTCTCAACATATGCTAAAATATTTTTACAGTGAAAGCATTTTCAGTTGTCCAGGAATCGTAACCTGGCTCTTTTAAAACTTTTTAAATCAAGATCCTGGCTCTAAATATAATAATATGAATATTTCCAGGATTACTTGACATCACTCCCCCTATTAAAATGCTTTAAGGATTTTAACACTCTAAGAATCCAAATCCCTCACAGTTAATCATCCAAGTCCAACTTAATGACCTTGGGGATTTCACAAACTGTTTTTGAATTTGATTTTAAAACTTCAAGTTTCAAATTAATGAACTTGTTTTATTTTCAGAAACATGATCAACATACTCAGATTTTGAAACTCAGCTCTCAGACATCGGTTGTCGAAAATAATGTGGAATCAAAATCTTTTTGGATTTTTCTGAAACATAAAGCAGTAAAGAAATATTTACAGACATATTTACAGGCAATATTTTTGTTTGAGTTCGTGTCAGAGGATCATATCAGTTTTTGACAAATCACTAGGACCGTTGAGCTTTAAACACTTTAAGTTCTAAACGATTCACTTAGATTGTCAGTATTCTGATCCACTTAAATTTTCACACAAAGTTCAATTGTTTCGAGATACGAGATTAGTGTTTTAAGGGACTTAACTTATTCGTGTGTCCCACCTCAGAATATACTCCCGTATCAAAATTCCCTATATTCAGTCTTACAGGTGAGTATACCAATCTGATATCTGTAATCGGGTAATGCGAGGCCATGAGAGCTCAGGTTAGAACTTCCATTCAGACAAAGAGATGATGGCTCGACTTTAGGTGTGTTCCGTTTGGGGATCTTTTCTTCAACAGCACATGATTAGCAGTTTTCAATGTTTCATCATTTTTTATGCTGAGGGGAGGCTTTAAAAGCGCGTAAAGTATTATACGAGATCTAGGCCATTGCTTCCGTAGTATCAGAAGACCAGGTATAATACCCCAGATATCAAATAGTATAAAGACCTAGTATCTCAGAATCAGGCAATCTCTCAAACAAGATTTCGGGGGTTACCCATATATCCGAGAGATGTTCCCCACGAGATAAGCAAGTTTTGATATTTAGGTTTATATCTCGAAAACAATCTACTAAGCGTATAAAAACCTACTGGCACATCATCAGTGAGACCGTTTATCACATTTAACAATCCATTTCTTTAGCGTACTGTGAATGTCTACTGATGTACTATCATTTCCTCTTTTTACACAAAACTCATTTTTGAATTTTATCATGTTTTTGGCTTTTTCAAATTTTCAAATGTTTTTGGATTTTCTAAAATTTTCTTACTCCCCCTAAAATGCAAAACCATTTATAGAAAATTTGATAAACCGATACTGATAGCTTTGTCTCGCCATCCATTTTCTGCATCTCATGCTCTGTTTTGCAGAAAGTATAATGTACCCCCATGATTTACAGCAGATTGATTTTTTACAGTTTGAAAATCGTTTTTCAATCTTATGAAATTAATCATGTTGTTCTGCCGTGAGGGTTTCGGCATATTCAAGTAACAAATTTTTGTAAATTTTTTTAAACTTTTTGACAAAAATAAAAACATATTTTTGGTTTTTTTTTAATTTTCAGTTTTTAGGGTTTTTTGAAATATGGTTTATTTATGTACATAAACAAACTAACTCCCTGTTTAACCAAACCTGGGTTCAGCAGCCTTCTCTTCCTGTGCCAGGATGCTCATCAATTCTCTTCCTTGACAATCAAACTTCATGAGGACCTGCACATTCACAAAAACTCAATTACTTGAACAATTTAGCCCAGGTCTGTTTTACCTTAGGCATTTCAACACAATAAGCTTCATTCAATTTTGGAAAATCTTTGTCTTTTTGTACAAAAACTTTTTCATCTCTGACTTCCACTTTTTCGTCATTTACAAAAGCCACATGTTTCTTAACCACCCAGTTTTGTCCTTTTGAGGCACTTCTTTTGTAAAATCGTGACTCGTTTTGATTATTTTGATCTTGAACAACAATTTTTGGTTTCCAAAATTGGTTTGGTTTTGTCATATCAACCGATGTTTGCCAACTTTGTGTTGTTCTGATTCTGAGTGTGTGAGGATTCCAGGTTTGTCTTGAATCAAACCTAGTCTGGTTTGATTTCCAAGTTTGATTCGAAGCAAACTTGTTTGTGTTGTACCTCTAAGTTTGTTTGGAACCAAATCTGGTAGACTTTTGTTTCACATCCTCAGATTTTTGTTTTTCAACATCAACAGGCTTTAGGTTTGGACACTTTCGTGAAATATGTCCAGTTTGATCACATTTAAAACAAGTTTTCCTTGAAACAGCCTTAGCATGTTGTTGTTTTTTCTGAGCATAGAACTCTTCATTAGACTGTCGTCTAAATTTGAGTTCTTTCTCTTCTTCCGAACTTTTCCCGTGAACGAAATTCATTTTCTTTTGAAAATTTTGCTTTTCAAACCTTTTATTTTGATTTTGTTTCTTTTTATAACCCAACCCTACTTTCATAATCTTCTTTTTGGAACCGGGTTTGTTATAAAAAGTTTTCTTGCTCTTTCCAGCAAATTTTGAAATTTTTGACTTTTCGATCTCTACCAGTTTGAACACTTTGTCAATTTTATCTGCAATCACATTCTGAATCGGGAACTCGTTATCTGAGAATAATTTGTCCAATCCAATCATGGTATAAGCCAATCCTTTTGGATCATCATTCACAACTTTCTCAGATTTTACATGTTTGAGATAACCATCATGAAAATTTCCCTCATTTTCATCCTGTGATACAGACTTACCTTTGGTAGACTCATCTTTCAAAATGCTTTCAACAACCTTACTTACCACCTCTGAATCATCAGCTTCCTCAAATTTGGCGTAAGTCACATCGATACTTTCAGGTAATTGATCAACTATATTCAGACCTTTTGCCACCTTTTCCTCATCATAAAAAGTATAGTTATTTCTCAATAGTGGTGGTACCTGATGATATTCTGAACCAATACCTTTTTTATTCTTGCCAGTATCTTTGTCATCTGGTGTGATGTTGAAAATGCGTTCGAGAATGTACGAAGAGTTATGATAACTTTGAAGTTTTGTAACAATCTTTTCTTTTTCAACTAGAACTTGTTTAAGATTAGCAACTTCATCAACACACTTGTTTAATTCAAGTTGCTTTTCTTTAAACTTTTTCTCATAAAGTTCCTTTGTTGTTAAGGTTTCAGACAATCTTTCATCAAAACATTTGACTTGTTTCTTCAAAGTATCATAAGCTTCTTGTACTCTCTGACTTGACCATTTCAAATTATCATACTCTTTTTGAAAATCCTGAAACTTATTATATTTTTCAACACAACCTACACATTTTGTTGTACACATTTGTCTTAAAATTTCATTTTCCTTCTCAAAATCTTGACATTTCAGTGTCAGCTTTTCAATCTTTTGTTTCAAATTTTTTTCATTTTCAAGCATTTCTTTGCATTTTGTTTTGAAAACTTTTTCAATTTTATTTATTTCAATATCTTTTGTTTTTATCTTTTCATCTTTTTCAGTACAGACTTTGCACATTTCTATGCAATTCCTGCACTTATCTTCAGTTTTATTAACATTTTCAACATTCAATAATTCAGAAGATTCATTTACCTCAGTTTTATTCAGCACCTGTGATTCTTCTGTTTCAGCTTTCTGATCCTCTTCCTTCTTTTGTTCATCTTCATCAGCATCCTTTGCGGTTTTCTTCATCTCCTCTACCATCTTCTCAATCTCTTCTTCTTTCTTCTTTCTCATTTCTACCATTTTTGGTAAATTTCTTTCACTTTGTTCATCAGATCAGCTTCATAACCTTTTTCGGATAACCTTCTTGTATGATAAGTGTCCTGATCTGGAAAAAGATTTGCTACTGCATCAAAATCCACCTTTGACGGATCAACCACTAGATTACCCTGTGGATCCATGTAACATTCCAATTCATCATTCCATCTTTTGGCTCTCCGAGCTTCTTTGAATGGATCACTCAATTTACTAATCTCATATCTCGCACTGTCTCTTTTCTACAGTCTATCGTAATCCACTTCGGCTACAAATGCAGATCCAACATAATCTTCTGATGGAAGAACTTGACTCTAGTCACAACCTTCATCTTCTTGAATAACCAACATCGCCCTTGATCTTTCCTTTGATGAACCTTCATCAATTTGCTTTTAATTCATCTTTGATGACCCACTGTTTTGATGATAAATTGCCTTCCGATAATAATCATCTCTTAATGGATTTGCGGGTTCGTCAGTTTGCATGTTTGTGCATTCTCTTTTAAAGTTCCCTTTCTGTTTGCACTTAAAACAGGTAACTTTTGCCTTATCAAACCCCAATTTCGAATCAGTAGATCCCAAAGACGATCTTCCAGTGATCTCCATGTAACGTTGTGCTCTCCTCATTGCGCTGGCCATGCACCATTTGATATCCATTAGTTCCATCTCCTCTGGATCGATCTGATCATAATCTTCCTTTGTCATTTTTGGGTTTCCAATTTTTCCCGCGATCAGACTTTCGTACGATTCTAGGACAGATGCTAAAAACACCATTTGTTACTTGGCATCTTCTACATTCAGACTTTGAGAGTTCTTCAGATCTATGGAGATATTGCAATGGACTATGTTCGGATTTGATGAATTTGAACCAATTGAATGATAACCCGGATCTCTTGAAGAACTTTGCTGAGGTGAATCCCATGAGCTTCCAGCACTAAATGCCGGTTTTGACTTTTGATCAAAGATGTTTCCTCTGTAGTATAAATCGACATTTTGTTTATACAGCTGGCTTCCTATTTTGTTTTGTTTCTTGATTTCTAAATCATGCCCCTCAAACTTCTCAATCAGCCAGTCTAGGGTCACCTTGCTCATATCATTGCTGTTTTTGAGAATCATGACATAATGCAACCAGTAGTCTTCATTCAGAACAGCTTCTATCAACCTATCAATGATCTCTTCATTGTCTTTCTTCACACCAGTTCTTTCCATTTCAAGTTTAAGGTGACAGAATCTTTCAATCATCTGTGGTACAGTTTCACCTTTCATACAAGCAAATATATCAAATTCTTTTTTTCAATAATGAACGTTTGTTTTTGATAATCTCCTCACTACCAGTACATTTTCTTTCTAACGCTTCCCACAAACTGTTTGACGTTTTCTCATTTTCAAGTAGTGAAATGATATATTCTCTAACTGATTGATATAACAATGTAATCATGATGTGTTCAGCTACAATATGTTTTATTTCTTTTTCTGTGAACTCTTCCTCGGTTAATAAAACTCCTCCTTCTTTTGTTGGTTCTTTATATCCAAGTTTTAATTTTAACCAACTTTCATGTGCAAAAGCTTTTACCCAACCCTCAAACCGATTTTTCCACCAATTATAATCTTCAACACTCATTAATTTCGGTGGTTTCTGTTGGTTTCCATACATATTGTCGTATTTCAAACTGTCCGAAATCTCTTTTGAAAGATCTCTTGTTTCTGATCTTCTTTCGGAGGATTCTGAAGTGAATGCATTATAAAACGTGTTGAAAAATTCTTCACCGTCTCCAGACATTTTCAATGTATGTCTTGATATTCGCACCTCGTAAATCACCTCGAATCACCTGCAAACAATCAAACAAATGATCAGTTTAAACGAACTGAATATGTGAACGTGTGTGACGGTGGAATTGATCTAGGACTCGTGTCAAAGATTCGTGGACTCGTTTCAATGTTATTCGAGTGAAATTACTGAATGAATTGAGCTTTTCACACAAAACAACTTCTTAACCAGAACAATCTTGGGCCGTAAACTTTATCACATATATTTATCTAAAATTTGGACCTCAAAACAAATGCAATGTTTCAAGATATGTGTGTCCCTCAAAAATTGATGATATTTATCAATCAACAATTCATGTGATCAAGTCTGACAACATATATTTCTCATTGGGCTGATGAAGTGTATTGGGCTTCACAAACATGCAGATCTCATATTTATTGAACACACATGGGCTGTCAATATGAAGTCAAACCAATTCTCGTGATATATAAAGTGGCTGACAATTCAGATTGCAATTAAGAATTCACGTGATATCAACGTTGCTAAAAATTTATAATTGCACCGTTATTACTGTTGTTCACGTGGTGTATAGGCCCCAGGAAAATTTTAAGTGTTTGTCAAACAATAAAGTGTTCATCAACACTAAGGTTCGTCACAAGAAGTGTTCGTTAAACAAGACTTGAGTGTTCGTCGGTCGGATCACTGCTCTATCTGGTGACTATGCTGTTCGACTGGATGACCAAATGCTGTTCGACCGGATGACCAGATGTTGTTCGACCAAGTGGGATGAGATGCTGTCCGATCGGGTGGGATGAGATGCTGTCCGAACGAGCTGCAATGTTTTGAATAGGGTGGCAATTCGTTCGACCCACTGTTCGATCGAGTAGCACGTTGACTTATTTGACCAATTCAATTGATGAACTTTGGTATTCAATACAATGTCACATGCAAACAGATGAACTACAGACTGGCAATTAACATTCAAATCATATTATCACATGCACACTGATCAAATAATGACATCACATGAGGTATATCAATGGCCGACAACTTTAATTTGCATGAAATATAATTGGGTAACTATTATAATGAATCACTAGTGCCGAGATGTTCACGTGACAAACAAACAACAGATATAACAATCACATGCAACCCAATGGAAATTAATGACTTTGACTGAACAAGATAACAAGCTTGACTAAGTGGCCCGATCGGGTGGGACGCTGGTCGTTCGGGTGGGACGCTGGTCGTTCGGGTGGCACTACAAGACAATAACAGTAACACCAAACATATTCATCAATTTTTTTCTTTTTTTGAACAAAAAATTTGAGATTTCTCTTAAACGGCTTCGAATTAAGATTTGAAACTTTGTAGGCTTTTAGATCAAGTATTTTCGCACCTCATATCCAAAAATCAGCAAATTTTATCCGTAAAATCTTGTTTAATTTGGCGATTTACTGTTGAAAACGTGAAGAACAAGAAAAATATGAGAAATTTGACAAATCTGGATGTTTTTGGCTCTGAATCTAATCAAATCTTGAATGATTCTGTGTGTTTGATCTGCGCAACCGAGCTCCTGCTCTGATACCACTTGTTAGGACCAGTTTTGACTTTCGAAACGATTGCGAACCTAACGTGTGACGTGCGGAATCCGTACACGAACGTGACCGAACACAAGAACGTACAATTTAACGTGATTCTATTGAAAGATATGACGAGTACAATCACCGTGAATCACCTACGAAGACTTTCTCTCTCTAGTTTCTCTCACTAGACTTCAAACTCTAAGATCACCAAATGAGCTCCAAACTAGCAAAAGTCCTAACTCTAACCCTAAAGGTCATATTTATAGGCAAAGCATATAAGGAGAGTTCCCCTTATTTACGTTAATGCCACCTTTCCCTTTTCTATCTAATATTACAATATAAGACTAGATTTAATCCTTTTCAGCTACGACTCGCATTGACGGAGGCGATAGACATAAATGCACCAACACCTTAGCCACTTACCAGCGATTGATGGATACAGTCTTTGGGGAGGACTTCAGTAAAACAGTCGAAGTATACATGGATGACCTCGTCATCATGAGCCATGAAGAGGAAACCATGCTCGCAAACATTCAGCGTACGTTCGATTCTTTGCGCAGCGTTAACCTGAAACTTAACCCAACAAAGTGTTCCTTCGGAATGGAAGAAGGAAAATTTTTAGGTTTTATAGTAACAAGAGACGGTTTTAAAGTCAACCCGGAGAAAGTGCAAGCCATCCAGCTGATGCCGTCACCTGCAACAGTAAAAGAAATGCAAAGGCTCGCGGGACGATTAGCAGCCTTAAACAGATTCTTGGCAAATCACGCTGCAAAGTCTTATCCGTTCATTAGCACACTGCGTAATTGTGCCAATAAAAGCCACTTCCAGTGGACACCAGAAGCGGAAACAGCCTTCAAGCAAATGAAAGAATGTCTAATTCAGTTGCCAACACTGACAGCACCGCGAGAAAAAGAACCGCTGATCTTGTATTTATCCACTGCAGAAGTAGCGGTTGGCGCAGTGTTAAAGGTAGAACGGAACAACATTCAGACCCCGTGTCACGGCCCTCGGCCCCGGTTTGACCCGGTCTAGAGCCGCGAGGCAGGAAATCCTGTGGTATCTAATTTAGTGACAGCGGAAGTCTTTTTAAGCAGGATCGATTAATATTAAAACTACTCGTTTATATATAATATAGGGATAAATCCCATAATTTACAATAAAGTGATTTTGCTGGGAAATCTTTATTTCTCAAAACATGTTTCTTTATTTATTTACATTGAGCCACTTTTCTAAACTTGTAGTGCTCCACGGCACTTTTCCTTTGCTCACAACAGATCACCTGAAACATGTTTGAAAAAGGTTTTGTCAGCAGGGAAATACTAAGTGAATCATTCAGTTTTACTAAAACGACTCGTTTGTTATAATTCACAGTATTAAGAGAGATTACAATGTTTCTGATATCAAACCAACTACCCACAGTATTTGTCACTCGACTCATTTCGGTGACTGTGGTCATATCACCATTGGCTGCCCCAATGAATAACGAATATCACTAATTAGGTTCGCCCACCTAAAGTGATAACAACAGTAGTAATGTGCACAATACCCCACATATCGGCTGTAATTTGGTGATTACATAAACTTAATCACTGTAATTATAACTTTGAAATAAATATGATTTGAAAAGTAATTTGATAAAAAGAGAATGACTCACATTGTAGATTTAACGAGCAGAGTATAAGCCTACTGATTAGCCATGATTAACCTAATTTTAAATAACAATGCACACACAAACAGGTTAGTAACTAATACAGCAGTTACGACAATTCACGAGATTAAACCTTCACAACGATTTACAAGTGCAATACTTAACAATTCAGCGGATTCACAACGAATGACAGAGTATAGTCCGAGTTCGAACAGCACTCAAACATTCAAGTCGAAATCACGATGAATAACAAAGTATAAACTCAATTTGAGCGGCACTTAAACAATTGTTGGATAGTTATAATCGATCGGACGTTGAATCGTAATAGCGATCGAGTTATTACCCTGATTGTGGCAGCACTTCATGATTAGTGTGTGTTTTGTGGACTGTTTCTGTTATAACTCAGCCTACGTAAAGCGAATTTACGTCGTTCCAAAGACAGAATTCAAGTCCCAAGGCCCTGTATTTATACGTGAAATTGATATCTCCCGCGTGTCGCGGAAGATATCATGGATGCTGTCGCGACTCGCCTGGGGTACACATCTACCCTAGGGTAGCCTTGTCACTAGTATAGGCCTGGTGAGTTGTTATTCGAACGTAACTCAAATTTGACAGCGTATTTCGATGATAATTATCAATTAGGGTTTACCCCCCTGAGTTTTAGGGCCCTGATTCTAATTTCAACTATTCTGAAAATTTTAGGGTTTGTTCAGAATTACTTGGGTTTCTCAATTAGGGTTTCCTATTGGCCAACTTAAAATAATAATTAGGACTTTTGATGAGAGTTGTTACATTCACCCCACCTTAATAAAAATCTCGTCCTCGAGATTTACTAGAATAAATGAGGATACTTTCTCTTCATTTCTGATTCCAGCTCCCAAGTGTATTCAGCTTCTCTCTTTGAATCCCATCTGACTTTGACTAAAACTAGTCGTTTATGTTTGAGAAACTTAATCTTTCGATCCTCAATTTGAATAGGTTTCTCAACAAATTTCAACTTTTCGTTTACCTCTATATCTCGAAGAGGTACTACCAGTGATTCATCTGATAAGCATTTCTTGAGATTGGATACATGAAATACATCATGTACTCCAGCTAATTCTTCTGGTAGTTGTAAACGATAAGCAACTGGTCCTATACGTTGGATCACTGAAAATGGTCCTACGTACTTGGGACTTAGCTTTCCTTTCTTACCGAATCGAACAACTCCTTTCCAAGGAGAAACTTTCAAGAGTACTTTATCTCCTACTTGAAATTCTAATGGCTTGCGGCGATTATCTGCATAGCTCTTCTGACGATCTCGAGCTGTTTTCAGTCTTTCCTTGATCTGAGTTATTTTGTCAGTAGTTTCTTGCACAATTTCTGGACCTGATAATTGACTTTCTCCTATTTCTGCCCAACAAACTGGAGTTCTGCATTTTCTTCCATATAGTGCTTCAAATGGAGCAGTTTCAATACTTGAATGATAGCTATTATTATAGGAGAATTCAATTAATGGTAAGTGATCGTCCCAATTTCCACCAAAATCTATTACACATGCTCTAAGCATGTCTTCTAGAGTTTGGATCGTTCTTTCACTTTATCCATCTGTTTGTGGATGATATGCCATACTCAGATTTAGTCGAGTTCCCATAGCTTGCTGGAAACTTTTCCAAAAATGAGAAGTGAAACGACTATCCCTATCTGATACAATGGAGAGTGGGACTCCATGTAAAGATACCACTTCGTCTACGTACAACTTGGCTAGCCTTTCCATGCTAAAGGTTTCCTTCATTGGTAGAAAATGAGCTGATTTGGTTAATCGATCCACAATTACCCAAATCGCATCATTACCTTTTCTTGTTTTGGGTAACTTAGTAACAAAATCCATTGTTATAAGTTCCCATTTCCACATAGGCATTTCTAATTGTTCTGCCTTAACTTGTGAACAAGTAAGACACTTAGAAACATATCTTGCTATATCTTTCTTCATGCCTATCCACCAAAAATTCTTTCTTAAATCTTGGTACATCTTATTGTTTCCAGGGTGCATAGTATACCTAGATTTATGAGCTTCTTCTAAAATCTTATTTCTTAATTCTCCTTGCTTAGGTACCCAAATTCGTTCCTTGTGGAATCTCCAAATTCCATCATTTTCTTGCTCTAGTTCCTTTATATAACCTTTCATTCCTTCAGCATCGTCCTTGATTGCTGTTTCCTGAACTTTCTTTAATTGTTGCATTAAATCTACTTGTAGATTTAATCTAAGAGCACGGACTCGCTTTTGTTTTTCCTGATACTTACGACTTAAGGCATCTGCAACCACGTTTGCCTTTCCTTCGTGATATTGAATATCACAGTCGTAATCGCTTAGAACTTCCATCCATCTTCTTTGTCTCATATTTAACTCTTTCTGCCCAAATATATACCTTAAACTTTTATGATCTGTATAGACAGTAAATTTACTTCCGTACAGATAATGTCTCCAAATTTTCAAGGCAAAAATTATGGCTCCTAATTCTAAGTCATGAGTCGTATAATTCTCCTCGTGCTTTTTCAACTGCCGGGAGGCATACGCAATTACCTTCTTGCGTTGCATTAACACACATCCGAATCCTAATTTTGAAGCATCACAATATACTTCAAAATCTTCTGTTCCTTCGGGCAATACTAAAATTGGAGCATTCGTCAATCGGTGCTTTAAAATCTTAAAAGCTTCTTCTTGCCTATCTCCCCATTCAAACTTAGCGGCTTTACAGGTTAACTTAGTCAAAGGTACAGCTATCTTAGAGAAATCCTTAATAAATCGTCTGTAGTATCCAGCTAAGCCTAGAAAACTTCTAATTTCCATAGCTGTTTGTGGGACCTTCCATTTAGTGATTGCTTCTATTTTAGCAGGATCTACGTGAATACCTTCGTGATTCACCATGTGACCTAAAAATTGTACTTCTTGCAGCCAGAATTCACACTTCGAGAATTTGGAATAAAGTTTTTCCTTTCTTAACAAAGTTAAGAGTGCATGCAAGTGTTCGCAATGTTCTTCCTGACTTTTGGAATAAATAAGTATATCGTCGATGAATACGATTACAAATTTGTCCAAGTATGGCTTACAGATCCGATTCATCATGTCCATAAATGCTGCTGGGGCATTTGTTAGTCCAAAGGGCATGACTGTAAACTCATAATGGCCATACCTAGTTCTGAAAGCAGTTTTAGGTATGTCTTCTTCTTGTACTTTTAACTGGTGATATCCGGATCTTAAGTCTATCTTAGAACAATACCTAGCGCCTTGAAGTTGATCAAAAAGATCGTCAATCCTAGGTAATGGGTATCGATTCTTAATTGTAACTTTATTTAGTTCTCTATAATCGATACACATTCTCATCGATCCATCTTTCTTTTTCACAAACAACACTGGTGCTCCCCAAGGGGATGAACTAGGTTGTATAAATCCTTTGCTTAATAATTCATCTAACTGCTTTTTCAATTCTAGCATTTTGGTGGGTGCTAATCGATAAGGTGACTTGGCTATTGGTGTAGTACCCGGAATTAAATGAATTCTAAACTCTACTTCTCTATCAGGTGGTAACCCAGGTAATTCTTCTGGAAAGATGTCTGGGTATTCTGAAACTATAGGGATGTCTGAAAGTTCCTTATTTTTAGTGTTAATGATTACCGAAATCATATACACCATTTCTTGTTTTCTTGAATAACTGGCCAATTTTATTACCGAAATGAATTTCAGTGGCTTTCGTGGTTTATCTCCTGTAATTAAAATTACCTCTCCTGTGGGAGTACGGATTTCTACGGAATTCTTATCACAAAGGATTCGAGCATGGTTGGCTATTAACCAATCCATTCCTAACACTACATCGAATCCGGCTAACTTCATAGGTAACAGGTTTGCAGAAAACTTATGGCCTAACAGTTCTATCTTTCCTTCTTGCAAAATCTTATTTATGTTAACAGAATTCCCGTCTGCCGTTTCGACTGTAAAAATTTGCCTAAGGGTGGTTAAGGGTAAGTTAAGGGCTTGGCAAAATTAAGTATTGATAAAACTTTGGTTTGCACCAGAGTCAAATAATACTTTTGCATAAACGTCGTGGACCAAGAACGTACCAGCTATGACGTCAGGGATTAGTTCAGCTTCTTGAGTGGTTAGCTGGAATGCTCGAGCATTCTTCTTTGTTGTTCCATCAGCTGGTTTGCCTTTATTGTCTGTGGTTTTTGTCAATTTAGGACATTCTGTTTTGTAATGTCCTGTTTCTCCACAGTTATAGCAGACTATGGTTTTCTTTTTGCAATTTTCTTCACGATGTCCTACCATTTTGCAGAAGTTGCAAATTACATTGCATTTTCCAAAATGATTCTTTTTGCAATTTCTGCAAAAAGGCGGTTGTGCAGATTGTCTCCTTCCTCTTTTCTTGAACCTATTATTATCATTACCCACACGAAATCCTTGGGTAATCTTTTGAACCAATTCCTTCTTTCGATCTTCTTCTCTTGTGCGCACTAGTTCATCAGTTAGGGTATTAGCTAGTTCCACAGCATCGTCAATAGTGCGAGGTCTCGCAGCTTTAACGATGTTACGAATTTCACTAATTAATCCCCAAATGTAACGGGAAATGAGTAACGGTTCTGGCGAAGCCAGTGTTGGTACCACTCTAGCATATTCAAAGAATGTCGAAGTATAACCGCGACACTCTACACCTACCATACGATGATTTAGGAACTTATTTGTCATTTGTTCCTTTTCATATTCAGGACAATATTTTCTTTCTACAAGAATTTTAAATTCTTCCCAGTCTATAGCATAAGCTATCCTTCTTCCTTTTGCTTGTAATACGGTGTTCCACCATTCTAGTGCCCCTTCTTTGAATAAATTTGACGCATACATAACCTGATCTTCTTCAGAACACTTACTTATTGCAATTACTGCTTCGGTTTTCTCTAACCAACGCAGTACTGCAGTTGCTCCTTTGTTGCCTGCAAATTCAGCAGGTATGCAAGCAAGAAATTCTTTGAAAGTGCAACCAGGTGTTGCGGCTTTCATTTTCTTAGGAGGTGGAGCCTGTCGTGGATTATTATTGTCATGATTGCCGCCTCCATTTACACTATGACTAAAATTGTCTTCTTGAGTACGTTTACTAGGAATAATTTGTTGTGGTTCAACAGGTTTCTGAGCAGCAGCCATGATTGCTGGAATAGCATTAGCTATCCCTTGAGTGATAATGTTTTCAATATCTTGTCTAGTCATATACTGGTTTTCCTGATTTTGTTCAGATTGATTCCCTTCATTAACTGGTTCATTACTAGCGTTTTCCATCTGATAATTATTATAAATATAACTATTAGTATCAAATGATTGTAAATAAAACAATTACACAGAAGCACATAAAATCTTACAACACAGATATATATCCAAAATTGTCGATGTTTCGACTTCTATTTTGCTTTATATATTATATAGGCATCCATACACACTGTTTATCTTACAATGTTTTATTTCCCATTTTACAGAGTTATATTTGACTACTACTATTATTATATAGACATTCTTCCCAACCCCACTATTCTTTGGTCAACTGGCAGTTTAGTAGCGACGCTCCCTTTCGTCGTATTTCCAGGAAATTTGTTCCCCCATTTCCCGGATCCTATTCCCTGTACCTATCAGCTCTTCACCGAACTGACGGAGTTCGGCTAAGTTTTCGTTGCTCATTGGAGGATTGGGGATAGGTTCTGGATCAAACTGTGGAAGAAAAGAATAAGGACTGTTGATGATATTTTCGAATTGCCAGTCATTTGTCCACCATTCTTCCATTTGACCTAAAGGTCGAGTGTGGATTAGTGGGTCTGGAATAGCTGGTTTCAGATTTACAGGAAGTTGGGTTTTGACTAGGTAAGGATATAGATTATTATGGATAGGGCTAATGACATCACAATTTGCCAGTAGACAGTCTATTTCGTCTTGAAATGTGATTTCTTCAGGTTGTCTAGAGCTCTCTCCAATTTCTATTCCTTTTTGTTTAGAATCTTTCCTGATTTCTATCTCTGCTGGTTGAAAACTTTCTCCGATTTCGATTCCTTTTCCTTTGTCTATAGGGTTTTCTATTTTGGGGAGTTTCCTAGTGGCTGGCTTTCTCCTGCGCACTTTCCTCCATCCTACATATCTTCTTTTCTTTTTAGGTTTTGCTTTTTCCAGCGGTGGAGCTTGGAATTCCAGGGGTTCCTCTATGTCAGCAATATAACCAGTAAAGTCGTGGGAGACTTCAATTGGTACTGGGTAGAGGTTGAGATTCTGAAATGCTTCCGATATCTCACTCATGCTGGATAGCATATATGCAAAATGCACAAAAATGCTAAGTTAAACCTTTGGAACAAAGTTTTACAAATAAACATTAAAGTTTTATTGCATACTGATTTGTACAAAAGACTACAGGAAAGAGAACACACTATAATTTATTTATTTACTGGGAATTAATTTTCTACTAGACCAGGCTTATTGATAGTTTAGAGGTTTGCATTTTCTGCTACTGTAGCTAGCATATAAAGATTTGCCCATTTTTCATCTAATGTGTCTTTCCAAGGTGACCTATTGCCTAATTCCTGGATTTCTGGATTAAACCTCACTTTCTTGACTTGGGGTTTCTTTATTTTCTCTTGTCCCTTTCTAAGAATCGAATTTCTTTAATCTTGGGTGAGAGGATTTTAATAATTTGCTTTACGGATAAAAATCCCTTCTTCCAGATCTGCTGGATGTTTGGAGGAAGAGGTTCCTTTTTCTGTGGGTGCAGTATCTAATTTGTGGTAGATAGCAGAAATCTTTTGTTTACCCATACTGTAACTCAACAATTAATCAGTAAATAAAACATGTTTTCACAGAATAGCAATTAAATTTCCTAAGTATCTCTCAATTATTTTAATAGGCTAAAATCACCATTGGCTGCCCCAATGAATGACGAATATCACTAATTAGGTTCGCCCATCTAAAGTGATAACAACAGTAGTAATGTGCACAATACCCCACATACCGGCTGTAATTTGGTGATTACATAAACTTAATCACTGTAATTATAACTTTGAAATAAATATGATTTGAAAAGTAATTTGATAAAAAGAGAATGACTCACGTTGTAGATTTAACGAGCAGAGTATAAGCCTACTGATTAGCCTTGATTAACCTAATTTTAAATAACAATGCACACACAAACAGGTTAGTAACTAATACAGCAGTTACGACAATTCACGAGATTAAACCTTCACAACGATTTACAAGTGCAATACTTAACAATTCAGCGGATTCACAACGAATGACAGAGTATAGTCCGAGTTCGAACAGCACTCAAACATTCAAGTCGAAATCACGATGAATAACAAAGTATAAACTCAATTTGAGCGGCACTTAAACAATCGTTGGATAGTTATAATCGATCGGACGTTGAATCGTAATAGCGATCGAGTTATTACCCTGATTGTGGCAGCACTTCGTGATTAGTGTGTGTTTTGTGGACTGTTTCTGTTATAACTCAGCCTACGTAAAGCGAATTTACATCGTTCCAAAGACAGAATTCAAGTCCCAAGGCCCTGTATTTATACGTGAAATTGATATCTCCCGCGTGTCGCGGAAGATGTCATGGATGCTGTCGCGACTCGCCTGGGGTACACATCTACCCTAGGGTAGCCTTGTCACTAGTATAGGCCTGGTGAGTTGTTATTCGAACGTAACTCAAATTTGACAGCGTATTTCGATGATAATTATCAATTAGGGTTTACCCCCCTGAGTTTTAGGGCCCTGATTCTAATTTCAACTATTCTGAAAATTTTAGGGTTTGTTCAGAATTACTTGGGTTTCTCAATTAGGGTTTCCTATTGGCCAACTTAAAATAATAATTAGGACTTTTGATGAGAGTTGTTACACCCTGATATATTATATCAGCAAGATGCTAAGTGACCCAAAGACGCACTACTCGATGATAGAAAAGCTGGTCCTTGCGCTAGTACACGCATCGCGACGTCTACGCCGGTATTTCTCTGGTCATGTTATTACAGTTCTTACCAATTACCACTTGGGGCAAATTCTATCCAAGCCCGATGTCGCGGGGAGATTGGCTAAGTGGGCCATCGAGCTGAGAGGATACAATATCCTATATAGACTGCGGCCAGCAATCAAAGGGCAAGTTTTAGCCGACTTCGCCACAGAAGTTCCCATAGACAAAGTGCAGGAATGTGAAGCAATCCAAAACCCTGTTCCAGTTTTCGACGATAGGGTCTGGACGCTGCACACAGACGGGGCTTCTAATGATGATGGAGCAGGCGCAGGCCTCCGATTGGTTAGCCCAGATGATCATGAGCTTACATATGCGATACGCTTGGATTTCCGGAGCACAAACAACGAGGCAGAATATGAAGCGTTTCTAGCAGGCCTATGTTTGGCGCTTAAAATGGGAGCAAAAAATCTTGACGCTCACGTCGATTCAAAGTTAGTGGCCGAGCAAGTTAATGGGCACTATGATGCAAAGGGCGAAGCCATGGCGTTATACCTAGAACAAGCACGAATGCTTATCAGCCAATTCCAAACATTCAAAATAAATCACATAAACAGAAGTGAGAATAAGCATGCGGATGCACTGAGCAAATTGGCCGCCACTAGTTTCAGACATCTAGCAAAAGAGGTGTGCATCGAGGTATTATCCAATCCTTCTATTCCTCTTAAGCAAGTAAACATCGTTAAATTCGGCAACCCATCCTGGATGTCCCCGATCATCATGTACCTGCAGCATGAAAAACTTCCAGAAGGAAAAGCGGAAGCTAGGAAGATCCAGAACAAAACAATAAATTACGAAACGGCAAACGGAATTATGTACCGAAAGTCGTTTATGGGACCGCTCCTACTCTGTGTTGACAAAACAGATGCGCAGTACTTAGTCAGGGAAATCCATGAAGGCTTATGTGGGATACACGCCAGAACGCGCATGGTATTAGCAAAGATCATGAGCGCAGGCTATTATTGGCCGGGGATGCATGTGGACGCGGTGGAATTATTACGAAAATGCACATCTTGTCAGCGCCACGCGTCAAAAACCCTCCGTCAGAAGAATCCACTCGTACCAGTCACATCCGCCTGGCCCTTCCAGCAATGGGGCATCGATCTTGTTGGTCCATTCCCTGACGCACCTGGCGCGGTGAAGTTCATTATCGTGGCAGTAGACTATTTCACAAAGTGGGTTGAGGCCAAGGCGTTAGCTTCAACCACAGCAATGGTGATCCGTAAATTTATATGGGAACATATTATTTGCAGATTCGGATTACCATTGCGTATCATTTCAGACAACGGCACCAATTTCGCCTCAGAAGATCTTCAGAAGTGGTTCAAGGAAATGAAGATCGAACACAACTTTGCCTCTGTGGCGCACCCACAGGCAAATGGGCAGGTCGAAAGTGTCAACAAACAAATAGTTGACGGCATAAAGGCAAGACTGGGAACAGCGCACAGAGGATGGTCGATGAGCTCCCCAGCATCTTATGGGCTCATCGTACCATGCAAAAAACCAGCACGGGAGAAACCCCATTTAGCCTAGTATACGGGTCAGAAGCGGTAATCCCAGCCGAAATTGGCCTTCTATCGTCGTGCATGCTTGTCATGGAGAAACAAGATAATGAAAGAGAATGAAGAATGGATTTAGACCTCCTGGAAGAAAGGCGCGAGAACGCTGCCATCACAGAAGCAAGATATAAATCCAAACTCGAAAAGTACTACAACGCGCGCGTACGCGTGTGTACTTTCGTTCCAGGGGACTTCGTCTTGCGCGACAACGAAGCCTCCAATGTGGAAAAGCCGGGCAAGCTAGCACCAAAATGGGAAGGGTCGTACGTTATCAACGAGGTTCTAGGGAAAGGGGCGTACACCCTGAAAAGAATAGATGGAACAAACGTTCCTCGCACTTGGAACGCGCAGCAGCTGCGCAGGTGTTATATATAGCCAAGCTATTCAGCAAGACGGAATTATACAGGCAATGTATTTTTCTATTTTACTTTGTATTATTGGCTTTACGCCCTATTAATACAACAGTTATCCTTACACATGATATTGTTTGTTACAAATTGCATATAACTCCTTTGGTATACGCGAAAACAATATGGTGAACATTGTACACCTCATGAACGGTCTAAGTAAAGCCCAAATCCGCGCGCATTCTAGACCTACGTTCACACATGAGCACAATACCATTCTCATTCGCTCTACCTAAACAAAGTAATTAGACATATGCAACATATTGTAATCCAAACACAACTCATAAAATTACCAAGGCAAATGTGCACAGCAGTGCATCAAAAATATCACTAGTGCAAAGGTGCTTTAACAACCATTTACAAGAACACATCAGTGTTTCTTCAAAAGTATTAATTACAAAATAAGCAAACTAAGAAAGCATATCTAAAACCCCATACGGAGTATGAAGGACTTCACCATACTCAGATAAAGCGTGGGATCGACAATCCAGGGGTTAACATTCTCCCTGTCAGATCCGGCAGCAATGGCCACATTCTCACCAGTCGGAACTTCAGCCGAAAAGACAGCACGGCGACGACGCTGGTAGACAATTGAAGAACTTCCCCTCCGATCAGCCGGAAAAGAACAAGTTACAAGGTGTGCTGATAGCCTAGTAACTCCTCGATTGTTATCATCTAAAAGATCGGAGAGGATTTGGTCTCTCGAAGTATCAGGAAGAATAACACCATGGGAACCCCCACCACTGGTGAAAGAGTCAACCATTAAACCAGAAAGAAGAAGCAAAGCATCAGCAGCCTCGAGCGTCTTCAAGACTTCAGAAATTCTTCTCCACTGAATATGCTGCTTTTTCTTCATTTTTTCCAAATTAGGAAAAGAATTTCACACCCAATATAAATATATAGACCAGAAAAGATTAGTGTCAGCATTGAAAAGAGAACTGTGATGATTAAGTATCAAATCAACTGACTTCACAAATGGCGCTGTCATTGCAAACGTCACATCCCATTAAAAACTCTCTGACAAAGTCCACAAGCATTCCTAGAGCTACAGTTAAATTAGGAGACGAAGAGGCAGCAAAAGCTATAGAGATGACGTAAGCAATCGTCAAGCCCATAATTATGCAAACTCTTCACCCAAGGTAACAACAATTCAGAATAAAGGAAGGTACAAATATCTTTCCTCATAAGATTTCCATCTTTCAGAATCACAAATTTAAAAAAAAAGGAGAAAGAAGTCAAAGTAGTATAGCAAAAGTGTATCTTCTCATAAAAGATTCTCCACGTTCGTGCCAAAAAACTCTACAGCAAAAAGCAACCTTCTCTCATAGTCCAGTGCTCCACTTACTTGCATAAGAGCAACACTAGACCGGGGGACTTGAAGGGGTAAGGTCCCAGAAACCTCACCCTGAATACTTGGGACCATACCACAACCTTATCTTTTAACCCTCTTTAGAAGACAGACATCAGATAACACTTGCTCGCCAAAAAGAAACTAATGAATTCTTGCGCATAACAGAAGGATAAAATCCTGTTAAAAACTTCCGCTCAGATAATACCCAGACTTGGATATTATTTATACTGATACCACACAACAAGGAGTCACACCGGATTATGGCAATAATCTTCTAGAAGACTCAATCGTGCACCACCAGACGGTTATAACCGTCTGGGACACGTGTCATCATCCCAGGCTCCCCTGAAGCCACGGTGATGGCATGGAATTGGAGAGAAACCTCCACTTGCCCACTTTCCACGTGGAAATACCCCAGCCGTTGATCTAAATAGCGATCTGTGTGCTTTCACGTCAGACTAAGAGGATTAACGGAGAAAGAAATAACCACTTACGGAGTTAGCATCTTCCGTCAACATTTCAATAACAGGTTTTCCTGCCCAAACTCCCAGTTATAAATAGAAGAGCAATTCAGGTATGACCTTCAAGTCACATTCACTTCACTTATACTTTTCTTCTTCATATACCGATACTTATTCTCACGCTGGAGGGTGGTCACAGAGAACCCCCATTCTCCCCGTGACGAGGCTGACGGTGTTTTATTTTTCAGCTATCAAGAAGAAGAGAAGGTCCGTCCCTTTGAACCAAATGAGAGAGAACCAACCCTTTTTATGCAGAACTTAACCCCCTGGATAATCTGATTCCGGTCATTTATCTAGTGTTTCTTCAGTTTGTAATATGGATTTGAAGTCTGTGTTGGGATTTGAACAATGTTGTTTTTAATGTTTCGAAACTTAATTTATGGATGAACATCTTGGTTTTATCATATAGTTGTTTGTTATGGTTGAATGCAATGATATTAAGTAGGTCACACATAATCATGCTTCCGCAAAAGTCAGGGTGTAACACCATTCGGCACACCCGAGTGTTGCACCAAGAAAAGAAGATCTTGAACTCACCGCTATCATCAATCAGACAAATGGAAAACTCAAGTAATCAACCTCCCACATCTCCACCAACACCTCAATTCTCACCAGCACTTACTCAACCCGCACCAAACACTACTATACAATCTGAACCACCATCACAATACACCCAACCAACTTCCACCACTCAAATACCAACATTTCCATTCCCAAATCTCGATAACCTACAACCAGTCACAAACCAAACCGCATCATTCCAATAACCTACAGTCACCTAAACATCCAATATCCAACATTCTTCACTGTATGTGAAGATTGTCACTGATGGTATCACTGCATCACCTAACCAATCACAACCCATTAACTCATCCACTTCATTTCCATTACCAATACAACCTTCCCATTATCAACCAGCCCAACAACCACAGTTCTCATACAGAGCATCCATGTTTGATCAAGGGAACAGTTCTAGGGAATTTGAAGACGGTTTTCAGTTATGCAAATCAAGGTGACCGACGAGTGTTAAAGACAGGGAATGTTGAGAGGTATGCAACAGGGTTTGGTTTTGTAGAGAGAGGAACTTAAAGTAATCATGCGTATCAATAGTATGTGCAGCAGCCGGTCAATGTCATGCCACAAGCACAACAGTGTGTTTAGTGACGGCATCAGATTCCTAATTGATGGCGAAAGGTCTGGTGGCAAGAAAAAGCTGCTTCCAGGAGGTTGTCAAGTGTTTTCGCTCGATGATTCCATTCTTGGGTGGTTGGTTTGGCCCTTGTTCCTGTAACTCGAATCCTAGCTCGGTATATCCCATTTTAGTTTTACACCATTGTGAACCTTACGCCTTTTTTACTCTCTGATCGAGATTCTCGGCATTAAAAAATCTTCGTAAATTAAATCACACATATATATGTTGACATTTAAGAGATATACAGTCAAGAAAATCAAGAGCAATGGTGATATAAATGCGGATTAGACACCAAAAAATAAACACTCAAAAAATGGCTACAATTTAAGGAATGTGTTTAGTGACGGCATCAGATTCCTAAATGACGGAGAAAGGTCTGGTGGCAAGAAAAGCTGCTTCCAGGAGGTTGTCAAGTGTTTTCGCTGGACGATTCCATTCTTGGGTGGTTGGTTTGGCCCTTGTTCCTGTAACTCGAATCCTAGCCCGGTATATCCCATTTTAGTTTTACACCATTGTGAACCTTACGCCTTTTTTACTCTCTAATCGAGGTTCTGGTGTAACACCTCGTAAAATCACGTCCAATGATGTGTTGATACGTGTATTAAACCCCAATAAAGTCAAACATTGACTATGAGGGACTAATTTTGTGAAAGATCAAAAACTTTGATTATGGAAGCACTAGAAGTGTTTACATGCTTAAAATAAGTCTTTGAATAATCTCTCACGATATTCGTGTTCTCAAATTAAGCCACTTGTTGGATTATCGAAACCGTTTGCATAATAAATCGAAAGATTTGCACGGTAAAGGGTTAGAAGCGTCAACATGTTTAATAATACCTCTGAATGACCTTTAAATGAACCCAAAACATTATTATAACTAATCATATTCTTGGGAATGCAAAACATTGGCCATTTAGGGCTTTAATGTCGATAAACAACAATACGCACCAGTTTGTGCGTTAAAAAGGGTCAAAAGTATCAACATGTTAATTCTTACCTCTGAGTGACCTTTTAACAAACCCGAAGTATCGTAATGTTCAATAATACTCTCGGGAATGCTCAATATGGATAACATAGGGCTTTGACGAAATAAAGCGATAATACGCGCAAGTTTGCGCGTTAAAAGGACCAAAAGCGTCAAGATCTGAAACTACACCACCGTTTGAGCGACCATTTAAGTGAACAGGTGTGAATTGGAATGTCGTAATATTCCATTATACTCTTGAGAATGCTTGTTATTAACTTTGTAAGGCTTTTACGCCATTTCGCGTTAATACGCGCAAGTTCGCAAATTAAAGGGTTAAAAGCGTCAATACATCAAACTAGGCCTCTGACTGACTCTTTCAACATGTCAAGAAGTTTATGATGCTTGGTTATACTCTTGGATGTGCCTAATGTTGGAAATACAAGGCCTTGCATGCTAAAAACATCGTTTCGGAGGAGTTCGGAAGTGCAGGGGCCAAACTTGTCAACAGATGAAACTTTGTGTGAGTTGGTCTGGTCCTTACGGACCGTATACCTGGACCCTTATGGTCCGCATACCATGCCCAGTAACAGAATATTCAAAAACCAGCTTTGGTTTACCTCCTTGTCTCACATGTTTGATTCTAGGGATCATTTGATGGTTTGGAAAGATGGTATTACACGTGTAATCATCTTGTAACTTCTCATAACACTTGTTGATCATCTAAAGACCCTCCAAACACTATAAATAGAGGTGAAATCCTTCATTTCATTTCACACATTTCTTGAGTTCTTGCTCTCCTACTCAAATCTAAGGGTCCTGATCATTTGGAACCTCCTTTTGAGTTATCTTCTGTCCTAAGGACCACTTGTAAGTGTTCCTTTCATGCTTAGTTATTTTGTTTGGCTCTTAAAGCCAAAAAGTCAAGCGTTTGCGATAAACGCTTTGACTTTTAGCTAGACCTTGTATGGTCAAGTCATGGTTCGCAACGAACATGGCTACGTGATCGTAATTAGGTAGGTGTTAAACCCTCATAAGGGTACCTCCTAATTACCACGTTTACTTAGTTAATTGTCGGGTTAAAGTAATTAAAATAAAAGTCAAACTGGTCAGTTTTTAAATAAATTTCATAACTGATAATATAGAAGCTATAAAATCAGTTTTGTCACTTTAATAACTTGGTGAATATTAATTGAACATGTCTAGGCATGTTCAACCCGACAATTCTAAGTTTAGAATCGGTTCATAACCGAAAGTCGCAAAAGTTGACTTTTGCTTTGACTTTCTGTTCTGACCCGAATTAGCTTAGTTTAATTATGTCTTAGGGTTCCTTTGTGACCATATTATATGTTAGTATAACCCTCCGAGGTTATACTACATGATCCCTTAGAATTAAAGTTCATATGCATGTTTCCGTTATATGCTTAAAAGTTGACCATTATGCCCTTTTGTTACTAAAACAAGGTTTTTGAAAATGTGAGTGGACAAAAAGTTTTATTACTGATATTTAAGTATGTCCTAAAAGTTTGACATCAGATTGTGGTCTAAAATAGGAGTTATGCGCAATATCATAAAATAAAAGCTTTTTATTAATTAAACAGCATTTTTGGCATAAGACCTATTTAAACCCAAATTTTGACACCAAACCTTTTACCCACTGATGTAATATAATATTTAGGGATTTTTAGAAATTTTTATTAAATTTTAAACTGATCATAGTATAGAGTTCTTGCATAGACTCGGTAATTGACGATAATGCCCTTTTTACTAATAAAATGAGTTTTACACATCCTTTACATATCAAACCTTTTTCTACTAATTTTATATATTAAATATGTTATTTTAAACAGTAAGGGGTGGTCAAAATCCCAGGTTTCATTATTCAACCCGAATATCGTCAAATACCGACTTTTATGCGATTTAAACGCATAGTATGGGTTAAAACTATATTTGATACTTAAAACATATCACCTACTGATATTTTAAGTAAATTTTTATACTTTAACAGTAGGTATAAGTTTTGAACTCATATTTCCAAATCTAACCCTTATAATATATGTGAAATGACCAAAATGCCCATACGGTGCGTGGTTTGGCCATAAAGGATAAATTTCACATATGTATGATATTTTACTGATATAACTTATTAAAATAAATATTTTTAGTGACTATTTTAGACCAGAAACTCAGATTATTATTTAACCTCTTTTATAAACTTCAAAATGACCAAAATACCCTTACGGGGCATAAATTGGTTTTAAATTCGTTTTGGGCATAATGGAAGGTATCCTACTGATATCACAACATATTTAAGGCATATCAACTTGTGAAACATGTTCATGACTCATTGGTTACCCGTTATGCATCTTTCGCGTTCGATACGGTTTATGTAACTAGTTTGCATAAATTAACCGAAACGGGTCAAACCTTATCATTTTCACTTCAAAATTCAGAATGTGTTTAGTTTACCCATATTATACAAGTCTCCATACTTGTCAGGTCTAAATCACACTCTAATCCAGTCTTCGCTTAATCTTGCGTTTTGAACCGTAAACCTTACCTTAAAACTAACCGGTCTAAGTTACAACTTAAATAAGACCCGTTAGGAATCTAATAGGTTAATAAAACCTTCGTTCCAGATTGAGAACCCCAGTAGAGGTACTTGTGCTTACTGAATAGAATATACGGCTGAGTACAAATTGCATTTTAAGCTCAGGTAAATACTTTTAACTTATTTTCCGTTATACGGGCTTGGGATACGGTATTATAAAAATACCGCTTGGTCGGGTGTAGAAACCTTTTAATCGGAGAAGATTAAATTGCATAATCCCGTTTTAATCAGTATTGTGACAACCGTCACTTTTCCGTACACTAAATAAACAGTAATTTGTGCTTTAATGACTGTGCATGATCTAGTTTACCAGACAAATGAATTTATGAATTCCATGCAAGTGAATTCATGAACGTTTTATACTACAAAATATTGCTTTATGCATTAACGAGAACGTTGCGTCAGAAATACTAGTAAACTCACTGGTAAGACACAGTATGTCAACAGAACTGCAGAAAGCAGTCAGACATTAGAGTTGAGGCCTAGGTGTAGGTTCAACGACAAGAATGCATTAAAACCCAAGAGTACATACAAGGGTTAACACATAGACATTCCGGAAGCTAAAATAAGCACTAGAAAGCACCCGAAACGCACTTTAAGTGCAGAATTTATTTAAATTCAGCTATAATCAGCATTATGACACTGAAATATTATGCATAAATTATGATTTATCATCCAGAATACTTCCCTAAGTGTCGGGAATTGAAAAGGTACAAGAAGGGTACTTAAAAGACACTAAACGGTGCGACTTAGCACTTTAACGAACCAGTACGTAACCGAACAACCAGACTTTACCTGGAGCACAAAAATATTGTCAAACACATTGTTTTTATTTTTCTAAGCTAGCTAGGGTCCCCGAACACCCTAACACACTTTATATTATATAACACACCATAACCATTTGCTAAACACTTGTTTTTCTAACTAGATTGTAACCATCCATTTGAAAACCAACCCCATACCCCCCTCCCCTTGGGCGACGGTCACAAAGGGTGACCCACCCCTTTGATTTCTTGATTATTTTAATTGAAGGTGTTGGTTAATTAATAGCACATTACACAATGGTTAATGGTGAAATTGGGTTTATAAGAAGGCACAAGAGTCTATGGCATCTCATTCACAACACACTTCCAAAAACTCACTCTTCTCTCCCTCCTCTTCCTTGTGTTCAGCCGACACCAACCACACCCACCATCATCTTCAATCAAGCTTTTCCAAGCAATCTAAAGGCATCCAAAGGTGTAAGAGATCATACAAGTGAGCTCGGTGTATTCGGAAGCTCAAGGACCTCTCTCGTTTTCTTTTATCCATCACTTTTACGCACTTGAACTCCCCTAGCCTTGTGCTAGTAGTAAGTGTCTTAGATCTTCATCCTCTTCATATTTTTGATGGTTAATAGTAAAAGTATGATGAAATGATAAGAACTCTAAACAAACATAAACAAGTTTTGGAACATAAACTAACAAGTGATGAAGTATGGTTAAAGTGATGATGAAATCATGATATATTTGTGTTGTTATGCTTGTTGTTTGTTGTTTGCTAGTTGAGATGATATAGTTCATCACATGGACTTGTTAGATCATGTTTTAGAACATGAACTAGCAAGATGTGAAAGTTAGAAATGTTGTGGATGATGGAATCATCCACACATAAACTATGAACTTGAATAAATACATATTTTCTTGAAAAATAAAGATCAAATGAGTTATAATCTTGTAGATCTAAAGATCCAAGAATGGTTTTTCGGAAGAACCAAGTGAAAAGTATGAGTTTTGTTAAAACTTGGATCTTACATAAACCTAACACATTTTTAGTGGATAAACAAGTGTAGAAACACTTGTGTAATAAGAAAATTTCACAAAGAAATATTTTTAGAAAATATGACTAGAAGTTGTGAATAATCAAACTCTTTAAAAATGGAGTTTTTAAGAAACTAATCACACTTTTAAAGGTAACAAGACTTACTAAGTGTGCTAGTAAGTTACTACATGTTTTCAAAAATATTCAAGTTCATGGGTTTATAGCTTATGCTTGTTCTCGACAAGTTTGGTAAGAAGAAGTTGCATATTGTTGATTGTTGAGGATGTTTTAAAAGAAAATAAACACATGTTTTGAAAACATGGGAAACCTCCATTTTTAGGGGAAACTCTGCCAAAATTTTATAAAATCTTGACACTTAGAAAAATATAAGTTTTTGAGAAACTAATTCCCTAAAAATGTATCTAAAAACATTTACCAAGGTTTCCCCAACTTTTGTGTTAAGAAATGAGGATTTCTTTATATTTGTTAGAAATATATATATATATATATATATATATATATATATATATATATATATATATCACCAATTTTTGTGCTAAGTGTATGTAGTAAGTATTATACTTGATAGTGTGTTAGGACTTGAAGATACACTAAATACTCCTAAGGAGTGAAGATACAAAAATACACATACAACGTACTTAGACAAATACAAGATACTTATATTTATTTTTGAGAAATAATATAAGTAAGACACATAGTTAAAAATATAAATTATTTTTAACATAGGAACACATACACAAAAGATAGTGACTTGTACTTGTGCGATACAAGTCTAGTGACTAACGTTAATAAAACACGTTTAGGTCACGACGCTAGATAAGCAAATCCGGTGAAGTTTACGACGCAGGAACGCAAAGTTGTGAGTTCATGCTCCCCCTTTTCTTTAACTGTTTTTGGTTTTATAACTCTCGGGGGTGAAATACATGTTACAAATAATACAATGTTTATAAATGGTATGATAACAAGAAGCACTCTTGGTAAGAACGAGTACCAAGTATGATGCGCTTTAAGAGATGCCTAGGAAATACTAGATCATGTGAGCATAGACTTAATACTAAAATGCCATAAAGTCTTGGTGAAAACGAGTACCAAGCCATTACAAACATTCATTAACTAGGGACAAGGGTTAGATCTAACGGGTACGACCGAGCCCCACTCATGGTCACAACTAGTACCTAGTAGTGCTTCGGAGTCCCAGTTGAGGTTAATTGACATAGTCGAGGTTAATCGACACAGTCGAGGGTAATCGACACAGTCGAGGAAAATCGACAAGGATATGAGCCATCACGAGTGCTCCCTATGAGCCATTACGAATGCTCCCTAGGAGTCATAACAAGTACTCCCCATGTCCTCACATGCCTTAAAGTCTCTCAAAGATTCACAAGAATACTTTATTGGTACAAGATTTGTACCGCAAGAATACGTTATTGGTATAAGATTTGTATCACAAGAATACTTTATTTTACAAGAATACACAAGAATACTTTATTTATACAAGATACATACCATGTTTTCATACAAGGTATGCAAAACGCATGAACTCGCTCAACTTTTTGTTGATGTTTTCCAAAATTACTTGTATTTCAGGTGACAGGATGGATCTTGGGCGTGGGTGTCGTAACTAGAAGTAGACTTCAAATTTAGATGTCATCCACTTTTGTTGAATTGTAACCTAGACGAAGTTTGTATTTTTAAAACTTAAATAACAAGTGTTTATAATACTCTAATTTTCATGAATGGATGAACATCGTTTTGATCATATAGTTGTTTATTACGATTGAATGCAATGATATTAAACCCGTCACACATCATACGCTTCCGCAAAAGACAGGGTGTGACAGTTTGGTATCAGAGCTTCGATTGTAGTGAACTAGGATTCCTTCTCGAGTCTAGACTACAATCACTAGAGTTCTCTCACAAAAACATTTTATAAAAAGGTTTTTCATTGCATTCACGAAAGCGCCAAGATCCACGAGTCAAACACTTTTCAAAAAGAGATAAGGCAGGGACATAGTAGGGATACCCTCAAGATAAGGTGCCAATTAAGGCATAGTCTACACGAGATAGACTTGCCAAAAATAAAATACACTCTTGGTGATAACTAGTACCAAGTAGTGTCTTTGTCGTAAATCGACAACTAGAAAAATGACCCCCCTAAAAACGAGAGTTATACGTGATATAATGCATCAAATTGCTTGTTTATGCTAAGTAGCATATTTGTTATTGATATACATATATACGAATAAGTGTACGGAATAAATATTGACGTGAATACATACAAATAAGTGTACGGAATGATTATTGACGTGAACAAGATACTTTTGACTCCGACTCCTATTACTGTACGTAACTCGCACGATGAAGCTATCGACCTCGCGTTCATTGCGAAGCTCATAGCTAGAGTAATTACCAGACAAGATTCTGAGCATGCTTCCGTAGGAGATGGCTGCTCCTCCCTCTCAATCGTGAAGGTGCCTGACTACGGTGATGATGACGAGGCAGAGGCGGCAACCTTGAACGAATTCTCAATCAAACGGGAAGAGATCCCTGCGGCTTATGTGAAGCAAGATTGACGACATGCTTGACCAGAAAAGGAAGATGAAGTATTCATTTGAAGGTGCCCCTCTAACTACTAGGAATTCTCTCTATTCCTATTCCATCTAATCATCGTGCCTATGCGCGCGTAACGATAACGAGTGTTAGCGCCTGGACCATCACAATGGTCCTTCCCATGATAGAGGTATAAGGACAATAGTGTCCCCTCCTTGATTGATTATCTGCTTGGACGAGAGAAAATTGGGGTAACTGTGCAAGACAATTTATTATTACGGGGGCCCACGTAATAACGACTTGTAGTGCACAGAAATCCCGGTGGACTCTGCGAGCCAAGCTAACGATCACTGCACAAAAATAAACTCTAGGTGTTCACACCTTCAAATGGTAGAACAATACCTAGATCAGTGCTTTAGCACTTTATAAAGTAGGAAACCTGTCTTGCCTACTTCGTGACTACCCGTGTACGAGACGTTTGCGGAACGATATTTAAGCAAGAGAGGAGGAATAACATTCAGAAAGATTCAGTGACGTTACACTCTACCACTTTATAAAACTTGTATGACCAAGGCGATGTAGCCTCGAATACATTATTACAAACAATAAGCCAAGTTGGCAAGCCTATGTGAAGGCTCAGTAATTGTTTCCTCGCTCATACATTGATTATATATACATGTGAAATTGGGTGATTACATGATGGCTTATGGTGCTACGTACCTCATAGGCAATTGGAATGTTGTCTAACCTACTTCATACCATTTTGACATAAGAGAATGCCGCCCAGACGTGACACAAACACCAGTATGTTACCAAGAACAGAAGCCGAGTTGCAAGAACGCATCTCACAGGCAATTGCACGACATGAAGCCCTCCGCTCCGAACACAGCGGTGGCACTACCGGAAATAACCCTCCAACTGGCTGCACCTATAAGCAGTTCCTGGACTGCAACCCATTAAACTTTAACAGCACAGGAGGTGCTGTTGCGTTTGTTCGTTGGTCAGAAAAGACTGACTCCATTCTAAGAATGAGTAACTGTAACACCCATTCTTATTAATCAAGGTTTAACGTAAATTTTACGTAAAACAATCATGTAATTAAGATTACATAAACATTTGGAAATACGGGTTTATTAAAACTTTTACAAATCATAAGTTATTCTAGGTAACGTGATCGAATTCGTTGTTTAAATTTTACAACGTGGCAAAGTGCGGAAGCGTGTATCTTTATCGTGTTCGATTCTTCGCTGAGCTTGATCGTCTTCCGGCATCCAAAAGTACCTACATTTCAATAACATGAAATGCTTTAGTCATACGGGGTTTAAATCATGTCCGAACGATGTCCGGGAAACAATTGATTTTTCAAATGAAAAACAAAATATATAAAAAAATCTCCACCGTAAATTACGGTGGGACCGTAATTTACGGTGGCCCCTGGGTTCATGCTTTTCTATCGTAAAACAGTGGGCCACCACCGTAAATAAATCATCTCCACCGTAAATTACGGTGGGACCGTAAATTACGGTGGACCCTGGGTTCAGCCTTTCCATTTTGCCGTAATTTGACACGAAATCTTTCGTATCTTTCAAACCGCTTATCCGTTTGACCTACCGTTTCTTCCTACATGTTTGTAATTTGATTCTCCATCATATGGAGTTAAAATCCGACATCCGGCTTGATAAAATTCAAGACTTTTAAGTCTTCGGCTTATTACTCTTTTACCAAAATTTGACCCGTTCGTGATTTTATCAAACATACAAGTTTGTTTGACCCTTATTTCTCATAAACCTATTAATTTCAAAGATGTCTAACATATTGGGTTCCAATTATAGAATTATATACATTCTTTAACCCATTTTCACCCATATGCTTATTTTGACCCGTTTGAGGTATTCAAGCATATTTTAAGCACCAATTGCTTTCATTCATTTCTAAATACATATATCCACATTTCTTAACAAAGGATCTTCCACCACAACTATATTTGTGGTGGATTCAATGTGGTGATTTATATATACCAGAATTTACCCTTCAAATAGTTATTTTACGGCAAAGACTCAAATAGAGCCATTTGACTAACGTTTTACTTCCTTCAACTTCTATACTCCTCCTAAGTAATTATTTAATTGTAAAGCTCATTTCCAAACAACCTTTAAGGGTTGTTTGTTCAATTTAGCCTACAAGGGCATTTTGGTCAATATTAGTCCTTCATTTACGACGAATGACTTTTAGTTACTTGTTAAACCCAACTCCGATCTTTTAACTATGATTTTATTTGAAAGGGCACTAGGCCTTTCAAATATAATGACCATCGTCCGTAACATTTGGTTTACCTATTAAAGTAACCAAAAACTTAATTTAGACTTCGTTTAACTCTCATTAGCCTTACTTTTAAATGAGAGTTTTCTTATTATGCGTACCTGGCTCGGATCATTACATTGACCCATTTAAGTACCTTGCCTCAATATTTACTAAATAATAGCGATGTAAATATCCACTCGATATTTATTTCTGAAATCAAACAACTCATCAAACCATTAGTCTATATTGTCAAAAAGTGGTATTTCCACCTTTTGACCCGTTGGTCTAAATGACCGATGATATTGGCGAGATAAAGCTTATTGCCATCTCGTCTACACGACTCGTTCCGATTTACACCGCACGGTCGTTTTAACTATAAACCACCTCTTAACGCTTTTTGGCCTATTAAGGCTTACGTAATATGTATCTTTCAAAACCAATAATTATTGTCAACAAGTGTCCAAATTTCAATTTTACCCTTATTGGTTATCTTGTTCCATACGACTACACACCGGGAACACCATATCTAAATTTCCCATTTGTCTTGTTCGAAATCAAACAACAAAAAGGTCATTCTAAACTATATGACTAGTGTAAGCTATACTTACCTTGCATCCATGCCACGTTTTTTCTCTTTCCGTACGCGCTCCGTTTGACCCGCTTCATCCACAAGCTTCCACCTAGCTTGTTAGGCGTCAAACTATCATCATATTTCATAAGATGGGTAATTTAGTCATTGTTAATCATAACTATTCCATCTTACGCATTTTTCTATCAATTTATCATTCGATCTTACTAAGGGTCGGTTTGACTACTAAAAGTCAAACGCCCCTTAGCATATAAATGCACATTCAAGTTCTATCTATCAATTAGTAGCTAACATGATCTTATACACTTAGTTACATGAACATGGCTACCAAATTTCATCATAACATTCAAAACCCATTTCAATCATGTATGAACAAGTTCCCAAATCATTTAATTTGTTTGAGTGCCTTGTTTCTATTATCAAATATGATGATTTTAAACATAACTTATCATCATCTTTACTATTATATCAAAACCCACTTCCTAGTTTACTTGTTAATCACATACAAGTGATATTACTTCAAGTTCTTCATAATTTCACCATATCTAACAAAACCCACTTCAACCATATATGAACAAGTACCCAAATTCATGGTTAAATCGAACACCTTCTATTTGTTTTCATGCATGTTGCTTCTAAGCATAGTTATATCATTCAAAATCATCATAACATTAAAACCCACTTGTCTAAGTGTGATAATTCATCAAATCCTTCAATTAATAGCATGTTGTGTATGATTTTCACTTAGGGTTTCGTTCCTAAGCAAGTATACATCACTAATCTAGTCATAGCTTCTCTAATCCATGCCTAATTCGCGATTAGGATGATTATCAACTTTTTACAACTTCATGAATGTTAGAAATTTGACATACCTTAGGATCCCCTTGACTTGGTGATCACGAATATGTGCTTGAACTTCGATTTGGGTTTGATTTGCCCTTCCAATTTCATTGATTTGTGCTTGTTAGGGTTTGGCTCCATGGGGAGCTCCCTGATGTCGATCCAGAACACACACTTGAAGTGTGTGTTTTGTTTTGATTTTTCTTTTATTTAATAACTTTGTTAAGTTATCCCATTTTAACCCCTCGTGTTTGGTTCGTTAATAAGTAGACCACAACCTACTTATTTCTAACAATATTCCCATTTATTAACTAGGTTAAACATTCCTAGTTAAATTAGTGGGTTCGGGGAATCTATAACTCAGTTTCTTTTAAGCCCTGTTAATTCAGACTTCATATAAACTCTATTTACTTAAAACATTTATTCACGTTTTATTAGATATTAGGTTTATTTATTTAAATCCTAATATTTACCGGGTTACTTCCACCACTAACGGTATTTTACCCTGCTCTTTTGTATTAACGGGGTTTAATTACCAAACCCGTTTTTGGGATGTTACAAGTCTACCCCCCTTAAAGAGGTTTCGTCCTCGAAACCCTTTTCTTACTTAATTCATTGAATTTAAACTCAATGCATTTATTCCGAGAAATCCTTTGAACATTACTTTTATTTTTAACCAATTGTTGATATCACCCGAAATGTATGATAATATCCTTTTGGTTAATAATCATCCACGTATCTCATATGACATAGTGCAACTTGAAATAACGTAATCTCGTTATTTCCACTAGCTTAGTTAACTTAGCGATATCCATCGCTTTCATATACTATCGAATTCTTTATGAATCCGTTACTTTTACCCGTTTAAATGTCTTTAGTGAAATCTTTCACTTTTAACAACAAATTCTTTTGTTTTCAAATTTATTTATTCGGTTCTGTTATACCGAATCTATCGCTTACAAACAAACCAAATTTCTTGATTTGAATTGGTGACCTCAACCGGTCTCACTAACTAGACCTATTAGTCCAGTTACTTATACCTTTCGTTTGGTCATAATGTGATTCTTCCTCACATTACATTTCTTAACCATGATCGTGTCACATCTTTACTGATCACAAGGGTCGCAGCACACCGCTGATCGTAAAAACTTGAATATTAACATAGATGGACTAAGCTACTGAACGATGCAGACTGTATGAAAACAATACGTGCTTGTGTGATAAACTTTGATAAAAAGTTGGAACACTCACTTGCCCTTAGTAGAGTTTTCCTACAACAGTATTTATCACACCGCCGTTTAAACCACTTCAAGTGAAGCTTTAGATGAAACATAATAAGTCGATCCCCGCCGCATGATCATAAACCGGGAACAAACAGTCTACTGGCCCGAGTGGGTTCAACTAGAGGCAAACCGTTTAGATATGTGAACATATCAAGGCAGCCCGCAGGATATAGAAAGATTGCGCCAATGAGCGGCAGAAATCGTAAGAATTTGAAACAAGAAGTATGGCTTAAATGAGAGCCTCGCCTAGAGAAGGCGTAGTGTGGTTTGGAAAACGAAAAGGGTTGAATCCCCTGTGTAAGGATCGGAACCATTGTTCACAAGATGAAACTTCCAGAAAAAGATCCGTAGTGATCGCGACACATTCTATGTGTCTAGTCTTTAAAGGAGTCTGACTCAAGGAACAGTCGTTGTTCCCACAAATAAGATTCACGTCAATGACAAACGACAAGAATTACTATAAAACCTGTTAAGGTTTCGGACCAAGAGTCCACAACACTATAAAACCTGTTAAGGTTACGGACCAAGAGTCCACAAGACACATAAAAGGCATAATTGATTTACTTGAGTACAATAGAATTCATAACATGACCCAGAATACATGGGAACATGAAGGCAAATCATGAACCCAAGTGACCACATTCGATTCAAAACTCCCCTGCGACCAATGGCATCACTTGAATGTCAGGACGAAATTCTTTTAACGGGGGGAGACTGTGATAACCGTCACTTTTTCGTACATTTCGTACACTAGATAAATAGTAATCTGTGCTTTAATGACTGTGCATGATCTAGTTTACCAGACAAATGAATTTCTGAATTCCATTCAAGTGAATTCATGCACGTTTTATACTACAAAATATTGCTTTATGCATTAACGAGAACGTTGCGTTAGAAATACTAGTAAACTCACCTGTAAGACACAGTATGTCAACAGAACTGCAGAAAGCAGTAAGACATTAGAGTTGAGGCCTAGGTGTAGGTTCAACGACAAGAATACATTAAAACCCAAGAGTACATACAAGGGTTAACATATAGACATTCCGGAAGCTAAAATAAGCACTAGAAAGCACCCGAAACGCACTTTAAGTGCAGAATTTATTTAAATTCAGCTATAATCAGCATTATGACACTGAAATATTATGCATAAATTATGATTTATCATCCAGAATACTTCCCTAAGTGTTGGGAATTGAAAAGGTGCAAGAAGGGTACTTAAAAGACACTAAACGGTGCGATTTAGCACTTTAACGAACCAGTACGTAACCGAACAACCAGACTTTACCCGAAGCACAAAAATATTGTCAAACACATTGTTTTTATTTTTCTAAGCTAGTTAGGGTTTCCGAACACCCTAACACACTTTATATTATATAACACACCATATCCATTTGCTAAACACTTGTTTTTCTAACTAGATTGTAACCATCCATTTGAAAACCAACCCCATACCCCCCCCCCCCCTTAGGCGACGGTCACAAAGGGTGACCCACCCCTTTGATTTCTTGATTATTTTAATTGATGGTGTTGGTTAATTAGTAGCACATTACACAATGGTTAATGGTGAAATTGGGTTTATAAGAAGGCACAAGAGTCTATGGCATCTCATTCACAACACACTTCCAAAAACTCACTCTTTTCTCCCTCCTCTTCCTTGTGTTTGGCCGACCCCAACCACACCCACCATCATCTTCAATCAAGCTTTTCGAAGCAATCTAAAGGCATCCAAAGGTGTAAGAGATCATACAAGTGAGCTCGGTGTATTCGGAAGCTCAAGGACCTCTCTCGTTTTCTTTTATCCATCACTTTTACGCACTTAAACTCCCCTAGCCTTGTGCTAGTAGTAAGTGTCTTAGATCTTCATCCTCTTTATATTTTTGATGGTTAATAGTAAAAGTATGATGAAATGATAAGAACTCTAAACAAACATAAACAAGTTTTGGAACATAAACTAACAAGTGATGAAGTATGGTTAAAGTAATGATGAAATCATGATATATTTGTGTTGTTATGCTTGTTGTTTGTTGTTTGCTAGTTGAGATGATATAGTTTATCACATGGACTTGTTAGATCATGTTTTAGAACATGAACTAGCAAGATGTGAAAGTTAGAAATGTTGTGGATGATGGAATCATCAACACATAAACTATGAACTTGAATAAATACATATTTTCTTGAAAAATAAAGATCAAAATGAGTTATAATCTTGTAGATCTAAAGATCCATGAATGGTTTTTCGGAAGAACCAAGTGAAAAGTATGAGTTTTGTTAAAACTTGGATCTTACATAAACCTAACACATTTTTAGTGGATAAACAAGTGTAGAAACACTTGTGTAATAAGAAAATTTCACAAAGAAATATTTTTAGAAAATATGACCAGAAGTTGTGAATAATCAAACTCTTTAGAAATGGAGTTTTTAATAAACTAATCACACTTTTAAAGGTAACAAGACTTACTAAGTGTGCTAATAAGTTACTACATGTTTTCATAAATATTCAAGTTCATGGGTTTATAGCTTATGCTTGTTCTCGACAAGTTTGGTAAGAAGAAGTTGCATATTGTTGATTGTTGAGGATGTTTTAAAAGAAAATAAACACATGTTTTGAAAACATGGGAAACCTCCATTTTTAGGAGAAACTCTGCCAAAATTTTATAAAATCTTGACACTTAGAAAAATATAAGTTTTTGAGAAACTTATTCCCTAAAAATGTATCTAAAAACATTTACCAAGGTTTCCCTAACTTTTGTGTTAAGAAATGAGGATTTCTTCAAATATAAAAATGGATATTAAGCATGTATATTTGTGAGAAAATATATATATATATATTATCACCAATTTTTGTGCTAAGTGTATGTAGTAAGTATTATACTTGATAGTGTGTTAGGACTTGAAGATACACTAAATGCTCCTAAGGAGTGAAGATACAAAAATACACATACAACGTACTTAGACAAATACAAGATACTTATATTTATTTTTGAGAAATAATGTAAGTAAGACACATAGTTAAAAATATAAATTATTTTTAACATAAGAACACATACACAACAGATAGTGACTTGTACTTGTGCGATACAAGTCTAGTGACTAACGTTAATAAAACACGTTTATGTCACGACGCTAGATAAGCAAATCTGGTGAAGTTTACGATGCAGGAACGCAAAGTTGTGAGTTCATGCTCCCCTTTTTCTTTAACTGTTTTTGGTTTTATAACTCTCGGGGGTGAAATACATGTTACAAATAATACAATGTTTATAAATGGTATGATAACAAGAAGCACTCTTGGTGAGAACGAGTACCAAGTATGATGCGCTTTAAGAAATGCCTAGGAAATACTAGATCATGTGAGCATAGACTTAACACTAAAATGCCATAAAGTCTTGGTGAAAACTAGTACCAAGCCATTAAAAACATTCATTAATTAGGGACGAGGGTTAGATCTAACGGGTACGGCCGAGCCCCACTCATGGTCACAACTAGTACCTAGTAGTGCTTCGGAGTCCCAGTCGAGGTTAATCGACACAGTCGAGGTTAATCGACACAGTCGAGGGTAATCGACACAGTCGAGGGAAATGGACACAGTCGAGGTTAATCGACACAGTCGAGGAAAATCGAGAAGGATATGAACCATCACGAGTGCTCCCTATGAGCCATTACGAATGCTCCCTAGGAGTCATAACAAGTACTCCCCATGTCCTCACATGCCTTAAAGTCTCTCAAAGATTCAAAAGAATACTTTATTGGTACAAGATTTGTACCGCAAGAATACGTTATTGGTACAAGATTTGTATCACAAGAATACTTTATTTTACAAGAATACACAAGAATACTTTATTTATACAAGATACATACCATGTTTTCATACAAGGTATGCAAAACGCATGAACTCGCTCAACTTTTTGTTGATGTTTTCCAAAATTACATGTATTTCAGGTGACAGGATGGATCTTGGGCGCGGGTGTCATAACTAGAAGTAGACTTCAAATTTAGATGTCATCCACTTTTGTTGAATTGTAACCTAGACGAAGGTTGTGTTTTTAAAACTTAAATAACAAGTGTTTGTAATTGATGAAACAATGGTTAACCGGGTGGGGTTAACTCACTGGTCTCGTCAAGAGGGTTAATCCCTTCTTTCCGAGGATCGCCGGCTGGATAATCTGGTGGTGGGTTTCCTGCACAAGGAAACAAACCGTGACTCGTAACAAGGAGGATGGGGTGGGGGTGCTCCTTGTTACCACTCTCCGGCGTGAGAATCAGTAGTTTGCTTGGGAAACAAAGTGTGATAGTAGTAGTATTGAGAGAGTTGAGAAGTGATCCCTCAAACCTGGTTTGGGGTGAGTATTTATAGCCGAGGAGTGAAGGAGGGTAGTTGAGTAGCTAGCCTGACATCTCACAGCTATTTGCAGGTGTGTCAGACCTGTCGGTTACGGTGGTGATGCCACGTCCTGCTGTGGTGTCAGACTGTTGTATACACGTGGGCCGGTAGGCGACTGTTCCTAGTGCCACTTGCACAGTGGTGTCAGACCCACTTGCCTTGTAGGCAGGATGTGGTGCCAGGCCGCATCGCTGCTTGCGATCATTAACGTTGTTCCCGCGTTGGTTGTTCCATCCAAGATTTATGCGGGATGCGGTGCCATGCCGCATCGCCGCTTAGTGACTGTTACTGTTGTCCAGCTCCCTTGTCGTGACGAAAATGTTCATAGGATGCGGTGCGGGGCCGCATCGCTATACAACATTGGTTTCCGTCGTTAAGGTAAGTCTTCTCATCACTGGATAGATTGGACCGCTGTGTTCGCGTGTGCCCACCAGGACACAGGTGAGTTATTGCTGGTGGAGGTTTTTGATAAGGGTAATGGTCCTTCGCGGTCATGCTGACGCGAGATCTGGGACCATACCCCTTCAAGTCCCCCTAGTCTAGTGTTCCTTCCTTATGCAAGTTGCATGTGGGAGGGATACTGGACTATGTTGTCTAGAAGGTAGAATATGGGCCATGCGGATGGCTCCTTCTTTCAGTAAGTAGTAGGCCTTTCGAGTGGATTGTTCCTTCCTTTGAGAAGGATGTCCGGTGAACAAGTTCCGTCTGATGCGGAATTCTCAGCCAAGGACTTGACTCTTAGTCTACCTTTGCTTGATGTCATCAGCCACCTGTTGGTGTTTCGAACCAACCTTTGAAACGGTGACTGAAGGTGTTAGCTGGGTTCGAACCAACCTTTGAGATCGTGACGGAAGATGTCTGTCTCTGCCACTTTAGTTGTAACCTCTGCGTCAGCTAATGCAAAGTTGTAAATACTTTGCTCAAGCTCTATGTTCAGGAACTGGATATGTAACGATGATCCCTGTTTTGTGGGGTGTTCGTGTTCTCCAGTTTAGCTCTCTAGTAACTGCACGTCCTTTGCGGTTTATCTCTCAAGTAACCGCACGTCTTCTGAGGTTTAGCTCTCTAGTAACCGCACGTCCTTTGCGGTTACCTCATTGCTACACCTTGTTGGCCATGTTTGTTTGAGAAACGTGGGGTAGTTGCATCATTGTTGGCCGTGTTTGGTCGAACAATGTGAATCTGGACTATGGGCAGATAAACATGGTCATAGGCAGGTTTGTGCCCACCATTGTTTATTCTATGCGGTCCATAGGTGGGTACTAGTCATGGGCAGACTTGTTACCACTGTTCTGGAGCTACTTTCCTTCACGCTTTGGTGGAAGGTAGCTTTTCTTTAAGTAGCGTTGCCGGAGGAGATCACCTTAGATATTTTGGGAAGTTGGTTGAAACTCTTCCGCATTCGTTTTGTAGCCACTTTCCTTCATGCTTAGTTGAAAAGCAGTTTTCCTTAAAGTAGCTTTGCTCCTCCGCGTGGTGGTTTAGTTGTGGCTCTTCCGTAGCTACCGTTCATATAGTTGCGGTTTGTAGTAACTACGGACGAGTGGTTGCGGTTTGCAGCAAAGAACTCGCTTCTAGAAATCTTGTAGCCTGGACGTAGCTCTTGAAGGTTCAGGAGACAGGGTTGCTGATGTGCGGTTGCTCAGCATACTTGTCCTTTTCCTTAAGGAGAAACTGTTTACGTTCCCTCCGTGGTTGTGAACCGGAAATGAGGGTTTTGAAGCTTGAAGAAGCTTACATGGAGTGCGGTTTACCGCATCCTGAGAAGCGGTTTTTGCAGTCCAAAGAACCATGTTGGTTCTGAGTATTTGACACACCTGTGCGGGTTGGTGTGTGTCATCTCCGCATATTCCACGTGTGCTCGTGGGTATGTGCGGTTATTGCTTATACCCCTTTATATAATTTAAAGATATATATTTTTGCCTTTTTTGAGGGGTATGTAAAAAACGACATGCGGTATGGGTTATGGTGCGGTAACCAGAGAAACCGCATGCCGCTTGAGTTTGGATAATGTTTGTCGCTTTTGTGTCGTTTACGTGGCTGATTGCACGTGTGGGTTGTTGAAAGTTGGTAGGATTCTGACATGTGATGATCTGAAAGGACGTTTGCACTGACCGAGGTCATAACTGCATTGTAGCAAGTAGTGTAAAGGTCTTTTCTGTCAGGCGCGTAGGCGGCCACGCTCGCGTGATAACCGTCAGCTGAAAAGTCGCTGAACACGTGGCGATACGTCAGTGGCCCTTTTTGAACGTGGTAAGTCGGTTTACTGCATCGCATTAATTGCGATGAGTATATAAGGGGAAACCGTTTGGTTTCTCCTCACTTTGTTCAAATTTCAAAAATTTCTCCGGTGGAAAAGAGTGTTATCTTTGTCTTCTCCGATCAATCTGTCTGTATTTCCGGTGATTTTCCGAGTTTTTGTGCAACTCAATCTTTCTCTTCTTTATATTTCTGATGGATGAACCATCTAATCCACACAATGTGGAGGGTGAAAACCCTGAAACTTCTTCTCCGGTGGGCGGTGAAGACGAAGATGATGGTGGTAGTGCCCCTGGTGGTGGCTTGCCACCCTTGAAGTGGTCGAAAGCGTCGATCGACCAACTGATGACCAGTACACAGATACCCCCCGAGTTTGGGGCTGTTTATCCCCAAGACGGTGACACCGGTGCTTGTGCTCCAGCCGGTCATGTGTCCATGTGGGCCGATTCTTTCATCGATGGTAACCTTCGTTTACCATTGACCGTTTTTGTTGCTGAGTTGTTGGAGTATTACAAGGTCCATATCGCCCAGATGAGTCCTTTTGGGTTTATTCGTATTAGACACTTTGAATCAACTTTTCGTGCTCTTGGTTTGCCGGTTACCGTTGATAATTTCCGGGGGTTTTATCAGTTGACGGTGAACACTGGGTTCTTCTCTTTCAGAGAACGGTACGGAAGCACCAAGTTGATGACCCCTCCCAAGGGTATTACAAAGTGGAAGAGAAAATTCTTCTATGTTAAAGCTGCCGCGGTTGTTCTCAACATGACTTTGTGGAATGTTAATGAGCCTATCCCTGCAGAGGATATTGCCATTCCTAATGTGGAGAATGCGGAGTGGTTCCCAAGGTTGAGGACTATTGAGCATAGGCCGTTGGAGAAAAATGAATTGTGGATGTTGCGGATGTTATTGACTAGGGCTGATAAGCATGCAAAGCCCATTGTGCGGGAGAAAACTGGTGGTAAGTGTTCTTACTCTTGTGCGGTTTCATTATTCCCTTGTTTGTTATTAATTTGAATGTGTATTATCAGAAGTTGTCGTTGAGCTGTGGAAGATATTTGATCCAACCTTTACTGGCAAGGTTGATATTGTCAAGACTGCTGAAGGTGCAGGTTTTAATTTGACCATTCTCCATAACTTCCGCGTTCCTACACGCGAGGCAATGAAGGCACCCCTGCCGTAGGGCAAAGGTATAATTCATAGCCTTCTTTTCTTGCCTTATAAGTTTCATGTTGCTGATATTCTACATGCAGGTACTCTTGGGGCCCTTGGTAAGTTTGAGTCAAAGGGTGCTCCCAAAAAGCATGCAGAGAAGAAGCAAGTGGATAAACCCGTGCGGGGTCGCGACAAGAAGAAAACTGAGGCTCCTGTTGTTCCGCCTTTGGTTCCGCATGCAGCAGGTATCTCTCGTTCTCATTTCCGCAGATATACCGATTACGTGGTAGTATCTGACACCCTTGAGGGCTTGGGTGTTCCAGGTGCTGGTGCGGCCACAGGTGGAACCACTGCGGGTTCCAAGCCTGCTGATGAGAAGAAGAGAAAAGCAGGAAAAGCTGTTGATGCTTGTGAGAAAAAGAAGCCGAAGATTCAGACTAGACGCGGGGCTTTTGTGGGACAAAAGAAGCCTGTGGTTGTTCCTGGTACGTAATACGTAACTTGGACAAGTATTTTGTGTTTGTACTTGTAGTTTAACGTATTTTTGCTTTGATTGCAGAACCCCAAGATGAAGGGTTCTTCATCTTTGATGCTCCTCCTCCTCCCCCGCATGACACTGCTGCGGATGTGGGGGTTCATAAGGTTGTTACGCCTGAGCCCTCTGTGCGGGAGGAGGATACTGGGAAGGGGCCTGCGGCCCAGATTTATGACACGGTGGATTCCCACGATAATGTCATTACCCCAGAGGATGCTGATGATCTGGGCATGAAATTTGCTTATACTGAAAGCAAGAAATCTCCTGCTGCTGAGAAGGCTTCTGGTTCCGCTTCTGGGGGTGCGGGTTTTACAGAGATTCTGATTCAGCCGGAAGAGTCTGAATTGGAGTATTATTACCACGCCTATACTGAAGATCGGGCCATGACCTATCATCGCCCCCCATGGACCGTAATGCAAGGGGATGACATTACTGCTGACCCCTCCGCGTGTAGGGAGATTTTGGGTGGTTTGGGCACCCCTTTTGAAGTCAACCGGGCCCGTTCTCTGTCAAGTAAGGCCCAGATTAACCAACTCTCCTCCATGCTTGTTGGGAGTTCCGTAATGGCCAATGCCATTATGGAAAAGTATAGGGTGTTGGGGCGCAGGGAGGAGGAGAATGTGCGCTTGCGTGCTGAGGCTAAGGAGTTGGTGAAGGCTGCACGTGAGGGTGCAGAGCAGCTTGAAAGGGATAGGGCTGCGTTTGAAAAGCGTAAGCAGACTGAAGAGTGGGCTGCAACTGCTGAGCTTAAACAAGTTCGTATCCTTGCAAAACTGCTTTCCACTGAGCGCAAGAGTTGGAAAGAATCTCTTTCTAATGAGCGCGAGACACTTTCTAGTGAGCGCAAGGCTTGGAAAGACTCTTGGGCCAAACAGAATGAAACTCTCTTTCGTGTTCGCCAGGAGCTTGTCAATGCTAAGGCAGCAAATGCTGCGCTGGTTAAAGAGAATGCAGCAGCTGTTGCGGCTGCCCAAGAGGCCAAAGAGGCGGAATCTCGCCTTGCAAAGGCTCTTGAAGAGGCCATGGAGGCGGGGGGCCACGCTGCAAAGGCTCTTGAAGGGGCGAATGTTGATCGTACCAACTTATCGAAAACTATCTTGGGCCTTTAGGTATAAGTCTTTTTTGCCTTTGAATTTGCGTATGTCTCACAAGAATGTTGATAATATTTGTATACTTGTGTTCTTCTTGAAAAAAGGGTGAAGTGCGGACCCGGGGGGGGGCCGCTATTGAGGAAGTCTCTGCCCGTGCTGCTGAAGCTGAAGCGCGGGCAAGAGAGGCTGAAGAGGCTAGAGATAGCCTTACTTCGTCACTTGAGCTGCTCAAGGCTGACCGTGAATGGATGCGTATGCACGGGATCGGGCATGTAAGTATCCGTTGCCTTCGTTATTTTTGTTGTAGGTTTGCCTTTGATAACCTTTGTATTCTTGTTTCGCAGATTGTTACGGTCATCCTTGACGCACCTGAGAATGTATCGGGTGTTAATGAGATTAGGGAGCGTGCCCGGGATGCTGGTTTTAAAGCTGGCCATAATCGTTGCATTGGCCATATGAATGTTATGGCCCAGGGCCGATATACTGATGAGCGATCTGGGTTCCACGGTGTGGATACTGAAGCGCTTCTTGATGCTGCGGTTACGGCGTATAACGAAACAACCCTTTCCGGTCTGGAGGAGCTTGAAAAGTGTCTAGAAGCGGAGGACTATGTGGACCGCTTGCGAGTGGTATACGCTGATGAAGAAGATGAGGAGAAGCCTGCTGTTGAGGGCACTGATGGTGCGGGTTCCAGCGGGACAAAGAAAGACTAGGCTGGCCTGCGTGCCTTTTTTGTTTCCTCATGTAAATGTCAAAAAAACTTTATGTAAATTCCTTGTGCACCGCGTAGGTGTAGGAATTTTTTGGATATAAAGAATCGTTTTGTTCAATTTGTACAAGTGTTTTTACTACTTGCCTGTCTGAACTTGTAAATGTTATTGTGAATAACACCGAGTCTGTGTTTGCCTTTTGCATATCTAGATGATATGCAAGTATGAATACCTTTGTCGTATGAGTATTAGTCAATTCCTGCAGGGTTTTAGGAATTGTCTAGGTTTTGTGAAACCGTTTTTGCGTATCCAGCCGGATAGGCAATTGATGGTTTGCTATTGTCAGCCTTTTACAATAGTTGTGTGTGGTCACCACTCTGTGTGGGTATCATGAATGAAGATTTTGCCAATCTGTTTTTGTAGATACCGCAGAGTGGAACACGCATTTGTTGTAACAACCCTAAAATTTTTATTTATATAAATTATATAAAAACTTATGTTATTAAAAGGATACATCATGGGTAAGTTGACCGATAGGAAAAATGAGGTATTTTGGGCAAGCGTAGGAACCAATTAATAATTATAAAAATACATTATATTTGAACCTACTCTATTTTTAATGAAACTTGGTTCAAAATGTAGATAAAATTATTCTCGTTCTAAAGAGATATTCAGTATTTTATAAAACGTTATACTTTTAAAGTGCTAAATAAGTAAAGTAGTTAAACTAATTATAATATATATATATATATATAATTAATAATAATAATAATAATAAAAAAAAGAGTTTGAAAGGTATAATGCACGTTAAGTGTATGTAAAAGAAATTTAATTATAATAAATAATAAATTAAAATTAAATCAATAGAATTCATATATGTTGTATACGTGTACTGCATATAATCAAAAGAGATTCATGCATTTATCATACATGCCAACGTGTATATAACAACTTTTATGAACGTGAATTTTGCTTGGATTCCAAGCTAACAGTTTTGGGTATAAATAGGTAATATGTAACAGCCATTTCAATCGCACAGCCTCCTTTCTTTCTTCCATCTTTCGTGATATCTCTCTCTCAAAATTCTAATTTGTATTTTGATTTCACTTATAATAATAATAATAAGGTCCTACCCCATTTTAAGTATTGTAGCCCATAATCACTAATACCCTGTCTAAGTGACGTGTGGCCCCGTAACGTATGTCAAGGCTCTGCCTAAATTCGTTGGGGTTCTGTCTCGTGACGTAGGGATAAAGTAGAAATGGGTTACTATACTTAATGTGAGTGCACTATATATTTTATCAAATCACCCAGGAGGGATACCCAAAATATATCAACCCTCCAAAATATTTTTCTAACACCCTAATATATTTTAAAATATCCCAAACTGTTCCAAACTACACCTCGTATGTAAAAACCGAGCCCGTGATACAAAATAGTCTTTAAATAAAATATAAAAGTTTAAATCTAGGGCTGAGGCGGGCCGCGTGAGCCCACCCCAAACACTCACGCGGGCCGTATCAAGACTGGACTTTGACTCCGCTGATTCTTTAAGTCCAGGCGGGCCGCGTACACCATATGTTAAGTTGATGCGGGCCGCGAGTGCCCTGAATTGTGGCGCAGCCCGGTGCCGCCACGTGTCCCAACACCCGTCAAGCCTACTCAATGACTCAGCAAAGCTACGCGTTGACCCAGCATTGATGCGGGCCGCGTAAGACTTTCCTGTTCTTTACGCGGACCGCGTGGGAACCAGTTTCAGCACCTATATAAAGAACGCATCGGCTGTCCATTTCAATTCATTCATTCTTCGATTCTCAATCTCAAATTCTGATAGTAGAGTTATTATACTCGGGTATTATACCCCTAATTAGCGAGGTTCTGCTCCATTGTAAGTATTATAACCCCAGTTTCATAACAGTTACGCTGCCCGATTGATTTAGGGTTCCGTAACAACTGTCGTGGTTCTGCCCGACGTAGTTGTTGGAATGCCGTCTCGGGGAGGGTATTATTAATATTTTCAAAGGGTTATGATACTAATCAATGTGCATCTGTATAAATTATAGATTATAGCCAGGAAATCCTTACGAAAAGCCTAAGACAGCAATGTGAGTTATCCTCTTTTTGTTAAATGTTTTTGGAATACTTTACAAAAACCTTAATTGTTTTACAATGTGATTATGCGGTGATTGAGTCTTTGTAGTCTTCAATTACTGCCGGTATTATGGGGTTTTGTATACAAAATTTACTACTTGCGAGTAGTATGTCAATATGACAATTCATTATCATTGGACGACGAGTTAGCCAATGGGTAATTTGACCATAGCCATAGATTCGGTCGAGTGGCAAGTACTGAATGAGTAATTGTGTAGACATAAACAATGTGATCGCTCTCAATACTGTTTTAATTACTAAAATATTCTTGATTAAACTGGGATTCACTCACCAGTATTTTCCGCTGATAAAATATTTTTAAAACATGTTTTAGGTAACACAATGTGAAAGCCAACTGGGAAAAAGCCAGCTCGAGAGCACTGACGGCTTGGAAAATAAGTGGCTATAAAAGTTATCTAAGAAACGATGTTTTAAATTAAATAAAATAGGATTTGTCCCTATAAATGTATTGTAATAAGAAACTTGGGTTTTGCCCATATGATTATTAATATCAAAAATGGTGGTTTTACTCTGATAAAATATTTCCTAACTACGGTCCTGGTGTAAATTCCGCTGCGAGACTAAATAAAACTGATACCACCGCCACTGTGATCACGTCCGCCCGTTCCCGGGAATCAGGGATCGGGGGTTGTGACAGAAAGTGGTATCAGAGCCTAGCCACTGGTTCAAGCCAAAGAAGTGTTCTGCTGACACTTAAGTTTAAATTATGTGTTAGGAAATAACTTATGTGATTATGTGTTTTATATCATTTGACTAATTGTTAGTTTACAGTATGGGTAAGCAAAGAATTTCGGACATCTATCGACAACTAGATAGTTCACCAAAAGATACAGGAACCTCATTTCAACCAAATCCCTCAGGATACTCAGCAGATATTGAGGAAGGAATATTTGTTCGTAAGGCACAGTCTGAGAAACCATTTATCACTAAGAAGAGAAGTAGGATTATTAGAAAAAGTCAAGAGAAGATAAAGAAAATAAAGAAGTCACAACCAAAGGGAGCGATAATTACTCAGGAAATAAATACACAAACTCAGGAAATAGACAATAATCTACTACGAAAAGATGAATTAGATGGACAATGGGTAAATCTCCATATGTTAGCCACTACAGCAGTAAATGCTAACTTATATTAAATAGTTGAACGGCCAAACCAGTACCAGTACCCAAGTCGCCTATGAGCTAGAAACTTTAAAAGAAACTTTGCCTATTAGATTACAACTTAGTAGAAACAGGAGATAGAATAAACTTTACATAAAGGTATATTGAGCATAATACTTCTATAACAAAGATAGACTAAAATAAGTTATGGATGCATAATCACTAGTATATTTTGAATTCCAGTTGTAGTTTGTAATAGATATATCTATAAGTCGCAATGTTTGCCGTTTTTAATCAATCTATTTTATGATTGTACCCAAATGTTTGTGCTAGAAATTGTCTGTGATGATTAATACAACCTACTCAATTAAAATCATAATATACATCAAACTAAGTTAATTATTAACAAAACAGTCATAGTTATGATTCTCTTTTTGGAACCAATCATTTACTTTGGTTTAAAATACATATTGAAATATATGGTATACAGCTTTAAAACTTTGTGGTTTTAATAATATTATTTTTATAAAACCAAAGCTATTAAATTAACCAAAAGGATTTTAAGAATCAATTTCAAAGATTGCTTTAGTGAATCTAGCCAAAGCAAGTTTTAAAACCCAGGTGTACCAATTTCTCACTCTATTTTATCATTACTGGTTATAACTAGTTGACCATAAGACTTCGTACTTTCATAGTTTTATGAAATAATTAATGCTGGGATTACTTGTAAAAGTTTCTATTAAAATACTTAGTAATAAAATAGATGGTTAAATGAATATGATAGGTATTCATGATTTAATGAAATCATTTAAAGTTTTTAAGAGATTTGGGTTGGTTGGACTATGTAAGAAAAGCCTAACTAAACGTTGAAAGCATTTCTACAAATCTTTAATATTTAAAGGTATGTCCAAGATAGGTCTTATGCTTGGGAATAAGATTATAAGATTAACCAGCCATATTAGTTATAGGATTGTGTATCCTAAATTATAAAGAAAAATATTCAAGTCAGCTGGTTAATATATAATAGTTAAATACTATTACATTTGAAATGTATATATATACACTATAATACAATATTAGTAAATGAGTGGAGTTGATAAATTGAATGTTAAACTTACCCTAAGAAGTTGTGAAGTTTTTAATTTTGGTTTTTATGTGCACATGGTTTGTTGGCTTGCCTAAAACCATAAATTAATTATTTTATTAAGATGTTCTTTCTCAAAATAATTTATTAGTTTAAACTTAAATTTATTTTGTAGTACATCTTTGGAATATTTTTAACAAAATAATTGAGGAAAATATTCATTTTTCAAACAAGTGTTAAAAATAGAAATCCACTAGTATCTATGGGTATTTATTCTACACGGTTTTCGATTGGAAAATAATTTGATATTTAAAGTCTAATATAAAATTTTCAAATATTCAACTTGTACAGTAAGTCAAATACATTTTTGACTTATATATATTATACTCATAATATTTGAGTTCATCCGTACCTTTTATATTATTAGTATAATGATAAAACATTTTACAAATGATATATGAATAGTATATTTTACTATAAGATAGTACAGTAAGTAAAAGATATATTTTATATCTAAATTATTAATAAATTATCATGGTGTAATAAATTCTAATAAAGTGTAATATAGTATATAGAATGGTATATGCACTTATGTTATAAGTCCGTCGCGGGTTTATTAAAATGTAACAAGGTTATTAGATCTTTTTATTAAAATATGTATACAATTCCTATCTTCTCATAAGTATATGTATATTATACTATACGAAAATAATATACTGTATATTTTATCCTTGCACGTTGAAAGGTTCCTAAACATTCATTTTCTCACACTAGAATTTAAAATGAATGCCCCACATAAAATTTGAATCAAATGTGTGTTTAGTAAGTTTGTCCTTTATAAAACTTTATTACAATTTTAATATTGTAATATCTTTAAATAAATTATTATTGTATGGAATATATATACATATTCTAATACTTGTATACTGCCCAAATATATTTAGAATCAATTTTAGAAACATCAGACTCTGTATTGCTTACGATAAGTACTTCTTTGAATAAATAATATAATATACAATAAATTGAGGGTTAAGTTTTGATATTTTGAACCCATAAATAAAATGTCATGAGTCACATATGCACATATTTTTCTAAATAATACCTCTCAATCTTAAAATTGATTCCTATAAAGGAAAAGGTAGGAGTGTGATAATTGGAATAGATATATATATGGTTACTTGAGGAGAAATTATAAAGTAATATAAATAATGAGTCGGGTATAGTTTAACCCATTAGTTAAAAATGAAAATTTGTTCTTATGAGTTCAGAAAATTTATATTTTGGGTAATTTATTTCCTAAACTTTTAATTCCAAAATATTACATTGGATAGAAATTTATTTTCTACCTTTATAAAAGGATAAAATAAAGTCATGAAAATAAGCTTGATGATTGGTCCTATCAAATGTATAGTTATTATTTTATATATGTGTGTATATATTCCGTAAGTTTAATATTAACTAGAGAATTGAAATTTTATACACATATGCCTATACCCAATAGAATTTCTTGATGGTATACCCACTATAATATCTTCTGTGAGATAAAAATAAGAGAAAATATCATTGGTAATTCATATGAAAATATGAAGTTATTATAAGAATAAACTATGAAACCTACTATGTTTTAAAATACCATCTGTCTCAGTGAAATATTCCTTGTAACGGAATTTAAGGTTATATATGCATAAATAAAGTTAACTGTAAGCATACTTATTATATTGAACCTAGCTATAGTGTCAATGGAAACAATGATATATTTGAAACTCCATCCTTCAACCAAAAGAAAACCACAACCATAAAATTTTCTATGCTTAAATGAAAGAGTTGGGATATTGATATTCACTGGTAACAACCAGGACAGTATTTAGACTTGAATCTAAGAAAAATGCCTTAGTATAAAGCTTTGAGATAAGCTAATTACTTGCATAGATAAAGTGTGATGGTTATTGGTATCCCGTGAGGATGATGACTAGAATAGTGCCTGTATGATAAATAAGCGGTAACAACTGGCCACTGTTATTTCTTGTTTATTGATACTACTCGGTTCTAGAATATTATCCAACATGAGAATACTGATTTCCTTATTTCTTGATGCAAACTATAATAAACAATGTACTTTCAAGATCCTAATTTGAGAAAAGTCAAATTATGGGAAATATCATGAATATTTACCTCTCCGGTAAAACTGGGCATGGTGCGGTAGACTCTCCAGCTTGTCCGGGTGAGATGGGGTACCTCTCCGGCGAGATCGGGTAAGATGGGGTTACCTCTCTGGCAAGACCGGGTGAGATGGGGTATATGTTATGATAATAGGAATTCCTTAAATAGTACCATGACCTAATGTCTGACTTATGAATCTATTAAATACATTAACCTTATAAAGGGTATGTATACTACCAGTAGATGAAATATATGATTATATAGACGTGTATGTCTATGAGGAAATCCAAAGACCATATTGATTGACAATTAGGGATAAATCATGAACAAGTGTGTCGATGATAATTTTAGATTTATTTATTAGGAATCTCCTGTATACGTCTATAATTCCGATATCAAACATTATTTCGTTTGATCATCCGTCTCGAAATTCGTGCGACAAGATAAACAACAAGAATTCTATAAGTCGGAACGCCATCAAAAGTATAAGAATTTCCTTCGCGATTATTGACGCATTAGGAAACTTGTAACTAAAAGTTGTGTTAAAACACAAAACGTCTAAAACTTACGCTAATAGTAAGTTTACCTTCATTTAGAATTTTTGAGAAGATAAGAATCACACAACATAGAGAATAGTTCTGGTCAAAGTAAGGTGGAATCCAAAACAATGACCAGAATATACATAGAACCTAGGATCGGTGACAAACTAAAAAGTAATTCTTTATATTTTAGTGAATCTCGAGGACGAGATTTAAAATAAGGTGGGGAGAATGTAACAACCCTAAAATTTTTATTTATATAAATTATATAAAAACTTATGTTATTAAAAGGATACATCATGGGTAAGTTGACCGATAGGAAAAATGAGGTATTTTGGGCAAGCGTAGGAACCAATTAATAATTATAAAAATACATTATATTTGAACCTACTCTATTTTTAATGAAACTTGGTTCAAAATGTAGATAAAATTATTCTCGTTCTAAAGAGATATTCAGTATTTTATAAAACGTTATACTTTTAAAGTGCCAAATAAGTAAAGTAGTTAAACTAATTATAATATATATATATATATAATTAATAATAATAATAATAAAAAAAAAAAAGAGTTTGAAAGGTATAATGCACGTTAAGTGTATGTAAAAGAAATTTAATTATAATAAATAATAAATTAAAATTAAATCAATAGAATTCATATATGTTGTATACGTGTACTGCATATAATCAAAAGAAATTCATGCATTTATCATACATGCCAACGTGTATATAACAACTTTTATGAACGTGAATTTTGCTTGGATTCCAAGCTAACAGTTTTGGGTATAAATAGGTAATATGTAACAGCCATTTCAATCGCACAGCCTCCTTTCTTTCTTCCATCTTTCGTGATATCTCTCTCTCAAAATTCTAATTTGTATTTTGATTTCACTTATAATAATAATAATAAGGTCCTACCCCATTTTAAGTATTGTAGCCCATAATCACTAATACCCTGTCTAAGTGACGTATGGCCCCGTAACGTATGTCAAGGCTCTGCCTAAATTCGTTGGGGTTCTGTCTCGTGACGTAGGGATAAAGTAGAAATGGGTTACTATACTTAATGTGAGTGCACTATATATTTTATCAAATCACCCAGGAGGGATACCCAAAATATATCAACCCTCCAAAATATTTTTCTAACACCCTAATATATTTTAAAATATCCCAAACTGTTCCAAACTACACCTCGTATGTAAAAACCGAGCCCGTGATACAAAATTGTCTTTAAATAAAATATAAAAATTTAAATCTAGGGCTGAGGCGGGCCGCGTGAGCCCACCCCAAACACTCACGCGGGCCGTATCAAGACTGAACTTTGACTCCGCTGATTCTTTAAGTCCAGGCGGGCCGCGTACACCATATGTTAAGTTGATGCGGGCCGCGAGTGCCCTGAATTGTGGCGCAGCCCGGTGCCGCCACGTGTCCCAACACCCGTCAAGCCTACTCAATGACTCAGCAAAGCTACGCGTTGACCCAGCATTGACGCGGGCCGCGTAAGACTTGCCTGTTCTTTACGCGGGCCGCGTGGGAACCAGTTTCAGCACCTATATAAAGAACGCATCGGCTGTCCATTTCAATTCGTTCATTCTTCGATTCTCAATCTCAAATTCTGATAGTAGAGTTATTATACTCGGGTATTATACCCCTAATTAGCGAGGTTCTGCTCCATTGTAAGTATTATAACCCCAGTTTCATAACAGTTACGCTGCCCGATTGATTTAGGGTTCCGTAACAACTGTCGTGGTTCTGCCCGACGTAGTTGTTGGAATGCCGTCTCGGGGAGGGTATTATTAATATTTTCAAAGGGTTATGATACTAATCAATGTGCATCTGTATAAATTATAGATTATAGCCAGGAAATCCTTACGAAAAGCCTAAGACAGCAATGTGAGTTATCCTCTTTTTGTTAAATGTTTTTGGAATACTTTACAAAAACCTTAATTGTTTTACAATGTGATTATGCGGTGATTGAGTCTTTGTAGTCTTCAATTACTGCCGGTATTATGGGGTTTTGTATACAAAATTTACTACTTGCGAGTAGTATGTCAATATGACAATTCATTATCATTGGACGACGAGTTAGCCAATGGGTAATTTGACCATAGCCATAGATCCGGTCGAGTGGCAAGTACTGAATGAGTAATTGTGTAGACATAAACAATGTGATCGCTCTCAATACTGTTTTAATTACTAAAATATTCTTGATTAAACTGGGATTCACTCACCAGTATTTTCCGCTGATAAAATATTTTTAAAACATGTTTTAGGTAACACAATGTGAAAGCCAACTGGGAAAAAGCCAACTCGAGAGCACTGACGGCTTGAAAAATAAGTGGCTATAAAAGTTATCTAAGAAACGATGTTTTAAATTAAATAAAATAGGATTTGTCCCTATAAATGTATTGTAATAAGAAACTTGGGTTTTGCCCATATGATTATTAATATCAAAAATGGTGGTTTTACTCTGATAAAATATTTCCTAACTACAGTCCTGGTGTAAATTCCGCTGCGAGACTAAATAAAACTGATACCACCGCCACTGTGATCACGTCCGCCCGTTCCCGGGAATCAGGGATCGGGGGTTGTGACATTTGTAATAGAAGAAAATAAACAATATTGCATTGAATCGTTTATTTATTTATTTGCGACTGGCCTGCGGGCCGATAGGTTACATGGTGAATGTAAAAAACATGGCTTACATGTAGCAGCGTCTAAGCTGTTGTGTGTTCCATGTACGTGCGATAGTTTCGCCTTCTAATGTTTGCAGTTTGTACGCGCCTTTGCCCAGGACCTCTTGGATGAGGTAGGGTCCTTCCCACTTGGGGGCAAGTTTTCCTGGGCGTTCCGCGTTAGATGCTTCATTGTCACGAAGGACGTAGTCTCCCGGGTTGAACGTACAAATGCGAACGCGTGCATTGTAGTACTTTTCAAGTTTGGTTTTGTATTTGGCCTCGTTGATGGCAGCGTTTTCGCGCCTTTCTTCCAAGAGGTCCAAGTCAACCCTGCGTTCCTCATTGTTGTCTATCTTGTTGATAGCCAACATTCTAGGTGAGGGGAGGCCTACTTTCGCGGGGATCATCGCTTCAGTGCCATAGACCAGGCTGAAGGGTGTCTCACCGTTGCTTGTTTTTGGGCTTGTCCTGTGAGCCCATAAAATACTTGAGAGTTCATCAACCCAGCCGCGTCTGGCTGTTCCCAACCGTGCTTTAATGCCTTCGACTAAGCTTTTATTGATACTCTCGACTTGGCCGCCCTTTCGGATGCGCCACTGAGGAGAATATGTGTTCAATGTTTAGCTCCTTTAGCCATTTTTGAAAGTCATCGGCGGCGAAGTTGGTACCGTTATCGGTGACGATGCACATTGGTAGACCGAAACGGCAGATGATATGTTCCCACACGAATTTCCTTGTTATCATAGCGGTGGTTGATGCAAGTGGCTTTGCCTCTACCCATTTTGTAAAGTAATCAACAGCCACTATGATAAATTTTACTGCACCTGGTGCGTCTGGAAATGGTCCCACCACATCAATTGCCCATTTCTGGAATGGCCATGCGGTGGTGACGGGGATCAGGTTGTTCTTGGGACGCAAGGTCTTGGGAGCATGTCGCTGACAATTGAAACACTTGCGTAAGACTTTGACTGCGTCCAGGTGCATGCCGGGCCAATAGTACTCGGCGTTCATGATTTTGGCCACGACCATGCGTGGGCCTGCGTGTATGCCACATATTCCCTTGTGAATTTCTTTGATAAGGTATGTGGCATCTTGGGGGTTGACGCATCGTAGGTGTGGCCCTAGGTATGATTTACGGTATAAGATACCGTCTCCCATTTGGTAATGACACGCTTTGTATTGTAGCTTGCGTGCTTCTGCCTTGCTTTCGGGAGTAACACCTGATTGTAAGTATGCAATTATCGGTGTCATCCAGGATGTTGTGCCGTACTGGATGACATTGACTTGGCGCAGGGGTACTGAAGGATTTTGCAGAATCTCGATGCGTACCTCTTTTGCCAGGTGTTGGAAGCTGGTGGATGCAAGTTTTGATAGTGCATCCGCAGGTTTGTTATCACTCCTGTTGATATGGCGAATATTGAAGGAGGTGAACCTTGATTTCAGTTGTAAGGCTTGTTCGAGGTAGAGGATCATGATATCCCCTTTTGCGGCATAGTCACCGCGTATCTGCCCTGCAACCAGTAGTGAGTCGACGTGTGCTTCCAAATGTTTGACGTCGAGTTTGATTGCCAAACGCAGCCCTGCCAGTAGAGCCTCATACTCCGCTTCGTTATTCGTGCTTTTGAAATCGAGGCGGATTGCGTAGGTTAGCTCTTGGCCATCAGGGCTGACAAGTCGCAGACCTGCGCCAGCACCATCTTCGTTGGATGCACCATCTGTATATAGTGCCCAGGTTTCTGCGGAGGATGGCGGTGATGTAGGGTTTTACTCTTCTTCGCATTCTTGAATGCGGTTTGTTGGTACTTCAGTAATGAAATCAGCCAAGACCTGGCCTTTGATTGCGGGGCACGGCTTATAGTTCAGTGAAAGTGCGCCCAGCTCGATTGCCCATTTTGCTAACCTCCCAGATATGTCAGGTTTGGATAGGATCGGGCCGATCCTGTAGTTGGTTAACACTGTGATGACGTGGTTTGCGAAGTAACGTCGTAAACGTCTCGATGCGTGCACTAGTGCCAGTACCAATTTCTCCATGATGGAGTACCTTGTCTCTGGGTCATTGAGCATTTTGCTGATGTAGTAGATGGGTATTTGGACTCCTTCCCACTCCACTATGAGTACCGCGCCTACCGCGTTGTCCGCGGCAGACAGGTATAAAATAAGTGGCTCATCTTTTCGTGGTGCGGTTAAAGTTGGGAGTTGGATCAAACACTCTTTCATCTCCCGGAAAGCTTTTTCGGCCTCTGCGGTCCATTGGAATTGTTCCTTTTTTAGGCAGCTCCGCAGGGTCTTGATGAAAGGGTATGACTTAGCTGCATGGTTGGCTAAGAATTTGTTTAGTGCGGCTAGCCTGCCGGCTAGTCGTTGCATCTCTTTCATCGTAGAGGGCGATGGCATGCGTTCGATCGCCTGAACTTTTTCCGGGTTTATCTTGAATCCATCTTTGGTTACGATGAATCCGAGGAATTTGCCTTCTTCCATTCCAAACGAGCATTTCCCTGGATTAAGCTTCATGTTGACGCTTCGCAGAGTTTGGAATGTTCTTTCGATATCGTTGAGCATGGTGTCTTCCTCCATGCTCATGACGACTAGGTCGTCCATATAGATTTTGACACTTTTGCTGATTTGACTGTGAAAAGTGTCGTTCATCAATTTTTGATAGGTTGCGCCCGCGTTGCGCAACCCGAACGGCATTTTGGTGTAACAGTAGTTCCCGGTAGGAGTGCGGAATGTTGTTTTGTCTTCATCTTCGATTGCCATCTGTACCTGGTGGTAGCCTTTGTAACAATCGAGGAAGCACTTCCATCGAAATGGTGTGAGGTTATCGACCTTCTCGTCGATCTCTGGAAGTGCGTAACAATCCTTGGGGCAGGCCTTATTGAGGTCTTTGTAATCGACACACATGCGCCAGCCCCCGCTTGGTTTTTCTACCATGACTGGGTTGGACAACCAAGTCTGGTATTTGACTTCCCGCAGGATGCCTACGGAGAGCAGTTCCTGTACCTGCTCTTCCATCACCGCGTTTTTTGCTGATCCAAGGTGGCGTTGGCCTTGGATCACTGGCTTGATACCTAGCATGGTATTCAAGAAATGTTGCGCGATTTCACGTGGCACCCCTGTCATGTCTGCGGGTGTCCATGCAAAAATATCTTGGTTCCTGAAGAGGAGTTGCTTCAGGCGCGCTCTGATGGTGGGTGACAAGGCATGGCCCAACGTGACCGTTTGCTCTGGGTGTCTTGCGTTAAGCACCCATTTTTCTGGTTGCGTGTTGGGGGTGGGCCTTGCTACCTTGGCTGGACGCAGGTCGTCCGTAGACATAACTTCTCTCCGGGCGTATATTATCGCAACCCCCGTCTCGGTTGGGAAACCAATGGCAGAGTGAGGGACGGATGTGATCATGTTGAAGTCGCCCTGGGACTCTCTCCCGAGAAGTACGTCGTACTTGGAGGTGTGTGGTAAAACCATGAAGTTTACCTCCTCCGTTCTTGTGTGCCTCCCGTTGGTGAGGCGCATAGGAAAGGTAATCTGGCCCAGGGGGAATACGGTTTCCCCTGCAAACCCGGCCAACGGGTAGTCTGCTGGCTGCAGTCGATCTTTGTCTTCTTGATCGAACTGGTTGAAGCATTGCTAGTATATAATATCGGATGTACTGCCCGGGTCGATGAACAATCGCTCGGTGCAGTAGTGAGCCAGGTGGCCTGTGATGACCACGGCGCGTCTATCGCGCGGGCCGCCTCGGACTTTTGGAAAGACGACTTGCTCGTCTTTCCAGTCATTGTACGGTCTTCTTGCCGCCTTGCGCGGCCTTCCTCTTCCCCCATTGATCATGTGGGTAGAGGCCACGTACATGGTCCTCTTACCTGTGGAGGTGCCCTCGTTGTGGGGGGTGATGCGCTTGGTAGCCTTCTGTGCGCCTGTCAACAGGTGTTGTAGTTTCACCTCCTTTAGGGCTCGCTCAATCTCCAGCCGGAGACTGATGCAGCTGTTCGTGGTGTGGCCCGAGTCCTTGTGATACTCGCAATAGAGTGCGGGATCCTGGTTCTTTTTGGACTTCATCGGTTGGGCCGGTCGCAGGAATTGTGCGTCCGTGAGGAGGACGTCGCTTGGCGACTGGTTAATCTCGGTCCAGCTGCGGTCCTGAGACTCCTTTTTTGACGCCCGGTTTTCACGCTGGGCGTTGATTGTAGCCCTTGCGTCAGGCTGGTTGTTTTGTGGGACATATGGTCTGGAATCGCTGCCACGATTCCACGTGTCCCGGTTGCGCTTATTGCTGCGCTTGGGCTCTTAGCAGGAAGACTGGCCTTCCGCTTGGGGTTGTGCCTTTGACATGTGCGGTCTTAGGGACCGCTGAGTCTGGGCGTATGTCTTGACCGCAGCCATGACATCTTCCCACTTCTTAGGCAAACCATCTTTGCCAGAGATATTAATAACCATTTGCTCGTCTTTAACGACAACAATGAAATGGTTACGTGCCATTTGGTCGGCGACATCGCCTATCTCTAGGCATTCTTTATTGTAACGGACAACGAACGCTTCAAGCGATTCGTTATCCCTGCGCCAGATGTTCATGACGTCCATGGAATCACGTTCATGGCGTCGTTGCTGGCTAAAGTGCGCGAGGAACTTTTCTTGTAAGTCCTCGAATGAGGTCAGTGACCCTGGTGGTAGAGAATCGAACCATGCCCTGGCCAGACCTGTTAGGGTCTGTGGGAAAAAAATGGCACCAGGTGGGTTCATCCCACCTACCGTTGCACCCAGCGCCGACGAAGATGTTGTTATGATCATCTGGGTCGGTCGAACCGTTGTATTTCTCAATGTTTAATGGGAATTTTGTGGTGGTGACATCAGCGTGGGCGATTTCTGGGACGAACTTGGAATTTTCGGCCGCAGATTTCGGCCTGTAGGGTTGGCCGCGGTGATGCTTTGCAGCCCGGAGGTATGTAGTGCGGGGGTGAGTGGGAGGAACGTAGTTGCGTCCTCCCGGTCTGCTGCTGGTGGCATGGGATTCCGCACGGTATGTACCATCATCCGGATCGGTATAGCCATGCCCTTCACGGTGGGACTGGGGTCCCAGTCGGCTATGAATGCCTAGGCCGTGGTAGGCTGTAGACTGTCGCCTAGTTTCACCATGTGGGCCTAGGCGACTCTGTATATGGCTCCTGTGGCGGGACCCATTTGAGGAGTCGTCCTCATAAAGTGTGCGGACGTCGCAGTAAGAGGAACCGCGATCTTCGTGCCTGCTTCTGGAGGCCGGATGTGTTGGGGCCCTACCGTCGTACTGTAAAGTACGGCCCGCAGGGGTATGCGGTGCTGGGGTAGGCCCCGCAGATACTTGCGCTTCAGTGCAAGCTCTGTTGTATGTTGCAGCCAGCATAGCTGCTTGTTGGTCGTACCAGGTATGAAGGTTCATGCCTGTAGGTATCACAGGAGCGTACTGTGATAAATCGTGTCCAAACGTAAGGGATGCGCCCCCTTGCGTTGATGTGCCAATGTGTTCAGCGTTTGGGGCTAGGGGAATGGTTCCCGCAGGCCCTTGGTTTGCGGGGTTTAGGTTATCCCCGGTAGTGTTGTTTTGACGATCAGACATGATCTTTGGAGAGAAAGGGATGGTCGGAAAAAAGTGCTAAGAGTAGCGGTGGGCGCCAATGATGAAACAATGGTTAACCGGGTGGGGTTAACTCACTGGTCTCGTCAAGAGGGTTAATCCCTTCTTTCCGAGGATCGCCGGCTGGATCGTCTGGTGGTGGGTTTCCTGCACAAGGAAATAAACTGTGACTCGTAACAAGGAGGATGGGGTGGGGGGTGCTCCTTGTTACCACTCTCCGGCGTGAGAATCAGTAGTTTGCTTGGGCAGCAAAGTGTGATAGTAGTAGTATTGAGAGAGTTGAGAAGTGATCCCTCAAACCTGGTTTGGGGTGAGTATTTATAGCCGAGGAGTGAAGGAGGGTAGTTAAGTAGCTAGCCTGACATCGCACAACTATTTGCAGGTGTGTCAGACCTGTCGGTTACGGTGGTGATGCCACGTCCTGCTGTGGTGTCAGACTGTTGTATACACGTGGGCCGGTAGGCGACTGTTCCTAGTGCCACTTGCACAGTGGTGTCAGACCCACTTTCCTTGTAGGCAGGATGCGGTGCCAGGCCGCATCGCTGCTTGCGGTCATTAATGTTGTTCCCGCGTTGGTTGTTCCATCCAAGATTTATGCGGGATGCGGTGCCATGCCGCATCGCCGCTTAGTGACTGTTACTGTTGTCCAGCTCCCTTGTCGTGACGAAAATGTTCATAGGATGTGGTGCGGGGCTGCATCACTATGCAACATTGGTTTCCGTCCATAAGGTAAGTCTTCTCATCACTGGATAGATTGGACCGCTGTGTTCACGTGTGCCCACGTGGACACAGGTGAGTTATTGCTGGTGGAGGTTTTTGATAAGGGTAATGGTCATTCGCGGTCATGCTGACGCGAGATCTGGGACCATACCCCTTCAGTAATACTCCAATTTTAATGAATGGATGAACATCATTTTGATCCTGTAGTTGTTTATTACGATTGAATGCAATGATATTAAACCAATCACACATCATACGCTTCCGCAAAAGACAGGGTGTGACAAGTATTGCTTGATAACCAATGACATTGGGGGTTAATGACCGTGTCCTGGATATCCTTGGCTCATTTAAAAAGTGTAAATGGCCACAACTTAAGCACAAGGTGTAGGCATAACACCTCCTGTTGCGTATGTAAAAGATATACTCACTCGTGAGGTAACTTCTTGTGAGTTATATTTTTGGTGTGTCAATTAATCTTGATCGGTTTGTTTAATCATCGGCCCTAAATGTTGGACAAACATGTAAATCTGATACAAGATTGTTATTAATATAATTGTCCCAATATATAAAAGAATATTTGTGCCTTGTGCATTTAAATCAATTTTCATCAAGATTTTCAAAAGAGTCAGTTAATTGTGTTTACCAGTGTAAACTGACGTATTTTCCAAAAAGGTTAAGTGACAGGTACTATACGTAAATTGGCTTGGAGCTCAGGGCATTAATAAAGGAATCTTGCAAGTTCTAAACGTCTAAAGTCTGTTGAACAGTGTTTATATTTCTATTTTAAGATCCGCCTATGAATCCATCTTACAATCCGTTTGTAATATTTAATGTTACTTTTGAATCGGTTTGTAATATATTTACTTTAGACTTCCGCTGTGCATTGAACTGTGATCATTTGACTATGATGATATCAACTAGGTCACGATACTCCCCACCAGGCCCACCGGTAATACGTGGAAATATCGGGGTGTGACATCTCGGCATTGAAAAATCTTCGTAAACTAAAGCACAGGTGTATATGTTGACATTTAAGAGATATACAATCAAGAAAATCAAGAGCAATGATGATATATATGCGGATTAGACGCCAAAAATAAACACTCAAAAAATGGCTGCAATTTAAGGAATGTGTTTAGTGACGGCATCAGATTCCAAATTGATGGAGAAAGGTCTGGTGGCAAGAAAAGCTACTTCCAGGAGGTTGTCAAGTGTTTTCGCTCGACGATTCCATTCTTGGGTGGTTGGTTTGGCCCTTGTTCCTGTAACTCGAATCCTAGCCCGGTATATCCCATTTTAGTTTTACACCATTGTGAACCTTACGCCTTTTTTACTCTCTGATCGAGGTTCTCGGCACTGAAAAATCTTCATAAACTAAATCACACGTGTGTGTATATGTTGACATTTAAGTGATATACAGTCAAGAAAATCAAGATCAATGGTGATATATATATATATATATATATATATATATATATATATATATATATATATATATATATATATATATATATATATATATATATGGGGATTAGACACCAAAAAATAAACACTCAAAAAATGGCTACAATTTAAGGAATGTGTTTAGTGACGGCATCAGATTCCTAATTGATGGAGAAAGGTCTGGTGGCAAGAAAAGCTGCTTCCAGGAGGTTGTCAAGTGTTTTCGCTCGACGATTCCATTCTTGGGTGGTTGGTTTGGCCCTTGTTCCTGTAACTCGAATCCTAGCCCAGTATATCCCATTTTTGTTTTACACCATTGTGAACCTTACGCCTTTTTTACTCTCTGATCGAGGTTCACACATGTATATGTTGACATTTAAGAGATATACAGTCAAGAAAATCAAGAGCAATGGTGATATATATGTGGATTAGTCACCAAAAAATAAACACTCAAAAAATGGCTACAATTTAAGGAATGTGTTTAGTGACGGCATCAGATTCCTAAATGATGGAGAAAGGTCTGGTGGCAAGAAAAGCTGCTTCCAGGAGGTTGTTAAGTGTTTTCGCTCGACGATTCCATTCATGGGTGGTTGGTTTGGCCCTTGTTCTTGTAACTCGAATCCTAGCCCGGTATATCCCATTTTAGTTTTACACCATTGTGAACCTTACGCCTTTTTTACTCTCTGATCGAGGTTCTCGGCATTGAAAAATCTTCGTAAACTAAATCACACGTGTATATGTTGACATTTAAGAGATATACAATCAAGAAAATCAAGAGCAATGGTGATATATATATATATATAGGGAGCCGCTAGAATGAGAACCACCACGAGTTGCGAGAACCGCGAGAACCGCGTCCCGCGGGTGGCCGTCGGCCACCATTTTTTTTTTACGACTAGATGTGTAAACAAAATAAGGACGTGTAAAAAAAAATTTTCAAACGGCGCGTCCGAGGGGGTTCAATTTTACACCCAAAGTTTGTAAAAAAAAAAAGAAAAAAGAAAATAAAATTAAAAAACCCAAACTTTGGGTGTAAAATTGAACCCCCTCGGACGCGCCGTTTGAAATTTTTTTTTATACGTCCTTATTTTGTTTACACATCTAGTCGTAAAAAAAAAATGGTGGCCGACGGCCACCCGCGGGACGCGGTTCTCGCGGTTCTCGCAACTCGTGGTGGTTCTCATTCTAGCGGTCCCCTATATATATATATGCGGATTAGACATCAAAAAATAAACACTCAAAAAATGGCTACCATTTAAGGACTGTGTTTAGTGACGGCATTCAACCCCAGCCAAGGGCTCTGCCCCTTGGACCCCGCCAAGGGCTGCCGCCCCTGGGACCCTGCTACCAGGGGCTGCCGCCCCCGGACCCCCGCCAAGATCGTAAAACGCAATGACTAAATCAAAAACCCATATCGTGAAAATGAAATTAAAGAATTTCTTACATAGATCGAAGCTGATTTCTTCATTGATTGACGAAATTTGAATGATAGAAACACTTATCAGCGATTGAATCGAACGGATCGAGTGATTATCTTCAAAATCATGGGAAAAAACGAGATTTTGAATGAAATTAAACTGAGTTTTCTTCAAAAAAAGCTGAAGAACACGTTGATCGGGTGTTTGAATCATTGATTGATGACGAAAATCGCACTATAATGTAGTGATTATTGAGATAGTAAGTGAAGAAAAGGTTGGAGATGGTGGGTTTTGAAAATGGTGGGTTTTGAAGTAATTGGGGAGAAGAAGGAAGAAGAAATGATGAGATTGACTAAAATACACTTTCTCTTTATTTTAAAATATGCCACATGTTATAATCCTATTGCTTCCTATCCTTCTAGCCAAAATAAACTTCCTATTTGATCCCCACCCTATAAAATATACCGGCTATAATTCCAATCATGATAACTTTGATACAATTTAAGAAATAAATCATGTTGTGAAAGTAACTAAAAATCAAGATTTTAACTTATTTAATGAAAACATGATTTAAGAACCCATAGGTTTAATATAAATTTTTAATCTTGTTTAATTTACTTATCTGTATATACTAAACGAAATTGCTTGAAGAGGTAAAAAAAATAAAAAAATAAAAACATTTCAGTTTACCAACTTCAAACTAATATAAACTAATATTATGCCCCCTGCGTTGTGGTGGGAGCATAAAACCGTGACAAATAACATCAAACCACAGCACTGCTAGCGACCACAAACACTGAAGTGGCGACGTGCTAATGCGGAGAAATTAGATCGAAACATAAAACATAGAAAATAATAACTAAGTCGAGGACCTGTGCGTCACGATGGACATATCAAACGGGAAAAAATAGACGACCATAAAAACGTTGAACCACACACACACGTTGCGTAATGTTACTCGCAAAATTTAGAACGAAGCGCAAAACAAAACGTAAAAACGTTGAACCACACATGAACGTTGCGTCGTGTTAACTCGCAAAATTTAGAACAAAACCTAAAACGAATTTTTGCGAAATATGAAAAGTATAGGGTACCAAAGTTAAAAGTAAAAAAATTCTTAGGTTAAATTGACAAAGATAAAAAGCTTTGGGGTTAAAAGTAAAAACCAAAATAGTTTTATGTTAAAAGTGTAATTATATCAGTTTTTTTTTAATCTCCCTAAGCATAGAGTACAACTACTCTATGCATCAACATGTTGATAATTTATAATGGATAAATACTTTAATGGATTATTATAATTAAAATATTCATTTATAGAGTATGTTCAACCAATAATTTGTATCAAAAGCTAAAATAAATATAATTTTTAATCACATAGAGTAAAATACTTATTGTTTTACTAGACTTGATATTTAAACAACTAAACAGTCGTAAAATATGATTTGAGAAAATCATAGATTTCTTTTAGAGTTGAACATAATCAAAACCCAAATCAAAGTTGGTTAAAAAATAAATAAACAAACAAAAAGCTAGAGACATAAGATAATTTTAAGCAAATAAGGATAAAGGGTGTGGGGTCATGGTTGGGAGATGATTTGCCACGTAGGAATATGAATAAAAGGTTATACCTCCCTCTTCCCTAATCCACCATGGTTTGCATGGATTAAACCATGGCAACCATGGTCCTCCTTTTCATTTTCAAGTAATCATTTCTTTTGTCTTTAGCAAAAGATAAATTAAAATAAATAAGGGGATAGTGGTTTGAGTCATGACCACACCCTTAGGGTAGTGGTTTTGGATTGTCGATTAGAGGTGGGTGACATGGCACTAACGTGGAAGGTCATGGTGGTCATGAGGGTCATGACCTCAATGTGTATGCGAAACTTGAGGGAAATTGTCCATAAATATTGTAGAGGTTGACAGAAAGAAAGAAAACGAATTAGAGACGGTTTGATTTTGGAAAGACAACGTATGGTTTTATAAGGGGTTTTCTTGGCCTCTAAGTTTTGAGAAAAATACCAAAATTTGAAGATAGGGTGAAAATTTGATGAGGTGTTTCAAATGGTTACAACTGTTATGTTACTAAAGAAAGTGACCATGTTAAGTAAATGATAAGGATGATTTTTGTGCTTCTAAAAAGAGTTTATATATTTATTATTATCTTTTTATCATGTACGTTTTCAATTTTTTTAGGGTTATTGGATTTTATCACCCTAACTATTGGCTATTGGCTGCTGTCACCCCCGACTAACATTTTGACGCCCGACATCCCCAACTTAACACCGAGTGTTGTGGCACCACATTGTTAACTTTGCACTAACTTGGTTAGTTTTTTCGCTGACATTGCCAACTTTATATGACGTGGCTTGTTTTTTATGAGGTGTCATGATGAGGTGGCCAATTATATATATATATATATATATATATATATATATATATATATAGGGGATCGCTAAAATGAAAACCACCTCCAGTTATGAGAACCATGAGAACCACTTATTAGCCCTTAGATCAACTTAATGGATGGAAGAGATTAAAAATAAGAAAAATTAATATTAAATGGTTTTTGTCTTATTATGTCTTTAATATTATAATCCAAAAGGGTAATTTAGTAAACTAACTCTTTTTTGTCTTTTTATCTTTATTGTTTTTTATTAGTTTTTTGTATTATTATATTACTTTTTATTTTTTAAACATAACTTTTTTATTAAAAAACATTTTAAAATTCAGATTTTTTTAAACATTTTTTATACTTTTTACAATTTAAGTTTTACGTTAAACTTTTTACGTTTTACGTTTTACGTTTTTTTGACGCGCCGTTTTTACGCCAAGTTTTTTCAAGCGTCGTTATTTTAACAGGCCGTTTTTTTACGTGCCGTTTTTTACGCGCCAATTTTTTAACGCCGTTTTTTTACGCGCCGTTTTTTCAACGCGCCGTTTTTACGAGCCAATTTTTTAACGTCGTTTTTTAACTCCGATTTTTACGCGCCAATTTTTTAACGCCGTTTTTTACGCGCCGTTTATTAACGCCGTTTTTTCAACGCGTCTTACGCCCGACTTTTTCAACGCCGTTTTTTACGACCCGTTTTTACAACCCGTCTTACGCCCGACTTTTTCAAGCGACGTTTTTTTAACACGCCGTTTTTTACGCGTCATTTTTTAAGCACCGTTTTTTTAACGCGCTGTTTTTTACGCGCCTATTTTTTAACGCCGTTTTTTACGCGTCGTTTTTTAACGCCATTTTTTTACGTTTTACGCGCCGGTTTTTTACGTTAACGTTTTTTTACGTTTTACGCACCGGTTTTTTACGTTTTACACGCCGGTTTTTTACGTTAACGTTTTTTTTACGTTTTTACGATTTACGAGCCGGTTTTTTACGTTTTACGCGCCGGTTTTTTACGTTAACGTTTTTTTGCGTTTTACACGCCGGTTTTGTACGTTTTACGTAAAACTCTTTACGTTTTACTAAAAAAAATTTACGTTTTACGTTTTACCTAAAACTTTTTACACTTTACAAAAAACTTTTTACGGTGTTTTACGTAAAAAAAGTTTACGTTTTTACGTTTTACGTTAAACTTTTTACGTTTTACGTTAAAAAAATTTACGTTTTACGTTTTAGCTAAAACTTTTTACGCTTTACAAAAAACTTTTTAAGGTTTACATAAAACTTTTTACGTTTTACGAAAAACTTTTTACGTTTTACGTTTTTACGTTAAAAAAGTTTACGTTTTTACGTTTTACGTTAAACTTTTTACGTTTTTACGTTTACGTTAAACTTTTTTACGTTTTACGTTAAAAAGTTTACGGTTTACACAATTTTTTTTTTACAAAAACTTTTTTACGCAAAAACGAACGCACCCAGAAATCGCAAACTCGGTGAAGCGTCTCAGATATATTGTTATCATCATCGACGCCTAGAATTAAAAAAAAAAACCCAACAAACAAAAATCAAAAGAACGAGTGGATTCTAGAAAAAAAAAACGAAGTTTTGGCTCAGATTTTCCGATAATCAGAGGCTGCAAAATGGGGTTGCAGGTTCAAAAACCTACCCTCCGCCGTCCTTGCCGCGCCATTGTCAGTTTTTTTTTACATCATCACTGTCGATTCAAATGAGGCACCATATTCAACTGATTTAAAAATTCAAAAAAGGGACAAGAACATCATTCAAACATATTTCAAACCCAGATTCAACATTCAAACATATTCAAACGATTTGAACATTCAAAAGGGACAAGAACATCATTCAAACATATTCAACCATGAAACCCAGATTCAACATGAAACCCAGATTCAAACATCAAACCATAGAATCAAGAAACACAGATCAAACACCCACCGTTTTTCATGGAGAGAGAAACACATATTAACTGCCAAAAAAATCAAAACCCTATCATCAAAGATTCAAAAAAGCACCAACAAGACATTCAAAAAGCTCCAGCAAAACATCAAATATTCAAAACATTCAAAAATCAATAGCAAAAACCCAGCAAAAAACATTCATAAAAGAATACCCAGATATCTCAGAGAAACAAAGCCCACCACCACCGTCTCCGTCAATCCTCACCACCACTACCGTCGCCGTAAAAAACCCACCACCGTCACCGCCAATCCTCACCACCACCACAGTCGCCGTAAAAAAACCACCACCACCGTCGCCATCAAACCCACCACCACCGTCGCCATCAAACCATGTTTAAGCAAACTACCACTCTTTACAAACACCATAACAGTAACAAAGTTTGTGAATTTCTAAAACCCATTATATTAAAAGATCATCTATGTTATCATAAGATGCAACCTGGAATATATAGAAAGGTTTCAAAAATTGGTCAAACTTTTCTTAGATAAAGGTATATTGGTCAAACACTAACAATTTTAGATTCCCCCAATTTTAGATTCCATAAACAGGTTAGGTAGAGCTATAGAAGAAGACACAGGTAAAGCATATCGAATATAAGATCAGAATAGGTGACAAATTAAAACCGTACACTTCGATCTTCTTCGTCATCGGCTTTGTCTCCAACGTATGATCGGGTTTTTGATTTCTCCGACGTATGATCAGGTTCTTGAGGCGGAGGGGGGAGGGGTGTTTGGCTGGTGGTAGCCGGATAAGGTTGTTGCCACGGTGATCAACGATGGTGTGTGGTGGTTGGTTTTGACTTTTGTGTGTGGGGTTCAAAGGTTTGAAAGGTGAGGAAGATGATGGTGGTGAGGTATTTCAAGAGAGAGAGAGAGATGAGAGATATAGAAAATGGATCGGTAATGTTCTGCATCTTTTAAATAGAAAAGGAGAGAGGAGAGATGAGAGAGGAGAAAGAGGATGGACATGACATATGGGGTAAATGACCAAACTACCCTTTGAGTTGTCATATTCTGATTGGTGGAGATTGGTTCTCATGGTTCTCATAACTGGAGGTGGTTCTTATTCTAGCGGCTCCATATATATATATACATATATAACAATATGTGTATGTATATGTACAGACAATAAATCATCCCCAAATCAAACAACCCTTATCAATATATAAAATCAAATCATCGTCATCTTCATCGGTTCTTCATCTTCATCACCGGCGATGTCGGATTCGAACGATCTCTTTGACGACCTCCAAAGCCTCAGCTTCAACTCCTCTTCCACCACCACCGACATCAAACGCAGCACCAGCCCCTCATCCGAAACCAGCCGGACCACTACCACCAAACCCCACCTCTCCTTCTCCGACCTCCGTTTCCTCCACCGCCTTCGATCCGGCGACATCGGTTCCGTCTACCTCGCCACACTCAAATTCTCCGCTGCCACCACCACCGCCGGTGCAACCTTATTTGCTACCAAAATTGTGGATAAGAAAGAAATTGATACCCATTTGATTATCAACAATATTATCATCTAGGTGTTGCTTAAAATGCCATAATTGATCTGGGTTTTGCTCAAAATTAACCGCCACTGTAGTCGGATTGTCGAGCTGAACATAACAAACGATTCAAGGGAGCGATGGCACACATCTGATTCATTTCGCTCAGTGCCTCGAATCCGCCGGAAAAACAAGGATTACCCTCTATCTGCTTCTCTAGTGGGAATGGTGATGAAATACGTTGGTGATCAAAGGGAGGGTATGGGGTAGTGTAGTTGTGGCAGCGGTTTTCTGGACGGTCTGATGGTGATTGTTCGTTGGAAGTTAGTGGTTGCTGATTGTTCACCAGAGACGAAGAGATGAAGGGGGTGGGCTGGGGTTACATGGAAGAGAAATGATTAAAGAGGTATAATTTATTTTTAATATTAACACTAAGGGTATTTTTGACAACTCACCATGCATTCTCATAAAAGAACTAGCCAAGTCATCAATAATCGGGCACGTAAGCAAATAAAACTAACCAAGTTAGTGTTTCATCATCAACAAGGTGACACGGCACACAAAGTGTCAAGTTAGAGGTGTCGGGCGTCAAAGTGTTAATCGGGGGAGGCAACGGCCAAATGTTGATAGTTGAGGGTGATAAAATCCAATAATCCATTTTTTATTATATATATTTCTTTTTTGAAAATATATATATATATTATACTATTTAGATATATTAAATGTGCAAAATGAAGCTTAGTATTTAACTGTTAACAAGTTTCTCATTTATATAATAATTAGTAATATTTTATTATTTAAAAATTCGGGTATTACATAGGCATGCATTGGAATAACTAAACCATCCAATAGGTGATGTCATGTTAGCACCACGTTAAGTAGTGGGGCAATAACTAAACCATCAAATAACTAAGCAGTGGGGCAAACCTATGTAATAACTAAAAAAAATAATATGATTGATCAAAACTCAAAAAAGGGCGGACACCACCTCTCAACGGCTAAACGCCCGTTATTGGAATATGACATTAACCACGCCCCTCATTAACAGCGGGTAGCGGTGTTTGCTGCCCATGCCTGGTGAGGTGGCACGGGGCGCAACCCACTACCCAGGGCCTCACGAATAAGAAGTAAACTTATTTATTATAGAGTGTAAAGTTGAATTTGTATCTTAATCTTTTAATTATACTACAAACTAAACTTAAAATTAAAATATAATCTTTTAAACTTAATTACATAGTTAGTCCTTATGGTTTACACAAAGTAATAATCTAAAGTACTAATAGTTTAAAATCACTTCCTAGGGTAATAACTAAGCAGTGGGGCAATCCTATGAATAAAAGGTTATACCACCCTCTTCCCTAATCCACCATGGTTTGCATGGATTAAACCATGGCAACCATGGTCCTCCTTTCCATTTTCAAGTAATCATTTCTTTTGTCTTTAGCAAAAGATAAATTAAAATAAGTAAGGGGATAGTGGTTTGAGTCATGACCACACCCTTAGGGTTGTTGTTTTGGATTGTCGATTAGAGATGGGTGACATGGCACTAACGTGGAAGGTCATGGTGGTCATGAGGGTCATGACCTCAATGTGTATGCGAAACTTGAGGAAAATTGTCCATAAATATTGTAGAGGTTGACAGAAAGAAAGAAAACGAATTAGAGACGGTTTGATTTTGGAAAGACAACGTATGGTTTTATAAGGAGTTTTCTTGGCCTCTAAGTTTTGAGAAAAATACCAAAATTTGAAGATAGGGTGAAAATTTGATGAGGTGTTTCAAATGGTTACAACTGTTATGTTACTAAAGAAAGTGACCATGTTAAGTAAATGATAAGGATGATTTCTGTGCTTCTAAAAAGAGTTTATATATTTATTATTATCTTTTTATCATGTACGTTATCAATTTTTTTAGGGTTATTTGATTTTATCACCCTAACTATTGGCTATTGGCCGCTGTCACCCCCAACTAACATTTTGACGCCCGACATCCCCAACTTAACACTTGGTGTTGTGGCACCACATTGTTAACTTTGCACTAACTTGGTTAGTTTTTTCGCTGACATTGCCAACTTTATATGACGTGGCTTGTTTTTTATGGAGTGAATTTCAAGTTTTGTCCTTTATCTTTAGGCCATTTTGCAAGTTTTATCCTTTATGTTTAAATTTGACGAGTTTTGTCCTTTATGTTTGAAAATCAGGCACGTTTTGTCCTTTATGCCTTATTTTTAAGGACAAAACGTGCTTGATTTTTTAAACATAAAGGACAAAACGTGCTTGATTTTTAAACATAAGGGGCAAAACGTGCTTGATTTTCAAACATAAAGGACAAAACTCGTCAAATTTAAACATAAAGGACAAAACTTGCAAAATGGCCTAAAGATAAAGGACAAAACTTGAAATTCACTCTTTTTTATGAGGTGTCATGATGAGGTGGCCAATTATATATATATATATATATATAACAATATGTGTATGTATATGTACAGACAATAAATCATACCCAAATCAAACAACCCTTATCAATATATAAAATCAAATCATCGTCATCTTCATCTTCAACCCCTTATCAATATACAAAATCAAATCATCATCATCTTTGTCAATTCTTCATCTTCATCACCGGCGATGTTGGATTCGAACGATCTCTTTGACGACCTCCAAAGCCTCAGCTTCAACTCCTCTTCCACCACCACCGACATCAAACGCAGCACCAGCCCCTCATCCGAAACCAGCCGGACCACTACCACCAAACCCTACCTCTCCGACCTCCGTTTCCTCCACCGCCTTCGATCCGGCGACATCGGTTCCATCTACCTCGCCACACTCAAATCCTCCGCTGCCACCACCACCGCAGGTGCAACCTTATTTGCTACCAAAATTGTGGATAAGAAAGAAATTGATACCCATTTGATTATCAACAATATTATCATCTAGGTGTTGCTCAAAATGCCATAATTGATCTGGGTTTTGCTCAAAATTAACCGCCACTGTAGTCGGATTGTCGAGCTGAACATAACAAACGATTCAAGGGAGCGATGGCACACATCTGATTCATTTCGCTCAGTGCCTCGGATCCGCCGGAAAAACAAGGATTACCCTCTATCTGCTTCTCTAGTGGGAATGGTGATGAAATACGTTGGTGATCAAAGGGAGGGGATGGGGTAGTGTAGTTGTGGCAGCGGTTTTCTGGACGGTCTGATGGTGATTGTTCGTTGGAAGTTAGTGGTGGCTGATTGTTCACCAGAGACAAAGAGATGAAGGGGGTGGGCTTGGGTTACATGGAAGGGAAATGATTAAAGAGGTATAATTTATTTTTAATATTAACACTCAGGGTATTTTTGACAACTCACCATGCCATCTCATAAAAGAACTAGCCACGTCATCAATAATCGGCCACGTAAGCAAATAAAACTAACCAAGTTAGTGTTTATCATCAACAAGGTGACACGACACACAAAGTGTCAAGTTAGAGGTGTCGGGCGTCAAAGTGTTAATCGGGGGAGGCAACGACCAAATGTCGATAGTTGAGGGTGATAAAATCCAATAATCCATTTTTTATTATCTATATTTCTTTTTTGAAAATATATATTATACTATTTAGATATATTAAATGTGCAAAATGAAGCTTAATATTTAACTGTTAACAAGTTTCTCATTATATAATAATTAGTAATATTTTATTATTTAAAAATTCGGGTATTACATAGGCATGCATTGGAATAACTAAACCATCCAATAGGTGATGTCATGTTAGCACCACGTTAAGTAGTGGGGCAATAACTAAATCATCAAATAACTAAGCAGTGGGGCAAACCTATGTAATAACTAAAAAATAAACTAAAAAAATAATATGATTGATCAAAACTCAAAAAAGGGCGGACACCACCTCTCAACGGCTTAACGCCCGTTATTGGAATACGACATTAGCCACGACCCTCATTAAGAGCGGGTAGCGGTGTTTGCTGCCCATGCCTGGTGAGGTGGCACGGGGGGCAACCCACTACCCAGGGCCTCACGAATAAGAAGTAAACTTATTTATTATAGAGTGTAAAGTTGAATTTGTATCTTAATCTTTTAATTATACTACAAACTAAACTTAAAATTAAAATATAATCTTTTAAAGTTAATTACATAGTTAGTCCTTATGGTTTACACAAAGTAATAATCTAAATTACTAATAGTTTAAAATCACTTCCTAGGGTACTAACTTTCCATTTTTTAACATGTGGGGGTATTTACGTTACATACATGGTTAACTCTAACTCTGACACCCTCACGTGCAAAAAACGCAAGGGTATAATGATCATTACAACTTCTAAGGTTTTCCCTCCCAATATATAACCTGTTTCCCCCTTCCCCCATTTACTGAAACCCTAATTCCAGCCAACCTCCAAAATCCCTTACGCTATGTTCCCGAGTTTCATTAAATGAGAGAAAAGAAAAGATTTGGAAGGAAATAAATGTTAGTTGTGTTCCAGAGTTTTATTAAAGGAGAGAAAAGAAGAGAAAATGATAGATTTTTTGTCTAAAATTAATCTTTTCAATTTGGAAAAAACCAGAGAGAAAAGAAAATAAAATGAAAGAATCATTTCTTTTCTCTATTTAATTTAACTCGGGAACACAGTGTTAAATTCGAAGACATTAGAAGCTCATGCAATAAACCGGTTGTTCTTTTTTCTGATTTCTTCCACCCGTTTACTAAATGACCCAGATCCGTATAAGGAGAAATGTACGACAATGAATCAAATTCACGAAATTTCTCCCATGATTTTACCCAAGTTGAAGGTAATGAACATGTGAATGATGGTTGCAACCCTGTTCTTAAGATTTTCTTTCAATTCTCGAAATCGCTAATTCTGGGTCCCACTATGATTAGAGACCATCATTAATAACTTTGCTAATCTCTCAACAAAAACTGTTTCTTGCATATCTTTTATAGTTTCTTCTTCTTGTACTAAAAAGATCATCTTTTTAGTTAATCTGCAATGATATTCATCGTCTTTTAAATATACTTTAAAGCAGCACGGGTATTTCTTAACCCAGTTTAGCGCTTTTCCTTGAAGATCAAGAGTTTTGAACTTCTTCTGAATGAAATTAACAGATGCCACATGATCAGGACACCTTAAGATTATATTTTTAATCTGATTATTTATAATCCATCGACGGTTTCTTGTAAGTGCTGCTTCAAGATCTGTGTCTTTCTTCATTGACCATAGAGAGAATCTTCGAAGAAGATGAAAATTATAGTTCTGCAAATAAATATTAACCAAGATTTTCCTACTTTGTATCTTCATCATTTTACCAAAACCTAAAAGTTGTAATGACCATTATACCCTCATGTTTTTTGCACGTGAGGGTGTCAGAGTTAGAGTTAACCAGGCATTTAACGTTAATAAGGGTACATGCACTAATTGGCCTTTGTCCCGATTGTTGAGTGTTATATGCCTTAGGTCCAAGACTTGATGCAAAACTACTATCGAGCCGGGGGTCTCACTGGAAGCAGCCTCTCTATTCCTATGGGGTAGAGGTAAGATTGTCTACATCTTACCCTCCTCAGACCCTATGCTAGCTTTGCTATTGGTGGGATTTACTGAGTATGATGATGATGACCCCCACATGTTAAAAAATGGAAAGTTAGTAACCTAGGAAGTGGTTTTAACTATAAGTACCTTAGATTGTTACTTTGTGTAAACCACATAACTAACTATGTAATTAACTCTAATCTTTTATTACATATTTCCCCAACCTTTAAAATCAATTACATACTTCCTCTTTCTAAACCATGTATATTACATATTAACCCATTTCATTAAAATTGCAATTATTGAATTACTATTATACCCCAATAACTCATTAACCCATTTCACTAAAATTGCAATTATTGAATTACTATTATACCCCAATAACCCATTGAATTGGCCCATTTCTAAAAGTGACCGAATGGGATGCAAACATGCAGTTAGAACAACCTTTGCAAACAGTGTCTTCTTCCCCAAAACAAAACAAGACAAAATTCAAGTTTCAGAAACTACTACAAAATTTCTCAATCTAGTGCTCCTCTACGAATAAGTACCATATGTGTTGTATTCAGTTATGTAATCTTATGAAACATTGTTATATCTCATGATCGCATCTCGTTCATCTAGCAAAGTGTCACTGCCAACTTCATGGCTGAAACCGTCTGCGACCTCCCTCCGCCGCCTTCAAATTCAGGCGACTCCACACCACCACCACCAAACTTGGATTTTGACAATGGTGTTATCCTCCACGATAGCACTAGATCTAGACCCTCATCGCCGCAGATATAACCCACCATAATTGAATCAATAGAAGTCGAAATTTAATCAAACAAATCGACGGTGAACTGGAGTTAATCATAGACTCAATCGCCGGTAGAACAACCGTCGCCGGTTAGGGCTCGGTGCCGTATTCACCACACCTTGATACATCGTTAATTTGTTGGTTACAAGAACTTGTCGCAATGGCTAGTTCGATATTGGAATCGCCCAACGGAGATGTAGTTGCGGGAGTTAGACTCTTCAATTACTGGGTGAATGAGATTGTCGGAGACTCGAGAATGAAAAAGTGTACAAATCTGGAAGGGTAATTTTGTCATTATTTATAATTTTATTAATAAAGGGGAAATATGTAATTAAAGTTTTGAGTTGGGTATATAGGGAAAGGATCAAATAGAAAGTTTATTTTGGTTAGAAAAGATAAGAATCAATAGGATTATGACATGTGTCAAAATTTAAAAATATAGGGAAAGAGTATTTTAGTCAATTTTATCCAATCTTTTCCCTTCTTCTTTCTCTGTAACTTCAAAACCCACCATTTTCAAAATCCATCATCTTCAATGTTGGTGCAGTTTTTGTGTCCGATGTTGTTCGAATAATTTAGTTTTATTTTATGCTGATTATGTAATAGTTAGTGAAACGGTCAAACGAACGTGTATTGACCCGCTCGTTTGAAGTGGTCAAAATAGAGGGTTATTTGTTTGACCGTGTGTGTGTGCAAGTGAAGTAGGTGTGGCTATAAATACCACCCCTTTGGTTCATTTGCAACGAGAGAGTTTGGATGAAGGTTTTAGACTTGGGGGAGAGATCACCACTTGGTCTCTCCCCGAATGTATACTCCTTTGGTATTGTTCGGTTAGCTTGTCATCGGGATGCTTTGTAACGTTATTCTACCGGATTAATACGAAGAAGTTTTTTATTAGTCTCTAATCTCTCCCGTCTTGAATTTAATCACACACTAATCACGGTTTCGGTCCAGTTTCATGAACCTACAATTGGTATCAGAGCCATGGTGCCCGATTTAGTGAATCTAACAGTTTGCTAAGTCACATGTGCTCTAAATCTGTGATTTTTGTTCAAGATGTAAATGTGGTGTAAAGAAACAAAAGTACAGATCTGGACCCGAAAAGTATGGATCTAGACGAAACAGACCATCCACAAGAGTTAGGTTTTATGTTTTACACCAAAATTATCAAGTTTTCATCATCGTTTTGAGGTATTTTTCGTCAAAATCTCAGATCTGCAAGTAAACAGTGGCTGTGTTCTTGAAGAGGGGTGGCGGCTGTTGAAGAAACACTAGGGTTTCTTCATATCTTCATCCAACGAAGAATTGTAGACGACGAACCATGTGTACCGAAGACCCAGCCTTGGCGAAGAATCAACGTTTACGAACAATCAAGGTCAGCGAACAATCAACACTCAACGAAGAATCCCACCCCCTGCGAAGAATCCATGACTGCCGAAGACTAACTTTTGACGAAGAACTGTTTGGCGAAGAATCCCTGCAACGAAGATCCTCCTCTGGCGAAGAATCAAAGAGATGAAGAATCCAGCACGTTTGAACGACGAAGAATATCATGTGGACGAACAATAACATCTGCCGAAGAACCTGTGATGCCGAGGAATCCCCTCCACGAAGAATATTCTTCGCTGGTTTTTGTTGTGATGAAGAATCTGGTCTCGGGTAATCTTTCTTCAAGTTGGTGCTCTGTTTGAATCGAAGAGAGTTTGGAGGAAGGTTTTAGACTTTGGGGGAGAGATCACCACTTGGTCTCTCCCCGGATGTATACTCCTTTGGTATAGTTCGGTTACCTTGTAATCGTGCCGCTTTTTAATGTTATACTACCGGATTAATACAAAGAAGTTTTTATTAGTCTCTAATCTCTCCTGTCTTGAACTTAATCACACTAATCACGGGTTTCGGTCCGGAATCACGAACCTACATTCAACCTTTTCTTCACGTTCTATCTCAACAATCACAACATTATAGTGTGAATTTCGTCACCAATCAATGATTCAAACACCCAATCAATGTGTTCTTCAATTTTTTTGAAGAAACCCGGTTTAATTTCATACAATATCTCATTTTTTCCTGTGATTTTGAAGCGAATCACTCACTTCGTTCCATTCGATCACTAATAAGTATTTCCAGCATTCAAATTTCGTCAATCGTTGAATAAATCTAAAGAATTCGGCTTCGATCCATGTAAGAATATTTTGAATTGCATTTTTACAATCTGGGTTTTTGAACTGGGTCATTGCGTTTTACAAAAGAATGAAAAAACAGTTTTATTTCTTTGTATTTGCAATCCAATGCGTTTTAGAAATAACACATTTTATTGTGTTTTTAGTCCATAGCGTTTTAGGTAAACACATTTTATGTGTTTTTGGTCCATTGCATTTTAGGTAAAACACATTTTATGTGTTTTTAGTCCATTGCGTTTAGAAAAAAACACTTTCTTTTGTGTTTTTGTCTATTGCGTTTTAGGAAAACACATTTTATGTGTTTTTTGGTCCAATGCGTTTTAGGAAGACACATTTTGAAGTGTTTTTAGTCCATTGCGTTTTAGGTAAAACACATTTTTATGTGTGTTTTAGTCTATTGTGTTTTAGGAAAACACACTTTCTTTTGTATTTTTTGTCTATTGCGTTTTAGGAAAAACATATTTTTATGTGTTTTTTGTCCATTGCGTTTTAGAAAAACACATTTTGAAGTGTTTTTAGTCCATTACGTTTTAGGTACACATTTTATGTGCTTTTAGTCCATTGCCTTTTAGAAAAAAAAAAAAAAAAAAAAAACATTTTCATTTGTGTTTTTGGTCCACTGCGTTTTAGAAAGAACACTTTGTTTTGTGTTTTTAGTCCATTGCGTTTAAGAAAAAATAATTCTTTTGTGTTTTTCAGCCATTGCGTTTTACAAATAACACATTTCTTTTGTGTTTTTAATCCATTGCGTTTTAGAAACAAGATATTTCTTTGTGTTTTTTTGTCAATTACGTTTTAGAAAAAAAAAACCATTTTTATGGTTTTTGTCCATTACGTTTTACGCAACTGGGTTTTTGATTTTTTTTTTTTGAAAATATAGCAATAGTATACTCGTTTTAAAGATAAAAAAACGTTTGTTTTTTTGGTGCAATTTTTATAAAAAAATAATGTCGTATGAAAGCGTTATTAACGTTTAAAAAATGGGGGATGAGAATTGGAGTAGAGAGAAACTATTGCCTTAGATTGACTAAAATGGCCCTAGACAAACTCACACGCCTCTTTTTTTGAGTTAATTGCCAAAATCGTCCCTGAGGTTTGGGCACGTTTGCCATTTTTGTCCAAAATGATACTTTTGTACCAAATTGCCCCCAACGTTTGTAACTTTTTGCCATTTTCATCCAAACCACTAACTTAGTTTATTTTTTCTGTTAAGTTGAGGATATTTGGATGAAACAGGCAAATATAAAATCACATGGACGATTTTGGCAATTTACTCAAACTCTTTTAAACTTCTTTTATTTAATTAATTTTGTTACATATATAATAAAAAAGAATATACATGCAATTTTTATAAGAAAAAAATAATAGTTTTGTCGCATAATTTTTATAAATTTTCATCCAACCACTAAGTTAATTTTTCTATTAAGGCGAATGATGTTTATAAACTAAGATAAAAATTAATTTCTAATTTTTATATAGATCAATTTTATAAAAATAAATCTACTTAAACCTCTAAATTTTATAAAACTAAAATGCTGGTGACCTTATTGAAAAAGGTCAAATAAAAAAATCTTATCATATGTACCAAGTTTGTAATTCATCTTATACTCTTTTAAATTCGCTCCTAAGGAAAAACTGAAGCCAGTGCCCCCCCATCAAACAACGTATCGTTACCAAACCTTAAAATTACCCACCAAATTGTAATTATAATGCTATGAACCAAAAGCTTCTTTACTCAAGCCATTCAGAATAAATATCAGTTAGTTACCCTCATAATCTTAATTAAATAAATATTTTATTTCTACCAACATATTTCCTAGGTGCTCAACACATTTAAAAAATATGTAACGTTTTACAATTTTTTTTCTATCTCTACGACTGATAAATACTAAAAGTTGTAATCGATTATTATGTGTTGCACACTAATGACGTTTTCTCTTTATAAAATTGATTTATATAAAGAAACTGTAAATTAATTTCTGTTTTAATTTATAAAATTTAAAACATCATTCATCTTAACAGAAAAAATAATATGAGTTAGTGATTTGGATGAAAATTTATAAAAATTACATGACAAAACTATTAATTTTTTTTTTTCTAAAAACTCCATGTATATTCTTTTTTATTATATATGTAACAAAAATAATTAAATAAAAGAAATTAAAAAGGGTTTGAGTAAATTGCCAAAATCGTCACTGTGGTTTTATATTTGCCAGTTTCATCCAAATATCCTCAACTTAATGTAACACCCCGAAAACGGCTTTGGTAATCAAACCACGTTAATAGTAAAGACGGGTAAAATACCTTTAGTGGTAAAAATTTACCCGGTAAATATTAGGATTTAAATAATTAATCCTAATAATAAATAAAAAGTGAATAAAAGCTTTTAAGGAAATAAAAGCTTAGAAGGCCCGAGTTAACGGGACCTAAAATAAACTTAGTCATAAATATTCCCGAACCCGCTAAGTTCACTAGGAATATCAAACCTAGTTAATAAGTGGGAATGTTATTGAAAATAATTAGGTTGTGATCTAATTAATAACTAACCAAACACGAGGGACCAAAGCCGGGTAACTTGAAATTGAAATTAAAAACTTAAAAATAAACACAACACACACACAAGTGTGTGTGCGTGCGTGGTTAAGGTCAGGAGAAAGCTCCCATGGAGCTTTAGCCCTAGCTTCAACAAATCAACGAAATTGAAGGTCGAATCCAGCCCGAATCGAATGCATGAACACGTATTAATGATCACCTAGTCGTGGGGATCACAAGGTATGTTGAAATTTATGATTTGGTGATACTTTGAGATTATGATGAACAATCATAATCGAAATTCTGGAATGAATATTAAATCTATGAGTGTTATTGTGATTATATCTTGGTTTAGGAACAAACCCTAGTAGAAATCTTGATGAATTGTTGTCTAAACTAGGGATTTGATAATTACCATATTATATGCTAAGTGGGTTTTGACTTAATAATGAAGATGATGATATGTTAGTGTTAGAAATCATCATAGGTGATAGTTGATGCAAGATACTTGAACAAATTATAAGTTTGAGTGAAAGCTTGTGCATGACTTGAAGTGGGTTTTTGTATGTTATGATGAACACTCGGATTTGAAGTGTTAATTTGATGAATATTGATTGTTATGATATAAGTTCTTGATGTAGTTCATGAACACTAGACATAGAGGGTTGAAATTTGATGTTAATCTTGGTATAAATGACTAATTATGAACTAGTTAGCAAATGTGTAGAGTTATGCCCATTAGGTGTTTGTTAAAATGCCTAAATGAGAAGTAAGGTGTTGAAATTTAAGCGAAACGCGTAATTGACAAGCTTGACTAATTACATAAGACATGGGGATAAAAAGGGTTCTAATCATAATGTTGATTTGCCTTAATTGTGCATATTATATGATTAAAAGTAGTTGACTTTAGAAAGTCAAACTAACTAGTGATGAGGTCGAATAAGTGGTTTCGGCTAAGAAAATAAGTAAGGTGGTATAGTCGTGATTGTTAATGACTAATCTAATCACCTTGTAAATGATGAACAATAGTTGGCGCTTAAACAAGCTAGGCGAAGCTTGGAGTGAAAGCGGGTCAAACGAGTCAAGCATAGAAGAAAAACGTAGCTCGGATGCAAGGTAAGTGTAATCTACCCACTTATGTAGAATGCTCGTTATTTCGATACTTGTGAACGTGAAAACAATAATATTGGAAAATTTGGAAATTTGTTAAGTGTCGACTTATGTAAATCATGGTTAAAAAGGATACCCATGGCGTAAGCCGAAATGGGTTGAAACTGCACGAAAAGAGCGTAAAAGAAAAAGGGTATGCTTATAAAACCCGGGATGGGATGATGCATGACTTGGAAATCAAAATGGTGTTTTTGATTTAAATAGATAATGTTGGACATATAGCCCAAACGGGTCGAATGGTGGTGGCAACACCATTTGACAATATCGACTAATGTGGTTGTCAAGTCTTATGTTAACAGGACCGATTAGCAAATCGGATAGTTGCGTCATCATCGATGGTATGATAATAAGAGCGAGGTATAAATCGGATCTATTTGTTGATCCGAGCCAGGTACGCATATTCATGTTGTAGTTAAAAATGCTATTTTGGTCGAATAATTGGAAGGAGAGTCTTTTGTAGTAAAAAGAACTAAATCGACCAAAACGCCCTTGTTGGCTAATTCGAACAAACAACCTTTAAAAGTTGTTTGGAAACGAGTATTATGATTAGGTAAATACTTAGAATAAGTATAGAAACTGAAAGAGGTATTATATTTAGTCAAATGGCACTATTTGAGTTTTGTCGTAAAATGATGATTCGAGAGGTGAAATTTGGGTTATATAAGATCACCACAATAAACCCACCGTAAATATAGTCGTGGTGGGATATTATAGGGTAAGAAATGTGGTAATGCAAATGCTAGAAACAATTGACATCGATTTATGATTGAAAGTGCTTAAATACCCTTAACGGGTCAAAATAAACATACGAGCGAAAACGTGATTAAACGGTGTAATAAACCTATGATTAGAACCTAATATAGTAGGTAACATTAATTTGAAGAAGTGTAGGTGATGTAGGAATCAAACGAATATGTTCGTTTGATAAAATGCATAAACGGGTCAAAAGTGGGAAATAGGGCGATAAGCCGAAGACTTAAAAGTCTGAAATTTTATTATGTAGAATATTGGATTTTAACTCCACAAGATGGAGAATTAAATTACGGACGCGTAGGAAAAAGAATCGGGTAAAACGGATCAATAACGAAGAAGTTATGGCCGTTTCCGTGAAATCAGGACGTGCTGGAAATCTGCAGCACCAGTAAACAACATTCTGATGAAAATCAGGCGTAGCGTAGCGCGACTGGCAGTAGCGCTACGCGAGCGCGTGCCAGTTTCGTGAAAAATGTTTATTTTAAATGATTTTGCGATGCGAACTCGTTCTAATACGTTTTAAGCTACGTATGACTAATCCAACTCATGTTTTATGAGTTTCAGGTTAAAATTTAGCACCGGAGGACGATCAAGCACAATGAAGAACCGAACACGATTAAGAAATAAGCTTCCGCATGACGTTTCGTTGTTACTTTTGATTGACGAACTTAATTACATTATGTTCTAAACTTTTAAATTGTAAAAGGTTTTAGTAAACCCGTTTATCCGATGTATATGTAATCTTAATTACATGATTGTTTTTACTAAATTATACGCTAAACCTTGATTTATAAGAACGGGTGTTACAAGTTGGTATCAGAGCCTTGGTTCTGCCAGTCGCGCTACGCTACGCCTGATTTTCATCAGAATGTTGTTTACTGGTGCTGCAGATTTCCAGCACGTCCTGATTTCACGGAAACGGCCATAACTTCTTCGTTATTGATCCGTTTTACCCGATTCTTTTTCCTACGCGTCCGTAATTTAATTCTCCATCTTGTGGAGTTAAAATCCAATATTCTACATAATAAAATTTCAGACTTTTAAGTCTTCGGCTTATCGCCCTATTTCCCACTTTTGACCCGTTTATGCATTTTATCAAACGAACATATTCGTTTGATTCCTACATCACCTACACTTCTTCAAATTAATGTTACCTACTATATTAGGTTCTAATCATAGGTTTATTACACCGTTTAATCACGTTTTCGCTCGTATGTTTATTTTGACCCGTTAAGGGTATTTAAGCACTTTCAATCATAAATCGATGTCAATTGTTTCTAGCATTTGCATTACCACATTTCTTACCCTATAATATCCCACCACGACTATATTTACGGTGGGTTTATTGTGGTGATCTTATATAACCCAAATTTCACCTCTCGAATCATCATTTTACGACAAAACTCAAATAGTGCCATTTGACTAAATATAATACCTCTTTCAGTTTCTATACTTATTCTAAGTATTTACCTAATCATAATACTCGTTTCCAAACAACTTTTAAAGGTTGTTTGTTCGAATTAGCCAACAAGGGCGTTTTGGTCGATTTAGTTCTTTTTACTACAAAAGACTCTCCTTCCAATTATTCGACCAAAATAGCATTTTTAACTACAACATGAATATGCGTACCTGGCTCGGATCAACAAATAGATCCGATTTATACCTCGCTCTTATTATCATACCATCGATGATGACGCAACTATCCGATTTGCTAATCGGTCCTGTTAACATAAGACTTGACAACCACATTAGTCGATATTGTCAAATGGTGTTGCCACCACCATTCGACCCGTTTGGGCTATATGTCCAACATTATCTATTTAAATCAAAAACACCATTTTGATTTCCAAGTCATGCATCATCCCATCCCGGGTTTTATAAGCATACCCTTTTTCTTTTACGCTCTTTTCGTGCAGTTTCAACCCATTTCGGCTTACGCCATGGGTATCCTTTTTAACCATGATTTACATAAGTCGACACTTAACAAATTTCCAAATTTTCCAATATTATTGTTTTCACGTTTACAAGTATCGAAATAACGAGCATTCTACATAAGTGGGTAGATTACACTTACCTTGCATCCGAGCTACGTTTTTCTTCTATGCTTGACTCGTTTGACCCGCTTTCACTCCAAGCTTCGCCTAGCTTGTTTAAGCGCCAACTATTGTTCATCATTTACAAGGTGATTAGATTAGTCATTAACAATCACGACTATACCACCTTACTTATTTTCTTAGCCGAAACCACTTATTCGACCTCATCACTAGTTAGTTTGACTTTCTAAAGTCAACTACTTTTAATCATATAATATGCACAATTAAGGCAAATCAACATTATGATTAGAACCCTTTTTATCCCCATGTCTTATGTAATTAGTCAAGCTTGTCAATTACGCGTTTCGCTTAAATTTCAACACCTTACTTCTCATTTAGGCATTTTAACAAACACCTAATGGGCATAACTCTACACATTTGCTAACTAGTTCATAATTAGTCATTTATACCAAGATTAACATCAAATTTCAACCCTCTATGTCTAGTGTTCATGAACTACATCAAGAACTTATATCATAACAATCAATATTCATCAAATTAACACTTCAAATCCGAGTGTTCATCATAACATACAAAAACCCACTTCAAGTCATGCACAAGCTTTCACTCAAACTTATAATTTGTTCAAGTATCTTGCATCAACTATCACCTATGATGATTTCTAACACTAACATATCATCATCTTCATTATTAAGTCAAAACCCACTTAGCATATAATATGGTAATTATCAAATCCCTAGTTTAGACAACAATTCATCAAGATTTCTACTAGGGTTTGTTCCTAAACCAAGATATAATCACAATAACACTCATAGATTTAATATTCATTCCAGAATTTCGATTATGATTGTTCATCATAATCTCAAAGTATCACCAAATCATAAATTTCAACATACCTTGTGATCCCCACGACTAGGTGATCATTAATACGTGTTCATGCATTCGATTCGGGCTGGATTCGACCTTCAATTTCGTTGATTTGTTGAAGCTAGGGCTAAAGCTCCATGGGAGCTTTCTCCTGACCTTAACCACGCACGCACACACACTTGTGTGTGTGTTGTGTTTATTTTTAAGTTTTTAATTTCAATTTCAAGTTACCCGGCTTTGGTCCCTCGTGTTTGGTTAGTTATTAATTAGATCACAACCTAATTATTTTCAATAACATTCCCACTTATTAACTAGGTTTGATATTCCTAGTGAACTTAGCGGGTTCGGGAATATTTATGACTAAGTTTATTTTAGGTCCCGTTAACTCGGGCCTTCTAAGCTTTTATTTCCTTAAAAGCTTTTATTCACTTTTTATTTATTATTAGGATTAATTATTTAAATCCTAATATTTACCGGGTAAATTTTTACCACTAAAGGTATTTTACCCGTCTTTACTATTAACGTGGTTTGATTACCAAAGCCGTTTTCGGGGTGTTACAAGTCTACCCCCCTTAAAGAGGTTTCGTCCTCGAAACCTTTTCTTACTTAATTTATCGAGTTCAACTCCATGTATCTGCTCTCGATAATTAATTAAGCATTTTTCATATCTTAACCGATTGTTAGTATTACCAAAAAAAAATATGGTAATATTCTTTCGGTTATTAATCATCTACGTATCTTACATGACATAATGCGACTGGAAATAACGTAATCTCGTTATTTCCACTAGTTTAATTAACTTGGCGATATTCCTCGCTTTCATATACTATCGAATTCTTTATGAATCCGTGACTTTGACCCGTTTAAAAGTCTTTAGTGAAATCTCTCACTTTTTGCAACGATTTCTTTTGTTTTCAATTTTATTTATTCGGTTCATTTATACCGAATCCACCGCTTACAAGCAAACCAAATTTATTTAAATGACCTTGACGGGTCTCACTAATTAGTCTTATTAGTCCAGTTACTATTTACCGCTTGCTTGGTTATAATGTGATTCTACTTCACGTTACATTTCTTGACCGTGATTGTGTTATATCATGTTTAATTTATATCAAAATTTCATTTTCGAAAATATCACTTTTCGAATATATCGTCTTGCGCCTATCAGCGTCAAGACTTGTATCTTTCATGCTTACTATTTAAATTCCTATCAGAATTTATGTTTGTAAAAACATTACTTCTTACTAAAACCGAAGTTTTAGTTTTAGGATTTTTTTTTCTTTAACTTGTGTCAATCATCCATACTGGGATATCGACAGTCCATAATTTATTCTTTTACAGCCTTTGTTTTATGCGGGGATTCTCAATTTATCCGTCGCTTTGTCTAATTAACCCTGTAAGTTTTATCGTTTTGCTCTATAGGCTATTTTATTAGACTTTCACCTCTTTAAGGCTAGGTCCTTGTAGTCTATTTCTTTCTAGTCGTGACCCGTAGGTCACATTAGTCTCGTAGACTTTTCCATTGTTTATAACCCCAAGGGTTATATTGATCCCGTAGATCATTCTTTACGCATGTCTATATTGAAATATATATACGGTGTCAAAGCACTCTTTTTATGTTTGAAAATCATTTGTTTTCACCCTTGAACTTCATTTGACCTTGACCGTAGTCTAAGGCTTCATTTGTTTACTTCCGGGCTAATCCTCCGACTTTATGACTTCTGACGTTATTTACGCGTCCGTTTGTCTCAAGTTTACCATTATCCGGCTTGCGCCTACTTATGCCATTAAGCATTTATACTTTATTCAACCCGTTCAACCTCAAAATGGTTGGATATAATTATCAAAATTTCTGTTTACGAAATTTTATGGTCTTTTAGTCATAACTCATAATCTGAGTCTTTTGACTTTAAATTCTTGTTCTCGTCTCTCGGTTTACGCATGTGTTTAAATCCTTACCCATCAACCGGGTGTTTTACCGAAGTCGTTATTATTGCAACCCTTCCGGTATGCATTAAGACCTCGCTTCATTTTTATATTCCGACTTTGTCTTTAAGTTGGACGTTTTACAACAACGACCCGTTAAGGGACTCATTTGCAATTTCCGGGTTCGAGCGTAAGTACACTCCCTCCCAATACTTGTCTAATCATGCTTGCGTTTTCTGGGTTCGAGTGTAAGTACACTCCCTCCCAATACTTGTTTAATCACGCTTGCGTTTTCTGGGTTCGAGTGTAAGTACACTCCCTCCCAATACTTGTTTAATCATGCTTGCGTTTTCTGGGTTCGAGTGTAAGTACACTCCCTCCCAATACTTGTTTAATCACGCTTCTTTGTCCCTTCACTCGGGCTCATTATCCTAATGTAATACGCTTCCGTCACTCGGTTGTGCGTTTACATTATTATCAAATATTTTGCTTATCTGATTCATTTGGGTACTTTTTACTTAGTCCCATTCACCCCGCCCTTACTACATCAGACATAACTGCGCTCATTATAAGAAGCTCATGCTATCATGTGTTCACTACTTACTTGGCCAGAGTAAGCGATCAACACGTGGTACGCGTGACCTTATTATAATTACCACATCACGTCCCATGTAAGTAACTCCTCAAATTGTCTCCATGTTTATGGTTTCATTTGGCAAAACTCTATTTAATTGTTAGTTAACAATTATTAGTTTTAATCGTTTATCCTTGAACATGTACAATGTCCCTTTTTATGAACATTTATTCGCATTCATTGATGTGATCATAAATTTTCTCAATAGGATTTGTATTGAGAATACTTGCTTGGATGATCACTCTCATCCAAGTTTCTATATAAACAAGTCTTGTTATTCATTTGTTATTCATCATTGTGAATAACACATTTCCTATTAAATTTCTCTTGGAAATCAGGTTTTCCAAGTTCTGTCATATGTGTATGCAACCGTTATTACTTACGTGTTTGTTGCATATAACGGCTCGTGCGATTAAATCTAAAAGTGTGCACCTGGTGATGCTTGCCCTAACGGGCTTCTCTTGTCATTAGTCTTGTTCGCGACCGTTACGCGATTTTGGTCCTAAATGAGTATGCTCTTTCTGTCGTACCCCGGACCGCTCCATCATCATGTCCATAATTTGTTTGACTCTCGTCGTCTTCAAACGCGAGTGTCCTTCATTTAAAACATTCACAAAAGTTAGTAAAGTCAACTTCAATAATCGCCCGTATTATAATACAAGGCATTTTCTACTATACACGTCAACGCGCGTATTTTCGTCAACCCTAACAATCATTTAAATTGGGGTAACGTATACCACACGATAGCTCTATGTGTTGTTTACCACACTTAAGCATACTAGCTAATAACGTACTTGTACTTACCGGATTTGCGATCAAGCTTCGAACCGAACACTATTCTTTGTCAAGAGCATAAGGTTTAAGTCCAAGCATGGTTCCTCCCAACCATACTCGAATCTCTTAAACCAAGGCTCTGATACCAACTTGTAACACCCGTTCTTATAAATCAAGGTTTAGCGTATAATTTAGTAAAAACAATCATGTAATTAAGATTACATATACATCGGATAAACGGGTTTACTAAAACCTTTTACAATTTAAAAGTTTAGAACATAATGTAATTAAGTTCGTCAATCAAAAGTAACAACGAAACGTCATGCGGAAGCTTATTTCTTAATCGTGTTCGGTTCTTCATTGTGCTTGATCGTCCTCCGGTGCTAAATTTTAACCTGAAACTCATAAAACATGAGTTGGATTAGTCATACGTAGCTTAAAACGTATTAGAACGAGTTCGCATCGCAAAATCATTTAAAATAAACATTTTTCACGAAACTGGCACGCGCTCGCGTAGCGCTACTGCCAGTCGCGCTACGCTACGCCTGATTTTCATCAGAATGTTGTTTACTGGTGCTGCAGATTTCCAGCACGTCCTGATTTCACGGAAACGGCCATAACTTCTTCGTTATTGATCCGTTTTACCCGATTCTTTTTCCTACGCGTCCGTAATTTAATTCTCCATCTTGTGGAGTTAAAATCCAATATTCTACATAATAAAATTTCAGACTTTTAAGTCTTCGGCTTATCGCCCTATTTCCCACTTTTGACCCGTTTATGCATTTTATCAAACGAACATATTCGTTTGATTCCTACATCACCTACACTTCTTCAAATTAATGTTACCTACTATATTAGGTTCTAATCATAGGTTTATTACACCGTTTAATCACGTTTTCGCTCGTATGTTTATTTTGACCCGTTAAGGGTATTTAAGCACTTTCAATCATAAATCGATGTCAATTGTTTCTAGCATTTGCATTACCACATTTCTTACCCTATAATATCCCACCACGACTATATTTACGGTGGGTTTATTGTGGTGATCTTATATAACCCAAATTTCACCTCTCGAATCATCATTTTACGACAAAACTCAAATAGTGCCATTTGACTAAATATAATACCTCTTTCAGTTTCTATACTTATTCTAAGTATTTACCTAATCATAATACTCGTTTCCAAACAACTTTTAAAGGTTGTTTGTTCGAATTAGCCAACAAGGGCGTTTTGGTCGATTTAGTTCTTTTTACTACAAAAGACTCTCCTTCCAATTATTCGACAAAAATAGCATTTTTAACTACAACATGAATATGCGTACCTGGCTCGGATCAACAAATAGATCCGATTTATACCTCGCTCTTATTATCATACCATCGATGATGACGCAACTATCCGATTTGCTAATCGGTCCTGTTAACATAAGACTTGACAACCACATTAGTCGATATTGTCAAATGGTGTTGCCACCACCATTCGACCCGTTTGGGCTATATGTCCAACATTATCTATTTAAATCAAAAACACCATTTTGATTTCCAAGTCATGCATCATCCCATCCCGGGTTTTATAAGCATACCCTTTTTCTTTTACGCTCTTTTCGTGCAGTTTCAACCCATTTCGGCTTACGCCATGGGTATCCTTTTTAACCATGATTTACATAAGTCGACACTTAACAAATTTCCAAATTTTCCAATATTATTGTTTTCACGTTCACAAGTATCGAAATAACGAGCATTCTACATAAGTGGGTAGATTACACTTACCTTGCATCCGAGCTACGTTTTTCTTCTATGCTTGACTCGTTTGACCCGCTTTCACTCCAAGCTTCGCCTAGCTTGTTTAAGCGCCAACTATTGTTCATCATTTACAAGGTGATTAGATTAGTCATTAACAATCACGACTATACCACCTTACTTATTTTCTTAGCCGAAACCACTTATTCGACCTCATCACTAGTTAGTTTGACTTTCTAAAGTCAACTACTTTTAATCATATAATATGCACAATTAAGGCAAATCAACATTATGATTAGAACCCTTTTTATCCCCATGTCTTATGTAATTAGTCAAGCTTGTCAATTACGCGTTTCGCTTAAATTTCAACACCTTACTTCTCATTTAGGCATTTTAACAAACACCTAATGGGCATAACTCTACACATTTGCTAACTAGTTCATAATTAGTCATTTATACCAAGATTAACATCAAATTTCAACCCTCTATGTCTAGTGTTCATGAACTACATCAAGAACTTATATCATAACAATCAATATTCATCAAATTAACACTTCAAATCCGAGTGTTCATCATAACATACAAAAACCCACTTCAAGTCATGCACAAGCTTTCACTCAAACTTATAATTTGTTCAAGTATCTTGCATCAACTATCACCTATGATGATTTCTAACACTAACATATCATCATCTTCATTATTAAGTCAAAACCCACTTAGCATATAATATGGTAATTATCAAATCCCTAGTTTAGACAACAATTCATCAAGATTTCTACTAGGGTTTGTTCCTAAACCAAGATATAATCACAATAACACTCATAGATTTAATATTCATTCCAGAATTTCGATTATGATTGTTCATCATAATCTCAAAGTATCACCAAATCATAAATTTCAACATACCTTGTGATCCCCACGACTAGGTGATCATTAATACGTGTTCATGCATTCGATTCGGGCTGGATTCGACCTTCAATTTCGTTGATTTGTTGAAGCTAGGGCTAAAGCTCCATGGGAGCTTTCTCCTGACCTTAACCACGCACGCACACACACTTGTGTGTGTGTTGTGTTTATTTTTAAGTTTTTAATTTCAATTTCAAGTTACCCGGCTTTGGTCCCTCGTGTTTGGTTAGTTATTAATTAGATCACAACCTAATTATTTTCAATAACATTCCCACTTATTAACTAGGTTTGATATTCCTAGTGAACTTAGCGGGTTCGGGAATATTTATGACTAAGTTTATTTTAGGTCCCGTTAACTCGGGCCTTCTAAGCTTTTATTTCCTTAAAAGCTTTTATTCACTCTTTATTTATTATTAGGATTAATTATTTAAATCCTAATATTTACCGGGTAAATTTTTACCACTAAAGGTATTTTACCCGTCTTTACTATTAACGTGGTTTGATTACCAAAGCCGTTTTCGGGGTGTTACACTTAACAGGTAAAATAAACTAAGTTAGTGGGTTGGATGAAAATGGCAAAAAGTTACAAACATTGGGGGCAATTTGGTACAAAAGTGTCATTTTGGACGAAAATGACAAACGTGCCCAAACCTCAGGGATAATTTTAGCAATTAACTCTTTTTTTCTTCAATTTCACTCATTTAATTTTAGCCCTTGATTAATAAATAGATGATCAAAATTACTTTCTAGCCTTCCTACCCAAATAAACATTCGATTATATCCTGACCCTCAGTATATATAGTTAAATAACTAAATATGGGGGATATGGGAATGTTCATTGGGGAACACTAAAAAATGGGGAACAGTGGGGAACCGACTCAAACGAACTCCAATTGGACTCATTTCAGTGGCGTTGGAACCGGCTCGTCGAACCCTAACTAAGATCTCTTAACCCTAAACCCTAAATCCTAACTCCTAACTCCTAAACTCTAAACCCTAAAGCTAAAACCTAAGCTAAACCGTAAAATCTAAACTATAAACCCTAAAAGCTAAACCCTAAGGGCTAACCTTAAAGCTAAACCCTAAACCCTAAAGCTAAACACTAAAGCTAAACCCTAAAAGCCAAACCCTAATATATTTAGGGTTTAGGGGTTATGATTTAGGGTTTAGGGTTAAGAGATCCTAGTTAGGGTTCGACGAGCCGGTTCCAACGCCACTAGAATGAGTCCAATCAAAGTTCGTTTGACTCGGTTCTCACTGTTCCCCACTTTTTTAAGGGTTATTGGATTGTAATAATCATAAGTTTCACCAGTTGGCCGATAATAATCCCAATTTTAAAAATTCCCTCCAATAATCCCAAGTTGTAAAAGTTTGGCCGCCATTGATCCTTTTCTAACATAGGTGCATTTAAATCAATTAAGAAGTCTCTAGATGTAATTGAATCTATTGAGGAGACCAAATCTATACTATATAATAAAAGAAACCAATTTTGGGACACTTGTCATTATTATAGACGATCCTTAATTGTAGATAATTATTATTTAATTTAAATTATTAAATATCAATTAAATTATTATAAATCTTATCAACCCTAAATTATTGGCATAAACTTAACTTAAAATCGTAGAGTTTTATCTAAACTAAAAAAGATTCTTTTACTTAACAGTAGATAAATATGCTATAACTTATATTTTAAAATTATAACTTTCAACTCTCGATGTTCTGATCCATTTATTTACAACCTAACCCCTACACACTCATTTTTGTCATTTTTAATTATAAGGTTTTTTTTTTCTTTATATTTTCAAAACAAAGTAACAGAAAACTTATTAATCAAACCAAAATTTAAAATAGTATTAATCTAATTTAAAAATAATAAAAAAATCCATTTTGATCTAGAAAGATTTTTTAAGAATAGATAAACCCGTGTAATACACGGGGTTTTTAAAGATATAATATTTTTTTATTATTTGCTATATAAAATTAGATTTATTAAACCCGTACAATACACAGAGTTTTTTTAAAATATAACTTTTTTTATTTAGTATATAACTACATTTCTTCAACCCATGAATACACAAGGTTTTTTTTTAAATATAACTTTTTATTGTTTGGTATATAAATTTACAGTTATCCAACCCGTACAACAAACGAGGTTCTTAAAGATATAATTTTAAATATTTTTTTAACAATAGATAAACCCGTGTAATACACAGGGTTTGTAAAGATATATCATTTTTTATTATTTGCTATATAAAATTAGATTTATTCAACCTGCACAATACACGGAGTTTTTTAAAATATATTTTTTATTATTTAGTATATAAAATTACATTTTTTCCACCCGTGAATACACAGTTTTTTTTTAAATATAACTTTTTTATTGTGTGGTATATAAAATTAAATTTATTCAGCACGCACAATAAACGAGGTTCTTAAAGATATAATTTTTTATTATTTAATACATAAAATTATATTTACTCAACACGTATAATAAATGGGGTTTTTAAAATATAATGTTTTTTTATTTAGTATATATAAAATTATATTTATTTAACTCGTGTAATACACGGGGTTCTAACCTAGTTTTTATATGTTTGAAAATAATCAATGGCAGCCAAACTTTTACAGAAGCAAAATTAAATCTCAAGTTTAACCAACTGGTGAAACTTAGGATTATTAAAATCTAATAAGCCTTTTTTTTTTTTAATGTTCCTCGACGAACCTCCGGATATATGTAATTATCGCTTGCTAATATTCATATATAAAAGTTTAACCATTAAATCTCAAGTTTCACCCACCTATACTCACGCCATTAACAGAAGCAAGCATCTGACTCTCTCTATCTCCTACTTTCTCTCTCTTCCCCATTCGAATACTCTTCAATTATTCATCTTCCCCCAATAAAACTGCAACGAATACAATCAGATGCAGCAGCAGCAGCACCGAAGGTTCTTCTACTACTGCAATCCTAAATTCCTCGTCTTCCCCCAATAAAACTGCTCGGAGTTTACAAGCCTAAATCCTACCAAGTTCTTGTTGCAGATGCCGCTAATTCTCTCGCTTCTGCTCTCCATGACGCTAAAACGCGCCTCGAAATTGATTTCCCGTAATTCTCTTATATATTCATTTTAAGCATTTTATTAGACACTCATGCCTCTGTTAATATTAAAAAAATGCATTTAATAATGTGGTGATTGTTCCTCATTGCATGATTTGTTTGTTGAGTGTTTCCCCCAAAAGAACAATAGCCATCACCACCCGACATGTAATTCCGTGTATGTGACATCCCGCCCCTCGTACCAACCAATTTGTTCATTAGAGGACCCGGGGTGCTCAATCCCCTGTCTTCGGGTACCCCTACCCGCAGGCCGCACACCGCCGCTGGTCCTGCGGGTAGTAGTACCTTGAGGGTAGGGTCTTAACTGTGATAAGAGGATAGAGATAGAGATAGAGATAGAGATAGAGATAGAGATAGAGATAGAGAGAGTTGTGTGTATGGAGAGAGAGAGTGTGTGGTCAAATGGTGGGGTTCATGTTTTAAGATAGTGGCGTTACTAAATCAGGTAGTGGATAGACCGAGTGACATGGCGCAAGGAGATTGGCGGGACTAGGTTACTCCCACTTAAGAACGTTTAGGAGCTCATAGACATTGCACCCATCACTAGGTTACTCCCACCTAAGAACGTTTAACTGTAGAATTTTGCTCTCACCCATATCCAGTGCGACCAAAACACGTTGGTGATATTTGAGACGGGCCATTAGTTACGGCCCGGTTATTGGAGTATATTATTATTAGGTTTTATTAGTGTGAGCCTACGGACTCATTCTTATGATCTCTATATATAGTATGACAACCTTCATTCATAATCAGTTTAAGTATTTTACCATCTTACACCAGTATGTTGTCCGTACTTCGTAGGCAGAACAAAACGATGTGGGATTGTGTAAGGTATCACAGTGTAGATTGTGGAAATGTGATTGTATATAATTCATACTGTAATATAAAATTAGGTAAAGATGTAAATATTGGATTAGTATAGAAGTAGGAGATATATGCCTGCCTATTCATGAAGTTAAAAGAGAAATGGAAGTCAGTAAACAACTATCAACATTTAGGATATATGAACAGATGGGGTATAAATGGAACACCAGGCTAAGAAAACCAGCTCAACGGAGTTAGGATATAACTCCAGCAAGTTCTTAGCATCAGAAACTCAGCTGCAAGTCCCGTTGCCCAATGAGGAGCCGGTAAAATTTGCTCAATTATTCATCTACAAGAAGGCCCCGTGCCCTAAAAATTTAATGTTTTGGTATTGGACATGTAGTTTAAAAAGCGTGGTTGAGGTGTGGGGCTATCGGAAAAACGCCTCAGGGTCTAAAGGCGCCACATGTGTGTCAAAATTTCAAAAACGACCAAAAGGGATTATGAATGGGTTTGATGAAGGATGTAAAAGAGGTGAGAGAGATGCAGCTTTCAGTTGTACATATAGCAACGTCTCGCGTACAGGAGGATCTCGCTTCGCACCTTGGCTTTCGGGTCGTAAACACCTTGAAGGGCCTCACACTTTTTAAAAAACAAGCTTGGGCCCATAGTTCATGACCAGCTGCACTGGCTTCATATCCGCCATCAATACTAGTGGCTCTAGACGAGTCTTAGTCACTTTTCTCACTAAGTAATAAGAATGATCGTTTGTTTGTAATGGGAAATCAAGAAGCTAGTCAGTCTTTATTTATCTACTGGAGTATATACATTGTCTGATTGACACCTATTCAATTGTCATAACTCATAACTTTGATAAAACTTCTGCTTACGTTTGTTATTTTCCGTTTGCTTACATTTTAAATTGTTGACATCAACAGGCCATTACCTACCAGCATTTCATCATATAAGGTATCTTCATAGACTTCATGCTTTCTTGCTGGTTTCGTAAAACTTTCCCTATATGACATTGTGAAGGGGTCTTCAGATGAGTTTACCGATGCCAATGTGCAACTTGCATTCGCTGTTGTAAGGAAGCTACAAGAAATTCGGGAAACACGAGCTTGCGTTGTAAGTCATTTTTATTTTCATTTCATTTTCTTCATTTGAAGTATCTACAGTTTTTGTCCCAAATTTGAGATAACACATGACCCAAATCAACCCATTTACAAGTAAACGGGTCAAAATTACCACCTCATCGTCAACCGTTGATGGTATACACGTTTTGAACTTATTGTTTGATGTAGGTGTTCCCTGACAAGCCAGAAAGACGTAGAGCCTCAGAGCTATTCAAAACAGCTATTGATTTGGTAAGTGAAATAATCCATTTAGAACTAATTTCTTTAAAGATTTATTTAACATTTCAAAGTATGTAAATTGGTACAATTTAAGCAATAGATGCTGTTCAACTGAAGTTTGTTTTGCTCCTCCAAAAAAACTCTTTTGTTATTGATCAGTTTATATGCACATATCTTTGTGGAAACATTAGCAATATGTTCTTGTTAGCTGTTGTATTCTGCTGGTGATCAGCTTAAAGCAGTATGATGATCATGGATTACAATCCCTAATCTGCTGGTGATCAGCTTAAAGCAGTATGATGATCATGGATTACAATCCCTAATCTTAGATTCATAAATCCCTATATGTCCTTAATCCAGGTTGACGGAATCACTATCGGTTGTTTGGAAGATATTCCAGCTGGCCCTGTTTCTTCCTTCTTCAAATCTATAAGCAACACACTCGATTTTGATTTTGACGATGAAAATGAAGGTTAGTTTTATAGAAAAACAAACTTCTCTAAACTTCCATACTGCAGCGTTTATTTTATTGTGAAAGAGGAATATATACTTGTGATCATATTGGTGAATATAGTATATAATAATTAGAATGTAATCTAGACTTCGATTATTTGATCATGTATTTGGATTAGATATTGATCACAAGGCAGGAAACGAAAGTCAAAGGCCGTTAATTGGCGGTTAATGACAGTTTTCTGGTACCTTAAACGAATGGGTATAACTACCTTGTTCGTACCGTTTCATAGACTATAAATGGGCGCAAAATTGTATGGATAGTTGGATACGTAGATCAATTTCATAATCAAAACAGTCTGCCTTGACTTTCGTTGACAGACGAAATTTATCCAAATTGACCCCATGTTATTGTTCTTGATGCATGATTAATTCGCAATTAAGTGTTCTTGATATCCAACGATAATTACAATTTTTGTTGCATAAGTGACCCGTTTATGACATATTTTTTTTGTAACTGACCCGTTTATAACATTTTCTTTATAACTGGCCCGTTTATGACATTTTTTTTGTAATTGACCCGTTTATAACATTTTTTTTATAACTGACCCGTTTATGACACAAATAGGTGGCAGTCTGACAAACCGCCAACGCTTTACGTATTCATTTGTTGCAGCACCCGTGAACTTGCTACCATCGAGACATATCTGGTACGGGTGTATTTTCTCTTATATGGATTGGTTGAGTAACGGGTCAAATCGGTTCAGGTTGAAAAAGGTGGTTTTGCTACATGCAAAAAAAGAACAAAATCGGTTTGGTTGGCCAACAAACACTTCCTGTCCACTATAAAAAATTCTGAACAGTTAATGTTCGAATTCTGGTTTAGAAACAATATTGTTAGTACAATAATTAAAATATCTGAATAAAACAATATTGGTCCATGCTGACGTGCAGGAAAAATTTGGGGCATCAACACCCGCGCTCCTATTTAATCTGGAACTCGAGACGTTGCGGTAATATTTATGTGGATTTAATTCAGATAAAATTCATATATGATGTCATTAATTTTAGTTTTTTTTCTCTGTGACAAATGGAACGGTTGGATTGGCTGACCTTGGTCTTCTTGGTTTTCCACTAAAAGATTTACACTACCGATTTCTTTCTCAATTTACTCCAGTTTTTTATATCTGGATAAGAATATTCCAAGGTAATTCTTATGATCTTACGATTTTATTTATTTTAATTTTTTTTTATTGTAAGGTTTGACATTACTTTGATAGATATTTTTACTTTAAAATGAAAAGACTGTGGCAGTAGCACCATATATTGTGAATTACACTGGGCCCCTCTTCCGCCAATACCCTGGTAAGAATATTAATTTTGACATTACTTTGATGACATGTCAGCAGCCCCATCTGAAGCCATATATGCGTGTGAAATAAATATATTTACAAGTTTCACTAAAGTTATCTTTTTTAGAAGAATTAGCTTTAAAAATTACGAAATGTCTTCACATGCCAAATCATAATTTAATAGATAAATACTTCTAAAAACAATTACAATATAATGACAAATAAGATGCTACATCATTAAATATTTAATAATCAGAAAAAAGACCTGCTAATTGGTTTCTACAATTAGCTTGTTTTGTATCATGATGTATAAACCGTAATACTAGCATGTTTCAGTCTATAGAATTATATAAATATAAAACATGTTTTTTTTTTACTGCAACTATTATTGCAGGACCCTGGCAGGTGATGCTTAAGCAGACGTATAATTCGTATGCTTGTGTTGCTGAAAGTGAAACCCGCTTCACCCTTAATGAAGTAAGTATGAATTGCTACTCGTTTCCTTAGTGGTGGCAAACCGGTTGGGTTGGAAAACTAGTCAAAACATGGTTGAGTCAAACAGGTACATTTTGTATGAGTTGGGTTGACCCAATGCACTTTTTTTCCAATTGTTTATAATCAATTGAGGGGTGTTTAACGTTGCTTATTAGCACAAGGAGGTACTAAGTTTATGAAAACAGTTTTTTTTTTCATCCTAAGGGTAAATTTGTAATTGAGTTCATCAATAAGCGTTCCCAAACACCTCAACCCCATTGGCCCATTATGGTGACATATTTGATTAAAAAAGTTATCTTATTTTAGTAATGTTTTATATAAATAATTTAGGAAATTTTATAGAATGTTTGACCCTTTTCTTTTTAAGCTGATCTTTCGTTTATATTACTCGTTCGACCCGTTAGGGATAAAAGGTAACCTGCATCAAAACATTCATAGACATTTGTTTGGTATGGGCAGACGAAAGAAGAACTGCTAAGGGTTCTTGGACTGAAGGTGGAACAAGGAAGCCAACTTGAGTTCCTTCGCAGGGGCTATAAGGTAAATTTCTCATTTCTGGTATGTATATTTCTAGAAAGTTCCTGGGTAAATTACTCATCTGCCCATCATCATTATTATCATTATCATTATTATAAATACATTGATGGTAATTCACAAGAAGTTTCTTGGCTAAATTACTCATTTGCCCATTATCATGATTACAAAATTCCAATAAACTGATAGTAACCACATGATGTTCTGTTTGTTATGTTCAAGGGTAATTTAGACATTTGACAAATTAAATTTACAATTGTCTTCCCCACCTCATGAGAATTACGATATTTCTTCTCTCTAGAAGGCTTCTAGGCCAAGTTACTCATTTGGCCATTATCAGCACTACACATAAATTAATAGAATCCACAAGAGTGGGATAAGGCTTAGGTACCATGAGGTCCTGGGTTCGATTCCCACGAGGGGGGTTTTCCCAAATTTATTGGGTTTCCTCCTGAATTGGTGTATAGGCATTGTGCCTAGTGGAGATGGATATGATCGGGTGGTTCCGCTTATGGCACGATGATACTCCAGTGGTTTGTGGTCTGTCAGTGATCCAAATTTGTCGTTCAAAAAAAAAAAATCCACAAGATCTTTTTGTTAGTTGTGTTTAAGTGGGTTTTAGATATGTAGCAAGTTCAGTTTTATTCTACCCATGAAAAATCCAAAATATTTTCTCCTTGAAAAGATTCAGCATAAAGTACTTACTTTTGTTGATCCATGAGTTTGTTTTTTTTTTCTATTTTTCGGGTGTTGTAAATTGGATATCTAGTCAAACATTTTCCTCTAGAGTCAAAGGTTGCAATTTTCTTGAGACTGACCGAGCACATTTTTATACAGTAATCTATCTTTAAAGCAAATGATTTATAAAAATTTATGCATTTTTAATACACTGAGCAGCTTTCGACCAATTTGATCCAATTGGCATGTTTTCGTTTTTGTCATTTGTTTGTCTTACGAATTTGACCCATAAAGGCTTTGTAGAGTTCAAACTTTTGACCTTCTTCCATAACCCAAATTGACATGTCTACCATTTTTTTTGTACATTTGGTATAATTCGGTGTGTTGTCTGCAGACTGCAACATGGTGGGAGGAAGACGTTGATTTGGAGTTATCATCAGCATGGCGTAACTAAGTTGAACCCGATAGAAAAAAACGGGGCCTAGTTATGATCATTTCATATTGTTTTTACTTGTATATCAATCAGTACACATATTTCCTCTTGATTTTTTTTTCTAAAGTTTTATATGCTTCCATTTTTGTCACTAGGCCTCCTATTGGTCATAGTGAAGAATATATATGTAGGTAAAGGATCAAATAAAAATAATATTAACGTACGAAACGTACGCATTGAGGGAAAAAACAAAAAGTGGCGGTGTCATTTTGGTAATTATCAACAACTTCAAAATTACTGAGGAAAAAGCAAAAAGTGTCTTGTAGAGTAATTTTGAGCATCTGTAGAGTAATTTTGGGAAATGTAGGGTAATTATCAAATTACTCTAGTAGAGTAATTTTGACTTCTATAGAGTAATTTTGTAAAATGTCTTGTAGAGTAATTTTGTTAGCATTTAGTTATGGGGTTTAGCTTTATTGTTTAGTTTTTAGCTTTTAGTTGGGGGGGGGGGGGGGGGGGGTGGGTTAGGTTTTTGGGGGGTGGGTTAGTGTAATTTTGATAATTACCCTACACGACCAAAATTACTCTACATGAACATTTACAAAATTACTCTACAGAAGCTCAAAATTACTCTACTAGAGTAATTTTGAAGCTGCTAATAATTACCAAAATGACACCGCCACTTTTTTTGACTTTTCTTTCAATTCGTACGTTTCGTACGTTTATTTTATTTTTACGGGAACTTAACTCTATATATGTATCGTCGTAGATTTATTTTTATTGGACAGTTAACATCTAATGCATAATTTTCTATGGATTGATGTTGAAGATTAAGGGCAAGCATTGTAGCAACCTTTAACCTATTTATATCAAATCATTGATATCAGTTAAAAAGAAAACATGTTAAAAGTTGCCTATAGCAATACCAAAATCTGTACCATCTCTGGAATTGTTGTACCAAATAAACAATAGATCATCTTAACAACAGTTTTTTTTAAGTATATTTAACATATATGTTTTGACCAAAATGAGCTCGGATTGAAAAGGGTCGTTTTATCAAATGACAAATAACAGTTATGGTAACTGTATATTATTATTATTTTATGAGTAAATTACAAGTTTTGTCCTTTATGTTTACATTAAATTTCAGGCGCTGTCCTTTAGTGCAAAAGTTGACAGGCGGTGTCCTTTACCTTTCAAAATCTTGCAGGTTTTGTCCTTTAGGCCAAATCCAGTTAGATTTTTTGGTTAAATCTAGTCATGTGCAAGGCACAGGAGGGTACTATTGTAATTTAACCTCTTAAGGACTATTTTGTAAGATAAATTATATCAATGGGCTATTTTGTAAAAATAAAACAAAATAATTTAAAATATTATTTTTATAACCATATATATATATAATATATATAAATATATTTCTGAAATAGCAATTAGGAACCACCTATCACCACCATCCTCCACCTCCTCCACCACCATCACCCCCACCACCCTTCATCGAGGATGCAAAAAGCTGTGCTACCAACGAGTACCAGTGGATAAAGGTATTTTTGGCACTTTATTATTTGTTTTCACATACTAGCATCCTTTCGTGATTGTAAGCCTAATCTTAATCAACTGTGCCTTTTAATTGGATGTTTTTCGTATATGGGAAGTCTACTTATCACCAAACGCTGATGATCTATTTCTTATAAAAATAGACATGGTGCTTCTTCTTCCCAAAAATCCAAATCAACACCCCCAAAATCCCCAAAACCAAAAAACCCAAAAAATCTATTCCGGCCATCGAGTCTCCGGCCACCACCACCTGTAATCGCCAGTAACACCACCTCAACCGCCACACCTAACCCACCACCACAACCACCCCTTCACTCACCGCCGCCCCTAAGCCACTACCACAACCACCCGCCATCACCTAACACCACAGCCACCTCCATCCGGTTGTTAGAGAGAGAGAAAGAAAAGAGAGAGAGAGAGATAGACTGGCCAACCTGGTGCGCCGCCGTGAACTACCACAAAGAGTGATGGTCAACCTGTTGGTAGAGAGAGAGAAGGGAGAGGGAGGGACTTTCAGATCAAGAGAGAGAGTGTGAGAGTTTATATTTTATTTTTATTTTTAAGTTTAATGTAGAATAGCCCCTAGATATAATTTATCTTACAAAATAGTCCTTGAGAGGTGAAATTACAATAGTACCCTCATGTGTCTTGCACATGACTAGATTTAACCAAAAAATCTAACTGGGTTTGGCCTAAAGGACAAAACATGCAAGATTTGGAAAGGTAAAGGACACCGCCTGTCAACTTTTGCGCTAAAGGACAGCGCCTGAAATTTGATGTAAACATAAAGGACAAAACTTGTAATTTACTATTATTTTATAGATTAAACATAAAAAGACAATTAATATAAGGATTCATAAAACCCCCAACATAGCTATGCAAAACCTATGATTGAGTAATATTTTATCATACAAAGAACAACCTTACTAACACAAACAACACAACATAACATTATCCAGTTTTGATACATAGTTTTCAAATTTTGAGGTAAAGCATGAAACATATTACAACATCAACAAGAAAACACGTGACAAAACTTTGAGGTAAAGAATGAAACATATTACAACATCAACAAGAAAACATGTGACAACAATACTTATGTATAACATCATAAACCATATGCCTCAATTTACTCAGGAAACCAAAATATGCAATCCTCCATGATCTTCTCACTATCAATGGACCCATAATCATCCAAAATCCACAAACAAATCCAACCACCATGCTTATAATCAACCCCCAATCTGCTCCATCCTCTTCTTTTTTCTCTTCTATTGTATGAGTTGCTGCTTTAAGCAGTTCACAACCATTAGTTTCAGTTAGTGGAGCTCCACAAAGTTTGTTGCCAAAGAAGCTAGACTCATCGAAGCTTTGAAGCTGTGTACCTGTTGGAATTCTTCCTGTTAAATTGTTGAAGGACACGTTGAAGCTACTCAAGAAATGTAAACTTGACAAGCTCATGGGAAGTTCCCCGGAAAGCCTGTTTACGGATAAATCTAAAGATATCAGTTCTTTCATGTTTCCTATCTTCTCTGGGATACTTCCACTCAATTGATTTCTTGATAAATTCAACGATGTTAAGTCCAAGAGGGACATTAGCTCACTAGGAATGTATCCGGTGAGATTGTTACTCGAAAGGTCTATCAACATCACTAATGGAAGAATACTGCTATATGTGTCCTCTCGTCCGTTCGTCACCAATGAATCACCAGCAATAAAATATTCAGGTTGTCCAAAGGGGTAAGAAAAGACATGTCCTGAATTGCTTTCGATGCCGGAAAGGATGCTAAAGTTGTTGAAGCATCTCGGAACATTTCCAGATAGGTTGTTATGAGCAAGATCTAATATTTGAATATGTCTAATATGACAAAGCTCGTGAGGAATATTTCCAGCAAAACGGTTTGATCGAAGGTTGAGAATTCTTAAAAGAGTAAGTTTTGTTCCAATCCATGTTGGAATGCTTCCAGTAAGCTCATTCCTTCCAAGTTCAAGAACATCTAGTTCTGTTAAGTTCATTAGAGAAGAATGTAATCTTCCGGAGATCTTGTTCCCATGCATGTTCAGATACCGTAAAGGTAAAGAACCCAATGTTCTTGGAATCTCACCAGACAAACTGTTATTCCCCAAATTTAAGATACCCAACCTTGGCCATTTCTCCCAACACTCTGGAATGTCACCCGAGAGATGATTATTTTCCAAATTAAGAAAATATGTTGTCACACCACTGGAACACAACAAAGGATGTAACGATCCCCGAAACTCATTCGAGCTAATGTCAATAACTTCAAGTGTTGCAGGGATACCAGAGAATGTTAAAGGTCCTCGGATATGATTATTTGACATATTCAAATACATTAGATTGGAGAATGATCTTACAAATGATTCAGGCATGGCCGATGAAATGCCTGTGTTGCTTATGTCTAATTCCTCTAAATCCTTCTGTGATTGCAACCACAACGGAAATTGAGGCCCTAAAACCCAATTTCTCAGAGACAAATATTCCAACTGGAAAGGGGGAATCCAGTTTGCAACTTGCAGCCTTAAGATTAATTTGTTAGCTGATGCTATTAGAAACTTCAAGCTCACTAGTTTGATAAAGTGAGCTTCTGTCACAACACCTGTAAGCAAATTATCAGAAAAATCTAAAGAAGTCAACTTTGAAAGTTGTCCGAGGCTATCAGGAAGGCTGCCATCCAGACGGTTTGACCCAATATACAACTCCTCCAACGATGATAATTGTCCAATTGAGTCGGGAAGGCTGCCATCTAGTTTGTTAGACGCAGCATCCAACACCTCCAACGATGATAATTGTCCAATTGAGTCGGGAAGGCTGCCATCCAGTCTGTTAAACGAAGCATCCAAAATCTCCAATGATGATAATTGTCCAATCGAGTATGGAATGGGACCAGAAATTTGATTATAAGTAAGATATAATGTTCTGAGAAATGACAAGTTTCCTATGGAATGAGGAATTATACCAGTTATATAGTTCCCGAACAAGGATAATGACTCCAAGGCAGGTGATTTGCACTCGAAAAAACTTTCAAGAAAATATGTTAAACTAATATTACCAAGATTGTTACCAGACAAATCAATCTCTCTGAAATTACAAAAGTTACCCAATGATTTAGGTATTCTCTTAGTGAGTTGATTTTCAGACAAGTCGAGGCTAATAAGATTTGTTAGATTTTGAAGGGAATCTAAAACTGAACTTGAAATACCACAATTTCCAATATCTAACGAGATGAGATTACTACTGGACAACTCTTGAAATATTGAGGAAGAATTCATGAAATTAGTCCGGGCAACATGAAGCAACTCAAGAGAAGTCAGATTGCGGAAGCTAGGAATAGGACCATGAAAATCACACCCACTTAAATCCAATGAAACTAGACTAGTTACACTGAATATCCACTGTGATACTGAACTGCTAATATTATTCCAAGAAAGATCGAGAACAGAAAGGGATGTGAGATTGACACTAGGAACATACATGTGTAGATTTGAGAGTTCACACCAAGACAAATGTAGCTGGACCAAAGAAGGAAGGGTGTTAATCACCTGAAGCCAATCGGTTGATTTGCTAAGGTCCACGCCACTCATATCGAGGTGATGCAACATACCAAGACTTGACAACCACTTCATATTCGCCATGCTCGTTCTTTCAAAATATAGATCATGAAAACTTCCAAGACACAGAACATGTAATTCTGAGAGATTCCCTAGTTGTGGAGGGATTGTTCCGCCAAAATTGGAAGATGAAAGGTTAAGGTACCTTAGGTTTTGAAAAGAACCAATGAATTTAGGAACTTTGATGCCTCCAAAATCATTGCAACTCAAATCCAGATGCTTGAGTTGCTTTAGATCCAACAAAGATCGACTTATATCCCCCTTCAACTCAAATCCAGGAAGATGAACACGATGAACATGACCTGTGGAATTATCACAAGCTATCCCAGCCCATGTACAACAGTCCTTGAAGAACGATGTATTAACCAAGTTCATCCGAGTTCAAGAAATGGGCCTCTCGGGCCGGTGATGTTTATTTGTTTTACTTTAGTTTATTATGGGTCAAACACTAGTAAGTTTATGTTTTATTTGTTTGGGCCGCAGGCCATGTATTTGGGTCGAACAGAATGTTATTCCAGTCCATTATGCATCGGTTAGAACACAAGGGTTTGGGCCGATAATATTGAAACGGTACGTCCACGTTTTTTGATAACTACCGAGCGGTTATCATGGGATAGACACATCCCTTCGCTGAACAGACGTGACGTTTGGAGACGTACCCCTTCACTTCAATATATACGGCTGCACATCCTTGTTCTCGATCGGTTGGTTAGTATTTGTTCAAGTGTGTAATTACAAGTTATTGATATTCAAGTTCTAGTTCATTCAAGTTCGTATTCGGTTAGTTTATCATTCACAAGTTTGTTTCGTTCAATTTCATAATGATGCACTGTGATTGTTGTGGGTTGTTTGAAAACGATTGTGTGTGCGGTCACAACACCGTCCGTTCCGAATGGTCCTGGGTTTCCGATGACGATGATACCAACATTGGTATCAGAGCCAAAGGTTTAACAGGAAGCGGAAGGAGTTGTGATCAAGAAGGAAACCGGGTTTTTGGAAACAAAAGGAAATCGGTGGAAACCGATTATGGTGAGGATGATATTGTTCGTAGTGGAAAGTGCGGCCGGGCGGCGGAAGAGGATGAGTACGCGCAGGGGAAGCCAGCCATGCGAACCAGGAAGCCACCAACGAAGAAGTTTCCAAAGAAAGTGTTTCAAAAGGGTTTCGTGAAGAAGTCCGGTAAGAAATCAAATGCACCAGTGGGTAGGCCGAGAAAACCGGGGGTTCGGTGTTTCAAGTGCAAGGAATTCGGCCATATCGCATCGATTTGCCCAAGTAAGTACATCAAGTTATCACCATTACCAATTGAAAGTGATTATATTGTGAAAGATACTTGCGGGGGCAAATGGGATTCAATATGGGTTGTTGATCCCACGTTCAAAACACATATGACGGGAAACCGGAATTTGTTTAAGTGTTTTAAGAGACACTTCGGGGTTGTGACAAACGAAAGTAGGAAAGACTTTTCGTTTGTGCATGGAATAGGAGAAGTGAGAGTGCCGGTGGACGGCAAAGACAAGACGATCCCGTGCGTAAGTTATGCACCAAGTCTAGACAAGAATGTTCTAAGTCTAGAACAACTCTTGTTTCAAGGGATAGAAACGGTCACCATGGGAGATACGTGTGTGTTAAAGAAAATGTTTGGTTGTCGGTCGAAAGGGTTCGACATCTATGAAGACAAGTCGGAAGTCGATTTGGAACAAGATTATCTTAATGCGTTCTATGATAATCTTGGCGTTGATAATGGCTACAAGAAGGAAAAGAAGGAATTCCAAGAGTGTTTGGGGGATTATTATGAACGGGAATTCGAGAAGGCGAAAAACAAAAAGAAAGTGTACGGTGAACATTCAAACGCTAGAAAGAAAGAAGTTGTGTACTCCAAGAAAGCGAAAAAGGCACTTTTGATTTACATTGAAGGCGAGAAAGATAACCCGCGTCAATCAAGAGAAATGCTTCGGGAACGAGCAATAATTCTCTCACAACTCGAGGAAGACGTCGTTGAAAGAGATTTGATTATGGAAAGTTGCGTGGAACCGGGGGATCTTATCACATTGCACGAGGAAGTCAAGAAACACCCAAGGTTTTTCGATGCACCATTCGAAGAAATCTTGATTTGGTTTATTTCGGACTTTCTTAGGATTGCATGTGAGAAAGCAATGCCGCCAGAATTGATTGATGGCCGAGACCTAAGTCTCATATTGTTACACCGCATCGTGAAGCACAATGGAGGGTTCAAAGAAGTGATGGAGAAAAACATGTGGGACGTGATTGCGGCCAAGTACGGTTACGAACCGGATGATGCTTACGAGGTAAAAGTCGCCTACGTCTATTATTTGGAATTAGTCGAGTGGTACTTCGACTACATGAGGAAGGAGCGTGAAAGAAAGAAAGATGACATGACTGGAAACTCAAGTAACAATTGCGGTTGGCTCGACGAATCAAGCGACGACGACGTGGTGGTCAAGATCGAGGTCACCAACAATCGCAAGGAGTGATCGTGATCAAAGACTCGGATGCTCTTGCTTAAGGGGGAGAATGAAGAACGATGTATTAACCAAGTTCATCCGAGTTCAAGAAATGGGCCTCTCGGGCCGGTGATGTTTATTTGTTTTACTTTAGTTTATTATGGGTCAAACACTAGTAAGTTTATGTTTTATTTGTTTGGGCCGCAGGCCATGTATTTGGGTCGAACAGAATGTTATTCCAGTCCATTATGCATCGGTTAGAACACAAGGGTTTGGGCCGATAATATTGAAACGGTACGTCCACGTTTTTTGATAACTACCGAGCGGTTATCATGGGATAGACACATCCCTTCGCTGAACAGACGTGACGTTTGGAGACGTACCCCTTCACTTCAATATATACGGCTGCACATCCTTGTTCTCGATCGGTTGGTTAGTATTTGTTCAAGTGTGTAATTACAAGTTATTGATATTCAAGTTCTAGTTCATTCAAGTTCGTATTCGGTTAGTTTATCATTCACAAGTTTGTTTCGTTCAATTTCATAATGATGCACTGTGATTGTTGTGGGTTGTATGAAAACGATTGTGTGTGCGGTCACAACACCGTCCGTTCCGAATGGTCCTGGGTTTCCGATGACGATGATACCAACAGTCCTTGTTCTCAGCAACCCACGAAGCGAGTCGTTGTGATTCATCAGTGAGGCCATGCTTGAACTGGAGAAGTGCTTGTCTCTCAACATCATTGCATAACACATGATGAGAGTTTTGATTAGATGAGCATAAACGAAACAAGGCCAAAACAACAAGTAAGAACAAGTGAAAACAAGAGAAACAAGAATATGAAGATGGAGCACTCATATTGTTTGATATTAGTTTAGAAGATGAGATGGGAGCTTAATCTAAACTCCAATATTTATAAATACCAATAGTACGTAGCTTTTACTTGGCTGTATGAATAGACTTAAACATCTAGTAAACGCCAAGTCAAGTAAACGAATGGTACACACATGCACCAGTCTATACGGATACAAATAGCATCAGTGTGTGGACATGATAAATGAGAGTGATGGATGAATAAAGCAATTTAGAATAAGTCAAGGTTGGCTTAGCTGTCATCCAAAGTTAGTGGACATAAATGGAGAAGTCTGTAATCAGCTTTCATTTCAAGTTAGAAAACCAATCAAAATTGGGACCAGTTTGTGAAAAGTAGAAATCAGTCATTTATGACTAAATCTGTCAAATTAAGCTCATATATCGATAGCAGGTGATATAATGTCCTGGTAGTAAATCGACCATGTTTAGAGAAGCCGAATTCAGAAAGTGTTCAGACATAAAACAAAGAGCTCGCGCTAAGTGGGCTGCGGAGGGTGATGAGAACTCGAAGTACTTTCATGCTTTGGTAAATAGTAGGAAGGCTGTTAATGCTATACATGGTCTAAACATTAATGGTGAGTGGGTCTCTAAGCCGAAGGTTATAAAGAAACAGATTCTTTCATTTTTCCGAAACAAATTCAAAGATCTGAATCAGAATAGGCCGAAGCTGGTTTGCAATAATATCAAAAAATTATCGGAGGCTGAAAGCAATCTTTTAATCGAGCCTTTCTCGGAGGAAGAAATCAAGGCTGCAGTTTTTGACTGTGGGGATGACAAATCCCCGAGCCCGGACGGGATGAACTTCAGATTCATTAAGCACTTTTGGGAATTATTTAAAGATGATTTTGCTAAAGTTTTTGATTGGTTTCACTCGCATGGTAACATAACATTAGGAAGTGGGTCGTCTTTTATTGCCCTCGTTCCTAAGATTCCCGACCCGGTTACGCTTAAAAACTATAGGCCTATTAACCTTGTCGGTGTGATTAGCAAGGTGATTTCTAAAGTTCTCGCGAACCGCATGAGATTGGTGTTGGATGGGGTCATTTCGGAGTCCCAATCGGCTTTTCTGAGAGGGAGGTATATTCTGGACGGTCCTCTCATAGTCAATGAGATTATCTCTTGGATCAAAAGGAAGAAATCCAAAGCCTTTATCCTCAAACTAGATTTTGACAAAGCATATGATAATGTTAATTGGAAATTCGTGGTGGACGTGCTTCATCAAATGGGCTTTCACGAGACTTGGTGCAAGTGGATATGGGGCATTTTAAAGTCGGCTAATTCTTCGGTATTGGTTAATGGCTCGCCGACTTTCACGTTCAAATGTGAAAAAGGGATGAGACAAGGGGATCCGCTCTCTCCGTTCCTTTTTTTGGTCGTGATGGAAGCCCTTTCGTGCATGATTGAGAAGGCAAAGGAAGAGGATGTGATTAGAGGCATTAAGATATCTAACAACGGTCCGTGTATCTCTCATCTTTTTTATGCGGACGACGCCATCATGATGGGTGATTGGTCCTGGAATGAAGTGGTGAATGTGGTTAGAATTCTTCGGTGTTTTTTCTTAAGTTCGGGTTTGAAAATTAATATCGACAAGTCCAATTTATACGGGCTAGGAGTGGGAGTGGATGAAGTTGGAGAATTAGCTAGTATTGTGGGCTGCAAACCGGAATGTCCTCCCTTCATCTACCTAGGGCTCAAGGTTGGAGCGAATATGAACCGGATCTCCAACTGGCAACCGGTGTTCGACATTTTCCGTGCTCGGCTTGCCAAATGGAAATCCCAACTTCTCTCTATTGGCGGTAGGGTGGTTCTCATTAAATCGGTTATGGAAAGTTTACCAACGTATTACTTTTCACTTTATAAAGCTCCAAAGAAAGTGATCGTGTCTTTAGAATCCATGATAAAAAACTTCTTGTGGGGAGGTAATTTAGAAGAAAGAAAGATGCATTGGGTCGCGTGGGAGAAGGTTACTCGGCACAAGAAAAATGGAGGTTTGGGCTTGAATAATTTAAACGTGATCAATACGGCTTTGTTGTCCAAATGGGGATGGAGGTACAAGGTTGAGAAGAATAATCTTTGGAAAAAAGTTGTCGACTCCATCCATTCGAGCCGGAAGGGGTGGGAGTGCATTCCTTTTAAAAAATCGTGCTCCGGTGTATGGCTTAACATAGCAAAAAACTTCATCAAAACGAAGGTAGAAGGGAGGTCGCTAAGAAGCTTTTTGAGAGGTACGGTGGGTAATGGAGAGGATATAAACTTCTGGCTTGATCCTTGGTTGTATAATGATTCTCTTAAAAATTTATATCCAGAATTATTCAGCTTGGAGGTCAAAAAGAAGTGCAGTGTGGCTGACAGAATCAAGCTTATTGATAACATGATTCAGCTTAAATGGAGCTGGAGATCTGACATCGCTGCAGCAGGTCAAGCCTCGTGCCTTTCGCAGCTGCAATCGGACCTTGCGGGGGTCACGGTTTCGGCTTTCTCGGATCAGTGGAGGTGGAGTGCAGAATCGACAGGTACTTTTTCTGTTAAATCAGTCAGACGATTGCTGAAAGACGATGAGGCCCAAGGAAGCTCGTTCGTTTTGAGTTGGTGCAAATGGGTGCCCGCTAAGGTTAACATTCACGCGTGGAGAATGGAGTTGGATAAAGTTCCGACCGCTGAGGCTTTAACAAGGAGAAACATCGGCATCGCCTCTTCCGTATGTCCGATGTGTAACTCGGAAGAAGAAACTGTTGATCATGTGTTTAACACGTGCATGATTGCTGCAAACGTTTGGAACGGAGTTAGTGTTTGGTGTAAGATCCCTAATATCTTCGCCTTTTATCTAAAAGACCTTTTATCGATTTTCAAAGACCTTGAGGCTTCGGAGAAGAAAAAGGAAGTGGTACAGGGTATTATTTTGATTGGATGTTGGAGCTTGTGGCGAGCTAGGAACAGCGTTAAGTTTTCCAATACTCCGGTTAGAATAGAGAAGATTTTGAGTGAGATTAAGGCTTTAGGCTATTTATGGTTTTCTTATAGATCGAAACATAGAGGTTTGGAGTGGAGGGATTGGTTATCGTTTGTAAATATGTAATTGGTTTTGTTTTGTTTTGCCGGCCCGGCTTGGGTCGGTGGTTGTGTTAATGATAGTTACCTTTCAAAAAAAAAAAAAAATCGACCATGATAATTTTATCAAGCTGAATTTTGTTTTACCATAAATCAATCAAGTTATTATCATGTAATAAATGAGACCGTTGCCGAATAAATCAATCAAGTTATTATCATGTAATAAATGAGACCGTTGTAGAATAAATCAATCAAGTTATTATCATGTAATAAATTTTGTGTTTAAGGCCAGGCGGGGCGGTCCATGATGGACGCCCGGCCACGAGTTATAACATCACGAACACCGCCGCCCCTTGAATTTTAACGCGTTATTTTTTCAACGCGTACAAAATATCACGCGTGAAACTTCAGTGTATCAATTGTTCTGCATGTTTGACACCTGTTGCATGATGACGCTCTAGACCAATTGTTCTGCAGCATCAAAAGTGAAATGAAATTATAAATATTTTTAATTAGTTGAAGTTGGCTTTTTTATCACTAGTGATGTGACAATCCGAACTTTCAAGGTCAGTGTCTCGTTGTTAAGCGATTCTGTTTCTTGCTATTTCTCGTTCTTATCCTCTACGATGATAAAAAAAAAATTAATTAAATTAAGTAAATACTCGTGATTAGAATGTATTTGTTAAGTGAATGACGTGACTGGATATGCTTGTTTGTGTGTAACTGTGTGACTACAAGGAATCGTTAGAACATTTCTGCGTGTCGACTAGTTAACCTTGTTAGATCTTGGGTTTCCGGCTATTGGGCCGCATTAGGGATCCTTGCGGTACACTACACTTCGACCGAATCAGCAAGAATCGAGCCCAACCTTCCTCGAGTGGGCCTTAATCGAATCTGGCCCAGCAGTTGTAATGCTTAATGAGTAATGGACCAGCCCACTTGATTAGATACGGCTTTATATTGTGTTATAGTGTACGTAAGTTTCATCATCCCCAAACCCTATAACCTCTCAAGATTGTATACGGCAGTAGCGAGACCCCCCCCCCCCCCCCTTCGTGGACATCATCTCAGCCTGGAGTTTTGGTTAGTGAAATTACGTCACATTAAGATTGTTTATTTGATTCTTGTGTATAGGTGTTTGATTCTTGTTTATAATGACTCTCAATTAATAAATATGCGCTCATGCAATCTGATGTGATGAACCATGTTACGTGGAAATAGGATGGTGCCGTGTATGTATTACATGCTTGTGATTGTGTAGATAGTTATAGACGTTTAAGACTGATGTGATTCAGTTACTTTACTTATGATAGAAGTATAACTAATATACATGTTAAGGAACAAATTATTGAGATGTAAGAATGAGTATAATGGTACGATAACATGTTAGAGATTAATGGGCTTATATCTGTGATTTAATGGCTGCTGGTCCGTATAATAACATGTGAATAACGATCATTAGGTCAACTCTCGTAACTATTTGGTAAGTATATTGAAAACGGCAGACATGATGGTTAATGTATAACAATTATGAAACTGATCCATAATTCATGGTCTTGTGGGCCGATGTAGTAATGGGCTGCACCATAGACATTGAAATTGTTATGTACTATTTAGAGTGGTATTACATGAGTGGTTTTGATAAAATTAATGGATGTGAAGGTCATACACATGAAATATTTAAAATATAAACCTGGAATAAAAGAGTGAATGATGTACAGTTGTGGAATGCTTGTGGGCCGATTATCTTGACAGAATATGTGTATAATTGTTTAGGCCACATGTAGTTGATGAACCTTCACATGTTTATATTCGAATGGCCAGTTCTGGGCCACAAACAAGTTGATGTATAGCTGGGCCGGAACTTATTGGGCAACAAAACAGATTTGGGCCAGCAACATGGGGTCGATTAAGACTACTAAGGTAGTGAGTTCGAGTAACATGTTTTGATGTGCAATGTGTGTTTAGTTGGGTTAATAAGTGTGTTATATGCATACTTTATTAATTGGAACATATGTGTTAATAGTTGGGTTAAAACATGGATAAGCAGACTAGGTGTGAATACATACAACATGCTTGGGTGATTACAAGTTAAGTAGTTGGTTATTAACAGAAATGCACGAATGAACTGTTGTGAACTGAACTGTATGTGTACGCTATGTGAGTAATAAAAGTGTGTGACGTGAACCTTGAATGCATTGATTAATTAATTATATACAAAGTGCACGAAAACTGACGGTTACCGGTAATCCTTTAGGGCGTGGTTGATCAAATAGTCAAACGAGTAAATAATCTACCGAGCAATCAAAGGTGAGTTCATTGCTTTTCTCAAGCATGGATCCCAGGGAAGGGATAACGGGTAACGTTCCGAGGTGGAATGCATGTGTAATGGGATGTTGGTTATTGTACTCAGTTTCTATCATTGTAAGACCACTACATCTACCGGGTCGTTGCTTGTAGGGCAACGGGGGTTATTAGTTGATAGCGCTATTAGGTTTGGCACCCTCACGACGTTCGAGGAGAACGGGCGTGAACTAATTACCTTAAAACATGACCAATGCTTTGATAGAGGCATTGGGGTTGGCAATCACATATCATATGGCCATTCGGTAATCGAGTAATAACAACATCAAAACATCGAAACATCAAACATCTTAGCAACAAACAACATATCGTCTTGTAAACTGTTTTACTCACATGATTGGTAACACAACTTGGTAAACAAACACAAACCTTGAACTCACCAGCGTAGTCTGACACACTTGTTTACATGCTTGTAGGTAATCATTGAAGGAAATTGGGAGCTTGCCGTCTGATGCTGCTGGAGTGGTTGTGGTCATGATAAACAATTACATTGACTTGGTTTTGATACATTTACACACTTATACATTTATGCTTCCGCTCAATACTTTGGTTTTGGTTTAACTTACAAACAATACATTTCTTTCAATTAAGTGTTTCAGTACATTATTACTTGTGTTTGATATGATTGGTGGCTCTTTGTTGGATCGTTGCACCTCTATTAGGGACATGCCCTAGGTGGTAAATTGGGGGTGTGACAAGTGACCGCCCCCACTACATTTCTATCACTAGTGATAGAATATTGGGTGATGACATGGCATGAGTTGATTGGATATTGGAAGTGATAGAATTCTATCACTAGTGACCACCCCTCCTCCCCTAAGGGTTGGTGGGGTGGTTTACTAGTGATAGAATTCTATCACTCACAAGCACCAATCAAATTCCGCCATGTCATCAACCATTTTTCCATCACTCACAACCTTTTTTAGGCGGGGTGGTCATCACTCACCACCACACCCAACAATTTCCCCCCAACCAACAAATACCATCACAAAATAAATCATCACGCGTTAAAAAAATAACGAAAATCGGATTTCGTGGAAGATTAACGCGTTGAACTTTTAGCCGGCGGTGGAGGATAACGCGTGATGGGTGGTGGCCATGATAGTTTAACGCACGAGCCCGCCTCCCCTAATAACGTCTCCACACCCTTCTACATGATGGTGAGTACACTACTAGAAAAGTGGTCATTTTGCTACGGAAATTTCCTACGCAAAAAAATGCGTCATAAATTCTGACACATTTACTACGCATTTCCTACGGAAAAAAGACCTTGATTTTTTTGGGCAATTTGTGACACAATAGTGACAAATATACTAATTCTAAGTATTGTGTCAGAAATGCGTAGCAACTTGCTACGCATTTCCGACGGAAACAATATTTATTTGTTGGAATTAGATTTATATGTTAAATTCATTTAAATATTAATTGTTGTGTCAGAAATGCGTAGCAACTTGCTACGCATTTATGACGAATTATTTATTATTATACTTAGATTATATTTTAATGTTTAATCAACATTATTATTAATTATTGCGTAGGAAATGTGTAGCAACTTGTTACGCATTTGTGATGGAAAATTTATTGTGTAGGAAATGTGTAGCAACTTGCTACGCATTTGTGATGGAAAATTTATTACCATATTGTGTAGGAAATGTGTAGCAACTATCTACGCATTTGTGATGGAAAATTTATTGTGTAGGAAATGTGTAGCAACTTGCTACGCATTTGTGATGGAAAATTTATTGTGTAGGGTTTAGATGTGCAATGGACCGTTGGATTGAAAATTAGGTGAGCAATGGACCGTAGGATGGTGATCCGTGTGAAGTTTAACTAAAGCTTTTGATTGGCTCAATTAGGTGAGCATGGAATCTATTACTTGTATTATTATTAACTAGTTAATTAATGAAAAAATATTATTATTATTAATATGGTGGCACATAAATTATATCCAGTTTTTTATAAACTTGTTATATCAATTTGTTTTTATAAATCACATTAAAAGTGTAATTATATCAATTTGTTTTTATAAATCGTATTAAAAGTGCAATTATATCATTTTTTTTTAAATCTCCCTAAGTATAGAGTACAACTACTCAATGCATCAACATGTAGATAATTTATAATGTATAAATATGTTTCATATTTTATTATTACCATATAAACACGTGATTTACGGCTCTTAATTTCTCGCAAAATAAGCATTAGAACGATAATAAATAGTGTTTAAGGCGAACGTTACCTCTGTTCATGTTCTTTTATAAACTATTCGCCGAACGTTTGGTTCGTATGCAGCCCTAATTATTATATAACTATAATACATTTAATTTTTGTAAGTATGTTTTGGAATTAATAACTAAATCTTATTTGATAGTTGTAAATAAAAAGAATAACGAAACATATTTATACATTATAAATTATCAACATGTTGATGCATTGAGTAGTTGTACTCTATACTTAGACCGTGGGGTATGGGGCGGGGGTTTGGGCGTGGGTTTAGGTTTTTGGGTGATGGTGGGGTGAGGTTTATTGTTTGTTTTGGGTTTATTTTGTTTGTGCTCACACTAGTAGTTATAACTTTTCAACTTTTTGTTATAGCACGAGAAACAAGTTCAGTTTAGATGACGGTTCGGGGTCGCGATTGATGACGTTAGTGGAGGTGTTTAAGGTGTGGCTCGAGTTGGGGCAATCTCGGTTCAGGTTCAGTTCAGTCAAAACGAGTTGGGGCAATCTCGGTTCAAGCTTCGGATGAATATGGAATTTTATTTTCTTTATATTTGTAGATTTTATACATTTTTTGTTTGTAAATTTGTATAAATTTATGATTAATGTTATTAAATTTTTATAGTTTTTAGTTTTATTTGCTTTTGTATAGAATAAAACTAGAAAAAAAAACATTTTCTTTAAACAAAGCATATTTTTACTGATGGGTTTGTGACACAAAATCCATTGTTGAAAACCTTTAATTTTTTTATTTTATTTATTACAAATTCGTCAGAAATGCGTAATAAAAAGGTAGTAGGAAATTTGTCATAAACTATGAAAAAATATAAAAATTAAATTTCGTAACAATTGTGTAGCAAAAATTAAAAATTAACTTCTGTTAAATGGGTAGGAAAATGCGTAGAAAATGTGTAGCAATTTGTGACAGCCTTTTTCTGTAAGAAATGGGTAGGAAAATGCGTAGAAAATGCGTAAAAGCAGTTTCCTACGAGTGGTTTTCCTACATATGCATTTTGTCACAAATTCGTAGAAAATCACGAGTTGTGACGCATTTCCTACGGAAAATGGTGTCAGTAATTTTAATTTTTCTAGTAGTGGTAGTTCAATTAGGCTATGCGGTATGGCGATGGTCCATCATTGGAGAATGATTCGTCACGTAAGAGCCACGTGGAATGGGTATGAGGATCAGGGCCGGCCCTGAGCATGTGCCGGGTGGGCGACGGCTCAGGGTCAAAAACGTCAAAGGGCCCGTAAAAATATTTTAAGATGTTATATATATATGTATCTTATATATTTATATAATTAATACACGTCAGCATCGATTGCAACCTACTCCAGTGGTTGTTGGCTTGCCTTTTAACGCACTGCTCTCGGGTTCGAGCGTGTCTTTAGTCGTATTTTTAGATTTATGCTGCAACTCTTTTTTCTCTCTGTATGTTGGTATATTTTCATATTGATACTGCAACTATTTCAATCTTTAGGCGATATCAAGCATGAGACAACCAAATTCACTTAAGTTTTCTTTTTCTCTTTTTTTATTGTTTTAATATTATTTCCATACTATAAATTTGGAACCTATTTATGCATAGAGGTTGTACACAATGTTTAGGGGAATTTTAAAAAATAATGATATTACACTTTTAATCCAAAACTATTTGATTTTTTACTTTTAACCTAAAAGTTTTCATCTTTTGCAATTTAACGTTAGAACTTTGGTCTCCAACACTTTTCATGTTTCACAAACTAGTATTACTAGTTATTATTACTTATAAACATTTTTTTTATTTTAACTTCTAAATATTTTTTACAAATTATTCGAAAACGACCTAAATATGTTCGGTTCATTATAGTACATGTAATATGGTATTAATGTATGTATAATGTTTTACAAATTTCTAAATTTAGCGCTACAACGCGCTTATATTTTCTACTTTTCAATACAAGTTTTATTAGAAACTTACCCGAATTGGTTTGGTCCATTACGATACCCGAATCAGTTCGGTTAAAAGTAAACCCAAACTAGGCCCTCGCCAATCTATTTAGCACTTCAACTAGCCCAAATATGCTTGAGTTTTTTGAGTGCCAATATTTTTAATCAATTAGACCCAACCCACAGGCCTAAATATTTAAACATTTATAAATACCAATAGTACGTAGCTTTTTCTTGGCTGTATGAATGGACTTAAACATCTAGTAAACGCCAAGTCAAGTAAAAGAATGGTACACACATGCACCAGTCTATACGGATACAAATAGCATCAGTGTGTGGACATGATAAATGAGAGTGATGGATGAATAAAGCAATTTAGAATAAGTCAAGGTTGGCTTAGCTGTCATCCAAAGTTAGTGGACATAAATGGAGAAGTCTGTAATCAGCTTTCATTTCAACGTAGAAAACCAATTAAAATTGGGACCAATTTGTGAAAAGTAGAAATCAGTCACGTCAATTTTGAAGGAGTCCAAGTAAACCATGAAAGGTGCATGCATAGTTACCTAAATCGCTAGGGTAGCCACGATCCACGTATTGGATCGTGGTGTACCCAATCGCCAGTCGCTAGCGATCCAAAACGCCATGGTACGGCGATCCAAGTCGATTAGGTACGGCTGTCCAAATCGATCAGGTACAGCGCTCCAATTCGATCAGGTACAGCGAATTTGATTAAAAATCTAGGCGTACCAGGTTCAATTTGGTACGTATCTGGTCCAATTTGCTCGTTGATCTTGGTCTACAATTCGAATATGTTTGATTGTTGTTTGTCTGATTGAAACAAAGAAGAAGAGGTGTAGCGGGCTGGTAATGTGAAAAAGGAGCGGCTGGTAGAAATATTAGGGTTTTTGTGTTGTTTAGTGAAGAAAAAGAACTGAAAAGAGAAATGGTTTGTTTGTGCGGCTCTTAAAGCATTTCTAGGGTTTTAGGTTTTGTTTTTTCTTTTCCGTGGAAAAAATGATAAAGTTGGGGTTATATTGTTTGACAGCCAAGGGGTTTTCAATAAATCAAATAAAAGAATTAATGTGTGTTTTTAGAACTATATGTTTATGTTTTCTATTTCGTAATATGAATATTGGATTTTGGTTATTTGGATTTGTAATTTCTGTTTTAATGTGTGTATTCCGAACCGGACTCAATGATTCACTGTACCGGATCGTACCAAAATGAACCTACCCCCCTCCGTACCGAATTCGTCCTATCTAGCGAATCGCGTACCCGAACCACGTACCCGAACCGGAGCGAACCGCGAATTAGGTGACTATGGGTGCATGACTAAATCTGTCAAATGAAGCTCATATATGGATAGCAGTTGAACTATATTTGTTCTTTTAGTCTAAATTAATCATCTTTGAATCATATAATCATTTGAAAGTTTTAATATATAAAACAACACAAGAACCACAACCAATTCATGCCCTGATCGTAAATTGACCATGATATATTTATCAAGCCGAATTTTGTTTTTCCATGCCAGCATAATGTATAAACACCCATAGGCAATAAAGGAATTTTTATATATGTTTTATCTTCAGTATATATAAATAAACAGTCTTTCAATTTTTTTGGGCTTTTGGGCATCTACCTTTGTGCGAGCCTACTTAACATGCAGTTTAACATCAACTCTATCGGTAGGATTTCAAATTTAAACTAACATCAACGAATAAATTAGAAAAAAACATATTCAATCCTGGTACTTATAAGTTTCTTAATCCTTAGAGTTAGGTGACCCGGGGCGCCCTGTGATGACAAATCCTTCACGCGTTGAAGGTAGTGAAACACCGCCACCGCCACATTTATTAACGCGTGGAGATTATAACGCGTCCTCATCATCACGCGTTGTAATTGAAATTTTGGAACGTTGAAATGACCGTTGGTGAAAAAATTTGACCGTTTGTTTATTATTTGGCTATATATATACACACACAATGCAATTATTTAAAATACCAAACAATACAATTCTTCCAACACAAAAAATACAATCTTTCAAACTTCAAAAAAATTCAATTCAACCGAAAATAGAAGGCTCAAACAAACGAGGTTCGGGTTCGAAGAAAAAAGCCGTATGACCGAAGGTTCGAGCTAATCTTGGCGAGCCGGCGAGATTTCGGTTGCAAGACGAACCCAACCCAATCCCACCATTTCAAACCCAACCGTTTCCCAACCAACCCTTTCAAACCCAACAATTTCCACAATTTCAAACCCAACCGTATCAAAACCAACCTTTTATTCCACCATTTCAACCTCAACAATTTCAAACAAAACCGTTTCAAACCCATCATTTCAACGTCGACCCACTAGAAGATAACAATCTCATCCCCCAATTCGCCCGTGCATACCACGAACCACAACAACAACTTGATGACGATAGTGAACCGGTTGAAGAAGAAGAAGAAGACGATCAAGAAGTTGAAATCGTCCCAACATCCGCTCGGAGAGCTTGAAGGAGCGAGGAGGAGGTCGCCTTGTTCAAGGCATACTTGCACATCTCCAAAAACAAGAAACATTCGAATGAGCAAAAAAGAGACTTGTTTTGGAGACAAGTTATATCTCATTTTGGCAAACTTCCCGGTTCGACCGAACGAAACATGGATTAAATGACTTCGAAGTGGGGAGATTTGAACCGAAAATGAGTAAATTTAACGCTTGCTTCATTCAATTGGTACGTTTTTTATAAAGTAAACTGTTTTTTTTTATTTTTTATAAACCGTAAACCGGTTTTTTTATTTTTTAAAAACAGAAAACAGTTTTTTTTTATTTTTAAAAATAGAAAACAGTTTTTTTATTCTAAAAAACATAAAACTGTTTTTATATTTTATAAAACATAAAATTGTTTTTTTTTATTTTTAGAAAAACAGAAAAAGTTTTTTTATTTAAAAAAACAGAAAACTGTTATTTTTTATCTTATTTTATAAAAAAAAAAAATTTGTATTTTTTTAGACCTGAAATTCACAAAGCGGAGTGAGCGGTGCGACTATCATAAAAAACGCCTTAGAAGACTATTGCCGGTTATACAAGCATAAAACTTTTCCACACTTGGCGGCATGGGAGGTTGCGAGACATCACCCGAAGTGGGTACCGGTTGCATTGGTCGACATGGGTGGACAAGTTGATAGGATGCTATGTTTGCTGTGACGAATCAAGTAGGAAGTCTAGAAAGTCACCAAATTAGAAATCTGAGTTGTCGGAATAGTTTATTTGTTTTTTGAGACTAATATCTGTAATGGCTGTTTATGCTTTATATGTTAGTGGTATGGGACATTAACGTTAAATATATTGTCACTTAATAGTTGTTATGGATTCTCTTGAACAACCTGTTTCGCTCAATGCCACGCCCCGATGTTTCTGCCATCTGTTGGGGTGTGCCAGATTGGCATCAGAGCCATAACTATAAGGGATTAGGAAAGACACGACCTAGTCCGAGTTTGATGTCTTAAGATTGACCTAGTCTATAGTCTAAGTACCAACAGACCCACTCTGTGCGAACCCAGTAGGGGTTTTTGCATGAACCCACTCTTGTTACTCTCGCTTAAAAACTACATCTTCGTGCGAACACCGCATACTACAGCTTCGCACGAAGACAACCTTTCCTAAGGCTGGAAACTACTTAGCCTTTCCTAGGGCTAGCATGATACACACGTTTACAAAAACACTCGCATAACACAACCGAGTGGTTGGTCGAGATCAGGCGTGAAAACCGAGAACTCTCGATAAAGTCACTCACTCCACGCGTATTTTTACAATCAACACGAGAATTCTCATTGAGTCAGGAGTGAAATCCATATCTTGATGAAATTCTCCATCTCTATCTCGCGGTTTTGCCACACTATCAGGAGCGACGTCGTTAGGTTGGGGGTGAAACCCGCCCCTTAATAACACGTTCCACTCTCTATTTGGGTTTTTACAAAACTCTCACCAAGGTCTCGATGGATTCCAATGACTTGATTCACTTATTAACTGGAAGGATGAGTGTCGTTCGCCCTGATTGCGGCGACAGCACAGTCTATTAGGCCAAAGCGTGTACTCGGAGTCGTTGTGGATAGTCGAAACACTTTGGGTAGTTGATGTCTAACTCCCAAGACAATCTATTTCGATTCTAAGCCCGCAATCACTGATTGTACGAGTTATCGATTTCATGTGATTTATATGTTTATCTGTTTAAATGTTTCGATTTCGGAGACTTATTCGTTTTCCGCTCATCGCTCCAATAAACACGCACAACTCACACAGCTACCGAATCTCAGGCGCTAAATAAGCGCAACGCAAACTCTTAACTCTCGTACGCAATACTCTCTATACTACTCGCTATGCTACTCGCTATTGTAACATCCGCCAAAAACGGATCTCCGAAACCCGACCTAGATTGCAAAATCGGACCCATTGGAAATTAAAAATGTGAATTTTAATAAATTTTATTATCTTATTACTTTATGTTGGTTACGTATCAAGATGGGTAATAAACCAGATTAAAAATGAGTAATCGTATAAAGAATATTGGTTAGTTCGGGTAAAATCTTAAAAGGGAGGTTTTAACGACGTTATATATGTTAATTATATGACATGGGATTAATTATGCAATTATTGGAAAGTCTTTTATAACTTGGAACCATTAGCTCAGTTAGGGTATTAAACAAAGTTAGATTTGCTTTAGGAAATAACCACCTAACTAGGTTGGATTAAACCAAGGTACAAGTGGGAGGGTCTTGATTTAACATAATTCCAAACTTAATTTTAGAAGTTGAGGGGTTGATTGGTCTTAATCCGAAAGTTGTATTTAGGAAACAAAAAAGAAAGGAGTCACAACGTTCCAGACAAGACTCGAGCCCAGGTGTGCCATTTGCACAACAACAGCGCCACTAGCTGCTCTGCAGCTTCTAAATTAACGGATCACTATATTTTAATTATATAATATAACAATTTATGTAGATCCTTAGGAACAGTCAATTTATTGGACAAAACGAAGATGCAAATTACGATTTTGCCATGTATACTTTACAGAAGAGAGAGTGACTAACAGGGAAAAAATGGGAGTAAGAGAGAGAAAGAGAGTATTGTAAAGAGAGAGATACTTACGGGCCGGCCACCAATCCTTATGGCGGAGTCCCGACGGCACGCCGGCGGTTACATCCATACCTCGCTGTCCGGAGGACGAGCGTTCCATCAGTGATGTCGGTTCGGTGGTACAATATCCTACAACCGATTTGGCTTCAAGTCGAGGTCCCCGACGACCTGAACGGCCGCACAGTTAGGGTCACGTCGCAAACTGGAACTACGATTCCGATCGGTTATTTTATCCCCATCGCCACCACATCATCCTATTGGAACGCGAAACCCTACTCACCATCTCTGGCGATTAAGGTATCTCCATCTTCATTCAGTTTATTAACATCAATGATTCGTTGATTCATTGATGCGCTCTTATGTTTCGCTAACGATTAACATATTCTGTCGATTAATTGCATCTTATTACACCAAAGTATGTGATTGTGTGGATTGATTAACAATTGAACTATTGTAGATCTTTGTTTTGCGTGACTATAGGAGTACTAGAGTTGTAACGTATGTGTAGTTCGTTGATGTCCGGTTTGCTTTTTAGGGGCGAAACAATTTCATTCCAACTTGACAATTAGAAATAGGATGCAATTGTGTATTTAATTATTTATTAATAACCAGTCTATTGTTTGAACTCTATAAAACACTTTAAGGTATTCTGATTCATCTTTAATGTCATGTTGTATGTTTTAGCTTCAAACACAGAATCAATGGCAAAAAGGAACTGGAGATGTTTATAGATCAAATGTGTGCCGGTGATGGTTATGATAATGATAATGATATCAAACTTGCAGAGTGGGATGTGAAGAGAGAAGGAAGTAACACAATAATGGGAAGACGATGATTTGAATGATGCTTTCTCTATGTAGTTGAGGAGGGTGAAAGTCAAGGTATAAATCTTGATCATGCACCTTTCATTTTTGTATAAGTGCTACTGAAACATTTGTGATGAATCAATGTGGATTTTAAGTTTTAATACTTTATTTAAATAAAATTTAAACCAGAAATTGTAAAATTACTTATTAGTAACTTTTAAAGTGTTTTACTCACCTAATTTTGGATATATGTGATTAAGAAACACAACGACGTTCGAAACGCCACCGCAACGCGCGACTTCATTTACTAGTTAAGTACACATGTTGAAGCGACGAAATTCAGCTTCTTCTTCACCCAGATCCCACCAAACCATACCCGACCATCGTTGCCTCGTTTCATGACGTATGGACTTCTGTTCAGTCCTAAACGATTCGTTTAACATGGAGAAGGTTAATCAATATCATAACTGATCCATAACTAATGAAATCAAGTGAATTTATTATCAAATTTTGGTCACCATTGATGAGTTATGAGCATGTGAACGATCACCTCTTGATTCAGGTTCTACATTGCTTAAAAACAACAATTTATGGTCCAGATCATCTTTACACAACACTCTCTACAAACAAAACCTGCAAATCCTCATTTCAATTCGCGAATTTCTTCAAGAACACAATCTAGGGCACCAAACTTGAAGAGGTGATAACTTCTTCATACGAACTCCAATTCAGGTGATTCAAAAGCCTAACTTTATTATTTTTACGAGATCTATTAAACCCCTCTATCAATTTTTGATATAGAGGGCATTATCTATACGAATTGAAATTTGTAGAAATTAGGGTTCTTCGTTTCTAAAATTTGGGGCTTTTGATCTTAGGTTATGTTTTCGATGAAATTGATTTTATGCTACTGTTATATATCATATTAGAATGCTATGCTGAATTTTTGGGAATTTTTAGAATTTATTTGGATTCATTATGAATATTGCAAGATTAAGTTATGTTTAAATCATTTAAATATACTAAATAAGTTGATTAAATTATTTTAAATATTTTTACCGACATTTCAGAATATATATATGTCCTGGAAATTTTTATGATTTTTTTCTATAATTATTTGTAATTATTGGTAATTAAATGATTTTATAGAACTATGTATTGATTAAACCTTTCCTAAATTTATTTATTTTGTATAAAAAAATACATGTTGATCATATAATCAGAATTTTAAGCTCGTTGGATTGGTTTCTACTAAATTAGAATGATTTTGATATTATTGGATAGATATTTCAATCCAAGTCTGTGTTTACTAGCTAAACACGCACTGTGGGTATACTCGAACCCTTTTTCGCTTAACGCACTTTTGGGTGTTACATACGTTCTCTATCAAAACACATCAACACACAACACAAACACTTTTAGACGCTAACCGCTCTCGCATGTTATACGTGACTCGATGAATGCTTGTATGTTATGTTTACACAGTGATTGTTTTGCCTGACACTTTAGCAACGATAGTACTATAGTTTGGACTCACCACCTGTCGTGGACAGGGGTTGTTAAGGGTCTTACTTCACATGGTCACAGTGGTGATAATGTGTTGCGCATTCTACAACTCGCAGTCATGTCGGTTGCATACGTCATTGTCGATAGCTTACTTGATTCACATCTCTACATGTTACATGTTGGTTATGCATAAATGCTTTCTGATACTATATGCTATGCAAACTTGTGTACTCACCTTTACACTCTGTGTATTGACTTTATTTAACGTATGTGAAAGGTTGTAGGATGCTATGTTTGATGTGACGAATCAAGTTGGAAGTCTAGAAACTCACCAAATAAGAAATCTGAGTTGTCGGAACAGTTTATTTGTTTTTGAGACTATTATGTGTAATGACTGTTTATGCTTTATATGTTAGTGGTATGAGACATTAACGTTAAATATATTGTCACTTAATAATTGTTATGGATTCTCTTGAACAATATGTTTCGCTCAGTGCCACGCCCCGATGTTTCCATCATCGGTTGGTGTGTGACATGGACGGACGGCTCTAAGGAGAAGAGGAGGTCCCAAAAGATCAAAAACTTTCGATTCCGGGAACTACACTACTTCCGTGTTGGGTAACATGTCCCAAATAAATTGGAACTACCAACCCGATCAAGATGTTACACCGACAAGGCCCCGCCGCAAGAAAAATGGTGATTCGTCAAGTAGAGGAAAGGAAGCGGTGGCGGAGTCGATCTCTGAATTCAAAGAGGCTAAATTGGTAGAAATGGCCGAATCCAAAGAAAGAAGAGAAAAACTTGTGGCGGCAAAACTTAAACGAGAGGAGGCGTATATTAGATACTTGACCGAAAACTAAAATAATAGTAATTTAAACGTCTTGTTACAACCGCACAACAATCTCGACGAACCGTTTAAGTCGATCTTACTTCAACACAAACGCGAGATATGTGAAAAGTGGGATTGGGAGATGCCGTAGATTTTTAGGTTTTTTTTTTTAATTTGCAATGTTTAGTTTTTTTTTAGTTTGTAATTTAGGATTTATTTAAATGAAATTTATAATTTTATTGTTTTATTCTTAATTTATATTTTAAAAAAATCACCACTAGTGATGGGCAATTTCACTAAAATCGATCACTAGTGATGGAATAAAGCTCGATGACATGGCGGAACTTTGTCCAAGTTTCGGCTCCTCGAGAACTTTGTAAATAGTTAGAAAACAAATAAATACGCTTTATTGATAATTATAACAACTCTCATCAAAATTATTATTTCTTATTTTAAATTTTCCAATAAGAAACCCTAATTGAGACCCCCAAGTAATACTGCATGACCCATGAAATTTTCAGAACAATTGAAACTAGGATCAGGGCCCCTAAAACTCAGGGTGGGTATCCCCTAAGGGATAATTATCTTCAGTTTTCTTTAAAACGCGTAAATCGTCGAACGGTTGACTCACCTAGGCTATGAATACATGAAGCTACCCTACCCTAAAAGTTACTCGTCGCGCCACGCGACAGCCTGTCGCGCCATGCGACAGGGACCATTTTTCAGTATAAATACAGGGGCTTTGGCACTTGCATGGCACAGTTGGTTCGACGTTAAAATTCAATTTGTACGCTGAGATATCATCTGTTTAGTCCAAAAACACACACAAGCACGAAATTCTGTCGCGATAACAGGGCAATAACTCGATCACTGCTACGATTCAATATCCGATCGATAAAAACCAATCCGATGGATGTTTAAGTGTTGCCCGTATTTGGGCTATACTTTGTCATTCGTCGTGAAGGTTTTCATCTCGTGAGTTGTCGTAAAAGTTGTATTAAGTTACTGACCTAGTTTTTCTGTGCATTGTTATTTGAATTAGGTTAACCAGGCAAAAATCAGTAGGTTAAACGCTGCCCGTCTAAACTTGCAATGTGAGTCATTCTCTTTTCACCAAATTGTTTTTCAAACCCTATTTCTATTCAAAGTTATAATTACAGGGATTAAGTCTTTGTAATCTTCAATTGCTGCCGGTATGTGGGGTTTTGTATACATTACTTGATACCCGTCACCATTCGACAACGGGTTAGCCAATGGGTGATCTGACCATAGTCACAGATACTGTCGAGTGACAAATACCGATTTGGGGTAATTGGTAGATAGAAACAATATAATCACCCTTAATACTGTATATTATAACAACGTGTCGTTTTGTGCAACTTGAATGACTCGCCAGTATTTCCCTGCTGATAAAACCTTTTTAAAACATGTTTCAGGTGATCTGCTGTGATTCAGGAAAAAGTGCCGTGTAGCACTGCAAACTTGAAGAAGTGGCTCAATAAAATAAATAAATATGTTTTTGTAAAACAGGGAATTTCCTTGTAAAATTCCTTTATTGAAAATTATGGGGTTTGTCCCAAATATGTGAAATAAAGAAATTGGGCATTTTCAAGTTTTAAAAGATCCTGTTAAACTTCCGTTGTCAACTCAAATCATAAATACCACGGGTGGGTTTTCTGTCCCGCGGCTCCTGGACCGGGTAACACCGGGACGGGGGTCGTGATAGGAAAATGTGGTATCAGAGCCACTGATTTAAGCCAATTAAGTATTTAGAAATACTAAATTTTTCTGATTGCCATTCTATGATTATGTGAAAATGGGTTTACAAAATTTTAACTTAGAATTTTTGTGTGTTTCTTCATATATGCTAACAGCATGAATGAGCTTTCTGAAGCTCTTCAGAATATCACTATCCATTATGCTGACATGGAAGTTTCCGATGGCTTTTTCGGTTATTAGGCCGACACTGATGAACCTATGGAATTCCAAGCCCAACCCCAGGAGAAACCCAAACCGAAAAAGAGAAGAAGATTCGTGGGCTAGAGGCGTGTGCGTAGGAAGAAACCAGCGACACGGAAAGTTATAAAGACTGAGGATCCAAATGATAAAGGTAAAGGAAAGGAGATCGGGGAAAGTTCAGGGCAAGCCCAGGAAATGCCATCATGGGAGGAGCTGGATCGTAAACTGGCACTTAGTGACCTCATCGGACCTGCCGATGAAAACCTTTTCAATTACCCAGCGGAAGCACAACTTCCAGTTAATCTGGAACCTGCTATCCCAGATCCTATTATCCACCCCCGACCTCTACCAGGAGAGCTAGAAGAATGGTGGACAACTGACTGGCAATTTCAAAATCTCTTAAATAACCCTAATACCTTTTTCCCTCAGTTTGACCCCGAGCCTACACCAAACCCACCTATGAGCAATGAGAACTTGGCTGAACTCCGCCATTTTGGCGAGGAGCTGGTGGACGCAGGGAATCGAATCCGGGAAGTGGGAGAGCAGATCTCCTGGAAGTACGATGAGAGGGAACGTCGTTTCTGAAGTGCCAGCTGATGAGGATCGTATGTGGTTGTGGGAATGTGTGTTTAATAAAATAATAATAATAAAAATATAATCAGTAAAATAACTAAAAATAAAACTTTTGTAACATATCTGGTAATGTACGGATGCGTACTAATATATAAAAATATCAACGTCGCAAAGTTGACAATTTTGGCTATATGTGTTGACGTGATTATGCGCGATTGTTTATTGTGTTTGATTATTATTATTTATTTTACGTCAATAATTTATATATTGAAAATTTATCAGATGGAACACGCTGGTAATGAACCAATTAACGAGGTTAACAAATCCAAGCAAAACAATGAGGACCATTTTCTGAATAGACAGGATATCGAAAATATCGTTGCTCAGGGAATAGCCAATGCTATTCCAGCAATCCTTGCTGCTACCCGAAATCCAGTTGAACCTCAACCGATTATTCCTAGCAAACGTACTCACGGCCATAATTTCAGTAATAAGTGTAAATGGAGGTGGTAACAATGATAATGATGTGATGCAGGCCCCAATTCTTAAGAGAATGAAAGTTGCAATGCCTGGTTGCACTTACAAGGAATTTCTTGCCTGTAAACCGGTTGAATTTGCAGGCAATGAAGGGGCAACTGCTACACTGCGTTGGTTAGAGAAAACCGAAGCAGTAATTAAAATAAGTAAATGTGCCGAGGAGGATAAAGTCATGTATGCTTCTCATCTTTTCATGGAAGAAGCATTAGAATGGTGGAATGCGGTATTACAAGCTAAGGGAAGTGACATGGCTTATGCCATGAGTTGGGAAAAATTTAAGCGTCTGGTGGAAAGAAATTTCTGCCCATAATATGAAAAAGAACAAATGGCGAACAAATTCCTGAGCCACCGAATGGTGGATGTTGATTGTCGAGGGTATACTTCGAAGTTTTTCGAATATGCTCGAATTGTGCCTACTCTGGCTTCGCCAGAACTGATACTTATTTCTCGATACATATGGGGTTTAATTAGCGAGATCCGTGATATTGTCAAAGCTGCGAGACCCCGCACGATCGAAGATGCGGTGGAATTAGCCAACACTTTGACTGACGGACTGGTGCGTACGCGAGAAGAAAACAAGAAGAAGGAATTGGCTCAGAAAATTACCCAAGGATTTCGTGCGGGTAATAATAGCAATTTCAAGAAAAGAGGAACTGGGCAATCTTCCACTCCGCCATTCTGCAGGAACTGTAAAAAGAAACATTTTGGAAAATGTAATGAAACCTGCAACTTCTACAAAGCTATAGGACATCGTGAAGAAGATTGCAGAAAGAAAACAAAGATCTGCTATAACTGTGGAGAAGCCGGGCATTTTAGACCAGAATGCCCTAAATTGGTCAAACCAGTAGATAACAAGGCCAAACATGCTGAAGGGACTAACAAGAAGAACGCAAGAGCCTTCCAATTGACCACGCAGGAAGCCAAACTGATTCCTGACGTAATAGCTGGTACGTTCCTAGTTCACAACGTTTATGCGAAAGTATAATTCGACTCTGGTGCAAACCAAAGTTTTATAAATACTTCATTCTGCCAAGCTCTTAAGCTACCCTTAACCAAACTTAGGCAAATTTATACAGTAGAGATGGCAGACGGGAATTCTGTTAACATAGATACGGTTTTGCAAAAAGAAGATATAGAACTCTTAGGCCATAAATTCTCTACAAACCTATTACCTTTGAATTTAGCTGGATTCGATGTCGTATTAGGAATGGATTGGTTGGTAGCCAACCATGCTCGAATCCTTTGTGAGAAGAATTCCATAGAAATTCGTGCACCCACAGGAGAAGTAGTTATAATTACAGGGGATAAGCCGCGTAAACCAATGAAGTTCATTTCAGTAATGAAAGTTGCTAGTTATGAACGAAAGCAAGGAATAGTGTATATGATTTCGGTAATCATTAGCACTAAAGGTAAGGAACTTAAGTAAATTCCAGTAGTATCAGAATACCCGGATATATTCCCAGAAGAACTACCTGGATTACCTCCCGATAGGGAAGTAGAATTTAGAATCCATCTAACTCCTGGAACTACACCGATAGCCAAGGCACCTTATCGGTTAGCACCCACTGAAATGTTAGAATTGAAAAAGCAGTTAGTTGAATTATTAAGTAAAGGATTCATACAACCTAGTTCATCCCCTTGGGGAGCACCAGTGTTGTTGGTGAAAAAGAAAGATGGCCCGATGCGAATGTGTATCGATTATAGGGAATTGAATAAGATTACAATTAAGAATCGATACCCATTACCTAGGATTGATGATCTTTTTGATCAATTGTGTCACACCCCCAAAATCCACGTGCGGAATACCACCGCTTGGAGGCGTGACTGACCAGGATCCAGCCACCAATTATACTGAGCATTGGTCAATAATAGAAATGTTCACCAACCACATTAGTTAGTAAACATCATAGTTCGAAGTTTATAAAAGTTTAATTTCGAATAACAGCTTAAGTAAACAGCGGAAGCATAGACCAAACAGTTTCAAAACAAAGTTCATAGTTCAAGATTATTTAAAACCCAACACATGGGTTAGACGACCACTACACATTCCCAAGCTGCAAGCTCCTGAGTCACTGGGTACCTGCAAAGCATGCAGTAGGGTATCAACAAAAATGTTGGCGAGTTCACGAGTTGTCCAGTTTTTAATTACCAAAAACTTGTTTCACCAGTTAATTTATCTGTTTATACATGCGATGGGGAGCTACCCCATAAGTAAGCGACTAAACTGTTTTTCCAATACCTAATACTTACTTAACCGTGCGTTTCCGCAGTGCCCCGTTTGTCAATGTTCTATCATCATTGACGGTTTGCCAGAGTACATTAGTTCACTCCCGTTCCCAGTAACAAGGGTCGGTGTGAGGCTGGTTACACCTAAATAGCGCTATTAACTAATAACCCGTCCGCCAGGCCCCGGCGACTAATCGGTATTAAATGGTAGGGACTTAAGTGATAGAGTTTCGTTTAGTGTTGCTCGTTGCATTCCGTATAAACCGTAATTAACCAAGAGTTCCCAGTAACAAGGGAAGTAAGTAAGTTTGTTCCCAGTAACAAGGGAAGAAAAGTAAGTTTGTATCCCTCACAAGGGGATAGTGCTGTTTTTAGTTCCGTTTCCCAATCCACCGGGAATGCATGCTTTAAGTTGTGAACTCACCTTGGGTTGCTCGGCAGACAGTTTACTTGGTCAAGTACGTTGGTCACCACGTCCTAACAGGGTTACCAGTATAGGTCAGGTTTGGGTACAGGAAGATGACGTATATTCTACACATAGCTAACACATTGCATGCATAACATATAAATATCTAGCAAGTTATCGAGCCTGTTCTAATACGTAAGTGGTTAAACAGTAACCGTCGACACCTAACATACAAATCATAAGTGTTATTGGGCCTATCCAATCATACGAACAGTTAACAGCATCACAGAGTCCAAATAAAGCGGTATGCACAGTCCACACACTTTTGGCCCAATAACGGAGACAAGCAGCCCAGTCGAGACAAGGTGGTCTCAACTCGAGAACGTGCGGTCTCGAGTCGCAACCATGAGATCTCGAGTGATGCCGGCATGAGTCGCAACCTCGGAGGTCTCGAGTCCAGTCTCGAGTCGAGATCATGAAGTCTCGAGTCGAGACCTTGCCGGTCCCGAGTCCTTGAAGTCTGCCTTGATTGAGTTGTTTGGTCAAGGTCTCGAGTCGCAACTGCTGTGGTCTCGAGTTGTCACGTGTTGGTCTCGAGTCGCAACCGGGGGTCTCGACTCGCAACCCTGGATACGTGCACATGAAGTTCTTCTAGAACCTGTCCAACTCGTACTATCCAATAGAATTGTGATTTCATGAAACTGTGTACTAACCAATAGGATTTCATAAACATGTTTTCTTGTCTAACTTCTAGCTAAATCAGATCAAACATCACATATTCAAATGTTTATCCCATATTCAACATTGTTCATCATATTCAACATTTGTTCATCATATGTTCATATCATATTTAACACATATTCATAATGTTCTTCATGAGATCATTCAAGCATGAAATGTTGTGATCAAGGATCAAGTAAATCTTGCATCATCTCATCAAACACACATTTGTCCTAAAATATCTAACATGAATCGGATAGCAAAAATCATCCTAAGCTATAAATCATTTACCATTCAAAATATCTTAGCAAAATATTATCATACAATAGTTCACACACATTATCCATCATTTAACCATTACAAACTCACTAATCATACAAAAATCATGCAAAAAGACCTTTAAACTAATCATGTATCTTATTCATTAAGCACACATAATTTCTAAGACACATTAAAACACTAACCGGTTGTGTTCCAAGGTGAGAGGGTATGGAGGATCGATGAACGGGCTTCCAAATGATGATTCCAAGCTTGAACCGAGAGTTCTAGTGTTGCCGGTTGGATCCGAGAGAGGAAGAAGATGGTTTTTGGTGTTGGTGCTCTAGGGTTTTAGTGATGGAAAGAGTGTGTAGGAGAGTGTGAGTGGAAATGTTGCAAATGGTGAAAAGTGGCAAGGTTGGCCACTCTTGTGGGTTTTATACCCGGACCGAGTTGGTGCACCCTAGTGGGTTTCCGAGCGGCATGGCCCAACCGGCCCAATTGCTTCACTGTTTACTTGAGACCAAGTGGTCTCGAGTCGGGTTCATGGTCTCGGCTTACTATATATTTATATATATAACTATGTATATCATATTTACACATTATCAACACATAACTTAGCACGAGGATCACATAGCATATCAAGATCAACACCATATTTTTCATTTAATAATATATACACGCAAGTTCAATACAAGGTGGTTGCTCGGGAAAACCCAGAGTGTCACAAATTGCAAGGAGCTAGATACTTTTCTAAGATAGACTTACGCTCCGGATACCATCAGTTGAAAGTACAAGAAAAAGACATACCTAAAACTGCTTTCAGAACTAGGTATGGTCATTACGAGTTTACAGTCATGCCCTTTGGATTAACAAATGCTCCTGCAGCATTCATGGACATGATTAATAGGATTTGTAAACTGTATTTGGATAAATTTGTAATTGTCTTCGTTGACGATATACTTATTTATTCCAAAGTCAGGATGAGCATTGTGAGCATTTACATGCACTCTTAACTTTGTTAAGAAAAGAGAAGCTTTACGCCAAATTCTCGAAGTGTGAATTTTGGCTACAAGAGATACAATTTTTATGACACATGGTGAATCACGAAGGTATTCACGTAGATCCCTCCAAAATAGAAGCGATCACCAAATGGAAGGTCCCGCAATCAGCTATGAAAATTAGAAGTTTTCTAGGGTTAGCCGGATACTATAGACGGTTCATTAAGGATTTCTCTAAGATAGATGTGCCATTAACTAAGCTAACTTATAAAACAGTTAAGTTTGAATGGGGACCTAAGCAAGAAGAGGCTTTTAGAATTTTAAAACAAAGGTTAACAAACACCCCAATCCTTGCCTTACCAGAAGGGATAGAAGATTTTGAAGTTTATTGTGATGCTTCTAACCTAGGATTAGGATGTGTGTTAATGCAACACAAAAAGGTAATTGCATATGCCTCAAGGCAATTGAAAAAGCACGAGGAAAAAATTATACGACTCATGATTTAGAATTAGGAGCCATAATTTTTGCCCTTAAAATTTGGAGACATTATCTGTATGGCAGTAAGTTTACAGTCTATACAGATCATAAGAGTTTAAGATACATATTTGGGCAAAAAGAATTAAACATGAGGCAAAGAAGATGGATGGAAATTCTAAGTGACCACGACTGTGATATTCAATATCACGAAGGAAAAGCAAACGTAGTTGCAGATGCCTTAAGTCGTAAGTATCATGAAAAGCAAAAGCGAGTTCGTGCTCTTAGATTAAATCTACAGTTAGATTTAATGGAACAACTGAAAAACATTCAAGAAACAACAATCAAGGATGATGCTGAAGGAATGAAAGGACGAATAAAGGAATTAGAACAAGGAGGTGATGGAATTTGGAGATTCCACAAGAAGAGGATTTGGGTACCTAAGCAAGGAGAATTAAGAAATAAGATTTTAGAGGAAGCCCATAAATCTAGGTATACCATGCATCTTGGAAATAACAAGATGTACCAAGATTTAAGAAATAATTTCTGGTGGATAGGAATGAAAAAGGACATAGCTAGATACGTCTCTAAGTGCCTAACTTGTTCGCAAGTTAAGGCAGAACACCAGAAACCCTCAGGTCTACTACAACAATTAGAAATGCCTGTATGGAAATGGGAGCTCATAACAATGGACTTTGTTACTAAGTTACCCAAAACCAGAAAGGGTAACGATGCGATTTGGGTAATTGTGGATCGATTAACCAAATCAGCTCATTTCCTACCCATGAAAGAAACCTTTAGCATTGAATGGTTAGCAAAGTTGTATATAGATGAAGTAGTATCCTTACATGGAGTTCCACTCTCTATTGTATCTGATAGAGATAGTCGCTTCACTTCACATTTCTGGACTAGTTTCCAGGAAGCAATGGGGATCCGATTAAATTTAAGTACTGCATATCATCCTCGAACAGACGAACAAAGTGAAAGGACGATCCAAACCCTGGAAGACATGCTCAGGGCATGTGTGATAGATTTTGGTGGAAACTGGGATGACCATCTACCCTTAATTGAATTCTCCTATAATAATAGTTATCATGCAAGCATTAAAGCTGCCCCATTCGAAGCACTGTATGGACGAAAGTGCAGAACTCCAGTTTGTTGGGCAGAAATAGGAGAAAGCCAATTATCAGGTCCCGAGATTGTGCAAGAAACCACCGACAAGATCACTCAAATCAAGGAAAGACTGAAAACGGCCCGTGATCGTCAGAAGAGTTATGCAGACAATAGACGCAAGCCGCTAGAATTTCAAGTTGGAGACAAGGTACTCCTAAAAGTTTCTCCTTGGAAAGGAGTAGTGCGGTTCGGAAAGAAAGGAAAGTTAAGTCCAAGGTACGTAGGACCATTCCCAGTAATCCAGCGAATAGGACCAGTCGCCTATCGTCTACAACTACCAGAAGAGCTAGCCGGGGTACATGACGTCTTTCATGTATCCAACCTCAAGAAATGTCTATCTAATGAATCCCTGGTAGTACCTCTTCAAGATATAGAGGTAAATGAAAAGTTAAAATTTGTTGAGAAGCCACTGCAGATAGAAGACAGAAAGGTCAAGTTTCTCAAGCACAAAAGACTAGTACTGGTCAAAGTCAAGTGGGATTCGAAGAGAGGACCTGAATACACTTGGGAACTGGAATCAGAGATGAAGCGGAAGTATCCCTACTTGTTCCAATAAATCTCGAGGACGAGATTTTAATAAGGTGGGGAGGATGTAACAACTCTCATCAAAATTATTATTTCTTATTTTAAATTTTCCAATAAGAAACCCTAATTGAGACCCCCAAGTAATACTGCATGACCCCTGAAATTTTCAGAACAATTGAAACTAGGATCAGGGCCCCTAAAACTCAGGGGGGTATCCCCTAAGGGATAATTATCTTCACAGTTTTCTTTAAAACGCGTAAATCGTCAAACGGTTGACTCACTAGGCTAGGAATACACGAAGCTACCCTACCCTAAAAGTTACCCGTCGCGCCACGCGACAGGGACCATTTTTCAGTATAAATACAGGGGCTTTGGAACTTGCATGGCACAGTTGGTTCGACGTTAAAATTCAATTTGTAAGCTGAGATATCATCTGTTTAGTCCAAAAACACACACAAGCACGAAATTCTGCCGCGATAACAGGGTAATAACTCGATCACTGATACTATTCAACGTCCGATCGATAAAAACCAATCCGATGGATGTTTAAGTGCTGCCCGTATTTGGGCTATACTTTGTCATTCGTCGTGAAGGTTTTGATCTCATGAGTTGTCGTAAAAGTTGTATTAAGTTACTGACCTAGTTTTCGTGTGCATTGTTATTTGAATTAGGTTAACCAGGCAAAAATCAGTAGGCTAAACGCTGCCCGTCTAAACTTGCAATGTGAGTCATTCTCTTTTTACCAAATTGTTTTTCAAACCCTATTTCTGTTCAAAGTTATAATTACAGGGATTAAGTCTTTGTAATCTTCAATTACTGCCGATATGTGGGGTTTTGTATACATTACTTGATACCCGTCGCCATTGGACAACGGGTTAGCCAATGGGTGATCTGACCATAGTCACAGATACTGTCGAGTGACAACACTACAAGAAAATGAAGCTAATGCAACCTCCGTAAAATGTTGCATTACGTCTTAAAAAAGTTGCATTAGCCCTAATGCAACCTTCTATCGGGGGCTGCATTAGAAGCAGTTGCATTAGACCTAACACAACCTTTTAATAGTCTAATGCAACCATTTTTGAAAGTGTTGCATTTACTATTCAAATGCAACCTTTTTACTATGCAAACTTTTTGCATTCTAATGGAACTTTTATTATAGTTTAGATATAAAAATGCATCCTTTTTTACTCTAAAATGCAACTTTTCATATGCTTAAATGTAACCTTTATTATAATTTAATTAAAAACATGCAACCTTTTTCTAAACTTAATGCAACCATTATTATCATTTTACAGAAAAAATGCAACTTTTTTTACACCTAATGCAACTTTGTAACACAAGTTAAATTGCTACTAATTAATATACATTCAATCACAATTATATTAAAACAATAATAACATGGATATCATTAAGAGTCAAATGATCTACTTTAACATACTTGTCCAAACTCAATACAATATAGTCAATACAGAGTGTCATTACATTAATATAAATAAATGAAAGAGTTAATAGCCAAAATGGTCCCTGGGGTTTGCTCACTTTTGCCACTTTAGTCCAAAATCCAAATTTTTTACATCTGGGTCCCTGAGGTTTGCATTTTTTTGCCATTTTAGTCCAAAAATGAAATCTGGTCAGATTTCTCAAAAAAAACCTCAAGTTTTGTCCTTTTGCACAGGGGTAAAATGGTCATTTTCATTTTATTATAACTAATTTTTAATTAAAAATAATAAAACCCCCTCACCACCATCAACCATCTCTCTGTCTCCCTCCTTCACCCACCACCTCCAACAACACACCACCACAACCACCTTCAAACCTGCAACAACCCTAATCACCAACCACCTGCAAACCGAGGTAAAAAGAAACAAGGCTCCAACAACAAATCAAAACAAAAACCGATTTGTAAAAAGAAACGAGGCTCAGATCTGTTTCACATTGGGAACAAGGAGGAATAACCGCCATGGCTGCAAACAGAGGTTGCAAGCGCACTTGCCCTCCTCCGATTCTGCCACGCCAAGCTGCGAAAAATCTCAAATGTTGACCCAATTTTGACTCGGATTAGGTGAAATCATCACAGCCTCGTGGTGAATAAAAGGACTGGGTTCAAGTTTTGATCATCCTGTTTGTTACAACCACCTTCAAACCTGCAACAAGAAACCCAGGTTGATCAGACCTGCACCCAATTTCATCACCACCACCATTAATCCACCACCATCAACCATCTCTCTGTCTCCCTCCTTCACCCACCACCTCCAACAACACACCACCACAACCACCTTCAAACCTACAACAACCCTAATCACCAACCACCTGCAAACCGTCTTCGACTAGCCCTCCCACCGCCACCGTCTCCACCGGAACCCTAACCCCAAACCTGCAACAACCCAAATCAGCAACCAACACGATTTAACCCACCACCCCTACTGAAAACCCTAATCCCAAGAACCTGCAAACCACCACTATTAAACCCACCACCCCATCCACCATCACAATCCCCCCACCGTCTCCACCATCACCACCCTCACTGAAACCCTAATCCCAAACAACCTGCAAACAACCCTAATCACCAACCACCTGCAAACAACCTAGATCCTTCACCTGCTCCGCCGGTTCTCATCACGGTGGTGGTGGTGGTGGTGTTCGACAGAGAGGAGAGAGAGAGAAGAGAGAGATGGGTGTTTGGAGAGAGAAAGAGAGAGATGGGTGTCGTTTTCCGATGTCGGTTCTCATCACGGTAGTGGTGGTGTTGGCGGTAGTGGGAAGGTGGTGGTGTGGATGATGCGGTGGTGGGGGTGGTGGTGGTGGTGTGGAGGTATTTCAGAGAAGAGAGAGAGAGTGCTGAAGAATATGATGAAGATGAACTGCATCTGATGTGTGTATATTAATATATATATATATATATATATATATATATTAATTTTTGAATTAAGAAAATATTAAATGAAAAGCAAAATGACCAAAATGCCCTTGAACTAAAAGACAAAATAGGAGGTTGCAACAGTCAAAAAATAGGGTTTTTAAATTTTGGACCAAAATGGCAACAAAATGCAAACCTCAGGGACCCAGATGTAAAAAATTTGGATTTTGGACTAAAGTGGCAAAAGTAAGCAAACCTCAGGGACCATTTTGGCTATTAACTCTAAATGAAAACATTCTACTCGACTATATTTCCAAGTGATAGTTTTATAAAATTTCGCATCATAGCTTCCAACTTCTGTTGCTGGCGATAAATATAAGATGATTCTGTTATAGATACAAGTTCAGCATTCCTCAAGAAAGGCTTCATGAACCGGAAGAGGTCAACAAGTAAACATTTGGACTATGGCCACCTCTTTTAAACATCTCCACTCATAATTTTGGCATCAAACTTATGTCACTTACTAAGTTCACCCCCACAAAGCTGAAAAATGAAGACCATTTTGCCAAACATCAGACACAAAATAAGAGGTCTCTAATATTTTAAGAAAAAAAATCATTTGTAGTCACTTAACCTTAATGTAGAAACTTTCAAAAGTTGTAGTGCATGAAAGGAAGTTGCTAGAGCTGTCAAATTTTGTATAACACAAAACAATATTAACTTGAAATAAAAATATGAGATTAAAGTGTTAAGAAGATGAACAAAAAATTACAGTTAGTTACCTGAAAGTTTGCACATTTCAAGACTGGATCAAGAGAACTAAGATTTAGTCAATCAATATGAAAGTTCTTAGGCCTGTAAAAAATAACTGATACCTGAATAAACCAACTGACCTGTGTAAGATTCCGGTAGATCAATTCAAGTAAGTTAGCTTTAAAAATCAGCTAATCACTTTACTGGTAGCATTATTGGTTCGGTTATAGGATACAATATATTAAACTTGATTATACACGATTAATCTGATCTAGTTAAAATTTCATGTGATCTTCAACATAAAAAGACGCATCCAAATCTCTTTCTAGAATTTTGCCTGTATTTTTGTAAATGGCCTAACAAATTAAGCAAAGTAGTGCCTAATGAAAAAACTATGGCTGAGTATGCCTAGGTGACAAAACATTGTTCAGAAAATAGAATCTACACCATGTTTAAAAGACATGTGAAAATATGAAAGTTTTTAGGTAGTCAAAGATAACTGATACCTGAACAAACTAACTGGCCAGTTTAAGATTCGGGTAGATCAGTTCAAGCAGGTCGAACTAAAAAAAGCATGTAATCGGCTTACCTGTAGCATTAGCCGTCGGTTCTTCCACCTTGTTTTGTTGTCCTTAAACTGATAGAAGTGATTTTGCTTAAACCAACATTTGTGTACCTCACATAAGCGGCAACATTCAGAAGTAAGCATATTACATATCCCTGTAGTATCGAGTTTCCACATCAAACAACATCATGCTAGCATAAACACATATTCTGTTATAACATTTCAAAAGAAACCAAGGGTTTAGGAATCAGGTGTACCTCTGTACCTGTGGGACTTGCAACATACATCATACAACACTGCACATCTGTGGGACTCGAATTTGAATCTGTGATACAAATGTAATTAAGAAGTTAGCAGAGCAAAGAGCATGACAATGATTTGGTTATAATTTTTTTTTCCTATTTTGTTTTCAAGCAAGTATTCTTCATCAAAACTCCTCAAACATGATATATATATAAGCATTTCAACTAAGAGTGAGCAGGAATCAGGTTTACCTGACATTACCCGAGAACCGCACCGAAAATAACCGAGACCGAACTGAATTGTACATAGATTGGTCTTCGGGTTCTATAAATTTAAAAACTCATGTTTGATTAAGTCTTTGGTCCTAGCCCAAGGCTGAGCAAAATTTAAAAACTTAGATGAAAGTAACCAAAGCTAGTCTAGTGAGGACACTCCAAACAGGGGTGTTTTCAAGCAGGGGTGTCTTAGTATGTTAGTTCGTTTTAGCAGAGGTGTTTTGGGACAAAGGAAGCGTAAGGAAGCTCCAAGCATAAATGTTTTAGTTTATCTTCACATATATATAGATAATATATCTTTAGCTTAACTATTGGCACAGATACGCATTAAACAACCAAAAAATGTAAGTGTATTTTATAACTTTAAAAATACATAAATTTAAATTTACTGAACTACATAGGTTAGATGTGAATATGTCATATAAAGAGCACAAAAAAATTAAATGATACTATGCTGCATAAATTTACTAGACTTCAACACAAAGATGTGATAAACCTCGTGAAAACATACTGCTACATACGAAACACATACAAATATTTTTTAAATCCAAAAAGAACTAACACAAATAGCATTTGAGGATAAACACATTGGAATCAATTAGATTAGTTTAATATTGGAATCAGTTAGACTAGTTTTAGAGTCGATCTCATGCTTGAAGAGCGATGAACAATTTTGTGCCAGACCGGAACCCGACTTGTACGCTTGGGTTCAGTCGTCGGTAATAACTTATATAGTATATGTTTTTGGTTTTTGGTTTCGTCCGACTCATTTGCACAACCTTAACCTCAACATCCTTCTTTAATAATTATTTAATAACGTCTCAATACATATGCATTGCAAGTACAATTCCATGGAATTCCAAGTTAGTTTTCTCTTGACTATCTGTTAAACAATAAATTACAATATTTTTCAACAAATAGCTTAAGTGTCAAAAGAGCTCCTTGATTTTCATAGTGGTAAGGGTTTTTTTTTTTTAACTGCAAATTTCCCTATCATATGTGGGACTTGAACCCAAAACCTCCCCCCTCCCAGGTGTTTGCCTTTGCCAAAGGACCACCACCCCATTGGCTTCATGGTGGTAAGTTATCATGACCATCTTCTATGACACAAAAACAAAAAACGCTAAAATCTAAAACTATGAAACCAGTTTAAGATTGGAACATTATTATGGTTCAATCCACTATATATAAATTTGCCATTTTGGGGACGAATGAAGTATTGCACAAAATGCAACAACTATTTTAACCCTACAACCTCTTCCATCAAAAAACTTTTATCAATATAATTCAATAAAACATTGACCAGGAAGTTAGAGAGAAAATTGCATAAAAAGTAAGAAAAGTTTAGACCTCCACTTGATGGATTGGAGCCTAATGTAGTCGGACTGAATGGCGATTTTGCGAACAAGTTGTTTGGCCTCCATGCAGTAAAAGAGAAAACTTGCATCATCTTCGTTTTCTCAATCGGAGAAGAGTAGATTTAGCTTTTGGGGTGGGGGCACGGTTAGGGTTTAGATTCCAGATACAGAGGGAATATAATTTAGTGGTAGGAAAAGGATAATTGATGAAAAGGTTTAGCGGGTATTGGAGGGAACCTAAAAATTTAGAAGAGGGGAATTCAAAATTTTTACTAACTTTTATCTTTAACAAGTAAAATATGTTAATAAAAATAAAATATATATATATATATATATATGCTGAAAGGTAGAGGATCCTGTAAAAAGTGCTCAAAGTGTGAGAAGTGTATTATAACACTATATATAATACTATATAACACCATATAAACACTGTATAACAATATGTAACACCATATAATACCATATAACACTATGTAACACTATATATCATTATATAACAAATATAACACTATAGGTTGTTTGATAGCATGTCTATGATAGATGTATAGTGTTATATTTGTTATATAATGATATATAGTGTTACATAGTGTTATATGGTATTATATGGTGTTACATATTGTTATACGGTGTTTATATGGTGTTATATAGTATTATATATAGTGTTATAATACACTTCTCACACTTTAGGCACTTTTTACACTATCCTTACCCTATGCTGAAATATAATATTAAATAAAAAATATATATGCTGAAATATATAACAATATAAAGAGTTAGATAAAAACTGTATAAAGTATACAAATATTTTAAATTTTAGAAACCTTTTTATTTTTTATAGACTTTATTATGGTAAAAAAGTTTACATAATGATATTCATTTCCAAAGCTATAAAAATTTTATATTGTGTTGAAATATTATTTACATCAAAAGTCGGATTTGACTCTTGTGATCAAAAGTCATACTATTGACCGAATATCAACAACTCATCCTAATCGTATTATTTTTAATACCAAGAGTCCATCCTTTATATTTCAACTTTGGGTATTCTTATATTAGCTTTACCATTTGTTTTATTGCCTTTTTCATTGAATTGCGTAACCTTAGAAAATAAAAATTGCAATTGTTATTTAAATTCGCAACTTTTAGATATAAAAGTTGCAATTTCAATAAATTTTGCAACTTTTTATGAAAAAAGTTGCATTAGATCCTTTAATGTAACATTTTTGTTGAGTGAAGTTGCATTAGAGTCAAATGCAACACAATTGAAAAAGGTTGCGTTTGAAAAGTTGCATTAGCCTCATTTTCTAGTAGTGCAAATACCGATTTGGGGTAATTGGTAGATAGAAACAATATAATCACCCTTAATACTGTATATTATAACAATGTGTCGTTTTGTGCAACTTGAATGACTCGCCAGTATTTCCCTGCAGATAAAACCTTTTTAAAACATGTTTCAGGTGATCTGCTGTGATCCAGGAAAAAGTGTCGTGTAGCACTGCAAACTTGAAGAAGTGGCTCAATAAAATAAATAAATATGTTTTTGTAAAACATGGAATTTCCTTGTAAAATTCCTTTATTGAAAATTATGAGGTTTGTCCCAAATATGTGAAATAAAAAAATTGGGCATTTTCAAGTTTTAAAAGATCCTGTTAAACTTCCGCTGTCAACTCAAATCATAAATACCACGGGTTTTCTGTCCCCGCGGCTCCTGGACCGGGTAACACCGGGACGAGGGTCGTGACAATAACAATTAAAATGTGAAACTTTCAAGATAAGTCGATAACTGGGATGCAAATTATTATACGAAAGGTCTTAACATATTAAATTATGTTTTAAAAATACATACATCTGACCCATCTCCATCTCAAATTTAAAAAATATCAAGCAAAACAAAATCAATACTTCAACTATTACATTTGAATTCTTTGGAACCCTTTCTACGCCAGGCTGTGAGCAGTTTTAAAACATGATATATCCAATAACTATCATAAATTGCCCTCTTTGGTGTATCCCAAAGTTAATTGGTTTGATGCATAGGAGATTAGCATATACTAGTTTCAGTGGATTTTTTTTACTATGAGAATGTACCGTTAACAAATTCAACAGTGAAAACATTAGAACTTTTACCCGGTTACGTTGAATCAGTTTGGATTGTGCTAAACGGTCCTTAGCATTGTGATGGTTCTTGGATGATTGTCTTAGCGTCTATCATACTCGGGTCGCAGATTTGTTACAAAGTTTTTCCGATTGATATTTGTTGCTCTTGTTTGGCGCAAGTAGTCCCTATTATGCGAAGATTAGGTTAGTTTCATTCTCATGTTGTTTGGTTGCTTGAGTGTTCGACTTTTGTGTTGGCCAACCGAGAGTTTCGAAGCCCTATTTATAAGTTAGTGTTGGCATTCATTTGAGTGTGCAAGCTAACAACAAATAACTCAAAACCTAACCAAACCAACCCTTTTTTATACGACAACAAAACAGAAATATGAGGAGACATGTTGAAAATTCTCTCTTTTGTATACAACAAACCTCTACATAAAAGAAAAAAACTCACATTTTATAATATAAACTTCTAATTCATGGCTGCATCTGGTTGCTAGTTTCATGCCATTCACGTTGCCATGCCAAGGAGACGTATATCATCATCGCCTTGGAAACAATCATACCCATCCCAAACAAAAAAAAACGAACATCCCAAATAAGCACACAAAAATAATGACCAACAAAGCCAGTCATACAACCCACAAAACCATAATTAAGAAGTTGGCGACCACAACAAACAAGGAATTAATGAAAGCATTTCATCAAACATCACAGCTTCACGAACATCAATTAATAGAGGTTTTAAAACTCCAACTACAAATCGTGACAACCAAACACCAAAATACACTACTAAAAAATGACTATTTCTAACGCGGTTTTCTGTCACAAATGTGTTGCAAATTCATATTTGCTACGCAATTGCAACAAATCCTTGATGTTGGAAAAGCCCTGTCGGAAACCTCTTACTACGCATTTACTACACACTTTTCAACGAATTTCTAACGAAGATATGGTGTTAGAAATTCTTAACACACTTCCTACGTCATATCATATTTGTTCTTTCTAATTTTGCTACGCATTTGTGACAGAATAGTTTGAAAAAAGAAAAAAAAAAATGCAACGCATTTGCAACAGAATATTAAAAAAAAAGGAAAATCCAGTTCATTTTGCTTATAAATTGCAGAAAAAATCACCAAAAAGCTACAATACCTGTTTTAAATTAACCATGCTTCAAAAATATAAATGAAAAAAAACAGAAACTAGTAAATCGGCATCATAGTTTCATAAGTCTCCTTCTCTCAACTTCACTTCAAGCAAGATCTTGTCTTTTAGACTTTGCCAAAGCCTTCAATAGAAAAAAAATACAAATTATTAACTTAAAATATAAAACATTACTCATCAAAATATTAAACAATAATTAAGCATGTATTGTAACAAAATGTATAAAACTAGTGTAAATTAATACTTTGCCAAATAAACTACCAGGTCTTCATCAACAATTTTTAAATACCATCATGGTCTTAAAAAAACTAGGTTAAGAGGACGAAGTTACATGTTATTTTCAACAAATACCATGTCAGGCAATAGTTTGTTATACAAACTATAATCATATTCTTTGTCCATTTTAGCATAAACATGACCTTAAAAGGACGCTAGTTGATTATGCAAACTGTAATCATATTCTTAGTCCATTTTAGCATAAACATGACCTTAGAAGCACGCTAGTTTTTTATACAAACTGTATTCATATTCTTGGTCCATTTTAGCATAAACATGACCTTAAAAGCAGGCTAGTTTTTTATATCAACTCTATTCATAGTCTTGGTCCACTTTAGCATAAACATGACCTTAAAAGTACGCTCACCAACCCTGAATAAGCAATATTTTTGTTTGTTCTTATTTTCAGTTCAATAAGCAATATTATTGTTTGTTCTTATTTTCAGTTCAATAAGTAATATCTTAGTCCACTAATTCCAGTTTCCCTTTGTAAGCATAATGACCCAGGGAAACACCACATGCATATATAAGAGTATATGTGTCTGCTGAACCAAAAGTCTTATATTAGAACATGAGCAGTGAAAAATGATTTGAAAATGGTAAATACCTCTGACCTTTCCAGCCTTCAGTTGAGTGTATCTAGAAGCTCTGTTCAACTTTCATTTTAAAGAGAAGGTACCTCAGTGGCCTTTGCAACGGGTGTAATGTGTTCCTAACGGTACTAGCAAAACACTACAACATTGCAATGTCCAATCAATTAACAAATACACGGAGAGAAACGGCTCAAAATTTGGCATACGCGCACTAACTTAAACACTAAATTAGGGATCAACTATCAAATCTTCAATCCGAAAAAAGTATCTAGGGCAAATAAACTTAAACATAACCCAAGAATGTATTTACATGGTTATGATAGTACATTATGCTGGCCTTTTGTATAAACTTATAAACATGTTTATGAGCTTATAATTATTCATCCAACATCTGTTTAAATTCATAGCATTTTATTTCTGCAGTCAAATACATTTAAGGGCAAAAGAACATAACAAACTATATGAATACTTATGAATAAACATGTTTTGATAAAGATGTTAAAAGAATCTTTCCCTAAAGCAAATAATTTGAAGAATGAAGTAATACCAGGTGCAATATCCTTAGGGTTGAAGGTCAGCCTTTATTACCATTCCAAATAAGCACAACAAAATAAAAAAAAATAAAAAAAAACTTTAATGAAATCTAAGGTTTAGTAGTAAATTTCGACCATCTGACCCGTTTCCTTTCTAGATAACTTTTTATTTTAACCATTTGACCCGTATAAAACATAAAAAGGACCATCAAGTTTTTTAAGTAGATGGGTTGAAACTCGAAAACCTATCACCTAAGATCTTATGATAAACTTGAAAAGGCTCTCAAATAGTTTAAAAACACATCAAGATCCTGTAGGATCGATTTCGGATCCGAACGAGTCGGTTAGAAGAGTTTTTCACCAAAACAAGAGGCGGAAACAAGTGTTTCGGTGTAATTCAGCGAACATTCACTTTAATCTGTTGTTTTTATTGATATGCAATCGATTACAGACCTGACAACACTTCGGCAGCACTTCGTGGCTCACCGGAAGACAATCACCTAGAACTCTCTCATTAGATCCGCTTGAAATGACTACCTATATATAGGTGAGAAGGGTTCGCTTATACGGTCATGTCCGTATAAGCGGACCTACATCAATGACATATAAACGGACCTAGCATGACACATAAGCGAACCTATATCATTGTCACAAAAACGAACCTAACATGTCACATGAACGAACCTATATAACACATATTTCCTGATTTCATCTTCACGTGCACATGCAACTTTTTGTCTCATATGTAATGATGTCATTGATGATGTCATATTGATGATGTCATCATGACATCATGCTTGACCAAAACCGCAATGAACCCGAGACTCGATGTAAGACGAAGACGACAGATGAATGCACCAACAGACTCCCCCTCAGATGTTGACGAGTCTTAAGTGTCGAGTCTTTGCATCTTCAGTCTTTATCAGTCTTCGATCTTCCTCTGAAGTATTTGTCATTACAAGAATCCTCATTCTCTATCTTTATCTTCAACAAACTCCTCTCTCTCAAATGTTGAATATCATGATGTCTTCAGACTCCCCCTCTCAATCTGCTGGGATCGTAGTCTGAAACTTAATTTCCACAGGTTCTTAGATCGTAACCTGGCACTTCATCACATTCAGGTTTCGGAACCTTACCAACCTGCAAAAACTCTACCTAAAAATAAATTTTCTGATAACCATTTGTGGATAAGTTTTTCAAAACTAATTTACCACTTGCAGGAATAACGTTTTTATTGCAAAACATTTCTCATTTCATTTCAACAATCTTCAAACACTTTCACCCAAACCATTTATTCATCATGTTTAGCACTCGAAATTTTGAAAATCAGCTTTCCAAAATCAGTTGTCGAAAATCTTTTTGGATTTTTCAAAATTTATACTAAAACACACTAAAAATCTTTTTGGATTTTATAAAAGAAAATAAATGCAGAAATGAAATATTTACAAACAATATTTTTGTGAGTTCGTGCAAGAGGATCATATCAGTTTATGAGACAAATCACCAACACCGTTAAGCTTCATTACATTTTAAGTTTTAAACGATTCACTTAGATTGTCAGTATGTTTGTCCACTTAAATTTTCACACAAAGTTCAACTGTTTCGAGATACGAAATTAATGTTTTAAGAACTTAAACTCGATCGCGTGTCCCACCTCAGAATATACTCCCGTATCCAGATCCCAATAATCAGTCTTACAGGTGAGTATACTACAATGATATCTGTACATAAATTAGGTAATGCGAGGGCCGAGGGATCTCAGGTCGATACTTCCGTATACGCAGAGAGATATCAGCTTCGACTTTTCGGTATGTCCCCTTTAGAGGATCTTTTAACTACAACAGCAGCGACTATCAATTTTATTGTTTCATCAGCATGCTGAGGGTTTATGCTATGTTTCAAGCATTTGCGGAAAGTATTATCCAAGGACTAGGTCAGAACCATCGTTCAGCAGAAGTCCCGGAATAATACCCCAGACATCATTGAGTATAAAGACCTAGTATATCAGATTATGAGACCTTTCAAATGAGATTTCGGGGGTTACCCATATATCCGAGAGATGTATCCCCACGATATAAGCAAGTTTGAAATTTAGGTTTATATCTCGTCACAATCTACTAAATGTGCAAAAATCTACTGGCACATCATCAGTGAGACCGTTTATCACTTTTTTATCTTACCAAATCTTTAGCATGTTGTGACAGTCCACTGATGTACTATCATTTCCTCTTATATGCAACAAAAACTCATTTTTCATTTTATCATGTTTTTGGCTTTTTCAAATTTTCTAATGTTTTTGGATTTTCTAAAAATTCTTACTCCCCCTAAAATGCAAACACATTTTAGGAAATTTGAAAACAAACTGTACAAGAATATGACAACTGATATCGAATTGCCTCAATTCTCCATCCACTTGGCATAAACAATCAGAACTCCCCCTCACAACAAACTATTTTCCCATTGATTTCAAAACACTTAAGTTTGTTTTAATCAAATGGTTTTTCCGGAAAATAAGTTTTGTTGATTTTATAAAACCATTAGTAGGTTAGGGGATAAACTCATCATTTTCTTTTTCAACCACTTGTAGAAAATCAGATACAACTTAATGTCCCTGATTTACCACTTGTACAATCAATCCAAACAAACATTTTCAACCAATCATCATCTTGTAGATTGAATTCTCAAGATGCCGATTCCTACTCCTCACTTACCAACCTGGGAGTTCCGGCAAGTGCTGCAAAAATTCTCAAACACAGATTAAGAAGGATGCCGATTCATGATCCACGATTACCAACTTGGGATCTCCGGCAAGTCAGGTTTTTACTGTTTGAAAAATATATCCACCCAAGCCTGACCTTCCTTGGGTGCAACAACCTCTTCTTCTTCGTCTTTTCTTTCAACAGACTTGTGAACACGTCTTTTAGAAGCATAAAATTCTTTGACACTTTTGGCCTTACCATTGACCATTTTGCCAAAAATATGTTTCACAGTTCCGTTGAAAGCCTTATCAACATCAAATTTTTTCTTGTCAGAATAAAATTGATTTGAAATTTCAACTTTTCCAACTTTCTTCATAAAATTTTCAGCACGCAAAGGTGGAAAATTTTCATCGTTCATAGTTGGAACTGATTTCTCAACCTTTTTCTTAACAACTTTTGGCTCCTCTGATTTTGTGGAATCAGATTCATCACCAGAATTATTACCTGAACCTTTCACAACCCATTTTTGATTTATTACATTTTCTTTTCTTTTTACCACATTCTTTGAACATTCACCAATCTCAAAGGTCGAATTTTCAAAGCCAGTAAACTTTCGAGTTGAAAGTTCAGTTTTCTCGATAACTTTTCCTTTCAGTTTACCAGAGACTTCAGTTTTTGGTTTGAATGTTTTCGGACAGTTCCTAGCCACATGACCAACAGTTTTACACTGAAAACAGGTTCTGGTTTCTATTTTCTTTGGAACAACATTCTTCTTCAACTCTTCTTGCTTCTTGGCAAAGAATTCCTGATTTGTCTGCTTTCTGAATGCTTGTTCTTTCTCAGCATCTAAAGATTTTCCTGAAATAAACACAGTTTTTGGTTTAGAAAATTTTTCATTTTTATAATTTTTCGGTTGGTTAAATCCTAATCCTTTCTTTTTGAAATTACAGTTATGGTTTGGTTTCTTTTGGAAACTATAACCACAATTGTAACCCATTTTCTTGTTAATTCTTTGTTGTTCTCTTGAAGTGTATTGCTTAGGTTTTCCAGAAAGATTTAAATCTTTTATTTCAGAAATATTAATTTCTGTAATTTTGAAAACCTTTTGAATCATTTCAAATCTAACACTTCTTATTGGAAAACTCTCATCAGAATATAATTTGTCAGAACCTTTCAAAGTATATGCTACTTTGACTGATTTATCATTCAAATTAGATTTCGATAACAAAAATTGTTTGTCATAAACCCGTTTGTCCTTTTTGATTGTAGACTTTGACGCATCGGACTCAGACTTTGACTCGGGTTTGGACTCCATGTTTGACTCCTCACTGTCATCTTTATCTAACACCTGATCGACCACACTTTTTATCAACTTTGACTCATGATCAGTTTCGGACGACGTATACGTGACATCAATATTTTCTGGCAAGTTATCCAACGTCCCAGACTCCCATTGTAAGTTTATTGTCTTTTCGACTCTTTCGGAATTTGGATTTCGAGGTAAAAATCCATTTTCGACCGGAGGCGGACATTTGTTGTAAACCACACTTGGTTTCTTACCAGAAATCTTCACTTTATCTTCATCTTTTGTCACAGATTTCTTTTCTTCGGACGTCTTCACATCTTCAAACGTCTTCAAATTCTCCACAACTGGATAAATCCTGTCAACAACAAAACTAGAACATGAGTAACTTTCTAATAACTTGTTGACTCTTTCAATTTCTATCTTTTGTGTTGCCAATTTCAACTCCAGATCAGCACATTTCTTTATGTGAAAGTTGACCTCATCCAGCTGTCTCAGGTATGCTATCTTCAGTGTATTCATTGCCACAACTTGTTCACCGTTTGAATCAGTATACTTGTTGATTTCTCTGTTCAATGTATCATAGGATTCTTTCAATCTGTTTATGTTATGCAGCAACTCATTGTTCTGCTTGATTAAAGAATCACAATTCATGCACTTTTCAGGAACTTTGACAGGTTCAGCATCAACTTTGACTTCAAATTCAGGAACCTCTTTAACTGTCCGGTTTGATTGTAAAAATTCAGCTCTTCTCTTTTTCTCAGCTTTAGCTTCAGCTTTTAATCTCTCTTCCTCTTCTTCCTCTTCTTCAAGCTTTCTTCGTCTTGCTTCAGCAGCTTCCATTACTTTTCTGCACCTTTCAGCACATTTCAAATCGTAGGCATTTGCAATGAAAGCTTTAGCATTTGAAGTGTCTTTGGACATCTCTTTGACATTAAGTTCTTGATCTGGGCAAAAATCATTCCAACTAAAACCTTCAGCCAACTTTTCATCATCTTGTTCTGCCAAACACACTTTGCTGTTTGTTGGAAGATATTTATCCCAGGTAAAATTATCATACTTGCCCTGATTGCCTAGACATGCTCTTTTTGAACCTTCAATCACATCTCTCCATTGTGCAGTTTGTGCCTGATTCAGTGCTGGTGGTGTGACTTGATGATAAATCGCCTTTTTGTGATAATCGTTGTTTCCAAAAGGATTCTGGGCTCCAGTAGCTTCGCGATTTTTGCACTCTCTCTTGAAATGCCCCTTTTCCCTGCAACGAAAACATGTAACTTTAGATTTATCAAAGCCTAAATTTGAAACACTTGCATCAAGAAAATCATTTCTTCCCGTAATTTGTTTAAACTTCTCAGCTCTTCTCATTACACTGGCCATGCACCATTTAATATCCATCAATTCCATTTCTTCAGCATCGATTTGATCGTAATCCTCTTTCGTGAGCATTGGATTACCGATCTTTCCGACCACAAAACTACTATAGGATTCCAACACCATTCCCAACAAAGACATTTGATTTTTAGCAACTTCTTCAGAATAATCTTGATCACTTTCAAGATTTAATACAATATTGCATTGAAGTTTTCTTCCATTCTTTGTTGCAGAAATGTTTGGATCGAATGATGAAAATCTAGTGCTGCTTGATCCCTGGGATGATTTCTTTTCTGAAGAATCTTTAACACTGTAAGCAGTTTCGATTTTTGGAGAAAAATTTGACTTTTCGTTGACACCACCTTTGTAATACAAGCTGATATCTTGTTCTCCATCGTAGTTCTTCATCCTGGCAATCTTCCTCTGCTCCATCTCTTGAGCTTCCAATTGTTTGATGAAATCTCCCAGTGTCATATTTTTATAATCTTTTCTGTTGGATCTCAGCATCATCAGAAATGTTCCCCAAGTTTCATGAGGTAGTGCATCTGCAAGTTTTTCAATCAATTCATCAGTATCTTTCTTAATTCCAAGTTTTTTCATATTTCTCACCAAGTTACAATATCTATCAATTATTTGCTTGGTGTTTTCAGATCTCAAACAACGGAACAAATCGAATTCTTTCTTCATGAGAGACATTTTGTTTTTGAGCATATCATCACTTCCAACAAATTTTGCTTCCAATTTTGTCCAAATTGAATAAGCAGTTCCATCATGTTGAAGCAGTATCAAGATATCTTCTTTTATTGCTTGCTGAAGCAGACTCACCATCAATTTCTCATCTCGATATTTCTTTTTATCTTCCGTACTCATTTCTCTAATTGTTTGCTGTACACCATTTGTTGTGGGTTTAACATAAGGTACTTCAGTGTGTTCCCACGCATCCAAATGATAAGCTTCAACCCAATTCCCAAATCTTTCGGACCACGCATTGTAATCATCAATATCCAAGAGCTTTGGCGGTTTCTGTGATGTTCCCGTTTCATTTTCAAGCAATGTACTCTGAGTAATTGTAATAGGACTAGCAAAAGCATTGTAGAACTCGTTCTCCATGTTTCAAATTTTCAAATGAGATGTACCACCTTGTAAAATACCTGACAAACAAACAAACAACAATCAGTTTAAAAATTTATCGATTAACAAAATAAGACTGGTACTCGAACTGATGATTATTTTGTGCGGACTGAAGATAAACAGACTGTGCCGATTGAAGATTGACACACTGTGCAGACTGCTTTGACCCAGATGCAATTTGAACGACTTGACCCTTTGAGACCTTTGAACTCTAAACCGTATAAAGCTTTCAAGTGAGTCGTTGACTTTAATACGCGACTTGACCCCACAAAACGATGAAGTGACTTTGATTTCGTGCAAACAGTTTTCAAACTATGTGATCTGGATTAGCACTTTCAACTGAGCTGAAAATTCTTTTCACAAACAAACTGACAAAAGATGATAATTTCGATATAGTGGACTGACAATTATTCATGGGCCACCAACAAAAAATTGAAATGATATAATTGGGCCGAAACTTTATAGTATTTATCTATACTTTGGGCTGACAACAAGTAGTGGACTTTATCAATGTACAACCAATATGATTGGACCAAATACTTTTCACATGGATCCTGACAACACTGCAATCTAATATTTCGATTTATGAATATGACCAACAACTTTGTATCACAAGTTTACCCTATTGGACCTCAAATAACCACCAAGCCGACAACTCTTAGTGTGCTGACACCTTTATCAACTTTCACATGCAAACCGACTTACACTTTAATTTTCAACACATGGTTCGATTAACTGGACAAATATGCAGTTTACTTTAATTGGGCCGCTTGGTCTTGAACTTATCCAACTAATTCAAAAAACTTGATTATGCCGACAACACCCACTAAACTGACAACATATGTTTGCTATTTGAATCGATAACTAAAACAAATCAACAACTCGTGAATGCTTTAATGTAACCTGACACAAGCACATGATTCCTTTATCCCAAACATCAATGACCTGACATCCTCGTAGACTGTTATACACAACTTGATGTACGCACTCAATCGGTTCACACTACTCAATGCACTTTCGATAATATCACATGCACTGACACCCTCGTTTAATGTTACACAATATACGACGAACAATCACGTGAAATACTAAAACACTTTGGGACTGAATTCCTAAGTGTCACTATGAGCGGATCTCAAATGTCACTAAGAGCGGACCTCAAATGTCACTAAGAGCGGACCTATCTGGTAATTTCAAGCGGACCTGTCTGCTGATGTCATTTTTGAACGTGCACGTATAAGCGAACCTCCTAAAATCCTAAGTTCTAGGTTGATTTTAGATCTGAAAATTTCAAGGGTTTACTAATACATGATTCCGAGCAAGATGTGTGCAACTGAACCAATTTTGACCGTAAAAATTTTTTATTTTCGTAAAAGAATGGTGTAGAAACAGAATTATCGGCTGAATTGTATAGAACTCTTCTTCACTGGCTCTGATACCACTTGTAGGATCGATTTTGAATCCGAACGAGTCGGTTAGAAGAGTTTTTCACCAAAACAAGAGGCGGAAACAAGTGTTTCGGTGTAATTCAGCGAACATTCACTTTAATCTGTTGTTTTTATTGATATGCAATCGATTACAGACCTGACAACACTTCGGCAGCACTTCGTGGCTCACCGGAAGACAATCACCTAGAACTCTCTCATTAGATCCGCTTGAAATGACTACCTATATATAGGTGAGAAGGGTTCGCTTATACGGTCATGTCCGTATAAGCGGACCTACATCAATGACATATAAACGGACCTAGCATGACATATAAGCGGACCTAGCATGACACATAAGCGAACCTATATCATTGTCACAAAAACGAACCTAACATGTCACATGAACGAACCTATATAACACATATTTCCTGATTTCATCTTCAAGTGCACATGCAACTTTTTGTCTCATATGTAATGATGTCATTGATGATGTCATATTGTTGATGTCATCATGACATCATGCTTGACCAAAACCGCAACGAACCCGAGACTCGATGTAAGACGAAGACGACAGATGAATGCACCAACAGATCCTACAAAATGTAAGCTTCTATATATGTTTGGCTACATCAAACAAAATACACGAGCAGCCTATATCATCTGTATATGTGAACAAACCTAACAAACCATAACATGTTCCAAACTATATACCTTCATCACAACAATTGTTGAAAGTTATGCTAAAAAGTTAAAAACAGGAACATCTTCAAAAAAGTATGGAGACAATCAAACAAACAAAAAGTCAAACCGGTTCGCGACTTATGTATTGCAAACTAAAGGAGCATACAAAATGTTAGCTTCTATATATGTTAAGCACCTAAGTTATTATTTTTTAACAAAAAAGATACTAGAGACCAGGTAACCAATTTCCATTGTTTGATTAGAAACTTATGACAGGCTCTTGGGCAATAAGTGTTTACAACCAGAACACTTGTTTAGTTCAAAATTCTCGATCAAAACTAATAATACTCTAAAATTGAATAACAACCAGAACAGAAACGATGATAAGTTCTTACATCTTATCAGCTTCCCATCTACTCTGCGCCATGTTTAGTTCAGAATTCTCGATCAAAACTAAGGTCAATCTCAACTTTCCGGCTAATGACTTGTCCTTTTTTAATTAACTGTTGGTTACAGTGCTAAAAACGATCATGGTTTTAAAAAACGTTTGAGGCGTGCGCCTCAAGGCGCGCCTCGAGGCGAAACGGCCAAAAAACAATTCTGAGGCGCGCCCCATGGTGTTTTTAATGTATATGCGCCTTAGAGGGGCTGAGGCGCTAAAAAAGCTGCGCCTCAGGGGATTTTGATAGTTGTTTTTGATGTTTTTGACTTTTTGTGTTAGTTTCAAGCATTTCATGTCTTTTTTATGTGTGTCTTTGATGATTTTGATGAATCTGATGATGAAAATAGTTAGTATTATTATTTTTATAATAAGTATAACTTTTATATTTATTTACTAATACCGCCTCGGCCTTACGCCTTGTTTCGCCTCAAGGCTTACGCCTTGTGAGGCGAAGGGAAAACGCCTCGAAACTCGTTTCCGTTCTTTTAAACCTTAAAAACGATGATGCAATGGACAATCAGCTTCAGGTTTCTTCTTAGGTGATCCAACTAAAGTTAGATGTAGAACTTTTGACTGTGTTTTTTTTTTATATTCACGATGTCGCATTGCAAGTCTTCCATACAATGCTTTTGTTCATGTTTGAGCTTCCTGAAAAAGTTGAATTTTGCTCAGTGAAAGGAATGAAAGAAATTAAAACTAAAACAAAAAAAATAACAATTTAGTTGAACATACATGTCCAATACAACACAGCTAGCTTGAACTTTCTTAGCCTCTGCATCTACTGCTCCACATGGAGATCTAGAAACAATTTTGATCTTCAAGTTTATACGCACAATAATCAGCAAAATGAGGCCATGTAATTAATCCACACATAAATATATACGACTACAAATGCGAATAAGCAACAGACTATTTCATGTTTTCAACACAAACATCACATAGAGTTAACACTTCATACCAAAATCAACAAAATAAAGACTTCAGACAACAGATTAATACACTCCAATTAGTATGCTCTGAAATAGAAAATGAGCATCAAACAATTTATTACCAATTTACAGATCAATTCAATTCTTCAACGAAGCATGAACAAATCATCAAACTACAACAACTTCACAAGCTGGATCAAATCAATAGAAGTAGAACTTTAAAAGCAGAACGCTTACAAACACCGAGAAAGAGCAACACAGGGTTAATAAGTGAGAGATGAGTTAATGATACCTAGGGTTTCATAACTTTCGTGTCTAGATCCTAAACACACTAACAAGTACAGATTACCAAATAATAATACATACATCATTTCAACATTAATCTACAAAATACCAACACAACACAACACAACACAACACAACGCAACACATCAAAAATTTACAATCAATCAAAACAAAAATCACAAAAAAAAACCTAATTCACAAACAAAAATCACAAAAAAAAAACCTAATTAAACAATTCAACTATCAAATTCACAGAAAAAAATAATCAATAACTAACCTGAAACCCTAGGTTTCGAAAAAATCATTTTTGCGGAGCAACAACAGCAAGAGTACCATGATTCATTTCATCAAACACCTTAGTTGCGCAGTTTCCTGGCAAGAAATAAAAACTCAGGCAAAACCATCATAGTCTTTGAAGTTTGGCTACACACCACAGGTTCAAGACTATCAAATTAAGGAGGTTTTAAAACCCCTAACACAAAACGTGGCAACCAAACACCAGAAGACACCATGATGTCCTTGATACAGACTTTTTTTGAAGAGACAGAGAAATATGATAGTGAAGATAGATAGTGCGATGGTTCACTTCCTTCCGATTCCAGAAACCCCCAACGGTTTCTTATTACTAATTTAGCAAAGAAACCTTCAATGGTTTCTTCATTACAATTGTTGTTGCTGAGGATGGATAAAGGGTATGTTTGGCTAAGCTTTTCAAAACAACTTATCGGCGTATTGACTTATCAAAAAGTCAAATAAGTTGTTTTTGTGTTTGGCTAAGCCAAAAGTTCTTTTAGAAATGGCTTTTTGCAAAGAAGAAAAAGGAGGTTTCAACTTTCAAGAAGTCACAATATTGTGACTTCTTGGCCAGCTTTTAACTTTTCAAACTACAAATTACTAATATACCCTTTCTTTACCCCCTTATATCTAAAAGAATGCCCATTTTAGTCATTTTACATCAATAAGCTAATCCAAACATTTTTTTTAAAAACTCCTTTTCCAAAAGTCCTTTTTCCAAAAGTCTTTTTCCCAAAAGTCCTTTTCCAAAAGTCTTTTTTAACTATAATAAGCTTAGCCAAACATGCCCAAAGATTCAGTTTACGGGGAAGAAGGCGAGAGAAAGGGACCAAAGTTGATATTTTGGTTACACGTGTGTGTAGATGTATAGAAAGCCACATTAGCTCAAATGGTTTTAAGAAGGTGCAGAGTGCAAACAAGATACAACATATAGAAGCACAAAACTGACTTTATGCACATTATACAACTACATGAAGTGCATTTGTGTTACAAGTTTATAATATACTAGTATTAAACCCCGCGCGTTGCGCCGTGGTTCAATTGTTCTATATAATTTGTTAGGTAAACAATAGCAAATATGGTTATAATGTTGCAACAATTTGAGTACAACCTTTATAGCTATAAGTTACACATTAAGTTGCAATCTGATCCGCTACCAATAGATGTGACCTGGAATCTGACATATGAAATACCACCTTGATTTTAACTTGTTGTAAAATACAATGAGCTTTGCCACCCCATACAGCGTGCATCAAATGACCTCTTCTTTGTGCTTTTAGGGATCCATCTTCAACAGTTAGGCTGGAATCAAAGAAACAAAATATGAGGTAATTAAGAACCATAAACTGTATCACAGAGCCTAACCTATTGTTAATCACATTCAGGGGATTAATTTAGGACTCACCGGTCAAAACATGGCCATCATGAAGGATCGACTGAGGGTTTACCTGTAAACACAGTGACGCCAGAAACGAAAGCAGGTGCAAATCGACGATGGTGCACTTTTGCTTCCTCATTTAAAAGACTTGAACTGCAACACCCACTTATAGTGGCAAACCGGTACAAATATTCGGTCTTTATCTTCACACCAAACATCGCCGTTGTCTATAATAAAAAAAAGAAAATGTTTTCTTTTTTCATCCCACTTGAATATAAGTTGAATGAAAATTTAAATGAATCCATGTAAAAGAGAGGCTCAAAATGTTTCAATATTTTATGCCCATATTTGTCTCCCAAGATTAGGTACAATTCAATATTTAGCCAAATCATAACCAAACTAAACAAATACCTATAATTGAAGATCTTTCTTGATCTTTTTTAACTTCCTAAAAGTCAATATTTGTGGTTGATGTTCATACCAACATATAACAAAATTCATTTGGTTATGATCACATTTAATGTATTACTCTCCAACCCCATATTATATCATGTTCACATACATATGAAGGCTGGATTGATTCCAAAAGAAGACTTTTAGTAGTTCATACACAACTTGGTTCATAATTTACTTAGTTTTGACTCGTTATTCAATTTGTTAGATTTCAAGATTTTATTTGTTTACTTTTTATTCAATGCATTTCCTTATGGTTCATAACATTAGAATAACATTACTTTTTTTTTGTCAAACATTACAAGAGAAAGTGTCATCTTTACTATATTGGTCCCTCTTTTTACGATACTTATGCTTTCCTGTTTTTGTTTGCCTAGGTCCCTCCTACTACCTTGCTTATTTGCCATTTATTAATATTCAATTTACATATATTTGAATACGTAATAATTTATTGCCTAGTCCCTCCTACTACCTTGCTTATATGCCATTTATTAATATTCATTTTACATATATTTGAATACATAATAATTTATCTACATGTTTTTAGTGCATATATTTGAATATGTAATAATTTATCTACATGTTTTTAGATTTAATAACTTTTTATGCACTCTTTGCTATATTTTTTTATTTATTTTTATTTCATTATTGGTTGTTCACTCCAATACACATTTCTTTACAAAAATATTATCGAAAAAATACAAATGCGTAGTTAATTTTGATAAATTAAGGAACGTAAGGTATTAAAAATAAATGAGTTAAAAATGTATATTAACGGTAGGGTAATGAATAAACCTGATGCCGATAAAATGTCCACCCGGTTCCGTGATAGTTTCATTGCTTGAATTCATGTCTCATTCGTAGCTATATTCCAAATTAAAGTATTTTATTAATTTATTTGACTTTATATACAAGTCATCTAACCACTTGCAATTTAACGCACAACAAAGTTACATGCCGATGTAAAATATTTTTTATGGTTTTCGGTCGATAAAAAACAGGTATCGATATTCTTTAGGACATATCTCTTTCGGTTGCTATACCGAATGTCGTGACCTTACCGAACTAATACTGACCGAAAGTCCGGCACAACGCGCAGGGCATGTTACTAGTTTATCCCGATTTGTTAACATTTGGGGTGAAAATGTGGAATTAGGTTGAAAAATGAATGGATCCACCACGTTTGCAGATCTTGGGTGTGATAAATAAGAGGGGTGGAGTAGGCCGGGAATGGATCCACCACGTTTGGAGATCTTGAGTGTGATAATGGATCCACGGATCTTTGCTATTATATCTACAATTTCTCAAATGATAAACATGGGCCAGGAATGCATATTCATGGGATTTTAAAGGGTTCCGGCGACTATTATTGACTTGGTAGCGGGTGATGTTGATGGTGGTGAGGAACTTTGGATGAAAGTGGGGGATAATGACGAGAGAAGTGTGTGGGTTAGAAAGAGAGGGGTTGGGGTGGGGTGGGTAGGGCAAGGTTATTAGTTTTATTTTAATATTTTAACTTTTCTATTTTAAAAAACTCAAAAAGACACATTTGCCCCTAACGAAAAAAACAGACGGGGTTAAGTCAACTGTTGGACCATAATGACAATGCTGAAATCTTTTTGGACCCACCGACAATAAATAAAATCTTTGAACTATACTGATAAAACTGCCCAAACTACATGGACCATTTTGGCATTTTACTCAACTAAAAATTAAAATATAATTAACTGTGATTATTCATATATTTATTTAGAAAATAAGGGTGGGGATCAAATAGGAAGTTTATTTTGGCTAGGAAGGATAGGAAGCAATAGGAGTAGGACATGTGGCAAAATTTAAAATAAAGAGGAAGAATATTTTAGTCAATCTTATCCTTTCTTCTTCCTTTTCAAAACCCACCATTTTCAAAACCCACAATCTTCAACCATTTCTTCACTTTCTATCTCAATAATCACTACATTATAGTGTGATTTTCGTCACCAATCAATGATTCAAACACCCAATCAACGTGTTCTTCAGCTTTTTTTTGAAGAAAACCCAGTTTAATTTCATACAAAATCTCGTTTTTTCCGGTGATTTTGAAGATAATCACTCGATCCGTTCGATTCGAGCGCTGATAAATGTTTCAATCATTCAAAATTCGTCAATTGTTGAACTCACTTCGATCCATGTAAGAAATTCTTTAATTTCATTTTTACGATCTGGGTTTTTGATTTAATCAGTGCGTTTTACGATCTTGGCGGGGGTCCGGGGGCAGCGCCCCTGGTAGCGGGGTCCCAGGGGAGGCAGCCCCTGGCGGGGTCCAAGGGGCAGAGCCCTTGGCTGGGAAAATGCATCAGAAAATTTAATAAAAATGCATCAGAAAATTTAATTTTCTGTAAATTGCCTCTGGAAAACTGTATTCGTAAACTGCATTGGTTCAGACAATTCACAGCACAGACAATTCATAGCACATACAAAACTATTGTCATGGTTCAATGCGTTTTAGAGAGAACACTTTCTTTGGTGTTTTTAGGCAATTGCGTTTTGGAACTAAAACATTTTTATGTGTTTTCTGGCCATTGCGTTTTAGAAAAACACATTCTTGAAGTGTTTTTAGTCATTGCGTTTTAGGTAAAACACATTTTTAGGTGTTTTCAGTCCATTGCGTTTTACAGAGAGCACTTTCTTTTGTTTTTTTAGGCAATTGAGTTTTAGAATGAGACATTTTTAAGTGTTTTCTGGCCATTGTGTTTTACAAATAAGACATTTCTTTGTGTTTTTTGTGCATTGCGTTTTAGGTAAAACACTTTTTTATGTGTTTTCATTCCATTGCGTTTTAGAAAACAGACATTTTAAGTGTTTCTGGCCATTGCGTTTTAGAAATAAGACATTTGTTTGTGTTTTTGGTGCATTGCGTTTTAGGTAAAACACATTTTTATGTGTTTTTAGTCCATTGCGTTTTAGAAAGTACATTTTCTTTTGAGATTTTAGGCTATTGCGTTTTAGAAATAAGACATTTCTTTGTGTTTTCTGGCAATTGCGTTTTACAAATAAGACATTTCTTTGTGTTTTTTGTGCATTGCGTTTTAGAAAAATGTCATTTTTTAGGTTTTTTTTTCCATTGCGTTTTACGCACTGGGTTTTAGAAAAAAAAATTCGAAAATATAGCAATAGTATACTCGTTTTAAAGATAAAAAAACGCTCGTTTTTTTGGTGATTTTTTTATAAAAAAAAAAATAATGTCCTATGAAAGAGTTATTAACGTTTAAAAAATGAGGGGGAATTGGAGGAGAGAGAAACTATTGTCTTGGATTGACTAGAATACCCCTAAACAAACTCACGCGCATCTTTTCTTCCCTTCAATTTCCCTGATTTAATCTTAGCCCTTGATTAACTAAATGGATGGTCAAGATCACTTCATAGCCTTCTTAGCCAAATAAACTTCCTATCATATCTTCACCCTAGAAAATAAATAAGTAAATAAATAAAAATTTAATCTCTAAATCGTTATCTTACTCTTTCTCCTACTTTCTCTCTCTTCCCCGTTCGAATACTCTTCAATTCCTCATCTTCCACCAAAAAAGTTGTAGCGAATTCCATCAGGTGCAGCAGCAACGACGATTCTTCTACACCGGAAACTGCTCGGAAGCTCGGAGTGTCACATCCCAACCGATGGCGGAATCATCGGGGCATGGCACTGAGCGAAACAGATTGTCCAGAAGTTTCCATAACAACTATCATTACCATTCAATTTAAGTAATACGTCCCATACCGTACCTCAAACAGTTAAATAATTATTACAGGCAAACATCAAGACAAATATTCTGTTCCGACAACTCAGATTTAAACATAACTAGTTTATTTGTTGGTTTCTAGGACTCCAGTTCCTAGCTTCGATTTCATCACAGCAAAGAGAGCATACAAGCAACCTAAGCACCTGTCACATACGTTAAAATAAAGTCAATACATATAATGTAAAGGTGAGCATACCAGTTTGGTAATAGCATATAGAGTTCGAATTCGTTTACGCATAACCAGCACGTACACATTGTGAAATGAAGCACGTTAGTTATCGACATAGATCAATCGATACCAATGACTGCGGGTTGACTGCCCGAGGCAGTTCGCAATACATGATTACCACCGTAATCCATGCAAGTAAAAGATCCTTAACAACCCCCGTGTGAACGGGTGCTGAGTCCAAACTATAGTACTATCGTTGCTAAGGCAGGTAGACAGCATTCCATGTGTAAACATAACAGACAAGCATTCATAAGCCACGTATAACATGCATTAACGGTTAGCGTCCAAATAGTTTGAGTAGTGTGATAATTGTAGTTTGAATATTTGTAACGTATGTAACACCCAAAAGTGCTTAAAGCAAAAAGGGAACCGGTATACTCACAGTGATTATGGATTGAAGGGAGCGCTTAGCGAGTACGGTTAGCCTGAATAGATTCGATAGTATAACGATAAGGAAATGAAAACAAGTGAAGGTGGGTCGAATGGTAGTTCGATCGGATGGTAATCCGATCGGACATTAATCCGTGCGGGTGGTAATCCGTGCGGATGGTAATTCGTTCGGGTGGTCATTCGTGCGGATGGTAATCCGTCCGGATGACGATTCGAGTGGATTGTTTCTTCCTATGCTAAGGATGTGTTTGTGTATGATGGATTGTCCTTTGAAGTTTTCGTTGTAGCATTATGAGAACAATTAAGTATCTTTATTCTTCAAGTCGATCGATCGGATGACCCACCGTGCTTATGGCAATTCGTTCGAATGGTAATTCGTTCGAATGGTCATCCGGTCGATTGGTAACTCGAGGATGAGGTCACTCATTGAAAACAAGTTCATTACATACGTGTCATTCGATCGAATAGTAATTCGATCGAATGTCAATTCGTGCTATGAACATGTTGAAAAATTGTTAAGTCTTTTAAAGTCTTAGTATCTCATGATCCGAAGAGTAATCCTTTCAAAGGGTCGTTCGATCGGATTGCAATTCGTTCAATACCCAAACTTTAATTAAGATTGCCTTAAAGGTGGGACCCAAGTGTAATCCGTTCGAGTGGCAATTCGTTCGGGTCGCCAATCCGGTCGAATGGTAATCCGGTCGAATGACAATCCGTTCCGATTGTCCTGTTCGTTCTACACTTGGTCGTTTTGAAGGTTTGTCGTTATGTCGAGTCATTTTGACAACGTGTTAGCCAACAGAACCCTTCGCTCGACCCAGTTGACCAACCTGACCAGGAATCACCCTAGTCCTGCCGGTTACCGGCCCGAGACGGTTGTTCTTGACTAGCCCGGAATCGGTAGTCTCGTGAGTGGAATCTAGATCTGAGTCGGCACAACACTAAGGGAGAGTAGGAGGCCAGGTCAGAACCTGATTCTACCAGTTTAGAGTGTTTTAAGTGTAAAAAGTGTCGAAAGAGAGTTAAAACCATTTCTCGATCCTTTTTCACCACACTTGTCTCGAGATCCTTACAAGATCTTAGTGGAAATCGGTTAGATCTAAGTTGTTCTCAGTGGATTGAGGTCGAACATGAAGTTCTTGAAGAACACATGATGACGTCACCCTAGAACACCCGAAATCTAGTGATTTCACGGTTAAAAACTAAGATTTAAAAGGTAGAAAGGTGTAGGAGTGCGTGTAGATCAAGAAAGTACAAGATTTAGGGCGAGATCTTACCTGGATTGAGAGAGATCTGAGAAAAGGTTGAGTTAAGCGTGCTGGTCGAACATGGATTTCCAAAAGTGGAAAGAATGACAATGACAGGGGTATTTATAGGATGCCAAAAGGGGAAAGGGCTGTTCGGTCGAATGGCATGTCACCTGGTGGCTGTCCGGTTGAATGGCGATTCGTTCGGATTGCACCTGTCATCCTTCCTCAAGTGGCTATCCGGTCGGATTGCTATTCGTTCGGATGGTAATCCGGTCGAGTGGCAATCCGGACGGATGGCGCTTGGTTCAAGATTTTGATGCGACGAGTTTCGGTGTTTCGATTCAGATTGCGAGTGGTTTGATTTAATAGGGTTTCCTAGTCAAATTACTTTCAGTCCCAACTACTTCGTAACTTGCGTAGTCTATTTTCCACTATCTATCCTAGTTCGATCGTGAATTGAGTTCGAGTTCGATAGCAGTCGAGTTAGATTTCGAGTTCGATTGAGTTCGCTTGATTAACTTTATCGCATTGTTACTACCTATAGTTCACAGTCGTAGTTTGATTAAATATCGTTTAACACACATCGATTATTGTCATTAACAACACTTACTCCACATAATATAATTAAAAACAAGAAGTTTCTACGAGTCGAGTTACGCGAAATCGGTCGTTGACTTAGACCTTGACTCTGACTTTGACTTGTGAAAACACGGGGTGTTACACGGAGTGTCAGATTACAAGCCTAAATCCTACCAAGTTCTTGTTGTAGATGCCGCTAATTCTCTCGCCTGTGCTCTCCATGATGGCAAAACTCGTGCAAGGTTTTGCAAACATCGAGTACGTTTTTGCATGTTTTGAAGATAAAGGACATAGTTTGCAATTTGGTGTGAACATAAAGGACGATTTTTATAATTTACTCATCTTTTAATTACACTACCAACTAAGATAAAAATTAAAATATAATTAGCAGAAAACTAAATGAATTAAAAACATATATTATATATAATATAAGGGGGTTAAAATAAAAATAAAAAATGATTAAGTTACTTTATCTTGTTAGAATTAGGCTATAGTGGAATAACTAAACCATACAAAAGGTGATGTCGCATTAGCACCACGTCAGTAGTGGGACAATAACTAAGCAGTGAGGCTGTAACACCCCAACCCGGCTTGAGCTGACATGTCACTTGTACAGTACATCGAAACTTAAGACATCATTTCATAAATTGTATAACTTTTCATTATTTCAAATAAGTCAAAAGTATAGTACAAAACTTTTTAAATTTTATGAAAATCCATGTATGTCTTTATTCCCTCGAACCATAACTTTATTTAAATTAAAGTGGTGATTTTTTAAACAAAAATGCAAGGGTGATTATATAATTTTAAGCCTTTGATTACATAACTTTATTTAAATTAAAGTGGTGATTTTTTTATTAAATATCACCAACACCTAATTGTTTTTTTTAACAATTTAAATAAAATAGTGATTTTTTATATAAATATCACCTATACTTAATTATTTTTTTTTAACAAGAGTTGTTAAACACTTTAGAAATGGGTTAGATACTAGTACTTTCACCCGCCGCGCGTTGCGGCGGCGTCCAAACTTAACATAACTCGAATTTGTACCATTAAATTTTTGACGCGAATCGTTTCTAAACATAATCTACGTCAAAAATGTATACTAACTGAAAACGCACATAAAAATAAGCACGAAAACATATTATATTTTACTTGACTTATTACCGAGAAAAATTACGTTGAAACGTAAACCATTGTGGATTATGCCGAAACGTGCTAAAATAAGCACATAATGAAATAGTGTTTTTTAAAGTTAAAGAATGGTACCATGCGTTGTTGCGGCGTCGAAACGCAAAGTAACTTGAATTTATACCGCTTAATGAAAACGTATGATTTTTAATCTGTAACAAAATTTATGTCAAAATGTAGACCAACCGTAAACGTAGATAAAAAAGTCACGTATAAGTGTGTATTATATTTAACCAAGGAACATGAAAATAAGCACGTAAAACTCGAGATGATCAAACTACTTTTACCAAGTTTTTAAAAAACTGAAAAGATGTAAGTGTCAATACAAAAAAATAAAAATATAAAAAAAACAAATCACTATAATATAACATAACGTGACGCTAGCTATAGTGATCTAGTCAGCCTTAAATGTTATTAGTAATTTGGTTGTATAACTTAAACATATCATAATAGGTATTTTATAATGATGAGAAATTCAAAAGAAAAAATATATTTTTTTTGTTGAAAAAGTATAAAAACATATGAAACACGTATAATGAAAAACGATATATGTTATGACCTTCGATTGGCTTTTAAAATTTTTGTTTTATTTTTCACATATAAGAAATTAGGCATCAAACAATTTAGTTGTAAAGATGTAATTATAAAAATTTACGTCATTCATAAAAAATTGATTAGAATTAATATTGTAGAGAGATGGCTTTATTGGAATTAAACATGACATCACATCTGTCTACCTCTCTATCAAAAACCATTTTGTTCTCTCTCTATAGCTCCTGTCAATCAACAACTTTTTCTTCCATTTGGTTGGGTGAGGGCAGAATAGTAATTTGGCCTGTGCACCGACCTTTGTGTTTAAGATATATATAATTGATTACTATTAGCAAGAGATTCAAAGTTTGTGAGATAATTAACATGTACTCCTACTTGTCTTACTATGATATGCATACAAAAAGTTTTTATTATTCAACGCGTGTTCAGGTAATTAGCTAGGTGAAGTCGTTTGGGTTCCTGTGGGCTAGGAATAGAACGAAGTTTAAGAACTTGATTTGGGAAAATTGGTGTAAATTTGTAATTATGTAATTTCTGTTGTTAGGTTTTGAATCCCGGTTTTCGAGTTGGTGGTTTTTTTAATGAAGTTCACGTTTTTGAAAAAAAAAACCTAATTATTCATATTTAAGGGGCCGTTTGACAACTTTTAAACCATTAAGTACTTAACCAATAAAGTTCTAAACCATTAAGTACTGAATTAGTAAAAGGTCTGAACGATTAACACAGCCAGTATAATCCTTAGCCGTACGCAGATGTTTAGGTGCTGTTTGTTTTTTCTGTGGGAAAAGGTCTGCAGTCTGCAGACCACATCTGTAGGCATCTGTAGGAGAAAAGGTGGACCAAAGGTCTGCAATCTGCAAGAAAAAGAAAAAGAGGGTTTGTTTTTTTATTTTATATAAACCTCTTCAGACTGTAGACACACAAACACAAACACAAAAACAGAACCAAACCTCCCTGGATCTCTCTCCTCTCTGCCTTCATCACCACCACCAAGCACCGCCGCTAACCCACCGCCACCTCCGTCACCACTACACCACAAACCTCCCCCGTCGCAACCACCCACCCCCGTCACTCTCCTCCCTCGATCTCTCTCTCTCTGCCTTCATCGCCACCACCGCAAACCCACCGCCGCCACCGTCAGAGTTCGATTAGGGTTTGTTCGGTGTGTAGCAGAGTCCGAGATCGATTTGGGGGTTTTGTTCGGTGTGTAGCAGAGTTCGATTAGGGTTTTTTGTTCGATGATGATGATGGTCTCCGATGATGATGATGGTCTCCTGCCGCTCCCTCTCTCTCTAGTCTCTACGGTATCTCTCTCTCACCGCTCTTCTCTCTCTCTCTACGGTTCCCTCTCTCTCTCTCTACGGTCTCTCTCTCCGATGATGGGGGTGGTGATGTATCAGGTGGCGGTGGTGGCGGAGGTGGTGACGGGATGTGGGGGTGGAGGTGTGGACGAAGAATGGTGTAGCAGGAAAGGGTAGAAGAGGTCGTGAAGACCTTTGAAAAAGAAGGTTGATATGTAAAAGCGACGAGACAGATGCAGCTTATGGTTGTACATAGAACAACACCTCATATACGAGTGCATTTTGCCTCAACTTTCAGGATGTTAACGCCTCACGCTTTTTAAAACCAAGCTTGGACACAGTTCATCACTCTTTCTTTAATTATCTAGTATATACATTGTTTGCTTGCCAGCTATTCAGTTGTCATAACTCTAACTTTGATAAAACTGCTGCTTACATTTGTTATTTTTAGTTTGCTTACATTTTAAATTGTTACCTACCAGCATTTCTTCATATAAGGTATCTTCATAGACTTCATGCTGCTTCTGTTAAATGAAGCTTTTTTTGCTAAGTAAAAAAGCTTCCCCAGTATGACATTGTGAAGGGATCTTCAGACGAGTTTACTGATGCCAATGTGCAACTTGCATTGGCTGTTGTAAGGAAGCTACAAGAAATTAGGGAAACCCGAGCCCGCATTGTAAGACATCTTTATTTTCCGTTTCATTTTCTTAATTTGAAGTGTCTACTAGACGTGACAATATGGTTGCTTTAGGTACGGGTCCAAACGAATAATTTTTTTTTATATTAAAACTGGGTTGACCCAAAAGACTTTTTGTCCCAAATTTGTGATTTTAATTACTATATAAATTGTATTTCAAATACGATTGCTATAAACATGTTCGGATGTTCCTTCAAGAACAATATAGTTTTTTGAACAATAGTGAAGCTAATTTTTTTTAATTCGACCCAAATATGACCCGAATCAACCCATTCACAAAGCACAAGTAAATGCGTCGAAATAGCCACCTCGTTTGATGGCATACGCATTTTGAACATAGTGTTTGATGTAGGTGTTGCCTGACAAGCCAGAAAGACAGAGCCTCAGAGCTATTCAAATCAGCCATTGAATTGGTAAGTGAAATAATAAATCCTTTTAGAACTAATTTCTCTAAAGATTTATTTAACGTTTCAAAGTATGTAAATTGGTTCAACGGAAATACCAATATGTCGTTAATCCAGGTTGATGGAATCACTATCGGTTCTTTGGATGATATTCCAGCTGGCCCTGTTTCTACCTTCTTCAAATCTATACGCAACACACTCGATTTTGATTTTGACGATGAAAATGAAGGTTAGTTGTATAGTATATATTAGTTAGAATGTAATTAATATATACGCAACAAACTTCTATATACTTACATACTGCAGCGTTTATTTAATGTGAAAGAGGAATATATACTTGTGATCGTATTGACAAATATAGAATATATTAATTAGAATGTAATCTAGACTTAGATTATTTGATTATGTATTTAGATTAGATATTGGTCACAAGGCAGAAAATGAAAGTCAAACTTGACAAAAGTCAAAGGCTGTTAATTGGCGGTTAATGACAGTTTTCTAGTACCCCAAACGAATGGGTATAACTACCTTGTTCGTATTGTTTCATGGACTATAAATAGGCGCAAAATTGTATGGATAAGTAGATCAATTTTATAATCAAAACGGTCTGCGTTGACTTTTGTTGACAGATTAAATTTATCCAAATTGATCCCATGTTCTTGTTCTTGATGTATGATTAATTCCTAATTAAGTGTTGTTGATATCCAACAATAATTACAATTTTTGTTGCATTAGTGACCCATTTATGACATTTTTTTTATAACTGACCCGTTTATAACAAATTTTTCGTATAACTGACCCATTTATGACACAGATAGGTGGCAGTCTGACAAACTGCCAACACTTTACGTATTCATTTGTTGCAGCACCCGTGAACTTGCTACCATTGAGACATATCTGGTAAGTGTGTATTTTCTCTTATATGGATCAGTCGAGTATCGAATTTTTTTTTTTGGTTTATAAAACGTGGAGAATTATATAAAATATAAACGTGTTTTTTTTGGTTTATTCCAACTATTGTTACAGGGCCCTGGCAGATGATGCTTAAGCAAACAGATAATTTCTATGCTTGTGTTGCCGAAAGTGAAACCCGCTTCACATTTAATGAAGTAAGTACAGAAGATAACTAGTCAAAATGGGTTTGAGTCAACAGGGTACATTTTGTGTCTGTTGGGTTGACCCAGAACCTTGTTTGTCCAATTTTATTAGCAATTGAGGGGAGTTTGACATTGCTTATTTATGCTTATAAGCACAAGCAGGTAATAAGCTTATTAAAGGTAAACTTGTAAACAAATTTATCAAGCATAATTAGTTTGAGATAAGCAGTTTCAAACTTCTATTGAAACAATTTATTACACACTATAATAAGCATATAACGCATAAACAATTTATTTTGAGATTGCAGTAGACATAGGAGATGGGTTGTGGTGGCCCAACATCCCCTTAGTGTGACAAATATGATTACAAAAATTATCTTAATTCAGTAATGTTTTATAAAAAAACAATTTAGGAAATTGTTTATAGAATTTTTGAGTCGTTTCTTTTTAAACCGATTGTGTTTACTTGTTCGTTTGACCCATTAGGGATAAAAGGTAACCCGAATCAAAACATTGATAGACATTTGTTTGGTATGGACAGACCAAAGAAGAACCGCTACTGGTTCTTGGACTGAAGGATGAACAAGGAAGCCAACTTGAGTTCCTTCGCAGGGGCTATAAGGTAAATTTTATCAGCTCATCATCCTCATTCTCATTACCATAATTATTTTATAAATTGATGGTAATTCACAAGCTATTTCTTGGCTAAATAACTATACCTTTATACAGTAATCCATCTTTAAATAAAATGATTTATAGAAATACATGCATATTGAATACACTTTGAGCGCCTTCCAACCAATTTGACCTGTTCAGCTTGATTTCAATTTAGTCACTTTCTCATTTTGTGAATTTGACTTTGTAGAGTAAAAACGTTTGACCTGTTTCCATAACCCAAATTGACCCATTTACTAGATTTCTTAGTCTACATTTTAGCATAATTCAGTGTGTTTTCTGCAGACTGCAACTTGGTGGGAGAAAGACGTCGATTTGGAGTTATCTTCAGCATGGCATAACTAAGTTGAACCCGATAAAACAGGGCCTAGTCATGATCATTTCATATTGTTTTTACATGTATTTCAATTGATACTCATCTTTCCTCTTAATTTTTTTTTTTCTGAAGTTTTATATACTTCCATTTTTTGTCACTAGGTCTCTTATTGGTCATAGTGAAGAATATATACGTATCACCATTCACCATAGACTTATTTTTATTTTCTTAATTTGAAGTGTCTACTAGACGTGGCAATATGGTTGCTTTAGGTACAGGTCCAAACAAATAATTTTTTTTATACTAAAACTTGGTTGACCCAAAACACTTTTTGTCCCAAATTTGTGATTTTAATTAATAAATGAATTGTATTTCAAATACGATTGCTATAAACATGTTCCTTCAAGAACAATATAGTTTTTTGAACAATAGTGAAGCTAATTTTTTTAATTCGACCCAAATATGACCCAAATCAACCCATTCACAAATCACAAGTAAACGCGTCGAAATAGCCATTCACATCTAATGCATAATTTTCTATGGATTGGTGTTGAAGATAATGGGCAAGCACTGGAGCAACCTTTAAACCTATTTATATGAAATAGAAATCGGTTAATTTGGGTTATATTTTATTATTTACACGTTATATGGGTAAAAAATAATAAAATCGGTTAAGAAGAAAAAGGGTAAAAAGTATCATCATAGCAATACCAAAATGCTTATTTACCTCAATTTCCCCCAGATTTGCCGCATCCATTTTACACCTTTTTTACTCGCTTCAAAGAAAATGATCATACAAAGAACAACCTTACTAATGCAAACAACACGACATAACATTATCCAGTTTTGATACATAGTTTTCAAATTTTGAGGTAAAGCATGAAACATATTACAACATCAACAAGAAAACATGTGACACCAATTTGAGGTAAAGCATTAAACATATTACAACATCAACAAGAAAACATGTGACACCAATTTGAGGTAAAGCATGAAACATATTACATCAACAAGAAAACATGTGACAACAATACTTATGTATAACATCATAAACCATATACCTCAATTTACTCAGAAAACCGAAATATGCAATCCTCCATGATCTTCTCACTATCAATGGACCCATAATCATCCAGAATCCACTAACAAATCCAATCACTATGCTTATAATAAACCCCCAATCTGCTCCGTTGTCTTCTTTTTTCTCACCTATTGTTTGAGTTGCTGCTTCAACTGGTTCACAACTATTAGTTTCAGTTAGTGGAGCTCCACAAAGTTTGTTGCCAAAGAAGCTAGACTCACCGAAGCTTTGAAGCTGTGTACTTGTAGGAATTCTTCCTGTCAAACTGTTGAAGGACACATTGAAGCTACTCAAGAAATGTAAACTTGACAAGCTCATGGGAAGTTCCCCAAAAAGCCTGTTTACGGATAAATCTAAAGATATCAGTTCTTTCATGTTTCCGATCTTCTCTGGGATACTTCCACTCAATTGATTTCTTGATAAATTCAACGATTTTAACTCCACGAGGGACATTAGCTCACTAGGAATGTGTCCTGTGAGATTGTTACTCGAAAGGTCTATCAACATCACTAATGGAAGAATACTGCTATATGTGTCCTCTCGTCCGTTCGTCACCAATGAATCACCAGCAATAAATAATTCAGGTCCAGTAATGATGTAAGCAAAGTCTCCTGAATTGCTTTCGATGCCGGAAAGGATGCTAAAGTTGTTGAAGCATCTCGGAATATTTCCAGATAGGTTGTTATGAGCAAGATCTAATATTTGAATATGTCTAATATGACAAAGCTCATGAGGAATATTTCCGTTTAAACGGTTTGATCGAAGGTTAAGAATTCTTAAAAGAGCAAGTTTTGTTCCAATCCATGTTGGAATGCTTCCAGTAAGTTCATTCCTTCCAAGTTCAAGAACATCTAGTTCTGTTAAGTTCATTAGAGAATAATGTAATCTTCCGGAGATCTTGTTCCCATGCATGTTCAGATACGTTAAATGTAAAGAACCCAATGTTCTTGGAATCTCACCAGACAAACTGTTATTCCCCAAATTTAAGATACCCAACCTTGGCCATTTCTCCCAACACTCTGGAATATCACCCGAGAGATGATTATTTTCCAAATTAAGATAATATGTTATTGTCACACCACTGGAACACAACAAAGGATGTAACGATCCCCAAAACCCATTCGAGCTAATGTCAATATATTCAAGTGTGGCAGGGATACCAGAGAACGTTAATGGTCCTCGGATATGATTATTTGACATATTCAAATAAATTAAATTGGAGAATGATCTCACAAATGATTCGGGCATGGGCGATGAAATGCCTGCGTTGCTTATGTCTAATCCCCCTAAATCCTTCTGTGATTGCAACCACAGCGGAAATTGAGGCCCTAAAACCCAATTTCTCATAGACAAATATTCCAACTGGAAAGGGGGATCCATTTTGCAACTTGCAGCCTTAAGATTAATTTGTTAGTTGATCCATCTAGATCCTTCAAGCTCGCTAGTTTGATAAAGTGAGCTTCTGTCACAACACCTGTAAGCAAATTATGAGAAAAATCTAAAGAAGTCAACTTTGAAAGTTGTCCGAGGCTATCAGGAAGGCTGCCATCCAGTCGATTATAACTAATACTCAACTCCGCCAACGATGATAGTTGTCCAATTGAGTATGGAATGGGACCAGAAATTTGATTTACACTAAGATCTAATGTTTTGAGAAATGACAAGTTTCCTATGGAATGAGGAATTATACCAGTTATATAGTTGTTGGACAAGGATAATGACTCCAAGGCAGGTGATTTGCACTCGAAAAAACTTTCAAGAAAATATGTCAGACTAATATTACCAATATTGTTTAAAGACAAATCAATCTCTCTGAAATTACAAAAGTTACCCAATGATTTAGGTATTCTCTTAGTGAGTTGATTTTCAAACAAGTCGAGGCTAATAAGATTTGTTAGATTTTGAAGGGAATCTAGAACTGAACTTGAAATACCACAATATCTAATATCTAACGAGATCAGATTGCTACCGGACAACTCTTGAAATATTGAGGAAGAATTCATGAAATCATTCCAGGCAACATGAAGCAACTCAAGAGAAGTCAGATTGCGGAAGCTAGGAATAGGACCATGAAAATCACACCAAGTTAAATCCAATGAAAAATTGTAAGAAAGATCGAGAACAGAAAGTGATGTGAGATTGACACTAGGAACATACATGTGTAGATTTGAGAGTTCACACCAAGACAAATGTAGCTGGACCAAAGAAGGAAGGGTGTTAATCACCTGAAGCCAATCGGTTGCTTTGCTAAGGTCCACGCCACTCATATCGAGGTGATGCAACATACCAAGACTTGACAACCACTTCATATTCGCCATGCTCGTTCTTTCAACATATAGATCATGAAAACTTCCGAGACACAGAACATGTAATTCTGAGAGATTCCCTAGTTGTGGAGGGATTGTTCCGCTAAAATTGGAACGTGAAAGGTTAAGGTACCTTAGGTTTTGAAAAGAACCAATGAATTTAGGAACTTGGATGCCCCCAAAATCATTGCAACTCAAATCCAGATGCTTGAGTTGCTTTAGATCCAACAAAGATCGACTTATATCCCCTCTCAATTTCTGCTTCAAGGCTTCTGTGTATGCACAAAGACCGTCAAGTCCAGGAAGATGAATACGATGAACATGACCTGTAGAATTATCACAAGCTATCCCAGCCCATGTACAACAGTCCTTGTTCTCAGCAACCCACGAAGCGAGTCGTTGTGATTCATCAGTGAGGCCATGCTTGAACCGGAGAAGTGCTTGTCTCTCAACGTCATTGCAATGAGAGTTTTGATTAGATGAGCATAAACGAAACAAGGCCAAAACAACAAGTAAGAACAAGTGAAAACAAGAGAAACAAGAATATGAAGATCGAGCACTCATATTGTTTGATATTAGTTTAGAAGATGAGATGGGAGCTTAGTCTAAACTTGAATATTTATAAGGGAAAATCACGAAAATAGCCAAATCAACGCCGTTTTTTCAATTTTGGCCAACGGACACCCCTCACCGAGCTGAAAGCTGAAACGGCACAAGATTTCCTTTAAACGGCCAGCCAACCGTTGAGTGCCACGTGTCCGACAAAGCCTGTAATGGCTTGAGGTTGCTGCAGTCCACGCCACATGTCCAACCAATGTTGAAAGATCTTAGCCAAGCCGTTACAATCGGCTCCTGTTGAAAGATCTTAGCCGAGTTCCTTCAATGAGCCAAGCCGTGTGCTTAGGTTGTAGCAGAGCCGTTACCGTACACACGTGGACCCCACTTCTGCAAGCCAAGCCGTTTCAGCTGGCTCCGAGCCGGTTCGCCCCATTGTTTGTGCCGTCTCAACTGCTCCGAGCCGTTTCAGCTGGCTCCGAACCGGTACAGCTGCAGCGAGCCGTTTCAACCTATACTTCGAGCCGGGTCAATGTGTTGTTCGAGCCGTTTGACCGTCTGTTCCCCTATATATTTACCCACTTGTTTTTTTTTGTGTTCTTGTTAAACGAATCCCTCTACCACACTTAAATCTCATAGAAAATGTTATCTAGCTTTCTTTATTTGATTGTCATAGATGTTTTCGTGTATCAAAGGCAAGAAATATTTATGAAACCTCATGTATCTGTTAGTGTAAAAGACGTGTTCCTGGGCTTTAATTGTCATATTAGTTTTTGATATCGTTTCTCATATTGGAGTGTCCTTCTCTTCAGAAATGCCACCTCTACTTACCCAGTGAGTGTGGATTGAACTTTCGAGTTCAAGACGCATCTTTATCATTGCTACAAGCGTTTTGACTCGAATTTCAGAAGAAGATATTTGATTCACTCCTAACTTTCAATTTGCTCTCGGTTATCAACCGAGTCCTAAGCTGCGGTTTGGCGAAGTTATGTTGTTATCTGAAGACTGCTTGCTTGGAGACCGAGCTTTTTTCTCTACTAGCCGTTTCAACGGTTTGGCGAAGTTATGTTTCTATTTTTACATGTTATATCTTTTATGTAATTTGTATTAAATAATAATAAAAGTTACTTGTTTTTCATTCGATATATAATAGTGCAGTAAATTACCATGCAAGTAATTTTAAATCTGTTTGGGCCGTTCATTTTAAATAATTTTAAATTTGTTTGGGCTGTTTATGTTTTTGGACCGTTCATAAAAAAATGTTTTTAAATCTGTTTTGTTTGGGCTGTTTATGTTTTTGGGCCGTCCATTTTAATCAGTTTTAAATCTGTTTTGGCTGTTTTTGTGTTTGGGCCGTTCATTTTAAATAATTTTAATTCTGTTTTGGGCTGTTTATGTGTTTGGGCCGTTCACTACAAAAATAAACTTAACAAGTTAACGGGAAAAAAATAAATAAATAAATAAAGAATCTCAACCGCCTTTTTTAGCCAAAAAAATTATATTAAAAAAACCTCAAGTGCGTTTATTAAAAGCTAACCGTTGCCGTTCCAAGTTCCCACGTTTACCCACTTTATAAATACCCTCACCACATTCCAGTTCACCACGCCGTCTGAAATCCAAAAATATTCGCCGTTTTCAATAGAATTCTTCTCCGTCTCCGTCAACGACTAACCTGAAAAATGGCAAATTCCTGGACCGACGTCGAAGACATCGCATTGTGTGAAGCATGGGAGGAGGCCATGACCGATCTCCCAAGACGTGGACAGGGGGGGGGGCTCTGGGTTCGGGTTCAACAGATTTTTGGGCAGCTTCGTGGTCCAGACCATAACCGGACTGTCGACGCCTTATCATCCAGGTTTCGTGTGCTGCGATTGGAATGTGAGAGGTTTGACCGCTATTTCAAGAATGTGGAGAGAGAAATGCCGGACCTGTTTGAGGACGATCAGAAGGAGGTGGCCCTGATCAACTACCGTCATGATGAGGGACCTGAATTCAAGCATGTCTCGGAGTGGGAGGCTATTAGGATTTGGTTTTAGATTTTTTTTATTATGTTTTGTTTACTTTTTTTTATGTTATGTTTAATGTTTATGTTTGTTATATTAATATAATTTTTTTTTGTCTCCTTAAAAAAATAACTTAAAAAATAAAAAATATATCTACTGTTAACAATGTTTATGTTTGTTAATTAAAAATTTTATTATATTTGAGTCCGTTAACAAACGGCTTGGGCCCAAGTATTAGAAATTAAAAGGGTCGTTAATTTAAAACGTGGTGGGCTGTTTGGGCCGTTCTTTTCAAACGTTGTTGCCTGTTTGTGCCCAAACATTAGAAATTTTTGTGTTTGGGCCGTCCATATAAAACAGGCCCACGAATTACAAAATAAAAGTGGCCCAAGTATTAGAAAATATGTTTTATAAAAGTGGCCCAAATTTGTTAATATAAAAAAGTTTTTATGTCTCCTTAAAAAAAATAACTTAAAAAATTAAAAATATATCTACTGTTAACAATGTTTATGTTTTTTAATTAAAAAATTTATTATATTTGAGTCCGTTAACAAAACGGCTCCGGCCCAAGTATTAGAAAATTAAAAGGGTCGTTAATTTAAAACGTGGTGGGCTGTTTAGGCCATTCATTTCAAACGTTGTTGCCCAAATATGCTTTATAATAGTGGCCCAAATTTGTTAATATAAAATAGTTTTTATGTTAATACAAAAATGTTTAATGTGTAATATTTATGTTTTTATATTAATATAAAAAAGTTTTTGTCTCCTTTAAAAAATAACTTAAAAAATAAAAAAAAAATATTACAACATAGTTTTTTGTTTGGGCCGTTAATTTAAAACGCAGTGGGCTGTTTGGTGTTTATTTTTATTTTCTTTTATTTAAATATGTTTTATAATAATTAATCTTTACGATAAGTTAAACCTAAAATAAAACAGCGTTCGACCAAATAAGTTAACGGCCCAAACATTAGACAATTAAACTGTTTGGGCCGTCCATATATAGCGTGTGGGCTGTTTAGGCCCGAATATGTTTTATAAAACGTTGTGGGGGCCCAAACACTAGAAATTTTTGTTGTGTTTGGGCTGTTTTGGCCAAAATATGTTTATAAAAATTAATGCGTAAAAAGAGTTAAAAAACTAAAATCACGGTTCACATAGACAAACGGTTAAAAGTCATACATTTAAGTTGCACGATACAACCTAAATATTACAAATTCATTTCGTGAATTACAGATAAATTTTTAAAGTTTCAAACACTGAAAGATGTTCAAAGTCCTCGTCGTAAAGTATTGCGTAGTCCAGCAGCGCCTCTTCAACGACCTCTTTTTCTTCCATGTTCGGATTAGTTTTTTTTAACATTTTTGCACCTTCCTAAAAAACGGTTACATTTAAAGTGTAGAAAAGCAAGACGAGTCGTCAAGGCATCGACACTTCGGGATGTCTCTTGTAGGTGAATGCAAAAGTAGTTGAAAACCTGCCCCCAGAAGGCAGCATCGGAAACTGAATAAGTGCCCAGATCACGAGCGGCAGCGTACGAAACGACAGGAGCATTATCTTCCACGTCGGTCCAAGAATCCATTTTTTTTGTTAGTGGGAACTTTGAGATGAGAATGGGGTTAAATGGGAGTATAATATTTAAATATTAAAACATATTAAAAAGAAGAGTTATTTTATTTAACAGCATTTGGGCGTGGCAAACATTGCCAAAAATACAGTTTATCAGCCATGAATCGTCTATATGACAAACATATTTGTTTTACGTCTCCAGTAATGTTAATTGGTTTGTCCGTAACGAGATGCTCCATAAGCATACACAGATAGACAGCTTCATTGCCTACGATTGACCTGTTAGAAATCACGTAGTTATCGTTTAGCTCATGAGTTATGCAGCATTCTGGTTTGCCTGTTTTTTTCTAATACTGCAAATGCACCAGCAAACCAGTTAAATACACCTTAAGCTTCGTCAACCGTGGAATAATAACTGCCCTAAATTTGTCTAGTCATCCACAAAAGTCTTCAAACGGGTACAAAACTAATTCCTGGGATGCCAACTCTAATCGTACCAATAGCCATTCGTTATTGTCAATCGGCAGTGGGATAAACACAAAATCCACGTCAAAAAAGGAAGGAAATGGGTTTTCTTTACCATTTCCATAACCAACCACGCTCTTAGGAATGGATTGTAGTAACGTGTCATAGAATTGAGGTGGAAGAATTGTCCACCGCAAATTTAACGTGGGATCCTTTTGTAGGTTTCTGCTTCTCTAAGCCATTAGTCTTCCGGTCCATCCCTCAATATGCTGTTTAATGAATATTATATTAATACAAGTTACGTGTAATAAACAGTAAAAATACAAATTTTGTTAATAAAAAAGTTCTAATGAAATTACCGTTGCTGTTAGGTAGCCATTACAACGATAGCCTAACAGAGTGCCCCAAAATTTTTTGTCCAACTCCACATAACGACTGAAAACAGCTAAATAACAGAATGGGGCGTCCCCATTACTGTAAAATGTTGCAACAACTTTTGACCAATTCTCAGATTCGTCGTCTAAAATTGCCCATCTTCCGCCTCTGTTCGGGTGTAAGCTTTGACGATTAGTTACAAAGTTGTTTTCTTCCGGCACCTGCGGCACAGCCGTTTCAGACGATGAAGTTTCACCTGACTGTCTGGGTGCTCTCCATTTCTTAAGAATCCACGTTGATGATTTACTAACTGGTTGAGAGCAGTATACGTCACTCTTGTTTTTGTCAGCCATTATTTGTTTCAAGAGAGTTTCAAGGCTTCTCAATGGAGTTGTAATAATATTTTGCGATCTTATTTAACATGAAAAAAAAATTTGAAAAAAATAATTTTTTAAGCGGTTTCAACACACTCCTTTCAATAAAGCTACTGCCCGAGCCGTTTCAAGTAACTGCCCGAGCCGTTTCAAGGCACGTGCTCCAATAAAGTAAAAAGTCAAGCCTTTACCACACCATGCATGTGCCGTTTCAACGCACGTGCTCCAATAAAGTAAAAAGCAACTGCCCGAGCCGTTTCATGTAACTGCCTGAGCCGTTTCAGTGCACGTGCTCCAACATAGTAAAAAGTCAAGCCTTTACCATTTCATGCTTGTGCCGTTTCAACCGACATTCGAGCCGGGTCAACATGTTCATGCTGTTTCCGCTGTAATGCCGAGCCGTTTCCGCTGCATGCCCGTGCCGTTTCAGTTCAATGGTTCCGCTGTCATGTCAGTCCTTATTCGAGCCGTTTTAGATAACCGTCCAAGCCGTTTGCAGTTGCTTTTTATGCCGTTTCCAACATATGGCCAAGCCGCTTGACTGCGCGTGTTCCAATAAAATACTGATCCCCGTCAGACGACATTTAAGTCGGGTCAACTAGAACGAGTAGCCGTTTCCTCCCATGTGACACACAACAAAACACTTTGAACCCACTTTGAAACTTTTCTCCACTTTGGAGCAAAGCAAAGCACTTGAAGACCCAACGTTGAAGATCCGAAAGATCGTTGACCCGTCTGGGACCACTAATCACACTTCTTCGACATTAGTTCTGGGCCCCCGCTATGGACTTCAACCAACACGTGAACATGCCAAATGATTTCAGGAACATGCCAAACGACCAAGAGATGGAAGAAGCTTTCATGGACCCCCCTTCATGCCCGGTAAAATGTTTGCGGATTATTGAATAAAAGATAAGATTTTTATTTGAATTCGTATACTATTTTTAATTTTTTTCTTCTTATATAGCAAATAACCATTAAAGTATGAGAAAAGTGGTTTGTTTTACAATCTTTGCGTGACGTGATGACTCCGACGATTGAAACAGCTATTAGGCAGACGTGTTTCGGTCCATATTTAGATAATAGATGCACCATATGTGATAGCCTTCTTTTATATGGCATTGCACAACTACAAATATCGAATCCTTTTCCCCGTCTTGGTATTTCGTATAGATTACAAGGGCAGCTATTTACATTCACCCCTAAACAATTTTGTTTAATAACGGGGCTACGTTTTGGGCACACTTCTTGGTCACCTATAGACCATCCGAACTCATTTAAGAACAGATATTTTGAACCTGGATCAACTGTTAGTTTTGGGAGAATAATGACTTTATTCGAGAACATTAGGCAGATTAACGAAGATGACGCCACGAGGATATGTCTCCTCATGCTAATCGGTCAAGGTTTTTTGGGTTGGCAAAAAACCAATGTTGTTGATAATATGCTTTTAGACCTTGTGGATAATTTAGAAGAATTCAGACAATATCCATGGGGTACTTATTTTTGGGAAAGTACATATAGTGCCATATACAATTTGCACAATTGGAAAAAAGAAGACGCTAAAGGTTTCTCTTTGGCTGGATTTGTCTGGCCCTTCAAGGTACCCGTGAATGTCAATTAATATAGTTATTTCGAAAACCATATAAAATTTCAATAAATTCTCTTGTGTAGATGTGGGTGTTGGAGATTTTTCCTCAATTTAAGAATTCAAGGGAATGGTTTCAAGGTGAGACGATACCAAGATTTTTGGGATGGAAAGAAGGCAAGAAGTTTATGAGGGTCAGTGTGGACGGATTGCTTCAACTAGCTGCAAAGGTAAAAATCTTTATCATTAAATATATATAATTCCGTATATCATATTTTAAAGTATAATGGGTGGACTGTTTAGGGTGTTCATATTCCGTTAACAGGAAACCCAAAAAAATTAAAATTGAACTATTTAGGGTGTTAAAGTTATAATTTTTAATTATTTTACTGTTTTTAATTTTAAATTTTTTTATTATTTTTACTAGCTTTTCATAGCCAAAGTAATAAAATTTAAAAAATAAACATAAACATTTTTATTGTTTATATTAATAAGAGTAAACTGCCATTTTGCAAAAAAAAAAAAAAAAAATTGAGTTTTGCACTAAAGTTGCAAAATTGACAAAACAACAGGGACCAAAATTGGAGAGAGTGATATTAATATTTTATTAATTGTTTTTATAACATTGCAGAAACGTGAATTTAGGCCGTCTTTGGTTATATTGCCCACTGAAAATGAGTTGCAAAGCGCGTGGTATTTGTCTAGTTCAGATTATTTAGACGCTCAACGTTGGATGTATGCCAGTGCAATGCCGGGCGAGAATCCGGTTCAAATGGCCACAGAAATACCCATTCAAATGCCCACATGGTTCATGGGTCCAATTCAACCAGAAATGCAGCCTGCCCCCGGTGTCGTCACACAAGAACATATAGCGTCTGTAATGAACACTTTGTTTGGTGACGATGGGGCGAATCAAGGTTATAATCGGGCAGCGGATCGACAGGAGATTCCACAAGAGAATTTTGTTCCCCCTCCGACCCCGTTTCGATCAAATTACGAGAATGAGCTGATTTCACAATTTAAATCACTCTTGGACGACAAGCTGCACGAGAACAACCGGAGACTGACCGATATGTTCATGTCAGAGTTTTCGCAAACATATCGATGTTCCCCAAAACAAAAAACTGTCAGGACTCTGGCGACCATACGAACGCCAAAAGAACAGGCACACACTCAGAGTGATAATGTAATGTGCTTTGTGAATAATTTTTTTTATAATAACAATATCTACTAATAACCGTTAATTTAACCATCATGCTTTCTTGTAGGCTGTTGCTGATTCATTTATCAACTACGAAAATGCCGATAATGCCTACCACATCTCTATGAGCCCGATGGTGAATGTAGATTTTGTAAGTTTTTCGATTTTATATATTTTAATTACTGGTTATATTTTTTTATTACCACTATAAATATATAAAAATTCAGTATGATTTTATTGTGTAAAAGAAAGTTAATAAAAATATATTTTAGAAAGTGAAATTAATACATATATACAATATTTGTAGAATGAGGATCCTGAAATAATCAAATTGAGACCATCCGAAAGCCTTGTAAAGGCCGCATCAGCTTTGCTATCCCCATATGTGGCTTACAAAAGATTGAAAAATAAACAAGCCAAAAAGTTAAGGAATGAGGATAGACAAATTGCGTTCATTAAGCTGTGGTATCCAGATAGCGGCAGTAAACATCTTTCCCTAATAGTGGGGAATTCTGTCGGTCCAAATTTTTGGGAGTCATTGCTGGGCGAGGACGGTCGTGGCTGGTTAAGCGATGATGTAAGTAATGGCGTCTGTATATAACAACTATAAAATAAATAAATTTATATTTATTTGTATATTGTTTTCAAACTAACTTTACAATGTTTAACGGCATATATTTGGGTATGATCCACATGTATCATTCAAGAAATGAAAATGATCGCTGGAGTATTCTACCCCATATTTTCAGAATTATTTTCGATCACGGGCCGTCGACCAGAACTTAAAAGGTTACTTCACTGGGCAGGTTGAACCTTTTCCATCAATACATACTGTTGACGAGGTAATGTGGAACGAACGTATTAATTACTGGATAAATGTATTTCTTATTGAATTAATTTAATATTTTGCGTAATAATTATACAGGTTTACATACCGTTGTATATACAAGGCCTTCACTGGTTTTTAGGCGTTTTCAACCTTGTCGATTACAAGCTGACGATATACGATAGGTATTAGCCCGATTTAACTGATTAGTACTCCAAAATACATGTTGCTAACTGTGTTAATTTGTTGTTGTTTTAGCCTTTTAAATGCTATGCAAAAGGAAAGAACGGATGTGGTGTGTCATATAAATTTTGTCTTTGACCATTGGCTACGAATTCATGGTTATAATGCCCACAGACCATTACCGTTATATTACCCCTTCGAAGATATTTACGCAACCGATGCTCCTCAGCAGTCCGGACCTTTGGGAAATTGTGGAGTTTGGGTTTGCATATTTCTTGACAGGTTGATAAATAAAAAACCGTTGAATGATGGTGAAGATACTCAGAAAATAGCGGAACGAATGAGACGTCAACTAGCTATACTATTTTATGATTCCGTGTTACCCGTAGTACAAGTGACGTCTTTGATGATGATGATCCCGTAATTGTAGGATAATTGTATTGTTTTGTTTTTAAAAAATTAAATGAATTTGTACTACTGCTCTCTATGTGTATATATATGTGTGTTCCACCTTTATACAAAGACATGTGTTAAAACATTACCAATGACAAGCATTCCTCATTCCGTACAAAACACAGTTTGGATCAATCAACAGGATCGGGATCGCCAGTGGTCTCCAAATGTTCTTGAATTTTACTACGATGGGGATAATCCTACTTGCTATTCTTCATACACGGGGATAACACCACTAGGAAAAGCTTGGTGGGGGGGGGGACTGCTAGAATTTACTGGAGCGGGTTTTATTCAAAAAACGGTACCTTAATAATAAATATTTTTGTAATAAAAATCATTTTCATTATTTTTGTATTAAATAAATTACCGTTATTTTTTAGCACGTAAAAGCATGGTGTAACAAACTCATGTATGAACGAGAGATTGAATTAAATGCAAGAACGCTGTCGTCAAACGATTATCGTTGGACAGTTCTATCGCCAAATTTCTTCTACATGTTAAATGAACAAGATATTGATGCAACCAGATACGCAGATGGTACTACAGCAACATATCCTCCATTCTGGGAAATTGATACGGTAGGCTTAATCAATTTTGTTATTTTATTATATCTGTTTTTTATTAAGATTTTATATTTACTGTTGTTTTACCTTGTAAATACTTATACCATATATACCGAAGCACGAATCTCATTCTTACTCCACACCTATTTAAACACATGTTGGTCGACTACTCAACTAGCATCCCCCTTTTTTCTACCTCATGGAGAATCAAGAACATGTCATTCATCTGCACATTCATATCAACGTCAACATTTCCAAACCGGTAAACCACCCAAACCCACCCTCAGATAACCTCGAACCAAACAATTCCCAAACTTGTAACCCCCAAACCCAGTGCAACAGCCAACACGTGAAGCACCATTTAGCGGTTCAGGTCAGTGTCAGGCGCTTGTGCCGTTACCTAACATCGATGAACGACAACGTCCTTTGGACCAAATTATTCCACAAGAATATTTGACGGTTACTGCTGACAAAGACTCAGACAAGGAATTGGATTTCGAAAGACTGTACGATGAAGTGCGTTTTGAAGCTTATCGTGCGGAAATGGAAGAAGGAGTAGAGTATGATTCTGAAGCGGAAGGCCATTCATGTTATTAGTTAAATGTCAGGGTTTTTTTTGGAATAAGAACTTAAACGTGTTTGATGTAATATTTTTTTTGCTAAGAATTTTTGTTTTTTTATTTACTACATTGATTTAGAACGTAAGATTTTTCACTTTTTGTAGGTATACATTCATATACCGGACAAGGAACAAAATTGGTTGCTTTTTAAAATAAATCTAAAGTCACTAGAATTAAGAATTTTTTTTGCCAATACATGTGACACGATTAATTGCGGAGATTCATTTTGCGTACACAGAAGAGTACATCAAATTGTGCTAGAATTTGAGTCTCTATTTTTGTGGTTTCTCGGACGTATATCGTATTGGCAACACTCAGAAATATATGAGACGCGTGCCATGCAAATAGTAGGGGATTTCGTGTGGCCTGATCAAACAGATCGTATTGGCAGAAATTCAGGAGTCATAAAAAAAAGGAATGCTAATGGAAAAACTTGTTCGGGATCGTTCTTTAACATGGAACGAAGGAAACCTTCAGGATGCTTGTTTCAGATACAGACCGTATATGGCAGATGAACTCTACGCCGGGCGCTTCACACCTGTTAATGTTTAATGGTTCTATGTATGCATGTAATATAAAAAAAATAATAATAACATATTGTAATGAAATGATTTTCAATATTAATTATTTCCAACTAAATAGACTTACCACGTTATTTGAGAAATTAAAATACAGAAAATAAATTATAGTATTAAAAGTCTCCCAAGTTAAAAGACGGATAAATAAAATTAGACGGAGATTGTGTAAAATGATCAGGATCATCGGTTTCTTTCCCTTTCCCTTTGTCTTAGCCTTTGCGAGTACGAATTTCTGACGTCATGGGCTGCCGACAGACATCCCGATGATGACCGTATGAGTTACTGATGTGTGCAAAATGCAACATATAAATTACATCAATTGCGGCATAAAACTAACCCTTTTTTAGTACTAATGTTGGAAAAAGTGTGTTTTTGTCTTCCTTTTGTATTTTCAGGATTAAATGAGCTCAAATTAACAAAAGAAGCAAAAAGGCAGCTAAATCTAACATAAATACAAGAAAAGGAACAAACGTGACATGCCCGACCCCACGACAGCAACTTCCCAAGCAAAACAAGAAAACAGAAGGCTGAACACGCCCCGTGCTCAGTGAACACGGGGGCGTGCCCAAGTCCCAGCATAAAAGACAAAGCTATAGAAGCTTCTATCGCCCACCACGGGGCCGTGCTCAGCGGACACGGGGCCGTGGTGTCACACCCCGACTTTCCACGTGTCACCGGTGGGCCCGGTGGGGAGTATCGTGACGTGGTTGGCAACATAATAGTCAAACAACACAATATATAAATGCACAGCGGAAGCAAAAGATAAATATTATTACTTTTCCGTATATAAAGTAATATTCAATATTACAACGGAAGTAAAGGATCCACAGGCGGATCTTAAAACATATCATTTGTTCAACAGACTTTAGACGCCTAGAACTTGCAAGATTTCCTTATTAGCGCCCTGAGCTTCCAGCCAATTATGTTCAGTACCTGTCACTTAACCCTTTTGGAAAATACGTCAGTTTTCACTGGTAAATACACTCAACCGACTCATTTTGGAAAATGATTGAAAATTGGTTTGGATGCACATGGCACAAAATATATTGACACTTTGATTAAAATGCACACAGGCAAAATTAATCTTTTATACTTGGAACAATTATAGTTATAACCTTGTATACAGATTTACATGTTCGTTGTACGTTTAGGGCCCGATGTAGAAACCGAGTCAAGATTAACAGACACGCCACAAGTATAGGCCCACATGAGAGTGAGATACCGTTTCCCTTATGCAACTGTCAGGTGTACGCCTACACCCCGTGCATAAGACGTGGCCATTTTATAACACAATGATGTCAAGGATATCCGGGACATGGTCATTAACCCCTAAGGCTTTTATTTCAAACAATACAGATTAAACCGGGTTACCTCAATAATTTAACCTTCATTAAGATTAAATATTCAATACCCGACCAAGCGGTATCATTATACCGTATTCCAAGCCCGTATAGGGAAAATAAGTTAAGAGTATTTACCTGAGCTAGCTCCTGTCTTAAATAGCAAGAATCTAATAACTCAGCCGTAGTCACTTAAGTAAGCGTAGGTACAATTTACCGGAAGTGCTCTAGTCTGGAATGATGGTATAAATAATTAATTAGAATGCTAACGGGTCTTTAATTAAGCCTAAGCTTAGACCGGTTAGTGTTAAGGATATATACGGTTCAAACGCATGATTAAGCGAAGACCGGAATAGAATGTGATTTAAACCCAACATGTTCAGAGACTTGTCTTTTATGGGTAATTCATACACGTTCTGGGCTTTGAGATAAAACCGATAGGGTTTGACCCAATTCGGCTAATTTATGTAACTTGTTACATAAACCGAACCGTACGCGTAATAAGCGTGACGGGTATTCATTTGAGCCATCTACAGGTTTCCTAAGTTAATTATGCCTCAAATATGTTGTGACATCAGTAAGATGTCTTTCATTATGCCCGAAACGAATTTAAACACAAACTATGCCCCGTAGGGGTAGTTTGGTCATTTTAAAGGTTGTAAAAGAGTTTAAATGTTTAACTGAGTTACAGGTCTGATGTAAACAGCAAACATACTTAATTTGATGAGTTATAACAGTAGGCTAAAGCATATATGTGAAATTTATCATCTTTAACCAAACTATGCCCCGTAGGGGTATTTTGGTAATTTCACATAAGCCGAAAAGCTCAAAAACGAAGTCTGATTTAATCAACCTTTGCTTACTGTTAAAATATCCTAATTTGCCTCATATATCAGTAGGTATCAACCCGGGTATGTCTAATATGATATTAAGACATACTATGCGTTAAAAACGCTAATTATGGCGATTAAAGGCCATTTCCGGGTTCTATACTTAAATCTGATATTTTTATATTTCCAGAAGGCTTAAAATAATTTATTAATCATATGTGATCAGTAGCAAAAGGTTTGGAGTCGTTTAGATAAGTAAAAATCATTTTATGGCCCGTAAGGGCAAAACCGACAATTACCGGATTAAGCCTACGACTACTAGTTATGCTCAGCCTAAAATTAATTAAAAATCTTTAAAAATCCCAAAATAATATATAACATCAGTGGGTAAAATATTTGATACCAAAAAGTATGTTTAACTAGGCTATACGCTAATTACGCCATTTTATTAACATAAAGCTTTAATTTAGCGACAATGAGCATAACTCTTAATCTATAAGTCAAACTGATGTCAAACTTTGCACACAAGTTTATATATCAGTAACTAAGGTTTCTACACTTTTACATTTTCATAAATCATGATTTAAGGTAATAAGGGCATAATGGTCAACATATGAGCTATTAACGGAAACGCGTAAACGAATGGGTCAATCAATGAACCAACCACAGAGGGTTATGCTAACATGTAGCCTGGTCCTAAGGAAGCTCTAAGGCATTTCCAAATCATACTAAAACGGGCCAGAACTGAAGTCAAAGCAAAAGTCAAAGTTTTGCGACTTTCGGTTCCGAATCGGGTCTAAACAGGAAATAGTCGGGTTGAACATGTTTGGACATGTTCTTACACTTATTACTAAGTTATAACAATGATCAAACAGGTTATATATGTTCTAGATAGATAATTATGCATAAACGACATTTTAAGCATTATGTTGACTTTTTAAATAAAAGTTTGACCCGACATTTGACCTGGTTAGAATGGGAATCAGGGGGAACCTTTTTAGGGGTTTATTACCCACCTAATTACCAACTTATAACTACTTTAAGTTTGACTAATCGCTGGACCATTAGCGATTAATCGTTAAGTCAACCGTTAATTACGACGGTTGACTTTTAAGCCAATAACTAAGCAGAAACTAAACCGAGGAAGGTCTAGCATACTTACCCAAGTCCTAAGCTCGAGTAGGAAGGTATTGGGTCTGCTCCTAAGCTCCAGAAGTGCTCAAGAATTGCAGATGAAGGTTGTGAAGAATAAGTTGCAACTTATGGCTTTATATAGTGAATTACACACCACAATTGGGTGACACTTGGGTCTACAACTGACCACAATCCTTCAACACATGTCCCTAAGTGTTTAGGGGGTGTCTAGGGGTCAAGAGGAGCGTGGAAACTCGGATGAAATCGCGCATAAAGGCCATTTCATCCAACAGCCGCAATTCAGGATCTGGGAGTCCCTCGCGTGGCGCGAGGGACCCCTCGCGTGGCGCGAGGACATGTATGATCAGCTTTTGATTTGTTTTGCGATTTAGTCCTTGTCTCTTCAAAACTCGAATAGGCACTTGATTCTTGCATGGTAAACCCTTATAATTAATCTAGTAAGGCTTTAAAACATATACCCACTTTGCTAAGTCCCCGGGTAACTTTATTATCACCCGAAAAGTCCTAACTTCCAACGTTTACGCTTTAACACTTCGCACACGAATTTGGTCATAACTTTCTCATATGTTAACGAAACTTTATGAAATTTTTATGGTGCATCCTCATGAGCATAATTAATATTTACAAAGCTTCGGGTTTGTCAAAAGGTCACTCAGAGGTATAAATTAAACATGTTGACACATTTGGTCCCTGTAGTTTGAAATCTCCCACTTTTAGCTTCGTATGATCCATGATTTATTCGTTTGAAGGTATGAGCATCGTGTAGGGTTAATATACATTATATTTATTCACAGTCGACACTTAGAATACGTATATTCACATACTTTCCATGTTTGTCACTTTAGTCCTTCCATAATATTTCTTTTACACGTTTGACTTTATGACACGTGTCAACACATTATGGGACGTGAATTTTCGAGGTGTTACATCCTCACCCCCTTAAAATAAATCTCGACCCGAGATTTACTGAAATAAGTAAGGGTACTTTTCTTTCATCGTGGATTCAACCTCCCATGTAAATTCGGGGCCTCTACGGGCATCCCATTTGACCTTTACAATAGGTACATGCTTCCTTCGAAGCTTCTTTACCCGTCGATCTTCAATCGACAAAGGTTTTTCCCACCAATTTTTTTTAAGCTCTCGTCTATACGCACATCTGTATGCGGTATAACCAGTGATTCCTCAGCGAAGCACTTCTTTAGATTGCAGATGTGGAACACTTTGTGAATTCCACTGAGCTTATCCGGTAAGTTTAACTTATAGGCAACTGAAACTATACGTTCGATAACCTCGAAAGATCTTATGCACCTCGGGTTTAGCTTGCCTTTCCTACCAAATCGCATCACTCCTTTCCAGGGTGATATCTATTGTTGAACCTTATTCCTTAACAAGAATTTAGGAGGGTTGCTATTTTCATAATCCTTAATTTTCTGCCGAATACTGGCATCTTACTGATGATTATGAATTTGCGTGATCTCATTGATTGTCTATAATGCAACTTTCAGATCTTAATGTTTGGACTTACCAAACTATTGTCCTATCAATGAACGTTTAGCATTCTATCTATACAAGGTCCTCAAGGGAGTAGCCTTGATACTTATATATCAAATATTATAGAGAAGCTTATCTTAAGGTGAGATGGTTATTCCAACCATCACTTAACTAATATTAAGGAATAGCTAATCCTTGCCGTTAGTCGAACAATTCGACTATTCTGGGCAGCCGATGGCAAATTCTTAATCGTTGCCTATTTAGGGTTGCGGCATGCATGCATAAGCAATATGAACCGTCTTTCTTATTTAATAGTATAACATCCTCAGAAGATTGAGTCAGGCTATATAAGCCTATGTCTTAAAACCTACTTAATCAAGGTTTTGATTTAATATGGAGTTTTCACAATACTCCATCCCACAGCGGGATGCTAATCTTAATTCTACCTGCCCTCCAGGAGGTAAGCGAGGAAAACTTATGAAAAGGTAATCAAGATGCAAGGAGGCTACAGAGATTTTCCATATCTCAGGCTCTAGTTCATCCATCATTGTTCGTGTCAAATAAGTGACACATTTATGTTATAAGTCCACGAATTCCTTAATCGGGAACATTTACTTGAAAAAAAAAATTTTCCATTTTTGGATATCTTCTTTGAATACTACTAGTCGACTTTAGTACAATATGATCATTGGGATATCTTAGGGTTCCATGTATTAAACCTCCATGCTGATCAGACATGGAAATAATCTATGGGACACACTAGGATACGTAAATCCTCATATGACACTTTTATCAAACATAGTTTGGTATTCGCAGGCGATAGAAAACAATGAGAAAAATAATTAAAAATGACATATGTTGTCGTACTCTATGCGAAGAAAGAGTACTCTTAGATTTTCGGAAGTATTCCTTGCCGATACTAGAAGAATCGTTTACTATGGTTTCCTTGGTAAGTTATACCTTGTGGATGTTAATAAATTTTTTTTTTGTTTTTTTGCTAAGTTTATGGTTCATGAAGATTTATTATTGCCTGTATTAAAAACAGGACACTTAGCAGAAATTATTATTGATAAATGATAAGGAAGTTTATTGTACAAGTGCTTATATTTAATTAGAATGGAGATTTTCACAAACTAGGCACCTAGCTCAGTTGGTTAGGCGCGCGAAAGGGTGCGGCCGGCCTAGACCCAGGTTCGAATCCGGGGACGGCCAGTTCCACCATTTTTTTATGTTTAATATTAATTACTCGTACAGATACCTGTAATTATGAGAGTTGTCTCTTAAAGAGTCTTGATAATTAATTGCTTCTTATCACCCACGATATGGGCTTGATTTTTCGAGGCAACCATCGATGTTTATCACTATATTGAGTCCTTATGTATGCAACCAAAAGTTTTGCTATAAGGGTATTAGAAAGAGTGATTTCTAATAGATATTAAATATCAATATAGGATTCGTTGGAGCATTCTCAACGTAACATCGTCACTTTCTACCGGGCATTAAATGACCGGAGTCTTAATCAGGTGGCGACAACAGTTCTCAACCTTTATCATTCATAATATATTTATATGTGCCAGTATCAAATAAGTTTCTACATAACTGCTTGATAACGAAAGGTACATATTATACTATTATTATTCTGCCCCATCTCTTGGGCGTTCATCCTGACAACTCGTGCGTTTGTTATCTTGGCCTACTCGGGCTTCTTCTGGTTCCTAGGGCAGTTGGTCTTGATATGCCCCTTCTCGTTGCAACCATAACAGGTTGCATCTTTCAACTTCTTGCAATCCAGGGTTTTATGTTCCCTAGATTTGCAAATTCCACACGGTAGAGGCTGAGACTCAAATCTGCATTTCCCAAGATGGTATTTCTTACAGGTTTCGCACCTGGTCTTCTCTCCCGACTGCTGGCTGTCTCTCTTAAACCCGGAACTCTTCTTATCTTCAGAGTTCCTCTTCCTATCGGAGCGATGGGAATTCTCATCCTCCCTTTTACGCTTCCCATCTTCCGAGACTTTGGCAGCCTTGTTTCTAACCACATCGAGTGTGAGAGATAGCGACAGATCTGCCACTGACCTGAATGTAGTAGGTCTTGAAGCCTTAACACTGGCTTTTATTTCTGGGGCTAAACCCCCAATGAAGCGAGCAATTCTCTTGGGTTCCGGTGTGATCAAATAAGGAACCAATCGAGACTTGGTATTGAAATTTGTAAGGTATGCTTGACAATCTAAGTTCTCCATGACTAATGTCAAGAATTCAGTCTCAATCTTCTCAACTTCATGTTGAGGACAGTAATTTTCTTTGATAAGAGCAACGAACTGATCCCAAGTCATCTCGTACAAAGGGATCTTCCCCGTAGCTTGAATGAGAGACTTCCACCATGCTAGTGCCTCTCCCTTGAATGATTGGGATACATACTTCACTACATCCCTCTCAGCGCATCCGCTGATATCCACAATAGTATCCATCTCGTCCAGCCATGTCATACAGTCAATGGCTCCTTTCTCCCCTGTAAAATCCCGGGGTTTACATGACACAAAGTACTTGTAGGAGCAACCCTTATCACGGGGTCCTTTATTCAGTATGATTTGTTGAGACGGATCACTGTGATGGTTCGAGGAGCGACGATCGTCATCTCCATTCTTGGGATCATCTTTCTTGGGAGGTGGCTTGCTGTGAGCTTCAGAGTGTGTTTTAGGCTTTGAAGGCTGTGTAGAGTGGGTCCTACTTCGAGTACCACTGTATTCCTCATACTGCCTATCCAAAGCCTGTGTAACAGCGTCGTCTATGATCGCTTTTAATTCGGCACCCGTTAACGTAATCTGGGCGTTCACATTTGGCTCCACTGGATGGCTATTACCCTCGTCTGAGTTAGCCATTACAATTTAACTGTTGCAGAAAACAAGGGCAATAGTTTATTTGGTAGTTTATTATGGAATTGCCCCTTAGGGAAATTCGTTAACCATGGTAAACAGAGGCCACATTTGGTTAATTTATTTATCATGTTAATTTAGGATTTCTATAATAATTTATCCTAATTATAAAACAATAACAGTTTTATTTGTGGCACAAAAGGCCTAGTCTCGTGGACATTTTAATTTATAAGCTATGATTTCAGAGAATCGAGGCATTAAGGTTTTAATAATAGCACAAATGGCCTAGTCACGTAGACAAGTTTAATTTATAAGCCATGATTTCAGAGAATCGAGGCATTAAGGTTTTAATAATAGCACAAATGGCCTAGTCACGTAGACAAGTTTAATTTATAAGCCATGATTCCAGAGAATCAAAGCCTGGAGGTTTGAACCTAGTTCATTACCTTTTTCTGACAGGGAGTCATTGCTACCACTGTACTTTGGCTCATGTAGAAATGAGCAAGACCCGTAGGCATTTTATTACCACGTATGGTTAAAATATGATCATTTTAATTGATGATGTAAACCCAGGATTTAGGGATCATTAAACTGGGTTAGGAATCTTTTGAAGAATCCTTAATTATGTGTGTGATTCCCAACGAATCACATCTGTCAGGAGTGTTAACATATTTATAGATGTTAACAGGGATTCGAATCTTTTAAACAGGTCTTACCATCTTGGCCCGGTCTTAAAATGACCCGAAGGCTAGGTTTCACTTTTAAGATTTTTATTAATATTTAACGCAGAAAAATTTCTGAATTGAACTGTTAATAGGGATCTGAATCTACATTGAGGAACTGCCATCTCGGCCGGTCTTTAATATGTCCCGAAGCTAGGTCTTGTCCTTTTAGATTTTGCCCCTTTATTATAATGGTAGATCTTGCAAAAGGAATGTTATTAAGGATCAAAATCTAAATTGAGGAACTGCCATCTTGGCCGGTCTTAATATGACCCGAAGCTAGGTCTTGTCCTTTTAGATTTTTGCCATTTTATTATAATGGTAGATCTTATAATATAGGAATGATATTTTTAAACTTGATCGTTCCTTTAAAATTTAAACAAGTATAGGGTTGCCCTAAATGGGACTTCAAAAGAATAATGTCGTCCTCGGAGGGACTGAATGATAAATATGTCATTATAAGGACTATATACGGAAACGTTCTTCAGCAAAAGGAGTTTCTTCTTCATTCAATTCCTGAATGTTTTCTCCGTGGTTGCACGTTTCATCCTGGTCGCGGTACAAAGCTCAGCATTTCTAGGCTCCAGATGTGGAGAATTTTTATTACAGCTTCTTCGCTTGGCGACGTATCCAATAAAAATTTGGAAGCAAAATTTCCATATTAGGAATTGAGAATAATCCTATGTTAAGTCTAGACTCAGAAGTTTAGATATGTGCAATTGTGTAACTGAGATTAAACACAAAAGACTAGTGTTTAATTCACTCAGTGTTGGCTCTGATACCAACCTGTCACACCCCGACTTTCCACGTGTCACCGGTGGGCCCGGTGGGGAGTATCGTGACGTGGTTGGCAACATAATAGTCAAACAACACAATATATAAATGCACAGCGGAAGCAAAAGATAAATATTATTACTTTTCCGTATATAAAGTAATATTCAATATTACAACGGAAGTAAAGGATCCACAGGCGGATCTTAAAACATATCATTTGTTCAACAGACTTTAGACGCCTAGAACTTGCAAGATTTCCTTATTAGCGCCCTGAGCTTCCAGCCAATTATGTTCAGTACCTGTCACTTAACCCTTTTGGAAAATACGTCAGTTTTCACTGGTAAATACACTCAACCGACTCATTTTGGAAAATGATTGAAAATTGGTTTGGATGCACATGGCACAAAATATATTGACACTTTGATTAAAATGCACACAGGCAAAATTAATCTTTTATACTTGGAACAATTATAGTTATAACCTTGTATACAGATTTACATGTTCGTTGTACGTTTAGGGCCCGATGTAGAAACCGAGTCAAGATTAACAGACACGCCACAAGTATAGGCCCACATGAGAGTGAGATACCGTTTCCCTTATGCAACTGTCAGGTGTACGCCTACACCCCGTGCATAAGACGTGGCCATTTTATAACACAATGATGTCAAGGATATCCGGGACATGGTCATTAACCCCTAAGGCTTTTATTTCAAACAATACAGATTAAACCGGGTTACCTCAATAATTTAACCTTCATTAAGATTAAATATTCAATACCCGACCAAGCGGTATCATTATACCGTATTCCAAGCCCGTATAGGGAAAATAAGTTAAGAGTATTTACCTGAGCTAGCTCCTGTCTTAAATAGCAAGAATCTAATAACTCAGCCGTAGTCACTTAAGTAAGCGTAGGTACAATTTACCGGAAGTGCTCTAGTCTGGAATGATGGTATAAATAATTAATTAGAATGCTAACGGGTCTTTAATTAAGCCTAAGCTTAGACCGGTTAGTGTTAAGGATATATACGGTTCAAACGCATGATTAAGCGAAGACCGGAATAAAATGTGATTTAAACCCGACATGTTCAGAGACTTGTCTTTTATGGGTAATTCATACACGTTCTGGGCTTTGAGATAAAACCGATAGGGTTTGACCCAATTCGGCTAATTTATGTAACTTGTTACATAAACCGAACCGTACGCGTAATAAGCGTGACGAGTATTCATTTGAGCCATCTACAGGTTTCCTAAGTTAATTATGCCTCAAATATGTTGTGACATCAGTAAGATGTCTTTCATTATGCCCGAAACGAATTTAAACACAAACTATGCCCCGTAGGGGTAGTTTGGTCATTTTAAAGGTTGTAAAAGAGTTTAAATGTTTAACTGAGTTACAGGTCTGATGTAAACAGCAAACATACTTAATTTGATGAGTTATAACAGTAGGCTAAAGCATATATGTGAAATTTATCATCTTTAACCAAACTATGCCCCGTAGGGGTATTTTGGTAATTTCACATAAGCCGAAAAGCTCAAAAACGAAGTCTGAGTTAATCAACCTTTGCTTACTGTTAAAATATCCTAATTTGCCTCATATATCAGTAGGTATCAACCCGGGTATGTCTAATATGATATTAAGACATACTATGCGTTAAAAACGCTAATTATGGCGATTAAAGGCCATTTCCGGGTTCTATACTTAAATCTGATATTTTTATATTTCCAGAAGGCTTAAAATAATTTATTAATCATATGTGATCAGTAGCAAAAGGTTTGGAGTCGTTTAGATAAGTAAAACTCAATTTATGGCCCGTAAGGGCAAAACCGACAATTACCGGATTAAGCCTACGACTACTAGTTATGCTCAGCCTAAAATTAATTAAAAATCTTTAAAAATCCCAAAATAATATATAACATCAGTGGGTAAAATATTTGATACCAAAAAGTATGTTTAACTAGGCTATACGCTAATTACGCCATTTTATTAACATAAAGCTTTAATTTAGCGACAATGAGCATAACTCTTAATCTATAAGTCAAACTGATGTCAAACTTTGCACACAAGTTTATATATCAGTAACTAAGGTTTCTACACTTTTACATTTTCATAAATCATGATTTAAGGTAATAAGGGCATAATGGTCAACATATGAGCTATTAACGGAAACGCGTAAACGAATGGGTCAATCAATGAACCAACCACAGAGGGTTATGCTAACATGTAGCCTGGTCCTAAGGAAGCTCTAAGGCATTTCCAAATCATACTAAAACGGGCCAGAACTGAAGTCAAAGCAAAAGTCAAAGTTTTGCGACTTTCGGTTCCGAATCGGGTCTAAACAGGAAATAGTCGGGTTGAACATGTTTGGACATGTTCTTACACTTATTACTAAGTTATAACAATGATCAAACAGGTTATATATGTTCTAGATAGATAATTATGCATAAACGACATTTTAAGCATTATGTTGACTTTTTAAATAAAAGTTTGACCCGACATTTGACCTGGTTAGAATGGGAATCAGGGGGAACCTTTTTAGGGGTTTATTACCCACCTAATTACCAACTTATAACTACTTTAAGTTTGACTAATCGCTGGACCATTAGCGATTAATCGTTAAGTCAACCGTTAATTACGACGGTTGACTTTTAAGCCAATAACTAAGCAGAAACTAAACCGAGGAAGGTCTAGCATACTTACCCAAGTCCTAAGCTCGAGTAGGAAGGTATTGGGTCTGCTCCTAAGCTCCAGAAGTGCTCAAGAATTACAGATGAAGGTTGTGAAGAATAAGTTGCAACTTATGGCTTTATATAGTGAATTACACACCACAATTGGGTGACACTTGGGTCTACAACTGACCACAATCCTTCAACACATGTCCCTAAGTGTTTAGGGGGTGTCTAGGGGTCAAGAGGAGCGTGGAAACTCGGATGAAATCGCGCATAAAGGCCATTTCAGCCAACAGCCGCAATTCAGGATCTGGGAGTCCCTCGCGTGGCGCGAGGACATGTATGATCAGCTTTTGATTTGTTTTGCGATTTAGTCCTTGTCTCTTCAAAACTCGAATAGGCACTTGATTCTTGCATGGTAAACCCTTATAATTAATCTAGTAAGGCTTTAAAACATATACCCACTTTGCTAAGTCCCCGGGTAACTTTATTATCACCCGAAAAGTCCTAACTTCCAACGTTTACGCTTTAACACTTCGCACACGAATTTGGTCATAACTTTCTCATATGTTAACGAAACTTTATGAAATTTTTATGGTGCATCCTCATGAGCATAATTAATATTTACAAAGCTTCGGGTTTGTCAAAAGGTCACTCAGAGGTATAAATTAAACATGTTGACACATTTGGTCCCTGTAGTTTGAAATCTCCCACTTTTAGCTTCGTATGATCCATGATTTATTCGTTTGAAGGTATGAGCATCGTGTAGGGTTAATATACATTATATTTATTCACAGTCGACACTTAGAATACGTATATTCACATACTTTCCATGTTTGTCACTTTAGTCCTTCCATAATATTTCTTTTACACGTTTGACTTTATGACACGTGTCAACACATTATGGGACGTGAATTTTCGAGGTGTTACATCCTCACCCCTTTAAAATAAATCTCGACCCGAGATTTACTGAAATAAGTAAGGGTACTTTTCTTTCATCGTGGATTCAACCTCCCATGTAAATTCGGGGCCTCTACGGGCATCCCATTTGACCTTTACAATAGGTACATGCTTCCTTCGAAGCTTCTTTACCCGTCGATCTTCAATCGACAAAGGTTTTTCCCACCAATTTTTTTTTAAGCTCTCGTCTATACGCACATCTGTATGCGGTATAACCAGTGATTCCTCAGCGAAGCACTTCTTTAGATTGCAGATGTGGAACACTTTGTGAATTCCACTGAGCTTATCCGGTAAGTTTAACTTATAGGCAACTGAAACTATACGTTCGATAACCTCGAAAGATCTTATGCACCTCGGGTTTAGCTTGCCTTTCCTACCAAATCGCATCACTCCTTTCCAGGGTGATATCTATTGTTGAACCTTATTCCTTAACAAGAATTTAGGAGGGTTGCTATTTTCATAATCCTTAATTTTCTGCCGAATACTGGCATCTTACTGATGATTATGAATTTGCGTGATCTCATTGATTGTCTATAATGCAACTTTCAGATCTTAATGTTTGGACTTACCAAACTATTGTCCTATCAATGAACGTTTAGCATTCTATCTATACAAGGTCCTCAAGGGAGTAGCCTTGATACTTATATATCAAATATTATAGAGAAGCTTATCTTAAGGTGAGATGGTTATTTCAACCATCACTTAACTAATATTTCTTTTACACGTTTGACTTTATGACACGTGTCAACACATTATGGGACGTGAATTTTCGAGGTGTTACACGTGGTCAACTATAAGATTCACATAATCCAAACAAATCTTGATAGTACAGATATGCTTCTGCACACGGGGGCGTGCCCAACGGACACGGGGGCGTGGTCAACTAATGCAGACAAAGTGCAATTAATGAAGACAGAGAAGAGGATAGACACGGGGTCGTGCCCAATGGACACGGGGCCGTGCCCGAGCTTCTGTTTAGCCTATAAATAGGAGTGCTTGGCTCAAGCTCAAACCATCCCTTGGCACACCACCTCTCTCACACTTCACCCACCACCCGCCACCATCACAACACCATCATCCACCACCATCATCCATTGTGCATCATAGAGTGTGTGAGTCGTCTCGGGATCCAAGATTGATCGTAAGAGTTCTTGACAATCAAGGCCATGTTTGCCTAAGTCTCTTACATCACTTGGTGAAGACAAAGTGTCTAGTGTAATACTTTTTATTTTTAATCTTTTCGCACTTTTTACTTGGTTATGTATTAATGACTTTAATAACTAGTTTCTTATGTTGAAGGTGATTTTTTCCTTATCGTTTGTCCGTGGTGTCTTGGCATTATTTTACCGTCTATATAAAATAAAAGATTTTCACCATTCATATCTCCACGGTCTATATGGAGGTATGTTGGCTACCTGGTCGGGGGTTAAGGGAACGGTTTGGTAAGAGTCTTGCCTTGTTCAGTGTATAGATCCTGCAAGGACCTAGGTCAAATTTAGTAGGACCTCCTTCAATACTTAACGGTATTGGATGGCGGGGGTCCAAACTCTTTGATCCCCTCATATGTAAACTACTATTAATACTTTAACCCGGCTACTTAGGACTGTATTCCTACTGACTCAGACTACTTAGCCGAGGGTAACGTCACCTTCAAAAGAGGGGCCTACCATAATATGCATTAATAACTTAATTAATTATCTTTCAATAATCCGACCCTTTAGGATTGTATCCTTGCTGACTCAAACTACTGGGTTGAGGGTAACGTCACCTTCAAAAGAGGGGCCTACTACAATAACTAAGATAATCTCTTAAAAAGTGCAAAAGTGCGGAAATAATCAAAGGTTACACTAAACACGAGTCGGAGCTAAGTGATTCATCTTGTCTATCTGTTTTTATTTTATTTTATTTTCAGCATTTTAGTTAGTTTTTATTTTTCTAGTTTAAAAACCTTTTTCTAATTTTTGATTTGATTAGACGTTGAGGATAAACCGGTACTAAAAGCTCTTGTGTCCTTGGACGACCTCGGTATCTTACCAACACTATACTACGCTCACGATGGGTGCACTTGCCCATATGTGTGTTTAGTGTTAGTAAATATCGTGTTTTATAAATTTAAAACTTGGCTAAAGAAAGTGTAAAAGGGCTTAAAATAAACATTAAAACCATAACACACTTCATGCACATCAAGTTTTTGGCGCCGTTGCCGGGGACACAAGGATTTTAAGAAAGTTAGGAATCAACGGCCTGATCGTTTTTTCTTATTTTTCTATTTTTTTAGGATTTTTCTTAGTTTTTCAGCTTCTGCAGAACTCAGCACGGGCCGTGCCCGCTGAACACGCCCGGTGCCCATTCATTGGAACTGGCAATCCAGTTTTAAGTCGGACAGTAAGCTGAACACGGGGCCGTGCCCATTCAACACGCCCCGTGCCCAAGATTCAGTTACTGAAAACAGAACCGTAAGATCCCGACGGTTGGTAATTTCTGACACAAACATGAGTGATACTGTTAGTTTATACTTTCGACACTCTTATGGTACATGGTGGTTCCCATAAGGAATTAGAATGTTATTTTCTAAATTACAAGCCCCACTATATAGACCCATCGTTTTCTTGTATCCTTAAGAGGGGCGAAAGTAAAAATAATCCATATCTCTCCCTTGAATGCTCTCAACCGGATTTTCTGGGAGAAATGCTTCTTGATGAACTATTTGAATTAGAAGATCTAATTCTTAATTGGTTAAAAGAACTTAGGATAGATTTCAATAATTTACCCCAAGACGATAACCATGAAGAAGTGTTGGGATCGCATTCAAACAACTTTGTTGTTCCCGACGATACCTCTAAATCTAGCGAAGACTTGAGCGATAGTCGTCCCTGTGTCGATTGTGCCGTGAAGGACTCCCCCATCAACTTCGTTCGATGCATACATAGACCTAAGCGATTCAGCATACACCTTCTTTAACGAGAGCCCGGGAAAGGGTTGGACTTGTCCATCTACATATGGCATAGGAATCACCCTCACCGACAACCTCTTGCGTTCTCGTCTTAATCTAGAACAATTAAGGTATCTTAGGCACTTTGGGGTTGTTCCATCCAGTAAGGAACCACCCGATCCAGAAAAGTTCCTTAAAAATAGACAAACTCCATAAGACAGCCTCTAGACACGGGGCCATGTCTAGGTCAACACGCCCCCGTGTCCACTCAAAGATTCCCGTCTGATTTCGTGTCAGAATACGGACAAAATGTGTCAGGATTCCCCATGAACACGGGGCCGTGTCCAGCCGACACGGGGCCGTGTGCAGCTTACTGTCATTTTCTATAAATGCAGCCAAGAATCCTGCACATTTGAACCATTCAAGGGACAGAGATTTGGAGAATATTCTCACATACCATCCTAGGTATTTTCTAAAAGAAGTTTCTCAACAACCTTCTTGTCCTTTCCTCTTTTATCCACTTTCCTCTTCTTCAATTTTCCTTCATGCTTCCATTAAAACTTGAAATCTCCACAATTTCAAGCTTTATTGAGATGTTTGTTAGATTTTTATTCATGGGATCTTGTTAAAAATATGTTCTACAACAATGTTTTAAGTTGTTTCTGCTTAAAAACGTTCTAAACATCATAAAAACAAATTAAAACTCCATGATCCCTTGTCCTAAAAATCTGCAGACATTTGAACACAGGTCGTGTTCGTTGAACACGGGGCCGTGTCCGGAGTACTGATCCCATAAAGTTGAACTCTTCTCGGTATGTTTTCTCAGAATGGCGAGCAGAACTAGCGGAACATTTTCATCACACTCCAGAAACAACCGACAAGGGAGAAGATCATCAACGGTTGAAGATTCTCTTGTAAACTACGTTTACGCCTTAAGAGAGGCCCTTGATGAGATGACAGGGGTGGAAGAAGCATTGGTTGACCGTATTAATCATTTGACGGTGGGGCTAGAGGGATGTCTTCGAGAGGTCAACCTTTTGCACCAAAGGTTGAACATTCTCGCTTCTCCTCCTTTGGTACCAATCATTACCCAAAGGGCATGGAATGTGGTTCCTGAAGTCATCATTGTGACAACTCGTATTTCCGAACCTATCTTTGTACCTTGATGTAACGTAAACACTATGTGACTATGTGAATTGGATTAATGGAATGTTATGTTATTGAATGTTATGTGAATATGTGTTGTGTTTGTATATATGTATGTATCATCACACGAAAGAAACCGATTGCACAATCCCGAATGCATAAGCCTTTGGGCTTTAGTACTCTCGGCCCACACCCCTTCTTGTGAGTGAACCGAATAGGCAGCCCGTTAGGAGGGTTAGGCCCACTCCCCTTGTGTCGCATAACTTAGGAGAGGAGGGTATACTCCTCATTTGTTGCAACTTTCATAACACACAAACCCTAGTGCTCTCTCTCTCCTTCACGAAACCGAAGGCAGCCAAACACCCTCTCCATCGAAGATTCTTCCTTGTTCGGATCACCCTCATTCATCTCAATCGGTTAGTGTTTCATGCTATGTGTTTATTCGGATGATGATGTATTGATATGTGATCGGTTATATATGTATTTGGATCCGAATGTTTTGGTTAGTGCTTAGTGTTTTGTTGTTATTTGATTTTATGTTGATCGATCGAGATGTATTGTTATATGCTTGATTAAATCCGATTAGAGTTCCTGTTTGTGAAATCGATGATAATAAGGTTGCATGATGTTGTGATATATGTATGTTTTACATAATAAATTGGGAATGATATCGGATTGATGGTGATATAACTGTTAATGTTAATGTCATGAAATCGGCTCATGTATGTATGATGATGTTAACCGGATTAGAGCTACGATCGAGTATGATGTGTTGTGTGGTTTTAATTCCATGATTGTTGTTATGATTTGTTTATGATTAGAGTTCATATGAATTGTTGATGATTACTTGGTTTGATCGAACAATTGTTAGGATGGAAACTGTTAATTGATAATTGTAAATAAAGAAAGAATTGAATGATTGTAACTGATTAACATAAATATCTGATGTTGTAAACTGGTCGCATAAGACCCCTAGTCGCACAAGGGGTCCATTCGCACAAGGAACCTAGTCGCACAAGTCTAATCAGTCGCACAATATACCTCCAGTCGCACAAGGCTTGCTGGATCGCACAAGATGTAATGTGTTTAACTGTTGGGCCCTCAAAGCCCAAAACGAGTCGCACAATATGATCCGAGCCGCACAAGATGCATGAATCGTACAAGTTGGATTATTTGTTTACATGTTGGGCCGTGTATTGCATGTAGAAGTATTTGGGCTTTCTGATTTTGGGTCGGGTATTTGTGGGCTCCAACGGATGACTCGCACAAGGCCATTAGACTTGTGCGAGCCCAATCTTTTAATCACACAAGTTGAATACAATATGACTGATAAACGTGATGATGTGAATTGCCATGATCTATATGTGTTCCTTATCTGTTAGATTATGTGATACTTATGTGCACTACTCGAAATCAAAACCTGACTTGTATGGTAACCATGTTAGGACGTGGTTGACCACTAGCAGCTAGACTTGACCTTTCTGTGTATCTGCCGAGCAAACCAAGGTGAGTTCACACTAGCCAAGGCATGGGATTCCCAGGGGTTGGGAATGGGATTGAATAACTACTCATACAACTATTACTATTAAACAGATTGTTACTGTCCTCGGTTGAAGGGCACGTACGTAAAGCCTACGTACACGATCTTAAGACCATCACCTCTATCAAAGGAAGTCCCTCAATTATCGACTTAATCGCCGAGGCCTAGGGCGAGCGGGTCATTAGTTAATAGCGCTATTAGGTTTAACAAACCTCACACCGTGCCAGTCGGACGGGCGTGTACTAATGGACTATGGGCAAAGGGTCAATGCTGATAGACATTGACTTAGGGCACCTCTTACATTTTCGTAGCAGTCGATACGCGTGGTCTTGTAACACATGGGAAGCCCCCACTAATCATCGCACGCATGCCTGGACTGGAAGCAAGGATTAAAGCGATACATGGTTTACAAAACGAATATATACGATTTATGAAATGAATACTTTAACCAAACAACTATCTGTGAACTCGCTCAACTTTGTTGTTGATTCGTTGCTACATGCCTTGCAGGTCATTAGGTACCCATGGAGCTTGCACAGGGAGGAACGGTCGTTGTGGGACATGGCGATTTGTGCCATGCTTTAGACATTACTTTATTCATATTTAATACTTGCTATGGGTTTTACAAATTATGCTTCCGCTAAACACTTAACTATGCTTTGGTTTTGAACACCTTTCATATTGGTTTGTTGAATTATGTTTACTTACATGCTTGTTCAATATGATTGGTGGCTTGATCCTGGTCAGTCACGCCTCCAAGCGGTGATACTCCGCATGTGGATTTTGGGGGTGTGACAATCATACCAGCCGAATGGTACGCCATACATTCGGAGCCCCCTCGGGAAGTGCTACAAGGGGTTCTGGTTGGTGTCGCTCCTCCTCCACAAGATGTTGAAGAGAATGACGCCGCCTTCTTCCTCCCAAGAGAGATAGAAGAATGGCTTTAACACCCCTCGGCTTGGAGTTCTACAAAACTTTTAAATACCAGAAAACTATTTCCGGAATTTTGGTTATCATTATATTATTAGAGCTCTTTAGGATGATTTTACGTATCACTTGACCTATCTAATTTAGGACCCTTTAATTTTATTTTCTGCTTTGTTTTTAAGCTTTTAGGACTATTATGTAATTCTCTCTATGACTTAATGAATGATGGTTTTAGTTAAGTTGGTGTTTGGATGGTGTTGAAATAAATAAAACACACTCGGGATGGCAAAGGAAACAAGGGAAACTTGAACCAGCTCCCCATGCAGGAAAACAGGGCCATCCGACAAAACTTTCTTCGTTACAGCAAGTTCAGCACGGGCCGTGTCCGCCCAACACGGCCCCGTGCTGCACAGTCTGCAGAAAATGCCCAGTTCAGGTAAACTGGACACGGGCCGTGTTCACCCAACACGCCCCCGTGTCCAGGCTTCTATTTTCTTTTTCAGTTTTGTTACTGGCACCTGAACACGGGGCCATGCCCGGACACCACGGGGCCGTGTCCAGACGCCCAGTAACACAATTTTTTGCTTTTTCACACCCTTTTATGCATTCAATCAACCTAAAAACTTATTTTTAGGACACATTGAGGAAAATGTGTAATTTAAGTGTGGGGGGATGCTAAAACCTTGAATCTTGCAAGTCCTAATTACAAGCCTTACACAAAAATCTATTGAAACCGCTAATCACCCCAAATTTTTTCAAAAACTCTCATTTTTTTTTACTTGTCTAGGTTTAACTTGGGAATTTCAAATTCTAAAAAGGTTATATTTTTACAAATTTACAACCGACATCGTCGTGATAAAAAGAACCAACATAAGAAAATTATGAAAAGGCATGACAAGCTTAGTTGAAATTTGATTATATATACTTGATCACATAAAAACCCATTCCCACAAAAGTGAGTTTTGAGCCTTTATTGAGCATACAAATACATATCCTTAAACTAAATGCTCATTTTTCGTTTCTTGTGTGAATAGCCGATTGGTTCTTACGACTCTAGAACTTGCCACGACGATACATTCCCAGTCCTTACCAACTTAAACCCGAGTAAGTAAATGATGGAGGCATTAGGACTAACCCTTTTTATTTCTACAACATTATTTTTGTTTTTTTTACCACCTACCCAAAATCCCCCAAGTTAGCCCCTTTGAGCCTAAACCTTTTTCATTTCATAACCCAAACCAAACACCCTTTCACCCACCAAAACCCTTTTTATTTTTTTACCTTTTATTTTAGTAACAAGATTGGTTTTTCGTATGACTTTTAAAAAAAAAAAAAAATATGTTGATGATGAAGCAAAAGAGAAATAAACAAACAAGTTTATCAAAAATAACTTTGTTTGAATAAAAGCTTCATCAAAATAAAAGTTGCAAAAATCAAAAGTCTTACGAAAACCGACGCTTGTTACGATTTTCGCCCTTTCACTAACCACTAACCCAACCACCTACCTTTAACCCAAGCCTAACCCTTCACCCCAAAAGTCCTCTTGATATTTACAAAGGTATATAGTTAAAAAGGAGAAAGATTGATTGCTTGGCAAGCTTATGGTAGAAGTAAGTTCCATGCCGCTCTCGAGTGTTTCACTAAAATACATCTTCGGCCGAGTGTTGAGTGATCCCCCGTGAGGTATGTGAACTTGTATATAAATAGAATTTTAAAGAGGCATGTTATGCCCTAATAAGTAATTTATCTTATGGAAAGTTTTAAATAAATCATGACGAATAGGATTGTAAATAAATAAAAATAAAACTTAATAAAGAATATTGGAAATCCCGACACTCTATGACAAGCCCAAAAACCTTCTCTTCTACCCATTCCATTTGGGAGTGTAAAGACACATTATAAAGAGTTTTGCTTGAGGACAAGCAAAGATTCAAGTGTGGGGGTATTTGATGTGTGCAAAATGCAACATATAAATTACATCAATTGTGGCATAAAACTAACCCCTTTTTTAGTACTAATGTTGGAAAAAGTGTGTTTTTGTCTTCCTTTTGTATTTTCAGGATTAAATGAGCTCAAATTAACAAAAGAAGCAAAAAGGCAGCTAAATCTAACATAAATACAAGAAAAGAAACAAACGTGACATGCCCGACCCCACGACAGCATCTTCCCAAGCAAAACAAGAAAAAAGAAGGCTGAACACGCCCCGTGCTCAGTGAACACGGGGGCGTGCCCAAGTGCCAGCATAAAAGACAAAGCTATAGAAGCTTCTATCGCCCACCACGGGGCCATGCTCAGCAGACACGGGGCCGTGGTCAACTATAAGATTCGCAGAATCCAGGCAAATCTTGATAGTACAGATATGGTTCTGCACACGGGGGCGTGCCCAGCGGACACGGGGGCGTGGTCAACTAATGCAGACAAAGTGCAATTAATGAAGACAGAGAAGAGGATGGACACGGGGTCGTGTCCGAGCTTCTGTTCAGCCTATAAATAGGATTGCTTGGCTCAAGCTCAAACCATCCCTTGGCACACCACCTCTCTCACACTTCACCCACCACCCACCACCATCACAACACCATCATCCACCACCATCATCCATTGTCCATCATAGAGTGTGTGAGTCGTCTCGGGATCCAAGATTGATCGTAAGAGTTCTTGACAATCAAGGCCATGTTTGCCTAAGTCTCTTACATCACTTGGTGAAGACAAAGTGTCTAGTGTAATACTTTTTATTTTTAATCTTTTCGCACTTTTTACTTGGTTATGTATTAATGACTTTAATAACTAGTTTCTTATGTTGAAGGTGATTTTTCCTTATCGTTTGTCCGTGGTGTCTTGGCATTATTTTACTGTCTATATAAAATAAAAGATTTTCACCATTCATATCTCCACGGTCTATATGGAGGTATGTTGGCTACCTGGTCGGGGGTTAAGGGAACGGTTTGGTAAGAGTCTTGCCTTGTTTAGTGTATAGATCCTACAAGCACCTGGGTCAAATTTAGTAGGACCTCCTTCAATACTTAACGGTATTGGATGGCGGGGGTCCAAACTCTTTGATCCCCTCATATGTAAACTACTATTAATACTTTAACCCGACTACTTAGGACTGTATCCCTGCTGACTCAGACTACTTATCCGAGGGTAACGTCACCTTCAAAAGAAGGGCCTACCATAATATGCATTAATAACTTAATTAATTATCTTTCAATAATCCGACCCTTTAGGATTGTATCCTTACTGACTCAAACTACTGGGTTGAGGGTAACGTCACCTTCAAAAGAGGGGCCTACTACAATAACTAAGATAATCTCTTAAAAAGTGTAAAAGTTCGGAAATAATCAAAGGTTACACTAAACACGAGTCGGAGCCAAGTGATTCATCTTGTCTATCTGTTTTTATTTTATTTTATTTTCAGCATTTTAATTAGTTTTTATTTTTCTAGTTTAAAATCATTTTTCTAACTTTTTGATTTGATTAGACGTTGAGGATAAACCGGTACTAAAAGCTCTTGTGTCCTTGGACGACCTCGGTATCTTACCAACACTATACTACGCTCACGATGGGTGCACTTGCCCATATGTGTGTTTAGTGTTAGTAAATATCATGTTTTATAAATTTAAAACTTGGCTAAATAAAGTGCAAAAGGGTTTTAAATAAACATTAAAACCATAACACACTTCACGCACATCAGTTACATCGGGAACAATACAGGGGAGTAGGTTCTTCCCCGCGGAATAGGATCCGGTGGTTTTCTCGAGGACGACCGACCTGGCGTTTTGTCATATGCGGCGGTTGAAGATTGATAAGGTCTTCTGGAGTCTCCCATTCAGCTCTATGAGGAAGAGGATTAATCGCTTCTTCGTAAGTTTTTTTATAGACTTCGTTTGAGTAACACGGGAAGCAATACTTACTGCGATCGGTTTCACCTCAAAATTTTAACACAGCAATAACATTCCCGCACGGTAAACCAGAAACCTGCCAAACTCGGCAACTACAGCTTCCATTAACAAAGTCAACTAAATCCCCTTTTCCACTGTCTGTGACAGAATAACTGTTTAACCCAATCCCAGCAACCGTCCAGGTTCTAGACCCTTCAATTTTTTAAAAATTTTCTTCTTTGCCCATTGTGTAAGTAAATGTTTTTCATGAATACCTTGCAAACGGCGATCGTAAAACCATTTCTGTAGAGATTGCCGGAAGAACGCTAAGAGTTGCGTTACCGACATTTTACGCGAGTGTCTAGATAAAGCGTTAATAGACTCCGCGCTGTTAGATGCTATATAATGATATCGATTGCCTGGACAATGCGCCCTTGCCCATCTGCCGAACCCAATACTTGTTAGAGTGTGACGTAGTCTAGGAACGACAAGACAAAGAGCATTGAATGACTCATTAAAATCAGACAATCGGTACGATTTGCATGTCTTCCACCACAGCTTCTCATTTTCTTTTTTTTATCGGAGGGTAAACGTAGGTTCATCATTAAATGACGACATCATAACCCGTGATAAGCATGTGGAAAGACGTTTCGAACAGCTAGGTGTATAGAATTCGCTCTATCCGTTATTATCGCCATGTCATGTATTTCACCGATACATTCTTTAAGCTTTGACAGAAACCATGTCCAAGATTCACCATCCTCTGATTTTCCTATTCCATAGGAAATTTGTAAAATTTGGTTGTTTCCATCAATCCCAACTGCTAAAAATAACGTCCCTTTAAATTCACCCTTTAGGTGTGCAGCATCAATGATCACCACCGGTCTTAGATTACAGATAAAGGTACGAATCTGAAACAAAATTATTTAAAAAATGTCAACAAGATGTACTTTGACGAAAAAAAAAACAGAGACTGCTGTAACTTACGGCAGCACCAATCGCGACAAAGACCATTTCAAATCGACGCTCGTCATCAGTCTTGATATGAGTGACAGAACCTGGATTTGCTCGCTCTAGATTGTAACAGTAAAATGGTAGTTCTGCAAACGAATTTCTGCTTATTCCTTGTAAAACCTCTAATGCCAGACTTTTTCCACGCCAAGCTTGACTAGTGGTTATCTCAACTTGGAATCTTTGTCTAAAATCTTTCACTATTTCATTACAACGATATATTCTACCACTGTCTTTTAAAGGTTCTTTTAAATAGTGAGCAACAACCTTTGGGTTTGCCTGACGAAGATGTGGGTACGTTAGCGTCTTCGAGCACATGTGTTTATCGTTAAAACTCTTAACAAAAAACACCCCACTATCCCCAAAACTGTATGCACGAAAACGCCAAACGCAACCGTCCCCCAAACATGACACTTCGTACCGAGTTTTAGAAGATCTATCTACTTTAAACTCAAAGTGTTCTAACAAACATTTTTTCCCAACTCAAGTTTCATGTCTTCTTTGTTATTAAATACGTGCCATTGTTCAAAAGTAATTGATGAAGATGGCAAACAATTTTCAAATGAATTATCATGATTTGGCTGGTAGTCGTTTAAAACATCATAATTTTCTTCATCAATACATAAATTCAAATCAGGAACTTTAAATTTTTTTGGAGGTGAAAAACTAGATGACCTAGCACAAAACCCTTCAACGACATATAATTTATAAATTTCAAAAATATTTTCCATAGCAAAATTATAAAACATTGCAAGATCTTCATCGTTTATTATATCGATTGGATCACTAAAGGAAGACAACCGATACGATAACTTCGTAATGTTTGTAGAACTACACATTTTTGACACTTTACTTAGAAGAGTAGTGTATGAAAAGTTGGGTTCAATTTCTAAACCACGTCTACTTGAATCAGCATCAGCAACATACACCAACTTTCCGTTAACGATTTCCCACTTTCCCGCTGTATACAACCAAACGAATCTTCATAGTTTTAAGTTGGTAAGTTCCTTCTACAAAAGCTAAATGTTTTGATAGCTTTAGATGAATCTGTTGCACAAACACACAGAAAAAAACAGACAATTATCTATAAACTAAAGCATTGAAACGGCTCAGAGCCAACGGAAACGGCTCGAACCATATATTGAAACGGCTCGGAGCAGCTGTACCGGCTCGGAGCCAGCTGAAACGGCTCGGAGCAGTTGAGACGACACAAACATTGGGGTGAAACGGCTCGGAGCAAGCTGAAACGGCTTGGCTGGCAGAAGTGGGGTCCATGTGTGTACGGTAACGGCTCGGCTACAAACTAAGAACACGGCTTGGCTCATTGAAGGAACTCGGCTATGATCTTTCAACATGAGCCTATTGTAACGGCTTGGCTAAGATCTTTCAACATTTGTCGGACACGTGGTGTGGACTGCAGCATCCTCAAGCCGTTACTGGCTTTGTCGGACACGTGTCACTCAACGGTTGGCTGGCCGTTAATGTCACACCCCCAAATTACCACCTAGGGCATGTCCCTAATGGAGGTGCAACGATCCAACAAAGAGCCACCAATCATATCAAACACAAGTAATAATGTATTGAAATACTCAATTGAAAGAAATGTATTGTTTGTAAGTTAAACCAAAACCAAAGTATTGAGCGGAAGCATAAATGTATAAGTGTGTAAATGTATCAAAAACCAAATCAATGTAATTGTTTATCATGACCACAACCACTCCAGCAGCATCAGACGGCAAGTTCCCAAGTTCCTTCAATGATTACCTACAAGCATGTAAACAAGTGTATCAGACTACGCTGGTGAGTTCAAGGTTTTATTAACGTGTGTAGTTACCAGATTTCTGTTAAGTCAACTCATCGTTTCGTTTTGGGATTTTTATTAACGTAGGAGAGTCTTATATATTGGAAGTGTGTCCAATATATACCATGGGAGTGTGCCCAATATAACCTGGGAGTGTGCCCAATATAACCTGGGAGTGTGCCCAACCCCAATGCCCCTAAACAAGCATTGGTAATGATATTCCAAAACCACCGGGACGCATGCTTAAAGAAGTGCATTGAACTCACCTTTGGTTTGCTCGGTAGGATTTAAGTAGGGGTCACAGTTTGATCAATCCAATCCTAATATGATTTCAGTACCAGTTAGTTACTTACACACCCAGACCACTCATTTTTATTATGCAAGTATAAACAAGCGAGTATTCAAGTTATGCACATACACATTCCCATCATAAGCAATGTACCATAATATCACACGTTAACAACTCAATTTCCATTGATAATCACATAGTTGGTTCACTATACCTTCACATCACAGTTTCATGCTACACTCAACACACAGCAAGTAAATGAAATACATGCAAGTATATTTCCTTAGTCCATGCTTTAAGTTCAACAAACAATATATCCATATCCAAATGAACGTTAGTATATAGGTGTGTGTTTATTAGTTGTGTGCGGCCCCAACATCACCTACCCGGCCCAACACCCTAATGCAACCGGTTAGAGTTTGTGGCCCAACCTTTCATGTAGCAGCCCAATGATGTCAAACTAGTTCAGCAACAACAACTACCCACAGTATTGATTTAACCTTGTTTAACATTTTATGAATATTGTGTAATATATACCATGTCCTCACACAAACCGAGAATCCTATAAATCCTACACATGACACCAACTTCATCAACCCAACACTAGCATGCAAGACCCAATGGTTATCACTATTTCTTTATTGCTACTTACTAATCAGTCTATCAACAAACCATCACATCACATTCATGAGCATAGTACATTGTATAATTTATCATTAACATGAAGCCACATCAATCAAATTAACACTGGTAATTTATAATCCAACATATTCAATCAAAAGCAATTATTACACCATGTGCCATTCTCAAAACCAACAAAAGTGGCCGACAATAGTCAATGTACTCATGCTATTACTGGGCCGGTTCTTGTAGTGGGCTGCAGGTGTACTCACGTGATCTATTCATCTAACTGGTCACACATATTCATCACATAATATTGAACAACTTAATCATGCAACAATCTAACTCACATAACCCCGTGTACACACACATAATTCATAGCAATACTCATGTATCTATTACAGCCATGTATGATAAGAAGATCCAGTTCCCAATAAGTTGAGAATATACTAACCGAGATTCTGATTAGTCGAGATGTAAAATCGAATAGGGGGGGGGGTCTTGCTACTGCCGTCGATGATCTTGAAAACAATAGGGTTTGCCAAAAAGGGTTGAGTGATCTAAAAATTATTATACGTAAACTATAGATAGAAAAGGTGGGCTCAATTCGGGCTTGTGGTGAGGTGACCAGCCCAAGTTCCTATCCTGGTCCGCTAAGTGTATGTGATTTTATCTCATGCACCCATATAAACAAATAACAAAGAGATGGGTCGGTTGGGCTTAGGGTGGGCCGAGGGTATGGACTAGGATTATATAGTCTAGAGTAATACGTATTTACCAACGTTATACATGTTATCATAATAGCACACTCACCAAATATATCAATCGTAGTAATTCAATGTATAATCACAAGTTTTAACAAGTTTACGCAACGTCGGTGGAATGACGACGTATATCAAACCATGAATGGTAGCAATACGAGTCAAGTTCGAGAGATTTTGGTCAATACTAACCTTGGGAGTACGGATTGTCACATCATCCCCAACTTGAAGAAAATTTCGTCCCGAAATTTGACAAGTAAGTACGCAAAGAAGAGTGGAGTGAGGAGATCAAGATTGCTGTGGATTCTGCTCGGGTGTCACATCATCCCCAACTTGAAGAGGAATCTCGTCCCGAGATTCACCAGCTTTGCTTGATTCAGGCTTGTCTTTGGGGAAAAGGTGTGGATATTTAAGCTTCATCTGATCTTCGCGCTCCCACGTGAACTCCGGTCCACGTCTTGAGTTCCAACGAACTCTAACGATTGGAATGCGGCTGTGCTTGCGTATTTTGACCTCTCGATCCATAATCTCAACGGGCTCTTGAATAAACTGTAGCTTGTCGTCAATTTTCAGCTCTTGGAAAGGTACAACTAGTGGGTCTTCAGCATAGCACTTCTTCAGTTGCGATACATGAAAAACATCGTGAACATTACCCAATTCAGTAGGTAATTCCAACCTGTAAGCCACCTTACCAATGCGTTCAAGAACTTTAAACGGGCCAACGTAACGTGGATTAAGCTTGCCACGCTTTCCAAAACGTACAACGCCTTTCCACGGTGAAACTTTCAACATAACGCGATCATTCACCTCGAACACTACCTCTTTGGCACGCTCGTCAGCATAGGCCTTCTGGCGGTCACGAGCAGCAGCCATACGTTCCCTGATTTTCACAATCATATCTGAAGTTTCGAGTACAATCTCAGGACCTGTGATCTGACTATCACCCACCTCAGCCCAGCAGAGAGGTGAACGGCACTTCCTCCCGTACAGTGCCTCAAATGGTGCCGCTTTGATACTGGTGTGGTAGCTGTTATTGTAGGAAAACTCTACCAACGGCAAATGCTTCTCCCATCCTTTCCCAAAATCAATAACACATGCCCGCAGCATGTCTTCTAGTGTCTGAATAGTGCGCTCACTCTGACCATCTGTCTGTGGATGATAAGCCGTGCTCATATCGAGACGTGAGCCGAACATCTTATGCATAGCCTGCCATAACTCCGAAGTAAAACGAGGATCTCGATCAGAAATAATAGAAGTCGGCACCCCATGCCTAGAAACCACCTCTTTAAGGTACACTGCTGCGAGCTGCGAATACTTGTCTGTCTCCTTGATTGCTAGGAAATGTGCTGACTTGGTGAGACGGTCGACAATCACCCATATAGTATCGTTCCCAGCCTGCGTTCTAGGTAACCCCGTAACAAAATCCATAGCGATCTGTTCCCATTTCCACATGGGTATCTCTGGCTGCTGAAGTAGACCCGAAGGCTTCTGGTACTCTGCCTTGACCCTAGCACAGGTCAAACACTTACTCACGTAAGTGGCAATAATAGCTTTCATGTTCGGCCACCAATACAAAACCTTGAGGTCCTGGTACATCTTGTCGGACCCTGGGTGAATAGAATATCGTGACTTGTGTGCTTCGTCCATCACAAGCTCTCGAAGATTACCAAATGAAGGAACCCATATCCGTTCCATGAAGTAGTAGATATCGTCAGACCGTTGCTCGAACTTCTTCTTGTGTAGACCTCGTAATCCTTCAGCTTCGATATTTTCTTCCTTTAATGCTTCAATCTGGGCTGAACGAATCCGAGCAGGCAAATCAGAGTGAATAGTAAGCTGTAGGGCACAAACACGCTTCTGTTTCGGTTCCTTGCGACTAAGAGCATCAGCTACAACATTAGCTTTACCCGGATGATACTTGATAGCACACTCATAATCATTAAAAAGCTCGACCCAGCGACGTTGCCGCATATTCAATTCCTTCTGGTCGAAGATATGTTGAAGACTCCTGTGATCGGAATAGATGGTACACTTGGTACCGTACAGGTAATGCCTCCAACTTAAATCCAAAGACCTTGGTTTCCATCGTAGGTTGTGATTCGTGCAACTCTTCTTGTAATTCCACTACGTAAGCCATCACTTTCTCATGTTGTATCGGCGTGTAACCGAGAATCTGATTCGAATCATCATAGTATACCACTAGATCACACGTACCCTCGGGTAAAGACAATACCCAGTGCATTGTAGAGTTGAGTTTCAAAAGCTGAAAAGGCGTTCTCCTGTTTTGTCTCCCACGAACACAGCACCCTGTTGTGCTCAAGGGAGTCAAGATGCGCGATCTTCGAAAACCCTGTGATGAATCTACAATAGCATCCACCGAAACCAGGAAATTGTTGTACCCCCGAAGGAATCTTTGGTGTCAATCAGTTTCTAATAAAATGGATCCTAGCACATTCCAGGCGTATTCCCACTTCGTTGGTTACATGATCAAATGCATTTCTCGAATCTAGATGTTACATTTAGCAAGACTTCGCGCGGAGTGGCTCCTCCCTCAAGAGCTCTAAAACGAGATACATATGCCACCCATGTTGTTCCTTCCTCCTGGAAGCGATTTAAAACTTCATCAAAACACGGTCGATTCATGTGATCCATTAAGCTGCTGGTGTGTTGATTAACCCAACGGTCATGAAATACCAAGTCGCACTGGCCGCATTGCGTTTAATATGTTGTTGTAGGAACATTCTCCCCTCGAACTTCCATCTGGTGATAGCTCACTCGTTAGTCAATCCTCGAATGGGGCTTGACCCTCACAGCTGGTTGACAGGTTGTTAATACATGATCGAGGCCAACGGTTCTTGACCGCCACCTTGATGAGTTTTTGATAATCAGTACACATACGAAAAGGCGTATCTTCACAAATATAACTGTGGCTCCCCAAAGTGAAAACTAGGTCCTACAAACTCCTCCCCAACTGTTTCTGTAGTTGATTAGACAATTCTTGCAACCCTCCTGGTGCAAGATGGTAAGAATGCGTGTAGTCAGGGCTTCCCCTGGCGTGAGATCAGGTTGAGATTTCGCCTAACAGTCGTTGAAGTAAACCCGAAAGTTCCTTGGGTAGCACACCGAAAGGAATCACGAATGATTGGTGGATCATCGATCCTCTGTTCCCTTAGCCCTAACATCAGTAACGGTTGCTAGTATAGCGGCGTAATCCCTCCGTAGACACTTCTGGCCTTCATAACTGAAATGGCGCTATCCTTTGTACCACTCTGACGCTTTAGAACAAATAACGATTTTCCACACAAAATTTTGTCCTCACTGGTGTATCTGCGCGATCTCTGGATAACCAATCCACACTAACTACTGTATTGCAACCATCAAGGGTAGTAGAAGGAAGGTTGACGTCGAACACTTGTCCCACATGGTCGAGTTTACATCGCAGCGGACATATGAGGTTTCAAGAAACATCAGGGCAAACAGATTGGAGACAAAGCGAACAGCTACCCATCCAAGCTATCGTGTTGCTATTACGCCTGGTATAGTCTATGCCAATACCAAGTGTCCTTCCATGAGCTTCATTTCCAGTGTTGTTTTCGTCACGAGAATTTCCAGTACTGCCGTCGTTCCCTTGGTTGTTGCTGTCTTGATTGACCAACGGCCAATCCATGTGGTAAACGTTTTTCACTCCCATAGTGAGGGCTACTATTACGAGTACCCTGATGTTGTCGTAACTGTTACTTCTGCTTATTGTTTCATGAAGCGAAGTCCTATGATCCTCCACTGACAGGATCCATCTTCTACTGTTCTGTGCCACGTTCTAAGATGCTACTCATTGTGCTGACAGCGGTGCATTCCACACCGTATTCGATTGTCATTACTTACGTTCCGAGTGATTCGTAAAAGCTGACTCCCATGAGTCACTGGCAGAGGTTAAAGAGTCGATTGTATTCTATTCGTTGGTGTTCGCTGCCGGTCATCAGAGTCGTCCAATGTTTGAGGTTGGTGAAGTATTACATTTACCCTCTCATCCAACGATGTTGCAAGTTGTCTATGTATTACACAGTCTGTTGCGAGGGCGTTACAGAAATGGTCGTGATTCGAGATTCGAGACGTCAATATGTCAAGTTCCAACAAACGAAGAAAACAAATGGGAAAGATATAGATCGTTCATCGTTGTGCATCACCCCACTCGGGGATGTTCGTATAAGCACCTAGCACTCTACACAGTCCACTAGGCGTTCAGTTGGGTGTTCAGGTACTACTCGATAGCATCGGAATTCGAAAGGTTTCAAAGGAAAAAATGGAAAGATCACATTCGTGTAGGAGACAATCTCTACTATTTCTCCTATAGGTTATCAGGTTTCGCATCGATCAAATGATAATTCAGAATGAGATAGAATCAAGTATAACCTTAAAGTCTACAACTTTCAAGTTCACATACAGTAGGGGAGATTCCCTCTTGCACTCGTTAAGCCTCATTGGGAATTGCATGCACCACGCATTATTATTATGTGTGCACCCATGATAATAAGGCGGTTTGCATGCTCCTCTCGACGCTTCTTAACTTATGTTCGAAGTTTCTCCCACTCCAATCAACACATGTATGTACTAACAGCAAGACTAGGATTTACAAGATGCAAGTGTTGTGTTATGCTATCGATGTGTCATGATATCTATCTTGTTGTATCGTGCATGCTATGTATATAGATATGTCTACTAAACATGTGATGTATACTGTAACGAGGAACGAACCTTGCAATCTGAAGCTGAGTGTCATGGTCATCGTTTGGATCAATTCGGTTATAGTCTGGTTTTATGAAAACGTTTTAAAACCAAGTTCTCTATAACCAGTGGCTCTGATACCAAACTGTCACACCCCCAAATTACAACCTAGGGCATGTCCCTAATGGAGGTGCAACGATCCAACAAAGAGCCACCAATCATATCAAACACAAGTAATAATGTATTGAAATACTCAATTGAAAGAAATGTATTGTTTGTAAGTTAAACCAAAACCAAAGTATTGAGCGGAAGCATAAATGTATAAGTGTGTAAATGTATCAAAAACCAAATCAATGTAATTGTTTATCATGACCACAACCACTCCAGCAGCATCAGACGGCAAGTTCCCAAGTTCCTTCAATGATTACCTACAAGCATGTAAACAAGTGTATCAGACTACGCTGGTGAGTTCAAGGTTTTATTAACGTGTGTAGTTACCAGATTTCTGTTAAGTCAACTCATCGTTTCGTTTTGGGATTTTTATTAACGTAGGAGAGTCTTATATATTGGAAGTGTGTCCAATATATACCATGGGAGTGTGCCCAATATAACCTGGGAGTGTGCCCAATATAACCTGGGAGTGTGCCCAACCCCAATGCCCCTAAACAAGCATTGGTAATGATATTCCAAAACCACCGGGACGCATGCTTAAAGAAGTGCATTGAACTCACCTTTGGTTTGCTCGGTAGGATTTAAGTAGGGGTCACAGTTTGATCAATCCAATCCTAATATGATTTCAGTACCAGTTAGTTACTTACACACCCAGACCACTCATTTTTATTATGCAAGTATAAACAAGCGAGTATTCAAGTTATGCACATACACATTCCCATCATAAGCAATGTACCATAATATCACACGTTAACAACTCAATTTCCATTGATAATCACATAGTTGGTTCACTATACCTTCACATCACAGTTTCATGCTACACTCAACACACAGCAAGTAAATGAAATACATGCAAGTATATTTCCTTAGTCCATGCTTTAAGTTCAACAAACAATATATCCATATCCAAATGAACGTTAGTATATAGGTGTGTGTTTATTAGTTGTGTGCGGCCCCAACATCACCTACCCGGCCCAACACCCTAATGCAACCGGTTAGAGTTTGTGGCCCAACCTTTCATGTAGCAGCCCAATGATGTCAAACTAGTTCAGCAACAACAACTACCCACAGTATTGATTTAACCTTGTTTAACATTTTATGAATATTGTGTAATATATACCATGTCCTCACACAAACCGAGTATCCTATAAATCCTACACATGACACCAACTTCATCAACCCAACACTAGCATGCAAGACCCAATGGTTATCACTATTTCTTTATTGCTACTTACTAATCAGTCTATCAACAAACCATCACATCACATTCATGAGCATAGTACACTGTATAATTTATCATTAACATGAAGCCACATCAATCAAATTAACACTGGTAATTTATAATCCAACATATTCAATCAAAAGCAATTATTACACCATGTGCCATTCTCAAAACCAACAAAAGTGGCCGACAATAGTCAATGTACTCATGCTATTACTGGGCCGGTTCTTGTAGTGGGCTGCAGGTGTACTCACGTGATCTATTCATCTAACTGGTCACACATATTCATCACATAATATTGAACAACTTAATCATGCAACAATCTAACTCACATAACCCCGTGTACACACACATAATTCATAGCAATACTCATGTATCTATTACAGCCATGTATGATAAGAAGATCCAGTTCCCAATAAGTTGAGAATATACTAACCGAGATTCTGATTAGTCGAGATGTAAACTCGAATAGGGGGGGGGGGTCTTGCTACTGCCGTCGATGATCTTGAAAACAATAGGGTTTGCCAAAAAGGGTTGAGTGATCTAAAAATTATTATACGTAAACTATAGATAGAAAAGGTGGGCTCAATTCGGGCTTGTGGTGAGGTGACCAGCCCAAGTTCCTATCCTGGTCCGCTAAGTGTATGTGATTTTATCTCATGCACCCATATAAACAAATAACAAAGAGATGGGTCGGTTGGGCTTAGGGTGGGCCGAGGGTATGGACTAGGATTATATAGTCTAGAGTAATACGTATTTACCAACGTTATACATGTTATCATAATAGCACACTCACCAAATATATCAATCGTAGTAATTCAATGTATAATCACAAGTTTTAACAAGTTTACGCAACGTCGGTGGAATGACGACGTATATCAAACCATGAATGGTAGCAATACGAGTCAAGTTCGAGAGATTTTGGTCAATACTAACCTTGGGAGTACGGATTGTCACATCATCCCCAACTTGAAGAAAATTTCGTCCCGAAATTTGACAAGTAAGTACGCAAAGAAGAGTGGAGTGAGGAGATCAAGATTGCTGTGGATTCTGCTCGGGTGTCACATCATCCCCAACTTGAAGAGGAATCTCGTCCCGAGATTCACCAGCTTTGCTTGATTCAGGCTTGTCTTTGGGGAAAAGGTGTGGATATTTAAGCTTCATCTGATCTTCGCGCTCCCACGTGAACTCCGGTCCACGTCTTGAGTTCCAACGAACTCTAACGATTGGAATGCGGCTGTGCTTGCGTATTTTGACCTCTCGATCCATAATCTCAACGGGCTCTTGAATAAACTGTAGCTTGTCGTCAATTTTCAGCTCTTGGAAAGGTACAACTAGTGGGTCTTCAGCATAGCACTTCTTCAGTTGCGATACATGAAAAACATCGTGAACATTACCCAATTCAGTAGGTAATTCCAACCTGTAAGCCACCTTACCAATGCGTTCAAGAACTTTAAATGGGCCAACGTAACGTGGATTAAGCTTGCCACGCTTTCCAAAACGTACAACGCCTTTCCACGGTGAAACTTTCAACATAACGCGATCATTCACCTCGAACACTACCTCTTTGGCACGCTCGTCAGCATAGGCCTTCTGGCGGTCACGAGCAGCAGCCATACGTTCCCTGATTTTCACAATCATATCTGAAGTTTCGAGTACAATCTCAGGACCTGTGATCTGACTATCACCCACCTCAGCCCAGCAGAGAGGTGAACGGCACTTCCTCCCGTACAGTGCCTCAAATGGTGCCGCTTTGATACTGGTGTGGTAGCTGTTATTGTAGGAAAACTCTACCAACGGCAAATGCTTCTCCCATCCTTTCCCAAAATCAATAACACATGCCCGCAGCATGTCTTCTAGTGTCTGAATAGTGCGCTCACTCTGACCATCTGTCTGTGGATGATAAGCCGTGCTCATATCGAGACGTGAGCCGAACATCTTATGCATAGCCTGCCATAACTCCGAAGTAAAACGAGGATCTCGATCAGAAATAATAGAAGTCGGCACCCCATGCCTAGAAACCACCTCTTTAAGGTACACTGCTGCGAGCTGCGAATACTTGTCTGTCTCCTTGATTGCTAGGAAATGTGCTGACTTGGTGAGACGGTCGACAATCACCCATATAGTATCGTTCCCAGCCTGCGTTCTAGGTAACCCCGTAACAAAATCCATAGCGATCTGTTCCCATTTCCACATGGGTATCTCTGGCTGCTGAAGTAGACCCGAAGGCTTCTGGTACTCTGCCTTGACCCTAGCACAGGTCAAACACTTACTCACGTAAGTGGCAATAATAGCTTTCATGTTCGGCCACCAATACAAAACCTTGAGGTCCTGGTACATCTTGTCGGACCCTGGGTGAATAGAATATCGTGACTTGTGTGCTTCGTCCATCACAAGCTCTCGAAGATTACCAAATGAAGGAACCCATATCCGTTCCATGAAGTAGTAGATATCGTCAGACCGTTGCTCGAACTTCTTCTTGTGTAGACCTCGTAATCCTTCAGCTTCGATATTTTCTTCCTTTAATGCTTCAATCTGGGCTGAACGAATCCGAGCAGGCAAATCAGAGTGAATAGTAAGCTGTAGGGCACAAACACGCTTCTGTTTCGGTTCCTTGCGACTAAGAGCATCAGCTACAACATTAGCTTTACCCGGATGATACTTGATAGCACACTCATAATCATTAAAAAGCTCGACCCAGCGACGTTGCCGCATATTCAATTCCTTCTGGTCGAAGATATGTTGAAGACTCCTGTGATCGGAATAGATGGTACACTTGGTACCGTACAGGTAATGCCTCCAACTTAAATCCAAAGACCTTGGTTTCCATCGTAGGTTGTGATTCGTGCAACTCTTCTTGTAATTCCACTACGTAAGCCATCACTTTCTCATGTTGTATCGGCGTGTAACCGAGAATCTGATTCGAATCATCATAGTATACCACTAGATCACACGTACCCTCGGGTAAAGACAATACCCAGTGCATTGTAGAGTTGAGTTTCAAAAGCTGAAAAGGCGTTCTCCTGTTTTGTCTCCCACGAACACAGCACCCTGTTGTGCTCAAGGGAGTCAAGATGCGCGATCTTCGAAAACCCTGTGATGAATCTACAATAGTATCCACCGAAACCAGGAAATTGTTGTACCCCCGAAGGAATCTTTGGTGTCAATCAGTTTCTAATAAAATGGATCCTAGCACATTCCAGGCGTATTCCCACTTCGTTGGTTACATGATCAAATGCATTTCTCGAATCTAGATGTTACATTTAGCAAGACTTCGCGCGGAGTGGCTCCTCCCTCAAGAGCTCTAAAACGAGATACATATGCCACCCATGTTGTTCCTTCCTCCTGGAAGCGATTTAAAACTTCATCAAAACACGGTCGATTCATGTGATCCATTAAGCTGCTGGTGTGTTGATTAACCCAACGGTCATGAAATACCAAGTCGCACTGGCCGCATTGCGTTTAATATGTTGTTGTAGGAACATTCTCCCCTCGAACTTCCATCTGGTGATAGCTCACTCGTTAGTCAATCCTCGAATGGGGCTTGACCCTCACAGCTGGTTGACAGGTTGTTAATACATGATCGAGGCCAACGGTTCTTGACCGCCACCTTGATGAGTTTTTGATAATCAGTACACATACGAAAAGGCGTATCTTCACAAATATAACTGTGGCTCCCCAAAGTGAAAACTAGGTCCTACAAACTCCTCCCCAACTGTTTCTGTAGTTGATTAGACAATTCTTGCAACCCTCCTGGTGCAAGATGGTAAGAATGCGTGTAGTCAGGGCTTCCCCTGGCGTGAGATCAGGTTGAGATTTCGCCTAACAGTCGTTGAAGTAAACCCGAAAGTTCCTTGGGTAGCACACCGAAAGGAATCACGAATGATTGGTGGATCATCGATCCTCTGTTCCCTTGGCCCTAACATCAGTAACGGTTGCTAGTATAGCGGCGTAATCCCTCCGTAGACACTTCTGGCCTTCATAACTGAAATGGCGCTATCCTTTGTACCACTCTGACGCTTTAGAACAAATAACGATTTTCCACACAAAATTTTGTCCTCACTGGTGTATCTGCGCGATCTCTGGATAACCAATCCACACTAACTACTGTATTGCAACCATCAAGGGTAGTAGAAGGAAGGTTGACGTCGAACACTTGTCCCACATGGTCGAGTTTACATCGCAGCGGACATATGAGGTTTCAAGAAACATCAGGGCAAACAGATTGGAGACAAAGCGAACAGCTACCCATCCAAGCTATCGTGTTGCTATTACGCCTGGTATAGTCTATGCCAATACCAAGTGTCCTTCCATGAGCTTCATTTCCAGTGTTGTTTTCGTCACGAGAATTTCCAGTACTGCCGTCGTTCCCTTGGTTGTTGCTGTCTTGATTGACCAACGGCCAATCCATGTGGTAAACGTTTTTCACTCCCATAGTGAGGGCTACTATTACGAGTACCCTGATGTTGTCGTAACTGTTACTTCTGCTTATTGTTTCATGAAGCGAAGTCCGATGATCCTCCACTGACAGGATCCATCTTCTACTGTTCTGTGCCACGTTCTAAGATGCTACTCATTGTGCTGACAGCGGTGCATTCCACACCGTATTCGATTGTCATTACTTACGTTCCGAGTGATTCGTAAAAGCTGACTCCCATGAGTCACTGGCAGAGGTTAAAGAGTCGATTGTATTCTATTCGTTGGTGTTCGCTGCCGGTCATCAGAGTCGTCCAATGTTTGAGGTTGGTGAAGTACTACATTTACCCTCTCATCCAACGATGTTGCAAGTTGTCTATGTATTACACAGTCTGTTGCGAGGGCGTTACAGAAATGGTCGTGATTCGAGATTCGAGACGTCAATATGTCAAGTTCCAACAAACGAAGAAAACAAATGGGAAAGATATAGATCGTTCATCGTTGTGCATCACCCCACTCGGGGATGTTCGTATAAGAACCTAGCACTCTACACAGTCCACTAGGCGTTCAGTTGGGTGTTCAGGTACTACTCGATAGCATCGGAATTCGAAAGGTTTCAAAGGAAAAAATGGAAAGATCACATTCGTGTAGGAGACAATCTCTACTATTTCTCCTATAGGTTATCAGGTTTCGCATCGATCAAATGATAATTCAGAATGAGATAGAATCAAGTATAACCTTAAAGTCTACAACTTTCAAGTTCACATACAGTAGGGGAGATTCCCTCTTGCACTCGTTAAGCCTCATTGGGAATTGCATGCACCACGCATTATTATTATGTGTGCACCCATGATAATAAGGCGGTTTGCATGCTCCTCTCGACGCTTCTTAACTTATGTTCGAAGTTTCTCCCACTCCAATCAACACATGTATGTACTAACAGCAAGACTAGGATTTACAAGATGCAAGTGTTGTGTTATGCTATCGATGTGTCATGATATCTATCTTGTTGTATCGTGCATGCTATGTATATAGATATGTCTACTAAACATGTGATGTATACTGTAACGAGGAACAAACCTTGCAATCTGAAGCTGAGTGTCATGGTCATCGTTTGGATCAATTCGGTTATAGTCTGGTTTTATGAAAACGTTTTAAAACCAAGTTCTCTATAACCAGTGGCTCTGATACCAAACTGTCACACCCCCAAATTACAACCTAGGGCATGTCCCTAATGGAGGTGCAACGATCCAACAAAGAGCCACCAATCATATCAAACACAAGTAATAATGTATTGAAATACTCAATTGAAAGAAATGTATTGTTTGTAAGTTAAACCAAAACCAAAGTATTGAGCGGAAGCATAAATGTATAAGTGTGTAAATGTATCAAAAACCAAATCAATGTAATTGTTTATCATGACCACAACCACTCCAGCAGCATCAGACGGCAAGTTCCCAAGTTCCTTCAATGATTACCTACAAGCATGTAAACAAGTGTATCAGACTACGCTGGTGAGTTCAAGGTTTTATTAACGTGTGTAGTTACCAGATTTCTGTTAAGTCAACTCATCGTTTCGTTTTGGGATTTTTATTAACGTAGGAGAGTCTTATATATTGGAAGTGTGTCCAATATATACCATGGGAGTGTGCCCAATATAACCTGGGAGTGTGCCCAACCCCAATGCCCCTAAACAAGCATTGGTAATGATATTCCAAAACCACCGGGACGCATGCTTAAAGAAGTGCAATGAACTCACCTTTGGTTTGCTCGGTAGGATTTAAGTAGGGGTCACAGTTTGATCAATCCAATCCTAATATGATTTCAGTACCAGTTAGTTACTTACACACCCAGACCACTCATTTTTATTATGCAAGTATAAACAAGCGAGTATTCAAGTTATGCACATACACATTCCCATCATAAGCAATGTACCATAATATCACACGTTAACAACTCAATTTCCATTGATAATCACATAGTTGGTTCACTATACCTTCACATCACAGTTTCATGCTACACTCAACACACAGCAAGTAAATGAAATACATGCAAGTATATTTCCTTAGTCCATGCTTTAAGTTCAACAAACAATATATCCATATCCAAATGAACGTTAGTATATAGGTGTGTGTTTATTAGTTGTGTGCGGCCCCAACATCACCTACCCGGCCCAACACCCTAATGCAACCGGTTAGAGTTTGTGGCCCAACCTTTCATGTAGCAGCCCAATGATGTCAAACTAGTTCAGCAACAACAACTACCCACAGTATTGATTTAACCTTGTTTAACATTTTATGAATATTGTGTAATATATACCATGTCCTCACACAAACCGAGAATCCTATAAATCCTACACATGACACCAACTTCATCAACCCAACACTAGCATGCAAGACCCAATGGTTATCACTATTTCTTTATTGCTACTTACTAATCAGTCTATCAACAAACCATCACATCACATTCATGAGCATAGTACACTGTATAATTTATCATTAACATGAAGCCACATCAATCAAATTAACACTGGTAATTTATAATCCAACATATTCAATCAAAAGCAATTATTACACCATGTGCCATTCTCAAAACCAACAAAAGTGGCCGACAATAGTCAATGTACTCATGCTATTACTGGGCCGGTTCTTGTAGTGGGCTGCAGGTGTACTCACGTGATCTATTCATCTAACTGGTCACACATATTCATCACATAATATTGAACAACTTAATCATGCAACAATCTAACTCACATAACCCCGTGTACACACACATAATTCATAGCAATACTCATGTATCTATTACAGCCATGTATGATAAGAAGATCCAGTTCCCAATAAGTTGAGAATATACTAACCGAGATTCTGATTAGTCGAGATGTAAACTCGAATAGGGGGGGGGGGGGGGGTCTTGCTACTGCCGTCGATGATCTTGAAAACAATAGGGTTTGCCAAAAAGGGTTGAGTGATCTAAAAATTATTATACGTAAACTATAGATAGAAAAGGTGGGCTCAATTCGGGCTTGTGGTGAGGTGACCAGCCCAAGTTCCTATCCTGGTCCGCTAAGTGTATGTGATTTTATCTCATGCACCCATATAAACAAATAACAAAGAGATGGGTCGGTTGGGCTTAGGGTGGGCCGAGGGTATGGACTAGGATTATATAGTCTAGAGTAATACGTATTTACCAACGTTATACATGTTATCATAATAGCACACTCACCAAATATATCAATCGTAGTAATTCAATGTATAATCACAAGTTTTAACAAGTTTACGCAACGTCGGTGGAATGACGACGTATATCAAACCATGAATGGTAGCAATACGAGTCAAGTTCGAGAGATTTTGGTCAATACTAACCTTGGGAGTACGGATTGTCACAGTTAAAACAAAATCTTGTGCCGTTTCAGCATGCTGAAACGGCTCGGTGAGGGGTGTCCAATGGCTAAAATGGAAAAAACGGCGTTGATTTGGCTATTTTCGTGATTTTCCCTATTTATAAATACCAATAGTAAGTAGCTTTTACTTGGCTGTATGAATGGACTTAAACATCTAGTAAACGTCAAGTCAAGTAAACGAATGGTACACACATGCACCAGTCTATACAGACACAAATAGCATCAGTTCAAGTCAAGTAAACAAATGGTACACACACCAGTCTATACGGACACAAATGAGAGTGATGGATGAATAAAGCAATTTAGATCAAGTCAAGCTTAGCTGTCATCCAATGTTATTGGACATAAATGGAGAAGTCTGTAATCGGCTTTCATTTCAAGTTAGAAAACCAATCAAAATTGGGACCAATTTGTGAAAAAAAGTAGAAATCAGTCATTTGTAGTCAACTTTGAACGAGTCCAAGTAAATCATGAAAGGTGCACCACTAAATTTGTCAAATTAAGCTCATATATGGATACCTAGTGAACTATATTTTGTTTTTTTAGTCTAAATTAATCATCTTTGAATCATATAATAATTTGATAGTTTTAATAGATAAAATCACTAGAACCACATAAAAAATATTACATATGTATTTCAAGAGAAAAAAAAATGGTTCAAACTAAAAAAAAAAAAAAAAAAAAAAAAGAGTTGAGTTGCCGTTCAAAAAAAGGATCAAGTTGCAGAACAATTTATAAAAAGTCAACATAATAAATGATGTCGTTGTAGAATAAACCAGTGAAGTTATTATCATGTAAATAAAGGGTCATCTTATTCTCACACCCTTTTTCACTATATCTCTCTCTCTATATATATCTATGTATATAGAGAGATAGAGAGGAGATGTGTGTGAATATTAATACCTGTAATAAATTTTGTGTTTTTATTGTTGAAGGATGATGTTAGTTTAATGCGGTGATTGTTCCTCATTGCATGAGATTTGTTTTTTGAGTGTTTTCACAAATACCAGAGATAGAAATTTCGTACCGATACTGTACCATACCATACCGTTGTACGGTGTCCGATTTTAAATTTAGCTCAATTTTGGTAGTGGAACTAGCCAAATCAAACTTGGGTCCTATTTGTGAAAAGTAGAAATCAGTCATTTATAGTCACCTCGGAACGAGTCCAAGTAAACCATGAAAGGTGCATCACTAAATTAGCCAAATCAAGCTCATATCTGGATACCAAGTGAAATATAATTTATTCTTGAGTTAAATACTGTTTTTTCAGTCCTTGTGTTTTGCTTAAAATATCTATTATATTCTTGGATATTACAATGACCGTCAGATCCAGGAAGATGAATACGATGAACATGACCTGTAGAATTATCACAAGCTATCCCAGCCCATGTACAACAGTCTTTGTTCTCAGCAACCCACGAAGTGAGTCGTCATGATTCATCAATGAGGCCATGCTTGAACTGGAGAAGTGCTTGTCTCTCAACGTCATTGCAATGAGAGTTTTGATTAGATGAGCATAAACGAAACAAGGCCAAAACAACAAGTAAGACAAGTGAAAACAAGAGAAACAAGAATATGAAGATGGAGCACTCATATTGTTTGATATTAGTTTAGAAGATGAGATGTGGGCTTAATCTAAACTTGGATATTTATAAGGGAAAATTACCAAAATGGCCACATCGTGACGGAAATTCTAAAAATTACAACAAAAGTTATGTCTTAGGGGCTGTTTGGCAACTTCTGAATGGTTAAGTGCTGAACCAGTAACAGGTCTGAACCATTAAGTGTTGAACTAGTAAGAGAGGTCTGAACCATTAAGAGTCAGTATAAAGCTTAACCCTTCAGAGGCAAATGTCTGACCAATTCAGATTAGAGGCCTTAACCATTCAGACTCTGTATAATACTTAACCATTAGAGGCAAATGTCTGAACCATTCAAAAATTTGCTTACGAAACAAATAGTCTGAACCATTAAGTGCTGAACCAGTAAGAGGTCTGAACCATTAAGAGCCTCATTAAGAGGTAAACAAACATCCCCTTAGTTTGAAAAAAAAAAATAGTAATTTAAAATTGTGTAAAACTGTAACCTTCACAAGATTATTACAAATAATTAACATATGTTAAGATTTGCTTAAAAACAAATTAAACAATGGTAATTTAATACAATTACTTAAATTTAGATTGATAAAAAATGATTATTTGTTAATTTCATTTAATTAAAACCCACCATTATTGGCGTGCTTTGGAATCTGGGTGCTATGCATAAAAGTGAAAAAAAAATGACAATAAGGCCATACGTAATGGGGCTTTATAGAGGCGTGAAAGGTTTTGATAATGCCCTTACACCATCCCCATAAGCATTATAGTGGCATGATGGAGTGGCATTTCTAAAATAATACCTAATAAGGAGGAAAAACAAGGAAACTAATAAATGAAAAAGGCATTAAGAAGCCTTAAGTATTACCATTACATGAAGCATTATGATGGTGATGTGGCAAAAGATGTCTCTTAAGGGGCATTAACCATTACCCATGGTCTAAAGATTGAATCCGCGTGTGATAATTCGTCAATAAAGAAGATATTGCGGAAGTTGCGGCATGATTTCCTGTAAAGAAAGAGGAGCAATAATAAAATAATCGTAATTTAAAGTTGTGTAAAAGTGTAACCTTCCCAAGTTTATTACAAATAATTAAAATATGTTAATATTTGCTTAAAGACAAATTAAATACTCGTAATTTAATGTAACTATATAAATATAGATTGATAGAAAATGATTATCAGTTAATTTAGTTTAATTAAAAGTAACCCACCATTATTGGGTTGCTTTGGAATCTAGGTGGTGTGCATAAAAGTGAAAAAGGAAGACAAGTGGCTCCAAGCAAAGATTGAATCCGCTTGTGATAATTATTGGTCAATAAAGAAGATATCGCGGAAGTTGCAGCATGATTTCCTGGTAGTTGGTAAGAAAAAGAAGAGCACTGATAATAATAATTAGATTAAAACCGCGTTTTTTTTCCTAGGTGAAGTTGAAAAAAATTATTTATCCAAATAGAGGATTTGAAAAATAATTACCAAAAATAGGTCAAACGAAATAATCTTTATTTTGCAAATAAAAAATAGGTTAAAACATACATTGCTTAGCGACGTTTTAGTACTCTTGTTTCATGGCAATTTCATTAGGGCGACTCCATCTAGTTTGTTGGTACACTTTATGTGGACGCGACTCGACTCGGTTCGATTCGGTTCGGTTCGACTCGGTTAGGTTCGGCTCAAGCCCGACGTCGCGACATTCCTCCGTCGTGCGCCCCAGAGATCGACACGCGAAGCACGAAGAGCCGCGAACCGTCCCGCTGACACATCATCCATGACATCACCACGATGATGTCATGATGATGTCATGATGATGTCATGATGATCATATGAAGACTTCATGAAACATATATGATGAACTCTCTGTGTTTTCGTCAATATATGCATGGCGAAATCCCCTGTTTTCGTCATTATGTGTGTGTGGCGAAATCCCTGATTTCGTCACACATGGTTTTCGTCATATGGGTTTTCGTCATTGGTCAGTATAAATAGCTAAGTTGTTTATCACTTTAGTCATGAGATCATTGTGAGACTCCATGAGATCAGTGTGAGACTCCATGAGAGCATAGAGAGAAACTGAGAGTTTATCGTCAAGCATTGTGTGTATGTGTTTGCAGTTTGTTCTCATCCTTTTAATCCAAGTGAATCTTTGATTATCTGTTTGTGCTATCCGCTTTACGTTTGTTTGGTTTGCACCTTTACGGGGATTCCGCACCCGTGATAGTGTTTGTGATAAACAAGGATAGGTTACGCATCGGATCCTCCGAGAAAAACGGACCTACATAGTTCTTATTCGATTCCTTCAGTTTTGCAATCAAGGGGTGAATAAGATGTTATACCACAATTTCTTTCTGAAATTGGCTACTTTAGTCCCTCACAAATCACCAACTGATATAAGTTTACAAACAATGTGAACTATTAAACCCAAATTTTTAGACATGGTCATCAAATGCTTTCCTTACTATGTCATAGGTTTGACTTTTTGAGAAGGAATATGTAACAGTAAAACCCCCTTATAAATGTTGGATTCCTAAAAAATACATTTAAGTGGAAATTCCTAGTTCCTTGGACTATGGGTGTGGAGGGGGTTGAGAGCATAATTACTCAATATTTGGCAGGTGTGGGCTTCACCAGTACACACCCAAAAAAGTGTGTTGTGAAAGGGGCGTGGCTAGGCGGTGTTGGGGTGTCATGCAGTGACGGAGTTTGACCAAAAGTTCCCAGGAGAAATTTTAGGCAAAATAATTAGGGGGACAATCATATATAATTTTATAATTTTCAGGCGAAAAATAGGAAATTTTACACTTCTAACCGAAACATTGGGTGGGGGCGGGTGCACTCCACACTTTACACTAAGCTACGCCCCTGGTGCCATGTGGCACCTAAATTTCTTTTTTTTTTGTTTTTTTTATATTAATCATAATTTTTGTAAATAATTTTAAAAATACATTTTATTTATATTAAATAACTACAATAAAAAAAAACATTACATCACAAAAAAAAATCAATCATCTTCATCTCCATCTCCATTAGAGTCGAATCTAGGAAGTGTCATGGCCAAAGCTAGCCCGGTAACGCTAACCTGGTGTGGTCTAGCCAGCGTTTTTGGCACTCCGCCGCCACAACCCACGCCCCACACCCCATTATCTAAGAGAATGAGCAAAAGGAAGGAAATAAGAGAATGAAACGGCATGAAAGGGATTCAAACCAGCTTCTTGTGTGCATTCCTTTATATGAATTTACAATTAAGAATATAGGTCATTGATTTGCGACTATTACTAAAAGTAGGTTAATTTGGCTCATTATGTCAATCATGTTTTCGTTTTGTTTTACTCCATAAAAAATAGATGTTATTTAATATATTTATAATAATGTGTTTGATTCTTCTTTTTCAAAGATGTTATTTAATATTTATAATAATGTGTTTGATTCTTTTTTTTTTTGGAAAGATGTTATTTAGACCATGTGTAGTGGGCAAAGTTTTGGGTGTGGAATGGGCAAAAAACGACCCAATCATGGTGCAAACCGCCCATGTGGGCGTTTTTTAGTGGATTTTTGGTTGGGGCGTTTCCCTTAAAACGCCTGATTCAAAAGTGATGACCAATAGAAATTTTGTGATGGTTTTTATTATGTATTTTCATTTAATTGAATTATAATATCTAATCATTGCAAGAGTTCAAGCCCCATTACACCCCTTTTTAACTTCAAGCCTCTATGCTGACTAGGCGTCATATGTCGCTTCATGCCCAAAGGTGAGACATTTGTTTCACTTACCACTACACATGGTCTTAATATTTATAATAATTCGTTTTATTCTTCTTTTTGAAAATTTTGATTGATTGTTAATGTGAAGGATGCCTTAAATTCATATCAAGATGAACTCTTGATACATCTTGCATTATTACCCTAATATGTTTATAATAAAAGTGACTAGGAATGACAAACAAATCCGAACTCAAAATATTTCGCTATGAGCTTGGGTATCCGAATAATATTAAAAAATATAACGGGTTTGGGGTGGGTTTGTTATTAGGTGAAACCCACACCGTTACTCCCACCCATTTACACGCATTTGAACCGAATATAATAATATATTATTGTTTTGTATAAACTTAATAAGTAGTATGTTGAAGTTGGAAAAAACCGTAAACCGTATTTTGGGCATTAGACATGCCTTTGGGTAATTTACTCACATAAGGCCACATACTGATATACCTCTGATCCTGATGGGTATTACTAGAGAACGGATGCCCGATACGTATTGGACTGAAAAACAACATTTGAAGATAAGGGTAGTTGATCTCATGAGGTGACTTTAAGGAGATCAAGGATAATAATAAACAAGTAATTTTATTTTTTTATATTTGATTCATGTTTACCATTTAAGTTGTGTACTTTGTTCAAAATTAGAAGTCATATGTATACATGTTCAAATATGATTTGTTTCAAGGATTTTTGTTATTGTCAATGTTTTGTAGGTTAGGGATAAAACAACAAGAAAAGAATGTTTTGAATAAACTTGAGAATTTTCGCATATAATAAAGTAATATTACAACTTTAATAATCAACATCCCACCGCAACGCGCGGGCTGACGTCAGCTTGTTTTATATAATAATTCAAATGTAAATAAAGGGTTATTGGAATTTAATAATCCTAAGTTTCACCTGTTAGTCGATAATAATTCCAACTTAAAAATTCCCTCCAACAATCCCAACTTGTAAACATTTTGCTCCATCTATCCTTTTCTAACAACCTCACTTCCACCTCCACCTCACCTCCACCACCACCACCACCATCAGCCGCCGCCACCACCACTACCGTCGCCATCTACACAGCCCACCACCATTACCATCTCCACCAACACCATCGCTACCTCCACCCACCACCACTACTACCGCCATCTACACCGCCTACCACCACTGTCATCTCCACTAACTCGAATTGAGTTTGAGTTTGAGCCTAAAAATGAGTTTGTTTAATTAAGACTGTCAAAAAGATTTTGAGCCTAAAAATGAGTTTGTTTAATTAAGACTGTCAGAAAGATTGCAAAGTTAGAAGTTAATTAATATTATGAACAGTGGCGGACCCCGGAACTTCTTCAAGAGGGTGCAGAATATTTTTAAAGATTTTATGTCCCTAGGTATATAAAAAAATTCGGTTCATATCGGGTCGATTCGGGTTGGTTCATGTAAAACAAAAGAACATCAAGCTAAAATTTATATAATCATCAAAAACATGTCAAACGTCATTACAAACATATTTAAAATGTCAGCCTACGGGTTTTCTTTTTTTGAAATCTATCCAAAACATCTAGAGCTACTTTTCTAAGCAGGTCTTTCTCTATATAACATATACAACTAATTTTAACACTAAACACTTAAACAATCATCACCAAACTTCATAATTTTCAACTTTAAAATCAAGCCCTTGTTTTAATTGTTGATTCCTTCTAACTAACCATTTAAACACTAAACTTTAACTAAAACAACAAAATCAACCAACTAAAGTTTCAAAAAAACAACCAAACAACTAAAATTTTAAACCTTTTAAACAATTTTATGTCTTCTAAAAATCCAAATAAAACAAGAAAACAACAAAATAATCGAACCATACCCAAAAAGAGTGATGAGATGCTGTTTTCGTGAGTTTGGTGGCCGAAATTGCGGTGGGTTGGGTATTATTAGATTGGGTTGGGCTTGGGTTATGGTGTGTTTATTTGGTTAAAGGTTAAGAGAAAGTTAATTGGGTTAAGTGAAAGTTAATTAGTTAAGTGAAAAGTTAATTAGGCTGTGTATTTTAAGGGTGTACATATTTGCACACCAAAATGCCTTTTTGCACACCAAACCCTAGCTTTATGTACGCCGTATATAGGTCTATACATGGCGTATAGCCACCTTTTTCAATTTCCAAGAGAATCTTTGATATGATCTGGGAATTTGTCCCTTTATATGCGCCGCGTATAGGCCTATACGTAGAGTATATAAAGGGTGGTTTTTTAATAAACATTGTTATACATTATTTATCATTTTAGCAAACTTTTATAATAAATAATTTTTAAAAATAAATAAATAAAAAACATTGTTAAGTATTCTATTGTATAGTATAGGCTTATGGATATAGTATCGTATCATATAGTGTAGTATAAATCTCGTATAGGCCTATTCGTGTAATATAATATTGTATCTTATCGTATCGTATGGTATAGTGTATGGAGATCGTTCTCACGATCGTTTCGCCTGATCACACGCCCAACACGCACCCCTGTAGCCCAAGTTAGGGCCATTTTAGTGAAGCCCCTTTTGTCACACGATCTTGGGCCTCCAAATACAAGATGGCCTGCTCCTCCACACTTGGACCCGTATCAAGAAGGCTCCTGTGGCGCGAAAGGGTTAACTTTTCGTGCGAGAGGGCTGCTTTTCGGGCGACATTCACTGTTTCGAGAAGAAATCAGCTCGGTTTTGGTTGAACTGCTCATCTTCTCAGCTGGAATTGACTCTAGCACTAACCCACAGCTATGAACTTAGCTTGTGAGCTCGGAGAGTCTCTGATTCGGCCAATTTTAGTACTAGAAAGTTTGTTTTGTACAAGGTTTGAAAGAACATCTCCAATCCTTAGCTTGGTCCTCAATAAGTTGAGAGTTAATATCAGCTTGCCTAAGCAATTCTGAGAAACCAAGTTCAAGTGATTAAAGAATGTATAAAAGTTTAGCAAAAGAAGAAGAAATTAGAAGAAAGGAACGATAAGCATTTCATCTGACAGATACTTCTTCAGATTCAATACATGAAAAACGTCGTGTACCGCACTCAGTTCTTCAGGCAGATTCAGTCTGTAAGCTACCTTACCGATTCTCTCAGTTATTTCGAAAGGTCCAACGTATCACGGATTAAGCTTGCCCATTTTGCCAAAACGCACCACACCTTTCCAAGGTGAGACTTTCAGTAGAACCCAGTCCCTGACTTGAAATTCTAGAGGTTTTCTTTGCTTATCAGCGTAGCTTTTCTGACGGTCACGGGCTGCCCCATTCGTTGTCAGATCTGGGCAATCTATCCGTGGTATCAAGTACAAGCTCGGGGCTTCTGATTTGGCTTTCGCCAACTTCCGCCCAACACAAAAGTGATCAGCATTTACGACCGTATAATGCCTCAAATGGTGCTGCCTGAATGTTGGTGTGGTAACTGTTGTTATAAGAGAATTCTACCAGAGGTAAGTGCCATTCCCATTCGTTTCCAAAGTCGATAACACATGATCTCAGTATGTCTTCAAGTGTTTGGATGGTTCGTTCAGTCTGACCATCCGTCTACAGGTGATAAGCTGTGACACCCCAGGAAAACCAGGAAAACCATACAACTTAACTAGCTTCCTCAGTGAGTGCCTACCAAATTTCGGGACGAAATTTCTTTCAACTTGGGGATGATGTGACAACTCGAAATTTAGAACCTTTCGTTATATCTCGATGTTACTTGCTCGAATGTTATGTGATTAGTTAATTTGTGTGATTAATGAGATAAGCGAACATTCTATGCGATTATGTGTTATGTGTATATGCTTGTATGTATAGTATGTGTATAGGTTTATGTGAGCCGAGAACCAAGAACCCGACTCGAGACCATGTGGTCTCGAGTAAACAGTAACACTTGGGCTGGATGGGCCACGCACCCCATTTAACCCAACCGAAACCCATTAGGGTGCACCATGTGGACAAGTATATAACCCTTAGTGATGTTAACCTTGCCATTCTTTGGACAAACCACACACACTCCCCCTTCCTCTCACTAAAACCCTAAGCTACAACATTGTTCTCCTTCTTCTCGGATCAAACCGGTGACGCTAGGACTCGCGGATCGGCATACACGCACACACACATTCGGAAACTTCATACTCACCTTTGAAACCATCAACCGGTTAGTGTTCTTACGATGTTTGTTGTTAAATGGTAGTATGAATGATATGATCTAACTAGTGTAGTTACATGATTTATGATGCTTTGTGAATTGGTTGTGTGTGATGTTGATAATCGGCTAACATGCTTTGATTTCGGATATGTTACATAATGAGCTCATGATATCTTGTGTCTAAACATGATTCAAACCATTGATTATTGATGTTCATGAAAACCGGCTTGCATATGTGTAGTATCATGTTAATCGGATTAGTGTAGAGTTGATTTTAGATGTTATGTGATGATTCGAAACCTTTAGATGAATATGTTCAAGTGTGATGATTTGTTGTTCATGATTATGTTTGTGATTAATGCTAGAAACCGGAAATGTGACGAACAAGTTTGAATAATCAACATGAACATGTGTTGAATGAGGACATGAATATTTGAATATGTGTTGAATGTGTTTGAATGTGATATGAACATGTTATGAACATTTGAATAATACTTGTTTGATCCATTTTAGTAAATTATGAGACAAGAAAACATGTTTTTGTGGGTGGTACAAACTGTTTCATGAAATAGAATTTCTATTGGATAGTACACTGTACCAAATCAGCAGTTGTCCAACCGAAACCTCCAGTTGCGACTCGAGACCACTGCATGACGAGTCGAGACCCCCAGTTGCGACACAGGTTGCGAGTCGCAAACACCTGGTTGCGACTCGAAACCACATGTGATCAGCACACAAACCTTATGACACGAAACCACAGTTACGAGTCCGGTTGCGACTCGAGACCAAAACGGCATGAACCGAAACCATGATTGCGACTCCGGTTGCGAGTCGAGAACACCTGGTTGCGACTCGAAACCAACATATGCGTGCTGAATTGGACTTGCATGATTAAGGGCTTATTTGATTGGGCCGGACTCCTGGGCCTAATGCGCAGACCTTATATGTTACTGTTGAACTGAATATTGTTGAACTGCCATGATTAAACGTGTATGCCATGAACGATACTTGAATGCATTATGCTAGAAACATACGTGTACTGCTTGAATACGAACCTGATTGTATGATACAACTATGATAGGACGTGAGTAACCACAATATTGCTTGATTGACTTTTCTGTGCAACTACCGAGCAAACCAAGGTGAGTTCACACCCTCTACAAAGCATGGGATTCCCTGGGTTGGGAATGGGGTTAAGGAATGTGGATTCCTCGTCCTCCTTGGGTAGGACAGTAATGGTTCAGGAATGTAATTCCTCGTCCCCACGGACAGATAACTCGTACTAGACCAAAACTCTATCACGAAGTCCCTCATCTTTGTATCGACTTAATCGCCGAGGCCAATGGCGAGCGGGTCATTAGTTAGATAGCGCTATTTAGGTTTGACAAACCTCACACCGTGCCGCAGAGGACGGGCGTGAACTAATGGACTACTGGCACGTCAATGATGATAGACATTGACAGTTCAGGGCACATAAACATGACTACAGTCAGCAGTCGATATGGTAACGAGTCTAGTATATACCTGGGGTAGCCCCCACGGCCGAAATGCCAGATAACTAACATGGGGTAGCCCCCACGGCTGGATTGCCAGAGTAACCGGGAATAAACAGGTCACGTTTTTAACTATGGGGTAACCCCCACGGCAGGATGCCAGCTAAAGGAAACTGTTTTCGAAACAACTTAAAACGAACACCCAACCGTGAACTCACTCAACTTGTTGTTGACTCGTTACTACATGCTTTGCAGGTCCCTAGGTTCTTAGCTGGAGCTTGCATGGAGGAGGATCGTTGTGGGACATGGACGATTGTGTGCCATGTTAAACTTTGAAACAATTGAACTTATGTTTTGATTTAAGACTTATGCTTCCGCTTGCAATTTAACTATGTTTTGTTTGGACACCAATTGTATTGGTTAAACTTTTATATCTTTTAACTCGCATGTTCAATATGATTGGTGGCTGGATCCTGGTCAGTCACGCCTCCAAGCGGTAGTGCTCCGCAGGTGGATTTTGGGGGTGTGACAGATTGGTATCAGAGCCATTGGTTATAGAGAACTTGGTTTTAATAAAGGGGAAAACGTTTTTGTTAAAACCAGACTATAACCTGTACAGTGCTCAACGGTCCACAACGATGCTTCACCCCACATGCAAGGCTCGACATTCTAGGTGATATGATCTGTGTATATATTGCCTACTTGTTAGTTACATAGTACATTGCTCATGGTATGCTTGGTTAGTATAACTACTGTTGCTTGAACACGTGTGCACTTACTCACTTCTGACATCGCACTTTCGCGAACCCCTCTCACTCACGTTCTTCTTGATATGAAGATCATGTCTGGACGCGTTAACCTGACACAAGCCCAGTTGACGGCTCTGATCAACGAACGAGTTGCCGCAGCACTTGCAGCTGCACACGCAGGAGGTATATCCTGCAGTCCGAACTCATTCTAGGATCTTTAGAATCCTACTCTCGTGAACCAACCTTTGTGTTAAACTCTGTCTTTTCTTTCACCCACGATAGGTCAGCATATTCAGCCACCCGTGTGCACTTTTAAGACTTTCATGGACTGCCGACCAACTACTTTTAGCGGCACTGAAGGAGCAGTAGGTCTCCTACACTGGTTTGAGAAACTAGAATCTGTCTTCGAAATGTGTGAATGCCCTGAGGCGCGCAGGGTGAAGTATGCTACTGGTACTCTCGAGGGTTTAGCCCTCACATGGTGGAACGCTCAGGTTCAGATGCTAGGGTTGGTTGCTGCCAACGCCACCCCATGGGAGAATTTTAAGGAAATGATCAAGGAAGAATACTGCAGTCGTGATGAGATTCACAAACTGGAAGTGGAGTTCTTCAACCTCAAGATGACGGGGTCGGAAATTGAGGCTTATGTGAAAAGGTCGAACGAACTGGCAATTCTGTGCCCTACTATGGTGGATCCTCCCATCAAACGCATCGAACTCTTTCTTCAGGGCTTGGTGCCAGAAATCCAAAGTCATGTGACTTCAGCGAACCTCGCCACCTACCAGCAAGCCGTTCAGTTGGCTCACCGTCTCACGGATCAGGCGGTGGAGCAGAACAAGTTACCAAAACGCATAGGCGCTGCAACTACTTCTGGTACCTCTAGTGACAACAAACGGAAATGGGATGGAACTTCGAGTAAGGGTTCGACTTCTGTTCATTCCCAGTCTCAGCAGAGAAAGACTGAGGACTACAAGAGCCCTAATCAGCAATCGTCTGGTGGTCAAAGTTATGGTGGGTACAAAGGAAATCACCCCAAATGCAATCGCTGCAGCCTGCACCACAGCGGGCCATGCACCAGGGGCAACTGTCATCGGTGCAACAAGCCTGGTCACGCTGCAAAGGATTGCAGGAGCTTATACCCCGCCAATCAGAATCGTCAGCAAGCTCAACAGAATCAACGCCAGCAGCAACAGCAAGGGGATAACAAAGGGTGCTTTCAGTGTGGAGCTGAGGGCCACTTCAAGAGAGATTGTCCCCAACTGAACAGGAACCAGAACAACAACAACAACAATAACAACAATCAGGGGAATGGTAACAATGGGAACAACAACAACAATGGCGCCAGGGGGCGGGTGTTTGTGATTGGCCAAGGCGAAGCAAGGAATGACCCCAATGTTGTGGCGGGTAAGTTCCTTCTCGACGACTTTTATGTTTCAGTTTTATTTGATTCGGGTGCCGATACTAGCTACATGTCACTAGAAGTTAGTCGAATGCTTAAGCGTATTCCAACACCCTTGAACAACAAGCACACCGTAGAGCTAGCAAATGGTAAGAGTTTAGAAGCCACACACATAGTCAAGGGTTGTAAACTTATCCTCGCTGACCAGACCTTCTCTATCGACTTCATTCCCATTGTCTTGGGTAGTTTCGACGTTGTCATTGGGATGGATTGGTTATCCCAACACCGAGCAGAGATTCTTTGCAACGAGAAGATTGTCCGTATTCCAGGTCCCGATGGTGAACCTCTCATGATTCATGGCGACAAGAGGAGTGCTGTTGAGAACGTCATTTCTCTCCTTAAGGCCCAAAAGTGCTTGCGAAAGGGCCACACTGCCATTTTGGCTCTCATTACTGACACCTCGGAAAAAAAGAGAAGAAGATAGAAGATTTTCCAGTTGTACGCGATTATCCAGAGGTATTTCCTGAGGAATTACCTGGTCTTCCGCCTCATCGCCAAGTCGAGTTTCAGATCGAACTAGCTCCTGGAGCTGCGCCCATAGCCCGTGCACCTTATCGTTTAGCCCCATCAGAGTTGAAGGAACTCTCCACGCAACTACAAGAACTCTTGGATAAGGGTTTTATTCGTCCAAGCTCATCGCCCTGGGGAGCTCCAGTATTGTTTGTAAAGAAGAAGGACGGTACTTTCAGAATGTGCATCGACTACCGAGAACTCAACAAGGTGACGGTGAAGAACCGTTATCCTCTACCGCGGATCGACGACTTGTTCGACCAGCTGCAAGGGTCGAGCTACTATTCGAAGATTGATTTGAGATCGGGCTATCACCAGCTGAGAGTCCGGGAAGGGGACGTCTCCAAAACAGCTTTCAGAACTCGATACGGGCACTATGAGTTTTTGGTCATGCCTTTTGGGATGACAAACGCACCTGCGGTTTTCATGGACTTGATGAACCGAGTGTGTAAGCCTTACCTGGACAAGTTTGTTATAGTCTTCATCGACGACATCCTGATCTATTCCAAGAGTCGGGAGGAACACGAGCAGCATCTGCGACTTGTTCTGGAACTCCTTCGAACAGAACAGCTTTATGCAAAGTTCTCGAAATGCGACTTCTGGCTTCGAGAAGTCCATTTCCTAGGCCACGTGGTAAACAAGGATGGGATTCACGTTGATCCATCCAAGATAGACTCGATTAAGAACTGGCCTGCACCTCGTACACCAAAGGAAATTCGCCAATTCTTGGGTTTGGCGGGATACTACCGGAGATTCATAAAGGATTTTTCTAAGATTGCACAGCCTCTCACCTCACTAACGCAGAAGGGCGTTGTTTATCACTGGGGAAACGCACAGGAGTTGGCGTTTCAGCACCTAAAGGATAGACTTTGTAGCGCACCTATCCTTTCCTTGCCGGAAGGCACAGACGACTTTGTAGTTTACTGCGACGCATCAATTCAGGGTCTTGGTTGCGTGTTGATGCAACGAGATAAAGTTATAGCCTACGCCTCACGCCAACTCAAGGTTCATGAAAAGAACTACACTACGCACGACCTAGAGCTGGGAGCTGTTGTTTTTGCACTTAAATTATGGCGGCATTACCTGTATGGTACCAAGTGCGCCATATACACTGACCACAGGAGCCTCGAGCATATCTTCAAGCAGAAAGAACTGAATATGCGGCAACGACGATGGGTCGAACTACTGAATGACTACGAGTGCTCAATCAGGTATCACCCGGGCAAGGCCAATGTTGTGGCTGACGCCCTCAGTCGGAAGGACACTGCGCCTAAGCGCGTGCGAGCTCTACAACTCACGATCCATTCTAGTCTTCCTTCCCAGATACGAGCTGCTCAGATAGAAGCACTGAAACCAGAAAACGTCAGGGCTGAAGCCCTACGCGGATCAAGGCAACGATTAGAACAAAAGGAAGACGGTGCTTACTACGTAACGGGACGCATTTGGGTCCCACTCTATGGCAACCTACGAGAGCTTGTGATGAACGAAGCACACAAGTCTCGCTACTCGGTACACCCTGGATCAGATAAAATGTACCACGACATCAAAACCACGTATTGGTGGCCTAGCATGAAGGCCCACATAGCAACCTACGTTAGCAAGTGTTTGACTTGTGCGAGAGTCAAGTCTGAATACTAGAAACCATCAGGCCTACTCCAACAACCAGAGATACCTCAATGGAAATGGGAGCAAATTTCCATGGATTTTGTTACTGGCCTACCTAGATCCCAGCGCGGGAATGATACTATTTGGGTGATCGTGGATCGACTCACAAAATCTGCACACTTCTTGGCTATCAAGGAGACGGATAAGTTCTCCACTCTTGCAGAAATATACCTCAAGGAAGTTGTTTCGAGGCACGGGGTGCCCACCTCTATTATCTCGGATCGAGATGCACGTTTTACTTCAGAGCTGTGGCAAGCAATGCATAAATCCTTCGGCTCACGTTTAGATATGAGCACAGCGTATCACCCACAAACGGACGGGCAGTCCGAGCGCACTATTCAAACCTTAGAAGACATGCTCCGTGCATGTGTAATCGACTTTGGCAACCGCTGGGAAAAGCATCTGCCACTTGTGGAATTCTCGTACAATAACAGCTACCACACCAGCATTAAAGCTGCTCCATTTGAGGCATTGTACGGACGTAAATGCCGGTCACCTCTTTGCTGGGCAGAGGTGGGAGATAGTCAGATCACTGGTCCAGAATATGTGGTAGACACGACCGAACAAATTGCTCAAATACGAAAACGCATGACGGCAGCTCGCGAACGTCAGAAAGTTTACGCCGACATGGGCAGGAAACCGCTTGAGCTCCAGGTTGGGGAGCGGGTACTACTCAAAGTTTCACCCTAGAAGGGTGTGGTTCGTTTTGGTAAACGCGGTAAACTCAACCCACGATACGTTGGACCTTTCGAGGTCATCGAGAAAATAGGCAGGGTGGCCTACAGACTAAACTTACCAGCGGAACTCGGTGCAGTTCACAACGTTTTCCACGTGTCGAATCTGAAGAAGTGTCCATCAGATGAGACCTACGTAGTTCCTCTGAAGGAACTCACTATCGACGAACAGTTACGATTCGTCGAGGAACCAGTCGAAATCACGGACCGGGATGTTAAGGTCCTCAAGAGCACCAGAATACCTCTCGTTCGAGTTCGTTGGAACTCACGTCGCGGCCCAGAGTTCACCTGGGAGCGCGAAGATCAGATGAAACAAAAGTATCCCCAACTGTTCGCAAACAGTACACCCACTACTGAGGCCGAAGCTACGGAATTTCGGGACGAAATTCCAGATCAACGGGGGGTGGATGTGACACCCCAGGAAAACCAGGAAAACCATACAACTTAACTAGCTTCCTCAGTGAGTGCCTACCAAATTTCGGGACGAAATTTCTTTCAACTTGGGGATGATGTGACAACTCGAAATTTAGAACCTTTCGTTATATCTCGATGTTACTTGCTCGAATGTTATGTGATTAGTTAATTTGTGTGATTAATGAGATAAGCGAACATTCTATGCGATTATGTGTTATGTGTATATGCTTGTATGTATAGTATGTGTATAGGTTTATGTGAGCCGAGAACCAAGAACCCGACTCGAGACCATGTGGTCTCGAGTAAACAGTAACACTTGGGCCGGATGGGCCACGCACCCCATTTAACCCAACCGAAACCCATTAGGGTGCACCATGTGGACAAGTATATAACCCTTAGTGATGTTAACCTTGCCATTCTTTGGACAAACCACACACACTCCCCCTTCCTCTCACTAAAACCCTAAGCTACAACATTGTTCTCCTTCTTCTCGGATCAAACCGGTGACGCTAGGACTCGCGGATCGGCACACACGCACACACACATTCGGAAACTTCATACTCACCTTTGAAACCATCAACCGGTTAGTGTTCTTACGATGTTTGTTGTTAAATGGTAGTATGAATGATATGATCTAACTAGTGTAGTTACATGATTTATGATGCTTTGTGAATTGGTTGTGTGTGATGTTGATAATCGGCTAACATGCTTTGATTTCGGATATGTTACATAATGAGCTCATGATATCTTGTGTCTAAACATGATTCAAACCATTGATTATTGATGTTCATGAAAACCGGCTTGCATATGTGTAGTATCATGTTAATCGGATTAGTGTAGAGTTGATTTTAGATGTTATGTGATGATTCGAAACCTTTAGATGAATATGTTCAAGTGTGATGATTTGTTGTTCATGATTATGTTTGTGATTAATGCTAGAAACCGGAAATGTGACGAACAAGTTTGAATAATCAACATGAACATGTGTTGAATGAGGACATGAATATTTGAATATGTGTTGAATGTGTTTGAATGTGATATGAACATGTTATGAACATTTGAATAATACTTGTTTGATCCATTTTAGTAAATTATGAGACAAGAAAACATGTTTTTGTGGGTGGTACAAACTGTTTCATGAAATAGAATTTCTATTGGATAGTACACTGTACCAAATCAGCAGTTGTCCAACCGAAACCTCCAGTTGCGACTCGAGACCACTGCATGACGAGTCGAGACCCCCGGTTGCGACACAGGTTGCGAGTCGCAAACACCTGGTTGCGACTCGAAACCACATGTGATCAGCACACAAACCTTATGACACGAAACCACAGTTACGAGTCCGGTTGCGACTCGAGACCAAAACGGCATGAACCGAAACCATGATTGCGACTCCGGTTGCGAGTCGAGAACACCTGGTTGCGACTCGAAACCAACATATGCGTGCTGAATTGGACTTGCATGATTAAGGGCTTATTTGATTGGGCCGGACTCCTGGGCCTAATGCGCAGACCTTATATGTTACTGTTGAACTGAATATTGTTGAACTGCCATGATTAAACGTGTATGCCATGAACGATACTTGAATGCATTATGCTAGAAACATACGTGTACTGCTTGAATACGAACCTGATTGTATGATACAACTATGATAGGACGTGAGTAACCACAATATTGCTTGATTGACTTTTCTGTGCAACTACCGAGCAAACCAAGGTGAGTTCACACCCTCTACAAAGCATGGGATTCCCTGGGTTGGGAATGGGGTTAAGGAATGTGGATTCCTCGTCCTCCTTGGGTAGGACAGTAATGGTTCAGGAATGTAATTCCTCGTCCTCACGGACAGATAACTCGTACTAGACCAAAACTCTATCACGAAGTCCCTCATCTTTGTATCGACTTAATCGCCAAGGCCAATGGCGAGCGGGTCATTAGTTAGATAGCGCTATTTAGGTTTGACAAACCTCACACCGTGCCGCAGAGGACGGGCGTGAACTAATGGACTACTGGCACGTCAATGATGATAGACATTGACAGTTCAGGGCACATAAACATGACTACAGTCAGCAGTCGATATGGTAACGAGTCTAGTATATACCTGGGGTAGCCCCCACGGCCGAAATGCCAGATAACTAACACGGGGTAGCCCCCACGGCTGGATTGCCAGAGTAACCGGGAATAAACAAGTCACGTTTTTAACTATGGGGTAACCCCCACGGCAGGATGCCAGCTAAAGGAAACTGTTTTCGAAACAACTTAAAACGAACACCCAGCCGTGAACTCACTCAACTTGTTGTTGACTCGTTACTACATGCTTTGCAGGTCCCTAGGTTCTTAGCTGGAGCTTGCATGGAGGAGGATCGTTGTGGGACATGGACGATTGTGTGCCATGTTAAACTTTGAAACAATTGAACTTATGTTTTGATTTAAGACTTATGCTTCCGCTTGCAATTTAACTATGTTTTGTTTGGACACCAATTGTATTGGTTAAACTTTTATATCTTTTAACTCGCATGTTCAATATGATTGGTGGCTGGATCCTGGTCAGTCACGCCTCCAAGCGGTAGTGCTCCGCAGGTGGATTTTGGGGGTGTGACATAAGCAGTGCTCAAGTCCAACTGTGAGCCAAAGGATTTGTGCTTAGCCTGCCACAATTTAGACGTGAAACGTGGGTCACGATCAGAGATGATAGAAGTTGGTACCTTGTGCCTAGCAACTACTTCTTTCAAATAGATGACTGCAAGTTTTGAAAACTTGTCGGTTTCCTTGATCGCGAGGAAATGCGCAGACTTAGTTAAGCGGTCTACAATCACCCAGGTGGTATCGTTTCCTCTTTGGGAGCTTGGTAAACCGGTGACGAAATCCATGGAAATCTGTTCCCATTTCCATGTTGGCAACTCTGGTTGTTGCAGCAAACCCGATGGCTTTTGATATTCAATCATGACTCTGGCACAGGTCAAGCATTTGCTTACTTACTTCGCAATGATAGCCTTCATGCTAGGCCACCAATACAGGGCCTTGAAGTCTTGATACATCTTATCAGAACCAGGATGGACCGAGTAATGAGAATTGTCTGCTTCGTCCATCACAACCTCTCAGAGATTTCCGTAAGATGGGACCCATTTACGGTCCATGAAGTAATAGATGTTGTCGTCTTTAACTTCGAGCTATTTTTCCATGCCCCGCATAGCTTCAGCTAGAAGGTTCTCTGCTTTCAATGCTTAGACTTGGGCGTTTCGGATCTGGTTAGGGAGATTCGAGTGAATGGTAAGCTGTAAAGCACGAACACCCTTAGGTTTGGTTTCTTTCCGGCTTAGGGCATCAGCCACAACGTTTGCCTTACCCGGGTGATACTTGATTGCGCACTCATAGTCGTTTAGGAGTTCGACCCATCGGCGTTCTCGCATGTTCAACTCCTTCTGGTCCAATTTATCCTGGAGACTCTTGTGATCGATGTAGATCGTGCACTTGGTACCGTACAAGTAATGTCTCCAAATCTTAAGTGCGAAGACTACTGCTCCCAGTTCCAAATCGTGTGTCGTGTAATTCCATTCATGGATCTTGAGTTGTTGAGAAGCGTAGGCAATAACTTTCTCGCGTTGCATCAACAAGCAACCGAGTCCTTGAATAGATGTGTCACAGTAGACAACAAAGTCATCAGTGCCTTCACGTAATGAAAGAATAGAAGAACTACAAAGTTTCTCCTTTAGTTTCTGAAATGCAGACTCCTGAGCATTGTTCCATTTGTACGCAATACCCTTTTGGGTCAGAGTTGTGAGGGGTTGAGCAATCTTCGTAAATCCCTCAATGAATCTACGATAGTATCCCGCCAATCCAAGAAATTGATGGATTTCGTTGGGAGTCTTGGGTGCAGGGTTGTTCTTGATAGAGTCAATTTTGCCTGGATCAACGTGAATCCCATATTCATTGACCATTTGTCCAGAAAAATGGACTTCGCGAAGCTAAAAATCACATTTCAAGAGCTTTGCGTAGATTTGTTCATTGCGCAAGAGTTCTAGAATAAGACGTAGGTGATGCTCGTGTTCCTCCCGATTCCTTGAGTAAATTAGAATGTCGTCAATGAATACAATCATGAATTTGTCAAGATATGGTTTGCACACTCGGTTCATGAGATCCATGAAAATCACAGGCGCGTTTGTCATTCCAAATGGAATTACAAGGAATTCGTAGTGACCATAACGAGTCCTAAAAGCAGTTTTAGAGATGTCCTCGTCGCGGACTCTCAACTGACGATAACCCGATCGTAGATCGATTTTGGAGTAATAACTCGACCCTTGCAACAGATCGAATAGGTCGTCAATGCGTGGGAGTGGGTAGCTGTAACACCCTGTGTTTCGGAAGTCAAAGTCAAAGTCAAGGTCAAAGTCAAGGTCAAAGTCAAGGTCAAAGTCAAAGGAAGAAAAGATTGCTAATTGTGATCTGCCACTCCTTGCTTAATTACCGATCACGCTAATTGACTTGTAATCAACTTCTTTTAATTGTTTATCTTAGTTGTATTATGTGGAGTAAATGAGAATAATAGTAGTTTAATCGATGTATACTTATCGCCGATAATCACGTTACGACTGTGAATGATAGGAAGTAACAATGCGATAAAGTTAACTAAACGCTAATCTACTTAACGCTAATCTCCTTGCTAACGCATCGCAATACGAATCGTAGTGAATTACAGGTTCTGGATATTGGTTTACGTGTGTGCTAACTATGTGTTAAATGTGTGTGCTTATGTTTATGTTTGAGCTGTAAACGCAATCGTAACTCTATCTCATCGCAATACAAAACGCAGAATGGTTATGTTTAGGTTTATGACTGTGTGTTAGTTAGGTTATTTGTGTAACTATTGACTTATACTATCGCAACGCTTACTCGCTACACGCTTGAACACATCGCAACGCTCAGCACGCGAAACAAAACGCCGAAAACTAACTCGCAGTGCCAATTCGATCGAATGGCCATCCGATCGGATGGCCATCCGATCGGATCGTCATCCGATCCGACGCTGGTGCGCTCCCTTTCCTCTTTTGGAAACCCTATAAATACCCCTCTGTCACATTATTGTGATCTGACAACTCTCTCATTCGAACCAGAACACTCAAACCCTCTTTTCCTTGGATTTCTCCGATTCTTGTAAGTTTCTTCCTAAATCCTTGTACTTCTATGATCTACACATGTTTCTTCATGTTTTTCACCATTGAATCTTCACTTTTAACCGAGAAATCACCGAATTTGAGGTGTTCTAGGGTGATGTCATCATGGAGTTCTTATGAACTTCAAGAGTTGGCTTCATTCCACAAAGAATGACTCGAATCTGAAGGATTTCCACATGATTTAGCAAGGATTTTACACAGATCTAAACATTTTCTATCAACGAGACAACCGGTTTCGGGTTGAACATGAACCACTGTCAAGGAACAGTCCACTAGTCGGATCAGGGTGATTCTGGTTCGAACGGGAGACTTGAGACTTGACGAGGTTCCATTGTTCAGCACGTTGTCATTCCGTCTCGAGCAAACCGCAAAAACTTTCAAAACCATCAAGTCCAAAACAATCAGATCGCCGGGACGGATCGGCGTCCGATCGGATCGCCATCCGATTGAACGACCATCCGATAGGATTGCACATGGACTTCAACGCTTAACTCTTGAAATGAAGTGTCTAACCAATCGGATCGCCATCCGATCGAACGGCAGTTCGATCGAGCGACCTGAAGGGTAGAGATACTTCTCCGTTTTCAAAATGCTACAACAAAAACTTCAAAGTCATCATACACAAACACATCCATCCTAAACGAGTGGCCAACCGATCGTGTGGCCAACCGATCGGATCGCCATCCGATCGAATGACCATCTGATCGGATAGCCAACCGATCGGATGACGCTTCGAAACTTACCACTTTTGCATCGTTTTACGTGACGCTTATCTCTTATACTATCGTTCTGTAACTAGGTCGACTCTCTAGCGCTCCCTTCAATCCATTAATCCATCATCACTGTGAGTATACTCGAACCCTTTTTCGCTTAACGCACTTTTAGGTGTTACATACGTTACTTATATCAAATCACATCGCTTACACAACGCAAACACTTTTAACGCTAACCGCTTTCGCATGTTATACGTGACTTGATGAATGCCTGTTTGTTATGTTAACACATTGATTGCTGTCTGCCTGCCTTAGAAACGATAGTACTATAATTTAGACTCAGCACCTGCTTACTCAAGGGTTGTTAAGGATTTTACTTCACATGTTCGCAGTGGTGAATGTGTGTTGTGCACTCTACAACTCGCAGCCATTGGTATCGATAGGATCTTTGTCGATAACTTACATGCTTTCGCTTTAACGTACTACATGCTGGTTATGCGTAAAACGCTTTCGCTACTATTATGCTGTTAAACTTGTATGCTCACCTTTACACTATGTGTATTGACTTTTACCTTAACGCACGTGACAGGTGTTTGAGATGCTAGGATATTGCTTGCTATCATGGAATCAGTAGGAGAGTCTAGAAACAAAGACAATTTATTTATTTAAAAATCTGAGTTGTCAGAACAATGTTTTGTTTTGAGATATCTATGTCTGTAATAACTGCTTTATTTGATGGGTTATGTTATCAGACATAATGTTAACTATCTGGTAATTTAGTTGTTATGTATTTCTCATGAACAATATGTTTCGCTCAGTGTCACGCCCCGATGTTTCTGCCATCGGTTGGGGTGTGACAGATTGGTATCAGAGCCATAACTATAGGGAACTAGGAAAGACACAACCTAGTCCGGGTTGTTGTCTTAGTATCGACCTAGACTATAGTCTAAGTACCCAATGCGACCTCTAATTGTGTGAACTCTATCGCTTATGCAATACTAGGAATACTAGTATGAATGGGGATAACTCGCACAAGGTGAGCTACTTCGCTCGAGGGAAACATCTCGTATGAAGTAGGTTACATTGCCCGAGTTGTGCACTTCGTACAAAGTATTTCAACTCAATCTCCAAACGCTCAACAATCTTTCCTAGGATTGTCAAGTCGTTTTAGCCTTTCCTAAGGCTAGCACAGCACAATCAAATGATTTGGTCGAGATTAGGTGTGAAAACCGTAAACTCTCGATTGAATCGCTCGCACGATGCACGATTTTACTATTAAACACGAGAATTTGCATTGGACCAGGAGTGAAATCCATACTTCGACGCAAATCCTTCCCCATACAAACAGGAGCGCTGTTGTTAAGCTAGGGGTGAAACCCGAATCTTGATGTCTTATTCCGTCCTCTGTTTCGTTTTACAAAACTCCCACCAGAGTATTGACGGACTCCAATGACCCAATTTCGCGTATCAACCGGAAGGATGCGTGCGAACCACCTCGATGTGGTGTAAGTGCACAGTCACGAAGGCTGAAGCATGTACTCGAGGCCGTTCTGGATAGTCGACTCACTCTGGGAAGTCAATGTCTAACACGCCGAGACAATCCATCTTCGATTTCAAACTCGATTTCATTGATTTTATATGTTTATGTGTTTCGATTCTGAACTCGCTTTCGCCAACTTCGCGATTTTATGTGATTTATGTGGTTAGATGTTAATTTGTTAGCGTTTTGAGGTAGGACATGGTTTCGATTTGATGCTTCCCGAGAACGCACTCACAACTCACGACACACGCTATGCTACTTGCTATATTACTCGCAATCGCTACTCGATAATCGCACTTGATACTCTCGATCGAAATTGCAACTTGAAGGATAGGTGAATACGTGCAAGATATGTAGGAGAATACGTGCAAAATATAGCGAAGGACGTGCTTACGGGGATTATGTGCTTACGTGGATTATGTGCTTACGTGGATTATGTGCTTACATGGAATATGTGCTTACGTGGACTATGTGCCTACTTGCTTACATGCTTACACGGGCCACATGTTAGTATGGGATGGCATATGATCGTGTACCTGCGTGTCAACGTGCTTCTGTGGTTGAGTACTTCTGTGATAGTACGCTAGACTAAACTAGGATTTATCGAATTGCGCTTGAATCCTATGACGATGTCTGTTGCAGACAATGTCGTCATTTGGATCGCATCACTCTCGCACTGCTAGCCGAAACCACGAAGATAAACGTATCGCCGCTCTAATCACAAAGCAGATCATCAAAGTTCTCCCGCAGATAGTCAGCGAACTGCAAGAAAACGCTAGCAAGTCCTCGGAGGAATCTAGGACTGAATCGCCAAGAGAGACATTTAGCTTCAAGCAGTTTAAAGCCTGCGGACCCAAATAGTTCACCGGAACCGATGGACCTACTGCTATGTTTCAATGGTTTGATTCTATTGAAGTCACCCTGCGCCAAAGCGGCTGTCCTGACAATCTCCGCACTGTTAACGCCACCGGCGTTTTCCAATCCCGGATTGGTGGACTGCCGAAAGGAACAAACGAGGGAATGATGCAGCCTATGGGCTCACGTGGGATGAGTTGAAGAACATCATGATGAAGGAGTTCTGCCCTCCCCACGAGCTTCAGAAGCTGGAGGACGAATTTTGGCATCTAAAGAAAGAGGGTGGCGACATCTCTGGTTTAACAGCCCGATTCAAGCAGTTGAGTATCATTTGCCACGACCAAGTTACTACTCCCAAAATCACCATCAAGAAATACATCCGTGCTCTACCGGATTGTGTGGCTGATTTTGTGCAAGCCTCGAAGACGACAACTATCGAAGAAACTTTCTTGCTCGCCACCGAGATTAAAAACAAACGAGTTCGAGCTGGATTCTTTGATAAGGCCTCCAAGAATCTTCATTAGGTTACCGTTGCTTCCACCGCCGAAAACACCGCCGCATCATCTCAAGGTTCAAAGTCCTCACGTCGTAACAGAAAGAACAACAAGAATTGAGCTGTCACAAACACCGCACCACTCATTGCTGCTCCCGCTCCACCGCAATACCAAAACCGCCAGGTAGCGGCACCAGCAATCAATGCACCGCCGGCCAAGCGTGCATACACTGGTCCTCATCCGCTCTGCCCTACCTGCACTTATCACCACGCGATTAGATTTGCGTGCGGATTTTGTGTTCACTGCAACTTGTACGACCACTTTTCTGCTAACTGCCGTACCGGTCCCCGACAAGCCCCTGCTTAAGCTCAAGGTAAGCCCGTACTCCACAAGCCCTCCTTCCTGCTCCACAGGGTCCACAAGCAGCTCCTTCCCCCGCAGTTAATGCACGAGCCTGCTATGCATGTGGTGATCCCAACCATTTTGCAAACATGTGCCCGAACAGGGTTGTGAAGCAAGAGCTCCAACAGCAGCCACAACATCAACAACAGCAGCCTCAGCAACAGCAACAGCAAGTAGCCCACGGCGTGCATTCAACATCAACGCCCGCCAGGCTCAGGCAGATAACAACGTTGTCAACGGTACGTTTCTTGTGAATGGTATTTATGCTTCGTGTTTGTTTGATACTGGAGCGGATAACTGTTTTCTATCGTTCGAATTCGAAAAGCTCCTTAATCGTAAGCGCGCTCATCTCCCCATGACATTCGATGTTTAAGTTGCCATGGGAAGAACCATCGCTGTTAACTCCGTTCTACGTGATTGTACGCTGGAACTCAACAATCACATCTTCCCTATCGACGTTATTCCGATGCAACTCGGTAGTTTTGACATCATAGTAGGCATGGATTTCCTTCGTGAAAATCACGCTTAAGTTGTGTGCTTCGATAAAATGATTCGTTTCCTTCTCGCCAATTGTGATCAATTGTGTGTTTACTGTGAAGTCGCATCGAAGAAACTCCAACTCATGTCATGTGTCCAGGCTAGCAAGTATCTCCGCAAGGAATACCAAGCTTTCTTGGCACACATTGTAGTAGCGGAGAAAAAGGAAGTTAAGGCACTAGATAAGGTACCTGTAGTTCGTGATTTTCCTAATGTTTTCGCTGATGATTTACCTGGTTTACCCACAAGTCATGATATCGACTTTCATATCGACCTCATTCCTGGAGCCAATCCCGTTGCTAAAGCTCCCTATCGACTCGCCCCGTCAGAAATGCGGGAACTCTCAAGTCAGCTCCAGGAATTGCTTGAAAATGCTTTATTCGCTCTAGCACCTCTCCTTGGGGCGCACCTGTCCTTTTTGTCAAAAAGAAGGATGGATCGTTCCGGATGAGCATCGACTGCAGGGAGTTGAATAAGCTAACTATCATGAATCGCTATCCCTTGCCACGTATCGATGATTTGTTTGATCAGTTACAAGGAGCTACGTGTTTCTCGAAAATCGATTTACGCTCAGGCTATCACCAATTGCGTATTCAAGAAGAGGATATACCAAAGACCGCCTTTCGTACTCGATACAGCCATTACGAGTTTGTCCTTATTCCCTTTGGTCTAACCAACGCACCTTTGGTTTTCATGGATCTGATGAATCGTGTGTGTAAACCCTATCTGGACCATTTCGTCATCGTGTTCATCGATGATATCCTGATCTATTCTAAGTCAAAAGCCGAGCACGCTCATCATCTACATTTGGTTCTTGAATTACTCCAAGGGAATCGACTCTATGCCAAGTTCTCCAAGTGCGAATTCTGGTTAGAGGAGGTTCAATTCCTCGGTCACATTGTCAATAGTCGAGATATTCACGTTGACCCCGCGAAGATCGAAGCCGTTAAGAGCTGGGTTACACCAAGGAACTCGACTGAAGTCCGTTCTTTTCTCGGACTAGCGGGTTACTACCACCGATTTATTGAAGGATTCTCAAAAATCGTTGTGCCTGTTACGTCTCTCACGCAAAAAGACAAGCCTTTTATTTAGGGAACCGAACAAGAGACTGCTTTTCAAACTCTCAAGCTCATGCTCTGCAATACTCCTGTGCTCACTCTACCTGACGGAGATGATGATTTCATAGTTTACTGTGATGCTTCAAACCTTGGTCTCGGTTGTGTGCTTATGTAACGAGATAATATTATCGCTTACGCGTCTCGACAGCTCAAGATCCATGAGAAGAACTATACAACTCATGATCTCAAGCTCGGTGCAGTTGTTTTTGCGCTCAAGATTTGGTGACACTACCTTTACGGTACCAAGTGTACGGTCTTCCCGACTATAAGAGCCTACAACACCTCTTGAGCTAAAAAGAGCTTAACATGCGCCAACGCCGATGGGTTGAACTTCTTAACGATTACAACTGTGAGATTCGTTATCATCCTGGCAAGGAAAATGTTGTTGCCGACGCTCTCAGTCGACGAAGCTATTTGCATAGCATTCGTAATATTCACGCCCGGCACAATCTCGAAGCCCTTATTCGTGACGCCCAACATGCTTGCTTTACCGAAAATACTTTGAAAAAGGAAAGGGTTTCGAATGATGGCACTCAATTTGTGAATAAATCGAATGGTATATTCCATTATTTAGACCGAATTTGAATCTCCAAGCATACCAACTTACGACAAATCTTGCTAGATGAAGCCCACAAGTCTCACTATTCTATTCATCCGGGTGCCGGCAAGATGTTCCACGACCTTCGTCGACAGTACTGGTGGCCTGGAATGAAGAGAGATATCGCTATCTACGTTTCGAAGTGCCTAACTTGCTCGAAGGTTAAGGCCGAACAGCAAAGGCCCTCTGGCTTACTCGTCCAGCCCGAGATCCCTATGTGGAAATAGGAGAGTATAGCTATGGACTTCATAACGAAACTCCCGCGCACGCCATCAGGTCACGAAAACATCTGGGTTGTCGTTGACTGATTGACTAAGTCTGCTCACTTTCTGCCGATACGAGAAGACTATAAGGTAGAACGATTGGCATGGATCTACACCGACGAAATCATTTGTCGACATGGGACACCTCGTGATATCATATCTGACCGCGATGGTTGGTTTACCTCACATCTTTGAGAAACATTTCAATCTGCCCTCGGTACCACTCTTAATCTAAGTACCGCTTTCCATCCCCAAACCGACGGTCAGACTGAAAGAACGATTAGTACCCTTGAAGACGTGCTTCACTTGTGTGTCATAGATTTCGGTGGTAATTGGGACGCGCATTTACCTTTAGTCGAATTCTCATTCAATAACAGTTATCACTCGAGTATTCAAATGGCACCTTTTGAGGCATTATACAGAAGAAAATGTCGATTGCCTATTGTGTGGCACGAGATCGGAGACACGCAAATTACAGGTCCTGAGCTGTTGCAAGAAACGACTGACAAAATCCTCCAAATTCGAGACAATCTACTGAAAGCTCGGAGTCGTCAGAAAAGTTACGCCGATAGACGCTGCAAGCCCCTTGAATTTGACGTTGGCGATCACGTGCTCCTAAAGGTATCCCCTTGGAAAGGTGTGATCAGATTCGGCAAGAAGGGAAAGCTCGCGCCTCGATATGTTGGACCCTTTAAGATTTTGGAAATGATCGGCAAAGTGGCCTACAAACTCAAACTACCAGAGGAAGTTAACAACGTCCACCCGACTTTCCACGTTTCGAACCTCAGAAAATGCCTGGCCGAGCAGAATTTGCAAGTACCACTTGAGGATCTACAAGTGGACGAAACATTACACTTTGTGGAAAACCCTGTCGAGATCATGGACAGAGAAACCAAGAAACTTAGGCGCTCACGCATTCCCATTGTGAAGATTCACTGGGAAGGCAAACGCGGTGCCGAGTTCACCTGGGAACTCGAAAGTGACATGAAGGCAAAATACCCACAGTTGTTTGTTACGCCTGTGCCTTAATTTCGGGATGAAGTACCCTAAACTAGGGGACGCTGTAATACCCCGTGTTTCGGAAGTCAAAGTCAAGGTCAAAGTCAAAGGAAGAAAAGATTGCTAATTCAAATATGCCACTCCTTGCTTAATTACTGATCGCGCTACTTGACTTGTAATCAACTTCTTTTAATTGTTTATCTTAGTTGTATTATGTGGAGTAAATGAGAATAATAGCAGTTTAATCGATGTATACTTATCGCCGATAATCGCGTTACGACTGGGAATGATAGGAAGTAACAATGCAATAAAATTAACTAAACGCTAATCTACTTAACGCTAATCTCCTCGTTAACGCATCGCAATATGAATCGCAGTGAATTACAGGTTTTGGATATTGTTTTACGTGTGTGCTAATTATGTTTTAAATGTGTGTGCTTATATTTATGTTTGAGGTGTAAACGCAATCGCAACTCCATCTCATCGCAATGCAAAACGCAGAATGGTTATGTTTAGGTTTATGACGGTGTGTTAGTTAGGTTATTTGTGTAACTATTGACTTATACTATCGCATCGCTTACTCGCTACACGCTTGAACACATCGCAACACTCAACACGCGAAACGAAACGCCGAAAACTAACACGCCGTGCCAATTCGATCGAATGACCATCCGATCCGACGCTGGTGCGCTCCCTTTCCTCTTTTGGAAACCCTATAAATACCCCTCTGTCACCTCATTGTGATGTGACAGCTCTCTCATTCGAACCAGAACACTCAAGCCCTCCTTTCCTTCGATTTCTCCCGATTCTTGTAAGTTTCTTCCTAAATCCTTGTACTTCTATGATCTATACATGTTTCTTCATCTTTTTCACCATTGAATCTTCGCTTTTAACTGAGAAATCACTGAATTTGAGGTGTTCTAGGGTGATGTCATCAAGGAGTTCTTATGAACTTCAAGAGTTGGCTTCATTCCACAAATAATGACTCGAATTTGAAGGATTTCCACATGATTTAGCAACGATTTTACACAGATCTAAACATTTTCTATCAACGAGACATCCGGTTTCGAGTTGAACATGAACCACTGTCATGGAACAGTCCACTGGTCGGATCAGGGTGATTCCTGTTCGAACGGGAGACTTGAGACTTGACGAGGTTCCATTGTTCAGCACGTTGTCATACCGTCTCGAGCAAACCGTAAAAACTTTCAAAACCATCAAGTCCAAAACAATCAGATCGTCGGGAAGGATTGGCGTCTGATCAGATTGCCATCTGATCGGATCGCCATCCGATCGAACAACCATCCGATAGGATTGCAGATGGACTTCAACACTTAACTCTTGAAACGGAGTGTCTAACTAATCGGATCGCCATCCGATCGAACGGCAGTTCGATCCAGCGACCTGAAGGGTAGAGATAATTCTCTGTTTTCAAAATGCTACAACAAAAACTTCAAAGCCATCACACATAAACACATCCATCCCAAACGAGTGGCCAACCGATCGAGTGGCCAACCGATCGAATCGCCATCCGATCGAATGACCATCCGATCGGATAGCCAACTGATCGGATGACGCTTTGACACTTACCACTTTTGCATCGTTTTACGTGACGCTTATCGCTTATACTATTGTTCTGTAACTAGGCCGAGTCTCTGGCGCTCCCTTCAATCCATTAATCCATCATCACTGTGAGTATACTCGAACCCTTTTTCGCTTAACGCACTTTTGGGTGTTACATACATTACTATCAAATCACATCGCTCACACAACGTAAACACTTTTAACGCTAACCGCTATTGCATGTTATACGTGACTCGATGAATGCGTGTTTGTTATGTTAACACATTGATTGCTGTCTGCCTGCCTTAACAACGATAGTACTATAGTTTGGACTCAGCACCTTCTTACTCAGGGGTTGTTAAGGATTTTACTTCACATGTTCGCAGTGGTTAACGTATGTTGCGCACTCTACAACTTGCAGTCATTGGTATCGATAGGATCTTTGTCGATAACTTACGTGCTTTCACTTTAACGTACTATATGCTGGTTATGCGTAAAGCGCTTTCGCTAATATTATGCTATTAAACTTGTATGCTCACCTTTACACTATGTGTATTGACTTTTACCTTAACGTATGTGACAGGTGTTTGAGATGCTAGGATATTGCTTGCTATCATGGAATCGAGTAGGAGAGACTAGAAACAAAGACAATTTATTTATTTAAAAATCTGAGTTGTCGGAACAATGTTTTATTTTGAGATATCTATGTCTGTAATAACTGCTTTTTTTATGGGTTATGGTATGGGACATAATGTTAACTATCTGGTAATTTAGTTGTTATGGATTTCTCATGAACAACCTGTTTCGCTCAGTGCCACGCCCCGATGTTTCCGCCATCGGTTGGGGTGTGACAGTAGGGGTTCCTGATAGTTACTTTGTTTAGCTCGCGATAATCAATGCACATACGAAAAGTGTCGTCTTTCTTCTTGACAAAAAGTACTGGGCTCCCAAAGGTGACGAGCAAGGACGAATAAAACCTTTATCCAACTGTTCCTGCAATTGCATAGAAAGTTCCTCCAGTTCGGTTGGTGCTAGTCGATAAGGTGCACGAGCTATGGGTGCCGCTCCAGGAGTTAGCTCGATTTGAAATTCAACTTACGATAAGGTGGGAGTCCAGGTAATTCCTCTGGGAAGTCACGTACGATGCGAAAATCTTCAATCTTTCTTTCCCTTCCTGGGTGTTAGTGACGAGTGCTAAAATAGTGGTATGCCCCTTTCGCAAGCACTTTTGGGCTTTTAAGAATGAAATGATGCCTGTGACTACACCACTTTTATCGCCTAGAATAATCAGAAGTTCACTGAAAGAACGAGGAATACGAATGATTTTCTCTTGGCAGAGTATCTCGGCTCGATGTTTCGATAACCAATCCATTCCGATGACAACGTCGAAGCTTCCAAGAACGATGAGAAAGAGATTTATGGAGAAAGTTTGACCAGATAGTACGAGCTTGCAATTGTTGATAACGTGTGAGGCCTCGATGTTTCTAGTGTTAGCTAATTCGACGACGTGGTTAGAGTTTAAAGGTGTTGGTACAGGCTTAAGCGTCTTACTAATACATAGGGATATATAACTAGCATCAGCTCCAGAATCAAACAATACAGAAACATAACGATCACCGAGGAGGATCTTACCCGCCACAGCGTTGGGGTTATTCCTTGCTTCGCCAGCTCCAATCACAAAAGCTCTTCCCATTGCACGATTCCCGCCATTGTTGTTGTTGTTGTGTCCAGCTCCTTGGTTGTTGTTATTTTGATTCGGGTTCAACCGAGGGCAATTCTTCTTCATGTGCCCAACTGCTCTACACTGGTAGCATCCCCGATTGTTTTCTCATTGTTGCTGTGGTAGGTTTTGCCCTGCTGGGTACTGGCTTCTACAGTATTTTGCCTCATGTCCTGGTTTGTTGCATCTTTGACAGCGGTTTTTATCACACGGTCCGTGGTGATGTCGGTTGCACTTGTTGCACTTGGGTCGGTTTCCTTGGTAACCACCCTGTTGTTGAGTACGCTTGTTGTTTTCGAACTTCCTCTGCTGTGTTGGGGTTTGAGTGGGGTTAGCATTCTTACCTTGGTTGCCATCCCATTTGCGTTTGTTGTCTCCAGAAGTTTCAGCAGTAGTACCGATATGCTTGGGCAACTTGCCCTGTTCCACTACTTGATCAGTGAAATGATGTGCCAGACGGATAACTTGCTGGATTGTGGGGAGGTTAGCTGAAGTCACCAGGCTTTGAATTTCGGGAACCAGGCCCCTGATATACAGCTCGATTCTTCGATAGGTAGGCTGAGACATGTTGGGGTAAAGAGCAGCGTAGTCGTTGGATCTCTTAGTGTACGTCTCCATCTCAGATCCAACCATTTTAAGCTCATAGTACTCATTCTCGAGCTTGTTAATGTAATCCCTATGACAGTACTCTTCCTTGATCAAATTCTTGAAGTCATTCCAAGGAGTAGCATTGGCATTTTCCAACCCGAGCATCTGGACTTGCGCGTTCCACCATGAGAGTGTGTTTCCTTCGAGTGTTCCAGTAGCAAACTTCACCCAATTAGTAGCGGGACATTCATACACAGCAAACACAGATTCAACCTTCTCGATCCAGTGCAGAAGGCCTATGGCTCCCTCAGTGCCATTGAAGGTGAGAGGTTTGCAATCCATGAAGGTTTTGAACGTTCAAACGCGAGGTTGAGGAGGTACAGGTTGACCTGTCGCATAAATGAAGCGAACAGATTTAAGAACAAGTAAGACGACAAGAGAGTAGGATTTAAACATCCTAGAATCACATGTTTACCTCCAGGATGGGCTGCCAAAGCTGCAGCCACGGTGTTAATCAGGCTCGTTAGCTGATCCTGAGTCATGTTGATGTTGCCTCTTCCGCATCCGCTCATTGTCCTTATATCAAGAAAATACAGTATGAGGATGACGTCGTAGTATCGTAAGAATAAGTAAGAGGAAGATTGACCATTGCACATAAGTACATATATATATACACACACACACATATACATATATAACTAAGCACACTAGTACATATAGCATCACATATGCACCAAGCAAGTAACAAGTAAACACATGCCCGAGCCATGAAGTCTAGGTTGTTGAGCCTTGCACTAGGAGTGTAATGTCGTGGCGAGTCGCTTAGTACAAAAACAGGTTATAATTTAGTTTTTCTTAAAAAGACCTTTCTTTTCAAAACTAAGTTCACTATAACCAATGGCTCTGATACCAATCTATGACACCCTCAAATTCCACATGCAGAGTACTACCACGAGGCGTGTGACTGACCAGGATCCAGCCACCAATCATATTGAACAATCATAAAAATAAAGCAATTTATCAAAATACGATTAGTGACTACTAAGTCCATAACTAAGTCTTAAGTTTAAAACAACGTTTAAAACAAATAGCGGAAACATAGTTCAACGGTTCAATCAAAGTCCAAATTTTATAATTTATTTAACACCTAACACGGGTTACGTGACCACTATACTCCTCAAGCAGCAAGCTACTGCTGTCACTGATTACCTGCAAACCATGCAGTAGGGTGTCAACATAAAGTTCGCGAGTTCACAAGTTATCCAGTTTTAATTTCCATAAAACTTATTTTAGTTGTTAAGTTACTCATTTATAAGCTACTAAACTGCGTAATACCGAATACTTAGCGACCGCACATTTCCGTGATTTGCCCGTTTATCAATGTCTATCATCATTGACTGTTTGCTAGAGCCCATTAGTTCACGCCCGATCCTATCCAGGCACGGTGTGAGGTTGGTGAGACCTAATAGCGCTATCAACTAATAAACCCGTTCGCAGGCCAGGCGACTAATCGGTATAGTAAGTGGGGACTTCTGAGATAGAGTTTCGTTTAGTACGCTTGTTGCATCTAATATAAATAGTAATTAACTGACCGTCCCACACAAGAGGAAAAATATTACCCGTATCCCGCACAAGGAGATAATGTAGCCTGTATTCCCACACAAGGGGAAAGTACTTTTCATTCCGTTTCCCAATCACCGGGAACACATGCTTTTAAAATGAAGTTGTGAACTCATCTTGTTTTGCTCGGCAGATGGGTTACTTGTTAAATCGACTTTAGTCAATCACGCCCTAATATAGTTACCATTGTTGGACTCTGTATGCCCAAGACACATATTAAATTGATGTGGCTAGTACGTTATGATCCAAGTCGGGTCATACCCAATAACAAGCTAGACAAGCACCTATAATATTTATTTATGATATGATCAAACAAATAAATATTAACACTTAGAATATTTAGAAATTGGTTTTCTAAATAATTTAGAAATTGATATTCTAAATAATTGCACTTGAGAAACTAATAAATTATATGGATAATTTATTTTGAGAGAATATTTTATTTTGTTATTTAACGGGTTAAATAACATTATAAAAGGTTGTGGAATATTGCATAAGTCTTATAACATATGATGTTATATTTTTATAAAAGTTATAAAAATATAAACAAGACTTAAAATTTTAATGGGAAAATTTTTCATTGGTTGAAATAAAGGCCCTATGGCCGCCCACCCTTGTTGCTTCTTGGATTGGTTTTCCAAGTTCCCATACATGCAAAATATCTCACATAAGATTACATGGGATTTGATTCTTCTCACACATAATTACACATAAGTTAGTTTCAAGTACAAGAACACTAGAATCCCCTTATGAATTTTCGGCCAAGAGTAGGTTGTCAAAGGGGTTTTTCAAGTGAATTTTCAAGTGTAGAAATCCTAGCAACATTAGGTGTTTGTTGGAGGCTTGGGGTATGCAAGCTTGAGGTCTTCTCCTTTGAACATTTTCATTCAAGAATATCATCCTCTTCATATCTCTTGCTATTTGGAAGGTAGTATTCTTACAACACCCAATGGTTGTGATTTTGATACCATGCATGTTCGTATATGGATCCGGGGATTGGGTTTTGCATATAAAATGGGTTTTATATCTTGAAAGTAAACTTGTTTTATATAATATTTCCGCTGCGTTTTAATTTTATTTGAATAAAATTACTTTGATAAACATGTGCAAAACCCAACAATGGCATCTAGAGCCGCTTATATGAGTGCATGCTTCATAGGATTTTAAATTTTCGGGTTTTCGGGTTTGGTTAAACACTTTGGCCGAAAGTTTTGACCATGGTTCTCCTTTTATTTTTCAAGATTATTTTCTTACATACATAAAAGTATCTTGAAAAATTATGTCATATGGATGATTGTTTTGTTTCAATAAAAAACCCACTTTTACGGTTTTTCATTCTTGGCCGAAATGGGTTATAAAAAGGGAACCATTTTTACTTCTGTTGTGTAACACCCCGTGTTTCTGAAGTCAAACTCAAAGTCAAGGTCAAAGTCAACGACCGATTTCGCAACTTAACTTGTAGTGAATTTCTTTTATGTGTTTATTTTAGTTGTATTATGTGGAGTAAGTGTCAATGATTACAATAATCGACGCGTGTTATTCGCTATCTAATCAACATACGACTGTGAACTATAGGAAGTAACAATGCGATAAAGTCAACTAAGCGCTATTTAATCTAATATAATCGACATCGAATCAGCATCGAACTCGCAACTCGAATTACGCTTTGCTACTGTTATACGTGTGTGTGTCTTATGTGTTACTTGTGCATGTCTATTATGTTATGTGTGGTAATCAATCGAATCGCAATCGAAACTCGAAACGCAATCGAACTCAATCTCAATCGAACTCAAAACTCAATCGAAGTAGTATGACAATTGGTGGAGAAAGGATAGTGCGAGATATGAGTAGTTGGGATTAAAAGTAATTTGACTAGGAAACTCTATCGCATCGAATCGCTCGCAATTGAAATCGAAACAGCAAAAATCGTCACGCCAAACACACGAACCAAGTGCCATCCGGCCGGATTGCCATCCGACCAGGCTGTCACTTGATTTGGTGCCAGGTTGCCATCCGACCGAAATGACATCCGACCGGATTGCCATCCGGGCGAGATGCCATCCGACCGACCAACACTTTCCACTTTGGGTATCCTATAAATACCCCATGTCACTCCCATAGTTACCACATTTGGCAACTGACGTCCGAACAGCCCATGCTCCTTACCTTTTCTTCGATTTCTCTCCATTCCGGTAAGATCTCGTCCTAAATCTTGTACTTCCTTAATCTACACGCACTCCTACACCTTTCTATCTTTTGAATCCTAACTTTTAACCATGAAATCGCTAGATTTGAGGTATTCTAGGATGACGTCATCATGGTATTCTTATGAACTTCATGTTTTGACTTCAATCCACCAAGAACAACTTAGATCTAACCGATTTCCACACAAATAAACAAAGATCTTGCGTGGATCTACACACATTCATGGTGAAAAAGGTTTGAAAGATGGTTTCTAACCTTCTTTCAACTCTTTTACACTCAATGCACTCAAAACCGATAGGATCGGACCTTGATCTAATCTTCTACTCATTCTCAGTGTTGTGCTAGCTCAGGATCTAGATCCTACTCACGAGACCACCGATTTCGGGTTAACTGGTCAAACTAGGGTGATTCTAGTATGATCGGGTCACTTGGGTCAAGATAGGGTTCTGTTGGTTAACACGTGGTCAAAATGTCTCGATAATACGACAACAATCAAAACGGCCAAGTGAAAGACGAACGGAACAACCAGGACGGAGTGCTATCCGACCGGACTATTGTCCGAATGGATAGCCATCCGAGCGGCCGGCTGTCCGAATGACCTACATCTTGGGTCCCACACTTAACCAATTTTATCTGAAGTCTGAGTGTTGAACGAGTTACTATCCGGTCGGACTACCGTTCGACCGAATTACCCTTCGGATCATGAGATACTTGGACTTTAACACTTAAACGATTTTCAACATGTTCAATTCACCAAGGATGCCACCCAGTCGGATGGACATCCGACCGAGTGACCGTTCTGCTGTGAATTTGTTCTCACTAAGGTGTCAGCCTATCGGATTGCCGTCCGATCGGACAATTGTCCGACCGACTGACCGACCGACCTGAAAGGTAGAGATACTTCAATGTTTTCAAAATGCTACAACAAAAACTTCAAAAGTCAAGCCATCATACACAAAGACATCCTTCTCATAGGAAGAAACAATCCACTCGAATAGTCATCCGACCGGACTACCGTCCGACCGGATGACCATCCGAACGGATTGTCATCCGCACGAACTGGCCGTCCGATCGGATCACCATCCGACCGACTGCTGTCCGAGCCACTTACACCGTGCATCGTTTTACGCGTCACTTATCGTTATGCTATCGTACTGTTCATGCTAACCCTACTCTCTAGCGCTCCCTTCAATCCATCCATCGCTGTGAGTATACTCGATCCCTTTTTGCTTTACGCACTTTTGGGTGTTACATACGTTACTTATACTAAATCACATCGAACACACTATGCAATAATTTTAAAGCTAACCGTTACCGCATGTTATACGTGACTAAATGAGTGCTTGTTTGTTATGTTTACACATGGAATGCTGTCTACTTGCCTTAGCAACGATAGTACTCTAGTTTGGACTCAGCACCCGCTCACGCGGGGGTTGTTAAGGACAATTATTTACAAGGATTACAGTGGTGATCATGTATTACGAACTGCCTTGGGCAGTCAACCCGCAGTCATTGGTATCGATAGGTTCGTGTCGATAACTAACATGTCTCATTTCACCCTGTGTACGTGCTGGTTATGCGTAACGTGTTGGTGCATATTTGTGACAACAGCTTAGATTTGGTCTTTGGATATCTGGTAATTAGTTAAACGATAAATGGTTAGTGGGTTTATCTTTGTAATAGTTAGTTGTAATGTTTGGGCTAACCAATCCCACAAAACTGGGTGTATGGGGGCGAATTGGGCGTAGACAAATTCGCAGCCCATGAGGTTTTATCCTAGCCCAAGTAGCAAACCTTGTGTTATATAAACAAGGTTATGCTTTAGGGTTTAGGTTGATCAGTCAAAAACAAAGTTTGAGAGAGAATTCGTGAGATATACTGGTCTTGGACGAATTTGTGGGTAGTGTTAGGGATCTTGATTGATTGTAATCAGTTAGATAGATAATCAATAAAGATCCGGTTTGATTGTGAATTCTGTTATTCTACTTGTTTCTGTGATATTCTGATCAAGAGGATTCCTCACTCTTGATTGGATTGACAATTCTGTGAAGATCCATACGAATAGGGGACCTACAATTGGTATCAGAGCATTAGGCTCTTGAAGGCTCGGTTCAGAATTGTTCTGGGCAGAAACAGGAAGATTTCGAAATTTTTGAAACCTAAAAAAAATTAGGGTTTCGAAATTTTTTTGTTGGTTTGATACAGATTTTTGAATTTTTTTGCTGTTTTGATCTTCTGCATTGTTTGTTTGCTATTTTGCAGGTTTTTCAGGAAAGATTTTATTGATTCTGGTTGAAGAATTTTGGCTGGAAAGGCTTGAAGATTCGAAGATTTTCTGTGTTCTTCACATTGTTCATCTGTTCTTCGCTGTTTTTCGTAAATTACTGATTTGTTTGCTGTTTCGATTCTGCAGGAAGGTGTTAGGAGATCCGGAAAATCATCAAAATTTTCGAGAAGATTGAATTTCCAAATTTACAGACCTGCGAAATTATCTGGACATGCGAAATTAACAGACCAGCGAACTTATCGGCGAAGTTAAAATCCAAAGGCGACTTTGGTAACCGTATAATTTTCCACAGCGAAATTATTACGGTGATCGGCGACTTTACTGGTCGTCGTAATAGCGAAATTGACCAGCGAAGTTGGAGCGAAATTGATCAGCGAACTTAAGCAGCGAATTTGACCAGCGAACTTGATTTTCAGCGAAATAGACCCAGCGAATTTAATCTCTGACCCAGCGAAATTAACTGAGGACTTAATACCAGCAAATTTAAAAGGGTGGAATTTTCGTTGGCAAGCGTCGATAAAATTTCAGTGTTTTGCAAATAAAAATTGATCAGAAGCTCATTTGACAAAACCGTCTGCACCGTTGAATTCCTTGCATTTTCAGAAAAAAAAAACCTCTGGAAAATCCTGAATTCAGTTTTCGACATTAGATATCATTGGATTCGTCTTTTCGAGATGATTCTAACGGTGTAATTTGGTAACCACTGTTTTCGGAGATATTTTGTACGGTTTTATCAGTCTGTACGTTCAAAATGTCAAACATGTCTAGTTTGAATGAGCTTTTGAGAATGGAGCATGAGGTTGGCACTACCAACATACCGCCTAAGATGATGAAGGTGGAAAATTAGTTGACATGGAAGGATCGTTTTCAATCCTTCATTGAATATCAGGACACTCGCATGTGGATATGTATCGAAGATGGGTACACAAACCCAACACACGACTTTGAGGGCAGACCACGTAGAACAGCCTATGTGAACATGGAAGATGCTAATAAAAAGATGTATGAGGCTGAAAAGAGAGCCTTGGCTGCAATCAAAATGTCCTTACGTAATAGCATCAAGCATACTTTCAAGAAGTACACCAATTCAAAGGATATGTGGGATGCATTAGAGAAAAGATATGCGGGAAATGCAGATGTCAAGAAAAACAAAGTTGATCTTCTAAAGAAGCAGTTTGCTGTTTTCAAATACATGAAACATGAGTCACTTGAGGACATCATCACACGTTACTACCATCTGATGTCAGAAATGGAGAATTATGAGATCGATTGCTATTCTGATGTAGAGAAGAATGACAAGCTGCTCGATGCCTTACCTACCAAGTGGGATATTTACACTCTCATGATCAAGGGAGAAGCAGATTATGAGACAAAAGAGCTTGAAGAAGTAGTTGGCAAGCTGAGAGCTTATGAGCTCAGTATGAAGAAGAAAGACACTGGATATGATCAGGTTCAAGATCTAGCGATTTACAATGGGCTTACATCTTCTTCATCTCACAACGCTTCTAGCGACTCTACTATTGCGTTTCTTTCATGTGAGAATGAGCAGGTCACAGTGAATGAAGATGGTGATGTGTGTTTTGTAGCTGCTTCAGGAGGATCAACAGGAGCCAAGAGAACATCAACTTCTAAGCAGAGCAGTGGTGTTAAGTCGATGCCAATGAGTGTGAAGTCTGCTGAAGAGCATCTTGCTCTAGGAGCTTCATTTGTTGCTTCACATGAAAACTACATTCAGGGGAAGATATCTGATCCTGCTACTTTAGATGAAGATTACGATCAGATTGACCCTGATGATCTTGAAGATATGGATTTGCAATGGCAAATGGCCATGATTACTAGACGTGCGAAGAGATTTATGAACCGAACAGGAAGGAAGTTTATAGGAAAGACTGTTGGTTTTGATAAGACCAAAGTGAGATGCTTCAACTGTCAAAGTTATGGGTATTTCGCTAGGGAATGTCAAAAACAAAAGCAGGAGACTTCGAGTCAGAGTTAAAACAATAGGAATGCATCAAACAACTCTAACTCTAGAGCGCTGATCTCTACAGCTAGAGAAGGTTCATATGACTGGAGTGTTCACTTGGAAAATGATGACAATGTCACTTAGGCATTCATGGCAGAAATTGCACCAGTTGATGATGGTGAAGCTACTGTGGGAGATGCTGAAGCAAAAGTGGATGTTGAGGCTGAGGTGAAAATAGAGAGTAAAGCTGAAGAAAAGAAGGTTGATCAGACAACAGATGCTGAAGAGGAAAAGCAAAAGTCTGACCATGAAAAGGAAGCTGAAGAAAAGGAAGCTGAATATAAAAGAGTGAAAGCTCAGCTTGCTGCGCTAATGGCCAATCTTGACAAACAAACAGGAGAGGTACAGTCTGATTATGTGTGTTTAAAATGTCGTGAACTACAGGGTGAGGTAGACAGGTTGTCAACTCAAAACCAAAGTTTGGTGGGCGCGATGACTAACATTAAAGAATCTAACTTTTTTGCTAAAAGAAACGAATCTTTATACTTGAAGAAGATAAAAGGTTATGAAAGTAAAATTGAAGCTTTAACCTACAAACTAAACGAAAAACTTCAAGTCATAGACTTAGCTCATGAAATGATGGCTGAGAAAACAAAAAAGATTTCTGAAAAATGCAAAGAGTTGTCAGATGCACAACTCAAAATTGTTGAACTTTAAAAGAAATTAGGTCAATTCAGGGACTCTACTTTTGTTATGAAACATATGATGGTTGGCTTGAAGAAAAGTAATGACAAAACCAGTGTGGGATTCCATGGTTTCAATGAAGTTCCACCTCCTGTTAGTCATGACTATTCTTTCTTGCCTGATGAAGATGAGCTCATGGACTTTGGGTCAACATCACCAAGTAGTTCCACATCAAGTCAAGGAAATGTGTCTGAGATTGATGATGCTAAGAAGGATAATAACAGCAAACCTGTTTTGAAAAGAAAACTTCATATCCTAAGAATAACAATACAACTTTTGTTAAAAATGTTAATTTTGTTCAAGGAAGTGACATGAAAAACGAAACAGTTGTTATTGAAAATGAATCTAATGTAGAGTTTGCTAAAAACAAGAACAAAGAAAATTCTGAAACTAAGCAAACTGAACCTAATCCTTCTAAGGCATCATCATCAAAACCAGAATCTAGTTCAAAGGCTTCAGATAAGAAGTCTTCGAAAAAGAGATCGTACTTCAAATGTCACACCAAGGGACATGTAGCTAGCTGTTGTCCTAACAAAAAGAGTGAAGCACAAATTAGTGAGAAACAGAGAGGGAAATCACCTGAGAAGAAAGGTGATAATGAGGAGAAAGTTGCAAATTCTCCAAAGAAATCTGCTCCTAAGCAACCAGAGAATGTTGCTGTTGGTGTAGATAAGGCTGACAAAGGAACTCCACAAGTTCCTCGTTTTCAAAGAAATCAACCAAGATTTCAGCCTAAATCTCCACCAGGCAGATATGAGAGACCTAGAAGCAGTTCATCTAGAATGGACAATTATAATTTTAATAATTTCAGAAGTCAAGGTCAATATCAAAATCGATACCAAAATAATGGTGGTCGAACTTTTTATAACAATGGCTTTAGAAATTACAACAATCATGCTTCTTGGAATCAAAATTCAACGTACCAAAATCAAAATTTTCAAAGGTCAAATAGTCCAAACACATTTAGGAACCCTCAGGACCAAAGTCCTAGTGGAAATCAAAATCAAATTCCATCAACAGGTCTGAGATCCAAGACTCTAGTTAGGAGTAATGGATATTGGATGGATGTTCAAGTAGTTGGTGAATTTGGACGACCCAAGACCATTAAGGCTTGGGTCCCCCAATCTAACTAATTTCTTGGTTGGTGTGTGCAGGAGCTGCTAAGGAGGATTATCAACTTATGGTATGTTGATAGTGGCTGCTCCAGGCACATGACGGGGGATGCGAGATTGTTAACTGAGTTTGAAGATTATGATGGTGGAAAGGTGAACTTTGCGGGTGCTAAAGGTGGTAGAATTATAGGACGAGGAAAAGTGACCAATGGGAAGATCACACTGGACAAAGTGAACTATTATGAGCAGCTTAAACACAATCTGATGAGCGTGTCACAAATCTGCGACAAGGGTCACTCGGTCCATTTTACCAAGAATGAAGCATTAGTGTTGAAACCAGGTTTGGTGATTCCGGACGATTGGATAGTGATGAGAGCGCCAAGGAGAAATGACACTTATGTCATGGACATAGGTGCTAAGGATCCAACTGCTGTGGTGGCGTGTTTACTATCAAAAGCATCTGAAGCTGAATCGATGTTGTGGCACAGACGCATGGCCCATATTCAGTATCGAAAAATGAATTACCTTGTTAAAAATGAGCTAGTGAAAGGGGTTCCAATGCAGAGGTTTCAAGTGGAAGATAAATGTCTTCCATGTCAAAAGGGAAAACAACACAAGAAACCTCATAAGTCTAATACAGTAAATTCCATAGATGCCCCTTATGAATTACTTCACATGGATTTATTCGGTCCAGCGAACGTGAGGAGCATAGGTGGAAAATACTATTGTTTAGTTGTTACAGATGATTACTCACGTTATTCATGGGTTTTCTTTTTAGGTACAAAAGATGAGAGAGCGGAAATGCTGATAGATCTTTTTACAAAATTGGAAAACATACATGATGCTAGGATCAAGAGGATAAGGAGTGATAATGGCACGGAGTTTAAGAATCGAATTCTGGATCTCTACTGTCTTCGAAAGGGAATTGAACATCAATATTCTGCTCCTTATACACCTCAACAAAATGGAGTCGCTGGGAGGAAAAACAGGACGTTGATTGAAGCCGCTAGGACGATGCTTTCAGATTCAAAGCTACCAGTTCTTTTCTGGGGAGAAGCTGTGAATACAGCTTGCTACGTCCTAAACAAATTTTTGACTGTTAAAAGTTTTAATAAAACTTGTCATGAATTCATGTTTAACAAGAAACCTAACTTGGAAGGCTTTGAACCATTTGGATTACCCTGCACCATTGTGCGAAATAAAGATAAACAAAAATTCGGTGAGGTGGCTGACGATGGCTACTTTCTAGGCTACGTGCCTGGCACACCAAAGAAAAGGGTTTTTAATCTAAAAACTGGTAAAATTGAGGTTGTTTACAATGTTGAAATTACTACATACAAACCTCAACAATCAACGAGTGGTCCAGCTATATTATATGATTATGATAGTGTTTTTAAATCATTTAATATTGAGTTTCCAAATGCAGATGATTCTCATTTGATTCAAACAGTGATTGGTGAAGATGATGAAGGCGAGTTCATGCCTAGATCGAATGTTGATATGACAGATGCTACGAAAACTTCCCAAGGTGCGGTTGATCCTGATTCAAGCGATAGTGACTCTGAACCCAATCAGGGGGAGGATTTCATTAATCCATTTGCGGATCAGAACATTCAGGGGGGGTGGATCAAACCTGGGTGACAATCTAGAAGTCGATGCTGTTGCTACTACATGAGCAAATAGAGATCTTCCCGTTGACATGATACTTGGAGATCCTACTACAGGTGTTCAGACGAGGAGAAGCATAGCAGCAAATTATGGGTTATTTGTTTCGATTGAGAAGACTGGGATTGTGAACGAATGCTTGTATAGTTTCTTTATTTCCCAAGAGGAGCCAAAGAACATTCATATGGCTCTTAAAGATAATTCATGGGTTGAAGCTATGCAAGAGGAATTGGCCCAGTTTGCGAAGTTGAAGGTTTGGGAGTTAGTTGACCTTCTTAAAGGTGAAAGAGAAATTGGCACTAAATGGGTATTTAGGTGCAAGAAAGATGAAAGAGGGATAGTGACGCGAAACAAGGCTCGATTGGTGGTAAAAGGTTTCAATCAGCAAGAAGGGATTGATTACAATGAAGTGTTTGCACCAGTGGCAAGGTTGGAAGCAATTCGATTGTTCCTAGCCTTCGCATCATTAAAAGGCTTTAAAGTTTACCAACTAGACGTGAAGAGTGCATTTCTTTACGGGAAAGTCCAAGAAGTGGTGTATGTATCACAACCAGATGGGTTCGTTGATCCAGATTATCCAGATTGGGTTTACAAACTTGATAAGGCTTTGTATGGATTACATCAAGCTCCCAGGGTGTGGTACGAGACACTGTATACACATCTGATCAAGAATGGTTTTGAAAGAGGTCAGATTGACAATACGCTTTTCATCAAGAGAAAGAAGGAAGATTTTCTGCTAGTACAGGTGTACGTGGATGGCATCATCTTTGGGTCATCAGATGAGAGCATGTGTAAAGAGTTCGAGCAGGTGATGAAGAGCAAGTTCGAAATGAGCGCTATGGGTGAGCTGTCTTACTTTCTGGGATTACAAGTTGAACAGAAGGTGGATGGGATGTTTATTCATCAAACGAAGTATGTGTGTGACATTTTAGATCTGTTCAAAATGAATGATTGCTCTACTTTCAACACACCCATTTGCGAAAATCACAATCTTGGCCCAGATCATGAAAGCACTGAAGATGTTGATCCTACTCAATACAGGGCAATGATTGGTTTTCTAATGTACTTGACTGCTTCAAGACCAGATATCATGTTTGCAGTATGTCTGTGTGCCAGATATCAGGCTAATCCAAAAGAGTCACACATGAAAGCAGTGAAGCGTATTCTTCGTTACTTGAAGGGGAAACCTAAACTTGAGTTGTGGTATCCAGCTGATAGTGATCTGAATTTTGTCACTTACACTGACTCATACTTTGGAGGATGCAAGTCGAGCAGAAAGTCTACAACAGGTGGTTGTCAGTTCTTAGGAGGCAGGATTGTGTCTTGGAAATGCAAGAAGCAATCTTGTGTGTCTACCTCTACGTGTGAAGCTGAATATATTGCTGCGGGTAGCTGCTGCTCTCAGGTTCTCTAGATACAACAGCAGATGCGCGATTACGGTTTAGATTTCACTCGTACTCCTATTATGATAGACAATAATGCCACTATTTCAATAACTAATAATCCCGTGAAACACAGTCGCACAAAACATATTGACATACGTCATCATTTTATACGGGATTGTGCTGAAAAGAGACTAATTGAATTACATCGAGTCGACACACTAGATAACCTGGCAGATCTTTATACTATAGCTTTTGACAGGGCTCGCTTTGAACATTTAGTCGAACTCAACGGGATGAGGAATCCTGAATAACTGGTTTCTCATAAGAATTTTGTAAATATTTTATTGTTTTCTTAAAAATCAAAATAAAAAAATAGAAAACCACAAAAATACAAAAACATTGAAAAATCAAAATATAAAAAAAATATAATAGAAAATAAAAAATGAGTTATCACTGTGTGAAAAATAAGAAATGATAGTACATCGGCAAGTTAGACTGTCACACTGAAAATGAATTAAATTGCTTAAGTGTGATAGCAGCTTCATCATATGATGTACCAGTAGGCAAAAAGTATGAAATAATCAACTTACCAATGTGACATAAACCTAAATAAACTGAATATGAGTGGGGAACACATCAGTGGTGTATGGTTTAATGACCTTAAATTTTGCGTTGATAGATTGCCAAAATCTGAAGTTTTGGGTCTTTATACTGTTATTTCATCTGGGGATATCAGGGTTGTCCTTCTGCTGCATCCAGATACATGCTGACCTAGGCACAACCAGGATATCTTAAAAGAGCAAAAAATGCCAAATCCCATATATGAAGAAGCTCTCATAGAGATTCATTCAAATGTGCAAAATGCATAAATCGTACCAAAAATGGTATTTGTCATAGCACTCGTTAGATATTTTGGTCTCTTTGTTGTATGGAAGTACTGACCTGATCACCAATTATCTAAACGTTGAAAAACAAAACGGATGAATTCAATATACTCACCTACTACGATGAATCTTTGTGCATACCTTGATCGCGGGGGTATATCCTGAAGTGGGACACACTAGTATATCAGTAATAATATTACCATAACGTATCATATGGTAATGGTACTTGAAATGTTCATGCATTTTGTTTAAGTGGACAAACATACTGTTAATCGTCTTGGACTGCTTTTCATGAAAAATTAAATAAAGAATTATCTAATAGTGTGAAAACAGTTTGATTGTGCTGATATGATCTTCTTACCAAGGATTCTCACCAAAATAGAGTGTTTATTGCTTTTGTTATTTACTTGCTTTCAGAAAATACAAAAATCCAAAAATAGTGTCTTTTTCTGTTTAAAATTCTTAACGTACGGAAAACTGTTATTCTTGGAGGAATTGTTACTGATAGGGGGAGACGGTGTTGGAAAGTGAGTTCAAAATTTTAAATCATGCGGGTTATAGGGTGTGTGATTAAAAAGTTTTGCGTGTTGGTGATAAATTGAAAATGCTTAATCTGTGATATAATCTCTTGAATAATAATAATTTATTTAACTGTGTTGAAAAATTCTTATGGTTTCTCGAGATGTTTGTTTTATAGTACACAGATTGAAGTTGTATGTTGCTTAGAAGTTAAAGTGTTGAGTTGCTGTGAAGATGAGAGTTTGATTGGATGCATGGTAGATGTAACACCTCGGAAATTTACGTCCAATAATGTGGTGACAGGTGTCATGGACTTAGAATGTGTGAAAACATACTTTAAAGGGACTAAAGTTGACAAACGGTGAAACTATGTGAATTCAAGGGTTCAAAGTGTCAAAAATGCATAAATAGACTCTATAATAACCCTACATAATGTTTATAACCTTAAACGGATGGATCATGGATCATACGAAGCGGAAAATGCACGAAAGTGAGGAATTACAAACTATAGGGACTAAAAGTGTCAACATGTTGAATTTATACCTCTGAGTGAACTTTTGGCAGCCCCGAAGCTTTGTAATGCTAGAATATACTCACTAGAATAGGTGGTAAAAATTTCATGAAGTTTCGTTATCATATGAGAAAGTTATGGCCAAAACCGTACTTGAGGGGCTAAAAGCGTCAACGTCGAATTTCATGGCTTTTCGGGTGAGCGCAAAGTTATCCGAGGACATTACCATGTTGGTAAATGTCCCAAGGTTCTTAAAAACCAAGTTTGGGGGTTTACGAGTCAAAATAAATAGCCGAAACCTCGCGTGCAAAGACAGGGACCAAAGCTGCCATTTTTAATCAAAGTTTGGCAGCCCCAGGTGCATAATTCGCGATCAGCTGCTGTTAAGTCCGAATTTTTGAGTGTTTGATAGCTAATATCACCTCCCTTATGCACCAATGGATGGACATGCAAGTATAGACACATGTAGACTCCTCACAACATCTGATTTCCTTTATAATTCAGATCAAAGCTCACATTTTGGGCACTTGAATTAGAGAAACAAGAACATAGCAACTATCAGAATTTCACAAGGCTTCTCCAGGAGCAATCTGATCGACAAGGCAGCCTCCAAGTGCTTTCTAGGCTTCATTAGGACCTTTGTAAGCATTCATATCATCCTCTAATCCGTCCTAGCATAGATTATTAGTTAAAAGTCAAACCGTTGTTCATATAGTTTGACTTTTCGATTAAACGAATTTGGCTCTGTCATTTCTCAAATTGAAACCACTTATAAGTTGGTATTTATGTGGGAAACAAACCCTCAAAAGGGTATTCTCTGATTCCCACTCTAAGCATGCTAATTGTCGAGTCAAAGTTGTTCTTAAAAAGTCAACAGAAATTGTTTTGTGAAATATAGCATAAATGGTAATGTAGATGACATGCAATCAGTTTGATCATCAAAAATAGCTTTATAATGAATGTAAGAATATGTTTTACCATGATCAACTCGACAATCTTTGGTATAAACCCGGATTGGAACCGAAAGTCTTATAAAACGACTTTTTCGTTGACTCTCGATTCGGATCCGTGCATGCATGTTTGAGATCTGTATTAGAGTTTATTTTTGACCATTTTTTATTTATGTATGACTCTCTGGAATTTTTATAACTTGAGTCTATGCTTAACCGATTCGTATGCATGTTTCCGAGTTATGCTTAAAGTTGACTATTTTGCCCTTTTTGATATAAAACGTGATTTTTGGAAAAGTGAAAGAGTAGAAATCTTTATTACTAATTTATAAACTTGCACCAAAAATTTGAGATCAGTTGGTGGTCCAGATTTTGAGTTATGGCCGATATCGTAAAACTATATCTTTATGTACATAAACGGCGCTTTTAGCGTATAACCTATTTAAGGCCACTTTTTGGTATAAAACTTTTTACCCACTGATGTTATATAATATTTTGGGATTTTTGATGATTTTTATTTAATTTTTGGCTGATCGTTTCATAGGTCGCTAAGTTGATTCGGTTAATACCGAAATTGCCCTTTTTGGCCATAAAACGAGTTTTATAAATCCGATTGACCCCAAACCACTTCCTACTGATTTTATTTATTAAATAAAGTATGTTGAACCTTCTGGAAGTATAAAAATCTCAGCTTTCTTTTACAAACCCGGAAACGGCTCTAAATCGCCTTTTTAGGCATTTTTAACGCATAGTATATACTATAACCATACCAAGCATATAAGAATTATACCTACTGATGTAATTAGCATATTTTCATATAAAAACAGTAAGTACAATATTATAAATTCAGATTTCCAGTTTTGGCATTTTTAGCCCTTGTGAAATTACCAAAATGCCCCTATGGTGCATAGTTTTGTTTTAAATGATAATTTTCACTTACGGGTCATACCCTACTGTTATAATATGTAAAATTAAATATAATTACTGTATGGACCAGACTTGTAACTCAGATTCATAAATAAACTCTTTTATAACCTTTTAAATGACCAAAATGCCCTTACGAGGCGTAAATTGAGTTTAAATACATTCGGGGCATAATAGAAGATATCTTGCTGATATTTTAACATATTTAAAGCATATCAACTCAGAAAACTTGCATATGACTCTCATGGTCGCCCGTAACGCACTTTTCGCGTTCGGTTCGGTTTATGTAACTAGTTTACATAAATTGGCCGAAACGGGTCAAACATTATCATTTTTGTCTCAAAATCCAGAATGTGTTTAGTAAACCCATATTATACAAGTATTCAAACTTGTCGGGTCAAATTCACATTCCATCCGGTCTTCGCTTAATCGTGCGTAAACCGTGTCATCCTTAAAACTAACCGGTCTAGGCTTAGGCTTAAATAAAGACCCGTTAGAAATCTAATAGGTTATTATAAACCTTTGTTCCAGATTAGGAGCACCAATAAAAGATACTTGCATTTTTCTTGATTGTGATTGATACTTATTCAGGTAAATACTCTTTGGCTTATTTTCCCTATACGGGCTTGGGTTACGGTATATAGAATACCGCTTGATCGAGCATTAAATCCTCCACCGTTGTGTGGATAGTTGAATAATTTAATCGGCTCGTTTAAACAGTCTTGTTCACTTAAGGCCTTTGGGGGGTTAATTGACCATGTCCCGGATATCCTTGGCATCATCTTACGAGATGGCCGCGACCTGAGTACGGGGTGTAGGCATACACCTGTCTGTATATAACTCTTGAATGTGGTGGGTCCATTGATCTTTAGCCCGGACTAGATCCGGGCCACTGAACGCAAGTAACATGTAATTCGTTCACATGATTATTATATTAAATAATTGACCCAAGTTAATAAAAATGTTTTGTGCCTTGTGCATTTAAATCAATTTTCAACCTTTTCAAAATGAGTCAGTCGAATTGTATTTACCAGTGTAAACTGACGTATTTTTCCCAAAAAGATTAAGTGCAGGTACTACACGTAATAGGCTGGCAGGCTTCTAGAGCGTCCACAATAGGTCTCGCAGCTTGGACGACAAATAAACTGTTGAACAATTATCCTATTTTATTTCGATCCGCCTGTGGATCCGTTTCAACTACTCGTGATATTTATTATTACATTTTATTTAAAAGTTGAAATGAATCTATCTTTTGCTTCCGCTGTGCATTATTATATTGTGTTGTTTGTCTATGATGATATCAACTACGTCACGATACTCCCCACCGGGCCCACCGGTGACACGTGGAAAATAGGGGTGTGACAGGTTGGTATCAGAGCCAACTCTGAGTGAATTAAACACTAGCCTTTTGTGTTTAATCTCAGTTACACAATTGCACAATCCTCGATTCTCAAGTCTAGACAAAGAACTTAGGAAATTTCCAAATTTTTGTTTAAAATTTTCTAACCTTGTCTTAATTATATTTTTGTTGTATCACTTGTTTGTTTTTGACAGGTAGTTAAACATGCCACCAAGAATGAGAGGACGAGGGGGACGAGGAGGATACGTAGCCCCAAATGATCACGAAGCCGGGCCTTCGCATCGGCGAACACCTTCGGGCTCTCATAACACAGATGCCCAAAATCTATGGAGGTCCTTCACTGAACCAGCCTCCACACCATCCATTCCCCATTCATTTGGGCCTCATTCAGAGAATGAGCCCCATCACTCGCAGCAGTCCTACATTCCTCTTGGACGCCAGTCACCCTTTGACAACACATCACCCACCATTCAGGGGCTGTACAACCCTGACGATTACCTGCAAGAACCAGTGGGTTTTAACCCACTTGGACCCGAGGACCACTTCTCGGGTGGCAATGAGATGGAGGTCGATGAGGATACCGATCCATCCATGCCACCATCCGGCACACCAAACCACCCCATCGAGATTTCGGATGGGTCACCTTTCATGGGATCACCATACAATGGTCCCGATAGTTATGAGGAGATGTTCAAACAGTATGACTGGGTGTTTACCCCCAGTTATCATAACTCTCCTCTTCACCAGTCTTCTCATCACTCTCCTCTCCACCCGTCCTACCACAGCTCTCCCCTGCACCACCAGCAGCAGCAGCCAGAGCAGCAGCAGAATCCATCTACGGATTCTCGATTTGTGGCAGTTACTCCACCGCCACCACCACCTCCGACTCATCCTCCCTCGCCCCCGAGGCGAAGGAGAGGAACGAACGCGAGGATGTCCTCGCGAGGAGGAGTGCATATCCGCACCCTTCCACAGTCAAGCGGCAGCCGGTACTCACCGGTTCATGAAGAAACAGAGATGGGTGAATCTTCAAACCCCGTGTCTGAAGTAGCAACGGCGCCAGTCGCGCCACAGCCACAGCCACAGCCACAGCCTCAGCCACAGCCACAGGGTTTTGGAGAACCAATCCCCGCTTACACTAATGCTGCAGCATTCAACCCCTTTGAGCAGCAGTTCCCCACCGGCTACAACTTTTCTGAGGATCCCTACTGGTTAGCCTCAAGCTTCAACGTTCCCCAACAGGGAGGTTCATATGGAGGTCCCTGGGCTACAGGACCCTCGACCTATGGGTATCCATCATATGGGTATCAACAGTCGCAGCCTCTTCAGCCTCCACAGTATCAGTATCAGCAGCCGCAACCGCCCCAACCTCCGCTTTACCAGCCTGCTCAGCCATCATACTACCAGCAACCACCTCAGGCGCCAACAATGTCGCCACCCCAAGTTCAGGAGATCATACAGGAGATTCAAGGGGTGCGTCAACAATTTCGGCAGGAGTTGGAGAATAATCAGAGGCGTAACTGGGGAATGATTCAGAAGGTGGTAAACTTGCTCAAGGGTAAGAGCAAGAAGGATTACTAAATCCTTTATTTATTTTAGTGATAGTCATGTCCCTGCGTGGACATATCTTTATGTACTCTACCCCTACGTGGGTAATTTTTCTTCTGTTTCGCCCCTGCGTGGGCATATCTTTTGTTTCGACCCCTGCGAGGGTTTGTTATTTGTTTAGCCCCTGCGTGGGCATGATATTTATGAAAAGTCCCGTTTAGGGCAATTTTGTACTCGTTAATTTTAAATTAGAATGGTAATTTCAGCTTTTCATTTTTAAATTATATGCATAAATGTAATAAATGAATAAATGGAAAATAGCGTTATTATTGAAATTAACCATTTTAATAATAAGGATCTTAAAAGGTAAAACCTAGCTATTATGTTATCATAAACCTAGCCAAGACGGTACAACCTGCTTAAAAAGATTCAATCCCTGTTAACATCTGTAAACATGTTAACACTCTTGACTAATGTGATCCGTGAAATCACACATGTCACCCTTTTTAATAAATTATCCAATTTATATTTTTATATATAATTGAAAGTGACATAATGCCTACGGGTCATAATGAATGTCATATAAAACAAAAGGCAGCTGTAGTTTATGCACTCCCTGCCAAGAGATAGGATTGATTTGTTTTGATTATTCAAACTTTAATCCTATAAAAATCTAAATCTATAATTTAGAAATTGTCTACGTGACTAGGCCTATTGTGCCAATATATATATTTCATTTTAGGATAAAATTATTGATAAAAAGTCCTAAATGAAACTACTTAACAAATTAACTAATATGGCTTTTAAATACCATGGTTAATAAATCGTCAAGAACGATAATAATAGTTAGATTTCTAAATAGACTTTGTCCTTGTTTTATGTAGCATTTAAGACTACATGACTAAGTCGGAAGAAATGAATAGTCATCCAGCAAATGACCCTGATAACACGAAGATACTAGTAACTGGTGCCGAATTGAAAGCATTAGTAAATGAAGCTGTTGTCGAAGCACTGAATAGGCAATACAGTGAATCGAACGGGACCCACAGTAGGACCCGATCTGCAACTCATCCCAAGTCAAAACCCAAGGTCCAATCAGAAGCTCATAGTAAGCCACCCTCTATGAAGGTTATACCTAAGAAAGAGGAACCCAAGAAAAACGATGAGGAGCGACATTCATCTAACCAAAACAGTGTTCCCCATAAGAAGGTAGTGAACAATGATGCGCCTCATGCTAGATGATGCACATACAAGTACTTTGTTTCGTGTAAGCCCCGAGACTTTACGGGGGAGAAGGGGGCTGTTGACTGCATAACCTGGTTGGATGAGATTGATACAGTGGTGGACATAAGTGGATGTGCAGAGAGGGACATTGTGAAGTTCGTGTCCCAGTCCTTTAAGGGCGAAGCCCTAGCGTGGTGGAGATCACTGATCCAGGCCACCGGAAAGGTACAATTGTATAGCATGACCTGGGAGCAGTTCGTTGCTCTCATCAAGGAGAATTTCTGCCCGCAGCATGAGGTGGAAAAGATAGAGTCCGATTTTGTATCATTGGTAATGACAAACCTGGACTGCCAAGCCTACTTAACGAGCTTCAACACGATGTCTCGATTGGTTCCATATCTTGTAACCCCTGAACCAAGGAGAATCGCTCGTTTTATCGGGGGGTTAGAACCCGCAATAAAGGCAAGTGTGAAGGCCTCTCGGCCAACGACTTTCAGGTCAGTAACTGACCTCTCCTTGTCCCTCACAATGGACGCGGTCCGACTAAGATCGCTGAGGAACAAAGAGGCCGAGAACAAGAGAAAGCGTGAGGATGATACCTCACGAAGGTCAGAGAAGAGACACAGAGGGAATGACGACCACAGGAAAGGGTCGGGATCGAAGAAGAATGGGCAACAATCAGGGGAAAAGCCCAAATGTAAGACGTGTAGGAGGTACCATTTTGGGAAATGTCGACTTGAGTCGAAATCCCAGTCTCTTGCGAGACCCTGTGGAATCTGTAAGTCCACAGAACACAAGACTTTGGAATGTAGGAAGTTGAAGGATGCAACCTATTATGGTTGCAACGAGAAGGGGCATATTAAGTCAAATTGCCCAAAGAACGCTAAGAAAGCCGAAGACGGGAAGAAGACCAATGCAAGGGTCTTCAGGATGGACGCTAAAGAGGCTATCCAGGACGACAACGTGATTACTGGTACGTTTCTTGTAAATGATATTTTTGCTAGAGTTCTGTTTGATTCTGGAGCAGATAAATCCTTTGTAGACAATAAGTTTTGTGAGTTGTTAAAATTGCCTATAAAACCCTTAAGTGTGAAGTATGAAGTGGAGTTAGCTGATGGAACCATAGAAACCGCCTCGACTGTTCTAGATGGATGTGTTATATCCATTAGGAATCACTCGTTTCCATTATCCTTACTTCCCTTTAAACTAGCTGGTTTTGACATAGTAATAGGCATGGATTGGTTATCACACAACCAAGCCCAGATTGTGTGCAATAGAAAACAAGTGGTAGTTAGAACTCCGTCTGGTGAGTCACTAACTATCCAAGGAGATACCCAGCACGGATTGCCTGAGTAAGTGTCCATGCTCAAGGCATCCAGATGTATGCAGAAGGGTTGTGTCATTTATATGGCGCAAGTTACTGTTGATGAGCCTAAGCCGAAAATTGAAGACATCCCTGTCATTTCGGAATACCCCGAAGTTTTCCCGGAAGAACTACCTGGTTTACCACCAGATAGGCAAGTGGAATTCCGAATCGACATCATTCCGGGTGCAGCACCAGTGGCAAGAGCACCATATAGGTTGGCTCCAACGGAGATGAAGGAGTTAAGAACGCAGTTAGACGATCTGTTAGCAAAAGGTTTCATTCGACCTAGCTCGTCTCCCTGGGGAGCGCCTATTTTGTTTGTTAAGAAGAAGGATGGATCGATGCGTCTGTGCGTTGATTATCGTGAGCTCAATAAAGTCACCATCAAGAATAGGTATCCTTTGCCCAGGATCGACGATCTGTTCGATCAGTTACAAGGGGCAAGCTACTTCTCAAAGATTGACTTAAGGTCAGGCTATCATCAGTTGAAAGTCAAAGATGAAGACGTACACAAGACAGCGTTTAGGACTCGTTATGGACATTACGAGTTCTTGGTGATGCCTTTCGGGCTCACCAACGCACCAGCCGCGTTCATGGATCTCATGAACCGCGTCTGCAAGCCTTATCTAGATAAATTCGTCACAGTCTTTATTGACGACATCCTTATCTACTCAAAGAGCAAGGCTGACCACGAGAAACACCTTCGTTGTATTCTCAAGCTTTTACATCAAGAGAAACTCTATGCCAAATTCTCGAAGTGCGAATTTTGGCTTCGAGAAGTCCAATTTCTTGGACATGTGGTGAGCGAGCGTGGTATCCAAGTGGATCCCGCTAAGGTAGAAGCAGTGATGAATTGGCAAGAGCCGAAGACACCTACCGAGATTCGCAGCTTCCTGGGTTTAGCAGGATACTATAGGCGATTCATTGAAAACTTTTCAAGGATTGCTGCGCCCCTTACTTCATTGACACGCAAGAAGGTTAAGTTTGATTAGGGCCCTAAGCAGCAGGAATCCTTCGACATTCTAAAGAACAAATTGAGCAATGCACCAGTACTAACACTGCCCGATGGTATAGATGAATTTGTGGTGTATTGTGATGCGTCGCACACTGGTATGGGCTGTGTGCTCATGAAGAAAGGAAAAGTCATTGCCTACGCTTCACGACAGCTAAAGATTCACGAGAAGAACTACACCACCCATGACTTGGAACTGGGTGCCGTTGTATTTGCATTAAAGCTATGGAGGCATTACCTGTATGGTACCAAGTGTGTGATCTATTCAGATCACAAGAGCCTTCAACATTTGTTTAATCAGAAGGACTTGAACATGCGACAAAGGCGATGGATGGAAACTCTGAATGATTATGACTGTGAAATAAAATACCATCCAGGCAAGGCAAATGTAGTTGCTGACGCTTTGAGTAGGAAGGAAAGAGTTAAACCAATAAGAATCAATGCCAAGCGCATTGAAATCAAGAATGATTTGACCAAAAGGATATTAGATGCACAGAAGGAAGCTGTGCTGGAAGCCAATTATCCTGAAGAAAAGTTGGGAGTAACTGAGGAGCAGTTGTCCCATGACAAAGACGGAATGCTTAGATTGAATGGAAGAATATGGGTTCCAATTTTTGGAGGACTTCGAGATGTTATCCTCCAGGAAGCCCACAATTCCAAATATTTCGTTCATCCTGGAGCTGACAAGATGTATCAGGATTTAAAAGCAAATTACTGGTGGATTGGTTTGAAAAAGTCTGTAGCTGCTTATGTAGCTAAATGTTTGACTTGTGCGCAAGTCAAAGCTGAGCATTAGAAACCGTCAGGTTTGCTACAACAACCTGAAATTCCCGTATGGAAGTGGGAGATGGTGACGATGGATTTCATCACCAAGTTGCCAAAGACGAGAAAGGGAAATGATACTATATGGGTCATAGTAGATAGACTGACGAAGTCAGCACATTTTCTACCCATCAAGGAGACTTATAGCTCCGATATGTTAGCCCAATTATACGTTGATAAGATTGTAGCTTTGCATGGAATACCTGTATCTATTATCTCTGATAGAGATGCTAGATATACGTCACATTTTTGGAAAAGTTTCCAACAATCATTGGGCACACGTTTAAATTTTAGTACGGCTTATCATCCACAGACTGACGGTCAGAGCGAGCGTACTATTCAAACATTGGAAGACATGCTACGTGCATGTGCGATCGACTTAGGTGGTAGTTGGGACAAGAACCTACCCCTAATTGAATTCTCCTACAACAATAGCTACCACACCAGCATAAAAGCTGCGCCTTTTGAGGCCTTATATGGTAGAAAGTGTAGATCGCCTATTTGTTGGGCAGAAGTTGGAGATGTCCAACTATCAGGACCAGAAATTGTTTTCGAGACAACGGACAAGATTGCCCAAATCCGCGATCGATTGAGAGCTGCCAGGGAAAGGCAGAAAAGTTATGCGGATCCACAGCGCAAAGATTTTCACTTCGAAGTAGGTGAAAAAGTGTTGCTTAAGGTATCACCCTGGAAGGGGGTGATGCGATTTGGTAAGAAAGGCAAGCTAAGCCCGAGGTACATATGACCTTTCGAGATTATCGAACGTGTCGGGTCAGTTGCTTATAAGTTGAACTTGCCTGAAGAACTTAGCGCTATCCATAATGTGTTTCACATCTGTAATTTGAAAAAGTGTTCCGCTGATGGACCACCGGTTATACCGTATACGGATGTACATATAGATGAAAGCTTGAATTTTGTGGAAACGCCGTTATCGATTGAAGACCGAAAGGTAAAGAAGCTTCGAAGGAAGCACATACCTATTGTTAAGGTCAAATGGGATGCCCGTAGAGGTCCCGAATACACATGGGAGGTAGAATCCACGATGAAAGAAAAATACCCTCATTTGTTTCAGTAAATCTCGAGGTCGAGATTTCTTTTAAGGGGGTGAGGATGTAACACCTCGGAAATTTACGTCCAATAATGTGGTGACACGTGTCATGGACTTAGAATGTGTGAAAACATATTTTAAAGGGACTAAAGTTGACAAACAATGAAACTATGTGAATTCAAGGGTTCAAAGTGTCAAAAATGGATAAATAGACTCTATAATAACCCTACATAATGTTTATAACCTTAAACGGATGGATCATGGATCATACGAAGCGGAAAATGCACGAAAGTGAGGAATTACAAACTATAGGGACTAAAAGTGTCAACATGTTGAATTTATACCTCTGAGTGAACTTTTGGCAGCCCCAAAGCTTTGTAATGCTAGAATATACTCACTAGAATAGGTGGTAAAAATTTCATGAAGTTTCGTTATCATATGAGAAAGTTATGGCCAAAACCGTACTTGAGGGGCTAAAAGCGTCAACGTCGAATTTCATGGCTTTTCGGGTGAGCGCAAAGTTATCCGAGGACATTACCATGTTGGTAAATGTCCCAAGGTTCTTAAAAACCAAGTTTGGGGGTTTACGAGTCAAAATAAATAGCCGAAACCTCGCGTGCAAAGACAGGGACCAAAGCTGCCATTTTTAATCAAAGTTTGGCAGCCCCAGGTGCAGAATTCGCGATCAGCTGCTGTTAAGTCCGAATTTTTGAGTGTTTGACAGCTAATATCACCTCCCTTATGCACCAATGGATGGACATGCAAGTATAGACACATGTAGACTCCTCACAACATCTGATTTCCTTTATAATTCAGATCAAAGCTCACATTTTGGGCACTTGAATTAGAGAAACAAGAACATAGCAACTATCAGAATTTCACAAGGCTTCTCCAGGAGCAATCTGATCGACAAGGCAGCCTCCAAGTGCTTTCTAGGCTTCATTAGGACCTTTGTAAGCATTCATATCATCCTCTAATCCGTTCTAGCATAGATTATTAGTTAAAAGTCAAACCGTTGTTCATATAGTTTGACTTTTCGATTAAACGAATTTGGCTATGTCATTTCTCAAATTGAAACCACTTATAAGTTGGTATTTATGTGGGAAACAAACCCTCAAAAGGGTATTCTCTGATTCCCACTCTAAGCATGCTAATTGTCGAGTCAAAGTTGTTCTTAAAAAGTCAACAGAAATTGTTTTGTGAAATATAGCATAAATGGTAATGTAGATGACATGCAATCAGTTTGATCATCAAAAATAGCTTTATAATGAATGTAAGAATATGTTTTACCATGATCAACTCGACAATCTTTGGTATAAACCCGGATTGGAACCGAAAGTCTTATAAAACGACTTTTTCGTTGACTCTCGATTCGGATCCGTGCATGCATGTTTGAGATCTGTATTAGAGTTTATTTTTGACCATTTTTTATTTATGGATGACTCTCTGGAATTTTTATAACTTGAGTCTATGCTTAACCGATTCGTATGCATGTTTCCGAGTTATGCTTAAAGTTGACTATTTTGCCCTTTTTGATATAAAACGTGATTTTTGGAAAAGTGAAAGAGTAGAAATCTTTATTACTAATTTATAAACTTGCACCAAAAATTTGAGATCAGTTGGTGGTCCAGATTTTGAGTTATGGCCGATATCGTAAAACTATATCTTTATGTACATAAACGGCGCTTTTAGCGTATAACCTATTTAAGGCCACTTTTTGGTATAAAACTTTTTACCCACTGATGTTATATAATATTTTGGGATTTTTGATGATTTTTATTTAATTTTTGGCTGATCGTTTCATAGGTCGCTAAGTTGATTCGGTTAATACCGAAATTGCCCTTTTTGGCCATAAAACGAGTTTTATAAATCCGATTGACCCCAAACCACTTCCTACTGATTTTATTTATTAAATAAAGTATGTTGAACCTTCTGGAAGTATAAAAATCTCAGCTTTCTTTTATAAACCCGGAAACGGCTCTAAATCGCCTTTTTAGGCATTTTTAACGCATAGTATATACTATAACCATACCAAGCATATAAGAATTATACCTACTGATGTAATTAGCATATTTTCATATAAAAACAGTAAGTACAATATTATAAACTCAGATTTCCAGTTTTGGCATTTTTAGCCCTTGTGAAATTACCAAAATGCCCCTATGGTGCATAGTTTTGTTTTAAATGATAATTTTCACTTACGGGTCATACCCTACTGTTATAATATGTAAAATTAAATATAATTACTGTATGGACCAGACTTGTAACTCAGATTCATAAATAAACTCTTTTATAACCTTTTAAATGACCAAAATGCCCTTACGAGGCGTAAATTGAGTTTAAATACATTCGGGGCATAATAGAAGATATCTTGCTGATATTTTAACATATTTAAAGCATATCAACTCAGGAAACTTGCATATGACTCTCATGGTCGCCCGTAACGCACTTTTCGCGTTCGGTTCGGTTTATGTAACTAGTTTACATAAATTGGCCGAAACGGGTCAAACATTATCATTTTTGTCTCAAAATCCAGAATGTGTTTAGTAAACCCATATTATACAAGTATTCAAACTTGTCGGGTCAAATTCACATTCCATCCGGTCTTCGCTTAATCGTGCGTAAACCGTGTCATCCTTAAAACTAACCGGTCTAGGCTTAGGCTTAAATAAAGACCCGTTAGAAATCTAATAGGTTATTATAAACCTTTGTTCCAGATTAGGAGCACCAATAAAAGATACTTGCATTTTTCTTGATTGTGATTGATACTTATTCAGGTAAATACTCTTTGGCTTATTTTCCCTATACGGGCTTGGGTTACGGTATATAGAATACCGCTTGATCGAGCATTAAATCCTCCACCGTTGTGTGGATAGTTGAATAATTTAATCGGCTCGTTTAAACAGTCTTGTTCACTTAAGGCCTTTGGGGGGTTAATTGACCATGTCCCGGATATCCTTGGCATCATCTTACGAGATGGCCGCGACCTGAGTACGGGGTGTAGGCATACACCTGTCTGTATATAACTCTTGAATGTGGTGGGTCCATTGATCTTTAGCCCGGACTAGATCCGGGCCACTGAACGCAAGTAACATGTAATTCGTTCACATGATTATTATATTAAATAATTGACCCAAGTTAATAAAAATGTTTTGTGCCTTGTGCATTTAAATCAATTTTCAACCTTTTCAAAATGAGTCAGTCGAATTGTATTTACCAGTGTAAACTGACGTATTTTTCCCAAAAAGATTAAGTGCAGGTACTACACGTAATAGGCTGGCAGGCTTCTAGAGCGTCCACAATAGGTCTCGCAGCTTGGACGACAAATAAACTGTTGAACAATTATCCTATTTTATTTCGATCCGCCTGTGGATCCGTTTCAACTTCTCGTGATATTTATTATTACATTTTATTTAAAAGTTGAAATGAATCTATCTTTTGCTTCCGCTGTGCATTATTATATTGTGTTGTTTGTCTATGATGATATCAACTACGTCACGATACTCTCCACCGGGCCCACCGGTGACACGTGGAAAATAGGGGTGTGACAGTTGAACCTCCTTTTTACATTGCAAACAAGTTGAAGAGTTTGAAGATTTCTATACATATGCTGAACTGGAGTTTACTCAAACGCTAAAGTTTTTGAAGATTTGGTGATTGGATGCATCAGCTTAGGGGGAGTCTGTTGCTGACAGAAGCTATTGAAGCTGAAGCTATCCAAAGACCAAAGACAGTGCAAGATTACATGAAGATTGTAAGATGACTGAAGACAAAGTTATTTTATGAAGCTATTGTCAAGGGGGAGTTTGTTGGTGCATATTTGTGACAACAGCTTAGATTTGGTCTTTGGATATCTTGTAATTAGTTAAACGATAAATGGTTAGCGGGTTTATCTTTGTAATAGTTAGTTGTAATGTTTGGGCTAACAAATCCCACATGTCACACCCCAACCGATGGCAGAATCATCGGGGCGCGGCACTAGGCGAATAAGATTGCTCAAGAGAATCTATAACAACTATATTGCGATAATATTTAATACATTCGTTATCCCATACTAACAAATAATACAATCACATAAGTTATCACAGATTTATTGTCCTCTCGAACAATGCAAATCCGACAACCTAGATTTTAGTTGAGCTTCTAGACTTCCTAGCTTGATTTGATATAGTCTGCGATCTAACCTGCAACATACGTTAAAATATTTGTCAATACACAAGTATTGGCGAGTATACAGGTTTGATAAGTAGCATAATAGATAAAAGTGTAGCGAATTTCCATATGCATAAACGTAATACACAACATATATACTCACAAAACTGATACTACCATCTAAGTCCTCGATGCTCGAATGTACGATGGCATAACTAGACCCCGTCAGGCGCAATAGTACTATACTAGTCGTGGTGGGACGTCGCGAGTATAAGCCCTAGCACATATGCAACTAGCATCACGTATATCTACGCATAACAGTTATTCGCAACTGATAATTCGATTGATTGAATAGTTCGTTTGATGAGTTCGATTTGTTAGAAACGTATGTTACACCCAAAATTCGATTAAAAAGGGGTCAAGTATACTCACAATGCGTATTTAGCGAGGATACAACTTGATTAAGTCGGTTGCGAGTACGTCTGTATTGATCCTTGAAGAGTAGAGTAAACGAGGTACGGTTAAGCGAGATTAGTCTTGAAAAGTTACTCATTAGGTCGAATGGTTCTCATCCGTGCGGATTGACATGTTATCCGTCCGGATGACAAGTCATCCGTCCGAATGACATGTTATCCGTCCGGATAACAGGTAGTCCGTGCGGATGATGGTTGATCCGTGCGGACAATGTGTCATCCGTGCGTATAAGGGTTGATCCGTGCGGATAATGTGTCGTCCGTGCGTATAATGGTTGATCCGTGCGGATAATGTGTCATCCGTGCGGATAATGGTGGTTCGTGCGGACAGATGTAGTTCGTGCGGATCAACATGTTATCCGTGTGGATTGCTATGTCTTCCATCCGGATGACATGTATCCGTCCGGATGACATGTATCCGTGCGGATTACATGTGATCCGTGCGGACAATACGCCTGATTCGCATTTTAATTACTGTTTCAGAGTGTTTATCGAAAGGAAAACGTGTAAAGTCACCGGGACAGTGTAATCTCGCCCTAACACTTGAAGTTCCGTCAATTCCGACCTGTTCTAACGGCCGGGAATCACCCCGTTCCATCAGATCTGGCCGTTCGTGATGGTTCTTCATGGTTAACTCGAAATTGCATAGATTTAGGTGAGATTTGTCATTAAATCATGTGGAAATCACCCGGATCTGAGTCCTTTATAGAGAAATGAGACCCCAACTTGAAGTTCATAAGAACTCTTGGTGACATCACCTCAAAACGCCTCAAATCCGCAGATTTCACGGTTAGAATTTGAATTTTAAAAGATAGAACGATGTAGAATTTAGTGTAGATTGTAGAAGTACAGGTTTTAGGTTGAAATCTTACCGGAATCGCGAGGAAATCGAGAGAAAAGGGTCTTGGAGCGTGTTTGGTCGCGTAGGAGCTGTCACATCACTGTTCAAGTGATGTGACATGGTATTTATAGGCCACAGAGGAGAAGAAGGGAGTTCTGGCCCGGATTGCCCATCCGTCCAGATGGCTATCCTGGCGCGTTGGACTTCTACGTTTTGATAGTTTTCGAAGTGCGTACCTTACAAAATTAATTTATATTATCATTATATTGTTATTATTATATATATATATATATATCACTAGGGGTCGTATTTACGTATCCATAATCCAAAGTCTCGATAATTAACAATCGTTTTCCGATTCGAGTATGCGATTATAAACGACGTTTCACGGCCATCAAGGAGGGTAGTGTAGGTCCTCTCTCGACGTCATCGTGAACGTTATTACGAGTTATGCCACAATGACTGACGGGGTACCATTCACTCGTTCTGTCATCATCGTCACGACGACTGGAGTTGTAGCACTTACCCGAGAGTCCTTGTTAACGTTAATTGTTTACGTTCGACACATCACGGCCACTGAGGAGGGTAGAATAGGTCCTCACTCAATGCCTCCGTGAGTGTTGGTGTGATAATAGTGTAGTATAGTGATATTGTATTTCGAAAATATGCGATCATCCTTCGAATATCGATATATATACGATATGGTTACATTATGATCCGAATCTCTGGTGCTAGGCGTAACGAGTACAACGAGTAGTAACAACGCACAAAAGTGCGGGTTGTTACACCACACAATTGGGTGTATGGGGGCGAACCCTATGTGGAAGTGGGAGAGTATAGCTATGGATTTTATAACAAAGCTTCCGCACACGTCATCAGGTCACGACAGCATCTGGGTTGTTGTTGACCGGTTAACCAAATCAGCCCACTTTTTGCCAATACGAGAAGACTACAAGGTAGAACGATTAGCCCGAATCTACACCAACGAGATCATTTGTAATCATGGGACGCCTCACGACATCATCTCTGACCGTGATGCTCGGTTTACCTCGCGACTGTGGGAAATGTTTCAAACGGCTCTCGGTACATCGCTTAATCTAAGTACCTCATTCCACCCTCAAACCGACGGTCAGACTGAAAGAACGATTCGTACTCTTGAGGACATGCTCCGTTCATGTGTCATAGACTTCGGTGGTAATTGGGATACATACCTATCGTTAGTCAAATTCTCGTATAACAACAGTTATCATTCCATCATTCAAATGGCACCATTCGAGGCTTTATACGGAAAAAAATGTCGATCGCCTATTGTATGGCACGAGATCGGTCACTCGCAACTAACCGGTCCCGAGCTATTGCAAGAAACGACTGACAAAGTCCTCCAAATTCGAGACAACTTGTTGAAAGCTCAAAGTTGACAGAAAAGTTACGCCGATAGACGACGCAAGCCCCTTGAATTTGACGTTGGCGACTACGTACTCCTACAGGTATCACCTTGGAAGGGTGTGGTCAGATTCGGCAAGAAAGGGAAACTACCGCCTCGATATGTTGGACCTTTAAAGATTCTGGAGAGGATCGGAAAAGTCGCTTACAGACTCGAACTACCGAAGGAACTTAGTAACGTCCACCCGACTTTCCATGTGTCAAACCTCCGAAAGTGCCTGGCTGAACATGATTTAATTGTACCTCTCGATGACCTGCAAGTAGACGAAACACTACACTTCGTGGAGAAGCCTGTCGAAATCATGGATCGTCAAACCAAGCAGCCCAGACGCTCGGGCATTCCTATTGTGAAAGTCCGATGGGAAGGCAAACGAGGCGCAGAGTTCACTTGGGAACTCGAAAGCGACATGAAGGCGAATTACCCGCAGTTGTTCGTTACGGCTTCGGCCTAATTTCGGGACGAAATTCCCTCAACTAGGGGAGGCTGTAACACCCCGTGTTTTTGAAGTCAAAGTCAAGGTCAAAGTCAACGACCGATTTCGCAACTTGACTTGTAGTGAATTTCTTTTATGTGTTTATTTTAGTTGTATTATGTGGATTAAGTGTCAATGATTATAATAATCGACGTGTGTTATTCGCTATCTAATCGACATACGACTGTGAACTATAGGAAGTAACAATGCGATAAAGTCAACTAAGCGTTATTCAATCTAATATAATCGACATCGAATCAGCATCGAACTCGCAAATCGAATTACGCTTTGATTACTGTTATACGTGTGTGTGCCTTATGTGTTACTTGTGCATGTCTATTATGTTATGTGTGGTAATTAATCGAATCGCAATCGAAACTCGAAACACAATCGAACTCAAAACTCAATCGAAGTAGTATGACAATTGGTGGAGAAAGGATAGTGCGAGATATGAGTAGTTGGGATTAAAAGTAATTTGACTAGGAAACTCTATAGCATCGAATCGCTCGCAATCGAAACCGAAAAGCAAAAATCGTCGTGCCAAACACACGAACCAAGTGCCATCCGGCCGGATTGCCATCCGACTGGGCTGTCACTTGATTTGGTGCCAGGTTACCATCCAACCGAGATGACATCCGACCGGATTGCCATCCAGGCGAGATACCATCTGACCGACCAACACTTTCCACTTTGGGTATCCTATAAATACCCCATGTCACTCTCATAGTTACCACATTTGGCAACTGACGTCCGAACAGCCCGTGCTCCTTACCTTTTCTTCGATTTCTCTCGATTCCGGTAAGATCTCGTCCTAAATCTTGTACTTCCTTAATCTACACGCACTCCTACACCTTTCTATCTTTTGAATCCTAACTTTTAACCATGAAATCACTAGATTTGAGGTATTCTAGGATGACGTCATCATGGTATTCTTATGAACTTCATGTTTTGACTTCAATCCACCAAGAAAAACTTAGATCTAACCGATTTCCACACAAATAAACAAAGATCTTGCATAGATCTACACACATTCATGGTGAAAAAGGTTTGAAAGATGGTTTCTAACCTTCTTTCAACTCTTTTACACTCAATGCACTCATAACCGATAGGATCAGACCTTGATCTAGTCTTCTACTCATTCTCAGTGTTGTGCTAGCTCAGGATCTAGATCCTACTCACGAGACCACCGATTTCGGGTTAACTAAGAACAACCGTCTTGAACCGGTTAACTGGTCGAACCGGGGTGATTCCTGTATGATCGGGTCACTTGGGTCAAGATAGGGTTCTGTTGGTTAACATGTGGTCAAAATGTCTCGATAATACGACAACAATCAAAACGGCCAACTGAAAGACGAACGGAACAACCGGGACGGAGTGCTATCCGACCGGACTACTGTCCGAACGGATAACCATCCGAGCGGCCGGCTGTCCGAACGACCTACATCTTGGGTCCCACACTTAACCAATTTATCTGAAGTCTGAGTGTTGAACGAGTTACTATCCGGTCGGACTACCGTTCGACCGAATTACCCTTCGGATCATGAGATACTTGGACTTTAACACTTAAACGATTTTTAACATGTTCAATTCACCAAGGATGCTACCCGGTCGAATGGACATCCGACCGAGTGACCGTTCTGCTGTGAATTTGTTCTCACTAAGGTGTCAGCCTATCGGATTGCCATTCGATCGGACAGTTGTCCGACCGACCGACCGACCGACCGACCTGAAAGGTAGAGATACTTCAATGTTTTCAAAATGCTACAACGAAAACTTCAAAAGTCAAGCCATCATACACAAACACATCCTTCTCATAGGAAGAAACAATCCACTCGGATAGTCATCCGACCGGACTACCGTCTGACCGGATGACCATCCGAATGGATTGTCATCCGCACGAACTGGCCGTCCGATCGGATCACCATCCGACCGACTACTGTCCGAGCCACTTACACCGTGCATCGTTTTACGCGTCACTTATCGTTATGCTATCGTACTGTTCAGGCTAACCCTACTCTCTAGCGCTCCCTTCAATCCATCCATCGCTGTGAGTATACTCGATCCCTTTTTGCTTTACCCACTTTTGGGTGTTACATACGTTACTTATACTAAATCACATCGAACACACTACGCAATTCTTTTAACGCTAACCGTTACCGCATGTTATACGTAACTAAATGAATGCTTGTTTGTTATGTTTACACATGGAATGCTGTCTACCTGCCTTAGCAACGATAGTACTATAGTTTGGACTCAGCACCCGCGCACGCGGGGGTTGTTAACGACAATTATTTACATTGATTACAGTGGTGATCATGTATTACGAACTGCCTTGGGCAGTCAACCCGCAGTCATTGGTATCAATAGGTTCATGTCGATAACTAACATGCCTCATTTCACCCTGTGTACATGTTGGTTATGCATAATGATTTCGAACTCAATATGCTATTATCAAACTTGTATGCTCACCTTTACACTATGTGTATTGACTTTTATTTTAACGTATATGACAAGTTCTTAGGATGCTTATCTGCTAGGAAATCGAGGCTAGAATAAGGCTCTAGAGGCTAACAAATAGTTGTCTGTACAAATGAAATCAAGAGTCTCTAGAAGCAGATAAACAATTGGGCCTATTGAAAAATCTGAGTTGTCGGAATAGAACCATTTGCCTAGATTTTGTCTGTAATAATTTGTTTACCTTTTGAGACATGGTATGGGACATGTTATTTTAAATTGATTGGTAATGATAATTGTTATGGAAACTTCTGGACAATCTGCTTCGCTCAGTGCCATGCCCCGATGTTTCCACCATCGGTTGGGGTGTGACATGTTGATCCCTCGTATAGGATCTGTTCGTCAGGAACATAGATGAATCGACTTTGACAAATGTGCGGAATCCATTTGATCAAATCACAGATGTACGACAAAGTATTCAAGGATTAAACGCAGTCTGATCTTTCTATTCAACTGTTATGAAAGTACAAAAACGCCTGTAGAAGTCAGACAATGACAGAGTTCTCTCTAGAGTCAAAAGTCCTAAATGAGATACCCTGGCCGGGTATATATAGGCAACTCAGGAACAAGGTTAGAGCTGACCGCACGGATGACATGCTGTACGAACAAATGACATGCTGACCAAACCGATGAGTGCTGTCCGATCGGATGGCCCATCCGATCGGGTGACACTGGTCAACAAAGTCAACACTTTACAATCCAGCCCCATTTCCTGAGTTGTCGTTCTATCTAACATACATACATTACATAATTGTTCACAAAGGTCACAAATATACAAAACATGACTAAATGCTGACGGAATCTACAGACGAATACACTAACAGACTCCCCCTCGGATGTAGCTGCAGTTCCTTCCAGCATTGTCTTCAATTCTTCCTGTTGCGCATCCGTTCTCGCGCTCTCTGTCTTCTCAATTCAGCCTTTTCATCTAACATTCTTTTCCTTATATGCTTTCCTTCCTCGATCCACCATTTTCTGTAAACCGGATCACTATCACGCTTCCGATCCCATTTAGGTATCTTGTTCTCACCCTTTTCAATTGGCGTTTGATCCGTAGGTATCGATTTTCCCAACTTTCGTCTGCCAAGCTCAGCTGCCCTTTCAGAAATAGCCTTTGATCTTTGTTCTCGTTTGTACTTTTTCAGGAACTCATCAATCTCAAGATCTCTCCATTTCGTCTTCCAATATCTTCCTGAGTTGATGTCTTGGGCAAAGCACACATCCATGACCGTTTGATATTGCATTGCTTGTACTTTGTCTCTTCTTTCATAAACAATCTTGTTGAGGAATAAGCAGTCAATATCTTTCTTTGAACAATTTACTAGCCACATCGGGTCTAGTATGCATATTCTTCTCGACTCTCCCTTTGACTTATCAAACAATGAAATTACTGCTTCAGCTGTTGATTCATTGTAGAACCAACCTTCAAACAAATCATGAAAATCTTGCTCCATTGCCCTAAGCGGCATGTTCTTCAAACATCTTGGAGGCTTAACATCCAGAGTTATGTCTTGTTCTCCATTCTCCAGTATGGTTACAATCTGCTTTAGTCGTTGTGGCTTCCAATCAGGACAACCATTCTTAGCCTGCAACTTCACATAGTTCCACAAGCGCTGATCATGTTGTTTTACTTCCAAACCATGATAGAACTGCTTGATGTTCTTTGTCTTGACCAACTCATCTACGTCCCACCACGGAAGGGTCCTTATATCTGATAGAAATTCGAAATACTGCACACCCTCTTCTCGTCTATTGGCATAGACCTGCAAATCTTCCATATAACCCCACGATAGAATGTCACCCCATGAGATGTCTTTGTTGTGAGTGAAGAACTGAAGTGCCCTAAGAGTCTTCCTCTCTTTCGGCATTACTTTAAACCATTTCTTCCGTTCTTCAGCAAGGTTTTCTCTTGGGATGGTTTCTGGAACACCTTCACTAGAAACTTTTTCCACAATCTTTCTTCTTATTTGATCTTCATTTCTGTCTTTGAACATTTCCGCCAAAGAAGGAAATGTCTCATCAACTCCAGAATAATGGAAATCAGTTTCTTCATCAGAGGAGTCTGAAGCATCTTCAACAATAACGTCATTGTAGTGATCAGCTTCATGAGCATACCTAGGCTAAAATACATCTTCAGATGACTGAGGTATCTCATCTTCAATATCAAACTTAAATTTTCCATCATTCAAACCCAGTTCTTCTAACATTTCTGCCCTTGATCTCTGAATCTGTATCTCTCCCTCATATTGAGCATTCAGATAAATCACAGTAGGGTTTGTGAGGAATACCTTATCAACGTGCTGTTTACCAGATGTGGAGGCTTCTTACTGATCATCATCCTCTTGTTCGTTGATCTGATCATTCAAAAATTCTTCAATTTTCTGTTCAACATTAGGATTCTTAACCAGCAATCCCGATGAACCTTGATCATCATCATCATTCTTCTTGTCATCATCATCATCTTTCTGATCAGACTTATCATCATCGTCATTTTCATCTTCATCTTCTTCTTAATCACCAAGGATTTCCAGATCAGAATCATTATCCACAATTTCTCCACGAGCTCTCTTTGCCTCCTTTTGCCTTTCTTCAATTTTGACTTGGAGAACAATCTCTTTTAAGCTGTAAGCCACTGTGGATGGTTTACCAACAAGAATAAACTGCTGTGTCTTCCATTCTAACAACAACATATCTTTTGCCTTCTTTTTCTTCTGAATAGCACTAACTCGGCGAATAATTTCAGAAGGATCAAATGATTCAGAAGAATTACCAACTAGCATGAATCCCAGAGGATCTGCTTCAGCTTCAACCATTTCCACGTCGACTTGGCTTAAAGACCCACCAGCTTCTTGAGTTTCCTCAATAACACTTTTGTTCTTTTGTGTGGCTTCTTCAGCTAGTCTCCTTTCTCTTTCGATTCTTCTTTCCTCAGCTCTTTTAACTTTGATTTCATTGAAAGCAGTATGTACATCAATCTTCAGGTGACTTTCCATTACTGCATATAACATGCTGAGTTGATTGTCTTTCATCACTTTATCGGCTTTCATTACTTCCATTTCTAACTTCATCACCTTCATTTCGTTTGATGAAGCTTCACTCATTTCACTAAGAAGTTGGTTGAGAGTTTGATTCACATCTTGCAGATTTTTATCTTCACATTCAATGAAGTAATCTCTGCTGTCAAGAGTTTAAACACTTTAGAGTTATCATGAACATCATCCTTCATTTTCTTTATTGTCTCCTCTTGATCTATCAAAACCATTCTTGCTTCATCATGAGCTTTCATCAGTTGTTCAATCTGCCTTTTAAACACATCACGTTCTCCTTCAGCTTTAGCTTTTTCTTTTTCAAGATCAGCAACTTTCTTTAGCAATTCTTTCACAGCTTCATTGTAAAAAATGTCGTAATCATCTTCTGGAATATCTTCGCTATATACTCCCGTTGCAGGTGGAAGACTTCCAAACAGATTATCAAAGGCTTCATTCTTCAGTTGAGAGGATCCAGGTTGATATTGTGGAGGTGGTGGTGGAGGTGTAGCAGCTTTATACCCCATGATTTCAACGTAATCATCATCACATGTCTTCTTCTGAATCACAACCTTAGGTACTTCAACACTCTGCACCTCTGGTTCTCGAACCTTTGACTTTTCAATATGCCTTTCTTTCTTTCCATCTTTCTCTTTTGGTAATTCAGTACCAGATTTCTTTGCCCGTACTCTCCTTGGAATTACTCCAGCTTGAACAGCTTTAGGCTTTGCCATTTGTTTCTTTGGCTCATCAGGCATATAGGTAGAATCTTCTTCATCCGATGCTTTCTGCTTCTTGGTAGGCTTTTTCTTTAGCTGTGCTTTACCTCTACCGAGTGTTGTTGGGTCGAGCTCTGACTCATTAGCTTTGGAATCATCTTCACTTGAATCATCAACAACAACTCCTTCAGGCTCTTTATCTTTGACGCTTTCTGCTTGAACACTTGAACCTTGATCCTTTTTAGCAGCTAACCAATTGTTCAAATGTAACTTTTGCAAGATCAATTCCCTTTTGTGAAATGCTTGATGGATCCTGCACTGTATCATCCACCAATCTCTGTTGTGGCTCTGGTGAAGGCCCTGCAAAACAAGCATTGACAGATTTATTAGAAATATATAACAAATTAAAATTCTAACTTCCTTATGACTCCCCCTCTCACTGTACCCTTAATCACTATCTTAAGAGATGGTTTCTTTGGAATAGATACTGCAGGGGACGACTTGGGCGTTCTTTTTCTCTTTCCATCTCTTTCAACCCACCATCTGGTTTTCTTTTCAGCTAACAAACTCATCTTCTCATCCTCGTTATCCGAATCACTCTTCTCATGTCTCTATCTATCATTTTCTGGAGCAACATATGCTGGCCTGCTAATTTTACAGATCATACCCTTCACTCTTTCATCATTTCCTTTGGTTATCCTTGTTATAGTATCAGTTGTCATATTTCTCAAGTCCATAATATCATTTCTGTTCTTCGGAATATCCTTGAACTGATCATTGATCATCATTATGATGAAACGTGGATACATGATATATCTTTCATCTCCAGCCTTGATATTTTCTTTCATGTATTCAAAAATTACTTGCGAACATTGTAAGGCCTGTTCAGCACCAAACAAGTGACTATGTTCATGATGTAATCGGATGTCTCATCATATGCACCTTTCCTGTGAGATAAAGAGTGTACTACACAGTGCATCATGAACCTGTAAGCACTGGAAAATTGTGTTTTCAACATCCTTCCATTGATATGGCAAGTAAATCCCATTCTGCACCACATTCCTTTGGCTAGACGTTCGGGAATGATGGTCGGATCATTGTCACTATCACCTAAGTCTAAGACTCGTCTAAGATCACCAACATCAAACTTCATCTCCAAATCCACATCCTTTCCATTCTCATCCTTCCTTCGTACAGCAGAATAAATTTTCTTATCAGTTTCTTCGTATCTAGCTGCGTTCCAGAAATTTCTCACATGAGATTCATACACAACAGACTTATCAGTTAATGCTTTCCCAATCCTGCTTTCTCTTAAAAACTTAGCTATTTCTTCGACCACAGTATTTTCTGTACTGGTTGTATCTAACAAGCAATAGACATTATGGCCCTTATCCCAGTCTTTTCCTTTTCCCTGCCAAAATATTCATTTTAAATCATTATGCACAAGGTTCGTGACATAAAGAGAGGACGAAAATTTTTGAAAAGTTCAAAAATTTTTCTAACATATGGGATACACTCTATGTGATAGAACTGATGGATCGGATGGTTGTCCGTTCGGGTGGCATTGCTGTCCGAACGGATGGCCTATAAAGTGTGATGAACAAAGTCAAAGTGGTCAATCAACAATTGAAAATGATGACCGCCCGATCGGATGGTTGTCCGAACGGGTTGCCACAAAGCTTTTGGCATACATGAAACTGTTTGAAAATTTTTGTCTTTTAGAAGCTGTCCGTTCGGTTAGCAATGTTGTCCGAGCGGTTAGCAATGTTGTCCGAGCGGTTAGCAATGCTGTCCGAGCAGTTAGCAATGTTGTCCGAGCTGTTAGCAATGCTGTCCGAGCGGTTAGCAATGCTGTCCGAGCGGATTGCCAATTAGCACATATTTCAAGACATAATAAGCAGGCTGTCCGAACGAATGACAATGCAATCCGCATGGATTGCCAATGCGACAAGAAAGCACAAGTTTCAACAGAATTGTGGATAAAATGACTGTCCGAACGGATTGCAAGGCTGTCCGAGCGGTTAGCAATGCTGTCCGTGCGGTTAGCAATGCTGTCCGAGCGGATTACAAAGTTGCCCGAATGGATTGCCATCCTATTCATGTCATGTGATGAAAAGTGACAAAATATAAAAAACCAAACTGTCAAAGAATCAAACAATTTAAACACTTAATGCACATATTCCTAGACACCAACTCAAAATTCTCAACAATAATATGTATAGAATCTGGTGGTTGTCCGTTCGGACTGCTATCCATTCGGTCAGCACCTCGTTCAAAGAACATTCAAGCACAAACATGAACATGAAAAATATTCTAATTCAAAACATCAAATTGAACATAGATCTATGTAGAAAATCTTAATGCGATCAAATCCCTATGTTCAAAGTGTTCTAATTTGGCCTATACAGAGATTAATTTGACAAAAACCTAGTCGACTGCCGTATCGTTCAATCCTTAGATCTACATATTTAAACATGTTATTTCACAAATTAAACCAGCAAAACTGTAGATCTAACCCTCGTGATCAAAACCTAGTGTTCAGATTTCATCAAAACATCAAGAATCTTCCTAGATCTAGCATTTAAGGTCCGACAGTGACGTCATCGGTCAAGAACATTCAACAAACATCAAATTTTAAACAGATTTGATCAAGAAAAACATACCTTTGCCATTATGAATGATGAGAAACCAACGATCTAATGTATATGTGCAAAGAGAATGAGGAGAAATTAAAGATCAGAGAAAGAGTTTGAGAGAATAGGGTGGCCGGTCGAACGAGTGAAAGTGTTGACTGACCGTTTGACCCTCTATTTATAGTGTGTCTTGATTCGAATTGCTGTCCTTTTGGTTAGCAGTTCGTATGGATTGCCGCCCGAGCCAAGTTCACCTCATTGATTCTCATTTGTTTGACTTTTTGACCTATTGATTTTGAGCTTTTGTTGTTTTTATCAGTTTTAAGAATCCACTTAAGTATCTAGGTCCAAGTTAATGACCCTAGGTACTTAATTCGCCGACCAAGTCCAAGTTAATGACCTTGGTTGACCCGAAGCAAAGCATACTGACGTTTTGTTCAAACTTGTTCAAACATTTTTCTGAAAATTACAAGTTTTAACTTAATGAACTTGTGTTAGACTTTCCATTTCCACAGGTTTAACATGATAAGCTCCCAACTCAACTGTCCATCTCAGAAACTTCTTGCATCTGCCTCAAACTGTGACTCTGAAGATCCGCTTTCCGCTTTGGTTTATCGATAAAGCAAAACAGAAATGTAAAATCTTTTTGGATTAGCTATGAAATCTTTTTGGGTTTTAAATGATAAACAGAAATGGAAAGCAGTAAATGTAAACTATTTACAAACATATTTTTGGTGAGCGTGTTAGGGAATCATATCAGCTACCGACAAGCTACAAGTACCGTTAAGCTTTGATTTCATACTCAGAATTAAACAATTCGCTTAGGTTGCCGATATACTGATCCACTCAAGTTCTCACACAAATTTCAATCTGTTCAGGATACGAATTTAGAGTTTTAGAGACTTAGCTTTTAAGCGTGTACCACCTCAGAATATACTCCCGTATCCAGACTACTATATTCAGTCTTACAGGTGAGTGCAAACTAATGATATCTGTAGGGGGTTAAGTGCGAGGCCATTAGAGCTCAGGCTATTGCTTCCGCAAAATCAGAGAGATGTTGACTCGACTTTAGGTGGGTCCCCTTTGGGGATCTTCTTTACAACAGCACATGATTAGCATTTTTCAATGTTTCATCATTTTTTATGCTGAGGGGGGGCTTTAAGAATAAAGCAGTGAAGAGTATTATACGAGGACTAGGCTATTGCTCCCACAAAATCAGAAGTCCAGGTATAATACCCCAAATATCATCACGTACAAAGACCTAGAATGTCTGAAATAGAGCCTTTCAAACAGGATTTCAGGGGTTACCTATATATCCGAGAGATGTTCCCCACTTAAAAGCAAGTTGTGATTTAGGTTTATATCCTGAACAAACTTACTAAATGTGTAAAAACCTACCGGCATATCATCAGCGAGACTGCTTAATCATTTTTGAACTATACATTTCTTTAGCATACTGCAACTGTCTAGCTGATGTACTATCATTTTCCCTTTTTACACAAGCTCTTTTTCGGTTTTCTATTGTTTTTGGATTTTTGAATTTTTTATTGTTTTTGTATTTTCTTAAAATGTAACCTATCTCCCCTAAATACCAAAACAAGTAAAAAATCGACAAACCATTGCAGATTGCTTTTCAACATCATCTACAGTGGTACCTTCATCGACGCCAATGATCCCCTCCGTAACCGATAGTAACTTCGTACCATTAAGTTTCAAAAGATATTGAAAACGTGTTTTGTCAAATGCTTTGGTATGTAAGTCAGCTTTTTGTTCATCGGTGTGGATTTTTTTCTATTCGTATCAACTTCTTCTCGAAACAGTCTCGGATGAAGTGATGACGAATTTCAATGTGTTTCGTTTTAGCGTGATGAACAAGATTTTTTGTTATGTTTATAGCTGCCTCATTATCAACAAAGATAGGGGAGTTAAGAAATTGCAAACCGTAATCTCGCATCTGTTGCTGGATCCACAGGATCTGAGAGCAGCAGCTGCTAGCAGATACATATTCGGCTTCACATGTGGATAAAGCGACAGAGGTCTGCTTCTTACATTGCCAGGTGAATAATCGTGGTCCAAAAAACTGGGACCCCGCTGTTGTTGACTTAGCGTTCACTTTGCAGCATCCGAAATTGGAATCAGAATATCCCTCGAGTGTGAAATTGCCTTCTTTTGGATACCACAACCCCAGTGATGGAGTTCCTTTCAGGTAGCGTAATATCCTTTTTCACAATTACCATATGCGAGGCTCTGGGGCTTGACTGAAACCGTGCTGCGAGGTAGGTTGGATACATAATATCCGGTCTTGATACCGTCAAATACATTAGCGATCCGATCATGGAGCGATACAACGTTTCATCCACCTTCTCTCCAGTGAGGTCAGGGTTTATCCCATGGTTCGTCGCTAACGGGGTGGACATTGGTGACATTCCGAATTTCTCCAGAACATCATGAACATACTTTGTTTGATGTATGAACGTTCCCTCGGGAAGTTGATCAACCTGAAGCCCCAAGAAGAACTTCATCTCACCCATTGATGACATTTCAAACTTCTGCTTCATAACTTTTTCAAAATCTTTGCAGAGTTGTTCATTTGTTGACCCGAAAATTATGTCATCCACGTAAATTTGGACTATCAGAAGATGGTCGTCGACTTCTTTTGTGAACAGAGTGGCTTCTACCTTTCCTCGGATGAAGTTGTTGGCTAACAGATGTTGAGACAGGGTCTCATACCAGGCTCTCGGGGCCTGATGTAAGTCGTATAACGCCTTATCTAAGAGATAAAATTTATCTTTGTGGATTGGGTCGGTAAAGCCCGGTGGCTGTCCGACATATACCTCCTCTTTCACTTTGCCATAGAGAAATGCCGACTTCACATCTAGCTGAAACACTTTAAATCCTTTCCAAGATGCAAATGCAAGGAAGATTCTGATTGCTTCAAGTCTAGCAACTGGAGCATACACTTCAGTGAAATCTATCCCCTCCTGCTGACTGAAACCTTGGACAACGAGTCGAGCTTTGTTATGAATAATAACCCCTCGATCATCCCTTTTACACTTAAACACCCACTTGGTGTTAATCTTCCTATGACCATCAGGCAGGTCCACCAGTTTCCAGACACCCAACTTCTCAAACTGACTTAGCTCCTCTTGCATAGCGTTAACCCAGGAATCTTCAGTTAGTGCTTCCTTGTACGTTCGCGGCTCAATCTGTGAAATGAAACAACTAAGTGAAAACTCTGTTTGTAAAGGAGCAACTGTAGAATAAAAACAAGTAAGGCCTTGATCAATTTGTCGTCTAGTTCGAACGCCTGATTGTAACTCTCCAATAATTAACTCTTCTGGATGGTATGAAAGAGTTCTTGGCATCACCTCGCCTGGAACATCTACCTCACTTTCCAAATTCGTAATGTTCTGGTTTGATACTTGTTCACTGACTGGAATAGTTTGATCTTGAGACTGGATTTGCTCCCCCTCGGACTCTGAATCACCACGATCGAATGTTGGCCTTTCGTCAGAATCTGAATTATCATTTATTCCCATCTGATTGATATGATCTGGTTCACGTTCTGAAGATGTCGGAGTTTGAATAACATTATCATTTTCTCCAGCATTGCTTGGACCAGCTTCATCATCGATCGAAGCTTGTCGTTGACGACTATAAGGTTCTGCTGGGAAACTTTCTTGTGATGCTTCATATTCTCTTAGAATATCTAACTCGTCAAAGAAATCTGGTTCTTCTTCTATGTCGAATGAATCCCACAGAGTATCGTAATTGAAACGCCATGAGTCACCGGGATTCTGAGGTGGCATCGTATAACCTTGACACTCAACATTTTGTTCTTCGATGATCCGCTTCAAGCTTGGAACAAAGACTCGTTTCAATGGGCTTGCATATCCCACAAATATACCTTCAATGCACTTTGGACTAAATTTACCAAAAGGTTCTAGAACTGTGCAGGGAGACCTGAACGGTTCCAAATACTTCATGTTAGGTTTGCGGAGATTAATGAGCTTGAAACATGTCTTGTAGAACTTTTTCACTGTAAGGACCCGGTTGAGCGTATAGCAGGCGGTTGACACTGCTTCTGCCCAGAAATTGACAGGTAGTTTTGAATCAGCAAGCATCATCCTGGTCGTTTCAATCAGCGTATTCTTTCTTTCTGCTACTCCATTTTGCTGCGGAGTGTATGGCGCGCTGAATTCATGCAGTATACCTCTTTCATTACAATATACTTCCATTTTGCTGTTCTTAAACTCTGTACCATTGTCACTTCTTATTCTTCTAATACGAGTTTGGTACAAGTTTTCAATCTTTCTGAACATTGTTATCAAACTCCAAAATGTTTCATCTTTTGTCATCAGAAACGTTACCCATGAAAATCTCGAATAGTCGTCTGTGACAAGTAAGCAATAGAGATCACCAGTTATGCTTTTAACATTCACTGGACCAAAGAGATCCATGTGAAGTCTTTCTAACGGCCTCGAGACTGAATTCATCTTCTTTCCAGGGTGAGATTTCTTTCGCTGTTTACCTTTGATACAACTAATGCACTCCCCCTCAAGATGAAAACCTTTCAGATGAACTCCATTTACTAAGTCGTTGTGTACCAGGTAGTTCATTTTTCGCAGATGAATATGGCCCATCTTTCGATGCCATAATTGTGACTCTTTCTCAGTGGCTCTAGACATGAAGCAGTGAGCTTGACCCGTGGTAGTAGTTGCTATACTCATGTCCAACACGTACAGATCGTCGACTCTTGGTGCTCTCATGATGACCCACTCTTTAGGGATAACAAACCCTGGCTTCAATATCAAACACTCTTTGTCTGTGAAGTGCGTCGAATACAAACAATCACAAATCTAAGAGATGCTCAGAAGTTTGTTTTCCAGCTCGGCGATATAATTCACTCTTTCAAACATGACAATTCCATTCGATAAAGTTCCCTTACCAATTATACGACCACCTTGATTGCCTGCAAATCCCACATATCCTCCATTAAACCCTCGAACATCATACAGTAGAGTTTTCTTTCCCGTCATGTGCCGAGAAGCTCCACTATCCATTATCCAACGTGAGATGGATCTCGGAAGCTCCTGCACATTTCAAAAACATTTAGTGAGATTTTGAAGCAACCCAAGCCTCTTTCGACTCAGGTAGCTTGACGTTCAGAATTGTGGTTTTGGTGTACAATGGCGGAAAATTTTTGTCATTCATCTTTAAACTTTCTTCAGTCCCAACCTCAACCTCTTTGTATAAGAAACATTCGTCTTTTTGAGGTTGACCAGATGGAGATGGTTGGTCTTTCTTCGGAACATACTTCTTCCCTGGTGGGGTAGAAGTTTGTTTCTCCAGTTTCTCATAGTAATCCAAAGGAACATTCATCTTTACCGGTGTGGTAGAAGATGATTGTTTTGCAGACTCTGAAACCTTTGGTTTTGGAGAACTTGATTTTGGCTTCCATGCTTGTTGAGATGACGCAACCCGCTTGTAAAATTTGTCATTTTTAGTTACCATCTTCTTTACGGGTTCGGTTTTCTTAACTGACTCTTTTGCAGATTCAGTTTTAACTTTGGCATTTTCCTTCTTTAAATACTTTTTCTAAACAAACATTGGAGCTTTTCCCTTTACATAATCTTTTCTTTTCGGATTCTCGACAACCACAGACTTAGGCTTCGAGTTGGTGCACTTTCGTGCAATGTGTCCAACTTGATTGCATTTGAAGCATGTTCGAGTGTCAACTACCCGACTTGTGCCTTCGGTCTGAGGCTGCGAGGCTTTCTTCTCAAAGAATTCTTCATTTGTTTTTGAAAAAATCTCATATTCTTACTCGGAGTGTGAACTCGAGCTTTTCACAAACACCTTTTTCTCAACAAATTTCTTGTACTGAAAGTTCTTTCTTTGATTTTTCTTACCACCCTGATAACCACCCGACCATTTGTTTTGGTTGTTGTTAGAAAATCGTGGCGGTACGACAGGTTTTTTGTAGTAAGATTTATCTTTTTCAAAATTCAATTGCTTTTCAGAACGTTTCAAACCTTCGATTTCATAAACATCAATCTCAACCAGTTTAAACACATTTTTCAATTTGTCAACATTCACATTCTCTAATGGAAACTCAAGATCCGAATACAACTTATCCGAACCCGACATCTTGTACATCACAAGAGTAGGTTTTTCACTTAAGTTGTTTTTGGAAGTTGATTTCGGAATGTAATTTTTCAGAAAGCATTCTTCGTCTTCAGTTGACTCACTGTCAGATTTGAAAATGTTTTCAACTACGTTTTTCACTTCAGTTGATTGCTCGATGAGAGTTTTAACACTGATTGTTGATGGTTCAACAACTATGTTTCCATTTGGATCCAAATAGCATTCCCGATCAGCATCCCATCTTTTTGTACTCTTAGCTTCTTTCCATGTTCGATAGATTTTATCATTCATGCCTTGGGCTAACATCTTCCTGTTGACATATTTTACTTCTTCTGTTTGGGTATCCTTGAAAGGAATGATTTTTGCCATGAAGGCATAACCCACTGAATCTTCTTCCGGTAATAATTCACTCCAATCAAATCCCTCATCATCATGGATAACGGCTAATGCTCTTGACTTTTCTTTGGGAGTATCTTCTAACTGTTTCATTCGTGGAGGTTCGGCTTTGTTTTGATAATAGATGTCTCTTTTATAATAATCCTCACGAAATGGATTGGCCGTTTCACCAGCAGCTGCATTTCGACATTCTCGTTTAAAATGCCCCTTTTGCTTGCATTTAAAGCATGTAACCTTCGATTTATCAAAACCTAGCTTTGTTGAAGGTCCACCAATGGAGTGTCTGCCTGTTATCTCCATGAATCTCTGAGCCCTTATGACCGCACTTACTGTAGGATCGGATTCCGACACAAACGAGTCGTTTGGAAGAGTTCTAGTTCGTTTCAGAGGCGGAAACTAAGAAACGAACGTGTAAACAGCTTGATATTCACTTTAATCCTCTTGTATATTAATTTGACACAGATTACATTCGAAAGGAAAACCGGCAGCACCTCGGTATCTTGTTCTGGCAAACGTTACAAATGACAAGTATGACAACCTATATATAGTAATAAAGATTTCGCTTGAACCTCCTTCAAGCGAGACCTTTGAAGCGAGACCTTTGAAATGTCTTGAAGCGAAATCCCATGTTACTTTTGTCTTGAAGCGAAACGTAACAATCTGAACAATTTTGTTTTGTCTTCATGTGCAATCTCATGTAAACATATGATATGATGTCATTGATGATGTCATCTAGATGATATCATCATGACATCATGTCTTGATTAGCTCCGCACCGAACCGAGACTCGAAACAAGACGAAGACAACAGATGTATGCACCAACAGACTCCCCCTCAGATGTTGACGAGTCTTAAGTGTCGAGTCTTCGCAATCTTCAGTCTTTATCAGTCTTAGAGCTTCCTTCATACTTCAACTAATCTCCTCCTCAGATGTCTTCAGACTCCCCCTCTCAATCTGCTGGGATCGTAGTCTGGAATTCACTTTCCACAGGTTCTTAGATCGTAACCTGGCACTCTATCAAACTCAGGTTTCGGAACCTGGCTAACCTGCAAAAACTCTACCCAAAAATAAATTTTCTGATAACAATTTGTGGATAAAATTTTCAAGTCTAATTTACCACTTGCAGGAATAACATTTATATTTCAAAACATTTCTCGTTTCATTTCAACACTCTTCAAACACTTTTACCCAAACCATTTGTTCATCATGTTTAGCACTCAGAATTTTGAAAATCAGCTCTTCAACACCAGTTGTCGAAAATCTTTTTGAATTTTTCAAAATTTATGCTAAAACACACTAAAATATTTTTGGATTTTTGAAAGTACTGAAAAGCAGTGAATGAAATATTTACAAACAATATTTTTGTGAGTTCGTGCAAGAGGATCATATCAGTTTTTGAGACAAATCACCAACACCGTTAAGCTTCATTTCATTTTAAGTTCTAAACGATTCACTTAGATTGTAAGTATGTTTGTCCACTTAAATTTTCACACAAAGTTCAATTGATCTGAGATACGAGATTAATGTTTTAAGCTCTTGAACTTATTCGTGTGTCCCACTACTTGAATATACTCCCGTATCCAGATCCCAATATTCAGTCTTACAGGTGAGTATACCACAGATGATATCTGTCAGGGTAATAAATTATAGTACGAGGGCCGTGAGAGCTCAGGTCGATCTTTCGATACGCAGAGAGATGACGGCTTCGACTTTTGGTGTGTCCCCTTTAGAGGATCTTTTGCATTACAACAGCAGCGACTATCAATTTTATTGTTTCATCAGCTTGCTGAGGGCGATGCTATGTTTCAAGCATTTGCAGAAAGCATTATCCGGGGACTAGGTCAGAAATTTCTTTCAGCAGAAGTCCCGGGATAATACCCCAGATATCACTGAGCATAAAAACCTAGTATCTCAGAATAAGGGACCTTTCAAACAAGATTTCAGGGGTTACCTATATATCCAAGTTTGTGTTAACCCACAGAACAAGCAAGTTTGAAATTTAGGTTTATATCTCGTCACAATCTACTAGATGTGCAAAAACCTACTGGCACATCATCAGTGAGACCGTTTATCACATTTTTCTTTCCAATTCTTTAGCATGCTGTGACAGTCCACTGATGTACTATCATTTCCTCTATTCTCAACGAAACTCATTTTTGAATTTTATCATGTTTTTGGCTTTTTCAAATTTTTCAAATGTTTTTGGATTTTCTTAAAAAATTTCTTACTCCCCCTAAAATGCAAACACATTTTAGGAAATTTGAAAACAAACTGTACACAAACATGACAACTGATATCAAATTGCTTCAATTCGCCATCCACTTGGCATAAACAATCAGAACTCCCCCTCACAACAAACTATTTTCCCATTATGATCTCAAAACACTTAAGTTTGTTTTAATCAAATGGTTTTTCCGGAAAACAAGTTTTGTTGATTTTATCACTTGTAAAATTAGGGGTTTGGTTCATCACATTGTCTATCAACCATTTGTAGAAAATCAGATACAACTTAATGTCCCTGATTTACCACTTTTAAGATCAATCCAATCAAACATTCTGAACCACTTGTAAAAATCACAACCATACAACTTAAACCTGTTTTTCAACCAATTTACCATCTTTTGATTGAATTCTCAAGGTGCCGATTCCTACTCCTCGCTTACATACCTGGGAGTTCCGGCAATTCCTGCAAAACTTCTCAAAAATTTTCAATTTTCAAACAAACACCATAAGAATGATGCCGATTCATGATCCACGATTACCAACTTGGGATCTCCGGCAAGTCCTCAGACTTACTGTTCATAGTACGAGCCATCCCAGTCACAAACCAGGGATGGTTCAACCTTATCTTTCTCCATCTTCTTCTCATAGAACTCTTTAACCCCTTTGACTTTTCGATCAATCATTTTACCAAAAATGTGTTTCACAGTGGGGTTAAAGGCCTTTTCAACATCAAAAACCTTTTTGTCATCATAAAATTGGTTTGATATTTCAACTTTACCAATTTTCTTCTTAAAATTTTCATCCTTCAATGATGGAAAATGAACATCATCCATTGGAGGAACTGAAGTTTTCAATTTTAACTCAACCTGTGGCTCTTCTGATTTTATGAAATCAGATTCATCGCCAGAAGATAGCTCCTCTGATTTCAACCTATCAGAATCATCGCTAGAGCTACCACTAGACTTCTTAACAACCCATTTCTGGTTGTCAAGATTTCCTCTTTTCTTGTAAAACCTGTTTGAACTTTTACCAATTTCAAAAATCGAATTTTTGAATAATTTGGTTCGGTCAATTGGTGGTTCAAACATAACTACTTTTTCTTTTTGTTTACGAAAAACTCCCTGTTTTGATGATATTGCCTTAGAACAATCTCTGGCAATATGTCCAACAGTGTTGCATTGGAAACAGGTTCTCGTATCTTTCCTTTGTCCAGCAAACTTCATCTCTTCTTGCTTCGTTGCAAGAAACTCACTATTTGACTGCCTCCAAAACTTTTTCTTTTCTTCCTCATCTCTTGATGTACCTGAAACAAATGTCATCTTTGCTTTAAAATCACGAACATATGTTTCATTTTTCTGTTTTTCTGTTGGAGTAAAACCAAGACCTTTCCTTTTGAAATTACGGTTAGGGTTTGATTTCTTGTGAAAACCAGAACCAGAACTGTAACCTTTTTTCTTGTTTAATCTTTGTTGTACTCTTGAGGTGTATTTTTTAGGTTTATCAATAAGATTTACATCTTTTAATTCAGAAATATTGATTTCTGTTAGTTTGAAAACCTTTTTGATCATCTCAGTTTTGACACCTCTTAGTGGAAATTCCTCATCAGAATATAATTTGTCGGAATCATTCAATGTATATGCAACTTTGAATGTTTCGTCACTCAAATTAGATTTTGATAACAGGAATTCTTTGTTGTAAACCCTTTTAACTGAAGAATTTTGACTGTTGACCGTCGAACTCGAACTTTCAGAACCAGACTTTGACTCTGACTTTGACTTTGACTCTGAGTTGGACTCCAACTTTGACTCCTCAGTTTCATCTTTATCCAACACCTGATCGACGACTTTCTTAATTAACTCGGACTCATGATCAGTGTCAGATGATGTAAACACGACATCAATATTTTCTGGCAAATTGACTGACGACTCCGACTCCCATTGTAAATTTGTTGCTTTTTCGACTCTTTCCTGATTTGGATTCCTGGGCAAATATCCATTTTCTAGCGGGGGTGGACATTTGTTATAACTGACTTCTTGTTTCTTACCAGAATCCTTCTTGTCAGTCTTTTTCTTTGTATCATTCTTCTTCTTGTTTTTCTTTTCTGGAGTCTTTTCTTCAGTGTCTTTTCCATCATCCTTCTTTTCTTCAGTTACTTCATCCTCTTCAAATGCCTTCATTCCTTCAACAGTCGGATAAATCCTGTCAATGACATAAGAAGTACATGAGTAACTTTTCAACAAACGATTAACTCTTTCAGTCTCAATTCTTTGCAATTCCAACTTTTGTTCTAGCACAGCACACTTCTCAATATAGTTGTTCACCACTTTTTGCTTTGTCATAAAAGCACCCTGAAGTGTCTTCATTGCAGTAGCTTGTTCTTCACTTGTCTGATTATACTGATTCATCGCTTTGTTCAGTACATCGTAAGATTCCTTCAAACTATTCAAATTATAGATCAATGTACTGTTCTGCTTCTTCACAGCTTCACAGTTTTCACACTTCACTGGAATCTTTTTAGCATCAACATCTTCATCAACTTTAAACTTTGCAACTTCAACTTTTACTTGCCTTTTGATCACTGGAATTTCTTCGTCATCACTGCTCACTGGAGTCTTGACCTTTTTCTTCTTCACGGAAACCTCCTCATCATCACTGCTGACTGGTGTTTTGATCTTTTTCTTTTTCTTTTTAACTTTATCATCATCACTATCACTTTCAGCAAGCAGTTTCATATCAGCATCAAATTTTCTCGCCCAATACTCAGTATCATCATCACTATCTTCTTCAACTTTGGCAACAAAAACTTTGTGAGCTGTATCTTGATCAGGAACATAATCATCCCAAGTAAAATTTTCCCACCTAAATCCTTCAGGTAACTTTTTGTCGTCTTGATTTATTATCAAAGCACTACCATTAACTCTCTTTAAAGAATCTTGATTCACTGCACACGCTCTCTTTCCAGAATCTTCAATCACATCCCTTCCATGTGCAGTTTGTGCTTGATGTTGACGTTGTTGAGATGGTTGCTGAGCAACTTGATGGTAGATGGCCTTTCGATAGTAATCATTGTTGTTGTTAAACGGATTTTGAGCTCCACTTGCTTCACGGTTTTTGCACTCCCTCTTGAAGTGTCCTTTTTCCCTGCAACGAAAACAAGTGACTTTAGATTTGTCAAAACCTAAAGTAGAAGTACCAGCCTCACGAAGATCATCTCTTCCAGTGATTTGCTTGAATTTCTCAGCTCTCCTCAACACGCTGGCCAAGCACCATTTTATGTCCATCAGTTCCATCTCTTCAGCATCGATCTGATCGTAATCTTCCTTTGTTAGCATTGGATTCCCGATTCGACCTGCAACAAAACTACCATAAGATTCAAGAACAGTTCCCAATAAAGACATGTGACTCTTAGCAATTTCTGCTGAATATTCTTCATCATTTTCCAAATTCAGTACAATGTTGCACTGAAATTTCTTGCCATTCTTTGTTGTTGAAATGTTCGGGTCAAAAGACGGAAATGATGTGAAACTTGTTTTGCTGTTTGATCCTGATGATGAACTTCCAGAATCATTCTTGGCGTTGTAAGCAGTTTCTATTTTTGGAGATAGATTTGTAGACTTCTCATTCACCCCTGCTTTATAATACAACCCAATATCCTGTTCACCATCGAAATCTTTCATCCGAATAACCTTTCTCTGCTCCATCTCCTGAGCTTCAATCTTTTCGATAAACTTGCTCAGTGTCAAATCTTTAAAACCTTTCTTGTTTCTTAGCATCATGAGATAAGTACCCCATGTTTCATATGGTAACGCATCTGATAATTTTTCAATCAATTCCTCATTGTCTTTAATGATCTTCAATCGTTTCATATTCGCCAACAGATTGCAGTATCTCTCAATTATTTGCTTAGTGTCCTCATTTTTCAATCTTCGAAACAAATCAAACTCTTTTTTCAGTAAAGACTTCTTGTTCTTGACCATTTCCTCACTGCCTTGAAACTTAGATCGTAAAGCTTTCCAAATTGAATATGAAGTTCCATTATGTTGCAATAGAACCAAAATATCTTCTTTCACAGCTTGTTGCAATAAACTCAGCATCATTTTCTCATCTTTGTATTTTTTTCTAGCATCAGCAGTCAGATCTTTAATCGGAACCACTTCTTCATCATCATTCATCGGTCGAACATATTTTGTCTCAACACATTCCCATGCATCTAGATAATTTGCCTGTACCCAGTTTTCAAACTTTTCTTCCCAACTCTTGTACTCCTCGATGTTCATGAGTTTCGGAGGTTTTTGCATCGTTCCTGTTTCGTTTTCCATCATCGTGTTCTGTGCCATAGTGATCGAGGAAACCGGAGTAGCAAATGCGTTGTAAAAATCTTCGTTCATGTTTCGGTTTTTCAACTAAACTGTATCTCCTTGTGAAAATACCTGTAGAATACCTGTCGAACAAAACAAACAACAATCAGTTTAAAGACTTATCAATTAACTGAAACAGACTAGTACTCGAACTGATGATTTTCTGTGCGGACTGAACGTTGACCAACTGTGCGGACTTCTAGGACCCGAATCGAATTCAAGTGACTTGACTTTTTGAAATCTTTGAACTCCAAACCGTACGAATTGACAGCTCAAGTGTCTTGAAACTCACACTATGATCTAAAATTGCATACAATCCAATTGACTAGCACATATAACCAAAGTATCACAAAAAAATTTAATCACACAAACACTATGATATTTCAACAATTAAAGTTCAACAATTAAGTCTGATTGGGTAAAGTCACTTTAAGTCACATGAGCCGTGAACTAAGACTTGGGCCAAAAACTTGATCTGTTAATGATGATGAAACACGGGCCAAAAACAATATTCTTTGAACGATGTAAACAATTGGCTGACACAATATTATTACTATCACATGTAAACTGACAAAATCCAACAAAAAATTCAGATTCTCGATAACACTAAAACTATAAAACTAAATTCTAGACAAACTATGATTGGGCCTATATCACATGTACCTTTAACCCTATTGGACCCTCCTATGACTTTTGCATAATTTTGAACATCACATACAAACATCACGTGGCTGACACAATCTCATGGTTTTATACAAATTGATAGACTAACACTTATCTAGATGGCATCTTAACATACATTCAGAATATAACTATCAACATATGTATCAACATAATACCATTGGACCGCACATAGTAATATACGTGATGACTTTTGTAGGTTATTAATGAATCAGCAATTTCAATGATTAACAAACACAAGTGTCAAGATAATATGATTGAGCCGAAAATTCCACCAAACCGACAATTGAGATTCAAGAAACAATTGATTAAATGCAACAAGACAATTTGACCATTTCTTATGTTCAGATCCACATGCACACTGACAACAATCAAGTGATTTTCTTTTCCTAAAACTGACTCCTCGAACAGAATGTTACACACAATACGATAAGATTTCAAGCGATACCCTAACTGTTTTTCAATCGATTTCGCTTCAACTATTCAAGCGAAATCGTGTAAAATAGTTGCTGATGTCATCATATGTTCGAACACTTGAAGCGAAAACACACAAAATTACAAGTTTTAGGCTGATTTTGATGCTGAAACTTTCCAGGAACAGTTAAAACAAGATTATGCGTGATATATGTGAATTTTAGCCGATTTTATCCGTAAAAAGTTTTGTTTTTCGAAAAAGAAAGGTGTAGAAGCAGATTTTACGGCTGAATTAACAAGAACTCTTCTTCACTGGCTCTGATACCAATTGTAGGATCGGATTCCGACACAAACGAGTCGTTTGGAAGAGTTCTAGTTCGTTTCAGAGGCGGAAACTAAGAAACGAACGTGTAAACAGCTTGATATTCACTTTAATCCTCTTGTATATTAATTTGACACAGATTACATTCGAAAGGAAAACCGGCAGCACCTCGGTATCTTGTTCTGGCAAACGTTACAAATGACAAGTATGACAACCTATATATAGTAATAAAGATTTCGCTTGAACCTCCTTCAAGCGAGACCTTTGAAGCGAGACCTTTGAAATGTCTTGAAGCGAAATCCCATGTTACTTTTGTCTTGAAGCGAAACGTAACAATCTGAACAATTTTGTTTTGTCTTCATGTGCAATCTCATGTAAACATATGATATGATGTCATTGATGATGTCATCTAGATGATATCATCATGACATCATGTCTTGATTAGCTCCGCACCGAACCGAGACTCGAAACAAGACGAAGACAACAGATGTATGCACCAACACTTACCATACACCATCTAATGTCAATCAACTCCATTTCTTCGGGGTCGATTTGATCATAATCTTCCTTGGTGAGGTTGGTGTTTCCGATCTTTCCAGCAACAAGGCTCTTATATGATTCCAAGACGGATGCCAAAAACACCATTTGCTGCTTGGCTGCTTCTTCGCTGAAGTTTTGTGCATTGTTGAGGTCTATAGCAATATTGCACTGGACCATGTTTTTCGGAACTGATTGTTGTTGTTGACTTGGAGCGGTTGAAGATGATCCTCCATGATAACCACTGCTTGGACTTTCTTGATTTGGCATGTTTGAGTTTTCTGCTGAGAATGCAGTCTTTGGTGACACAGTTTTTGGGATCATACTTCCTCGGTAATATAAATCAACATTTTGTTGATACGAGGAGTTGTTGACTTTGTTCGTCTTCCTGATTTCCAATTCATGACTCTCCAACCTTTCGATTAGCAAATCAACTGTCAGATCAGTCAACTTCACTGTGTTCTTCAACATTAGCGCAAAATACTGCCAATCTTTCTCATCAGGCAGTGAGTCAAACAACTTATCAACCAATTCTTCCTGTGTATACGTAATCCCATATCTTGTAAGCTCCATCTTTAAGTGACCGAATCTTTCTATCATTTTTGACACAGACTCATTTTTCATACACCCAAACAAATCAAATTCCTTTTTCAACATTTTTTTTCTTGTTTTTAACAATTTCTGCACCACCCACACACTTCATCTTTAATTTTTCCCCTAAATCCTTGGAATCTTTGTAGTCAATTAATGAAATAATATCATCCCTCACTGATTGATGTAATAAAACGATGCATTTCTATTCTGCAATGAAAGATTCTTGTGCAGTATCAGTTAAATTTTCATAGTCAGTTCTTCTGATGTCAAAACCATTTCTCAAACTCTTCCAACTTAGGTACCCGAAAGCCTTCAGCCATTCCTCAAACCTACTTGCCTATCTGTTGTATTCCTCGATAGCCATTAGCTTGGGCAGTTTGTTGTATGTGCCATACGCGTTATCCACGCTCAATGAGTCGATAATGGCTTTCTTTGGATTCGGGTTAGGATCAGTAGTGTTTGTGCTGCTTGACGTAGCGTCTCCTGTGTTGCTGGTGTAAGCAAAGATGTCACTAAAAGGATTGAGAAAATCGTCTCCCATTATTAGAGTACCTGAAATAGTTTACAAACACTTAGAAAAATTTTGTGATTTTGCAAAACTCTTACACTGTAGCACTTGAATCGGATGGTTGTCCGAACGAGTGCTTGTCCGTACGAGTGCTTGTCCGAACGAGTGCTTATCTGAATGAGTAGCAGATAAGCTTTTGTCCTTTCAACCTTACACCAATCGGATGACTGTCCGATCGAGTGGTAGGATGACGTAAGCACCAAATACACTTGCAACAATGCTGTCCGATCGACCTGTTGTTCGATCGGGTAGCACTGATGATGTCAGCACCATGGTTTCGCAGAACAATCTAAATCAAGTCGTTCGTACAGCTGTTCAAACGAGTTGATGATGTCAGCAAATCTAAGAACAGCTAAGCTAAGTCATCCGTATGGCTGTCTAAACGAATAGGTGACATCAGCATGCAGGAGCAGTTCTTCATAGTTTTTGATGATTTTTTATCTAGTTTTTGACGGAATTTTGTTATGAAATTTTGAAGGATTATGCTTTGATTGATTGCAAATCGATTGTTATCAGTTTTATCAAATTTTAACCGTAGATTCACGTCCAATTTTATGTTTTTCTGATTTTATGGTGACAAACTGAAAAACAATGTAAGAAATGAGTAGAAAGTGAGAGAAAATGTCAAATTTCCTATGAAATTTGACTCTGATCAGCAAGAAAAGCTCGAATTCCGGTGAATTCGTTGTCGTAGATCTCGATTCAGCTCCCTGGAAGCTCTGATACCACTTGTTGGTCCCTCGTATAGGATCTGTTCGTCAGGAACTTAGATGAATCGACTTTGACTAATGTGCGGAATCCATTTGATCAAATCACAGATGTATGACAAAGTATTCAACGATTAAACGCAGTCTGATCTTTCTATTCAACTGTTATGAAAGTACAAAAACGCCTGTAGAAGTCAGACAATGACAGATTTCTCTTTAGAGTCAAAAGTCCTAAATGAGATACCCTGGCCGGGTATATATAGGCAACTCAAGAACAAGGTTAGAGCTGACCGCACGGATGACATGCTGTCTGAACGGATGACATGCTGAACGAACGGATGAGTGCTGTCCGATCGGATGGCCCATCCGATCGGGTGACACTAGTCAACAAAGTCAACACTTTACAATCCAGCCCCATTTCCTGAGTTGTCGTTCTATCTAACATACATACATTACATAATTGTTCACAAAGGTCACAAATATACAAAACATGACTAAATGCTGACGGAAGCTACAGACGTATACACTAACAGCTTCTTGGATTTTAATATATATGTGGATATATATTTTGGTGTTCATAACCTAGCCATGACCTTGTGTGAAAATGTTGAATGTTTGTGTTTGTGATTTGTATTTAATTATTCAATGGGTTGAAATAATTGTTATTTTTGTCTTCCATTTGTAAAAATATGTAATTTATTTATTTTCATTTGGTATGTAAATAAATAGATTAGGTGCATTTTATTTTACTAGAAAAAATGTATTAGGATAATTTTTTTGTAAAAGAAGATGCACACAAAAATGCATTTTGGTTTTGGCTAATTTCGGGCCTAAAGGACTTCATTGTTCTTAACAGGATTTTAGCCCGATAACCAAGACACATTTTTGAAGTCCAAAGGAGTTTGGAGCTGAATATAAAAGACATTTGGAAGACTAAAGAATGTGAAGAAATCACAACACAAGAAGAATACTTGAAGCATTCGGATGCGGGATCAAGTGGGAGTTCAACGACACATTATTTGTGTCAATATTCACCCTTTAGGAAGGACCTTTTGACACACTTGTTTCGGCTAACAAGTGTGGTCAAAATAGTTGGCTATGGTTATGCGCCTATTTTTATGTATGTTATGCTTGTGTGGTTGCTTATTTATAGTGTTTGGATGATATTTGGATATGCATGCTTAACAAACTAATAATCAACAACAAGCTTAAAAATTGGTTCTTTAAATATCATTAAAAATGGTTAATAAAAGGTTATTAAAAATTAATGATTTTATAATAAAATGGGTTTTATTAAAAAGAACCTTGAAAATTGGTTTTCACTAAAGTACCAAGGATTTGAATGCATGCAAATGTATGGTACATAAAGTTTTCTAAACTAGAATTTTGAAAACTCAAAACCCCTTTTATAAAACAAGTCAAACACCATCCTTTTATACAACACTCGAATCACTTGGGAACTCTTATTATGGGATAAAGGTCACCTAACCACATTTGAGGGAACTTGTATATTCGAGGTGGGTTTACCATGTTTGTGGGATAAAGGTCGCCTAACCACTTATGTGTATAAACTCACACGTGTGTGTAAGTTAGACGACTTGATTTGGAAACCATGAACTTAGGGTCACCGAAGCATGGCGAACAAAGGTGTTGATGGGATTAAACATGCCAACTAAACATAAAGATGTTTAACCAATCCCATATGGCTAGAAGTTGCAAAGGGTTGTAATCGTCAAACGTTGACTACCTTGTTAATTTAAATAGAGGGATAAAGGTCACCTAACCAATATTTAAATGTAACGTTGGATTCTAGATTTTAATTATTAATTGTCTATGAGACATAAAAGGTTATTAATGATTAAATTATAATAATATCGAAAATACTAAAATTGAACCTTGTTAAGTTTTGTAGATGACCGCTAACAATATTACCCAAACCGTCCGTAACCTATCACTAAAAACAATCATTGAAAAGGATCGTCTCAATCATAACACTTCATGGATTAATATCGAAACTTAAGAATCGTTCTCAAGTAAGAGAAGATATCCTATGTGTTTAACGATCCTATTCCCGATGAACATCTTATGGAAGATGAGGATGCCTATAACGATTAGATTAAGTATACCGAGGATACCATGCAAGCCTCTCGCCTCATGTTAGGAATTATGATTCCCGAGATTCAAAAGGGTTTTGAACATCATGGGCGTACGACATGATTATCCAATTGAGGGAAATGTTCCTACTATAAGAAAGGGTAGAACGCTTCGAAACGGTTCGAGCGCTTCATGCATGTCGAATGGAGGAAACCCAATCGGTCTCATCTTATATCTTTAAGATGAAAAGCCACATTGATCACCTAGAAAGGCTCAATATGGATAAAAGGGGTTTATCCATTCTAACGATCAATGAGGATGGCAACAAGAAAGGGCATCACCCCGACACCAAAGCAAATGTTGCAAATGGAACGGGTACATCAAAGGGAAAGAAAGAAAAGAAAGGCTAAAGCGTAACCACCGAAACCAAAAGAAAAGAAGGCAAAGGTTGCCACCCAAACCTCGGGTACAATCTTTATGATACATATTGACCTTAATGTTATTTCTTCAAACACGTGGGTATTAGATACCGGATGTGGAACTTATGTTTGCAATTTGTTGCCAAGGGTTTAAAAAGAAATAAGAATTACAAGAAAGGAGACTATATTTTGAAACTTCCAAGTGGTTTGCAAATTGTTTTAAAAATGTTTTGAATGCTCTTAGTTTGACTAGGAACATTATTCAAGTTTCCCTTTTTGAGACAATATGGTCTTGATTTAAAGTTTGTAAACAATGACATTTATATTCCGATTAATGACATCTTTTACTTTAAAGCTATGCTTTCAAATGGTATTTATGAATTGGTTCATGATAATACATCATTTGATAGTTCAATGTACCAAGCAATCACCAAGAGACTCAAAATGGATTTGAGTGAGACCTATCTTTGGCATTATCGCCTTAGTCATATAAACAGAATCGCATACAAACACTTCAAAAGAATGGTCTTTTGGAAACAAATGAAATTGGTTCATTTGATATATGCGAATCTTGTTTAAAGGGGAAAATGACTAAGAAATCCTTTAGTGGAAAAGGGAAAAAAATTTATTAGGTATTATACATTCGGATGTATGTGGTCCTTTTAAGCCAATAATTAGGAATGGTGAAAGATACTTCATTACTATGACCTACAACTATAGTAGTTATGGTTATGTGTACTTGCTAAGATACAAAGATGAAGTTTTGAAACGTTCAAAATCTTCAAAAGTGAAGTAGATAAACAACTCAATCAAAGTTCTTCATTCTGATAGAGGAGAAATCGAACTCTATTGGATATGGTTCGATCTATGATGGCTAAGAGTGCATTATCTCTATCATTATGGGGTTACGCTTTGCTCTCCGTGGCCCGTGTATTAAATATGGCCCAAACCAAGAAAGTGGATAAGACACCCTTTTGAAATATGGCATGGAATGGCTCCATCATTATCATATTTGAAGGTATGAGGTTGTGAAGCTTATGTGAAGCAATACACCCCTAAACAAATTGGAAGTACAATCCACTAAGTGTATCTTTGTAGGATATCCTAAAGATGGTATAGGATATTATTTCTACAATCCAACAGAGCATAAGGTATTTGTTGCTCGAAAGGCTGAGTTTTTGGAAGCTAAGTTTCTTGTGGAAAGAATTAGTAGAACAGTGGAACTTGATAAGGATCGAGAACCACAAGCAGATACAAGTTTGGTTAATACTAGAACTCAACAAGATGTTGTTGAAAACGATCAAGTGGTTGATCATTACACATAAAACGTTCGCAGATCTGGTAGAATTAGTAGTCCACCTGAAAGATATGGATTTTTCATGGATGGATGCTACGTGGTAGATTTGGGTGAACCTACCACATACCATGATGCAATGTCAAAATACGATTGTTACAAATGGCTTCAAGCCATGAACGTAGAGATGCAATCCATGTATAACTACCAAGTATGGAAATTGGTTATGCAACCTCTTAACTCCAAAGTGGTTGGAAATAAATGGTTTTCAGGAAGAAAACAAATATGCTTGGAAACTTGGATACTTATAAAGGGAGACATGTAGCAAAAGGTTTCATTCAAACTCAAAGGGTTGATTATGATGAGACCTACTCGCCCGTGGCGATGCTAAAGTCAACTAGGATATTATTTGCCATACCTGCATAATATGATAATGAGATTTGGCAAGTGGATGTCAAAACGGCTTTCCTTAATAGATATCTTGAGGAAGATGTCTATATGGTTTAGCCTGAAGGTTTTGTCGATCCAAAACATCCTAACAAAGTATGCAAGTTAAAGAAATCAATATAAGGATTGAAACAAGCATCTAGAAGTGAGAATCACCGTTTTGATGAAGAGATTAGGGAATATGGATTCATCAAGAACGTTGATAAAGCTTGTGTGTATGAGAAGGCTAGTGGGAGCATTATTACTTTCTTAGTACTGTATGTCGATGACATTCTACTATTTGGAAATGACATTCCAACCATGGAAGGTGTAAAAACCTGGCTTGGAAGTTGTTTTTCCATTAAGGATCTTGGTGAAGTTGCCTATATTTTGGGAATAAAGATCTATAGGGATAGATCAAGGCGCTTGATAGGTTTAAACCAAAGTGCATACATTGACAAAGTCTTGAAAAGGTTCAAGATAAAGAACTTTATGAAAGGTTTGGTACCTGTTCAAGAGGGGACAATATTGAGTGCATATCAATGTCCAAGCTCAAAGGATGAGCAAGAAAGAATGAAAGGAATCCCATATGCGTCTGCTATAGGATCTATTATGTATGTAATGATATGATATGCACTAGAGAGGACAAGTCATGCACTTTAAGCATGACGAGAAGATACCAGCGAAATCCAAGTAACGGTCATTGGATGACTATTAGAGAGTATATTGAAATACCTTAGAAGGACTAAGGATATGTTTCTAATATATGGATCTGGTGAAGAAGAACTCGTTGTAAAGGGTTACATGAATACGAGTTTCGGAATTCGTTGTAAAGGGTTACATGGATACGAGTTTCCAAACTGATCGAGATAATTCTCGATTACAATCGGGGTAGCATTGTCCACTACAGAATCAGAATACATCGCCGCTTCATTGATCGAGATGATTCATGTGGATCTGCCACATGAATTATTGCCGATCTAGGGGTAGTCCCTACCATTCGGGACCCCTAGAGATCTTTGTGATAACGATGGTGTGATTGCTCAAATCAAGGAACCTCGTGCACATCAAAAGACTAGGCACATTGAGCGGAGTTTCAACTACATAAGGGATGAAGTTGAAAAGGGAAAGATATGTATTCGCAAAAGTTCACACTAATCAAAATATTACGGATCCACTCACGAAGCTCCTCGAACGGGCAAAGCATGAAGGGTCATACTTGTGCCTTAGGACTTCGATATTCTAGTGAATGGATTTGATCTATTTTGTATTTGGATATTGGAACAATTGTTATTATAACTCTTTATGGTAAGTTGAGTTATGTTCCATTTTAGCATGTTTAAATCCATGAATAAGTTACTTATTCTAAATGTCCGTAGTCGATCATACTTGTGGGAACAAATATGAATGTAAGACTATTATGAACTTGGATTGGTGGATATTCATTAGGTATGAATATAGAGCAAAGTGTTGCTGCCAAGGTTCATATATATTTGTGAGATACAAATATTGGACTGACTCGCTCTCAAATGTTATTGCATGGAATCATTTGTGATTGATCATAAGTAAATTTGAGTAAAGGCGAATATCATAGTATCCTCTGACCTGAGATACATATTGGGTCTTGATATTCACTAAATATTGTACCTTGACTTATTTCTTCGCTGTCAGTAATATGACAGTACATAATGCTAAGCTCAGGTGTGGTACAAGGTGATTGTGAGAGACGTATGTAGTCAAGAAGGGATTTGTTCCTCTTATTCATTGAGAGTAAGATGTCTAAGGCCTGCTAAAGTTAAATCAACAGAGAGTGATCACTCTATGTCTCTGGATTTAACATGACATCTGCAACAAAGGGATAAATGATCGATTCACCTAAATCATGTTCAAGTGAGGGACTTGAAGGGGATGATGTTATTGAATGGCACTTCGTCATACGTATTAGGTATAGTAAACCGTTGTTAGGCGTCATTTACTGCTTGCATCAATCTTCTATGTATCTTGTGCAAGTGGGAGATTGTTGGACTTTGTATGCCCAAGACACATATTAAATTGATGTGGCTAGTACGTTATGATCCAAGTCGGGTCATACCCAATAACAAACTAACAAACACCTATAATATTTATTTATGATGTGATCAAACAAATAAATATTAACACTTAGAATATTTAGAAATTGGTTTTATAAATAATTTAGAAATTGTTTTTCTAAATAATTGCATTTGTGAAACTAATAAATTATATGGATAATTTATTTTGAAAGAATATTTTATTTTGTTATTTAATAGGTTAAATAACTTTATAAAAGGTTGTGGAATATTGCATAAGTCTTATAACATATGATGTTATATTTTTATAAAAGTTATAAAAATATAAACAAAACTTAAAATTTTAATGGGAAAAATTTTTCATTGGTTGAAATAAAGGTCCTATGGCCGCCCACCCTTGTTGCTTCTTGGATTGGTTTTCCAGATTCCCATACATGCAAAATATCTCATATAAGATTACATGGGATTTGATTCTTCTCACACATAATTACACATAAGTTAGTTTCAAGTGCAAGAACACTAGAATTCCCTTATGAATTTTTGGCCAAGAGTAGGTTGTCAAAGGGATTTTTCAAGTGTAGAAATCCTAGCAACATAAGGTGTTTGTTGGAGGCTTGGGGTATGCAAGCTTGAGGTATTATCCTTTGAAGATTTTCATTCAAGAATATCATCCTCTTCATATCTCTTGCTATTTGGAAGGTAGTATTCTTACAACACCCTATGGTTGTGATTTTGATAGCATGCATGTTCGTATATGGATCCGGGGATTGGGTTTTGCATATAAAATGGGTTTTAATATCTTGAAAGTATAACATGTTTTATATAATATTTCCGCTGCGTTTTAATTTTATTTGGATAAAATTACTTTGATAAACATGTGAAAAACCCAACAACCATATCTAGTTAGATTTTGCATACCATTATTTCACGTATTGACACACGGCACAAATCAAGTAGCACATAAGGTATTACATTACGACATCGATATACTAGTGATGAATTTTTATTACTATGTGTTATGCATGACTAGGAGGCATATGATCACATACAAATATTAAACATATGGTCACTTAGTTAATCTATAACACAAGCCCACTTGTAAAAGGGTATTATGTCGGCCCATTATATATACCTCAAGTGTGCGGCCAGAGGACTATACAGTCCAACAGATGACTTGTGTAGTATGGTATGAGTGTGCGACAATATTTTTGTGCATGTTCCCATCAGTGTACAGTTTACTCCTATAACCAGCCCACAAGACATGCATGGCCCAATCATTTAGGAGCCCAAATGAGATTGTGCGGTTCAAACAATAATGTACGGTTCAATTTTCAATTGTTTGTGAGTGTACGACAGTAATGTTACAATTTTCGTGAGTGTGCGACACGTGGCTTGGCCAGTGCACGGCCCAAGGCGGCAGTTTGTACCTTGTGCTTTATCATGTTGTACATTCCCTTAGTGTGAGAAATCAACTTTTAAAACACATCATACCTCTGGTTTCTAGGATCAAACTGATAGGACAAAATTATTATATCATGTTCCTATTTGGCCAATTAATCATCAACATGCATATTCCTAGGATTTTATCACATTGATCTACCTCATCATGCATACGGCTCCCATTCTTGTGTCATTCAGCCCTTAAACAATTCATGACACAATCATCATTATTTTCATCACTTAAAACAGTAAATTAGAGGTCCTCATTATTCTAAGAATCACAATTTCTTACTTTTACGAACTCGGAAATCAAAGATTCGACTGTCTTTAAGCGATCAAGTGTGGGAACAGATTTAAACAGGGTGTATCATCATACATTCAATAGTTAGCAGATTCAAACATCAAGCATTCATTTGCACATGTATTTCAAACATCGAGCATTCATTCATCAAGCAATAAGTGTGCGGGTTAAATGTGATTATTCCTCTGATGTCGGCTGATTATAGCATATATATACCCCCTCCACAATAGTCGCACACTTGAACATCTGTTCCTTACCAACTGTGCGGGTTAAATTAGGGCATTTGAGTGTGTGTTGGGCTTCTGTTGGGCCAGATTTAAAGCGTGCGACCCATGAGGAATTCAAGGGTGCAGCCCAAACATCTTAACCAAGAAAAGGGGTGTTCGGGAAGGAGGTGAGTGTGCGTCTAGGCTTGTTTGATTATTACGCTAATAATAATTGTTAACATAATATTCCACATGACACACATATAATCTGTAGTAAATTAATTAGTCTATTTTATAGTTATCCACTAAGTCTCATACATACACGTATTATCATTAATAATTAACCTCATTATGATGTGGGATTACCAGTACAAAGTGAGGCGTGTGGGAATCCTGAAATGTCACACCACCCACCTTCATACACTCTTGGTATGATTTAAACCCCGCGGGGTTCTACTACAAAGTCAACTACCAAGATGCCTGGATGGACACTCGCGTTAATCTCGCGAAGGCAAACCAGATAAAAATTGAAGACCTACCACCAAAAATCCTAAATGGGGGAACACCCATGGAAAGAAGAAGACCCTCAAACGATAGAATGGGAAAAAACTATCATAGAATATTTTAATAATATTTGCGCGTTTACACACCCTCCCATGATCGTTCTGCCAACAGACCCCAGGAGAAACCCGGTATTTGATCCCGCCCAGGATGATGAACCGTTTCACAAGAACCGCCCCCGTTTACCATTGTAATTCGCGACTTCGCAAAACCAAATTAAAATCGGGCTATGAATGTTTTATTTAGTGTGTCAATGGTGTGCTTAGGATTAAATAAAGTTTTAATCACTCTTAAAGTGATGTAAGCACTTATGTCATGTACTTTGTTGTTTTCCTAGATATTTTCTATGTATTATTAAGTGTGATGTCATGGATGATGTAATCAAATCTTTTCTTGGCTTATAAAAGGAAGGCTCCCCCTCATTTGTAAATCATTATTGGAAAGAAATAAAATCTTCTTCTATATTTATCTCTATCTTCTCTCTACTTTCTCACTCTAAATTCCAGAGTCTAGTAAAGAGTCTTGAGTCTTTTTGAGTCCTTCTGAGTCCAAACCCTTGAGTCTTTTATGTTTATCACCCTAGTCACTCTTACTGATCTTATATAGATTAGCCATACACTCCCCCCCCCCCCCCCCAATCTATAGGATAATTAGATCAAGTTGCAAAACAATTTACTAAAAGTCGACATAATTAGTAAATGAGATTCTTAGTACGAATAAATCAATCCATTTAACATCATGTAATAGATTTTGTGTTTATTAATGTCCCCACACCCTTCTACATGATGGTGAGTTGCTCAGTTGGTTTGACCTTATTTTTTGAGCATAGTACACGATGGACTCAGTGTGGTTTATCAGACCATGTGTAGTGGTTAACACCCCACCCTTGGGCGTTTTGCGCCATGTGGCAATACAGTCAACAACGGGCATTATATGACGTTTTCTAAAATGGGTGTAGTAGGGATGTGGGGCATTATGTTAAAAAGGGGTGTAAATAAAATTAAATAAAAAAACATCAAAAATATTTTATTGGGCATTATGTTTAAACCTGCATGTGATTAGTCAATTGAAAGTTCTCTCCGGCGTGGAATATTTCACGCTCCAACCTATTTTGGTTGAAAAACGCCCAAGGGGGCGGAGATGTGGGCGTGGGGTGGCGTTGTTTGGCTCAAAAACGCCTAAAACAAGGGCCACTATGGGTGGTCTCAGAACTTTGAATTTGATCCTCACCTTTTTCAAAACTATGGATGGTCTGATGGTTTGCACTTTGTAACGCATTTAATTTCCAACTTTGTCAAAAGATACATGGACGGCCCCAATGGTTTGCACTTAGTAACGTATTTAGTCCCTAACTAACCTTCTGGGGTAGCCCAGTTGGCCACCGACCCCCACCTCTTCCCGAGGCACCCGGGTTCGAGTCTTGGGGATACAACGGGGAACCACCCAAGATGAGAACTCGGTATGGGGATTCACCGCGGAGCTTAGCTTGTCGGGTGCGGCTCCCGGGGGGAAACCCCCCCGGCGGTTGGGAGGACCGTGCATTATCCCCCCCCCCCCCCATTTAGTCCCTGACTTCACCATGCTTGAATCTTATGATTTGTTGGTTGGGGAATAAATACGTTACTAAGTACACACCATAAAGGTCATCCATGTACTTTTGAAAAGCCAGAGAATAAATCCAAATTTTTTGTAAATTGCGGGGACAACGTAACACCCCAAAATCCTAATTTTGACTGTAGTTCCCACTCGTGCTCTCTCACTCCCTCCATAGTCGCCTAAGCTTTTTTTTTTCTTTTCTTGTTCCTGTTATAATTATGTTGTTTTGATTTCAGCTGCTACTTCTTTAGTTAAGTTTAATCCAACTATTTTTCCATAATATTGTAATCATTGTTCCTGCTATGATCATGTTAAGTTCTATGTTAAGTATAGCTAAGATTAAGAGTGACTAGAGGTATAGCTAGATCGTAAGGTTTTATTATAAGTTTAATCTATTATCGAATCCCAAACCGTAAAACCAAACCAAAACCAAACCGTTAATGGTTAGGTTTGATTCGGTTTTAATTTTCAACGGTTCGGTTTACGGTTTGACCTAAAAACCGGCCAAACCAAACCATGAACATGATAACATCCCTATTGTTAGATTTTGCATGCATGAGGAACCAAATTGCAAGACATGGATAATACGGGTGTGTAGTACAAAAGGTCTTTGTAAGCAGGAGGCAAATTGTAATTTACTCCTTACAAAAATAGGCTAAAAGTAATTAGGTGAATCTTAAAATTAATCTTAAATCAACTATTATTGATGCAAGCCCAAGTGTAGAGGATCGGGCCATTACATTTCTGGAGGCCCATGATCGAGCTTCCAAGGTTATTTTACGAAAACGAGCATAACTTTGGCTACGGGTCTCCGTTTTAGGCGTTCGACCAGTCAAATCGAAGCTTGAAACGAGGAGCACGTCGTGGCAAGGTCCCGGAGGCGCCTTGTCCAAGTTTCGGCTCCTCTAGATCTTTGCAAATAGATAGAAAATAAAATAAATACGCTTTATTGATAACAATTAAGATGTGAAACTTTCAAGATAAGTCAATAACTGGGATGCAAATTATTATACGAAAGCTCTTAACATATTAAATTATGTTTTAAAAATACATACATCTAACCCATCTCCATCTCAAATTTAAAAAATATCAAGCAAAACAAAATCAATACTTCAATTGTTACATTTGAATTCTTTGGAACCCTTTCTAGACCAGGCTGTGGGCAATTTTAAAACATGATATATCCAATAAATATCATAAATTGCCCTCTTTCGTGTATCCCAAAGTTAATTGGTTTGATGTATAGGAGATTAGCATATTGTAGTTTCAATGGATTTTTTTACTATGAGAATGTACCGTTAACAAATTCAACAGTGAAAACATTGTAACTTTTACCCGGTTACGTTGAATCAGTTTGGATTGTGCTAAACTGTCCTTGGCATTGTAGTGGTTCTTGGATGATTGTCTTAGCATCTATCGTACTCAGGTCGCAGATTTGTTACAAAGTTTTTCCGGTTGATATTTTGTTGCTCGTGTTTGGCGCAAGTAGTCCCTATTATGCGAAGATTAGGTTAGTTTCATTCTCATAGTCACGGTTAGGAGAACTTCTGATGCATGGTTGCAGCTTGATGTAACCCTATCGCACATTCATGTCATGTTGTTTGGTTGCTTGAGTGTTCGACTTTTGTGTTGGCCAACCGAGAGTTTCGAAGTTTGAGTTTGCAAGCTAACAACAAATAACTCAAAACCTAAACAAACCAACCCTTTTTTATAGACAACAAAACAGAAATATGAGGAGACATGTGGAAAATTCTCTCTTTTTTATACAACAAACCTGTACATAAAAGAAAAAAGTCACATTTTATAATCTAAACTTCTAATTCATGGCTGCATCTGGTTGCTAGTTTCAAGGCATCCACGTTGCCATGCCAAGGAGACGTATATCATCATCGCCTTGGAAACAATCATACCCATCCCAAACAAAAAAAAACGAACATCCCAAATAAGCACATAGTTTTAAATTAACCATATTTCAAAAATATAAATGAAAAAAACAGAAACTAGTAAATCGGCATCATAGTTTCATAAGTCTACTTCTCTCAACTTCACTTCAAGCAAGATCTTGTCTTTTAGACTTTGCCAAAGCCTTCAATAGGAAAAAAAATACAAATTATTAACTTAAAATATAAAACATTACTCATCAAAATATTAAACAATAATTAAGCATGTATTGTTTAACTTTTGTTCTTGATCTATCGTTTCGATACTTGTGTAGGAGTGTTAGAGATAGAAAAAGCAGAAAACCGAGAAGAAATGGCAGTCTTGGATGATTCTTGTGAACCATGCAACCCTCGAGAACGAACATATGAGATTGTTGATGTATCAGATGAAGAAAGATCTCCCAAATGCTTGAAATTGGTAAATGGTAATGACTAATGAGATTTTATTAATGTTTATAGTAACAAAATTATCGATGATTTTGTAGTGTTCAGCCTAAATAAATTCTTGTCGACTTATAAATACGACCCACAAAATTAGAAGTTCAAAAATGTAGTTCTACTTCTTTTTGGATATCAAGAACACTTAATAACGGCCGTTGACTTTCGTCAAGTTTGACTTTTGTTTTCTGCCTTGTGACCATTTTATCTAATAAATACAAAATAAACATAACCTAAGTCTAGATTGCATTCTAACACTTCTTGCTTACATCAAGTGACAAGAAATGAAGACGGGACACAACGTATTTATGGCCCGAGGAAAATGGTGTGAATGAATAGAAGCTTAAAAGTGGCTAAATTTATCTCTAATTGGTTGGATGGTTAACCTGTTGATTGAGTTAAAACCTTAAACTTTTAATTTAGTAATGTTGGTTACTTTTAGTTAAAAGTGACAGTTGGTCATATATAAGCCACTTAAACATTCTATCTATTTATTTTCAGGATTCACATGAAGAAAATGAGTTTCCTTCTCCAACTGGGCTTTCACATTCACACATGATCGAAGAACCCAAGAGTAGTGCAAGTGATTAAACTGAGGCTGTAAACAAACAAAAACTAAACAAACAAAAGTTTGCCATCTTAAATACAATGACTTCTACTTATGCTTATATATCAAACCACAAATTTTATACTTGCTAAAAACGTATGATGACGGGATTATATGTTGTTGTAGGTCCACCCGGAGGATCGAGTAACCTCTATTCCCTGTTTTCCGACAAACCCGAAAGTGCGGAATCCAAACGGGTAAGTTAAACCAAGTTACGAACATGTAAGACACAATATTCAACGATTAACACTCAATGTATTAATGCTAGAAAACGGTTACAATACGGTGTTTACAAATGTTCTCTGTAAACTCTCAGTGTGTGTGTTACAATGTGTTCGCTCGCAAATCTATTCAGACTTGTCTAACTATGTTCTGTCTGATATCTGTGTATTTATACTAGATGACTGACGAAATCAAGAACTGGACGAAAACACATCGACGAAATCCCAAGTCTAGACGAAATCAGGTGATTTCGTCCATCAGTGATTTCACCATAAAGGGATTTCGCCCAAACAAGTGTTTTCGTCATGTGAGATTGGGCTTGGGCTTCATACAAACTTCGTCATACATGTCACATGGTATTTGGGCCTTGTCTCATGTTGGACCAAACATAACACAGAAACAGCTAATGAATTCATATAGAATTCACGTTCAATTCATGCACACATATGTTATCATATGACAATGACATCATCATGACATCAACATGGTGATGTCATGGTGATGTCATGGTGAAGGGGGCCTTGTCTCATGTTGGACCAAACATAACACAGAAACAGCTAATGAATTCATATAGAATTCACGTTCAATTCATGCACACATATGTTATCATATGACAATGACATCATCATGACATCAACATGGTGATGTCATGGTGATGTGGCAACGGGAAAGGTTCGCGGCTCTCCGTGCTTCGCCTGTCGAACTCTGGGACGCACGACGGAGGAATGTCGTGACGTCGGGCTTGAGCCGAACCTAACTGGGTCGAACCGAACCGAGTCGCGTCCACAAAATATGTATCAACAAACTCCCCCTTGGACGCTACTCGTGAGGTTCGTCTTCCGTGTCTTTTGTGTCTTTCATGTCGGAGGATCTTCAAAGGTCTTCACGTGTCATAGTCAGGGAATGTATCAACAAACTCCCCCTTGAATGATGCTCGTGAATCTTTTGGACTTCAAAACTTTAGATCCTTGAGGTGTTGATGAGTGATCAACTGCAACCCGATCATCTTGATCTTCTGATTGCATCAACGCGTGTCTTCACTTTACGGCTAGTCATCTGACACGTTCTCTTCACCTTTAGCTGATTCTGATGTAGCATCTACACATACAAGAAAGCTAAACACGTAATGAGAACAACCGTTTTAGAATATAGACAAATTAAACAAACGACACATATGAGATCAAATCTCATTCAAACACCGACCGACAATAGTTTGAAAGTTTAAACAAATTTGTTCAATTTTAGTTCTTAACTTTCAAAACTTGTTAACTTCGACAGTTTAAGAAGATGCAATTGTTTTCCGGCTTACAATCAGGATTTTGGGTAGGATAGACTTGAGTTCCAACATCGGTTAATCAAAAATAAACTAGAAGCAAAATCTTTTTGGCTTTTTATAAAGTTTAGATTAAAACACACCTAAAATCTTTTTGGAATTTTTCATTTTTCAAATGTAAATACGGAAAGCAATAAACAAATATATACAAAGATGCAGAAACTGAAAACAGTAAATAAATATTTACAGACAACTTTTTGCGAGTTTCGAGGGTAAGAGAATCATATCAGTGTACGGTCATGTCAAAACGCTCTTTTTGTTCAATTAGTTAACATTTAGATAAGCATCCTATAACAATTATCGGTATTGTTGTCCACTTAAGCTCAACTTATCAGATGTAATCATGGCGAGGGGATACGTTAAGGTATGATTTATACTTACCGACCGGTGTTCATCCACACACGACACATTCCCCGTATCAAGGTATGCACGAGGGTTCATCTTACCGGTGAGTATACTGTTTATCATCCGTTTGACCATATAAAAAATGTGAGAAACTCACTTATTTTGATTGAAAACAAGCCCTATGTGATAGAATCACTTATTGATGAGGAACTTGATTTTCAGATGCATGAGGGCACAGGAGCAAGTTCGTGAACAGGTCAGTACTTTCGTACAGCAGAGAGACGAACTTGACTCCCGGATAAATGTGATATATTATCACTTATTTTGTTTGGACATGTGATTGTTGATCACTTATTGAGGTCGAATGCAATATGTACACGTATGTATAGTATCATGGAAGACCTAGACTTCGTCTCCGTTATTTTTACGGTTTGATACAACCATGATACCCAGATGATAAGACAGCATAAAGACCGAATATCTCAGAACCTCGGCAATCAATCAAACGAAATTTCGGTACTAAGACCATATGCCAATGTGCGGCTCCCACCTGGTCTTCAGTCGATTAAGGTTTATATCACCCTGCACACTTTAAAATGATTGTGAGCCTACCAATACATATTATATAGAGCTGTTTATCGTTTTTCATTTTAAGTTCAGTTCGAAGAGGATTCGACAGACCACTGATGTACTATCATATTCTCCTTTTCTCGCTAGGAAACTCATTTTTGTTTTTCTATTGTTTTTGAGTTTTGAAATTTTTCGATGTTTTTGAATTTTCAAATTTGGATTTACTCCCCCTAAAATCAACAAACTAAGATAAATTTTAAAAACACAGAGGTTTTGCAAAAACGATTTCTCGATATCGGTTAACTCATGTTTTACCTCAATGCCGTTTACTAAATTAAGTTTTAATCAGAAAAAGATTTATCGAATTTTGGAAAAATCAGTTGGCACGTCGGTAAGTGGTGCGGACCATGACAACATTGACGAGTTTCATAGTGAAACAATCACGTGTGAGGTGATATTAGAGATCAACGTGTCTGACCAAAGAGTGCTGATACGAGATGTTACTAAATCATAAAGCATCTTAAATATCGACAAGAATAGGAGAGATTAGAAATTTAAAACCGTATCCTGCAACTGCTTCGTGCATTGCAAGGAATCTGAGTGCTCTCCCAAACTGGATATCCACCCGGTGTGGATTTCAAAGTCGATTTTGTAGCTACTGAGAAATCTCTTCACAGCAACAAGATCATAAACCTATGGGTCCGGCTGGTTTTCCACATAGCACCAGCGAAGGTCTTTGACTTTCTCTTTAAGAAGTAGTGTGCGGTTGTTCAATCCACGCCAAGGCATCCGCACACCCGGTTGGTTTGTTCAACAAACACATTTTCTACAATCACACCGCGAAGAAAAATACATTGCACGTTCATCTTGTTGATTTTGAACTTCTGACGTGCTGCAGGTGCGTACATTTTGATTGAATCTATCCTGGGGACCCGATCAAAGCCTTGAACAATCAAACTTTGGAATGATTTTTCATTTTTTCGAAGCTTTACAATTTCTTTCGACAGACAATTATGTCTTCTTTTCTTTTTCTCTCCATCAAAGGCAACAATTTCTTTTGTCGCCGATCTTGTGCATGGACACTCCACTATTAACAATCCAATGACTATCGATAGTTCCTCCTGGAACATCCTGCACACTCACTCAGAGATTAGTTGGAGAGGGGGACCCAAGCCTTCATAGACTTAGGTTGCCCGTGAGAATCAAGAAATGTAATTTCAATCTCTTGATGATTTGGAAATTTCACGCCTCCCCCTGAACCTTCACCCGTTTTAGGTTTCCAATACTGTTTTCGTTTACCAGATTGTGCATTATTAACAATTTTTGGTGTTAACGGTTGTGATGAACTTGGTTCCCTTTTAACAGATTCCGGTTTTAAAGCCTTTTCGATCACCTTCACATTTTGACGTCGTTGTTTTGTTTCTTGTTCTTTAACAGTTCTTTTATCATGTTTTGGTGAAACAGGACGATGTTGTGGATGAACTTGTTCAGAGGGGGCTCTTTCAACAAAATTTGGTTTGGGCGAGTTTGTGCAGTCTCTAATGATGTGCCCAACCTTCCCACATTTGAAACAAGTTCTCCTTTCAACAAACTTAGGAGAACCGGTTCGACTTTCACTTGTTGAACCTGTAGACCCAGAGGTACTTGTTCCTTTATCACACCCATTTGTGTGTTGGGTGTAATTGTTTTGAGCGTTACGTTTTAAAAACTTGACTTGTTGGACAAAATTGGTGTTTGATTTGTTTTCAAAAGTCTCAATTTTATCAGTACCCTTGGATGCTACAAATTTAACATCATTGTTTTTCTTCTTGAAACGAGCTCCTTTGGTCTCAACCTTCGGTTGTGAACCTTTAGAATTTTGAGCTCGTTGTTGTTGCTGTTTACCCTTAAAAGCAATAGGTTGTTGCTTCGTTGGTGATTTTTGATTTCCAAATTTTCTTCTAACTTCAGCTTTTGGAATCGGATCACACTGAGTTACTGAAACTCTCGGGATCCCCTTTTCCAAAATCTTACTGGTAGTATCTTCAAACACTTTATCAATCAAAGATTGATTGACATTTTTAATTGGAAAAGTTGTGTTTGAATAAATTTTATCATCACCAACTAAAGTGTACAACACGTTATTACTCTTAACGGTAGACACAGATTTCTTGTCATTCTTGACAGGATCTATCACTTGTTTGACAACTGGTTGAACAACAGGAGTAGGAGGATCATAGTTTCATAAGTCTACTTCTCTCAACTTCACTTCAAGCAAGATCTTGTCTTTTAGACTTTGCCAAAGCCTTCAATAGAAAAAAAAAATACAAATTATTAACTTAAAATATAAAACATTACTCATCAAAATATTAAACAATAATTAAGCATGTATTGTTTAACTTTTGTTCTTGATCTATCGTTTCGATACTTGTGTAGGAGTGTTAGAGATAGAAAAAGCAGAAAACCGAGAAGAAATGGCTGTCTTGGATGATTCTTGTGAACCATGCAACCCTTGAGAACGAACATATGAGATTGTTGATGTATCAGATGAAGAAAGATCTCCCAAATGCTTGAAATTGGTAAATGGTAATGACTAATGAGGTTTTATTAATGTTTATAGTAACAAAATTATCGATGATTTTGTAGTGTTCAGCCTAAATAAATTCTTGTCGACTTATAAATACGACCCACAAAATTAGAAGTTAAAAAATGTTGTTCTACTTCTTTTTGGATATCAAGAACACTTAATAACGGCCGTTGACTTTCGTCAAGTTTGACTTTTGTTTTCTGCCTTGTGACCATTTTATCTAATAAATACAAAATAAACATAACCTAAGTCTAGATTACATTCTAACACTTCTTGCTTACATCAAGTGACAAGAAATGAAGACGGGACACAACGTATTTATGGCCCGAGGAAAATGGTGTGAATGAATAGAAGCTTAAAAGTGGCTAAATTTATATCTAATTGGTTGGATGGTTAACCTGTTGATTGAGTTAAAACCTTAAACTTTTAATTTAGTAATGTTGGTTACTTTTAGTTAAAAGTGACAGTTGGTCATATATAAGCCACTTAAACATTCTATCTATTTATTTTCAGGATTCACATGAAGAAAATGAGTTTCCTTCTCCAACTGGGCTTTCACATTCACACATGATCGAAGAACCCAAGAGTAGTGCAAGTGATTAAACTGAGGCTGTAAACAAACAAAAACTAAACAAACAAAAGTTTGCCATCTTAAATACAATGACTTCTACTTATGCTTATATATCAAACCACAAATTTTATACTTGCTAAAAACGTATGATGACGGGATTATATGTTGTTGTAGGTCCACCCGGAGGATCGAGTAACCTCTATTCCCTGTTTTCCGACAAACCCGAAAGTGCGGAATCCAAACGGGTAAGTTAAACCAAGTTACGAACACGTAAGACACAATATTCAACGATTAACACTCAATGTATTAATGCTAGAAAACGGTTACAATATGGTGTTTACAAATGTTCTCTGTAAACTCTCAGTGTGTGTGTTACAATGTGTTCGCTCGCAATTCTATTCAGACTTGTCTAACTATGTTCTGTCTGATATCTGTGTATTTATACTAGATGACTGACTAAATCAAGAACTGGACGAAAACACATCGACGAAATCAGGTGATTTCGTCCATCAGTGATTTCACCATAAAGGGATTTCGCCCAAACAAGTGTTTTCGTCATGTGAGATTGGGCTTGGGCTTCATAAAAACTTCGTCATACATGTCACATGGTATTTGGGCCTTGTCTCATGTTGGACCAAACATAACACAGAAACAGCTAATGAATTCATATAGAATTCACGTTCAATTCATGCACACATATGTTATCATATGACAATGACATCATCATGACATCAACATGGTGATGTCATGGTGATGTGGCGACGGGAAAGGTTCGCGGCTCTCCGTGCTTCGCGTGTCGAACTCTGGGACGCACGACGGAGGAATGTCGTGACGTCGGGCTTGAGCCGAACCTAACCGGGTCGAACCGAACCGAGTTGAACCGAACCGAGTCGCGTCCACAAAATATGTATCAACAAACTCCCCCTTGGACGCTACTCGTGAGGTTCGTCTTCCGTGTCTTTTGTGTCTTTCATGTCGGAGGATCTTCAAAGGTCTTCACGTGTCATAGTCAGGGAATGTATCAACAAACTCCCCCTTGAATGATGCTCGTGAATCTTTTGGACTTCAAAACTTTAGATCCTTGAGGTGTTGATGAGTGATCAACTGCAACCCGATCATCTTGATCTTCTGATTGCATCAACGCGTGTCTTCACTTTACGGCTAGTCATCTGACACGTTCTCTTCACCTTTAGCTGATTCTGATGTAGCATCTGCACATACAAGAAAGCTAAACACGTAATGAGAACAACCGTTTTAGAATATAGACAAATTAAACAAACGACACATATGAGATCAAATCTCATTCAAACACCGACCGACAATAGTTTGAAAGTTTAAACAAATTTGTTCAATTTTAGTTCTTAACTTTCAAAACTTGTTAACTTCGACAGTTTAAGAAGATGCAATTGTTTTCCGGCTTACAATCAGGATTTTGGGTAGGATAGACTTGAGTTCCAACATCGGTTAATCAAAAATAAACTAGAAGCAAAATCTTTTTGGCTTTTTATAAAGTTTAGATTAAAACACACCTAAAATCTTTTTGGGATTTTTCATTTTTCAAATGTAAAGACGGAAAGCAATAAACAAATATATACAAAGATGCAGAAACTGAAAACAGTAAATAAATATTTACAGACAACTTTTTGCGAGTTTCGAGGGTAAGAGAATCATATCAGTGTACGGTCATGTCAAAACGCTCTTTTTGTTCAATTAGTTAACATTTAGATAAGCATCCTATAACAATTATCGGTATTGTTGTCCACTTAAGCTCAACTTATCAGATGTAATCATGGCGAGGGGATACGTTAAGGTATGATTTATACTTACCGACCGGTGTTCATCCACACACGACACATTCCCGTATCAAGGTATGCACGAGGGTTCATCTTACCGGTGAGTATACTGTTTATCATCCGTTTGACCGTATAAAAGATGTGAGAAACTCGCTTATTTTGATTGAAAACAAGCCCTATGTGATAGAATCACTTATTGATGAGGAACTTGATTTTCAGATGCATGAGGGCACAGGAGCAAGTTCGTGAACAGGTCAGTACTTTCGTACAGCAGAGAGACGAACTTGACTCCCGGATAAATGTGATATATTATCACTTATTTTGTTTGGACATGTGATTGTTGATCACTTATTGAGGTCGAATGCAATATGTACACGTATGTATAGTATCATGGAAGACCTAGACTTCGTCTCCGTTATTTTTACGGTTTGATACAACCATGATACCCAGATGATAAGACAGCATAAAGACCGAATATCTCAGAACCTCGGCAATCAATCAAACGAAATTTCGGTACTAAGACCATATGCCAATGTGCGGCTCCCACCTGGTCTTCAGTCGATTAAGGTTTATATCACCCTGCACACTTTAAAATGATTGTGAGCCTACCAATACATATTATATAGAGCTGTTTATCGTTTTTCATTTTAAGTTCAGTTCGAAGAGGATTCGACAGACCACTGATGTACTATCATATTCTCCTTTTCTCGCTAGGAAACTCATTTTTGTTTTTCTATTGTTTTTGAGTTTTGAAATTTTTCGATGTTTTTGAATTTTCAAATTTGGATTTACTCCCCCTAAAATCAACAAACTAAGATAAATTTTAAAAACACAGAGGTTTTGCAAAAACGATTTCCCGATATCGGTTAACTCATGTTTTACCTCAATGCCGTTTACTAAAATTAAGTTTTAATCAGAAAAAGATTTATCGAATTTTGGAAAAATCAGTTGGCACGTCGGTAAGTGGTGCGGACCATGACAACATTGACGAGTTTCATAGTGAAACAATCACGTGTGAGGTGATATTTGAGATCAACGTGTCTGACCAAAGAGTGCTGATACGAGATGTTACTAAATCATAAAGCATCTTAAATATCGACAAGAATAGGAGAGATTAGAAATTTAAAACCGTATCCTGCAACTGCTTCGTGCATTGCAAGGAATCTGAGTGCTCTCCCAAACTGGATATCCACCCGGTGTGGATTTCAAAGTCGATTTTGTAGCTACTGAGAAATCTCTTCACAGCAACAAGATCATAAACCTATGGGTCCGGCTGGTTTTCCACATAGCACCAGCGAAGGTCTTTGACTTTCTCTTTGAGAAGTAGTGTGCGGTTGTTCAATCCACGCCAAGGCATCCGCACACCCGGTTGGTTTGTTCAACAAACACATTTTCTACAATCACACCGCGAAGAAATATACATTGCACGTTCATCTTGTTGATTTTGAACTTCTGACGTGCTGCAGGTGCATACATTTTGATTGAATCTATCCTGGGGACCCGATCAAAGCCTTGAACAATCAAACTTTGGAATGATTTTTCATTTTTTCGAAGCTTTACAATTTCTTTCGACAGACAATTCTGTCTTCTTTTCTTTTTCTCTCCATCAAAGGCAACAATTTCTTTTGTCGCCGATCTTGTGCATGGACACTCCAGTATTAACAATCCAATGACTATCGATAGTTCCTCCTGGAACATCCTGCACACTCACTCAGAGATTAGTTGGAGAGGGGGACCCAAGCCTTCATAGACTTGGGTTGCCCGTGAGAATCAAGAAATGTAATTTCAATCTCTTGATGATTTGGAAATTTCACGCCTCCCCCTGAACCTTCACCCGTTTTAGGTTTCCAATACTGTTTTCGTTTACCAGATTGTGCATTATTAACCATTTTTGGTGTTAACGGTTGTGATGAACTTGGTTCCCTTTTAACAGATTCCGGTTTTAAAGCCTTTTCGATCACCTTCACATTTTGACGTCGTTGTTTTGTTTCTTGTTCTTTAACAGTTCTTTTATCACGTTTTGGTGAAACAGGATGACGTTGTGGATGAACTTGTTCAGAAGGGGCTCTTTCAACAAAATTTGGTTTGGGCGAGTTTGTGCAGTCTCTAATGATGTGCCCAACCTTCCCACATTTGAAACAAGTTCTCCTTTCAACAAACTTAGGAGAACCGGTTCGACTTTCACTTGTTGAACCTGTAGACCCAGAGGTACTTGTTCCTTTATCACACCCATTTGTGTGTTGGGTGTAATTGTTTTGAGCGTTACGTTTTAAAAACTTGACTTGTTGGACAAAATCGGTGTTTGATTTGTTTTCAAAAGTCTCAATTTTATCAGTACCCTTGGATGCTACAAATTTAACATCATTGTTTTTCTTCTTGAAACGAGCTCCTTTGGTCTCAACCTTCGGTTGTGAACCTTTAGAATTTTGAGCTCGCTGTTGTTGCTGTTTACCCTTAAAAGCAATAGGTTGTTGCTTCGTTGGTGATTTTTGATTTCCAAATTTTCTTCTAACTTCAGCTTTTGGAATCGGATCACACTGAGTTACTGAAACTCTCGGGATCCCCTTTTCCAATAACTTACTGGTAGTATCTTCAAACACTTTATCAATCAAAGATTGATTGACATTTTTAATTGGAAAAGTTGTGTTTGAATAAATTTTATCATCACCAACTAAAGTGTACAACACGTTATTACTCTTAACGGTAGACACAGATTTCTTGTCATTCTTGACAGGATCTATCACTTGTTTGACAACTGGTTGAACAGCAGGAGTAGGAGGATCACAAAGAATATGATTCTCAATTGGAATTTCTACTCCTTTCATCTTGTCAAGTGATTTATCCTGATCACGCATATCTGATTCTGGTTCATCATCAGACGACTCATAGTCCTCAATGATTGGAGGATTTTGTTTCGTAGATGTTGAAGTTTCTGTTTGCTCAGATGATGTACTTGAAGAACTGTCCGTGTAACACCTCGAAAATTTACGTCCAATAATGTATTGACACGTGTCATGGGCTTTGAATATGTGAAAACATACTTTAGAGGGACTAAAGTTGACAAACAGTGAAACTATGTGAATATAAGGGTCCAAAGTGTCAACAATGGATAAATAGGCTCTAAAATAACCCTACATGATGTTTATAATCTTAAACGGATAAATCATGGATCATACGAAGCGGAAAATGAAAGAAAGTGAGGAATTACAAACTACAGGGGCTAAATGTGTCAACATGTTGAAAGTATACCTCTGAGTGACCTTTTGGCAAACCCGAAGCCTTGTAATGATAAAATATACTCACTAGAATATGTGATAAAAATTTCATCAAGTTTCGTTATCATATGAGAAAGTTATGATCAAAACCGTGCACGAAGGGTTAAATGCGTTAACGTTGAATTTCGAGACTTTTCGGGTAACCACAAAGTTAACCAAGGACTTTACCATGTTTATAAAAGTCCCAAGGTCCTTAAAAATAAGATTTTAGGGTCTAATGTGCAAGAAAAGGAGCCAAAACCACGTAACAAAAGCCAAGGACTGATTTGTAAATGTTGAAAACTTGTTAAGCTGGTCATCAGCTTGTACGCGGCCCGCGTAAGGGGCCTCGCGGCCCGCGAACAAGTCACCAGCGAACAAACAGCGACCAGGTGCCAGTTGCAGGTCTGTTTTCGAGTTGTTTCCAGCTGTTGTCGATACCTGGGGCTCTCCAATGAGTTTTAATGCATGTAGGGGCACTTGGACTCTTCTTACAACATCAGAGACTCATGTGGCAACATCAAATAAGATCAAAATTGGCATAAAAAGGGTCTTGTAGTTGCAAACATTCAACACTTACATTTTCAAAAATTCACAAGATCATCTCTGGAGCTCTCTGGACGTCAAGACAACTTTCTAGTGATCTCTAAGCTTAATTAGGACTCTTGTAAGTATTCATAACCCTCTCAAATTCGTTCTAGCTTAGTAAATTAGCTAATAGTCAAACCATCGTAAATTAAGTTTGACTTCGTGATTAAATGAATTTTGCTCAGTCATTTCTCAAATTGAAAGTACCAACAAGTTGGTATTTATGTGGGTAACAAACCCTCAAAAGGGTATTTTCAGATTTCCACTCTAAGTATATTAATTGTCGAGTCAAAGCTTGTTTCAAAAAGTCAACAGAATAATTATTTGCAAATTTAAGCATGATTAGCAATGTAGGGTACATGCAACCTGTTTGATCATTAAAATAACTTGGTAATTAATGTAAGAACATGTCTCAACATGTTCATCTCGACAATTTTCAGTTTAAACCCGGATTGGAACCGAAAGTCGCATAATTTGACTTTTTCTTTGACTTTCAGTTCTGATCCGTTCATGCATGTTTGAGATCTACCTTAGAGCTTATTTTGGACCAATTTTCATATAAGTATAACTCTCTGAGATTTTACAACTTGGTTCAATACTTATCCGATTCATATGCATGTTTCCGATTTATGCTTAAAAGTTGACTATTATGCCCTTTTGATTATAAAACGTGATTTTTGAAAAAGTGAAAGAGTAGAAACATTTGTTACTGATTTATAAACTTGCACCTAAAATTTGATATCAGTTTGAGGTCTAGATTAAGAGTTATGCTCATTATCTTAATTTGAAAGCTTTATGTTAATTAAATGGCGTAATTAGCGAATAGCCTATTTAAACCCACTTTTTGATATCAAAATTTTTTACCCACTGATGTTATATAATATTTTGGGATTTTTGAAGATTTTTATTTAATTTTTGGCTGAGCATAACATAGGTCTCTAAGCTTAATTCGGTAAATACCGATTTTGCCCTTTTTAGCCATAAAATGAGTTTTATAAATCCTTTTGACCCCAAACCTTTTTCTACTGATTTTATTTGTTAAATAAAATATTTTGATCCTTCTGGAATTATAAAAATATCAGCTTTCCTTTAAAAACCCGGAAATGGCTTCAAATAGCCTTTTAAAGCGTTTTTAACACATAGTATATGCTAGAACCATGTTAGACATATACGATTGATACCTACTGATATTTTTAACATATTTTTATATAATAACAGTAAGTACAAGTTTATAAACTCAGGTTTCCAGTTTTGACCTTTTTAGCCCTTGTGAAATTACCAAAATACCCCTAAGGTGCATAGTTTGGTTTTAAATGATAAATTTCACATATGGGTCATACCCTACTATTATAACATGTTAAATTAAGTATATTTACTGTATAAATCAGACTTGTAACTCAGATTACAAATTTAACTCTTTTATAATCTTTTAAATGACCAAAATGCCCTTATGAGGCGTAAATTGAGTTTAAATTCATTTGGGGCATAATAGAAAATATCTTACTGATATTATAACATATTTAAGCCATATTATCTCAGGGAACTTGCATATGACTCTTATGGTTACCCGTAACGCCCTTTTCGCGTCCGGTTCGGTTTATGTAACTAGTTTGCATAAATTGACCGAAACGGGTCAAACATTATCATTTTTGTCTCAAAATCCAGAATGTGTTTAGTATACCCATATTATACAAGTCTTCAAACTTGTTGGGTCTAAATCACATTCTATCCGGTCTTCGCTTAATCGTGCGTTTGAACCGTATCATCCTTAAAACTAACCGGTCTAGGATTAGGCTTAAATAAAGACCCGTTAGAAGTCTAATAGGTTATTATAAACCTTTTGTTCCAGAATAGAAGAACCAGTAAAAGCTACCTTCACTTGCTTGTTGTGATTTATACTTACCAAGGTAAATACTTTTAACTTATTTTCCCTATACGGGCTTGGGTTACGGTATATAGAATACCGCTTGATCGAGCATCAAATCTTACATCTTTGGGTGGTTAATTGAATAATTTGATCAGCTCGTTTAAACAGTCTTGTTCACTTAAAGCCTTTGGGGGGTTAATGACCATGTCCCGGATATCCTTGGCATCATCTTACGAGATGGCCACGACCTGAGCACGAGGTGTAGGCGTGCACCTGTCAGTGTATAACTCATTAATGTGGTGGGTCTATTGATCTTTAACCCGGACAAGATCCGGGCTACTGAACGCACAAGTAACATGTAATTCGTTCACAAGATTATATCAAATAATTATCTCAAGTTATAAAAATGTTTTGTGCCATGAGCATTTAAATCAATTTTCAACCCTTTTCAAAATGAGTCAGTTAGATTGTATTTACCAATGTAAACTGACGTATTTTTCCCAAAAGGTTAAGTGCAGGTACTACACGTAATAGGCTGGCTGTCTTCTAGAGCGTCCACAATAAGTCTCGCAAGCTTGGATGACAATAAACTGTTGAACAACATCTTATTTTATTTTTGATCCGCCTGTGGATCCGTTTCAACTATTAGTGATATTTAATATTACACTTTATTAAAGTTGAAATGAATCTATCTTTGCTTCCGCTGTGCATTTATATATTATGTTGTTTGTCTATGATGATACCAACTACGTCACGATACTCCCCACCGGGCCCACCGGTGACACGTGGAAAATAGGGGTGTGACATGTTGGTATCAGAGCCAACTCTGAGTGAATTAAACACTAGCCTTTTGTGTTTAATCTCAGTTACACAATTGCACATTCCTCGATTCTCGAGTCTAGACAAAGAACTTAGGAAATTTCCAAATTTTTGTTTTATTTCTAACTTTGTCTTATATATATTTTTGTTGTATCACTTGTTGTTTTTGACAGGATCACAAAATGCCACCACGAATGAGAGGAAGAGGCAGAGGACAAGGAGCACATGTAGCCCCAAACGACCACGAGGCCGGACCGTCACACCGGCGAACACCTTCGGATCCTCATAACACAGATGCTCAAAATCTTTGGAGGTCTTTTATCGAACCAGCTAGGCACTCAGTTTCACTGAGTACCTCACCTTTCATTCCACACTCCTTCGGGCCTCATTCAGAAAATGAGCCCCACAACTCTCACCAGTCCTATATACCTCTCCAAGGACACCAATCACCCTTTGACCACCTTTCACCAGTTTTCCAAGGGCAGTTCAACCCTGCCGACTACCTTGATGTACCAATGGGTTATAACCCACTTGGACCCGAAGACCACTTTCCTGGTGGCAACCCGATGGACATCGATGAAGATACCGATCCTGCAATGCCACCCTCCGGAACACCGAACCACCCCATCGAAATTTCTGATGGGTCACCATTTGTGGGATCACCATACAATGGTCCCGATAGCTTTGAGGAGAAATTCAGGCAGCATGACTGGGTATTTACTCCCAGTTACCATAGCTCTCCTCTGCATCAGCCACACCACTCTCCCCTGCACCAGCCACATCACTCCCCTCTACACCAGCAGGAGCAGCCACAGCAGCAGCAGCAGAATCCTTCCGAGGATTCTCGACTTGTCGCGGTTACTCCGCCGCCACCACCGCCTCAGCTTCAGCCGCCCTCGCCTCCGAGGCGGAGGAGGACGACAGTGCGAATATCCGCACGAGGGGGAGTGCGTATCAGCACCCCTCCACTTTCGAGTGGCAGTCGTTACTCGCCGGTCCACGAAGAACCAGAGACGGGAGAATCTTCACACCCTGTCTCAGAAGTGAACTCTGCACCGGTTGCGCCACCACCACAGCCACCATTGGGTTTTGGAGACCCAATCCCCACTTACACTGGTGCTGCAGCATTCAACCCCTTCGAGCAGCCGATTCACACGGGTTACAACTTTGCTGAAGACCCCTACTGGTTAGCTTCAAGCTTCAACGCTCCTCGACCGGAAGGTCCTTATGGAGGTCCCTGGGCTACGGGACCCTCAACCTATGGATACCCACCCTATGGGTATCAGCAACCGCCGCCTTCTCAACCTCAGCATTTTCAGCCACCACCTCAGGCGCCGGCGATGTCACCGCCCCAAATGCAAGAAATCCTTCATGAGATATAAGAGGTGCGTCAAGAGATGCGGCATGAGTTGCGGCAGGATCGGAGGCATAACCGGGGGATGTTTAAGAAGATGGTGGATTTGATTAAGGGGAAGAGCAAGAAGGATCAATGAATCCTTTGTTTGTTTGGTTATCTTAGTGTGGTACTCATGTCCCTGCGTGGACATTTATTTTTCTGTACTCTACCCCTGTGATGTCTGTCGTTAGTGACATGCAAAAACCAACTAAACTATGTAGATAGGATATGTCGGATATCGAACCAGAGGAGGATTGTGGAAAGTGTGTAATGTTCAGCTTTGATTAACTACTATTGAAAAAGTAAAACTCAATTGTGATTTGATTGGTTATCTAAAATTACGAACTAAAAAGTGAAGTTTAAATCAATAGAGAAACAATGGTTCCTCCAGATTTCAGGTTTTGCAGCTAGATTCAATTATGTGTTTAATCGAAACACTCACATAGACATAAGTGTTTAACCTAATTAGCCAATTGTGATAATCAACGACTAAGTACTCCGGTCAATACATAACGGGAGGTTATCAAATAATTATCAGTTACAATTACCAACCCTAATCCCATAGCAAATATATCCCAACTACTAGAACTCTCGGGAACTGAATGATCAAAGGTTAAAGTTAAATAAAATGCAACCGGTTACAATTGATTAATCAAATCAAAGGTGAAACGCATCGAATGCTTAGATCACCGAGTTATACGATTGTCACAAACACATAAAATTATCCAACTTACAAAACCCTCCATCCGGAGGAAACCATTAGATTACTAGCCGCTCATGTGGTAGGACTGATCTTCGTAGCTTTTCTTCCCCTCGAAAACCCCTTGTCTGCCGTCGAAGATGATGTTCTCTCGAATTAATGTCAATCCCATATTGTTGATGAGTATGTTCAGTCAAAACCCCCTGAAATCGGCCCACATGTGATGATCTCGGCCCACTCTTAAAAATAATGATATATGAGTTATATTATAATAATGCACCACAACTTCCAATATTGCCCCTTATGGCTGCATACGTAGATTGATGGGCAACAATAATAATAATGTTAAAATTCCTTTTCACCACTCCCAAACTCACGTGAACATGGCCTCCAAAAGTCTAGTCAATGCATGATGATGATTATTCTCTCCTCTCCAAGTCAAAACAGCCTTCCAACATATGTATGTGTGACATGTATGTTGGCTGCCACTTCCTTCTATTTGATGTGATGATCCTTTTCTTTTATCAAAGTCAAAACCCTCAAAAACCATTGTATGCGTGTATATTAATATTGATGATGGATCATGTGCATCTGATTAATGATGAATGAATCCAAAACCCAATACTTGATCCTCTAGAATAAGTAATGATGATGTTGTGTTGAAGCCTTTTATTCTCCCCAAAGTCCAAGACGTCACCCTCCAAACCTTGTATATGACGGCTGCCTTCCATGTATGATGATGATGTGATATTTGTTGTTAATTCCTCCAATCATTCCCTCCTTTTCTTTTTTCATGATGTCGGCTGCATGTGGCTAGAGTCTTTTCTTTATAACAACCGTAACCTACGGTTCCAAAACGTAAGGTACGGTATAAAACTTCTGTTCACTTTTCGATTCTTGGCCGTAGATGACACAATGTATACCATAGGCTACGTTACTTGTTGTCACTAAACTAAAGGCTTGATTTCAACTTTCACTTAATTACCCACAAGCCCCCTAGACTTTGTTCCTTTGTGTTTCATGCATATTATCCCTATCTCTTCGACCCAAACGACTCCCGGTTAATGTATTTCACTTGATTATCGTTCCCGGTTGTTCCGCGTCATCACCATGCCCTCTAACTTCACCGTATTACGCGTTTTACTTGCAAAACTACAAACTTTCGTAGTGAACATATTCCAAACGTATAATCACATAAACGGCAATAAATCACACAAAATACACATGTTAACACTCGGGTTTCACACCCTTCATCACATCCCCACACTTAACATTGATTGTCCTCAAGCAACCATTACAAACATTACTCACCTTATTAACAAATCACCATTAAATCCCTTACCGAATTAACAATTTAAGGTCCCAAGTCATACCCGTCCCATAGACTGACACAATCGAGGTTGGCAATCTGACAAATAAGTTATATGCATTTAAAACAGCTTAAGACTTGCCTAACTAAAACTAACATGCTTATATTACTACACACATGCCACACGCCCCTCACAATAATCATTCCTCTCGGTTTTATCAAGACTAGCGTGTAATGTGCTAGTGTGTAATTCACTCAAAATCAAATATGCTACCTTTTAATCATAAGCTTGTATGGCAATCACACCTCCACTGTATCAAATAACGTAACACATATCAAAAGGACTTTTGGGTTTTGGGTTGAGGGTAAAGGTATGGAAGTATTTTTGGATTTTTATGTTTATATGGCGAACACAAATGAATATACCAAACCATGACAACTTATTCACAATGATACTAACACTTGGGGTTATTTTTTTTTTTTCAATTTTTTTTCTTTTCTTTTTTTTTTCAACAAATATCTAACACACAATTGTCATTCATGGTTGGAATCAAATGGGTCAAACAAGGTGTAGCAAACGAAAGGTGAAAGGCTCAACATGGTTTACTAAGGTGAGTGGAATCAACAATCAACATATAGAACAATGAATGGATCCTAATGCCTTTATCATCTATGTGCATACGCTAAACCACAGTCTTGGCACGTATCAAACTACACAAGTTCTAACACAAAGCAACATATGGCCTACACTCAACAATTGAACATTTCTTGCAATTCAACTAATAATGAAGTAGGCTCAAATATCTCACCGAACAAAGGAATATGGGTTACCGACATATAGCATGTGTAATTCCTAAAGCATGTTACCCCTAGTTAGGCATCTCTTCTCAACTATTTTCTAAAACTTGTCAGAAATACTCTCATGAAACTTAAAGGGACAACCATGACTAGGGATCTAAGTTAGTTTAATATCAGTAGGAACCCTTTAGCGATTGAAAATGCCGGTTTTCATGTAGTTCAAGCATACTTGAGACAAAAATTTTCAAAATTTTTCAATTTTTAGCAATTTCAACCCTTCAAGCATTTAAGATCATCAACCCTACCAACCGTCTCTCAAGTTACCGCATCCCCACACTTAGGATACATTGTCCCCAATGTATGGTGCAATTTATAATCTAAACTCGAGAGATACCACCCACAAACCATGAACGGCTAATACCTAGACGACTCAACACAAAGAAACCACTCCCAACACAAAAATTTCACACCACCAAAAACATAAAAACAAATAAAATAAAGGATAGAGAGACACATAAACCTGATCAGAGAACAAGTGAGTGTCTGTAGCGGTGTAGCTACTGCACTCTAACCGGAACATACGCCCCCCCATAGATTCTTTGAGATCTCACCGGGGATGTTGCCAAACATCCCCACACTTGATTCATTGCATCCGTGAAGATGGAACTGTATAAACCTGTCAAAACACAACACACCAAACGAAACCAAAACAAAGTACAAACTCTACATCCTCGGGCTGCCTCCCGAGAGCGCTAAGTTTAAAGGTCTTCAGCCAGACCGTACCTGATTTCCGCTACGGTGGTCTTAGTGCACACTTACCCAAAACATTTCCAACAAATGCCCGGAAATTTACATGCCATCTCCATAAGCTTGTCAGTATAATTGGCATGTTTAGAAAGCACATGCGGGTTTCGCTAATCCACTTCACAAGATATACCTTGATGTCTTGTTGTTTCACCCTTCTCATCTTCTTCCTCGAACCCTCTACCCCACACTTGTTAATTGGAATGATTGATATGGGAAGAGGTTCGGTACACATATTCATCTCATCAGACTGCTCTGCCTCATCATCCTCACACACCATCTGATCCACCAGTGACTCTTCATCGGATAAAGGATTCATTGGTGTGGTATTATCCTCCACAACCTCCTCCTCCATGTGAGAATAATCTCTAATGTCATCAGGTAATGGTGAAAGGCGTTGTTCTATTTCTATCTTCATTTTTAAATTCTGACACTTAGAAACTAGACAGCTGATTCGATCTTCATCGGAAAGGTTGGGTGCTAATAAATACTGCTCGAGTTTGGACAAAGTCACTTCCAACATAGCAAGCTCTTTCTCCTCCTCGGTCTGATAAGTATAGACACCCTTGGGCTTAGGATATTCCTCGGGATGATACTGTCGGTATCCCCGATACGGTGTTGAGATGTACGCATCCATCATTTTTTTATTCCAATACTCTGGATTTTCCAAATACACAGCGCACACATCATCATAAACAGAAGTATGATTACGACCGCAACAGAAACATTGTCCATCCGTTCTTGGTTCATAATAAGCATCCTCGTCCCGATCATATCCATCCGAGTAATAATCATCCTCCATCTCTAGGTCATAATCATCAGCGTATGATGGAGGTGGAAGCTGTGAAACATAAGACACCGGTTTTCCATGTGCCCTCCTGTAGTGGGCCTCGTGGCAACCGATACACGGATGACGTGGACCCCCGCACAATATACACGTAGAAAAGCTGAAATCTGTGTAATGCTCTGTCATCCTGCACAACACAACTCAACTACCAAGTGTAAATCACGAACATCAAAGAAAAAATCTTTTTGGGATTTTTAAATTTTTGGATTTTTTTTATTTTTTTTTTTATTATTTTTTTTTTTACAAAAACTTAACACTAAACACTTTGCGCACGCCTCCCCGGCAACGGCGCCATTTTGATGTATGTCGTTAGTGACATGCAAAAACCAACTAAACTATGTAGATAGGATAAGTCGGATATCGAACCGGAGGAGGATTGTGGAAAGTGTGTAATGTTCAGCTTTGATTAACTACTATTGAAAAAGTAAAACTCAATTGTGATTTGATTGGTTATCTAAAATTACGAACTAAAAAGTGAAGTTTAAATCAATAGAGAAACAATGGTTCCTCCAGATTTCAGGTTTTGCAGCTAGATTCAATTATGTGTTTAATCGAAACACTCACATAGACATAAGTGTTTAACCTAATTAGCCAATTGTGATAATCAACGACTAAGTACTCTGGTCAATACATAACGGGAGGTTATCAAATAATTATCAGTTACAATTACCAACCCTAATCCCATAGCAAATATATCCCAACTACTAGAACTCTCGGGAACTGAATGATCAAAGGTTAAAGTTAAATAAAATGCAACCGGTTACAATTGATTAATCAAATCAAAGGTGAAAAGCATCGAATGCTTAGATCACCGAGTTATACGATTGTCACAAACACATAAAATTATCCAACTTACAAAACCCTCCATCCGGAGGAAACCATTAGATGACTAGCCGCTCATGTGGTAGGACTGATCTTCGTAGCTTTTCTTCCCCTCGAAAACCCCTTGTCTGCCGTCGAAGATGATGTTCTCTCGAATTAATGTCAATCCCATATTGTTGATGAGTATGTTCAGTCAAAACCCCCTGAAATCGGCCCACATGTGATGATCTCGGCCCACTCTTAAAAATAATGATATATGAGTTATATTATAATAATGCACCACAACTTCCAATATTGCCCCTTATGGCTGCATACGTAGATTGATGGGCAACAATAATAATAATGTTAAAATTCTTTTTCTCCACTCCCAAACTCACGTGAACATGGCCTCCAAAAGTCTAGTCAATGCATGATGATGATGATTCTCTCCTCTCCAAGTCAAAACAGCCTTCCAACATATGTATGCGTGACATGTATATTGGCTGCCACTTCCTTCTATTTGATGTGATGATCCTTTTCTTTTATCAAAGTCAAAACCCTCAAAAACCATTGTATGCGTGTATATTAATATTGATGATGGATCATGTGCATCTGATTAATGATGAATGAATCCAAAACCCAATACTTGATCCTCTAGAATAAGTAATGATGATGTTGTGTTGAAGCCTTTTATTCTCCCCAAAGTCCAAGACGTCACCCTCCAAACCTTGTATATGACGGCTGCCTTCCATGTATGATGATGATGTGATATTTGTTGTTAATTCCTCCAATCATTCCCTCCTTTTCTTTTTTCATGATGTCGGCTGCATGTGGCTAGAGTCTTTTCTTTATAACAACCGTAACCTACGGTTCCAAAACGTAAGGTACGGTATAAAACTTCTGTTCACTTTTCGATTCTTGGCCGTAGATGACACAATGTATACCATAGGCTACGTTACTTGTTGTCACTAAACTAAAGGCTTGATTTCAACTTTCACTTAATTACCCACAAGCCCCCTAGACTTTGTTCCTTTGTGTTTCATGCATATTATCCCTATCTCTTCGACCCAAACGACTCCCGGTTAATGTATTTCACTTGATTATCGTTCACGGTTGTTCCGCGTCATCACCATGCCCTCTAACTTCACCGTATTACGCGTTTTACCTGCAAAACTACAAACTTTCGTAGTGAACATATTCCAAACGTATAATCACATAAACGGCAATAAATCACACAAAATACACATGTTAACACTCGGGTTTCACACCCTTCATCACCCTGCGTGGGTATTTCTTTCTGTTCTGCCCCTGCGTGGGCATATCTTTTTAATTGACCCCTGCGTGGGTTTGTTTATTTGTTTGGCCCCTGCGTGGGCATGTTGTTTATGTAAAAGTCCCGTTTAGGGCAAACTCGTATTGGTTTAAATTTTTAATGGTATGGTTAATTTAAGTTTTTCATTTTTAAATTATGTGTATAAACATAGTGTATAAATAAATGAAAAATAACATTTATTAATTTGATTTACCATTTTAATAAAATAATAAGAATCCTAAAAAGGTAAAACCTAGCTTGAATGTCATATTAAAGACCTGACCAATATGGTAGAACCTGTTTAAAAAGATTCAAATCTCTGTTAACATCTGTAAAGATGTTAACATTCTTGGCTAGTGTGATCCGTAAAATCACACATGCCACCCTTTTAATAAATTATCCAAGTTTATATTTTTATATATAATTGGTTGTGACATAATGCCTATGGGCTATAATTAATGTCATATAAAACAAAAGGCAGCTGTAGTTTATAGACTCCCTGCCAAGAAAAGGATTGATTTGTCTTATTTATTCAAACTTTAATCCTACAAGATCTAAATTTATAATTTAGATATTTGTCTACGTGACTAGGCCTATTGTGCCAATATTTTATTTCATTCTAGGATAAAGTTATTAATAAAAAGTCCTGAATGAAATTACTTAACAAATTAACTAATATGGCTTTTATTTACCATGGTTAATAAATCGTCAAGAACGATAATACTGTTTAGGCTTCTAAATAGACCTTGTCCTGATTTTATGTAGCAGTTAAGACTACATGGCTAAGTCTGAAGAAATAAACAGACATCCGGTGGAAAACCCTGATAACACTAAAATACTTGTAACTGGTGCGGAACTACAAGCATTAGTTGAAAATGCTGTTACCAGAGCCATTGAAAGGCAATATAGTGAATCAAACGGGACCCAGAGTAGGACCCGATCTGCACCACGTTCCAAACCAAAAGTCCACTCGGAGGCTCATAGCAAACCGCCCTCTAAGAAAGATGGGCCTAAGAAAGATGAGCTCAAGAAGGATGATGAGGATCATCACTGTTGGTGCACTACATCTGTTGATTACGTCTAGGTGTCTAGGATCAGGTCTTACATCGTATTGTATAGCATAGGGCACGAAATACAAGAAAACAGGAGTCTGTATAGGTATTAAATGTCTGGTCCGCTCATAGGGACATAGATAGTCTGGTCCGCTTATACGGACATAGTCTGGTCCGCTTATACGGACATGTCCGTATATCCGAACCAGCCTGCCTATAAATACCACATGAGTGGATCTCATTTGTAACAAGTCCAATTCCATACCGAAGTGCTGCCGGTGTGAAGAACGAGCTGTAATTGTTGTCAAATCAATAAAACAGTAGATTAAAGTGAAGAACAAGCTATTTCTACCTACGTTTCTTGTTATTCCGCACCTGAAACATAGGAGAACGCCTCTGAACGACTCATTCGGGTCAGATTACGATCCTACAATTGGTATCAGAGCTTGGGAGGAGGTTTTCTGCAGATAATAGCTGTTTTTCTTCATTTTCTTCTCATTTCTACACTTCTTTTACTGATTCGGAAAGATTTCACGGTCGGAATTTACTCAGATTTTCACAGATTGTGCTTAATAGTATAGAGATAAATCCTGTAAAGTTTGAAGCCAAAATTCGAAGTTTTTACGAATCAAAATATGTTCGATATATGGTCCGCTCGTAGTGACGTCATCCTGGATCGCTCTTAGATCACGTTCTGGATCGCTTATTCATACATTTTTGGTTCTGGTTCGCTCCAAATCAGTATCTGGTTCGCTCGAACGTCCAAAACAGTATCTGGTTCGCTCGAACGTCCAAAACAGTTTCTGGTTCGCTCCAAAGGATAATTCTGGATCGCTCATTTGAACAGTCTCTGGTCCGCTTTAGTGAACAACATCTGATTCGCTTATTTGAACAAAAGTTGGTCCTCTTTTAGTGACAAAATCAGTAGATTCGCTTATTTGGTCATCAATAGATCTGCAATTCTGAGCAAAAGCTGATTTCTCCTGAATTGTCATCAGTTTGCAACACAAGACAGATAATTGGCCCTATCATCGAACATAGATTAAATACTGCTCACAATCATTGAGATCATCGGCCGAATCAAATTGAGTTCATTGTCACCGACCCATATGAAATATTAGTTGAATTGTCGGACAATTGATTTTGCTAATATCAAGTTTGCATGTGTCAGAAGCGCATGTGAATTTATAGTATTGAATTGAAACTTAAGGTTGTTGGTTCAATTAAGTGGTATCCTACAAGTGATTGAATAAAAAATCGGTCCTATCATCAGTCACCTTATATCGGTCCAATCATTAATCAACAACATTTAAACATTCAAGAGGTCAAAAGTCAAGAGGTCACATTATCATTAATCATTCTGAAAGTCGAGAAGTGATTAGAACCATTTAATTTGCATGTGATTTTTGATATTTGTCGGATAAGTGGATTTGTGCCAAAAGTTAAAGCAATTTATATTGTTTTGTTTGAAATCACATCAGGTCAAAGCTGTCCGCAAAGTGTGTCAACTTTCAGTCCGTGCAAAATAGTCACCAGTCCGAGTATCAGTTTATTTCAGTTGTTTAATAGTGTTTAAACTGATTGTGTGTTTGTTTGTTTCAGGTATATTTTTAAAAGGTGATCTATCTTGGACTTAATATTTCGCTTAATGAGATTGTCTTGATAAACGTGTTTACGAATCATGGATATCAATTTCTTTAAAATGACAAAAGAAACACTTGATAGAATAAATGTATTAAAGAAAGAATTTGATTCATTTTCAGGTTATCCAGGAGAAAGTACAAAAAGTATCATTGTGAGGTATAGTCATCTTGTTCGCTCAATGTCTGAGAAGGGTATTAAAAAAGAATCAGAAGAATGGGTTGAGATATTAGCCAATGCTTTACCTCAACAAGAGTGGGATACATTTCTTTTGAATTTAAAAAGAACTGGAGAATATTCTGATTTGGCAATTGGTCAATTCATTAAGAAACTTGAAGAACAGATGGAGAAGAATGCTGAGAAGAAGAAAAGTCAAAGTGGAAAATCAATATTAAAGAAAAGCAAGAGTAAAGGTGTTCAAGTGGGAGAGGAACAGACTGAAGAGATTTCAGCTTTGAAAGACGAGAAGAAAGTTGATAAGAAACAGATTTTTGATTTGCAGGAAAATTGTGAAAGGTTGAAATCTGAAAATGACAAACTGTTAAATGATTTGAACAGTTTGACATTAGAAAACAAGATTTTGAAAGAGAAAGAAAAGGATTTTGAAAACAAAAAGAAATTTTCAGAAGATGAAGATTTCTGGATAAAGCTGGAGAACAAAAATCTGAAAGCAAATGAAACAAAATTTCAAGAACAGTTAAAAGTTTTGGAAAATGAAAAATCTGTTCTTGAAAACATTAAAATTGAAAACGAAAAAACAATCAAGTCTCATCTTGAACGAATATCTCAGCTTGAAAATGAAGCAGAGAATTCAAGGAACAAAATTGATGAGCTTGAAAAGAAATTGAAAGGTTTTGTGACTTCATTTGTGTTCCCCTGTCCAAAACCGATCAATTCCGATCCAATAAGTGACTATGTCACAAACTTTGACAAAGTCAAAGTTGAAGATTGTGATGAGAAAACTGATGATGAAAATGAGGATTTTTATTCAGCAGACGAATCTGAGTCAGAGTCTGATGCTGAAAATGAGAAAAAGAAAATATTTTTGAAATTAAAAGAAAAGTTTCAGAAAACTGTTCTGCAATCAACTGAAAAGGGAGAATGCTCTACGCAAAAACCTTTGAAGAAGAAAGTGGAACAGAAACAAAAAGTAATAAATTCAGAAAATGTTTATAACAAGAATAAAAGCTCATCAGTTCAATCATCCAATCGCATTCAAAAACCACAAAAATTGAAAAATGAAAACTCAAAAATTGTTGGTAATAAGTGGTGCAGGTCGGACCACAGTGCTCAAAAGCCAGATCCAGCAAACTTGAGGAAGGAATATCACCAAGCCAAACAGTGCTTTGATTTGAGCATTTGGGCTGAAAATGGTGATTGGTACGATAACAGAGTGTGTTACCGATGCGGTTATCAAGGACACATTGATGTTAACTGCCAAAGTTGGAGTTATGAGATGAGGAGATGCTATAACTGCCATATCAAAGGTCACATTGCCAGAGATTGCCTAAGGAGATCGAATGAAAGATCGAGGGCTAAATCTCAGAAAATAGCAAAGATACCAGTCTCTGTCAAGCCCAAAGAACAGAAGGTTCAAGAACGTAAAGTTCAAGAACAAAAGGTTCAAGAAAAGAAAGTGAAGCTTTCACAGGGACAAAAAGAAAGACTGAGGAAGAAGAGGAAAAAGGCGAGAGATTATCTCGAAAGGATTTTGTCTTCGGGTTCATCTGTTAAAAATAAGAGTTCTGATGAATCGACTCCCTCGATGGCAAAGTCAAGCAAGACGAATTCATCAGATACAAATCTGAGGACGAAAGAAGAAAAGAAAAAGAAGAAAATGGTTGGCGATGAATCTGACATGTTAAAGTCAGACAAGCCACCTTCTGGCGATGAATTTGTTTCTTCGGAAACAAAGGAGCCACATGTCGGCGATAAATCTGGCTCATTAAAGTCAGACAAGCCACATTCAGGCAATGATTCGGGTATGGTAAAACCAGAAGAGCCAGTTGTTGAGGTAAAAATTGAGAATTCTGGTCTAACAATGGATGATGCAAATTTTCCACCATTGTTGAACAAGAATTCAAAATCACCCAAGGACCGTCAGGCTTGGGTGAATCTGTTTAAATGAAAAAAACCTGACTTGCCGGAGATCCCAAGTTTATATCGTGGATCAGGAATCGGCATCTTTCTAATGTTTGAAGATTTTGATTGAAAGATTTTGATAGTGTTTGAATGTTTACAGGTTGAAGGACTATGCCGGAGCTTCCAGGTTGGTAACTGCGAAGCAGGAATCGACATCTTGATTAGTAAAATGGTTTGTGTAGATGTTTTATTCCTACATGTGGTTATATGTTTTGGATATTCTTACAAGTGGTGAGAGGTTGATTCTGACAAAGTAATTACTCAAGGTCATTAGTTTGAACTTGATGTAATACTTATACAAGTGGTTAAAAGTAGACAAGATGATGAACCACATTCCCGTTCTTAAAATGATAAGACCTACAAATGGTTTTTATCAACACAAACTCATTTTCCGGAAAAATCATTTTGATTAAAACAAACTTAAGTGTTTTGAAATCTAAATGAGAAAATGGTTTGTGATAGGGGGAGTTCTGATTGTTTATGCCAAGTGAATGGCGAATTGAGGTGATTCGATATTAGTTGTCACGTTTTTGTACAGTTTGTTTTCAAATTTCCTAAAATGTGTTTGCATTTTAGGGGGAGTAGAAAATTTTTTAGAAAATCCAAAAACATTTGAAAATTTGAAAAAGTCAAAAACATGATAAAATGAAAAATGAGTTTTGTTGTCAAGAAGAGGAAATGATAGTACATCAGTGGACTATCACCGCATGCTAAAGAATTGGAAAGTCAAAAGTGATAAACGATCTCACTGATGATGTGCCAGTAGGTTTTTGCACATTTAGTAAATTGTGACGAGATATAAACATAAATTTCAAACTTGCTTGTTCTGTGGGTTAACACAAACTTGGATATATAGGTAACCCCTGAAATCTTGTTTGAAAGGTCCCTTATTCTGAGATACTAGGTCTTTATGCTCAGTGATATCTGGGGTATTATCCCGGGACTTCTGCTGAAAGAAATTTCTGACCTAGTCCCCGGATAATGCTTTCTGCAAATGCTTGAAACATAGCATCGCCCTCAGCAAGCTGATGAAACAATAAGATTGATAGTCGCTGCTGTTGTATTGCAAAAGATCCTCTAAAGGGGACACACCAAAAATCGAAGCCGTCATCTCTCTGCGTATCGAAAGATCGACCTGAGCTCTCACGGCCCTCGTACTATAATTTATTCCCCTGACAGATATCATCTGTGGTATACTCACCTGTAAGACTGAATATTGGGATCTGGATACGGGAGTATATTCAAGTAGTGGGACACACGGATAAGTTCAAGTGCTTAAAACATTAATATCGTATCTCGGATCAATTGAACTTTGTGTGAAAATTTAAGTGGATCAATATACTGACAATCTAGGTGAATCGTTTAGAACTTAAAATGAAATGAAGCTTAACGGTGTTAATGATTTGTCTCAGAAACTGATATGATCCTCTTGCACAAACTCACAAAAATATTGTCTGTAAATATTTTATTTCTGCATTTTAGTCTCTCAGAAAATCCAAAAAGATTTTGTGTGTGTTTTAGCATAATTTTTGAAAAAGTCAAAAAGATTTTCGACAACTGATGTTGGAAAGCTGATTTTCAAAATTCCGAGTGCTAAACATGATGAGCAGCATTTGAGGGGGAGTGTTTGTGTAAATTTATCTGTTTTCGTTAAATCTAACCTTCTTCAAGTGGTTCATCATAGATATTTGAGAGAGAGCCTGAGATGTTGCAATTATGTATTTGTTTTAGTGATTATGAGAGTTATGTGTTGGTGCACAGGTATTTGATTTGTGATAAAATTAGAAAATTTATGTCTGGGTTAAGATTGTGCAGGTAGCCAGGTTTCGATATTCTGAAAATCTCTGTTGGAAGAGAGCCAAGTTTCGATCCTGGAAATCAATTCTGAAAGCCTGTGTAGATTAGACAACTATCCTGAAGATGTTACTGAAGAACAAAAGAATGCCAGTAAATCGAGAAAGGGAGTCTGAAGATTGAAAGAAGAGAAAGCCCAGAGACTGATCTAGATTGAAGATGTGAATACACAGTTTTGAAGTCAGAGTGTATAGACGACTCCATCAACATCTGAGGGGGAGTCTGTTGGTGCACTACATCTGTTGATTACGTCTAGGTGTCTAGGATCAGGTCTTACATCGTATTGTATAGCATAGGGCACGAAATACAAGAAAACAGGAGTCTGTATAGGTATTAAATGTCTGGTCCGCTCATAGGGACATAGATAGTCTGGTCCGCTTATACGGACATAGTCTGGTCCGCTTATACGGACATGTCCGTATATCCGAACCAGCCTGCCTATAAATACCACATGAGTGGATCTCATTTGTAACTTTGTCAATTCCATACCGAAGTGCTGCCGGTGTGAAGAACGAGCTGTAATTGTTATCAAATCAATAAAACAGTAGATTAAAGTGAAGAACAAGCTATTTCTACCTACGTTTCTTGTTATTCCGCACCTGAAACATAGGAGAACGCCTCTGAACGACTCATCAGGGTCAGATTACGATCCTACAATCACTCCTCTAACCAAAACAGTGTCCCGATAAAGAAGGTCGAGCATCAACAGGAACCGCGTAGTAAGTCCTGTACGTATAAATACTTCCTCTCATGTAAACCCAGAGACTTTACTGGGGAGAAAGGAGCGGTCGACTGCATGACCTGGTTGGACGAAACGGATACAGTAGTAGACATCAGCGGGTGTGCTGAACGGGATGTAGTGCAATATGTATCCCAATCGTTCAAAGGAGAAGCACTGGCGTGGTGGAAGTCTCTCATACAAGCTGCGGGGAAGATCCCACTCTACAACTTATCATGGGATCAGTTCGTTGCTCTGGTTAAAGAAAATTATTGCCCGCAGCACGAAGTAGAAAGAATCGAATCAGATTTCTTAGCTTTGGTAATGAAGAATCTAGATTGTCAGGCTTACCTTACCACTTTCAATACTCTATCTCGGTTGGTTCCATACTTGGTAACCCTAGAACCGAAAAGGATTGCTCGTTTCATTGGGGGTTTAGCCCCTGAAATTAAAGCAAGTGTTAAGGCATCAAGGCCTGCAACCTTCAAATCAGCAGCTGATCTATCTCTATATCTCACCTTGGACGTAGTCAGGTTGAGAGCGCTCAGGAACTCAGAAGAAAATAAGAGGAAGCGTGAGGACGATACCTCACAAAGATCGGAGAAGAGACACCGAGGAAATAACGACCACAAGAAAGGGTCGGGATCTAAGAAGGACGGGCAACAATCGGGGGATAAGCCCAAATGTAAAACTTGTAAGAAGAATCATTTTGGGAAGTGTCGATTTGAGTCAAAATCCCAGTCTAACATGAGATCCTGTGGGATTTGCAAATCTACGGATCATAAGACTTTGGAGTGTAAGAAGCTAAAGGATGCAACATGTTACGGTTGCAACGAAAAAGGGCACATTAAGTCCAATTGCCCAAAGAACGCCAAGAAAGCCGAGGACGGGAAGAAGACCAATGCGAGGGTCTTCAAGATGGACGCTAAGGAAGCTGTTCAGGATGACAACGTGATTACAGGTACTTTTCTCGTAAATGATGTTTTTGCTAGAGTATTGTTTGATTCTAGAGCAGATAAGTCTTTTGTTGATGATAAGTTCTGTAAGTTATTAAACCTACCTGTTAGAACCTTAAGTGTAAAATACGAGGTGGAATTAGCTGATGGAACCATAGAGACAGCCTCAACTGTTTTAGATGGATGTGTTATATCCATTAGGAATCATTCTTTTCCTTTGTCCTTACTTTCCTTTAAGCTAGCCGGCTTTGATGTAGTTATAGGCATGGATTGGTTATCGCATAACCAAGCCCAGATTGTGTGCAACAGAAAGCAAGTGATAGTCAAAACTCCGTCTGGTAAGTCACTTACCATTCAGGGGGATACCCAACATGGATTGCCTGAGCAAGTGTCCATGCTCAAGGCATCTAGATGCTTGGGAAAGGGTTGTGTCATTTATATGGCACAAGTTACTATTGATGAGCAGAAACCCAAGATTGAAGACATCCCTGTCATTTCGAAATATCCTGAAGTTTTCCCTGAAGAACTACCTGGTTTACCACCAGATAGGCAAGTGGAATTCTGAATTGACATCATCCCTGGAGCAGCACCTGTTGCTAGAGCACCTTATAGGTTAGCACCAACGAAGATGAAGGAGTTAAGGACGCAGTTAGATGATCTACTAGCCAAAGGTTTCATTAGGCCAAGTTCGTCTCCTTGGGGAGCACCGATTTTGTTTGTCAAGAAGAAGGATGGACGATGCGTCTGTGCATCGATTACCGTGAGCTTAATAAGGTCACCATCAAGAATAGGTATCCTTTGCCCAGGATCGACAATCTGTTCGATCAGTTACAAGGAGCAAGCTATTTTTCTAAAATCGACTTGAGGTCAGGCTATCATCAGTTGAAGGTCAAAGATGAAGATGTGCACAAGACAGCGTTTAGGACTCGTTATGGACATTACGAGTTCCTAGTGATGCCTTTCGGGCTCACTAACGCACCAGCCGCATTCATGGATCTCATGAATCGCGTCTACAAGCCTTATCTGGACAAATTCGTCATCATCTTTATTGACGACATCCTTATTTACTCGAAGAATCAAGTTGACCACGAGAAACACCTTCGCTGTATTCTCAAACTTCTACATCATGAGAAACTCTATGCCAAATTTTCGAAGTGCGAATTTTGGCTTCGAGAAGTCCAATTCCTTGGACATGTGGTAAGTGAGTGTGGTATCCAAGTGGATCCCGCTAAGGTAGAAGCAGTTATGAATTGGCAAGAGCCAAAGACGCCTACCGAGATTCGCAGTTTCCTGGGTTTAGCAGGATATTATAGGCGTTTCATCGAAAACTTCTCAAGGATTGCTGCGCCCCTAACCTCGTTGACACGTAAGAAGGTTAAGTTTGATTGGGGCCCTAAGCAGCAGGAATCCTTTGACATCCTGAAGAAAAAGTTGAGCAGTGCACCAGTGTTAACATTGCCCGATGGTATAGAAGAATTCGTGGTGTATTGTGATGCATCACACACTGGTATGGGCTGTGTACTCATGCAGAGAGGCAAGGTTATTGCCTACGCTTCACGACAGCTAAAAGTGCATGAGAAGAACTACACCACCCACGACTTGGAGCTGGGTGCCGTTGTATTTGCATTAAAACTTTGGAGGCACTACTTGTATGGTACCAAGTGTGTGATCTATTCAGATCACAAGAGCCTTCAACATTTGTTCAATCAGAAGGACTTGAACATGCGACAAAGACGATGGATGGAAACTTTAAATTATTACGATTGTGAAATAAGATACCATCCAGGCAAGGAAAATGTAGTTGCTGACGCCTTAAGCAGAAAAGAAAGAGTGAAGCCAATAAGAATCAATGCCAAGCGCATTGAAATAAGGAATAGTTTGAACGAAAGGGTGTTAGCTGCACAGAAGGAAGCTGTGTTGGAAGCTAATTATCCTGAAGAAAAGCTAGGAGTAACTGAGGAGCAGTTATCCTATGACAAAGACGGAATGCTAAGATTGAATGGACGAATATGGGTTCCAGTTTATGGAGGACTTCGGGATGTTATCCTCCAGGAAGCCCACAGTTCCAAATATTTCGTTCATCCTGGAGCTGATAAGATGTACCAGGATCTAAAAGAAAACTACTGGTGGATTGGTTTGAAAAAGTCTGTAGCTGCCTATGTAGCTAAATGTTTTACTTGTGCGCAAGTCAAAGCTGAGCATCAAAAGCCGTCAGGTTTGTTACAACAACCTGAAATTCCCACATGGAAGTGGGAGATGGTGACGATGGATTTCATCACCAAGTTGCCAAAGACGAGAAAGGGAAATGATACTATATGGGTCATAGTAGATAGACTGACGAAGTCAGCACATTTTCTACCCATCAAGGAGACCTATAGCTCCGATATGTTAGCCCAGTTATACGTTGATAAGATTGTAGCTTTGCATGGAATACCTGTGTCTATTATCTCTGACAGAGATACTAGATACACGTCACATTTTTGGAAGAGTTTCCAACAATCTTTGGGCACTCGTTTAAATTTTAGTACGGCTTATCATCCTCAGACTGGTAGTCAGAGTGAGCGTACTATTCAAACATTGGAAGACATGCTACGTGCATGTGCGATCGACTTAGGTGGTAATTGGGATAAGAACCTACCACTAATTGAGTTCTCCTACAACAATAGCTACCACACCAGCATAAAAGATGCGCCTTTTGAGGCCTTATACGGTAGAAAGTGTAGATCGCCCATTTGTTGGGCGGAAGTTGGAGATGTCCAACTATCAGGACCAGAGATAGTTTTTGAGACGACGGACAAGATTGTCCAGATTCGCGATCGTTTGAAAGCTGCCAGGGATAGGCAGAAAAGTTATGCGGATCCAAAGCGTAAGGCTTTTCACTTCGAAGTAGGTGATAAAGTGTTGCTTAAAGTATCACCCTGGAAGGGGGTGATGCGATTTGGTAAGAAAGGCAAGCTAAGCCCGAGATACATAGGACCTTTCGAGGTTATCGAACGTGTCGGGTCAGTTGCTTATAAGTTAAACTTACCTGAAGAACTTAGTGCTATCCATAATGTGTTCCACATCTGTAATTTGAAGAAGTGTTTCGCTGATGAATCACTGGTTATACCGCATACGGATGTACACATAGATGAAAGCTTGAAATTTGTGGAAAAGCCATTGTCGATTGAAGATCGACAGGTAAAGAAGCTTCGAAGGAAGCATGTACCTATTGTTAAGGTCAAATGGGATGCCCGTAGAGGTCCCGAATACACATGGGAGGTGGAATCCACGATGAAAGAAAAATACCCTCATTTGTTTCAGTAAATCTCGAGGTCAAGATTTCTTTTAAGGGGGTGAGGATGTAACACCTCGAAAATTTACGTCCAATAATGTATTGACACGTGTCATGGGCTTTGAATATGTGAAAACATACTTTAGAGGGACTAAAGTTGACAAACAGTGAAACTATGTGAATATAATGGTCCAAAGTGTCAACAATGGATAAATAGGCTCTAAAATAACCCTACATGATGTTTATAATCTTAAACGGATAAATCATGGATCATACGAAGCGGAAAATGAAAGAAAGTGAGGAATTACAAACTACAGGGGCTAAATGTGTCAACATGTTGAAAGTATACCTCTGAGTGACCTTTTGGCAAACCCAAAGCCTTATAATGATAAAATATACTTCCTAGAATATGTGATAAAAATTTCATCAAGTTTCGTTATCATATGAGAAAGTTATGATCAAAACCGTGCACGAAGGGTTAAATGCGTTAACGTTGAATTTCGAGACTTTTCGGGTAAGCACAAAGTTAACCAAGGACTTTACCATGTTTATTAAAGTCCCAAGGTCCTTAAAAATAAGATTTTAGGGTCTAATGTGCAAGAAAAGGAGCCAAAACCACGTAACAAAAGCCAAGGACTGATTTGTAAATGTTGAAAACTTGTTAAGCTGGTCATCAGCTTGTACGCGGCCCGCGTAAGGGGCCTCGCGGCCCGCGAACAAGTCACCAGCGAACAAACAGCGACCAGGTGCCAGTTGCAGGTCTGTTTTCGAGTTTTTTCCAGCTGTTGTCGATACCTGGGGCTCTACAATGGGTTTTAATGCATGTAGGGGCACTTGGACTCTTCTTACAACATCAGAGACTCATGTGGCAACATCAAATAAGATCAAAATTGGCATAAAAAGGGTCTTGTAGTTGCAAACATTCAACACTTACATTTTCAAAAATTCACAAGATCATCTCTGGAGCTCTCTGGACGTCAAGACAACTTTCTAGTGATCTCTAAGCTTAATTAGGGCTCTTGTAAGTATTCATAACCCTCTCAAATTCGTTCTAGCTCGGTAAATTAGCTAATAGTCAAACCATCGTAAATTAAGTTTGACTTCGTGATTAAACGAATTTTGCTCAGTCATTTCTCAAATTGAAAGTACCTACAAGTTGGTATTTATGTGGGTAACAAACCCTCAAAAGGGTATTTTCAGATTTCCACTCTAAGTATGTTAATTGTCGAGTCAAAACTTGTTTCAAAAAGTCAACAGAATAATTATTTGCAAATTTAAGCATGATTAGCAATGTAGGGTACATGCAACCTGTTTGATCATTAAAATAACTTGGTAATTAATGTAAGAACATGTCTCAACATGTTCATCTCGATAATTTTCAGTTTAAACCCGGATTGGAACCGAAAGTCGCATAATTTGACTTTTTCTTTGACTTTCAGTTCTGATCCGTTCATGCATGTTTGAGATCTGCCTTAGAGCTTATTTTGGACCAATTTTCATATAAGTATAACTCTCTGAGATTTTACAACTTGGTTCAATATTTATCCGATTCATATGCATGTTTCCGATTTATGCTTAAAAGTTGACTATTATGCCCTTTTGATTATAAAACGTGATTTTTGAAAAAGTGAAAGAGTAGAAACATTTGTTACTGATTTATAAACTTGCACCTAAAATTTGATATCAGTTTGAGGTCTAGATTAAGAGTTATGCTCATTATCGTAATTTGAAAGCTTTTTGTTAATTAAATGGCGTAATTAGCGAATAGCCTATTTAAACCCACTTTTTGATATCAAACTTTTTACCCACTGATGTTATATAATATTTTGGGATTTTTGAGGATTTTTATTTAATTTTTGGCTGAGCATAACATAGGTCTCTAAGCTTAATTCGGTAAATACCGATTTTGCCCTTTTTAGCCATAAAATGAGTTTTATAAATCTTTTTAACCCCAAACCTTTTTCTACTGATTTTATTTGTTAAATAAAATATTTTGAGCCTTCTGGAATTATAAAAATATCAGCTTTCCTTTAAAAACCCGGAAATGGCTCCAAATCGCCTTTTAAAGCGTTTTTAACACATAGTATATGCTAGAACCATGTTAGACATATAAGATTGATACCTACTGATGTTTTTAACATATTTTTATATAATAACAGTAAGTACAAGTTTATAAACTCAGGTTTCCAGTTTTGACCTTTTTAGCCCTTGTGAAATTACCAAAATACCCCTAAGGTGCATAGTTTGGTTTTAAATGATAAATTTCACATATGGGTCATACCCTACTGTTATAATATGTTAAATTAAGTATATTTACTGCATAAATCAGACCTGTAACTCAGATTACAAATTTAACTCTTTTATAATCTTTTAAATGACCAAAATGCCCTTATGAGGCGTAAATTGAGTTTAAATTCATTTGGGGCATAATACAAAATATATTACTGATATTATAACATATTTAAGCCATATTATCTCAGAGAACTTGCATATGACTCTTATGGTTACCCGTAACGCCCTTTTCGCGCCCGGTTCGGTTTATGTAACTAGTTTGCATAAATTGACCGAAACGGGTCAAACATTATCATTTTTGTCTCAAAATCCAGAATGTGTTTAGTATACCCATATTATACAAGTATTCAAACTGGTTGGGTCTAAATCACATTCTATCCGGTCTTCGCTTAATCGTGCGTTTGAACCGTATCATCCTTAAAACTAACCGGTCTAGGCTTAGGCTTAAATAAAGACCCGTTAGAAGTCTAATAGGTTATTATAAAACTTTTGTTCCAGAATAGAAGAACCAGTAAAAGCCACCTTCACTTGCTTGTTGTGATTTATACTTACCAAGGTAAATACTTTTAACTTATTTTCCCTATACGGGCTTGGGTTACGGTATATAGAATACCGCTTGATCGAGCATCAAATCTTACATCTTTGGGTGGTTAATTGAATAATTTGATCGGCTCGTTTAAACAGTCTTGTTCACTTAAAGCCTTTGGGGGGTTAATGACCATGTCCCGGATATCCTTGGCATCATCTTACGAGATGGCCACGACCTGAGCACGAGGTGTAGGCGTGCACCTGTCAGTGTATAACTCATTAATGTGGTGGGTCTATTGATCTTTAACCCGGACAAGATCCGGGCTACTGAACGCACAAGTAACATGTAATTCGTTCACAAGATTATATCAAATAATTATCCCAAGTTATAAAAATGTTTTGTGCCATGAGCATTTAAATCAATTTTCAACCCTTTTCAAAATGAGTCGGTTAGATTGTATTTACCAGTGTAAACTGACGTATTTTTCCCAAAAGGTTAAGTGCAGGTACTACACGTAATAAGCTGGCTGTCTTCTAGAGCGTCCACAATAAGTCTCGCAAGCTTGGATGACAATAAACTGTTGAACAACATCTTATTTTATTTTTGATCCGCCTGTGGATCCGTTTCAACTATTAGTGATATTTAATATTACACTTTATTAAAGTTGAAATGAATCTATCTTTGCTTCCGCTGTGCATTTATATATTGTGTTGTTTGTCTATGATGATACCAACTACGTCACGATACTCCCCACCGGGCCCACCGGTGACACGTGGAAAATAGGGGTGTGACAGTCCGATTTGAACCCTAGGCCAGTAGTAACTTCCTCATAATCAAGAGGCACACTGGGTTCAAAACGAGGCATATCCTCTTCATCAGGCGACTTGGTATAGTCGTGTCTCAAAGGGGGTGGACACGCCTTATAACCATTGCCTTTAACGTTTCCCTTTAGTTTCTGAACGTCAATGATGTGATCAAGCATATATCTGGAGTTAGAATAACTATCCAATTTGAGCTTGATCGCTTCATATTCACACTTGGCCACGGCTAGCTCTTTCTTGGTTTCCTCAATGATATTAATGTAGTTATTAATACCAATTTGTTTGTTGAAAACAGTTTTTGTTAATTCGGAAACACTTTTCTTTTGGGTTTCAATAACTGTTTTAAACTCCTTTTCATTTCGAGCTAAGGCCATGTTTGCCTCTTTGCACTTAGACAGTTCAATAACCAAACTCTGATTGTGACTATGAACCGTTTCAGATTCAAGCTTCAATTCAGTACAAGAATTACAAACACTAGGAGTAGGAGGATCAGAATTTACCTGACTTGTCAAGGCCGAGACATTTGCCATAAAGGCAGTCTGATAAGAAAAAGATCCATCTTCAGAATGATAATCTCTCACATTCGAGCTTTCTTCATCTGAACTCCCGCTATAACCCGAGTTGTCGTCACTTTCAGAAAATTCTTCCTTGTGAACGTGCTTGATGTGATTGATGATCTTCGCATAAGATGCACTTCCTCCTCCTAACTGTATGGACCAATCACATCCTTCATCGGCTTGAACTATCAATGCCCGGTTGGGGTTTGAAGGCCCTGACTGGTTGGTTTGGTTGTTAGCAGCTACTATCCCTCTTTCGTTGTTAGCTTGATTTGAAGTACTTGTTTGATTTTGGAAGGGATTTTGGTTACCTTGTTTGCTCGGTCGCGTGCATTCACGTTTGAAGTGACCCTTTTCACCGCAATTAAAGCATGTGACAGCACCCTTGTCAAACCCGTACTTGGTATCCCTTTTGCTTTCCAAGCTGGTTCTCCCGGTTCTGCTCATATAATCCTTTGCCCTTCTCACAGCGCTAGCAAACGCCCACTTGATATCCATTAACTCCATTTCGTCCCTGTCTATCTGCTGATAGTCTTCGTTTGTCAAATTAATATTGCCAATTTGACTTGCGACTAATCCGCTGTAGGCATTAACCATAGTGGTAAGAATTTCAATGTGATCACGTGCAGCTTCTACACTCACTTTGGAAAGATTTGAAGTATCAGGTTTGTTACCATAGAAGGCTTGTTGTGGTTAGGCTTGTGGTGGGGGTTTAGAAAAATAGGCAGTTGGATCAAATTGGGGTTGAGGTGTGTCAATTTGAGGTTTCGGAAGATAGGCATTTATATCAAATTGGGGTTGAGGTGTGGCTACTTGAGGTTTAGAAAAATAGGCAGCTGAATCAAATTGGGGTTGGGGTGGTGCAACTTGAGGTTTAGAAAAATAGGCAGTTGGATCAAATTGGGGTTGGGGTGGTGCAACTTGAGGTTTCGGAAGATAGGCATTTATGTCAAATTGGGGTTGAGGTGTGGCTACTCCTCCAAAATAGGATCTTGGCTCGAAAGCATTTGACACATAAGTTGTTTGTATCTTTGGTTGCTGGCTTGTACTAGCAGCAGGAGCAATCCCTCCAAAGTACATCTCTGGATTTTGAGGGACAGGAATTAGTTTAGCTTTTCTGATTTCTTCTGCATCCTTGTTGTAAACCCTTATTATTATTTAAAGGTTTTCGTATAATTTACGAAAACAAACGAGTAATTATGATTTCAAATACATTGAAAATACGGGGTTCATTAAACTTTATTTACAGAATTAAAAACTATACAACATATTATGGGTGAGTTCGTCATTTTACATAACAACGATACAAAGTGCGAAAGCTTATTTCTTGATCGTGTTCGGTTCTTCGTTGTGCTTGATCGTCCTCCGGTGCTAAAATTATACCTGAAACTCATAAAACATGAGTTGGATTAGTCATACGTAACTTAAAACGTATTTAAACGAGTCCGGGAAGCGAAACTGATTAAAATAAAAAATTTTCGCCAAAACAGGGTTTTTCGCGCCACGCGAAGGAACCCAGTTGCTCCCTCGCGCCACGCGAGGGAGACCGTTTTCCAGCAGGTCTGCAACTCAATTCAGCTATGCCAGTTTTTACGGAAACGACCATAACTTCTTCGTTATTGATCCGTTTTACCCGATTCTTTTTCCTACGCGTCCGTAATTTAATCCTCCATCTTATGGAGTTAAAACCCAACATCCAACAAAATAAATTTTTAGACTTTTAAGCCTTCGACTCATCACCTTTTTACCGAATTTTAACCCGTTTATGCATTTTATCAAACAAACGTATTTGTTTGATTCCTATATCACATACACTTCTTCAAATTAATGTTACCTACCATATTAGGTTCTAATCGTAGGTTTATTACACAATTTAAACCCGTTTTCGCTCGTATGCTTATTTTGACCCGTTAAGGGTATTTAAGCACTTTGAAGCTTGAAATCGCTTTCATTCATTTCTAGCATTTTATTTCTACATTTCTTATCAAGTAATCTTCCACTACAACTTTAAGTGTGTTGGATCTAATGTGGATATCTATATGTTCCGAGTTTTACCCCTCGGATTATTATTTTACGGCAAGACTCAAATAGAGCCATTTGACTAACGTATTACATCTTTCAACTTCTACACTTATTCTAAGTATTTATCAAATCATGAAACTCGTTTCCAAACAACCTTTAAGGGTTGTTTGTTCAATTTAGCCTACAAGGGCGTTTTGGTCAATTTTGATCCTTCTTTTACGACAAAGGACTTTCAGATACTTGTTTGACCCAAAAATCCGGTCTTTTAACTTTGACCTTGTTTAGAAACCATTATGTTTCTAAAACACTACATTTATAACTTGAATTATTCGATTTATCTTTAAGATAACCAAATATCTAATTTGACTTTGTTTAACTCTTAGAAAACCTCAAATTCTACATGATGAGTTGAATCATTACACAAACCTGGCTCGGATCAATGTATTGACCCGTTACGATACCTTGCCTTAGTGACGCTAAGTAATAGCGATGTCATCATTCAATCGATATTTATTCCTGTAATCATGCAACTTGACAAAACATTAACCGATATTGTCAAAGGGTGATATTTTCACCTTTTGACCCGTTTGGTCTATATGACCGTTCACTTTTACGAGATGGATTTATTATCATCTCGTCTACATGACTTGTACCGGTTTACACCGTACGGTCAATTTACTTATAAATCTATTTCTTGATTAATTTAACCCCTTTGTATCTTATGCCATAAAATGTCCTTCAAAACTAACGGTTATCGTCAACAAGTGACCACATTACCGTCTTACCCTTATTAATAGTATTGATTTACCTTATAAGGTAAATCATTCAAAACTCGTTATTTATAAATCATTACATGACTAAATGACCTTATTTGCTCTTTTTAACCATTCAACATGGTTTATCATTATTGTCTTTTGTTCCGAACCGCGTATGTCGGGTCGAAACATCATAAGTCAAATGTGAATTTTGATTATTCAAATTCTATAAAACAAATAGATATTAAATAAAAGGTGTAAGTTTTAACTTACCTTGTATCCAAGTTACGTCTTTTCTTCTTCCTTGTTTCGTTTGACCCGCTTGCTCCCCAAGCTTCACCTAGCTTGTTAAGCGCCAACTATCATTCATTATTCACAAGGTTGTTAGCTTAGTCATTCTAAATCATGACTTTCACACCTTATGAATCTTTAACTACTTTTCTTATTGAACTAAATCATAAGTCATGTGTAACACCCCGTGTTTTCACGAGTGAAAGTCAAAGTCAAGGTCAAAGTCAACGACCGATTTCGCGCGACTTGACTCGTAGAAATATTTCTATTTCATTTATATTATGTGGAGTAAGTGTCGCTCATTACGATAATTGAGTCGTATTAATCGTATTTCAAACAACCTACGACTGTGAATGATAGGAAGTAGCAATGCGATAAAGTTAATCAACTAATAATCAAGCTATGCTAATCAAATCGACATCGAACCGTGTATTTTACTTGTTGTTTATACGTGTGTGTGTGTCTTACGTGTTACCTGTGCATGTTTATTTTATGTTATATTGTGATAATCAAGCGAACTCAATCGAACTCGAAGTCTAACTCGAATGTAAACGAACCCGAACCCAAATTCCGAGTCGAACCATATAAGAAGTAGTTGGGAATGAAAGTAATTTGACTAGGAAACCCTATCGAATCACTCGAAAATCGAAACCGAAGCAACATCGCACCGAACGCACCAAAGCAGGCGGCATCCGCACGGATGGTCAATCCGCACGGATTGCCAATCCGCACGGATGACCTATCCGCGCGGATAGCCTATCCGGGTACGTGCCATCCGCACGGCTCACCCTTTCCCTTTTTGGCATCCTATAAATACACGGGTCACTCTCCAACTTTTCCACTTTTGGCAAGTGACGTCCGAACCACACGCATTCTTCACTTTTTCTCAGATTTCTCTCAATCCAGGTAAGATCTTGCACTTACTCTTGTACATTCTTGATCACTACACAATTCTACACCTTTTCATCTTCCAAATCTTCACTTTTAACCATGAAATCATCCGGATTTGAGGTATTCTCGGGTGACGTCATCATGAAGTTCTTATGAACTTCAAGCTTGACCTCATTCCACCAAGAATAACTCAGATCTAAACGATTTCTACAAGATTTCACAATAACTCCACCTAAATCTAAACTTTTCTAAGGATAAAAGAGTTGAAAGAAATAAACCTCAGTTCTCTCTTCCTTTTACCCTTAAGATCGGTACGAATCTGATCGATTCTAGTCTCCACTCGGTAACAGTGATGCACTAGTTCTAGATCTGGAATCCTACCCACAGACAACTGATTTCGGGGTCAACCGGAATGACCGTTCTGAGTCGCCGACAGGCCGAGTTAGGGTGGTTCCTGACCGGTCTAGTCACGTGGGTGAGAATACAATTCCAAGTGGTTGCCACGTAACCAGAACGTCTCGATAAACGACAACAGAAACCCAGAGTAGACGAACGGAACAATCAGACCAGAGGCTGTCCGCACGGACCAGTTATCCGCACGGACAAGCTGCCCGCACGGATAAGTTATCCGCACGCACAGGCCATACGGACGGGTTGTCACCCGGACGAGCTACCCTTGGGACCCACTTTCCAAACAAGGTTTGAGTAACGACGAATGAGCAATCCGGACGGATGACCTCTGAATGGATTACTCTTCAGATCATGAGATACTAAGGCCTTAAAATAAATTCAAACAGTGTTCATCAGCACGGCCAAGTCGTCCGCACGGACAGGCTATCCGAACAGATTGTCTCTGCCCGCGCGCACAGACTGTCCGCACGGATCACCATTGTCCGCACGGACTACCATACGCACGGATTGTTGTCCGCGCGACCGGCTTGAAAGGTAGAAACACTTAAATGTTTTCTAAATGCTACAACGAAAACTTCAAAGCACAAGCCATCATACACAAACACATCCTTAGGAAGAAACAATCCACTTGAACGTTTATCCGCACAAACAACTTGTCCGTACGGATAAGCCATCCGCACGCACAACTAATCCGCACGGATTACCATCCGCACGGACAGCTCGCACGTACGGATAGCTTATCCGGATGGATCACCATCCGCACGCATCACCATCCGCACGGATAGTTCACGCGCACGGATGACTTCCTCTCACGGATAGCTGCCCCGCACAATCAGCCATCCTAAGCACTCTCACTTTGTACTGTTTTACGCGCCACTTATCGTTACGTTATCGAATCTATTCAGGCTAACCTTACTCGCTGTAAAGCACTCCCTTCAATCCATAATCGCTGTGAGTATACTCGAACCCTTTTTGCTTTAGCACTTTTGGGTGTTACATACGTTACGACTATTCAAACTACAACTATCACACTACTCAAGCTATTTTAACGCTAAACCATTAATGCATGTTATACATGGCTTATGAATGCTTGTTTGTTATGTTTACACATGGAATGCTGTCTACCTGCCTTAGCAACGATAGTACTATAGTTTGGACTCAGCACCCGTTCACACGGGGGTTGTTAAGGATCTTTTACTTGCATGGATTACGGTGGTAATCATGTATTGCGAACTGCCTTGGGCAGTCAACCCGCAGTCATTGGTATCGATGGATCTATGTCGATAACTAACGTGCTTCATTTCACTATGTGTACGTGCTGGTTATGCGTAAACGAATTCGAACTCTATATGCTATTATCAAACTTGTATGCTCACCTTTACATTATATGTATTGACTTTATTTTAACGTATGTGACAGGTGCTTAGGATGCACATGTGGTAGGGAATGGAAGCTAGAATGAAGCTTTAGAGCCCAACAAATAGTTGTCTGTAGATAACTTATTAGGGGTCTCTAGAAGCAGATAAACAATTGCTACTTATTTAAATCTGAGTTGTCGGAACAGAATATTTGTTTTGATGTTATCTGTAATAACTTGTTTGACTATTTAAAATACGGTATGGGACGTATTGCTTTAATTGAATGGTAATGATAGTTGTTATGGAAACTTCTGGACAATCTGTTTCGCTCAGTGCCACGCCCCGATGATTCCGCCATCGGTTGGGGTGTGACAGATTGGTATCAGAGCCATAACTATAGGGAATTAGGCAAGACTCGACCTAGTCCGGGTCGAAGTCTTAGAGACCTAGTCTATAGTTAAGAACCAACAGACCAACTCACGCGTATGCGTAAACTCGCCATTATCACTCGCTCTTTCTATCACTGCACTCGAATTTTCAAGTTATGAACAGGTAATGAGGCCGAGAATAGGTGTGAAAACCGCAAACTCTTGACTAAAGTTGCCAAATCAGCTTGCGTTTTTAGCTACAAACGAGGAGAATCATACCAAATCAGGAGTGAAATCCATATTTTGATGAATAGTCTCCTCAATTTTTATCAAAAAAACAAGGACGGAAGTTGCAAGATAGGGGTGAAACCCTAACCTTGACGACTCGTCCTGCTTTTATACAAAAATTCTCACCAAGGTTTCGATGGACTCCAACGATCTAAAGACACAATATAACCAATGGGAATTGCGCGAACGCCCAAGAATCGAGGCAAAGGCATAGTCCTGGAGGTAATTGTGCACAACAGGATCCTTGCGAATAGTCGAGCCACTTTGGTTAGTCGAAGTCTATTAGCCACAGACAATCTACCTTCGATTTATCGATCTTTATGAAAATTTTATGCATTTTCTGTTATTTGTTAACGTTTTGAGGTACTATTGGTTTCGACCCAACACTACTGCTTCTGCTAAAACACAAAACTCACACGACACGACATTGACAAATCGCTCGCGCTACACTGCTTTCGAACACTCGCGAACTCTGAATACTAGGTTTCTGTTTTCTGACTGCTTTTAGTGATTAAGTTATGTGTGTTTTGCTATTGTGCTTATCTGTTTAGGAATATTGTGATTATGTGCTCTATGTGTTTATGTGATTTTGTGCAATTCTGTGATTTTGTGACTATATGCGTTTACATGGTACGTGTTACTGAGCTTTAGTAGTAGTAGACGTGTGAGGTGAGATTCGAATACATGTGTTGAGTTCCATGGCGATGTCTATTGCAGACAATGTCGTCTGGATCCCGTCATCCACTCTCTCGTCAGGAAAAGAAGGAAAGACGCCTTGCTTCCATCGTCGCGATGGCTGTAGCAAAGGCGGTGAGCGATGCCTATGAGAATGCCAGCAAATCATCCGAGGAATCGAGGACTGAAGGTCCTAAAGCTGTCGCAAGACCTTTCAGTTTCAAACAATTCAAGTCACGTGGGCCGAAAGAATTCACAGGCGAAGGAGGTCCTACTGCACTATTCCACTGGTTTGACTCTATCGAGGTTACTCTGCGACAAAGTGGTTGCCCTGATGACCTTCGAACTCTGAATGCTACCGGCGTCTTTCAGTCCCGTGCTTTGGACTGGTGGACAGCCGAGAGGAACAAGAGAGGGAATGATGCAGCTTACGGTTTGTCGTGGGACGAACTCAAGGAAGTCATGCTAGAGGAATTATGCCCTCCTCACGAGCGTCAAAAGCTTGAAGATGAATTTTGGCACATACATCAGAAGGATGGAGACAATGCTGGCCTCACTGCTCGTTTCAAACAGCTCAGCATTATCTGTCCCGACCAGGTCAAGACTCCTGAGATGACCATCAAGAAGTACATCCGAGCTTTGCCCGACTGCGTTGCTGATTTCGTGCAAGCGGCTAAGACTGCCACGATCGAGGAAACCTATCTACTTGCCGCTGAAATCAATGACAAAAGGGTTAAGGCTGGGGTGTGGGATAAGACCTCCAAGCATCTACATCAAGCTACCGCTACTGCACCAACTGCTGAAGTCACCTCGTCAAGCAACAAGAGAAAGAACAAGAGAAAGAACAGCTCCACCAACAAGAACTGTGCGATTACTGCTGCACCGATCCAAGCTGTACCTGCCCAACAGCGTCAAGTAGCGGCGCCTGTGGCCAATGCACCGCCTGCAAAGCGTGCATATACTGGGCCACACCCACTCTGCCCTACTTGCACCTATCATCACCCAACTGCTATTCAATGCCGCTTCTGCGCTTACTGCAATGTCTACGGCCACTTTACTACTAACTGCCGTATTCGCCAAGCTCCTGCCAATCAAGCTCTACTCGCTGCCCCACAGGGTCAACAAGCTCCTCCGGCACCCGCAGTCAAAGCCAGAGCATGCTTCACGTGTGGCAACCCGAATCATTTCGCCAACATGTGCCCGAACAGGGTGGTGAAACAAGAACTGCAGCAGCAGCAACCACAGCAACAACAGCAGCAGCAACAACAGGCCGCACGCGCCAGAACTTTCAATCTCAATGTGCGTCAAGCCCAGGCCGACAACAACGTGGTCAATGGTACGTTCCTTGTGAATGGTATTTATGCTTCATGTTTGTTTGATACTGGAGCCGATAATTGCTTTGTGTCACTCAAATTTGAGAGACTCCTTAGTCATAAACGTTCCCGACTCTCCTCTGCATTTGACGTTGAAGTCGCTACCGGAAGAACCGTCGCTGTAAACTCTGTTATTCGTGATTGCACTCTCGAGCTCAACAATCACATCTTCTCAATCGACCTCATTCTGATGCAACTCGGACGTTTCGACGTCATAATAGGCATGGACTTTCTTCGCGAAAACCATGCCGAAGTTGTGTGCTTCGATAAGATGATTCGTTTTTCGCTCGCAAACGGTGATTTGTTGTGTGTGTATGGTGATACTACTTCGAAGGGTCTCAAGCTTATGTCATGTCTGCAAGCCAGCAAGTATCTCCGCAAGGAATACAGGGCCTTCTTGGCTAACGTGGTAGCAGCGGAGAAGGAAAAGAAAGAGAAGAAGGAAGTAAGAGATGTTCCTGTGGTTCGGGAATTCCCTCAAGTTTTTCCAGAGGACCTTCCCGGACTACCTCCGAAGCGCGATATTGATTTTCGCATTGATCTCATTCCTGGAGCTAATCCTATCGCCAGAGCTCCTTATCGACTCGCGCCATCCGAAATGCGCGAACTCTCAACCCAACTCCAGGAATTACTTGAGAAAGGCTTTATTCGCCCGAGCACCTCTCCTTGGGGCGCACCAGTCCTTTTCGTCAAAAAGAAGGACGGATCGTTCCGGATGTGCATCGACTACCGGGAATTGAATAAGTTAACTATCAAGAACCGCTATCCTCTGCCTCGAATCGACGATTTGTTTGATCAGCTGCAAGGCGCTACGTGTTTCTCGAAGATCGATCTACGTTCAGGATATCATCAGCTGCGTATACAGGAGGAGGATATACCCAAAACCGCATTTCGTACTCGTTACGGCCATTACGAATTCGTTGTCATGCCTTTTGGCCTAACCAATGCACCAGCAGTTTTCATGGATCTGATGAATCGAGTGTGTAAACCATATCTCGACCGTTTTGTCATCGTGTTCATTGACGATGTCTTGATCTATTCCAAAACGAGAGCCGAACACGCGCAACATCTACGTTTGGTTCTCGAGTTACTCCAGGGGAACCAACTCTACGCCAAATTCTCCGAGTGCGAGTTTTGGTTGGGGGAAGTTCAATTTCTGGGTCACATTGTAAATAGTCAGGGTATTCACGTCGATCCTGCGAAGATAGAAGCTGTTAAGAGAAGGGGTTACGCCTAAGAACCCGACTGAAGTCCGCTCCTTTCTCGGGCTAGCAGGCTATTATCGACGATTTATCAAAGGATTCTCAAAGATTGCTGTACCACTTACCTCTCTCACTCATAAGGACCAGCCTTTTGTCTGGGGAACTAACCAAGAGTCTGCCTTTCGAACCCTCAAACACATGCTTTGCAATGCTCCTGTTCTCACACTACCCGACGGAAACGATAATTTCATTGTCTACTGTGATGCTTCCAACCTTGGTCTCGGTTGTGTCCTTATGCAATGAGACAAGGTCATAGCTTACGCATCTCGTCAGCTCAAAATCCACGAGAAGAACTATACAACCCACGATCTCGAGCTAGGCGCAGTTGTTTTTGCATTAAAGATTTGGCGACACTACCTGTATGGTACAAAGTGTACGATCTTCACCGATCATAAGAGCCTACAACACATCTTTAATCAGAGAGAACTAAATATGCGTCAACGCCGATGGGTAGAACTTCTCAACGATTACGACTGTGAGATTCGTTATCACCCAGGCAAGGCAAATGTCGTTGCCGACGCACTTAGCAGACGGAGCTATCTGCTTAGCACTCGTAATGTTCAAGCCCAGCACAACCTCGAAGCTCTCATTCGCGACGCCCAGCACGCATGTTTCAACGAACGCACTTTGAAGAAAGAAAGAATCTACCACGATGGAGCCCAACTTGTGAGCAAATCAAATGGGATATTCCACTTCTTAGACCGAATTTGGATTCCCAAGCGAACCAACCTGCGACAGATTATCATGGATGAAGCCCACAAATCCCGATACTCTATCCATCCAGGTGCTGACAAAATGTACCATGATCTTCGCTATAGGTACTGGTGGCCGGGTATGAAACGGGATATCGCTCTCTACGTCGGAAAATGCCTAACCTGTGCTAGAATCAAGGCTGAACATCAAAGACCCTCTGGCTTGCTCGAACAACCACCAATTCCCATGTGGAAGTGGGAGAGCATAGCTATGGATTTCGTAACCAAGCTTCCAACCACGTCATCAGGTCACGACAGCATTTGGGTTGTTATTGACCGTTTGACGAAATCAGCTCACTTTCTGCCAATACAAGAAGACTACAAGGTAGAACGATTAGCCCGAATCTACACCGACGAGATCATTTATCGACATGGGATGCCTCGTGACATCATCTCTAATCGTGATGCTCGGTTTACTTCACGATTGTGGGAAACGTTCCAAACGGCACTCGGTACAACGCTTAATCTAAGTACTGCATTCCACCCACAAACCGACGGTCAGACTGAAAGAACGATTCGTACTCTTGAAGACATGCTTCGTTCGTGTGTTCTAGACTTCGGTGGTAATTGGGATAGACACCTTCCGTTATTCGAATTCTCGTATAACAACAGCTACCAGGCTAGCATCCAGATGGCACCTTTCGAGGCCTTATACGGAAGAAGATGTCGATCGCCTATTGTGTGGCACGAGATCGGTCACTCGCAACTAACCGGTCCGGAGCTGCTACAAGAAACGACAGACAAAATTTTCCAAATTCGAGACAACCTAGCGAAAGCTCGGGATCGACAGAAAGTTTACGCCGATAAAAAGCGCAAACCCCGTGAATATGGCGTTGGTGACTATGTACTCCTAAAGGTATCACCTTGGAAGGGTGTAGTCCGATTCGGCAAGAAGGGGAAACTCGCGCCTCGATATGTGGGACCTTTTAAGATTCTGGAAAGGATCGGGAAAGTCGCCTACAGACTCGAATTACCGGAGGAACTTAGCAATGTCCATCCGACTTTCCACGTGTCAAACCTCCGAAAGTGCATCGCCGACCACGACTTACATGTTCCTCTAGATGATCTACAAGTGAACGAAACATTACAATTCGTGGAAAAGCCTGTCGAAATCATGGATCGCCAGACCAAAGAACTCAGGCGCTCACGCATTCCCATTGTGAAAGTCCGATGGGAAGGTAAACGAGGCGCGGAGTTTACTTGGGAACTCGAAAGCGACATGAAGGCAAAGTACCCACAGTTGTTTAATTAAGAAATTTTGTAGGCTTATAAATCAAGTGTTTTCGCACAACATATCCAAGTCTTAACAATTTTACCCGTAAAAAGTTGTTTAATTTAGCGATTTTCAGAGAAAAACGTGATAGATATGAAAGATGAAGAAATTGCTCAAATCTGAGTATGTTTGATCATCGCAATCGATCACCTGCTCAGATACCACTTGTAGGATCGGTTTTGACTCCGTTACGATTATGTTTAGTCACACACATTCACGGATTCCACACGATTCAGAGTCAACAATAGTCAATGCGGATTTGTTATCCGTACGATGAACATCAACAACAACGTTCAACATTTTTCTAACAAAAATTCAAATTTCTCCCAAACGGCTTCGAATTACGATCTGAAATTTTATAGGCTTTTAGATCAGACAATTTCGCATATCACCCCAAAAAATCGGCGATTTTTAATCTGTAAAAAGTCGATTCATCTGACGATTTTCAGTGATCCGAACGAAGGACTCTCACATGTGATCCACGGTTAGTTACGGCTTCCAGCTTAATTTCGGGACGAAATTCCCTAAACAAAGGGAGGCTGTAACACCCCGTGTTTTCACGAGTGAAAGTCAAAGTCAAGGTCAAAGTCAACGACCGATTTCGCACGACTTGACTCGTAGAAATATTTCTATTTCATTTATATTATGTGGAGTAAGTGTCGCTCATTACGATAATTGAGTCGTATTAATCGTATTTCAAACAACCTACGACTGTGAATGATAGGAAGTAGCAATGCGATAAAGTTAATCAACTAATAATCAAGCTATGCTAATCAAATCGACATCGAACCGTGTATTTTACTTGTTGTTTATACGTGTGTGTGTGTCTTACGTGTTACCTGTGCATGTTTATTTTATGTTATATTGTGATAATCAAGCGAACTCAATCGAACTCGAAGTCTAACTCGAATGTAAACGAACCCGAACCCAAATTCTGAGTCGAACCATATAAGAAGTAGTTGGGACTGAAAGTAATTTGACAAGGAAACCCTATCGAATCACTCGAAAATCGAAACCGAAGCAACATCGCACCGAACACACCAAAGCAGGCGGCATCCGCACGGATGGTCAATCCGCACGGATTGCCAATCCGCACGGATGACCTATCCGCACGGATAGCCTATCCGGGTACGTGCCATCCGCACGGCTCACCCTTTCCCTTTTTGGCATCCTATAAATACACGGGTCACTCTCCAACTTTTCCACTTTTGGCAAGTGACGTCCAAACCACCCGCATTCTTCACTTTTTCTCAGATTTCTCTCAATCCAGGTAAGATCTTGCGCTAACTCTTGTACATTCTTGATCACTACACAATTCTACACCTTTTCATCTTCCAAATCTTCACTTTTAACCATGAAATCATCCGGATTTGAGGTATTCTCGGGTGACGTCATCATGAAGTTCTTATGAACTTCAAGCTTGACCTCATTCCACCAAGAATAACTCAGATCTAAATGATTTCTACAAGATTTCACAATAACTCCACCTAAATCTAAACTTTTCTAAGGATAAAAGAGTTGAAAGAAATAAACCTAAGTTCTCTCTTCCTTTTACCCTTAAGATCGGTACGAATCTGATCGATTCTAGTCTCCACTCGGTAACAGTGATGCACTAGTTCTAGATCTGGAATCCTACCCACAGACAACTGATTTCGGGGTCAACCGGAATGACCGTTCTGAGTCGCCGACAGGCCGAGTTAGGGTGGTTCCTGACCGGTCTAGTCACGTGGGTGAGAATACAATTCCAAGTGGTTGCCACGTAACCAGAACGTCTCGATAAACGACAACAGAAACCCAGAGTAGACGAACGGAACAATCAGACCAGAGGCTGTCCGCACGGACCAGTTATCCGCACAGACAAGCTGCCCGCACGGATAAGCTGTCCGCACGCACAGGCCATACGGACGGGTTGTCACCCGGACGAGCTACCCTTGGGACCCACTTTCCAAACAAGGTTTGAGTAACGACGAATGAGCAATCCGGACGGACGACCTCTGAATGGATTACTCTTCGGATCATGAGATACTAAGGCCTTAAAATAAATTCAAACAGTGTTCATCTGCACGGCCAAGTCGTCCGCACGGACAGGCTATCCGAACGGATTGTCTCTGCCCGCGCGCACAGACTGTCCGCACGGATCACCATTGTCCGCACGGACTACCATATGCACGGATTGTTGTCCGCACGACCGGCTTGAAAGGTAGAAACACTTAAATGTTTTCTAAATGCTACAACGAAAACTTCAAAGCACAAGCCATCATACACAAACACATCCTTAGGAAGAAACAATCCACTTGAACGTTTATCCGCACAAACAACTTGTCCGTACGGATAAGCCATCCGCACGCACAACTAATCCGCACGGATTACCATCCGCACGGACAGCTCGCACGTACGGATAGCTTATCCGGATGGATCACCATCCGCACGCATCACCATCCGCACGGATAGTTCATGCGCACGGATGACTTCCTCTCACGGATAGCTGCCCCGCACGATCAGCCATCCTAACCACTCTCACTTTGTATTGTTTTACGCGCCACTTATCGTTACGTTATCGAATCTATTCAGGCTAACCGTACTCGCTGTAAAGCGCTCCCTTCAATCCATAATCGCTGTGAGTACACTCGAACCCTTTTTGCTTTAGCACTTTTGGGTGTTACATACGTTACGACTATTCAAACTACAACTATCACACTACTCAAGCTATTTTAACGCTAAACCATTAATGCATGTTATACATGGCTTATGAATGCTTGTTTGTTATGTTTACACATGGAATGCTGTCTACCTGCCTTAGCAACGATAGTACTATAGTTTGGACTCAGCACCCGTTCACACGGGGGTTGTTAAGGATCTTTTACTTGCATGGATTACGGTGGTAATCATGTATTGCGAACCGCCTCGGGCAGTCAACCCGCAGTCATTGGTATCGATGGATCTATGTCGATAACTAACGTGCTTCATTTCACTATGTGTACGTGCTGGTTATGCGTAAACGAATTCGAACTCTATATGCTATTATCAAACTTGTATGCTCACCTTTACATTATATGTATTGACTTTATTTTAACATATGTGACAGGTGCTTAGGATGCACATGTGGTAGGGAATGGAAGCTAGAATGAAGCTTTAGAGCCCAACAAATAGTTGTCTGTAGATAACTTATTAGGGGTCTCTAGAAGCAGATAAACAATTGCTACTTATTTAAATCTGAGTTGTCGGAACAGAATATTTGTTTTGATGTTATCTGTAATAACTTGTTTGACTATTTAAAATACGGTATGGGATGTATTGCTTTAATTGAATGGTAATGATAGTTGTTATGGAAACTTCTGGACAATCTGTTTCGCTCAGTGCCACGCCCCGATGATTCCGCCATCGGTTGGGGTGTGACATCATGAATTTAATTCTCGTGTCAAGACCCACTTCAAATCAAGTATGAACTCTTAACAAATCCCCATTTTGTTCAAGTAGTTCTTTCATACAAGTTAGTATGGTGTTTATAAACACCAATACAACATCAATTTCATCAAATCATCCAAAACCCATTTTTCAATTAATTAGTCAAATAAGGCAATTACGCGTTTCATTCGTAATTTCAACATATAAACATTCACTTAGGCATTTTAACAAACACCTTGTAGGCGCGATTTTGTACACATATTTTATCTAATTATGGTCATCATTTTAACCAAGTTTTAGTATCAAAATCATGCCTCTATGTCTAGTGTACATGAACTACACCTAGGACTAGCATCACTACTTCAATGTTCATCCATTTAACACCTTAATTCAAGTGTTCATCATATTTCTACAAAACCCATTTAACACATAAATGGATGGTTATGAACTTCATATCTATGAACACTAATTCAACAAATTATTGACTAGGGTTTGCTCCTAGACATGATTTCATTCTAATTTCATCCAAACTTCAATCATGCAAGCCAAATTTTCGATTTCATATGTTCACCAAGAATTCAAGATGGAACTAAATAATGAAATTTGGCATACCTTATGATCCCTTCATCGAGGTGATCACGAATTCGTGCTTGGATTTCGATTTGGGTTGGATTTACCCCTTCAATTTGTTGATTTTATGCTTGTTAGGGTTTGAGCTTGAGAGCCCTTCTTGGCTCCTGTGTTTTGTACGACCAGAACACACACAAAGGTGTGTGTTTTGGTGTTTTTAGTTTTAATTAATAAAAATCCATTTTCTCATTTTAACCATTTTAGTCCCTCAACTTTTCCCAGGTTTATAAAGGTTACTACATCAAGTTCCCTCATTATTTTTAAAAACTCTAGACTAACTAGGTTGATATTCCTAGTTATTTAGTGGGTTCCGGGAGTTATAACCCGTTTTATTTTAAGTCCCGTCAACTCGGGCTCTTATAAACTTAATTCCTTAAAACTTTGATTCGTTTGTATTTAATATTAGGATTTCTTATTTAAATCCAAATATTTACCGGGTTAATTTTTACGACTAGCGGTATTTTACCCATCGCCACTATTAACGTTGTTTGATTACCAAACCCGTTTTTGGGGTGTTACACTTGTTCTCCAGCTTTTGAACAAACTCATAGATACTGACAGTATCCAATACACCTGTATGCTTTAACAACTCAATGAATGGGCTCCACTTTGGTAGTAGAGCATCAGCAAACCGTGCGACTATTTCCTGTGAAGATACAACAACCTTGTAAGAAATCATTTCACTAATTAAATGATAAAAACGAGTTGTCATCTCATTCAATGTTTCAGTCTGCAAAAACATAAACCCTTCAAACTCCTTCTTTAGTAAATCCTGACGCGTCTTCCGTGTGGCCGCATTTCCTTCTCTCGCTACCAATGCATCCCATAAACCTTTCGTATTCTTACAATAAGAGAATTGATGAAAGATGTCTCTGTGAAGTGCCTGAGTGAGAATAGCATACGCCTTCTTCTCCAGATCATATGCCTTTTTGTCGGCTTCTTGCATATTATTGAAAGTTGTCGCATTTGATCCTGCTTCTTCAAGAGCTTCACTAAATGCAGAGGTGAAGCACGTCCATAATTCTGTGTTTTGCCCTTGAACGTAATTATGGAAATGACCCTTCCATGATGGATAGTCGTTCATGTGATTCAGCTTTGGCGGGCGATTGTTGCTACCCGTCTCATTCTCGCTAAGCAAAAGATTTTGAATGCTCTGATTTTGATTCGACACCATTGCCCATTGACTTAAACTTATTGACTGTTGTTGTTTAGGTATGGTACTCATCATATATTCGGCCAACGACATATGTTTTTGAGCTGGTTGTGGATCCGTACTCCAATCCCAAGGACTCGTACAACTCATGATTGGTGTATGAAATTGAAAACCTGGTCACACACTTGAAAACACGTTGTTAAGATAGATTTGCAACACTTCTGTTTAAAAAACTGAACAAGTTTCGACGAAAATTATGATTTATTGATTTCTCAACACATGAAGAATATAGCTGGTCTCAAATAGCTCCACAAATATTTTGTTGTCTTGGTTTTTCACCCACTTTGTTTAATAAATGTGACCTTTGACGAAACTTGATTAAATAAAAAAACTGATTACCGATGAAAGATAACTCAAGCACTTGTGTGGCCCCAATTAAAAATAAACATCAAATGAAGATTTGAAATAATCACGTGAAACATCAAATGAAGGTTTGTGGGGCCCAATATATTCCAAGTTTCAATATGAAGTTTCAATAACATTATTGTATTGAATTCCAAGTTTCAATATGTGCAGCCCTTTAATTGCAATAATATCGGCCCAAAGATCAACGAAAATTTTATAATATCGGCCCAGAACTGATTTCGGTTATAGGTGATTTCGGCTGGAGTGAGGAGTGATTTCGGCTGGATGAGAGGTGATTTCGGCTGGAGAGAGCTGATTTCGTCCAGCAATGATGAGCTGGTGATTTCGTCAAACACATGCAAGTGATTTCGTCCAATCAACAAGTGATTTCGTCAAACAATAAGTGTGATGAAGACCTGGTTGATTTCGTCAAAACAAGACTAGGTGATTTCGTCAAATAGGGGAAGTTTTCTTCCAGCTTGATACTTTTGACTAAAGTGATTTCGTTGACTGGACAATTGTGGAGTTTTCGTGTAACATGTGAGACCAGACAAAACAAAAAGATATTACTCAAACCAATTTCGTGTAACATGTAACATGAATTGTGTTTTCGTTGACAATTTCAACCAGACAAGACAACAAATGAGATATTTTCAAATCCTTATCTTATCTACTAAACCTCTGACACAAACACGTCTTTTGCTGAAAGCACCTTACCTATCAGACTTGTTTTTCAACCTTACTTTCGGCTCACACTTTTCAAGTTAAACATCATCATTTTAAGTCACAAAATTCAAACAATAATATTATATCAATAACAACACAATACTTCACCAACAAATGGATCAAACTCAGATATATGTCAAGAACAACTCAAGAACACTTTGAATATCTTATGAACTTGATGAGTTTTCCGGTGCCGAAAAGTTTCTGAAAAACAATTTTTCACTAAAGTTCAATAAAAACCCAATCCTAAATGTATGCAAGAGTTTTAACAAGGTTTTATATGAACTAGAAGCAAAACAACATGAAATTCAAAGATTTTAAAAATGTTTTTCCAGAAAGATGAACTTTAAAAACTCAAAAACCAAGAAAAACAACTAAAAATCTTTTAAATCTCAATAAAAACACTTGGTTTTAACAAGGAATCGAGCCAAACGCTCTGATACCAATTGTAGGTCCACCCGGAGGATCGAGTAACCTCTATTCCCTGTTTTCCGACAAACCCGAAAGTGCGGAATCCAAACGGGTAAGTTAAACCAAGTTACGAACAAGTAAGACACAATATTCAACGATTAACACTCAATGTATTAATGCTAGAAAACGGTTACAATACCGTGTTTACAAATGTTCTCTGTAAACTCTCAGTGTGTGTGTTACAATGTGTTCGCTCGCAAATCTATTCAGACTTGTCTAACTATGTTCTGTCTGATATCTGTGTATTTATACTAGATGACTGACGAAATCAAGAACTGGACGAAAACACATCGACGAAATCCCAAGTCTAGACGATATCAGGTGATTTCGTCCATCAGTGATTTCACCATAAAGGGATTTCGCCCAAACAAGTGTTTTCGTCATGTGAGATTGGGCTTGGGCTTCATACAAACTTCGTCATACATGTCACATGGTATTTGGGCCTTGTCTCATGTTGGACCAAACATAACACAGAAACAGCTAATGAATTCATATAGAATTCACGTTCAATTCATGCACACATATGTTATCATCATCATGACAATGACATCAACATGGTGATGTGGCGACGGGAAAGGTTCGCGGCTCTCCGTGCTTCGCGTGTCGAACTCTGGGACGCACGACGGAGGAATGTCGTGACGTCGGGCTTGAGCCGAACCTAACCGGGTCGAACCGAACCGAGTCGCGTCCACAAAATATGTATCAACAGTTGTTTTTTATTTAGGGAACCACCCGACCCACCCATTACCATGTACTTCTCGATTAGATTGTTTTCTCTGCATATTAGTTACATCCTATGTGTAAGTTGTATAATTAGTTAACTAATACAAATGAATTATAAATTCAAGATTAAAGCGTGGAGGGTTGCTTTAAATGGGTTACCCACGTTGACAGCCTTACAGCAGAGAGGAATTGGTTTAGGCTCGGTCCGATAGCCTAATATATTAATTTCCAGTCTCAAAATATATGTAACAATTTCTTTTTCGGGTTGTCTCAAAATAAATGCATTGTATGGTACATTTTTTTGTTGGTAATGTTTGACAAACATGAATGGTTATCCACTTATAAGAAATCATATAAAAAATTTATTTTTTGTAAATATATTTTTTTAACACAACCCATAACCCGTGAGGCTCACGGGTATATAACCTAGTTTTATAATATAAACTTCTAATTCATGGTTGCATCTGGTTGCTAGTTTCAAGCCATCCACGTTGCCATGCCAAGGAGACGTATATCATCATCGCCTTGGAAACAATCGTACCCATCCCCAAAAAAAAAAAAAAACATCCCAAATAAGCACACAAAAATAATGACCAACAAAGCCAGTCATACAACCCACAAAACCATAATTAAGAAGCCCACAACAAACAAGGAATTAATGAAAGCATTTCATCAAACATCACAGCTTCAAGAACATCAATTAATAGAGGTTTTAAAACTCCAACTACAAATCGTGACAACCAAACACCAAAAGACACTACTAGAAAAATGACTATTTCTAACGCGGTTTTCTGTCACAAATGTGTTGCAAATTCATATTGCTACGCATTTGCAACAAATCCTTGATGTTGGAAAAGCCCCATCAGAAACCTCTTACTACGAATTTACTACACACTTTTCAACGAATTTCTAACGAAGATATGGTGTTAGAAATTCTTAACACATTTCCTACGTCATATCATATTTGTTCTTTCTAATTTTGCTACGCATTTGTGACAGAATAGTTTGAAAAAAGAAAAAAATGCAACGCATTTGCAACAGAATATTAAAATAAACGGAAAAAAAAAATCCAGTTTATTTTGCTTATAAATTGCAGAAAAAATCACCAAAAAGCTACAATACCTGTTTTAAATTAACCATACTAATATAAATGAAAAAAAAAACAGAAACTAGTAAATCGGCATCATAGTTTCATAAGTCTCCTTCTCTCAACTTCACTTCAAGCAAGATCTTGTCTTTTAGACTTTGCCAAAGCCTTCAATAGAAAAAAAAATACAAATTATTAACTTAAAATATAAAACATTACTCATCAAAATATTAAACAATAATTAAGCATGTATTGTAAGTTACATCAAAATGTATAAAACTAGTGTAAATTAATACTTTGCCAAATAAACTACCAGGTCTTCATCAACAATTTTTAAATACCATCATGGTCTTAAAAAAACTAGGTTAAGAGGACGAAGTTACATGTTATTTTCAACAAATACCATGTCAGGCAATAGTTTGTTATACAAACTATAATCATATTCTTTGTCCATTTTAGCATAAACATGACCTTAAAAGGACGCTAGTTGATTATGCAAACTGTAATCATATTCTTAGTCCATTTTAGCATAAACATGACCTTAGAAGCACGCTAGTTTTTTATACAAACTGTATTCATATTCTTGGTCCATTTTAGCATAAACATGACCTTAAAAGCAGGCTAGTTTTTTATATCAGCTCTATTCATATTCTTGGTCCACTTTAGCATAAACATGACCTTAAAAGTACGCTCACCAACCCTGAATAAGCAATATTTTTGTTTGTTCTTATTTTCAGTTCAATAAGCAATATCTTAGTCCACTAATTCCAGTTTCCCTTTGTATGCATAATGACCCAGGGAAACACCACATGCATATATAAGAGTATATGTGTCTGCTGAACCAAAAGTCTTATATTAGAACATGACATGAGCAGTGAAAAAAAGATTTGAAAATGGTAAATACCTCTGACCTTTCCAGCCTTCAGTTGAGTATGCATCTAGAAGCTCTGTTCAACTTTCATTTTAAAGAGAAGGTACCTCAGTGGCCTTTGCAACGGGTGTATGTGTTCCTTACGGTACTAGCAAAACACTACAACATTGCAATGTCCAATCAATTAACAAATACACGGAGAGAAACGGCTCAAAATTTGGCATAAGCGCACTAACTTAAACACTAAATTAGGGATCAACTATCAAATCTTCAATCCGAAAAAAGTATCTAGGGCAAATAAACTTAAACATAACCTAAGAATGTATTTACATGGTTATGACAGTACATTATGCTGGCCTTTTGTATAAACTTATAAACATGTTTATGAGCTTATAATTATTCATCCAACATCTGTTTAAATTCATAGCATTTTATTTCTGCAGTCAAATACATTTAAGGGCAAAAGAACATAACAAACTATATGAATACTTATGAATAAACATGTTTTGATAAAGATGTAAAAAGAATCTTTCCCTAAAGCAAATAATTTGAAGAATGAAGTAATACCAGGTGCAATATCCTTAGGGTTGAAGGTCAGCCTTTATTACCATTCCAAATAAACACAACAAAATAAAAAAAAATAAAAAAAAACTTTAATGAAATCTAAGGTTTAGTTGTAAATTTCGACCATCTGACCCGTTTCCTTTCTAGCTAACTTTTTATTTTAACCATTTGACCCGTATAAAACAAAAAAAGGACCATCAACAAGTTTTTTTATGTAGATGGGTTGAAACTCGAAAACCTATCACCTAAGATCTTATGAAAAACTTGAAAAGGCTCTCAAATAGTTTAAAAACACAACAAGATCCTACAAAATGTAAGCTTCTATATATGTTTGGCTACATCAAACAAAACACAGGAGCAGCCTATATCATCTGTATATGTGAACAAACCTAACAAACCATAACATGTTCCAAACTATATACCTTCATCACAACAATTGTTGAAAGATATGCTAAAAAGTTAAAAACAGGATCATCTTCAAAAAAGTAGAGAGACAATCAAACAAACAAAAAGTCAAACCGGTTCGCGACTTATGTATTGCAAACTAAAGGAGCATACAAAATGTTAGCTTCTATATATGTTAAGCACCTAAGTTATTATTTTATAACAAAAAAGATACTAGAGACCAGGTAACCAATTTCCATTGTTTGCTTAGAAACTTATGACAGGCTCTTAGGCAATAAGTGTTTACAACCAGAACACTTGTTTAGTTCAAAATTCTCGATCAAAACTAATAATACTCTAAAATTGAATAACAACCAGAACAGAAACGATGATAAGTTCTTACATCTTATCAGCTTCCCATCTACTCTGCGCCATGTTTAGTTCAGAATTCTCGATCAAAACTAAGGTCAATCTCAACTTTCCGGCTAATGACCTATCCTTTTTTAATAAATTGTTGGTTACAGTGCTAAAAACGATCATGGTTTTAAAAAACATTTGAGCCGTGCGCCTCAAGGCGCGCCTCGAGGCGAAACGACCAAAAAACAAGTCTGAGGCGCGCCTCATGGTGTTTTTAATGTATATGCGCCTTAGAGGGGCGCTAAAAAAGCTGCGCCTCAGGGGATTTTGATAGTTGTTTTTGATGTTTTTGACTTTTTGTGTTAATTTCAAGCATTTCATGTCTTTTTTAAGTGTGTCTTTGATGATTTTGATGAATCTGATGATGAAAATAGTTAGTATTATTATTTTTATAATAAGTATAATTTTTATATTTATTTATTAATACCGCCTCGACCTTACGCCTTGTTTCACCTCAAGGCTTACGCCTCGTGAGGCGAAGGGAAAACGCCTCGAAACTCGTTTCCGTTCTTTTAAACCTTGAAAACGATGATGCAATGGACAATCAGCTTCAGGTTTCTTCTTAGGTGATCCAACTAAAGTTAGATGTAGAACTTTTGGCTGTGTTTTTTTTTTATTTTCACAATGTCGCGTTGCAAGTCTTCCATACAATGCTTTTGTTCATGTTTGAGCTTCCTGAAAAAGTTGAATTTTGCTCAGTGAAAGGAATGAAAGAAATTAAAACTAAAACTAAAACAAAAAAAATAACAATTTAGTTGAACATACATGTCCAATACAACACATGGAGATCTAGAAACAATTTTGATCTTCAAGTTTATCCGCACAATAATCAGCAAAATGAGGCCATGTAATTAATTCACACATAAATATATACAACTGCAAATGCGAATAAGCAACAGACTACTTCATGTTTTCAACACAAACATCACATAGAGTTAACACTTCATACCAAAATCAACAAAATAAAGACTTCAGACAACAGATTAATACACTCCAATTAGTATGCTCTGAAATAGAATATGAGCACCAAACAACTTCACAAGCTGGATCAAATCAATAGAAGTAGAACTTTAAAAGCAGAACGCTTACAAACAAAGAGAAAGAGCAACACAGGGTTAATAAGTGAGAGATGAGTTAATGATACCTAGGGTTTCATAACTTTCGTGTCTAGATCCTAAACACACTAACAAGTACAGATTACCAACTAATAATACATACATCATTTCAACATTAATCTACAAAATACCAACACAACACAACACAACACAACACAACGCAACACATCAAAAATTTACAATCAATCATAACAAAAATCACAAAAAAAAACCTAATTCAACAATCAAATTCACAAACAAAAATCACAAAAAAACCTAATTAAACAATTCAACTATCAAATTCACAGAAAAAATAATCAATAACTAACCTGAAACCCTAGGTTTCGAAAAAATCATTTTTGCGGAGCAACAACAGGAAGAGTACCATGACTCATTTCATCAAACACCTTAGTTGCGCAGTTTCCTGGCAAGAAATAAAAACTCAGGCAAAACCATCATAGTCTTTGAAGTTTGGCTACACACCACAGGTTCAAGACTATCAAATTACAGAGGTTTTAAAACCCCTAACACAAAACGTGGCAACCAAACACCAGAAGACACCATGATGTCCTTGATACAGACTTTTTTTGAAGAGACAGAGAAATATGATAGAGAAGATAGATTGTGCGATGGTTCACTTCCTTCCGATTCCAGAAACCCCAACGGTTTCTTATTACTAATTTAGCAAAGAAACCTTCAATGGTTTCTTCATTACAATTGTTGTTGCTGAAGATGGATAAAGATTCAGTTTACAGGGAAGAAGGAGAGAGAAAGGGACCAAAGTTGATATTTTGGTTACACGTGTGTGTAGGTGTATAGAAAGCCACATTAGCTCAAATGGTTTTAAGAAGGTACAGCATACAAACAACATATATAAGACTTTTTGCACATTGTACAACTACATGAAGCGCATTTGTGTAACAAGTTTATAATATACTAGTATTAAACACCGCGCGTTGCGCCGTGGTTCCCGAATTGTTCTATATGATTTGTTAGGTAAACAATTACAAATATGGTTATAATGTTGCAACAAATTGAGTACAAACCTTTATAGCTATAAGTTACACATTAAGTTGCAATCTGACCCGCTACCAATAGAATTTGACCTGCAATCTGACCTATGAAATACCACCTTGATTTTAACCTGTTGTAAAATACAATGAGCTTTGCCACCCCACACAGCGTGCATCAAATGACCTCTTCTTTGTGCTTTTAGAGATCCATCTTCAATAGTTAGGCTGGAATCAAAGAAACAAAATATGAGGTAATTAAGAACCATAAACTGTATCACAGAGCCTAACCTATTGTTAATCACATTCAGGGGATTAATTTAGGACTCACCGGTCAAAACATGGCCATCATGAAGGATCGACTGAGGGTTTACCTGTAAACACAGTGACGCCAGAAACGGAAGCAGGTGCAAATCGACGATGGTGCACTTTCGCTTCTTCATTTAAAAGACTTGAACAGCAACACCCACTTATAGTGGCAAACCGGTACAAATATTCGATCTTTATCTTCACACTAAACATCGCCGTTGTCTATAGTAAAAAAAAAAAAAGAAATTGTTTTTTTTCATCCCACTTGAATATAAGTTGAATGAAAATTTAAATGAATCCCTGTAAAAGAGAGGCTCAAAATGTTTCAAGTACCTATAATTGAAGATTTTTCTTGATCTTTTTTAACTTCCTAATACTCAATCTTTGTGGTTGACGTACATACCAACATATCACAATATTCATTTGGTTACGATCACATTTAAAATATAGACCTGGCAAACGGGTTCGGGTCAAAATGGGTTCGGGTCAAAACGGGTTAATTAAAAAAAGGGTTATTTTGGTTCGGGTCAAAACGGGTTCGGGTCGAAATGGTTTCGGGTCGGAACGGGTTAGGGTAGGAATGGGTTTCGGGTCGGGTCAGGTTAGTTAAAAAATGTTTTTTTAAAGAGATTTTACATCAAGGGGCAATTTTGTCGGGTTAAAACGGGTCCAGGTTGGTTCCAAAAGAAGACTTTTAGTAGTTCATACACAACTTGGTTCACAATTTACTTCGTTTTGACTCGTTATTCAATTTGTTAGATTTCAAGATTTTATTTGTATACTTTTTATTCAATTCAATTCCTTATGGTTCATAACATTAGAATAGCAAGTCTAAGTTCAATAACTGAATTACTAATAAGAACTTGAGTTCAACTTATCAACTTTACTTTTTTTTGTCAAACATTACAAGAGAAAGAGTCATCTTTGGCAGTAACTTTAAGTAATTAAAAGGTAATTTATCTTAGAAACAGAACAAAAAGAAACTCAACTTTATGTAAAGAAATTACAATATTAAGCAGCTAACCTTTAAGTTGCAATCACAAATGCCATTTCACATTCAAAGAAGGAAGCAAAAGGAATCTTTAAAACCTTCAAAGATCACCAACAACTGTAAAACCCATGTTTCATAGACAGATTTACGTGCAACTAATAGCCCTAAACAACACTATTATTTGAAACTGAATCACTTGTGATGGATTCTGGTATTTACCAACTGTTTGAAACTGAATCACTCTATAACAAACAGGTAAAAGAGCATCAATCGATAGCAAATTAAACCGTTACGCATACGAAGACAGAGAGATTATAATAACTTACATATGGTAGATGAATCGGAATTCAAGTTAGCAGGCAAAATTGAGGGTTTTTCCGCCATTAAAGTGTAACATCCGCACGCTACAAGCATAAACAAAATTGAGGGTTTTTCCGCCATTAAAGTGGAATTAGGTTGAAAAATGATAATGGATCCACCACGTTTGCAGATCTTGAGTGTGATAAATAAGGGGGTGGAGTGGGCCGGGAATGGGTCCACCACGTTTGGAGATCTTGAGTGTAATAATGGGCCAGGAATGCATATTCATGGGGTTTTAGCATTTTATGGACCATTTTAGCATTTTACTCAAAAATCCTTATCAAAAGCAATAACTAAGAAATTTTTAAGACATAATTAGCTCTAAAAGTCATTTTTTATGGTATTTGGGTTCCTTTTGACTTCAAAAGTACCTCTAGATGGCAGTTGGGATTCCTTTCTTTCTCAAAAGTCCTTCTTAGCTTCAAAAGTCTTTTTCAAAAGGAATCCCAAACACCCATATTGACTTGATAGCGGGTGGTGTTTATGGTGGTAAGGAACTTTGGATGAAAGTGGTGGATAATGACGGCAAAAGTGTGTTGGTTAGAGAGAGAAAGGGGTTGGGGTGGGGTGGGGTAGGGCACGGTTATTAGTTTTATTTTAATATTTAAAATTTCCTATTCTTAATAAACTCAAAAAGACACATTTTCCTGACAAACTGCCCAAACTACATGGACCATTTTAGCATTTTACTCAACTAAAAATTAAAATATAATTAACTATGATTATTCATGTATTTATTTTTCAGAAAATAAATAAACAAATAAAAGTATAATCTCTAAATCGTTATCTTACTCTCTCTCCTACTTTCTCTCTCTTCCCCGTTCGAATACTCTTCAATTCCTCATCTTCCCCCAAAAAAAGTTGTAGCGAATTCCATCGGGTGCAACAGCAACGACGGTTTACACCGGCAACTGCTCGGAAGCTCGGAGTGTCAGTTTACAAGCCTAAATCCTAGCAAGTTATTGTTGTAGATGCCGCTAATTCTCTCACATGTGCTCTCCATGACGGCAAAACTCGTGCAAGGTTTTGCAAATATCGAGTACGTTTTTTGCATGTTTTGAAGATAAAGGACATAGTTTGCAATTTGGTATGAACATAAAGGACGATTTTTGTAATTTACTCATCTTTAAATTACATTACCAACTAAGATAAAAATTAAAGGGTAAATTACTTTTTGAGTCTATGTGTTTTATGGGTTTTAACTAGTTGAGTCCAAAAGCAAAAAGTTTAACGACCTGAGTCCCCATAAGCATTTTCTTTAACCATTTGAGTCCAAATTTTTAATACTGTTAGAATTTTTTGGGTAAGTATTGTTAAATGACCGAAATACCCTTATAATTAAAAAATAAAATAATAAATGCCTATATTAAAAAATAGAAAAATAAATACCCCTATATCACTGCACTCAGTCTCTTTCTCTCAAAACAACCACTACCATAACCATCATACACCACCATAACCATCATACACATCCTCACCTACAACCATACACCATCATCACATCAGAGCACCATCGGACAACCATCAAAGCCCCACCTTCGACACCATCAAAACCCCACCTTCAACACCATCAAAACCCCACCTCCGACAGCACCGTCGTCTCCATCTCCACCTCCTGATTCCGATTCACCGCAAGTTCTTCAATCTCCGCAAGTCTAGATCTAGTGATATCAACAAACTCATGATCCGGACAGTCACATAGGGTTTTGAGAACAAATCGAGTTTCGCCATTGCTTCAAGAAGTTGACCCGAGTTCTGCGATAATACGAGATCCTTCAGTGAAGTTACTCCTCCGATTTCAACAGGAATGCTTCCGTTTAATTTGTTTACACTCAAATCAAGAATATCCAAAGCCGTTAGCCTGCCGACAGTCTTCGGGATTTCACCAGTCAGGGAATTCTTAGACATGTTCAAGCACCTCAAGTTGCTAAATTCCCCGATATCGGACAGGATTTCACCTGATAACTCATTATGGGATACATCGACAACTAGAAGATTCTGGTGTGAGATGTTAACAAAGGAAGTAAACGCGCCATTGACGCTTCCAGTGAGTATATTTTCGGAAAATATAACAGTTTGTAGCCCTAATTGGATGATGGAAGAAAATTTTGATTTGATGGCATTGGGTGTTTTAGGGGTTTTAACTACAGGGACTCAAGGTAGTGGTCAGTGGGGCGGCGGCGGTGGTGGCAGTGGTTGTGGCAGTGGGGCGGCGGCGGTGGTGGCAGTGGGGCGGTGGTATTTATATATATTATATGTTAAAAGTTTATGCATTAAAGACTTATTCCTTGTACTTATGTGCATATAAGACTTGTACTTTGTGTGTAAGTGACCAAATTATCCTCATAGTTAACAGACTTGGTGGATGGAGTTAGAAATTTGGACTCAAATGGTTAAAAAAATGCTTATGGGGGCTCAGGTCGTTAAACTTTTTGCTTTTGGACTCAACTAGTTAAAACTCATAAAACACAGGGACTCAAAAAGTAATTTACCCAAAATTAAAATATAATTATCAAAAAACTAAATGAACTAAAAACATATATTATATATAATATAAATAAAAATAAAAAATGATTAAGTTACTTTTTATCTTGTTAGAATTAGGCTATAGATGAATAACTAAACCATACAAAAGGTGATGTCGCGTTAGCACCACGTAAGTAGTGGGACAATAACTAAACCATCAAATAACTAAGCAGTGAGGCTGTAACACCCCAACCCGGCTTGAGCTAACGGTCACTTGTACAGTACATCGAAGCTTAAAACATCAATTCATAAATTGTAAAACTTTTCATTATTTCAAATAAGTCAAAAATATAGTACAAAACATTTTAAATTTTATGAAAATCCATGTGCGTCTTTATTCCCTCAAACCATCCATCCAAGTCTTCCTGAATATCCTTGCAATCTAACGTACATAAGAAGGAAAATGTACTCAGTGAGACAACAACAATGCAATATACATTTTCTTAAGAATATCTATATATCAGACAATATATATAACACATGTTCAGTTAGTCACCTTCAGTGCGTCACATTAAGTAGTTCAATGCGTAGTCAGTTCACATTCAGTGCGTCACTTAATCACATTCAATACACATTCAGTTTTTCAGTGCGTCACCTTTCGGTGCTACACAATCAGTAGTTCAGTGCGTTATAGTCAATATTTGCTAAAACAATATAACTAGAGTTAAATTCCTGGTTGGTCCATGTGGTTTGCAAAAAAAAATCATCCTTGGTCCTAGTGGTTTACTAATTACACTCGTGGTCCCAAAAGTTGTCAAAAATGAACTCAGTTGGTCCCCTGACCTAACCTCTGTTAAGTTTTTCAGTTAAGTCCATGTTAAATGACCAAAATACCCTTACTTATTAACAAAACCCACCAAATTATATAAGTTTTTACAGGTCTCTCTTCTCAAACAAGCAGCATAACCACAACCACTGAACACTCACCACCACCACCACCACCACAATCTCATCTTCACCCCTGAACACCCACCACCACCATCTCACTTCCGCCATTTCTCACCTTCACCCCTGAATACCAAAACACCCAACAACACCGAAACCCACCAACACTAGATCTGCGGGCTCCGATGAGAAACACCACCAGAAAAACGGATCTGCTTGCTTATGATTCTCACATTACGATTCTCTGGTTTGACTTTGTTAACATCACTCAAATACTCCTCTAAAGGATGATTTTTTGAAACTACTGGAATCTTTGAATGAATCATTTCCGAATTAGAGCTTAATAATGCAAATTACATGCGAACAAAGGGAAAAATAATAAGTTAACGAACCTCTGTAATCGACGCCAGAATACAATTTGACAACAACAGGTCTGCCTCGAATGGATTTGAGAAAATCAGATGGGGTTATGGTTGTTGATGAACCTTTCTCTGCAGCTGCTACTATCCCGCTCATTCTTAATCAGATTCGGTACAGTTTAAATTTCCAGTCGAAGAGAGAAAAACAATGACGAACAACCAGAACTGATTTAGGGTTTTCATGTGGGATAAATTTTGAGGTTTTGTGACGACTGACCGACATCGTGTCTCTTGTATATGTCGATGTAATGGTTAATGGGGATATGAGAAAAATGGGGTATCGGGTGAAGAAGAAACAGGGGTAGTTTTGGGTGAAGAAGAAACAAAGATTTAGAGAGAGAGGTTGAAGAAGATGAGTAGTGGGCCATCTTCTTTATATATTTGTTTATTTCTTTTAATTGTTCAAGGGTAATATAGTCATTTCACACATAGTTAACTGAGAAATTTAAAAGAGGCTAGGTCAGGGGACCAACCGAGTTCATTTTTGACAACTTTTGGGACCACGCGTGTAATTAGTAAACCACTAGGATCAAGTATGAAATTTTTGCAAACCACAGGGACCAACCAAGCATTTAACTCATATAACTATATATATATAAATATACTAACACATAATCTTGAAGATCACAAGAGCATACAATAACGAATATAAATTTCCAACTACGAGATAGTGGAAACCCAAATCCGCGCACATAAGTGGTTATGAGTCAGTACCGCATAATAATATAACAAAATAACGAGTTTAGTCTTTTGGCTACTGGGTAATGGAAACCTAAACTCGTACATAGGGGTGTTCATCAAATCGAATATCGAATTTTTGAATTATTCGAATCGAATTATTCGAATAATTTTTATTTTCCCTTGAATTCGTATTCGATTCGAATTCGATTAAAACTTACCGAATTTGATTCGAATTCGTATTCGAATAAAAAACCCAATTCGTATTCGATAAAAAATTCGAATTCGAATCGAATTCGAATAAATTTGATTTAATTCAGATTCTTTAGAAAAACATGTAAAAAACTTTCAAAATGAAACATAAATTTTAAAGCAGCCATAAAACACGATATCACATTAAAAAGTTCCAAATAAAGTACCATAAGTCTAAAATTCAAAACGAGAAGTCGGGAATAACCACTCCATATTACAAGTTAATATTTTTAGGGTTATAAATCTATTGATAGATTTGTTACTTAGGTTTTAATTATGGGTCATGTAGTGGGTTTGGTAATGGGTAATTTTAATACTTGGAAAAAAATTTGAAAATAATTTATAGTATAGCTTAATAAAAGTTATATATGCATTATATATAAAAATAATAAATAAAAATGTATAATTTTTATTCGAATTTCGAATCGAATTTGAAATTATAAATTCGTATTCGATTTACTTGACTCGAATTGAATCGAATTCGAATTCTTTTAATCGAAACGAATTCTTGATAATCGAATCGAATTTAAACGAATTTTGAATTTTTCGAATTCGAAACGAATTCTGAACACCCCTACTCGTATATATATGTGGAGATGAGTTTGTACCTTTAGTAATGATCACAAAACTGAGATAACCAAATATGTGTAGACGATCGCGGAATCCGATAATATATAATAGTTTTTGAAATTATTTTCAGAAGATCAAAACTACGGTATTTTGGCTTGGTTGTTAATAAAAAACAAATGAGACTTTATGAACATTTCCTTAAACATTGATTGTATGTTTGATTTGTAAAAGTTATTTACATAAATAATTTGTAATTATAAAATATATCGGCTATAATTCAAATCATGATAACTTTGATACAATTTAAGAAATAAATCATGTTGTGAAAGTAACTAAAAATCAGGATTTTAACTTATTTAATGAAAACATGATTTAAGAACCCATAGGTTTAATATAAATTTTTAATCTTGTTTAATTTACTTATCATTATATATTAAATGAAATTGCTTGAAGAGGTAAAAAATAAAAAAAAAATAAAAACATTTCAGTTTACCAACTTCAAACCAATATAAACTAGTATTATGCCGTCGTGTTGCGGTGGGGGCGTAAAACCATGACAGATAGCACCAAACCACAGCACCGCTAGCGACCATCAACACTGAAGTTGTGACGTGTTAATGCGGAGAAATTAGACTGAAACATAAAACATAGAAAATAATAACTAAGTCGATTTAGGACCTGTGCGTCACGATGAACCTATCAAACGGGAAAAAATAGACGACCATAAAAACGTTGAACCACACACGCACGTTGTGTAATGTTACTCGCAAAATTTAGAACGGAGCGTAAAACAAAACGTAAAAACGTTGAACCACACATGAGCGTTGCGTCGTGTTAACTCGCAAAATTTAGAACAAAACATAAAACGAATTTTTGCGAAATATGAAAAGTATAAGCTACCAAAGTTAAAAGTAAAAAAGTTCTTAGGTTAAATTGACAAAGATAAAAAACCTTGGGGTTAAAAGTAAAAACCAAAATAGTTTTTGTTTAAAAGTGTAATTATATCATTTTTTTTTTAAATCTCCTTAAACATAGAGTACAGCTACTCTATGCATCAACATGTTGATAATTTATAATGGATAAATACTTCAATCGATTATTATAATTAAAATATTCTTTTATAGAGTATGTTCAACCAATAATTTGTATCAAAAGCTAAAATAAATATAATTTTTAATCACATTGATCAAAATACTTCTAAATTGTTTTACTAGATTTAATATTTAAACAACCAAACAGTCTCAAAATATGATTTGAGAAAATCATGGATTTCTTTTAGAGTTGAACATAATCAAAACCCAAATCAAAGTTGGTTAAAAAATAAATAAACGGATAGCTAGAGACAATAAGATAATTTTAAGTAAATAAGGCTAAAGGGTGTAAGGGTCATGGTTGGGACATGATTTGCCACGTAGGAACATGGTTTGTAAGGATTAAACCATGGCAACCATGATCCTCCTTTCCATTTTCAAGTAATCATTTCTTTTGACTTTAGAGAAAGATAAATTAAAATAAATAAGGGGATAGTGGTTTGGGTCATGACCACACCCTTAGGGTAGTGGTTTTGAATTGTGGATTAAAAGTGGGTGACATGGCACTAACGTGGAAGGTCATGGTGGTCATGAGGGTCATGACCTCAATGTGTATGCGAAACTTGAGGAAAATTGTCCATAAATATTGTAGAGGTTGACAGAAAGAAAGAAAATGAATTAGGGATGGTTTGATTTTGGAAAGGCAACATATGGTTTTATAAGGGGTTTTCTTGGCCTCTAAGTTTTGAGAAAAATACCAAAATTTGAAGATAGGGTGAAAATTTGATGAGGTGTTTCAAATGGTTACAACTGTTATGTTACTAAAGAAAGTGACCATGTTAAGTAAATGATAAGGATGATCTCTATGCTTCTAAAAAGAGTTTATATATTTATTATTATCTTTTTATCATGTACGTTATCAATTTTTAGGGTTATTGGATTTTATCACCCTAACTATTGGCTATTGGCCGCTGCCACCCTCAACTAACACTTTGACGTCCGACATCCTCAACTTAACACTTAAGGGTATGTTTGGTAACAAGCTTTTAGGAGCTTCAGGCCCAAAGCCTTGTTTGGTTGAAACATGCTTCAGGCTTTTAGATTAGTTGAAAAGCTCTTTTTGAAACGCTGGTGAAAGAAGCGTTTTAAAAAAACCTACAAGCTTTTAGGGTTTAAATTACTTAAATAACCTACAATTCTCATCATCCCAGATTGAAGAAAGGATCGATTGCAAGTAAACGCCAGGTACGCATGTTCTTTATATATTTATTTGATCGGTAATTAATTTGCTCAATTTGTATTCTTCGATCTCATATTTCATCTTCATGCTATAATATATACGTGAAACGTCGTTATCTGAATCGTTAAGATGAATTCTACGTGTTCGAAATCGTATTTGTGTTTAATTCGTGGAATTTGTAAATGATCGTTAGTTTGTATTTAATGATTTGTTTGACTAGTTCATCCAAAAAACGAATAATATGATTCTGATCTGAACATGTTATAGAGTTATAGGATGGTCACCGTCATACATATGCAATTGGCTGGGGAATTAAATAATAGAAAGGATAAGCTGTTAAAAAAAGGATTTTATTTGCAAAGTATTTCTCCTATCTTCACGTAAAAGCAAAAAAATGAATGGTGAACCCTAGTTTGTTCAGATAGATGGAACCAACTTGGAAGCATAATCACTAAAATACAAGACTACAAATATTGGTGGTCTTGGTAAAAGAAGTTTGAAGCTACTGGCTGTAACATCCCGTGTTTTCAAAGTCAAAGTCAACGCCAAGGTCAAGTCAACGACCGATTATCTGAATTTAAATTATAATAATCTTTTTATTTTAGTTGTATTATGTGGAGTAAGTGTTGTTAATTACAAGTAATCGACGTGTTATTCAATCGACTTACGACTATGAACTATAGGAAGTAACAATGCAATAAAGTTAACTAATCAATAATCAAGCTATGCTAATCGACATCGAATCGTGATACGAATCGCAACTCGACTTACGAAACTTAGTTGATTGTTATACGTGTGTGTGTGCCTTAAGTGTTACTTGTGCGTGCTTATTTATGTTGTGATGTGTAATCAATCGAACAACAATCGAAACTCGAAACGCAATCGAATTCGACCGCAAACGAAATCGAATTACGATAATTAGTGGAGAAGAGATAACGCGAGATATGAATTAGTTGGGACTGAAAGTAATTTGACTAGGAAACCCTATCGTGTCGAACCGCTCGCAATCGAAATCAAATCGCCAAAAATCGTCGCGTCAAACAATCAACCCAGATGCCATCCGATCGGATAGCCATCCGATCGGATAGCACCATTGTCATCATATCAGGCGCCATCCGACCAGGAGGCCATCTGACCGGACTGCCATCCGGGCGGTATGCCATCCGATCGGATAACCCCTTTCCTCTTTTGGAATCCTATAAATACCCCTGTCATTGTCACTCTTTCCATTTCTGGAAACCTACTGACCGAACCGTCCGTGCTCCTCAACTTTTCTTCGATTTCTCTCAATCCAGGTAAGATTTCGTCCTAAATCTTGTACGTTCTTAATCTACACGCACTCCTACATGTTTCTATCTTTTAAATCTTAACTTTTAACCATGAAATCACTAGATTTCGGGTGTTCTACGATGACGTCATCATGTGTTCGTGAAGAAATTCATGTTTTGACTTCAATCCACCAAGAACAGCCTAGATCTAACCGATTTCCACACAACCACACAAAGATCTTATACAGATCTCAACACAACCGTGGTGGAAAAGGATTGAAAGATGATTTCCAACTATCTTTCAACTCTTTTACACTCGATGCACTCAAAACCGATAGAATCGGGCTTTGTTCTAGTCTCCTACTTACTTTTAGCGTTGCACTAGTCCAAAATCCGGATTCTGCCTACGAGACTACTGATCTCGGGTTAAACAAGAACGACCATCCCGAGCCGGTAACTAGCCGAACTAGGGTGATTCCTGGTCGGTTTTGGTCACTTGGGTCGAGGTAGGGTTCCGTTGCTTAATACGTTGTTAACACGTCTCGATAAAACGACAAACGAACAAAACGACCAAGTGTTAGCCGAACAGGACAACCGGAACGGATTGCTGTCCGAACGGACTGCTGTCCGAACGGACAGTGCATCCGAACGGACAGTGCATCCGAACGGATTGCCATCCGAACGAATCACACTTGGGTCCCACACCTGAAGTTTGAGTATTGAACGAGTTGTTATCCGATCGAACGACCATTTGACTGGATTACTCTTTGGATCATGAGATTCTATGACTTTAAAGACTTAAACAATTTTCAACATGTTCAATAACAGGGTTGCCACCCGATCGGATGGACATCCGATCGAGTGACTCTTCTGCCATGAACTCGTTCCGCTAAAGTAACCTCATCACTAGGGTCGCCGTCCGACCGGATGACCATCCGAACGGATTGTCATCCGCGCGATTGATCGTCCGATCGACCGACTTGAAAGATAGAGATACTTTAATGTTTTCAAAATGCTACAACGAAAACTTCAAAGATCAAACCATCATACACAAACACACATTTCCTATAGGAAGAAACAATCCACTCGAATAGTCATCCGATCAGACAAGTTGTCCGACCGGATGACCATCCGAACGGGTTGTTATCTGTACGGGTTGCTGTCCGCTCGGATAACCATCCGATCGAACTACTATCCGACCTACTCTTACCTTGTATCATTTTACGTATCGCTCATCGTTATGCTATCGAATCTATTCAGGCTAACCTTACTCGCTAAGCGCTCCCTTCAATCCATCAACCGCTGTGAGTATACTCGAATCCCTTTTTGCTTTAAGTACTTTTGGGTGTTACATACGTTACAACTATTCAAATCACATCAATCACACTACTCAATACTATTTGAACGCTAACCGTTAATGCATGTATTACGTGGCTTATGAATGCTTGTTGGTTATGTTTACACATGGAATGCTGTCTACCTGCCTTAGCAACGATAGTACTATAGTTTGGACTCAGCACCCGTTCACACGGGGGTTGTTAAGGACAATTACTTGCACGGATTACGGTGGTAATCATGTATTGCGAACTGCCTCGGGCAGTCAACCCGCAGTCATTGGTATCGATGGATCTGTGTCGATAACTAACGTGCTTCATTTCTCTATGTGTACGTGCTGGTTATGCGTAAACGAATTCGAACTCTATATGCTATTATCAAACTTGTATGCTCACCTTTACATTATATGTATTGACTTTATTTTTAACGTATGTAACAGGTGCTTAGGATGCACACATGTTAGGAGGTTGAAGCTAGAATAAGGCTCTGGAGGCTAACAAATAGTTGTCTGTAGTAGTTAAATCTAGGGTCTCCAGAAGCAGATAAACAATTGCTCTATGTTTAAATCTGAGTTGTCGGAACAGAACGAATTGCCTAGATTTTGGTCTGTAATAATTTATTTGCTATTTGAGACATGGTATGGGACATGTTACTTTGAATTGAATAGTAATGATAAATGTTGTGGAAACTTCTGGACAATCTGTTTCGCTCAGTGCCATGCCCCGATGTTTCCGCCATCGGTTAGGGTGTGACACTGGCACTAGTAATCTTTGTATTTTAGTGAAACCATAGCCAAGTTGGCTGCATCTTAAATTCTTAATGCCTTTATGCTTTCCCCTCTACTTTTATATGTAAATGACCAAGATTTTGTTTGGTAGTGTCATAATTTCAATTCTTGGGGCTGGATTCTATGTGAGGTTTACTTAGGTCAAGTATTTTGAATAAAAATAAGGGTTTCTTTGTTCAACCCGTCTCCGTGTGTTAAATTTTTTATGCGGTAAATCTTTCCCATAGCGTGTAACTTAGCACCATCACAGCAGATACCGGTGGTGTATGTAATGTAGGATGAGACAAGGACTCTTAACACTATATTCAGATCGACTATGCATGCATACTTGTTTGAATATGTAGGAGAGAACACAAAAAAGCTTTACTTGTGGTTTTCCTTATAGATGTTTATAAGTTACGACGGTTCAAAGAATTGAGAAGATAATGGCCGCTTGGGGTGTGAATTTCTGACACTACCTGAAAATACGACACGAACCTAACACGAAATTCGCGGGTTTGGGTTTAGTCTAAACGGGTTCGGGTCAGTTTCAGGTTGAACCCGCGAACCCGTTTAGCTAAAAAGGTCAGGTTCGGGTCAACCCGTTCGGGTCAACCCAGTCGGGTTGGCGGGTTGACCTCTTTAACCCATTTGTATTATATTATACTTTTTTGCAATATTTTTTTATGTCATAAATTAAATTGGGTGTGTATTTTATGCTATAATTATAACTAAAAAAGGAAATTTGACATAAGATTTTAATGTAATTCTATTATATAATTTTTTTTATAGTAGATGTTAATTTTAATATATTAGATTGCTGAAAAAAATAAAAAGTAAAAAATTCCGGTTGAACGGGTCGGGTTCGGGTCGACATGCAATTATTCGGGTCGGGTTCGGGTTCATATGTATGACACGATTTTCGAGTTCGTGTTCGTCTATAATTTTCGGGTTCGGACTGGGTTGAACCCGCCAAACCGTAAACACGACCCGTTTAGCACCCCTACTGGCCGCTTAGTCAATTAAGTCGGTGGCTTATGCAGATATTCCCCTCTCTCTTTAATTATATAGATTTGCAGGTTCCCAAATTTAGATGTTTACACTATTATATTGTTGTGTTGCATCTTGTAAGCAGATATTGTTATGTTATGGTTCCAAATGATAGCATTAGAGTAACATGCTTGATAGTTATGAATTAATTAGGTTTTAGAATTGTAAGTGCAAAGGAAAACAAGTCTATGGACTAAACCTGTAGATTGGATACAAGTTCAGGGACCAGATTTCTGATTGATTTTTTTTTTCAATAACTTTCATATATTAGTAATGTGTTCTTCACAATATGGGATTAATGACATGTACTATACCCTCCCCTTTCATTTAAAATTATTTTTTAAAACATAATACTTATTTTGCAATTGTGTACATATGTATGTATGCATGGTTGCTAGATGGATTCTAAAAAAGAGAAAGGAAGAAGAGAAATTTGGTCAAAAGAAATGGTTTTAGAATTATGTCGGTTCCTAAACAAATATATCACGAAGCATGGTCGAACTTCCCCATTCAAATGGGTCACTCTTCAGCCAGAGTTTGAAAAAGTTATAAATCATAAATTTGCCAGTGACAAAGCTATGAAGAACAAGCATGACAGTATGAGAAAAGAGTACAACCTTTGGAAGTTACTTAAGAATGGAGAAACTGGTCTAGGTTGGAATGAAAGTACCAAGCAACTTAATTGTTCTGATGAATGGTGGAAAAGAAAAATTCAGGTGACATAATATAACTCATTCAAAATTTAAATACCATATAATATTCCAGTCATAATGATAACTAAAGATCCACCATTATGTTGTGTAGGAAAACCCGAAAGTTCTAGCAATTCAAAATAACCAACCATCTATACAACTACAAGAAGAGTGGGATCAGTTATTTGGAGATGTAGTTGTGTGACACCCATGACGAAACCAGGTACACCCTAAATGGTCCAAAACTGTAAAGCACACTTAACACTTTAATTGCGCGAAAACCCTAAAAACATGTGTGACTTATATGCTTGATTAAATGATATCTGTTATGTCTCGGAGGAATCCGAGAACACGTTATGACTGACATGACACTAATAAGGGCCAACAGTGCGAAGTTGGTGTCCGTAGCCTTGAAACACGTGTTAAACGGGAGTGTTCCGTTTAACAGCGCTTTAAACCTTTGACATTGATTATTAGGGTATCGGTAGCATCATTTAAGATTTTGAGTTCTAGGAACAACTTAGTTTTGTGCCTTAGACTGTGACATAAGGTTTGAAGCCAATCAGAGGTCGGGCACGCAAAAAGAAGCAGCTTCCCGGTTAGGGAAACGCTTTCATTTCAGGAGTAACATAAAGCAATCAAACGTGCAAGGAACGATCGATCAAGCTTAAATACACTTAAACCACCCTAATACGAGTCTTTTATGATTAAAATGTAACTAGGTTCGGATTTCAAGACGGTTATGCATGATTTTTAAAACCGAGTCTTTTGACACAAAGTAGGCGCAAAAAGGAGTCCTTCACGCAAATCGAGAACGCGTCTGGGACCCGCAAACGAACTTAAACACTCAACGGAACATAAACATCATCTTTTAGCGCATTATACGAAGCACGAGGTGGCCCTAGGGGGCCCACCCAAACTGCCACCACCCCCATATATATATATATATATATATATTTTTTTTTCTTATTTTCTTTTCAAAATTCACATAATTATTTCCCTTTTCAAAGAAAATCTCTGCACAAACACCCTTCCCCTCAGCCGAATTCACAAGAAACCTTCACAAATCAAAGGTATTAACTCAATTCTACAAGGTTTTAAGCTTGGTTTCTTGATTAAACATGGTTTAGGCCATGAAAACCTTTTTTAATCCATGATTTTTGGAAGTTTAAACATGTTTATGGGCTGAATATGAACACCATATGGATCCCCTGGTGTTATATGGTAGCCATGGTGACAAATCTTTGGGGTTTGATACCCTAATCAACACCTATTCGACAGAAATCGCTTAACTAGTCGATTAACCGAAAAACAATGAAATAAGGCTTGATTGATCTAAGTTCTAGCATATTTGGATTGTAATTGATGTGTAGGTACTGAATATAGCCCACACATACATCTGGACTCACAAGGAACGCTTGGAATCGAAGCTTGCGCTAGGTATAACATCCGAAAACCGAATCTAGGATAGGCAGAATTTTGTTTTGGCTATATCTTGGTCTGTGATACTTGGATTGAGCTGAAATTTGGTTTGGTGATGAAGGATAGTGCCAGGAAGGTCCATGTAAAATTTTAGAATTTTAGGAATTTTCTGCAATTTTTGGTAAAATTTTGACTGTTTTACACAAAGAATTCTGGAAAAAATACCAAACGAATTCAATAAATCACCAAATTTTATAGAGACACTAAGGAAACTACTAGGAATGTTTCCATTGGTTGAGTTTTGATTTGGGTTAAAAATACACGTTTTTGCGAATTTTCGGTAGCCGGAAACGCACCGAAACAAAATCAGAAAAATCTTAAAATGTTTGGAGATGTTTCTGGAAACATAAGGGATGTCCAGGAATTTTTGGGAATTTTTGAATCACTGATGGTAATTAATGTTAATTATGTGGTTAAATATTGTTTTATAAATAATTTATTTAGACAAGTAAAATGCCAAAAAAAAAATTCCCAGAAATTTTTCCCATAATCTACTGATTTTTACTGAGTTATATAAAAATTTACCGATTTTTATTCGAATTCTAGGTTAAATGGGAATTTTTGGGATTAAAATGGGTTATTTTAAATCAATTTCGGCAGTTTACCGTATAACGAACCGGCCAGAACTGGGAACTGACCCAACCCGACAAATACTATAAGTGAAACACAGGGAAGCAAAACTGAAATTAATACTACCCTGACATCCATCACTATACCAGTATCGTATAGGCTCAATCTGGAGTGAAAACTCCTGACAGAATCCAAGTTATACCTGTTACCGACTTAGATACTGACGTGAGCCCATATTTGCATACGTGATTCTGGAAGTTGACTCAGTTGCTTGTTTACATCCTGTGTGAAACTACGACATACACCGTGAGTTTTACTTCCCCATTTTCAAATTGTTTTCCTGTTTTACATGGGGTGAAATGCATGTTACATACGTTCATACGTGCACATATATACGTGATATAACGTGAATTATCTGAGTAAACACTAGTACATAAAAAGTCCCCACAGACCCAAGTGATTAACCGTAGGCCGATGAATGTGTAAATAGTGCTATTGGTCCGACAAACCCAATTGCGATGGCCAGGAACGCCATGAGATACATACGCAATTGTACATGTTCGAGCATAGGCTATGGGGTACTAGCCATAGCTACACAGGGGCAGTGCCGTGGTGGTTGACCACGGGGTTGAGTTGACAGTCAAGGCTTCACTTGTGGGCTCAGTATATATGCTATCAGATGTGCCAAACTTGAACTATAATTACATCTATTTAATACAAACTAAAACAGTGAACCTCACCAACTATGTTTAGCTGACTTTTTTCCAAATTGTAACATGTATTTCAAGCAAAACAAAGGAGGAATAAGCTTGTAGGAGTTCCAAGTTTTGAGTATGGATAGTACGTGAATAGAGGCATAGCTACTAGTACAAGACTACTTGTGGGAAAACTTAGTTGTCACTTACGTGTCGCTGTGTTAATAAATAATGTAAACGAAACACGTTGGTAATGTATAATATAACATCTTTATGAGCAACGTGTCTGTTCCATGTGTCTGTTGCCCCCCGCGTGCACTTCCGCTGCGAGTCGGGGTGTGACAGAAGATGGTATCAGAGCCATTGGTTATAGAGAATTAGGTATTCCTTGAGAGCTAGACTATAATCAAAAGTGCGACTCTCCATAGCAAGAATCTACAGTAACTGAATAGTATGGTTATTACCAGGATGGCCTTGTCGGGCAAATAAGTTATTGTGGTCCGAAACATAATAACTTATCTGCTTGTACTTGGGCATTCTGAGAACGCCATTGAGAGAGGGCAGAAAGCAAACACGAGCACTAACACAAAAATATATGTTGATAAAAAAATATATATATCTGAACTCTGATGCAAACGTGTACTTATCTGTATAATTCTATGTATGTCTAGTACCCACACTTATTATTATTATAACTTATTTAATTGTGTAGGTGCGATGTCGAGCTACCATAGTGAGAGTTTTGAAGAGGACCCATCGATGGATCCGGACGCGGATCCAGAGGAGGTAGAATCAGAGGCAGAGGAGGAAGAAGAGGATGAAGTAATTGGCTTCGAGCTACCCAGTGATGAACCTGACTTGTCAGGTTACATGTGCGTTAACTACCCTCCTCGATCTCATATGGGACGTAGGACCGAGGCCACCAGCACATACCATTCCCCTCGACATCCTCAACCAGTTACAGCCGCGCATAGTCACACTTCTGACCCATACTACCACTCGGGTATGGACCGATGGAGTCCTACTCCTTCTACCACTCCACAACCCCCTACCCCGTATATAGGGCTGGCAATTTTACACGAATGCACGACACGAACCTACACGAAGTTAACAGGTATCGTGTATGGCCTTAACAGGTATCGTGTACCAAACAGGTAGACACGAGATTACCTGTTAATTTTCGTGTATAAACTAGTTAAATACCTGTTAATACCCGTTAGTACACGATAATAAATTAAATTAAGTAAAACTCATCAGCCATGTGCGTGTGGGTTCCTTAATTCCTTTCTAATTTCATTTCTCATTCAATTAAAAAAAAAAAACCCTAAACTCTGTAGGATCGTTTTGTGACCAGAACGAGTCGTTCAGAAGAGATTTAATCCGTTTCAGAGGCGGAAACTAAGAAACGAATGTAGAAACAGCTTGAATATCACTTTAACAATCTTGTATATTGATTTAACACTGATTACATGCAGAAAATATACCGGCAGCACTTCGGTATCGATTACAAGGCTCTGGTTTGGTAGCTTCAAATGAAACATTCAACTCCTATTTATAGGCTTGGCCTGTTAGCTTGAAATGACACATCAGTTTCAAGCTGTCAAGCACTTTCAAGCTAACATGCACTTTCAAGCTACCAGACATCTCAAGCTATCAGACATCTCAAGCTAACAAACAAATTACAAAACCAGAGACTCGATATAAGAGGAAGACGACAGATGTATGCACCAACAGACTCCCCCTCAGATGTTGACGAGTCTTAAGTGTCGAGCCTTTGCATCTTCAGTCTTTATCAGTCTGAACTCTCTCTGACATATCTCACAGTGTAAGCATCCTCAAACTTTATCTCCTTCTCCTCTTCAGCATCAACAGACTCTTCACGAACAATCTCTATTCAGATGTCTTCAGACTCGCCCTTTCGATATGCTGGGATCGCAGTCTGGCATGTTGAAATCACAAAGTCCTCAGGTATCTGAACCTGGCTTTCTATCATCAGATCCTAGATCGAAACCTAGCTACACCTGCACATTCTTAACTCAGAAGTAAATTTCACAAATTTAACATTTCAACAAATTTACTATCTTCTAATCACTCGAACACACAATCTCAAAATGATTTAATCGTTAGTAATATCTGATGAACCACATAAATGTATATCAAATTTCATTTCAAAGAACTTCAAACAAATACTTTCCCAAACCTGTTCGTCATGTCTAGCACTCAGAATTTTGAAAATTAGCTCTCCAACACCAGTTGTCGAAAATCTTTTTGACTTTTCAAAATTTATACTAAAACACACTGAAAATCTTTTTGGATTTTAAGAAATTTAAAAAAAAATACAGTAAAGAAATATTTACAGACACTATTTTTGTGAGTTCGTGCAAGAGGATCATATCAGTTTTTGACAAGTCACAAGTACCGTTGAGCTTAGTTACACATTAAGAATTAAACAATTCACTTAGATTGCCAATATACTGATCCACTTAAATTTTCACACAAATTTCAACTGATTCAGGATATGAGTTAGATGTATTAAGAACTTAAGCTCAATCATGTGTCCCACCTCTTGAATATACTCCCGTATCCAGATCCCAATATTCAGTCTTACAGGTGAGTATACCACAGATGATATCTGTCAGGGGTTAAATTGCGAGGGCCGTGAGAGCTCAGGTCGATACTTCCGTATACGCAGAGAGATGACGGCTTCGACTTTGGGTGGGTCCCCTTTAGAGGATCTTTTGTATTACAACAGCAATGACTATCAATTTTATTGTTTCATCAATTTGCTGAGGGCGGCGCTATGTTTCAAGCAAGCGGAAAGTATTCTCCGGGGACTAGGCCATTGCTTCCGGAAAATCAGAAGTCCCGGGATAATACCCCAGATATCACTGAGCATAAAGACCTAGTATCTCAGAAAGAGGGACCTTTAAAACGAGATTTCAGGGGTTACCTATATATCCAAGTAGTGTTCCCCACGAAATAAGCAAGTTTGTATTTTAGTTTATATCCCGAAAAAGCTTACTAAATGTGTAAAAACCTATCGGCATATCATCAGTGAGACTGTTTAACGCTATTTTTCATTACATTTCTTTAGCATACTGTGACTGTCTACTGATGTACTATCATTTCCTCTTCTAGACACAAAAACTCATTTTTGTATTTTATCATGTTTTTGTCTTTTTCAAATTTTCTAATGTTTTTGGATTTTCTGAAAATTTTTACTCCCCCTAAAATGCAAACACAGTTTAGGAAATTTGAAAACAAACTATACAGTAAAATGACAACTGATATCAAATCGCTTCAAATCGCCATCCACTTGGCATAAACAATCAGAACTCCCCCTTTCACAAAACTATTTTCTCATTTTGATTTCAAAACACTTAAGTTTGTTTTAACCAAAATGATTTTTCCGGAAAATAAGTTTTGTTGATTTAACCACTTGTAGGTTTGGGGTGTGGTTCATCACATTGTCTATTCAATCACTTGTATCAGGATTACATCAAGTTCAAACTAATGACTTTGAATAATCACTTTGTCAAAAACAACCTCTTACCACTTGTAAGAATATCCAACATTTAAAACACATGTAGGAATTAAACCATCTACACAACCATTTTACCAATCAAGATGCCGATTCCTGCTTCACACTTACCAACCTGGAAGCTCCGGTAATCCACACTTATCCTGTAAAAATTTAAACGTTATAAGATTCAATCACACAATCAATTACTAAGAAAGATGCCGATTCCTGATCCACGATTACAAACTTGGGATCTCCGGCAAGTCAGGTTTTTCATTTAAACAGATTCACCCAAGCCTGACTGTCCTTGGGTGATTTTGAATTCTTGTTCAACAATGGTGGAAAATTTGCATCATCCATTGTTAGACCAGAATTCTCAATTTTTATCTCAATCAAAGGCTCATCTGGCTTTGATGAACCAGAATCATTGCCTGCACATGGCTTGTCTGACTTCAACATGTCAGATTCATCGCCGACATATGGCTCCTTTGTTTCCGAAGAAACAGATTCATTGCCACCAATTATCACCTTTTTCTTTTTCTTTTCCTTTTTCGTCCTCAGATTTGTATCTGATGAATTTGTCTTGCTTGACTTTGCAGTCGAGGGAGTTGATTCATCAGAACTCTTATTCGATCTATCCGGTGAACCCGAGGACAAGATCTTCTCTAGATACTCTCTAGCCTTCTTTCTCTTCTTCCTCAGTCTGTCTTTCTGCCCTTGAGAAAGTTTCACTTTCGTTTCTTGAACTTTAGGTTCTTGAACCTTCTGTTCTTTGGGCTTGACATTGACTGATTTCTTTGCCATCTTCTAAGAATTAACCCTCAATCTTTCATTTGATCTCCTTGGGCAATCTCTGGCAATGTGACCTCTGATGTTGCAGTTAAAGCATCTCCTCGTCTCATAATTCCAACCTTGGCAGTTAACAGCAATGTGTCCTTGATAACCACATCGGTAACACACTCTGTTATCGTACCAATCACCATTTTCAGTCCAAATGCTCAAATCAAAGCACTGTTTGGCTTGGTGATATTCCTTCCTCATGTTTGCTGGATTTGACTTTTGAGCACTGTGGTCCGACCTGCACCACTTATTGCCAACAATTTTTGAATTTTAATTTTTTACTTTTTGTAATTTTTGATTGCGATTGGATGATTGATCTGATGAACTTTTATTTTCTTTTTGAACATTTTTCAAAATTTTCTCTTTTTGTTTTTGTTCCACTTTCTTCTTCAAAGGTTTTTGCTTAGAGCATTCTCCCTTTTCAGTTGATTGTGGAACAGTTTCTTGAAACTTTTCTTTTATTTTCAAAAATAAATTCTTTTTCTTCATTTTTTCATTTTCATCATCAGATTTCTCATCACAATCTTCAACTTTGACTTTGTCAAAGTTTGTGACATTGTCACTTATTGGAACATAATTGATCGGTTTTGGACAGGGGAACACAGATAAAGTCACAAAACCTTTCAATTTCTTTTCAAGCTCATCAATTTTGTTCCTTGAATTCTCAGCTTCATTTTCAAACTGAGATATTCGTTCAAGATGAGACTTGATTGTTTTTTCGTTTTCAATTTTAATGTTTTCAAGAACAGATTTTTCATTTTCCAAAACTTTCAACTGTTCTTGAAATTTCATTTCATTTGCTTTCAAATTTTTGATCTCAAGTTTTATCCAGAAATCTTCATCTTCTGAAGATTTCTTTTTGCTTTCAAAATCTTTTTCTTTCTCTTTCAAAATCTTGTTTTCTAATGTCAAACTGTTCAAATCATTTAACAGTTTGTCATTTTCAGATTTCAACCTCTCACAATTTTCCTGCAAATCAAAAATCTGTTTCTTATCAGATTTCTTTTCATCCTTCATCACTGAAATCTCTTCAGTCTGTTCCTCTCCCACTTGGACACCTTTACTCTTGCTCTTCTTTAATATTGATTTTCCACTTTGACTTTTCTTCTTTTCAGCATTTCTCTCCATCTGTTCTTCAAGTTTCTTAATGAATTGACCAATTGTCAATTCAGAGTATTCTCCAGTTCTTTTTAAATCCAAAAGATATGTACCCCACTCTTGTTGAGGTATGGCATTGGCCAATTTTTCAACCCATTCTTCTGATTCTTTTTTAATACCCTTCTCAGACATTGAGCGAACAAGATGGCTATACCTCTCAATGATACTCTTTGTACTTTCTCCTGGATAACCTGAAAACGAGTCAAACTCTTTCTCCAATACATTTATTCTATTAATTGTTTCACTTGTCATATTAAAGAAATTGATATCCATGATTCGGAATCGACGAGTTTCTCAAACAATCTTTCACACGAACTGATTCTCCTCGTAACACAATAATACTGTTTCAAGCTGTCAGATGGTTTCAAGCTACCAGGCTGTTTGAAGCTGTCAGACGATTTCAAGCTACCAGGCTGTTTGAAGCTGTCAGACGATTTCAAGCTACCAGGCTGTTTTTGTCATTTTTAGTCTGAATTTAACCAAAAAACTTTCAAGGGTTTGTCTATGTCCAATTCCGAGTGCACTGTGAAAATTTGAACCAATTCGGACCGTGAAATCTCGATCAATTGAAGAAAGAAGGTGTAGAAGTCAGAAAAAGTGATGAAAACGAGCTGTTTTGGCAAGATCTCTTCCTCCTGAGCTCTGATACCACTTGTAGGATCGTTTTGTGACCCGAACGAGTCATTCAGAAGAGATTTAATCCGTTTCAGAGGCGGAAACTAAGAAACGAATATAGAAACAGCTTGAATATCACTTTAAACCGTGCGTATATTGATTTAACACTGATTACATGCAGAAAATATACCGGCAGCACTTCGGTATCGATTACAAGGCTCTGGTCTGGTAGCTTCAAATGAAACATTCAACTCCTATTTATAGGCTTGGCCTGTTAGCTTGAAATGACACATCAGTTTCAAGCTGTCAAGCACTTTCAAGCTAACAAGCACTTTCAAGCTACCAGACATCTCAAGCTACCAGACAAATTACAAAACCAGAGACTCGATATAAGATGAAGACGACAGATGTATGCACCAACAAACTCCCTCCGTAACTCTCAGATAGCATGTCATGTTCATGTTTTTGTTCATGTTAACAGGTATTAACAGGTAATTTTCGTGTATAACAGTCGAACAGACTTGTTAACAGGTATTAACAGGTAATTTTCGTGTATATCGTGTCGTGTTCGTGTTTGAAAAAAAGGACACAATAAGTTATCGTGTCGTGTTCGTGTATGGGATTTTGTGTATCATGTCTTATCGTGTACGGGTATACACGATATGCCAGCCCTACCCGTATACCCCAGTCCCTTGTAGTCCACCAAACCCTCCAGTAGTGAGTTTTCGGCAGACGGCCAGGATGAGGGTCCGTACTCCGATTCCTGCATTTACTCCACCTAACTCACCTGTTATTCCTACGCCTACTATACCGAGAACCCGAGTGACGGCAGTATTTGTTGACCCCATGCCAGGACCTACATTCTCTTCCCCACTACACAGGTATGAGAGGAGGGAGCCGTCACGACCAGCAGGCGCATCTTCTCCACCTGTGTGGGGTCTACCAGCACAGCAGGGGGAACCCTCATTTTCTTCCCTGGTTACTAGCTGGATAGGGTATTTATCTGATCAGATCGTAGCACTCACCTCTACTCGGGCGGAGGAAGAGCACCATCGGAGTTTCATATACGAGTGTATTATAGGTATCCAGCAGACCCTTTTGACTTCCCCGCAGGCCATGGCATATGCAGGTTATCGACAGGGACGTAAGGAGACACTGCTATATCTATGTGCAGTAGGGTTGGTGTTGTTGATGATGTGTTTTGTTTGGATGATGTACTAGATACGCGGACGCTAGATCATGTGCATACTTGTAGATAGTAGTGACGCATATGAATATATGTCTTTTGACATCACATCAAGCACTAGGCACTAGATGCCTTTGTCGAGGTGTGGATGTGTTACTCTTTCTGCTTCAGTATTAGATGTTTTATCTTGCTTGTACGTCACTGTAGTGACACGTTTTGACCAGCATGTTATAAGCACTGATCCCTAGTGGATTAAGTCTACGTGCAAATTTTGACATTGTACAGCGGCACTTATATATATATATATATATATATGCATATGTTGTTAAATTTTGTTGATACGTGTTTATGAATGCAATGCAATGACTGAAATATGTGATGTTATGAATTATATACTCGATCTGTGTGCCAACCTATGTGTATTCTATGCTAACAGAAATGGCACCAAAACGTGCAAACAACTTGACTGAGGCTGATATCGCACAGTTGATAACCCAACAATTATAGGCGGTGATCCCAACTATCGTAGCCCAAGTTACCACCGGGGTGACTGCAAACCTACCTAATCGCCAACCTGATCCTAATGTTATTCCGGTCGCCCCGAATAATGTACGGCAGGGCTGTAGTTACAAACAGTTCATGGAGGGTAAACCTATGGAATTTAGTGGCATCGTAGGACCGACTGGAATTGTACGTTGGATAGAGAAAACACAAGTTGTCATCAATATCAGTAATTGTCCGGCGGACACTATTGTCAAGTACGCGACATCAACCTTTGTGGATGAAGCTTTAAACTGGTGGAATACAATAGTCCAAACACGTGGATAGGAAGAAATTGATCACCTGACGTAGGACGAACTTAAGACGATGCTTATGGACCACTACTGCCCGAAGAACGAAATCCAGAAGCTGGAACACGAATTCTGGAATTTACAAATGCAAGGGGCAGACCACGTTGGTTACACCAACCGTTTCAACACTCTTGCTCGATTACTACCTGATATGGTCCGATCTGAGTCAAAACGTATTGAGCGATACATATGGGGTTTAGCCCCGAGGTCTGCAGTATTATAAACTCCGTGGAACATCTCACAATGGAAAGTGTTGTGTCCAGGTCTGGCACAATCACGTTTGACATGGTTAGAAGGAACATCCTGAAAATGCCTGGAGAAACATCTGGTACGAAGAGAACCGAATATGATTGGAAATCCCAAGGAACCCAACAAAATAAACGCACCCGAGTGACACCCCAAGCCTATGCCATGACTACTAAAGATGCAAGAGCAGATAATTATAAAGGGACGTTACCAAAGTGCAAGAAATGTGGATTTCACCATTCGGGTGAATGCCGAACCGTGGTCTGTAATAAATGTCAGAAGACGGGGCATTACGCAAGAAGTTGTAGAGCCTTTACTGATACCTCAACTCGTTCTTATCAACCTACCCGTTTTCAACCGCCAAGATCTCAACCAACCCAACAAAAACAATTACAACAACCCCAGAAACCGCAGTTGACCTACCCCCGTACTTGTTTCGAATGTGGTAATACGGAACACTTTAAAATAAATTGTCCTAAACTCAACCAAGGTCAGACGGGAAAAATGAACCAGGGACAAGCTTCTACTTCAAACCAAGCCAGAGGACGCGTTTTTGTGATCGGATCGGGTGATGCACGCCAGGATCCGAATGTGGTGACAGGTACCTTTCTCATTTCCGATCAGTATGCTTCAGTACTGTTTGATACGGGCGCAGATAGGAGCTACGTTTCCATTAATTTCTTACCTCTATTAAAGATGCCGGCTATTGAATTAACCAGTCCCTACTCAATAGAACTTGCTAAAGGTAAACCTATAGCTTGTCACCAAATCATTCGTGATTGTCCTTTAATTCTTAACGACCACCAATTCCTTATTGACCTACTACTGGTAGAGCTCGGAAGTTTTGATATAGTAGTGGGAATGGACTGGTTGTCCAAGTACAAGGCGGAGATTATATGTGAGCAAAAGATTGTTAGGATCCCTTTTCCTAATGATGAAGTTATTATGGTACAGGGAGAGAAGTCTGGTACCATACTAAACCTTATATCCCACCTTAAAGTGTTGAAATGTATACGTCAAAGATGTGATGTGTTCTTAGCAAGTGTAATGACGACCGAACCAGAAGAACAACGTATTATGGATATCCCAATAGTGTGTGATTACCCAGACGTGTTTCCCGATGAATTTCCCGGATTGCCACCCAATCGGCAAGTCAAATTCCGTATCGACTTAATACCGGGAGCAGCTCCAATTGCTAAAGCACCTTACCGTTTAGCACCTTCAGAGATGCAAGAACTATCATCTCAGTTACAAGTACTGCTAGACCGAGGTTTTATCCATCCCAATTACTCACCTTGGGGAGCACCAGTGTTACTTATGAAGAAAAAGGATGGAAGCTTTCGGATGTGTATCGACTATCGGGAGCTGAACAAGGTTACCATAAAGAATCGATATCCTCTTCCGCGAATCGATGATTTATTTGATCAGTTGCAAGGAGCCTGTTACTTTTCCAAAATCGATCTTAGATCAGGTTATCATCAAGTGAAAGTTCAAGAGGAAGATATCCATAAAACAACCTTTCGAACTCGGTACGATCACTATGAGTTCCTGGTTATGCCCTTTGGGTTAACCAACGCACCCGCGGTATTTATGGACCTCATGAACCGAGTTTGTAAACCATATCTAGATAAATTCGTCATAGTCTTTATTGACGATATTTTGATCTATTCCAAGAGTAAAACGGAACACGAGCACCATCTACAAGCCATACTAGAGATATTGAGGAAAGAGAAGTTGTACGCCAAGCTTTCAATGTGTGACTTCTGGTTACAAGCGGTGCAATTTTTAGGACATGTGGTAGATCAACAAGGGATTCATGTTGACCCTAGTAAGATCGAAGCTATTAAGAATTGGCAAGCGCCTAAGTCTCCGAAAGAGATACGCCAATTCTTGGGATTGGCTGGATATTACCGGTACTTTATTGAAAACTTTTCCTGCATTGCGCAATCCTTAACTGACTTGACACAGAAAGATCGAAAGTACGAATTGGGCGAAGAACAAGAAACAGCTTTTCAGCTGTTAAAACAAAAGTTATGTGAGGCGCCAATTTTGACTTTGCCAGAGGGAAATGATGACTTTGTAGTGTATTGCGACGCATCTCGACGTGGTCTAGGATGCGTATTGATGCAGAGAAACAAGGTTATTGCGTATGCTTCCAGACAATTGAAAGTACATGAAAAGAACCATACAACGCATGATTTAGAGCTTGGCGCAGTGATTTTTGCACTTAAGTACTCTATTCACCCCGGTACAGACAAGATGTACCACGACCTTAAGAAAATTTATTGGTGGCCATGTATGAAAAAGGACGTAGCAGAATGCGTGAGCAAATGCTTGACTTGTGCCCGGGTAAAGGCAGAATACCAGAAACCCTCGGGAATGTTACAGCAACCCGAAATACCTCAATGGAAATGGGAACAAATCACGATGGATTTCGTGACCCACCTTCCAAAAACACCCCGAGGTCATGATGCGGTTTAGGTAGTAGTAGATAGACTAACCAAATCGGTGCACTTTATTCCGATTCGTACTACCTACAACACCTAGAAATTGGCCGAGATCTACACGAATGAATTTGTGGCTAGACACGGGGTACCGGCTGCAATCATTTCAGACCGTGATTGTCATTTCACTTCACACTATTGGCAACAGTTACAAGAAGCTTTGGGGTCTAGAATAGACCTGAGTACGGCTTACCATCCCCAAACCGACGGCCAATCAGAACGAACTATCCAGACATTGGAGGATCTGCTTCGTGCTTGCACCCTAGACTTTGGAGGAAGTTAGGATAAGCACCTTCCCCTCATTGAATTCTCTTACAATAACATCTATCATAGTAGCATACAAGCTGCACCGTACGAAGCACTATATGGCCGGAAGTGCAGATCGCCACTTTGTTGGGCTAAAGTGGGCGATACTCAACTCACGGGGTCTGAACTAATTCAAGAGACGACAGACAAGGTGCATAAGATCCAAAGTAGACTGAAAGCGGCACGAGATCGGCAGAAAAGTTACGCCGATGTCCGCAGGAAACCGTTGTCGTTTGAAGTAGGTGATAAAGTACTGTTAAAAGTGTCACCGTGGAAAAGAGTGATCAGGTTTGGCAAGGCAGGAAAGTTGGCTCTGAGATAAATTGGGCCGTATGAAATTATTTCCAAGGTTGGATCTGTAGCGTACCGACTGAAATTACCAGAAGAACTGAGCACAATTCACGATGTCTTCCACGTATCCAACTTAAAGAAATGTCTCACGGATGAAGCAGCTATTATACCATTAAAAGATGTGCACATTGATGACAAACTCCACTTTGTGGAGGAACCGGTAGAAATATTAGACGGGAAGACCAAACAACTACGTTATAACAAAATCTCGCTGGTGAAAGTCCGGTGGAACTCGAAGCAAGGACCTGAGTATACCTGGGAACGGAAGGATGAGTTCTATAGAAAATACCCACATCTCTTCCCTAACTAGACGAATTGAATTTCGGGGACGAAATTTCTAAACCAGGGGAGACTGTGACACCCATGACGAAACCAGGTACACCCTAAACGGTCCAAATCTGTAAATCACACTTAACACTTTAATTGCGCGAAAACCATAAAAACGTGTGTGACTTATATGCTTGATTAAATGATATCTGTTATGTCTCGGAGGAATCCGAGAACACGTTATGAATGACATGACACTAATAAGGGCCAACAGTGCGAAGTAGGTGTCCGTAGCCTTGAAACACGTGTTAAACGGGAGTGTTCCGTTTAACAGCGCTTTAAACCTTTGACATTGATTATTAGGGTATCGGTAGCATCATTTAAGATTTTGAGTTCCAGGAAAAACTTAGTTTTGTGCCTTAGACTGTGACATAAGGTTTGAAGCCAATCAGAGATCGGGCACGCAAAACGAAGCAGCTTCCCGGTTAGGGAAACGCTTTCGTTTCAGGAATAACATAAGCCAATCAAACGTGCAAGGAACGATCGATCAAGCTTAAATACACTTAAACCACCCTAATACGAGTCTTTTATGATTAAAACGTATCTGGGTTCGGATTTCAAGACGGTTATGAATGATTTTTAAAACCGAGTCATTTGACATTAAGTACGCGCAAAACAGAGTCCTTCACGCAAATCGAAAACGCGTCCGGGACCCGCAAACGAACCTAAACACTCAACGGAAGATAAAAATAATCTTTTAGCGCATTATACGAAGCACGAGGTGGCCCTAGGGGGGCCCACCCAAACCGCCACCACCCCCCATATATATATATATATATATATATATATATATCTTATTTTCTTTTCAAAATTTACATAATTATTTCCCTTTTCAAAGAAAATCTTTGCACAAACACCCTTCCCCTCAGCTGAATTCACAAGAAACCTTCACAAATCAAAGGTATTAACTCAATTCTACAAGGTTTTAAGCTTGGTTTCTTGATTAAACATGGTTTAGGCCATGAAAACCTTTTTTAATCCATGATTTTTGGAAGTTTAAACATGTTTATGGGCTGAATATGAACACCATATGGATCCCCTGGTGTTATATGGTAGCCATGGTGACAAATCTTTGGGGTTTGATACCCTAATCAACACCTATTCGACAGAAATCGCTTAACTAGTCGATTAACCGAAAAACAATGAAATAAGGCTTGATTGATCTAAGTTCTAGCCTATTTGGATTGTACTTGATGTGTAGGTACTGAATATAGCCCACACATACATCTGGACTCACAAGGAACGCTTGGAATCGAAGCTTGCGCTAGGTATAACATCCGAAAACCGAATCTAGGATAGGCAGAATTTTGTTTTGGCTATATCTTGGTCTGTGATACTTGGATTGAGCTGAAATTTGGTTTGGTGATGAAGGATAGTGTCAGGAAGGCCCACGTAAAGTTTTAGAACTTTAGGAATGTTCTACGATTTTTGGTAAAATTTTGAACTTTTTACCACAAGAATTCTGGAAAAATACCAAATTGATTCAATAAATCACTAAATTTTACAGAGACACTAAGGAACATACTAGGAATGTTCTAGGAAAATTCGGAGTCCATTGGTTGAGTTTTTATTTGGGTTAAAAATCTGCGTTTTTGCGAATTTTCGGTAGCCGGAAATGCAAGGAAACAAAATTGGAAAAATCTTAAAATGTTTGGAGATGTTTCTGGAAACATAAAGGATGTCTAGAAATTTTTTGGGAATTTTTGGATCACTGATAGTAATTAATGTTAATTATGTGGTTAAATCTGGTTTTATAAATAATTTATTTAGACAAGTAAAATGCCAAAATAAATTCCCAGAAGTTTTTCTCATAATCTACTGATTTTTACTGAGTTATATAAAAAAATTTAGATTTTATTCGAATTCTAGGTTAAATGGAAATTTTTGGGATTAAAAATGGGTTATTTTAAATCAATTTCGGCAGTTTACCGTATAACGAACCGGCCGGAACTGGGAACTGACCCAACCCGAAAAATACTATAATTGAAACACGAGAGTATTCTGGGAGATTCCAGGGCGGATTGGACACTCGGGGTGCGTCCAATACCAGTTCGGGAAATCCCCGACGGTGGAAACGGAAACTCAAAATTGGGCAACCTGGACTCCCCAAACACCCAAACTCCCTTAATGAAAAGTTAATCATTCTTAAATAACAACTTGTTGGCACTATTGGTATTTCCGGTACCATTGTCCGAACATGTTAAACTACTGACATTGACTGGCACGCGAACCGGTGCCCGGAAGCCAAACTGAAACTAATACTACCCTGACATCCATCACTCTACCAGTATCTTATAGGCTCAATCTGGAGTGAAAACTCCTGACAGAATCCAAGTTATACCTGTTACCGACTTAGATACTGACGTGAGCCCATATTTGCATACGTGATTCTGGAAGTTGACTCAGTTGCTTGTTTACATCCTGTGTGAAACTACGACATACACTGTGAGTTTTACTTCCCCATTTTCAAACTGTTTTCCTGTTTTACATGGGGTGAAATGCATGTTACATACGTTCATACGTGCACATATATACATGATATAACGTGAATTATCTGAGTAAACACTAGTACATGAAAAGTCCCCACAGACCCAAGTGATTAACCGTAGGCCGGTGAATGTGTAAATAGTGCTATTGGTCCGACAAACCCAATTACGATGGCCAGGAACGCCATGAGATACATACGCAATTGTACATGTTTGAGCATAGGCTATGGGGTACTAGCCATAGCTACACAGGGGCAGTGCCGTGGTGGTTGACCACGGGGTTGAGTTGACAGTCAAGGCTTCACTTGTGGGCTCAGTATATATGCTATCAGATGTGCCAAACTTGAACTATAATTACATCTATTTAATACAAGCTAAAACAGTGAACCTCACGGACTATGTTTAGCTGACTTTTTTCCAAATTGTAACATGTATTTCAGGCAAAACAAAGGATGAATAAGCTTGTAGGAGTTCCAAGTTTTGAGTATGGATAGTACGTGAATAGAGGCATAGCTACTAGTACAAGACTACTTGTGGGAAAACTTAGTTGTCACTTACGTGTCGCTGTGTTAATAAATAATGTAAACGAAATACGTTGGTAATGTATAATATAACATCTTTATGAGCAATGTATCTGTTGCCCCCTACGTGCGCTTCCGCTACGAGTCGAGGTGTGACAAGTTGCTAGTGGGGAAAATTGTGTGGCACCCTCTATGGATCCAACTACATTCAATGAGGTGCATGTTGAGAACCTTGAGGATCAACATTAAGCCCAAGTGAGGTTGCAAAAAAATTTGAAAAGTCTACTAAAGTAAACACTAAGCCTAAACCAGTTAAGATGAAACGTAAAGGGAGAGAATCATTGGGAGCTTCAATACTTAAAGAACATTTAACTCAAAGTATCCTGAATCAACAACGTGCTCTAGAAATATTAGAATCAGATTCTTCCAAACTCAGTCAAAGTACTAAGTTTAGTATTGAAGCTGCTATGGGTTTGCTTAGCCGGATGGTAGATGCAGGATTAATGAGAGAAGATGAGGAGTTGTGGTTATTTGCAATGGATTTATTTGAAGATCCCGTGAAAAGAGAAATGTTTATAAATGTGCCACATGATCATGGTAGGTTAGCGTGGCTGTAACGAAAGCAAAGGCTCACCAACTAAAGTTTTCTTTGAGGACATGTTACGAAGACATTATTGTTTCTATTTGTTTGAACTTTATTGCTTTTGGATTGATTTATTGTTTTTTACCTTGATGTTTTAGTGACATGAATGTATGTTAAGCTATTTATCCATTTAATTTTAGCTATTAAAGTGTTTATATGTTAAGCTGATATTGAATTTATTATCAGGGTTACAATGAATAATGAAACAAGTAAGAAGAAGCACAAACTGCATTGCTATAATTTTTAGTTGGATTCAACCTATACATGTGATCTAGTTGCTGCATACTATTATAAGCATATGTACAAGGAACCATGCATGACATCACCTTAAACGGGACATGCTTGGATGATGGAAGTTTTAAATGGCAATCCTATACGATGTGTAAATGCATTCAGAATGCATCCAAACGTGTTTACGAAATTATGTAGAGAGCTTGAATCAAACTATGGATTGCAATCGAGTGATAGAATGTCAACTTGTGAGAAGGTGGGGATATTTTTATATACATTGGCATTGGGTTTATCTAACAGGGATGTTGGGGAGCGTTTTCAACGTTCTGGGGAGACTATTAGTAGAGCCTTTCATGAAGTTCTAGAGGCAATAGCTAGTAGAGGTAAATGTTTTCAAGGTCTAGCACGTGACGTTATAAAACCAAAAGATCCAACATTTCAATTCGTACCACCTCAAATCTTGAATGACAAAAGATACATGCCGTATTTCAAGGTATTAAATTGATTAATGTCATTCCTACTTGTGTACTTTGTTACTTGACTAATGTTCAATTTATATATAGGATTTTATTGGATGTATTGACGGTACACACATAGGGGCCTGCATCCCAGAGAGTCAGCAACTACCTTACATTGGTAGAAAAGGGGTACCAACTTTCAACGTAATGGCAACATGTGATTTCGATATGTGTTTCACATTCGTATCAATCAGATGGGAGGGATCAGCACATGGCACGCGTGTTTTCAATAACGCAACCCAAAATAGTAAATTCAACTTCCCACAACCACCAGAAGGTAATATTTCGAATTACTTACACATATATTTGGAGTTGTTTCATGTCACTTTTAATAAATTCTAACGCCTTTTGTTTTTCAACTCCTTTATCAGGTAGATATTATTTGGTTGATAAAGGATATCCAGATAGAAAAGGATACCTTGTTCCATATTCCAAGACAAGATACCATCAATCACAATTTCAAAGAGAGCCCCCGAATAATATGCAAGAAGCTTTCAACCGTTCGCATTCATCTTTACGAAGTCATATTGAGAGGTCATTTGGAATTTTGAAGAAAGGATTTAAGATACTTGGTAAAATGCCCAAGTATAGCGTGCAAACACAAATTGATGTTATCATGGCTACATTTGCATTGCATAACTATATACGTAATTCTCAAGAAGATTTCATGTTTACTGCAATGGAGCAACATCCAAACTACATACCACGAGATGAACTGCATGATGTTCGTAACCATGACACAAGCACTAGCGGTCTATTTGAAGGAACATCAGGTGAGATGAAACATGTTCGCAACGAAATTGCTATTTTGATATGGAATGCACGACATTAATGATTTAATAATATTATATTATGTTATGATTGTTTGTAAATAACTATGTTCTATTTAATTGAAAATGATCATGTTTTATTCATTTGAGAAATAACTTATATATATACATATATATATGTGTGTGTGTGTGATTATGTTTAGTATTATTTTTTTATTTATGCCCATTTTGGTCATTTTACACATTTTATTAAAAGCTCCAGCTACTCTGCTAAACACCTTAATACCTAAAAAGCTACAGCTACCAGCTACCAGCCACCAGCTTCCAGCTACCAGCCACCAGCTAGTTTTGCCAAACATACCCTTAGTGTTGTGGCACCACATTGTTAACTTTGCACTAACTTGGTTAGTTTTTTCGCTGACATTGCCAACTTTATATGACGTGGCTTGTTTTTATGAGGTGTCATGATGAGGTGGCCAATTATATATACATAACAATATGTGTATGTATATGTACAGACAATAAATCATCCCCAAATCAAACAACCCTTATTAATATATAAAATCAAATCATCATCATCTTCATCTTCAACCCCTTTTATCAATATACAAAATCAAATCATCATCATCATCATCTTCATCGGTTCTTCATCTTCATCACCGGCGATGTCAGATTCGAACGATCTCTTTGACGACCTCCAAAGCCTCAGCTTCAACTCCTCTTCCACCACCACCACAGACATCAAACGCAGCACCAGCCCCTCATCCGAAACCAGCTGGACCACCACCACCAAACCCCACCTCTCCTTCTCCGACCTCCGTTTCCTCCACCGCCTTCGATCCGGCAACATCGGTTCCGTCTACCTCGCCACACTCAAATCCTCCGCTGCCACCACCACCATCGATGCAACCTTATTTGCTGCCAAAAATTATGGATAAGAAAGAAATTGCTACCCATTTGATTATCAACAATATTATCATTTGGGTGTTGCTCAAAATGCCCTAATTGATCTAGGTTTTACTCAAAATTAACGGCCACTGTAGTCGGATTGAAGAGTTGAACATAACAAACGATTCAAGGGTGCGACGGCACACATCTGATTCGCTTTGCTCAGTACCTTAGATCTCCCGGAAAAACATGGATTACTCTCTCTCCGCTTCTCTGGTGGGAATGGTGATGAAATACGTCGATGATCAAAGGGAGGGGAAGGGGTAGTGTGGTTGTGGCAGCGGTTTTCTGGACGGTCCGATGGTGATTGTTCGTTGGAAGTCGGTGGTAGGTGATTGTTCACCAGAGACGAAGAGATGAAGGGGGTGGGCTGGGGTTACATGGTAGGGAAAGGATTAAAGAAGTATAATTTATTTTTAATATTAACACTAAAGGTATTTTTGACAACTCACCCTGCCATCTCATAAAAAAACTAGCCATGTCATCAATAATTGGTCACGTAAACAAATAAAACTATCCAAGTTAGTGTCTCATTAACAACAAGGTGACACGACACACAAAGTGTCAAGTTGGAGATACCGGGCGTCAAAGTGTTAATTGGGGGCCGCAACGACCAAAGGTCGATAGTTGAGGGTGATAAAATCCAATAATCCATTTTTTATTATATATATTTCTTTTTTGAAAATATATATTATACTATTTAGATATATTAAATGTGCAAAATGAAGCTTAGTATTTAACTGTTAACAAGTTTCTCATTTATATAATAATTAGTAATATTTTATTATTTAAAAATTCGGGTATTACATAGGCATGCATTGGAATAACTAAACCATCCAATAGGTGATGTCATGTTAGCACCACGTTAAGTAGTGGGGCAATAACTAAACCATCAAATAACTAAGCAGTGGGGCAAACCTATGTAATAACTAAAAAATAAATTAAAAAAAATAATATGATTGACCAAAACTCAAAAAAGGGCGGACACCACCTCTCAACGGTTTAACGCCCGTTATTGGAATATGACATTAGCCACGCCCCTCATTAACAGCGGGTAGCGGTGTTTGCTGCCCATGCCTGGTGAGGTGGCACGGGGCGCAACCCACTACCCAGGGCCTCACGAATGAGAAGTAAACTTATTTATTATAGAGTGTAAAGTTGAATTTGTATCTTAATCTTTTAATTATACTACAAACTAAACTCAAAAAAGGGCGGACACCACCTCTCAATGGTTTTGATAACCCGATTCCAGCATACACGGGTTCGATGACGTACAACCCGTTTGGGCCGCCGGTTCACACCAACTACAATTACGCTGAAGCCGACCCATACTTAGTAGCGTCCAATTACAACGCCTTTAACCCTGAAGGACAGTATGGAGCTCCTTGGGGAGCAGGATACCCAACCCATGGGTACCAGATACCTGCCAGACCTATAATACGAACACAATCGCAGCCGCCACGGTTTTCTCCCCCAGAACGGGAGGAAATTCTTCAGAGACTGGACCAGGTCGAGCGAGACTTTCACCGAGATCGTAGGGAGCGATAGACCTTCTTCCAAGGATTGACAAGCCTAATAAAAGGGAAGAGCAAGAAGGACCATTGAATCCTTCCACTGTTGTTGTAATTTTCCTTGTATCATTTGAGCCCCTGTGTGGGCCTGTCTTGCTGTATTAGCCCCTGTGTGGGTATGTTTGTTTGTTTTGACCCCTGCGTGGGTCTATCTTTCTGTTAACCCCTTCGAGGGTATGATGTTTGCTTAAGTCCCTGCGTGGACTAGTATGTTGCTTGACCCCTGCGTGGGTAACTTGTTTGTCGGAAAAGACCCGTTTAGGGCAGTATGTAATCTTTTAATAATTAATGGAATGTTATGTTTATAAATTTCATTTTTGCTATTATCTGCATAAATATATTACATGAAATAAATAAATAAAAAATCATTCCTTTTAATAATAATCTGCCTATTAAATATTGAATAAGAATCTTAAGAGTGAAACCTAGCCTGAGTGTCATTATAAAGACCTGGCCAAGATGGTAGGACCTGTTTAAAAGATTCGTATCCCTGTTAACATCTGAAAATATGTTAACACTCCTGGCAGAAGTGATTCGTTAAAATCACACACGTCATTCTTATATAAGGATTCTTCAAAAGATTCCTAACCCAAATTAATGATCTCTGAATCATGGGTTTAAATCATCAATTAAGATGATCATATTTTGACCATACATTGGTAATATAATGCCTACGGGCCCTGCTCATTTTCATATGAGACAAAAGACAGTAATAGTCTATGACCCTGTCTGAAAAAGGTAAAGAACTATGTTCAAACCTTCATGCCTTGATTCTCTGAAATCATGGCTTATAATTTCAAATGTCCTTGTGACTAGGCCTTTTTGTGCTACTAATAAAACTGTTATTGTTTATAATTAGGATAAATTATAATAGAAATCCTAAATAAATGTGAGTAACAAATTAACCAAATATAGTCTATGTTTACCATGGTTAATGAATTACCCTACGGGGCAATTCCATAATAAACTCTCAAATAAACTACTGTCCTTGTCTTATGTAACAGTTCAATTAAAATGGCTAACTCGGACGAAATTAATAGTCACCCAGTGGAGAATAATGATAATGCCCGAATTAATATAACGGGTGCTGAACTGAAAGCGTTAGTAAACGACGCAGTTACAAAGGCCTTAGAGCGGCAGTACGAAGAATATAGTGGGACTCGAAGTAGGACCCTATCTACACCGCATTCGAAGCCACCTTCCAAAAAGGAAGAACCCAAGAAAAATGATGATCGACACTCCTCAAACCACCACAGTGCTCCATCTCAACAGATTGTACTAAATCAAGAACCCCGTAGTAAGGGTTGCTCCTATAAATACTTCGTTTCATGCAAACCCAGAGATTTCACTGGGGAAAAAGGAGCCATTGACTGCATGACGTGGTTAGATGAGATGGATACAGTAGTGGATATCAGCAGGTGCGCTGAGAGGGATATAGTCAAGTTTGTGTCGCAATCTTTCAAAGGCGAGGCTTTAGCCTGGTGGAGATCACTGATTCAAGCCACTGGGAAGATCCCATTATACAACATGTCATGGGAACAATTCGTTGCCCTCATCAGGGAGAATTACTGTCCTCATCACGAGGTCGAGAAGATTGAGTCAGATTTTCTTTCGTTGGTAATGACCAATCTAGATTGTCAAGCTTACCTCACGAGTTTTAATACAATGTCGAGGTTGGTTCTGTATTTGGTGACCCCGGAACCCAAACGAATCGCTCGTTTCATTGGGGGTTTAGCCCCCGAGATAAAGGCAAGCGTGAAGGCCTCTCAGCCAGCTACTTTCAGATCTGTAGCTGACATATCTCTGTCCCTCACTCTGGACGTGGTCAGACAAAGATCGCTGAGGAACAAAGATGCTGAGAAGAGAAAACGTGAAGATGATAATTCACGGAGGTCAAACAAGAAGCACCGCGGAAACGGTGACAACAAGAAGGGGTCTGAGTCGAAGAAGGATGGGCACCAATCTGGTGATAAGCCCAGGTGCAAGATCTGCAAGAAACATCACTTCGGGAAGTGCAGGCTCGAATCGAACTCGCAGACTCAGTCAAGAACTTTTGCTTGCGGGATATGCAAGTCCAAGGAACACAAGACCTTGGATTGCAAGAAGCTGAAAGATGCAACGTGCTACAGTTGCAATGAAAAGGGGCACATTAAGACAAATTGCCCAAAATACGCAAAGAAAGCTGATGAAGGAAAGAAGACCAATGCTAGGGTCTTCAGAATAGATGCAAAGTAAGCAGTACAGGATGACAATGTGATAACAGGTACCTTCCTTGTAAATGATGTTTATGCGAGAGTACTTTTTGATTCAGGCACTGATAAGTCTTTCGTAGATAATAAGTTTTGCGAATTGTTGAAATTGCCTGTTAAAACCTTAAGTGTAAGATATGAAGTGGAGTTAGCAGATGGCACCATAGAAACCGTCTCAACTGTGTTAGATGGATGTGTTATATCCATTAAGAACCACTCTTTTCCTCTGTCCCTACTTCGCTTTAAGTTAGCCGGTTTTGACATAGTGTTGGGTATGGACTGGTTATCTCATAACCAGGCCCAAATTGTCTGCAACAAAAAGCAAGTGGTGATTAAGACTCCGTCTGGTGAAGCACTTACCATTCGGGGAGATACCCAGTATGGATTGCCTGAGCAAGTGACTATGCTCAAGGCCTCTAAGTGTTTGAAGAAGGGTTGTGTCATCTACATGGCACAGGTGACTATTGATGAGCCGAAACCCAAGATTGAAGACATCCCCGTCATTTCTGAATACCCAGAAGTTTTCCCTGAAGAACTACCTGGTTTACCACCAGATAGGCAAGTGGAATTCAGAATTGACATCATCCCTGGAGCAGCACCTGTTGCTAGAGCACCTTACAGGTTAGCACCAACAGAAATGAAGGAATTGAGAACACAACTGGATGAATTTCTAGCTAAAGGTTTCATTAAACCTAGTTCGTCTCCTTAGGGAGCACCAGTATTGTTTGTCAAGAAGAAGGATGGATCGATGCGTCTGTGCATCGATTACCGTGAACTTAATAAGGTCACAATAAAGAATAGGTATCCTTTGCCCAGGATCGACGATTTGTTCGATCAACTGCAAGGGGCAAGTTATTTCTCGAAGATTGACTTGAGGTCAGGCTACCATCAACTGAAGGTTAGAGATGAAGACGTACACAAAACTGCATTTAGGACTCGTTATGGTCATTACGAGTTCCTAGTGATGCCTTTTGGGCTCACTAACGCACCAGCTGCGTTCATGGATCTCATGAATCGCGTTTGCAAGCCTTACTTAGACAAGTTCGTCATCGTTTTCATCGACATTCTTATCTACTCAAAGAACCAAGCTGACCATGAGAAACACCTTCGCTGTATTCTCAAACTCCTGCATCATGAGAAACTCTATGCCAAATTCTCTAAGTGTGAATTCTGGCTTCGAGAAGTCCAATTCCTTGGACATGTGGTTAGTGAGCGTGGTATCCAAGTGGATCCCGCTAAGGTTGAAGCTGTTATGAACTGGCAAGAGCCAAAGACGCCTACAGAAATTCGTAGCTTTCTAGGCTTGGCAGGATATTATAGGCGCTTCATTGAAATTTTTTCAAGGATTGCGGCACCCCTAACTTCTTTGACTAGGAAGAAAATAAAGTTTGATTGGGGGCCTAAGCAGCAAGAATCTTTTGATATTCTGAAGCAAAAGTTGAGCAACGCTCCAGTACTGACATTGCCTGAAGGTACCGAAGAATTCGTAGTTTACTGCGATGCATCACACACTGGAATGGGGTGTGTGCTTACGCAGAAAGGCGAAGTTATTGCCTATGCTTCAAGACAGTTAAAGGTGCATGAAAAGAATTACACCACCCATGACCTGGAGTTGGGTGCCATTGTATTTGCACTGAAACTATGGAGGCATTATTTATATGGAATCAAGTGTGTGATCTATTCTGATCACAAGAGCCTCCAGCACCTGTTTAATCAGAAGGATTTAAACATGAGGCAGCGCCGATGGATGGAGACTTTGAATGATTATGATTGTGAAATCAGATACCATCCCGGCAAGGCGAATGTAGTCGCTGATGCCTTGAGTCGAAAGGAAAGGGTGAAACCCATCCGAATCAATGCCAAGAGCATTGAAATAAAGAACAGTTTGAATGAAAGGTTGTTAGCTGCACAGAAGGAAGCTGTGTTGGAAGCTAACTATCCTAATGAAAAGCTAGGGGTAACTGAGGAGCAGTTATCTCTTGGCAAGGATGGAATTATGAGATTAAATGGACGATGGGTTCCAATATATGGAGGACTTCGGGATGTTATCCTCCAGGAAGCCCATAGTTCCAAATATTCTGTTCATCCTGGAGCTGATAAGATGTACCAGGATCTAAGGGCCAACCATTGGTGGATAGGCTTGAAGAAGTCTGTAGCTACCTATGTAGCTAAATGCTTGACGTGTGCGCAAGTCAAAGCAGAACATCAAAAGCCGTCAGGTTTGCTACAACAGCCTGAACTTCCTACGTGGAAGTGGGAAACGGTAACTATGGATTTTATCACCAAGTTACCTAAGACAAGGAAAGGAAACGATACCATTTGGGTGATCGTAGACAGACTAACTAAGTCAGCACATTTCCTACCCATTAAGGAGACTTACAGCTCCGACATGTTAGCCCAACTGTATGTAGATAAGATTGTAGCTTTACATTGCATACCTATGTCTATTATCTCTGACAGAGATACTAGATACACATCCCATTTTTGGAAAAGCTTCCAACAATCTTTGGGCACACGCTTAAATTTCAGTACGGCTTACCACCCTCAGACTGACGGACAGAGTGAGCGTACCATCCAAACATTGGAAGACATGCTACGTGCATGTGTAATTGACTTAGGTGGTAGTTGGGATAACCACCTGCCGTTAATCGAATTCTCCTACAATAATAGCTACCATACCAGCATTAAGGCTGCGCCTTTTGAGGCCTTATACGGTAGAAACTGTAGAACGCCCGTTTGTTGGGCAGAAGTTAGAGATGTCCAATTATCAGGACCAGAGATAGTCTTTGAAACGACGGACAAGATTTTCCAGATTCGAGACCGTCTCAAAGCTGCCCGAGATAGGCAGAAGAGCTACGCAGATCCAAAGCGTAAATCTATGAAATTTGAAATTGGTGACAAAGTGTTGCTTAAAGTATCACCCTGGAAGGGAGTGATGCGATTTGGTAAGAAAGGCAAGTTAAGCCCGAGATACATAGGACCGTTCGAAGTCATCGAACGTGTCAGATCAGTTGCCTATAAGTTAAACTTACCTGAAGAGCTCAGTGGTATTCATAATGTATTCCACATCTGCAATCTGAAGAAGTGTTTCGCTGATGAATCACTGGTCATACCACATACAGATGTGCATATAGATGAGAGCTTGAAATTTTTGGAAACCCCATTGTCGCTTGAAGATCGACAGGTTAAGAAGCTTTGAAGGAAGCATGTGCCTATTGTAAAGGTAAAATGGGATGCCCGTAGAGGTCCCGAATACACGTGGGAGGTTGAGTCCACAATGAAAGAAAAGTACCCTCATTTATTTCAGTAAATCTCGAGGTCGAGATTTCTTTTAAGGGGGTGAGGATGTAACACCTCGAAAATTCACGTCCTATAATGTGTGGACACGTGTCATAGGTTTGAACGTGTGAAAGAATGTTATAGAAGGACTAAAGTTGACAAACATATAAAGTATGTGATTTTAAGGGTTCAAAAGGTCAACAGTGAATAAATATACTTTACAGTAACCCTACATGATGCACATACCTTCAAACGAACAAATCATGGATCATACGAAGCTAAATATGAAAGAAAGTGAGAGATTACAAACCAAAGGGGTTAAATGTGTCAACATGTTTAAGTTATACCTCTGAGTGACCTTTTAGCAAACCCAAAGCCTTGTAACATTTAATTATGCTCACTAGAATGCGTGATAAAAATTTCACCAAGTTTCGTTATCGTATGAGAAAGTTATGATAAAATTCGTGTGCGAGGGGTTAGAAACGTCAACGATGAAATTTATGACCTTTCGGGTAAACACAAAGTGATCAAGGACTTCACAAAGTGGGTATAAGTCTCAAAGCCCTCATGTGTCAATTTAAAAGCCTCATAATGCAAGAAATAGTGTGAAAACGATGTTTAGGAGGACCGGGGACTAAAAGTGCAATTAATAAAAATTTGGAAACCTGACAGCAGGTCTGAGGCGGGCCGCGTAAGACTTGTAAGGATCTTACGCGGGCCGCGTGCGATGCCCAGATGCAGAAACAACAGGCAGCTGCCTGTTCAGCCCATTAACCGACTCAAATTGCATTTCCATGATACCATGGGCTTCCTATACTGGTTTTTAGGCTATAGGAGGCACTTGTATGCATCTTGCAACATTTATAGACTTGCATGTCAACAATCAAATGAGTTTTGATCACTATATAAAGTCCCACAAAGTTGCAACTTTGTGTTCATTCATTCCTTTCAACATCTGAGCATTCCTGGAGCACAAGGACCATCCTCAAGCATTCCAAATCGTTCACAGGACTTGTGTAAGTATCCTCAACCTTCCCTTGTTTAAGTTTTGCTTAGTTTATAGCCTTAAAGTCAAAACGTAGTAATTAACGGTTGACTTATTAATTAATCGCTAATGGTCCAGCGATTAGTCAAACTTAAGGTAGTTATAAGTTGGTAATTATGTGGGCTTTAAACCCTTAAAAGGGCACCCTCTGATTCCCGTCCTAACTAAGTCGTTTGTCGGGTCAAAGATGATGATAAAAAGTCAACAGAAATGTAAACTTTGATTTAACGCATAATTAGCAATGTGAGAGGCGTGTAACCTGTTTTAACCTTAAAATAACTTGGTAATCAATGTTAGAACATGTCTAAACATGTTTGATCCGATAATTTTCAGTTTAGGATCGATTCGGAACCGAAAGGCGCATAGTTGACTTTTTGCTTTGACTTCGGTTCTGACCCGGTTTTGATAAGTTTAGACATGCCTTAAAGTTCTATTAGGACCTAATTGCATGTCAGTATAACCCTCTGTGGTTAGTACATTGATTGTCCAATTCGTTTGCACGTTTCCGTTAATTACCCAATGTTGACCGTATTGCCCTTATGTCCATAAAACGAGAATTTTGGAAATATGAAAGAACAAAAATCTTTGTCACTGATTAATATGCGTGTCCGTAAATTTTCACGTCAATTGGAGGTCTAGATTAGGAGTTATGCTCAATGACGTAATTAGAAAGCTTTTTATTAATTAAAAGGCGTCATTAGCATAAAACCTATCTAAACCCAAATTTTTGCATCAAACCTTTTACCCACTGATGTAATATAATATTTTAGGATTTTTGAAGATTTTAATTATTTTTAAACTGATCATAAGCTAGGATTATCGCCTTAACTCGATAAATACCGAATATACCCTTTTAGGCCATAAAATGAGTTTTACAAGTCCTTTTGACACCAATCCAATTGCTACTGATTTTAAATCATAAATGTAGTGTTTTGAACCTGTTGAACTGATCAGAAAACTCAGAATCCTATTTCAACCCGTAAATCGCTTAAAACGACATTATACGCGTATTAAACGCATAGTTTGGGTTTAAAACCATTTTGTCACTTAGGACCTTTTACCAACTAATATAACCTGTTAAACTAAGTCATTTTACTGATGTATTCTGACCCGAGTCACAGAAGTTTAATTAATCTCTTTTATAATCTTTAAAATGACCGAAATACCCCTTCGGGGCTTAAATTGAGATTAAACTCGTTTTGGGCATAACGGAAGATATCCTACTGATATCACAACATATTTAAGGTATATTAACCTAGGAAACATGTTTAGGACCCTTATGGTTACCAGTTACGCATCTTGCGCGTTCGGTTCGGTTTATGTAACTAGTTTGCATAAATTAGCCGAAACGGGTCAAACCTTATCGTTTTATCTCAAAATTCACAATGTGTATGAAATACCCATATTAAGCAAGTCTTCAAACTTGTCAGGTCTAAATCACATTCTATCCGGTCTTCGCTTAATCGTGCGTACGAACCGTATCTTTAAAACTAGCCGGTCTAAGCTTAGGCTTAATTAAAGACCCGTTAGGATTCTAATATGTTATTATAAACCTTCGTTCCAGATTAGGAGGACCAGTAAAAGCTACTTGCATTTGCTTATTGTGATTATTACTTTGCTCAGGTAAATACTTTTAACTTATTTTCCCTATACGGGCTTGGGTTACGGTATATAAAATACCGCTTGGTCGGGCATTAAATCTTCCATCGTTTGGTGGTTAATTGAATAATTTGATCGGCCCGTTTAAATCATTTTGTTTACTTAAAGCCTTTGGGGGGTTAATGACCATGTCCCGGATATCCTTGGCATCATTTTACGAAATGGCCACGACCTAAGCGCGGAGTGTAGGCGTACACTCGTCAGTGCATAAATAGATTATGTGGTGTGTCTATTGATCTTTAACCCGGCATGATCCGGGCTACTGAACGCATAAGGAACATGTAATTCTTTTACAAGATTATATATTTAAATAAATATCCCAAGTTATAAAATGTTTATGCCACGTGCATCCAAATCAATTTTTAATCATTTTTAAAATGAGTCAGTTGATTGTATTTACCAGTGTAAACTGACGTATTTTCTCAAAAAGATTAAATGCAGGTACTAAGCGTAATAGGCTGGATTCTCTCCTTAGCATCAATAAAGAGTCTCGCAAGCTTAAGATGCCTATCGTCTGTTGAACTACTGTTTCCTATTTATTTCGATCCGTCTGTGGATAAACTTTCAATTGTTTGTGATACATGATATTACAATATCTTATTCGGTTGAAATATATATCTTTCAATTGCTTCCGCTGTGCATATTATATATTGTGTTGTTTGACTATTATGTTGCCAACCACGTCACGATACTCCCCACCGGGCCCACCGGTGACACGTGGAAATCGGGGTGTGACAACTGCGTTTTAGAAAGAACACTTTGTTTTGTGTTTTTAGTCCATTGCGTTTTAGAAAAAATAATTCTTTTGTGTTTTTCAGCCATTGCGTTTTACAAATAGCACATTTCTTTTGTGTTTTTAATCCATTGCGTTTTAGAAACAAGATATTTCTTTGTGTTTTTTTGTCAATTACGTTTTAGAAAAAAAAATTCATTTTTATGGTTTTTGTCCATTGCGTTTTACGCAACTGAGTTTTTTATTTTTTTTTGAAAATATAGCAATAGTATACTCGTTTTAAAGATAAAAAAACCCTTGTTTTTTTGGTGCAATTTTTATAAAAAAATAATGTCGTATGAAAGAGTTATTAACGTTTAAAAATGGGGGATGAGAATTGGAGTAGAGAGAAACTATTGCCTTGGATTGACTAAAATGACCCTAGACAAACTCACGCGCCTCTTTTTTGAGTTAATTGCCAATATCGTCCCTGAGGTTTGGGCACGTTTGCCATTTTCGTCCAAAATGATACTTTTGTACCAAATTGCCCCCAACGTTTGTAACTTTTTGCCATTTTCATCCAAACCACTAACTTAGTTTATTTTTCTGTTAAGTTGAGGATATTTGGATGAAATCGACAAATATAAAACCACATGGACGATTTTGGCATTTTACTCAAACTCTTTTAAACTTCTTTTATTTAATTAATTTTGTTACATATATAATAAAAAAGAATATACATGCAATTTTTATAAGAAAAAAAAATAATAGCTTTGTCACATAATTTTTATAAATTTTCATCAAACCACTAAGTTAATTTTTCTATTAAGGCGAAGGATGTTTATAAACTAAGATAGAAATTAATTTCTAATTTTTTATATAGATCAGTTTTATAAAAATAAATCTACTTAAACATCTAAATTTTATAAAACTAAAATGCTGGTGACCTTATTGAAAAAAGTCAAATAAAAAAATCTTATCATATGTACCAAGTTTGTAATTCATCTTATACTCTTTTAAATTCGCTCCTAAGGAAAAACAGAAGCCAGTGCCCCCCTATCAAACAACGTATTGTTACCAAACCTTAAAATTACCCACCAAATTGTAATTATAATGCTATGAACCAAAAGCTTCTTTACTCAAGCCACTCAGAATAAATATCAGTTAGTTACCCTCATAATCTTAATTAAATAAATATTTTATTTCTACCAACATATTTCCTAGGTGCTCAACACATTTAAAAAATATGTAACGTTTTACAATTTTTTTCTATCTCTACGACTGATAAATGCTAAAAGTTGTAATCGATTATTATGTGTTGCACACTAATGACGTTTTCTCTTTATAAAACTGATTTATATAAAGAAACTGTAAATTAATTTATGTTTTAATTTATAAAATTTAAAACATCCTTCATCTTAATAGAAAAAATAAACAGAGTTAGTGATTTGGATGAAAATTTATAAAAATTACATGACAAAACTATTAATTTTTTTTCTAAAAACTCCATGTATATTCTTTTTTATTATATATGTAACAAAAATAATTAAATAAAAGAAATTAAAAAGGGTTTGAGTAAATTGCCAAAATCGTCCCTGTGGTTTTATCTTTGCCAGTTTCATCCAAATATCCTCAACTTAACAGGAAAAATAAACTAAGTTAGTGGGTTGGATGAAAATGGCAAAAAGTTACAAACGTTGGGGGCAATTTGGTACAAAGGTGTCATTTTGGACGAAAATAACAATTAACTCTTTTTTTCTTCAATTTCACTAATTTAATTTTAGCCCTTGATTAATAAATAGATGATCAAAATTACTTTCTAGCCTTCCTACCCAAATAAACATTCGATTATATCCTGACCCCCAGTATATATATAATTAAATAACTAAATATGGGGGATATGGGAAGGTTCATTGGGGAACACTAAAAAGTGGGGAACAGTGGGGAACCGACTCAAACGAACTTCAATTGGACTCATTTCAGTGGCGTTGGAACCGGCTCGTCGAACCCTAACTAAGATCTCTTAACCCTAAACCCTAAATCCTAACTCCTAAACTCTAAACCCTAAAGCTAAAACCTAAGCTAAACCGTAAAATCTAAACTATAAACCCTAAAAGCTAAACCCTAAAGGCTAACCTTAAAGCTAAACCCTAAACCCTTAAGCTAAACCTTAGACCCTAAAGCTAAATACTAAAGCTAAACCCTAAAAGCCAAACCCTAAAAGCCAAACCCTAATATATTTAGGGTTTAGGGGTTATGATTTAGGGTTTAGGGTTAAGAGATCCTAGTTAGGGTTCGGCGAGCCGGTTCCAACGCCACTAGAATGAGTCCAATCAAAGTTCGTTTGACCCGGTTCTCACTGTTCCCCACTTTTTTAAGGGTTATTGGATTGTAATAATCCTAAGTTTCACCAGTTGGCCGATAATAATCCCAATTTTAAAAATTCCATCCAATAATCCCAAGTTGTAAAAGTTTGGCCGCCATTGATCCTTTTCTAACATAGGTGCACTTAAATCAATTAAGAAGTCTCTAGATGTAATTGAATCTATTGAGGAGACCAAATCTATACTATATAATAAAAAAAACTAATTTTGGGACACTTGTCCTTATTCTAGACCATCCTTAATTGTAGATAATTATTATTTAATTTAAATTATTAAATATCAATTAAATTATTATAAATCTTATCAACCCTAAATTATTGGCATAAACTTAACTTAAAATCGTAAAGTTTTATCTAAACTAAAAAAGATTCTTTTACTTAACAGTAGATAAATATGCTATAACTTATATTTTAAAATTATAACTTTCAACTCTCGATGTTCTGATCCATTTATTTACAACCTAACCCCTATACGCTCATTTTTGTCATTTTTAATTATAAGGTTTTTTGTTCTTTATATTTTCAAAACAAAGTAACAGAAAGTCCAACTATTTTGTAAGTAGGGTAAAAAATTAAAGTCCATAAATTTAACTTCAAATCGTAAAGTCTTATCTAAACTAAAAAACATTGTTTTACTTAACAGTAGATAAACATGCATATTATTTAGGAAAATTGGTTTTTAATAAACCAACCTTTGTCCCGTTGGAAAATAATAATCTTACCTATGTAATTGGTATCCAATAATCCTACCTATCAACATGTTGGTACTCAATGAACTTCCGTTAATTTTTTTTTAACTGAAGTTAGTTTTTAAGTTTTATTTATTACACGATCAGTCTCTGTAGTTGTAATTTACTAGTTTTAACTATTTTAAAACTAGTAAATTACAGTCCCTTGAGGTATTTTTGTTTTATAAAACAGTTAAAACTAGTAATTACAACTACAGGGACTTTTTGTGTAATAAATAAAACTTAAAATTAACTTCAGTTAAAAAAATTTAACGGAAGTTCATTGAGTAACAACATGTTAATAGGTAGGATTATTGTATACCAATTACGTAGGTAAGATTATTATTTACCAACGGGACAAAAGTTGGTTTATTTATTGTTAATGTTATTACTAAAAAGCATTGTTTCCTTTAACAATAGATAAACATGCATATTATTTATTATTAATGTTATTATTGTTAACTATGAGAAATTGTATTAAACAACTTATTAATCAAACCAAAAATTTAAAATAGTATTAACCTAATTTAAAAATAATAAAAAAATCCATTTTGATCTAGAAAGATTTTTTTAAGAATAGATAAACCCGTGTAATACACAAGGTTTTTAAAGATATAATATTTTTTATTATTTGCTATATAAAATTAGATTTATTAAACCCGTACAATACATAGAGTTTTTTTAAAATATAACTTTTTTTTATTTAGTATATAACTACATTTCTTCAACCCATGAATACACAAGGGGTTTTTTTTTTAAAATATAACTTTTTATTGTTTGGTATATAAATTTACATTTATCCAACCCGTACAACAAACGAGGTTCTTAAAGATATAATTTTAAATATTTTTTAACAATAGATAAACCCGTGTAATACACAGGGTTTGTAAAGATATATCATTTTTTATTATTTGCTATATAAAATTAGATTTATTCAACCTGTACAATACACGGAGTTTTTTAAAATATATTTTTTATTATTTAGTACATAAAATTATATTTTTTCCACCCGTGAATACATTGGTTTTTTTTAAATATAACTTTTTTATTGTGTGGTATATAAAATTACATTTATTCAACACACACAATAAACGAGGTTCTTAAAGATATAATTTTTATTATTTAATATATAAAATTATATTTACTTAACACGTGTAATAAATGAGGTTTTTAAAATATAATGTTTTTTTATTTAGTATATATAAAATTATATTTATTCAACCCATGTAATACACAGGGTTCTAACCTAGTTTTTATATGTTTGAAAAGAATCAATGGCAACCAAAATTTTACAAGTTAGGATTATTGGAGAGAATTTTTAAAGTTAGGATTATTGTCGGCCAACTGGTGAAACTAAGGATTATTAAAATCCAATAAGCCTTTTTTAATGTTCCTCGACGAACCTCCGGATATATGTAATTATCGCTTGCTAATATTCATATATAAAAGTTTAACCATTAGACTGCGGGGTATGGTGGGGCTTGGGTTGGGCGTGGGTTGGGGCGGGTGCTGACACGTGGAATGGGAGCCCCCCCACTGCCTGGTACGTGTCCGCGGGGTATGGTGGGGCGTGGGTTGGGTGCACCGCGTGGCAGGGTAGTTTAAAAAAAATATATACAAAATATAAAAAAATCACACAAACATTTATAAAAAAAAACATACTTCATTAATATTTATAAAATTACATAAACCTAAAAATTACAAAATAAGAAACCTAAAGCGTTAAATAAATTTCAAAAAGGTCGATCTTGTCGAACGCCTTTTTTTCCTTGCCGCGAAACTCTATGTTCGCCACCGCCACCCGGTCCTCGTGGCTTAACTCGCCCCCGGGAACGGCTTCGTAGTAAGTCTTGAAACGCTCGAGCTTGGGACGTAGCTCGCGCCATTTATGTTGGCACGCGTTCATGTTGTGGCGGTCGTTACCGACGTTTAGTCGGTAGGCCGCGAAAGCTTCCGTCCAATATTTGGTTTGGCCCGGTGGCCGCCCCTTCATAGCGTCAACGACGCTTGTGACTAGGGCAAGTTCTTCGTCGTGGGTCCAGGATGCCATAGCGGGTTCGTGGGATGTTGGGTTTGTGGTGACCGGCTGGGGCAACGGGTGGGGATATCGAATGTTTGGGACCACGGTGGGGCTTGGGATGGACCACCCGGTTGGGGTTTGGGGGTATTTATAGGGGATGTTGGGGTTTGGGTGACCGGTTGGGGTGACAGCTTGGCCAAGCCAACGGTTTGAATTTAAAAATTCAAAACTTTTGGGATGGCCCGCTATGACGTGGCGGGTGAGCCAATGATATTCAGCCAACTAGGATGGCCAAACCGCCCCACGCCCGGCTTGAAACCTATGCCCCAAGGGCCACGCCGAAACCCATGCCCACCCGGGGTGGTGGCTTGGGCGTTTTCCCCCTACCCACGCCCAAACTCCCACCCCATACCCGGTAGTCTTAAATCTCAAGTTTCACCCACCTATACTCACGCCATCAACAGAAGCAAGCATCTGACTCTCTCCATCTCCTACTTTCTCTCTCTTCCCCATTCGAATACTCTTCAATTACCCATCTTCCCCCAATAAAACTGCAACGAATACAATCAGATGCAGTAGCAGCAGCACCGAAGGTTCTTCTACTACTGCAATCCTAAATTCCTCGTCTTCCCCCAATAAAACTGCTCGGAGTTTACAAGCCTAAATCCTACCAAGTTCTATGCCGCTAATTCTCTCGCCTCTGCTCTCCATGACGCTAAAACGCGCCTCGAAATTGATTTCCCGTAATTCTCTAATCTATTCATTTTAAGCATTTTATTAGACACTCATGCCTCTGTTAATATTAAAAAAAAATTGCATTTAATAATGTGGTGATTGTTCCTCATTGCATGATTTGTTTGTTGAGTGTTTCCCCCAAAAGAACAATAGCCATCAGCACCCCACATGTAATTCCGTGTATGTGACATCCCGCCCCTCGTACCAACCAATTTGTTCATTAGGGGACCCGGGGTGCTCAATCCCCTGTCTTCGGGTACCCCTACCCGCAGGCCGCACACCGCCGCTGGTCCTGCGGGTAGTAGTACCTTGAGGGTAGGGTCTTAACTGTGATAAGAGGATAGAGATGGAATCATGGAGATAGAGATAGAGAGAGTTGTGTGTATGGAGAGAGAGTGTGTGGTCAAATGGTGGGGTCCATGTTTTAAGATAGTGGCGTTACTAAATCGGGTAGTGGATGGACCGAGTGACATGGCGCAAGGAGATTGGCGGGACTAGGTTACTCCCACTTAAGAACGTTTAGGAGCTCATAGACATTGCACCCATCACTAGGTTACTCCCACCTAAGAACGTTTAACTGTAGAATTTTGCTCTCACCCATATCCAGTGCGACCAAAACGCGTTGGTGATATTTGAGACGGGCCATTAGTTACGGCCCGGTTATTGGAGTATATTATTATTAGGTTTTATTAGTGTGAGCCTACGGACTCATTCTTATGATCTCTATATATAGTATGACAACCTTCATTCATAATCAATTTAAGTATTTTACCATCTTACACCAGTATGTTGTCTGTACTCTGTAGGCAGAACAAAACGATGTGGGATTGCGTAAGGTATCACAGTGTAGATTGTGGAAATGTGATTGTATATAATTCATACCGTAATATAAGTATAGAAGTATGCCTGCCTATTCATGAAGTTAAAAGAGAAATGGAAGTCAATAAACAACTATCAACATTTAGGATATATGGACAGATGGGGTATAAATGGAACACCAGGCTAAGAAAACCAGCTCAATGGACTTAGGATATAACTCCAGCAAGTTCTTAGCATCAGAAACTCAGCTGCAAGTCCCGTTGCCCATTGAGGAGCCGCTAAAATTTGCTCAATTATTCATCTGCAAGAAGGCCCCGTGCCCTAAAAATTTAATGTTTTGGTATTGGACACTTAGTTTAAAAAGCGTGCTTGAGGTGCAGGGCTATCGGAAAAACGCCTCAGGGTCTAAAGGCGGCGCATGTGTGTCAAAATTAGGGTCTGGAGGAGGCTAAATTTCAAAAACAACCAAAAGGGTGAAGAGATTGTGAATGGGTTTGATGAAGGATGTAAAAGAGGTGAGAGAGATGCAGCTTTCAGTTGTACATAAAGCTTATTTGGTTGTACATATGGCAACGTCTCGCGTACGGGAGGATCTCGCTTCGCACGTTGGCTTTCGGGTCGTAAACACCTTGGAGGGCCTCACGCTTTTGAAAAAACAAGCTTGGACCCACAGTTCATGACCAGCTGCTCTAAACGAGTCTAAGTCACTTTTCTCACTAAGTAATAAGAATGATCGTTTGTTTGTAACGGGAAATCAAGAAGCTAATCAGTCTTATTTATTTACTGGAGTATATACATCGTCAGATTGACACCTATTCAATTGTCATAACTCATAACTTTGATAAAACTTCTGCTTACATTTGTTATTTTCCGTTTGCTTACATTTTAAATTGTTGACATCAACAGGCCATTACCTACCAGCATTTCTTCATATAAGGTATCTTCATAGACTTCATGCTTATTTGCTGGTTTCGTAAAATGAAGCTTCTCGAAGCTTTTTTCTAAGTATAAAGCTTCTCCTATATGACATTGTGAAGGGGTCTTCATATGAGTTTACCGATGCCAATGTGCAACTTGCATTGGCTGTTGTAAGGAAGCTACAAGAAATTCGGGAAACACGAGCTCGCATTGTAAGTCATTTTTATTTTCATTTCATTTTCTTCATTTGAAGTATCTACAGTTTTTGTCCCATATTTGAGATAACACATGACCCAAATCAACCCATTTAAAAGTAAAAGGGTCAAAATTGCCACCTCATCGTCAACCGTTGATGGTATACGCGTTTCGAACTTATTGTTTGATGTAGGTGTTCCCTGACAAGCCAGAAAGACGTAGAGCCTCAGAGCTATTCAAATCAGCTATTGATTTGGTAAGTGAAATAATCCTTTTAGTACTAATTTATATACAGATTTATTTTTACATTTCAAAGTATGTAAATTGGTGCACTTGAAACAATAGATGCTGTTCAACTGAAGTTTGTTTTGCTCCAAAAAAAATCGTTTGTTATTGATCAGTTTATATGAACATATCTTTGTGGAAACATTAGCAATATGTTCTTGTTAGCTGTTGTATACAATTTGAAAACTGTTGTATTCTGCTAGTGATCAGCATAAAGCAGTATGATGATCATGGATTACAATCCCTAATTTTTAAATGTTAATGTCATTATAAACCCTAATCTGAGATTCATAAATCCCTATATGTCCTTAATGCAGGTTGACGGAATCACTATTGGTTCGTTGGATGATATTCCAGCTGGCCCTGTTTCTTCCTTTTTCAAATCTATAAGGAACACACTCGATTTTGATTTTGACGATGAAAATGAAGGTTAGTTTTATAGAAAAAGAAACTTCTCTAAACTTCCATACTGCAGCGTTTATTTTAATGTGGAAGAGGAATATATACTTGTGATAATATTGGTGAATATAGTATATAATAATTAGAATGTAATCTAGACTTAGATTATTTGATCATGTATTTGGATTAAAAGTGAAAGTGCACTAATTTTAACGTTATTTTACTAATTTCATGAAAATAATGTTAAAAGAGGGGGATGGTTAATCATGCATCACTAATTGGCCTTTGTCTTAATTGCCTATGTGCCTTATGTCCAAGGCTTGATACAAAACTACCTTCGAGCCGGGGGTCTCACTGGAAGCAGCCTCTCTATTCCAACGGGGTAGAGGTAAGGCTGTATGATGATGAGTATGATGATGATTGGTCATAAGGCAGGAAACAAAAGTCAAAGGCCGTTAATTGGCAGTTAATGACAGTTTTCTGGTACCCCAAACGAATGGGTATAACTACCTTGTTCGTACCGTTTCATACACTATAAATGGGTGCAAAATTGTATGGATACGTAGATCAATTTCATAATCAAAACAGTCTGTGTTGACTTTCGTTGACAGACGAAATTTATCCAAATTGACCCCATGTTATTGTTCTTGATGCATGATTAATTCATAATTAAGTGTTCTTGATATCCAACAATAATTACAATTTTTGTTGCATAAGTGACCCGTTTATGACATTTCTATTGTAACTGACCCGTTTATAACATTTTTTTATAACTGACCCGTTTATGACACAGATAGGTGGCAGTCTGACAAACCGCCATCGCTTTATGTATTCATTTGTTGCAGCCCCCGTGAACTTGCTACCATCGAGACATATCTGGTACGGGTGTATTTTCTCTTATATGGATTGGTTTTGTAACGGGTCAAATCGGTTTGGTTGACCAACAAACACTTCTTGTCCACTATAAAAATTCTGAACAGTTAATGTTCGAATTATGGTTTAGAAACAATATTGTTAGTACAGTAATTAAAATACCTGAATAAAACAATATTGGTCCATGCTGACCTGCAGGAAAAATTTGGGGCATCAACACCCGCGCTTTTATTTAATCTGGAACTTGAGACGTTGCGGTAATATTTATGTGGATTTAATTTCAGATAAAATTCATATATGATGCCATTAATTTTAGTTTTTTTCCTCTGTGACAAATGGAACGGTTGGATTTGGCAGTGCTGACCTTGGTCTTCTTGGTTTTCCACCAAAAGATTTACACTACCGATTTCTTTCCCAATTTACTCCGGTTTTTTATATTCGGATAAGAGAGTATTCCAAGGTAGTTCTTTCAATCTTATGATTTTATTTATTTGAATTATTATTTTTATAGTGTTTGGCATTTCTTTGATATACATTTTTACTTTGAAATGTAAAGACAGTAGCAGTAGCACCATATATTGTGAATTACACTGGGGCCCTCTTCCGCCAATACCCTGGTAAGAATATTAATTTTGACATTACGTTGATGACATGTCAGCAGCCCCATCTGATGCCATATATATGCATATGAAATAAATATATTTACAAGTTCCACTAAAGTTATCTTTTTTAGAACAATTAGCTTTAAAATATTAATTTTGACACTACTGTTGCAGGACCATGGCAGGTGATGCTTAAGCAAACGGATAATTCATATGCTTGTGTTGCTGAAAGTGAAACCCGCTTCACCCTTAATGAAGTAAGTGCTTCACACTTAGTTTTTGACCCGTTTCTTTTCAAGCCGATTTTGTTTATTTTAGTGTTCGACCCGTTAGGGATAAAAGGGTAACCCGAATCCACACATTTTTCATAGACATTTGTTTGGTATGAACAGACGAAAGAAGAACTACTAAGGGTTCTTGGACTGAAGGAGGAACAAGGAAGCCAACTTGAGTTCCTTCGCAGGGGCTATAAGGTAAATTTCTCATTTCTATTCGTTCCTCCAAAAATTCACCCTCCACCCATAGGATGTATTTTTCTAGAAAGTTCCAGGCTAAATCACTCATCAGCCCATCCATCATCATTATTGTTATCATCATCATTAGATAATAAACTGATGGTAATTCAAAAGATGTTTCTTGGCTAAATTGCTCATTTGACCATTATCATAGTTACAAAATTTCAATAAACTGATGGTAATCCATCTTTTCTTTTTTTGAGGCTTATAAATAACTATATTTTTTATACAGTAATGCCTCTTTAAATAAAATGATTTAATCAAATTTTATGCATAGAATACGCTTTGAGCGGCTTTCAATCAATTTGACCCGTGTAGCCTGTTTTCAATTTAGTCATTTTTTTATCTTACAAATTTGACCCCTTAAAGGCTTTGTAGAGTTCAAACTTTTGACCTTCTTCCATAACCCAAATTGACCCGTTTACCATTTTTTTGTACATTTGGTATAATTCGGTGTGTTTTCTACAGACTGCAACATGGTGGGAGGAAGATGTTGATTTGGAGTTATCATCAGCATGGCGTAACTAAGTTGAACCCGATAAAAAAACGGGGCCTAGTTATGATCATTTCATATTGTTTTTACTTGTATATCAATCAGTACACATATTTCCTCTTGATTTTTTTTTCTAAAGTTTTATATACTTCCATTTTTGTCACTAGGTCTCCTATTGGTCATAGTGAAGAATATATAAACATCAGAATATAATTTTCTACCGATTGATGTTGAAGACAAAGGGCAAGCATTGGAGCAACCTTTTAACCTATCTATGTGAAATCAAAATTGGTTAATTTCGGTTATATTTTATTATTAACACGTTATATGGGTAAAGATAATGAAATCGGTTATACCAAAATGTTTTCCGCCTCCGGAATTGTTGTACCACATAAACCTTAGATCATCTTAACAATAGTTTTTTAAGTGTATTTAACATTTATGTTTGTGTATTGAACAAAATGAGCTCGGATTGAAACCGGTCATTTTATTAAAGTATCGGATGATAAATAAGAGTTAAGTATCAGATGACAAATAAGAGTTATAGTAACTATATATATTATTATTTTATAGATTGAACATAAAAAGACAATCAATATAAGAATTCATAAAACCCCCTAACATATCTAATCAAAACCTGTAGTTGAGTAATTTTTCTGTCCTATTTTACACCTTTTTTACAGCTTCAAAGAAAATGATCATACAAAGAACAAACTTACTAACACAAACAACACGACATAACATTATCCAGTTTTGATACAAAGTTTTCAAATTTTGAAGTAAAGCGTGAAACATATTACAACATCAACAAGAAAACCCCATGTGACAACAATTTGAGGTAAAGCATGAAACATATTACAACATCAAGAAGAAAACATGTGACAACAATACTTATGTATAACATTATAAACCATATACCTCAATTTACTCAGGAAACCAAAATATGCAATCCTCCATGATCTTCTCACTATCAATGGACCCATAATCATCCAAAATCCACAAACAAATCCAACCACTATGTTTATAATCAACCCCCAATCTACTCCATCGTCTTCTTTTTTCTTTCCTATTGTATGAGTTGCTGCTTCAACTGGTTCACAACCATTAGCTTCAGTTAATGGAGCTCCACAAAGTTTGTTGCCAAAGAAGCTAGACTCACCGAAGCTTTGAAGCTGTGTACTTGTTGGAATTCTTCCTGTCAAACTATTGAAGGACACGTTGAAGCTACTCAAGAAATGTAAACTTGACAAGCTCATGGGAAGTTCCCCGGAAAGCCTGTTTATGGATAAATCTAAAGATATCAGTTCTTTCATGTTTCCGATCTTCTCTGGGATACTTCCACTTAATTGATTTCTTGATAAATTCAACGATTTTAACTTCAAGAGGGACATTAGCTCACTAGGAATGTGTCTGGTGAGATTGTTACTCGAAAGGTCTATCAACATCACTAATGGAAGAATACTGCTATATGTGTCCTCTCGTCCGTTCGTCACCAATGAATCAGCAGCAATAAATAATTCAGGTCCAACACTGTAAGCAAAGCGTTGTCCTGAATTGCTTTCGATGCCGGAAAGGATACTAAAGTTGTTGAAGCATCTTGGAATATTTCCAGATAGGTTGTTATGAGCAAGATCTAATATTTGAATATGTCTAATATGACAAAGCTCATGAGGAATATTTCCGTCAAAACGGTTTGATCTAAGGTTAAGAATTCTTAAAAGAGTAAGTTTTGTTCCAATCCATGTTGGAATGCTTCCAATAAGTTCATTCCTTCCAAGTTCAAGAACATCTAGTTCTGTTAAGTTCATTAGAGAAGAATGTAATCTTCCGGAGATCTTGTTCCCATGCATGTTTAGATACCGTAAATTTAAAGAACCCAATGTTCTTGGAATCTCACCAGACAAACTGTTATTCTCCAAATTTAAGACTCCCAACCACGACCATTTCTCCCAGCAATCTGGAATGTCACCCGACAGATGATTATTTCCCAAATTAAGAAAAAATGTTCTTGTCACACCATTGGAACACAAGAAAGGATGTAACGTTCCCCCAAACCCATTCGAGCTAATGTCAATAAATTCAAGTGCGGCAGGGATACCAAAGAACGTTAATGGTCCTCGGATATGATTATTTGACATATTCAAATAGCTTAAATTGGAGAATGATCTCAAAAATGATTCGGGCATGGGCGATGAAATGGCTGTGTTGCTTATGTCTAAATCCCTTAAATCCTTCTGTGATTGCAACCACAATGGAAATTGAGGCCCTAAAACCCAATTTCTCAGATTCAAATATTCCAGCTGGAAAGGGAGAATCCAGTTTGCAACTTGCAGCCTTAAGATTAATTTGTTAGATGATGCTATTAGATACTTCAAGCTCACTAGTTTGATAAAGTGAGCTTCTGTCACAACACCTGTAAGCAAATTATGAGAAAAATCTAAAAAAGTCAACTTTGAAAGTTGTCCGAGGCTATCAGGAAGGCTGCCATCCAGTCGATTATAACTAACATCCAACTCCTCCAATGATGATAATTGTCCAATTGAGTCTGGAAGGTTGCCATCTAGCTTGTTAAACGCAACATACAACTGTTCCAATGATAATAATCGTCCAATTGAGTATGGAATGGGACCAGAAATTTGATTATCAGTAAGATCTAATGTTCTAAGAAATGACAAGTTTCCTATGGAATGAGGAATTATACCAGTTATATAGTTCTCGGACAAGGCTAATGACTCCAAGGCAGGTGATTTGCACTCGAAAAAACTTTCAAGAAAATATGTCAGACTAATATTACCAAAATTGTTACCAGACAAATCAATCTCTCTGAAATTACAAAAGTTACCCAATGATTTAGGTATTCTCTTAGTGAGTTGATTTTCAGACAAGTCGAGGCTAATAATATTTGTTAGATTTTGAAGGGAATCTAGAACTGAACTTGAAATACCACAATGACTAATATCTAACGAGATGAGATTACTACTGGACAACTCTTGAAATATTGAGGAAGAATTCATGAAATCATTCTCGGCAACATGAAGCAACTCAAGAGAAGTCAGATTGCGGAAGCTAGGAGTAGGACCATGAAAATCACACCCAGTTAAATCCAGTGACACTAGACTAGTTACACTGAATATCCACTGTGATACTGAACTGTTAAAATTATTGTAAGAAAGATCGAGAACAGAAAGGGATGTGAGATTGACACTAGGAACATACATGTGTAGATTTGAGAGTTCACACCAAGAAAAATGTAGCTGGACCAAAGAAGGAAGGGTGTTAATCACCTGAAGCCAATCGGTTGCTTTGCTAAGGTCCACGCCACTCATATCGAGGTGATGCAACATACCAAGACTTGACAGCCACTTCATATTCGCCATGCTCGTTCTTTCATAATAATATGGATAATGAAAACTTCCAAGAGACAGAACATGTAATTCTGAGAGATTCCCTAGTTGTGGAGGGATAGTTCCGCTAAAATTGGAATATGAAAGGTTAAGGTACCTTAGGTTTTGAAAAGAACCAATGAATTTAGGAACGTGGATGCCTCCAAAATCATTGCAACTCAAATCCAGATGCTTGAGTTGCTTTAGATCCAACAAAGATCGACTTATAGCCCCTTTCAATCTCATGCCATCATCTAGAAATCGACAATGATCATCAGATCCAGGAAGATGAATACCATGAACATGACCTGTGGAATTATCACAAGCTATCCCAGCCCATGTACAACAGTCCTTGTTCTCAGCAACCCACGAAGTGAGTCGTTGTGATTCATCAGTGAGGCCACGCTTGAACTGGAGAAGTGCTTGTCTCTCAATGTCATTGCATAACACATGATGAGAGTTTTGATTAGATGAGCATAAACGAAACAAGGCCAAAACAACAAGTAAGAACAAGTGAAAACAAGAATATGAAGATGGAGCACTCATATTGTTTGATATTAGTTTAGAAGATGAGATGGGAGCTTAATCTAAACTTGAATATTTATAAATACCAAATAGTAGCTTTTACTTGGCTGTATGAATAGACTTAAACATCTAGTAAACGTCAAGTCAAGTAAACGAATGGTAGACACATGCACCAGTCTATACGGACACAAATAGCATGAGTGTGTGGATATGATAAATGAGAGTGATGGATGAATAAAGCAATTTAGAATAAGTCAAGGTTAGCTTAGCTGTCATCCAAAGTTAATGGACATAAATGGAGAAGTCTGTAATCAGCTTTCATTTCAACGTAGAAAACAAATCAAAATTGGGACCAATTTGTGAAAAGTAGAAATCAGTCATTTGTAGTCAACTTTAAACGAGTCCAAGTAAACCATGATAGGTGCATGACTAAATCTGTCAAATGAAGCTCATATATGGATAGTAGGTGAACTATATTTTGTTCTTTTAGTCTAAGTTAATCATCTTTGAATCATATAATCATTTGAAAGTTTTAATAGATAAAACAACACGAGAACAACAACCAATTCATGGCCTGATCGTAAATTGACCATGATATATTTATCAAGCCGAATTTTGTTTTTCCATACCAGCATAATGTATAAACACCCATAGGCAATCAAGGAATTTATATATATATATTTTATCTTCAGTATATATACATAAACATTCTTTCAATTTTTTTGGGCTTTTGGGTATCTATCTTTATGCGAGCCTACTTAACATGCAGTTTAACATCAACTCTATGGGTAGGATTTCAAATTTAAACTAACATCAAGCCGAATTTTGTTTTTCCATGCGAGCATAATGTATAAACACCCATAGGCAATCAAGGAATTTTTATATATTGCCAAAATCGTGCCATTTTCGTTCAAAATGACTTTTTTTTTGTACCAAATAGACCCCACATTTGTAACTTTTTGTCATTTTCATCCAAATGCCTAAATGAGTTAGAAACAACCGTTTGATTGATGAGGTTTTTTTTTTTTTTTTTTTAAATTTCACAGGTACAAGGCCCCTGAAATGTAATTTCTTTTTAAACCTAAAACCATCACCCTCTGCTTTCTCTCTCTACAACCTTCAAAACAAACCATCAACTACCACTCACACCGTTACTCACCTCCACCGTGTAATGCTCATTGTTTTGTGTAATTTTGCTTGTGATTTGTAGGTTGGAAGGCTTTTGGTAACCGAAATGTCACCTTCTAAGCTTGAAGAACGAGACGGAGATATCATGTTCAGAAGAAGAAGAAGAAGGCTAGATCAACACGTGAAATTCGTAAGAACTTACGGCCGTTGATGAGTTCGCCAGCGACAAATCCGGTGGAGGATCTCATCTCTGCTGTGATACAACTTTTGACCGGCTTCGTTCAACGAATTTTCGCCTGCTAAAGGTCGTCGTCGTCACTTGTGCGGTCAAACGACCTACATCAACACTACACGGTTCGCCAGAATTTAAAACCGAAACTATATGATTTGAACCGGCACCGCATGGTTCGTCGGAAATTAGAACGGAAACTTTATGATTTGAATCGGAATCTCTGTAATGAGTGTTAGATCTAAAGCCATCTTCATTACGAGTGTTAGATTTAAGTAGGTCTAAACAAATTTTCATTAATCATTAATATGATCGAGTTGAATTATAAAGTTACAGTGTCTATTCATGGCTTATTTAAGCCTTCAAGCTATGAACAAGGAGTATCGCCAATGGATATTAATTAAGTATTTTATTTTTTTGTCCACAATTGTTTTATATAATTCTACAATTTGTTTTACATGTAAATCTTTACTTTTATAAAGTTAGAGTTTAAAAAGAAATTACATTTCAGGCCCTGTACTTGTGAAATTTAAAAAAAAAAAAAAAAACCCTCATCAAACAGTTGTTTCTAACTCAGTTAGTCATTTGGATGAAAATGGCAAAAAGTTACAAACGTGGGGGGCTATTTGATACAAAAAGGTCATTTTGGATGAAAATAGCAAACATGCCCAAACCTCAGGGACGATTATGGCAATTAACTCTATATTTTATCTTCAGTATATATAAATAAACATTCTTTCAATTTTTTTGGGCTTTTGGGTATCTATCTTTATGCGAGCCTACTTAACATGCAGTTTAACATCAACTCTATGGGTGGGATTTCAAATTTAAACTAACATCAACGAATTAATTAGAAAGAAAAAGTATTCAATCCTGGTACTTACAAGTTTCTTAATCCTTAGAGTTAGGTGACCCAGGGCGCCTCGTGATGACAAATCCATCACGCGTTGAAGGTAGTGAAACACCGCCGCCACCATATTTATTCACGAGTGGAGATTATAACGCATCCTCATCATCACGCGTTGTATTTGAAATTTTGGAACATTGAAATGACCGTTGGTGAAAAAATTTGACCGTTTGTTTATGATTTTGCTATATATATATATATACACACACAATACAATTATTTAAAATACCAAACAATACAATTCTTCCAACACAAAAAAATACAATCTTTCAAACTTCAAAAAAAATCAATTCAACCCAAAATGGAAGGTTCAAGCAAACGAGGTTCGGGTTTGAAGAAAAAACCCATACGACCGAAGGTTCGAGCTAATCTTGGCGAGCCGGTGAGATTTCGGTTGCAAGACGAATCCGACCCAATCCCACCATTTCAAACCCAACCAATTCCTAACCAACCCTTTCAAACCCAACAATTTCCACCATTTCAAACCTCAACAATTTCAAACATAACCGTTTCAAACCCACCATTTCAAAAGCGACCCATTAGAAGATAACAATCTCATCCACCAATTCGCCCGTGCATACCGCGAACCACAACAACAACTTGATGACAATGATGATAGTGAACCGATTGAAGAAGAAGACGACGATCAAGAAGTTGAAATCGTCCCAACATCAGCTCGGAGAGCTTGGAGGAGCGAGGAGGAGGTCGTCTTGGTCAAGGCATACTTGCACATCTCTGAAAACAAGAAACATTGGAATGAGCAAAAAAGAGACTTGTTTTGGAGACGAGTTATATCTTATTTTGGCAAACTTCTCGGTTCGACCGAACGAAACATGGATCGAATGACTTCGAAGTGGGGAGATTTGAACCAAAAAAGAGTAAATTTAACATTTGCTTTATTCAATTGGTACGTTTTTTTATAAAAGTAAACTGTTTTTATTTTTTATAAACCGTAAACTGTTTTTTTTATTTTATAAAGCATAAAATTGTTTTTTAATTTTTATAAAACATAAAACTGTTTTTTACATAGAAAACAATTTTTTTTAATTTTTAAAAACATAAAACAATTTTTTTATTTTTAAAAACAGAAAACAGTTTTTTTTTATTTTAAAAACATAAAACTGTTTTTTTTTATTTTATAAAACATAAAACTGTTTTTTTCTTATTTAAGAAAAACAGAAAATAGTTTTTTTTTTATTTTTAAAAAACAGAAAACTGTTATTTTTTATCTTATTTTATAAAAAAGTTTTTTTTTATATTTTTTTAGACCTGAAATCCACAAAGCGGAGCGAGCGAGACGACTATCATAAAAAACGCCTTAGAAGACTATTGCCGGTTATACAATCATAAAACTTTTCCACACTTGGCGGCATGGGAGGTTGCGAGACATCACCCGAAGTGGGTACCTGTTGCATTGGTTAACATGGATGGGCCGACGGCTCTAAGGAGAAGAGGAAGTCCCAAAAGATGAAAAACTTCCAATTCCGGGAACTACACTACTTCCGGGTCACATGCCCCAAATAAATTTGAACGACCAACCCGATGACGAACCCAATCAAGATGTTACACCGACAAGGTCGCACCACTAGAAAAGTGGTGATTCGTCAAGTAGAGGGAATGAAGCGGTGGTGGAGTCGATCTCCGAATTCAAAGAGGCTAAATTGGTGGAAATGGCCGAACCAAAGAAAGAAGAGAAAAACTTGTGGCGGCGAAACATAAACGTGAGGAGGAGTATATTAGACACTTGACCGAAAACGAAAAAAATAGTGATTTAAACGTCTTGTTACAACCGCACAACAATCACGACGAACCGTTTAAGTCGATCCGTACTTCAACACAAACGCGAGATATGTGAAACGTGGGGTTGGGAGATGCCGTAGATTTTTTAGGTTTTTTTTTTTTTTAAATTTGCAACGTTTAGTTTCTTTTTAGTTTGTAATTTATGATTTATTTAAATGAAATTCATAATTTATAATTTTATTGTTTTATTGTTAATTTATATTTTAAAAATAAAAAAAACATCACTAGTGATGGGCATTTCCACTAAAATCAATCACTAGTGATGGAATAAAGCTCGATTACATGGCGGAACTTGATTGAATGTTGTGAGTGATGGAATTCCATTACTAGTGGAGCGCCCCTACCCCCGTTATAATTGTATTGTAAACTAACGCTTGTAATTCTTACAAGACTAAAATATATATGTAATAAATTTGGTATACTCATCCAAATATATATATATATATATATATATATGTATCTTACTATTTTTATAAATTAATTATTAAAAGTTGTCACGAGAAAAAGTATATTTATTTGTTTATAGATAAAAATTAAAGAAAATATGTGGACGTAATTGAGGTCATTTTGTAAGTAAAGGTATGGAAGAGAGTTTTGGTTAGAATAATTGGATCAAGTTGCAAAACAATTTACTAAAAGTCGACATAATTAGTAAATGAGACCGTTGTATGAATAAATCAATCAATTTAACATCATGTAATAAATTTTGTGTTTATTAATATCCCCACACCCTTCTACACGATGGTGAGTTGCTCAATTGGTTTGACCTTATTTTTTGAGTATAGTAGACGATGGACTCAGTGTGGTTTATCAGAACTTTGAATTTGATCCTCATATTTTCATAAGTATATGGATGGTCTTATATGGATGGTCTGATGGTTTACACTTTGTAACGCATCTAATTCACAACTTTGCCAAAAGATACATGGACAACCCCAATGGTTTGCACTTAGTAACATATTTAGTCCCTAATTTGACCATGCTTGAATCTTAAGATTTGTTGGTTGGGGACTAAATACATTACTAAGTGCACACCACAAAGACCATCCGTGTACTTTTGAAAAGCCAGGGACCAAATCCAAAATTTTGGTAAATTACGGGGACCATGTAACACCCCAAAATCCTAATTTTGACTGTAGTTTCCACTCGTGCTCTCTCACTCCCTCCACATTCGCCTAAGCTTTTGTTTTCTTTTTTCTTTTCTTGTTCCTGTTATAACGATGTTATGATTTCACCTGCTACTTCTTTAGTTAAGTTTAATCCAATTATTTTGCCATAATGTTGTAGTCATTGTTCCTGCTATGATAATGTTAAGTTCTATGTTAAGTATAGTTAAGATTAAGAGTGACTAGAGGTATAGTTAGATCGTAAGGTTTTATTATAAGTTTAATCTATTATCGAATCCCAAACCGTAAAACCAAACCGTTAACGGTTAGGTTTGATTCGGTTTTAATTTTCAACGGTTTGGTTTCGGTTTTCGACAATAAAAAACCGTTACTAACGGATTGGCTTACGGTTTGACCTAAAAACCAGCCAAACCAAACCATGAACATCCCTACTGTTAGATTTTGCAAGCATGAGGAGGCAAATTGCAAGATATGGATAATACAGGTGTGTAGTACAAAAGGTCTTTAAGCAGGAGGCAAATTGTAATTTACTCCTTATAAAAATAGGCTAAAAGTAATTAGGTGAATCTTAAAATTAATCTTAAATCAACTATAATTGATGCAGGCTCAAGTATAGAGAATCGGCCCATGACATTTCTGAAGGCCCATGATCGAGCTTCCAAGGGTATTTTACGAAAACGAGCATAACTTTGGTTACGGGTCTCCGTTTTAGGCGTTCGACCAGTCAAATCGAAGCTTGAATTGAGGAGCACGTCGTGGCAAGGTCCCGGAGGGGCCTTGTCCAAGTTTCGGCTCCTCGAGAACTTTGTAAATAGTTAGAAAATAAAATAAATACGCTTTATTGATAACAATTAAAATGTGAAACTTTCAAGATAAGTCAATAATTGGGATGCAAATTATTATACGAAAGGTCTTAACATATTAAATTATGTTTTAAAAATACATACATCTGACCCATCTCCATCTCAAATTTAAAAAATATCAAGCAAAACAAAATCAATACTTCAATTTTTACATTTGAATTCTTTGGAACCCTTTCTAGACCAGGCTGTGGGCAATTTTAAAACATGATATATCCAATAAATATCATAAATTACCCTCTTTCGTGCATCCCAAAGTTAATTGGTTTGATGTATAGGAGGTTAGCTTATAGTAGTTTCAATGGATTTTTTTACTATGAGAATGTACCGTTAACAAATTCAACAGTGAAAACATTGGAACTTTTCCCCGGTTACGTTGAATCAGTTTGGATTGTGTTAAACGGTCATTAGCATTGTGATGGTTCTTGGATGATTGTCTTAGCATCTATCGTACTCGGGTCGCAGATTTGTTACAAAGTTTTTCCGATGTTAGTTTCATTTTCATAGTCACGGTTAGGAGTGTCACACCCCAACCGATGACGGAAACATCGGGGCGCGGCACTGAGCGAAACAGATTGTCCAGGAGAAATCCATAACAACTAATTTACCAGATATTTAAATATTATGTCCCATACCATAACATACCAAAGTAAATAATTATTACAGACCAAATATCTCAAAGACAAATAACATGTTCCGACGACTCAGATTTAAATTGTCTGTTTCTAGACTCTCATTCCTACTCGATTTCACAAGAGCATGTAAAACACAGCATCCTAAGCACCTGTCACATACGTTAAAATAGAGGTCAATACACATAGTGTAAAGGTGAGCATACAAGTTTAATAGTATAATAGTATTCGAAATCGTTTACGCATAACCAGCATGTAACATGTAACAAAGTGAAAGCTAGTAGATTATCGACAGAGAAATATGCACAGACGTGACTGCGAGTTGTAGAATGCGCAACATATATCCCCACTGGGACACATGAAGTAAAACCCTTAACAACCCCTGTCCACGACAGGTGCTGAATCCAAACTATAATACTATCGTTGCTAAGGTGTCAGGCAATAATCACTGTGTTAACATAACATACAAGCATTCATCGAATAACACGTAACATGCAATAACGGTCAGCGTAGAAATAGTGTTTGCGTTGTGTGTCGATTGTGATTTGAATAAGTAACGTATGTAACACCCAAAAGTGCATAAAGCAAAAAGGGTTCGAGTATAATCACAGATAGCGTTTAAGTTAATAAACACTGTCTTGGATTGAAGGGAGCGCTGAGAGATTAGCCTGAACAATTAACGATAGCATAAGCGATGGATGGTGTGTTAAAACGGTGCGATTGAACAAGTGTCGAATGGTAATCCGATCGGATGGCAATCCGATCGGATGGCAATCCGTTCGGATGGTCATCCGATCGGATGGTCATTCGGTCGGATTGACATTCGTTTGGGAAGGATGTGTTTGTGTATGATGGCTTTGAAGTTTTCATTGTAGCATTTTGAATACAGAGAAGTATCTCTACCCTTCAGGTTGGATAGCAATCCGATTGGCGAGACATTTCTAGTGAGAACAAGTTCACAGCAGGGTGGTCACTCGGTCGGATAGCAATCCGATCAGATGGCAATCCGTTAGAAACTGATGTTCTTTGAAAATTATGAAAATGATTAAGTGTCGAAGTTCCAAATGTCCACCGATCGGATTGTCGTTTGATCAGATGGCAATCCGATCGGACGGCAATTCGTTCGACATTCAGAGCCTTTGAGTTGTTTGAATATGTTTAAGTGTGGAAGCTCAAGTGCAATCCGATCGGATTGCAGTTCGATCGGATGGCAATCCGATCGGACGGCAATCCGATCGGACGGCAATCCGATCGTACGGCAATCCGATCGGACGGCAATCCGATCGGACGGCAATCCGTCCCAACCAATCTGATCGTCTTGAACTTGATTATTTTGAAAGAGTTTGCGGTTTGATCCAGACGGTATGATAACGTGCTAAACAACGGGGACTCTTTCAGACTTAGGTTACCCGATTGAACGGGAATCACCCCAATCCGATCAGTTAACTATTCATGACGGTTGTTCCTGTTCAACCCGAAATCGATTGTCTCTTTGATAGAGAGCAGATCTCAAACCGACACTTCACAAAGAAATGAGTAGAAGACCTGAATGAGTTCCGATTCTATCAGTTTTGAGTGCATTGAGTGTAAAAGAGTTGAAAGAAAGTTGGAAAAGTATCTTTCAATCCTTTTAACCTTGAAAATGTTTAGATCTATACGAAATCGTTGTGAAATCATGTGGAAATCCTTCAGATCTGAGTTATTCTTGGTGGAATGAGGTCAAAAATTGAAGTTCATAAGAACCCCATGATGACATCACCCTAGAACACCTCAAATCCGTTGATTCCACGGTTAAAAGTTAAGATTCAAAGGTGAAAATGATGAAGAAGTGTGTGTAGATCATAGAAGTACAAGATTTGAGTTGAAAACTTACAAGAATCCTGAGAAATCGAGAGAAAGAAGGTCTTGAGCGTGCTGGTAGAATGAGGGAGAGCTGTCACATCACTTGTGATGTGACGGGGGGTATTTATAGGTTGCCAAAAAGGGAAAGAGGAGTGCAAGTTTCGGATGGCTCACCGATCGGATGACACTTCGATCGGATGGCAATCCGATCGGATTACTATTCGATCAAATGGTCATTCGATCGAGTGGCTCTGACGAATTGGTTTTCGGCGTTTCGTTTCATGTGTTGAGCGTTGCAACGCGTTTAAGCGAGCGTCAATTAAGCGATGCGATAGATTGACAATAACCACACAAATACTATATCTAACATACAATCGTCCTAATTAACTTGCGTTTAACACTTGCGATTAGGTTACGATATAGTTGCGATTACGTTTCGATAATCACCACAAAAATAAAGTAAACATGCACAAGTAACACATAATTAGCACACACACGTAAAACAATATCCAGAATCTATCAATCAAGGTGCGAGCGCGATTGCGATGGGATTAGCGATAAAGCGATAAAACATGCGATAGACGTCGATTAATCCTCGATTATTAATAGATACTCCACATAATACAACTAAAGCAATTAAATAAAAGAATTCGATTACAAGTCAATGAAGTCAAATCAGTAGTTAAGCAAGGAATGACATATCACAATTAGCAATCTTTTCTTCCTTTGACTTTGACTTGACTTTGACTTTGACTTTTGTAACACGGGGTGTTACAGCCTCCCCTACTTAAGGGAATTTCGTCCCGAAATTAGGCTTTAGCCGTAACAAACAACTGTGGGTACTTCGCCTTCATGTCACTTTCGAGTTCCTAGGTGAACTCTGCCCCGCGTTTGCCTTCCCAATGAACCTTCACAATGGGAATGCGTGAGCGCTGGAGCTTCTTGGTTTCTCGGTCCATGATCTCGACAGGCTTCTCCACGAAGTGTAATGTTTCGTCCACTTGTAGATCCTCTAGTGGAACTTGTAAATCCTACTCGGCTAGGCACTTTCTGAGGTTCGATATGGAAAGTCGGGTGAACGTTGCTAAGTTCCTCCGGTAGTTCGAGCCTGTGGGACACTTTTACGATCCTTTCCAGAATCTTAAAGGGTCCAATATATCGAGGTGCGAGCTTTCCTTTCTTGCTGAATCTGATCACACCCTTACAAGGTGATACCTTTAGGAGTACGTGATCGCCAACGTCAAATTCAAGGGGCTTGCGGCGTCTATCGGCGTAACTTTTCTGACGACTCCGAGCTTTCAGCAGATTGTCTCGAATTTGGAGGATTTTTTCAGTCGTTTCTTGCAGCAGCTTAGGACCGGTTAGTTGCGCATCCCCGATCTCATGCCACACAATCGGCGATCGATATTTTCTTCCGTATAATGCCTCAAATGGTGCCATTTGTATGCTAGAATGATAACTATTATTGTACGAGAATTCGACTAAAGGTAAGTGCGCGTCCCAATTACCACTGAAATCTATGACACACGAGTGAAGCATGTCTTCAAGAGTACGAATCGTTCTTTTAGTCCGACCGTCGGTTTGGGGATGGAAAGCTGTACTTAGATTAAGCGTAGTACTGAGAGCAGATTGAAACGTTTCCCAAAGACGCGAGGTAAACTGACCATCGCGGTCAGAAATGATGTCACGAGGCATCCCATGTCGACAAATGATCTCGTCGATGTGGATTCGGGCTAATTTTTCTACCTTAAAGTCTTCTCGTATCGGCAGAAAATGAGCGAATTTAGTCAAACGGTCAACGATAACCCAAATGCTATCTTGACCTGAGGTGGTGCATGGGAGTTCGTGATAAAGTCCATGGCTATGCTTTCCCATTTCCACATAGGGATCTCGGGTTGCACAAGCAGGCCAGAGGGTCTTTGTTGCTCGGCCTTGACTTTCGAACAAGTCAGGCACTTCGAAACATAGATTGCGATATCCTTCTTCATTCCAGGCCACCAGTATCGTAGACGAAGGTCATGATACATCTTGTCGGTGCCAGGATGAATGGAATATCGAGACTTGTGGGCTTCGTCTAACAGGATTTGTCGCAAGTTAGTGCGTTTGGGAATCCAAATTCGGTCCAAATAATGGAATATCCCATTCGATTTATTCACTAACTGTTCGCCATTATGGTGAATCCTTTCCTTCTTCAAGGTGCGTTCAGTAAAACAAGCATGTTGAGCGTCACGGATAAGAGTTTCGAGATGGTGCTGGGCGTGAACATTACGAACACTATGCAAATAGCTTCGTCTGCTGAGGGCATCGGCAACGACATTTGCTTTGCTAGGATGATAACGGATCTCACAGTCATAATCGTTGAGAAGTTCTACCCATCGGCGTTAGCGCATATTCAGTTCTTTTTGGATGAGGATGTGTTGTAGGCTCTTATGATCTGTGAAGATCGTACACTTGGTGCCATAAAGGTGGTGTCGCCAAATCTTCAATGCAAAAACAACTGCACCTAGCTCGAGGTAGTGGGTTGTATTGTTCTTCTCGTGGATCTTAAGCTGACGAGATTGATGTGCGGTAAGTGTCGTATATATTAGGTGTATATTTTAAGCCCTTTTTAACACTTATTTTAGCCAAGTTTTAAATTTATAAAACACGATATTTCACTAACACTAAACACACATATGGGCAAGTGCACCCATCGTTGAGCGTATTATAGCGTTGGTAAGATACCGAGGTCGTCCAAGGACACAAGAGCTTTTAGTACCGGTTTATCCTCAACGTCTAACCAAAACAAAAGTTTAGAAAAATGTTTTAAACTAAGAAAAATAAAACTAACTAAAATGCTGAAAATAAAAATAAAATAAAAACAGATAGACAAGATGAATCACTTGGTTCCGACTCGTATCTAGTATAACCTTTGATTATTTCCGCACTTTTGCACATAATTAAGAGATTATCTTAGTTATTGTAGTAGGCCCCTCTTTTGAAGGTGACGTTACCCTCACCCCAGTAGTTTGAGTCAGCAGGGATACAATCCTAAAGGGGTGGATTATTGGAAGATAATGAATTAAGTTATTAATGCAGTATTGTGGTAGGCCCCGCTTTTGGCGGTGACGTTACCCTCGGCTAAGTAGTCTGAGTCAGCAGGGATACAGTCCTAAATAGCCGGGTTATAATATTAATAGTAGTTAACTTATGAGGGGATCAAAGAGTTTGGACCCCCGCCATCCAATACCGTGAAGTATTGAAGGAGGTCCTACTAAATTTGACCCAGGTCCATTGCAGGACCTCTAAACGCTGAACAATGGCAAGACCTTTACCAAACTGTTCCCTTAACCCCCTACCAGGTAGCCAACATACCTCCATATAGACCGTGGAGATATGAATGGTGAAAATCCTTTATTTTATATAGACAGTAAAATAATGCCAAGACACCACGGACAAACGATAAGGAAAGATCACCTTCAACATAAGTAACTAGTTATTAAAGTCATTAATACAAAACCAAATAAAAAGTGCAAAAGATTAGAAATAAAAAGTATTATACTAGACACTTTGTCTTCACCAAGTGATGTAAGAGACTTAGGCAAACATGGCCTTGATTGTCAAGAACTCTTACGATCAATCTTGGATCCCGAGACGACTCACACACTCTATGATGGACAATGGATGATGGTGGTGGATGATGGTGTTGTGATGGTGGTGGGTGGTGGATGAAGTGTGAGAGAGGTGGTGTGCCAAGGGATGAGATGAAATGAATCCAAGCACTCCTATTTATAGGCTGAACAGAGAGCTGGGCACGGCCCCGTGTCCGCTGGGCACGGCCCCGTGTCCGTCTGACACTCTCTCTCCTCATTAATTGTAATTCGCAATTACAATAAATGCGCCTGCTGTACTTTCGACACGCCCCCGTGTCCGCTGAGCACGGCCCCGTGATGGGCAATAGAAGCTTCTATAGGTTTGTCTTTTCTGCTGCTTCTTGGGCACGGCCCCGTGCTGGCTGAGCACGGGGCGTGTTCAGCCTTCTGTTTTCTCTATTTTGCTTTGGAAGGTTCCGTTGAGGGTTCGGGCAGTCCACTAATGTTCCTTTTCTTGTATTTATGTTGGATTTAGCTGTCTTTTTGCTTCTTTTGCGTTTTTGAGCTCATTTAATCCTGAAAATACAAAAGGAAGACAAAAACACTCTTTTTCCAATATTAGTACTAAAAAAGGGTTAGTTTTATGCCTCATTTGATGTAATTTATATGTTGCATTTTACACACATCAAATACCCCCACACTTGAACTTTTGCTTGTCCTTAAGCAAAACTCTTTAATATGTGGCTTACACTCCCAAATGGAATAGGTAGAGGAGAAGGTTTTGGGCTTGTCATAGAGTGTCGGGATTTCCAAGATCGTTTTGGGTTTTATTTTTATTTATTTACACTCCTATTCGTAATGATTTATTTAGAACTGTTCATAAAAGAAATTACTTATTTGGGCATAACATGCCTTTTTTAAAATTCTATTTATATACAAGTTCACATACCTCGCGGGGAAATCACTCACACTCGGCCGAAAGTGTATTTTTAGTGAATCACTCGAGAGCGGCACGGAACTTATTCCTACCATAGGCTTGCCAAGAAATCAATCCTCCTCCTTTTTAACTTTTATACCTTTGTAGATATCAAGAGGACTTTGTGGGTTAAGGGTTGGCTAGGGTTAAAGGTAGGTGGTTGGGTTAGTGGTTAGTAGAAAAAGGGCTAAAAGCGTAACAAGTGTCGGTTTTCGTATTTTTGCAACTTTTTATTTTTTTGATGAAGCTTTTATTCAAACAAAGTTATTTTTGATTACTTTGTTTGTTTATTTTCTTTTTGCTTCATCATTATCAAAAGTTTTTTTTTTTTTTTTTTTTTTTTTTTTTTTTACGAAGAACCGAACTTGTTACTAAAATAAAGGGTTAGAAATGAAAAAGGTTTTGGTGGGTGAAAAGGTTTTTGTTTGGGTGATGAAACGAAAAGGTTTAGGCTCAAAGGGGCTAACTAGGGGGATTTTTGGGTAGGTGGTAAAAGAAAAAGAAAAATAATGGTGTAGAAGTGAAAAAGGTTAGTCCTAATGCCTCCATCATTTACTTACTCGGGTTTAAGTTGATAAGGACCGGGAATGTATTGTTATGGCAAGTTCTAGAGTCGTAAGAACCAAGCAGCTATTCACACAAGAAACGAAAAATGAGCATTTAGTTAAATGATATGTAATTATGTGCTCAATAAAGGCTCAAAACTCACTTTTGTGGGAATGGGTTTTTATGTGATCAAGTATATATAATCAAATTTTAAATAAGTTTGTCATGCCTTTTCATAATTTTCTTATGTTGGTTCTTTTTATCACTACGCTATTGGTTGTAAATTTGTAAAAATATAACCTTTTTGAGAACTTGAATTTCCCGAGTTAAACCTAGACAAGTAAAAAAAATGAAATTTTTGAAAAAAATTGGGGTGATTAGCGGTTCCAATAGAGTTTTGTGTAAGGCTTGTATTTAGGACTTGCAAAATTCAAGGTTTTAGCATCCCCCCCCACACTTAAATTACACATTGTCCTCAATGTGTCCCAAAAATAAATTTTTAGGTTGATTAGATGTGTAAAATAGTGTTTAAAAAGCAAAAATTTGTGTTACTGGGCACTGAACACGGCCCCGTGTTATCCGGGCACGGCCCCGTGTTCAAGTGCCAGTAACAAAATTGAAATAAGAGAAGCAGAAGTCTGGACACGGGGGCGTGTTGGGTGAACACGGCCCGTGTCCAGTTACCTGCACTGGGCGTTTTCTGCAGATGGTTCGACACGGGGCCGTGTTGGTTGGGCACGGCCCGTGTTGAACCTTCTGAAATGGAGAAAATTGTCGGGTTGCCTCGTTCTTGTGCATGGGTTCATTTTTCTCATTCCCCTTTTCATCCTTTACTGCCATGAGTGTGTTTTACTCATTACAAACCATCCAAACCTTAAAACCATCATTTCATTTCACCATAGAGAGAACTTACATAATCCTAAATTAAACTAAAATTAAAACTTATCTAGATAGGTCAGCAGGTACACGAGGTTATCATAAGGAGTTCTACTATTTTAAGAAAATTTTGAGAATGATTTCCCGATATAGTAGGACTTTTAGCCGAACGAATTCTTCCCTAAACTTTGGTTAAAGCCATTCTTCGATCTCCCTAGGGAGGAAGAATGCTGCTTCGTTTTCCTCTGCTGCTGGTGGTTGAGGGGGAACATTCACCAGGATTCCTTGCACCACTCTTCGCGGGAGCTCTTGGTGCATGGCGTACCATTCGGCCGGAATGACAACTTCGGGCACCATGTTCCACGCCCTTTGGGTTATTATGGGTACCAAAGGCGGGGAGGCGAGAAGGTTCAACCTCTGGTGCAAGAGGTTTACTTCATGGAGACAGCCCTCCAGCCCCACAGTAAGATGGTTGATACGGTCGACCAATGCTTCTTCCACTCCCGTCATTTCATCAATAGCCTCCCTTAGAGCGTAAACATAGTTTACAAGAGAGTCTTCTGCCGTTGAAGATCTCCTCCCTTGTCGGTTATTCCTTGAAGATGATCCGCTTGTTCTGCTTGCCATTTTCTGCGAAGAAAACCGAAGAAAGCTGAATTTTTACAAAACAGAGCCCCTGGACACGGCCCCGTGCTCGTTGAGCACGACCCCGTGTCCATTTGTCTGCAGGATTTTTGGCTAAAGAATCTTGGAGTTTTAAATTATTTTTATGATTTCTATCTGGGTTTTAAGCTCAGATAATTTAAAATAAAGTTATACAACTAACTTTAGCCCAGAATCTTTAGCAAATAATCTTACAAACTTCACATAGAGGATTGGAATCAAGGGATTTCCAAGCTTCCATGGAGGAACTTTTGAAAAATTTTGAAAGAGGAGGAAATGAATAAAAGTGGAAGGGACAAGAGGGTCCCTTGGAACCTTCTTTTGACACTTACCTAGGATGGTATGAGTGAAAATCCCAGGGATCTCTGTCAATTGAAGTGGTCAAAATGAGCAGGAATCAGGCTGCATTTAAAGAAAACGACAGCACCCTGGGCACGGCCCCGTGTTGACTGGACACGGCCCCGTGTTCAGAGAAAATCCTGACACATTTTGTCCGTATTCTGACCAAATCAGCAGAGAATCTTTTTAGTGAGCACGGGGGCGTGTTGACCTGGACACGGCCCCGTGTCTGGAGGCTGCTTTATGGAGTTTTGCTATTTCAAGGATCTCCCCGATATCGGGTGGTTCCTTACTGGTTGGAACAACCCCAAAGTGCCTAATATACCTTAATTGTCCTAGACTAAGGCGAGAACGCAAGAGGTTGTCGGTGAGGGTAATTCCTATTTTCATTCTAGGTGGACAAGTCCAACCCTTTTCCGGGCTCTTGTTAAAGAAGGTATATGCCGAATCGCTCAGGTCTATGTATGCACCGAACGAAGTCGATGGTGAGTCCTTCACGGCACAATCGACACAGGGACGACTATCGTCCAAGTCTTTGCTAGGTACGAAGGTATTTTCGGGAGCAACGAGGTTGTCGGAATGCGGTTCCAACATTTCTTCATGGGTATCATCTTGGGGTGGATCAATAAAATCCTTCCCAAGCTCTTCTATCCATTTCAGAATTAGCTCTTCTAGTTGAAATAACTCGCTAAGGAGCATTTCCCCTAGAATATCTGGCTGGGCGCATTCGAGGGAGAAATAGTGCTTATTTTTACTTTCGCCCCTCTTAAGGTTGTGAGAAGATGGTGGGTCCATGTAGTGGGGCCTATAATTTAGGAAGTAGCATTTTACTTCTTCATGTTCGCCACCACATAATTGACACCACTTACCATAAGAGTGCCGAAAGTAAAAATAATTACTATCACTCATGTTTATGTCAGAAATTACCAACCGTCGGGATCTAACGGTTCTGTTTTCAGTAACTGAAACTTGGGCACGGGGGCGTGTTGAGTGGACACGGCCCCGTGTTCAGCTTACTGTCTGATGTAAAACAGGATTGCCAGTTCCAATGATTGAGCACGGGGGCGTGTTCAGCGGGCACGGCCCGTGCTGAGCTCTGCAGAAGCTGAAAAACTAAGAAAAAAAATCTAAAAAAGAAAAATAAAAGATGATTAGGCCGTTGATTCCTAACTTTCTCAAAATCCTTGTGTCCCCGGCAACGGCGCCAAAAACTTGATGTGCGGTAAGTGTCGTATATATTAGGTGTATATTTTAAGCCCTTTTTAACACTTATTTTAGCCAAGTTTTAAATTTATAAAACACGATATTTCACTAACACTAAACACACATATGGGCAAGTGCACCCATCGTTGAGCGTAGTATAGCGTTGGTAAGATACCGAGGTCGTCCAAGGACACAAGAGCTTTTAGTACCGGTTTATCCTCAACGTCTAACCAAAACAAAAGTTTAGAAAAATGTTTTAAACTAAGAAAAATAAAACTAACTAAAATGCTGAAAATAAAAATAAAATAAAAACAGATAGACAAGATGAATCACTTGGTTCCGACTCGTATCTAGTATAACCTTTGATTATTTCCGCACTTTTGCACATAATTAAGAGATTATCTTAGTTATTGTAGTAGGCCCCTCTTTTGAAGGTGACGTTACCCTCACCCCAGTAGTTTGAGTCAGCAGGGATACAATCCTAAAGGGGTGGATTATTGGAAGATAATGAATTAAGTTATTAATGCAGTATTGTGGTAGGCCCCGCTTTTGGCGGTGACGTTACCCTCGGCTAAGTAGTCTGAGTCAGCAGGGATACAGTCCTAAATAGCCGGGTTATAATATTAATAGTAGTTAACTTATGAGGGGATCAAAGAGTTTGGACCCCCGCCATCCAATACCGTGAAGTATTGAAGGAGGTCCTACTAAATTTGACCCAGGTCCATTGCAGGACCTCTAAACGCTGAACAATGGCAAGACCTTTACCAAACCGTTCCCTTAACCCCCTACCAGGTAGCCAACATACCTCCATATAGACCGTGGAGATATGAATGGTGAAAATCCTTTATTTTATATAGACAGTAAAATAATGCCAAGACACCACGGACAAACGATAAGGAAAGATCACCTTCAACATAAGTAACTAGTTATTAAAGTCATTAATACAAAACCAAATAAAAAGTGCAAAAGATTAGAAATAAAAAGTATTATACTAGACACTTTGTCTTCACCAAGTGATGTAAGAGACTTAGGCAAACATGGCCTTGATTGTCAAGAACTCTTATGATCAATCTTGGATCCCGAGACGACTCACACACTCTATGATGGACAATGGATGATGGTGGTGGATGATGGTGTTGTGATGGTGGTGGGTGGTGGATGAAGTGTGAGAGAGGTGGTGTGCCAAGGGATGAGATGAAATGAATCCAAGCACTCCTATTTATAGGCTGAACAGAGAGCTGGGCACGGCCCCGTGTCTGCTGGGCACGGCCCCGTGTCCGTCTGACACTCTCTCTCCTCATTAATTGTAATTCGCAATTACAATAAATGCGCCTGCTGTACTTTCGACACGCCCCCGTGTCCGCTGAGCACGGCCCCGTGATGGGCAATAGAAGCTTCTATAGGTTTGTCTTTTCTGCTGCTTCTTGGGCACGGCCCCGTGCTGGCTGAGCACGGGGCGTGTTCAGCCTTCTGTTTTCTCTATTTTGCTTTGGAAGGTGCCGTTGAGGGTTCGGGCAGTCCACTAATGTTCCTTTTCTTGTATTTATGTTGGATTTAGCCGTCTTTTTGCTTCTTTTGCGTTTTTGAGCTCATTTAATCCTGAAAATACAAAAGGAAGACAAAAACACTCTTTTTCCAATATTAGTACTAAAAAAGGGTTAGTTTTATGCCTCATTTGATGTAATTTATATGTTGCATTTTACACACATCAAGATGCATAGGCGATAACCATGTCTCGTTGCATGAGGACACAACCAAGACCAAGGTTCGAGGCATCGTAATAGACAACGAAGTCATCGTTTCCGTCAGGTAAAGAGAGAACGGGAGCATTGCAGAGCATATGCTTGAGATTTTGAAAGGCAGTCTCTTGTTCGGTTCCCCAAACAAAAGGCTTGTCTTTATGCGTCAAGGAAGTAAGCGGGGCAACGATTTTCGAAAAGTCAGCGATGAATCGACGGTAATAGCCCGCCAATCCGAGGAACGAACAAACATCGAATGGTGATTTTGGAGTAACCCAACTCTTGATAGCTTCGATCTTCGCGGGGTCAACATGAATACCTTGACTATTGACAATGTGACCGAGGAATTGAACCTCCTCCAGCCAAAATTCACACTTGGAGAACTTGGCATAGAGTCGATTCCCCTGGAGTAGCTCGAGAACCAAACGTAGATGTTGCGCGTGTTCGGTTTTTGACTTCGAATAGATAAGGATATCATCGATGAACACGATGACAAAGCGGTCAAGAAATGGTTTACACACGCGATTCATCAAATCCATGGAAACTGCGGGTGCGTTGGTTAAACCAAAGGGCATTACGACGAATTCATAATGGTCGTATCGGGTTCGGAATGCGGTTTTCGATATATCTTCTTCCTGAATACGTAACTGGTGATAGCCTGAGCGTAAATCGATCTTCGAGAAACATGTAGCACCTTGCAATTGACCAAACAAATCATCGATTCGAGGCAGGGGATAGCGATTCTTGATAGTTAGCTTATTCAACTCCCTATAGTCGATGCACATCCGGAACGACGCATCCTTCTTTTTGACAAAAAGGACTAGTGCGCCCCAAGGAGAGGTGCTAGGGCGAATGAAGCGTTTGTCAAGTAATTCCTGGAGTTGACTCGAGAGTTCGCGCATTTCGGACGGAGCGAGGCGATAAAGAGATTTAGCAACAGGGTTAGCTCCAGGAATGAGGTCAATACGGAAATCAATATCACGACTCGGGGGTAACCCAGGTAGATCATCAGGGAAGACGTTAGCAAAATCACGAACCACGGGCACCTTATCGATTGCCTTAACTTCCTTTTTCTCCGCTACTACAATGTGTGCCAAGAAAGCTTGGTATTCCTTGCGGAGATACTTGCTAGCCTGGACACACGACATGAGTTGGAGTTTCTACGAAGCGACTTCACCGTAGACACACAGTAGATCACCAATAGCGAGCGAGAAGCGAATCATCTTATTGAAGCAAACAATTTCAGCACGATTTTCATGAAGAAAATCCAAGCCTACTATGATATCGATGTAACAACCCACACGTTCGTGTGTTGTTACTACTCGTTTTACTCGTTACGCCTAGCACCAGAGATTCGGATCATAATGTAGCTATATCGAATACATCGTTACTTCGCAGTATTTTCGCATATTACGCATACTTTATCGCTATAACACATCACATCGCACATACTAACACTCACGATGACGTTGAGTGAGGACCTATTCTACCCTCCTCGATAGCCGTGATGTGTTGCGTTGCAACGCATATTCGAAACACACCACTCGATTATCACAACGTAGACTTTGAAATGTGGATATTTATACGACCCTTTGTGACTACTTATAATAAATATATGAATGTGGGTATGAAAATGTGTAACCAAACTATCACAATGCTTAACGAACAAAACGAAACGTCGAAACGCAACTCGTCGGATGCCCTCGATCGGATGACCAAACGATCGAATGGCCATCAGATCGGATTGCCATCCAATCAAAGTGTCACCCGATCGGATAGCCATCCGATCCATGGCACCCTATCACCTCCTCTCCTCTTCACCTATAAATAGCCTTTGTCACATCAGTGTTCAAGTGATGTGACAGCTCTCACTCGACCAGCACGCTTTGGGGCTATTTTCTCTCGATTCCTCGCGATTCTTGTAAGTTTCTACCTTAAATCTTGTTCTTCTATGATCTACACGCACTCCTTCATCTTTTCCAGCAACAAATCTCACCTTTTCACCATAAAATCATCTGATTTGGGGCGTTCTAAGGTGATGTCATCATGGAGTTCTTAGGAACTTCAAGCTTTGGCCTCATTCCACCAATAACAACTCAGATCTGAAGGATTTCCACAAGATTAAACAATGTTTTAGCTTAGATCTACACATATTCGTGGTTAAAAGGATTGAAAGATGGTTTTCTAACTCTCTTTCGACTCTTTTTACACTCAATGCACTCAAAACTGATAGAATCAGAGCTTGTACTGATCTTCTACTCCTTCTTAGTGATGTGTTGGTTCAAAATCTGGTTTCTATCAAAGAGACTACCGATTTCGGGTTAAACATGAAAAACTGTCACGGCCCCCGCCCCGGTTTTACCCGGTCCAGGAGCCGCGAGACAGAAACCCGTGGTATTTATTAATTGAGTTGACAGCGGAAGATTTTAGCAGGATCTTTTTAAACTTTAAATGCCCGATTATTTTATTTCATAATTCGGGATCAACCCCGTAATTTACAATAGAGGAATTTCACGAGGAAATTCCCTGATTTACAAAACATGTTTATTTGTTTAACTGAGCCACTACTTCAAGCTTTTTTAGTGCTCCGTAGCACTGTTCCTTGGTTCACAGTAGTTACCTGAAACATGTTTTAAAAATATTTTGTCAGCGGGGAAATACTGGTGAGTCACTCAATTTTGATAAAACGACACATAGTTATAAATTACAGCATAAGAGCGATTACAATGGCTTTTATCTTATTTTTATCTGGCGTCGTGTCACCTCCTGGTGACGATGGTCATACCACTATTGGGTCCTTTCACCTAAGTAGTGATGATTATCACTGTTAGGATTTATTAGCCTAACTGTGAGAAATTAGTAATGTGCACAATAGCCCACTAGCCAGTGATTCAAGATAACCATGACTTAATCCCTGTAATTATAACTTTTGAAAATAACTTGGAGTATTGTAAAACATTATTGATAAAAAGAGAATGACTCACATTGCAGATTTAACGGGCATAATTTAGCCTACTGATTAGCCTTGTAACCTAAATTAAATAACAATGCATACGAACTAGGTCAGTAACTAATACAGCATTTACGATAACTCACGAGATTAAAACCTTCATGACGAATGACAAAGTGCAATACTTAAACATCCATCGAATTCACAATTAATGACAAAGTATAGCCCTAATGTGGGCAGCACTTAAACATCCATCGGATAGTTTCAATTGATCGGACATTGAATCGTAGCAGCGATCGAGTTAATACCCTGTATCATAGCAGCACCTCACTACCTTAATTTTCGAATTTGAGCAGTAGAACTTCGTTTTTGTGAAAAGATTTCGACACCAGTGAACTGCTCCTGATCCAGGCTATTTATAGCTGAAATATGGGGTTTACGCGGCCCGCGTAAGCCCCCTCTTGATTCTTACGCGGCCCGCGAGGGCATCCTAATCGTAGACTAGGGCTAGCGTGTCACACCAAGGTCTGCCACGTGGCCTGGCAAGCGATCTGGAGATTTTGTGATCTGTCGCGCCCCGCGTAAGCCTAGCCTTACTCTTACGCGGCCCGCGTGAAGACCAAAAATCTGTTTTTCTTGGTTTTTCATGCCCGGTAGGGTTTCAGAGGTCCGGGTTTTTACTTACGGGTCGTTTTGGGACTTTTTTTTGAAGGTCCTTACATCCTCCCCACCTTATTTAAAATCTCGTCCTCGAGATTTATTGAAATAAGTGAGGATACTTTCGCTTCATCTTCGATTCCAGCTCCCAAGTATACTCGGGTCCTCTCTTCGAATCCCATTTGACTTTGACCAGTACCTGTCTTTTGTGCTTGAGAAACTTGATCTTTCTGTCTTCTACTTGAAGCGGTTTCTCCATGAATTTCAGCTTTTCATTTACCTCTACATCTTGAAGAGGTACTACCAGAGATTCATCAGATAAACACTTCTTGAGGTTGGATATATGAAATACGTCATGCACTCCAGCTAATTCTTCTGGTAGTTGTAAGCGATAGCGACTGGCCCTACTCGCTGTATTACTGGGAATGGTCCTACGTACCTTGGACTTAGTTTTCCTTTCTTACCAAACCGAACTACTACTTTCCAAGGAGAAACTTTCAAGAGTACCTTATCTCTGACTTGAAACTCTAGTGGCTTGCGTCGATTATCGGCATAACTCTTTTGGCGATCTCGAGCCGTTTTCAATCTTTCCTTGATTTGAGTGATCTTGTCAGTGGTCTCTTGCACAATTTCAGGACCTGATAGCTGACTTTCTCCTATTTCTGCCCAACAAACTGGAGTTATGCATTTTCGTCCATACAATGCTTCGAACAGGGCAGCTTCAATGCTTGCATGATAGCTATTATTATAGGAGAATTCGATTAAAGGTAGGTGGTCATCACAGTTTCCACCAAAATCTATCACACATTCCCTAAGCATGTCTTCCAGGGTTTGGATCATCCTTTCACTTTGTCCTTCTGTTTGAGGATGGTATGCAGTGCTTAAATTTAGTCGGGTTCCCATTGCTTCCTGGAAACTTGTCCAGAAATGGGAAGTGAAACGACTATCCCTGTCCGATACAATGGAGAGTGGAACTCCATGTAAGGATACGACTTCATCTACATACAACTTTGCCAACCTTTCCATGCTAAAGGTTTCTTTCATGGGTAGAAAACGAGCTGATTTGGTTAATCGATCCACAATTATCCAAATCGCGTCATTACCTTTTCGGGTTTTGGGCAACTTAGTAACAAAGTCCATTGTTATGAGCTCCCATTTCCATACAGGCATTTCTATTTGTTGTAGTAGACCTGAGGGTTTCTGGTGTTCTGTCTTAACTTGTGAACAAGTAAGACACTTAGAAACGTATCTAGCTATATCCTTTTTCATTCCTATCCACCAGAAATTATTCCTTAAATCTTGGTACATCTTATTGCTTCCTGGGTGCATGGTATACCTAGATTTATGGGCTTCTTCTAAAATCTTATTTCTTAATTCTCCTTTCTTAGGTACCCAAATCCTTTTCTTATGGAATCTCCAAATTCCATCACTTCCTTGTTCTAATTCTTTTACTCGTCCCTTCATTTCTTCAGCATCATCCTTGATTGCTGTTTCCTGAATATTTTTCAGTTGTTCCATTAAATCTAACTGTAGATTTAATCTAAGAGCACGAACTCGCTTTTGCTTTTCATGATACTTACGACTTAAGGCATCTGTAACTACGTTTGCTTTTCCTTTGTGATATTGAATATCACAGTCATAGTCACTTAGAATCTCCATCCATCTTCTTTGCCTCATGTTTAATTCTTTTTGCCCAAATATGTACCTTAAGCTCTTATGATATGTATATACAGTAAACTTACTTCCATACAAATAGTGTCTCCAAATCTTAAGGGTAAAAATTATGGCTCCTAATTCTAAGTTGTGAGTCGTATAGTTTTCTTCGTGCTTTTTCAATTGCCTTGAGGCATATGCAATTACCTTCTTGCGTTGCATTAGCATACATCCTAATCCTAGCTTAGAGGCATCGCAGTAAACTTCAAAATCTTCTGTTCCTTCTGGTAAGGCTAGAATTGGGGCGTTTGATAGCTTTTGCTTCAAAATCCTAAAGGCCTCTTCTTGCCTAGGTCCCCATTCAAACTTAACTGCTTTACATGTTAGCTTAGTTAATGGCACAGCTATTTTGGAAAAATCCTTAATGAATCGTCTATAGTAACCAGCTAATCCTAGAAAACTTCTAATTTCCATAGCTGTTTGTGGGACTTTCCATTTGGTGATCGCTTCTATTTTGGAGGGATCTATGTGAATACCTTCGTGATTCACCATGTGTCCTAAAAATTGTACCTCCTGTAGCCAAAATTCACACTTCGAGAATTTGGCGTAAAGCTTCTCCTTTCTTAACAAAGTTAAGAGTGCATGCATGTGCTCACAATGCTCGTCTTGACTTTTGGAGTAAATAAGTATATCGTCGATGAAGACAATTACAAATTTATCCAAGTACGGTTTACAGATCCTATTCATCATGTCCATAAATGTTGTTGGAGCATTTGTTAGTCTGAAGGGCATGACTGTAAACTCGTAATGACCATACCTAGTTCTGAAAGCAGTTTTAGGTATGTCTTCTTCTTGTACCTTCAACTAATGGTATCCGGAGCGTAAGTCGATCTTAGAAAAGTATCTAGCTCCTTGCAGTTGATCGAAAAGATCATCGATCCTAGGCATGGATATCGGTTCTTAATTGTAACCTTATTCAATTCCCTATAATCGATACACATTCTCATTGACCCATCTTTCTTTTTCACAAACAACACTGGTGCTCCCCATGGGGATGAACTAGGTTGTATGAATCCTTTACTTAGTAATTCATCTAACTGCTTTTTCAATTCTAGCATTTCGGTGGGTGCTAACCGATAAGGTGCCTTGGCTATCGGTGTAGTTCCAGGAATTAGATGAATTCTAAATTCTACTTCCCTATTAGGTGGTAATCCTGGTAGTTCTTCTGGGAATACATCCGGGTATTCTGATATTACTGGAATTTCTTTAAGTTCCTTACCTTTTGTGTTAGTGATTACTGAAATCATATACATTACTTCTTGTTTTCTTGAATAACTGGCCAACTTCATTACTTAAATGAATTTCAGTGGCTTTCGTGGCTTATCTCCTGTAATCACTACTAATTCTCCTGTGGGTGTATGAATTTCTATGGAATTTATCACAGAGAATTCGAGCATGGTTGGCTACTAACCAATCCATTCCTAATACAACATCGAATCCGGTTAAATCATTGGTAACAGGTTTGCAGAAAATTTATGGCCTAAGAGTTCTATCTTTTCTTCTCGCAAAACCTTATCTATTTTAACAGAATTCCCATCTGCCGTTTCGACTGTAAAAATCTGCCTAGGGTTGGTTAAGGGTAAGTTAAGAGTTTGGCAGAATGAAGTATTTATAAAACTTTGGTTTGCACCAGAGTCAAATAATACTTTTGCATAAACGTCGTGGACTAGGAACGTACCAGCTATCACGTCAGGGATTAACTCTGCTTCCTGAGTAGTTAACTGGAAGGCTCTTACGTTTTTCTTGGTAGTTCCTTCGGCCGGCTTGGCTTTGTTATCAGCTGGTTTGACTAATTTCGGGCAGTCTGGCCTGAAATATCCAGCTTCTCCGCAGTTGTAGCAGATGGTTGCTTTCTTCTTCCTGCAATCTTCCTCTTGATGCCCTGGAATTTTGCAGAAATTGCAATACCCTTTGCATCTTCCAAAATGCTTTCTTTTACAGGTATTACAAAATGGAACGGTGGAAGATTGCCCAGTTCCCCTTTTCTTGAAATTTCTATGGTTACCCACACGGAATCCCTGGGTAATCTTTTGGGCTACTTCCTTCTTTCTATTTTCTTCTCTTGTGCGTACCAGCCCGTCAGTTAGGGTATTAGCTAATTCCACAGCATCGTCAATAGTGCGAGGTCTCGCAGCTTTAACGATATCTCGGATTTCGCCAATTAAACCCCAGAAGTAGCGGGAAATAAGTACCGGTTCTGGCGAAGCCAGGGTTGGTACCACTCTAGCATACTCGAAGAATGTTGAAGTATACCCTCGACAGTCCACATCCACCATCCGGTGGTTCAGGAATTTATTCGCCATTTGTTCCTTCTCATATTCGGGAAAGAATTTTCTTTCCACCAGTCGCTTAAATTCTTCCCAACTCATGGCATAGGCCACATCACTTCCCTTAGATTGAAGTACCGTATTCCACCATTCTAGTGCCCCTTCTTTGAAAAGATGCGACGTGTACATGACCTTGTCTTCCTCAGCACATTTACTTATTTTAATTACTGCCTCGGTTTTCTCCAACCAACGCTGTGCAGCAGTCGCCCCTTCGTTTCCTACAAATTCAACCGGTTTACAGGCAAGAAACTCCTTGTAAGTGCAACCAGGCGTTGCAGCTTTCATTTTCTTAAGGAGTGGAGCTTGTATCCCATCGTTGTCGTTATTAGTATGGTTACCGCCTCCGTTTACACTATCACTGAAATTGTCGCCGTGAGTACGTTTGCTAGGAATAATTTGTTGAGGTTCAACTGGATTTCGAGCAGCAGCAAGGATTGCTGGAATAGCATTGGTTATTCCCTGAGCAACGATATTCTCGATATCTTGCCTATTCAGAAATTGATCTTCATGGTTTTGTTCAGATTGATTAACTTCGTTAACGGGTTCATTACCAGCGTTTTCCATCTGGTAATTAATATATATATATATATAAGTGATTAGCAGAAAATAAATTATAACCAAACATAACAAAACAATTGCACATAATCACACCAACACATATAGCCAAAATCGTCGATCTCTTGACTTCCATTTTTATATATTATATTATGCATCCGCACACACTTGTTATCTCACAAAAGTTTTATTTTTAAGTTATTTCACAGGATTATATTTTTATTATTATTATATAACCATAACCATGCCGTCACACCATCCCGTCAGCTAGCATCTTAAAAGCGACGCTCCCTCTCGTCGTACTTCCAGGATATCTTTTCTCCTATATCCCTAATTCGGTTCCCTGCATCCATGTCACGGCCCTCGGCCCTGGTTTGACCCGGTCCAGAGCCGCGAGGCAGGAAATCCCGTGGTATCTAATTTAGTGACAACGGAAGTCTTTTTAAACAGGATCGATTATTAAAACTGCTCGTTTATATATATAATTATAGGGATAAATCCCATAATTTACAATAAAATGATTTCACTGGGAAATCTTTATTTTCTTAAAACATGTTTCTTTATTTATTTACTGAGCCACTTCCTTGAGCTTGTAGTGCTTTATGGTACTTTTCCTAGGTCATAACAGATCACCTGAAACATGTTTGAAAAAGGTTTTGTCAACGGGAAATACTGAGTGAATCATTCTATTTTGCATAATGATGCATAGTTATTAATTACAGCATAAGAGCGATTACAATGGCTTCTATCTTATTTTTATCTGGCACTCTGTCACAATGGTGACAAGTCACAATGGTGACGATGGTCATACCACTATTAGGTCAATGAACCTAAATAGTGATGATTATCCCTAGTAGGTCAATGAACCTAACTGGGAGAAAATTAGTAATGTGCACAATACCCCACTAGCCAGTGATTCAAGATATCCACGACTTAGTCCCTGTAATTATAACCTTTGAAAATAATTTGAGGTATTGTAAAATAGTTGATAAAAAGAGAATGACTCACATTGTAGATTTAACGAGCAGAGTATAAGCCTACTGATTAGCCTTGATTAACCTAATTTAATAATAATGCACACACAAACAGGTTAGTAACTAATACAGCAGTTATGACAATTCACGAGATTAAACCCTCACAACGATTTAATAGTGCAATACTTAACAATTCAGCGGATTCACAACGAATGACAGAGTATAGTCCGAGTTCGAACAGCACTCAAACATTCAAGTCGAAATCACGATGAATAACAAAGTATAAACTCAATTTGAGCGGCACTTAAACAATCGTTGGATAGTTATAATCGATCGGACGTTGAATCGTAACAGCGATCGAGTTATTACCCTGATTGTAGCAGCAATTAGTGATCGTGTGTGTTAATTGTAGTAATCAGACCAAAACTCGGAGAATATAACGAATTTTCTCGTCGTTCCAAAGACAGAATTCAAGTCCCAAGGCCCTGTATTTATACGTGAATTTGACATCTCCCGCGTGTCGCGGAAGATGTTCTGGGTTCTGTCGCGACTCGCCTGGGAAACCAACATAGACTAGGGTAGGCTTGTCACTAGTATAGGGTTGCTGAGTTGACAGTTCGTTAATTTGAAATCTAGACAACGCATTTTAGAGATAATCGTCAACTTAGGGTTTACCCCCCTTTAGTTTTAGGGGCCCTAATCCTGATTCTAAATGTTTTGAAAATTTTAGGGTCAGTTCAGAATTACGTGGGTTTCTCAATTAGGGTTTCCTATTGGTCAAATTAAAATAATAATTAAGACTTTTGATGAGAGTTGTTATATTCTCCCCACCTTAATAAAAATCTCGTCCTCGAGATTTACTGGAATAATTGAGGATACCTTCGCTTCTTTTCTAATTCCAGTTCCCAAGTGTATTCAGGTCCTTGTTTTGAATTCCACTTGACTTGAATTTAACACTACTCGTTTGTGTTTTGAGAAATTTTATCTTTCTATCTTCTATCTGAAGAGGTTTCTCTACAAATTTTAAATTTTTCGTTTACCTGTATATCTTGGAGAGGTACTATCAAAGGTTCGTATGATAGACATTTCTTGAGTTTGGATACATAAAATACATTATGTACTCCAACTAGCTCTCCTTGGACTTAGCTTTCCTTTCTTACTCCTTTCCAAGGAGATACTTTCAATTACATTTTGTCTCCAACTCGAACTCCAACGGCTTTCATCTATTAACTGTATAATTCTTTGGCGATCTATAGCTGTCTTCAGCCTTTTCTTCGTGATACTGAATATCACAATTGTAGTCACTTAGGATTTTCATCCATCTCCTTTGCCTCATGTTTAACTCTTTTTGCCCAAATATATATCTTAAATTCTTATGATCCGCATAGACAGTAAACTTACTTCCACACAGATTATGTCTCCAAATTTTAAGGGCAAAAATTATGACTCCTAATTCTAAGTTATGAGTGGTATAGTTTCTTCGTTCTTTTTCAACTGTCTTGAAGCATACGCAATTACCTTCTTGCGTATCACACATCCTAGTTTTTGAAGCATCACCATATACTTTAAAATCTTCTGTTCCTTCTGGTAAGGCTAGGATTTTGTTAATTTATGCTTTAAGATCTTAAAGCTTCTTCTTGTTTAGGTCTCCATTCAAACTTAACTGTTTTACAGATTAGCTTAGTTAATAGTAAAGCTATCTTGAAAAATCCTTAATAAACTTTCTATAGTATCCGGCTAAACCTACAAAACTCCTAATTTCCATTGCTGATTGCGGAACCTTTCATTTGATAATATCTTATCAGGATTTACGTGAATACCTTCATGATTCACCATATGAACTAGAATTGCACTTTTGGTAGCTAAAATTCACACTTTGAGAATTTGATGTAAAGCTTTTCTTTTCTTAACAAAGTTAAGAGTGCATGCAAGACAATGTTCTTCCTGACTTTTGGAATAAATAAGTATATCGTCGATGAAGATAGTTACAAATTTATCCAACTATGGTTTACAGATTTTATTCATCATGTCCATGAATGCTGCAGGTGCATTCATTAATCTGAAGAACATGACTTGTAAACTCGTAATGACCATTCCTAGTTCTGAAAGCAGTTTTAGGTATATCTTTATACTTTCAATTGATGATATCTGGAACGTAAGTCGATCTTAGAAAATATCTATTTCCCTGTAATTTATCGAATAAATCATCAATTCTAGGTAATGAGTATCGATTCTTAATTATAACCTTATTCAATTCCCTATAATCAATACACATTCTCATCAAATCATCCTTTTTCTTAACAATCAATACTGTGTTAACCGATAAGGTGCCTTGGCTATCGGTATAGTTCCTAGAATTAGATGAATCCTAAATTCCACCTCCCTATCTGATGGTAATCCTGTAACTCTTCTGGGAATACATCTGGGTATTCTGAATACTACATAAATTCCTTAAGTTCTTTATTTTTAGTATTAATGATTACTGAAATCATATATACTATTCCTTGCTTTCGTTCATAATTAACAACTTTCATTACCGATATGAATTTTATGGGTTTACATGGCTTATCTTCTGTAATCATTATTACTTCTCCAGTGGTTGCACAAATTTCTATGGAATTCTTGTCACAGATAATTCGAGCATAGTCGTTTACTAGTCAATTTATTTCTAACATAACATCGAATTCAACCAATATGGTTGCATGAAATTTATGACTTAAAAGTTCTATTTCTACGTTTTACAGAACCTTATTTATTTTAACTAAATTCCCATCTGCCGTTTCTACTGTAGAAATTTATCTAATGCTGGTTAACGGTAAGTTAAGATTTTGGTAGAGTAAAGTATTTATAAAACTTTGGTTTGCACCAGAGTCAAATAATACTTTTATGTAAACGTTGTAAACTAAGAACGTACCGGCTATCACATCTGGAATCATCTCGGCTTCTTGAGTAGTCAGCTGGAAGGTTCTTACATTCCTTTTTGCTCCTTCTGCAGGTTTGGCTTTATTGTCAAATGGTTTATTCAGTTTTGGACAATCTGGCCTAAGATGTCCAGCTTCTCCACAGTTGTAGCAGACTGAAAATTTCTTCCTCCTGCAGTCTTCTTCTTGATGCCCTGGAATTTTGCAAAAATTGCAATATCCTTTGCATCTTCCAAAATGCTTCCTTTTGCAAAGATTGCAAAATGGACTAGTGGAAGATTGCCCATTTCCTCCTTTCTTAAAATTATTATGGTTACCCTGACGGAATTCTTGGGTAATCTTTTGGGCTACTTCCTTCCTTATATTTTCTTCTCTTGTCCGTACTAGTTCGTCAGTCAGAGTATTGGCTAAATCTACCGCATCATCAATCGTGCGAGGTTTTGCAGCCTTGACGATATTACGGATTTCTGAAATCAATCCCCAAATATAACGAGAAATAAGTACCGGTTCTGGCGAAGCCAGGGTTGGTACCACTCTAGCATACTCGAAGAATGTCGAAGTATAACCGCGACAATCTACATCCACCATCCGGTGGGTTAGAAACTTAATTGTCATTTGTTCCTTTTCATACTCGGGACAGAATTTTCTTTCTACAAAGCTCTTAAATTCTTCCCAATTCATAGCATACGCCATCCTTCTTCCTTTTGCTTGTAACACCGTATTCCACCATTCTAACGCCCCTTCTTTGAAAAGATTTGATGCGTACATGACCTGATCATCCTGAGCACATTTACTTATGCCAATTACTGCCTCGGTTTTCTCTAACCAACGCAGTGCCGCAGTCGCTCCTTCATTGCCTGCAAACTCAGTGGGTTTACATGTAAGAAATTCTTTGTAAGTGCAACCAGGCGTTGCAGCTTTCATTTTCTTAGGAAGCGGAGCTTGCCGTGGTTCATTATCATGATTAACATGATTACCGCCACCATTTACGCTATTACTGAAATTATCTTCAGAAATGCGTTTGCTAGGAACGATTTGTTGTGGTTCGATTGGATTTTTAACAGCAGCAACGATTGCTGGAATAGCGTTGGCTATCCCTTGAGCAACTATTGCTGGAATAGTGTTGGCTATCCCTTGAGCAACAATATTTTCTATATCCTGCCTAGTCATATACTGATCCCCCGGTTGTTGCTCAGATTGATTAACCTCATTAACTGGTTCATTATTAGCGTTTTCCATCTGATATCTAATTTATAGATAAATAATTAGTATAAAGGAAATAATCCAATGTCACAAATAAATTGCACATAATCACGTAAACGAATATACAAACAAAATTGTAACTTTCTAAAATTTCCTTATATCATGCTTCTATATACACCCGTTTTATTATTTATTTTACACACACTGATTTTACTATTACTATTACACAACCACAGTTCCATAAATTCCCTATCCTTTGTCAGTTGATATTCTAGTAACGGCGTTCCCTTTCATCGTATTTCCAGGAGATCTGTCCCTCAATCTCTTGGATCCTATTCCCAGCATCTATTAATTCTTCGCCAAAGTGGTGAAGTTCAACCATATTCTCGTTACTCATTGGTGGATTTGGTAAAGGTTCTGGATTTAACTGAGGAAAAAGCTTATAGGGATTGTTTTGTAACTGTATTTCATTAGCCAACCATTCGTCTATTTGCGAGTGGATTGAAGGGTTTGGAATAGCTGGTTCTAAGTTTATTGGTAGTTGTGTTTCAAGAGAGTGAATAAAAACATTTTTATTAACAGGCTTAATAGTATTATAGCTTGCCATTATAAAATCTAACTCTTCCTGAGATGGTAATTCCTCAATTTGCCTAGAGCTTTCCCCAATTTCCATTTTCTTAGGCTTGGGTTTCTCGAGAGGTAAAGCATTGAATTCTATAGGTTCTTCTATGTCTGGTATATACCTATTGAAATCTCTGGAAACCTCTATTCTTACTGGATAGAGATTTAAATTCTGAAGGGCATCAGACAAGTCATTCATGCTGTTTAGCAAAATACACACAATTACTAAATTAGAAATCATAACAAAATTTTCTAGAAAAACTTTTAAATAATATTTCATACTGGTTAACTACCAAAACAACTGAAACTTAAGTTTTATTTATTCACTGCATCAGGTTTCTGGCTTATATTTAATAAGGGTGCTAAAACTTTGAGTTAAATTATTTTAAAGATTTATATTTATTGCTACAATGGCTAGCATATAGAGATTTGCCTATAATGTACACAATTAGTAAGATAATAAAACACATAATCATAAAATAGCAATTAAATTTCCTAAGTATCTCTCAATTACTTTAATAGGCTAAAATCAATAGTAAGCTTAAATTAGTGGCTCTGATACCACCTTTTCCTGTCACGGCCCTCGGCCCTGGTTTGACCCGGTCCAGAGCCGCGAGGCAGGAAATCCCGTGGTATCTAATTTAGTGACAGCGGAAGTCTTTTTAAACAGGATCGATTATTAAAACTGCTCGTTTATATATATAATTATAGGGATAAATCCCATAATTTACAATAAAATGATTTCACTGGGAAATCTTTATTTTCTTAAAACATGTTTCTTTATTTATTTACTGAGCCACTTCCTTGAGCTTGTAGTGCTTTATGGTACTTTTCCTAGGTCATAACAGATCACCTGAAACATGTTTGAAAAAGGTTTTGTCAGCGGGAAATACTGAGTGAATCATTCTATTTTGCATAATGATGCATAGTTATTAATTACAGCATAAGAGCGATTACAATGGCTTCTATCTTATTTTTATCTGGCACTCTATCACAATGGTGACAAGTCACAATGGTGACGATGGTCATACCACTATTAGGTCAATGAACCTAAATAGTGATGATTATCCCTAGTAGGTCAATGAACCTAACTGGGAGAAAATTAGTAATGTGCACAATACCCCACTAGCCAGTGATTCAAGATATCCACGACTTAGTCCCTGTAATTATAACCTTTGAAAATAATTTGAGGTATTGTAAAATAGTTGATAAAAAGAGAATGACTCACATTGTAGATTTAACGAGCAGAGTATAAGCCTACTGATTAGCCTTGATTAACCTAATTTAATAATAATGCACACACAAACAGGTTAGTAACTAATACAGCAGTTACGACAATTCACGAGATTAAACCCTCACAACGATTTAATAGTGCAATACTTAACAATTCAGCGGATTCACAACGAATGACAGAGTATAGTCCGAGTTCGAACAGCACTCAAACATTCAAGTCGAAATCACGATGAATAACAAAGTATAAACTCAATTTGAGCGGCACTTAAACAATCGTTGGATAGTTATAATCGATCGGACGTTGAATCGTAACAGCGATCGAGTTATTACCCTGATTGTAGCAGCAATTAGTGATCGTGTGTGTTAATTGTAGTAATCAGACCAAAACTCAGAGAATATAACGAATTTTCTCGCCGTTCCAAAGACAGAATTCAAGTCCCAAGGCCCTGTATTTATACGTGAATTTGACATCTCCCGCGTGTCGCGAAAGATGTTCTGGGTTCTGTCGCGACTCGCCTGGGAAACCAACATAGACTAGGGTAGGCTTGTCACTAGTATAGGGTTGCTGAGTTGACAGTTCGTTAATTTGAAATCTAGACAACGCATTTTAGAGATAATCGTCAACTTAGGGTTTACCCCCCTTTAGTTTTAGGGGCCCTAATCCTGATTCTAAATGTTTTGAAAATTTTAGGGTCTGTTCAGAATTACGTGGGTTTCTCAATTAGGGTTTCCTATTGGTCAACTTAAAATAATAATTAAGACTTTTGATGAGAGTTGTTATAATCCATCAGCTCCTCGCCATACTGACGGAGTTCAGCCAAGTTATGGGAGCTCATAGGTGGGTGTAGTGGAGGCTCCGGGTCAAATTGAGGGAAAAAAGGTATAAGGGTTATTCAGGAGATTTTGAAACTGCCAGTCAGTGGTCCACCATTCTTCCAGCTCTGCTGGTAGAGGTTGGGAGTGGATAAGGGGATCTGGGATGGCTGGTTCCAAATTCATGGGAAGTTGGGTTTCGGCAGGATAGGTGAAGAAGTTTTCATTGGCTGGCCTAAGGATATCATAACTTGCCAGTATACGATCTAGTTCCTCCTGCAGTGTCAATTCCTCTGTTTGTTTAGAACTTTCCCCAATCTCTATTCCTTTTCCTTTATCCATTGGGTCCTCCATTTTGGTAACTTTCCTAGTTGCGGGTTTCCTTCTGCGCACACGCCTCCAGCCTACAAATCTTCTTCTTTTCTTTGGCCTTGGTTTCTCCGGAGGTTGAGGTTGGAATTCCATAGGTTCCTCAACGTCGACACAATAACCGGTAAAGTCTTTGGAAACTTCCACATTCACAGGATAGAGATTGAGATTCTGAAGAGCTTCATACAACTAATTCATGATGTTCACATATATGCAGAAATCCACACAAAATGTTAAGTTTTCACAGGCTAATATTTAGTAAAACTATTCAAGTATTATTGCACACATTGTGACTTTTACATATATGTAAATTACAACTGAAATTCAAAATATACTAGGGGTTGTGTAGCCTATCTTCAACATGTCTTTAGATAAGGTTTAGTTTGTCTTTTCTTACTAAGTTGTTTATTTGATGAGTAAAGTTTCTTGAAAGTTTCTGGCTTATAGATAATATGGGTGCTAGTACTAGGTCAGGGTGTTGGCAGTTTAACTTAACTAAAAGTTAACATTTACTGCTGTAGTGGCTAGCATATAAAGATCTGCCCATTTTTCATCTAATTTATCTTCCCACGGTGGGTTATTGCCTATTTCCTGTGTCTCCTTATTAACCATCACTCCTTTTGATTGTGACTTTTTTATTTTCTCTTGACTTTTTCTAATAATCCGGCTTCTTTTCTTAGGGGTAAGTGGTTTCTCAAACTGTGCCTTACGAACAAATATTCCTTCCCTAGTATCTGCTAAATATCTGGAGGAATTTGATTGAGATGAAGTTTCCTGATCTTTTGATGAACTATCTAATTGACGATAGATATCCGAAAGTCTTTGCTTACCCATACTGTAACTAACAAGTAGGCAGTTAACGAAACACATAATCACAAGATGGCAATCAGTAAAATTAAGTATATCTAAATACTTAATTGGCTTAAATCAGTGGCTCTGATACCACCTTTTTCTGTCACGGCCCCCGCCCCGGTTTTACCCGGTCCAGGAGCCGCGGGACAGAAACCCGTGGTATTTATTAATTGAGTTGACAGCGGAAGATTTTAGCTGGATCTTTTTAAACTTGAAATGCCCGATTATTTTATTTCATAATTCGGGATCAACCCCGTAATTTACAATAGAGGAATTTCACGAGGAAATTCTCTGATTTACAAAACATGTTTATTTGTTTAACTGAGCCACTACTTCAAGCTTTGTTAGTGCTCCGTAGCACTGTTCCTTGGTTCACAGTAGTTACCTGAAACATGTTTTAAAAATATTTTGTCAGCAGGGAAATACTGGTGAGTCACTCAATTTTGATAAAACGACACATAGTTATAAATTACAGCATAAGAGCGATTACAATGGCTTTTATCTTATTTTTATCTGGCGTTGTGTCACCTCCTGGTGACGATGGTCATACCACTATTGGGTCCTTTCACCCAAGTAGTGATGATTATCACTGTTAGGATTTATTAGCCTAACTGTGAGAAATTAGTAATGTGCACAATACCCCACTTGAGTCCGGGTTTTTACTTACGGGTCGTTTTGGGACTTTTTTTTTTGAAGGTCCTTACAAAAACCGTCTCAAAAAGTTAACTGGTCGGATGAGGGTGATTCCTGTTCGATCGGGTCACTTGAGTCAAGATGGGGTTTCCGTTGTTTAGCTCGTCATCACACCGTCTAGATCAAAACCGCAAAACTTTCAAAACCATCAAGTGTCAAAGACGATCAGGTCGTTAGGATGGATAGCCGTCCGATCGGATTACCATCCGATCGAACAGCCATCCGATCGGCTTACACTTGGTTCCACACTTAAACTTTTATTTCAAACTTTTCAAAGACCTGAACGTCTAACGGATTGCCATCCAATCGGATTGACATCCGATCGAACGACCATCCGACCATGTGACATTTGGAACTTCAACACTTAAACAATTTTTAACATGTTCAATGCATAATCAGTAACCATCGGATTGCCACCCGATCGGATTGCCACCCGATCGGATTGCAATCCGATCGAGTGACAACCGTGCTGTGAACTTGTTCTCACTAAGTGTCCTACCAATCGGATCGTTGCCCGATCGAACCGCCGTTCGATCGATCGACCTGAAGGGTAGAGATACTTCTCTGTTTTCAAAATGCTACAACGAAAACTTTAAAGCCATCATACACAAACACATCCTTACCAAACAAGATGTCAATCCAATCGAATGGCCATCCGATCGGATGACCATCCGAACGGATTGACATCCTATCGAGTGGCCATCCGATAGGATTACCATCCGACACTTGCTTCACCGCCACCGTTTAATGTACTATTCAATGCTTACGCTATCAATCTGTAATCAGGCTAATCTCAGACGCGCTCCCTTCAATCCAACCAAGTTGTGTTTACTTGCTGAACATCGACTGTGAGTATACCCAAACCCTTTTTATCGCATTTTGGGTGTAACATACGTTTCTATCAAATCAAATTACGCTATCAATCTGTAATCAGGCTAATCTCAGACGCGCTCCCTTCAATCCAACCAAGTTGTGTTTACTTGCTGAACATCGACTGTGAGTATACCCAAACCATTTTTATCGCATTTTGGGTGTAACATACGTTTCTATCAAATCAAATTTATCAAAACGAATTATTCAATCAAACTGTTTATCACTTGCGAATAACTGTTATGCATATTTACACGTGATGCTAGTTACATATGTGTTAGGACTTATACTCGCAAGGTCCCGCCTTAACTAGTATAGTACTATAGAACCCGACGGGGTCTAGTTAGGATGAATGGCAATCGCAATCGTAGCTCGAGAGACTTAGCTGGTAGTATCTGTCTTGTATGCATGTATGTTGAGGTATCTCGTTTATGTATTTGGTAATTCGCAGCACTTTTTATTTCTCGCTACTATCAAAACTTGTATACTCGCCAATACTTTTGTATTGACGTTGTTTTAACGTATGTTGCAGGTTAGTCGCAGTTTACATCAAATCAAGCTAGGAAGTCTAGAAACTCATCTAAAATTTTAGGTTGTCGGATTTGAATTGTTCGAGAGGACAAGAAATCTGTGATAACTTATGTTATTGTACTGTTTGTTAGTATGGGATAACGAATGTAATAAATACTGTCGCTTTATAGTTGTTATGGATTCTCTTGAGCAATCTGATTCGCCTAGTGCCGCACCCCGATGATTCCGCCATCGGTTGGGGTGTGACAGATTGGTATCAGAGCCATAACTATAGGGAATTAGGCCAGACTTGACAAAGTCTGGGTCCATGTATTAGAAACGACCTAGTCTATAGTCTAAGTACCAACGGGCCGACTCGTGCGAACTTAGTAGGATTTGCACGAGCCTACTTGATACTCTCGTTCGAATCCGTTAAAACTACAACTTCATGTGAACACCGCATACTACAACTTCACACGAAGAGCCTTTCCTAAGGCTGGAATATTACTTAGCCTTTCCTAAGGCCAACACAATACACACCTTTTCGAAAATACCGTCGTAACACAACCGTGTGGTCCAGTCGAGATCAGGCGTGAAAACCAAGAACTCTCGATAGGATCGCTCACTCAGCGCATTTTTCTAGCACGAGAACTTTTCGTTGAGCTAGGAGTGACATCCACAACTCAGCGGAAGTCTCCATTTCAAAATCTAGTGGAACTCTCGAACTTATTCGGAGAGCACAACCACAACTAGGAGCGAAGTAATTAAGTCAGGGGTGAAACCCGTATCTTAATAAACCGTTCCACTCTCTATAAAAATGGTTTTCAAAAATCCCTCACCAAGGACTCGACCATGACGAGGACTCGAGCCACGCGATGACTAGGAGGACGAATGCCATGAGCTGCATTCCAGTGGAAGCATAGTCTTCTAGGGCAACGCGCGTGCATGAACTTGTTGGTTATGGTTGGGTTACCTTGGGCAGCCGACGCCTAAACACCTAAGGCACTCTATCTATTTTCTACCATATAACTTGCCGATTTTACGCTTTACTAAACTTATTTACGCTTGTGTGGCTACGATTTGAAATTTTACGCTTTATCGATTTTCCCTCCCTGCTTTATAAGTGCACAACACGCACGACCATCGCAATCTAAAATGAAAACCGAATGTCCGCAACAAAGCTAATGTCTAATTAGTCGCCCTCGCTTTCTCCCTTCAACGCGTCCTCGCGCATTCTATACCGACATGTATGTGTACAAGTATAAGCTACAACTAATTATATATACAAGCAAATCAATTGTGTGGGAACTTAGGAATCTCGTGTCTCCTATGTGGCTCCTATGTGAAATCTATTATACTACCTACAACAAGTTTTGATCACGCTCAATCACATCGCAAAACTCAAAAATCATTATGATCGAACTCCAAATCTCTCTCTCTGTCTAGATGACTTCAAACGACTCTACCTCGAGACAAACAACTAGGAGAAGAGCCAAACGAAGCGCCAAGAAGAGGATTGCCTCGCTTGTGGCCAAGGAAGTGGCCAAGGTCATTCCTCAGATTGTCGCTCAAGTGCACTCTCTCAGCAACTCTCGAACCTCGGAAGACTCTAACACGGAAGCGCCGAAATCTGCTTTCCTCTACAAACACTTCAAAGCCTGTGACCCGATGGAGTTCACGGGTGAAGGAGGTGTATCCCAGCTACTCCAGTGGTTCGATTATATCGAAGTTACCCTTCGTTAGAGTGGGTGTCCAAATAGTTTCCTTACTACTTGCGCAATGATGTATGCAAAATGCAACATATAAATTACATGAAATGTGGCTTAAAACTAACCCTTTTTAGTACTAATGTTGGAAAAAGTATGTTTTTATCTTCCTTTTGTATTTTCAGGATTAAATGAGCTCAAATGAACAAAAGAAGCAAAAAGGCAGCTAAATCTAACATAAATACAAGAAAAGGAACAAACGTGGCATGCCCAACCCCCCGACAGCATCTTCCCAAGCAAAAACAAGAGAACAGAAGGTTGAACACGCCCCGTGCTCAGTGAGCACGGGGGCGTGCCCAAGTGTCTGCAGAAAAGACAAAGCTGTAGAAGCTTCTATCACCCACCACGGGGGCGTGCCCAGCGGACACAGGGCCGTGGTCAACTCTAAGATTCACAGAATCTGGGGAAATCTTGATAGTACAGATACGCTTCTGCACACGGGGTCGTGCCCAGCGGACACGGGGGCGTGGTCAACTAATGCAGACAAACTGCAATTAATGAAGAAAGAGAAGGAGGATGGACACGGGGTCGTGCCCAATGGACACGGGGCCTTGCCCGAGCGTCTGTTCAGGCTATAAATAGGGGTGCTTGGCTCATTTGCAAACCATCCCTTGGCATACCACCTCTCTCACACTTCACCCACACTCCACCACCACCACAACACCATCATCTACCACCATCATCCATCATCCATCATAGAGTGTGTGAGTCGTCTCGGGATCCAAGATTGATCGTAAGAGTTCTTGACAATCAAAGGTCATGTTTGCTTAAGTCTCTTACATCACTTGGTGAAGACAAGTGTCTTGTGTAATACTTTTTATTTTTAATTTTTTCGCACTTTTTATTTGGTTATGTATTAATGACTTTAATAACTAGTTTCTTATGTTGAAGGTGATTCTTCCTTATCGTTTGTCCGTGGTGTCTTGGCATTATTTTACTGTTTATATAAAATAAAAGATTTTCACCATTCATATCTCCATGGTCTATATGGAGGTATGTTGGCTACCTGGTCGAGGGTTAAGGGAACGGTTTGGTAAGAGTCTTGCCTTGTTCAGTGTATAGATCCTGCAAGGACCTGGGTCAAATTTAGTAGGACCTCCTTCAATACCCACCGGTATTGGATGGCGGGGGTCCAAACTCTTTGATCCCCTCATATGTAAGCTACTATTAAAACTTCAACCCGGCTACTTAGGACTGTATCCCTGCTGACTCAGACTACTTAGCCGAGGGTAACGTCACCTTCAAAAGAGGGGCCTACCACATTATGCATTAATAACTTAATTAATTATCTTTCAATAATCCAACCCTTTAGGATTGTATCCTTGCTGACTCAAACTACTGGGTTGAGGGTAACGTCACCTTCAAAAGAGGGGCCTACTACAATAACTAAGATAATCTCTTAAAAAGTGCAAAAGTGCGGAAATAATCAAAGGTTACACTAAACACGAGTCGGATCCAAGAGATTCATCTTGTCTATCTGTGTTTATTTTAAATTATTTTTCAGCATTTTAGTTAGTTTTTATTTTTCTAGTTTAAAACTTTTTTCTAAACTTTTGATTTGATTAGACGTTGAGGATAAACCGGTATTAAAAGCTCTTGTGTCCTTGGACGACCTCGGTATCTTACCAACACTATACTACGCTCACGATGGGTGCACTTGCCCATATGTCTGTTTGGTGTTAGTAAAATATCATGTTTTATAAATTTAAAACTTGGCAAACGTGTAAAAAGGGCTTAAAATATACATTAAAAACCATAGCACACCGCACGCATCAAGTTTTTGGCGCCGTTTTCGGGGGCACAAGGATTTTGAGAAAGCTTAAAATCGATGGCCTAATCAGTTTTCAAAACCTTTTTTAAAACGCGAGCATTTTTTTTACATTTTAGTTAGATTTTGCATTTACAGTAGCCTGAACACGGGGCCGTGCTCACTGAACACGCCCCGTGCTCAACAAAACCAGTAACTTTAATTAAAACGCCCAGATACAGATTCTGTACACGGGGTCGTGTCCACTGAACACGGGGCCGTGTCCAGCCTCTGTTTCCGTTTTTATTCTTGTTTTCTGGTCCCGAGACTTTGTTGTGGTCTGCTGAGTGATTCTTATGGATCAATACTCAGGAGGTTACAACTACACCTATGAGGAGGATGATTATAGGGAAGACTATTGCACTAATTGTGGTGACCCGCACTCGGTTCAATATTGTGACTTGTTTCAACCATCCACTTCATACACCTACTATGAGGAGCCCAGGTACGAGACTTCAACTTCATACACATCCTATGAAGACCAAAGGTATGAACCTTCTCCCTCATACTCATATTTTGATGAACCAAGGTATGAGCCTTCATACTCATACTTTGAGGAACCAAGATATGAGCCTCCACCTTCATATGCTTACTATGAGGAGCCTTGGCGTGAACAACCCACCTCATATGAGTATTATGAAGAACAAAATTACGACCCTTATCCATCATATACTTACAATGAAGAACAACGGTGTGAACCATCTACTTCATATGGGTACTATGAGGAACAAAGGATCGAACATCCGGATTCAAGCTTTGAAAATCCCGATCCTTATTCTATCGCCGACGTAACCGACAGGATATTAGAACACCTTAAAACTATCGAGCGTTACATAAAAGAATCTCGCGCAAGGGAAGAGGAGTCCCGCGCAAGAGAATAATTAAATAAAAAAGAGATAGTTGAAAGTGTAAAAATGGAAGAACAAATAAGTGAAAAACCGACACATGAGTTAAACAACGAAAAAGGTGAGTCCGTTAACGTTAAATTTAAAGAAGAGTCTAATTTTGAAGAAATTAATCTCTTGTCACCTTCTTTTGAAAATCATTGTTTAGTTCCCACTCATGCTAAGTTTTTAAAAGAATTAAACACTAACACTAAAATTGACGAAACGGTAAGCGTTAAGTTAACTAATGATCAAACTTCGCTAATAAAAGAAGATCCATTTGAAATCAACATTACACCGGTTCCATGTTTTTTTCAAAATTCATTTATTAGTAATATCACAATCGATAAAGATCTTTGTGTTAACATAATGCCAAATTACATTTTCGAAAAATTAAGTATTGGTGATTTTTCTCCACTTCAAATACCCATTTTTCTATCCAATCGGAAAGTAATAAAATCAATCGGTGTAGTTGAGGATGTCTTGGTTCAAACTAATCAAATGGTAATCCCAACTGACTTTGTCATCCTCGATGACGCTCCTCTAGTGTTGGGAAGACCTTTTGTAAAAACCCACGAAGCTTTGAAAAACCGGAAGTACAACAATCTATCTATTCAATTAGGGGCATTTAAAAAGAGTGTCGATCTTGAGCGATCAATGAAATATCCATTCGGCAATAATGACCCCCTAATTGAAGATGAAGATGAACCAACCAATACAAGTAAAGAAATTGACCACTTTGTTGAAGAAGAGGTCGCCATAGAACAAACTTTTAAAGTTCTTGATCAAAATGAGCAACCAAATAAGGAGTCTCCTAAAGACCCACCTCTTGAGCTCAAAGAACTTCCAAAAGGTTTGGAATATGCTTTTCTAGACAAAGATGGTAAATCACCTGTAATTATTTCGTCTAAATTAAGTAGTTAGAAAAAGAAAAATTAATTAAACTCTTGAAAAAAACACAAAAATGCGATCGCTTGGAAGCTTGTAGATATTAAAGGCTTAAGTCCTTCCATGTGCACGCACAAAATTTTAATGAATGATGACTACAAATCAGTAATACAACCACAACATAGAGTAAATCCAAATGTTCAAGAAGGGTGTAACACCTCGAAAATTCACGTCCTATAATGTGTTGACACGTGTCACAAGCTTTGAACGTGTGAAAGAATACTCTAGAGGGACTAAAGTTGACAAACATGGAAAGTATGTGAATATAAAGGTTCAAAATGTCAACAAGGGATAAATATACTTTACAGTAACCCTACATGATGCTCATACCTTCAAACGAATAAATCATGGATCATACGAAGCTAAAAATGAAAGAAAGTGAGAGATTTCGAACTACAGGGGTTAAATGTGTCAACATGTTTAAAGTATACCTCTGAGAATGTGTGATAAAAATTATGCTCACAAGAATGTGTGATAAAAATTTCATAAAGTTTCGTTATCGTATGAGAAAGTTATGATCAAATTCGTATACGAGGGGTTAAAGCGTCAACGTTGAAAATTATGACTTTTCGGGTTAACCAAGGACTTGCCAATGTTTAAACAAGTCTTGAAGCCCTTATAAGTCAAGTTGAGGGGCTCAAAATGCAAGAATAAAGGTGGATTGACCTTTCGAAGGACCAAGAGCCAAGGATGCAAACTAAAAAGAATTTTATTGCCCTGATGAATGGCTTACGGACCGTAAAGGTCTACCCTTACGGTCCGTAAGGGTTGCCCAGATGCAGAAAATCGTGAAAGTTGGCTGTTCAGCCTTGGAACCAACTTAGATCAGATATTTTCACTTCCATACGCGTCCCCTACTAATTTTAGGACTTAGGGGCACTTGTTAATGATCTGGATCACCCCTTAGACTTAGTTGTCATCATCTAAATGAATCAAGAACACTATAAAAGGCCTCTTGTTGCAACCATTTTGATCACTCATTCCTTCTGCATTTCTGGAGCTTCTTGGAGCTTAAGAGCAGACCCAAGCCATCTCTAATAGTGCATTAGACGTTGGTAAGTATGCTTAACCTTTCCTAGTTGAGTTTTTACTTAGTTTTAGCTTAAAAGTCAAACCGTCGTAATTAACGGTTGACTTAGCGATTAATCATTAATGGTCCAGTGATTAGTCGAATTGAAGGTAGTTATAAGTTGGTAATTAAGAGGGCAATAAACCCTTAAAAGGGCACCCTCTGATTCCCGTTCTAACTAGATCAAATGTCGGGTCAAAGTTGTTTATAAAAAGTCAACAGGATCCTAATTTGCGATTTAAAACATAATTAACAATATAGAAGCTTTGCAACCTGTTTTATTACTCTTATAACTTAGTAATTAATGTAAGAACATGTCTAAGCATGTTCGACCCGACAATTTTCTGTTTAGACCCGGTTCGGAACCGAAAGTCGCAAAACTTTGACTTTTGCTTTGACTTCAGTTCTGACCCGAATTAGATAGGTTTAGAAATGCCTTAGGGCTTCCTTTGGACCAGGTTACATGTTAGTATAACCCTCTGTGCTTGGTTCGTTGATTGCCCCATTCGTTTACGCGTTTCCGTTAATTGCCTAATGTTGACCAATATGCCCTTTTGACCATAAAACGAGAATTTTGGATATGTGAAAAGACAATAACCCTTGTTACTGATTTATAAACATGTCCCTAAAATTTTACATCAGTTGGAGGTCTAGATTAGGAGTTATGCTCATTAGCGTAATTATAACGCCTTTTTAGTAATTAAAAGGCGCAATTAGCATAAAGCCTGTCTAAACCCAATTTTTGACACCAAACCTTTACCCACTGGTGTAATATAATATTTTGGAATTTTTAAAGATTTTTAATTATTTTTAACCTGCTCATAACCTAAGGTTATGGCGTTTATTCGGTAAATACCGATTATACCCTTTTTGGTCATAAAATGAGTTTTACATAATATTTTGACACCAATCCAATTGCTACTGATTTTATATAATAAATAAAGTATTTTTAACTTTATAACCTGATCAGAAAACTCAGATTTCCTGTATAACCCGGAAATCGCTTAAAATGGCTTTTAAAGCGTATTAAACGCATAGTTTAGGTTTAAAACCATTTTGTCACATAAGACTTATTACCAACTGTTATGATCTATTAAAATAAGTTATTTTACTGATGTATTCAGAACCGAACCTCAGAAGTTCATAAAACCTCTTTTATAATCTTTAAAATGACTAAAATACCCCTACGGGGCTTATTTTGAGATTAAACTCGTTTTGGGCATAATGGAAGATATCCTACTGATATCACAACATATTAAAGGCATATTAACTTAGGAAACCTGTATATGACTCTTTTGGTTACTCGTTACGCACTTGTCGCGTTCGGATCGGCTTATGTGACTAGTTCGCATATATTAGCCGAAACGGGTCAAACCATATCATTTTTGTCTCAAAATCCAGAATGTGTTTAAGTTACCCATATTAAACAAGCATACAAGCTTGCCGGGTCAAAACCACATTCTAAACCGGTCTCCGCCTTATCATGCGTCTGAACCGTATCTTTCTTTAAAAATAACCGGTCTAAGCTTAGGCTTAATTAAAGACCCGTTAGCATTCTAATTGGTTATTTATACCATCATTCCAGACTAGAGCCTTCCGGTAAATTGTACCTATGCTTACTTAAGTGAATACGGCTGAGTTATTAAAATTCTTGCTATTTAAGACAGGAGCTAGCTCAGGTAAATACCCTTAACTTATTTTCCCTATACGGGCTTGGGATACGGTATTATAATAATACCGCTTGGTCGGGTATTGAATGTTTAATCAGATTGTGATTAAATTATTGAGGTAACCCGGTTTAATCTGTATTGTTTGAAATAAAAGCCTTTAGGAGTTTATTTTTTTTTTCAAAAAAAGCTTATAGAGACTACATGCCATCTCTAAAGGGCTTAAAAATATTTTAAGGAAATGTTTTTTTTTTTATTTGGTAAATATTAATTTATTTTTTATTATTTTTTAGCAAAGACTTATAGAGACGACAACATGTCGCCTCTACAAACTCATCTACAGCAACAACACTTATAGAAACGACTTGGGTGACCTGACCTATAGGGACAAGGCAGTAGAGACGACACATGTGAAAAAAGGCTTATAGAGAGGACATGTCCTCCCTACAGGCCAAAAAAATGTCGTCCCTATAGGATCTTTTTCTTGTAGATATGATTAGAGTTTAATAAATATTTGTTGAAAACTAAAATCTAGGTCGGAGATCAAGTTTTCCTAAAAAGCATTCTAAACTCTACCGAGACTGTAGCAAGAGGAAGGGTCTAGAGCTTGGACCCAAATGATCTAGTTGGTGGTACAGACATTGGACCAGAATGGTGTGAGGTAAACGTTCAAGTACCAATAAAAAAAAGATGAAAACTTGGTAAGACCATATGGTTTATTTTCTACAATTCAAGATTGTATTAGTACATCCATCGCATGGCCCTATCCATTCATCTCGGTATGTATTTGTTAAACTTGTGATACAAATAATTTTAATATCATGGAACTTAATGCTTATACATGGATGGTTTATTTGTAGGTAGTCCATGAGGATTGAGGACGCATGATGACTCAAGATTTTATGCTTCTTATTTCTTTAATTCATTTTAATTTCTTTGTTAAATGTTAAGACTTTATGTTAGATAATGTTATAACTTATTTATGGTTAGTGTTTTTGTTATGAACATGGTTATTTGAAATATAATGAAGTTTTATTTCTTTCATTAGTTGATGTTATACAATAGCTATATATGTTGACGGCCTGTTTATAAAATTGGTTTTATAATCTTATTTGGGATATTAGGACCATTTTCTTGATATCAAAGTAGCTATAACGTTACATAATAAGGGTCCTATAAATTAATTTTTAAGGACGCTTGTATGTGTATCAAAAGATTAAAAGTAGGTAATCACATGTTAGAACATTGTAAAAGTGTCCTAATATGTTATTTTTAGGACGCTATTTAAGTTGTTTATAGACATATTATGCGACCATAAAATTGGTTTCATAATCTTATTAGGTATATTAGGACCCTTTTCTTGATACTAAATTAGCTATAATGTAAAATCATAAGGGTTCTATCAATTAATTTATAAGGACACTTGTAAGTGTATCAAAAGATTAAAAGTATGTTAGCACATGTTAGAACATCGTAAAAGTGTCCTAATATGTTTTTATTAGGACACTATTTTTGTTGTTCAAAGACATATTACGCGACCATGAAGTTGGTTTCATAATCTTATTTGAGATGTTAGGACGCTTTTTTAGTTTCGGGATTTATTACGACTCCTTTACATGAAACGCTTTTACCGTTGGTCCTATTAAATGAAAGGTCCTATAAAATAGCATTTTAGGACGCTTTTCCGCGTACTAAAAACCCAATTTTCTTGTAATTTCACTCCTGTTTCAACACAAATTCTCTTGTTTGTAGTGAAAATGCGGGTCGAACAAATGATCTGATCGAGAGTTTGCGGTTTTTACACCTAGTCTCGATCTAATCACTTATTCATTTTCGAAAATAGTGCAGTGCGACTGCCTTAGGAAAGGCAGTGTGATACCGTATAGCATGATTGCGAGTCGATCGAGAAATAGCAATAAGCTCGTACGGAACCCTTAACGAGTTCGCACAAGGCGGTCTGTTGGTACTTATACTATAGACTAGGTCGTTTCTAAGACATCAACCAGGACTAGGTCGAGTCTTGCCTAATTCCCTATAGTTATGGTTTTGATACCAATCTGTCACACCCCAACCGATGGCGGAAACATCGGGGCGCGGCACTGAGCGAAACAGATTGTCCAGGAGAAATCCATAACAACTAATTTACCAGATATTTAAATATTATGTCCCATACCATAACATACCAAAGTAAATAATTATTACAGACCAAATATCTCAAAGACAACTAACATGTTCCAACGACTCAGATTTAAATTGTTTGTTTCTAGACTCTCATTCCTACTCGATTTCACAAGAGCAGGTAAAACACAGCATCCTAAGCACCTGTCACATACGTTAAAATAGAGGTCAATACACATAGTGTAAAGGTGAGCATATAAGTTTAATAGTATAATAGTATTCGAAATCGTTTAGGCATAGCCAGCATGTAACATGTAACAAAGTGAAAGCTAGTAGGTTATCGACAGAGAAATATGCACAGACGTGACTGCGAGTTGTAGAATGTGCAACATATATCCCCACTGGGACACATGAAGTAAAACCCTTAACAACCCCTGTCCACGACAGGTGCTAAGTCCAAACTATAGTACTATTGTTGCTAAGGTGTCAGGCAACAATCACTGTGTTAACATAACATACAAGCATTAATCGAATAACACGTAACATGCAATAACGGTCAGCGTAGAATTAGTGTTTGCGTTGTGTGTCGATTGTTATTTGAATAAGTAACGTATGTAACACCCAAAAGTGCATAAAGCAAAAAGGGTTCGAGTATACTCACAGATAGCGTTTAACTTAATAAACACTGTCTTGGATTGAAGGGAGTACTGAGAGATTAGCCTGAACAGTTAACGATGGTATAAGCGATGAACGGTGCGAGTGAACAAGTGTCGAATGGTAATCCGATCGGATGGCAATCCGATCGGATGTTCATTCGATTGGATGTCAATCCGTTCGAATGGTCATTCGATCGGATGGCCATTCGGTCGGATTGACATTCGTTTGGGAAGGATGTGTTTGTGTATGATGGCTTTGAAGTTTTCGTTGTAGCATTTTGAAAACAAAGAAGTATCTCTACCCTTCAGGTCGATCGATCGAACGGTCGTTCAATCGTATAGCAATCCGATTGGCGAGACATTTCTAGTGAGAACAAGTTCACAGCAGGGTGGTCACTCGATCGGATAGCAATCCGATCGGATGGTAATCCGTTAGAAACTGATGTTCATTGAAAATTATGAAAATGATTAAGTGTCAAAGTTCCAAATGTCCACCGATCAGATTGTCGTTCGATCGGATGGCAATCCGATCGGACGGCAATCCGTTCGACATTCAGAGCCTTTGAGTTGTTTGAATATGTTTAAGTATGGAAGCTCAAGTGCAATGTAGGACCGATTTCGGATCCGAACGAGTCGATCAGAGGCGTTCTCCTATGTTTCAGGTGCGGAATTACAAGAAACAAAGGTAGAAATAGCTTTAAAACACTGTTTGATTGATTGGATGACAATTACAGCTCAAATCTCACACCGGCAGCACTTCGGCGTAGTTGTCAAGAGTCTGATAATGATTTCGCTCAAGAGGACCCTATATATAGGGTGATGGTTTCGCTTATGTGACAGACCACATAAGCGATACCCCATGTTAGTGATTTCGCTTATGTGTCATGTACACATAAGCGATACCCTCTTGTACACATGAGCGAAATCATCTCTAACTACCTATATAATTTTACATATTCTCGTACCACGTGCCCTGATCTATACAATGAAATCTAAGATTCGATACAAGACGAAGTCAACAGATGTAGTGCATCAACATGTAATCCGATCGGATTGCAGTTCGATCGGATGGCAATCCGATCGGACGGCAATCCGATCGGACGGCGGCAATCCGATCGGACGGCGGCAATCCGATCGGACGGCGGCAATCCGATCGGCCGGCAATCCGATCGGACGGCAATCCGATCGGACGGCAATCCGATCGGACGGCAATCCGATCGGACGGCAATCCGATCGGACGGCAATCCGATCGGACGGCAATCCGATCGGACGGCAATCCGATCGGACGGCAATCCGTCCCAACGAATCTGATCGTCTTGAACTTGATTATTTTGAAAGAGTTTGCGGTTTGATCGAGACGGTATGATAACGTGCTAAACAACGGGGACTCCATCAGACTCAGGTTACCCGATCGAACGGGAATCACCCCAATCCGATCAGTTAACTGTTCGTGACGGTTGTTCCTGTTCAACCAGAAATCGGTTGTCTCTTTGATAGAGATCAGATCTCAAACCGACACTTCACTAAGAAATGAGTAGAAGACCAAAATGAGCTCCGATTCTATCGGTTTTGAGTGCATTGAGTGTAAAAGAGTTGAAAGAAAGTTGGAAAAGTATCTTTCAATACTTTTAACCTTGAAAATGTTTAGATCTATACGAAATCGATGTGAAATCATGTGGAAATCCTTCAGATCTGAGTTATTCTTGGTGGAATGAGGTCAAAATTTGAAGTTCATAAGAATCCCATGATGACATCACCCTAGAACATCTCAAATCCGTTGATTCCACGGTTAAAAGTTAAGATTCAAAGGTGAAAATGATGAAGAAGTGTGTGTAGATCATAGAAGTACAAGATTTTAGTTGAAAACTTACAAGAATCACGAGAAATCGAGAGAAATAAGGTCCTGAGCGTGCTGGTCGAATGAGGGAGAGCTGTCACATCACTTGTGATGTGACAGGGGGTATTTATAGGTTGCCAAAAAGGGAAATAGGAGTGCAAGTGTCGGATGGCTCACCGATCGGATGACACTTCGATCGGATGGCAATCCGATCGGATGACAATTCGATCGAATGGTCATTCGATCGAGTGGCTCCAATGAATTGGTTTTCGGCGTTTCGTTCTGCTTGTTGAGCGTTGCGATGCGTTTAAGGGAGCGTCGATTAAGCGATGCAATAGATTGACAATAACCACACAAATACTATATCTAACATACAGTCGTCCTAATTAACTTGCGTTTAACACTTGCGATTTGGTTGCGATTGCGTTTCGATAATCACCACAAACATAAAGTAAACATGCACAAGTAACACATAATTAGCACACACACGTAAAACAATATCCAGAATCTATCAATCAAGGTGTGAGCGCGATTGCGATGCGATTAACGATAAAACATGCGATAAGCGTCGATTAATCCTCGATTATTAATAGATACTCCACATAATACAACTAAAGCAATTAAATAATAGAATTCGATTACAAGTCAATGAAGTCAAATCAGTAGTTAAGCAAGGAATGACAGATCGCAATTAGCAATATTTTCTTCCTTTGACTTTGACTTAACTTTGACTTTGACTTTTGTAAGACGGGGTGTTACAAGGAGAACTTTTGATGCATGGTTGCAGCTTCAAGAAAGCATCAATTAATAGAGGTTTTAAAACACCAACTACAAAACGTGGCAACCAAACACCAAAAGACACCATGATTCATTTCATCAAACACCTTAGTTGCACAATTTCAAGGCAAGAAATAAAAGCTCAGGCAAAACCATCATAGTCTTTGAAATTTGGCTACACACCACAGGTTCAAGACTATCAAATTATAGAGGTTTTAAACAACATATACAACATATATAAGACTTTTTGCACATTGTACAACTACATGAAGCGTATTTGTGTTACAAGACAGTGTCAAGTCAGTAAAATCATTCAAAATCAAGACAGTGTCATGACCAATATAAAGCGCTTGTCTATATAAGACAAGCGCGGAGTAAACGTGTTGACGGACTAACGCAACTTAGTGGTCAAATGACAACTCAGTCAAATAGACGACAAGGATAAGAAATACATGATAAAGTTACGGCCCATGAGGCCTTACACATGGAAGACGCACACGTCAATACAAATGATAACTATACACCGAAAGAATGAATGTCATAAAAACGAAACTAAGTTCTTTTAGTCTAAATTAATGAACTACGTAAATAAGGTTTCGGGGACGAAACCTCTTTAAGGGGGTAGACTTGTAACACCCTAAAAACGGGTTTGGTAATCAAACCAAGTTAATATTAATGACGGGTAAAATACCGTTAGTGGTAAAAATTAACCCGGTGAATATTATGATTTAAATAAATAAATCTAATATTAATTAAAAAGGAGAATAAATGTTTTGAGAAAACAAAGTTTATAGGAAGCCCGAGTTAACGGAACTTAAAATAAAATGAGTTATAACATCCCCGAATCCACTAAGGCAACTACGAATGTTTTACCTAGTTAGTAAGGAGAAATATTGTTGGAATTAAGTAGGTTATAACCTACTTAAATAACTAACTAAACATAAGGGACCAAAGTGGGAAAACTTGGAAGTTTAATTATTAAAAGAAAAATTAAAACAAAACACACACACCAAGGGCATGTTTGGCTAAGCTTATTTAACCTAAAAAGACTTTTTGTGAAAAGGACTTATTGACTTATAACTTTTTGAAAAGGACTTTTTTAAAAAGTGTTTGGATTAGCTTATAGGGTAGGAAAAGTCAATAAGTCAATAAGTTGTTTTTTAAAAAGTGTTTGGCTTAGCTAATTGATGTAAATGACTAAAGGTCTCAAAAAGTTATAAGATCCTCAAAAAGTCACAACATCCTAACTTCTCAAAAATGACTTTTTCTTCTTTACAAAAAGTCATTTTGAAAAGTCCTTTTAGGTTTGCCAAACATAAAATCTCCTTATTAGCTTTTTGAAAAAGCTAATAAGTCAATAAGTTGGTTCAAAAAGCTTATCCAAACAGGCCCCAAGTGTGTGTTCTAGATCGAGCATCAGGAGACAAAAAGAGGGTGAAACCCTAACTTAACAAAATCTTCCAATTGAAGGATCAATCGAAGGCCAAATTCGGATTTGAATATATATAAACGATCACCAAGTCAAGGGGATCGTAAGGTATGTCGAAATTTATATTTTGGTGATATTTTGAAATTTTGATAATCATGCATGAACGAAATTCTTGTATGAATTATGAATGTTATAATGAAATTGAATTGTCTATGAGTCTAGGAACGAACCCTAGATGTAAAATTGTTGGTTTAGTGCCATAAATTAGTGTTTCGGTTAGCTAATTATGTAGGTGCTAAGTGGGTTTTATGACAATATGATGAACACTTGAATTAGAGTGTTAAATTGATAAATATTGATGTTATGATACAAGTTTTAGATGTAGTTCATGAACACTAGACATAGAGGTTTGATTTTGATGTTAATCTTGGTAAAAATAACTAGTTATGAACTAGTTTGTAAATGTGTAAAATTATGCCCATTAGGTGTTTGTTAAAATGCCTAAATGAAAGCTGAAATGTTGAAATTTCAAGTGAAACGCGCATTTGAATGATATGGAAAATTATGCGTAATATGAAGCGATAAGGGTTCTAAACATCATGTTGATTTAGACTAATTGTGTAAATCATGTGATCAAAAGTAGTTAACTTTTGATAAGTTGAACTAACAAATGATGAAGTCGAATAGTAGTTTTGACATAGAAAATACGTAAGGTGGAATAGTCGTGATTGTTAAAGACTAATCTAACCACCTTCTAAATGATGACAATAGTTTGACGCTTAACGAGCTAGGTGGCGGCTTGGGAAAAGAAGCGAGTCAAACGGATTGAATACGCGGAGAAAGAGCGAAATCGGATGAGAGGTAAGTTAAACTTACACCCCCTTTTAATTACAATACACTTACTTGTGATGTATTGATTTTGAATTATGTTAAGTAATTGAGATACTATGTTCTGGCACAATACAATGTAAGTCGGAATAAAGAAAAATGGTAAGAAACCATAAACTATGGTAAAGAGGCTAAAACGGTAGACTAGTCGAGTGAAGACTAACCAATAAGGAATTCTAAACATCGCGTTAAGGGGTGAACCGTGATGGGTAAAAGTGGCTAATTAATAATCCGTATATGAGTTAACGGATAGATAAAAGATTTAAGAAGGGCAACCTTTTGGTGTAAATCTTAACGGGTCAAATAATTCGAGGAATGGCCTTTAAGTAATAAGAAATCTTGGTGTAAACTGGAATAGGTTTAAAGGGTGTGATGGTATTAAAATACCATCATATGTAGATAAATGGTCATTTCGACTAAATGGGTCAAATGGTGTGTTAATACCATTTGGCAATAATAACTGATGACCGCTTGTTGAGTTTTGTGAACGCAGGAAATAACATATGTTTGCGTTGCTTAAACTAGAAAATTTAAAGCAAAAGGTATATAAACGGGTCAATGCTATCACCCGAGCCAGGTACGCATAAATAGATTTATAGTTAAAAGTGATTTTTGGTCAAATAATTAGTGAAAGTCCTTCGTCATAAAATGAGGGACTAAAACTGACCAAAAAGCCCTTGATGGGTAAACCGGGTAAACGACCCTTTAGAGGTTGTTTAGGAACTTGTGTTATGATTATGCACCCCTTAGATACGTGTAAGAGTTATAGGCAAAATCTCTCATGGGTCAAATGCCAAGAAAAGGGGTCATTTAGCGTAAAGCGACTAAACGAAGGGTAAATTTGGGATTATGGGTTCCTTATGTTAAATCCACCAAAAAAAAATAGTTGTGGTAGAATATAACTAGCTATTTAGATATGGAAATGCGAGGTGTGAAAAGAGATGGGCGGATTTGATGCTTAAATGCACAAAAATTCTCTAAACGGGTCAAAATGAATTACGTGATCAACTTGGGTGTTGGCCGCATAATTCACAAAAATTATGAACCCGAGCTAAAGATCTTGTGTTGAATACGTTGGGGTATGTATTTTGATTAGTTAGAAACAAGTTGGTAGTTTTAAACTTAAACGGGTCAAAAGTCTTAGTAAACCACTTTCAAGCCAATGGCTTGTAATCCTATATTTTATAAATTCGGATGTTGGGTTATAACTCCATATGATGGAGAATCAAATTACAAACGCGTAGGAAAAAGAATCGCGTAAAACGAATCAATAACGGATAAGTTATGGTCGTTTCCGTAAAAACTAGTATAGCTGGAAAAGTGCAGGTCCTAGATACGGACTTGCTGGAAAAGGGTCTCCCTCGCGCCACGCGAGGGAGCAATGTGGCTCTGGCGCGTGCCACGACGGAGCTCAGTTTCGGAAAAATGTTTTTTTTTTTAAATATTTTGCCTCACGAACTTGTTTAAACACGTTTTAAACTACGTATGACTAATTCAATTCATGTTTTATGAATTGTGTGTATATTTATAGTACCGGAGGGCGATCAAGCTCAACGAAGAACCGAACACGATTAAGTTACAAGCTTCCGCACATGATTACATTGTCGTTTAGAACGACGAAATCAATCACATTATGTTATATTGTTTTAAATTGTAAAAGTTTTAATAAACCCGTATTTTTATATGTATGTGTATTCGTAAATACACATTTAATTGTCGATATTTGTATGAAAACCGTTAAATAATAGTAAGGGTCTTACATGATGTGTGCTAGGTTGTCACACACATATATAAAGAAACCTTCCACAATCACTTAACACAACCTCTTCACAAAAGAACTGGGGTATTATTTATTTATTTTTATTTATAATAGAATGATAAAAATACTATTTATATCTTGAGAAACTGGGTTGGGGAACTCGGCCTGGGTTGGAGGGGTGTGGGTGGTTTTGATGACTTTTGTGTGGTCACCGCCCCTTCGAGAATTCTAGGTTTGTGGTCAAACCCCTCCTAACCAATCACATTTGTGCCCCAATCCGTCCCAACAATCAAATTTCATCATTCTAATTGATTTAAAGGAAAACTGTAAAACTAATTAAGAAGTTATGGTCGTTTCCGTAAAAACTAGTATAGCTGGAAAAGTGCAGGTCCCAGATAAGGACTTGCTGGAAAAGGGTCTCCCTCGCGCCACGCGAGGGAGCAATGTGGCTCTGGCGCGTGGCACGACGGAGCTCAGTTTCGGAAAAATGTTTTTTTTAAATATTTTGCCTCACGAACTTGTTTAAACACGTTTTAAACTACGTATGACTAATTCAATTCATGTTTTATGAATTGTGGGTATATTTATAGTACCGGAGGGCGATCAAGCTCAACGAAGAACCGAACACGATTAAGTTACAAGCTTCCGCACATGATTACATTGTCGTTTAGAACGCCGAAATCAATCACATTATGTTATATTGTTTTAAATTGTAAAAGTTTTAATAAACCCGTATTTTTATATGTATGTGTATTCATAAATACACATTTAATTGTCGATATTTGTATGAAAACCGTTAAATAATAGTAAGGGTCTTACATGATGTGTGCTAGGTTGTCACACACATATATAAAGAAACCTTCCACAATCACTTAACACAACCTCTTCACAAAAGAACTGGGGTATTATTTATTTATTTTTATTTATAATAGAATGATAAAAATACTATTTATATCTTGAGAAACTGGGTTGGGGAACTCGGCCTGGGTTGGAGGGGTGTGGGTGGTTTTGATGACTTTTGTGTGGTCACCGCCCCTTCGAGAATTCTAGGTTTGTGGTCAAACCCCTCCTAACCAATCACATTTGTGGCCCCAATCCGTCCCAACAATCAACTTTCACCATTCTAATTGATTTAAAGGAAAACTGTAAAACTAATTAAGAAAAGTGTTATCAGATTAAGGAAAACGCAATCTCCTCTAGGTTTCAGGTTCGAGGTTTCACAAAACTCAAATTAATCAATTAATCGGATATCACATTGACATGGTGTTGGAAAGTCGGTTTATTTAAATGGTAATAAAAAAGCAGGTTCTTGTCATCAGATCTTTTACAGTTTAATTACCCTATTTACTAGTGTGAATCAATCTATTGTATATCACCCAACAAGCTACTAGGTTTTGTCATCAACCGAACAAGTTGTAAGGAAAGGAATACTAACACATGCAAATAGTTTAAAAAACAAAACATCAAATTGTTTATACAACGTTGTCAATGTCAAAAATAAATCCAAACATAAATAAATATAACTAAGAAAAGTGTTAAACCTACAAACCGTCCACATAGAGGAAGCCACAGAGTGCCTAGCCGCTCATCTTTATTTATTATCCTTGATTATGTACACCTTCTTGCCTTGATTCCATACACAACCGCCAAAAGGCGGTGGCAGTTGCCATCTGCGAATTAACAGGAGCATGCGAACTTCTCTCTTCTTTTGTTCCCCCCAAAACAGCCGTCAAAAACCTCCCCACACAAAACCTACATTGTCCTCAATGTGGCAAGAAACTACGATTCAAAACTAAAAAAAAAAAAGAAAAATAAAAATGTACAAAAAAACTGGAACAGATTCCCTTCGTTTAAGGAAGCAGGATCTTCGTGAATGTTCCATAGCAGCCATATAGCATTTCCTTCGTGACTGCGTTCAGCAAAGACGCGGGTTGATAAGCTCTATCCATGTTCCGAAGAATTTTCATGTACAAACACAAACAAGACACCTAAACGTAATACCAAACTAAACAAAAATAAATCGTATAAAATAAAATGGAAAGAAAAATATTTTTTTATTTTTTTAGAAAACGAGAAAAACAACTAAACTAACTAATAGTAACCGCACTAACTCTCGGCAACAGCACCAGAATTTGATCGGATGTCGTGGTTTGGTCAAAAATATAGTTAAAGTGTGTTCCTAATTATCCCAAATTATGTAGCTAGTGGCAATAAGGGTGTCAAATCCACTGAAAGTCTGTGGTCCGTGTTAAAAGTTAGTTGATTAGAAAACACATTTATGAAGCTTGCTAAGTTTTATCTTTTATTGTTTGTTTGAAGGGGTGTTGTAATATCCAACGATTTATGTTAAAACAATACATGGTAAAAAGGATCACACCCAGTTTGAGATTATCAGACCTAAGGTTCTCCAGCACAATTAGGTTGGAATCACAATCACAATTCGGTATTAACGGGTTTGATGTTTGGCTTAGGCGTCAATAACCATCAACATCAAACGATAGACAAGAATACGCTTCGTTATTCAAGAACATACAAACCCTAATATCATGTCAACGCATATATAACCGAATTCATTTCGTAAAGTCAATGGTGCGAGTATATATCGACAATTCACGAATACAAAACATGATTAAAGAAATTAACACAATTGTTCAAATATTCAAACACAAACACAATGATTCACAAACTAAAAAAATGTTTCAAGACCCTAGAATCTTACAAAGTCTACACTGGGGTGAAACCTAGGAGATTAGCTGTTCATGGCTTGTAGAACTCGGAATCCGGATGAAATTGTTGAAGAACACATTCGATCTTGATTTTTGATGTTACATGATGATTCGAGAGTCTTGGTATGGAAGATTATGATGGAGAATGAAGTAGAAATTGATAAGTAACTACCCCATTTCGTCCTATTTTTTTTTTTTTACTTAATTACTTCACACCTCATCTTCTTCAACATTTCAATTCTTTTGTTTAAAATTACTTTTACGACTTGACACCACAATGTGCGAGACATTATACTTTTCTTTATTTATGCCTAACCACATAAATGTCACATCACGCACAAGCATTACACGTTAATTTCTACTTAATAACTTCACACCTCATCTTCTCCAACATTTCAAATTCTTTTGTTTAAATTACATTTACGACTTCACCACAACGTGCGAGACATTATACTCTTCTTTATCTATGCCTAACCACGTTAATGTGACGAACGTAACGTGTGTGACAAAGTAAAAAACAAGTCACGTCACGCGCGGATATCACACGTTTAAGTCATCATCGTAACACGTGTAACGACGTGCCAAACACAACGATGCCGCTGCAACGCGCGGCACGGGTCAAAAATCTAGTGATATAATATAATTGTCATTTGTGTACAACTAAGTTATACTACGGAATTTAGGAAAACAAATTAAGAATGACATATATGGGTTTACCTGGGAACAAAGGGGTGTATGGGAAGGAGTTAGTGTCCCACTTCCACCGACATAGCCTTTTTATAGTTATATAATGGAGAATCCATTGATATTCAACGAACATGGGTTGGGTATTCCAAATTACCAATTACATAAAATCATAGTAAGACTAAACACTTTTAATAATCTAATAATTTATTTAAGCAAATTGATTCACTGTTTGATGAATATTGATTAAAGACATTTGTCTTCGTCATCTCTACTTATATGCATAATATTATTTTTATTATTATTATTATTATTATTATTATTATTATTATTATTATTATTATTATTATACTAAAATACTATATATTGTATGATAAAAATGCAAGTCTAATGGGCTGTTTGTTTACCTCTTAATGAGTACAGACCTCTTATTGGTTCAGCACTTAATGGTTTAGACTGTTTGTTTCGCGAGCAGATGTTTGAATAGTTCAGACATTTGCCTTTGAATTATTAAGTATTATACTGAGTCTGAATGGTTAAGATCTCTAATCTGAATTGGTCACACATTTGTCTTGAACGGTTAAGCATTATACTGACTCTTAATGGTTCAGATCTCTTACTGATTCAGCACTTAATGGTTCAGATCTTTTACTCGTTCAGCCAAACTGCCCTGCCTTAAAATACAGTAGACTTAATTGAGAAGAAATAAGATAAGAATTTTAAAGGTAACATGGTAAAGTTTGTTGTGGCTATTGAGGTGGTCTTTATCTTTACTAACTGCTTTCCATAAAACAAGCAGCCACAAACTTTAATTGACACGTGTCAAGCACGTAACACACGACAAAACTTTGGTTCCTTCTTATACGCAAAAGAAATTGGGTATACATGACTTATTTTATTAATAAAAAAATACGTGAATAAGTCATTTGAAAAAACTTCAGAAAAGCTATTAAGTAAGTAAGTCATTTCCAAACTCAGTCTCAAACACCATGCGTTTGTTTTTTTTTTTTTTTGGTCCTAGCATCCATAACATGTCATTCTTCCCCACAACGTGACGTTGTGACGGACGATGTTGAGGAGGGAGAGGAGGAAGGGAAGATGTCGAGTCCTCAAGTCGCTGATGACGTCCAAGGAATCTCGCTGACGTTGCAATACCCATGTTTCCGTCTCCTACAAGAAAGAAAACTGTTAGCCTCGTCACGGAGGGCCCCGGGGGGGTGGGGGATCCGTGACCAAGCTCCGGCGTGATAGTAAGTAAACTTGCCGGGAAAAATGAGAAGCCTATTCCGACGAGTATGATCATCGGAATATTCTCCTTGGTGTGGATTCTTATGAGTGGGCAATTATATGGGAAATAAATGCTGGTCGGAGTAAATGAGGCCGTTACGCATTTAGTGAGAGTTTTCTTGTATGTTAAGGGTTGTTGCTTACCTTCCTTATATAAAGGAGATCACTTATCTCCCTTGGAAAATGATGCCTGGATGATCTAACGGTATTATGCTGCCTTTGGGGGACTCAGACACGTGTCTGAGCCCCAAAGGTGGGATCAGAGGCTTCAATTAATGAAGCCAGCTCAATTGTACTATGTTTCCGGCGATTTCTTCTTCCTTATCAATCAGGCATTTAATGCCTTGCAGCGTCCTTGGATCCTTTTTCCTTTTTCCCGCTTATATGAGATCCTCGTTTAAGAGAAGAAGTGAACCATGGGCTCGCTAATTGGGCCCAGACGATAAGAGCCCAAGACGGGTTATGTTGGGCTACCAACTGGACCCGTCGTCAGAAGATGAACTCGTTACGCCCATATATAAAGGCTGTGAGAGGAAGAGGAGAGACTGGGGAGAGGAGAAGTTTGTTGGTGTCCTTAAAAATGAGAAAGAAATCCATCTTGATAGGGGCAGCTTAAAGAAGTATTTTTGTTGTGTCTTATGTTAACCTAAATATTTTTATTCAATACACGAATAATAATACATACATCAATCTATACACGAAATGCTATCATTTATCATGTTCAAATTATTATTAGTGGGAAAAGCCGGATACATAAGTGAAAGTTATAAGCGACGGTTAGGCTCGCATCTAATAGATAAGTGATTGATTTGTTTGTTTATGACATGATATACAAACAATTCTAAAAAAAGAATATCATCGTAGTGTACTCTACAACCAAAATCTTAGGAGTTTAATTCTCATAGGGAGTCGTTATAAATATAAAATCAGTAATAATAGTTTTTTAGGAATGATCAGTGGCGAATTCAGAATTTTTTTTCACCGATTCTTTTTGGTAGATTCTTACAAATTCTCACTAATTTTTCCAAATTATACAATGTTTCCACTATTTTTTTCCATTTTTTCTAAACCAAGGGGGTTCCTGGAAACCCCCAAAAACCCCCTGAATTCGCCCCTGGGAATGATATAAGTGTGCAATAAATTATTAAATTCCTAATTAATGCATCCTGCAGTTAATACAAGTTGCAAAAAATAAGTAACAATTTCATTAAGAATGAGAAGAAGGCGGAAAAGATCATTACGGGCTAGCTATTATTTCATGTTGGTGCATTTGAAAAGAAAGGAACGAGATGGTTTTTAATCAGAAAAAATTTAGTCCGCATGATATCACTAGGGAAATAAAGCCGAGAGGTTTTGCTTAGGTTAAAAATAGATCTTTTTGTAATTATATATGGACGGATTGGTGTAAATACTCATTGTATATGTTGTAATTTTTTCCTTTGCCCGTTTAGGTCGGAGGTGCTGTTGTTTGTCTAGCCTTTTGACCGTTTAGAACAGATGTGTGTTTTAATGAAGTTTAAATTAAAAAAAAAAAGAATTGGGCAATCCTTTTGTTTTTTCCGACTTTTTACTCCTTTTCCTTTTTCTGCCATCATGCTTTCCAAAAGTCTAAAGACAGTGCATTGCATGGGTTCTTTAAAGGCACGTGCATGCACGGTATAAAATCTTACCAAATTATTTTAAGTCCAAAATTCGTTTAAACCCGTCTATATTTTTCAAGCTTACTCACTTACTGATTATCGTCCTTTAAAATTATTCTAATCTAAAGGTCACATGATTATGTACGCTTTTTAGGAGTTTTGTACTTTGTATATATATATTTTTTTGTATTGCCATGATGATAAGTCTATTATATATCCCTTGTTGATAATTCGTCACTAATAGATGTTGATGATTCGTGGGTGAAGTCTTTACTCGCATATGCCTGGTTTGCCCACGAACCTTCACCGAGTGTTATTTCCTATCCAACAATTTACCCGACAAGTGAATTCGTTAGTGAAAGTAATTTGATTTGTAATGAGATGGGATACATTAATCTTATTAATGTCTCGTATCTTTCAAACTTGTATTATAGGATGAACTGGTACTGTATTATACGATACAACTTATAAGGAAAATTATAAGAGAGCGTTCGATGTGTCCGTATAGTCCGTCCATACAAAGTGAATGTGACTTCATCCGTAATAGCATCAATCAGATATACTCATGAAAACGCGTCATGTTTATATGGTAAAGAACTCAAATTTCAATGGCACTCGTCAGTTACATGACCCCAAAGCTCACTAAAGATATCAAACGACCATAACAGCCCAAAAGCGCTTCTAACATCTCTAATTTGATAAATAAACATTAATATGAAATCTCTATAACTAATAAATAAAAATAACTTGGGGACGCTTGTTAATATACTAGGCTATGTTTGGTTTTCTCGTCTTTCTCTCATATTAAATAATGATATTAAAATAATATGTTTTTACATATTTAATAAATCTAATATGGATACTTATCATTTAATTATGCATAGTTATTTAAGTAATGACTAAATAATTTTTAAATTTTTTTTCCCTAAACGCTTCTACTTGTCTCTCCGATATTTAATATGGTTAGATAGTTTAAATATATGAAAAATATGCTGTATTCAAATAATCTAAGTTTTAGTTCTAATTTTTGTTTGTATTTTATATACGAGTAAAATGTCATTGTCTTCGTTCGACCACTTTTGCGACTTTCGTTCCTGTGGTACCATTTTCATTCAAAAAAATTGAAATCTTGTCATTTTCATTCCTGATGGCCAAATTTCGATTTACGAAAGTCACAATAAATTGCTAAACCCAAGGATGAAAATGACAATAAAACGCAAACCTGAAGGACTCAAATGCAAAAAAAAAAAAATCATTTTGAATTGAACAAGTAAAAACGACTAAACCTCATAGACAACTTTGGCTTACATTTATAATTGCAATTTAAATTAACTTGACTAAGTTAAAAGTTATCTAAATGACGGAGTACACTCTAATTGAATTAACATTAATCAATTACATAAATCAAATTAATATCCAATTATAAAAATATTTTAAAAATGAACTTAATAAAATTTGTAACTTTCACATCAACGTTTATTTTTAAAAGACCTATTTTGATAACTATATACATTAACAAATTCAGTTTTTTTTTTATTAACTCGTAAAATACACCTAGATATTCCTACTACTCCTAGATATTCTTACGTTAAATTATTAAATTTCTACTACTCCTAGATATTCTTTATCTAGTTAATTAATTAAAAAAAAAACGGAAAATCAACCGAACTACTAGCTCCAACCGATGCTTTCCACGTGTAATGTAATGACGATTGACGCCATCTTACGGAAAAAGCGTGAGTGCACAAAGAAAGGTGCATGAAACGTGAACTCAAATACTGAAAACTGAAAAGCGGTAGCACATTAGCACCACTACCACCGTTAACTGCACCTACAATTGTCCTTTCCGACGTCTCTGCCGCCGTCACTGGCACGACGGAGCCACAGCGAAGACGCCATGGATTTCCTCAAGCTAATCTGCCCTAATTCTCCTTACGTAAGCAATTAGTATCACTCCTTACGTTTAATTTTAAGTATTTATAACTTGTAGCGTCTATTAGCGAGTTAATCGAAATTAAAACTTGTTTATAAACATAATAATTCATCTATGAAGTTGCAGTATTTTGATCATGTTCAGAAGTTAAGTTAATTATCAGTAATTTGTTTACTCGAAGTAAGTTCATATTCGGTATAGATAGACTGATTTTGTTGTTTGTTCTTAAAAGGAGCTTCGATTATATTCTGTTTGTCTAATATAGTTTTGTAACTTTTTGATTTTATCAGTAAGTTAATTATCAGTAATTTGTTTACTTGAAGTAAGTTCATATTCAGTTTAGATTAATTTTCAAAACTATGACGCTCTTTGTTTCGAAAAGGAGCTTCCATTGTAATCTTTTTGTCTAAGGGGCTGTTTGTTTAAGCTCTTAATGGTTCAGATCTCTTACTGATTCAACACTTAATGGTTCAGACTGTTTGTTTCGCGAGCAGATGTCTAAATGGTTCAGATATTTGTCTCTGAATGGCTAAGCATTATACTAAGTTTGAATGGTTAAGACCTCTTATTTGAATTGGTCAGACATTTGTCTCTGAATGGTTAAACATTATACTGGCTTTTAATGATTCAGACCTCTTACTGGTTCAGCACTTAATGATTTAGACCTCTTACTGATTCAGCACTTACCCATTCAGAAGTTGCCAAACAGCCCCTAATATAGTTTTGTAACTTTTTGATTTTAAGTTCATAACAGGTTAATTGTGTATGTTTATCGAGGATTTTCTACAATTTCATCAGATATTTAGATTGTCGATTTGGAGTTGTGTATTGCAACGCAGTGGAGAAGAAAAGTTTTGGTTATAATTGTTGACAGGAAGGATACAATAATGTAATAGAATCTTATTAGAGTTGCTTTTGTGTGTGTGTATGTTGATGGTGAAACTAATGCTAATATTTTTATAAAATGTTTTGTTATATCATGTTACTTAGATTAGATGACTAGAACTCAAATTTTCCTCCCATTTGATAGAATAACTATATGGAAATGAAGTTGTAGAACTTCTGTTATTATTTCAATTATTATGTTTTTACGGATCATAAACAAAATCACTTGATAATTGAGCATTGTTTGAAGCATATTTTCCCTTTCAGTGATATTTCTAAAGTTATTCTAACTCTGTTCCTTGGATCAAATATGGGATGGAAATGGAATTTCAAGATGCGTAAATGACATGTATCCTTTATCTTATGGAAATTTATGTTATACAAATGATCAACTTAATAAAAAAAAGCACACAAGGTGTTATCTTACTATACTATATTGATTGTACTTTCTTAACAAGATTCACTGTTCTTGGTTTTGGAGCAAGTATAATAACGGTTATCATAGTTGTAGCAGTTGTCATAACCGAAAGAACTACTAGAGGACGTAGAAAGGTAACAAGTGCTTATTGCTTTTCAAATAAATCAGAGGATCAATATGATGCACTCATGTCATTTTTCAACTAAGGTTAATAATGAAACTTCTATTGAAATTATCTGCTTGTATTTTTTTTCCCAACTTGTGCTCTACTTATGTGCACTGCAGATATACCTATGGCTATATGAGAAGGTCTTCTTGCTTCTTTTACCTGTAATTGGGGCATGCATAGCATGCTTCGATATAACTATGCTTTTAAGTAACACAAGAAGGGGTCATCCTGCTTTGTATCACGAGTGGCTCCTTAGATGCTCTCAACTCTTAGTTTGGGTATGGCCTCGATTAATGTACTTAAATCTTAATATAGATGTCGAATTTTCTGATTTTAACTTTTTTTGGTGCATACTGCAGGCGACCATACTTCTTGTATTGGTTATTTGTCTTATCGAATTGGGTATTGTGTTATTTGTCTTATCCATAAGTTTTGTCGAGTTAATTATCCGGAACTTGCATAAAAAATAGCATCATCTATGTAGGTCCCTCGGAGGATGAGGTCAAACCTTATCCTTGTTATATCTAACACACTAGCAAGTGCGGAATCCAAGCTAGCATGCAATCCGGAGTTTATATGAGAACACAAGCCACAAAGAGAAAGGTAGACACACGAGATATCAAAGATTGCTCTTGTATTTCAGTGGACACGGTTACAGCCCTTGACATACACTGAAAATACGCTCTCTACAAGACTTGGTTCACTCACTTCTCACACTCTCTATTTTCTGTCTCTTTTTCGTGTCTGTGTGAAGTGAACACATTACATGGATATATATATCCATCACAGCACGTCTGGTCGAAGGATCAGATAGACTGATCGTAAGATCATCTATCGATCTGAAACAGCTCGAAGGATCCACATATACCTCGAAGGATGATATCCTTCGAGGTCCATCTATATCCATCGAAGGTGTATCCTTCGAGCTCATCGAAGGATATAAACAATCATTCGATGACTCATCCTTCGACACACACATCTTACAAACAATGTGTTAACTGTTTGGCCAAGTCAAACCAGGAGGATGGTTGACTTGGTCAAACTTACATCGAACACACATAATAACAGACCTAAGACGTAAACCAGACTAACACAAGACATTGTTTTGTATCATGACAACATACAGACAAAGTACAGACACAAGTGCACCAACAAACTTCCCCTTGGCTGTAGCTTTGTCTCGATCTTAATTCTTCTAGGTCCCTCGTGTCTTCAAGTCTTTGACGTCCTTTCAAGTCTTCAATGTCGGAGGATCTTTAAAGTCTTCACGTCTTGAAAGTAGAAAGTGTATCAACAAACTCCCCGTTTCATGTAGGAAGTGTGTTGACAAACTCCCCCTTAACATAAGCTCCCCCTTGAGTTATGCTCGTGAAATACTTGTTCTTTATGAATTGAGATCCTTGTGGTGTTGATGACGGTCAGCGGCAACTCGATCATCTTCATCACTTGAGTGCCTTCACGTCGTGTCTTCATTCCAAAGCTTGTCATCGACCATGTTCTCCTGGCCTTTAGAATCTGCACATGCAAGAAATCTAAACGCGTAATGAGAACAACTGCCTGGAATATCATAAGCAAACGACACACATGTGACCATTGTTCAAACAAACACCGTCCGACAGTTTGAAAGTTTAGCAAATTTGTCAATTTTAGTCTTTAACTTTCAAAACTTGCAAATTTCGACCGTTTATGAAGATTTAGTCGTTTCGGTTTTCAATCAGGTTTCAGGTAACGAAGACTCGAGATCCAACATCGTACGATCGAAAATAAAATAGAAATAAAATCTTTTTGGCTTTTATAAAGTTTATATTAAAACACACCTAAAATCTTTTTGGAATTTTTGAATATTTCAAATGTAAAGACAGAAAGCAGTAAATAAATATATACGGAGTTGCAGAAACTAAGAAAAGTAAATATATACAAACATTCTTTTTGCGAGTTTCGAGGGTAAGAGAATCATATCAGTGTACGGTCATGCCAAAACGCTCTTGTTGTGCTTTTAGTTAACATTAAGATAAGCATCCTATAACGATTATCGGTATTGTTGTCCACATAAGCTCAACTTATCAGATGTAATCATGGCGAGGGGATACGTTAAGGTATGATTTATACTTACCGACCGATGTTCATCCACATCACGACACATTCCCGTATCAAGGTATGCACGAGGGTTCATCTTATCGGTGAGTATACCGATTATCATCTGTTTGACCGTATATGATGTGAGATTCTCACTTATTTTGATTTGAAAACAAGCCCTATGTGATAGAATCACTTATTGATGAGGAACTTGATTTTCGATGCATGAAGGCACAGGAGCAAGTCCGTGAACAGGTCAGTACTTTCGTACAGCAGAGAGACGAACTTGACTCCCGGATAAATGTGATATATTATCACTTATTTGTTTGGACATGTGATTGTTGATCACTTATTGAGGTCGAATGCAATATGTACACGTATGTATAGTATCATGGAAGATCTAGACTTGCGTCCCCGTTATTTTTCGGTAAAAGACACAACCATGATACCCAGATGATAAGCAGCATAAAGACCGAATATCTCAGAACCTCGGCAATCTCTCAAACGAAATTTCGGTACTAAGACCATATGCCAATGAATGGTTCGTCGATTTAAGTTTATATCACCCTGCACACTTTAAAATGATTGTGAGCCTACCGATACATCTTATATAGAGCTGCTTATCGTTTTTCATTTAAGGTTTAAAGAGGTTTGGACAGACCACTGATGTACTATCATTTTCTCTTTTGCTCACCAGGAAACTCATTTTTGCTTTTCTATTGTTTTTGTGTTTTTGAAATTTTTCGACCTTTTTGGATTTTCAAATTTTGGATTTACTCCCCCTAAAATCAATAAACTAAGACAAATTTAAAACACAAAGGTATTTACAAAAATGATTTTCCGATGTTGGTTTTACTCTTGCTTGACCTTAATGCCGTTTACCAATAATAAATAGTCGAATCTTGATTTGTCAAATGCTTTGGTAAAAAGGTCGGCACGTTGGTCATCGGTGTGGACGTAAGTAACATCGATTAGCCTTTTCTCAAAGCAATCACGTATGAAGTGATACTTAATTTCGATGTGCTTAGTCTTTGAATGCTGCACAGGATTTCTAGTGATCTGTAATGCAGCAGAATTATCAACGTAAATAGGAGTAGTTAGGAATTCAAAACCGTAGTCGCGCATTTGTTGTTGGATCCATAGGACTTGGGAGCAACAACTTGAGGCAGCAATGTATTCAGCTTCGCATGTTGATGTAGCGACGCACGTCTGCTTCTTGCACTGCCATGTGACTAGGCGATTTCCCAAAAACTGACATCCAGCCGTTGTGGATTTGCCGTCGATTTTGCATCCGCCAAAATCAGAATCACTGAATGCGATCAAGTCAAAGTTATTATCCCTAGGGTACCATAGACCGGTGTCAGGGTAACCCTTCAAATAACGAAAAATCCTTTTTACAGCTGCAAGATGTGAGGCCTTCGGGTTGACTTGATATCTGGCAAGCAGGCACGTTGGGTACATTATATCTGGTATTGATGCTGTGAGGTACATAAGAGATCCGATCATCGCGCGGTAGTATGAGGGGCTAACAGCTTCACCCTTCAAGTCTGGAGTAATTCCGTGATTTTGCGGCAATGGGGTACCGATGGGCGTTGCATCAGACATCTGGAACCGGCTCAAGATGTCACCAACATATTTAGTCTGATGGATGAATATCCCAGACTCAGTTTGTTGCACTTGTAGGCCCAAAAAGAAGGTCATTTCCCCCATAGCACTCATCTCGAATTTATCCTGCATTACACGCTCGAAATCCCTACACAAAACATCATTAGTAGAACCAAAAATAATATTATCAACGTATACCTGAACCAGTAGAAGATCTCCATCTTGTTCTTTGATGAAAAGAGTACAATCGATAAGACCTCTGCGAAATCCATTCTCCAGCAAATAATTAGATAAGGTTGCGTACCAAGCTCGCGGTGCTTGATGTAGACCATAGAGAGCTTTGTTGAGCAACCAAACCCGATCGGGATGGATAGGATCTTCAAAACCTGGAGGCTGTTCGACGTACACCTCTTCTTCCACCACACCATGTAAGAATGCACTTTTCACGTCCATCTGGTATACCTTGAAACCTTTGAATGAGGCATAAGCCAGAAAGATCCGAATTGCTTCTAGACGTGCAACAGGTGCATACACTTCGTTGTAGTCGATCCCTTCTATCTGACGAAAACCTTGAACGACTAGCCTTGCTTTGTTTCGAATAACGACTCCACGGTCATCCTTTTTGCATTTAAACACCCAACGGGTACCAATCTTCTTGTAACCAGCAGGTTTCTCTACGAGTTTCCAGACACCTAGCTTCTGGAATTGTTGCAGTTCTTCCTGCATTGCTTCAACCCAAGAGTTATCTTTCAAAGCTTCTTTCCAAGTTCTTGGCTCTTCCTGTGAGACATAACACGCGAAAGACCAATCATTTTGTTGACCAGATTCTCTAATCGCCGTATACAAGCCTGCATTGTTGTTGTTTCGCAACATGTTTCTTGTTTGAACGCCACTTTGTACATTTCCGATGATGTTTTGTTGAGGATGGGTATTGTGAATCCTTGTTTCTGGATTATCTTGAACTGGAATGTTTGTACCCAGATTGTTGAGATTGAGATCAACAACCAATTCAATACCCGGAATTGACGAAGAGGATGATGCAGTAGCTTCAGCTGTTCTAGGGGCGTCCACTGGAGGAGTACCCTCTGAAATACCATGAACTGCTGTTGTTGGAGCTTCTTGATCTGCATCTAGAAATTCATCATCCTCTGAAGATTCGTTCAATTCGGTAGCATCGTGAAAATCCTCATTGTCGAGAGCATTATTGTTCACTGAAGATGGTTCTTGATTGACAATAATTGGACGAACCAACGGTGAATCTGTTGCGTTGTCACTCTCGAAGAACATCCTTGCCGCAACATTTTCTTCAACGGCTTCAACATTGATCGAATTGAAAAAGTCATCGTACTCAAACATCCAAGGCTGACTAGGATTTCTAACTGGCAAAGTGTGCCTTTGTACTCTGACTTCAGACCATTCCTCGACCCTTTTCGTCTCTAGGTTCCAGACTCTTAAGTTTGGGGTGGAATACCCAAGAAAGTATCCTTCAATGGCTCTTGCCCTAAACTTTCCATTAGGATCGATTAGTGTGCACGGAGCTCCAAACGGTTCAAGATATGACAAATCTGGTTTCCGTTTGTTAATAAGCTCAAAGCAGGTCTTGTTGTGCCTTTTGACTGTAAGGACTCGGTTCAACGTATAACGTGCAGAGGACACAGCTTCAGTCCAGAAAGGAATCGGCAATTGTGACTCTACTAACATTGTCCTAGCAGTCTCGATCAACGTACGGTTCTTACGTTCAGCGACGCCATTCTGTTGAGGAGTATAAGCTGCACTAAATTCGTGAAGAATACCTTTTGAAGTGCAAAACACCGCCATGGCATGATTTTTGAATTCAGTACCATTGTCGCTACGTATCCGCCTAACTTTCAAGTTATACAAATTCTCAATCTGAAGGATCAAGTTTTTGATAATACCGAAGGTTTCGCTCTTGTGTGCCATGAACGCCACCCAAGAAAATCTTGAATAATCATCAGTTATCACGAGGCAATATTGATCATTCCTAATGCTTTTGTGCTTGACAGGACCGAACAAATCCATGTGCAAACGTTCAAGAGGAACAGCTACCGTGTTGATTTTCTTTGTAGGGTGTCGCTTCTTCGTTTGTTTTCCTTTCTGGCACGAGACACAGATGTCTTGAAGATGGAAGTTTTTAAGAGGAACACCATTCACCAATTCATTTGACACCAAATGATTCATTTTGCGTAAGTGAATGTGACCCATTCGTCTGTGCCAAGAGATTGAGTCTTTTTCTGTGGCTTTGGAAACGAAACAAGTTGCTTGTGCAGACGTTGTGATAGCTTGGCTCATATCAAGGACATACAGATCATTTATCCTTGGAGCCGACAAGAGAATCCATTCTTTCGGAATTTTGAAGCCGGGTTTCAGCACATAACATCCATTTGCATCAAAGTGTACTGAGAACTGCTTATCACAAATTTGAGAAACACTAAGAAGATTGTGATCAAGTTGTTGTACAAAGTTGATCTTATCAAAGCTAACAACCCCGTTGGAAATCATTCCTTCACCCGTAATATATCCGCCTTTATCTCCAGCAAAAGCAACATAACCTCCTCTAATAGATTTGACGTCGTAGAGAAGCTTCATGTCGCCTGTCATGTGCCTGGATGCCCCACTATCAACAATCCAATGACTACTGATAGTTCCTCCTGGAACACCCTGCACATGAACTCAATTGATTAGTTGGAGATGGGGACCCAAGCCATTGTGGTCTTGGGTCTTCCATTTTCATCAACAACAATAACTTCTATTCTTTGATGATTCATAAATTGTGATGGTCCCTCTGAACTTGTGATCAATTTAGGTTTCCATGCCTGTTGAGTTTTACCAGTTTGATTGTTTGACAATTTAACTTCGTGATTGTTTGAAGCTTTAGAAAATTTTGAGTTTTCTGGCTTAACTGAAACAGATTGTTTTTGAACCACATCAGTTTTAAGTGCCTTTTCAATCACCTTGACTTGTTGGCATTTCTGTTTCTTTTCCCTTTCTTTTACAAGTCGGGGATCTTGTTTTACAGAAACAGATCGCTTTTGGTGATTGCGTTCACGGGGATCATCATCCTTTGCTTTCAACTTATGAAGATACGGACAATTTCGAATAATATGCCCAATTGTACCACATTCAAAACATGATATTCGTTCTACAAACCCCGAAGTCTCATGTGATCGTCTTGCCGATAATGATGAACTTTGTGATCCCGAGGTACTAGGTTTTGAACTATTTGGATCATTTCTTTTCAACACTGTTGCTTTCTTGACAAAATCTAAGTTAGAATGGTTTTCAAACGTTTCAATTTTGTCCGTTCCCTTAGATTTCACAAAGTTCACATTCTTGTTCTTCTTTTGATTCGGCTTCCTTTGACTTTGAGTCGTTGCTTTTCCTTTTGGTTTGGTATGATTTTGTTGTTTTTGCACTGTTGGTAATTTCTTATTTCCATATTGTTTTCTAACTTCAGCCTTTGGAATAGGAGGACACTGTGTTACTGTAACATGTGATCCTGTCTTTCCCAAAAACTTACTTGTTGAATTTTCAAAGACTTTACTGATTAATGATTGATTTACATTCTTGATCGGAAAATCTTTGTCAGAATAAATTTTATTATCACCAACAAGAGTGTACAGCAAATCCACACTCTCCGACTCTTTTGCAGACGTGGACTCGGTTGCAGCAGTCTTAGCGGGCTTTGCGGGAGGATCACATAAAATATGATTCTCAAGAGGTATGTCCTCTTCTTTGATTTCCGCATCAGAATTTGCTGAATTAGTATCATCAGATTCATCATCAGAAGAATCAGCATCCTCAATCACAACTGGAGGATCCTGATTTTGTTCAGCAGTTACAAATGTATCTGCTGACGCATCTGAATCTGATGATACTTCTTTCTTGTATCCGAGTCCTGTTGCAAATTCCTCAACATCTAAAGGAACAGATGGTTCAAAGAAAACTCTATCTTCCTCATCCGGCATGGCATCATAGTTATGTCTCACAGGTGGTGGACATTTCTTGTAACCTATGCATGTGACATCCCGTTTCTCTTTCTGAACGTCAATAATGTGATCCAACACATAGCTAGAGCTCAAATAACTGTCTAGCTTAAGTTGGATCGCCTCACTTTCAGTTTTCACACAAGCCATTTCCTTTTGCATTACCTCAAGACGAGTTATATACAAATTAATGTCAGTTTGTTTTCTGGAAACCATTTTAGTTAACTCGGTTTTATCTTTCTTTAATTTTTCAATTACCGATTTAAACTCCTTTTCATGGTTTTCATAAAACATGTTGGCTTCAGTGCACTTCGAAAGATCAACGGTCAATTTCTGATTGTGAATGAATGTCACATCATATTTCTCTTGCAAAGTCTTGTGTTTTCTTTGCAATTCACACCACTTATCATTCAATGAAACATGTTTGTCTTGCAAGTCAAACAAACTAGCTTGTAAAGCATCATGTTTGCCTTGCAACTCAGACATGTTTGCCTCTAAATCAGCACATTTAACATTTAAACTATCACAGTTATCACAACTAACAGCAATGGGTTCATCGACACATACCTGACTTGATGAACTGTCGACATTAGCCATAAAGGCTGAATGGAGAGAAGACAAAGAATAAGCAGCTTGATCCACCAAAATAGATCTTCTTTCAATTCCTGCTGTAGCTTCTTCCAATAGCTCATCAATATCTGCATTAACTGACGCAGTTGATGTGTCATCTTCCTGATCATTCCCTGAACTCGAGAACTCTTCATCTGAACTTCCACTGTAACCGGAGCTGTCTTCATCTTCAGAAGATTCACCACCATTGGTGGAAGATTCTCCACCACTGGCGTGTTTAAGATCCTTGACAACTTCAGCAAAACAAGCTGTTCCATCTGGAGCATCATTTCCCAACTGAATTGACCAATCACAACCTTCATCTACTTGAACCACAAGTGCCTGGTTGGCATTAGATGGTCCTGCTTGACTCTGGTTGTTGACAGGCACCAATGTGCGCTCATTGTTCCTTACTTGGTTCTGATTTGCCCTGTTGCCTTGACCTCTGAAAGGATTTTGGTTCCCATGTTGAGATGGCCTCGTACATTCACGTTTGAAATGACCACGTTCACCACAATTGAAACACTTTACCGCCTGCTTATCAAACCCATACTTGGTGTCTTTCTTGCTTTCCAAGCTGGTTCTGCCAGTTCTTTCCATGAAATCCTTTGCTCGCCTAACAGCACTGGAAAAGGCCCACTTGATGTCCATCATCTCCATCTCCTCTTTATCGATCTGCTGATAGTCTTCTTGTGTCAAATTAATGTTACCAATCTGACCTTCCACTAATCCACAGTATGCGCTCACCAAAGTGTTTAGCAGCTCCATGTGTTCCTTTGCTACTTCCACACTGACTTTAGAAAAGCTTAAGGTGTCGAGCCGTACTGTATTTGGCTTTGATTGTTGACCAGCAGATGATGTGCTTCCATAACACGCTTGCTATTGAGGAGGAAGTGGATTCCCATACATGTCTGTTGGTCCGGTAGATTGAGGAGGAAGTGGATTCCCATACATGTCTGTTGGTCCGGTATATCGAACAGGTAATGGATTTCCGAACATATCAGTTGCTCTGATAGGTCGTTGGCTTTGCTGTTGTGGTACTGGTTGAGGAACTGGTTCAAGCGGATTTCCATACATGTCTGTTGGAGGAGGCTTGACCGGAACTTGGATAGTATTGCCATACATATCAGTGCTAGACACAAACGCTGTTTGAATTGGAGCGTGTGAAGAAGGTTTTTTAGAAGTGCTAGAAGTTCCATAATACATTTCAGGATTTTGTGGCACGAGAACTCTTTTTGCCTTGAGAGTTTCTTCCTGATTCTTGTTTTCCAGGAGTTGAACAAAGTCATTGAAGTTTGTTGTAGCTAAAGTGCCATTGTACTTCATGATTTCCAAGAAAGTATTCCATTGAGGTGGCAACGCATCTGCAAACTTTTTCACAATCTCTGCTGAAGTTGTAACAACCTCAAAATTTGCCAATTCAGTCAGCAAATGATTAAATCGACTTGTCAAATCTCCTAAAGATTCATTCTCCATACAAGTAAAACTATAAAACTCTTTCTTTAGCAAGTCACGTCTCAATTGACGTGTCGCTTCATTTCCTACGCCCCTTGTCTTCAATGCGTCCCACAACCTCTTCGTTGTCTTCTAACTGACAAATTGATGATAAATATCTTTACTTAACGCCTGAGTAAGAATGGCATATGCCTTCTTTTCCAAATCATAGACCTTCTTCTGATCTTCCGTAAGATTTGCAAACGTAGCAGCAGATGATGCGGCAACCTCTATTGTTTGATCGAAATCTGTGATGAACCGCAACCACAATTCTGTATTTTGTCCAAGGACGTATGTATGAAATCTGTCAATCCATCCTGGATATTCGTATAAGTGCATCAACTTTGGAGGCCGATTCAAACTTCCGGTTTCGCTCTCGCTTAAGAGAATGCTTTGAATACTTGGAGTTTGATTTGATACGAATGCCCATTGACCGGTAGAAATTGCATTAGCTTGAGAAGATACCGGTGCGGGAGATTCGGCCCACGAAGGAGACAAACTCGTGTTTCTATACTTTCCACTATCCGGAGACGGAGTACCAAAATACATCTCTGTATTTACCGGAGTACCCCATCTTGGATTCATTTTTGATCAAGAATAATAATACCTGAAAATCACAAACTTGTTAAACATAAACAGACTAAGGTCGAGGGATCAAGACTTGTTCGAAGGATCAACAGTGTTCGAAAGATCACTGTTGAATTTCGAACATTGATTTCGAAAGATTCTCCAAACGAAGGATCCTTATCTTTCGAAAAAGAACTGTAGACCGAAAGATGTATGCTTCGAAAAGATTCCTTGGATCGAAGGATAAGTCACAGACTTCGAAGGATGTTCGAAGGATGATTATCTATCGAACCTCCTTTGATCGAAAGATGATCTTTCGACTTCGAAGGATATCCTTCGATCTGCACTGACACAGTTGACAAAAGAAGTGACAGGTTGGTGAAAAGGTGATGGGTTGGTAGAAATCTTTCGGCAGAAAGGTATGGTCAGACCATACTTTTAGCAAACCGAGATTTTGAATCAATAAAATATACTAAAAATCGAAGGATCAACCCAGAAACCGGTCACCGGAGTAAGCCGGAATTTGGCCGGAGAAGACCAAACTTCTTACAAACAAGTTTTTAAGTTACCCAACCCGTCTTTTAACACACCCGGTAAGTTTAGAACACGTTTTTACGACTGGAAAAGCAAGAAAAACACTAAAAACGGGTGCTAAACCATGTGAGTTTTTGTCCAAAACACTCCAAAGTCTTGTATAAACTCGGTTTTTAACAAGGAAAAGAGCCACGGCTCTGATACCACTTGTAGGTCCCTCGGAGGATGAGGTCAAACCTTATCCTTGTTATATCTAACACACTAGCAAGTGCGGAATCCAAGCTAGCATGCAAACCGGAGTTTATATGAGAACACAAGCCACAAAGAGAAAGGTAGACACACGAGATATCAAAGATTGCTCTTGTATTTCAGTGGACACGTTACAGCCCTTGACATACACTGAAAATACGCTCTCTACAAGACTTGGTTCACTCACTTCTCACACTCTCTATTTTCTGTCTCTTTTTCGTGTCTGTGTGAAGTGAACACATTACATGGATATATATATCCATCACAGCACGTCTGGTCGAAGGATCAGATAGACTGATCGTAAGATCATCTATCGATCTGAAACAGCTCGAAGGATCCACATATACCTCGAAGGATGATATCCTTCGAGGTCCATCTATATCCATCGAAGGTGTATTCTTCGAGCTCATCGAAGGATATAAACAATCCTTCGATGACTCATCCTTCGACACACACATCTTACAAACAATGTGTTAACTGTTTGGCCAAGTCAAACCAGGAGGATGGTTGACTTGGTCAAACTTACATCGAACACACATAATAACAGACCTAAGACGTAAACCAGACTAACACAAGACATCGTTTTGTGTCATGACAACATACAGACAAAGTACAGACACAAGTGCACCAACAATCTATTATAATTTAAAAGAAATATTATAGCGGTAGATATAAAGCATGACGTGAATTTATAATTGTTTTTTCTTGTATTACAATAGATTTCTTAAGGGCCAAACTATCTGCACTCTTTGGTTGGCCATCTACACACTTAGGGTTTATCTACGCTGCGTATAGTGCTATACACAGCGTATATAACCCATCAGATTTTTTTTTTTTTGCTATTTTGACGTATTTGTGGTGTAAATTCTCACCCGGTATAACGTTAAATCGCTTAAAATATATAACCGTTAGTAATAATATTATATACCGTTAAATTGTTTTGGAAAATGTATATACGGTTCGAATATATTATATTGTTATCGTTTAAATTAACTTATTATACCATGTCTAGTGCGGTTCGAATGATATAAACGTTTAAATATCATACCGTTAATTATTTATAAATCCTACATCTATAGGCTTATACGAGTGTTGTATGGTATCCTATAGTATCGTATCGTATTTCATCGTATCGTATCGTATCGTATCGTATAGTGTATAGTATCGTATCGTATTCATCGTATCGTATCGTATGGCATCTTGAGACCTCCCCAGGAGGAAACCACTTAGTGGAAATATAACAACCCTCCTAAATATTTTCTGACACTCTAAATATATTTTAAAGTACCCTATATGTCTTGAAATACACCCCACACGTGAAAACCGAGCCCAAAATATAGTATATCATTAAAAATAAAATAAAAACAAGTTTTTATTAGTTTACGCGGGGCGCGTAAACTATCTCTTAAGTTTACGCGGGCCGCGAGAAGGTAATAAACGAGGCCGCACCTGGTGGTGACACGTGTCATCAATGTGTTGAACCTAGTCATGACCCGGATCAGCTATGCCTAGAACCCCCTACTACGCGGGCCGCGTAGACCCTTGGTATATCTTACGCGGGCCGCGTGAGAACCAAAATCTGGCCCTATATAAAGGAGGCATCAGCCTTCAACAAAACTCGTTTATTTTCTTTTATGTATCTCGAATTCTCTCAATAGTAGGCATAATTTCCGAGTATTATACCCCCCCAATTAGTGAGGTTCTGCCCCGTTGTAAGTATTATAACCCCAGTTTCGTATTAGATACGTTGCCCGATTGATTTAGGGTTCCGTAACGACTGTCGTGGTTCTGCCCGACGTAGTTGTTGGAATACCGTCTCGGGGAGGGTATCGTTAATATAATTAAAGGGTTATTATACTAACATGTGTACATTTGTGTAAATTATAGATTTTCACCAAGAAACCCGTAAGCGAAGTCTAAGATAGCAATGTGAGTTTATCTTCTTTTTGTAAACCCTTTTATCAATTGTTTTACAAAACCTTAAATGTTTTACAATGCGATTAAGCGGTGATTGAGTTTTTGTAGTTCTTCAATTACTGCCGGTATTATGGGGTTTTGTATATATTACTTTATAACCTTCACAATTGGATAACGAGTTAGCCAATGTGTGATATGACCATAGCCATAGATACGGTCGAGTGGCAAGTACTGAATGAGTAATTGTGTAGAAATAAACATTGTGATCGCTCTCAATACTGTGTTAATTGATAAAACTTTTCTTGATTAAATTGGGATTCACTCACCAGTATTTCCCACTGACAAATGTTTTTAAAACGCGTTTCAGGTAACACAATGTGAAAGCCAATTAGGATAAAGCCAGCTCGAGAGCACTGATGGCCAGAAAAAAATGTGGCTATAAAAGTTACCTAAAAGACGATGTTTTAAATTCAATAAAATAGGGTTTGTCCCTATGTTGTAATAAGAAACTTGGGTTTTTCCTATGTGATTATTAATATAAAATATGGTGGTTTTACTCTGATAAACATTTCCTAACTACGGTCCTGATGTAACTTCCGCTGCCAAATTAATAAACTGATACCACCACAAACAAACGTTCGCGTCCGCCCGTTCCCGGGACAGATAAGGGATCGGGGGTTGTGACAGAAGGTGGTATCAGAGCTAAGCCACTGATTCAGCCACAGAAGTGTTCTGCTGACATCGATATATTATTTAAAGTGTTAGGAAATAAATTATGGAAATACGTGCATATCTGTATTTATTTGTTATGTGTTATTTGACTATTTGTTAGTTTACAGTATGAGTGATCAAGGACCCTCAGACGTGTATCGTCAGTTGTCCGATTCACCTAGGAGTGAAGGTACTTCTTCCCAGCCTGCCCTCTCTGGGTATTCAGCTGATCAGGAAGAAGGGATGTTTGCTTTTAAAGCTCAGTCTGAAGAGCCATTCACTCAGAAAAAGAGAGGATGGTTCAGTAAGGAAGCATTTGCGCGTAGGAAGAGAATGCGAAAGTTGCAACAGCAAAGAGTTTTAGCAGCCGCTAAGCGAGAGTCAGATGCCCATACACAGGATTGCTTAATAGGAGCTTAGCCAATTTCCATTTCCTTGCAACAACTGCTGCCGACCCAAGTCTGGAACAACTAGTAGCCCCACAACCCTTACCTTTAATTCCTACTCAGCCGATGGAAGTAGAAATGCATGATTTCAACCCTGGGGAAATACCTAGGATACCAGTCCCTAATCCCTTAGACCCAAATTATGATCCATGGTTCGATGATCTTAGGGATTATGTGCCACGCTACCACTTAAACGAAGAAACCTTACCGAACTTAGCAGCATATCCAGGTCTGGACCCTCTAGATCCCTACTATGACAACGACGAATACATTAGGGAAATCTTAGAGAATTCGTACCCTCAGGAGAATCTCGAGCCACTGTACCCAGATCCAGTACCCGTACCTGCACCCCCAATGAGTGCAGAGAATTTGCAAGAACTCCGAGCTTTCGGAGAAGAAATCTTAGAAAGTAGTGAGAGAATGAGGTATGTAGGAGAGCAACTCGTATGGAAATATGACGAGCGTCATATGGATTTTGGGGGAAATCCCTATCCATGAAGGTGATGGTGGAGTTGGTAATAATAATAATAAAACTATCGTAGTATAGACCACTTTGTGGTTAATGATGCATATTAGTAATGTAATTTTTAATTTGTGTTTTAGTGTGTAGTTGACGCCTACTATATAAAAAGAGTAAAGTCGCAATGCACGACGCTTTTGACAAATATGTGTATTATGTGGTTATTTCCTAAACTATTAATTATTCTGTGATATTAATAATTGGCAAATGTTTAAAATTCAGATGGCCGACCAAGTGAATCTGGATAATAACCCGGAAAACCAGAATGATAATCTGAATAATGATAATCTGAATCCTGATAACAATGAAAATCAAGTGGACAACAGTGCTATCTAACACATGGTGGCACAAGGAATAATTGATGCAATGCCATTCATTATTCAAAATGTTAGAGAAGCCGATAACAAGAGTAAACATAGCAGTAAGCGACCAACTGAACCTGAAAACAGCGTGAACAATGGACCCATACTTCAAGTGCCTAATTCCAAAAGAAGAAAAATCATGCCTTATGGTTGTTCTCATAAAGAATTCTGGTCTTGTAAACCAATGGAATTCTCAGGCAATGAAGGGGCCATTGCAGCTTTACGCTGGATAGAGAAAACTGAAGCAGTATTGAGAATAAGTAAGTGCGCAGAAGAAGATAAGATAATGTTTGCTTCTAATATGTTTAAAAATTCAGCACTAGAATGGTGGAACACTATCCTCCAATCAAGGGGAAGTGATAGAACTTACAATATGGAATGGGAGAAATTTAAGGATAAGGTGGAAAGGAAATTATGCCCACCCAATGAGAAGGAACAGATAGCAAATAAATTCCTAAACCTTAGGATGAATGGAGTGGATAGTAAGGGATACACTAAGTTATTCTTTGAATATGCCCGAATAGTGCCAACCCTTGCTTCACCGGAACCAATCTTAATCTTCTGTTACATATGGAGATTAATTGGAGAGATTAGACATGTAGTCAAGGCAGCTAGAACTCAAACCATAGAAGAAGTTGTAGAACTATCAAATACCTTGACTGATGAGTTAGTCCGTACCCGAGAAGAGGATCAAAGAAGGAACCTAACCCAGAAGCTTACACAAGAATTTCGTTCTGGAAATTCTAACTGTGGAAAAAATGTAGGCTCTACCTCTACACCCTACTGTAAGAATTGCAAAAGAAGGCATTCAGGAAGATGTTCCATATACTGTAACTTCTGCAAAATATCGGGACACAAGATGATTGCAGGAAGAAAAACAATAGGATATGCTACAACTGCGGAGAACAAGGCCACATCAAGCCAAACTGTCCGACATTAGCTCCAGCTACAAACAACAAGAACACCAAAAAATGCTAGAGCATTTGTTCTAACTGCAGAAGAAGCAAAGATGATCCCGGATGTGATCACTGGTACGTTTTTAGTTAATGATTTTTTGCTAAAGTATTATTTGACTCTGGTGCGAACCAAAGTTTTATTAATACTTCGTTTTGTAAATTACTCAATCAACCATTAACTAAACTTCCACAAGAATGTCTAGTAGAGACAGCCAATGGGGAAACCATTAAGATTTCTGAAATCTTGCAGGGAGCGAGAATAGAAATTTTAAACCATAAGTTTATTGCAAACCTTTACCCAATGAATCTGGCAGGATTTGATATTGTATTAGGAATGGATTGGTTAATAGCCAATAAAGCCAGTATTTTGTGTGATCAAAAGTCAATTCAAGTAAATTCACCAAGGGGTGAAAAGATCACAATTAAAGGAAATAAAACCTCTAGATCTACAAAATTCATTTCTGTGATGAAAACAGCAAGTTACATAAGAAAAGGATCATTAGTGTATTTGATTTCTATAATCACTAACACTAAAGGAAAAGAATTAAAAGATATCCCAGTAGTATCTCAGTTTTCAGATGTATTTCTAGAAGAACTACCAGGACAACCTCCAGATAGGGAAGTTGAATTCAGAATCCATTTAATACCAGGAACAGCACCGATTGCCAAAGCACCTTACCGTTTGGCACCTGCAGAAATGCAAGAACTGAAGAAACAATTGGACGATTTGTTGGAGAAAGGATTCATACAGCCAAGTTCATCACCCTGGGGAGCGCCAATTTTATTCGTTAAAAAGAAGGACGGATCAATGCGTATGTGCATTGACTACCGTGAATTGAACAAGGTCACGATTAAGAATCGGTATCCATTACCAAGAATAGATGATCTGTTTGATCAATTGCAAGGAGCACGATTTTTCTCAAAAATCGATTTACGGTCATGATATAATCAATTAAAAGTACAGGAAGAGGACATTCCTAAAACCGCCTTCCGAACAAGGTATGGTCATTATGAATTTACTGTCATGCCATTTGGTTTAACCAATGCCCCAGCTGCATTCATGGACATGATGAACCGAATATGTAAGCCATATTTGGATAAATTCATAATTGTCTTTATAGATGATATTCTAATTTACTCTAAGAGTAATGAGGAACATGCAAAGCATTTGCACGCACTTTTAAGTTTATTAAGGAAAGAAAAGCTTTATGCTAAATTTTCGAAGTGTGAGTTTTGGTTAGAACAGGTACAATTTCTTGAACACCTAGTTAATCATGAAGGAATTCATGTGGATCCAACAAAAATCGAGACAATTACTAAATGGAAGACCCCTGAATCACCAACTGAGGCTAGAAGTTTCTTAGGATTGGCTGGTTATTATAGAAAATTTATTCAGGATTTTTCTAGAATAGCCATTCCTTTAACCAAGCTAACTTGTAAATCCATTAAGTTTGAATGGGGGCCAAAACAAAAAGAAGCATTTAGAACCCTTAAGCAAAGATTAACCCATACACCCATACTAGCATTACCAGAAGGAACTGAAGATTTTGTAATTTATTGTGACGCTTCCAAATTAGGTTATGGATGTGTATTGATGCAACGTCAAAAGGTTATAGCTTATGCATCTAGACAACTTAAAAATCATGAAGAGAATTATTCCACTCATGATTTAGAATTAGGAGCTATAATTTTTGCTCTTAAGATTTGGAGACATTACCTATATGGTAGTAAGTTTACTATTTTCACCGATCATAAGAGTTTAAGGTATGTCTTTGGGCAAAAGGAATTGAATATGAGACAAAGACGTTGGATGGAGATACTTAGTGATTATGATTGTAATATCCAATATCGTGCATGAAAAGCAAACGTAGTTGCTGATGCTTTAAGCCGAAAGTATCATGAAAAGCCAAAAAGGATACGTTCTTTTAAATGAAATCTACAAATAGATTTAAATGCGCAAATTAGAAAAGCACAAGAATCAGTAATCAAGGATGATACTGAAAAGTTGAAAGGAGTGATTAAGGAATTAGAACAAGGAACAGATGGAATTTGGAGATTCCATAAGAAAAGAATATGGATACCTAAATTAGGAAACCTACGCCACCTTATATTAGAAGAAGCCCATAAGTCTAAGTATACGATGCATCCTGGAAGTGATAAGATGTATCAGGACTTAAGAAAGAATTTTTGGTGGATAGGAATAAAAAAGGATATAGCAGCTTATGTTACAATGTGTTTAACATGTTCACAAGTCAAAGCTGAACATCAGAAACCTTCAGGTTTATTACAACAGTTAGAAATGCCTGTTTGGAAATGGGAATTAATAACAATGGATTTCGTTACTAAATTACCCAAAACAAGAAAAGGTAATGATACAATCTGGGTGATTGTAGACAGACTAACCAAGTCAGCTCATTTCCTACCAATGAAGGAAATATTCGGTATGGAACAATTAGCAAAATTATATGTAAATGAAATAGTTTCATTATATGATATTCCTTTATCAATTGTTTCTGACCGATATAGTCGTTTAACCTCTCATTTTTGGACAAGTTTCCAAAAAGCCATGGGAACCAAGTTGAATCTAAGCACAGCTTATCATCCTCAAACGGATGGATAAAGCAAAAGGACAATTCAGACAATGGAAGATATGCTTAGAGCTTGTGTAATTGATTTCGGAGGTAATTGGGATAATCATTTACCATTGATAGAATTTTCTTATAATAATAGTTATCACACAAGTATCAATGCTGCACCATTTGAAGCACTTTATGGACGAAAGTGTCGAACCCCAGTCTATTGGGCAGAAACTGGAGAAAAGCAACTATCTGGACCTGAGATAGTACAAGAAACAACAGATAAAATCATTCAAGTCAAAGAACGACTAAAAACAGCACGTGATAGACAAAAGAGTTATGCTGATAACAGGCGAAAGCCATTGGAATTTCAGGTAGGAGATAAGGTATTATTAAAAGTCTCTCATTGGAAATGAGTGGTAAGATTCATCAAACGGGGAAAGCTAAGTCCCAGGGATGTTGGACCTTTTAAGATTATTAGAAGAATAAGACTTGTAGCCTATCAACTACAACTGCCAGAGGAAATGGCAAGAATACATGATGTATTTCATGTATCTAATCTTAAGAAATGCTTAGCTGATGAATCATAAGTTGTGCCTCTTAAGGATATAGAGGTAAATGAACAATTACAGTTTGTAGAAAGACCTCTACAGATTGAGGACAGGAAAGTCAAGAATCTCAAGCACAAGAGATTAGTTCTGGTCAAAGTGAAGTGGAACTCCAAAAGAGGACCAGAATACACATGAGAGCTTGAATCAGAAATGCAAAGGAAATACCCACACCTGTTCCAGTAAACCTCGAGGACGAGTTCTAAAACAAGGTGGGGAGGATATAACAACCCTCCTAAATATTTTTCGACACTCTAAATATATTTTAAAGTACCCTATATGTCTTGAAATACACCCCACACGTGAAAATCGAGCCCAAAATATAGTATATCATTAAAAATAAAATAAAAACAAGTATTTATTAGTTTACGCGGGGCGCGTAAACTATCTCTTAAGTTTACACGGACCGCGAAAAGGTAATAAACGAGGCCGCACCTGGTGGTGAAACGTGTCATCAACGTGTTGAACCTAGTCATGACCCGGATCAGCTATGCCTAGAACCCCCTACTACGCGGGCCGCGTAGACCCTTGCTATATCTTACGCGGGCCGCGTGAGAACCAGAATCTGGCCCTATATAAAGGAGGCATCAGCCTTCAATAAAAATCGTTCATTTTCTTTTCTGTATCTCGAAGTCTCTCAATAGTAGGCATAATTCCCGAGTATTATACCCCCTAATTAGCGAGGTTCTGCCCCGTTGTAAGTATTATAACCCCAGTTTCGTATTAGATAGCTGCCCGATTGATTTAGGGTTTCGTAACGACTGTCGTGGTTCTGCCCGACGTAGTTGTTGGAATACCGTCTCGGGGAGGGTATCGTTAATATAATTAAAGGGTTATTATACTAACATATGTACATTTGTGTAAATTATAGATTTTCACCAAGAAACCCGTAAGCGAAGTCTAAGATAGCAATGTGAGTTTATCTTCTTTTTGTAAACCTTTTTATCAATTGCTTTACAAAACCTTAAATGTTTTACAATGCGATTAACCGATGATTGAGTCTTTGTAGTTCTTCAATTACTGCCGGTATTATGGGGTTTTGTATACATTACTTGATAACCTTCACAATTGGACAACGAGTTAGCCAATGTATGATATGACCATAGCCATAGATACGGTCGAGTGGCAAGTACTGAATGAGTAATTGTGTAGAAATAAACATTGTGATCGCTCTCAATACTGTGTTAATTGATAAAACTTTTCTTGATTAAATTGGGATTCACTCACCAGTATTTTCCACTGACAAATGTTTTTAAAACGCGTTTCAGGTAACACAATGTGAAAGCCAATTAGGATAAAGCCAGCTCGAGAGCACTGACGGCCTGGAAAAAAATGTGGCTATAAAAGTTACCTAAAAGACGATGTTTTAAATTCAATAAAATAGGGTTTGTCCCTATGTTGTAATAAGAAACTTGGGTTTTTCCTATGTGATTATTAATATAAAATATGGTGGTTTTACTCTGATAAACATTTCCTAACTACGGTCCTGATGTAACCTCCGCTGCCAAATTAATAAACTGATACCACCACAAACAAATGTTCACGTCCGCCCGTTCCCGGGACAGATAAGGGATCGGGGGTTGCGACAGGAAAACCCCCTGACCAACTGGGCTATACCATATTGGCACATGAACTTACATAAATCTATATCTATAATCTATATAATTTATATCTATAAATTTATAATCTATCTATATGTCACACCCCGAATTTCCACGTGTCACCGGTGGGCCCGGTGGGGAGTAACGTGACGTAATTGATATCATCATAGTCTAACAACACAAATAATAATGCACAGCGGAAGCAAAAGATAGATATTATTTCAACTGAAAATATATTGTAATATTAAGTATCACAAGATGTTGAAATAGATCCACAGGCAGAATCGAATAAAAAGGAAAACTGTTCAGCAGACTTTGACATCTAGAGCTTGCGGGACTTGATTAATGATGCCTGGAGTAGCCAGCCTATTACGTATAGTACCTGCACTTAGCCTTTTTGGAAGATACGTCAGTTTACACTGGTAAATACAACTTAACTGACTCATTTTGAAAAGAGATTTAAAATTTATTTGAATGCACTTAGGCAAAAATATCTTTTATAACTTGGGACAATTATTTAAGATAGTCTTGTATACAGTTTTACTCATTTGTCGTCCATTAGGGCCGGTTATAGGGCCGGCTCAAAATATTTTATTTATCAAATAAAATCAGTAGAAAAAGGTTTGGGGTCAAAAGGATTTGTAAAACTCATTTTATGGCTTAGAAGGGCAAAACCGGCATTAACCGAATCAAACTTAGAGACCTATGTTATGCTCAGCCAAAAATTAAATAAAATTCTTCAAAAATCCCAAAATATTGTATTACATCAGTGGGTAAAAAGTTTGATATCAAAAAGTGGGTTTAGATAGGCTATATGCTAATTACGCCATTTAATTACTAAAAAGCTTTCAAATTACGCTAATGAGCATAACTCTTAATTTAGACCTCAAACTGATGTCAAATTTTAGGTGCAAGTTTATAAATCAGTAACTAAGGTTTCTACTCTTTTACTTTTTCAAAAATCGCGTTTTATAGTCAAAAGGGCATAATAGTCAACATTTAAGCATTTAACGGAAACATGCATATGAATCGGGTAACTAATGAACCAAGTTGTATAATCTCAGAGAGTTATAATTATATGAAACCTGGTCCAAATAAAGCTCTAAGGCCAATCTAAAACATGCTTAAACGGGTCAGAACTGAAAGTCAAAGCAAAAGTCAAATTATGCGACTTTCGGTTCCGATCCGGGTTTAAACTGAAAATTGCCGGGTTGAACATGGTTAGACATGTTCTTATATTAATTACCAAGTTATATTAATGATAAAACAGGTTGCATGCCTCCTACATTGCTAATTATGCATTAATTTGAAAATAAGCATTCTGTTGACTTTTTAATAACAAGTTTGACCCGACAATTGACCTAGTTAGAGTGGGAATCAGAGAGTACCCTTTTAAGGGTTTATTACCCACATAAATACCTACTTATAGGTACTTTCAATTCGAGATTTGACTAAGCCAATTTTATTTAATCTCAAAGTCAAATGTTAATTACGACGGTTTGACTTTTAGCTAATTATCTAAGCTAAACTGAATTAGAAAAGATTAAGGACACTTACAAGAGTCCTAAGTATGCTTATGGACCTAAGATAAATTGGTTGCTGATCAGAGAAGCTCCAGAGAAGTCCCTTGAGCTGAGTTGCAAATGAGTGCCCAAATGTTGCAACTTGTTCTTCTTTATATAGTGAGCTAAATTCCATAGGATCATCACACATAGGTCTATAAAGGTTGCAGGATGTTCCCAGATGTCCTATGATGCTAAAAACCGGTTATAGGAGTCACTGAATTCGAAAACCATTCATCTAAGGCGGTGTAACCGGATATAACAGGCACCTGTCCAATTCTGCTGCCAGCGATGACCTTACGGAACGTAAGGGTCCGAGCTTATGGTCCGTAAGCAACCCTTTACGGACCGTAAGCCTTAGCTCTTACGGTCCGTAATCGATGCCCAGAGACAAAATTATTTGCAACTCCTAGGCCTTGTTCCTACATTGCTTACAAGTCCGAATCTTGTTCTTTATTTCAGTGGGGGGGGGACCAAAATTTCAGTTCTTGCATGCCTTGCATGCACTTACACCCTTTTTGGATCTTTGTGGAAGAGTTTTGCCATGCATTTCGACATTTGAATCTTTAAGAATTTTGTACGAACTTTGTTGTTTCATTATTTAAGTATTCAAATTATTTTATAATCTGAATTTATTTATTATTGGAATAACCGGTTTAGTACATCTGTTGTTTATTACAACTTATGGTCTTGGAATTTATAACTAGGTCGCTCAGAGGTGTTTTAATAACATGTCGCCCTTTTTAAATCCTACCATACATTTTTCATTTGATCCGAGTTCTTGACACGTTTGTCTTACATGACACGTGTCTTTATTTTATTGGTTACGAATTTACGAGGTGTCACACTATAAATTATAATAAATTAAAACCAACTCTGGCCACATGTCCTTCTCTTAGGCTATTAAGTGTCACGTGACAATTATACACTTCATCCTTTTTTGTTTGATCTGCAAAACCAAATACTAAAGACACGGTTTCTTCTTCATTCTATTTGTGGTATAAGTATGCAATATTCATTTTCCTCACACACACCTTTCTCTCACAATATTGTTTCCAAAATATAAAACTCTTTCCTTTCTACATCATTAATATGTAGAAAATTATTAGTAAAAGATATTAGGGATGCGTCTTCTTTTTTAAATATATGCACTTTCCTTTTTTACCTTTTGGAGTAGTATTTTCTTCATTGAAAAATTACTTGCAAAAGCTTACATATGATTGGTTATTTTACACCGATTTTTAACTAGGTATTGTTGATCCGTTAAATCTTTCTATATTTAATTACTTAACATTACAAACGAAAGCTTCGATGTTATTTTAAAGGTTCAAATATATCATTTGATATATTAACATTTAATAATATTCTTTCAATTCAGCATAGACTTGTTAATGGTTTATTTAAGATTGCATTGTATCTTTTTTAAATTTTAAATTAAATAATTAAAAATATTTTTGATTATTTTGATGTATTATTGTTTTTTAGTTACATTCTTTTTTAAGATTAATCAAATTGTGTTTTATATATATATGAGATTTTTTACTTCAATTTCGAGATGGTGTTCTTCTTTATATAAAGTTGTTTATGTAACTAAATTATAAATGTGATTTCGTTATAAATGTATTAATTTTTAGTTTCCTTTTTTAAGTTGTCACTTCTAAAACATTTAATAAATACAATGATCTTTTAAAATTTAATATATAATTGTAACTGATATAAATTATAACTAACTTCTAAAAATATAATATATATTTTACGCATTCAAATTATAAAATAATTAAAATTTTAATTATATTCAAGAATAATAATATTTTAAATTGCCTTATTTTTTATTGAAATAAATCAATATAATAATTAGTAATGAAATCTTGAATGATAATTGAAAATCATTTCCATATTTAAAATGTTTGCATAGCTTATAAATAAACAACAATTTGATGTTTAGCAAATGAATATTAAGTCAAACACACAAATATCACTATCAAAGGTTGGTTTGTACTTAAAAGAATTGGTTTTTGCTCATAACCTGTTATATGTGACACTATTAAGAATAAAAATAAGACATAAAGTCAAGTTACTAATATTAGACAAATATGAAAAATGTTACAAATAAGATGACAAATGTAATGTATAAAGAAATACTTAGGGATTTATAGATTGCTTATATATTTATTACTTATATATTGTAATTACCCATGAGGTTGATGAACCATTGACAAAGCCAAAATCCTTTAGATACACTTAGATTTCAAGGTCTTAGGTTAAACATTTCAAGTCCCACATACAACAGAAGTAAAGAACACAAAAAAACTTGTATATTGTACTTTAACTTTTTCCATATTTGATGCATCATTTCGTATTATTATAAATTATATTATATATTAGATAAAGAAAAATAAATTATATAAAAGAACCTGTGATTTTTTTCGTATTTATTTGTTAATAAAAAACCACATTGTATTAAAGAGTAGGGGGTGTTAAAATTTGTTAATAATCATAACATGGGAACCAATTAGGAGTATAGTAGCATCTACATATATATATAGTTTATTAAATCAATAGATTTATAAGAATTATTTTCTTTATGCAGCCCGTGTAACACACGGGATTTTAAACTAGTCTATATTTATATTTATATCTATATCTATATATAGGGGCGGGATTTAGGGAAAACGCCTAAAAGTGTGAAAACGGTGAGAACGCCCCTCATCCGTTGGATCAAAACAATCTATGGATTAGATTGGCGCGGTGACGTTTTCATAAATAACATCAATTTTCTTATGTGGACGCGTTTCATTAAGGGTAAAAGGGTCTTTATATTGCTCTATACAAAACGCCAAACTCATGAGTAAAACGCCATTAAAATTCCCGCCTTAAACTACAAGCCGTACACATCATCTTTATCTAAACATCATTCATACAAAACGCCAAACTTTGTGTTTAACAGATAAAGCTGAACAAACACTGACTGAAACGGCCGAAGCTTCATTAATAACATTTATTATAACAAATTCCCGCCTAAACTACGCGCCAAAAACATCTTATATAAACAACGTCTCAGGACCTTCCATTGATCACACAAAAAATAAACGCCATATTTTACTAAATACCATTCAATTTATAAATGCCAAAAAGTTTAAAAACCACTGATTCACTGAATGGGTTGGACAACATTCTTAAGTGAGGATTAACAATGTTGTCCATCTTATTCAGCAAAATATTATTGAGTTAATCCTCACGTTATTAGAGGTAAGGTATTTTTATTTACTGAAAGCTATTATTTTTTTGGCGTTTATGTGTATGTCTGATCTTCTATGGTTTGTTATGTAACTTCCAAATCACATGTTATGCATAAAAAATGGAAAAATGTGAAAAAAAAATAAAAAATGGTATATAAAAATTATAAAACTCCAAATGCCAATATTGTGTGTTCTGAGAAAAAAATAAAAAAAGTACAAAAAACGGCAAACTACTCTTCACTTGCTCTCGAATACAGTGTCGATTTTCTTTTAGTTACGGGCTTCTGGCATGTCGATATGTAGTGTCCGTAAGCTTTACAATTCTTACACTGTCTTTCTTTCGCCCCGGGCTTCCGTTTTGTTTTTTTTTTTCGATAGCTTCCTCCTGTGTGGATTTCAAACGCTTGAGAGATCCAGAACCTTTTGACTTATACCCAACAGGGACTCTTATCAGATTCTTGCCGTTTTGATATTGACATGATATATCCGCAAATCTATCTCTAGTACTAGGAGGAGGAGCAACGATCTGCATATCTTGAACCTTCTTCATATAAGATTGAACATGATCCTTGTATAAGGATAGATCCTCCTTATTACCAGATAAACGGTTGAAAGTATTCCCCCGGTGCAAAAATAATTTCTGGCATCATAATTTGCACACCAGGATCAAGCTCGGTCATAAATTCATGACTCATTGAGTAATCGAAAGAGCAATTTGGTGAAGCCTCTTTACATCATCTATTCAAAATGTACTGTTTTGGAAATTCTATAATATCCAAACTTCTCAAAACATAAAATATATGTCTACATATCAAACCAAACTGCTCATAACACCTGCATGAGCAAGTGCTGGTGCAATCAGACTTACGGTACATTACCTGAAAAAATGGCAAAAACAATGTATGTATAAAACGCCTTGCAGACAATGTTTGTATAAAAACATAATTAAACAACAAACACAAAAACTCCATGCAAAAAAAAAATAAATAAATGTTTAAAAATATAATAAACACCATAAAAAACACCATTCAGAAAACACCAAAATAAAATACCCAAAAAAAACGCCATTGTTTACCTCGAATAAGGATGTACAAGGCTGCTGGAAATCATTTATGTAGAACTTAACAAACCCATTAGGTTGCTCTTTGTAACACCTCGTAAAATCATGACCAATACAATTAAGACACGTGTCATGGACTTAAACGTGTAACGGATTGATCTAGAGGGACTGAATTTGACAAACAATGTAAATATGTTAATAAAAGGGATCCAAAGTGTCAACATGCCATTTTTGGGCCTCTGATTGACCTCACACGATTTTCGTATTCTTAAATGAATAATTAAACGAACTTAGAAAGTCGTTTGTGTTAAAAATAAGGATCTTGTAAAACATAGGGGTTAAAAGTGTCAACATGTTGAAAAATACCTCTGAGTGACCTTTTACGAACCCAAAAACATTGTAACAATTATGTAATTTGATATCAAGAATAACGTATGTGAATTCTATGGAGTTCCGATGAATACAAGACGTTTCGGGTGATCGTACAACTAACCGGAAGCTTAACGAAGTTAGTTTTTAACTCAAGGCCCTTAAAAGTTAACTATGGGGGTCCTAAATGCAATAAATGGAACTTAAATAATGTTTGAATGGACCAGGGACCAAAAGTGCAAAGTTTAAAACATTTTTCAAGGTTTTGAAGGTTGTCGCGGGCCGCGTAAGACTTCCTTATGTCTTACGCGGGCCGCGAGAAAGTGCCAGTATCAGATAGAATTGGACAGGTGCGAGTCTAGCCAATTCCACCCCCTTAGAAGGCTGGTTTTCGAATTTAGGGACTGTACCAATGGTATTTCATGCATAGGGGACACCTGGGATGATCAAGGAACACTTGTAGACTTGTGTGGAGTGATCTTGTGAGTTATTTTTTACTATATATAGAACATAAGTTGCAACCATTTTTCTTGCTCACTTCAAGGCATTCTCTGGAGCTTGCTGGTCTTCAAACAAGTTTCCTTAAGCTTCATTTTCGTGCTAAGGACTACTGTAAGTGTTCTTAGCCTCCTAATTTCCGTTTTAATTAGTTTAATGACCAAAAGTCAAACTTATCGTAATTAAGGTTTGACTTAGTGATTAATCACTAATGGTCCAGCAATTAGTCAAATTAAAAGTAGTTATAAGTTGGTAATTATATAGGTAATAAACCCCTAAGAGGGCACCTACTGATTATCATCCTAACTTGGTCAAATGTCGGGTCAAACCTAATATTAAAAAGTCAACAGAAAGCTATTTTGCAAATAAATCAATAATTAACAATGTAGAAGCTATGGAACCTGTTTTAACATTGAAATAACTTGGTAATTAATGTAAGAACATGTTTAGACATGTTCAACCCGACAAATCTGAGTTTAGACTCGGTTCGCAACCGAAAGTCGCAAAAGTTGACTTTTGCTTTGACTTTCAGTTCTGACCCGATTAAGCTTAGTTTAAATATGCCTTAAGGTTCCTTTAGGACCATATTACATGTTAGTATAACCCTCTGTGATTATACAACATAGGTCCTTAATAATCTGAATCGTTTACATGTTTCCGTTAAATGCTTAATTATTGACCATAATGCCCTTTTATGAATAAAACGAGATTTTTAACAATGTGAGTGGACAAAAACCTTTATTACTAATATTTAAGGATGTCCTAAAAGTTTCACATCAGAATGTGGTCTAAAATGAGAGTTATGCACGATATCGTAAATTGAAGGCTTTTTTATTAATTAAACGGCATTTTCGGCATAAAGCCTATCTAAACCCAAATTTCGACATCAAACTTTTTCCCACTGATGTAAAATAATATTTTGGAATTTTTGGAGATTTTTAATAATTTTTAAACTGATCATAGCACAAGGTTCTTGCTTTGATTCGGTAATTGACGGTTATACCCTTTTTGCTAATAAAATGAGTTTTACATAACATTTTGATACCAAATCTTTTGCTACTGATTTCTTTTGATAAATAAAATATTTTAAACTTCATAAACTGATCAAAAACTCAGATTTCTTTAAATAACCCGAAAATCGCCAAAATGCCGACTTTTATGCGTTTTAAACGCATAGTATGGGTTAAAACCGTTTTTGACATATAAGACTTAATACCTACTTATGTTTTAAGTAAATTTTTATACTTTAAGAGTAAGTAAAAGTTTTGAACTCAGATTTCCAAATTTAACCTTTAAAGAATATGTGAAATGACCAAAATGCCCCTACGGTGCATAGTTTGGTCATGAAAGATGAAATACACATATGTATGATATCTTGCTGTTATAACCTCATAAAATAAATGTTTTCACAGAAGGTTTTGGATCAGACATTCAGTTTTTATTTAAACCTCATTTATAAATCTTAAAATGACCAAAATGCCCTTTCGGGACTTAAATTGGTTTTAAATTCATCTTGGGCATAATGAAAGATATCCTACTGATATCATAACATATTTTAAGCATATTTAACTTATGGAACCTGCTCGTGACTCATTTGGTTACCCGTTATGCATTATACGCGTTCGGTTCGGTTTATGTAACTAGTTTACGTAAATTGACCGAAACGGGTCAAACCTTATCATTTTTACTTCAAAATCCAGAATGTATTTAGTTTACCCACAATATACAAGTCCTCAAACTTGTCGGGTCTAAATCACATTCTAATCCGGTCTTCACTTAATCATGCGTTTCGAACCGTAAACCTTTTATTAAAACTAACCGGTCTAAATTTAAACTTAAGTAAGACCCGTTAGGAATCTAATAGGTTATTAAAACCTTCATTCCAGATTAAGGAGTCCAGTAAAAGATACCTGTGTTTACTGATTGATATACGGCTGAGATTAAAGTTTATAATTTTGCTCAGGTAAATACTTTTAACTTATTTTCCCTTATACGGGCTTGGGGTACGGTATATATATATATATAAAATACCGCTTGGTCGGGTATTGAATCTTTAATCGTATGGTGGTTAAATCATTTATATAACCCGTTTAATCTGTTTTGTTTGCTTAAAGCCTTTGGGGGGTTATTGACCGTGTCCTGGATATCCTCGGCTCATTCATAGAAATGGCCACGACTTAAGCACGGGGTGTAGGCATACACCTGCCGTTGCGTATATAAAAATATATAACCGCCTGTTCGAGAATAACTCGCCTAGGGATTATATTATGTGGTCTGTCTATTAATCTTTAACCCGGTATTCAGCCCGGGCTACTGAACGCATGACAAACATGTAAATCTTTAACAAGTTTATTTTTAAATAATTATCCCAAGTTATAAAAGATTATTTTGTGCCTTGTGCATTTAAATCAATTTTCTCAAAACATTTTCAAATGTGTCGATTAATTGTATTTACCAGTGTAAACTGACGTATTTTCCAAAAGGTTAAGTGCAGGTACTAAACGAAATAGGCTGGCTACTCCGGGTGAATAAATAAAGAAGTCTTGCAAGCTTTGTCACCTAAGAATCTGTTGAACAATATTTCCTTTGTTTTGATCCGCCTGTGGATCCTTTACATTTCTTTGTATATTATTTTTTGATACTTTCACTTCGGTTTGTAATATTTTAATTTAGACTTCCGCTGTGTATTTAAAACTGTGATTATTTGACTATGACGATATCAACTACGTCACGATACTCCCCACCGGGCCCACCGGTAATACGTGGAAATATCAGGGTGTGACAGGTTGGTATCATAGACAACATTGAGTGAATTAAACACTAGCCTTTTGTGTTTAATCTCAATAATACAGTTTGCACATTCCTGGACCTCCGAGTCTAGGCAAAGGACATAGGACTAATCCTAATCTTTCATTTTGTCCTTTATTGTTTTCTTTATTTCCTTTGTTGTTTTGGCAGGAACAAAAAGATGCCACCAAGAATCCGAGGAAGAGGCGGAAAAGGCAAGGCGCCCATTACCGCACGCAACGATCATGAAGCCGGGCCTTCGCACCTGCGCACACCATCAATCAGCATCAGCTTCGATCCTCAAGAGGATTGGAGGACTTACCTAGAGCCGGCGAGACGCTCAGTCTCCCTTAGCTCTTCACCCTCCTACCAAAACTCTTTCAGACCTCAGTCCGAAAATGAACCCCACAACTCCTATCACTCCTACATACCCCTCCAACGATCCAACTCCCATCACTCATTTAACGACCCCACACCTTATTTTCAAAGCCGGTTCAATCCGGTAAACCAATTTGAAGAACCCGCGGGTCATAACTTGCTAGGACCAGAGGACCATTTCTCCATGGACATGGAGGAAGACCCCGAATCGGCCCAACCACCAACAGGGACGCCCACGCATCCTATAGAAATTTCAGACGGATCATCCTTTCATGGTTCGCCTTATAGTGGTCCCGACAGTTTTACCGAGAGGTGGGCCACTCACCACTGGGAGTTCACTCCCTCTTTTAACCCTTAACCCCAGCAGCAGCAGGATCCCTCTGAGGATTCACGATTTCAGGCGGTCACGCCACCGCCACCACCACCGCCAGTACAGCAGCAGCCTCCGGAGCCACCGAGGCGAAGAAGACCAGGTGCACGGATGTCCGTGCGAGAAGGGGGTTTTCATTTCAGCACACCCCAACACTCAAGTGGCAGCCACTACCCACCACTTTATGAAGTCCCGCAAATGGGTGGGCCTTCAAACCCAATTTCAGAGGTCGACTCTGCACCAGCCGCACCTCCGCCACCCATGGGTTATAATAACCCGATTCCTTCTTACGCCGGTACAGCGGCGTATAACCCATTTGAACAGCCAACTTATCCTGGCTATAACTATTACAACTCCCCTGCCGTCGACCCATACGTTGAGGCGGCCAACTACAACGCCCTTCACCCTGAAGGACCATTTGGGACTCCGTACCAATCGGGGTACCTACCGCATGGGTATCAATACCCAATACCTCCTCAACCCCCGATTCAGCAGCAGCCGCAACCGCAACCAATTCCCCCTCAGCAACAGCAGGAAATCCTGTAGAGGCTGAACCGGGTGGAACAAGAAGTCGAACAGGAGCGTAGGAACCACCGAGGGTTTCTTAAGGGTTTGGCCAGCTTGATCAAGGGGAAGAAGAAGAGGGAGCATTGAGATCCTTATTTATTTAATTATTGTATTGTTATTTATTTTAATTAAGTCCCTGCGTGGACAAATTTATTTATGTAAGCAGTCCCTGTGAGGACTTGTATTTCCTTTTAGTCCCTGCGTGGACAATGTTATTTCTTTAAGTCCCGTTTAGGGCAATTATGTACTATTTATTTGAAATTTATTGGAATGTTTTAGTTAAATTTCATTTGTCATTATGTATAGGAAAATGTATATGAAATAAATCAAAAATATCATTCCTTTTTATTGATCTGCCAATATATTAAAAAGAATCTTAAAAGGTATAACCTAGCTTGTATGTCATTATAAGACCTGGCTATGATGGTAAAACCTAATTAAAAAGAGATTCATATCCCTGTTAACATCTGTAAACATGTTAGCACTCCTGGCAGAAGTGACTCGATAAAGTCACACATGTCATCCTTATATTGGATTCTTCCAATTCTTTATATAACCTAATGAATTAAAAATCATGGGTACAAATCATCAATAAAGATGATCATGAAATCGAACATCCATTAGTGATGTAGTGCCTATGGGCCACAATGATTGTCATATAAGACAAAAGGCAGTGGTAGTCTATGACTCCCTGTCAGAAAAGGTAATGAACTGCGTTCAATCCTCAATGCCCTGATTCTATAAAATCATGGCTTATGAATTAAAATATGTCCTTGTGACTAGCCCTTTTGTATGCCACCTGATTATCCCTAACAATTTATAAATGGGATAAAATACAATAGAAATTGACATAAATTGAATTAACCAAATGGATTAAAACTTCCATAATTAATGAATTGCCATAAAAGACAATTCCATAATAAACTCCTAAATGAGTCTTTGTCAATATTTTATGTAGCAATCTAGCTACATGGCTGGATCTGATGAAGTTAACAGCCACCCGAGGGAAAATCATAATAATGCCAGAATTAACTTAGCTGGTGAAGAACTGCAGGCATTGATAGACAATGCCGTTACTCGAGCTCTGGATAGAAGAGATAATGAATCAAATGGTACCCGTAGCAGAAGTCAGCTAGTACCACACTCAGATTCACCCTCCAAGACTCATACAACTCGCAAGAGCGAATCTCATCATTCTTCAAATCGGAAGAGTGTACCATCTTGACAGGTTGTGCTCAATCGGGAGCCTCGGGTCAAAACCTGTACATATAAGTATTTCATTTCCTGTAAGCCTAGAGACTTCACAGGAGAAAAAGGAGCAATCGACTGTATGACATGGCTGGATGAGATGGACACTGTAGTAGACATCAGTGGTTGCGCAGAGCAAGATATTGTAAAGTATGTTTCACAATCTTTCAAGGGAGAAGCATTAGCATGGTGGAGATCATTGATCCAAGCCACTGGGAAGATCCCATTATACAACATGAATTGGGAACAGTTTGTCGCCCTAATCAAAGAAAATTACTGTCCTCAACATGAAGTTGAGAAGATTGAGGCTGATTTCTTGAGCTTGACCATGAAGAATTTAGATTGCCAAGCCTATCTTACGAGCTTCAACACTATGTCACGTTTGGTTCCATACTTAGTTACACCCGAACCAAAGCGTATAGCTCGTTTCATTGGAGGATTAGCTCCAGAAGCTAAGGCAAGTGTGAAGGCGTCAAGACCCGCTACTTTTAGGTCGGCAGCCGATTTGTCCTTATCCCTTACGCTTGATGCAGTGAGATTGCGATCGCTTAGAAATTCCGATGAGGGGAAAAGGAAGCGTGAAGACGAAAACTCGATCCGATCTGACAAGAAGCATAAAAGGGAACTGTGAGAACAACAAGGGTTCAGGATTTAACAAAGGTAACCATCAAGCAGATGAGAAACCTAAATGCAAGACCTGCAAGAAACGCCATCTAGGAAAGTGCAGGTACGAATCAAAATCCTAATCGCAGACTAGAGCTTGTGGGATCTGCAAATCAAGTGAACATAAGACATTGGATTGTAAGAAGATAAAGGATGCGACCTATTACAATTGTACCGAAAAAAGGCACATCAAGTCCAACTGCCCCAAATACGCGAAGAAGCCCGAGGAAGCCAAGAATACCAATGCACGAGTCTTCCAGATGAATGTTCAGGAGGCCATTCAAAAAGACAACGTTATAACAGGTACCTTTCTTATAAATGATTTTATGCATGGGTACTATTTGATTCGGGTGCCGATAAATCGTTTGTAGATAACAAATTTTGTAAATTGTTAATCTGCCTGTTAGAACCTTAAGCATAAAATACGAGGTAGAATTGGCCAATGGTACCATAGAAACCACCTCAGCAATTCTAGATGGATGTTTTATATCCATTAGGAACCATTCTTTTCCTCTATCCTTGCTTCCAATGAAATTAGCCGGTTTTGATATAGTAATAGGCATGGATTGGTTATCTCGTAACCAAGCCCAAATCGTTTGCGATAAGAAGCAAGTAGTTGTCAAGACTCCATATGGTGAGCCACTCATGATTCAAGGGGATACCCAGTACGGGTTGCCTAAGCAAGTGTCTATGCTCAAGGCGTCAAGGTGTATGAAGAAGGGTTGTGTCATCTACATGGCACAAGTAACAATTGATGAACCGAAGCCCAGAATCGAAGACATCCCAGATATCTCTGAATATCCGGAAGTTTTTCCTGAAGAACTGCTCGGTCTACCTCCAGACATGCAAGTAGAATTCAGAATTGATATCATTCCTGGAGCAGCACCAGTTGCAAGAGCACCTTACTGGTTAGCACCAACTGAGATGAAGGAGCTGAGGACTCAGTTGGATGATTTGTTAGAAAAAAGATTTATTCGGCCTAGCTCTTCCCCTTGGGGAGCACCGATCCTGTTTGTGAAGAAAAAGGATGGATCAATGCGTTTATGTATTGATTATCGCGAGCTGAACAAAGTTACAATCAAGAATCGATATCCGTTACCCAGGATCGATGATCTATTCGATCAGCTCCAAGGAGCAAGCTACTTTTCCAATATCGATTTAAGATCAGGCTACCATCAGCTGAAGGTTAGAGATGAAGATGTACATAAGACTGCATTTAGAACTCGTTATGGACATTATGAGTTCTTGGTTATGCCTTCCGGGCTCACCAATGCACCAGCAGCGTTCATGGACCTCATGAATCGCGTTTGTAAGCCTTACTTGGACAAGTTTGTCATTGTTTTTACTGATGACATACTTATATATTCGAAGAATCAAGATGACCACGAGAAACACCTCCAGTGTATTCTTAAACTCCTACACCAAGAGAAACTCTACGCTAAGTTTTCCAAATGCAAGTTTTGGCTTCGAGAAGTCTAATTTCTTGGACATGTGGTAAACGAGCAAGGAATCCAGGTGGATCCCGCTAAAGTCAAAGCAGTTATGAATTGGCAAGAGCCCAAGACTCCTACCGAGATACGAAGTTTCTTGGGTTTAGCAGGATATTACAAAAGATTCATCGAAAATTTTTCAAGAATTGCTGCACCTTTAACATCGTTGACTTGCAAGAATGTCAAGTTTAACTGGGGTCCCAAGCAGCAGGAATCTTTTGATATCCTCAAGCAGAAATTAAGTAATGCTCCGGTGTTGACATTACCAGAAGGAATTCAAGAGTTTGTGGTGTACTGCGATGCATCGCACACAGGCATGGGATGTGTGCTTATGTAGAAAGGCAAGGTCATTGCCTATGCTTCCCGACAATTGAAGGTGCATGAAAAGAACTACACCACCCACGATTTGGAATTGGGTGCCGTTGTATTTGCACTGAAGCTATGGAGGCATTACCTGTATGGAACGAAGTGTGTGATCTAATCGGATCACAAAAGTCTTCAACACTTATTCAATCAAAAAGAGCTCAATATGAGACAACGTCGTTGGATGGAGACACTAAATGACTACGATTGTGAAATTCGCTACCATCCTGGTAAAGCGAATGTAGTTGCAGATGCTCTAAGCCGAAAGGAAAGAGTCAAACCTATAAGGATAAATGCCAAGAGCATTGAGCTGAAGAATAGCCTGAATGAAAGACTGTTAGCTGCACAAAAGGAAGCAGTTTTGGAAGCTAACCTTCCAAATGAATAGTTAAGTGTAACTGCTGAACAGTTAGCTCCTGGCAAGGATGGAATCCTCAAACTAAACAGAAGAATATGGGTTCCAATTTATGGAGGACTTTGAGAAGTAATACTTCAAGAAGCTCACAGCTCCAAGTATTCGGTACATCCTGGCTGTGATAAAATGTACCAGGATTTGAAGGCAAATTATTGGTGGATAGGTTTGAAGAAATCTATAGCCACTTATGTAGCTAAATGTCTGACATGCACGCAAGTTAAAGCTGAGCATCAGAAGCCGTCAGGTTTGCTGCAACAGCCTGAACTTCCCACTTGGAAGTGGGAAATGGTGACTATGGATTTTATCACCAAGTTACCGAAGACGAAGCGTGGGAATGATACTATTTGGGTTATAGTTGATAGATTAACCAAATCCGCCCACTTCTTACCAATTAAAGAAACCCACAGCTCAGATAAGCTAGCACAATTATATGTGGATGAGATTGTATCACTCCACGGAGTGCCAGTATCTATTATCTCGGAAAGGGATACTAGGTACACGTCTCACTTTTGGAAAAGCTTTCAGCAATCACTGGGCACACGATTAAATTTTAGCACTGCTTATCATCCCCAGACGGATGGACAGAGTGAGCGTACAATTCAGACGCTGGAGGATATGCTACGAGCCTGTGTTATAGACTTAGGAGGAAGTTGGGATGATCATCTTCCTTTGATTGAGTTTTCATACAATAACAGCTATCACTCAAGTATCCAAGCAGCACCTTTCGAAGCTCTGTACGGAAGGAAGTGTAGAACGCCCGTTTGCTGGGCAGAAGTTGGAGATGTCCAACTAACAGGACCTGATATAGTCCTAGAGATGACCGATAAGATTGTACAGATACGTGATCGTCTCAAAGCTGCCAGGGATAGGTAGAAAAGCTACGCAGATAAAAGGCGTAAACCTCTGAAATTCGAGGTAGGTGACAAAGTGCTACTTAAAGTATCACCCTGGAAAGGGGTAATGCGCTTTGGCAAGAAAGGAAAATTAAGCCCAAGGTACATCAGACCATTCGAGATCACCGAATGTGTCAGAACCGTGGCTTACAAGTTAAATCTGCCTGAAGAGCTCAGTGGAATTCATAATGTGTTCCACATTTGCAACTTGAAAAAGTGTCTAGCCGATGAATCGCTAGCTATGTCACATAAAGATGTGCACATAGACGAGAGCTTAAAGTTTATTGAAAAACCTTTGTCGATCGAGGATCGACAAGTTAAGAAGCTTCGAAGGAAGCATGTTCTGATTGTGAAGGTCAAATGGGATGCCCGCAGAGGTCCCGAATATACGTGGGAGGTTGAGTCCACAATGAAACAGAAATACCCTCGTTTATTTCAGCAAATCTCAAGGTCGAGATTTCTTTTAAGGGGGTGAGGATGTAACACCTCGTAAAATCACGACCAATACAATGAAGACACGTGTCATGGACTTAAACGTGTAACGGCTTGATCTAGAGGGACTGAATTTGATAAACAATGTAAATATGTTAAGAAAAGGGATCCAAAGTGTCAACATGCCATTTTTGTGCCTCTGATTGACCTCACACGACGTTCGTATTCTTAAACGAACTTAGAAAGTCCTTTGTGTTAAAAATAAGGATCTTGTAAAACATAGGGGTTAAAAGTGTCAACATGTTGAAAGATACCTCTGAGTGACCTTTTACGAACCCAAAAACATTGTAACAATTATGTAATTTGATATCAAGAATAACGTATGTGAATTTTGTGGAGTTCCGATGAATACAAGACGTTTCGGGTGATCGTACAACTAACCGGAAGCTTAACGAAGTTAGTTTTTAACTCAAGGCCCTTAAAAGTTAACTATGGGGGTCCTAAATGCAATAAATGGAACTTAAATAAAGTTTGAATGGACCAGGGACCAAAAGTGCAAAGTTTAAAACATTTTTCCCGGTTTTGAATGTTGTCGCGGGCCGCGTAAGACTTCCCTATGTCTTACGCGGGCCGCGAGAAAGTGCCAGTATCAGACAGAATTGGACAGGTGCGAGTCCAGCCAGTTCCACCACCTTAGAAGGCTGGTTTTCGAATTCAGGGACTGTACCAGTGGTATTTCATGCATAGGGGACACCTGGGATGATCAAGGAACACTTGTAGACTTGTGTGGAGTGATCTTGTGAGTTATTTTTGACTATATATAGAACATAAGTTGCAACCATTTTTCTTGCTCACTTCAATTCACTTCAAGGCATTCTCTGGAGCTTGCTGGTCTTCAAACAAGTTTCCTTAAGCTTCATTTTCATGCTAAGGACTATTGTAAGTGTTCTTAGCCTCCTAATTTCCGTATTAATTAGTTAAATGACCAAAAGTCAAACTTATCGTAATTAAGGTTTGACTTAGTGATTCATCACTAATGGTCCAGCAATTAGTCAAATTAAAAGTAGTTATAAGTTGGTAATTATGTAGGTAATAAACCCCTAAGAGGGCGCCTACAGATTATCACCCTAACTTGGTCAAATGTCGGGTCAAACCTAATATTAAAAAGTCAACAGAAAGCTATTTTGCAAATAAATCCATAATTAACAATGTAGAAGCTATGGAACCTGTTTTAACATTAAAATAACTTGGTAATTAATGTAAGAACATGTTTAGACATGTTCAACCCGACAAATCTGAGTTTAGACTCGGTTCGCAACCGAAAGTCGCAAAAGTTGACTTTTGCTTTGACTTTCAGTTCTGACCCGATTAAGCTTAGTTTAGATATGCCTTACGGTTCCTTTAGGACAATATTACATGTTAGTATAACTCTCTATGATTATACAACATAGGTCCTTAATAATCTGAATCGTTTGCATGTTTCCGTTAAATACTTAATTATTGACCATAATGCCCTTTTATGAATAAAACGAGATTTTTAACAATGTGAGTGGACAAAAACCTTTATTACTAATATTTAAGGATGTCCTAAAATTTTCACATCAGAATGTGGTCTAAAATGAGAGTTATGCACGATATCGTAAATTGAAGGCTTTTTGTTAATTAAACAGCATTTTCGGCATAAAGCCTATCTAAACCCAAATTTCGACACCAAAATTTTTACTCACTGATTTAAAAAAATATTTTGGGATTTTTGGTGATTTTTAATAATTTTTAAACTGATCATAGCACAAGGTTCTTGCTTTGATTCGGTAATTGACGGTTATACCCTTTTTGCTAATAAAATGAGTTTTACAAAACATTTTGATACCAAATCTTTTGCTACTGATTTCTTATGATAAATAAAATATTTTAAACTTCATAAACTGATCAAAAACTCAGATTTCTTTAAATAACCCGAAAATCGCCAAAATGCCGACTTTTATGTGTTTTAAAGGCATAGTATGGGTTAAAACCATTTTTGACATATAAGACTTAATACCTACTGATGTTTTAAGTAAATTTTTATACTTTAATAGTAAGTAAAAGTTTTGAACTCAGATTTCCAAATTTAACCTTTAAAGCATATGTGAAATGACCAAAATGCCCCTACGGTGCATAGTTTTGTCATGAATGATGAAATACACATATATATGATATCTTGTTGTTATAACCTCATAAAATAAATGTTTTCACAGAAGGTTTTGGACCAGACCTTCAGTTTTTATTTAAACCTCATTTATAAATCTTAAAATGACCAAAATGCCCTTTCAGGACTTAAATTGGTTTTAAATTCATCTTGGGCATAATGGAAGATATCCTACTGATATCATAACATATTTTAAGCATATTTAACTTATGGAACCTGCTCATGACTCATTTGGTTACCCGTTATGCATTATACGCGTTCGGTTCGGTTTATGTAACTAGTTTACGTAAATTGATCGAAATGGGTCAAACCTTATCATTTTTACTTCAAAATCCAGAATGTATTTAGTTTACCCACAATATACAAGTCCTCAAACTTGTCGGGTCTAAATCACATTCTAATCCGGTCTTCACTTAATCATGCGTTTCGAACCGTAAACCTTTCATTAAAACTAACCGGTCTAAGTTTAAACTTAAGTAAGACCCGTTAGGAATCTAATAGGTTATTAAAACCTTCATTCCAGATTAAGGAGTCCAGTAAAAGATACATGTGTTTACTGATTGATATACGGCTGAGATTAAAGTTTATAATTTTGCTCAGGTAAATACTTTTAACTTATTTTCCCTTATACGGGCTTGGGGTACGGTATATATATATAAAATACTGCTTGGTCGGGTATTGAATCTTTAATCGTATGGTGGTTAAATCATTTATATAACCCGTTTAATCTGTTTTGTTTGCTTAAAGCCTTTGGGGGGTTATTGACCGTGTCCTGGATATCCTCGGCTCATTCATAGAAATGGCCACGACTTAAGCACGGGGTGTAGGCATACACCTGCCGGTGCGTATATAAAAAGATATAACCGCCTGTTCGAGAATAACTCGCCGCGGGATTATATTATGTGGTGTGTCTATTAATCGTTAACCCGGTATTCAGCCCGGGCTACTGAACGCATGACAAACATGTAAATCTTTAACAAGTTTATTTTTAAATAATTATCCCAAGTTATAAAAGATTATTTGTGCCTTGTGCATTTAAATCAATTTTATCAAAACATTTTCAAATGTGTCGGTTAATTGTATTTACCAGTGTAAACTGACGTATTTTCCAAAATGTTAAGTGCAGGTACTAAACGAAATAGGCTGACTACTCCGGGTGAATAAATAAAGAAGTCTTGCAAGCTTTGTTACCTAAAAATCTGTTGAACAATATTTCCTTTGTTTTGATCCGCCTGTGGATCCTTTACATTCTGTTGTATATTATTTTATGATACTTTCACTTCGGTTTGTAATATTTTAATTTAGACTTCCGCTGTGTGTTTAAAATTGTGATTATTTGACTATGACGATATCAACTACGTCACGATACTCCCCACCGGGCTCACCGGTAATACGTTGAAATATCGGGGTGTGTGACACTCTTCCTAACGTTGATTTAAGCAATCCCCAATCCCGATTAGCTCAGTTTGAATGTCACAAAAATATTTTTTGTGTATATGTCAACAACTTGGCTCTCCAATACTTTATAATTACTTTTCAACTGGGGACGTTTGTATCGAGATTCATGATCATTTTTCTGGTGCGTGTGACGATGTGCTTCTATTGCAGTTTCGTAATGAGTTATGAACTCAACAAGAGTAGATTTTGAATTGCACACTTGACAAAAAAAAAATGGTTCTTACTCTCCGACCTCGATGTCGTACGCATAAGGCCCGACAATTCCTCCATTCAATAGTATGAAGGGATCCAAGATTCCCTAAGTGCAAAAATATGAGAAAGCCAGTCATTATCATCTAAATTGAACTCTCCAATAACCACTTCCAACATTAATTTGTTGTAATCCAACATTAATTTGTTGTAATCACAACTAAATTTAAAAAAAAAAAGAAATAAGCAAATAAAAAGACATGATGATTGATCAAAAGGGATCGACCCCATCTCTCAAAAAGAAAAGAAATAAATAAAAAGACATGATTGGTCAAAAGGGGATGGGTCCTATCTTTCAAGGGCTTGGCACTCGTTAATGCAATGGCGGAATATGGCATTGATGCCCTCAATAACCAGAGGGAGCGGTGTTTGGCATCTCCATCGGGCCATTTGGCATGGGCGCGCTAATGTACTACACAAAGTTCGATAATGATATTTTTGAATTAAGTTTTCAAAAAAAGCCCATTATTTCAATTTTCAAATATAATATAACTAGTAAGATTATCCACGCTACGCTGCGAGGTTTCGGTTGATATTTGTTTTGGTTTAGTATATCCACCATAAGAAATATGCTCAAAAGAATATCGATACATGTTTAATATCGATCGAAAACCATAAAAATAAATTTAAATTGTACAGTGGGACGGAATGATTTTAAAGTAATTGTAACCGGAAACGTAAATGTTTTCTTAAATATAACTTTAATGAAAAGGATCCTAAACTAAAACACTAAACATAAAGAAAAACTAAAAAATAATAAAGTCCAGAAAAAAATCAAGAAAGAAGGAAAAAAAAAAACCAATAGGATAAAAGCACTATCCACATAACTTACTAATTGTAATTTACGTTAAAACGTCGAACAACCGAAAACACATAAAAATAAGTAGGAAAACTAATTATCTTTGACACATATTTCCAAAGAAAATTTACATCGAATTGTAAACCAACTTGAATTTATACTGACGCGTGCATAAAATAAGCACGTAAGAAAATAGTGACGGCACGTTGCGGCGGTGTCGAAACGTAAAATGACTCGAATTTATAGCGTTTAATGAAAACGTATTATATTTGACTCGACGTGTTTTTGAACAAAATTTACATCAAAACGTAGACCATTTGAACACGTATATATAAATAAGCACGAAAACATGTTATATTTTACCAGACTCATTTATAGAAAATTTTTTGTCAAAACGTAGACCAACCGAAAATATACATAATAATAAGAATAAAAAATATGTTATAATTGACTCAACTTATCATCGGAAAAAAATTACGTCGAAACATAGATCAATTTGAATTTATAGTAACACGTATATAAAAGTAAACACATAAATCTTTATTACATATTTTTAGAAAGTTAAAAGTTTGTCGTCAATGTTGTTAAAGGATAAAAAAATAAAGAAAAATGATAAAGACAACAGGAAAAAAAGTCAAAAAGCAAAATAGAAAAAAAAAACAAAAGATTAAAAAAAACAAAAAGGCAAGGGTGATTATATAATTCTAAGCCTTTGATTACATAATTTTACTTAAATTAAAATGGTGATTTTTTATATAAATATCACCTACGCTTAATTATTTTTTTTAACAAGAGTTGTTATATACTTTAGAAACGGGTTAGGTATTAATTACTATTAGCAAGAGATTCCAAGTTTGTGAGATGGGTTAGGTATTAATTACTATTAGCAAGAGATTCCAAATTTGTGAGATAATTAACATGTACTCCTATTTGTCTTTATTATTCAACGCGTGTCCAGGACACTATAACCTAACTATTCATATTTATGGGGTTGTTTGATAACTTTTAAATGATTAAGTGCTGAACCAATAAGACTAAAGGGTATGGAGAGGATGGGCTTGGAGGGGATGAGCCGCCACGTAGGCGCCACGTAGGAGTGGCTTGGATGGGATGAACCTAGGGGGGGTGGGGGATGAACCCCTTTATATATATATATATATATATGTATGTATAGATGTATGTGTGTATAGAGAGAGGAGAGAGGATCGGCTAGATCGGCTGTGGGGGGCCGAATGAGCCGGGCCGGACATGAGGGGGATGGTGTGGGGGACCGGCGCCGGGCCTCAGCCGGCCCCCATACCCATTAGTCTAAGAGGTCTGGACCATTAACTGCTGAACTAGTAAGGGGTCTGAACCATTAAGAGTCAGTATAATGATTAATCGTTCAGAGGAAAATGTTTGACCAATTCAGATTAGAGGTATTAACCATTCAGACTCAGTATAATGGCTAACCATTCAGAGGCAAATGTCTGAACCATTCAGACATATTCTCACAAAACAAACAGTCTGAACCATTAAGTACTAAACCAGTAAGAGGTCTGAACCATTAAAAGCCCCGTTAGACCATGCATAGGGGGCATGATTCATCCTTGGGCGTTTTGCGCCAAGTGGCAGCCCAGTCAACAATGGGGCATTATTGGACGTTTTCTAAAATGGGTGTAGTGAGGATGTGGACATTGTGGGGCATTATGTTTGTAACAAAATTAAATAAAAAAAAAAACATCAAAAAAATTTGATTGGTTTTACAAATATGGAAATGAATCTGATTGGTCAAAACCTTGCCCCTATAGCGTTATTTAAAACACACCAGACCAAAAAAATGGCCAAACACGCCACGGGGGCAGAGGTGACGGCGTTTTCGGAAAAACGCCCACTACGTTCGGTCTTAAAAGGTAAACGAACAACCCATAAGCGTTTATTTATTACTCAAAAAAATATATAAATAAAAGTTTAAGGCTCAAACTATCCAGACACCTTATCTGCCTATTTAGACACCCTTTGCCTCGTATAGGCCTCGTATAGGCCTATACGAGGCGTATAGGGTTACATCAAAATCAGTGTCTGACTCATGTCACTTCTGGTTTGACTGCTTCAATACGCCTCGTATAGGCCTATACTGGGCGTATAGGACCCTTCGTATAGGCCTCATATATGACCCTTTGTCCTTTATATGCCTCGTATAGGCCTATACTGGGCGTCTTGAAGGGTTTTTTTTTTTTTTTTTTTTTTTTTTACAAACATTTTATACAATATTAATCCTTTTAGCAAACTTTTATACAAAAACAAGTTTTTTTATTTTAAATAATTAATATTAGGACCCCGCGTTGGTTTTTTTTAGTTGAAAAATGGATGTTTTGGTAGGGTAATTTGATTGTTTTTTGAATGTGATGTTTTTTGAGAAAAAAAATAGGTGTTTTGGTGGGGTAATTTGAGTTGTTTTTTAAGAAAAGTTTTATTTTTTTATGAAAATATTTTACCGTTTTCAAGATCGGCCTTTAAAAATATTCAATCGTAGAAATATTACATTGTTTTTAACATATAGTGTAGTATAGGTCTCGTATAGGTCCCTTATAGGTCTTGTATAGGCCTATCGACGTATACGGGCATTGTATCATATCCTATAGTATCGTATCGTATTGTATTGTATTGTATCGTATCGTATTGTATTGTATCGTATCGTATGTAGTATAAGTCTCGTATAGCTCTCGTATAGACCTATATGGGACCCATACGAGACTTATACTATACACTATACGATACGATACAATACCATACTATACGATACAATACGATACAATACGATACTATCGTATCATATAGTGTAGTATAGGTCCCTTACAGGTCTTGTATAGGCCTATCGACGTATACGGGTGTTGTATCGTATCGTATAGTGTATAGTATAAGTCTAGTATAGGTCCCATATAGGTCTTGTATAAGCCTATAGGCCTAAACGGGGCCTAAACCACACCTATAGTCCTATACGAGTGTTGTATTTTATCCAATAGTCTAATATCGTATTGTATTGTATCGTATCATATCGTATCGTATCGTATAGTGTAGTATAAATCTCGTATAGGCATTGTATGGGCCTATGGATGTGGTATCGTATCCTATAGTATCGTGTTGTATCGCATCGCATCGTATAGTATAGTGTAGTATAAGTCTCGTATAGGTCTTGTATAAGCCTATCGTGTTGTATCGTATCGTATAGTATAGTATAAGTCTCGTATAGGTCTCGTATAGGCATCGTATAATTAATATTAGTGTTATTATAATTAATATGAGTTTTTTATAATTAATATTAGGGTTATTGATATTAATATGAGTTTTTTATAATTAATATTAGTGTTATTATAATTAATATGAGTTTTTTATAATTAATATTAGTGTTATTATAATTAATATGAGTTTTTTATAATTAATATTAGGGTTATTGATATTAATATGAGTTTTTATAATTAATATTAGTGTTATTATAATTAATATGAGTTTTTTATAATTAATATTAGGGTTATTGATATTAATATGAGTTTTTTATAATTAATATTAGTGTTATTATAATTAATATGAGTTTTTTATTGTTATTAAGAAAAGTTTTATTTTTTCATAAAAATATTTTAAAATATTCGATCGTATAAAAAAAACCAACGAGAGGTCCTAATATTAATTATTTAAAATAAAAAAACTTGTTTTTGTATAAAAGTTTGCTAAAACGATTAATATTGTATAAAATGTTTGTTAAAAAAAAAAAAAACCTTCAAGACGCCTAGTATAGGGCTATACTGGGCGTCTATGTGGACCAAAAGACCATTAAACCCCTGAATTAGGCCTATACCGCGATTATGTGCCTTTTTCAGCTTTATACTTCTAAATTATTATTATATATTTATTTACATATCAATCATCCAATCTGTATATACTGTAAACCACCAATCAAGTCAGTCAAATGCACCCCAAAATTCATTTCAGTTGTGCTAATTCCTCCTACTTTTGCATAATATGCATTATTATAGTACCTGCAGAAATAAAAATAAAATTCAATATAACTTTTTCAAAAACAACAACTAAAATACCACAGTTGGGTTCTAAAAATTTAAAAACTTTAGTTATAAAATATGATATTACAACTTATAATGCACAAAAGACAACTAACTCACTTTGACATAATTATGCTGAAATAGACCATTCACCACTAAGTTGCATTTAGAGTCAAATGCAACTTATTTAAAAAGGTTGCTTATAAAAAGTTGCGTTAGCCCTATTTTCTAGTAGTGTTTAAAGAGTAATTTACTAGTATTGATTTGCAAGTAAATAAATGATAATTGTATCCTATTGTAGCTTTGAGTATGGATTCACAAGACCAAGGTATGTACTACACCAACCTTCTTCATGGAAACTCTATTGTAAGCCTTGACGATTCTCCACCCTTACCCACTAATCCAATCAGCGTTAAGAAATCAACAAGGGGTGTGAATTTCATCCCGGAAGAAGACAAGCTAGTTGTCTCCGGCTGGCTTAATCATAGCCTTGATGCCATTCAAGGAACAGATCAGAAATACTCTCAGTTATGGGAAAAAATCTTAGAGTACTTTCAGCAACATAAAGAAACCACAACCGAGCGAACGGTCAAGTCCTTATCAAATCGATGGTCTTGTATTCAAAAGGCCACTAATAGCTTTTGTTCATGCCTAGCTCAAGTTGAACGATTAAATCAAAGCGGCATGACTGAGCAGGATAAGGTAAAATAATCCACACTCATCTTGTTTTAATAGTATTTTATATTACTTTATTTTGTTCTTATAACATGTATTTTATTTGTTTAAATGCAAGTTTGATAAGGCGAAAATTATGTACCAATCAGAAGAAAAGTGCAACTTTCTGTTCGAGCATTGTTGGAACCTATTAAAGGACCAACCTAAGTGGATTTTGCGGGATGCCGCAAAGCAAAGGAAGACGATGGTCCCACCCCCGACCCCAACCACAACCCCATCCCCAACGCGAAATGTCATTGAAGATGAAGTTGTCGAATTGGATCGACCAATAGGTAAGAAAGCTGCTGAAAAAAAACGAAAGGCTGGTAAGCAAACTGAGGAACTTATTCAACTCAGAAAGATGAAGTTTACACTTTTAGAGGAGGCGCAAGCTCAAGAGAAAGAGTATTTTCGCCTTAAGACCGAGAAGATGGAGTATGATAAGAAAGCGGAAGATGAAAGGTTGAGGTTACTGTCAGAAAAGTTAAGGATTGAAGCTGAGAAAACAGAACTTGCAAAGAAGGAATCGGACCAGAGGATTATGATGATGGATGTGAGCGGTATGACAGAAATCCAACGACTGTATTTTGAAGAACTTCAAAGGGAAATCGTAATGAGGCGCGACCATGCCTGAGATAATCAGCTTTGAACCGAACACTAGCGCGTTTTTTGGGTGCTACACGGAAATATTACCATCTATATTTTGGTGTTACAAGGAAGTATTACTACACATATTTTGTAGCTTTGTCTAACCTCATACTTATATGTTTTTGGTGTTACGTGTAAATCAATTGTGTAGGCTATTAAATGGGTCAAACTTGGCATGATTCGGTATCTTAAACTGTTGTTTGTAGTCTGATGGTAGTGAAAATGGATGGTATGATATTTGATTTGATCATTATTGTTTTCCAAGTGAGAATGTATATTATAATACGCAGTAAGTGGTTTGTCTCTTCACTTGACCCGTTTGATCAAGGTGGAAATTTCATCATAAACGGGAGTGAAAAAGAGACAACCGACCCGAAAAACCAAAAAATAATTAGTATTTATGGTGATTATTGTTTTCCAAGCAATTTAAAGTAACCCGACCCGAAAAACCCAAAAATAATAATTAGTAGTATAATTTCTATAAACAAAGTTATTAGAATCAATATTAAAAGAAAAAATATAATAAGACAAAATAGATAGTAGTTAAAATTGTAAGTGAAAGAAAGAGAAGAAATAATAATAAAAAAAGAATACAGAGATAGGTATAAGGAGTTGGATGTAGGAGGTTTTTTAAAATGTGAGATAAATTTTAAAAAGTGATGATTTTAAGTTAAATTATAAGGTTAAAGATGATTCCTTGGATGAGAATGCTCTAAGGTGTGTAAATATGTAGACCCAAGTTTAATCATCAAATCTCAACTGTTCGGGCAAAATTGTGATCTCTCTCCCACCTCAACTTCTTCTTCTTCTTCTCTCTCTAACATCGCCATGGTTTCCTCACTCTCTCTCTTTCTACACTCTCGTCATCAACAGAAGCAGCATCTGACTCTCTCTTCTACTTTCTCTCTCTTCCCTGTTCTCATACTCTTCAATTTCTCATCTTCCCCCCCAAAAAAAAAAATCTGCAGCGAATTCAATCAGGTGCAGCAGCAGCAACAATGAAGGTTCTTCTACACCGGCAACTTCTCGGAAGCTTGGCGTATCAGTTTACAAGCCTAAATCCTACCAAGTTCTTGTTGCAGATGCCGCCAATTCACTTGCCTGTGCCCTCGATGACGCCAAAACTCGTCTCGAAATTGATTTTCCGTAATTCTCTTATCTAATTCCCCTATTTGGTTAATTAGGTTAAAGGTTTAGAAGGAAAATGTTAGCTTAATGTGCTAATTGTTCTTCATTGCATGACTTGTTTTGTTCGTTGAGTGTTTTTCCTAAATAGAAAAAAAAAAACAAGTAGCCATTAGTACCCTGCATATAATGAGGATGAGTAATTATGTGTAAATTCTGGAAATGTGATTGTAAATAATTGGATAATGTATATAAAATTAGGTAAATCTCGCATTAGTATAGAAGGTTGATATGCAAAAGCGTCTTGAGGTGGGTAAAATTAGGGTGTGGAGGAGGCTGCTGACATGTAAAAGAGATTATGAATGGTTTACTTGAAAAAGAAGGTTGATATGTAAAAGCGACGAGACAGACGCAGCTTATGGTTGTACATAGAACAACACCTCATATACGAGTGCATTTTGCCTCAACTTTCGGGATGTAAACGCGTCACTCTTTTTAAAACCAAGCTTGGACACAGTTCATCACTCTTTCTTTAATTATCGAGTATATACATTGTTTGCTTGCCAGCTATTCAGTTGTCATAACTCTAACTTTGATAAAACTGCTGCTTACATTTGTTATTTTTAGTTTGCTTCCATTTTAAATTGTTGACATCAACAGGCCATTACCTACCAGCATTTCTTCATATAAGGTATCTTCATAGACTTATGCTGCTTCTGTAAAATGAAGCTTTTTTTGCTAAGTAAAAAGCTTCCCCAGTATGACATGTGAAGGGATCTTCAGATGAGTTTACTGATGCCAATGTGCAACTTGCATTGGCTGTTGTAAGGAAGGTACAAGAAATTAGGTAAACCCGAGCCCGCATTGTAGGACATCTTTATTTTCTGTTTCATTTTCTTAATTTGAAGTGTCTACTAGACGTGGCAATATGGTTGCTTTAGGTACAGGTCCAAAACACTTTCTATATGCTTACATACTGCAGCGTTTATTTAATGTGAAAGAGGAATATATACTTGTGATCGTATTGACAAATATAGAATATATTAATTAGAATGTAATCTAGACTTAGATTATTTGATTATGTATTTTGATTAGATATTGGTCACAAGGCAGAAAACGAAAGTCAAACTTGACAAAAGTCAAAGGCCGTTAATTGGCGGTTAATGACAGTTTTCTGGTACCCCAAACGAATGGGTATAACTACCTTGTTCGTATGGTTTCATGGACTATAAATAGGCGCAAAATTGTATGGATAAGTAGATCAATTTTATAATCAAAAAGGTCTGCGTTGACTTTCGTTGACAGATTAAATTTATCCAAGTTGATCCCATGTTCTTGTTCTTGATGTATGATTAATTCCTACTTAAGTGTTGTTGATATCCAACAATAATTACAATTTTTGTTGCATAAGTGACCCATTTATGACATTTTTTTTATAACTGACCCGTTTATAACAAATTTTTCGTATAACTGACCCGTTTATGACACAGATAGGTGGCAGTCTGACAAACTGCCAACACTTTACGTATTCATTTGTTGCAGCACCCGTGAACTTGCTACCATCGACACATATCTGTTAAGTGTGTATTTTCTCTTATATGGATCGGTTAAGTATCGGGTTTTTTTTTTTTGGTTAAAAAAAAAACGTGTAGAGTTATATAAAATATAAAACGTGTTTTTTTTTTGGTTTATTCCAACTATTGTTACAGGGCCCTGGCAGGTGATGCTTAAGCAAACAGATAATTCCTGTGCTTGTGTTGCCGAAAGTGAAACCCGCTTCACACTTAATGAAGTAAGTACCGAAGATAACTAGTCAAAATGGGTTTGAGTCAACAGGGTACATTTTGTGTCTGTCGGGTTGACCCAGAACCTTGTTTGTCCAATTTTGAAGGGAGTTTGACATTGCTTATTTTATGCTTATAAGCACAAGCAGGTAAACAAATTTATCAAGAATAATTAGTTTGAGATAAGCAGTTTCAAACTTCTATTGAAACAATTTATTACACCCTATAATAAGCATATAACGTATAAACAATTTATTTTGAGATTGAAGTAGACATAGGAGATGGGTTGCGGTGGCCCAACATCCCCTTAGTGTGACAAACATGATTGCAAAAATTATCTTAATTCAGTAATGTTTTATAAAAAAATAATTTAGGAAATTTTTTATAGAACGTTTGAGTCGTTTCTTTTTAAGCCAGTTGTGTTTACTTGTTCGTTTGACCCATTAGGGATAAAAGGTAACCCGAATCAAAACATTGATAGACATTTGTTTGGTATGGACAGACCAAAGAAGAACCGCTACTGGTTCTTGAACTGAAGGATGAACAAGGAAGCCAACTTGAGTTCCTTCGCAGGGGCTATAAGGTAAATTTTATCAGCTCATCATCCTCATTCTCATTACCATAATTATTTTATAAATTGATGGTAATTCACAAGCTATTTCTTGGCTAAATAACTATACCTTTATACAGTAATCCATCTTTAAATAAAATGATTTATAGAAATACATGCATATTGAATACACTTTGAGCGCCTTCCAACCAATTTGACCTGTTCAGCTTGATTTCAATTTAGTCACTTTCTCATTTTGTGAATTTGACTTTGTAGAGTAAAAACGTTTGACCTGTTTCCATAACCCAAATTGACCCATTTACTAGATTTCTTAGTCTACATTTTAGCATAATTCAGTGTGTTTTCTGCAGACTGCAACTTGGTGGGAGAAAGACGTCGATTTGGAGTTATCTTCAGCATGGCATAACTAAGTTGAACCCGATAAAACAGGGCCTAGTCATGATCATTTCATATTGTTTTTACATGTATTTCAATCGATACTCATCTTTCCTCTTAATTTTTTTTTCTGAAGTTTTATATACTTCCATTTTTTGTCACTAGGTCTCTTATTGGTCATAGTGAAGAATATATACGTATCACCATTCACCATAGACTTATTTTTATTTTCTTAATTTGAAGTGTCTACTAGACGTGGCAATATGGTTGCTTTAGGTACAGGTCCAAACAAATAATTTTTTTTATGCTAAAACGTGGCAATATAGTGAAGAATAATTTTTTATTTTCTTAATTTGAAGTGTCTACTAGAAGTGTCTACTAGACGTGGCAATATGGTTGCTTTAGGTACAGGTCCAAACAAAACACTTTTTGTCCCAAATTTGTGATTTTAATTAATAAATGAATTGTATTTCAAATACGATTGCTATAAACATGTTCCTTCAAGAACAATATAGTTTTTTGAACAATAGTGAAGCTAATTTTTTTAATTCGACCCAAATATGACCCAAATCAACCCATTCACAAATCACAAGTAAACGCGTCGAAATAGCCATTCACATCTAATGCATAATTTTCTGTCGCCCCGCTTGCGGTATGCTCATATAATGTATATATGCGTGGGCGCTCGGGGGGCAAAAGTGAAAGTGCATTAATTTTAACGTTATTTTACTAATTTCGTGAAAATAACGTTAAAAGAGGGGGACAGTTAATCATGCATCATGTGGTGGCGTTGATAGCCAAAAGACAAGGGGGTGCATGCACTAATCGGCGTTTGTCTCAATTGCTGAGTGTTATGTGCCTTATGTCCAAGGCTTGATGCAAAACCACAATCGAGCCGGGGGTCTCATTGGAAGCAGCCTCTCTATTCCTACGGGGTAGAGGTAAGGCTGTCTACATCTCACCCTCCTCAGACCCTACCTTAGCTTTGCTATTGGTGGGATATACTGAGTATGATGATGATGATCTAATGCATAATTTTCTATGGATTGGTGTTGAAGATAATGGGCAAGCACTGGAGCAACCTTTAAACCTATTTATATGAAATAGAAATCGGTTAATTTGGGTTATATTTTATTATTTACACGTTATATGGGTAAAAAATAATAAAATCGGTTAAGAAGAAAAAGGGTAAAAAGTATCATCATAGCAATACCAAAATGCTTATTTACCTCAATTTCCCCCAGATTTGCCGCATCCATTTTACACCTTTTTTACTCGCTTCAAAGAAAATGATCATACAAAGAACAACCTTACTAATGCAAACAACACGACATAACATTATCCAGTTTTGATACATAGTTTTCAAATTTTGAGGTAAAGCATGAAACATATTACAACATCAACAAGAAAACATGTGACACCAATTTGAGGTAAAGCATGAAACATATTACAACATCAACAAGAAAACATGTGACACCAATTTGAGGTAAAGCATGAAACATATTACATCAACAAGAAAACATGTGACAACAATACTTATGTATAACATCATAAACCATATACCTCAATTTACTCAGAAAACCGAAATATGCAATCCTCCATGATCTTCTCACTATCAATGGACCCATAATCATCCAGAATCCACTAACAAATCCAATCACTATGCTTATAATAAACCCCCAATCTGCTCCGTTGTCTTCTTTTTTCTCACCTATTGTTTGAGTTGCTGCTTCAACTGGTTCACAACTATTAGTTTCAGTTAGTGGAGCTCCACAAAGTTTGTTGCCAAAGAAGCTAGACTCACCGAAGCTTTGAAGCTGTGTACTTGTAGGAATTCTTCCTGTCAAACTGTTGAAGGACACGTTGAAGCTACTCAAGAAATGTAAACTTGACAAGCTCATGGGAAGTTCCCCGAAAAGCCTGTTTACGGATAAATCTAAAGATATCAGTTCTTTCATGTTTCCAATCTTCTCTGGGATACTTCCACTCAATTGATTTCTTGATAAATTCAACGATTTTAACTCCAAGAGGGACATTAGCTCACTAGGAATGTGTCCTGTGAGATTGTTACTCGAAAGGTCTATCAACATCACTAATGGAAGAATACTGCTATATGTGTCCTCTCGTCCGTTCGTCACCAATGAATCACCAGCAATAAATAATTCAGGTCCAGTAATGATGTAAGCAAAGTCTCCTGAATTGCTTTCGATGCCGGAAAGGATGCTAAAGTTGTTGAAGCATCTCGGAATATTTCCAGATAGGATGTTATGAGCAAGATCTAATATTTGAATATGTCTAATATGACAAAGCTCATGAGGAATATTTCCGTTTAAACGGTTTGATCGAAGGTTAAGAATTCTTAAAAGAGTAAGTTTTGTTCCAATCCATGTTGGAATGCTTCCAGTAAGTTCATTCCTTCCAAGTTCAAGAACATCTAGTTCTGTTAAGTTCATTAGAGAATAATGTAATCTTCCGGAGATCTTGTTCCCATGCATGTTCAGATACGTTAAATGTAAAGAACCCAATGTTCTTGGAATCTCACCAGACAAACTGTTATTCCCCAAATTTAAGATACCCAACCTTGGCCATTTCTCCCAACACTCTGGAATGTCACCCGAGAGATGATTATTTTCCAAATTAAGATAATATGTTATTGTCACACCACTGGAACACAACAAAGGATGTAACGATCCCCAAAACCCATTCGAGCTAATGTCAATATATTCAAGTGTGGCAGGGATACCAGAGAACGTTAATGGTCCTCGGATATGATTATTTGACATATTCAAATAAATTAAATTGGAGAATGATCTCACAAATGATTCGGGCATGGGCGATGAAATGCCTGCGTTGCTTATGTCTAATCCCCCTAAATCCTTCTGTGATTGCAACCACAGCGGAAATTGAGGCCCTAAAACCCAATTTCTCATAGACAAATATTCCAACTGGAAAGGGGGAATCCATTTTGCAACTTGCAGCCTTAAGATTAATTTGTTAGTTGATCCATCTAGATCCTTCAAGCTCGCTAGTTTGATAAAGTGAGCTTCTGTCACAACACCTGTAAGCAAATTATGAGAAAAATCTAAAGAAGTCAACTTTGAAAGTTGTCCGAGGCTATCAGGAAGGCTGCCATCCAGTCGATTATAACTAATACTCAACTCCGCCAACGATGATAGTTGTCCAATTGAGTATGGAATGGGACCAGAAATTTGATTTACACTAAGATCTAATGTTTTGAGAAATGACAAGTTTCCTATGGAATGAGGAATTATACCAGTTATATAGTTGTTGGACAAGGATAATGACTCCAAGGCAGGTGATTTGCACTCGAAAAAACTTTCAAGAAAATATGTCAGACTAATATTACCAATATTGTTTAAAGACAAATCAATCTCTCTCAAATTACAAAAGTTACCCAATGATTTTGGTATTCTCTTAGTGAGTTGATTTTCAAACAAGTCGAGGCTAATAAGATTTGTTAGATTTTGAAGGGAATCTAGAACTGAACTTGAAATACCACAATATCTAATATCTAACGAGATCAGATTGCTACCGGACAACTCTTGAAATATTGAGGAAGAATTCATGAAATCATTCCAGGCAACATGAAGCAACTCAAGAGAAGTCAGATTGCGGAAGCTAGGAATAGGACCATGAAAATCACACCAAGTTAAATCCAATGAAACTAGACTAGTTACACTGAATATCCACTGTGATACTGAACTGTTAAAATTATTATAAGAAAGATCGAGAACAGAAAGTGATGTGAGATTGACACTAGGAACATACATGTGTAGATTTGAGAGTTCACACCAAGACAAATGTAGCTGGACCAAAGAAGGAAGGGTGTTAATCACCTGAAGCCAATCGGTTGCTTTGCTAAGGTCCACGCCACTCATATCGAGGTGATGCAACATACCAAGACTTGACAACCACTTCATATTCGCCATGCTCGTTCTTTCAACATATAGATCATGAAAACTTCCGAGACACAGAACATGTAATTCTGAGAGATTCCCTAGTTGTGGAGGGATTGTTCCGCTAAAATTGGAACGTGAAAGGTTAAGGTACCTTAGGTTTTGAAAAGAACCAATGAATTTAGGAACTTGGATGCCCCCAAAATCATTGCAACTCAAATCCAGATGCTTGAGTTGCTTTAGATCCAACAAAGATCGACTTATATCCCCTCTCAATTTCTGCTTCAAGGCTTCTGTGTATGCACAAAGACCGTCAAGTCCAGGAAGATGAATACGATGAACATGACCTGTAGAATTATCACAAGCTATCCCAGCCCATGTACAACAGTCCTTGTTCTCAGCAACCCACGAAGCGAGTCGTTGTGATTCATCAGTGAGGCCATGCTTGAACCGGAGAAGTGCTTGTCTCTCAACGTCATTGCAATGAGAGTTTTGATTAGATGAGCATAAACGAAACAAGGCCAAAACAACAAGTAAGAACAAGTGAAAACAAGAGAAACAAGAATATGAAGATCGAGCACTCATATTGTTTGATATTAGTTTAGAAGATGAGATGGGAGCTTAGTCTAAACTTGAATATTTATAAGGGAAAATCACGAAAATAGCCAAATCAACGCCGTTTTTTCAATTTTGGCCAACGGACACCCCTCACCGAGCTGAAAGCTGAAACGGCACAAGATTTCCTTTAAACGGCCAGCCAACCGTTGAGTGCCACGTGTCCGACAAAGCCTGTAACGGCTTGAGGTTGCTGCAGTCCACGCCACATGTCCAACCAATGTTGAAAGATCTTAGCCAAGCCGTTACAATCGGCTCCTGTTGAAAGATCTTAGCCGAGTTCCTTCAATGAGCCAAGCCGTGTGCTTAGGTTGTAGCAGAGCCGTTACCGTACACACGTGGACCCCACTTCTGCAAGCCAAGCCGTTTCAGCTGGCTCCGAGCCGGTTCGCCCCATTGTTTGTGCCGTCTCAACTGCTCCGAGCCGTTTCAGCTGGCTCCGAACCGGTACAGCTGCAGCGAGCCGTTTCAACCTATACTTCGAGCCGGGTCAATGTGTTGTTCGAGCCGTTTGACCGTCTGTTCCCCTATATATTTACCCACTTGTTTTTTTTTTTGTGTTCTTGTTAAACGAATCCCTCTACCACACTTAAATCTCATAGAAAATGTTATCTAGCTTTCTTTATTTGATTGTCATAGATGTTTTCGTGTATCAAAGGCAAGAAATATTTATGAAACCTCATGTATCTGTTAGTGTAAAAGACGTGTTCCTGGGCTTTAATTGTCAAATTAGTTTTTGATATCGTTTCTCATATTGGAGTGTCCTTCTCTTCAGAAATGCCACCTCTACTTACCCAGTGAGTGTGGATTGAACTTTCGAGTTCAAGACGCATCTTTATCATTGCTACAAGCGTTTTGACTCGAATTTCAGAAGAAGATATTTGATTCACTCCTAACTTTCAATTTGCTCTCGGTTATCAACCGAGTCCTAAGCTGCGGTTTGGCGAAGTTATGTTGTTTTCTGAAGACTGCTTGCTTGGAGACCGAGCTTTTTTCTCTACTAGCCGTTTCAGCGGTTTGGCGAAGTTATGTTTCTATTTTTACATGTTATATCTTTTATGTAATTTGTATTAAATAATAATAAAAGTTACTTGTTTTTCATTCGATATATAATAGTGCAGTAAATTACCATGCAAGTAATTTTAAATCTGTTTGGGCCGTTCATTTTAAATAATTTTAAATTTGTTTGGGTTGTTTATGTTTTTGGACCGTTCATAAAAAAATGTTTTTAAATCTGTTTTGTTTGGGCTGTTTATGTTTTTGGGCCGTCCATTTTAATCAGTTTTAAATCTGTTTTGGCTGTTTTTGTGTTTGGGCCGTTCACTACAAAAATAAACTTAACAAGTTAACGGGAAAAAAATAAATAAATAAATAAAGAATCTCAACCGCCTTTTTTAGCCAAAAAAAATTATATTAAAAAAACCTCAAGTGCGTTTACTAAAAGCTAACCGTTGCCGTTCCAAGTTCCCACGTTTACCCACTTTATAAATACCCTCACCACGTTCCAGTTCACCACGCCGTCTGAAATCCAAAAATATTCGCCGTTTTCAATAGAATTCTTCTCCGACTCCGTCAACGACTAACCTGAAAAATGGCAAATTCCTGGACCGACGTCGAAGACATCGCATTGTGTGAAGCATGGGAGGAGGCCATGACCGATCCCCCAAGACGTGGACAGGGGGGGGGCTCTGGGTTCGGGTTCAACAGATTTTTGGGCAGCTTCGTGGTCCAGACCATAACCGGACTGTCGACGCCTTATCGTCCAGGTTTCGTGTGCTGTGATTGGAATGTGAGAGGTTTGACCGCTATTTCAAGAATGTGGAGAGAGAAATGCCGGACCTGTTTGAGGACGATCAGAAGGAGGTGGCCCTGATCAACTACCGTCATGACGAGGGACCTGAATTCAAGCATGTCTCGGAGTGGGAGGCTATTAGGATTTGGTTTTAGATTTTTTTTATTATGTTTTGTTTACTTTTTTTATGTTATGTTTAATGTTTATGTTTGTTATATTAATATAAAAAAATTTTTGTCTCCTTAAAAAAATAACTTAAAAAATAAAAAATATATATTGTTAACAATGTTTATGTTTGTTAATTAAAAATTTTATTATATTTGAGTCCGTTAACAAACGGCTTGGGCCCAAGTATTAGAAATTAAAAGGGCCGTTAATTTAAAACGTGGTGGGCTGTTTGGGCCGTTCTTTTCAAACGTTGTTGCCTGTTTGTGCCCAAACATTAGAAATTTTTGTGTTTGGGCCGTCCATATAAAACAGGCCCACGTATTACAAAATAAAAGTGGCCCAAGTATTAGAAAATATGTTTTATAAAAGTGGTCCAAATTTGTTAATATAAAAAAGTTTTTATGTCTCCTTAAAAAAATAACTTAAAAAATTAAAAATATATCTACTGTTAACAATGTTTATGTTTTTAATTAAAAATTTTATTATATTTGAGTCCGTTAACAAAACGGCTCCGGCCCAAGTATTAGAAAATTAAAAGGGTCGTTAATTTAAAACGTGGTGGGCTGTTTGGGCCATTCATTTCAAACGTTGTTGCCCAAATATGCTTTATAATAGTGGCCCAAATTTGTTAATATAAAATAGTTTTTATGTTAATACAAAAAAGTTTAATGTGTAATATTTATGTTTTTATATTAATATAAAAAAGTTTTTGTCTCCTTTAAAAAATAACTTAAAAAATTAAAAAAAATTATTACAACATAGTTTTTTTTATAAAACAGGCATATGTTTTATAATAATTAATCTTTTTAAAGCAGTGGGCTGTTTGGGCCGTTAATTTAAAACGCAGTGGGCTGTTTGGTGTTTATTTTTATTTTCTTTTATTTAAATATGTTTTATAATAATTAATCTTTATAATAAGTTAAACCTAAAATAAAACAGTGTTCGACCAAATAAGTTAACGGCCCAAACATTAGATAATTAAACTGTTTGGGCCGTCCATATATAGCGTGTGGGCTGTTTAGGCCCGAATATGTTTTATAAAACGTTGTGGGGGCCCAAACACTAGAAATTTTTGTTGTGTTTGGGTTGTTTTGGCCAAAATATGTTTATAAAAATTAATGCGTAAAAAGAGTTAAAAAACTAAAATCACGGTTCACATAGACAAACGGTTAAAAGTCATACATTTAAGTTGCACGATACAACCTAAATATTACAAATTCATTTCGTGAATTACAGATAAATTTTTAAAGTTTCAAACACCGAAAGATGTTCAAAGTCCTCGTCGTAAAGTATTGCGTAGTCGAGCAGCGCCTCTTCAACGACCTCTTTTTCTTCCATGTTCGGATTAGTTTTTTTAACATTTTTGCACCTTCCTAAAAAACGGTTACATTTAAAGTGTAGAAAAGCAAGACGAGTCGTCAAGGCATCGACACTTCGGGACGTCTCTTGTAGGTGAATGCAAAAGTAGTTGAAAACCTGTCCCCAGAAGGCAGCATCGGAAACTGAATAAGTGCCCAGATCACGAGCGGCAGCGTACGAAACGACAGCAGCAATATCTTCCACGTCGGTCCAAGAATCCATTTTTTTTTGTTAGTGGGAACTTTGAGATGAGAATGGGGTTAAATGGGAGTATAATATTTAAATATTAAAACATATTAAAAAGAAGAGTTATTTTATTTAACAGCATTTGGGCGTGGCAAACATTGCCAAAAATACAGTTTATCAACCATGAATCGTCTATATGACAAACATATTTGTTTTACGTCTCCAGTAATGTTAATTGGTTTGTCCGTAACGAGATGCTCCATAAGCATACACAGATAGACAGCTTCATTGCCTACGATTGACCTGTTAGAAATCACGTAGTTATTGTTTAGCTCATGAGTTATGCAGCATTCTGGTTTGCCTGTTTTTTTCTAATACTGCAAATGCACCAGCAAACCAGTTAAATACACCTTAAGCTTCGTCAACCGTGGAAAAATAACTGCCCTAAATTTGTCTAGTCATCTACAAAAGTCTTCAAACGGGTACAAAACTAATTCCTAGGATGCCAACTCTAATCGTACCAATAGCCATTCGTTATTGTCAATTGGCAGTGGGATAAACACAAAATCCACGTCAAAAAAGGAAGGAAATTGGTTTTCTTTACCATTTCCATAACCAACCACGCTCTTAGGAACGGATTGTAGTAACGTGTCATAGAATTGAGGTGGAAGAATTGTCCACCGCAAATTTAACGTGGGATCCTTTTGTAGGTTTCTGCTTCTCTAAGCCATTAGTCTTCCGGTCCATCCCTCAATATGCTGTTTAATGAATATTATATTAATACAAGTTACGTGTAATAAACAGTAAAAAATACAAACTTTGTTAATAAAAAAGTTCTAATGAAATTACCGTTGCTGTTAGGTAGCCATTACAACGATAGCCTAACAGAGTGCCCCAAAATTTTTTGTCCAACTCCACATAACGACTGAAAACAGCTAAATAACAGAATGGGGCGTCCCCATTACTGTAAAATGTTGCAACAACTTTTGACCAATTCTCAGATTCGTCGTCTAAAATTGCCCATCTTCCGCCTCTGTTCGGGTGTAAGCTTTGACGATTAGTTACAAAGTTGTTTTCTTCCGGCACCTGCGGCACAGCCGTTTCAGACGATGAAGTTTCACCTGACTATCTGGGTGCTCTCCATTTCTTAAGAATCCACGTTGATGATTTACTAACTGATTGAGAGCAGTATACGTCACTCTTGTTTTTGTCAGCTATTATTTGTTTCAAGAGAGTTTCAAGGCTTCTCAAAGGAGTTGTAATAATATTTTGCGATCTTATTTAACATGAAATTTTTTTTAAGCGGTTTCAACACACTCCTTTCAATAAAGCTACTGCCCGAGCCGTTTCAAGTAACTGCCCGAGCCGTTTCAAGGCACGTGCTCCAATAAAGTAAAAAGTCAAGCCTTTACCACACCATGCATATGCCGTTTCAACGCACGTGCTCCAATAAAGTAAAAAGCAACTGCCCGAGCCGTTTCATGTAACTGCCTGAGCCGTTTCAGTGCACGTGCTCCAACATAGTAAAAAGTCAAGCCTTTACCGTTTCATGCTTGCGCCGTTTCAACCGACATTCGAGCCGGGTCAACATGTTCATGCCGTTTCCGCTGTAATGCCGAGCCGTTTCCGCTGCATGCCCGTGCCGTTTCAGTTCAATGGTTCCGCTGTCACGTCAGTCCTTATTCGAGCCGTTTTAGATAACTGTCCAAGCCGTTTGCAGTTGCTTTTTATGCCGTTTCCAACATATGGCCAAGCCGCTTGACTGCGCGTGTTCCAATAAAGTACTGATCCCCGTCAGACGACATTTAAGTCGGGTCAACTAGAACGAGTAGCCGTTTCCTCCCATGTGACACACAACAAAACACTTTGAACCCACTTTGAAACTTTTCTCCACTTTGGAGCAAAGCAAAGCACTTGAAGACCCAACGTTGAAGATCCGAAAGATCGTTGACCCGTCTGGGACCACTAATCACACTTCTTCGACATTAGTTCTGGGTCCCCCGCTATGGACTTCAACCAACACGTGAACATGCCAAATGATTTCAGGAACATGCCAAACGACCAAGAGATGGAAGAAGCTTTCATGGACCCCCCTTCATGCCCGGTAAAATGTTTGCGGGTTATTGAATAAAAGATAAGATTTTTATTTGAATTCGTATACTATTTTTAATTTTTTTTCTTCTTATATAGCAAATAACCATTAAAGTACGAGAAAAGTGGTTTGTTTTACAATCTTTGCGTGACGTGATGACTCCGACGATTGAAACAGCTATTAGGCAGACGTGTTTCGGTCCATATTTAGATAATAGATGCACCATATGTGATAGCCTTCTTTTATATGGCGTTGCACAACTACAAATATCGACTCCTTTTCCCCGTCTTGGTATTTCGTATAGATTACAAGGGCAGCTATTTACATTCACCCCTAAACAATTTTGTTTAATAACGGGGCTACGTTTTGGGCACACTTCTTGGTCACCTATAGACCATCCGAACTCATTTAAGAACATATATTTTGAACCTGGATCAACTGTTAGTTTTGGGAGAATAATGACTTTATTCGAGAACATTAGGCAGATTAACGAAGATGACGCCACGAGGATATGTCTCCTCATGCTAATCGGTCAAGGTTTTTTGGGTTGGCAAAAAACCAATGTTGTTGATAATATGCTTTTAGACCTTGTGGATAATTTAGAAGAATTCAGACAATATCCATGGGGTACTTATTTTTGGGAAAGTACTTATAGCCATATACAATTTGCACAATTGGAAAAAAGAAGACGCTAAAGGTTTTTCTTTGGCTGGATTTGTCTGGCCCTTCAAGGTACCCGTGAATGTCAATTAATATAGTTATTTCGAAAACCATATAAAATTTCAATAAATTCTCTTGTGTAGATGTGGGTGTTGGAGATTTTTCCTCAATTTAAGAATTCAAGGGAATGGTTTCAAGGTGAGACGATACCAAGATTTTTGGGATGGAAAGAAGGCAAGAAGTTTATGAGGGTCAGTGTGGACGGATTGCTTCAACTAGCTGCAAAGGTAAAAATCTTTATCATTAAATATGTATAATTCCGTATATTATATTTTAAAGTATAATGGGTGGACTGTTTAGGGTGTTCATATTCCGTTAACAGGAAACCCAAAAAAATTAAAATTGAACTATTTAGGGTGTTAAAGTTATAATTTTTAATTATTTTACTGTTTTTAATTTTAATTTTTTTTATTATTTTTAGTAGCTTTTCATAGCCAAAGTAATAAAGTTTAAAAAATAAACATAAACATTTTTATTGTTTATATTAATAAGAGTAAACTGCCATTTTGCAAAAAAAAAAAATTGAGTTTTGGACTAAAGTTGCAAAATTGACAAAACAACAGGGACCAAAATTGGAGAGAGAGATATTAATATTTTATTAATTGTTTTTTTATAACATTGCAGAAACGTGAATTTAGGCCGTCTTTGGTTATATTGCCCACTGAAAATGAGTTGCAAAGCGCGTGGTATTTGTCTAGTTCATATTATTTAGACGCTCAACGTTGGATGTATGCCAGTGCAATGCCGGGCGAGAATCCGGTTCAAATGGCCACAGAAATACCCATTCAAATGCCCACATGGTTCATGGGTCCAATTCAACCAGAAATGCAGCCTGCCCCCGGTGTCGTCACACAAGAACAGATAGCGTCTGTAATGAACACTTTGTTTGGTGACGATGGGGCGAATCAAGGTTATAATCGGGCAGCGGATCGACAGGAGATTCCACAAGAGAATTTTGTTCCCCCTCCGACCCCGTTTCGATCAAATTACGAGAATGAGCTGATTTCACAATTTAAATCACTCTTGGACGAGAAGCTGCACGAGAACAACTGGAGACTGACCGATATGTTCATGTCAGAGTTTTCACAAACATATCGATGTTCCCCAAAACAAAAAACTGTCAGGACTCTGGCGACCGTACGAACGCCAAAAGAACAGGCACACACTCAGAGTGATAATGTAATGTGCTTTGTGAATAATTTTGTTTATAATAACAATATCTACTAATAACCGTTAATTTAACCATCATGCTTTCTTGTAGGCTGTTGCTGATTCATTTATCAACTACGAAAATGCCGATAATGCCTACCACATCTCTATGAGCCCGATGGTGAATGTAGATTTTGTAAGTTTTTCGATTTTATATATTTTAATTACTGGTTATATTTTTTTTATTACCACTATAAATATATAAAAATTCAGTATGATTTTATTGTGTAAAAGAAAGTTAATAAAAATATATTTTAGAAAGTGAAATTAATACATATATACAATATTTGTAGAATGAGGATCCTGAAATAATCAAATTGAGACCATCCGAAGGGCTTGTAAAGGCCGCATCAGCTTTGCTATCCCCATATGTGGCTTACAAAAGATTGAAAAATAAACAAGCCAAAAAGTTAAGGAATGAGGATAGACAAATTGCGTTCATCAAGCTGTGGTATCCAGATAGCGGCAGTAAACATCTTCCCCTAATAGTGGGGAATTCTGTCGGTCCAAATTTTTGGGAGTCATTGCTGGGCGAGGACGGTCGTGGCTGGTTAAGCGATGATGTAAGTAATGGCGTCTGTATATAACAACTATAAAATAAATAAATTTATATTTATTTGTATATTGTTTTCAAACTAACTTTACAATGTTTAACAGCATATATTTGGGTGGATGATCCACATGTATCATTCAAGAAATGAAAATGATCGCTGGAGTATTCTACCCCCATATTTTCAGAATTATTTTCGATAACGGGCCGTCGACCAGAACTTAAAAGGTTACTTCACTGGGCAGGTTGAACCTTTTCCATCAATACATACTGTTGACGAGGTAATGTGGAACGAACGTATTAATTACTGGATAAATGTATTTCTTATTGAATTAATTTAATATTTTGCGTAATAATTATACAGGTTTACATACCGTTGTATATACAAGGCCTTCACTGGTTTTTAGGCGTTTTCAACCTTGTCGATTACAAGCTGACGATATACGACAGGTATTAGCCCGATTTAACTTATTAGTACTCCAAAATACATGTTGCTAACTGTGTTAATTTGTTGTTGTTTTAGCCTTTTAAAGGCTATGCAAAAGGAAAGAACGGATGTGGTGTGTCATATAAATTTTGTGTTTGACCACAGACCATTACCGTTATATTACCCCTTCGAAGTTATTTACGCAACCGATGCTCCTCAGCAGTCCAGACCTTTGGGAAACTGTGGAGTTTGGGTTTGCATATTTCTTGACAGGTTGATAAATAAAAAACCGTTGAATGATGGTGAAGATACTCAGAAAATAGCGGAACGAATGAGACGTCAACTAGCTTTACTATTTTATGATTCCGTGTTACCCGATAGTACAAGTGACGTCTTTGATGATGATGATCCCGTAATTGTAGGATAATTGTATTGTTTTGTTTTTAAAAAATTAAATGAATTTGTACTACTGCTCTCTATGTGTATATATATGTGTGTTCCACCTTTATACAAAGACATGTGTTAAAACATTACCAATGACAAGCATTCCTCATTCCGTACAAAACACAGTTTGGATCAATCAACAGGATCGGGATCGCCAGTGGTCTCCAAATGTTCTTGAATTTTACTACGATGGGGATAATCCTACTTGCTATTCTTCATACACGGGGATAACACCACTAGGAAAAGCTTGGTGGGGGGGGGGGGGGGGACTGCTTGAATTTACTGGAGCGGGTTTTATTCAAAAAACGGTACCTTAATAATAAATATTTTCGTAATAAAAATCATTTTCATTATTTTTGTATTAAATAAATTACCGTTATTTTTTAGCACGTAAAAGCATTGTGTAACAAACTCATGTATGAACGAGAGATTGAATTAAATGCAAGAACGCTGTCGTCAAATGATTATCGTTGGACAGTTCTATCGCCAAATTTCTTCGACATGTTAAATGAACAAGATATTGATGCAACCAGATACGCAGATGGTACTACAGCAACATATCCTCCATTCTGGGAAATTGATACGGTAGGCTTAATCAATTTTGTTATTTTATTATATCTGTTTTTTATTAAGATTTTATATTTACTGTTGTTTTACCTTGTAAATACTTATACCGTATATACCGAAGCACGAATCTCATTCTTACTCCACACCTATTTAAACACATGTTGGTCCACTACTCAACTAGCATCCCTTTTTTTTCTACCTCATGGAGAATCAAGAACACGACATTCATCTGCACATTCATATCAACGTCAACATTTCCAAACCGGTTAACCACCCAAACCCACCCTCAGATAACCCCGAACCAAACAATTCCCAAACTTGTAACCCCCCAAACCCGGTGCAACAGCCAACACGTGAAGCACCATTTAGCAGTTCAGGTCAGTGTCAGGCGCTTGTGCCGTTACCTAACATCGATGAACGACAACGTCCTTTGGACCAAATTATTCCACAAGAATATTTGACGGTTACTGCTGACAACGACTCAGACAAGGAATTGGATTTCGAAAGACTGTACGATGAAGTGCGTTTTGAAGCTTATCGTGCGGAAATGGAAGAAGGAGTAGAGTATGATTCTGAAGCGGAAGACCATTCATGTTATTAGTTAAATGTCAGGGTTTTTTTTGGAATAAGAACTTAAACGTGTTTGATGTAATATTTTTTTGCTAAGAATTTTTGTTTTTTTATTTACTACATTGATTTAGAACGTAAGATTTTTCACTTTTTGTAGGTATACATTCATATACCGGACAAGGAACAAAATTGGTTGCTTTTTAAAATAAATATAAAGTCACTAGAATTAAGAATTTTTTTTGCCAATACATGTGACACGATTAATTGCGGAGATTCATTTTGCGTACACAGAAGAGTACATCAAATTGTGCTAGAATTTGAGTCTCTATTTTTGTGGTTTATCGGACGTATATCGTATTGGCAACACTCAGAAATATATGAGACGCGTGCCATGCAAATAGTAGGGGATTTCGTGTGGCCTGATCAAACAGATCGTATTGGCAGAAATTCAGGAGTCATAAAAAAAAATGTATGCTAATGGAAAAACTTGTTCGGGATCGTTCTTTAACATGGAACGAAGGAAACCTTCAGGATGCTTGTTTCAGATACAGACCGTATATGGCAGATGAACTCTACGCCGGGCGCTTCACACCTGTTAATGTTTAATGGTTCTATGTATGCATGTAATATAGAAAAATAATAATAACATATTGTAATGAAATGATTTTCAATATTAATTATTTCCAACTAAATAGACTTACCACGTTATTTGAGAAATTAAAATACAGAAAATAAATTATAGTATTAAAAGTCTCCCAAGTTAAAAGACGGATACATAAAATTAGACGGAGATTGTGTAAAATGATCAGGATCACCGGTTTCTTTCCCTTTCCCTTTGTCTGGGCCTTTGCGAGTACGAATTTCTGACGGCATGGGCTGCCGACAGACATCCCGATGATGACCGTATGAGTTACTGATGTGTGCAAAATGCAACATATAAATTACATCAATTGCGGCATAAAACTAACCCTTTTTTAGTACTAATGTTGGAAAAAGTGTGTTTTTGTCTTCCTTTGGTATTTTCAGGATTAAATGAGCTCAAATTAACAAAAGAAGCAAAAAGGCAGCTAAATCTAACATAAATACAAGAAAAGGAATAAACGTGACATGCCCGACCCCATGACAGCAACTTCCCAAGCAAAACAAGAAAACATAAGGCTGAACACGCCCCGTGCTCAGTGAACACGGGGGCGTGCCCAAGTCCCAGCATAAAAGACAAAGCTATAGAAGCTTCTATCGCCCACCACGGGGCCGTGCTCAGCGGACATGGGGCCGTGGTCAACTATAAGATTCACATAATCCAGGCAAATCTTGATAGTACAGATATGCTTATGCACACGGGGGCGTGCCCAACGGACACGGGGGCATGGTCAACTAATGCAGACAAAGTGCAATTAATGAAGACAGAGAAGTGGATAGACACGGGGCCGTGCCCAATGGACACGGGGCCGTGCCCGAGCTTCTGTTCAGCCTATAAATAGGAGTGCTTAGCTCAAGCTCAAACCATCCCTTGGCACACCACCTCTCTCACACTTCACCCACCACCCGCCACCATCACAACACCATCATCCACCACCATCATCCATTCTCCATCATAGAGTGTGTGAGTCGTCTCGGGATCCAAGGTTGATCGTAAGAGTTCTTGACAATCAAGGCCATGTTTGCCTAAGTCTCTTACATCACTTGGTGAAGACAAAGTGTCTAGTGTAATACTTTTTATTTTTAATCTTTTCGCACTTTTTACTTGGTTATGTATTAATGACTTTAATAACTAGTTTCTTATGTTGAAGGTGATTTTTCCTTATCGTTTGTCCGTGGTGTCTTGGCATTATTTTACTGTCTATATAAAATAAAATATTTTCACCATTCATATCTCCACGGTCTATATGGAGGTATGTTGGCTACCTGGTCGGGGGTTAAGGGAACGGTTTGGTAAGAGTCTTGCCTTGTTCAGTGTATAGATCCTGCAAGGACCTAGGTCAAATTTAGTAGGACCTCCTTCAATACTTAACGGTATTGGATGGCGGGGGTCCAAACTCTTTGATCCCCTCATATGTAAACTACTATTAATACTTTAACCCGGCTACTTAGGACTGTATTCCTACTGACTCAGACTACTTAGCCGAGGGTAACGTCACCTTCAAAAGAGGGGCCTACCATAATATGCATTAATAACTTAATTAATTATCTTTCAATAATCCGACCCTTTAGGATTGTATCCTTGCTGACTCAAACTACTGGGTTGAGGGTAACGTCACCTTCAAAAGAGGGGCCTACTACAATAACTAAGATAATCTCTTAAAAAGTGCAAAAGTGCGGAAATAATCAAAGGTTACACTAAACACGAGTCGGAGCTAAGTGATTCATCTTGTCTATCTGTTTTTATTTTATTTTATTTTCAGCATTTTAGTTAGTTTTTATTTTTCTAGTTTAAAAACCTTTTTCTAATTTTTGATTTGATTAGACGTTGAGGATAAACCGGTACTAAAAGCTCTTGTGTCCTTGGACGACCTCGGTATCTTACCAACACTGTACTACGCTCACGATGGGTGCACTTGCCCATATGTGTGTTTAGTGTTAGTAAATATCGTGTTTTATAAATTTAAAACTTGGCTAAAGAGAGTGTAAAAGGGCTTAAAATAAACATTAAAACCATAACACACTTCACGCACATCAAGTTTTTGGCGCCGTTGCCGGGGACACAAGGATTTTAAGAAAGTTAGGAATCAACGGCCTGATCGTTTTTTCTTATTTTTCTATTTTTTTTACGATTTTTCTTAGTTTTTCAGCTTCTGCAGAACTCAGCACGGGCCGTGCCCGCTGAACACGCCTGGTGCCCAATCATTGGAACTGGCAATCCTGTTTTAAGTCGGACAGTAAGCTGAACACGGGGCCGTGCCCATTCAACACGCCCCGTGCCCAAGATTCAGTTACTGAAAACAGAACCGTAAGATCCCGACGGTTGGTAATTTCTGACACAAACATGAGTGATACTGTTAGTTTATACTTTCGACACTCTTATGGTACATGGTGGTTCCCATAAGGAATTAGAATGTTATTTTCTAAATTACAAGCCCCACTATATAGACCCATCGTTTTCTTGTATCCTTAAGAGGGGCGAAAGTAAAAATAATCCATATCTCTCCCTTGAATGCTCTCAACCGGATTTTCTAGAAGAAATGCTTCTTGATGAACTATTTCAATTAGAAGATCTAATTCTTAATTGGTTAAAAGAACTTAGGATAGATTTCAATAATTTACCCCAAGACGATAACCATGAAGAAGTGTTGGGATCGCATTCAAACAACTTTGTTGTTCCCGACGATACCTCTAAATCTAGCGAAGACTTGAGCGATAGTCGTCCCTGTGTCGATTGTGCCGTGCAGGACTCCCCATCGACTTCGTTCGATGCATACATAGACCTGAGCGATTCGGCATACACCTTCTTTAACGAGAGCCCGGGAAAGGGTTGGACTTGTCCACCTACATATGGCATAGGAATCACCCTCACCGACAACCTCTTGCGTTCTCGTCTTAATCTAGAACAATTAAGGTATCTTAGGCACTTTGGGGTTGTTCCATCCAGTAAGGAACCGCCCGATCCAGAAAAGTTCCTTAAAAATAGACAAACTCCATAAGACAGCCTCTAGACACGGGGCCATGTCTAGGTCAACACGCCCCCGTGTCCACTCAAAGATTCCCGTCTGATTTCGTGTCAGAATACGGACAAAATGTGTCAGGATTCCCCATGAACACGGGGCCGTGTCCAGCTGACACGGGGCCGTGTGCAGCTTACTGTCGTTTTCTATAAATGCAGCCAAGAATCCTGCACATTTGAACCATTCAAGGGACAGAGATTTGGAGAATATTCTCACATACCATCCTAGGTATTTTCTAAAAGAAGTTTCTCAACAACCTTCTTGTCCTTTCCTCTTTTATCCACTTTCATCTTCTTCAATTTTCCTTCATGCTTCCATTAAAACTTGAAATCTCCACAATTTCAAGCTTTATTGAGATGTTTGTTAGATTTTTATTCATGGGATCTTGTTAAAAATATGTTCTACAACAATGTTTTAAGTTGTTTCTGCTTAAAAACGTTCTAAACATCATAAAAACAAATTAAAACTCCATGATCCCTTGTCCTAAAAATCTGCAGACATTTGAACACAGGTCGTGTTCGTTGAACACGGGGCCGTGTCCGGAGTACTGATCCCATAAAGTTGAACTCTTCTCGGTATGTTTTCTCAGAATGGCGAGCAGAACTAGCGGAACATCTTCATCACACTCCAGAAACAACCGACAAGGGAGAAGATCATCAACGGTTGAAGATTCTCTTGTAAACTACGTTTACGCCTTAAGAGAGGCCCTTGATGAGATGGCAGGGGTGGAAGAAGCATTGGTTGACCGTATTAATCATTTGACGGTGGGGCTAGAGGGATGTCTTCGAGAGGTCAACCTTTTGCACCAAAGGTTGAACATTCTCGCTTCTCCTCCTTTGGTAACAATCATTACCCAAAGGGCATGGAATGTGGTTCCTGAAGTCATCATTGTGACAACTCGTATTTCCGAACCTATCTTTGTACCTTGATGTAACGTAAACACTATGTGACTATGTGAATTGGATTAATGGAATGTTATGTTATTGAATGTTTTGTGAATATGTGTTGTGTTTGTATATATGTATGTATCATCACACGAAAGAAACCGATTGCACAATCCCGAATGCACAAGCCTTTGGGCTTTAGTACTCTCGGCCCACACCCCTTCTTGTGAGTGAACCGAATGGGCAGCCCGTTAGGAGGGTTAGGCCCACTCCCCTTGTGTCGCATAACTTAGGAGAGGAGGGTATACTCCTCATTTGTTGCAACTTTCATAACACACAAACCCTAGTGCTCTCTCTCTCCCTCACGAAACCGAAGGCAGCCAAACACCCTCTCCATCGAAGATTCTTCCTTGTTCGGATCACCCTCATTCATCTCAATCGGTTAGTGTTTCATGCTATGTGTTTATTCGGATGATGATGTATTGATATGTGATCGGTTATATATGTATTTGGATCCGAATGTTTTGGTTAGTGCTTAGTGTTTTGTTGTTATTTGATTTTATGTTGATCGATGGAGATGTATTGTTATATGCTTGATTAAATCCGATTAGAGTTCCTGTTTGTGAAATCGATGATAATAAGGTTGCATGATGTTGTGATATATGTATGTTTTACATAATAAATTGGGAATGATATCGGATTGATGGTGATATAACTGTTAATGTTAATGTCATGAAATCGGCTCATGTATGTATGATGATGTTAACCGGATTAGAGCTACGATCGAGTATGATGTGTTGTGTGGTTTTAATTCCATGATTATTGTTATGATTTGTTTATGATTAGAGTTCATATGAATTGTTGATGATTACTTGGTTTGATCGAACAATTGTTAGGATGGAAACTGTTAATTGATAATTGTAAATAAAGAAACAATTGAATGATTATAACTGATTAACATAAATATCGGATGTTGTAAACTGGTCGCACAAGACCCCTAGTCGCACAAGGGGTCCATTCGCACAAGGAACCTAGTCGCACAAGTCTAATCAGTCGCACAATATACCTCCAGTCGCACAAGGCTTGCTGGATCGCACAAGATGTAATGTGTTTAACTGTTGGGCCTCAAAGCCCAAAACGAGTCGCACAATATGATCCGAGCCGCACAAGATGCATGAATCGTACAAGTTGGATTATTTGTTTACATGTTGGGCCGTGTATTGCATGTAGAAGTATTTGGGCTTTCTGATTTTGGGTCGGGTATTTGTGGGCTCCAACGGATGACTCGCACAAGGCCATTAGACTTGTGCGAGCCCAATCTTTTAATCACACAAGTTGAATACATTATGACTGATAAACGTGATGATGTGAATTGCCATGATCTATATGTGTTCCTTATCTGTTGGATTATGTGATACTTATGTGCACTACTCGAAATCAAAACCTGACTTGTATGGTAACCATGTTAGGACGTGGTTGACCACTAGCAGCTAGACTTGACCTTTCTGTGTATCTGCCGAGCAAACCAAGGTGAGTTCACACTAGCCAAGGCATGGGATTCCCAGGGGTTGGGAATGGGATTGAATAACTACTCATACAACTATTACTATTAAACAGATTATTACTGTCCTCGGTTGAAGGGCACGTACGTAAAACCTACGTACAGTTATACTTAATACTGTCCTCGGATTGAAGGGCACGTACGTAAAGCCTACGTACACGATCTTAAGACCATCACCTCTATCAAAGGAAGTCCCTCAATTATCGACTTAATCGCCGAGGCCTAGGGCGAGCGGGTCATTAGTTAATAGCGCTATTAGGTTTAACAAACCTCACACCGTGCCAGTCGGACGGGCGTGTACTAATGGACTATGGGCAAAGGGTCAATGCTGATAGACATTGACTTAGGGCACCTCTTACATTTTCGTAGCAGTCGATACGCATGGTCTTGTAACACATGGGAAGCCCCCACTAATCATCGCACGCATGCCTGGACTGGCAGGAAGGATTAAAGCGATACATGGTTTACAAAACGAATATATACGATTTATGAAATGAATACTTTAACCAAACAACTATCTGTGAACTCGCTCAACTTTGTTGTTGATTCGTTGCTACATGCCTTGTAGGTCATTAGGTACCCATGGAGCTTGCACAGGGAGGAACGGTCGTTGTGGGACATGGCGATTTGTGCCATGCTTTAGACATTACTTTATTCATATTTAATACTTGCTATGGGTTTTACAAATTATGCTTCCGCTAAACACTTAACTATGCTTTGGTTTTGAACACCTTTCATATTGGTTTGTTGAATTATGTTTACTTACATGCTTGTTCAATATGATTGGTGGCTTGATCCTGGTCAGTCACGCCTCCAAGCGGTGATACTCCGCATGTGGATTTTGGGGGTGTGACAATCATACCAGCCGAATGGTACGCCGTACATTCGGAGCCCCCTCGGGAAGTGCTACAAGGGGTTCTGGTTGGTGTCGCTCCTCCTCCACAAGATGTTGAAGAGAATGACGCCGCCTTCTTCCTCCCAAGAGAGATAGAAGAATGGCTTTAACACCCCTCGGCTTGGAGTTCTACAAAACTTTTAAATACCAGAAAACTATTTCCGGAATTTTGGTTATCATTATATTATTAGAGCTCTTTAGGATGATTTTACGTATCACTTGACCTATCTAATTTAGGACCCTTTAATTTTATTTTCTGCTTTGTTTTTAAGCTTTTAGGACTATTATGTAATTCTCTCTATGACTTAATGAATGATGGTTTTAGTTAACTTGGTGTTTGGATGGTGTTGAAATAAATAAAACACACTCGGGATGGCAAAGGAAACAAGGGAAACTTGAACCAGCACCCCATGCAGGAAAACAGGGCCATCCGACAAAACTTTCTTCGTTACAGCAAGTTCAGCACGGGCCGTGTCCGCCCAACACGGCCCCGTGCTGCACAGTCTGCAGAAAATGCCCAGTTCAGGTAAACTGGACACGGGCCGTGTTCACCCAACACGCCCCCGTGTCCAGGCTTCTATTTTCTTTTTCAGTTTTGTTACTGGCACCTGAACACGGGGCCATGCCCGGACACCACGGGGCCGTGTCCAGACGCCCAGTAACACAATTTTTTGCTTTTTCACACCCTTTTATACATTCAATCAACCTAAAAACTTATTTTTGGGACACATTGAGGAAAATGTGTAATTTAAGTGTGGGGGGATGCTAAAACCTTGAATCTTGCAAGTCCTAATTACAAGCCTTACACAAAACTCTATTGGAACCGCTAATCACCCCAATTTTTTTCAAAAACTCTCATTTTTTTTACTTGTCTAGGTTTAACTTGGGAATTTCAAATTCTAAAAAGGTTATATTTTTACAAATTTACAACCGATAGCGTCGTGATAAAAAGAACCAACATAAGAAAATTATGAAAAGGCATGACAAGCTTAGTTAAAATTTGATTATATATACTTGATCACATAAAAACTCATTCCCACAAAAGTGAGTTTTGAGCCTTTATTGAGCATACAAATACATATCCTTAAACTAAATGCTCATTTTTCGTTTCTTGTGTGAATAGCCGATTGGTTCTTACGACTCTAGAACTTGCCACGACGATACATTCCCAGTCCTTACCAACTTAAACCCGAGTAAGTAAATGATGGAGGCATTAGGACTAACCTTTTTTATTTCTACAACATTATTTTTCTTTTTTTTACCACCTACCCAAAATCCCCCTAGTTAGCCCCTTTGAGCCTAAACCTTTTTCATTTCATAACCCATACCAAACACCCTTTCACCCACCAAAACCCTTTTTTATTTTTTTACCTTTTATTTTAGTAACAAGATTGGTTTTTCGTATGACTTTTCAAAAAAAAAAATATGTTGATGATGAAGCAAAAGAGAAATAAAAAAACAAGTTTATCAAAAATAACTTTGTTTGAATAAAAGCTTCATCAAAATAAAAGTTGCAAAAATCAAAAGTCTTACGAAAACCGACGCTTGTTACGATTTTCGCCCTTTCACTAACCACTAACCCAACCACCTACCTTTAACCCAAGCCTAACCCTTCACCCCAAAAGTCCTCTTGATATTTACAAAGGTATATAGTTAAAAAGGAGAAAGATTGATTGATTGGCAAGCTTATGGTAGAAGTAAGTTCCATGCCGCTCTCGAGTGTTTCACTAAAATACATCTTCGGCCGAGTGTTGAGTGATCCCCCGTGAGGTATGTGAACTTGTATATAAATAGAATTTTAAAGAGGCATGTTATGCCCTAATAAGTAATTTATCTTATGGAAAGTTTTAAATAAATCATGACGAATAGGATTGTAAATAAATAAAAATAAAACTTAATAAAGAATATTGGAAATCCCGACACTCTATGACAAGCCCAAAAACCTTCTCTTCTACCCATTCCATTTGGGAGTGTAAAGCCACATTATAAAGAGTTTTGCTTGAGGACAAGCAAAGATTCAAGTGTGGGGGTATTTGATGTGTGCAAAATGCAACATATAAATTACATCAATTGTGGCATAAAACTAACCCTTTTTTAGTACTAATGTTGGAAAAAGTGTGTTTTTGTCTTCCTTTTGTATTTTCAGGATTAAATGAGCTCAAATTAACAAAAGAAGCAAAAAGGCAGCTAAATCTAACATAAATACAAGAAAAGAAACAACGTGACATGCCCGACCCCACGACAGCATCTTCCCAAGCAAAACAAGAAAACAGAAGGCTGAACACGCCCCGTGCTCAGTGAACACGGGGGCGTGCCCAAGTGCTAGCATAAAAGACAAAGCTATAGAAGCTTCTATCGCCCACCACGGGGCCATGCTCAGCGGACACGGGGCCGTGGTCAACTATAAGATTCGCAGAATCCAGGCAAATCTTGATAGTACAGATATGGTTCTGCACACGGGGGCGTGCCCAGCGGACACGGGGGCGTGGTCAACTAATGCAGACAAAGTGCAATTAATGAAGACAGAGAAGAGGATGGACACGGGGTCGTGCCCGAGCTTCTGTTCAGCCTATAAATAGGATTGCTTGGCTCAAGCTCAAACCATCCCTTGGCACACCACCTCTCTCACACTTCACACTTCACCCACCACCCACCACCATCACAACACCATCATCCCCCACCATCATCCATTGTCCATCATAGAGTGTGTGAGTCGTCTCGGGATCCAAGATTGATCGTAAGAGTTCTTGACAATCAAGGCCATGTTTGCCTAAGTCTCTTACATCACTTGGTGAAGACAACGTGTCTAGTGTAATACTTTTTATTTTTAATCTTTTCGCACTTTTTACTTGGTTATGTATTAATGACTTTAATAACTAGTTTCTTATGTTGAAGGTGATTTTTCCTTATCGTTTGTCCGTGGTGTCTTGGCATTATTTTACTGTCTATATAAAATAAAAGATTTTCACCATTCATATCTCCACGGTCTATATGGAGGTATGTTGGCTACCTGGTCGGGGGTTAAGGGAACGGTTTGGTAAGAGTCTTGCCTTGTTTAATGTATAGATCCTACAAGCACCTGGGTCAAATTTAGTAGGACCTCCTTCAATACTTAACGGTATTGGATGGCGGGGGTCCAAACTCTTTGATCCCCTCATATGTAAACTACTATGAATACTTTAACCCGACTACTTAGGACTGTATCCCTGCTGACTCAGACTACTTAGCCGAGGGTAACGTCACCTTCAAAAGAAGGGCCTACCATAATATGCATTAATAACTTAATTAATTATCTTTCAATAATCCGACCCTTTAGGATTGTATCCTTGCTGACTCAAACTACTGGGTTGAGGGTAACGTCACCTTCAAAAGAGGGGCCTACTACAATAACTAAGATAATCTCTTAAAAAGTGTAAAAGTTCGGAAATAATCAAAGGTTACACTAAACACGAGTCGGAGCCAAGTGATTCATATTGTCTATCTGTTTTTATTTTATTTTATTTTCAGCATTTTAATTAGTTTTTATTTTTCTAGTTTAAAATCATTTTTCTAACTTTTTGATTTGATTAGACGTTGAGGATAAACCGGTACTAAAAGCTCTTGTGTCCTTGGACAACCTCGGTATCTTACCAACACTATACTACGCTCATGATGGGTGCACTTGCCCATATGTGTGTTTAGTGTTAGTAAATATCATGTTTTATAAATTTAAAACTTGGCTAAAGAAAGTGTAAAAGGGTTTAAAATAAACATTAAAACCATAACACACTTCACGCACATCAGTTACACCGGGAACAATACAGGGGAGTAGGTTCTTCCCCGCGGATTAGGATCCAGTGGTTTTCTCGAGGACGACCGCCCTGGCGTTTTGTCATATGCGGCGGTTGAAGATTGATAAGGTCTTCTGGAGTCTCCCATTCAGCTCTATGAGGAAGAGGATTAATCGCTTTTTCGTAAGTTTTTTTATAGACTTCGTTTGAGTAACACGGGAAGCAATACTTACTGCGATCGGTTTCACCTCAAAATTTTAACACGGCAATAACATTCCCGCACGGTAAACCAGAAACCTGCCAAACTCGGCAACTACAGCTTCCATTAACAAAGTCAACTAAATCCCCTTTTCCACTGTCTGCGCAGAATAACTGTTTAACCCAATCCCAGCAACCGTCCAGGTTCTAGACCCTTCAATTTTTTTAAAAATTTTCTTCTTTGCCCATTGTGTAAGTAAATGTTTTTCATGAATACCTTGCAAACGGCGATCGTAAAACCATTTCTGTAGAGATTGCCGGAAGAACGCTAAGAGTTGCGTTACCGACATTTTACGCGAGTGTCTAGATAAAGCGTTAATAGACTCCGCGCTGTTAGATGCTATATAATGATATCGATTGCCTGGACAATGCGCCCTTGCCCATCTGCCGAACCCAATACTTGTTAGAGTGTGACGTAGTCTAGGAACGACAAGACAAAGAGCATTGAATGACTCATTAAAATCAGACAATCGGTACGATTTGCATGTCTTCCACCACAGCTTCTCATTTTTTTTTATCGGAGGGTAAACGTAGGTTCATCATTAAATGACGACATCATAACCCGTGATAAGCATGTGGAAAGACGTTTCGAACAGCTAGGTGTATAGAATTCGCTCTATCCGATATTATCGCCATGTCAGGTATTTCACCGATACATTCTTTAAGCTTTGACAGAAACCATGTCCAAGATTCACCATCCTCTGATTTTCCTATTCCATAGGAAATTGGTAAAATTTGGTTGTTTCCATCCATCCCAACTGCTAAAAATAACGTCCCTTTAAATTCACCCTTTAGGTGTGCAGCATCAATGATCACCACCGGTCTTAGATTACAGATAAAGGTACGAATCTGAAACAAAATTATTTAAAAAATGTCAACAAGATGTGCTTTGACGAAAAAAAAAACAGAGACTGCTGTAACTTACGGCAGCACCAATCGCGACAAAGACCATTTCAAACCGACGCTCGTCATCAGTCTTGATATGAGTGACAGAACCTGGATTTGCCCGCTCTAGATTGTAACAGTAAAATGGTAGTTCTGCAAACGAAATTCTGCTTATTCCTTGTAAAACCTCTAATGCCAGACTTTTTCCACGCCAAGCTTGACTAGTGGTTATCTCAACTTGGAATCTTTGTCTAAAATCTTTCACTATTTCATTACAACAATATATTCTACCACTGTCTTTTAAAGGTTCTTTTAAATAGTGAGCAACAACCTTTGGGTTTTCCTGACGAAGATGTGGGTACGTTAGCGTCTTCGAGCACATGTGTTTATCGTTAAAACTCTTAACAAAAAACACCCCACTATCCCCAAAACTGTATGCACGAAAACGCCAAACGCAACCGTCCCCCAAACATGACACTTCGTACCGAGTTTTAGAAGATCTATCTACTTTAAACTCAAAGTGTTCTAACAAACATTTTTTCCCAACTCAAGTTTCATGTCTTCTTTGTTATTAAATACGTGCCATTGTTCAAAAGTAATTGATGAAGATGGCAAACAATTTTCAAATGAATTATCATGATTTGGCTGGTAGTCGTTTAAAACATCATAATTTTCTTCATCAATACAGAAATTCAAATCAGGAACTTTAAATTTTTTTGGAGGTGAAAAACTAGATGACCCAGCACAAAACCCTTCAACGACATATAATTTATAAATTTCAAAAATATTTTCCATAGCAAAATTATAAAACATTGCAAGATCTTCATCGTTTATTATATCGATTGGATCACTAAAGGAAGACAACCGATACGATAACTTCGTAATGTTTGTAGAACTACACATGTTTGACACTTTACTTAGAAGAGCAGTGTATGAAAAGTTGGGTTCAATTTCTAAACCACGTCTACTTGAATCAGCATCAACAACATACACCAACTTCCGTTAACGATTTCCCACTTTCCGCCGCTGTATACAACCAAACGAATCTTCATAGTTTTAAGTTGGTAAGTTCCTTCTACAAAAGCTAAATGTTTTGATAACTTTAGATGAATCTGTTGCACAAACACACAGAAAAAAACAGACAATTATCTATAAACTAAAGCATTGAAACGGCTCAGAGCCAACGGAAACGGCTCGAACCATATATTGAAACGGCTCGGAGCAGCTGTACCGGCTCGGAGCCAGCTGAAACGGCTCGGAGCAGTTGAGACGACACAAACATTGGGGTGAAACGGCTCGGAGCCAGCTGAAACGGCTTGGCTGGCAGAAGTGGGGTCCATGTGTGTACGGTAACGGCTCGGCTACAACCTAAGAACACGGCTTGGCTCATTGAAGGAACTCGGCTATGATCTTTCAACAGGAGCCTATTGTAACGGCTTGGCTAAGATCTTTCAACATTTGTCGGACACGTGGTGTGGACTGCAGCATCCTCAAGCCGTTACTGGCTTTGTCGGACACGTGTCACTCAACGGTTGGCTGGCCGTTAAAACAAAATCTTGTGCCGTTTCAGCATGCTGAAACGGCTCGGTGAGGGGTGTCCAATGGCTAAAATGGAAAAAACGGCGTTGATTTGGCTATTTTCGTGATTTTCCCTATTTATAAATACCAATAGTAAGTAGCTTTTACTTGGCTGTATGAATGGACTTAAACATCTAGTAAACGTCAAGTCAAGTAAACGAATGGTACACACATGCACCAGTCTATACAGACACAAATAGCATCAGTTCAAGTCAAGTAAACAAATGGTACATACACCAGTCTATACGGACACAAATGAGAGTGATGGATGAATAAAGCAATTTAGATCAAGTCAAGCTTAGCTGTCATCCAATGTTAGTGGACATAAATGGAGAAGTCTGTAATCAGCTTTCATTTCAAGTTAGAAAACCAATCAAAATTGGGACCAATTTGTGAAAAAAAAGTAGAAATCAGTCATTTGTAGTCAACTTTGAATGAGTCCAAGTAAATCATGAAAGGTGCACCACTAAATTTGTCAAATTAAGCTCATATATGGATACCTAGTGAACTATATTTTGTTTTTTTTAGTCTAAATTAATCATCTTTGAATCATATAATAATTTGATAGTTTTAATAGATAAAATCACTAGAACCACATAAAAAATATTACATATGTATTTCAAGAGAAAAAAAAATAGTTCAAACTTAAAAAAAAAAAAAAAAAAAAGAGTTGAGTTGCCGTTCAAAAAAAGGACCAAGTTGCAGAACAATTTATAAAAAGTCAACATAATAAATGATGTCGTTGTAGAATAAACCAGTCAAGTTATTATCATGTAAATAAAGGGTCATCTTATTCTCACACCCTTTTTCACTCTATCTCTCTCTCTCTCTATATATCTATGTATATAGAGAGATAGAGAGGAGATGTGTGTGAATATTAATACCTGTAATAAATTTTGTGTTTTTATTGTTGAAGGATGATGTTAGTTTAATGCGGTGATTGTTCCTCATTGCATGAGATTTGTTTTTTGAGTGTTTTCACAAATACCAGAGATAGAAATTTCGTACCGATACTGTACCATACCATACCGTTGTACGGTGTCCGATTTTAAATTTAGCTCAATTTTGGTAGTGGAACTAGCCAAATCAAACTTGGGTCCTATTTGTGAAAAGTAGAAATTAGTCATTTATAGTCACCTCGGAAGGAGTCCAAGTAAACCATGAAAGGTGCATCACTAAATTAGCCAAATCAAGCTCATATCTGGATACCAACAAGAAATTGGAGAAATTGAAGAAAATGACGATTCACCTACGCAAAGGCGACTACGGAATAACGGCTACTGTCGACGTATCACACGGGAGGAGGTGAGAACAAACCTTAGAAAGATGGGAAGAGCTAAAGCAGTTGGGCCAGATAACATACCGATTGAGGTATGGAAATGCTTGGGAGAAGAAGGAGTACATTGGCTAACTATTTTATTCAATCTTATTTTCAAATCTGGGAAAATGCCAGATCAATGGAGGAATAGTGTAGTAGTTCCTGTGTATAAGAACAAAGGGGACGCCCAATGTTGTGGGAATTATAGAGGGATTAAGTTGCTAGGACACACTATGAAATTATGGGAGAGAATAATTGAGACGAGAATCCGAAGAGAAACTCAAGTCACGGTAAACCAATTTGGTTTTATGCCAGGGCGATCGACTACGGAGGCAATACATATTCTAAGGAGATTGATGGAGAAGTATAGGGAGAAGAAACGGGACCTACACATGGTGTTCATTGATCTTGAAAAGGCCTATGACAGTGTGCCACGTATACTGATTTGGGATAGTTTGGAGAGTAGAGGGGTTTCTGGGAAGTATATAGACTTAATTAGGGATATGTATGTTAGGACTGAGACTAGGGTCCGAGCGCCTGTAGGGGATACTGATTCTTTCCCGGTGGATGTAGGACTCCACCAAGGGTCCGCTTTGAGCCCTTTTCTATTTGCAGTTATCCTAGATGAGTTGACAAAGTTAATTCAGGGGGCTCTTCCGTGGTGCCTGCTTTTTGCAGATGATATTGTGTTAGTTGCTGATAGTAAACAAAGCCTGAATGTGAGGTTAGAAGAGTGGCGAGCAGCTTTAGAGGGAAGAGGTTTAAAGATTAGTCGATCTAAGACTGAGTACTTGTATTGCGACTTTAGTGGAGTAGACAACGATGAGGACATTCAGATCACCATTGACAGTCAAGCGGTCCCGCAGGTGACTAAGTTCAAGTATCTAGGATCGTTTGTCCAGAGGGATGGGGAGATAGATAGTGACGTTGCCCACCGCATCCAGGTCGGATGGTGTAGGTGGAGAGCTGCCACTGGGGTATTGTGCGATAGGAGGTTCCCAACAAAATTGAAAGGGAAATTTTATAGGGTTGCAATTAGACCTGCTATGTTATATGGAACCGAATGTTGGGCCATTAAGGAAGTACAGGCACGCAAGATGGAGGTAGCAGAGATGAGAATGCTAAGATGGATGTGTGGCCACACAAGGTTAGACCGGATAAGAAATAATGTTTTTAGGGAAAGGTTACAAGTAGCTAGTATATCAGATAAGATAAAGGAGGGAAGATTGAGATGGTTTGGGCATGTGAAGAGGAGGCAGACGATAGAACCAGTTAGAGTGGTTGAAACCCTCGAGGTGGAGGGGAGGAGGAGTAGAGGCAGACCCAAAATTACTTGGGATGAGCGGATTAGGCAGGATTTGCAAAAATTGCACCTCTCTGAGAACATGGTCCATGATAGGAGCTCGTGGAGACGTAGGATTAAGGTTAAGGATTTCTAGGAAAGGGTACAATTGTGTTTTTAGGTGTAGTGGAGTGTATGGTCGTACATAAGTAACTATGTGTATAGGATGTTTTGTACAGTTGTGTTTCTAGGTGTAGTGTATGGTCGTAAATATGTAACTATGGGTATAGACTGTTTGTGTTGTCATATTTGTTCTGTTCTACCATGCACTATTTTGCAACTCATACTACATTGGTAGCTTCATACACATATACACACACACACCCCATGCTCTATTTATTTCTTTCCTGGGTGTTTTGGAGCCGAGGGTCTCTCTGGAAGCAGCCTCTCTATCCCTAGGGGTAGAGGTAAGGTGTGCCTACATCCCACCCTCCCCAGACCCTACAAATAGCTTTGCTCTTTGTGGGATTTTACTGGGTATGATTGATTGATTGAAGCTCATATCTGGATACCAAGTGAACTATAATTTATTCTTGAGTTAAATACTGTTTTTTCAGTCCTTGTGTTTTGCTTAAAATATGTATTATATTCTTGGATATTACAATGACCGTCAGATCCAGGAAGATGAATACGATGAACATGACCTGTAGAATTATCACAAGCTATCCCAGCCCATGTACAACAGTCTTTGTTCTCAGCAACCCACGAAGTGAGTCGTCATGATTCATCAATGAGGCCATGCTTGAACTGGAGAAGTGCTTGTCTCTCAACGTCATTGCAATGAGAGTTTTGATTAGATGAGCATAAACGAAACAAGGCCAAAACAACAAGTAAGAACAAGTGAAAACAAGAGAAACAAGAATATGAAGATCGAGCACTCATATTGTTTGATATTAGTTTAGAAGATGAGATGTGGGCTTAATCTAAACTTGGATATTTATAAGGGAAAATTACCAAAATGGCCACATCGTGACGGAAATTCTAAAAATTACGACAAAAGTTATGTCTTAGGGGCTGTTTGGCAACTTCTGAATGGTTAAGTGCTGAACCAGTAACAGGTCTGAACCATTAAGTGTTGAACCAGTAAGAGAGGTCTGAACCATTAAGAGTCAGTATAAAGCTTAACCCTTCAGAGGCAAATGTCTGACCAATTCAGATTAGAGGCCTTAACCATTCAGACTCTGTATAATACTTAACCATTAGAGGCAAATGTCTGAACCATTCAAAAATTTGCTTACGAAACAAATAGTCTGAACCATTAAGTGCTGAACCAGTAAGAGGTCTGAACCATTAAGAGCCTCATTAAGAGGTAAACAAACATCCCCTTAGTTTGAAAAAAAAATAGTAATTTAAAATTGTGTAAAAATGTAACCTTCACAAGATTATTACAAATAATTAACATATGTTAAGATTTGCTTAAAAACAAATTAAACAATGGTAATTTAATACAATTACTTAAATTTAGATTGATAAAAAATGATTATTTGTTAATTTCATTTAATTAAAACCCACCATTATTGGCGTGCTTTGGAATCTGGGTGCTATGCATAAAAGTGAAAAAAAAAATGACAATAAGGACATAGGTAATGGGGCTTTATAAAGGCGTGAAAGGTTTTGATAATGTCCTTACACCATCCCCATAAGCATTATAGTGGCATGATGGAGTGGCATTTCTAAAATAATACCTAATAAGGAGGAAAAACAAGGAAACTAATAAATGAAAAGGCATTAAGAAGCCTTAAGTATTACCATTACATGAAGCATTATGATGGTGATGTGGCAAAAGATGTCTCTTAAGGGGCATTAACCATTACCCATGGTCTAAAGATTGAATCCGCGTGTGATAATTCGTCAATAAAGAAGATATTGCGGAAGTTGCGGCATGATTTCCTGTAAAGAAAGAGAAGAGCAATAATAAAATAATCGTAATTTAAAGTTGTGTAAAAGTGTAACCTTCCCAAGTTTATTACAAATAATTAAAATATGTTAATATTTGCTTAAAGACAAATTAAATAATCGTAATTTAATGTAACTATATAAATATAGATTGATAGAAAATGATTATCAGTTAATTTAGTTTAATTAAAAGTAACCCGCCATTATTGGGTTGCTTTGGAATCTAGGTGGTGTGCATAAAAGTGAAAAAGGAAGACAAGTGGCTCCAAGCAAAGATTGAATCCGCTTGTGATAATTATTGGTCAATAAAGAAGATATCGCGGAAGTTGCAGCATGATTTCCTGGTACTGATAATAATAATTAGATTAAAACCGCGTTTTTTTTCCTAGGTGAAGTTGAAAAAAATTATTTATCCAAATAGGGGATTTGAAAAATAATTACCAAAAATAGGTCAAACGAAATAATCTTTATTTTGCAAATAAAAAATAGGTTAAAACATACATTGCTTAGCGACGTTTTAGTACTCTTGTTTCATGGCAATTTCATTAGGGCGATAATTAGATTAAAACCGCGTTTTTTTTCCTAGGTGAAGTTGAAAAAAATTATTTATCCAAATAGGGGATTTGAAAAATAATTACCAAAAATAGGTCAAACGAAATAATCTTTATTTTGCAAATAAAAAATAGGTTAAAACATACATTGCTTAGCGACGTTTTAGTACTCTTGTTTCATGGCAATTTCATTAGGGCGACTCCATCTAGTTTGTTGGTACACTTTATGTGGACGCGACTCGACTCGGTTCGATTCGGTTCGGTTCGACTCGGTTAGGTTCGGCTCAAGCCCGACGTCGCGACATTCCTCCGTCGTGCGCCCCAGAGATCGACACGCGAAGCACGAAGAGCCGCGAACTGTCCCGCTGACACATCATCCATGTCATCACCATGATGATGTCATGATGATGTCATGATGATCATATGAAGACTTCATGAAACATATATGACGAACTCTCTGTGTTTTCGTCAATATATGCATGGCGAAATCCCCTATTTTCGTCATTATGTGTGTGTGGCGAAATCCCTGATTTCGTCACACATGGTTTTCGTCATATGGGTTTTCGTCATTGGTCAGTATAAATAGCTAAGTTGTTTATCACTTCAGTCATGAGATCATTGTGAGACTCCATGAGATCAGTGTGAGACTCCATGAGAGTATAGAGAGAAACTGAGAGTTTATCGCCAAGCATTGTGTGTATGTGTTTGCAGTTTGTTCTCATCCTTTTAATCCAAGTGAATCTTTGATTATCTGTTTGTGCTATCCGCTTTACGTTTGTTTGGTTTGCACCTTTACGGGGATTCCGCACCCGTGATAGTGTTTGTGATAAACAAGGATAGGTTACGCATCGGATCCTCCGAGAAAAACGGACCTACATAGTTCTTATTCGATTCCTTCAGTTTTGCAATCAAGGGGTGAATAAGATGTTATACCACAATTTCTTTCTGAAATTGGCTACTTTAGTCCCTCACAAATCACCAACTGATATAAGTTTACAAACAATGTGAACTATTAAACCCAATTTTTTAGACATGGTCATCAAATTAGGGCTGGCAATTCTGACACGAACACGATAACACGACACGAACCTACACGAAGTTAACAGGTTTCGTGTTTGACCTTAACAGGTTTCGTGTCTAAACAGGTCGACACGATAAGACCTGTTTAAATTTCGTGTCTAAACAGGTTAAAACCCGTTAACCTGTTAAGACCCGTTAGTGACCTGTTTAGAATTTTAAATTAAAAAATATATCAAAGTGGGGTGGGGACATGTGGAGATACCCAAAAATTTGAATTCATCCGCTCCAATCCAAAATAACCAAACCCTAAATTTTTCTAATTCAGCCGCTCACTTTCTACACTTCGGACCTTCATCTCGGCGATCGTTCTCATCCCTTCGACCTTCATCCGCTTCATCATCGAACCTTCATCTCGGCGATCGTTCTCATCCCTTCGACCTTCACTTTAACTATTCAACCTTTATCATCACTGGTAACTTTACTTTCAGTTTGTTGTTATTTTGCAAGATTAAGTTGAGGATTTTGTGCTGCAACTGCTAATTCAAACTCTCGATTAACGAATTTGATAACTGATAAGATTGGGTTAATTTTGTGTTAGGAAGGCACTTGTCTCTGAGTCTTCATGTCTCACTGTTTGTTTTTCTTTTGCTTAAAAGAGTGAACAAATTTCACGATGATATGGCAAATTCATTAATTTCATTCAGTTGTATATGTTGATGACAAGGGTGAACATTTGGGTAATTTGGTGTGATGATTTTGCTTGCTGTAAAGTTATAGGCAATTTTAATCAAATCCAAGCTATTTGTTAATAAAAAAATTCTCTCTATGGAATATGGAATAACAGGTCATGTTCGTGTCTTAACAGGTCGTGTTTGTGTCTTAAACAGGTCATATGATATGTTGGTAAAATTTTCGTGTCTTAACAGGTCATTTCGTGTAACCTGTTTATTAACAGGTTCGTGTTCGTGTTTGGAAAACCTGACACGATAAGATTTCGTGTCGTGTTCGTGTTTACAGGTTTCGTGTTCGTGTCTTATCGTGTTCGTGTCTTAACAGATCGGGTTGACCCGATATGCCAGCCCTACATCAAATGCTTTCCTTACTATGTCATAGGTTTGACTTTTTGAGAAGGAATATGTAACAGTAAAACCCCCTTATAAATGTTGGATTCCTAAAAAATACATTTAAGTGGAAATTCCTAGTTCCTTGTACTATGGGTGTGGAGGGGGTTGGGAGCATAATTACTCAATATTTGGTAGGTGTGGGCTTCACCAGTACACACCCAAAAAAGGGTGTTGTGGAAGGGGCGTGGCTAGGCGGTGTTGGGGTGTCATGCAGTGGCGGAGTTTGACCAAAAGTTCCCAGGGGAAATTTTTAGGCAAAATAATTAGGGGGACAATCATATATAATTTTATAATTTTCAGGCGAAAAATAGGAAATTTTACACTTTTAACCGAAACATTGGGTGGGGGCGGGTGCACTCCACACTTTACACTAAGCTACGCCCCTGGTGCCATGTGGCACCTAAATTTCTTTTTTTTTTGTTTTTTTATATTAATCATAATTTTTGTAAATAATTTTAAAAATACATTTTATTTATATTAAATAACTACAATAAAAAAAAACATTACATCACAAAAAAAAAATCAATCATCTTCATCTCCATCTCCATTAGAGTCGAATCTAGGAAGTGTCATGGCCAAAGCTAGCCCGGTAACGCTAACCTGGTGTGGTCTAGCCAACGTTTTTGGCATTCCGCCGCCACAACCCACGCCCCACACCCCATTATCTAAGAGAATGAGCAAAAGGAAGGAAATAAGAGAATGAAACGGCATGAAAGGGATTCAAACCAGCTTCTTGTGTGCATTCCTTTATATGAATTTACAATTAAGAATATAGGTCATTGATTTGCGACTATTACTAAAAGTAGGTTAATTTGGCTCATTATGTCAATCATGTTTTCGTTTTGTTTTACTCCATAAAAAATAGATGTTATTTAATATATTTATAATAATGTGTTTGATTCTTCTTTTTCAAAGATGTTATTTAATAGTTATAATAATGTGTTTGATTCTTTTTTTTTTTGGAAAGATGTTATTTAGACCATGTGTAGTGGGCAAAGTTTTGGGTGTGGAATGGGCAAAAAACGACCCAATCATGGTGCAAACCACCCATGTGGGCGTTTTTTAGTGGATTTTTGGTTGGGGCGTTTCCCTTAAAACGCCTGATTCAAAAGTGATGACCAATAGAAATTTTGTGATGGTTTTTATTATGTATTTTCATTTAATTGAATTATAATATCTAATCATTGCAAGAGTTCAAGCCCCATTACACCCCTTTTTAACTTCAAGCCTCTATGTTGACTAGGCGTCATATGTCGCTTCATGCCCAAAGGTGAGACATTTGTTTCACTTACCACTACACATGGTCTTAATATTTATAATAATTCGTTTTATTCTTCTTTTTGAAAATTTTGATTGATTGTTAATGTGAAGGATGCCTTAAATTCATATCAAGATGAACTCTTGATACATCTTGCATTATTACCCTAATATGTTTATAATAAAAGTGACTAGGAATGGCAAACAAATCCGAACCCAAAATATTTTGCTATGAGCTTGGGTATCCGAATAATATTAAAAAAATATAACGGGTTTGGGGTGGGTTTGTTATTAGGTGAAACCCACACCGTTACTCCCACCCATTTACACGCATTTGAACCGAATATAATAATATATTATTGTTTTGTATAAACTTAATAAATAGTATGTTGAAGTTGGAAAAAACCGTAAACCGTATTTTGGGCATTAGACATGCCTTTGGGTAATTTACTCACATAAGGCCACATACTGATATACCTCTGATCCCGATGGGTATTACTAGAGAACGGATGCCCGATACGTATTGGACTGAAAAACAACATTTGAAGATAAGGGTAGTTGATCTCATGAGGTGACTTTAAGGAGATCAAGGATAATAATAAACTAGTAATTTTATTTTTTTATATTTGATTCATGTTTACCATTTAAGTTGTGTACTTTGTTCAAAATTAGAAGTCATATGTATACATGTTCAAATATGATTTGTTTCAAGGATTTTTGTTATTGTCAATGTTTTGTAGGTTAGGGATAAAAAACAAGAAAATAATGTTTTGAATAAACTTGAGAATTTTCGCATATAATAAAGTAATATTACAACTTTAATAATCAACATCCCACCGCAACGCGCGGGCTGACGTCAGCTCGTTTTATATAATAATTCAAATGTAAATAAAGGGTTATTGGAATTTAATAATCCTAAGTTTCACCTGTTAGTCGATAATAATTCCAACTTAAAAATTCCCTCCAACAATCCCAACTTGTAAACATTTTGCTCCATCTATCCTTTTCTAACAACCTCACTTCCACCTCCACCACCACCACCACCATCAGCCGCCGCCACCACCACTACCGTCGCCATCTACACAGCCCACCACCATTACCATCTCCACCAACACCAACACCATCGCTACCTCCACCCACCACCACTACTACCGCCATCTACACCGCCTACCACCACTGTCATCTCCACTAACTCGAATTGAGTTTGAGTTTGAGCCTAAAAATGAGTTTGTTTAATTAAGACTGTCAAAAAGATTTTGAGCCTAAAAATGAGTTTGTTTAATTAAGACTGTCAGAAAGATTGCAAAGTTAGAAGTTAATTAATATTATGAACAGTGGCGGACCCCGGAACTTCTTCAAGAGGGTGCAGAATATTTTTAAAGATTTTATGTCCCTAGGTATATAAAAAAATTCGGTTCATATCGGGTCGATTCGGGTTGGTTCATGTAAAACAAAAGAACATCAAGCTAAAATTTATATAATCATCAAAAACATGTCAAACGTCATTACAAACATATTTAAAATGTCAGCCTACGGGTTTTCTTTTTTTGAAATCTATCCAAAACATCTAGAGCTACTTTTCTAAGCAGGTCTTTCTCTATATAACATATACAACTAATTTTAACACTAAACACTTAAACAATCATCACCAAACTTCATAATTTTCAACTTTAAAATCAAGCCCTTGTTTTAATTGTTGATTCCTTCTAACTAACCATTTAAACACTAAACTTTAACTAAAACAACAAAATCAACCAACTAAAGTTTCAAAAAAACAACAAAACAACTAAAATTTTAAACCTTTTAAACAATTTTATGTCTTCTAAAAATCCAAATAAAACAAGACAACAACAAAATAATCGAACCATACCCAAAAAGAGTGATGAGATGCTGTTTTCGTGAGTTTGGTGGCCGAAATTGCGGTGGGTTGGGTATTATTAGATTGGGTTGGGCTTGGGTTATGGTGTGTTTATTGGGTTAAAGGTTAAGAGAAAGTTAATTGGGTTAAGTGAAAGTTAATTAGTTAAGTGAAAAGTTAATTAGGCTGTATTTTAAGGGTGTACATATTTGCACACCAAAATGCCTTTTTGCACACCAAACCCTAGCTTTATGTACGCCGTATATAGGTCTATACATGGCGTATAGCCACCTTTTTCAATTTCCAAGAGAATCTTTGATATGATCTGGGAATTTGTCCCTTTATATGCGCCGCGTATAGGCCTATACGTAGCGTATATAAAGGGTGGTTTTTTAATAAACATTTTTATACATTATTTATCATTTTAGCAAACTTTTATAATAAATAATTTTTAAAAATAAATAAATAAAAAACATTGTTAAGTATTCTATTGTATAGTATAGGCTTATGGATATAGTATCGTATCATATAGTGTAGTATAAATCTCGTATAGGCCTATTCGTGTAATATAATATTGTATCTTATCGTATCGTATGGTATTGTGTATGGAGATCGTTCTCACGATCGTTTCGCCTGATCACACGCCCAACACGCACCCCCGTAGCCCAAGTTAGGGCCATTTTAGTGAAGCCCCTTTTGTCACACGATCTTGGGCCTCCAAATACAAGATGGCCTGCTCCTCCACACTTGGACCCGCATCAAGAAGGCTCCTGTGGCGCGAAAGGGTTAACTTTTCGTGCGAGAGGGCTGCTTTTCGGGCGACATGCACTGTTTCGAGAAGAAATCAGCTCGGTTTTGGTTGAACTGTTCATCTTCTCGGCTGGAATTGACTCTAGCACTAACCCACAGCTATGAACTTAGCTTGTGAGCTCGGAGAGTCTCTGATTCGGCCAAGTTTAGTACTAGAAAGTTTGTTTTGTACAAGGTTTGAAAGAACATCTCCAATCCTTAGCTTGGTCCTCAATAAGTTGAGAGTTAATATCAGCTTGCCTAAGCAATTCTGAGAAACCAAGTTCAAGTGATTAAAGAATGTATAAAAGTTTAGCAAAAGAAGAAGAAATTAGAAGAAAGGAACGATAAGCGTTTCATCTGACAGATACTTCTTCAGATTCAATACATGAAAAACGTCGTGTACCGCACTCAGTTCTTCAGGCAGATTCAGTCTGTAAGCTACCTTACCGATTCTCTCAGTTATTTCGAAAGGTCCAACGTATCGCGGATTAAGCTTGCCCATTTTGCCAAAACGCACCACACCTTTCCAAGGTGAGACTTTCAGTAGAACCCAGTCCCTGACTTGAAATTCTAGAGGTTTTCTTTGCTTATCAGCGTAGCTTTTCTGACGGTCACGGGCTGCCCAATTTGTTGTCAGATCTGGGCAATCTATCCGTGGTATCAAGTACGAGCTCGGGGCTTCTGATTTGGCTTTCGCCAACTTCCGCCCAACACAAAAGTGATCAGCATTTACGACCGTATAATGCCTCAAATGGTGCTGCCTGAATGTTGGTGTGGTAACTGTTGTTATAAGAGAATTCTACCAGAGGTAAGTGCCATTCCCATTCGTTTCCAAAGTCGATAACACATGATCTCAGTATGTCTTCAAGTGTTTGGATGGTTCGTTCAGTCTGACCATCCGTCTACAGGTGATAAGCAGTGCTCAAGTCCAACTGTGAGCCAAAGGATTTGTGCTTAGCCTGCCACAATTTAGACGTGAAACGTGGGTCACGATCAGAGATGATAGAAGTTGGTACCTTGTGCCTAGCAACTACTTCTTTCAAATAGATGACTGCAAGTTTTGAAAACTTGTCGGTTTCCTTGATCGCGAGGAAATGCGCAGACTTAGTTAAGCGGTCTACAATCACCCAGGTGGTATCGTTTCCTCTTTGGGAGCTTGGTAAACCGGTGACGAAATCCATGGAAATCTGTTCCCATTTCCATGTTGGCAACTCTGGTTGTTGCAGCAAACCCGATGGCTTTTGATATTCAATCTTGACTCTGGCACAGGTCAAGCATTTGCTTACTTACTTCACAATGATAGCCTTCATGCTAGGCCACCAATACAGGGCCTTGAAGTCTTGATACATCTTATCAGAACCAGGATGGACCGAGTAATGAGAATTGTCTGCTTCGTCCATCACAACCTCTCAGAGATTTCCGTAAGATGGGACCCATTTACGGTCCATGAAGTAATAGATGTTGTCGTCTTTAAGTTCGAGCTATTTTTCCATGCCCCGCATAGCTTCAGCTAGAAGGTTCTCTGCTTTCAATGCTTAGACTTGGGCGTTTCGGATCTGGTTAGGGAGATTCGAGTGAATGGTAAGCTGTAAAGCACGAACACCCTTAGGTTTGGTTTCTTTCCGGCTTAGGGCATCAGCCACAACGTTTGCCTTACCCGGGTGATACTTGATTGCGCACTCGTAGTCGTTTAGGAGTTCGACCCATCGGCGTTCTCGCATGTTCAACTCCTTCTGGTCCAATTTATCCTGGAGACTCTTGTGATCGATGTAGATCGTGCACTTGGTACCGTACAAGTAATGTCTCCAAATCTTAAGTGCGAAGACTACTGCTCCCAGTTCCAAATCGTGTGTCGTGTAATTCCATTCATGGATCTTGATTTGTTGAGAAGCGTAGGCAATAACTTTCTCGCGTTGCATCAACAAGCAACCGACTCCTTGAATAGATGTGTCACAGTAGACAACAAAGTCATCGGTGCCTTCATGTAATGAAAGAATAGAAGCACTACAAAGTTTCTCCTTTAGTTTCTGAAATGCAGACTCCTGAGCATTGTTCCATTTGTACGCAATACCCTTTTGGGTCAGAGTCATGAGGGGTTGAGCAATCTTCGTAAATCCCTCAATGAATCTACGATAGTATCCCGCCAATCCAAGAAATTGATGGATTTCGTTGGGAGTCTTGGGTGCAGGGTTGTTCTTGATAGAGTCAATTTTGCCTGGATCAACGTGAATCCCATATTCATTGACCATTTGTCCAGAGAAATGGACTTCGCGAAGCCAAAAATCACATTTCAAGAGCTTTGCGTAGATTTGTTCATTGCGCAAGAGTTCTAGAATAAGACGTAGGTGATGCTCGTGTTCCTCCCGATTCCTTGAGTAAATTAGAATGTCGTCAATGAATACAATCACGAATTTGTCAAGATATGGTTTGCACACTCGGTTCATGAGATCCATGAAAATCATAGGCGCGTTTGTCATTCCAAATGGAATTACAAGGAATTCGTAGTGACCATAACGAGTCCTAAAAGCAGTTTTAGAGATTTCCTCGTCGCGGACTCTCAACTGACGATAACCCGATCGTAGATCGATTTTGGAGTAATAACTCGACCCTTGCAACAGATCGAATAGGTCGTCAATGTGTGGGAGTGGGTAGCTGTAACACCCCGTGTTTCAAAAGTCAAAGTCAAAGTCAAGGTCAAAGTCAAAGGAAGAAAAGATTGCTAATTGTGATCTGCCACTCCTTGCTTAATTACCGATCACGCTACTTGACTTGTAATCAGCTTCTTTTAATTGTTTATCTTAGTTGTATTATGTGGAGTAAATGAGAATAATAGCAGTTTAATCGATGTATACTTATCGCCGATAATCGCGTTACGACTGTGAATGATAGGAAGTAACAATGCGATAAAGTTAACTAAACGCTAATCTACTTAACGCTAATCTCCTTGCTAACGCATCGCAATACGAATCGTAGTGAATTACAGGTTCTGGATATTGGTTTACGTGTGTGCTAACTATGTGTTAAATGTGTGTGCTTATGTTTATGTTTGAGCTGTAAACGCAATCGTAACTCTATTTCATCGCAATACAAAACGCAGAATGGTTATGTTTAGGTTTATGACTGTGTGTTAGTTAGGTTATTTGTGTAACTATTGACTTATACTATCGCATCGCTTACTCGCTACACACTTGAACACATCGCAACGCTCAGCACGCGAAACGAAACGCCGAAAACTAACTCGCAGTGCCAATTCGATCGAATGGCCATCCGATCGGATGGCCATCCGATCGGATCGTCATCCGATCCGACGCTGGTGCGCTCCCTTTCCTCTTTTGGAAACCCTATAAATACCCCTCTGTCACATTATTATGATCTGACAACTCTCTCATTCGAACCAGAACACTCAAACCCTCTTTTCCTTGGATTTCTCCCGATTCTTGTAAGTTTCTTCCTAAATCCTTGTACTTCTATGATCTACACATGTTTCTTCATGTTTTTCACCATTGAATCTTCACTTTTAACCGAGAAATCACCGAATTTGAGGTGTTCTAGGGTGATGTCATCATGGAGTTCTTATGAACTTCAAGAGTTGGCTTCATTCCACAAAGAATGACTCGAATCTGAAGGATTTCCACATGATTTAGCAAGGATTTTACACAGATCTAAACATTTTCTATCAACGAGACAACCGGTTTCGGGTTGAACATGAACCACTGTCAAGGAACAGTCCACTGGTCGGATCAGGGTGATTCTGGTTCGAACGGGAGACTTGAGACTTGACGAGGTTCCATTGTTCAGCACGTTGTCATTCCGTCTCGATCAAACCGCAAAAACTTTCAAAACCATCAAGTCCAAAACAATCAGATCGCCGGGACGGATCGGCGTCCGATCAGATTGCCATCCGATCGGATCGCCATCCGATCGGATCGCCATCCGATTGAACGACCATTCGATAGGATTGCACATGGACTTCAACGCTTAACTCTTGAAACGGAGTGTCTAACCAATCGGATCGCCATCCGATCGAACGGCAGTTCGATCGAGCGACCTGAAGGGTGGAGATACTTCTCCGTTTTCAAAATGCTACAACAAAAACTTCAAAGTCATCATAAACAAACACATCCATCCTAAACGAGTGGCCAACCGATCGGGTGGCCAACCGATCGGATCGCCATCCGATCGAATGACCATCTGATCGGATAGCCAACCGATCGGATGATGCTTCGAAACTTACCACTTTTGCATCGTTTTACGTGACGCTTATCGCTTATACTATCGTTCTGTAACTAGGTGGACTCTCTAGCGCTCCCTTCAATCCATTAATCCATCATCACTGTGAGTATACTCGAACCCTTTTTCGCTTAACGCACTTTTAGGTGTTACATACGTTACTTATATCAAATCACATCGCTCACACAACGCAAACACTTTTAACGCTAACCGCTTTCGCATGTTATACGTGACTTGATGAATGCCTGTTTGTTATGTTAACACATTGATTGCTGTCTGCCTGCCTTAGAAACGATAGTACTATAATTTAGACTAAGCACCTGCTTACTCAGGGGTTGTTAAGGATTTTACTTCACATGTTCGCAGTGGTGAACGTGTGTTGTGCACTCTACAACTCGCAGCCATTGGTATCAATAGGATCTTTGTCGATAACTTACGTGCTTTCGCTTTAACGTACTACATGCTGGTTATGCGTAAAAGGCTTTTGCTACTATTATGCTGTTAAACTTGTATGCTCACCTTTACACTATGTGTATTGCCTTTTACCTTAACGCACGTGACAGGTGTTTGAGATGCTAGGATATTGCTTGCTATCATGGAATCAGTAGGAGAGTCTAGAAACAAAGACAATTTATTTATTTAAAAATCTGAGTTGTCAGAACAATGTTTTGTTTTGAGATATCTATGTCTGTAATAACTGCTTTATTTGATGGGTTATGTTATCAGACATAATGTTAACTATCTGGTAATTTAGTTGTTATGGATTTCTCATGAACAATATGTTTCGCTCAGTGCCACGCCCCGATGTTTCTGCCATCGGTTGGGGTGTGACAGATTGGTATCAGAGCCATAACTATAGGGAACTAGGAAAGACACAACCTAGTCCGGGTTGTTGTCTTAGTATCGACCTAGACTATAGTCTAAGTACCCAATGCGACCTCTAATTGTGTGAACTCTATCGCTTATGCAATACTAGGAATACTAGTATGAATGGGGATAACTCGCACAAGGTGAGCTACTTCGCTCGAGGGAAACATCTCGTATGAAGTAGGTTACATTGCCCGAGTTGTGCACTTCGTACAAAGTATTCCAACTCAATCTCCAAACGCTCAACAATCTTTCCTAGGATTGTCAAGTTGTTTTAGCCTTTCCTAAGGCTAGCACAGCACAATCAAATGATTTGGTCGAGATTAGGTGTGAAAACCGTAAACTCTCGATTGAATCGCTCGCACGATGCACGATTTTACTATTAAACACGAGAATTTGCATTGGACCAGGAGTGAAATCCATACTTCGACGCAAATCCTTCCCCATACAAACAGGAGCACTGTTGTTAAGCTAGGGGTGAAACCCGAATCTTGATGTCTTGTTCCGTCCTCTGTTTCGTTTTACAAAACTCCCACCAGAGTATTGACGGACTCCAATGACCCAATTTCGCGTATCAACCGGAAGGATGCGTGCGAACCACCTCGATGTGGTGTAAGTGCACAGTCACGAAGGCTGAAGCATGTACTCGAGGTCGTTGTGGATAGTCGACTTACTCTGGGAAGTCAATGTCTAACACGCCGAGACAATCCATCTTCGATTTCAAACTCGATTTCATTGATTTTATATGTTTATGTGTTTCGATTCTGAACTCGCTTTCGCCAACTTCGCGATTTTATGTGATTTATGTGGTTAGATGTTAATTTGTTAGCGTTTTGAGGTAGGACATGGTTTCGATTTGATGCTTCCCGAGAACGCACTCACAACTCACGACACACGCTATGCTACTTGCTATATTACTCGCAATCGCTACTCGATAACCGCACTTGATACTCTCGATCGAAATTGCAACTTGAAGGATAGGTGAATACGTGCAAGATATGTAGGAGAATACGTGCAAAATATAGCGAAGGACGCGCTTACGGGGATTATGTGCTTACGTGGATTATGTGCTTACGTGGATTATGTGCTTACATGGAATATGTGCTGTTAGTGCATTTATGTCTATAGCCTTCGTCAATCCGAGCCGTAGCGAGAAACAGAAGAAAACGAGTCTTTATAGTGTTATATCTAGTAAAAAAAGGCAAGGTGGCATAATTGTAATAATGAGAAATCTCATTAAAAGCCAAGGACTATAAATAGATCCTTATGTCATAGTTTAGGGACTTTTGCCATTTTAGAGATTTGAAGAGCTCTAGTTCTAGAGAGAGAAACTAGAGAGAGAAAGTCTCTAAGTGATTCACGGTTCTTGTACGTTATCAGATTTTATCAAAGAATCACGTTTATATTACGTCATGTGTGTTTAGGTCGCGTTCGTGTACGGATTCCGCACGTTTCACGTTCGTTTCGCAATCGTTTCGGAGTCAAAACCGGTCCAACAAGTGGTATCAGAGCAGGAGCTCGATTGCACTGATCCAACACACATTTTCGATCGTGATTTCATCAGATTCAGATCCGAATTTCATCTACTTCTTCATATTTTTTCATATTTTCACGTTTTTAACTGTTTTTAGTCAAATTGAACGGGATTTTTTGGTCCGAATCTGCTGATTTTTTAGTATGTTGTGCGAAATTACTTGAATTACAACCCTACCAAGTTTCAGATCCAAATTCCTAACCGTTTAGGAGTAATCGAAGATTTTCGGTTCGTTTTTGCTGTCAAAATTCTGGTCCGCTCATCTAGTCCGCTTATTTGAACATTTTAAGAGGTCCGCTCATAGTAACAATCTGGTCCGCTTATTCGAACATTTTGTGAGGTCCGCTCATAGGATAGCAGGAGGTCCGCTCATGTGATAGTATTAGGTCCGCTTTTAGTGACAAAATAGTTGAGGTCCGCTCATTTGTCACATTAACAGTAGGTTCGCTCTTGAGATTCGCTTGTGTGGTTCGCTTTTGTGACATCATATCGAGGGATATTGTTGTTGTGTGATGAAATAGTTATCAGTCATTGAACAGTGTAATCACGTGATCTGGTGCACCGTTTCATTCATGTTATCGGAAATTGTTGTTGGTTATTGAAAGTTGTCAGCAAAATTAAAAGCAATCGGTGTACAAGTGACTTGAAGTTGTCGAAAATTTGGATAAGTCTGATAGCCCATGTGTTAAATAAAGTGCGGCCCAATCAAAGTTGTGTATAGCATTGTTATTGCCGGCCACTTTAAAATTAAATCTTATCATAATTGTCAGGCCACTTTGTTAAGCATCACGTGATATATCAGTCCAAGAAATGAACCGGTCCAATCAAGTTTAAATTGTTATTGAGCTTGTCGGTGTGCTATTATTGTTGTCAGCCCCACCAATTGAAAGGCTCATTTGTGATTGGATTATATAGAGGTGCAATAAGATTGAAGTTGATATATTGTTTGATCAGTTTGTTTGAAGGTTTGAACAAACAGTTCGCACAAGGTGTTTGAACAGATTGTGTTTGAAAGATGGCAATGGTCTTTGATGAGAAGGAAAATGAGTATCTTGAAAGTTTAAATAGTTGGTATATGAGAACTGTGGATAGTAGTTACAGAAATGTAGATGTGGATGTTTGGATAAGAAGTTATGAACATTTCATGTGTCAAAAGGATGAAACGTTGGATGAGTTGGAAATACGGTTTAAAATTTTAATGGACAATTTGAGAAACAAGAATATTAGAATATCAAATGATGAACAGATATCGAAATTGGCAAATGCATTACCTGCTAAATGGGATGAATTCTTGGTCGAGCTAAAAAGGGAAGATTTTTTTCAAGAACTTTATCCAAAACAGTTCTTTAATGAGGTTAATGCAGAGTTTCGTAAGGAATATAAGAAAAAGAAGGAATTTTTGACCGAAATAGAAAAGAATTTACAAAAATTGGAATTGGATGTAATTACTGAAATTGATAATAGAATTCGTGTGTGTCTTGCAACAAAGAGTATTCTGAAATATGATATTAAAAGGAAATGTTATATTGATGAAAGTATGAATCCTTTTGATTTCGTTAAACTCTTTTGTGCAGGAACATATAAGATGGAAACAAAGGATATTTCAAAGAACGAAGAATCTTTGAAGCTTGGATCTTCAAGTTCAAAATCAGTGTGCTCTAAATGTGATAACTTTAAGGCTGAAAATGACAAACTTTTGGAGGATGCAGAAAGTTTGAAATCGGAAGTCAAAAAGCTGAATGATAAGAAGCAAGCTGATGATAAGCAGATTCTTGTTATTCAGGAAAATTTTGAGAAGTTGAAAACTGAAAATGTCAAACTGTTGAGTGATGTGGACAGTTTGACATTGGAAAACAAAGTTTTGAAAGAAAAAGAAAAAGAATTTAAAAATGAAAAATTAAAAATTGAAAAAGATTTTCAAAATCAAATAAAAGTTTAGAAAATGAAAAATATGTTTTTGAAGGAAATAAAATTGCTAATGAAAAGGCAATAAATTCTCATCTTGGGAAAATTTCTCAACTTGAAAAAGAAGTTGAGAATGATAGAAAGAAAATTGCTGATTTAGAAAACAAATTGAAAAGTTTTGTGACTTCTGCATCATTTGTGTGTCCAAAACCGATCAATTCTGTTCCAATAAGTGACAATGTCACAAATTTTGACAAAGTCAAAATTGAAGATTGTGATGAAATATCTGATGATGAAAAAGAATAGAAAAGAAAAATATTTTTAGATTTACAAGAAAAATTTCAAAATACTGTTTTGCAATCTACTGAAACAGGTGAATGTTCTAAACAAAAACCTGTTAAGAAGAATGCAGAACAGAAACAAAAAGATAAAAATTTGAAAAATTCTAAAATTGAAAATAAAAGCTCATCAGATAAATCATCCAATCATTATAAAAAATCACAAAATTTTAAAAATGAAAACTCACAAAATGTTGGTAATAAGTGGTGCAGGTTTGACCACAGTGCTCAAAAGCCAAATCCAGCATTGAAGAGGAGAAATGATTATCACCAAGCCAAACAATGTTATGATCTGAAGGTTTGGATAGACAGAAGTGGATGGTACGATAACAGAGTGTGCTACACCTGTGGTGTTAGAGGACACATTGCTGTTAACTGCCAGAATTGGAATTTTGAAACACGAATATGCTATAATTGCCATATCAGAGGACATATTGCCAGAGATTGCCCAAGGAGATCGATGGGAAGATCGAGGGTTGAATCTCAGAGAACGGTAAAGAAACCAGTCACTGTCAAGCCCAAAGAACAGAAAGTGGAAGATAAGAAAGTAAAGCTTTCACAGGGGGAGAGAGACAGATTGAGGAAGAAGAGGAAGAAAGCACGAGAGTATTTGGAGAAGATTTTGTCTTCGGGTTCACCAGTTGGTTCAAATAAAAGTTCTGATGAATCGATTCACTCGACGGCAAAGTCAAGCAAATCGAATTCTTCAGATGCAAATATGAGGACAAACAAGAAGAAAAAGAAAGTTATTGGCGATGAATCTGGCTTATCCAAGTCAGACAAGCCAAGTTCGGGCAATGAATCTGATTCCACAAAATCAGAGGAGCCACAAGTTGAGGTAAAAAAGGAAGAGACAGTTCCATTAATGAATGATGAGAACTTTCCACCATTACGAGCCGCAAACTTAAAATCAAAAGGTGTTGATCCTGGAAAAATGTTTAATAGCAATGTTAAACATATTTTTAGCAAGATGGCTGATGGAAAGGTAAAAGGAGCAAAAGAATTTTATGAAGAAAAGAGAAATGTTCAAAACACACCCAAGACTGGTCAGGCTTGGGTTCATAAATCTGTTGGTTGAATTTCTGACTTGCCGGAGCTTCCAGGTTGGTAAGTGTGAAGCAGGTATCGGCATCATTCTTGAGAAATTCACAGGATGGTAACTGTGATATTTCGTCTTACATATGGTAAATCAGGGACATTAAGTTGTACTTGATTTCCTACAAGTGTTTGTGTTGATAGAATCCTTATAATGTTAGATTTTCAAAACGGTTAAAAGAGAACAAGGTAATATGATGACCCCGAACTCATAAGAGATGGGTAAACAAACTAATTTTTCCGGAAAAAAAACCATTCTGATTAAAACAAACTTAAGTGTTTTGAAATCATTATGGGAAAATAGTTTGTTGTAAGGGGGAGTTTTGATTGAATATGCCGAAACCCTCACGGCTGAACAAACATGATTACTTACATCAGATTGAAAAACAGTTTTCAAACTGTAAAATATCAATGTGTTGTACATCATGGGGGTATGTAGATTTTCTGCAAATCAGTACACTTTTAGCAGAAAATGGATGGCGAGACAAAGCTATCAGTGTTGGTTGTCAAATTTTCTTTATATGGTTTTGCATTTTAGGGGGAGTAATGTTGTTAGAAAATACAAAAACATTTGAAAATTTGAAAAAGTCAAAAACATGATAAAATTCAAAAATTGAGTTTTTGCGTAAAAAGAGGAAATGATAGTACATCAGTGGACTGTCACAGTATGCTAAAGAAATGGAAAGTTTAAATGTGTTAAACGATCTCACCGTGGATGTGTCGGTAGATTTTTATACGTTTAGTAAACTTTTTCGGGATATAAACCTAAATTCAAACTTGCTTATTTTGTGGGGAACACTACTTGGATATATAGGTAACCCCTGAAATCTCGTTTGAAAGGTCTCATAATCTGATATACTAGGTCTTTATACTCAATGATGTCTGGGGTATTATTCCGGGACTTCTGCTGAACGGTAGTTCTGACCTAGTCCTTGGATAATACTTTCTGCAATGCTTGAAACATAGCATTAAACCCTCAGCATGCCGATGAAACAATAAAATTGATAGTCGCTGCTGTTGTAAGCAAAAAGATCCTCTAAAGGGGACATACCGTAAAGTCGAAGCTGATATCTCTCTGCGTATACGGAAGTATCGACCTGAGATCCCTCGGCCCTCGCATACCTAATTTATGTACAGATATCATTGTAGTATACTCACCTGTAAGACTGATTATTGGGATTCTGGATACGGGAGTATATTCAAGAGGTGGGACACATGAATGAGTTTAAGTTCTTAAAACACCTAATTCGTATCCTGAATCAGTTGAACTTTGTATGAAAATTTAAGTGGATAAGTATATCGACAATCTAAGTGAATTGTTTAATGCGTAATGTGATTTTAAGCTCAACGGTACTTGTGACTTGTCGAAAACTGATATGATCCTCTGACGCATACTCAAACAAAAATATTTTCTGTAAATATGTTTTGTACATATTTCTTTATTGCTTTATATTTTCAGAAAATACAAAAAGATTTTGATTCTGCTTTATTTTCGACAACTGATGTCTGAGTGCTGAGTTTCAAAATCTAAGTAAGCTGATTGTGTTTCTGAAAATAAAACAAGTTCATTAATTTGAAACTTGAATTAAAATCAAAAATTTCAAAAACAGTTTGTGATATCTCCAAGGTCATTAGTTTGGACTTGGATGATTAACTGTGAGGGATTTGGATGCTTATACTGTTATAGAGCTAGTTTCCGATTCGATTCGATGAAACTGCCAAATTCATGAAAATTGTTTGTTTTAGAAAGTTGAGTGAGCCAGGTTACAATTCCTGGATAGCTAAAATTTGAAATGTTGTTACTTATAAATGTTTGAGTGATTGCAGATGAGATTCCAGACTACGATCCCGAAAGCTGAGTCTAAGGGGGAGTCTGAAGACGAGCTCAAAGCAAGGGGGAGCTTGTAATCGAAAAGCAAGGTGTCGATCCCAAAGCATGAAAGCTTGATGAAAGGGGGAGCCTGATGAAGAAAAGAGTCTACCGAAAGGAGAAGAAACTGAAGCTGAAGACAGATCCACCGGGATTCTGTTCAAGAAGTCTAAAAGAGAAAAAGAAGATGCTACGAGTTTGACTCAATGATCAAGATTGACTGCGGCAATATCCAAGGGGGAGTCTGTTAGTGCATTTATGTCTATAGCCTTCGTCAATCCGAGCCGTAGCGAGAAACAGAAGAAAACGAGTCTTTATAGTGTTATATCTAGTCAAAAAGGCAAGGTGGCATAATTGTAATAATGAGAAATCTCATTAAAAGCCAAGGACTATAAATAGATCCTTATGTCATAGTTTAGGGACTTTTGCCATTTTAGAGATTTGAAGAGCTCTAGTTCTAGAGAGAGAAACTAGAGAGAGAAAGTCTATAAGTGATTCACGGTTCTTGTACGTTATCAGATTTTATCAAAGAATCACGTTTATATTACGTCATGTGTGTTTAGGTCGCGTTCGTGTACGGATTCCGCACGTTTCACGTTCGTTTCGCAATCGTTTCGGAGTCAAAACCGGTCCAACATGTGCTTACGTGGACTATGTGCCTACTTGCTTACATGCTTACACGGGCCACATGTTAGTATGGGATGACATATGATCGTGTACCTGCGTGTCAACGTGCTTCTGTGGTTGAGTACTTCTGTGATAGTACGCTAGACTAAACTAGGATTTATCGAATTGCGCTTGAATCCTATGACGATGTCTGTTGCAGACAATGTCGTCATTTGGATCGCATCACTCTCGCACCGCTAGCCGAAACCACGAAGATAAACGTATCGCCGCTCTAGTCACAAAGCAGATCATCAAAGTTCTCCCGCAGATAGTCAGCGAACTGCAAGAAAACGCTAGCAAGTCCTCGGAGGAATCTAGGACTGAATCGCCAAGAGCGACATTTAGCTTCAAGCAGTTTAAAGCCTGCGGACCCAAATAGTTCACCGGAACCGATGGACCTACTGCTATGTTTCAATGGTTTGATTCTATTGAAGTCACCCTGCGCCAAAGCGGCTGTCCTGACAATCTCCGCACTGTTAACGCCACCGGCGTTTTCCAATCCCGGATTGGTGGACTGCCGAAAGGAACAAACGAGGGAATGATGCAGCCTATGGGCTCACGTGGGATGAGTTGAAGAACATCATGATGAAGGAGTTCTGCCCTCCCCACGAGCTTCAGAAGCTGGAGGACGAATTTTGGCATCTAAAGCAAGAGGGTGGCGATATCTCTGGTTTAACAGCCCGATTCAAGCAGTTGAGTATCATTTGCCACGGTCAAGTTACTACTCCCAAAATCACCATCAAGAAATACATCCGTGCTCTACCGGATTGTGTGGCTGATTTTGTGCAAGCCTCGAAGACGACAACTATCGAAGAAACTTTCTTGCTCGCCACCGAGATTAAAAACAAACGAGTTCGAGCTGGATTCTTTGATAAGGCCTCCAAGAATCTTCATCAGGTTACCGTTGCTTCCACCGCCGAAAACACCGCCGCATCATCTCAAGGTTCAAAGTCCTCCCGTCGTAACAGAAAGAACAACAAGAATTGAGCTGTCACAAACGCCGCACCACTCAATGCTGCTCCCGCTCCACCGCAATACCAAAACCGCCAGGTAGCGGCACCAGCAATCAATGCACCGCCGGCCAAGCGTGCATACACTGGTCCTCATCCGCTCAGCCCTACCTGCACTTATCACCACGCGATTGGATTTGCGTGCGGATTTTGTGTTCACTGCAACTTGTACGACCACTTTTCTGCTAACTGCCGTACCGGTCCCCGACAAGCCCCTGCTCAAGCTCAAGGTAAGCCCGTACTCCACAAGCCCTCCTTCCTGCTCCACAGGGTCCACAAGCAGCTCCTTCCCCCGCAGTTAATGCACGAGCCTGCTATGCATGTGGTGATCCCAACCATTTTGCAAACATGTGCCCGAACAGGGTTGTGAAGCAAGAGCTCCAACAGCAGCCACAACATCAACAACAGCAGCCTCAGCAACAGCAACAGCAAGTAGCCCGCGGCGTGCATTCAACATCAACGCCTGCCAGGCTCAGGCAGATAACAACGTTGTCAACGGTACGTTTCTTGTGAATGGTATTTATGCTTCGTGTTTGTTTGATACTGGAGCGGATAACTGTTTTCTATCGTTCGAATTCGAAAAGCTCCTTAATCATAAGCGCGCTCATCTCCCCATGACATTCGATGTTTAAGTTGCCATGGGAAGAACCATCGCTGTTAACTCCGTTCTACGTGATTGTACGCTGGAACTCAACAATCACATCTTCCCTATCGACGTTATTCCGATGCAACTCGGTAGTTTTGACATCATAGTAGGCATGGATTTCCTTCGTGAAAATCACGCTTAAGTTGTGTGCTTCGATAAAATGATTCGTTTCCTTCTCGCCAATAGTGATCAATTGTGTGTTTACTGTGAAGTCGCATCGAAGAAATTCCAACTCATGTCGTGTGTCCAGGCTAGCAAGTATCTCCGCAAGGAATACCAAGCTTTCTTGGCACACTTTGTAGTAGCGGAGAAAAAGGAAGTTAAGGCACTAGATAAGGTACCTGTAGTTCGTAATTTTCCTAAAGTTTTCCCTGATGATTTACCTGGTTTACCCACAAGTCGTGATATCGACTTTCATATCGACCTCATTCCTGGAGCCAATCCCGTTGCTAAAGCTCCCTATCGATTCGCCCCGTCAGAAATGCGGGAACTCTCAAGTCAGCTCCAGGAATTGCTTGAAAAGGCTTTATTCGCTCTAGCACCTCTCCTTGGGGCGCACCTGTCCTTTTTGTCAAAAAGAAGGATGGATCGTTCCGGATGAGCATCGACGACAGGGAGTTGAATAAGCTAACTATCATGAATCGCTATCCCTTGCCACGTATCGATGATTTGTTTGATCAGTTACAAGGAGCTACGTGTTTCTCGAAAATCGATTTACGCTCAGGCTATCACCAATTGCGTATTCAAGAAGAGGATATACCAAAGACCGCCTTTCGTACTCGATACGGCCATTACGAGTTTGTCCTTATTCCCTTTGGTCTAACCAACGCACCTTCGGTTTTCATGGATCTGATGAATCGTGTGTGTAAACCCTATCTGGACCGTTTCGTCATCGTGTTCATCGATGATATCCTGATCTATTCTAAGTCAAAAGCCGAGCACGCTCATCATCTACGTTTGGTTCTTGAATTACTCCAAGGGAATCGACTCTATGCCAAGTTCTCCAAGTGCGAATTCTGGTTAGAGGAGGTTCAATTCCTCGGTCACATTGTCAATAGTCGAGATATTCACGTTGACCCCGCGAAGATCGAAGCCGTTAAGAGCTGGGTTACACCAAGGAACTCGACTGAAGTCCGTTCTTTTCTCGGACTAGCGGGTTACTACCACCGATTTATCGAAGGATTCTCAAAAATCGTTGTGCCTCTTACGTCTCTCACGCAAAAAGACAAGCCTTTTATTTAGGGAACCGAACAAGAGACTGCTTTTCAAACTCTCAAGCTCATGCTCTACAATACTCCTGTGCTCACTCTACCTGACGGAGATGATGATTTCATAGTTTACTGTGATGCTTCAAACCTTGGTCTCGGTTGTGTGCTTATGTAACGAGATAATATTATCGCTTACGCGTCTCGACAGCTCAAGATCCATGAGAAGAACTATACAACTCATGATCTCAAGCTCGGTGCAGTTGTTTTTGCGCTCAAGATTTGGTGACACTACCTTTACGGTACCAAGTGTACGGTCTTCCCGACTATAAGAGCCTACAACACCTCTTGAGCCAAAAAGAGCTTAACATGCGCCAACGCCGATGGGTTGAACTTCTTAACGATTACAACTGTGACATTCGTTATCATCCTGGCAAGGAAAATGTTGTTGCCGACGCTCTCAGCCGACGAAGCTATTTGCATAGCATTCGTAATATTCACGCCCAGCACAATCTCGAAGCCCTTATTCGTGACGCCCAACATGCTTGCTTTACCGAAAATACTTTGAAAAAGGAAAGGGTTTCGAATGATGGCACTCAATTTGTGAATAAATCGAATGGTATATTCCATTATTTAGACCGAATTTGAATCTCCAAGCATACCAACTTATGACAAATCTTGCTAGATGAAGCCCACAAGTCTCACTATTCTATTCATCCGGGTGCCGACAAGATGTACCACGACCTTCGTCGACAGTACTGGTGGCCTGGAATGAAGAGAGATATCGCTATCTACGTTTCGAAGTGCCTAACTTGCTCGAAGGTTAAGGCCGAACAACAAAGGCCCTCTGGCTTACTAGTCCAGCCCGAGATCCCTATGTGGAAATGGGAGAGTATAGCTATGGACTTCATAACGAAACTCCCGCGCACGCCATCAGGTCACGAAAACATCTGGGTTGTCGTTGACCGATTGACTAAGTCTGCTCACTTTCTGCCGATATGAGAAGACTATAAGGTAGAACGATTGGCATGGATCTACACCGACGAAATCATTTGTCGACATGGGACACCTCGTGATATCATATCTGACCGCGATGGTTGGTTTACCTCACATCTTTGAGAAATATTTCAATCTGCCCTCGGTACCACTCTTAATCTAAGTACCGCTTTCCATCCCCAAACCGATGGTCAGACTGAAAGAACGATTAGTACCCTTGAAGACGTGCTTCACTCGTGTGTCATAGATTTCGGTGGTAATTGGGACGCGCATTTACCTTTAGTCGAATTCTCATACAATAACAGTTATCACTCGAGTATTCAAATGGCACCTTTTGAGGCATTATACGGAAGAAAATGTCGATTGCCTATTGTGTGGCACGAGATCGGAGACACGCAAATTACAGGTCCTGAGCTGTTGCAAGAAACGACTGACAAAATCCTCCAAATTCGAGACAATCTACTGAAAGCTCGGAGTCATCAGAAAAGTTACGCCGATAGACGCTACAAGCCCCTTGAATTTGACGTTGGCGATCACGTGCTCCCAAAGGTATCCCCTTGGAAATGTGTGATCAGATTCGGCAAGAAGGGAAAGCTCGCGCCTCGATATGTTGGACCCTTTAAGATTTTGGAAATGATCGGCAAAGTGGCCTACAAACTCAAACTACCAGAGGAAGTTAACAACGTCCACCCGACTTTCCACGTTTCGAACCTCAGAAAATGCCTGGCCGAGCAGAATTTGCAAGTACCACTCGAGGATCTACAAGTGGACGAAACATTACACTTTGTGGAAAAGCCTGTCGAGATCATGGACAGAGAAACCAAGAAACTTAGGCGCTCACGCATTCCCATTGTGAAGGTTCACTGGGAAGGCAAACGCGGTGCCGAGTTCACCTGGGAACTCGAATGTGACATGAAGGCGAAATACCCACAGTTGTTTGTTACGCCTGTGCCTTAATTTCGGGATGAAGTACCCTAAACTAGGGGAGGCTGTAATACCCCGTGTTTCGGAAGTCAAAGTCAAGGTCAAAGTCAAAGGAAGAAAAGATTGCTAATTCAAATATGCCACTCCTTGCTTAATTACCGATCGCGCTACTTGACTTGTAATCAACTTCTTTTAATTGTTTATCTTAGTTGTATTATGTGGAGTAAATGAGAATAATAGCAGTTTAATCGATGTATACTTATCGTCGATACTCGCGTTACGACTGTGAATGATAGGAAGTAACAATGCAATAAAGTTAACTAAACGCTAATCTACTTAACGCTAATCTCCTCGCTAACGCATCACAATATGAATCGCAGTGAATTACAGGTTTTGGATATTGTTTTATGTGTGTGCTAATTATGTTTTAAATGTGTGTGCTTATGTTTATGTTTGAGGTGTAAACGCAATCGCAACTCCATCTCATCGCAATGCAAAACGTAGAATGGTTATGTTTAGGTTTATGACGGTGTGTTAGTTAGGTTATTTGTGTAACTATTGACTTATACTATCGCATCGCTTACTCGCTACACGCTTGAACACATCGCAACACTCAACACGCGAAACGAAACGCCGAAAACTAACACGCCGTGCCAATTCGATCGAATGACCATCCGATCCGACGCTGGTGTGCTCCCTTTCCTCTTTTGGAAACCCTATAAATACCCCTCTGTCACATCATTGTGATGTGACACCTCTCTCATTCGAACCAGAACACTCAAGCCCTCTTTTCCTTCTATTTCTCCCGATTCTTGTAAGTTTCTTCCTAAATCCTTGTACTTCTATGATCTACACATGTTTCTTCATCTTTTTCACCATTGAATCTTCGCTTTTAACTGAGAAATCACCGAATTTGAGGTGTTCTAGGGTGATGTCATCATGGAGTTCTTATGAACTTCAAGAGTTGGCTTCATTCCACAAATAATGACTCGAATTTGAAGGATTTCCACATGATTTAGCAACGATTTTACACAGATCTAAACATTTTCTATCAACGAGACATCCGGTTTCGGGTTGAACATGAACCACTGTCATGGAACAGTCCACTGGTCGGATCAGGGTGATTCCTGTTCGAACGGGAGATTTGAGACTTGACGAGGTTCCATTGTTCAGCACGTTGTCATACCGTCTCGAGCAAACCGTAAAAACTTTCAAAACCATCAAGTCCAAAACAATCAGATCGTCGAGACGGATCGACGTCCGATCAGATTGCCATCCGATCGGATCGCCATCCGATCGAACAACCATCCGATAGGATTGCAGATGGACTTCAACACTTAACTCTTGAAACGGAGTGTCTAACTAATCGGATCGCCATCCGATCGAACGGCAGTTCGATCCAGCGACCTGAAGGGTAGAGATAATTCTCTGTTTTCAAAATGCTACAACAAAAACTTCAAAGCCATCACACATAAACACATCCATCCCAAACGAGTGGCCAACCGATCGAGTGGCCAACCGATCGAATCGCCATCCGATCGAATGACCATCCGATCGGATAGCCAACCGATCGGATGACGCTTTGACACTTACCACTTTTGCATCGTTTTACGTGACGCTTATCGCTTATACTATTGTTCTGTAACTAGGCCGAGTCTCTGGCGCTCCCTTCAATCCATGAATCCATCATCACTGTGAGTATACTCGAACCCTTTTTCGCTTAACGCACTTTTGGGTGTTACATACATTACTATCAAATCACATCGCTCACACAACGTAAACACTTTTAACGCTAACCGCTATTGCATGTTATACGTGACTCGATGAATGCGTGTTTGTTATGTTAACACATTGTTTGCTGTCTGCCTGCCTTAACAACGATAGTACTATAGTTTGGACTCAGCACCTTCTTACTCAGGGGTTGTTAAGGATTTTACTTCACATGTTCGCAGTGGTTAACGTATGTTGCGCACTCTACAACTCGCAGTCATTGGTATCGATAGGATCTTTGTCGATAACTTACGTGCTTTCACTTTAACGTACTACATGCTGGTTATGCGTAAAACGCTTTCGCTAATATTATGCTATTAAACTTGTATGCTCACCTTTACACTATGTGTATTGACTTTTACCTTAACGTATGTGACAGGTGTTTGAGATGCTAGGATATTGCTTGCTATCATGGAATCGAGTAGGAGAGACTAGAAACAAAGACAATTTATTTATTTAAAAATCTGAGTTGTCGGAACAATGTTTTATTTTGAGATATCTATGTCTGTAATAACTGCTTTTTTTTACGGGTTATGGTATGGGACATAATGTTAACTATCTGGTAATTTAGTTGTTATGGATTTCTCATGAACAATCTGTTTCGCTCAGTGCCACGCCCCGATGTTTCCGCCATCGGTTGGGGTGTGACAGTAGGGGTTCCTGATAGTTACTTTGTTTAGCTCACGATAATCAATGCACATACGAAAAGTGTCGTCTTTCTTCTTGACAAAAAGTACTGGGCTCCCCAAGGTGACGAGCAAGGACGAATAAAACCTTTATCCAACTGTTCCTGCAATTGCATAGAAAGTTCCTCCAGTTCGGTTGGTGCTAGTCGATAAGGTTCACGAGCTATGGGTGCCGCTCCAGGAGTTAGCTCGATTTGAAATTCAACTTACGATAAGGTGGGAGTCCAGGTAATTTCTCTGGGAAGTCACGTACGATGCGAAAATCTTCAATCTTTCTTTCCCTTCCTGGGTGTTAGTGACGAGTGCTAAAATAGTGGTATGCCCCTTTCGCAAGCACTTTTGGGCTTTTAAGAATGAAATGATGCCTGTGACTGCACCACTTTTATCGCCTAGAATAATCAGAAGTTCACTGAAAGAACGAGGAATACGAATGATTTTCTCTTGGCAGAGTATCTCGGCTCGATGTTTCGATAACCAATCCATTCCGATGACAACGTCGAAGCTTCCAAGAACGACGAGAAAGAGATTTATGGAGAAAGTTTGACCAGATAGTACGAGCTTGCAATTATTGATAACGTGTGAGGCCTCGATGTTTCTAGTGTTAGCTAATTCGACGACGTGGTTAGAGTTTAAAGGTGTTGGTACAGGCTTAAGCGTCTTACTAATACATAGGGATATATAACTAGCATCGGCTCCAGAATCAAACAATACAGAAACATAACGATCACCGTGGAAGATCTTACCCGCCACAACGTTGGGGTTATTCCTTGCTTCGCCAGCTCCAATCACAAAAGCTCTTCCCATTGCACGATTCCCGCCATTGTTGTTGTTGTTGTGTCCAGCTCCTTGGTTGTTGTTATTTTGATTCGGGTTCAACCGAGGGCAATTCTTCTTCATGTGCCCAACTGCTCTACACTGGTAGCATCCCCGATTGTTTTCTCGTTGTTGCTGTGGTAGGTTTTGCCCTGCCGGGTACTGGCTTCTATAGTCTTTTGCCTCATGTCCTGGTTTGTTGCATCTTTGACAGCGGTTTTTATCACACGGTCCGTGGTGATGTCGGTTGCACTTGTTGCACTTGGGTCGGTTTCCTTGGTAACCACCCTGTTGTTGAGTACGCTTGTTTTTTTCGAACTTCCTCTGCTGTGTTGGGGTTTGAGTGGGGTTAGCATTCTTACCTTGGTTGCCATCCCATTTGCGTTTGTTGTCTCCAGAAGTTTCAGCAGTAGTACCGATATGCTTGGGCAACTTGCCCTGTTCCACTACTTGATCAGTGAAACGATGTGCCAGACGGATAACTTGCTGGATTGTGGGGAGGTTAGCTGAAGTCACCAGGCTTTGAATTTCGGGAACCAGGCCCCTGATATACAGCTCGATTCTTCGATAGGTAGGCTGAGACATGTTGGGGTAAAGAGCAGCGTAGTCGTTGGATCGCTTAGTGTACGTCTCCATCTCAGATCCAACCATTTTCAGCTCATAGTACTCATTCTCGAGCTTGTTAATGTAATCCCTATGACAGTACTCTTCCTTGATCAAATTCTTGAAGTCATTCCAAGGAGTAGCATTGGCATTTTCCAACCCGAGCATCTGGACTTGCGCGTTCCACCATGAGAGTGCGTTTCCTTCAAGTGTTCCAGTAGCAAACTTCACCCAATTAGTAGCGGGACATTCATACACAGCAAACACAGATTCAACCTTCTCGATCCAGTGCAGAAGGCCTATGGCTCCCTCAGTGCCATTGAAGGTGAGAGGTTTGCAATCCATGAAGGTTTTGAACGTGCAAACGCGAGGTTGAGGAGGTACAGGTTGACCTGTCGCATAAATGAAGCGAACAGATTTAAGAACAAGTAAGACGACAAGAGAGTAGGATTTAAACATCCTAGAATCACATGTTTACCTCCAGGATGGGCTGCCAAAGCTGCAGCCATGGTGTTAATCAGGCTCGTTAGCTGATCCTGAGTCATGTTGATGTTGCCTCTTCCGCGTCCGCTCATTGTCCTTATATCAAGAAAATACAGTATGAGGATGACGTCGTAGTATCGTAAGAATAAGTAAGAGGAAGATTGACCATTGCACATAAGTACATATATATATATACACACACACATATACATATATAACTAAGCACACTAGTACATATAGCATCACATATGCACCAAGCAAGTAACAAGTAAACACATGCCCGAGCCATGAAGTCTAGGTTGTTGAGCCTTGCACTAGGAGTGTAATGTCGTGGCGAGTCGCTTAGTACAAAAACAGGTTATAATTTAGTTTTTCTCAAAAAGACCTTTCTTTTCAAAACTAAGTTCACTATAACCAATGGCTCTGATACCAATCTATGACACCCTCAAATTTCACATGCGGAGTACTACCACGAGGCGTGTGACTGACCAGGATCCAGCCACCAATCATATTGAACAATCATAAAAATAAAACAATTTATCAAAATACGATTAGTGACTACTAAGTCCATAACTAAGTCTTAAGTTTAAAACAACGTTTAAAACAAATAGCGGAAACATAGTTCAACGGTTCAATCAAAGTCCAAATTTTATAATTTATTTAACACCTAACACGGGTTACGTGACCACTATACTCCTCAAGCAGCAAGCTCCTGCTGTCACTGATTACCTGCAAACCATGCAGTAGGGTGTCAACATAAAGTTCGCGAGTTCACAAGTTATCCAGTTTTAATTTCCATAAAACTTATTTTAGTTGTTAAGTTACTCATTTATAAGCTACTAAACTGCGTAATACCGAATACTTAGCGACCGCACATTTCCGTGATTTGCCCGTTTATCAATGTCTATCATCATTGACTGTTTGCTAGAGCCCATTAGTTCACGCCCGATCCTATCCAGGCACGTTGTGAGGTTGGTGAGACCTAATAGCGCTATCAACTAATAAACCGGTTCGCAGGCCAGGCGACTAATCGGTATAGTAAGTGGGGAGTTCTGAGATAGAGTTTCGTTTAGTACGCTTGTTCCATCTAATATAAATAGTAATTAACTGACCGTCCCACACAAGAGGAAAAATATTACCCGTATCCCGCACAAGGAGATAATGTAGCCTGTATTCCCACACAAGGGGAAAGTACTTTTCATTCCGTTTCCCAATCACCGGGAACACATGCTTTTAAAATGAAGTTGTGAACTCATCTTGTTTTGCTCGGCAGATGGGTTACTTGTTAAATCGACTTTAGTCAATCACGCCCTAATATAGTTACCATTGTTGGACTCTGTATGCCCAAGACACATATTAAATTGATGTGGCTAGTACGTTATGATCCAAGTCGGGTCATACCCAATAACAAGCTAGACAAACACCTATAATATTTATTTATGATATGATCAAACAAATAAATATTAACACTTAGAATATTTAGAAATTGGTTTTCTAAATAATTTAGAAATTGATTTTCTAAATAATTGCACTTGAGAAACTAATAAATTATATGGATAATTTATTTTGAGAGAATATTTTATTTTGTTATTTAATGGGTTAAATAACATTATAAAAGGTTGTGGAATATTGCATAAGTCTTATAACATATGATGTTATATTTTTATAAAAGTTATAAAAATATAAACAAGACTTAAAATTTTAATGGGAAAATTTTTCATTGGTTGAAATAAAGGCCCTATGGCCGCCCACCCTTGTTGCTTCTTGGATTGGTTTTCCAAGTTCCCATACATGCAAAATATCTCACATAAGATTACATGGGATTTGATTCTTCTCACACATAATTACACATAAGTTAGTTTCAAGTACAAGAACACTAGAATCCCCTTATGAATTTTCGGCCAAGAGTAGGTTGTCAAAGGGGTTTTTCAAGTGAATTTTCAAGTGTAGAAATCCTAGCAACATTAGGTGTTTGTTGGAGGCTTGGGGTATGCAAGCTTGAGGTCTTCTCCTTTGAACATTTTCATTCAAGAATATCATCCTCTTCATATCTCTTGCTATTTGGAAGGTAGTATTCTTACAACACCCAATGGTTGTGATTTTGATACCATGCATGTTCGTATATGGATCCGGGGATTGGGTTTTGCATATAAAATGGGTTTTATATCTTGAAAGTAAACTTGTTTTATATAATATTTCCGCTGCGTTTTAATTTTATTTGAATAAAATTACTTTGATAAACATGTGCAAAACCCAACAATGGCATCTAGAGCCGCTTATATGAGTGCATGCTTCATAGGATTTTAAATTTTTGGGTTTTCGGGTTTGGTTAAACACTTTGGCCGAAAGTTTTGACCATGGTTCTCCTTTTATGTTTCAAGATTATTTTCTTACATACATAAAAGTATCTTGAAAAATTATGTCATATGGATGATTGTTTTGTTTCAATAAAAAACCCACTTTTTCGGTTTTTCATTCTTGGCCGAAAATGGGTTATAAAAAGGGAACCATTTTTGCTTCTGTTGTGTAACACCCCGTGTTTCTGAAGTCAAAGTCAAAGTCAAGGTCAAAGTCAACGACCGATTTCGCAACTTAACTTGTAGTGAATTTATTTTATGTGTTTATTTTAGTTGTATTATGTGGAGTAAGTGTCAATGATTACAATAATCGACACGTGTTATTCGCTATCTAATCAACATACGACTGTGAACTATAGGAAGTAACAATGCGATAAAGTCAACTAAGCGCTATTTAATCTAATATAATCGACATCGAATCAGCATCGAACTCGCAACTCGAATTACGCTTTGCTACTGTTATACGTGTGTGTCTCTTATGTGTTACTTGTGCATGTCTATTATGTTATGTGTGGTAATCAATCGAATCGCAATCGAAACTCGAAACACAATCGAACTCAATCTCAATCGAACTCAAATCTCAATCGAAGTAGTATAACAATTGGTGGAGAAAGGATAGTGCGAGATATGAGTAGTTGGGATTAAAAGTAATTTGACTAGGAAACTCTATCGCATCGAATCGCTCACAATTGAAATCGAAACAGTAAAAATCGTCACGCCAAACACACGAACCAAGTGCCATCCGACCAGGCTGTCACTTGATTTGGTGCCAGGTTGCCATCCGACCGAGATGACATCCGACCGGATTGCCATCCGGGCGAGATGCCATCCGACCGACCAACACTTTCCACTTTGGGTATCCTATAAATACCCCATGTCACTCCCATAGTTACCACATTTGGCAACTGACGTCCGAACAGCCCGTGCTCCTTACCTTTTCTTCGATTTCTCTCGATTCCGGTAAGATCTCGTCCTAAATCTTGTACTTCCTTAATCTACACGCACTCCTACACCTTTCTATCTTTTGAATCCTAACTTTTAACCATGAAATCACTAGATTTGAGGTATTCTAGGATGACGTCATCATGGTATTCTTATGAACTTCATGTTTTGACTTCAATCCACCAAGAACAACTTAGATCTAACCGATTTCCACACAAATAAACAAAGATCTTGCATGGATCTACACACATTCATGGTGAAAAAGGTTTGAAAGATGGTTTCTAACCTTCTTTCAACTCTTTTACACTCAATGCACTCAAAACCGATAGGATCGGACCTTGATCTAGTCTTCTACTCATTCTCAGTGTTGTGCTAGCTCAGGATCTAGATCCTACTCACGAGACCACCGATTTCGGGTTAACTGGTCGAACTAGGGTGATTCCAGTATGATCGGGTCACTTGGGTCAAGATAGGGTTCTGTTGGTTAACACGTGGTCAAAATGTCTCGATAATACGACAACAATCAAAACGGCCAAGTGAAAGACGAACGGAACAACCAGGACGGAGTGCTATCCGACCGGACTATTGTCCGAATGGATAGCCATCCGAGCGGCCGGCTGTCCGAATGACCTACATCTTGGGTCCCACACTTAACCAATTTTATCTGAAGTCTGAGTGTTGAACGAGTTACTATCTGGTCGGACTACCGTTTGACCGAATTACCCTTCGGATCATGAGATACTTGTACTTTAACACTTAAACGATTTTCAACATGTTCAATTCACCAAGGATGCCACCCAGTCGGATGGACATCCGACCGAGTGACCGTTCTGCTGTGAATTTGTTCTCACTAAGGTGTCAGCCTATCGGATTGCCGTCCAATCGGACAATTGTCCGACCGACCGACCGACCTGAAAGGTAGAGATACTTCAATGTTTTCAAAATGCTACAACAAAAACTTCAAAAGTCAAGCCATCATACACAAAGACATCCTTCTCATAGGAAGAAACAATCCACTCGAATAGTCATCTGACCGGACTACCGTCCGACCGGATGACCATCCGAACGGATTGTCATCCGCAGGAACTGGCCGTCCGATCGGATCACCATCCGACCGACTGCTGTCCGAGCCACTTACACCGTGCATCGTTTTACGCGTCACTTATCGTTATGCTATCGTACTGTTCATGCTAACCCTACTCTCTAGCGCTCCCTTCAATCCATCCATCGCTGTGAGTATACTCGATCCCTTTTTGCTTTACGCACTTTTGGGTGTTACATACGTTACTTATACTAAATCACATCGAACACACTATGCAATACTTTTAACGCTAACCGTTACCGCATGTTATACGTGACTAAATGAATGCTTGTTTGTTATGTTTACACATGGAATGCTGTCTACTTGCCTTAGCAACGATAGTACTCTAGTTTGGACTCAGCACCCGCTCACGCGGGGGTTGTTAAGGACAATTATTTACAAGGATTACAGTGGTGATCATGTATTACGAACTACCTTGGGCAGTCAACCCGCAGTCATTGGTATCGATAGGTTCATGTCGATAACTAACATGTCTCATTTCACCCTGTGTACGTGCTGGTTATGCGTAACGTGTTGGTGCATATTTGTGACAACAGCTTAGATTTGGTCTTTGGATATCTTGTAATTAGTTAAACGATAAATGGTTAGTGGGTTTATCTTTGTAATAGTTAGTTGTAATGTTTGGGCTAACCAATCCCACAAAACTGGGTGTATGGGGGCGAATTAGGCTTAGACAAATTCGTAGCCCATGAGGTTTTATCCTAGCCCAAGTAGCAAACCTTGTGTTATATAAACAAGGTTATGCTTTAGGGTTTAGGTTGATCAGCCAAAAACAGAGTTTGAGAGAGAATTCGTGAGAAATACTGGTCTTGGACGAATTTGTGGGTAGTGTTAGGGATCTTGATTGATTGTAATCAGTTTGATAGATAATCAATAAAGATCCGGTTTGATTGTGAATTTTGTTATTCTACTTGTTTCTGTGATATTCTGATCAAGAGGATTCCGCACTCTTGATTGGATTGACAATTCTGTGAAGATCCATACGAATAGGGGACCTACAATTGGTATCAGAGCATTAGGCTCTTGAAGGCTCGGTTCAGAATTGTTCTGGGCAGAAACAGGAAGATTTCGAAATTTTTGAAACCTAAAAAAATTAGGGTTTCGAAATTTTTTTGTTGGTTTGAAACAGATTTTCGAATTTTTTTGCTGTTTTGATCTTCTGCATTGTTTGTTTTCTATTTTGAAGGTTTTTCAGGAAAGATTTTATTGATTCTGGTTGAAGAATTTTGGCTGGAAAGGCTTGAAGATTCGAAGATTTTCTTTGTGTTCTTCACATTGTTCATCTGTTCTTCGCTTTTTTTCGTAAATTACTGATTTGTATGCTGTTTCGATTCTGCAGGAAGGTGTTAGGAGATCCAGAAAATCATCAAAATTTTCGAGAAGATTGAATTTCCAAATTTACAGACCTGCGAAATTATCTGGACCAGCGAAATTCACAGACCAGCGAACTTATCGGCGAAGTTAAAATCCAAAGGCGACTTTGGTAACCGTATAATTTTCCACAGCGAAATTATTACGGTGATCGGCGACTTTACTGGTCGTCGTAATAGCGAAATTGACCAGCGAAGTTGGAGCGAAATTGATCAGCGAACTTAAGCAGCGAATTTGACCAGCGAACCTGACTATCGAACTTGATTTTCAGCGAAATAGACCCAGCGAATTTAATCTCTGACCCAGCGAAATTAACTGAGGACTTAATACCAGCAAATTTAAAAGGGTGGAATTTTCGTTGGCAAGCGTCGATAAAATTTCAGTGTTTTGCAAATAAAAATTGATCAGAAGCTCATTTGACAAAACCGTCTGCACCGTTGAATTCGTTGCATTTTTAGAAAAAAAAACCTCTGGAAAATCCCGAATTCGGTTTTCGACATTAGATATCATTGGATTCGTCTTTTCGAGATGATTCTAACGGTGTAATTTGGTAACCACTGTTTTCGGAGATATTTTGTACGGTTTTATCAGTCTGTACGTTCAAAATGTCAAACATGTCTAGTTTGAATGAGCTTTTGAGAATGGAACATGAGGTTGGCACTACCAACATACCGCCTAAGATGATGAAGGTGGAAAATTAGTTGACATGGAAGGATCGTTTTCAATCCTTCATTGAATATCAGGACACTCGCATGTGGATATGTATCGAAGATGGGTACACAAACCCAACACACGACTTTGAGGGCAGACCACGTAGAACAGCCTATGTGAACATGGAAGATGCTAATAAAAAGATGTATGAGGCTGAAAAGAGAGCCTTGGCTGCAATCAAAATGTCCTTACGTAATAGCATCAAGCATACTTTCAAGAAGTACACCAATTCAAAGGATATGTGGGATGCATTAGAGAAAAGATATGCGGGAAATGCAGATGTCAAGAAAAACAAAGTTGATCTTCTAAAGAAGCAGTTTGCTGTTTTCAAATACATGAAACATGAGTCACTTGAGGACATCATCACACGTTACTACCATCTGATGTCAGAAATGGAGAATTATGAGATCGATTGCTATTCTGATGTAGAGAAGAATGACAAGCTGCTCGATACCTTACCTACCAAGTGGGATATTTACACTCTCATGATCAAGGGAGAAGCAGATTATGAGACAAAAGAGCTTGAAGAAGTAGTTGGCAAGCTGAGAGCTTATGAGCTCAGTATGAAGAAGAAAGACACTGGATATGATCAGGTTCAAGATCTAGCGATTTACAATGGGCTTACATCTTCTTCATCTCACAACGCTTCTAGCGAATCTGCTATTGCGTTTCTTTCATGTGAGAATGAGCAGGTCACAGTGAATGAAGATGGTGATGTGTGTTTTGTAGCTGCTTCAGGAGGATCAACAGGAGCCAAGAGAACATCAACTTCTAAGCAGAGCAGTGGTGTTAAGTCGATGCCAATGAGTGTGAAGTCTGCTGAAGAGCATCTTGCTCTACTAGCTTCATTTGTTGCTTCATATGAAAACTACATTCAGGGGAAGATATCTGATCCTGCTACTTTAGATGAAGATTACGATCAGATTGACCCTGATGATCTTGAAGATATGGATTTGCAATGGCAAATGGCCATGATTACTAGACGTGTGAAGAGATTTATGAACCGAATAGGAAGGAAGTTTATAGGAAAGACTGTTGGTTTTGATAAGACCAAAGTGAGATGCTTCAACTGTCAAAGTTATGGGCATTTCGCTAGGGAATGTCAAAAACAAAAGCAGGAGACTTCGAGTCAGAGTTAAAACAATAGGAATGCATCAAACAACTCTAACTCTAGAGCGCTGATCTCTACAGCTAGAGAAGGTTCATATGACTGGAGTGTTCACTTGGAAAATGATGACAATGTCACTTAGGCATTCATGGCAGAAATTGCACCAGTTGATGATGGTGAAGCTACTGTGGGAGATGCTGAAGCAAAAGTGGATGTTGAGGCTGAGGTGAAAATAGAGAGTAAAGCTGAAGAAAAGAAGGTTGATCAGACAACAGATGCTGAAGAGGAAAAGCAAAAGTCTGACCATGAAAAGGAAGCTGAAGAAAAGGAAGCTGAATATAAAAGAGTGAAAGCTCAGCTTGCTGCGCTAATGGCCAATCTTGACAAACAAACAGGAGAGGTACAGTCTGATTATGTGTGTTTAAAATGTCGTGAACTACAGGGTGAGGTAGACAGGTTGTCAACTCAAAACCAAAGTTTGGTGGGCGCGATGACTAACATTAAAGAATCTAACTTTTTTGCTAAAAGAAACGAATCTTTATACTTGAAGAAGATAAAAGGTTATGAAAGTAAAATTGAAGCTTTAACCTGCAAACTAAACGAAAAACTTCAAGTCATAGACTTAGCTCATGAAATGATGGCTGAGAAAACAAAAGAGATTTCTAAAAAATGCAAAGAGTTGTCAGATGCACAACTCAAAATTGTTGAACTTTAAAAGAAATTAGGTCAATTCAGGGACTCTACTTTTGTTATGAAACATATGATGGGTGGCTTGAAGAAAAGTAATGACAAAACCAGTGTGGGATTCCATGGTTTCAATGAAGTTCCACCTCCTGTTAGTCATGACTATTCTTTCTTGCCTGATGAAGATGAGCTCATGGACTTTGGGTCAACATCACCAAGTAGTTCCACATCAAGTCAAGGAAATGTGTCTGAGATTGATGATGCTAAGAAGGATAATAACAGCAAACCTATTTTGAAAAGAAAACTTCATATCCTAAGAATAACAATACAACTTTTGTTAAAAATGTTAATTTTGTTCAAGGAAGTGACATGAAAAACGAAACAGTTGTTATTGAAAATGAATCTAATGTAGAGTTTGCTAAAAACAAGAACAAAGAAAATTCTGAAACTAAGCAAACTGAACCTAATCCTTCTAAGGCATCATCATCAAAACCAGAATCTAGTTCAAAGGCTGATAAGAAGTCTTCGAAAAAGAGATCGTACTTCAAATGTCACACCAAGGGACATGTGGCTAGCTGCTGTCCTAACAAAAAGAGTGAAGCACAAATTAGTGAGAAACAGAGAGGGAAATCACCTGAGAAGAAAGGTGATAATGAGGAGAAATTTGCAAATTCTCCAAAGAAATCTGCTCCTAAGCAACCAGAGAATGTTGCTGTTGGTGTAGATAAGGCTGACAAAGGAACTCCACAAGTTCCTCGTTTTCAAAGAAATCAACCAAGATTTCAGCCTAAATCTCCACCAGGCAGATATGAGAGACCTAGAAGCAGTTCATCTAGAATGGACAATTATAATTTTAATAATTTCAGAAGTCAAGGTCAATATCAAAATCGATACCAAAATAATGGTGGTCGAACTTTTTATAACAATGGCTTTAGAAATTACAACAATCATGCTTCTTGGAATCAAAATTCAACGTACCAAAATCAAAATTTTCAAAGGTCAAATAGTCCAAACACATTTAGGAACCCTCAGGACCAAAGACCTAGTGGAAATCAAAATCAAAATCAAATTCCATCAACAGGTCTGAGATCCAAGACTCTAGTTAGGAGTAACGGATATTGGATGGATGTTCAAGTAGTTGGTGAATTTGGACGACCCAAGACCATTAAGGCTTGGGTCCCCCAATCTAACTAATTTCCTGGTTGGTGTGTGCAGGAGCTGCTAAGGAGGATTATCAACTTATGGTATGTTGATAGTGGCTGCTCCAGGCACATGACGGGGGATGCGAGATTGTTAACTGAGTTTGAAGATTATGATGGTGGAAAGGTGAACTTTACGGGTGCTAAAGGTGGTAGAATTACAGGACAAGGAAAAGTGACCAATGGGAAGATCACACTGGACAAAGTGAACTATTTTGAGCAGCTTAAACACAATCTGATGAGCGTGTCACAAGTCTGCGACAAGGGTCACTCGGTCCATTTTACCAAGAATGAAGCATTAGTGTTGAAACCAGGTTTGGTGATTCCGGACGATTGGATAGTGATGAGAGCGCCAAGGAGAAATGACACTTATGTCATGGACATAGGTGCTAAGGATCCAACTGCTGTGGTGGCGTGTTTACTATCAAAAGCATCTGAAGCTGAATCGATGTTGTGGCACAGACGCATGGCCCATATTCAGTATCGAAAAATGAATTACCTTGTTAAAAATGAGCTAGTGAAAGGGGTTCCAATGCAGAGGTTTCAAGTGGAAGATAAATGTCTTCCATGTCAAAAGGGAAAACAACACAAGAAACCTCATAAGTCTAATACAGTAAATTCCATAGATGCCCCTTATGAATTACTTCACATGGATTTATTCGGTCCAGCGAACGTGAGGAGCATAGGTGGAAAATACTATTGTTTAGTTGTTACAGATGATTACTCACGTTATTCATGGGTTTTCTTTTTAGGTACAAAAGATGAGACAGCGGAAATGCTGATAGATCTTTTTACAAAATTGGAAAACGTACATGATGCTAGGATCAAGAGGATAAGGAGTGATAATGGCACGGAGTTTAAGAATCGAATTCTGGATCTCTACTGTCTTCGAAAGGGAATTGAACATCAATATTCTGCTCCTTATACACCTCAACAAAATGGAGTCGCTGGGAGGAAAAATAGGACGTTGATTGAAGCCGCTAGGACGATGCTTTCAGATTCAAAGCTACCAGTTCTTTTCTGGGGAGAAGCTGTGAATACAGCTTGCTACGTCCTAAACAAAGTTTTGACTGTTAAAAGTTTTAATAAAACTTGTCATGAATTCATGTTTAACAAGAAACCTAACTTGGAAGGCTTTGAACCATTTGGATTACCCTGCACCATTGTGCGAAATAAAGATAAACAAAAATTCGGTGAGGTGGCTGACGATGGCTACTTTCTAGGCTACGTGCCTGGCACACCAAAGAAAAGGGTTTTTAATCTAAAAACTGGTAAAATTGAGGTTGTTTACAATGTTGAAATTACTACATACAAACCTCAACAATCAATGAGTGGTCCAGCTATATTATATGATTATGATAGTGTTTTTAAATCATTTAATATTCCTGAGTTTCCAAATGCAGATGATTCTCGTTTGATTCAAACAGTGATTGGTGAAGATGATGAAGGCGAGTTCATGCCTAGATCGAATGTTGATATGACAGATGCTACGGAAACTTCCCAAGGTGCGGTTGATCCTGATTCAAGCGATAGTGACTCTGAACCCAATCAGGGGGAGGATTTCATTAATCCATTTGCAGATCAGAACATTCAGGGGGGGGGGTGGATCAAACCTGGGTGACAATCTAGAAGTCGATGCTGTTGCTACTACACGAGCAAATAGAGATCTTCCCGTTGACATGATACTTGGAGATCCTACTGCAGGTGTTCAGACGAGGAGAAGCATAGCAGCAAATTATGGGTTATTTGTTTCGATTGAGAAGACTGGGATTGTGAACGAATGCTTGTATAGTTGCTTTATTTCCCAAGAGGAGCCAAAGAACATTCATATGGCTCTTAAAGACAATTCATGGGTTGAAGCTATGCAAGAGGAATTGGCCCAGTTTGCGAAGTTGAAGGTTTGGGAGTTAGTTGACCTTCTTAAAGGTGAAAGAGAAATTGGCACTAAATGGGTATTTAGGTGCAAGAAAGATGAAAGAGGGATAGTGACGCGAAACAAGGCTCGATTGGTGGTAAAAGGTTTCAATCAGCAAGAAGGGATTGATTACAATGAAGTGTTTGCACCAGTGGCAAGGTTGGAAGCAATTCGATTGTTCCTAGCCTTCGCATCATTAAAAGGCTTTAAAGTTTACCAACTAGACGTGAAGAGTGCATTTCTTTACGGGAAAGTCCAAGAAGTGGTGTATGTATCACAACCAGATGGGTTCGTTGATCCAGATTATCCAGATCGGGTTTACAAACTTGATAAGGCTTTGTATGGATTACATCAAGCTCCCAGGGTGTGGTACGAGACACTGTATACACATCTGATCAAGAATGGTTTTGAAAGAGGTCAGATTGACAATACACTTTTCATCAAGAGAAAGAAGGAAGATTTTCTGCTAGTACAGGTGTACGTTGATGGCATCATCTTTGGGTCATCAGATGAGAGCATGTGTAAAGAGTTCGAGCAGGTGATGAAGAGCAAGTTCAAAATGAGCGCTATGGGTGAGCTGTCTTACTTTCTGGGATTACAAGTTGAACAGAAGGAGGATGGGATGTTTATTCATCAAACGAAGTATGTGTATAACATTTTAGATCTGTTCAAAATGAACGATTGCTCTACTTTCAACACACCCATTTGCGAAAATCACAATCTTGGCCCAGATCATGAAAGCACTGAAGATGTTGATCCTACTCAATACAGGGCAATGATTGGTTCTCTAATGTACTTGACTGCTTCAAGACCAGATATCATGTTTGCAGTATGTCTGTGTGCCAGATATCAGGCTAATCCAAAAGAGTCACACATGAAAGCAGTGAAGCGTATTCTTCGTTACTTGAAGGGGAAACCTAAACTTGAGTTGTGGTATCCAGCCGATAGTGATCTGAATTTTGTCACTTACACTGACTCAGACTTTGGAGGATGCAAGTCGAGCAGAAAGTCTACAACAGGTGGTTGTCAGTTCTTAGGAGGCAGGATTGTGTCTTGGAAATGCAGGAAGCAATCTTGTGTGTCTACCTCTACGTGTGAAGCTGAATATATTGCTGCGGGTAGCTGCTGCTCTCAGGTTCTCTGGATACAACAGCAGATGCGTGATTACGGTTTAGATTTCACTTGTACTCCTATTATGATAGACAATAATGCCACTATTTCAATAACTAATAATCCCGTGAAACACAGTCGCACAAAACATATTGACATACGTCATCATTTTATACGGGATTGTGCTGAAAAGAGACTAATTGAATTACATCGAGTCGACACACTAGATAACCTGGCAGATCTTTATACTAAAGCTTTTGACAGGGCTCGCTTTGAACATTTAGTCGAACTCAACGGGATGAGGAATCCTGAATAACTGGTTTTTCATAAGAATTTTGTAAATATTTTATTGTTTTCTTAAAAATCAAAATAAAAAAAATAGAAAACCACAAAAATACAAAAACATTGAAAAATCAAAAATATAAAAAAATATAATAGAAAATCAAAAATGAGTTATCACTGTGTGAAAAAGAAGAAATGATAGTACATCGGCAAGTTAGACTGTCACACTGAAAATGAATTAAATTGCTTAAGTGTGATAGCAGCTTCATCATATGATGTACCAGTAGGCAAAAAGTATGAAATAATCAACTTACCAATGTGATATAAACCTAAATAAACTGAATATGAGTGGGGAACACATCAGTGGTGTATGGTTTAATGACCTTAAATTTTGCGTTGATAGATTGCCAAAATCTGAAGTTTTGGGTCTTTATACTGTTATTTCATCTGGGGATATCAGGGTTGTCCTTCTGCTGCATCCAGATACATGCTGACCTAGGCACAACCAGGATATCTTAAAAGAGCAAAAAATGACAAATCCCATATATGAAGAAGCTCTCATAGAGAGTCATTCAAATGTGCAAAATGCATAAATCGTACCAAAAATGGTATTTGTCATAGCACTCGTTAGATATTTTGGTCTCTTTGTTGTACGGAAGTACTGACCTGATCACCAATTATCTAAACGTTGAAAAACAAAACGGATGAATTCAGTATACTCACTTACTACGATGAATCTTTGTGCATACCTTGATCGCGGGGGTATATCCTGAAGTGGGACACACTAGTATATCAGTAATAATATTACCATAACGTATCATATGGTAATGGTACTTGAAATGTTCATGCATTTTGTTTAAGTGGACAAACATACTGTTAATCGTCTTGGACTGCTTTTCACGAAAAATTAAATAAAGAATTATCTAATAGTGTGAAAACAGTTTGATTGTGCTGATATGATCTTCTTACCAAGGATTCTCACCAAAATAGAGTGTTTATTGCTTTTGTTATTTACTTGCTTTCAGAAAATACAAAAATCCAAAAATAGTGTCTTTTTCTGTTTAAAATTCTTAACGTACGGAAAACTGTTATTCTTGGAGGAATTGTTACTGATAAGGGGAGACGGTGTTGGAAAGTGAGTTCAAAATTTTAAATCATGCGGGTTATAGGGTGTGTGATTAAAAAGTTTTGCGTGTTGGTGATAAATTGAAAATGCTTAATCTGTGATATAATCTCTTGAATAATAATAATTTATTTAACTGTGTTGAAAAATTCTTATGGTTTCTCGAGATGTTTGTTTTATAGTACACAGATTGAAGTTGTATGTTGCTGAGAAGTTAAAGTGTTGAGTTGCTGTGAAGATGAGAGTTTGATTGGATGCATGGTAGAACCTCCTTTTTACATTGCAAACAAGTTGAAGAGTTTGAAGATTTCTATACATATGCTGAACTGGAGTTTACTCAAACGCTAAAGTTTTTGAAGATTTGGTGATTGGATGCATCAGCTTAGGGGGAGTCTGTTGCTGACAGAAGCTATTGAAGCTGAAGCTATCCAAAGACCAAAGACAGTGCAAGATTACATGAAGATTGCAAGATGACTGAAGACAAAGTTATTTTATGAAGCTATTGTCAAGGGGGAGTTTGTTGGTGCATATTTGTGACAACAGCTTAGATTTGGTCTTTGGATATCTTGTAATTAGTTAAACAATAAATGGTTAGCGGGTTTATCTTTGTAATAGTTAGTTGTAATGTTTGGGCTAACAAATCCCACATGTCACACCCCAACCGATGGCGGAATCATCGGGGCGCGGCACTAGGCGAATCAGATTGCTCAAGAGAATCCATAACAACTATATTGCGATAATATTTAATACATTCGTTATCCCATACTAACAAATAATACAATCACATAAGTTATCACAGATTTATTGTCCTCTCGAACAATGCAAATCCGACAACCTAGATTTTAGTTGAGTTTCTAGACTTCCTAGCTTGATTTGATATAGTCTGCGATCTAACCTGCAACATACGTTAAAATATTTGTCAATACACAAGTATTGGCGAGTATACAGGTTTGATAAGTAGCATAATAGATAAAAGTGTAGCGAATTTCTATATGCATAAACGTAATACACAACATATATACTCACAAAACTGATACTACCAACTAAGTCCTCGATGCTCGAATGTACGATGGCATAACTAGACCCCGTCGGGCGCAATAGTACTATACTAGTCGTGGTGGGACGTCGCGAGTATAATCCTTAGCACATATGCAACTAGCATCACGTATATCTACGCATAACAGTTATTCGCAAGTGATAATTCGATTGATTGAATAGTTCGTTTGATGAGTTCGATTTGTTAGAAACGTATGTTACACCCAAAATTCGATTAAAAAGGGGTCAAGTATACTCACAATGCGTATTTAGCGAGGATACAACTTGATTGAGTCGGTTGCGAGTACGTCTGTATTGATCCTTGAAGAGTAGAGTAAACGAGGTATGGTTAAGCGAGATTAGTCTTGAAAAGTTACTCATTAGGTCGAATGATTCTCATCCGTGCGGATTGACATGTTATCCGTCCGGATGACAAGTCATCCGTCCGGATGACAAGTCATCCGTCCGGATAACAGGTAATCCGTGCGGATGATGGTTGATCCGTGCGGACAATGTTCATCCGTGCGTATAAGGGTTGATCCGTGCGGATAATGTGTCGTCCGTGCGTATAATGGTTGATCAGTGCGGATAATGTGTCCTTCGTGCGGATAATGGTGGTTCGTGCGGACAGATGTAGTTCGTGCGGATCAACATGTTATCCGTGCTGATTGCTATGTCTTCCGTCCGGATGACATGTATCCGTTCGGATGACATGTATCCGTGCGGATTACATGTGATCCATGCGGACAATACGCCTGATTCGCATTTTAATTACTGTTTCAGAGTGTTTATCGAAAGGAAAACGTGTAAAGTCACCGGGACAGTGTAATCTCGCCCTAACACTTGAAGTTCCGTCAATTCCGACCTGTTCTGACGGCCGAGAATCACCCCGTTCCATCAGATCTGGCCGTTCGTGATGGTTCTTCATGGTTAACTCGAAATTGCATAGATTTAGGTGAGATTTGTCATTAAATCATGTGGAAATCACCCGGATCTGAGTCGTTTATAGAGAAATGAGACCCCAACTTGAAGTTCATAAGAACTCTTGGTGACATCACCTCAAAATGCCTCAAATCCACAGATTTCACGGTTAGAATTTGAGTTTTAAAAGATAGAACGATGTAGAATTTAGTGTAGATTGTAGAAGTACAGGTTTTAGGTTGAAATCTTACCGGAATCGCGAGGAAATCGAGAGAAAAGGGTCTTGGAGCGTGTTTGGTCGCGTAGGAGCTGTCACATCACTGTTCAAGTGATGTGACATGGTATTTATAGGCCACAGAGGAGAAGAAGGGAGTTCTGGCCCGGATTGCCCATCCGTCCGGATTGCCCATCCGTGCGGATGGCCCATCCGTGCGGATGGCCCATCCGTCCGGATGGCTATCCTGACGCGTTGGACTTCTACGTTTTGATCGTTTTGATAGTTTTCGAAGTGCGTACCTTACAAAATTAATTTATATTATCATTATATTGTTATTATTATATATATATATATATATATATCACTAGGGGTAGTATTTACGTATCCATAATCCAAAGTCTCGATAATTAACAATCGGTTTCCGATTCGAGTATGCGATTATAAACGACGTTTCACGGCCATCAAGGAGGGTAGTATAGGTCCTCTCTCGACGTCATCGTGAACGTTATTGCGAGTTGTGCCACAATGACTGACGGGGTACCATTCACTCATTCTGTCATCATCGTCATGACGACTGGAGTTGTAGCACTCACCCGAGAGTCCTTGTTAGCGTTAATTGTTTACGTTCGACACATCACGGCCACTGAGGAGGGTAGAATAGGTCCTCACTCAATGCCTCCGTGAGTGTTGGTGTGATAATAGTGTAGTATAGTGATATTGTATTTCGAAAATATGCGATCATCCTTCGAATATCGATATATATACGATATGGTTACATTATGATCCGAATCTCTGGTGCTAGGCGTAACGAGTACAATGAGTAGTAACAACGCACAAAAGTGCGGGTTGTTACACCACACAATTGGGTGTATGGGGGCGAATTGGGCTTAGACAAATTCGCAGCCCATAAGGTTTTATCCTAGCCCAAGTAGCAAACCTTGTGTTATATAAACAAGGTTATGCTTTAGGGTTTAGGTTGATCAGCCAAAAACAGAGTTTGAGAGAGAATTCGTGAGAGATACTGGTCTTGGACGAATTTGTGGGTAGTGTTAGGGATCTTGATTGATTGTAATCTGTTTGATAGATAATCAATAAAGATCCGGTTTGATTGTGAATTCTGTTATTCTACTTGTTTCTGTGATATTCTGATCAAGAGGATTCCGCACTCTTGATTGGATTGACAATTCTGTGAAGATCCATACGAATAGGGGACCTACATAACGATTTCGAACTCTATATTCTATTATCAAACTTGTTTGCTCACCTTTACACTATGTGTATTGACTTTTATTTTAATGTATGTGACAGGTTCTTAGGATGCTTATCTGCTAGGAAATCGAGGCTAGAATAAGGCTCAAGAGGCCAACAAATAGTTGTCTGTACAAATGAAATCAAGAGTCTCTAGAAGCAGATAAACAATTGGGCCTATTGAAAAATCTGAGTTGTCGGAATAGAACCATTTGCCTAGATTTTGTATGTAATAATTTGTTTACCTTTTGAGACATGGTATGGGACATGTTATTTTAAATTGATTGGTAATGATAATTGTTATGGAAACTTCTGGACAATCTGTTTCGCTCAGTGCCATGCCCCGATGTTTCCGCCATCGGTTGGGGTGTGACAGATTGGTATCAGAGTCATAACTATAGGGAATTAAGCAAGACTCGACCTAGTCCGGGTCGAAGTCTTAGAGACCTAGACTATAGTTAGGAACCAACAGACCGACTTGTGCATATCCGGTAGGGGTCATGTACAAGCCTACTTTTCGCTATTCTCGCCTATACTACACTATCACTGCACTCGAATTTTCAATTTTGAATAAGCGATTAAGTCAAGAATAGGTGTGAAAACCGCAAACTCTTGACTAAGACTCACTTGATCAACACGCATTTTATTAATCAACGGGGAGAATTATGCCAAATCAGGAATGAAATCCATATTTTGATGAATAATCTCCTCTATTTTATTAAAAATAGGAATGAATTTGTTAAGCCAGAGGTGAAACCCTAACCTTGATGACTTGTTCCGACCTTTACTTGGTTTTACAAAACTCTCACCAAAGTCTCGACGGACTCCTACGACCTAAAATCACGATATGACTAACGGGAAGCGTGCCAAATGCCCAAGAATCGAGGCAAGAACACGAGTCCTGAAGGTTGAAGAGTGTACAACAAGTCCTTGAGAATATTCAAATCACTTTGGATAGTCAAAGTCTAATAGCCGCAGACGATCTATTTCTCGATTTTTATGTGTTTCAATTCTGAGCCCGCAACTGTTGACTCTGATGATTTGTCGATTTTATGTGTATGTATGTGCATTTACCTGTTTATGTTTATTTGTCAGCGTTTTGAGGTACTACTGGTTTCGATCTAACGCCTTTCTGCTTCCGCGAATCACACAACACACTACACGACTGCTGACAAATCGCTAAATTATGGACACGCTTATACGATGCTACTCGATGTGTAAAACGCGATCGCTATATTCGAATCATCGCGGACTTTGAAGGATAGGTTTATGTATTCTGACTGCATCTGGTGATCAAATGCGTATGTGCCTATGTGCTTCTGTGCTCTACGTGCTTATGTGCTTATGTGCTTACGTGATTACGTGCTTCTGTGATTATGTGAATCTATGATTATGCGCCTATGTGTTTTAAGATGCATGTTACATTGCGACCCTAAGCTTTAGTAAGTGTTGGACGTGTGAGGTGAGATTCAACTATGATGTGTCTGAGACCTATGACGATGTCTGTTGCAGACAATGTCAACTGGACCATCATCAGGATCCCGCCACCCACCACTTTCATGCCAAGAAAAGAGAGACAAACGTCTTGCTGCTATCATCGTAAAACAATTAGCAAACGCTGTGAGTGATGTCGACGAGAACGTCAGCAAATCATCTGAGGAGTCGAAAACCGAAGCTCCTAAAGCTACCCCCAAAGCTGCCTTCAGTTTCAAGCAGTTCAAGGCTTGTGGGCCAAAGGAATTCACTGGCGAGGAAGGCCTCACAGCGTTGTTCCAATGGTTTGATTCCATTGAGGTCACTCTGCGACAGAGCGGTTGCCCTGACGATCTCCGCACTCTAAATGCTTCTGGCGTCTTCCAGTCCCGCGCACTAGACTGGTGGACGGCCGAAAGAAACAAACGAGGGAACGATGCAGCTTACGGTCTGTCGTGGGACGAGCTCAAGGAGGTCATGCTGGAAGAATTCTGCCCTCCTCATGAACGCCAGAAGATAGAAGATGAATTCTGGCACATAAAGCAGAGGGATGGCGAAAATGCTGCTCTAACTGCTCGATTCAAGCAGCTCAGTATCATCTGCCCTGATCAAGTGAAGACTTCTGACATGGCAATCACGAAGTATATCCGAGCCCTGCCTGACTGTGTTGCAGATTTCGTGCAAGCGGCTAAGACTAAGTCGATCGAAGAGACCTACTTACTGGCCGCTGAAATCAACGAAAAGTGGGTCAAGGCTGGTGTCTGGGATAAAGCTTCGAAGTACCTGCATCAAGCTACCACCGCCGCTCCAACTGCCGAAACCGCCGCCGCTCAATCATTAAAGTCCTCACGCCGCAAGAAGAAGAACAACAACGGCAGCTCCAGCAACAAGAATTGTGCTGTCACTACCACTGCTGCTCCTCTCCAGGCCGTACTGGCCCAACATCAGTTTCATCATCGACCAGCATCAGCTACTTATGCACCACCAGCAAAGCGTGCATACACAGGCCCCCACCCGGCTTACCCAATTTGTTCTTATCATCACCCGGTGGGTCTCGCCTGTCGTTTCTGCGCTCACTGCAATATATACGGCCACTTCACCGCTAATTGTCGTACTGGTCCCCGTCAAGCCCCAGCTCAAGCCACCGCTCATCAAGCTCTGCTCCCAGCCCCGCAAGGCCAACAAGAAGCCCAGGCACCCGCGATCAACGCCCGAGTCTGCTTCGCATGTGGTGATCCCAACCACTTTGCGAACATGTGCCCGAACAGGGTTGTGAAACAAGTGCCCCAGCAGCAGCAGCAACAACAACAACAACAGCCTCAGCAGTAGCAATAAGCCGCACGCGCCAGAACTTTCAACATCAATGTGTGCCAAGCCCAGGCTGACAACAATGTGGTCAATGGTACGTTCCTTGTGAATGGTATTTATGCTTCATGTTTGTTTGATACTGGAGCCGATAATTGCTTTGTGTCGTTCGAATTCGAGAAACTACGTAGTCGTAAACGCTCCCATCTCCCCTCGACGTTCGATGTTGAAGTCGCCACTGGAAGAACTGTCGCCGTTAATTCTGTTCTTCGTGATTGTACTCTTGAGCTCAACAATCACATCTTCCCAATCGAACTTATTCCGATGCAACTCGGAAGTTTTGATGTCATAGTAGGCATGGACTTTCTTCGCGAAAACCATGCTGAAGTTGTGTGCTTCGACAAGATGATTCGATTCTCGCTCGCGAGTGGTGATCTATTGTGCGTCTATGGTGAAACTACTTCGAAGGGTCTCAAACTCATGTCATGTGTTGAAGCTAGCAAGTATCTCCGCAAGGAATACAGAGCTTTCTTGGCTAACATTGTAGTAGCGGAGAAGGAAAAGAAAGAGAAGGGGGTAAACCAGGTACCTGTTGTTCGTGAATTTCCTAATGTATCCCCTGACGACCTTCAAGGGTTACCACCACGTCGTGATATCGACTTTCGTATTGACCTCATTCCCGGAGCCAATCCTGTTGTTAAAGCTCCTTACCGACTCGCGCCGTCCAAAATGCGTGAACTCTCAAACCAACTCCAGGAATTACTTGAAAAAGGCTTCATTGTGAAAGAACCTTTGAACGTGTGAAAGAATGTCTTGACACGTGTCATAACCTTTGAACGTGTGAAAGAATGTTCTTGAAGGACTAAAGTTGACAAACAATGAAACTATGAAAATATAAGGGTTCAAAGTGTCAACAATGAATAAATATACTTTACAATAACCCTACATGATGTTTATAACCTTAAACGAATGGATCATGGATCATACGGAGCGAATTATGAAAGAAAGTGAGAGATTACAAACTACAGGGGTTAAATGTGTCAACATGTTAAAGATATACCTCTGAGTGACCTTTAAGCAAACCCGAAGCCTTGTAACGATTAATTATGCTCACTAGAATGCACCATAAAAATTTCACCAAGTTTCGTTATCGTATGAGAAAGTTATGATAAAATTCGTGTGTGAGGGTTAGAATCGTCAACATAGAAAATTAGGGTTTTTCGGGTGATCACAAAGTTACCCGAGGACTTGACAAAGTGGGTATAAGTATTAAAGCCCCCATATGTCAAATATAAAGCCTCTTATTGCAAGAAACAACTCGAAAACGACCTTTCGGGGGACCAAGGACCAAAACGCAATAACGAAAAACATGTTAACCTGATCAGATGGGCCACGCGGCCCGCCTCATATATGTAAAAATCCAAAGCGGGCCGCCTGAGACCTGCAGATGCGAAATATAACAGCCAGCTGCCTGTTGCTGTCATAACCGACTTAAAACACCGGATTTCGATTCTATGGGCTTGTCTATACTGGTATATAGCTTATAGTGGACACATGCATGCATCTTGGATCATCCTAGACCCATTTGTCATCAAATTAGAAAGATCAAAGTTCTTATAAAAGTCACAAGTTACAACATCCAAACATATTTCAACTTCTGGACATTTTGAGGAGCTCAAGAACTGATACAAGACTTCCCAATCATCCATTAGACGTATGTAAGTGCTCTTGACCCTTCTCGATTGGGTTATGCTTAGTTTATAGCCTAGAAGTCAAACCGTCGTAATTACGGTTTGACTTAGCGATAAATCACAAACGGACCAGAGTTTTGTCGAAACGAAAGATGTTACAAGTTGGTAATTATATGAGCAATTAACCCTTAAAAGGGCTGTCACACCCCGATTTCCACGTGTCACCGGTGGGCCCGGTGGGGGAGTATCGTGACGTGGTTGGCAACGTAATAGTCAAACAACACAATATAATAATGCACAGCGGAAGCAATCTAAAATAAGATACAACCGAATTTATTTATTGTAAGCAAAGTCACAATTATCCGGTGTTTATCCACAGTAGGATCGAATTAAGAAAACATTGTTTATGGTTCAACAGACTTCGGCATCTTAAGTTTGCGAGACTTCTAATGATGCTTAGGAGAATCCCAGCCTATTTCGCCTAGTACCTGCATTTAATCTTTTTGGGAAAATACGTCAGTTTACACTGGTAAATACATTCAACTGACTCATTTTATAAAATGATTGAAAATTGGTTTGGATGCACATGGCATAAACATTTTTATTAACTTGGGAGAATTATTTAATATTATAATCTTGTGAACGATTTACATGTTACTTATGCGTTCAGTAGCCCGGAATGTATCCGGGTTAAAGATCAATAGACACACCACTTTAAGTGAGTTATACACGGGAGTACGCCTACACCCCGTGCTCAGGTCGTGGCTATCTCGTAAGATAATGCCGAGGATATCCGGGACATGGTCATTAACCCCCCAAAGGCTGTAAAGTAGACACATCTGTTTAAAACGAGCCGATCAAATTATTCAATTAACCACCCAACGATGGAAGATTTGATGCCCGATCAAGCGGTACGCTATGTACCGTAACCCAAGCCCGTATAGGGAAAATAAGTTAAAAGTATTTACCTTTGCAAGTATAACTCCTTAATCGAATAAATTGCAGATAGCTTTTACTGGTTCTCCTAATCTGGAACGAAGGTTTAATATAACCTATTAGAATACTAACGGGCCTTTGATTAAGCTTAAGCTTAGACCGGTCAGTTTTAATGATACGGTTCGTACGCACGATTAAGCGAAGACCGGATAGAATGTGATTCAGACCCGACAAGTTTGAAGACTTGTTTAATATGGGTTTATTATTCACATTCTGGATTTTGAGATAAAAATGATATCGTTTGACCCGTTTTGGCTAGTTTATGCAAACTAGTTACATAAACCGAACCGAACGCGTATAACGCATGACGGGTAATCGAAAGGGTCGCGAACAGGTTTCCTAAGTTAATACGCTTTAAATATGTTGTGATATCATTATGATATCTTCCCTAATGCCCATAACGAGTTTAATCCTTAATTATGCCCCGTAGGGGTATTTCGGTCATTTTGAAGGTTATAAAAGGGATTTATAATACCTATGAGATACGGGTCTGGTTTAATCAGAAAAATTATCAATTTTAACAGGTATCAACAGTTGGTATAAAGTCTTTTGTGATAAAGTGGTTCTAGACCCAACTATGCGTTTAATACGCGTATAAAGCCGTTTTAAGCGACGTACGGTTTAAAATACCATTCTGAGTTTTCTGATCAGCAAAACAGGCTCAAAACACTCTATTTATTATTTTAAATCAGTGGCAATTGGATTGGTATCAAACGGATTCGTAAAACTCGTTTTATGGCCTAAAAGGGCATATTCGGTATTAACCGAATCAATGCGATAAGCCTAGCTTAAGATCAGTTTAAAAATAATTAAAAATCTTCAAAAATCCCAAAATATTATTTAACATCAGTGGGTAAAAGTTTTGGTACCGAAAATCGGGTTTAGATAGGCTATGCGCTAATCGCGCCGTTTAATTAATAAAAAGCTTATTATTTACGCTAATGCGCATATCTCCTAATCTAGACCTCCGATTAACGTGAAAATTTACGTACATGTTTAATAATCAGTAACTAAGATTATTGTACTTCCACATTTTCAAAATTCTCGTTGTATGGTCATAAGGGCATTACGGTCCAATTTAAGCGATTAACGGAAACGTGTGCATGCATCGGATAATCAACGAAACAAGTACAGAGACTTATACTAACATGCAACCCTACTCTAATGAAGCACTAAGGCATCTTCGAATCAAACTAAAACGGGTCAGAACCAAAGTCAAAGCAAAAGTCAAGGTTTTTGCGCCTTTCGGTTCCGAACCGGGTTTTAACAGAAATTTGTCGAGTCGGGCAAGCGTAGACAAGTTTTCATACTTATTACCATGTTATATTAAGGTTAAAACAGGTTACACACCTCTCGGATCATTAATCGTGCATTAAATCATATTTTGTAATTCTGTTGACTTTTTCGGTCAACGTTTGACCCGACAAACGACCTAGTTAGGTCTGGAATTGGTACGCGCCCTTATAAGGGTTTAATACCCATATAATTACCTATCTAACGGTACGTTTAATTCGACATATGACTGAGATATCGATACTAAATCACGAAGTCAAACGTTAAGCGCGATATATTGACTTTTAAGCTAATAATGAAGCTAGAATTAATTGAGAAGGGATTAGAGACTTACAAACTGATTTATGGTTGCTTAGGAAGGCTCTTGATCAGCTTGGATGTTCCTTAGATGATCAGATTGTTTGCAAATGATGTGAGGAATGTTTGTGAATGAATGGGTTTCTTTATATACAAGATTCAAGCACCACCACAAGTTGACAACAAAGTCTAGGGCCATCCACAATTGATCAACACTTGTAACTAGTGTGTAGGGATGTCTAGGGGCCATGCACATGCAAGAGAAACCGGATTAGAGGGTCACATTCGCGCACAACAGCCAACAGCAGGTAATCTGTCGCTGGGCAACCCCTCGCGTAGCGCGAGGGTCCGTCGCGCTATGCGACGCCCTCTGCAGAATCAGTTTTTGATTTTGTTTGTTGTGTTTCGAAAGGGCAGCCGTAACTTCTGACTTTGGGGCATCAATTATCACTTAGGGCCCTTCATAATGTGTCTAGAATAGTCTCATACCCTACCATTATCCATTGTTTCAATTGGATCCAATAACAAGACCCGAAAACAACGGGTTTCCATTCTTTTCTTCGTAGAATCCTATCATACATTTCCAATTCCATTATTGGCAATAATTCCCTGAATTGAGGGTGCATAGATGTGTAAAATATTAAATCGGGTCTTGGGATTTATAATTGAGGTGTTCAGAGGTAATAATTTAACATGACGCCACTTTAAATCCTACCGAAAACATCTTTATTAAATCTGGGTTTTCAACGCGTTTTTGTTTGACATGACACGTGTCGTTTTAATATTAAACCCGAAATTTGCGAGGTGTTACATCCTCACCCCCTTAAAATAAATCTCGACCCGAGATTTACTGAAACAAATAAGGGTATTTTTCTTTCATGGTGGATTCTAATTCCCACGTATATTCGGGACCTCTACGGGCATCCCATTTGACCTTTACAAAAGGTATATGCTTTCTTCGGAGCTTCCTTACCTGTCGATCTTCAATTGACAAAGGTTTTTCTACAAACGTTAAGCTCTTATCTATTTGCACATCTGTATGTGGCATGACATGTGAATCATCAGCGGAACACTTCTTTAGATTGCAGATGTGGAACACATTGTGAATTCCACTGAGTTCTTCTGGTAAGTTCAACTTGTAGGCAACAGACTCGACACGTTCAATAACCTCGAAAGGTCCTATGTATCTCGGGCTTAGTTTGCCTTTCTTACCGAATCGCATCACCCCTTTCCATGGTGACACTTTAAGTAGGACTTTGTCACCTACTTCGAAGTGAAAATCCTTACGACTTGGATCCGCGTAACTCTTCTGCCTATTCCGGGCAGCTTGGAGATTGTTACGAATCTGGACAATCTTGTCCGTCGTTTCGAACACGATCTCTGGTCCTGATAACTGGACTTCTCCAACTTCCGCCCAACAAACTGGCGATCTACACTTTCTACCGTATAATGCCTCAAAAGGCGCAGCCTTTATGCTGGTATGGTAGCTATTGTTGTAGGAGAATTCGATCAATGGTAGGTTCTTATCCCAGCTACCTCCCAAATCGATCGCACATGCACGTAGCATGTCTTCCAACGTTTGAATAGTACGCTCACTCTGACCGTCTGTCTGAGGATGGTAAGCCGTACTAAAGTTCAAACGTGTGCCCAAAGATTGCTGGAAACTCTTCCAAAAGTGTGACGTGTACCTAGTATCCCGGTCAGAGATAATAGCTACAGGTATGCCGTGTAGGGCTACAATCTTGTCAACGTATAACTGGGCTAACATATCGGAGCTATAAGTCTCCTTGATGGGTAAGAAATGAGCTGACTTAGTCAGTCGGTCAACTATAACCCATATCGTATCATTGCCTTTTCTTGTCTTGGGTAACTTGGTAATAAAATCCATAGTTACCATTTCCCACTTCCACGTAGGAAGTTCAGGCTGTTGTAGCAAACCTGACGGTTTCTGATGCTCGGCTTTGACTTGCGCACATGTCAAGCATTTTGCTACATGGGCGGCCACAGACTTTTTCAAGCCTATCCACCAATAATTTGCCTTTAAATCCTGGTACATCTTATCAGCTCCAGGATGAACGGAGTATTTGGAACTGTGGGCTTCTTGGAGGATGACATCACGAAGTCCTCCAAAAATCGGAACCCATATTCGTCCGTTTAACCGTAAAATTCCGTCCTTGCTAAGAGTTAACTGCTCCTCAGTTACTCCTAACTTTTCATTAGGATAGTTAGCTTCCAACACAGCTTTCTTCTGTGCAGCTAACACCCTTTCTATCAAACTGTTCTTTACCTCCATACGCTTGGCGTTAATTCGAATGGGTTTAACCCTTTCCTTTCTGCTCAAGGCATCAGCGACTACATTCGCTTTGCCGGGATGGTATTTGATTTCACAATCATAATCATTTAAAGTTTCCATCCAACGGCGTTGCCTCATGTTTAATTCTTTCTGGTTAAACAGATGCTGGAGGCTCTTGTGATCAGAAAAGATCACAAACTTGATTCCATAAAGATAATGCCTCCACAGTTTTAGTGCGAACACAACGGCACCCAATTCCAAGTCATGGGTGGTGTAATTCTTTTCGTGCACCTTTAACTGTCGCGATGCATAGGCAATCACCTTGCCTTTCTGCATAAGCACACACCCCATGCCAGTGTGTGATGCATCACAATAAACTACAAATTCTTCAGCGCCTTCCGGTAAGGTAAGCACAGGAGCGTTGCTCAACTTTTGTTTCAAAACATCGAAGGACTCTTGCTGCTTAGGGCCCCATACGAATTTTACTTTCTTCTTGGTCAAGGAAGTTAGGGGTGCAGCAATCCTTGAAAAATTTTCAATGAAGCGCCTGTAATATCCTGCCAATCCTAGGAAACTACGAATCTCCGTAGGTGTCTTTGGCTCTTGCCAATTCATAACAGCTTCGACTTTAGCGGGATCCACCTGGATACCACGCTCACTGACCACATGTCCAAGGAATTGGACTTCTCGTAGCCAAAATTCACACTTAGAGAATTTGGCGTAGAGCTTCTCCTGACGTAGAAGTTTGAGAATACAACGAAGGTGTTTCTCGTGGTCAGCTTGGTTCTTAGAATAAATAAGGATGTCATCAATGAAGACGATAACAAATTTATCTAAGTAAGGCTTGCAGACACGATTCATGAGATCCATGAACGCGGCTGGTGCATTAGTGAGCCCAAAAGGCATCACTAGGAACTCGTAATGACCGTAGCGAGTCCTGAATGCAGTCTTGTGAACGTCTTCATCCATAACCTTCAACTGATGGTATCCTGACCTCAGATCAATCTTTGAGAAGTAACTTGCCCCTTGAAGCTGATCGAACAAATCGACGATCCTGGGCAATGGATATCTATTCTTGATCGTGACTTTATTAAGCTCGCGATAGTCGATGCACAGACGCATCGACCCATCCTTCTTCTTGACAAACAGGATTGGCGCTCCCCAAGGAGATGAACTGGGCCGAATGAAACCCTTAGCCAGCAATTCATCTAGCTGCGTCCGCAACTCCTTCATTTCGGTGGGTGCCAATCTGTATGGTGTTCTAGCAACTGGTGTAGCTCCGGGAATGATATCGATCCTGAATTCGACTTGTCTATCTGGTGGTAGGCCAGGTAGATCTTCAGGAAACACTTCTGGGTATTCTGAGATGACAGGGATGTCTTCTAACTTTGGTTTGGGCTCATCAATAATCACCTGTGCCATGTAGATGACACACCCCTTCTTCAAACACTTTGAAGCCTTGAGCATAGTCACGTGCTCAAGCAGTCCGTACTGGGTATCTCCCCGAATGGTAAGTGATTCACCAGACGGAGTCTTTATCACTACTTGCTTCATGTTACAGACGATTTGGGCCTGGTTATGAGATAACCAGTCCATACCCAGAACTATGTCAAAACCGGCTAACTTAAAGGGAAGTAGAGATAGAGGAAAAGAATGGTTCTTAATGGATATAACACATCCATCTAACTCAGTAGAGACGGCTTCAATGGTACCATCTGCTAACTCTACCTCATAATTCACTTTTAGGGTTTTGACAGGTAAATTCAACAATTTACAAAATTTATGATCTACGAAAGACTTATCTGCGCCCGAATCAAAAAGTACTCTTGCAAAAACATCATTTACAAGGAAAGTACCTGTTATGACGTTATCATCCTGCACAACTTCTTTCGCATCCATCCTGAAGACTCTGGCGTTAGTCTTCTTAGCCTCCTCAGGCTTCTTGTTGTACTTAGGGCAGTTAGTCTTTATGTGGCCCTTTTCATTGCAACGGTAGCACGTTGCATCTTTCATCTTCTTGCAATCCAAGGTTTTGTGTTCCTTGGACTTGCACAAACCGCAAGCAAAAGACCTTGACTCGTTATTCGAGTTTGATTCGAGTCTGCACTTTCCAAAGTGCTGTTTCTTGCAAGTTTTGCATGTGGGCTTCTCTCCAGAACGATGCCCATCTTTCTTTGACTCCAATCCCTTCTTGTGATCACCGCTCCCACGGTGCTTCTTGTTCGATCTACGCGAACCATCATCTTCATGCTTCCTCTTCTCGGCCGCCTTATTCCTCTGCGATCTCTGCCGGACCGCATCCAGAGTGAGGGATAAGGAAAGGTCAGTTACAGACCTGAAGGTAACTAGCCGAGAAGCCTTTACACTGGACTTGATCTCGGGTTCCAAACCACCAATAAAGCGAGCAATTCTTTTTGGCTCCGGGGTTACCAGGTAGGGAACCAGCCGAGACAGTGTATTGAAGCTTGTCAGATAAGCTTGACAATCGAGGTTCTTCATCACCAGGGATAGAAAGTCTGATTCTATCTTTTCCACCTCATGTTGAGGGCAGAAGTTTTCCTTGATCAAGGCGATGAATTGATCCCACGACATACCATACAACGGGATCTTTCCGGAGGCCTCCATCAGAGATCTCCACCAAGCTAACGCATCACCTTTGAAGGACTGTGAGACAAATTTAACCACATCACCTTCAGCGCATCCGCTGATGTCCACGACCGTGTCCATTTCATCCAGCCACGTCATGCAGTCTACGGCTCCTTTCTCCCCCGTAAAATCCCTGGGTTTACAAGACACAAAGTACTTATATGTGCAACCCTTGTTACGGTGTCCCTGATGCAGTACCAACTGCTGAGATGGATTACTTTGGTGGTTGGTGGACTGGCGATCATCACCGTTTTTCTTTGGTACATCCTTTTTGGGAGGAGGCTTGTTATGAGCCTCTGAATGTGTCCTTGGCTTTGAATGTGATACAGAGTGGGTCCTACTCCGAGTACCACTGTATTCCTCATACTGTCTATCCAAAGCTTGTGTGATAGCGTCGTCTATGATTGCTTTTAGTTCAGCGCCCGTTAACGTAATCTGGGCGTTCTCATTCGGCTCCACTGGATGGCTATTCACTTCATTGGAGTCAGCCATTTGTATTGAACTGTTGCAGAGAACAAGGTCAATATTTTTTTTATTTGGGATCTTATTATGGAATTACCCCTTAGGGTAATTCGTTAACCATGGTAAACAGAGACCATATTTGGTTAACTTATCAATCGTATTTATTTAGGATTTTAATTAAAATTTATCCTAACATAAACAATAACAATATATATTAGCACATAAGGCTTGGTCACATGGACAATTTAAATTATAAGCTATGACTTCAGAGAATCAAGACTTTTTAAGGTTTGAACCTAGTTCATTACCTTTATTAGACAGGGAGTCAAAGCTACCACTGTCTTTTGGCTCATATGGAAATGAGCAGGGCCCGTAGGCATTATATTACCACGTATGGTAAAATATGATCATCTTAATTGATGATGTACCCAGGATTTAGAGATCATTAAACTGGGTTAGGAATCTTCTAAAGAATTCCTTTATAAAAATGACGTATGTGATTTTAACGAATCACTTCTGCCAGGAGTGTTAACACGTTTTAAGATGTTAACAGGGAATTGAATCTTTTAAACAGGTCTTACCATTTTGGCCCGGTCTTATATTTGCCACGAGGCTAGGTTTCACACTTTAAGATCCTTAATTAAATAAATTTCATAGGCAGATTAATTTAAAAGGAATGATTTTAATTTATTTATTTCATTTATAATTTATATATGCACATAATGGCAAACATGAAATTTATAAAACAAACATTCCATTAATTATACATAGGTTACATATTGCCCTAAACGGGTCTTTTCACACAAACCATTTCCCACGTAGGGGTCAAACAAGTACTTACCCGCGCAGGGGTTAAATTTAAAACATAAGTCCTCGCAGGGACTGATTACTTAAATAGATGTCCACGCAGGGACTACATACACACATAAATGTCCACGCAGGGACTTAATTTTAAAGTAGACATACACACATAAAGGATTTACTGATCCTTCTTGCTCTTTCCCTTGATTAAGTTCGTCAAGGTCTTGAACATCCCCTGGTTACGCCTTCGGTCTTCCCGTGCCTCATGCCGCACCTCCCTAATACTTTGTAGGATCTCCTGATGCAGTGGTGGCGACATCTGTAGAGACGGCGGGGGTCGTTGATAGTACGGGGGTTGTGTAGGCATCTGGTATCCCTGTGCTGGGTAGCCTACTCCCCAAGGACCTCCATACGGTCCCTCCTGGTTAAGGGCGTTGTAATTAGCTGCTACCAAATACGGGTCGGCTTCAGCGTAACCGAGGTTAGTGTGAGTCGGTGGCTCAAACGGGTTGTACATCGAAGGACCCGTGTATGTCGGTATCTGGTTATCAAAACCTATAGGTGGCGGTTGCTGCGCGACGGGGTTTGATGATCCGCCTATTTGTGGAACTTCTTGATCCGGCTGATAATTTCTGCCACTTGATTGTAGAGGAGAGCTGAAATGAAACTCTTCTCTTCGTGTGGTCATCCGGGCTCCGGTTCTCATATATCTTTGCGGTTGCGGAGGCGCCGGTTGAACTGGTGGCGGTGGAGGCGGTGGCGTAACTGCCACAAACTGGTGATTCCCAGAGGAATCTTGATGATGCTGCTGCTGCTGCTGCTCATGCGGCGAAGAATAGTGAGGCTGCTGCTGCTCATGCGGCGACGAATGGTGAGGAGGTGTATAATACCATTCGTGCCGAGTAAAGATAGCCTGGAAGCTATCTGGACCATTATAGGGTGGCCCGTGATAAATGGAACTATCCGAGACCTCGATTGGGTGGTTGGGAGTTCCTGATGCGGGTTCTACGGGGTCGTCTTCCTCGTCCATATCATTTCCTCCAGAAAAATGGTCCTCCGGTCCCAATGGGTTAAAACCCACTGGTTCTTGTATATAATTCGCCGGGTTAAACTGGCCTTGAAAGAATGGAGTGGGGTCTCCAAAAGGGCGGTGCGACATAGATCGCTGTAACGGTATGTGCGAATGGTGTGAGTCTCCAGGCTCATTTTCTGATTGTGGCCCGTAGGAGTCTTGAGCGGGAGTCGTCGAGCTGTTCGAAACCGACCGTCTTGCTGGTTGAAAGAGACCTCTCTGGTTCCGTCGAGTACCATCACTCTCGGCGGGGATAGGACCTCGTGTATTCGAAGGTCCTGCTTCGTGATCGTTGGGGGCGGCTACCGGCCCCTTTCCGCGTCCTCGCGTACGCAAGAATCTTGGAGGCATCTTTGTTATTCCTGTCAATAAAACATAAGATAACAATAACAAAAATATAAAGCTTAAAGGACAAAACAAAAACCGAATAAGGTGGAATTTGTCCTATGTTATAAGTCTAGACTCGAAAGTTTAAATATGTGCAATTGTGTAACTGAGATTAAACACAAAAGGCTAGTGTTTAATTCACTCAGAGTTGGCTCTGATACCAACCTGTCACACCCCGATTTCCACGTGTCACCGGTGGGCCCGGTGGGGGAGTATCGTGACGTGGTTGGCAACGTAATAGTCAAACAACACAATATAATAATGCACAGCGGAAGCAATCTAAAATAAGATACAACCGAATTTATTTATTGTAAGCAAAGTCACAATTATCCGGTGTTTATCCACAGTAGGATCGAATTAAGAAAACATTTTTTATGGTTCAACAGACTTCGGCATCTTAAGTTTGCGAGACTTCTAATGATGCTTAGGAGAATCCCAGCCTATTTCGCCTAGTACCTGCATTTAATCTTTTTGGGAAAATACGTCAGTTTACACTGGTAAATACATTCAACTGACTCATTTTATAAAATGATTGAAAATTGGTTTGGATGCACATGGCATAAACATTTTTATTAACTTGGGAGAATTATTTAATATTATAATCTTGTGAACGATTTACATGTTACTTATGCGTTCAGTAGCCCGGAATGTATCCGGGTTAAAGATCAATAGACACACCACTTTAAGTGAGTTATACACGGGAGTACGCCTACACCCCGTGCTCAGGTCGTGGCTATCTCGTAAGATAATGCCGAGGATATCCGGGACATGGTCATTAACCTCCCAAAGGCTGTAAAGTAGACACATCTGTTTAAAACGAGCCGATCAAATTATTCAATTAACCACCCAACGATGGAAGATTTGATGCCCGATCAAGCGGTACGCTATGTACCGTAACCCAAGCCCGTATAGGGAAAATAAGTTAAAAGTATTTACCTTTGCAAGTATAACTCCTTAATCGAATAAATTGCAGATAGCTTTTACTGGTTCTCCTAATCTGGAACGAAGGTTTAATATAACCTATTAGAATACTAACGGGCCTTTGATTAAGCTTAAGCTTAGACCGGTCAGTTTTAATGATACGGTTCGTACGCTCGATTAAGCGAAGACCGGATAGAATGTGATTCAGACCCGACAAGTTTGAAGACTTGTTTAATATGGGTTTATTATTCACATTCTGGATTTTGAGATAAAAATGATATCGTTTGACCCGTTTCGGCTAGTTTATGCAAACTAGTTACATAAACCGAACCGAACGCGTATAACGCATGACGGGTAATCGAAAGGGTCGCGAACAGGTTTCCTAAGTTAATACGCTTTAAATATGTTGTGATATCATTATGATATCTTCCCTAATGCCCATAACGAGTTTAATCCTTAATTATGCCCCGTAGGGGTATTTCGGTCATTTTGAAGGTTATAAAAGGGATTTATAATACCTATGAGATACGGTTCTGGTTTAATCAGAAAAATTATCAATTTTAACAGGTATCAACAGTTGGTATAAAGTCTTTTGTGATAAAGTGGTTCTAGACCCAACTATGCGTTTAATACGCGTATAAAGCCGTTTTAAGCGACGTACGGTTTAAAATACCATTCTGAGTTTTCTGATCAGCAAAACAGGCTCAAAACACTCTATTTATTATTTTAAATCAGTGGCAATTGGATTGGTATCAAACGGATTCGTAAAACTCGTTTTATGGCCTAAAAGGGCATATTCGGTATTAACCGAATCAATGCGATAAGCCTAGCTTAAGATCAGTTTAAAAATAATTAAAAATCTTCAAAAATCCCAAAATATTATTTAACATCAGTGGGTAAAAGTTTTGGTACCGAAAATCGGGTTTAGATAGGCTATGCGCTAATCGCACCGTTTAATTAATAAAAAGCTTATTATTTACGCTAATGCGCATATCTCCTAATCTAGACCTCCGATTGACGTGAAAATTTACGTACATGATTAATAATCAGTAACTAAGATTATTGTACTTCCACATTTTCAAAATTCTCGTTGTATGGTCATAAGGGCATTACGGTCCAATTTAAGCGATTAACGGAAACGTGTGCATGCATCGGATAATCAACGAAACAAGTACAGAGACTTATACTAACATGCAACCCTACTCTAATGAAGCACTAAGGCATCTTCGAATCAAACTAAAACGGGTCAGAACCGAAGTCAAAGCAAAAGTCAAGGTTTTTGCGCCTTTCGGTTCCGAACCGGGTTTTAACAGAAATTTGTCGAGTCGGGCAAGCGTAGACAAGTTTTCATACTTATTACCATGTTATATTAAGGTTAAAACAGGTTACACACCTCTCGGATCATTAATCGTGCATTAAATCATATTTTGTAATTCTGTTGACTTTTTCGGTCAACGTTTGACCCGACAAACGACCTAGTTAGGTCTGGAATTGGTACGCGCCCTTATAAGGGTTTAATACCCATATAATTACCTATCTAACGGTACGTTTAATTCGACATACGACTGAGATATCGATACTAAATCACGAAGTCAAACGTTAAGCGCGATATATTGACTTTTAAGCTAATAATGAAGCTAGAATTAATTGAGAAGGGATTAGAGACTTACAAACTGATTTATGGTTGCTTAGGAAGGCTCTTGATCAGCTTGGATGTTCCTTAGATGATCAGATTGTTTGCAAATGATGTGAGGAATGTTTGTGAATGAATGGGTTTCTTTATATACAAGATTCAAGCACCACCACAAGTTGACAACAAAGTCTAGGGCCATCCACAATTGATCAACACTTGTAACTAGTGTGTAGGGATGTCTAGGGGCCATGCACATGCAAGAGAAACCGGATTAGAGGGTCACATTCGCGCACAACAGCCAACAGCAGGTAATCTGTCGCTGGGCAACCCCTCGCGTAGCGCGAGGGTCCGTCGCGCTACGCGACGCCCTCTGCAGAATCAGTTTTTGATTTTGTTTGTTGTGTTTCGAAAGGGCAGCCGTAACTTCTGACTTTGGGGCATCAATTATCACTTAGGGCCCTTCATAATGTGTCTAGAATAGTCTCATACCCTACCATTATCCATTGTTTCAATTGGATCCAATAACAAGACCCGAAAACAACGGGTTTCCATTCTTTTCTTCGTAGAATCCTATCATACATTTCCAATTCCATTATTGGCAATAATTCCCTGAATTGAGGGTGCATAGATGTGTAAAATATTAAATCGGGTCTTGGGATTTATAATTGAGGTGTTCAGAGGTAATAATTTAACATGACGCCACTTTAAATCCTACCGAAAACATCTTTATTAAATCCGGGTTTTCAACGCGTTTTTGTTTGACATGACACGTGTCGTTTTAATATTAAACCCGAAATTTGCGAGGTGTTACAAGGGCACTCTTTGATACCCGTTCTAACTATGTCGTTTGTCGAGTCAAACTTCTTCCGAAAAAGTCAACCGAACCATCAAACATGTAATTAACGATACAGAGGGCGTGTAACCTGTTTTAACATACATATAACCTGAATATAAGTATAATAACATGTCTAAACTTGTTTGGTTCGACAACTTTCTGTTTTGAACCGATTCGGAGCCGAAAGTCGCATAGTTTGACTTTCTGCTTTGACTTCGATTCTGACCCGCTTTAGATAGGTTTAGACATGCCTTAAAGTTCCATTAGGACCTAGTTACATGTTGGTATAACCCTCTGCGTTTATACCACTTGAAACCTCGATTGTCCGAGGTTCCGTTAATTGCCTAAATAATGACCATAATACCCTTATAGCCATAAAACGAGATTTTTAGAAATATGAAAGTACAATAATCTTAGTTACTGATTATTGAACATGTCTGCAAAATTTCACGTCAATCGGAAGTCTAGATTAGGAGTTATGCTTAATGACGTATTTATAAACACTTTTATTAATTAAACGACGTCATTAGCATAAAGCCTATCTAAACCAAATTTTTGACACCAAACCTTTTACCCACTGATGTTAAATAATATTTTAGGATTTTTGAAGATTTTTAATTATTTTTAAACTGATCATAAGTTAGGATTAGTGCCTTGATTCGGTAAATACCGAATATACCCTTTTCGGCCATAAAATGAGTTTTACAAATCCTTTTGATGCCAATCCAATTGCTACTGATTTTAAATATTAAATGGAGTGTTTTGAACCTGTTTAACTGATCAGGAAACTCATAATCCTATTTTAACCCGTACGTCGCTTAAAACGGCTTTATACGCGTATTATACGCATAGTTAGGGTTTAAAACTATTTTGGCATATAAGACTTATAACCAAATGTTATAACCTGTTAAAATAAACCATTTTACTGATGTAATCAGACCAGGATCACAGAAGATAAATTAATTTCTTTTATAATCTTTAAAATGACCAAAATACCCCTACGGGACTTAATATGAGATTAAACTCGTTTTGGGCATAACGGAAGGTATCCTACTGATATCACAACATATTTAAGGCATGTTAACTTAGGAAACCTGTTTAGGACTCTTATGGTTACCCGTTACGCTTCATACGCGTTCGGTTCGGTTTATGTAACTAGTTTACATAAATTAGCCGAAACGGGTCAAACCTTATCGGTTTTATCTCAAAGTCCAGAATGTGTATAATATAACCATATTATACAAGTCTCTGAACTTGTCGGGTCTAAATCAGATTCTATTCCGGTCTCCGCCTTATCATGCGTTTGAACCGTATCTTCCTTTTGAAAACTAATCGGTCTAAGTCAAGGCTTAATTCAAAGATCCGTTAGGATTCTAATAGGTTATTAAAAACCTTCGTTCCAGATTTAGGAGCCCAGTAAAAGCTATCTATACTTGCTGATTTGATACGGCTGGGATTGAATTTATATTTAGCTCAGGTAAATACTTTAAACTTATTTTCCCTATACGGGCTTGGGGTACGGTATATAAAATACCGCTTGGTCGGGCATTGAATCTTTAATTGTATGATGATTAAAGTATTGAGATGTTCCGTTTAATTTGTTTTGTTTGCTTAAAGCCTTTGGGGGTTAATGACCGTTGTCCCGGATATCCCTGGCATCATTTTACGAAATGGCCACGACCTTAGCACACAGGTGTAGGCGTACACCTGTCAGTGTCTCATAATTAAAGTGGTGTGTCCATTAATCTTTAACCCGGCTCGATCCGGGCTACTGAACGCATAAGAAACATGTAAATCCTGTACAAGTTTATATATTTAAATAAGTAACCCAAGTTATAAAAATATTATTTGTGCCATGTGCATTCAAATCAATCATTTTAGAAACCTTTTCAAATGAGTCGGTTGATTGTATTTACCAGTGTAAACTAACGTATTTTCCCAAAAAAGGCTAAGTGCAGGTACTAATCGGAATTGGCTGGCTACTCCTAGCATCAATAAAGAGTTTCGCAAGCTTAGATGCCTAAAGTCTGTTGAACAGTGTTATTTTATTTTCGATCCACCTGTGGATCCTTTACTTCCGTTGTAATACTTTGATGTTACACTATTACGGACTGTAATATATTTATCCTTTTGCTTCCGCTGTGCATTTATATATTGTGTTGTTTGACTATGATGTTGCCAACCACGTCACGTTACTCCCCTACCGGGCCCACCGGTAACACGTGGAAATTTGGGGTGTGATTTCCGGTAACACGTGGAAATTTGGGGTGTGACAGGTTGGTATCAGAGCCAACATTGAGTGAATTAAACACTATCTTTTTGTGTTTAATCTCAATGACACATTAGCACATTCCTAGACCTTCTGAGTCTAGACTTAACATAGGAATATTCTAAATCCTTATCTGGAAATTCTGCTTCCAAAAATTTTTATATATTGGATACGTCGCCAAGCGAAGAAGCCGTAATAGGAATCCTCCACACCCGGAGCCTTAATTTGCTGACCTTCGTACAGCGGCTAGGACGAAACATGCAACCAAGGAGAAAGCATTCAGAAATAAAATGAAGAAGAAACTCCTTTTGCTTAAGATTGTTTCCTTAATAGTCCTTCTAAGGACATAATTACCTTTCAGTTCCTTCGAGGACAACATTATTCCTTTCAAGTCCCGTCTAGGGCACATCTGTATTTTTAATTTTATAGTGGAATAATTAACTTTAAATTTTCATTCAAACATTCTTTTTATAAGATCTACCTTTATATAAAATGGCAAAATCTAAAAAGGACGAGACCTAGCCACGCATTATTTTGAGGCAGGGCAAAGATGGTAGTTCCATAATTAGATTCAGATCCATATTTAACACCTCAATTTAGGATTGTTCTGCGTTAAATATTAATAAGAATCTTAAGAGTGAAACCTAGCCTTCGGGTCATTTTAAGGCCGGGCCATGATGGTAAGACCTGTTTAAAAGATTCGAATCCCTGTTAACATCTGTAAATATGTTAACACTCCCGACAGACGTGATTCATTAAAATCACACACGTCATTCTTATTAATGGATTCTTCAAAAGATTCCTAACCCAATGTAATGATCTCTGAATCATGGGTTTAGATCATCACTTGAGATGATCATATTTTGACCATACGTGGTAATATAGCGCCTACAGGCCCTGCTCATTTCCATATGAGCCAAAAGACAGTGGTAGCGATGATTCCCTGTCAGATAAAGGTAATGAACTAGGTTCAAACCTTTATGCTTTGATTCTCTGAAATCATAGCTTATAATTTATAAATGTCCTTGTGACTAGGTCTGTTGTGCCAGAATACCTTCATGCCTTGATTCTCTGAAATCATGACTTATAAATTAAACTTGTCTACGCGACTAGGCCATTTGTGCTATTACTAACTTATAAATTAGGATTCATGATAAAAATCCTGAATAAAATAAATATCATTCCTTTCCTGCCAATATAGATATTAAAAGAGAATCTTAAAAAAGTTTGACCTAGCTTGAATGTCAATTGAAGACCTAGCTAAGATGGTAAAATCTATTTAAAAAGAGATTCAGATCCTTGTTAACACTTGAAAATGTGGTAACACTCTCGACAACCGTGATGCGATAAAATCACACTTGTCATCCTTATAATAGGAAGTTTCTAAATCCCTTATTTAGCGTAAATGATCAATAGGAATCATGGCTGGTAAACGTCGAAAATGATGTACGCATCAAAACATCCATTTGGGATGTATACATACGAGTAAAGATGAATACATGAAAAAGATAGTTTTATTTCATAACTTCTTGTCAAGACAATGAACTATGAAATTTTCCGACCCAAAGGAATCATCGATTATGTTTTAAAATTTCCCTAGTGACAAGGTCTCTGAGCCATCATAAGTCCTTTGGAACAAGCACTTGTGCTATATATAAAAGATGTCAGTATGACATTGGCAGTCGTGACTTATGTCCCCTGTCTGATAAATATGAAGGATTATATTCCGCTCAAATGCCAAAGATGGTTTATTTAAACTTAGGCAAAACATAATCAAATAAATTAAATTCTATCTATTGGCATATATGGTTTAATTGCGCCATGGCTATTTATTCATCAAATTCGACAATTCACTATATGATTAAACCAATTGTTTCTACTTGGATAGTAGCCTTCAAAGCTTCACCATGGCTGACTCCTCTGAAGCTCACCATCATCCAGTTAATCAGAATGATGATGCAAGACTGAACTTAATAAGCACCGAGTTACAGGCTATGATAAATACAGCCGTAAGCAACGCCGTGGACCGTGTGTTGAAGGATTATAAGCGAATGTGCGATGATACCCCAAATAAAGGTTACAAAAAGAGTAAGACCGGTTCAAGCTATAACCAGTCCAAACCAAAGGGGGCAAAGCCCGAATGCAATAACTGCAGGAAGCAACATTCTGGAAAATGCACCATCGACCCACGTGCTAATTTATGTGGAATTTGCAAAACCAAGGGTCACAAGACCTTGGATTGCAAGAAATTGGAAGAAGCGACCTGTCATGGCTGCAGCGAAAAGGGCCACATCAGTACTAATTACCCTAAGGCTGCCAAGAAAGGAGCAGCTAAGTATGGCAAGTATTTAAAGGACAAACAGCAGTCAGATGAAAAACCCAAATGCAAAACCTGCAAGAAACAGCACTTCGGGAAGTGCAGGTATGGATCGAACTCGCATACACAGTCGAGAACTTTTGCATGTGGGATCTGCAAGTCCAAGGAGCATAAGACCTTGGATTGTAAGAGATTGGGAGACGCAACCTGCTATGGTTGCAATGAAAGAGGGCATATTAAGACCAACTGCCCTAAATACGCTAAAAAGCTTGAGGAAGTTAAAAAGATTAAAGCTGGAAGCTCTCAAATGGATGCTCAAGAGACTGTTCAGGATAACAATGTCACAACAGGTACTTTCTATATCAATAACGCTCATGTTAGAGTATTATTTAATTCAGGTTCAGATAAGTCTCTCGTAGACAATAGATATTGTAAATCATTAAATCTGCCTGTTAAAACTCTAAGCGTTAAGTATGAAGTAAAATTGGCCGATAGTACCTCAGAGACTAATTCAGCAATATTAGATGGATGTTTTATATCCATTAAGAGTTACCCTTCTCCGTTGTCCTTATTCCGTTAATAAGAGGACTCTATATAGTAATAGGTAAGGATTTGTCGTCTTGTGACCAAGCCCATATTGTGGGTGATAAGAAGCAGTTAATTATCAAGACTGTCATTTTGAAGGTTTGCTTCGGATCAGAAGATCCATGCGGCCCGCGTAAGCCCTGGGTGATACCTTACGCGGCCCGCGTCAAAAAAATGGTGGAACCGGCCGTCCCCGGAATCGAACCTGGGTCTAGGCCGCACCCTTTCGCGCGCCTAGCCAACCGAGCTAGGTGCCTAGTTTGTGAAAATTTCCAATCCGATTAAATATAAGCACATGTACAATAACTTCCTTACTTCTTACTATAAGTCACCTACTTATCCTTCTTCTGTTAACTAAGTATTAGAATCCAAGATTTTATCTCTATGTTTTAATTACTCTTGGCTTGCTTATGTTGACTAAACACTAGAAAGGATGAAGTAGAAACCATTAAGTATATCGGTGGTTATGCTAGAAAGGACATGGTAAGGTATACGTCACAGTCATTTGATGGCAATACTCTTAATGAGTAAGGACATTAATGAAATCCTCAAGTAGGATCCTCTTATACATTATGGAACGGTCCAAGTTTTAAGGACCTTATTAGAAAAACCTGATATCCATTTCGCGAAAAAGGGAAAAGACGGAATAAGAATTTTCTGACTCTCGCCATAAAAGTTCTAGACTGTCGACAGTGTGTCGCAAATTTTAATTCATTGGCTGAGATAGTACCCTATTAAAGCACATAATTATTAGTGGTTAGCATTGGCAATAAGAGGGCACATTAAGGTTTAAAAACCTACTCATGAAGAATCCATTATGGATCTACCTCAGCTACCCACATTATAATGATTAAGAAGTAATCAGTCAAAGTTGAGACTGCCCTAAAGTTATCTAAGATTTTACAGCTAAGTTAGAAGGATTAATAATGGAGGCGTTTAACCCTCATGTTGAATAATGAGAGACAGCACATATTGTGAATTTCACCAGATAAACCCTTATTGTGAATTTATTGCTATAAATAACATGTGGTTTCGGGTGCTGTTAAGTCTCTCACCAGACCATAAACTTAGCAAACTTTTAGAAATTTTTCCCTGTAAGAACCCCAGATGTTAAGAGTAAGGTAGAACCTTCAGGCAAATCATATGAACCATTTCTTCTGTTCTTGTCAGAAACCTTTAGGCATAAAATTGTAGAAGAATCCTCTCCCTAAAAGGAAGTGAGAAAGCATATATAGTTGATATCTCTTTAATCTCTACCGATTCTGAATACCAGATGGTATGATAAAAGCGCCATATGAAGATTGGTGTATCTTAATAGGTTCCATAGATTGCTTCCATGCCTGATCAGTATGGAGGTTTAATGCATGGGACCACAAAGGTATTCCGAGAGGTCATATGGTACTAAAGTCAACTAATGGTATTCAGAGGAGATATCCAGGATGGAATTATCCAAGTAAATGTTCCAGATCAAGAAATTCGTGGACTCGTAACGTAAAAGTGTCACTTAATTGACACAAGCAAAGATGGATGAATTGGAGCTAGAGATTCATAAAATCTCTGTAACCTCCTTATATCTTGATCATCTTCTTCTAAGATTACCCTGTTTACCCCAGAGAGGCAGGTAGAGTTAAGGGTTATATCCCATTTAGGGCTGCATTATTATGAGACCTCCAAGACAGCTAGTACCATTTTAGGCAGAATTGAAAACCCTGGTCAAATAAGTTTTAAGATATAGATTCATATAGCCTAACTCAATATCCTGAGAGTTTGGTATAGTTAGATATGAAAGACGGTTCATTTTGCTTATGCATTATCACCGCAACCCTAATTAGGCAACGATTAAGAATTTGCCATCAGCTGCTCAGGATTGTCGAATTGTTCGACTAGCGGCAAGGATTAGCTATTCCTTAATTTTAGTTTTGAGCAGTGGTTGGAATAACCATCTCACCTTAAAATAAGTTTTTCTATAATAATTGATATGTAAGTATTAAGGCTACTCCTTTGGAGACCTTGTATAGATGGAATGTTAAATGTCTATTGTTAGATAGAGAATTGGTAAGTCCAATTATCAAGATCTGAAAGTTGCCTGGGGGACAACAAATAAGATTATACAAATCCATAATCGATTGTAGGTTGCCAGTATACGGCAATAAATCAAGGAGTTATGAAAATATCAAATTTCCTAAGTTCTTGTTAAGGAATATGGTTTAAACAAAAGATATCACCCAGGAAGGGTGTACCAAATTTGTGAGATTATCAGGCTAGTTAAGCTCTGAATATATGGAAATCATTCGAAGGAAATCGAATGTATCAAGATCAAGTAGCTTGTAAGCTAAAACCTACTTAAGGAGTTTGAAGGAGCTCGCAATACATTGCACACTAGTGACTGGAGGATGTGTTCCGCCAATAAGTCAAGAAGCACTATCACATAATGATATGCAGAATTATGATGTGATGAGTATCCTGTATCGATTGAGGATCGACAGGTCAAGAAGCTCCAAAAAGGATACATACGCCTAATATAAGAGTCATTTTGGGAGCTTGGAAAGACTCCAGATATGCTATAAAAGTTAAGTCCATTATGCGACAAAGAGTACTTCCAGCATTTTAACAAATCTCGAGGTCGAGATTTCTTTTAAGGGGGTGAGGATGTAACACCTCAAAAATTTACGTCCTATAATGTCTTGACACGTGTCATAACCTTTGAACGTGTGAAAGAATGTTCTTGAAGGACTAAAGTTGACAAACAATGAAACTATGTAAATATAAGGGTTCAAAGTGTCAACAATGAATAAATATACTTTACAATAACCCTACATGATGTTTATAACCTTAAACGAATGGATCATGGATCATACGGAGCGAATTGTGAAAGAAAGTGAGAGATTACAAACTACAGGGGTTAAATGTGTCAACATGTTAAAGATATACCTCTGAGTGACCTTTAAGCAAACCCGAAGCCTTGTAACGATTAATTATGCTCACTAGAATGCACCATAAAAATTTCACCAAGTTTCGTTATCGTATGAGAAAGTTATGATAAAATTCGTGTGTGAGGGTTAGAATCGTCAACATAGAAAATTAGGGCTTTTCGGGTGATCACAAAGTTACCCGAGGACTTGACAAAGTGGGTATAAGTATTAAAGCCCCCATATGTCAAATATAAAGCCTCTTATTGCAAGAAACAACTCGAAAATGACCTTTCGGGGGACCAAGGACCAAAACGCAATAACGAAAAACATGTTAACCTGATCAGATGGGCCACGCGGCCCGCCTCATATATGTAAAAATCCAAAGCGGGCCGCCTGAGACCTGCAGACGCGAAATATAACAGCCAGCTGCCTGTTGCTGTCATAACCGACTTAAAACACCGGATTTCGATTCTATGGGCTTGTCTATACTGGTATATAGCTTATAGTGGACACATGCATACATCTTGGATCATCCTAGACCCATTTGTCATCAAATTAGAAAGATCAAAGTTCTTATAAAAGTCACAAGTTACAACATCCAAACATATTTCAACTTCTGGACATTTTGAGGAGCTCAAGAACTGATACAAGACTTCCCAATCATCCATTAGACGTATGTAAGTGCTCTTGACCCTTCTCGATTGGGTTATGCTTAGTTTATTGCCTAGAAGTCAAACCGTCGTAATTATGGTTTGACTTAGCGATAAATCACAAACGGACCAGAGTTTTTTCGAAACGAAAGATGTTACAAGTTGGTAATTATATGAGCAATTAACCCTTAAAAGGGCACTCTTTGATACCCGTTCTAACTATGTCGTTTGTCGAGTCAAACTTCTTCCGAAAAAGTCAACCGAACCATCAAACATGTAATTAACGATACAGAGGGCGTGTAACCTGTTTTAACATACATATAACTTGAATATAAGTATAATAACATGTCTAAACTTGTTTGGTTCGACAACTTTCTGTTTTGAACCGATTCGGAGCCGAAAGTCGCATAGTTTGACTTTCTGCTTTGACTTCGATTCTGACCCGATTTAGATAGGTTTAGACATGCCTTAAAGTTCCATTAGGACCTAGTTACATGTTGGTATAACCCTCTGCATTTATACCACTTGAAACCTCGATTGTCCGACGGTTCCGTTAATTGCCTAAATAATGACCATAATACCCTTATATCCATAAAACGAGATTTTTAGAAATATGAAAGTACAATAATCTTAGTTACTGATTATTGAACATGTCTGCAAAATTTCACGTCAATCGGAAGTCTAGATTAGGAGTTATGCTTAATGACGTATTTATAAACACTTTTATTAATTAAACGACGTCATTAGCATAAAGCCTATCTAAACCAAATTTTTGACACCAAACCTTTTACCCACTGATGTTAAATAATATTTTAGGATTTTTGAAGATTTTTAATTATTTTTAAACTGATCATAAGCTAGGATTAGTGCCTTGATTCGGTAAATACCGAATATACCCTTTTCGGCCATAAAATGAGTTTTACAAATCCTTTTGATGCCAATCCAATTGCTACTGATTTTAAATATTAAATGGAGTGTTTTGAACCTGTTTAACTGATCAGGAAACTCATAATCCTATTTTAACCCGTATGTCGCTTAAAACGGCTTTATACGCGTATTATACGCATAGTTAGGGTTTAAAACTATTTTGGCATATAAGACTTGTAACCAAATGTTATAACCTGTTAAAATAAACCATTTTACTGATGTAATCAGACCCAGATCATAGAAGATAAATTAATTCCTTTTATAATCTTTAAAATGACCAAAATACCCCTACGGGACTTAATATGAGATTAAACTCGTTTTGGGCATAACGGAAGGTATCCTACTGATATCACAACATATTTAAGGCATGTTAACTTAGGAAACCTATTTAGGACTCTTATGGTTACCCGTTACGCTTCATACGCGTTCGGTTCGGTTTATGTAACTAGTTTACATAAATTAGCTGAAACGGGTCAAACCTTATCGGTTTTATCTCAAAGTCCAGAATGTGTATAATATACCCATATTATACAAGTCTCTGAACTTGTCAGGTCTAAATCACATTCTATTCCGGTCTCCGCCTTATCATGCGTTTGAACCGTATCTTCCTTTTGAAAACTAATCGGTCTAAGTCAAGGCTTAATTCAAAGACCCGTTAGGATTCTAATAGGTTATTAAAAACCTTCGTTCCAGATTTAGGAGCCCAGTAAAAGCTATCTGTACTTGCTGATTTGATACGGCTGGGATTGAATTTATATTTAGCTCAGGTAAATACTTTTAACTTATTTTCCCTATACGGGCTTGGGGTACGGTATATAAAATACCGCTTGGTCGGGCATTGAATCTTTAATTGTATGATGATTAAAGTATTGAGATGTTCCGTTTAATTTGTTTTGTTTGCTTAAAGCCTTTGGGGGTTAATGACCGTTGTCCCGGATATCCCTGGCATCATTTTACGAAATGGCCACGACCTTAGCACACAGGTGTAGGCGTACACCTGTCAGTGTCTCATAATTAAAGTGGTGTGTCCATTAATCTTTAACCCGGCTCGATCCAGGCTACTGAACGCATAAGAAACATGTAAATCCTGTACAAGTTTATATATTTAAATAAGTAACCCAAGTTATAAAAATATTATTTGTGCCATGTGCATTCAAATCAATCATTTTAGAAACCTTTTCAAATGAGTCGGTTGATTGTATTTACCAGTGTAAACTGACGTATTTTCCCAAAAAAGGCTAAGTGCAGGTACTAATCGGAATTGGCTGGATACTCCTAGCATCAATAAAGAGTTTTGCAAGCTTAGATGCCTAAAGTCTGTTGAACAGTGTTATTTTATTTTCGATCCGCCTGTGGATCCTTTACTTCCGTTGTAATACTTTGATGTTACACTATTACGGATTGTAATATATTTATCCTTTTGCATCCGCTGTGCATTTATATATTGTGTTGTTTGACTATGATGTTGCCAACCACGTCACGTTACTCCCCTACCGGGCCCACCGGTAACACGTGGAAATTTGGGGTGTGATTTCCGGTAACACGTGGAAATTTGGGGTGTGACAAAAGTGTACGATCTTCACCGATCATAGGAGCCTACAACATATCTTTAATCAGAAGGAACTTAGTATGCGTCAACGACGATGGGTAGAACTTCTCAATGATTATGACTGTGAGATTCGTTATCACCCAGGCAAAGCAAATGCTGTTGCCAACGCTCTCAGCAGACGGAGTTATTTGCTCAGCAGTCGCAATGTCCAAGCCCAATACGATCTCGAAACCCCCATCCGTGAAGCTCAGCATGCATGTTTTAATGAACGCACCCTGAAGAAGGAACGAATCTATCACGATGGAGCTCAACTTGTGAACAAGTCGAATGGGATATTCCACTTTCTGGACCAAATTTGGATCCCTAAACGGACCGATTTGTGACAGATTCTGATGGACGAAGCCCACAAATCCCGGTATTCTATTCATCCCGGTGCCGACAAAATGTACCAGGACCTTCGCTACAAGTACTGGTGGCCGGGCATGAAAAGAGATATTGCTCTCTACGTTGGAAAGTGCCTGACTTATGCAAGAGTCAAGGCCGAACACCAAAGACCCTCTGGCTTACTCGAACAGCCGCCGAACCCTATGTGGAAGTGGGAGAGTATAGCTATGGATTTTATAACAAAGCTTCCGCACACGTCATCAGGTCACGACAGCATCTGGGTTGTTGTTGACCGGTTAACCAAATCAGCCCACTTTTTGCCAATACGAGAAGACTACAAGGTAGAACGATTAGCCCGAATCTACACCAACGAGATCATTTGTAATCATGGGACGCCTCACGACATCATCTCTGACCGTGATGCTCGGTTTACCTCACGACTGTGGGAAATGTTTCAAACGGCTCTCGGTACATCGCTTAATCTAAGTACCTCATTCCACCCCCAAACCGACGGTCAGACTGAAAGAACGATTCGTACTCTTGAGGACATGCTCCGTTCATGTGTCATAGACTTCGGTGGTAATTGGGATACATACCTGTCGTTAGTCAAATTCTCGTATAACAACAGTTATCATTCCATCATTCAAATGGCACCATTCGAGGCTTTATACGGAAGAAAACGTCGATCGCTTATTGTATGGCACGAGATCGGTCACTCGCAACTAACCGGTCCCGAGCTATTGCAAGAAACGACTGACAAAGTCCTCCAAATTCGAGACAACTTGTTGAAAGCTCAAAGTTGACAGAAAAGTTACGCCGATAGACGACGCAAGCCCCTTGAATTTGACGTTGGCGACTACGTACTCCTACAGGTATCACCTTGGAAGGGCGTGGTCAGATTCGGCAAGAAAGGGAAACTACCGCCTCGATATGTTGGACCTTTTAAGATTCTGGAAAGGATCGGAAAAGTCGCTTACAGACTCGAACTACCGAAGGAACTTAGTAACGTCCACCCGACTTTCCATGTGTCAAACCTCCGAAAGTGCCTGGCTGAACATGATTTAATTGTACCTCTCGATGACCTGCAAGTAGACGAAACACTACACTTCGTGGAGAAGCCTGTCGAAATCATGGATCGTCAAACCAAGCAGCCCAGACACTCGGGCATTCCTATTGTGAAAGTCCGATGGGAAGGCAAACGAGGCGCAGAGTTCACTTGGGAACTCGAAAGCGACATGAAGGCGAATTACCCGCAGTTGTTCGTTACGGCTTCGGCCTAATTTCGGGACGAAATTCCCTCAACTAGGGGAGGCTGTAACACCCCGTGTTTCTGAAGTCAAAGTCAAAGTCAAGGTCAAAGTCAACGACCGATTTCGCAACTTGACTTGTAGTGAATTTCTTTTATGTGTTTATTTTAGTTGTATTATGTGGATTAAGTGTCAATGATTATAATAATCGACGCGTGTTATTCGCTATCTAATCGACATACGACTGTGAACTATAGGAAGTAACAATGCGATAAAGTCAACTAAGCGCTATTCAATCTAATATAATCGACATCGAATCAGCATCGAACTCGCAACTCGAATTACGCTTTGATTACTGTTATACGTGTGTGTGCCTTATGTGTTACTTGTGCATGTCTATTATGTTATGTGTGGTAATTAATCGAATCGCAATCGAAACTCGAAACGCAATCGAACTCAAAACTCAATCGAAGTAGTATGACAATTGGTGGAGAAAGGATAGTGCGAGATATGAGTAGTTGGGATTAAAAGTAATTTGACTAGGAAACTCTATGGCATCAAATCGCTCGCAATCGAAACCGAAAAGCAAAAATCGTCGTGCCAAACACACGAACCAAGTGCCATCCGGCCGGATTGCCATCCGACTGGGCTGTCACTTGATTTGGTGCCAGGTTACCATCCAACCGAGATGACATCCGACCGGATTGCCATCCAGGCGAGATGCCATCTGACCGACCAACACTTTCCACTTTGGGTATCCTATAAATACCCCATGTCACTCTCATAGTTACCACATTTGGCAACTGACGTCCGAACAGCCCGTGCTCCTTACCTTTTCTTCGATTTCTCTCGATTCCGGTAAGATCTCGTCCTAAATCTTGTACTTCCTTAATCTACACGCACTCCTACACCTTTCTATATTTTGAATCCTAACTTTTAACCATGAAATCACTAGATTTGAGGTATTCTAGGATGACGTCATCATGGTATTCTTATGAACTTCATGTTTTGACTTCAATCCACCAAGAAAAACTTAGATCTAACCGATTTCCACACAAATAAACAAAGATCTTGCATAGATCTACACACATTCATGGTGAAAAAGGTTTGAAAGATGGTTTCTAACCTTCTTTCAACTCTTTTACACTCAATGCACTCATAACCGATAGGATCAGACCTTGATCTAGTCTTTTACTCATTCTCAGTGTTGTGCTAGCTCAGGATCTAGATCCTACTCAAGAGACCACCGATTTCAGGTTAACTAAGAACAACCGTCTTGAACCGGTTAACTGTTCGAACTAGGGTGATTCCTGTATGATCGGGTCACTTGGGTCAAGATAGGGTTCTGTTGGTTAACATGTGGTCAAAATGTCTCGATAATACGGCAACAATCAAAACGGCCAACTGAAAGACGAACGGAACAACCGGGACGGAGTGCTATCCGACCGGACTACTGTCCGAACGGATAGCCATCCGAGCGGCCGGCTGTCCGAACGACCTACATCTTGGGTCCCACACATAACCAATTTATCTGAAGTCTGAGTGTTGAATGAGTTACTATCCGGTCGGACTACCGTTCGACCGAATTACCCTTCGGATCATGAGATACTTGGACTTTAACACTTAAACGATTTTCAACATGTTCAATTCACCAAGGATGCTACCCGGTCGGATGGACATCCGACCGAGTGACCGTTCTGCAGTGAATTTGTTCTCACTAAGGTGTCAGCCTATCGGATTGCCATCCGATCGGACAGTTGTCCGACAGACCGACCGACCTGAAAGGTAGAGATACTTCAATGTTTTCAAAATGCTACAACGAAAACTTCAAAAGTCAAGCCATCATACACAAACACATCCTTCTCATAGGAAGAAACAATCCACTCGAATAGTCATCCGACCGGACTACCGTCTGACCGGATGACCATCCGAATGGATTGTCATCCGCACGAACTGGCCGTCCGATCGGATCACCATCCGACCGACTGCTGTCCGAGCCACTTACACCGTGCATCGTTTTACGCGTCACTTATCGTTATGCTATCGTACTGTTCAGGCTAACCCTACTCTCTAGCGCTCCCTTCAATCCATCCATCGTTGTGAGTATACTCGATCCCTTTTTGCTTTACCCACTTTTGGGTGTTACATACGTTACTTATACTAAATCACATCGAACACACTACGCAATTATTTTAACGCTAACCGTTACCGCATGTTATACGTAACTAAATGAATGTTTGTTTGTTATGTTTACACATGGAATGCTGTCTACCTGCCTTAGCAACGATAGTACTATAGTTTGGACTCAGCACCCGCGCACGCGGGGGTTGTTAACGACAATTATTTACATGGATTACAGTGGTGATCATGTATTACGAACTGCCTTGGGCAGTCAAACCGCAGTCATTGGTATCGATAGGTTCATGTCGATAACTAACATGCCTCATTTCACCCTGTGTACGTGCTGGTTATGCATAACGATTTCGAACTCAATATGCTATTATCAAACTTGTATGCTCACCTTTACACTATGTGTATTGACTTTTATTTTAACGTATATGACAGGTTCTTAGGATGCTTATCTGCTAGGAAATCGAGGCTAGAATAAGGCTCTAGAGGCCAACAAATAGTTGTCTGTACAAATGAAATCAAGAGTCTCTAGAAGCAGATAAACAATTGGGCCTATTGAAAAATCTGAGTTGTCGGAATAGAACCATTTGCCTAGATTTTGTCTGTAATAATTTGTTTACCTTTTGAGACATGGTATGGGACATGTTATTTTAAATTGATTGGTAATGATAATTGTTATGGAAACTTCTGGACAATCTGCTTCGCTCAGTGCCATGCCCCGATGTTTCCGCCATCGGTTGGGGTGTGACATGTTGGTCCCTCGTATAGGATCTGTTCATCAGGAACATAGATGAATCGACTTTGACTAATGTGCGGAATCCATTTGATCAAATCACAGATGTACGACAAAGTATTCAAGGATTAAACGCAGTCTGATCTTTCTATTCAACTGTTATGAAAGTACAAAAACGCCTGTAGAAGTCAGACAATGACAGAGTTCTCTCTAGAGTCAAAAGTCCTAAATGAGATACCCTGGCCGGGTATATATAGGCAACTCAGGAACAAGGTTAGAGCTGACCGCACAGATGACATGCTGTCCGAACGAATGACATGCTGACCGAACCGATGAGTGCTGTCCGATCGGATGGCCCATCCGATCGGGTGACACTGGTCAACAAAGTCAACACTTTACAATCCGGCCCCATTTCATGAGTTGTCATTCTATCTAACATACATACATTACATAATTGTTCACAAAGGTCACAAATATACAAAACATGACTAAATGCTGACGGAATCTATAGACGAATACACTAACAGACTCCCCCTCGGATGTAGCTGCAGTTCCTTCCAGCATTGTCTTCAATTCTTCCTGTTGCGCCTTCGTTCTCGCGCTATCTGTCTTCTCAATTCAGCCTTTTCATCTAACATTCTTTTCCTTATATGCTTTCCTTCCTCGATCCACCATTTTCTGTAAACCGGATCACCATCACGCTTCCGATCCCATTTAGGTATCTTGTTCTCATCCTTTTCAATTGGCGTTTGATCCGTATGTATCGATTTTCCCAACTTTCGTCTGCCAAGCTCAGCTGCCCTTTCAGAAATAGCCTTTGATCTTTGTTCTCGTTTGTACTTTTTCAGGAACTCATCAATCTCAAGATCTCTCCATTTCGTCTTCCAATATCTTCCTGAGTTGATGTCTTGGGCAAAGCACACATCCATGACCGTTTGATATTGCATTGCTTGTACTTTGTCTCTTCTTTCATAAACAATCTTGTTGAGGAATAAGCAGTCAATATCTTTCTTTGAACAATTTACTAGCCACATCGGGTCTAATATGCAGATTCTTCTCGACTCTCCCTTTAACTTATCAAACAATGAAATTACTGCTTCAGCTGTTGATTCATTGTAGAACCAACCTTCAAACAAATCATGAAAATCTTGCTCCATTGCCCTAAGCGGCATGTTCTTCAAACATCTTGGAGGCTTAACATCCAGAGTTATGTCTTGTTCTCCATTCTCCAGTATGGTTACAATCTGCTTTGGTCGTTGTGGCTTCCAATCAGGACGACCATTCTTAGCCTGCAACTTCACATAGTTCCACAAGCGCTGATCATGTTGTTTTACTTCCAAACCATGATAGAACTGCTTGATGTTCTTTGTCTTGACCAACTCATCTATGTCCCACCACGGAAGGGTCCTTATATCTGATAGAAATTTGAAATACTGCACACCCTCTTCTCCTCTATTGGCGTAGACCTGCAAATCTTCCAGATAACCCCACGATAGAATGTCACCCCATGAGATGTCTTTGTTGTGAGTGAAGAACTGAAGTGCCCTAAGAGTCTTCCTCTCTTTCGGCATTACTTTAAACCATTTCTTCCGTTCTTCAGCAAGGTTTTCTCTTGGGATGGTTTCTGGAACACCTTCACTAGAAACTTTTTCCACAATCTTTCTTCTTATTTGATCTTCATTTCTGTCTTTGAACATTTCCGCCAAAGAAGGAAATGTCTCATCAACTCCAGAATAATGGAAATCAGTTTCTTCATCAGAGGAGTCTGAAGCATCTTCAACAATAACGTCATTGTAGTGATCAGCTTCATGAGCATACCTAGGCTAAAATACATCTTCAGATGACTGAGGTATCTCATCTTCAATATCAAACTTAAATTTTCCATCATTCAAACCCAGTTCTTCTAACATTTCTGCCCTTGATCTCTAAATCTGTATCTCTCCCTCATATTGAGCATTCAGATAAATCACAGTAGGGTTTGTGAGGAATACCTGATCAACGTGCTGTTTACCAGATGTGGAGGCTTCTTACTGATCATCATCCTCTTGTTCGTTGATCTGATCATTCAAAAATTCTTCAATTTTCTGTTCAACATTAGGATTCTTAACCAGCAATCCCGATGAACCTTGATCATCATCATCATCATTCTTCTTGTCATCATCATCATCTTTCTGATCAGACTTATCATCATCGTCATTTTCATCTTCATCTTCTTCTTCATCACCAAGGATTTCCAGATCAGAATCACTATCCACAATTTCTCCACAAGCTCTCTTTGCCTCCTTTCACCTTTCTTCAATTTTGACTTGGCGAACAATCTCTTTTAAGCTGTAAGCCACTGTGGATGGTTTACCAACAAGAATAAACTGCTGTGTCTTCCATTCTAACAACAACATATCTTTTGCCTTCTTTTTCTTCTGAATAGCACTAACTCGGCGAATAATTTCAGAAGGATCAAATGATTCAGAAGAATTACCAACTAGCATGAATCCCAGAGGATCTGCTTCAGCTTCAACCATTTCCACGTCGACTTGGCTTAAAGACCCACCAGCTTCTTGAGTTTCCTCAATAACACTTTTGTTCTTTTGTGTGCCTTCTTCAGCTAGTCTCCTTTCTCTTTTGATTCTTCTTTCCTCAGCTCTTTTAACTTTGATTTCATTGAAAGCAGTATGTACATCAATCTTCAGGTGACTTTCCATTACTTCATATAACATGCTGAGTTCATCACTTTATCGGCTTTCATTACTTCCATTTCTAACTTCATCACCTTCATTTCGTTTGATGAAGCTTCACGCATTTCACTAAGAAGTTGGTTGAGAGTTTGATTCACATCTTGCAGATTTTTATCTTCACATTCAATGAAGTAATCTCTGCTGTCAAGAGTTTAAACACTTTAGAGTTATCATGAACATCATCCTTCATTTTCTTTATTGTCTCCTCTTGATCTATCAAAACCATTCTTGCTTCATCATGAGCTTTCATCAGTTGTTCAATCTGCCTTTTAAACACATCACGTTCTCCTTCAGCTTTAGCTTTTTCTTTTTCAAGATCATCAACTTTCTTTAGCAATTCTTTCACAGCTTCATTGTTAAAAATGTCGTAATCATCTTCTGGAATATCTTTGCTATATACTCCCATTGCAGGTGGAAGACTTCCAAACAGATTATCAAAGGCTTCATTCTTCGGTTGAGAGGATCCAGGTTGATATTGTGGAGGTGGTGATGGAGGTGTAGCAACTTTATACCCCATGATTTCAACGTAATCATCATCACCTGTCTTCTTCTGAATCACAACCTTAGGTACTTCAACACTCTGCACCTCTGGTTCTCGAACCTTTGACTTTTCAATATGCCTTTCTTTCTTTCCATCTTTCTCTTTTGGTAATTCAACACCAGATTTCTTTGCCCGTACTCTCTTTGGAATTACTCCAGCTTAAACAGCTTTAGGCTTTGCCATTTGTTTCTTTGGCTCATCAGGCATATAGGTAGAATCTTCTTCATCCAATGCTTTCTGCTTCTTGGTAGGCTTTTTCTTTAGCTGTGCTTTACCTCTACCGAGTGTTGTTGGGTCGAGCTCTGACTCAGTAGCTTTGGAATCATCTTCACTTGAATCATCAACAACAACTCCTTCAGGCTCTTTATCTTTGACTCTTTCTGCTTGAACACTTGAACCTTGATCCTTTTTAGCAGCTAACCAATTGTTCAAATGTAACTTTTGCAAGATCAATTCCCTTTTGTGAAATGCTTGATAGATCCTGCACTGTATCATCCACCAATCTCTGTTGTGGCTCTGGTGAAGGCCCTGCAAAACAAGCATTGACAGATTTATTAGAAATATATAACAAATTAAAATTCTAACTGCCTTATGACTCCCCCTCTCACTGTACCCTTAATCACTATCTTAGGAGATGGTTTCTTTGGAATAGATACTGCAGGGGACGACTTGGGCGTTCTTTTTCTCTTTCCATCTCTTTCAACCCACCATCTGGTTTTCTTTTCAGCTAACAAACTCATCTTCTCATCCTCGTTATCCGAATCACTCTTCTCATGTCTCTATCTATCATTTTCTGGAGCAACATATGCTGGCCTGCTAATTTTACAGATCATACCCTTCACTCTTTCATCATTTCCTTTGGTTATCCTTGTTATAGTATCAGTTGTCATATTTCTCAAGTCCATAATATCATTTCTGTTCTTCGGAATATCCTTGAACTGATCATTGATCATCATTATGATGAAACGTGGATACATGATATATCTTTCATCTCCAGCCTTGATATTTTCTTTCATGTATTCAAAAATTACTTGCGAACATTGTAAGGCCTGTTCAGCACCAAACAAGTGACTATGTTCATGATGTAATCGGATGTCTCATCATATGCACCTTTCCTGTGAGATAAAGAGTGTACTACACAGTGCATCATGAACCTGTAAGCACTGGAAAATTGTGTTTTCAACATCCTTCCATTGATATGGCAAGTAAATCCCATTCTGCACCACATTCCTTTGGCTAGACGTTCGGGAATGATGGTCGGATCATTGTCACTATCACCTAAGTCTAAGACTCGTCTAAGATCACCAACATCAAACTTCATCTCCAAATCCACATCCTTTCCATTCTCATCCTTCCTTCGTACAGCAGAATAAATTTTCTTATCAGTTTCTTCGTATCTAGCTGCGTTCCAGAAATTTCTCACATGAGATTCATACACAACAGACTTATCAGTTAATGCTTTCCCAATCCTGCTTTCTCTTAAAAACTTAGCTATTTCTTCGACCACGGTATTTTCTGTACTGGTTGTATCTAACAAGCAATAGACATTATGGCCCTTATCCCAGTCTTTTCCTTTTCCCTGCCAAAATATTCATTTTAAATCATTATGCACAAGGTTCGTGACATAAAGAGAGGACGAAAATTTTTGAAAAGTTCAAAATTTTTTCTAACATATGGGATACACTCTATGTGATAGAACTGATGGATCGGATGGTTGTCCGTTCGGGTGGCATTGCTGTCCGAACGGATGGCCTATAAAGTGTGATGAACAAAGTCAAAGTGGTCAATCAACAATTGAAAATGATGACCGCCCGATCGGATGGTTGTCTGAACGGGTTGCCACAAAGCTTTTGGCATACATGAAACTGTTTGAAAATTTTTGTCTTTTAGAAGCTGTCCGTTCGGTTAGCAATGCTGTCCGAGCAGTTAGCAATGTTGTCCGAGCTGTTAGCAATGCTGTCCGAGCGGTTAGCAATGCTGTCCGAGCGGATTGCCAATTAGCACATATTTCAAGACATAATAAGCAGCTGTCCGAACGAATGACAATGCAATCCGCATGGATTGCCAATGCGACAAGAAAGCACAAGTTTCAACAGAATTGTGGATAAAATGACTGTCCGAACGGATTGCAAGGCTGTCCGAGCGGTTAGCAATGCTGTCCGTGCGGTTAGCAATGCTGTCCGAGCGGATTACAAAGTTGCCCGAATGGATTGCCATCCTATTCATGTCATGTGATGAAAAGTGACAAAATATAACAAACCAAACTGTCAAAGAATCAAACAATTTAAACACTTAATGCACAGATTCCTAGACACCAACTCAAAATTCTCAACAATAATATGTATAGAATCTGGTGGTTGTCCGTTCGGACTGCTGTCCGTTCGGACAGCACCTCGTTCAAAGAACATTCAAGCACAAACATGAACATGAAAAATCTTCTAATTCAAAACATCAAATTGAACATAGATCTATGTAGAAAATCTTAATGCGATCAAATCCCTATGTTCAAAGTGTTCTAATTTGGCCTATACAGAGATTAATTTGACAAAAACCTAGTCGACTGCCGTATCGTTCAATCCTTAGATCTACATATTTAAACATGTTATTTCACAAATTAAACCAGCAAAACTGTAGATCTAACCCTCGTGATCAAAACCTAGTGTTCAGATTTCATCAAAACATCAAGAATCTTCCTAGATCTAGCATTTAAGGTCCGACAGTGACGTCATCGGTCAAGAACATTCAACAAACATCAAATTTTAAACAGATTTGATCAAGAAAAACATACCTTTGCCATTATGAACGATGAGCAAACCAACGATCTAATGTATATGTGCAAAGATAATGAGGAGAAATTAAAGATCAGAGAAAGAGTTTGAGAGAATAGGGTGGCCGGTCGAACGAGTGAAAGTGTTGACTGACCGTTTGACCCTCTATTTATAGTGTGTCTTGATTCGGATTGCTGTCCTTTCGGTTAGCAGTTCGTATGGATTGCCGCCCGAGCCAAGTTCACCTCATTGATTTTCATTTGTTTGACTTTTTGACCTATTGATTTTGAGCTTTTGTTGTTTTTATCAGTTTTAAGAATCCACTTAAGTATCTAGGTCCAAGTTAATGACCCTAGGTACTTAATTCGCCGACCAAGTCCAAGTTAATGACCTTGGTTGACCCGAAGCAAAGCATACTGACGTTTTGTTCAAACTTGTTCAAACATTTTTCTGAAAATTACAAGTTTTAACTTAATGAACTTGTGTTAGACTTTCCATTTCCACAGGTTTAACATGATAAGCTCCCAACTCAACTGTCCATCTCAGAAACTTCCTGCATCTGCCTCAAACTGTGAGTCTGAAGATCCGCTTTCCGCTTTGGTTTATCGATAAAGCAAAACAGAAATGTAAAATCTTTTTGGATTAGCTATGAAATCTTTTTGGGTTTTAAATGATAAACAGAAATGGAATGCAGTAAATGTAAACTATTTACAAACATATTTTTGGTGAGCGTGTTAGGGAATCATATCAGCTACCGACAAGCTACAAGTACCGTTAAGCTTTGATTTCATACTCAGAATTAAACAATTCGCTTAGGTTGCCGATATACTGATCCACTTAAGTTCTCACACAAATTTCAATCTGTTCAGGATACGAATTTAGTGTTTTAGAGACTTAGCTTTTAAGCGTGTACCACCTCAGAATATACTCCCGTATCCAGACTACTATATTCAGTCTTACAGGTGAGTGCAAACTAATGATATCTGTAGGGGGTTAAGTGCGAGGCCATTAGATCTCAGGCTATTGCTTCCGCAAAATCAGAGAGATGATGACTCGACTTTAGGTGGGTCCCCTTTGGGGATCTTCTTTACAACAGCACATGATTAGCATTTTTCAATGTTTCATCATTTTTTTATGCTAAGGGGGGGCTTTAAGAATAAAGCAGTGAAGAGTATTATACGAGGACTAGGCTATTGCTCCCACAAAATCAGAAGTCCAGGTATAATACCCCAAATATCATCACGTACAAAGACCTAGTATGTCAGAAATAGAGCCTTTCAAACAGGATTTCAGGGGTTACCTATATATCCGAGAGATGTTCCCCACTTAAAAGCAAGTTGTGATTTAGGTTTATATCCCGAACAAACTTACTAAATGTGTAAAAACCTACCGGCATATCATCAACGAGACTGCTTAATCATTTTTGAACTATACATTTCTTTAGCATACTGCAACTGTCTAGCTGATGTACTATCATTTTCCCTTTTTACACAAGCTCTTTTTCGGTTTTCTATTGTTTTTGGATTTTTGAATTTTTTATTGTTTTTTGTATTTTCTTAAAATGTAACCTATCTCCCCTAAATACCAAAACAAGTAAAAAATCGACAAACCATTGCAGATTGCTTTTCAACATCATCTACAGTGGTACCTTCATCGACGCCAATGATCCCCTCCGTAACCGATAGTAACTTCGTACCATTAAGTTTCAAAAGATATTGAAAACGTGTTTTGTCAAATGCTTTGGTATGTAAGTCAGCTTTTTGTTCATCGGTGTGGATTTTTTTCTATTCGTATCAACTTCTTCTCGAAACAGTCTCGGATGAAGTGATGACGAATTTCAATGTGTTTCGTTTTAGCGTGATGAACAAGATTTTTTGTTATGTTTATAGCTGCCTCATTATCAACAAAGATAGGGGAGTTAAGAAATTGCAAACCGTAATCTCGCATCTGTTGCTGGATCCACAGGATCTGAGAGCAGCAGCTGCTAGCAGATACATATTCGGCTTCACATGTGGATAAAGCGACAGAGGTCTGCTTCTTACATTGCCAGGTGAATAATCGTGGTCCAAAAAACTGGGACCCCGCTGTTGTTGACTTAGCGTTCACTTTGCAGCATCCGAAATTGGAATCAGAATATCCCTCGAGTGTGAAATCGCCTTCTTTTGGATACCACAACCCCAGTGATGGAGTTCCTTTCAGGTAGCGTAATATCCTTTTCACAATTACCATATGCGAGGCTCTGGGGCTTGACTGAAACCGTGCTGCGAGGTAGGTTGGATACATAATATCCGGTCTTGATACCGTCAAATACATCACGATCCGATCATGGAGCGATACAACGTTTCATCCACCTTCTCTCCGGTGAGGTCAGGGTTTATCCCATGGTTCGTCGCTAACGGGGTGGACATTGGTGACATTCCTGACATTCCGAATTTCTCCAGAACATCATGAACATACTTTGTTTGATGTATGAACGTTCCCTCGGGAAGTTGATCAACCTGAAGCCCCAAGAAGAACTTCATCTCACCCATTGATGACATTTCAAACTTCTGCTTCATAACTTTTTTCAAAATCTTTGCAGAGTTGTTCATTTGTTGACCCGAAAATTATGTCATCCACGTAAATTTGGACTATCAGAAGATGGTCGTCGACTTCTTTTGTGAACAGAGTGGCTTCTACCTTTCCTCGGATGAAGTTGTTGGCTAACAGATGTTGAGACAGGGTCTCATACCAGGCTCTCGGGGCCTGATGTAAGCCGTATAACGCCTTATCCAAGAGATAAACTTTATCTTTGTGGATTGGGTCGGTAAAGCCCGGTGGCTGTCCGACATATACCTCCTCTTTCACTTTGCCATAGAGAAATGCCGAATTCACATCTAGCTGAAACACTTTAAATCCTTTCCAAGATGCAAATGCAAGGAAGATTCTGATTGCTTCAAGTCTAGCAACTGGAGCATACACTTCAGTGAAATCTATCCCCTCCTGCTGACTGAAACCTTGGACAACGAGTCGAGCTTTGTTGCGAATAATAACCCCTCGATCATCCCTCTTACACTTAAACACCCACTTGGTGTTAATCTTCCTATGACCATCAGGCAGGTCCACCAGTTTCCAGACACCCAACTTCTCAAACTGACTTAGCTCCTCTTGCATAGCGTTAACCCAGGAATCTTCAGTTAGTGCTTCCTTGTACGTTCGCGGCTCAATCTGTGAAATGAAACAACTAAGTGAAAACTCTGTTTGTAAAGGAGCAACTGTAGAATAAAAACAAGTAAGGCCTTGGTCAATTTGTCGTCTGGTTCGAACGCCTGATTGTAACTCTCCAATAATTAACTCTTCTGGATGGTATGAAAGAGTTCTTGGCATCACCTCGCCTGGAACATCTACCTCACTTTCCAAATTCGTAATGTTCTGGTTTGCGACTTGTTCACTGACTAGAATAGTTTGATCTTGAGACTGGATTTGCTCCCCCTCGGACTCTGAATCACCACGATCGAATGTTGGCCTTTCGTCAGAATCTGAATTATCAATTATTCCCGTCTGATTGATATGATCTGGTTCACGTTCTGAAGATGTCGGAGTTTGAATAACATCATCATTTTCTCCAGCATTGCTTGGACCAGCTTCATCATCGATCAAAGCTTGTCGTTGACGACTATAAGGTTCTGCTGGGAAACTTTCTTGTGATGCTTCATATTCTCTTAGAATATCTAACTCGTCAAAGAAATCTGGTTCTTCTTCTATGTCGAATGAATCCCACAGAGTATCGTAATTGAAACGCCATGAGTTACCGGGATTCTGAGGTGGCATCGTATAACCTTGACACTCAACATTTTGTTCTTCGATGATCCGCTTCAAGCTTGGAACAAAGACTCTTTTCAATGGGCTTGCATATCCCACAAATATACCTTCAATGCACTTTGGACCAAATTTACCAAAAGGTTCTAGAACTGTGCAGGGAGACCCGAACGGTTCCAAATACTTCAGGTTAGGTTTGCGGAGATTAATGAGCTTGAAACATGTCTTGTAGAACTTTTTCACTGTAAGGACCCGGTTGAGCGTATAGCAGGCGGTTGACACTGCTTCTGCCCAGAAATTGACAGGTAGTTTTGAATCAGCAAGCATCATCCTGGTCGTTTCAATCAGCGTCCTATTCTTTCTTTCTGCTACTCCATTTTGCTGCGGAGTGTATGGCGCGCTGAATTCATGCAGTATACCTCTATCATTACAATATACTTCCATTTTGCTGTTCTTAAACTCTGTACCATTGTCACTTCTTATTCTTCTAATACGAGTTTGGTACAAGTTTTCAATCTTTCTGAACATTGTTATCAAACTCCAAAATGTTTCATCTTTTGTCATCAGAAACGTTACCCATGAAAATCTCGAATAGTCGTCTGTGATAAGTAAGCAATAGAGATCACCAGTTATGCTTTTAACATTCACTGGACCAAAGAGATCCATGTGAAGTCTTTCTAACGGCCTCGAGACTGAATTCATCTTCTTTCCAGGGTAAGATTTCTTTCGCTGTTTACCTTTGATACAACTAATGCACTCCCCCTCAAGATGAAAACCTTTCAGATGAACTCCATTTACTAAGTCGTTGTGTACCAGGTAGTTCATTTTTCGCAGATGAATATGGCCCATCTTTCGATGCCATAATTGTGACTCTTTCTCAGTGGCTCTAGACATGAAGCAGTGAGCTTGACCCGTGGTAGTAGTTGCTACACTCATGTCCAACACGTACAGATCGTCGACTCTTGGTGCTCTCATGATGACCCACTCTTTGGGGACAACAAACCTTGGCTTCAATATCAAACACTCTTTGTCTGTGAAGTGCGTCGAATACAAACAATCACAAATCTAAGAGATGCTCAGAAGTTTGTTTTCCAGCTCGGCGATATAATTCACTCTTTCAAACATGACAATTCCATTCGATAAAGTTCCCTCACCAATTATACGACCACCTTGATTGCCTGCAAATCCCACATATCCTCCATTAAACCCTCGAACATCATACAATAGGGTTTTCTTTCCCGTCATGTGCCGAGAAGCTCCACTATCCATTATCCAACGTGAGATGGATCTCGGAAGCTCCTGCACATTTCAAAAACATTTAGTGAGATTTTGAAGCAACCCAAGCCTCTTTCGACTCAGGTAGCTTGACGTTCAGAATTGTGGTTTTGGTGTACAATGGCGGAAAATTTTTGTCATTCATCTTTAAACTTTCTTTAGTCCCAACCTCAACCTCTTTGTATAAGAAACATTCGTCTTTTTGAGGTTGACCAGATGGAGATGGTTGGTCTTTCTTCGGAACATACTTCTTCCCTGGTGGGGTAGAAGTTTGTTTCTCCAGTTTCTCATAGTAATCCAAAGGAACATTCATCTTTACCGGTGTGGTAGAAGATGATTGTTTTGCAGACTCTGAAACCTTTGGTTTTGGAGAACTTGATTTTGGCTTCCATGCTTGTTGAGATGACGCAACCCGCTTGTAAAATTTGTCATTTTTAGTTACCATCTTCTTTACGGGTTCGGTTTTCTTAACTGACTCTTTTGCAGATTCAGTTTTAACTTTGGCATTTTCCTTCTTTAAATACTTTTTCTAAACAAACATTGGAGCTTTTCCCTTTACATCATCTTTTCTTTTCGGATTCTCGACAACCACAGACTTAGGCTTCGAGTTGGTGCACTTTCGTGCAATGTGTCCAACTTGATTGCATTTGAAGCATGTTCGAGTGTCAACTACCCGACTTGTGCCTTCGGTCTGAGGCTGCGAGGCTTTCTTCTCAAAGAATTCTTCATTTTTTTTCGAAAAAATCTCATATTCTTGCTCGGAGTGTGAACTCGAGCTTTTCACAAACACCTTTTTCTCAACAAATTTCTTGTACTGAAAGTTCTTTCTTTGATTTTTCTTACCACCCTGATAACCACCCGACCATTTGTTTTGGTTGTTGTTAGAAAATCGTGGCGGTACGACAGGTTTTTTGTAGTAAGATTTATCTTTTTCAAAATTCAATTGCTTTTCAGAACGTTTCAAACCTTCGATTTCATAAACATCAATCTCAACCAGTTTAAACACATTTTTCAATTTGTCAACATTCACATTCTCTAATGGAAACTCAAGATCCGAATACAACTTATCCGAACCCGACATCTTGTACGTCACAAGAGTAGGTTTTTCACTTAAGTTGTTTTTGGAAGTTGATTTCGGAATGTAATTTTTCAGAAAGCATTCTTCGTCTTCAGTTGACTCACTGTCAGATTTGAAAATGTTTTCAACTACATTTTTAACAACTTCAGACTGAACACTGTCTTCATCATATGATGAAGTGAATCTGATGTCAATTGTTTCTGGAAGTATGATTTCATTTGTTTCATCATCGTTAACCAACCCAGATTTTTTCTTTGAAAATTTATTCAACACAAGTGGTGGAACTTGATGATACCCAACCCCTGTTCCATCAGCATATATATCTTCGCCAGCTTTGTTCTTCCCAATGGGTTTGGGAAGTATGTGTTGAAGAACAAAACTTGCGGAGTTGTAACTGTTGAGTTTCAGATTGATACGTTCGTTTTCAATCTTAGCTTCCTGAAACTGAAGCTTCAGATTAGCAATCTCATCCAACTGTTGGTTGATTTGCTTTTCTTTAGACTGAAGTACTCCTGACAGTTGAAAGTTTTCTTTGGTTGTTTTATCGTTTCTTTTGTCAAAATCTTTTATAGTTCTTTTTAGCTTCTCATGATTTTCTGAAAGTTGACGGTTTTCATGAATTAACTTTTCGTTTTCTTTCCTGATTCGTTCTACGTCAATTTTATCTTTTTCAAGTTTATCAGTTAATTCTTTTATTCGATCATTTGAAGCTTTTACCAATTTGTCACGACTTATGATTTGATTTTCAACTTCTTTGACTCTTTCTGTCAGTTCTTCAGTCTTTTTACCACTGAGGTAAGCATGTGTGCTACAAACCTTGCAGTCTTTCATGCAATTTTTGCAGTCACTTTCACTTTTGGCTTTATCAGTCTTACCTGACTCATTTGTTGAATCATTAGAACTGACCTTGCTCTTTGACTCAGTTCCAGACTTAGAATCTACCTCTAACTCTTTCGCTGCAAGAACTTTATCAGCCATTTTCTTCAGATTTTCTGCTGTACATTCTTTCGTCGTGTCGATTATCCCATCATCGACCTTCTTTGACTGTAGCTCCTTTTCTTTTTCTTCAGTTTCTGTTGTCCACCACATTCTCTGTTTTGCTTCATCCTCTTCTGCTATTTGCTCGATGAGAGTTTTAAGATTGATTGTTGATGGTTCAACAACTATGTTTCCATTTGGATCCAAATAGCATTCCCGATCAGCATCCCATCTTTTTGCACTCTTAGCTTCTTTCCATGTTCGATAGATTTTATCATTCATGCCTTGGGCTAACATCTTCCTGTTGACATATTTTACTTCTTCTGTTTGGGTATCCTTGAAAGGAATGATTTTTGCCATGAAGGCATAACCCACTGAATCTTCTTCCGGTAATAATTCACTCCAATCAAATCCCTCATCATCATGGATAACGGCTAATGCTTTTGACTTTTCTTTGGGAGTATCTTCTAACTGTTTCATTCGTGGAGGTTCGGCTTTGTTTTGATGATAGATGTCTCTTTTATAATAATCCTCACGAAATGGATTGGCCGTTTCACCAGCAGCTGCATTTCGACATTCTCGTTTAAAATGCCCCTTTTGCTTGCATTTAAAGCATGTAACCTTCGATTTATCAAAACCTAGCTTTGTTGAAGGTCCACCAATGGAGTGTCTGCCTGTTATCTCCATGAATCTCTGAGCCCTTCTGACCGCACTTGCCATACACCATCTAATGTCAATCAACTCCATTTCTTCGGGGTCGATTTGATCATAATCTTCCTTGGTGAGGTTGGTGTTTCCGATCTTTCCAGCAACAAGGCTCTTATATGATTCCAAGACGGATGCCAAAAACACCATTTGCTGCTTGGCTGCTTCTTCGCTGAAGTTTTGTGCATTGTTGAGGGCTACAGCAATATTGCACTGGAACATGTTTTTCGGAACTGATTGTTGTTGTTGACTTGGAGCGGTTGAAGATGATCCTCCATGATAACCACTACTTGGACTTTCTTGATTTGGCATGTTTGAGTTTTCTGCTGAGAATGCAGTCTTTGGTGACACAGTTTTTGGGATCATACTTCCTCGGTAATATAAATCAACATTTTGTTGATACGAGGAGTTGTTGACTTTGTTCGTCTTCCTGATTTCCAATTCATGACTCTCCAACCTTTCGATTAGCAAATCAACTGTCAGATCAGTCGACTTCACTGTGTTCTTCAACATTAGCGCAAAATACTGCCAATCTTTCTCATCAGGCAGTGAGTCAAACAACTTATCAACCAATTCTTCCTGTGTATACGTAATCCCATATCTTGTAAGCTCCATCTTTAAGTGACCGAATCTTTCTATCATTTTTGACACAGACTCATTTTTCATACACCCAAACAAATCAAATTCCTTTTTCAACAATTTTTTCTTGTTTTTAACAATTTCTGCACCACCCACACACTTCATTTTTAATTTCTCCCCTAAATCCTTGGAATCTTTGTAGTCAATTAATGAAATAATATCATCCCTCACTAATTGATGTAATAAAATGATGCATTTCTGTTCTGCAATGAAAGATTCTTGTGCAGTATCAGTTAAATTTTCATAGTCAGTTCTTCTGATGTCAAAACCATTTCTCAAACTCTTCAAACTTAGGAACCCGAAAGCCTTCAGCCATTCCTCAAGCCTACTTGCCTATCTGTTGTATTCCTCGATAGCCATTAGCTTGGGCGGTTTGTTGTATGTGCCATACGCGTTATCCACGCTCAATGAGTCGATAATGGCTTTCTTTGGATTCGAGTTAGGATCAGTAGTGTTTGTGCTGCTTGACGTAGCGTCTCCTGTGTTGCTGGTGTAAGCAAAGATGTCACTAAAAGGATTGAGAAAATCGTCTCCCATTATTAGAGTACCTGAAACAGTTTACAAACACTTAGAAAAATTTTGTGATTTTGCAAAACTCTTACACTGTAGCACTTGAATCGGATGGTTGTCCGAACGAGTGCTTGTCCGTACGAGTGCTTGTCCGAACGAGTGCTTATCTGAATGAGTAGCAGATAAGCTTTTGTCCTTTCAACCTTACACCGATCGGATGACTGTCCGATCGAGTGGTAGGATGACGTAAGCACCAAATACACTAGCAACAATGCTGTCCGATCGACCTGTTGTTCGATCGGGTAGCACTGATGATGTCAGCACCACGGTTTCGCAGAACAATCAAAATCAAGTCGTTCGTACAGCTGTTCAAACGAGTTGATGATGTCAGCAAATCTAAGAACAGCTAAGCTAAGTCATCCGTATGGCTGTCTAAACGAATAGGTGACATCAGCATGCAGGAGCAGTTCTTCATAGTTTTTGATGATTTTTTATCTAGTTTTTGACGGAATTTTGTTATGAAATTTTGAAGGATTATGCTTTGATTGATTGCAAATCGATTGTTATCAGTTTTATCAAATTTTAACCGTAGATTCACGTCCAATTTTATGTTTTTCTGATTTTATGGTGACAAACTGAAAAACAATGTAAGAAATGAGTAGAAAGTGAGAGAAAATGTCAAATTTCCTGTGAAATTTGACTCTGATCAGCAAGAAGAGCTCGAATTCCGGTGAATTCGTTGTCGTAGATCTCGATTCAGCTCCCTGGAAGCTCTAATACCACGTGTTGGTCCCTCGTATAGGATCTGTTCATCAGGAACTTAGATGAATCGACTTTGACTAATGTGCGGAATCCATTTGATCAAATCACAGATGTATGACAAAGTATTCAATGATTAAACGCAGTCTGATCTTTCTATTCAACTGTTATGAAAGTACAAAAACGCCTGTAGAAGTCAAACAATGACAGATTTCTCTCTAGAGTCAAAAGTCCTAAATGAGATACCCTGGCCGGGTATATATAGGCAACTCAAGAACAAGGTTAGAGCTGACCGCACGGATGACATGCTGTCTGAACGGATGACATGCTGAACGAACGGATGAGTGCTGTCCGATCGGATGGCCCATCCGATCGGGTGACACTGGTCAACAAAGTCAACACTTTACAATCCAGCCCCATTTCCTGAGTTGTCGTTCTATCTAACATACATACATTAAATAATTGTTCACAAAGGTCACAAATATACAAAACATGACTAAATGCTGACGGAAGCTACAGACGTATACACTAACAGCTTCTTGGATTTTAATATATATGTGGATATATATTTTGGTGTTCATAACCTAGCCATGACCTTGAGTGAAAATGTTGAATGTTTGTGTTTGTGATTTGTATTTAATTATTCAATGGGTTGAAATAATTATTATTTTTGTCTTCCATTTTTAAAAATATGTAATTTATTTATTTTCATTTGGTATGTAAATAAATAGATTAGGTGCATTTTATTTTACTAGAAAAAATGTATTAGGATAATTTTTTTGTAAAAGAAGATGCACACAAAAATGCATTTTGGTTTCGGCTAATTTCGGGCCTAAAGGACTTCATTGTTCTTAACAGGATTTTAGCCCGATAACCAAGACACATTTTTGAAGTCCAAAGGAGTTTGGAGCTGAATATAAAAGATATTTGGAAGACTAAAGAATGTGAAGAAATCACAACACAAGAAGAATACTTGAAGCATTCGGATCCGGGATCAAGTGGGAGTTCAACGACACATTATTTGTGTCAATATTCACCCTTTAGGAAGGACCTTTTGACACACTTGTTTCGGCTAACAAGTGTGGTCAAAATAGTTGGCTATGGTTATGCGCCTATTTTTATGTATGTTATGCTTATGTGGTTGCTTATTTATAGTGTTTGGATGATATTTGGATATGCATGCTTAACAAACTAATAATCAACAACAAGCTTAAAAATTGGTTCTTTAAATATCATTAAAAATGGTTAATAAAAGGTTATTAAAAATTAATGATTTTATAATAAAATGGGTTTTATTAAAAAGAACCTTGAAAATTGGTTTTCACTAAAGTACCAAGGATTTGAATGCATGCAAATGTATGGTACATAAAGTTTTCTAAACTAGAATTTTGAAAACTCAAAATCCCTTTTATAAAACAAGTCAAACACCATCCTTTTATACAACACTCGAATCACTTGGGAACTCTTATTGTGGGATAAAGGTCACCTAACCACATTTGAGGGAACTTGTATATTCGAGGTGGGTTTACCATGTTTGTGGGATAAAGGTCGCCTAACCACTTATGTGTATAAACTCACACGTGTGTGTAAGTTAGACGACTTGATTTGGAAACCATGAACTTAGGGTCACCGAAACATGGCGAACAAAGGTGTTGATGGGATTAAACATGCCAACTAAACATAAAGATGTTTAACCAATCCCATATGGCTAGAAGTTGCAAAGGGTTGCAATCGTCAAACGTTGACTACCTTGTTAATTTAAATAGAGGGATAAAGGTCACCTAACCAATATTTAAATGTAACGTTGGATTCTAGATTTTAATTATTAATTGTCTATGAGACATAAAAGGGTATTAATGATTAAATTATAATAATATCGAAAATACTAAAATTGAACCTTGTTAAATTTTGTAGATGACCGCTAACAATATTACCCAAACCGTCCGTAACCTATCACTAAAAACAATCATTGAAAAGGATCGTCTCAATCATAACACTTCATGGATTAATATCGAAACTTAAGAATCGTTCTCAAGTAAGAGAAGATATCCTATGTGTTTAACGATCCTATTCCCGATGAACATCTTATGGAAGATGAGGATGCCTATAACGATTAGATTAAGTATACCGAGGATACCATGCAAGCCTCTCGCCTCATGTTAGGAATTATGATTCCCGAGATTCAAAAGGGTTTTGAACATCATGGGCGTACGACATGATTATCCAATTGAGGGAAATGTTCCTACTATAAGAAAGGGTAGAACGCTTCGAAACGGTTCGAGCGCTTCATGCATGTCGAATGGAGGAAACCCAATCGGTCTCATCTTATATCTTTAAGATGAAAAGCCACATTGATCACCTAGAAAGGCTCAATATGGATAAAAGGGGTTTATCCATTCTAACGATCAATGAGGATGGCAACAAGAAAGGGCATCACCCCGACACCAAAGCAAATGTTGCAAATGGAACGGGTACATCAAAGGGAAAGAAAGAAAAGAAAGGCTAAAGCGTAACCACCGAAACCCAAAGAAAAGAAGGCAAAGGTTGCCACCCAAACCTCAGGTACAATCTTTATGATACATATTGACCTTAATGTTATTTCTTCAAACACGTGGGTATTAGATACCGGATGTGGAACTTATGTTTGCAATTTGTTGCCAAGGGTTTAAAAAGAAATAAGAATTACAAGAAAGGAGACTATATTTTGAAACTTCCAAGTGGTTTGGAAATTGTTTTAAAAATGTTTTGAATGCTCTTAGTTTGACTAGGAACATTATTCAAGTTTCCCTTTTTGAGACAATATGGTCTTGATTTAAAGTTTGTAAACAATGACATTTATATTCCGATTAATGACATCTTTTACTTTAAAGCTATGCTTTCAAATGGTATTTATGAATTGGTTCATGATAATACATCATTTGATAGTTCAATGTACCAAGCAATCACCAAGAGACTCAAAATGGATTTGAGTGAGACCTATCTTTGGCATTATCGCCTTAGTCATATAAACAGAATCGCATACAAACACTTCAAAAGAATGGTCTTTTGGAAACAAATGAAATTGGTTCATTTGATATATGCGAATCTTGTTTAAAGGGGAAAATGACTAAGAAATCCTTTAGTGGAAAAGGGAAAAAAATTTATTAGGTATTATACATTCGGATGTATGTGGTCCTTTTAAGCCAATAATTAGGAATGGTGAAAGATACTTCATTACTATGACCTACAACTATAGTAGTTATGGTTATGTGTACTTGCTAAGATACAAAGATGAAGTTTTGAAACGTTCAAAATCTTCAAAACAGGAGTAGATAAACAACTCAATCAAAGTTCTTCATTCTGATAGAGGAGAAATCGAACTCTATTGGATATGGTTCGATCTATGATGGCTAAGAGTGCATTATCTCTATCATTATGATAATGAGATTTGGCAAGTGGATGTCAAAAACGGCTTTCCTTAATAGATATCTTGAGGAAGATGTCTATATGGTTCAGCATGAAGGTTTTGTCGATCCAAAACATCCTAACAAAGTATGCAAGTTAAAGAAATCAATATAAGGATTGAAACAAGCATCTAGAAGTGAGAATCACCGTTTTGATAAAGAGATTAGGGAATATGGATTCATCAAGAACGTTGATAAAGCTTGTGTGTATGAGAAGGCTAGTGTGTCACGGCCCCCGACCCGGTTTGACCCGTTTCAGGAGCCGCGGGACAGAAATCCCGTGGTATTTAATTAACAGTGGAAGTTTCTTCAGGATCATTTTAAAAACTGAAATATTTCCCGATTATTTTATTTCACAATTTGGGATAAAACCCGATAATTTACAATATTGAGATTTCTCGAAGAAATCTGTTTATTTTACAAAACATGTTTATTTATTTTTATACTGAGCCACTTTCTTAAGCTGATAGTGCTTCACGGCACTTTTCCTGAATCACAACAGATCACCTGAAACATGTTTGAAAAAGGTTTTGTCAGCGGGAAATACTGAGTGAATCATTCTATTAAATAAAACGACACATTTGTTATAATTTACAGTATTAAGAGAGATTACAATGTTTCAGATATCAAACCAACTACCCACAGTAATTGTCACTCGACCCATTGGCCCATTCGTCCAATGGTGTCTGTGACTATGGTCATATCACCCCTTGGCTAACTCGTTGTCCAATGGTGAAGATTATCAAGTAATGTATACAAAACCCCACATACTGGCTGTAACTTGGTGATTACATATACTTAATCACTGTAATTATAACCTTTGAAAATAAACATGATTTCAAAAGTAAATTGATAAAAAGAGAATGACTCACATTGCAGATTTAACAGAGCTTAGTTTACTGATTAGCCTTGATAACCTAATTTAAATAATCAGCACACAAATTAGGTTAGTAACTTAATACAGCATTTTCGATAACTCACGAGATTGAAACCTTCTCAACGAATGACAAAGTGCGATACTTAAACATCCATCGATTTAACGACGAATGACAAAGCATAAACCCTAATGTGGGCAGCACTTAAACATCCATTGGATAGTTTAATCGATCGGACATTGAATCGTAGCAGCGATCGAGTTATTACCCTGAATTGTGGCAGCATTTCGTGATTAGTGTGTGTTTTGGGACTGTTTTGATTATAACTCAGCGTACAATTTGAAATTGAACGTCGAAAGAACACCCAATTGCATGAAATAGACAATCCTATTTATACATGAAATTGGGTTCCCCCGCGTGTCGCGGGAGATGTCGTGACTCCTGTCGCGACTCGCCTGGGGTGTCCACCTATCCTAGAGTAGCCTTGTCACTAGTATAGGCCTGCTGAGTCGATTTCGTGTTATTTCGAATTTTTGACAGCGTTTTGTTAAGATATTACCGAATAGGGTTTACCCCCCCCCCCCTGAGTTTTAGGGGCCCTAATCCTGATTCCAAATAATCTGAAAATTTTAGGGATTATACAGAATCACTTGGGTTTCTCAATTAAGGTTTCCTATTGGATAATTTGATTAAATAAATATAACTTTTGATGAGAGTTGTTACATTCTCCCTACCTTAATAAAAATCTCGTCCTCGAGATTTACTGGAATAAGTGAGGATATTTTCGCTTCATTTCTGATTCCAGCTCCCAAGTGTATTCAGCTCCTCTCTTTGAATTCCATTTGACTTTGACTAAAACTAGTCGTTTATGTTTGAGAAACTTGATCTTTCGATCCTCAATTTGAAGAGGTTTTTCAACAAATTTCAGTTTTTCGTTTACCTCTATATCTCGAAGAGGTACTACCAAAGACTCATCTGATAGACATTTCTTGAGATTGGATACATGAAATACATCATGTACTCCAGCTAACTCTTCTGGTAGTTGTAAACGATAAGCAACGGGTCCTATACGTTGGATCACTGAAAACGGTCCTACGTACCTTGGACTTAGCTTTCCTTTCTTACCAAATCTAACAACTCCTTTCCAAGGAGAAACTTTCAATAGTACTTTGTCTCCAACTTGGAATTCTAACGGTTTGCATCTATTATCTGCATAACTCTTCTGACGATCTCGAGCCGTCTTCAGCCTTTCCTTGATTTGAGTAATCTTATCAGTCGTCTCTTGCACTATTTCAGGACCTGATAATTGACTCTCTCCTATTTCTGCCCAACAAACTGGAGTTCTGCACTTTCTTCCGTATAGTACTTCAAATGGGGCGGTTTCAATACTTGAATGATAGCTATTGTTATAGGAGAAATCAATTAATGGTAAATGATCATCCCAATTTCCACCAAAATCTATCATACATGCTCGGAGCATGTCTTCTAGAGTTTGGATTGTCCTTTCACTTTGTCCATCTGTTTGTGGATGATATGCAGTGCTCAGATTTAATCGAGTTCCTATAGCTTGCTGGAAACTTTTCCAGAAATGAGAAGTAAAACGACTATCCCTATCCGAAACAATGGAGAGCGGAACTCCATGTAAGGATACAACTTCATCTACATACAATTTTGCCAACCTTTCCATACTAAAGGTTTCTTTCATTGGTAAAAAGGGAGCTGATTTGGTTAATCGATCCACAATTACCCAAATCGCATCATTACCTTTTCTTGTTTTGGGTAACTTAGTAACAAAATCCATTGTTATAAGTTCCCATTTCCATACTGGCATTTCTAATTGTTGTAGTAACCCTGAAGGTTTCTGATGTTCTGCCTTAACTTGTGAACAAGTAAGACATTTAGAAACATATCGTGCTATGTCCTTTTTCATTCCGATCCACCAAAAGTTCTTTCTTAAATCTTGGTACATCTTATTGTTTCCTGGGTGCATAGTATACCTAGATTTATGAGCTTCTTCTAAAATCTTAGGTCTTAAATCTCCCTGCTTAGGTACCCAAATTCTACTTTTGTGGAATCTCCAAATTCCATCTGCTCCTTGTTCTAATTCCTTCATTCGTCCTTTCATTCCTTCAGCATCATCCTTGATTGCTGTAGTTTGAACATTCTTCAATTGTTCCATTAAATCTATTTGTAGATTTAATCTGAGAGCACGAACTCGTCGTTGTTTCTCATAATACTTACGACTTAAGGCATCTGCAACTACATTTTCCTTTCCTTCATGATACTGAATATCACAATCGTAGTCACTTAGGATTTCCATCCATCTTCTTTGCCTCATATTTAACTCTTTTTGCCCAAATATATATCTTAAACTTTTGTGGTCTGTGTAGACAGTAAATTTACTTCCGTAAAGATAATGTCTCCAAATCTTAAGGGAAAAATTACGGCTCCTGATTCTAAATCATGAGTCGTATAGTTTTCTTCGTGCTTTTTCAATTGCCTTGAAGCGTATGCAATCACCTTTTTGCGTTGCATAAGCACACATCCATATCCTAGTTTTGAAGCATCACAATATACTTCAAAATCTTCAGTTCCTTCTGGTAAGGCTAAGATTGGTGCATTTGTTAATTTCTGCTTCAATATTCTAAAGGCTTCTTCTTGCTTGGGTCCCCATTCAAACTTAATGGCTTTACAGGTTAACTTAGTTAATGGTACGGCTATCTTGGAAAAATCCTTAATAAACCGTCTATAATACCCAGCTAAACCTATAAAACTTCTAATTTCCATTGCTGTTTGTGGAACCTTCCATTTGGTAATTGCCTCTATCTTAGCAGGATCTACATGAATACCTTCATGATTCACCATGTGTCCTAAGAATTGCACTTCTTGCAACCAAAATTCACATTTTGAGAATTTGGCATAAAGCTTTTCTTTTCTTAACAAAGTTAAGAGTGCATGAAGGTGTTCACAATGCTCTGTTTGACTTTTGGAATAAATAAGTATATCGTCTATGAAGACAATTACAAATTTATCCAAATATGGTTTACAGATCCTATTCATCATGTCCATGAATGCAGCAGGTGCATTCGTTAACCCAAAGGGCATGACTGTAAACTCATAATGACCATACCTAGTTCTGAAAGCAGTTTTAGGTATGTCCTCTTCTTGTACCTTCAATTGATGATATCCGGAGCGTAAGTCGATCTTAGAAAAATATCTAGCTCCTTGAAGTTGATCGAAAAGATCATCAATCCTAGGTAATGGGTATCAATTCTTAATTGTAACCTTATTCAATTCTCTATAATCAATACACATTCTCATTGAACCATCCTTTTTCTTCACAAACAACACTGGCGCTCCCCAAGGGGATGAGCTAGGTTGTATGAATCCTTTACTTAGTAATTCATCTAATTGCTTTTTCAGTTCTAACATTTCTGTGGGTGCTAACCGATAAGGTGCCTTGGCTATCGGTGTAGTTCCTGGAATTAGATGAATCCTAAATTCTACTTCTCTGTCTGGAGGTAATCCCGGTAAATCTTCTGGGAATACATCCGGATACTCTGAGACTACAGGAATTTCCTTAAGTTCTTTACCCTTAGTACTAATGATTACTGAAATCATATATACTATTCCTTGTTTTCGTTCATAATTAGCAACTTTCATTACTGATATGAACTTCATAGGCTTACGTGGTTTATCTCCTGTAATCCTAATTATTTCCCCAGTAGGTGCCTGAATTTCTATAGAATTCTGATCACAAAGGATTCGAGCATGATTGGCTACTAACCAATCCATTCCTAACACAACATCAAATTCGGCTAATTTCATAGGAAATAGGTTTGCAAAGAATTTATGACCTGAAAGTTCTATATTTTCCTTTTGCAAAACTTTATCTATACTAATAGAATTTCCGTCTGCCGTTTCAATTGTAAAAATCTGCCTAAGGTTGGTTAAGGGTAAATTAAGAGCTTGGCAGAATGAAGTATTAATAAAACTTTGGTTTGCACTAGAGTCAAATAATACTTTGGCGTAAATGTTGTGAACTAAGAACGTACCCGCTATCACATCTGGGATAAGTTCTGCTTCTTGAGTAGTTAGCTGAAATGCCCTAGCATTCTTCTTTGTAGCTCCATCTGCTGATTTAGCTTTGTTGTCTGCTGGTTTGACCAATTTCGGGCAATCTGGCCTGAAATGTCCAGTTTCTCCACAATTGTAACAAATTGTGGATTTCTTCCTACAGTTTTCTTCACGATGTCCTGTCATTTTGCAAAAATTGCAAATTATATTACATCTTCCAAAATGTTTCCTTTTGCAATTTCTAAAGAATGGCGGATTTGAGGGTTGCCATGTTCCTCTTCTCTTGAAATTGCTATTATTACCCATACGAAATCCCTGGGTAATTTTCTGAGCCAATTCTTTCTTTCTGTCTTCATCTCTTGTGCGCACCAATTCATCAGCTAGGGTGTTAGCTAATTCCACAGCATCGTCAATAGTGCGAGGTCTCGCAGCTTTAACAATATTGCGGATTTCGCTAATTAGTCCCCAAATGTAGCGAGAAATGAGTACCGGTTCTGGCGAAGCCAGTGTTGGTACCACTCTAGCATATTCAAAGAATGTCGAAGTATAACTGCGACAATCTACACCCATCATCCGATGATTTAGAAACTTATTTGTCATCTGTTCCTTTTCATACTCGGGACAGAATTTTCTTTCTACTAAACCCTTAAATTCTTCCCAAGTCATAGCATAAGCTATTATTCTTCCTTTTGATTGTAACACAGTGTTCCACCATTCAAGTGCTCCTTCTTTGAAGAGATTTGATGCGTACATGACCTGATCATCTTTAGCACATTTACTTATTGCAATTACTGCTTCGGTCTTCTCTAACCAACGCAGTGATGTAGTTGCTCCTTCATTGCCTGCAAATTCAGTGGGTTTACAAGCAAGGAATTCTTTGAAAGTGCAACCAGGCATTGCAGTTTTCATTTTCTTAGGAAATGGAACTTGATGTGGTTCTACATTATGATTGACATGATCATTGCCTCCGTTTACACTATTACTGAAGTTATCTTCAGAAATGTGTTTACTAGGAATGATTTGTTGCGGTTCAATTGGATTCTTCATAGCAGCAACGAATGCTGGAATAGCATTGGCTATCCCTTGAGCAACAATATTTTCGATATCTTGTCTAGTCATATATTGATCTCCTGGATGTTGCTCTGACTGATTACCCTCATTTACTGGTTCATTACCAATGTTTGACATCTGATAATAAATTTTATGTAAATAATTAGTATAATATAAATATAATAAAACAGTTTGCACATAATCACATTGACATGTATAATTAAAATTATCGATTTCACAAGTTTCATTTCTATATATTATATTATGTCTCGTACACACGATTATCATACAACGTTTTATTGTTAAGTTATTACACATATTGGTTATTATGATTATTTATTCACACATATTCCTGCAACTCTCATTATCTGGTCAGCTAATTTCTTAAAAACGACGCTCCCTTTCGTCATACTTCCAAGTAACTCTTTCTCCCACATCCCTAATCCGATTTCCTGCATCAATTAACTCTTCGCCCCAGAGGCGAAGTTCAGTCAGATTCTCCGGACTCATAGTTGGGTATAGTGGAGGTTCTGGGTCAACTTGCGGGAAAATGTATCAGGGTTGTTTAAAAGATTTTGGTATTGCCAATCAGTTGTCCACCATTCATCTAATTCTACTGGTAATGGTTGAGGTTGGACAATAGGATCTGGAATAGCAGGTTCCAGGTTGATTAGGATTGGAGCTTCTAGTGGGTAACTGAAAAGATCTTCTTCAGTAAATATAAGGTTTGGATTAGCTGCTTCAAGGTTTCCATCGGCAGGTCCGATGAGGTCACTCATTACTAATTTATGATCTAAAACTTCCCAAGGAGTCATTTTCTGTTTCTGTCTAGAACTTTCTCCGACTTCTCTTTCTGTTTGCTTAAAACTATTCTCAGTTTCTAACTCTATTTGATTAATATTTTCCTCAATTTCTACCCCCTTTCCTTTGTCTTTTGGTTCTTCAGTTTTGGTAACCTTTCTTGTTGCTGGCTTTTTCCTTCGTACACGCCTCCAGCCCACAAATCTGCTTCTTTTCTTGGGTTTAGGTTTTGCCAGTGGTTTGGATTGAAATTCCATGGGTTCTTCTTTATCAGTGAAGTAACCGGTGAATTCCTTGGAAACTTCTATCTTAACGGGATAGAGGTTAAGATTTTCTAAACCTTCAGATATCTCACTCATGCTGTTTAGCATATATGCAAAATACATACCAAATGTTAAAACAACATTCTATAGATAACCCGTAAATATTATTGCATACATAAAACAACTGACAAGTAAATTATACTACGATTTACTGTAACTTATTTATTTACTAAATAAGGTTTCTAGGAAATAAAAGTGCTAAAAACTTTTGAGTATTTAGAGATTTGCATTTTCTGCTACTGTGGCTAGCATATAAAGATTTGCCCATTTCTCATCTAATTTGTCCTCCCAAGGTGATTTATTGATTAAATCCTGGGTTTCTTGTTTAACTTTCTTCTCTCGGTTTTTCCTTATTTCCTCCTGACTTTTCCTAATAATCAAACTTCTTCTATTAGGAGAAAGTGGTTCCTCGTAATGTGCCTAACGGACAAATATTCCTTCTTCAGGAATTACATAAGGTTTTGTTTGGGATGAACTTCCTTTCTCGTTGGATGACCTATCTAGTTTAAGATAGATGTTTGACAGCTTTTGTTTACCCATACTGTAATTAACAAATAATCAGTTAATAAAACACATAATCACATAATTGGCAATCAGTAAAAATTAAGTATTTCTAAATACTTAATAGGCTTAAATCAGTGGCTCTGATACCACCTTATTTCTGTCACGGCCCCTGACCCGGTTTGACCCGTTTCAGGAGCCGCGGGACAGAAATCCCGTGGTATTTAATTAACAGCGGAAGTTTCTTCAGGATCATTTTAAAAACTGAAATATTTCCCGATTATTTTATTTCACAATTTGGGATAAAACCCGATAATTTACAATATTGAGATTTCTCGAAGAAATCTGTTTATTTTACAAAACATGTTTATTTATTTTTATACTGAGCCACTTTCTTAAGCTGATAGTGCTTCACGGCACTTTTCCTGAATCACAACAGATCACCTGAAACATGTTTGAAAAAGGTTTTTTCAGCGGGAAATACTGAGTGAATCATTCTATTAAATAAAACGACACATTTGTTATAATTTACAGTATTAAGAGAGATTACAATGTTTCAGATATCAAACCAACTACCCACAGTAATTGTCACTCGACCCATTGGCCCATTCGTCCAATGGTGTCTGTGACTATGGTCATATCACCCCTTGGCTAACTCGTTGTCCAATGGTGAAGATTATCAAGTAATGTATACAAAACCCCACATACTGGCTGTAACTTGGTGATTACATATACTTAATCACTGTAATTATAACCTTTGAAAATAAACATGATTTCAAAAGTAATTTGATAAAAAGAGAATGACTCACATTGCAGATTTAACAGAGCTTAGTTTACTGATTAGCCTTGATAACCTAATTTAAATAATCAGCACACAAATTAGGTTAGTAACTTAATACAGCATTTACGATAACTCACGAGATTGAAACCTTCTCAACGAATGACAAAGTGCGATACTTAAACATCCATCGATTTAACGACGAATGACAAAGCATAAACCCTAATGTGGGCAGCACTTAAACATCCATTGGATAGTTTAATCGATCGGACATTGAATCGTAGCAGCGATCGAGTTATTACCCTGAATTGTGGCAGCACTTCGTGATTAGTGTGTGTTTTGGGACTGTTTTGATTATAACTCAGCGTACAATTTGAAATTGAACGTCGAAAGAACACCCAATTGCATGAAACAGACAATCCTATTTATACATGAAATTGGGTTCCCCCGCGTGTCGCGGGAGATGTCGTGACTCCTGTCGCGACTCGCCTGGGGTGTCCACCTATCCTAGAGTAGCCTTGTCACTAGTATAGGCCTGCTGAGTCGATTTCGTTTTATTTCGAATTTTTGACAGTGTTTTGTTAAGATATTACCGAATAGGGTTTACCCCCTTGAGTTTTAGGGGCCCTAATCCTGATTCCAAATAATCTGAAAATTTTAGGGATTATACAGAATCACTTGGGTTTCTCAATTAAGGTTTCCTATTGGATAATTTGATTAAATAAATATAACTTTTGATGAGAGTTGTTACATAGTGGGAGCATTATTACTTTCTTAGTACTGTATGTCGATGACATTCTACTATTTGGAAATGACATTCCAACCATGGAAGGTGTAAAAACCTGGCTTGGAAGTTGTTTTTCCATTAAGGATCTTGGTGAAGTTGCCTATATTTTGGGAATAAAGATCTATAGGGATAGATCAAGGCGCTTGATAGGTTTAAACCAAAGTGCATACATTGACAAAGTCTTGAAAAGGTTCAAGATAAAGAACTTTATGAAAGGTTTGGTACCTGTTCAAGAGGGGACAATATTGAGTGCATCTCAATGTCCAAGCTCAAAGGATGAGCAAGAAAGAATGAAAGGAATCCCATATGCGTCTGCTATAGGATCTATTATGTATGTAATGATATGATATGCACTAGACAGGACAAGTCATGCACTTTAAGCATGACGAGAAGATACCAGCGAAATCCAAGTAACGATCATTGGATGACTATTAGAGAGTATATTGAAATACCTTAGAAGGACTAAGGACATGTTTCTAATATATGGATCTGGTGAAGAAGAACTCGTTGTAAAGGGTTACATGAATACGAGTTTCGGAATTCGTTGTAAAGGGTTACATGGATACGAGTTTCCAAACTGATCGAGATAATTCTCAATCACAATCGGGGTAGCATTGTCCACTACAGAATCAGAATACATCGCCGCTTCATTGATCGAGATGATTCATGTGGATCTGCCACTTGAATTATTGCCGATCTAGGGGTAGTCCCTACCATTCGGGACCCCTAGAGATCTTTGTGATAACGATGGTGTGATTGCTCAAATCAAGGAACCTCGTGCACATCAAAAGACTAGGCACATTGAGCGGAGTTTCAACTACATAAGGGATGAAGTTGAAAAGGGAAAGATATGTATTCGCAAAAGTTCACACTAATCAAAATATTGCGGATCCACTCACGAAGCTCCTCGAACGGGCAAAGCATGAAGGGTCATACTTGTGCCTTAGGACTTCGATATTCTAGTGAATGGATTTGATCTATTTTGTATTTGGATATTGGAACAATTGTTATTATAACTCTTTATGGTAAGTTGAGTTATGTTCCATTTTAGCATGTTTAAATCCATGAATAAGTTACTTATTCTAAATGTCCGTAGTCGATCATACTTGTGGGAACAAATATGAATGTAAGACTATTATGAACTTGGATTGGTGGATATTCATTAGGTATGAATATAGAGCAAAGTGTTGCTGCCAAGGTTCATAGATATTTGTGAGATACAAATATTGGACTGACTCGCTCTCAAATGTTACTGCATGGAATCATTTGTGATTGATCATAAGTAAATTTGAGTAAAGGCGAATATCATAGTATCCTCTGACCTGAGATACATATTGGGTCTTGATATTCACTAAATATTGTACCTTGACTTATTTCTTCGCTGTCAGTAATATGACAGTACATAATGCTAAGCTCAGGTGTGGTACAAGGTGATTGTGAGAGACGTATGTAGTCAAGAAGGGATTTGTTCCTCTTATTCGTTGAGAGTAAGATGTCTAAGGCCTACTAAAGTTAAATCAACAGAGAGTGATCACTCTATGTCTTTGGATTTAACATGACATCTGCAACAAAGGGATAAATGATCGATTCACCTAAATCATGTTCAAGTGAGGGACTTGAAGGGGATGATGTTATTGAATGGCACTTCGTCATACGTATTAGGTGTAGTAAACCGTTGTTAGGCGTCATTTACTGCTTGCATCAATCTTCTATGTATCTTGTGCAAGTGGGAGATTGTTGGACTTTGTATGCCCAAGACACATATTAAATTGATGTGGCTAGTACGTTATGATCCAAGTCGGGTCATACCCAATAACAAGCTAGACAAACACCTATAATATTTATTTATGATGTGATCAAACAAATAAATATTAACACTTATAATATTTAGAAATTGGTTTTATAAATAATTTAGAAATTGTTTTTCTAAATAATTGCATTTGTGAAACTAATAAATTATATGGATAATTTATTTTGAAAGAATATTTTATTTTGTTATTTAATAGGTTAAATAACTTTATAAAAGGTTGTGGAATATTGCATAAGTCTTATAACATATGATGTTATATTTTTATAAAAGTTATAAAAATATAAACAAGACTTAAAATTTTAATGGGAAAAATTTTTCATTGGTTGAAATAAAGGTCCTATGGCCGCCCACCCTTGTTGCTTCTTGGATTGGTTTTCCAGGTTCCCATACATGCAAAATATCTCACATAAGATTACATGGGATTTGATTCTTCTCACACATAATTACACATAAGTTAGTTTCAAGTGCAAGAACACTAGAATTCCCTTATGAATTTTTGGCCAAGAGTAGGTTGTCAAAGGGATTTTTCAAGTGTAGAAATCCTAGCAACATAAGGTGTTTGTTGGAGGCTTGGGGTATGCAAGCTTGAGGTATTATCCTTTGAAGATTTTCATTCAAGAATATCATCCTCTTCATATCTCTTGCTATTTGGAAGGTAGTATTCTTACAACACCCTATGGTTGTGATTTTGATAGCATGCATGTTCGTATATGGATCCGGGGATTGGGTTTTGCATATAAAATGGGTTTTAATATCTTGAAAGTAAACATGTTTTATATAATATTTCCGCTGCGTTTTAATTTTATTTGGATAAAATTACTTTGATAAACATGTGAAAAACCCAACAACCATATCTAGTTAGATTTTGCGTACCATTATTTCACGTATTGACACACGACACAAATCAAGTAGCACATAAGGTATTACATTACGACATCGATATACTAGTGATGAATTTTTATTACTATCTGTTATGCATGACTAGGAGGCATATGATCACATACAAATATTAAACATATGGTCACTTAGTTAATCTATAACACAAGCCCACTTGTAAAAGGGTATTATGTCGGCCCATTATATATACCTCAAGTGTGCGGCCAGAGGACTATACAGTCCAACAGATGACTTGTGTGGTATGGTATGAGTGTGCGACAATATTTTTGTGCATGTTCCCATCAGTGTAGAGTTTACTCCTATAACCAGCCCACAAGACATACATGGCCCAATCATTTAGGAGCCCAAAGGAGATTGCACGGTTCAAACAATAATGTACGGTTCAATTTCAAGTGTTTGTGAGTGTACGACAGTAATGTTACAATTTTCGTGAGTGTGCGACACGTGGCTTGGCCAGTGTACGGCCCAAGGCGCCAGTTTGTACCTTGTGCTTTATCATGTTCTACATTCCCTTAGTGTGAGAAATCAACTTTTAAAACACATCATACCTCTGGTTTCTAGGATCAAACAGATAGGACAAAATTATTATATCATGTTCCTATTTGGCCAATTAATCATCAACATGCATATTCCTAGGATTTTATCACATTGATCTACCTCATCATGCATACGGCTCCCATTCTTGTGTCATTCAGCCCTTAAACAATTCATGACACAATCATCATTATTTTCATCACTTAAAACAGTAAATTAGAGGTCCTCATTATTCTAAGAATCACAATTTCTTACTTTTACGAACTCGGAAATCAAAGATTCGACTGTCTTTAAGCGATCAAGTGTGGGAACAGATTTAAACAGGGTGTATCATCATACATTCAATAGTTAGCAGATTCAAACATCAAGCATTCATTTGCACATGTATTTCAAACATCGAGCATTCATTCATCAAGCAATAAGTGTGCGGGTTAAATGTGATTATTCCTCTGATGTCGGCTGATTATAGCATATATATACCCCCTCCACAATAGTCGCACACTTGAACATCTGTTCCTTACCAACTGTGCGGGTTAAATTAGGGTATTTGAGTGTGTGTTGGGCTTCTGTTGGGCCAGATTTAAAGCGTGCGACCCATGAGGAATTCAAGGGTGCAGCCCAAACATCTTAACCAAGAAAAGGGGTGTTCGGGAAGGAGGTGAGTGTGCGTCTAGGCTTGTTTGATTATTACGCTAATAACAATAATAATAATTGTTAACATAATATTCCACATGACACACATATAATCTGTAGTAAATTAATTAGTCTATTTTATAGTTATCCACTAAGTCTCATACATACACGTATTATCATTAATAATTAACCTCATTATGATGTGGGATTACCAGTACAAAGTGAGGCGTGTGGGAATCCCGAAATGTCACACCACCCACCTTCATACACTCTTGGTATGATTTAAACCCCGCGGGGTTCTACTACAAAGTCAACTACCAAGATGCCTGGATGGACACTCGCGTTAATCTCGCGAAGGCAAACCAGATAAAAATTGAAGACCTACCACCAAAAATTCTAAGTGGGGGAACACCCATGGAAAGAAGAAGACCCTCAAACGATAGAATGGGAAAAAACTATCATAGAATATTTTAATAATATTTGCGCGTTTACACACCCTCCCATGATCGTTCTGCCAACAGACCCCAGGAGAAACCCGGTATTTGATCCCGCCCAGGATGATGAACCGTTTCACAAGAACCGCCCCCGTTTACCATTGTAATTCGCGACTTCGCAAAACCAAATTAAAAGCGGGCTATGAATGTTTTATTTAGTGTGTCAATGGTGTGCTTAGGATTAAATAAAGTTTTAATCACTCTTAAAGTGATGTAAGCACTTATGTCATGTACTTTGTTGTTTTCCTAGATATTTTCTATGTACTATTAAGTGTGATGTCATGGATGATGTAATCAAATCTTTTCTTGGCTTATAAAAGGAAGGCTCCCCCTCATTTGTAAATCATCATTGGAAAGAAATAAAATCTTCTTCTATATTTCTCTCTATCTTCTCTCTACTTTCTCACTCTAAATTCCAGAGTCTAGTAAAGAGTCTTGAGTCTTTTTGAGTCCTTCTGAGTCCAAACCCTTGAGTCTTTTATGTTTATCACCCTAGTCACTCTTACTGATCTTATATAGATTAGCCATACACTCCCCCCCCCCCCCCCCCCCAATCTATAGGATAATTAGATCAAGTTGCAAAACAATTTACTAAAAGTCGACATAATTAGTAAATGAGACTCTTAATACGAATAAATCAATCCATTTAACATCATGTAATAAATTTTGTGTTTATTAATGTCCCCACACCCTTCTACATGATGGTGAGTTGCTCAATTGGTTTGACCTTATTTTTTGAGCATAGTACACGATGGACTCAGTGTGGTTTATCAGACCATGTGTAGTGGTTAACACCCCACCCTTGGGCGTTTTGCGCCATGTGGCAATATAGTCAACAACGGGCATTATATGACGTTTTCTAAAATGGGTGTAGTAGGGATGTGGGGCATTATGTTAAAAAGGGGTGTAAATAAAATTAAATAAAAAAACATCAAAAATATTTTATTGGGCATTATGTTTAAACCTGCATGTGATTAGTCAATTGAAAGTTCTCTCCGGCGTGGAATATTTCACGCTCCAACCTATTTTGGTTGAAAAACGCCCAAGGGGGCGGAGATGTGGGCGTGGGGTGGCGTTGTTTGGCTCAAAAACGCCTAAAACAAGGGCCACTATGGGTGGTCTCAGAACTTTGAATTTGATCCTCACCTTTTTCAAAACTATGGATGGTCTGATGGTTTGCACTTTGTAACGCATTTAATTTCCAACTTTGTCAAAAGATACATGGACGGCCCCAATGGTTTGCACTTAGTAACGTATTTAGTCCCTAACTAACCTTCTGGGGTAGCCCAGTTGGCCACCGACCCCCACCTCTTCCCGAGGCACCCGGGTTCGAGTCTTGGGGATACAACGGGGAACCGCCCAAGATGAGAACTCGGTATGGGGATTCACCGCGGAGCTTAGCTTGTCGGGTGCGGCTCCCGGGGGGAAACCCCCCCGGCGGTTGGGAGGACCGTGCATTATCCCCCCCCCCATTTAGTCCCTAACTTCACCATGCTTGAATCTTATGATTTGTTGGTTGGGGAATAAATACGTTACTAAGTACACACCATAAAGGCCATCCATGTACTTTTGAAAAGCCAGAGAATAAATCCAAGATTTTTGTAAATTGCGGGGACAACGTAACACCCCAAAATCCTAATTTTGACTGTAGTTCCCACTCGTGCTCTCTCACTCCCTCCACAGTCGCCTAAGCTTTTTTTTTTTCTTTTCTTGTTCCTGTTATAACTATGTTGTTTTGATTTCAGCTGCTACTTCTTTAGTTAAGTTTAATCCAACTATTTTGCCATAATATTGTAATCATTGTTCCTGCTATGATCATGTTAAGTTCTATGTTAAGTATAGCTAAGATTAAGAGTGACTAGAGGTATAGCTAGATCGTAAGGTTTTATTATAAGTTTAATCTATTATCGAATCCCAAACCGTAAAACCAAACCAAAACCAAACCGTTAATGGTTAGGTTTGATTCGGTTTTAATTTTCAACGGTTCGGTTTACGGTTTGACCTAAAAACCGGCCAAACCAAACCATGAACATGATAACATCCCTATTGTTAGATTTTGCATGCATGAGGAGCCAAATTGCAAGACATGGATAATACGGGTGTGTAGTACAAAAGGTCTTTGTAAGCAGGAGGCAAATTGTAATTTACTCCTTACAAAAATAGGCTAAAAGTAATTAGGTGAATCTTAAAATTAATCTTAAATCAACTATTATTGATGCAAGCCCAAGTGTAGAGGATCGGGCCATTACATTTCTGGAGGCCCATGATCGAGCTTCCAAGGTTATTTTACGAAAACGAGCATAACTTTGGCTACGGGTCTCCGTTTTAGGCGTTCGACCAGTCAAATCGAAGCTTGAAACGAGGAGCACGTCGTGGCAAGGTCCCGGAGCCGCCTTGTCCAAGTTTCGGCTCCTCTAGATCTTTGCAAATAGATAGAAAATAAAATAAATACGCTTTATTGATAACAATTAAGATGTGAAACTTTCAAGATAAGTCAATAACTGGGATGCAAATTATTATACGAAAGCTCTTAACATATTAAATTATGTTTTAAAAATACATACATCTGACCCATCTCCATCTCAAATTTAAAAAATATCAAGCAAAACAAAATCAATACTTCAATTGTTACATTTGAATTCTTTGGAACCCTTTCTAGACCAGGCTGTGGGCAATTTTAAAACATGATATATCCAATAAATATCATAAATTGCCCTCTTTCGTGTATCCCAAAGTTAATTGGTTTGATGTATAGGAGATTAGCATATTGTAGTTTCAATGGATTTTTTTACTATGAGAATGTACCGTTAACAAATTCAACAGTGAAAACATTGTAACTTTTACCCGGTTACGTTGAATCAGTTTGGATTGTGCTAAACTGTCCTTGGCATTGTAATGGTTCTTGGATGATTGTCTTAGCATCTATCGTACTCAGGTCGCAGATTTGTTACAAAGTTTTTCCGGTTGATATTTTGTTGCTCGTGTTTGGCGCAAGTAGTCCCTATTATGCGAAGATTAGGTTAGTTTCATTCTCATAGTCACGGTTAGGAGAACTTCTGATGCATGGTTGCAGCTTGATGTAACCCTATCGCACATTCATGTCATGTTGTTTGGTTGCTTGAGTGTTCGACTTTTGTGTTGGCCAACCGAGAGTTTCGAAGTTTGAGTTTGCAAGCTAACAACAAATAACTCAAAACCTAAACAAACCAACCCTTTTTTATAGACAACAAAACAGAAATATGAGGAGACATGTGGAAAATTCTCTCTTTTGTATACAACAAACCTCTACATAAAAGAAAAAAGTCACATTTTATAATCTAAACTTCTAATTCATGGCTGCATCTGGTTGCTAGTTTCAAGGCATCCACGTTGCCATGCCAAGGAGACGTATATCATCATCGCCTTGGAAACAATCATACCCATCCCAAACAAAAAAAAAACGAACATCCCAAATAAGCACATGGTTTTAAATTAACCATATTTCAAAAATATAAATGAAAAAAACAGAAACTAGTAAATCGGCATCATAGTTTCATAAGTCTACTTCTCTCAACTTCACTTCAAGCAAGATCTTGTCTTTTAGACTTTGCCAAAGCCTTCAATAGAAAAAAAAATACAAATTATTAACTTAAAATATAAAACATTACTCATCAAAATATTAAACAATAATTAAGCATGTATTGTTTAACTTTTGTTCTTGATCTATCGTTTCGATACTTGTGTAGGAGTGTTAGAGATAGAAAAAGCAGAAAACCGAGAAGAAATGGCAGTCTTGGATGATTCTTGTGAACCATGCAACCCTTGAGAACGAACATATGAGATTGTTGATGTATCAGATGAATAAAGATCTCCCAAATGCTTGAAATTGGTAAATGGTAATGACTAATGAGATTTTATTAATGTTTATAGTAACAAAATTATCGATGATTTTGTAGTGTTCAGCCTAAATAAATTCTTGTCGACTTATAAATACGACCCACAAAATTAGAAGTTAAAAAATGTAGTTCTACTTCTTTTTGGATATCAAGAACACTTAATAACGGCCGTTGACTTTCGTCAAGTTTGACTTTTGTTTTCTGCCTTGTGACCATTTTATCTAATAAATACAAAATAAACATAACCTAAGTCTAGATTACATTCTAACACTTCTTGCTTACATCAAGTGACAAGAAATGAAGACGGGACACAACGTATTTATGGCCCGAGGAAAATGGTGTGAATGAATAGAAGCTTAAAAGTGGCTAAATTTATCTCTAATTGGTTGGATGGTTAACCTGTTGATTGAGTTAAAACCTTAAACTTTTAATTTAGTAATGTTGGTTACTTTTAGTTAAAAGTGACAGTTGGTCATATATAAGCCACTTAAACATTCTATCTATTTATTTTCAGGATTCACATGAAGAAAATGAGTTTCCTTCTCCAACTGGGCTTTCACATTCACACATGATCGAAGAACCCAAGAGTAGTGCAAGTGATTAAAGTGAGGCTGAAAACAAACAAAAACTAAACAAACAAAAGTTTGCCATCTTAAATACAATGACTTCTACTTATGCTTATATATCAAACCACAAATTTTATACTTGCTAAAAACGTATGATGACGGGATTATATGTTGTTGTAGGTCCACCCGGAGGATCGAGTAACCTCTATTCCCTGTTTTTCGACAAACCCGAAAGTGCGGAATCCAAACGGGTAAGTTAAACCAAGTTACGAACACGTAAGACACAATATTCAACGATTAACACTCAATGTATTAATGCTAGAAAATGGTTACAATACGGTGTTTACAAATGTTCTCTGTAAACTCTCAGTGTGTGTGTTACAATGTGTTCGCTCGCAAATCTATTCATACTTGTCTAACTATGTTCTGTCTGATATCTGTGTATTTATACTAGATGACTGAAGAAATCAAGAACTGGATGAAAACACATCGACAAAATCCCAAGTCTAGACGAAATTAGGTGATTTCGTCCATCAGTGATTTCACCATAAAGGGATTTCGCCCAAACAAGTGTTTTCGTCATGTGAGATTGGGCTTGGGCTTCATACAAACTTCGTCATACATGTCACATGGTATTTGGGCCTTGTCTCATGTTGGACCAAACATAACACAGAAACAGCTAATGAATTCATATAGAATTCACGTTCAATTCATGCACACATATGTTATCATATGACAATGACATCATCATGACATCAACATGGTGATGTCATGGTGATGTGGCGACGGGAAAGGTTCGCGGCTCTCCGTGCTTCGCGTGTTGAACTCTGGGACGCACGACGGAGGAATGTCGTGACGTCGGGCTTGAGCAGAACCTAACCGGGTCGAACCGAACCGAGTTGAACAGAACCGAGTCGCGTCCACAAAATATGTATCAACAAAGTCCCCCTTGGACGCTACTCGTGAGGTTCGTCTTCCGTGTCTTTTGTGTCTTTCATGTCGGAGGATCTTCAAAGGTCTTCACGTGTCATAGTCAGGGAGTGTATCAACAAACTCCCCCTTGAATGATGCTCGTGAATCTTTTGGACTTCAAAACTTTAGATCCTTGAGGTGTTGATGAGTGATCAACTGCAACCCGATCATCTTGATCTTCTGATTGCATCAACGCGTGTCTTCACTTTACGGCTAGTCATCTGACACGTTCTCTTCGCCTTTAGCTGATTCTGATGTAGCATCTGCACATACAAGAAAGCTAAACACGTAATGAGAACAACCATTTTAGAATATAGACAAATTAAACAAGCGACACATATGAGATCAAATCTCATTCAAACACCGACCGACAATAGTTTGAAAGTTTAAACAAATTTGTTCAATTTTAGTTCTTAACTTTCAAAACTTGTTAACTTCGACAGTTTAAGAAGATGCAATTGTTTTCCGGCTTACAATCAGGATTTTGGGTAGGATAGACTTGAGTTCCAACATCGGTTAATCAAAAATAAACTAGAAGCAAAATCTTTTTGGCTTTTTATAAAGTTTAGATTAAAACACACCTAAAATCTTTTTGGAATTTTTCATTTTTCAAATGTAAAGACGGAAAGCAATAAACAAATATATACAAAGATGCAGAAACTGAAAACAGTAAATAAATATTTACAGACAACTTTTTGCGAGTTTCGAGGGTAAGAGAATCATATCAGTGTACGGTCATGTCAAAACGCTCTTTTTGTTCAATTAGTTAACATTTAGATAAGCATCCTATAACAATTATCGGTATTGTTGTCCACTTAAGCTCAACTTATCAGATGTAATCATGGCGAGGGGATACGTTAAGGTATGATTTATACTTACCGACCGGTGTTCATCCACACACGACACATTCCCGTATCAAGGTATGCACGAGGGTTCATCTTACCGGTGAGTATACTGTTTATCATCCGTTTGACCGTATAAAAGATGTGAGAAACTCACTTATTTTGATTGAAAACAAGCCCTATGTGATAGAATCACTTATTGATGAGGAACTTGATTTTCAGATGCATGAGGGCACAGGAGCAAGTCCGTGAACAGGTCAGTACTTTCGTACAGCAGAGAGACGAACTTGACTCCCGGATAAATGTGATATATTATCACTTATTTTGTTTGGACATGTGATTGTTGATCACTTATTGAGGTCGAATGCAATATGTACACGTATGTATAGTATCATGGAAGACCTAGACTTCGTCTCCGTTATTTTTACGGTTTGATACAACCATGATACCCAGATGATAAGACAGCATAAAGACCGAATATCTCAGAACCTCGGCAATCAATCAAACGAAATTTCGGTACTAAGACCATATGCCAATGTGCGGCTCCCACCTGGTCTTCAGTCGATTAAGGTTTATATCACCCTGCACACTTTAAAATGATTATGAGCCTACCAATACATATTATATAGAGCTGTTTATCGTTTTTCATTTTAAGTTCAGTTCGAAGAGGATTCGACAGACCACTGATGTACTATCATATTCTCCTTTTCTCGCTAGGAAACTCATTTTTGTTTTTCTATTGTTTTTGAGTTTTGAAATTTTTCGATGTTTTTGAATTTTCAAATTTGGATTTACTCCCCCTAAAATCAACAACCTCAGATAAATTTTAAAAACACAGAGGTTTTGCAAAAACGATTTCCCGATATCGGTTAACTCATGTTTTACCTCAATGCCGTTTACTAAAATTAAGTTTTAATCAGAAAAGATTTATCGAATTTTGGAAAAATCAGTTGGCACGTCGGTAAGTGGTGCGGACCATGACAACATTGACGAGTTTCATAGTGAAACAATCACGTGTGAGGTGATATTCGAGATCAACGTGTCTGACCAAAGAGTGCTGATACGAGATGTTACTAAATCATAAAGCATCTTAAATATCGACAAGAATAGGAGAGATTAGAAATTTAAAACCGTATCCTGCAACTGCTTCGTGCATTGCAAGGAATCTGAGTGCTCTCCAAAACTGGATATCCACCCGGTGTGGATTTCAAAGTCGATTTTGTAGCTACTGAGAAATCTCTTCACAGCAACAAGATCATAAACCTATGGGTCCGGCTGGTTTTCCACATAGCACCAGCGAAGGTCTTTGACTTTCTCTTTGAGAAGTAGTGTGCGGTTGTTCAATCCACGCCAAGGCATCCGCACACCCGGTTGGTTTGTTCAACAAACACATTTTCTACAATCACACCGCGAAGAAATGTACATTGCACGTTCATCTTGTTGATTTTGAACTTCTGACGTGCTGCAGGTGCGTACATTTTGATTGAATCTATCCTGGGGACCCGATCAAAGCCTTGAACAATTAAACTTTGGAATGATTTTTCATTTTTTCGGAGCTTTACAATTTCTTTCGACAGACAATTCTGTCTTCTTTTCTTTTTCTCTCCATTAAAGGCAACAATTTCTTTTGTCGCCAATCTTGTGCATGGACACTCCACTATTAACAATCCAATGACTATCGATAGTTCCTCCTGGAACATCCTGCACACTCACTCAGAGATTAGTTGGAGAGGGGGACCCAAGCCTTCATAGACTTGGGTTGCCCGTGAGAATCAAGAAATGTAATTTCAATCTCTTGATGATTTGGAAATTTCACGCCTCCCCCTGAACCTTCACCCGTTTTAGGTTTCCAATACTGTTTTCGTTTACCAGATTGTGCATTATTAACAATTTTTGGTGTTAACGGTTGTGATGAACTTGGTTCCCTTTTAACAGATTCCGGTTTTAAAGCCTTTTCGATCACCTTCACATTTTGACGTCGTTGTTTTGTTTCTTGTTCTTTAACAGTTCTTTTATCATGTTTTGGTGAAACAGGACGACGTTGTGGATGAACTTGTTCAGAGGGGGCTCTTTCAACAAAATTTGGTTTGGGCGAGTTTGTGCAGTCTCTAATGATGTGCCCAACCTTCCCACATTTGAAACAAGTTCTCCTTTCAACAAACTTAGGAGAACCGGTTCGACTTTCACTTGTTGAACCTGTAGACCCAGAGGTACTTGTTCCTTTATCACACCCATTTGTGTGTTGGGTGTAATTGTTTTGAGCGTTACGTTTTAAAAACTTGACTTGTTGGACAAAATCGGTGTTTGATTTGTTTTCAAAAGTCTCAATTTTATCAGTACCCTTGGATGCTACAAATTTAACATCATTGTTTTTCTTCTTGAAACGAGCTCCTTTGGTCTCAACCTTCGGTTGTGAACCTTTAGAATTTTGAGCTCGCTGTTGTTGCTGTTTACCCTTAAAAGCAATAGGTTGTTGCTTCGTTGGTGATTTTTTATTTCCAAATTTTTTTCTAACTTCAGCTTTTGGAATCGGATCACACTGAGAACGAACATATGAGATTGTTGATGTATCAGATGAATAAAGATCTCCCAAATGCTTGAAATTGGTAAATGGTAATGACTAATGAGATTTTATTAATGTTTATAGTAACAAAATTATCGATGATTTTGTAGTGTTCAGCCTAAATAAATTCTTGTCGACTTATAAATACGACCCACAAAATTAGAAGTTAAAAAATGTAGTTCTACTTCTTTTTGGATATCAAGAACACTTAATAACGGCCGTTGACTTTCGTCAAGTTTGACTTTTGTTTTCTGCCTTGTGACCATTTTATCTAATAAATACAAAATAAACATAACCTAAGTCTAGATTACATTCTAACACTTCTTGCTTACATCAAGTGACAAGAAATGAAGACGGGACACAACGTATTTATGGCCCGAGGAAAATGGTGTGAATGAATAGAAGCTTAAAAGTGGCTAAATTTATCTCTAATTGGTTGGATGGTTAACCTGTTGATTGAGTTAAAACCTTAAACTTTTAATTTAGTAATGTTGGTTACTTTTAGTTAAAAGTGACAGTTGGTCATCTATAAGCCACTTAAACATTCTATCTATTTATTTTCAGGATTCACATGAAGAAAATGAGTTTCCTTCTCCAACTGGGCTTTCACATTCACACATGATCGAAGAACCCAAGAGTAGTGCAAGTGATTAAACTGAGGCTGTAAACAAACAAAAACTAAACAAACAAAAGTTTGCCATCTTAAATACAATGACTTCTACTTATGCTTATATATCAAACCACAAATTTTATACTTGCTAAAAACGTATGATGACGGGATTATATGTTGTTGTAGGTCCACCCGGAGGATCGAGTAACCTCTATTCCCCGTTTTTTGACAAACCCGAAAGTGCGGAATCCAAACGGGTAAGTTAAACCAAGTTACGAACACGTAAGACACAATATTCAACGATTAACACTCAATGTATTAATGCTAGAAAACGGTTACAATACGGTGTTTACAAATGTTCTCTGTAAACTCTCAGTGTGTGTGTTACAATGTGTTCGCTCGCAAATCTATTCAGACTTGTCTAACTATGTTCTGTCTGATAGCTGTGTATTTATACTAGATGACTGATGAAATCAAGAACTGGACGAAAACACATCAACGAAATCCCAAGTCTAGATGAAATCAGGTGATTTCGTCCATCATTGATTTCACCATAAAGGGATTTCGCCCAAACAAGTGTTTTCGTCATGTGAGATTGGGCTTGGGCTTCATACAAACTTCGTCATACATGTCACATGGTATTTGGGCCTTGTCTCATGTTGGACCAAACATAACACAGAAATAGCTAATGAATTCATATAGAATTCACGTTCAATTCCTGCACACATATGTTATCATATGACAATGACATCATCATGACATCAACATGGTGATGTCATGGTGATGTGGCGACGGGAAAGGTTCGCGGCTCTCCGTGCTTCGCGTGTCGAACTCTGGGACGCACGACGGAGGAATGTCGTGACGTCGGGCTTGAGCCGATCCTAACTGGGTCGAACCGAACCGAGTTGAACTGAACCGAGTCGCGTCCACAAAATATGTATCAACAAACTCCCCCTTGGACGCTACTCGTGAGGTTCGTCTTCCGTGTCTTTTGTGTCTTTCATGTCGGAGGATCTTCAAAGGTCTTCACGTGTCATAGTCAGGGAGTGTATCAACAAACTCCCCCTTGAATGATGCTCGTGAATCTTTTGGACTTCAAAATTTTAGATCCTTGAGGTGTTGATGAGTGATCAACTGCAACCCGATCATCTTGATCTTCTGATTGCATCAACGCATGTCTTCACTTTACGGCTAGTCATCTGACACGTTCTCTTCGCCTTTAGCTGATTCTGATGTAGCATCTACACATACAAGAAAGCTAAACACGTAATGAGAACAACCGTTTTAGAATATAGACAAATTAAACAAACGACACATATGAGATCAAATCTCATTCAAGCACCGACCGACAATAGTTTGAAAGTTTAAACAAATTTGTTCAATTTTAGTTCTTAACTTTCAAAACTTGTTAACTTCGATAGTTTAAGAAGATGCAATTGTTTTCCGGCTTACAATCAGGATTTTGGGTAGGATAGACTTGAGTTCCAACATCGGTTAATCAAAAATAAACTAGAAGCAAAATCTTTTTGGCTTTTTATAAAGTTTAGATTAAAACACACCTAAAATCTTTTTGGAATTTTTCATTTTTCAAATGTAAAGACGGAAAGCAATAAACAAATATATACAAAGATGCAGAAACTGAAAACAGTAAATAAATATTTACAGACAACTTTTTGCGAGTTTCGAGGGTAAGAGAATCATATCAGTGTACGGTCATGTCAAAACGCTCTTTTTGTTCAATTAGTTAACATTTAGATAAGCATCCTATAACAATTATCGGTATTGTTGTCCACTTAAGCTCAACTTATCAGATGTAATCATGGCGAGGGGATACGTTAAGGTATGATTTATACTTACCGACCGATGTTCATCCACACACGACACATTCCCGTATCAAGGTATGCACGAGGGTTCATCTTACCGGTGAGTATACTGTTTATCATCCGTTTGACCGTATAAAAGATGTGAGAAACTCACTTATTTTGATTGAAAACAAGCCCTATGTGATAGAATCACTTATTGATGAGGAACTTGATTTTCAGATGCATGAGGGCACAGGAGCAAGTCCGTGAACAGGTCAGTACTTTCGTACAGCAGAGGGACGAACTTGACTCCCGGATAAATGTGATATATTATCACTTATTTTGTTTGGACATGTGATTGTTGATCACTTATTGAGGTCGAATGCAATATGTACACGTATGTATAGTATCATGGAAGACCTAGACTTCGTCTCCGTTATTTTTACGGTTTGATACAACCATGATACCCAGATGATAAGACAGCATAAAGACCGAATATCTCAGAACCTCGGCAATCAATCAAACGAAATTTCGGTACTAAGACCATATGCCAATGTGCGGCTCCCACCTGGTCTTCAGTCGATTAAGGTTTATATCACCCTGCACACTTTAAAATGATTGTGAGCCTACCAATACATATTATATAGAGCTGTTTATCGTTTTTCATTTTAAGTTCAGTTCGAAGAGGATTCGACAGACCACTGATGTACTATTTTATTCTCCTTTTCTCGCTAGGAAACTCATTTTTGTTTTTCTATTGTTTTTGAGTTTTGAAATTTTTCGATGTTTTTGAATTTTCAAATTTGGATTTACTCCCCCTAAAATCAACAAACTAAGATAAATTTTAAAAACACAGAGGTTTTGCAAAAACGATTTCCCGATATCGGTTAACTCATGTTTTACCTCAATGCCGTTTACTAAAATTAAGTTTTAATCAGAAAAGATTTATCGAATTTTGGAAAAATCAGTTGGCACGTCGGTAAGTGGTGCGGACCATGACAACATTGACGAGTTTCATAGTGAAACAATCACGTGTGAGGTGATATTCGAGATCAACGTGTCTGACCAAAGAGTGCTGATACGAGATGTTACTAAATCATAAAGCATCTTAAATATCGACAAGAATAGGAGAGATTAGAAATTTAAAACCGTATCCTGCAACTGCTTCGTGCATTGCAAGGAATCTGAGTGCTCTCCAAAACTGGATATCCACCCGGTGTGGATTTCAAAGTCGATTTTGTAGCTACTGAGAAATCTCTTCACAGCAACAAGATCATAAACCTATGGGTCCGGCTGGTTTTCCACATAGCACCAGCGAAGGTCTTTGACTTTCTCTTTGAGATGTAGTGTGCGGTTGTTCAATCCACGCTAAGGCATCCGCACACCCGGTTGGTTTGTTCAACAAACACATTTTCTACAATCACACCGCGAAGAAATGTACATTGCACGTTCATCTTGTTGATTTTGAACTTCTGACGTGCTGCAGGTGCGTACATTTTGATTGAATCTATCCTGGGGACCCGATCAAAGCCTTGAACAATTAAACTTTGGAATGATTTTTCATTTTTTCGAAGCTTTACAATTTCTTTCGACAGACAATTCTGTCTTCTTTTCTTTTTCTCTCCATTAAAGGCAACAATTTCTTTTGTCGCCGATCTTGTGCATGGACACTCCACAATTAACAATCCAATAACTATCGATAGTTCCTCCTGGAACATCCTGCACACTCACTCAGAGATTAGTTGGAGAGGGGGACCCAAGCCTTCATAGACTTGGGTTGCCCGTGAGAATCAAGAAATGTAATTTCAATCTCTTGATGATTTGGAAATTTCACGCCTCCCCCTGAACCTTCACCCGTTTTAGGTTTCCAATACTGTTTTCATTTACCAGATTGTGCATTATTAACATTTTTTGGTGTTAACGGTTGTGATGAACTTGGTTCCCTTTTAACAGATTCCGGTTTTAAAGCCTTTTCGATCACCTTCACATTTTGACGTCGTTGTTTTGTTTCTTGTTCTTTAACAGTTCTTTTATCATGTTTTGGTGAAACAGGACGACGTTGTGGATGAACTTGTTCAAAAGGGGCTCTTTCAACAAAATTTGGTTTGGGCGAGTTTGTGCAGTCTCTAATGATGTGCCCAACCTTCCCACATTTGAAACAAGTTCTCCTTTCAACAAACTTAGGAGAACCGGTTCGACTTTCACTTATTGAACCTGTAGACCCAGAGGTACTTGTTCCTTTATCACACCCATTTGTGTGTTGGGTGTAATTGTTTTGAGCGTTACGTTTTAAAAACTTGACTTGTTGGACAAAATCGGTGTTTGATTTGTTTTCAAAAGTCTCAATTTTATCAGTACCCTTGGATGCTACAAATTTAACATCATTGTTTTTCTTCTTGAAACGAGCTCCTTTGGTCTCAACCTTCGGTTGTGAACCTTTAGAATTTTGAGCTCGCTGTTGTTGCTGTTAACCCTTAAAAGCAATAGGTTGTTGCTTCGTTGGTGATTTTTGATTTCCAAATTTTCTTCTAACTTCAGCTTTTGGAATCGGATCACACTGAGTTACTGAAACTCTCGGGATCCCCTTTTCCAAAAACTTACTGGTAGTATCTTCAAACACTTTATCAATCAAAGATTGATTGACATTTTTAATTGGAAAAGTTGTGTTTGAATAAATTTTATCATCACCAACTAAAGTGTACAACACGTTATTACTCTTAACGGTAGACCCATATTACTTGTCATCCTTGACAGGATCTATCACTTATTTGACAACTGGTTGAACAACAGGAGTAGGAGGATCACAAAGAATATGATTCTCAATTGGAATTTCTACTCCTTTCATCTTGTCAAGTGATTTATCCTGATCACGCATATCTGATTCTGGTTCATCATCAGACGACTCATAGTCCTCAATGATTGGAGGACTTTGTTTCACAGATGTTGAAGTTTCTGTTTGCTTAGATGATGTACTTGAAGAACTGTCGGTGTAACACCTCGAAAATTTACGTCCAATAATGTATTGACACGTGTCATGGGCTTTGAATATGTGAAAACATACTTTAGAGGGACTAAAGTTGACAAACAGTGAAACTATGTGAATATAAGGGTCCAAAGTGTCAACAATGGATAAATAGGCTCTAAAATAACCCTCCATGATGTTTATAATCTTAAACGGATAAATCATGGATCATACGAAGCGGAAAATGAAAGAAAGTGAGGAATTACAAACTACAGGGGCTAAATGTGTCAACATGTTGAAAGTATACCTCTGAGTGACCTTTTGGCAAACCCGAAGCCTTGTAATGATAAAATATACTCACTAGAATATGTGATAAAAATTTCATCAAGTTTCGTTATCATATGAGAAAGTTATGATCAAAATCGTGCACGAAGGGTTAAATGCGTTAACGTTGAATTTCGAGACTTTTCGGGTAAGCACAAAGTTAACCAAGGACTTTACCATGTTTATAAAAGTCCCAAGGTCCTTAAAAATAAGATTTTAGGGTCTAATGTGCAAGAAAAGGAGCCAAAACCACGTAACAAAAGCCAAGGACTGATTTGTAAATGTTGAAAACTTGTTAAGCTGGTCATCAGCTTGTACGCGGCCCGCGTAAGGGGCCTCGCGGCCCGCGAACAACTCACCAGCGAACAAACAGCGACCAGGTGCCAGTTGCAGGTCTGTTTTCTAGTTGTTTCCAGCTGTTGTCGATACCTGGGGCTCTCCAATGGGTTTTAATGCATGTAGGGGCACTTGGACTCTTCTTACAACATCAGAGACTCATGTGGCAACATCAAATAAGATCAAAATTGGCATAAAAAGGGTCTTGTAGTTGCAAACATTCAACACTTACATTTTCAAAAATTCACAAGATCATCTCTGGAGCTCTCTGGACGTCAAGACAACTTTCTAGTGATCTCTAAGCTTAATTAGGACTCTTGTAAGTATTCATAACCCTCTCAAATTCGTTCTAGCTTAGTAAATTAGCTAATAGTCAAACCATCGTAAATTAAGTTTGACTTCGTGATTAAACGAATTTTGCTTAGTCATTTCTCAAATTGAAAGTACCAACAAGTTGGTATTTATGTGGGTAACAAACCCTCAAAAGGGTATTTTCAGATTTCCACTCTAAGTATGTTAATTGTCGAGTCAAAGCTTGTTTCAAAAAGTCAACAGAATAATTATTTGCAAATTTAAGCATGATTAGCAATGTAGGGTACATGCAACCTGTTTGATCATTAAAATAACTTGGTAATTAATGTAAGAACATGTCTCAACATGTTCATCTCGACAATTTTCAGTTTAAACCCGGATTGGAACCGAAAGTCGCATAATTTGACTTTTTCTTTGACTTTCAGTTCTGATCCGTTCATGCATGTTTGAGATCTGCCTTAGAGCTTATTTTGGACCAATTTTCGTATAAGTATAACTCTCTGAGATTTTACAACTTGGTTCAATATTTATCGGATTCATATGCATGTTTCCGATTTATGCTTAAAAGTTGACTATTATGCCCTTTTGATTATAAAACGGGATTTTTTGAAAAAGTGAAAGAGTAGAAACATTTGTTACTGATTTATAAACTTGCACCTAAAATTTGATATCAGTTTGAGGTCTAGATTAAGAGTTATGCTCATTATCGTAATTTGAAAGCTTTATGTTAATTAAATGGCGTAATTAGCGAATAGCCTATTTAAACCCACTTTTTGATATCAAACTTTTTTACCCACTGATGTTATATAATATTTTGGGATTTTTGAAGATTTTTATTTAATTTTTGGCTGAGCATAACATAGGTCTCTAAGCTTAATTCGGTAAATACCGATTTTGCCCTTTTTAGCCATAAAATGAGTTTTATAAATCCTTTTGACCCCAAACCTTTTTCTACTGATTTTATTTGTTAAATAAAATATTTTGATCCTTCTGGAATTATAAAAATATCAGCTTTCCTTTAAAAACCCGGAAATGGCTCCAAATCGCCTTTTAAAACGTTTTTAACACATAGTATATGCTAGAACCATGTTAGACATATAAGATTGATACCTACTGATGTTTTTAACATATTTTTATATAATAACAGTAAGTACAAGTTTATAAACTCAGGTTTCCAGTTTTGACCTTTTTAGCCCTTGTGAAATTACCAAAATACCCCTAAGGTGCATAGTTTGGTTTTAAATGATAAATTTCACATATGGGTCATAACCTAATGTTGTAACATGTTAAATTAAGTATATTTACTGTATAAATCAGACCTGTAACTCAGATTACAAATTTAACTCTTTTATAATCTTTTAAATGACCAAAATGCCCTTATGAGGCGTAAATTGAGTTTAAATTCATTTGGGGCATAATAGAAAATATCTTACTGATATTATAACATATTTAAGCCATATTATCTCAGGGAACTTGCATATGACTCTTATGGTTACCCGTAACGCCCTTTTCGCGTCTGGTTCGGTTTATGTAACTAGTTTGCATAAATTGACCGAAACGGGTCAAACATTATCATTTTTGTCTCAAAATCCAGAATGTGTTTAGTATACCCATATTATACAAGTCTTCAAACTTGTTGGGTCTAAATTACATTCTATCCGGTCTTCGCTTAATCGTGCGTTTGAACCGTATCATCCTTAAAACTAACCGGTCTAGGCTTAGGCTTAAATAAAGACCCGTTAGAAGTCTAATAGGTTATTATAAACCTTTTGTTCCAGAATAGAAGAACCAGTAAAAGCTACCTTCACTTGCTTGTTGTGATTTATACTTACCAAGGTAAATACTTTTAACTTATTTTCCCTAAACGGGCTTGGGTTACGGTATATAGAATACCGCTTGATCGAGCATCAAATCTTACATCTTTGGGTGGTTAATTGAATAATTTGATCGGCTCGTTTAAACAGTCTTGTTCACTTAAAGCCTTTGGGGGGTTAATGACCATGTCCCAGATATCCTTGGCATCATCTTACGAGATGGCCACGACCTGAGCACGAGGTGTAGGCGTGCACCTGTCAGTGTATAACTCATTAATGTGGTGGGTCTATTGATCTTTAACCCGGACAAGATCCGGGCTACTGAACGCACAAGTAACATGTAATTCGTTCACAAGATTATATCAAATAATTATCCCAAGTTATAAAAATGTTTTGTGCCATGAGCATTTAAATCAATTTTCAACCCTTTTCAAAATGAGTCAGTTAGATTGTATTTACCAATGTAAACTGACGTATTTTTCCCAAAAGGTTAAGTGCAGGTACTACACGTAATAGGCTGGCTGTCTTCTAGAGCGTCTACAATAAGTCTCGCAAGCTTGGATGACAATAAACTGTTGAACAACATCTTATTTTATTTTTGATCCGCCTGTGGATCCGTTTCAACTATTAGTGATATTTAATATTACACTTTATTAAAGTTGAAATGAATCTATCTTTGCTTCCGCTGTGCATTTATATATTGTGTTGTTTGTCTATGATGATACCAACTACGTCACGATACTCCCCACCGGGCCCACCGGTGACACGTGGAAAATAGGGGTGTGACAGGTTGGTATCAGAGCCAACTCTGAGTGAATTAAACACTAGCCTTTTGTGTTTAATCTCAGTTACACAATTGCACATTCCTCGATTCTCGAGTCTAGACAAAGAACTTAGGAAATTTCCAAATTTTTGTTTTATTTCTAACTTTGTCTTATATATATTTTTGTTGTATCACTTGTTGTTTTTGACAGGATCACAAAATGCCACCACGAATGAGGGGAAGAGGCAGAGGACAAGGAGCACATGTAGCCCCAAACGACCACGAGGCCGGACCGTCACACCGGCGAACACCTTCGGATCCTCATAACACAGATGCTCAAAATCTTTGGAGGTCTTTTATCGAACCAGCTAGGCACTCAGTTTCACTGAGTACCTCACCTTCCATCCCACACTCCTTCGGGCCTCATTCAGAAAATGAGCCCCACAACTCTCACCAGTCCTATATACCTCTCCAAGGACACCAATCACCCTTTGACCACCTCTCACCAGTTTTCCAAGGGCAGTTCAACCCTGCCGACTACCTTGATGTACCAATGGGTTATAACCCACTTGGACCCGAAGACCACTTTCCTGGTTGCAACCCGATGGACATCGATGAAGATACCGATCCTGCAATGCCACCCTCCGGAACACCGAACCACCCCATCGAAATTTCTGATGGGTCACCGTTTGTGGGATCACCATACAATGGTCCCAATAGCTTTGAGGAGAAATTCAGGCAGCATGACTGGGTATTTACTCCCAGTTACCATAGCTCTCCTCTGCATCAGCCACACCACTCTCCCCTGCACCAGCCACATCACTCCCCTCTACACCAGCAGGAGCAGCCACAGCAGCAGCAGCAGCAGAATCCTTCCGAGGATTCTCGACTTGTCGCGGTCACTCCGCCGCCACCACCGCCTCAGCTTCAGCCGCCCTCGCCTCCGAGGCGGAGGAGGACGACAGTGCGAATATCCACACGAGGGGGAGTGCGTATCAGCACCCCTCCACTTTCGAGTGGCAGTCATTACTCGCCGGTCCACGAAGAACCAGAGACGGGAGAATCTTCACACCCTGTCTCAGAAGTGAACTCTGCACCGGTTGCGCCACCACCACAGCCACCATTGGGTTTTGGAGACCCAATCCCCACTTACACTGGTGCTGCAGCATTCAACCCCTTCGAGCAGCCGATTCTCACAGGTTACAACTTTGCTGAAGACCCCTACTGGTTAGCTTCAAGCTTCAACGCTCCTCGACCGGAAGGTCCTTATGGAGGTCCCTGGGCTACGGGACCCTCAACCTATGGATACCCACCCTATGGGTATCAGCAACTGCCGCCTTCTCAACCTCAGCATTTTCAGCCACCACCTCAGGCGCCGGCGATGTCACCGCCCCAAATGCAAGAAATCCTTCATGAGATACAAGAGGTGCGTCAAGAGATGCGGCATGAGTTGCGGCAGGATCGGAGGCATAACCGGGGGATGTTTAAGAAGATGGTGGATTTGATTAAGGGGAAGAGCAAGAAGGATCACTGAATCCTTTGTTTTTTTGGTTATCTTAGTGTGGTACTCATGTCCCTGCGTGGACATTTATTTTTCTGTACTCTACCCCTGCGTGGGTATTTCTTTCTGTTCTGCCCCTGCGTGGGCATATCTTTTTAATTGACCCATGCGTGGGTTTGTTTATTTTTTTTGGCCCCTGCATGGGCATGTTGTTTATGTAAAAGTCCCGTTTAGGGCAAACTCGTATTGGTTTAAATTTTTCATGGTATGGTTAATTTAAGTTTTTCATTTTTAAATTATGTGTATAAACATAGTGTATAAATAAATGAAAAATAACATTTATTAATTTGATTTACCATTTTAATAAAATAATAAGAATCCTAAAAAGGTAAAACCTAGCTTGAATGTCATATTAAAGACCTGGCCAATATGGTAGAACCTGTTTAAAAAGATTCAAATCTCTGTTAACATCTGTAAACATGTTAACATTCTTGGCTAGTGTGATCCGTAAAATCACACATGCCACCCTTTTAATAAATTATCCAAGTTTATATTTTTATATATAATTGGTTGTGACATAATGCCTACGGGCTATAATTAATGTCATATAAAACAAAAGACAGCTGTAGTTTATAGACTCCCTGCCAAGAAAATGATTGATTTGTCTTATTTATTCAAACTTTAATCCTACAAGATCTAAATTTATAATTTAGATATTTGTCTACGTGACTAGGCCTATTGTGCCAATATTTTATTTCATTCTAGGATAAAGTTATTAATAAAAAGTCCTGAATGAAATTACTTAACAAATTAACTAATATGGCTTTTATTTACCATGCTTAATAAATCGTCAAGAACGATAATACTGTTTAGGCTTCTAAATAGACCTTGTCCTGATTTTATGTAGCAGTTAAGACTACATGGCTAAGTCTGAAGAAATAAACAGTCATCCGGTGGAAAACCCTGATAACACTAAAATACTTGTAACTGGTGCGGAGCTACAAGCATTAGTTGAAAATGCTGTTACCAGAGCCATTGAAAGGCAATATAGTGAATCAAACGGGACCCGGAGTAGGACCCGATCTGCACCACGTTCCAAACCAAAAGTCCACTCGGAGGCTCATAGCAAACCGCCCTCTAAGAAAGATCGGCCTAAGAAAGATGAGCTCAAGAAGGATGATGAGGATCATCACTCCTCTAACCAAAACAGTGTCCCGATAAAGAAGGTCGAGCATCAACAGGAACCGCGTAGTAAGTCCTGTACGTATAAATACTTCGTCTCATGTAAACCCAGAGACTTTACTGGGGAGAAAGGAGCGGTCGACTGCATGACCTGGTTGGACGAAACGGATACAGTAGTAGACATCAGCGGGTGTGCTGAACGGGATGTAGTGAAATATGTATCCCAATCGTTCAAAGGAGAAGCACTGGCGTGGTGGAAGTCTCTCATACAAGCTGCGGGGAAGATCCCACTCTACAACTTATCATGGGATCAGTTCGTTGCTCTGGTTAAAGAAAATTATTGCCCGCAGCACGAAGTAGAAGGAATCGAATCAGATTTCTTAGCTTTGGTAATGAAGAATCTAGATTGTCAGGCTTACCTCACCACTTTCAATACTCTATCTCGGTTGGTTCCATACTTGGTAACCCCAGAATCGAAAAGGATTGTTCGTTTCATTGGGGGTTTAGCCCCTGAAATTAAAGCAAGTGTTAAGGCATCAAGGCCTGCAACCTTCAGATCAGCAGCTGATCTATCTCTATCTCTAACCTTGGACATAGTCAGGTTGAGAGCGCTCAGGAACTCAGAAGAAAATAAGAGGAAGCGTGAGGACGATACCTCACGAAGATCGGAGAAGAGACACCGAGGAAATAACGACCACAAGAAAGGGTCGGGATCTAAGAAGGACGGGCAACAATCGGGGGATAAGCCCAAATGTAAAACTTGTAAGAAGAATCATTTTGGGAAGTGTCGATTTGAGTCAAAATCCCAGTCTAACATGAGATCCTGTGGGATTTGCAAATCTACGGATCATAAGACTTTGGAGTGTAAGAAGCTAAGGATGCAACATGTTACGGTTGCAACGAAAAAGGGCACATTAAGTCCAATTGCCCAAAGAACGCCAAGAAAGCCAAGGACGGGAAGAAGACCAATGCGAGGGTCTTCAAGATGGACGCTAAGGAAGCTGTTCAGGATGACAACGTGATTACAGGTACTTTTCTCGTAAATGATGTTTTTGCTAGAGTATTGTTTGATTCTGGAGCAGATAAGTCTTTTGTTGATGATAAGTTCTGTAAGTTATTAAACCTACCTGTTAGAACCTTAAGTGTAAAATACGAGGTGGAATTAGCTGATGGAACCATAGAGACAGCCTCAACTGTTTTAGATGGATGTGTTATATCCATTAGGAATCATTCTTTTCCTTTGTCCTTACTTCCCTTTAAGCTAGCCGGCTTTGATGTAGTTATAGGCATGGATTGGTTATCGCATAACCAAGCCCAGATTGTGTGCAACAGAAAGCAAGTGATAGTCAAAACTCCGTCTGGTAAGTCACTTACCATTCAGGGGGATACCCAACATGGATTGCCAGAGCAAGTGTCCATGCTCAAGGCATCTAGATGCTTGGGAAAGGGTTGTGTCGTTTATATGGCACAAGTTACTATTGATGAGCAGAAACCCAAGATTGAAGACATCCCTGTCATTTCGGAATATCCTGAAGTTTTCCCTGAAGAACTACCTGGTTTACCACCAGATAGGCAACTGGAATTCCGAATTGACATCATCCCTGGAGCAGCACCTGTTGCTAGAGCACCTTATAGGTTAGCACCAACGAAGATGAAGGAGTTAAGGACGCAGTTAGATGATCTACTAGCCAAAGGTTTCATTAGGCCAAGTTCGTCTCCTTGGGGAGCACCGATTTTGTTTGTCAAGAAGAAGGATGGATCGATGCGTCTGTGCATCGATTACCGTGAGCTTAATAAGGTCACCATCAAGAATAGGTATCCTTTGCCCAGGATCGACGATCTGTTCGATCAGTTACAAGGAGCAAGCTATTTTTCTAAAATCGACTTGAGGTCAGGCTATCATCAGTTGAAGGTCAAAGATGAAGATGTGCACAAGACAGCGTTTAGGACTCGTTATGGACATTACGAGTTCCTAGTGATGCCTTTCGGGCTCACTAACGCACCAGCCGCATTCATGGATCTCATGAATCGCGTCTGCAAGCCTTATCTGGACAAATTCGTCATCGTCTTTATTGACGACATCCTTATTTACTCGAAGAATCAAGTTGACCACGAGAAACACCTTCGCTGTATTCTCAAACTTCTACATCATGAGAAACTCTATGCCAAATTTTTGAAGTGCGAATTTTGGCTTCGAGAAGTCCAATTCCATGGACATGTGGTAAGTGAGCGTGGTATCCAAGTGGATCCCGCTAAGGTATAAGCAGTTATGAATTGGCAAGAGCCAAAGACGCCTACCGAGATTCGCAGTTTCCTGGGTTTAGCAGGATATTATAGGCGTTTCATCGAAAACTTCTCAAGGATTGCTGCGCCCCTAACCTCGTTGACACGTAAGAAGGTTAAGTTTGATTGGGGCCCTAAGCAGCAGGAATCCTTTGACATCCTGAAGAAAAAGTTGAGCAGTGCACCAGTGTTAACATTGCCCGATGGTATAGAAGAATTCATGGTGTATTGTGATGCATCACACACTGGTATGGGCTGTGTACTCATGCAGAGAGGCAAGGTTATTGCCTACGCTTCACGACAGCTAAAAGTGCATGAGAAGAACTACACCACCCACGACTTGGAGCTGGGTGTCGTTGTATTTGCATTAAAACTTTGGAGGCACTACTTGTATGGTACCAAGTGTGTGATCTATTCAGATCACAAGATCCTTCAACATTTGTTCAATCAGAAGGACTTGAACATGCGACAAAGACGATGGATGGAAACTTTAAATGATTACGATTGTGAAATAAGATACCATCCAGGCAAGGCAAATGTAGTTGATGACGCCTTAAGCAGAAAAGAAAGAGTGAAGCCAATAAGAATCAATGCCAAGCGCATTGAAATAAGGAATATTTTGAACGAAAGGGTGTTAGCTGCACAGAAGGAAGCTGTGTTGGAAGCTAATTATCCTGAAGAAAAGCTAGGAGTAACTGAGGAGCAGTTATCCTATGACAAAGACGGAATGCTAAGATTGAATGGACGAATATGGGTTCCAGTTTATGGAGGACTTCGGGATGTTATCCTCCAGGAAGCCCACAGTTCCAAATATTTCGTTCATCCTGGAGCTGATAAGATGTACCAGGATCTAAAAGCAAACTACTGGTGGATTGGTTTGAAAAGGTCTGTAGCTGCCTATGTAGCTAAATGTTTGACTTGTGCGCAAGTCAAAGCGGAGCATCAAAAGCCGTCAGGTTTGTTACAACAACCTGAAATTCCCACATGGAAGTGGGAGATGGTGACGATGGATTTCATCACCAAGTTGCCAAAGACGAGAAAGGGAAATGATACTATATGGGTCATAGTAGATAGACTGACGAAGTCAGCACATTTTCTACCCATCAAGGAGACCTATAGCTCCGATATATTAGCCCAGTTATACGTTGATAAGATTGTAGCTTTGCATGGAATACCTGTGTCTATTATCTCTGACAGAGATACTAGATACACGTCACATTTTTGGAAGAGTTTCCAACAATCTTTGGGAACTCGTTTAAATTTTAGTACGGCTTATCATCCTCAGACTGACGGTCAGAGTGAGCGTACTATTCAAACGTTGGAAGACATGCTACGTGCATGTGCGATCGACTTAGGTGGTAATTGGGATAAGAACCTACCACTAATTGAGTTCTCCTACAACAATAGCTACCACACCAGCATAAAAGCTGCGCCTTTTGAAGCCTTATACGGTAGAAAGTGTAGATCGCCCATTTGTTGGGCGGAAGTTGGAGATGTCCAACTATCAGGACCAGAGATAGTTTTTGAGACTACGGACAAGATTGACCAGATTCGCGATCATTTGAAAGCTGCCAGGGATAGGCAGAAAAGTTATGCGGATCCAAAGCGTAAGGCTTTTCACTTCGAAGTGGGTGATAAAGTGTTGCTTAAAGTATCACCCTGGAAGGGGGTGATGCGATTTGGTAAGAAAGGCAAGCTAAGCCCGAGATACATAGGACCTTTCGAGGTTATCGAACGTGTCGGGTCAGTTGCTTATAAGTTAAACTTGCCTGAAGAACTTAGTGCTATCCATAATGTGTTCCACATCTGTAATTTGAAGAAGTGTTTCGCTGATGAATCACTGGTTATACCGCATACGGATGTACATATAGATGAAAGCTTGAAATTTGTGGAAAAGCCATTGTCGATTGAAGATCGACAGGTAAAGAAGCTTCGAAGGAAGCATGTACCTATTGTTAAGGTCAAATGGGATGCCCGTAGAGGTCCCGAATACACATGGGAGGTGGAATCCACGATGAAAGAAAAATACCCTCATTTGTTTCAGTAAATCTCGAGGTCGAGATTTCTTTTAAGGGGGTGAGGATGTAACACCTCGAAAATTTACGTCCAATAATGTATTGACACGTGTCATGGGCTTTGAATATGTGAAAACATACTTTAGAGGGACTAAAGTTGACAAACAGTGAAACTATGTGAATATAAGGGTCCAAAGTGTCAACAATGGATAAATAGGCTCTAAAATAACCCTACATGATGTTTATAATCTTAAACGGATAAATCATGGATCATACGAAGCGGAAAATGAAAGAAAGTGAGGAATTACAAACTACAGGGGCTAAATTTTTCAACATGTTGAAAGTATACCTCTGAGTGACCTTTTGGCAAACCCGAAGCCTTGTAATGATAAAATATACTCACTAGAATATGTGATAAAAATTTCATCAAGTTTCGTTATCATATGAGAAAGTTATGATCAAAACCGTGCACGAAGGGTTAAATGCGTTAACGTTGAATTTCGAGACTTTTCGGGTAAGCACAAAGTTAACCAAGGACTTTACCATGTTTATTAAAGTCCCAAGGTCCTTAAAAATAAGATTTTAGGGTCTAATGTGCAAGAAAAGGAGCCAAAACCACGTAACAAAAGCCAAGGACTGATTTGTAAATGTTGAAAACTTGTTAAGCTGGTCATCAGCTTGTACGCGGCCCGCGTAAGGGGCCTCGCGGCCCGCGAACAAGTCCCAGCGAACAAACAGCGACCAGGTTCCAGTTGCAGGTCTATTTTCGAGTTGTTTCCAGCTGTTGTCGATACCTGGGGCTCTCCAATGGGTTTTAATGCATGTAGGGGTACTTGGACTCTTCTTACAACATCAGAGACTCATGTGGCAACATCAAATAAGATCAAAATTGGCATAAAAAGGGTCTTGTAGTTGCAAACATTCAACACTTACATTTTCAAAAATTCACAAGATCATCTCTGGAGCTCTCTGGACGTCAAGACAACTTTCTAGTGATCTCTAAGCTTAATTAGGACTCTTGTAAGTATTCATAACCCTCTCAAATTCGTTCTTGGTAAATTAGCTAATAGTCAAACCATCGTAAATTAAGTTTGACTTCGTGATTAAACGAATTTTGCTCAGTCATTTCTCAAATTGAAAGTACCTACAAGTTGGTATTTATGTGGGTAACAAACCCTCAAAAGGGTATTTTCATATTTCCACTCTAAGTATGTTAATTGTCGTGTCAAAGCTTGTTTCAAAAAGTCAACAGAATAATTATTTGCAAATTTAAGCATGATTAGCAATGTAGGGTACATGCAACCTGTTTGATCATTAAAATAACTTGGTAATTAATGTAAGAACATGTCTCAACATGTTCATCTCGACAATTTTCAGTTTAAACCCGGATTGGAACCGAAAGTCGCATAATTTGACTTTTTCTTTGACTTTCAGTTCTGATCCGTTCATGCATGTTTGAGATCTGCCTTAGAGCTTATTTTGGACCAATTTTCATATAAGTATAACTCTCTGAGATTTTACAACTTGGTTCAATACTTATCCGATTCATATGCATGTTTCCGATTTATGCTTAAAAGTTGACTATTATGCCCTTTTGATTATAAAACGTGATTTTTGAAAAAGTGAAATAGTAGAAACATTTTTTACTGATTTATAAACTTGCACCTAAAATTTGATATCAGTTTGAGGTCTAGATTAAGAGTTATGCTCATTATCGTAATTTGAAAGCTTTATGTTAATTAAATGGCGTAATTAGCGAATAGCCTATTTAAACCCACTTTTTGATATCAAACTTTTTACCCACTGATGTTATATAATATTTTGGGATTTTTGAATATTTTTATTTAATTTTTGGCTGAGCATAACATAGGTCTCTAAGCTTAATTCGGTAAATACCGATTTTGCCCTTTTTAGCCATAAAATGAGTTTTATAAATCCTTTTGACCCCAAACCTTTTTCTACTGATTTTATTTGTTAAATAAAATATTTTGAGCCTTCTGGAATTATAAAAATATCAGCTTTCCTTTAAAAACCGGGAAATGGCTCCAAATCGCCTTTTAAAGCGTTTTTAACACATAGTATATGCTAGAACCATGTTAGACATATAAGATTGATACCTACTGATGTTTTTAACATATTTTTATATAATAACAGAAAGTACAAGTTCATAAACTCAGGTTTCCAGTTTTGACCTTTTTAGCCCTTGTGAAATTACCAAAATACCCCTAAGGTGCATAGTTTGGTTTTAAATGATAAATTTCACATATGGGTCATACCCTACTGTTATAACATGTTAAATTAAGTATATTTACTGTATAAATCAGACCTGTAACTCAGATTACAAATTTAACTCTTTTATAATCTTTTAAATGACCAAAATGCCCTTATGAGGCGTAAATTGAGTTTAAATTCATTTGGGGCATAATAGAAAATATCTTACTGATATTATAACATATTTAAGACATATTATCTCAGGGAACTTGCATATGACTCTTATGGTTACCCGTAACGCCCTTTTCGCGTCCGATTCGGTTTATGTAACTAGTTTGCATAAATTGACCGAAACGGGTCAAACATTATCATTTTTGTCTCAAAATCCAGAATGTGTTTAGTATACCCATATTATACAAGTCTTCAAACTGGTTGGGTCTAAATCACATTCTATCCGGTCTTCGCTTAATCGTGCGTTTGAACCGTATCATCCTTAAAACTAACCGGTCTAGGCTTAGGCTTAAATAAAGACCCGTTAGAAGTCTAATAGGTTATTATAAACCTTTTGTTCCAGAATAGAAGAACCAGTAAAAGCTACCTTCACTTGCTTGTTTTGATTTATACTTACCAAGGTAAATACTTTTAACTTATTTTCCCTATACGGGCTTGGGTTACGGTATATAGAATACCGCTTGATCGAGCATCAAATCTTACATCTTTGGGTGGTTAATTGAATAATTTGATCGGCTCGTTTAAACAGTCTTGTTCACTTAAAGCCTTTGGGGGGTTAATGACCATGTCCCGGATATCCTTGGCATCATCTTACGAGATGGCCACGACCTGAGCACGAGGTGTAGGCGTGCACCTATCAGTGTATAACTCATTAATGTGGTGGGTCTATTGATCTTTAACCCGGACAAGATCCGGGCTACTGAACGCACAAGTAACATGTAATTCGTTCACAAGATTATATCAAATAATTATCCCAAGTTATAAAAATGTTTTGTGCCATGAGCATTTAAATCAATTTTCAACCCTTTTCAAAATGAGTCAGTTAGATTGTATTTACCAGTGTAAACTGACATATTTTTCCCAAAAGGTTAAGTGCAGGTACTACACGTAATAGGCTGGCTGTCTTCTAGAGCGTCCACAATATGTCTCGCAAGCTTGGATGACAATAAACTGTTGAACAACATCTTATTTTATGTTTGATCCGCCTGTGGATCCGTTTCAACTATTAGTGATATTTAATATTACACTTTATTAAAGTTGAAATGAATCTATCTTTGCTTCCGCTGTGCATTTAAATATTGTGTTGTTTGTCTATGATGATACCAACTACGTCACGATACTCCCCACCGGGCCCACCGGTGACACGTGGAAAATAGGGGTGTGACAGTCCGATTTGAACCCTAGGCCAGTAGTAACTTCCTCATAATCAAGAGGCACACTGGGTTCAAAACGAGGCATATCCTCTTCATCGGGCGACTTGGTATAGTCGTGTCTCAAAGGGGGTGGACACGCCTTATAACCAATGCCTTTAACGTTTCCCTTTAGTTTCTGAACGTCAATGATGTGATCAAGCATATATCTGGAGTTAGAATAACTATCCAATTTGAGCTTGATCGCTTCATATTCACACTTGGCCACGGCTAGCTCTTTCTTGGTTTCCTCAATGATATTAATGTAGTTATTAATACCAATTTGTTTGTTGAAAACAGTTTTTGTTAATTCGGAAACACTTTTCTTTTGGTTTTCAATAACTGTTTTAAACTCCTTTTCATTTCGAGCTAAGGCCATGTTTGCCTCTTTGCACTTAGACAGTTCAATAACCAAACTCTGATTGTGACTATGAACCGTTTCAGATTCAAGCTTCAATTCAGTACAAGAATTACAAACACTAGGAGTAGGAGGATCAGAATTTACCTGACTTGTCGAGGCCGAGACATTTTCCATAAAGGCAGTCTGATAAGAAAAAGATCCATCTTCAGAATGATAATCTCTCGCATTCGAGCTTTCTTCATCTGAACTCCCGCTATAACCCGAGTTGTCGTCACTTTCAGAAAATTCTTCCTTGTGAACGTGCTTGATGTGATTAATGATCTTCGCATAACATGCACTTCCTCCTCCTAACTGTATGGACCAATCACATCCTTCATCGGCTTGAACTATCAATGCCCGGTTGGGGTTTGAAGGCCCTGACTGGTTGGTTTGGTTGCTAGCAGCTACTATCCCTCTTTCGTTGTTAGCTTGATTTGAAGTACTTGTTTGATTTTGGAAGGGATTTTGGTTGCCTTGTTGGTTGCCTTGTTTGCTCGGTCGCGTGCATTCACGTTTGAAGTGACCCTTTTCACCGCAATTAAAGCATGTGACAGCACCCTTGTCAAACCCGTACTTGGTATCCCTTTTGCTTTCCAAGCTGGTTCTCCCGGTTCTGCTCATATAATCCTTTGCCCTTCTCACAGCGCTAGCAAACGCCCACTTGAAATCCATTAACTCCATTTCGTCCCTGTCTATCTGCTGATAGTCTTCGTTTGTCAAATTAATATTGCCAATTTGACTTGCGACTAATCCGCTGTAGGCATTAACCATAGTGGTAAGAATTTCAATGTGATCCCGTGCAGCTTCTACACTCACTTTGGAAAGATTTGAAGTATCAGGTTTGTTACCATAGAAGGCTTGTTGTGGTTGGGCTTGTGGTGGGGGTTTAGAAAAATAGGCAGTTGGATCAAATTGGGGTTGAGGTGTGTCAATTTGAGGTTTCGGAAGATAGGCATTTATATCAAATTGGGGTTGAGGTGTGGCTACTTGAGGTTTAGAAAAATAGGCAGCTGGATCAAATTGGGGTTGGGGTGGTGCAACTTGAGGTTTAGAAAAATAGGCAGTTGGATCAAATTGGGGTTGGGGTGGTGCAACTTGAGGTTTCGGAAGATAGGCATTTATGTCAAATTGGGGTTGAGGTGTGGCTACTCCTCCAAAATAGGATCTTGGGTCGAAAGCATTTGACACATAAGTTGTTTGTATCTTTGGTTGCTGGCTTGTACTAGCAGCAGGAGCAATCCCTCCAAAGTACATCTCTGGATTTTGAGGGACAGGAATTAGTTTAGTTTTTTTGATTTCTTCTGCATCCTTGTTGTAACACCCTTATTATTATTTAAAGGTTTTCGTATAATTTACGAAAACAAACGAGTAATTATGATTTCAAATACATTGAAAATACGGGTTCATTAAACTTTATTTACAGAATTAAAAACTATACAACATATTATGGGTGAGTTCGTCATTTTACATAACAACGATACAAAGTGCGAAAGCTTATTTCTTGATCGTGTTCGGTTCTTCGTTGTGCTTGATCGTCCTCCGGTGCTAAAATTATACCTGAAACTCATAAAACATGAGTTGTATTAGTCATACGTAACTTAAAACGTATTTAAACGAGTCCGGGAAGCGAAACTGATTAAAATAAAATTTTTTCGCCAAAACAGGGTTTTTCGCGCCACGCAAAGGAACCCAGTTGCTCCCTCGCGCCACGCGAGGGAGACCGTTTTCCAGCAGGTCTGCAACTCAGTTCAGCTATGCCAGTTTTTACGGAAACGGCCATAACTTCTTCGTTATTAATCCGTTTTACCCGATTCTTTTTCCTACGCGTCCATAATTTAATCCTCCATCTTATGGAGTTAAAATACAACATCCAACAAAATAAATTTTTAGACTTTTAAGCCTTCGACTCATCACCTTTTTACCGAATTTTAACCCGTTTATGCATTTTATCAAACAAACGTATTTGTTTGATTCCTATATCACATACACTTCTTCAAATTAATGTTACCTACCATATTAGGTTCTAATCATAGGTTTATTACACAATTTAAACCCGTTTTCGCTCGTATGCTTATTTTGACCCGTTAAGGGTATTTAAGCACTTTGAAGCTTGAAATCGCTTTCATTCATTTCTAGCATTTTATTTCTACATTTCTTATCAAGTAATCTTCCACTACAACTATAAGTGTGTTGGATCTAATGTGGATATCTATATGTTCCGAGTTTTACCCCTCGGATTATTATTTTACGGCAAGACTCAAATAGAGCCATTTGACTAACGTATTACATCTTTCAACTTCTACACTTATTCTAAGTATTTATCAAATCATGAAACTCGTTTCCAAACAACCTTTAAGGGTTGTTTATTCAATTTAGCCTACAAGGGCGTTTTGGTCCATTTTGATCCTTCTTTTACGACAAAGGACTTTCAGATACTTGTTTGACCCAAAAATCCGGTCTTTTAACTATGACCTTGTTTAGAAACCATTATGTTTCTAAAATACTACATTTATAACTTGAATTATTCGATTTATCTTTAAGATAACCAAATATCTAATTTGACTTTGTTTAACTCTTAGAAAACCTCAAATTCTACATGATGAGTTGAATCATTACACAAACCTGGCTCGGATCAATGTATTGACCCGTTACGATACCTTGCCTTAGTGGTGCTTGTAACAACTCTCATCAAAAGTTATATTTATTTAATCAAATTATCCAATAGGAAACCTTAATTGAGAAACCCAAGTGATTCTGTATAATCCCTAAAATTTTTAGAATATTTGGAATCAGGATTAGGGCCCCTAAAACTCAGGGGGGGTAAACCCTATTCGGTAATATCTTAACAAAACGCTGTCAAAAATTCGAAATAACACGAAATCGACTCAGCAGGCCTATACTAGTGACAAGGCTACTCTAGGATAGGTGGACACCCCAGGCGAGTCGCGACAGGAGGATCACGACATCTCCCGCGACACGCGGGGGAACCCAATTTCACGTATAAATAGGATTGTCTGTTTCATGCAATTGGGTGTTCTTTCGACGTTCAATTTCAAATTGTACGCTGAGTTATAATCAAAACAGTCCCAAAACACACACTGATCACGAAGTGCTGCCACAATTCAGGGTAATAACTCGATCGCTGCTACGATTCAATGTCCGATCGATTAAACTATCCAATGGATGTTTAAGTGCTGCCCACATTAGGGTTTATGCTTTGTCATTCGTCGTTAAATCGATGGATGTTTAAGTATCGCACTTTGTCATTCGTTGAGAAGGTTTCAATCTCGTGAGTTATCGTAAATGATGTATTAAGTTACTAACCTAATTTGTGTGCTGATTATTTAAATTAGGTTATCAAGGCTAATCAGTAAACTAAGCTCTGTTAAATCTGCAATGTGAGTCATTCTCTTTTTATCAAATTACTTTTGAAATCATGTTTATTTTCAAAGGTTATAATTACAGTGATTAAGTATATCTAATCACCAAGTTACAGCCAGTATGTGGGGTTTTGTATACATTACTTGATAATCTTCACCATTGGACAACGAGTTAGCCAAGGGGTGATATGACCATAGTCACAGACACCATTGGACGAATGGGCCAATGGGTCGAGTGACAATTACTGTGGGTAGTTGGTTTGATATCTGAAACATTGTAATCTCTCTTAATACTGTAAATTATAACAAATGTGTCGTTTTATTTAATAGAATGATTCACTCAGTATTTCCCGCTGAAAAAACCTTTTTCAAACATGTTTCAGGTGATCTGTTGTGATTCAGGAAAAGTGCCGTGAAGCACTATCAGCTTAAGAAAGTGGCTCAGTATAAAAATAAATAAACATGTTTTGTAAAATAAACAGATTTCTTCGAGAAATCTCAATATTGTAAATTATCGGGTTTTATCCCAAATTGTGAAATAAAATAATCGGGAAATATTTCAGTTTTTAAAATGATCCTGAAGAAACTTCCGCTGTTAATTAAATACCACGGGATTTCTGTCCCGCGGCTCCTGAAACGGGTCAAACCGGGTCGGGGGCCGTGACAGAAATAAGGTGGTATCAGAGCCACTGATTTAAGCCTATTAAGTATTTAGAAATACTTAATTTTTACTGATTGCCAATTATGTGATTATGTGTTTTATTAACTGATTATTTGTTAATTACAGTATGGGTAAACAAAAGCTGTCAAACATCTATCTTAAACTAGATAGGTCATCCAACGAGAAAGGAAGTTCATCCCAAACAAAACCTTATGTAATTCCTGAAGAAGGAATATTTGTCCGTAAGGCACATTACGAGGAACCACTTTCTCCTAATATAAGAAGTTTGATTATTAGGAAAAGTCAGGAGGAAATAAGGAAAAACCGAGAGAAGAAAGTTAAACAAGAAACCCAGGATTTAATCAATAAATCACCTTGGGAGGACAAATTAGATGAGAAATGGGCAAATCTTTATATGCTAGCCACAGTAGCAGAAAATGCAAATCTCTAAATACTCAAAAGTTTTTAGCACTTTTATTTCCTAGAAACCTTATTTAGTAAATAAATAAGTTACAGTAAATCGTAGTATAATTTACTTGTCAGTTGTTTTATGTATGCAATAATATTTACGGGTTATCTATAAAATGTTGTTTTAACATTTGGTATGTATTTTGCATATATGCTAAACAGCATGAATGAGATATCTGAAGGTTTAGAAAATCTTAACCTCTATCCCGTTAAGATAGAAGTTTCCAAGGAATTCACCGGTTACTTCGCTGATAAAGAAGAACCCATGGAATTTCAATCCAAACCACTGGCAAAACCTAAACCCAAGAAAAGAAGCAGATTTGTGGGCTGGAGGCGTGTACGAAGGAAAAAGCCAGCAACAAGAAAGGTTACCAAAACTGAAGAACCAAAAGACAAAGGAAAGGGGGTAGAAATTGAGGAAAATATTAATCAAATAGAGTTAGAAACTGAGAATAGTTTTAAGCAAAGAGAAAGAGAAGTCGGAGAAAGTTCTAGACAGAAACAGAAAATGACTCCTTGGGAAGTTTTAGATCATAAATTAGTAATGAGTGACCTCATCGGACCTGCCGATGGAAACCTTGAAGCAGCTAATCCAAACCTTATATTTACTGAAGAAGATCTTTTCAGTTACCCACTAGAAGCTCCAATCCCAATCAACCTGGAACCTGCTATTCCAGGTCCTATTGTCCAACCTCAACCATTACCAGTAGAATTAGATGAATGGTGGACAACTGATTGGCAATACCAAAATCTTTTAAACAACCCCGATACATTATTCCCGCAAGTTGACCCAGAACCTCCACTATACCCAACTATGAGTCCGGAGAATCTGACTTAACTTCGCCTCTGGGGCGAAGAGTTAATTGATGCAGGAAATCGGATTAGGGATGTGGGAGAAAGAGTTACTTGGAAGTATGACGAAAGGGAGCGTCGTTTTTAAGAAATTAGCTGACCAGATAATGAGAGTTGCAGGAATATGTGTGAATAAATAATCATAATAACCAATATGTGTAATAACTTAACAATAAAACGTTGTATGATAATCGTGTGTACGAGACATAATATAATATATAGAAATGAAACTTGTGAAATCGATAATTTTAATTATACATGTCAATGTGATTATGTGCAAACTGTTTTATTATATTTATATTATACTAATTATTTACATAAAATTTATTATCAGATGTCAAACATTGGTAATGAACCAGTAAATGAGGTTAATCAGTCAGAGCAACATCCAGGAGATCAATATATGACTAGACAAGATATCGAAAATATTGTTGCTCAAGGGATAGCCAATGCTATTCCAGCATTCGTTGCTGCTATAAAGAATCCAATTGAACCGCAACAAATCATTCCTAGTAAACACATTTCTGAAGATAACTTCAGTAATAGTGTAAACGGAGGCAATGATCATGTCAATCATAATGTAGAACCACATCAAGTTCCATTTCCTAAGAAAATGAAAACTGCAACGCCTGGTTGCACTTTCAAAGAATTCCTTGCTTGTAAACCCACTGAATTTGCAGGCAATGAAGGAGCAACGGCATCACTGCGTTGGTTAGAGAAGACCGAAGCAGTAATTGCAATAAGTAAATGTGCTAAAGATGATCAGGTCATGTACGCATCAAATCTCTTCAAAGAAGGAGCACTTGAATGGTGGAACACTGTGTTACAATAAAAAGGAAGAATAATAGCTTATGCTATGACTTGGGAAGAATTTAAGGGTTTAGTAGAAAGAAAATTTTGTCCCGAGTATGAAAAGGAACAGATGACAAATAAGTTTCTAAATCATCGGATGATGGGTGTAGATTGTCGCGGTTATACTTCGACATTCTTTGAATATGCTAGAGTGGTACCAACACTGGCTTCGCCAGAACCGGTACTCATTTCTCGCTACATTTGGGGACTAATTAGCAAAATCCGCAATATTGTTAAAGCTGCGAGACCTCGCACTATTGACGGTGCTGTGGAATTAGCTAACACCCTAACTGATGAATTGGTGCGCACAAGAGATGAAGACAGAAAGAAAGAATTGGCTCAGAAAATTACCCAGGGATTTCGTATGGGTAATAATAGCAATTTCAAGAGAAGAGGAACAGGGCAACCTTCAAATCCGTCATTCTGCAGAAATTGCAAAAGGAAACATTTTGGAAGATGTAATATAATTTGCAATTTTTGCAAAATGACAGGACATCGTGAAGAAAACTGTAGGAAGAAATCCACAATTTGTTACAATTGTGGAGAAACTGGACATTTCAGGCCAGATTGCCCGAAATTGGTCAAACCAGCAGACAACAAAGCTAAATCAGCAGATGGAGCTACAAAGAAGAATGCTAGGGCATTTCAGCTAACTACTCAAGAAGCAGAACTTATCCCAGATGTGATAGCGGGTACGTTCTTAGTTCACAACATTTACGCCAAAGTATTATTTGACTCTGGTGCAAACCAAAGTTTTATTAATACTTCATTCTGCCAAGCTCTTAATTTACCCTTAACCAACCTTAGGCAGATTTTTACAGTTGAAACGGCAGACGGAAATTCTATTAGTATAGATAAAGTTTTGCAAAAGGAAAATATAGAACTTTCAGGTCATAAATTCTTTGCAAACCTATTTCCTATGAAATTAGCCGAATTTGATGTTGTGTTAGGAATGGATTGGTTAGTAGCCAATCATGCTCGAATCCTTTGTGATCAGAATTCTATAGAAATTCAGGCACCTACTGGGGAAATAATTAGGATTACAGGAGATAAACCACGTAAGCCTATGAAGTTCATATCAGTAATGAAAGTTGCTAATTATGAACGAAAACAAGGAATAGTATATATGATTTCAGTAATCATTAGTACTAAGGGTAAAGAACTTAAGGAAATTCCTGTAGTCTCAGAGTATCCGGATGTATTCCCAGAAGATTTACCGGGATTACCTCCAGACAGAGAAGTAGAATTTAGGATTCATCTAATTCCAGGAACTACACCGATAGCCAAGGCACCTTATCGGTTAGCACCCACAGAAATGTTAGAACTGAAAAAACAATTAGATGAATTACTAAGTAAAGGATTCATACAACCTAGCTCATCCCCTTGGGGAGCGCCAGTGTTGTTTGTGAAGAAAAAGGATGGTTCAATGAGAATGTGTATTGATTATAGAGAATTGAATAAGGTTACAATTAAGAATCGATACCCATTACCTAGGATTGATGATCTTTTCGATCAACTTCAAGGAGCTAGATATTTTTCTAAGATCGACTTACGCTCCGGATATCATCAATTGAAGGTACAAGAAGAGGACATACCTAAAACTGTTTTCAGAACTAGGTATGGTCATTATGAGTTTACAGTCATGCCCTTTGGGTTAACGAATGCACCTGCTGCATTCATGGACATGATGAATAGGATCTGTAAACCATATTTGGATAAATTTGTAATTGTCTTCATAGACGATATACTTATTTATTCCAAAAGTCAAACAGAGCATTGTGAACACCTTCATGCACTCTTAACTTTGTTAAGAAAAGAAAAGCTTTATGCCAAATTCTCAAAATGTGAATTTTGGTTGCAAGAAGTGCAATTCTTAGGACACATGGTGAATCATGAAGGTATTCATGTAGATCCTGCTAAGATAGAGGCAATTACCAAATGGAAGGTTCCACAAACAGCAATGGAAATTAGAAGTTTTATAGGTTTAGCTGGGTATTATAGACGGTTTATTAAGGATTTTTCCAAGATAGCCGTACCATTAACTAAGTTAACCTGTAAAGCCATTAAGTTTGAATGGGAACCTAAGCAAGAAGAAGCCTTTAGAATATTGAAGCAGAAATTAACAAATGCACCAATCTTAGCCTTACCAGAAGGAACTGAAGATTTTGAAGTATATTGTGATGCTTCAAAACTAGGATATGGATGTGTGCTTATGCAACGCAAAAAGGTGATTGCATACGCTTCAAGGCAATTGAAAAGGCACGAAGAAAACTATACGACTCATGATTTAGAATTAGGAGCCGTAATTTTTGCCCTTAAGATTTGGAGACATTATCTTTACGGAAGTAAATTTACTGTCTACACAGACCACAAAAGTTTAAGATATATATTTGGGCAAAAAGAGTTAAATATGAGGCAAAGAAGATGGATGGAAATCCTAAGTGACTACGATTGTGATATTCAGTATCATGAAGGAAAGGCAAATGTAGTTGCAGATGCCTTAAGTCGTAAGTATTATGAGAAACAACGACGAGTTCGTGCTCTCAGATTAAATCTACAAATAGATTTAATGGAACAATTGAAGAATGTTCAAACTACAGCAATCAAGGATGATGCTGAAGGAATGAAAGGACGAATGAAGGAATTAGAACAAGGAGCAGATGGAATTTGGAGATTCCACAAAAGTAGAATTTGGGTACCTAAGCAGGGAGATTTAAGACCTAAGATTTTAGAAGAAGCTCATAAATCTAGGTATACTATGCACCCAGGAAACAATAAGATGTACCAAGATTTAAGAAAGAACTTTTGGTGGATCGGAATGAAAAAGGACATAGCACGATATGTTTCTAAATGTCTTACTTGTTCACAAGTTAAGGCAGAACATCAGAAACCTTTAGGGTTACTACAACAATTAGAAATGCCAGTATGGAAATGGGAACTTATAACAATGGATTTTGTTACTAAGTTACCCAAAACAAGAAAAGGTAATGATGCGATTTGGGTAATTGTGGATCGATTAACCAAATCAGCTCACTTTTTACCAATGAAAGAAACCTTTAGTATGGAAAGGTTGGCAAAATTGTATGTAGATGAAGTTGTATCCTTACATGGAGTTCCGCTCTCCATTGTTTCGGATAGGGATAGTCGTTTTACTTCTCATTTCTGGAAAAGTTTCCAGCAAGCTATGGGAACTCGATTAAATCTGAGCACTGCATATCATCCACAAACAGATGGACAAAGTGAAAGGACAATCCAAACTCTAGAAGACATGCTCCGAGCATGTGTGATAGATTTTGGTGGAAATTGGGATGATCATTTACCATTAATTGAATTCTCCTATAACAATAGCTATCATTCAAGTATTGAAACCGCCCCATTTGAAGCACTATACGGAAGAAAGTGCAGAACTCCAGTTTGTTGGGCAGAAATAGGAGAAAGTCAATTATCAGGTCCTGAAATAATGCAAGAGACGACTGATAAGATTACTCAAATCAAGGAAAGGCTGAAGACGGCTCGAGATCGTCAGAAGAGTTATGCAGACAATAGATGCAAACCGTTAGAATTCCAAGTTGGAGACAAAGTACTATTGAAAGTTTCTCCTTGGAAAGGAGTTGTTAGATTTGGTAAGAAAGGAAAGCTAAGTCCAAGGTACGTAGGACCGTTTTCAGTGATCCAACGTATAGGACCCGTTGCTTATCGTTTACAACTACCAGAAGAGTTAGCTGGAGTACATGATGTATTTCATGTATCCAATCTCAAGAAATGTCTATCAGATGAGTCTTTGGTAGTACCTCTTCGAGATATAGAGGTAAACGAAAAACTGAAATTTGTTGAAAAACCTCTTCAAATTGAGGATCGAAAGATCAAGTTTCTCAAACATAAACGACTAGTTTTAGTCAAAGTCAAATGGAATTCAAAGAGAGAAGCTGAATACACTTGGGAGCTGGAATCAGAAATGAAGCGAAAATATCCTCACTTATTCCAGTAAATCTCGAGGACGAGATTTTTATTAAGGTAGGGAGAATGTAACAACTCTCATCAAAAGTTATATTTATTTAATCAAATTATCCGATAGGAAACCTTAATTGAGAAACCCAAGTGATTCTGTATAATCCCTAAAATTTTCAGAATATTTGGAATCAGGATTAGGGCCCCTAAAACTCAGGGGGGGTAAACCCTATTCGGTAATATCTTAACAAAACGCTGTCAAAAATTCGAAATAACACGAAATCGACTCAGCAGGCCTATACTAGTGACAAGGCTACTCTAGGATAGGTAGACACCCCAGGCGAGTCGCGACAGGAGTCACGACATCTCCCGCGACACGCGGGGGAACCCAATTTCACGTATAAATAGGATTGTCTGTTTCATGCAATTGGGTGTTCTTTCGACGTTCAATTTCAAATTGTACGCTGAGTTATAATCAAAACAGTCCCAAAACACACACTGATCACGAAGTGCTGCCACAATTCAGGGTAATAACTCGATCGCTGCTACGATTCAATGTCCGATCGATTAAACTATCCAATGGATGTTTAAGTGCTGCCCACATTAGGGTTTATGCTTTGTCATTCGTCGTTAAATCGATGGATGTTTAAGTATCGCACTTTGTCATTTGTTGAGAAGGTTTCAATCTCGTGAGTTATCGTAAATGCTGTATTAAGTTACTAACCTAATTTGTGTGCTGATTATTTAAATTAGGTTATCAAGGCTAATCAGTAAACTTAGCTCTGTTAAATCTGCAATGTGAGTCATTCTCTTTTTATCAAATTACTTTTGAAATCATGTTTATTTTCAAAGGTTATAATTACAGTGATTAAGTATATGTAATCACCAAGTTACAGCCAGTATGTGGGGTTTTGTATACATTACTTGATAATCTTCACCATTGGACAACGAGTTAGCCAAGGGGTGATATGACCATAGTCACAGACACCATTGGACGAATGGGTCAATGGGTCGAGTGACAATTACTGTGGGTAGTTGGTTTGATATCTGAAACATTGTAATCTCTCTTAATACTGTAAATTATAACAAATGTGTCGTTTTATTTAATAGAATGATTCACTCAGTATTTCCCGCTGACAAAACCTTTTTCAAACATGTTTCAGGTGATCTGTTGTGATTCAGGAAAAGTGCCGTGAAGCACTATCAGCTTAAGAAAGTGGCTCAATATAAAAATAAATAAACATGTTTTGTAAAATAAACAGATTTCTTCGAGAAATCTCAATTGTAAATTATCGGGTTTTATCCCAAATTGTGAAATAAAATAATCGGGAAATATTTCAGTTTTTATAATGATCCTGAAGAAACTTCCGCTGTTAATTAAATACCACGGGATTTCTGTCCCGCGGCTCCTGAAACGGGTCAAACCGGGTCGGGGGCCGTGACAGCGCTAAGTAATAGCGATGTCATCATTCAATCGATATTTATTCATGTAATCATGCAACTCGACAAAACATTAGCCGATATTGTCAAAGGGTGATATTTTCACCTTTTGACCCGTTTGGTCTATATGACCGTTCACTTTTACGAGATGGGTTTATTATCATCTCGTCTACATGACTTGTACCGGTTTACACCGTACGGTCAATTTACTTATAAATCTATTTCTTGATTAATTTAACCCCTTTGTATCTTATGCCATAAAATGTCCTTCAAAACTAACGGTTATCGTCAACAAGTGACCACATTACCGTCTTACCCTTATTAATAGTATTGATTTACCTTATAAGGTAAATCATTCAAAACTCGTTATTTATAAATCATTACATGACTAAATGACCTTATTTTCTCTTTTTAACCATTCAACATGGTTTATCATTATTGTCTTTTGTTCCGAACCGCGTATGTCGGGTCGAAACATCATAAGTCAAATGTGACTTTTGATTATTCAAATTCTATAAAACAAATAGATATTAAATAAAAGGTGTAAGTTTTAACTTACCTTGTATCCAAGTTACGTCTTTTCTTCTTCCTTGTTTCGTTTGACCCGCTTGTTCCCCAAGCTTCTCCTAGCTTGTTAAGCGCCAACTATCATTCATTATTCACAAGGTTGTTAGCTTAGTCATTCTAAATCATGACTTTCACACCTTATAAATCTTTGACTACTTTTCTTATTGAACTAAATCATAAGTCATGAGTTTAATTCTCGTGTCAAGACCCACTTCAAATCAAGTATGAACTCTTAACAAATCCCCATTTTGTTCAAGTAGTTCTTTCATACAAGTTAGTATGGTGTTTATAAACACCAATACAACATCAATTTCATCAAATCATCCAAAACCCATTTTTCAATTAATTAGTCAAATAAAGCAATTACGCGTTTCATTCGTAATTTCAACATATAAACATTCACTTAGGCATTTTAACAAACACCTTGTAGGCGCGATTTTGTACACATATTTTATCTAATTATGGTCATCATTTTAACCAAGTTTTAGTATCAAAATCATGCCTCTATGTCTAGTGTACATGAACTACACCTAGGACTAGCATCACTACTTCAATGTTCATCCATTTAACACCTTAATTCAAGTGTTCATCATATTTCTACAAAACCCATTTAACACATAAATGGATGGTTATGAACTTCATATCTATGAACACTAATTCAACAAATTATTGACTAGGGTTTGCTCCTAGACATGATTTCATTCTAATTTCATCTAAACTTCAATCATGCAAGCCAAATTTTCGATTTCATATGTTCACCAAGAATTCAAGATGGAACTAAATAATGAAATTTGGCATACCTTATGATCCCTTCATCGAGGTGATCACGAATTCGTGCTTGGATTTCGATTTGGGTTGGATTTACCCCTTCAATTTGTTGATTTTATGCTTGTTAGGGTTTGAGCTTGAGAGCCCTTCTTGGCTCCTGTGTTTTGTACGACCAGAACACACACAAAGGTGTGTGTTTTGGTGTTTTTAGTTTTAATTAATAAAAATCCATTTTCTCAATTTAACCATTTTAGTCCCTCAACTTTTCCCATGTTTATAAAGGTTACTACATCAAGTTCCCTCATTATTTTTAAAAACTCTAGACTAACTAGGTTGATATTCCTAGTTATTTAGTGGATTCCGGGAGTTATAACCCGTTTTATTTTAAGTCCCGTCAACTCGGGCTCTTATAAACTTAATTCCTTAAAACTTTGATTCGTTTGTATTTAATATTAGTATTTCTTATTTAAATCCAAATATTTACCGGGTTAATTTTTACCACTAACGGTACCCATCGTCACTATTAACGTGGTTTGATTACCAAACCCGTTTTTGGGGTGTTACACTTGTTCTCCAGCTTTTGAACAAACTCATAGATACTGACAGTATCCAATACACCTGTATGCTTTAACAACTCAATGAATGGGCTCCACTTTAGTAGTAGAGCATCAGCAAACCGTGCGACTATTTCCTGTGAAGATACAACAACCTTGTAAGAAATCATTTCACTAATTAAATGATAAAAACGAGTTGTCATCTCATTCAATGTTTCAGTCTGCAAAAACATAAACCCTTCAAACTCCTTCTTTAGTAAATCCTGACGCGTCTTCCGTGTGGCCGCATTTCCTTCTCCTCTCGCTACCAATGCATCCCATAAACCTTTCGTGTTCTTACAATAAGAGAATTGATGAAAGATGTCTCTGTGAAGTGCCTGAGTGAGAATAGCATACGCCTTCTTCTCCAGATCATATGCCTTTTTGTCGGCTTCTTGCATATTATTGAAAGTTGTCGCATTTAATCCTGCTTCTTCAAGAGCTTCACTAAATGCAGAGGTGAAGCACGTCCATAATTCTGTGTTTTGCCCTTGAACATAATTATGGAAACGACCCTTCCATGATGGATAGTCGTTCATGTGATTCAGCTTTGGCGGGCGATTGTTGCTACCCGTCTCATTCTCGCTAAGCAAAAGATTTTGAATGCTCTGATTTTGATTCGACACCATTGCCCATTGACTTGAACTTATTGACTGTTGTTGTTTAGGTATGGTACTCATCATATATTCGGCCAACGACATATGTTTTTGAGCTGGTTGTGGATCCGTACTCCAATCCCAAGGACTCGTACAACTCATGATTGGTGTATGAAATTGAAAACCTGGTCACACACTTGAAAACATGCTGTTAAGATAGATTTGCAACACTTCTGTTTAAAAAACTGAACAAGTTTCGACGAAAATTATGATTTATTGATTTCTCAACACATGAAGAATATAGCTGGTCTCAAATAGCTCCACAAATATTTTGTTGTCTTGGTTTTTCACCCACTTTGTTTAATAAATGTGACCTTTGACGAAACTTGATTAAATAAAAAAACTGATTACCGATGAAAGATAACTCAAGCACTTGTGTGGCCCCAATTAAAAATAAACATCAAATGAAGATTTGAAATAATCACGTGAAACATCAAATGAAGGTTTGTGGGGCCCAATATATTCCAAGTTTCAATATGTTCCAAGTTTCAATAACATTATTGTATTGAATTCCAAGTTTCAATATGTGCAGCCCTTTAATTGCAATAATATCGGCCCAAAGATCAACGAAAATTTTATAATATCGGCCCAGAACTGATTTCGGTTATAGGTGATTTCGGCTGGAGTGAGGAGTGATTTCGGCTGGCTGGAGTGAGGAGTGATTTCGGCTGGATGAGAGGTGATTTCGGCTGGAGAGAGCTGATTTCGTCCAGCAATGATGAGCTGGTGATTTCGTCAAACACATGCAAGTGATTTCGTCCAATCAACAAGTGATTTCGTCAAACAATAAGTGTGATGAAGACCTGGTTGATTTCGTCAAAACAAGACCAGGTGATTTCGTCAAATAGGGGAAGTTTTCTTCCAGCTTGATACTTTTGACTAAAGTGATTTCGTTGACTGGACAATTGTGGAGTTTTCGTGTAACATGTGAGACCAGACAAAACAAAAAGATATTACTCAAACCAATTTCGTGTAACATGTAACATGAATTGTGTTTTCGTTGACAATTTCAACCAGACAAGACAACAAATGAGATATTTTTAAATCCTTATCTTATCTACTAAACCTCTGACACAAACACGTCTTTTGCTGAAAGCACCTTACCTATCAGACTTGTTTTTCAACCTTACTTTCGGCTCACACTTTTCAAGTTAAACATCATCATTTTAAGTCACAAAATTCAAACAATAATATTATATCAATAACAACACAATACTTCACCAACAAATGGATCAAACTCAGATATATGTCAAGAACAACTCAAGAACACTTTGAATATCTTATGAACTTGATGAGTTTTCCGGTGCCGAAAAGTTTCTGAAAAACAATTTTTGCACTAAAGTTCAATAAAAACCCAATCCTAAATGTATGCAAGAGTTTTAACAAGGTTTTATATGAACTAGAAGCAAAACAACATGAAATTCAAAGATTTTAAAAATGTTTTTCCAGAAAGATATGAACTTTAAAAACTCAAAAACCAAGAAAAACAACTAAAAATCTTTTAAATCTCAATAAAAACACTTGGTTTTAACAAGGAATCGAGCCAAACGCTCTGATACCAATTGTAGGTCCACCCGGAGGATCGAGTAACCTCTATTCCCTGTTTTCCGACAAACCCGAAAGTGCGGAATCCAAACGGGTAAGTTAAACCAAGTTACGAACACGTAAGACACAATATTCAACGATTAACACTCAATGTATTAATGCTAGAAAACGGTTACAATACGGTGTTTACAAATGTTCTCTGTAAACTCTCAGTGTGTGTGTTACAATGTGTTCGCTCGCAAATCTATTCAGACTTGTCTAACTATGTTCTGTCTGATATCTGTGTATTTATACTAGATGACTGACGAAATCAAGAACTGGACGAAAACACATCGACGAAATCCCAAGTCTAGACGAAATCAGGTGATTTCGTCCATCAGTGATTTCACCATAAAGGGATTTCGCCCAAACAAGTGTTTTCGTCATGTGAGATTGGGCTTGGGCTTCATACAAACTTCGTCATACATGTCACATGGTATTTGGGCCTTGTCTCATGTTTGACCAAACATAACACAGAAACAGCTAATGAATTCATATAGAATTCACGTTCAATTCATGCACACATATGTTATCATATGACAATGACATCATCATGACATCAACATGGTGATGTCATGGTGATGTGGCGACGGGAAAGGTTCGCGGCTCTCCGTGCTTCGCGTGTCGAACTCTGGGACGCACGACGGAGGAATGTCGTGACGTCGGGCTTGAGCCGAACCTAACCGGGTCGAACCGAACCGAGTTGAACCGAACCGAGTTGCGTCCACAAAATATGTATCAACAGTTGTTTTTTATTTAGGGAACCACCCGACCCACCCATTACCATGTACTTCTCGATTAGATTGTTTTCTCTGCATATTAGTTACATCCTATGTGTAAGTTGTATAATTAGTTAACTAATACAAATGAATTATAAATTCAAGATTAAAGCGTGGAGGGTTGCTTTAAATGGGTTACCCACGTTGACAGCCTTACAGCAGAGAGGAATTGGTTTGGGCTCGGTCCGATAGCCTAGTATATTAATTTCCAGTGTCTCAAAATATATGTAACAATTTCTTTTTCGGGTTGTCTCAAAATAAATGCACTGTATGGTACATTTTTTTGTTGGTAATGTTTGACAAACATGAATGGTTATCCACTTATAAGAAATCATATAAAAAATTTATTTTTTGTAAATATATTTTTTTTAACACAACCCATAACCCGTGAGGCTCACGGGTATATAACCTAGTTTTATAATATAAACTTCTAATTCATGGTTGCATCTGGTTGCTAGTTTCAAGCCATCCACGTTGCCATGCCAAGGAGACGTATATCATCATCGCCTTGGAAACAATCGTACCCATCCCAAAAAAAAAAAATCCCAAATAAGCACACAAAAATAATGACCAACAAAGCCAGTCATACAACCCACAAAACCATAATTAAGAAGCTGGCGACCACAACAAACAAGGAATTAATGAAAGCATTTCATCAAACATCACAGCTTCAAGAACATCAATTAATAGAGGTTTTAAAACTCCAACTACAAATCGTGACAACCAAACACCAAAAGACACTACTAGAAAAATGACTATTTCTAACGCGGTTTTCTGTCACAAATGTGTTGCAAATTCATATTTGCTACGCATTTACAACAAATCCTTGATGTTGGAAAAGCCCCATCAGAAACCTCTTACTACGAATTTACTACACACTTTTCAACGAATTTCTAACGAAGATATGGTGTTAGAAATTCTTAACACATTTCCTACGTCATATCATATTTGTTCTTTCTAATTTTGCTACGCATTTGTGACAGAATAGTTTGAAAAAAGAAAAAAATGCAACGCATTTGCAACAGAATATTAAAATAAACGAAAAAAAAAAAAGAAAATCCAGTTTATTTTGCTTATAAATTGCAGAAAAAATCACCAAAAAGCTACAATACCTGTTTTAAATTAACCATACTAATATAAATGAAAAAAAAAAAACAGAAACTAGTAAATCGGCATCATAGTTTCATAAGTCTCCTTCTCTCAACTTCACTTCAAGCAAGATCTTGTCTTTTAGACTTTGCCAAAGCCTTCAATAGAAAAAAAAATACAAATTATTAACTTAAAATACAAAACATTACTCATCAAAATATTAAACAATAATTAAGCATGTATTGTAACAAAATGTATAAAACTAGTGTAAATTAATACTTAGCCAAATAAACTACCAGGTCTTCATCAACAATTTTTAAATACCATCATGGTCTTAAAAAAACTAGGTTAAGAGGACGAAGTTACATGTTATTTTCAACAAATACCATGTCAGGCAATAGTTTGTTATACAAACTATAATCATATTCTTTGTCCATTTTAGCATAAACATGACCTTAAAAGGACGCTAGTTGATTATGCAAACTGTAATCATATTCTTAGTCCATTTTAGCATAAACATGACCTTAGAAGCACGCTAGTTTTTTATACAAACTGTATTCATATTCTTGGTCCATTTTAGCATAAACATGACCTTAAAAGCAGGCTAGTTTTTTATATCAACTCTATTCATATTCTTGGTCCACTTTAGCATAAACATGACCTTAAAAGTACGCTCACCAACCCTGAATAAGCAATATTTTTGTTTGTTCTTATTTTCAGTTCAATAAGCAATATCTTAGTCCACTAATTCCAGTTTCCCTTTGTAAGCATAATGACCCAGGGAAACACCACATGCATATATAAGAGTATATGTGTCTGCTGAACCAAAAGTCTTATATTAGAACATGAGCAGTGAAAAAAAGATTTGAAAATGGTAAATACCTCTGACCTTTCCAGCCTTCAGTTGAGTATGCATCTAGAAGCTCGGTTCAACTTTCATTTTAAAGAGAAGGTACCTCGGTGGCCTTTGCAACGGGTGTAATGTGTTCCTTACGGTACTAGCAAAACACTACAACATTGCAATGTCCAATCAATTAACAAATACACGGAGAGAAACGGCTCAAAATTTGGCATACGCGCACTAACTTAAACACTAAATTAGGGATCAACTATCAAATCTTCAATCCGAAAAAAGTATCTAGGGCAAATAAACTTAAACATAACCTAAGAATGTATTTAGATGGTTATGACAGTAGATTATGCTGGCCTTTTGTATAAACTTATAAACATGTTTATGAGCTTATAATTATTCATCCAACATCTGTTTAAATTCATAGCATTTTATTTCTGCAGTCAAATACATTTAAGGGCAAAAGAACATAACAAACTATATGAATACTTATGAATAAACATGTTTTGATAAAGATGTTAAAAGAATCTTTCCCTAAAGCAAATAATTATTTTATAACAAAAAAGATACTAGAGACCAGGTAACCAATTTCCATTGTTTGATTAGAAACTTATCACAGGCTCTTGGGCAATAAGTGTTTACAACCAGAACACTTGTTTAGTTCAAAATTCTCGATCAAAACTAAGGTCAATCTCAACTTTCCGGCTAATGACTACCAATTTACAGATCAATTCAATTCTTCAACGAAGCATGAACAAATCATCAAACTACAACAACTTCACAAGCTGGATCAAATCAATAGAAGTAGAACTTTAAAAGCAGAACGCTTACAAACACCGAGAAAGAGCGACACAGGGTTAATAAGTGAGAGATGAGTTAATGATACCTAGGGTTTCATAACTTTCGTGTCTAGATCCTAAACACACTAACAAGTACAGATTACCAAATAATAATACATACATCATTTCAACATTAATCTACAAAATACCAACACAACACAACGCAACACATCAAAAATTTACAATCAATCATAACAAAAATCACAAAAAAAAACCTAATTAAACAATTCAATTATCAAATTCACAGAAAAAATAATCAATAACTAACCTGAAACCCTAGGTTTGGAAAAAATCATTTCTGCGGAGCAACAACAGCAAGAGTACCATGATTCATTTCATCAAACACCTTAGTTGCGCAGTTTCCTGGCAAGAAATAAAAACTCAGGCAAAACCATCATAGTCTTTGAAGTTTGGCTACACACCACAGGTTCAAGACTATCAAATTACAGAGGTTTTAAAACCCCTAACACAAAACGTGGCAACCAAACACCAGAAGACACCATGATGTCCTTGATACAGACTTTTTTTGAAGAGACAGAGAAATATGATAGAGAAGATAGATAGTGCGATGGTTCACTTCCTTCCGATTCCAGAAACCCCAACGGTTTCTTATTACTAATATAGCAAAGAAACCTTCAATGGTTTCTTCATTACAATTGTTGCTGCTGAAGATGGATAAAGATTCAGTTTACAGGGAAGGAGAGAGAAAGGGACCAAAGTTGATATTTTGGTTACACGTGTGTGTAGGTGTATAGAAAGCCACATTAGTCCGAACGTAGTGGGGCGGCATAATTGGGCGGTATGCCCTCATAGCGCCGGCATAGCGCCGGAACACCGCCACGGAGGGCGCCATCAGTCGGAAAAATGGGGGAGGCGCGATGTGTATCGCGGCGCCATGCTGCTTGTTTGTTTTCCCTCCACGTGTCGCATAACGCCCACAAAGGGGCGTTATGACTACGGATGGCCTTAGCTCAAATGGTTTTAAGAAGGTACAGCATACAAACAACATATACAACGAATATAAGACTTTTTGCACATTGTACAACTACATGAAGCGCATTTGTGTAACAAGTTTATAACTAGGGATTGTGCCCGCGCGCGATGCGGTGCATGTATACATTAGGCGATAATTGGTGGCAGAAACATTAAGAAAACTAATAGCCTTATAGACATATAGAGGTAGTAGGTTACATTAGGATTTATACTACAACGGCAAACAAACAGCCCGGCCCCCATAACATCAATCAGTAAGTTAAGGTTCTTGCTTGCTTCTTTCACAGTTTTGTTGCCTTGTTGCTGAAGCCAAAATGTCTTCCGTTAAGTGAGATGTTGATGTCTTGGGCTTTCCAATCTTGTTGTTGATGCCAAAATATTGTGCTAAAACCAAAGCATTCGTTGGTGCTAGTATTTTTTTTCACTTGGAAAATCGGCAAGGATGCATTTTGGGTTTTTCTAATCTGGCAAAAATGTTACCTTCTCCATTATCCTTTTACTTCTTTGCTTGCTTTCATGTTGTTTCATTGTCTGTGTAATAGTAAAAGGATTTTATAGTTAGTTTTATGCGTTTGGCGTTTTAAATAAAACAAGTGGATATATTTGCATCAGTGTAATCTATATACCTGGTGAATCTGGTGCGCTTCTTTTCGTAGTTGGTGTTTTAGGATCCGGGGCTGATGGGATTATGGCTGGTGGTACTCCGACATTGTTTACGGCCATTGATTTATCTTGTTTCATTGACATGTCCAGAACTACAGTTTTTCCTCTGATGTTATAAATATCTGCAGGTGTTGTTTCCGGATCTGTGTTTCCATCCTTGACTACCATGTCGTAGCAAGATTTTTCCAGCATGTGTGGTGGAAATAGATGTAAAATAGATGTAAGTTGTAAACTCTAATTGAAAGCCCATCAAGAATATAGATATGTACATGTTAAAAAAATATAAAAAATAAAAATAATGAACTACAATCTACATACAAACCATTGATAACATTGTAACCAATTTCCTAGCCTATATATGATCATAAACAATTACACTATATGAAAAGCATGCATTCTTAAAAATAGTTGCGCAAAATTAATAAAACTGGATGAGGAGGATATACATACTTTTTAACCAGCTTAAATTTGCGAAAAGCATTGGTCTCCAATTTTTTCCTTGTTGGTGTTAGCTAATTAGAAGTTATCAAATTTTTTTATTCATATTCTAAGCTCAAACATTATCTTTATTCTTATCCAATGTGATATTGCCAAATGTGACTTAGACAGATGCATCCTTTGTTGTGAAGACGATGCCGCTGAGAACGCAGTCTCACAACACGAAGCTAGAAGGGAGGAGAGGCTAGTCGAAGGACCGGCGAAAATACCCAACCTTTTTCGGAATCGGTTACAGAAATGAGAAGGATGAGAGGGAGTGCAGATGACCCGACCTTTGTCAACACCGAGCGCAACCGCCAACGCCTTCTCCGATCTCTCGGGTATGACGCCTTAGACGATCTATTGCACTTTGACTTCGACATCATGTTTGACATGTATAAAAGCGTTCAAGGCATGTTGGAAAAGTATTTAGACTGCCCGAAAATTTTGACAGAATTTGCTTTCCTTACAGCAAATATATGGCAGCTTGAAAGGAACAACTTGTAACATACATTTGCAAAATGTTATCGAATTTTCAGATTGGTAAGCATATTATTAGTTTGTGTATGTGGTTTTGGGTAATCGGGACGGGTATCACCTAATCCCAAGGCCATCCCATACCCATGAAAATATAAAAACTATTCTCATACCCGGTCCCATAGCCATCGAGCTTCGGGGTACACCCGTCCCGGATGTCTCAGGTTTCGGGAATACCCGTCGGGCTCGAGTTTTTTTGGCCATCCCTAATAATATCACCTAATCCCAAGGCCATCCCATACCCATAAAAGTATATAAAACTAATCTCATACCCGGTCCCATACCCGTCGAACTTCGGGGTACACCCGTCCCGGATGTCTCGGGTTTCGGGAATACCCGTCGGGCTCGAGTTTTTTTGGCCATCCCTAATATGAAAGCAAGAACACTATGCTATATAAATAAAAAAATTCATAATACTCCACTTATAGAATCATGTAAGTTTGAACATAGATATTAAATTCTCTCCCAACACAAAATTAATATTTGAACAATTGGGAGAAAATAGTATTTTCAACGATTCTAAGAGCTCTTTGCATTACCTTGATGTTACATTCTTGTTTGTGAATGGACGAATCATCATTGAAAACATTGTTATCGGTTTCTGATGAGGTTCGAACTGACCTCCAGGCCATATAACTGGCTAAAATGGCCGAGAAAAACACCAGCAGAATTCTCATGGGACACATGTTGTTTGTTGATTGTAGTGAGCCGGTTTTCTTTGAGCTTGTGTTGGAAAGTAGGATATCATATGGAAAGAGGTGGTGGTTAAGGTTTGGTTAATCTTTCTGGCATATAATATGTAGAGGAATGTGTCTCATCTTAGTGCAGCTGGTTTTGCTATTACAAAGTGAAAGTTGGCTACACCTACTATTTTTTGGCAAAAGGGTATTATTGGCATTTCTATTCATATTGATCTAGTCTTAAAATGGGAAATAAGTTGATTTTTTAATAAACAAGGGAGGGTTGAAAAAAGGACAAATTCTTGTCAACTAATTTCTCAATAAAGGATTCACGAACACTGAAGTGATCCTAGGTTGCAATTTTACAATCTCATTAGTACCAAGGAAATTTAATTGTGAAAATTTGTTCTATGGTAAGCTATGTAAAAAAAAGAATATATGCAAACTTATTTTTGAATCAAATCAAAGTTGATCCAGGCATGCATTCTCTACATTTGTTGTATGCATATGTCAGTAGCTTCTCTTATTGTGGTAACTGTGGGAGCTAATTTGACTACAGATGCTACCAAATTCTATCCCATGTCTGCATAATGACTTCCAAAAGGTAATGTGAAACGTAAACTATAATATTCGTCTCTAGCTATGATTATATGAAGGGTAAAAAGTAAAAAAAAAACACTAATGATAAACTATTCATAAACAAATTTGCAGGCAGACTCCCTTTTAATCCGCCAATACCCTCCTTTGTCCCGTTGGCGCCAAATTCAAACCACAAAAAGTCGTCAGTCTCTTGTCCATAGATCTGTTCGAAGAAGGATGAAATTCATTATGAAACAGCATACCATCGCTGATCGATACCTATTCTACATTCGTTGTTGGATTGTATCTGTGAAGGAAACGCCAACGGCGTCACCTTCTAAACCCTAACTCCTCCAACGGCGCCGTCAGTCTGTCCCCGCTACTGCGGTTCCTTACTGAAAACTCATCCATAGTTGCGATCTACCCGTTGAGCTCCCAGGCGCCCCTGATACATGACAGTGTGCCTGGTGCCGGTTGTAACCGACGTTACCTCTCTATGGAACATCGCCTTGACTATTAGCGCGTTTTGGGTAAAATATAAGTTTTTATATGCGTCATTTTCTCTTTTTGAGTTCATACAGACAATAATCCTTGCATATATCGTTGTTTAGATATAACCTACAAAAACAATAGAACCTCGTACTGTCCATATGGTATCGTACTTTTCAAAATTTGATTGTTTTCCTTCTTTAAACTAAACATTTATGCATGGATTTTGTTATATTGGTTGTTTACAGACACCAAAGCATTGATTAAAATTAAAAAAAAAAACAGAATCAATCAATGTCTTCAGCAAGTAACAAATATATAAGAATTTGAGAAAAAAAGCACAATCAGTCGATGTCTTCAGCAAGTAACAAACATATACTCAAAAGAAAGCAACCATACATGCATCAAATTCATTCAGTTTGACATAAGACCACCACACATGAAACCTAAACTCAGTTAAGAAACCCTAGACGGTCAATTAAAAGGAATGTGCTAAGCAAAACTCACCTGAACAGCAAATTCACGGTCCTGATAGCCTGCAACTTGGAAGCCCTCTACAAGATTTGAAATCCTAGATCGAAAATCGTGAAACCCATTGCTGCGTAATTTGTTCTAATCTCCTGAATTCTCAGCTGAGGAAAAAGTGAGGAGGCATAGAAGAGGGGACGTGATAGTAGATGAGGGAAAGACACGTGGAAGTTGAAAGGGAAAAGGGGATCGATGAAAGCACAATGAAAGCACCGACTTTGTGCTTTAAGTTATAATATACTAGTATTAAACCCCGAGCGTTGCGCCGTGGTTCCCGAATTGTTCTATATGATTTGTTAGGTAAACAATTACAAAGATGGTTATAATGTTGCAACAAATTGAGTACAAACCTTTATAGCTATAAGTTATACATTAAGTTGCAATCTGACCCGCTACCAATAGAATGTGACCTGCAATCTGACCTATGAAATGCCACCTTGATTTTAACTTGTTGTAAAATACAATGAGCTTTGCCACCCCATACAGCGTGCATCAAATAACCTCTTCTTTGTGCTTTTAGAGATCCATCTTCAATAGTTAGGCTGGAATCAAAGAAACAAAATATGAGGTATTTAAGAACCATAAACTGTATCACATTCAGGAGATTAATTTAGGACTCACCAGTCAAAACATGGCCATCATGAAGGATCGACTGAGGGTTACCTGTAAACACAGTGACGCTAGAAACGGAAGCAGGTACAAATCGACGATGGTGCACTTTTGCTTCCTCATTTAAAAGACTTGAACTGCAACACCCACTTATAGTGGCAAACCGGTACAAATATTCGATCTTTATCTTCACACCAAACATCGCCGTTGTCTATAGTAAAAAAAAAAAGAAATTGTTTTTTTTTCATCCCACTTGAATATAAGTTGAATGAAAATTTAAATGAATCCATGTAAAAGAGAGGCTCAAAATGTTTCAATATTTTTTGCCCATATTTGTCTCCCTAGATTAGGTACAATTCAAGATTTAGCCAAATCATAACCAAACTAAACAAATACCTATAATTGAAGATCTTTCTTGATCTTTTTTAACTTCCTAAAAGTCAATCTTTGTGGTTGATGTTCATACCAACATATAACAAAATTCATTTGGTTATGATCACATTTAATGTATTACTCTCCAACCCCATACTATATCATGTTCACATACATATGAAGGCTGGATTGATTCCAAAAGAAGACTTTTAGTAGTTCACACACAACTTGGTTCACAATTTACTTCGTTTTGACTCGTTATTCAATTGTTAGATTTCAAGATTTTATTTGTATACTTTTTATTCAATTCAATTCCTTATGGTTCATAGCATTAGAATAGCAAGTCTAAGTTCAATAACTGAATTACTAATAAGAACTTGAGTTCAACTTATCAACTTTACTTTTTTTTTTTTTTTTTGTCAAGAATTACAAGAGAAAGTGTGATCTTTGGCAGTAACTTTAGGTAATTAAAAGGTAATTCATCTTAGTAACAGAACAAAAAGAAACTCAACTTTATGTAAACAAATTAACCTTTAAGTTGCAATCACAAATGCCATTTCACATTCAAAGAAGGAAGCAAAAGGAATCTTTAAAACCTTCAAAGATCACCAACAACTGTAAAACCCATGTTTCATAGACCGATTTACGTGCAACTAATAGCCCTAAACAACACTATTGTTTGAAACTGAATCACTTGTGATGGATTCTGGCATTTACCAACTGTTTGAAACTGAATCACTCTATAACAAACACGTAAAAGAGCATCAATCGATAGCAAATTAAACCGTTACGAATACGAAGACAGCGAGATTATAATAACTTACTTATGGTAGATGAATCGGAATTCAAGTTAGCATGAAAAATTGAGGGTTTTTCCGCCATTAAAGGGATCCACTACATTTGGAGATCTTTACACTATTTTTCCGAGTTTCATTAAATGAGAGAAAAAAATTTAAAGGAAATAATTTTTAATTATGTTTCAGAGTTTCATTAAATGAGAGAAAAGAAGAGAAAATGAGAGATTTTTTGTCTAAAATTAATTTTTCCAATTTGGAAAGAACCGAAGAGAAAAGAAAAGAAAATGAAAGAATCTTTTTTATTCTCTCTTTAACTTAACTCGGGAACACAGTGTTAGTGTGATAATGGATCCACAAATCTTTGCTATTATATCTACAATCCGCAGATGATAAACATGGGCCAGGAATGCATATTCATCTTTTAATTACACTACCAACTAAGATAAAAATTAAAATATAATTAGCAAAAAACTAAATGAACTAAAAACACATATTATATATAATAAAAGGGGGTTAAAATTAAAATAAAAAATGAATAAGTTACTTTTTATCTTGTTAGAATTAGGCTATAGTGGAATAACTAAACCATACAAAAGGTGATGTCGCGTTAGCACCACGTAAGTAGTGGACAATAACTAAACCATTAAATAACTAAGCAGTGAGGCTGTAACACCCCAACCCGGCTTGAGCTGACGTGTCACTTGTACAGTACATCGAAGCTTAAAACTAGACCTGGCAAACGGGTCGGGTTGGGTCGGGTCTGGTCATGGGTTCAAGCGGGTTCGGGTCAAAACGGGTCAGTTATAAAAAGGGTTGTTTTGGTTCGGGTCGAAACGGGTCCGGGTCGGAACGGGTCCGGGTCAGAACGGGTCCGGGTCAAAACGGGTTTCGGGTCGGGTCAGTTTTTTTTTTTTACTTACAGTATCATTGACTGGTGCCAAGACTGATTGCCAAATCCTAATAATTACGTTTCCCTTTAGTATATATGTATCAAGTTTCAACAACCATTAGGAAATGGTGTTTTTTTGGGAACTTTCAGCAAAGAAACTTTTAGTTAGTTAATATGATCATTTAATCAAAAAGATTATCCAAATAGTAAAAAGATTGAATTTTGATCCTTACATGAAGCCAAAATGGGATGTTGCTGAAATACTCAGAATCACATTTTTTTATCACAATTTTCTTGTTCAAACTTCCCACATTCCACTGATGCATTCACCCTCTCACCTAACCACGAATCTTGCTCGTTTTCGACACCCATTCGATCAACACTCTTCCACCAATCGCAGTACCTCTTTGAAAGTCCAGGTTGGAACGATCTCGATGGAACAAAAAACTTCCCAATTTTACAAGATTTGTAACTAGACAGATCACCAGGGATGTCTTGATCAAAACCAAACTGCACAGCCACACAGTGAGAGGATGATATTCCGCTTTACAACCCAGCCCGTTAAGCTCACAGGGCGCTATAAAACGAACCATAGTCTCACCGCAATCGGGATCACATGTTTCCCTACCGAAGGAAAAACAAACCTAGACAACCACAATGCCAAGAACCCAACATGTTCTTGTTCGTGTTCCTGTTCGTTTGTTTTCTTCATAAACATTTGCATCCACTTCGAATGCGAAGCCTTTTTCGACTGACTTCTAACTAACTCCGACCGGAACCGGTTCATTTTCTCAACTTTTCCCGCCAAATCCGAGATTAAAGCATCACTACCATCATTAACAGAATCACCAACAACTGAAAACCCACCAAGAATCATAACTTTACAATTGAAAATATGATTGCGCCAATGAAGAAGCAGTTGATTAATGTAACTAATACAATTGAATATCAAACTGATTCAAATAATATTAAAAGATAATTCTCAATTTAAATTGTAGATAAACCTTGCATCATAGACATAACTAGATTGAACTTTCATAAATATACATACCCTATAAACAGAAATTACAAACTAATGGCAGGTAGACGAGCAACAAGCTGCGCCGCTACCCCCTTCTGAATGGCAAACCCTACCCTGCTAAACACAAAATTCTGCCCCTTAACATGTGTGGTGTTACTGCTTACCACCTGTTGAACTCGCTTTAGGAATCGCACCGCGTCAGGGGCGAGAGCGCCAAATGTATCGAAAGCGAACGGGACGAACACGTGCTGATTCTCGATACAAGCTTTTTCGTGTTTAGCTACTTTGCCCGCCTCTGCCTTGGTTATCGCCTGTCCCACCACAAAACCGTGATCCCTTAGCCCAACGAGGGGGGACACACCTGTCAAATCGACACACGCGTGTTTCCCTCCTTCCCATCCAAAAACAAGAATGTCGGCGGGCCGTAGCGTAGATCTCCCTTCTAATGGATCAGTCAAGAAGTTCACTGGAGCTTCCTTTTTTGCCGAGACCCCTGCTCGCTTAAGGACATCATACAGCACATCGCGAACTAAATCATGACGATACTTAAACCCCGGCAATTCTTTGCAATGTACTGCATGCTCCCCAAAAGCATCCAAGCAACACTTCTGACACACAGGACACGGGTCATCAGCCTGGAAAAGGGGTATCATTAAACGGTACTTGAGGATAGCCCGGTATTCCACCGCCGACATACTCTGCCCTAAACCTTCGATGGGAACAACAGACAGGAAATCCTGAGCATGGGGGGCTCGCAAACACTCAAACACGGCTCGCTGGCGAGGGGAAAAGACAAACTTCTCTTCAACTGTCTTGACGATTTCTCCATATAAGGCATTCGCCAGAATTTTCTGGGCTTTAGGGGGGGCGGTGTCTTTAATGTAGAAATCGCTAAGATCAAGATCGGGAAGAGAACTATGCAGATTGTCCAACGCACCCTTGTAATCAGGGTCCAACAACTCTCCCCCACATTCGCGAAGGATGTGGTCTTGAAGAACCCAAGATTGGGCCCTTGAAGCCACAAAAGCGTAGGAAGAGGCATCCTCAGCTGAGCAAATCCCAAGCCCCCCAAATCGTGTCGGGAGGGAAGCTAACCTCCATTGTAGGTCCCCGAAAAAGGCACCCCCACAAACAACAATGTCCTCGATCGCATTCCGTAGCCCCTTGTCAAAAACAGAGACGGCTTCCCCGACATAAGAAGGCTGACACGTTCTAAGCCCAAACTGATTGTGGTGTTTACAAATAGGCTCCGATTGAATATCAAATTGATTTGAGAAATCATAACTTTACAATTGAAAAGATGATATGCCAAGAAAATTGGTATATCGATTATCCAATTTCCCCCAAAATATCATCACCATAACTCGAACCCTAACCCTAAAAAAAACCTTGTTCCTGCAAATTCATCATACATGCTAGATACGGTGAGAATAGCGAAGAAGAGAAGCAGCGTCATCAAGAGATCGACCCGTTCTCAGAAAACCTAGATGACCCGTTCTTTATAAATTTCCAACCCAACTTCACCCTTCATAAATATCCTCTGTTTTCAAATTGACCCAGTCTGACCCTTTAACTTGTATTACTTCACCCAAAACCACTCATAGTAGTATAAAAAAACACCCAGAATGACCCATACTAATGCCTTTGGGTCAAGATTGCCCCCCTACTTAAAACATCATTTCATAAATTGTATAACTTTTCATTAGTTCAAATAAGTCATAAATATAATACAAAACATTTTAAATTTTATGAAAATCCATGTGCGTCTTTATCCCCTCGAACCATCCATCCAAGTCTTCCTAAATAGTTCACATTCAACAGTTCACATTTAGTGCGTCACTTAATCACATTCAAAAGTTCACATTCAGTTTTTCAGTGCGTCACCTTTCGGTGCGACACAATCAGTAATTCAGTGCGTTATAGTCAATATTTGCTAAAACAATATAACTATATATATAGTGGCGAAGCTTGCCGGAGAAAACGGAGGGGTCGGGCGTATATATACCCAAAAATTTCTATAGAATCGGGGGGTAAAAACGTATATATCCAAAAAATTCTATACGAAAACTACATATATAACACTACTGAGCGAAAAATCCCGGGGGTCGGGCGACCCCCCCCCCCGCCCCCAAGAAGCTGCGCCCCTGTATATATATAAATATAATTACACATACTCTTGAAGATCACAAGAGCATACAATAACGAATCCAAATTTCCAACTACGAGGTAGTGGAAACTCAAATTTACGCACATAAGTTGTTATGATTCCGTACCACATAATAATTGAACAAAATAACAAGTTTAGTCTTCTGGCTATGGAGTAATGGAAACTTAAACTTGTACATATATGTGGAGATGGGTCTGTACCTTTAGTGATGAGATAACCAAATATGTGTATAACATCGTGGAATCCAATAATATATAATAGTTTTTGAAATTATTTTCAAAAGATCAAGACTACGTAGTTTGGCTTGGTTGTTAATAAAAACCAAATGAGACTTTATGAACGTTTCCTTAAACATTGATTGTATGTTTGATTTGTAAAAGTTATTTACGTAAATAATTTGTAATTATAAAATATAACGGTTATAATTCAAATCATGATACCTTTGATACAATTTAAGAAATAAATCATTTTGTGAAAGTAACTAAAAATCAAAATTTTAACTTATTTAATGAAAACATGAATTAAGAACCCATAGGTTTAATATAAATTTTTAATCTTGTTTAATTTACTTTTCTGTATTATATTAAATGAAATTTCTTGAAGAGGTAAAAAATAAAATAAAATAAAAACATTTCAGTTTACCAACTTCAAACCAATATAAATACTTCATTGGGTTATTATAATTAAAAAATTCATTTATAGAGTATGTTCAACCAATAATTTGTATCAAAAGCTAAAATAAATATAATTTTTAATTACATAGAGTAAAATACTTATAAATTGTTTTACTAGACTTGATATTTAAACAACTAAACAGTCTCAAAATATGATTTGAGAAAATCATGGATTTCTTTTAGAGTTGAACATAATCAAAACCCAAATCAAAGTTGGTTAAAAAATAAATAAACGAATAGCTAGAGACAATAAGATAATTTTAAGTAAATAAAGTTAAAGGGTGTGGGAGTTATGGTTGAGACATGATTCGTCACGTAGGAACATGAATGGAAGGCTATACCACCCTCTTCCCTAATTTGCCATGGTTTGCATTGATTAAACCATGACAACCATGATCCTCTTTTTCATTTTCAAGTAATTTTTTTTTGTCTTTAGAGAAAGATAAATTAAAATAAACAAGGGGATAGTGGTTTGGGTCATGACCACACCCTTAGGGTAGTGGCTTTTGATTATGAATTAGAGGTGAGTGACATGGCACTAATGTGGAAGGTCATGGTGATTATGAGAGTTATGACCTCAATGTGTATGCGAAACTTGAGGAAAATTGTCCATAAATATTGTAGAGGTTGACAGAAAGAAAGAAAATGAATTAGGGATGGGTTTGATTTTGGAAAGGCAATGTGTGGTTTTATAAGGGGTTTTCTTGGCCTCTAAGTTTTGAGAAAATATATCAAAATTTGAAGATAAAGTGAAAATTTGCTGAGGTGTTTCAAATGGTTACAAGTGTTATGTTACTAAAGAAAGTGACCATGTTAAATAAATGATAAGGTTGATTTCTATGCTTCTAAAAAGAGTTTATATATTTATTATTATCTTTTTATCATTTACGTTATCAATTTTTTTTAGGGTTATTGGATTTTATCACTCCCAATTATTGGCTATTGGCCGCTGTCACCCCCAACTAACACTTTGGCGCCCGACATTCCCAACTTAAAACTTAGTGTGTTGTGGCACCACATGATTAACTTTGCACTAACTTGGTTAGTTTTTTTGCTGACATTGCCAACTTTTGATGACGTGGCTTGTTTTTTATGAGGTGTCATGATGAGGTGGTCAGTTATATATATAACAATATGTGTATGTATATGCACAGGCAATAAATCATCCCTAAATCAAAGAACCCTTATCATTATATAAAATCAAATCATCATCATCTTCATCTTCAACCCTTATCAATATACAAAATCATCATCTTCATCGGTTCTTCATCTTCATCACCTGCGATGTCAAATTCGAACGGTCTCTTCGACGACCTCCACCACCACCACTAACATCAAACGCAGCACAAGTTCCTCAACTGAAACCAACCGGACCACCACCACCAAACCCCACCTCTCCTTCTCCAACCTCCGTTTCCCCACCGCCTTGGATCCGGCGACATAGGTTCCGTTTACCTCGCCACACTCAAATCCTCCGCTGCCACCACCACCATCGGTGCAACCTTATTTGCTGCCAAAAAATTATGGATAAGAAAGAAATTGCTGCCCATTTGATTGTCAACAATATTATCATCTGGGTGTTGCTCAAAATGCCCTAATTGATCTGGGTTTTGCTCAAAATTAACCGCCACTGTAGTCGGATTGGCGAGCTGAACATAACAAATGAATCAAGGGAGTGATGGCACACATCTGATTCGCTTTGCTCAGTGCCTCAGATCCGCCAGAAAAACATGGATTACACTCTTTCCGTTTCTCTAGTTGGAATGGTGATGAAATACGTTGGTGATCAAATGGGAGGGGAAGGGGTAGTGTGGTTGTGGCAGCGGTTTTCTGGACGGTCCGATGGTGATTGTTCGTTGGAAGTCGGTGGTGGGTGATTGTTCATAGGAGACGAATATATGAAGGGGGTGGGCTGGGGTTACATGGAAGGGAAGGGATTGAAGAGGTATAATTGTCTATTATCTGTATATTAAAAAGGCAGCCCAATGAATAGTAACTATTATATATTAAATGGTAAATTACTGTTAGTGCATTATGTCTGTAGCTTCCGTCTGTATCAAGTCTTATGTATTTTGTCCTGTATGTGTGTTTTTGTATATGTATGTATATGTTTCTTGTGTCTAGACAAACATGGAACGAAACGTAAACTATCAGATGTGGTCCGAACGGATGACTAGTGTCATTCGTATCGGATGACCATCCGATCGGGTGACATCCTCTCCTCCCTGTGTTGCCTATAAATAGTAGGTTAGTGCCATTTGTCTAGAACTTTTTGCTGAATTGTCATAGCGAAGCTCTGTCAGATTTTCATCTGGAACTCTTGTATTTTCACATTCTATCAATGAAGTTGGACATGTTAAGCGTTGAGATTGTTGTATGTGATTCTCAGACGATGTCGAGGGATTCCGTACCTCGCCAATGATCGATTCCGCTACGTTCTTCTACTAGAACAAATCCAGATTGTGTGCCTAACAAGTAAGTGGTATCAGAGCCACAGGAAGCCGGATCAGAGATAGCAACAACATTTCAACGAGATTTCAGCCATTTTCTGCAGATTTCAGTCAAATCTCACCGGAGATTCTGACAATTTCTTCATCTTCTTCTATATTTCTTGCAGTTTTTACATTTTCACACGTTAAAATCAGAAAACCTGAAAATTAAGCTAGATTTTACGGACGAATTTGACTAATTTTGATATCAAACTGATCGGAATTCATCATAGAACAATCCTACAAAGTTTCATCCAAAAATTCGGACTAAAACATCATCAAATCAATCAAAAACTCTGGAGTGTTCTTCGTGCATGCTGACGTCATTCATCCGATCGGATTGCAATTCGATCAGATTGGACTAGACTTGTTCTTATCTCATTGCTGACATCATAGCTAATTCGATCGGATAAGTTCTGAGGTTTAAGTGCTTTTAAGGCTCAAGTGTCACTTCGATCGAACGACCATCCGATCGGATAGCCATTCGACACTTGTGCCATCCGACACTTGTTACTTGGTTCATTGCTCACCTGTGTTATCCTATCGAATCGCCATTTGATCGGAAGGCCATTCGATCCAAGTGCAAAAGTTTGAAGTTTTTGAAAGCTGTGAAATTTTTCTAAGTGTTTGACTTTTTCAGGTGTTTTCAAGATGGGAGACGATTTCTTAAACCCATTCAGTGACATCTTCTCGTACAACACTGGAGATACATCGACAAACACAAAAACAATTCCAACACAAACCCGAAAAAGGAGATTGCAGATTCTCTTAGCGTCGACAATGCCTATGGAACATATAACAAGCCACCGAAATTGATGGCAATTGAAGGCTACAATCGTTGGTCTAACTGGTTTGATGGATGGTTAAAGGCTTTTGCGTACGAAAGCTGGAGGTGCTTAAAGAATGGTTTCACACTTACAAGACTAGATTATGAAAATCTGGCTGATAACGAACAAGAAACGTTTATTGCTGAACAAAAGTGTATTGCCCTACTTCATCAATCAGTCAGAGATGACATTATATCTCTGATTGACTATTCTAACGCAAAAGATTTATGGGCTAAATTAGAAAAGAAGTGTATCGGGGGTGAGGAAATTGTGAGAAACAAGAAAAGATTGTTAAAAAAGGAATTCGACTTATTCACTTGTATGAAAAATGAAACTGTATTACAGATGATTGAAAGGTTTTGCCACCTGAAGGTAGAACTCATCAGATATGGGATCACGATAGCTGAAGATGAGATGGTTGAAAAGTTGTTTAAATCTCTGCCAGATGAGAGAGATTGGCAATACTATGGACTGGTACTGAAAAATACCAAACCGGTGGCAGAAATGACAGTTGATTGGTTGATCGAGAGATTCGAAAGTCATGAATTGGAAATCAAGAAAATGAACAAAGTGAACAGTACCTCATATCAACAGAATGTCGATCTTTACTATAAGGGAAGTATGATTCCAAAAACCACATCACCAAGAACCGCATTTACTGCTGAAAGCTCAAACACGGTGACTCAAGAAAAGAATAGCAGCAGTTCATCACCTAGCACTGGTTATCATAGTAGTGGTTCTTCTTCGTCCGTTCCAAGCAATCAGCAACAACAAAATGTTCCCAAGAATGTTTTTCAATGCAACATCGTTGTTAACCTGAACAACGCTCAAAATTTCAACGAGGAGACAGCGAAATAGAAAATGGTGTTCCTTGCTTCTATCTTAGAATCGTATGAAAGTCTGGTAGCCGGAAAGATCAGAAATACAAATCTTACAAAAGAGGACTACGACCAGATAGATCCTGAGGAAATGGAGTTGATCGATATACGTTGGTGCATGGCGAGTGTAATCCGCAGAGCACAACGATTTATGGAGATCACGGGAAGAAATTCCATCGGAGGGCCTTCGACAAAACTCGGTTTTGATAAATCCAAAGTGACGTGCTTCAAGTGTAAGCAAAAGGGCCACTTCAAGCGTGAATGCAGAAACTCAGCAACAGATGAAACGGCCAACCCTTTTCATGATGATTACTACAAGAAAGCTGTTTATCACCGAAACCGCGAAGAGCCAGCCAGAATGAAACAAATCGAGGAGACTCCAAAGGTGAAGTCGAGAGCTTTAGCTGTGATTCAGGATGATGAAGGTTTCAATTAGAGTGAGTTCTTGCCGGAAGATGATGCAGTTGGCTTTGCATTTATGGCACAAATTCAACAACAAACAGAACCAACTGAAGAGTCAACATACATCCGTCGAAAGCTTTTAGCTCAAACTATGAAGACAAGGATCTACAATACTTGGAAAGAAGCCAAAAAGGCAAGAAGATGGGATCCGGATCGAGAAAGTTATTTAGATCCAAAAGGCAACATCGTTGTGGAACCATCATCAGTTGATGTTGAAACTCTCATAAAATCAATAGCAGAAGAAGAAGAACATAGAAAGATCGATGATGCAAAGAAAGCCGAAAGAGAAAAGCAAGAGTCAAAGAAGATAGACGATGGAATCATTGACACAACAAAGGAAATGAATGCAGAAAATCTGAAGAATATGGCCGACAAAGTCCTGATGACGAAAACACTCGAGGTAGATTCCAAATCTGCGTCTAGTTCTGAAGGAAAGGTCAGTAGTAGTGATTCGGAAAGCGGATCGGGTAAGAGTAATAGTGCAAAAACAGAAAGTGGTTGCAGAAATTGCATGAAAGAATGCAAAGTCTATAGCACACATGCGTATCTCACAAATAAAAGAATCCAAGAGAGCTGGTTGAAAAAGTCGATATGGTTGAAAAACAAGTTTTAAATCGAGATAAACTGGTTAAGGCTTCAAATGAGAGAATAAAAGAATTAACCGAAAATATTGAAAAAGACAAAAATGATGTTGAACGTTTTAAGAAAGAAAATGAAAAATTAACTCTTGAAAACAGAATAATTTCAGAAAATTTTGAGAAGTTGAAAAGAACAGTTAAGGATTCTGACGAAACGAAATGGTAAAACTTACAAAGAAAATATCCATTTGTCTAGAGTTCTTCAGGCAAAAGAAAAAGAAATCAATCAGTAATTGGATGATATCGTAAGTCTCAAGCTTCAATTCCAAGAAGCAAAGATTGAAAATGAAAGGATCAATCTGAAATTGACTAGTTACAACTCCGCTAGCTTTGTTCTTCAACACATCGTTCCCAAACTAATTGGGAATAACAAAGCTGGTGAAGATGTCTACTCGAATGGAACCGGGGTGGGTTATCATCAAGTTCCCCCACCTGTGCTTAACAATTTTTCAAAGAAATAATCTGGGTTGGTTAATGAATTTGAAACAAATGAGAAAACGGATGTTGTAAAATTGCCAGAAACAATTGATGTCACATTCACTTCATCGTCTAATGAAGATAGTGTTCAATCTGAAGTGGTAAAGAATGTGGTTGAAAATGTATTAAAATCAGACAGTGATTCCACTGAAGATGAAGAATGTTTTCTGAACAACTACATTCTAAAACCAAAATCCAAGAAGAACTTAAATGACGAACCTACTCTTGTCATGTACAAGATGTGTGGTTCAGATAAGTTGTACTCGGATATTGAGTTTCCAATTGAGAATGTGAATGTCGATAAGTTGAAGCAAGTTTTCTAACTTGTTGAAATTGAGGTTTCTGAAATTGAAGGGTTAAAAAGTTCCAAAAGGTTGTTGAACTTTGAACGAGATAAATCTTACTATAAGAAACCTGTTGTACCACCACATTTTAACAATAACAACCAAAACAGATGGTCGGGTGGTTATCAGGGTGGTAAGAACAATCAAAAGAGGAAATTTCAAAACAAAAAGTTTGTCGAAAAGAAAGTGTTTCTTAAAAGCTCAAGTTCAATTTCCGAGCAAGAGTCGGAAATCTTTTCGAAAACAAATGAAGAATTTTTTGCAAAGAAGGCCTCACAGCCTCAGACTGAAGGGAAAAGTCAGGAAGTAGGCACCCACACTTGCTTCAAATGTAACGAAGTTGGACACATTGCACGAAAGTGCACCAACTCAAAATCTAAGTCTGTGGTTGTTGAGAATCCGAGAAAGGAAAATGATGTCAAAGGCAAAGCGCCAATGTTTGTTGAGAAGAAGATTTTGAAAAATGAAAACATCAAAGTCAAAACTGAACCTGTAAAACAGTCGGTAAAGAAAACTGGTAAATTTTACAAACGGGTCGCTTCTCCACAACAAACTTGGAAGCCAAAATCTGAGGCTAAAACATCGAGTGTTCCAAAACCAAAGGTTTCTGATGCAGCAAAACAATCATCTTCAACCAAACCGGTTAAGATGAATGTACCTTTGGATTTTTACGAAAAACTTGAGAAACATACTTCGACCCTCCAGGGAAGAAGTATGTTCCAAAGAAGGATCAACCATCTGGTCAACCTCCGAAAGACAAATTCATTTTATACAAAGAGGTTGAGGTTGGATCCGAAGAGAGTCTTAAAATGAACGACAAAAAAATCCCACCATTGTACACCGCAACAACCCACATCAAGCTACCCGAGTCAAAGGAGGCTTGGGTTGCTTCAACTTCTAACTGAATGTTTCTGAAATGTGCAGGAGCTCCCAAGATCTATCTCAAAGTGGATTATGGATAGTGGAGCATCCCGGCACATGAGAGGGAGAAAGACCCTGTTATATGATGTTAGAGGTTTCAACGGTGGTTACTTCGGTTTTGCTGGAAATCAAGGAAGACGTATTATCGGGGAGGGAATGTTATCAAATGGAGTCATTACATTAGAGAGAGTCAACTACATAGTAGAGCTGGAGAACAACTTACTTAGCATTTCTCAAATCTGTGACATAATGTATTCAACTCACTTTACTGACAAGGAATGTCTGATTCTGAAGCCGGGGTTTGTCATCCCCGAGGAGTGGATCATCATGTGAGCACCAAGGGTTAATGATATGTACGTGTTGGATATGAGCGTTACTACGACTACCATGGGTCAACCCCTGTGCTTCATATCAAAAGCCACTGAAAAGGAGTCAGTGTTGTGGCACCGAAAGATGGGCCACATACACCTACGCAAGATGAACTATCTGGTGCATAATGATTTAGTAAAAGGTGTTCACTTGAAGAGTTTTTGTCTGGAGGGAGAATGTATCAGTTGTATGAAGGGAAAGCAACGGAAGAAATCCCATCCGTGCAAAAAGATGAACTCAGTCTCGAAGCCACTAGAAAGACTTTACATGGATCTCTTTGGTCCTGTGAATGTCAAGAGCATTACGGGTGATCTTTATTGCTTAGTGGTCACTGATGACTATTCGAGATTCTCGTGGGTGATGTTCCTAAAGTCGAAAGACGAGACATTTGAGAGTTTGCTGAAACATTTAAGAAAGATAGAGAATTTGTACCAAACCCGCATTCGAAGACTAAGAAGTGACAATGGTACGGAATTCAAAAACAACAGAATGGAGGAATTCTGTGATCGACGAGGTATTTTGCAAGAGTTCAACGCACCATACACTCCGCAACAGAATAGAGTTGCAGAAAGAAAGAAAGAACAGAACGCTGATCGAAACGGCGAGAACAATGCTAGCTGATTCAAAGTTACCAATTAATTTCTGGGCAGAAGCTGTATCAGCCGCTTGCTATACACTCAACAGGGTACTTATTGTGAAGAAGCATAACAAAACATGTTTTGAGTTGATCAACAATCGCAAGCCTAATCTCGAGTATTTAGAGGCGTTCAGGTCACCCTGCACAGTTCTAGATCCCGATGGCAAGTTTGGTTCAAAGAGCATATAAGGTATCTTTGTGGGCTATTCCAGTCCTCTAAGACACGTCTTTGTTCCAAGTCTCAAAAGGACCATCGAAGCACAGCACGTTGACTGTCAAGGCTATACTATGCCTCCACAGAAACCCACAGACTCATGGCGATTCAACTATGATACCTTATGGGATTCATTTGAGTTAGAAGAAGAGCCAGAGTACTTTGATGATTTAGATATTTTACGAGAATATCAAGCATCTTAGGGAAAATTCCCAGCAAGGTCTTCTAAACGTCAACAACACACTTCCAATGATAATGAAGCTGGTCCCAGTCATGCTGGAGAAAATGATGATGTTCAGCAAACTCCGACTACTTCAGAAAGCGAGCCTGCTCCTGAAAATCAGTCGGCAGTCGGAGCACATAATGTCAAATTAAACCCAAACTAGGCCGTTTTAGAGAAATCTGAACATAGGGTTTTGTTAATCGGCAAATTTTCTATGTGAAAATGTGTTCAATTTTGTGAAATTGTTAGAAAATTTTTGGTGTTCATATGTTATTCAAACTGTTCTTCATGTCTGTTGATCGAATGGCAGTTCGATCGGATGGCAATCTGATCGGATGGCCATCCGATGCAATGCACATTATTTGTGTTTGAAAATTTTCTAAGTGTTGGATTGTTTCATGCTTTATCTGATAACAAGTTGTTTTGGATAAGAATGGCAACTCGATCGGATGGCAATCCGATCGGATGGCCATCCGATCGGATGGCCATCCGATCCAAAACACACATTCATATGATTAACTCATGTCAGTTGATCGAATGGCAATTCGATCGGATTGCAATCCGATCGAAGTATCATCCGATCCAAAACACATACTCAACTGATAACTATTTCATGAGCTTATCTGTGTTTGTCATTTTGATCGAATGGCAATCCGATCGGAGGGCCATCCGATCCAAATCACACTATGGCATGCCTATTCATCATTGAGCTTTCCTGTCATTGATCGAATGGCAATCCTATCGGATGACAATCCGATCGGATGGTCATCCGATCCATATCACTCACTCACTTGGTTGACTTGTCAAAGGTGCTGAACTCATTAGTCACTTGGAACGAATGACAATCCGATCGGATGGCCATCCGATCCAAATGCACATGACATGTTTCGTTCTGATCTTTAAATATGATATCTCATCTGATCGGATGGTAATCCGATCGGATGGCCATCCGATCCATCAGTACTACATAGAGTGAAGGTTCTAGAGTTAGAAAACTTTTTGAGTTTTCAAAATTTTTGTCACTTTTCACTTTGTGTATCAAACTTTGTGCAGACTCTAACGCTGATTATTCCTGCAGGCAAGAGCATCAGATTAGCATCATTCTCATAACATTTATTGTATATTAGATGAAAACTTTGCAAACATGGAATCGTTTAAAGATATGGCAAAGTTTTTAAGTGAGAGTAGGATTGCCAAGGCGTTGACTGATAAGACGAAGGTATATGAGTCACATGTTAGAATGTTCTGGAGTTCAGTAAGGTATGAAGAGAGTGAAAAGATGATATATTCAGCTGTATAAATGAAAGACGAGAATGATTAGGATGTTGATATTGAAATTAAGTTTAATGTGGGAGATGTGAAAAGAGTATTGGACTTAGGAGATAGTGATGATGATCCTACTATTGTTCCTGAAAGATTATGCAAGGGTTTATGGTTTAGAATGGGTTTTTCAGGACATGTAAACGGTAAATATCTCAAGTCTATGTTCAGTCGACCATATAAGTTTCTAGTTCATTATGTCTTGCATGCTCTATCACACCGAAAGGGAGCTTATGACGTGCCGTCAGATTATATCATGAATATTATCACATGTCTAGTTCTGAATAGACCTTACAACATTTCACAAGTGTTGTTTGATCACATGGTGGATAATATCAGGGGTGAAAAGTACATAGTGTATCCAAGGTTCATACAAATGTTGATAGATGATCAAGTAAGAGACCTTCCAAAGGATCCTGCTGATGAATTGAATCTACATCACATGAAAAGCGAGACCTTGGGCAGATTGAATCAGTATAAAGTTCTGAAGAAAGATGAACCAGAGCCAAGGGTTAAGAGAATGATTTGTAAGATTGAAAACCGAAATTATGTAGCTCCTGAAAATGATGCTTGGAGGCACGAGAACAGCAACTCTGTGGATGAAACAGAAAGGCTAAATGGAATGCATGAAAAGAAATTGAGATATTGGTTTATAAAGGATGGAAAGAGGAAGAGAACACCTAAGGCTTCTCCAACAGTAACTGCACCTAAAGTGACACCAAAGATTGTTGTTAAGGGTAAAGTAGAAAGGGGGGAGTCAAGAAGAAAAGATAGAATATAAAATGATATATTATGCTAATGAATGTTCAATACTTGTTTTGCAGGGCCTTCAAAGAAATCTCCACCAAGACTTGTAGATGAACCAGTACTTGATCCAGCAGATATAACTTAAGAAGGTATTGATTTGACAAAAGTGACATTTGAGCAATACATTAAGCAAATTGAAGATGCTGCAAAGGCTCAAGCTGAGAAAGTTGCAAAGGAAACTGGAGCATCTTCTGCAAAGAATGTTCAAACAGAAAGTGTTAAAGAAAAAGAACCTGAAGGTGTTGCTCATACAGATTCAAGTGATGCTGATGATGAATCAACTGATACAGAGTCTGAAATTGATAAGTCAAAGAATGGTGTTGGAAAGATTACTGATGGCTGTGAAGTGTTATATATATTAGGTGTATATTTTAAGCCCCTTTAACACTTATTTTTAGCCAAGTTTTAAATTTATAAAACACGATATTTTACTAACACTAAACACACAAGTGCACCCATCGTGAGCGTAGTATAGTTTTGGTAAGATACCGAGGTTGTCCAAGGACACAAGAGCTTTTAGTACCGGTTTATCCTCAACGTCTAATCAAAATAAAAAGTTAGAAAAATGTTTTAAACTAAGAAAAATAAAAACTAACTAAAATGCTGAAAATAAAAATAAAAAGAAAAAAAATAGACAAGATGAATCACTTAGCTCCGACTCGTATCTAGTATAACCTTTGATTATTTCCGCACTTTTGCACTATTTTAAGAGATTATCTTAGTTATTGTAGTAGGCCCCTCTTTTGAAGGTGACGTTACCCTCACCCCACTAGTTTGAGTCAGCAAGGATACAATCCTAAAAGGGTGGATTATTGGAAGATAATTAATTAAGTTATTAATGCAAATTATGGTAGGCCCCTCTTTTGGAGGTGACGTTACCCTCGACTAAGTAGTCTGAGTCAGCAGGGATACAGTCCTAAATAGCCGGGTTATAGTATTAATAGTAGTTAACTTATGAGGGGATCAAAGAGTTTGGATCCCTGCCATCCAATACCGTTAAGTATTGAAGATGGTCCTACTAAATTTGACCCAGGTCCATTGCAGGACCTCTAAACGCTGAACAATGGCAAGACCTTTACCAAACCGTTCCCTTAACCCCCGACCAGGTAGCCAACATACCCCCATATAGACCGTGGAGATATGAATGGTGAAAATCTTTTATTTTATATAGATAGTAAAATAATGCCAAGACACCACGAACAAACGATAAGGAAAGATCACCTTCAACATAAGAAACTAGTTATTAAAGTCATTAATACAAAACCAAGTAAAAAGTGAGAAAAGATTAAAAATAAAAAGTATTATACTAGACACTTTGTCTTCACCAAGTGATGTAAGAGACTTAGGCAAACATGGCCTTGATTGTCAAGAACTCTTACGATCAATCTTGGATCTTGAGATGACTCACACACTCTATGATGGACAATGGATGATGGTGGTGGATGATGGTGTTATGGTGGTGGTGGGTGGTGGGTGAAGTGTGAGAGAGGTGGTGTGCCAAGGGATGGTTTGAGCTTGAGCCAAGCACTCCTATTTATAGGCTGAACAGAAGCTCGAGCATGGCCCCGTGTCCAGTGGGCACGACCCCATGTCCACATCCTTCTCTGTCTTCATTTAGTGCAGCTTTGTCTTATTAGTTGACCACGCCCCCGTGTCCGCTGAGCACGACCCCGTGTGCAGAAGAATCTTTGTACTATGAAGATTTGCCTAGATTGTGCGAATCTTATAGTTGACCACGGCCCCATGTCCGCTGAGCACGGCCCCGTGGTGGGCAATAGAAGCTTCTACAACTTTGTCTTTTCTGCTGACACTTGGGCACGCCCTCGTGCTGGCTGGGCACGGGGCGTGTTCAGTCTTCTGTTGTCTTGTTTTGCTTGGGAAGATGTTGTCGTGGGGTCGGGCATGTCACGTCTTGTTCCTTTTCTTGTATTTATGTTAGATTTTGATGTCTTTTTGCTTCTTTTGTTAATTTGAGCTCATTTAATCCTGAAAATACAAAAGGAAGACAAAAGCACACTTTTTCCAACATTAATACTAAAAAAAGGTTAGTTTTATGCCACAATTGATGTAATTTATATGTTGCATTTTGTACACATCAAATACCCCCACACTTGAATCTTTGCTTGTCCACAAGCAAAACTCTTTATAATGTGGCTATTACACTCCCAAATGAAATGGGTAGAGAAGAAGGTTTTTGGGCTTGTCGTAGAGTGTCGGGATTTCCAAGATTCTTTATTCAGTTTTATTTTTATTTATTTACAATCCTATTCGTCATGATTTATTTAAAACTTTTCATAAGATAAATTACTTATTAGGGCATAACATGCCTCTTTAAAATTCTATTTATATACAAGTTCACATACCTCACGGGGATCACTCAACACTCGGCCGAAAATGTATTTTTGTGGATCACTCGAGAGCGCGGCATGGAACTTACTCCTACCATAGGCTTGCCAAGCAATCAATCCTCCTCCTTTTTAACTTATAAACATTTGTAAATATCAAGAGGACTTTGTGGGTGAAGGGTTAGGCTTGGGTTAAAGGTAGGTGGTTGGGTTAGTGGTTAGTAGAAAAAAAAACGAAAAGCGTAACAAGCGTCGGTTTTTCGTAAGAGTTTTTATTTTTGTAACTTTTATTTTGATGAAGCTATTATTCAAACAAAGTTATTTTTGATGAACTTGTTTGTTTATTTTCTTTTGCTTCATCATCAACACATTTTTTTTTTGAAAAGTCATGCGAAAAACCGAACTTGTTACTAAAACAAAGGGTTAAAAATGAAAAAGGTTTTGGTGGGTAAAAGGGTGTTTGGTTTGGGTTATGAAATGAAAGGGTTTAGGCTCAAAGGGGTTAACTAGGAGGATTTTTGGGTAGGTTGTAAAAAAAAGAAAAAAAATGGTGTAGAAATAAAAAGGGTTAGTCCTAATGCCTCCATCATTTACTTACTCGGGTTTAAGTTGATAAGGACCGGGAATGTATCATCATGGCAAGTTCTAGAGTCGTAAGAACCAAGCGGCTATTCACACAAGAAACGAAAGATGAGCATTTAGTCTAATGATATGTAATTGTATGCTCAATAAAGGCTCAAAACTCACTTTTGTGGGAATGGGTTTTTATGTGATCAAGTATATATAATCAAATTTTAACTAAGTTTGCCATGCCTTTTCATAATTTTCTTATGTTGGTTCTTTTTATCACGACGCTATCAGTTGTAAATTCGTAAGAATAAAACCTTTTTAAGAACTTGAATTTCCCGAGTTAAACCTAGACAAGTAAAAAAAATGCGGTTCCAATAGAGTTTTGTGTAAGGCTTGTATTTAGGACTTGCAAGATTCAAGGTTTTAGCATCCCCCCCCCCCCACACTTAAATTACACATTGTCCTCAATGTGTCCCAAAAATAAGTTTTTTTTTAGGTTGATTGAATGTGTAAAAGGGTGTGAAAAGCAAAAATTTTGTGTTACTGGGTGCTGAACACGGCCCCGTGTTATCCGGGCACGGCCCCGTGTTCAAGTGCCAGTAACAAAATTAAATCAAGAGAAACAGAAGCCTGGACACGGGGGCGTGTTGGGTGAACACGGCCCGTGTCCAGTTACCTGAACTGGGTCTTTTTCTGCAGACTGTGCAGCACGGGGCCGTGTTGGGTGGACACAGCCCGTGCCGAACTTACTGTAAACGAAGAAAATTGTCGAATGGTCCTGTTTTCCTGCATGGAGTGCTGGTTCAAGTTTCCCTTGTATCCTTTGTCATCTCAAGTATGTTTTATTCATGTCAACACCACCCAAACACCAAATTAACTAAAAACCATCATTCATTACTTCATAGAGAATTACATACTAGTCCTAAAAATGAAAAATAAAGCAGAAAATAAAAGTTAAAAGTCCTAATATTAGATAGGTCAAGTGATCCGCAAAATCTTCCTAAGGAGTCCTACTTCTACAATAAGAACCAAAATTCCGGAAATAGATTTCCGGTTTAAAAGCCTTGTAGAACTCCAAGCCGAACGGTGTTCCTAAGATGTTGCTAGAGCCATTCTTCTATCTCCCTCGGGAGAAGGGAGGAGACTTCATGTTCCTCGACATCTTGTGGAGGAGGAGCGACACCAATCGGAACCCCTTGTAGTATGTCTCGAGGAGGCTCCGTGTCACACCCTCCAAAAACCCCACCCCGCCTTGGAGGCGTGACATGCCCAGGATCATAGCCACCAATCATATTGAACAAAGTATGTAAGTAATTTTTATAAAATCCAACACAATACAATTGGTGTCAAAACATAGTTTGAGTTTACAGCGGAAGCAAAACATAAGTTTCATATTTTCCCACAACGACCACGCCTCCTCGTGCAAGCTCCTTAAGCTAGGGATTTAACGACCTGCAAAGCATGCAGTAAGGGGTCAACAATAATGCTGAGTGAGTTCACTAGTTGTCCAGTTTTAATTACCAAAAACTTGTTTCACCAGTTAATTTATCCGTTTATACATGCCATGGGGAGCTACCCCAAAACTTAGCAACTAAACTGTTTTTCCAATACCGAACACTAGGTGACCGTTGCGTATCCGCAGAGTGCCCCGATGTCAATGTTCTATCATCATTGACGGATGCCTGAGTACATTAGTTCACGACCGATCCCATACCTTGGCACGGTGTGAGGTTGGTAAGACCTAAATAGCGCTATCAACTAATAACCCGTTCGCCTGGCCCCGGCGACTAATCGGTATTATGTAGTAGGGACTTTAAGTGATAGAGTTTCGTTTAGTGCCGTTTGTTGCAATCCGTATAAACAGTAATTAACTAAAAGGTTCCCAATAACAAGGGAAGAAAAGTAAGTTGTATCCCTCATAAGGGGATAGTGTTGTTTTTAGTTCCGTTTCCCAAACCACCGGGAATACATGCTTTAGGTTGTGAACTCACCTTGATTTAACAAGCTTCCTGATTCTAACTCTTCTGAGAATTAGCATCTACTTTGGTATGAGGTAGAGTTTAGCCTAAGCTTAATAACCTAATTTGCACCCGAAACTAGGTAAATAACTTAATACAGCTTTTACGATAACTCACGAGATCAAATTCTCACAATGAATGTCAAAATGCAATACTTTGTCCATCGAATTAACGATGATCCGTTGAATTAACAACGAACGACAAGGTATAATACTTTACCCATCGAATTAACGATAATCCGTTGAATTAATGACGAACGATAAAGTATAACCCTAATGTGGGCGGCATTTTAAACATCCCTTGGATAGTTTAATCGATCGGACAATGAATCGTATCAGCGATTGAGTTAATACCCTGTTCTGCAGCACCCTGCTACTCTTAATTAGTGTTTTGTGTGTGTTGATTGTGATAATCAGACAACAACTCGAAGAATTTGAGGAATTCTTTCGTCGTTTGAACACCAGAAAGCAAGTGCCAAGGCCTGCTATTTATACACGAAATTTGACATGCTTACGGACCGTAAGCTTCCTGATGTTGCGGTCCGTATGACACCTTACGGACCGTAAGCTTAGTAGTGTTGCGGTCCGTATGGTACACCAATGCACTATAAGGTTGCCACGTGTGGGAGTAGCCTAGCTGAGTCAACAATTTCTTAAAATTAAACTTCCTCCGCAAGTTTATGAAGATAATTGTCAAGTGGGTAATACCCCCCCTGAGTTTTAGGGGCCCTAATCCTGATTCTGATTGTTCTAGAAATCTTAGGGTTTGTGCAGAATCACTTGGGTTTCTTAATTAGGGTTTCCAATTGGACTAATTATAATACTAAATAGGACTTTTTAGTGAGAGTTGCTACATTCTCCCCTCCTTATAGAAATCTCGTCCTCGAGATTTACTCGAATAAGTAAGGATACTAGTACTAATCTTTTATGTTCGAGAAAATTTAACCTTTCTGTCTTCTATCTAAAGTGATTTCTCAACAAATCTTTAAACTTTTCATTTATCTCTAAATACTACCAGAAATTTGTCAGATAGACATTTCTTAAGGTTATATACATGAAATACTTAGGGATGACTTAACCTTAACCATAGTACTTTAAAATAAATATTATAGAACACCGTAAAGTATTGAGTCTTGCACTTGGAATGAAGCATCGTTGTGGATCATTGAACACTTTACCGGTTATAGTCTGGTTTTCATCAAAAACTTTTTCCTTTTTAAAACCAAGTTCACTATAACCAATGGCTCTGATACCACTCTGTCACACCCTCCAAAAACCCCACCCCGCCTTGGAGGCGTGACATGCCCAGGATCATAGCCACCAATCATATTGAACAAAGTATGTAAGTAATTTTTATAAAATCCAACACAATACAATTGGTGTCAAAACATAGTTTGAGTTTACAGCGGAAGCAAAACATAAGTTTCATATTTTCCCACAACGACCACGCCTCCTCGTGCAAGCTCCTTAAGCTAGGGATTTAACGACCTGCAAAGCATGCAGTAAGGGGTCAACAATAATGCTGAGTGAGTTCACTAGTTGTCCAGTTTTAATTACCAAAAACTTGTTTCACCAGTTAATTTATCCGTTTATACATGCCATGGGGAGCTACCCCAAAACTTAGCAACTAAACTGTTTTTCCAATACCGAACACTAGGTGACCGTTGCGTATCCGCAGAGTGCCCCGATGTCAATGTTCTATCATCATTGACGGATGCCTGAGTACATTAGTTCACGACCGATCCCATACCTTGGCACGGTGTGAGGTTGGTAAGACCTAAATAGCGCTATCAACTAATAACCCGTTCGCCTGGCCCCGGCGACTAATCGGTATTATGTAGTAGGGACTTTAAGTGATAGAGTTTCGTTTAGTGCCGTTTGTTGCAATCCGTATAAACAGTAATTAACTAAAAGGTTCCCAATAACAAGGGAAGAAAAGTAAGTTGTATCCCTCATAAGGGGATAGTGTTGTTTTTAGTTCCGTTTCCCAAACCACCGGGAATACATGCTTTAGGTTGTGAACTCACCTTGATTTAACAAGCTTCCTGATTCTAACTCTTCTGAGAATTAGCATCTACTTTGGTATGAGGTAGAGTTTAGCCTAAGCTTAATAACCTAATTTGCACCCGAAACTAGGTAAATAACTTAATACAGCTTTTACGATAACTCACGAGATCAAATTCTCACAATGAATGTCAAAATGCAATACTTTGTCCATCGAATTAACGATGATCCGTTGAATTAACAACGAACGACAAGGTATAATACTTTACCCATCGAATTAACGATAATCCGTTGAATTAATGACGAACGATAAAGTATAACCCTAATGTGGGCGGCATTTTAAACATCCCTTGGATAGTTTAATCGATCGGACAATGAATCGTATCAGCGATTGAGTTAATACCCTGTTCTGCAGCACCCTGCTACTCTTAATTAGTGTTTTGTGTGTGTTGATTGTGATAATCAGACAACAACTCGAAGAATTTGAGGAATTCTTTCGTCGTTTGAACACCAGAAAGCAAGTGCCAAGGCCTGCTATTTATACACGAAATTTGACATGCTTACGGACCGTAAGCTTCCTGATGTTGCGGTCCGTATGACACCTTACGGACCGTAAGCTTAGTAGTGTTGCGGTCCGTATGGTACACCAATGCACTATAAGGTTGCCACGTGTGGGAGTAGCCTAGCTGAGTCAACAATTTCTTAAAATTAAACTTCCTCCGCAAGTTTATGAAGATAATTGTCAAGTGGGTAATACCCCCCCTGAGTTTTAGGGGCCCTAATCCTGATTCTGATTGTTCTAGAAATCTTAGGGTTTGTGCAGAATCACTTGGGTTTCTTAATTAGGGTTTCCAATTGGACTAATTATAATACTAAATAGGACTTTTTAGTGAGAGTTGCTACACTCCGGATGTAGGGCGTACCATTCGGCCGGAATGATGACTTCCGGCACCACATTCCATGCCCTTTGGGTGATAATTGGCACCAAAGGAGGAGAGGCGAGAATGTTCAACCTTTGGTGCAAAAGGTTGACCTCCCGGAGACATCCTTCTAGTCCCACCGTCAAATGATTAATGCGGTCGACCAATGCCTTTTCCACACTTGTTACTTCATCAAGGGCTTCTCTTAAGGCGTAAACATAGTTTACAAGAGAATCTTCAACCGTTGATGATCTTCTCCCCTGCCGGTTGTTTCTGGAATGCGACGAAGAGTTTCCGCTTGTTCTGCTTGCCATTATGAGAAAACATACCAAAAAGAGTTCAATTTTATGGATCCAGTACTTCGGACACGGCCCCGTGTTCAGCGAACACGGCCCCGTGTTCAGATATCTGCAGGATTCATTAACAAGGAATCTTGGGGTTTCAAATTGTTTTTATGATTTTTGGAGCATTTTGAAATTAAACAACTTAAAACATTGTTATAGAACTTATTTTTAACAAGATTCCATAAACAAAAATCTAACAAATATCTCAATAAGGCTTGAAATTATGGAAGGTTCAAGCTTTAATGGAAGTATGAGGAAAATTGAAGAAGATGAAAATGGATAAAAGAGGAAAGGACAAGAAGATAGTTGAGAAACTTCTTTTAGAAAATACCTAGGATGGTATGTGAGAATATTCCTCAAATCTCTGTCCCTGGAATGGTTCAAATGTGCAGGATTCTTGGCTGCATTTATAGAAAACGATAGTACGTTGCGCACGGCCCCGTGTCGGCTGGACACGGCCCCGTGTGCAGATGGAATCCTGACACATTTTTGTCCGCATTCTAACAAAATCAGAAGGGAATCTTTGGGTGGACACGGGGACGTGCCGACCTGGACACGACCCCGTGTCTAGAAGCTGTCTTAAAGAATTTGCCTGTTTTCAAGGAACTTTTCCGGATCGGGCGGTCCCTTACTGGATGGAACAACCCCAAAGTGCCTAAGATACCTTAATTGATCTAGACTAAGACGAGAACGCAAGAGGTTGTCGGTGAGGGTGATTCCTATGCTATATGTAGGTGGACAAGTCCAACCCTTTTCCGGGCTCTCGTTAAAGAAGGTGTATGTCGAATCGCTCAGGTCTATGTATGCATCAAACGAAGTTGATGGGGAGTCCTTCACGGCACAATTGGCACAGGGACGATTATCGCTCAAGTCCTCACTAGAGTTAGGAGTATCTTCGGAAACAACGAAGTTGTTCGAATGCGTTTCCAACCCTTCTTCTTGGTTACCGTCTTGGAAAAGATTATTGAAATCTTCCCTAAGTTCATTTAACCAAGCAATAATTAGATCTTCTAGTTGAAATAATTCATCGAGAAGCATTTCTCCTAGAATATCCGGTTTGGAGCATACGAGGGAGAGATAGGGATTATTTTTACTTTCGCCCCTCTTAAGGATACTAGGAAATGATGGGTCTATATAGTGGGGTTTATAGGTTAGAAAATAACATTCTAATTCCTTATGGTTACCACCACATAATTGACACCACATAGTACCATAAGAGTGCCGAAAGTAAGAAGTATCAGTATCACTCATGTTTGTGTCAGAAATTACCAACCGTCGGGATCTTACGGTTCTGTTTTCAGTAACTAAAACTTGGGCACGGGGGCGTGTTGAGTGGGCACGGCCCCGTGTTCAGCTTACTGTCTGACTTAAAACAGGATTTCCAGTTCCAATGATTGGGCACGGGGCGTGTTCAGCGGGCACGGCCCGTGCTGAGTTCTGCAGAAGCTGAAAAACTAAAAAAAAAAATCCTAAAAATATGAAAAATAAGAAAAACGATTAGGCCATTGATTCCTAACTTTCTTAAAATCCTTGTGTCCCCGGCAGCGGCGCCAAAAACTTGATGGGTGTGAAGTGTTATATATATATTAGGTGTATATTTTAAGCCCCTTTAACACTTATTTTTTGCCAAGTTTTAAATTTATAAAACAAGATATTTTACTAACACTAAACACACATATGGGCAAGTGCACCCATCGTGAGCGTAGTATAGTGTTGGTAAGATACCAAGGTCGTCCAAGGACACAAGAGCTTTTAGTACCGGTTTATCCTCAACGTCTAATCAAAATAAAAAGTTAGAAAAATGTTTTAAACTAAGAAAAATAAAAACTAACTAAAATGCTGAAAATAAAAATAAAAAGAAAAACAGATAGACAAGATGAATCACTTAGCTCCGACTCGTATCTAGTATACCCTTTGATTATTTCCGCACTTTTGCACTATTTTAAGAGATTATCTTAGTTATTGTAGTAGGCCCCTCTTTTGAAGGTGACGTTACCGTCACCCCAGTAGTTTGAGTCAGCAAGGATACAATCCTAAAAGGGTGGATTATTGGAAGATAATTAATTAAGTTATTAATGCAAATTATGGTAGGCCCCTCTTTTGGAGGTGACGTTACCCTCGACAAATAGTCTGAGTCAGCAGGGATACAGTCCTAAATAGCCGGGTTATAGTATTAATAGTAGTTAACTTATGAGGGGATCAAAGAGTTTGGACCTCCGCCATCCAATACCGTTAAGTATTGAAGGAGGTCCTACTAAATTTGACCCAGGTCCATTGCAGGACCTCTAAACGCTGAACAATGGCAAGACCTTTACCAAACCGTTCCCTTAACCCCCGACCAGGTAGCCAACATACCCCCATATAGACCGTGGAGATATGAATGGTGAAAATCTTTTATTTTATATAGACAGTAAAATAATGCCAAGACACCACGGAAAAACGATAAGGAAAGATCACCTTCAACATACGAAACTAGTTATTAAAGTCATTAATACAAAACCAAGTAAAAAGTGCGAAAAGATTAAAAATAAAAAATATTATACTAGACACTTTGTCTTCACCAAGTGATGTAAGAGACTTAGGCAAACATGGCCTTGATTGTCAAGAACTCTTACGATCAATCTTGGATCCCGAGACGACTCACACACTCTACGATGGACAATGGATGATGGTGGTGGATGATGGTGTTATGGTGGTGGTGGTGGGTGGTGGGTGAAGTGTGAGAGAGGTGGTGTGCCAAGGGATGGTTTGAGCTTGAGCCAAGCACTCCTATTTATAGGCTGAACAGAAGCTCGGGCACGGCCTCGTGTCCACATCCTTCTCTGTCTTCATTTAATGCAACTTTGTCTTATTAGTTGACCACGCCCCCGTGTCCGCTGAGCACGACCCCGTGTGCAGAAGAATCTTTGTACTATGAAGATTTGCCTAGATTGTGCGAATCCTATAGTTGACCACGGCCCCGTGTCCGCTGAGCACGGCCCCGTGGTGGGCAATAGAAGCCTCTACAACTTTGTCTTTTCTGCTGACCCTTGGGCATGCCCCCGTGCTGGCTGGGCACGGGGCGTTTTCAGTCTTCTGTTGTCTTGTTTTGCTTGGGAAGATGTTGTCGTGGGGTCGGGCATGTCACGTCTTGTTCCTTTTCTTGTATTTATGTTAGATTTTGATGTCTTTTTGCTTCTTTTGTTAATTTGAGCTCATTTAATCCTGAAAATACAAAAGGAAGACAAAAGCACACTTTTTCCAACATTAGTACTAAAAAAAGGTTAGTTTTATGCCACAATTGATGTAATTTATATGTTGCATTTTGTACACATCAATTACGTTGAAGAAGAAGCCTCAAAAGAAGAAAAAGGGTTCTGATGAAGAGGATGAGACATATATTCCTACAACTCAAGCAAAGAAAAAGAAAGGTGTTCTGAAACGAAAGGCAAACCCTCAAGGTGTTATTTCTAGGAGGGTCAGAGCAAGAAAGGGATCTACATCGGTTCTTGAGATTCAAAGTGGCAAAAGTGACAAGCATATTAAAACTTCAAAGGGTCCCGAAGCTGATAAAGATCAAAATGTTGAAGTTCCTGAAGTTCAACAAGTTCAAAGTGTTGAAAAGAATGTTGAAAAGAAAGTTGGCGATGATGGTGAAGTTGTTATTACTGGTGAAAGAGTATCTACACCACCACCACCACCACCAGAAAATCTAACCATTCATATTCCAGACGATCAAGAAACGTCAAAGCCAAAGAAAGATACTACTCCTGGCTTATCTGAAGGTTTTCCTAACATTCATGGTGAATTCAAGGATGATATTCTTCCTGATGAAGAATATGATTTGTTTCATGATGCAACGATCAAGGATCTAACAAAGAAAGTAAGTATTCTGGAGAAAGAAAAGGCAAAAGTAGAAGCTGAGCGTAACGAGTTGAAAAAACAGGTTGAGAAGATTGTGGAAGTAAATGAAGGAATGAAGGCAGTGGTGAATGATCATGCAGAAAGAATAGATCATTTGACTGTAGATCTGGAAGATAATGCTAAACTCATTGATCAACTCACCAATGAGTTGTCAGAAGTGAATGCAAGGTACGAGAACATGAATGAAACACACCAGACACTGCATCAAATGTTAGATGATCTTCATGAAGCGTCTTCAAATGAAATCAAAGTGTTAAAGCTGGAGATTGAAGCACTAAGGGCTGATAACGTTGTGAAAGATGAACAACTTAACATGTTATAGACAGTGATGGAACATCAGCTTGGTATTAACGTTCAAGCTGTATACAACAACTTAGAGATTCAAAGGGTTGAGGAAAGAAGAGCTCAAAGGGAGAAAGAGTTGGCTGAGGCAGCAACTCAAAAGTAGAAATATTTGATTATTGAAACTCAAGAAGCTGGAGGTTCTTCGAGTCAGCCTGAAGGAGATGTTGAAATGGTAGATGCTGTGGTGAATGAAGAAGAACATATGGATGTAGACCTACAACAAATCTTTGTACTTGTTAGTGAAGCTCTCTCACGTCCTTACAACTTGAATGATGTTATTCGAATGGTGAAAGTTGAACTGAGGAAAGGAAATGTTAGAGCAGCTGATGTGAAGCTTTTGTGTTATAAAGAAGATAAGGAGGTTAATGTGTCACACCCCGATAATTCCACGTAATACCGGTGGGCCCAGTGGGGAGTATCGTGACGTAGTTGATATCATCATAGTCAATTTATCACAGTTCAACGCACAGCGGAAGTCTAAAAGTAATAATATTACAAACCAATTCGAAAGTAACATAAATCTTACAAACGGAATGTATAAGGATCCACAGGCGGATCTAAAGCAAAATAAATATTGTTCAACAGATTTAAGCATCAAAAGTTTGCAAGACTCTTTATTTGACACTAGGAGTAGCCAGCCCATTTCGCTTAGTACCTACACTTAACCCTTTTGGAAAATACGTCAGTTTACACTGGTAAATACAATTAACCGACTCATTTTGAAGATGTTTAAGAAAATTGATTTAAATGCACAAGGCACAAATAATCTTTTATAACTTGGGATAATTATTTAAAAATAATCTTGTAAAAGAATTATATGTTTGTTATACGTTCAGTAGCCCGGGTTAGAAGTATCGGGTTAAAGATTAATAGACACACCACAAAATATAACCCACAACAAGTTACTCTCAACAAGCGGGTATATCTTTTTACATATGCACCGGCAGGTGTATGCCTACACCCCATGCTTAAGTCGTGGCCATTTCAATGAATTAGCCGAGGATATCCAGGACATGGTCGTTAACCCCCAAAGGTTTAAAACAAACAAAATAGGTTAAACAGGTTATCTCAATGATTTAACCATTATTCGATTAAAGATTCAATACCCGACCAAGCGGTATTTTATATACCGTACCCCAAGCCCGTATAAGGGAAAATAAGTTAAAAGTATTTACCTGAGCAAAAATACAATTTATCTCAGCCGATTAAAGATGCAAATATCTTTTAATGGGCTCCTAAATCTGGAATGAAGGTTTTAATAACCTATTAGATTCCTAACGGGTCTTACTTAAGTTTAAACTTAGACCGGTTAGTTTTAAAGAAAGGTATACGGTTCAAAACGCAAGATTAAGCGAAGACCGGATTAGAATGTGATTTAGACCCAACAAGTATGAAGACTTGTATAATATGGGTAAACTAAACACATTCTGGATTTTGAAGTAAAAATGATAAGGTTTGACCCGTTTCGGTCAATTTATGCAAACTAGTCAAATAAACCGTACCGAACGCGAAAAATGCATAACGGGTAACCAAAAGAGTCATGTACAGGTTTCACAAGTTAATATGCCTTAAATATGTTGTGATATCAGTATGATACCTTCCATTATGCCCAAAATGAAATTAAAATCAATTTAAGCCCCGTAGGGGTATTTTGGTCATTTTAAAGATTATAAAAGAGGTGAAATGACAATCTGAGGTTCTGGTCTAAAATGATCAGTAAAAATATTTATTTTTGCAAGTCATATCAGTAAGATATTGTACATATGTGAAATTTATCATTTATGGCCAAACTATGCACAGTAGGGGCATTTTGGTCATTTCACATAAGCTTTAAAGGTCAAATTTGGAAATCTGATTTCAAAACTTTTACTCACTGTTAAAGTATAAAAATTTGTCCTAAAGGAACCATAAGGCATATCTAAACTAAGCTAAATCGGGTCAGAACTGAAAGTCAAAGCAAAAGTCTACTCTTGCGACTTTCGGTTCCGAACCGAGCCTAAACTCAGAATTGTCGGGTTGAACATGCCTAGACATGTTCTTATATCATTTACCAAGTTATTTTAATGTTAAAACATGTTCCATAACCTCTGCATTGTGATGTGCGTTAGGTGTGATAGGTTTTTAATGTATATTTTAAGCCCTTTTACACTTTTTAGCCAAGTTTTAAATTTATAAAACACGATATTTACTAACACTAAATACACATATGGGCAAGTGCACCTATCGTGAGCGTAGTATAGTGTTGGTAAGATACCGAGGTCAAGGACACAAGAGCTTTTAATACCGGTTTATCCTCAACGTCTAATCAAATCAAAAGTTAGAAAAAGGTTTTTAAACAAGAAAAATAAAACTAACTAAAATGCTGAAAAATAAAATAAAAGTAAAAACAGATAGACAAGATGAATCACTTGGATCCGACTCGTGTATAGTGTAACCTTTGATTATTTCCGCACTTTTGCACTTTTTAAAAGATTATCTTAGTTATTGTAGTAGGCCCACTCTTTTGAAGGTGACGTTACCCTCAGCCCAGTTGTTTGAGTCAGCAAGGATACAATCCTAAAGGGTCGGATTATTGAAAGATAATTAATTAAGTTATTAATGCATAATATGGTAGGCCCCTCTTTTGAAGGCGACGTTACCCTCGGTTAAGTAGTCTGAGTCAGCAGGGATACAGTCCTAAGTAGCCGGGTTAAAGTATTAATAGTAGCTTACATATGAGGGGATCAAAGAGTTTGGGCCCCCGCCATCCAATACCGGTGGGTATTGAAGGAGGTCCTACTAAATTTGACCCAGGTCCTTGCAGGATCTATACACTGAACAAGGCAAGACTCTTACCAAACCGTTCCCTTAACCCCCGACCAGGTATCCAACATATCTCCATATAGACCGTGGAGATATGAATGGTGCAAATCTTTTATTTTATATAGACAGTAAAATAATGCCAAGACACCACGGACAAACGATAAGGAAGAATCACCTTCAACATAAGAAACTAGTTATTAAAGTCATTAATACTTAACCAAATAAAAAGTGCGAAAAGATTAAAAATAAAAAGTATTACACTAGACACTTGTCTTCACCAAGTAATGTAAGAGACTTAGGCAAACATGGCATTTGATTGTCAAGAACTCTTACGATCAATCTTGGCTCCCGAGACGACTCACACACTCTATGACGGACAATGGATGATGGTGGTGGATGATGGTGTTGTGATGGTGGTTGTCGGTGGGTGAAGTGTGAGAGAGGTGGTGTGCCAAGGGATGGTTTGCAAATGAGCCAAGCACCCCTATTTATAGCCTTAACAGACGCTCGGGCACGGCCCCGTGTCCATTGGGCACGGCCCCGTGTCCACCTTCCTTCTCTTTCTTCATTAATTGCATCTTGTTTGCATTAGTTGACCACGCCCCCATGTCCGCTGGGCACGACCCCGTGTGCAGAAGCGTATCTGTACTATCAAGATTTCCCCAGATTCTGCGAATCTTAGAGTTGACCACAGCCCAGTGTCCGCTGGGCACACCCCCGTGGTGGGTGATAGAAGCTTCTACAACTTTGTCTTTTCTGCTGACACTTGGGCACGCCCCCGTGCTCACTGAGCACGGGGTGTGTTCAGCCTTCTGTTCTCTTGTTTTTGCTTGGGAAGATGCTGTCGGGGGGTCGGGCATGCCACGTTTGTTCCTTTTCTTGTATTTATGTTAGATTTAGCTGCATTTTTGCTTCTTTTGTTTATTTGAGCTCATTTAATCTTGAAAATACAAAAGGAAGACAAAAACATACTTTTCCAACATTAGTACTAAAAAAGGGTTAGTTTTATGCCACATTTGATGTTATTTATATGTTGCATTTTGCACACATCAAATACCACCACACTTGAATCTTTGCTTGTCCTCAAGCAAAACTCTTTATAATGTGGCTTCACACTCCCAAATGGAACGGGTAGAAGAGAAGGTTTTTGGGTTTGTCATAGAGTGTCGGGATTTCCAAGATTCTTTATTAAGTTTTATTTTTATTTATTTACAATCCCGTTCGTCATGATTTATTTAAAATATTACCTAAGATAAATTACTTATTAGGGCATAACATGACTTTTTAAAATTCCACTTATATACAAGTTCACATATCTCACGGGGATCACTCAACACTAGGCTGAAGATGTATTTTAGTAAATCACTCGATAGCGGCATGGAACTTACTCCTACCATAAGCTTGCCAAGCAATCAATCCTCTTCCTTTTTAACTATACACCTTTGTAAATATCAAGAGGACTTTTGGGGGTGAAGGGTTAGGCTTGGGTTAAAGGTAGGTGGTTGGGTTAGTGGTTAGTAAAAGGGCGAAAGGCGTAAAAAGCGTCGGTTTTCGTAAGACTTTTTATTTTTTTGCAATTTTTATTTTGATGAAGCCATTATTCAAACTAAGTTATTTTTGATAAACTTGTTTGTTTTATTTCATTTTGCTTCATCATCATAAATTTTTTTAATTTTTTTTAGGAAGATCATAAAAAAAAACCGAGCTTGTTACTAAAACAAAGGGTTAAAAGTAAAAAAAAGTTTTGGTGGGTAAAAGGATGTTTGTGTTGGGTTAAGAAATGAAAAGGTTTAGGCTCAAAGGGGTTAACTAGGGGGATTTTGGGTAGGTGGTAAAAAAAATAATGGTGTAGAAATAAAAAGGGTTAGTCCTAATGCCTCTATCATTTACTTACTCGGGTTTAAGTTGGTAAGGACCGGGAATGTATTGTCGTGGCAAGTTCTAGAGTCGTAAGAACCAAGCGGCTATTCACACAAGAAACGAAAAATGAGAAATTAGGTTAAAGATATGTATTTGTATGCTCAATAAAGGCTCAAAACTCGCTTTTTGTGGGAATGGGTTTTTATGTGATCAAGTATATATAATCAAATTTTAACTAAACTTGTCATGCCGTTTCATAATTTTCTTATGTTGGTTCTTTTTTTCACGACGCTATCGGTTGTAAATTTGTAAAAATATAACCTTTTTAGAACTTGAAATTCCCAAGTTAAACCTAGACAAGTAAAAAAAATAAAAAAAAAAATAAAATAAAAATTGAAAAAAATTGGGGTGATTAGCGGTTCCAATGGAGTTTTGTGTAAGGCTTGTAATTAGGACTTACAAGATTCAAGGTTTTAGCATCCCCCCCCCCCCCCCCACACTTAAATTACACATTGTCCTCAATGTGTCCCAAAAATAAGTTTTTAGGTTGATTGAATGTGTAGAAAGGTGTGAAAAAGCAAAAATTTATGTTACTGGGCGTCTGGACACGGCCCCGTGGTGTCCGGGCACAGTCCCGTGTTCAGATCTCTAGTAACAAGATGAGTTAAAAAGAAACAGAAGCCTGGGCACGGGGGCGTGTTGGGTGAACACGGCCCGTGTCCAGTTACCTGAACTGGGCATTTTTCTGCAGATGTTTGAGCACGGGGAGTGTTGGGCGGGCACGACCCGTGCTGAACTTGTTGTAATGAGGAAAAATTCGTCGGGTGGACCTGTTTTTGTGCATGGGGTGCTGGTTCAAGTTTCCCTTAGTATCCTTCACCATCCCGAGTGTGTTTTACCCATTACAACATCACCCAAACACCAATTTAACTAGAATCATCATTCCATTCAAATAGAGAGAATTACATAATAGTCCTAGAAAATTAAAAACAAAGTAGAAAAATAAAGGTTAAGGGTCCTAAATTAGATAGGTCAAGTGATACACAAAATCATCCTAAGGAGCTCTACTTCTACAATAAGAACCAAAATTCCAAAAATAGTTTTCCGGTATCTAAAAGCTTTGTAGAACTCTGAGCCGAGGGGTGTTCCCTAGATGTTAAAGCCATTCTTCTATCTCTCTCGGGAGGAAGAAGGCAACTTCATTTTCCTCAACATCTTGTGGAGGGGGAGTGACACCAACCGGAACCCCTTGTAGTATGTCTCGAGGAGGTTCCGAATGTATGGTGTACCATTCGGCCGGAATGATGACTTCCGGTATCACATTCCATGCCCTTTGGGTGATAATTGGTACCAAAGGAGGAGAGGCAAGAATGTTCAACCTTTGGTGCAAAAGGTTGACCTCTCGAAGACATCCCTCTAGTCCCACCGTCAAATGATTAATACGGTCAACGAATACTTCTTCCACCCCCGTCATCTCATCAATGGCCTCTCTTAAGGCGTAAACGTAGTTTACAAGAGAATCTTCAACCGTTGATGACCTTCTCCCTTGTCGGTTGTTTCTGGAGTGCGATGAAGATGTTTTGCTAGTTCTGCTCGCCATTATGAGAAAACATACCGAAAAGAGTTCAACTTTATGGGATCAGTACTTCGGACACGGCCCCGTGTTCAATGAACACGACCCCGTGTTCAGATGTCTGCAGATTTTTGGAACAAGGAATCATGGAGTTTTAATTTGTTTTTGTGATTTTTAAAACGTTTTTAAGCAGAAACAACTCAAAACATTGTTGTAGAACTTATTTTTAACAAGATTCCATGAATAAAAATCTAACAAACATCTCAATAAAGCTTGAAATTATGAAGATTTCAAGCTTTAATGGAAGCATGAAGGAAAAATTGAAGAAGATGAAAGTGGATAAAAGAGGAAAGGACAAGAAGGTTGTTGAGAAACTTCTTTTAGAAAATACCTAGGATGGTATGTGAGAAGATTCCCTAAATCTCTGTCCCTGGAATGGTTCAAATGTGCAGGATTCTTGGTTGCATTTATAGAAAACGACAGTACGCTTCACATGGCCCCGTGTCGGCTGGACACAGCCCCGTGTGCAGGCAAGGTCCTGACACATTTTATCCGTATTCTGACACGAAATCAGACGAGAATCTTTTGGTGGACATGGGGGCGTGTTGACCTGGACACGGCCCCGTGTCTAGAGGCTGTTATGAAGTTTCGTCTATTTTTTTAAGGAATTCATCCAGATCGGGTGGTTCCTTACTCGATGGAACAACTCCAAAGTGCCTAAGATACCTTAATTTCTCTAGATTAAGACGAGAACGCAAGAGGTTGTCGGTGAGGGTGATTCCTATGCTAAATGTAGGTGGATAAGTCCAACTCTTTCCCGGGCTCTCGTTAAAGAATGTGTATGCCGAATCGCTCAGGTCTATGTATGCACCGAACGAAGTCGATGGGGAGTCCTTCACGGCACAATCGACACAGGGATGACTATCGCTCAAGTCCTTGCTAGAGTTAGAGGTAACATCGGGAACAACGAGGTTGTTTTTATTTGAATGCGACCCCAACAATTCTTTTTGGTCATCGTCTTGAGATAAATTATTAAAATCTATCCTAAGTTCTTTTAACCAATTAAGAATTAGATCTTCCATTTGAAATAGTTCATCAAGAAGCATTTCTCCTAGAAGATCCGGTTGAGAGCATTCAAGGGAGAGATAGGGATTATTTTTACTTTCGCCCCTCTTAAGGCTACAGGAAAACAATGGGTCTATATAATGGGGTTTATAATTTAGAAAATAACATTCTAAATCTTTATGGGAACCACCACATATTTGACACCACGTACCATAAGAGTGCCGAAAGTAAAAAATATCAGTATCACTCATGTTTGTGCCAAAAATTACCAACCGTCGGGATCTTACGGTTCTGTTTTTAGTAACTGAATCTTGGGCACGGGGCGTGTTGAGTGGGCACGGCCCCGTGTTCAGCTTACTGTCTGACTTAAAACAGGATTGCCAGTTCCAAAGATTGGGCACGGGGCGTGTTCAGCGGGCACGGCCCGTGCTGAGTTCTGCAGAAGCTGAAAAATTAAGAAAATCCTAAAAAAATAGAAAAATTAGAAAAAACGATTAGGCTGCTGATTCTTAACTTTCTTAAAATCCTTGTGTCCCCGGCAACGACGCTAAAAACTTGATGTGCGTCAGGTGTGATAGGTTTTTAATGTATATTTTAAGCCCTTTTACACTTTTTTTTGCCAAGTTTTAAATTTATAAAACACGATATTTACTAACACTAAACACACATATGGTCAAGTGCACCCATCATGAGCGTAGTATAGTGTTGGTAAGATACCGAGGTCAAGGACACAAGAGCTTTTAATACCGGTTTATCCTCAACGTCTAATCAAATCAAAAGTTAGAAAAAGGTTTTTAAACAAGAAAAATAAAACTAACTAAAATGCTGAAAAATAAAATAAAAGTAAAAACAGATAGACAAGATGAATCACTTGGATCCGACTCGTGTATAGTGTAACCTTTGATTATTTCCGCACTTTTGTACTTTTTAAGAGATTATCTTAGTTATTGTAGTAGTGTGACACCTGTGTCACTTCAACCATCAAACAAAGACCAAACCAATAAAATATTATATTTCATACTTGGGATTTGTATAAATATATGTATCATTTGCACATATCAATTCTTGTTCAATTTCAAGCCTTAAATCGCTTTCTGGAAGGTTATACGCGCACTGATGCGTAAATATAACCAGTTTAATGCAACAAACACTTCATAATAGTGAAATAGGCTTAACATACCTTAAATAACCTTTACATAACTTAGAAATAAGTTTTGAAGGCTTTGGTATGGCAAAAACAAGTTAATTCGCCTACAGGGACTAAATTTGACAAACTGCGAAAGTATGCCAATTTGAACCGTAACAGACAATCCGGAACATGACCATAAGTTAAACATACCATAAATATCCTTTACATAGCTTAGAAATAGGCTTTGAGGGGTTCGGTGTGCTAAAATAAACTTTTGGGTCATTTAGGGACTAAAAGCGTCAAAAAGTGCATAAGTTTGCATTTTCGCGCATAACTTACGTTCTGAATACATCCGGACATCCAAAAATTTATGTAAGCACTAAAATATTTTATTTTAGTGTTTTGCATGAGAAAAACCCATTCATCACGCAATTTGGATCGTTTTTCGCGCTTATGCGCATTCCGTCGTAATTAAGCGAACATCGCGATCAAACGACCAAACGAACCAACATCCGGCATATTTTTGAGCATGTTTCATGTCCACAATGTTTAGGAATCCTTTTGGAGCCTTGAAAATGATTTAACGAGCATCAAACGCGTGGAAAATGGACTGAAACATGTGCAGGGACCTATTCTGCCATTTCTTCTTGAAATCTGCAGAAAGGAGGCTAGGCGTGACGCGAGGCCCTCTAGGCATCACGCGAGGCCCTTTCAGATCAGCAAAAGCTGATTTAACAGCTGTTAATAGCTGTTATGCCCTCCAACTCAATTCCACTTGCTTGTTCCTGATCATGGGGGGCCAATATGATGCACATGGGGTTACCAACAAGTGTAGGGACAAGATCAAAGCACGGTATTCGAGGAACGATCCTAACGGTTGTCCATTTACTATAAATACCTAACCCATTCACTTGCAAAACCCACAAATCTGATTTAAGAATGCTCTAAGTTGAAGCCATTGCTTCATACCTGAGCTACTTGGATCAAGATTAGCTTGCGGGGACCCTTTGTAAGTGTTCTTTCGTTCTTTTCTTTCGTTTAAGCGTTAAAGTCAAACTGCGTTTGACTTTCTGCATTGACCAGTTTATGGTCAATGTGAATTTCGTTTGAACTTCATAACGTGAGTGTAATCACGATGGTTATAGCCCCTAGTGACTATACCTACTGATTACCACGTTATCTAGGCTCAGTGACGAGTCGTAGTTTCGGCCAAAATGTGCATTCTTGCGTATTTTGTAACCAAACTACTCTTAGGTATCAAAACCGTTTGTTTTGATACCAAACTTGTTTTCTAACTTAGTTAAGCATGTTTTAACATGCTTAGCTCGTCACTTTTAGTTTTGTGCTTGTCTAGGGTCGTAAAGGTAAGCGATCTAAACAATCGCTTATACTTTCGAACCCGACCCGTTTGGTCGATCATTGGGATCCGACCAAACACATTAGGTGACCATAGTATATAGGGGATAACCTTCCGAGGTTATACCTTATGGTCACGACGTTTAGTTAGTTGTATAATAGGTAGTTTATATGCCTTAGGTAAATTACCAAAATACCCCTTTGACGCCAAAATTCATTTTAAACATATGTAAACTAACTTTTGATATCTAAACTGATATGGCAACAATATTAGACATGTTAAGGCATATTTTACTTATCATAGGGCTAGTTAGGCGTTCCGAACGCGTTTCACGCGAACGACGCGTTAAAGTAGCATAAGCTACCTAAACGGGTCGTAACGGGTCGTAAGCACTTAGGTTAGGTTTCATGTTAGTATGTAGGACTTGTTAAACCATATCATATGAGTTCCCACACTCATTTGCTTTACAAGACCTTATCCTATCCAATCTTCCGATTTAGGTCCGATTTATATATGTAGTTACCTATATTAGGTACCGTTTGATTTCCGGGACTCCTCTAGCTTGCTTGGTAGTTGTTCAAGGCTTCTAAGCACTCTCAAGTGAGTACATAGACCTCTCTTTTACTGTTTTCAAACTGTTTTGGGGTGAAGCATGTGTACCTATCTGTTATTTTCATGATTTCAAAGTATAATTGATTATACATGTTAGTACTTATCTTTTGACAAACTAAATGACTATCTATGGCTTAAACACTGATTTCTCAAAGAACATAAAATAAAATGTTGAATTGCACTTATTTTATGTTCACCAGACCGATTGGTAGTAAGATATAGCGCTATAGGATTAGACACCCCATTCCTGTTGTCATGGAATGTCTGAAACCAATTTGTTTCTCCATCCAAATAGGGATTGCTTTTGTGGTATCCCTATAGTCTCAAAGGTGTATTTTGATGCACTAGGTCTGAATGAATTCTTAAATCACACTTTTATGGTATATTTTGATATATACTCCCAAAAGTATAGTTTGATATACTCTCATGTGTGGTATTGTACAAAACCAGCATATGTATTTTGTTAACAAACCAAAACATATTTTGATATGTTATTTATCAAATCCAAAGCATATTTTGATATGTTATTAACTACCAAAACATATCTTAAATATGTTATTTATCAAATCCAACGCATAGTTTAATATGTTATTATTCACATCCAAAACATATTTTGATATGTTATTCATGAAACCAAAACATAGTTTAATATGTTATTTATAAATCCGAAGTATACTTGTAATATACTACTGCAAACTATTATTTTAAACAACTAAAGTATATTTAATGTACTATCTATCTAACGATTGGGGTTTGGTTAGTGTTTAGCTAACGGGACGGGTGTAATGTGATGAAAACATGGTAGATATACCGCTGGTACTTCTTATATATAAGTGTTTTCATTGCACTACATACCGTGGCGTTATTTAGTACACTTGGGTCAACGATATTGGAACTGAAATATATTTTAATACATTACTCATTGGATTCTCTTAAAATCCAAAGTATATTTTCACATATACTATAAGTTTTTCTTTCAAAATATTGTTTTTCGAACAATACATTCAATACAAACTCATTTTACATGGCTATTCACTTAACCATACATTATTCTTTTATAAATATATATCATTCTGTTGTTTATCACTTCTCAAATGATTTACAAAACAAAACAATTTACAAGGATCATGACTACTCTTATCAAGACATTTTTTTAAACTCATAAGTCATGAATCCTAATTACAACTAAAACCTATGTATCTCACAGGCATTTTTATGCTGACGTATCTATTTTTACACATGTTTTAGGTGCTGCTTTGTGATGACTGATGATATATGCTACACTTAGGATGGACTCGTGCCTTAGCGACTTTAAAACTTGAAAGATAATAGTTGTACTCATTTGATTGTATTAAGACAGTGAATTCATTTTTTCAATAAAACAAAATTTATTTATTCCATGGTTATGAAACAATGATTCTGTTACAACACTCCCCGACGTTTCCGCCACGTCTGGTTGTTTTACGTGGTCGGGGTGTGACAGAAAAGTCGGTATCAGAGCCAATGGTTATAGGGAATTAGGTTATTAGTAATGCTTTGACCTAGACTATAACCTCCCTAGGACCCTAACACAAGTTTTCTTGTGTTTAGTTTTAAAACAATACCGTCACTTATTCTTAGGTGACAACCACAATAAGAACACAAATTTCTATCCCGCTTTGAAAACTAATCATCTGTTCTAGGATGATTTATTATATGGTTTTAAACCCTATAAGTTTTCAAAATCCCGTCAAAGTTAGTCTAAATAATGTGAACACGTGCAAACTGGAAGGGTGGGTTCCTGTACCCTGAGCTTTCTGTCTAAGACTAGAGTGTTCGTACAAATCCGCAATATCGGACCAGTCACTCTTACCTAGGAACTCTTGGGGTGAGTGTCCACTTATAGGCGAGCATGTCTTCGCGATACATTATTTTTGACCCATTTACTTTGATTAATCGCTGTGTGTCATTTGTTGCTTTGTAGTAACAAACAAATGACCACCATCGTTGCTTTCATCAGATTTGTTTCATCTCATTCTTTTCGTCTAATTCTCTCACTCGTTTCCTTTCATGTTCCTCTTTTAGAATGCCTCCTCGACGCGACAATCAGATGGCGAATGCCGAACTGGCGGAAATCATCGCACAGCAAATGGCTGCTGCCTTCCCAAATCTTTTTGCTCAAATGAATCAAGCCATCAACAACCATAATGCTCCATGCAATTTCAAGAGTTTCAATTCGGCTAAGCCACTCAAGTTTAGTGGTTCGGAAGGAGCAAATGGGCTCCTACAATGGTTCGAGAGCACTGAGAGTACGTTCCGTCACGTTCAGTGTCCTGATAATCGCAAGGTCGAGTTTGCTTCCAGTGTGTTTCAGAAAAGGGCTCTTACATGGTGGAACGGGGTTATGAGAGACCGCGGTGCTGAGGTTGCATTAGCACAGACTTGGGCTGAACTTAGGGCTCTTATGATGAAGGAGTTTTGTCCTCGTCATGAATTGAGAGCTTTAGAAAGGGAATTCGATGACCTGAAGCAAGACAGTGGAGAACATCGAGCCTATACTGACCGCTATGAGGAATTGAGCCTGTTATGCCCTACTATGGTTACGCCTCTGGATAAGGCGATTGACAAATACATTGATGGTCTTCCTGACGTAGTTCAGGATATCGTTACTGGCAGCAACCCTACTACTGTCAGACAAGCCATTGAATTGTCTGCCACTCTGACTGAATCCCATATCAGGAAGGGTAAGCTGTTTCGGAAGGGCGACCCAAGACCATCTGACAAGACTGCTCAAGTTTAACCAAAGGAAAAACAGGCTGAGGTATCCTAGAAGAAGAAGCGCAAAGCCTCTCAAAATTTCGCTGTAACTGCTGAAGACAAACAGGTTGCACCAAACCAGCCAACACAACCTCGCAAAAGGCAAAACTATGTTGGTACCGCACCTTTGTGCAACAAATGCAGCCGTCATCATCTAGAGCAAGAGCAGTGTCACAAATGTACCCACTGTGGGCGGTTGGGACATTTGATCAATGTTTGTCGTTATGCAAATCAAGCTGCTACAAACCCCGCTGCTGTTCAAGCACGGTTCCCTCCGGAGTCATGTTATAACTGTGGTGACCTTACCCACTACAGGAACAATTGCCCAAGACTTGTTAACATACCTCCAGCACGCGGACGAGTGTTTAACATCAATGAGGCAAACATGAACAATGATGCAGCAGTGAACAATTAGTGTTTTGTATTTCCTTGGTTGTTATCTTTTGACACTTCAAGACAATTCGGTTGTTACATAAATAAAGATTTGTTGTTATTTCTGTAAAATTTATGCGTTTGTGTGAATGCTTGATGCAACCTTATGATGTCAACCCAAATACAAACTACTCGTGTGATTCTGTCATTTTATGATCACTTGTGATTTCCCCAAGAACCTTAAATACTCGTTTCTTTTAAGAAACAAAGCCAAATTCCTCTTAAGATCCTTATATCTTTATAGATGGATCCTTGAAAATGATTAAAGTGCCAAATGAAATCCATGGATTGGATTCCTAAGTACGCTTTAAATATCCGTGCCCAAAGATAACAAATTAAAGAATCAAGTTAACTAATTTTGTGCTTATGTGTTTTCTTACATGTTTTGTGGTTGTATGTGATCCATCCAAATCCTCGTAGAATATTTCATATCTCATATGAGGAATTCATAGAAGGATATCCAAAGTTACTATCTTAATCCTTAATGGACTTCTACGTTGTAGTCAAGTCCCTTGGATTTTAAAGTACTATTCTAAAATTGGACCCCTTGAGTGGTCTAGATAAACATATTGATTTGAAAATCTGATTAGAAATATCATGTGATGATATAATTAAAAAGATCCCTTAAGTGGTCTATTTAAGGAGATCGTACGACGGTCTAGATAAGAAGATCATGTGTTAATCAAGTGAAAAAGATCGTTCGTTGGTCTAGTTGAAAAGATCCTTTGGTGGTCTAGTCAAGTCGCTTCATGTTTAATCAATTGATTTTTTTCCTCTACGCATTATGAAATGAACTGTGCGGACTATGCAAGGGATTACGTAATTATGGAGGCCTACATAATTATGGAAATTCAGTGCACAGAAACCACAAGAATTTTTGTCATGTGTTAAGACCTATAGTGATAAGAATAATGATACGGGAGAAGTCTTGGACCTTGACCAATGTCATTTTATCTTACACTCCCCAATTCTGATTTCAAGCACACACAAGTTTCCTATGATAAGTCTTCAGGAGAAATGTTCTTTTGTCCGTAATTCAAAATCCCATGTTTTGTTACTACAAGGATTTCACTTTGAGGGTTAACAAATTCGCTAAGAATCCTAACATGGCCCAGAGTTTTACTTAAGGGTTCAATGGATCTATTTGAAGGCGAAACCGTCACAGCTGTCTTCACAAGTTTCCTCTAGAATTAAATTTCAGGACGAAATTTCCTAAAGTAGGGGAGACTGTGACACCTGTGTCACTTCAACCATCAAACAAAGACCAAACCAATAAAATATTATATTTCATACTTGGTATTTGTATAAATATATGTATCATTTGCACATATCAATTCTTGTTCAATTTCAAGCCTTAAATCGCTTTCTGGAAGGTTATACGCGCACTGATGCGTAAATATAACCAGTTTAATGCAACGAACACTCCGGAATAGTGAAATAGGCTTAACATACCTTAAATAACCTTTACATAACTTAGAAATAAGTTTTGAAGGCTTTGGTATGGCAAAAACAAGTTAATTCGCCTACAGGGACTAAATTTGACAAACTGCGAAAGTATGCCAATTTGAACCGTAACAGACATTCCGGAACATGACCATAAGTTAAACATACCATAAATATCCTTTACATAGCTTACAAATAGGCTTTTAGGGGTTCGGTGTGCTAAAATAAGCTTTTGGGTCATTCAGGGACTAAAAGCGTCAAAAAGTGCCTAAGTTTGCATTTTCACGCATAACTTACGTTCTGAATACATCCGGACATCCAAAAATTTATGTAAGCACTAAAATATTTTATTTTAGTGTTTGGAATTAGAAAAACCCATTCGTCATGCAATTTGGATCGTTTTTCGCGCTTATGCGCATTCCGTCGTAATTAAGCGAACATCGCGATCATACGACCAAACGAACCAACATCCGGCATATTCTTGAGCATGTTTCATGTCCACAATGTTTAGGCATCCTTGTGGAGCCTTGAAAATGATTTAACGAGCTTCAAACGTGTGGAAAATGGACTGAAACATGTGCAGGGATCTATTCTGCCATTTCTGCTTGAAATCTGCAGAAAGGAGGCTAGGCGTGATGCGAGGCCCCCTAGGCGTCACGCGAGGCCCTTTCAGATCAGAAAAATCTGATTTAACAGGTGTTAATAGCTGTTATGCCCTCCAAACTCAATTCCACTTGCTTGTTCCTGATCATGGGGGGCCAATATGATGCACATGGGGTTACCAACAAGTGTAGGGACAAGATCAAAGCACGGTATTCGAGGAACGATCCTAACGGTTGTCCATTTACTATAAATACCCTACCCATTCACTTGCAAAACCCACAAATCTGATCTAAGAATGCTCTAAGTTGAAGCCATTGCTTCATACCTAAGCTACTTGGATCAAGATTAGCTTGCGGGGACCCTTTGTAAGTGTTCTCTCGTTCTTTTATTTCGTTTTAGCGTTAAAGTCAAACTGCGTTTGACTTTCTGCATTAACCAGTTTATGGTCAATGTGAATTTCGTTTGAACTTGATAACGTGAGTGTAATCACGATGGTTATAGCCCCTAGTGACTATACCAACTGATTACCACGTTATCTAGGCTCAGTGACGAGTCGTAGTTTCGGCCAAAATGCGCATTCTTGCGTATTTTGTAACCAAACTACTCTTAGGTATCAAAACGTTTGTTTTGATACCAAACTTGTTTTCTAACTTAGATAAGCATGTTTTAACATGCTTAGCTCATCACTTTTAGTTTTGTGCTTGTCTAGGGTCGTAAAGGTAAGCGATCTAAATAATAGCTTATACTTTCGAACCCGACCCGTTTGGTCGATCATTAGGATCCGACCAAACACATTAGGTGACCATAGTATATAGGGGATAACCTTCCGAGGTTATACCTTATGGTCACGACGTTTAGTTAGTTGTATGATAGGTAGTTTATACGCCTTAGGTAAATTACCAAAATACCCCTTTGACACCAAAATTCATTTTAAACATATGTAACCTAACTTTTGATATCTAAACTGATATGGCAACAATATTAGACATGTTAAGGCATATTTTACTTATCATAGGGCTAGTTAGGCATTCCGAACGCGTTTCACGCGAACGACGCGTTAAAGTAGCATAAGCTACCTAAACGGGTCGTAACGGGTCGTAAGCACTTAGGTTAGGTTTCATGTTAGTATGTAGGACTTGTTAAACCATATCATATGAGTTCCCACACTCATTTGCTTTACAAGACCTTATCCTATCCAATCTTCCGATTTAGGTCCGATTTATATATGTAGTTACCTATATTAGGTACCGTTTGATTTCCGGGACTCCTCTAGCTTGCTTGGTAGTTGTTCAAGGCTTCTAAGCACTCTCAAGTGAGTACATAGACCTCTCTTTTACTGTTTTCAAACTGTTTTGGGGTGAAGCATGTGTACCTATCTGTTATTTTCATGATTTCAAAGTATAATTGATTATACATGTTAGTACTTATCTTTTGACAAACTAAATGACTATCTATGGCTTAAACACTGATTTCTCAAAGAACATAAAATAAAATGTTGAATTGTACTTATTTTATGTTCACCAGACCGATTGGTGGTATGATATAGCGCTATAGGATTAGACACCCCATTCCTGTTGTCATGGAATGTCTGAAACCAATTTGTTTTCCATCCAAATAGGGATTGCCTTTGTGGTATCCCTGTAGTCTCAAAGGTGTATTTTGATGCACTAGGTCTGAATGAATTCTTAAATCACACTTTTATGGTATATTTTGATATACTCCCAAAAGTATAGTTTGATATACTCTCATGTGTGGTATTGTACAAAACCAGCATATGTATTTTGTTAACAAACCAAAACATATTTTGATATGTTATTTATCAAATCCAAAGCATATTTTGATATGTTATTAACTACCAAAACATATATTAAATATGTTATTTATCAAATCTAAAGCATAGTTTAATATGTTATTATTCACATCCAAAGCATATTTTGATATGTTATTCACGAAACCAAAACATAGTTTAATATGTTATTTATAAATCCGAAGTATACTTGTAATATACTACTGCAAACTATTATTTTAAACAACTAAAGTATATTTAATGTACTATCTATCTAACGATTGGGGTTTCGTTAGTGTTTAGCTAACGGGACGGGTGTAATGTGATGACAACATGGTAGATACGCCGCTGGTACTTCTTATATATAAGTGTTTTCATTGCACTACATACCGTGGAGTTATTTAGTACACTTGGGTCAACGATATTGGAACTGAAATATATTTTAATACATTACTCATTCGATTCTCTTAAAATCCAAAGTATATTTTCACATATACTATAAGTTTTTCTTTCAAAATATTGTTTTTCGAACAATACATTCAATACAAACTCATTTTACATGGCTATTCACTTAACCATACATTATTCTTTTATAAATATATATCATTGTGTTGTTTATCACTTCTCAAATGATTTACAAAACAAAACAATTTACAAGGATCATGACTACTCTTATCAAGACATTTTTTTAAACTCATAAGTCATGAATCCTAATTACAACTAAAACCTATGTATCTCACAGGCATTTTTATGCTGACGTACCTATTTTTACACATGTTTCAGGTGCTGCTTTGTGATGACGGATGATATATGCTACACTTAGGATGGACTCATGCCTTAGCGACTTTAAAACTTGAAAGATAATAGTTGTACTCATTTGATTGTATTAAGACAATGAATTCATTTATTCAATAAAACAAAATTTATTTATTCCATGGTTATGAAACAATGATTCTGTTACAACACTCCCTGACGTTTCCCCCACGTCTGGTTGTTTTACGTGGTCGGGGTGTGACAAGTAGGCCCCTCTTTTGAAGGTGACGTTACCCTCAACCCAGTAGTTTGAGTCAGCAAGGATACAATCCTAAATGGTCGGATTATTGAAAGATTATTAATTAAGTTATTAATGCATAATGTGGTAGGCCCCTCTTTTGAAGGCGACGTTACCCTCGGTTAAGTAGTCTGAGTCAGCAGGGATACAATCCTAAGTAGCCGGGTTAAAGTATTAATAGTAGCTTACATATGAGGGGATCAAAGAGTTTGGACCCCCGCCATCCAATACCGGTGGGTATTGAAGGAGGTCCTACTAAATTTGACCCAGGTCCTTGCAGGATCTATACACTGAACAAGGCAAGACTCTTACCAAACCATTCCCTTAACCCCCAACCAGGTAGCCAACATATCTCCATATAGACCGTGGAGATATGAATGGTGAAAATCTTTTATTTTATATAGACAGTAAAATAATGCCAAGACACCACGGACAAACGATAAGGAAGAATCACCTTCAACATAAGAAACTAGTTATTAAAGTCATTAATACATAACCAAATAAAAAGTGCGAAAAGATTAAAAATAAAAAGTATTACACTAGACACTTGTCTTCACCAAGTGATGTAAGAGACTTAGGCAAACATGGCCTTTGATTGTCAAGAACTCTTACGATCAATCTTGGATCCCGAGACGACTCACACACTCTATGATGGACAATGGATGATGGTGGTGGATGATGGTGTTGTGATGGTGGTGGGTGGTGGGTGAAGTGTGAGAGAGGTGGTGTGCCAAGGGATGGTTTGCAAATGAGCCAAGCACCCCTATTTATAGCCTGAACAGATGCTCGGGCATGGCCCCGTGTCCACCTTCCTTCTCTTTCTTCATTAATTGCATCTTGTCTGCATTAGTTGACCACACCCCCATGTCCGCTGGGCACGACCCCATGTGAAGAAGCGTATCTGTACTATCAAGATTTCCCCAGATTCTGCGAATCTTAGAGTTGACCACGGCCCCGTGTCCGCTGGGCACGCCCCCGTGGTAGGTGATAGAAGCTTCTACAACTTTGTCTTTTCTGCTGACACTTGGGCACGCCCCCGTGCTCACTAAGAACGGTGCGTGTTCAGCCTTCTGGTCTCTTGTTTTTACTTGGGAAGATCCTGTCGGGGGGTCGGGCATGCCACGTTTGTTCCTTTTCTTGTATTTATGTTAGATTTAGCTGCCTTTTTGCTTCTTTTGTTTATTTGAGCTTATTTAATCCTGAAAATACAAAAGGAAGACAAAAACATACTTTTTCCAACATTAGTACCAAAAAAGGGGTTAGTTTTATGCCACATTTGATGTAATTTATATGTTGCATTTTGCACACATCAATTGCTAGTTATGAATTTATTTGAAAAAATAGATTCTATTGACTTTTTAATATTAAGTTTGACTCGACAATTGACCATGTTAGAGTGAGAATCAGTAGGTTCCCTTTTAAGGGTTTATTACCTACATAATTACCAACTCATAGCCATTTTTAATTCGAATAATGGTTGGACCATTAGTGATTAATGACTAAGTTAAAGCTTAATTACGATAGCTTTGACTTTTGGTCATTAAACTAATAAAACTTCAACTTAAGAGGCTAAGAACCCTTACTAGAGTACTTAGCACGAGTATGGAGCTTTAGAAAACTTCCTTGAGTTCCCGGAGGCCCCCAAGAGTGAGTTGTGAATAAATTTCAAGTGTGCAAATGACAAGTGAAGAACAAGAGCCCTTATATATGATTTCTAGAGCTCCAAGATTAATCCACATGCCCCTACAATAATTCCTGATGATTCCAGGGGTCTCTATTGCATGAAAATCTGTTGGCTCAGTCCCTGGAATCGAAAACAAGCATGCCAAGGCGGTGGAACTGGTTGAACATGTAGCTGTCAAGTTTTTTGGTCGCTGGTGCTGCTGACGCGGGCCGCGTAAGAATCTTAGAGAGTCTACGCGGGCCGCGAATACCTTCTGATCCGGTAAAAAGTTTTGCAACTTTGCAATTTCAGTCCCTGGTCCATTTAAACTTTATTTAACTTTCATTTATTGCATTTAGGACCCCCATAGTTAACTTTTAAGGACCTTGGGTCACAAACTAACTCCGTTAAGCTCCTGGTTAGTTGTACGATCACCCGAAAAGTCTTGTTTTCATCGAAACTCCACAAAATTAATATCCAATATTCTTGAGAGCACAATATATAATTATTACAATGTTTTTGGGATCGTTAAAAGGCCACTCAGAGGTTACTTTCAACATGTTGACACTTTTAACCCCTATGCTTCATAAGATCCTTATTTTGAGCACAAACGACTTTCTATGTTCGATAAATTATTCGTTAAAGAATACGAACATCGTGTGAGGTCAATCAGAGGCACAAGAATGGCATGTTGACACTTTTTTTTCTTACATATTTACATTGTTTGACAATTTAAGTCCCTCGGAAACAATTCCTTACGCGTTTAAAGCCCATGACACGTGTCTTCATTATATTGGTCGTGATTTAACGAGGTGTTACATCCTCACCCCCTTAAAAGAAATCTCGACCTCGAGATTTACTGAAATAAATAAGGGTACTTCTGTTTCATTCTGGACTCAACCTCCCACGCGTATTCGGGGCCTCTACGGGCATCCCATTTAACCTTCACAATTGGAACGTGCTTCCTTCGAAGCTTCTTAACCTGTCGATCCTCGATCGAAAAAGGTTTTTCAACAAACTTTAAGCTCTCATCTATATGCACGTCCTTATGTGACATGGCTAGCGATTCATCAGCTAGACACTTCTTCAAGTTGCAAATGTGGAACACATTGTGAATTCCACTGAGCTCTTCAGGCATGTTTAACTTGTAAGCCACTGTTCTGACACATTCGATGATCTCGAATGGTCCTATGTATCGTGGGCTCAGCTTGCCTTTCTTGCCAAAACGCATCACCCCTTTCCAAGGTGATACCTTAAGTAGCACTTTGTCACCTACCTCGAATTTAAGAGGTTTACGCCATTTATCTGCGTAGCTTTTCTGCCTATCCCTGGCAGCTTTGAGACGATCACGTATCTGTACAATCTTATCTGTCGTCTCCAGGACTATATCAGGTCCTGTTAGTTGGACATCTCCAACTTCCGCCCAACAAACTGGCGTCCTACACTTTCTTTGTAACGCCCCAAAATTCGAATTATTTAGTTGCTAGTATGTTACCGCATTTAAAAGACGGAAATGTAATAACTAGGTTAATAAACCTAGTTAAATGCCTTGCAAAACAAGTAAGGAAATGAAATTTGGATCAATATTGATCAAGTGACAAACATGAGGGGTTAATTTTGAATGAATAAAAAGATAAAATATAAAAATAAAATTAAAAGTCCCAAACCCACACCTGGGCGTGTGTGGGCGTACGATCAGAGAAGAGAAAGAAGGGGGAAACCCCTTCTCAAACCCTAATCGACGAATTGAGAAATCGAACTTGCATGAACAAGATTCTTGATCGTTCAACTCTGTAAATCACATGGTAAGTTGTAATTTATGATTTGGTGATTTTGTAAGAAGTAGGTTTTTGATCAATCCACGAATTTTTCTGAAATTAAGCGTTATTATGTGTTAGAATCACCATACGGAACATGTGTTATGCATGATTTTGATCAATTAGGTGTTTGGAGGTGAAACCCACCATAGGTTGATGGAGATGGCGACATGGGTATGTCACCCATGTCTAATCTTTGTTTGATTCTTGATATGTTATGTTATATGTGACCATCTTGCTAGTTAGATTGAACATGGTATGAAATTGATTTGCTATTTTGTATTGCTAATGTTTGAAAGTAAAGAACTAGGAAGAAAAAGAATGAAAATACTTGTACATTGTTGGTGCATATTTGTGACAACAGCTTAGATTTGGTCTTTGGATATCTTGTAATTAGTAAAACGATAAACAGTTAGCGGGTTTAGCTTTGTAATAGTTAATTAAGAGTGATTGTGCCAAACCAAACCCACATAGGGGGATGGTAGGCGAAATGGGCCTAGCCCAAGACCTAGCCCATGTGCAAAGCTTTGTCCTATATAAACAAAGCTTAGCATTAGGGTTTAGGTTAATCTTCTAATCACTCTTGGAGAGAATTTGTGAAAGACAAAGGCTTGGACAAATTAGGATCTTGATTGATTGTAATCGTTTGAAGATAATCAATAAAGATCGGGTTTAAAAGTGATTTCGGTGTTCTACACGTTTTCTGTTAAATCTGATCTAGAGGATTCCGCACTCTAGGTTAGATCGACGATTCTGTTACGATCCATACGGCTCACGGGACCTACAATTGGTATCAGAGCGCTACGCTCTCGATTGGCTTGGTTCAGAATCGTTTCTGCAGAAAATCGAAGTTTTGGACGTGTTTTGACGGCTGTGCTAGGGTTCTGCTGGTGATTTCGAACAAACAGCAGGGATTTCGGATCTAAATTAAGCATTTCGGATCATTTCGGATTCACAGGCTTGCATTTCGGATCAAATACCAGCATTTCGGACCAGTTTTGTTGCATTTCGGATTGATTTCTTAAAGGAAATCAGTCATTTCGGATTAAACAACATCAATTTCGGACCAGTAACAAGCATTACGGATTATAAAGCTGCATTTTGGATCTCCTCAATTGCATTTCAGATCAACAATTTGGATTTCGGACACAACAACATTGATTTCGGATTACACTTGAGGATTTCGGACCAAACTGTCACATTTCGGATCAACACTGACCATTTCGAATAAGCATAACCATTTCGGACCATTACGGATAACCATTAACCATTTCGGACCTTTTCTGACCATTTCGGAAGGGGTGGAATTTTTCTTGGCTCGCGTAAGAAAAATTTCACTGTTTCGCGTTTACAAAATCATCCGTAACTAATCTAAGGAAACCGTTCGCACCGTTGGAATCTTTGGATTTTTAGGACAAAAAAAAAAGAAAAACATTATATATCATTGGAATCGTAATCTCAAGACGAATCTAACGGTATAACTTATTAAAAACAGGTTTCAGACTAAAATTGTACGGTTTTACCAGTTTGCTTAAGTTAAAATGTCGAACATGTCTAAATTGAACGAACTCTTAAGGATGGAACATGAGGTAGCCACAACGAACAAACCACCTAAGATGATGAAGGTGGAGAACTACTTGACATGGAAGGATAGGTTTCAATCCTTTGTTGAATACCAGGACACTCGTATGTGGATATGTATAGACGATGGGTATGTGAACCCAACTCATGAGTTTGAGGGAAGACAACGTATAACTGCTTATGTTGATATGGATGCCGAACAGAAGAAAATGTATGAGGCTGAAAAGAGAGCCTTGGCGGCCATTAAAATGTCTTTACCTGATGGCATCAAGCATACCTTTAAGAAGTACACTACTTCAAAGGAAATGTGGGATGCACTAGAGAAGAGATATGAGGGAAATCCTGATGTAAAGAAGAACAAAGTTGATCTATTGAAAAAGCAGTTTGCTGTGTTCAAGTACATGAAAAATGAGTCACTTGAGGACGTCATCACTCGATACTACCATCTGATGTCAGAATTGGACAATTATGATATAGATTGCTATACTGACATAGAGAAAAATGACAAGCTGCTTGATGCTCTACCTGCTAAATGGGATATTTACACCCTCATGATAAAGGGAGAAGCAGATTATGAAACAAAAGAGCTGGAAGAAGTAGTTGGAAAGCTAAGAGCTTATGAGCTCAGCATGAAGAAGAAGGACACTGGATATGATCAGGTTCAAGATCCAGGGATTTACAATGGGCTTACATCTTCTTCATCTAATGATGCTTCTAGCGACTCTGCCACTGCTTTTCTCTCGCGTGAAAATGAGCAGGTCACAGTAAATGAGGATGGTGATGTGTGTTTTGTAGCTGCTTCAGGAGGTTCAACAGGAGCCAAAAGAACATCAGCCTCTAAGCAAAGTAGTAGTGGAAAGTCGATGCCTATGAGTGTTAAGTCAGCTGAAGAACATCTTGCTCTACTTGCTTCGTTTGTTGCTTCTTATGAAAACTACATTCAAGGGAAGATATCTGATCCTGCCGTTTTAGATGAAGATTACGATCAGATTGACCCTGATGATCTTGAAGATATGGATTTGCAATGGCAAATGGCCATGATTACTAGAAGGGTGAAGAGGTTCATGAACAGAACTGGAAGGAAGTTTGTAGGGAAAACTGTTGGTTTTGACAAGACCAAAGTCAGGTGCTTTAACTGTCAAAGTTATGGTCATTTTGCTAGGGAATGTCAGAAACAAAAGCATGAAACCTCAAGTCAGAGTTCAAACAATAGAAATTCATCAAACAACTCTAACTCAATAGCGTTGATCTCTACTAAACGAGAAGGTTCATATGACTGGAGTGTTCATTTGGAAAATGATGAGAATGCCACTCAAGCATTCATGGCAGAGATTGTACCCGTTGATGATGATGAAGCTAACGTGAATGCTGAAGTTGAAAAGAAAAGTGAAGCTGAGGTAGATAAGGCTGATCAGACAACTGATGCTGAAAAAGAAAAGCCAAAGTCTGAGCATGAAAGGGAAGACGAAGCGAAAGATGAGATCATCAAAAGAATGGAAGCTCAACTTGCTGCTCTTATGGCAACTCAGACAAATCGACAGGAGAGGTAAGTAACTCTGCTACTTCTGTTTGTTTAAAGTGTCGTGAATTACAGGGTGAAGTTGACAGGTTGTCAACTCAAAACAAAAGTCTGGTGAGCGAAATTTCTAACGTAAAAGAATCAAATTTCTTTGCTAAAAGAAACGAGTCATCATATTTGAAAAAGATAAAAGGCTATGAGGCTGAAATTGAAGTTTTAACCAGCAAACTAAACGAAAAACTTCAAGTCATAGACTTAGCTCATTACATGATGGCTGAGAAAACAAAAAAGATTTCTGAAAAATGCAAAGAGTTGTCAGATGCACAACTCAAAATTGTTGAACTTGAAAAGAAATTAGGTCAATTCAGGGATTCTACTTTTGTTATGAAACACATGATGGGTGGGTTAAAGAAGAGTAATGACAAGACTAGTGTGGGATTCAAGGGCTTTAATGAAGTCCCACCTCCTCTTAGTCATGACTATTCTTTCTTACCTGATGAAGATGAGTTCACAGACTTTCTGTCAACATCACCAAGTAGTTTCACATCTAGTCAAGGTGATGTGTGTGAAGATAATGATGCTAAGAAGGAAAATAACAGCAAACCTGTTTTGAAAAAGAAAAACTCAAACCCTACGAATAAAAATCCAACTTTTGTTAAAAAGGTTAATTTTGTTCAAGGAAGTGACATGAAAAACGAAACAGCTGCTATTGAAAACGAATCAAATTTAAAGTTTGCAAAAAATAAGAACATAGAAAATCTTGAAACTAAGCAAACTGAACCAAATCCTTCTAAGGCATCATCATCAAAACCAGAATCTAGTTCAAAGGCTTCAGCTGAGAAGTCTTCGAAAAAGAGATCGTGCTTCAAATGTCACACAAAGGGACATGTAGCGAGCTGCTGTCCTAACAAAAAGGTTGAAGCACAAGTTAGTGAGAAACAAAGAGGGAAATCACCTGAGAAGCAAGGTGATAATGAGGAGAAAGTCTCAAATTCTTCAAAGAAATCTGCTCCAAAGCAATAACCGGGTGTTGCTGGTGGTGTAGATAAGGCTGAAAAAGGAACTCCACAAGTTCCTCATTTTCAAAGAAATCAACCAAGATTTCAGCCTGAATCTACATCAGACAGATATGAAAGACCTAGAAGTAACTCACCAAGATTGAAAAATCAAAATACAAATAATTTCAGAAGTCAAGGTCAATATCAAAATCGATACCACAATAATGGTGGTCGAACTTTTTATAACAATGGCTTTAGAAATTACAACAATCAAGGTTCTTGGAATCAAAGTCAAAATTTTCAAAGGTCACAGAGTCCAAACACAAATAGGTACCCTCAGGACCAGAGACCTTATGGAAATCATGCCCCATTTCCATCAACAGGCCCAAGATCCAAGACTCCAGCTAGGAGTGATGGATACTGGATGGATGTTCCTGTAGTTGATGAATCTGGAAGACCCAAGACCATTAAGGCTTGGTGTGACAACTCGAAATTTAGAACCTTTCGCTATATGCTTAAACGTGTGAATAGTTAAACTTATGTGATTTAATGAATGATAAGTGAACCTTTATATGATCTTGTGTTATGTTACATGTATGCTTGTGTGTATGTATTCGAGTATGTATATGAGCCGAAAGCCATGAACCCGACTCGAGACCATGTGGTCTCGAGTGAACTAGTATAACACTTGGGCCGGATGGGCCACGCACCCCATTTAACCCAACCGAAACCCATTAGGGTGCACCACATGAAGCTAGTATATATGTTATGCACCTAGCTATCCTTGCCATTTTCTTGGACACACACACTCTCCACTCTCTCACTAAAACCCTAAACACTAAACATCATACTTCTCCTCCTTCTTCTCGGATCCAACCAACCGACCACCAAAGGGATTCTCGGACTTGCTTGTTCACACCAAACAAAGCTTCATCTTTCACCACCTCACAACCGGTTAGTGAATCTATGATGTTTGTTGTTGTTTCATAAGGGTATGAATGATAGAACTTAACTAGTGTGGTGTATGCTTGATAATGTTTGTGAACCGAATGTGTATTGTGTTTTGAGTTGATAATGATGTATGATAATCGGTTGAGCATGTTTGATAGTACACATTGATGTTAAGTTAGTGTTCATGATACTTGTGGTTAATGATTCTTGTTATACATTTCGGATTGATTGCTTGATGAGCTAATGATGTTTGTGATTCAATGTGATTTAAACCATAAATGCTTGGTGTTCATGAAATCGGTGTATAATGCTCATGTTATTCGGATTTGTTGTTGGAATGCTCGATTGTTATTCATGTTATGAAGACGGATTGCATGCTCTTAGGTTACAAATCAAAATGTTTCGTTACAAGATGAGCTTGTTGTCTAGTTTAGGATTGATGATGCTTGTCCGAAAATGCAAGAACTTATGAACAAATGTTGAATGAAGATATGAATATCCGAATATGTGTTGAATGTGTTTTGAATATTTGATGAACATGAAGAACTTGTTGAATATCAAAAGAACATGGTTGAATATTTGAAATCTGATTTGTTTGATCCATTTTTAGTAAATTGCTAGACAAGAAACATGTTTAAGGATTTTGGTTGGATAGTACAAACTGCATGAAATCAGAATGTTAGTGGATAGTACACTGTTCCGAATCAGCTCCTGTCCACTCGTAACCGTCAGTTGCGACTCAAAACCAAGCACAACGAGTCGAAATCTCCCGGTTGCGACATCAGTTGCGAGTCGCAAACACCCGGTTGCGACTCGGAACCACACATGATCAGCACATAAACCTTGTGACTCGAAACCACTGTTGCGAGTCCGGTTGCGACTCGTAACCAAACCAGCACGGACCGAAACTACGATTGCGACTCAGGTTGCGAGTCGCAAACGCCTGGTTGCGACTCGAGACTATACACGCTGTTTGGGCCTTCACCTCATTTCAGACTTAGTTGAATTGGGCCGGACTCTTGGGCCTAGTGTACAGGCCTTATATATATTACTGTTGAATGTGAATGTCGATGAACTGCCATGATTAAACGTGTAACCCATACGTGCACTACTTGAATGCGAATCTGATTGTATGATACAACTATGATAGGACGTGAGTAGCCACAACATTGCTTGTTTGACCTTTCTGTGTTTCTACCGAGCAAACCAAGGTGAGTTCACACCCTCTACAAAGCATGGGATTCCCAGGGGTCGGGAATTAGGGTTAAGGAACTGGGTTCCTCGTCCTCCTTGGGTAGGACAGCAAGGTTCAGGAATGTAATTCCTCGTCCTCACGGACAGATAACTCGTACTAGACCAAAACTCTATCACGAAGTCCCTCCTTTTTATATCGACTTAATCGCCGGGCCAATGGCGAGCGGGTCATTAGTTAGATAGCGCTATTTAGGTCTGACAAACCTCACACCGTGCCGCAGAGGACGGGCGTGAACTAATGGATCTGGGGCACGTCAATGATGATAGACATTGACAGTTTCAGGGCACATAAACATGACTACAGTCAGCAGTCGATATGGTAACGAGTCTAGTGTATACATGGGGTAGCCCCCACGGCCGAAATGCCAGATAACTAACACGGGGTAGCCCCCACGGCAGGATTGCCAGAGTAACCGGGAATAAACAAGTCACGTTTTTAACTATGGGGTAACCCCCACGGCAGGATGCCAGCTAAAGGAAACTGTTTTCGAAACAACTTAAAACGAACACCCAACCGTGAACTCACTCAACTAGTTGTTGACTCGTTACTACATGCTTTGCAGGTCCTTAGGTTCTGAAGCTGGAGCTTGCATAGAGGAGGATCGTTGTGGGACATGGACGGCTGTGTGCCATGTTAAACTTGAAACTATTAAACTGATGTTTTGACTTTAAGACTTATGCTTCCGCTTGCAACTTAACTATGTTTTGATTTGAACACCAATTGTATTGGTTAGATTTTATAACTATTTATATGCTTGTTCAATATGATTGGTGGCTGGATCCTGGTCAGTCACGCCTCCAAGCGGTAGTACTCCGCGGGTGGATTTTGGGGGTGTGACAGATTGGTATCAGAGCCATTGGTTATAGAGAACTTGGTTTTAATAAAGGGGAAAACGTTTTTGTTAAAACCAGACTATAACCTGTACAGTGCTCAACGGTCCACAACGATGCTTCACTCCACATGCAAGACTCGACATTCTAGGTGATATGATCTGTGTATATTGCCTACTTGTTAGTTACATGGTACATTGCTTATGGTATGCTTGGTTAGTATAACTACTGTTGCTTGAACACGTGCGTGCTTACCCTATCTTATCATCGCACTTTCGCGAACCCCACTCACTCACATTCTTCTTGGTATGAAGATCATGTCTGGACGCGTTAACATGACACAAGCCCAGTTGACGGCTCTGATCAACGAACGAGTTGCCGCAGCACTTGCAGCTGCACACGCAGGAGGTATATCCTGCAGTCCGAACTCATTCTAGGATCTTTAGGATCCTACTCTCATGAACCAACCTTTGTGTTAAACTCTATCTTTTCTTTCACCCACGATAGGTCAGCATGTTCAGCCACCCGTGTGCACTTTTAAGACTTTCATGGACTGCCGACCAACTACTTTTAGCGGCACTGAAGGAGCAGTAGGTCTCCTACATTGGTTTGAGAAACTAGAGTCTGTCTTCGAAATGTGTGAATGCCCTGAGGCGCGCAGGGTGAAGTACGCTACTGGTACTCTCGAGGGTTTAGCCCTCACGTGGTGGAACGCTCAAGTTCAAATGCTAGGGTTGGTTGCTGCCAACGCCACCCCATGGGAAACTTTCAAGGAAATGATCAAAGAAGAATACTGCAGTCGTGATGAGATTCACAAACTCGAGGTGGAGTTCTTCAACCTCAAGATGACGGGGTCGGAAATTGAGGCTTACGTGAAAAGGTCGAACGAACTGGCAATTCTGTGCCCTACTATGGTGGATCCTCCCATCAAACGCATCGAACTATTTCTTCAGGGCTTAGTGCCAGAAATCCAAAGTCATGTGACTTCGGCGAACCTCGCCACCTATCAGCAAACCGTTCAGTTGGCTCACCGTCTCACGGATCAAGCGGTGGAGCAGAACAAGTTACCAAAATGCATTGGCGCTGCAACTACTACTGGTACCTCTAGTGACAACAAACGGAAGTGGGATGGAACTTCAAGTAAGGGTTCGACTTCTGTTCAGTCCCAGTCTCAGCAGAGAAAGACTGAGGACTACAAGAGCCCTAATCAGCAATCGTCTGGTGGTGGATACAAAGGAAATCATCCCAAATGCAATCGCTGCAGCCTGCACCACAGCGGGCCATGCACCAGGGGCAACTGTCATCGGTGCAACAAGCCTGGTCACGCTGCAAAGGATTGCAGGAGCTTATACCCCGCCAATCAGAATCGTCAGCAAGCTCAACAGAACCAGCGCCAGCAACAGCAACAGGGTGATAACAAAGGGTGCTTTCAGTGTGGAGCTGAGGGCCACTTCAAGAGAGATTGTCCCCAACTGAACAGGAACCAGAACAACAACAACAACAACAACAATAACAACAATCAGGGGAATGGTAACAATGGGAACAACAACAACAATGGCGCCAGGGGGCGAATGTTTGTGATCGGCCAAGGTGAAGCAAGGAACGACCCCAATGTTGTGGCGGGTAAGTTCCTTCTCGACGACTTTTATGTTTCAGTTTTATTTGATTCGGGTGCCGATACTAGCTACATGTCACTAGAAGTTAGTCGAATGCTTAAGCGTATTCCAACCCCTTTGAACAACAAGCACACCGTAGAGCTAGCAAATGGTAAGAGTTTAGAAGCCACACACGTAGTCAAGGGTTGTAAACTCGTTCTCGCTAACCAGACCTTCTCTATCGACCTCATTCCTATTGTCTTGGGTAGTTTCGACGTTGTCATTGGGATGGATTGGTTATCCCAACACCGAGCAGAGATTCTTTGCAACGAGAAGGTTGTCCGTATTCCAGGTCCCGGTGGTGAACCTCTCATGATCCATGGCGACAAGAGGAGTGCTGTTGAGAACGTCATTTCTCTCCTTAAGGCCCAAAAGTACTTGCGAAAGGGCCACACCGCCATTTTGGCTCTTATTACTGACACCACGGAGAAAGAGAAGAAGATAGAAGATTTCCCAGTTGTACGCGATTATCCAGAGGTATTTCCTGAGGAATTACCTGGTCTTCCGCCTCATCGCCAAGTCGAGTTTCAGATTGAACTAGCTCCTGGAGCTGCGCCTATAGCTCGTGCACCTTATCGTCTAGCTCCATCAGAGTTGAAAGAACTCTCCACGCAATTACAAGAGCTCCTGGATAAGGGTTTTATTCGTCCTAGCTCGTCGCCCTGGGGAGCTCCAGTACTATTTGTAAAGAAGAAAGACGGTACCTTCAGAATGTGCATCGACTACCGAGAACTCAACAAGGTGACGGTGAAGAATCGTTATCCTCTACCGCGTATCGACGACTTGTTCGACCAGTTGCAAGGATCGAGCTACTATTCGAAAATCGATTTGAGATCGGGTTATCACCAGCTGAGAGTCCGGGAAGAGGACGTCTCCAAAACAGCTTTCAGAACTCGATACAGGCACTATGAGTTTCTGGTCATGCCTTTTGGGATGACAAACGCACCTGCGGTTTTCATGGACTTGATGAACCGAGTGTGCAAGCCTTACCTGGACAAGTTCGTTATAGTCTTCATCGACGACATCCTGATCTACTCTAAGAGTCGGGAGGAACATGAGCAGCATCTGCGACTTATTCTGGAACTCCTTCGAACAGAACAGCTTTATGCAAAGTTCTTGAAATGCGACTTCTGGCTTCGAGAAGTCCATTTCCTAGGCCACGTGGTAAACAAGGATGGGATTCACGTTGATCCATCCAAGGTAGACTCGATAAAGAACTGGCCTGCACCTCGTACACCAAAGGAAATTCGCCAATTCTTGGGTTTGGCGGGATACTACCGGAGATTCATAAAGGATTTTTCTAAGATTGCACTGCCTCTCACCTCACTAACGCAGAAAGGCGTTGTTTATCGCTGGGGAAACGCACAGGAGTTGGCATTTCAACACCTAAAGGATAGACTTTGTAGCGCACCTATCCTTTCCTTGCCGGAGGGCACAGACGATTTTGTGGTTTATTGTGACGCATCAATTCAAGGTCTTGGTTGCGTGTTGATGCAACGAGATAAAGTTATAGCCTACGCCTCACGTCAACTCAAGGTTCATGAAAAGAACTACACTACGCACGATTTAGAGCTGGGAGCTGTTGTTTTTGCACTTAAGTTATGGCGGCATTACCTGTATGGTACCAAGTGCGCCATCTACACCGACCACAGGAGCCTCGAGCATATCTTCAAGCAGAAGGAACTGAATATGCGGCAACGACGATGGGTCGAGTTGCTAAGTGACTACGAGTGCGCAATCAGATATCACCCGGGCAAAGCCAATGTTGTGGTTGACGCCCTCAGTCGGAAGGACACTGCGCCTAAGCGTGTGCGAGCTTTACAACTCACGATCCATTCTAGCCTTCCCTCCCAGATACGAGCAGCTCAGATAGAAGCGCTGAAACCAGAAAACGTCAGGGCCGAAGCCCTACGCGGATCGAGGCGACGCTTAGAACAGAGGGACGACGACGCTTACTACGTAACGGGACGCGTTTGGGTCCCACTTTATGGCAACCTACGAGAGCTTGTGATGGATGAAGCACACAAGTCTCGCTACTCAGTACACCCTGGATCAGATAAGATGTATCATGACATCAAAACTACGTACTGGTGGCCTAGCATGAAGGCCCACATAGCGACCTACGTCAGCAAGTGTTTGACTTGTGCAAGGGTCAAGTCGGAATACCAGAAACCATCAGGCCTGCTCCAACAACCAGAGATACCTCAGTGGAAATGGGAGCAAATTTCCATGGATTTTGTTACTGGCTTACCTAGATCCCAGCGCGGGAACGATACTATTTGGGTGATCGTGGATCGACTCACAAAATCTGCACACTTCCTGGCCATCAAGGAAACGGATAAGTTCTCCACTCTTGCAGAAATCTACATCAAAGAAATTGTTTCGAGGCACGGGGTGCCCACCTCCATTATCTCAGATCGAGATGCACGTTTTACTTCGGAGCTGTGGCAAGCAATGCACAAATCCTTCGGCTCACGACTAGACATGAGCACAGCGTACCATCCTCAGACGGACGGGCAGTCCGAGCGCACCATTCAAACCTTAGAAGACATGCTTCGTGCATGTGTAATCGACTTTGGCAACCGCTGGGAAAAGCATCTGCCACTTGTGGAATTCTCGTACAATAACAGCTACCACACCAGCATTGGAGCTGCTCCGTTTGAGGCATTGTACGGACGTAAATGCCGGTCTCCTCTTTGCTGGGCAGAGGTGGGAGATAGTCAGATCACTGGTCCAGAATATGTGGTAGACACAACCGAGCAGATCGCTCAGATCCGAAAACGCATGACGGCCGCTCGTGAACGTCAGAAAGTTTACGCCGACATGGGCAGGAAACCACTTGAGCTCCAGGTTGGGGAGCGGGTACTACTCAAAGTTTCACCCTGGAAGGGTGTGGTTCGTTTTGGTAAACGCGGCAAACTAAACCCACGATACGTTGGACCTTTCGAGGTCATTGAGAAGATAGGCAGGGTGGCCTACAGACTAAACTTACCAGCAGAACTCGGCGCAGTTCACAACGTTTTTCATGTGTCGAATCTGAAGAAGTGTCCGTCAGATGAGACCCACGTAGTTCCTTTGAAGGAACTCACGATCGACGAGCAGTTACGATTTGTCGAGGAACCAGTCGAGATCACGGACCGGGATGTCAAGGTCCTCAAGAGCACTAGGATACCTCTCGTTCGAGTTCGTTGGAACTCACGTCGCGGCCCAGAGTTCACCTGGGAGCGCGAAGACCAGATGAAACAAAAGCATCCCCAACTGTTCGCAAACAGTACACCCACTACTGAGGCCGAAGCTACGGAATTTCGGGACGAAATTCCAGATCAACGGGGGGTGGATGTGACACCCCAGGAAAACCAGGAAAACCATACAACTTAACTAGCTTCCTCAGTGAGTGCCTACCAAATTTCGGGACGAAATTTCTTTCAACTTGGGGATGATGTGACAACTCGAAATTTAGAACCTTTCGCTATATGCTTAAACGTGTGAATAGTTAAACTTATGTGATTTAATGAATGATAAGTGAACCTTTATATGATCTTGTGTTATGTTACATGTATGCTTGTGTGTATGTATTCGAGTATGTATATGAGCCGAAAGCCATGAACCCGACTCGAGACCATGTGGTCTCGAGTGAACTAGTATAACACTTGGGCCGGATGGGCCACGCACCCCATTTAACCCAACCGAAACCCATTAGGGTGCACCACATGAAGCTAGTATATATGTTATGCACCTAGCTATCCTTGCCATTTTCTTGGACACACACACTCTCCACTCTCTCACTAAAACCCTAAACACTAAACATCATACTTCTCCTCCTTCTTCTCGGATCCAACCAACCGACCACCAAAGGGATTCTCGGACTTGCTTGTTCACACCAAACAAAGCTTCATCTTTCACCACCTCACAACCGGTTAGTGAATCTATGATGTTTGTTGTTGTTTAATAAGGGTATGAATGATAGAACTTAACTAGTGTGGTGTATGCTTGATAATGTTTGTGAACCGAATGTGTATTGTGTTTTGAGTTGATAATGATGTATGATAATCGGTTGAGCATGTTTGATAGTACACATTGATGTTAAGTTAGTGTTCATGATACTTGTGGTTAATGATTCTTGTTATACATTTCGGATTGATTGCTTGATGAGCTAATGATGTTTGTGATTCAATGTGATTTAAACCATAAATGCTTGGTGTTCATGAAATCGGTGTATAATGCTCATGTTATTCGGATTTGTTGTTGGAATGCTCGATTGTTATTCATGTTATGAAGACGGATTGCATGCTCTTAGGTTACAAATCAAAATGTTTCGTTACAAGATGAGCTTGTTGTCTAGTTTAGGATTGATGATGCTTGTCCGAAAATGCAAGAACTTATGAACAAATGTTGAATGAAGATATGAATATCCGAATATGTGTTGAATGTGTTTTGAATATTTGATGAACATGAAGAACTTGTTGAATATCAAAAGAACATGGTTGAATATTTGAAATCTGATTTGTTTGATCCATTTTTAGTAAATTGCTAGACAAGAAACATGTTTAAGGATTTTGGTTGGATAGTACAAACTGCATGAAATCAGAATGTTAGTGGATAGTACACTGTTCCGAATCAGCTCCTGTCCACTCGTAACCATCAGTTGCGACTCGAAACCAAGCACAACGAGTCGAAATCTCCCGGTTGCGACATCAGTTGCGAGTCGCAAACACCCGGTTGCGACTCGGAACCACACATGATCAGCACATAAACCTTGTGACTCGAAACCACTGTTGCGAGTCCGGTTGCGACTCGTAACCAAACCAGCACGGACCGAAACCACGATTGCGACTCAGGTTGCGAGTCGCAAACGCCTGGTTGCGACTCGAGACTATACACGCTGTTTGGGCCTTCACCTCATTTCAGACTTAGTTGAATTGGGCCGGACTCTTGGGCCTAGTGTACAGGCCTTATATATATTACTGTTGAATGTGAATGTCGATGAACTGCCATGATTAAACGTGTAACCCATACGTGCACTACTTGAATGCGAATCTGATTGTATGATACAACTATGATAGGACGTGAGTAGCCACAACATTGCTTGTTTGACCTTTCTGTGTTTCTACCGAGCAAACCAAGGTGAGTTCACACCCTCTACAAAGCATGGGATTCCCAGGGGTCGGGAATTGGGGTTAAGGAACTGGGTTCCTCGTCCTCCTTGGGTAGGACAGCAAGGTTCAGGAATGTAATTCCTCGTCCTCACGGACAGATAACTCGTACTAGACCAAAACTCTATCACGAAGTCCCTCCTTTTTATATCGACTTAATCGCCGGGCCAATGGCGAGCGGGTCATTAGTTAGATAGCGCTATTTAGGTCTGACAAACCTCACACCGTGCCGCAGAGGACGGGCGTGAACTAATGGATCTGGGGCACGTCAATGATGATAGACATTGACAGTTTCAGGGCACATAAACATGACTACAGTCAGCAGTCGATATGGTAACGAGTCTAGTGTATACATGGGGTAGCCCCCACGGCCGAAATGCCAGATAACTAACACGGGGTAGCCCCCACGGCAGGATTGCCAGAGTAACCGGGAATAAACAAGTCACGTTTTTAACTATGGGGTAACCCCCACGGCAGGATGCCAGCTAAAGGAAACTGTTTTCGAAACAACTTAAAACGAACACCCAACCGTGAACTCACTCAACTAGTTGTTGACTCGTTACTACATGCTTTGCAGGTCCTTAGGTTCTTAAGCTGGAGCTTGCATAGAGGAGGATCGTTGTGGGACATGGACGGCTGTGTGCCATGTTAAACTTGAAACTATTAAACTGATGTTTTGACTTTAAGACTTATGCTTCCGCTTGCAACTTAACTATGTTTTGATTTGAACACCAATTGTATTGGTTAGATTTTATAACTATTTATATGCTTGTTCAATATGATTGGTGGCTGGATCCTGGTCAGTCACGCCTCCAAGCGGTAGTACTCCGCGGGTGGATTTTGGGGGTGTGACACTTGGGTCCCCCAATCTAACTAATCTTTTGGTTGGTGTGTGCAGGAGCTGCTAAGGAGGATTATCAACTTATGGTATGTTGATAGTGGCTGCTCTAGGCACATGACGGGGGATGCGAGGTTGTTTTCTGAATTTGAAGAATATGATGGTGAACATGTTAATTTTGCTGGTGCTAAAGGTGGTAGGATTACCGGACGAGGAAAAGTGACGAATGGGAAGATCACACTGGACAAAGTGAACTATGTTGAGCAGCTTAAACACAATCTGATGAGCGTGTCACAAGTCTGCGACAAGGGTCACTCGGTCCATTTTACCAAAACTGAGGCATTGGTGTTGAAACCGGGTTTGGTCATTCCGGACGATTGGATAGTTATGCGTGCACCAAGGAAAAATGATACTTATGTCATGGACATGGGTGCCAAGGATCCAACTGCAGCGGTGGCGTGTTTACTATCAAAAGCATCTGAAGCTGAATCTATGTTGTGGCACAGACGCATGGCCCACATTCACTACCGCAAAATGAATTATATCATTAAGAATGAGCTAGTGAAAGGGGTTCCATTGCTGAGGTTTCAAGTGGAAGATAAATGTCTTCCATGTCAAAAGGGAAAACAACACAAGAAACCTCATAAGTCTAAAACAGTAAATTCCATTAATGCCCCTTATGAATTACTTCACATGGATTTATTTGGTCCAGTGAACGTGAGGAGCATAGGTGGAAAGTACTACTGTCTGGTTGTCACTGATGATTACTCACGTTATTCATGGGTTTTCTTTTTAGGTACAAAAGATGAGACAGCGGAGATGCTGATAGATCTTTTTACGAAATTGGAAAACGTCCATGATGCAAGGATCAAGAGAATAAGGAGTGATAATGGCACAGAGTTCAAGAATCGGATTCTGGATCTCTACTGTCTTCGAAAGGGAATAAAACATCAATATTCTGCTCCTTATACTCCTCAACAGAATGGAGTCGCTGAGAGGAAAAACAGGACGTTGATTGAAGCCGCTAGGACTATGCTTTCAGATTCAAAGCTACCAGTTCTTTTCTGGGGAGAAGCTGTGAATACAGCTTGCTACGTCCTAAACAAAGTTTTAACCGTTAAACGTTTTAACAAAACTTGTCATGAACTTATGTTTAACGAGAAACCTAACTTAACAGGCTTTGAACCATTTGGATTACCCTGCACCATTGTGCGAAACAAAGATAAACAAAAATTCGGTGAGGTGGCTGACGAAGGCTACTTTCTAGGTTACATGCCTGGCACACTGAATAAAAGGGTTTTTAATCTCAAAACTGGTAAAATTGAGGTTGTTTTTAATGTGGAAATTACTTCCTACAAACGTCAATAATCAACGAGTGGTCCTGCTATATTATATGATTATGAAAGTGTGTTTAAATCATTTAATATTCCTGAGGTTTCTGATGCAGATGATTCTCAGCTAATTCAAACAGTGATTGGTGAAGACGATGAAGGCGAGTTTCTGCCTAGATCGAATGTTGATGTGACAGATGCTCCGGAAACTTCCCAAGGTGCTGCTAATCCTGATTCAAGCGATAGTGACTCTGAACCCATTCAGGGGGAGGAGTTTGTTACTCCGTTTGCAAATCAGAATATTCAGGGGGAGGTTGGATCAAACCTGGGTGATAATCTAGAAGTCGATACAGTTGCTACTACACGAGCAAATAGAGATCATCCGGTTGATATGATACTGGGAGATCCTACTGCAGGTGTTCAGACGAGAAGAAGCATCGCTGCTAATTCCGGTTTATTTGTTTCGATTGAGAAGACAGGGATAGTGAATGAATGTTTGTATAGTTGCTTTATTTCCCAAGAGGAGCAAAGAACATTCATATGGCTCTTAAAGACAATTCATGGGTTGAAGCTATGCAAGAAGAATTGGCCCAGTTTGCGAAGTTGAAGGTTTGGGAGTTAGTGGACCTTCCTAAAGGTGAGAGAGAGATTGGAACTAAATGGGTATTTAGGTGCAAGAAAGATGAAAGAGGAATTGTCACGCGCAATAAGGCTCGGTTGGTGGTCAAAGGGTTCAATTAGCAAGAAGGGATAGATTACAATGAAGTGTTTGCACCAGTGGCGAGGTTGGAGGCAATTCGGTTCTTTCTAGCTTTTGCGTCATTCAAGGGCTTTAAAGTTTACCAACTAGACGTGAAGAGTGCTTTTCTTTACGGAAAATTCCAAGAAGTGGTGTATGTCTCACAACCAGATGGGTTGGTTGATCCTTACTATCCAGATCGAGTTTACAAACTTGATAAGGCTTTGTATGGATTACATCAAGCTCCCAGGGCGTGGTACGAGACACTGTTTACACATCTGCTCCAGAATGGTTTTGAAAGAGGTCAGATTGACAGTACACTGTTCATAAAGAGGAAGAAGGAAGATTTTCTGCTGGTACAGGTGTACGTGGATGACATCATCTTTGGGTCATCAGATGAGAACATGTGTAAGGAGTTTGAACAGGTGATGAAGAGTAAGTTTGAAATGAGCGCTATGGGTGAGCTGTCTTATTTTCTGGGATTACAAATTGAACAGAAGGAGGATGGGATGTTTATTCATCAAACGAAGTATGTGTATGACATTTTGGATCGGTTCAAAATGAATGATTGCTCTACTTTCAACACACCCATTTCCGAAAATCACAATCTAGGCCCAGATCATGAAAGTACTGAAGACGTTGATCCTACTCAATATAGGGCGATGATTGGTTCTCTAATGTACTTGACTGCTTCAAGACCTGACATCATGTTTGCAGTATGCTTGTGTGCCAGATATCAGGCGAATCCAAAAGAGTCACACATGAAAGCAGTGAAGCGTATTCTTCGTTACTTGAAGGGGAAACCTAAACTTGGGTTGTGGTATCCAGCTGATAGTGATTTGAGGTTCGTTGCTTACACTGATTCAGACTTTGGAGGATGCAAATCAAACAGGAAGTCTACAACAGGTGGTTGTCAGTTCTTAGGAGGCAGGATCGTGTCTTGGCAATGCAAGAAGCAATCCTGTGTGTCTACATCTACGTGTGAAGCTGAATATATTGCTGCGGGTAGCTGTTGCTCTCAGGTTCTCTGGATTCAACAGCAGATGCGCGATTACGGTTTGGATTTCACTCGTACTCCTATTATGATAGATAATAATGCCACTATTTTAATCACAAACAATCCCGTAAAGCATAGTATAACTATACATATTGACATACGTCATCACTTTATACGCGATTGTGCTGAAAAACGACTAATTGAATTGCACCGAGTCGACACAGAAGATAACCTTGCTGATCTTTACACAAAAGCTTTTGATCGAGCTCGCTTTGAACACTTAGTCGAACTCAACGGGATGAGGAATCCTGAATAACTGGTTTTCCATAAGAATTTTGTAAATAGTTTACTGCTTTCTTAAAAATCAAAACTACAAAAACATTGAAAAATCGAAAATATAAAAAATAGAAAATCAAAAATGAGTTATCACTGTGTGAAAAAGAAGAAATGATAGTACATCAGCAAGTTAGACTGTCACACTCGAACTGAATTAAAATGCTTAAGTGTGATAGCAGCTTCATCATATGATATACCAGTAGGCAAAAGCATGAAATAATCAACTTACCGATGTGATATAAACGTAAATGCACTGAGTATGAGTGGGGAACACATCAGTGGTGTATGGTTTAATGACCTTAAATCTTGCGTTGATAGATTGTCAAATTCTGAAGTTTTGGGTCTTTATACTGTTATTTCATCTGGGGATATCCTGGCTGTCCTTTTGTTCAGAACTAAAATTGTACATGACCCCAGGAAAGAAAGTCACTTGGAATTAGCTCATTTCTATTTGAATGTCTGTATGTTGTCCCGATACACACAATTTTGATCTGATTCTGAAATCTTCTCTGAAAAAGAGTCGTGTACCTCCTCTGCTGCATCCAGATATATGCTGACCTGGAGGTGCTAGGCAACGACAGCTTCTGCTGCATCCAGATACATGCTGACCTAGCTGTACGTTGTCGCGCTATAGATCTAATACACCCGAAAGAGGCCCTCAAGTGCCCAAAAGAAACCCAAGAAACCTATATCAAACTGAGAAAAACTCATTTGATCTGTATATTATACCATCTCTGCTAAAGATCTATTCTGTTCTCTTCTCAACCTATTCCCAGTTAAGATTTCAGAAATCTGGATTGGACTTGTGAAATATGTGGTAGGGAAGATACTTGCATGGTAGAGTGTGTTGTTTATATTTCCAGGATTTGATTAGTATTTATTTGGGTGTTCATTGTTAAGCAATCAAAACATGATAAAACAAATTATATGCAGACCTAGGCACTGTCAGGATATCTTAAAGGATGACATCAGTATACTCACCTACTACGATGAATCTCTGTGCATACCTTGATCGCGGGGGTATATCCTGAAGTGGGACACACTAGTATATCAGAAATAAAATTACCTTAGCGTATCATATGGTAATGGTACTTGAAATGTTCATGCAATTTGTTTAAGTGGACAAACATACTGGTAATCGTCTTGAACTGCTTTTCATGAAAAATTAAATAAAGAATTATCTAATAGTGTGAAACAGTTTGATTGTGCTGATATGATCTTCTTACCAGTGATTCTCACAAAAATAGAGTGTTTATTGCTTTACGTATTTATTTACTTTTAGAAAATATAAAAATACAAAAATAGTGTCTTTTTCTGTTAAAAATTCTTAATGTACGGGAAACTGTTATTCTTGGAGGAATTGTTACTGATAGGGGGAGACAGTGTTAGTAAGTGGGTTCAAAATTTTGAAATGATGCAGGTTATGGGGTGTTTGTTTAATAGTTGTGCGTGTTGGTGTTGAGTTGGAAAGTGCTTAATCTGTTATACAGTTTAACTAATCTCTTGAATAATAATAATTTGTTTAACTTGTGTTGAAAAATTCTTATGGTTTCTCGAGATGTTTGTTTTATAGTATACAGATTGAAGCAGTGTGTTGCTGTGTTAATGAATAGTTGCTGTGTTGCTGAGATGTTGCTGTGTTGCTAAGAAGTTGCTATGAAGATGAGAGTTTGATTGGATGCATGGTAGACCCTCCTTTCTCCATTGCAGACAAAGTTGAAGAGTTTGAAGAGTGCTATACAAATGCTGAACTGGAGTTTACTCAAACGCTAAAGTTTTGAAGATTTGGTGATTGGATGCATCAGCTTAGGGGGAGTCTGTTGCTGACAGAAGCTGTTAAAGCTGAAGCTATCCAAAGACCAAAAGACTGTGAGATTCTGAAGACTGAAGTTACCTTTGCGAGCTATTGTCAAGAGGGAGTTTGTTGGTGCATATTTGTGACAACAGCTTAGATTTGGTCTTTGGATATCTTGTAATTAGTAAAACGATAAACAGTTAGCGGGTTTAGCTTTGTAATAGTTAATTAAGAGTGATTGGGCCAAACCAAACCCACATAGGGGGATGGTAGGCGAAATGGGCCTAGCCCAAGACCTAGCCCATGTGCAAAGCTTTGTCCTATATAAACAAAGCTTAGCATTAGGGTTTAGGTTAATCTTCTAATCACTATTGGAGAGAATTCGTGAAAGACAAAGGATTGGACGAATTAGGATCTTGATTGATTGTAATCGTTTGAAGATAATCAATAAAGATCGGGTTTAAAAGTGATTTCGGTGTTCTACACGTTTTCTGTTAAATCTGATCTAGAGGATTCCGCACTCTAGGTTAGATCGACGATTCTGTTACGATCCATACGGCTCACGGGACCTACATACATTATGCTTAGATATTAGTACACACGCCAACTGTTTGATGAAATGGCTAAGTGAAGTTAGAAGGTGAAATTTGTATGCAAGAAATTGGCAATTTTGTTTAGAATGTGATAATGTTGTACTTGATTGCTAAGTTAGCATGAGATATGTGTTTTGGATGGAAATCATGTGGGTAGTTGGTTGATGATGTAATTCGGCAAAAGTGTGCTTTAGGAACTAGTACCCTATGCTTGAATGGTGGTGCACACCATGAGTCGGATTACTGACTTAAGGGTAATATAAAAATGAGTGTGAACTAAGTGTATAGGATGTGGACAACTAGTATGATGTTACGACTACATTAAATTGGCTAACTTGGCATGATTAGACTTATGAATATGTTTATGAGATTTTAAAGAATCATGTATATGTGTTAGAACAATTATGTGTACGTACGTATGATAATAAATTTGAGTAAGTGAATGTTGAACATTGTGGTTGTCGGTTCATGTCATATGCATGATAAGCTTGACTAATGAAAGTCTATGTAGCTAAGAGCTAGGAATGGATGTGATATGAACGAACATGCATACTAACTATGATATGGATGTAATGACTTGAAATGATAGGAATCCCATTTGACATGGACTCAAGAATGGAAGGCTAACGGATCAAGGGTAAATAAAAGAAGTTATTCACAAACTCGGACGCACGAGGTAAGTGATTCCGATTCACTTCTTAGTATGTACGTAGTATTTAATATTTATGAGTGCAGAAAAATATGCAAGAATCATGTAATGAATGAGAAGTATGGAGGTAAGTGTTATTTTAGTATAACAAAGGAGTTGTTTATAATGAAAGTAAACTAGTAGGATTAAACGGGTCAAATAATGTATAAAGGAGTTTACAAGCCGTTTGCTTATAAATCAGCTTTTGATGCGACCCGAAGTGATAAACGGATCTGTAATTAAATTACGGAAACATAGGAAAAAGAATCACGTAAACAGGGTTAGTAGAACGAAAGTTATGGCAGTTTAAAGTTAGAAATTGGTTATTATTTGGAGCTGCACAACTGCAGCTCAAAATTAAGAACATTCTGTCGAAACAGGGCCTTGGCGTCGCGTGACGGCCAAGGGAGTTAACCGTCGCGTGGCGCGACAGGTATAATGGCTGGAAAATGTTGTTTTGTTGATGGTTCAGCTTAAGCAACTTGTTTAAATGGATTTCAAGCCTTCACAACTAATGTAATTATTGGTTTTGATCATAGGTAAATGATGGGAGGTTTAAGTATGGAATTACCCTAGTGTTAATGAAGAAAAATTGTAAGTAAAGGTATCTAGGAACGAATAAGTAGTAGGTCGATATGTATAATGCCTATATCATGTGAAATTATAACTGTGACCTGTTAGCATAAGTGTATGCGTGTAAAAGTAGTAGGCAAAAGCTCGTAACCATATATGAACGAACGTAGGAATATAAGATTGTATGGTCATATGTAGTAACGTATGTAAGTAAGAAGTGGGTTGCTATCAATGCACGTAAGAATTAGGAATGTATACGTTTGTGAATGTGAAATGTTATAAATGTATGAAGGAATGGTATGGAATGGTTTCATTATGTCCGAGCATTAATGATTGCTAATGGTGTGTTTGAGATTGGAATGTAATGCAGGTATATGAACACCGGGTTCTTGAAGTATCGAAGTCGAACTCGGAACAAGAAAATATGAGAGGATAGTTGAATGAATCCAAGTTCTATTGTTAATTGTTATTCAGTATTAGACTATATGAGAATCATGTTGTATAATGTTGTCAATGACTAATGGTTAAGTTGTATGTGATGTTCACAGGTATTGCACGGATCTCTACCACTACTATCGAAGATAAGCATGCATTGATCGAGCTGCAAATCAAGGATTGTACGGGAAGAACGGCCACATAGTTTGAATTATGTATTGTCTTGAAGCGTTAATTTAATGTGGTTATTGTAAATCCTTTTTTGTAAATATTTATCATTTGCATTTGAGCCTTTAAGTAAGTAATGTGTATAAATAAGAAAGAAATTTTTGGGCTCATATTTTTCCGCTGTGTCATATTTAAGTTTTTACAAGTTGGTCTTACAGGGAATCGTTCATTATACGAACGGGTCATACCCGAATTTTGTAAATAATAATACTTTCTTTTGGAGTAAGAAATATGGGCGTTACATTCTTCCATACAAAGCTTCGAACGGTGCAGCTTGAATACTTGAATGATAGCTATTATTATACGAAAATTCAATCAACGGAAGATGATCATCCCAACTTCCACCTAAATAAATAACACAAGCTCGTAGCATATCTTCAAGTGTTTGAATTGTGCGCTTGTTTTGGCCATCCGTCTGAGGATGATAAGTAGTGCTGAAATTTAATCGAGTGCCTAGGGATTGTTGAAAGCTTTTCCAAAAATGCGATGTATATCTCATATCCCTATCAGAGATAATGGATACTGGCACTCCTTGGAGAGATACTATCTCATCCAGGTACAGCTGGGCTAGCTTATCTGAGCTGTATGTTTCCTTAATAGGTAAGAAGTGGGCTGACTTAGTCAACCTGTCGACTATAACCCAAATAGTATCATTTCCATGCTTTGTTCTTGGTAAGTTAGTGATGAAATCCATAGTTACCATTTCCCACTTCCAAGTGGGAAGTTCAGGCTGTTGCAGCAAACCTGACGGCTTTTGGTGTTCAGCTTTAACTTGGGCACAAGTCAGACATTTGGCCACATAAGTGGCTATACATTTCTTCAAACCTATCCACCAATAATTTGCCTTTAAATCTTGGTACATCTTATCACAACCAGGATTAACAGAATATTTGGAGCTATGGGCTTCTTGAAGAATCACGTCCCTAAGTCCTCCATAAATTGGAACCCATATTCGTGCATTCAATCTCAAGATTCCATCCTTGCCATATGATAACTGTTCAGCAGTTATGCCCAATTTTTCATTCAAATTGTTAGCTTCTAACACAACTTCCTTTTGAGCGGCTAATAACCTTTCATTCAAGCTGTTCTTCAATTCAATGCTCTTGGCATTGATTCTAATGGGCTTAACTCTCTCTTTTCTGCTTAAAGCATCGGTGACCACATTCACCTTGCCTGGATGATATTGGATTTCACAATCATAATCATTCAGTGTCTCCATTCATCGACGCTATCTCATGTTCAGATCCTTCTAGTTAAACAGATGCTGAAGGCTCTTATGATAAGAATAGATCACATATTTGGTACCATATAAATAATGCCTCCAAAGCTTCAGTGCAAATACAACGGCACCCAGTTCCAAATCATGGGTGGTGTAATTCTTTTCATGCACCTTTAATTATCGTGAGGCATATGCAATGACCTTGCCTCTTTGCATGAGTACACAACCCATTCCAGTGTGCGATGCGTCGCAGTATACCACAAACTCTTCAATTCCTTCAGACAATGTCAAAACCGGAGCATTGCTCAACTTTTTCTTAAGAAACTCAAAGGATTCTTATTGCTTAGGACCCCAATCAAACTTTATATTCTTTTGGGTCAACGAGGTTAGGGGTGCATCAATTCTTGAGAAATTTTCGATAAAATGCCTGTAATATCCTGCTAGACCCAAGAAGCTACGAATCTCTGTGGGCGTCTTCGGTTCTTGCAAATTCATGATGGCTTCAATCTTAGCAGGATCCACCTGGATACCACGCTCGCTAACCACATGTCCAAGAAATGGGACTTCACAAAGCCAAAACTCACATTTTGAAAACTTGGCGTAGAGCTTTTCTTGTTGAAGAAGTTTAAGGATACATAGAAGGTGCTTTTCATGATCGGCCTGATTCTTTGAGTAAATAAGGATGTCATCAATTAAAACAATGACAAACTTGTCCAAGTAGGGTTTGCAAACGCGATTCATGAGATCCATGAACGTTGCTGGTGCATTAGTGAGCACGAAATGCATCACCAAGAACTCGTAGTGACCATAACGAGTTCTGACTGCAGTCTTATGCACATCTTCATCTCTGACCTTCAGTTGATGGTAACCTGACCTTAAATCGATCTTGGAGAAATAACTTGCCCTTTGCAATTGATCGAACAGATCGTCGATCCTGGGCAATGGATATCTGTTCTTGATTGTGACCTTATTCAGCTCTCGTTAATCAATGAATAAACGCATTGATCCATCCTTTTTCTTTACAAACAGAATCGGTGCTCCCCAATGGGACGAGCTAGGACGAATAAAACCCTTGGCCAACAAATCATCCAGTTGAGTCCTTAACTCTTTCATCTCAGTCGGTGCTAACCTGTAAGGTGCTCTTGCAACTGGTGCTGCTCCAGGAATAATGTCAATTCTAAACTCCACTTGCCTATCTGGAGGTAAACCAGGTAGTTCTTCAGGGAATACTTCTGGATATTCAGAAATGATAGGGATGTCTTTGATCTTGGGCTTTGGTTCATCAATAATCACTTATGCCATGTAAATGACACAACCCTTCTTCAAACACCTTGACGCCTTAAGCATAGACACTTGCTTAGGCAACCCATACTGAGTATCTCCTTGTATTATAAGTGGCTCACCATACGGAGTCTTGATAACCACTTGTTTCTTGTCATAAACAATCTGAGCTTGATTAGAAGATAATCAATCCATACCTATTACTATGTCGAATCTTGCTAATTTCAAAGGAAGCAAAGACAATGGAAAAGAGTGGTTCCTAATGGATATAAAACATCCATCTAACACGGTTGAATCAGTTTCTATGGTACCATCGGGAAATTCAACTTCATATTTTATGCTTAGGGTTTTAACAGGCAGATTTAATAACTTACAAAATTTGTTGTCTACAAACGACTTATCTGCACCCGAATCAAACAATACCCTTGCATAAACATCATTGATAAGAAAGGTACCTGTTATAACGTTGTCATTCTGAACTGCTTCCTGTGCATTCATTTGAAAGACCCTAGCATTGGTCTTTTTACCCTCTTCAGGTTTCTTCGCATACTTTGGGCAGTTGGACTTGATATGCCCTTTCTCGTTACAGTTGTAACAAGTCGCATCCTTTATCTTTTTGCAATCCAACGTTTTATACTCACTTGCTTTGCAAATCCCACAAGCTCTAGGCTGCGATTGGGATTTTGATTCGAACCTGCACTTCCCTAGATGGCGTTTCTTGCAGGTCTTGCATTTGGGCTTCTCACCCGCCTGTTGGCTATCCTTCTTGAACCCTAAACTCTTCTTGTGATCAGAGTTCCCCTTATGTTTCTTATCGGAACGGTGTGAGTTCTCATCCTCACATTTCCTTTTCCCCTCATCAGAATTCCTAAGCGATCTCTGCCTGACCGCATCAAGGGTAAGAGATAATGACAAATCAGCCACCGACCTGAAAGTGGTGGGTCTAGACACTTTAACACTTGCTTTAATCTCCGGAGCTAAACCTCCAATAAAACAAGCTATGCGTTTTGGTTCCGGTGTGACCAAGTATGGAACCAATCGTGACATAGTGTTGAAGCTCGTAAGATATGCCTGACAGTCTAAGTTCTTCATGACCAAGGTCAGGAAGTCAGTCTCAATTTTCTTAACTTTATGTTGAGGACATAAATTTTCTTTGATTAAAGCAACAAACTGATCCCAAGTCAGATTATACAACGGGATCTTCCCTGTAGCTTGGATTAGGGACCTCCACCAAGCTAAAGTTTCACCTTTGAACGATTGTGAAACAAACTTCACAATATCTTGCTCTGCACATCCACTAATATCAACCACTGTATCCATCTCATCGAGCCAAGTCATACAATCGATGGCTCCTTTCTCCCCTGTAAAGTCTCTGGGCTTGCAGGAGACGAAATACTTATATGAATAGGTTTTAATCCGCAGCTCCTGATTAAGCAAGATTCGGTTGGATGGAACACTCCTCTGATTTGACGAATGATGAGATTCGTCCTTATGAGATACATGAGTCTTAGAGGGTGGTTTTGGATGAGGTACATATAAGCTCTTGCTACATGTACCACTCGATTCTTTAAACTGCCAGTCCATGGCTTTAGTAACAGCATTGTCAATCAATGCTTGAAGTTCCGCACCAGTTACATTGATTCTGGTAGTATCATGATTTTCTAGAGGGTGACTGTACACTTCTTCTGATTCTGCCATGTAGCTTGATTGCTACATAAAAAATAATGACAATGATTTATTCAGAATTCTATAACAGAATTGTCATTCTTGATGATTCATTAACCATGGCATCAATAAACCATATTGGTTAATTTGTTAGTCACATTTATTCAGGATCTACATTATAATTAATCCTCAGTTATAATTTATTTAAAATATTAGAGTGGCACAAAAAGGCCTAGTCACAAGGACAGTTATAAATTATAAGCCATGATTCTTATAGGATGAAGGCATTAAGGCTTGAACATAGTCCATCACCTTTTCTTGACAGGGAGTCGTAGACTACAACTGTCTTTTGTCTCAAAGGACAATAAATATGGCCCGTAGGCACTTCATCACTAATGGATGGTTATGATATAATCATTCAGATGATTTGAGCCATGATTTCTAAATCCCTAGGCTAGATAAGAAATTGGAAGGATCCAATATAAGGATGACTGTTGTGATTTTCTCGAATCACATTTGTCAAGAGTGCTAACACGTTTTCAGATGTTAACAAGGATATGTATCTTAAAAAGGGACTACCATCATGGCCCTGTCTTAGAATGACACATGGGCTAGGTCTTACCTTTAAGGTTTTGTTTAATATATAATGGTAGATCAATTATAAAAAGGAATAATATTTTGATTTATTTCATATATTATATTCATGCATATGATGACAAATGAATATTTTAAAATTAAAACATTCCATTAAATTTAAAAGGAGTACATAGGTGCCCTAAACTGGACTTTTACATAAATAAACTGCCCACGCAGGGGCTAAATGAAAATACAAGTCCTCGCAGGGACTAGGTACATAAACAAATGTCCACACAGGGACTTAATTGAAAATGAAAAAAATACAAAAAACCAAATAAGGAATTTCAATAATCCCTTCCCTTCTTCCCCTTAATAAATCAGCCAAACCCTTAAGTAGACCCGACGGCTTCTATGCTCCCTTTGAACATCCCGTTCCACCTGGTTTATCCTCTGAAGGATCTCCTGCTGCGGTGGTTGGATCTGTGGTGGCTGCGGCTGCTGCTGCTGCAGAGATTGAGGAGGTGGTGGGTATTGATACCCATAAGCTGGGTACCCAGTCTGGTAGGAAGCTGCGTAAGGCCCTTTTGGATGAATAGCATTGTAGTTTGCCACCACGAGATACGGGTCAACATCGGGGGCATTGTAGTAGTTGTGGCCAGAATAAGCTGGCTGCTCAAAAGGGTTATACGCTGCTGCACCGGTGTAGGAAGGTATTGGGTTATCAAAACCCACATATGGTGGTGGTGCGACTGGCGGAGACTCGACCTCTGAAACTGGGTTTGAAGGCCCACCCATCAGTGGGTCTCCGCCTTGGTGGTTCTGGAGGCGGCTGCTACTCTGGCGGCGGTGGCGGTGGTGTGACCGCTTCAAACTGTGGGTCTTCTGAGGGGACCTGCTGGTGTGGTGAAGAATGGTGGGAAGGTGTATACTCCCAGTGATAATTGCTCCACCATTGAGCAAATGGATCGGCCCCTCTATAAGGCGAGCCATGGAAGGATGACCCGTCTGAAATCTCTATGGGATGCGTGGGCGTCCCAGTAGGTGGCTCGGCAGGCTCTGGATCTGGATCTTCGTCCATATCCATATCCTGGGCTCCAGGAAAGTGGTCTTCTGGTCCCAATGGGTTATGTCCCATTGGTTCTTCAATCACGTTTGCCGGGTTGAACCGACTCTGAAAGTACAGGGTCGGGTCCTGAAATGCACAAATATCGAAAACAATGTATACTTATTAGGGATGAGATTATTCCTAGTTCATGTCTAGACTCAGAAGTCGAGGAATGTGCAACTGTGTCATTGAGATTAAACACAAAAGGCTAGTGTTTAATTCACTCAATGTTGGCTCTGATACCAACCTGTCACACCCCGATAATTCCATGTAATACCGGTGGGGAGTGTGACGTAGTTGATATCATCATAGTCAATTGATCACAGTTCAATGCACAACGAAAGTCTAAAAGGTATAATATTACAAACCGATTCGAAAGTAACATAAATATTACAAACGAAATGTAAAATGATCCACAGGCGGATCTAAAGCATAATAAATATTGTTCAACAGATTTAAGCATCAAAAGTTTGCAAGACTCTTTATTTGACACTAGGAGTAGCCAGCCCATTTCGCTTAGTACCTGCACTTAACCTTGTTGGAAAATACGTCAGTTTACACTGCCGACTCATTTTGAAGATGTTTAAGAAAATTAATTTAAATGCACAAGGCACAAATAATCTTTTATAACTTGGGATAATTATTTAAAAATAATCTTGTAAAAGAATTATATGTTTGTTATACGTTCAGTAGCCCAGGTTAGAAGTACCGGGTTAAAGATTAATAGACACACCACAAAATATAACCCACGGCGAGTTACTCTCGATAAGCGGGTATATCTTTTTTACATACGTACCGGCAGGTGTATGCCTACACCCCGTGCTTAAGTCGTGGCCATTTCAATGAATGAGCCGAGGATATCCAAGACATGGTCATTAACCCCCCAAAGGTTTAAAACAAACAAAACAGATTAAACGGGTTATCTCAACGATTTAACCATTATTCGATTAAAGATTCAATACCCGACCAAGCGGTATTTTATATACCGTACCCCAAGCCCATATAAGGGAAAATATGTTAAAAGTATTTACCTGAGCAAAAATACAATTTATCTCAGCCGTATAACAATCAGCAAGTGCAAATATCTTTTACTGGGCTCCTAAATCTGGAACGAAGGTTTTAATAACCTATTAGATTCCTAACGGGTCTTACTTAAGTTTAAACTTAGACCGGTTAGTTTTAAAGAAAGGTATACGGTTCAAAACGCAAGATTAAGCGAGAAGACCAGATTAGAATGTGATTTAGACCCGACAAGTATGAAGACTTGTATAATATGGGTAAACTAAACACATTCTGGATTTTGAAGTGAAAATGATAAGGTTTGACCCGTTTCGGTCAATTTATGCAAACTAGTCACATAAACCGTACCGAATGCGAAAAATGCATAACGGGTAACCAAAAGAGTCATGTACATGTTTCACAAGTTAATATGCCTTAAATATGTTGTGATATCAGTAGGATACCTTCCATTATGCCCAAAACGAAATTAAAATCAATTTAAGCCCCATAGGGGTATTTTGGTCATTTTAAAGATTATAAAGGAGGTGAAATGACAATCTGAGGTTCTGGTCTAAAATGATCAGTAAAAATATTTATTTTTTCAAGTCATATCAGTAAGATATTGTACATATGTAAAATTTATTATTTATGGTCAAACTATGCACCGTAGGGGCATTTTGGTCATTTCACATAAGCTTTAAAGGTCAAATTTGGAAATCTTATTTCAAAACTTTTACTAACTATTAAAATATAAAAATGTGTTCATAACATCAGTAGGTAACAAGCCTTAGGTGCCAAATATGGTTTTAAACCATACTATGCGCCTAAATCACATAAAAATCGGTATTTGACGATATTCGGGTTGAATAAGGAAATCTGAGATTTTGAACAGCCTTTACTGTTTAGAATAACTTATTTAATATATAAAATCAGTAGAAAGTTTGGTGTCAAAATTTGGGTTTAAATAGGGTTTATGCTGAAAATGCCGTTTAATTAATAAAAAAGCTTTCAATTTACGATATTGAGCAACTCCTAATTTAGACCATAAACTGATGTCAAGTTTTTAGGGCATGTTTATAAATCAGTAATATAGGTTTTTGTCCTCTCACATTTTCAAAAATCTCGTTTTTATATCAAAAGGGCATAATGGTCAACAATTAAGCGTTTAACGGAAACATGCAAATGATTCCGATAAAATAGGAACCATATAGTATAATCTCAGAGGGCCATACTAACATGTAATATGGTCCTAATGGAACCCTATGGCATATCTAAACTAAGCTAAATCGGGCCAGAACTGAAAGTCAAAGAAAAAGTCTACTCTTGCGACTTTCGGTTCCGAACCGAGCCTAAACTCAGAATTGTCGGGTTGAACATGCCTAGACATGTTCTTATATCATTTACCAAGTTATTTTGATGTTAAAACATGTTCAAGAACCTCTGCATTGCTAGTTGTGAATTTATTTGCAAAAATAGATTCCATTGACTTTTTAATATTAAGTTTGACCCAACAATTAACCAAGTTAGAGTGAGAATCAGTAGGTGCCCTTTTAAGGGTTTATTACCTACATAATTACCAACCCATAGCCATTTTTAATTCGAATAATGGCTGGACCATTAGTGATTAATCACTAACTCAAAGCTTAATTATGATAGCTTTGACTTTTGGTCATTAAACTAATAAAACTTGAACTTAAGAGGCTAAGAACACTCACTGTACTTAGCATGAGTATGGAGCTTTAGAAAACATCCTTGAGTTCCAGGAGGCTCCCAAGAGTGAGTTGTGAATAAATTTCAATTGTGCAAATGACAAGTGAAGAACAAGAGCCCTTATATATGATTTCTAGAGCTCCAAGATTAATCCACATGCCCCTACAATGATTCCTGATGATTCCAGGTGTCCCTATTGCATGAAAATCTGTTGGCTCAGTCCCTGGAATCGAAAACAAGCATGCAAAGGCGGTGGAACTAGCTGAGCATGCAGCTGTCAAGTTTTTTGGTCACTGGTGCTGCTGACGCGGGCCGCGTAAGACTCTTAGAGAGTCTACGCGGGCTGCGAAGACCTTCTGATCCGGTAAAAAGTTTTGCAACTTTTCAATTTCAGTCCCCAGTCCATTTAAACTTTATTTAACTGTCATTTATTGCATTTAGGACCCCCATAGTTAACTTTTAAGGACCTTGGGTCATAAACTAACTCCGTTAAGCTCCCGGTTAGTTGTACGATCACTCGAAAAGTCTTGTTTTCATCGAAAATCCACAAAATTAATATCCAATATTCTTGAGAGCACAATATATAATTATTACAATGTTTTGGGGATCGTTAAAAGGTCACTCAGAGGTTACTTTCAACATGTTAACACTTTTAACCCCTATGCTTCATAAGATCCTTATTTTGAGCACAAACGACTTTCTAAGTTCGATAAATTATTCGTTAAAGAATACGAACGTCGTGTGAGGTCAATCAGAGGCACAAGAATGGCATGTTGACACTTTGGATCCTTTCACTTACATATTTACATTGTTTGACAATTTTAGTCCCTCAGAAACAATTCCTTACGCGTTTAAAGCCCATAACACGTGTCTTCATTATATTGGTTGTGATTTTACGAGGTGTTACATAATGAAGAAGAGGAAGAAGAAAAATATGAGGAGTTAGAGCGTATTCTTGAAGATATTGATAACTGTGACACCTGTGTCACTTCAACCATCAAACAAATGCCAAACCAATGAAATATTGTATTTCATACTTGGGATTTGTAAAAATATGTGTATCGTTTACACATATCAACTCTTGTTCAATTTCAAGCTTTAAATCGCTTTCTGGAAGGTTATATACGCACTGATGCGTAAATATAACCAGTTTAATGCAACGGACACTCCGGAATAGTGACATATACTTAACATACCTTAAATAACCTTTACATAACTTAGAAATAAGTTTTGAAGGCTTTGGTATTGCAAAATCAAGTTAAATCGCTTACAAGGACTAAATTTGACAAACTGCGAAAGTATGCCAATTTGAACTGTAACAGACATTCCGAAACATGACCATAAGTTAAACATACCATAAATATCCTTTACATAGCTTAGAAATAGGCTTTGAGGTGTTCGGTATGCTAAAATAAACTTTTGTGTCATTCAGGGACTAAAAGCGTCAAAAAGTGCACAAGTTTGCATTTTCGCGCATAACTTACGTTCTGAATACATCCGGACATCCAAAAATTTATGTAAGCACTAAAATATTTTATTTTAGTGTTTGGCATAAGAAAAATCCATTCGTTTCGTCATTTGGATCGTTTTTCGCGCTTATGCGCATTCCGTCGTAATTAAGCGAACATCGCGTTCGTACGGCCAAACGAACCAACCTCCGGCATATTTTTGAGCATGTTTCATGTCCACAATGTTTAGGCATCATTTTAGGGCCTTAAATTTGGCTTTATGGGCCTTAGAAGTGCCGGAAATGGGTTTAAACACGTGTAGGGACCAAAACTGTAGATTCTGAAACTTGTTTTCTGATCTGAAGAGCTAGGCGGCCCGCGTGAGCCCAAGCCTAAATCTTAGGTGGCCCGCCTCAGCCTTCCTGATCAGATAAGAATGCTTAGTCAGCTGATTCCAGCTGTTTAAACCTCATCCACACACTCACAACTGCACATTCAGCTCATTAGGACCATTTTTAAGTTACCACAACTTTGTGACAAGTGTACGCACAAGATTCGAGCACGGTTTCCATGAAACGATCCTAACGGTTCGGGTATTCCTATAAATACCCATCCACCCCAACCTCATTTCTCACAAGAATCTGGATTTGAGAGCTCTAAGTTGAAACCATTATTTCACACCTGAGTTCTTGGATCGAGATTAGCATTCGGGGACCCTTCGTAAGTATTCTTTCGTTCTTTTATTGCTTTTTGAGTCTTTCGAGTCTGAAATTCAAACTTTGTTTGACTTTCTGCGTTTACCAGTTATGGTCAATGCGAAGTTCGTTTGAACTTCGCAACGTGAGTGTAATCACGTTGGTTATAGTCCCTTGGGACTATGCCTACTGATTACCACGTTGTCTAGGGTCGTAGGGTAATCGATCTAATAAATCGCTTATACCTCGAACCCGACCAATTTGGTCGATCATTAGGATCCGACCAAATACATTAGGTGACCATAGTAGGTAGGGAATAACCTTCCAAGGTTATACCCTATGGTCATATCGTTTGAGTAGTTGTATGATAGGTGGTTTATATGCCTTAGGTAAATTACTAGAATACCCTTTTCATGTATAATTGGTAATTAAGCATATGTAACCTAAACTTTTGTCACATAACTGATTATGTAACATGTTTAGGCATATAACACTTGTCATAGGACTAGTTAGGCGGTCCGAACGCGTTTCACGCGAACGACGCGTTAAAGTAGCATAAGCTACCTAAACGAGTCGTAATGGGTCGAAAGCACTTAGATTAAGGTTTCATTTACTATGTAGGCTTTGTTAAACCATATGACACGAGTCTCTATACTCGTTTGGTTTACGAACCCTCATTCTATCCAATCATCCGATTTAGGTCCGGTTATTAACATAGTTACCTATATTAGGTGCCGTTTGATATCCGCGATCTCTAGCATTGTTTGGTTGTTACTCAAGGACTACTAAGCAATCTCAAGTGAGTACATAGACCCCTCTTTTACTGTTTTCCAAACTGTTTTGGGGTGGAACACATGTGCCTACTTGTTACTTTCATGCTTTCCTGTTTTCACATCATATACCTGCTATGTTCGTTAGTACATTATAGTACATGATTTTATTACATCTTATGCTAGGTATGCCCATTGTGTGCATTACTTAGTACATCGTTTTACATTACATTACATGCTACGTATGTCTATTGTTGTATACGTAGTACAGGTCATATGCTACATATGTCTATTGTTGCATACTTAGTACAGGTCACATGCTACGTATGTCTATTGTTGTATACGTAGTACATGTCACATGCTACGTATGTCTATTGTTGTATACGTAGTACAGGTCACATGCTACGTATGTCTATTGTTGCATACTTAGTACAGGTCACATGCTACGTATGTCTATTGTCGCGTACTTAGTACATTTTTCATTCATCACAGGCTTACATTTTGGATACATATTACATGATTTACATTAGACATGAACATTTTACATCTTGATGGTTTGGTTTGATTAAGTGATTAAGTAACGATGCGTGTGTAATATGATACAAGTATGGTGGATACGCCGCTGGTACTTCCTATATATAAGTGTTTGTATGGTATTACATATATCGTAGCGTTATTTGAATCATTTCAGTTTGATACATATAACATTTTATACAAATAACATACTTTTCACAATACATTGTTTTACAAGCAACTTATCTTACACAAACTCAGTTTACATGGTTATTCATTTAACCATACATTATTCACTTATTTATACATATCATCTGAACTCATTATTTTTCAAATGATTTACAAGACAAAGCAAATTACAAGGTTCATGACTAAACATTTTCTCAAACATAAGTCATGAAACCTATTTTCAGAAAACCTATGTATCTCACAGGCATTTTTATGCTGACGTACCTATTTTCACATGTGTTTTTCAGGAGCTGTTGCATAAGATGATCAAGATACACATAGGCAGACTTGGGCTTTAGTGACAATAAAAGATGCAAGACTAGTTAATTATGTTGTATTTATTTGTTTGTTAAGACATTGTAACATTTTTAATCAATAAAACGAAACTTCAATTGCCATGAATTTGAAACAATTAATTCTGTTACAACACTCCCCGACATTTCCGCCATGTTTTGTATGTTCTACGTGGTTGGGGTGTGACAATAACTATCCTCAAGGTAATGATGATGATGAAGATCAAGGAGCAACGGAGTTGCTGATAATGAATCCTTCTGTCCAACAATTGTTGGATGATTTTCTGAATGATGAAATCAATGAATAGCAGGAGGATCAGTACTAGGAGTCTTCTTCTTCTGCAAAGCAACATGCTGACCAGGTATTCCTTACTCAACCCACTGTTATATACTTGAATGCTGCATTTGAGGGGGGAGTTAGAGATACCAAGGACCAGGGCAGAGATGCTAGAGGAACTGGGTTGGGAGGATGGTAATCTGAAATTCGATATAGAAGATGAAATTCCTTCATCACCAGAGAAAGAGTATGAATTCAAGTTTGCCAATGAAGCTGACAATTTTCATCATGTTGAAGTTGAAGAGGGTTCAGAAATCTCTGAAGAAGATACACCTTTTAATTATTCTGGTATTGATGACACTTTCCCTACGTTTGCTGAGATGTTCAAAAGTCAAAATGAAGATGAACTACGTAGGAAAGTGGTCGAAAAGATAACAACAGAAGGCATTCCAAAATTCGTTCCACAGGAGACTCTGTTAGAGGGCAGAAAGAACTGGTTCAAGGTGATGCCCAAAGAAAGGAAGTTCAAGAGACCTCTTCAATATTTCACGCATCGTGCTGATATGTCTCTGGGAGATATTTTATCTTGGGGATATCTTGAAGATTTGAAAGTGTATGCCATCAGAAGAGAACAAGGTGTTCAGTACTTTGAATTCTTGTCAGACATTTAAACACTTCCTTGGTGGGACGTTGAAGAACTTGTTCAGACGAAGAATATAAAACAGTTCTACTATGGCTTAGATGTGAAGCAGCACGATCAAAGGTTGTGGAACTACATTAAGTGGCATGAAAAGAATCGATTTCCTGACTGGAAGCCACAATATCCGAAGCAAGACATAAATATTGATCCAGTCACAGGGGAGAAAGATATTACATTGATAATCAAGCCTCCCAGAAGTTTAAAGAATATGCCGCTTCGTGTAATGGAGTAGGATTTCTATGAAGATTTTCAAGGTTGGATGTACAACCAAAGCACAGCGGAAGCGGTGATATCTCTGTTTGACAAGAAGACCGGAGAATCAAGAAGGATCAGTGTGTTGGATCCGATGTGGTTGGTCAACTGCTCGAAGAAGGATATTGATTGTCAATTCTACAACAAGATTGTGTATAAAAAGCTAGACAAAGTTCAAGCTCAGCAGTATCAGAAGTTGGTGAACTTATGCGATGCAAAGGATATTAATTCTGGTAGATATTGGAAGTCAAAGTTCAGAGACTTGGAGCTAGAAGAGTTCTTAAAGTGAGAGAAGCGAGCTAAAAAGTTAAAAGAGATAGCTGATAGAGCTTCACAACTTGGAAGATGAAAGCTTATGAGACCTCCACCAACCGACCAAACACCAATCGAAAAGGAAGAAAACAAGATCCCAAGGTGGGATAGGAAGCGAGATGGTGATCCTATATATAGAAAGTATTGGAATGAAGTCGGTAGGCCTCTAAGGCAAAAGATGCTTGCAGAGAGAGATGAATAGAGAAGGCAGAAAGCTAAAGCTAGGAGGCGCCGCAGGAAGATGACATGAAGACTATGCAGGAAGGAAGTCTACAGCTACTTCCAAGGGGGAGTCTGTAAGTGCATTATGTCTGTAGCTTTCGTCTGTATCAAGTCTTATATATTTTGTCCTGTATGTGTGTTTTTGTATATGTATGTATATGTTTCTTGTGTCTAGATAAATAGGGAACGGAACGTAAACTGTCAGATGTGGTCCGAACGGATGACTAGTGTCATTCGTACGGATGGCCATCCGATCGGATGGCAATCCGGTCGGATGACCATCCAATCGGGTGAGATCCTCTCCTCCCTGTGTTGCCTATAAATAGTAGGTTAGTGCCATTTGTCTAGAAATTTTTGCTGAATTGTCATAGCGAAGCTCTGTCCGATTTTCATCTGGAACTCTTGTATTTTCACATTCTATCAATGAGGTTGGACATGTTAAGCGTTGAGATTGTTGTATGTGATTCTTAGACGGTGTCAAGGGATTCCGCACCTTGCCACTGATCGATTCCGCTACGTTCTTCTACTAGAACAGATCTAGATTGTGTGCCTAACAATTACACTTTTTTCTTTTAGGTTTGTATCGAATTGCAACGGATATCCTTTAATTATTTATATATTAAAAAGGCAACCCAATGAATAGTAACTATTATATATTAAGGGTAAATTACACCTTTTTCTCTTTTAGCTTCGTATCAAATTGCAATGGATATCCTTTAACTTCAATAACTACAGTCAAAATTCTTTATTTATAAAACCTATTACACCCTACGTCCTTTGACCGTAACCAAGGCTTTACCTTGGTCAATAGATCACCTCATTAATTCAACATATTAATTTACATGAAATATTCATTTCAAAAAATCATTTTTTAATCATATCATCTAATATCTTTGTAGGATCGTTTTCAGACCCGAACGAGTCGATCAGAAGAGTTTTTCTCAATACGAAAGGCGGAAACAGATGTATCGAGGTCAATTCAGCTAGAAATACACTTTAACTGTCGATTTGATTGATTTGATAACAAATTAGAGCGAGACGACACTTCGGCAGCACTTCATGGCTCAACCGGAATCGTTCATGAATGAATTCAAACGGAATCAGGCACACATATATATAGGCTTCTAATTCCGCTTGAAGATGTCTCAAACGGAATTACACTTCAAGCGGAATTACCACTTCAAGCGAAATAACCCGTTCAAGCGGAATTAGATCATGTGATTTCGTTTGAAATGGCTTTTGACCATTTCAAGCGAAATTAGCCTTTTGAACATGTTTTCTCGTAAAACGTGCCATGATCTATCTACAAACATACAAGACTCGATACAAGACGAAGTCGACAGACGCATGCACCAACAGACTCCCCCTCAAATGTTGACGAGTCTTAAGTGTCGAGTCTTCGCATCTTCAGTCTTTATCAGTCCTCTCGAACTCTTTGAAGTATCTGACACTGTAAGTATCCTCAATTCTCTCTCTTCTCTTTTCATCACCAACAGACTCCCCTCGAACAAATAATCTTTGCTTTAATTCATCAGCATCAGCATTCTCAGAATCAGAACCTGTCTCTTTGTCATTCAGACTCCCCCTCTCAGTAAGCTGGGATCGCAGTCTAGAATTCTTGTTCTAGGATCGAGAGCTGGCTCACACTCTTTCCACAGGTTCAGGACCAATTCCTGGCTCTACCATTACCTGCACAAATCTCTACCCAAAAATAAATTTCACAAATTTAAAATTTTACAAATTTATACTCTTCTAACCACTTGTAAAATCAATTCTCAAAATGATTTATCATTTAAAGATTTCTGATGACCACTTGTGGATACGATATTCAAACAATGATTTTACAATGTTAATCTTTGCTGAACCACTTGCAGAAATTATCATGTTTCATTTCAATACACACTCTCCCAACCCAATTGTTCATCATGTCTAGCACTTGGAATTTTGAAAATCAGTTTTCCAACATCAGTTGTCGAAAATCTTTTTGAATTTTTCAAAATTTATGCTAAAACACACTGAAAATCTTTTTGGATTTTTGAATGTTATGAAATGCAATAAAGAAATATTTACAAACAACATTTTTGTGAGTTTGTGTAAGAGGATCATATCAGTTTTTGAGACAAATCACCAACACCATTAAGCTTTAATCATTTTAAGTTCTAAACGATTCACTTAGATTGTCAGTATACTGATCCACTTAAATTTTCACACAAAGTTCAACTGTTTCGAGATACGAGATTAATGTTTTAGAGACTTAAACTTATTCGCGTGTCCCACCTCAGAATATACTCCCGTATCAAGATCCCAATATTCAGTCTTACAGGTGAGTATACCACAAATGATATCTGTAAGGGGTTATATTGCGAAAACCGTGAGAGCTCAGGTCAGAACTTCCGTTCAGCAGAGAGATGACGGCTTCGACTTTTGGTGGGTCCCCTTTAGAGGATCATTTTTACAACAGCATATGATTTGCATTTTTCAATGTTTCATCATTTTTTATGCTGAGGGTAGGCTATATTTCAAGCGAGCGTAAAGTGTTCTCCGGGGACTAGGCCCTTGCTTCCGCAAAATCAAAAGTACCGGGATAATACCCCAGATATCACTGAGCATAAAGACCTAGTATCTCAGAAAGAAGGACCTTTCAAACAAGATTTTGGGGGTTACCCATATATCCGAGAGATGTTTCCCCACGATATAAGCAAGTTTGAAATTTAGGTTTATATCTCGTTACAATCTACTAAATGTGTAAAAATCTACTGGCACATCATCAGTGAGACCGTTTATCACTTTTGACTTTCCATTTCTTTAGCATGTTGTGATCGTGTCTACTGATGTACAATCATTTCTTCTTCTTTGACACTAAAACTCATTTTTGTATTTTATCATATTTTTGGCTTTTTCAAATTTTCAAATGTTTTTGGATTTTCAGAAATTCTTACTCCCCCTAAAATGCAAACACATTTAAAAAATTTGAAAACAAACTATACAAGTAAATTGACAACTGATATCGAATCACTTCAAATCGCCATCCACTTGGCATAAACAATCAGAACTCCCCCTCACAACAAACTATTTTCACATTATGATTTCAAAACACTTAAGTTTATTTTAATCAAATGGTTTTTCCGGAAAATAAGTTGTGTTGATTTTATAAAACTACTTGTAGGTTAGGGGTTCATCATATTGTTTTTCAAAAATACCACATGTAAGAATGATCCAATCAAGTTCAACCTAATGACCTTGATTAACCTACTTATAAAATCACAATCTCTTTTTCAACCACATGGCTTACCAACTAATACCATTTGTAGGTTGAATTCTCAAGATGCCGATTCCTACTCCTCACTTACCAACCTGGGAGTTCCGGCAAGTCATACTTGTGAACTATTTTCAATTTTTCAAACAAACAATATAAGAATAATGCCGATTCATGCTCCACGATTACCAACTTGGGAGCTCCGGCAAGTCCAAATTTTTACTGTTCATAATATGTTCCATCCCAGTCACAAACCTGAGATGAAACAACTTTACCTGGTTTCTTCATTTTCTTCTCGTAAAATTCATTTACCCCTTTGACCTTCCTGTCAACCATTTTTCCAAGATTGTTATGAACTGTGGGGTTGAAGGCTTTCTCAATATCAAACTCTTTCTTTTCAGAGAAAAATTGATTCGAAATCTCAACTTTACCAACTTTTTGTTTAAAGTTTTCAGCATTCAACGGTGGAAAATTGACATCATCCATTGGAGGAAATGAATTCTCACTTTTAACCTCAATTTGTGGCTCCTCTGACTTTGTGGAATCAGATTCATCGCCAAAAGATAGCTCCTCTGATTTTGATGAATCAGAATCATTGCTAGAACTATCATCAGATTTCTTAACAACCCACTTTTGGTTGTCAAGATTTGCCCTTTTCTTGTAAAACCTGTTTGAACATTCACCAATCTCAAAAGTTGAATTTTTGAAAAGTTTAGTTCTCTCAATTGGTGGTTCAAACTCAACCTCTTTATCTTTCAGTTTACGAGAAACTCCCTGTTTTGATTGTATTTCCCTGGAACAATTCTTGGCAATATGACCAACAGTGTTGCATTGGAAACAGGTTCTCGTTTCTTTCATCTGATCAGCAGTCTTCATCTCATCTTTCTTCTTCGCAAGGAATTCTTTTTTTGACTGCTTTCTGAATAAATTTTCTTTTTCCTCTTCAGTAGATGTACCTGAAACAAATATCATTTTTGATTTAAAATCTCTAACATATTTTTCATTTTATGGTTTTATGGTGGAATAAATCCTAATCCTTTCTTTTTGAAATTACCGTTATGGTTTGGTTTCTTTCGATAACCAGACCCAGAACTGTAACCCTTTTTCTTGTTTTCTCTTTGTTTAACTCTTGAGGTATACTTTTTAGGTTTATCATTAAGATTTACATCTTTTATTTCAGAAATATTAATTTCTGTTAGTTTGAAAACCTTTTTAATCATTTTTGGTTTAACACCTCTTATTGGAAATTCCTCATCAGAATATAATTTGTCGGAATCATTCAATGTATATGCAACTTTGAATGTTTCGTCATTCAAATTAGATTTTGATAGAAGGAATTCTTTATTGTAAACTCTTTTGCCCTGTTTGTCGGTTTGACTCGGAGTGCTGGACTCAGACTTTGACTCTGACATAGACTCCGACTTTGACTCCTCAGTTTCATCGTTATCTAACACATGATCCACCACTTTCTTCATCAATTGAGATTGTTGATCAGTGTCAGACGATGTAAACGTAACATCAATATTTTCTGGCAGGTTAACTGAAGACTCCGACTCCCACTGTAAATTTGTTGCCTTTTTGACTCTTTCTGAATTTGGATTTCTCGGAGAATATCCATTTTCTAGCGGGGGTGGACACTTGTTGTAACTGACACCTTGTTTCTTACCAGATGTCTTTTCTTTAGTATCCTTCTTCTTTTCTTTCTTCTTTTCAGGAGTCTTTTCTTCAGATACCTTTTGTTCTTCAGTTACTTCATCATCCTCAAATGCCTTCATGCCTTCAACAGTTGGATAAATCCTGTCAATGACCTAAGAAGTACATGAGTAACTTTTCAACAAACGATTAACTCTTTCAGTTTCAATTCTTTGTGTTTCCAGTTTTTGTTCTAGCACAGCACACTTCTCAATGTAATTGTTCACCACTTTCTGTTTTGTCATGAAAGCTCCTTGAAGTGTTTTCATTGCTGTTGCTTGTTCATCACTTGATTGATTGTATTGATTCATTGCTTTGTTCAGAACATCATATGATTCTTTCAATCTGTTCATGTTATGAACCAATACGCTGTTCTGCTTCTTTACTGCTTCACAGTTTTCACATGTCACAGGAATCTTTCTTGCATCAACTCCTTCATCAACTTTGAATTTTGGAACTTCCTTTACCTTTCTTTTTTATTACTGGAACTTCCTCATCATCACTACTGACTGGTGTTTTGACCTTTTTCTTTTTCTTTTTCTTTTTAGTTTTTTCATCTTCACTATCACTTTTTGCCATCATCTTCAAATGAGCTGCCATTCGTTTTGCATAATACTCTCTATCATCATCACTATCTTCTTCAATACGAGCAACAAAAGCTTTGGCTTTTAACATTTCTTTATCCAGACAGTAATCATCCCAGCTAAAACCTTCCCAGTTAAATCCTTCTGGTAACTTTTCATCATCTTGGTTTATCAGGCATGCTTTATTATCAGCTGAAATATATTTGTCCAAACTGAATCCTTTTGTTGGCTCTTTGTCATCCTGATTCACCATACAAGCTCTCTTTGAAGACTCCTCGATTACTTTCCTACCATGTGCCACTTGTGGTTCTTGTTGTTGTTGAGCAACTTGATGATAAATCGATTTCCGATAGTAATCATTGTTGTTGAACGGATTTTGAGCTCCACTTGCTTCGCGATTAGTGCACTCCCTCTTGAAGTGTCCTTTTTCCCTGCAACGAAAACAAGTAACTTTAGATTTATCAAAACCTAAATTAGAAAAAAATGCATCACGGAAGTTATCTCTTCCTGTGATCTGTTTGAATTTCACAGCTCGTCTCAACACACTAGCCAAACACCATTTTATGTCCATCAATTCCATCTCCTCAGCATCGATCTGATCGTAATCCTCTCTTGTCAACATAGGATTCCCGATCCTACCTACTACTAAACTTCCATAAGATTCCAATACAGTCCCCAACAAAGACATATGGCTTTTTGCAACTTCTTCAGAATACTCCTGATCATTGTAGCTTCTTGCCATTCTTAGTTGCTGAAATGTTTGGATCAAATGATGGATATGATGAAAAACTTGTGTTGCTGTTTGATCCTTTAGAAGAACTTCCAAATGAACTCTTTGCATTGAATGTTGTCTCAACCTTCGGTGACATGTTGGTGGTTTTGTCATTCAACCCTTCTTTGTAATAAAGCCCAATGTCTTGTTCACCATCAAAATCTTTCATTCTTAAAACCTTTCTCTGTTCCATCTCCTAAGCCTCAATGTTTTCTATGAACTTGCTCAGTGTCAAACTGCTAAAATCTTTCTTGTTCCTTAGCATCATGAGATAAGTGCCCCAAGTCTCTTGTGGCAATGCATCAACTAGCTTTTCGATCAACTCTTCATTATCTTTGGTGATGCTCAATCTCTTCATGTTTGCTAGCAGATTGCAATATCTTTCTATGATCCGTTTTGTGCTCTCATTTTTCAAACCACGAAATAGATCAAACTCTTTCTTCAAAAGCGATTTTTTGTTCTTGACCATGTCTTGGCTTCCATGAAACTTTGATTTTAAAGCTTTCCAAATCGAATAAGCACTTCCATTATGTTGCAATAACACCAAGATATCTTCTTTCACAGCTTGTTGTAGTAGACTTAACATCATTTTTTCATCTTTGTATTTCTTTCTATCTTCAGCACTAAGGTCTTTTATTGCTATAATCTCCTCATCATCAGTCATCAGTCTAACATATTTCGTCTCAACACATTCCCAAGCATCCAAATAATTTGCTTGAACCCAGTTCTCAAAACGTCTTTCCCACCCTTTATATTCCTCAATGTTCATAAGCTTAGGCGGTTTTTGCATAGTCCCCGTTTCATTTTCCAACATCGTGTTCTGTGCAAGAGTAATCGGGGTAACTGGAGTAGCAAATGCGTTGAAAAATTCCTCTTCCATGTTTCGGTTTTTCAAAGTTCACACAACAGCCCTGTTCAAACGAAATTACAGTCTCAAACGAAATCCCTTTTCAAGCAAAATTACTTTTGAAGCGAAATCAGCACTTTCAAACGAGATCCCTTTCAAAAGGAATTACACAATCCAAACTGAATACCACTTTTGAAACGAAATTACCAAGTTCAAGCGAGATTACTAATTTCGCTTGAAATCACTCAAACGGAATTACGACTTTGAAACGGAATTACTAATTTCGTTTTAAACTCCTCAAACGAAATTACCAACTGAAGCGGAATTAGCCCTTTCAAACGGAAACACTCAAACGGAATCACCTGTTTCAAACGGAGTAGCTAATTTCAAGCGGAATCAGAATGATATTTCAAGCGGAATACCGGTTTCAAGCGGAATTAAGGACTAATTCCGTTTGAAATGCTGCTGATGTCATCATTCTCGCGCTGATTTTGAAACGGAATTAGAAATTTTATCAGTTTTAGATCAATTTTAAGTCTGAAACTCTCAAGGCTTTGTTAAAACACAATTCCGAGTAAGATGTGTAAAAATCAAGACATTTTGACCATGAAATGTTATTAAATTTTGAAAAGAAGATGTAGAAATCAGAAATTGTAGTTGAATTGGTATGAACTCTTCTTCCTGAGCTCTGATACCACTTGTAGGATCGTTTTCAGACCCGAACGAGTTGATCAGAAGAGTTTTTCTCAATACGAAAGGCGGAAACAGACGTATCGAGGTCAATTCAGCTAGAAATACACTTTCACTGTCGATTTGATTGATTTGATAACAAATTACAGCGAGACGACACTTCGGCAGCACTTCATGGCTCAACCGGAATCGTTCATGAATGAATTCAAACGGAATCAGGCACACATATATATAGGCTTCTAATTCCGCTTGAAGATGTCTCAAACGGAATTACACTTCAAGCGGAATTACCACTTCAAGCAAAAAAACCCGTTCAAGCGGAATTAGATCATGTGATTTCGTTTGAAATGGCTTTTGACCATTTCAAGCGAAATTAGCCTTTTGAACATGTTTTCTCGTAAAACGTGCCCTGATCTATCTACAAACATACAAGACTCGATACAAGACGAAGTCGACAGACGCATGCACCAACAAACTTACATTTAAAAATGTGTGACAATCATGTAATGTTTATAACCCTATAGATGAACAATTATTATGCTTGATTCACTGCCATTTTATTTATTTTTAATATTTACAATAAGGGCTTTTTTGACAACTCACCCTGCCATCTCATAAAAAAACAAGCCATGTCATCAATAATTGGCCACGTAAGCAAATAAAACTAACCAAGTTAGTGTCTCATTAACAACAAGGTCACACGACACACAAAGTGTCAACTTGGAGGTTTCGGGCGTCAAAGTGTTAATTGGGGGTTGCAACGGCCAAAGGTCGATAGTTGAGGATGATAAAATCTAATAACCCATTTTTTATTATATATAATTCTTTTTGAAAATATATATTATACTATTTAGATATATTAAATGTGCAAAATGAAACTTAGTATTTAACTGTTAACAAGTTTCTCATTTATATAATAATAGTAATAGTAATATTTTATTATTTAAAAGTTCGGGTATTACAGAGGCATGCATTAAAATAACTAAACCATCCAGTAGGTGATGTCACGTTTGCACCACGTTAAGTAGTGGGGCAATAATTAAACCATCAAATAACTAAGTAGTGGGGCAAACCTATGTAATAAGTAATTAATAAAAAATAAATTAAAGAAAATAAAAAAGAAAATAACATGATTGATCAAAACTCAAAAAAGGGCGGACCCCACCTCTCAAGGGCTTAACGCCCGTTATTGGAATATGACATTAGTCACGCCTCTCATTAACAGCGTGTAGTGGTGTTTGCTGCCCATGCCTGGTGAGGTGGCACGGGGCGCAACCCACTACCCAAGGCCTCACGAATGAGAAGTAAACTTATTTATTATAGAGTGTAAAGTTGAATTTGTATCTTAACCTTTTAATTATACTACTAACTAAACCTAAAATTAAAATATAATCTTTTAGAGTTAATTACATATTTAGTCCCTGCGGTTTACACAAAGTAACAATCTAAGGTACTGAAGAAACACTGGTTAATTGACCGGAATCAAATAAACCAGGGGGATCGGTTCTGTATAAAAGGGTTGGTTTCTCCTCGTTCAGTTCGTGGGTGACAGATCTTCTTCTCTTCATAGTAACTGCAAAACAACCATCGTTAGACTCGCCACGGGGTGAATGGGGGTTCTCTCCGTGACCACCCTCCGGCGTGAGAATAAGTACAGGTTTATGAAGAAGAAGAAGAAGAAGTGTAAGTGAAGTGAATGTAACTTGAAGATTGCACCTGAATTATCCTTCTATTTATAGCCAAAGTTCGGGCAGGAAAACTTGTTGGTGAAATATTGACGGAAAGTGTTAATTTCGTGAGCGGTTATTTTTCCCTCCGTTAATCACTTAACGAAATGTTAGAGCACACGGATCGCGATCTTTGATCAACGGCTGGGGTATTGCCACGTGGAAGGTGGGCAAGTGAAGATCGTTCTTCAATTCAATGCCATCATCGTGACTTCAAGAGAGCCTGGGATGATGACACGTGGACCGTCTGGTGATGCACGATCGAGCCTTCTGGAAGATTACAGCTGTAATCCTATGTGGCTCCTTACTGTATGGTATCGGTGAAGTAAATAATATCCAAGTCTGGGTATTATTTATGCGGGAGTGTATATCAGGATTTTTATCCTTATCCGTTATGGAGGTTGGCGTGAGGATTCGTTAGTTTCCTTTTGGCGCGCTGGTGCTGCTTGTTGTTTTTCTTCTAAGTTCTCTTTGTAGGACCAGTGCGCGGCCGTGCAAGGTCTAAAGAGGGCTAGAAGGAGGAGGTTGTGGTATGGTCCCAAGTACTCGAAGCGAGGTTTTTGGGACCTTACCCCTTCAAGTCCCCCAGTCTAGTGTTGCTCTTATGCAAATAAGTGGAGCACTAGACTATGAGAGGGAGGTGTTTTTGCTGTAGATTTTTTGGCGAAAAAGTGGAGAATCTTTTTTGGTAGAAGATACTCTTGCTCATTATTTTGATTTTGAAGATCTTGACCTTTGGTATGTGGAAAGGTGCAGTAATGACTGTTGACATGTGACAGGCTGTCACTGTCAGTTGTACGTTTACTGACCGTGTTTCCCACGCGCACGTGAACTCGCGTTTGTTGTCTTTTCCCACTCGCCCCTGACGCTTGGATAACTGTGCCCTTCCGAAAAAGGTGCTGTAGTAGTTATCTATGGCAGTGAGTATATAAATGTTTTTAATTGCCTATTTTCATTAGTCATTACTTTCTTGAAAACCCTTTTCCTTTCGTCTTCCTTATCAGTTTGTCGAAGGAATTTGCGATTTTTCTTTCTTATGTCAACCGGAGATCATCACGAAGACTCTGCTGAAGACATGGCTGCCGAATTTCCACAATTGAAGTGGTCCAGGGCAACTTTTGATGGTTTAATTCGGAACTTTAAATTTCCTGAAGGTTGGGGTGCTCGATACCCCGACGAGGGTCAGACGGCGGTGGAACTTTGCCAAAAAACCTGATGAGGAGCTTTGGTATCACCGCATTGTGAGGAACTTTGCTCTTCCGCGGGATGATGATTTGACTGCGCAACCTGCTGCTGGCGCTGGTAAGTTTTTATCATGATGTTGTTTGTTTGCTATTTTTGCGCGCTTGAATAAATCAATTTTTGTGCTTCATAGTAGGTGAGTTGTCTAATTTGGGCATATGCCCTGAGAAGAAAAGACGTGCGCCCACCACTACTGCTGCGCCAAAGAAAAGGGATGCGGAGAAAGCTCAACCTTCTAAGGCCAAAAATGTGGGAGGAGAGAAGAAAGGTATGCGCCGTTCCTTTGACTCCTGGTGTGATTATGTGGTGGTATCTAATTCATTGGAGGGTCTTGCACATGTAGTTATGAGAAGACCAAAGCCGGAACCAAAAGATGCTGCTGATATCCCTCCATCGAACCCTGATAATCCTATTGACTTAGAGTCGAGTCCTGAACATTTTTTGAGGAAGAAAGCGGGAAAAAGGAAACAAGCTGATGTTGAGGCTGAAGGTCAGCCTGAGAAGAAGGTTCGAATGAAGAAAATTACCGGAATGGGCAATCTTGATGCCTTCATTGCAAAACCTGTTCTTGGTAGGTGTTTCTCTTTGTTTCCCTTTTATATGCCTTGAATGGTTTGTGATTTATATGCTCTTGCAGAAAAACCAAACTCTTCTATTCACACAGAGCCATCATCTGTGGTTAATGAGGAGCTTCCGCCCTCTCCTCCTCGAGCCTCTGTTGCTGAACAGTTAAAGGATGTTGATATTCCTGAGAATGAGGTGGAGAAGACCGCTGGGGCAGAGGATTCTGGGGTTGAAAATCCTCTTAACATTCCTGTGGATGTGGGAAAAGTTACTAGCCCAGAGGTTGTGGATGTTGGTGCTGGTAATCCACAAACTCCTGAATTTGTTGCTCAGGATTCGGTGAAAGGGAAATCTGCTCAAGAGATCCCTTTAACAGCTTCTCCTTCAATGGCTTCTGGCTTTATGTCACACCCCTTTCTGCGTCGGAAGCACGAGGTGTGATCATGAAAGGTTCTCATTGCATACGAAAGGTAAACATGCTACATGCTCGTAAAAATAACATCAAATACCATAATTTGAAAACATAAGTTTAGTGTTTACATCACGAGATAGCATAAAACACTGTGTTGAAAGTTTACAACTTTATTTAAACGTAAACATAGACGACATCCAAGAGCATAAGCAAGACCGCGCGCACATCCACTTCTAGTTACCTGAAATACATGTGAGTTTTGGAAAAACGTCAACATAATGTTGGTGTGAATTCATGCAGTTTTTGTATTTCACGTTTGTATACTTTGTACAAAAACATAGTTGGTATATTGTGCAAATCCAGTATTCTTGAGTACACCACGTACTCATGTAAAATCAAGTATCTCTATTATAATAAATCAAAGTTGGATTGGCTGAGGTGTTAACACCACAAGCCATCCCTTTACCCTCTCTCTTACTTGGCACCTTCTCCTTATTCAAGATCCATGTGTCATTTCCTCATATTTTTTATTTTTTTTAAACCTAAATAAATAGACTTCTGGGCGGGCAACGAATTTTTGGGCATCCAGATTCAAATTTTGAATTCCCTTTGCTCATCCCAATACATCCATTTTACCCTGTTTTCTCAGTATCAACTTTTCTTTCACTGTTTTTTCATCTTCTGCCAGCCAGAGAAACCCTAAACGCCATCTTCAAGTTGAGTTTTGCCATCACCAAATTTTGAATTCCCCCTCTCATCCCCATACGTTCACTACTTTCATCTATAGAGAGAGAACTAGAGAAAAAGAAGAGAGAGAGAGAGAGCAACGATTCTTCCCTCAAAATCGTTGATGTTCCAGAAATTGTTGTTCAAGTGCATGATCTGAAACCAACCGGTAACAGATACAGGTATGGTTTGGGTGTTTAATCTAGGGTTTTGGTATTTTGGGTATATCTTTTGATTTGTGTGTTTGATTTTGGGGGTGGTTGAGTGTTTGTTATGATTTAGGGTGATGAAGACATTCAGCCATTTAAAACCCTAATTGCTTCATCCGTTTTTATCTGTAGGAAGACCAACGATGGGATCATCATCATCATCATCAATGATGTTACAGATTCAACGATCTAAGGTCGGAGTTTCCACGATTCAGATTCAAATGGACTCTATCCAATATCGATTTATTAAGGTTCGGTGATATAACTCTATTTTAGATTTTGTTTCGTGATTCATTCTTTTATGATATAAGAGAAGAGAATATTTAAAGGAAAGCGATAAGACCGGTCTGATACATGAGAAAACATTAAATTTGATATAAGCAGAAAATGACAGGGTTGTGATAAACATCAACATATCCTTTTTTTTCTTTGTTTTTGATATGTACATCAGAAAGAAGATATGACAAATGATTTTTACTCGTGTATTAGCACGAACTCGGTAAAATTAAAGATGTTATTTTCAATATGATTATTTATGAATTTTTTGTTTCAAACGGGGTTCTTTAGAATGACAACGTGCACAAAGTTTTCAGGATTTTATCTTCAAGATGATATATGAATTTCTAAATATAGATAAGCATTATTGCTAACTTTCATTGAAAATATACAAAATAAGCATCCCAAAGTAAAAGAATAAGTGGGTTGATATTCAAAAGTCTGTTAACTTTTATAAATAAAAAGACAAGCTTATGTGCGTTGTTTGTTTTTTGGGTAGGGTCTTTTGATCCTCAGATAAATAATATTGATTAAAGTTACCTGTGTTTACTTATATTTCATTCATATGATGGGTGATTTGTTTTTTTATAAGATTAAAGATACATGTGTTTATTTAAATTTCATTCATATGATGGGTCTTTTGTCAGCATCTTACTTTTATAGATTAAAGATATATGTGTTTGTTGTTATTATTATTTTGGTTTTTAGATGGGTGATTTGCATTACTCTTCTTGGGAACATGGCTTGCCGTTTTAACGTTGTGATCAAGTGGTCAGCAGCCATCATTCGTGTTCAATCAATAGGTGTTAGGGCTGTGTGGATGGTTAAAAGTCGCGAAAGGACAACGATAGTGGGCTGTCAAAACTGGATAGCAAATGCACACTTTCAGCCGTTATTTCGAAACCAAATTATGTGGTACATTGCAACAACGAGTTGGGATCTTTTGCAGCTGTTTGAGAGGTGTTTGAGGACTGAGAACTGTGTACAAACAACCACAGTAAGGGTCGGCAAGGGCTGCCAAAACAGATTGACATCCACCTTTTATTTTGTTTATTTTAAAAAATATGTTTTAAGCGAACACTTCATAAACTTCGGTATGTATTTAATTTTTATTACCTTTTCTTTTTAGGTACCAGAGTTAAAGCCGTAGTTCCAGCATTCTGTCATGTTCTATTTCACAGTGAAGGGCGTAGGCGAGGATGTACATGCGGTATGTTTTTTGTTCTGGTTTTTAATGGACTGTTTGCGCCGTGGTGGCGTAATGACACCTGTGTTGTGTTGTGTTGACTGGGTTTATGAGGTTTACAAAAAAGTCTCATATAGCTTGGGTTTCTCTTCAGAGTGTGTGTTTTCAGGTGAAAAATATGCCGATTCAATGCATAAACCGACTCTAAGTTCACTCATAATTAATCTCTTTGGTTAAAATTTTAATTTGAGATGGAACCAACCAGCCATTTTGTCAAGAATGGAAACTTGTGAAATGGTTTGTATTTAGTGTTTTCTCTTATTTACATCATGTAGGTTTGGAAGGTTCAATGAATCACCAACCGCATCTCACCGCTAAAGTCAGCCATCACTTCCATTTGCGGTGAAGGTAAACACCCTATCCCATTTTGATTGGTAACTATAGATTTTAGGTCTAGCGAGTTACGACATTGTAAAACAGCCAAAACGTTGGTTTGGTCCTGGTCTACTTTATTTTTGGTTTGTTAATTAGATCTCTGTTTGTTGCGATTTTTACTTTTTGTAGAAGATGAAGATCACGCCACTTCCTGTTTCGTTTGTTTCTTTTTAAGTTCCTATTTCTTTGATTTGTGGGTTTTTTTTGGCCATTCCGATTTGAGATGATTTTTTGTGGTTACTTTATGTGATTCGAAATTAAATTATTATGGAAGTGGGGATTGATTAGTTTCAATTGGTATGTTTTTCAACAAGACTTTTCATTCCAGCGAGGTATTACTCTTCTTTTCTGTCTGCATACATATGACACTATAATTCTATAAAATTGGATCGAACCTTAACAAAGTGATGTTTTCGCTACAACTCGCTCTATAAAATGTGAGGTAAGCTTTCGCTGATTTATGATTAAGGAAGAAGATAGTAAACCAATAAACTAATCATATGTATTATCATGTATTATCACGTGGGTAGAGATTAGTGTATGTACGATTGTTCATGTATAGAATGAAAATATTTAACGCTTTGATGGGTGAAAATAGATACAGGACTATATTTGCGTATCACATGACTATATGCGTGAAATAGTTTTGGCATGACCATAAGGGTATAACACAGCGAGAAACATGGCTACTTTGATGATTTTCTCAAATTATACTAGGTTTTCATCATTAATCAAACTATTTTCTTTATCTTTCAGTTCCGCGCAATTTCTGACCAGATATACATACAGGTCACTTGAGTATCATAAACATGTCCGAAAGGAGGTTGTGAAGCAGGTTTGTCATAATTTCTTTTTGTACATCTATAATGTCTGAATTTAGGGTACATTTAGACAGCTAAGTCATGTGTATTATAATGTATGCTAATGCTGTCTCATGTTTTGATTTTGCAGCTGAAGGAATGTCGCTCTCTATATAAAGGCTATGTTCCAATGAAGTACAAGAAGTATTACAAGAAAATTTCTAAGTAGGATACTTCATATGGGTTGTGACTACAAACAAAATTTATCTGACTAATGCAATATTGTTGTATACTTTGATTATGCATGTAAGTGTGTTTACTTTTGAAAATTAACTGTGTGTTTATGGAATAATTTGTTTTGATAGAATATCTAGACCAATTCAAGTTTAAAATGATAATCATTTGTGTTAATTTAATTTTGATTATGCATGTTAGTGTTTTAATTTGAAGATTAACATTGTGATCTGTTGAACGAAGGGACGAAGGTTGCCGGAGTTGGAACTTGCTAGAGCTAGACGGCGATTCAGCGGCTACTATTCGTAACCTTTCTTAGCTTTTGCCAAACGGTGACGTTTTGTCCGGTGATATCTATCATAACCCCGGCGAGTTTTATCAGTAAGCTTCCATCACTTCTTTTTAACTTTCAGATTTTTGTTTAAATTTCATACTATGTACAACAATTTTTAATAGGGATGAGTATTTGGTATCGGGTACCGGTACCGTACCAGGTATATTCGGTACTTATACCGGTACCCACTTTTCCTTTTTTAGTACAAGTATCGGTATTTAGAGGTAAAACACCGGTACCGGTACCCAGTTTTTTCGTTTTTTGTTACCGGTACTGGTTCGGTACTGAACGGGTACCGTGCTCATCTTTAATTTTTAAAAGAATATCTAACGAAATTCACAATTTTTAAATGGTTATAAAACTCGTAGAAAATGATAATTTTAATGATAATATTCGTAGTAAATTGACTTATTGTCACGTTAATAGTTTTGAGAGTCCACTCACGTAAATCGTCGTATTGATCTTTGCCCTCTATTCATTCAATTTTGTTTGGAGAGATAAAATATAAAGGTTTAATGATTTTATTATTAATTTAGATAAAATATTCATTATCATAGTTTATTTGTATATAAATATTCCGGAATTTTGTTTGGAGAGATAAAATATTAAAAATTTTAATGATTTTATTATTAAAGCATTATCATAGTTTATTTGCGTATAAAAACAAACAAGTTTTTTTTTTCTTGAATCTGGACAATATCATTCCGGGTAGGGCCAGATTTGAAAACGAGCTGCCAGCTCTCCAACATTCAACTAGGTATATGCTTTCATTTAACTGATTATGATACAGTATATTTATGAGGCATTCACTTCTTTGGTAGCTGGTACATTACATCTCGTAATTTGTAGTTTGGTTCTCATAGTCGTCTTTTATATTTTGTTTATTTAGATCAGTTTATCTTAAAATTTATGAAACAATTCTGAAACTTCAATGTTTTTTTTAGTTAGAAACAGTTTGAGTAATTTTAGTAAAATATTACATATTGTGATATTATTGCAGGGGTCTATTGTTCAAACTACCTTACTTGTGTCAAAAGATGGTCAATAGGGATTCACATTTCTTTAGTCCAAGTGGTAACAAATATGTTTAATTCTTAAGTTGTATACATAACCGATATTTGTCTTTTTCTTGATGTTTTTATACACGGCTTCTAAAGAAAACTTTGTTACCATTTTATGTAATGTCATTTGATTTGCATTACTTTTATCGACATACTTATGAATAATGTAATTTAAAATTTCCAACCCGAATGATAACCTAGATATAAGATGCCCTAACTAATTCAGTTTTTGGTTTTTTTTTCTTCTTGGTAAGGCTTGCCAAACATGGGTCTTAGCATGAATAGATATGAGGTTATAAATCATGCAAAAAAAAAAATACTTTTATAGATGTAGATTTTTTTAACACAACACATAACCCGTGAAGCTCACGGGTATATAACCTAGTTCATGTATAAATCAAGTATTCTTGTGGTATGATTCTTGTATAAATAAAGTATTCATGTATGTATCATGGTTGTTAATGGGTTGCAAGGCCATTAACATGTGACACGACATAGGAAGTCACCAAACCATAAGCATTTTTCTAGTTGGCATATTCTGAGACACAAAAGCAATGCTCGGTACTCGTTCTCACCAAGAGTGTGGCTGCCCGACACCCGTTAGATCTAACCTTTTGTTCTGCGGTCTAGGTATATTGTCGATCAATGGTGCTTATGGTACCCTATTCGTGACACGATTTCTCGTATCATTTCTCATATCAGTTCTTGTATCCATCATACCATTTGTAAACATTGTAATATTTGTAACATGTATTTCACCACCGAAGTTATAAAACTGAAAACAGTCAAAAGAAAAGGGGGAGCATGAACTCACAACTTTGCGTTCCTTGCGTCGTAAACTTCACCAGATTTGCTTAATTAACGTCGTGACCTATACGCGTTTTCTTAACGTTAGTCACTAGACTTGTGTCGCACAAGTACAGTCACTCTCTTTTGTATATGTTTTCTTGTGTTAAACATAATTTATATTTTTAACAAAGTGTCTTACTTATATTATTTTCTCAAAAATAAATATAAGCTTTTTGTATTTTGCACCCGAATTATGTATCTTGTATGTTGTATGTGTATTTTTGTGTTTTTACTTCTCGTGAGTATTTAGTGTATTTTCAAGTCCTAATACACTATCAAGTATAATACATACTACATACACTTAGCACAAAATTTTGGCGATCAATAAATATATATATTTTTTCTCAAAAATATACATACTTAATATCCATTTTTATTCTTGAAGAAATCCTCATTTCTTAACACAAAAGTTTGGGAGACCTTGGTAAATGTTTTTAGATACGTTTTTAGGGGACAAGTTTCTCAAAACTTATATTTTTCTAAGTGTCAAAATTTATAGAAATTTTGACAGAGTTTCCCCTAAAAATGGAGGTTTCCCATGTTTTCAAAACATGTGTTTATTTTCTTTTATGTCATCATCAATCATTTTCAACAACAATCATCAACGATACACATCAATTTCTCTATTTCATGAACTTGATAATTTATAAAAATGCGTAGTAACTTACTAGTGTATTTAGTAAGTCTTGTTACCCTTTAAAATATGATTGCTTCTTTAAAAACTCCATTTTTAAAGAATATGATTCTTTACAACTTATGTTCATGTTTTCTAAAAAAAATACTTCTTCATGTATTTTTCTTGTTACAGATATGTATCTTTACTTTATTAACCTCTAAAAATAATGTTTATTTGTTTAAGAACAATGATTAAGTAAAACGTGTATTTTTAGCTTGGTTCTTTTGAAGAACTACTCATGCATCTTAGATCTATAAATTTACTAGCTTACTTTGTTTATTGTTTTTCAAGAAATCATTTATTTATCAGGTTCATGACTAGACAAGAAGATGATTATTCTAGTTTGTTACATAATCATCCTCCTACTTATTAGATTAGGTGTTTAAACCTCATCTAGCAAGCTTCATGTGATGATTATCATCATCAACCCAAGAAATCAACAAGCAAGTAACATACACTCACTAAACAACATCATTTCATCCATGATTCATCTTGTGTAAAGTTTATGTTTAAGTTTCAAGTTCATGTTCTTTAGTGTTCATAAGATTTACAACATAATATGTCTTTTAACCACTAAAAATAGAAGTAAATAAGAGTGTTCATGATGCTTACTACTAGCTTAAAGCTAGGGAAGAACAAGCTTGGAAATGTGGTGGATAAAAGCAAATGAAGGAGGTCCTTCAAGATCCGCTTGCACTGAGATTCGTTAGTGACCTTCTTACACCACCAAAACACCTTGGATTGCTAGGGAATGGATTGAAAAAGATGGATGTGTGTGTGTGTGTTGTTGCCGTGAGCAAGGGAAGGAGGAAGGGAGTGTTTGTTGAATGTTGAAGGTGATGGGTATGGTGTGAAGGTCTAGTGGGTTATAAAGGAAAGTTTCCAACATCTTATTACCCTTTAGGTCTTATGTCTTCAAGATACTTAACCATATCAATTATTTAAATGAATAAAATCATGGGGGTGTCCCCACTTCCATAACCGGTTTTTTTTAGGGGGGGGGGGGGGGTTGGCTTAGTTGTGTTGCAATTGATAAGTAACTAAGTTAGTTAGAAGGTTAAGTGTTTAGTTAGTGGTTTAGGTGTGTTATGAAATATATAGTGTGTTAGGGTGTTCGGAGACCCTAACTAGCTTAGAAAAATAAAAACAATGCTTCGAGCATTATTTTGGTGTTCTGGGTAATGTCCGGTTGTTCGGTTAGATACCGGTTCGTTAAAGTGCTAAATTGCACCGTTTAGTGTTTTTTAAGTACCTTTTTGTAACACTATCAATTCCCGACACTTGGGGAAGTATTCTGGATGATAAAACGTAATTTCTGCATAATATTTCAGTGCCATAATGCTGATTACAGCTGAATTTACTGAAATTCTGCACTTAAAGTGCGTTTGGGGTGCTTTTTAGTGCTTATTTTAGCTTCCGTAAGGTATATATGTAAACCCTTGTATGTATTCTTGGGTTTTAATGTATTCTTGTCATTGGACCTATACCTAGGCTCCAATTCTATTGTCTAACTGCTTTCTGCAGAATTGTTGACACAAAGTGTCTTACCGGTGAGTTTACTAGTATTTCTGACGCAACGCTCTCGTTTATGCATAAAGCAATATTTTGTAGTATAAAACGTGCATGAATTCACTTGCTTAGTAGGTAATCAGACAATGCTGACATTTAAGCACATAATTGCAGTCAATAAATAATAATTAATGTGTACGGAAATTACCGGTTTCGTGCCAGTTGTCACAGTCTCCCCCCGTTAAAAGAATTTTGTCCCGAAATTCAGGCTGAGCTAACTCTCGCATGAGTCTTCTTGAACAGGTGGGGATAATTTTCTTTGAACTGGTCTTCACGTTCCCACGTGTACTCGAGTCCGTGCTTAGAGTTTCAACGTACTTTGACAAGTTTTACACTGCTCCTCCTGGTCTTGTTGACTTTCCAGTCGGTAACCTCAACGGGTTGTTCTGTAAATCGGAGGGCATCATCAATATGTACTTCATCCGCAGGGATGATCACGTCTTCTTGTGTTGGACTCTTCTTGAGGTTGGATACATGGAACGTATCATGTACTCCATTAAGTTCTTCCGGTAATTCCAACTTGTATGCCACGGTGCCAATTCTTTCTATGATTATGAATGGTCCGATGTATCATGGATTCAGCTTTCCACGCTTTCCAAATCTTACTACGCCCTTCCAAGGTGAGACTTTTAACAACACTTTGTCTCCCACCTCGAATTCTAATGGTTTTCGTCGTTGATCAGCATAGCTCTTTTGTCGATCTCGAGCTGCCTTAATGCGCTCTCGGATCTGCGTAATCTTGTCGGTTGTCTCTTGTATAAGTTCAGGACCAACCATACATTTATCTCCAGCGTCTGCCCAACATAAGGGCGATCGGCACTTGCGTCCATACAGAGCTTCAAACGGCGCGACCTTTATGCTTGTATGATAACTGTTATTGTAGGAAAACTCAACTAAAGGTAGGTGAGTATCTCAGCTGCCGCCTAGATCCATGACACATGCGCGAAGCATATCTTCCAACGTTTGTATAGTCCGTTCGCTCTGGCCGTCTGTTTGTGGGTGGAATGCGATGCTTAGATCTAACTGAGATCCAAAGGCTTCCTGAAAGGATTGCCAGATTCTTGAGACAAAGCGTTCATCTCTGTCTGAAATAATTGAGATAGGCACTCCATAACGTGCCACAATTTCTTTCAAGTATATCTCAGCAAGCTTTCCAGTGCTGTCTTTTTCTCGGATCGGTAGGAAGTGCGCAGACTTTGTTAACCGATCAACTATTACCCATATCATATCGTGCCCTCTAGGGGTCTGGGGTAATTTCGTTATGAAGTCCATCGAGATTTGCTCCCACTTCCACATGGGAATCTCTGGTTGTTGTAGTAGGCCGGAAGGTTTCTGATATTCAGCCTTAACCTTAGCACATGTTAGGCATTTTCCAACAGCAACATCGCTCTTGAGTCTCAGCCACCAATAGTATTCTTTTAAGTCTTGTTACATTTTGTCCGATCCTGGATGGATCGAGTATTTTGACTTGTGCGCTTCATCAAGGATGACTTCTCGAATACCGCCATAGAGCGGAACCCAAATACGCTTCTTAAAGTATAAGGCTCCCTCTTCATTTGGCACCATATATTTCAACATACCCCGGAGGTATTCGGCTTTACGATTTTCTATCTTAAGAGCTTCTTGTTGTGCATCACGAATGCATGCAGTGAGGTTCGTTCGAATGGTCATTTCCAACGCTCGAACCCTTAGGGTCTTAACCCTTTCTTTCTGGCTTAACGCATCTGCTACAACATTTGCCTTTCTAGGATGGTACTTAATCTCACAGTCATAATCGTTTAGCAGTTCGACCCATCGTCGTTGGCGCATGTTTAGTTCTTTCTGATCAAATATGTGTTGTAGACTTTTGTGATCTGTGAAGATTGTACATCGAGTACCATATAGATAGTGTCGCCAGATCTTCAAGGCCAATACCACTGCGCCCAGCTCCAGGTCGTGAGTGGTATAGTTTCTTTCATGAACCGTCAATTGTCTTGAAGCGTAAGCGATGACTTTTTGGCGCTGCATGAGAATGCAACCCAAACCTTGTCGTGAGGCGTCGCAGTATACCACGAAGTCTTCAGTGCCTTCGGGTAATGATAGTATCGGTGCATCGCATAGCTTGTTTTTAAGTAACTGGAAGGCTTCTTCTTGTTTGTTACCCCAGTCGTATTTCTTGTCTTTCTGTGTAAGGGTCGTTAGCGGTTGAGCTATCTTTGAGAAATTCTCGATGAATCGCCGATAATAGCCCGCTAAGCCCAAAAATTGTCGAACTTCAGTTGGGGTTTTGGGGGCTTCCCAATTCTTTATAGCTTCAATCTTGGACGGGTCCACATGAATGCCCTTTTTGTTCACAACGTGACCAAGAAATTGTACTTCGCGAATCCATAATTCGCATTTCGAGAACTTTGCATAGAGCTTCTCTTTCTTCAGTAGTTCCAGAATAGTTCTGAGATGTTGCTCATGTTCTTCTTTCGTTCGCGAGTAAATCAGGATATCATCGATAAATACAATCACGAATTTATCAAGATATGGTTTGCATACGCGGTTCATCAGATCCATAAATATCGTTGGCGCGTTTGTCAGTCCGAATGGCATCACAAGAAACTCGTAGTGCCCATAATGCATTCGGAATGTGGTCTTTGGTACGCTTTCTTCTTGTATCCTTAACTGATGGTATCCAGATCGAAGGTCGATCTTGGAATAGTAGCTTGATCCTTGCAACTGATCAAATAAGTCATCAATCCTTGCTAACGGGTACCGATTCTTGATAGTGAGCTTGTTCAGTTCTCTGTAATCGATACACATCCGCAGAGTTCCATCCTTTTTCTTCACGAACAATACTGGAGCTCCCCAAGGCGAGAAGCTTGGCCTTATGAATCCTTTATCCAACAACTCCTGGAGTTATGTAGATAATTCCTGCATTTCGGATGGCGCAAGTCGATAGGGAGCCTTGTCTACCGGAGCGGCTCCTGGAACCAAGTCTATGCGGAATTCGACTTGTCGTTGCGGAGGTAGTCCTGGCAGATCTTCGGGAAAAACATCAGGAAATTCCTTCACCATAGGAATGTCTTCGAGTTTCGGCTCCTCAGCCTTCTTATCTACAACGTGTGCTAGGAAGGCAACACATCCTTTCCTTAAGCACTTCTGTGCCTTCATGCAACTGATGATTCAAAGAGGCGCGTCTCGCTTTTCTCCATGCACGCCGAGAGTCTCACCATTCGCTAAAGGGATGCGAATGATTTTCTCAAGACAAATAACCTCAGCTTTATTCTTGGACAACCAGTCCATTCCAACTACTACATCGAAGCTACCCAATTGAATAGGTAAGAGGTCGATGCTAAATCTTCGTTCACCAAGTTCTAGTGTGCAGCCTCTAACAACTTCGCCCGATTCAACAAGTTTACCATTGGCTAGTTCTGTGGAATAAGGAATTTCTAATCTACTAGATTATATTCCAAGCATGTGTTTAAATTCCACAGACATGAAGCTATAATCGGCGCCAGTGTCAAATAATATGGATGCAAAGTGATTGTTAATGAGAAACGTACAGGTGACCACATTAGGGTCCTCACGTGCGTTCTTTGCTCCAATCACAAATGCTCGAGCCTAAGCATTGTTTTCCTTTGGGCAGTCCTTCATGAAATGATCATTGCTTCCACAACTGAAGCATCCTTGGTTCCGCCCCTTCCCGTTACCATTCTTGTTACCAGCACCATTTCCATTCCGGTTCTTTACTTTTCCCCAACAGTCTTCTGTTTGATGACCCAACCTACCACATTTGTCGCACCTTGGAATGCGACAAGCTCCTTCATGATGTGTCACACCCCGTTATTTCCACGTATTATCGGTGGGCCCGGTGGGGAGTATCGTGACATAGTTGATATCATCATAGTCATAAAACACAATATTTAAATGCACAGCGGAAGCAAAAGATAGATTTTATTTCAACCAAATAAATTGTAATATTAAGTATCACAAATTAGTCGAAATAGATCCACAGGCGGATCAAAATAAAGAGGAAAACTGTTCAACAGACTTTGACACCTAAAGCTTTGCGAGACTTGATTTATTGATGCCTGGAGTATCCAGCCTATTACGTGTAGCACCTGCACTTAACATTTTTGGAAAATACGTCAGTTTACACTGGTAAATACAACTTAACTGACTCATTTTGAAAAGAGTTTGAAAAATTGATTTGGATGCACTTCGGCAAAAATATCTTTTATAACTTGGGACAATTATTATTAAAATAATCATGTATACAGTTTTACTTATTTGTCGTCCATTAGGGCCGGTTTGTAGGGCCGGTCTAGATTAATTGACACGCCACAGGTATAATGCCCACAAGGATTATTCCTTATAGTGGATTACCAGTTTTTACATAATACAACTGTCAGGTGTACGCCTACACCCCGTGCTTAGGTCGTGGCCATTTCTTAGAATGATGCCAAGGATATCCGGGACATGGTCATTTAACCCCCAAAGGCCATACACCAAATAATACATATTAAACGAGTTATGTAAATATATTAATCACAATCCGATTTAAATGATTACACACCCGACCAAGCGGTATTATTATAATACAGTATCCCAAGCCCGTATAGGGAAAATAAGTTAAGAGTATTTACCTGAGCAATGTATAAGTCAAATACAGCAAGTACAGATGGCTTTTACTGGGCTCCTAATCTGGAACGAATGTTTATAATAACCTATTAGAATCCTAACGGGTCTTTAATCAAGCTTAGACTTAGACCGGTTAGTTTTAAAGGAAGATACGGTTCGAACGCATGATTAAGCGAAGACCGGAATGGAATGCGATTTAGACCCGACAAGTTTGAGGACTTGTATAATATGGGTAAACTAAACACATTCTGGATTTTGAGGCAAAAATGATAAGGTTTGACCCGTTTCGGATAATATGTGCAAACTAGTCACATAAGCCGATCCGAACGCGACAAGTGCGTAACGAGTAACCAAAAGAGTCATATATAAGTTCCCTGAGTTGATATGCTTTAAATATGTTGTGATATAAGTAAGGTATCTTCTATTATGCCCCAAACGAATTTAAACTCAAACTATGCCCCGAAGGGTATTTTGGTCATTTAAAAGGTTATAAAAGAGTTTAATTTGTAATATGAGTTACAGGTCAGATTTATCTAGTAAATATACTTAATTTACTAAGTTATATCAATAGGGTATGACCTATATGTGAAATTTATCATTTAAAACCAAACTATGCACCTTAGGGGTATTTTGGTAATTTCACTTAGGCTAAAAAGGTCAAAACTGGCAACCTGAGTTTAAAAACTTTTACTTACTGTTAATATATAAAAATGTACTAAAAAATATCAGTAGGTATCAACCTTATATGTTTAAAATAGTTTTAGTACATACTATGCGTTAAAAACGCTTAAAAAGGCGATTTGGAGCCATTCTCGGGTTTTCAAAGGAAAGCTGATATTTTTATAATTCCAGAAGGCTCAAAATACTTTATTTATTAAATAAAATCAGTAGCAAAAGGTTTGGGATCAAATGGATTTGTAAAACTCATTTTATAGCTTAAAAGGGCAAAACCGGTATTAACCGAATCAAGCTTAGAACTCTATGTTATGCTTAGCCTAAAAATAATTAAAAATCTCCAAAAATCCCAAAATATTATTTTATATCAGTAGGTATAAAGTTCGGTATCAAAATTTGGGTTTAAATAGGATATATGCTAATTACCCCATTTAATTACTAAAAAGCTTTCTAATTACGCTATTGAGCATAACTCTTAACCTAGACCTCAAACTGATGTCAAATTTTAGGTGCAAGCTTATAACTCATTAACTAAGGTTTCTACTCTTTTACATTTTTAAAATTCACATTTTAAGGTCAAAAGGGCATAATAGTCAACATATAAGCAATTAACGGGAACATGCATATGCATCGGATAATTATTGAACCAAGGTGTATAATCACAGAGGGTTATACATATATGAAACCTGGTCCAAATAAAGCTCTAAGGCATTTCTAAAACATGCTTAAATGGGTCAGAACTGAAAGTCAAAGCAAAAGTCAAATTATGCGACTTTCGGTTCCGATCCGAGTCTAAACTGAAAATTGTCGGGTTGAACATGGTTAGACATGTTCTTACATTAATTACCAAGTTATATTAGTGATCAAACAGGTTGCATGTCTCCTACGTTTCCAATTATGCATTAATTTGAAAATAAGCATTCTGTTGACTTTTTAATAAGAAGTTTGACCCGACAATTGACCAACTTAGAGTGGGAATCAGAGAGTACCCTTTTAAGGTTTTATTGCCCACATAATTACCTACTTATAGGTACTTTTAATTCGAGATTTGACTGAACAAATATTAAAAAATCTCGAAGTCAAACTTTAATTACGACGGTTTGACTTTTGGCTAATTAACTAAGCTAAACTGAATTAGGAAGGGTTAAGGACACTTACAAAGGTCCTATGCACGATTAGGGATCACTAGGAAGCTTGTTGTTGATCAGAGGAGCTCCAGAAATGAAGTTGCAAGTGAATGAACAAATTTTGCAACTTTGGGTGTTCTTATATAGTGAATTTTGATCTCATAAGATGATGCCAAAGAGGTCTATGAGTGTTTCCAGATCAAGACAAGTGCCCCCTATGCATAAAATACCATTGGGGCAGCCCCTGATATGTAAAACAAGAGTTCTAAGTCGGTTACAAGGCTGCAACAGGCAGCTGTGCGCTTTTTCAGCGCTGGTAGCTTGTTCGCGGGCTGCGAATAGTCCCTCGCGGGGCATCTAAAAATGGCGCAACAGGCCAAACAAGTTTCCCAAATTACATTTCAGTCCCTGGTCCTTCCATACGTGGTTTTAAGTGTTTTTCTTGCACTTTTGGCCCTCTAACTTGATTTTTAAGGACCTTAAGACTTTTACAAACTTAGTTAAGTCCTTGGTTAACTTTGTGCTTACCCGAAAAGTCATAAATTTCAATGTTGACGCTTTTAACCCTTCGCATACGAATTTGATCATAACTTTCTCATACGACAACGAAACTTGGTGAAATTTTTACCACATATTCTAGTGAGTATAATTTATCATTACAAAGCTTCGGGTTTGCTAAAAGTTCACTCAGAGGTACACTTTTAACATGTTGACACATTTAACCCCTGTAGTTTGTACTTTCTCACTTTCTTCCACGATTTGCTTCGTATGATCCATGATTTATTCGTTTAAGGTTATAAACATCATGTAGGGTTGTTGTAAGGCATATTTATCCATTGTTGACACTTTGGAACCTTATATTCACATAGTTTCCTTGTTTGTTAACTTTAGTCCCTCTAAAGTATTCTTTCACACGTTTAAGGTCCGTGACACGTGTCAATACATTATTGGACATGAATTTTCGAGGTGTTACATCCTCACCCCCTTAAAAGAAATCTCGACCTCGAGATTTACTGAAACAATTAAGGGTATTTTTCTTTCATTGTGGACTCTACCTCCTACGTGTATTCGGGACCTCTGCGGGCATCCCATTTGACATTTACAATTGGCACATGCTTCCTTCGAAGCCTCTTAACCTGTCAATCCTCAATCGACAATGGTTTTTCCACAAATTTCAAGCTCTCATCTATATGCACATCTATATGTGGTATGACTAGCGATTCGGCAGCTAGGCATTTCTTCAGATTGCAGATGTGGAATACGTTGTGAATACCACTGAGCTCTTCAGGTAAGTTTAACTTGTAAGCCACTGACCCGACACATTCGATGATCTCGAATGGTCCTATATACCTTGTGCTTAACTTACCTTTCTTACCAAATCGCATCACCCCCTTCCAGGGTGATACCTTTAGCAAAACCTTATCACCAACCTCATATTTCAGAGGTTTACGCTTTAAATCTGTGTAGCTTTTCTGCCTATCTCTGGCAGCTTTCAGACGGTCACGAATCTGGACAATCTTGTCTGTCGTTTCAAAGACTAAATCAGGTCCTGACAGCTGAACTTCTCCTAGTTCCGCCCAACAAATAAGCGTTCTGCATTTTCTACCATATAACGCCTCAAAAGGTGCAGCCTTAATACTCGTATGGTAGCTGTTGTTATAGGAGAACTCGATTAATGGTAAGTGGCTATCCCAACTGCCACCTAAATCAATCACACATGCACAAATCATGTCTTCCAAAGTTTGGATGGTACGCTCACTCTGCCCATCCGTCTGTGGATGGTAAGCCGTACTAAAATTCAAACGCGTGCCCAATGATTGTTGGAAACTTTTCCAAAAATGTGATGTGTATCTCGTATCTCTGTCAGAGATAATTGACACTGGCACACCATGCAGAGATACAATCTTATCTACGCATAATTGGGCTAACATATCGGAGCTATAAGTCTCCTTAATGGGTAGGAAATATGCTGACTTGGTCAGTCTATCTACTATTACCCATATAGTATCATTTCCTTTCCTTGTCTTTGGCAACTTGGTGATGAAATCCATTGTCACCATCTCCCACTTCCAGGTGGGAAGTTCAGGCTGTTGTAGCAAACCCGACGGCTTCTGATGTTCAGCTTTGACTTGCACACACGTCAAACATTTTGCCACATAGGCAGCTATAGACTTCTTCAAGCCTATCCACCAATAGTTTGCCTTTAGATCCTGGTACATTTCATCAGCTCCAGGATGAACAGAATATTTGGAACTGTGGGCTTCCTGGAGGATAACATCCCGAAGTCCTCCATAAACTGGAACCCATATTCGTCCATTTAACCTTAGGATTTCGTCCATGCCATAGGATAACTGTTCTTCAGTTACTCCTAGCTTTTCATCAGGATAGTTAGCTTCCAACACAGCTTCCTTCTGTGCAGCTAACAATCTTTCGTTCAAACTATTCTTTATCTCAATGCTCTTGGCATTGACTCTTATAGGCTTCACTCTTTCCTTCCTGCTTAAGGCACCAGCAACCACATTTGCCTTGCCTGGATGGTATCTTATCTCACAATCATAATCATTCAAAGTTTCCATCTATCGTCGTTGTCTCATGTTTAAATCCTTTTGATTAAACAAGTGTTGAAGGCTCTTGTGATCTGAATTGGTTCCATAAAAGTAGTGCCTCCATAGTTTTAGTGCAAATACTACGGCGCCCAGCTCCAAGTCATGGGTGGTGTAGTTTTTCTCGTGCACCTTTAACTGTCATGAAGCATAGGCAATGACCTTGCCTTTCTGCATAAGCACACAACCCATACCGGTGTGCGATGCATTACAATATACCACGAATTCTTCTATTCCATCAGGCAATGTCAATACTGGTGCATTGCTCAACTTTTTCTTAAGAATGTCAAAGGATTCCTGCTGCTTAGGGCCCCAATCAAACTTAACCTTCTTACGTGTCAACGAAGTTAGGGGCGCAGCAATCCTTGAGAAGTTTTCAATAAATCGCCTGTAGTATCCAGCTAATCCTAGAAAGCTGCGAATTTCTGTAGGTGTCTTTGGCTCTTGCCAGTTCATAATAGCTTCAACCTTGGCTGGATCCATTTGGATACCATGCTCACTAACCACATGTCCAAGGAATTGGACTTCTCGAAGCCAAAATTCACACTTCGAAAATTTGGCGTAGAGTTTCTCATGATGTAGAAGTTTAAGAATACAGCGAAGGTGTTTCTCATGGTCAGCTTGGTTCTTCGAGTAGATGAGGATGTCGTTAATGAAAACGATGACAAATTTGTCAACGTAAGGCTTGCAGACGCGATTCATGAGATCCATGAATGCGGCAGGAGCATTAATGAGCCCAAAAGGCATCACTAGAAACTCGTAATGACCATAAGGAGTCCTAAATGCTGTCTTGTGCACATCTTCATCTTTGACTTTCAACTGATGATAGCCTGACCTCAAATCGATCTTAGAGAAGTAGCTTGCCCCTTGTAATTGATCGAACAGATCGTCGATCCTGGGCAAAGGATACCTATTCTTGATAGTGACGTTATTAAGCTCACGGTAATCAATGCACAGACGCATCGATCCATCCTTCTTCTTGACAAACAAGATCGGCGCTCCCCAAGGAGACGAACTAGGTCTAATGAAACCTTTGGCTAGCAGATCATCTAACTGCGTCCTTAACTCCTTCATCTCGGTTGGTGCCAACCTATAAGGTGCTCTAGCTACAGGTGCTGCTCCCGGGATGATGTCAATTCAGAATTCCACTTGCCTATCTGGTGGTAAACCAGGCAGTTCTTCAGGGTATCCTCAATCTTAGGTTTCGGCTCATCGATAGTCACTTGTGCCATGTAGATGACACAACCTTTCTTCAAACACCTAGAGGCCTTGAGCATAGACACTTGCTCAGGCAGCCTATACTGGGTATCTCTCTGGATGGTAAGTGACTCCCCAGACGGAGTTTTGACTACCACTTGCTTTCTGTTGCACACTATCTGGGCTTGGTTATGTGATAACCAATCCATACCTATCACTATATCAAAACCGGCTAGCTTAAAGGGAAGTAAGGACAAAGGAAAAGAGTGGTTCCTAATGGATATAACACATCCATCTAACACAGTTGAGGCGGTTTCTATGGTTCCATCAGCTAATTCCACCTCATACTTCACACTTAAGACCTTTACAGGCAATTTCAACAACTCACAAAACTTGTTATCCACAAAAGACTTATCCACTCCAGAATCAAAAAACACTCTAGCATAAACATCATTTACGAGAAAAGTACCTGTGATCACGTTGTCGTCCTGAACAATTTCCTTTGCATCCATCTTGAAGACCCTAGCATTGGTCTTCTTGACCTCTTCCGGCTTCTTGACGTATTTAGGGCAATTGGTTTTAATATGCCCTTTCTCATTGCAGTTGTAGCATGTGGCATCTTTAATTTCTTGCAATCAACAGTCTTGTGCTCTTTAGACTTGCATAATCCACATGTAGGTGATCCTGACTTAGACTTGGACTCAAGTCTGCACTTTCCAAAGTGGCGTTTTTGGCAACTCTTACACTTTGGCTTTTCCTCAGCTTGCTGGCTACCCTTGTTGGATCCAGACTTCTTCCCAGAGTCAGTATTACCCCTGTGATTTTTCTCAGATCTTCGTGAGGTATCGTCCTCACGTTTCCTCTTACCTTCTTCCGAATTCCTGAGCGATCTTAACCTGACCGCGTCCAAGGTAAGAGACAGAGATAGATCAGCTGCTGATCTGAAGGTAGCAGGTCTCGATGCCTTAACACTGGCTTTAATTTCTGGGGCTAAACCCCCCAATGAAACGAGCAATCCTTTTGGGTTCCGGGGTTACCAGATACGGAACAAACCTAGATAGGGTATTGAAATTTCTGAGGTAAGCTTGACAATCTAAATTCTTCATCACCAACGATAAGAAATCTGATTCGATTCTTTCGACTTCATGTTGTGGGCAATAATTCTCCTTAATGAGAGCTACGAACTGATCCCATGATAAGTTGTAGAGCGGGATCTTTCCAGCAGCTTGAATGAGAGACTTCCACCATGCCAGTGCCTCTCCCTTGAATGATTGGGATACATACTTTACCGCATCCTTCTTGGCACAACCACTGATGTCAACTACCGTGTCCATCTCATCCAACCAGGTCATACAATCTATTGCTCCCTTCTCCCCAGTAAAATCACGGGGTTTGCAGGAAACAAAATACTTGTAGGTACAGGACTTGGTGCGTGGTTTATCATCAAATACTATCCTTTTAGATGGAACATTGTTTTGATTAGATGAACGTCGATCATCATCTTTCTTTGGTTCCTCTTTCTTAGAGGGTGGCTTGCTGTGAGCCTCAGAATGAGACTTAGGCTTGGAATGTGGTGCGGATTGGGTCCTACTTCGAGTCCCGCTCGATTCACTATACTGCCTATTTATTGCTTTGGTAACAGCTTTGTCTACTAATGCTTGCAGCTCCGCACCAGTTACAAGTATCTTAGTATTCTCAGGGTTTTCCACTAAATGACTGTTTACCTCTTCTGACTTAGCCATGTAGCTTTAATTGCTACATAAAAAAAATAAGGACAAAGTTTATTTAGAATCCTAAACTGTACTATCGTTCTTGACGATTTATTAAGTATGGTTTTTACTAGCCAATTTTAGTTAATTTGTTAAATATATAATTATTCAGGATTTTTATCATAATCCTAAATTATAAATTAATAATAGCACAATAGGCCTAGTCACGTAGACAATTTAGATTATAAGCCTAGATTTTATGGAATCGAGGCATTAAGGTTTGAATCAAAGTTCATTACCTTTTCTTGACAGGGAGTTGTAGGCCACCACTGTCTTTAGTCTCAGAGGACGTTAATTATAGCCCGTGGGCACTTCATCCTTAAGGGATGATTATTTTAAGTAGGAGAGATTGGAATAGCCCAATTTAAGGATGACTTATGTGATTTTATCGAATCACATTTTGCCAATAATGTTAACATGTTTGCAGATGTTAATAGAGATTTGAATCTTTTTATAACAGGTTTTACCATATTGGCCAGGTCTTATAATGACATACAAGCTAGGCTTTACCCTTTTTAAGATTCTTATTTATTATCTAACGCAGATCGATCCTAAAATGAATGGTTATTATGGATCTGAACCTAATTGAGGAACTATCATCTTGGCCCTGTCTTAAGGTGACATGTGGCTAGGTCTGATCCTTTTTAGATTTTGCCATTTTAATTATAATGGTAGATCTTTTAGTGGGAAAATGTTATTACTTATTTTACATTTTGTTTATGCATATAATATAAAAATGAAAATTTTAAATCTAACCATTCCACCACATAAATTTAAAATATGAGTCTGCCCTAAACGGGACTTCTACAAAATAACACGCCCACGCAGGGGCTTAAACAACAACATACCCACACAGGGGTCAACAGGAAAAAAAACAGGCCCACACAGGGGCTTAACAAACCAAACATACCCACGCAGGGGTCAAAACAGAGACATGCCCACGCAGGGGCAGAATATAAGAAGATATACCCACGCAGGGGTTAAAATAAAAAGACAGGCCCACGCAGGGGCTCAACCAAAAGTAAGGAAATACAACTAGCAATTGAAGGATTCAACGGTCCTTCTTGCTCTTCCCTTTTATCAAACTTGCTAATCCCTTGAGGAAACCATGTCGTTCCCTTCGATCTCTTTGACTCGATGTTCAACCTGGTCCAGTCTTTGAAGAATTTCCTCCCTTTCTGACAGGGAAAACTTTGGTACCTGGGGCTGCGGATGATATGTAGGTCGAAGAGACGGCTGCTGTTGGTACCCGTAAGCTGGGTATCCAACTCCCCAAGGGGTGCCGTAAGGCCCTTAGGGGTTGGCAGCATTGTAGTTCCACGCCGCCAGGTATGGGTCGATCTCCGCATAGTTGAAACTGGCATGAGCCGGCTGCTCGAAGGGATTATATGTTGCTGGGCCAGTGCACGTGCGAATTGGGTTGTCAAAGCCCAATTGTGGTGGCATGGCATGTGTAGAGTTTACTTCCGGGTTGGGGTTTAAAGGTCCCCCAAACTGCTGGTCTTTTCAGAGCGGCGGATAATGGCTGCTACTCGATGGTTGGGGAGTGCTGATGTGTACCCCTCTACCTTGCACGGACATCCGTGCGTTTGTTCTCCTTCGCCTCGGCGGCTCAGGAGGTTGCTGCTGAGGCGGTGGTGGTGGCGGGGTAACTGCCACAAAACGAGAGTCCCTGGAAGGATCCGATTGTTGCTGCTGCTGCTGCTGCTGTTGTTGCTGATAAGGTGAAGAATGGTAAGAGGGCGTGAAATACCACTCATATTGGTTCATCCTCGCTTGAGGATCTCAATAGTGTGTGTGGGGGTACCGCTCGGTGGTTTAGTAGGGTCAGTATCCTCGTCCATGTCCATGTTGTGATCTCCCGAAAAGTGATCTTCCGGTCCCAATGGGTTAACACCCACGGGTTCCTCGAGGTAGTTTGCCGGGTTGAACCGGCTTTAAAAGAGATGGGATGGGTTGTCAAAGGAATGGCGTGAGTTGGACCGCTGAAGTGGGATAAACGAAGGCTGTGGGTTTTCAGGTTCGTTCTCGGAGTGGGGTCCAAAGGAATGTAGGTAAGAGGGTGACGAAGCTAACGAGACAGATCGCCTCGCTGGCTGCAGGTGGGATCTCCAGTCTCCCTGAGGACTGGTGCTAATAGGAACGTGTGAAGTTTGCCTTTGCGAAGGCCCTGCCTCCTTGTCGTGGGTTCCTACCAATGCCTTTCCTTTTCCTCTTCCTCTGAAAAATCTTGGCGGCATTTTCAGACCTGTCATCATAAACAAATATAACAACAATGAATAATATATGAAAGACAAAATAAAACAAAATCAGGATTTGCCCTATGTTCTTTATCTAGACTCGAAATTCGAGGAATGTGCAATTGTGTAACTGAGATTAAACACAAAAGGCTAGTGTTTAATTCACTCAGTGTTGGCACTGATACCAACCTGTCACACCCCGTTATTTCCACGTATTACCGGTGGGCCCGGTGGGGAGTATCGTGACGTAGTTGATATCATCATAGTCATACAACACAATATTTAAATGCACAGCGGAAGCAAATGATAGATTTTATTTCAACCAAATAAATTGTAATATTAAGTTTCACAAATTAGTCGAAATAGATCCACAGGCGGATCAAAATAAAGAGGAAAACTGTTCAACAGACTTTGACACCTAAAGCTTTGCGAGACTTGATTTATTGATGCCTGGAGTATCCAGCCTATTACGTGTAGCACCTGCACTTAACCTTTTTGGAAAATACGTCAGTTTACACTGGTAAATACAACTTAACTGACTCATTTTGAAAAGAGTTTGAAAATTTGATTTGGATGCACTTCGGCAAAAATATCTTTTATAACTTGGGACAATTATTATTAAAATAATCATGTATACAATTTTACTTATTTGTCATCCATTAGGGCCGGTTTGTAGGGCCGGTCTAGATTAATTGACACGCCACAGGTATAATGCCCACAAGGATTATTCCTTAAAGTGGATTACCAGTTTTTACATAATGCAACTGTCAGGTGTATGCCTACACCCCGTGCTTAGGTCATGGCTATTTCTTTGAATGATGCCAAGGATATCCGGGACATGGTCATTTAACCCCCAAAGGCCATACACCAAATAATACATATTAAACGAGTTATGTAAATACATTAATCACAATCCGATTTAAATGATTACACACCCGACCAAGCGGTATTATTATAATACCGTATCCCAAGCCCGTATAGGGAAAATAAGTTAAGAGTATTTACCTGAGCAATGTATAAGTCAAATACAGCAAGTACAGATGGCTTTTACTGGGCTCCTAATCTGGAACGAATGTTTATAATAACCTATTAGAATCCTAACGGGTCTTTAATCAAGCTTAGACTTAGACCGGTTAGTTTTAAAGGAAGATTCGGTTCGAACACATGATTAAGCGAAGACCGGAATGGAATGTGATTTAGACCCGACAAGTTTGAGGACTTGTATAATATGGGTAAACTAAACACATTCTGGATTTTGAGGCAAAAATGATAAGGTTTGACCCGTTTCTGCTAATATGTGCAAACTAGTCACATAAGCCGATCCAAACGCGACAAGTGCGTAACGAGTAACCAAAAGAGTCATATACAAGTTCCCTGAGTTGATATGCTTTAAATATGTTGTGATATCAGTAAGGTATCTTCTATTATGCCCCAAACGAATTTAAACTCAAACTATGCCCCGAAGGGGTATTTTGGTCATTTAAAAGGTTATAAAAGAGTTTAATTTGTAATCTGAGTTACAGGTCTGATTTATCTAGTAAATATACTTAATTTACTAAGTTATATCAGTAGGGTATAACCTATATGTGAAATTTATCATTTAAAACCAAACTATGCACCTTAGGGGTATTTTGGTAATTTCACTTAGGCTAAAAAGGTCAAAACTGGCAACCTGAGTTTAAAAACTTTTACTTACTGTTAATATATAAAAATGTACTAAAAAATATCAGTAGGTATCAACCTTATATGTTTAAAATAGTTTTAGTACATACTATGCGTTCAAAGGAAAGCTGATAGTTTTATAATTCCAGAAGGCTCAAAATACTTTATTTATTAAATAAAATCAGTAGCAAAAGGTTTGGGGTCAAAAGGATTTGTAAAACTCATTTTATAGCTTAAAAGGGCAAAACCGGTATTAACCGAATCAAGCTTTAGAACTCTATGTTATGCTTAGCCTAAAAATAATTAAAAATCTCCAAAAATCCCAAAATATAATTTTATATCAGTAGGTATAAAGTTCGGTATCAAAATTTGGGTTTAAATAGGCTATATGCTAATTACGCCATTTAATTACTAAAAAGCTTTCTAATTACGCTATTGAGCATAACTCTTAACCTAGACCTCAAATTGATGTCAAATTTTAGGTGCAAGCTTATAACTCAGTAACTAAGGTTTCTACTCTTTTACATTTTCAAAATTCACGTTTTAAGGTCAAAAGGGCATAATTGTCAACATATAAGCAATTAACGGGAACATGCATATGCATTGGATAATTATTGAACCAAGGTGTATAATCACATAGGGTTATACATATTTGAAACCTGGTCCAAATAAAGCTCTAAGGCATTTCTAAAACATGCTTAAATGGGTCAGAACTGAAAGTCAAATTATGCGACTTTCGGTTCCGATCCGAGTCTAAACTGAAAATTGTCGGGTTGAACATGGTTAGACATGTTCTTACATTAATTACCAAGTTATATTAGTGATCAAACGGGTTGCATGTCTCCTACATTGCTAATTATGCATTAATTTGAAAATAAGCATTCTGTTGACTTTTTAATAACAAGTTTGACCCGACAATTGACCAACTTAGAGTGGGAATCAGAGAGTACCCTTTTAAGGGTTTATTACCCACATAATTACCTACTTATAGGTACTTTTAATTCGAGATTTGACTGAACAAATATTAATAACTCTCGAAGTCAAACTTTAATTACGACGGTTTGACTTTTGGCTAATTAACTAAGCTAAACTGAATTAGGAAGGGTTAAGGACACTTACAAAGGTCCTTTGCACGATTCGGGATCACTAGGAAGCTTGTTGTTGATCAGAGGAGCTCCAGAAATGAAGTTGCAAGTGAATGAACAAATGTTGCAACTTTGGGTGTTCTTATATAGTGAATTTTGATCTCATAAGATGATGCCAAAGAGGTCTATGAGTGTTTCCAGATCAAGACAAGTGCCCCCTATGCATGAAATACCATTGGGGCAGCCCCTGGTATCTAAAACAAGAGTTCTAAGTCGGTTACAAGGCTGCAACAGGCAGCTGTGCGCTTTTTTAGCGCTGGCAGCTTGTTCGCGGGCCGCGAACAGTCCCTCGCTGGGCGTCTAAAAATGGCGCAACAGGCCAAACAAGTTTCCCAAATTACATTTCAGTCCTTGGTCCTTCCATACGTGGTTTTAAGTGTTTTTCTTGCACTTTTGGCCCTCTAACTTGATTTTTAAGAACCTTAAGACTTTTACAAACTTGGTTAAGTCCTTGGTTAACTTTGTGCTTACCCAAAAAGTCAGAAATTTCAATGTTGACGCTTTTAACCCTTCGCATATGAATTTGATCATAACTTTCTCATATGGAAACAAAGCTTGGTGAAATTTTTACCACATATTTGAGTGAGTATAATTTATCGTTACAAAGCTTCGGGTTTGCTAAAAGGTCACTCAGAGGTACACTTTCAACATGTTGACACATTTAACCCCTGTAGTTTGTACTTTCTCACTTTCTTCCACGATTTGCTTCGTATGATCCATGCTTTATTCGTTTAAGGTTATAAACATCATGTAGGGTTGTTGTAAGGCATATTTATCCATTGTTGACACTTTGGAACCTTATATTCACATAGTTTCCTTGTTTGTCAACTTTAGTCCCTTTAAAGTATTCTTTCACACGTTTAAGGTCCGTGACACGTGTCAATACATTATTGGAAATGAATTTTCGAGGTGTCACATGATGATACTTACATTTTTGGCATTTAGGCATGGTGCCTTGGTATCCTTTGGTTGCAAGGGTTTTCGTCTCCTGAGGCGGGTTAGTGTCGCGCTTCTTGCTGAAACCCTTGTTGTTGCGAGTTGCTTGATTCAAGTTTGCGTGTTTCCTTTTCTTGTCGCCGGACGACTCAGCATGCGTCTCGTCCTTTTCTGTTGGGTTCAGTGATAGCTTCTTCATACGAACACAATCTTCGGTAAGGCTGACAACAAGAGTTACAGCCTCGGTGATTGTTTGAGGTTTGGCCGAAGTTACCATGCCACGAAATTCTGAGGCCAATCCCCAAATGTAGCGTTCAACGCGCTTGAATTCGGGAGTCACCATGTAGGGAAGCACTCTAGACAGATCATGGAACCTTTGAGTATAACCATTAATGTCAGCACCTTCCATGGTTAGTTCATCCCAAGTTAGGCCATAAGCGGCATCATCGCCCAAGGTTTGGACTAGCAAGTTCCACAAAGTCAAAGCTTCATCGACAAATAGCCCAGTAGCAAAGGTGACTTGTTGATCCGCGGTACACTTGCTCATGCGGATAGTAGCTTCAGTCTTCTCCGTCCAGCGTACAAATGCTACTGCACCTCCTGTGCCGTCATAGTTCATCGGCTTGCAGTTGAGAAACTGCTTGAAAGTGCAGCCTGGAATTGATTCAACCAATTCACACGTGAGTAATCGAAGAAATAATGAAACAAGGACTGTTCATAAATTTCTCCATGCTTAGTACATTGTCTTAAGGTTACCTTGAGCTGCGTTTCCTCCAGATGAATCTCCATGCCCGTTACGTCTAGCATTGCTTGGTCCTCCACTGTCTTGAGTACGGTTCCCCTCGTATTGGGCGATAGTAGCGGAGATCCTTTCTTCCAGTAGAGCGTTCAGCTCTTCAGTAGTTCTTGGAAGTGGGGGAGGAGGAGGTTGATCATCATTGCGAGCATTCACTGCTTTCCTGGGTGCCATGTTCTGACAGAACATAACACAACAGGGTTAAACATTTGTTTGATATCGTCATACTAGACAGTAGTAGCATATATATTCACAGGTATATACCACACAAATGACATCAAACAATTATTACTCTAGCAGAGTACTTAGTAGGCTTGCACTGGGGGAATCTACACGTGACAAGACTTGCTGTGGTTTCTGTGCACTGAATTTCATAATTATGTATGCATCCATAATTACGTAACTCCTTGCGCAGTCCGCACAGTTCGTTTCATCCTCGTATTTCTTCCTTCAGATAGGCCATCGCTTTCAGGTAAAGTCACGTATACTTGTGACATTCTACTTCTAGCATGTGTAAATATCAATTATCACACATAATTGCAAGTAATTTCAAGTCAACGACAAGTGCTACTCATGTGCACCCTAAGTCTCGTAGTGTCTTTTCTTGATTCTTGTATACAGTTTCAAGTAGTGGATGTCACGGGACGTTTTATGCAATGAAAACTCTTTAAAAAAAATTGTTTTCGTGAAAGGATCCTAGAGATTGTAGACTGACTCGAGAAGGAATCCTGGTTCACTACAATCGGAGCTCTGATACCAATCTGTCACACCCCTTTCTGCGGCGGAAGCACGAGGTGTGATCATGAAAGGTTCTCATTGCATACGAAAGGTAAACATGCTACATGCTCGTAAAAATAACATCAAATACCATAATTTGAAAACATAAGTTTAGTGTTTACATCACGAGATAGCATAAAACACTGTGTTGAAAGTTTACAACTTTATTTAAACGTAAACATAGACGACATCCAAGAGCATAAGCAAGACCGCGCGCACATCCACTTCTAGTTACCTGAAATACATGTGAGTTTTGGAAAAAACGTCAACATAATGTTGGTGTGAATTCATGCAGTTTTTGTATTTCACGTTTGTATACTTTGTACAAAAACATAGTTGGTATATTGTGCAAATCTAGTATTCTTGAGTACACCACGTACTCATGTAAAATCAAGTATTCATGTATAAATCAAGTATTCTTGTGGTATGATTCTTGTATAAATAAAGTATTCATGTATGTATCATGGTTGTTAATGGGTTGCAAGGCCATTAACATGTGACACGACATAGGAAGTCATCAAACCATAGGCATTTTTCTAGTTGGCATATTCTGAGACACAAAATCACTGCTCGGTACTCGTTCTCACCAAGAGTGTGGCTGCCCGACACCCGTTAGATCTAACCTTTTGTTCTGCGGTCTAGGTATATTGTTGATTAATGGTGCTTATGGTACCCTATTCGTGACACGATTTCTCGTATCATTTCTCATATCACTTCTTGTATCCATCATAGCATTTGTAAACATTGTAATATTTGTAACATGTATTTCACCCCCGAAGTTATAAAACTGAAAACAGTCAAAAGAAAAGGGGGAGCATGAACTCACAACTTTGCGTTCCTGGCGTCGTAAACTTCACCGGATTTGCTTAATTAACGTCGTGACCTATACGCATTTTCTTAATGTTAGTCACTAGACTTGTGTCGCACAAGTACAGTCACTCTCTTTTGTATATGTTTTCTTGTGTTAAAAATAATTTATATTTTTAACTAAGTGTCTTACTTATATTATTTTCTCAAAAATAAATATAAGCTTTTTGTATTTTTCACCCGAATTATGTATCTTGTATGTTGTATGTGTATTTTTTTGTTTTTACTTCTCTTGAGTATTTAGTGTATTTTCAAGTCCTAATACACTATCAAGTATAATACATACTACATACACTTAGCACAAAATTTTGGCGATCAATAAATATATATATTTTTCTCAAAAATATACATACTTAATATCCATTTTTATTCTTGAAGAAATCCTCATGTCTTAACACAAAAGTTTGGGAGACCTTGGTAAATGTTTTTAGGGGATAAGTTTCTCAAAACTTATATTTTTCTAAGTGTCAAAATTTATAGAAATTTTGACAGAGTTTCCCCTAAAAATGGAGGTTTCCCATGTTTTCAAAACATGTGTTTATTTTCTTTTATATCATCATCAATCATTTTCAACAACAATCATCAACGATACACATCAATTTCACTATTTCATGAACTTGATAATTTATAAAAATGCGTAGTACTTACTAGTGTATTTAGTAAGCCTTGTTACCCTTTAAAGTGTGATTGCTTCTTTAAAAACTCCATTTTTAAAGAATATGATTCTTTACAACTTATGTTCATGTTTTCTAAAAAAAATACTTCTTCATGTATTTTTCTTGTTACACATGTGTATCTTTACTTTATTAACCTCTAAAATAATGTTTATTTGTTTAAGAACCAGAATTAAGTAAAACTTGTATTTTTAGCTTGGTTCTTTTGAAGAACTACTCATGCATCTTAGATCTATAAATTTACTAGCTTACTTTGTTTATTGTTTTTCAAGAAATCATTTATTTATCAGGTTCATGACTAGACAAGAAGATGATTATTCTAGTTTGTTACATAATCATCCTCCTACTTACTAGATTAGGTGTTTAAACCTCATCTAGCAAGCTTCATGTGATGATTATCATCATCAACCCAAGAAATCAACAAGCAAGTAACATACACTCACTAAACAACATCATTTCATCTATGTATCATCTTGTGTAAAGTTTATGTTTAAGTTTCAAGTTCATGTTCTTTTGTGTTCGTAAGATTTACAACATAATAAGTCTTTTAACCACTAAAAATAGAAGTAAATAAGAGTGTTCATGATGCTTACTACTAGCTTAAAGCAAGGGAAGAACAACCTTGGAAATGTGGTGGATAAAAGCAAATGAAGGAGGTCCTTCAAGATCCGCTTGCACTGAGCTTTGTTAGTGACCTTCTTACACCACCAAAACACCTTGGATTGCTAGGGAATGGATTGAAAAAGATGGATGTGTGTGTGTGTTGTTTCCGTGAGCAAGGGAAGGAGGAAGGGAGTGTTTGTTGAATGTTGAAGGTGATGGGTATGGTGTGAAGGTCTAGTGGATTATAAAGGAAAGTTTCCAACATCTTATTACCCTTTAGGTCTTATGTCTTCAAGATACTTAACCATATCAATTACTTAAATGAATAAAATCATGGGGGTGTCCCCACTTCCATAACCGGTTTTGGGGGGGGGGGGGGTTGGCTTAGTTGTGTTGCAATTGATAAGTAACTAAGTTAGTTAGAAAGTTAGGTGTTTAGTTAGTGGTTTAGGTGTGTTATGAAATATATAGTGTGTTAGGGTGTTCGGGGACCCTAACTAGCTTAGAAAAATAAAAACAATGCTTCTAGCATTATTTTGGTGTTCCGGGTAATGTCCGGTTGTTCGGTTAGATACCTTTTTGTACCTTTTTGTAACACTATCAATTTTTGTAAAACAAGTGCTAAATTGCACCGTTTAGTGTCTTTTAAGTACCTTTTTGTAACACTATCAATTCCCGACACTTGGGGAAGTATTCTGGATGATAAAACGTAATTTCTGCATAATATTTCAGTGCCATAATGCTGATTATAGCTGAATTTACTGAAATTCTACACTTAAAGTGTCACGGCCCTTGGCCCCGGTTTGACCCGGTCCAGAGCCGCGAGGCAGGAAATCCCGTGGTATTTAATTTAGCGACAGCGGAAGACTTTTTAAACAGGATCAATTATTAATAAAACTGCTCGTTTATATATTATATAGGGATAATTCCCATAATTTACAATTACTTGATTTCACTAGGAAATTCTTTATTTCTTTAAAACATGTTTCTTTATTTATTTACATTGAGCCACTTTCTAAGCTTGTAGTGCTACTCGGCACTTTTCCTTTGCTCACAACAGATCACCTGAAACATGTTTGGAAAAGGTTTTGTCAGCAGGGAAATACTGAGTGAATCATTCTATTTAGTAAAACATTCTGTTTACTACAGTGTACAGTATTAAGAGCGATTACAATTGCCTCATCTTTTAAATTAACTGATCCAGTTGTCACTTTACCGGACTGTGACTGTGGACATATCACTTGTAGGGTCCTTTCACCCCAAGTGATAAATAATTAGTAGCTATGTGCACATCCCCCCCACATACTGGCAGTAATTTCAGATAACAAAGACTTAATCCCTGTAACTATAATTTTGTTAAAAACATTCTTTTGAAAAGTATTTTGATAAAAAGAGAATGACTCACATTGTAGATTTAATGAGCAGAATATAAGCCTACTGATTAGCCTTGATTAACCTAATTTAATTAACAATGCACACACAATCGGTTAGTAACTAATACAATAGTTACGACAATTCACGAGATTAAACCTTCACAACGAGTTATTAGTGCAATACTTAGCAATTCAGTGGATTTACAACGAATGACAGAGTATAGTCCGAATTCGAGCAGTACTCAAACATTCAAGTCGAAATCACAATGAATTAATAAAGTATAATCTCAATTTGAGCGGCACTTAAACAATCGTTGGATAGTTATAATCGATCGGACGTTGAATCGTAATAGCGATCAAGTTATTACCCTGATTGTGGCGTCGATTAGTGCACTGTATGTGTTAATTGTAGTATACAGAAAGTAAATTCGATTTCTGGAATGAATTCCTTCGTCGATCATATGCCAAATTTCAAGTCCCAATGTCTGCTATTTATAGCCAAATTTTGAGATGCCCTGCGCATCGTAGCCAAACATCCCCTACGCATCGTATGCGTTTTAATCTGGCTGCGCATCGTAGGCAATAAACCCCTACGATGCGTATGGGTTGAAAAATAGGGTTATAGACTAGCCACGTCTGGGACTAGCTATGCTGAATCAACACTTTCGAATTTTCTAAATTTTACAACGAATTTTAAAGGATAATTATCAACTAGGGTTTACCCCCTTTGAGTTTTAGGGGCCCTGATCCTGATTCTGAAAATTATGAAAATTTCAGGGTTTGTTCAGAATCACTTGGGTTTCTCAATTAGGGTTTCCTATTAATCAAATTAAAATAATAACTAGGACTTTTAATGAGAGTTGTTACATTCTTCCCACCTTAATAAAAATCTCGTCCTCGAGATTTACCGGAATAAATGAGGATACTTTTTCTTCATTTCTGATTCCAGCTCCCAAGTGTATTCAGCTCCTCTTTTTGAATCCCATCTAACTTTGACTAAAACTAGTCTTTTATGTTTGAGAAATTTGATCTTTCGATCCTCAATTTGAAGAGGTTTCTCTACAAATTTCAGCTTTTCGTTTACCTCTATTTCTTGAAGAGGTACTACCAAAGATTCATCTGATAAACATTTCTTGAGATTGGATACATGAAATACATCATGTACTCCAGCTAATTCTTCTGGTAGTTGTAAACGATAAGCAACTAATCCTATACGTTGGATTACTGAAAATGGTCCTACGTACCTTGGACTTAGCTTTCCTTTCTTTCCAAATCTAACTACTCCTTTCCAAGGAGAAACTTTCAATAGTACTTTATCTCCTACTTGGAATTCTATTGGTTTGCGTCGATTATCTGCATAACTCTTCTGGCGATCTCGGGCTGTCTTCAACCTTTCCTTGATTTGAGTAATCTTGTCGGTTGTTTCTTGCACTATTTCAGGTCCTGACAATTGACTTTCTCCTATTTCTGCCCAACAAACTGGAGTTCTACACTTTCTTCCATAAAGTGCCTCAAATGGAGCAGTTTCAATACTTGAATGATAACTATTATTATAGGAGAATTCAATTAATGGTAAATGATCATCCCAACATCCACCAAAATCAATTACACATGCTCGGAGCATGTGTTCCAGGGTTTGTATTGTCCTTTCACTTTGTCCGTCTGTTTGAGGATGATATGCAGTGCTTAAATTTAGTCGAGTTCCCATTGCTTGCTGGAAACTTTTCCAGAAATGGGAAGTGAAACGACTATCTCTATCTGAAACAATGGAGAGTAGGACTCCATGTAAAGATACTACTTCGTCTACGTACAACTTGGCTAACCTTTCCATACTAAAGGTTTCCTTCATTGGTAGAAAATGAGCTGATTTGGTTAATCGATCCACAATTACCCAAATCGCATCATTACCTTTTCTGGTCTTGGGTAACTTAGTAACAAAATCCATTGTTATAAGTTCCCATTTCCATACAGGCATTTCCAATTGTTGTAGTAAACCTGAGGGTTTCTGATGTTCGGCCTTAACTTGTGAACAAGTAAGACACTTAGATACATATTTTGCTATATCTTTCTTCATTCCTATCCACCAGAAACTCTTTCTTAAATCTTGGTACATCTTATTGTTTCCAGGGTGCATAGTGTACCTAGATTTATGAGCTTCTTCTAAAATCTTATTTCTTAACTCTCCTTGTTTAGGTACCCAAATTCGTTTCTTGTGGAATCTCCAAATTCCATCATTTCCTTGCTCCAGTTCTTTTATATAACCTTTCATTCCTTCAGCATCGTCCTTGATTGCTGTTTCTTGAATGTTCTTTAATTGTTCTATTAAATCTACTTGTAGATTTAATCTAAGAGCACGAACTTGCTTTTGTTTTTCATGATACTTACGACTTAAGGCATCTGCAACTACGTTTGCCTTCCCTTCGTGATATTGGATATCACAGTCGTAATCGCTTAGAATTTCCATCCATCTTCTTTGCCTCATTTTTAATTCTTTCTGACCAAATATATACCTTAAACTTTTATGATTTGTATAGACAGTAAACTTACTTCCGTACAGATAATGTCTCCAAATTTTCAAGGCAAAAATTATGGCTCCTAATTCTAAGTCATGAGTCGTATAATTTTCTTCATGCTTTTTCAACTGCCGGGAAGCATACGCAATTACCTTCTTGCGTTGCATCAATACACATCCGTATCCTAATTTTGAAGCATCACAGTATACTTCAAAATCTTCTGTTCCTTCGGGTAATGCTAAAATTGGAGCATTCGTCAATCGTTGCTTTAAAATCTTAAAAGCTTCTTCTTGCCTATGTCCCCATTCAAACTTAGTGGCTTTACAGGTTAACTTAGTCAAAGGTACAGCTATCTTAGAGAAATCCTTAATAAATCTTCTGTAGTATCCGGCTAAGCCTAGAAAACTTCTAATTTCCATAGCTGTTTGTGGGACCTTCCATTTGGTAATTGCTTCTATTTTAGCAGGATCTACGTGAATTCCTTCATGATTCACCATATGACCTAAAAATTGCACTTCCTTTAACCAAAATTCACACTTTGAGAATTTTGCATAAAGCTTTTCCTTTCTTAACAAGGTTAAGAGTGCATGCAAGTGTTTGCAATGTTCTTCTTGACTTTTGGAGTAAATTAGTATATCGTCGATGAATACGATTACAAATTTATCCAAGTATGGTTTACAGATCCTATTCATCATGTCCATAAATGCTGCTGGGGCATTTGTTAGTCCAAAGGGCATGACTGTAAACTCATAATGGCCATACCTAGTTCTGAAAGCAGTTTTAGGTATGTCTTCCTCTTCTACTTTTAACTGGTGATATCCAGATCTTAAATCTATCTTAGAAAAATACCTAGCACCTTGAAGTTGATCAAAAAGATCATCAATCCTAGGTAATGGGTATCGATTCTTAATTGTAACTTTATTTAGTTCTCTATAGTCGATACACATTCTCATCGATCCATCTTTCTTTTTCACAAACAACACTGGTGCTCCCCAAGGGGATGAACTAGGTTGTATAAATCCTTTGCTTAATAATTCATCTAATTGCTTTTTCAATTCCAGCATTTCGGTGGGTGCTAATCGATAAGGTGCCTTAGCTATTGGTGTAGTACCTGGAATTAGATGAATTCTAAACTCTACTTCCCTATCTGGTGGTAACCCAGGTAACTCTTCTGGAAAGATGTCTGGGTATTCTGAAACTATAGGGATGTCCGAAAGTTCCTTACTTTTAGTGTTAATGATTACGGAAATCATATACACTATTCCTTGCTTTCGTTCATAACTAGCAACTTTCATTACTGATATGAACTTTAGTGGCTTTCATGGTTTATCTCCGGTAATTAAAATTACCTCTCCTGTGGGAGTACGGATTTCTACGGAATTCTTGTCACAAAGGATTCGAGCATGGTTGGCTATTAACCAATCCATTCCTAACACGACATCGAATCCGGCTAACTTCATAGGTAACAGGTTTGCAGAAAACTTATGACCTAACAGTTCTATCTTACCTTCTTGCAAAACGTTATCTATGTTAACATAATTTCCGTTTTCCGTTTCGACTGTAAAAATTTTCCTAAGGGTGGTTAAAGGTAAACTAAGAGCTTGGCAAAATGAAGTATTGATAAAACTTTGGTTTGCACCAGAGTCAAATAATACTTTTGCATAAACATCGTGGACCAAGAACGTACCGGCTATGACATCAGGAATGAGTTCAGCTTCTTGAGTAGTTAGCTGAAATGCTCGGGCATTCTTCTTTGCTGTTCCATCAGCTGGTTTGCTTTTATTGTCTGCGGGTTTTGTCAATTTAGGACATTCGGTTCGAAAATGACCTATTTCGCCACAGTTGTAGCAGATTAGGGATTTCTTCCTGCAATTCTCCTCTTGATGTCCTGGAATTTTGCAAAAATTGCAATATCCCTTGCATCTTCCAAAATGCTTCTTTTTGCAATTTCTACAATACGAAGGAACTGAGGATTGCCCAGTTCCTCTTTTCTTGAATCGATTATTATCATTACCCACACGAAATCCTTGGGTAATCTTTTGAGCCAATTCCTTCTTTCTGTCTTCTTCTCTTGTTCGCACCAGTTCATCAGTTAGGGTATTAGCTAATTCCACAGCATCGTCAATAGTGCGAGGTCTCGCAGCTTTAACAATATTGCGGATTTCACTAATTAATCCCTATATGTAGCGAGAAATGAGTACCGGTTCTGGCGAAGCCAGTGTAGGTACCACTCGTGCATATTCAAAGAATGTCGAAGTATAACCGCGACACTCTACTCCTATCATACGATGATTTAGGAACTTATTTGCCAGTTGTTCCTTTTCATATTCAGGACAATATTTCCTTTCTACAAGATTCTTGAATTCTTCCCATTTCATGGCATAAGCCATCCTTCTTCCTTTTGCTTGTAGCACCGTATTCCACCATTCTAATGCTCCTTCTTTGAATAAATTAGATGCATACATCACCTGATCTTCTTCTGAACACTTACTTATTGCAATTACTGCTTCGGTTTTCTCTAACCAACGCAATACTGCAGTTGCTCCTTCATTTCCTGCAAATTCAGCAGGTTTGCAAGCAAGAAATTCTTTGAAATTGCAACCAGGTGTTGCGGCTTTCATTTTCTTAGGAGGTGGAGCCTGTCGTAGATTATTATCATCATGATTGCTGCCTCCATTTACGCTATGACTAAAATTATCTTCCTGAGTACGTTTACTAGGAATGATTTGTTGCGGTTCTACTAGATTTTTAACAGCATCAACGAATGCTGGAATAGCATTGGCTATCCCTTGTGCAACAATATTTTCTATATCCTGTCTAGTCATATACTGGTTTTCCTGGTTTTGTTCAGATTGATTCCCTTCATTAACTGGTTCATTATTAGCATTTTCCATCTGATAATTTATTAAAATATAATTATTAGTATCGAGTGATAAATAAAATAATTTCACAAAAGCACATAAAATCTGGTAACACAGATATATATCCAAAATTGTCGATGTTTCGACTTCTATTTTTTTTTTCTTTATATATATTAGATAGGCATCCATACACACCGTTTATCTTACAAGGTTTTATTTCCCATTTTACAGAGTTATATTTAATTATTATTATTAATATACAGACATTTTTCCTAACCCCACTATTCTTTGGTCACAGGCAGTTTAGTAACGACGTTCCCTTTCGTCGTACTTCCAGGTAATCCTTTCTCCCATATCCCTAATCCTATTTCCTGTATTTATCAGTTCTTCACCGTACTGACGGAGTTCGGCTAAGTTTTCGTTACTCATTGGAGGATTGGGGATAGGATCTGGTTCCCACTGTGGAAGGAAAGAATAAGGACTGTTGACAATATTTTCGAATTGCCAGTCATTTGTCCACCATTCTTCCATTTGACCTAAGGGTCGAGTGTGGATCAGTGGATCTGGAATAGTTGGTTCCAGATTAACAGGAAGTTGGGTTTCTAGGTAAGGATATAGATTATTATGGATAGGGCTAATGACATCACAATTTGCTAGTAGACGGTCGATTTCGTCTTGAAATGTGATTTCTTCAGCTTGTCTAGAATTCTCTCCAATTTCTATTCCTTTTTGTTTATAATCGTTCCTGATCTCTATTTCTGCTGGATTTGAGCTTTCTCCGATTTCAATTCCTTTCCCTTTATCTATTGGGTTTTCTATTTTAGGGAGTTTCCTAGTAGCTGGCTTTCTTCTGCGTACTTTTCTCCATCCTACATATATTCTCTTCTTTTTAAGTGTTGCTTTTTCCAGCGGTGGAGCTTGGAATTCCACAGGTTCCTCTATGTCAGCAATATAACCAGTAAAGTCGTGGGAGACTTCAATTGGTACTGGGTAGAGGTTGAGATTCTGAAATGCTTCTGATATCTCAGTCATGCTGGACAGCATATATGCAAAATGCACAAAAATGCTAAGTTAAAACTTTGGAACAAAGTTTAACAAATAAACATTAAGTTTATTGCATACGGATTTGTACAAAAGACTACAGGGAAGTGACCACACTATAATTTATTTATTTACTGGGTATTACTTTTCTACTAGACCAGGATTTAAAATTTAGAGATCTGCATTCTCTGCTACGGTAGCTAGCATATAAAGGTTTGCCCATTTTTCATCTAAGGTATCTTCCCAAGGTGACTTATTGCCTAATTCTTGGATTTCTGGATTAAACCTCACTTTCTTGGCTTGGGTTTTCTTTATTTTCTCTTGTCCCTTTCTAAGAATCAAATTTCTTTTATCTTGGGTGAGAGGGTTTTCATAATTTGCTTTACGGACAAAAATTCCTTCATCTAGATCTGCTGGGTGTTTGGAGGATGAGGTTCCTTTTCTTGTGGGTGCAGTATCTAATTTGTGGTAGATAGCAGAAATCTTGTGTTTACCCATACTGTAACTCAACAATTAATCAGTTAATAAAACATATTTCCACAGAATAGCAATTAAATTTCCTAATTATTTTAATATACTAAAATCAATAGTAAGCTTAAATCAGTGGCTCTGATACCACCTTTTCCTGTCACGGCCCTTGGCCCCGGTTTGACCCGGTCCAGAGCCGCGAGGCAGGAAATCCCGTGGTATTTAATTTAGCGACAGCGGAAGACTTTTTAAACAGGATCAATTATTAATAAAACTGCTCGTTTATATATTATATAGGGATAATTCCCATAATTTACAAATACTTGATTTCACTAGGAAATTCTTTATTTCTTTAAAACATGTTTCTTTATTTATTTACATTGAGCCACTTTCTAAGCTTGTAGTGCTACTCGGCACTTTTCCTTTGCTCACAACAGATCACCTGAAACATGTTTGGAAAAGGTTTTGTCAGCAGGGAAATACTGAGTGAATCATTCTATTTAGTAAAACATTCTGTTTACTACAGTGTACAGTATTAAGAGCGATTACAATTGCCTCATCTTTTAAATTAACTGATCCAGTTGTCACTTTACCGGACTGTGACTGTGGACATATCACTTGTAGGGTCCTTTCACCCCAAGTGATAAATAATTAGTAGCTATGTGCACATCCCCCCACATACTGGCAGTAATTTCAGATAACAAAGACTTAATCCCTGTAACTATAATTTTGATAAAAACATTCTTTTGAAAAGTATTTTGATAAAAAGAGAATGACTCACATTGTAGATTTAATGAGCAGAATATAAGCCTACTGATTAGCCTTGATTAACCTAATTTAATTAACAATGCACACACAATCGGTTAGTAACTAATACAATAGTTACGACAATTCACGAGATTAAACCTTCACAACGAGTTATTAGTGCAATACTTAGCAATTCAGTGGATTTACAACGAATGACAGAGTATAGTCCAAATTCGAGCAGTACTCAAACATTCAAGTCGAAATCACAATGAATTAATAAAGTATAATCTCAATTTGAGCGGCACTTAAACAATCGTTGGATAGTTATAATCGATCGGACGTTGAATCGTAATAGCGATCAAGTTATTACCCTGATTGTGGCGTCGATTAGTGCACTGTGTGTGTTAATTGTAGTATACAAAAAGTAAATTCGATTTCTGGAACGAATTCCTTCGTCGATCATATGCCAAATTTCAAGTCCCAATGTCTGCTATTTATAGCCAAATTTTGAGATGCCCTGCGCATCGTAGCCAAACATCCCCTACGCATCGTATGCGTTTTAATCTGGCTGCGCATCGTAGGCAATAAACCCCTACGATGCGTATGGGTTGAAAAATAGGGTTATAGACTAGCCACGTCTGGGACTAGCTATGCTGAATCAACACTTTCGAATTTTCTAAATTTTACAACGAATTTTAAAGGATAATTATCAACTAGGGTTTACCCCCTTTGAGTTTTAGGGGCCCTGATCCTGATTCTGAAAATTATGAAAATTTCAGGGTTTGTTCAGAATCACTTGGGTTTCTCAATTAGGGTTTCCTATTAATCAAATTAAAATAATAACTAGGACTTTTAATGAGAGTTGTTACATAAAGTGCGTTTCGGGTGCTTTTTAGTGCTTATTTTAGCTTCCGTAAGGTATATATGTAAACCCTTGTATGTATTCTTGGGTTTTAATGTATTCTTGTCATTGGACCTACACCTAGGCTCCAATTCTATTGTCTATGTAGGATCGATCTTGACCTAAATGAGTCGTTTGGAGAAGCTCTAATTCGTTTCAGAGGTGGAAACTAAGAAACGAACTTGTAAACAGCTAGAAAATCACTTTAATCCTCTTTTGCATTCAATACACAACGTTTACAGTACGAGGAAATACCGGCAGCACTTCGGTATCAGATTTCTGAATCGTTACAAATGAAACCGTTTGAATCCTATTTATAGAGATGACCCCTTCCGTTTGAAAGTAAACACAATAGTTCAAACGACCAGCTCAAACGGAAGGGTCATTCAAACATTCAATTCAAACGGAAGACTTTAACATGATTAGATCTTCAAATGGTGGCATTTCATTGGACCTTCAAATGAAGAATTCTAATTGGACCAAACTCTTTTGTCTTCACTTGATGATGCATCTTATCTTTCACGTGAATATGTTGAAGACTTCATATGATGATGATGTAATGGATGATGTCACAAGGATGATGTCATCATCAAGAATGATGACATCATTCTTGTTCCGTACCCCAACGAACCTGAGACTCGACATAAGACGAAGTCGACAGACGTAGTGCACCAACAAACTCCCCCTCGGATGTTGACGGAGTCTTCAGTGTTGAGTCTTCGCATCTTCAGTCTTAATATGTCTCTAGGCTTTACTCTCAAACTTTTCTTGCAGGTCTTCAGACTCCCCCTTGCGATATGCTGGCATTTCTTCAGATCATCAGCATCATCAGCTTTAGGATCGTTGTCTGGCTTTCTGTCTAGCAACTTTTCATCCTATCCTGCAAAAACTCTACCTCAAAATAAATTTCTCTCACATACATATTTCAAATGTAAACACTCGCACTAATCAGACTCAATATCAAAACAATTACAGATCTACCAACCTGATGAACCATTTTAGGGTTAGATTATGAAAACATTTAATTTCAAACAAACATTCCCCCTCAAATATTGCTCATCATGTTTAGCACTCGGAATTTTGAAAATCTGCTTTTCAATATCAGTTGTCGAAAATCTTTTTGGATTTTTCAAAATTTATGCTAAAACTCACTAAAATCTTTTTGTATTTTTTGAATATAACAAAGAAATGTATTAACGAAATATTTACAAACAATATTTTTGTGAGCTTCGTGCAAGAGGATCATATCAGTTTAGAAGACAAATCACCAACACCATTAAACTTCATTACATTTTAAGTTCTAAACAGTTCACTTAGATTGTCAGTATGTTTGTCCACTTAAATTTTCACACAAAGTTCAATTTATCCGAGATATGAGAATAATGTTTTAAGCTCTTGAACTTATTCGTGTGTCCCACTACTTGAATATACTCCCATATCCAGATCCCAATATTCAGTCTTACAGGTGAGTATACCACAGATGATATCTGTCAGGGGAATAAATTATAGTACGAGGGCCGTGAGAGCTCAGGTCGATCTTTCGATACGCAGAGAGATGACGGCTTCGACTTTTGGTGAGTCCCCTTTAGAGGATCTTTTGCATTACAATAGCAGCGACTATCAATTTTATTGTTTCATCAGCTTGCTGAGGGCGATGCTATGTTTCAAGCATTTGCAGAAAGCATTATCCGGGGACTAGGTCAGAAATTTCTTTCAGCAGAAGTCCCGGGATAATACCCCAGATATCACTGAGCATAAAGACCTAGTATCTCAGAATAAGGGACCTTTCAAACGAGATTTCAGGGGTTACCTATATATCCAAGTTTGTGTTAACCCACAGAACAAGCAAGTTTGAAATTTAGGTTTATATCTCGTCACAATCTACTAAATGTGCAAAAACCTACTGACACATCATCAGTGAGACCGTTTATCACATTTTGACATTCCATTTCTTTAGCATGTTGTGACAGTCCACTGATGTACTATCATTTCCTCTTTTATGCAACAAAACTCATTTTTCATTTTATCATGTTTTTGGCTTTTTCAACTTTTCAAATGTTTTTGGATTTTCTAAAATTCTTACTCCCCCTAAAATGCAAACACATTTTAGGAAATTTGAAAATAAACTGTACAAGTAACATGACAACTGATATCGAATCACTTCAATTCGCCATCCACTTGGCATAAACAATCAGAACTCCCCCTCACAACAAACTATTTTCCCATTATGATTTCAAAACACTTAAGTTTGTTTTAATCAAATGGTTTTTCCGGAAAATAAGTTTTGTTGATTTTATCACTTGTAAAATTGGGGATCAAATCATCACGTTGTTTTTCAACCACTTGTAGAAAATCAGATACAACTTAATGTCCCTGATTTACCACTTGTAAGATCAATCTAATCAAGCATTTTCAACCAATCATCATCTGTTGATTGAATTCTCAAGGTGCCGATTCCTACTCCTCGCTTACAAACCTGGGAGTTCCGGCAAGTCCTGCAAAAACTTCTCAAACATTTTTACAAACATGATAAAGAATGATGCCGATTCATGATCCACGATTACCAACTTGGGATCTCCGGCAAGTCAGGTTTTTATTCTTTGAAAAAAATATCCACCCAAGCCTGACCTTCCTTGGGTGTAACAACCTCTTCATCATCTTTTCTTTCAACTAACCTGTGACCTCCTCTTTTGGCAGCGTAAAATTCTTTAACACTTTTGGCCTTACCATTGATCATTTTGCCAAAAATGTGTTTCACAGTTCCATTGAAGGCTTTATTAACATCAAATTTCTTCTTATCAGAATAAAATTGATTTGAAATTTCAACTTTCCCAACTTTCTTTTTAAAATTTTCAGCACTCAAAGGTAGAAAATTCACATCATCCACTTTTGGAACTGATTTTTCAACCTTTTCTTTAACAACTTTTGGCTCCTCTGATTTTGTGGAATCAGATTCATCACCAGAACTGTTTCCTGAACCCTTAACAACCCATTTATGATTTATCAGATTTTCTTTTCTTTTAACCACATTCTTTGAACATTCTCCCTTCTCAAAGATTGAATTTTCAAAGCCTGTGAACTTTCGGGTTGAAAGTTCAGTTTTCTCAACAACTTTCTCTTTCAGTTTACCAGATACTTCCTGTTTTGGTTTAAATGTTTTCGGACAATTCCTAGCAACATGACCAGCAATCTTGCACTGAAAACAGGTTCTGGTTTCTATCTTCTTTTGAACATGATTTTTCTTCAACTCTTCTTGCTTCTTGGCAAGGAATTCTTGATTTGTCTGCTTTCTGAATGCTTGTTCTTTCTCATCATCTAAAAAATTTCCTGAAACAAACATAGTTTTTGGTTTATAAAATTTTTCATTTTTATAATTTTTCGGTTGAATAAAACCAAGACCTTTCTTTTTGAAATTATGATTATGGTTTGGTTTCTTTTGAAAACTGTAACCACAATTATAACCCATTTTCTTGTTAATTCTTTGTTGATCTCTTGAAGTGTATTGTTTAGGTTTTCCAATAAGATTTAAATCTTTTATTTCAGAAATATTAATTTCTGTAATTTTGAAAACCTTTTGAATCATTTCAAATCTGACACTTCTTATTGGAAAAGTCTCATCAGAATATAATTTGTCAGAACCTTTCAAAGTATATGCTACTTTGACTGATTCATCATTCAAATTAGATTTCGATAGCAAAAATTGTTTATCATAAACCCGTTTCTCCTTTTTGACTGTTGACTTTGTCATATCGGACTCAGACTTTGACTCGGATTTGGACTCTGGTTTTGACTCCTCACAATCATCTTTATCTAACACCTGATCGACCACACTTTTTATCAACTTTGACTCATGATCAGTATCAGACGACGTGTATGTGACATCAATATTTTCTGGCAAGTTATCCGACGTCCCAGACTCCCATTGTAAGTTTATTGCCTTTTCAACTCTTTCTGAATTTGGATTTTGAGGTAAAAATCCATTTTCGACCGGGGGCGGACATCTAGTGTAGACCACACTTGGTTTCTTACCAGAAGTCTTCACTTCATCTTTTGTCACAGCTTTCTCTTCTTCAGACATTTTCATTTCTTCAAATGTCTTCAAATTCTCCACTACGGGATAAATCATGTCAACAACAAAAGAAGAACATGAGTAACTGTTTAATAACTTTTTAACTTTCTCAGTCTCTATCTTTTGTGTTGCCAGCTCCAACTCTAAATCAGCACATTTCTTGATATAAAAGTTAGCATCATCCAGCTGTCTAAGATATGCTACTTTCAAAGTATTCATCGCCATTGCTTGTTCACCACTCGAATCAGTATATTTGTTAATTTCTCTGTTCATTGTGTCATACGATTCTTTCAACTTGTGAATATTGTGCAATAACTCATTGTTTTGTTTGATTAACGAATCACAGTTCGTGCACTTTTCAGAAACTTCAACTCGTTCTTCATCAATCTTCACTTCATATTCTGGAACTTCTTTGACACTTCTGCTTGATTGAAAAAACTCAGCTCTTCTTCTTTTCTCAGCTTTCGCTTCGTTCTTCAATCTCTCTTCTTCTTCTTCTTCTTCCTCTTCTTTGTTCTTCCTTCGTTTTTCTTCAGCTGCTTCCATGACTTTTCTGCACCTTTCTGCACATTTCAAATCATAAGCATTAGCAAAAAAAACATTAACATTTGAAGTGTCTTTAGACATCTCTTTGGCCATAAATTCTTGATCTGGACAAAAATTGTTCCAATTGAAACCTTCAGCCAGTTTTTCATCATCTTGTTCTGCCAAACACACTTTGCTGTTTATTGGAACATATTTATCCCAACTGAATCCACCATCCTTTCCCAGACAAGCTTTCTTTGAATCTTTAATCTGCATCATTCCATGTGCAGTTTGTGCCTGATGCAGTGCTGGTGGTGTGATTTGATGATAAATCGCCTTTTGTGATAATCATTGTTTCCAAAAGGATTCTGGGCTCTAGTAGCTTCACGATTTTTGCACTCTCTCTTGAAATGCCCCTTTTCCCTGCAACGAAAACATGTAACTTTTGACTTATCAAAGCCTAAGTTTGAAACACTTGCATCAAGAAAATCATTTCTTCCCGTGATTTGTTTAAACTTCTCAGCTCTTCTCATTACACTGGCCATGCACCATTTAATATCCATCAATTCCATTTCCTCAGCATCGATTTGATCGTAATCCTCTTTTGTGAGCATTGGATTACCGATCTTTCCGGCCACAAAACTACTATATGACTCTAACACCATTCCCAACAAAGACATTTGATTTTTGGCAACTTCTTCAGAATAATCTTGATCACTTTCAAGATTTAATACAATATTGCATTGAAGTTTTCTTCCATTCTTTGTTGCAGAAATGTTTGGATCGAATGATGAAAATCTAGTGCTGCTTGATCCCTGGGATGATTTCTTTTCAGAAGAATCTTTCGCACTGTAAGCAGTTTCTATTTTCGGAGAAAAATTTGACTTTTCATTGACACCACCTTTGTAATACAAGCTGATATCTTGTTCTCCATCGTAATTCTTCATCCTAGCAATCTTCCTCTGCTCCATCTCCTGAGCTTCCAGATGCTTGATAAAATCTCCCAGTGTCATGTTCTTATAATCTGTTTTGTTTGACCGCAGCATCATCAGAAATGTTCCCCATGTTTCATATGGTAGCGCATCTGCAAGTTTTTCAACCAATTCATCAGTATCTTTCTTAACACCAAGTTTCGTCATATTTCTCACCAAGTTACAATATCTATCAATTAATTGCTTGACACTCTCATTTTTCAATCCCCGAAATAAGTCAAATTCCTTTTTCATGAGAGACATCTTATTCCTGAGCATATCATCACTTCCAGTAAACTTTGCTTCCAACTCTGTCCATATCGAATATGCAGTTCCATCATGTTGAAGCAGTATTAAAATATCTTCTTTTATCGCTTGCTGAAGCAGACTCACCATCAATTTCTCATCTCGATATTTCTTTTTATCTACAGTAGTCATTTCTCTAAGTGTCAACGGAGTACCATTCACAACACTGTTCTTTGTGGGTTTAACATACGGCTCTTCAGTGTGTTCCCACGCATCCAAGTGATACGCCTCAACCCAATTTCCAAACCTTTCGGACCATCCATTGTAATCATCAATATCCATGAGTTTGGGTGGTTTCTGAGACGTCCCGGTTTCATTTTCATGCAAAGCATTCTGAGTGATTGTAACTGGACTAGCAAAAGCATTGTAGAACTCGTTCTCCATGTTTCGAATTTTCAAAATGAGCTGTATCACCTTGTAAAATACCTGACAACAAACAAACAAAATATCAGTTTTAAATGAACTGAACACGTAAAAATGAGTTGAAGAAATCAATCGAAAACTCGTGTCGAAGATTTGTGAACTGGTGTCGAAGACTCGCGGACTGACTAAACTCCAAATCGTGCAAATGACTTGACCCTTTGAAACTTTTGAACTTCAGACTGTACGAACTGACAGAAATCACGACTCAAACTACACGACCTTGAACAAATCTCGGTAACAAACAACTTGTATAACTGTTTTGGACCGTAGAAATTTAATGTTGATGGGCCGTCAAAATGGGCTGCTTGGTTGATGTTTAAACTTGGGCCAATGACAACAGCAGGTTTACAAAAAACAAATATCGAACTTGAACTATTATAACACCTTTTATATATGTAATTGCACGAGTCAACAACTATCAATGAACTATTGAATATGATTGGACCTCCTTAACCCTCACTAGTCTGACATCACATGTATCATTTTAATATGATTGGACCAATATATGAATTCACGTGATGAATTAATGAACCGACAACATGATCACAGAATATTCCTATTTGGCTGAGATAATCACATGGGCATGACACATCTGATCAGATCAAAGCAAGTATCACGTGAAGACTCAACCACTTTCAAACAGGAACCATTTTTCAAACTGTCATGTTAACAACTTTCAAACTGTAGGGTGTAACTTTCAAACTGTCAGGTCAGGTTCAAACGGTAGGGTGCTAATTTCAAACTGTAGATTGTATCTCAAACGGTCTGATGTGGTTTCAAACGATGGATTCAAACGGGTGATACTTTCAAATGATAGATTCAAATTCAAACGATTGACAGCAGTTTTCAAACGATGGGACCAGATTCAAACGATTGACAGCAGTTTTCAAACGATGGGACCAGATTCAAACGATTGACAGCAGTTTTCAAACGATGGAATATCTTTTCAAACGACAGATCTATGAAATCATCAACTCGCGAACAGTTTCAAACGGAAACCATATTTTTATCAAGTTTTAGTTCGAGTTTTAGTCTGAAATTTCTAAGGCTTTGTTAAACTATCGTTACACACACTTTGTGAACGTTTCAGCCAATTTCAACCGTAAAAAGTATCGGTTTTAAGAAAGAAGGTGTAGAAAATGAGATTTTCAAGCTGAATATGGCAAGAACTCCTCGTCCTGAGCTCTGATACCAATTGTAGGATCGATCTTGACCTAAATGAGTCGTTTGGAGAAGCTCTAATTCGTTTCAGAGGCGGAAACTAAGAAACGAACTTGTAAACAGCTAGAAAATCACTTTAATCCTCTTTTGCATTCAATAGACAACGTTTACAGTACGAGGAAATACCGGCAGCACTTCGGTATCAGATTTCTGAATCGTTACAAATGAAACCGTTTGAATCCTATTTATAGAGATGACCCCTTCCGTTTGAAAGTAAACATAATAGTTCAAACAACCAGCTCAAACGGAAGGGTCATTCAAACATTCAATTCAAACGGAAGACTTTAACATGATTAGATCTTCAAATGGTGGCATTTCATTGGACCTTCAAATGAAGAATTCTAATTGGACCAAACTCTTTTGTCTTCACTTGATGATGCATCTTATCTTTCACGTGAATATATTGAAGACTTCATATGATGATGATGTAATGGATGATGTCACAAGGATGATGTCATCATCAAGAATGATGACATCATTCTTGTTCCGTACCGCAACGAACCTGAGACTCGACATAAGACGAAGTCGACAGACGTAGTGCACCAACAGTCTAACTGCTTTCTGCATAATTGTTGACACAAAGTTTCTTACCGGTGAGTTTACTAGTATTTCTGACGCAACACTCTCGTTTATGCATAAAGAAATATTTTGTAGTATAAAACATGCATGAATTCACTTGCTTAGTATGTAATCAGACAATGCTGACATTTAAGCGCATAATTGCAGTCATTAAATAATAATTAAAGTGTACGGAAATTACCGGTTTCGTGCCAGTTGTCACACTTTATGCCTGAGAATATTGAAAAGGTCTCTGCTGAAGACCAAGCTTCGTCCTCTGATGCTGAAGTTGCGCGAGATGAAGCGCGTTCTCCCAGGGAAAGGGGTGAACAACGAGAGGTACATACCTGCGCTACCCTGGCCTTAGAGATAAAGAGATAGAAGAACTTATTGCTTTGCTATCTGAGCAGGAACAACTTAAGGCGGAAATTAAGTCTACTAAGAAAGATCTGGAGCTTGCGCATACTGAGAAGGTTGAAACTTCCCGCCGCCTTGCTGAAACTGAAGAGAAGCTAGAAAATTCTGAGACTGCGCGGGCGACGGCGGAGTGTGAGCTTGAACCACTAAAGAGTGATATGTTATGGTTGAAAGATCATGGAATTGCAAGCGTAAATTTCTTCTCTCTTTCTTCTTTGTAACTCTTTGGAGCTGTCTTGCGCTTTTCCTTAATTCTTTTTCTTTTTTATTACAGGTTGCTGAATCAGTTCTAAATTCTGAGGAGCTCGACAAAACGGTTGCGCGCTTGTTGGTTGCTGCGCGAAATGATGGATATGCCCAAGGGTATGCTGAATGTTCGCCCCATGTGGTTAACGCTTTGAAGGTTGACTGGGATACTAGCAAGTCCGCTACCCATGGTGTTAATACAAATGCTGCCCTTGCTTCTGCGAAGATAGAGTTTAATAACTTACAGCTCCCAGTTATGGATCTGATCAATGTTGCATTGCAATCTGAGGATCATGTGGCGCAATTGAAAGAAATCTTACCTGATAAAGATGAAGATGAAGACTTAGATTAGGTTTTATTTGTGGTTGTATGAACAATTATTTTGTAGGTTTTCGGATGCGTATCCCCGTTTTGTTAATGCGCTGCTGCGCAAGTAACTTTGGTTAATACACTGCCGTGTATAATTTTATGTTAAGGCCTATGGCACGGCAGTAACTTGATATGATATGTGTTTTAATTTACAATATTTTGCATGAGTACAATTGCTTTGATTAGGTAAGGCGAATAAAGGTGGTATAAAGATCATGTGTGAATGTAAGGTCTTGCGCGATGTGTGTAATCGCTGACCGCTCATGAGACTTTGTATTATATCTACCATAATGTTTTTGTGCTTACCAAAAGGAATTGCATGCACTTTGTAATAAACACAGAAATAATAGAAACTTTGTTTTTATACATGGATAGGGCGCAGAGGCCGTACAAAGTCTATTTTAGGATAATTACATGCTACTTAACTTATACTATAGTCCTTGCGATGAATTGATAAGCTACAGAGCTTGACCAACCTGCTAGGAGACTATAGAATGTTTCTTTAGTTCTTCGCCTTTTTACTCGGGCCCTCCTCACCGTGAGTGATTTGTTTTATCTCTTTCCGCACATTTTGCAACAAGTGAGTGAGCTCACCGCTCTTGAGCGCCTTCTCGATTTCAGTGCAGAGGGAGATACAGTTGTTGGTAGTGTGACCGCTGTCTTTGTGATAATCACAGTATTGATTTGGGTCTTGTGCGTGCTTATTTTTCATAGGTGGAGGGGCCTTGAACTGGTAGTCTTCCGTACTCAGTACCTCTGCGGAGGTTTTAGTCAGAGGAGTCCACTACCTCTCTCTGTTTTCTTGTTTTGCTTCTTGAGTATCGGATCTGTTGTTTGACAACTCGGATCTAGCGTTTAGTGCAAAAATTTTGTTTATGGTGATCTGGATCCTGGCAAACCAGTGTTCTAGAGTTTGTTCCCGGAATAGATCTGGACGGTTACAAACTCCTATTTCTACCAAGGGCTCGTTTTCTTTCAGATGACCTTTGTTGCTTCCTTCGTTGCCCATGATTCCGTCGATCTGAATATCTCGGGTTGTAGAACCCTTAAATTTAGATCGAGGACCTGATGGGTGAAGTGATGGATTCTCTGCCACATGAAACAGAGAATGAAGAAAAAATGAACCGAAACGAGAAGCAATGGGTGAAACTGAGAAATCGGTGGGCGCCAATGAAGAAACACTGGTTAATTGACCGGAATCAAATAAACCAGGGGGATCGGTTCTGCATAAAAGGATTGGTTTCCCCTCGTTCGGTCCGTCGGTGACAGATCTTCTTCTCTTCACAGTAACTGCAAAACAACCACCGTTAGACTCGCCACGGGGAAAACGGGGGTTCTCTCCGTGACCACCCTTCGGCGTGAGAATAAGTACAGGTTTATGAAGATGAAGAAATGTAAATGAAGTGAATGTAACTTGAAGATTGTACCTGAATTATCCTTCTATTTATAGCCGAAGTTTGGGCGGGAAAACTTGTTGGTGAAATATTGACGGAAAGTGTTAATTCCGTGAGCGGTTATTTTTCCCTCCGTTAATCACTTAACGAAATGTGAGAGCACACGGATCGCGATCTTTGATCAACGTATGGGGTATTACCACGTGGAAGGTGGGCAAGTGAAGATCGTTCTTCAATTCAGTGCCATCATCGTGACTTCAAGAGAGCCTGGGATGATGACACATGGCTAGACGGTTATAACCGTCTAGTGATGCACGATAGAGCCTTCTGGAAGATTACAGCTGTAATCCTGTGTGGCTCCTTACTGTATGGTATCGGTGAAGTAAATAATATCCAAGTCTGGGTATTATTTATGCGAGAGTGTATATCAGGATTTTTATCCTTATTCGTTATGGTGGTTGGCGCGAGGATTCGTTAGTTTCCTTTTGGCGCGCAGGTGCTGCTTGTTTTTCTTCTAAGTTCTCTTTGTAGGACCAGTGCGTGGCCGTGCAAGGTCTAAAGAGGGCTAGAAGGATGAGGTTGTGGTTTGGTCCCAAGTACTCGAAGCGAGGTTTTTGGGACCTTACCCCTTCAGGTACCAATAGTTTAAAATCACTTCCTAGGATACCAACTTTCCATTTCTTAACATGTGGGGGTATTAATGTTACATGCCTGGTTGACTCTAACTCTGACACCCTCATGTCACACCCTGATATTTCCACATATCCCAGTGGGCCCGGTGGGGAGTATCGTGACGTAGTTGATATCGTCATAGACAATTAAACGCAGATATAGCACAGCGGAAGGCTTGGAATGAATTTACTATTACAGACCGAGTGTTCAAAGTTCAAAATAATTATACAGATGGTTGTAATAAAGGATCCACAGGCGGATCTAATAAATTTACAAAATGATGTTTAACAGACTTTGGGGCATCCTAAGGATTTGCAAGATCCTCTATTGATACCAAGCAGCTCCCAGCCTAATTTCGTATAGTACCTGCCACTTAGTCTTTTGAAAATACGCCAGTTTACACTGGTAAATTCAATTAACTGACACAATTGAAAATATCTTCAAAAATTGATTTAGGTGCACAAGGCACGAAAAATCTTTTATAACTTGGGACGATTAATAATTTTAATCTTGTACACAGTTTTACATGTTTGTCAATACATATGGGGCCCAGTATAGAAATCAAGACATGATTAACTGACACACCACTTATAAAACCCACAAAGGAGTTATCCCCAACTTGTAGGTAAAATTTATATTTTTAGTATTTGCATCTGTCAGGTGTATGCCTACACCCCGTGCATAGGTTGTGGCCATTAGTAACTTAAATGAGCCGAGGATATCCAGGACACGGTCGCGTTATCCCCCAATGTTTAAGTTATCAAACAAAACTGGTTAAAACGAGTTATGCAGATTTGATAGCCACAATCCGGCTAAGTGATCCCATACACGGCTAAGGGAAAATAAGTTAAAAGTATTTACCTGAGTTATAACTTGATTTAAGTTCAAGAATTAATGACTCAGTCGTATAATTCACTTATACACGTGTAGATAGCTTTTACCGGGAGGCTCTAGTCTGGAATGATGGTAATATTAACCAATTAGAAGCCTAACGGGTCCTATTCAAGTTATACACTTAGACTGGCTAGCTTAAAGAATGAATTACGGTACAATACACTAGATTAAGTGATGACCGTATTAGAATGTAATTTAGACCCAACAAGTATGAAGACTTGTATAATTTGGGTAAACTAAATACATTCTGGAATTTGAAGTTTAAATGATAAGGTTAAACCCGTTTCAGTTAATTAATGTTAACTAGTTACATAAGTCGAACCGAACGCGTATAAGCGTTAACGGGTAACCGGATGAGTCATATACAAGTTCCATATGTTATTATACTTAAAACATGTTATAATATCAGTAAGATATCAAAATGTATGCCCATAAAGGTTTTAAAACCGAATTAAGCCCCATAAGGTCATTTTATGACTTATTAAAGGAGCTTGCAATTAAACTGATGTTTTGGTCATAAACATTCTATAAAATATTTAATTTATGATATAATATCATTAGGATTATAAATATATGTGTGGTTTATGCTTTAAGACCAAACTATGCACCGTAGGGGTATTTTGGTCATTTCACACATAGTTTTAAGGACTTATTTGGGATTTCGAGTTCATGACTTATACCTACTGTAAAAATATTTAAAATGGTTTATAAAATTAGTAGGTAACAAGTCTTGGGTGCTAAGTATGGTTTATAACCATATTATGCACCTAAACGACGTTAAAGTCGTTAAATGACGATAATTACGATGTTTAAGTAATTCTGATGTTATGACCAGCTTTGAATAGTCAAAATATGTTATTTGTTATGAAATATCAGTAAGTAAAAGTCTTGTTATGTTTAAAACTCATTTTAAGTGCCGTAAGGGCATTATCGTCATTTAAGAACATTTAACAAGAACGTGTGCATAAACTCAGTATATAATCAGACTTGATATCCCAAATAATCTTAAAGATGATATTATATCAGTATGTAATGGGTTTGTCAAGAAATTATGTTTAAAACTCATTTTATATGTAAAAGGGCATTTTAGTCCTTTTAAAAGCATGATTTACGATTAATTATGTAAATTCAGTTTATGACCAGAATATTAACATCAAAACATGCTAAATATTTTTACTTATCAGTATATAACTCATTTGCATGCTCATTTGTTTTTAAAACCTCATTTTTAAACAAAAGGGCAATTTAGACAACATTAAGCATAATAGCGGAACCTTGAAAAATAACTCAGATTACTATATGACCATGTAATATAACCTCAGAGGGTTAATACTACAACATAATATGGTCACAAAGGAACCTTAAAAGAAAATGAAACTATACTAATTCGGGTTAGAACTGAAAGTCAAAGCAGAAGTAAAACTTCCCGACTTTCAGTTGCGAACCGACCTTAAACCTAGAATTGTCGGGTTGAACATGTTTACACATGTTCTATTAATCATTACTGAGTTAATAAAGTGATAAAACATGTTTTATAACATCTACATTATCAGATTTGAATTATTTTAAAAACTGACCAGTTTGACTTTTTAAATTAATAACTTTGACCCGACAATTGACCAAGCAACCGTGATTATTAAGAGGTGCCCTTTTGAGGTATTAACACCTACCTAATTACGATCACGTAGCCATGTTCTACTCGAACAATGGCTAGACCATAATGGTCTAAGCCGAAAGTCAAAGCGTTTATCGTAAAACTTTGACTTTCGGCTTTTAAAAGCCTATAAAACGAAAACCAGTGGCTAAGGACACTTACAAAGGGTCCTAGCTTGAAAAGTTGACTGAAGTGGAGTCTCCTATAAGCAGGAATCTCCAAGAAAGCAAGTACAAGTGAGAAGAGAGTGATTTTTGAAAGGTGCAAGGAATAATGGCTCCACATGACCTCTATTTATAGTTGAACATCAAACACTTGGATCATACCAGGAGTTAGGGTACTTCAGAGTTCAGCCCAGGTGTCTAAACTGGTTTTAAAAACCATCAAAGACCTGCAGCTGTCCAGACCTTACTACGCATTTGGACTCGTCGCGTTACGCAACAGGATAGGGGGCGAGTTATCACGTCATGCTAGGGCATCACCAGGATTCAAAAATTGTCAATTTTGGTCCCTGGTTCTCTAAAACTCATAATATGTTTCATTTTTGACATAATAAGCCCCTCTATGCCATTTTAAGTTTTATATTTGGCGTTTTGATCCTTCAAGTTAGGTTATAGGTATTCCCGGAAGTATAAACCAACATCGTTAAGTTCCGGTTTTGATAAAAGGTCACTCAGAGGTATAATTACACATGTTGACGCTTTTAACCCTTCGATTCACAAACTTATGATTTAAATCACAAACGGCTTCGTACGTCCAACATGTGGCTCATTATTAAATACGAATACTATAAAAGGTCATTCAGAGGCATATATTATGCATGTTAACACTTTTAGTCCCTCCACATATATCTTTTCACAATTTGGCAACAATAGTCCATCATAGTCAACATTTGACTTATTTAGGGTTTAGGATACGTGTCATTACATTATTGGACACGATTTTACGAGGTGTTACATCCTCACCCCCTTAAAAGAAATCTCGACCTGGAGATTTACTAAAACAAGTGGGGGTATTTCTATCGCATAGTGGACTCGACCTCCCACGTATATTCGGGGCCTCAACGGGCATCCCATTTGACCTTTACAATAGGCACATGTTTCCTTCGGAGCTTTTTAACCTGTCGATCCTCGATCGATATTGGTTTTTCAACAAACCTCAGGTTTTCATCTATCTGCACGTCTTTATGAGACATTACTAGCGACTCATCGGCTAGACATTTCTTTAAATTGCAGATGTGGAACACATTGTGAATTCCACTAAGCTCCTCAGGTAAGTTTAATTTATATGCTACAGATCCGACACATTCGATGATCTCAAATGGTCCAGTATATCTCGGGCTTAGTTTTCCCTTCTTACCAAAATGCATCACACCCTTCCAGGGTTATACTTTCAGTAAGACCTTGTCCCCTACCTGGAACTTTAGAGGTTTTCACCTCTTGTCAGCATAACTTTTCTGCCTATCTCTGGCAGCTATCAGATGATCACGGATTTGTATAATCTTATCCGTCGTCTCGAGGATTATCTCAGGTCCTGATAGTTGGGCCTCCCCAACTTCTGCCCAACAGACGGGCGTTCTGCATTTTCTCCCATATAAGGCCTCGAAAGGCGCAACCTTTATGCTCGTATGATAACTGTCATTGTAGGAGAATTCAATTAGGGGGAGATGGTCATCCCAGCTACCACCCAAATCAATGACACAAACACGAAGCATGTGTTCCAAAATTTGCATAGTACGCTCACTCTGTCCATCAGTCTATGGACGGTAAGTCGTACTGAAATTCAAACGAGTGCCCAAAGATTGCTGGAAACTTTTCCAGAAGTGAGATGTATATCTAGTATCTCTATCGGATACAATGGATACTGGCACTCCATGAAGGGACACAATCTCGTCCACATATAACTTTGCTAATTTATCAGAGCTATGAGTCTCCTTTATGGGTAAGAATTGAGCTGACTTAGTCAGTCTATCAACAATAACCCATATTGTATCATTTCCATGATTAGTTTTAGGTAACTTGGTTATAAAATCCGTAGTTACCATTTCCATGTGGGAATTTCAAGTTGTTGTAGCAGTCTTGACAGTTTTTGATGTTCGGCTTTAACCTGCAAACATGTCAGACACTTAGCTACATGTATGGCTATGGATTTCTTCAAACCCATCCACCAATAATTTGCTTTCAGATCTTGATACATCTTTTCACCTCTAGGGTGAAGTGAATATTTAGAGTTATGCGCTTCCTGGAGGATTAAGTCTCTAAGTCCTTAAACGATCGGAACCCAAATTCTACCATTGAATCTGAGGATCCCATCATTCCCAGGTGGCAACAGATCAACAGTTCCACCCAGTCCTTCACTAGGAAGGTTTGTTTCCAACATAGCTTCTTTTTGTGCATCTAACAGCTTTTCATTTAACCTGTTCTTTAGCTATATACTTTTGGCATTAATACGTATAGGCTTAATTCTTTCTTTGCGGCTCAGCGCATCAGCGACTCCAAGTCATGGGTGGTGTAATTCCTTTCATGCACCTTTAGTTATTGTGATGCATAGGCAATCACTTTGCCCCTATGCATAAGCACAAAGCCCATGCTAGTGTGCGAAGCATCACAGTAGACAACAAATTCTTCTACGCCTTCTGGTAGAGTTAGCATAGGAGCATTGCTCAGCTTATGTTTAAGAACCTCAAAAGATTCTTGTTGTTTTGGACCCCAAATAAATTTTACATTCTTACGGGTCAATGTAGTCAAAGGAGTGGCTATCCTTGAAAAGTTCCCAATTAATCTTCTATAGTATCCAGCCAGACCTAAGAAACTACGGATTTCTGAAGGTGCCTTAGGTGCTTCCTAGTTCATGATTGCTTCTATCTTAGCGAGATCCACTTGGATACCACGCTCACTTACAACTTGTCCAAAGAAATGGACTTCACGAAGCCAGAATTCACACTTGGAGAACTTAGCATAAAGTTTCTCCTGTTGTAGAAGCTCTAAGATACACCGAAGATGTTTCTCGTGATCAGAATGATTACAAGAATAGATAAGTATGTCATCTATAAAGACAATGATAAACTTATCTAAGTACAGCTTGCAGACTCGATTCATGAGATCCATGAATGCTGCAGGTGCATTAGTGAGCCCAAAAGGCATCACTAAGAATTCATAATGGCCGTATCTGGTTCTAAACGCGGTCTTGGGCACGTCTTCAGTTCTAACCTTGGGTTGATGATACCCTGACCTCAAATCTATCTTTGAGAAGAAGCTGGCCCATGCAGTTGATCGAACAGATCGTCGATCCTGGGCAAAGGATAACGATTCTTGATCGTTACTTTGTTTAGTTCACGGTAGTCAATGCATAGATGCATTGAACCATCCTTCTTCTTTACAAACAAAATCGGTGCTCCCCAAGGAGATGAGTTGGGCTGAATAAAACCCTTCTCCAAAAGTTCATCTAATTGAGCTCTCAACTCCTTCATCTCAGCCAGCGCAAGTCGATACGGAGCTCGTGCAACTGGTGCAGCTCCTAGGATGATGTCGATTCTGAACTCTACTTGCCTTTTAAGAGGTAATCCTAGTAGCTCATCAAGAAAGACATCGGGATAATCAGTGATGACTGGAATTCTATCTTGGGCTTTGGCTCATCTACGGTCACTTGTGCCATGTAGATGACACATCCGCTCTTCAAGCACTTAGATGCCTTAAGTATTGACACTTGATCAGGTAATCCATATTGTGTATCTCCCTGAATGATGATCATTTCACCGGAAGGGGTTTTAATGTCGACGAGTTTGTTGTGGCATGTGATACGTACTTGGTTAAGGGATAACCAATCCATACCCAAAACTACGTCGAACCCCGCCAATTTCATTGGCAGAAGAGATAACGGAATAGAATGATTCTTAATGGATATTAAACATCCATCAAGAATATTCGAAGCGGTTTCTAAGGTACCATCAGCAAGCTCTACCTCATATTTAATGTCTAGAGTTCTAATGGGCAGATTTAACAGTTCACTAAACTTAAGGTCTACAAACTTATCTGCACCTGAATCAAATAAAACTCTAGCATAAATATCATTTAAGAAGAAGGTACCTGTTATAACATTGTCATGTTTACTGCTTGCTTCGCGTTCATTTGGAGTGCACGAGCATTCCCTTTCTTAGCCTCATCAGGCTTCTTCGTATTCTTGGGGCAGTTTGTTTTGATGTGCCCCTTTTCATTACAGCCATAGTAGACTGCATCCATCAGATTCTTACACTCCAGGGTTTTGTGACCCTTCTTCTTACAAATTCCACTGGTTTTAGCCTGTGGATCTATGGTGCACTGCCCCCAATGCCTGCGATTGCAATTCTTATAGGTGGGCTTTTCGCCCGATCTATCTTGGTTCTTTTTGAACCCAAACCTCCCCTTTTTTCTTCTTGTCAGAATGGTGGGAGTTATCATCTTCTCTCTTCCTCTTTCCATCATCAGTGGACTTTCCAGACCTGCTTCTGATCACATCTAATGTGAGGGACATGAACAGATCAACAACGGATCTATAAGTAGCAGGCTTAGAAGCCTTCACATTCCCTTTAACCTCTGGCGCGAGAACACCAATGAAGCACGCAATGCGCTTTGGTTCGGGTGTAACCAGATATGGGACCACTCTTGACATGGAATTAAAGTCAGCGACGTAGGTCCTGCATTCCAAATTCTTCATGACTAGAGTCAAAAAGTCTATCTCAACCTTTTCCACCTCATGTTGAGGGCAGTAAGTTTCTTTTACAAGGTCCAAAAACTTGGACCATGACAGATTATAGAGGGGAATCTTCCCCGTGGACTGAACTAAAGCTTTCCACCACGTTAGGGCATCGCCCTTGAACGATTGAGACACATATTTCACAATGTCTTCTTTTGCACACTGGTGTGTGCGAAGCGTGATGATTTTATTAATATATTGAGCCCATTTTACGCATTAATCAAGTTTTAAATTTATAAAACATGATATTCTACTAACACTAAACACACACTTGGTCAAGTGCACCCATCGTGAGCGTAGTATAGCGTTGGTAAGATATCAAGGTCGTCCAAGGACACAAGAGCTTTTAGTACCAGTTTATCCTCAAAGTCTAATCAATCTACATTTTTTGAGAATAGTTTTGAAACATAAAAATAAAAACTATAAATGCAGAAATAAAATAAAATAAAAACAGATAGACAAGATGAATCACTTGGATCCGACTCGTCTTTAATGTATCCTTTGATGATTTTCGCACTTTCGGACTTTTTAAGAGATTATCTTAGTTATAGTAGTAGGCCCCTCTTTTGAAGGTGATGTTACCCTCAACCCAGTGGTTTGAGTCAGTAGGGATACAATCCCAAAGGGTCGGAATATTGAAAGATAATTAATTAAGTTATTAATGCGAAAAGTGGTAGGCCCCTCTTTTGAAGGTGACGTTACCCTAGGCTAAGTGGTTTGAGTCAGCAAGGATACAATCCCAAGAAGCCGGTTTAATGTATTAATAGTAGTTTACATATGAGGGGTTCAAGTTATTCACACCCCCGCCATCCAATACCAGTGGGTATTGAAGGAGGTCCTAGTAAGCTTGAACCAGGTCCTTACAGGATCTATACACTGAACAAGGCAAGAACCTTACCAAACCATTCCCCTAACCCCCGACCAGGTAGTTAACATGCTTTTATATAGACCGTAAAAACAAGAATGATGCAATCTTTTACTTTATATAGACAGTAAAGTAACGCCAAGACACCACGGAAAAATGATAGGAATAATTCAACTTCAACATAAGAAACTAGTTATTAAAGTCATTAATACAAAACCAAATAAAAAGTGTCGAAAGATTAAAAATCAAAAGTAATACAATAAAGACTTGTCTTCACCAAGTGATGTAAGAGGCTTAACAAAACATGGCCTTGGATTGGCAAGAACCCTTACGATCAATCTTGGATCCCGACACTACTACACACTCTAAAGATGGATGATCGATAATATCACAGCCCCCGGCCCCACCCTGGGAGCGGGAGCCGCGGGCCAGTCAGATGGTATCGGTGTTTATTAATTTGGCAGCGGAAATTTACATCAGGACCGTATTTAGGAAATATTTATCAGAGTTTAAAACACCAAAATTTTCATATATAATAAATACATGGGATAAAACCCAAGTTTCCTTTACAATACATTTACAGGGATGAGCCCTAATTATTGAGAACAAACTCCCCTATTTATTTAGGTAACTTTTATAGCCACTTTTCTAAGCCTTCAGTGTTCTCCAGCTGGCTTCTATTAGCTTCATATTAAGTTGCCTGAAACGCGTTATAAAAAGTTTTATCAGCAAGAAATACTGGTGAGTGCATCCCTATTTAATCAAAAAATTTTTTTATCACATTACAGTATTGAGGGCATCCGCAATTACATTTGTTTATATCTACTCAATTACCACCCACGGTACTGTCAATCCTGACTTGTGGTCATGCTACTACTCACAGTGTAGTAACAAGTAATGTATACAAAACCCAAACATACCGACAGTAATTGTAAAATCACAAATACTCAATCACTGTTAAATATAATTTAAAACAATTGAGGTTTTGTAAAAACAGTTTGCAAAAAGGGGAATAACTCACATTTATAGACTTAGGTATTTCTACAGGCTTTCTGGTAATATTATAGCTTCTTGTTGCTTCTCCTGATTATTATTTATTAAATTTAGACAAAGCACATGTGTTAGTAAGATAACCCAAATCACCTTAGCCATACAACACGAGACAGAACTCCAACGAACTGAGTTAGGCAGAGCCTTGACATGCGTTAGGGAGTTCTAGATCAATCGGGTAGGGTAACGAATATGTGATCGAGGTTATAATACTTACAAAGAGGCAGAGCTTCGCTTATTAGGGGTGATTTGGCTATAAATTTCACCCATAGAAGATTGAGAGAGAATTTAGAATTGAACGGTTTGCAGAATGAGGCCTTCGGCCCCTTTTATAGGGCTGATCGAAGGGCGGCTCGCGCCCCGTGACGCCCCCTTGCTTTTTCTTCGCGGCCCGCGAGACCCTAGACTAGGGTTGTAGGGTTGGTGAATCAATGGTGTAGGTTCAACACGCATGGGGACACGTGGCAGCCGGATGGCTCGTCTAGTGTCACCTCGTCGCGCCCCGCGACAGAACTTGTGATCTTGGTCGCGGCCCGCGAGCGACATAAATTATTGTTTTATTTGAATTTTATAAATATAAAGGTATTTTAGGGCCGTTCCTAGTATATGGGGTATATTTTAGGACGTGTAGGGGTGTCAGGGGTGTTTTAGGATGGTGGTTATACTATTTAATAAAATATATAATGCACTCGTGTTAAGTATAATAACCCAATTTAACTTTATCAATATGTCACGAGACAGAACCCCAACGTACTTAGTCGGGCAGAGCCTTGACATGCGTTGGTGGGTCCTAAACCAATCAGATAGGGTATTGACTCAGTGATCAAGGGTTACAACACTTAAAACGAGGCATGGCTTTGTAGGATTTAAGGGTTAATAAAAAATGAACTATATGCAAGCACGGAGAGGGGCGACAGGAATGAAGGGGTGTAACGCCCCAATCCCATAATACAACAACACGTGGCGGAAATATCGGGGAGTCACGTTACAAATTACTCACAACTACTGGTACTAGATTGATTCAATCTTATTAACATCGTTTTACAAACAAAGAATACATGTAATTATCTTTTGATTAAAGAAGTCTAAGGTCCGGATGCAGTCCTATGCGTTGCATGCTTGAACAGTATAAAGTCCTGAAACATATGTGAAAATAAAGTCAGCATAAAATGCCGACGAATACATAGGTTTTGTAAGCCAAATAAATGGCAAGAGTTTGATATTGCAATACTTTGACAACTACAAGAGTTGTCGATTGAAAATGAATCTTGAAGCCAAAGAATGGCAAAAGTTTAGTATTGCAATACATAATCTTGATTGTGAAAACTCGTGGCAAAAAGTATTGTATATGGCAATATGATTATTACTACGTAATTTTTTATGCCATTTGAAATTGTACATTGTAACCACGTTAAAATCATTGTAAAACTCGTTAATGTATTATTAGAAAACCAATCAAGGATTAATAATAACAGTTTTGAAATTAATCAAAACTTGTGTGAGTATTATATAAATCAAGTCAATGATTTATAATAATACTTTAGACATCCTTCAAAGAATCTAACATATAAAGATATGGGAGATTCTTCAAGGATTTGGATAATCGAACATTGGACCAATTGTACACAAAATCCTAAAGTGATTCGGATAACGCTACAAGAGTAATAAAATAAGAACACTTATATATAGGAAGTACCAGCGGCGTACCACCATGTTCTTATTTTATTATACTCGTTTCGTTATCTTAATCACAACTATCACATAAACACATAAATTGTTAATCTGTCAATCAACTTGTAAACACGCATTAAAGCACACAATGAATCCAATCAAGGACTCCAATATTAGTACTTTAAACATCCTACAAGAATCAACCTATGAAGATAGATAGATACTATAAGGATTCGGTTTATGTTACATTGTCTACTCACATACGCATTAAAGCACACAATGAATCCAATCAAGGACTCCAATATTAGTAATTTAAACATCCTACAAGAATCAACCTATGAAGATAGATAGATGCTATAAGGAATTTGGGTTCTGTTACATTGAATCATTGAATCAAAACAATCCTAAATCCTAATGGTGATTCTGGATAACGCTACGAAGGGTAATACAATAAACACACTTATATATAGGAAGTACCAGCGGCGTATCCACCATGTGTTTATTGTATTACTCTAGTTTCGTTATCTAAATCACCGACAATCTACACATAAACCATAACCGTCGTCCTGTAAAGTACTTCTTAAAAATCTCACTATGAAGATAGGAAGATCTAAAACTGTACTTCAAATATCCTATAAGAGTCTAACTATGAATATAGGTAGATTTTTTAAGGATTTGGATAAATACCGTATTTGCATAATCGGAATAGTACACATAAAATCACTTAGTAAACACATATATGCCATACATTTGAAAACAAATCAATTACACATATGAATCACCCCAAAACATTTGAAAACGGTAAAAGAGGGGAACTATGTACTCGCCTGGGATTGCATGTAGGTCTTGTTCAAATGATATAACAAAGCTCAAAGGATCAAATGTTCAAGTGTCGAAGTGGTTCCTAGTGTAACGGATACTATGTTAGTGTATCGGGACACGAATCGAAGAAACGGATAGAATGAGGTATTGTAAACTAAATGAGTGTTGGAACTCATATATTATGGTTTAACAAAGCCTACATTCTAAAACGAAACCTAACCTAAGTGCTTACGACCCATTAAGACCCATTAAGGTAGTCTACGCTACTTTAACGTGTCGTTCGCGCGAATGCGCGTTCGAGAAGCCTAACTAGTCCTATGACAAGTATTATATGCCTTAACATATCTACTTTTGTTGTATAATCAGTTTAGATATCAAAACATGTGTTACATATGCTTAAAATGAAATTATGCGCAAAAGGGCATTTTGGTCATTTTCCTAAGGCATATAAACTACCTATCATACAACTAACTAAACGAAGTGACCATAAGGTATAACCTCGGAAGGTTATTCTCTATACAACTATGGTCACAAAATATGTTTGGTCGGATCCTAACGATCGACCAAACGGGTCGGATTCGAAAGTCTAAGCGGTTGTCAAGACCGCTTGACTTACGACCCTAAACAAGCACTAGACTAAAAGTGACGAGTTAAACATTTTAAAACATGTTTAACCAAGTTAGAAAACAGATATGATATCAAAATAAAGTGTTTTGATACCTGAAAATAGCTTCGTTGCAAAATACGCATAAATACGTATTTTGACCGAAACTTTGACTCGTCACTTCGACTAATCGACGTGGTAATCAGTAGGTATAGTCACAAGGGACTATAACCATCGTGATTACGCTCACGTTGCAAAGTTCAAATGAACTTTGCGTTGACCAATTCATGGTCAAAGTAGAAAGTCAAACACTGTTTGACTTTCATGGTTGAAAAGCATAAACAAGCATGAAAGAAGCTTACAAAGGGTCCAAGCAAGGAAGAATTGATCCAAAAACACTCAGGTATGAAGCCTTAGCTTCAACTTAGAGCAGATTTTGAATCAATGTGTGTGGAATGAATGATGAACAAGGTGGGTATTTATAGAAAGTCTTGACCCATTAGGATCTTTACAAGTGTTTTTGAGCAAATCTAAGCTTGATCCTAACCATACACTTGTGGAACATAGTTTAGGATACCATGGGAGTTCAAAAACCAGCCTAAAGTATTGAGAAAATTGCATAAAAGACCTTGAATTTCAAGCTGCAGCTTAAAAATGGAGTTTCTGTCAATATAGGGGCGTCGTGTTCCACAACGGCAACACCCCTTTGCTGTGGCGTGACGCCACGGCCTACCTGAGCCAGAAACTTTCAAAAATTGGCAAGAATGGTCCCTGCAGCATGTTTAAGCCATTTTTTACGCGTTTAAACCCCGTTAACCCATTTTCAAGGCTCTACAATGAAGTTAAAGCATAGGGAACATGAAATATGCTTGAAAACATCTCGGATGTCGGTTCGTTTGGTCGTACGGTTGCGTTGTTCGGTTAATTACGACGGAAGTCGTAACGGACGCAAAATCGATCCAAATTACGCGACGAGTGGTATTTTTGCATTCCAATCACTAAAATAAAATATTTTATTGATTACAAAAAATTTTGGATGTCCGGATATGTTCAGAACGTAAGATATGCGCGTAAAGGCAAACTTATGCACTTTTTGACGCTTTTAGTCCCTATTGATCAAATAAGCATATTTTCGCATACCGAACCCCTCAAAGCCTATTTCTAAGATATGTAAAGGATATTTAGGGTATGTTTAGCTTATTATCAAGTTCCGGAATGTTCGTTACAGTACGAATCAGAAGACTTTCACAGTTTGATGCAAATAGTCCCTGTGATCGAATAAACTTGTTTTTGACACACCAAAGCCTTCAAAACTTATTTGTAAGTTATATAAAAGTTATTTAAGGTATGTTAAGCCTATGTCACTATTCCAGAGTGTTTGTCGCATTAAACTGATTACGTTTACGTACCAGTTTGCGTATAACTTTCCAGAAAGCGATTTAAAGCTTGAAATTGAACTTAAAATCGAAACGTGAAATTGTCAAACATAAAAAGCAAACATTGAGAACAAAAACACATTGTTTCTTTGATAAAGGATATTGTCCTACATCGTGCGGTGTTTACGGAGCACAAGTGTCACAAGGGGAATGAGCAATTTTGAAGAGTGAACATCTACTTCTATTTATACATGCACTTTAGCTTGCAGTTCCCGCTTATATGGCCACAAATGCAATTGTTCATTAATTGTTGGTTGTAGATTATGGTGTCCACGTACACCATACATATTCATTTCATATTGTTCTCATGCATGCATTTTAATATTATTATTTTATTTAATATATATATTATAATTAGTTTAACTGCTTCACTCATTTATTGTTTATAACTTCTAAAATAAGACGTTTTATAAAATAATTAATATGTCATTAGAACGAGAATATTGGCGTCTACATTTTGACCCAAGTTTCATAAAAACGGAGTAAGTTCAAATATAATGTATTTTTATAATTTAATTATTAAATGGATCCTAGGTCCGTCTAGGTACTTTCATATTTTTATCGGTCGATTTACCCATAATCTACCCGTTTAATAATATAAGTTTTTATATACTTTATTTTAAATTTTATAAATAAAATTTTTGGGAATGTTACATCCTCCCCACCTTGTTTTAAATCTCGTCCTCGAGATTTACTGAAATGTGGAGGAATACTTTTAGTTCGTCACTGCTCCTAGTTACTAAGTATATTCTGGTCCTTGCTTTGAATCCCACTTTACTTTGACCAGAACTATTTTCTATGTTTTGAGACTCTTATCTTCTCAAGAGTTCTTAATGAAAGTAAAATTACTATTAGCGTAAGTTTTTAGATGTTTTGTGTCTTAGCACAACTTTTAGTTACAGGTTTCCTAATGCATTAATAATCTAAAGTAACACAAGGGGAATTCTTATACTTTCGATGGCGTCTAACTTAAAGGGTTCCTGTCGTTCATCTTGTCACACGAGTTACGCGATGGATGATCAAACGAAATAGTGTTTGATACCGAAATTATATACGTATACGAGAGAATAAATCTAAAATTTATCATTGACATACTTGTTCGTGATTTTATTCCTACTTGTCAATCATTATGGTCTTTGGATTTCCTTATAGATATACATATCTATATAATCATATATTTCACATATTTGTAATATACATACCATTCATAAAATCAATGTATTTAATAGATTCATATTTTCAAAAGCAGGTCAGACATCAGGTCATGGTACTATTTAGGGAATTCCATTAACATAACATATACCCCATCTTACCCGGTCTCGCCTGAGAGGTATCCCCATCTTACTGGGACAAACTTGAGAGTCTACCACACCATACCCAGTCTTGCCGAAGAGGTAATTGTTATTGTATTTCCCATAAATAGATTTTCTCAAATCATGATTTTTAAAAGTGCATCATTTATTTTGGCTTGCATCAAGAAACAAGAAATTTAGTATTCTCAGGATGGATCATATTCTAGAACCGAGTAGTACTAATAAACAAGGAATAATAGTGGCCATGTGTTATTGCTTATTTATCATACTTGCACTGTTCTAGTCATTATCCTCACGGCATACCAACATCCAACACACTTTATCTACGCAATTAATTAGCTTATCTTGAAGCTTATACTAAAGCATTTTTTTTCTTAGGTTCAAGTCTAAATACTGTCATGGGTGTTACCAGTAAATATCAATATCCTAACTCTTTTTGTTTAAGCATAGGTATTATTATGGTTGTAACTTTCTTTTGTTTGGAAAATGGAGTTTTGACAAAAAAATATCATTGTCTCCATTGATACCATGGCTAGGTTCGATGTGATGAGTATGCTTACAGCTAACTCTATTCATGCTTATATATTATTAGATTCCGTCGCAACGAATATTTTATTGAGACATATGTCATTTTAAAACATAATACGTTTCATGATTTATTCTTATAATGACTTCATGTTTTCATATGAATCACCAGTGATATTTTCTCTAATGTTTATCTACAGAAGATATTTGATTAGTATATTGTATATATCATCAAGAAATTCTATTATATATATGCATATATGTGTATATTTATTATTTAGAAACATAAAATTTCAAATCTCTAGTTAATATTAAAAATTGTATACACACACATATATAATACTAAATTATTTTGTAATTTATAAAAATACAACTATATATATCTGATAGTACCAATCCTCAAGCTTATTCCCATAACTTTATTATCCTTTTTATAATAATAAAAATAGTAATAGTATATTGAAATAAATTCTGTTAATTTTATTGAACATAATATTTTGGAATTAAAGGTTGGATAATTACCATTTTAAAGAAAAATATAAACTTTCTGGATTAATGGGAACAATTTCATTTTTAACTAGTGGGTTGAATCATATTGGTTTAAAATATTAAACTTAACTCTTAATTTATAATATATTATATCATTTACTCAAAGAAGTATTATAGTAGGTAATACAAAGTTTGACGCTTCTAAATTGATTCTACATATACTAGGTAATTAAGTAATATATGTGTATTAGAATATATATGTACATATCTCAAAAAATGATAATATTAATTTGTTTAAAGATATTACAATATTAAAATTGTAATTTGATTTTTAAATAAAGCTATATAAAGGACAAATGTATTAAACATACATTTGAGTCAATTATTTTTATGTGGGCATTCATTTTAATTCTAGCTTGAAAATGAAACAACAACTAGAACGTTTAGGAAAATTTAATGTGTCAGGTAAAATAAATAAATAAATAGATACTAAATTATGGATTTAAGTCGGATAAGAAAAGATGTTTTCATTTTTGTAATATCTTTACTTCTAAAAATTAATTATCTAATCTCTTTTATATGTATCGATTGTTTAAACCATCAAACCCATCTTTTCTCTTCTTTTATTATATATCATAAAAAATTATTACTTCTTTTAAATATAATATTCTAAATGATAGAGAATAAAAACATGATTATTTATACAGTAGAAACTCGATAAATTAATACTCGATTATTTAATAAACTCTCTAAGATAATATTTTTTGCCGGTCCCGACTCGGGGATAGGGCGCTAAATTAATAATTCCCTAAAATTATAAGATAATACATTTTTGATAATTTCTTTAGACCCCATATAAAATATAAATTAATAATTCCTTATTTATAGCATATTACATGAATGATTTATGAAGGTTTCTTGAAAAATGACTCAATTGTCTTTTGTTTTTTGTTGAAATCAATTTCCCCTTGAATCTCGTCTCTAATTTTCCTTAGCATGGTAAGAACTTCTGGTGTTGTTTTCTCATAGCTCAACAAGAAATTGTTCAATGTGATTGCCGCTTTAATAGCTTCGTTTCGCGAAGGGGGCTCCATTGTAGAACTTTCATCATCTTCTTCATCGATATCATCTTTATTAATTCTAATAACGCTTTCAATAATTTCTTCATCAGTCAACAACATGCATTGTATACAATAATTAAGTGGAAGCTTGAAAGGTGTTTGTCAACTAAGTATTCTACTATAAATTAAAAAAATATTAATTAATATATAAATTAATAATTATTAATTTATCGATTAATTAATAACTCTTTTAATTAATAAATTTTGGTGGTCCCAAGTGTATTATTTTATAGAGTTTCTACTGTATATGATTACCATAATATATATAATAATATTTTGATCATACCCTTTCTTTAAATTATGTTATAGTTTTAAATGTATAAATTTTACATGTATCCTAAAATAAATTTTAGTTTACATTATATACACGTATACATATATAAAATATATAAACATTATTTAAATGTATTATAGTATATATATTAAATAAAATACAATTGTAATATATATTATCCTATATTAATAATGAAAGTCGATGAACAGTATATATAGTTCTTTAATACTTTTATGGTTTTAATATTATAATAACAATAACTATCATTATTATATTTATGATTGTTATTCTTATAGTTATGTTTTCTTTTTCTTTATAAATTTATACTAAAAGTTTAATAATATTAATTTAATATGTTTCAGTAGTTTGTATGTAATAACTTAAATTTCTTTTGAAATATTAGTAATAATATTGAACAAAATAAAATAATATAGAATATGTATAGATTTAATTTTATATATATTTTCATAAAATTTAGAAAATATAATTAGAATTATGTAAAGACTAGTTTATTATAAATATATTAGTATATATAACAAATTTGATAGAACCTTATGAATAGTAAAATAATTGCCCAAGCTTTGAAGGTTATTTATGGTACTACCATACTTTATTTGGTTAACTAATACTCAGTGTTCTTAAACAAATTTGGTAATATATATATATATATATATATATATATATATTTAGGTAAAGAGTACTATACAATATTGTTTATCGTACATTACGTACGCTTCAATCTCAGCCGTCAGATCATCTTCCCGCATTTTAAAATCGCATGTTGTTTTTTTTTATAACAATTTCGCATGTGATAATTTTTGATGAATTCGCATGTTTTTTTTGTACCAATTTCGCATGTGATAATTTTGATGAAATAGCATGTTGTTTTTTTTATAACAATTTCGCATGTGATAATTTTTGATGAATTCGCATGTTGTTTTTTTGTACCAATTTCGCATGTGATAATTTTGATGAAATAGCATGTTGTTTTTTGTAACAATTTCGCATGTGCAAATTTTGATGAAATCGCATGTTAAAAAACCAACATGCGAAATTGTTACAAAAAAACAACATGCGAATTCAATGCGGGAAGATGATCGGACGGCTGAGATTGTAGCGTACGTAATGTACGATAAGGGCATTTGTACGTTAACCTAACCCTAGGGTTAGGTTAACGTACAAATGCCCTTATCGTACATTACGTACGCTACAATCTCAGCCGTCCGATCATCTTCCCGCAATGAAAATCACATGTTGTTTTTTTTTTGTAATAATTTCGCATGTGATAATTTTGATGAAATAGCAGGTGTTCTTTTTAACAATTTCGCATGTGGTAATTCAATTTCGCATGTGATAATTTTGATGAAATAGAAGGTTGTTTTTTGTAACAATTTCGCATGTGATAATTTTGATGAAATAGCAGGTTGTTTTTTTGTAACAATTTCGCATGTGGTAATTCAATTTCGCATGTGATAATTTTGGTAACAATTTCGCATGTGGTAATTCAATTTCACATGCGATTTTCAATGCAGGAAGTTGATCTGACGGCTGAGATTGTAGCGTACGTAATGTACGATAAGCGCATTTGTACGTTAACCAGCCCCTATATATATATATATATATATATTTATATATATAATGGTAGGTGGTAAGGATCTGATAGAATATAAACAATTAATTAAATATTGCAGATAAATACTCACATTCAATAACATATTAAATATTTACGTTTTTAAATATATATTACATTATTGTAGAATAGATTTCATATTTTACTATGATCCTTATATTAAATTATATATAGTAAATATTTATATAAGGTGGTATTATATTTTAATATTAAACTGTATTACGTATATTTTAAATTTATTATAAGAGTAAATTTTAACTTATTAAATATAACATTATTAAGTGTTAGGTTAACAACTTGAAGGAGTACAGGGAAGTTTCAACTTGGTTCTACTCAAATATATTGAAAAACCTTTTTAATTGGTCATTTTTATACAAAATGTTATAACATTAACTATATTTGTTTATAAAAGCCCCTATCCAACATTTCTTTTAAAGGTAAGTTACCTCAATATATGATACCAGTAGTATTAGGGGTTTAGATATACATGGCTAATTACTGCACACTTCCCCTTTGATTACTGATATTAGGGGTCCTAAATAAATATTTCCATTGTAATTAATTTGAATATACTTATTATATCAAATGTGCTATATAAATGGCTTATCTGTGTAGATACTTTAATTGATATATTTCAAATTAGTACCCGTATAAAACTCTAAACCCCTGTGTATAAAAGCATATTAAAATACATTACATAATTGATATATTAAATATATCAATTTCATCGTGATGTATTGATAGGACATATTTTCATTATAAGTAATCAATTATATTTTAATAAGTATTTTAAACTACCTAAATTGATATATTTAAAATAGTTCTTTTTAAACCCCTGTGCTTTTAATATTTAAATATAACTTAATATATATATCACTTGATGAATTACATAACGACGGTTATTTAGTTTCAATAATTATATAATTAGAATAAACTAAATGCTAATTATTTTAATTATTAATTATTTTGGGGCTTTTATTTAATTCATCTTTTTATGTACTCTGTAAAATTTAATTAGTAATTGATTTTTTTTTTCATATGACTCTATAATTTTTTTGTATTTTACCAAAATTTTGTAGTATATTAAGAGCACCCTATCGTTTATATAGATATTGTCCAAATTAAAGATAAGAATATCTATTATCTATTATATATAATAAACATGAATAATTTTGCTGAGGTGTCATGTTGTGGTGCAAGCTTTTTTGTGATTTGGGCGGGAAATGGATGAGTAAATACGGATCCCGTGTGCAGCTCCAAACTCGTTTTTTTACCCGGCTATATAAACCATGTAATAACCCTATTCTCCTAAATCGTCTCATTCAACAACACTATTCGGAGAAACACCATCGCAAACACAATCACATTTGTTGATTCTTCTTCTATACACCATCACATCTGTTGATTATTGATCTGTAAATGACGAAGGGGTATTCCGGAACGTAAAGGGGATGATGCATTGTTGAATCAAAATTAATTCTTGATTTCCTTGAAATCGGATTGATTTTTTTTCTAAACCCTAGATATTGCCCTCATCTTCCTTATGGTTTAAGCATCTGTAATCTGCACGATTCAAGGTAACCAAATCTCCTTTTGTTGATTCTGTGTAAGTTATATGTTTGTTTATATCAACTGTTTATACGTATGATAATGGTAATTCTCGATGTGTATTATTGATGATAATGATACCTATATATACAAGAGACTAAACAAAATTGATGGAGAGAAAATCTCCTGTTTACAAATATACATGTTGACTAGTAATTACATTAAAAGAGAATAATGGTGGGAGGATATGTAGGTATGTATGTAGACATTTCCTAATACCCCCCGTCAATGCAAGATGGAGGTGGTCCGAGACGAAGCATTGAACGAAATTTTTCAAACAATGGTTTCGGTAGACTTTTTGTGAAGATGTCCGCAACTTGGTTATCAGTGGAAATGAACCTTGTATGAAGCTTACCGGCGGCGACCAACTCTCGAACAAAATGATAATCAATGTCGATGTGCTTTGCCCTTTTATGAGAGATTGGATTTTGACTCAAGAACAGAGCACTCTTGTTGTCACATAATAAGGTCGGAGGGCCCGGTGGTAAGGCGTGAAGCTCCCGTAGAAGATTTGTAACCCAGATGATCTCTGCTGCCGTATTTGCCATTGCTCGATATTCGGACTCACAACTGGATGGTGAAACTGTAGGCTGCTTCTTAGCACTCCAAGAGACCAAGTTTCCACCTAGATAGATGCAATAGCCATAGGTGGATCTTCGTGTGTCAATACATCGTGCCCAATCTGCATCTGAAAAACCTAATAAAGTAGTGTTAGGAGGTCGATCAAATGTAAGACCATGTGATAAGGTGCCTTTAACATAACGAAGAATCCTTTTGACTAGTTGGAAATGAGAGGTAGTGGGTTGATGAAGGTATTGGCTAGCTTGGTTGACGGCGTAGGAGAGATCAGGACGAGTGATGGTTAGGTATTGAAGGGCACCCACGAGAGATCGATAGAGGGTGGGATCATGGAAAGGTTGGCCTTGAGAATTGAAGATATCTTTAGAGGTAAGAGGTGTGGCGACCGGTTTGGAATCAAGTAAACCCGCTCGTGTGAGAATATCGTGAGCATACTTGGATTGATTTAGAAAAAGGCCGGATTTGGTGTGAGTTCAAGGCCAAAAAAAAAAATTTGAGGGAGCCAAGGTCTTTGATTTTGAATTCTTCGTTAAGACGAGAAGTGAATTTGTTGATGAAGGAGTCATTATTTCCAGTGATAATGATGTCATCAACGTAAACAAGAAGATAAATTAAGGTACCTTGGCGAGAGTAGACAAACAAGGATGGATCGGACCGACTGTTTTGAAAACCGAGGGTGAGCAAGAACATGCTTAAGCGTTGGAACCAAGCTCGTGGTGCTTGTTTTAAGCCATAGAGAGCACGCTTAAGTTTGCACACGTGGGTGGGATAGTTGGGATCTTCAAATCCTGGCGGTTGTTCCATAAAAATTGTTTCAGTGAGATGACCGTTCAAAAAGGCATTATTAACGTCTAATTGACGTAGGTGCCAATTATTGATGATGGCGAGACTGAGGACAACTCGTATGGTGGAGGATTTTACAACTGGACTGAAGGTGTGCGAAAAATCAAGTCCCGGTATTTGAGTAAAACCTTGTGCTACAAGTCTAGCTTTGTAGCGATCAAGAGAGCCATCGGATTTATATTTAATTCTATAAATCCATTTGGATCCAATGATGTTAGTACGAGTTGGACGAGGAACAAGATCCCATGTTTGATTACCATGTAAAGCACTTATTTCATCATGCATGGCTTGTACCCATTTTGGATCTTTGAGAGCGGTTTTTATTCCCTTGGGAACATGTGAAGAAAAAAGAGAGTGATGGAGATGATGAGTGGAAACCTGTGAAAGGTTTACAAAATGTTTTGGTTTAAAGATGCCATCTTTGGCTCGAGTAGTCATCGGGTGTGAGTTAAGAGGTTGGTTTTGAGTGGGTGGATCATTTGTGAGTGGATGGGCAATGGGTACTGTTTGTGGGAGGGAGTGGTCGTGGGATGGGCTAGAGGGTATTGGGCTTTGATTGTTTGGGCTGTGAGGTGATGATGTTGGGCCGAGAGGAGGTGATGGTGGGTCAGTCGGTTGGGTAGTGGTGGGGAGTGGGTTGGATGGTTGAGAAGTGGGTGGGGCGGAATTGATAATGGGCTGGATTGGATTTTGTGGAGAGGATTGGGCCGATGGGCTGTAGCAAAGAGGAGTGCAATTTTTATGATGGAATTGGCTGTTTGTTTGGGATGTAGATGTGGAACTAGGTGATTTAGAGGGAGTAGGAGTGGGTAAATTTTCATCAAAATTTGTGATGGGTAGAATAGCAGTATTGTTGGGTGAGGTGTTGGTTTGAAAGGGTAGGACATCCTCATCAAATTTCGCATGTCTAGTTGTGTAAACGCGACCCGTAGAAGGATCTAGGCATCGAAAACCTTTATATCTAGGACTATACCCAATAAAAATGCAAGGTGCACTTCGTAGTTGAAGTTTATTTTTTGTATAGTCTCGAAGATAAGGAAAAACACGACAACCAAAAATGCGAAGATTTGAATAGGTTGGTGGTTGATTAAAAAGAACCTCAAAGGGTGATTTTTGGTCAAGAATTTTTGTGGGAAGACAATTGATGATGTAAGTGGCGGATGTGAAAGCATCGAACCAAAATTGTGGTGGGGCATGAGCATTAAACATCATAGCTAGACCGGTTTCGGTGATATGACGATGTTTCCGTTCGGCCCTCCCGTTTTGTTCGGGTGTGTGGGGACATGATAGTCTATGATGTATGCCATGGTTTTGAAAACAAGTTTGCACTTGGTGATTTGTAAATTCGGTTTCACCATCGCTTTGAAAAGTCTTAACATTTGTTGAAAATTGATTTTGAACAAAGGTTAAAAAGGTTGTGAGGATGGTGAAGAATTCCGATTTGACTTTTAAGGGATAGAACCAAGTGAAACGAGAATAGTCGTCTATAAAGACAACATAGTACCGATATCCATCGGTGGAAGGCACGGGTGCGGGTCCCCAAAGGTCATAGTGTATGAGGTCCAAAACATGTTGTGCGCGTTTAGGATTTTCAATAAATGGTAAATGTTTAGCTTTTGATAATTCACAAGGGTCACATAAACCCGGTTTGGGTAACAAGGATGTAACAAAAACATGACAAAGTTTATTTAAAATAGAAATAGTATCAAAAGAGACATGTCCTAAACGACTATGCCATTTATTGAAAGAAGCACGAAGGTGCGAAGCAGAAACAAGGGACTTGTGACTTTGAGTGAGAACATAGAATCCATTTTCACACGTGCCTCTAGCAAGAACCGCCGCTGTTTCTCGGTCCTGAATTTGAAAATAATCGTTAGAAAATAATACATCAACGGGTGAATCATTGGTTAATCTACTAACAGAAAGTAGGTTTTTTGTGAGATTAGGAACAACTAAAACATTTTGTAAAGATATAGAGTCATTTAGTTTGGTGTTCCCAATATGTGTGACGGGTAACGATTCACCGTTCCCAAAGGTGACCCGAATGTCATGGGTTTGGGATTTAGAATTTTTTAAACCACGGTTTGATGGTAACATATGGGTTGTGGCACCTGAATCGGCGGTCCAATCGGGAGTGTCGGATGCTATGTTGCATTGAGCAAGAAAAGCCTCGGCAAGATTCGCATCAAGAGACACCGATTTTTGGGCGTAAGAAGCAAGTTGAGGACAAGTGCTTCCATAATGACCTTCTTTGCGACAAAGTTGACAATGAGGATTTCTTTTGGTGTAGGAGGAGCCACGGCCTCGAGATGAGGAGGCACGGCCTCGGCCACGGTTTGAAGGAGGTCGATTTGAATGGGTTTTGGGTTGATGGGCATAGAATGCGGCTTGGGGAGTTTGAGAACCATGGAGTTTTTGAAGGAACATTTCTTGATTTTCGGCATTTGCCAAAAGATCACGAAATGAAGGAGCCGGTCGAATGGTTCTTTGAGAGGTGGAGAAGTTTTCAAACGAGGCGCCAAGTCCACAAAGGAACCAATGGCGTTTGTCCTCGTCATTGATAGGATGTCCTATAGCGGTTAGTTGGTCGACCAAAGATTTGAACTTTCGGCCAAACTCGGAAACGGAAGAGGTTCCTTTTTGAAGGGTTCGAAGGGTGTCTTTAAGATTATGAATGCGTTCAATAGAACAATGGCTATAGGCATCGGAGAGGGCCTTCCAAACGGCTAGAGCCGTTGTATGTCCGATTGTTTCGGCCATAGCTTCCTCGGTTAAAGTAGAGTTAATTAGAAGAAGGACTTTTTGATCCGCATTTTTCCAAGCCAGAAATTCAGGATTGATAGAAGATTTGTCAGCGGTGGTGATAGTTTCGGGAGGAGAAGGTTTGGTTCCGTCAACATGACCGAGAAGGTTTAGACAGGTTAGGACCGGGGTGATTTGTTTCTCCCATGGGAGGTAATTGGTGGAGTTTAGTTTGATGTTGATAAGGTGGCTAAGGAAATGGAGAGGGATGGTTGAAAAATCTGTGGTGGAGTCGGCCATGTAGCAGAACCAAGAAGGAAAAAAAAAAGAACAGAACAGGGACAAAAGTGAGAGGAGAAAGAAAAAGGGGAAAGATCTTTGTTAATTGGCTAATACCATATGATAATGGTAATTCTCGATGTGTATTATTGATGATAATGATACCTATATATACAAGAGACTAAACAAAATTGATGGAGAGAAAATCTCCTGTTTACAAATATACATGTTGACTAGTAATTACATTAAAAGAGAATAATGGTGGGAGGATATGTAGGCATGTATGTAGACATTTCCTAATAATACGAATAGGTTATAGATTTGTCTATGATTGTGATCTGGGTCTGAATCCTATCTGATATTTTTATTATGATGTTCAATATTTGGTTGAATTTTAGGGTTAATATGTTAATCTTCAGAATTCCTGTTCATCCGACTTTCAAGGGGCAAGTTCTGAATGGCCAATAATCTATTATACCGTCTATTGACAGGTATTTACTAGGTTGTCGTTCAACTTTTCTTTTTTTGTCTTTTTTAAAGTAAAATACATCATCATACAATTGCACAACAGAGGCCAACAACCAGATGAAGTATGCCCCCTTTCTTTTATTCGTTTTTATTGTTTTATGTGTTTCTTTGTATTTGTATTGCTAATAAAGTGCTTGTAAGGATTACAATGGGTCGGGTATTAGTAATCCCATACCCATACCCGGTTGTAAAACCATGTGTGATGTCTCATACCCGGCCCACTGAAACTAAAGTACCATTGATCATGATAGCATGTCACCAGTCATCCGCTGAAAGTCTGAAACATCTATCTTACGATAATATAATAGGTATGCTAAAGGTGAAGTCTATTTTCCATAATAATATAATCTAACTAAAATATAGAATGAAGCCTTAGTAGACAAGGGTTGGTGAAAAACATAAAATATATAAAATAATTAAGTATATGATTCGGGTATATGGTTCAGGTATATAGCTTTGGGTAATTGGGCGGGTATCACCCAATCCCGTACCCGCGGAATATTTTTTTTTCAAATCCCATACCCGGTCCCATACTCATCGGGTTTCGGATATACCCCTCTCAAATGTTTGGGGCTCGGGTTTTTTCGCCATCCCTAAATGCTTGGATATTAGTTAATTATCTAAAATACCCTTCAATAATGACAAAAAAGAGTCTTACAGACCATATGACCACCATAACTATCTAGGTGTGTTACCATATTCGACTTTAGTTAATATTATTTGATCCCGGTCTTTTGGTCTTTTTACAGGATTTTTTTTTCTAATTTAATGTTTCATCTAGGTCAGTATTATTTGATCGCGGTTTTTGTTCTATTCGACTTCAGGAAATTTGTCGGTTCGGGTCTCAGCTAATATAGTTCAGCTGGAAATTTGACTGGTGGCTTGAAGCACTGCAGCATTGGTTTGTGATTGATGAAAGGGTTTTTAGGTAATTTATGATGCTTTTAATTTACTGTTCGAGAGGTATGACTTATGAGGCACTCGTATGCGGATTATACCTTATTAGATATAGCAAAAGTCCTTAGAATTGTTTGAAATGAATATATATATTTTGAAGCTGAATTGATTGAGTTTGTTATTTTCCTTCCACTGTTGACACTATTGTGTTTTGGCTTTTTTGGGTTTCATGAGGATTTACCTTTATTTTATTCCTTTCCTTTGTTGTGTCAACTCCCTTAAACACCCTAATAATAGAGATTTATCTTTGCTCGATTATCAACATGAAGCTTAATGAATCTCAATGTGTTTTACCAGGCTTTTGTCCCATTGGTTGAAAATCCAATAAATATGGAAGAGTAATGTGCATTGGAACAAATCACAGGAGCTAATTCAGACCATAACATAAGCTACTATGGTGATTCCCCAAGAGGAGCTAATTCAGACCATAACAAATCATAGGAGCTAATCCAGAGCATAACATAAGCTACAAAATCCATGTTTTTGACTTTGATAAAAGGAATTTATATTTTCTATAGTTTTTGAGGCTTGGTTTCAAGTGAAACTATGTTGATGTTGGCTTAAAAGACATTGATTCTGCACTACAGATGCTAAAGCAAATATCAAGGTTGAGAGGGTCTAAATTTTCACATAGAAAGTTATTCGAACAGTGTATGTAGTATATATGGTGAGTCTTTGGTTCCTATGGCTAGCTAGAAACATTAAGATTCTCTCCGTGAAGACAAAATCATGGGAGGAGGTTTTAGACGAGGTTAAGTCTAATTCTTTTCTTTTAGTCAAGCATAGGGCTAGAATGAAATGTTTAGATTGGCATGTTTGATGTGATTTCAAGATGTAATATTGGTGTTTGTTTGTTCTAGCATCTTGCTAGATTAAATAATAAGATGTCGTTAAAAAATAGGCATTAAGCATATTTTCTCTGTGGTGACCCATGTTTTGGTGATTAAATTCAAATATTGATTGATTTATAAATTATGATACAAGACTTTGATCTGATGCAGCGTAACTACAAGTGTTTCTGGAACAACTGGATGCCTAAAAAAGTGTGTATCATCGCTTGGAGGGCAGAGTTAGATAGGCTCCCAACTAAGGCTGCTCTGGGTGCCAGAAACACCCAAGTTGGATCTAATTCATTCGCTTTCTGAAGTGACTTCGCTGAATCCCCGGAACATATTTTGTTTTGTGTCAGGTCGCGTAGGTGGTTTGGCAAGTGCTTTTGAGTTGGTGCAAGGTTCCCCCAATTTTTGCTTTTCACATTAGAGATCTCTTGGAGTTGTACAAATTTGTTTTTGCCTCATGGAAAAAGAAAAAGGTCTTTTGGTGTTTAGAGAAGGCGAGCAGTCAAAAAGTTTTTTAGTAGATGTCGGTTTCAATAGCTAAGGTCATAGAAGATACAAAAGTTATAGCTTTCCTCTGGGTAAAAAAAGATAGAACAGGGGTTGGAAATTTGTCTTGGGAAAATTGGAGTGCTTTTGACTTCCATTGTATGGGTAGTTTTTTGTTTTTCTTTTGTTTGTAGTGTGTGTGTGTGGGGTGTTCAGGATGTCCAGATAGTGTTGTTAGATGTTGGTTGTTGGTGCTTTTTTGTGTTTGTGGCTTGGCTTCTTGATGGCCGTTTGTTCTCTTTTATAATAAAAGCTTTTGTTGGCGTTTCAGAAACACACTATTTTCATTTTGTTTGTATTTACTTTCAAAAAAACTAAAAGCTAAAACTTTTGGGTATTAAATTTACGTTATAAAATTTGATGAAAATCTTTAATCCAATTAAGGTTGAATAGTTTTTGAACCAAATTTAACATTGAAGTCAAATCGTTACGTAATTATTAAAGTTTATTGTTAGTAAATTATTACCTAATAATATATTACGTTTATTACCAGTTATTTTACCATTTATAACTTTATTATAAAGACCTTCATTTCCCACATATATATTAATACTAGGTTATCACCCGGGTGGCAACCCGGGCATGAAAATTTAAATTACATTAATTATAAGTGTATCAATAAAAGTAATGCAAATAAAGTGTTATTAGGTATGAAATTTTCTTTATAAGCCGTGTACAAAAACATAAAGAAAAAGACAAATAATTTTACATTTACAATTTACTAAAAGTAACATGAGATTAGTCTACTCTTTACTATCGATCTTCGGAATGGCCGTATTTGAAGCTATAATAAAATTTAAAAATAACTTTAATAATATAATAATCATATAAACTAAAATGATATTAGCAGCCAGCTTACAACCAACAAAAATGATCATCAACTTCCAATCACCAATTAGTTATTGATATTAGCAGCTAGCTTACAACCAATAAAAAAATGTTTTTCTTGGTTGTAAGCTGGCTGCTAATATCATTTTTGTTTATATGATTATTATATTATTAAAGTCATTTTTAAATTTTATTACAGCTTCAAATACGGCCATTGAGAAGATCGATAGTAAAGAGTGGACTAATCTCATGTTACTTTTAGTAAATTGTAAATGTAAAATTATTTGTCTTTTTTTGATGTTTTCGTACACGGCTTACAAAGAAAACTTGATACCTAATAACACTTTATTTGCATTACTTTTATTCATACACTTATAATTAATGTAATTTAAATTTTCCTGCCCGGGTTACCATCCGGGTGATAACCTAGTTAAAACTATATTCATGCATGATTGAATGCACAATTAGGTGTTTATATACATTAACGTGCTATAGCCACCTAAATGCATTATGATATTTATAATACATTATATGTGTTATAAATATATATCCTAAATGTATATATATAATATACGTGTTATATTTTACTAGAAATATAATACGTCTGCCTGGGTAGCCTTTGGGAACATTTAATCATACTGGTCACTCATACTATGAACTAAAAATTTGTTAAAACAACATAAAATCATAATATATATATATATATATATATATATATATGAAGATTTATCTATACAGAATATCACATTAATTTCCTAACATAATGTTTAAGTTTTAGGTATTAAAAGAACACCTAAATGACTTAAACCAGTGGCTTTGATACCACCTTCTGTCACAGCCCCCGACCCCACCGTGGGAGCGGGAGCCGCAAGCCAGTCAGATGGTATCGGTGTTTATTAATTTGGCAGCGGAAATTTACATAAGGACCGTAGTTAGGAAATATTTATCAGAGTTTAAAACACCAAACTTTTCATATATAATAAATACATGGGATCAAACCTAAGTTTCCTTTACAATAGATTTATAGGGATGAACCCTAATTATTGAAAACAAAATCTCCTTTTTATTTAGGTAACTTTTATAGCCATTTTTCTAAGACTTCAGTGTTCTCTAGTTGGCTTCAATTAGCTTCATATTAAGTTGCCCGAAACGCGTTTTAAAAAGTTTTATCAGTAAGAAATACAGGTGAGTGCATCCCAATTTAATCAAAACAATTTTTATCACTTTACAATATTGAGGGCATTGTAAGACCCTTACATTCTCTTTATATTTCATACCATATATAGTGCATTTAAAATGCCTTCATTATAAAAACATCAACTTAATGACCTTTATATAAAGTTTAAAACCTTCAAAATGCATTTACTAAAGTTTCAAACCATATTGTCATAACTAAACTTACTTAGCTTGCAAAACATTTAGACCATATTTACATAAGTTGGACAAAACAACCCCAACGAGTTTAGTAACAAAGGTCTTGATTGAGTTGCGGAAGCTTCATATACGTGTGTGTTCGGTTCTTTCATCGCATGATCGTCATCCGCAATGGCGTTAATTACCTACAATCAAACACTCAATATTATTAGTTAAAAGAGTGTAAAAACATGTTTATAAGAGTTCCTATGACCCAAACAAACAACAACAACAATTTTCCAGGCTTTTGAAGCCGTCGCATGCCGCGGCCACACTCTTAAAACCCCGTCGCGCGACGCGAGGGTTGTCGCGTGCCGCGACCGTGTTGACTGCCTCCGTCGCGTGACGCGACGAGTACATTTAGACAACAGGTTTGGTTTCAAGCTTGCATTTTTCCAACAATTCTTACTTTTACGAAAACGGTCATAACTCGTTTGTTATTGATCCGTTTTACGATCCGTTTCTTCCTACGTGGCCGTAATTCAACCCTCTATACCATGAATTCAAAACCCGACATCTGGATTTACAAAATTCTTAAATTTATGCTCTCGGCTTTGTAATTAATTTCAAATTATTCGACCCGTTCACAAGTAGGATCCATTACACTTGGTTTTTAACCCCAAAACTTCTATACGACTAACACGTGTAACATTTCTGAAATGACATGCGTTATACATGCGCTTTATGAGCCCTTACTCGTATGAATATGTTTATTCGACCCGTTTAACTATAATTAGTTGAACAATCTTAACACGAATCCTATATTGGAGTCATGCATCTTTTGGTAATACTCACAACTGAGTTTATGAATTATATTCAGCGTTACCCTTTCTCGGCTAACGGCTATAATATTTATTAATTAAAAATCCGGCATCATTTTGACATCTTTAAGTGTGCAACCTTTCCGGTTTGCATCAAGACATCATTTGACCCGTTTATCTTATATTAGCGAAATCCTTCGCTTTACTTCACCAAAGCTTCATTACTTTGGTTGTGTTGACACGTTTGGTTTCATTAGCGACATCCATCGCTTTATATTACCAAACATCCATCGTTTGAGTCAAGTTGACCCATTCGCCAATTATAGTGAAATCCATCACTTTATATATATCTTCTAACTTGTCGTTATAATTTAATTAATCCGTTTGGTTTATTCTTACGGAATCCACCGTTTTTAATGTTAACCAAACTTCATAATGTTTCACTTAACATTTATCATTCAAAATAAATAATCATCATGATACTAGTAAAAATTATTTTACGAAGCGTATAGCCACGTACCTTTAAAGCTTTCCTTTCAAACGAGTATCCGTTCTGCCTTTACTACTTGAAGATCCACCGTACTTGCCTATAGAATTCCATTCGAACATATTGCTTAGAATTCATATTTCAAGATTTCAACACTCAATGCTTCTAACTTAGTTAAATAAGTGATTTCTTCCTAATTCTCAATTATTTCAAGTTCATGTAAGCATTTTATCAAACATCTTATATGCGTAATTAGTCTCCTAACATATCAAGTTCATGATTAATAATTTTAACCATGTTAAATCATAATATTCCAATTCATATGTCAAGAATACCAATTTATCACTTAAACTTATATCACATCTATTTAACACTTAAACTTATATCACATCTATCAAGTAACACTAAATCATCACTATGATTCAAGTGTTTTTCATATTATTCACAAAACCCAATATGATAACCATTGAAATCAATGGATTTTAACACGAATCTACCAATTTCTTGTCTAAGACTTGTTCTTGAACCTATAATCATCCTAATTTAATCATAACATCAATCAATTCTTCAAAATTTTCATTTATGAGAATTCAAGAATCATCAAAACATCATCACATATCAAAATTTAGCATACCTTTTGATCCCCTAGGGTTAGTGATCAAGATTCTAGCTTGAGATTGCTTCCTAGTCGAATTCTTCTTTGAGAATTGAAAGGATTTGAGTGATATTAGGGTTTTGAGATGAAGTCTCTATCTCTCCTGTGGTTTGGTCGATCCCAGCTTACACACAAGTTGTGTGAGTTTTGAGTTTATCCAGTGTTTTAAAACACTTGTTTCCATTTGCCTAACTTTAGTCCCTCTAAGTTATTATCTTATAAAAATGGCTAAAATTCTTTGATTTCCCATCTTTTTATAACAAGATTTTAACTAGGTTTATTATTCCTAATTTAAAATCTCATTATTTTATTTTCAACATGCATATATATATAATAATTTTAGGGGTGTTACAGGCATCCGTAATTACATTTGTTTATATCTACTCAATTACCACCCACGGTACTGTCAATCCTGACTTGTGGTCATGCTACTACTCACAGTGCAGTAACAAGTAATGTATACAAAACCCCAACATACCGACAGTAATTGTAGAATCACAAATACTCAATCACTGTTAAATATAATTTAAAACAATTGAGGTTTTGTAAAAACAGTTTGCAAAAAGGGGAATAACTCACATTTGTAGACTTAGGTATTTCTACAGGCTTCCTAGTAATATTATAGCTTCCTATTGCTTCTCCTGGTTATTATTTATTAAATTTAGACAAAGCACATGTGTTAGTAAGATAACACAAATCCCATTAGCCATACAACACGAGACAGAACTCCAACGAACTGAGTCAGGCAGTTCCTTGACATGCGTTACGGAGTTCTAGATCAATCGGGTAGGGTAACGAATATGTGATCGAGGTTATAATACTTACAACGAGGCAGAGCTTCGCTTATTAGGGGTGATTTGCCTATAAATTTCGCCCACAGAAGTTTGAGAGAGAATTTAGAATTGAACGGTTTGCAGAATGAGGCCTTCGGCCCCTTTTATAGGGCTGATCGAAGGGAGGCTCACGCCCCACGACGCCCCCTTGCTTCTTCTTAGCGGCCCGCAAGACCCTAGACTAGGGTTGTAGGGTTGGTGAATCAATGGTGTAGGTTCAACACGCATGGGGACACGTGGCAGCGGGATGGCTCGCCTGGTGTAACCTCGTCGCGCCCCGCAACAGAACTTGTGAACTTGCTCGCGGCCCGCGAGCTACTATAATTATTGTTTTATTTGGTTTTTATAAATATAAAGGTATTTTAGGGGCCGTTCCTCGTATACGGGGTATATTTTAGGACGTGTAGGGGTGTCAAGGGTGTTTTAGGAGGGTGGTTATACTATTTAATAAAATATATGATGCACTCGCGTTAAGTATAGTAACCCAATTCAACTTTATCAATATGTCACGAGACAGAACCCCAACGTACTTAGTCGGGCAGAGCCTTGACATGCGTTGGTGGATCCTAAATCAATTGGACAGGGTATTGACTCAGTGATCAGGGGTTACAACACTTAAAACGGGGCATGGCTTTGTAGGATTTAAGGGTTAATAAAAAAATAAACTATATGCAAGCACAAAGAGAGGCGACAGGAATGAAGGGGAATGAGCAATTTTGAAGAGTGAACATCTCCTTCAATTTATACATGCACTTTAGCTTGCAGTTCACGCTTATATCGCCACATATGCAATTGTTCATTAATTGTTGGTTGTAGATTATGGTGTCCACGTACACCATACATATTCATTTCATATTGTTCTCATCATGCATTTTAATATTATTATTTTATTTAATATATATATATTTTAATTAATTTAACTGCTTCACTCATTTATTGTTTATAACTTCTAAAATACATTGTTTTATAAAATGATGAATATGTTATTAAAACGAGAATATTGGCGTCTACATTTTGACCCAAGTTTAATTATAAACGGAGTAAGTTCAAATATAATGTATTTTTATAATTTAATTATTAAATGGATCATAGGTCCGTCTAGGTACTTCATATTTTTATTGGTCAATTTACCCATGATCTACCCATTTAATAATATAAGTTATATATACTTTATTTTAAATTTTATAAATAAAAATTTTGGGAATGTTACAGATGATGATGGTGGGTGTTGGTGTTGTAGTGGTGGCAAAGTGGGAGAGTAGTGGTTTGCCAAGGGATGCCTTTGAAGTGAACCAAGCACCCCTATTTATTGCCTACACAGTGCTCTGGCCACGGCCCCGTGTCCAGCGGGCACACCCCCGTGGCCAGCCTTTTCTCTTGATTCATTAAATGAAAGTGTCAGCAGAGGGTCCCACAAATCCCCGTGTCCAGTGGGCACGGCCCCGTGGTCAGCATCGTATCTGTACTATCAAGATTTGGTAAGATTCTACGTATCTTTGCTTTGACCACGCCCCGTGCTGAGCTGGGCACGCCCCCGTGGTGGGCGTAGAAGATTCTACAGGTTTGTCTTTTCTACAGGACTCTGACCACGCCCCCATGTTCGGTTGGGCATGACCCCGTGGTGAGTCTTCTTTTTCTCTGTTTTTGCTTTTGGGATGCTGCCGAGGGGTCGGGCATGTCACGTTTATTCATTTTCTTTGTATTTATTTTGGTTTTCGCTGTATATTTGTTCCTTTTGTTCGTTTAAGCTCATTTGATCGTGTAAATTCAAAAGGAAGACAAAAACACACTTTTTCCAACTTTAGTACTAAAAAAGGGTTAGTTTTATGTCTCATTTGATGTAATTTATATGTTACATTTTGCACACATCAAATACCCCCACACACCTTAATCTTTGCTTGTCCTCAAGCAAAACTCTTTAATATGTGGCTTACACACCCAAATGGAAGAGGTAGAGGAGAAGTTTTGGGCTCATCTTGAGTGTCGAGAATCCAAGATCTTTTATTGGGTTTTATTTTTATTTTATTTACAATCCTATTCGTCATGATTTATTTTGAACATTTTATAAGAAAAATTACTTATTTGGGCATAACATGCCTTTTTAAAATTCCATTTATATACAAGTTCACATACCTCACGGGAGATCAGTCAATACTCGGCCGAAGATGTATTTTTGTGAAACACTCGAGACCGACATGGAACTTACTTCTACCATATGCTTGCCAATCGATCAAACCTCATCCTTTTTAACTATAAACCTTCGTAAATATCAAGAGGACTTTGGGAAAGGGTTAGGCTTGGGCTAAGGGTAGGTGGTTTTGGTTAGTGGTTTGTAAAAATGGCGACAAACGTAAAAAACGTCGGTCGTCGTAAAACTGTTTTGTTTTTTGTGACTTTTATTCCAACCAAGCACATTCAAACAAGATTTCTTTGAGGAACTTGTTTGTTTATTGCAAGACTTTCATTTTTTTGATACGTCACAAGATAACTGAGCTTTTCACTAAAACAACGGGGTTGAAAAAGAAAAAGGTTTTGGTGGGTAAGGGTGTTTCTTTTGTGGGTTTTGAAATGAAAAGGTTTAGGCTCAAAGGGGTTACCTAGGGGGATTTTGGGTAGGTGATAAAAAAACTGAAAAATAATGGTGTTGAAAGGAAAAAGGGTTAGTCCTAATGCCTCTATCATTTACTTACTTGGGTTTGAGTTGGTAAGGACCGGGAATGTATCGTCGTGGCAAGTTCTAGATTCATAAGAACCAAGCGGCTATTCACACAAGAAACGAAAAATGAGCATTTAGTTTAAAGATATATGCTTGCATGCTCAATAAAGGCTCAAAACTCACTTGTTGTGGGAATGGGTTTATAATGTGATCAAGTATATATAATCAAATTTTAATTAGGTTTGTCAGGCCTTTTCATAATTTTCTTATTTGGTTCTTTGTATCACGATGTTATCGGTTGTAAATTTGTAAAAATATCACCTTTTTAAAACTTGTTATTCCCAAATTAAACCAAGACAAGTAAAAAAAATGAAACTTTTTGAAAAAAATTTGGGGTGATTAGCGGTTCCAATAGAGTTTTGTGTAAGGCTTGTTATTAGGACTTGCGAGATTCAAGGTTTTAGAATCCCCCCACACTTAAATTACACATTGTCCTCAATGTGTCCCAAAAAAAAGTTTTTAGGTAGATTGAATGTGTAAAAGGGTGTTGAAAAACAAATTTTGGTGTTTTTGGGCATCTAGCCACGCCCTCATGCTGGCTGAGCACGACCCCGTGGTCAGAGTGCCAGTAACAGAAACTTACAGAAACATGGCCACGGGGTGTGCCTGGTGGCCACGACCCCGTGGTGGGCAGGGTTCAGACAAACAACAGTTCAGGGGTGTGGGCACGGGGGCGTGGTCGCTGACCACGGCCCTGTGGTGGCACTCTGCAATTGATGATTACAGGTTTTTGGCTTTTGGTTCGGGTTTCCGGGCTTATGTAGCACTAATTCTTAGTGCATCCAAGATTCCTGGGCACCTGTTTTGCTAAACACTACACCATACAATACATAACTAACATCCTACTTTTACCAAAGTTCATCATCCGTCATCACACACATAAAAAGAAAATAAAATGCAGAAAATAAAAAAGTGTTTAGGAAAGTAAATTGTTCAAACCATGGCACGCAGGCCAGAAATTGTTTGTGGGATAGAAAGGGTTAACCTGAGAAACTGCATCCAACATCACACCACCTCTCATGCCTCCGATAAGTCCATATCCTCATCCTCATCGTAGGTGATGTCATCTTGCATAGTAGAGATGTTGCGCTCCATTTCTCCGACCCGGGTAAAGGTGTTCTGGCCATATTGTACGTGTTGCGGGTGCACAGGAAGTTTTCCAGCAAAAGATCATGTAAACTTTGAAAGTTAGGAAAACCACCACCTTGGGAGGAGGGACCTGCTTGGTGGCCTTGATACTAAGGAGGAGGACGGTTTGGGTTGGCGTGTAGAACAAGGGCTTCCTCCGGGTTCCAAACGTGTCCTTGAGTGGTTTGGAAGCGGACCGTCCCGTTACCTACCTCGTGGATGATCCGCATCGAGCGGCATTGGGGATGTCTACCTTCCCCGACCATGGACCTTTACGGAATTCTTTTGGCATGCATTGAACGTAGGTCTTGAAGGGGTGGTAGATCCATCACCAGAAGAAGATTGGTGTCGCGGTTGTGGATATAATACAAGACCGTAAGATCACGCAAGTTGACAACGCCGGTGCTATCACGCCTTTGACTTAGAGAGTTGCTAAGGACCCTGTGAATGTAGCAGTAGAGGGGGTCCCATAACTGAGAGCTCTTTGTGACACTTGGATCATATGCACCATCCCTGATTTGAGTCCATGTTGTCTGGTGCATGTTTGGGAGTTCACGGAGACCACCCGTGTTCTCCTCTTCACCGGACTCTTCCTCGGTGAACAGACCCACATTCACTCCAAAGTGTGCAATAGAGATTGAAAGCACCTCTCCCGCATATTGGAATTGAAATCCTTCTTCGCCAATTGGCTCGGCTTTTGCTTTGAACGCCAAAGAATTGTAAAACTCCATGCTATACTCATGAACCGCATGGAGTCTTGTGTCGAGCGCCACCCTTAGTGGTCCCGTGACCAGAGTGTTGTAGCGGTATAGTTGCCCCACAGCTTCCAAGGTCTCGAGGCATGCTTGTTTTGGTGTTTCTTCGGGCCTTGTTTGAAGAATGTCATAGTGGGCTTGGTAGTCCCACTCTGTTGGTTTGAACTTAGTTAACTTGTTGGCCATTTTTGCAAAAGAAAACACAAAACAATCAGCATGTAATGATAAATTTTTGAAGAAACCTGAAAACAGGAGGCTGGACACGGCCCCGTGGCAACTAGCCACGCCCCGTGTTCAGCTTGTTTCTCCTGTCCATGCCCAGTGTTCGTTGACCACGACCCCGTGGTCAGGGTTCTGTTTCCCAAAAATACCATTTTTCGACCCGGTTCCCAAAATGAAACCCCAAGTGCCGTTTTTCCAAAATCAAGCCGTTTACCCCATCAATTTCATCTTTTTCGGGTCAAAAACAAGGGTTTGAGGTTTATGCTTGAAATCGGGCAAATCTACAAACAATTTTAGTTGATTTACTTCCTATAACATGCAACTATACTAATACTAATAGATCTAAGCAAAAATTTGGGGTTTAGTTCGGTTCAAGTTCAAGAACCCTAGATTTTTCCCCAAATTTTTGATGTTAATCTACATGCAAATCGTTAAACTAACTACAGAAGATGATAGAATCATACCTTGTTGATGTTGAACGGAGGAAAAACGTGAAAATCTGCAGAGATTCACGGAGGAACCAGAGAGTTTTTGGGGAAACGGGTCGTGGTGAAATGAGAAAATGAGAAGAAAAAGGGGTTTTATTCCCGACAGTAGCCGAACATGGTCCCGTGCTCGCTGGTCACGGCCCCGTGGGTGGCTAAAAACTATTTTTTATAGTGCATGTGTGAGTGACCTGTTTCCCAAAACTTGGTTTAGATATCTTACCAATTTTTGAAGCTTTCCCGAAGTCCATTACCTACAAGACATGATGTTAGTACACAAACCTTCGTTTAATCATTCTTCGACCGCTTGTAGCGAGATCTCTTCCTCGTCATCCTCAGTGAATCCTTGATAAAGCTTAAGCCGTTGTTCGTTGACTTTGAATGGAATTCCATTTCGAGATTTAATCTCAATTGCACCGTGTGGAAAAATATGGGTGATAGAAAAAGGTCCCGACCACCTAGACTTTAATTTTTCGGGAAATATTCGAAGTCGTGAATTAAACAATAGAACTTGTTCTCCTACTCGAAATTCATTAGCTTTAATATATTTATCATGCAAGTTTTTCATTCTTTCCTTATAATTTTAGAGTTAGAGTATGCTTAATTCCTTAATTCGTCTAATTCATTTAATTGACAAAATCGATTCTTTCCGACGGTTTCTGTAACGCTCCGCATTTTCGAACTTTCTTATTTTAGCAAGTCGTGTTGTACTTTCCATATTTAGATGCTTGTACTCTCTTTGTAATCTAGTTTCGTTCCGTTTGTAATTCGAGACTATTGATCATAATAAAAACGAAACTATTTTGTGTATTCATATTATGTGCAACTGTTAATCGGTTTCTCGTTTGAACGAAATATTATGCAAGGATTCTTGATTCTATATTTATCGACACTTCATACTCGTTAAACTAGTTGAAACTATTAAAATGATGAGATTCAGATCCTAAATCTCGAAACTCGAAAGCTTTGTGAAACATTTAAAGATTTTTTTATTCGTTAAAAAATATGGCCATTTTTCAAATTGTTTGGATTACTTAAATTAATTAATTTTATTGGTTAAAATTATAATAACCTAGTTAGTCTCGTTAAACTTTTAAAGTTAGAAAAAAAATATATATACAACTAACTAACCAAGTTAGTTAGTTGTCAAGTTAGTTTCTTTTTAAATAACATAACATAAGAAGTTATTAAGTCCAGGGGCTGTTTGTGTTAATTGATGAAAGTATATGGTTCTGGAAGCAAAAGGAAAAAAAAAGGGAAACAAAAACGCTGACCGCGGGACTCGAACCCGGGTCAGCATCCCCATACTCTCACAACATAACCAGTTGCTCTGCAGCCATTTATTGAAAATTACCCGGACAAAAATCCATTTAAGAACTCGCTGCGGTGGCCCAGATTAACAGCCGCGACCTGATTCCCCATTTCAGCATTTTTGAGCGGGTTTTTTTTTATGTTTTTTGGAGCTTTAAACCTTGTTTTGACATTAAATATCCAACTAAAACCTAACCTAACTTTTTCCTTATAAATACCAATCCTAATCCAAGCTATTTTCACTTTTCTAAACACTCTCAAACCTCCAAATCAGTCCCAAATTCGTGTTAATTCAGAAGGTACGAGCAGATTGTTGCATCTTCACAAAAGTGAGCATAACTCACTCATTTCTTATCCGATTTAGTCCATTCTTTTTCCTATGTGCTTGGTTTGACCTTAGCTTCGACTCCATGGGTTTTTTTACAGTAAATAAGTCCCTGGAACTCCGGCAAAAAGGCTCCAAAGTCCACTGATTGTTTTTGTTTTCATGAAATCTTTGTTAAACTTAACCAAACTTGAGTTTTCTCATCTCAAACTTATGTCCTAATGCTCATAATCAAATGAATGGTTAGTTGGGCTTAAAAACAAGGTTGAGACACTTAAAATCAGAGAATTAATCCTCATAAACTTTCTGTTTTAGTTAGGGTTCTACCCACAAGAATTGTTCAAGCTTGAAGCTTGGTAAAAGTGTGATGGTTAGACTAGCTTGGGCTATCTTTCTTGAATATCCACTCACTTCTTGATGTTTTCTCATAGAATAGTTGTTCATTTCATTTCTTATGTAAGTTCAAGACCCTCCTTGAATGTTTTTACATCAAGTGTAGTGGTGAACATTGGAGGTACCTAAATGGGAGCTTGTTCTTCCTACCTCATGTATGATTTCTATGACACTTTGAGGTGCCTAAATGAAGACCTTAGTCTTCTACCTCATGCTTGACATGTATGATATAATATGACCTATGTAATACTTATATAATATATAAACAAACCGAACTCTTGATGATGAACAAATAGTCATTGTCAAGTTAGTAAGTATACCATCTAAACATCATATGTAATGGATGGTTATTTTCCTATGTTATGTTCTTGCACTTTTAAACTCCAAATCTATAATCTACCGTTATCCCCAACTCACACACCTATGTTCCTTGTGTAGGAGGACAAGGTGCTCCAATCTAAACAACTAACACTCATAGAACATCAAGTAGGAAAGCTTGCAAAAACCGTGAGTATACTCGATCCCTTTTACTTTTTACCACTTTGGGATGCAACATGTATATTATACAAAATGACTCTTAGACTATTTTAAACATACTCTATCCATGCTTAACATGAAACTATGTGTGATACTTGTTATTCTCGTATGCTATGTTAACTATTTGGTTGTTATATGCTCATTAACTTTGCTAGCCTCCCTTAACAATTATAGCGCTATAGGATTAACGCACCGCCCGTTAGACTTGGGGTATTGTTAAGTTAAACATGTTACCTCCCGCTACTCTATTGGGATTAGGCTATTTTTAACGCGTTGTATACTTGGGTTTGAACATATTGTACGCCATATTTGCATACTAGTACTCACATATTATGAATCATGTTGGATATGAGCACTTTTTATTCTATTTATGCTATGTAACAAAACTTGTATACTCGCCTTTGCTTTTGCATTGAACTCTATTTTAATACATGTTGCAGGTTAATTGATGAAGTGATGTTACAATATGAAACAAGATTTAGGGTGGACTAGATACACACCTAGATTAATCTATCTTTTGTTGTTATGTTACAATGTTGTTATTTTATTTGAATCTTGTATGACAATTAGTCTTGAAATGAAATTTGAATTAAATTAATATTGTCACATAGTGTTATGAAGTCTCTTGCAATCTACGCACTTCTTCTCATCCCGATGTTTCCGCCATCGGTTGGGGTGTGACAGTTTCAACGTCTAAGTTTACGTTTTTAATGTCCAGTAGGCCTTGTGTGCTGTTTCTACCGGTAAATGACAACTTTTTCCATAGACAAGCTTATATGGGGTGGTACCTATTGTTGTTTTATACGTGGTTCGAAAAGCCCATAAAGCGTCGTCTAATTTATCGGCCCATTCTTTTTTTATTTAAACCTATGGGTTTTTCAAGTATTCTTTTTAAACCTCGATTAGTCACTTCGGCTTGTCCATTTGTTTGAGGATGATATGCAGTTGAGATCCGGTGATAGACCCTATGTCTTGTTAAATTTTTTTCAAGTTGATGATTACAAAAATGGGTACCCCTATCACTTATTAATGCTTTTGTAGTTCCGAAATGAGAAAATAGTCGTTTCAAGAATCTTACCACAACTCTTCCATCATTTGTTGGAAGAGCTTCGGCTTCTGCCCATTTTGACAAGTAATCAACTGCCACAAGTATATATTTGTTTCCTTTTGACGGTGGGAAAGGTCCCATAAAGTCTAGTCCCCATACATCAAAAATTTCACAAACAAGAATGCCATTTTGTGAGTCTTTACAAATGGTTGGCCAATAGAATCCTGAATCAAATACCTTTCATGCGGTACTAGCGGCTCCATGATGTCCTCCGTATGGACCTTCATGACAATGGCGGGGAATTTTCCTTGCTTTATTACCATGCACGCATCGTCGGATAAGTTGGTCGGCACACATTTTGAAAAGGTAAGGATCTTCCCAAAAATAATGCTTTAGATCGGCAAAGAATCTTTTTCTTTGATGATGTGACCATTCTTTTGCGACTATTCCACTAGCTAGGTAGTTGGCGTAGTCGGTGTACCATGGTTCTTCTCGGTACTCGCCATTTCTAAGGATTCCATTGGGAATTTTTCATTGATGAGCTCGTCCCTAGTTGCCTCCAAAGCCAGATCTTCCAAGTGGGATAGATGATCTGCAGTGGTGTTTCTTGCTCCTCTTTTGTCTTTTATTTCAATGTCAAATTCTTGGAGGAGTAGAATCCATCTGATTAAACGCGGTTTGGTGTCCTGTTTTTTTAAAGAGATAATGAATGGCTGCATGGTCTGTATAAACTATCGTTTTAGAAAGAACAAGATAAGAATGAAATTTATCAAAAGCAAATACTACAACTAGTAATTCTTTTTCAGTAGTTGTGTAATTTTCTTATGCATCGTTAAGTGTTTTACTAGCGTAGTATATTGGGTGAAAATGCTTATCTTTTCTTTGTCCCAAGACAGCTCCAACTGCAAAGTCACTTGCATCGCACATGATCTCGAAAGGTAATTTCCAATCATGCGCTATCATGATTGGTGCATTGACTAGCATTTCTTTTAGTGTTAAAAATGCTTGATTGCAATTCTTGTCAAAGATGAACCGCACATCTTTTTCAAGTAGTTTTGTTAAAGGTCTTGAGATTTTAGAAAAGTCTTTGATAAATCGTCTATAGAATCCGGCATGCCCTAGGAAACTCCTGATGGCTCTAACGGAGGATGGGGGTGGCAATCGGGAAATGGTGTCTATTTTAGCCCGATCAACCTCCATTCCTTCGCTTGAGATTTTGTGACCGAGTACTATTCCCTCCGTTACCATGAAATGGCATTTTTCCCAATTAAGGGCGAGGTTAGTTTCCTCACATCGGGATAGCATTCATTCAAGGTTATTGAGGCATTGGTCATATGAATCTCCAAAGATAGAAAAGTCGTCATGAAGACTTCCATAGTCTTTTCTATCATGTCATGGAAGATGGCCACCATGCAACGTTGGAAAGTTGCGGGGGCATTACATAGACGAAAAGGCATGCGTCGATAAGCAAAATTTCCGCAGGGACATGTGAATGTTGTTTTTTCTTGGTCTTCGGGAGCTATCGGTATTTGAAAGTAACCTGAAAAACCATCTAAAAACAATAAAACTTGTGACCGGATAATCTTTCTAACATCTGATCAATAAAAGGTAAGGGAAAATGATCTTTCATTGTTGCCTCATTTAATCGACGATAATCTATATAAACTCTCCATCCGGTGGGGTTCTCGTTGGTATTAATTCATTTTTTCATTAGTGACCACCGTCATACCTCCTTTCTTGGGAACTACTTGGACGGGACTTACCCAAGGGCTATCGGAAATTGGGCAGATAAGTCCGGCGTCAAGTAGTTTGATGACTTCGTTTTTAACCACTTCTTGAACATTTGGATTTACTCTAAGTTGTGGTTGTATTACCGATTTATAGTCATCATTCATTAAAATTTTGTGCGTGTACATGGAAGGGCTTATTCCTTTAATATCTACAAGTTTCCATGCGATCGCGTTTTTGTGTTTTTTCAAAAGTGTAATTAATTTTTCTTTTTCTAATTTAGTTAATTTTGAAGAAATAATTACAGGTAGCTTACCATCCTTGTTGAGAAAAGCATATTCCAAACCTTATTCGGTTGCTCATTTTGGTCAAGGACCAAAGAGGTTTGTTCAATGGCAACCTCTTCTTCGATAAAGTGGTCTATTTCGTCTTCTGTATCGGGTGGTTCATCTTCATCTTCAATTTGGGGGTCATCATTGCCGATTGGATATTTCATTGATTGGTCAAGATCGACATACTTTTTTCGTCCCCTAATTGAATGGGTAGGTTGTTTTGCTTCCGGTTGATCAAAGCTTGATGGGTTCTTACAAAAGGTCGTCCCAACATAAGTGGATCGTCATCAAGAATGACGAAGTCGGTTGGGACTACCATTTGATTTGTTTGCACTAACACATCCTCAATACTCCCGTTGATTTTATTATTTTCCGATTAGAAAGAAAAATGGGTATTTTGAGTGGAGAAAAATCACTAATACTTAATTTTTCGAAAATGTAGTTTGGCATTATATTAACACAAAGATCTTTATTGATTGTGATATTACTAATAAAGATGTTTTGAAAGAAACATGGAACCAGTGTAATGTTAATTTCAAACGGATCATCTTTTATTAGCGTAGTTTGATCGTTTGTTAACTTAATGCTTACCATTTCGTCAATTTTAGTGTTAGTGTTTAACTCTTTTAAAAAATTAGCATGAGTAGGTACCAAACAATGGTTTTCGAAAGAAGGTGTTAAGAGATTAATTTCTTGAAAATTTGACTCTTTTTGAAGATTAGCGTTTTCGTTCTTACCTTTTTCGTTGTTTGGTTCATGCGTCGGTTTTTTCACTTACTTGTTCTTCCATTTTTACCTCTTCTACTATTACTTCTTTAGTACAAACTACCTCTTCCCTTGCGCGGGATTCTTTTATATAGCGTTCGATAGTTTTGAGGTGTTGTATTATTCTTTCGGCTTCGGGGAGGATAGTTGGTGGTTCGTCAAACTGAGCGGGATAAGTGTCCCAAAAGCTTAAGTGTGGAAGTTCAAACCTTGGTCCTTCATAATACCCATATGAGGTAGGTGGTTCACACCATTGTTCCTCATAGTAAGTATATGATGGAGATTATTCATACCTTGGTTCCTCAAGGTATGAGTATGAGGGAGAAGGTTCATACCTTGGTTCCTCATGGTATGTGTATGAGGTATAAGGTTCATACCTTGGTTCCTCATGGTATGTGTATTAGGTGGATGGCTCGAAAAGGTCACAATATTGTACTGAGTGAGGATTACCGGAAATGGTACAGTACTCTTCTTCGTAATCATCCGCTTCATAGTAGTAATTGTAACCTCCTGAGTATTGATCCATAAGAATCACTCAGCAGACCACAAAAGAGTCTTGGGACCAGAAAACAAAGTTAAAAACGGAAACAGAGGCTCACCAAGGCCCCGTGGTCAGTGAGCACGGCCCGTGGTCAGAGTCTGTATCTGGGCGTTTTGAAAATTATTGCTGGTTTTGTGCAGCACGGGGGCGTGTTCAGTGGGCACATCCCCATGTTCAGGCTCTGTGTCTGGGTGTTTTAAAAATGTTTTGCTATTTTGGTGCAGCACGGGGCGTGTTCAGTTAGCACGGACCCGTGTTCAGACTACTATAATGCAAAAATTCCTAAAAATTAAAAAAATGTGCGCGCAGTTTTGAAAAATGATTAGGCCGTCGATTTTAAGCTTTCTTAAAATCCTTGTGTCCCCGACAACGGCGCCAAAAACTTGGTGTTTGCGAAGCGTGATATGATTTTATTAATATTTTGAGCCCATTTTACGCATTAATCAAGTTTTAAATTTATAAAACATGATATTATACTAACACTAAACACACACTTGGGCAAGTGCACCCATCGTGAGCGTAGTATAGCGTTGCTAAGATACCGAGGTCATCCAAGGACACAAGAGCTTTTAGTACCGGTTTATCCTCAACGTCTAATCAATCTAATTTTTTTGAGAAAAGTTTTGAAACATAAACATAAAAATTAAAAATGCAGAAATAAAATAAAATAAAAACAGATAGACAAGATGAATCACTTGGATCCGACTCGTCTTTAATGTATCCTTTGATTATTTTCGCACTTTCGGACTTTTAAGAGATTATCTTAGTTATAGTAGTAGGCCCCTCTTTTGAAGGTGACGTTACCCTCAACCCAGTGTGTTAGTACATATGTCTGTAGCTTCCATCTGCATCGAGTCTTATGCATTTTGTGCTGTGTATGTATTTTTGTATATGTATATATATGTATGTTTGTGTCTAGACAATTCAGGGAACGGCGCGTATTTATTAAAGTGAAATCTGTTGGGTGACATGTGTCAACCGAACGGATGGCCATCCGATCGGATGACCAACCGACCGGGTGACACTTCTCCTTCCCTGATTGCCTTTAAATAGTTGGTTAGTGCTAGTTGTTTAGAACATTTTGCTGATCATTGTAGCGAAGCTCTGTCTGTCTGACTTTCTACCAGAACTTCTGTATTTTCACCATCAATCAATAGAATCAGACATGTTAAGCGTTGAAACTGTTGTTAGTGATTCTCAGACGGTGACGAGGGATTCCGCACCTCGTCACTGATCGATTCAGCTACGTTCTACGACAAGAACAGATCCGCACACGTGGCCTAACAAGTGGTATCAGAGCTACCGAAAGCCGAATCGGAGATAACAACAACATTTCACCAGAATTTCAGTCATTTCCTACAGATTTCAGTCAAATCTCACCGGAGATTTTGACAAATTCTTCATCTTCTCCTACTTTTCTTACAGTTTTTACATTTTCACACCTTAAAACCAGAAAAACTCAAAATTAAGCAAGATTTCACGGACGAATTTGACTAATTTTGATATCATTCGAATCGGAATTGAACATAGAACAATCCTACAAAGTTTCATTGAAAAATTCGGACTAAAACTCAATCAAATCGATCAAAAACTATGACAAGTTCTTCGCACAAGATGACGTCATTCATCTGATCGAATCACCATCTGACCGGATTTGCCTAGATCTGCTCTTATCTCTTTGCTGACATCAGTGCTTGTTCGATCGGATCACCATCCAATCGGGTTGGCTTTGTGGTTTAAGAGTTTTTAAAGGTTCAAGTGTCACTCGATCGAACGACCATCCGATCAGATCACCATCCGATCGGATAACCATTCGAAACTTGTGCTATCCGACACTTGACACTTGGTTCATTACTTGATTGTGTCATCCGATAAAATCACCACTCGATCGGATCACCATTCGACCCAAGTGCAGTAGTTTCAAGTTTTTGAAAGTTGTGAAACTTTTCTAATTGTTTGAATTTTTCAGGTGTTTTCAAGATGGGAGACGAATTCTTGAATCCGTTCAGTGATGTCGTTGCATACAACACTGGAGATGCATCGACAAATACAAACACTAATACCAATCCAAATCTGAAAAAGGCGATTGCAGATTCTCTTAGTGTTGACAATGCCTATGGTACTTACAATAAGCCACCGAAGCTTATGGTGATTGAAGACTATAACCGTTGTGCAAACATTTGATGGCTGGTTGAAAGCTTTTGCTTACCTGAGTTGGAGGTGTATGAAGAACGGTTATGATATTGGAAGACGAGATTATGAAAACCTTCCTGAAAATGAACAAGAGATGTTTATCGCTGAATAAAAGTGTATAGCCCTGTTACATCAATCCGTCAAAGACGATATTGTTTCTTTGATTAGCTACGATAATTCAAAGGATTTGTGGGCTAAGCTAGAAAAGAAGTGTATTGGAGGAGAAGATATTGTGAAAAACAAGAAACGACTGTTGAAGAAAGAATTTAACTTATTTGCATGTATGAAGAATGAAACTGTTTTAAAGATAATTGAGCGGTTTTGCCATCTGAAGATAGAACTCGTCAGACATGGGATCACAATTACCGAAGAAGAGATGGTTGAAAAGTTATTGGAATCTCTACCAGATGAGAAAGATAGGCAATACTATGGTCTGGTTTTGAAAAACACAAAAGCAATGTCAGAAATGACAGTTGACTGGTTGATTGAAAGATTCGAGAGTCATGAGCTAGAAATCAAGAAAATGAACAAAGTGAACAATACCCCATACCAACAGAATGTTGATCTCTACTACAGGGGTAGTATGATTCCGAAAACCACTTCACCGACAACCGCATTTCTGCTGAAGGTTCAAACACGATGAATCAAGAAAAGCAAAGCAACAGTTCATCACCCAGCAGTGGTTATCATAGTAGTTCTTCTTCGTCTGTTCCAGGGAATCAACAACAACAAAATGTTCCCAAAAACGTTTTTCAATGCAACATCGCTGTAAACCTGAATAACGCTCAAAACTTCAATGAAGAGACAGCGAAACAACAAATGGTGTTTCTTGTTTCGATCTTAGAATCACATGAAAGTCTGGTTGCCGGAAAAATTGGAAATACAAATCTGACAAAAGAAGATTATGACCAGATTGATCCCGAAGAAATGGAATTAATCGATATACGTTGGTGCATGGCTAGCATAATCAGGAGAGCACAATGGTTTATGGAGATCACGGGAAGAAATTCCATTAGAGGGCCTTCGACAAAGTTGGGTTTTGATAAATCAAAGGTGACCTTCTTCAAGTGTAAAAAAAGGGGCACTTCAAGCGGGAATGCAGAAACTCAGCAGCGGATGAAACAGCTAATCCTTTTCATGACAACTACTATAAGAAAGCTGTTTATCACCGAAATCGCGAAGAGCCGCCCAGAATGAAGCAAATCGAGGAGACTCCAAAGGAGAAGTCAAGAGCTTTAGCTGTGATTCAGGATGACGAAGGTTTCGATTGGAGTGAGTTCTTGCCAGAAGATGATGCAGTTGGCTTTGCATTCATGGCAGAAACTCATCCAAATAAAGATACACGAAGTGAAGAGCAAAAATACAACTATTGAAAGATGTTAGCATTATATATGAAGGATAAAATCTACACAGCTTGGAAAGAGGCCAAAAGAGCAAACAGATGGGATCCGGATCGTTAATGCTATTTGGATCTGAAAGGCAACATCATTGTAGAACCTTCATCAGTCAAAATCGAAACTCTCATAGAATCTTCAAGCAAGAAGATGAACACAGAGAGAGAGATGCTGCAAAGAAAGCCGAAGAAGAAGAGCTAAAGTAAAAGAAGATAGATGAGGGAATCATTGACACCACAAAAGAAATGACGGCAGAAAGCCTGACAAAAATGGCCGACAAAGTGCTTATGGCGAAGGAATTAGAGGTAGATTCCAAATCTGCGTCTGAGTCAACAAGTAAGGTCAGTAGTAGTGGTTCAACTAATGAATCAGGTAAGACTGATGGCGCTAAAACAGAGAGTGGTTGAAAAAATTGCATGAAAGAATACAAAGTTTGCAGCACAGATGCGTATCACACACTTAAAAAGACCCAAGATCTGGTTGAGAAAGTCGAAATGGTTGAAAACAAATTTTAAATTGAGATAAACTGCTTAGAGCTTCAAATGATAGAATTGACGAATTAAACGAAAAGATTGAAAAAGATAAAAATGGTGTAGATCGTTTTAAGAAAGAAAATGAGAAGTTAATTCTTGAAAACAGACAGATTTCTGAAAATTATAAGAAGTTGAAAAGAACAGTAAAAGATTCTGATGAGCGAAATGGTAAAACTTACAAAGAAAATGTTCATTTGTCTGGAGTTCTTCAGGAAAAAGAAAGCCAAATCAACCAGCAATTGGACGAGATCACAAATCTTAAGCTTCAGTTCCAAGAAGCTAAGATTGAAAATGAAAGAATCAATCTGAGACTGAACAGTTACAACTCCACAAGATTTGTTCTTCAACACATCGTTCCTAAACCAATTGGGAAGAACAAAGCTGGTGAAGATGTGTACTCAGATGGAATAGGGGTGGGTTATCATCAAGTTCCACCGCCTGTGTTAAACAATTTTTCAAAGAAACAATCCGGGTTGGATAAAATTTCTGAAACAAATGAGAAAACAGATGCTGAGAAACTTCCAGAAACAATTGATGTCACATTCACTTCATCATCTGATGAAGATAATGTTTAGTCTGAAGTCGTAAAAAATGTGGTTGAAAATGTTTTAAAATCAGACTGTGATTCGACTGAAGATGAGGAATCTTTTCTAAACAACTACATTCTGAAATCAAAATCCCAAAACAACTTAAATGACGAACCTACTCTTATCATGTACAAGATCTCTGGTTCTGATAAGTTGTATTTGGATTTTGAGTTCCCAATTGAAAATGTGAATGTTGACAAGTTAAAGAAAGTTTTCAAATTGGTTGAAATCGATGTTTCTGAAATTGAAGGGTTAAAAAGTTCCAAAAGGATTTTGAACTTTGAAAAACATAATTCTTACTATAAGAAACCTTCTGTACCACCACGTTTTAACAATAACAACCAAAACAGATGGTCGGGTGGTTATCAGGGTGGTAAGAACAATCAAAAGATGAACTTTCAAAACAAAAAGTTTGTCGAAAAGAAAGTGTTTGTTAAAAGCTCAAGTTCAATTTCCGAGCAAGAATCAGAAATCTTTTCGAAAACGAATGAATTTTTTTTTTTTTGCAAAGAAGGTCTCACAGCCTCAGACTGAAGGGAAAAGTCAGGTTGTTGACACCCGCACGTGCTTCAAATGCAACAAAGTTGGACACATTGCATGAAAGTGCACCAACTTAAAGCCTAAGTCTGTGATTGTTGAGAATCCGAGAAAGAAGAACGATGTCAAAGGAAAAGCTCCAATGTTTGTTGAGAAGAAGATTTTGAAAAATGAAAATATCAAAATCAAAACTGAACCTGTAAAACAGTCGGTAAAGAAAACTGATCAATTTTACAAACGGGTCGCTTCTCCACAGCAAACTTGGAAGCCAAAATCTGAGGATAAGACATCAAGTGTTCCAAAACCAAAGGTTTCTGATTCTACAAAACAACCATCTTCATCTAAATCGACTAAGATGGATGTACCTTTGGAAAAGCTTAAGAAACAAACCTCAACTGCACCAGAGAAGAAGTATGTTCCGAAAAAGATCATTCAAAATGAAAGTAAAAAGGAACAAACTTCAACTCAATTTGAGAAATTTGATCCTAAATCATATGTTCCTCCGACGAATTTGTCAAAAGTTGAAATAAAAAGGGAAATTGAAAAAGAATTGGAAATAAATGATGAAAAATTTCCACCACTTAGTCATCTGTGAAACTTAATGATGAAGTTAAGCTACCCGAGTCTGATGAGGGTTGGGAAACTTATTTCAGCTGATCATACTTTGAATTGTGAAGGAGCTCCCAAGGTCTATTTCAAGGTGGATCATGGACAGTGGAGCATCCCGGCACATGACGGGGAGAAAGACCCTGTTATACGATGTGAGAGGTTTCAACGGAGGTTATGTCAGTTTCGCAGGAAACCAGGGAGGACGTATTATTGGTGAAGGAACGTTATCAAATGGTGTAATCACGTTTGAAAGAGTCAACTATATAGCAGAGCTAGAGAATAACCTGCTTAGCATTTCTCAAATCTGTGACAGAATGTATTCTACTCACTTCACTGACAAGGAATGTCTGATTCTGAACCCGGGGTTTGTCATCCCCGAGGAGTGGATGGATCATCATGCGAGCACCAAGGGTTAATGATCTGTACATGTTGGATATGAGCGTCGCTACGACTACCGCGGGTCAACCACAGTGCTTCGTGTCAAAAGCTACTGAAAAGGAGTCAGAGTTGTGGCACCGAAAGATGGGCCACATACACCTATGCAAGATGAACTACCTGGTGCATAATAATTTAGTAAAAGGTGTTCACTTGAAGAGTTTTCATCTTGAGGGGGAGTGTATCAGTTGTATAAAGGGAAAACAAAGGAAGAAATCCCATCCGGGTAAAAAGATGAATTCTGTCTTGAAGCCAATAGAGAGACTTCACATGGATCTCTTCGGTCCTGTGAATGTCAAGAGCATTACGGGTGATCTTTATTGCTTAGTGGTCACTGATGAATATTCGAGATTCTCGTGGGTGACGTTCCTGAAGTCGAAAGACGAGACATTTGAGAGTTTGTTGAGGTTATTCAGGAAGATAGAGAATTTGTACCGAGCCCGAATTCGCATATTACGAAGCGACAACGATACGGAATTCAAGAACAACAGAATGGAGGAATTCTGTGATCGACGAGGTATACTGCAAGAATTCAGCGCCCCAAATACTCCGCAACAGAATGGAGTCGCAGAAAGAAAGAACAGAACGCTAATCAAAACGGCGAGAACGATGCTAGCTGACTCAAAGTTACCCATTAATTTCTGGACAGAAGCAGTATCAGCCGCTTGCTATACACTCAACAGGGTACTTACTGTGAAGAAGCACAACAAAACATGTTTCGAGTTGATCAACAATCGCAAGCCTAATCTCGAGTATTTAGAGTCGTTCGGGTCTCCTTGCATAGTTCTAGATCCCGATGGCAAATTTGGTTCAAAGAGTATAGAAGGTATCTTTGTGGGGTATTCAAGTCCACTCATACGAGTCTTTGTTCCAAGTCTCAAAAGGATTATCGAAGCACAACATGTTGATTGTCAAGGCTATACTATGCCTCCACAGAAGCCCGCAGACTCAAGGCAATTCAACTACGATGCCTTATGGGATTCATTCGAGTTAGAAGAAGAGCCAAAGTTCTTTGATGATTTGGATATTTTACGAGAATATGAAGCATCTCAAGGAAGATTTCTAGAAAGGTCTTCTAGACGTCAACGAGAAACTTCCAATGATGATGAAGCTGGTCCAAGTAACACTGGAGAGAATGATGAATTTCGGCAAACTCCGACTACTTCGGAACGCGAACCTGCTCCTGAAATTCAGACGGCAGTCAATGATGATAATTCAGAATCTGATGATATTCCCACTTTTGATCATGGTGATTCAGAGTCTGAGGGGGAGCAAATCCAATCTTCAGATCAGAAAATTCTTGACAATGAACAAGTTGCGGATCAGAACGTTACTAATTTGGAAGGTGAGGTGGATGTTCCTGGCGAAGTTATGCCGAGGAATCTTTCATACCATCCCAAGGAGTTGATAATAGGAGAGCTGCAGTCAGGAGTTCGCACCAGAAGCCAGATTGACCATGGCCTTACTTGCTTTTATACTAAAATTTCTCCTTTACAAAATGAATTTTCACTATGTTGTTTCATTTCGCAGATTGAGCCGCGAACCTACAAGGAAGCACTGACAGAAGATTCATGGGTCAATGCAATGCAGGAGGAGCTGAGTCAATTCGAGAAGCTTGGTGTTTGGAAGCTTGTGGATCTGCCTGACGGACACCGGAAGATAAATACGAAATGGGTGTTCAAGTGTAAAAGAGACGACCGAGGAGTTATTGTCAGAAACAAAGCTCGACTCGTGGTCCAGGGTTTCAGTCTGCAAGAGGGGATAGACTTCACAGAGGTTTACGCTCCAGTTGCTCGTCTTGAAGCTATCAGAATTTTCCTAGCTTTTGCTTCATGGAAAGGTTTTAAAGTATATCAGCTAGATGTCAAGTCGGCATTCCTATATGGTAAAGTAAAAGAGGAGGTCTACGTTGGACAGCCACCGGGCTTCACCGACCCAATTCACAAAGAGAAGGTCTACCTCTTGGACAAAGCGTTGTATGGCTTGCATCAGGCCCCGAGAACCTGGTACGAGACGCTCTCTCAACATTTGCTTACCAATGGCTTTATATGAGGCAAGGTGGACGCCACCCTCTTCACGAAGGAAGTCGATGGTCATCTTCTGATCGTCCAGATTTATGTTGATGACATTATTTTCGGGTCAACAAACGAAGAACTCTGCAAAGATTTTGAACAAGTAATGAAGCAGAAGTTCGAGATGTCTTCAATGGGTGAGATGAAGTTCTTCCTAGAGCTGCAGGTTGATCAAATACATGAAGGAACCTTCATACATCAGACAAAGTACGTTCACGATGTTCTGGAGAAATTTGGGATGTCCGGGACGGCGCTAATGTCCACCCCATTAGCAACCAATCATGGTATCAAGCCTGATCTCACTGGAGAGAAGGTCGACGAAACATTATACCGCTCAATGAGCGGCTCGCTAATGTATTTGACAGCTTCAAGGCCTGATATAATGTACCCAACTTGCCTCGCGGCCCGATATCAGTCGAGTCCTAGAGCTTCACACATGTCGATCATCAAGAGGATTCTACGCTACCTGAGAGGAACCCCAAGCCTGGGGTTGTGGTATCCCAAAGATGGTGACTTCACGCTCGAAGGATATTCGGATTCTGACTTCGGTTGCTGCAAAGTCAATGCTAAATCAACAACTACAGGATGCCAATTTTTCGGACCCCGATTGGTCACGTGGCAATGTAAGAAGCAAACCTCTGTTGCTCTATCAACATGTGAAGCAGAGTACGTATCTGCCAGCAGCTGCTGTTCTCAGATCCTGTGGATTCAGCAACAGATGCGCGATTATGGTTTGCAATTTCTTACTTCACCTATTTTTGTTGATAATGAGGCAGCAATCAACATAACGAAAAATCTGGTACATCACGCTAAAACCAAACATATAGAAATTCGTCGTCACTTGATCCGAGATTGCTTCGAGAAGAAGTTGATACGAATTGATAAAATCCACACCGACGAACAAAAGGCAGACTTGCATACCAAAGCTTTTGATAGATCACGTTTTCAATATCTTTTAAAATTGAATGGTATGAAGCTGTTGTCGGATGCGAAGGAGTTACTTGGCGTTGATGAGAAAACCACTGCAGATGATGTTGAGAAGCAGACTTCACTGGTTTGTTGTCTTTTTAGTTGTTTTGGTATTTAGGGGGAGATATATATATTTTCATAAAATACAAAAACAATAAAAAATGCAAAATCTAAAAACATGAGATATTTTCAAAATTCAAAAACAATAGAAAACCCAAAAAGAGCTTGTGTAAAAAGGGGAAATGATAGTACATCAGCTAGACAGTTACAGTATGCTAAAGATATGTAATGTTTAAAAGCGTTAAACAGTCTCGCTGATGATATGCCGGCATGTTTTTATACATTTAGTTGATTTGTTCGGGATACAAACCTAAAAAATCATTTCTTTCTTATTTCGTAGGGAACATCTCTCGGGTATATAGGTCACCCCTGAAATCTTGTTTGACAGATTTTCTATTTCTGACATACTAAGTCTATGTGCGTAATGATATCTGGGGTATTATACTAGGACTTCTGATTTTGCGGAAGCAATAGCCTAGTCCTCGTATAATACTCTGCACTGCTTTAATTCTAAGGCCTCCCCTCAGCATAAAAAATGATGAAACATTGCAAAATGCTAATCATGTGCTGTCGAAGAAAAGATCCCCAAACGGGACACGCCGAAAGTCGAGCCATCATCTCTTTGTCTGAATGGAAGTTCTAACCTGAGCTCTCATGGCCTCGCACTACCCGTTACAGATATCATTATTGTATGTACACCTCTAAGACTGAATATAGAAGTCTGGACACGAGAGTATTTTCTGAGGTGGGACACGTGTATAAGTTAAGCTATTAAAACACTAAATCGTATCCCGCATAAGTTGAAATTTGTGTGAAAATTTAAAAGGATCAGTATATCGGCAATCTAAGTGAATTGTTTAATACTTAGTGTGTAATCAAGCTCAATGGTACTTGTAACTTGTCGGTAGCTGATATGATCCCCTAACACGCTCACCAAAAATATGTTTGTAAATATTTTACTTTTACTGCATTTCATTTTCAGTTTAGCATTTTAAACTCAAAAAGATTTCATAGTTTTCTAGTTTAAACTGTCTTTTAAAATCACAAAAAAAAAAAGATTTTACATTTCTGCTTTAGTTTTTCGACAAACCAAGGTAGAAAGCTGATCTTCAGATTCTCAGTCATGAAGCAGAGAAGGAAGTTTCTGAACTGGACAACAGGGTTGGGAGTTAATCTTGAAAGGTTTGGTAATTCAAAGTCAAAACAAGTTCATTAAGTTGACACTTGTACAATTTTCATGAAAATGTGTTTGAAAAGTTTGAACAAATTGTAAGTTTGTTTCATTTCGGGTCAACCAAGGTCACTAACTTGGACTTGGTAGATAAATTAAGTGCCTAGGGTCATTAACTTGGACCTAGATACTTAAGTGGATTTCTAAAAACTGACCAAATCTGATAAAACGCCAAAAAATCAAAAGGTTAAAACATCAAAAGTCAAAGAGGTGTTTGGATCGGATGACAATCCGATTGGATGGTAATCAGATCGGATGGCCATCCGACACTTGGTCATGTCTATATATAAGGGTCAATGGTCTTAAGTCAAAGCTTCTTCGATCGATTGACCACTCGACACTCTCCCAAACACTCTCAAACTTTCTTGATCTTGTTTCACACTCTTGCTTTCCAAGATTCATAGGTTTATTGGCTTGCACAATCTTCACTATGGAAAAGGTAAGATCTCAAACTTTTAACTATTAAATTGAAGATTTTGATGATGTTTTTTTTTGTGTCGGTGACTGTTCGGATATAAAAATCTTAGATCTAGGTATTTTTGATGATTTCTGGTAGATTTTGAACATAGGGTTTTTGTTCACGGGCCGTAGATCTATAGATTCACCGAAGGATTTGGATTGAAACACCTTAGAATTGGATCTAGATTAGATTAAAGATGTCGGCATTCGGACCACATTTTGTCAAATTAAACCCTAACCAATAAGTCCTAGAAAAATCCGAACATAGGGTTTTGATCATCGGCAAAAACTCTATGTGAAAACATGTTCAATTTTGAGAAATCTATTAGAAAATTTTGATGTTCATAGGATGTTCAAAGTGTTCTTCAATGTTAGGTTGATCGAGTGGCAGTTCGATCGGATGGCCATCCGATCCAATGCATTATATGTGTTTGAAATGTTTCTAAGTGTTTGTCTTGAAAATTATGTCTTTTCATGTTAACAAATGTTTTGGAAAGAATGGCATCTTGATCGGATGACAATCCGATCGGATGGCCATCCAATCCAAAACATACATTCATCTGTTTTACATTGATCTAATGGCTTTCTGATCGGATGACAATCCGATCGGATAGCAATCTGATTCTTATCACTATGTGATGACAGTGAATGTTTATGCTATATTGTCACATGGATCGAGTGACAATCCGATCGGATAGCCATCCGATACAAATCACTTACTCACTAAGTTGACTTATCAAAGGTGATGATCTATCTGATACATGGATCGAGTGACAATCCGATCAGACACTTGTTATATTCTGATCTTCATGTTGATGGCTCATCCGATCCAAATCACTTACTCACTCAGTACTGCATAGAGTGAACTGTTCAGTGTTAGAAAATTTTTGATGATTTCAAAATTTTGTCACTTTTCATTTTTTTTTGTCTTGAACATTGTGCATACTCTGACGTTGTTTATTCTTGCAGATAAGAGCTTTAGATTGGAATCACTCTCACAACATTTACTGTATTTTGGATGAGATCTATACAAACACAACACCATTTAAAGATACGGCAAAGTTTTTAAGGGAGAATAGAATTAACAAGGCTTTAACCGATCAAAAGACATTGTATGAGTCTCATGTTAGAATGTTTTGGAAATCAGGTATGATGAGAGTACAAAGATGATACATTCGGCAGTTCAAAAGAAAGACGAGAATGATAAAGATATAGATGTTGAGATTAAGTTTGACGTGGGAGACTTAAGAAGGGTTCTGGACTTAGGAGATAATGATAATGATCCTACTATTGTTCCTGAAAAACTATGCAAAGGTCTATGGTTCAGAATGGGATTTACAGGACATGTAAATGGCAAGTATATCAAGTCCATGTTTAGCAGACCATGTATGTTCCTAGTTCACTGTGTAGTGCATGCCTTGTCACATCGGAAGGGAGCTTATGACGAGACTTCAGATTATATTATGACTATCATCACTTGTTTGGTACTAAATAGGCCATACAATAGTGCTGTTTGATCATTTAGTTGACAATATTAGCAGTGAGAAGTACATAATGTACCCCAGATTCATACAAATGATGATAGACGATCAAGTGACATACCTTCCAAAGGATCCAGCTGATGTATTGAATCTACGGAACATGAAAGTTGAGACCTTGAGCAGATTAGGTCAATATAAGCTGAAGAAAGATGAAACAGAGCCAAGGGCTAAGCATATGATCTGTAAGATTGCCAATCCATGATATGTGGCACCTGAAAATAATGCCTGGAGGCATGAAAACAGCAATTCAGAGAATGAGGATGATATCTTAAGGGATATTCATGAGAAGAAGTTGAGATACTGGTTCGTGAAGGATGGAAAGAGAAAAAGGGCTCCTAAGATATCACCCAAAGTTTCTACACCGAAGATAGTTGTTAAGGGTATAGTTGAAAGGGGGAGTTATAAGAAAAATTAGATTTTTAAATGTTACATTATGCTAATGAATGTTCAATGCTTGTTTTGCAGGGCCTTCAAAGCAATCACCACCAAGGTTAGTTGACGAGCCAGTGCTTGATCCATCAGATGTTATACAACAAGGTGTTGGTCTAATGAAGGAGTCACTGGAAGGATTCTTAAAGAAGAATGAAGAAGCTACAGCTGCAAAAGATCAAAGTACAAGTATTCAAGCTGAAAGTGTTAAAGAAAAGGAATCTGAAGGTGTTGTTCATGAAGATTCAAGTGATGTTGATGATGAATCTTCTGAAACAGAATCTGAGATTGATAAATCAAAGATTGGTCATAGAAAGGTTACTTTGAAGAAGAAACCTCAGAAAAAGAAGAAGAAAGGTTCTGATGATGAAGATTCTACCTACATTCCAACAGCTGAAGAGAAAAAGAAACTTCGAATAAAGCGCAAAGCAGTTCAAACTGGCGTTATTCCAAGGAATGTCAGGGCAAAGAAAGGAGGTGCTACTATGCCAGAGTCCAAAAGTGGCAAAAGTGAAAAGCATGTGATAACTTCAAAGGTTCATGAAGCTGCTAAAGATCAAAACATTGAAGTTCCTGAGGTTCCAGAAGTTCAAACAGAAAGTATTCCTGAAGTTGAGATTCTAAGTGTTAATAAGCCTGAAGCTGAGAAAGAAAAAGCTCCAGAAAGTCCAGAGTATGTGAGAGTAGAAAAGAAAGATGATGCAGAATCTTTAAAGCCAAAGAAAACTTCTTTACCTGATCCATTTGAGGGTTTCCCTAATATTCATGGTGAATTCAAGGATGATATTCTTCTAGATGAAGACTACGACTTGTTTCATGATGCAACGGTCAAAGATCTGAAAAAGAAAGTAAGTCTTCTAGAGAAAGAGAAAGCAAAAGCTGAAGCTGAATGTGATGAGTTAAAGAAGGAGCTTGAGAAGTTGAATGAGGTAAATGAAGAGATAAATTCTGTTGTGATCAAACATGCAAAGAAGATAAAGACTTTGGAAGAAGATGTGGATGACAATGCAAAGTTATTTGAGCAACTATCTATGGAGTTGTCTGAATTGAATGTGAAGTACAAGAACATGAATGATACTAATCAGACACTACATCAAACGTTGGATGAACTTCATGAAGCGTCTGCGAATGAAATCAAAGTGATAAAGCTGGAGATTGAAGCGCTTAGAGCAGACAAAGCAGTAAAAGATGAACAACTTAACATGTTATATGCTGTGATGGAACATCATCTGGGTATCAATGTTCAATCTATCTACAACAACTTGGAGATTCAAAGGGTTGAAGAGCGAATAATTTCCAGGGAGAAAGAGTTGGCCAGGAAGCAACTCAGAAAAAGAAAGGATTGGTTGTTGATACAAAAGAAACACTTGGTTCTTCGAGTCAAACCAAAGTTGATGTTGAGATGGTAGATGCTGCAGTGAATGAGCAACAAAGCTTCGTACTTGTTGGTGAAGCTACTTCTCTATCCTACAGTTTTGATGACATTATTCTCCTTGTGCAAGTTGAACAACGTAAATTAAGGAGAAAGAACCTGAAGTGATGTTATTATGATGGAAAAAAGAGGAAAAAGGAAGAAGAAAGGATAGAAGATGAAGAGTTGGAATGTATTCTTGAAGACGTTGACAACTATGATCCTTCATGGGATAATTACAAAGATGATGATGAAGATCAAGGCTCTACGGGGTTGATTATGATGCCTTCAATCCAACAATCGTTGGATGACTTTATGAACGACGAGATCAATGAACAAGAGGAGGATCAGCACCAGGAGTCTTCTTCTTCTGGAAAGAAACATGCATACCAGGTATTCCTCACACAACCTACTGTTATATACTTGAATGCTCTAGTTGAGGGGGAGACAGAGGTACCTAGGTCTAGAGCTAATATGCTAGAATTGTTGGGATTAGAAGATGGAAAGTTTAAGTTTGATATTGAGGATGAGATTCCTTCATCGCCAGAAAAAGAATATGAGTTCAAGTATGCACATGAAGCTGATAATTACAATGATGTAATAGTTGAAGAGGGGTAGGATACGTCCGAAGAAGATACACCCTTTCACTATTCTGGCATTGATGATTCATTTCCAACTCTTGCCGAGATGTTTAAGGAACAAAATGAAGATGAATTACGAAGAAAAGTGGTAAAAAAGATAACAACTGAAGGGTTTCTGAAAGTTATTCCACAAGAGACTATATTAGAGGGCAAGAAGAATTGGTTTAAAGTAATGCCCAAGGAGAGGAAGTTCAGGAGATGTGACACCTGTGTCACTTCAACCATCATACGAATACCAAATCAATGAAATATTGTATTTCATACCTGGGATTTGTGTATCAGTTGCACATATCAATTCTTGTTCGATTTCGAGCTTTAAATCGCTTTCTGGAAGGTTATACGCGAACTGACGCGTAAATATAACCAGTTTCATGCAACAAACACTCCGGAACAGTGACATAGGCTTAACATACCTTAAATAACCTTCACATAACTTAGAAATAAGTTTTGGATGGTTTGGTGTGTTGAAAACAAGTCTATTCGATCGTAGGGACTATTTGTGTCAAACTACAAAAGTCTGCCGATTCGTATGGTATCGAACAGTCCAGAACTTGATCATAAGCTAAAAATACCATAAATAACCCAAACATATCTTAGAAATAAGCTTTGAGTGGTTCGGTGTGCGAAAATATGCTTATTTGATCTTACAGGGACTAAAAGTGTCAAAAACAGCGTTAGTTTGCATTTACGCGCATATCTTACGTTCTGAATACATCTGGACATCCAAAAATTTATGTAACCACTAAAATATTTTATTTTAGTGATTGGCATGATAAAATTCCATTCGTCGCTTAATTTGGATTGTTTTTGCGTCCGTTACGACTTCCGTCGTAATTAACCGAACAACGCAATCGTACGACCAAACGAACCGACACCCGAGATATTTTTGAGCATGTTTTGAGTTCCCTATACTTTAAATTCATTTTAGAGCTTTGAAATGGGGTTAACGGGGCTTAAACGTGTCAAAAATGCATCGAAAATCAAGTTTGGGGCTTCAGGGACTAAATCTGCCATTTTTGAAAGTTGCTGGTCTGCAAGGTCCTTACGGACCGTATGGACATATGCTTATGGTCCGTAAGCAGTCCCCAGCACATCAGAATTTCAAAAACTTCACAGCAGCTTCCCAGCTCATTTTTGAGGTCCTTGTACGCAATTTTCATGTTTTGGGGACCAAGTTAACACCTCCCCAAGGCTTCTAATCAGCTTATAACACTTGTATGGCCATGATTTTTGCTTGGAGACCACACAAACAAGTGTCATGATCTTGTAAGTTTGCAACAAGTATAAATAGCTTGGCCATTTCATTTGTTTCTTCACCCTTGATCTGAATTACACTCTAAGTTGGAGCCATTGCTTCACACCTGAGTGTGATTGATCAAGTTCTCCCTAGCAAGGACCCTTTGTAAGCTTCCTTCGTTCTTTTATCGCTTTCTTAGCGTGAAAGTCAAACAGTGTTTGACTTTCTGCTTTGACCAGTCTTTGGTCAACACGAAGTTCGTTTGAACTTCGCAACGTGAGCGTAATCAGGATGGTTATGGTCCCTAGTGACTATACCTACTGATTACCACGTTAACTAGGCGTAGTGACGAGTCATAGTTTTGGTCAAAATGCGCATTTATGCGTATTTTGCAACCAAACTACTTTAAGGTATCAAAACACTTTATTTTGATATCAAAACCTGTTTTCTAACTTAGCTAAGCATGTTTTAACATGCTTAGCTCGTCACTTTTAGTTTAGTGCTTTTTTAGAGTCGTAAGTCAAGCGGTCTAAACCGCCGCTTAGACTTTCAAACTCGACACGCTTGGTCGATCATTAGGATCTGACCAAGCATGTTTAGTGACCATAGTTGTGTAGGGAATAACCTTCCGAGGTTATACCTTATGGTCACGTAGTATAAGTAGTTGTATGATAAGTAGTTTATATGCCTTAGCTAAATGACCAAAATGCCCTTTTCATGCATAATTGGATTTTAAGCATATGTAACCTAAACATTTGTCACCTAACTAATTATGCAACATAATTAAACACGATTAGGCATATAATACTTGTCATAGGACTAGTTAGACGTCTCGAACGCGCATTTGCCCGAACGACACGTTAAAGTAGCATAAGCTACCTTAATGGGTCGTGACGGATCGAAAGCACTTAAGATAGGTTCCGATCTAGAATGTAGGCTTTGTTAAACCATATTACATGAGTTCCAATACTCATTTGGTTTACAAGACCTCATTCTATCCAATCTTCCGACTTAGGTCCGGGTTATTTACATAGTTACCTATATTAGGTGCCGTTTGATTCCGTGATCTCGCTAGCTTTGCTTGGTTGTTATACAAGACTCCTAAGCATCCTCAAGTGAGTACATAGTCCCCTCTTTTACTGTTTTCAATGTTTTGGGGTGAAGCATGTGTACCTATTTGTTATGTTTATGATTTCAAAGTATAATTTATTATACATATTAGTACTTATCTTTTGACAAACTGAATGATTATTTATGGTTTAAACACTGATTTTTCAAAGATTATAAAAATTAATTGTTGAATTGTACTTATTTTATGTTCACCAACCGATTGGTAGTATGATATAGTGCTATAGGACTAGACACCCCATTCCTGTTGTCATGGAATGTCAGAAACCAATATTTTATCCAAATAGAGATTGCCTTTGTGGTATTTCTATAGTCTCAATTGGTGTAGTTTGATGCACTAAGGTTTTGTTGAATTCTTAAATCACATTTTTATTGTATATTTTGTTATACTCCCAAAAGTATAATTTGATATATTCTCATGTGTGATATTGTAGAAAACAACATATATTTTGTTAATTACTAAAACATAGTTTGATATGTTAGTTATAAACCAAAGCATAGCTCAATATGTTATTATTAAAACCAATGTATACTTTTGATATACTACCGAAAACGATTATTTTGACAACTAAAGTTATTTAATATACTATTTGTTTAACAATTTTGGAACTGAAATATATTTTAATATATTACTTATTCGACTTTCTTAAAACCAAAGTATATTTTTATATATACTACAAACCTTTTTATCAAAACATTATTTTACAAACTCATTTCACTTACATATTTATTTATGCATCATTCTTTTATATCATCAAATTTCCTGTAAAATTTCGCATGATTTATAATTAAACATTTTTAAAGTTCATGACTATTTTGTTAAAACATTCTTTTAAACTTACAAAGTCATGAATCATGCATCAATAAAACCTATGTATCTCACAGGCATTTTTATGCTGACGTACCTATTTTTACACATGTTTCAGGTTCTGCTATGTGATGATTGTTGATACATGCTATACATAGGATGGACTCGTGCCTTAGCGACTTTAAAAATTTGAAAGACAATATTTGTATTCATTTAATTTGAAATAAAACAATGAGTTCAATAATTCAATAAAACGAAATTATTTAATCCATGGTTGTGAAACAATGATTCTGTTACAACACTCCCCGACGTTTCCGCCACATTTTGTTGTTTTACGTGGTCGGGGTGTGACAGGAGAGCTCTTCAATATTTCATGCATAATGCTGATATATTGTCACGGCCCCCAACCTAGTTTCCCGGTTCGAATGCCGCGGGACAGAAAACCCGTGGTATTAGTATTTCACTTGGCAGCGGAAATTTCACACAGGATCGTTTAAACTGAAATTACTCAATTATTTTATTTCAAGTTTCGGGACAAACCCCGTAATTTACAATAAAGGAATTTCACTGGGAAATCCCCTGTTTACATAAACATGTTTATTTATTTACTGAGCCACTTAATCCAAGCTGGTAGTGCTACACGGCACTTTTCCTTGTTCACAGTAAATCACCTTAAACATGTTTAAAAAGATTTTATCAGCGGGGAAATACTGGCGAGTCATTCAATTGGTACAAAATGACACATTGTTATAAATTACAGTATTAAGGGCGATTACAATGTTTATATCAACCAACTACCCAATGGTATTTGTCACTCGACCGTATCTATGACTATCGTCATATCACCCATTGGCCAACTCGTTCTCCAATGGTGACGGTTATAAAGTAATGTATACAAAACCCCACATACCGGCTGTAATTGAAGATTACAAAGACTTAATCCCTGTAATTATAACTTTTAAAATAAATAGGGTTTTGGAAACAATTTGGTAAAAGAAGAATGACTCACATTGCAAGTTTAACTGGACAGATTTTGCCTACTGATTAAGCTTGGTAACCTAGTTAAATAATGCAAACGAAACTTGGTTAGTAACTTAATACAACATTTACGATAAATTCACGAAATAAAAACCCTCACGACGAATGACAAAGTATAGCCCGAATTCAAGCAGCACTTAAACATTCATCGGATCGGTTTCAATCGATCGGACATTGTATCATAGCAGTGATCGAGTTATTACCCTGTAATCGTAGCAGCGTCTCGACACTTAAACACTCGTTTTTAAGCAGAATTTTGACGTTTTGAAAGAAATTTTTGAACACAGAAGGAAGGCCATGAAACGTCCAATTTATAGCAGAAATTTGGGTCTCTCGCGGCCCGCCTAAGCCGAAGGAACATCCTTCGCGGCCCACGAGGGCCACCCTAGCTACGGCTAGGGCTGCCGTGTCATAGCCTAGGTCTGCCACGTGTCTGACACGTGGCCCTAAAGCTTATCTGGAGAGTTTCAAGGTTGTCGCGCCCCGCGTAAGCCTTGCTTGACTCTTACACGGCCTGCGACCAACTAATAAAACTTGATTTTCTTGGTTTTTCATGAAATTTAGAGTTTTAGGGGTCCGGGTTTCTACTTACGGAGTGTTTTGGGACATTTTTGCAGGTCCTTACATATATCTTTGGGAGACATTCTCTCATGGGGTTATCTGGAAGATCTGCAAGTTTATGCAATCAGATGGGAACAGGGGGTTCAATACTTTGAATTTATGTCAGACATTCAAACCCTCCTGTGGTGGGATGTTGAGGAGTTAGTGCAAACAAAGAACATCAAACAGTTCTACTATGGCTTAGATGTGAAGCAGCATGATCAACATTTGTGGAACTACATTAAGTTGCAGGCAAAGGAGAGATTTCCAGACTGGAAGCCACAATTTCCAAAACAAGATATCAAGATTGATCCAGTCACAGGAGAGAAGGATATTACTTTAAATATAAAGCCGCCGAGATGTTTGAAAAATATGCCGCTACGTGCTATGGAGCAAGATTTCTATGAAGATTTTCAGGGTTGGATATACAACCAGAGTACAGCGGAAGCGGTGATTTCTTTATTTGACAAGAAAACTAGAGAATCAAGGAGGATCTGTGTGTTGGATCCTATGTGGCTAGTCAACTGATCGAAAAAGGATATTGACTGTCTATTCTATAACAAGATTGTTTATGAAAAGCCAGACAAAGTTCAAGCTCAACAGTATCAAAAGATGGTGAACTTGTGCTACGTGAAAGACATCAATTCTGGCAGATATTGGAAGTCAAAGTGGAGAGATTTAGAGATTGATGAGTTCTTAAAAAGTATAAACGCAGTCAAAGATTCAAGGAGATTGCTGATAAAGCTGGGAAACTTGGAAGATGGAAGCTAATGAGACCTCCACCAACAGACCAGACACCGATTGAAAAAGAAGAAAACAAGATCCCAAGGTGGGATTGGAAGCATGATGGTGATCCTAATTACAGAAAATACTGGAATGAAGTTGGTAGGCCTCTTAGACGAAAGATGATTGCTGAGAGAGATGAAAAGAGAAGACAGAAAGCTAAGTAGAGAAGACGCAGCAAGAAGACGAATTAAAGACTATGCAGGAAGGAACTACAGCTACATCCAAGGGGGAGTCTGTTAGTACATATGTCTGTAGCTTTCGTCTGCATCGAGTCTTATGTATTTTGTGCTGTTTATGTATTTTTGTATATGTATGTTTGTGTCTAGACAATTCAGGGAACGACGCGTATTTGTTAAAGTGAAATCTGTCAGGTGACATCTGTCAACCGAATGGATGGCCATCTGATCGGATGACCAACCGACCGGGTAACACTTCTCCTTCCCTGATTGCCTATTAATAGCTGGTTAGTGCTACTTGTTTAGAACCTTTTGCTGATCTTTGTAGCGAAGATCTGTCTGTCTGACTTTCTACCAGAACTTCTGTATTTTCACCATCAATCAATAGAATCAGACATGTTAAGCATTGAAACTGTTGTTAGTGATTCTCAGACGGTGACGGGGGATTCCGCACCTCGTCACTGATCGATTCAGATACGTTCTATGACAAGAACAGATCCGCACACGTGGCCTAACACAGTGGTTTGAGTTAGCAGGGATACAATCCCAAAGGGTTGGAATATTGAAAGATAATTAATTTAGTTATTAATGCAAAAAGTGGTAGGCCCCTCTTTTGAAGGTGACGTTACCCTCGGCTAAGTGGTTTTGAGTCAGCAAGGATACAATCCTAAGAAGCCGGTTTAATGTATTAATAGTAGTTTACATATGAGGGGTTCAAGTTATTCGCACCCCCGCCATCCAATACCAGTGGGTATTGAAAGAGGTCCTAGTAAGCTTGAACCAGGTCCTTGCAGGATCTATACACTGAACAAGGCAAGAACCTTACCAAACCATTCCCCTAACCCCCGACCAGGTAGTCAACATGCTTTTATACAGACCGTAAAAACATGAATGATGCAATCTTTTACTTTATATCGACACTAAAGTAACGCCAAGACACACGGAAAATGATAGGAAGAATTCACCTTCAACATAAGAAACTAGTTATTAAAGTCATTAATACAAAACCAAATAAAAAGTGCCGAAAGATTAAAAATCAAAAGTAATACAATAAAGACTTGTCTTCACCAAGTGATGTAAGAGGCTTAACCAAACATGGCCTTTGATTGGCAAGAACCCTTACGATCAATCTTGGATCCCGAGACTACTACACACTCTAAAGATGGATGATGGATGATGGTGGTGGGTGTTGGTGTTGTAGTGGTGGTGGAGTGGTGGCAAAGTGGGAGAGTAGTGGTTTGCCAAGGGATGCCTTTGAAGTGAACCAAGCACCTCTATTTATAGCCTGCACAGTGCTCTAGACACGGCCCCCTATCCAGCGGGCACACCCCCATGGCCAGCCTTTTCTCTTCCTTCATTAAATGCAAGTGTCAGCAGAGGGTCCCACACGGCCCCGCGTCCAGTGGGCATGGCCCCGTGGTCAGCATCATATATGTACTATCAAGATTTGGCAAGATTCTGCGTATCTTTGAGTTGACCACACCTCGTGCTGAGCTGGGCACGCCGCTGTGGTGGGCGTAGAAGCTTCTACAGGTTTGTCTTTTCTGCAGGACCCTGACCACGCCCCCGTTTTCAGCTGGGCACGGCCCCGTGGTCAGTCTTCTGTTTCTCTGTTTTTGAGTTTGGGATGCTGCCGAGGGGTCGGGCATGTCACGTTTATTCCCTTTCTTTGTATTTATGTTGGTTTTGGTTGTATATTTGTTCCTTTTGTTCGTTTAAGCTCATTTGGTCCTGTAAATTCAAAAGGAAGACAAAAACACATATTTTCCAACATTAGTACTAAAAAGGGTTAGTTTTATGCCTCATTTGATGTAATTTATTTGTTACATTTTGCACACATCACACACCCACTAATATCTACAACAGTTTCCATTTCTTCCAACCACTTCATGCAGTCGATGGCCCCTTTCTCGCCATTAAAGTCTCTTAGCATGCAAGAGACAAAATACTTATAAGTACACCTTTTGGAGAATCGGGGCTCTTGATCAAAAACGATCTTTTTTGATGGTTCACTCTTTGCAGTTGATGAGTGAACCAATTCTTCCTTTTTAGATGTATGTGTTCTAGAGTGGGACTTGGAGCGAGTAGCACTCGACTCCTTAAGAACTTTTCTACAGCTTTACTTACAGCTGCATCTATCATGGCCTGAAGATCAGCGCCAGTAACATTTATATTCGCAACATCGTTTCTTTCTTCAGTACTACTATGTGCTTCGTCGGAGTTCACCATATTGAAGATTTAGTGCTAAACACAAATAATAACAACTGCTTAGTTGTAATTTAAAATAAATCATCATACTTGACGATTAACAAGCCACGGTATTAATAAACCATATAGGCTATTAGATTATAACATTTCTAATGAATGTTATTTAGAATTTATTTCAGTATAATTAGCCTAGGTTACAAAAGAACCATCAATGGCTTTAATTAGGGCATACTCCATTAATTATTAGACAGGGGATCAAAGTCACAACTGTCATTATCGTTCTGACGATATTAAATAGCCCGAAGGCTCGTTTCGAAGGACATTTATAATATGGCACAAAAGGCCTTGTCACAAGGACAATTAAAATATAAGCCGTAATCTTATTAGATCAGGGGCTGTTAGGCTTGAACATAGTTCTTCACCTTTAGACAGGGAGTCATAGACCACAACTGTCATCATCATGAAAGACGACATAACTTGGCCCGTAGGCAATTTAATTGACATCACTAACGGATGTTGTAATAATAATAATGATTTCATTGATGATATTAGTCATGATCATATTGATCATATAGATTATGAGGCTTAGGTATAGCCCATCACCTTAGATAGGGAATCATAAAAGATTACAACTGTCGCCGTCTTATCGACAATACAATAAAGTATAGCCAGTAGGCAATTCATCACTAAGGATGATAATTATGATCATCATATTGATGATATTAGTCATGATCGTATTGATCATATAGACTATGAGGCTTGAGCATAGCTCACCACCTTGGACAGGGAATCATAAAAGATTACAACTGTCAATGTCACAAATGGACAATAATATATATAGCCCATAGGTGTTTCATCACTAAGGATGTTAATAATATGATCATCACATTGATGATGCTATCCATGATTCAATTCGATCATATAGGCTATAAGGCTTGGACGTAGTCCAAATACCTTGACGGCTTGTGTGGTTTCTCAAGTCACACTGCCAGGAGTGTTAACGTTTTCTGAATGCTAACAAAGATTTATTGTCTTAAGAGGGTTTATCATTATAGCTATGTTCGCATTGACATATAGGCTAGGTTATACCATTAAGAAGATCTTTTGGAATTACTTAGCAGATCGATAAAGTTCTAATAAAATCGAGACGATCACTTGAACAATGATGTAACGAAATACTTATATAATAACAACCATTATTAATTCCAAAAGAAAATTCTCATTAATTAATAAGTATTACTAAATTACCCTAAATGGGTCTTTAATTAGTACAACTAATTGTCCACGTAGGGACTAAAATGAAACAAGTCCACACAGGGACTAATGATAAACATGTCCACATAGGGACTTAATAGGGAAATGAAATATAACAAGATAAGGTTTCTTCAATGCCTTTGCAACTTCATTCCCAATAGTTCTCTTCTTGGTTCACCGCACGTGGCAGTGATACTGATACTGAAGGTTTTAGTGGATATGCTAAATCTTCCAAATCAGGATCCCTTGCAGAAGTAGAATCCATGGATTCAATGGTTAAAGAATAAAAAGGATCACAGATTGGAGTTTGACAAGCATAGTCCAAGTTTGGGATTCCAAAACTTAGATGTAAGAAATATGGATCATTAGCATCCACTGGTATCATCTTTGAAGTGGGAGCCTCAGGGACTTTTGGCATGGACTCCACAGATGTAGACTTCGAAATTTGAGCCTCTGGGACCTCTAGTATGGGTTCTGAAGTCTGGTTAACGGTTTCAATAGGTTTGGTTTTGGGAATAGGTCCAAAAGGTCCTTTCTCCATACCAGTCGCACGCTTATTCGAGGCGTGGTACGAAACTTGACATTCCTTGGCTTCGGGTTTGGAGAGTTTCCATCATTGGCGGCTTTACTTGGCGACATGTTCCTGAAATACATAAATATCGAAAACAGTGTTTACTTAATAGGGATGAGGATATTCCTATGTCTAGTCTAGACTCGGAAGTCTAAGGAAGGTGCTAACGTGTCATTGAGATTAAACACAAAAAGACTAGTGTTTAATTTACTCAACGTTGGCTCTGATACCAACCTGTCACACCCCGATATTTCCACATATCCCGGTGGGCCCTGTGGGGAGTATCATGACGTAGTTGATATCATCATAGACAATTAAACACAGATAAAGCACAACAGAAGGCTTGGAATGAATTTACTATTACAGACCGAGTGTTCAAGTTCAAAATAATTATACAGACGATTGTAATAAAGGATCCACAAGCGGATCTAGTAAATGTACAAAATGATGTTTAACAGACTTTGGGGCATCCTAAGGATTTGCAAGATCCTCTATTGATACCAAGCAGCTCCCAGCCTAATTTTGTATAGTACCTGCCAATTAGTCTTTTGAAAATACGTCAGTTTACACTGGTAAATACAATTAACTAACACATTTGAAAATATCTTCAAAAATTGATTTAGGTGCACAAGGCACTAAAAATATTTTATAACTTGGGACAATTAAGAATTTTAATCTTGTACACAGTTTTACATGTTTGTCAATACATATGGGGCCCAGTATAGAAACCGAGACATGATTAACCGACACACCACTTATAAAACCCACAAAGGAGTTATCGTCAACTTGTGGGTAAAATTTATATTTTTAGCATTTGCATCTGTCAGGTGTATGCCTACACCCTGTGCATAGGTCGTGGCTATTAGTAACTTAAATGAGCCGAGGATATCCAGGATCGTTAACCCCCAATGTTTAAGTTATCAAACAAAACGGGTTGTGCAGATTTGATAGCCACAGTCCGGCTAAGTGATCCCATACCCGACCAAGCGGTAATAATTTACCGTATCCCAAGCTCGTATAAGGGAAAATAAGTTAAAAGTATTTACCTGAGTTATAACTCTATTTAAATGCGAGAATTAACAACTCAGTTGTATAATTCACTTAGACATGTGTATATAGCTTTTACCGGGAGGCTCTAGTCTGGAATGATGGTAATATTAACCAATTAGAAGGCTAACGGGTCCTATTAAAGTCATAGATTTAGACCATCTAGCTTAAAGAATGAATTATGGTACAATAAGCTAGATTAAGCGATGACTGGATTAGAATGTAATTTAGACGCAACAAGTATGAAGACTTGTATAATGTGGGTAAACAAAATACATTCTGGAATTTGAAGTTTAAATGATAAGTTTAAACCCGTTTCGGTTAATTAATGTAAACTAGTTACATAAGTGAACCGAACGCGTATAAGCATTAACGGGTAACCGGATGAGCCATATACAAGTTCCATATTTATTATGCTTAAAACATGTTATAATATCAGTAAAGCAAATGTCGTTGCCGACGCTTTAAGCCGAGGAAGCTATTTGCATAGCGCTTGTAATGTTCAAGCCCAACATCATCTCAAAACCCTCATCCGCGAAGCCCAACAAGCATGTTTTACCGAGCGCACTCTGAAGAAGGAAAGGATCCTCAACGATGGAACTCAGCTAGTAAATAAGTCGAATGGGATATTCCATTATCTGGACCAGATTTGGATCCCTAAACGGACCGATTTACGACAGATTTTGATGGACGAAGCCCACAAGTCTCGATATTCTATTCATCCCATGTATGCCCAGAAAGGTTTTAAAACCGAATTAAGCCCCATAAGGGCATTTTGGTCATTTTATGATTTATAAAAGGAGCTTGCAAGTAAATTGATGTTTTGTTCATAAAAATTCTAGAAAAATATTTAATTTATGATATAATATCAGTAGGATTTCAAATATATGTGTGGTTTATCCTTTAAGACCAAACTATGCACCGTAGGGGCATTTTGGTCATTTCACACATAGTTTTAAGGACTTATTTGGGATTATGAGTTCATGACATATACCTACTGTAAAAATATTTAAAATGGTTTATAAAATCAGTAGATAACAAGTCTTGGGTGCTAAGTATGATTTAAAACCATACTATGCACCTAAACGACGCTAAAGTCATTAAATGACGATAATTACGATGTTTAAGTAATTCTGATGTTATGACCAACTTTGAATAGTCAAAATATGTTATTTGTTATAACATGTCAGTAAGTGAAAGATTTTGCATGTTTATTATGTTTAAAACCCATTTTAAGTGCTGTAAGGGCATTATCGTCATTTAAGAACATTTAACAAGAACATGTGCATAACCTCATTATATAATCAGACTTGATATCCCAAATAATCTGAAATATAATATTATATCAGTATGTAATTGGTTTTGTCAAGAAATTTTGTTTAAAACTCATTTTACATGTAAAAGGCCATTTTAGTCCTTTTAAAAGCATGATTTACGATTAATAATGCAAATTCAGTTTATGACCAGAATATTAACATCAATAGATGCTAAATATTTTTACTTATCAATATATATAACTCATTTTCACTCTCATTAATTTTAAAACCTCACTTTTAAACAAAAGGGCAATTTAGTCAACATTAGCATAATAACGGAACTTTGCAAATATGACCATGTAGCCATGTTCGCCTCGAACAATGGCTGGACCAAAATGGTCTAAGCTGAAAGTCAAAGAGTTTATGATAAAACTTTGACTTACTGCTTTTAAAAGCCTATAAAACGAAAACTAGTGGCTAAGGACACTTACAAAGGGTCCTAGCTTGAAAACTTGACTGAAGTGGAGTCTCCTATAAGCAGGAATCTCCAAGAAAGCAAGTATAAGTGAGAAGAGAGTGATTTTTGAAAGGTGTAAGGAACAATGGCTCCCCATGACCTCTATTTATAGTTAAACATCAAACCCTTGGATCATGCCAGGTGTTAGGGTACTTCAGAGATCAGCCCAGGTGTCTAAACAGGTTTTAAAAACCATCAAAGATCCATAGAATTCGAGTTTGTGAGAGAAGAAGTTAAGATTGGTGAACAAGGTATGCAGACCTGCAGCTGTCCAGACCTTACTGCGCATTTGGACTCGTCGCGTCGCACGACATGATAGGGGGGTTGTCGCATCGCGCTAGGGCATCACTAGGATTCGAAAATTGTCAATTTTGGTCCCTAGTCCTCTAAAACTCATAATATGTTTCATTTTTTACATAATAAGCCCCTCTATGCCATTTTAAGTTTTATATTTGGCATTTTGATCCTTCCGCTATGTTCCCGAGTTTCATTTAACAAGGGAAGAGAAATGAATTAAAAGGAAGAGATTAAAAAATGTGTTCCAGAGTTTTTTTTAGGAAGGGAAGTGATGAGAAAAGAAAGGAAACAAGGGGATGATTGATGCAAATATTCATCCTCCCAATTTGGAGAGAGTTGGTGAGAAAAGATTATTATGAATCTTAGACTTTTTTAAATTTCCTAAATTACCCTCTAATTCATTATAAATAAACATAGCGTACACCATTCTTTAACCGATGACAATGTTTTCTCCTCTGGCGCCAAAACCATCAGTTTGCTCCTTTCCTGGCGCCAATTTTCTCCTCCATCTCGATAACCAGGTATGAGTTTCAATATGCAATTATAGATTTATAATTCTGTTTGCCTATTGCTTTTACATTTTGATGGCTACTCTAATGTTAAAAATGTTATGGGCCATTATAATGAGAATGAGTACATATGAAATTGAATTAAAGGAATTGTAGTATTTTATTAGTAGGTTGCATAAAGTCAACGATTTTTAGGCATCCTTTTGTATTTGAATTGAAATCTGTGATCAATTATTATTATTATTATTGTTTTAGGGTTTCTATTATGAATTTTATAATAGTTTTGATGATAAGAGTTTGCAAAAAATATTAATTGAGTAAATTATTGTTTGAACTTTGAAGAATACAGTGTTGTGTTATTATGAGATTATAACTAAACAGAGTAATATTTTTTTACATAAAGTAGCATACTGATATGAATTAACATGTTCATTTAATCTATCATCTTTTATGAATTAACTCTGCCTAGGAAATGATTATCTTTTATGAATTAACATTATCTTTTATGAACCCACTATGTCCTTTTCATTTGTGTTAATATCATTATGTGGATCCGGTTTGTCTTTTCCATTGTGCTAAAGAGATGTTTTTTTCTTTCTTTTTAAGCGAATTTTGGCCCTTTGCTATGGATAATCAGATACTCAATACAATTCATGTTGTGCGAGCTAGACAATTGCAAGCACTGAAAATATTTTGCTTATTGGTCTTTTTTATTATACGACATAGAATGTTTACCGAAAAACATGTTAATTTACCTACTAGAGATGAAATTTTACAAAGACGATGTGTACGAGAAGAGATGTTACACGATCTTTCAAAAAGTGGTAAATGTCGTGAACTTATCCGTATGAGTGAGAAAGCTTTTATGACATTGTGCAATATCCTAAAGCGTGATGGTGGTCTTCAACCTACTTTATTTTTTGGTTATGTATGTTGAAGACAATTGCTAGTTGAAGGATTCATGTTATTCATTGGTTGATCAGGTTTATGTGTATGTATATGTTTTAAATTACATCTTTCATCCTACCATGCCGTTGAGGACAACAGCAGGCATCTGCATCATATTTAAATTACTTTCCACGTTGTTTAGAGAAAAAGAGTAAGCTGGGACCTACATATCGGAGATCTGCCTCTACAATTTTATTGGCATAAGCATTATTTAAAATGATTTTTCATGCCACTTTCAAAGTACTAAGATGGAACCAATATTTTTATAATGTTCACTAGAGCACAATCACATAAAGAATAATACATTATACACATAAATAATGATTTGTTTTAATATTTGATGTGTTTTCTTTACATTTGAATGATCAAGTTTTTATTAAGTTTTACCTTTTGATTAATTGAAATAATGTTATGGGTGGTGCTTATAATTCAAAGTGTGTTTACATAAGATTAAGATGTTTTATGTTAAAAGGGTATAATAGTAAAATTGTAACATTCTTTTCTTTTCCTCCCAACTCGGGAACACGTAAAATGTTTAATTTCCTTTCATTTCCTTTTCATTTCATTAAACTCGGGAACACGAATATAATCACATCTTTTCCTTTCCATTCCCTTCTAATTCCCCTTCCTTTCTCTTCTATCGTTAAATGAAACTCGGGAACACAGTGTTCGAGTTAGGTTATAGGTATTCCCGGAAGTATAAACCAACATCGTTAAGTTCTGGTTTTGATAAAAGGTCACTCAGAGGTATAATCAAACATGTTGATGCTTTTAACCCTTCGATTCACAAACTTATGATTTAAATCATAAACGGCTTCGTTCGTCCAACATGTGGCTCGGTATTAAATACGAATACCGTAAAAGGTCATTCAAAGGCATAGATTACGCATGTTGACACTTTTAGTCCTTCCACATACATCTTTTCACAATTTGGCAACAATCGTCCATCATAGTCAACATTTGACTTAATTAGGGTTTAGGACATGTGTCTTTACATTATTGGACGCGATTTTATGAGGCGTTACACCTCACCTGCAAAAAACGTGAGGGTATAATGGTCATTACAACTTCTAAGGTTTTACCTCACAATATATGTCGCAACCCCCGGCCCCTAATCACTTGGGAACGGGCGGCTGCGAACCAGTATCAGTGGTATCTGTGTTTATCAGTTTGGCAGTGGAATTTACATTAGGACCGTAGTTAGGAAATATTTTATCAGAGTAAAATACCACATTTTTATAATATTAAATACATGGGAAATTCCCAAGTTTCCATTACAAACATGTTTATAGGGACAAACCCTATTTTATTGAAATAAAACATCTTCTTTATTTAGGTAACTTTTATAGCCACTTTCCCAAGCCTTCAGTGCTGTCTGCTGGCTTCTATTTGGCTTTCACATTTTGTTACCTGAAACGCGTTTAAAAACATTTTATCAGCAAGAAATACTGGCGAGGGAGTCCCAAATTAATCAAAACAGGTTTTATCATTTTACAGTATTGAGGTCGATCTCGCAATTACATTTGTTTATATTTTTACCTTAATTACCACCCACGGTACTGTCAATCCTGACTGGTGGTAATATTACTACTCACAGTGTAGTAACAAATTTTGTATACAAAACCCCAACATACCGACGATAATTGTAGAATTACAAATACTCAATCATTGTGAAATATAATTTAAACATTGAGGTTTTGTAAAAACAGTTTACAAAAAGGAGATTACTCACATTGCTACTTTAGGTATTTCCTTTGTGACTTCCTGGTTATAATCTATTAATTAAACAATGCACACGCGTTAGTATAATAACCCAATTTACATTAGTTATACCCTCCCCGAGACAGAACTCCAATGACAACGTCGGGCAGAACCTCAACAGTCATTACGGAGCACTAGATCAATCGGGTAGCGTATATAATACGTAATCGGGGGTTATGATACTTACATCGAGGCAGAGCTTTGCTATTTTAGTGGGTATAATACCCGATATTAATTTTATTACTTCAGAATTGAGAGAGAATTTCAAGATTTTGAACGACGAAAATGAATGCCAATCTCTGCTATATATATGGCTGTCCAGGGAGTCCCTAGCGCCCCGCGAAAGAGACCACAAGGGCCGTCACGGCCCGCGAGCTAGGGGTGTAGGGCCTAGCTTTGCTGAGTCGGCCTTATAGCCTCGAATCGCCACATGACACGTGGCAGCAGGGGGTGAGGGTGGGTGGCCAAGCGCTCGAGCCCCGCGACAGCCTTCAGTGGCTCTGTCGCGCCCCGCCAGAAACCATTGAATTTTGTTTTTATTTAATTTTTATAAAATTAAAGGTATTTAGGCTCGTTTTTCGTATACAGGGTGTATTTTAGGGCGTGTAAGGGTGTTCTAAATATTTTAGGAGGGTTGTTATATCCTCCCCACCTTGTTTTAGAACTCGTCCTTGAGGTCTACTGGAACAGGTGTGGATATTTCCTCTGCATCTCTTACTCAAGCTCCCATGTTTATTCTGGTCCCCTCTTTGAATCCCATTTTACTTTAACTAGAACTAATCTCTTGTGTTTGAGATTCTTGACTTTCCTGTCCTCAATCTGTAGAGGCTTCTCTACAAACTTAAGTTTCTCATTGACCTCTATATCCTTAAGAGGTACTACTAATGATTCATCGGTTAAGCACTTTTTGAGATTACATACATGAAATACATCATGTATTCCTGCCATTTCCTCTGGCAGTTGTAGCTGATAATGTCACACCCTGCTAGTTGCGGAAGCGTGTTACGTGTGACGTAAGAAAGGTAATCATTGCATCCAATCATGTATCACCGGCTCAAGACTTGTTTCCTGAAATACATGTAGTTTTAAAAAGTCAACAAAAGTTGAGCGAGTTAATGCAGTTTTTGTTATCATATGTAATCGTAGTATTCATGAAAATGAAATCTTGTAATCATAGTATTCATGAAAATGAGATCTTGTAATCGTAGTATTCATGAAAATGAAATCTTGTAATCGTAGTATTCATGAAAATGAAATCCTGTAATCGTAGTATTCATGAAAATGAAATCTTGTAATCATGGTATGTTCTGATTCATTCATGGAGTCTGTTAAGGATCTATCAGTGGATAGGGAGCCCCTGACATAATGTACCATAAGTAAATAACCAAACCGAGAACACTTTGTTATCATTTGGGATCACAAAAGCACTCCACGGTTAACAACTAGGAGTGGGGCGTGCCTCAAGCCCAATAGATCTACACCTTTTGCACCTTGGTCACTACGTGATTAATGGTTACTAATGTTATCATCCTACTTATGCACATTGATCATGTTATCTACTACTCCGTAACTAACATACCAATAGTTTTAGCATGTATTTCCCCTCGATTTTTTTAAAACAAAACATTGAAATCAGTGAAAGGAGGGACATGAACTCACAAGTTTGCGTTCCGTGTATTATGATATCGAAGTGAGCGTCCGTACCTGTCAATAACCTACATATGTACTAATCTCGTTAGACACTAGGTCTTTCGGACCTCGTACAAGTTGTTCATCTTGAATTCTTTATTACGTTCTCGTTTGTCATTTTTGGAACAACTTTGTATTTTAGAGCGTTGATAGTTTACTCGCTCGATTGTTATGTGTATACATGTATTCTATTTGTATTGAATTCATAAGTGTATTCATGTATTCTATGTGTACTGACTTATGTGTGATCGGCTTCGTTCTTCACACGTCCTCGTGCAGTGCACGCATGTCATTGAGCCTTTGCTCATGTCATTGGGCCGAGCCCATGTCATTGGGCCGAGCCCATGTCATTGGGCCGAGCCCATGTCATCTATGTTATCGTATTTAAACCATGTTTTAATGTTATTGGGCCGAGCCCATGTCATTGGGCCGAGCCCATGTTATCTATGCTATTGGGCCTAACCCATGTTTTATTGTTATTGGGCCAAGCCCATGTTATATTGTCATTGGGCCCTAGCCCATGTATTAAGGAATTTGGGCCTAGCCCATTACCAACTTTGGTAGGCCCAATTCTAACTTTATGAGTCCATTAACATAATCTTGCAATTTTTACCAAAATGTTACCAAGTAGCAAACTTTAAATAAGTTCATTTTTCCCATAGAAAATACTTGGTAATTTTTATAGTTTTCGACTTTCCGGATTCCTGTTATAGGTCACTTATATATGTGATCGTTTTAACGTCCAAAATATGTTATTTTAGACTCGACTTTGTAGTAACTTGTTCACAATGTCGATACGCCCAATTTGTCATCATCAAGTGTTATGTATTTCCGTTTCGACCATTCTATTTAATTGTCCGATTTTACTAGCATTTCATGGACCATGTAGGAACATGTATGTGTATTTATTTTGATCACCCTATAGGTATCTAATACATACACATATATAACTCACATTACATGCACTTAGCAAGTTTCCAAAAATATATAATTTTTCTTACTAAAAATTATATTTACACATTGTTATATTGTTACCCATTTATTTTTGTAAAAAATATAAGTTTAAGTTCATAAGAACTTCTGGAATATTTAAACCATAAATATTCCCATCAAAGTTTCCATAATGACGTTTAAGACCACTAATCTCGTTTAACCTTGTTAATCACCCTTTAATCCCCTCTTTAATCGCGATTAGATTTTTATAAAAATTCGCCAGAGTTTCCCCTAAACTATGACGTTTCCCACGTTACAAAAACGCGTTTAAATCATAATCATAATCAATTTTCCAAACTTCACTAATCCACTTTTTATACATGTTTATATGTTAACATAACTTCCACATTTCATGAACTTTCATAATACACTTTTTATACATAAAAAGTTAGACTTTTAAAGTTAGACTTTTTAAGGTAATTTTCATAATAAACAAGTTGTTTAATTTATCTTGTAAAAACAAAGTTCACTAAACTTCCCAAGATTAAGCTTTAAACTTATTTAAACACTTGTTTCTTTATGTAATCCAAAAATTATATGATTAGTTCATGAAATGAATATGATGATCTTTCTTGATTTGAACATAACCATGTTTAAATCACATATTTATGTTCATCATGACAAGATGAACACAAATATAAAATACTACATGAAACTAACAACATGATCATCATAAATATAACCTTTAACTCACTAATATTAACAAAAATAACATAATCATCATGAACACATGAACATGTTAACACTAAACAACATAAATCAACACATAATATATTCATATTTAGTGTTTATTAGCTTTGTGTTTAGGGTTTTTGATTATGTTAAGCTTTAAATTCAAGATCACCAACTTGTACTTCTATGATTAACTAGTAAAATAAATCATAAATATTGTGTTTAGAAGACTCACAATATTGCAAGTGATTAAACAAGAAGAATAGAAGGAAATAAGCTCCAAAGATGCTCCTAGTGAAGCTCCATGCTTATCCTCTGTATAAGTGATGTTGTAAGGCTAAGATTTAGTGAAAAATATGGTGGTTTATGGTGGATTATGGTGGGTTTAGGAGGTGGTGGTGCTGTGAACTAAGGGGGTGTTTGAGAGGAGTTTGGTCTTTCAAAGATGAATAAAAAGATAAGTATGATGGTGGTGATAATTAACTTCTTATTTCAACAACAACTTCAACTAGGCCATGCTTAATATCTTTATAAAATCAAGCAAGATCAAAGTGATGGGGCCCCCCTTGATTTCGTAAATAATGATGGGGGGGGGGGGGGGTAAGTGTAACATTTTTTTTTATAAAAACCTTAACTAGTTAGATATTTTGGTCATTATTTAAAGTAAGATGAGTAGGGTTTAAAGTACACCATCAAAAGGGTAATAAGGAATTAGGACTTGAATTAATACTAAATAGTTTGTCCAACTAGTAAAAAGTGCATTCCGACGCTTAAAATGTCCTTCGTTCGGTCGTCGGTTCAATAACGGTGCTTTTGCGCCACACCGACGAACATTTCCGCAAGTGGTCAAACCTCATCCGAAAGATGTATGGAGTGATTCCGAGTCCCAAATTTTACTTAACTAGCTCGCTAGACTCTTCGTTTGGTTGTTTCGTGACGAAAATGTCGCCTACTAGTTCTTCGGTTCGCTAACGAACTATTTTAGCGCATAGCGATATAATACCCGGAACTTGTGATTATGAACATTCCGTTGATATCATCTTATTATTTTAGTATGTTTTTCATCAATTGACATTATTCCGAAGTCCCGGAAATGCTTTGTTATAGGTTCGGACGAGTTAAAAATACTATATTTTAAGCCGAAACGGACACTTTTGAGATTAGGGCGTTATACCGGAAAGTCTTGTATCATTGCAAGATGTGTTTTCATAATAATGTTTTCTTATATAAATGGACTCAGTTATGTTATCCGAGTGTCGTTTTTCAGTGTTTCAGTCTGATTTCACGGTTTACTGGCATGAATAGTGTAACCGTGAATAGTGCAGGCAGCACTTTCTACCAACACTTTTAGGACATTGTTTGCTTGGGTTCGCAATGCGGTGAAAACCAACATATGTTTTAGCATTGTTTCCTTGTCCTAACCTTGTTATCCAAATAACGACACTGTTACGTAATTAAATTACGCTAAATGCATGAGATTATGTAAATAAAATAGTGATTAGTTTGTACGGATTTTCTGGTTAATTCCCATTTGTCACATTCTCCCCCAGTTAAAAAGAATTTCGTCCCGAAATTCACGTTGAGTCAACCGTTGAAGGAATCTTCTCGAACAGATGGGGATACTTTGTCTTGGTCTGATCTTCACGTTCCTAGATATATTCGGGACCGTGACGTGAGTTCCAGTGGACCTTGACTAGTTCGATATGACTTCTCCTTGTCTTGTGGACTTTCCTGTCCATAACCTCGACAGGTTCTTTGTGAATTCCATCCGCTGGGAAGATAACTGTATTCGTTGGTTGGATTTTTCTTTAAGATTCGACGCATGAAATGTGTCGTGTATGTTATTGAGTTCTTCTGGCAGTTTCAACTTGTACGCGACGGTACCGAGCTTTTCTAGAATCTCAAATGGCCCAATGTATCTCGGGTTTAGTTTTCTGCGTTTCCCGAACCTAGCTACGTCTTTCCAAGGCGAGACTTTTAGTAACACATTGTCTCCGACCTCGAAGGATGGTGGTTTACGTCTTCGATCCGCGTAGCTCCTTTCTCTATCACGAGCCGCCTTGATACGGTCTCGTATTTTTTTTGTGTATCTTGTGGGTAGTTTCTTGAACAAGTTCGGGGCCAATGAGTTGTTTGTCTCCGACTTCTGCCCAACACAGTGGTGATCGGCACTTCCGTCCGTATAGTGCTTCGTATGGGGCGGCTTTAATACTTGTGTGATAACTGTTATTTTATGATAACTCTACCCACGGTAAATGAGTATCCCAATTTCCGCCCAAATCCATCACACAGGCACGAAGCATATCTTCCAAAGTTTGGATGGTTCGTTCGCTTTGACCATCGGTTTGTGGATGGAATGCCGTGCTTAGATCTAAACGAGATCCAAACGATTCCTGAAATGATTGCCATATTATTGACACAAGCGACCATCGCGATCCTAGATTATTGAAATAGGCACTCCATGACGTGCTATAATCTCCTTGAGATAAGCTCAGTCAACTTCTCTGTACTGACTTTCTCGCGAATTGGCAAGAAGTGAGCTGACTTGGTTAATCGATCAACGATAACCCAAATCATGTCATGACCTCAAGAGGTCCGTGGGAGTTCTGTAATGAAATCCATTGATATCTGTTCCCACTTCCAAACGGGAATCTCGGGTTGTTGTAATAGTCCAGATGGCTTTTGATACTCGGCCTTGACCTTTGCACAAGTTAGGCATTTCCCAACGTAGGTCGCAATATCTCCTTTGAGATTAGGCCACCAGTAATATTCTTTTACATCCTGATACATCTTATCAGATCCGGGGTGTATTGATGTAACACCCCGTAAAATCACGTCCAATGATGTATTGACACGTGTAATAAACCCTAATGAAGTCAAACATTTAATTTAAGGGACTAATTTTTCAAAAAATCGGAAAACATTGATTGTGAAAGGACTGGAAGTGTTAGCATACATAAAATAAGTTTCTAAATAACCTCTCACGATATTTATATTCACAAATGAGCCACTTGTCGATCAAGTGTAGCCGTTTGCGGAATTAATTGAAAGTTTACGCAATGAAGGGTTAAAAGTGTCAACATGTTAATTCTTACCTCTGAGTGACCTTTTAACAAATCTGGAGCTTCATGATATTTGATTATACTCTTGGGAATTCCAATTATTGGCCGTCTAAGGTTTTTATGCCTATAGGTAAAATTACGCGCAACTTTGCAAGTGAGAGGGGCTAAAAGTGTCAATATGTTTAATTATACCTCTGAATGACCTTTTAGCGAACCCGAAGCATCGTGATGTTTAATAATACTTTCAAGAATGCCTAATATGAATTAGATGAGGTTTCAATGCTATTAGATGATGAGATGCGCAAGTTTGCGCAATAGAGGGACCTAAAGCGTCAACTTTTGAATCTATGCCTCTCGGTAACCAGTTAAGCAAACGGGAGCATAGTAATATTTAAGTATATGCTTGGGAATGATCAATATGGGCCATGGAAGGCTTGGATATCATTAAACGACATTTCGTGCTACTTTGCGCAATTAAAGGACTAATTGCGTCAAACTACTAAAGTATTTTGATTCGTATGGTAACAGACCTTCCAGAATATAACCATGAGTTTAACATACCCTATTTATTCTTTATATAGCTTAGATATAGGCTTGGAGGTGTTTGATGTGCAAAAATAAACTTTTAAGTCATGCAGGGACTAAAAGTGTCAAAAAGTGCACAACTTTTAAGTCATGCAGGGACTAAAGGTGTCTTTATTTATGTAAGCATTAAAATGTTTTATTTTAGTGTTCAGCATAATAAAATTCCATTCGTCGCGTAGTTTGGATAGTTTTTCGCGTCCGTTCGTGTTCCGTCGTAATTAGACGAACAACGTAACCGTACGACCAAACGAACCGACATCCGACATGTTTTTGAGAATGTTTCATGTCCCTCATGTTTAGGCTTCATTGTAGAGCCTTGTAAATAGCTTAACGGGCCTTAAACATGCCAAACGTGACCTTAAAAGCTATCAGGGACCATTTCTGTAATTATTCAAACTTGATTGCTGAACCAGGAACCTCAGGCGGCCCGCGTAAGCAATCTTTGAACCTTACGCGGCCCGTGTGAGCATGTCAGAGCTTCAAAAATCAGTTTACAGCCTGTTCCAGCTGTTTCCAGGTGTTGCTAGTGGTTTTTCTTCATCCTATGGGTTGTTTTAGGCGCCCATAGATTGCCAAAATAGTGGGTATGAAGTGTACGGTCCAGATCAAGGCTCGTTTATCAAGAAACGATCCTAACGGTTCTCAAAAACCTATAAATACCCCTCTTGGTCTTGCTCTCATTCACACCTTGATCTGAATTGTTCTAAGTTGGAGCCTTTGTGCTTCATACCTGAACATCCTAGATCAATTCCATCCTTGCTTGGACCCTTTGTAAGTGTCCTTTCGTGCTTAGTTTAATTGTTTAGCGTTTATAGCCGAAAAGTCAAGCATTTCGATAAACGCTTTGACTTTTAAACGGTTGAGCCATTGTTCGTAACGAACATGGCTACGTGACCGTAATTAGGTAGGTGTTAAACCCTCAAAAGGGCACCTCCTAATTACCACGTTTACTTAGTTAAATTGTCGGGTCAAATAAAAGTCAAATGGATTAGTTTTAAATAAAATCCATAACTATTAATATAAAAGTCATAAAATCAGTTTTCCCACTTTAATAACTTGGTAAATATTAGTTGAACATGTCTAAGCATGTTCAACCCGACAATTCTAAGTATAGGCTCGGTTCGGAACCGAAAGTCGCAAAAGTTGACTTTTGCTTTGACTTTCAGTTCTGACCCAATTTAGCTTAGTTTAGATGTGCCTTAGGATTCCTTTAGGACCAGGTTATAGGTTACTGTAACCCTCTGAGGTTATACAACTTGGATCCTTAGTTATCCTATTCATTGCATGTTTCCGTTATATGCTTAAATGTTGACCATTATGCCCTTTTGACCTTAAAACAATAATTTTGAAAATGTGAGTGGACAATAATCTTTATTACTGAATTATAAACTTGTCCCTAAAATTTGACATCATTTTGAGGTCTAGATTAGGAGTTATGCTTATTAGCGTAAATGAAAAGCTTTTTATTAATTAAACGGCATAATTAGCGTATATCCTATCAAAACCCAATTTTTAATACCAAATTTTTTACCTACTGATATAAAATAATATTTTGGGATTTTTGAAGATTTTTATTTATTTTTAGGCTGAGCATAACATAGGGTTCTAGGCTTGATTCGGTAATTGCTGGTTTTGCCCTTTTGGCCTATAAAATGAGTTTTACAAATCTTTTTGACACCAGACCTTTTTCTACTAATCTAATGTGATAAATAAAATATTTTAAGCCTTCTGGAATAATAAAAATATCAGCTTTTCATATAAAACCCGGAAATCGCTTAAAACCGTCTTTTTACGCGTTTTAAGCGAATAGTATGTATTAAAACTATTTTAATATATAAGGTTTAATACCTACTGATGTTTTAAGTAAATTTTCATAATTAAACAGTAGGCAAAAGTTTTAAACTCAGAATTCTAATTTTGACTTTTTAAGCCCTATGTGAAATTACCAAAACGCCCTTTGGTGCATAGTTTGGTTATAATTAATAAATTTCACATATATGTAATACCCTACTGATATAACTTATTAAATCAAGTATTTTTACTGATTATATCAGACCTAAACCTCAGATTAGTATTTAACCTCTCTTATAACCTTTAAAATGACCAAAATACCCCTACGGGGCATAAATTGGTTTTAAATTCATTTTGGGCATAATGGAAGGTATCCTACTGATATCACAACATATTTAAGGCATATTAACTTAGGAAACCTTTCATGAATCATTTGGTTACCCGTTACGCATTATTCGCGTTCAGATCGGCTTATGTAACTAGTTTGCATAAATTAGCCGAAACGGGTCAAACCTTATCATTTTTATCTCAAAATCCAGAATGTGTTTAGTTTACCCTTATTACACAAGTATACAAGCTTGTTGGGTCTAAACCACATTCTAATCCAGTCTTCGCATAATCATGCGTTTGAACCGTATCTTCCTTTAAAACTAACCAGTCTAAGCATAGGCTTAATTAAAGACCTGTTAGGAATCTAATAGGTTATTAAAAACCTTCGTTCCAGATTTAGGAGCCCAGTAAAAGCTATCTGTATTTGCTGATTTGATATACGGCTGGGATTGAATTTATATTTAGCTCAGGTAAATACTTTTAACTTATTTTCCCTATACGGGCTTGGGGTACGGTATATAAAATACCGCTTGGTCGGGCATTGAATTTTTAATTGTATGAAGATTAATTTATTGAAATGTCCCGTTTAAATTGTTTTGTTTGCTTAAAGCCTTTGGGGGGTTAATGACCATGTCCCGGATATCCTTGGCATCATTTTACGAAATGGCCACGACCTAAGCACGCGGGTGTAGGCGTACACCCGTTAGTGCATATATAAATAATAAGGTATAACCGCCGGTTTCAGGAATAACCCGCCGCGGGACTATATCATGTGGTGTGTCTATTAAGCTCTAACCCGGTGTCAACCCGGGCTACTGAATGTATAAGGAACATGTAATTCTTTTACAAGTTTATATATAAATAAATATCCCAAGTTATAAAATGTTTTGTGCCTTGTGCATTTAAATCAATTTTCCTAAACCTTTTCAAAATGCGTTAGTTAATTGTATTTACTAGTGTAAACTGACGTATTTTCCCAAAAAGGTTAAGTGCAGGTACTAAGCGTAATAGGCTGGCCTTTCCTTAGCATCATTAAGAGTCTCGTAAGCTTGGATGCATTTTAAGTCTGATGAACTATGTTTCCTTTTTATATGATCCGCCTGTGGATCCATCTTACATTCCGTTGTAATATTTAATATTACTTTTGAATCGGATTGTAATATATTTATCTTTTGCTTCCGCTGTGCATTTAAATTGTGTTGGTTGTCTATGATGATATCAACTACGTCACGATACTCCCCACCGGGCCCACCGGTAATACGTGGAAATATCGGGGTGTGACAGGTTGGTATCAGAGCCAACATTGAGTGAATTAAACACTAGCCTTTTGTGTTTAATCTCAATGACACAGTAGCACATTCCATGACCTTCTGAGTCTAGACTTAACATAGGAATACTCTCATCTCTATTCGGAAAATTATTGCCTTCAATTCTATATATTCTAATATGTCGCCAAGCAAAGAAGCCATAATGGAAATTCTCTCCATTTGAAGCCTAGGGAAGGCCGAGCTTCGTATTGCGACTAGGATAAACATGCAACCAAGGAGAAAACATTCAGAAATAAAATGAAGAAGAAACTCCTTTTGCTGAAGTTCGTTTCCTTAGTAAGTCCTTATAAGGGTATACTTATCTTTCAATCCCTTCATGGACAACATCATTCCTTTCAAGTCCCGTTTAGGGCAATTCTGTACCTCTTTTAAAAAACAATGGAATGTTTTCTCTAAATTTATTCATCATTGCATATGAACATAAAATATGAAATAATAACATTTCTTTTATAAGATCTACCATTATAATAAAATGGCAAAATCTAAAAAGAACAAGACCTAGCCCATGTGTCATTTTAATAACAGGGCCAAGATGGCAGTTCCTCAATTATTTTCAGATCCTTATTAACATCTCAATTTAGGATTGTTCTGCGTTAAATATTAAAAAGAATCTTAAAGGTACAACCTAGCCTATATATCATTTCAGACAAGGCCAAGATGGTAGAACCTATTCAAAAGATTCAAATCCTTGTTAACATTCCTGGCAAATGTGATTCAATCACATAAATTATCCTTATACTGGATTCTTCCGAAATCCTTTCTTATTTGGTGAATTAAGCATCCATTAGGGATGTAATGCTTACGGGGCCGTATTCATTGTCATATAAGACAAAAGACAGTCGTAGCCTACAACTCCCTGTCAAGAAAAGACATGAACAACGTTCGAGCCTAAATACCTTGATTCTACAAAATCCTGGTTTATAATTTAAAGTTGCCCTTGTGACTTGGCCTTTTTGTGCCATAATTATATTTTAATTAAGTTTAGAATAATTATAATGAAAATCCTGAGTAAAATAAATATCATTCCTTTCCTGCCAGTATACATGTTAAAAGAATCTTAAAAGGTATAACATAGCTTGAATGTCATTAAAGACCTGGCCACGATGGTAAAACCTGTTTAAAAGAGATTCAAATCCTTGTTAACATCTGAAAACATGTTAACACTCCTGACAATAGTGATGCGATAAAATCACACTTGGCATCTTTATATTAGGAATTTTCCAAACCCTTTATTTAGCGTAAATGATCAAGAGGAATCGTGGCTAATAAACGTCGAACGTGATGAACACATCAAAACATCCATTGGGATGAATACCTTCGAGCAAAGATGTATACATGAAAAAGATAGTTTTATTTCATAACTTCTTATCTAGACAATGAACTATGAAATTTTCTGATCCAAGGAATCATCGATTATGTTTTAAAAATTTCCCTAGTGACAAGGCATCAGTGCCATCAAAAGCCCTTTGGAACAAGCCCTTGTGCTATATATAAAATGTCGGTACGACATTGACAGTCGTGACTTATGTCCCTTGTCTAATAAATATGAAGGATTATATTCCGTTTAAACGCCAAAGATGGTTTATTTAAAAACCTAGGCAAATCATAATCAAATAAATTTAATACTATCTATTGGCCTATATGGTTCATTTGCACCATGGCTATTTAATCATCAAACTCGACGATTCCCTATATAATTAAATAAATTAGTACTACTTGGTTAATAGCCTTCAAAGCTTCTCCATGGCTGAATCATCTGAAGCTCACAATCATCCAGTTGATAAGAATGATGATGCAAGACTGAACTTAACGGGCACCGAGTTACAGGCTATGTTAGATACAACCATAAATAAAGCCGTGGACCGTATATTAAAGGATCATAAGCGAAAGTGCGATAATACCCCAAATAAGGGTTACAAAAAGGGTAAGACCGGTTCAAACTATAACCAGTCCAAGCCAAAGGAGGCAAAACCCAAATGTAAAACATGCGGGAAGAAGCACTTCGAAAAATGTTTCTATGAGCAGACCAGGGGATGTGTCATCTGTAAAAAGATGGATCACAAGACCCATGAATGCAAGGACTTGAAGGACGCCACATGCTATGGTTGTGGCGAGAAGGGGGACATAAAGACCCGCTGCCCAAAGAAGGCAACTAAAGGGAAATGTACTTTGGAGTCACAAGCTAGGCCTTGTGGGATTTGTAATAAGGAAGGGCACAAGACCTTGGAGTGCCAAGACGTAAAGGACGCAACCTGCTATGGTTGCAATGAAATAGGGCACATCAAGACAAATTGCCCAAATAAAACCAAGAAGCCTGAGGAGGCTAAGAAGACCAAAGCTGGAGTCTTTCAAATGAATGCTCAAGAGGCCTGTGACACCTGTGTCGCTTCAACCATCAAAAAAATGCCAAACCAATGAAATATTGTATTTCATACTTGTGATTTGTATAAATATGTGTATCGCATGCACATATCAATTCTTGTTCGATTTCAAACTTTAAATCGCTTTCTGGAAGGTTATACGCGCACTGATGCGTATGCAACAAACACTCCGGAATAGTGAAATAGGCTTAACATACCTTAAATAACCTTTACATGACTTAGAAATAAGTTTTGGTGTTGAAATCAAGTTTGTTCGATCGCATGGACTATTTGCATCAAATTGCGAAACTATACCGATTTGTATAGTAACGAACATTCCAGAACATGAACATAAGTTAAACTTACCCTAAATATCCTTTACATAGCTTAAAAATAGGCTTTGAGGGGTTCGGTATGCTAAAATGAACTTATTTGATCAATACAGACTAAAAGCGTCAAAAGTGCATAAGTTTGCATTTTTGCGCATATCTTACGTCCTGAATATATCCGGACATCCAAAAATTTATGTAATCATTAAAATATTTTATTTTAGTGATTGGCATGATAAAATTCCATTCGTCGCGTAATTTGGATCGTTTTTGCGTTCATTACGATTTCCGTCGTAATTAACCGAACAACGCAACCGTACGACCAAACGAACCGACATCCGAGATGTTTTTGAGCATATTTTAAGTTCCCTATACTTAAACGTTATTTTAGAGCCTTGAAATTGGGTTAACGGGGCTTAAAAGTGCCAAAAAATCAAGTTTTACAAGTGCAGGGACCATTTTTGAAATTTCTGACCAGATTCAATGAACCTAGTCCAATTTTGAAGTTTTGATGGTTTTAGCCCATGGTTTTGCAAACTATGGGCTGGTATTTAATGGTATTTTTGATACCATGGGCTTAAACTAGGGGTGCCCATGGTTTTGCAAAACAAGGGGTCCATGTGTACGGCCTAGATCGAAGCACGTTTCTCGACGAACGATCTTGACGGTTGTGCCATATCTATATATACCCACCTCCTTTCACTTGAAAAACCCACAATGATCTGATTTTGGCTCTCTAAGTTGAAGTTTATGCTTCATACCTGAGAGTAAATCAGATCATAGCTTGCGGGGACCTTTTGTAAGTATTCTTTCGTTCTTTTCATTCGTTTTTATCGTTAAAGTCAAACTGCGTTTGACTTTCTGCATTGACCAGTTTATGGTCAATGCGAAGTTCGTTTGAACTTCATAACGTGAGCGTAATCACGATAGTTATAGTCCCTAGTGACTATACCTACTAATTACCACGTTATCTAGGTGTAGTGACGAGTCGTAGTTTCGGCCAAAATACGCATTCTTGCGTATTTTGTAACCAAACTACTTTTAGGTATCAAAACCGTTTGTTTTGATACCAAACCTGTTTTCTAACTTAACTAAACATGTTTTAGCATGTTTAGCTCGTCACTTTAGGTTTAGTGCTTATGTAGAGTCGTAAGTCAAGCGGTCTAAACAACCGCTTAGACTTTCGAACTAGACCCGTTTGGTCGATCATTAGGATCCGACCAAACATGTTTAGTGACCATAGTTGTATAGGGAATAACCTTCCGAGGTTATACCTTATGGTCACGTCGCTTAGCTAGTTATATGATAGGTAGTTTATATGCCTTAGAAAAATTACCAAAATACCCTTTTATGCATAATTGATATTTAAGCATATGTAACCCAAACTTTTGTCACTTAACTAATTATGCATCATAATTAAACATGTTTAGGCATATAATACTTGTCATAGGACTAGTTAGGCGGTCCGAACGCGTTTTGCGCGGACGACGCGTTAAAGTAGCATAAGCTACCTAAACGGGTCGTAATGGGTCGTAAGCACTTAGGTTAGGTTTCCTTTTAGTATGTAGGCCTTGTTAAACCATATCATATGAGTTCCCACACTCATTTGGTTTACGAGACCTCATCCTATCCGATCTCCCGATTTAGGTCCGGTTTATTTATGTAGTTACCTATATTAGGTGCTGTTTGATTCCGTGCTCCCTCTAGCTTGCTTGGTAGTTGTTCAAGACTTCTAAGCACTCTCAAGTGAGTACATAGTCTCCTCTTTTACTGTTTTCAAATGTTTTGGGGTGAAATATGTGTACCTATTTGTTATGTTCTTGTTTTCAAAAGTATAATTAATTATACATATTAATACTTATCTTTTTACAAAATGAATGATTATTTATGGTCTAAACTCTAATTTTCTTAAAGATTATAAAATTAATTGTTGGATAGTACTTATTTTTGTTCTCCAGACCGGTTGGTAGTATGATATAGCGCTATAGGATTTGACACCCCATTCTTGTTGTCATGGAATGTCTGAAACCAATTTATTTTTCTCCATCCAAATAGGGTTTTCCTTTGCGGTATTCCTATAGTCTCAAAGGTGTATTTTGATGCACTAGGTCTGAATGAATTCTTAAGTCACATTATTTTTGTATATTTAGTTATACTCCCAATAGTATAGTTTGATATGCTCTCATATGTGATATTGTACAAAACCAACATATACTTTATTAATCATTAAAACATAGTTTAATATGTTATTTTCAAAACCCAAGAATAGTTTAAATATGTTATTTATAAATCTAAAGTATACTTTTGATATACTACTGAAAATTATTATTTTTAACAACTAAAGTATATTTAATATACTATTTGTTTTACAATTGGGTTTTGGTTAGTGTTTAGATAATGGGACGGGTGTAATATGATGAAAACATGGTAGATACGTCGCTGGTACTTCTTATATATAAGTGTTTTCATAACATTACATACCGTGGCGTTATTTAGTACACTTGGGTTAACGATTTTGGAACTGAAATATATTTTAATATATTACTTATTCGACTTTCTTAAAACCAAAGTATATTTTTATATATACTATAAACTTTTCATCAAAATATTGTTTTATAGACAAAATACTTTATACAAACTTATTTTACTTAATTATTTAATTTCCTATATATTATTATTTTATATCATCTGATTTCTTATAAATTTTGATATGATTTATAAAAGAAAACCTTTTACAAGGATCATGACTACTTTTGTAAAAACATTTTCTTTAAACTTATAAGTCATGAATCCTAATTATAATAAAACCTATGTATCTCACAGGCATTTTTATGCTGACGTACCTATTTTTACACATGTTTCAGGTGCTATTATGTGATGATTGTTGACGTATGCTATACATAGGAGGGACTCGTGCCTTAGCGACTTTAAAACTTGAAAGATAATAGTTATATTTATCTGATTTGTAATAAAACAATGAGTTCAATAATTCAATAAAACATAACTATTTATTCCATGGTTGTGAAACAATGATTCTGTTACAACACTCCCTGACGTTTCCGCCACGTTTTGTTGTTTAACGTGGTCGGGGTGTGACAGAAAAGTTGGTATCAGAGCCAATGGTTATAGGGAATTAGGTTATTAGTAATGCTTTGACCTAGACTATAACCTTCCTAGGACCCTAACACAAGTTATCTTGTGTTTAGTTTTAAAACAATACCGTCACTTATCCTTAGGTGACAACCACAATAAGAACACAAATTTTGATTCCGCTTTGAAAACTAATCATCTATTCTAGGATGATTGATTACTAGGTTTTGAACCTTCAAAGTTTTCAAAATCTCGTCAAAGTTTGGGTCTAAATAATGTGAACACGTGCAAACTGGAAGGGTGGGTGCCTGTACCCTGAGTCTTATGTCTAAGGCTAGAGTGTTCGCACAAATCCGCATTATCGGACCAGTCACTCTTACCTAGGAACTCTTGGGGTGAGTGTCCACTTATAGGCAAGCATGTCTTCGTGGTACATTAATATGACCTACTTACTTTGATTAATCACCGTCTCATTTGTTTGTCTTAGGTAACAAACAAATGATCTCAATTTTTATGCATTGTCATTCTGTTTTCATGTCCCTTGTTTCCTCCCATGTCTTTCAATTTCTTCATGATGCCTCCTCATCGCAACAACACTCAAGTATCCGAACCAGGTGCTCCAATTGCCCAACAAATAGGCGTCATACTCCAGAGGACCGTTGATTTAGCTATCACCATAACTCGCCTCAGGGATGAAGCCGTACAAGGGAACTACTTCTTGATGAAATCAATACAACCGTCATCATCCGAATCAAATAACCTGTTTCAGATGTACCCACGGTGGACGATAGGGACATTTGGTTAACATGTACCGTTTTGCTATACAAAACAAGGCTGTTGCAAATCCTGCTACTGCACTACCTCTTGCAAGGAAACCTAATGTCGGTATTTTGCTTATGTGCAACGAGTGTAATGCACCTTACCAAGCTTACCTGCAGTGTCATCTGTGTGAATCACATGGACCACTCGGTCACCTGACAAACGCTTGTCAATTCAACCCAAACCAAGGTGGTCTAAACCAACCCCAAGTCAACCATGCTCGTATGATCGACTTAACATACGTAGTACCCAAACCTTCAAATTCTGCTTCATATGTCGCCTTGGCATATATAGCGCCTCAAACTCATGAACTTTCTACCTTGTGTATCGATTTAAGCACTCCTAGTGCAAGGTGTCGAAACACCTCTCGTTACACAAATTCCAAAATCCACGTAGGATCTTCTTACCTTCACAATTAGATCCTTGTGGATAAATATCGCTCAAATCGGGGCCCTAAATTGAATCATTCGTATGCCTTAATATGTATATTACGATTTAATAAGGGGAAAGACGACTTCCTATCAAGATCTTTCTATCTACATAGTTAGATTCTTGGAAATCTTTAAAGTGCCAAATGAAATCCACGGATTGGATTCCTGGCATGCTTTAATACCCGTGTCCAAAGATAACAAATTAAAAATCAAGTTAAACAAATTATGTGATTATATGTTCTTATGTGATTCCTTTTATGTCTTGTGTTTTTGTGTAATCTGAATTCTCGTTATCCAAATCCTCATAGAATCTTCCATATCTCCATATGAGGGATTCAAAGTATGATATCCAAAGGTACTATCTTAAATCCTTAATGGACTTCTACGTTGTAGTTAAGTCCCTTGGATTATAAAGTACTATTCTATAATTGGACCCCTTGAGTGGTCTAGTTAAACAGATTGATTTAAAAATCTGGTTAGGAATATCATGTGATGATATAATTGAAAAGATCTCTTTAAGTGGTCTATTTAAAAAGATTATACAACTGTCTAATTAAAAAGATCATGTGTTGATCTAGTTAAAAAGATCGTTCGTTGATCTAGTTAAAAAGATCTTTTGGTGGTCTAGTCAAGTCATTTCATGTTTATTCAATTGATTTTTACTCTACGCATTATGAAATAAACTGTGCAGACTGTGCAAGGAATTACGTAATTATGGATGCATACATAATTATGGAATTCAGTGCACAGAAACCACATCAAGTTTTGTCATGTGTTAATACCTATAGTGACAAGAATAATGATATGGGAGAAGTCCTGGACCTTGACCGATATCATTTTATCTTACACTCCCCAATTTTGAATTTAAGCATACACAAGTTTCCTATGATAAGTCTTCATGAGAAACGTTCTCCTGTCCATAGTCCGAAACTCCATGTTTTGCTACTACAAGGACTTCACTTTGAGGGTTGACAATTTCGCAAAAAAAAAAAATCCTAACATGGCCCAGAGTTTTACTTAGGGTTCAATTGATTTATTTGAAAGCGAAACCGTCACAGCTGTCTTCACAAGTTTCCTCTAAAATTAAATTTCGGGACGAAATTTCCTAAAGTAGGGAAGACTGTGACACCTGTGTCACTTCAACCATCAAACAAATTCCAAACCAATGAAATATTGTAATTCATACTTGGGATTTGTATAAATATGTGTATCGCCTGCACATATCAATTCTTGTTCGATTTCAAGCTTTAAATCGCTTTCTGGAAGGTTATACGCGCACTAATGCGTAGATATAACCAATTTAATTCAACAAACACTCGGGAATAGTGAAATAGGCTTAACATACCTTAAATAACCTTTACATGACTTAGAAATAAGTTTTGGATGGGTTGGTGTGTTGAAATCAAGTTTGTTCGATCGCAAGAACTATTTGCGTCAAACTGCGAAACTATACCGATTTGTATAGTAACGAACATTCCGGAACATGACCATAAGTTAAACATACCCTAAATATCCTTTACATATATTAAAAATAGGCTTTGAGGGGTTCGGTATGCTAAAATGAACTTATTTGATCAATAGAGACTAAAAGCGTCAAAAGTGCATAAGTTTGCATTTTCGCGCATATCTTACATCCTGAATATATCCGGACATCCAAAAATTTATGTAATCATTAAAATATTTTATTTTAGTGATTGGCATGATAAAATTCCATTCGTCGCGTAATTTGGATCGTTTTTGCGTTCATTACGATTTCCGTCGTAATTAACCGAACAACGCAACCGTACGACCAAACGAACCGACATCTGAGATGTTTTTGAGCATATTTTAAGTTCCCTATACTTTAAATTTATTTTAGAGCCTTGAAATTGGGTTAACGGGGCTTAAAAGTGCCAAAAAATCAAGTTTTACAAGTGCAGGGACCATTTTTGAAATTTCTGACCATATTTAATGAACCTAGTCCAATTTTGAAGTTTTGATGGTTTTAGCCCATGGTTTTGCAAACTATGGGCTGGTATTTAATGGTATTTTTGATACCATGGGCTTAAAATCGGGGTGCCCATGGCTTTGCAAAACAAGGGGTCCATGTGTACGGCCTAGATCGAATCACGTTTCTCGACGAACGATTTTAACGGTTGTGCCATATCTATATATACCCACCTCCTTTCAGTTGCAAAACCCACAATGATCTGATTTTGGCTCTCTAAGTTGAATTTTATGCTTCATACCTGAGAGTAAATCGGATCATAGCTTGCGGGGACCTTTTGTAAGTATTCTTTCGTTCTTTTCATTTGTTTTTATTGTTAAAGTCAAACTGCGTTTGACTTTCTGCATTGACCAGTTTATGGTCAATGCAAAGTTCATTTGAACTTCATAACATGAGCGTAATCACGATGGTTATAGTCCCTAGTGACTATACCTACTGATTACCACGTTATCTAGGTGTAGTGACGAGTCGTAGTTTCGGCCAAAATGCACATTCTTGCGTAATTTGTAACCAAACTACTTTTAGCTATCAAAACCGTTTGTTTTATTACCAAACCTGTTTTCTAACTTAACTAAACATGTTTTAGCATGTTTAGCTCGTCACTTTAGGTTTAGTGCTTATGTAGAGTCGTAAGTCAAACGGTCTAAACAACCGCTTAGACTTTCGAACTAGACCCGTTTGGTCGATCATTAGGATCCGACCAAACATGTTTAGTGACCATAGTTGTACAGGGAATAACCTTCCGAGGTTATACCTTATGGTCACGTCTTTTAGCTAGTTATATGATAGGTAGTTTATATTGTCACACCCCCAAAATCCACCTGCGGAGTATCACCGCTTGGAGGCGTGACTGACCAGGATCAAGCCACCAATCATATCGAACAAATGTAAATAGTAATGTATTTCAACCAAACCAATATGAAAGGTGTTCAAAACATAAGTATAATTCAATGTTTAGCGGAAGCATAAAAGTAAACCCAATCATAAATATAAGTATGAAATGGCATAACGTCTAATCAAGCATTCATGATCCATGTCCACAACGACCGCGCCTCCCGTGCAAGCTCCATAAGTACCTAAGGTCCTGCAAGGCATGTAACAGAGGATCAACAACTAGTTGAGCGAGTTCACAGAAAGTAAATGCGTAATAGTAAGTTCGTATGTAACATATGGCTCTACTGGGCCGATAGTACGTTCTATTGGTGGGGGCTTCCCATGTTGGATATCCACTAGACTATTCCTAACCATAAGTATCCTTCCCAATCCGAGGATAGTAGTATGTATAAGTTTACGTAGGTTTTACGTAAGTGCCCTTCCCAACCGAGGACAGTACGTAGCGAGTACGTAGGTTTAGCGCTGGCGTCCTTCCCAATCCGAGGACGGTAGTACGTAGATTTAGCACTGGCGTCCTTCCCAATCCGAGGACGGTAGTACGTAGGTTTTACGTAGGTTTAGTGCTGGTGTCCTTCCCAATCCGAGGACAGTACGTAGGCTTTGCATAGAATTTGGCACAGGCATCCTTCCCAATCCGAGGACCGTGGTAAGTAGTCTAGTGTTAATGTAAGTACAGGTAATCATTCAATCCCATTCCCAACCCAACTGGGGAATCCCATGCCTTGGTAAGAGTGTGAACTCACCTTGGTTTGCTCGGTATGCTAAGTATGTGCTCAAAGTAAATCAATCACGTCCTAGAGTATGCACGTATAGAATAATCAGTTTGTAGTCACGAGGTACACGTATAAGCAGGTAACACGTAATCACAATCATACTAGTCATGTTTGACATTTAACAGCAGTTAAATATTCCAGTTAACACTTAACAGAATTAACCCAAGTTACTGTGCTGATTACACGCTTGGCGAAACACACATTCGACGAAACACATACTTTGGCGAAACACATACTTTGGCGAAACACGTTTGTTTCGTCGAGGTCTTGTTTGGCGAAACAGAATCCTAATTAACACCAAGTCACGAAATCAATAACCTACCAATCATTGTCCACTTAAGACCCTCATTCAATCAGATTAGCATAGGTCCTAAGTTATGAATATTTCGAACCAAACAGCATGTGGCCACATACTCTAATATTAATTTAATATACAAGACAATTACTAGGCATACATATGAATCATCACACCACATGCCTTCTGACAATTCTTATGCAAACATGACTATGATGGCTGACAATCATGCATGATCCTTATCCCATTTGGCTTCTCTTTCAAATATCTCACATGCACACATCATTACATAATTTTCACCATCCCCACATACACCCCTAACTGTTGACATCGAACAAACCACACACATGCAGACAAGGTCATACCAAAGTTGCTGGAATATATTATATTTGTAATCAAGATCATAAACATTCAGTTCAGCATTTAATCATCACACAATCATTCGACCAGATCTATTCATGAAATCATATATTACTAAATCCCTGTACAATCGTGATTACCCTTGTTTATTAACAGCATTCTAGTGCAAACATCAATATCAATTAGAGCATGCGTTCGTATCAACCATGTTGCTAACAGGTAACCCTAAGTCTTAACACTAAGCAAGAACATATCAAATGCCACCTCATGTATCGGTTCTACCAAGTTTATCAATTAACATGGAAGTGATTTATTTACCCGAATATAGGAGAGACAAGGAGAGGAAGAAGGGCTTCGATCCTGGGGCTGCCGTCGAGTCGTTCAAGAGAGAGAGAGAGAGAGAGAGAGAGAGAGACAACTAGAGAATTAGGGTTCGCAATCATGTGTTTAAGAAAATTGTCAGGTGCACCGTATGTAATGCGTATAACATAAGGGATGTATATGGGCTTCGAGGGGTGTGGGCCGAGAAGAAGGAAATATGGGTGAAGTGTGGCTTCCGGCCCAAGTGGGTGCATGATGGCGTTAAGAAAGTTTGCGACCCAATTACTTTAGTTTTCTAAATTTGCCAAATGACACATGAAAGCGTTTAACGGTTTATCGTGCTAATCAGTCAAACAAACGTAACAATCACAATACGTCTTTTCATATCACTACATGAACAGTTACAAGGCAACAGTCATATAAGTACACAATTAAACAGTTAACGTGCAATAATTGTGAAAACAGAATCTTGGAAACTCGAGTTGTCACATTATCCCCAACTTGAAAGAAATTTCGTCCCGAAATTTAGCATGCGGTTACTGAGGAAGCTAGTTATGTTGCATCGTTTACTAGTTTTTCCTGGGGTGTCACATCATCCCCCCGTTGAGTTGGAATTTCGTCCCGAAATTCTGTAGTAGCTTCAGCCTCAGTAGTAGTTGCATTGTTTACGAACAACTGGGGATACTTGAGTTTCATTTGATCTTCACGCTCCCAGGTGAATTCTGGGCCGCGGCGGGAGTTCCAACGAACTCGTACAAGAGGGATTCTTGTGTTCTTGAGTACCTTAACATCCCGGTCCGTGATTTCAACATGTTCCTCGACGAAGTGCAACCGCTCGTCGATAGTGAGTTCCTTTAAGGGAACTATGTGGGTCTCATCTGACGTACATTTCTTCAGATTCGACACTTGAAAGACGTTGTGAACTGCACTGAGTTCAGCTGGTAAGTTCAGTCTGTAGGCCACTTTGCCTATTTTCTCTGTAACTTCGAATGGTCCAACATATCGTGGATTTAGTTTGCCGCGTTTGCCAAAACGAACCACACCCTTCCAGGGTGAAACTTTGAGTAGCACTCGATCCCCAACTTGGAACTCGAGTGGTTTCCTGTCTAAATCAGCGTATGCTTTCTGACGGTCGCGTGCTGCCGCCATGCGTTGTCGTATTTGTGCAATCTTCTCAGTAGTATCAACTACCATTTCTGGACCTGTGATCTGACTATCTCCCACCTCTGCCCAACAGAGAGGTGACCGGCATTTACGCCCGTACAATGCCTCGAATGGTGCAGCTTTAATGCTTGTGTGGTAGCTGTTATTGTATGAAAATTCCACAAGTGGCAAATGTTTTTCCCAACCATTGCCAAAGTCAATTACGCACGCCCGAAGCATGTCTTCTAGAGTTTGGATAGTGCGCTCAGACTGCCCATCGGTCTGAGGATGATACGCCGTGCTCATGTCTAAACGAGAGCCAAAAGATTTATGCATTGCTTGCCACAGTTCTGAAGTAAAACGTGCGTCACGATCAGAGATGATGGAGGTTGGCACTCCATGCCTTGAGACCACTTCTTTTAAGTAGATGTCTGCTAAGGTAGAGAACTTGTCTGTTTCTTTGATAGCCAAGAAGTGAGCAGACTTTGTGAGTCGATCCACGATCACCCAAATAGTATCATTTCCGCGCTGAGATCTAGGTAAGCCTGTAACAAAATCCATGGAAATTTGCTCCCATTTCCATTGTGGTATCTCAGGTTGTTGAAGTGGACCTGATGGTTTCTGATATTCTGCCTTGACTCTCGCACAAGTCAAGCATTTGCTAACGTATGTGGCTATGTGGGCCTTCATGCTAGGCCACCAGTATGTAGTTTTGATATCGTGGTACATTTTATCCGCACCAGGATGTACCGAGTAGCGAGACTTATGAGCTTCATCCATTACTAGCTCACGTAAGTTGCCATAAAGTGGAACCCAAATGCGTCCTGTGACGTAGTAAGCACCATCTTCCTTTTGTTCTAAACGTTGTCTTGAGCCACGTAGGGCTTCAGCCCTGACATTTTCTGGTTTCAATGCTTCTACCTGAGCATCTCTTATCTGAGAAGGAAGACTAGACTGTATAGTGAGTTGTAAAGCTCGCACGCGCTTAGGCGCGGTGTCCTTTCGACTGAGGGCGTCAGCCACAACATTGGCTTTGCCTGGGTGGTACCTGATTGAGCATTCGTAGTCGTTTAGCAGTTCGACCCATCGTCGTTGTCGCATATTCAGTTCCTTCTGTTTGAATATATGTTCGAGGCTTCTGTGGTCAGTGTAGATAGCACATTTGGTGCCGTACAGGTAGTGTCGCCATATCTTAAATGCAAAAACAACCGCTCCCAGCTCTAAATCGTGTGTTGTGTAATTCCGTTCGTGAATCTTAAGTTGGCGCGAAGCATAAGCAATGACTTTATCCCTTTCCATCAATACACATCCAAGACCTTGGATAGATGCGTCGCAGTAGACTACGAAATCATCCGTGCCTTCCGGCAATGAGAGGATAGGTGCACTACAAAGCCTATCCTTTAAGTGCTGAAACGCTGTTTCCTGTGCATTACCCCAACGATAAACAACACCCTTCTGCGTCAGTAGTGTAAGTGGCTGAGCAATCTTTGAGAAGTCTTTGATAAATCTTCTGTAATAACCCGCCAAACCCAAGAATTGGCGTATTTCTGTTGGTGTGCGAGGTGCAGGCCAGTTCTTGATCGAATCCACCTTGGATGGATCGACATGAATCCCATCCTGGTTTACCACGTGGCCTAGGAAGTGGACTTCACGAAGCCAGAAGTCGCTTTTTGAAAACTTGGCGTAGAGTTGTTTCGTTCGAAGGAGTTCCAAAATAAGTCGTACGTGATGCTTGTGTTCCTCCTGACTCTTCGAATAGATCAGGATGTCGTCGAGAAAAAAAATAACGAACTTGTCAAGATAAGGTTTGCACACCCTGTTCATAAGATCCATGAAAACCGCAGGTGCGTTCGTTAATCCGAATGGCATGACCAGAAACTCGTAGTGGCCGTAGCGTGTTCTGAACGCTGTTTTGGAGACGTCCTCATCCCGGACTCTCAGTTGATGATACCCTGACCTTAGATCAATCTTCGAGTAATAGCTCGACCCTTGCAACTGGTCGAATAAATCGTCGATGCGTGGAAGAGGATAGCGATTCTTCACAGTCACCTTGTTCAGTTCGCGGTAATCTATGCACATGCGGAAGGTACCGTCTTTCTTCTTCACAAACAATACTGGAGCTCCCCAGGGCGAAGAACTAGGACGTATGAAACCCTTTTCCAAAAGTTCTTGCAATTGCTTAGATAGTTCTTTCCAGTTCAGTTGGAGCTAACCGATAAGGTGCTCGAGCTATAGGTGCTGCTCTAGGAGTTTGTCGCCATGAATCACCAAAGGTTCTCAACCAGCACGAGGAATGCGGACAATATTTTCTTTGCAAAGAATCTCTGCTCGATGTTGAGGTAGCCAATCCATACCAATAACGATGTCGAAACCATCGCAACGTTGGGGTTATTCCTAGCATCATCCTGACCAATCACGAACACTCGACCCCTGGCACCGTTGTCGTCGTTATTACCCCCGTTGTTGTCTTCCCTAGTTCCCGTTTCCTTGGTGGTGGTTCTGGTTCAACCGTGGGCAGTGTCTCTTGAAGTGACCTTCAGCACCACACTGATAACATCCCTTGTTACCCTGCTGTTGCTGCTGATTCTATAGATCTTGTGTCTGTTGTTGTTGGTTCTGGCTTGCAGGACGTGAGTTTCTACCATCTTTGGCTCCATGACCAAGCTTGTCGCATCATTGATAATGATTTCGGTTGCACTGCCCGCTGTGGTGCAAGTTACATCGTTTGCACTTAGGGTGGTTTCCCCTGTATCCACCCTGTCCTTGACTACTAAAAGGTTGCTGACCAGGACTTTGGTTGTCATCGATCTTTCACTGCTGTGCCTGGGACGGAATCGTAGTCGAACCCTTGCTGAAGGTTCCATCCCACTTTCATTTGTTGTCACTGGGAATAGCAGAAGTAGTAGTAGTAGCACCAATATGTTTAGACAGCTTGTTCTGTTCCACTGCCTGGTCTGTGAGACGACGAGCAAGACGAGTAACATCTTGAATAGTAGCAAGATTAGCAGTCATCACATGGCTTTGAATTTCTGGTACTAAGCCTTTGAGGTACAGCTCAATGCTCTTGATGGGAGGATCCACCATAGTTGGACACAAAATTTCCAGTTTGTTGGACCGTTTCGTGTACGCCTCTATCTCTGACCCCGTCATCTTTATGTTAAAGGACTCCACTTCCAGCTTGTGGATGGCATCAAAACTACTGTATTCACGTTTGATCAGTTCCTTAGAATCATTCCATGGGGTGGCATTAGCAGCCGCCAACCCCAGCATCTGAACTTGCGCGTTCCACTAAGTTAACGCAGTGCCTTCGAGAGTATCAGTGGCATATTTCACCTTACGAGCCTCGGGTTATTCCCCCACTCGAAGACCGATTCGAGTTCCTCGAACTAATGGAGGAGTCCAACAGCTCCTTCAGTGTCGCTGAAAGTAGTAGGACGACAGTCCATAAAAGTCTTGTATGTGCATACAGGTGGCTGAGCGTGTTGACTTGTCGTGTGCGTAAGAGTAATCAAAATTAAGCACAAGTGTTGAGTTACGAGAGTAGGATCTAAGGATCCTAGAGTAAGTGGTGATGGCAGGTTACACCTCCTGCTTGGGCAGCTGCGAGTGCTGCAGTAACTTGTTCAATGATCGAAGCCGCCAACTGGGCTTGAGTTAGGTTAACGCGTCCACTCATGATCTTGACATCAAGGAGAACATGTGGGTGAGAGGTTCGCGAATAGTGCGAAGAGAGTGAGCACACAAGTATTCTCAAGCAATAACATATAGTAGGTTTTGTAATCTGAGCATACCACGAGCAAAGTTCTAGGTAATTCTAGCAAGTAGGTAAAGTAACATGAATAGTAGTACCTATGATGTTGAGCCTTGCACGTGGAGCGAAGCGTCGTTGTGGATCGTTGAGAGCACTGTTCTGGTTATAGTCTGGTTTTAACAAAATCGTTTTCCCCTTATTAAAACCGAGTTCTCTATAACCAATGGCTCTGATACCAATCTGTCACACCCCCAAAATCCACCTGCGGAGTATCACCGCTTGGAGGCGTGACTGACCAGGATCAGAGCCACCAATCATATCGAACAAATGTAAATAGTAATGTATTTCAACCAAACCAATATGAAAGGTGTTCAAAACATAAGTATAATTCAATGTTTAGCGGAAGCATAAAAGTAAACCCAATCATAAGTATAAGTATGAAATGGCATAACGTCTAATCAAGCATTCATGATCCATGTCCACAACGACCGCGCCTCCCGTGCAAGCTCCATAAGTACCTAAGGTCCTGCAAGGCATGTAACAGAGGATCAACAACTAGTTGAGCGAGTTCACAGAAAGTAAATGCGTAATAGTAAGTTCGTATGTAACATGTGGCTCTACTGGGCCGATAGTACGTTCTATTGGTGGGGGCTTCCCATGTTGGATATCCACTAGACTATTCCTAACCATAAGTATCCTTCCCAATTCGAGGATAGTAGTATGTATAAGTTTACGTAGGTTTTACGTAAGTGCCCTTCCCAACCGAGGACAGTACGTAGCGAGTACGTAGGTTTAGCGCTGGCGTCCTTCCCAATCCGAGGACGGTAGTACGTAGATTTATCATTGGCGTCCTTCCCAATCCGAGGACGGTAGTACGTAGGTTTTACGTAGGTTTAGTGCTGGTGTCCTTCCCAATCCGAGGACAGTACGTAGGCTTTGCATAGAATTTGGCACAGGTATCCTTCCCAATCCGAGGACCGTGGTAAGTAGTCTAGTGTTAATGTAAGTACAGGTAATCATTCAATCCCATTCCCAACCCAACTGGGGAATCCCATGCCTTGGTAAGAGTGTGAACTCACCTTGGTTTGCTCGGTATGCTAAGTATGTGCTCAAAGTAAATCAATCACGTCCTAGAGTATGCACGTATAGAATAATCAGTTTGTAGTCACGAGGTACACGTATAAGCAGGTAACACGTAATCACAATCATACTAGTCATGTTTGACATTTAACAGCAGTTAAATATTCCAGTTAACACTTAACAGAATTAACCCAAGTTACTGTGCTGATTACACGCTTGGCGAAACACACATTCGACGAAACACATACTTTGGCGAAACACATACTTTGGCGAAACACGTTTGTTTCGTCGAGGTCTTGTTTGGCGAAACAGAATCCTAATTAACACCAAGTCACGAAATCAATAACCTACCAATCATTGTCCACTTAAGACCCTCATTCAATCAGATTAGCATAGGTCCTAAGTTATGAATATTTCGAACCAAACAGCATGTGGCCACATACTCTAATATTAATTTAATATACAAGACAATTACTAGGCATACATATGAATCATCACACCACATGCCTTCTGACAATTCTTATGCAAACATGACTATGATGGCTGACAATCATGCATGATCCTTATCCCATTTGGCTTCTCTTTCAAATATCTCACATGCACACATCATTACATAATTTTCACCATCCCCACATACACCCCTAACTGTTGACATCGAACAAACCACACACATGCAGACAAGGTCATACCAAAGTTGCTGGAATATATTATATTTGTAATCAAGATCATAAACATTCAGTTCAGCATTTAATCATCACACAATCATTCGACCAGATCTATTCATGAAATCATATATTACTAAATCCCTGTACAATCGTGATTACCCTTGTTTATTAACAGCATTCTAGTGCAAACATCAATATCAATTAGAGCATGCGTTCGTATCAACCATGTTGCTAACAGGTAACCCTAAGTCTTAACACTAAGCAAGAACATATCAAATGCCACCTCATGTATCGGTTCTACCAAGTTTATCAATTAACATGGAAGTGATTTATTTACCCGAATATAGGAGAGACAAGGAGAGGAAGAAGGGCTTCGATCCTGGGGCTGCCGTCGAGTCGTTCAAGAGAGAGAGAGAGAGAGAGAGAGAGAGAGAGAGACAACTAGAGAATTAGGGTTCGCAATCATGTGTTTAAGAAAATTGTCAGGTGCACCGTATGTAATGCGTATAACATAAGGGATGTATATGGGCTTCGAGGGGTGTGGGCCGAGAAGAAGGAAATATGGGTGAAGTGTGGCTTCCGGCCCAAGTGGGTGCATGATGGCGTTAAGAAAGTTTGCGACCCAATTACTTTAGTTTTCTAAATTTGCCAAATGACACATGAAAGCGTTTAACGGTTTATCGTGCTAATCAGTCAAACAAACGTAACAATCACAATACGTCTTTTCATATCACTACATGAACAGTTACAAGGCAACAGTCATATAAGTACACAATTAAACAGTTAACGTGCAATAATTGTGAAAACAGAATCTTGGAAACTCGAGTTGTCACATATATGCCTTAGGAAAATTACCAAAATATCCTTTTTATGCATAATTGATATTTAAGCATATGTAACCCAAAATTTTGTCACTTAACTGATCATGCAACATAATTAAACATGTTTATGCATATAATACTTGTCATAGGACTAATTAGGCGGTCCGAACGCGTTTTACGCGAACGACGCGTTAAAGTAGCATAAGCTACCTAAACGGGTCGTAATGGGTCGTAAGCACTTAGGTTAGGTTTCCTTTTAGTATGTAGGCCTTGTTAAACCATATCATATGAGTTCCCACACTCATTTGGTTTACGAGACCTCATCCTATCCGATCTCCCGATTTAGGTCCGGTTTATTTATGTAGTTACCTATATTAGGTGCCGTTTGATTCCGTGCTCCCTCTAGCTTGCTTGGTAGTTGTTCAAGACTTCTAAGCATTCTCAAGTGAGTACATAGTCTCCTCTTTTACTGTTTTCAAATGTTTTGGGGTGAAATATGTGTACCTATTTGTTATGTTCTTGTTTTCAAAAGTATAATTAATTATACATATTAGTACTTATCTTTTTACAAAATGAATGATTATTTATGGTCTAAACTCTAATTTTCTTAAAGATTATAAAATTAATTGTTGGATAGTACTTATTTTTGTTCTCCAGACCGGTTGGTAGTATGATATAGCGCTATAGGATTTGACACCCCATTCTTGTTGTCATGGAATGTCTGAAACCAATTTATTTTTCTCCATCCAAATAGGGTTTGCCTTTGCGGTATTCCTATAGTCTCAAAGGTGTATTTTGATGCACTAGGTCTGAATGAATTCTTAAGTCACATTATTTTTGTATATTTAGTTATACTCCCAAAAGTATAGTTTGATATGCTCTCATATGTGATATTGTACAAAACCAACATATACTTTATTAATCATTAAAACATAGTTTAATATGTTATTTTCAAAACCAAAGAATAGTTTAAATATGTTATTTATAAATCTAAAGTATACTTTTGATATACTACTGAAAATTATTATTTTTAACAAATAAAGTATATTTAATATACTATTTGTTTTACAATTGGGTTTTGGTTAGTGTTTAGATAATGGGACGGGTGAAATATGATGAAAACATGGTAGATACGCCGCTGGTACTTCTTATATATAAGTGTTTTCATCACATTACATACCGTGGCGTTATTTAGTACACTTGGGTTAACGATTTTGGAACTGAAATATATTTTAATATATTACTTATTCGACTTTCTTAAAACCAAAGTATATTTTTATATATACTATAAACTTTTCATCAAAATATTGTTTTATAGACAAAATACTTTATACAAACTTATTTTACTTAATTATTTAATTTCCTATATATTATTATTTTATATCATCTGATTTCTTATAAATTTTGATATGATTTATAAAAGAAAACCTTTTACAAGGATCATGACTACTTTTGTAAAAACATTTTCTTTAAACTTATAAGTCATGAATCCTAATTATAATAAAACATATGTATCTCACAAGCATTTTTATGCTGACGTACCTATTTTTACACATGTTTCAGGTGCTGTTATGTGATGATTGTTGACGTATGCTATACATAGGAGGGACTCATGCCTTAGCGACTTTAAAACTTGAAAGATAATAGTTGTATTTATCTGATTTGTAATAAAACAATGAGTTCAATAATTCAATAAAACATAACTATTTATTCCATGGTTGTGAAACAATGATTCTGTTACAACACTCCCCGACGTTTCCGCCACGTTTTGTTGGTTTACGTGGTCGGGGAGTGACAAGGCCGTTCAAGATAACAACGTCACAACAGACACTTTCCTGATCAATGACGTTTATGCTAGAGTATTATTTGATCCAGGTGCAGATAAGTCTTTCATAGACAATGGATTTTGTAAATTATTAAATCTGCCTGTTAAAACTCTAAGCGTTAAGTATGAAGTAGAATTGGCCGATGGTACCTCAGGGATTACTTCAGTGATATTAGATGGATGTTTTATATCCATTAGGAATCATTCTTTTCCGCTGTCCTTGTTTCCGTTAAGATAGAAGGACTCGATATAGTGATAGGAATGGATTGGTCGTCTTGTAACCAAGCCCATATTATGTGTGATAAGAAGCAAGTAATTATCAAGACTCCTTATGGTGAGCCTTTTGGCAATTCAAGGAGACACATGGTACGGATTGCCTAAGCACTTGTTGAATTCGGTATTTAATACCAAAGCTCCGAGTATGGAAAACTCGGAAGAGATAAACAACAGTCGTGATGCTAGAGATGCGACAAATGTTAATGGTGCACCAAATGTGAACTCAATGTTGATGGAGTTAATCTCCAAAACGGTAATTAACGCAGTTGTTAGAAAGACTATGAGAAAAGTCATAAAATGGCTCAAGAAGCCGAATGCTGCTTGCTCTAAAACACATGTCGCTGCTCGAGAGAAGAGCTTTATTCATACTTCAAATGCGAAGAATAACGTAAACAAAATCATACATGGCAAGGAGCTCCATTCTTTTAGAATGTACTTAAAGGTACTTCGTCTCTTGGAAGTCAAGAGACTTCAATAGTGAAAAGGGGCCATCGATTGCAGGAAATTGTTGAATGAAGTAGAAACCATTAGGTGTATCAGCAGTTATGCTGGAAAGGACACGGTGAGGTATACACCTCAGTCATTCGATGGCAATACCCTTAATTAGTGAGGACATTAATGAAGTCCACAAGAAAGATCCTCTTATACATTATGGGATGGTCCAAGTTTTAAGGACCTTATTAGAAAAACCTATTATCCGCTTCACGAAATGGAAAAAGATGGAATAAGAATTTTATGACTCTCACCATAAAAGTTCTAGACTATCGACAATATGTTACAAATTTTAATTCATTGGCTGAGATAGCGCCCTATTCAGTTTACCCAAATTCTAAGCTTAATGCAATAATCATTGGTGGTTAGCATCGGCAATAAAAAAGGCACATTAAAGTTTCAAAGCCTGCTCATTATAAATCCATTATGGATCTACCTCAGCTACTCACGTTATATAGATTAAGAAATAACCAGTCAAAGCTAAGACTGCCCTAAAATTTGTCAAAGATTTCGCAGCTAAGTTTAAAAGGATTAAGAATGGAGGCGTTTAACCCTCCTGATGAAGGATTAGAGGCAGCTCACATTAATGACACCAGATAAATCCCTTATTGTGATTTTATTGCTAAGAGTTACGTTTGGGTTCAGGTGCTGCTAAGTCTCTCATAAGACCATAAGCTTAGCAAACTTTTAGAAATTTTTCCGTAAGAACCCCAGATATTAAGTGTAAGGTAAAACTTACAGGCGAAATCATAAGAGCTATTTCTTCTGTTCCTGTAAGAAACCTTCAGTCGTAGAATTTTAGAAGTATCCTCTCTCTAGAGGAAGTGCGTCAGCATATATAGTTGATATCTCCTTAATCACTATCGATTACGAATACCAGATGGTATGATAAAAGCGCCATATGAGGATTTGTGTATCTTAATATGTTCCATAGATTATTTCCATGCCTGATCAGTATGGAGGTTTAATGCATGGGACCACAAAGATATCATGATGGTCATATGGTACTAAAGTCAACTAATGGTATTCAAAGAAGATATCCAGAATGGAATTATCCAAGTAAAGGTCTTCGATCAAGGAATTCGTGGACTCGTAACGTAAATGTGTCACTTATTTGACGCAAGCAATGATGGATGAACTGGAGCCTGAGATTTGGAAAATCTCTATAACCTCCTTGTATCTTGATTATCTTCTCCTAAGATTACCCTGTTTCCCTCCTGAAAGGCAAGTAGAGTTAAGATTTATATCCCATTTAGGGCTGTATTATTATGAAATCTCCAAGACAGCTAGTACCATCATTGGAAGAATAGAAACCATGATTAAGTAAGTTTTAAAATAGAAAATTCATATAGCCTAACTCAATATCCTGAGAATTCGGTATAGTTAATTATGAAAGACGGTTCATTTTGCTTATGCATTGATTACCGCAACCCTAATTAGGCAACAATTAAGAATTTCCATCAGCTGCCTAGGATCGTCGATTTGTTCGACTAATGGCAAGGAATTGCTATTCCTTAAGATTAGTTTTAAGCAGTGGTTGGAATAACCATCTCACCTTAAAATAAGATTTTCTAAATAGATGTTATATAAGTATCAAGGTTGCTCCTTTGGAGACCTTGTATAGATGAAATATCAAAACGGCCGTTTGATGGATGGAACTTTGGGAAGTCCAATTACCAGGATCTGAAAGTTGCCTTGGAAACAACGAATATGATCATACAAATCCATAATCATCTGTAAGTTGCCAGTATTCGGCAGAAAATCAAGAATTAACTAAAGTAGCAACCCTCCTAAGTTCTTGTTAAGGAATAAGGTTCAACAAAAGATATCACCCTGGAAGGGTGTGCAAATTTGTTAGTTATCAGGCTAGTTAAGCTCTGAATATATATAGAATAATTCAAGGGAATCGAATGTATCAAGATCAGATAGCTCATAAACTAAAACCTATTTAAGGAGCTTGGCGGAGCTCGCAATACATTACAAATTAATGATTTAAGGACGTGTTTTGCCAATCAGTCGAGAAGCATTATCACATAATGATATGCAGATTTATGATATGATGAGCAACATGTATCGATTAAAGATCGACAGGTTAAGAAGCTCCAAAAGGATAAATAGAGGTCAACTTAGGAGCTTTGAGAGGCTCCAAATATGCTACAGAAGTCAAGTCCATTATGCGACAAAAAGAACTTCCAGCAATTTAGAAAATCTCGAGGTTGAGATTTCTTTTAAGGGGGTGAGGATGTAACACCTCGTAAAATCACGTCCAATGATGTATTGACACGTGTAATAAACCCTAATGAAGTCAAACATTTAATTTAAGGGACTAATTTTTAAAAAAATAGAAAAACTTTGATTGTGAAAGGACTGGAAGTGTTAGCATACGTAAAATAAGTTTCTAAATAACCTCTCATGATATTTATATTCACAAATGAGCCACTTGTCGATCAAGTGTAGCCGTTTGCGGAATTAATTGAAAGTTTGCGCAATGAAGGGTTAAAAGCGTCAACATGTTAATTCTTACCTCTGAGTGACCTTTTAACAAATCGGGAGCTTCATGATATTTCATTATACTCTCAGGAATGACAATTATTGGCCGTCTAAGGTTTTTATGCCTATAAGTAAAATTACGCGCAACTTTGCAAGTTAGAGGGGCTAAAAGTGTCAATATGTTTAATTATACCTCTGAATGACCTTTTAGCGAACCCGAAGCATCGTGATGTTTAATAATACTTTCAAGAATGCCTAATATGAATTATATGAGGCTTCAATGCTATTAGATGATGAGATGCGCAAGTTTGCGCAATAGAGGGACCTAAAGCGTCAACTTTGAATCTACGCCTCTCGGTAACCAGTTAAGCAAACGGGAGCATAGTAATATTTAAGTATCTGCTTGGGAATGATCAATATGGGCCATGGAAGGCTTGGATATCATTAAACGACATTTCGTGCTACTTTGAGCAATTAAAGGACTAATTGCGTCAAACTACTGAAGTATGCCGATTCGTATGGTAACGGACCTTCCAGAATATAACCATGAGTTTAACATACCCTATTTATTCTTTATATAGCTTAGATATAGGCTTGGAGGTGTTTGATGCGTAAAAATAAACTTTTAAGTCATGCAGGGACTAAAAGTGTCAAAAAGTGCACAAGTTTGCATTTTCGCGCATATGTCACATTCTGAATATACCCGGACACCCAAAAATTTATATAAGCATTAAAATGTTTTATTTTAGTGTTCGGCATAATAAAATTCCATTCGTCACGTAGTTTGGATCGTTTTTTGCGTCCGTTCGTGTTCCGTCGTAATTAGACGAACAACGTAACCGTACGACCAAACGAACCGACATCCGACATGTTTTTGAGCATGTTTCATGTCCCTCATGTTTAGGCTTCATTGTAGAGCCTTGTGAATAGCTTAACGGACCTTAAACGTGCCAAGAGTGACCTTAAAAGCTATCAGGGACCATTTCTGTAATTATTCAAACTTGATTGCTGAACCAGGATCCTCAGGCGGCCCGCGTAAGCATCCTTTGTAGGATCGCGTGCTGACCCGAACGAGTCAATCGGAGGTGTTCTAATTCATTTCAGGTGCGGAATAACAAGAAACGAACATGAAAAACAGCTTGTTCTACTAAATCTTGCCTTGTATCATGCTTTTACACTGTTTACAGCTCAAACGGCACTTCGGCAGCAATTCGGTACCGGAAATCAGAAAGTTCTCTTATGTGGTTCGCTTATGTGACCGCTATATATAGGCCATGGAGGTTCGCTTATATGGACATGTCCGAATAAGCGGACCTGACAAATAAGCGGACCTACATTAGGTGGTTCGTTTATATGGACATGTTCGTATAAGCGGACCTAAACAGGTAGGTTCCCATATACGGACATGTATGAATAAGCGGACCTAACCAAATAGGTTCCCATATACGGACATGACACATAAGCGGACCTACTAGGTGACATATAAGTGGACCTACTAGTTATCACCTAAATACAATCCTATTTTCATCTAACACGTGCCCTTATCTAACACTTTAAAACCAAGACTTGAAAGAAGACGAAGACAACAGATGTAGTGCACCAACAGACTCCCCCTCAGATGTTGACGAGTCGCAGTGTCGAGTCTTTGACAATGTCGTATCTTCAAATCTTCAGTCTTGATCAGTCTTCGAGCTTCCTTCACTCTAACCGGCTCTATCCTATCTCCAATTCTCTTTCAGGATCTCTGGCTCCTAGCTCTAGCATCTTCAGACTCTCTTGCTCTAACAGACTCCCCCTCAACTTGTGCTGGAATCGTAGTCTGACTTTCACAGATTCAGGTATCGTAACCTGATTCAACTGCATATTCTCTACCCAAAAGTAAGTTTCATAAAAGATAAGATATAACAAATTTAAAAACTTTGCTAATCTCTTGAAGACACAACCCTGAATAGAAAGATTTATCATGTCAATTTCTGATGAACCACTTGAATATATATCATTTTTCATTTCAAACATCTTCAAACACACTTTCCCAAACCTGTTCGTCATGTTTAGCATTCGGAATTTTAAAAATCAGCTTTTCAACTTCAGTTGTCTAAAATCTTTTTGAATTTTTCAAAAATTATGCTAAAACATACCGAAAATCTTTTTGGACTTTTTATATAACAGAAATGAAATGCAGCAAAGAAATATTTACATACAATATTTTTGTAAGTTTGTGTAAGAGGATCATATCAGTTTATGAGAGAAATCACCAACACCGTTAAGCTTTAAACATTTTAAGTTCTAAACAATTCACCTAGATTGTCAGTATACTTGTCCACTTAAATTTTCACACAAAGTTCAACTGCTTCGAGATACGAATTAGTGTTTTAGGACTTAAACATCTACATGTGTCCCACCTCAGTATATACTCCCGTATCCAGACCCCAGTATTCAGTCTTACAGGTGAGTATACCTAGATGATATCTGTAAGGAGTTAATTGCGAGGGCCGTGAGAGCTCAGGTCGATCTTTCGATACGCAGAGAGATGACGGCTTCGACTTTTGGTGGGTCCCCTTTAGAGGATCTTTTGAATTACAACAGCAATGACTATCAATTTTATTGTTTCATCAATTTGCTGAGGGCTGCGCTATTTTTCAAGCATGCGGAAAGTATTCTCCGGGGACTAGGCCATTGCTTCCGCAAAATCAGAAGTCCCGGGATAATACCCCAGATATCACTAAGCATAAAGACCTAGTATCTCAGAATACGGGACCCTTCAAACAAGATTTCAGGGGTTACCTATATATCCTGGAGGTGTTCCCCATGTAGACGCAAGTAAATTTTATGTTTATATCTCGTCACAATTTACTAAATGTGCAAAAACCTACTGACACATCATCAGTGAGACCGTTTATCACATTTAACTTTCCAATTCTTTAGCATGTTGTGACAGTCCACTGATGTACTATCATTTCCTCTTTTATACAACAAAACTCATTTTTGATTTTATCATGTTTTTGCCTTTTTCAAATGTTTTTGGATTTTCTGAAAAATTTTACTCCCCCTAAAATGCAAACACATTTTAGGAAATTTGAAAACCAACTATACAATAAAATGACAACTGATATCAAATCACTTCAAATCGCCATCCACTTGGCATAAACAATCAGAACTCCCCCTCACAACAAAACTATTTTCCCATTGTGATCTCAAAACACTTAAGTTTGTTTTAATCAAAATGGTTTTTCCGGAAAATAAGTTTTGTTGATTTTAAGAAACCATTTGTAGGTTAGGGGTTCATCACATTATCTTTCAAAATATCACTTGTAAGAATGGTCCAATCAAGTTCAACTTAATGACCTTGATTAACCACTTGTCAATGAAAACCTCTTTCAACCACTTACAGGTTCATTTCATCAACCATAACCACTTGTAAATCAAAATATAACAATTTAAATATACCACATGTACTTTACCAACTGTACCACTTGTAGGATCATTTGCTAAGAAAGATGCCGATTCCTGCTCCACTCTTACCAACCTGGGAGCTCCGGCAAGTCAGGAATTTTATGGTGAAAATGCTGTTACCCAAGCCTGACCAGCCTTGGGTGATTTTGGTGGTAAACATCTGTCCCACCAACATTTTGATTTATAAAATTCTTTAGCATCCTTCACTTTCCTGTCAACCATCTTTTCAAAAATATGTTTAACATTTCCATTGAAAGCCTTCTCAACATCAAATTCTCCCTTATCAGCGAAGAATTGATTTGAGATCTCTACCTTTCCCACTTTCTTCATCAAATTTTCCTTTGACAATGGAGGAAAATCTTCATCGTTCATTTCTGGAACGGAATTCACAACCTTTTTATCAACCAAAGACTCCTCTGATTTTATGGAATCAGATTCATTGTTAGAATTACCCTCAGATTTAACAACCCACTTTTGTTTACTCAAATCACCTCTTCTTTTGTAAAACTGTTTTGAACTTTCTCCTTCCTCAGAAGTAGAATTTTCAAACTTTTTAACATTTTTCACAGGTTGTTCTTTCTTATCAACACAAGTCTTTCTCAAAACAAAGTTAGAAGAAACTCCCTGTTTTTGGTAATTGGTCTTGGGGCAATTCCAGGCTATATGTCCAACTTCTTGGCATTTGAAACAGATTCTTCTGTCAACTCTTTCAGCAAACCTTCTCACATTCTTCTTCACTTCAGCAAGAAACTCCTGGTTTGATTGCTTCCAGAACGGTTTCTTCTGTTCATCCTCTGAACTTCCTCCTGAAACAAATTTTGTTTTTGGTTTATAAGTTTTCTGATTTTTATAATTTTCTGAAGAATTGAAACCCAGACCTTGTTTTTTGAAATTACGATTGTGGTTTGGTTTCTTTTGATAACGTGAACCATAACCGTAACCCTTTTTCTTGTTCAATCTCTGTTGAACTCTTGAAGTGTATTTTTTAGGTTTTTCATGAAGATTTAAATCATTTATTTCAGAAATATTAATTTCTGTTAATTTGAAAACCTGTTTGATCATTTCAGTTTTGACACTTCTTATTGGAAATTCCTCATCAGAATATAATTTGTCTGAATCATACAAAGTATAAGCTACTTTGATTGACCCGTCATTCAAATTAGATTTTGATAACAGGAATTCTCTATTGTAAACCCTGTTAACCGGTGAACTCGAACTCTTTTCAGACGAACTCTGACTTTCAGACTTAGACTCCGACTTTGACTCTTCATCCGTATCTAACACCTGATCGACAACTTTCTTTACTAACTCAGACTCATGATCAGTGTCAGACGCTGTGAATGTAACATCAATATTGTCTGGTAATTCATCAATGATTTCAGACTTTAACTTGATGTTGACTGCCTTTTTTAGACGCTCCTCGTTAGGATTCCTTGGAGAATAAGTTTCATGGATCGGGGGCGGACATCTGTTATACTTGACACTTGGTTTCTTACCAGTATCAGTATCTTCAGTCTTTTTATCCATGAAAGCTTCTAGACCTGCAACAGTAGGATAAACACGATCAATCAAGTAATCACATGTAGTGTAACTCAACAGTAATCGTTTAATCCTTTCACTCTCAATCTTCTCAAGTTCCACTTCTTTCTTTAACTGTGCACAATCTTCAATATACTCATTGATGATGCTTTGTTTTGTCATTAACGTTCCACTCATTTTCTCCATTGCTTTTTCAATCTCAGAATTTGTTTTCTTCAAACTGTCAACTGTTCTGTTTAGCACATCATATGATTCTTTAATGTACTTCACATCAGACAGTAAGTCTTCTTTAATCTTTTCTAATTCAGCAATCTTCTTATCTTTCTCCTCACAAACTTGACAAGGCTCTTCACATTTCAAACACGGTTTAACTATCTCAACTATCTTTTCTACCTCTACAATTTTCTCAACTTCGACTAGTTTTTCAACTTCAACTAGTTTTTCAACTTCAACAATATTTTCGACAATCTTTTCTACTTCGACAATTTTTTCAATTTCAACAATCTTTTCAACCTCAACAATCTTATCAACAACTTTCTCTACTTCGACAATTTCTTCTCCTGCTTCTGTCTTTTCAGCAGCTTGCATTTTTTATGCTTCCAGCTCTTTCCTCAATCTTGCCATCTTCTTTTGGTACAACATCTCCATTTTATCTGCAAAAAACAAATTAAAACTAGTTAGATCAATGCCTTTTCTAGCTTTGTTGAGATGTTCTTCCTCATCATCGGTATCCACATCGCTTCCAAGATCAGGAAATATCGGGATTCTTTTCTCACTAGCCTCTTCATCTAGTATTCTTGCAACAAAGCCTGAATCAGATGGAATGTATTTATCCCAACTAAATCCCTCTGCAACTTTTTCATCATCTTGATGAATCAGTAAAGCTTTCTTCTTTCCATCATTAGTAGCATGAGCATGTGTAATTTGAGGTTGTTGAGTAGTCTGATGGAAAATTGATTTCTGATAATAATTGTTTCTATCTTGATTCCCGGTAGCTTCTTTACTTTTGCACTCTCGTTTAAAATGACCTTTTCCTTTACAACGGAAACAGGTAACCTTTGATTTATCAAATCCCAATGGAGAGGTAGCCATTCCTCGAAATTCATCCCTACCAGTAATCTCTTGAAACTTTTCAGCTCTTCTCCAAGCACTTGCTAAGCACCATTTGATATCCATCACTTCAAGTTCTTCAACATCAATTTGGTCATAATCTTCTTTGGTAAGCATCGGATTACCAATCTTCCCATCGATCAAACTCTCGTAAGATTCTAACATAGTAACCAGTGATGCCATGTGTTGCTTGGCAACTTCTGGAGACAAATTCTGACCATTTTGAATGTTTAATGTAACATTGCACTGAAGATGTGTTGAATTTTGTCGTTGAGAAGTTGATGTTGCGCTATTTGGATCAAAACTTGAAAATGACGAAGAAAATCCACCACTTTGAGTCGCATTACTAATCTTTGTTCCTGATGAGCTGTCAGCACTAAAACCAGTTTGAATCTTTGGACTATGGCTTGGAGTGGCCTCAAACTTGTTACCTCTGTAATACAAACTGACATCTTGTTTTGCATTTGGATTCGTCATTATAGCAGTCTTTTGAATATCCAGCTCATGTTCCTCAATCTTCTGGATAAACTGTGCCAAGTTCATACTCTCAGTCTTCCTCAAAAGTTTCACAATCATCAGATAAGTTCCCCACTTCTATTGGGGTAATGCCTCTGCTAACTTATCAACCCACTCATCATCATCTTTCTGAATACTCAATCTTTTCATTTCTAGAACCAGATGACAGTATCTATCTATTGTTTCCTTTGTTGTTTCATGATCAAATGCAGTAAATATGTCAAACGACTTCTTCAATAAGGCCTTTTTGTTTTTGATCATATCAGCACTCCCTCGGAATTTCTGAAGTAAAGCTTCCCAGATTGATCTAGCAGTTCCATTATGTTGAAGAAGGACAAAGATGTCTTCTTTAACTGCTTGCTGTAAAATGCTGATCATCATCTTCTCACTAGTGTATTTCAACTTATCAGCTTCAGTAAAATCATTGAAACCTTTTTCCAACCCTCGTTCATTCTTTGGATTCTCATAATCTTTCAGTAAAGAACACCAAGCATCGAATCTGTAAGCCTGAATCCAATTCTCAAAACGGTTTTTCCAACCCTGAAAATATTCAATATACATGAGCTTTGGCGGCTTTTGATGAGTCCCCGTTTCATTTTCACTGTATAAATTCTCAGCAGCAGTGACAGGTGCAACTGGCGTGGCAAACGCATTGTAGAATTCCTCTTCCATATCTTCAGAAATCGGCAAATACTTCGGGAAACACTTGACAATTACCTTGTATTAAACAAACAAAAACAACAATCAGTTTAAATGCTTATCAATTAACTGAATAAGACTATTACTCGAACTGATGATTTTCTGTGCGAACTGAACGTTGACCAATTGTGCGGACTTCTAGGACCCGAATCAAATATCAATGACCTGACCCTTTGAAACCTTTGAACTCCGAATCGTACAAACTGACAGAAACCACGACTCAAATCACGCGACCTGACAATTAAGCGACTTGTGCAAAATGAATTATTTAGTGTGAATAAGGATCTCTACACACTTCAAAAAGATATCCAACAATCTAGTCATATGTACAAGAATGATTTCAATTTTACTATCTCAAACAAAATGTATTCAAATATTAAAACGTCGACAACATCACAAAAATATTAGATGATTTAACTAACACATGATAGTAGCCGACAATTTTATCTTTTAAAAATTCTTGATTGGGCCGTAACAATATTGTTCACATGGGCTGATGCAAATGACTTTCAAATAATGGCCGACAACTTATCTATTACATGCAAACTGGAATTCAATGTATTCAAAATAATAGTTCACATGCAACTGACACTATCATAATATCCCATGCAACCGACCAACTTTAAATCTTTAAAATCTGATTGGACCGAACAATTTCATCAATTTTCATAAGCACACTTTGACTAACTCTTGTGAATATATCAAGTGCCGACAATATTGATCAACACTCAAATCTCATTGGACCTCACTTGTATCGATAAAAGCACATGCAAACTGTTGACTACCTCGATCACATACAACTTCATCAATATTCTTTGAACCGACAAACACACTTTAACAAAACTAGTGCATCACGTGGATACTGATATTTGATAGAACCAATGCTATTTCACATGTAAACCTTGAACGACATACACATGTGATCAACTGACACAAGCGAACCACAAAAGCGAACCACTTAAAATGTAACAATAAGCGAACCCTATGAGCGAACCTATGTATTGTTCTCAAAAGCGGACCCTGTGATGACAAATAAGCGGACCAGATATTGTTCGGATAAGCGGACCACTTGAGCGAACCTATCACTTGTCACTATGAGCGGACCTATCACCTGTCACTATGAGCGGACCTATCACTTGAATGTTCATAAAAACGGACCTGGTAAGTGTCAGATAAGCGGACCAGGTCAATGTCCGGATAAACGGACCTATGATTTACAAGCAGATATGTTCGTAAAAGCGGACCTAACGAGCGGATCTTGCAAAGTCCGAAAAAACGGACCTATGTTTCTAACTGATTTTAACCATTTTTAAGCCGAATTTTAACATGAAACTTTGTAGGATTTGTTATTACAATGTTTCGCACGATATACTCAAAAATCAGACAATTCCAACCGTAGGAACCACTTCAAATCGAAAAAGTATGAAAGAAAGAGAGTAGAAATCAGAGAATTCGGTAGAATCAAGCTGTAGTAGTATGAACTCCTCGTCCTGAGCTCTGATACCACTTGTAGGATCGCGTGCTAACCCGAACGAGTCAATCGGAGGTGTTCTAATTCATTTCAGGTGCGGAATAACAAGAAACGAACATGAAAAACAGCTTGTTCTACTAAATCTTGCCTTGTATTATGCTTTTACACTGTTTACAGCTCAAACGGCACTTCGGCAGCAATTCGGTACCGGAAATCAGAAAGTTCTCTTATGTGGTTCGCTTATGTGACCGCTATATATAGGCCATGGAGGTTCGCTTATATGGACATGTCCGAATAAGCGGACCTGACAAATAAGCGGACCTACATTAGGTGGTTCGTTTATATGGACATGTTCGTATAAGCGGACCTAAACAGGTAGGTTCCCATATACGGACATGTATGAATAAGCGGACCTAACCAAATAGGTTCCCATATACGGACATGACACATAAGCGGACCTACTAGGTGACATATAAGTGGACCTACTAGTTATCACCTAAATACAATCCTATTTTCATCTAACACGTGCCCTTATCTAACACTTTAAAACCAAGACTCGAAACAAGACGAAGACAACAGATGTAGTGCACCAACATCCTTTTAACCTTACGCGGCCCATGTGAGCATGTCAGAGCTGCAAAAATCAGTTTACAGCCTGTTCCAGCTGTTTCCAGGTGTTGCTAGTGGTTTTTCTTCATCCTATGGGTTGTTTTGGGCGCCCATAGATTGCCAAAACAGTGGGTATGAAGTGTACGGTCCAGATCAAGGCTCGTTTATCAAGAAACGATCCTAACGGTTCTCAAAAACCTATAAATACCCCTCTTGGTCTTGCTCTCATTCACACCTTGATCTGAATTGTTCTAAGTTGGAGCGTTTGTGCTTCATACCTGAACATCCTAGATCAATTCCATCCTTGCTTGGACCCTTTGTAAGTGTCCTTTCGTGCTTAGTTTAATTCTTTAGCGTTTATAGCCGAAAAGTCAAGCGTTTCGATAAACGCTTTGACTTTTAAACGGTTGAGCCATTGTTCGTAACGAACATGGCTACATGACCGTAATTAGGTAGGTGTTAAACCCTCAAAAGGGCACCTCCTAATTACCACGTTTACTTAGTTAAATTGTCGGGTCAAATAAAAGTCAAATGGATTAGTTTTAAATAAAATCCATAACTATTAATATAAAAGTCATAAAATCAGTTTTCCCACTTTAATAACTTGGTAAATATTAGTTGAACATGTCTAAGCATGTTCAACCCGACAATTCTAAGTATAGGCTTGGTTTGGAACCGAAAGTCGCAAAAGTTGACTTTTGCTTTGACTTTCAGTTCTGACCTGATTTAGCTTAGTTTAGATGTGCCTTAAGATTCCTTTAGGACCAGGTTATAGGTTAGTGTAACCCTCTGAGGTTATACAACTTGGATCCTTAGTTATCCTATTCATTGCATGTTTCCGTTATATGCTTAAATGTTGACCATTATGCCCTTTTGACCTTAAAACGAGAATTTTAAAAATGTGAGTGGACAATAATCTTTAATACTGAATTATAAACTTGTCCCTAAAATTTGACATCAGTTTGAGGTCTAGATTAGGAGTTATGCTCATTAGCGTAAATGAAAAGCTTTTTATTAATTAAACGGCATAATTAGCGTATATCCTATCAAAACCCAATTTTTGATACCAAACTTTTTAACTACTAATATAAAATAATATTTTGGGATTTTTGAATATTTTTATTTATATTTAGGCTGAGCATAACATAGGGTTCTAGGCTTGATTCGGTAATTGCCGGTTTTGCCCTTTTGGCCTATAAAATGAGTTTTACAAATCTTTTTGACACCAGACCTTTTTCTACTAATCTAATGTGATAAATAAAATATTTTAAGCCTTCTGGAATAATAAAAATATCAGCTTTTCATATAAAACCTGGAAATCGCTTAAAACCGTCTTTTTACGCGTTTTAAGCGCATAGTATGTATTAAAACTATTTTAAATATATAAGGTTTAATACCTACTGATGTTTTAAGTAAATTTTCATAATTAAACAGTAGGCAAAAGTTTTAAACTCAGAATTCTAATTTTGACTTTTTAATCCCTATGTGAAATTACCAAAACGCCCTTTGGTGCATAGTTTGGTTATAATTAATAAATTTCACATATATGTAATACCCTACTGATATAACTTATTAAATCAAGTATTTTTACTGATTATATCAGACCTAAACCTCAGATTAGTATTTAACCTCTCTTATAACCTTTAAAATGACCAAAATACCCCTACGGGGCATAAATTGGTTTTAAATTCGTTTTGGGCATAATGGAAGGTATCCTACTGATATAATAACATATTTAAGGCATATTAACTTAGGAAAACTTTCATGAATTGTTGGATCATGTACGTGACCCTGAAAGTCAGTAAAGGTAGTTCAACATCAAATACTAAGGCGGAATCAAAGTAAACGATGTCCAAAACACAGCTTTATCCTTTAACTCTTCTTTTCTGATTGATTAACGTGCTATTACAACTTGTTCTAATGAAAATCCGGCAGCACTTCGTGACTCTCACAATGACATCCAACCGTTCCGTTTGAAATGAGACACTAACACTCCTATATATAGACATAGGGACCCTTCCGTTTGAAACTAAACCTTATGTTCAAACGACAGATCTCAAACGGAAGCCTATGTTCAAACGGAACCCTCATCGTTTGAGACAATTTCAAACGGAACCCTTATACACATAGATAATTTCAAACGGAACCCTTTGAAATACTATCTAAACTCAATACAAAACCCTAATTTTACATATAAGCTCCAATTATGACTATCTTGAACTAAGACTTGATGAAGATGTAGTCAACAGACATTCTCATGCATCAACAGACTCCCCCTTGGATGTTGACGTAGTCTTCAGCTCCTGAGTCTTCAGTCTTAGTCTTTTCTTCAACTCTGCCTTTTCATCATAAGCACTTTATCTTCACACTCCCATATTCTGTTGATCCAGACTCCCCCTTTCACAGACTCCCCCTCTCAATATGCTGAATCTGAGATATCTGGTTCAAGCTTTGACAATTTGCTTCCATTGGGAATAATGAAGATCAAATCTGTTACTCAATCAATAAACATTACAATTCTATCTTTCAAACACAACTCACAAACTTAATCAATTTTAGAAATCCACTCAAGTATTCAGGTTCAAGTTAATGACCCTGATCACTTGATTAATCTACCAAGTCCAAATTAATGACCTTGGTTGATCATTTGACGAAACAAACTGATATTAAAACAATATTTTCAAACATTTTCTGAAAAATAACAAGTATCAAATTAATGAACTTGTTTTTATCATTCCAAACAATCCAAACTTCTTCAAAGTAAGCTCTCCTCATTCTTCAGTCCAGAATTTCCTGCATCTGCTTCAAACATCTGAGAATCCAACAATCAACTTTCCACTTTGGTTTGTCTAAAATAAAGCAGAAATAAAATCTTTTTGGATTTTATCAAAGTGTTCTAAACTAAGAAATGAAATACAGAAAACTTAAATTGCAGAAAGTAAACAAAGTAAACTATTTACAAACATATTTTTGGTGAGCGTGTCAGGGAATCATATCAGCTTTTCAGACAGATCACAAGTACCGTTAAGCTACATTACATACTCAGATTTAAACAATTTACCTCGATTGTCGATATACTGATCCATCTTAAATTCTCACATAAATTTCAACTTACTCAGGATACGATTTAGATGAATTATGAACTTAGATCATTCATGTGTCCCACCTCTTGAATATACTCCCGTATCCAGAATCTCAATAATCAGTCTTACAGGTGAGAATACTACAATGATGTCTGTATATAATTTAGGTATGCGAGGGCCGAGGGATCTCAGATCGATACTTCCGTATACGCAGAGAGATATCAGCTTCGACTTTTTGGTGTGTCCCCTTTAGAGGATCTTTTTGCTTACAACAGCAGCATATATCAATTTTAATTGTTTCAGCATGCTGAGGGTTTAATGCTGTATTTCAAGCATTGAAGCAAGTATTAGCCAGGGACTAGGTCAGAACTACCGTTCAGCAGAAGTCCCGGAATAATACCCCAGACATCATAGAGTATAAAGACCTAGTATATCAGATTAAGAGACCTTTCAAACGAGATTTCAGGGGTTACCTATATATCCAAGTAGTGTTCCCCACGAATTCACAAGTTTGAATTTAGGTTTATATCCCGAATAAATCTACTAAATGTGTGAAAACCTATCGACACATCATCAGTAAGATTGTTTAATTCTTTTATACTTTTCAAATCTTTAGCATACTGTAATCGTCTAGCTGATGTACTATCATTTTCCCTATATACACAAGCTCTTTTTCATTTTATCATGTTTTTGTATTTTTGCATTTTTTACTGTTTTTGTATTTTCTGAAAATAAACTATGTACAAACATCTACTCCCCCTAAATACCAAAACAAGTAAACATTCGACAAACCATTGCAGATTGTTTCTCGTCTTCATCCGCAACAGTATTCTCATCAATGCCAATTATGCCATCCGACACCGACAGAAGCTTCATACCATTCAGTTTTAACAAATATTTAAACCGATTTTTATCAAAAGCTTTGGTATGTAAATCAGCTTTCTGTTCGTCTGTGTGGATTTTCTCAATTCGTATCAACTTTTTCTCAAAACAATCACGAATAAAGTGATGACGAATTTCTATGTGTTTAGTTTTAGCGTGATGTACTGGATTTTTTGTTATATTTATTGCGGCCTCATTATCAACAAAAAGAGGTGTGTTAAGAAACTGCAAACCGTAGTCGCGCATCTGTTGCTGTATCCACAAGATCTGAGAGCAGCAACTGCTAGCAGAAACGTACTCCGCTTCACAAGTAGATAACGCCACAGACGTTTGTTTCTTACACTGCCAGGTAACCAATCTAGGACCAAAGAACTGGCATCCTGCAGTTGTTGATTTTGAATTGACTTTGCAGCATCCGAAATCCGAATCGGAATACCCTTCGAGCGTAAAATCGCCTTTTCTAGGATACCACAACCCCAATGAAGGAGTTCCTTTCAGGTAGCGCAATATCCTCTTCACAATAATCATGTGCGATGCTCTCGGGTTAGACTGAAATCTTGCTGCGAGGCACGTTGGGTACATTATATCAGGACGTGAAGCAGTTAGGTACATTAAAGAACCTATCATGGATCGATAAAAAGTTTCATCAGCCCTGTCTCCGGTGAGATCTGGGTGAATCCCATGATTTGTTGCAAGTGGGGTAGCAGCAGGAGTAGAACTTGACATCCCAAATTTCTCTAGAATATCATGAACGTACTTTGACTGATGAATGAAAATTCCTTCAGGAAGTTGTTCAACTTGTAATCCCAGAAAGAATTTCATCTCCCCCATTGATGACATTTCAAACTTCTGCTTCATCACTGATTCAAAATCTTTGCATAGATTTTCATTTGTCGACCCAAAGATTATATCATCCACATAAATCTGAACAATCAGAAGATGACCATCGACTTCTTTAGTGAAGAGAGTGGCATCCACTTTTCCACGAATGAACTTGTTGGCTAGTAGGTGTTGAGACAAAGTCTCGTACCAGGCTCTCGGGGCCTGGTGTAAACCATACAGCGCTTTGTCCAATAAGTAGACCTTGTTTTTGTGGATTGGATTGGTAAAGCCCGGCGGCTGACCGACATAAACCTCCTCTTTAACCTTCCCGTAAAGAAACGCCGATTTAACATCTAACTGATAAACTTTGAAGTTCTTCCAAGACGCAAATGCTAGGAAAATTCTGATAGCCTCTAGTCGTGCTACAGGAGCATAGACTTCGGTAAAATCAATTCCCTCCTGTTGACTAAATCCCTGAACAACGAGTCGAGCTTTGTTCCTTACGACAACTCCTCTATCATCCCTCTTACACTTAAACACCCACTTAGTGTTTATTTTTCTATGACCATCCGGCAAATCAACTAACTTCCACACTCCCAATTTCTCAAATTGACTAAGTTCCTCCTGCATAGCATTGACCCAAGAGTCTTCAGTAAGCGCCTCTTTGTAAGTTCTTGGTTCAATCTGCGAGATAAAACAACTTAATGAGAATTCAGTTTGCAAAGGAGCAACTTTTGTATAAAAACATGTAAGCCCTTTATCAATCTGATTTCGAGTGCGAACACCAGCTTGCAATTCTCCTATAATCAACTCCTCTGGATGATATGAAAAAGTTCTCGGCATCACTTCACTCGGAACATCTACATTTCCCTCCAGATTAGTAACATTCTGCTCTGCATCTTGTTCACCAACTTGGTTTGTTTGACCTGAAATCTGAAACTGCTCCCCCTTAGAATTTGAATCTGAATCACCGTGATAAAAAACTGGCATGTTTTCAGCTTCTAGATTATCATTCTGAGCCGACTGATTTTCTTGAGCAACTTCATTCTGTTGGACATCATCTTGTTCACCAGCATTACTCGGACCTGCTTCATCATCATTTGAAGTTTCCCGTGGTCTTCTTGAATACTCAGCTGGGAATCTTAACTGCGACTCATATTCACGCAAAATATCCAACTCATCAAAGAAATCTTCATCATCCTCTGATTCTTCTCTCATGTCAAACGAATCCCAAAGTTTGTCATAATGATAACGCCATGAATCACCAGGATTCTGCGGCGGCATAGTATAACCTTGACATTCAACATTTGCAGCTTCAATAATCCGCTTCTCACTTGGAACGAAGACACGTCGCAATGGATTTGAGTAACCAACAAATATACCCTCAATGCACTTCGGACCAAACTTTCCAAAAGGCTCTATAACTGTACAGGGTGACCCAAACGGTTCTAGATACTTCAAATTCGGTTTGCGGTTATTGATTAACTCAAAGCATGTTTTGTTGAACTTCTTAACAGTAAGAACTCGGTTGAGAGTATAGCATGCGGCGGAAACAGCTTCAGCCCAAAAATTAATCGGTAACTTTGAATCTGCGAGCATAGTTCTAGCCGTCTCGATTAGCGTCCGGTTTTTACGTTCTGCGACTCCATTCTGCTGCGGAGTGTACGGAGCACTAAACTCATGCAAAATACCTCTTTCATCACAAAATTCTTCCATTTTACTGTTCTTGAATTCAGTACCATTATCACTTCGAATTCTCTTGATACACCTTTGGTACAAATTCTCAATCTTCCTGAACAAACCCATCAAACTGTCAAATGTTTCATCTTTCGTCTTCAAGAAAGAAACCCACGAAAATCTGGAATAATCATCAGTAACGACCAAACAATAGAAATCTCCTGTAATACTTTTGACATTCACCGGACCAAACAAATCCATGTGAAGTCTTTCCAGAGGTCTCGAAACTGAATTGACTTGCTTTGTAGGGTGTGACTTTTTCTTCTGCTTGCCTTTGACACAGCTAATGCATTCCCCTTCCAGATGAAAACCTTTGATATTAACTCCCAATACCAAATCATTGTGCACCAAGTGATTCATCTTCCTTAGGTGAATATGCCCCATCTTTCGGTGCCACAATCTGGATTCTTTCTCAGTTGCTCTAGACACAAAACAATGTGCTTGACCAGTAGTTGTAGTTGCTACAGACATATCTAACACATATAAATCATTCACTCTAGGTGCCCTCATAATAATCCATTCTTCAGGGATAACAAAACCAGGTTTCAAGATCAAACACTCTTTATCAGTGAAGTGAGTAGTATACTGATTGTCACAGATCTGCGAGATACTAAGCAAATTGTTCTCCAGCTCAGTGATGTAGTTAACTCTCTCAAACGTCACAATCCCATTGGATAACGTTCCTTCACCAACAATTCTACCACCTTCATGACCAGCAAATCCCACATAACCAACATTGATATTCTTCACATCATACAATAATGCAGTTTTTCCTGTCATATGTCGAGATGCGCCACTATCCATGATCCATCTTGAAATGGCTCTTGGAAGATCCTGCATATAACAAACTTCAAATTAACTAATCTTTAATAAAGATGCTGATTCATGCTTCGCAATCCAGGAAGCTCCGGCAATTCAAACTGCTTATTCGAACATGGTGTCCACCCAGGCTTCATCAGCCTTAGGTGTAACCTTGACTCTAGCAACTTGAATTTTGAAATTTTCAGCCTTCAAAGGTGGAAAATTTGCATCATAATCAACCGTAATTGATTCTTCAGCCTTTTTCACTTCAGAAGTTGAAATTTTCTTTTCAGTTTTTGGTTTCCAAACTTGTTGAGTTAATGCAACCTGTTTATAAAACTTGTCATTTTTAGTTACCACTTTCTTTACAGGTTCATTCTTCACTTTGATGTTGTCATTTTTCACATACTTTTTCTCAACAATGATTGGTGCTTTACCCTTCACATCAATTTTCTTCTGTTGAAACTTCACAGTTTCAGTCTTAGGCTTCACATTGGTACACATTCGTGCAATGTGACCAACTTGGTTACATCTAAAACATGTTCGAGTATCAACAACTCGACTTGTGCCTTCAGACCGATAATGTGAAGCTCTTTTCTCAAAGAACTCTTTATTTGATTTTGAAAAGATTTCATTTTCCTCATCAGAAAGTGAACTTGAACTGTTCACAAACACCTTCTTTTCAGCAAACCTCTTGTTTTGAAAACTCTTTTTCTGATAACTATTACCACCTCGATAACCACCCGACCAATTGTTTCGATTGTTATTATAAAACCTTGGTGGAACAACAGGCTTTTTGTAATAATCTTTATCTTTCTCAAAATTCATTTGCCTCTTTGTTTGTTTCAAGCTGTTCACTTCCGACAACTGAACTTCAACCAATTTGAAAACATTTGTTAACTTTTTCTCATTAACATTCTCAATGGGAAACTCAGAATCCGAATACAACTTATCAGATCCAGCCATCTTGTACATCACAAGACCCGGTTCATCACTTAAGTTGTTTTTGGACTTTGATTTCTGAATGTATTTGTCAAAGAAACACCCATCCTCCTCAGAAGTGTCACAATCCGGTTTAAGCACTTTGTCTACCACACTTTTCACCACATCACTTTGGACACCCTCGTCATTGGAAGATGTGAACGTGACATCAATGTTTTCAGGAAGTTTAACTTCACTTTCTTCCTCAATTTCCAACAAACTAGACTGCTTTTTCGTGTAGTTGTCTAAAATTGGCGGTGGAACTTTGTGAAAACCTACACCAGTTCCATCAGAAAACACATCCTTGCCATCTTTGTTTTTCCCTATGGGTTTAGGAACAATATGCTGCAAAACAAAGCTTGCTGATTTATAGCTGTTAAGCTTCAACTGGATTCGTTCATTCTCAATTTCAGCTTCTTGAACTTTAAGTTTCAGTTTAGCAATTTGATCCAGTTGTTCATTAATCGATTCTTCTTTTAATCTCAAAACAACTCTTAGATGTTCATTTTCTTTAAATGTTTTGCCATTACGATCATCACTATCTTTGACAATGCTTTTCAATTTCTCAAACTTTTCAGAAATTTGACGGTTTTCAAGAATTAACTTTTCATTTTCAGATTTTATTTTCTCACATTCAGTTTTATCATTTTCAATTTGAGCCGTTAATTCTTTAATCCGTTCAGTTGAAGCTCTTACACTTTTGTCACGATCGAGAATCTGATTTTCAACATTTCTAACCTTTGTTGTCAGATTCTGGATTTTCTCATTGTTAAGATACATGACAGTGCTACAAAAATTGCATTGTTTAGTGCAATTTTTGCAGTCAGCATTCCCATCAATCTTGTTACCTAACTCAATCTTGTTACCTGACACATTTTTGTTACCTGACGCATTTGTTGACACACTTTGACTGACCGACTCCTTTGACTCAGTAACAGAATTAGAATCTACCTCAAGTGCTTTTGCAGCTAGCACTTTGTCAGCCATCACTCCCAGGTTCTCAGCTGTCAACTCTTGCGTAGTATCAATTATGCCTGTATCAACCTGCTTTTCTTTCTTCTCTTTCTCCTCTTTCTCCTTCGCTTCTTCAATCATTTTCGAAGTTGGAGTTCCCCACCACTTATGTTGCCAATATTCATCTTCTTCTTTGTACTCCTTGATGATGGCTTCGATATCTAGCGTTTTGTCATCAATTGCAATGTTGCCATACCTATCAAGATAGCACTCTCTATCTGGATCCCATCTGTTTGCTCTTCTAGCTTCCAGAAAGATACCAGAAAGTCTGATAATCTTGGTTTCAGCAGTCATCTTCCGGTAGTGATACTTCTCTTCCTCAGTACGATCATCTTTCCATGGCTTAGGTTCATCATTGCTTGCCATGAATGCGTAACCAACCGCATCTTCTTCCGGTAGAACTTCCTTACTCCAATCATACCCCTCATCATCATAAATCACAGCAAGAGCCCTTGATTTGTCTCTGTTATCTTCAACTTGCTTCAATCTAGGCGGCTCAGATTTATTCTGATGATAGATTGCCTTTTTGTAATAATCATCTCTGAAAGGGTTCTCTGACTCATCAGCATAAGCGTTTCGGCATTCTCTCTTGAAATGACCCTTCTGCTTACACTTGAAGCAAGTCACCTTTGATTTATCGAACCCCAATTTTGTGGACGGACCACCGATCGTTTTTCTCCCTGTAATCTCCATGAAGCGTTGTGCACGTCGAACTGCACTTGCCATTGCCCAACGAATGTCGATCAGCTCCATTTCTTCAGGGTCAATCTGATCGTAGTCTTCTTTCGTCAGATTTGTATTCCCGATTTTTCCAGCCACCAACCCTTCATAGGATTCCAACACCGATGCTAGAAAGATCATCTGCTGCTTGGCCGATTCCTCATCAAAGTTCTGAGCATTCTTCAAGTCTATTGCGATGTTACATTGAAACCGATTCTTTGCATCAGAATGACTTCCAGAAGATGAAGATCCACTGTGATAACCACTATGTCCTCCACTGCTTGAATTGCTTTGACTTTCTTTGCTTGCTGAAAAAACATTCTCAGCAGAAAATGCAGTTTTTGGAGAAGTAGCTTTCGGCATCATGCTCTTTGGATAATATAGATCCAGATTTTGTTGATAAGATGAATGATTAACTTTGTACGTCTTCTTCAATTCCAGTTCATGACTTTCAAGTTTCTCAATTACCAAATCTGGTGTCAACAATTCAGAAGGAATAGTGTTTTTAAGCATGAGAGCATAATATCTCCACTCCATCTCGTCTGGCAATGAATCGAACAACTTGTCTACTTGCTCATCATCTGAATATCTGATATCATGTCTTGCTAATTCCAGCTTCAGATGACCAAATCTTTCAATCATTTTACACACCGATTCATTTTTCATACAACTAAACATATCAAACTCTTTCCTAAGAAGTTTCTTTTTATTTTTTACAATCTCTTTGCTTCCAAGACACTTCTTTTCGAGTTTTTCCCATAAGTCTTTAGAATTAGAGTAATCTATCAACGAAATGATGTCTTCACGCATCGATTGAAACAATAATGCCACACATTTTTGCTCAGCCACAAAATTATCAATCTCTTCAACTGATCTTAATGCTTCACCATTCTTCTTTCCTTGGGCAAAACCATTTTTCATACTTTTCCAGCAAGGAAAAGCAAATGCCATCAACCAATCTTCGAACTTTGTTGCCCACCTGCTATAATCTTCTATAGCCATCAGCTTAGGAGGTTTGTTAAACGTTCCAAATGCGCTTTCGGACTCCCAAGCTTCCTTCTTTCTTTCTTTCGGTGGTGTGTTATCATTCACATTGCTTGTCGAAGTATTATCGTTTCCAGAATCTCCAGCGAACGCGTACATGTCGCTAAACGGATTCATGAAAATATCATCCATCTTGATCGTACCTGTAAAATCAAACAACACTTAGACAAATTTTGATTTTGAAAAATATAAGAACTTGTTCAAACGGAATGATATGCTTCGTTTGAAATACTAACAGTTTCAAACGACAACAATTTTCAAACTTCAATATGTTTTCAAACGACACACAATTCAAACGAGCTACTTTCAAACGACAAAGTTTTTCAAACGGGCTACTGTTCCGTTTGAAATAATACTTTCAAACGACAAAGAATTTCAAACGAGGGACTCTTCCGTTTGAATCAGAACTTTCAAACGACAACAAGTTTCAAACGACAACTTGTTTCAAACGATGAACAAATTTCAAAAGACAAACTTTCAAATGGCAGACTTCAAACGATGAACTTGTTTCAAACGACAGACTCCATTTCAAACGATAGAATTTATTTTCAAACGATAGAGTTATTTTTCAAACGGTGGATCAGTTTTCAAACGGTGGAACAAGTGACGTCAGCAGATCGCGAAAAATTTCAAACGGTACGAACGATTTAGATCATTTTTAGGTTGAATTTTAATATCAAACTTTCAAGGATTAGTTATTAGTCAATTTCGTTTGCTATGTGATCGTTTCAAGTCCTTTTGACCGTGATAACAAGTCAAACTCAGAAAAGAAAGGTAGAAGTAAGATAAATCTATGATTTTCAGCTATATTTGGTATGAACTCCTCGTCCTGAGCTCTGATACCACTTGTTGGATCGTGTACGTGACCCTGAAAGTCAGTAAAGGTAGTTCAACATCAAATACTAAGGCGGAATCAAAGTAAACGATGTCCAAAACACAGCTTTATCCTTTAACTCTTCTTTTCTGATTGATTAACGTGCTATTACAACTTGTTCTAATGAAAATCCGGCAGCACTTCGTGACTCTCACAATGACATCCAACCGTTCCGTTTGAAATGAGACACTAACACTCCTATATATAGACATAGGGACCCTTCCGTTTGAAACTAAACCTTATGTTCAAACGACAGATCTCAAACGGAAGCCTATGTTCAAACGGAACCCTCATCGTTTGAGACAATTTCAAACGGAACCCTTATACACATAGATAATTTCAAACGGAACCCTTTGAAATACTATCTAAACTCAATACAAAACCCTAATTTTACATATAAGCTCCAATTATGACTATCTTGAACTAAGACTTGATGAAGATGTAGTCAACAGACATTCTCATGCATCAACATGAATCATTTGGTTACCGGTTACCGGTTACGCATTATTCGCGTTCGGATCGGCTTATGTAACTAGTTTGCATAAATTAGCCGAAACGGGTCAAACCTTATCATTTTTATCTCAAAATCCAGAATGTGTTTAGTTTACCCTTATTACACAGGTATACAAGCTTGTCGGGTCTAAACCACATTCTAATCCGGTCTTCGCATAATCATGCGTTTGAACCGTATCTTCCTTTAAAACTAACCGGTCTAAGCATAGGCTTAATTAAAGACCTGTTAGGAATCTAATAGGTTATTAAAAACCTTCGTTCCAGATTTAGGAGCCCAGTAAAAGCTATCTGTACTTGCTGATTTGATATACGGCTGGGATTGAATTTATATTTATATCAGGTAAATACTTTTAACTTATTTTCCCTATACGGGCTTGGGGTACGGTATATAAAATACCGCTTGGTCGGACATTGAATTTTTAATTGTATGAAGATTAATTTATTGAAATGTCCTGTTTAAATTGTTTTGTTTGCTTAAAGCCTTTGGGGGGTTAATGACCATGTCCCGGATATCCTTGGCATCATTTTACGAAATGGCCACGACCTAAGCACGCGGGTGTAGGCGTACACCCGTTAGTGCACATATAAATAATAAGGTATAACCGTCGGTTTCGGGAATAACCCGCCGCGGGACTATCATGTGGTGTGTCTATTAAGCTCTAACCCGGTGTCAACCCGGGCTGCTGAACGCATAAGGAACATGTAATTCTTTTACAAGTTTATATATAAATAATTATCCCAAATTATAAAATGTTTTGTGCCTTGTGCATTTAAATCAATTTTCTTAAACCTTTTCAAAATGAGTCAGTTAATTGTATTTACCAGTGTAAACTGACGTATTTTCCCAAAAAGGTTAAGTGCAGGTACTAAGCGTAATAGGCTGGCCTCTCCTTAGCATCATTAAGAGTCTCGCAAGCTTGGATGCATGTTAAGTCTGATGAACTATGTTTCCTTTTTATTTGATCCGCCTGTGGATCCATCTTACATTCCGTTGTAATATTTAATATTACTTTTGAATCGGATTGTAATATATTTATCTTTTGCTTCCGCTGTGCATTTAAATTGTGTTGTTTGTCTATGATGATATCAACTACGTCACGATACTCCCCACCGGGCCCACCGGTAATACGTGGAAATATCGGGGTGTGACAATTGAATATTTTGACTTATGTGCTTCATCCAACACTAAGTCTCGCAATCCACTAACGTGAGGAATCCAGATTCTTCCCATGAAGTACCTTGTGCCATTTTTGTTCTCTTCCATTTGTTTTTCTAGTCCTCTCAAGGATTCTGCTTGGATGTTCTCCGGCTTTAGAGCTTCTAGTTGTGCATCATCCACACGAGTAGTGAAGTTCGTCTGAATGGTTAACTCTAAAGCTCGTACTCGTAACGTTTTGACTCGCTCTTTCCGGCTCAAAGCATCCGCCACAACATTTGCTTTGCCCGGATGATACTTGATTTCACAGTCATCGTCATTCAATAATTCTACCCGTCGCCGTTGGCGCATGTTTAATGTTGAAGACTTTTATGGTCTATGAATATGGTACGCTTAGTACCATAAAGATAATGGTGCCAAATTTTTAAAGCGAATACCACTGCACCCAATTCCAGGTCATGAGTGGTATAGTTCTTTTCATGAACTTTTAACTGCTGCGACGCATACGCAATGACTTTTTCATGTTGCATTAACACGTAACCCAAGCCTTGACGCGATGCATCACAGTACACCACGAAGTCATCGGTATCGTTCGGGAGTGATAAGATTGGCGCTTGACATAGTTTATCTTTAAGCAATTGGTATACCGTTTCTTGTTTTTCGCCCCGATCGAACTTTCTATCCTTTTGAGTGAGCGAGGTTAGTGGTTGAGCAATTTTAGAAAAATTCTCAATGAATCTACGATAGTATCCCGCTAAGCCGAGAAATTGTCTTACTTCCGTTGGGGTTTTTAGAGTGTTCGAGTTCTTTATGGCCTCTATTTTTGCTGGATCAACTTGTATTCCGTTCTCGTTCACCACATGACCGAGAAATTGGACCTCGCGAATCCAAAACTCGCAATTTGAGAATTTGGCAAACAAGTGTTCTTTCTTAAGTAGCTCCAGAATAGTTCTCAAGTGTTGTTCATGTTCTGCCTTGGTTCGTGAGTATATTAAAATGTCATCAATGAATACGATCACGAACCTGTCGAGATATGGCCTACATACCCGATTCATCAAATCCATGAACACGGCGGGAGCGTTTGTTAAGCCAAAAGGCATAACAAGGAACTCGTAATGCCCATAACGAGTCCTAAACGCTGTCTTAGGAATGCTTTCCTCTTGAATTCTCAACAGGTGATATCCGGATCGTAGATCGATTGTGGAATAGAAGTTAGAACCTTGTAACTGATCGAACAAGTCGTCGATCCTTGGTAAAGGATACCGGTTCTTTATGGTTAACTTGTTCAGTTCTCGGTAATCCATACACATCTGAAAGGTTCCATATTTCTTCTTGACAAATAGCACCGGAGCTCCCCAAGGTGAGAAAATCGGTCTATTGAATCCTTTGTCAAACAATTCATGAAGTTGAGTAGATAATTCCTGCATCTTCAAGGGTGCGAGTCTATATGAAGCTTTCGCCACCGGTGCAGCTCCTGGCATAAGATCGATACTGAATTCGACTTGTCACTGCGGAGGTAGTCCCGCAAGTCTTCTGGAAAGACTTCAGGGTATTCCCTTACCACAGGGATGTCTTCCACCTTGCGCTACTCGGCCTTCTTGTCGACCATATGGGCAAGAAAGGCGATGCATCCTGTTCTCAGACTCTTCCGAGCCTTCATACAGTTGTTGATCAGCAGTCGTGTATCGTGTTTCTCTCCGTGCACCAAAAGATGTTCTCTCGTCAGACAGGGGGAAAAAGAATAATAGTTTTCGCAGCACAACTACTTCTGCTCGGTTGTCGGCCAACCAGTCTATGCCAGAAGTTAAGTTGTAACAACCTAATTGAATGAGTGAAAAGTCGTTACTGAGTTTTCGTGCTCCAAGTTCGAGTGTGCATCCTTTGATGTCTTTCCTGACTTGACTATTTTACCATTGGCCAATCCTATTGAATGAGAGGACGTCTAGTTTACTTGACTCAGCCAAGCATACTTTGGATCTTATGGGGATGAAGCTAATACCGACACCGGTATTAAATAACACCGATGCAACGGGTCGGTTGATAGGAACGTATCGGCGGCCCTTAATGACTTCACATGACTCCGCTAATTCCTCATTAGCTAACTTGATAGAGCAAGACATGTTTAACCTACATGACTCTAATTCGCGTATATGCTTAGTATCTAAAGACACTAAGTTAAGCCGACGTTGGTATCCAAAGAATTGATACATGATGGTTGTAGAGTAGAGCATACCCCTAGACTTGCTTATTCACTAGCTTGATTCATCCTTAGCCATCCATGCTCGTAGTGACCTCCTCGCCACAGTAAAAACCACCTCGTTCACTCTTAAATATAACTAACTCATTAGTTTCTGTTTTGTGCCCAGTCTCACCACACTGCTACTCTTGTCACTTTTGCAAGTGCCCTCATGATGAAAGTTTCACCTATCTCATTCAGAATTTTGACAAGTTATTAGCATACCTCTTAATGCAAGCATCGATTATGGCAGTAATCGCCTTCGCTTTGCTTGTCACGGGATTTCTCTTTCTCTTAACACCCTCCTTGGGCAATCCCCCATCCTCACCACATCCTTGGTGAGCCTAACTGAGGGAGTTACTTGAAAATAAATCTATGTAGGGTGACATGATGTGATCATGATTCGGATCTCAGGGCTAAACCCCAAATGTAGCGCTCAGTGCGTTTGGATTCAAGTGTTATCCAATATGCAATCAATCCTTGACAAATTGTAGAGGCTTCGGGGTAACTCACAACATTAGCTCTGATCATGATCGAGTTCTAGAGCTCGGTTCCCAAACTTGGAATTTTTCCACTAGCGAGCAATACTCTTCTCGCTTAAGATTCTTGAGTTCTTCTCATGACAGCCTCCTTACTATATTACTTCCTATAATTTTCACCTGGTGATTCCACCAAGTTAACGCCTCATTTAACAGAAGGCTATTCGTTTACCAAAACGTTTACTTAGGAGTACATTTATTAGCAAGGTTAACTAACTTCCTTGTCTTTATCTAGCGGATAGAACTCACTGCACCTTCCGTATCAATGAGGTCTCATGACTTATAATTAGGAAAATCCTTAGGATTAAAATCTGGTGTGATTGCATCTCCAAGTGTGCCATTGCCACTCGTTCTCGTCCCATCGGGATTTGAACCACTTGAACTACCGGTACCATCAGTACAATCACTAGTGTCGACTCGACAACCTCGTGTTGTTCCATATGACCTCTAGTTCAACTTTAATAGTAGGGCCCTGATTAACTGGCCCTCTTCTAGGCGTAGATTTTCTTGTCGACGCCACGTTGTTTCCGATACATAGTATCATGGGGTCTAGGCTTTTATTTGGACATATATAGCCTACCATGCGCCCTAGAATCAAGAAAATAATTGGTCATGGAAACCTCAAGCTCTCATTGTTCATACATGTTTGAAACCATGATAATATGAATAATCGCAATCCAAAATGCGTAGTACCTCTTGCGTGTATTTGCCATATGGCTAAGTGGGAAAAGAGGTAATTCGATGAGGAGGAGAAATCAAACGGTCGTCTCCAATTTTTTCAACGTGTATTCCATACTTCCTGGATCTCGATCGTCCAATGTAGGAAAAATCCTTCGCCGCACTAGCCCGTGTGATGAATACGTTGATACCCCTTGAGCTTCGCGAGCTTCGACAAAATTGTTATAATTTCTATAGATGTCAAATAATGCAATGAAGGAGTTGTAGCATGGCACATGCCATAGCATCCCTTGGAATAAGACAAATATCAAATGACAGAGTTTAATGTAATCATCTCCGATAACTAAGATAAGGTAAGGTGTCATAGACACCAAAGAACCAGCCCATGTACAAGAATTTCGAGAATGTTGAGGAAAATCCTCCATGAGTGGCTAACAAGCTTTGTTTGCTCTCGATGACTAGTATCGAACGACTCGTGTTATAGATCAAATATTAAGTGCAAACAATACATATAGTCTTCCTGTATCGTAGAGTGTTATAGTAACCGTTCCGGTTAGTGTTCTACTAGATAGAAATTTGAACCACTTAGGGATTTCTTATGGCTAGTGATCATTAGCTTGACCCACAGAGCTCACTAGGATTCCCATACACTACAAGTTGTTATTACGTGGGCCCCCGTAATAATAAATTATCTTGCATGGTCATGTAACAACCCGCACTTTCGTGCATTGTTACTACTCGCCACACTCATTACGCCTACCACCATAGATTCGGATCATAATGTAACTATATCGCATACATCCCTATTTCGCAGTATATTCGCATATTTCGCATACTATATCGCTATAACACATCGCATTCGCACATACTAACACTCACGATGACATGGGGTGAGGACCTATTCTACCCTCCTCGATGGCCGTGATGTGTCACAACGCAAACAATTAACGCTAACAAAGACTTTCGGGCGAGAACTATCCCTCCAGCCGCCGTGACGATGATGGAAATATGAGCAAGTAGTACCCCGTCAGTCATTGTGGCACAACACATCGCAAACTCGAAAGCGCACCCGCGACCACGCGCAACTCGATTATCGCACCGAATATTTGGAAGTATGCATACGTATATACGACCTTTCGGGATTAATAAATAAATATATGAAAATGTGTGAACAAAAACTATCGCAACGCTCAACACTCTGATCGAAATGAGGAAATACATCTCGCCGGAGGTGTCCGACCGGACAGACATGTCATCCGACCGGACAAACATGTCAGCCGACCGGACAGACATGCCATCCGACCTGACAAACAGTGTTGTCCAATCGAACGGGCCTCTGATCCCCACCAAACTCACCCTCTCTCCTCTTCTTGCCTATAAATAGCCTGGTCACTTCACTTGAAAAGTGAAGTGACAGCTCCCACTTGACCAGCACGCTCTTGGACCCCTTTTTCTCTCGATTTCTCACGATTCCGGTAAGATTTCAACCTAAATCTTGTACTTCTATGATCTACCTTTAATTCTACACCTTTTTATCTTTTAAAACTCAACTTTTAACCGTGAAATCTACTGATTTGAGGTGTTCTAAGATGATGTCACCAAGAGTTCATATGAACTTCAAAGTGTGACCTTATTTCACCATGAACAACTCAGATCTGGGTGATTTCCACATGTTTTCAAAACATTCTCACCTAAAAATCTATGTATCTAATCAAAGTACTGTGCGATTTCGGGTTAAACATGAGAAACCGTCAAGAACGGCCAGATTGATGGAACGGGGTGGTTCCCGGCCGTTAGAACGGGTCGGAACTGATGAAATTCCATTTGTTTAAACACGATATCACACCATCTTAGTAAAACCACAAGTTTTCCTCCCAAAAACCATCAAGAACAGTTGATCGGGACGTTGGAACGAACTGTTGTCCGCCAGCCGGACAGGTCATCCGACCGGATAGCGTGTCATCCGACCGGGCAACTTGCCGTCTGACCGGACAACATGTCATCCGATCAGATAACATGTCATCCGACCAGAAAACATGCAATCCGACCGGATTACATGCAATCCGACCGGACAACATGTCACCCGATCGGACAACATGTCATCCGACCGGATAACATACAATCCGACCGGATAACATGCAATCCGACCGGACAATATGTCACCCGATCGGATAACATGTCATTCGACCGAATAACGTGCAATCCGACAGGAAAACATGTCACCCGATCGGATAACATGTCATCCTACAGGATAGCATGTCAACCTACCAGATAACATACCATCCGATCGGTTACCAGGATCCGACCCAAGAAACTGTTGTCTGGCGGATAAGCACCATCCGACTGGATATCAGTCATTACAACAAGATTTCCGTTTAGCACACCATCGCTTACGCTACCGTTCCATGTTAATGATAACTCAGGCGCATTCTAAATCAATCCTATCAAATTGTGTCCTCACTAAATACGCACTGTGAGTATACTTGAACCCTTTTTGCTTTTGCACTTTTGGGTGTAACATACATTGCTATCAAATCGAATCACATCAAATGCTTAAACTATTTAGCACTTGCGAATGACTTACGTGCATATTTATACGTGATGCTAGTTACATATGTGCTAGGACTTATACTCGTGACGTCCCACCATGACTAGTATAGTACTATTATGTCCGGCGGGGTCTAGTTTGCCATCGCGTATTCGAGCATCTAGGACTTAGCTGGTAGTATCGGTTTTGTGAGTATATATGTCGTGTATCCCGTTTATGTATGTAGGAAATTCGCAGCAGCTTTTAATCTATTATGCTATTACATATCAAACCTGTATACTCGCCAATACTTTTGTATTGACTTTATTTTAACGTATGTTGCAGGTTAGATCGCAGACTATCTCAATCAAGCTAGGGAGTCTAGAAACTCAAATAAAATCTAGGCTGTCGGACTTGTATTGTTCGAGAGAACACAACATCTGTGATAACTTATGTGATTATATTTGTTTATTTGTATGGGATAATGAACGCATTCAATATTGTCGCTAATAGTTGTTATGGATTCTCCTGAGCAATCTGATTCGCCTAGTGCCGCGCCCCGATGATTCCGCCATCGGTTGGGGTGTGACAGATTGGTATCAGAGCCATAACTATAGGGAATTAGGCAAGACTCGACCTAGTCCGGGTCGACGTCTTAGAAATTAACCTAGTCTATAGTCTAAGCACCCACAGGCCGACTTGTACGAACACGTCAGGGTTTGTATTGGGCCTACTTGATACTCTCGATCGAAATTGCTAAAAACTACAACTTTGTGTGAACACCGCGTACCACAGCTTCACACAAAGAAGCCTTTCCTAAGGCTGAAATACTACTTAGCCTTTCCTAAGGCTGACACAATACACATGTTTTTGAAAATACTCGCATAACGAAACCGAGTGATCCAGTCGAGACCAGGTGTGAAAACCAAGAACTCTAGATGAGATCGCTCACTCAGCGCATTTTTCTAGCACGAGAACCTTTCATCGAGTTAGGAGTGACATCCATATCTCGACGAAAGTCTCCATTTTGAAATCTAGTGGAACTCACGAATTTATTCGAAGGGCATAAACACAATTAGGAACGAAGTTGTTAAGTCAGGGGTGAAACCCGTACCTTAATAAGCCGTTCCACTCTCTATAAAATGGTTTTCAAAAAGCTCTCACCAAGGACTCGACTATCACGATAACTCGAGCCACACGATGACTAGGAGGACGAATGCCATGAGCTGCATCCCAGTGGAAGCATGAGCCTTCTAGGGCAACGCGCGTGCATGAACTTGTCGAGTGTAGTTGGGTTACCTTGGGCAGTCGATTCCTAAACACCCGAGGCACTCTATCTACTCGCCGATTTTACGCTATATGGAATCTATTTACGCTTATGTGTTTACAATTTAAACATTACGCTTTATCGATTTCTCGATTTATCGATTTTTCGCTCCTTGTTTTACAAAATGCACAACTCGCACAGCCATCGCAACCTAAAACGAAAACCGAATATTCGCAACAAAACTAATGCATAATCTCTCGCCTTCGCCCTCTCTTTCTCACTTCAACGCGTCCTCGCATATTCTAAATGGACATGTACGTGTATGATTACAAATTACATTTATATAGACATATATATATACACGTATAAACAAACAAGTCATTGTGTGAGAACTTAGGGATTTCGTGTCCCCTATGTGGCTCCTATGTGATTTCGCATTACTATTATATTATCGCATCAAGTTTTAAACGCGCTCAATCGCATCCCAAAACTAAAAAATCATTATGATCGAATCTCACTCCAAGTCTCTTTCTGTCTAGATACCTTCCAACAACTCTACTTCGAGAATGTCCGCAAGGAGACGAACTAAACGAAGGGAAGAAAAGAGGATCGCCTCCCTTGTGGTCAAGGGGGTGGCCGAAATGATTCCTCAGATCGTCGCTCAAGTGCACTCTCTTACCAACTCTCGAGCTTCGGAAGACATCAAGGCAAAAGAGCCGCAATCTACTTTCCTTTACAAACACTTCAAAGCATGTGATCCGATGGAGTTCACAGGTGAAGGAGGTGTCTCTCAACTACTCCAGTGGTTCGACTCTATCGAAGTTACCCTTCGTCAAAGTGGGTGTCCCGATAGTTTCCGTACTACTTGCACGACCGGAGTATTTCAATCGCGAGCACTCGACTGGTGGACCGCCGAACGCAACAAACGTGGGATCTCCGCAGCTTACGCTCTCTTTTGGGATGAGCTGAAAGAGCTCATGAAGAAAGAGTACTGCCCTCCCCACGAGGTCCAGAAACTAGAAGACGAATTTTGGAAAATCAAAAAAGCCGAAGGTGACAACGCTGGCTACACTGCAAGGTTCAAACAGCTGGGTATTGTTTGCCCGAGTCAAGTCGACACCTCAGGAAAAACCATCGCCAAGTATATTCACGGCTTGCCTGAGTGTGTGGGCGACTTTGTCGAAGCTGCAAGACCTGCTACTATCGAAGAAACACACCGCTTAGCCGCAGAAATCAACAACAAACGACTCATGGAAGGGTTTTTCTCCAAGAATCCTGTCAAGCAAACTTATCAAGCAATCGTCATTAATTCTTCAGACGATCCTGTCGATGATTCTTCTGACGAATCTGTCGACGATTCTTCTGACGAAGGTACAGACGGTTCTTCCGACGACTCGGCCGAAGATTCTGCAAGTGAGTCCTCAGACGAATCATCCAACAACGACACTTCATCGCAAGACACCGACAAACCCAGCCGCAAACGAAAGATTACATGCCCGAACTCATCAACAACCGAACTGCTGCAACCGAAGCCTCTTCAAACAGTTTCGGTGTTTCCAAAACGAGCTTACACTGGAGCTCATCCCTAGTGTTACTTATGTACCTACCATCACCACGTCGGAACTGACTGTCGCTGTTGCAATAACTGCAACCGTTACGGTCACTTCACCCGTAATTGCTGCACCGAATCAAGAACTTGAGTACAACAACCGCAGCTCCAACAAAAGTTTTCGACATCAGACAGACGTAGGATAGTGTTGTAATGAAACAAATTTTCGACGTAATTTCGTGTGTGAACCTACCCCTACTAATTGATGTTGTCGCTATGCGCGACATTGATTCGCGCTCTCTCTCGCATTCGCACTTAGCCTAGAATCACACACATACTATGTACTATATCACGATATAATGTGTTTTACCCTCACTACACTCTTAGGATGAGGTACGATAAACGTGCAAGGAATGAGAAATCACGGGTGCACACGGGATTATTTTGGTCAGTGTACGGAGATCGTAGTGAATTCTAATTGTGCCATAACGTTAAAAGCATGGTCGAGCATGGTGGATATGCCACTGGTACTTCCTATGTATAAGCGTCTTGACCATGTCGACAAAGGGTGACACCTATTCACGAGATGTAAGTAGTAGGGGTCAAGAAAGGTGTACTTTATCATACTACCGAAGTTTCGTGAAGAAAGTGCCATGTGGAGTTGAACGTTACTGGACCTATTATACTATTACGATTATTTTCGACACCCTACACTCAATCGCAAGGCGTAACAATTGAATCGCATCACTGCGAGACTTTTCGTAAGTCTGCGATCGCAATGCAATCGCCTCATCGATAGACCTTGGTGGGTCTACCACGCAGGGCAATTGCAGCGACGCAAGACTGGACGTAAGTCCACATTGCAACTCAATCGCAATTTTGTTGGAATTTATCGCATTATCGCTTAAATCTATCTCGCAATCGCTATAGTCTATTATGTGTATCTCACAATCTCTATCGCTTATTATGTGAATCTATATCGCTTGCTGTGTATCAATCTATCGCTCACGCCATCGCTTTCACCATCGCTAACGCCTACCATAATCTGTGTCATCTGTGTTAAGTTAGCACACATGACCTCGCTTCACGAAACAAAACTCATATGGCTAAAGCATGGTACTTCCTATATATAAGTGTTTTAGCCATATCAGCAGGCTTTTGTGGAAATGACCTCGCTTCACGAAACAAAACTCATATGGCTAAAGCATGGTACTTCCTATATATAAGTGTTTTAGCCATATCAGCAGGCTTTTGTGGAAAAAGGCCATGTGGGGTCTAATGTTAGTAAATTGTGGTGTTGATCAATCCAAACGAATCACATAAATCGCGCATATCTCCATCACTAACAACGCAACAACCGTGGCTTATCGTTCGTCGGTTGTCGCTACCGCTCACCGCTTATTGCAAAAACTCGTTTATCGCTACCTGTGTTACGTGAGCACACCTGACATCTATTCATGAACCAGATCTGGTATGGTTGGAACACGGTAAATACATCGCTGGTACTTCCTATATGTATAAGTGATTCAGCCATACTAGCAAACTTTCGTGGGCAGATGCCATGTGGGGCTTAACGTTGATTAAATTGTAAAGTTATGAAGGCTAAATCGAATCGCTTACTCGCTTATCGTGTATCGCCTATCGCTTATTCGCTTATCGTGTATCGCTTATCGCTCATCGTATGGTATCCATCGCAGTCTGTGTGGTATTAGTATGCATGACATCGCTTCACGGGACAAAACTAACCTGGTCAAACGTGGTGTTTCGCCATGTTCGCAAACTCTTGTGGAAACGTGCCATGTGGGTTTTTATGTGGAATCTACTCGAAATCGCATTATTCGCTTACCGCTTATCGCACATCGACGATCAGACACGCTACTTCGATGTTTCGTGTCATCAAGCTACTCGCATGCACCATCGTCGCTATGTTCGCAATCATTCTCGCCGTCCAATCTATCTTCGACTTGGTCTAACCACCTATCGCTTGGATCAAGGGAACGTGATTCTATCTGTGTCATATCGGCACACATGACACCGCCTCACGAAACGGAAGTAATATGGGAGAAACATGGTGGATACGCTGCTGGTACTTCCTATAAATAAGTGTTTTAACCATATTAACAAACTTTCGTGAGAAAGTGCCAAGTGGGGCTCGATGTTAAGTAACTTTTCAAACTGTTAAAAAAACTGATTTTTTATAAAATTTTTATTAAAACCATTGGACAAGTGAAATTTCCACACAATGTGGAGGAAACATCGAATCAACTTAACTCCATGCCCAAGGGAAGTCTCAAAAGTCCAGTTTTCCTTAAAAACTTTTGCAACAACAAAACGAAATCCTTCTTAAGACATTGGTTCGACATCGAGTTCAGCTTGAACCCATGTCATAGGAGAGTTTCCGTAACCCCAGTTTTCATTTTCGAATTCCTTAAAATGTTTAAAACCTAAACTTTCTTGCAACGTTGGTTAACAATCGACTCACTTGACCCTACGTTATAAGAAAATTTTTCAAGATTTCCTTCCAAATTTCTTAAAAATAAAATAAAATCTAAAAACGAACGTTTCTTGCAACGTTGGTTAACAATCGACTCAGTTAACCCTACGTTATGAGAAACCTTTCAAGATCTTTAAAATTTCAGTCGCATCGAACTTACAAATTCTTCGCGACTCGAGGTACTTTTGAAATGCCAACTCGTGGGATGCTACTTTTGTCAATACGTCGCCTCTTGCTATCGTAATCGATCTCTCTTACTCGAAACGCTCTCGCTAGTCAACTCTCACCCGATTAACTCGCTGTATCACTACCTATACGAGAACAACTCTCAAAGGTCTACCTGTTGGATTAATTTCGGAACGAAATTTCCTAAAGTAGGGGAGACTGTAACAACCCGCACTTTCGTGCATTGTTACTACTCGCCACACTCATTACGCCTAGCACCAGAGATTCGGATCATAATGTAACTATATCGCATACATCGCTATTTCGCAGTATATTCTCATATTTCGCATACTATATCGCTATAACACATCGCATTCGCACATACTAACACTCACGATGACATGGGGTGAGGACCTATTCTACCCTCCTCGATGGCCGTTATGTATCGCAACACAAACAATTAACGCTAACAAAGACTTTCGGGCGAGAACTATCCTCCCAGCCGTCGTGACGATGATGGCAATACGAGCAAGTAGTACCCCGTCAGTCATTGTGGCACAACACATCGCAAACTCGAAAGCGCACCCGCGACCATGCGCAACTCGATTATCGCACCGAATATTTGGAAGTATGGATACCTATATACGACCTTTTGTGATTAATAAATAAATATATGAAAATGTGTGACCAAAAACTATCGCAACGCTCAACACTCTGATCGAAATGATGAAATACATCTCGCCGGAGGTGTCCAACCGGACAAACATGTCATCCGACCAGATAGACATGTCGCATGTCATCCGACAGGACAGACATGTCATCCGACCGGACAGACATGCCATCCGACCGGACAGACAGTGCTGTCCGATCGAACGGGCCTCTGATCCCCACCAAACTCACCCTCTCTCCTCCTCTTGCCTATAAATAGCCTTGCCACTTCACTTAAACAGTGAAGTGACAGCTCCCACTCGACCAACACGCTCTTGGACCCCTTTTTCTCTCAATTTCTCGCGATTCTGGTAAGATTTCAACCTAAATCTTGTACTTCTATGATCTACCCTTAATTCTACACCTTTCTATCTTTTAAAACTCAACTTTTAACTGTGAAATCTACAGATTTGAGGTGTTCTAAGATGATGTCACCAAGAGTTTATATGAACTTCAAAGTGTGACCTCATTTCACCATGAACAACTCAAATCTGGGTGATTTCCACATGTTTTCATAACATTCTCACCTAAAAATCTATGTATCTAATCAAAGTACTGTGCGATTTCGGGTTAAACATGAGAAACCGTTAAGAATGGCCAGATCTGATGGAACAGGGTGGTTCCCGCCCGTTAGAACGGGTCGGAACTGATGAAATTCCATTTGTTTAAACACGATATCACACCATCTCAGTAAAACCACAAGTTTTCCTCCCAAAAACCATCAAGAACAGTTGATCGGGACGTTGGAATGAACTGTTGTCCGCCAGCCGGACAGGTCATCCGACCGGATAGCGTATCATCCGACCGGGCAACATGCCGTCCGACTGGACAACATGTCATCCGATCGGATAACATGTCATCCGACCAGACAACATGTCATCCTACCGGATAACATGCAATCCGACCAGATAACATGCAATCCGACCGGACAACATGTCACCCGATCGGATAACATGTCATCCGACCAGACAACATGTCATCCGACCGGATAACATGCAATCCGACCGGATAACATGCAATCCGACCGGAAAACATGCAATCCGACCGAATAACATGCAATCCGATCGGATAGCGTGCAATCCGACCGGACAACATGTCACCCGATCGGATAACATGTCATCCGACCGGATAGCATGTCAACCGACCAGATAACATACCATCCGATCAGTTACCAGCATCCGACCTAAGAAACTGTTGTCCGACCGGATGAGCACCATCCGACTGGATATCAGTCATTACGACAAGATTTCTGTTTAGCACACCATCGCTTACGCTACCGTTCCATGTTTATGATAACTCAGGCGCACTCTAAATCAATCCAATCAAATTGTGTCCTCGCTAAATACGCACTGTGAGTATACTTGAACCCTTTTTGCTTTTGCACTTTTGGGTGTAACATACGTTGCTATCAAATCGAATCACATCAAATGCTTAAACTATTTATCATTTGCGAATGACTTACGTGCATATTTATACGTGATGCTAGTTACATATGTGCTAGGACTTATACTCGTGACGTCCCACCAAGACTAGTATAGTACTATTATGCCCGACGGGGTCTAGTTTGCCATTGCGTATTCGAGCATCGAGGACTTAGCTGGTAGTATCGGTTTTGTGAGTATATATGTCGTGTATCCCGTTTATGCATGTAGGAAATTCGCAGAAGCTTTTAATCTATTATGCTATTACATATCAAACCTGTATACTCGCCAATACTTTTGTATTGACTTTATTTTAACGTAAGTTGCAGGTTAGATCGCAGACTATCTCAATCAAGCTAGGGAGTCTAGAAACTCAACTAAAATTTAGGTTGTCAGATTTTTGTTGTTCGAGAGAACACAACATCTGTGATAACTTATGTGATTATATTTGTTTATTTGTATGGGATAATGAACGCATTAAATATTGTCGCTAATAGTTGTTATGGATTCTCCTCAGCAATCTGATTCGCCTAGTGCCGCGCCTCGATGATTCCGCCATCGGTTGGGGTGTGACAGGTCACCCTAGCATTTTGTTGTTCAAGCAGTCGATCAGTCAAAGAGAGGACACTATTGTCTATATACTTTCAACACAGAAGGGACCTTCGTGATGGTACACATGCTAACGCCCATTGTCATTATTCGTGAAAGGGCACGATGTTAGCCGAAATAGGAATAAAAATAATCCGTAACAATAATAACTGGAGGGGAACCTTTAAGATGAGTACTTCATCTTCCTTTTCTGGATGAGAGTGTCATCAATCACGATTAGTATGAGCCTCAGGGACCTCGTCCCACTAGTAGGGTTGTTCTCCAAGGCCGCCACCTCCGCCTCGTCGTCACTACCAAAGCCGGACATATACCATCCGAGGGAAAACAACCATCTTCCATGGGATCAATGCTTTAGGGTCTCTCTTAGGGACCACGCCCACCATAAGCTTCGTAATAGACGTGAGGTCGTCATTCTCATCGCATGAGTCAAGTGTAATAATAGGATTCGTAGTCGAAGTTATTTTCGTTCATGGCAAAATATTCCGTACAACATATATATAAATACATTATATATATAATCACTAAATCTCATGTTATTTTTGTTCTCGTGTTTCACATGTAATTCCTAGTGTTTTGAGTCTATTCCTTATAGACTAAACATGTATTGATCCATATCTGTTACTTATGATTGAGCTTGCGTGATAGATCCTCATGTTATCGTGACACAATGAAAACCTTTTGTCATTTTTGTCATACTTTTGAAATCATTTGTGTATTGTTATCGACTTTGTTTTCATGTGAGAGCCCTTGGTGATTGTAGACCAAACTTTATAAAAGTTTGTCCCCGGTTCACTACAATCGGAGCTCTGATACCAATCTGTCACACCCTGCTAGTTGCGGAAGCGTGTTGCGTGTGACGTAAGAAAGGTAATCATTGCATCAAATCATGTATCACCGGCTCAAGACTTGTTTCCTGAAATACATGTAGTTTTAAAAAGTCAACAAAAGTTGAGCGAGTTCATGCAGTTTTTGTTATCATATGTAATCTTAGTATTCATGAAAATGAAATCTTGTAATCATAGTATTCATGAAAAGGAGATCTGGTAATCGTAGTATTCATGAAAATGAAATCTTGTAATCGTAGTATTCATGAAAATGAAATCCTGTAATCGTAGTATTCATGAAAATGAAATCTTGTAATCATGGTATATTCTGATTCATTCATGGAGTTTGTTAAGGATCTATCAGTGGGTAGCGAGCCCCTGACATAATGTACCATAAGTAAATAACCAAACCGAGAACACTTTGTTATCATTTGGGATCACAAAAGCACTCCACGGTTAACAACTAGGAGTGGGGCGTGCCTCAAGCCCAATAGATCTACACCTTTTGCACCTTGGTCACTAAGTGATTAATGGTTACTAATGTTATCATCCTACTTATGCACATTGATCATGTTATCTACTACTCCGTAACTAACATACCATTAGTTTTAGCATGTATTTCCCCTCGATGTTTTTGAAAACAAAACATTGAAATCAGTGAAAGGAGGGACATGAACTCACAAGTTTGCGTTTCGTATATTATGATATCGAAGTGAGCGTCCGTGCGTGTCAATAACCTACATGTGTACTAATCTCGTTAAACACTAGGTCTTTCGGACCTCGTACAAGTTGTTCATCTTGAATTCTTTATTACGTTCTCGTTTGTCATTTTTTGAACAACTTTGTATTTTAGAGCGTTGATAGTTTACTCGCTCGATTGTTATGTGTATACATGTATTCTATTCGCATTGAATTCATAAGCATATTCATGTATTCTATGTGTACTGACTTATGTGTGATCGGCTTCGTTCTTCACACATCCTCATGCAGTGCACGCATGTCATTGAGCCTTTGCTCATGTCATTGGGCCGAGCCCATGTCATTAGCCGAGCCCATGTCATCTATGTTATCGTATTTAAACCATGTTTTAATGTTATTGGGGCCCATGCCATTGGGCCGAGCCCATGTTATCTATGCTATTGGGCCTAACCCATGTTTTATTGTTTTTGGGCCGAGCCCATGTTATATTGTCATTGGCCCTAGCCCATGTATTAAGGAATTTGGGCCTAGCCCATTACCAACTTTGGTAGGCCCAATTCTAACTTTATGAGTCCATTAACATAATCTTGCAATTTTTACCAAAATGTTACCAAGTAGCAAACTTTAAATAAGTTCATTTTTCCCATGGAAAATAGTTGGTAATTTTTATAGTTTTCGACTTTCCGGATTCCTGTTATAGGTCACTTATATATGTGATCGTTTTAACGTCCAAAATATGTTATCTTAGACTCGACTTTGTAGTAACTTGTTCACGATGTCGATACACCCAATTTGTCATCATCAAGTGTTATGTATTTCCGTTTCGACCATTCTATTTAATTGTCCGATTTTACTAGCATTTCATGGACCATGTAGGAACATGTATGTGTATTTATTTTGATCACCCTATAGGTATCTAATAGATACACATATATAGCACACATTACATGCACTTAGCAAGTTTCCAAAACTATATAATTTTTCTTACCAAAAAATATATTTACACATTGTTATATTGTTACCCATTTATTTTTGTAAAAATATAAGTTTAAGTTCATAAGAACTTCTTTAATATTTAAACCTTAAATATTCCCATCAAAGTTTCCATAATGACGTTTAAGACAACTAATCACGTTTAACCTTGTTAATCACCCTTTAATCCCCTCTTTAATCGCGATTAAATTTTTAGAAAAATTCGCTAGAGTTTCCCCTAAACTATGACGTTTCCCACATTACAAAAACGTGTTTAAATCATAATCATAATCAATTTTCCAAACTTCACTAATCCACTTTTTATACATGTTTATATGTTAACATAACTTCCACATTTCATGAACTTTCATAATACACTTTTTATACATAAAAAGTTAGACTTTTTAAGGTAATTTTCATAATAAACAAGTTGTTTAATTTATCTTGTAAAAACAAAGTTCACTAAACTTCCCAAGATTAAGCTTTAAACTTATTTAAACACTTGTTTCTTTATGTAATCCAAAAATTATATGATTAGTTCATGAAATGAGTATGATGATCTTTCTTGATTTGAACATAACCATGTTTAAATCACATATTTATGTTCATCATGACAAGACGAACACAAATATAAAATACTACATGAAACTAACAACATGATCATCATAAATATAACCTTTAACTCAGTAATATTAACAAAAATGACATAATCATCATGAACACATGAACATGTTAACACTAAACAACATAAATCAACACATAATATATTCATATTTAGTGTTTATTAGCTTTGTGTTTAGGGTTTTTGATTAAGTTAAGCTTTAAATTCAAGATCACCAACTTGTACTTCTATGATTTAACTAGTAAAATAAAGCATAAATATTGTGTTTAGAATACTCACAAACTTGCAAGTGATTAAACAAGAAGAATAGAAGGAAATAAGCTCCAAAGATGCTCCTAGTGAAGCTCCATGCTTATCCCATGTATAAGTGATCTTGTAAGGCTTAGATTTAGTGAAAAATATGGTGGTTTATGGTGGATTATGGTGGGTTTAGGAGGTGGTGGTGGTGGTGCCGTGAACTAAGGGGGTGCTTGAGAGGAGCTTGGTCTTTCAAAGATGAATAAAAAGATAAGTATGATGGTGATGATAAATAACTTCTTATTTCAACAAGAACGTCAACTAGGCCATGCTTAATATCTTTATCAAATTAAGCATGATCAAAGTGATGGGGCCCCCTTGATTTCGTAAATAATGAGGGGGGGGGGTAAGTGTAACATTTTTTTTATAAAAATCTTAACTAGTTAGATATTTTGGTCATTATTTAAAGTAAGGTGATTAGGGTTTAAAGTACACCATCAAAAGGGTAATTAGGGATTAGGACTTGAATTAATACTAAATAGTTTGTCCAACTAGTAAAAAATGCATTCCGACACTTAAAATGTCTTTCGTTCGGTCTTCGGTTCAATAACGGTGCTTTTGCGCCACATCGATGAACATTTCCGCAAGTGGTCAAACCTCATCCGAAAGATGTATGGAGTGACTCCGAGTCCCCAATTTTACTTAACTAGCTCGCTAGACTCTTCGTTTGGTTGTTTCGTGATGAAAATGTCGCCTACTAGTTCGTCGGTTCGCTAACGAACTATTTTAGCGCATAGCGATGTAATACAGGGAACTTGTGATTATGAACATTCCGTTGATATCATCTTATTATTATAGTATGTTTTTCATCAATTGACATTATTCCGATGTCCCGGAAATGCTTTGTTATAGGTTCGGACGAGTTAAAAATACTATATTTTAAGCCGAAACGGACACTTTTGAGATTAGGGCGTTATACCGGAAAGTCTTGTATCTTTTCAAGATGTGTTTTCATAATAAAGTTTTCTTATATAAATGGACTCAGTTATGTTATCCGATTGTCGTTTTTCAGTGTTTCGGTCTGATTTCACGGGTTGCTGGCATGAATAGTGTAACCGTGAATAGTGCACGCAGCACTTTCTACCAACACTTTTAGGACATTGTTTGCTTGGGTTCGCAATGTGGCGAAAACCAACATATGTTTTAGCATTGTTTCCTTGTCCTAACCTTGTTATCCAATTAACGACACTGTTACGTAATTAAATTACGCTAAATGCATGAGATTATGTAAATAAAATAGTGATTAGTTTGTACGGATTTTCTGGTTAATTTCCATTTGTCACAGATAAGCTACGGGTCCTATTCTTCTAATAATCTCAAAGGGTCCAACATACCTGGGGCTTAGCTTTCCCCTCTTGATGAATCTTACCACTCCTTTACAAGGAGAAACTTTTAATAGTACTTTGTCTTCTACCTGAAATTCCAATGGTTTTCTCCTATTATCAGCATAACTCTTTTGTCGATCACGTGCTGCTTTTAGTCTTTCCTTGACTTGAATAATCTTGTCTATTGTCTCTTGTACTATCTCGGGTCCAAACAATTGCTTTTCTCCAATTTTTGCCCAACAGACTGGAGTTCGGCATTTTGTCCATAAAGTGTTTCGAATGGTGCAGCATTGATACTGGTATTGTTAGGACCGGTTTTGACTCCGAAACGATTGCGAACCGAACGTGTGACGTGCGAAATCCGTACACGAACGTGACCGAACACACAAGACGTAATATAATTGTGATTCTATTGATCAATATGACGAGTACAAGCACCACGAATCACCTTTCTCTCTCAAGACTTTCTCTCTCTAGGTCTAGATCTTCAAAGCTCTAAAATGGCAAAAGTTCTAAATGAAACATTTAAAGCTCCTATTTATAGATGTTTCCAGTTCACATGGACTGGCTTTGCCACTTCACATGAAGTGGTCACTTCATATGAACTGGCTTTTCCAGTTCATGTGGACTTGTTGAATTCTTCAGTATCTGCTACGGACTGGTATTGACGAAGGCGATAGACATTACTGCACCAACAGACTCCCCCTTGGATATTGCCGCAGTCAATCTCGTAGCGTCTTATCTTTTCTCTCTCTCTCTGAGTCTTCTTGAAGGTTTGATATCATCAGCAACCACAGACTCCCTCTTTCTTCGGGCTTCCGTTGCACCTCCTCTTGCTTAGACTCTTTCTCTTCAGGCTCCCCCTTTCGTCAAGCTTCCGTGCTCTTGGGATCGACACCTGGCTTTCTTGATACAAGCTCCTCCATGATAGTTACCTGGCTCTTTGAATCCACGCTTCCTCTTGCGTTGAGCTCATCTTCAGACTCCCCCTTAGACTCAGCTGTCGGGATCGTAGCCTGGAACACTATCTGCAAATCTCATACATTCATAAGTAAAAACATTTTGAACCTCCATGATTGATGACTTGGATTTCTCAACATAAACTAAAATATTTTTACATGGAAAGCATTTTCAGTTGTCCAGGAACCGTAACCTGGCATTTTTTTAAAACATTTCCACTTCCCCTATAAACAAACTTCATAGATTTGACGATTTAAGCGACCAAGATTGGAACATAGCTCTTTAATCTGATTTTAACAATTAAGAATCCAAATCCCTCACAGTAAATCATCCAATTCCAAATTAATGACCTTGGAGATATCACAAACTGTTTTTGATTTTAAAAATTTCAAATTTCAACTTAATGAACTTGTTTATTTTCAGAAACATGTTCAGCATACTTAGATTTTGAAACTCAACTCTCAGACATCGGTTGTCGAAAATAAAGATGAATCAAAATCTTTTTGTAATTTTCTGAAACATAAAGCAGTAAAGAAATATTTACAAACATATTTACAGACAATATTTTTGTTTGAGTTCGCGTCAGAGGATCATATCAGTTTATGACAAATCACTAGTACCATTGAGCTTTAAACACTTTAAGTTTTAAACAATTCACATAGATTGACGATATTGTTGTCCACTTAAACTCAATATAAAAAATTTCGAAATGCTTACCGATACGTTAAGGTATATTAATTTGCAATTAATTCTTATGGACCCCACGATCTCAACATATCCCCTCATCATGCAATACACTGACTCAAGTAATGCCTTTAAACTTTCATCAACTGTGATATGTGCGAAAACAACGCAGAATGTTTAAACATTAACAATCAGGTCGATCTTTCGATACGCAGAGAAAGTCCAATGTTTAAACAAAATAAGAAATAAAAATAAGTTGAATATGTTTAGATCTTAACCACCAGTTCAATATTCACATATACGCAGAGGTGATCCAAGATTTAAACGAAACACCAAGAAACATAAAGCAGAACGTTTAGGCACTAACATCTAGTTCGATACTCACGTATACGCAGAAGATGTCCAATGCTTAAACAAAATAAAGAAATCCAACAAGTTTAAATCTTTGCAAAATAAAATGCACCATCACAGTGACTTTTTCAGCAAGTTGTGAAAGTTCACAAACTGACCGGTTTTTATGCTCTTTCAGCATTCAGCGATTACCAAGTAGGTACACAGTCACGAAGGATAAAACTAAGTACTATGCTTTGAACCTTGTTTCCCACTAGAACTAGGCTTTTTCATTTAAGTTTGTATCGTTATCACAAATCTACTAGTCTAGCTGAGCCTATCGTCACATGTTTAGTGAGACTGTTTATCACTTTTTAACTTTCCAAATGTTTAGCATATTGTGATAGTCTACTGATGTACTATCATTTCCTCTTTTTACACAAAAACTCATTTTTTAATTTTATCATGTTTTTGGTTTTTTCAAATTTTTAAATATTTTTGGGTTTTCTGAAATTTCTTACTCGCCCTAAAATTCAAAATCATTTAAAGAAAATTTGACAACCCGATGCTGATAGCTTTGTCTCGCTATCCATTTTCTGCATCTAATGCTCTGTTTTCAGAAGATATAACATGTAAAGCAGTAATTACCCCCATGATTTACAACACATTGATCTTTTACAGTTTGAAAACCATTTTTCAATCTTGTGAAATTAATCATGTTTGTTTAGCCGTGAGGGTTTCCGCATATTCAATCAACATATTTTTGAATTTTTGAATATTTAACAAATTTAAAAACAAACATATTTTTGATTTTTCAAATTTTTGACAAAATAAAAACATATTTTGGTTTTTTTTTAAATTTTCAGTTTTTAGGGTTTTTGAAATATTGTTTATTTATGTACACAAAACGATAAACTCCCTGATTAACCAATCCAGGGATCAGCAGCCTTCTCTTCCTGTGTCAGGCTGCTCATCAATTCTCTTCCTTGACAATCAAACTTCATGAGCACCTGCACATTCACAAAAACTCAATTACTTGAACAATTTAGCCCAGGTCTGTTGGACCTTAGGCATTTCAACACAATATTCATTCAATGATGGAAAATCTTTGTCATCTCGTACAAAAACTTTTTCATCTTTGACTTTAACTTTTTCTTCATTCACAGAAGTCACTTGTTTCTTAACCACCTAGTTCTGTCATTTTGAAGCACTTCTCTTGTAAAATCGTGACTCGTTTTGATTATTTTGATTTTGAGCAACAACTTTTGATTTACAAAACTGACTTGGTTTTGTCATATCAACTGAAGTATGCCAACTTTGTGTTGTTCTGATTCTGGGTGTGTGACACTTCCAGGTTTGTCTTGAATCAAACCTAGTCTGATTTGATTTCCAAGTTTGATTCGAAGCAAACTTGTTTGTGTTGTACCTCCAAGTTTGTTTGGAATCAAATCTGGTAGACTTTTGTTTCTCGACCTCAGATTTCTGTTTTTCAACATCAGCAGGCTTTGGGTTTGGACACTTGCGTGCAACATGTCCAATTTGATCACATTTAAAACACGTTTTCTTTGAAACATCTCTAGCCTGTTGTTGTTTCTTTTTCTGAGCATAGAACTCTTCATTAGACTGTTGTCTAAATTGAAGTTCTTCCTCTTCTTCCAAACTTTTCCCATTAACAAAATTCTTTCTTTTGAAAATTCGGTTTTTCATTTTGCTTCCAATTTTGATTCTTTTTATAACCCAATCCAGCTTTCATGTTATTCTTTTTGTAACCCGGCTTGTTATAAAAATTTTTCTTGTTTTTCCCAGCAAATTTTGAAATTTCAGACTTTTCAATTTCAACCATCTTAAAAACTTTATAAATCTTTTCTGAAATCACATTTTGAATCGGGAATACAATATCTAAGAATAATTTGTCCGATCCAATCATGGTATAAACCAATCCTTTCGAATCATCATTCACAACTTTCCCAGATTTTGACTGTTTAATATAGTCATCATGAAAATTTCCCTCATTTTCATCATGTGATTCAGGCTTACCTTTGGTTGATTCATCTTTCAAAACACTATCAACAACCTTACTTACCACCTCTGAATCATTAGCTTCATCAGATTTGGAGTAAGTCACATCGATACTTTCAGGTAATTGGTCAACTATATTCAAACTTTTTGCCACCTTTTCCTCGTCATAAAAAAGTATATTTATTTCTCAATGGTGGAGGTACCTGATGATATTCTGAACCAATACCCTTTTTATTCTTATCAGTATCTTGGTCATCTGGTGTGATGTTGAAAATGCGTTCGAGAATGTACGAAGAATTATGATAACTTTGAAGTTTTGTAATAATCTTTTCTTTTTCAACTAGAACTTGTTTAAGATTAGCAACTTCATCAACACACTTGTTTAATTCAAGTTTCTTTTCTTTAAACTTTCTCTCATACAGTTCTTTGGTTGTTAAAGTTTCAGACAATCTTTCGTCAAAACATTTGACTTGTCTCTTCAAAGTATCATAAGCTTCTTATACTCTCTGACTTGACCACTTCAAATTATCGTACTCTTTTTGAAAATCTTGAAACTTATTTTCTTTTTCAACACAACCAACACATTTTGCTGTACACATTTTTCTCAAAATCTCATTTTCTTTTTCAAAATCTTGACATTTCTGTGTTAGCTTTTCAACCTTTTGTTTCAAAATTTCTTCTTTTTCAATCATTTCATTACATTTTATTTTGAAAACATTTTCAAGTTTATTTGTTTCAATATCTTTTGTTTTTATCATTTCATCTTTTTCAGTACAGGCTTTACACATTTCTATGTAATTCCTGCACTTGTTTTCATTTTTATCAACAGTTTCAGCATTTGATAAATTAGAAGATTCATTTACCTCAGTTTCTTTCAGCACCGATGATTCTTCTGTTTCAACTTTCTGGACTTCTTCTTTCTTCTTTTCTTCTTCCATCTTCCGTTCTTCTTCAACATCATTCTTTGCCAGAATCTTCACCTCTTCTACTAGCCTTTTCAACTCTTCTTCTTTCCTCCTCTTCAATTCTACCACCTTTGGCAGACTTGCTTCAAAGATTTCTTTAATTTTGTTGATCAAATCAGCCTCATACCCTTTTTCAGATAACCTTCTTGTATTATAAGTGTCCTGATCTGGAAACAAATTTGTTACTGCATCAAAATCCACCTTATCCGGATCAACCACTGGATTAACCTATGGATCCATGTAACATTCCAATTCATCATTCCATCTATTGGCTCTCCGAGCTTCTTTGAATGGTTCATTCAATTTTCTAATCTCATATCTCGCGCTATCTGTTCTCCACCAATTATCATAAGCAGCATCGGCTACAAATGCATGTCCAACATAATCTTCTTCAGGAAGGATTTGACTCCAGTCATAACCCTCATCATCTTGAATAACCGCCATCGCCCTAGATCTTTCCTTTGATGCCCCTTCATCGATCTGTTTCTGATTCACTGATGCGTCTGAAGTGTTATATATATTAGGTGTATATTTTAAGCCCTTTTAACACTTTTTTTTAGTCAAGTTTAAAATTTATAAAACATGATATTTTACTAACACTAAACACACATATGGGCAAGTGCACCCATCGTGAGCGTAGTATACTGTTGGCAAGATACTGAGGTCGTCCAAGGACACAAGAGCTTTTAGTACCGGTTTATCCTCAACGTCTAATCAAATCAAAAAGTTTAGAAAAATGTTTTAAACTAAGAAAAATAAAAACTAACTAAAAATGCTGAAAATAAAATAAAAAAGAAAAAACAGATAGACAAGATGAATCACTTGGTTCCGACTCGTATCTAGTGTAACCCTTGATTATTTCCGCACTTTTGCACTTATTTAAGAGATTATCTTAGTTATTGTAGTAGGCCCCTCTTTTGAAGGTGACGTTACCCTCAACCAGTAGTTTGAGTCAGCAAGGATACAATCCTAAAGGGTCGGATTATTGAAAGATAATTAATTAAGTTATTAATGCAAATTATGGTAGGCCTCTCTTTTGAAGGTGACGTTACCCTCGACTAAGTAGTCTGAGTCAGCAGGGATACAGTCCTAAATAGCTGGGTTATAGTATTGATAGTAGTTAACTTATGAGGGGATCAAAGAGTTTGGACCCCCGCCATCCAATACCGTTAAGTATTGAAGGAGGTCCTACTAAATTTGACCCAGGTCCATTGCAGGACCTCTAAAAGCTGAACAATGGCAAGACTCTTACCAAACCGTTCCCTTAACCCCCGACCAGGTAGCCAACATACCTCCATATAGACCGTGGAGATATGAATGGTGAAAATCTTTTATTTTATATAGACAGTAAAATAATGCCAAGACACCACAGACAAACGATAAGGAAGAATCACCTTCAACATAAGAAACTAGTTATTAAAGTCATTAATACAAAACCAAATAAAAAGTGCGAAAAGATTAGAAATAAAAAGTATTACAGTAGACACTTGTCTTCACCAAGTGATGTAAGAGACTTAGGCAATCATGGCCTTGATTGTCAAGAACCCTTACGATCAATCTTGGATCCCGAGATGAATCACACACTCTATGATGGACAATGGATGATGGTGGTGGATGATGGTGTTATGGTGGTGGTGGGTAGTGGGTGAAGTGTGAGAGAGGTGGTGTGCCAAGGGATGGTTTGAGCTTGAGCCAAGCACTCCTATTTATAGGCTGAACAGAAGCTCGGGCACGGCCCCGTGTCCAGTGGACACGGCCCCGTGTCCACATCCTTCTCTTTCTTCATTTAATGCAGCTTGTCTTATTAGTTGACCACGCCCCCGTGTCCGCTGAGCACGACCCCGTGTGCAGAAGAATCTTTGTTCTATGAAGATTTGCTTAGATTGTGCGAATCTTATAGTTGACCATGGCCCCGTGTCCGCTGAGCACGACCACGTGGTGGGCAATAGAAGCTTCTACCACTTTGTCTTTTCTACTGACACTTGGGCACGCCCCCGTGCTGGCTGAGCACGGGGCGTGTTCAGTCTTCTGTTATCTTGTTTTGCTTGCGAAGATGCTGTCGTGGGGTCGGGCATGTCACGTCTTGTTCCTTTTCTTGTATTTATGTTCGATTTTGATGTCTTTTTGCTTCTTTTGTTAATTTGAGCTCATTTAATCCTGAAAATACAAAAGGAAGACAAAAGCACACTTTTTCCAACATTAGTACTAAAAAGTTTTATGCCACAATTGATGTAATTTATATGTTGCATTTTGCACACATCAAATACCCCCACACTTGAATCTTTGCTTGTCCTCAAGCAAAACTCTTTAATATGTGGCTATTACACTCCCAAATGGAATGGGTAGAGAAGAAGGTTTTTGGGCTTGTCATAGAGTGTCGGGATTTCCAAGATTCTTTATTTAGTTTTATTTTTATTTATTTACAATCCTATTCGTCATGATTTATTTAAAACTTTTGTAAAATTTTATTTATATACAAGTTCACATACCTCACGGGGATCACTCAACACTCGGCCGAAAAATGTATTTTTGTGGATCACCATAGGCTTCCCAAGCAATCAATCCTCCTCCTTTTTAACTTATATACCTTTGTAAATATCAAGAGGACTTTGTGGGTGAAGGGTTAGGCTTGGGTTCAAGGTAGGTGGTTGGGTTAGTGGTTAGTAGAAAAAGGGCTAAAAGCGTAACAAGCGTCGGTTTTCGTAAGACTTTTTATTTTTTTGTATCTTTTATTTTGATGAAGCTATTATTCAAACAAAGTTATTTTTTATGAACTTGTTTGTTTATTTTCTTTTGCTTCATCATCAACACACATTTTTTTTTTTGAAAAGTTATACGAAAAATCGAACTTGTTACTAAAACAAAGGGTTAAAAATGAAAAAGGTTTTGGTGGGTAAAATGGTGTTTGGTTTGGGTTATGAAATGAAAAGGTTTAGGCTCAAAGGGGCTAACTAGGGGGATTTTGGGTAGGTGGTAAAAAAAAAGAAAAAATAATGGTGTAGAAATAAAAAGGGTTAGTCCTAATGCCTCCATCATTTACTTACTCGGGTTTAAATTGGTAAGGACCGGGAATGTATCGTCATGGCAAGTTCTAGAGTCGTAAGAACCAAGCGGCTATTCACACAAGAAACGAAAAATGAGCATTTAGTCTAATGATATGTAATTCTATGCTCAATAAAGGCTCAAAACTCACTTTTGTGGGAATGGGTTTTTATGTGATCAAGTATATATAATTGAATTTTAACTAAGCTTGTCATGCCTTTTCATAATTTTCTTATGTTGATTCTTTTTATCACGACGCTATCGGTTGTAAATTCGTAAAAATATAACCTTTTTGAGAACTTGAATTTCCCGAGTTAAACCTAGATAAGTAAAAAAATGAAAATTTTTGAAAAAAATTGGGGTGACTAGCGGTTCCAATAGAGTTTTGTGTAAGGCTTGTATTTAGGACTTGCAAGATTCAATGTTTTAGCATCCCCCCCCCCCCCCCCCACACTTAAATTACACATTGTCCTTAATGTGTCCCAAAAATAAGTTTTAGGTTGATTGAATGTGTAAAAAGCAAAAAATTTGTGTTATTGGGCGCTGAACACGGCCCCGTGTTGTCCGGGCACGGCCCCATGTTCAAGTGCCAGTAACAAAATTAAATCAAGAGAAACAGAAGCCTGGACACGGGGGCGTGTTGGGTGAACACGGCCCGTATCCAGTTACCTGAACTGGGTCTTTTTCTGAAGACTGTGCAGCACAGGGTCGTGTTGGGCGGACACGGCTCGTGCCGAACTTACTGTAAACGAAGAAAATCATCGGATGGTCCTGTTTTCCTGCATGGGGTGCTGGTTCAAGTTTCCCTTGTATCCTTTGCCATATCAAGTGTGTTTTATTCATTTCAACACCATCCAAACACCAAATTAACTAAAACCATCATTCATTAGTCATAGAGAGAATTACATAATAGTCCTAAAAAATGAAAAATAAAGCAGAAAATAAAAGTTAATATTCCTAATATTAGATAGGTCGAGTGATCCGTAAAATCTTCCTAAGGAGTTCTACTTCTACAATAAGAACCAAAATTCCGAAAATAGATCTCCGGCCTAAAAGCCTTGTAGAACTCCAAGCCGAACGGTGTCCCCTAGATGTTGCTAGAGCCATTCTTCTATCTCCTTCGGGAGAAGGGATGTGACTTCATGTTCCTCAACATCTTGTGGAGGGGGAGCGACACCGATCGGAACCCCTTGTAGTATATCTCGAGTGGGTTCTGGATGTAAGGCGTTCCATTCAGCTGGAATGATGACTTCCGGTACCACATTCCATGCCCTTTGGGTGATAATTGGCACCAAAGGAGGAGAGGCGAGAAGGTTCAACCTTTGGTGCAAAAGGTTGACTTCCCGGAGACATCATTCTAGTCCTACCGTCAAATGGTTAATACGGTCAACCAATGCCTCTTCCACACTTGTCATTTCATCAAGGGCTTCTCTTAAGGCGTAAACATAGTTTACAAGAGAATCTTCAACCGTTGATGATCTTCTCCCCTGCCGATTGTTCCTGGAATGCGACGAAGAGTTTCCGCTAGTTCTGCTTGCCATTCTGAGAAAACATACCGAAAAGAGTTCAATTTTATGGGAACAGTATTTCGGACACGGCCCCGTGTTCAGATGTCTGCAGGATTTAGGAACAAGGAATCTTGGAGTTTCAAATTGTTTTCATGATTTTTAAAACATTCTTAAACATAAACAACTTAAAACATTGTTGTAGAACTTATTTTTAACAAGATTCCATGAACAAAAACCTAACAAACATTTCAATAAGGCTTGAAATTATGGAAGGTTCAAGCTTTAATGGAAGTATGAGAAAAATTAAAGAAGATGATAGTGGATAAAAGAGGAAAGGACAAGAAGATAGTTGAGAAACTTCTTTTAGAAAATACCTAGGATGGTATGTGAGAATATTCCCCAAATCTCTGTCCCTGGAATGGTTCAAATGTGCAGGATTCTTGGCTGCATTTATAGAAAACGACAGTACGTTGCGCACGGCCCCGTGTCGGCTGGACACGGCCCCGTGTGCAGATGGAATCCTGACACACTTTTGTTCGCATTCTGACAAAATCAGAAGAGAATCTTTGGGTGGACACGGGGGCGTGCTGACCTCGGCACGGCCCCGTGTCTAGAAGTTGTCTTAAGGAATTCGTCTATTTTCAAGGAACTTTTCTGGATCGGGCGGTTCCTTACTGGATGGAACAACCCCAAAGTGCCTAAGATACCTTAATTGTTCTAGATTAAGACGAGAACGCAAGAGGTTGTCGGTGATGGTGATTCCTATGCTATATGTAGGTGGACAAGTCCAACCCTTTTCCGGGCTCTCGTTAAAGAAGGTGTATGTCGAATCGCTCAGGTGTATGTATGCATCAAACGAATTTGATGGGGAGTCCTTCACGGCACAATCGACACAGGGACGACTATCGCTCAAGTCCTCACTAGAGTTAGTAGTATCTTTGGAAACAACGAAGTTGTTTGAATGCGGTTCCAACCCTTCTTCTTAGCTATTTTCATGGAAAAGATTATTGAAATCTTTCCTAAGTTCTTTTAACCAATCAATAATTAGATCCTCTAGTTGAAATAATTCATCGAGAAGCATTTCTCCTAGAAAATCTGGTTGGGAGCATTCGAGGGAGAGATAGGGATTATTTTTACTTTCGCCCCTCTTAAGGATACAAGGAAACGATGGGTCTATATAGTGGGGCTTATAATTTAGAAAATAGCATTCTAATTCCTTATGGTTACCACCACATAATTGACACCACATAGTACCATAAGAGTGCCGAAAGTAAAAAGTATCAGTATCACTCATGTTTGTGTCAGAAATTACCAACCGTCGAGATCTTACGGTTCTGTTTTCAGTAACTGAAACTTGGGCACGGGGGCGTGTTGAGTGGGCACGGCCCCGTGTTCAGCTTACTGTCTGACTTAAAACAGGATTGCCAGTTCCAATGATTGGGCACGGGGCGTGTTCAGCGGGCACGGCCCGTGATGAGTTCTGCAGAAGCTGAAAAATCAAGAAAAATCCTAAAAAAATGAAAAATAAGAAAAAAACGATGAGGCCGTTGATTCCTAACTTTCTTAAAATCTTTGTGTCCCCGGCAACGGCGCCAAAAACTTGATGCGTGTGAAGTGTTATATATATTAGGTGTATATTTTAAGCCCCTTTAACACTTTTTTAGTCAAGTTTTAAATTTATAAAACACGATATTTTACTAACACTAAACACACATATGGGCAAGTGCACCCATCGTGAGCGTAGTATAGTGTTGGCAAGATACCGAGGTCGTCCAAGGACACAAGAGCTTTTAGTACCGGTTTATCCTCAACGTCTAATCAAATCAAAAAGTTTAGAAAAATGCTTTAAACTAAGAAAAATAAAAACTAACTAAAAATGCTGAAAATAAAATAAAAAAGAAAAAACAGATAGACAAGATGAATCACTTGTGTAACACCTGTGCCTCCACGGCCATCAAACAAATACCAAACCAACGAAATATTATATTTCATACTTGGGATTTGTAAAAATATGTGTATCATTTGCACATATCAATTCTTGTTCAATTTCAAACTCTAAATCGCTTTCTGGAAGGTTATACGCGCACCGATGCGTAAATATAACCAGTTTAATGCAACGAACACTCTGGAATAGTGAAATAGGCTTAACATACCTTAAATAACCTTTACTTAACTTAGAAATAAGTTTTGAAGGCTTTGGTATGGCAAAATCAAGTTAAATCGCTTACAGGGACTAAAGTTGACAAACTGCTAAATTATGCCAATTTGAACTGTAACAGACATTCCGGAACATGACCATAAGTTAAAAATACCTTAAATATCCTTTACATAGCTTAGAAATAGGCTTTGAGGGGTTCGGTGTGCTAAAATAAACTTTTGGGTCATTCAGGGACTAAAAGTGTCAAAAAGTGCATAAGTTTGCATTTTCGCGCATAACTTACGTTCTGAATACATCCGGACATCAAAAAATTTATGTAATCATGACTATATTATGCTTTAGTGTTTGGCTTTCCAAAAATCCATTCGTCGCGTCATTTGGATCGTTTTTCGCGCTTGTGCGCATTCCGTCGTAATTAACCGAACAACGCAATCGTACGGCTAAACGAACCGACATCCGAGATATTTTTGAGCATGTTTTAAGTTCCCTATACTTTAACTTCATTTTAGAGCTTTGAAATGGGGTTAACGGGCCTTAAACGTGTCAAAAATGACCTTATTGCATAACAGGGACCAAAAGTGTAATTCTGCCAAACTTTTGCCCTACGATGCGCATGCACTTTTGCCCTACGGTGCGTATGTGGTCTGCAGACCAGATGCAGAGTACTTAACAGCCTGTTATCAGCTGTTTAAACCACACCCACACATTCATACATGCCTAGTCAACTGATAAGGATCATATTTAGCCACCATAACTTTCCCACAAGTGTACGCACATGATTCAATCACGTTATTCCATGAAACGATCCTAACGGTTCGGGTATTCCTATAAATACCCATCCACCCCAACCTCATTTCTCACAAGAATCTGGATTTGAGAGCTCTAAGTTGAAACCATTGTTTCATACCTGAGTTCTTGGATCGAGATTAGCATTCGGGGACCCTTCGTAAGTATTCTTTCGTTCTTTTATTGCTTTTCGAGTCAGAAAGTCAAACTTTATTTGACTTTCAGCGTTGACCAGCTTATGGTCAATGCGAAGTTCGTTTGAACTTCGCAACGTGATTGTAATCACGATGGTTATAGTCCCTTGGGACTATGCCTACTGATTACCACGTTGTTTAGGGTCGTAGGGTAAGCGATCTAATAAATCGCTTATACCTTCGAACCCGACCCAGTTTGGTCGATCATTAGGATCTGACCAAATACATTAGGTGACCATAGTATATAGGGAATAACCTTCCGAGGTTATACCTTATGGTGACATCGTTTAAGTAGTTGTATGATAGGTAGTTTATATGCCTTAGGTAAATTATCAGAATACCCTTTTCATGTTTAATTGGTAATTAAGCATATGTAACCTAAACTTTTGTCACATAACTAATTATGTAACATGTTTAGGCATATAACACTTGTCATAGGACTAGTTAGGCGGTCCGAACGCGTTTCACGCGAACGACGCGTTAAAGTAGCATAAGCTACCTAAACGGGTCGTAATGGGTCGTAAGCTATTAGGTTAGGTTTCATTTGGTATGTAGGCTTTGTTAAACCATATGACACGAGTCTCTATACTCATTTGGTTTACGAACCCTCATTCTATCAGATCTTCCGATTTAGGTCCGGTTTATTAACATAGTTACCTATATTAGGTGCCGTTTGATTTCCGTGATCTCTAGCGTTGCTTGGTGGTTATCTTAGGACTTCTGAGCAATCTCAAGTGAGTACATAGACCCCTCTTTTACTGTTTTCCAAACTGTTTTGGGGTGAAACACATGTGCCTACTTGTTACTTTTGTGCTTTCCTGTTTTCACATCATATACTTGTTAAGTTCATTAGTACACTATTAGTACATGATTTACATTACATTTCTGCTATGTATGTTGACTGATAGCATGCTAGCACATTGATTTACATGACTTTTCTACTTTGTATGTTAACTTAGCATACTTAGTACATCATTTTACATTGCATCTCTGTTGCATATGTTCCAGTAACATATGGACACATTGTTTTACAGCTCTACCTTGTATGTTTACTCTAGCATACCAGGTACATTATCTTCATCACATGCTTACATTTTGGTATGACATTTGGTTTGTTTAAATGAGACAATGTACATTCATTAACACCGATAATGCCACTCGGTAGTAGGTAGTGGTACCACAGGACTTGACAAATCCCATTCCTGAAATCTCGGGTTTGTTTGGACGTAAGGAATGACCGAATCCGAATACATATTCTTTTGATAACTCACTTTTACATAGTTATCCGACTGTCTCAAGGCTTGGATGTATGAATTTTCACAATACCGCATAAATGTTCATATTCAGTATAGCATGCATATATCTTACAAAACATAACTTTGATTTAAACCAAGTTTTACTTCAATACTTTGTTTTGTACATTTTTACTTATGGTTTAAGTAGTCTAAATTTTACTTACCATACATATCATTTTGGTTATACATTACTTGACTACTTTTGGACTATAAACATTTGACATGGTTTATACAAGGACTTTTGACTATTGGTTTAAACATAGACTTATTACATTGTTGGTTTGGTTTGAGTAAGTGATTTAAGTAACGAGGCATGTGTAATATGATACAAGCATGGTGGATACGCCGCTGGTACTTCCTATATATAAGTGTTTGTATGATATTACATATCGTAGCGTTATTTGAATCATTTCAGTTATGACATATAACATTTTATACAAATAACATACTTTTCACAATACATTGTTTTACAAACAACTTAACTTATACAAACTCATTTTACATGGTTATTCATTTAACCATACATATTTCTCTTACTTATACATATCATCTGATCTTATTGTTTTTCAAATGATTTACAAAGACAAAGCAAATTACAAGTTTCATGACTAAACATTTTCTCAAACATAAGTCATGAAACCTATTTTCACAAAACCTATGTATCTCACATGCATTTTTATGCTGACGTACGTATTTTCACATGTGTTTTTCAGGAGCTGTTGCATAAGATGATCAAGATACATATAGGCAGACTTGGGCTTTAGTGACATTAAAAGATGCAAGACTAGTTAATTATGTTGTATTTCTTTGTTTGTTAAGACATTGTAACACTTTTAATCAATAAAACGAAACTTCAATTGCCATGGATTTGAAACAATTAATTCTGTTACAACACTCCCCGATGTTTCCGCCACGTTTTGTATGTTCTACGTGGTCGGGGTGTGACAACTTGGTTCCGACTCGTATCTAGTGTAACCTTTGATTATTTCCGCACTTTTGCACTTATTTAAGAGATTATCTTAGTTATTGTAGTAGGCCCCTCTTTTGAAGGTGACGTTACCCTCAACCCAGTAGTTTGAGTCAGCAAGGATACAATCCTAAAGGGTCGGATTATTGAAAGATAATTAATTAAGTTATTAATGCAAATTATGGTAGGCCCCTCTTTTGGAGGTGACGTTACCCTCGACTTAGTAGTCTGAGTCAGCACGGATACAGTCCTAAATAGCCGGGTTATAGTATTAATAGTAGTTAACTTATGAGGGGATCAAAGAGTTTGGACCCCCGCCATCCAATACCGTTAAGTATTGAAGGATGTCCTAATAAATTTAACCCAGGTCCATTGCAGGACCTCTAAACGCTGAACAATGGCAAGACTCTTACCAAACCGTTCCCTTAACCCCCGACCAGGTAGCCAACATACCTCCATATAGACCGTGGAGATATGAATGGTGAAAATCTTTTATTTTATATAGACAGTAAAATAATACCAAGACACCACGGACAAACGATAAGGAAGAATCACCTTCAACATAAGAAACTAGTTATTAAAGTCGTTAATACAAAACCAAATAAAAAGTGCGAAAAGATTAGAAATAAAAAGTATTACACTAGACACTTGTCTTCACCAAGTGATGTAAGAGACTTAGGCAATCATGGCCTTGATTGTCAAGAACTCTTACGATCAATCTTGGATCCCGAGACGACTCACACACTCTATGATGGACATTGGATGATGGTGGTGGATGATGGTGTTATGATGGTGGTGGGTGGTGGGTGAAGTGTGAGAGAGGTGGTGTGCTAAGGGATGGTTTGAGCTTGAGCCAAGCACTCCTATTTATAGGCTGAACAGAAGCTCGGGCACGGCCCCATGTCCAGTGGGCACGGCCCCGTGTCCACATCCTTCTCTTTCTTCATTTAATGCAGCTTGTCTTATTAGTCGACCACGCCCCCGTGTCCGCTGAGCACGACCCCGTGTGCAGAAGAATCTTTGTACTATGAAGGTTTGCTTAGATTGTGCGAATCTTATAGTTGACCACGACCCCGTGTCCGCTGAGCACGGCCCCGTGGTGGGCAATAGAAGCTTCTACCACTTTGTCTTTTCTGCTGACACTTGGGCACGCCCCCGTGCTGGCTGAGCACGGGGCGTGTTCAGTCTTCTGTTATCTTGTTTTGCTTGGGAAGATGCTGTCGTGGGGTCGGGCATGTCACGTCTTGTTCCTTTTCTTGTATTTATGTTAGATTTTGATGTCTTTTTTATTCTTTTGTTAATTTGAACTCATTTAATCCTGAAAATAAAAAGGAAGACAAAAACATACTTTTTCCAACATTAGTACTAAAAAATGGTTAGTTTTATGCCACAATTGATGTAATTTATATGTTGCATTTTGCACACATCATTCACATTTGATGATCCACTGTTGCGTTGATAAATTGCTTTCTTGTAATAATCATCTCTGAATGGATCCGTGGGTTCATCAGTTTCCCTCTTTGTACACTCTCTTTTGAAGTGTCCTTTCTGTTTGCATTTGAAACAGGTAACTTTTGCCTTATCAAACCCCAATTTTGAATCAGCAGATCCCAAAGACGATCTTCCAGTGATCTCCATGAAGCGTTGTGCTCTCCTCGTTGTGCTAGCCATGCACCATTTAATATCCATTAGCTCCATCTCCTCTGGATCGATCTGATCATAATCTTCCTTTGTCATTTTTGGGTTTCCAACTTTTCCCGCGATCAGACTTTCGTACGATTCCAGGACAGATGCTAAGAACACCATTTGTTGCTTGGCAGCTTCTGCATTCAGACTTTGAGAGTTTTTCAGATCTATAGCGATATTGCAATTGACAATGTTTGGATTCGATGAATTTGAACCATTTGAATGATAACCCTAATCTCTTGAAGAACTTTGCTGAGGTGAATCCGTTGAACTTCCAGCACTAAGTCCCGTTTTTGACTTTTGATCAAACATGTTTCCTCTGTAGTATGAATCGACATTTTGTTTATACAGCTGGCTTCCCATTTTGTTTTGTTTCCTGATTTCTAGATCATGCCCCTCAAGTTTCTCAATCAACCATTCTAAAGACACCTTGCTCATATCATTGCTATTTTTGAGAATCATGACATAATATGACCAGTCGTCTTCATTTGGAACATATTCTATCAACTTATCAATGATCTCTTCATTATTTTTTGACACATCAACTCTCTCCATTTCAAGTTTAAGGTGACAGAATCTTTCAATCATATGTGGAACAGTTTCTCCTTTCATACAAGCAAACAAATCAATTTCTTTTTTCAATAAGGAACGCTTGTTTTTAATAATCAGCTCACCACCATTACATTTTCTTTCTAAAGCTTCCCATAAACCCTTTAATGTTTTCTCTTGTTCAAGTAGTGAAATAATGTCTTCTCTCACTGACTGATGTAACAATGTAATCATGATGTAACAATGTAATCATTTTATATTCAGCTACAACATTTTTTAAATCTCTTTTTGTGAACTCTTCTTCGGTTAATAACTCTCCTCCTTCTTTTGTTGGTTTTTTATATTCTTGTATTAATTTTAACCAACTTTCAGGTGCAAAAGCTTTTACCCAACCCTTAAACCGATTTTTCCACCTGTTATAGTCTTCAACTTTCATTAATTTCTGTGGTTTCTGTTGGTTTCCATACATATTATCATATTTCAAATTATCTGAAATCTCTTTTGAATAATCTCTTGTTTCAGATCTTCTTTCGGATGATTCTGAAGTAAAAGCATTGTAAAACGTGTTGTAAAATTCTTCACCGCTGCTCGACATATTCAAACAATTTCTTGAGATTCACACTTTGTATATCTTGAATCTCCTGCAAATGAATACACAAGATTAGTTCAAACACTTATCAATTAACTGAATAGGACTGGTACTCGAACTGGTGAATATTCGGTGCGAACTGAGTTTCAAGTTGTCAAACCGTGCGAACTGCTATGACGCGAATCAAATTTAAACGACCTGATTAAAATTCCAAGTGATCTGACCCAAACTTACAAACAATCTGGATAGGTTTTCAAACAAACTGGTAGATCAATTCGTGCGACCTGGTTTACCTTTCAAACGAATTGAACTCTAATTTCAAACGATCTGAAGAATCCTCAAACGACCTGATGTGATATTAAATCGTGTGACCTAATGTGATGTCAAACCTATCAAATGACAAATCTGGTTCAATTTCACATGCAAATTATAAACTACATACTGACAATTCACATGCACAATTATTTAATGGAATTAATGCGGCTGACAATGTGGTACCCGCGGAAAACCCACAGTCATCCTGATTGAACATTTTACTGTTTTGGATTACTTATCAAATTTCGGGACGAAATTTCTTTCAAGTTGGGGATGATGTGACAACCTGAACTTTCAAGGTTAATCTCTTTCGGTTTTGTGAACCCGATTCCTCACTACTTTCTTTACACGTTCTTTGCTCTAGTGAGTTTGTGAAACATTTGTGACCTTAATAAATCTGTGTAACGTAAATGCAAGTGAGTGTGTACTGGGTTAGTTTTATGTCTAGTGCTTTTGGGGCTATACGGAACCGGTCGAGAAGGTCATTGGGCTGCCACCATTTTAAATATGGTTTCGGCCCAATCCACTGTTTTTAATAAACATAATTTGGCCCAACCTCTCCCTTCATATGTATACGAACTTATGAGTGGTGCTACACAAAATATTGCAAACCCTAAATACTCCCTGATGTGCGACGACAGACCCCCCCTATCGAAGTCTCTCTCTCTTAGAGATTATTCCTTTGCGCCTAGCTCTATGCATCGCCAGCTAGTAAATAGCATCTCGGTTCTTTTCCTATGTGTATATTCGTGTGATTATTGGTGTTGATTTGCTTGTACACTTTGCTTAACCACAGGATTGGAATTATTATAATGTTAGTCGTTGGTTTGGGATTACTGTGTGTATTAGACGTGACGTAATGTTTTGTGTGTACAGACCGATTGATCTACTAATCTGTGTATGAACTAGGGTTTTTGCTAGACATCATTCTGTGTATAACTGATCATATTGTGTTAATGATTGTATTATTGGATATTGTTGATGAAATAGGGTCTGATAAACTGATGTGATATTGATACTTGTTAAAGACTAGAACGATGATCAGGGTTTTGAATGAATGTAATGCGGTAACTGTGCTAGATGATGTTCGACGAAACCTGGGAGTTTCGTCGGAGCCGGTCATGACGAAACCTGAGAAGTTTCGCTAGTGCTTGTTATGACAAAACATGGTGTTCCGTCAAGAAGGGGAGGGGCCCGCTGTGATAGTCATGCCAGCAATTATTCATGCGTAAATATAATCTGTGTGCATGTCGCTAATATTGGAATAGCATGATGTAATCAGAATGCGTGTTTTTAGAATGCGTGTTATTAATGCTGAAGTAGAAAGATATATTATGAGTGCATGTCATTAAGGTTGAATTAGAATGGTAAGAATGCATGTGAATTCATCAATGGATATCATGATTGAGAAAGTATGTCAGCCCATTCATGTGAAACAAACACTTGTGTTATACACTTGTTTTTATGTCAGCCCATTAGAATGGGTCCCGAACACCAATGGCGAGTTCTCTTCAGCTTCTTTCAAGTCGTATGCTCGGGAATCTCTGAATTCTGAAGTGTGTCGGCCATTCAGGAATTGCAAATGGGTTCCGTCGAAGTGCAACATTTTTATGTGGAGAGCTCTTCTTGATCGTATTCCTACAAGGCAAGCTCTGGCAAGGAGAAACATCAGTTTAGACTCCGAAGAATGCGTGTTTTGCGGAGATGCTTCGGAAACGGTAGACCATATTTTTACCGGGTGTGAGCTCTCGGGATTTATTTGGAACCGGCTGTGTTCGTGGATAGGAATTCCCAATTTTTTCGCGTTCTCATTCAGCGATATTATGAATCTTCATCATAACGTTGCGGCGGAGAAAAAGGTCAAAGTGATTATTATCGGTTTGGTTACTGTGGCTTGTTGGTGTGTGTGGAAAGCTAGGAACGCTAAGATATTCTCGGGTGTGAACGCTAATAGGGAAGAGATCTTTGGGGAGGTTAAGTCGCTTAGCTTTTTTTGGCTCAAAAATAGGTCAAGGTTTTCTGATTTATCTTGGGGTGATTGGTGTATTAGTCTGTTGTATATGTTGTAGTGGTTTGCCGGTTCTGGGCTGTTTTTAGCCAGGCTGGGTTGTTTATAAAAGTTAACTTTCAAAAAAAAAAAAAACTTGTTTTTATGTCAGCCATTAATTGATATCATGATTGATACCAGCCCATGTGACAAATTAATACTCGGCCCAATCATATGCCTTTAGCGGTTAATGTTTGTCAGGAGAGTTTATCAAGGTTGCATGTGGAGAATTATTATGCACATTAATCCATGTCGGCCACTAATTTCATATTCCTCATGCATGTGAAGTTTAATGTTCTGATAGAATTTGTCATCTTATTAATTGAGTAAATCTTATCATCACGTGGCTTAGTAGGTTCATTAATCAACACATGGTTATCGGCCCAATAAATTGGTTAGCCCACTAAGTGAGACGGCCCACTAAGATGGTATTTTGAATATGGTTGGCGGCCGTGATGATAAGAATCATCATATTTCATTTGACTGTGATTTTTGTTCCTTTATCATGTCAATACATGACATCAGGTGTCAGGCTCATGTGAGAGGTCATTATTGTTACATGTGAATAAAGTGTTAACCCTACATGTATATGTGAACCTGAGTGACTAGACTACATGTAATTTATTACGTGATACAATGTGTTTTCTGTTACGTGCCACGTGATGTTACCTGTTAAATATGTGATTAACTAGTAAACAAAACTGACCGATATTGATAACCATGTTAGGACGTGGTAGATCAACCGTGAACATGTAACTTGTCTTACCGAGCAAATCAAGGTGAGTTCACTGCTCTTTTCCAAGCATGCATCCCGGGAAGGGATATCGGGTAACGTTTTCAGGGAAGAATGTCAGGTTAATGGGATGTTTGTTATTACTCAGTTTCTATCATATAAGACCCCTTACAACTACCGATTGTTGCCGGGAAGGCAACGATGTATTTAGTTGATAGCGCTATTAGGTTTGGCACCCTCACACCGGGCCGGAATGGACGGGCGTGAACTTATTACCTTGACCACTTGACCAATGCTTTGATAGAGGCATTGGGGTTTGGGCAAACACATCTAGTAGCCACATACGGTAATCGAGTTAATAACATCATCAAAACATAATGTTGAATTGTTTTAAACACACATCTGGTAACTAACGCGTTAACAAAACTTTGAACTCACCAGCGTCGTCTGACACACTTGTCTGCATGCTTGCAGGTCTATAAGCTTATATCATTTGGAACTTGCTGTCTGGGAGGCTGGAGTGGTCATGGGTCGAGATACATGGAATCTCAATGTAAGCTTAACGGTTTATGTACACATGTTTTACGAAACACTTAACCAACGAATTATGCTTCCGCTGTATACAATGAATGACATGTGATGTTTGTAACACTTATGTTAATGAATGAAAGATTTATTTAAATATATATATGAGTTCAATGTGATTGGTGGCTTGGATCCTGGTACGTCACACGCCTCGCGAGGGTTTCCGCATGTGGTATTTTGGGGGTGTGACAGTTTGGTATCAGAGCCACTGGTTATAGTGAACTTGGTTTTAAAACGTTTTTTTGTAAAACCAGACTATAACCGAACAGTTCTGAATACGTGAATACGACCATGACACTCAACTCCAGACTGCAAGGTTCGTCTCTCGTATACTCATTGTACTGTATAACTAGTGAACACTTACATATGATATTGCATGTGACTGCACGTTTAGCACAACAGTATGAATTCATGTATTAATTGCATGTGTTATGTGACTGATAGGGTGGCATTTCCCTAAACATTCATGACTTACGTTTCATGATGCTCTTTGTTTGCTACTCGAGGTTGAGGAACCATTTGACATGAGTTAGGAGGAGCTGAGATGAGCATGCAAATCACAATATTATTGTGGGTGCACACATAATAATAATGTGGAGTGCATGCGAGTCCCAGTGAGGCTTAACAAGTGAAAAAGGGGTTCCGCTCTGTTATTAAATCGATGTGAAACACAACAGTCTATAAGAGTCATAGCAGTGATTGTCACTTGAACGTGATCTTTTCATTCCACTCTGAATCCTTACGAACCTCGATGCTATCGAGTATTACCTGAACACCCATTTGAACGCTTAGCAAACGGTGTAGAATGCTACGTGCTTGTGTGAACATCCCTGAGATGGATGTCTCAGCGTCGAAATACTTGTTCTATACCTTCCTCACCTATCTTTGTTTGTTGGAACCTAGCGCGTTGACGCCTTAGGTCCCGAAGTGCGATCACCCCTGCAACACTCTTGCAACATATCGTGTATTGTTCAATCAACTTGCTAGACCGATGGATAAGAGGGTGAGCGTAGTACTTTACCGACTTCAGTATTTAGACTGCCCGGATTACCAGCAATGAACATCATCAATTTGACTCCAATTGAACCTTCAACTCTAGCCAGCGACTCATGGGAGTCAACTCTTATGAATCACTCGGGGCATGAGAGATGACAACTGAATATAGTATGGAATGTGTGACTACCAGCGTCGTGATTAGCTCTTTAGGACGTGGCACAGAATGTGAAAGGATGGACTTGGTTAGTGAAAGATCGTAGGGCTCTGTTTCAAGCAACGACATTAGAGACAATAGTCATGGCAACATCAAGGTATTTGTAATCATGGCCTACAGTAGGGAAATGAAGGAACTTACGACATGGGTTGACCGTTGTTAGAATCAAGACGACAACAACCAAGGGAACGCCGGTAGTACTCGCAACGAAAACAACGCTGGAAATGACGCTCGTGGAAGGGCATTTAGAATTGGCGTGGGCGACGCCAGGAGTTTAGCAACAAGGTGGCCTGTACGTTCTTGGTAATTAATCGCTTCGTCTCTATTCTGATTGACCCTGATGCTTCTTGAAACTAAACCTATTATGGAACCGGCTGATGGCAAGTCAATTGAAGCTTTGTATGTTCGTTGGGATGCAAACTCGACCTTGTGGGACAAGTGTTCGGCATCGACTTTCCTCCTACTATCTTTGACGGTATCGATGCAGTAGTTGTGTAGATTGATTAACTGGATATCGCGTAGATATACCCTGTGGGAAGGAAATAGTGCGTCGCATTATATTTTGAAGTGTCAGAGTGGTGTAAAGGTTAGCATCATATCAGCAAAGAAGGCCCATAAGTGACTATGGAAGGATTACCCCGTTATGTTAGCACACGTTACTGATGATTAGACTAAGGAGGTGAGGATCGAGGATCCACCAATGGTTCGTGATTCCTATCGTCGTGCTACTCTAGGAACTTTCGGGTTTACTTCCACAACTGTTAGGCAGAATCTTCGTTTAATCTCACGCCAGAGGCAACCTTAATTCTTCGTACTTGTTACCGTCTTGCGCCAGGAGGGATGCAAGAACTGTAAAATCAACTACAGAGACTGTGGGACAGAAGTTTTGTAAGACCTAGCTTTTCGCGTTGGGGAGCCCAAGTTATATCCGTGAAGATAAGCCTTTTCGTATGTGTACTGATTTTCAAGAACTCAATAAGGCGACAGTTGAGAACCGTTTGCTACGACCATATATTGACAACCTGACGACCAGTTGCGGGGGTCGAGCTTCCATTCGAAGATTGAATAACAAACGAGCTATTGTCAGAAGGTAGTCTAAGGGGAGATTGTGCCTGCAACGGCATACCAAGCGCAGTGCGGCCATTTCGACGTTGTATTCCAAGACCTTCGAGCTAATCATCACACCAGCAGCTGTACAGATCACATGAATGGACCATGCTTATTGACGACATATTGAATCATTTTCAGGAAGAAAGGAACATCATGGGAACCTTGTATCTTATTTGAGAGCTCCTGAAGGAGGAGCCACACTACGCGAAGTCTTGATAAATGTAACTTCTAAATGCGAGGGATACCTTTTTGGTCATATAATCAACGAAGTGGGGATACACGTGGATCTCGCTAAGACCCGTTTTGGTTAGAAACTGATCGACACAAAAGATCCCTTCGAGGATACAGCAATTTCTTGGTCTCACTAGATGCTATCGCAGATTCATCACAGGATTTTCGAAGATAGCGCAACTTAAATATCTTTAGTATAGCAGGGTGCTGTGTTCGTGGGAAACAAAATAGGAGGATGTCTTTTCAGCTTTCGAATCCCAACTCTGCAATACACTGAGCATCGTCTCTACCCGAGGGTGCGGGTGATCTAGTGGTATACCATGATGGTTCGAATCCGAGTTCCAGTTACACGTCGATGCAACACGAGAGAGTGATGACTTACGTAATGGAGTTACAAAGAGGAAATGCACGACATGCAACCTGCAGTGGAAACCTTGGTTTTTGGATTTAAGTTGGAAGCATTACTTGGACGGTACTAATTGCACCATTTAGACCGATCACAAGAGCCTCCCGTGTACCCTGGTTTCGAAAGAGCTAAACCAGTTAATGGCATCGCTGGATGGAATTTTTGGATGATTACGACTGCGGTACTTGAATGCGCACGAGCTCTGCATCTCAATATCGACTCTAACCTACCTGATCAAACTCGCTCTGTTCAGACCTGAAGGAAGAGGATTTTCAAGTAGAACCCATGCGGGGCATGGAGAAGCAACCTTTGGCAGGTCGGACGATATGCGCTACCTCATGCAACTGTAAGGAACTCGTGTCGAGCAAAGCACGCCGACCTCAATATTCTAGTCGTCTGGATTTTGATGAGGGATATTAGGATCTCTAAATCTTGTACTGGTGATCGGGCAAGAAGACCCACCTGGCAATGTATGTGAGTGATGCTTGACCTGTAAGAAAAGTTAAGGTGGAGTATCAGCAACCAGAAACACCCATATGAAAATGAGAACAGACTGCCATGGATTTTGTCGCTAGTCTACCTAAAATTCTAAATGAAAACATTTATCGTTATCCCCTGGGTGATCGTCGATTACCTCACATAACCAGCACACCTTCTTGCAATCAAGGAAACTGACGAGTCTTCACAGCTTGTGAATGTCCCACTGGGAGAGGCGGTTGGTAGGCACGAGGTGCCAACTCCTGTTACCTTTGACTTTGATCCATACCTGACTTATGACATGCAGTACACAACACCCTTGACTCACGTCTAGAAAAAGAGTAACGAACCATCCTCAAACACCAAGACATGCTGCGAGCATGTGCGTGATTGACCCTAGTAAACATTTGGAAGGACACTTATCTTTGGGTGAGTTCTACTACAGCCGTTACCATTCTGGTATTCAGACAGCTCTGTTGAGGCATTGCATGGACGGTGACACCGATCTCTTTGTTGGATTAAGGTGGTTGACAACCTAATCACAGATCCCGGACTTGTGCTCGAAACTTTTGAAGACTGCCTGGATCAGATATTGTTGACGAAAACGCGTGACTGTCAGGAAACACTGGGAGTTTGCTGTAGGCGAACGTGTCATAATCGAAAGTTTCACCCTAGGAGGGTGCCGTACGCTATTGAAAACGTGGCAAGTTAAGTTTACGATGCGTTGGGACATTCGGATTGCTTGAATGAATCAGCGACATGGCTCACAAACCTGAGTAAACTAACGAATTAGGTAGCATTCACGATGTCTTTGGTGTCTCGAATCTAAAAGAAGCGGTTGTTCAATGTAACACTAGTGATACCCTAAGATTAACGACAAGATGCAGTTGGTTCAAGAACCCATTGAAAACATGGAGCAGGAAGTCAAGGTTCATTAACACAGTCGAATTTCAGTCGTGAGAGCTCGTTGGAACATAAGAACGCAATGATCGGAGTAAGCTCGAGTATCCTCAGTTGTTCAAACGGTTGTACCAACTTCTGACATCACTGGAGAATTTCAGGACGAAATTCCCTTTCAAGTTGGGGATGATGTGGTACCCGCGGAAAACCCACAGTCATCCTGATTGAACACTTTACTGTTTTGGATTACTTATCAAATTTCGGGACGAAATTTCTTTCAAGTTGCGGATGATGTGACAACCCGAACTTTCAAGGTTAATGTCTTTCGGTTTTGTGAACCCGATTCCTCACTACTTTCTTTACACGTTCTTTGCTCTAGTGAGTTTGTGAAACATTTGTGACCTTAATAAATCTGCGTAACGTAAATGCGAGTGAGTGTGTAATGGGTTAGTTTATGTCTAGTGCTTTTGGGGCTATACGGAACCGGTCGAGAAGGTCATTGGGCTGCCACCATTTTAAATATGGTTTCGGCCCAATCCACTGTTTTTAATAAACATAATTTGGCCAAACCTCTCCCTTCATATGTATACGAACTTATGAGTGGTGCTACACAAAATATTGCAAACCCTAAATACTCACTGATGTGCGACGGCAGACCCCCCCCTGTCGAAGTCTCTCTCTCTTAGAGATTATTCCTTTGCGCCTAGCTCTATGCATCGCCGGTTAGTAAATAGCATCTCGGTTCTTTTCCTATGTGTATATTCGTGTGATTATTGGTGTTGATTTGCTTGTACACTTTGCTTAACCATAGGATTGGAATTATTATAATGTTAGTCGTTGGTTTGGGATTACTGTGTGTATTAGACGTGACGTAATGTTTTGTGTGTACAGACCGATTGATCTACTGATCGGTGTATGAACTAGGGTTTTTGCTAGACATCATTCTTTGTATAACTGATCGTATTGTGTTGATGATTGGTATTATTGGATATTGTTGATGAAATAGGGTTCGATAAACTGATGTGATATTGATACTTGTTAAAGACTAGAACGATGATCAGGGTTTTGAATGAATGTAATGCGGTAACTGTGTAACTGTGCTAGATGATGTTCGACGAAACCTGGGAGTCGACGAAACCTGGGAGTTTCGTCGGAGCCGGTCATGACGAAACCTGAGAAGTTTCGCTGGTGCTTGTTATGACAAAACATGGTGTTCCGTCAAGAAGGGCAGGGGCCCGCTGTGATAGTCATGCCAGCAATTATTCATGCGTAAATATAATCTGTGTGCATGTCGCTAATATTGGAATAGCATGATGTAATCAGAATGCCTGTTATTAATGCTGAAGTAGAAAGATATATTATGAGTGCATGTCATTAAGGTTGAATTAGAATGGTAAGAATGCATGTGAATTCATCAATGGATATCATGATTGAGAAAGTATGTCAGCCCATTCACGTGAAACAAACACTTGTGTTATACACTTGTTTTTATGTCAGCCATTAATTGATATCATGATTGATACCAGCCCATGTGACAAATTAATACTCGGCCCAATCATATGCCTTTAGCGGTTAATGTTTGTCAGGAGAGTTTATCAAGGTTGCATGTGGAGAACTATTATGCACATTAATCCATGTCGGCCACTTTTTTTTGAACGGCCGACAGAAATTATATTATTATTTGTAGCAAGATGCTACCCGCCAAATATACAAAGTACAAGAAACCAACACCAAAAAACCCTGAAATATTACATAAAACTAAACACTAAAGATTAAACCGACTCCAATCTCCCCACGTCAATGACACCATTTTCGCCTTACTTTTAACCCAAAGAAACGTCAAAGCTTTGATCACATCTAGGATCTTTGTCGTGTGCGGAACTGAATTATTAAAAACGGAGTCGTTTCTTAGTTTCCAAAGACTCCAAATAGTTACCAGGATCACCGCATGAATCACCTTCTTCTTCGTTGAATTTCCGGAGCATGTTTCATGTAAGGACAGAACATCATTCAATTCGAAAGCAAATATTGGCGGGATGTTGCACCAATCCGCAATGTATTGCCATATTATTTGAGCGAACTGGCATGCTACAAATAAATGTTCGGATGTTTCTGCATAATCACCACAAAGTACACATAAATTATTTTGGACCGAGATGTTGCGAATCGCCAGAGCACACTTTGTCGGTAGTCTTTCCATTGCTGCCCTCCAAGCCACAATAGAAACCTTTTTTGGGACCCAGTTATTCCACTTAAAAACCCTTGCTGGAGCTACACGGTTAGCTGAACTTAATACTTTTTTAATCCCAGCTACACAAAAAACACCATCTGAAGCATGCTGCCATTTCCACAGGTCCCTACCCAAACCCATATTTAAACCATTTAATCCATTCACCAAAGATACCAGTTGTAATAATTGATTTTGGCAAATATCATCTAACTCTGGCTGAGCCCAGGCCCACGAAAAATCTGGCCCAAACTCCCCAGCACACAACCGATCCGCCAACCTGCACATCTTGTTTGATTCAACCTTAAATAAATTAGGGAACCTAATATATAAAGGCTGTGACTCGGCCCAAACATCTAACCAAAACTGTATGTTTTCACCATTTATAGGAACTGCAGAAATAGCTCCACTTAAGTCGATACCGGCACCAAGAAGAATCGGTTTAATACTCATGATGCCCTTCCACGGACCCGCAATAGATACTATAACCGGGAAGTCATTCCACACTCTACTATTATGGTGGATAGCCCAGACTACCCTTCTCCATAAACTATTTTTTTCGGTTTTAAACCTCCACCACCACTTAGCCAACATGGCTAAATTAGTATCGCGAAGGGAACCAAAACCCAACCCACCAAACTCGACCGGAGCAATTGTTTTTTCCCATGCTACCCAATTCATTTTTGCTTTTTCTTCCGAGCCACCCCAAAAAAACACCCTTCTAATCTTATCAAGAGCACTCAATACTTTAGCCGGAGCTTTAAATAAGGATAGATAGTAGGTTGGCAAGGAATTTAAAACCGACTTTATCAAGGTTATTCTACCACCGTATGAAAGAGTTTTAGCTTTCCATAGCCAAAGCCTATTTCTAAACACATCTACCACATATTTCCAATTTCGAGCCAAATTCATGTTAGCCCCTATTGGTAGGCCAAGGTGAATAAAAGGAAACGTACCTTTCTTGCACCGTAAATAAGTCGCCATTGTTGAACTTCTTGGTCGCTAACTCCAATCCCATAGATGCTACACTTGGCTAAGTTAACCTTGAGGCCGGACACTAGATAAAAACATCTAAGTATCCGCCTCAGGTTATTAATATTTGTAGTAGACCATTCACCCATAAACATCACATCATCCGCATAAGATAGATGAGACAAGCTTAGTAGGTTCATTAATCAACACATGGTTATCGGCCCAATAAATTGGTTAGCCCACTAAGTGAGACGGCCCACTAAGATGGTATTTTGAATATGGTTGGCGGCCGTGATGATAAGAATCATCATATTTCATTTGACTGTGATTTTTGTACCTTTATCATGTCAATACATGACATCAATTGTCACGCTCATGTGAGAGGTCATTATTGTTGCATGTGAATAAAGTGTTAACCCTATATGTATATGTGAACCTGCGTAAGTAGACTACATGTAATTTATTACGTGATGCAATGTGTTATCTGTTACGTGCCACGTGATGTTACCTGTTAAATATGTGATTAACTAGTAAACAAAACTGATAGATATTGATAACCATGTTAGGACGTGGTAGATCAACCGTGAACATGTAACTAGTCTTACCGAGCAAATCAAGGTGAGTTCACTGCTCTTTTCCAAGCATGCATCCCGGGAAGGGATATCGGGTAACGTTTTCAGGGAAGAATGTCAGGTTAATGCGATGTTTATTATTACTCAGTTTCTATCATATAAGACCCCTTACATCTACCGATTGTTGCCGGGAAGGCAACGGGGTATTTAGTTGATAGCGCTATTAGGTTTGGCACCCTCACACCGGGCCGGAATGGACGGGCGTGAACTAATTACCTTGACCACTTGACCAATGCTTTGATAGAGGCATTGGGGTTTGGGCAAACACATCTAGTAGCCACATACGGTAATCGAGTTAATAACATCATCAAAACATAATGTTGAACTGTTTTAAACACACATCTGGTAACTAACGCGTTAACAAAACTTTGAACTCACCAGCGTCGTCTGATACACTTGTCTACATGCTTGCAGGTCTATAAGCTTATATCATTTGGAACTTGCTGTCTGGGAGGCTGGAGTGGTCATGGGTCGAGATACATGGAATCTCAATGCAAGCTTAACGGTTTATGTACACATGTTTTACCAAACACTTAACCAACGAATTGTGCTTCCGCTGTATACAATGAATGACATGTGACGTTTGTAACACTTATGTTAATGAATGAAAGATTTATTTAAATATATATATGAGTTCAATGTGATTGGTGGCTTGGATCCTGGTTTGTCACACGCCTCGCGAGGGTTTCCGCATGTGGTATTTTGGGGGTGTGACAGACAACAAATTGAAATGATATCAAGAAAGCTATTTATTCACTCGAGATATATGCACATTTACCGAGTAGATGAAATTATGAAATCACATGGGCTAACACTTCTACGACACACACCTTTAATATCTCATGCAATTTGAAAATGGCCGACAACTTTGATCAAGATATTAAATGTTTCACATGTGTTGTCAAAATGAAATGCATATAATTGGACCGAGCACAAATGATCAGATCACATGCAAACTTTAATGATGAAACATATTGAATGAATTGATAACTATTGATTTTTGTATGTAATCAAGGTGGGTGGCCGACAATCAAAATACAAAACTCAATTTCATTGGGCCGGCGATATGGAATTCACATGGGCTTACAAACTAAACAACTGTGATTTGACCTCCAATAGTTGGACAGATAACCGTTGATGTTATTAATGAGGCCGAGAACTTAATGAATCTCTTTTAATGAATTATTTTAATTTTTTTTTAACGGCCAACAAAAGATTTATATTAATCAAAAGGTTAACATCTGTTAACCCAAATTACATCCGCCAGATTTTACACCTTCATACAAATTAAATCAAATCTACACCAATCCTGCCAAGTGAGTGTAATCGCCTTAGCCCGATGTTTCAGCCAAAGGAAACTGAGTACTTTGATCTCTTCCACGACATTTTTAACCATCGCCCTCTTGTTATTAAAAACTACATCATTACGCGTACGCCATATGCACCAAATCCCCGTTTGTACAACCGAATACAGGATCTGTTTCCATCTACTAGACCCCCGGCAATGGGTGTGTAGTTCAAGAACATCCCTTGCACAAAAGAAAAATGGAGAACCAATCCTACACCAGCCACATAACTCTTCCCAGATTCCTTGTGTAAAGCTACAAGCCGCAAACAAGTGGTCGCACGATTCCCCACCTTCTTCACAAAGAACACAATCTGATGACGTATTCAGAATATTCCTTCTTATCAACGCCTCCTTTGTCGGCAGCCGGTTGAGAAACAATCTCCACGTTAAGAAGTTCACCTTAATTGGGCACCATTTGTTCCAGCAGTGCATTGTGCTCGAACCATTATTCGAAATGGGCCGTAACAGTCTCTTGAATCCACGGACCGAATATAGTCCAGTGTCCTCCAATGTCCATCTCCAAGTATCACTATCTCCAGTGATGTTTATGTCTTCTAGCATTTTCGAGAGCTCAGACATCTCCTTAATTTCCGGTAGTAGAAACGGAGCTCGAACCCAACTAAAAGCCGCAAATCTCACATTATTTTGTACTTTAATTCGATCTGCTACGCTTACTCTCTTGTTGCTTTCAAGCTGAAATAGAGACTGAAACTTAACACACAGCGGGACATTTGCAATCCAGCAGTCCAGCCAGAACGATGTTCCTAGTCCATTCCCAACGGCTGCCCGAAAACAGGCACCCAAATCCACACCAAAGGTCGCTACATCCTTTGCAATTCCAACTATCTGTTTCCACGGCCCTGGCAAAGACAACTTGACCGGAACCGGAGACCAGGACCTGTTATGTTGATGAATACTCCACACAACCTTTTTCCAAATACCGTTGTTATCTACCTTGAACCGCCACCACCATTTCGCCAATAATGCATAATTAGCTTCTTCTAAGGATCCAAGCCCCGCCCCCTAGTTCTTTAGGTGCCATAATGTCATTCCAAGCAACCCACGAGGCCAGTTGATGTTCCGGTGTACTCCCCCACAAAAAGTCTCTTCTTAATCGCTCCAATTTTTTTATAACCTGAATCGGCGCTCGGAATAATGAGAAGTAGTAGGCTGGTAAAGCGTTTAGAACCGATTTAACAAGTGTTAGCCGACCACCATACGAAAGAGTGCTTGCCTTCCAAACCGATAATCTACTTTTGAATGTTTCAATGACCGGCCTCCAATTCCTAACCAAGTTCATATTAGCTCCAACTTGTAGACCCAGATATTTGAAAGGTAGTGTACCCGTTCTGCACCTTAGGATATTTGCCATGTATGAAACCTCCTCAGCATCTACCCCAACCCCGAAGAGACTACTTTTACTCAAGTTGACCTTTAAACCCGAGGCCAAATAAAAGCACCTCATAATCCTATTAATATTCCGTACATTTGCCTCCGACCATTCACCCAAGAAGATCGCATCGTCTGCGTATAAAAAGTGAGATAATGTTGGGCCCTGGGATGTGCACTTAATACCATGTATAAGACCTGAAGATACCGCCTTTTTAACAACCCCCATCAATGCCTCCATAGCCATTACAAACAAAAACGGGGATAGCGGATCCCCTTGTCTAAGCCCCCTATGACACACAAACTCCTGGGTTGGAGAACCATTGACTAGAACGATGCTTTGGCAGTAGTCACGGTCGCCATAACCCAGCCCACCCATTTGATTGGGAAACCCATCTGATACATGATCGATCTCAAGAATTCCCAGTTTATGGAATCATAAGCCTTTTCTATGTCCACTTTAAGAATCATACCGCGCTTTTTCGTCTTTTTCAGCCATGACACGACCTCATTAAGGATGATAGGGCCATCCAAAATACTACGGTTAGAGAGGAAAGCCGTCTGTTCTTCCGAAATAAGCTTGTGAATTACAGTCTTAAGACGCTTGACCAAAACCTTCGAGATAACCTTCTTTTTAAGAGGAAGTGCACCCTCTGATACCACTTGTTAGGACCGGTTTTGACTCCGAAATGATTGCGAACCGAACGTGTCACGTGTGGAATCCGTACACGAAGGTGACCGAACACACGGGACGTAATATAATTGTGATTCTATTGATCAATATTACGAGTACAAGCACCATGAATCACTTTCTCTCTCTAGGTCTAGATCTTCAAAGCTCTAAAATGGCAAAAGTTCTAAATGAAACACTTAAAGCTCCTACTTATAGATGTTTCCAGTTCACATGGACTGGCTTTGCCACTTCACATGAAGTGGTCACTTCATATGAACTGGCTTTTGCAATTCATGTGGACTGGTTGAATTCTTCAGTATCTGCTAAGGACTGGTATTGACGAAGGCGATAGACATTACTGCACCAACATGTATGATAGCTGTTATTGTAGGAAAATTCTATTAATGGTAACTGATCATCCAAATTTCCTCCGAAATCAATTAAACAAGCTCTAAGCATATCTTTCATTGTCTGAATTGTCCTTTCGCTTAGTCCATCCGTTTGAGGATGATAAGCGGTGCTTAGATTTAGCTTGGCTCCCATTGCTTTTTGGAAACTTGTCCAAAAATGAGAAGTAAACTGGCTATCACTATCAGAAACAATAGATAAAGGAATTTCATGTAATGAAACTATTACATTCACATATAACTTGGCTAATTGTTTCATACTGAAGGTTTCTTTCATTGGTACGAAATGAGAAGACTTGGTTAACCTATCTACAATCACCAAGATTGTATCATTACCTTTTCGTGTCTTGGGTAATTTGGTAACAAAGTCCATTGTTATCAATTCCTATTTCCATATTGGCATTTCTAACTGTTGCAATAAACCTGAGGGTTTCTGATGTCCAGCTTTGACCTGTGAACAGGTTAGACGCTTGGCAACATAAGCTGCTATATCATTTTTCATTCCTCTCCATCAGAAATTCCTTCTTAAGTCCTGATACATCTTATCACTTCCAGGATGTATCGTATACTTAGACTTACGAGCTTCTTCTAATATTCGGTGGCTTCCTCGTTTAGGTATCCAAATCCGTTTCTTATGGAATCTCCAAATTCCATCTGTTCCTTGTTCTAATTCCTTAATCATTCCTTTCAATTTTTCAGTATCATCCTTGATTACTGATTCTTGTACTTCTCTAATTTGCTCATTTAAATCTATCTGCAGATTTAATTTAAGAGAACGTACTCTTTTTGGCCTTTCATGATACTTTCGACTTAAAGCATCGGCTACTACATTAGCCTTTCCTGCATGGTACTGGATATTACAATCATAATTGTAACCATCTTGGTTTTCACACATGTTTTGTTTTGACTTGCATTGTAACAATTACCGTATTTGGAATGAAACTTATTTGAACATACTTGCTTTGTGCTTATACATGCTTATACCGATACAAACACGTCAAACAATTGCAAATTTGTTGAGTTTTATGCTATTAAACAAGGTTACATCTATACTATTATAAAAATGAGAAGTGATGTACTCAAATGTAATTTTACAAATGTAATTTTACATCACGTACAACTTTAAAAGAAATATGTACAAATAACAACAACACATTTGAGAGGGATATAATAGTAAATAACATTAGTTTTTAAGACACTAGAGGGATATAATGGTAAATTAATCATGTCCCTATAGTTAAAATCTAGATTTCTTTTCCATCTTTACCCTTTTGACCCTTTCTCTACCCACTGTTACGTACTACTCTTTATTTCTTTAATATAGCCTTTATTTCTTTCAGTAATTGTCTTTTAATACAGGCCCTTATCGACTACCTTATCAAGATTGGAATCCAACTTATTTCAACATCATCAACACGAAAACCTCCATCCACTCTAATATCTTGAAAGTGCCGCTATAATTCCTTCGCCTCTCGCCGCCGTGACCGTGATTCATTCTCTGGTATTTTCGCCCACCACATCGGAAACCACAGCCATATGTACTCAAACAGTCGAATCAACGTAAACAGAATCCACATATATTCATTCTCACAAGCCATCAATCTTTCAGATCAATATCGACACCATCAACACAGTCGTTTCCGTCATCGCATAGGCATAGAACAGAGCACCCGAATCTTTTCCAGGTGAAGTTTTGTGTTGTTTTTTGATTTAATTTTGGTGTGAATTTGATTTGATAAAAGTGTTTGGATCCGAAATTTGTTGTGGTACAACTGGTGGATGAATCTATATTTATCATTTTTGTTGTGATTTAAATTATTGAATAGTTGAACATGTGCGGTTGTGTGTTTGTTGATTAGTGATGAACGATAATTATTTGTGTTGGTTTGGAAGTTTCTTTATGATTTTAAACCTAATTTTTTTGGTTCTTTTTCATATGGTCCAGTTTCTAGATGTTGCACCCATAATTGAGTCTTCAAATCGGCATTATCAGGTTCGCTTCTTTGTCCTCACTACGCATTATTCGATATTCTTTGAAACGATCGTTTTTAGAGTATACTAGCCCTTTTCTGCCATGTTTTTTTTTCTCTTGTGGATTTAGTCATTTGTTGTCTCTTGAAAAGCGAACATGTCAGATCAACATTGCAATTATTTTGTAGTAGAGGGAGTATTAAGTAATTCGTGGTGGTTATGAATACAAACATGAAACTGATGTTGTGAGTTAATGACGCGATCCCTATGTCTTAGGTAATATCATGCTGCTTATGCATATGGTAATTAGCTTTCTACCTTCATACACAACATCAGTTCATCACGCATAATTTATCTTTGTAGGTGTCTTGGCCACTTGAACTCATTGCAAATGCTGAAGCTTTAAACAAGTACATCCAGGTCGCTGTAGCTTTTCGTATATTTTTACTTTTTTGACGTGTGTGGGGCGTATTGGAACTAATTTATGTCCGTTTCATGGTTGGTAGGTGATGAATTTCTTATTAAGGGTCAAGCGTGCCAAATTTGTCCTTGATAAAGCTCGAAGATGGATGTGGAAGGTGGGGTAGTAACAGAATATGTTATGTTTTTCAATTGTATTTTTTTTTGTAAGTGAAAGATGATTATTGTAACACCTCAAAAATTCACGTCATATAACGTGTTGACACGTGTCATAAGATTGAACGTGTGAAAGAATGTTCTGAAAGGACTAAAGTTGACAACCATGAAAAGTATGTGAATAGACGAGTTCTAAATGTCAACAGTGAATAAATATATTGTACATTAACCCTACATGATGCTCATACCTTCAAACGAATAAATCATGGATCATACGAAGCTAAATATGAAAGAAAGTGAGAGATTACAAACTACAGGCGTTAAATGTGTCAACATGTTTAAGTTATACCTCTAAGTGACCTTTTGACAAACCCGAAGCTTTGTAACGGTTAATTATGCACACTAGAATGCACAATATAAATTTCATAAAGGTTCGTTATCGTATGAGAAAGTTATGATCAAATTCGTATACAAGGGGTTAAAGCGTTAACGTTGAAAGTTATGACTTTTCGGGTTAACCAGAAGTGTCCAGGGAGTTGGTAAAGTGGGTACAAGTCTTAAAGCCCTTATAGGTAAATAAGAAGGGGTCAAATTGCAAGAAATTAGCTTGATTGACCTTTCGGAAGGGCCAAGAGACGAGATGCAACAACTAGAAAACGTTTTTGTCTGATCAGAGAGCCCAAGCTGGCCGCGTAAAGCCCATCAACACCTTTACGCGGGCCGCATGGCCCGCCCAGATACAAAAAGATCAAACAGCCTCCTGTTTTCGCGTATAATCGACCCAAAACAGATGTTTCACTTCATGGGCGACCCCTAGGCAACCCCTAGAACACTAGAGACACTTGTTGATGAATTGTGGTCAGTGGTAGACTTGTGTGTCAACATTCTACGGTGGATTAAACTCTATAAAAGGGCCATGAGTTGCAACAAGTTCTTCACACCTTCATTCTTGCATTCCTGATCATTTTGGAGCACAAGACTTCTCTCAAGTGATCTCTGGTCGTTCATAGGACTCTTGTAAGTTTGCTTAACCTTTCTTAGTTAAGTTTTTACTTAGTTATAGCTTAAAAGTCAAACCGTCGTAATTAACGGTTGACTTTAAGATTAATCACTAATGGTCCAGTGATTAGTCGAATCAAAAGTAGTTATAAGTTGGTAATTTTGTGGGTAATAAACCCTTAAAAGGGTCCCCCCTGATTCCCACTCTAACTAGGTCAAATGTCGGGTCAAACTTGTTAATAAAAAGTCAACAGGATACTTAAATTCTAATTTATGCATGATTAGCAATGTGGAACACTTACAACCTGTTTGATCATTAATATAACTTGGTAATTAGTGTAAGAACATGTCTAAACATGTTCAACCCGACAATTTACTGTTTAGACCCGGTTCGGAACCGAAAGTCGCAAAGCTTTGACTTCAGTTCTGACCCGTTTTGGTATGATTTAGAAATACCTAAGAGCTTCATTTAGACCAGGTTACATGCTAGTATAACCCTCTGTGATTATACACCATGGTTCATTAGTTAACCAATTAATACGCATGATTCCGTTAATTGCTCATATGTTGACCATTATGCCCTTTTCACCTTAAAACGTGATTTTTGAAAATGTAAAAGAGTAGAAACCTTAATTACTGATATATAAACTTGTATGCAAAGTTTGACATCAGTTTGAGGTGTAGATTGAGAGTTATGCTCATTAGCGTAATTAAGAAGCTTTATGTTAATTAAACGGCGTAATTAGCGTATAGCCTAGTTAAGCCTACTTTCGGATATCAAACTTATTACCCACTGATGTAATATATTATTTTGGCATTTTTGAAGATTTTTAATTAATTTTAGGCTGAGCATAACTTATAGTCATAGGCTTAATCCGGTAATTGTCGGTTTTGCCCTAACGGGCTATAAAATGAGTTTTACACATCTAATTGACTCCAAACCTTTTGCTACTGATTACATATGATAAATAAATTATTTTAAGCCTTCTGGAATAATAAAAATATCAGCTTTATGTATAGAACCCGGAAATGGCTTATAATGGCCTTTTTAAGCGTTTTTAACGCATAGTATGTACTAGAACTATTTTAAATATACAAGGGTTAATACCTACTGATATTTTGGGCCAATTATAATATTTTAACAGTAAGAAAAGGTTGATAAACTCAGACTTCAGTTTTGAGCTTTTCGGCTTATGTGAAATTACTAAAATGCCCCTACGGTGCATAGTTTGGTTATAATTGATAAATTTCACACATATACTTTACCCTACTGTTATAACTTAGTGAAATGAGTATTTTTGCTGATTATATCAGACCTGTAACTCAGGTTAATACTTAAACTCTTTTATAACCTTGTAAATGACCAAACTACCCCTACGAGGCATAGTTTGTGTTTAAATTCGTTTCGAGCATAATAAAAGACATCTTACTGATGTCACAACATATTTGAGGCATATTAACTTAGGAAACCTGTATATGGCTCTCATGAATTACGCTTATTACGCGTTCGGTTCGGTTTATGTAACTAGTTTACATAAATTAGCCTAAACGGGTCACACCTTATCGGTTTTATCTCAAAATCCAGAATGTGTATGAAATACCCATATTAAGCAAATCTCTGAACTTGTCGGGTCTAAATCACATTCTATCCGGTCTTCGCTTAATCGTGCGTACGAACCGTATCTTTGAAACTGACCGGTCTAAGCTTAAGCTTAACTAAAGACCCGTTAGGATTCTAATAGGTTATTATAAACCTTTGTTCCAGATTAGGAGTACCAGTAAAAGCTACTTGCGTTTTCTTATTGTGATTTATACTTTGCTCAGGCAAATACTTTTAACTTATTTTCCCTATACGGGCTTGGGTTACGGTATATAGAATACCGCTTGATCGGGCATCAAATCTTCCATCGTTGGGTGGTTAATTGAATAATTTGATCGGCTCGTTTAAACAGTCTTGTTTACTTAAAGCCTTTGGGGGGTTAATGACCATATCCCGGATATCCTTGGCATCATTTTACGAAATGGCCACGACTTAAGCGCGGGGTGTAGGCGTACACCCGTCAGTGCACAAAAGAATAATGTGGTGTGTCGATTGATCTTTAACCCGGGCACGATCCGGGCTACTGAACGCATAGGGAACATGTAATCCGTTCGCAAGATTATATATTTAAATAATTCTCCCAAGTTATAAAATGCTTATGCCACGTGCATCCAAATCAATTTTTAATCATTTTCCAAAATGAGTCAGTTGATTGTATTTACCAGTGTAAACTGACATATTTTCCCAAAAAGATAAAATGCAGGTACTAAGCGTAATTGGCTGGGATTTCTCCTTAGCATCAATAGAAGTCTCGCAAGCTTAAGATGCCTAAAGTCTGTTGAACTATTGTTTCCATTTTATTTTCGATCTATCTGTGGATAAACAATCGACTGTTGTGATACACGATATTAAAATATTATATTCGGTTGAATTATATCTTACATTTGCTTGCGCTGTGCATATTAAATATTGTGTTGTTTGACTATTATGTTGCCAACCACGTCACGATACTCCCCACTGGGCCCACCGGTGACACGTGGAAACCGGGGTGTGACAGGTTGGTATCAGAGCCAACATTGAGTGAATTAAACACTAGCCTTTTGTGTTTAATCTCAATAACACAATTGCACATATCTAAACTTTCGAGTCTAGACAAATAACATAGGACAAATTCTACCTTGTTTGGTTTTTGTTTTGTCCTTTATTTTATATATATATTGTTGTTGTTATCTCATGTTGCATTGACAGGATTAAAAATGCCGCCAATCACCGCCCCCAATGACAACGAGGCAGGACCTTCGCATGTGCGAGCTCCTTCCACCACCGAGAGTGACGATCCCCGACAAAACCGGAGGAACCTCTTCGAGCCAGCTAGACAGTCGGTTTCGCACAGTTCAACACCTCCTGTTCATAACCCTTATGGGCCACAGCCGGAGTATGAGCCCAATAACCCTCAACCTTCCTACATACCTTTACAGCGATCTTTATCGCACCACTCTTTTGGTGACCCTACACCTGTCTTCAGGGGCCGGTTTAACCCGGCCAATTATATACAAGAACCAGTGGGTTTTAACCCATTGGGGCCGGAGGACCACTTCTTGGGGGACAACGCTATGGATATGGACGAGGACACGGATCCCGTCGAACCTGCTAGTGGCACACCGAACCATCCCATAGAGATCTCGGATGGTTTATCTTTTCACGGATCACCCTACCAGGGTCCGGACAGTTACATGGCGCGATTTAACCAGCACGAGTGGTACTTCACACCCTCGCATCATTCGTCGCCTCATCAGCAGCAGCAGCGGCAACAGGATCCCTCTGTGGATTCACAGTTTGTGGCAGTCACGCCACCGCCTCCACCGCCACCAGTTCAACCGGCACCTCCTCAACCGCCAAGGCGTAGGAGGACAGGCACACGTATGTCTGAGCGAGTGAGGGATTTCCATTTTAGCTCCCCACGCCAATCAAGTGGCAGTCACTACCCGCCACTTCAGGAAGACCCACAGATGGGTGGGCCTTCGCAACCAGTTGCTCAGCAACCACCACCGATGGGTTTTGATAACCCAATTCCAGCATACACGGGTTCTATGGCGTATAACCCGTTTGAACAACCAACTCACACCAATTACGGTTACGCTGAAGCCGACCCCTACATGGTAGCGGCAAATTACAATGCCTTTAACCCAGAAGGACCTTATGGAGCTCCTTGGGGAGCAGGGTACCCAACTCATGGGTACCAGATACCTGCCAGGCCTATTATACGGACGCAATCGCAGCCGCCACGATTTTCTCCCCCAGAACGGGAGGAAATTCTTCAGAGACTGGATCAGGTTGAGCGAGACTTCCACCACGACCGCAGGGAGAGACAAAGCTTCTTCCAAGGATTGACAAGCTTGATCAAAGGGAAGAGCAAGAAGGACCACTGAATCCTTCCAATTGTTGTTGAGCCCCTGCGTGGGCCAGTCTTGCTGTATAAACCCCTGCGTGGGTATGCTTGTTTGTTTTGACCCCTACGTGGTCTATCTTTCTGTTAACCCCTACGAGGGTATGTTATTGTTTAAGTCCCTGCGTGGACTATTATGTTATTTGTTGTTAAGCCCCTGCGTGGGTAAATCATTGTTTAAACCCCTGCGTGGGTAAGTTTGTTTATTTAAAAAGTCCTGTTTAGGGCGACGTGTAACCTTTTAATAAATTAATGGAATGTAAGTTTATAAATTTCATTTTTGCTATTATCTGCATAAATATATTACATGAAATAAATAAATCAAAATGATTCCTTTTAATAATAATCTGCCTAATTAAATATTGAATAAGAATCTTAAGTGTGAAACCTAGCCTGAGTGTCATTATAAAGACCTGGCCATGATGGTAAGACCTGTTTAAAAGATTCATATCCCTGTTAACATCTGAAAATATGTTAACACTCCTGGCAGACGTGATTCATTAAAATCACACACGTCATTCTTATTATTGGATTCTTCAAAAGATTCCTAACCCAATTTTATGATCTCTGAATCATGGGTTTAGGTTATCAATTAAGATGATCATATTTTGACCATACGTGGTAATATAGCGCCTACGGGCCCTGCTCATTTCCATATGAGCCAAAAGACAGTGGTAGCGATGACTCCCTGTCAGATAAAGGTAATGAACTAGGTTCAAACCTTCATGCTTTGATTCTCTGAAATCATAGCTTATAATTTATAAATGTCCTAGTGACCAGGCCTTTTGTGCCACAAATAAAAACTGTTATTGTTTTATAATTAGGATAAATTATAATAGAAATCCTAAATAAATATGATTAATAAATTAACCAAATATGGTCTCTGTTTACCATGGTTAATGAATTACCCTAAGGGGCAATTCCATAATAAACTCCCAAGTAAACTATTGTCCTTGTTTTCTGTAACAGTTCAATTAAAATGGCTAACTCAGACGAAATTAATAGCCATCCAGTGGAGAATATTGATAACGCCCGAGTTCATTTAACGGGTGCTGAATTGAAAGCGTTGGTAGACGACGCAGTTACAAAAGCCTTGGAGCGGCAGTACGAAGAGTATAGTGGGACTTGGAGTAGGACCCTATCTACTCCGCATTCAAAGCCACCTTCCAAGAAGGAAGAACTGAAGAAAGATGATGATCGACTTTCCTCGAACCACCACAGTGCTCCATCTCAGCAGGTTGCACTAAATCAAGGACCCCGTGACAAGGGTTGCTCTTATAAATATTTTGTTTCCTGCAAACCCCAGGATTTCACTAGGGAGAAAGGAGCCATTGACTGTATGACGTGGCTAGATGAGATGGACACGGTTGTGGATTTCAGCGGATGCGCTGAGAGGGATATAGTCAAGTTTGTGTCGCAATCTTTTAAGGGTGAAGCTTTAGCCTGGTGGAGATCTCTGATTCAAGCCACCGGGAAAATCCCATTGTACAACATGTCAAGGGATCAATTTGTTGCCCTCATCAGGGAGAATTACTGCCCCCAGCATGAGGTTGAGAAGATAGAGTCTGATTTTCTATCATTGGTTATGACAAACCTTGACTGTCAAGCTTACCTCACGAGCTTCAACACGATGTCCCGGTTGGTTCCATATCTGGTAACCCCGGAACCAAAAAGTATATCTCGTTTTATCGGTGGTTTAGCCCCGGAAATTAAGGCGAGCGTGAAGGCTTCTCGGCCAGCTACTTTTAGATTTGTAGCTGACATATCTTTGTCCCTCACTCTGGATGCTGTCAGGCAAAGATCGCTGAGGAACAAAGATGCTGAGAAGAGAAAACGTGAAGATGATAATTCACGGAGGTCGAACAAGAAGCACCGTGGAAGCGGTGACAACAAGAAGGGATCTGAGTCAAGGAAAGATGGGCACCAGTCTGGTGATAAGCCCAAATGCAAGATTTGCAAGAAACAGCACTTTGGAATGTGCAGACTAGAATCGAACTCGCAAAGAGCTTTTGCTTTTGGGATATGAAAGTCCAAGGATCACAAGACCTTGGATTGCAAAAAGCTGAAAGATGCAACTTGCTACAGCTGTAATGAGAAAGGGCACATTAAAATCAACTGCCCTAAATACGCCAAGAAGCCTGAAGAGGCCAAGAAGACAAATGCTAGAGTCTTTAGAATGGATGCGAAGGAGGCTGTGCAAGACGATAACGTGATCACAGGTACTTTCCTTGTAAATGATGTTTATGCAAGAGTACTTTTTGATTCAGGCGCTGATAAGTCTTTCGTAGATCATAAGTTTTGCAAATTGCTGAATTTACCTGTCAAAACCTTGAGTATAAATTATGAGGTAGAGTTAGCAGATGGCACCATAGAAACCGTCTGCATTGTGTTAGATGGATGTGTGATATCCATTAAGAACCACTCTTTTCCTCTGTCTCTACTTCCCTTTAAGTTGGCCGGTTTTGACATAGTTTTGGGTATGGACTGGTTATATGACAACCAGGCCCAAATCGTCTGCAACAGAAAACAAGTGGTGATTAAGACTCCGTCTGGTGAATCACTTACCATTCGGGGAGATACCCAGTATGGGCTACCTGAGCAAGTGACTATGCTCAAGGCTTCAAAGTGTTTAAAGAAGGGTTGTGTCATCTACATGGCGCAAGTGATTATTGATGAGCCTAAACCGAAGATCGAAGACATCCCCGTCATTTCCGAATACCCAGAAGTTTTTCCGGAAGAACTACCTGGTTTGCCACCAGATAGACAAGTGGAATTCAGGATTGATATCATCCCTGGAGCAGCTCCTGTTGCTAGAGCACCTTACAGGTTAGCACCAACCGAAATGAGGGAATTGAGAACACAACTGGATGAATTGCTAGCTAAAGGTTTCATTAAACCTAGTTCGTCTCCATGGGGAGCACCAGTCTTGTTTGTCAAGAAGAAGGATGGATCGATGCGTCTGTGCATCGATTATCGTGAGCTTAATAAGGTCATGATAAAGAATAGGTATCCTTTGCCCAGGATCGACGATTTGTTCGATCAATTGCAAGGAGCAAGTTATTTCTAGAAGATTGACTTGAGGTCAGGCTACCATCAACTGAAGGTTAGAGATGAAGACATGCACAAAACAGCATTTAGGACTCGTTATGGTCATTACGAGTTCCTAGTGATGCCTTTTGGGCTCACAAATGCACCTGCCGCATTCATGGATCTCATGAATCGCATTTGCAAGCCATACTTAGATAAATTCGTCATCGTTTTCATCGACGACATTCTTATCTACTCGAAGAACCAAGCTGACCATGAGAAACACCTTCGCTGTATTCTCAAACTCCTGCATCAGGAGAAGCTCTATGCCAAATTTTCCAAGTGCGAGTTTTGGCTTCGAGAAGTCCAATTCCTTGGACATGTGGTGAGTGAGTGTGGTATCCAAGTGGATCCCGCTAAGGTTGAAGCAGTTATGAACTGGCAAGAGCCAAAGACGCCTACAGAGATTCGTAGCTTCCTAGGATTGGCAGGATATTACAGGCATTTCATTGAAAATTTTTCAAGGATTGCTGCACCCCTAACTTCCTTGACTAAGAAGAAAGTAAAGTTCGTTTGGAGCCCTAAGCAGCAAGAGTCCTTTGATATCCTAAAGCAAAAGTTAAGCAACGCCGCAGTACTGACATTGCCAGATGGGATAAAAGATTTTGTGGTTTACTGCGACGCATCGCACACTGGCATGGGGTGTGTGCTTATGCAGAAAGGCAAAGTTATTGCCTATGCATCACGACAGTTAAAGATGCATGAAAAGAATTACACCACCCACGACATGGAGTTGGGTGCCGTTGTATTCGCACTAAAACTGTGGAGACATTATTTATACGGTATCAAGTGTGTGATCTATTCTGATCACAAGAGCCTTCAGCACCTGTTTAATCGGAAGGATTTAAATATGAGGCAACGCCGTTGGATGGAGACTTTAAATGATTATGATTGTGAAATCAGATATCATCCCGGCAAGGCGAATGTAGTCGCTGATGCCTTGAGTCGGAAGGAAAGGGTGAAACCCATCCGAATCAATGCCAAGCGCATGGAGATAAAGAACAGTTTGACTGAAAGGTTGTTAGCTGCACAAAAGGAAGCTGTGTTGGAAGCTAACTATCCTAATGAAAAGCTAGGAGTAACTGAGGAGCAGTTATCTCTTGGCAAGGACGGGATTCTGAGATTAAATGGACGAATATGGGTTCCAATTTATGGAGGACTTCGAGATGTTATCCTTCAGGAAGCCCATAGTTCTAAATATTCCGTTCATCCTGGAGCTGATAAGATGTACCAGGATCTAAGGGAACATTATTGGTGGATAGGCTTGAAAAAGTCTTTAGCCACCTATGTAGCTAAATGCTTGACATGTGCGCAAGTCAAAGCCGAGCATCAGAAACCGTCAGGTTTGCTACAACAGCCTGAACTTCCTACATGGAAGTGGAAAATGGTAACCATGGATTTTATCACCAAGTTACCTAAGACAAGGAAAGGAAATGATACAATATGGGTTATAGTTGATAGACTGACTAAGTCAGCACATTTCTTACCCATCAAGGAGACTTATAACTCCGACATGTTAGCCCAGTTGTACGTTGATAAGATTGTAGCCTTACATGGCATACCTGTGTCTATTATCTCCGACTGAGATACTAGATACACGTCACATTTTTGGAAGAGTTTCCAGCAATCTTTGGGCACACGTTTAAATTTCAGTACGGCTTACCACCCTCAGACTGACGGACAGAGTGAGCGTACCATCCAAACATTGGAAGACATGCTACGTGCATGTGTAATTGATTTAGGTGGTAGTTGGAATAACCACCTACCCTTGATTGAGTTCTCCTACAACAATAGCTACCACACCAGCATAAAAGCTGCGCCTTTCGAGGCCCTATACGGTAGAAAGTGTAGAACGCCTGTTTGTTGGGCGGAAGTTGGAGATGTCCAATTATCAGGACCAGAGATAGTCTTTGAAAGGACGGACAAGATTGTCCAGATTCGTGACCGTCTCAAAGCTGCCCGAGATAGGCAGAAGAGCTACGCAGATCCAAAGCGTAAATCTTTTCACTTCGAAGTAGGTGACAAGGTATTGCTTAAAGTATCACCCCGGAAGGGGGTGGTGCGATTTGGTAAGAAAGGCAAGCTAAGCCCGAGATACATAGGACCTTTCGAGGTTATCGAACGTGTTGGGTCAGTTGCCTATAAGTTAAACTTACCTGAAGAGCTCATTGGAATTCACAATGTATTCCACATCTGCAATCTGAAGAAGTCCTTCACTGATGAATCACTGATTATACAACATACAGATGTGCATATAGATGAGAGCTTGAAATTTGTGGAAAAACCATTGTCGATTGAGGATCGACAGGTTAAGAAGCTTCGAAGGAAGCATGTACCTATTGTAAAGGTCAAATGGGATGCCCGTAGAGGTCCCGAATATACGTGGGAGGTTGAGTCCACGATGAAAGAAAAGTACCCTTATTTATTTCAGTAAATCTCGGGGTCTAGATTTCTTTTAAGGGGGTGAGGATGTAACACCTCGAAAATTCACGTCCTATAACGTGTTGACACGTGTCATATGATTGAACGTTTGAAAGAATGTTCTGAAAGGACTAAAGTTGACAACCATGAAAAGTATGTGAATAGACGAGTTCTAAATGTCAACAGTGAATAAATATATTGTACATTAACCCTACATGATGCTCATACCTTCAAACGAATAAATCATGGATCATACGAAGCTAAATATGAAAGAAAGTGAGAGATTACAACCTACAGGGGTTAAATGTGTCAACATGTTTAAGTTATACCTCTGAGTGACCTTTTGACAAACCTGAAGCTTTGTAACGGTTAATTATGCTCACTAGAATGCACGATATAAATTTCATAAAGTTTCGTTATCGTATGAGAAAGTTATGATCAAATTCGTATACAAGGGGTTAAAGCGTTAACGTTGAAAGTTATGACTTTTCGGGTTAACCAGAAGTGTCCAGCGACTTGGTAAAGTGGGTACAAGTCTTAAAGCCCTTATAGGTAAATAAGAAGGGGTCAAATTACAAGAAATTAGCTTGATTGACCTTTCGGAAGGGCCAAGAGACGAGATGCAACAACTAGAAAACGTTTTTGTCTGATCAGAGAGCCCAAGCGGGCCGCGTAAAGCCCATCAACACCTTTACGCGGGACGCATGGCCCGCCCAGATACAGAAAGATCAAACAGCCTCCTGTTTTCGTGCATAATCGACCCAAAACAGATGTTTCACTTCATGGGCGACCCCTGGGCAACCCCTAGAACACTAGAGACACTTGTTGATGAATTGTGGTCAGTGGTAGACTTGTGTGTCAACATTCTATGGTGGATTAAACACTATAAAAGGGTCATGAGTTGCAAAAAGTTCTTCACACCTTCATTCTTGCATTCCTGATCATTCTGGAGCACAAGACTTCTCTCAAGTGATCTCTGGTCGTTCATAGGACTCTTGTAAGTTTGCTTAACCTTTCTTAGTTAAGTTTTTACTTAGTTATAGCTTAAAAGTCAAACCGTCGTAATTAACGGTTGACTTTAAGATTAATCACTAATGGTCCAGTGATTAGTCGAATCAAAAGTAGTTATAAGTTGGTAATTATGTGGGTAATAAACCCTTAAAAGGCCCCCCCCTGATTCCCACTCTAACTAAGTCAAATGTTGGGTCAAACTTATTAATAAAAAGTCAACAAGATACTTAAATTCTAATTTATGCATGATTAGCAATGTAGAACACTTACAACCTGTTTGATCATTAATATAACTTGGTAATTAGTGTAAGAACATGTCTAAACATGTTCAACCCGACAATTTACTGTTTAGACCCGGTTCGGAACCGAAAGTCGCAAAGCTTTGACTTTTGCTTTTGCTTTGACTTCAGTTCTGACCCGTTTTGGTATGATTTAGAAATACCTAAGAGCTTCATTTAGACCAGGTTACATGCTAGTATAACCCTCTGTGATTATACACCATGGTTCATTAGTTAACCAATTAATACGCATGATTCCGTTAATTGCTCATATGTTGACCATTATGCCATTTTCACCTTAAAACGTGATTTTTGAAAATGTAAAAGAGTAGAAACCTTAATTACTGATATATAAACTTGTATACAAAGTTTGACATCAGTTTGAGGTGTAGATTGAGAGTTATGCTCATTAGCGTAATTAAGAAGCTTTATGTTAATTAAACGACGTAATTAGCGTATAGCCTAGTTAAGCCTACTTTTTGATATCAAACTTATTACCCACTGATGTAATATATTATTTTGGGATTTTTGAAGATTTTTAATTAATTTTAGGCTGAGCATAACTTATAGTCATAGGCTTAATCCGGTAATTGTCGGTTTTGCCCTTACGGGCTATAAAATGAGTTTTACACATCTAATTGACTACAAACCTTTTGCTACTGATCACATATGATAAATAAATTATTTTAAGCCTTCTGGAATAATAAAAATATCAGCTTTATGTATAGAACCCGGAAATGGCTTATAATCGCCTTTTTAAGCGTTTTTAACGCATAGTATGTACTAGAACTATTTTAAACATACAAGGGTTAATACCTACTGATATTTTGGGAAAATTATAATATTTTAACAGCAAGCAAAGGTTGATAAACTCAGACTTCAGTTTTGAGCTTTTCGGCTTATGTGTAATTACCAAAATGCCCCTACGGTGCATAGTTTGGTTATAATTGATAAATTTCACACATATACTTTACCCTACTGTTATAACTTAGTGAAATGAGTATTTTTGCTGATTATATCAGACCTGTAACTCAGGTTAATACTTAAACTCTTTTATAACCTTGTAAATGACCAAACTACCCCTACGAGGCATAGTTTGTGTTTAAATTCGTTTCGGGCATAATAAAAGACATCTTACTGATGTCACAACATATTTGAGGCATATTAACTTAGGAAACCTGTATACGGCTCTCATGAATACCCGTTACGCTTATTACGCGTTCGGTTCGGTTTATGTAACTAGTTTACATAAATTAGCCTAAACGGGTCAAACCTTATCGGTTTTATCTCAAAATCCAGAATGTGTATGAAATATCAATATTAAGCAAATCTCTAAACTTGTCGGGTCTAAATCACATTCTATCCGGTCTTCGCTTAATCGTGCGTACGAACCGTATCTTTGAAACTGACCGGTCTAAGCTTAAGCCTAACTAAAGACCCGTTAGGATTCTAATAGGTTATTATAAACCTTCGTTCTAGATTAGGAGTACCATTAAAAGCTACTTGCGTTTGCTTATTGTGATTTATACATTGCTCAGGTAAATACTTTTAACTTATTTTCCCTATACGGGCTTGGGTTACGGTATATAGAATACCGCTTGATCGGGCATCAAATCTTCCATCGTTGGGTGGTTAATTGAATAATTTGATCGGCTCGTTTAAACAGTCTTGTTTACTTAAAGCCTTTGGGGGTTTAATGACCATGTCCCGGATATCCTTGGCATCATTTTACGAAATGGCCACGACTTAAGCGCGGGGTGTAGGCATACACCCGTTAGTGCACAAAAGAATAATGTGGTGTGTCGATTGATCTTTAACCCGGACACGATCCGGGCTACTAAACGCATAAGGAACACGTAATCTGTTCGCAAGATTATATATTTAAATAATTCTCCCAAGTTATAAAATGTTTATGCCACGTGCATCCAAATCAATTTTTAATCATTTTCCAAAATGAGTCAGTTGATTGTATTTACCAGTGTAAACTGACGTATTTTCCCAAAAAGATTAAATGCAGGTACTAAGCGTAATTGGCTGGGATTTCTCCTTAGCATCAATAGAAGTCTCGCAAGCTTAAGATGCCTAAAGTCTGTTGAACTATTGTTTCCATTTTATTTTCGATCCATCTGTGGATAAACAATCGACTGTTGTGATACACGATATTACAATATTATAATCGGTTGAATTATATCTTACATTTGCTTCCGCTGTGCATATTAAATATTGTGTTGTTTGACTATTATGTTGCCAACCACGTCACGATACTCCCCACTGGGCCCACCGGTGACACGTGGAAACCGGGGTGTGACAATTATGTTCCAGGAACGAGGCACGGCGACAGTTAACCGAAAGTATAGGTGGTTGGTGGAGCAAAAACTTCTTCATTTTGTTGACGCGTTTTATCAGTACGTTATGGACAGAGTAATAACCGCCTTACACGTTTGCAAAAGAAAATGTTATTATCTTTCCTTGGTGATGTTCATTTACTGTTGGTGTACTATATATATAGGTGTACCACAGTGCATGGAGCGAGTTATGTGAAGGTATGGCAACAGCTGGATCGCTTGATGAAGTGATTCAAGTGCATGAGGCCTACTTACTCTCAATTCAGCGTCGGTGCTTTGTAGTTCCGGAAAAACTCGTCAGTAACATCTTTCTTTCTTTTGCAAGTTACATTGATCCGTGTTAAGATAGAATAAGTTATCGTTTTGTTTCTTTTCTGATAGTGGGCATTTATAGCGAGCCGGACACACAGCGTACTTGGACTGGATTTGGACTTGTATTCCGTGCAGCAGACGTTAAGTAGTGGCGGAACAGTTGCTGCAATCAAAGCTAGATGTCACAAGGAAGTTGATCGCATCGACAAACAATTTGATGACTGCATGGCATTCCTCCTCAGGGTATCGATCCATCCATGCATCCGTCTTTTGCTTCTGGGTACTGATGACTCGATATTAAGTGTTTTTTGAATTGATTTGCAGGTTCTGTCTTTCAAGCTTAGCATGGGTCAATTTCCACATTTGGCGGATTTAGTTACGATTCTGCCATGACAGGAATGTAAAAAAAAGGGTAATTGCACGGTACCCCTGACCGCGGGAGGGATCACCCTCCCCAAGCTAGCGACCCGGCAACGCTGCCTGGCAGCAACTACCCAGCCGTTTCGAGCGGAGCGAAGAGCCTGCAAGCAGGATTCGAACCTGAGCACTTTAGGCCTCGAACCGGTTTAACTTGGGTGCCGGTGGCCATTGGGCTGACACCCAAGGGTTTCCATGACAGGAATGTATGTTAGCTGTTTTTAGTATATTTATTTAAAAATACCTAATTTGTTTATAAATATTTTGATAGTTTTGTTATCATGTTGCTGTACAAGGCCTGTAACTGGCCCTTTACACTGCAGTTGAAGGCCCAAGTTGGGAGATAGCAGTAGAAAGATAAGCGAGTTTATGTAAGGTTCTCGCAAGAAAGAAAGAAGCTGATTTAGGTCAGCAAAGAAAGAAGAAAGATAGTTGCAACCTGCGTGAGAAAGAAGAAACTCAGGTGCCGTGATAAAAAGAAAGAAAAAAAACGCAGGTGCAACTCACGAAGAAAAATCAGTAAGAAAGTAGCAAGTTTAACAAGTGGAATAGATAAGAACTTTGTGTTCTTAAAGTAATTAGCAAAGATCGAATCTTTGTGATTCGGATAGCAAGAAGAGAGAACGAATGCGACCAAAAACCGATTAAAGGGGTGATTGTTGGGTTAATCTGTTTGTTTCCAGGTCGGTTCGGGTCGAATACGGGTCGAATAATTAAAAGGGTCAATTGGGTTTTATTTTAGGCACATGTCTTTTGGCTTTGCATCGAATATTATTCTCTGAAACTATTTCTTTTCTCAGTTTACATACAAAACTGAATCAAGTGTAGTGTTTTGTTCTTAATTTTGAAGGCTTGATATCCAACATTCTAGGATGCTGGTCTAGACAAGAAGGCTGGGGCATGCTGTTGCATGCCATATTTTTAATTCACATTCAACTTTGCTGATGGACTACTTGGTAATCTGAACTTGGTAAGTTTTTAAGCTTGATATGATAGAAGTCTGATGGGTTATGGAAGAAAAAGGAGCCTCTTTTTGTGTTCGGATTCATGTCAAATTTTAGGCTTGTTTCGGGTTCGATCCGCCAACTTCACGACCTGATTAACACCCAAAATTTTGTACTACCACCAAAATTGATACACTGATACACACCACCATGGTACATCATGAATAACCTATAGTACAACACCACACATGTATATATATCAGTTTTGATGGTATACAGATCACCTTGTTTCAATAGTAGTTTTAAAATTAAAGATATGGCAATAAAAAAATAAGAGTGTTAATTTATTATTTTAGTAGTTAGATATATTTTGCTATATAGTTTCTTTTGAAAAGGATGGCTTATATAGTGTCGAAAATGGGTGGGGCAGCTATGTTGTATAACAAGTTAAAAAGGATCGACCCACCAACACATTTTGTCCGTATTTTTTAGAAAAATGTTAACGCATTAAAATAATGATTATTTGGTTAGAATTTTAAAGTTTTCAACCAATTTAACTAATTTTTTGGATACATGATTGTTGCAGCGTACTTGAAGTGACTGAATATCAAGTATGTCCAGATCCATCACTAGTAATATGGAGATCAAGACGAAGAAGTAGGAAATAGCGAATAATGAGCAAAATTTGAAACATATCATTTAATTTTAATTTGGCCACATGGCCCATTTGGGTTTGTCCTTTTGAAAGTATACACAAACATCACACACTAAAAAAATGAAAAAACCCAACACATTTACTCATCATTATGACATATTTTTATGTTGACTTTCAATATTGTGCCATTGTAATGCAGTCTCTTTTGTATACTCACCACAACCTGGTTAATTAGTTGCATATATCTCCTCCCATATGCGCTTACATTGCATCAGTCTTTGTGGTATCTAAAAAGCAGGAGGGACCGAGGTGTCAAAGCTACAAAATATACGTAAAAGGCAAATGAGGGACCAAACACGTAAAATAGAAAGCTGAACGACCAAAGCTGGGAAATGTAGAACAATATCATGACTTTTCTTCTAATCGTGTAGGCCACCTCAATTTATTGGATGGTATCTCTAAATTCATTTTCTTCGGTTTGTAAAAAAAATATTTCTTTCACTCACTTTTGTACTAAAATCACAAGGTATTCGTATTTATGGTTGAACCAATATGTGATTTATGGCTTATAACCTCTAAATGGCTCCTTAAATTACCTAACAAATGCATTACACTGCCACTCTGTGAGGTGGGTAATTCGACACTATGGACTTAACCACCATTGAATTACTTAAAAATAGCATTACACGCCGCAACACGCGGTGGGTAAATTACTTCACACATCAATATAACGAATATCCCACTACCGCCACACACACACCACAAACACCAAGAACAACTATGAAGCGACAAAATAGGCGCACCCACGGCAACGCGCGAGCATTCCCACTAGTAAACTATAAGGGCCTATTGTGACATTTTGTGAAACTACAATTTGAGGGACCTATTTGTCATTCTTTGAAACTTTGTAAGTACAAGGGTTAAAAGTGTAATTATTGAAAACTACAAGTTTAGGGTCTTTTTGGTAATTTTTGAAACTTACTTTTAAAAGAAAATAAATATATATATTTTTAATTTAAAAGTCCAGGGTTCATTTGGTCATTTTATGAAACTTATATTTCAGGGACTAAAACTAACTTTTAGAAACTTATTTTAACTGAATAGTCTAACCAGGTTAACTTTCATATAAAGGTTTTCTTCTTTAAACACTAACTCAGTTAGTGGATTTAACTAAACAGTACAGGGACCATTTATGTCAACTTTCGAAACTTCAGGGACCAATTATGTATTTTATATGAAAGTATAGGGGCTGTTATGGTAACTTTTCGAAAGTTCAAGGACTATTTTGTACAAAATGAAACTACAGGGACCAAAGTGTAAATATTCAAAAATCAGATTAAAAAGGGGGTCTCCTGTGTTGAGAACCGGCCCTTGCATGATTCGAACTCGTGACCTCTCGTTTAGAACCGCAACGCCTTAACCACTTTATCCTCATACTAGGAGCTATTAGGATATAAGATTTAATTCTTTTTATACACTATTTAGGATTAATAATATTTATTAATTCAGTTTAAAAAACAAAAAGGGTTTTAACCCATTCGAACCGGCCACAAACAAGAATCAAACCCGAACACCCGCTGTACAACACTAAAGCATTACCCAGTTTATCCTCCCATTGGGAGCTGATAAACTTATAGGTTATATTACATTTATATACACATTAGGAATTTAAAATAATAAAACAAATCTGAAACAGATCAGTTGCCGGCATCAATCCGAACCCACTTGTTCATTGTTTATGTGATCCGAAATCATCACCCACGATTCCCCAAACCCCTTTGCCAACCCATTTCGCATTAATTCGACACCTTTTCGTGCCCTTTCGTCTGTAAAATAGAACTTTTATTTTTAAAATTAAAACAGATCAAATCTACTCAGAATTGTTGGATCTGGGATCGAATTGAGCTGCTATATAAGTCCCTTAGACTACCACGAACCTCTTACACCCTTCACATCCTCTAAAACATCGAAACAGACCACCTGTTCACACCTGCAACTTCGCCGGAAGTTTACGTCGCCGGAACTAGTCGAACCGACGATCCAGTCGATACCGGTTAGTTCTTTTTGAACCAATTGCTTCGTATTAGGTTGTATAATGATCCAGTAGGTTCAATTTAGATAAAACATAGGTTTGCCCGATAATTAGAGTCGTTGACTTTTCAGTTTGACTCCGAGTCTGACTTTGACTTCTCATTGGAGAAGATGACCAAATTTCCATTCTGTATTTATTTCATTTAAACTAAACTTAAATACAAACACCAGGCTTGGCCAGTGGTTGTGTTTGTGTGTTTATAACATGTTGACCCGGGTTCGAATCCGGGGACAATCAAACATTTTTATTCTTTTTATTTTTAATGTTTTTAACATTTCAATAATTTTATAACATTATTAGACACTGTTACTTTTATTAAAAATATAAAGTTAGTCAATTTATTTATAAAACTAATTTTTATGATATTAAAACAGTTTATTATTAAATAAATTCATAATAAATCAACTTTCAAGAAATAAATACTGAATTTTTATGTTAATTATTTTAAATGGTGAATTTTACAAAAATAATTATTTTGCTGATATTTTATATAATTTTGATATTTATATAAATAAATAAGTATTTATACTTATAAATCTAGTTTAATTTAGTGTAATTAAATTATATAACTATATAATTTTATCCAAAATTATTTTATGATAAAATATACATTATTCTGAGTTCATATAAATTTAGAATCTAAATTTTTATTATAATTAATTATTTAGATTATTAAACTTATATAAACTTATTTATTGTTATTATAATCATTTTAATTCATTTTATTTATTTAAAATGATTCCATGGCCATAATAATTATTTTAAATCAGTAATATTCAAGTTCAATAATTAAAAATGTTATTTTTAATTATTCAGATTCAATATGATTAATTTGATAATTAATTATATAATTATCATATTAATCCTTTCAAACTATATATTTATCATTGAGTTAAATGCTTGGTTGGTCCATGTGGTTTGCAAAAATTTCACACTTGGTCCCAGTGGTTTACTAATTACACTCGTGGTCCCAAAACTTGTCAAAAGTGCACTCGGTTGGTCCCCAGCCCTAACTTCAGTTAAATTTCTCAGTTAAGTCCATGTTAAATGACCAAAATACCCTTCACTTGCTTTGAACTTTATCATCTTCAACATATACACATTTGCAAACACCCCCCTTTATATCCAGAACTTTATCATCTTCAACAAAAACCCAGAACTTTATCCCTAAACACTTGCTCAACTGATTACCCCCTTTCTTCTTCACCATAACCCTAACTAACCACACATTTTGACTTTACCACCATCATTTTCATCACCATCATCATCTTCAAGAGAGATTAGATATTGGAGATCAGAAGATCAGAGATAATAAGAGATCGGAGATCAGAAGCGAATAGAGAGGAGAGAGACGACAAGAGAGAGAAGAGATCGGAGATCAGAAGAGATCGGAGATCAGAAGCGATCGGAGATCAGAAGAGAAGAGAGGAGAGAGACGACAAGAGAGAGAAGAGGTCAGAGAAGATGGTGGAATGACGGTAGCGCCGTCGCTCACGGCGGCGACGGTGGAGGTACAGGTGGTGGTGACTCCATTATCGACCAACCACCGATTGGCCTACGATTAACCTTCGTTGACCTCTGATCAACTGTCATTCAGCGCTGATTAACGAACAAAGTTGCATAATTTCACTGATTTCAGTTCAGGTGAATCCAGGTATGAAAGTTCATTATTTTTTTCTATGGTTATGAAAAACCTTTATGATGATGTGTTCTTGAATTTTTGAAATTAATTAGTGGGATTGTTATGTGGGTATTGAATTTGTTTATTGAATTTCGCAGTGGGTTTTTTAATGGATCGGAACAGATGATGAAGATGATGCAGATGATGATGGTGATGAAGATGATGATGATGATGATGATTGAGCTTAGGTTTTTAATTGTTCAAGGGTAATATAGTCATTTCACACATACATAATTGAGAAATTTAACTGAAGTTAGGGCTGGGGACCAAGAGAGTGCACTTTTGACAAGTTTTGGGACCACGAGTGGAATTAGTAAACCATTGGGACCAAGTGTGAAATTTTTGCAAACCACAGGGACCAACCAAGCATTTAACTCTTTATCATTTATCAATTTAATTATATTTTTGGCCAACTAAATTAATTTATAATTTTTATAAATTAAATTATATCACTTGTACAATATTTTATCAATGATCATTATATTCAATTATGTTGTGTAATAACACAAATTAATTATATTTGATTTATTATTACAAATGTTATATTAAATCAATTATATATTTTTACAATTATATTATTTATGTTAAATAAATATTTTTCATAAATAATTCCTTTATATCATATTAATTCTCCAAGTCCTCTTGTTAGATTATCCAAACCACATAGTTACCATTTAGACAAAACCCTACAGAATCCTAGAGATTTAGGATTTCCGCTTATTCGATTAAATGTTATTGTTGATACATATTCCATATTGTTGCATGTTCAATCAATTAGAGTGACGTGGAATCTTATTTCCAAGAACTCTCACATTTGCATACGTGTTTGGACTTACCCGAAATCAAGGTGAGTTCATAGTACCTTTTTACAATTATTTTTGGGATGAAACATATGATACGATGTGATACAAACTTACTTGCTATTTGTGGTTCCCCGATTGTCCTTGCATTTGCTTAATACTTGTTGTTGTTGCTTTAACGCGTTTACATTCATTAACTTGCAAAAGCCCAGCGGTTATATTATAGCGCTATAGGTGTGACGCCCCATCTCACTTCCCAAACTATTTGTTGCAATTGTTGTTGTTGGTACTCGTGTGAAACATTTTGGAAGTGTGATGATAGACCCGTGTTACGTCATAACGAAGGTTTGAATGTACCACCAAGTGACTACTTGTATTACTCTTTTGCTTAAAGACATATCACAAGCCACAGTGTTAAACCATTTTCATATCACATTGTTATTTTTTCCTAACAAAACCTATGAATTCACTCAACCGTTTGTTGACCCAATATTTTTCTAACATATGTTTCAGGTGACAATGTTTGATGCTATGATTTGCAAGAATATTTCATATAGGATTGATCAAGACTTATGCCTTAGATTAAATACGAATCTATTGTATTTGTGAAACAATTTGTTATTTTTTTATGTACTCTTATTTACTCGGATGTGAATGCAATCTCTTTAATTGAATCTAAACTATATTTCAACTTAATTTAATCATCATGTGCTCAAATGCATTCTGCCATGTTTCGTGATGCCCTTGACTTTTCCGCCTCTGGTCAGGGTGTCACAGTTTGGTATCAGAGCCATTTATAGGGATTTAGGTTATTAATAATACTTTAACCTAGACTATAACTTACCTAGGGCACTTTCCATTAGCAAACTCTTCCGTTATCTTTGCCTTTGTCTTCATCTATATCCTTATCTTTTGTAACCAATGCCTCGTCACCGCGGATCTCATCTTTAGATTTTACAAATGCTCATCACTTATCCTTAGGTGATTATTTTCAAAACCTCTTCTGATTTTTAAATTCTCATCAAAGTCTTGGGCTCTAATAACGAACTCGTGCAATCTAGAAGGGTGGATGCCTGTATTTGGGGTTTTCTGTCTAGGCAAGCACTTCGTATAAATTCCAACTCGAGGAACCAGTTGTGCTTACCTGGGAATTCTTTGGATGAGTGCCCACTTATAGGCTAAAGCATGACTTCACTAAGTTATAAGAACCTAACTACTTTGACTTGTCATTGATGTCATTTATTCGTGGAATAAATGATATCCATCTTGTTGCGTGTTTTCTCTTATCCACATTGATTTTATGAAACTACTTTATTCCATTATGAAACCATCATGATCTTATGTTTTACCTACCTCGTGTAGATGCCTCCTCGACGTGCATCACAAGACGATGTCCCGAACGCAGAATTGGCAGCTCTTCTTCTTTAACAGATAGCTGCAGTACTTCCCAACCTTGTAACACAACTTTCTCAAGCCACCAACGGACAAAGTAGCAGCAAAACCAACGGAAACCATCATGACTCTCCATGCAACTTCAAACAATTCAACTCTTGCCACCCCACTAAGTTTACGGGGAATGAAGGTGCTACTGGACTCCTTCAATGGACCAAAAGTATGGAGAATACATTCTGCCACAGTCAGTGTACAAATGAACGCAAGGTCGAATTTGCTTCTAGCGTCTTCCAAAAGAGGGCGTTAACTTGGTGGAATGGAATCATGAAGGATCGCACAGCCGAAGTTGCTATGGCTTTGACCTGGGAAGAATTGAAAGTTCTCATGTTAAAGGATTTCTGCCCACGAAACGAAATGAAAGCACTGGAAGATGAGTTCCACGACCTTAAACAAGATAGTGGAGAAAATTGGGCTTATATAAACCGGTTCGAAGAATTGTGCATCCTCTGTCCCACAAACCTAGCTCCCGATCGCTTGTTCGAGAAATTCATTAGTGGACTGCCTAGTTGCATCAAGCACATAGTGACTGGAAGCAGACCAGCCACACTTCGAGACGCTTATGAACTCTCTGCTATCTTGGCGGATGCTCAAGTCAAGGAAGGGAACCTATCCCGAAAGAGCGACAAGAAGACACCATCCAAAGCTGCATCCGACACTATCAAAGCGGCAAATGATGGAGCCCAATCTTTGAGGAAAACCAGGAATGCAAACAAACGCAAAGAAGTCAGAAACTTTGCCATTACAACTCCTGCTCCCGCCAACCAGGCTCCTCCTGCCAAGAAGCCATATATTGGTGGAGCACCGTTATGCAACCGTTGTAACTACCATCATCAAGCCCGTTTTCCTTGTAAACAGTGCACAAGTTGTGGGTGCTTTGGTCATCTTGCAGCCACATGCCGTATACATCAAGCTGTTGCTCCTCCGGCTATTCAAGCTGCTGCACCACCTCGTTATCCCATTGGAACTTGCTTCAATTGCGGTGATCCGAATCACTTCAAAAGAGAATGTCCCAAACTTGCAAATGCTCAACCCGCTAGAGGTCGTGCATTCAACCTGAATGTCAATAAGGCTCGTGCCGCAAATGATGTGGTCAACGGTATGTTTCTCGTTAACAATCGCTATGCTTCTGTTTTGTTTGATCCGGGTGCAAATAGGAGTTTTGTTTCACTTGAGTTTGAACCTTTTCTTGCCTTACCATGTACAAAACTGAGTGAATCATTTGAAGTTATAGTAGCTAGTGGCGATCACTCCATGTTAAATTCTGTCATTACCAATTGTAAACTTAAACTTCATGGCCATGTTTTTCCGATCAACCTTATTCCCATGAAACTTGGATGTTTTGATATCATAGTAGGCATGGATTGGTTAGCTCCAAATCATGCCGAAGTTGTTTGTCATGATAAATTCGTTCGTTTACCATTGCCGTATGGTGAAGTTCTGAAGATCTATGGGGAAGGACCCTATAAAAGTCTCAACCTCATATCTTGTGTGCAAGCTCAGAAGTATTTGCGCAAGAACTACGTGGCTTTCCTGGCCCATGTGGTGGAGAAGAAGGAAGAAACCAAGAACATTAAAGATATTCCAATCATTCGAGATTTTCCTGAAGTTTTTCCCGATAATCTACCTGGTTTACCTCCCGTGCGTCAAGTAGAATTTCGTATCGATCTTGTTCCTGGTGCTAATCCTATTGCCAAATCTCCCTATCATCTTGCACCTTCGGAAATGCAAGAACTTGCTAACCAACTTCAAGAGCTTTCTGACAAAGATTTCATTCGCCCTAGTTTTTCTCTTTGGGGAGCTCCAGTTTTGTTCGTCAAGAAGAAAGATGGTTCCATGCGTGTGTGTATCGATTACCGTGAGCTGAACAAACTCACCATCAAAAACCGTTATCCCCTGCCTCGCATCGATGATCTCTTCGATCAATTACAAGGTGCCACTTGCTTCTCAAAGATCGACTTACGCTCTGGTTATCACCAACTACGCATTTTTGAAGACGACATTCCTAAAACCGCTTTTCGCACACGCTACACTCACTATGAGTTCACCGTTATGCCATTTGGTTTAACCAATGCCCCATGCGGTCTTCATGGATTTAATGAACCGTGTTTGCAAGCCCTACCTAGATAAATTTGTCATTGTATTCATTGATGACATTCTTATCTATTCCAAAACCAAAGCTGATCATGAGAATCACCTTTGATTGATCTTAGACCTCCTAAAGAAAGAACAGCTTTATGCCAAATTCTCGAAATGCGAATTCTGGCTTAAGGAAGTTCAATTTTTGGGACACGTCATAAACAACAAAGGAATTCATGTGGATCCTGCGAAGATTGAAGCCATAAAGAATTGGAGTGTTCCTACCACTCCAACTGAAATCCGTTCTTTCCTTGGTTTAGCTGGGTATTATCGACGTTTCATTGCCAATTTTTCCAGACTTGCTGTTCCACTTACGTCATTAACTCACAAGGGTGAACCTTTTGAGTGGGGACCAAAACAAGATGAAGCTTTCCAAATTCTTAAACAGAAACTTTGTGATGCTCCTATTCTGACTCTCCCCGATGGTAACGATGATTTCGTAGTATATTATGATGCTTCCAAACTTGGCTTAGGCTGCGTCCTCATGCAACGAGGCAAAGTCATAGCCTATGCATCTCGGCAACTGAAGGACCATGAAAAGAGATACACTACCCATGATCTTGAATTGGGTGCCGTAATCTTCGCTCTCAAAATCTGGAGACATTATCTTTATAGTACAAAATGTGTGATTTTCACTGATCACAAAAGTCTCCAACACATCTTTGATCAGAAGGATTTAAACATGCGCCAACGTAGATGGATTGAACTTCTAAACGACTACGACTGCGAGATTCGCTATCACCCCAGAAAAGCGAATGTTGTTGCCAATGCTTTAAGTCGTAAAGAACGCATTCAACTTCATAGCATACAAATCTATTCTGACATCCAAACCCGTATTCTCCAAGCTCAACAATATGTTGTGGCCAGCGGTTATTTGCTTACTAAATTACCTCATAAACTTGATCTCCTTCTCGAGACCAAAGAAGATGGCTTACGACATTTCAAAAACCGTCTGTGGGTTCCTAATCGTAACAACCTTCGTACATTCTTGATGGATGAAGCCCACAAATCCGGATATTCTATTCATCCCGGTGCGGACAAGATGTACATGGATCTTCGAAACCTTTACTGGTGGCCCGGAATGAAAAAGGATGTTGCTCTCTACGTGTCCAAATGCCTCACATGTTTGAAGGTTAAAGCTGAACACCAATGACCTTCTGGATTACTTGAACAACCTGAGATTCTTGTGTGGAAATGGGAGGAAATTGCTATGGATTTCGTAACCAAGTTGCCACGCACTTCTCGAGGTTATGACAGCATTTGGGTGATCGTTGACCGTCTAACCAAATCAGCTCACTTTTTGCCAATCCGAGAAGATTACTCTATTGCTAAACTTGCTAAACTCTACCTTGACGAGATTGTTACTCGTCATGGTGTACCTTTGAACATTATTTCTGATCGTGATGGCCGTTTTACCTCTTGTTTTTTGGGAAACTATGCAATCTGCTTTGGGAACTAGACTAAATCTCAGCACAGCTTATCACGCTCAAACTGATGGTCTGTCTGAACGAACCATTCAAACCCTTGAGGATATGTTACGAGCTTGCGTTATAGATTTTGGTGGTAATTGGGATTCACATCTACCTTTGATTGAATTCTCTTATAACAATAGTTACCACTCTAGTCTTAAGATGGCGCCTTTTGCAGCTTTCTATGGTCGCAAGTGTCGTTCTCCTGTTTGTTGGAACGAGATTACTGAGGCACAAATCATTGGTCCTGAACTAATCCAAGAAACGACTGACAAGATCTTTAAAATTCGTGACAACCTTACAGTGGCTAGAAGTCGTCAAAAGAGTTATGATGATAAACGACGCAAACCCCTTGAATTCCAAGTCGGTGAAATGGTACTTCTCAAGGTCTCTCCTTCGAAAAGTATTGTACGCTTTGGAAAGAAAGGTAAACTAGCTCCACGATATGTTGGTCCTTTTAAGATCATTGAAAGGATTGGTAAAGTAGCCTACAAACTTGAGTTACCTCCTGAACTCAGCAACGTTCATACTACCTTTCATGTCTCAAATCTCAGAATGTGTCTTGTTGATGAAAACCATCATGTACCACTCGACGACATTCACATCGACGACTCCGTGCACTTTGTTGAAAAACCGGTAGAAATCATGGGCCGCGAAGTGAAGAAACTAAGACGAAGCCGCATACCTATCGTCAAGGTACGTTGGGAATCCAAACGTGGCCCAGAATTCACTTGGGAACGTGAGGATGATATGAAGACCAAGTATCCGCATCTTTTTGCAAAAGAATCTCCTACACCAATTTCGGGACGAAATTCTCAAAAGTAGGGGAGACTGTAACCATCTTGGTTTTCACACATGTTTTGTTTTGACTTGCATTGTAACAATTACCGTATTTGGAATGAAACTTATTTGAACATACTTGCTTTGTGCTTATACATGCTTATACCGATACAAACACGTGAAATAATTGCAAATTTGTTGAGTTTTATGCTATTAAACAAGGTTACATAAACTATAAGGGCCTATTGTGACATTTTGTGAAACTACAATTTGAGGGACCTATTTCTCATTCTTTGAAACTTTGTAAGTACAAGGGTCAAAAGTGCAATTATTGAAAACTACAAGTTTAGGGTCTTTTTGGTAATTTTTGAAACTTACTTTTAAAAGAAAATAAATATATATATTTTTAATTTAAAAGTCCAGGGTTCATTTGGTCATTTTATGAAACTTATATATCAGGGACTAAAACTAACTTTTAGAAACTTATTTTAACTGAATAGTCTAACCAGGTTAACTTTCATATAAAGGTTTTCTTCTTTAAACACTAACTTAGTTAGTGGATTTAACTTAACAGTACAGGGACCATTTATGTCAACTTTCGAAACTTCAGGGACCAATTATGTATTTTATATGAAAGTATAGGGGTTGTTATTGTAACTTTTTGAAAGTTCTGGGACAATTTTTATACAAACTAAAACTACAGGGACCAAAGTGTAAATATTCAAAAATCAGATTAAAAAGGGGGTCTCCTGTGTTGACAACCAGCCCTTGCATGATTCGAACTCGTGACCTCTCGTTTAGAACCGCAACGCCTTAACCAGTTTATCCTCCTACTAGGAGCTGTTAGGATGTAAGATTTAATTCTTTTTATACACTATTTAGGATTAATAATATTTATTAATTCAGTTTAAAAAACAAAAAGGGTTTTAACCCATTCGAACCGGCCATGAACAAGAATCGAACCCGAACACCCGCTGTACAACACCAAAGCATTACCCAGTTTATCCTCCCATTGGGAGCTGATAAACTTATAGGTTATATTACATTTATATATACATTAGGAATTTAAAATAATAAAAACAAATCTGAAACAGATCAGTTGCCGGCATCAATCCGAACCCACTTATTCATTGTTTATGAGATCCGAAATCATCACCCACGATTCCCCAAACCCCTTTGCCAACCCATTTCACATTAATTCGACACCTTTTCGTGCCCATTCGTCTGTAAAATCGAACTTTTATTTTTAAAATTAAAACAGATCAAATCCACTAAGAATTGTTGGATCTGGGATCGAATTGAGCTGCTATATAAGTCACTCAGACTCCCACGAACCTCTTACACCCTTCACATTCCTCTAAAACATCGAAACAGACCACCTGTTCACACCTGCAACTTCGCCGGAACTAGTCGAACCAACGATCCAGTCGACACCAGTTAGTTCTTTTTGAACCAATTGCTTCGTATTAGGTTGTATAATGATCCAGTAGGTTCAATTTAGATAAAACATAGGTTTGCCCGATAATTAGAGTCGTTGACTTTTCAGTTTGACTTCGAGTCTGACTTTGACTTCTCATTGGAGAAGATGACCAAATTTCCATTCTGTATTTATTTCATTTAAACTAAACTTAAATACGAACACCAGGCTTGGCCCAGTGGTTGTGTTTGTGTGTTTATAACATGTTGACCCGGGTTCGAATCCGGGGACAATCAAACATTTTTATTCTTTTTATTTTTAATGTTTTTAACATTTCAATAATTTTTATAACATTATTAGACACTGTTACTTTTATTAAAAATATAAAGTTAGTCAATTTATTTATAAAACTAATTTTTATGATATTAAAACAGTTTATTATTAAATAAATTCATAGTAAATCAACTTTCAAGAAATAAATACTGAATTTTTATGTTAATTATTTTAAATTGTGAATTTTACAAAAATAATGATTTTACTGATATTTTATATAATTTTGATATTTATATAAATAAATCAGTATTTATACTTATAAATATAGTTTAATTTAGTGTAATTAAATTATATAACTATATAATTTTTATCCAAAATTATTTTTATGATAAAATATGCATTATTCTGAGTTCATATAAATTTAGAATCTAAATTTTTATTATAATTAATTATTTAGATAATTAAAGTTATATAAACTTATTTGTTGTTATTATAATCATTTTAATTCATTTTATTTATTTAAAATGATTCCATGGCCATAATAATTATTTTAAATCAGTAATATTCAAGTTCAATAATTAAAAATGTTATTTTTAATTATTCAGATTCTATGATTAATTTGATAATTAATTATATAATTATCATATCAATCCTTTCAAACTATATATTTATCATTTACCAATTTAATTATATTTTTGGCCAACTAAATTAATTTATAATTTTTATAAATTAAATTATATCACTTGTACTATATTTTGTCAATGATCATTATATTCAATTATGTTTTATAATAACACAAGTTAATTATATTTGATTTATTATTACAAATGTTATATTAAATCAATTATATATTTTTACAATTATATTATTTATGTTAAATAAATATTTTTCATAAATAATTCCTTTATATCATATTCATTCTCCAAGTCCTCTTGTTAGATTATCCAAACGACATAGTTACCATTTAGACAAAACCCTACTGAATCCTAGAGATTTAGGGTTTCCGCTTATTCGATTAAACGTTATTGTTGATACATATTCCATATTGTTGCATGTTCAATCAATTAGAGTGATGTGGAATCTTATTTCCAAGAACTCTCACATTTGCATACGTGTTTGGACTTATCCGAAATCAAGGTGAGTTCATAGTCCCTTTTTACAATTATTTTTGGGATGAAACATATGATACGATGTGATACAAACTTACTTGCTATTTGTGGTTCCCCGATTGTCCTTGCATTTGCTTAATACTTGTTGTTGTTGCTTTAACGCATTTACGTTAATTAACTTGCAAAAGCCCAGCGGTTATATTATAGCACTATAGGTGTGACGCCCCATCTCACTTCCCAAACTATTTGTTGCAATTGTTGTTGTTGGTACTCATGTGAAACATTTTGGAAGTGTGGTGATAGACCCGTGTTACGTCATAACGATGGTTTGAATGTACCACCAAGTGACTACTTGTATTACTCTTTTGCTTAAAGACATATCACATGCCACAGTGTTAAACCATTTTCATATCACATTGTTATTTTTGCCTAACAAAACCTATGAATTCACTCAACCGTTTGTTGACCCAATATTTTTCTAACATATGTTTCAGGTGACAATGTTTGATGCTATGATTTGCAAGAATATTTCATATAGGATTGATCAAGACTTATGCCTTAGATTAAATCCGAATCTATTGTACTCTTATTTACTCGGATGTGAATGCAATCTCTTTAATTGAATCTAAACTATATTTCAACTTAATTTAATCATCATGTGCTCAAATGCATTCTGCCATGTTTCATGATGTCCTTGACTTTTCCACCTCCGGTCAGGGTGTTACAATAATCTCTAAGAATTTCCATCCAGCATCTCTGTCTCTGTAGGTCCCTCGGAGGTTGAGGTTAAACCTATTCCTTGTTATGTCTAACACACTAGCAAGTGCGGAATCCAAGCTAGCATGCAAACCGAGATAGAACAAGCACAAACACAACATACAATCTTCACGGATTAACACCACTTGTATTAATACGTATGAAAGGTTCGGTTACAATGCAATGTTTACAAATCAGTTTTGCAAACTCTCTCAGTGTGTGTGTTCTCTCTGAATGTCTCACTTCTGTCTATCTGTCCAACTTTTTTTTGTCTCACTGAAGTGAACACAACACATGGGTATTTATACCCAAACCAGCTCGTCTGGTCGAAGGATCAGACAGACTGATCGTAAGATCATCTGTCGACCAGAAACCCATCGAAGGATCACATATACCACGAAGGATGATATCCTTCGTGGTCTATCCTTCGAAGGTTATCTTTCGAGCTCATCGAAGGATATAAACAATCCTTCGATGACACATCCTTCGACCCAGACATGTTACAACCATTTTGTTAACTGTTTGGCCAAGTCAAACCGGAGGATGGTTGGCTTGGTCAAACTTACAAGACTAACAAAGACATCGTTTCGTATCGTTTCGTATCATGACAAAATACAGACAAAGTACAGACACAAGTGCACCAACAAACTCCCCCTTGGCTGTAGCTTTGTCTCGATCTTGATCTTAAATCTTGTAGGTCCCTCGTGTCTTCAAGTCTTTGACGTCCTTTCAAGTCTTCAACGTCGGAGGATCTTTAAAGTCTTCACGTCTTGAAAGCAGAAAGTGTACCAACAAACTCCCCGTTTCATGTAGGAAGTGTGTTGACAAACTCCCCCTTAACATAAGCTCCCCCTTGAGTTATGCTCGTGAAAGTCTTGATCTTTATGAATTGAGATCCTTGTGGTGTTGATGATGGTCAGCGGCAACTCGATCATCTTCATCATTTGAGTGCCTTCACGTCGTGTCTTCCTTCCGAAGCTTGTCATCGACCATGTTCTCCTTGCCTTTAGAATCTGCACATGCAAGAAATCTAAACGCGTAATGAGAACAACTGCTTGGAATATAGTAAACATAAACAAACGACACACGTGTGACCATTGTTTAAACAAACACCGTCCGACAGTTTGAAAGTTTTAACAAATTTTATCAATTTCAGATTTTAACTTTCAACACTTGCAAATTTTGACCGTTTATGAAGATTCAGTCGTTTCGGTTTTCAACCAGGTTTCAGGTAACGAAGACTCGAGATCCAACATCGTACGATCGAAAATAGACTAGAAATAAAATCTTTTTGGCTTTTATAAAGTTTATATTAAAACACACCTAAAATCTTTTTGGTATTTTTGAATATTTCAAATGTAAAGACTGAAAGCAGTAAATAAATATATACAAAGATGCGAAAAAAAATGAAAGCATTAAATAAATATTTACAGACATTCTTTTTGCGAGTTTCGAGGGTAAGAGAATCATATCAGTGTGCGGTCATGTCAAAACACTCTCTTTGTTCAATTAGTTAACATTAAGATAAGCATCCTATATCAATTATCGGTATTGTTGTCCACATAAGCTCAACTTATCAGATGTAATCATGGCGAGGGGATACGTTAAGGTATGATTTATACTTACCGACCAGTGTTCATCCACATCACGACACATTCCCGTATCAAGGTATGCACGAGGGTTCATCTTACCGGTGAGTATACCGATTATCATCTGTTTGACCGTATATGATGTGAGATTCTCACTTATTTTTGTTTGAAAACAAGCCCTATGTGATAGAATCACTTATTGATGAGGAACTTGATTTTCGATGCATGAGGGCACAGGAGCAAATCCGTGAACAGGTCAGTACTTTCGTACAGCAGAGAGACGAACTTGACTCCCGGATAAATGTGATATTTTATCACTTATTTGTTTGGACATGTGATTGTTGATCACTTATTGAGGTCGTATGCAGTATGTACACGTATGTATAGTATCATGGAAGATCTAGACTTGCGTCCCCGTTATTTTTCGGTAAAAGAAACAACCATGATACCCAGATGATAAGCAGCATAAAGACCGAATATCTCAGAACCTCGGCAATCTCTCAAACGAAATTTCGGTACTAAGACCATATGCCAATGAATGGTTCCCACCTGGTCTTCAGTCGATTTAAGATTTATATCACCCTGCACACTTTAAAATGATTGTGAGCCTACCGATACATCTTATATAGAGCTGCTTATCGTTTTTCAGTTTAGGTTTAAAGAGGTTTGGACAGACCACTGATGTACTATCATTTTCTCTTTTGCTCGCCAGGAAACTCATTTTTGTTTTTCTATTGTTTTTGTGTTTTTGAAATTTTGCGATGTTTTTGGATTTTTCAAATTTTGGATTTACTCCCCCTAAAATCAATAAACTAAGATAAAATTTAAAACACAAGGTATTTACAAAAATGATTTTCCGATGTTGGTTTTACTCTTGCTTGACCTTAATGCCGTTTACCAGTAATAAATAGTCAAATCTTGATTTGTCAAATGCTTTGGTAAAAAGGTCGGCACGTTGGTCATCGGTGTGGACGTAAGCAACATCGATTAGTCTTTTCTCAAAGCAATCACGTATGAAGTGATACTTAATTTCGATGTGCTTAGTCTTTGAATGCTGCACAGGATTTTTAGTGATCTGTAAGGCAGCAGAATTATCAACGTAAATAGGAGTAGTTAGGAATTCAAAACCGTAGTCACGCATTTGTTGTTGGATCCATAGGACTTGGGAGCAACAACTTGAGGCAGCAATGTATTCAGCTTCGCATGTTGATGTAGCGACGCACGTCTGCTTCTTGCACTGCCATGTGACTAGGCGATTTCCCAAAAACTGACATCCAGCCGTTGTGGATTTGCCGTCGATTTTGCATCCGCCAAAATCAGAATCACTGAATGCGATCAAGTCAAAGTTATTATCCCTAGGGTACCATAGACCGGTGTCAGGGTAACCCTTCAAATAACGAAAAATCCTTTTTACAGCTGCAAGATGTGAGGCCTTCGGGTTGACTTGATATCTGGCAAGCAGGCACGTTGGGTACATTATATCTGGTCTTGATGCTGTGAGGTACATAAGAGATCCGATCATCGCGCGGTAGTATGAGGGGCTAGTAGCTTCACCCTTCAAGTCTGGAGTAATTCCGTGATTTTGCGGTAATGGGGTACCGATGGGCGTTGCATCAGACATCTGGAACCGGCTCAAGATGTCACCAACATATTTAGTCTGATGGATGAATATCCCAGACTCAGTTTGTTGTACTTGTAGGCCCAAAAAGAAAGTCATTTCCCCCATAGCACTCATCTCGAATTTATCCTGCATAATGCGCTCGAAATTCCTACACAAAACATCATTAGTAGAACCAAAAATAATATCATCAACGTATACCTGTACCAGTAGAAGATCTCCATCTTGTTCTTTGATGAAAAGAGTACAATCGATAAGACCTCTGCGAAATCCATTCTCCAGCAGATAATTAGATAAGGTTGCGTACCAAGCTCGCGGTGCTTGATGTAGACCATAGAGAGCTTTGTTGAGCAACCAAACCCGATCGGGATGGATAGGATCTTCAAAACCTGGAGGCTGTTCGACGTACACCTCTTCTTCCACCACACCATGTAAGAATGCACTTTTCATGTCCATCTGGTATACCTTGAAACCTTTGAATGAGGCATAAGCCAGAAAAATCCGAATTGCTTCTAGACGTGCAACAGGTGCATAAACTTCGTTGTAGTCGATCCCTTCAATCTGACGAAAACCTTGAACGACTAGCCTTGCTTTGTTTCGAATAACGACTCCACGGTCATCCTTTTTGCATTTAAACACCCAACGGGTACCAATCTTCTTGTAACCAGCAGGTTTCTCTACGAGTTTCCAGACACCAAGCTTCTAGAATTGTTGCAGTTCTTCCTGCATCGCTTCAACCCATGAGTTATCTTTCAAAGCTTCTTTCCAAGTTCTTGGCTCTTCCTGTGAGACATAACACGCGAAAGTCCAATCATTTTGTTGACCAGATTCTCGGATATCTGCATACAAGCCTGCATTGTTGTTGTTCCGCAACATGTTTCTTGTTTGAACGCCACTCTGTACATTCCAATGATGTTTTGTTGAGGATGGGTATTGTGAATCCTTGTTTCTGGATTATCTTGAACTGGAATATTTGTACCCAGATTGTTGAGATTGAGATCAACAATCAATTCAAGTCCCGGAATTGACGAAGAGGATGATGCAGTAGCTTCAGCTGTTCTAGGGACATCCACTGGAGGTGTACCCTCTGAAGTACCATGTACTGCTGTTGTTGGAGCCTCTTGATCTGCATCTAGAAATTCATCATCCTCTGAAGATTCGTTCAATTCGGTAGCATCGTGAAAATCCTCATTGTCGAGAGCATTATTGTTCACTGAAGACGGTTCTTGATTGACAATAATGGGACGAACCAACGGTGAATCTGTTGCATTGTCACTCTCGAAAAACATCCTTGCCGCAGCATTTTCTTCAACGGCTTCAACATTGATCGAATTGAAAAAGTCATCGTACTCAAACATCCAAGGCTGACCAGGACATTTGACTGGTAAAGTGTGCCTTTGTACTCTGACTTCAGACCATTCCTCGACCCTTTTAGTCTCTAGATTCCAGACTCTTAAGTTCGGGGTGGAATACCCAAGAAAGTATCCATCAATTGCTCTTGCCCCAAACTTTCCATTAGGATCGATTATTGTGCATGGAGCTCCAAACGGTTCAAGATATGACAAATCTGGTTTCCGTTTGTTAATGAGCTCAAAGCAGGTCTTGTTGTGCCTTTTGACTGTAAGGACTCGGTTCAACGTATAACATGCAGAGGCCACAGCTTCAGTCCAAAATGGAATCGGCAATTGTGACTCTACCAACATAGTCCTAGCAGTCTCGATCAATGTGCGGTTCTTACGTTCAGCGACGCCATTCTGTTGAGGAGTATAAGCCGCACTAAATTCGTGAAGAATACCTTTTGAAGTGCAAAACTCCGCCATGGCATGATTTTTAAATTCAGTACCATTGTCGCTACGTATCCGCCTAACCTTCAAATTATAGAGATTCTCAATCTGAATGATCAAGTTTTTGATAATACCGAAGGTTTCACTCTTATGTGCCATGAACGCCACCCAAGAAAATCTTGAATAATCATCAGTTATCACGAGGCAATATTGATCATTCCTTATGCTTTTGTGCTTGACAGGACCGAACAAATCCATGTGCAAACGTTCAAGAGGAACGGCCACCGTGTTGACTTTCTTTGTAGGGTGTCGCTTCTTCGTTTGTTTTCCTTTCTGGCACGAGACACAGACGTCTTGAAGATGGAAGTTTTTAAGAGGAACACCATTCACCAATTCATTTGATACCAAATGATTCATTTTGCGTAAGTGAATGTGACCCATTCGTCTGTGCCAAGAGATTGTGTCTTTTTCTGTGGCTTTGGAAACGAAACAAGTTGCTTGTGCAGACGTTGTGATAGCTTGGCTCATATCAAGGACATACAAATCATTTATCCTTGGAGCCGACAAGAGAATCCATTCTTTTGGAATTTTGAAGCCGGGTTTCAGCACATAACATCCATTTGCATCAAAGTGTACTGAGAACTGTTTATCACAAATTTGAGAAACACTAAGAAGATTGTGGTCAAGTTGTTGCACAAAGTTGATCTTATCAAAGCTAACAACCCCGTTGGAAATCATTCCTTCACCAGTAATATATCCGCCTTTATCTCCAGCAAAAGCAACATAACCTCCTCTAATAGATTTGACGTCGTAGAGAAGCTTCATGTCGCCTGTCATGTGCCTGGATGCCCCACTATCAACAATCCAATGACTACTGATAGTTCCTCCTGGAACACCCTGCACAGGAACTCACATAATTAGTTGGAGATGGGGACCCAAGCCATTGTGGTCTTGGGTCTTCCATTTTCATCAACAACAATGACTTCTATTCTTTGATGATTTGAGAATTGTGATGGTCCCCCTGAATTTGTGGTTATTTTCGGTTTCCATGTCTGTTGAAATTTACCAGTTTGATTGTTTGAAAATTTAACTTCGTGATTGTTTGAAGTTTTTGAAAATTTTGAACTTTCTGGTTTAACTGGAACCGATTGTTTTTGAACCACTTCATTTTTAAGTGCCTTTTCAACCACCTTGACTTGTTGGCGTTTCTGTTTCTTTTCCCTTTCTCTTACAAGTCGGGGATCTTGTTTTACAGAAACAGATCGCTTTTGGTGATTGTGTTCACGGGGATCATCGTCTTTGGCTTTTAATTTATGAAGATACGGGCAATTTCTGACAATGTGCCCAATTGTACCACATTCAAAACATGATCTTCGTTCAACAAACCCCGAAGTATCATGTGATCGTCTTGCCGATGATGAACTTTGTGATCCCGAGGTACTAGGTTTTGAACAATTTGGTTCATTTCTTTTCATCACAGTTGCTTTCTTGACAAAATCTAAGTTAGATTGATTTTCAAACGTTGCAATTTTGTCCGTTCCCTTAGATTTCACAAAGTTCACATTCTTGTTCTTCTTCTTATTCGGCTTCTTTTGACTTTGAGTCGGTGTCTTACCTTTTGATTTGGCATGATTTTGCTGTTTTTGCACTGTTGGTAATTTCTGATTGCCATATTGTTTTCGAACTTCGGCCTTTGGGATAGGAGGGCACTGTGTTACAGTAACACGTGATCCTGTCTTTCCCAAAAACTTACTTGTTGAATTTTCAAAGACTTTACTGATTAACGATTGATTAACATTCTTAATAGGAAAATCTTTGTCTGAATAAATTTTATCATCACCAACAAGAGTGTACAGCAAATCCACACTCTCCGACTCTTTCTTAGACGAGGACTCGATTGCAATAATCTTAGCGGGTTTTGCAACAGGATCACACAGAATATGATTCTCAAGATGTATGTCCTCTTCGTTTATCACCGCATCAGACTTTGCTGAATCAGTATCATCGGATTCATCATCAGAAGAATCAGCATCCTCAATCACAACTGGAGGATCCTGATTCTGTTCAGCAGTTACAAATGTATCTGCTGACACATCTGAATCTGACGATACTTCTTTCTTGTATCCGAGTCCTGTAGCAAATTCATTAACATCTAGAGGAACAGATGGTTCAAAGTGAGTTCTGTACTCCTCATCAGGCAGTGCATCAAAAATTTTTCTCACGGGTGGTGGACATTTCTTGTAACCTATGCATGTGACATCCCGTTTCTCTTTCTGAACATCAATGATGTGATCCAACACATAGCTAGAGCTCAAATAACTGTCTAACTTGAGTCGGATCGCCTCACTTTCTGTTTTAACACACGCCATTTCCTTTTGCATTACCTCAAGACGAGTTATATACAGGTTAATGTCAGTTTGTTTTCTGGAAACCATTTTTGTCAGCTCTATTTTATCTTTCTTTAACGTTTCAATCATTGACTTAAATTCCTTTTCATGGTTTTCATAAAACATGTTGGCTTCTGTGCACTTGGAAAGATCAACGGTCAACTTTTGGTTGTGAATGAATGTCACATCATATTTCTCTTGCAAAGCCTCGTGTTTGCTTTGCAATTCACACCACTTATCATTCAATGAAGCATGTTTGTCTTGCAAGTCAAACAAACTAGCTTGTAAAGCATCATGTTTGCCTTGCAACTCAGACATGTTTGCATCCAAATCAGCACATTTAACATTTAAACTATCACAATTTTCACAGCTAACTACAGTGGGTTCATCGACACATACCTGACTTGATGAACTGTCGACATTAGCCATAAAGGCTGAATGGAGAGAAGACGAAGAGTAAGCAGCTTGATCCACCAAAATAGATCTTCTTTGAATTCCTGCTGCAGCTTCTTCCAATAGCTCGTCAATATCTGCATTAACTGACGCAGTTGATGTGTCATCTTCCTGATCATTCCCTGAACTCGAGGACTCTTCATCTGAACTTCCACTGTAACCGGAGCTGTCTTCATCTTCAGAAGATTCACTACCATTGGTGGAAGATTCTCCACCACTGGCGTGTTTAAGATCCTTGACAACTTCAGCAAAACAAGCTGTTCCATCTGGAGCATCATTTCCCAACTGGATTGACCAATCACAGCCTTCATCTACTTGAACCACAAGTGCCTGGTTGGCATTAGATGGTCCTGCTTGACTCTGGTTGTTGACAGGCACCAATGTGCGCTCATTGTTCCTTACTTGGTTCTGATTTGCCCTGTTGCCTTGACCTCCGAAAGGATTTTGGTTCCCATGTTGAGATGGTCTCGTACATTCACGCTTGAAATGACCACGTTCACCACAATTGAAACACTTAACAGCCTGCTTATCAAACCCATACTTGGTGTCTTTCTTGCTCTCCAAGCTGGTTCTGCCTGTTCTTTCCATGAAATCCTTTGCTCGTCTAACAGCACTGGCAAAGGCCCACTTGATATCCATCATCTCCATCTCCTCTTTATCAATCTGCTGATAGTCTTCTTGTGTCAGATTAATGTTACCAATCTGACCTTCCACTAATCCACAGTATGCGCTCACCAAAGTGTTTAGCAACTCCATGTGTTCCTTTGCTACTTCCACACTGACTTTAGAAAAGCTTGAGGTGTCGAGCCGTACTGTATTTGGCTTTGATTGTTGACCAGCAGATGATGTGCTTCCATAACAAGCTTGCTGTTGAGGAGGAAGTGGATTCCCATACATGTCTGTTGGTACGGTAGATTGAGGAGGAAGTGGATTCCCATACATGTCTGTTGGTCCGGTAGATCGAACAGGTAATGGATTTCCGAACATATCAGTTGCTCTGATAGGTCGTTGGCTTTGCTGTTGTGGTGCTGGTTGGGGAACTGGATCAAGCGGATTTCCATACATGTCTGTTGCAGGAGGCTTGACCGGAATTTGGATAGCATTGCCATACATGTCAGTGCTAGACACAAACGCTGTTTGAATTGGGGCGTGTGAAGAAGGCTTTGTAGAAGTGCTAGAAGTTCCATAATACATTTCAGGATTCTGTGGCACGGGAACTCTTTTCGCCTTGAGAGTTTCTTCCTGATTCTTGTTTTCCAGGAGTTGAACAAAATCGTTGAAGCTTGTTGTAGCTAAAGTACCATTGTACTTCATGATTTCCAAGAACGTATTCCATTGAGGTGGCAACGCATCTGCAAACCTTTTTACAATCTCTGCAGAAGTTGTAACAACCCCAAAATTTGCCAATTCAGTCAGCAAATGATTAAATTGACTTGTCAAATCACCTAACGATTCATTCTCCATACAAGTAAAACCATCAAACTCTTTCTTTAGCAGGTCTTTTCTCAATTGACGTGTCGCTTCATTTCCTACGCCCCTTGTCTTCAACGCGTCACACAACCTCTTTGTCGTCTTATAACTGACAAATTGATGATAAATATCTTTACTTAACGCCTGAGTAAGAATGGCATATGCCTTCTTTTCCAAATCATATACCTTCTTCTGATCTTCCGTAAGATCTGCAAACGTAGCAGCAGATGATGCGACAACCTCTATTGTTTGATCGAAATCTGTAATGAACCGCAACCACAATTCTGTATTTTGACCAAGAACGTATGTATGAAATCTATCAATCCATCCTGGATATTCATATAAGTGCATCAACTTTGGAGGCCGATTCAAACTTCCGGTTTCGCTCTCGCTTAGGAGAATGCTTTGAATACTTGGAGTTTGATTTGATACGAATGCCCATTGACCGGTAGAAGTTGCATTAGAGGATACCGGTGCGGGAGACGGAGTACCAAAATACATGTCTGTATTTACCGGAGTATTCCATCTTGGATTCATTTTTGATCAAAAATAATAAAACCTGAAAATCACAAACTTGTTAAACATAAACAGATTAAGTTCGAAAGATCAACACTTGTTCGAAGGATCAACAGTGTTCGAAGGATTACTGTTGAGTTTCGAACAATGATTTCGAAAGACTCCCCAATCGAAGGATCCTTGTCTTTCGAAAAAGAGCAGTAAAACGAAAGATGTATGCTTCGAAAAGATTCCTTGGAACGAAGGATAAGTCACCAACTTCGAAGGATGTTCGAAGGATGATTATCTATCGAACCTCCCTTGATCGAAAGATGATCTTTCGACTTCGAAGGATATCTTTCGAACTGCCCTGACACAGTTGACAAATGAGACAGGTTGGTGAAAAAGTTGATGGGTTGGTAGAAACTTTCGGCAGAAGGTATGTTCAGACCATACTTTCTGCCAAAGCAGATTTTGAACCAATAAAATATTACCAAAAAACGAAGTAACAACCCAGAAACCGGTCACCGGAGTAGCCGGAATTTTGGCCAGAAATTACCAAACACCTCAAAAACAAGTTTTTAAGTTACCCAACCCGTCATGCAACACACCCGGTTAGTTTAGAACACGTTTTAACGTAAAGATAAGCGAGAAAAACAGTAAAAACGGCTCCAAAAACCAAGTGAGTTTTGTCCAAACACTCCAAAGTCTTGTAAACTCGGTTTTTAACAAGGAAAAGAGCCACGGCTCTGATACCACTTGTAGGTCCCTCGGAGGTTGAGGTTAAACCTATTCCTTGTTATGTCTAACACACTAGCAAGTGCGGAATCCAAGCTAGCATGCAAACCGAGATAGAACAAGCACAAACACAACACACAATCTTCACCGATTAACACCACTTGTATTAATACGTATGAAAGGTTCGGTTACAATGCAATGTTTACAAATCAGTTTTGCAAATTCTCTCAGTGTGTGTGTTCTCTCTGAATGTCTCACTTCTGTCTATCTGTCCAACTTTTTTTTGTCTCACTGAAGTGAACACAACACATGGGTATTTATACCCAAACCAGCTCGTCTGGTCGAAGGATCAGACAGACTGATCGTAAGATCATCTGTCGACCAGAAACCCATCGAAGGATCACATATACCACGAAGGATGATATCCTTCGTGGTCTATCCTTCGAAGGTTATCTTTCGAGCTCATCGAAGGATATAAACAATCCTTCGATGACACATCCTTCGACCCAGACATGTTACAACCATTTTGTTAACTGTTTGGCCAAGTCAAACCGGAGGATGGTTGACTTGGTCAAACTTACAAGACTAACAAAGACATCGTTTCGTATCATTTCGTATCATGACAAAATACAGACAAAGTACAGACACAAGTGCACCAACAGTCTCATATTTAACTCCTTTTGCCCGAAAACATATCTGAAACTCTTATGATCGGTGAAAATGGTAAACTTACTACCGTAAAGATAATGTCTGCAAATTTTCAGGGCAAAAATTATGGCTCCTAACTCTAAATCATGAGTTGAATAGTTCTCTTCATGATTCTTAAGTTGTCTATAGGCATAGGCTATAACCTTTTGACGTTGCATCAACACACATCCATAACCTAACTTAGAAGTGTCACAATAGACTACAAAGTCTTTAGTTCCTTCTGGTAACGCTAGTATGGGTGCGTTGGTTAATCTTCGCTTAAGAATTCTAAACGATTCTTCTTGTTTTGGTCCCCATTAAAACTTAACGAACTTACAGGTTAATTTTGTTAAGAGAATGGCTATTCTAGACAAATCTCGGATAAACCGTCTTTAATAACCTGCCAGTCCTAGAAAACTTCTAACCTCCGTTGGTGATTCAGGGACTTTCCATTTAGTAATCGTCTTGATCTTTGTGGGATCCACATGAATTCCTTCATGATTGACTATATGTCCAAGAAATTGCACTTCTTCTAACCAAAATTCACATTTTGAAAATTTAGCGTAAAGCTTTTCTTTTCTCAGCAAATTTAGGAGTGCATGCAGATGCCCTGCATGTTCCTCTTTACTCTTAGAGTAAATGAAAATGTCATCTATAAAGACAATTATGGATTTATCCAGATATGGCTTACATATTCTGTTCATCGTGTCCATAAATGCGGCTAGGGCATTGGTTAAACCAAATGGCATGACAGTAAATTCATAATGGCCATACCTTGTCCTAAAAGTGGTCTTAGGAATGTCCTCTACCTGTACCTTTAATTGATGATATCCTGAGCGTAAATCGATCTTGGAAAAGAATCGAGCTCCTTGCAATTGATCGAACAGATCATCGATTCTCGATAATGGGTACCGATTTTTAATCGTGACCTTATTCAATTCTCGGTAATCAATGCACATATGCATTGACCCATCTTTCTTCTTGACGAACAAGATTGGTGCTCCCCATGGTGATGAATCCTTTCTCTAAAAGTTCATCCAGTTGTTTCTTTAATTCTTGCATCTCTGTTGGTGCCAAACGGTAAGGTGCTTTGGCAATTGGTGCTGTCCCTGGTAGCAGATGAATTCTGAATCCGACTTCCCTGTTTGGCGGTAGTCCTGGTTGCTCTTCTGGAAACACATCTGAGAATTGAGATACTACGGGAATATCTTTCAATTCTTATCTTTTAGTGATGATGATTATGGAAATCATATACACTAGTGACCCTTTTCTTGCATAACTGACTGCTTTCATCACAGAGATGAACTTTGTGGATTGAGTTGGCTTATCTCCTTTAATTGTGATCTTTTCACCCTTTGGTGAATTTACTTGTATTGACTTTTGATCACATAGAATACTGGCTTTATTGGCTATCAACCAATCTATTCCTAATACAATATCAAATCCTGCCAGATTCATTGGGTAAAGATTTGCAACAAAATTATGGTTTAAAATTTCTATTCTTGCTCCCTACAAGATTTCAGTGATCTTAATGGATTCTCCATTTGTTGTCTCTACTAGACATTCTTGTTGAAGTTTAGTTAATGGTTGATTGAGAAGTTTGCAAAATGAAGTATTAATAAAGCTTTGGTTCGCACTAGAGTCAAATAGTACATTAGCAAAAACATCATTAACTAAAAACGTACCGGCTATTACGTCCGGAATCATCTTTGCATCTTCGGCTGTTAGAACAAATGCCCTAGCATTCTTAGTAGTCTTGTTATTCATGGCTAGAGCTAGTTTCGGACAGTTCAGCTTGATATGTCCTTTTTCTCCACAGTTAAAGCACACTCCATTACTAGGTTTCTTCCTACTGTCTTCTTCATTGTGTCCTGGTATCTTGCAAAAATAGCAGTATGTGGAGCATCTTCCTGAATGCTTTCTTTTGCAGGCCTTACAATAAAGTATAGAGGTAGAAGCTACATTTCTCCCACGGTTGGAATTACTGTAGCGAAATTCTTGGGTTAGCCTTCGAGCTAGGTTCTTCCTCTGGTTCTCTTCTTATGTACGTACTAGCTCATCTGTCAAGGTATTTGCTAGTTCTACAGCTTCTTATATGGTTTGGGTTCTAGCTGCCTTGACTACATGTTTAATCTCACTTATTAATCCCCAGATGTAACGGGAGATTAATACCGGTTCTGGCGATACTAGGGTTGGCACTATTCTAGCATATTCGAAGAATACGGTAGTGTAACCCTTATAGTCTACCCCAGTCATTCTATGGTTTAAGAACTTATTAGCTATCTATTCTTTTTCATTGGGAGGACAAAATTTCCTTTTAACCATATTCTTAAACTCAGTCCATTCCATAATATATACTCTGTCACTCCCCCTAGACTGGAGAATAGTATTCCACCATTCTAAAGCGGCATTCTTAAACAGATTGGAAGCAAACATGATTTTGTCTTCCTCTGCACACTTGCTTATTTTTAAGACTGCCTCAGTCTTTTCTATCCAGCATAGAGCTGCAATGGCTCCTTCATTGCCCGAGAATTCTATTGGTTTACAAGACCAGAATTCTTTGTAAGAACAACCATAAGACATGGTTCTTCTTCTTTTTGGAATAGGCACTTGAAGTAACGGTCCATTGTTTACGCTGTGACTGGGTTTGGTAGGTGGTCGTTTACTTCCACTATTACTTTTATTATTTCCCGCTTCCTTAACCGTTTTGATAATATATGGCATAACGTCTATAAATCCTTATGCCACTATGTGTTGGATGGCACTGTTATCTAATTGGTTGTCGTTATTATCGTTATTCGGGTTTTCTTGATTCACCTCGTTGTCCATCTGGATTATAATCATTTACCAAGTACTAATATCACAACACAAATTTTTTTATGCGAACAATCACACGACAACACATTGATCAAAATCGTTGTGCATTGCGACATTTACTCTATTATATATATATATATATATATATATATAATACAAACACAACTGGAATTTAAAATACAATACTAGTATGCATCAGTAGGTATTGGATTTTAATTGATGATATATATATATATTATTATTTTAACTTACACACACACACACACATATATATATATATATATATATATATAATATTATTATTATATATTATTTTTTTAACTTACACACACACACACGCATGTTACGCTCGTCGTACTTCCAAACGAGCCTCTCCCCTATTTGCCTTATCTTTTCACTTTCATCTAATAACTCCTCACCAAAGGTGCAAAGTTCTTGCACGTTCTCGGTGCTCATGGGTGGTGCGGGTGCTGGTATCGGGTCAGAGTACTGTGGCATTGGTTCTTCATATGGGTATGGGTTCTCTAGGATCTCTCGAATATATTGGTCATTATCCCAGTATGGATCTAGAGGGTTAAGGTTAGGTAGGGTGCTACTGGGTTTTGTATGGGTTCCTCTTGTGGGTAGAGTTCTCGATAATCCATATGGTCGTCAAACCATGGGTCATAATCTGGACGATGGGGTGCTGGGACTCTAGGGATTTCGGCTGGGTCGAAGGCAGGTACTGGAATCTGATCTCCGGGGTTAGGTTCTATTTCCATGGGTTGAGTTGGGAACAAGGGTAGTGGTTGTGGTGCTATGATTTATTCTAAATTTGGGTTTACGGCTGTGGTAGCTAGTATGTGGAAATTGGCCAGTCATCTATTGATTAAATCATGAGTCTGGGCATTCATCACCCTATTTGCAGCTGCTAAAGCTCGTTGCTGCTGTAACTTCATCATTCTTTTCCTACGCTCGTTAGCTCCCCGACTGACCCATTGTAACAACCCGCTTTTTGAAGTCAAAGTCAAAGTCAAAGGAAGAAAAGATTGCTAAATGCGATCTGTCACTCCTTACTTAATTATTGATTGTACTCCTTGACTTGTTAATCGATACTTTAATTTGTGTTACTTTAGTTATATTATGTGGAGTAAATGCTAATTAATCACAGTTTATCGCTAATCTATTTATCGCTAATCTCATCGCGATCGCATCGCAACTTGAATCGCATGTTCTGGATATTGTTTTACGTGTGTGTGCTTTTATGTGTTACATGTGCACGTTTACTTATATGTTTGTGGTGATTAATCAAAAACGCAATTGCAACTCTATCGCAACGCAATCACATCGCGAACTGGGAACGCAAGGTTATTTATGTTGTTGTATGTTATTATGTTATTTGTGTAGCTATTGGCTAATACTATCGCATCGCTTAATCGACCCTCGCTTAAACGCCTCGCAACGCTCAACGCATGAAACGGAACAACGAAACCTAACTCACTCGAACCATCCGATCGGAGGACCATTCGATCGAATGGTCATCTGTCCGGATGACGATCCGATCAGATGGCCCTCCGATCGAATCACTTACACCGCCTCACTCTCCTCTCACCTATAAATAGCACCTGTCACATCACTGTTCATGATGTGACAGCTCTCTCGTTCGACCAGCACGCTTTTGGCCCTTTTTCTCTCAATTTCTCGCGATTCCTATAAGTTTTCATCTCAAATCCTGTACTTTCTTGATCTACACACACTTCTTCATCATTTTCACCAACAAATCTTAACTTTTCACCATGAAATCCATCTGATTTGGGCTGGTCATTGATGACGTCATCTCGGGCTCTTATGAACTTCAAAGTATGATCTCATTCCACCAAAAACAACTCAGATCTAAGAGATTTCAACATGTTTAAACACTAATTTCATCATAATCTAAACATTTTCCAATTGATTTCCATAATTCTTCAAAACTCTTAACTTTCCTACTCAAAATTGATAGAATCTGAGCTCATTCAAACCTTCTGCTCATTCTCTAGTGAAGTGCTGTTGAGAACTGATTCTATCGACGAGATGACCGAACTAACGGGTTGAACATGAACAACCATCAAGAACAGTTAAATGATCAGATGGGGTGGTTCCCATCCGATCGGATGACTTAGACTTGATGGGGTTTCCGTTGTTTAACATGTAGTCACACCGTCTCGGTTAAACCGCAAAACTTTTTAAACTTAGCAAATTTTTCAGATTTCGAAACGAACAGGTTACCAAACGGACTGCTGTTCGACCCGATAGACATCCGATCGAACGACAATCCGATTGGACGACTTGTGACTTTCAAATAACTTAAACTTTTTACAAATCTTCAAAGGTTATCCGTTTCTGACGAATAGTCATCCGATCGGATGACCATCCGATCGAATGACTATTCAATCAGGAAACTCAGATCTTAAACTCTAAGATATCTCACGTGGAACAGATTGCCATCCGATCGAACGATCATCCGACCGGATGGCCGTTCGACCGGACGACCTGAAAGGTAGAGATACTTCCTATTTTATAAAATGCTACAACGAAAACTTCAAAGTCACATCATACACAAACACATCCATCCTAAACGAATGACAATCTGACCGAATGGCCATCCGACCGGATGACCATCCGTGCGGATTGCCATCTGATCGGCTGAACCTTCGTCACTTGTCCCACTCCACCGTTTAATGCACTGTTCATCGCTTACGCTATCATTCTGTAATCAGGCTAACTCTCCAATGCTCCCTTCAATCCAAGACTGTGTTTACTCGTTAAACACGATCTGTGAGTATACTCGAACCCTTTTTGTCTTATGCACTTTTGGGTGTTACATACGTTATCTATTTCAAATCACAATCGACACACAACGCAAACACTTTTATACGCTGACTGTTATTGCATGTTATACGTGTTACTCGATGAATGCTTATATGTTATGTTTACACAGTGATTTTTTCCTGACACCTTAGCAAAGATAGTACTATAGTTTAGACTCTGCACCTGTCATGGACGGGGGTTGTTAAGGGATTTACTTCACGTGTCATAGTGGTGATATGTGTTACGCATTCTACAACTCGCAGTCATGTCTGTGCATATTTCATTGTCGATAACTTGCTAGCTTCAATTTTCAACATGTTACATGCTGGTTATGCGTAAACCGTTTTCGCTATCTGTTACGCTATTAAACCTGTATGCTCACCTTTACACTATGTGTATTGACCTCTATTTTAACGTATGTGACAGGTGTTTAGGATGCTGTGCTTTGCCTTGCTTTTGTGGAATCATGCTAGGGGAGTCTAGAAACTAAACAATTAATATTTGAGTTTTCGAAACTATGATTTATCTTTGAGATAACTATGTCTGTAATAACTGCTTTACTTGATATGTTATGGTATGGGACATAATGTTAAATATCTGGTAATTTAGTTGTTATGGATTTCTCCTGGAAAATCTGTTTCGCTCAGTGCCTCACCCCGATGTTTCCGCCATCGGTTGGGGTGTGACAGATTGGTATCAGAGCCATCACTATAGGGAATTAGGCAAGACTCGACCTAGTGTGGGTCGATGTCTTAGAAACGACCTAGTCTATAGTCTAAGTACCAACAGACCGCCTTGTGCAAACCCATTAAGGGTTCTGCACGAGCCTATTTCTGTTAATCAATCGACTTGCGAACATACTACACCCCATCGACCTTTCCTAAGGTAGAGCACTATCACTCTGCCTTTCCTAAGGCAGCATCGCACACTCTATTTTAAAAAAAATGGACGAGTGATTAGATCGAGACTAGGTGTGAAAACCGCAAACTCCCGATTAGATCACTTGTTCGACGCGCATTTTTACTATAAACACGAGAATTTGCGTTGGATCAGGAGTGAAATCCGTACTTTGACGCAAATATCCCTCTCTATCTCGTGATTCTATCACACAAACAGGAATGCAGTCGTTAAGTTAGGGGTGAAACCCGAACCTTGATGACACGTTCCGTTCTCTATTTTGGTTTTAAAAAACTCTCACCAAAGTCTCGATGGATTCCAACGACTCGAGTTACGTGAATAACCGAAAGGATGCGTGCCATTCACCGTATGCTGGTGATAGAGCACAGTCTATTAGGCCAAAGCGTGTACTCGGAGTCCTTGAGAATACTCAAATCACTTTGGGTAAGTCGACGTCTATCAGCCAAGACAATCTATCTTCGATTTCAAGCTCGCAATCGTTGATTTTATGTCTTTTGATTCTAAGCCCGCAACCATTGACTCTGTGATTTATCGCTTTTATGTGGAATTTGATGTGTTTTATGTGGTTTTACATGTTTATGTGTTTCGATTTTTGGTGATTTATACGCTTTTCGTTGTACGCTTTGTTCAAAACACACTACACAATTACCTCAATACGCTAACAAATCGCTGCTACTCCGTGGATAATCGCATGCTATGTTACTCGCTTATGTTATACTACTCTCTATGCTACTCGCTGTGTTATTCGCTACTCGCAATCGCTACCCTCGAACGCGCCTTGCGAACCTTGAATGATATGTGAATACGTGCAATATACGTAGGTGAATACGTGCAAAATATAGTGTGATGCATGGTTTACGTGCATATGTGGTTTATGTGCCTATTTGACTTCGTGCTTACAAGTGAAATTGTTCCTGAGCTTTATTGAGTAGAAATAGTAGTGCATGTGAGGTGAGTTCGATTATATAGTGTTTTGAGTCCTATGGAGATGTTTGTTGCAGACAATGTTGTCATTAGGTTCGCATACCTCCCGCGCTGCTCATCAAAACCATGCTGACAAGCGTATCGCTTCTCTAGTCGCAAAGCAGATGGCTAAGGTCATTCCACAAATTGTCAGCGAGCTTAATGAGAACGACAGCAAGTCCTCTGAGGAATCAAGGACCGACTCTCCAAAGGGTACTTTCAGCTTTAAGCAGTTTAAAGCCTGTGGCCCAAAAGACTTCACAAGCGAAGACGGACCAAGCGCTATGTTTCAATGGTTTGACTCAATTGAAGTCACGTTGCGCCAGAGTGGATGTCCCGATCACCTATGCACTATTAATTTCCAGTCCAGGGCTCTGGATTGGTGGACCGCCGAAAGGAACAAGCGTGGGAACGATGCAGCCTATGGGCTTACTTGAGATGAGTTGAAGGAAATCATGATGAAGGAATTCTGCCAGCCCCATGATCTCCAAAAGCTGGAGAACGAATTTTGGAACATCAAGCAGGATGGTGGCGATAACGTCGGTCTGACAGCTCGCTTTAAGCAGCTAAGTATCATTTGTCCAAGCCAGGTGGCAACACCTGACATGACGATCAAGAAGTATATCCGTGCTTTACCGGATTGTGTTGCTGACTTCGTGCAAGCCGCGAAGACAACAACCATCGAAGAGACATACCTACTCGCTGCAAAGATTAATGACAAGCGATTGTTGGCTGGTTATTTCAAGAATACCACCAAGAGTCTCCACCAAGCTACCGCTTCCCCCACCGCTAAAACCGCCGCACCGCAATCTTCCAAGTCTTCTCACCGCAAACGCAAGCAGAACGACAACAACAGTAGCAAGAATGTCACACCCCAACCGATGGCGGAAACATCGGGGCATGGCACTGAGCGAAACAGATTGTCCAGAAGTTTCCATAACAATTAACAATACCATTCAATTTAACTAATACGTCCCATACCGTACCAAAAACAGTAAAATAATTATTACAGACAAAAAAATCCAGGCAAATATTCTGTTCCGACAACTCAGATTTAAAATGGTCAGCAATTGTTTATCTGCTTCTAGAGACCCTTAGTTTGACCACTACAGACAACTATTTGTTGGGCTCTAAAGCTTTATTCTAGCTTCAAATTCCTACCAAGTGTGCGTCCTAAGCACCTGTTACATACGTTAAAATAAAGTCAATACATAAAATGTAAAGGTGAGCATACAAGATTGATAATAGCATATAGAGTTCGAATTCGTTTACGCGTAACCAGCACGTACACATAGTGAAATGAAGCACGTTAGTTATCGACATAGATCCATCGATACCAATGACTGCGGGTTGACTGCCCGAGGCAGTTCGCAATACATGATTACCACCGTAATCCATGCAAGTAATGGTCCTTAACAACCCCCGTGTGAACGGGTGCTGAGTCCAAACTATAGTACTATCGTTGCTAAGGCAGGTAGACAGCATTCCATGTGTAAACATAACAAACAAGCATTCATAAGCCACGTATAACATGCATTAGTGGTTAGCGTTCAAATAGTATTGAGTAGCGTGATTGTTGAAGTTTAAATATTCGTAACGTATGTAACACCCAAAAGTGCGTAAAGCAAAAATGGGTCGAGTATACTCACAGCGGTTAATGGATTGAAGGGAACGCTTAGCGAGTAAGGTTAGCCTGAATAGATTCGATTAGCATAACGATAAGTGACGTTTTACGTGTCAAGTGGTGCAAAGAGCAAATGGGTCGGATAGTGGTTCGATCGGATGGTAATCCGAACGGACAGCAATCCATGCGGATAACAATCCGTTCGGATGGTCATCCGGTCGGACAGCTTGTCCGGTCGGATGACGATTCGAGTGGATTGTTTCTTCCTATAAGAAGAATGTGTTTGTGTATAATGGCTTGACTTTTGAAGTTTTCGTTGTAGCATTTTGAAAGCATTAAAGTATCTCTATCCATCCAGACGGTCGATCGGATGGTTAGTCGTGCGAATGACAATCCGTTCGGACGGCAACTTAGTGGTGAGATTACTTAGTGAAGGTAAGCTCTAAACAGAAGTGTCACTCGATAGGATGTCCATCCGATCGGGTGGCAACCCTGTTAATGAACATGTTGAAAATTGTTTAAGTCTTTAAAGTCTTAGTATCTCATGATCCGAAGAGTAATCCAGTCAGATGGTTGTCCGATCGGATTGCAGTTTGTTTGATACTAAAACTTCAGATAAGGTGGTTTAAAGGTGGGACCCAAGTGTGATCCGTTCGGATGGCAATCCGTTCGGATGACCTATCCGATCGGACAGCAGTCCGGTTGGACAACATTCCGTTCTTGTTGTTCCGTTCATCCTACACTTGGTCGTTTTGATGGTTTGTCGTTTTGTCGAGACGTTTTGACAACGTGTTAACCAACAGAACCCCCAGTTTGACCCAGATGTCCAACCTGACCAGGAATTACCCTAGTTCGGCCAGTTACCGGCTCGAGACGGTTGTTCTTGATTAACCCGAAATCGGTAGTCTCGTGGGTAGAATCCAGATCTTGAGCTAGTACAACATTACGATCGAGTAGAAGACTAGATCAGGGTCGGATCCTATCGGTTTTGAGTATATTGAGTGCAAAAGAGTTGAAAGAAGGTTAGAAACCATCTTTCAATCCTTTTTCGCCACGTTTATGTTGGGATCTTTACAAGATCTTTGTGCAAATCGGTTAGATCTAAGTTGTTCTTGGTAGATTGAGGCCAAAACATGAAGTTCTTGAAGAACACATGATGACGTCATCCTAGAACACCCGAAATCTAGTGATTTCACTGTTAAAAGTTAAGATTTAAAAGATAGAAAGGTGTAGGAGTGCATGTAGATCAAGAAAGTACAAGATTTAGGACGAGATCATACCTTGATCGAGAGAAATCGAAGAAAAGGTGGGGAGCACGAGCTGTTCGGACAGAGGGTTTCCAAAAGTAGAAAGAATGACAATGACAGGGGTATTTATAGGATTCCAAAAGAGGAAAGGGCTGTCCGATCGGATGACACACCGCTCGGATGACTTATCCGGTCGGATGACATTCCGGTCAGATGGCACCTGGTCTGTGGCATTGTGGCTATCCGATCGGATGGCTATCCGGCCGGATGGCACTTGGTTCGAATATTTGACACGACTTTTTTTGCTGAGTCGATTTCGATTGCGAGCGGTTCGATACGATAGAGTTTCCTAATCCAATTACTTTCAGTCCCAATCACTCATATCGAGCACTATCCCTTCTCCACTAATTTTCATAGTTCGATTGTGATTCGAGTTCGAGTTCGATTTTGAGTTTCGATTGATTACCACAACACAACGTAAATAAACATGCACAGATAACACGTAAGGCACACACACACGTATATCAATAATTAAAATATGTAGCTCGAGTTGCGATTCGTTGTCGATTTGATTAGCATAACTTGATTATCAGTTGATTAACTTTATCGCATTGTTACTTCCTATAGTTCACAGTCGTAAGTCGATTAGATAGCGATTAACATACGTCGGTTATTGTCATTAACAACACTTACTCCACATAATACAATCAAAATAAAGAAATTTCTATAAATCAAATTCGTATCATCAGTCGTTGACTCCAACCTTGACTTTGACTTGTAAAAACACGGGGTGTTATAGCCTCCCCTTGTTTAGGGAATTTCGTCCCGAAATTAGGCTGGAAGCTGTACAACACCGTGAATCACATTTGAGAACTTTCTCTCTCTAGACTTTCTCTTTAAACAACTGCGGGTACTTCGCCTTCATGTCGCTTTCGAGTTCCCAAGTGAACTTTGTGCCTCGTTTGCCTTCCCATCGGACTTTCACGAAAGGAATGCGAGAGCGTCGGAGTTGCTTGGTTTGGCGATCCATGATTTCGACAGGCTTTTCCACAAAGTGTAATGTTTCGTTCACTTGCAGATCGTCGAGAGAAACGTGTAAGTCGTGGTCGGCTAGGCACTTTCGGAGGTTTGACACGTGGAAAGTCGGGTGGACGTTACTAAGTTCCTCCGGTAGTTCGAGTCTGTAGGCGACTTTTCTGATCCTTTCCAGAATCTTAAAAGTTGAAACCTTTTGTAACACCCCGTCCCGGAACGGGCCGGCGTGTCACAATAACAGTGGTCAGATCAAAAACATAATTCCATTTATACTTAAATGTATTACAAGGCTTTACAACTTAATAAAGGATATCTAATCCATTACAATTATTTCTACCGTCTTGTCCAAACACTCGAGCACTCTTCCATATCCCCTGTCCCAGATTGTCCTGATAACCTGACGTAAAGAAGAAAACACAACAAAGAAAAACGTACGTCTGAGCAAAATTTTGAAGAGTTTTGCCCAGTGTGCGGATAGAGGAATACAAAAAGCTTATTTTATTTTAATAACCGGATGGAACTTGACGATGCAAATAACTTAATTTCATAATTATATCTTACGGATGTACCCATGAGCAAACTGAAAACGTGACAATACACAGGTAGCTACTCCTGTATACTTATCACACGAAATGGCAAGTTGGCATACCTGTTATCCATTTCCTGAAAACTTAAATTCTAGGATCCGATCCATACGCCTCCTAATATATGTACCACACTTGTACTTTAAGAGACGCCGTGAACTAATCTCTCCGTCACGGATGGAGCACATGAGGTTGATGCCACAACAACATGCTCGTGGGACACTCCACGAGAAGCGATACTCAGGGTATCAGAGTACAAATGGTCTTATTCACATAACTTATAAAACTTATTTTCGGAACATATATTGGAACATGCGATAATGAGTACAACTTAACAGAAAAACTATCGCATGACATGAAAACTAAAATCAAGGAATTCAACGGACTGTCAAATGAATCAATAATCAAAGACGTGAGGAGTTTTAAAAACAAGACATAGTAATTTAAAACAATTTGACTTGAGTAACATAATACTTATATATCATATTAAACTTGTAACTTATTTACTTATAACTTATAAGTCTTAAGATATTTAACTTGTAACTTGTAAAATACGAATCTTTGGCGAGATTGAAAATATAAGAGTGGAACCAGTCATCAAGGTATGGTTATCAATCCTATCTTGACAATTTCGTCCCCAAAATGTGGTTTATTAAACGAAACAAGATAAAATCTTGACTCGTTAATAAGGAACCACTAGAGTAGGAAATGAAACTCGTATAAAATAAACCATTTTCTAAATAACTGATGTAAAACAAAACCTTTTCAAAACGTTTATAACTTACAACACGTATTTCCTAACTTAATCTTAATACGGAACCTCTATTCAATTGACATAAATCAAAAGAAAGAATTCTATCCGTACCCAACGGACATAAATCGAAAGAAAGGAATTCTATCCGTAAGGAACTTATAACTTATTTCATAACTTAATCTTAATACGGAATCTATAACTTATTTCATAACTTAATCTTAATACGGAATCTATAACTTATTTCATAACTTAATCTTAATACGGAATCTATAACTTATTTCATAACTTAATCTTAATACGGAATCTATAACTTATTTCATAACTTAATCTTAATATGGAAACTTAATTTCAGGAACGACATCAATCAAAAGAAAGGGATTCTATCCGTACCCAACGGACATAAATTGACAGAAATGGTTCTTATAAAAACGACATAAATTGAAAGAAAGGATTCTTATAAAAACGACATAAATCGAAAGGATTCTACCCGTACGATATATCAGAATTGACAGAAATCGAAAGAAAGGAATCTACTCGTACGATATATCAGAATTGACAGAAATCGAAAGAAAGGAATCTACCCGTACTGAATTTATAACTTATACTTAGATCTTAATACGGACTTTAAAATCAGAAATGATATACTTGTATCAAATGAAGTAAATTGAAAGAAAGGAACCTATCCGTAATAACTTTAATACGGAAATTCTTATATTCAAATGACATAAATCGAAGGAAAGGAACCTATCCGTACTGAACCTATAACTTATACCTTAGATCTTAATACGGATCTATTCGTACGAAACTTATAACTTAATCTTAATACGGAACCTAAAATCAGAAATGAGATACTTATATCAAAATGACATAAATTAAAAGAAAGAAATTCTATTCGTATGGAACTTCTAACTTAATCTTAATACAGAACTTAAAATCAGAAATGATATACTTAAATTCAAACGACGTAAATCGAAGGAAAAGAACCTATACGTACTCAACGGACATAAATTGAAAGGATTCTATACGTACGGAACTTATAACTTATTTATTTACTAAATCTTAATACGGAATTTCAAATCAAGAATGATATGACGCAAATCGAAAGAAAGGAGTCTATCCGTACCTTAAAATCTCCAGGTGATGCTATCTTGTTTTCAATTGTAGGTTTATACGAGCAGAGTTTATCCTACTGATTATCTTCTTAACCTAATTTGCTCACAAACTAGGTATTTAACTTAATACAGCATTTACGATAACTCACGAGATCAAATTCTCACAATGAATGACAAAATGCAATACTTTGCCCATCGAATTAACGATGATCCGTTGAATTAACAACGAACGACAAGGTATAATACTTTACCCATCGAATTAACGATGATCCGTTGAATTAACAACGAACGATAAAGTATAATACTTTACCTATCGAATTAACGACAATCCGTCAAATTAATGACGAACGATAAAGTATAACCCTAATGTGGGCGGCACTTAAACATTCATTAGATATTTGAATCAATCGGACAATGAATCGTAGCAGCGATTGAGTTAATACCCTGTTCTGCAGCACCCCGCTATGCTTAATTTGTGATTAGTGTGTGTTAATTGAAGTATTTCGACGATATCTCCGCGCCTGAAGTGAATTTCTTCGTCGAACTAACGTACAGAAGCAAGTGCCAAATGCTGCTATTTATACACAACTTTTGACAAGCTTACGGACCGTAAGCTTAATAACCTTACGGTCCGTAAGGTAAACATTTTCTTCATATGGTTGCCACGTGTGGGACTAGTGCTGGTGAGTCGACAATTTCTGAAAATTTAGCTTCCTCCGCAAGTTATTAGGATAATCATTAGCTAGGTTTTACCCCCCCTGAGTTTTAGGGGCCCTAATCCTGATTCTGAAAATTCTGAAAATCATAGGGTTTGTACCGAATTACTTGGGTGTCTTAATTAGGGTTTCCTATTGGACTATAAATCATAAGGGTTGTTTACATTTTTGTTTTAAAATTTTCGGGTGTTACAAATCTACCCCTCTTAAAAAATTTCGTCCTCGAAATTATTGCATACCTATATATATATTAATAATCATACTTGAACGCGACCCACTATGATCAATAGTCATACTTGAAATAAAGCTAGAGAAAAAACAATGAAGATGACGAAATACTTATGTTCGAAACTATCATGAAGTGAAAAGAAAAGTCGAAATCCTAACCCAATGTCTACCCATTACCTCACAGGTCTTATCTTATGTTTAAGTTTTCTACAGGAAAGAGCCTTTGCTCTGATACCATAGCTGTAACACCCCGTCCCGGAACGGGCCGGCGTGTCACAATAACAGTGGTCAGATCAAAAACATAATTCCATTTATACTTAAATGTATTACAAGGCTTTACAACTTAATAAAGGATATCTAATCCATTACAATTATTTCTACCGTCTTGTCCAAACACTCGAGCACTCTTCCATATCCCCTGTCCCAGATTGTCCTGATAACCTGACGTAAAGAAGAAAACACAACAAAGAAAAACGTACGTCTGAGCAAAATTTTGAAGAGTTTTGCCCAGTGTGCGGATAGAGGAATACAAAAAGCTTATTTTATTTTAATAACCGGATGGAACTTGACGATGCAAATAACTTAATTTCATAATTATATCTTACGGATGTACCCATGAGCAAACTGAAAACGTGACAATACACAGGTAGCTACTCCTGTATACTTATCAAACGAAATGGCAAGTTGGCATACCTGTTATCCATTTCCTGAAAACTTAAATTCTAGGATCCGATCCATACGCCTCCTAATATATGTACCACACTTGTACTTTAAGAGACGCCGTGAACTAATCTCTCCGTCACGGATGGAGCACATGAGGTTGATGCCACAACAACATGCTCGTGGGACACTCCACGAGAAGCGATACTCAGGGTATCAGAGTACAAATGGTCTTATTCACATAACTTATAAAACTTATTTTCGGAACATATATTGGAACATGCGATAATGAGTACAACTTAACAGAAAAACTATCGCATGACATGAAAACTAAAATCAAGGAATTCAACGGACTGTCAAATGAATCAATAATCAAAGACGTGAGGAGTTTTAAAAACAAGACATAGTAATTTAAAACAATTTGACTTGAGTAACATAATACTTATATATCATATTAAACTTGTAACTTATTTACTTATAACTTATAAGTCTTAAGATATTTAACTTGTAACTTGTAAAATACGAATCTTTGGCGAGATTGAAAATATAAGAGTGGAACCAGTCATCAAGGTATGGTTATCAATCCTATCTTGACAATTTCGTCCCCAAAATGTGGTTTATTAAACGAAACAAGATAAAATCTTGACTCGTTAATAAGGAACCACTAGAGTAGGAAATGAAACTCGTATAAAATAAACCATTTTCTAAATAACTGATGTAAAACAAAACCTTTTCAAAACGTTTATAACTTACAACACGTATTTCCTAACTTAATCTTAATACGGAACCTCTATTCAATTGACATAAATCAAAAGAAAGAATTCTATCCGTACCCAACGGACATAAATCGAAAGAAAGGAATTCTATCCGTAAGGAACTTATAACTTATTTCATAACTTAATCTTAATACGGAATCTATAACTTATTTCATAACTTAATCTTAATACGGAATCTATAACTTATTTCATAACTTAATCTTAATATGGAAACTTAATTTCAGGAACGACATCAATCAAAAGAAAGGGATTCTATCCGTACCCAACGGACATAAATTGACAGAAAGGGTTCTTATAAAAACGACATAAATTGAAAGAAAGGATTCTTATAAAAACGACATAAATCGAAAGGATTCTACCCGTACGATATATCAGAATTGACAGAAATCGAAAGAAAGGAATCTACCCGTACGATATATCAGAATTGACAGAAATCGAAAGAAAGGAATCTACCCGTACTGAATTTATAACTTATACTTAGATCTTAATACGGACTTTAAAATCAGAAATGATATACTTGTATCAAATGAAGTAAATTGAAAGAAAGGAACCTATCCGTAATAACTTTAATACGGAAATTCTTATATTCAAATGACATAAATCGAAGGAAAGGAACCTATCCGTACTGAACCTATAACTTATACCTTAGATCTTAATACGGATCTATTCGTACGAAACTTATAACTTAATCTTAATACGGAACCTAAAATCAGAAATGAGATACTTATATCAAAATGACATAAATTAAAAGAAAGAAATTCTATTCGTATGGAACTTCTAACTTAATCTTAATACAGAACTTAAAATCAGAAATGATATACTTAAATTCAAACGACGTAAATCGAAGGAAAAGAACCTATACGTACTCAACGGACATAAATTGAAAGGATTCTATACGTACGGAACTTATAACTTATTTCTTTACTAAATCTTAATACGGAATTTCAAATCAAGAATGATATGACGCAAATCGAAAGAAAGGAGTCTATCCGTACCTTAAAATCTCCAGGTGATGCTATCTTGTTTTCAATTGTAGGTTTATACGAGCAGAGTTTATCCTACTGATTATCTTCTTAACCTAATTTGCTCACAAACTAGGTATTTAACTTAATACAGCATTTACGATAACTCACGAGATCAAATTCTCACAATGAATGACAAAATGCAATACTTTGCCCATCGAATTAACGATGATCCGTTGAATTAACAACGAACGACAAGGTATAATACTTTACCCATCGAATTAACGATGATCCGTTGAATTAACAACGAACGATAAAGTATAATACTTTACCTATCGAATTAACGACAATCCGTCAAATTAATGACGAACGATAAAGTATAACCCTAATGTGGGCGGCACTTAAACATTCATTAGATATTTGAATCAATCGGACAATGAATCGTAGCAGCGATTGAGTTAATACCCTGTTCTGCAGCACCCCGCTATGCTTAATTTGTGATTAGTGTGTGTTAATTGAAGTATTTCGACGATATCTCCGCGCCTGAAGTGAATTTCTTCGTCGAACTAACGTACAGAAGCAAGTGCCAAATGCTGCTATTTATACACAACTTTTGACAAGCTTACGGACCGTAAGCTTAATAACCTTACGGTCCGTAAGGTAAACATTTTCTTCATATGGTTGCCACGTGTGGGACTAGTGCTGGTGAGTCGACAATTTCTGAAAATTTAGCTTCCTCCGCAAGTTATTAGGACAATCATTAGCTAGGTTTTACCCCCCCTGAGTTTTAGGGGCCCTAATCCTGATTCTGAAAATTCTGAAAATCATAGGGTTTGTACCGAATTACTTGGGTGTCTTAATTAGGGTTTCCTATTGGACTATAAATCATAAGGGTTGTTTACATTTTTGTTTTAAAATTTTCGGGTGTTACACCTTTAGGAGTACGTAGTCACCAACGTCAAATTCAAGGGGCTTGCGTCGTTTATCGGCATAACTTTTCTGTCGATCCCGAGCTTTCACCAGGTTGTCTCGAATTTGGAAAATTCTGTCTGTTGTTTCTTGTAATAGCTCACGACCGGTTAATTGCGAATGACCGACCTTGTGCCACACAATAGGCGATCGACATCTTCTTCCGTATAAAGCCTCGAATGGTGCCATTTGGATGCTAGAATGATAGCTGTTGTTATACGAGAATTCGACTAACGGCAGGTATTTGTCCCAATTACCACCGAAGTCTATGACACACGAACGGAGCATGTGTTCAAGGGTACGAATCGTTCTTTCAGTCTGACCGTCGGTTTGAGGGTGGAAATCGGTACTTAGATTAAGCGATGTACCGAGTGCCGTTTGAAACGTTTCCCACAGTCGCGAGGTAAACCGAGCATCACGATCAGAGATGATGTCTTGAGGCGTCCCATGATTACAAATGATCTCGTCGGTGTAGATTCGGGCTAATCGTTCTACCTTGTAGTCTTCCCGTATTGGCAAAAAGTGAGCCGATTTAGTCAAACGGTCGACCACAACCCAAATGCTGTCGTGACCTGATGACGTGTGCGGTAGCTTGGTTATAAAGTCCATAGCTATACTCTCCCACTTCAACATGGGAATTGGTGGTTGTTCGAGTAAGCCAGAGGGTCTTTGATGTTCAGCCTTGACTCTAGCACACGTTAGGCATTTTCCAACGTAGAGAGCAATATCCCTTTTCATGCACGGCCACCAGTACTTATAGCGAAGGTCCTGGTACATTTTGTCGGCACCGGGATGAATAGAATACCAGGATTTGTGGGCTTCGTCCATCAAGATCTGTCGCAAATTGGTTCGCTTGGGAATCCAAAATCGGTCCAGAAAGTGGAATATCCCATTCGATTTGCTCACAAGCTGGGCTCCATCGTGGTAGATTCTTTCTTTCTTCAGGGTGCGTTCGTTAAAACACGCGTGTTGAGCGTCGCAGATGAGGGTTTCGAGATCGTGTCGGGCTTGAACATTACGAGTGCTAAGAAGATAGCTCCGTCTACTAAGTGTGTCGGCAACAACATTTGCCTTGCCTGGGTGATAACGGATCTCACAGTCGTAATCGTTGAGAAGTTCTATCCATCGGCGTTGACGCATATTAAGTTCCTTCTGATTAAAGATATGTTGCAGGCTCCTATGATCGGTGAAGATCGTACACTTAGTACCATACAGGTAGTGTCGCCAAATCTTTAATGCAAAAACAACTGCGCCTAGCTCGAGGTCATGGGTTGTATAGTTCTTCTCGTGGACTTTGAGATGTCGAGATGCGTAAGCTATGACCTTGTCCCATTGCATGAGAACACCACCAAGACCAAGGTTGGAAGCATCACAATAGACAATGAAATCATTGTTTCCGTCGGGCAATGTGAGAACAGGAGCGTTGCAAAGCATGTGCTTGAGGGTTCGAAAGGCAGACTCTTGTTGGGTCTTCCAAACAAAAGGCTTGTCTTTATGCGTGAGAGAGGTAAGCTGCACAGCGATCTTTGAGAATCCCTCGATAAATCGTCGATAATAGCCCGCTAGTTTGAGAAAAGAGCGGACTTCAGACGGGTTCTTAGGTGTAACCCAGCTCTTAACAGCTTCAATCTTCGCAGGATCGACGTGAATACCTTGACTATTAACAATGGGACCCAGAAACTGAACTTCCTCCAACCAGAATTCGCACTTGGAGAACTTGGCATAGAGTTGGTTCCCCTGGAGTAACTCGAGAACCAAACGTAGATGTTACGCGTGTTCGGCTTTAGATTTGGAATAGATCAAGACATCGTCGATGAATACGATGACGAAACGGTCGAGGTACGGTTTACACACGTGATTCATCAGATCCATGAAAACCGCTGGTGCGTTGGTTAAACCAAAAGGCATGATAACGAATTCGTAGTGGCCGTAACGGGTGCAAAACACCGTTTTGGGTATATCCTCCTCTTGTATACGCAACTGGTGATATCCTGAACGTAGATCGATCTTCGAGAAACACGTAGCGCCTTGTAGTTGATCAAATAAATCGTCGATGCGAGGTAGGGGATAACGGTTCTTGATAGTTAACTTATTCAATTCCCGGTAGTCGATGCACATCCTGAACGACCCATCCTTCTTTTTGACGAAAAGGACTGGCGTGCCCCAAGGAGAGGTGCTCGGGCGAATGAAGCCTTTCTCAAGTAATTCCTAGAGTTGGTTTGAGAGTTCGCGCATTTCGGACGGCGCGAGTCTGTAGGGAGCTTTGGCAATGGGGTTGGCTCCAGGAATGAGGTCGATACGAAAGTCGATATCATGAGTTGGCGGTAGTCCGGGAAGATCCTCTGGAAAAACATTAGGAAATTCTAGAACCACAGGAACGTCTTTCACTTCCTTCTTCTCTTTCTTTTCCTTCTCCGCTACTACAATGTTAGCCAAGAAAGCCATGTATTCCTTGCGGAGATACTTGCTAGCTTGAACACATGACATAAGCTTGAGACCTTTCGAAGTAGTATCACCGTAAACACATAATAAGTCACCATTCGCGAGCGAGAATCGAATCATCTTGTCAAAGCACACAACTTCAGCATGGTTTTCTCGAAGAAAGTCCATGCCTACTATGACGTCAAAACTTTCGAGTTGCATCGGAATAAGGTCGATTGGAAAGATGTGATTGTTGAGCTCAAGAGTACAATCACGAAGAACAGAATTAACGGTGACGGTTCTTCATGTAGCGACTTCAACATCGAACGCCGAGGAGAGTTGGGAGCATTTACGACTAAGGAGTTTCTCGAATTCGAACGACACAAAGCAATTATCGGCTCCAGTATCAAACAAACATGAAGTATAAATACCATTCACAAGGAACGTACCATTGACCACGTTGTTGTCAGCCTGGGCTTGACGCACGTTGATGTTGAAAGTTTTGGCGCGTGCGGCCTGTTGTTACTGCTGCTGCTGTTGTTGCTGCTGAGGCTGCTGTTGCTGGGGCTCTTGTTTCACGACCCTGTTTGGGCACATGTTGGCGAAATGGTTCGGTTCGCCACATGCGAAGCAGGCTCTGGCTTTGACCGCGGGTGCCAGAGGAGCTTGTTGACTCTGAGGGGCGGTGAGTAGAGCTTGATGAGCAGGCGCTTGTCGAATACGGCAGTTGGCAGTAAAATGGCCGTATACATTGCAATGAGCACAAAAACGGCAAGCAATGGAAGTCGGATGGTGGTAGGTACAAGTAGGGCAGAGGGGTTGTGGCCCAGTGTATGCACGCTTTGCAGGCGGTGCATTAGCCACAGGCGCCGCTACTTGACGCTGTTAGGATGGTACAGCTTGAATTGGTGCAGCAGTGATCGCACAGTTCTTGTTGCTGGAGCTGTTCTTTCTCTTGTTCTTCCTCTTGTTGCTCGATGAGGTGGGTTCAGCAGTCGGTGCGGTGGTGGTAGCTTGGTGCAGGTGCTTCGAAGTTTTATCCCAGACACCAGCCTTGACCCTCTTGTCGTTGATTTCGGCGGCCATTAGGTAAGTCTCTTCGATCGTCTTAGTCTTAGCCGATTGCACGAAATCTGCGACGCAGTCGGGCAAAGCTCGGATGTACTTCTTGATTGTGATCTCCGGAGTCTTGACTTGATCAGGACAGATGATGCTGAGCAGTTTGAAACGAGCAGTGAGCGCAGCATTGTCACCTTCTTGCTGATGTATGTACCAAAATTCATCCTCTAGATTTTGACGTTCATGAGGAGGGCAGAATTCCTCTAGCATGACTTCTTTGAGCTCGTCCCATGACAGTTCGTAGGCTGCATCGTTCCCTCGCTTGTTCCTCTCGGCCATCCACCAGTATAGTGCACGGGACTGGAAAATGCCGGTAGCATTCAGAGTTCGGAGGTCATCAGGGCAACCACTCTGTCGTAGAGTAACCTCAATGGAATCAAACCATTGGAAAAGTTTAGTAGGACCTCCCTCGCCAGTGAATTCCTTTGGCCCACACGACTTGAATTGCTTGAAATTGAAGGACTTGGTGGTAGCTTTAGGAGCTTCGGTCCTCGACTCCTCAGATGATCTGCTAGCGTTCTCGTAAATATCACTCACGGCCTTTGCCACACTTTTTGCGATGATGGCAGCACGGCGTTTGTCCCTCTTTTCTTGACGAGAAAGTGTGTGGCGGGATCCAGATGACATTGTCTGCAATAGACATCGTCACAGGACTCAACACATTTTATTCGAATCTCACCTCACACGTCTACTACTTACTAAAGCTCAGGAACACGCATATTCATGTAAACACATAACACATAGAGCACAAAATCGCATATACACATAAGCACGTAGAGCACATAATCACACAACACCTAAGCATGTAAAGCACGGAAGCAAAGAAACACATACGCATTTAATCGCTAGAGGCAGTCAGAAAACAGAAACCTATTATTCAAAGTCTGCGATCGTTCGAGAATAGCGTAGCATGAGCGTATATCGTAATATGAAGTCGCCCATAATTCAACGATTTATTAACGTTTTGGGGTAGAAATGCAGTGCGAGTCATGTGTGTCGATCGAAGCGAAGGCACAAATCGATTAATTCTTCCAAAATTAAGCACATAAACAGGTAAAAGCATATAAAACACATAAAATAGGCGAATTATTAGAGTCAGTAGTAGCGGGCTCAGATTCGGAACACATAAAAATCAAGAGATAGACTGTCTGTGGCTAGTAGACTTTGACTAACCAAGGTGGTTCAACTATTCACAAGGACTTGTCATTCATGTCTGACCTTCAGAACTGTACTTTTGCCTCAATTCTTGGGCATTTGGCACACATCCCGTTAGTCATATCAAGACTTCAGGTCATTGGAGTCCGTCGAGACCTTGGTGAGAGTTTTGTAAAATGCGCGGAACAAGTCATCAAGGCTAGGGCTTCATCCCTGGCTTAACAACTTCGTCCCTGCTTTTGATAAAATGGAGGAGATTATTCATCAAAATATGGGTTTCACCCGTGATTTGGTATAATTCCCCTGCTAAACAAGCGTTCGTTATTGAAAAAGAATGAAGAGATCTTTGATAAGTTGACAAAACAGCATTAATCAAGCAATATAGTCGGGAGTTTGCGGTTTTCACACCTAATCTCGACTTTTTTCTCCCATTTATAGTTGAAAATTTGAGTGTAGTGATAGTGTAGCATGAGCGAGAATAGCGAGGAATAAGCTCGTACATAATCCCTACTGGATGTACTCGAGTTGGTCTGTTGGTTCCTAACTATAGTCTAGGTTTCTAAGACTCTGACCCGGACTAGGTCGAGTCTTGCCTAATTCCCTATAGTTATGGCTCTAATACCAATCTGTCACACCCCAACCGATGGCGGAAACATCGGGGCATGGCACTGAGCGAAACAGATTGTCCAGAAGTTTCCATAACAATTAACAATACCATTCAATTTAACTAATACGTCCCATACCGTACCTCAAACAGTAAAATAATTATTATAGACAAAAAAATCCAGGCAAATATTCTGTTCCGACAACTCAGATTTAAAATAGTCAGCAATTGTTTATCTGCTTCTAGAGACCCTTAGTTTGACCACTACAGACAACTATTTGTTGGGCTCTAAAGCTTTATTCTAGCTTCAAATTCCTACCAAGTGTGCGTCTTAAGCACCTGTCACATACGTTAAAATAAAGTCAATACATAAAATGTAAAGGTGAGCATACAAGTTTGATAATAGCATATAGAGTTCGAATTCGTTTGTGCGTAACCAACACGTACACATAGTGAAATGAAACACGTTAGTTATCGACATAGATCCATCGATACCAATGACTGCGGGTTGACTGCCCGAGGAAGTTCGCAATACACGATTACCATCGTAATCCATGCAAGTAATGGTCCTTAACAACCCCCGTGTGAACGGGTGCTGAGTCCAAACTATAGTACTATCGTTGCTAAGGCAGGTAGACAACATTCCATGTGTAAACATAACAAACAAGCATTCATAAGCCACGTATAACATGCATTAGTGGTTAGCGTTCAAATAGTATTGAGTAGTGTGATTGTTGTAGTTTAAATATTCGTAACGTATGTAACACCCAAAAGTGCGTAAAGCAAAAAGGGGTCGAGTATACTCACAGCGGTTAATGGATTGAAGGGAGCACTTAGCGAGTAAGGTTAGCCTGAATAGATTCGATTAGCATAACGATTAGTGATGTTTTACGCGTCAAGTGGTGCAAAGAGCAAATGGGTCGGATAGTGGTTCGATCGGATGGTAATCCGATCGGACAGCAATCCCTGCGGATAACAATCCGTTCGGATGGTCATCCGGTCGAACAGTGGACCGGTCGGACGACAACTTAGTGGTGAGATTACTTATTGAAGGCAAGCTCTAAACAGAAGTGTCACTCGATCGGATGTCCATCCGATCGGGTGGCAACCCTGTTAATGAACATGTTGAAAATTGTTTAAGTCTTTAAAGTCTTAGTATCTCATGATCCGAAGAGTAATCTAGTCAGATGGTCGTCCGATCGGATTGCAGTTCTTTCGATACTCAAACTTCAGATAAGGTGGTTTTGTCACACCCCGAAATTATCAGAGCTGGCGTGACTGGACTGGTATCTTCATTGCACAGCGGAAGCAAAATAAGCTAAGTCTTTTAGAAAATGAACACCACTAAGTACTCGACTCCACATGGTTCTCCTATTCCAACCGTGCCTTAGTTTCTGAAAAGTAACCTGAGAAAGAAACATGCGAAAAATCAACAAAAAGTTGAGCGAGTTCATAGTTTGTTTGTAAAAGATTTGAAATAAATCTTTTGAATAATCGGTTTGCGAAGTAATATTGAGAAAACGAATTTAGAAATCATTTTCTTGTCAAGTTATATGGAAACTTTGTATTTGTAATGTTTGTATAACCGTCAATGCCCACCCTGACTTTGACTCCATACCCGCATAATCCTATGCCTTGAATTTGTATAAAGCATGGTGTTTAATTTGTATAAATCAAGTATTTCTGTAAGTATGTATGTATAAACCTTTGGAATATGTCTGTATGTATAAATGTCCCTTTGTAAACAGTGTATGTATAAATGTCCCTGGTATGTAGCAACAAGGAAATAAAAGAAGTCACCAATGGGTTGCAAAGCCACTGGTAAGTGTGATAAGATGCAGAAAACTCAAACCTAGCATATTTGTATCGGGCTTCCGGCTGGAAGACATAGTCACCTCTATGGGTCACCCTGACCTCATGGGTGTGGGCTCGCTACACCCAAATAGATCTATCACTCATGTCCCTCGGTCCTACGACGAGGATTAATGGCCTTAAGTATGGTGCCCACCTTTCACAGTCTAGTAGTAAACCCTCCTTAAGCTAACCATACCATGTATAAAATGTCTGTAATAGTGTAACATACTTGGTACTCGTTCTCACCAAGAGTGTTTCTTGTATTCTCAAATTTCATTATACTTGGTACTCGTTCTCACCAAGAGTGTTTCTTGTATTCTCAAATTTCATTATACTTGGTACTCGTTCTCACCAAGAGTGTTTCTTGTTTTTGTATCCATAATACCATTTGTAAACGTTGTAATATTTGTAACATGTATTTCACCCCGAAGTATAAAACTGAAAACAGTTAAAAGAAAAAGGGGGAACATGAACTCACCTGAATATTCATGTGCAAAGTTAGCTATATACGACTTCGTGATGTCGTTTCCAGGATGAGACTCGCTAGCGTGCATTCTACCATATTCCTAACACGGAATATTTTATAAGTTTCTAAATAAATACGGTAACTAAACTACGTGTCACCGAGCTCTACCGAATCGTTAATCGGACGATTCGACGGTAAGTTGATAACTTAATAGTAACGATTAAGTTATACTTGTTAAGTTTTGTCTAATGTCGGTACTAGTTTACTAAGTCTTGAAAAACACTTGGTTTTCGTGAGATTTAAAATATATAAATATTTATATAAAAATATAAATATTTCAGTAGAATCTCGTTAGTCGTCTTGAGGAGTCGTACGTATATGTAACGAATGTTTTATGAAAAGAATATATAATAAACTCGTGTTATATATCGTATGCCGTTTAGGTGTTTGAAATAAATATAAAAGTTATATTTATTTTATAAAACAATCGTTGGGTCGTTTGAGTGTTTGAAAGAAATATAGTAACTATATTCAAGTTTACAAAAGAACCTTCGTTTAGTTTAATGTTCGAAATAAATGTATAAACTATATTTCAAGTTATCAGGAATAAATATATAAAAACTATATTTATTTATGAAAGGATTCTTTTGTTTGTTATCGGAAAATAAATATATACTATATTTATTTTTAAGGGATTCGGGTTATCGGTACTTGAATATAAAAATAAATATAAAAGTTGTTATATTTATTTTATAGAATAGTTCGTGTCGTTTTACATTTTGTAAGTTTCAAAGTGTCACTGAAAGAAGTTATATATTTGCACCGTTAGTTGTTGTTTTTCAATAAAACAAGTTTTGTTTTCGGAATTCTCTCGAAAAAAAACGGGCAGAGTTTCCTTTGTTTTTTTTTTTTGGACGGCCCCGACAACTAAAGTGTCGTTATTTATCAAGATTCAATCAATCCAAGCAATATATAATAAATTTCCATCAAATACGCCAAAATAAAATGCAATAATTGCTAAAGGTATCGGTTCGAGAGCTCGTTAGTCACGTGAGGTTAAAACTAAAAATATATAACGTAAATATTAAACGTGTCGTAGTCTTTACCAAATCTTCGTGTCGAACGCTAACGGAGTTGACCGAATCAACTGAGTTGACCGGCTCAGTTGACTGAGTTTGACCATGTGTTGACCCGTTGTGCCGTGATCCGAATTACCCTAGTCGAGACCCGAACCGTTGACTGAATCTGACTAGCTCTGGCCGTTGACCCGAGCTGATTCTGAAGCGAATCTGTTGAACCACCCACCTGAACCGAACATGAACCTCATCTTCTTCAACATAGCATCACCTCTTGTCGCCTGAACCAAAATGAAACCCGAACCAAAATTCCGTTGAAAACCGAAACTGAAATCTAAAATATTATGAACCAACTAACCTGCCATATCTCGAGGTTTTCCTGATCCGACCCGAGCCGCAGACGCACCACCGCCACTGTCACCGCCGGCCGCCGCCGCGCCGTCACGCCGACTCCTCTCTCTACTCTCTCTCTCTCTCTGCTCAGTTTTACGCCGCCGTATGCCACCCTCCTCCGACCTCCGATCTCCGTTTCTCTCTCCTCGAGTAACACCCTAACCGGTTGTGTGTGTGTGTATGCAGGTTTAATCGGAGAGGAAAGGGGTGTCTTGTCGGTTAACCAAGCCACCGAACCACCGGTAGCCGGCCGGCCATCTGTCGAAGAGGAGGGGTAATCGAGAGGGGTGTTTGGGTTTGTGGAAGTGTTTTGTTGAATATGTAGAGATTGAGTGGGAGGGAGCAATGGCAGACTTAAAGTCTGTTTGATTTGGATTATATGTGTGAAAGTCAAGATAAGGGGTAAGGTAAAACAAAGAAAAAAATGAGAAAGTCAAGATAAGGAGGTGTCGGTAAATAAAAAAAAAAGAGGGTGTTAGAGTTATACCCTTCTTTTATACTAAATTTGGGTTTTGTGGGTTTGGGCTTGGCCCCAGGCCCACAAGCCTAATCCCCGTGTTTATGTGACTCGTCTACACATCGAACCCGCTTCAAAACCCGAGCTATTCGTAGCATCGTAAATTACCGGTTGTCACATTCTCCCCCTGTTACAAAAATTTCGTCCTCGAAATTTAAACTATGTTATCTCCTCAGAATTGTGTTATTCGCAGGTAAGTCCGAATAATAACAAAGTGAATGACCGCGTAATCGAAACAAGACTTATTCGAATCATGTGAATTTAATGACATTCCTCAACAATAAGAACCCAATGGTTTACAATAAATGTGTTTCAGCAAATCGATGTCGAAGGAAACAAGTCGTATAGATACAGTCACTAGTGTGACTAAGTCAACAGGGACCCAACAATGAACAGGAACTTCGACCAATCGAATTCCGTATGAATGTTCACAATATGTAAATGAGTTCTAGAAGCAACAACATCCACTGGATGAACTTAGAATCAACAAGCTCAAAAGTAATATTTTGCATGAAAAGCTCGATCATGATTAGCCCAAGCTACAAGTTTGTACTGACACTACAAGGTGTCGTAGTGATGGAAATAATTCAATAATAGCGGTGCTCAAACAAATTCACCGTGTTTGAAGTCAATTGAAAGCGCAATGAAGTAAATATGAATGTTTGTTCCAACAAACATCAAAAGATTTTCAATTGAAAATGAAACCTCAAAGAAATAATGTTTTCGATCGAAGATGAAGAAGCAATGAATATCGCAAAACATTCGATCGATAGTGAAAGAACCGTTAATAGGTACACTGGAATATGGAAATAAATTTGTGTACCACTGTCTTAACACACGATTGTGCTAAGACTGTTGTAATATGATAAACCAAAACGGATTTGAAACTATTTAATAATTAATTAAATCCGTACATAAGATATGTAAACGAGTTTAGCACAAGCTTCAAATAAGTGAAAATACCACCACAATTCAACAAACGATTTAATGGAGTCGAATGCCAAACAAGTTTACTTCGACTCGGAACAAATGTAACACTTGTTAAAACGAATTTTGAATATGATGCTCTAAAATGAATATGTGTAATGGACAAGTTCAAACAATTGAACTTGGTTTTAGCGCAGGCCTACAATAAATACATGTATCGACAAGAAAACTTTCGGCATGGTCACAACGAAAAAAAAACTATGTATGTGACTTGAAAAGAAGGGAAATTTCAAGAAAATGTGTTGACTTGATAACAAAGGAGCCAACAATCACAATAATACGGGTCATTCGAATCACAAATCAATAATTAGGTTTAGCGAAACAATATTTGAACTTTGATAAAACGCTTATTCGAAACGAAACCACATGCGTAACAAATGATGCATGCGTAACATATAAATTTTCCAGAAATGAAGCAAATGAGTGTTCGCTATAATGAAAGAAATGATTGTGATACAATGACCTTTAAGAGGAGTAGAGATACGAAAATCTACTCAGTAAATGTGAAAGTCGAAATTTTCAATAAATGAAATTTGAGGACTTTACCTGGGGTTTCATGTGATAACCAGTTGTTAGGTGACATTACCATGGAATGTCGAACATAGCGTATTCGTCGTTAACTAAAATATGGGGGGTGCGGAGACATACGTCTTCTCCTTGGCGTGATTCGTGTCGTTGCAGGATCGCGTGACAAGTTGCCGTTTCCTGATCGTTAGTTTTCCAGTTGACAGGAATTGAGCGTCATCGTTGAATTGCGCCATCGTGTCTTTTCAAAGGCCTCGCCTCGATAGTCGTATGTGTCGTACTTCAACCTCCGTTGATGTATAGCTAAAGTTTCACGTATACCTGTGCACTCGCGTTGTGTTCCGCGTAGGCTGCCTGCTCGGGAAGTTAAAATAGCATAGACAATATGGATAATAGTATGTGCCCGAGTTAATAATCGTGGTTCCTACGTGATGACCTTTAATGAACTTCAACTTAAGTTTCCGAAGGTCTTAAATGCATGTTTCCTAAACTCTCAGAGTTTTGTGTACTGTATGTAATTGTTTTTGCGCACCGTGTGTAAAACACAACTGTAGCGTTTGTTTGAAAACAAAAATTTTGACTGTTTGTGTTTCGGCAACGGTTGGAGACCATACTCGAGTACTAGGCGTTCTGTATGTATTCAACGTCTTAATAGTCTACGTCCCAGAGAAAACTGAGGTTAGAGCCTAGGTATCACAATAGAAACCTAATTCGCCGTAACCTATAGCTCTGATACCAATCTGTCACACCCCGAAATTATCAGAGCTGGCGTGACTGGACTGGTATCTTCATTGCACAGCGGAAGCAAAATAAGCTAAGTCTTTTAGAAAATGAACACCACTAAGTACTCGACTCCACATGGTTCTCCTATTCCAACCGTGCCTTAGTTTCTGAAAAGTAACCTGAGAAAGAAACATGCGAAAAATCAACAAAAAGTTGAGCGAGTTCATAGTTTGTTTGTAAAAGATTTGAAATAAATCTTTTGAATAATCGGTTTGCGAAGTAATATTGAGAAAACGAATTTAGAAATCATTTTCTTGTCAAGTTATATGGAAACTTTGTATTTGTAATGTTCGTATAACCGTCAATGCCCACCCTGACTTTGACTCCATACCCGCATAATCCTATGCGTTGAATTTGTATAAAGCATGGTGTTTAATTTGTATAAATCAAGTATTTCTGTAAGTATGTATGTATAAACCTTTGGAATATGTCTGTATGTATAAATGTCCCTTTGTAAACAGTGTATGTATAAATGTCCTTGGTATGTAGCAACAAGGAAATAAAAGAAGTCACCAATGGGTTGCAAAGCCACTGGTAAGTGTGATAAGATGCAGAAAACTCAAACCGAGCATATTTGTACCGGGCTTCCGGCTGGAAGACATAGTCACCTCTATGGGTCACCCTGACCTCATGGGTGTGGGCTCGCTACACCCAAATAGATCTATCACTCATGTCCCTCGGTCCTACGACGAGGATTAATGGCCTTAAGTATGGTGCCCACCTTTCACAGTCTAGTAGTAAACCCTCCTTAAGCTAACCATACCATGTATAAAATGTCTGTAATAGTGTAACATACTTGGTACTCGTTCTCACCAAGAGTGTTTCTTGTATTCTCAAATTTCATTATACTTGGTACTCGTTCTCACCAAGAGTGTTTCTTGTTTTTGTATCCATAATACCATTTGTAAACGTTGTAATATTTGTAACATGTATTTCATCCCGAAGTATAAAACTGAAAACAGTTAAAAGAAAAAGGGGGAACATGAACTCACCTGAATATTCATGTGCAAAGTTAGCTATATACGACTTCGTGATGTCGTTTCCAGGATGAGACTCGCTAGCGTGCATTCTACCATATTCCTAACACGGAATATTTTATAAGTTTCTAAATAAATACGGTAACTAAACTACGTGTCACCGAGCTCTACCGAATCGTTAATCGGACGATTCGACGGTAAGTTGATAACTTAATAGTAACGATTAAGTTATACTTGTTAAGTTTTGTCTAATGTCGGTACTAGTTTACTAAGTCTTGAAAAACACTTGGTTTTCGTGAGATTTAAAATATATAAATATTTATATAAAAATATAAATATTTCAGTAGAATCTCGTTAGTCGTCTTGAGGAGTCGTACGTATATGTAACGAATGTTTTATGAAAAGAATATATAATAAACTCGTGTTATATATCGTATGCCGTTTAGGTGTTTGAAATAAATATAAAAGTTATATTTATTTTATAAAACAATCGTTGGGTCGTTTGAGTGTTTGAAAGAAATATAGTAACTATATTCAAGTTTACAAAAGAACCTTCGTTTAGTTTAATGTTCGAAATAAATGTATAAACTATATTTCAAGTTATCAGGAATAAATATATAAAAACTATATTTATTTATGAAAGGATTCTTTTGTTTGTTATCGGAAAATAAATATATACTATATTTATTTTTAAGGGATTCGGGTTATCGGTACTTGAATATAAAAATAAATATAAAAGTTGTTATATTTATTTTATAGAATAGTTCGTGTCGTTTTACGTTTTGTAAGTTTCAAAGTGTCACTGAAAGAAGTTATATATTTGCACCGTTAGTTGTTGTTTTTCAATAAAACAAGTTTTGTTTTCGGAATTCTCTCGAAAAAAAACGGGCAGAGTTTCCTTTGTTTTTTTTTTTTGGACGGCCCCGACAACTAAAGTGTCGTTATTTATCAAGATTCAATCAATCCAAGCAATATATAATAAATTTCCATCAAATACGCCAAAATAAAATGCAATAATTGCTAAAGGTATCGGTTCGAGAACTCGTTAGTCACGTGAGGTTAAAACTAAAAATATATAACGTAAATATTAAACGTGTCGTAGTCTTTACCAAATCTTCGTGTCGAACGCTAACGGAGTTGACCGAATCAACTGAGTTGACCGGCTCAGTTGACTGAGTTTGACCATGTGTTGACCCGTTGTGCCGTGATCCGAATTACCCTAGTCGAGACCCGAACCGTTGACTGAATCTGACTAGCTCTGGCCGTTGACCCGAGCTGATTCTGAAGCGAATCTGTTGAACCACCCACCTGAACCGAACATGAACCTCATCTTCTTCTACATAGCATCACCTCTTGTCGCCTGAACCAAAATGAAACCCGAACCAAAATTCCGTTGAAAACCGAAACTGAAATCTAAAATATTATGAACCAACTAACCTGCCATATCTCGAGGTTTTCCTGATCCGACCCGAGCCGCAGACGCACCACCGCCACTGTCACCGCCGGCCGCCGCCGCGCCGTCACGCCGACTCCTCTCTCTACTCTCTCTCTCTCTGCTCAGTTTTACGCCGCCGTATGCCACCCTCCTCCGACCTCCGATCTCCGTTTCTCTCTCCTCGAGTAACACCCTAACCGGTTGTGTGTGTGTGTATGCAGGTTTAATCGGAGAGGAAAGGGGTGTCTTGTCGGTTAACCAAGCCACCGAACCACCGGTAGCCGGCCGGCCATCTGTCGAAGAGGAGGGGTAATCGAGAGGGGTGTTTGGGTTTGTGGAAGTGTTTTGTTGAATATGTAGAGATTGAGTGGGAGGGAGCAATGGCAGACTTAAAGTCTGTTTGATTTGGGGGAAAATCGCCAAAATGTCCAAGACGTGGTCAAATCTTCCAAAATAGCCTGGTCAACCGTCTCGTGGAGACGTCTGAACTTAGGTGAGACGTCTTGACGGCGGTCCAACCACAACGTGCCACGTGTCCGACAAACACATCAGGTTACTGGACGGCTGAGACGTCTTGGCTAAGACGTTTGCGCCGGCTTAAGACGTTTCATAGTGGCTAGCCGTTAATCAATACGGCTTGAGACGTTTCCACTCGGCTTGAGCCGTGTCTGGGCGGCTTGAGCCGTGTCTGGGCGGCTTGAGCCATTTTTGTTTCTTTAGCCGGCTTGAGCCATTTTTGTCCTTTTTTTTTTTCATTTTTTTTTTGAGACGCGTTGTACCATTTCAAGACGTTTAATATTAATTTAAGACGTTTTATATGAATTTCAAGACGTTTAATATTAATTTAAGACGTTTTATATGAATTTCAAGACGTTTGTTTTTGAATTTATATAGATCACTTAATTTTAAACACGAACTTTAAGAGAAAAATTGTTTTTTGGTGATTATCTCACAACATGAGGGTCAAGTTTGTTGTTTATACTGGGGGGAAGTGGGATTTGATTAACGGAAACATTGAGTATGTTACTGGTGTTGATTCAAGGAGACGTGGTTTAGAAATTGAAACAGATCATTCATATAATAGTTTTTTAAACTATGTTTCTAAGATGTGTGATACTCCAAACATTATACGGTTGTCATACCGGATGTCTACGTTTACTGATCCGATCGATATTATTAATGATCGAGATGTTAGATTTTTTTTTGATCTGGCGATGCAGAATCCTTTTGAATTATATAAATTATATGTTATTCAAGAGTCTGATGTTGGTTCATCTGGTTTGTCTTGTTTAAACAATTTTAAAGCTCCAGATCTAAATATTCCAGTAAAAGAAAGTTTTGATGTTTTAAACGATGAGTGTCCAAATTTAGAAAAATATTCTGAAAAATCTTTAACGTCTCACAACCAATCAGGTTCTTCATCTATAGTGTTCGAGGCCGGTCATATATTCAATAACAAAGAAGAGATGAAGCTCGAGTTGGGAAAGAAATGTTTGTTAGAGCATTTCGAGTTTAAAGTTGATAGATCATCTAAGACGCGGTATGAAGTTTCATGCAGGGGTGATGGTTGTGAATGGCGATTTAAGGCTCATGCTATTCCTTGTGGCAATTTATGGTTTGTTAAACATATGAACGATAGTCACACCTGTTCGAAGACGCAAACACACCCACATTTTCGTCAGGCTAACCCAAAGGTTTTGGGTCACTTTTTGAAGGAACAACTAAAAGACAGTGGTAGGATATATCGAGCGAAAGAGATTGTCAAAGATTTTAGACAAAGGTTCGAGGTTGAGATAACAAACCTTCAAGCTTGGCGTGGTAAAAGCTATGCACTTGAACTACTACAAGGAACTACACGAGACTCTTTTGCGGAACTACCAATATATTGTTACAATTTGAAACTTGCAAATCCTGGAAGCGTTACCCACATCTTGGTTGATGAGCAGAGTCGTTTTGAAATGGTTTTTGTTGGTTTAGGGGCGGCGGTAAATTATACATTATATTTTCTACTTTCTCTTATTTTTTTTAAAGTAACATGGGTTTTTGTCTCATTTCATTTTCATTAATTTTCAGATTCGTAGCTTTATGTTTAATCTAAGACCTGTTGTTATCATTGACGCGGCACACCTAAAGGGTGAATTTAAAGGGACGTTGTTTTTAGCAGTGGGCATGGATGGAAATAATCAGATTTTACCGCTTGCTTATGGCATTGGAAAATCAGAGGATGGTGAATCTTGGACATGGTTCCTCTCAAAGCTTAGAGATTGTGTTGGTGAAATAGCAGATATGGCGATCATTTCGGATAGGGCGAATTCGATACATGTGGGTGTTAGGAATGTGTTTCCACGTGTGTACCACGGCCTGTGTTGTCGTCATTTAATGATGAATTTACGTTTGCCGTCGTCTAAAAAAAAAGAGTACGAGGCACTATGGTGGAAGACGTGTAAATCTTATCGGATGTCTGACTTTAACGAGTCATTTAATGCTTTGTGTCTTGCTGTTCCTCGAATACGCCAGGTTTTAACAAATATTGGGTTTGGTAGATGGGCAAGAGCTCATTGTCCCGGCAATCGATACCACTATATGACATCTAATAGTGCGGAGTCTATTAACTCTTTGTCTAGATTCTCGCGTAAGATGCCGATAACGCAACTTATCGAATTTTTCCGCGAGTCTGTACAAAAATGGTTTTATGACCGTCGATTGCAGGGCATGCAGGAGAGCCATTCACTTACTCAGTGGGCACAGAAGAAAATTTTAAAGAAAATCGAAGGGTCTAGAACCTGGACTGTTGCAGGCATCCGGGTAAACAGCTTTGTTGTTGATGACGGTGGGAAAAGGGGTGTAGTTGATCTTTCGAATCGTTCGTGCAGCTGTCGTGTCTGGCAAGTTTCGGGTTTACCTTGTGGGCATGTGATTGCTGTTTCAAGATTTTTGGGTGAACCTGACTGTAGTCATTATGCTTTCTCGTGTTACTCAAACGAAGTATACAAAAAAACGTATGAAGAATCGATTAATCCTCTGCCTCATAGGTCTGAATGGGTAATACCAGAAGGCCTTGGCAGTGTATTACCGCCGAATATTACAAAACGTCAATCAGGTCGTCCAAAAGAAAACAACCGAATCTTGTCTCGTGGGGAAGAACCTGTTCCGGTATATTGTTCGCGTTGCCGAACATACGGACATGTTCGTGACGTTTGTTTAGATCCAATGAAATCACAGATTCGTTCACGAAAATCATCAGGCAAAGGAAAAGAGAAAGAGACAGAAACCCAGAGTTCAACGGATGACATTTTTCCATCTTATAATTTAGCAGAATTTTAATAATATATATTTTTTTTTATGTTTTATTTTATGAAAATCATGTAACAAATTCTACTTTTAATTAATATAAGAATTAAATTTTACAATCCGTACGTCAAGCCATCAAAAATTACTTGGTGTGTAGCGCCCGGCGTATAGTTCATCAGCCATGTAGCGTCTATATCTGACACAAGCATCCTGCATGTTTACTTCGTTCCATGTTAATGAACGGTTGTTAACTAGATTTTCCAATAGCATACATATGATAACCCCTGAGTTTCGACCAATATGAGCTTCGTGGTCAGGCCACACAACATCCCCCCAATACTCTAAGGCTTGTACACTATCTTTCCTTGATTGTTGCCAGTATGATATACGTTCCAGAAACCATACAAATGGAGATTCAAATTCTAAAAGAATTTGATGTATTTTCCTGTGTATGCAAAATCCTTCTCCGCAGTTACTTACGTTACAATTAACGGGAAAATAAGCATATATTTTAAACGAACGCATATTTATTTTTAGAAGTAACCAGTGGTTTTCGTTGTGCGCTACGGGCATGTAAATCTGGAAAAATTTAAAACGAAAATAAGTATTGGAAAAGGTATTATTTTAATGGAATTTTTTTTAAAAAAGTGTACCGTATCAACCTCCCAAATTGGAGGAAAAAAATCTTTTGTACCGTCTCCATATCCGTAGGCCTCTCTATTTTGTTCTACTATCATGTTAAAAAAAGTAGGCGGGAGAACTGTCCACCGATCATCATTTGACGACATCACCCGTTGATACATAAGCTTGTTGCACCAGGCATTGATATGCTAAGAAAAATATGGTAAATGTTTGACAAAAAAAAAAGTTTAATAAACGTATCATTAACATAATAGGTATTTCGAAGTTACCGTTTCCTGAATAAATCCGTTTCCACAAAATCCAAGTAATCCGCCCCACCATTCTTTTCCGAGAGGTGTTTTACCCATGTAGGTTGAGTAGCAAGTTGGATTATCGCCGTCATAATAAAACTCTAGAATATTTGGCGACCAATGTTCAAACCCATCCTCTTTGTTTATCCAAATGGTGCGTTGCACAGAATGTGGAATGTTTGAGTAAGACATTTGGTGTGGCATTGGATAGTGAGGGCACACATATATATACACACATTTTCACAGTAAAAAAAAATTAAATAATATAAAATATAAGTTTAATACAAATATTTATGTTTATAATTTAAATTAATATAAATCAACCAAGAAATTCGAGGTCGTCCTCTTCTAGCTCGTTGACTAATTCTTTAGGAATAAGCGAGTCGTAGAAAAGTGTCAACATATGGCGCCTCATCCTTGAAGCCGTTATGCTTGTTTTTTCACCATCATTTAGGGGTTTTTTGTTAATCAACCGGTCTAGAAATATACAAACCCAAACCCCACAGTCCCCTAACGGTCCTGACTGTTGTGGCACATCATTTGCATATTCTGTTTGAAACGGAAATTTGAACGGTAAAGCTTTGTTGTCATAGTAACCATGCACACGAAGCCAATGGTCAAAAACAAAATTGATGTGGCAAACCACTTCCGTTCTTTGTTTATCCAAATCTCGCATACCCATCAAGCTAAAAAAAAAAAAAAACAAACAAACATTAATTTTAAAAGTCATAACTTTTGAGATTAAAAGTATAAAATAAACACTGTTTAAAATTAAATTTTTACCTGTCATAAATAGTGAGGGTCCTGTTAACGAGGTTGAAAACTCCTAAAAACCAGTGAATTGATGGTATAAATAACGGTACATACACCTCGTCAACGCTAGTTATCCGAGGAAAAGGCTCTACTTTCCCGTTGAAATAACAAGCGAATTTCTGATCCAGAGTTTGCAAATGCATCTGAAAATATGGGGGTAAAATGGACCAACGAGCGGATGGATCTCTTGAATTATACATGTGTAGCATCCATGCAAAAATATGCTGTTACAAGTTTGGACAATTTTAGCGAAAGTTTATACCAAACTATAGTATATTTAGTATTAACAAGTGTACCTCATCGCTTAACCAGCCATTCACCTCAGTGCCTAGCAAAGACCCCCAGAAAACAGGACCAACATAGCCGCCTGCTGTGAGTGTTAGTAGTCTATCTCCGCTACTTGGTGCCCAATTTTTTATCTTTTCAATTAATTGATCTTCATTATTTGAAATATTTTTTTGCTTCCGCCGGAGATTTTTGTAAACTACAAATGGTGAAAGCGTAGCCTTGGCGGGCTTCACAAGCCTTTCGGACCGCCTCACTTTAATCATCTCCACATCCTCATCCTACAATTACATTATTTAAGAACTAAATTAACAAAACATAGATGGATTATAAAAATTATATACGCTTGCCAAACTTACGGCTTCTTCGGTAACATTTTCTGGAATTGCAGACACATGATACACTTCATTATCTTGATTATCGAAATTCAAAGAGGAATCAGCTGCCGCCTAAAAATTATTAAAAATAGTTAGAAAAATTTTTAAACTAAATTTAATTTTTTAGACTTTTTTAGGCAAATAAAAAAATAAATGGGTTACATTATAATATACTTTTGGCGATTGGTCCATCGGTGTTCGTATGTGGCTTGGAGTTGATACCGGAGCCATACGAAAACTTTGCAACAACTCCGACTTCAACATGTCAGTTAAGGCGCGGTTGTTTGAGTACATCTTCTGCGACCACTCCGAGTTGATCATGTCAGTCAATGCCTGGTTGTTTGATAACATCATTGACTGAAATTTAGAGACAAGCTGCTCTTCATAATAAAATCCCGATGAAAACTGACCGGGACCAGCATCACGTTCAAACTCAGCCGTCTTTAACGGAACATGGTTTGTATGAACCGGGATTTCCGTTGACAATCCGTGCGTTAGAGGCACCTGAACTTCATCATCGGCGAACAAGCTGTCAATGAAGTCCTTCTGTGGTTGGCCGTAGTTTTGACTCAGGCCGATTGGATTAATTTGAGGGGGTAATTCAGTCGCCATAGCAGGATTAAAAACTTGACGTTCAAGGTCCAAATAATCCGAGCTTGAACTATACCACTCACCCTCGGCCTCGAACATAGTTGGTAGTATAGCCATTAGGGGTTTATATTCAGATATCTAACATGTTGAAAACGAAATATTAAATGTTATAATATAATTTAAACAGTTTCTAACATAGTTGATTTTTTTTAGTTTTTAAATATATAATTTAAACAGTTTTTTTAAATATATAAGTTGAAAATTTTAAACAGTTTCTAAAATTTTAAACAGTTTCTAAAATTTAACGTTTTTTAAATATATCGTTTTTGAAAATTTTAAAAATATATAAGTTTAATACGGTTATCGGAATGAAAATATAGTTAGTTTAAAGTATAAAAAACTCACCTTTACCGCATTGGCTAAGATGCCATCAACATTCAACTTCAATAGCCTATGTCCTTTTTTCCATCCTAAAAATCTCGGGATGGTCTGACTTTCGAAATACCCCCTCTTTTGTTTAAATTCCGGAAATACCTCCAGAATCCACATCTGTAAATGCATTATTTATCAACTATTAGTATACAAATTAAGTTAAGACAAACATTACACTTAAAATATAAAATATAATATACGTTTTTTCAGGTACCTTAAACGGCCAAACAAATCCATCTAACGAAAAACCCCTCGTGTCTTCCTTTTGACGAACGTGCATATTATACACGTTCGTATACGTGCTCTCCCAAAAATAATTACCCCATGGATATTGGTTAAACTCATTCAGATTATCCACCAGGTGTAACAAATTAATATCGACTGCATTTGTATCCTGCAACCCTAAAAACCCTTGACCCAAGAGCATCAGTAAACATATTCTTGCGCAATCTTCCTCGCTATATTGCATGGGACCTTCAAACATATCTCTAATTAGTTTGAAATTAATACGTTCTCGGCCCGAGAAATGACGGTTTTTAAATGACTCAGGGTGGTCAATCGGCGTCCAATTATTGGACCCAAACCTTAATCCCGTTATTAGACAAAATTGTTTGGGGGAAAACATTAGCGTATGTTGGCCTAGGCGATATGTAATCCCAAATCTGGGTGTAGGTGTATTCACTTGTAGTTGTGCAACACCTAGTAAGAGTAGACTGTCACACATGACACACCTAATATCCAAATATGGACCAAAACATGTCTGCCTAATCTTTGATATAATATTATCCGTCATTCTATTGTTTATATAATTCACTATATTCCATGATTGACGAACTTTGATCTTTTGGACCTTGTAAAGTAACAAAAAAAAACAGAAAAAAAAAAGAATAGTAAGTATACTAAAATACTAAAACACTAAGAATAATGAAAGAAAAGACATAAGATATCACCGCTACAGATGGGATAACGTTTCGTCCAACGTCTTGCATGTCATGTTCAGGTGGTTGCATGTGCTCTTGACATGGGAAACCGTAGTAATTTGGATCCATTTTGAATCAACGAGAAACGTGATGCTTCGGAACGTGAATGTCATGTGGTTTCAACGCAGGTTTCAACGCGGGTCGGGTTTTTCTTCGGATCTTCAACGGTCTTCGGATCTTTGTTCAAGATGGCCCCAAAGGAAAGAACGTGGTCCCAATGCCGTTTGCCCGTGTGAAGTGAAACACATGAACTCACACTCTCCTACTCAAAACATGTTCCCGGATACGTGTCAAGCGATGGGTAACGGGGACACACGTGTCGTTCATCTAAGGGCATATCGAAATGAAACCTCCTGAAACGTCTTAAACATCTTAAAAATAACACGTGTTCAAAGCTGATACGTCAAAGGGTCTCGTGAAACGTCCCAAACGTCTGAAAATGGAAGTCAAACGTCTCAAATTACAGTCAAACGTCTTTAACGTCTTCAAAATGTTGAAACGTCTTAAATGCAACGTGGCAAACGCTTAACCGTCTTGATTAGGGTGAGACGTCTGAAACGTCTTGAAAATTGCTGAAACGTCTTGCAAACTGCTGAGACGTCTTGAAAACGTCTGAAACGTCTTGAAAACTGCTGAAACGTCTTGCATACCTCGGGACGTGCAAAAATGATTTTTTATTAAATATTATTAAATTTTTTTTAATAAATAGGAACGTGATCTCAATAACAATTCTTCCCTATTTCAGTATATTTCTGTAGCACGCGAAAAATGTCTGAAAACAATAAAAACGATGTATACTGCTCTCAACCAGCAAAGAAAACATCATCTTGGATTCTCAAAAAATGGAGAACTAACAAGGGTGAAAGTTCTTCTGAAGATCCACAACGAAATGATTCAAACCAAATGCACTTTGTACACAATAGAGAAAGTTTTCACCTCCACAGGGCTGGTACATGGGCAATTCCAGACGACGAAAGTGAGAACTGGTCAAAAGATGTGGAAACATTCTACAGAAATGGGGATGCGCCGTTCTGTTATTCAGCAGTTTTCACAAGATCAATAGAGTTGGACAAAAATTTTTGGGGGACTCTATTAGGTTTTCGCTGTGGCGGCTACCTAACCTCAATAGTTAATTATTCTTCTTAATTTTTTTTTATTAATTTTACTAATTTTTTTCGCGTTTTTAATTAATTTTAAATTAAAACTTATACAGCATATTGAAGGATGGGTGGGAAGGCTAATGGCTTGGAGAAATAGAATGATTCTACTCCAAAAACCGTTGTTAAACTTGCGGTGGACAATTCTTCCACCACAATTTTATGAAATGTTGTTAGATTCTACTCCAAAAACCGTTGTTAAGTATGCCAATGGCAAATTACACCCATTTCCATCTTTCTTCGAGGTGGATTACGTCTTATTTCCGTTACCGTTAGAAAATAACGAATGGCTCCTAGCTAGACTAGAGTTATCGTCACAGGACTTGGTGTACTACCCGTGCGAAGATGTTTGTGTGGGCAATAAATACAGAAACGTTATTCTACCCCGTTTGACGAAGGTTAAAGTTTACTTAGGAGCATTACTAGTGTATCTGCAATATTGGAAAAAAACGGGAAAACCAGAAAAATATATCTGTGCCGAACTCAATGACAACTACGTGTTATCTAACCCAACAATCGCAGGGAATGAAGCAGTCTACCTGTGTATGCTTATGGAGCATCTGGTTACGGATAAACCAATAAATATAACTGGAGACATTTGTAAAAGTTTTTTGTCGTACAGAAAATTTATTGCAGAAAAACTGTATTTTTGGCGGTGTTTACCCCGTCCAAACGTTGGATAGTTTATGCAATAAAATACTTGTTTTCAATTTACACAAATACAACAATATTTGCAAATTCAATTACAAACACTAAATAGGATAGCGATACAATACATACTAATTCCACAAATACAACAATATTGCACTTGCAATTAAAAAGCTTAGCACATATAGTTTCTTCGACTTCATCTTTGGGTCACATCTCATTGCTTTCAAGTTATTGTTCTCCTCTATTAATAACTGGTTTTGTAATTCTAGGTTCTTTATCTTCATATCTTTAAACGTCAGTGTAGTTGAGGTGCCGTATGAACGTTCAAGGAACATATTATCAACATCTTGTTTCCACAAGAAGAATTTGCAATCACGTCTCTACAAAAACACAGCAACTATAAAGTAATTGCACTTGACTATCTAAAAAAAACAAATCCAACTTACAGGCCAGTGAGAACACCCGTAAAATTCTTCACCATGTCTTTGACTTTTAAGTCCAGCAACCCGAACAACAGCAAGAATGTCGTGATGACAGTACACATTTCCATCCAAATCGACCTTGAAAAGTCGTGGTCTTCGAATTAGACCAGAGGTAGAAGACGAGGACATGTTGAATCAAATGTTCCAAGTTGATATTTCTTTTCTTTTATAAGAGTTATATTCATGTTTTCATCCCTGAAGTTTGTCAAACATAACGTTTTCAGCCCGTTAGGTTCATTTCCGTAACCATTTCAGTACACTAGCTTAACTCCATCCATTTATTTCTTTAACTTTGGGTTAACTAACTAATTCAGGGACGGTTTGCGTCAGTTTTACAAACACAGGCACTTAAGTGTAACTCAAAAACATTAAAACAAAAAAATACCTAAAAACCGGTCACATATTTGCACATATATTATATATATATACAGACTTTAATATTAAATAGTAATAACTCAAAGACATTAAAACCAAAAAATACTAAAAAACCGGTCACATGGGGGATTCGAACTCGGGACGTGTAATTCAACAAACGACGTGGTGACCGGTCGGGCTAAACCCTCATCCGTTAATATTCTACACATATATTATATATATACACAAGTTGTATTATGTTAACGTCTAACTTTTAAAACATACTAAACGTTATATTTAAAAGACAAATTTTTACAAAACAAAAAAAACATTGCATTCCTTAAAGAAAAAAAACATTACATTACCAAATAAGAAAAAAAAAAAAAAACAAACAAACATCTAAATCCAAACCCTAATCGTTTCCCACTGCGAGACATGTTCGAAATCATGTCCTTCATCGTGGCGGAAGTTGATAAGGGCAACCGCCTTGATGTCGTCCTCGCTAAGGCCCTCGGATGAGTTTTCCACAGACTTGTAGTAATTCTCGAACTTCTTACATTCCAACCGTATAACCCGAAACCGTGAAGATAATGCATCAACGGTACGACCGTGGTTCGGACCACGGAGTTATGCAAAATATTGTTGCACCCGTACCCATAGACCCCCCTGCCCTCGAGAAGGAGGATTGACATACACCTCCTCCCAAGCCTCCACCAAAGCTATGTCCTCAAGTTCCGTCCACCCGTGAGCAGCCATGTCTGGTTGTGTGTAGAAAGATGAACAAAGATGTGGAAGAACGCCGTGTGAATGTTTAGATTTAGGGGTATATATAGGTGGTGAAGTGGCATGAATTTTTAACATGTTGAAACGTCTTAAACGCCTTGAATTTATAACATCTTTAAACACATTGATAATACTGATTGACTAAGAATTAAAACGTCACATACTAAAATTTTTAACTTTATCCCTTATTATTATTTAATACAAAGTACATAATCCGAATAACATAACACTGATACAAATATAATCTCTTTGAACTATAATACACTAAACCGCTACTTCATTTGAACTACAATACACTAAACCGCAACTTCCATAAATTTAAAATGGGGTTTCCCATCCGAAAGTTGATTCCGGAAATTCGCATCAAAACACCTAGGAAAAAATACTATGGGTTGTGAACTGGTAAGTTCCATCAACCCATATTTTTTTTGGCCTAGGTGATATGTAACGGGTTGTTCCAAATTTGGTTCGGCGGTTCCCCGCTGGGTGATGTTACAAGACTTGGCGAACACATTGGTGAGAGCCCATTGTGTTAGCCAAAGTCATATTAACCATCCAAAACGGGTAGAATCGTCATTACCTGAACAACCCGTTTAACCCTTCACGTGTACGTTGTAGATGAGTTCTTGAACACGATCAACCCCGCAGAGCACGTAGAAGGGGATATTAGACCTGATCCCACCAAAACTGGGAAGATCTGTGTCCGTTGTAGATGACTTCTTAGAACAGTTGTAGATAACTTCATAGAACCATTTGTTGAATCCGGGGGTCTGCCCATTTTTTTAAGCTGTAAACACCAATGTGTATAACAGGGTGGAAAATTGTGACTTAAAAACAGGTTCAAAACGTCCTGAAAATTTCTTCGAAAATCGGGAAACGTCTCAAACGTCTGAGACGTCTCATACGTCTCAAACGTTGAAAACCGTGAAACGTCTTAACAATTAAATAAAACATTAAAAAATAAATAAATAATTATATATTATTATTAAATAATACATTATAAATTTATGTCTAACACATCAACGGATGAGGGCTTAGCCCGGCTGGTCACGACGTCGTTTGTTGAATGAAACGCCCCGAGTTCGATCCCCCCCCCCATGTGACCGGTTTTTTTTTATATTTTCAGTGTTTAAAAAAATTAGAAACTAATATTTAAAAAAGAAAAAAAAAACATTACAATCAGATATTAAAAAAAAAAAATATAAGCTTAACGGCTAGCCACTCTCAAACGTCTCAAGCCATTCAAAACGTCTCGAAGCCACTCTCAAACGTCTCAAGCCATGCAAAATAGAAGCTTAACGGCTAGCCACTATGAAACGTCTTAAGCCGGCGCAAACGTCTTAGCCAAGACGTCTCAGCCGTCCAGTAACCTGATGTGTTTGTCGGACACGTGGCACGTTGTGGTTGGACCGCCGTCAAGACGTCTCACCTAAGTTCAGACGTCTCCACGAGACGGTTGACCAGGCTATTTTGGAAGGTTTGACCACGTCTTGGACATTTTGGCGATTTTCCCTTGATTTGGATTATATGTGTGAAAGTCAAGATAAGGGGTAAGGCAAAACAAAGAAAAAAATGAGAAAGTCAAGATAAGGAGGTGTCGGTAAATAAAAAAAAATGAGGGTGTTAGAGTTATACCCTTCTTTTATACTAAATTTGGGTTTTGTGGGTTTGGGCTTGGCCCCAGGCCCACAAGCCTAATCCCCGTGTTTATGTGACTCGTCTACACATCGAACCCGCTTCAAAACCCGAGCTATTCGTAGCATCGTAAATTACCGGTTGTCACAGGTTTAAAGGTGGGACCCAAGTGTGATCCGTTCGGATGACCTATCCGATCGGACAGCAGTCTGGTCGGACAGCATTCTATTCTGGTTGTTCCGTTCATCCTACACTTGGCCGTTTTGATGGTTTGTCATTATGTCGAGATGTTTTAACAACGTGTTAACCAACAGAACCCCCAGTTTGACCCAGATGTCCAACCTGACCAGGAATTACCCTAGTTCGTCCAGTTACCGGCTCGAGACAGTTGTTCTTGATTAACCCTAAATCGGTAGTCTCATGGGTAGAATCCAGATCTTGAGCTAGCACAACACTACGATCGAGTAGAAGACTAGATCAGGGTCGGATCCTATCGGTTTTGAGTATATTGAGTGCAAAAGAGTTGAAAGAAGGTTAGAAACCATCTTTCAATCCTTTTTCGCCACGTTTATGTTGGGATCTTTACAAGATCTTTGTGGAAATCGATTAGATCTAAGTTGTTCTTGGTGGATTGAGGCCAAAACATGAAGTTCTTGAAGAACACATGATGACGTCATCCTAGAACACCCGAAATCTAGTGATTTCACGGTTAAAAGTTAAGTTTTAAAAGATAGAAAGGTGTAGGAGTGCGTGTAGATCAAGAAAGTACAAGATTTAGGACGAGATCTTACCTTGATCGAGAGAAATCGAAGAAAAGGTGGGGAGCAAGAGCTGTTCGGGCAGAGGGTTTCCAAAAGTAGAAAGAATGACAATGACAGGGGTATTTATAGGATTCCAAAAGAGGAAAGGGTTGTCCGATCGGATGACACACCGCTCGGATGACTTATCCGGTCGGATGACATTCTGGTCGGGTGGCACCTGGTCTGTGGCATTGTGGCTATCCGATCGGATGGCTATCCGGCCGGATGCACTTGGTTCGAATATTTGACGCGACGATTTTTGCTGAGTCGATTTCGATTGCGAGCGGTTCGATATGATAGGGTTTCCTAATCTAATTACTTTCAGTCCCAATCACTCATATCGAGCACTATCCCTTCTCCACTAATTTTCATAGTTCGATTGTGATTCGAGTTCGAGTTCGATTTTGAGTTTCGATTGATTACCACAACACAACGTAAATAAACATGCACAGATAACACGTAAGGCACACACACACGTATATCAATAATTAAAATACGTAGCTCGAGTTGCGATTCGTTGTCGATTTGATTAGCATAACTTGATTATCAGTTGATTAACTTTATCGCATTGTTACTTCCTATAGTTCACAGTCGTAATTCGATTAGATAGCGATTAACATACGTCGGTTATTGTCATTAACAACACTTACTCCACATAATACAATCAAAATAAAGAAATTTCTATAAATCAAATTCGTATCATCGGTCGTTGACTCCGACCTTGACTTTGACTTTGACTTTGACTTGTGAAAACACGGGGTGTTACAAAGAATTATGATGTTACTGCCGCTCCACTTCAAGTTGTCCATACTCAACCACAACCCCTGAACCGCCAAGTAGCGGCGCCAGTGACCAATGCACCGCCGGCCAAGCGTGCATATACTGGTCCACACACATTGTGCCCTACCTGCACTTATCATCATCCTGTTGGGATTGCATGTCGATTTTTTGTTCACTGCAACGTGTACGGCCACTTTACTGCCAATTGCCGTACCGGTCCTCGCCAAGCTCAAGCTCCAGCTCAAGTTCCTGCACCACCAGCTCTCCTTCCTGCTCCACAGGGTCAACAAGCAGCTCCTGCACCCGCTGCCCACACGAGAGCCTGCTTTGCTTGTGGTGATCCCAACCACTTCGCAAATGTCTACCCAAACAGGGTGGTGAAGCAACAGCCACAGCAGCAGCCGCAACAACATCAACAACAGCAGCCTCCGCAGCAGCCAGCAGCCCGCAGACGTGCATTCAACATCAACGGCCGCCAGGCTCAAGCAGACAACAACGTGGTTAATGGTATGTTCCTTGTGAATGGTATATATGCTTTGTGTTTATTTGATACTGGATTCGATAACTGTTTTGTATTGTTAGAATTCGAAAAGCTCCTAAATCGTAAACACACTAATCTCCCCACGACGTTCGACGTTGAAGTTACCACTGGAAGAACCGTCACTGTTCGTTCTATTCTCCGTGATTGTACGCTTGAACTCAACAATCACGTCTTCCCTATCGACCTTATCCCGATGCAGCTCGGTAGTTTTTATATCATAGTAGGCATGAATTTTCTTCGCGAAAAGCGTGCTGAAGTCGTTTGCTTTGATAAAATGTTTCATTTCTCGCTTGCTAATGGTGATCACTTTGTGTGTATGGCGAAACTCCATCAAAAGACCTTAGACTCATGTCGTGTATCCAAGCGAGCAAGTATCTCCGCAAGGAATACAAAGCTTTCTTGGCGGAAATCGTAGTAGCGGAGAAGGAAAAGAAAGAGAAGGCAATAGATAAGGTGCCTGTGGTTCGTGATTTTTCTCGTGTCTTTCCTGATGATCTACCTGGTTTACCCCCGAGTCGTGATATTGATTTCCGAATGGACCTCATTCCTGGAGCCAATCCTGTTGCTAAAGGCTTCATTTGCCCTAGCACCTCTCCATGGGGTGCACCAGTTCTTTTTGCCAAAAAGAAGGACGGGTCATTCCGGATGTGCATCGATTATAGGGAATTGAATAAGCTGACTATCAAGAATCGCTATCCCCTACCCTGAATCGATGATTTGTTAGATCAATTACAAGGTGCTACATGTTTCTCGAAGATCGATTTACGCTCAGGCTATCACCAGTTACGAATCCAGGAGGAAGACATACCCAAAACCGCTTTCCGAACCTAATACGGCCATTATGAATTCGTCGTAATTCCCTTTGGTTTAACCAATGCACCCACAGTTTTCATGGATTTGATGAATCGCGTGTGTAAACCCTTCCTTGACCGCTTCGTCATCGTATTTATCGATGATATCCTTATCTATTCGAAATCGAAAACCGAACACGCGCAACATCTACGTTTGGTTCTCGAATTACTCCAAGGGAATTGACTCTATGCCAAGTTCTCCAAGTGTGAATTCTGGCTAGAGGATGTTCAATTCCTCGGTCACATCGTCAATAGTCAAGGAATACACGTCGACCCTGCGAAGATCGAAGCTGTTAAGAGTTGGGTTACTCCAAAATCACCATCCGAAGTTCGTTCATTCCTCGGATTGGCGGGCTATTACCGTCGATTCATCGCTGACTTTTCTAAAATCGTCGTTCCGCTTACTTCTCTCACGCATAAAGACAAGCCTTTTGTTTGGGGAACCGAACAAGAGCAAGCCTTTCAGACTCTGAAGCATATGCTCTGCAATGCTCCTGTTCTCACATTACCCAGTGGAAACGATGACTTCGTAGTCTATTGCGATGCCTCGAACCTTGGTCTCGGTTGTGTTCTCATGCAACAGGACAAGGTTTTCGCGTACGACTCTCGTCAGCTCAAGATCCACGAGAAAAACTATACAACCCACGATCTCGAGCTCGGTGCAGTTGTTTTTGTGTTAAAGATCTGGCGATACTACCTTTACGGTACCAAATGTACGGTCTTCATCGACCATAAGAGCCTGCAGCACATCTTGAACCAAAAGGAACTGAATATGCGCCAACGCCGATGGGTTGAACTTCTTAACGATTACGACTGTGAGATTCGTTACCACCCTGGCAAAGCAAATGTCGTGGCCGATGCTTTAAGCCGAAGAAGCTATTTGCATAGCATTCGTAATACTCGCGCCTAACGCGACCTGAATCCTTGATTCATGACGCTCAGCACGCCTGCTTCATTGATAATACCTTGCGGGAGGAAATGAAGAAGTGTGGTGCTGAATCGCACTTTGTCACCAAATCGAACGGTATCTACTACTATCTAGATCGCATTTTGATTCCAAGTCACAATAACCTTCGAGATATATTGTTGACTGAAGCGCACAAGTCTCGATATTCCATTCATCCTGGTGCCGACAAGATGTACCATGACCTTCATCTACGGTATTGGTGGCCTGGAATGAAGAAGGATATCACTATCTATGTTTCGAAGTGCCTGACTTGCTCGAAAGTCAAGGCCGAGAAACAAAGACCGTCTGGTTTACTTGTACAACCCGAGATCCCGATGTGGAAATAGGAGAATATAGCTATGGACTTCATAACGAAACTTCTGCGCACGCCATCAGGTCACGATAGCATCTGGGTTATCATTGACCGACTTACAAAATCTGCTCATTTTCTGCCGATACGAGAGGACTTTAAGGTAGAACGATTAGCACGAATCTACACCGATGAAATTATCTGTCGACATGGGACGCCTCGTGAAATCATCTCTGACCGTGATGGTCGGTTTACCTCGTGTCTTTGGGAAATGTTTCAATATGCTCTCCGTACTACTCTCAATCTAAGTACCGCTTTCCTTCCCCAAACCGATGGTCAGACTGAAAGAATGATTCATACCCTTGAAGACATGCTTCGCTCGTGTGTCATAGATTTCGGTGGTAATTGGGACGCGCACTTACCTTTGGTCGAATTCTTGTACACTAACAGTTATCAATCTAGCATACAAATGGCACCATTTGAGGCACTAGACGGAAGAAAATCTCGATCGCCTATTGTGTGGCACGAGATCGGAGATGCACAAATTACCGGTCTTGAGCTGCTGCAAGAAACGACTGACAAAATCCTCCAAATTCGAGACAATCTGCTGAAAGCTCGGAGTCGTCAGAAAAGTTACGCCGATAGACGCCGCAAGCCCCTTGAATTTAACGTTGGCGATCACGTACTCCTATATGTTTCACCTTGGAAGGGGGTGATCAGATTTGGCAAGAAAGGAAAGCTCACGCCTCGATATGTTGGACCCTTTAAAATTCTGGAAAGGATTGGCAAGGTGGCCTACAGACTCGAACTACCGGAGGAACTTAGCAACGTCCACCCGACTTTCCATGTTTCGAACCCTAAAAGTGTCTGGCTGAGCAGAATTTACATGTACCACTTAAGGATCTACAAGTGCACGAAACATTACACTTCGTGGAAAAGCCTGTCGAGATCATCGATCGAGAAACCAAGAAGCTCAGACGCTCACGCATTCCCATAGTGAAGGTTCGTTGGGAAGGCAAACGCGACGCAAAGCTCACCTGGGAACTCGAAAGTGACATGAAGGCTAAGTATCCACAGCTATTTGTTACACATGCGGCCTAATTTCGGGACGAAATTCCCTATAGTAGGGGAGGCAGTAACAACCCGCGTTTTGAAGTCAAAGTACAAGTCAAAGTCAAAGTCAAAGGAAGAAAAGATTGCTAAATGCGATCTGTCACTCCTTGCTTAATTATCGACTGTACTCCTTGACTTGTTAATCGATACTTTAATTTGTGTTACTTTAGTTGTATTATGTGGAGTAAATGCTAATTAATCGCAGTTTATCGCTAATCTCATCGCAATCGCATCGCAACTTGAATCGCATGTTCTGGATATTGTTTTACGTGTGTGTGCTATTATGTGTTACATGTGCATGTTTACTTATATGTTTGTGGTGATTAATCGAAAATGCAATCGCAACTCTATCGCAAAGCAATCACATCGTGAACTGGGAACGCAAGGTTATATATGTTGTTGTACGTTAGTTATGTTTTTTTTGTAGCTATTGGTTAATTCTATCGCATCGCTTAATCGATACTGGCTTAAACGCATCACAACGCTCAACGCACGAAACGAAACGCGGAAACCTAACTCACTCGAACCATCCGATAGAAGGATCATTCGATCAAATGGTCATCCATCCGGATGACCATCCTATCGGATGGCCATCCGATCGGATTGCCCTCTGATCGAATCACTTACACCGCCTCACTCTCCTCTCACCTATAAATAGCACCTGTCACATCACGGTTCATGATGTGACAGCTCTCTTGTTCGACCAGCACGCTTTTGGCCCTTTCTCTCTCGATTTCTCACGATTCCTGTTAGTTTTCATCTCAAATCCGGTACTTTCTTGATCTACACACACTTCTTCATCATTTTCACCAACAAATCTTAACTTTTCACCATGAAATCCACCAGGTTTGGGCTGTTCATTGATGACTTCATCTCAGGTTCTTATGAACTTTGAAGTAAGATCTCATTCCACCAAGAACAACTCATATCTAAGAGATTTCAACATGTTTAAACACTAATTTCATCATAATCTAAACATTTTCCAACTGATTTCCACTTTTCTTCAAAACTCTTAACTTTTCTACTCAAAACCGACAGAATCTGAGCTCATTCAGACCTTCTGCTCGTTCTCTAGTGAAGTGTCGGGTTGAGAACTGATTCTATGGATGAGATGACCGACCTAATGGGTTGAACATGAACAACCATCAAGAATAGTTAGCTGATCGGACGGGGTGGTTCCCATCCGATCGGATGACTTAGACTTGATGGGGTTTTCGTTGTTTGACACGTAGTTATACCGTCTCGGTTAATGTTAGTGCATATGTCTATTGACTTCGTCTTGTATCGAGTCATGTAATAGATTAGATAGACCAGGACACGTTGTATGAAAAAACGGGAAACAGACCTGAACCAGCCACTCCTCACGAAGTGGCTGATCCAGTTCATGCGACCTGGCAGTTTCGTGCTTTCTGGCCAGTTCGTGTGACCTGGCAAGTCTGGTTCGTGCGACCTGGCATTTCCTATAAATAGGTGGTATTGGATCTTCATTTGTAACAATCTGATTCCGGTAGCGAAGCTCTGCCGAAGTGTCGCCAACTCATGTAATCACTATCAAATCAATCTAATCGACAATTAAAGTGATTCTACGTGTAAATCTAGCTGATATAACATTAATACGTCTGATTCCGCCTTTCATGTTGATCGAGAACTCTTCTGATCGACTCGTTTAGATCGAATCCCCGATCCTAAAAGTGGTATCAGAGCTTAGGAGGAAGAGTTCTTACCATTTCAGCTCGATTTCTTCAAAAAAATCTCATTTCTACTCATCTTCTACATTTTTTTTTCAAAATCAGAACGTTTTCATGGCTAAAATGTCCTGATTTTGTGATATAACATGTAAAACTGAGTTTTATTCAATCCGTGAACAAATCAGAACCAAATTCAACCTAAAACTTGATAAAAATCAACAAAATGATGAACTATTTGACTTAGAATTCTCGAACGAGGTGGATATTCATTCAAATCGTTTGAATTTTGGACCAAGTCGCTTGAAAATCATTCAGATCGTTCGACAAAGGTTCAGATCGTGTGAAAACCTCATCAGATCATGTGAAAACCTTTTCAGGTCGTGTGAAAACTCCAAGTCGCACGGTTTGGGTCCAGGTCGTGTGAAACTGAATCAGGTCGTTCGAAATACCTTCAGATCATGTGAAAGTTGGCCAGGTCGTACGGTTTGAGTCAGACAGTTTGAAATTTTATCCAAGTCACACGAGTTGATCAGCCCACTAATTCAGACAGTCCAATGGGAGCGGATTGTTTCAAAGGCTTTTGATATTCGATAACTATAAGACTTCCATGTGAAATGAATTAATAGTGTGGCCCAATCAAGTGATAACATCCAGACCTGACAACCATGTGCGTGAGTTTATGAAAGGCATCTTGTGGTCCAATTAAAACTTTCATTTGTTTCATCAGCCCAATATTAGATAGTGGATTGTCAGTTCATTATCACGTGAAGTTTGCATACCGCATGAGGTGAATTGATATCAGTTCGTTTGAACTCAGCTCGCTTGAAAACTCGGTTCATTTGAACAATTTGTTATTGTGATATTTCGACATCGAAACATGGACAACGAATTTTACAATGCGATTGCTACTGCTCCGGCTGCTCCAGTTACAGTTGCTGAAACTGTTGGTATTGAGAATGAAATGGGAACTTTCCAAAAACCTCCAAAGCTTATGTACATTGAGGACTTTAAAGGATGGCAAGACCGTTTTGAAAACTGGTTGCAAGCTAATAAGTTTGATGCATGGGTTTCTTTAGAGAAAGATTATACTTGACCGAAAGATGATCTTGGAAATGAAAAACAATTAAGTCAATTTTTACCTGATGAAAAATTAAAATACACAAGTGAAAAAATGCTGATTAGCATTCTCCAACAAGCAGTAAAAGAAGATATTTTTGTTTTACTTCAACATGAGGGAACTGCTAGATCAATTTCGAAAGCGTTGATTAAAAAGTTTGAAGGGTAGTGTTGATATGACAAAAAATAAACGAGCATTACTAAAAAATCTTTTGATATGTTTACAGCTCTTGAAGGTGAAACAACAAGAATGATTATTGAGAGATATTGTCATCTTGTCATGGAAATGAAAAGATTGGACATCAAGAAAGAAGATGATGAATGGGTTGATAAGCTAGCCGATGCGTTACCACAGAATGAATGGGGAACATATCTGTTGATTTTAAAGAATAACCGACAATTTGAAGATATGAATTTGAGTATGTTTATCCAGAAATTGGAAGAACATGAGCTATCAATTTGAAAAACTGCTACGATGAGAAGTTCGGGTGCTCAACAAGATGTTAGTCTATACTATAGAGGAAGAAAAGTTGAGACCACTCCGAGTCCAAAGATTCAGACTGCATTCAGTGCTGATGGTACTTCCGGAACAAATACAAACAATACAAATCAGAGCAGTGGATATTCTTCATCTTATTCAAGTTTTGAACCAAATTTCTCAACACCAAGTTCTCAACAACAAAGTTCAACAAACTTTAATGGTCAAGTTTTGCAATGCGATGTTACATTAAATATTCAAAATGGTCAAAATTTCTCTCCAGATATTGCGAAGCAACACATGGCATAACTTGTTACTGTGTTAGAGTCGCATGAAAGCTTAGTTCCTGGACGAATTGGCAATCCTATGCTCACTAAAGAGGATTATGACCAGATTGATTCTGAGGAACTTGAGTTGATGGATATCAAGTGGTGTTTAGCTAGAGTTTTGAGAAGAGCAGAAAAAGTTCAAACAGATCACTGGAAGAGATGATCTTCGTGAAGCTGCAACATCTCAGCTAGGTTTTGATAAATCGAAGGTTACTTGTTTTCGTTGCCGAGAAAAAAGGCATTTTAAACGAGAGTGTACAAACAGAGAAGCAACCGGAAGACAAGATCCTTTCGGAAACAATGATTATCATAGAAAAGCAATTTATCATCAGGTTGCTCAACAACCATATCACCAACAATCTTCACACTCACGTAATATTTAGATTGAAGAATCAAAGGGTAGAGCTTGTTCTGGTCTGGTAGACCACGAAGATGAAAGGATTCCGAAAGAGTTCAATTGGGATGATTATGATCCTTCTAAACATTCAGTTTCTAAAGCATTTGTTGCTCGAATCTTTGAAGACTCAACCTCAGGAGAAGAATCAGTCAAATCTAAGAACAGTCCTAGAAGACAACCGATTTTTAAATCTTCAGGAAGTGATGAAGACATTGATGATGAGGAAGAGTATACTAATAAAGCTAGAAAACAATTAGATCCTTATAGTTTTAATTTTTTTTTTTTGCAGATAAAATAGAAATATTGAAAGAAAAAAGGGCTGCTAGACTGAAGAAAGAAATGGAAGCAAGAAGGATTGCTGAAGAAAAGACTGAAGTTCAGATGAAAGCTGATAAGGCAAAAGTTAAAGAAAAACCGACAGAGGAGGTCGAGATTGAAGAGAATGAAGTGAAGATAGAAGTTGAAAAAGAAGAAATTGTGATTGAAAAGGTGGTGGAAAAACAGTTGAAAAAATTGTTGAAGTTGAAAAAAATCGTTGAAGTTGAAAAGATTGTAGAGGTTGAAAAACCTTGTGCTAAGTGTTTAGAATCTTGCAAAGATTGTGCTGAAAAAGATACAAAATATGCTGAATTGGAGAAGCTCAAAGAAAATTTGTTGCACAATGTGAGAAGCATAAAGGATTCATATGATCTCCTAAGCAGCAAAGTGAACTTGTACAAAGGAGCTAGTGATGAGGATATTCAGATGAAAATCTTCTGAAAGCAACAGTTCTTCAAAAGCAAACTGCAATCAACAAATACATTGAGATTGTTGCAGGGCTGAAACAAGAATTGGCAGCGATGACGATCGAAACCGAAAGAGTGAATTCTTTACTTTGAAGTTATCAAAGTTCAGATTATGTTATTGATCGCATCTATCCTACCGTTGCATCTCATAAGTTTGCAGATGATGAAGAAAATTCTGGTAAGAAAACTGGTTTGAATTATAACAGAGTACCAAATCCAATGTGGGATGGCTATACCCCCCGACACTTTGAAAAGGTGGCTGAAGCACTCAATCTGAATCTGAAATCCGAGTCTATCAATGGATTACCAGATGATGTTGATGTCACCTTCACAGCGTCTGATACTGATCATGAGTCCGAGTTAATTAAGAAAGTGGTCGATCAGGGGTTGGATAAAGATGAAGAGTCAAATTCAGAGTCTAAATCTGAAAATTCGAGTTCATCAGTCAAAAGTTCGAGTTCACCGGTCAAAAGGGTTTACAATAAAGATTTTCTGATGTCACAAAATAATTTGAATGACGAAACATTCAATGTAGCATATACTTTGAATGATTATGACAAATTATATTCTAATGAAAATTTTCCAATAAGAGGTGTTAAAACTGAAATGATTAACAAGGTTTTTAAATTAACAGAAATTAATATTTCCGAAATAAAAGATGTAAATCTTACTAAAAAACCTAAAAAATACACTTCAAGAGTTCAACAAAGATTGAACAAGAAAAAGGGTTACAGTTCTGGTTCGGGTTATCGAAAGAAACCAAACCATAACAGTAATTTCAAAAAGAAAGGATTAGGTTTTATTCCACCAGAAAATCATAAAAATTATAAAGAAGTTAAACCAAAAACTAAATTTGTTTCAGGAGCATGTTCTGAAGAGGAGAAGGAGAAACCTTTCTGGAAACAATCAAACAAGGAGTTTCTCGCAGAAAAACAAAAGAATATGTTGAAAGAATCTGAACCGAGAGTTGAAAGAAGAACCTGTTTCAAATGTCGAGAGGTTGGACATATTGCTTGGAATTGCTCAAAGCCCACCAACATAAAAAAGGGAGTTTCTTCTAACTCTAAATTGATAGAAAATGTGTTGATAAAAAGGAACAACCAACAGAGAAATTTAAGGAGTTCAAAAATTAGACTTTCGAAGTTGGTGAAAGTTCGAAACATTTTTACAAAAGAAGAGCCAATTTAAACAAACATAAATGGGTTGTTATAAAATCAGAGGTTGTTTCTGGCAATCAATCTAACTCGTCAAAGTCAGAGGAACCACCTGTTGTGCTAAGTGATGAGAATTCTGTTCCAACAATGGATGATGAAAATTTTCCACCATTGTCAAACGGAAACTTGAAATAAAAAATTGGTAAGATTGAGATTTCAGATCAATTCTTCTCTTATAAGAAAGAATTTGATGCTGAAAAGCATTTAATGGTAAAGTGCTACATATTTTTGGTAAGATGGCTGATGGGAAGGTGAAGGGAGTGAAAGAATTTTATGAATCAAAAATTGTTAAACCAAATGATGATGGTTAACCCATGATTGATCAGGCATGGGTGAGATTCTTTAAAAAGTAAAATCCTGACTTGCCGGAGCTCCCAAGTTGGTAATCGTGGAGCATGAATCGGCATCATTCTTGAAAAATGTTTTTGTGAAAAACCTAAAAGTGATAGTTTGTACAAGAGGTTAAAAAAAAGGGATTCATTCATAAGCTGTTGAAAGAACAAAATGATGAATTAAACCCCATGATGTGTGAAATCAACAAAACTAATTTTCCGGAAAAACCATTTTGATTAAAACAAACTTAAGTGTTTTGAAATCAAATGGGAAAATAGTTTGTTGTCGGGGGGAGTTCTGATTGTTTAAGCCAAGAGAATGGAGAATTGAAGCAATTCACATCAGTTTGTCATTTTATTTGTACAGTTTATTGCTTTTACTTTCAAATTTTCCCGGAAAATCAAAAATTGAAACATATTTTTGATTTTAGGGCGAGTAAAAAATTTAGAAATTTTGAAAATTTGAAAAATCCAAAAAACATGATAAAATCTAAAAACCAAAAACATTGAAAAATCAAAATGATTTTTGTTGTAAAAAAGAGGAAATTATAGTACATCAGTAGTCAATCACAGTACGCTAAAGAATTGGAAAGTTAAAATGTGATAAACGGTTTCACTGATGATATGCCAGTAGGTTTTTACACGCTTAGTAGATTGTTTTCGAGATATAAACCTAAATATCAAATACTTACTTATCTCGTGAGGAACATCTCTCGGATATATAGGTAACCCCTGAAATCTTGTTTGAAGGGCTTTCTATTTCTGACATACTAGGTCTTTGTGCATGATGATATCTGGGGTATTATACCAGGACTTCTGATTTTGCGGGTGCAATAGCCTAGTCCTCGTATAATACTCTGCACTGCTTTAATCATAAAGCCCACCCTCAGCATAAAAAATGATGAAACATTGAAAAATGCTAATCATGTGCTGTTGAAAAGAAGATCCCCAAGGGCGACCCACCTAAAGTAGAGCCATAATCTCTTTGATTGAACGGAAGTTCTAGCCTGATCTCTCATGGCCTCGCATTACCCATTTACAGATATCATTAGTGTACATTCACCTATAAGACTGAATATAGGAGTCTGGATACGGGAGTATATTCTGAGGTGGGACACGCGAATAATTTTAAATCTATTAAAACACTAATCTCGTATCTCGAAACAATTGAACTTTGTGTGAAAATTTAAGTGGATCAGTATACTGACAATCTAAGTGAATCGTTTAGAACTTAAAGTCTAAAAAGGTCAATGGTGCTAGTGATTTGTCAAAATCTGATATGATCCTCTAACATAAACTCACAAAAAATATTGTTGTAAATATTTCTTTATTGCATTTTAATACACTGAAAATCTTAAAAAAATGTGTTTTAGCATAAATTTTGAAAAATTCAAAAAGATTTTATTTCATCTTATTTTCGAAAACTGATGTTGAAAAGCTGATTTTCAAAATTCCAAGTGCTAAACATGATGAACGACAGTGGGTTGGGAGAGTGTGTTTGAAATGAAAAATGAAGTTAAAGTTTGAGATAATTTGAGAAATTTTGAGGCTGGTTTTATTGTTAGTTAATCAAGGTCATTAATTTGAACTTGATATAACTATTATTGATGTTGAATAATTTCTTCAAGTGATTTCTAAATTTGTTAAATTTTAAAAATTGTGAAATTTACTTTTGGGTAGAGAATTGTGCAGGTTCCAGGTTCTTGATCCTGTTGCTATGGAGAGCCAGGAGATGTTCTTGATGTTGATGCTGAAGATCTTAATGAATCAAGAGAACTGATCAAGAGAGTTTCAAGAGTAAGGTTAAGAATCTGGAAGAGTAAGAGAGAGATTGAAGGATGCTTACGGAGAAAGATACTTTGGAAAGAGCGCGAAGACCGATCAAGACTGTAGACTCAACACACTGAAGACTCGTCATCATCCAAGGGGGAGTTTGTTAGTGCGAAAAAAACAGTAAACAGACCTGAACCAGCCACTCCTCACGAAGTGGCTGATCCAGTTCATGCGACCTGGCAAGTCTGGTTCGTGCGACCTGGCATTTCCTATAAATAGGTGGTCTTGGATCTTCATTTGTAACAATCTGATTCCGGTAGCGAAGCTCTGCCGAAGTGTCGCCAGCTCGTGTAATCACTATCAAATCAATCTAATCGACAGTTAAAGTGATTCTACGTGCAAATCTAGCTGATATAACATCAATACGTCTGATTCCGCCTTTCGTATTGATCGTGAACTCTTCTGATCGACTCGTTTAGATCGAATCCCTGATCCTACAGTTAAACCGCAAAACTTTCTAAACTTAGCAAATTTTTCAGATTTCGAAACGAACAGGTTACCAAACGGACTGCCGTCCAATCAGATAGACATCCGATCGAACGACAATCCGATCGGACGACTTGTAATTTTCAAATAACTTAAACTTTTTACAAATTTTCAAAGGTTATTAGTTTCTGACGAATAGTCATCCGATCGGATAGCCATCCGATCGAATGACTATTCTATCAGGAAACTCAGATCTTAAACTCTAAGATATCTCACTTGGAACGGATCCGGACGACCGTCCGACCGGACAACCTGAAAGGTAGAGATACTTCTTATTTTATAAAATGCTACAACGAAAACTTCAAAGTCACATCATACACAAACACATCCATCCCAAACGAATGACCATCCGACCAAAAGGCCATCCGATCGGATGACCCTTCGTCACTTGTCTCACTCGCACCGTTTAATGCACTGTTCATCGCTTACGATATCGTTCTGTAATCAGGCTAACTCCCTAGCGCTCCCTTCAATCCAAGACTGTGTTTACTCGTTAAACACGATCTGTGAGTATACTCGAACCCTTTTTGTCTTATGCACTTTTGGGTGTTACATACGTTATCTATTTCAAATCACAATCGACACATAACGCAAACACTTTTATACGCTGACCGTTATTGCATGTTATACGTGTTACTCGATAAATGCTTGTATGTTATGTTTACACAGTGATTGTTGCCTGACACCTTAGCAACGATAGTACTATAGTTTGGACTCAGCACCTGTCGTGGACGGGGGTTGTTAAGGGCTTTACTTCACGTGTCACAGTGGTGATATGTGTTGTGCATTCTACAACTCGCAGTCACGTCTGTGCATATTTCATTGTCGATAACTTGCTAGCTTCACTTTTCAATATGTTACATGCTGGTTATGCGTAAACCGTTTTCGCTATCTATTACGCTATTAAACTTGTATGCTCACCTTTACACGATGTGTATTGACCTCTATTTTAACGTATGTGACGGGTGTTTAGGATGCTGTGCTTTGCCTTGCTTTTGTGGAATCAAGCTAGGGGAGTCTAGAAACTAAACAATTAATATTTGAGTTGTCGAAACTATGATTTGTCTTTGAGATAACTATGTCTGTAATAACTGCTTTACTTGATATGTTATGGTATGGGACATAATGTTAAATATCTGGTAATTTAGTTGTTATGGATTTCTCCTGGACAATCTGTTTCGCTCAGTGACTCACCCCGATGTTTCCGCCATCGGTTGGGGTGTGACAACCATCCTCTCTTTTTGGTAGGGAATGGCTCTTCGGATTGCACTTTGAATTTGAAAATCCCCTCTTCTGTGTCAGCTGAATACCCCAAGGGGGTAGGCTGGGAAGAAGTTCCTTCATCTCTAGGAGAACTAGACAGTTGACGATAAGCGTCTGACGGACCTTGATCACTCATACTGTAAACTAACAAATTGTCAAATAACACAAAACAATAATATACAGATATGCACGTAATCCTATAGCTTATTTCCTAACAAAATGGATAATTATTTGGTGTCAGCAGAACACTTCTATTGCTTAAATCAGTGGCTGTAGCTCTTATACCACTCTCTGTCGCAACCCCCGGCCCCTAATCACTGCGGCCGTGAACCGGTATCAGTGGTATCGGTGTTTATCAGTTTGGCAGCGGAATTTACATCAGGACCGTAGTTAGGAAATATTTTATCAGAGTAAAATACCACATTTTTATAATATTAAATACATGGGAAATTCCCAAGTTTCCATTACAAACATGTTTATAGGGACAAACCCTATTTTATTGAAATAAAACATCTTCTTTATTTAGTTAACTTGTATAGCCACTTTTCCAAGCCTTCAGTGCTGTCCAGCTGGCTTCTATTTGGCTTTCACATTTTGTTACCTGAAACGCGTTTAAAAACATTTTATCGGCTGGCGAGTGAATCCCAATTTAATTAAAACAGGTTTTTATCATTTTATAGTATTGAGGGCGATCTCGCAATTACATTTGTTTATATTTCTACCTTAATTACCACCCACGGTATGTCAATCCTGACTGGTGGTAATGTTACTACTCACAGTGTAGTAACAAATTTTGTATACAAAACCCCAACATACCGACGATAATTGTAGAATTACAAATACTCAATCACTGTGAAATATAATTTAAACATTGAGGTTTTGTAAAAACAGTTCGCAAAAAGGTTTACAAAAAGGAGGTTACTCACATTGCTACTTTAGCTATTTCCTTTGTGACTTCCTGGTTATAATCTATTAATTAAACAATGCACACGCGTTAGTACAATAACCCAATTTACATTAGTTATACCCTCCCCGAGACAGAACTCCAACGACTACGTCGGGCAGAACCTCGACAGTCGTTACGGAGCACTAGATCAATCGGGCAGCGTATCTAATACGTAACCGGGGGTTATGATACTTACTTCGAGGCAGAGCTTCGCTATTTTAGTGGGTATAATACCCGATATTAATTTTATTACTTCAGAATTGAGAGAGAATTTCGAGATTTTGAACGATGAAAACGAATGCTGATCGCTGCTATATATAGGGCCGTCCAGGGAGTCCCTGGCGCCCCGCGAAAGAGACCACAAGGGTCATCGCGGCCCGCGAGCTAGGGGTGTAGGGCCTAGCTTTGCTGAGTCAGCCATATAGCCTCGACACGCCACTTGACACGTGGCAGCAGGGGGTGAGGGCGGGTGGCCAGGCGCTCGCGCCTCGCGACAGCCTTCAGTGGCTCTGTCGCGCCCCGCCAGAAACCATTGAATTTTGTTTTTATTTCATTTTTATAAAATTAAAGGTATTTAGGGCCGTTTTTTGTATACGGGGTGTATTTTAGGGCGTGTAAGGGTGTTCTAAATATTTTAAGAGGGTTGTTATAATATATAACCTGTTTCCCCCTTCCCCCATTTACTGAAACCCTAATTCCAGCCAACCTCCGAAATCCCTTAAATTCGAAGACATCAGAAGCTCATGTAATAAACGGATTGTTCTTTTTACTGATTCCTTTGACCCGTTTACTAAATGACCCGGATCCGTATAAGGAGAAATGTACTACAATGAATTAAATTCATGAAATTTCTCCCATGATTTTACCCAAGTTGAAGGTAACGAACATGTGAATGATGGGTTGCAGCCCTCTTCTTGAGATTTTCTTTCAATTCTCGAAATCACTAATTCTGGGTCCCACTATGATTAGAAACCATCATTAGTAACTTTGCTAATCTCTCACAAAAATTGTTTCTTGCATATCTTTTACAGTTTCTTCTTCTTGTACTAAAAAGATCATCTTTTTAGTTAATCTGAAATGATATTCATCATCTTTTAAGATCAAGAGTTTTGAACTTCTTTTGAATGAAACTAACAGTTTCTTCTTCTTGTACTAAAAAGATCATCTTCAGGACACCTCAAGATTATGTTTTTAATCTGATTATTTACACTTGTCTTCCTCACCTCATGAGAATTACCATATTTCTTCTCTCTAGAAGGCTTCCAGGCCAAGTTACTCATTTGGCCATTATCAGCACTACACATAAATTAATAGAATCCACAAGAGTGGGATAAGGCTTAGGCACCATGAGGTCCTGGGTTCGATTCCCATAAGGGGGGGTTTTCGCAATGGGTTTCCTCCTGAATTGATGTATAGACATTATACCTAGTGGAGATGGATATGACCGGGTGGTTATGCTCGTGGCACGATGATACTCTAGTAGTCTGTCAGTGATCCAAATTTTCCGTTCAGATTTCAAAAAAAAGAAAGAATCCACGAGATCTTTTTGTTAGTTGTGTTGAAGTGTGTTTTAGATATGAAGCAAGTTTAGTTTTATTCCGCGCATGAAAATTCCAAACTATTTTCTCCTCAGCATAAAGTTCTCACTTTTGTTGATCCATGAGATTGTTTTTTTTTTTTATCTATTTTTCGGGTGTTGTAAATTGGATATCTAGTCAAACATTTTCCTCTAGAGTCAAAGTTTGCAATTTTCTTGAGACTGACTGATAGGCACCGAAAGTACGCAACGGGTAGATATTTTAAATTAGAAAGAAATGGGTAGATCTACAGTTCGTTTATGATATAGATACACCACATAAACGTACGGTAGGGAAAACTAAAATTGGATTAAGATATAGATACACCACTTAATCTGCAATTTGACTCCAAGAACACCATTCAAGTTGCCAAACTTGAACTAGCATGGAAATAATTAATCAACTCATAATCCAATGAGAAAATTAACCAAAGAAATTTTTTCATAAACTCACTCCTTTTTTTCATTCATTTTGTCGACAAACATGCCAATGACTGTTGGTGCAGTTGTCTGTCGACTACATCTTAGTTCGTGTCTTAGTTTAGGGCTGATTGTACATTGTTCGGGAATATAGAGTAGTAGTGGTGATTTCCCGAGAAAGTTGATTTCACATATATGGGCATGTCCATATGTGGGAAATCACTGATGTTTATATGTGGGAAATCACATGTCCGTATGTGGGAAACCTAGTAGATGGTTTCGCTTATATGTACAATGGGGGGTTTCGATTTTATGGACATGTCCATATGAGCGAAACCTAGTCCCTCTATATAGCCCTTGAACGAAATCATTTGTAACGTTGTACAATTCCATACCGAGGTGCTGCCGGTGTGAAGAACTACTTGTATTCGTGTTATAATCAATACAAACAGTAGTTAAAGTGAAGAATCAGCTGTATCTACCTTTGTTTCTTGTTATTCCGCACCTGAAACAGAGTAGAGCTTCTCTGAACGACTCATTCGTGTCAGATCACGATCCTACAAGTGGTATCAGAGCTCAGGAGGAGGAGTTCTGCAGTATTCAGCTGATTTTCATTGAGATTTCTAGCTTCTACACCTTCTTTCATCATTTCAGAAAGTTTTACCGGTCGAAATTCGCTCAAAATTTCATGGATCATAGATAATTGGACATTAACAAACCATGGAAAGTTTCGGACCTAAATTCAAAGGAAAAATGGATCAAATTAACCTCCGAATAGGTTTCGCTTATTCGAACATTGTGTAGTTTCGCTCATTTGATCATCATATTTCGCTCTTATGTCGTATAATTGAGAGGTTTCGTTCGAAATTGCTTGATAGTTTCGCTCTTAGGTTCAACATAGGTTTCGCTCCAAGTGCACATTTGAGGTTTCGCTTTTGTGTCACCAATTACCATATTTCGCTTATAAGGACACTAAACACCTGATTTCGCTCAAAGGGACACTCAAAACCCTGATTTCGCTTTTGTGTACATTGATGATTTTGCTTTTAGTGCACAAAGTCTGATTTCGCTCTTAGGGCATCTGGGATTTCGCTCTTAGATCACACAAGTAGTCGGAAGGTTGTTTTGAGAGAAAACGTGTCGGGATTGTTTGAAATATGGCATAAATGTTTGATGAAGAGGAGAATGAGTTTATTGAAAGGTTAAATTGATATGGTTGGTATCAAATGAGCATATATGAACAAGATGATAAGAAGATTTGGATTCTTAGACTTGAAAGGTTTGCATGTCAAAAGGATGAGACCGTGAAAGACAGAGACAAAGGAAATATCAAAGAATGAAGAATTTAAATCCTCTTGATTTTGTTAAAATTGTTTGTGCAGGAACCTACAAGACAGAGACAAAGGAAATATCAAAGAATGAAGAATCTGTGAAGAATGAATCCTTAAATTCTGAATCTGTGTGCTCTAAATGTGACAACTTTAAGGATGACAATGACAAACTCTTGAAAGATGCGGAAAGTTTGGCATTGGAGATCAAGAAGTTGAAAGAAAAAGCAAAAGTTTTTGAAGAGAAGATTAAAATTTTTGAAATTGAAAAATCAAAAACTGAAAAGGAATTTCAAAGTCAAATAAAAATTCTTGAAGATGGAAGAAATGCTTTTAGTAAAAATAACATTGAAAAGCAAAAATTGATAAATTCTCATCTTCAGACGATTATTCGACTTGAAACAGAAGCTGAATGTGCTCGAAAGACAATCAAGGTTCATCTTGAACGAAATCTCAGCTTGAAATTGGAGCTGAGAATTCAAGGAACAAAATAGATGAGCTTGAAAAGAAATTGAAAGGTTTTGAGACTTCATTTGAGTTTCCCTGTCCAAAACCAATCAATTCCGTTCCAATAAGTGACAATGTCACAAACTTTGACAAAGTCAAAGTTGAAGATTGTGATGAAAAAACTGATGATGATGAGAAAAAGAAAACATTTTTGAAATTAAAAGAAATGTTTAAAGAAACTGTTTTACATTCGACTGAGAAAGGTGAATGCTCAAAGCAAAAACCTGTAAAGAAGAATGAGAAACAAAAACAAAAAGATAAAAAGCCGAAAAATTTTCAAAAAGAAAATAAAAGCTCATCAGTTCAATCATCCAATCAAAAAAAAAATTTAAACAAATTGAAAAATGAAAACTCAAAAATAGTTGGCAATAAGTGGTGCAGGTTGGACCACAGTGCTCAAAAGCCAAATCTAGCAAACAAGAGGAAAGAAGATTATCACCAAGCCAAACAGTGCTTTGATCTAAATGTTTGGACTAAAAATGGTGATTGGTACGATAACAGAGTGTGTTACAGATGCGGCTATCAAGGACACATTGCTGTTAACTGCCAGAGTTGGAGTTTTGAGTCAAGAAGACGTTTTAACTGCAATATCATTGGCCACATTACCAGAGATTGCCCAAGGAGATCAAATGAAAGATTGAGGGTTAATTCTCATAAATTGGCAAAGAAACCAGTCAATGTCAAGGCAAAAGAACATAAGGTTCAAGAACCTAAAGTTCAAGAAAAGAAAGTTAAACTTTCACAGGTGCAAAAAGACACACTGAGAAAGAAGAGGAAGAAGGCCAGAGAGTATCTGGAGAAGATTTTGTCCTCGGGTTCATCTGTTAAAAATAAGAGTTCTGATGAATCGACTCCCTCGATGGCAAAGTCAAGCAAGACGAATTCATCGGATACAAATTTGAGGACGAAAGAAGAAAAGGAGAAGAAGAAAATGGTCGGCGATGAATCTGACATGTTAAAGTCAGACAAGCCATCTTCAGGCGATGAATCTGACGTGTCGAAGTCAGACAAGCCATGTGCAGGCAATGATTCTGGTTCGTCAAAGCCAGATGAGCCTTTGGTTGAGGTAAAAATGGAGAATTCAGGTTTAACAATGGATGATGCAAATTTTCTACCATTGTTGAACAAGAATTCAAAATCACCCAAGGATCGTCAGGCTTGGGTGAATCTATTCAAATAGGAAAGCCTGACTTGCTGGAGTTCCCATGTTGGTAAGTGTGGAACATGAATCGGCATATTTCTTGAGAAATTCACGAAAGTGATTTCGTTTTAAAAGTGGTAAATCAGGGACATTAAATTGTACTTGATTTTCTACATGTGATGTTTGTGAATTGATCTTACAAATGTTAGTTTTTACAAGTGGTTGAAGAGAACAAGGTGATGAAACCCCGAATTTGTGAAATGACACGCAAAACAATTTTTCCGGAAAAACCATTTTGATTAAAACAAACTTAAGTGTTTTGAAATCATAATGGGAAAATAGTTTGTTATGAGGGGGAGTTCTGATTGTTTATGCCAGGTGGAAAGAGAATTGAAGTGATTCTCATCAAGTTGTCAAGTTTGTACAGTTTGTTTCAAATTTTCCCAGAAAATCAAAATTGAAACATATTTTGATTTTAGGGGGAGTAAAATTTTAAAAAAAATTAGAAAATTAGAAAATTTTAAAAACATTGAAAAATTCAAAATGAGTTTTTCTGAAACAAGAGGAAATGATAGAAAATCAGTGGACTATCACAGCATGCTAAAGAAATGAAAAGTCTAAATGTGATAAACGATCTCACTAAGGATATGACGATAGGCTTAGCTAGACTAGTAGATTTGCGATAACGATACAAACTTAAATGAAAAAGCCTAGTTCTAGTGGGAAACATGATTGAAAGCATAGTACTTAGTTTTGTCCTTCTTGATTGTGTGCCTACTCGGTAATCGCTGATTGTCGAAAGACATAAAACTAGTTAAGTTTGTGAACTTTCACAACTTTGCTGAAAAGTCACTGTGATTGTGCATTTTATTTTGCAAAGATTTAAACTTGTTTTATTTCTTTATTTTGTTTAAGCATCAGACATTCTCTGTGTATACGTGAGTATCGACCTGGATGTTGTTGCCTAAACGTTCTGCTTTATTTTCTTTGGTGTTTCGTTTAAGCTTTGGACCTCCTCTGCATATACGGGAGTATCGACCTGGTGGTTAAAGCCTAAACAACTTCAACTTATTTTTATTTTGTTATTTTGTTTAAATATTGGACTTTCTCTACGTATACGGAAGTATCGACCTGATTGTTAATGTTTAAACATTCTGCTTTGTTTTCGCACAAATCACAGTTGATAAAAGTTTAAAGGCATTACTTGAGTCAGTGTATTGCATGATGAGGGGATATGCTGAGATCGTGGGGTCCATAAGAATTTTAGTGCTATCTTAATATATCTTACGTATCGGTAAGCATTTCGAAAGTTTTTAGATTGAGTTTAAGTGGACAAATATATCGTCAATCGATGTGAATCGTTTAGAACTTAAAAGGTTTCAATCTTAACGATGCTTGTGATTGGTCACATAAACTGATATGATCCTCTTACACAAACTCACAAAAATAGTGTTTGTACATATTTCATTTCTGCATTTAATTTTTGTTATTGCATTTATGTTTCATATTATGAAAAATCCAAAAAGATTTTCGACAACTGATGTTGAAAAGTTGATATTCAAAATCTTAAAGGCTAAACATGATGAACAGTTGGGTTGGTTAAATGGTTTGAAATGTTTAAAATGATTCATTAAGTTGAATCAGAATTTGGAATGTTTTAATTCTTAAATCAATTTTAAATGAAAATGATTCTCAAATATTTAGTTGATTCATTTAGTTGAATCACAATTATGTTTGTTATAATAGTATGTTTGAGATGTGTAGGTTTCTGATCCTGTTGCTACGGAAAGCCAGGAGATACATCAGAACCTGAGAAGAGCTTAAATTGTAAAAAACCAGGATTTGATTTCAAAGGTGATAACAAATTCCAGACAGCGATCCCAACTCGATGATAGGGGGAGTCTGACGAGAGTTAGAACCAGAGAAAGATCCAGGTACATGATTCCAGGAAGAAGTTTCTGAAGAAGACCGATCAAGATTGAAGAACTGTCATGTTGAAGACTCTCACTGAAGATTCCGTCAACATTCAAGGGGGAGTCTGTTGGTGGAGTTGTCTGTCGACTACATCTTAGTTCGTGTCTTAGTTTAGGGCTGATTGTACATTGTTCGGGAATTTAGAGTAGTAGTGGTGATTTCCCGAGAAAGTTGATTTCACATATATGGACATGTCCATATGTGGGAAATCACTGATGTTCATATGTGGGAAATCACATGTCCGTATGTGGGAAACCTAGTAGATGGTTTCGCTTATATGTACAATGGGGGGTTTCGCTTTTGTGGACATGTCCATATGAGCGAAACCTAGTCCCTATATATAGCCCTTGAACGAAATCATTTGTAACGTTGTACAAGTCCATACCGAGGTGCTGCCTGAAACAGAGTAGAGCTTCTCTGAACGACTCATTCGGGTCAGATCACGATCCTACAATGACCTCTAGCTCAAGTGGTAGGAGGACATGAGTTCTTCTTTGAAGACTCAAGCTCAATTCCCATTTTGTGCAAAAAAAAAAAAAAAAGTGAGGCACTGGTGGACAGTGATAGGAGACACAGGGAAACCTGGGTTTGATCCTTGAGCCAAATGGGTTTTACCGGTAATTTTACCGTCGTGCTTACGGGCGGGTGTGTTACCGGGTTTTCTCCGGAATTGGTGGTGGGCGACTCGGGTTATTCTTGGAGTACTACGTTTGTCCAGTAGGTGCCCTGAGAGTGCTCGGGATTGATTTGTTAGCCGTTCAAAAAAAAAAATTTGTCGACAAACATAAAGGAAACCAAAATGCACCCCCACGTTGCTACCATTCGGTAGGGCTGACAAATCGTGTCTTAGCAGGTTTAACAGGTATCTAATAACGCGAACAACAAAAATTTTAAACATGAATACGACTCGTTTAACTACTTTATATCCAATGTGTATAAGACAGGTGTATATTTTATGCACCTAGAAGGAGAAATAATGGGTCCTAACTTTCAAATTTTGATTATTTTTAAAAACGTAAAAAATCACATGGTGTACTTTTCTGTTATGGTGTCTTAGCATTAGCAGGTTACCTACAGGCTACAGGTTACCTATTGCCAGCCCTACAATTCGGGAAGTGGATAAACTGAAAATTACTTCAAATTTTTAAATAAATTAAAATTAAATAGACAAAAAATTTGCATGTGGAAAATGGACTAAAAAAAGCTTTAACTTGAAATGCAAATGGGTGGAACGTGGGTTGCATGCATGATTGCTTGACATGGGCTTTTCAATCTGGGTTGATATCTTGACCCAACTTGATGTAATCGAACCACTTTTGACCCGCACCGCAAGACCCGATTGATCCAACGTCTAACATAACGGCTAGGGAATTTAAATAGCTCGTGGGTTGGCTATCACTGACCGAGCACATTTTTATACAGTAATCTATCTTTAAAGCAAATGATTTATAAAAATTAGTAATCTATCTTTAAAGCAAATGATTTATAAAATTTATGCATTTTTAATACACTGAGCAGCTTTCGACCAATTTGATCCAATTGACATGTTTTCATTTTTGTCTTTTGTTTATCTTACGAATTTGACCCATAAAGGATTTGTAGAGTTCAAACTTTTGACTTTCTTCCATAACCTATATTGACCCGTTTACCATATTTTTGTACATTTGGTATAGTTCGGTGTGTTGTCTGCAGACTGCAACATGGTGGGAGGAAGACGTTGATTTGGAGTTATCTTCAGCATGGCGTAACTAAGTTGACCCCGATAAAAGACGGGGCCTAGTTATGATCATTTCATATTGTTTTTACTTGTATATCAATCAGTACACATATTTCCTCTTGATTTTTTCTAAAGTTTTATATACTTCCATTTTTGTCACTAGGTCTCCTATTGGTCATAGTGAAGAATATAATAATATATATGTATCGTCGTAGATTTATTTTTATTAGACGGTTAACATCTAATGCATAATTTTTTATGGATTGATGTTGAAGATAAAGGGCAAACATTGGAGCAACCTATAACCTACTTATATGAAATCATTAACAAGTTAAATGCGTAATATCTCTTAAAAAGAAAGAGTAAAATGCATGTATAGTCCATGTGGTTTGTCAAAGTAACACCTTTAGTCCCTAACTTTTAAAAGTTACACTCGTGCTCTTTGTGGTTTGCTCGATTGTTACTTGGATAGTCCTTACAGTGGATGGCTGTTAGTTTTCTTTGTTAAATTCATGTAAAATTACAAAATTACCCCTACTTATTAAAAATCAATAAAAAACTAATTAATTTTTTTAAAAACTATAAAAACAACAAACTTTTAGTTTATTTGTGGTGCCCAGCCAAAACAACTTATCTTCCACCACCACCTAGTACTTCAACTTCAACCTCCACCCCTACTAATAAAATCCCCCCAATAACACCTTCTTAAACCATATGATTGGTACAAAACCACAACATATGCAAGAATAGTCGACTATTTGTAACTGAAGTTGACTAGTATGATTGGAACAAAACCACTGCATATACGTGTTGTTCTTTGAGCCGTTACATTCCTGTTCTTTGTCTACATCAGACCAAATATAAAAACAACAAAAAAATGACTAGATGGTGGTTTACGATGGTGGTGTCGTGGGTGTCAAAGTGGTGAAACGGTGGGGGTTGCTGGTAGACAGGTTGTGAGGGTGCATATCGGAGATGCGTGGTGGATTTCAGGGTGTTTGGAGGTGACCGGAGGTGGGGTGGATGTCGGTAGTTCGAAATAGGGGGCGGAGTTGGTGGGTGTTTAACGGTGACCGAACCTTTTTCGGCGAAACGTACGGCGGAATGACGACATGCTCAACGTCTTGACACTGGTGACGGTGTTTAACGATAAACGTCTGCAATATTATTGAGTTTTACATAAATTTCCGGTATTCCGTTAGCCACTGCTTTATCCTCCTACAATACAATTTAACAAAATCAAAAATTAACAAAAAAGAATGATCTACAATGTTCATGAATTAGTTAATGGTGAGTGTTTGAAGGCAAGAGAGAGACCAGAGGGAAGATGAGAGAGAAAGAAAGAGAGAAGGGGTGGGGTGGGGTGGGGTTGTTTTTGTAGGAATCTGTTCGTGCAAAATAAATAAAATCCTTTTATTAACTTGTATTACAGAAACAAATCAGAATGAAAATAAAATACAGTACAACTACAACTGAAAAATGAAAGAACAAGAAGAAGAAAAATCGAACAGAAACACTGTTCTTGGCTGAGGATCGTGTTAGACACGGGTCTGACGTGATGTCGTGGTCACAATCAAATATAATCCAATTACTACTAAATAGATAGTGGCAAGTGGGTATCGAACACAGAGAGTTTGTGGAATATGTGTTATTTGAAGTATTTCTCTAAGTTAACTAAAATTAAACTAAATGCAAGTAAAGTAAATTTCAAGAGTTGCTTTGATGGATTGGTTTTAAAAACTAAAAGTAACTAATTAAATTGCAAGAGAAAAGTTTTGGTTGTAACAAATTAGAGACAAATGACCATCCTAGATTTCCGGTTTCAATTGACATTCATGTTATCATTCCACTAGAAAGAACTACATAGACATAGCTCATGTGTGACTACTTGCAGTGATGAAAGGGAACTAAGTACTCAGATTCCTAGAACGTGAGGTTGTTACCCGATGATCAATCAACCCTTACCCAAGCCTAACTATACCCATGATATCTCGATTGCCAATGGCACCAAGAACGTATGGTTTCTAATTAGTTCAATGCAAGAATCAAAAAGTTACTAACAAGATATTACACACCATAACAAACACACCATTAAGATAGAGATTGTTATTCCAGAAATTAGGAAAACAACATGAAATGTCTCAAACAAACCTTCAATCCAGGATGATCATAAAGTACTTAGCCACTCATGGCTTGAACAAACATCATAGCAATAGTATTATTGTTCATAAGGATCAAAGCAACAAAACTAATGATTAAAGATAGTGTTTCTCCTTGCCAAAGTCTCCAAGATACTCCAATTTTCGTTCCCCAACAAGTTGTAACCGATTGGAAATGATAAGTCCCTTTAATCTTCATGAAAATGGCATTTAATGGAAGGAGTTACAAGTTTGCATCAGTCGGCGCCGTAACCTATGGCAGATCACCGTAGGTTACGGCGGTCAGCATATTCAGAAAGTCAATATAGTGCCGTAAGCTACGGCACTTCACCGTAGCTTACGGCGGGCAATGTTTCCTTACGGCAATTGGCTCCTGATCTACGGCAAGTGATTTTTGAACATGAATGGCCGTAACCTACGGCAAAGTGCTGTAGGCTATGGTGCTGAGTGATGTTATTCTCCTTGTTTTTTCATCATAACTTGCTTTCATCAATTCTTTGACTCCCCAACTTCTAGCATCCATTCGTGCCTCCTAAAACCCGCATTTTAAGCATTGTAACACCTGCACATCAAATGATCTAGTGGTTACCAAGTTCAAGCAATTAACCTAGATAAGTATAGAATGTGCATTGTATTAAACCTTTTAAGGGTTGTCCTACGGACCACCCGTCACATCCCCACACTTACCCGTTGCTTGTCCCAAGCAACCCATTCAAAAATTATTCACAACCCCAAGCGATCAATCATGTAAACCAAGCTAAACGTGCCGTCCTTCTACTAACTTTCAATCATACCACAAGACACACCCCTCACAAAAATCTCCCGGTGACAAGAATTATTATTTGCATATAATGCTAAACCACTCAATGCGTGTGTGTGTGTGTGTGCGACAATAAGCTTGTATAAAACTCAAGTTTCCTCCTAACAAATATCTAGCATGCTTTTGAATCAAAGGAACTTACAGGTTGTAACGGGGCTAGGTGTAAAGGTAGGAAAATGGTGGAATGCATATATATAAGAGCTAATTGATTTGACCCGGTTTTTATTTCCACTACTAACAAAGCACCGACTATATACAAACTTTTTCAACATTCTCAACTCCCATACAAACTAATCATATCTTTTTGTATTTTTCTCTTGTTTTTTTTTCATAACATATAAAACTCAACAATATATACAAGAACATCAACCATCACAAACTAAATTCCTAAATCGGGTCATCTCAAAAGGGTAAAATTTTATATGGAGTAGGTTTGGGTCACAACCGAATGGTCTAAGGCTCAAATGTGGCTTTCTAAGGACCAAACCCCCACCCCTCACAATACCAAGCTCATATATGTAAAGTATGAGGTCCAACCCACCAATCCCACACTCTCACACGTCTAGACGAGGCTACCTAAAAGTCCCTTATCATTTCCAAAAGCATGCTAATTCTAGGATTTAACAAGAATTCATACACAAGTTCTATTAACACACGACACACACTGCCACTCAAACAAAGAAATATCTATAACAATCATATGTGGCTCAAATTCTCACCAAGAAAAGACTAGGAATGGGTGTTGGTGTGTCAAGCGGGACAAAATCGAGCTTTCAAATTTTGACAATTTTCGCTCGGATTTACAAAAAAAAAAAAAATTCATTCTCAAAAATCCCCCCCCCCATCCCCACACTTGGGATACATTGTCCCAATGTATGGTTTTTAGGGAAAGATCGCTTAAACACCAAAAACATCAAGTTTGCTTCCATTCTCAAGTCTATACAACTTCCCATGTGTTCTACCTGGAAGAAATAGATAATCCAACATAGTTTGTCATTGAGGGTGCTTATCGGGCTCATGGTAGAGATCTTTGAGGCTTGGATAGCTATATTCACCGGATGGTAAGTCATCAAACTTTGCTACTCGGCGCAACGAGTCATAAGACATTTCGACCTTAACCCCATTACACCACCCAACGAGCTTCATCTTGCTTGGGGCCTTAAACGGGGGACATTCGAGCGAAGCCATCCATTCCTGAATCTGAGTATCATACATCTTCTTCACCTCGCCATCATAACACTTCAAAGTTGCCCCCCATCCCAATGCTTTAAACTTTGCCGTTATCCCAAACGGCTCGAAATCAACCTCCCGGGTCTCCTTTTCACAGATAAATGCTTCAGCCCGTTGTTTCAACTTGTTCATTTGCTCATGGAACAAGTCCTCTCTCCATTCCGCGGGTTGGTCAAGCAATGAACCGGATGTCCAATTCGGTTTCGGACCCCTTGGAGGCGCATCCTCCTCCGAGTCCGGGTCACCTATCCGTGTCAATCTCCTCCTCTTTTGTTGTATATCTTCCCCTTGAGGCTCGTTAGACGAACTTGCAATTGCTTTTCCATTTTTCTTCACCATATCTACACACATTCACAAACCACACAAACAATTTCAAGTTAGTACTTCTTCCCAATCTTCCCCACACTTGCTTCATGTTATGGGTATAAGTGTGCAAAAACCAAAATTGCATTCTTTCAAACAAAATTTCGGCATGATGTCCCTATAATTCAGAATTTTTCCAAAACATTTTCACTAGACATCAAACACATTCATACCCAAACATTCAATGGTTCACAAATTCCTACATCTATCATGTACAAGCAAGTGTGTGTAAGCAAAAACAAAGATGGAAACTTACAAACCTCAATGTACATAAAAGAGTAACAAGAAATTGCATACCTTAGTGTTGTAGAAGATGAGACTCACAAGAACTTGAAATTCACACAAAAACCCACAAAAGCCCCAAAATTTTTGGCACCCTTATGCTCAAATCCCAACCCGAAACAAAGGAATCTTCGAGATATGAGTATAAATCTAAGTTCCTTGTGAAATTTTACCCAAAATAGGCTCAAGAATCACTAAAATCGGATAAAGATTGAAGGAGATATGCTTGAAACAATGGAGGTTAGGGTTTCTTAGAAGAAGTTAGATGGAGAAGAATGTGTGGATGGGGAATAACAAGAATCGATGTGTGTGGTTGGGGAAAATTGTTTTACTAAAAGGTTATTATTATTATTATTATAAGGATTTTCGGGTTTTTTTTATATACATGTAACCGACGGCAGGACCCACCTAACATCTTCACTCGGTGCCGTAACCTACGATACCTTGCCGTAGGTTACGGCGATGCCTGGTAAAAATGGAGCCGTAGATCAGGCTCTTGACGCCGTAGGGTTCAAAATTGTTCCTGGTTCACCGTAAGCTACGGCGAAATGCCGTAACTTACGGCATTATCTGGGCAATTCTGTTCCATCTTTTTATTGAAGTGTCAAAAATTAATTTTTTTTAACTTTTCTAAAATTTATAATTTTTATGGTTTTTCTATGTTGTTTTTAAAACATGAAAATTAACCCTACCACCCGTTAAAAACCCGTGTTGTCCTCAACACTATGTTCGGGAAATTCGTACGGATTTCCCCACACTTGTTTCAAACACCGGTTCTAAACGGGACTTTATTCAAAACACGAAACTAAGCTAAAATATGTACAAAACACCAAACCTGAGCCTTTTTCACGTTTCCTCATCATCCAATGGGCGTAAAATGTAACCCACTTTGTCGAGATCAATATGGTTAATGTCGTTACCTTCCAAGTACGGTTTGAGCCGATGCCCGTTCACCGTTTGTTGCCTATTGGATTGTTCATCTTCTATATCGACATCACCAAATCTTCCCACTCTTCGGATGATGTAAGGACCCATCCATTTGGTCTTGAGTTTTCCCGCAAACATCTTCAACCTCGAATTGTACAACCACACCTTTTGACCCACTTCGAACTTCTTTTTCCTTATCTTTGCATCATGAACTTTCTTCAGTTTGTCTTTGTATGTGGAAGCACATTCGTAAGCTTCATCTCTGTTAGGACCGGTTTGACTCCGATACGATTGCGAATCGAATGTGCAACGTGCGGAATCCGTGCACGAACGAGACCGAAACACACAAGATGTAATATAAACGTGATTCTATTTATAAATCTGAAACGTACAAAGAACCTTGAATCACTTGGAGTACTTTCTCTCTCTAGACTCTCTCTCTAGAATCTAAGCTCTCCAAACACAAATGTGCAAAAGTCTTCTTCAAGCTAAATCATGATTTAGCTTGAAACCTATATATAGTGTGTTGATTTAGCTTGAAATGACACATGTTACTTTCAAGCTAAATCATGATTTCCCTTGAAATGACATGTGACACTTTCAAGCTAAATCATGATTTCCCTTGAAATGACATGTGACACTTTCAAGGTAAATCACCACTTTCAAGCTAAATTATCTTATGCACTGATAATCCTATTACATGATACAAGACGAAGTCAATAGACATAGTGCACTAACAGACTCCCCCTTGGATATTGACGAAGTCTTCAGTGACTATTCTCTGTTAGGACACCTTCTTCAGTCTTGATCATTCTGTATCCTCACTTAGATTGTAACATTGTACGCATCCATCACTCTCTTCTTCTATCAGCTTCAGGCTCCCCCTTTCATCAAGCTTCCGTGCTTTGGGATCGACACCTAGCTTTCCATCTACAAGCTTTTCTTTGTTTCAAACTTGTCTTCAGACTCCCCCTTAGACTTTGCTTCCGGGATCGTAGTCTGGACTATCATCTGCAATTTCTCAAACATTTATGAGTAACAGCATTTTGAATTTTCAATCAATCTCTCTAATCCACTCCCCCTATCAACAAACAGTATAGATTTAGCAGTATTAAAGAATCCAACTCCCTCACAGTTAATCATCCAAGTTCAAGCTAATGACCTTGGAGATATCACAAACTGTTTTTAAAATTTTTGATTTTAATTCAAGTTTCAATTTAATGAACTTGTTTTATTTTCAGAAACACAATCAGCTTACTTAGATTTTGAAACTCAGCACTCAGACATCGATTGTCGAAAATAAAGCAGAATCAAAATCTTTTTGTATTTTCTGAAAATATAAAACAATAACGAAATATGTACAAACATATTTACAGACAATATTTTTGTTTGAGTATGCGTTAGAGGATCATATCAGTTACCGACAAGTCACAAGTACCGTTGAGCTTAAAATCACATTATGCATTAAACAATTCACTTAGATTGTCGATATACTGATCCACTTAAATTTTCACACAAATTTCAACTGATTCAGGATACGTATTAGATATTTTAGGAACTTAAACTCATTCATGTGTCCCACCTCTTGAATATACTCCCGTATCCAGAATCCCAATAATCAGTCTTACAGGTGAGTATACTACAATGATATCTGTACATAAATTAGGTATGCGAGGGCCGAGGGATCTCAGGTCGATACTTCCGTATACGCAGAGAGATATCAGCTTCGACTTTACGGTATGTCCCCTTTAGAGGATCTTTTTGCTTACAACAGCAGCGACTATCAATTTTATTGTTTCATCAGCATGCTGAGGGTTTAATGCTATGTTTCAAACATTTGCAGAAAGTATTATCCAAGGACTAGGTCAGAACTTCTATTCAGCAGAAGTCCCGGAATAATACCCCAGACATCATTGAGTATAAAGACCTAGTATATCAGATTATGAGACCTTTCAAACGAGATTTCAGGGGTTACCTATATATCCAAGTAGTGTTCCCCACGAAATAAGCAAGTGTTTGAATTTAGGTTTATATCCCGAAAAAGTTTACTAAATGTATAAAAACCTACCGACACATCCACGGTGAGATCGTTTAACACATTTAAACTTTCCAATTCTTTAGCATACTGTAACCGTCTACTGATGTACTATCATTTCCTCTTTTTACGCAAAAACTCAAATTTTTTAATTTTATCATGTTTTTGACTTTTTCAAATTTTCAATGTTTTTGTATTTTCTAACAATATTACTCCCCCTAAAATGCAAAACCATTTAAAGAAAATTTGACAACCAACACTGATAGCTTTGTCTCGCCATCCATTTTCTGCTTATCGTGTTCTGATTTGCAAAAAAAAATACACTTTAAACAGAAAATATAACGTACCCCCATGATTTACAACACATTGATCTTAACAGTTTGAAAACCATTTTTCAATCTGATGAAAGTAATCATGTTTGTTCAGCCGTGAGGGTTTCGACGTATTCAATCAACACATATTTTTGTATTTTTCTATTTTTGACAAAAATTAAAAAAACATATTTTTGGTTTTTCAAAATTTTCAATTTTTAGGGTTTTTGAAATATTGTTTATTTATTTACAGAAAAACATATAAACTTCCTGTTTCAACCAACACATGATCCAGCAGCCTCCTCTCCTTGTTGTGCCAGGCTGCTCCAACCTCTATTCTCACAATCTTTGGTATTCTTGAGCACCTGCACATTCAGCTAACTGAATTACTTGAACAATTTAGCCCAGGTCTGTTGAACCTTAGGCATTTCAACACAATAATTTTCATTCAATGCTGGAAATTCTTTGTCATTTTTCACAAAAACTTTCTCAATTTTAACTTCAACTTTCTCATCTTTCACCAAATCAACATGTTTCTTAACACTCCATGTTTGACCTTTTGGTGTTCCTCGTTTGTAAAAATGTGAAACTTTTTGAACATTTTGATTTTGAACAACAACTTTTGGTTTCCAAAACTCTTGAGGTTTTGTCATATCAACTGTGGTTTTCCAACTCTGTGTTGTTCTGAATCTGGGTGTGTGAGAATTCCAAGTCTGTCTAGAATCGAACCTATACGGGTTTGACTTCCAATTTTGATTTGAAGTAAACTTGTTTGTGTTGTACCTCCAAGTTTATTTTGAATCAAATTTGGTTGACCTTTGTCTCACATTCTCAGATTTTTGTTTCTCAGCATCAATCTTCTTGTTGTCAACATCCACAGGTTTTAGATTAGGACACTTGCGTGCAAGATGTCCTTTTTGATCACATTTGAAACATGTTCTCATGGACACATCTTTGACCTGTGGTTGTTGCTTTTTCTTTTGAGCAAAGAATTCATCATTAGACTGTCTCATTTTGAGTTCTTTTTCTTTTTCTAAACTGCCTCCTTGAACAAAACTCATTTTTGTCTGAAAATTCGGCGTCTCATTTTTGTTACGATTTTGTTTCTTCTTATAACCCAAACCAGCCTTCATGTTCTTCTTTTTGAAACCAGGTTTGTTATACGAACCTTTATGACTCTTACCAACAAACTTTGAAATCACAGACTTCTCAATCTCAACCATTTTGAAAACTTTATCAACCTTTTCTGAAATCACATTCTGAATCGGGAATACAACATCTAAGAACAATTTGTCCGATCCAATCATGGTATAAACCAATCCTTTTGAATCATCATTCAAATTTTTCTCGGATTTTGTGTTTTTCAGATAACCATCATGAAGATTTCCTTCATCTTCATCCTGTGATTCAGATTTACCTGTATCAACTGACTCTTCGTTCAACACACTTTCAACGACTTTACCTACCACCTCTGAATCATGAGAATCATCAGATTTGGAATAGGTTATATCAATGTTGTCTGGCAATTGATCTACCATGTTGAAAGCTTTTTCAACCTTTTCCTCATCATAAAATGCAAATTTTCCCGGTGGTGGAACTTGATGAAACTCTGAACCAATACCTTTCTTGTTCTGCTCAGACTCACCCTCACCCGGTTTTATATTAAAAATTCGTTCAAGCACATATGACGACACGTGGTAACTCTTTAACTTGTTGTTATCCTGTTCTAAATCAGCAATTTGTCGCTTCAACTTAGCAATATCCTCAATATAGGAATTAACAACATCTTGTTTTATAGCATACATTCGTTTAAGTTCTTTAGTTGTTTCAGACATATAATTCATTCTAGATTGAGCATATTTCATTTCATCTTTTATTTTATCATATGACTCTTTTGTAATGTGATATGATAATTTCATTGAGTCATATTCCTTTTTCATTTCTTGACAAGCAATTTCTTTTTGTTCATATTCATTTGTCATTTTCAAAACATTTTCTTTCAAAGCTTCATTTTCTTTCTCTAATTTGTTACATTTTTCTGAAAGTTTTTCATCATTTTCTTTAAAAACCTTTTCTTTTTCTAGCATTTCTTTGCATTTTTCTTTGAAAATCTTTTCAATTTTTGTGAACTCACAATCTCTTGTTCTAAATTGCTCATCTTTTTCAGTACAAGCTCTGCACGGTTCCATGCATTTCTTGCACTGATCAATCTGTTTTAAGTTTTTAGAATCAGAATTTACCTCAGTGATTGGCACTTCGGTGTTTTCAGCAATCTCTGTCTGCTCAGCAACATCTTGCTTCTTTTCAACACTAACTTCATTACCAACATCACCAACTTTCAAATTCTCATTCTTTTCTTCTATTTCTTCTATCTTCACCTCTTCATTCACAACAACTTCTTCACTTTTGATTTCCTTCACAGCTTCAACTTCAACAGTTTCTGTGTTAACCTCTTCAGCAACTTTCTTCAGATTGTTCACCATTTCTTCAACATTCTTCTTCATTCTCTCTTCGTCCCTTTTTCTTAGACATGATAACATGGCATATCTGATATCCTTTTCATATCTCTTAGCGTATGTGTCATCTTTCAATACTCTTCTATAGTATTCAGCTCTTAACGGGACTGCAAGAAGAACATCATCGAAGATTATGTCTTTCTTGGGAACAACCGGTTCTCCTTCTCTGTTATAATAGCATTCTCTCTTTTTATCCCATCTTTTGCTACCGACAGCCATCTCATACTCCTCCTGCATATCATCCATTCTGTTGTAGACCACATTTCGTTCTCTGTAAGTCTTCTCACTTAAGATCTCTTCCCGAGTTTTCTCTTTGATCTCAACTTTTTCTTCATGGACTTCAGCAATGTCTTTGTCTTTGTTTTCATCTTGAATCTCAGCAACAAGAACAAACTTTCTTTCTTCTGTCATAGCTCTCCCTTGAGCTGTTTTACGAACATTCTCTAAACGATCTTCTTCTGGACAAACTGTGCTCCAGTCAAATCCTTCATCAGGATAGATTACTGCATATGCTCTTGATTTTTCTCTCGGCTTATCTTCAATCAACTTTGGTTCTTCTCTGCTTCGATGGTAAATCGCCTTTCGATAATAATCATCGTTGAAAGGACGTTCACTTCCTTCACCAACTTCAGAGTTTCTGCATTCTCTTTTGAAATGACCCTTTTGTTTGCATTTGAAGCAGGTCACTTTGGATTTGTAGAATCCAAGCTTTGTTGAAGCACCTCCAAGAGATTGTTTCCCGGTAATCTCCATATACCTCTGAGCTCTGCGAATACAACTAGCTAAACACCAACGGATGTCAATGAGTTCCATCTCTTCCGGATCAATCTGGTCGTAGTCTTCTTTGGTCAATTCAGAGTTTCCAATTTTGCCAGCTACTAGACCTTCATATGATTCCAGAACAGATGCAAGAAAACTCATTTGCTGCTTTGCTGCATTGATGCTCATTGCAGGAGAATTCTTCAATTTAAGAGCAATGTTGCACAGAATTTCTTCAGAATCATCAGAATTTGTCTTTGAAGATGAATGATATCCAGAATGATGACTTGTTGACATTGTTGGTGGTTCTTTCATCTTTTCACCACTAAATGCTGTTTTTGGTGAACCAACGCCTTTATCAGAAAGTACACTGCCTTTGTAATACAAGCCAACGTTCTGTTGATGTGAAGAATCAGTCATCTTGTTTTGCTTTTGTAGCTCCAGATCATGACTTTCAATCTTTTCAAACAAAGCATCAAGAGTAATTTTATCATATGAAGCATCATTTTTTAAGATAAAAACAAACGTTTGCCACTGATCAGCTCGTGGTAACGCTTCAATCACTTTATCAATAAGTTCCTCTCTTGATTTATTTATCTCTAATCTTTCCAATTCGATTTTAAGATGACAGAATCTCTCAATCATTTGCCTCACCGACTCTCCTTTTATGTTATCAAACAGATCAAATTCTTTCTTTAATAAAGCGATTTTGTTCTTTTTAATCTGTTTACCCCCTTCAGCTTTAACACGTAAAGCTTCCCAGACAGACTTAGATGACCCGTCATGAGTTAGTAAAGCAAAAATATCGTTTCTGATTGCGGACTGGATCAATGCTATCATTCTCTGTTCAGCTCCAAATTCAGCTTTATCTTCTCTAGTAAACTTCTTGAATACAAGATCTTCGCCTTTATCGTCTTTTGGTTTTTCATACCCATACTCCAAGCAAAACCAACTTTCATGAGCATACGCCTTTGCCCAGTTGAGAAAACGTTCTTTCCACCAGGTATAATCCTCAATGCTATCAAGAGTTGGAGGCTTTGAATTTGTTCCGTAGAAGTTATCATGCTTGATGTTTTCATTTAGCGCCTTCGTGATGGTTTTTGGTGTAACATTTGTAGCCTCAGACGATTCGGTTGCGAACGCGTTGTAAAACGTGTTGAAGAATTCCTCAGCCATTATGCAAACCTTGAATAAAAAAAAACAAACACAATCAGTTTAAAGGTTTTTCAATTAAGTGAAACAAACTGGTACTCGAACTGATGATTTTGTGTGTGGACTGAACGTTGACCAACTGTACGGACTGATATGACCCGGAATGAATTCAATTGACCTGACCCTTCGAAATCTTTGAACTCCGAACCGTATGAACTGGACAATTATCATGCAACTTGACCACACAAAATGACTTGACCGATCAAACGTATTGATCAAACCGTGCTCCAAACCTTGTGACCTGATTACCGACAAGTGACAATTGACAAACTGATATATCACTACACTATTTCAGCAAACACTTTTGCAAATAACCGACAACAACAATGTATATCAGCACTAAACCGACACTATACACTCAAATCATTGAACCTACAAATTTAATATGGCTGACAAACACATGAATACAATTTACGATGATCACATGCACATACAACCATTAAATTCGAAATTTTCACATTCCTCAACACATGTAATCATGAATTCACATACAATCTTTTAATGTCAGACACTTTTTCACGTGAAATAACAACTTTCAATGCAGCCTACACCCTTTTAACATGCAACTTTAACTCTACTGAACCTATTATATGATATACACAAATGATGATAAAAGCAAATTTGAATATCACACACACCGATATGTTTATAAGATATCCAACACTACATGTGTAAAATCAAATCTGATTGGACCTAATTCATCACTAAGCCGACAACACTTCAAACAATTCAATATGATTGGACCTCAAAAACTTATCACATGTAACTCGATTTTCTATATCTCGAGAACTTTGTTTCTTGATTTTATAACCGACAACTTTGATATTAATCAATTTTTATTGCACCGTTCACATATGTAGACACATGATTTCTTTACCCGCACTACTGACAACCTCGTAAAGTGTTTCACAATTTTCAAAGTTCACCGTTACACAATATAGTCGGTTTCAAGCAAAATCTTTAAAATATTCAAGCGAAATCTGACTGATAAGGATTTCGCTTGAATTTCAAGCGAAATCTTGCTGTTAGTTACGAAGTCAAGCGAAATCTTGCTGTTTGTTACAGATTCAAGCGAAATCTTGCTGAAAGTTACGGATTCGGACACAAAAACTCGAAAATCTCCTAAACGACAAGGAATTTGAATCTGAAACTTGGTAGGATTGTAGATCAACTATTTTCGCACGATATACTAAAAAATCATCCAATTCGGACCGTGAAATCCCGTTCAATTTGTCGAAAATCCATAGAAAACGTGAAAGAAAGAGTAGATGAAGAAGAAAAAGTGCAATTCAGATCTGAAAACGTTGTAATCTGGTACGAATCTTGTTGTTTGATCAAAGCAATCGAGCTCCTGCTCTGATACCACTTGTTAGGACCGGTTTGACTCCGATACGATTGCGAATCGAATGTGCAACGTGCGGAATCCGTGCACGAACGAGACCGAAACACACAAGATGTAATATAAACGTGATTCTATTTATAAATCTGAAACGTACAAAGAACCTTGAATCACTCGGAGTACTTTCTCTCTCTAGACTCTCTCTCTAGAATCTAAGCTCTCCAAACACAAATGTGCAAAAGTCTTCTTCAAGCTAAATCATGATTTAGCTTGAAACCTATATATAGTGTGTTGATTTAGCTTGAAATGACACATGTTACTTTCAAGCTAAATCATGATTTCCCTTGAAATGACATGTGACACTTTCAAGGTAAATCACCACTTTCAAGCTAAATTATCTTATGCACTGATAATCCTATTACATGATACAAGACGAAGTCAATAGACATAGTGCACTAACAATCTCTAATCTCCTCAATCTCATTTAATTGCAACTTTCTCACTCGACCCGCTTCGTCGTAATCCGCATTAACAGTTTTAATGGCTCAATGCGCTCGATGTGCTAACTCCATTGGTAGATGGCACCCCTTCCCATACACCATTCGATAAGGGGTAGTACCAATTAGAGTCTTGTAGGCCGTCCGGTATGCCCACAACGCATCGTCAAGCTTACTTGACCAATCTTTTCTATCCGTTCTTACCGTCTTCATGAGAATCTCCTTGATTTGACGGTTGGACACTTCAACTTGTCCACTCGTTTGCGGATGGTACGGTGTCGCCACATGATGGTTCACATTATATCTTTTTAGCAATTTGCCAAAATTGAAGTTCTTGAAATGTGAACCGCCATCACTTATTATCACCCTTGGCACACCGAATCGAGCAAATATGTTGGATTGCACAAACTTACATACAACGGAATGATCATTGGTCCTTGTAGCAATGGCTTTTATCCATTTAGTAACGTAATCAAGAGCAACCAATATGTCTAAGAACCCATTCGAGTTAGGAAACAGACCCATAAAATCTATCCCCCACACATCAAACACCTCAACCACCAAAATTGGTTGTAAAGGCATTTCATCCCGCTTCGATATGCTTCCAACTTTTTGACAATTGATACAATTCCGGGCGAACTCACAAGAATCTTTGAAAACTGTGGGCCAATAAAACCCACATGATAACACCCGGTAACCCGTCTTGTTCCCACTAAAACGCCCTCCACATGCCGACGAATGAGCATGGGTTAAAATCTCTAGAACTTCAGTTTCGGGAACACACCTTCTTATGACTTGATCGGGTCCAATTTTAAACAAATCCGGTTCATCCCAAATATACTGCTTTACTTGGCTTAAGAAGTGATGTCGTCTCTTCTTTGTCCAATGATTCGGAATTGCACCCTTGGCCAAATAGTTCACATAATGGGCATACCAAGGTGCAACAAAAGTAGAGACGGCTAACAATTGTTCATCGGGAAACCGTTCATTAATCTCAGTTGGGTCATCAACACCTTCCAACGGGATCCAGGACAAGTGATCCGCTACAACATTTTCACACCCTTTCTTGTCCCGAATCTCTAGATCGAACTCTTGCAACAAAAGCACCCAACGAATCAACCGGGGCTTTGCATCCTTCTTTTCCATTAAGTATCGAACTGCACTATGATCCGAATACACGATCACCTTGCTCCCCCAAATGTAAGCTCTAAACTTGTCCAAGGCATACACCACCGCTAATAATTCTTTCTCGGTTGTGGTGTAATTCAGTTGCGCCTCGGACAAAGTTTTACTTGCATAATAGATTACCACTGGCTTCTTATCGACCCTTTGACCCAAAAATGCTCCAATGGTCGTGTCACTAGCATCACACATAATTTCAAACGGCTTCGACCAATCCGGTGGTTGCAAAATAGGAGACTTCACCAACTGTTCCTTCAACACATGAAATGCTTGCAAACATTCGTCAGTAAAATCAAATGGAACATCTTTCAATAATAAATTACATAAAGGTTTTGTAATTACACTAAAACCTTTAATGAATCTTCTATAAAATCCAGCATGTCCCAAAAATGACCTCACCCCCTTAACATTCTTTGGTGGGGGTAGAGATGAAATTACCTGAATTTTTGCTTTGTCTACCTCCATTCCCCGGTCCGAAATCACATGCCCCAACACAATACCCTCTTGAACCATAAAATGGCTCTTTTCCAAATTAGCACCAAGTTCGTCTCAACACACATTTTTAAAACTTTTTCAAATTCGTCAAGACAAGAATCGAAACTAGGGCCAAAAATGGACAAATCATCCATAAACACTTCAAGAGATTCCCCGACCATGTCTGAAAATGTACTTATCATACATCTTTGAAATGTGGTCGGGGCGTTACATAGTCTAAATGGCATTCGCCGAAAAGCAAATGTACCATATGGACATGTAAACATGGTTTTGTGTTGGTCGTCCGGGTGAATAGCAATTTGGTTATAACCCGAGTACCCATCCAAAAAGCAATAATATTTTTGACCGGAAAGTTTTTCAATTATTTGGTCAATGAAGGGTAACAGGAAATGGTCTTTGGAGGTAGCGGCATTTAATTTTTTATAATCGATGCAAACTCGCCACCCGGTAACCGGGCGGGTGGCAATTTGCTCACCTTGCTCATCTTAAATTACCTGAATGCCCGACTTTTTAGGCACTACCTGAGTCGGACTTACCCACACACTGTCCGAAATGGGATAAATGATTCCCGCATCCAACCACTTGATAACTTCTTTCTTGACCACTTCTCTCAAGTTCGGGCTCAACCTTCTTTGTGTTTCACGGGTTGGCTTTGCATCTTCGCTTGTAATGATTTTATGCATTACAATGGATGGACAAATACCCTTTAAGTCAGCTATCGTCCACCCAATTGCCGCCTTGTGAGCTTTCCATACCCGTATCAAATCCTATTCTTGAGCTACCGCCAAATTAGAAGCAATGATCACTGGTGAGGTGTCACTCTCCCCAAAAAATACATACTTCAAATGCCTCGGTAACTCTTTCAATTCCACGCTTGGTGGACATTCCAAGGAGGGCTTTGTACCCGAATCAATTCCCACCGGTAAAGTGTCCGTTTGGTGGGTCCATGGCGGTCTTCCTTCTTTCACCGCAAGAGCCTCTTCCTCTTTCTCTTCCTTTTCCAAATCACATGCGTGCACCTGCAAAGACACATCACAAACACAAGAACCCAAAATCTCATCCTCGAACTCCTTTGGGTCATATCCATCTATCAAATCTGCTATGAAACACTCATCACCATAAATGTTAGTACCGTTAGTAAAAACATTTAATCTCATCTTTCTATTACCGAATGTCATGTCAACCGTATGCACTTGAGTTCGGGTAACGGCCGGTCGTGCTCTCCTTGATGCTTGAGCTTTCCTTTTTGATGTAATTTCCATTTGCTCCAAAGACTCCCAACCGTCTTGCTCATAGTTCGTACTAAAAGTGCCACAGGTAATAGACATTAAGTCTCGAGCATCTTCGGCACTCAACCCCTCATGAAAAGCGTTCATCAATTCCCAAAGTTCAATTCCATGGTGAGGGCAATTCTTGATCATCATATTGAAACGCTCAAAGGCTTCATGAAACATTTCGCCTTGTTGTTGTTGAAAACTCCTCAACCCCTTCCTAGCATCGTTGGTCTTTTGAACGGTGTAAAACTCATCTAGGAAAATTTGTTGCATTTCCGCCCAAGTGTAAATAGATGCTGAAGGCAAAGTGTAGAACCACTTCTTTGCCTTGTCTTCCAAAGAAAATTGAAACAAGACTAACTTGACATCATCGGCCGAAAAACCTTGTCTCCCAAGAGTAATGCAAATTGAGTCATAGGCCTCCAAATGAAAATAAGGTTCCTCCGTTGCTAGACCCTTATATTTCGGCAAACTTTACAAGGAATTTGTTCTCACTTCAAAAGTTCTTTCTTGATTATTATGAGGAATAACCACCGGTGAAGGGTTGTGAGTGATTACCGGCCTAAAATGCACTTCAATGCCTCTTGCATGATCTCTAAGATTCCTTCTTGGCACACCCACCCGAACCCTTTGTCGAATAGGACCCATTGGTCTTTGCATTGGCCCTTGTGGTACATAAGGTTGAAATTGTTGTTGTGGCATCGGTGGGTGTTGAATTGGTCTTTGGAATTGAGGTTGTATGTTTTGCGGACGAACTTGTTGCAATGGTGTAGGACGTTGCAATTGCAGTCCTTGTGGGCTTGGCCGAATATGTTGTGGTATGAGTTGTTGTTGTTGTGGCATTCCACCAACACTTGCCATTCCTTGAGATTAGCCTTGCACATAACCAAAGTCTCCTTGGTCCCCATCACCCATATATGCATATCCTTCTTCTTCGTAATCCTCAAAATCCTCATATCCTTCTTCATATCATCTCCCCCTATACCCGAAGATTGCCCAAACAGAAGAGTTGAATATTGAAAACCCGACTGATTCGATGGTCTAAATGTAGACGTAGCATGAACGACAGTTGAACCTTGTGGTAATGTATAGGTTGAAGATGATTGTCCTGAAACTGGGAAGAAATGAGTGAGTGGTGGAATTGTAGTAGAAGGGTTAAAGGAAAGTGTAGGTTCTTCTTGAGTGGTAATGGGTTGGGTGGTGTAAGTTGGTGTTGCATCATGAAGTGAAATAGGATTGGTGGTGGTGTTGGGTATGGTAGTGTTTGGTGAAGGTTGAGTGGATGATGGTATGAAAGGTGGTATAAGTTCATCCGTAGTGGGTGGTGGTTATGGTGGATCCATGTATCGAATTGCTGTGATTGGTGCAGTTGGTGTTGTTGGTGAACCACTGATTATGTTCTCTCTTAGCAAGATTCTATTTCCTCTTAATGTTCGCTCAATTTCCGGATCAAATGCCAATGGTGAAAGCTTGTGAGAGCTCCTAGTACGCATGCACCTGTAAGTACCTGCACACTAACACACCCAGCGTAAACCAGAAAAATAACAAACTAAAAAATAACAAAAATAACACACGTTGCGCACTACTCCCCGGCAACGGCGCCAAAATTTGACATGATGTCGTGGTCACAATCAAATTTAATCCAATTACTACTAATTAGATAGTGGCAAGTGGGTATCGAATACAGGGAGTTTGTGGATTATGTGTTATTTAAAGTATTTCTCTAAGTTAACTAAAATTAAACTAAATGCAAGTAAAGTAAATTTCAAGAGTTGCTTTGATGGATTGGTTTTAAAAACTAAAAGTAACTAATTAAATTGCAAGAGAAAAGTTTTGGTTGTAACAAATTAGAGACAAATGGCCATCCTAGATTTCCGGTTTCAATTGACATTCATGTTATCATTCCACTAGAAAGAACTACATAGACATAGCTCATGTGTGACTACTTGCAGTGATGAAAGGGAACTAAGTACTCAGATTCCTAGAACGTGAGGTTGTTACCCGATGATCAATCAACCCTTACCCAAGCCTAACTATACCCATGATATCTCGATTGCCAATGGCACCAAGAACGTATGGTTTCTAATTAGTTCAATGCAAGAATCAACAAGTTACTAACAAGATATTACACACCATAACAAACACACCATTAAGATAGTGATTGTTATTCTAGAAATTAGGAAAACAACATGAAATGTCTCAAACAAACCTTCAATCCAGGATGATCATAAAGTACTTAGCCACTCATGGCTTGAACAAACATCATAGCAATAGTATTATTGTTCATAAGGATGAAAGCAACAAAACTAATGATTAAAGATAGTGTTTCTCCTTGCCAAAGTCTCCAAGATACTCCAATTTTCGTTCCCCAACAAGTTGTAACCGATTGGAAATGATAAGTCCCTTTAATCTTCATGAAAATGGCATTTAATGGAAGGAGTTACAAGTTTGCATCAGTCGGCGCCGTAACCTACGGCAGATCACCGTAGGTTACGGCGGTCAGCATATTCAGAAAGTCAATATAGTGCCGTAAGCTACGGCACTTCAACGTAGCTTACGGCGGGCAATGTTTCCTTACGGCAATTGGCTCCTGATCTATGGCAAGTGATTTTTGAACATGAATTGCCGTAACCTACGGCAAAGTGCCGTAGGCTACGATGCTGAGTGACGTTATTCTCCTTGTTTTTTTCATCATAACTTGCTTTCTTCAATTCTTTGACTCCCCAACTTCTAGCATCCATTTGTGCCTCCTAAAACCCGCATTTTAAGCATTGTAACACCTGCACATCAAATGATCTAGTGGTTACCAAGTTCAAGCAATTAACCTAGATAAGTATAGAATGTGCATTGTATTAAACCTTTTAAGGGTTGTCCTATGGACCACCCGTCAGGGTCCCTTAAAACAAATTTCGTGTCTCCCAGGAGAACACGTTTGTTTCCAGGATACAACAGCCCTAAGCAGTTGCACTGTCGGTCTTGACTCCAACCCGAAGGTGTACCTTGAATCAGGATAGAAGAAAGATCACTGTAGAGATGTGTTTTTTCGGTGTATTTGGTCTGCCATAGGAACCTCCTATTTATACTACAGGTCCAGACGAAACTGAAAAATGAATTAAACGGGCGAATTAAGTTGCATTGAACGTCTGCAATGCACTTTAATTCGTTATTAAATTCACAGTCAAAAGCATTGACTTCGTCAGTTTCGAATGCTGAAGTGAAACTGCCCAATGTAACTGCACTGTCATGAATGCTGGAAGCTTCTGCGCGCACGCGCGCCCTTGCGCGTGCAAGTCTGCACGCATGCGCCATTTTGGCTCACTGCCATGCGCACATGCGCCATACTGGCTCAGTCCCATGCTCACTTGCGAGCGTGCGCTACGTCACCTGTAAGCCTCTACGAGCACACCACACAGTCACGCCGTTTTGGCTCACTTTGGTGCGCCGTGCACGTCACCTCAGTGCCCATGCTCCATGCGCCAGTGCGCGCCATCATGCCATGTGTACTCGCGCATGACTGCCACGTCTACTCGCGCATGACTGCCACGTCATGCACCACTGCGCCTGCATGCCACGTCACCAACCACTTGGTCCTTGCAGCCCGTGTGTTCCACCACACGCACATGGTCAAAAATACAAAGGCGGCTCGCGGCGATGCGAAGTGCAAAGTGCGCCATCAAAAAGCCACATTGTGCCTCATCGCCCACGCGACGCGTGCGCGCGTGTGCGAATGCGAGTTAGGGTGCTCCGCACCCTTCGCGAGTACACTTAGTGAGTGCTTTCATGAAACAATAAGGATGGAGAGTTCCCACTTAAATACCCCTTTAAGTTTCATCTCTCCTCCTATGTGGGACAAGGTGCTACTTTCCCAGTTTTTCAGCATTCAAGTTTCAAACACCATACTTTGAGCATCGATATCTCATTCATTTTAGCTCCATTTTGGACGTGGTTTAGTTCGTTGCGAAGCTCTTCCGACATAAAACACAAACCCACAAATAAATATGGAAAACCCGCTCATTTTCTTATATTTATTTCTAGTCCAAAATAGGAAAAATCATTTTTCCTATATTTGTGAAAAATTCTATTTTCACAAATTTCCAACAATCCCCCACAAGAATAGAAATCGATCTATCAAGTTTCAACGATACACTTTCAACAGTTGAGTATTGCAAGATAGGTAGGTGTAACCTTTGAACCTTCTTTTGTGAAGCATACTTAGCCTCCTAGGGTCTTGTAGACGCGGTGTCTTTGAACAATCCCCCATTTATGTAGGCGACAATGTACATTCACACAATACTCTCCCTAGTTTAGTCAAGTCCTCATGGTTGTGTCCGTTTAGGGTCATGGAACACTTTCCTGGTTCTGCGAGAGCTCTTGGATTTGCGCCTCCCCACAAATCCATTCAAAGCGACCCCACTTCTATCTAACATAGGTGAGTCCGCTGAATCATTAAAAGCATTATGGTTAAATTGGATTTACTCAAAATCCTTAACCTCAACATGATTAACCTTTCCTTCATGTCACTGATTGGAATGGACTAGGAAGTATACAACTCCCTTTATGAATTTTGGGGCACCCCCCACAACGACTCCCTTTGGGTTTATGATTAAGTTGGCCTATTGAACCTAGATCTTGGGATCTCCAGTCAACTAGGTTAGGTTTCCCTCATATTCCCTTCTTCTATGGGCTTTAGTCCCATTACTCTTGACGACTTATACACCTTATCTTTGCTTAAGCCTTTTGTTAACGGGCCCGCAATGTTCTCTTTTGACCTCACATATTCAACTGAGATAACACCCGTTGAGATAAGTTGTCGTACCGTGTTGTGTCTACGTCGAATATGCCTTGATCTGCCATTGTACATCACGCTTTGTGCTCTAACAAGAGTAGCCTGATTGTCACAATGTATGCAGATCGCCGTCAACGGCTGTGGCCATCTTGGAATATCTTCCACAAATTGACGTAGCCACTCCGCCTCTTCCCCGCTTTTATCTAAAGCGACGAATTTGGATTCCATTGTGGATCTAGCTATAACTGTTTGCTTAGAAGACTTCCAAGCTATAGCCGCGCCAGCAAGGGTAAACACATAACCACTTGTGGATCTGTGATCCTTTATATCCGATATCAAGTTCGCATCAGTGTATCCTTCGATCACTGCTGGATCACGGGTATAATGCAATCCATATTCTCTTGTGTATCTTATGTATCTAAGCACCCTCGTTATAGCTTTCTAATGTTCCGCGCATGGATTACGGGTGTATCTACTTAGCCTGCTCACAGCATACGCTAGGTCGGGTCTAGTACATGTCATTAGATACATGAGACTACCAATGATCCTTGAGTACTCGACCTGAGCAACACTCTCGCCTATATTCTTCCTTAAGCGTTGGGTATTATCAATTGGAGTTCGAGCTATACTCGTATCATCCGAATTGAATTTCCCAATGATCTTGTCCACGTAGTGAGATTGACTCAACACAAGACCATTTTGGGTTCTAGTGATTTTTACCCTAAGAATCATATCCGCGAGACCCATGTCTTTCATGTCAAACCTCGCTTTCAACATGTCTTTCGTTGAGTTGATCATGCTATCATCACTCCCAATGATAAGCATATCATCTACATAAAGACATAAAATCACATAACCTCTAGGTGTGTCTTTAAAAAAAACACACTTGTCGCACTCATTTATTTTGAAACCATTGTCAATCATGACATGATCAAACTTTTGGTGCCATTGTTTTGGAGCTTGCTTCAAGCCATACAAAGACTTGACCAATTTACATACTTTGCCCTCGTTTCCTGGGGCGGAAAAACCCTCGGGTTATTCCATGTAAATCTCTTCTTCTAAATCGCCATTTAGAAATGCGGTCTTTACATCCATTTGGTGAACTTCCAAATTTCATAGGGCCGCAATTGCAAGAACCAAACGTATAGAGGTTATTCGTGTTACAGGCGAGTAAGTATCAAAGTAGTCTAGACCCTCCTTTTCTCTAAATCCTTTGATCACTAACCTTGCCTTGTATTTATCAATACTTCCGTCAGCTTTCATCTTCCTTTTGAATATCCAACGATATTCAAGTGGTTTATAACTAGGTGGAAGATCTACTAACTCCCAAGTATGATTTTGCAATATAGAATCAATTTCATTCTTAATTGCTTCTTGCCATTGAGGTCCTTCCGCGGAGGTAACCGCATCGCGGTAGGTATTGGGCTCACCATCAACCATGTAGCTCAAGAAGTCTGGACCAAAGGATTTTTCAACCCTTTGTCGTTTACTTCGTCTAAGCTCACCATCCTCGACCTCAGGTCGTTCATGTCTTTCATCTATCCGCGTAGATGAACTTGGACCCGCTTCATCTAACCATGTAGATGAACTTGGACCCGCTTCATCAAGTGCTGTTGATGAAGTTGCATGTGTTTGTCCTAACAAAGGAAACACATTCTCAAAATATGAGAGGATGTTAGGATTTTCCTCCATGATAGTGTGTTTGTGTACATCGGGATTCTTGGAATCATATACAAGAAAACGATGTGCACTACTTTGATGTGCATATCCAATGAAAATGCAATCAAAGTTTTGGGTCCTATCCTAAGAGCCTTAGGAGGTGGTACAATCACTCTTGCTAGGCACCCCCACACTTTCAAGTATTTGTATGAAGTCTTCCTTTTTCTCCATAACTCATATGGATTTTCGTCCCTATTTTTCAAGGGTATCTTGTTCAAAAGATAGTTTGCTGAGAGAATGGTGTCCCCCCACATTTCTCGGTTCACTCCCGAGCTTATCAACATGGCGTTCATCATTTCTTTCAATGTGCGGTTCTTTCGTTCCTTAACGCCATTTGATTGTGGAGAATAAGAAGGTGTACAGTCATGTACAATGCCACTTTTTGCGCATAAATCCGCAAAAGGTGCAACATATTCACCTCCTCGATCGCTTCTCAAAGATTTTATCTTCTTTTTAAGTTGATTCTCAACTTCATTTTTGTACAAGATAACTTTTCTATTGCTTCGTCTTTACTCTTTAGTAAAGACACATATCAATATCACGTACAATCATCAATGAACGTTATGAAGTACTTGTTTCCTCCACGCGAGGGAACCTCTTTTAATTCACAAACATCGGTATGAATTAAATCAAGGGGTTCGGTTATTCGTTCAACCGATTTAAACGATGATCTCGTAAGTTTGGATTCGACACATGTCTCGCATTTGTGATCAGACTCGATATGGAATGTTGGTATTAAATTTAATTTAATTAAACGGCGTAAAGAATTAAAATTTACATGTCCTAGTCTACCATGCCAAACATTAGAAGACTCGATCATGTAAGTAGAAATAGAATTTTCATTCATATTTTTGTTTTCGTTTACAACCGTAACACTCATTTTAAACATTCCATTAAAGGCATAACCCTTTCCGATAAAAGTACCACGTCTAGACAAGACAAAATTGTCCGATTCAAACACTAGACGAAATCCAAACTTGTTGAGCATCCATCCCGACACGAGTTCTTCCATATCTCTGGGACATAAAGCACTTTGGTCAAGGTCAACTCCTTGCCAGAAGTCATCTTCAGGATGACAGTGCCTTCCCCTTTGATGCTTGCGGTAGCTTTATTTCCCATATAAAGCTTTTCTTCACCCGAAGCTTCCTTGAATGTAGAGAAAAGAGCCTTATCTCCACAAACATGGCGGGTTGCACCCGTGTCAACGAACCATCCTTTTGCGTTTTCACCCATCACGTTGACCTCTTCAATCATAGCCGCCTACTCGGTTATCATTGCAATCAGAGGCATACCATCCTCATCAACCATGTGCGCACGCTCACGCTTAGGTTTCTTGCATTGGTTAGCACGGTGCCCCGTCTCGTTACAGTTGTAACAAGTACCTTGGAAATGCGCAAGCTTCTTTTTCACATCCCCCTTTTTCGGTCCAAGGTTGTTAACCTTTGCTTTCCCCATGTTGTTTTTACCCTTACTTTTATTACCCTTTGAGGATTCCCCAATTTCCACCATGTTTGCCTTAGCCGAAGATGGCAAAATGGTGCCTTTTAGGGCCACCCTGTTGTCCTCTTCTATACGAAGACGAACGACAAGTTCCTCAATCGTCATTTCCTTTCGCTTGTGTTTAAGATAATTCTTAAAATCCAACCAAGCAGGAGGTAATTTTTCGATCATGGCTACCACTTGAAACGTCTCGCTGAGTACCATACCCTCAGTGTGGATGTCATGAAGTATAATCTGCAACTCATGGACTTGGTTCATAACAGTCTTGTTATCAACCATTTTGTAGTCCAAGAAACGGGCGACAACAAATTTCTTTGTTCCCGCATCCTCCGTTTTTTAGTTTTTATCCAAAGACTCCCATGATTCTTTGGAAGTATTGATACTATAGTACACATTATACAGCGCATCCGAGAGACCGTTGAGTACATAGCCACGACATATAAAGTCCGAGTGCTTCCACGCCTCTACCGCGCTCAGAGCCTGATGACGGGTAGTACGTAGGACGACCCTTAATGGTTATAAAGTATAAGTTAATCCCGCATTTATCCATGTATTTATCTTGAATTAGATAACTATGGTTGCTTGTGTTTCAGGTACATTTGGGGCTTAAAAGTGTTGAAATGAAGCTTCAAATAGGCACAACAGGATTGGAGATTGAAAGACGGAGAATAAATGAAAAAAATCAATTATTCGAATTGAAGAAATAAGAAGATAACATGATAGATGATGAAATTACGAGAACATAGGCGAAAACGGTGAAGAAAACGGAGTTGAAACAAAAAAGTTATGCTGAAAACAAGTTTTCAGGTTGAAGCCTACCATAAGCTACGGCAAGGGCCGTAGCTTACGGCGCCGATTGACAAAAATTGTCACCGTAAGCCAGTTTTAACCCACCGTAAGATACGGTGGCCACCGTAGCTTACGGTGGAGACTGACGTGAAACTTGTAACTCCCTTATTTAAGGTTGTTTATGGTGCCTTTTCATCATCCAATCATTATGGACGGTTTTGGAGCACTTCTTGGGCGATTTTGGCCTGTTTTTCTTAGTTCTAAAGAATTTTTAAACATCTTGTTTGTGTTTTTGATTCACATGAACATTGATATTGGTTTGATGATGACTTACCAAGGCATGTGTGGCTAAACTTATGGTGATCGTCCTAGGTTGAAGGTTTGTCTAAAACATTTGTGTTTTGATTCTTATTTCTAGAATAATAGACTTGCTTTGATGGTTTGTTTATTATGGTGTGTTGTTTGCTTGTTCGTAAATTGTTAATTTGTATGTTAATCTTAGTCTAAACCATATGTTCTTGGTGTCGTTGGCAATCGAGATATCATGGGCGGGATTAGGATTGGGTATTGATTAATGGGTCATCGGGTAACAACCTCGCGTTCTAGGAATCCGAGTACTTAGTTCCCTTTCATCACGACAAGTAATAACACATGAACCATGTCTATGTGGTTCTTTCTAGTTGAATATTAGCATGAATGTCAAAGCAAACCGGAAACTTAGGATGGTCATTGGTCTCTAAATTGTTTACAAAATCAATTCTCAATTCGCAATTTAATTAGTAATCTTAGTTTTAAAATCAAACTATCCAAACTCTTTAATTTACTTTTATTGCAATTAGTTTAATCTTAGTTAACTTAGACATACATTTAGATAACGCACATTCCACAAACTCCCTGTGTTCGATACCCACTTACCGCTAGCTATTTAGTAGTAATTGGATTAAATTTGATTGTGACCACGACATCACGTCACCTGAGCGTCGGTCTCCCCTTCCGCAGGTTGGGGAACGGTCTCATTCAAGAACCTCGCAAGGTTTATGGTGGTCAAGTAGAAGAACATCTTCTGTTTCCACCTTTTGAAGTGGAGACCCGAGAACTTCTCGGGTCATTCAGCATGATTCGCCACTGTGGACGCTCCCACAGTGTTGGCAGGGGTTCCAACGACAACATTAGTGTTGCCCGTGTTCACATTTTCAGTCAACATTCTGAAAAGTTCCAAGAAAACAAGTTAAATTATGTTTTCAAAATAATAAAGACGCTGCTTTATTATTATTAGGAGTTCAAAAAACCAGCCGTATAGCTTCTAAGTCCAACTTTGAAGACTACGACATGAGATTTTTAGGACTCAGCGACAGAAAGGAGTAGAAGCAGAGTTCTGTTTTGACAAAGTCGCTACTTTGAATCAAAACAGAGAAAAACTTTTTTAAAAACACAACCTGCTGTGAAGAAAAAAAATTTGAATCACAACAGAATTGTTAGTGAATTACACGAACGGTGTTTTAATAATTTGTTTTATGATTGTAAGAATCCGTTCGTGCAAAATAAATAAAATCCTTTTATTAACTTGTATTACAGAAACAAATCAGAATGAAAATAAAATACAGTACAATTACAACTGAAAAATGAAAGAACAAGAAGAAGAAAAATCGAACAGAAACACTGTTCTTGGCTGAGGATCGTGTTAGACACGGGTCCCTTAAAACAAATTTCGTGTCTCCCAGGAGAACATATTTGTTTCCAGGATACAACAGCCCTAAGCAGTTGCATTGCTAGTCTTCACTCCAACCCGAAGGTGTACCTTGAAGCAGGATAGAAGAAAGATCACTGTAGAGAGAGATTGTAGAGATGTGTTTTTTTCGGTGTATTTGATCTGCCATAGGAACCTCCTATTTATACTACAGGTCCAGACGAAACTGAAAAATGAATTAAACGGGCGAATTAAGTTGCATTGAACATCTTCAATGCACTTTAATTCGTTATTAAATTCACAGTCAAAAGCATTGACTTCGTCAGTTTCGAATGATGAAGTGAAACTGCCCAATGTAACTGCACTGTCATGAATGCTAGAAGCTTCTGCGCGCGTGCGCGACCTTGCGCGTGCAAGTCTGCACGCATGCGCCATTTTGGCTCCCTGCCATGCGTTCATGCGCCATACTGGCTCAGTCCCATGTGCACTTGCGCGCGTGCGCTACGTCACCTGTACGCCTCTACGAGCACGCCACACAGTCGCGCCATTTTGGCTCGCTTTGGTGCGCCGCGCACGTCACCTCAGTGCCCATGCTCCATGATGTGTGTAAAATGCAACATATAAATTACATCAAATGAGGCATAAAACTAACCCTTTTTTAGTACTAATATTGGAAAAAGAGTGTTTTTGTCTTCCTTTTGTATTTTCAGGATTAAATGAGCTCAAAAACGCAAAAGAAGCAAAAAGACAGCTAAATCCAACATAAATACAAGAAAAGGAACATTAGTGTATTGCCCGAACCCTCAACGGCACCTTCCAAAGCAAAATAAAGAAAACAGAAGGCTGAACACGCCCCGTGCTCAGCCAGCACGGGGTCGTGCCCAAGAAGCAGCAGAAAAGACAAACCTATAGAAGCTTCTATTGCCCACCACGGGCCGTGCTCAGCGGACACGGGGGGCGTGCCGAAAGTACTGCAGGCGCATTAATTGTAATTGCGAATTACAATTAATGAAGAGAGAGAGTGTCAGACAGGCACGGGGCCGTGCCCAGCGGACACGGGGCCGTGCCCAGGCCTCTGTTCAGCCTATAAATAGGAGTGCTTGGTTTCATTGCAACTCATCCCTTGGCACACCACCTCTCTCACACTTCATCCACCACCCACCACCATCACAACACCATCATCCACCACCATCATCCATTGTCCATCATAGAGTGTGTGAGTCGTCTCGGGATCCAAGATTGATCGTAAGAGTTCTTGACAATCAAGGCCATGTTTGCCTAAGTCTCTTACATCACTTGGTGAAGACAAAGTGTCTAGTATAATACTTTTTATTTCTAATCTTTTGCACTTTTTATTTGGTTTTGTATTAATGACTTTAATAACTAGTTACTTATGTTGAAGGTGATCTTTCCTTATCGTTTGTCCGTGGTGTCTTGGCATTATTTTACTGTCTATATAAAATAAAGGATTTTCACCATTCATATCTCCACGGTCTATATGGAGGTATGTTGGCTACCTGGTAGGGGGTTAAGGGAACGGTTTGGTAAAGGTCTTGCCATTGTTCAGCGTTTAGAGGTCCTGCAATGGACCTGGGTCAAATTTAGTAGGACCTCCTTCAATACTTCACGGTATTGGATGGCGGGGGTCCAAACTCTTTGATCCCCTCATAAGTTAACTACTATTAATACTATAACCCGGCTATTTAGGACTGTATCCCTGCTGACTCAGACTACTTAGTCGAGGGTAACGTCACCGCCAAAAGCGGGGCCTACCACAATACTGCATTAATAACTTAATTCATTATCTTCCAATAATCCACCCCTTTAGGATTGTATCCCTGCTGACTCAAACTACTGGGGTGAGGGTAACGTCACCTTCAAAAGAGGGGCCTACTACAATAACTAAGATAATCTCTTAATTATGTGCAAAAGTGCGGAAATAATCAAAGGTTATACTAGATACGAGTCGGAACCAAGTGATTCATCTTGTCTATCTGTTTTTATTTTATTTTTATTTTCAGCATTTTAGTTAGTTTTTACTTTTCTTATTTTAAAACATTTTTCCAAACTTTTATTTTGGTTAGACGTTGAGGATAAACCGGTACTAAAAGCTCTTGTGTCCTTGGACGACCTCGGTATCTTACCAACGCTATACTACACTCAACGATGGGTGCACTTGCCCATATGTGTGTTTAGTGTTAGTGAAATATCGTGTTTTATAAATTTAAAACTTGGCTAAAATAAGTGTTAAAAAGGGCTTAAAATATATACCTAAAATATACGACACTTTCACGCACATCACTCCATGCACCAGTGCACGCCATCATGCCATGTGTACTCGCGTATGACTGCCACGTCATGCACCACTGCGCCTGCATGCCCAGTCACCAACCACTTGGTCCTTGTAGCCCTTGTGTTCCACCACACGCACAAGGTAAAAAATACGAAGGCGGCTCGCGGCGATGCGAGCGTGCGAAGTGCAAAGTGTGCCATCAAAGCGCCAGATTGCTCCGCACCCTTCGCGAGTACATTTTATGAGTGCTTTCATGAAACGATAAGGATGGAGAGTTCCCACTTAAATACCCCTTTAAGTTACATCTCTCCTCCTATGTGGGACAAGGTGCTACTTTCCCAATTTTTCAGCATTCAAGTTTCAAACACCATACTTTGAGCATCGATATCTGATTTATCTTAGCTCCATTTTGGACGTGGTTTAGTTCGTTGTGAAGCTCTTCCGACATAGAACACAAACCCACAAATAAATATGGAAAACCCGCTCATTTTCTTATATTTATTTCTAGTCCAAAATAGGAATAAATCATTTTCCTATATTTGTGAAAAATGATATTTTCACAAATTTCCAACAGTTTTTATTTTTATAGTTAGTGGGTCCCATATATATAATATATGTATTTAATTAATTTATTTTGTTTTACACTAAGGGTAAATTGGTCATTTCACACCTACTTAACAACAAAAACTAATTGTCATCCACTCTAGGGACTATCCGAGTAACAACCAAGCAAACCACAGGGAGCACGGGGGTAATTTTTAAAAGTTGAGGACTAAAGGTGTTACTTTGACAAACCACAGGGACTATCCATGCATTTTACTCAAAAAGAAAACATGTTAAAAGTTGCCTATAGTAATACCAAAATCTGTACCATCTCTCTAGAACTGTTGTACCAAATAAACATTAGATCATCTTAACAATAGTTTTTTTAAGTATATTAAACATATACGTTTGGGTTTGGACCAAAATGAGCTCAGATTGAAAACGGTCATTTTATTAAAGTGTTAAATGACAAATAACAGTTATAGTAACTGTTATGGGTCATTTTCTGAGCATATATATCCTGACTAATATTCTGCTTTTGATTGTTTACTTGTGATCAGGATACCGGATCAGGATATTGGTAGCATCCTGGTTCGATATCCTGGTATTAACTGAATTGATCACGTGCAGATTAAGAGTTACAAGTCTCCAACGTTCAAGAAGACTTCTTCCCTCAAGACTCGGGCAAATCAGTTGGAATAGAGACGTTGATTCCGGAAGACCAGGACTACAACGGTTACTTGGGAATATTCGGAGCATCTCGGTTTATTAGGAAAGTTAGTTGTTTTCGGTTAGCTATAAATAGTATGATCGGATCAAGTTAAGTCACTCACTTTCATTCGCACACTTTACTCTCTAGTTACTAGCAATCACTACACACCAACACTTGTATTCAAATTATATTGTAACACCTAGTTGATCCGCATCATATCCTGCACTGTATCCTGATATTTGAAGCAATAGAAGAACAAGGCAACTGCGATTGTCAGCTCCCAAGGTTTTATGCCGGCGATCTAAATTGATCAAGGGCTTTCCTCGTATATCTCGTGTCACCCCTTTCATTTTTTGCTCATTGTTTGATCATAGATACAACTCTATATCCTGAGCCGTATCCTGAAAACTGTTTTAACCAACAACTTAATCAGTATATTTTTGACATATATTTCTAGCACACTACCTCACTTAACTAATTTGATCACTAAATTGCATCGGTAATTTTTGACCAAAACAATTTGGCGCCCACCGTGGGGCAAGTGGTGCTATTTCTACTAAAAGTTTTTGTGAAATCGTTACTTGGTTTTCTATTCTCAAAACTTTTTGCTACATTGTTTTCAATGGCCTCGAGATCAAACATGAGCTCTTCCACCTTGTCTACTACAACCTCTGCAACAATTGGTTCGGTGCTTCCACCTCCTCCTCCAAGAATGCAAGCCTCTTCACAAGGAGCTGAAAGTCATGTGGCTCGGGATGTTATCCCCGCTCCCAATGCCCAGGGATCTGGTCCTGTTTTGGTTTCTAATGACGAAATTCTAAATTTATTTGGTAGTGTACAGGAACAGATGAGGCTGCAGCAGGAAACTAATCGGATGCTGATGGGAGAGATACAACTCTTGAAATCCGGCCCAAGTTGGCCTGCTGAAGAAACTGCCACTCCCTTGCAACCTAGGGCTTTGAACTTCAGTTCTGCAGTTTACACTGAGGATAATCGGGGGAATATCGTGCCAAGTCATTCCCAGAACCATACTCCTAAGATACCCTCTTCAATAAGAGTATCAACTGTGAGAAGCTCAGGATATGCTTCAGGATATGGCCCGAATCCCCAGACTGGTAATGTATCTAATAATAATAACACTCTTGCTACTAATGGTGTTGGATCTTTGCAGGATGCAGGTATCACATCGGCATTTTCTAGAGAACTCCAAAAGCTGAAAGACATGATATCCAGTTTGCCTGGGGTGGTCCAGCCGATTCCAGAAGTGTCCTATCTGTGATGCTAAAATCCCGAAAAGATTTCAAACCCACAACATGAAACTCTATGACGGAACCACGGATCCTGAAGAGCATATCGCCCAGTATAGGGAAAGGATCGAGATCAACCCTATCCCTCCAGATCTTAAGGAAGCATGTCTCTGCAAGGGTTTTGGTTCTACCTTGACAGGATCAGCCTTAAAATGGCTGTTAAATGTTCCTCCTCACTTAATTACTTCGTTTGCTCATTTGGTTAATTTATTTAATAGTCAGTTTTCTTGCAGCCGGAGTTTTGAGAAACTAACCAGTGATCTTTACAGGATAACTCAAGGGCCTCAGGAATCCTTGAGGGATTATGTGAACAAGTTTAGTCGGGAAACCTTGGATATCCCACATCTTGATGTTGCGACAGCTGTGCAGGCTTTTAAGATGGGATTACAAAAAGATTCTCAGTTTTATCAGGATCTTGTAATGAATCCCTGCAGGAATCTCAACGAAGCTCGTAACAGGGCCTTGAGATATATTCACTTGGAGGATGATAAGAAGATGCAAGAGAGGATGAATTCCACCTCAACCTATGAATCAACCAACGGGAAATCAGAATCCTCGTATAAACCATATCGCTCTAAGCCATATGGCAGAAATGACAACAAGAAAGTGAATGCTGTTGAAGACGAGGATCCGGAAGAATATCCTGAATTATCTGAATATTGCTTTTCTATTAACATACCTGAGTTAATGTATTCTATGCATGGTTTAGGAGACAAAGCTAGGTGGCCTCGAAAGAATCAACAAAAGCTAATTGAAAGGATAAATCCAAATGGTGTGCCATCCATGAAGATTTCGGACATGTAACTGAGGATTGCATTGCTCTAAGAAAGGAAATAAGTTATCTACTAAGCAAGGGATATCTGAAGGATCTCCTAGGAAGAAAGAAGAATAAGGATCAGGATACTGAGAAGGATCCTGAACGAGCAACGTCACCTCCTGCGGATGCCAAGATAATCAACTTTATTTCAGGAGGATCCGACATTTGTGGGACTTCGTATTCTGCGGCCAAGAGATATGCAAAGGAAGCTAAGGCCGAGAGGGGAGATAAGCCAGCCAGGATGACTACCCTCACAACTGATAAAGTGATCACTTTCGACAGTGATGACAGGGATACTGTTCAGGATCCTCACCATGATGCTCTCGTAATAACGTTATATGTTGCTAACCATTTTGTGCTCAGGATATTAGTGGATAATGGTAGCTCTGTCAACATAATTCAGCTGGAAACATTGAAGAGGATGAATGTATCTCCGATGGACATTACTTCAAAGTCCACTGTGCTCGTTGGTTTCAGTGGAGAAGCTAGGAATACCGTAGGGGAGATAAAGTTACCAGTATATGTTGAAGGGGTCAACTTGATACAACGTTTCTGTGTGATGGACTCCCTATCCTGCTATAACATCATACTAGGCAGGCCATGGATCCATGATATGAAGGCTGTGCCATCGACTTATCATCAGTGTATCAAGATCCCTACCCCTTGGGGGGTTGTCAAGGTTGATAGTGATCAGCAGGAGGCGAAGGAATGTTACTCATCCTCAATGAAATCCTCAATCAAGCCTAATGCAGCATAGCAATTAAAGATGCGGGCCCAGGATATCATGGAGGCTTCTGCGCAAGATGTAAGGAAAGTTATCCTGGATCAGGATAATTCGGATATCTCGGTGCTCGTACAAACCAATATCCCTTAGGATATTGAAAATCAATTGACTAATTTTCTAAAATGCAGGATGTCGACATTCGCGTGGAAACACAAGGATATGACAGATATTTCCAAGGATATTATAACTCACAAGCTTGGAATTGACAGGTCTTTCAAGCCTATCCAGCAAAAGAGAAGGAAGTTTGCTCCAGAACGAAACATAATTATTCAAGAAGAGGTTGAAAGACTATTGAAGTCCAAGATGATCAGGGAAGTCAAATTTCCCAAATGGCTAGCAAATTTGGTCGTGGTTCAAAAGAAGAATGGGAAATGGAGAGTTTGTGTAGATTACACAGACTTGAACAAAGCATGTCCTAAAGACCCATTCCCTATGCTTCATATAGACTCGATGGTGGATGCCACTGCCGGTCATGAGATGTTAACCTTCATGGATGCATCCTCAGGATTCCAGCAGATCCAAATGGAACCTTCAGACCAGGAGGATAATGCTTTCATGACACCAACAGGTATTTATTGTTATACTGCTATGCCTTTTGGTTTGAAAAATGCTGGTGCAATGTACCAGAGATTGGTGAACATGATGTTTAAAGACAAACTGGGGGACACCATGGAGGTGTACATTGACTATATGGTAGTCAAATCCAAGAAGGCTTCCAGGATATTAAAGGAGCATTTAATATCCTGGACTAGTATAATATGAAACTAAATCCTGCCAAGTGCCATTTTGGAGTGGGGGCAGGAAAGTTTCTAGGATATATGGTGACTAAAAGAGGAATAGAGGCAAGCCCAGAGCAGATTAAAGCTATCTTGGATATCAAATCACCTTCAAATATGAAGGATGTTCAACGGTTAACAGGGCGAGTAGCAGCATTGAACAGATTTATCTCAAGATCCTCCGAGAAATGCAAGGAATTTTATGATATCCTAAAGAAAAACAAGAAGTTCGAATGGAAACAGAAGCATGAAGCAGCCCTACAGGATTTGAAGCAGTATCTCTTAAGTGCACCTCTATTGATGAAGCCTGAAAAATGGTGAACCACTGTCCCTATACCTCGCAGTATCAGGGAATGCTGTAAGTGCCGTTCTTATAAAGGACCATGAAGGTCAGCAATATCCTGTCTATTATGTTAGTAAAAGTTTATTAGATGTTGAAACTAGATATTCTCATCTAGAAAAATTGAAATTAGCCCTAGTTATAGCATCAACAAAACTTAGACATTATTTTGAGACACATGGGATTCATGTTAAAACTAAGTATCCTGTTAAGAACGTTCTTAGGAAACCCGAGATGTCGGGTAGGATGGCTAAGTGGTCAGTAAAATTAAGTGCCTATGATTTAGTTTATGAGCCTAGAAATGCTATAAAGTCTCAGGCTTTAGCTGAATTTGTGGCTGATTTCAGTAGTAATATTCAAAATGAAGTAGACTTAGAAGTACAGCAGCTAGGAGAAAACTTAGAATCCTGGACATTATATACTGATGGTGCATCTAATGTAAGAGGTGTAGGTTTAGGTATACTACTAAAATCGCCACAGGGGGACATATTACCCCAGGCTATTAGATGTGAATTCCCTGCTACTAATAATGAAGCAGAATATGAGGCTTTAATTGCAGGATTAGAGTTGGCTAAAAATATGAATATTAAAAATTTGCAAGTATATGTCGATTCCTTGTTAATTACTAATCATTTTAAGGGATCATATGCAGTTAAAGGCGAGAAATTAATCGAGTATCTCGAAATTCTCAAAAAATTAGCAGCATATTTTGATATTTTCACACTTGAACAAGTACCAAGATAGGATAATGCTGAAGCTGATGCCTTGGCGAATTTAGGATCATCAGTCAGGATACCGGAAGGAACCCGAATACCAATGTTACATATCTTATATCCTGCGACGAATCCTCAGGATAAGGAAGTACTAAGTATTCAGGATCCTGATGAGTATCCTGAGAAGGATCCCAAGTCCTGGATGGTTCCAATTATAAGATATCTCAAGGAAGGACACATCCCAAAGGATGAGAATCCTAAGGCATTCAGAATGAAGGTATCACGATTCACTATTACAAATAATATCTTGTATAAGAAATCTCTCGCAGGACCATATCTGAGGTGCTTAGAGGATCCCGAAACTAAGGAAGTGCTTCAGGATATACACGAGGGGGATTGTGGTAACCATACTGGGGGCAGGTCATTGTTCTTAAAAGTATTAAAAACAGGATACTATTGGCCGACAATGAAGAAAGATGCTACAGAATATGCTCGAAGATGTGATGCATGTCAAAGGTACGGTAACATACTACATCAACCAGCTGAACCACTATATCCTATAGCTTCTCCTTGGCCATTCATGAAATGGGGGATGGACATAGTAGGGAAATTACCAAAAGCTCCAGGAGGAAAAGTCTTTATGCTGGCAATGACTGATTATTTCTCTAAGTGGGTTGAAGCTGAAGCATTTGTTCAAGTTAGAGACCATGAAGTAGTATCCTTCATAAAGAGGAATATCCTGACCAGATTTGGAGTACCAGCTGAAATCATTTGTGACAATGGATCCCAGTTTATAAGTAAAAGGACTACTGACTTTTGCAAGAGTTGGGGAATCAAAATGATAACGTCCGCTCCGGTACATCCTCAAGCAAATGGACAAGCAGAATCCTCAAACAAGATAATTGTCAACAATTTGAAGAGAAGACTTGGAGTTAAGAAGGGAAGATGGGCAGAAGAACTACCATTTGTCCTATGGGCTGATAGAACAACCGTGAAGAATGCTACTGGGCAAAGCCCATTTTCCTTAGTATTTGGAGCAGAGGCAGTAATTCCGACAGAGATGGTGATACCTACAGCAAGATCCAACCTCTGGGATCCTGAGAAGAATCCTGAAGTCCTATGCCAGGAACTGGATACTATTGATGTGACAAGAGACGCAGCAAGGCTAAGGATGACAGCATATCAACAGAGGATATCTAAAGCATATAACAAGAATATAAGGACTAGGAGATTTCAAGTTGGAGATTGGGTATTGAGAAAGGCTTTTCAGAATACTACTAATCCTGCTGATGGAAAGTTGGCTCCAAAATGGGAAGGACCCAATGAGCTTGAATCAGAATCAGGAAAAGGAGCATACCGACTCAAGAATATGGAGGGGGATATGCTACCTAGATCCTGGAATGCTATACATCTAAAACTCTATTTCAAGTGAGTATGGAATTTAAATTCTAACTCAGGATGGTATGGATTCTGTCTCTTTTATAAAATTTTAATATTATTTACTGTTTTGAACCCGTTATTGACTTAAGCATCGGAGGGGTGTTAGCCAGGCTAACACCCACCTTAGCTTATAAGTGTTTTGCAGAATACGCTTCGGAATAAGCACCAAGATACACACTCAGGATACTTCGGAAGATTAGAGGATTGGCCCCCTCTCTCACGTCTAAGGGATCCTGATCCCTTCACAGGTTTAAAGGTATTCACCTTTCTTCCGAATTGGGTTTAAACACCCCGCCTGGAGCGCAAGTTATTCGGGAATAGTTCAAGGTGGCGGGACCAGTTCATGTAAAAGTGGCTGACAATTTCGTTACTATTGGCTATATCCTGAATCCTAAAGGTATATGAGGATTGATCACCCTCTCTCACGAAAGGGTATTTTCATACTCTCTATGGTTTAAAGGTTTTCACCTTTCTAAGTCTTGGAGTTTATACACTCCCGCCTGTAGCGCATGAAAATTTGGGATTCTCCCTAGGATACTAAGGATTTATCTCCAGTATATTTTTGGGTTTTACCCCTGTAACACAAGAATTGTCTAAACAATTGGAACTGATATTCAAAAATTTTCTAAGTGTTTATAGACTTCATGCACAGGGGACATTCCTTCTAAAGCAATTGTGTGAAACTCAAAAGATCAAAATTGGGCTAAGTGTCACAGACTGGGGACATCTTAGTGGGAGAAGTCGTAAAAAGGGTTGGAGTTTAATACTAGGGTTACACTCAATTCCTGGTATGATCTTTCCTTTGTGAACCTTACATTAATTGTTTAACTCTGTTTAAGGCTCAAAGCATCCTGATTAGGATATATCATTAAGATATATTCTCGGAATACGATTCAGGATATCCGGTTAGAATATCTGGGATACAATACTTGAATTTAAAAAATCAGAGTTAAAAATGCTATCAAAACAAGGTTTATAAGTTCTAAGCAAACCATATTTTTCCTTTAAAAACCCTATTGTTTGAGATTTTGTAGAATAAACTGTTTTAAAGATATTGGTTGAGTATCCTGGTCAAGATATTTTGCAAAATTGAAATTCAAACTAAGCAACAAAAAATTAAAAGGCGACAACAAATAAGTCAGAAGATGGTATTATTTAAAAATAAACGATGCCAGCCGATAACCAAAGGCTTCGTCCTAAAACCTAGGACACATCCACCCTTGGTTATCAACTTGTTTTACTACAGGAAATAAAATGGTTCGAAGGAAAAAGAAAATAAAATTGTTAAAATAAGCATAACTCTTAAATTTAAGGGAAATAAGTTTTAGGAGGCAGCGCCATCTTCGTTCATGGCATTTTCAGCAACATCCGTCTCAGGATCAACCTGTGCATCCCTCTCAGCATCAGTTGGTTTTTCGACTGCCTTTGAAGATCCTTCAGCCGCAGGTTTAGCAGAAGTGCCGCCGAGACTCTTTAGCTTTGTTTCCCAGGCATTGATGTCCCAAGAAGGACATTCAAAGCCCAGTGCTTTGGCTTTGTGGGCCATCTTTAGCCTGGCATGGAGAAGGGAAGTGATGACGGAACTTTTAAGGCTTTCCCGGTAGCTGATCATATCCTGTTTGTGTTGAGCATGGGGAGCATCAAGATCGGCTTGGGCCTGGAGAGCAGCTTTGTTGAGGGTAGCCTGGTGTTCTTGGGTCATAGCCTTGAACTTGTCCTCGTAATGCCGAGATTTGGCGGCTGCAATCATACCCTGATCAGAGATGGTAACTGTTTTGGTCAAAAATTACCTAAGCAATTAAGTGATCAAATTATTTTTGTGAGGTAGTGTGCTAGTAATACTTTGTAAAAAATATGTTGGTTTGTTAGTTTGCGAAAACAGTTTCAGGATACGGCTTAGGATATAAAGCTGTATCTATGATCAAACAATGAGCAGAAAAGTAAAGGTTGACACGTGATTTACGAGGAAAGCCCTTGATTAATCTAGATCGTCGGCACAAAACCTCGGGAGCTGACAATCGCAGCTGCCTTGTTCTTCTATTGCTTCAAATGTCAGGATACAGTGCAGGATGTAGAGCGAATCAACTAGGTGTTACAATGTGATTTGAATACAAGTGTTTGTGTGTAGTGTTTGCAGAGAGCTAGAGAGAAAGTGTGTAAAAATGTGAAAGTTGTGTGCCTTAATCTGATCCGCCCCCATCTATTTATAGTAAAATAAATATAACAAACTATCCTAAATAACCGGGATCCAACGAATATTCCCCACTTGAACGTTGCAGACCTAGTCTTTCGGGTTCAACGTCTTTCCCATAACAAACATGCCCGAGTCTTGAGGAGATGAAGTCCATCTGACCGTTAGCAAACCCCAGCCTTTAACCTGCACGTGGTTAATTCAATCAACCTCAGGATATCACCCAGGATGTTAGCAATTTCCCCGTCCAGTATCCTGGTCACAAATAAACAATTAGAAGCAGGATATTGATCAAGATATGTACGCTTAGAAAATGACCCATAACAATTGTCCCCAAATATATCTGTTGGTATACCAATCCAACGGATATATTTTAAAAGTTTTATCTCATAAATCAAAGCAATTAAACCTAGACGACGGTCAAAATCACATCATAACCTCCAACGCGCTTTTAACTCGATGGAGATCCACAATGCCCCTATATCTTCTCTCTTCTTGTTTGAAAAGCAGATATCTTTAACAGAGTCTCCAGGTAATTCCCTACTTCTTGTTCGTTTCTTATCAATCTTTCTTTCTTCATCTGCCATGGCCACCAGGACTCATTCCCAAACCGGTGAATCATCCGAGACTTTTACCGAGCAGAATCTTCTCAAAAATCCTGAGAAAGAAGTCTGTGCCTTTGATAATGCAGACATTGCGGCTTTGAGAGCTTCCTGTGCTTTCCCTGATAATATAGTCTTTAGACCGTTCGATCGGTCAATTCGATCGGATGTTTCTTCCTCTGATTGGGTTTGCTTTCCAGCATACCCTTTTTCACTAGGTCTTCGATACCCTTTTCCCGAATTCATGATGCAATTCTTCCGGACCACCGGCAACTCTTTTGCTCAAACCATGCCCATGGTCTGGAGGGTATTAATCGTGCTTAACCAAATCAAAAACTTCATTGTCCCGACCTTTGTATCGAAGATCTGCCAATCGCTTATCGCCTCCGATCTCACGGCTCTAGCCGGTTTTTTGCTTTTTTCAACTTCCAACAAACCCCTTATTCTTAAAGCCACTAAAATGAAGACGGATGGCAGCACAAGTTCTTTTTCGTCAAACGAGATTCCATTGCTGAGGGTGCCAGCCTTCCGGTGGAGTGGTTAACCACCGGTAGGATTATGAATGTTCCCATATACCTTTAGATTTTTATCTTTTGCTAATATCCTTCTTTTTTACTTCTTTGCAGTAAATTTCAAGGAAGTAGCTCCCTCTACTGTCCTCTTACTTTCGCAGGGTCTTGAACGTCTAGTTCATCTATATCAAGAATCATGCGGGCTTAACAAGACGCTTGAGTCCAAGTTAAAGGAAGCAAAAGTCACGATCTCCGATCAAGGCATGATTGCAGCTGCCAAATCTCGTCATTACGAGGAGAAGTTCAAGGCTATGATTCAAGAAGACCAAACTGCTCTCAACAAAGCTACTCTTCAAGCCCAAGCCGATCTTGAAGCTGCCCATGCGCAACATGAACGGGATATGGTCAGCTACCGGGATAGCCTTAAAAGTTCTGTCGTCACTTCTCTTCTCCAGGCCAGGCTGAAGATGGCCCACGAAGCCAAAACACTAGGTTTTGAATGTCCTTCTTGGGATGTTGGTGCCTGGGAAACGAAGCTAAAGAATCTTGGCGGCATTTCTACCACACCAGCTGCCGAGGGATCTTCCAAAGTAGCTGAAAAAGCTAACGATGCTGAGAGGGATGCTAAGGTGGATCCTGAGACGGATGCTGCTGAAATTACCGCGAACGAAGATGGCACTGCCCCCTAAAACTTATTTCCTTTTGTTTAAACAATTTTATGTCTTATGAACAATTTTTATTTTCGTATCAAAACAATTTGATAGCCGAAGGTGGATGGGTCCTAAGTTTTAGGATGAAGCCTTTGGTTATCAACTAGTACCGTTTATTTCCAATAATTTCATCTTTCATTTTTCTTGCTATTACTTCATGTCTTTCTTATTACAGACCTTAGTTTTGCAAAATATACTCAGTGATATAATATGAAAATTTTTATTAAATGGAATTTCTAAAAATTCAATCACCTTTAGAGAAAATTAAAAGATAGTCCATTTTAAAACCTGTTTTGACGATACTTGCTTGACCAAAGTTTCAAACCAGTACCAGTTTCAAATATCTTAATCAAATATTCTGAAAAGCATTTCGAAAATATATTTTGAAAACATATTCCGACAATTTATCCTAATCAGGATGCTTAACCTTTTACCCAACGTAGGACTGTCAAAAACTTAAACAACGTTTACAAAGGAAAGATCATACCAGGAATAGGGTATAACCCTATTCTCAAACTTCAATCCCCTTGCAACTCTTCCAATGAAGATGTCCCCTGTCTGAGATACTCAGTGTATTAGGTCCGAGCCTTTCCCTTTGAGCTTTATACCATTGCCTTGGTAGGAATGTCCCCGATGTACAATGTCTTCAAATACTTAGAAATCTTCTGGATATCAGTTCCCATTGTATAGACAATTTTTCATGTTACAGGGGTAAAACCCAAAAAATATACTGGAGATAAATCCCTCGTATCCTGGGGGAAATCCCAAATTTTCGTGCGCTACAGGCGGGAGTGTATAAACTCCAAGACTTAGAAAGGTGAAAACCTTTAAACCTTACAGAGTATGAAAATACCCTTTCGTGAGAGAGGGTGATCAATCCTCATATACCTTTAGGATTCAGGATATAGCCAATAGTAACGAAATTATCAGCCACTTTTACATGGACTGGTCCCGCCACCTTGAACTATTCCCAAATAACTTGCGCTCCAGGCGGGGTGTTTAAACCCAATTCGGAAGAAAGGTGAATACCTTTAAACCTGTGAAGGGATCAGGATCCCTTATGTCAGGGGAGGATTTTTGAATGACCTGTGATCCTCAATTGTTATCCTCTTTGGTGATCCTTACTTCTGTGTCAGTTAGTGATCATCAGAAGTGCTTCAGGATCAGGATCATGGATCATCCTAAGGATCCTTATACTAATGATTGTCTGCTTTGAATTCGATATCGTTTTGCAGGAATACCAGCTTGGACTTAGTCTTGGTAACGTTCCTGAAGAATATTCCACGCTTATTCCGCACGTGCTTGACCATGGTGAACGTTATGGAGATCGTGGGGAGAAGGCATGAATTGCGGATAGTTAGTTATTTAGATATTTTACTAAATTTAAAAGGGGTAGCGAGCTAATTAGACAACACTTGGCTATTTTTTGGCTACACACACTCGTACAACTGCACTCACCAGCTCTCGGCAAAACACTTAGCATTTCTTCATACATTTCTACACGATACACTATAGTGATCCTTGTACTTAGCTCGCTATCATCCGAAGTTGTAAAAGAATTATTGTTTAATTTGAGTTGGTGATCGGTAGTTTCCATCACCCGAGGTTTTTTATGCCGGAGATCATACATTGATCAAGGGCTTTTTCCTCGTATAAATCTTTGTGTCTCCTGTGCAATTCATTTCATAGTGATCCTCATTGTTGTTTACCAATTCAAGCATCATACCCCGTAACAAAGAGTTTGGTTGCATTATCCTCGTCTGATTTTTGACCAAAACAGTTTGGCGCCCACCATGGGGCAATTGGTGGTTCGTTCCTAAGAAATTCTCATTTTTGTGATCAATTCGGTTCGTTACATCCAAGCAGATGGCTTCATCATCAAAGAACACATCCAGTGCGATGTCTGCAGTCAATTCATCCCAGGGCATTCCACCTTTGCCTCCACCACCTTCTGGACCTCAGAAAAATGCCGAGAAGAAACCAACTCCCATTTTCTCAAAACCTCCAACTTCTTCTGCTTCTTATACTCCTACTACTAGTGACTTGTTTACTCTGATTTTGCAGATGAAGGAGCATATACAGCAGCATGATAAGACCAATGAAACGATTCTTAGAGAAATTGGAGACATCAAGAAACAGAAGAGATCGACAGAGGATCATTCCCCACTGATGCCCAGATCGTTGAATTTCGATACTTCGGTTATAACTTCTCAGCCTTCAGCGGTTCCAGATGTTCAATATGTGGGAGGGCCAAAAGGAGTGCATCACGGATCATCAGCAATGACTCAGGCTTCAGGGTCATACTTGCAACCAGCAGGATCCCATCCTCAGCATATAGGATCCTTCGTAAGCTCAGGAGGATATTCAGGAGCGCAACAGATTCAAGGATTCTGGCCATTTCAAGGATCCTCCTAGGTTCAAGGATTCTCCTACGTTCCAGGATCCTCCCAGGTCCAAGGATCCTCTCAGTTTCAAGGATCCTCCCAGGTTCAAGGATCCTCCCATGTTCCAGGATCCTCCCAGGTCCAAGGATCCTCTCAGTTTCAAGGATCCTCCCAGGTTCAAGGATCCTCCTATGTTCAAGGATCCTCCCAGGTTCAAGGATCTTCCTACGTCCCAGGATCCTCCCAGGTCCAAGGATCCTCTCAGTTTCAGGGATCCTTCCAGATTTCGGGATCCTTAAGGAGTTTGCAATCAGGGAGTTCCGATATCCATCAGGGAGATTTTATTCCAATGCAGACCGTTGCTTCTACTGGTCCATCGGTCATTCCAGAGCCTCAACAATATGGATTCACATCCGCTCTTCCTAATTTGAATCCAATGGGAGGTAACACTTTCAATAATTCTTATACCACTAACCATGGCCTTATGCAGGATACAGGTATCAATCATGCCATGGCCAGAGAATTGCAAAAGTTAAAGGATATGATATCAAGTGTCCCAGGAGTGGTCAAACCTGTCCCGGAGATTGCAGATGGGAGCCACAAGATATCTCGTTTTGCACCACCAATCTGTGATGCTGAGATACCCAAGAGGTTCCATGTGCCTACCATGAAGTTGTATGATGGTTCAACAGATCCTGAAGAACACATAGCACAGTACAGGGAAAGGATGGAGATTAATCCCATCCCAGAAAGGTTAAAGGAAGCATGCCTGTGCAAGGGATTTGGATCCACTCTTACAGGATCGGCTCTTAAATGGCTGCTAAGTCTTCCCCCTTACTCTATTACCTCGTTTGCTAATCTAGTTAACCTATTTAATAACCAGTTTTCTTGTAGTAGAAAATTTGAGCGTTTAACTAGTGATCTGTATAGGATAACCCAAGGTCATAATGAATCATTAAGGGATTATATCACTAAATTTAGTAAAGAATCCTTGGATATCCCTAACCTGGATATAGCTACGGCTGTTGAAGCCTTTAAAATGGGATTGCTTAGGGATTCATTATTCTATGATGATCTTGTTATGACACCATGCAGGAATCTAGATGAGGTAACAACCCAGGCCCTTAGGTTCATCCGGCTAGAGGATGACAAAAGGATCCAGGAGAGGTTAGCAGGATCCTCAAAGCAAGAGAAGCAAGGATACTCATTCAAGAACAACAAGTTCAGATCCTATAACAAATCTGATAACCAGAATGTGCATGCTGTTGAACAAGAAGAGGATGATGAGGATTATCCTCCAATTTCCGAATATTGCTTTTCTGTTGACAACAATGAACTAATCCTTGCGATGCAAAATTTAGGTGATAAAGCTAGATGGCCCAGGAAAAATGACAGACCAGCTGCAACTAACAAAGTGGTGCGCATATCACGAAGATTTTGGGCATCTCACAGAAGAATGCATCGCACTGAGAAAAGAAATTGGATACTTGTTGAGCAAGGGGCACTTCAAAGAATTATTGGGGAGAAAGAAGTCAAGGACTCAGGATCCTGAAAGGATCCCAGAGAAAGCTCCAGCCCCTCCAGCAGATGCACAAGTTATAAACTTTATTTCTGGAGGATCAGACATTTGTGGAACATCCTTCTCTGCAGCTAAAAGACATGCAAAGGAAACCAAGATGGATAATGGAGATAGACCCATTCGAACATCCAGTGTCTCCGAAGGAAAAGTTATAACTTTTGATGAGGATGATCGTGTTGACATTCAGGATCCTCATCATGATGGTTTGGTTATCACTCTTTTTATTTCTAACCATTTTGTTCGCAGGATCCTTATAGACGGAGGAAGCTCTGTAAACATTATCCAGCTTGATGTCCTCAAGAAGATGAACATTCCTGAATCCGATATCATACCAAGATCCTCTGTGCTCGTGGGATTCAGTGGCGAGACTAAGAATACTCTGGGGGACATTAAACTCCCAATCTATATCAAAGGCCTACATTCTTACCAAAAGTTTTGTGTTATTGACTGTTTATCTTGTTGTAATGTGATCCTTGGCAGGCCTTGGATACATGACATGAAGGCAGTCCCATCCACTTATCATCAATGTGTGAAGCTTCCTAGTCCTTGGGGAATAGTGAAGATTGATAGTGATCAGCAAGAGGCTAAGAACTGCTACACCTCATCAATGAAACCAGCATCAAAGTCAAGGGAGCAATAGCAATTAAAGCGTCCTCCAAGGGATGTCTTGGAGGCAAGAGAACAGGATGTAGTAGAAATCCTTATGGATCCTGATGATCCTGAATCTAAAGTTTATATAGGATCAGGGATCCTTGGCGAAATAAAGGAAGACCTCATATCCTTCCTCAAAAGGAGAAAGACTACCTTTGCATGGAAACACGAAGACATGACAGGTATATATAAAGATATAATCACTCACAAACTTGGCATTGATAGGTCCTTCAAACCAATCCATCAAAAGAGGAGGAAATTTGCACCAGAAAGAAATGCCATTATCCAGGAGGAGGTAGAGAAGTTACTCCGAGCAGGTAAATTCTTAGGATATATGGTGACAAAGAGAGGCATTGAAGCCAGTCCAGAACAAATCAAAGCTATAGTGAACATCAAGTCACCTGCCAATGCTAAGGATGTTCAGAGGTTAACAGGCAGGATTGCAGCTTTAAACAGATTCATATCCAAATCCTCATAAAAGTGCAAGGAATTCTATGATATCCTAAGGAAGAACAAGAAATTCGAGTGGACTGAGAAGCATGAAAGTGCCTTAAGAGCTCTTAAGGATTACCTATCCTCAGCCCCGACTTTGATGAAACCAGAAAAAGGAGATGTGTTATCCTTATATCTCGCGGTATCCTCAAAAGCAGTAAGTGCCGTCCTTGTTAAGGATCACGAAGGTACACAACATCCTGTCTATTATGTAAGTAAGAGTTTACTTGATGCTGAATCCAGGTATTCACACTTAGAAAAACTTATCCTTGCATTAATTATGGCATCTACTAAATTGAGACATTATTTTGAAACTCATGCTATTATCGTCAAAACTAATTTTCCAATAAAGAATGTCCTCAGGAAACCTGAAATGTCAGGAAGAATGGCTAAGTGGGCAGTGAAGCTTAGTGAATATGATATAAGATATGAGCCCAGGACAGCCATTAAATCCCAAGCAATAGCCGACTTTATGGCAGATTTCAGTACTGATTTGCAAAAGGAAGCTGAGTTAGAAGTTCAGCAGCTAGAGGAAACCAAGGATCCTTGGATACTCTATACTGATGGATCCTCAAATGTCAAAGGAACAGGGCTTGGAATACTACTAAAATCGCCACAGGGGGACATAATACCCCACTCTATAGCTTGTGCATTCCAAACCACTAACAATGAGGCTGAATATGAAGCCTTGATAGCTGGCTTGCAAATTGCTAAGCATATGAGGATCAGGTATCTTGAGGTACATGTAGATTCTTTGTTAATCACTAATCACTTTAATGGATCCTATGCTGTTGAAGGTGAAAAGCTAATCAAATATTTGGAGATAGTCAAAGAATTGGCACTCTCTTTTGTATCCTTTAGTTTGACACAGGTACCAAGGGAAGAGAATGCAGAGGCAGATGCATTAGACAATTTAGGATCATCCTTGAAGATCCCGGAGGATATCAAGATCCCTATTATCCATATCCTGACCCCGGCTATCAAGGATCATGTGGCTATGGAGATAGGAGAGAATTCTGCAATCATCCCTAGTGATGATAATCAATCTCATTCAGGATCATGGATCCTTCCAATCATGAGATACATACAACATGGAGAGATTCCTACAGGAGAAAACCATAGGGCTTTCAAAATTAAGGTACCTCAATTCACAATTTTAAATAATATGTTGTATAAACGATCTCTTGCAGGACCATATTTAAGGTGTATTGAGGATCCTGAAATCCAAGAAGTTTTAAAAGACTTCCATGAAGGAGATTGTGGAAACCACACTGGGGGCAGGGCATTATTCTCAAGGATCCTGAGGATAGGATACTATTGGCCAACTATGAAGAGAGATGCTGTGGAGTATGCTAAGAAGTGTGATCCTTGTCAGAGACACAACAATATCCTTCATCAACCAGCTGAATTATTGCATCCTATATTCTCCACTTGGCCATTCATGAGATGGGGCATGGATATAGTTGGTAAGCTCCCTAAGGAACCTGGTGGAAAAGTGTTCATGCTTGCTATGACTGATTACTTCTCCAAGTGGATAGAGGCTGAAGCTTTTGCCCAAGTCAGAGAAAAGGAAGTTATATCCTTCATTAAAAGAAATATTATAACTAGATTTGGTATTCCCTCTGAAATTATATGTGATAATGGTTCCCAATTCATTGGGGGCAGAACTACTAACTTTTGTGACAGCTGGGGGATTAAGATGATAACATCAACACTAGTCCACCGACAAGCTAATGGTCAGGCAGAATCCTCCAATAAGATCATCATCAACAATTTGAAGAAGAAGCTTGGATCCAAGAAAGGGAAATGGGCTGAAGAACTACCTTATGTGCTTTGGGCTGATAGGACAACTCCTAAGAATGCTACAGGCCAACTCCATTCTCTTTGGTATTTGGGGCAGAATCAGTGATCCCTACAGAAATGGTGGTTCCAACTGCTAGAACAAGTATTCGTGATCCTGAGGAAAATGATGAGAACTTGGTTCAAGACCTGGATACTATAGAAGAAATCAGAGATTTGGCAAGGATAAGGATGGCCAGTTATCAGCAAAGAATGGCTGGAGCCTACAACAAAAATGTCAGGATCAGGAAATTCCAAGTTGGTGATATGGTACTAAGGAAAGCATTTCAGAATACCACCAATCCTGCTGATGTAAAGTTGGCACCAAAATGGGAAGGACCTTACTTGATTGAAGCTGAGGCAGGAAAGGGGGCATATCGATTGCTAACAATGGAAGGTGATTTGCTACCTAGAGCCTGGAATGCTGTCCATTTGAAGAAATACTTCAAGTGATAAGGATCCATGATCCTCACATGATAAATATCCTTAAAGGATCCTCAAAGCACAGATGATCCTCATTTTGGTAACCTTCTAATCTTAAACTATTTCATTTCCTTACTTTCTCACATAAGGATAAGGATCCTGTATCCTTTATCCCCCTTTCACGTGATTTTGAGTTTTGAAGGTTCAGGTACTCTTAGCAAAAGGATGATTATCCACAAAAGCAACCAGTTACTTGGGTTTGTCCCCAGTTGTTTGGGCTTGACCCCAGTTCCGCCCGTAGCGCACGATGATCCTGGTATAGTTCATGGCAGTGGGACCAGTACTCGTTTTAGGGGCTGATAATTCCATTGTACTGGCTATACCTAGGATCCTACGTATAATGGTAGACGTACCATACATCCGTTCTAAAGGTTTCTAACGATTTCACGTTAGCTAAGGTTTTGGCATTTTCATGCCACTAAGTTTGGATAGTCGCCAGTTAGGGCCATACTCCAGTTCACACACGATCCTTGGGCTTGTCCCCAGTTATCCTTGGGCTTGTCCCCAGTTATCCTTTGGGCTTGTCCCCAGTTATCCTTGGGCTTGTCCCCAGTTATCCTTTGGGCTTGTCCCCAGTTGCTAACTTTTATCTTATAATGGCTTAGTCCCAAGTTATGTTCTATTTCAGGTCTTCGAAGTTAAACAACCAAGGATCCTTGATCCTTACCTCTTACTAAGGTTTGTCCTATGGTTATCCTGGTTATAGTACTAAGGATTAGGATCCTAACTTGGATCCTCAGGTATGATCCTTAACTATTTTTGAATTTATTCATTGATTATTTGAGTAACCCTAATACTTTGACAACTGAACTCATGATCCTTAAAATATACCACTTTTTGGAATTTTTCAACTATAGGATACTTAATCCTGGATCATATCCTAAATATTCTTTATCTAATTTATTCAACTTTTTTTTATTCAGAGAAGTGTATATCAAAACAATTGAAAATTAAAAGGACAAACAAGGATAACAACACAAGATAAGCCAAAAAAGATTAAAGTTATTTTATTAACAAAAGTTTAACCATCGAAGGTTGTCAAAATTGCCAACCCATGTTTCTACCAGCAAAACGTGGCCCGTCCACATGGGTTGGCAACGGGTGTCCATTGTTTATGCGGTTATAGCTAGTGCAGGAAATCAAAAGGCGGCATGATCACAATGGCTTCATCCCCCAAACAGAGGATCCCTCCACCATTTGTAATCCTACCTATTGTCCAAAGGATCCTAGATCCTTAATCCTAAAACTATTGTTCAAATACAGACCATCATTGTTTTAAAACAGCACAACCACAAAACAAACTACTACCAAATTTAAAAATTGGGCTCCGGCTACGTCTAGGAATGTCCATCATCGCCCAATCACGCAGCCTACACCTTCGCTGCATCTTCATCCCCTTCAGCTTCGGTATCCTTCACCTGATCCTTTCCACTGCCTCCAGCCATGATCGCCAAAACCTCCTCAGCCTCCTCATCATCTTCCAGATCAGCTAACCTCGCCTTCCAACCCTCAACATCCCAGCTGCTTCTGTCGAAGTCAGGATCTTGAGCCTCCTCGGCCATCTTCAGTATTGTCTTGTACATTGTGATGGCAGCGGAGACCTTTGCACCTTCTATGAGATCATGCTTCTCGTAGTCGATGTCGATCAAGATTTTAGCTGTTTTAGTTTTGGCGTCTTGAAGGGCTTTTTCGAGATCAGCAATCTTAAGATCCTTGAGCACTGTAACTTGTTGGAGGTCAGCAATCTTCTTATCCAGCTCCTCAACGCTCCCCACGTAGTCTTCAATCTCAGCAAATTTCTGCAAAAAAAAGACAAAGCAGTTCAAGATCAGGTGATCCTCAAATAAGTAGGATTCCTAGGCAGAATTGGTGATCCTCACGTCATTGAAGTATTCAAGGAACTGGTGGCGGATCAGTGGCAGGCCTTGTAGGTCCTCTATCTCAGAGTTTTTCCTCTTCTTGCCACCCCTTCCTTTAGTGAGTGCCGTGGGGATGGAGACACTAGGGCTGGCAATGGCCTTCTTCTTTCTGGATCGGACAGTGTCAAGGTCGGCCATGTTGAACTGGGAGGCAGGCTTGGAAGCTTTTCCGGCACCTACACATCCAAAGCAAGATAAGTATCCTTATCCTATTTCTATTTAACTATTTATTTAAATCTTTAACTATATAAAAAGCAGGATACTTACTTGACATGGTGACTGAGCCTGAGGATACCTCTTGAGAATCCTGGGTGATTGTCTTGAATGATCTTGTTTCAGGACCGAGTCTTCTAAAAACAGCAAGCCTTTCCTTAGTATCATGAGATGGTATGAGATGTGAAACAGTGACAGCTGCATAACATAAAACAAAAGGGAGTTAGTGATCCTATCACAAGAGCAAGATTACCTGGTGATCCTTCTCAAGATCCTCTGTCCTACCATGGGTGGACCACTTCCTTGGTAGATCCTTTCCGTTTGGAATGGTATCCCTTCTGACAAAGAAAAAGTGTCGTTTCCAGTTTGTATCGTTCTTGGTGGCTTTAAAATGGGATGTTCTTCGTCGGGTTTTCGCTTAAACAGATATCGGTGGGATCCAAACGTCGTGAGATCATACATCTCTGCCAGTTCCGACATTCCTAAATCAATCCCTTCCTGCTCTATGATCCTTTCAAGTGTATATAAGACCCTCTAGATCATCGGCATAGCTTGGATGTAGGAAATGCCGGTAAGGGAGAAAAAGGATTGGGTAAAAGCTGGAAAAGGATAGGTGTATCCTATGGTGAACGGGGTAACCGGAAAGGCAACCCATGTTTCAGAAATGTAGTCGCTCAGAATAGTGGGATCGAAGGGTTTGAAAAAGGCATTCACCGGAAAGCAGTGTCGGATCTTATCTACTTGAGGATCAGTAAAGCAACATCTCTCATTCACTGAGTCTTTGATGATCCCTTGACTCTTCAAGGGGCTATCCTTCTGGTGATCCTTGGCGGGGGAGGACCGGAGCATCATTCTTAACGTGATGTTGGTAAAGAAAGAAAAACAGAGATTGTCACTTCAGTGACGTCAGGTTTGCAACGGCTTGTCCGTCTTCAATGGCTAGTTATCCGTTAGTCTGTTATGGATAAGATCAAAACAATACAACTCGTTTATTTACAATATTACTCCTTATATTTTGGGGGAAATTGTTAGGGGAGGATTTTTGAATGACCTGTGATCCTCAATTGTTATCCTCTTTGGTGATCCTTACTTCTGTGTCAGTTAGTGATCCTCAGAAGTGCTTCAGGATCAGGATCATGGATCATCCTAAGGATCCTTATACTAATGATTGTCTGCTTTGAATTCGATATTGTTTTGTAGGAATACCAGCTTGGACTTAGTCTTGGTAACGTTCCTGAAGAATATTCCACGCTTATTCCGCACGTGCTTGACCATGGTGAACGTTATGGAGATCGTGGGGAGAAGGCATGAATTGCGGATAGTTAGTTATTTAGATATTTTACTAAATTTAAAAGGGGTAGCGAGCTAATTAGACAACACTTGGCTATTTTTTGGCTACACACACTCGTACAACTGCACTCACCAGCTCTCGGCAAAACACTTAGCATTTCTTCATACATTTCTACACGATACACTATAGTGATCCTTGTATTTAGCTCGCTATCATCCGAAGTTGTAAAAGAATTATTGTTTAATTTGAGTTGGTGATCGGTAGTTTCCATCACCCGAGGTTTTTTATGCCGGGGATCATACATTGATCAAGGGCTTTTTCCTCGTATAAATCTTTGTGTCTCCTGTGCAATTCATTTCATAGTGATCCACATTGTTGTTTACCAATTCAAGCATCATACCCCGTAACTGTTAGGGCATGAATTTTATGCTAAGGATCATCTATCCTGAGACTAGGCATGGATCACGGATGCTTAATGGCTGATGCAGAGAGTCTGAGGATCCAGAGTCTGAGGATCACGAGTCTGAGGATCACGAGTCTGAGGATCCAGGATCCTTAACAGAACTTATGTTTTGCACGTTTTTAATGTGTAAATGTTGGTAATGGACGTAGTGGACCACTTCTTTGCTGGAATCTCGTGGAATATGCTTTTAGGCACGTGCATATTGAAGAAATAACCGTTAGTGGTGGTCATGGGTGACTTCCACCTTTTTCGGGAAGTTAGTTAGTTGATTTTTCTTATCATTTTAAGGGGAAAACGAGCTCAAAGAAGGCATAATTCGTACACACCACAAAAAAAACACTTAACACACGAATTCTCTGCAAACACTTAGCAAAAACACACACTTACACTAGAAATTCATTGTATTGAGCTTGTTTTCTTCCGAAGTTGTACAAGGATCACTGCTGTTTTTGCAATATAGTTGGTGATCGGTAGTTTCCATCACCCGAGGTTTTTTATGCCGGAGATCTTCTAAAGATCAAGGGCTTTTTCCTCGTATAAATCTCGGTGTTCATCGTTGATTTCATATACTTGTTGTTCATACAATTAACCAAGCATCATACCTCACAAAATCAGATTTGGTTGCATTATCCTTGTGTGATTTTTGACCAAAACAGTTTGGCGCCCACCGTGGGGCGATTGGTGCTTCAATTCTGAGAAATTTTGTTCATTTCATTCATTTCGGTTCATTACCTTCAACCGCATGGCTTCTCAGGGAAAACTACTCCAAGTTCTATGTCGGCGGTCACTCTTTCACAGGGCATTCCGCCTTTGGATCATCTCCCCCTTGCATTCTAGAAGAATGCTGAGAATTCTCCGAAGAAGACAACCCCCGTTTTCACAAAACCAACTGTTGTTTCTTCCTCTACACTTACTAACAGTGATTTTTATGCTTTGATTGTGCAGATGAAGGATCACATGCAGCAGTAGGTCAAGACTAATGGTAGGATCCTTCGCGAAATTGATAAAATCAGCAGAGGATCACTCCCCTTTGATGTCGAGGTCGCTGAATTTTGACACTCCGGCCATAACTTCCCAGCACTTTGCAGCTCCACATGTCCAATACCAGGGTGGATCAACAGGAATACGTTCTGGATCATCGGCAATGTCTCAGGCTCAAGGATCCTCTTTCCAGCCTTCAGGATCCCCATTTCAGCATCAGGGATTCTTCACCAGTTTAGGAGAATGCATGGGGACGCATCCAATTCAAGGATCCTCTCAGGTTCAAGGATCCTCGCAGGTTCAAGGATCCTCTTAGGTTCAAGGATCCTCTCAGGTTCAAGGATCCTCGCAGATTCAAGGATCCTCTCAGGTTCAAGGATCCTCGCAGGTTCAAGGATCCTCTTAGGTTCAAGGATCCTCTCAGGTTCAAGGATCCTCGCAGGTTCAAGGATCCTCGCAGGTTTAAGGATCCTCTCAGGTTCAAGGATCCTCACAGGTTCAAGGATCCTCTCAGGTTCAAGGATCATCTCAGGTTCAAGGATCCTCTCAGGTTCAAGGATCCTCCCAGGTTCAAGGATCCTCTCAGGTTCAAGGATCCTCTCAGGTTCAAGGATCCTCCTTCCAGGTTCAAGGATCCTCATCTCAGGTTTCCGGATCCACGGATTATCCTCCAAGACCCCCATTCACAGCACATCAAGGATCCAACATCTTTCAGAATCAAGGATCCTTAGGGAGTCAACAACCCGGAAGTTCAAATGTTCATCAAGGAGACTTCATTCCAATGCAGAGCATTGCTTCCTCTGATCCCTCGGTTATGCCTGAATCCCGCCAACATGGATTCACATCTGGAATTCCAAACTTGAATCATTCAAGAGGTAACACTTTGAATAATTTTTGCAATGCTAACCATGGCTTTGTGCAGGATACAGGTATCAACCAAGCCATGGCTAAGGAGTTGCAGAAACTCAAAGATATGATATCCAGCGTTCCGAGAGTGGTTAAGCCCATTCCTGAAATTCCAGATGGAAGTCACAAGGGAAAGAATGGAGATCAATCCCATTCCTGAGAGGTTAAAAGAAGCATGTCTATGCAAGGGTTTTGGATCCACACTCATAGGATCTGCTCTTAAATGGCTGCTAAGTCTTCCCCCTTACTCTATTACTCCATTTGCTAATCTAGTTAATCTGTTTAATAGCCAATTCTCATGTAGTAGAAAATTTGAACGATTAACTAGTGATCTATATAGGGTAACACAAGGTCAAAATGAATCACTTAGAGATTATATCACTAGATTTAGTAAAGAATCCTTAGAAATCCCTAATTTAGATATTGCTACAGCTCTAGAAGCCTTTAAAATGGGTTTACTTAGGGATTCAATGTTCTATGATGATCTTGTCATGACCCCTTGCAGGAACTTAGATGAAAAAAGAAACAGGGCCCTTAGGTTCATCCGTTTAGAGGATGACAAAAGGATCCACGAGAGATTGTCAGGATCCTCAAAGCAAGACAAATAAGGATCCTATCTCAAGGATAACTGATCCAAGAAATACTCCAAGCATGACAACCAGAGTGTGCATGTTGTGGAACAAGAGGAAGATGATCAGGATTATCCTCCTATTTCTGAATATTGTTTTTCTGCTGATAATAATGAACTAATCCTTTCTATCCAGAGTTTAGGTGACAAGGTTAGGTGGCCAAGGAAGAATGACAAACCGCCTACCACCAAAGACGAATCAAAATGGTGTGCTTACTATGGGGATTCTGGTCATCTCACAGATGAGTGCATAGCATTAAGGAAGGAGATAGGTTATCTTTTGAGCAAAGGATACTTGAAGGAATTGCTTGGAAGGAAAAAGTCAAGGATCAAGTATCCTGAGAAAGTTCCTGAAAAAGCTCCTCTTCCACCATCCGATGCTCAAATCATCCATTTCATCTCCGGAGGTTCTCAGCAGCTAAGAGACGTGCAAAGGAAACAAAGATGGAGAATGGGGGCAGACCTGTTCGGACCTCCATCCTTACCCAGCAGAAAGTGATATCATATGATGAGGATAATTGTGCGGACATTCAGGATCCTCATCACGACGGTGTAGTTATTACATTATTTATATCTAACCATTTTGTTCGCAGGATTCTCATTGATGGGAAAAGCTCAGTGAACATAATCCAGTTGGATGTCCTCAATAGAATAAACATCCTTGAATCCGATATTATCCAAAGATCATCTGTCCTTGTGGGATTCAGTGGAGAGACAAAGATTACATTGGGGGACACCAAACTTCCTATTTACATAGAGGGAGTTAATTCTTTTCAAAAAAATTGTGTCATAGATTGCTTATCCTGCTATAATGTTATCCTTGGCAGGCCATGGATACATGATATGAAGGCAGTCCCCTCAACATATCATCAATGTGTCAAGCTCCCAACTCTATGGGATGTGGTGAAGACAGAAAATGATCAGCAGGAGGCAAAGAACTGTTACACTTCTTCATTGAAGCCAACCTCCAAGGAGCAAGACGTCAAGGATATTATGTTGAACCCAGAGGATCCTGAATCCAAAATTTTTATAGGATCCGGGATCCTAGACAGTATTGAGCAGGATTTAATATCCTTCTTGAAAAGAAGAAAGTCTACCTTCGCTTGGAAACATGAAGATATGACAGGAGAAAGTTTGCACTCGAAAGAATGCCATTATCCAAGAAGAGCACCAGCCCTGATGAAGCCAGAAAATGGAGAATCGTTATCCTTATACTTAGCTATTTCAGCTAAAGCAGTAAGTGTGATCCTAGTTAAGGATCATGAAGGCTCTCAACATCCGGTATACTATGTAAGTAATATTCTACTTGATGGTGAGGCCAGGTACTCACATTTAGAGAAATTAATTCTTGATTTAATTATGGCTTCTGCTAAACATAGACATTATTTAGAAACTCATACCATTATTGTGAAAACTAACCTTGCTATCAAGAATGTTCTCAGGAAACTTCAAATGTCAGGTAGAATGGCAAAATGGGCAATCAAGTCCCAAGCTTTACTTGACTTTGTGGCTGATTTTAGTAGTGATCTACAAAGGGAAGCTGAATTAAAAGTTCAACAACTTGAGAAGACCAAGGATCCTTAGACACTCTTCACGGATGGAGCTTCAATTGTTAAAGGAACTTGACAAGGCACACTACCAAAATCGCCACAGGGGGACATTATACCCCAATCCACTGCGTGGAATTCCAAACCACTAATCATGAGTCAGGAAACTGGCAGATTCTTTTACTTTTTTCAGTCTACCACAGGTACCCAGGGAAGAAAATGCAGAAGCTGACGCTTTAACTAACCTTGGATCATTCCTAAAGATGCCAGAAGATGTGAAAAAATACTCATCACCCATGTTTTAACTCCTGCAATTGAGGATCACGTAGCCATGGAGATAGTGGAGGATTCTGCAATCATACCTGGTGATCCTGCACAGTCGAATTCAGGATCTTGGATCCTTCCAATCCTAAGATATATACAACATGGAGAGATCCCTACAGGACAAAATCCTAAAGCTTTCAAAGTCAAGGAGACTGTGGAAACCACACTGGGGGCAGAGCACTATTCTCAAGGATCCTTAGAACAGGATACTATTGGCCTACCATGAAGATGTATGCTGTGGAATACACAAAAAATGTGATGCTTGTCAAAGACACAGTAATATTCTACACCAACCAACATAACATCTGCATCCTAAGAAGAAGCTTTTGCTCAAAGTCAGAAAAAAGGAAATGGCCAGTTATCAACAAAGAATGGCTGGAGCATACAACAAGAATGTCAGGATTAGCATATTTCAAGTTGGTGATTTTGTGCTAAGAAAAGCATTCCAGAATACTACAAATCCTTCTGATGGCAAGCTAGCACCAAAGTGGGAAGACCCCTATCTAATTGAAGCTGAATCAGGAAAGGGGGCATATCATTTGTTAACAATGGATGGTGATCTCCTGCCAAGAGCTTGGAATAATGTTCATCTCAAAAAAAAAAATACTTTAAGTAAGAAGGATCAGGGATCCTCAGCGATACCGGTATTCTGATTAAGGATCCAGGATCCTCAAAGGATATATGATTCTACATTTGGTAACACATTACTTTCATTTTCATTCATTTTATACTTATTACTTATCATAAGTTAAAGATGTTAATCAGTTAACATCTATTTTCACAAAGTTTAAGCTTTTGCAGAGTTGTTATCATTTTACAGAAGATCAAAGTGGTTGGCCAACTCTCCAAAGTTTATGGGCTTGTCCCAAGTTTGGGCCTGTCCCCAGTTTTGCCAGTAGCGCACGATGATCCTGGTATAGTTCAAGGCAGTGGGACCAGTACTCGCTTTAGGGGCTGACAATTCCATTGTACTGGCTATACCTAGGATCCTACGTATAATGGTAGACGTACCATACATCCGTTCCTAAGGTTTCTAACGTTTTCACGTTAGCTAAGGTTTCGGCATTTTCATGTCGCTCAAGTTTGGATAGTCGCCAGTGAGGGCCATACTCCAGTTTACATCCGTTTATATGGGCTTGACCCCAGTTTACATCCGTTTATTTGGGCTTGTCCCCAGTTTATTTGGGCTTGTCCCCAGTTTGTTGGGCTTGTCCCCAGTTACTAACTCTTATCTTATATTGGCTTAGTCCCAAGGTGTATCCTATTTCAGGTTTTTGGAGACAAACGACCAAGGATCCTTGATCCTTACCTTCCATTAAGGTTTGTCTTATGGTTATCCTGTTTATAATGATAAAGGTTAGGATCCTAACTTGGATTCTCAGGTATGATCCTTAACTATTTTGATTTTATTCATTATTCATTTGAATAACCCTTATACTTGACAACTGACCTTGTGATTCTTAAACTATATCACTTTTTAGAACTTATCGGTTATGGGATATGTGATCCTTGATCATATCCTAAACTTTTTGGATATCTTTTTTAATTTTTCAAGGCTTGATAAGTATAAACAGAATGAACATTACAACAGTTGGAAAGTAAGATATTCACAAGGATATCAACACAAAATAAGCCAAAAAGTTCAAGTTATTTTATTCACAAAAGGTTAAACCATTTACGGTTGTCAAAATTGCCAACCCACGTTTATACCAGCAAAATGTGGCCCGTCCACATGGGTTGGCAAAGGGTGTCCATTGTTTACAGGTCTTTGTAGTGCAGAAAATAAAAGACGGAAGGATAACGAGTGGCTTCATCCCCCAAACAGAGGATCCATCCACCACCCATTATCCTGCCTATTGTTCAAGGATCCCTGATCCTTCACCCTAGAAACTGCTGTCTAAAGTTATACAAGTTCTGACGATAAGGATCCTTGATCCTAGAAGCTTTACTTTTCATAGTTTGCTTATTTAGCAATAATTTACAAGGATATAGAATCCTAACTTGGATTCTCTGGTATGTTATATTCTAACTTTTTCTAAGCTGTAAGTTGTCTCTTATCCTTTTTGGTTAGGGATCATTGATCCACATTTGTTCGAAAACTTCAAGTTTTCTGTTAAAAGTTTTACATTATCATCAGATTTTCAATAACTTTCCAGTTGTTTGGTGATGATATTTTTGAAAATAGAAAGCATACATGAAAAATAAAAAGGGAAGAAACAACTATAGATGTAGCTAAAAAAGTTTAATGTTATAACCCATTCATTATGTATCAAATCATCTGGCCTGGATTTCACCAGCAAAACCGTGGACCATCCACCCAGGCCGGATAAGGCTATCTAACAGTTAAAGTGTCTATGCAGAAATTAAAGTGCAGGAAGGTTAATAGCAAACGGTGTAGAAGGATTCATTCTCCACGAACGGAAGGATCTTCTGATCTGTAAAGGCATTTGAGGAGTTATCTCTAACTCTATATTTTGCAATGATCATTATAGCAGGTCTTATCAGTGATGACAGGCAGTGTAACGACTAGATATCAGCAGCAACGGCTAGTCCGCTTCTGACGGAAATATGACAGCTGTGAATCCTTATCACAACTGCCATATTGGGGGCAATTGTTAGGGCATGAATTTTATGCTAAGGATCATCTATCCTGAGACTAGGCATGGATCACGGATGCTTAATGGCTGATGCAGAGAGTCTGAGGATCCAGAGTCTGAGGATCACGAGTCTGAGGATCACGAGTCTGAGGATCCAGGATCCTTAACAGAACTTATGTTTTGCACGTTTTTAATGTGTAAATGTAGGTAATGGACGTAGTGGACCACTTCTTTGCTGGAATCTCGTGGAATATGCTTTTAGGCACGTGCATATTGAAGAAATAACCGTTAGTGGTGGTCATGGGTGACTTCCACCTTTTTCGGGAAGTTAGTTAGTTGATTTTTCTTATCATTTTAAGGGGAAAACGAGCTCAAAGAAGGCATAATTCGTACACACCACAAAAAAAACACTTAACACACGAATTCTCTGCAAACACTTAGCAAAAACACACACTTACACTAGAAATTCATTGTATTGAGCTTGTTTTCTTCCGAAGTTGTACAAGGATCACTGCTGTTTTTGCAATATAGTTGGTGATCGGTAGTTTCCATCACCCGAGGTTTTTTATGCCGGAGATCTTCTAAAGATCAAGGGCTTTTTCCTCGTATAAATCTCGGTGTTCATCGTTGATTTCATATACTTGTTGTTCATACAATTAACCAAGCATCATACCTCACAAAATCAGATTTGGTTGCATTATCCTTGTGTGATTTTTGACCAAAATAGTAACAAAGAGTTTGGTTGCATTATCCTCGTCTGATTTTTGACAAAAACACCTTATACGTAAGAGAGGGGGCCAATCCTCTAATCTTTTGAGTTATCCTGAGTGCATAACCTGGAGCTATATCCTAAAACATATGCTGCAAAACAACTGCAAACTAAGGTGGGTGTTAGCTTGGCTAACACCCCTCCGATGCTTAAGTCAGTATTGGGTTCAAGATAATAAACGAATATATTTAAAAGAGATAGAATACATACCATTCTGAGATAGAAATTAAATTCTATTCTTACTTGAAATAGAGCTTTAAGTGTATTGCATTCCAGGATCTCGGTAGCATATCCCCTTCCATATTCTTGAGTCTATAGGCTCCTTTCCCTGCCTCTGACTCAACTTCATATGGTCCTTCCCATTTTGGAGCTAGCTTGCCATCGGCAGGATTAGTGGTATTTTGAAAAGCCTTTCTTAGCACCCAATCACCAACTTGAAATCTCCTAGTCCTAATATTCTTGTTATATGCTCTGGATATTCTTTGTTGATATGCTGCCATCCTTAGCCTTGCTGCATCTCTTTTTTCATCTATAGTGTCCAAATCTTGACATAAGGCTTCAGGATTCTGTTCAGGATCCTGTAGGATAGATCTTGCAGTAGGTATCACCATTTCCGTTGGAATCACTGCTTCTGCTCCAAATACCAAGGAAAATGGGGTTTGGCCGGTTGCATTCTTTACCGTTGTCCTATCAGCCCATAAAACGAAGGGTAATTCTTCTGCCCATCTTCCTTTTTTGGCTCCAAGTCTCTTCTTTAAGTTATTGACAATTATCTTGTTCGAGGATTCAGCTTGTCCATTTGCTTGAGGATGTACCGGAGTAGACGTAATCATTTTGATTCCCCAACTCTTGCAAAAGTCAGTAGTCCCCTTACTTATAAACTGAGAACCATTGTCACAGATTAACTCGGCTGGTACTCCGAATTTGGTCAGGATATTTCTCTTTATGAAGGATACCACTTCTTGATCCCTGACTTGGACAAATGCCTCGGCTTCAACCCATTTGGAGAAATAATCTGTCATTGCCAACATAAAAACTTTTCCTCTCGGAGCTTTTGGTAACTTCCCTACTATATCCATCCCCCATTTCATGAATGGCCAAGGGGAAGTTACAGGATATAGTGGTTCAGCTGGTTGATGTAGTATATTACTATGCCTTTGACATGCATTACACCTTCGAGCATATTCTGCAGCATCTTTCCTCATCGTTGGCCAATAATATCCTGTCCTTAATACTTTTGAGAATAATGACCTGCCCCCAGTATGGTTACCACAATCCCCTTCATGTATATCCTGAAGTACTTCCTTGGTTTCAGGATCCTCCAGGCACCTCAGATATGGTCCTGTAAGAGATTTCTTATACAAAACATCATTTATAATAGTGAATCGTGATACCTTCATCCTAAAGGCTTTAGGATTCTCATTCTTTGGGATGTATCCTTGCTTTAGATATCTCATGATTGGAGTTATCCAGGACTTAGGATCCTCCTCAAGATAGTCATCATCAGGATCCTGAATACTTATTACTTCCTTATCCTGAGGATTCGTCGCAGGATATAGGATATGTAATATTGGTATCCGGGTTCCTTCCGGTATCCTGACCGCTGATCCTAGATTTGCCAAGGCATCGGCTTTAGCATTGTCTTCTCTTGGTACCTGTTCAAGTGTAAAAGTATCGAAATATCTTGCTAATTTTTTAAGAATTTTGAGATACCCGATTAACTTCTCTCCTTTAACTGCATAGCTTCCATTGAAATGATTAGTGATTAACAAGGAGTCAACGTACACTTGCAAATTTTTGATATTTATATTCTTAGCCAACTCTAATCCTGCAATTAAAGCTTCATATTCTGCCTCATTATTAGTAGCAGGAAATTCACACCTAATAGCCTGGGGTAATATGTCCCCATGTGGCGATTTTAGTAGTATACCCAATCCTACACTTCTAACATTAGATGCACCATCAGTATATAATGTCCAAGATTCTATATTTTCTCCTAGTTGTTGTACTTCTAGGTCTACTTCATTTTGAATGTCACTACTGAAATCAGCCACAAAGTCAGTTAAAGCCTGAGACTTTATGGCATTTCTAGGTTCATATACTAAATCATAAGCACTCAACTTCACTGACCACTTGGCCATCTTACCTGACATCTCTGGTTTCCTAAGCACATTTTTGACAGGATAATTTGTTTTAACATGAATCCTATGTGTCTCAAAGTAATGTCTAAGCTTTATTGATGCCATAACTAATGCTAGTATCAACTTTTCTAAATGAGAATACCTAGTTTCAGCATTTAGTAGACTTTTACTAACATAATAGACAGGATATTGCTGACCTTCATGGTCTTTTATAAGAACGGCACTTACAGCATTCCCTGATACAGCGAGGTATAGGGATAGTGCTTCACCATTTTCAGGCTTCATCAATAGAGGTGCAGTCGAGAAATATCGCTTCAAATCGTGCAAGGCTGCTTCATGCTTTGCTCCCCATTCGAACTTCTTATTCTTCTTGAGGATATCATTGAATTCCTTGCATTTTTCCGAGGATCTTGAAATAAATCTGTTCAATGCGGCTACTCGGCCCGTTAACCGTTGAACATCCTTCATATTCGAGGGTGATTTTATATCCAGGATAGCTTTAATCTGCTCCAGGCTTGCCTCTATCCCCTTTTTTGTCACCATATATCCTAGAAACTTTCCTGCCCCCACTCCGAAATGGCACTTAGCAGGATTCAGCTTCATGTTATACTGATCCAGGATATCAAATGCTCCCTTGATATCCTGGAGGTGATCCTCAGCCTTTTTAGATTTCACCACCACATCGTCAATATATACCTCCATGGTGTCCCCCAGCTTATCTTTGAATATCATGTTCACCAATCTCTGGTATGTTGCACCTGCATTTTTTAAACCAAAAGGCATAGCAGTATAGCAATAAATACCTGTTGGCGTCATGAAAGCAGTATCCTCCTGGTCCGAAGGCTCCATTTGAATCTACTGAAATCCTGAGGATGCGTCCATGAACGTTAGCATCTCATGCCCAGCAGTAGCAACCACCATTGCATCGATATGAGGAAGGGGAATGGGTCTTTAGGACAAGCCTTATTCAAGTCTGTGTAATCTACACAGACTCTCCATTTACCATTTTTCTTCTGCACTACGACCACATTTGCCAACCATCTTGGGAACTTGACTTCTCTGACCATTTTGGACTTCAACAATCTTTCAACTTCCTCTTGGATGATTATATTTCGCTCAGGAGCAAACTTCCTTCTTTTTTGCTGAACAGGCTTGAACGACCTGTCAATTCCAAGCTTGTGAGTAATAATGTCTTTGGATATACCTGTCATATCCTCATGCTTCCATGCAAACGTTGACATCCTGCACTTTAAAAAGTCAGTTAATTGTTCTTCAATATCCCGAGGGATATTGGTTCCGACGAGCACCGAGATATCAGGATTATCCTGATCCACGATAATTTTCTTCACATCCTGCTCCGAAGCTTCCAAGGTATCCCAGGCCCTCATCCTTAATTGCTATGCTGGATTAGGCTTGGTCGAGGATGTCATCGAGGATGTGTAGCATTCCTTCGCCTCCTGCTGATCACTATCAACTTTGACGACCCCCCAAGGGGTTGGAATCTTGATGCATTGGCGATAAGTCGAAGGCACATCCTTCATGTCATGGATCCACGGCCTGCCTAGTATTATGTTATAGTAGGATAAGGAGTCCATAACACAGAAGCGTTGTATCGATTTGACCCCTTCAACATATACTGGTAACTTGATCTCTCCTACAGTATTTCTAGCTTCTCCACTGAAACCAATGAGCACGGTGGACTTCGAAGTAATGTCCATCGGAGATACATTCATCCTTTTCAATGTTTCCAGCTGAATTATATTGACAGAACTACCGTTGTCCACCAATATCCTGCGTACAAAATGGTTAGCCACATATAATGTTATTACCAAAGCATCATGGTGAGGATCATGAACAGTATCCCTGTCATCACTATCGAAAGTGATCACTTTATCAGTTGTGAGGGTAGTCATCCTGACTGGTTTGTCTCCCCTTTCACTCTTGGCTTCCTTTGCATGTCTCTTAGCTGCCGAATACGAAGTCCCACAAATGTCGGATCCTCATGAAATAAAGTTAATTATCTTGGCATCTGCTGGGGGTGATGCTGCTCGTTCAGGATCCTTCTCGGGATCCTGCCCTTTATTTTTCTTTCTTCCCAGCAAGTCCTTCAGATACCCTTTGCTTAACAGGTAACTTATTTCTTTCCTTAAAGCAATGCAATCCTCGGTCATATGTCCGAAGTCTTCATGTAAGGCACACCATTTGGATTTATCCTTCCAATCAGCTTTCTGCTTTCTGCTGGTTCTTCCGAGGCCATCTAGCTTTGTCCCCTAAACCCTGCATAGCATACATTAACTCAGGTATATTAACAGAAAAGCAGTATTTAGATAGGTCAGGATATTCTTCGGGTTCCTCGTCTTCAACAGCATTCACTTTCTTGTTATCATTTCTGCCATATGGCTTGGAGCGATATGGCTTATACGAGGATTCTGATTTCCTGTTGGTTGATTCGTAGGTTGAGGTAGAATTCATCCTCTCTTGCATCTTCTTCTCATCTTCAAAACGGATATATCTCAAAGCCCTGTTACGGGCTTTGTCGAGATTCCTGTAGGGATTCATTACAAGATCCTGATAAAACTGAGAATCCTTTTGTAACCCCATCTTAAAAGCTTGCACAACTATTGCAACATCAAGATGTGGGATATCCAAGGATTCTCGACTGAACTTGTTCACATAATCCCTCAAGGATTCCTGAGATCCTTGAGTTATCCTGTAAAGGTCACTGGTTAGTTTCTCAAAACTCTGACTACAAGAAAATTGACTGTTAAATAAATTAACCAAATGAGCAAACGAAGTAATAGAGTGAGGAGGGACGTTTAACAGCCATTTTAAGGCTGATCCTGTCAAGGTAGAACCGAATCCCTTGCATAAGCATGCTTCCTTGAGATCTGGAGGGATAGGATTGATTTCCATCCGTTCCCTGTACTGGGCAATATGCTCTTCAGGATCCGTAGTCCCGTCATACAGTTTCATGTTGGGAGTCTGAAATCTTTTTGGAATTTCAGCATCACAGATAGGATACGCAAAGCGGGATATCCTGTGGCTGTCTTGGGATACTTCCGGGATTGGCTGGACCACTCCAGGTACACTGGATATCATGTCCTTCAATTTCTATAGCTCCCTGGTAAACGTTGACGTCATACCTACATCCTGCAAAGACCCATTGTTGTTAGTAGCAAGGATATTATTATTTGATACATTACCGATCTGAGGATTTTGGCCATATCCTGAAGCAAATCCTGAACTCCTCACAGTCGACATTCTGACCGAGGAGGGTATCTTAGGGGTATGATTCTGAGAATGGCTTGGGACGATATTCCCCCTGTTATCCTCAGTGTAAACTGCGGAACTGAAGTTCAGAGCCTTGGGCTATATAGGAGTGACAGTTTCTTCAGCAGGTCTACTCGAGCTAGCTTTTAAGAGTTGTATTTCTCTTAACAGCATTTGGTTAGTTTCCTGTTGCTGCCTTATTTGTTCCTGCACACTTCCAAAAAAAGTTAGAATTTCATCATTAGAGGCTAAAACGGGAGCAGATTCCTGAACACTCCGAGTAGGGATAACATCCTGAAGTTGTGAAGAAACTGGCATCCTTGGAAGAGGTGGTGGAAGCATCGAACCGGTAGTAGCAGAAGTCGTAGCGGACATAGTGGAGGAGCTCATGTTTGATCTCGAAGCCATTGAAAATAAGTTAGAAAAAAGTTTTGACAATAGAAAACCGAATAATGATTTTACCAAAGTTTTTAGCAAAAATAGCACCACTTGCCCCACGGTGGGCGCCAAATTGTTTTGGTCAAAAATTACCTAACCAATTAAGTGATCAAATTAGTTTTGTGAGGTAGTGTGCTAGTAATACTTTGTAAAAAATATGTTGGTTTGTTAGTTTGTGAAAACAGTTTCAGGATACGGCTCAGGATATAAAGTTGTATCTATGATCAAACAATGAGAAGAAAAGTAAAGGTTGACACGTGATTTACGAGGAAAGCCCTTGATCAATCTAGACCGCCGGCACAAAACCTCCGGAGCTGACAATCGCAGCTGCCTTGTTCTTCTATTGCTTCAAATGTCAGGATACAGTGCAGGATGTAGAGCGAATCAACTAGGTGTTACAATGTGATTTGAATACAAGTGTTTGTGTGTAGTGTTTGCAGAGAGCTAGAGAGAGAGTGTGTAAAAATGTGAAAGTTGCGTGCCTTAATCTGATCCGCCCCCATCTATTTATAGTAAAATAAATATAACAAACTATCCTAAATAACCGGGATCCAACGAATATTCCCCACTCGAACGTTGCAGACCTAGTCTTTCGGGTTCAACGTCTTTCCCATAACAAACATGCCCGAGTCTTGAGGAGATGAAGTCCATCTGACCGTTAGCAAACCCCAGCCTTTAACCTGCACGTGGTTAATTCAATCAATCTCAGGATATCACCCAGGATGTTAGCAATATCCCCGTCCAGTATCCTGGTCACAAATAAACAATTAGAAGTAGGATATTGATCAAGATATGTACGCTTAGAAAATGACCCATAACAGTAACCTCGGCTTTCTTCAACTTGGATTCAAGCGTCTTGTTGAGCCCACATGATTCTTGATATAAATGAACCAGACGTTCGAGACCCTGCAAAGTAAGAGGACAGGTATTGGTTTTAATAAATACTTATTAGCGGTATAAGGTGCAGGATATGGCTCGAGGATATTAACCTGGTTAAGAAAAGAAGTCATGAATCCGCTTGCCTCAATGAACCCGTGATTTTCATAGGGGAATGTATCAGAGATAACAGGAGAATCAGGCTCTTTTCTTTTACGGGAACTTGAACTCCGGGGCTTAGTAGCCGGCGAAGGTTTGGGAATGATGATGGCCTTGGAGCTGCTAGGCTTGGATGAAGCCGTGGCCTTGGGACTAGGTTCCTTCTTGATCTGGACCTGATCAGAATAACTGTCCAGCTCATCAAGGTCAAAAACCTCAGGGATCTTGGCTGGTGCTGCATAAAGGGAAAAGTCCTCCATCCTTATTACTCTTTATATTACATTAATTAGTCATTTCAAAAGTAACTCTTACCAGACATTTCGGATGATGAATATTGGCTGGAACTCGGGATATGTGTGGTAAAACCCCTGTTACTTGCAGGTAATTGGTAAACTGCGTTGATTCTTTTTTCTGATTCCGCAGTAGGGGGAGCTACTTCCTTAAAATTCACTGCGAAAAGATCAAATAAGAAAATATTAGCACAAGATAGAAGTTTAGAAGTACATGGGGACATTCATGATCCTACTGGTGGTTAACCACTCCACCGGAAGACTACCACCCTCACGAATGGAGTCTCGTTTGACGAAGAAGAACTTGCGTTGCCATCCATCTTCGTTTTTGGTGGCTTTAAGAATAAGGGGTTTGCTGGAAGTTGAAAAGAGCAGGAACCGACTGGAACCGTGGGATCGGAGGCGGTAAGCGATTGGCATATCTTCGACGCAGAGGTTGGGATAGTGAAGGTTTTTAATTTGATTGAGCATGATTAATACTCTCCAGACCATGGGCATGGTTTGGGCAAAGGAAATACCGGTAGTCCGGAAGAATTGCATCATGAATTCGGGAAACGGGTACCGAAGACCTAGCGAGAAAGGGTATGCCGGGAAGCAGACCCAATCAGCAGAAGAAACGTCCGATCGAATTGATCGATCAAATGGTCTGAAGACTGTGCCATCGGGGAAAGCACCGGAGGCTCTCAATGCTGCAATATCCGTGTTATCAAAAGCACAGATCTCCTTCTCGGGATTTGTAAGAAGATTTTGCTGGATGAAGGTCTCGGATGATTCACCGGTTTGAGAAAAAGTTCTAGTAGCCATTGCAAGTAAAGGAAAAGAGACTGACAGGAAATGAATAAGAAGTAAGGAATTACCTGGAGACTCCGTTGATGATATCTGGTTTTCAAACAAGAAGAGAGAAGATATAGGAGCGTTGTTGATGGCCATCGAGTTAAAAGCGCGTTGGAAGTTGTATAGTGTAATCTTGGCCGTCATCTTGATTTAATTGCTTTGTTTTGCGAGACAGGGTTTTTGAAATATATCCGTTGGATTGGTATACCAACAGATATATTTGGGGACAATTGTTATGGGTCATTTAATGAGCATATATATCCTGACTAATATTCTGCTTTTGATTGTTTACTTGTGATCAGGATACCGGATCAGGATATTAGTAACATCCTGGTCTGATATCCTGGTATTAACTGAATTGATCACATGCAGATTAAGAGTTACAAGTCTCCAACGTTCAAGAAGACTTCTTCCCTCAAGACTCGGGCAAATCAGTTGGAATAGAGACGTTAATTTCAGAAGACCAGGACTACAACGGTTACTTGGGAATATTCGGAGCATCTCAGTTTATTAGGAAAGTTAGTTGTTTTCGGTTAGCTATAAATAGTATGATCGGATCAAGTTAAGTGACTCACTTTCATTCGCACACTTTACTCTCTAGTTACTAGCAATCACTACACACCAACACTTGTATTCAAATTATATTGTAACACCTAGTTGATCCGCATCATATCCTGCACTGTATCCTGATATTTGAAGCAATAGAAGAACAAGGCAGCTGCGATTGTCAGCTCTCGAGGTTTTATGCTGGCGATCTAAATTGATCAAGGGCTTTCCTCGTATATCTCGTGTCACCCCTTACATTTTTTGCTCATTATTTGATCATAGATACAGCTCTATATCCTGAGCCGTATCCTGAAAACTGTTTTTACAAACAACTTAATCAGTATATTTTTGACACATATTTCTAGCACACTACCTCACTTACCTAATTTGATCACTAAGTTGCTTCGGTAATTTTTTACCAAAACAGTAACTGTATATATTATTATTATTATTATTATTATTATTATTATTATTATTATTATTTGATTGATTAAACATAAAAAGATAGTTAATATAAGGATTCATAAAACCCCCAACATAGCTATGCAAAACCTATGGTTGAGTAATTTTTTATCCTACAGATTTATTTACCTCAATTTCCCCTGAGTTGCCGCATAAGAAATACATACTAGTCTAGGTGACATTTTCTCTAAATTTTAATAGGAAATATATATATATATATATACATATATATATATATATATACTATATAACAAAAGAAACTAATAACTGACACGTGTCATTCATTGAAGGCGTCTACATTTGTAATTTCCTGTCTTTTCATACTTATCTTATACCAATTAATTAAATAATCAAATAATATTAAATCTTATCTTACTTTGAATGTCGGATAGAATCATTCTATTTTTTCTAATAATATATTATCTTCAAATTTAAGTTATAAATATTCTATTTTTTCTGATAATATATTATCTTCAAATTTAGGTTATAAATTAAAGATATTTTTTAAATAATGCTTTCTTTCCCCTCGTATTTTATATTTCTTATATATTCATAATATTGAATTTATTCTAACAACAAACATTTAAGATGTTGCACATATTATATTTTTTTATAAACATTGAACATCATATCAAGAAAATCTATATCTATATTTATATTTATATTTATATCTATCTATACTATATAATAAAAGAAACCAATAAGTGACACGTGTCATTCATTGAAGATGATATTTTTTAAATAAGAGCACAAAACAATAATCTTAAACTTAAAAAACAATAATACGTTCATATAAAAAAATTAATGTACAAACAAAATATACAAAATAACTTATTAGACATTAGATCAAACTTTAAAAAAAAACACTAATTAGGAAGAGACACTAATAATATCATTTTGTTTTTGATTTTTCAAATGTGGGTTCTAATCAATTCGAATTAAACTTAACCAAGTTTGTGATTTGATTCGAATTACACCGGACCAAATTTATGATTTTTTAAACGAATCCAATAGCATATTATTTACTATACAAAATTACATTTATTTAACCCATGTAATACTTGGTGTTTTTAAATAACTTTTTTTTATTATTTAGACCAGAATATCAGTTTACTATAAAACCTCTTTTATAAAGGGTAAAATGACCAAAATGCCCCTACGGGACTTAAATTGGTTTTAAATACTTCTTGGGCATATATGTTAACATCCTACTGATGTATTAACATATTTTAAACATAATAACATATGAGACCTGTATATAATTCATTCGGTTACCTGTTATGCAATTTATGCGTACGATTCGGTTTATGTGACTAAGTTACATTAAATAGCCGAAATGGGTTTAACCTTACCATTTTCACTTCAAAATCCAGAGTGTTATTAGTTTACCCATATTATACAAGTATCCAAACTTGTCGGGTCTAAATCACGTTCTATTCCGGTCTTCGCTTAATCTAGCGTATAGAACCGTTAAGTATCTTTCAGACTAACCGGTCTAAGTCTCTTACTTGAATAAAGACCCATTAGTATCCTAATAGGTTAATAAACCTTCCATACAGATTGAGTAGCCTCGGTAGAAGGTATTTACATAAAGCTTTAGGAATCTTACCGCTGAGTTACATCTTAACACATCTAGCTCAGATAAATACTTTTAACTTATTTTCCATTATACGGGCTTGGGATACGGTATTATAATAATACCGCTTGGTCGGGTATGAAATCATTTAATTGGATTGCGATTAATAACTTTACATAACTCGTTTTAATCTGTTTTGTTTGATAACATAAACATTGGGGGTTAATACGACCATGTCCTGGATATCCTCGGCTAATTTCATTTGAAAATGGCCACAACCTATGCACGGGGTGTAGGCATACACCTGACAGATGCAAATGCTAAATAACCCACATGTTGGGGATAACTCCTCCGTGGGTTTTATAAGTGGTGAGTCAGTTAATCATGACCGGCTTCCAAACCGGCCCCATATGTATGACAAACATATAAAACTTTATACAAGATTATCTTAAATAATTGTTCCAAGTTATAAATGGTTTGTGCCTTATGCGCTTAAATCAATTTTCATAAACTTCTTTTCAAATGAGTCGGTTAATTGTATTTACCAGTGAAAACTGACGTATTTTCCAAAGACTAAGTGACAGGTACCTCACGAAACTAGACTGGAGCTCCTTGATGTCAAATAAGAGGATCTTGCAAATCCTTAGATGCCTGAAGTCTGTTATTTCAGTTTCTTGTATTTTGTTTTATGACAAATAAGAGGATTTTAACGTTATTTTACTAAGTTCGTGAAAATAACGTTAAAAGTGACGGACGGTTAATAATGCATCATCATCATCATGTGGTGGCGTTGATAACAGAAAGACAAAAGGGAACATGCACTAATCGGTCTTTGTTCCGATTGCTAAGTGTTATGTGCCTTATGTCCATGGCTTGATGCAAAACTACTATCGAGCCGGGGTCTCACTGAAAGTAGCCTCTACATCTTACCCTCCTTAGACCGTACCTTAGCTTTGCAATTGGTGGGATTTACTGAGTATGATGATGATGATTTAGTACATATAATTAGATTTATTCAACCCGTATATTACACGAGGTTTATAAAGATATAACTTTTTTTATTATTTAGTTTATAAAATTTCATTTATCCAACCCGTGTAATATACAAGGTTACAAAATTACATTTATTTAACCCGTGTAATGCACAGTGTTTTTAAAGATATAACTTTTTTTTATTATTTAGTATATATAATTAGATTTATTCAACCCGTAAATACATGGGTTTTAAGAGATATAATTTTAATATATAAAACTAAATTTGTTCAACCCGTGTAATAAACGAGATTTTTAAAGAATAATTGTTTTAATTTAGTATATAGAATTATATTTATTCAACCCGTGTAATACACGGGGTTCTAACCTAGTATATATATATATATATATATATATATATAGGGTCAGGATTTAGAGAAAACGGTGGAAAGTGTGAGAACGGTCAGAACACTTATGGATCGTCCGATCAAAACAATCTATGGACCAGATTGGCGCAGTGGCGTTTTCGTAAATAACACGAATTCTATTAAGTGGACGCGCTTCATTAAGGGTAAAAGGGTCTTTACACTTCTATACCAAAACGCCAAACTAATGAACAAAACGCCATTAAGGGCCAAAACACATCCCTATATAAACAAAACATCTCATAATAAAAACACACGCCCCCAACCTGAAACGCCTTTTTTTCTACTATAGACCATTCATCTTACAAACGCCAAAATCCCCAAAACATCAAACGCACCTACTCAAAAAACGCCATATTTTAATATATACCAATCATCTTAGAAAACTCCAAGACACTCAAACATCAAAGATTCCAAAAAAATCGACGTTTCTTTCGGATACAATATTTCCTCAGTAAAACGCCAAAAATGGCAGGTATCGTTTCTTGTATATTTAATATTGTTCTATGCGAAGTTTCGGAGAATGCATTCTTCCCTGAGGTGCTGTGACTCAAATAACATTTTGCTGCATGAGATGGACAAATCACAAACAAAAAGATGCTGGTGTCAGACTTATGTCATTTTTTGTGTTTTGTTATTGATGAATATTATAATGGCATGAAGAGACGAATGACACTGATGAGTGGTTTGAAGATACCTATTCAAACAAAAAACTCATGTCATTTTGTCTTTCCAAACGGCCACAAAAACACAAGCATGACAAAGCCAAACCGCCAGTGAACATGTTTCAAAAAAGAAAGAGATTGGTGACAGTGAAGATTTAGAAGATGAATTGTTTCTGTTTTTATTTTTATAATTTTCTTTTTCTGTTGTTTGTTATGTATTTTCAACTTAGAATAAAAAAATAAATTATATTAATAAAACGCCAAAAAGTCATAATAATTGTGAAACGCCATAATGCAGTAAAACGCCAAAAACTCCCAAACTATAATAAAAGTAATTTGGAGAAGTATTATAAAAAGTTAAAAATGAAAAAAAAACGCCAAAAACTACTTAAAGCCATTAAAAACGCCAACCTTGGAAGATGGAACGTCTATGACCCTAAAAACTCATAAAAAGCTGAACAAAAACAGTAAAAAAACACACAGTAACTGAAAAGACGACTACTTTATTACTATCATTTATTATAAATAAAATCCCGCCTAAACGACGCGCCAAAAACATCCTATAAGAGAGACGTCTCTGCACAATCAACTGATCACAAACCAAAAACAACGCCATGTTTCCTAGAAACCATTCACTTTAAAACACCAAAAAAATAGTTAAAAAAGCCACAAATGCGGAACCTCGTTTCTTCTATATTGAGTATTGTTCTGAATGAAGTTTCACTGAATGGATTCTTCTCTAAGGTGAGTATCTCTATAAGATTTTGCTTAATGAGATGGACAAATATTAATGAAAAAGAGATTGATGACACTGATATGTCATCATGTCACTTTGTTCTTGATGGATATATTGATGGCATGAAGGGATCAATACATTCGAGCAGGCGTTGATCTTCAACATGTCACCAAACAAGTATATATCAAACCACAATAATGCCACAAAAAATAAGCATCTTCTAAAGACGGGCGTTATGTAGGAAAATAATGATCTACATAAGGTATTCAAAAACAGGTTCAAAACGCCAAAAAGGTTAAAGTAGAAGAGGTTGGTGACAGTGAAGATTTGGATGAGAAATTAGATTATAATTTTTAATTTTTTTTCATTTTCTATTGTTTGTTTGTTATCTAAATCTCTGTTGTTTATTATCTAATTCTCTACTAATAAAAAAAATTGAGTATAAAACGCCAAAAACTACAAACACCAACACGCCTGATAGTGTGAAAACTGTGAGAACGGATGCTAGCAAAGCACGATGTTGCTATATAAAACGCCAAAAAACGCCAAACAAAGTATTATTGGAAAAAGCAACACTAATTGACAGATGAAATTGAACGAAACAGTAATTGCAAAACATTAAAAATGAAGAGACGGTAACATTATTGCCAAACATTTATTATATTAAAAGCCACTACATGGAAAATTGAATTTATTTATCTTTTCAAAACGCCATAATTGCATGTCACATTATAGGCCTGTATCCTACATGGCACAACACTTGATAGAAAAAAAAATAAACATCAAGAAAATTACTGATGTTTTTTACATTATAGACCTGCATCCTGATCTAAAAACAATAAAAACGCCAAACTTACTTAAAACGCCAAAATATTTACTATGATCCTGATCTAAAAACAATAAAAACGCAGCGTATTTATTAAACGCCAAAAAATGGAAACGTGATGTGACACGCGTTTAAAAAAGAAACATGAAAGGACAAAAAAGCCCCTCCGCCCTTCTGTATGTCGCGTGACACGTGTTGGGCTAGGATGCGTTCTCACCGTTCACACACTTTTGGGCGTTTTCTCCTGATCCCGTTTCTTTATATATATATATATACATATATATATATATAGGGTCAGGATTTAGAGAAAACGGTGGAAAGTGTGAGAACGCTTATGGATCGTCAGATCAAAACAATCCATGGACTAGATTGCGCTGTGGCATTTTGGTAAATAACATCAATTTTATTATGTGGGACGCGCTTCATTAAGGGTAAAAGGATCTTTTACCGCTCAAATTCAAAACGCCATCAAATGATAACATGCCATTAAAAAAAACGCCATTAAAAAGAAAACGCCAAAAATTAGTGATAAAACGCGTTGGATATTACAGGATGAGGAAACAACACAGTAACTGAATTTCAGTTATTAACATTTATTAGAAGAAATTCCCTCCTAAATTACGCGCCAAAACATCATTATATAAATGACGTAGAAACATCGCTTCCATAATCACTTCAATATATCCATTTCTGCAAAAACATCTTTAACAAAAAAACGCCAATTTAACCAAAACACCAAAAATGCCAACAATTGTTTAGTGGAGATACACTCTGGCAATCAGGCGATTCGTCCTGCGTTTTGACAACAGAAGAAGGGTGTATGTTAAGACAATCAAGGCAATTTTGAAGATGGAAGAAGGGGTACAGAGGGGTATCCTATCCCGTGGCATCTCTGGACAACCAATGCCATGAAACACATATGCTTATGAAAGCATTAACAAGGAAATTTGGACCAATCAAAGCAGATGTAAAGCCGGACCCTGTCATGACATCATGGCGTTTTGATGATGAAACAGACATGGTGACCGTTATATATGACAACGGAGACCAGGAAGTCTACTGGCTTGAAAACATCATGACAAAGCAGGGGCTTGGTTTCATGGAAGAATTGCATAACGCCACTTGTGTGAACACAGAAATGGACTCAAAATTGGAGTTAATGCAAAACATGTTCAAGTGGAGGCTTCAGAATATTCAGGAACAAGAAGCCGATGAAGGTGAAGGTGATAATATGGATAAGATCCAGATGAAGACTCCGAAGAAGAAGATGACGCAAGTATCTTCCCATAAAGTACCTTCTGACGAAGGGTTTTAATTTTTTTTTCTTTTTTTCTTCTTCTGTGTAAGCTTCTTTTTTAAGATAATTAAATGATATATTTATCTATTTATTTGCAAAACGCCAAAAAAATACTATAAAAGGTTATTGCTTACAAAATGCTAGAAATAACAAAAAAATATTTTTCCTGTTTAATATTTTATTTTCTCCATTATTGTATTTTGTCATCTTGGTCTGCATAACGCCATTTAAAAAATGCCAAACTTAGAAGATGGGACGTCTATCACCTATAAAACTGATAAAGCTGATCAAAACAGTAAATACAAAAATAGTGCCTGAAAAGACGGTTACTTTATTACTATCATTTATTACGATAAAACAGTCCCTCCTAAACTACGCGCCAAAAAACTCCTATAAGAGAGTGGTCTATACACAATGAATTGATCACACCCAGAAAAACAAACGCCATATCCTCTAGAAACCACTCACTTTAAAACGCCAAAAAATGTTAGTTAAAATAACCAGAGATGGCAAAGCTTTCACTGAATGGATTCTTCTTCTCAGTGGGTTATCTCAATAATATTTTGCTGAATGAGATGGATAAATATTCAAGAAAAAGAGACTGATGACACTGATATGCCATCATGTGAGCTTTGTTCTTTATGAATATCAGGATGGAATAAAGGGATCAACACAAGTGTAAAATGCTATTTTGGACTCCATTATTATAAATATCATCAAGCAAGGGTTGATCTTTAATGACATGCCACCAAACAAGAATATCACTCCAAAACACAGGATGCCACTAAGCAGCTTCGTCTGAAAAAGACGGGGTTTATGTAGGAAAGTTGACATCTAGCTAAGGTATTAAAAAAGGTTCAAAACGCCAAAACAAATTCATGAAGAAAGAGGCTGATGGCAGTGAACATTCGGAAGAGAAATTAGATTACCATTTTTAATTTTTTTTTATTTTCATTTTATATTGTTTTGTTATCAAGTTATATGTTGTTTTGTTATCTAATTCTCTACAAATAAAATACATTATTATATAAAACTACAAAAACTACAAACACCAAAACGCTAGTAGTATGAAAACTGTGAGAACGGGTGCTGGCAAAGCACCTAGTCAAATGTATTAAATGCCAAAAAATTCACTAAACGCCAAAAAAAACATTTGGTCTTATTGTAATCTTATGAAAATATTAATGACTCGTAGTGAATTATTATACAAACGCCACAAAACGCCAAAAAAATTGACTAGAAAACGCTATAATGCCAAAAACTTATCTATGTGACACAAAAACAGTTAATTCAACGCCAAAAAGTTTAATAAATACAATTAACGACAAAAAAAAATCTTAGACGCCAGAAAATGTTATAGCGCGTTAGGAAAATAAAAGAAGATTGAAAAGACAAAAAAAACCCCTCGGACCGTTTAATAGTGATATGTAGTGTTATTTCTTGTTTTGTAGTGTTATATAGTTATTACAGTGTTATGAACTGTTGAATGGTGTTTTGTAGTGTCTTTAATAGTGATTTGTAGTGTTATATACTTATTACAGTGTTTAGTGTTTATGAACTGTTGAATGGTGTTTTTGTGGTGTTATATACTTATTACAGTGTTATGAACTGTTGAATATTGTTTTATGGTGTTATAGACTTATGACAGTACTGAATGGTGGTTGCAGTGTTATATATAATGTTGTAGTGTTATACAGAGTTATAAAAAGGTTATTGCTTTGTAGTGTTATATACTTATTACAGTGTTATGAATTGAACTGTGCTGAATGGTGGTTGCAGTGTTATATATAACGTTGTAGTGTTATACAGAGTTATTCGTAGTATTTTATAGAGATCTTTAAAAAAACGTATTCCTATAAATAAGGGTGACGGTTATGAAAGGTTATCAATTAATTAAATCAATGATAAAATTACTTGTTTACTCTTTTGAATTAATTTAGATTTGGGACACATGTCACATCCACAATATTTCTCACACTTTTAACCTTTTTTACAATAACCTTACCCTATACACACACACACACACACACACCCACACACATATATATATGGTAGGGTTCATGCGAGAACCACCTTTATTGTGAGAACCACGAGAACCAATGTGAACACAACAAAATAAACTCACTACACCACCAAAAATCTAAAAAACCTAACCCCCCCCCCCACCCAAGCTAAATGTTAAAAACTAAACCCCCAAAAAACCTAAAAAAATCTTAAAACATCTAAAAAATCTAAAAAACACACAAAATTTTTTAATTTTTTATGGTAAAATCGCTACTTTTAGTAGCCAAATTTTTTTTTTAATAATGAAAAGTAGTGATTTTACCATAAAAATATTTAAAATTTTTTTTGGTGTTTTTAATACATATATGTAGAAGAAGGATGTAGGAGAAGGATCTGTTAGGAACCACCCTTTATTACGAGAACCGCGAGAACCAATGTGAACACAACCAAAAATACCTAAAAAAATATAAAAAACACCAAATTTTTTTTTACTATTTTTTTTGGAAAGATCGCTATATTTCGTCAATAATAAAAAAATTTCGAGTAACAGTTATCCATGCACATGTGCATACGTATCATTTCTTTGACAAATTCCGTAATTTATTACAAATATCAGACAATTGCACTTTCATTTACACTATCATTCATAATACACTACTTTTTACATTAACAATAACAGAAATGCACATGTGCATCTATATGTATGAACTTGTTACAACATTAACAACACTAGAAATGCACATGTGCATCTATATATATGAACTTGTTATAACGTGTTTTAATACACCACTTTGAATACACATTCCCTTTCATCTATGATACCATCCATTATACATTACCATTAACTCCTACCATCCGTAATACAATACCATTGCTTTTTACCATCCATAATACAATACTATTACCAATATTTCACTTTATTATATGTACATCAACACCTTTATACCATCCAAACAACATATTACATCATAAAGTGACAAATATAATCAAACCATCAACCACTAGATATAACTAACCAAAACACATGTATATGGGCCTACTTCATCATTTAAAATCACAAACTTTTTGTACCAAAACACCTTATTTCATGTTGATACATATAGATGCACATGTTCATTTCTAATATTGGTAATGTAAAAAGTAGTGTATTATATATGGTAGTGTAAATGAAAGTGCATTTTTCTACTACTGGTAATATATTACGGAATTTGTTCAAGAAATGATACATATGCACATGTGCATCCATAACTGTTACTAAAAAAAAGTAACTTTTTTTGGTAACAAAATATAGCGATTTTTATTAGAAAAATATTAAAAAAAATTCGTGGGGTTTTTGGATTTTTTAGGTATTTTTTGTGTTTACATTGGTTCTCGCGGTTCTCACAATAAGGGTTTTTCTCAAATGAACCTTACCCTAATGGATCATGAGAAAACTAGTTTAAATTAGAAAACTAAAAAACTAACTAAAAAAGCCTTAAAAGCATACCAATTTTTTTTTACAATTTTTTATAAAAAAAAAATCGCTATTTTTTATATATGAAAAAAAAAATTCAAAAAAAAATTCTTTGTTGTATCGCACATGTGCACTAATACGGCTATAATGCATATGTGTAGTACACATATAATGCACATGAGCAGTACAACAAAAAAAAAATTTTTTTTGAAAGTTTTTTCTTATATATAAAAAATAGCGATTTTTTATAAAAACTTGTAAAAAAAATTGGTATGTTTTTTAGTTTTTTTAGGCTTTTTTAGTTAGTTTTCTCATTTAGATGTAGTTTTCTCATGATACTCTCCCTATATATATATAGGTTGGGGTTCTAAAGTAAACACTAGTGTATTTATATATATATATATATAGGGGACCGCTAAAATGAGAACCACCTCGAGTTGTAAGAACCGTGAGAACTACACCGTACGGGGCGAGGTGGACCAATTTTTTTTTTCATAAACGTAGATGCGTGTATTATAAACACATTTGTAAAAAAAAATTAAAAAAAAAAGATGTCGTGTGTGTAGTTTTGAGCACCACAGGTTTGTGTTTACGGGTACCGTAAATCCTACCGGAAAATTTACGGTACCCGTAAACACACACTTGTGGTGCTCAAAAACTTTTTTTTTTAATTTTTTTTACAAATGTTTTTATAATACACAAATCTACGTTTCTGAAAAAAAAAAATTTGGTCCACCTTGCCCCGTACGGTGTAGTTCTCACGGTTCTTAAAACTCGAGGTGGTTCTCATTTTAGCGGACCCCTATATATATATAGGGAGAAGATCATTCGAGAACCACCTCTTATTGCGAGAACCAATGTGAACACAACCAAAAATGCCTAAAAATAGCTAAAAGTCACACAAAATTTTTTTTTTAATATTTTTTATATAAAAATCGCTACTTTTTGAAGCAAAAAAAAAATTAGATTTTTTTTAGAATTTTTTAGGTTTTTTGGGGGTTTAGTTTTTAGCATTTTAGCTTGGGGGGGGGGGGGGGGGGGGTTAGGTTTTTTTTACGCTTTTTGGGGGTTTTAGTTTTTAGCATTTTAGGTTGTGTTCACATTGGTTCTCGCGGTTCTCGCAATAAGGGTGGTTCTCGCATGAACTCCTCCATATATATATATATATATAGTCCATAAATATTGTATTATATGGTCACTGACTCATTTTATTGAGATATATTTGTTTGATTAATTGAGTTTTGGTCTAAGTACAAAAAAAAAAACAAAAACAAAAAAAAAAGGTGAGAAACTTACTAACACAAACAACACGACATAACATTATTCAGTTTTGATACAATATCAACAAGAAAACATATTACAGTATGAAACATATTACATTAGCAAGAAAACATAACATCATAAACCATGTATCTCAATTTACTCAGAAAACCAAAATATGCAATCCTCCATGATCTTCTCACTATCAATGGACCCATAATCATCCAAAATCCACAAACAAATCCAACCACTATGCTTATAATCAACCCCCAATCGAGTCCATCGTCTTCTTTTTTCTCTCCTATTGTACCAGTTGCTGCTTCAACTGGTTCACAACCATTAGTTTCAGTTAATGGAGCTCCACAAAGTTTGTTGCCAAAGAAGCTAGACTCATCGAAGCTTTGAAGCTGTGTACCTGTTGGAATTCTTCCTGTTAAATTGTTGAAGGACACGTTGAAGCTACTCAAGAAGTTTAACTTTGACAAGCTCATGGGAAGTTCTCCAGAAAGCCTGTTTACTGATAAATCTAATGATATAAGTTCTTTCATGTTTCCGATCTTCTCTGGAATGCTTCCACTCAATTGATTTCTTGATAAATTCAATGATTTTAACTCCAAGAGGGACATTAGCTCACTAGGAATGTGTCCGGTGAGATTGTTACTCGAGAGGTCTAACAACATCACTAATGGAAGAATACTACTGTATGTGTCCTCCCGTCCCTTCATCACCAATGTATCAACGGCAATAGTATCTTCAGGTCCGCTATCGTAATAAAAGTCATATGTTGACTTAGTTTCGATGCCGGAAAGGATACTAAAGTTGTTGAAGCATCTTGGAATATTGCCGGAGAGGTTGTTATGAGCAAGATCTAATATCTGAATATTTATAATATGACAAAGCTCATGAGGAATATTTCCGTCAAAACGGTTGGATCCAAGGTTAAGAATTCTTAAATGAGTAAGTTTTGTTCCAATCCATGTTGGAATGCTTCCTGTAAGTTCATTCCTTCCAAGTTGAAGAACATCTAGATCTGTTAAGCTCATTAGAGAAGAATGTAATCTTCCGGAGATCTTGTTCCCATGCATGTTCAGATACTGTAAAGGTAAAGAACCTAATGTTCTTGGAATCTCCCCAGACAAACTGTTATTCTCCAAATTTAAGGTTTCCAACCTCGGCCATTTCTCCCAACACTCTGGAAGGTCACCCGACAAATGATTATTTCCCAAATTAAGAAATACTATTCCTGTCACACCACTGGAACACAGGAAAGAATGCAACGGTCCCCCAATCACATTCGAGCTAATGTCAATAAATTCAAGTGTGGCAGGGATACCAGAAAACGTTAATGGTCCTCGGATATGATTATTTGACATATTCAAAAAATATAGATTGGAGAATGATCTTACAAATGATCCGGGCATGGGCGACGAAATGCCTGTGTTGCTTATGTCTAATGCCCATAAATCCTTCTGTGATTGCAACCACAATGGAAATTGAGGCCCTAAAACCCAATATCTCAGAAACAAGGATTCCAACTGGAAAGGGGGAATCCAGTTTGCAACTTGCAGCCTTAAGATTAATTTGTTAGATGTTCCATCTAGATAGTTCAAGCTCACTAGTTTGATAAAGTGAGCTTCTGTCACAACACCACTAAGTAAATTATAAGAAAAGACTAAAGAAGTCAACTTTGAAAGTTGTCCGAGGCTATCAGGAAGGCTGCCATCCAGTAGGTTTGACCCAATATACAACTCCTCCAATGATGATAATCGTCCAATTGAGTATGGAATGGGACCAGAAATTTGATTACCACTAAGATCTAATGTTCTGAGAAATGACAAGTTTCCTATGGAATGAGGAATTATACCAGTTATATAGTTGTGGAACATAGATAGTGACTCCAAGGCAGGTGATTTGCACTCGAAAAAACTTTCAGGAAAATATGTCAGACTAATATTACCAATATTGTTATACCACAAATCGATCTCTCTCAAATTACAAAAGTTACCCAATGATTTAGGTAGTCTCTTAGTGAGTTGATTTTGAGACAAGTCGAGGCTAATAAGATTTGTTAGATTTTGAAGGGAATCTAGAACTGAACTTGAAATACCACAACCTCCAATATCTAACGAGATGAGATTACTACTGGACAACTCTTGAAATATTGAGGAAGAATTAATGAAATCATTCCAGCCAACATGAAGCAACTCAAGAGAAGTCAGATTGCGGAAGCTAGGAATAGGACCATGAAAATGACACCCACTTAAATCCAATGAAACTAGACTAGTTACACTGAATATCCACTGTGGTACTGAACTGTTAAAATCATTGACAGAAAGATCGAGAACAGAAAGGGATGTGAGATTGACACTAGGAACATACATGTGTAGATTTGAGAGTTCACATTCAGACAAATGTAGCTGGACCAAAGAGGGAAGGGTGTTAATCACCTGAAGCCAATCGGTTGCTTTGCTAAGGTCCACGCCACTCATATCGAGGTGATGCAACATACAAAGACTTGACAACCACTTCATATTCGCCATGCTCGTTTTTTGAAAATATGGATCATGAAAACTTCCAAGACACAGAACATGTAATTCTGAGAGATTCCCTAGTTGTGGAGGGATTGTTCCGCTAAAATTGGAATGAGAAAGGTTAAGGTACCTTAGGTTTTGAAAAGAAGCAATGAATTTAGGAACGTGGATGCCTCCAAAATCATTGCAACTCAAATCCAGATGCTTGAGTTGCTTTAGATCCAACAAAGATTGACTGATTTCCCCTTTCAATATCTGCTTTAAGGCTTCTTTGTACTCTTTCATGCGATTATCGTAATCTAGGATACTACATTGACCATCAAGTCCAGGAAGATGAATACGATGAACATGACCTGTCGAATTATCACAAGCTATCCCAGCCCATGTACAGCAGTCCTTGTTCTCAGCAACCCACGAGGCGAGTCGTTGTGATTCATCAGTGAGGCCACGCTTGAACTGGAGAAGTGCTTGTCTCTCAATGTCATTGCAGTGAGAGTTTTGATTAGATGAGCATAAACGAAACAAGGCCAAAACAACAAGTAAGAACAAGTGAAAACAAGAGAAACAAGAATATGAAGATGGAGCACTCATATTGTTTGATATTTGTTTAGAAGATGAGATGGGAGCTTAATCTAAACTGGAATATTTATAAGTACCAATAGTAGCTTTTACTTGGCTGTATGAATGGACTTAAACATCTAGTAAACGTCAAGTCAAGTAAACGAATGGTACACACATCAGTCTATACGGACACAAATAGCATCAGTTCAGTGTGTGGACATGATAAATGAGAGTGATGGATGAATAAAACAATTTAGATCAAGACAAGGTTAGCTGTCATCCAAAGTTAGTGGACATAAATGGAGAAGTCTGTAAATTTCAAGTTAGAAAACCAATCAAAATTGAGACCAATTTGTGAAAAGTTGAAATCAGTCATTTGTAGTAAACTTTGAACGAGTCCAAGTAAATCATGAAAGGTGCATGACTAAATCTGTGAAATTAAGCTCATATATGAATACCTAGTGAACTATATTTTGTCTTTTAGTCTAAATTAATCATCTTTGAATCATATAATAATTTAATAGTTGAGTAAAATGCCAAAAAGATACTCGAGTTTAGGTCATTTTTATAACTTCAAAATGAAACATTTTGTATCCGGGTCCCTATGGTTTCATTTTTGTTGTCATTTTCATTCAAATCACTAACTTAGTTAAAAAGTATTTTTAAGTCATGGATGATTTTGGCAATTTGCCTATTTATTTATTATTTTCTTTTTTATCTTTAAATAAAAAAAATAATAATTATAAGTATAATATATATACACACATTGGCCAAGCTTTATTGGGGCAGGGGTACCCCTACCAATTTTTTGCTCGTAGAGATACTTTTACAATAGTTTCTGATTATTTTTAGTGTAAAATATTAAATTTTTTAAGAGGTCGTCCCCCACAGATTTGGATTTTGAGAGTTTGTCTTCCACTGAGTTTTCGTTCAAGTTCTGCAATTGTATACACTCTATCTCCTTTATCTTACTCTCTTCTCCACCTCCACCTCCATCTCCATCACCACCACCACCACCACTGTTGCTGCCACAACCACCCCCTTCTATCTCGGTACTCGTATGTCATCTCTTCCGTCTACCCGTCGTACCAAACATCAGTACCACACGTCTCTCCCGTCGTGCCAAACATCATTAATTTATTATTATTTATTTATTAAAGGTAAAAAAGAAAATTAAAAAAATATTGTATAAATTTATAAATGTGTATATGCATATATATATATATATATATATATATATTTTATGTATAATTATTTTTTTGAAGATAAAATCAATAATTTAAAAATTAGAAAACAAAAGAATAATTGGGAAAGTGCCAATTGGTCTTTTTCACTCCAGGCCGTTAGATCAAGACAACAAATGAACGGCTGAGGTTTAACAGAGGACACCGAGTTCCGGATCGACCAATAGCGGCGACATATGGGGTGTCGCCGCTATTGCCCGTTATTCTTGTAGTGCAAAATCATCCCTGAGGTTTGAAATTGCCAAAATCATTCATGAGAGTTAACGATATATTTTAACTGAGTTTGCCTTTCGGATAGAAATATCAAAAAAAAAAAAAAAAAAAACAAAAACAAAAAAGATACCTCAGGACTCAGATACAAAATAGTTTCATTTTTGAACTGAAGGTGCATCCAAAAGTGACTTAAACTCAGGGGCTATTTTGATATTTTACTCCTTGACAGGAGAACCACACTACAACCAATGCACAGCCTGATCATAAATTGACCATTATAAATTTATCAAGCCGGATTTTGGTTTTCAATGCTAGCATAATCATTATTGTTGTCATTTGAGGTGTACAAAATAACCGGTTAATTAACCGTAACCGATGGTTATTTTTAATGGTTATTTTTAACCGTAGGTTAGTAACTGGTTATAAGTATTTAGTATAGGAACCGGTTATTAACTGGTTTTTTTAACCGATAGACCGGTTAACAGATAAAAAAACCGGAAAGTTCAAAAAAAGGCAAAATAACCGGTTAATTAACCGAACCGGTTAAAGTAATTAACCGGATCAGTTAAAAAAATAACCGGTTAAAGTAATAACCAGTTAAAGCATTAACCGGTTAAAGTCAAAAAGTCAAATTAAACGGTATAACTGGTTAACAAAAAAAAGTTAAATTAACCGGTATGCCATAATGTAGACATACCCATAGGCATTCAAGGAATATTTATATATTTTATCTTCCGTTTATATAATTAAACATTTTTTCATGTCTTTTGGGATTTTCGGCATCTAGCTTTATGCAAGCCTTCTTAACATACAGTTTAACCAATAAAAAATATATAAAATATATTCTTTTCTGCTACTTATAATATATAAAAAAAATATTAGATGTTATGAACTTGTAGTAATTTGAAGTCTTCCAAAAATGGAAACTTTATTTTTACTTTTCAACAAAACATTTAAATTATGTATTTTGTATAAAAGTCTATACATTATACAATCTATAAAATCATTTTAAGTGTGAAGACATATTCATGATCTTTCAAAACAAAAATGAAAACATGTTCATACCTTTCCAAAAATGGAAACTTTATTGGTACTTTTTCCACAAAATTCTTCGATCATGGATTTTATTTAAAATTCATACTCTACATATTGTATAAGACCATTTCAAGTGTGAAATGATGTTAATAACATTTTTGTTAATGAATCTTGCTATATCTAAACATACATCATACTTTTAAACATGAAGATGCAAGATTCATGTTTACTACACTTAAACAACTTCAAGATCATCAAAAACTATCAATTAAATCACATAATCAAAGTAGTATTTTTAGTTATATTAGTGTTTTTCAAGTGGGTTTTAAATAGCTTTCACGATGATCTTGCACATTTGTGTTTAAACATAATCATGAAAAATGTAGTTGTAAGACATGAAGCTTACTAGCTTGAGATGAACAAGATGAAGGTGATGATAATGTAAAGAAAAAAATGAAGATCCAAGTGCTTAAAGTTTTGATAAAGTGCTTCAAGTGTGTCCCCAAGTCTTGCAAATCCTTTAAATCATCCATGGACATCCATGATTATATGAATTTTTTGAGTTTGAAGCCCGAAAAAAATGACGGTGGGAGTGTTTGGGTGAGCCGATTTTAGAGAGAGAGAGAGGGAGAGGAGGGAGATGAAAAGTTTTGAGTTTTGTTGGAAATGTGAATGAGGTGCTTGTTTGATTACACTCTTACACCTCTCCATACACTAATCATCTTTACAAATGAACCAACACATCAAACTTTGGTGAGTAATGGGAGACCCACCCCAAAACCGTGAGGGGGGGGGGGGGGTAGTGGTTTTGTATATTTTTTTTATATAAAATCTTGATATATTTTATAAACCTTCTAAACTTTGGTAAATTTATATGATTAGTTTTTATAAAAACCAACTATCCAACATATTAAAGTGAGGTTATATTATGTCCAACTAGCTCACTAGACTTATTATTTCGTTGTTTGGTTGATAGACTCGGTTCAGGTTTCGGTTTCGTACCGGGTCCAATACCAAAATTTTAAATTAATAATGTAATTTGTTCACGCAAATATTCTTATTATATTTTTATTGTCCAAATTTATTAACTAGTTTTTCTGGACTAGTAACCTTGTTATTTTGGACACAGTTCCAGTACCGACTCTGTTGTCGGGTAATTACCGAACTAGTTGTGTAGCCTTAAATCATAAGATTTATATATGGATTTTTGTGCTGTTTTAATAACCCAAATATTATTTATAATAAATAATATTCATTTTTTGGATTTTTCAGACAATTGCTATATTGTTCTGTAGAGTGTCGTACACTTCTGCAGAATCGCGGAGTTAATCTGCGGATCGGACAATTTTAATGTTTATATAAAATCTTTAGAAGTATTAAGCATAAATTACTTCTAACTAATGTTTTCATGTAATTTGTATAAAGATGTATTAGATATACAAAAGGATAAAAATAATAATAATAATAATAATAATAATACAAACAACACAATATTTGTTTGTAAATTTGTACAAACACATCTTATATAGGATAAATTTCGCACAAGGGTATAATATCGGGAAAGCTCTTAACCTTCCAAGAGGTGATATATCTCTAATCTCACCCGGATCCTTTGGATCTAGGAAAACATGGTGACACGAGACGTATCTGTAAATAATAAAAATCTAAAATAACTAATCAATATCATTAGTTGTGATTTTGTTTATGTTATGTTTAGTATTTCATATTTTATTTTCATCGTACACTTAATTTCAATGAATCACAAAATGTAACTTGTGAGTAGATCTTTTCCTACACTTTTTTATCATTTAAATGTTTTGGGGTGTATCATGCGCATTGTTTCGTCAGTTCAAATTTTCATTATCCAACTACATGCGAGTTTCAATTGTGTAATTATGTGGTAGTTGTAGTTGTTTATTGTTTGTGTTACTAACCAATGTCGCTAACCAAAATCGCAAGTAATTTTCACATGGATCTATAGGCTGACTAGGTTCCCCACGGCCATGGGTTGTAGCTTAGTATCGCCACCACATTTAGATTCACTCGTCGGTGGGCTTGAATCTCATATTTACACTTACACTGTTATTATCACCGCCTTACCGGACTTTTACATTATTACATCACCATGATTGGTTGGTTGGTTGTGTTTGGTTTGACTATTTGGATTATTTGTTTATCAAATAATTACCATTGAATCACATGTTAACATATGAAGATCGAGCACTCATATTGTTTGATATTAGTTTAGAAGATATGATGGGAGCTTAATCTAAACTCGAATATTTTTAAGTTCCAACTGTAGCTTTTACTTGGCTGTACAGATGGGCTTAAACATCTAGTAAAAACCAAGTCAAGTAAACTAATGGTACACACACACGTCAATCATCTATCATCAATCTATATGGACACAAATAGCTTCATTTTGTGGACATAAATGAGACTGATGGATGAATAAATCAATTTAGAATAAGTCAAGGTTAACTGTCCATCCAAAGTTAGTGGACATAGATAGAGAAGTCTATAATGAGCTTCATTTCAAGTTAGAAAACCAATCAAAATTTGGACCAATTTGTGAACAAACAAGTAGAAATCAGTCATTTATAGTCGACTCTGAACGGGTCCAAGTAAACTATGAAAGGTGTATGATTAAATCAGTCAAATTAAAATCATATATGATTTAATTTATGGATACCAAGTGAACTATAATTTTTTCTTTGAGTCTAAATTAATCATCTTTGAATCATATAATTTGATAGTTTTAAGTGATAAAATCATAGAACCACAGTCAATGGATGGCCTGATCGTAAATCGACCATCATAATGTATACACAACCATAGGCATTCAAGGAATATTTATATATTTTATTTTTATGGTCAATATATATAAACTCTTTCAATTTTTTTGGGATTTTGGGCATAAACTATATTTTATTTTTATGGTCAATACATATAAACTCTTTCAATTTTTTGGGATTTTGGGCATCTAGCTTTCTGCAAGCCAGCTCAAGTTTATCAGTAGGATTTCAAATTTAAATTAACATCAACGAATAACTTAGAAAAAAAATTGTATCCAATCCTGGTACTTGTAAGTTTCTTAATCATTAGCGTTATAATTATATTGTAAAAAACATGTTGTAATTCTTACGCTACTAAAATATTATGTTTAATAATAAATTTGGTATGGTCGTTCAAAAAATAATAATAAGTTTGATATATGTATTATGTTATCTTATTTATAAAGCACCAAATTTCATGCATTTTCTACTAATTCTTAAAGAAATATCTAACCAATTAACTTTTTTTACTGGAATTTGGTGATTTGAATATATGTTTTTTCTTTAATTTAGTACTATTATAAATTAATTATTGAAAGTTGTAAGGAGAAAAAAGTATGTTTAATTGTTTATAGATAAAAATAAAATAAAATATGTGGACGTAAGTGAGGTCATTTTGTCAAGTAAAGGAGTGGAAGAGAGTTTTGGTTTAGGATAATAAGACCAAGTTCCAGAACAATTTATAAAAAGTCGAGATAATAAATGAGACCGTTTTAGAATAAATCAATCAAGTTATCATCCCCACACCCTTCTACATGATGGTGAGTAGTTCAATTAGTTTGAAATTAATTTTTTTCTTGGATTACATAATAAATAATTTCTGGCATTCTATTGTGAGTCTGAAACGTGATACAACTTTAACATCGAAAGGTAGATAACTAGCAGGTGTTAAAATCTGTAACGCCCGATTTCAACCACTTTTACATCATTATCAAACTAGCGAAAAATCTACGTCAAAACATTAACAAAAATAAGCACGTAATGTTAGGTCGATTTTGAATAGAGTTTATATGTATAGATAGATAAAAATAAGATCAAAAGTATTTATAAAAAGTAAAAATAATTTTTAAAACTATTTATTTATTATAAGGCTGAAGGGTGTGAGGGTCGTGTTTATCAATTAGCATGATGTTTGTACGTGTTTATCAATTAACATGGTATTAGAGCTCTATTTGATCCATGTTTATTGTTTTCGATTACGTATGAGTATGTAGAAGGTGTTTGTAGGGCATGAATTAGCTTATGACTAATTGGTTCTAGCTTCTCATCTCATTCTCTCTGTATTTCCCATCTTCTTCTTAATGCTTTTATTAATAAATCTGTGTTAACTATCTGAGATTTATCATCTTGTAATTGATTAGTGAATATCATTTTGCTTCATTAGGATATAACTCCAGTAAGTTCCTAGCATCAGAAACTTAGCTGCAAGTCGCGTTACCTAATGAGCAAGTAAAATTTGATCCAATATTCATATGTAAGAAGGCCCGGTGCAATAGATATCAATGTTGTCCTTCTCAGACACTTAGTTTCAAAAGGCATGCATGAGAAGCGAGGCGATCGGGAAAACGCCTCAGGGTCTAGAGGCAGCGCATGTGCGTCAAAATTAGGGTCTGGAGGAGGCTAGAATGTAAGAACTGAAAGCCCGAAGAGATTATGAATCGGTTTACTTGATGAAGGTTAATATGTAAATGGGATGAGAGAGGTGAAGCTTTTGGTTGTACATAAAGCAATGTCTTGCGCATGTGAAGCTCTCGCCTTGTGCCTCGAATTTTAGGACATAAATGCCTCGGAGGGCCTCATGTATCTTTTAAAACAAACTTGGACGCACAGTTCTTGACCAGCTGCGTTGACTTCATATCTGTCATTAATACTAGTGGCTCTAGACGAGTCCAAGTCACTCTTCTCACTAAGTAATAAGAATGATGGTTTGTTTGTAATGGGAAATCAAGATACTAATCAATCTTTATGTATTTACTTAAGTATATACATTGTTGGATTGACACCTACTCAATTGTCATAACCCGTAATTTTGATAAAACTGAAAGATAGGAGGATCCTTGATCCACTCCCTCAAAATGTCATTCAATATATAGACCAATTACATTAACTACAATCCCTTATTTTAGGGATGAGATTATATGCCTAATTTACACAAAATATATGCTAAATATATACATATGCTATTACACCCCCGTAGTCGAAACAGAGGTTCTCGGACGTTGAGACTGGATCTGAAATCATCAAACAGTATACATGGCAGGCCTTTGGTGAAGATATCAGCCTATCTGGTAACGAGACGGGACGTGCAGAACTCGGACCTGACCACGCTAAACTTGCTCACGAACAAAGTGGATATCCAACTTTATATGTTTAGTGCGCTGATGTTGTACCGGGTTCCAAGTAAGATGGATGGCACGAGCAAGGGGGCGGCGGAGTTCAAGCAATAGATTCCAGAGCCAACAGATTTCAGCAACGACGTTGGCTACTCCTCGATATTCCGCCTCTGCACTAGAGCGTGATTTTGTCAGCTGACGCTTAGACGACCAGGAGATGAGATTTCCACCAAAATAAACACAATAACCGCTAGTGGATCGTCTGGTGTCGGGGCAGCCTGCCCAGTCAGCGTCGGTGTATGCAATAAGCGTAGGGTCTGGTGAGGAACCAAGAGTGAGACATAGAGAAGAAGTACCCTTTATATATTTGATAATGCGGTTTAGAGCGTTCCAGTGTTCGATCTTTGGCGCATGCATGTGAATACATATCTGCTGCACGGCGTAGCTGTTGTCGGGTCGAGTAAATGTCAGATACTGAAGGGCACCTGCAAGACTACGATAAAGCGTAGGGTCATGGAAATCGTCTCCTACATAGCTGCCAAGTTTGGCTTGCGTGTCAACTGGGGTCGAAACAGGGTTACAGCTTTCCATGCCAGCTCGTGTGATAATTTCCCTAGCATAGGACTGTTGACTTAGAAACATAGAGTTTTGGTTCCTGGTGACGGAGATCCCTAGAAAGGAACTGAGGGGGCCAAGATCCTTCATGGCAAATTCGGTAGCCTGGTGAGCCATGAGTTCTGAGCGTAGGGCAGCAGTGGATGTGACCAGAAGAATGTCGTCGACATATAACAGAAGATATGCAACGGAGGGGCCCGAATGCAGAGTAAAGAGGGAGGCATCACACTTACTTTGCTGAAATCCAAGAGTGAGGACATAATCTGTGAATCGTTGATACCAGACACGTGGTACCTGTTTGAGACCATAGGGTGATTTCTTGAGTCGACAGACATGGTCAGGTTTGCCTCAATGTCGAAATCCCATAGGCTGGTACATATAAACTGTTTCCTGTAAGGTGCCATGGAGAAATGCATTGGTTACATCTAGTTGATGAACCTCCCAAGCCTGAGAAAGAGCAATAGATAATACAGTATGTATGGTGCCCTGTTTAACCACTGGGCTAAACGTGTCCCCGCAATCAACTCCGACCTGTTGTAACCTGCCATCACAAACCAACCGAGCTTTGTATCGTTCCAAAGACCCATCAGATTTAAATTTATGTTTAAAAAACCACATGCTACGAATGACATTCATATGAGGTTCACGCGGAACTAACTCCCAAGTCTCGTTTTTAATAAGAGCATTATACTCGTTAGTCATGGCTGTTAGCCATTCTGGAACGGACAAGGCATCAGTGGGTGTTTTTGGAATAGGAACAATGGTTTGATTGCAGGTGGTGGTGTGGAGGTTAAGATGTTGTTTAGGTTTGCGTATCCCGTCCATTGCACGGGTTCGCATGGTCCGGGTGGGAGGTGGTGGAGACGGTGGTGGGGCGGCAGGTGTGGGGGCCGAGCCGGGTGAGGTTGGCTGCGGGTGAGGTGGAGAGGTGGACGTGGGATGTGGCTGGGTTGAGTTAGCGGATGGAGGGGGTGTTGCTGGGCTGGGCCGGATAACGGTGAGGGAGGGGGAGGGGGAGTGTGAAGTGGGCTGTTGGGGTGTTGGGCCGGACTGGAATGGGTAGTTGGGTTAGGTGAAATATAAGGCCAAAATAATGGATTCAGGTGAGTGTCTAAGAAGGAGTAGGTTGGAGGTGGCTGAATGTGGTTTTTGAAAGGAAATGTAGTTTCGTCAAACGCCACATGGCGGGAAAGAATTATTTGTTTGGAAAGAAGGTCAAAACACTTATAGCCTCTATGGGACAGTGGGTAGCCAAGGAAAACACACGGGGTGGAACGGTTTTGTAATTTGTTAATGGTGGTTGACGGTGTGAGAGGGTAACAGAGACAACCAAACACCCGAAGGTGATCATAAGTGGGGGTACGATGGTAAAGGAGTTAAGTGGGGTTTTTTTTTTGAGTGTTTTAGAGGGTAAAATATTGAGAAGGTAAGTGTTGGTTTCCAAGGCATGGTCCCAAAAATTTCCGGGAAGTGAGTCGTGAGACAAGAGTGTTCGGATCATGTTGTTTATGGTTCGGATTTGGCGTTCGGCTTTGCCATTTTGGGAGGATGTGTGAGGGCATGATAGGCGAAAGCGCATACCATGTTGATCGAAAAAGGTTTGGAAGTTGTTGTTGATGAATTCGCGGCCGTTGTTACATTGTAGTGTTTAATATTTCTCTCAAATTGGGTTTTTATATAATTGTAAAAGTGACAAAAGATGTCGTAAACTTGTGATTTTCGAGAGATGGGGTATGTCCATAGAAAATTAGTAAAATCATCAATGAACAATATATAGTATCTATGACTCCTTATACTAAGTACGGGTGAGGTCCACAAGTCACTATGTATGATATCAAACGGCTGAAAAATTGGAGTACTAGAATTAAAGAAAGGTAAATGGGTACTCTTGCCAAAAACACAAGATTGACAAACATGCTTAGTAAAAGTATCAAAATGAACGTTATTGGAATGTTTTAAAAATTGTAAAGATGCATGTCCTGGGTGGCCAAGACGTTGATGCCAAAGGTCAGAGGTGATGGATGCAAAGGCTGATGGTCTGGTGTGCTTCCGAATCCCAAGACTAGAGGGTACATGTCACCGCTGCTGTTGCACCGAAGGATAGGGATCTGGGTCTTGTAGTCCTTCACAAGAAAACCAAACGGGTCAAATTCAACAGAAACAGAATTTTCGGTGGTAAACCGACAGACTGAGATAAGGTTTTTGACAAGTTTACGGGTATATAAGACATTTTTAAGGACAAAGGGTGGGAAGGGTGGTGGTAAGATTTTTGTGCCATGTCCGAGTACAGGGATGGTTGAACCATCACCAACAAGTATTGACTGAGGAATGCTATTATTAAAAAAAATATTGGTAGTTACCTTGCGTGTTTCCCATGGTTGAATTCGCCCCTGTGTACATGTATTGAGTGGTGTCTGGTTGGTTCAGGGACATTCTGTACATCGCCTGCTCAATATCAGTGGGTGTATAGTGTGACAACCCAATTTTTCAAGGTCTTCCCTTGACACGTTACTTGTTTCACAACTGTGTTTTCATAATTCGTTGCGTTGTAATACGTGCACCTTTGTTATATGATTAATGAATTGTTATATTGTTTGGTTAATTGATGAAAACTTATGAAATGTTTAAATTTTATAAACTTAACACATGCATCCTCATAATTGACGAAGAATAGGACTTTCGTCACAATCCTTACTCGACGAAACATTGGACTTTCGTCATCACCCGTACTCGACAAAGTACTGGACTTTCGTCATCGACATCATGACGAAGAATGGTTCTTCATCGAGGCCTTTATTCGCCGTGTGTGGCTTGTGGCCCAGGTGAGGCCCAAGTACGAATCAGTTATATTTACCTCATATTCGCATAACAATACGTCAAATCACAATCGGCGAAACCCTAGGCAAACCCTAAGCTCTCACTCACCTCTCCTCTCCTCCTTCGAACCCGACGACAAACTCTCCCAGATCCGAGTTTCCTTCGATTCCTTCTTGATTACGGTTAGTGTATGATTCCCATGGTTCTATCAATCTATTTGTCATACTTGGATATGTGATTTCATAGTGTGATAATTGGACAGTAGCATAGTATGATGATTCATGTTTGGATTGTATGATAAAAAGGAATTGTAGAAAACATCTTATGTTAGCCTGTTATTGAAAATATTGTAGAAGCATGATCAGGGATTAGTTGTATGATTGGTTGGGAACATATGTAAACATCGCATAACAATAGTAATACGAAATCAAGTGAATTGATGAATTGTTGATGATGGTGGTTTAATCGATTATGGTTCTTAGTGGTATGATTAGGGTTCATGTTTTGATCTATGATTGTATGTTAATAAATTTTGGATTCCTATTAATGATTGGTGGGAAGACATTTCAAATGTTTAGCGAAACTGATTGATGTGATTTAGGCAGAACCTTGAAAACTGTTATGAATGGCGACAAAGGTCTTTCTCCCCACGAAGTTACTCTGTCGACGAAATACCTTAGTATTTCGCCACCTCCATGTCGACGAAATACCTTAGTATTTCGCCACCTCCATGTCGACGAACTATCTTGATATTTCGTCGCCCTGAAGGAACTTCACCAACAGACTGTGGTCTTGAATGTGCATGATATTGGATGACTATGTTACTGCCTGTTAAGGATGTTAGTTATGACTGTGGAAATATAAATTGATTTTTATATGAATGGCACAATTAGCTGTTAGGTGCTGATATGAAACTTACATATGAGGTGTGGATTTGCATGAGCTTGAATAGCTGCTATGTGTGACTTGGTGATCGTTTCTTTGAATGCACACTACGATTATAAACTTATAGTCATACCGAGCAAACCAAGGTGAGTTCACTTCTCTCAAAACAAGCATGCGTCCGGCGGAAACAATCAAACTGAGAAAACTTGTAAATGGATTTTCATAAACCCATATCCTCGTAGGGGATATGAGGCAGTTTTCAAATACCCACATCCTTGTAGGGGATGTGAGGCGGATTTCGCAAATGCATATCCTTGCAGGGGATATGCAACGGTTTCCAGTAAACATTAATGTTGGATGATACACTCACATTCTATCACTTAAGTCCCATCATACTACCGGGTTGGTTGCTTATAGGGCAACGAGGTTATTAGTTGATACCGCTATTAGGTTTGGTACCCTCACGACGTATCTGGATAGGACGGGCGTGAACTAATAACTTTAAATCATGACCAATGTTTGATAGAGCATTGGAGAAGGGCAAAAAGGGTCGTCTGCGGTATCAAGTTATTATCAGCATAACATATCATAAGTTGCTACTTGGTATTAAACGGTTAAAACAAACTGTGAACTCACCAGCGTGTCAGATACACTTTTTATGCATGCTTGCAGGACCTTAGGTACACTGTTATGGAACTTGCTATCTGGGTTGCTGGAGTGGTCATGGGTCGTGGCATTTGGAACACTTCTTGATGTTGCATTGTTTAACACTTTTATTTAAACAAACTATTATGGTTCCGCTGAACATGTTGATTTTATTATTTGGTGTTTGAATTATACAATTACATTTAATGAAAGGTTTTATCTTATCTTATATGTATATGGTTCAATGTGATTAGTGGCTTGATCCTGGTACGTCACACGCATAGCGGGGGTTCCCGCTGGTGGTATTTTTTTGGGGGTGTGAGAGTTTGGTATCAGAACCACCGGTTATAGTGAACTAGGTTTTAAAAACGTTTTCATAAAACCATACTATAACCAAACAGTATCGAAAACGACCATGACACTCAGCCCCAGATTGCAAGGTTCGTCCTCTGTTTACTATATGCATTACTTGTTTAGTAGTCACACACTCACGACTTTCAAGAAACTACATACTAGATACCATGATGTGATTACTTGTGCTGCATGTTTTAGTGAAGCTTAATAGTGTGACACTACCCATCAACTATTGTGATCCTTAGTCCTGTACTATCTTCCATTTTGCTATTTGAATGTGGGGAACCTTCTAGCGCGAGTTAAGAGGCACTGAGATAAGCATGCAAATTACCTTATTATTATGGGTGCACACATAATAATAATGTGGGGTGCATGTAAGTGTGAAAGGGGTTCCGCTCTGTTGTTTGATGTAAACTTTGTAGTTTGTAGATTTCATCGTGAGGTTTGACTCCTACCTTATCTCGACTCTTAACCTTTTCCCTTTTCTTATATAGAATCATGAGCGGATGGGGCCATGGGCGTGGTCACATTGCGATGACTCAGGCTGAGTTGACAAACTTAATTAACACAAGTGTGGCTGAGGCCTTGGCAGCCTATCAAGCTGGTACGATATGTGCCAAATACCCTTTATTCTTGTATCACGTACTCAATTCTTACCCGTGCGCTGTAATTTCTTTCATCCTTAGGTTAGCAAGCGAATCAAAACTAGAACAATCAACCGGTGTGTACGTTCAAAATGTTCATGGATTGCAAGCCTCAAACTTTTAGTGGAGCTGAAGGTCCCGTAGGACTGCTCCGTTGGTTCGAGAAAGCCGAATCCGTTTTTGCCATGTCTAACTGTCCAGAGGGGGACAGGGTGAAGTTTGCTTCTGGCACCTTAGAGGACGGTGCTTTGACTTGGTGGAATGCTCAGGTGCAGATGCTGGGCATTGAGATGGCAAACACTACTACCTAGGATGATTTTAAAGAACTGATGAGGGATGAGTACTGTCCTCGTGATGAAGTGCAAAAGCTGGAAAACGAGTACTATAACCTGAAGATGGAGGGATCTGAAATCGAGGCATACACAAAACGGTCTCACGAGCTGGCCTACATGTGTCCTAACCTATCTCGACCACCACCTCATAGGATTGAACTCTATATTAAGGGATTGGCACCACAAGTCAAGGGATTAGTCACTGCATAAAATCTCAACGACCTACCCCGGATTATCAGACTGGCTCACAAGATCACTGATCAGGAGGTGGAGCGTGGCTCGCTGCCACCACGTGTTGTTGCTACTACAACTGCTGCTACTGTTACCACCACCATTGACAACAAGTGTTAGTGGAACGGCGCAGATAAGGCAAAAAACTCAAACCAATCGAAAAAGAAGCCTGATAACAACAGGAGCCGCAGTTTTAGTCAATCATCTTTGGTTAATCAGAATCAGAACCACAGCCAGACTTCCGGTTACGCAGGAAAATAGCCGAAGTGCAATAAGTGTGGTTTCCACCATTATGGCCAGTGTAGTCGAGCATGTCAAAGGTGTGACAAGGTGGGTCACATGGTGAAAGATTGTAGAGCTCCACATCCCAAGCAACCACAGCAACAACCCCAGCAACAGCAACAGAGGCAACAACCCAAGCAGAATCGGGGTAATCAGAGGGGATGCTCTCAGTACGGTAGTGAAGGGCATTTCAAGAAGGATTGCCCGCAATTGAATCAGAATGCCAACAAAACAATGGGTGAAATCGCCAGAATAACAACAACGCGGGAAACAACAACAATGGGAATAACGGTGGGAATGCGCTCGCGGTAGGACGTTCACTATTGGGGCAGGCGATGCAAGGAACGATGGCAACGTTGTGACCGGTACGTTCTCTGTTAATGGTATTATTGCTTCTGTGTTATTCGACTCTGGTGCCGACTGTTGTTATGTGTCTTTGGGGTTCAGTCGTCAGTTAGGGTTGACTCCTACGCCTCTTGTAAACAAACACGTAGTTGAATTAGCCGATGGCAAGTCGATAGAAGCCACACATGTACTCTTAGGGTGTAAACTCGATCTTCTAGGTCACGAGTTCGACATTGACCTTCTTCACATCACTCTTGGTAGCTTTGATATAGTTGTTGATATGGATTGGTTGTCAAAACATCGAGCAGACATACTTTGCAGGGAGAAGATTGTGTGCATACCTCTCCCCAGAGGGGAACCGTTAACCGTTCAAGGTCATCAAGGTGGTGCAACCGTTAACATTATTTCATCTATGAAAGCTCAGAAGTGCTTACGGAAGGGCTACCCTGCTATTCTTGTACTTGTTACTGATACCTGGCCTGAAGAGAAGAAAATCAAAGATTTACCAGTCGTACGGGAGTTTCCTGACGTTTTTCTTGAGGAACTTCCAGGTTTACCTCCACATCATCAGGTGGAATTCCAAATTGATCTTACACCAGGAGCAGCACCGATTGCTCGTGCACCTTATCGTCTTGCACCTGGAGAGTTGCAAGAATTGTCCAATCAACTCCAAGAACTGTTGGATAAGGGCTTTATCAGACCCAGTTCTTCGCCTTGGGGAGCCCCGGTGTTGTTTATAAAGAAAAAGGATGGATCCTTTCACATGTGTATTGATTATCGTGAACTCAACAAGGCGACGGTCAAGAATCGTTATCCTTTGCCTCGCATTGACGACCTATTCGACCAGTTGCAAGGGTCGAGCTTCTACTCGAAGATTGATCTAAGATCGGGCTATCATCAGATGTGAGTCCAAGAAGAGGATGCTCCAAAAACAGCTTTTCGCACGCGGTATGGCCATTACGAGTTCCTGGTCATGCCATTCGGGTTAACTAACGCACCAGCGGTATTCATGGATCTCATGAACCGCGTATGTAAACCATATCTTGACGATTTTGTCATCTTGTTTATCGACGACATTCTGATCTATTCTAAGAGCAAGGAGGACCACGAGCGGCACCTGCGTCTGATCTTGGAGCTCTTGAGAAAGGATCAGCTTTACACAAAATTTTCTAAGTGTGACTTTTGGATTCGAGAAGTACACTTCCTCGGCCATATCGTTAATGAATCGGGGATACACGTGGATCCTGCTAAGATTGACTCAATTAGGAGTTGGGCAGCACCAAAGAATCCTTCAGAAGTCCTGCAATTCCTTGGTCTCACTGTGTACTATCGAAGATTCATTGAAGGTTTTTCAAAGATTGCTCAACCCCTCACTGCTCTGACACAGAAAGGCGTCGTATATTCTTGGGGAACGAAGCAGGAGGATGCATTCCAACATCTGAAGTAAAAACTCTACAGCGCATCGATTCTGTCTCTACCTGAGGGTACCGAAGATCTCGTTGTGTATTGTGAGGCCTCTATTCAGGGTCTCGGTTGCGTGTTGATGCAACGCGAGAAAGTTATAGCTTACGCCTCTCGACAGTTGAAGGTTCACGAGAAGAACTACACAACTCATGACTTAGAGTTGGGAGCCATGATTTTTGCACTCAAAATCTGGAGGCATTACTTGTACGGTACCAAATGCACTATTTATACCGATCACTTCAGCATATCTTTGACCATAAGGAATTGAATATGCGACAACGTCGCTAGGTAGAACTCCTAAACGACTACGACTGTGCAATCAAGTATCATCCAGGTAAGGCTAACGTTGTAGTTGATGCCCTTAGTCGAAAGGAAACAAAACCCAAACATGTCCGCGCTTTGCAGCTCACCATCCACTCTAACCTCCCTAACCAGATCCGTTCTGCTCAAACTGAAGCGTTGAAAGAGGGAATCATTAAAGCTGAGTATTTACGGGGCATGGAGAAACGACTCGTAAAGAGATTTGATGGCATTTACTACTTCATGGAGCGAATATGGATTCCTCTGTTTGGTAACCTTAGAGATCTTGTAATGGACGAAGCGCACAAATCTCGATACTCTGTTCATCCGGGTTCGGATAAGATGTATCAGGACCTTAAAGTCTTATACTGGTGGCCGAAGATGAAGGCCCACATCGCGACTTATGTAAGTAAATGTTTGACTTATTCAAAGGTCAAGGTGGAGTATCTGAAACCCTCATGCCTACTTCAGCAACCAGAAATACCTATGTGGAAATGGGAACAAATCGCCATGGATTTTGTCATTGGGCTACCTAGAACTCAAAACGGAAATGATACCATCTGGGTGATCGTTGACCGTCTCACAAAATCTGCACACTTCCTCGCAATCAAAGGAACTGACAAGTTCTCGCAGTTGGCTGGTATATATCTAAAAGAAGTGGTTTCCAGGCATGGGGCGCCAACCTCCATTATCTCTAATCGAGATCCGCGTTTCATATCCAATTTGTGGCAAGCGATGCACAAATCATTTGGCTCACGTCTCGACATGAGCACTGCCTATCACCCTCAAACGGATGGTCAGAGTGAGCGAACCATCCAGACATTGGAAGACATGCTGCGAGCATGGGTTATCGATTTTGGTAAAGGTTGGGAGAGACACTTACCCTTGGTGGAGTTTTCTTACAATAACAGTTACCATACCAGTATCCAGGCAGCTCCGTTCGAGGCTTTATATGGGCGGAAATGTCGATCTCATCTCTGTTGGGCTGAAGTGGGAGACAGCCAAATCACAGGCCCGGAACTTGTGCTCGAAACTTCTGAGAAGATTGTACAAATCAGAAATCATATGGCGGTGGCGTGCAACCGTTAGAAAAGCTACGCTGACAAGCGTAGGAAACCTTTGGAGTTTGCTGTAGGCACTCGCGTTATGTTAAAAGTCTCACCCTGGAAGGGTGTGGTACGTTTTGGGAAACGCGGCAAGCTTAATCCGTGTTATGTTGGGCCGTTCAAAATTCTGGAATGAATTAGTAAGGTGGCATACAAGCTCGAGTTACCTGCTGAGCTGGGTAACGTTCATGATGTTTTCCATGTTTCACAGTTGAAGAAGTGTTTGTCTGACGAAACACTTGTAGTACCGTTTCAAGAGCTGAAAATTGATCACAAGTTGCAGTTTGTCGAAGAACCAATCGAAATTATGGACCGGGAAGTCAAGGTTCGTAAGCATAGCCAAATTCTAATCATGAGAGTTCGTTGGAACTCAAGGCATGGACCGGAATTCACATGAGAACGCGTGGATCAGATGAAGCTCAAGTATCCTCACCTTTTCCCAACTGAACAACCTAATCCTGGTGCAACCAATGAATTTCGGGACGAAATTCCCTTTCAAGTTGGGGATGATGTGGCACCCAAGGAAAATCCACGATCATCCTGATCCGACACTTCGCCACTTTTGGTTTACTTATCAAATTTTTGGACGAAATTTCTTTCAAGTTGGGGATGATGTGACAACCCAAGTTTTCAAGGTCTTCCCTCGACACGTTACTTGTTTCACAACTGTGTTTTCATAATTCGTTGCGTTGTAATACGTGCACCTTTGTTATATGATTAATGAATTGTTATATTGTTTGGTTAATTGATGAAAACTTATGAACTGTTTAAAGTTTATAAACGTAACACATGCGTCTCATAATTGACGAAGAATAGGACTTCCGTCACAATCACGAAGAAGAAACATTGGACTTTCGTCATCACCCGTACTTGACGAAGCACTAGACTTTCGTCATCGACATCACGAAGAAGAATGGTTCTTCGTCGAGGCCTTTATTCGCCGTGTAGGCTTATGGCCCAGTTGAGGCCCAAGTACAATCAGTTATATTTACCTCACATTCTCATAACATTACGTAAGATCACAATCGGCGAAACCCTAGGAAAACCCTAAGCTCTCACTCACCTTTCCTCTCCTCCTTCGAACCCGACGACAAACTCTCCTCGATCCGAGTTTCCTTCGATTCCTTCTTGATTACGGTTAGTGTATGATTCCCATGGTTCTATCTATCTATTTGTCATACTTGGTTATGTGATTTCATAGTGTGATAATTGGACAGTAGCATAGTATGATGATTCATGTTTGGATTGTATGATATAAAGGAATTGTAGAAAACATCTTATGTTAGACTGTTTTTGAAAATATTGTAGAAGCATGATCAGGGATTAGTTGTATGATTGGTTGGGAACATATGTAAACATCGAATAACAATAGTAATATGAAATCAAGTGAACTGATGAATTGTTGATGATGGTGGTTTGATCGATTATGGTTCTTAGTGGTATGATTAGGGTTCATGTTTTGATCTATGATTGCATGTTAATAAAATTTGGATTCATGTTAATGATTCGTGGGAAGACGTTTCAAATGTTTAGCGAAACTAATTGTTGTGATTTAGGTAGAACCTTGAAAAGTATTATGAATGGTGACGACGGTATTTCTCCCCACGAAGTTACTCTTTCGACGAAATACCTTAGTATTTCACCACCTCCATGTTGACGAAATACCTTAGTATTTCGCCACCTCCATGTCGACGAACTATCTTGATATTTCGTCGCCCTGAAGGAACTTCACCAACAGACTGTGGTCTAATGTGCATGATATTGGATGACTATGTTACTGCATGTTAAGGATGTTAGTTATAACTGTGGAAATATAAATTGATTTTTATATGAATGGCACAATTAGCTGTTAGGTGTTGATATGAAACGTACATATGAGGTGTGGATTTGCATGAGCTTGAATAGCTGCTATGCGTGACATGGTGATCGTTGCTTTGAATGCACACTACGATTATAAACTTATACGTGTACAATGTGAATGTAAACTGATTACGTATACCTGAATACCATAGGCTTTGACTGATTGAGTGTGAATGAATATCTAGTCATTCCGAGCAAACCAAGGTGAGTTCACTTCTCTCAAAACAAGCATGCGTCCGGTGGAAACAATCAAACTGAAAAAACTTGTAAACGGATTTTCATAAACCCATATCCTCATAGGGGATATGAGGAAGTTTTCAAATACCCACATCCTTGTAGGGGATGTGAGGCGGATTTCACAAACACATATTGATACGTTGTCGAAAACTGGTGCTTGTAATTGTTTAATTTGATGTTTTTACGCAAGTTTTAATTTCGAATAGCCTACTTTTGATTAGATACTTGTTTTGCAGGTCTAGCGGAGTTTAAGGAGCTTTTCGGGAGCTTTACGGGTCACCGGAGTGAAAACGGGACCACCGGGACGCAAAACGGGTCAACCGGGAGCAAGGAATGCGAAAAACGAAGAATCGGACTTGGAGGCACCATCGCCAATGCCCATATGGCCCATCGCCGATGGTATGTATAAATCCCCGTCGTCCGTTTTTGTCCGAAGAAAGCAACATTGGCCGTCGGCCATAACAACATTTGCACGCACCGTCGCCGACGGTGGTCAGGCCTGTCGGCGACGGCCCTCAAATTCTGCTGCACGAATCTTTGTGATTTTGGTCAACTGAACGATGTAAAAGAGGATTTTGGCCATTGAATACGGGAGTTACACACATCTTGAGGTTTGAATATCATCTTGGAGCCTAATTTTCATTATCTATCATCACCAATTTCACCCATCATCATCTCTACAACCCGAATCAACATCCAATTCATCACCATTACCATTCCATAACCCTAATCCTTAATCATCTTTCAATCCATCATCACCAACCATCCACAACCCTAACCATTCCTCCATCCATCCATCTTCAAGCTTCAAGATCACCCAATTCAAGTCTCAAGCATCCGTTGATCGGGCCTTTTCTACCATGAGCGGCTAGATTGTAAGTTCTTAGGGTTTAAACATTGTATTTAAGATTTGGTTTGTGACAAGTTGTGATTTGATTTTGAAACTTATGATAATTGTCTTGCATTGGTATTGTATTCGTGAATTGTCGAGTGAAAATTAAATTTGACTTTGCGAAATATTTATGTGCAATTATGCATTATCTAGGTTAGAGTTTACATGTTCTTGGTAACGAAGTGCATTGTGGTCCGTCATTTACGATGTTGATAGCTCTTGGCACCTAAACCTTGTAACACTAAATTTGTTAATCATATTTGCAATTGAATCAAATCAAAAACGTGTAGAAACCCTAGGACTTCAATTACCGAACCGGGTGTGAACCTTGTTTTCTTTATATTGTCTAATCAATCAATTTCATTTCTTGCAATTTGTTAATCATTAGTAGTTAATCCATTTAATCATTTTAGTAATTATAATTCACATCTTTCAATCAAACAAAAATATACAAAAACTAGATAGCAAACTTCATAAATTGTGATTCATATTTCAATTCAATCAAATCCACTCGCAAACCACATACTCTTCGTGGTTCGACCCCTTGCTACCACTAACTATTTGTTAAGGGTAATTTTGGACTATAAATTTTATCTTTGACCAGAGCGCGACATTTCGATCAAATTTTGGCGTCGTTGCCGGGGAGTGTGTGCGCTTTGTGTTTGGATTATTGTTTGAATTTCGTGATTATCTGTTTAAGTTGTTTAGTTTCTTTTTGCACTTTGTCTTTTTCTTTGTTACGCGGGTGTGTTACTTGTGCAAGTTACAGGTAGTGCATGCATACGCGGAACTCCGAGAGGACTTCACCATTAGTCTACGAACCAGAAATTGAAAGAGTTGCAAGGAGGAATTTAGCAAGCCGGTTAGAGGCAACACTTGCTTCTAATCAAACCACGAAAACACCACTACTCACACCGACCATTGAAACCGATTCAATGGCAAACCAAAACTCAAACCAAAACCTTGAACAAAACCCGAATCAATTCCAATACTGAAGTAACTTCAATCCCGCTCAAAATGTCCAACCTATACCTCAAGAGCGACCGGGTGGTAATAACAACACCGGACCACCCACACCACCTTTCCAAAACCAAAATCCCAACAACACCCAAAGAACACCCCAACAACAAAACCTTCATCAACAAACTTCCTTACCCATCAACCTTGATCACGGGAATGTCAATTCCGACCATCGAGGTAATCGAGATCGTGGCAATCCTACGAACGAAGACCCATTCTTCAACATAGATGATTTGAGGAACGCCATCCCCGATGACGAACCGTATAGTGTTCCCGGTTATCAATCACCGGAACATGTGAGTGTTCATATGGAATATTCGGATGATGGGGGGTATTATGATGATCGGGCTAATGATGACGAAGATTGGGGGTATGTGAATCAAGGTAACGTCTACAATGCAAGAAGGTTTGAAGATGATGAGTTTGGCTACCAAAACGCCAACTATGTGGGGAATGATGACTACGGTTATGGGAATAGAAGAAATGACGGTTACGAAAACAACCGCCAACCACGGAACAACAACCAAAGGAACCGGAACGATGGGTTTTACAATAACAACAACAATGCTAACCCTAACCGGATTGTAGGATCGTATTTGACGATCGAATGAGTCAATCTGAGCTAATATACGACAGTTTGAGTGGCGGAAACAAACAAACTGTTTTGAATCAGAAAGAAATGAGTAGAAGCAGAAGATTTCACGTTAAAACAGCTTTCTCATTCATATATGACTTGACAAACCGGCAGAGTAACTTTACACTTCTGATGGAACTGTTACAAATGAGAAGGACATGAACCATATATATAGTAGACAAGATTTCGCTTGAAATGAACAAGTCTAGTTCAAGCGAAATCTTGAAATAACTTCAAGCGAAACTTTCCTATGTTTGACTTTCAAGCGAGATCTAACTTCTGATTTTGTATATTTGACTTTCAATCATTATGTAGCTTGTGATGTCATCTAGATGATGTCACTTGTGATGTCACCTAGATGATGTCACACTTGAACAGATCCGCAACGTACCCGAGACTCGACATAAGACGAAGACGACAGATGAATGCACCAACAAACTCCCCCTCAGATGTTGACGAGTCTTAAGTGTCGAGTCTTTGCATCTTCAGTCTTAATCAGTCTTTGTGCTTCACTCTTTCAATCAGCATCAACATACTCCCCCTTGCTCGAACAGAATCCCGGTGGATCTGTCTTCAGCTTCAGCTCCCCCTTTCGGTGGTCTCTTCAGGCTCCCCCTTTCATCAAGCTTCCGTGCTTTTAGGATCGATGCCTGGCTTTCCGTAGCAACAGATTCAGAAACCTACACATCTCAACCTCTCGTAAGACAAAATAATTTTGACTCTAAAAGAATTCACTCAAAATTCTCAAACATATAACACACAGTATTGTGATTCAAATTAATGAATCATCTAAACATTTGAGGATTATCTTCTAACTTCTCATCATCTTAACCAAACCAATTGTTCATCTTGTTTAGCCTTTGAGATTTTGAATACCAGCTTTTCAACATCAGTTGTCGAAAATCTTTTTGAATTTTTCAAAATATGAAACATAAATGCAATAACAGAAATTAAATGCAGAAATGAAATATGTACAAATATATTTTTGTGAGTTTGCGAAAGAGGATCATATCAGTTTTTGAGACACATCACAAGCACCGTTAAGCTTTTAATCGTTTTAAGTTCTAAACGATTCACCTTGATTGACGATATAATTGTCCTCTTAAGCTCAATCTAAAAACTTTCGAAATGCTTACCGATACGTTAAGGTATATTAATTTTGCACTAAATTCTTATGGACCCCACGATCTCAGCATATCCCCTCATCATGCAATACACTAACTCAAGTAATGCCTTTAAACTATCATCAACTGTGATATGTGCGAAAACAAAGCAGAATGTTTAAACATTAACAATCAGGTCGATACTTCCGTATACGCAGAGAAAGTCCAATGTTTAAACAAAATAAGAAAATAAAACAAGTTGAAGTTGTTTAGGCTTTAACCACCAGGTCGATACTCCCGTATACGCAGAGGTGATCCAAAGCTTAAACGAAACACCAAAGAAAATAAAGCAGAACGTTTAGGCAACAACATCCAGGTCGATACTCACGTATACGCAGAGGATGTCCGATGCTTAAACAAAATAAAGAAATAAAACAAGTTTAAATCTTTGCAAAATGAAATGCACAATCACAGTGACTTTTCAGCAAAGTTGTGAAAGTTCACAAACTTAACCAGTTTTATGTCTTTCGACAATCAGCGATTACTGAGTAGGCACACAGTCAAGAAGGACAAAACTAAGTACTATGCTTTTGACCATGTTTCCCACTAGAACTAGGCTTTTTCATTTAGGTTTGTATCGTTATCGCAAATCTACTAGTCTAGCTGAGCCTATCGTCACATCTTTAGTGAGACCGTTTATCACATTTAGACTTTTCATTTCTTTAGCATGCTGTGATAGTCCACTGATTTACTATCATTTCCTCTTGTCTCAACAAAACTCATTTTTGCTTTTTTTCAATGTTTTTGGCATTTTCAAATTTTCAAATGTTTTTGGATTTTCTGAAAATTTCTTACTCCCCCTAAAATACAAACACATTTTAGGAAATTTGAAAACAAACTGTACAACCTTGACAACTTGATGAGAATCACTTCAATTCTCTATCCACCTGGCATAAACAATCAGAACTCCCCCTGACAACAAACTATTTTCCCATTATGATTTCAAAACACTTAAGTTTGTTTCCGGAAAATTAGTTTTGTGTGTCGATTCACAAACATGGGGATCTTTCATCACTTTGTTTTTTTTAATCACTTGTAAAATTTAACATTTATCGATTTAAACAACAAAACCACTTGTAGAAAATCAAGTACAATTTAATGTCCTTGATTAACCACTTGTAAGTCGAAATATCACAGTTACCAACCTGTGAATTTCTCAAGAAAGATGCCGATTCCTACTCCCCAATTACCAACCTGGGAGTTCCGGCAAGTCAGGTTTTTTCAGTTAAAGAGATTCACCCAAGCCTGACGGTCCTTGAGTGTTTTGAACATACCTTTTTTATTCATAAAATTCTTTAACCCCTTTTACCTTACCCTCAACCATCTTTCCAAAAATGTTTAGAACATTGGGGTTAAAGGCTTTTCCAACATCAAAATCTTTCTTTTCAGAAAAAAATTGATTTGAAATTTCAACTTCGTCAACTTTTTGTTTATAATTTTCAGCTCGCAATGGTGGAAAGTTTATGTCATCCATTGGCGGAACTGACGTTTCAATTTTTAGCTCAACTTGTGGCTCTTCTGACTTTGACGAGTCAGATTCATCGCCAACACGTAGCTCCTTTGTTTCCGAAGAAACAAATTCATCGCTAACCACTTCAACCTTCTTTATCTCCTCTTTTGTCCTCAGATTTGCATCTGACGAATTCGGTTTACTTGACTTTGTTGTCGAGTGAAGCGATTCATCAGCACTCTTATTTGTTGTACCCGAGGACAAGATCTTCTCGAGATACTCTCTCGCCTTCTTCCTCTTTTTCCTCAGTCTGTCTTTCTGCCCTTGTGAAAGCTTCACTTTCGTTTCTTGAACTTTAGGTTCTTGAACCTTCTGTTCTTTGGGCTTGACATTGACTGGTTTCTTTGGCATCTTCTGAGAATTAACCCTCAATCTTTCATTTGATCTCCTAGGGCAATCTCTGGCAATGTGACCTTTGATGTTGCAGTTAAAGCATCTCCTCGTCTCATAACTCCAACTTTGGCAGTTAACAGCAATGTGTCCTTGATAACCACATCGGTAACACACTCTGTTATAGTACCAATCACCATTTTCACACCAAACGCTCAGATCATAGCATTGTCTGGCTTTGTGGTAGTCATCATTCTTCTTGTAAGCTGGATTTGACGCTTGAGCACTGTGGTCAAACATGCACCACTTATTACCAACTTTTTGTGAGTTTTTATTTTCAGATTTTTGTGATTTTTTATAATGATTGGGTGACAGAACTGATGAGCTTTTATTTTCATTTTTAAAATTTTTAAAATTTTTAACTTTTTGTTTCTGTTCTACAATCTTCTTAACAGGTTTTTGCTTTGAGCATTCACCTATTTCAGTAGACTGCAAAACAGTATTTTGAAAATTTTCTTGTAATTCTAAAAATATTTTTCTTTTCTTTTCTTTTTCTTTTTCATCATCAGCTTTGTCATCGCAATCTTCAATTTTGACTTTGTCAAAATTTGTGACATTGTCACTTATTGGAACAGAATTGATCGGTTTTTGACATGGAATATTCAAATACTCTGAAGAAGTCACAAAACCTTTCAATTTTGTTTCAAGCTCTTTGATTTTCTTTCGAGCTTGCTCACCTTCTTTTTCAAGTTGAATAATCTTTTCAAGATGAGAATTGATCATTTTTTTGCTTTTCGATGTTGTTTTTGCTAAACACATCTCTCCCATCTTCAAGAATTTTAATTTGACTTTGAAATTCTTTTTCCATTTTTCATTTTTCATTTTCAAAATTTTTCAGTTTATCTTCAACAATTTTTACATTTTCTTTCAACTTTTTGTTTTCCAATGTCAAACTGTTCAAACCACTCAACAGTTTGACATTTTCAGATTTCAAATTCTCAAAATTTTCTGTCATTTCAAGAATCTGTTTATCATCAGATCTTTTCTCATCCTTCACACGATTGATTTCCAATGTTAAACTCTCCACATCCTTCAAGAGTTTAACGTTGTCTGCTTCGAATTTTTCGCATTTTGAGCACACAACTTTACATTTTGAAGTTCCATCTTGCTTGGATTCTTCATTTTTTGAAATGTCCTGTGTCTCTGTCTTGTATGTGCCTGCACAAAAAATTTTAACAAAATCAATAGGATTCATATATTCATCAATATAACAACCCCTCTTAATATCATATTTCATAACATCTTTTGCTACACGACACATATTGACTCTTTTGCATATTTCATCAATCACATCCAAACTTATTTTGTCTAGATTTTTATCTATTACATTCATCAACTCTTTCTTTTTCTTTTCATTTTTATACTTGAGTGTTTTGAGCTCATTGATAAATTCATTTAGATAAAAATTTGAGAACCTAGAATCTTTTTTTAGTTCACTCAAAAATTCATCCCACTCAGAAGGTAACGCGTCTGCAAATTTTGATATCTTTTCAGCATTTGATATCCTTATCTCGTACCTTGTTAATTTTTCAATTAGACAATTAAACCGTCTTTCCAACATATCCACTGTTTCATTTTTCATACACAAAAAACATTCAAATCTTTTATCCCAAATATCCTTATTCTCATTTTGATATTTACTCCAACACCCATCAAACCAATCATTTAACCTTTCAAGGTTATAGTTTTCCTCTTCATCAAACATTTTAACCACAACTTAAAAACAACTTTTTGATATTTGCGCCTTGTAAATCACCTTGAATTACCTGCAATTAAACAAATACACAATCAGTTTAAAACGAACTGAATATGTAAACGTGCGTGTTTGTGAAATCAATCTAAGACTCGTTGTCAAAGATTCGCGGATACGATTCAATGTTGTTAGGACAGAATCACTAAATGAATGGATTTAATCGTATCGAAATGGATTCAATTTGTCCTTCACTGATTGGACTGTAAACTTTTGTACTTGATTTAATTTGATCTACAAACCCTCTAAACCAACAACCTTTGATTGAACTAAAACTTTAACAAATGATTATTAAACCTTCAACAATATTCGACAATTTGAATTTTCATACTAAACATTATTTGGCCGCACATTTTAATCAAACTTTGCTCAATAATGTTTCACACCAATCGATATATCACTCAGCACATGGTATATGATCACTAGCTAATTATCAATACACTCAATCAGATCACGTGCAACAAGATACTATCACAAACACTTTTGATTGGACCTCACAATTATAGTGGCCGACAAACAATTAATTGTTGTATGAACTTTGACTCTTGGGTCAATGAACTTCTTCACATGAACCGAACAATATTATTAATTGCACATGGGTCTTTAAAATGGCCTAGACCTACAACATGCAATCCACCTTCACATTCTCCTATTTGACCACAAAGTCCACTAAAACAACAATTTCCAACTTTGATTATTAATCGATGACTTTAGTGGTCGGCAATTTGTATTTCCCAATTAATTCAATTTGATCTATTTCACCGATTTCTTTCAATCAAATGAACCGACAAAATTAATATCTATTCACATGCGGTGACAAGACTTTATCAAATCTCAATGTATACAATCTCTAAGTGTGAATCTATGACCTATGTCAGACAATTACAAACTGAATAAAGCATATTCACTTAATGTTTTTGATAAAATTGACTACATGACCTATTACACCGATGCAAATCACATGAATCTTAAACTAACTGAACAACTTTCACGAAACTTGATGCACTTTTCACGTGAATATTTTTGAGAGAATCAAACCACACTTTATCAGAGTGCAACAACAAAAGTGACAGACAACTTTAATATCTTGCTGATGTACACAGATAAGATCACATGTATTCTGACATAGAACACGTGATTACATATTCCAATTTACACTCAATCAGATTATTTCAAGCGAAATCCACAATTTCGCTTCAAACCAACAACGACTTTACAAGCTAAATCAGATTATTTCAAGCGAAATCCACAATTTCGCTTCAAAATACCAACACTTTCAAGCTAAATCAGATTGTTCGTTCAAGCGAAATCTAGTTTTTAGGTCATTTTTACACGATTTTCGTTGAATTTTAAGCTGATATACTCAAGGATTTGTTAAAACTCAATTTCACACACAATGTCCAAAACTCAGTTCATTTTGTCCGTGGAACAGTCCAGAAATCCGAATTTTGTGTAGAAAAAACCAACTGATTCAGGTATATTGGCTCATAACTGGCTCTGATACCAATTGTAGGATCGTATTTGACGATCGAATGAGTCAATCTGAGCTAATATACGACAGTTTGAGTGGCGGAAACAAACAAACTGTTTTGAATCAGAAAGAAATGAGTAGAAGCAGAAGATTTCACGTTAAAACAGCTTTCTCATTCATATATGACTTGACAAACCGGCAGAGTAACTTTACACTTCTGATGGAACTGTTACAAATGAGAAGGACATGAACCATATATATAGTAGACAAGATTTCGCTTGAAATGAACAAGTCTAGTTCAAGCGAAATCTTGAAATAACTTCAAGCGAAACTTTCATATGTTTGACTTTCAAGCGAGATCTAACTTCTGATTTTGTATATTTGACTTTCAATCATTATGTAGCTTGTGATGTCATCTAGATGATGTCACTTGTGATGTCACCTAGATGATGTCACACTTGAACAGATCCGCAACGTACCCGAGACTCGACATAAGACGAAGACGACAGATGAATGCACCAACACGGATTCCTCGTTTCGTTGGAGGTGGCAATCAAGGGGGTAACCAAGGTGGAAACCGAAGAGGTGATAGGGGAGGTGATAGAAGGGACAGTCGAAGACCGGTCGATCAAGAAGTTAACGGTCCGCATCGTCGTCAACAACCTCCACGGGGAGTGAATGATCGTTTCCGACCGGTAGTTACCGATAATGACTCTCCAATAGTGTGCGAAAGGAGAATGTTTGATTGCAAACCCTACTACATCAACATACTTCCCCACTTCAATGGGAGGTCTAATGATGAACCGTACACGCATTTGGCGGAATTCTCATCTATATGTAAACACAATCGGGGGGCACAATTTCGCATTGGAGGAAGTTAACCTTCAACTATTTCAATTTTCGTTAAAGGACAAAGCGAAGCAATGGTTCCTTACACTTCCGGTAAATAGTATTCGAACATGGGGAGAAATGCAACAAGCTTTTCTTGATGAATACTATTCGATGGCGAAGACCGGTGACGCTCGTGATGAAATTAGGTATTTCCGCCAACTATCGGGTGAACCGTTGCATGAGGCATTCACAAGATACAAGGAGTTGATGCGAAAGTGCCCACATCATCAAATAGAAAAGTGGGAGTTAGTCAAGTGTTTTGTACGGGGTCTAGACGACAATACATGGAACCGCCTCGAGTCAACAAGCCATGGAACTCTATTGAGCAATCATGAAGATGATGATTGGGAATTCCTCGAGTGAATGAGCAAGCGATCAAAGGAAAAGGAATCGGCCGATAGAGCTAAGAAGCATCCCGTGTCCCGGTCACTTCCCGATCTTGATTCTAAAGATCGAATCTCTACTTTAGAATGGGAGATGGCTCGTATGAAAAAGAAGGAAGTGAATGCGGTGCAATTCGCGGTGTGTGAGGATTGTGGAGATATTGGCCATAGGACCGAGCAATGTCCAACGGGATCGGGTGAGTACACAGAGGAGGTAAATCAAGTGTATGGGGATCGAAAGCAATATGACATGAACTCTAACACTTACCATCCGGGTTTGAGAAATCACCCTAACTTCTGGTATGGTAATGCCTCGAATCAAATGAATCTGAATTTCCATTCGGGTAATCAAGGTGGCTCATCGTATAACAATCGTCAAGGTGGTAACCAAGGGGGTTACCAAAGGAATTACAATCAAGGGGGTAACCAAGGGTATCAAAGCCGAGAAAAAAATTATCAAAGGGGTTACAACCAAAGTGGAAATGGGGGTAATGATTCAAACTCCCAAGGTGATGACTCGATAAATTTGAAATTTGATGCCATCATGAATGCTGTGAGTAATCTTACCAATTCACATCAAGCTCTTACTAATTTGCACCAAGAGATCAAAGCTGAAATGAGGAAGGAGTTTGAAGTAAGAGATAAATCTCATAAGGCGTTGGAGAAGCAAGTGGGGCAACTTGCTCAAGAGATGGCTCAGATTCGTGGAAGTGGAGGAGGACTTCCAAGTGACACCACGGTGAACCCTAAGCATCAAGGGTCGAACTTGAAAAATACACGTGAGGTACCAATAAATAAAATTTCTTTACGTAGTGGTCGAGTCATAAATAGTGGTGTTGAGCCACCATCCCCGACGTTTGTTGAAGGGGTGGTGGAAGATGTGAGTGATGATGAAGGTAAAAACGGTCAAACGGGTCAAAAGAAAAATGATGTAAAAATTAATAATACTACACCCGTTGTGACCGTTCCCGTCCCAAAGGCTAAGGAAAAGGGTGTGGAGGTTAACACCGCCCCTTATCCCCGAAGCTTTGTTGGGACCATCTAAGAAGGTGGTAAATAAACGAAGCCCACAACAAGAAGAGATGTGGGAAATTTTTAAACAAGTTAAAATCAATTTTCCACTCTTAGATGCAATTCAACAAGTACCTTCATATGTAAAATACTTGAAAGATTTATGCACCCAAAAGCGAACTCACAAGTTTCCTAAGAAACTTGATTTAACCGAAAATGTGAGTTCAATTCTTTCGGGTGCACTTCCACCAAAACTTTAAGATCCGGGGACGCCCATTATTTCAATACAAGTTAGTGAATTTAAAATGACACGGGCACTTTTGGATCTTGGGGCAAGTGCGAGTATCTTGCCGGGTAGTTTATACGACCAATATGATTTTGGTCCACTTCAAGTGTCTAACACCACCGTGGTGTTAGCCGACTTGACCCCTAAACTACCCCGTGGGATAGTCACGGATGTAATAGTCAAGGTCGAGGACTTTTACTATACGGTGGACTTTCTTGTATTAGATTATGTTTCTTTGGAACGAACCAAGCAACCAACGGTGATCCTCTGTCGACCATTTTTGGCAACATCGAATGCCCAAATTAATTGCAAATCAGGCACAGTCGACATGACTTTTGGTAACCGTCGGTTGCGGTTAAATGTCTTTTAAGGATTGACGGATCCTCTAGTCGGTGATGAATGCTATATGGCAGACATTGTTGACGAGTGTATACCTCTATGCGGCATTAGTGTCGAAGAGGAAAACACAATAGAGGAATGTTTCATGTTTGACAGGTTACAAGGAGAGACGAATCGGAGCATGGATGAGGAAGTGAAAGAGTTGGAGGGTATGGCAGCAAAAGAAGGAAGGCCCACTTGGACACATCAAGTGGAAAGTCTTCCGGAAAGCATTGACACAAAGTTGAAGCCATCATTGGAAGAGCCTCCCGTGCTAGAGTTGAAGGTGCTACCCAAGCATCTTAAATATGCTTATGTGGGTGAAGGTAGCACGCTCCCGGTTATTATTGCATCTAACTTAACAGGGGAGCAAGAAGAGAAATTGATGAAAGTGTTGGTCACTCATAGATCCGCTATCGGCTGGACCATTGCGGATTTGAAGGGAATTAGTCCCTCGGTGGTGATGCACAAGATCATCACGGAAGATGGCATGAGTCCTTCTCGCGACACACAACGGAGACTTAATCCGAACATGCGAGAAGTGGTTAAAAAGGAGGTATTGAAGTGGCTAGATGCGGGTATTATTTACCCTATCTCGGATAGCCAATGGGTAAGCCCGACACAAACGGTTCCTAAGAAAGCGGGCATTCAAGTCGTCACAAATGACGCGGGTGAAGAGGTCGCCACTCGGCCGGTAACCGGGTGGCGTATTTGTATTAACTATAGGAAGTTAAATGCTGCAACTTCCAAAGATCATTTCCCTTTGCCATTTATTGACCAAATTGTTGAGAAATTGGCCGGACAAAAATTTTATTGTTTTCTGGATGGTTATTCCAGATACAATCAAATTGCTATACATCCGGAAGACCAAGCAAAGACTACTTTTACTTGTCCATACGGTACCTTCGCATTTAGGCGAATGCCCTTTGGACTTTGTAATGCCCCCGCCACCTTCCAAAGGTGTATGATGAGTACCTTTTCAGATATGGTAGGGGAGTCTTTGGAAATCTTCATGGATGATTTCTCAATATTTGGATCATCATTTGATACATGCCTTGACCAACTCGAGAAAGTTTTGAAAAGATGTGCTGAGAAAAATCTGGTTTTGAGTTGGGAAAAGAGCCACTTTATGGTTAAAGAAGGGATTGTGTTGGGGCATGTCGTCACGAGTCGTGGGAATGAGGTGGATAGAGCAAAAGTTCAAGTCATATCCACTTTGCCTTATCCCACAAGTGTTAAGGGTATTCGGTCGTTCTTAGGACACGCAGGGTTTTATAGGAGGTTTATAAAAAGTTTTAGTGATATAACGAAACCCCTATGTAATCTCTTGTTAAAAGATAAAACATTTGACTTTGATAAGAATTGCCAAAATGCCTTTAACATTTTGAAGAAAAAGTTGGTTGAGGACCCAATCTTGCAATCACCGAATTGGTCTTTACCATTCGAAATTATGTGTGATGCAAGTGATTATGCGGTGGGGGCCGTATTGGGTCAAAGGCTAGACAAGAAACTGGTTGCCATTTACTACGCAAGTAAGACTCTCTCTGATGCACAATTAAATTATACAACTACCGAGAAAGAGCTACTTGTGGTGGTAGATGCGTTGGATAAATTTCGTGCTTATATATGGGGTACTAAGGTCATTGTATATTTTGACCATTCAGCAGTTAGGTATCTCATGGACAAAAAGGATGCAAAGCCGAGATTAATCCGATGGTTTCTCTTGCTACAAGAGTTTGATTTGGAAATTAGAGACAAGAAAGGGAGTGAGAATGTGGTTGCAGACAACTTGTCTCGATTAGTTATGGAGGAGGATTCTTCCCGTGAAGAGATCAATGAGAACTTTCCAGATGAGCAAATTTTAAAAGTTGCAATATTACCATGGTATGCTAATATTGTTAATTATTTGGTCACAGGTGACTTACCGGCTCATTGGGATAGAAGGAAGAGGTTGCACTTCCTATCTCAAATCAAGTACTACATATTGGAAGAACCGGACTTATTCAAGTTTTGTCCAGATCAAGTCGTTCGAAGATGCATACCCGACGAGGAGATTCCTAGCGTCTTGATGCACTTGCATTCATTTGCTTGTGGGGGCCATTTCAGTGGTCACAAAACCGGGCACACAGTGCTCAATAGCGGTCTTTATTGGCCGACTATTTTCAAGGATGCTTTTAATTTCGCTAAAAACTGTGTGGAGTGTCAAAAGTTAGGGGGTATTTCTAAAAGGGATGAAATGCCCATGCAACCGATCCTCATTGTAGATATTTTTTATGTGTGGGGGATCGATTTCATGGGCCCATTCCCTAATTCGCATGGCAACTTATACATCTTGGTGGCGGTCGATTATGTATCCAAATGGGTCGAAGTGATTGCCACCAAGACGAATGACCATACCTTTGTTTGCAATTTTGTACAAACAAATATAATCTCGAGATTTGGGATTGCCTGAGTGATCATTAGTGATGGGGGATCTCACTTTAAGAATTTTAATTTTGGCAAACTCTTGAAACGGTATGGTGTTGACCATCCAATTGCTACCCCTTACCACCCACAAACGATCGGTCAAGTGGAGGTTTCCAATAGGCAAATAAAAGAAATTTTGCAAAAGTCCGTTCGACCCGACCGAAAGGATTGGTCGACGAAGTTGAATGATGCTTTATGGGCTTACAGAACGGCTCATAAAACACCTATTGGAACTACACCTTATCACTTAGTTTATGGGCGAAATTGCCATTTACCGGTTGAACTTGTGCATCGTACTTGGTGGGCTATTAAAGAGGTTAACAAGAAATATGACGATGCAGGAAAGGAGCGAAAGTTAAAGCTTTGCGAGTTGGAGGAGCTTAGGGAAGAAGCGTACGAGTGCGCCTCAAAATACAAGGATGATATGAAGAGGGCACATGACGCGAAGTTGAAGCCGAAGGAGTTTGAAGTGGGTCAAAAGGTTTGGCTCTACAATTCAAGGCTTAAATACTTTCCCGGTAAGCTCAAGAGAAAATGGATGGGCCCGTACGTGATTACACGGGTCGGAAAGCTTGGAGATGTTACAATCAAGGACCCGAAGGATGGGTCAAAGCAAACGGTTAATGGGCATCACCTTAAACCGTTCCTTGATGGTAACAATGAGAAAAAGGATGAGAATGTAGAGTTGGTGAACTTCGTGGTAAGTGTGCCAACTTATGAGGTCAACTGAAAGGACCGGTAATGAGTTTTGTAAAGTTATGTACAATCTATTTAATTGTTTGAGCATTTTTGTGTTTAATCGTTCTCGTTTTGTACTAACCCTTGTGATTGTGTGAAGTCCGGACATTCCGAACGGGTCTTGAAGACAAAAGGTATGTTTTTGGACTTATTTGTGTGTATTAGGGACAATACACGACTTTTCGGGGGGTGGTAGGGCCGTTAACGGTTTCCGCGTTTTAAAATTTAACTTATAAAAAATTACAAAAAGATTTTTAATATTTTTTAGGAATTTTATTTGTATATAGTCCTTTTATTAAAGTTTCATAATTTCCCTCATATTTTTTCATATAAAAAAATTTATTGAAAAATAAAAATTGGATTTTTGGTGCACCGTCGCCGACGGTGACTTTGTGCGTCGCCTACGGTCCGTAAAAACCATCCGTCGCCCACTTTTCACCGTAAACAACGAGTTAGTCCGTCGCCCGTTTCCCCATTTTTCTGAGTCCGTCGCCGACGGAGACCAACCGTCGCCGACGGTCGCTGGATTTTTGTCCGACGCTGAACGTGTATTACGCATACATATCGAACCAATTAACACCCAAACATACTTCAGACCACACAACTCGATTTGGGGGACCCTTTATCTGACCCTTAAACCCTTTACCACCATTCAACTTCTGCATTCATCACATCTACCTCTATCCTTCACTTCTTTTTCCCCAAAATCCACTCTAGAACCCTAAATCCTACTTCTTCTCATAACTCCTTCGATTCTCCACCAAACACAGTGATTCTTGAGCCTATCTTGAGTAATTTTTCGAGAGGAACAAAACCCCCATAACGGTTTTCACTAATTCTTGCTGGTTTGCAAGATTTCTTAAGATAAAAATTCGGGTTTTGAAGGGTGTTCATCAAAGTCCTTTGCTTTGCACTTTTCCTTAGTTTTTCTTGTTAATCTACACTAAAGGTATGCAATTTCATTTAATTTATGCATGATTTTCATATGGATTGTTGATTTCCTCCGAAATTTTATGCTTATTGTTTAAGAGTAGGTTGTTTATCATAATGTATGATGTTTTAGCATAAATTTAAGAATGTTTACGTGATTTGGGTTGGATTTGAACATGCTCTAATCTTAGTTATGTGATTACGCTAGTTAGTTGCATGATTGAACATAGTTGTGATGTTAAATATTGTTGAAACCATGAAACTTTGAAAAAAAATTTATGAATAAACATGTTAGAATTGATATGTAGATGATAAAATGTGCGACTTTGGAAGTTTAAAAAGGCGATTTTACATCTAATTATTGATTGAAATTCAACATTGCTAATTGTTGTCTTGTCTTTTGATTGTAGCTATGTTTGGAAGAAGCAAGAAAGCAAAAACTTCCGGGCAAGGTTCGTCTTCGGTGCAAGCTCGGGGCAATATAAAAAACGTTGGGAACAATTAAGTAATGTAGAAGAAGGTGATGGGCAACTCTATAGACAGGATTGGGATTGGGAGGAGGCCAAGAATAGTCGATCGGCCTCAGTTTGGAAGGACGAAAAACTGAAGGCTCTTTCCCGGTACCGAAACAAGAAATTAGAGGCGAAGATGTGGAAAATGAAGATGGTCACGGGTGTTTCAAAGTCCGTACCCGAGAGGGTAGTATGTGAGCATACATTGAATGTCAAAGAATTCCGAAAAATCGGCATAGTTCAAAAGTTTGAAAAGATTGGGTGGGAGCGAGTACTTGATTGGTGCGAGGATATCACCACCTGGGTGTATTTGGGCGCGGTTTGTGAATGGTTGTCTACTCTACGGTTTGAACATTCTGATGGGCCGGCTCCTACGTGGCAGTAGATCGGTAATATTGGCAAAAATCAATTGATCATGTCATTTGAGCACATGAATACTATCGCAAGATTTGATTCGCTTGGGGTTGAAGCGTATGATTACTACGACTACGATCAGTTTCTGGATAACAAGGCAAACACGACTTATCCGGATCAAATGCTAGCATCGGTCTTGCCAAGTTCTGGGGGTGCAGGGGAATCCAGAAATGATTTGTCTTTGGAAGGCAGAATATTACAAGGCATATCATTGGAGAATGTTATGGTGCGGTTTGGGGACCGCGGGGCAGTGAAGGCACCCGACTGCCGGGTTTTACATTCGTTGTTGTATGGGACGCCAAGGCTATCATGGTGCCAAATCGTGATGATTAATACATGGGATACAAGGGAATCATTCAAGCGGAAGATGATCCCTTATGTGAGATTGATTAGCGCAATGATTTTGCAGCAAAATGCATTGCCTCAGGAGTCGCTGTGGGTGTCTAAACCCATCGATCAGTTCAACTTCACCTCCATGAGACGACATTGGAAAATAACGGTTAAGGCTTTTGGTCATCTTCACACAGTCGAGGATGAACAAGGAAACAGCTACCGATAGACTGAACCGAGAGATGGTGATGAAGAGGAAGATGAAGATGAGGAGATGGTTGATATGGAGGATGAGACGGAGCCTTCCGGTCCACGGGGACCAAGACAGAGATACAGGAGGAAACATCGGGAAATTTCTACCGATGTAGCAAACTTTGTGAATCAAAGACAAGGGCCGATGTATCGATTTTGGAACCGCGGGCAACAAGCGGTTTATGATAACGTCTCGGCATGTATAGGTGAGGGAAGAGAACATGAGGAAAGAAGGAAAGGATGGGAAGAGACGCAAGGGGCGTACTCGCAAGAACAGTGGGCTTTCTAAGCATCCTTTCCTGAGAGGATGGAGAAGCAAATGGAGGAACAACAATTGCAATAAGCACTACAACGGTCACAAATGGAACGCTTGTTACAATTACAAGAGGAAGATAGGGCCCGAAGACAGGCATGGGAGGAAGAAGAGGCAAGGCGTCAAAATGAACAAAGAGAATTGGAGCAACGCCGATGGAGAGCTTTAGCTGTCTCTAACCAAATGGCTATTAAGAATGCCAATGTGCTCCACTATCAGGAGCGACATCAAATAGACTATCAAGCCGGTCTCCCTTATGCCGAACACTCGGGGTGGACCGATTACCCCAACCTTCCCCATCCACGAGGCCCATCCGATCCAACCCCTCATTGGCCCGAGGCAGTAGGCTCCAGCTTCATCCCGATTCCTTACCAACCACCACCACAAGGGGAGCAGAGTCCACTCGATAACTATAGGGAGATGTTTGAGGCCCTCACTGGTTATCAATACCAGCCAAACCCGCCAGTTAACCCCAACGAGCGATATCAGCGGTAAAGGCAAGGTATGTTTTGCGTTGTTGTTGTTGTACATTTCGTTTTCTTTATTTTTATTTCGTTATTATTTACTTTTTCCTAGTTAAATAAATGTTGTGGGTGTGTTCCCTATATAACCCTCACGAGACCTCTCGTCCTCCCAAGCTATTGGGGGGTTTAAAAGGGCTTGTTGCATAAGCTAAATGCAACCGTGATTCCTACGAAAGTGAGTTATTTCTTATTGTTGTAAATTATTTTCCACAATAAATCAAAGTGAAATAACGTATGGCTTGGTAAAATTTTCATAAAAGTGGTAGAACTAGGTAACTAACAAATTTTGATGGTTGTGAGAAGCATGCTTCTACACAAGGGTTAAGATTTGTAGGTACATTGTGTTCGTGGGACAACCACTTTCTTGAAGAGAAGAAGAGCACACGAGGAATGAGCTCAAAAATCAGGTGCATACGTTTCTTTTTACTTTTGATTTTTAGTTAGCAAATAAGTGGACTGTAAATTGTATTTTATTTTCCGGGGTGAAATTTTGGGGAAGTTAGTCGTGTCACATCCCTTGTGTGCTCTAGAAACTCTAGTTCTTACACATTGAGGACAATGTTTACCTTAAGTGTGGGGATGGGGGAGTAGTAAAAGTTTTAGATTTTTGACCCGTTCATTTAAACACTACACATTGAGGACAATGTTTACCTCAAGTGTGGGGATGGGGGAAAATTTCAAAAAATTTTCAAAAATATCTTGTTTCAAATGCGATCTTAAAAGCACAAGTAACTAAGTCAACGAGGGATGTCACAACTCATTTGGTCTTTTGTCATGGTCAAGTTCAAATTAATAGCATGACGGGTATTTAGCGGGTGGTTATTTGGGAATAATCCGCCTAAGAAACTAGTATTTTATGCATGTCACATACCATACCCTTTTAGATATGTGAGGTTTTGAGCCACTTTTATATCATAGATTACATACCTATGTTTCTTTGTTTGAGTGGACCATTAGTCATGTATTGTAGAACTTGCAACTTTTGATACGTTTGAGACAATAGACCGAATACAAGCACGAGAATGATTAAGGCATTAGGTGAACCTTTTCCTTTAAAACCATTTATCTATCCTTACCCAAAACAAAACCCCTAGTCGCCCATTTTGAGCCTAATCCTTTCGTTTGATCACCCTATGGCCCATAACCTTAAACCTTTTTTCTTTCAAACCCGTGTGATGGAAATTCGATTATAGGAGTTGTACAGTTGTTTTTGAGTGTTTGCATATAAAAAAAATTAGAAAATGTTATGAAAAAGAATTGAAAAATCGTTGAGAAAAACACAAAAAGAAGTGTTAGTAGTTGTTGAATAAAAGACGAAAGTTGTTGCCTCATAATTGGTGTATATAGTTAGTTTTGTTTAGAGTAGTCATTTGTAATAAAAATCGAATTTTCATCACCTTAGACACTTTTAAATATCCTATTTCCTACCCTTAGCCTAACCCAGTTACAACCGTTACAAAGACCTTATGACTAGTGCTTAGTATTCGTGATCGATGGTGGAGAATGATTGAGTTGCAAGCTTATGCGGGTATGTGTTCTAATCGGTTTTGAGTGAATATTCTTTGAAGTGCTAATACATTATAAACATTAGCCAATTTACAAGCCGAGTGGAGAGAACATTGTGAGGGATGTGTATGAATTGTTAGTTTCGCGGGCGGGTTAATCTTGGATAACCATTGTTATATGTAATTATTCACTTGACCGTTAAATATGTTGAAAATTGTAAAGAATTTGAACTTTAGCATGACATTGGACCTTAACCTTCGTCTCGGGAATGGGGAGTGTATTCGTTGTTCGACCCACGTGAAAGTGAAAAACAGATTTGCTTGAGGGCAAGCAAAAGACAAGTGTGGGGATGTGATACGTGGTCAAAAACCGGTGCTTGTAATTGTTTAATTTGATGCTTTTAAGCAAGTTTTAATTTCGAATAGCCAACTTTTGATTAGATACTTGTTTTGCAGGTCTAGCGGAGTTTAAGGAGCTTTTCGGGAGCTTTACGGGACACCGGAGTGAAAACGGGACCACCGGGACGCGAAACGGGTCAACCAGGAGCAAGGAATGCGAAAAACGAAGAATCGGACTTGGAGGCACCGTCGCCGACGCCCATATGGGCCGTCGCCGACGGTATGTATAAATCCCCGTCGCCCGTTTTTGTCCGTAGACAGCAACATTGGCCGTCGGCCATAACAACATTGAATACGGGAGTTACACCCATCTTGAGGTTTGAATATCATCTTGGAGCCTAATTTTCATTATCTATCATCACCAATTTCACCCATCATCATCTCTACAACCCGAATCAACATCCAATTCATCACCATTACCATTCCATAACCCTAATCCTCAATCATCTTTCAATCCATCATCACCAACCATCCACAACCCTAACCATTCCTCCATTCATCCATCTTCAAGCTTCAAGATGACCCAATTCAAGTCTCAAGCATCCGTTGATCGTGCCTTTTCTACCATGAGCGGCTAAATTCTTGGAGGTTTCACCCCAGTGTAGGTTTTTGTAAGTTCTTAGGGTTTAAACATTGTATTTGAGATTCAGTTTGTGACAAGTTGTGATTTGATTTTGAAACTTATGATAATTGTCTTGCATTGGTATTGTATTCGTGAATTGTCAAGTGAAAATTAAATTTGACTTTGCGAAATGTTTATGTGCAATTATGCCTTATCTAGGTTAGAGTTTACATGTTCTTGGTAACGAAGTACATTGTGGTCCGTCATTTACGACGTTGATAGCTCTTGGCACCTAAACCTTGTAACACTAAATTTGTTAATCATATTTGCAATTGAATCGAATAAAAAACGTGTAGAAACCCTAGGACTTCAATTACCGAACCGGGTGTGAACCTTGTTTTCTTTATATTTTCTAATCAATCAATTTCATTTCTTGCAATTTGTTAATCATTAGTAGTTAATCCATTCAATCATTTTAGTAATTTTAATTCACATCTTTCAATCAAACAAAAATATACAAAAACAAGATAGCAAACTTCATAAATTGTTATTCATATTTCAATTCAATCAAATCCACTCGCAAACCACATACTCTTCGTGGTTCGACCCCTTGCTACCACTAACTATTTGTTAAGGGTAATTTGGGACTATAAATTTTATGTTTGACCGGAGCGCGAGATTCCGATTACATATCCTTGCAGGGGATATGCAACGGTTTCCAGTAGACGTTAATGTTGGATAATACACTCACATTGTATCACTTAAGTCCCATCACACTACTGGGTTGGTTGCTTGTAGGGCAACAGGGTTATTAGTTGATAGCGCTATTAGGTTTGGCACCCTCACGACGTATCTGGATAGGACGGGCATGAACTAATAACTTTAAATCATGACCAATCTTTGATAGAGCATTGGAGAAGGGCAAAAAAGGTCGTCTGCGATATCGAGTTATTATCAGCATAACATATCATAAGTCACTACTTGGTATTAAACGGTTAAAACAAACTGTGAACTCACCAACGTGTCTGATACACTTTTTCTGCATGCTTGCAGGACCTTAGGTACACTGTTTTGGAACCTGGTGTCTGGGTTGCTGGAGTGGTCATGGGTCGTGGCATTTGGAACGCTTCTCGATGTTGCATTGTTGAACACTTTTATTTAAACAAACTATTATGCTTCCGCTGAACATGTTGATTTTATTATTTGGTGTTTGAATTATACAATTACATTTAATGAAAGGTTTTATCTTATCTTATATGTCTATGGTTCAATCTGATTAGTGGCTAGACCCTGGAACGTCACGGCTTCGTTCAGAGGAGACATATTCAACCCGGTTGTCAAAGGCAGGAGAACGAGTGGTGGATGTGTGTAACGCGGGTACCGGTGGACTGAGATGCAATCAAGGTGGCTTCGTCTTTCCGTTGTTCAACTATGATGACCTTCGAACATGCTTCATAAAAAGTGGGTAGCGCCTTCATGTTCTGAAGAATTGTTGCGATTCCTTCATACTGTTTGGGAAGGCCAGCGATGAGTTGTAAAACCAGATCGTCTTTGCTGACAGCTGACCCAACACTGGTCAACTGATCAACCAATGATTTGTAACACCCCAAAACCCGAATGTTTATATTTGTCATATGTCCCTATATGACATATCATGAAATAAATAACTAGGCTATTTAACCTAGTTAAGTGTATGGCCAAAACTACTAAACGAAGAAAGTTGTGCCAATTATGTTTTAAGTGGTAAACATGAGGGACTAAATGGAATAAGATGGAATTTGAGTTATTAAAATGAAAAATCAACACACACAAACACACACTTCATGTGTGTTCTTGAACGTACAGGGGCTTCAAAGAGCCAAACCCTAACTCAACTATAATCATCAAATCGAAGGGTGAATCGAAGCTCAAATTCATGAATGAACATGAATTAATGATCACCGTCACAAGGGGGTCATAAGGTATGTCTTAAAAGTTAGATTGGTAATCTTGCACGAAGTGGGTTATGTTGTAATTCACGAATTTGTATGAAATTGGGCATGAATAGGTGTTAGAATCGCGATGTAGAACTTGAATTATGTATGATTTAGCTTAAATTGATGTTAATAGTGAAAATCAATTGTTGTGGTGAAGATGGTGACATGGGTATATCATCCATGTCCAAATTCTTATTCAAAATTGATGTATTATGATATGTATGACGGATTCTTGATAGAGGAATTGAAAGAAATGTGATATTAATATGTTTGATGTTTATGCATGAATGATTCATGTTGATTAGAAGAAGGAATTTGATGAATTATATATAAGAATAGATGAATATGCGTGAATTAGTTGTACACTATGCTTAGGAGGTAGTATACACACCAAATGTATGATGAAATTATGAGGAATTTGAGATTAGATCAGTTGTAAGTGATTAACAAAGTAGTTATGAAGTGGGTTTTGATGATACGATAGAAGTAATGATATGATTATGTTAATGATGTTTGAAAATCATATATGTGTATATGTGTTTAAAGAAATTGGATAAGAAATAATGAATTAGCATGTTATAAGGTTAAATGATAAACTTAATATAAGATCCGTGTGATGAAAAGGTTGCGATGAATGATGAATATGCTAACTATCTCGAGAATGATATATGATAGTTGATGCTTGATAAGCAACATGGAAGCTTGGAAAAGAAGCGGGTCACACAGGACTAATGCGCACGGGAAGCATATTCGGATGCTATGTAAGTAAAGCTTACACCCCTTTTTATAGAATATCTATTCAATGTATAGATTACGAACACGGTAACTAAATATGTGAATTATGATGTTCCGAAAAGTTTTGGTATGGGTCGGAACATGTGATTATGTTAAGAAACTAGGTTTGATGGTCAAAAAGGGTAAAAAGGGTATTATGGTAATTTTGGTTACGAGATAACGAAGGAATAATTTACATGGATGGAATGATGAATAACTAAAATCCCACAAGGATAAAATGGACATTTAGACTTAACGGGTCAAATGGTGAAGACATTACCATTTGGCGATATTGACTAATGAATTGTTTTGTCAAGTATTATGCATTCACATGATGAATAGCGAAAGGAATTATGTTGCTATTAAATAGCCATTTAGTGCACGAAATATTAAAACGGGTCATAGCTTTGATCCGAGCGAGGTATGTGCGTTAAGAGTTGTAGTTAAGTCGTGGGATTAGTCAAATGTTTAAGGAAGTCCTTTGTAGTAAAGGATGGAACAAAGCTGACAAAAACGCCCTTGATGGGTAAATCGGGCAAACAATCTTAAAAGTTGATTAGAAACAAGCTATTTGATTAAGAGAATGTTTTGGAAATGTAGGAAAGCGAGAAGTATGATTTTCGTAAGCTAAGGACCTTAAAATGTGCAAATACCTTTAACGGGTCAAAATAAGCTTTGAGCGAAAATGGGTTAAGAGGATGCAAGACATCCAAGAATTTAATCTTTTATGATAAACGTCATTGATATTATTAGGTTCATAAGAAGTTTTGGTCAAACAAACTAGTTATGTTGATAAATGCATGAACGGGTCAAAATTCGGAAAAACGGTAATAAGCCGAAGGCTTAAAGGTCCTAAATTTCGGTAGTCCGAATATTGGATTTTTACTCCATGTGATGGAGAATTAAATTACGATCACGTAGGAAAAAGAATCGGGTAAAACGGATCAAAAACGAGAAAGATATGCTCGTTTCCGTAAAATCCAGATGTGCTGGGAATATGCAGCAACCAGCTGCAACATTTTGATCATATGAGGACGTCACGCGACGCGACGGCAGAGGCTTGTAGCCGTCGCGCGACGCGACGGGGGTATGTTCGCCGAAAAGTGTTTAGTTGACTCGTTTGGCCTGGGAAACTCGTTTAAATGTGTTTTAAGCTACGTATGACTAATTTAACTTACGTTTTTATGAGCATAAGTGTATGCACACATGTAGATAGGTATGTATGTATGTTTGTATGTCTCTATACATGTATGTAGAAATGTATGTAAGCATGTATGCACCTACGTATGTATGTTTATAAGTATGTGAGCAAGTATACGCAGATATATGAAGGTATGTACGTGAGTAGGCATGTATGAGTTAGGTATGTTGCAAGTAGGGATGTATGTATATATATATGTATAATGTTATGAGTGTACGTAATGATGTAGGTATGTGTGTATGTAGATACATATGTAATGATGTAGATGTGTTTATATGTGGGTATGTACGTATGTATGTAAATGGTTATGTGTGAACGTATGAATATGTATAAGTATGTATGAAGGTTGGTACGCAAGTATCCAATGAAATTGAGTACTAACGATAATATTAGCGTGCCTAGTGAAAGAAGTGTAACGCAGGAATAGCAAAGAAGTCTCACCACGGATTGTATGATCATATGGAAAGCTGGGATGTAAAGAGTTAATGGAACGAAAAGTAAACGTGAATAAATCTTGTATGTTTCTAATGCGCACTAATGTTACGAATTTTATGTGGTGAGCACAGGTAGTACGAGTCATGAGGATCATCAAGGGATAGAGATCAAGGATCGAGTCATAAGATAGATTGTACGGGAACGTTGGTGTATGAAATATAGAAAATCCATGTTATGTTTTTAATTGTAAATGAGTCAATTGATGACTTCATGTGAAAAAGTTGTGTTAAAATGAAATTTTAAGTAAGTCAAGGTATTTTTAAGGAAAGAAATTTTATGGCATGAACTTCCGCTGTGACTTTTTGTCAATTACATGTTAGGGTCTTACAAGTTGGTATCAGAGCCCTGGTTTGAGTGAATCAAGTACAAGAAGATAAATACTTGAACTCAAACCTGTGTGCTCTTGAGATAAGGAACCTGTACAATCCATTACTCGATCAAGATCTAAAGGTAGAAATGGAATGAAAGCATGTGTGTATGCATTCATATGAAGAAACTAACGGTTTTGTATGTGCAAGGTAAGCTTAAAGGTATGAAGAGGATGATCCGTGAATTCAGCCTTAGATGGATGCTAAGGCAGGCAAGGCTGCGAATAGATAAATGGACCCCAGGTACACAACATTAATATGTATGAGTACCGGTGTTAAAAGAAAAAGGAGGAAATCTCCTTGGGAAGGTAAGTATTAAATGGAAGACAACGGTATTGTCTTGGTAAGATTTTAAAAATGTAGCACGAATTGAGACCCACTACTGTGGACATAAGGCGATGATTACCTGAAGTTACGAAATTAGTATGTGAATTGTGCACCTGGCCAGTACGCAAGAAGCATATGACGTTCGTGAGACCGTGGTAATTATCGCAGGTATGTTCGTTAGAATTGGGTAACAGAAGGACGTGCGGGTGAAATTGGTAGTGTGACTCTCAGGAAATCGAGAGTATTATGTAAGAATGAAAAGTATGAATGATAAGAATGAAGAATGATGAATCCGTAAGTAAGTACGGATCAACAAGATATGAATGGAATGTTTGAATCCGCGAGAAGGATTCAAGGAATGAAAGGCATGAACGGAATGTTTGAATCCGCAAAACGGATTCAAGGAATGAAATGCAGAAAATGATATGTTTGAATCTGTGAGACGGATTCAACACATGTAATGAATGAAAGAGGTGAATGGAAGATGTAAATGAAATGTTTGAATCCGCGAGATGGATTCAAAACATAGAAGTAATGGAAAATATGAATGATATGTATGAAGCCGCTAGGCGGATTCAAAACATAGAAATAATGAAAGGTATGGATGTTACGTTTGAATCCGAGGGACATATTTAAGATATAAAAAGGATGGAATTAGTCCACATCAGAATGTGTCGATAGTTTGACAATGGTTGAGTCAAACGAGTCATATGAGTAGATGCAAAGTAAATGAACAAAAGAATGATCATAATTGGCAAGCAAAGCTAAATTTTAAAAAGAAAGAAAGAATTTTTTAACAAGTTATGTGTTAAATGTGTTAGTAATCGAATCTTAGGAGTCAGAATGAATCGGCTACGACCCGGACAATGATTTAAGTATGAACAAGAAGGGTAAGTTTGTTAAGAATACCGAAATGATGTAATGAATGTCTTTGTAAGTAAGCATGAATGGAAGGAAGCACGAATGTGTACCTCAATGCATCTATGATAAGAAAGAAAAGTCAGTTTAACCATAAAAGGTTAAACTGCAAAGGTTGATGAAATAAGTAACTAAAATGAAAGAATTGCATGAGAGAAATGAAATGTGTGACACGTTATAGTGTGTACGTAAGAAATTATAGAAGAATTATAAGTGAGTAATCACCTAATAGAATGAATGTTTGAATGAAATGTGTTAACTGCTAAATTTGTTGATGATAATGTTAGAACCTTGAGGTGATGAAACCAATCGATTTGGTGGGAGGTTGTGCACGAGCGAAGGCACATTATACGGATGAATGAAATCTAGCCTGGAATGGTTGGTACTCGTGAAGAATGCAGATCGATCTGGGTTACGGATCGTCGATTTCTGATATGAGATAAGGTTAGTAAAAGGTTTAACTTATGTTAGATAAGCATGAATTGGCAGTTTGAAAATGGCCTATGAAAGGAATGATGGAATGGGTATGATAAAGTAGGGAATGTTTGATTCCTAATAGTTGACATAAGAAGAGAACTATGTCATTAAGAACTAAATTTTAAAAGGTTTTGACTGAAGATTTTGAGTATTGGTTAAACTCTCGTATAATGAATTTGCATGACACGTATGTTCATGCAAATTAAGTAATGCATGAAATGAGAAGAATAGTAATGAAGAATGAATGATTTGAAGGTAACGTAAGGGTATGTATGATACAAGTGTAGCACCTCGTAAAATCACGTCCAATGAAGTATTGACACGTATAATACACCCTAATGAAGTCAAACATTGAATTTAAGGGACTGATTTTTCGAAAAATCCAAAACTTTGATTAAGAAAGGACTGGAAGTGTTAACATACCTTAAATAAGTTTCTTGCGATGTATATATTCACAAATGTGCCACTTGATGATTAAGTGTAGCCGTTTGCATAATTAATTGAAAGTTTGCGCAATAAAGGGTTAAAAGCGTCAACATGTTAATTCTTACCTCTGAGTGACCTTTTAACAAACCGGGAGCTTCATAATATTTAAGTATACTCTCGGGAATGCCAAATAATGGCCGTCTATGGTTTTTATGCCTATAAGTAAAGTTACGCGCAACTTTGCAAGTTAGAGGGGCTAAAAGTCTCAATATGTTTAATTATACCTCTGAATGACCTTTTAGCGAATCCGAAGCATCGTGATGTTTAATAATACTTTCAAGAATGTCTAATATGGATTAGATGAGGCTTCAATGCTATAAAATGATGAAATGCGCAAGTTTGCGCAATAGAGGGACCTAAAGCGTCAACTTTTGAATCTACGCCCTTCGGTGACCATTTAAGCGAACGGGAGCGTGGTAACATGTATGTATATACTTGGGAATGATCAATATGGGCCATGGAAGGCTTTGCTATCATTAAACAGCATTTCGCGCAACCTTGCGCAATTAAAGGACTATTTGCGTCAAACGGCAAAAGTATGCCGATTCGTTGGGTTTCGAACCTTCCAGAATATAACCATGAGCTAAACATACCCTATTTATCCTTTATATAGCTTAGATATAGGCTTAGAGGTGTTTGGTGCGCAAAAATAAACTTTAAGGTCAGGCAGGGACTAAAAGTGTCAAAAAGTGCACAAGTTTGCACTTTCACGCATATCTCACATTCTGAATATCCCCGGACACCCAAAAATTTATGTAAGAACTAAAATATTTTATTTTAGTGATCTCCTGGATAAAATTCCATCCGTCGTGTAATTTGGATAGTTTTTTTCGCGTCCGTTCGTGTTTCGTCGTAATTCGACGCACAACGTGACCGTACGGCCAAACGAACCGACATCCGACATGTTTCTGTGCATGTTTCATGACCACTATGTTTAAACTTCATGATGGAGCCTTAAATTGAGGTTAACGGGCCTTAAACGTACCTTAAATAGCCTTAAAGGCTCACAGGGACCATTTCTGCCAAATCTGGAACTTTGTTTGCTGTTGTGGACTTGCAGGCGGGCCGCGTAATAGGCCTGGGTTTCTCACGCGGGCCGCGAGGCCTGCACAGAATGCAGAACAGCTATTAACAGCCTGTTTCTTGCTGTTTTCATGTTCAAAACTGGTTCCTAACTCACAAAATCGATACTAGGGGCTTGCCCACGGAATTATCAGACCCCTTGACATATGTTTTGATCAGATTACCCCTCCCGGCACTTGTCGAGATCTCTTGAGGTCCCGAAAACTGTATAAAGGAGGTAAGTTCACTTGATACTTCACTAGCATTCTAAATTCTGGAGCTCTCTGGTCAGCAACAAGGATTCATTAGGCTTCCAAATCGTAATTAGGACTCTTATAAGTATTCCTAACCTTTTCTAATTCATTCTAGCTTAGTTAATTAACTAAAAGTCAATCTGTCGTAAATTAAGTTTGACTTTGCGATTAAATAAAATTTGCACGGTCATTTCTCGAATTGAAAGTACCTACAATTAGGTATTTATGTGGGTAACAAACCCTTAAAAGGGTACTTTCAGATTCCCACTCTAACTATGTTAATTGTCGAGTCAAAGCTAGTTTAAAAAGTCAACAGAATGTGTATTTTCAAAATTAAGCATAATTAGCAATGTAGGGTACATGCAACCTGTTTGATCATTAAAATACCATGGTAACTAATGTAAGAACATGTCTCAACATGTTCAACTCGACAATTTTCAGTTTAAGCCCGGATCGGACCCGAAAGTCGCATAATTTGACTTTTGCTTTGACTATCAGTTCTGATCCGTTTATGCTTGTTTAAGATCTGCCTTAGAGCTTATTTTGGACCAGGTTTCATATAAGTATAACTCTCTGAGATTATACAACTTGGTTCAATACTTATCCGATTCATATGCATGTTTCCGATTAATGCTTAAAAGTTAACTATTATGCCCTTTTGACTATAAAACGTGATTTTTGAAAATGTGAAAGAGTAGAAACATTAGTTACTGATTTATAAACTTGCACCTAAAATTTGATATCAGTTTGAGGTCTAGATTAAGAGTTATGCTCATTAGCGTAAATTGAAAGCTTTATGTTAAATAAACGGCGTAATTAGCGAATAGCCTATTTAGACCCACTTTTTGATATCAAACTTTTTACCCACTGATATAATATAATATTTTGGGATTTTTGAAGATTTTTATTTAATTTTTGGCTGAGCATAACATAGCTCTCTAAGTTTGATTCGGTTAATGCCGGTTTTGCCCTTTTAAGCCATAAAATGAGTTTTACAAATCCTTTTGATCCCAAACCTTTTTCTACTAATTTTATTTGTTAAATAAAATATTTTGAGCCTTCTGGAATTATAAAAATATCAGCTTTCCTTTGAAAACCAGGAAATGGCTCCAAATCGCCTTTTTAAGCATTTTTAACACATAGTATGTGCTAAAACTATATTAAACATATAAGGTTGATACCTACTGATATTTTTAGTATATTTTTATATATTAACAGTAAGTAAAAGTTTAAACCCAGGTTTCCAGTTTTGACCTTTTAAGCCTAAGTGAAATTACCAAAATACCCCTAAGGTGCATAGTTTGGTTTTAAATGATAAATTTCACATATAGGTCATACCCTACTGATATAACTTATTAAATTGAGTAATTTTACTGATTTCATCAGACTCGAAACTCAGGTTCATATTTAAACTCTTTCATAACCTCTTTAATGACCAAAATACCCCTACGGGGCGTAATGTGAGTCTAAATCCGTTTTGGGCATAATATAAGATATCTTTCTGATGTCACAACATAATTAAAGCATAATAACGTAGGAAACTTGCATATGACTCATTTGGTTACTCGTTACGCACTTTTCGCGTTCGGATCGGCGTATGTAACTAGTTTGCATATATTAGCCGAAACGGGTCAAACCATATCATTTTTGTCTCAAAATCCAGAATGTGTTTAGATTACCCATATTATACAAGTATTCAAACTTGTCGGGTCAAAACCACATTCTAATCCGGTATGAGCCTTATCATGCGTTTGAACCGTATCTTTCTGTAAGACTAACCGGTCTAAGCTTAGGCATAATTAAAGACCCGTTAGCATTCTAATTGGTTATTTATACCATCATTCCAGACTAGAGCCTTCCGGTAAACGGTACCTACGCTTACTTAAGTGAATACGGCTGAGTTATTAAATTCTTACTATTTAAGACAGGAGCTAGCTCAGGTAAATACTCTTAACTTATTTTCCCTATACGGGCTTGGGATACGGTATAATAATACCGCTTGGTCGGGTATTGAATATTTAGTCGGATTGTGATTAAATTATTGAGGTAACCCGGTTTAATCTGTATTGTTTGAAATAAAGACCTTTAGGGGTTAATGACCATGTCCCGGATATCCTTGACATCATTGTGTTATAAAACAACCTGACAGTTGTTTAAGGAAAAACGGTATCTCACTCTCTTGTGGGCCTATACTTGTGGCGTGTCTGTTAATCTGACTCGGTTTCTACATCGGGCCTTAAATGTATAACGAACATGTAAATCTGTATACAAGATTATAAATATAATTGTCCCAAGTTATAAAGAGTTTGTGCCTTGTGCATTCAAATCAATTTTTATTAAACCTTTTCAAAATGAGTCGGTTGAGTGTATTTACCAGTGAAAACTGACGTATTTTCCAAAAGGGTTAAGTGACAGGTACTGAACGTAATTGGCTGGAAGCTCAGGGCGTTTATAAGGAATCTTGCAAGTTCTAGGCGTCTAAAGTCTGTTGAACAATGCTTATGTTTTAAGATCCGCCTGTGGATCCTTTACTTTCCGTTGTAATACTGGATATTACTTTATATTCGGATTGTAATATATTTACTTTTTGCTTCCGCTGTGCATTTATATATTGTGTTATTTGACTATGATGATATCAACTACGTCACGATACTCCCCACCGGGCCCACCGGTGACACGTGGAAAATGTATAATGATGTTAACTTTGGAGGTAAGCACGTATTAGTGACTATGAAATAGTAAATTTGTTGCGATAACAAAACTATAATTGAATGTTACGTAATATAGATATAGAATGTAAGCTTAAAGGATGAGATGAAGGTTTTAGATCTGTTATAAACGGATCACATAAATGTAAGTATTAATACAAGTTTAAATAAGTAGGTATATTGACCTGTTACTAACGGGTCAATGAAATGAGAATGCTAGGTAAAAGTATGGTATGAAAAGTATGGACTTGTTAGAAAGAAGTCGGTAATATGAATAGTTTATGAATAAAGAGTGGATAGTTACCTATTATTAAGATGTACCTATCAAAGTTAAACATAGAGGTGTATATACAAATTATAAAGTGAGATCGTATAGTCGACGAAAATAATATGAATATTGGAAATGAACAAAAAGGAATGTTATTAATGGGATTGTTTCAGGTAAACAAAATGGAATATCGTACGTGATGTACGAGTATTGGAATTATGAATAAACCGCTAGCTATGAAACGCGATAGACGCTAGCAATATTTAGTGAAAGTGATACAAATAAGAACTCTGGGACGGGTTCTTGAAGATAGAAGGTCGTCATTGGATGGGCTCGTGCTCATGTTCATGGGCTGGGAAGGAAAGATAATTTGTGTTTATGGGAATGAGAAAGGTTTCGGGGACGAAACCTCATTTAAGGGGGGTAGACTTGTAACACCCCAAAACACGAATGTTTATATTTGTCATATGTCCCTATATGACATATCATGAAATAAATAACTAGGCTATTTAACCTAGTTAAGTGTTTGGCCAAAACTATTAAATGAAGAAAGTTGTGTCAATTATGTTTTAAGTCGTAAACATGAGGGACTAAATGGAATAAGACGGAAGTTGAGTTATTGAAATGAAAAATCAACACACACAAACACACACTTCGTGTGTGTTCTTGAACGTACAGGGGCTTCAAAGAGCCAAACCCTAACTCAACTATAATCATTAAATCGAAGGGTGAATCGAAGCTCAAATTCACGAATGAACATGAATTAATGATCACCGTCACAAGGGGATCATAAGGTATGTCTTAAAAGTTAGATTGGTAATCTTGCAAGAAGTGGGTTATGTTGTAATTCACGAATTTGTATGAAATTGGGCATGAATAGGTGTTAGAATCGCGATGTAGAACATGAATTATGTATGATTTAGCTTAAATTGATGTTAATAATGAAAATCAATTGTTGTGGTGAAGTTGGTGACATGGGTATATCATCCATGTCCAAATTCTTATTCAAAATTGATGTATTATGATATGTATGACGGATTCTTGATAGAGAAATTGAAAGAAATGTGATATTAATATGTTTGATGTTTATGCATGAATGATTCATGTTGATTAGAATAAGGAATTTGATGAATTATGTATGAGAATAGATTAATATGCATGAATTAGTTGTACACTATGCTTAGGAGGTAGTATACACACCAAATGTATGATGAAATTGTGAGGAATTTGAGATTAGATCACTTGTAAGTGATTAACAAAGTAGTTATGAACTGGGTTTTGATGATATGATAGAAGTAATGATATGATTATGTTAATGATGTTTGAAAATCATATATGTGTATGTGTGTTTAAAGAAATTGGATAAGAAATTGGATAAGAAATGATGAATTAGCATGTTATAAGGTTAAATGATAAACTTAATATAAGATCTGTGTGATGAAAAGGTTGCAATGAATGATGAATAAGCTAACTATCTTAAGAATGATATATGATAGTTGATGCTTGATAAGCGACATGGAAGCTTGGAAAAGAAGCGGGTCAAACAGGACTAATGCGCACGGGAAGCATATTCGGATGCTATGTAAGTAAAGCTTACACCCCTTTTTGTAGAATATCTATTCAATGTATAGATTACGAACACGGTAACTAAATATGTTAATTATGATGTTCCGACAAGTTTTGGTATGGGTCGGAACATGTGATTATGTTAAGTAACTAGATTTGATGGTCAAAAAGGGTAAAAAGGGTATTATGGTAATTTTGGTTACGAGATAACGAAGGAATAAGTTACATGGATGGAAGAATGAATAATTAAAATCCCACAAGGATAAAATGTACATTTAGACTTAACGGGTCAAATGGTGAAGACATTACCATTTGGCGATATTGACTAATGAATTGTTTTGTCAAGTATTATGCATTCACATGATGAATAGCGAAAGGAATTATGTTGCTATTAACTAGCCATTTAGTGCACGAAATATTAAAACGGGTCATAGCTTTTGTGCGAGCCAGGTATGTGCATTTAGAGTTGTAGTTAAGTCGTGGGATTAGTCAAATGTTTAAGGAAGTCCTTTGTAGTTAAGGATGGAACAAAGCTGACAAAAACCCCCTTGATGGGTAAATCGAGCAAACAATCTTAAAAGTTGATTAGAAACAAGCTATTTGATTAAGTGAATGTTTTGGAAATGTAGGAAAGCGAGAAGTATGATTTTCGTAAGCTAATGACCTTAAAATGTGCAAATACCTTTAACGGGTCAAAATAAGCTTTGAGCGAAAATGGGTTAAGAGGATGCAAGACATCCGAGAATTTAATCTTTTATGATAAACGTCATTGATATTATTAGGTTCATAAGAAGTTTTGGTCAAACAAACTAGTTATGTTGATAAATGCATGAGCGGGTCAAAATTCGAAAAAAGGGTAATAAGCCGAAGGCTTAAAGGTCCTAAATTTCGGTAGTACGAATATTGGATTTTTACTCCATGTGATGGAGAATTAGATTACGATCACGGAGGAAAAAGAATCGGGTAAAACGGATCAAAAACGAGAAAGATATGCTCGTTTCCGTAAAATCCAGATGTGCTGGGAATATGCAGCAACCAGCTGCAACATTCTGATCATATGAGGACGTCGCGCGACGCGACGACAGAGGCTTGTAGCCGTCGCGCGACGCGACGGTGGTATGTTCGCCGAAAAGTGTTTAGTTGACTCGTTTGGCCTGGGAAACTCGTTTAAATGCGTTTTAAGCTACGTATGACTAATTTAACTTACGTTTTTATGAGCATCAGTGTATGCACACATGTAGATAGGTATGTATGTATGTTGGTTTGTCTCTATACACGTATGTAGAAATGTATGTAAGCATGTATGCACCTACGTATGTATGTTTATAGGTATGTGAGCAAGTATACGCAGATATATGAAGGTATGTACGTGAGTAGGCATGTATGAGTTAGGTATGTTGCAAGTAGGGATGTATGTATATATATATGTATAATGTTATGAGTGTACGTAATGATGTAGGTATGTGTGTATGTAGATACATATGTAATGATGTAGATGTGTTTATATGTGGGTATGTACGTATGTATGTAAATGGTTATGTGTGAACGTTTGAATATGTATAAGTATGTATGAAGGTAGGTACGCAAGTATCCAATGAAATTGAGTACTAACGATAATATTAGCGTGCCTAGTGAAAGAAGTGTAACGCAGGAATAGCAAAGAAGTCTCACCACGGATTGTATGATCATATGGAAAGCTGGGATGTAAAGAGTTAATGGAACGAAAAGTAAACGTGAATAAATCTTGTATGTTTCTAATGCGCACTAATGTTACGAATTTTATGTGGTGAGCGCAGGTAGTACGAGTCATAAGGATCATCAAGGGATAGAGATCGAGGATCGAGTCACAAGACAGATTGTACGGGAACGTTGGTGTATGAAATATAGAAAATCCATGTTATGTTTTTAATTGTAAATGAGTCGATTGATGACTTCATGTGAAAAAGTTGTGTTAAAATGAAATTTTAAGTAAGTCAAGGTATTTTTACGGAAAGAAATTTTATGGCATGAACTTCCGTTGTGACTTTTTGTCAATTACGTGTTAGGGTCTTACAAGTTGGTATCAGAGCCCTGGTTTGAGTGAATCAAGTACAAGAAGATAAATACTTGAACTCAAACCTGTGTGCTCTTGAGATAAGGAACCCGTACAATCCATGACTCGATCAAGATCTAAAGGTAGAAATGGAATGAAAGCATGTATGTATGCATTCATATGAAGAAACTAACGGTTTTGTATGTGCAAGGTAAGCTTAAAGGTATGAAGAGGATGATCCGTGAATGCAACCTTAGATGGATGCTAAGGCAGGCAAGGATGCGAATAGATAGATTGACCCCAGGTACACAACATTAATATGTATGAGTACCGGTGTTAAAAGAAAAAAGGAGGAAATCTCCTTGGGAAGGTAAGTATTAAATGGAAGACAACGGTATTGTCTTGGTAAGATTTTAAAAATGTAGCACGAATTGCGACCCACTACTGCGGACATAAGGCGATGATTACTTGAAGGCACGAAATTAGTATGTGAATTGTGCACCTGGCCAGTATGCAAGAAGCATATGACGTTCGTGAGACCGTGGTAATTATCGCAGGTATGTCTGTTAGAATTGGGTAACAGAAGGACGTGCGGGTGAAATTGGTAGTGAGACTCTCAGGAAATCGAGAGTATTATGTAAGAATGAAAAGTATGAATGATAAGAATGAAGAATGATGAATCCGTAAGTAAGTACGGATCAACAAGATATGAATGGAATGTTTGAATCCGCGAGAAGGATTCAAGGAATGAAAGGCATGAATGGAATGTTTGAATCCGCAAAATGGATTCAAGGAATGAAATGCCGAAAATGATATATTTGAATCTGTGAGACGGATTCAACACATGTAATGAATGAAAGAGGTGAATGGAAGATGTAAATGAAATGTTTGAATCCGCGAGATGGATTCAAAACATAGAAGCAATGGAAAATATGAATGATATGTATGAAGCCGCTAGGCGGATTCAAAACATAGAAATAATGAAAGGTGTGGATGTTACGTTTGAATCCGAGGGACATATTTAAGATATAAAAAGGATGGAATTAGTCCACATCAGAATGTGTCGATAGTTTGACAATGGTTGAGTCAAACGAGTCATATGAGTAGATGCAAAGTAAATGAACAAAAGAATGATCGTAATTGGCACACAAAGCTAATTTTTAAAACGAAAGAAAGAATTTTTGAACAAGTTATGTGTTAAATGTGTTAGTAATCGAATCTTAGGAGTCAGAATGAATCAGCTACGACCCGGACAATGATTTAAGTATGAACAAGAAGGGTAAGTTTGTTAAGAATACCGAAATGATGTAATGAATGTCTTTGTAAGTAAGCATGAATGGAAGGAAGCACGAATGTGTAACTCAATGCATCTATGATAAGTAAGAAAAGTCAGTTTAACCATAAAAGGTCAAACTGCAAAGGTTGACGAAATAAGTAACTAAAATGAAAGAATTGCATGAGAGAAATGAAATGTGTGACACGTTATAGCGTGTACGTAAGAAATTGTAGAAGAATTATAAGTGAGTAATCGCCTAATAGAATGAATGATTGAATGAAATGTGTTAACTGCTAAATTTGTTGACGATAATGTTAGAACCTTGAGGTGATGAAACCAATCGATTTGGTGGGAGGTTGTGCACGAGTGAAGGCACATTATACGGATGAATGAAATCTAGCCCGGAATGGCTGGTACTCGTGAAGAATGCGGATCAATCTGGGTTACGGATCGTCGATTTCTGATATGAGATAAGGTTAGTAAAAGGTTTAACTTATGTTAGATAAGCATGAATTGGTAGTTTGAAAATGGCCTATGAAAGGAATGATGGAATGGGTATGATAAAGTAGGGAATGTTTGATACCTAATAGTTGACATAAGAAGAGAACTATGTCATTAAGAACTTAATTTTAAAAGGTTTTGACTGAAGATTTTGAGTATTGGTTAAACTCTCGTATAATGAATTTGCATGACACGTATGTTCATGCAAATTAAGTAATGCATGAAATGAGAAGAATAGTAATGTAGAATGAATGATTTGAAGGTAACGTAAGGGTATGCATGATACAAGTAATGTAATGACCATAAATTTAAAATCATTATTCTAGAAATAAAAAGAATAATAATAATTTATAAATTACCCACTAGAAAACCCTAATTAAGACACCCAAGTAATTCTGTACAAACCCTAGAATTTTCAGAAATTTCAGAATCAGGATTAGGGCCCCTAAAACTCAGGGGGGGGGGGGTATTCCCTACTGGATGATTATCTTAATAACTTGCAGACGAAGTTGAAATTTTAAAAACTGTCGACTCAGCTAGGCTAGTCCCACACGTGGCAACCATATACGAAGTTCATGACTCTTACGGACCGTAAGCATTATTTGTTACGGTCCGTAAGCAAGGGCAAAAATTCGACTATAAATAGAGGACATTGGCACTTGAATCTGGGCGCTGAAACAACGAAAGAATTCGTATTATACTTCGAGTTATCGTCTGATTACTTCAATTAACACACACGAAACACTAATTAAGTATAGCAGGGTGCTGCAGAACAGGGTATTAACTCAATCGCTATTACGATTCATTGTCCGATCGATTAATGTACTCAATGGATGTTTAAGTGATGCCCACATTAGGGTGATGCTTTGTCATTAGTCGTGATTTCGACCGGATGTTGAGTGCCACCCGAATTCGGGGAATACTCTGTCCTTCGTTGTGAATCCGATGGATGTTTAAGCATAGCACTTTGTCATTCGTTGTGAGGGTTGATCTCGTGAGTTATCGTAAATGTTGTATTAAGTTACTAACCTAGTTGTGTGCATGTTATTTAAATTAGGTTAAAAGACTAATCAGTAGTCTAAACTCTGCCCGTATAAATCTGAAATATTATCATAAGGTAGCATCACTTTGGAATTATTAAGGTACGGATCCTTACCCTCACCCTTTATTGCTTCATATTCAAATTGTTATAAACCACTAAATTACTATATCTTAAAAAAAAAAAAAAACTCCTCAGGTCTTTGATTATCGATTCATTTGACAGTCCGTTCGATTCCTATTCTTTGATTATCGATTCATTTGACAGTCCGTTCGATTCCTATTCTAATCAATTGATTTAGCTTTCATGTCATGCGATAGTATTAGTTTGTTATACTCATTATCGCATGTTCCAATATATGTTCCGTTTTGTTATGAAAATAAGTTTTATAAGTTATGTGAATAAGACCATTTGTACTCTGATACCCTGAGTATCGCTTCTCGTGGAGTGTCCCACGAGCATGTTGTTGCGGCATCGACATCATGTGCTCCACCCGTGACGGAGAGATCAGTTCCCGGCGTCTCTTAAGTACAAGTGTGGTACATAAGGCTATTAGGAGGCGTATGGATCGATCCTAGGATTTAAGTATAAGGAGGTGGATAACGGGTATGCCAATTCGCCATCTCATGTGATAATTATGCAGGAGTAGCTACCTGTGTATTGTCACGTTTTAAGTTTGCTCATGGGTACATCCGTAAGATATGGTTATGACATTACGTTATTTGCATCAAGTTTCATCCGAACAAAGCGTTATTTGTTATTTGAGCCTAATATTCCGTACTGAGCATTTGGCTCATTCCGTAAATTTTTGTATATACAGGTTCGCAGGTTACTTTGGGCAGGGAAAAGAGAGAAGAATAAAGCTTAGGAATAAATCGGAAGATGTTAGTAAATTAAGTCGAATATGTTCGCTTGTATATTAAACTTAAGTTTAGTTGTCGTTGTATCCTTGTCAAATAAATAAATGGAATTATGACTTTTGTTTATGCTACCGTTATTGTGACACGTCAGCCCTTCCGGGTTGGGGTGTTACAGCTATGGTATCAGAGTAAAGGCTCTTTCCTGTAGAAAACTTGAAGATAGTAATTAAAACCTGTGAGGAATGGGTAGATATCTATGATAGGATTCAACTTGGTCTCTTATTTGGTTTAATTCCTATGTCTATTCTTATAGATGCCTCCTCGTCGTCCGCTACGTAGGAGTACTCGTACTAACCATGTGCGTAACAACACTTCTTCGAATGAGACTCCAGTTGATCCAAACGTAATTAATGCTATCAACCAGGCTGTTGCCGGGTTGCTTCCAAACCTTGTTGCTCAAACAGTTGAGGCCGTTATTCAACAAACTCGTCATCCAGAACGTAATAACACGAATCCAATCTCTTGTGATGAAATTCGTGAGAATACCACGAACCATACTACCTATAGTATAGATATATGGATCGCTAAATTCCAGAAACAAAAGCCGAAATCCTTTAGTCACGCTACTAATCCAGTCGAAGCAAGAAACTGGATAGCTCATGTTGAAAAGATCTTCGGAGTTCTTGGAGTTCCGGAGCAATACAAAGTTAGATTGGCTACCTACAAACTTGAAGATGACGCACAAACTTGGTGGGAAGGATATAAGCAAGTCAAAGGAGGGGATGATTTTGACGCAAATCTTTCATGGGTCGACTTTCGTAATATCTTTTACGACAAGTATTTTTCGACCGCTGATAAAGAAGCTTATATTAGGGAGTATGCAGTGATTCGACAGGGGAGTGATGAACCAGCCTCTGAGTTCATTACTAGATTTGCAAGGTTGGCTAGTATTGTAGGAGACGTTGCAGGATCGGCAGAAGCCCAGGCAGAAAAATGCAAGTGGGCAGTCAATGATCGAATTCGGAAGTCGATCATGTACATGAAATTTAAGGATATCACTGAAGTTGCCGATGCAATCAAAACTTTTGAGTTCGAGAGGAAAGAATTTTTATCTCGAACTGAGGATAATAAGAAGAGGAACAGAGAAGGACAATTGAAGCAGGCAATCGGCCAATCATCCACTACGCCACAGCATCAAGACCGCAAAGTGCAAGGAAATCAAAACTCTGGAAATCAGGCACGTCCCTGGCAACCTAGAACACAAAACCCGAGGCCTGCTCAAAACCAGATTCAGTTGTATACAGAACCTATTAGAGCTCAACCACTGAATCAACATATAAACCCGAATCAGATTACATATCCTTTATGTAATACTTGTGGTAAGAGACATCAGGGCGTATGTCACCGAAGTACAGGAGCATGCTTTAGATGTGGCCAAACTGGACACATGATCAAGGAGTGTACAAAGAAAGACACTAAGAAGAATAATCAACCCAATGTTGGAGGAAGAGTTTTCGCACTTTCTGCTACTGACGCTGCTAATGTCCCAGGTACTGTATCTGGAACCCTTCAGCTTGGTGAACGTAGCATCTATGTGTTATTCGATACAGGAGCGACCCATTCTTTAGTATCCCACTCGTTTACTAAGTACCTTCCGATAAAACCAATTCTCTTAAATCATACTTTAACCATTTCCACTCCCATGGAAAATTCATTTGTAATCACTTACGTATATAAAGATTGTCCGATCCGTATTGAATCTATTATGTGTAAGGCAGACCTATTTCCAATACATATGTGGGACTTTGATGTTATTCTAGGGATAGATTGGTTGTCTCGACATCACGTAACTATAGATTGTCATTCTCGTCGTGTTATTTTCGGTGATCTTCATCGTCCTGATATTATATATCAGGGAACTCAAGTTCATAAATCTCTTAAAATTATCTTTGTTGTCAAAGCTCGAAAATTCATATCAAACGGTTGTGCTGGATTCCTAGCATCGGTTAAGGATACTTCTGCTAGTGTTAAGAGTATCGATAACCATTCCGTTGTCCGTGAATATCCTGATGTATTTCCGGATGAACTACCAGGATTACCACCCGACCGTCAGGTAGAATTCACCATCGACTTGGTCCCTAGTGCCGAACCTATTTCTAAAGCTCCATACCGTATGGCTCCAATGGAACTGAAGGATTTGAAGGAACAATTGCAAGAATTGTTAGATCTAGGATTTATAAGACCCAGTGTTTCACCTTGGGGTGCTCCGTCCTTATTTGTGAAAAAGAAAGACGGTAGTATGCGTTTATGTATTGACTACCGAGAGTTAAACAAGATTACTATTCGTAATCAGTATCCTTTGCCTCGGATTGATGATCTCTTTGATCAACTTCAGGGGGCTCAGTTCTTCTCAAAAATCGACCTGAGGTCCGGGTACCATCAGCTAAAGATCAAGAATGATGATGTTCCCAAGACCGCCTTTCGTACTCGTTATGGTCATTACGAATTCTTGGTTATGCCCTTTGGGCTAACTAACGCACCAGCAGTCTTCATGGATTTGATGAATCGCGTATTTCACAAATTCCTAGACAAATTCGTTATTGTCTTTATCGATGACATTCTGGTGTATTCTAAGAGTCGCGAAGAGCATGAAGCACATCTACATGCAGTACTTGGAACCTTGCGGCATGAGAAGTTGTACGCGAAGTTTTCCAAATGTGACTTTTAGCTTAGCCAAGTGTCATTTCTAGGTCATGTCATATCAGCAGAGGGAATTATGGTAGACCCAACAAAGGTTGAAGCTATTACAAAATGGCCAAGACCCACTTCTGTTACCGAAATACGAAGTTTCTTGGGTCTTGCTGGCTATTACCGAAGATTTGTTGAAAGATTCTCGGTAATTGCTTTACCACTCACAAAACTCCTAAGGAAAGGGGTGAAGTACTCATGGAATGAGGAACAAGAGAAAAGCTTTGAAGAATTGAAGAAACGACTCGTATCCTCTCCGATACTCGCTCTCCCTTCTGGATCAGGAGGTTACCAAGTCTATAGTGATGCCTCAAAGAAAGGATTAGGTTGTGTGCTAATGCAACATGGGAAGGTTATCGCTTATGCCTCCCGTCAGTTGAAGCCTTATGAAGTTAACTATCCTACACATGATTTAGAACTAGCCGCAGTCGTCTTTGCACTTAAGATTTGGCGACACTATCTGTATGGTGAGAGTTGTGACATCTTTACCGACCACAAGAGCCTCAAGTACATATTTACGCAGAAGGAGCTAAATATGAGGCAAAGAAGGTGGTTAGAACTTTTAAAAGATTACGACGTAAATATTCAATACCATCCAGGTAAAGCCAATGTTGTAGCTGACGCGTTGAGCCGAAAGAATTCCGGGACTATATCTTGCTTACAAATTCAGCCTCATATTAGGAGGGATCTCGAAAGGATGAACATTTGGCTTCAGGTTAGTAAATCTGATGGATATCTAGCTAGAATGCAGATTGAACCCGACCTCATATCACGGATTAAAGATGCACAGAAGCAAGATGGAGAACTTTGGGCAATTGTGCAAAATCTTGAGGTGGGTAAGCAATCTGAATTTCGTATAGACCATCAGGGGATGATTTGGTGCGGCAAAAGACTTTGTGTACCCGATGACTCCAGCCTTCGTGAGTCATTGTTAGCCGAAGCTCACAGCTCATCATTTTCAATTCACCCAGGATCTACCAAAATGTATCGAGACTTAAGAAAAAACTTCTGGTGGAATGGCATGAAGGAAGACGTTGCTCGATACGTAAGTAAATGCCTCACTTGCCAACAAGTGAAAATTGAACATAAACGAGCAAGCGGTCTGTTGCAGCCATTGGATATTCCCATATGGAAGTGGGATGAGATCACAATGGATTTTGTTACCGGTTTGCCTAAGACATTCAAGAAGAATAATGTTGTATGGGTTGTTGTCGATAGATTATCGAAGTCAGCACATTTTCTACCGATTCAGCAAGGATTTTCGGTTAATAAGTTATCCGAAATATTTCTTCAAGAAATTATTCGACTCCATGGCACACCATCTTCCATTGTTTCAGATAGAGACCCACGTTTCACCTCACGATTTTGGAAAGGTTTTCAGGCAGCTTGGGGTACACGACTGAAGTTTAATACGGCTTTCCATCCACAAACAGATGGGCAGTCGGAACGCACGATTCAGACCTTGGAAGACATGCTCCGAGCATGTGCACTTGAATGGTCTGGAAACTGGGATGAATATCTATGCCTTGTTGAGTTCGCTTACAACAATAGTTGGCAAGCAAGTATTGGCATGGCACCTTTTGAGCTTTTGTACGGTCGAAAATGTCGTGCACCAATATGCTGGAATGAAGTTGGAGAAAAGATTATTGAAGGGCCAGAATTAGTTCAGATTACAAACGAAAAAGTCAATATGGCCCGAGAAAAACTGAAAGAAGCTCAAAGCAGACAAAAGAGCTATGCAGATCAAGATAGACGACCACTCGAATTTAAAGTTGGCGACCACGTTTTCTTAAAGGTATCACCTTGGCGTGGCGTTCGTAGGTTTGGAATTAAAGGGAAGCTTAGTCCCCGTTTCATTGGTCCGTTTGAAATCCTTGAAAGAATTGGAGAAGTGTCATATCGACTGGCTTTACCACCTCAACTCTCTCACGTTCATAACGTTTTTCATGTCTCCTCGTTAAGAGGATATGATTATCATCCACTTCATGTCATTAGTTATCCGTTACTTACAATTCACGAGGATTTGTCCTACGAAGAGGAACCAGAAGCCATCTTAGATCGACAAGAAAGGGTTTTGCGTAAGAAAGTAATTTCGTTTGTTAAAATCCTCTGGAAAAATCACTCTGAACACGAAGCAACATGGGAATCTGAAGAATCAATTCGCTCTCTATACCCTAATCTATTCTAGTAATAGAATTTTAGTCGAGTAACGGTAAATCTTGCTCTTTGATATATGTTCATTTGTTTCTGTTTACGGTCATTTATGCTTTACCTTATGTGAATATATCTTAGCTATGATTAAGCATATCTATGTAGGAAATATCGGTACCAATAGTCACTCTAGTATCTGTAAGTCTCCATTGACTTTTCGTACGGTAAGATATTTTATTAAAGATGCGTTATAGGAGGACCATTAGGGCACATATATAAGGTAATTGACAAGTATAGTCATGACTTTAGTTATGAATTTCAGATACACATGTGTGTTTAGGAGATTCTGGTTATATAAGTTAGTAACTCTGCTATGAAAGTTCCGTTTATGTTACTTATGCGATAAGTTATATTCTTATTTGAAAAATTTCGAGGACGAAATTTCTTTTAAGGGGGTAATAGTTGTAATGACCATAAATTTAAAATCATTATTCTAGAAATAAAAAGAATAATAATAATTTATAAATTACCCACTAGAAAACCCTAATTAAGACACCCAAGTAATTCTGTACAAACCCTAGAATTTTCAGAAATTTCAGAATCAGGATTAGGTCCCTTAAAACTCAGGGGGAGTATTCCCTACTGGATGATTATCTTAATAACTTGCGGACGAAGTTGAAATTTTAAAAACTGTCGACTCAGCTAGGCTAGTCCCACACGTGGCAACCATATACGAAGTTCATGACCCTTACGGACCGTAAGCATTATTTGTTACGGTCCGTAAGCAAGGGCAAAAATTCGACTATAAATAGAGGACATTGGCACTTGAATCTGGGCGCTGAAATGACGAAAGAATTCGTATTATACTTCGAGTTATCGTCTGATTACTTCAATTAACACACACGAAACACTAATTAAGTATAGCAGGGTGCTGCAGAACAGGGTATTAACTCAATCGCTATTACGATTCATTGTCCGATCGATCAATGTACTCAATGGATGTTTAAGTGCTGCCCACATTAGGGTGATGCTTTGTCATTAGTCGTGATTTCGACCGGATGTTGAGTGCCACCCGAATTCGGGGAATACTCTGTCCTTCGTTGTGAATCCGATGGATGTTTAAGCATAGCACTTTGTCATTCGTTGTGAGGGTTGATCTCGTGAGTTATCGTAAATGTTGTATTAAGTTACTAACCTAGTTGTGTGCATGTTATTTAAATTAGGTTAAAAGACTAATCAGTAGTCTAAACTCTGCCCGTATAAATCTTAAATATTATCATAAGGTAGCATCACTTTGGAATTATTAAGGTACGGATCCTTACCCTCACCCTTTATTGCTTCATATTCAAATTGTTATAAACCACTAAATTACTATATATTTAAAAAAAAAAAAAACTCCTCAGGTCTTTGATTATCGATTCATTTGACAGTCCGTTCGATTCCTATTCTAATCAATTGATTTAGCTTTCATGTCATGCGATAGTATTAGTTGGTTATACTCATTATCGCATGTTCCAATATATGTTCCGTTTTGTTATGAAAATAAGTTTTATAAGTTATGTGAATAAGACCATTTGTACTCTAATACCCTGAGTATCGCTTCTCGTGGAGTGTCCCACGAGCATGTTGTTGCGGCATCGACATCATGTGCTCCACCCGTGATGGAGAGATCAGTTCACGGCGCCTCTTAAGTACAAGTGTGGTACATAAGGCTATTAGGAGGCGTATGGATCGATCCTAGGATTTAAGTATAAGGAGGTGGATAACGGGTATGCCAATTCGCCATCTCATGTGATAATTATGCAGGAGTAGCTACCTGTGTATTGTCACGTTTTATGTTTGCTCATGGGTACATCCGTAAGATATGATTATGACATTACGTTATTTGCATCAAGTTTCATCTGAACAAAGCGTTATTTGTTATTTGAGCCTAATATTCCGTACTGAGCATTCGGCTCATTCTGTAAATTTTTGTATATACAGGTTCGCAGGTTACTTTGGGCAGGGAAAAGAGAGAAGAATAAAGCTTAGGAATAAATCGGAAGATGTTAGTAAATTAAGTCGAATATGTTCGCTTGTATATTAAACTTAAGTTTAGTTGTCGTTGTATCCTTGTCAAATAAATAAATGGAATTATGACTTTTGTTTATGCTACCGTTATTGTGACACGTCAGCCCTTCCGGGTTGGGGTGATACAAGTAACTATAGAAAATGTATAATGATGTTAACTTTGGAGGTAAGCACGTATTAGTGACTATGAAATAGTAAATTTGTTGCGATAACAAAACTATAATTGAATGTTACGTAATATAGATATAGAATATAATCTTAAAGGATGAGATGAAGGTTTTAGATCTGTTATAAACGGATCACATAAATGTAAGTATTAATACAAGTTTAAATAAGTAGGTATATTGACCTGTTACTAACGGGTCAATGAAATGAGAATGCTAGGTAAAAGTATGGTATGAAAAGTATGGACTTGTTAGAAAGAAGTCGGTAATATGAATAGTTTACGAATAAAGAGTGGATAGTTACCTATTATTAAGATGTACCTATCAAAGTTAAACATAGAGGTGTATATACAAATTACAAAGTGAGATCGTATAGTCGACGAAAATAATATGAATATTGGAAATGAACAAAAAGGAATGTTATTAATGGGATTGTTTCAGGTAAACAAAATGGAATATCGTACGTGATGTACGAGTATTGGTATTATGAATAAACCGCTAGCTATGAAACGCGATAGACGCTAGCAATATTTAGTGAAAGTGATACAAATAAGAACTCTGGGACGGGTTCTTGAAGATAGAAGGTCGTCATTGGATGGGCTCGTGCTCATGTTCATGGGCTGGGAAGGAAAGATAATTTGTGTTTATGGGAATGAGAAAGGTTTCGGGGACAAAACCTCATTTAAGGGGGGTAGACTTGTAACACCCCAAAACCCAAATGTTTATATTTGTCATATGTCCCTATATGACATATCATGAAATAAATAACTAGGCTATTTAACCTAGTTAAGTGTTTGGCCAAAACTATTAAATGAAGAAAGTTGTGTCAATTATGTTTTAAGTGGTAAACATGAGGGACTAAATGGAATAAGATGGAAGTTGAGTTATTGAAATGAAAAATCAACACACACAAACACACACGTCGTGTGTGTTCTTGAACGTACAGGGGCTTCAAAGAGCCAAACCCTAACTCAACTATGATCATCAAATCGAAGGGTGAATCGAAGCTCAAATTCACGAATGAACATGAATTAATGATCACCGTCACAAGGGGATCATAAGGTATGTCTTAAAAGTTAGATTGGTAATCTTGCACGAAGTGGGTGATGTTGTATTTCACGAATTTGTATGAAATTGGGCATGAATAGGTGTTAGAATCGCGATGTAGAACATGAATTATGTATGATTTAGCTTAAATTGATGTTAATAATGAAAATCAATTGTTGTGGTGAAGATGGTGACATGGGTATATTATCCATGTCCAAATTCTTATTCAAAATTGATGTATTATGATATGTATGACGGATTCTTGATAGAGGAATGGAAAGAAATGTGATATTAATATGTTTGATGTTTATGCATGAATGATTCATGTTGATTAGAAGAAGGAATTTGATGAATTATGTATGAGAATAGATTAATATGCATGAATTAGTTGTACACTATGCTTAGGAGGTAGTATACACACCAAATGTATGATGAAATTATGAGGAATTTGAGATTAGATCACTTGTAAGTGATTAACAAAGTAGTTATGAACTGGGTTTTGATTATATGATAGAAGTAATGATATGATTATATCAATGATGTTTGAAAATCATATATGTATATGTGTGTTTAAAGAAATTGGATAAGAAATGATGAATTAGCATGTTATAAGGTTAAATGATAAACATAATATAAGATCCGTGTGATGAAAAGGTTGCAATGAATGATGAATAAGCTAACTATCTTGAGAATGATATATGATAGTTGATGCTTGATAAGCGACATGGAAGCTTGGAAAAGAAGCGGGTCAAACAGGACTAATGCGCACGGGAAGCATATTCGGATGCAATGTGTAACACCCGAAAATTTTAAAACAAAAATGGAAACAACCCTTATGATTTATAGTCCAATAGGAAACCCTAATTGAAACACCCAAGTGATCATCGTTAAAGTTGAAATGAGTTAATACACTAATGCGAGTTCCGTTGTATCTAGAAATTAGAACTCGTAACCAGGGAGATCCTAAAATAGAATATTTAGCAATTAAGTAAAATTATTAGCTAAGTAAGATTAATTAACGGCTAAACAAGATTAATTAAGCTAAGCAAGATTAATTAAGTCAAGCAGGTAAGTAGGCATGTCAAGCAGGTAGGTAGGCATGTCAAGCAGGTAGGCTAGCATGTCAAGCAGGTAGGCTAGCATGTCAAGCAGGTAGGCTAGCATGTCAAGCAGGTAGGCTAGCATGTCAAGCAGGTAGGCTAGCATGTCCAAATTACAGCTATAAATACAGAACATTGGCACTTGATTCTGGGCACAAAAACGACGTTCAAACTTCAAATTCACTCTGAGTTATCGTCCAATTACTCTCCAAACACACACAAAACACTAATTAAGAGTAGCGGGGTGCTGCAGAACAGGGTAATAACTCGATCGCTATTACGATTCATTGTCCGATCGATCAATATATCCAATGGATGTTTAAGTGCTGCCCACATTAGGGTTATACTTTGTCGTTCGTCATTAATTTGACGGATCATCGTTAATTCGATGGATAAAGTATTGTACTTTGTCGTTCGTCATTAATTTGACGGATCATCGTTAATTCGATGGATGAAGTATCGCACTTTGTTGTTCGTTGTGAGAATTTGATCTCGTGAGTTATAGTAAAAGTGTATTAGTTAACTACCTAGTTTGTGTGCAAATTAGGTTAAGAGAATAATCAGTATGCTAAGCTCTGCCCGTATTAGTCTACAGTTGGAAACAAGGTAGCATCACTTGGAAATTTTAAGGTACGGATAGATTCTTTTCCTTCGATTTACGTCGTTTGAATTTAAGTATATCATTTCTGATTTTAAGTTCTGTATTAAGATTAAGTTATAAATTCCGTACGGATAGAATCTTTTCTTTCGATTTATCATTTCTGATTTTAAAGTCCGTATTAAGATCTAAGGTATAAGTTATAAGTGCAGTACGGGTAGATTCCTTTCTTTCGATTTCTGTCAATTCTGATATATCGTACGGGTAGATTCCTTTCTTTCGATTTCTGTCAATTCTGATATATCGTACGGATAGGTTCCTTCCTTTCGATTTATGTCGTTTTTATAAAAGATCCTTTCTTTCGATTTACGTCGTTTTGATATAAGTATATCATTCTTGAGTTTAAATTCAGTATTTAGATTAAGTTAAGAAATAAGTTATAAGTTCCGTACGGATAGAAGTTCTTTCTTTTGATTTATGTCGTTTTCTTGATTTTAAATTCCGTATTAAGATTAAGTTATGAAATAAGTTATAGATTCCGTATTAAGATTAAGTTATGAAATAAGTTATAGATTCCGTATTAAGATTAAGTTATGAAATAAGTTATAGATTCCGTATTAAGATTAAGTTATGAAATAAGTTATAGATTCCGTATTAAGATTAAGTTATGAAATAAGTTATAGATTCCGTATTAAGATTAAGTTATGAAATAAGTTATAGATTCCGTATTAAGATTAAGTTATGAAATAAGTTATAGATTCCGTATTAAGATTAAGTTATGAAATAAGTTATAGATTCCGTATTAAGACTAAGTTATGAAATAAGTTATAGATTCCGTATTAAGATTAAGTTATGAAATAAGTTATAGATTCCGTATTAAGATTAAGTTATGAAATAAGTTATAGATTCCGTATTAAGATTAAGTTATGAAATAAGTTATAGATTCCGTATTAAGATTAAGTTATGAAACATGTGTTGAAAGTTACAAACGTTTTGAAAAGGTTTTGTTTTACATCAGTTAGTTAGAAAGTGGTTTATTTTATACGAGTTTCATTTCCTACTCTAGTGGTTCCTTATTAACGAGTCAAGGTTTTATCTTGTTCGTTTAATAAACCACATTTTGGGGACGAAATTGTCAAGATAGGAGTGATATCCATACCTTGGTGACTGGTTCCACTCTTTGATTATAAAACTCCTCACATCTTTGATTATAGATTCCTTTGACAGTCCGTTCGATTCCGATTCTAATCAATTTGATTAAGTTTTCCTATCATGCGATAGTTTTCTATTAAGTTGTACTCATTATCGCATGTTCCAATATATGTTCCGTTCTGTTCTGAAAATAAGTTTTATAAGTTATGTGAATAAGACCATTTGTACTCTGATACCCTGAGTATCGCTTCTCGTGGAGTGTCCCACGAGCATGTTGTTGCGGCATCGACATCATGTGCTCCATCCGTGACGGAGAGATTAGTTCACGGCGTCTCTTAAGTACAAGTGTGGTACATATATTAGGAGGCGTATGGATCAGATCCTAGGATTTAAGTTTTCAGGAAATGGATAACGGGTATGCCAACTTGCCATTTCGTGTGATAATTATGCAGGAGTAGCTACCTGTGTATTGTCACGTTTTCAGTTTGCTCATGGGTACATCCATAAGATATGATTATGAAATTATAAGTTATTTGCATCGTCAAGTTCCATCCGGTTATCAAAATAAAATAAGCTTTTGTTTTCCTCTATCCGCACACTGGGCAAAACTTTTCGAAATTTTGCTCAGACGTACGTTTTTGTTGTTGTTGTTTTCTTCTTTACGTCAGGTTATCAAGACAAGCTGGGACGGAATATGGAAGAGTGCTCGAGTGTTTAGAAAAGACGGTAGAAATAATTGTAATGGATTAGATATCCTTCATTAAGCTGTAAAGCCTTGTAATACATTTAAGTATAAATGGAATTATGTTTTTGATCTGACTACTGTTATAGTGACACGCCGGCTCGTTCCGGGACGGGGTGTTACAGCTATGGTATCAGAGCAAAGGCTCTTTCCTGTAGAAAACTTAAACATAAGTTAAGACCTGTGAGGTAATGGGTAGACATTGGGTTAGGATTTCGATGTCCAATCAGTCGATACATCGGTTAGTAACTTTTCTTTTCACTTCATGGTAGTCTCGAACATAAGTATTTCGTCATCTTCATTGTTTTTACTCTAGCTTTATTTCAAGTATGACTATTGATCATAGTGGGTCGCGTTCAAGTATGATTATTAATATATATATAGGTATGCAATAATTTCGAGGACGAAATTTTTTTTTTTAAGAGGGGTAGATTTGTAACACCCGAAAATTTTAAAACAAAAATGGAAACAACCCTTATGATTTATAGTCCAATAGGAAACCCTAATTGAAACACCCAAGTGATCATCGTTAAAGTTGAAATGAGTTAATACACTAATGCGAGTTCCGTTGTATCTAGAAATTAGAACTCGTAACCAGGGAGATCCTAAAATAGAATATTTAGCAATTAAGTAAAATTATTAGCTAAGTAAGATTAATTAACGGCTAAGCAAGATTAATTAAGCTAAGCAAGATTAATTAAGTCAAGCAGGTAAGTAGGCATGTCAAGCAGGTAGGTAGGCATGTCAAGCAGGTAGGCTAGCATGTCAAGCAGGTAGGCTAGCATGTCAAGCAGGTAGGCTAGCATGTCAAGCAGGTAGGCTAGCATGTCAAGCAGGTAGGCTAGCATGTCCAAATTACAGCTATAAATACAGAACATTGGCACTTGATTCTGGGCACAAAAACGACGTTCAAACTTCAAATTCACTCTGAGTTATCGTCCAATTACTCTCCAAACACACACAAAACACTAATTAAGAGTAGCGGTGTGCTGCAGAACAGGGTAATAACTCGATCGCTATTATGATTCATTGTCCGATCGATCAATATATCCAATGGATGTTTAAGTGCTGCCCACATTAGGGTTATACTTTGTCGTTCGTCATTAATTTGACGGATCATCATTAATTCGATGGATAAAGTATTGTACTTTGTCGTTCGTCATTAATTTGACGGATCATCGTTAATTCGATGGATGAAGTATCGCACTTTGTTGTTCGTTGTGAGAATTTGATCTCGTGAGTTATCGTAAAAGTGTATTAGTTAACTACCTAGTTTGTGTGCAAATTAGGTTAAGAGAATAATCAGTATGCTAAGCTCTGCCCGTATTAGTCTACAGTTGGAAACAAGGTAGCATCACTTGGAAATTTTAAGGTACGGATAGATTCTTTTCCTTCGATTTACGTCGTTTGAATTTAAGTATATCATTTCTGATTTTAAGTTCTGTATTAAGATTAAGTTATAAATTCCGTACGGATAGAATCTTTTCTTTCGATTTATCATTTCTGATTTTAAAGTCCGTATTAAGATCTAAGGTATAAGTTATAAGTGCAGTACGGGTAGATTCCTTTCTTTCGATTTCTGTCAATTCTGATATATCGTACGGGTAGATTCCTTTCTTTCGATTTCTGTCAATTCTGATATATCGTACGGATAGGTTCCTTCCTTTCGATTTATGTCGTTTTTATAAAAGATCCTTTCTTTCGATTTACGTCGTTTTGATATAAGTATATCATTCTTGAGTTTAAATTCAGTATTTAGATTAAGTTAAGAAATAAGTTATAAGTTCCGTACGGATAGAAGTTCTTTCTTTTGATTTATGTCGTTTTCTTGATTTTAAATTCCGTATTAAGATTAAGTTATGAAATAAGTTATAGATTCCGTATTAAGATTAAGTTATGAAATAAGTTATAGATTCCGTATTAAGATTAAGTTATGAAATAAGTTATAGATTCCGTATTAAGATTAAGTTATGAAATAAGTTATAGATTCCGTATTAAGATTAAGTTATGAAATAAGTTATAGATTCCGTATTAAGATTAAGTTATGAAATAAGTTATAGATTCCGTATTAAGACTAAGTTATGAAATAAGTTATAGATTCCGTATTAAGACTAAGTTATGAAATAAGTTATAGATTCCGTATTAAGATTAAGTTATGAAATAAGTTATAGATTCCGTATTAAGATTAAGTTATGAAATAAGTTATAGATTCCGTATTAAGACTAAGTTATGAAATAAGTTATAGATTCCGTATTAAGATTAAGTTATGAAACATGTGTTGAAAGTTATAAACGTTTTGAAAAGGTTTTGTTTTACATCAGTTAGTTAGAAAGTGGTTTATTTTATACGAGTTTCATTTCCTACTCTAGTGGTTCCTTATTAACGAGTCAAGGTTTTATCTTGTTCGTTTAATAAACCACATTTTGGGGACGAAATTGTCAAGATAGGAGTGATATCCATACCTTGGTGACTGGTTCCACTCTTTGATTATAAAACTCCTCACATCTTTGATTATAGATTCCTTTGACAGTCCGTTCGATTCCGATTCTAATCAATTTGATTAAGTTTTCCTATCATGCGATAGTTTTCTATTAAGTTGTACTCATTATCGCATGTTCCAATATATGTTCCGTTCTGTTCTGAAAATAAGTTTTATAAGTTATGTGAATAAGACCATTTGTACTCTGATACCCTGAGTATCGCTTCTCGTGGAGTGTCCCACGAGCCTGTTGTTGCGGCATCGACATCATGTGCTCCATCCGTGACGGAGAGATTAGTTCACGGCGTCTCTTAAGTACAAGTGTGGTACATATATTAGGAGGCGTATGGATCAGATCCTAGGATTTAAGTTTTCAGGAAATGGATAACGGGTATGCCAACTTGCCATTTCGTGTGATAATTATGCAGGAGTAGCTACCTATGTATTGTCATGTTTTCAGTTTGCTCATGGGTACATCCATAAGATATGATTATGAAATTATAAGTTATTTGCATCGTCAAGTTCCATCCGCTTATCAAAATAAAATAAGCTTTTGTTTTCCTCTATCCGCACACTGGGCAAAACTTTTCGAAATTTTGCTCAGACGTACGTTTTTGTTGTTGTTGTTGTTTTCTTCTTTACGTCAGGTTATCAAGACAAGCTGGGACGGAATATGGAAGAGTGCTCGAGTGTTTAGAAAAGACGGTAGAAATAATTGTAATGGATTAGATATCCTTCATTAAGCTGTAAAGCCTTGTAATACATTTAAGTATAAATGGAATTATGTTTTTGATCTGACTACTGTTATAATGACACGCCGGCCCGTTCCGGGACGGGGTGTTACACTATGTAAGTAAAGCTTACACCCCTTTTTGTAGAATATCTATTCAATGTATAGATTACGAACACGGTAACTAAATATGTGAATTATGATGTTCCGACAAGTTTTGGTATGGGTCGGAACATGTGATTATGTTAAGAAACTAGGTTTGATGGTCAAAAAGGGTGAAAAGGGTATTATGTTAATTTTGGTTACGAGATAACGAAGGAATAAGTTACATGGATGGAATAATGAATAACTAAAATCCCACAAGGATAAAATGTACATTTAGACTTAACGGGTCAAATGGTGAAGACATTACCATTTGGCGATATTGACTAATGAATTGTTTTGTCAAGTATTATGCATTCACAGGATGAATAGCGAATGGAATTATGTTGCTATTAACTAGCCATTTAGTGCAGGAAATATTAAAACGAGTCATAGCTTTGATCCGAACCAGGTATGTGCGTTTAGAGTTGTAGTTAAGTCGTGGGATTAGTCAAATGTTTAAGGAAGTCCTTTATAGTAAAGGATGGAACAAAGCTGACAAAAACGCCCTTGATGGGTAAATCAGGCAAACGATCTTAAAAGTTGATTAGAAACAAGCTATTTGATTAAGTGAATGTTTTGGAAATGTAGGAAAGCGAGAAGTATGATTTTTGTAAGCCAAGGACCTTAAAATGTGTAAATACCTTTAACGGGTCAAAATAAGCTTTGAGCGAAAATGGGTTAAGAGGATGCAAGACATCCGAGAATTTAATATTTTATGATAAACGTCATTGATATTATTAGGTTCATAAGAAGTTTTGGTCAAACAAACGAGTTATGTTGATAAATGCATGAACTGGTCAAAATTCATAAAAAGGGTAATAAGCCGAAGGCTTAAGGGTCCTAAATTTCGGTACTCTGAATATTGGATTTTTACTCCATGTGATGGAGAATTAAATTACGATCACGTAGGAAAAATAATCGGGTAAAACGGATCAAAAACGAGAAAGATATGCTCGTTTCCGTAAAATTCGGATATGCTGGGAATATGCAGCAACCAGCTGCAACATTCTGATCATATGAGGCCGTCGCGCGATGCGACGGAAGAGGCTTGTAGCCGTCGCGCAACTCGACGGGGGTATGTTCGCCGAAAAGTGTTTAGTTGACTCGTTTGGCCTGGGAAACTCGTTTAAATGCGTTTTAAGCTACGTATGACTAATTTAACTTACGTTTTTATGAGCATAAGTGTATGAGCACATGTAGATAGGTATGTATGTATGTTTGTATGTCTCTATACACGTATGTAGAAATGTATGTAAGCATGTATGCACCTACGTATGTATGTTTATAAGTATGTGAGCAAGTATACGCGGATATACCAAAGTATGTATGTGAGTAGGCATGTATGAGTTAGGTATGTTGCAAGTAGGGATGTATGTATATATATATGTATAATGTTATGAGTGTACGTAATGATGTAGGTATGTGTGTATGTAGATACGTATGTATGTAAATGGTTATGTGTAAACGTATGAATATGTATAAGTACTAACGATAATATTAGGTACGCAAGTATCCAATGAAATTGAGTACTAACGATAATATTAGCGTGCCTGGTGAAAGAAGTGTTACGCAGGAATAGCAAAGAAGTCTCACCACGGATTGTATGATCATATGGAAGGCTGGGATGTAAAGAGTTAATGGAACGAAAAGTAAACGTGAATAAATGTTACGAATTTTATGTGGTGAGCGCAGGTAGTACGAGTCATGAGGATCATCAAGGGATAGAGATCGAGGATCGAGTCACAAGACAGATTGTACAGGAACGTTGGTGTATGAAATATAGAAAATCCATGTTATGTTTTTAATTGTAAATGAGTCGATTGATGACTTCATGTGAAAAAGTTGTGTTAAAATGAAATTTTAAGTAAGTCAAGGTATTTTTAAGGAAAGAAATTTTATGGCATGAACTTCCGCTGCGACTTTTTGTCAATTACGTGTTAGGGTCTTACAAGTTGGTATCAGAGCCCTGTTTGAGTGAATCAAGTACAAGAAGATAAATACTTGAACTCAAACCTGTGTGCTCTTGTGATAAGGAACCCGTACAATCCATGACTCGATCAAGATCTAAAGGTAGAAATGGAATGAAAGCATGTATGTATGCATTCATATGAAGAAACTAGCGGTTTTGTATGTGCAAGGTAAGCTTAAAGGTTTGAAGAGGGTGATCCGTGAATGCAGCCTAAGATGGATGCTAAGGCAGGCAAGGATGCGAATAAACAGATGGACCCCAGGTACACAATATTAATATGTATGAGTACCGGTGTTAAAAGAAAAAAGGAGGAAATCTCCTTGGGAAGGTAAGTATTAAATGGAAGACAACGGTATTGTCTTGGTAAGATTTTCAAAATGTAGCACGAATTGAGACCCACTACTGCGGACATAAAGCGATGATTACCTGAAGGCACGAAATTAGTATGTGAATTGTGCACCTGGCCAGTACGCAAGAAATTAGGGAAACCCGTGCCCTCTTTGTAAGACATTTTTATTTTTCATTAAATTTACTTCATTTAAAATATCTACAAGATGTGGCAATATGGACGTTTTGATGGTGTAGAGACTGCAATATTAATATCGAAATTTGAAATAACACAGCTGGGTTAGGTGTTTCGGTTGGTTGGTTTAAGATCATAACGCATCGGGTTCTCTATGATGCGGGTGTTTGCTGTTTAACTGGAGCACCCGGGTTCGAGTCCTGTTCCACCTGGTTCTTCACCTTTCTGTTCTTTTCTTTATTTTAATTTTCAATTTCAATAATAGACACATTCAGCCTTGAACTTATAAGATCACTTTTAGACACGTGTCATTCATTAAAGGTATCCTCAAATTTATATTTATGTTATCTTAATTAAATAAATAATAAATTAATATTAAATTTTATTATACTTTAATAAAATATTATCCTCAAATCTAAATTATTAATTTAATATATTTTTAAAACAAATACCTATCTTTCCTACTTATCTTATATTAAATATATAAATAATAAATAAATATTAAATGTTATCCAAATTTATTAAAAATATAACTTTTTTTATTATTTGGTCACCAATACAAAATTATATTTATTCAACTCGTGTAAAACGCGGGGTTTTCAAAAATATATATATATTTTTATTATTTATTATACCAAGTTACATTTATATAACCCGTATAATACACGAAGTTTTTAAAGATATAATTGTAGGTAGGGGTGCAAACGAGCCGAGTGGCTCGCGAGCTACTCGAGATCGGCTCAAGAAAAAGCTTGAAACAAGCCGAGCCTTATCGAGCCTGAACCGAGCTTGAGCCTGAAATAAAGCTCGTTTGTTTATCGAGCCCGAGCTCGAGCCTCGCATGTGAAGCTCGTTAGGCTCGTCAAGCCTTATCGAGCCTTAGTGTAAACGAGCCGAGCTTATTCAAACTTGTTTACAATCCGACCTCAAACCTAAAAACAAGCTTATTTAGTAAACGAGCTCGAGCCGAGCTTCACTTATCGAGCTCGCTAGCCTAAAAAGTCTATTATTTATATTATTTTTATTTAATATATTAATAGATAATAAACGAGCCGAGCCCGAGCCGAGCTCGAGCTTGAAAAAATACAAACGAGCCGAGCTCGAGCCTTGAAAACAAAGCTCGAATCGAGCCGAGCTCGAGCCCGAGCTCACATAAGTTAATCGAGCTCGAGCTCGAGCCTGGTCAAGCTCGGGCTCGGCTCGGCTCGTTTGCACCCCTAATTGTAGGTCCACTTGGAGGATCAAGATTAAACCTACTTACTTGTTTGTTAACACACTAACGAATGCGGAATCCACGAAAGTATGCAAACTAAAGCAAAATGGAACAAACACAAAGTAACCAAAGATTCACAACTTTGATTAAGTGAAGAGAATCAGTATACACATACACACAGTGTTTACAAGTTTCACACAGAACTCTCTTGACTCTCCTAACAGAAATGTGAAACAATTATCTGTTTATATAGGCCCCAATACCCAGTACACTATGAAGAGTGTTACTGGCTACGAACACTGTACTGTTCCAACGAAGACTCTAGTCATCGTCGACATTACTGCGAACACTCACATGTCAGTCTTCCTGTGACATGAATCCAACGAACACTAAGGAGTCACGAACCATCAACAGTAGTCTTCGTAGACATAGTCCAATGAATAAGCAAATCCCACGAACCATGGGTCTTTGTTGACTTTGACAACTAACCATCAGAGGACTACGAACCTTGTAGTCTATAGTTGTTAACATTTATATGCATGGAAGGATTTATAACAGGTATGAGAATGTAAATTCTGTTGTGTTTTATATTGCTGTATAATGGAGCCTTATAGAGGCATATTACATCATGGAAAGAGAGATAGTACAAGAGCTAAATTAGGCTAAAAGATATTAACGGAAATATACATTCTATACATATGTTTTGACTAGGTATTCAAGCCTTGATTATTGCATTGCCTTATACGCCCCCGCAAGATGGAGGATCCGTCGGAGACACCAATCTTGGAGCGATTTTGCAGAAACGGTGTCCGTGACAGTGGCATTGTTAACATATCAGCAAGTTGATCTTTCGAGTTGATATGGAGCACATGAAGAAGCCCACTCGTAACCTGTTCTCGAACAAAGTGGTAGTCAAGTGCCACATGCTTCATACGGGAGTGATAGATAGGATTTGCACAAAGATACGTTGCTCTGGTGTTGTCACAGAAGAGGGTCGACAGCTGAGTTGTAGTAATGCCGAGTTCTTGCAAGAGGTGTTTGAGCCAGGTTAGTTCGGCTGATGCATTGGCTAGCGCTTTGTACTCAGCTTCGGTGGATGATCTAGAAACCGACTTTTGCCGGGCAGATTTCCAGGAGATGATATTGGTGCCAAGGTAAAGTATGTAAGCTGTAGTGGACCGACCAGCGTCATTTGTACCCCCCAATCAGAATCTGAAAAGGTCGAGAGTGTTAAAGGAGAATTACGGTTGAGAAAGAGACCATGATGGATGGTTCCTTTGAGATAGCGAAGGACACGTTTGAGAGCTTGCCAATGGGCTTGGCGTGGGTTATGCATAAATTGAGAAAGCTTGTTGACAGCAAAGGAGATGTCAGGACGGGTGAAGGCTAGGTATTGAAGGGAGCCAACAAGCTTGCGGTACGAAGTAGCATCAACCGAGGGAGAGGGGTCGGTAGCACATGACGGGTCGGATGTGCTAAGAGGTGTGGTAACAATTTTTGCTCCATCCATTTTGAATTGGTGTAGGATGTCTTGGATGTGTCTGTGTTGAGATAAAAACAGCCCGGTAGACGTGGGAATAACGTCGACACCAAGGAAGCGGTGGAGCATTCCAAGGTCCTTGACAGAAAATTTGTTGCTTAAGGATTGAATGAAGTCATCAAGAAACGTGGGTTGATTTCCTATGAGAACAATATCATCTACATAGACCATGAAATAGCAAGTAGTGTTATGGCGATTGTAGATGAAAAGGGAGGCATCCGATAGGGATTTGTGAAATCCAAATTGGAGGTGAAAGTTTGTGAGCTCATTGTACCAAGCTCGAGGAGCTTGCTTTAGACCATAAATAGATTTCTTGAGCATACAAACATGGTTGGGAAACTGAGGATGAACATATCCGGGTGGTTGAACCATAAAAACATCCTCATGGAGCGTGCCATGCAAAAAGGCGTTATCAACGTCTAGTTGACGAAGAGGCAAATTCTTTGATAGAGCAATTGAAAGAATGGTACGGATGGTGACCGGCTTTGTGACGGGACTAAAAGTTTCAAAGTAATCCTTCCCGTACTGTTGATGGAAACCTTTGGCAACTAAGCGAGCTTTGTATTTGTCGATAGAGCCGTTGGGAATCCGTTTGATACGGTACACCCATTTACACCCAATGGGGGTGGTATAGGTATGTGGAACAAGTTCCCATGTAGCATTTTGAAGAAGAGCATTAAACTCACAATCCATGGTGGCTCGCCACTTCTGGTCCTTAAGAGCTTGGGTGTGGGAGGTTGGTTCAAGGGTTGGTGGGATGGGATGAGTTGTGGTGGTGTTAACCACATTGGGGTTAAAGTACTTGGAGTTTGGTTTGCGGGTACGTTGTGGACGAGAGTTAACAGGTGGAGGGGATGGGATGGAAGAATGAGAGGTGTTTGATGAGGGGGAGTCAGAGTTAGAGGAGGGGTTGGCGGATGAAGATTCGGTGTCAGAAGAGGATATGGATGGTGTAGTGGGGTCGGTTGGAGCAGTGGAGGTAGTGGGTGAGGGTGGCACGGAGGAGGTGTGGTTAGGAGGAATAGGGGTGTGAGTTGTGGTGGGCGAAGTAGGGGGTTAGGAGGTAGGATATGAGGAGGTGTAGGAGTGTGAGAGGGTAAAGGAGATGAGGGAGGGTGAATGGTGAGTTTGGTAACGGAAGGAAGTGTAGTGGCGGGTGTGGAGTGAAAGGGGAAGACATGTTCAACAAACTCAACATGTCGAGAGTGATAAAGAAGATGAGATAGGGGGTCATAGAATTTAAAGGCCGATTTAGAGGAGGAATATCCAAGGAAAATACATTTGGTAGATCTTGGATGAAGTTTGGATGAAGCATAGGGTCGTAGCCAGGGAAAGCATAAACAACCAAAAGGTTTTAGTTCGGTGTATTTGGGATTGGTTTTGTATAATCGAGTAAAAGGTGATAGATGATCAAGGACCGGTGTGGGAAGGCGATTTATAAGGTAGACAGCGGTTTGAAAGGCATGTGTCCAGAAATGGAGGGGTAAGTTTGCATGATAGAGAAGGGACAAACCGGTTTCAACGATGTGACGATGACGTCGTTCGGCAACGCCATTTTGTTCGGGGGTATGTGGGGGAGTGGTGAAGTGAGAAATCCCATTTTGTTGAAGGTAGGGGATGATGCTTATGTACTCACCTCCATTATCCGAAAACAGAGAGACCAGAGGTGTGCCAAAAAAAATTTCAACTAAGGTTTTGAATTGAGGAAAGAGGATGGAAACATCCAATTTTCGTTTCATTGGATATAACCATGTGTATTTTGAAAAATAATCAACAAATATGACGTAGTAAGTGTAACCATCATTTGAGGTTTGGACAGGTCCCCACACATCAGAGTAGACAAGTTCCAATGGTTTGGAGACTTTGAATGAGTTTGGACCAAAAGGTAATTTATGACTTTTATTGATAGAACAAGCATCACAATGAAAAGGGACATTTTTATTACAATTAAGTCCTAATTTATTAAGTATGGGTTTTAGAACTTTAACTGACGGATGACCAAGCTTGCGATGCCATAAAAGTAGCGACCCAGATGTTTTGGTACTAGAATTGATTTGCTTGTGATGGTGTCGAGTGAAGCTAGGAGCATAGTAGACGTCATGGATGTTCACTCCCCGCATTAGAGGCGCCCCCGTGCGAAGATCCTTCACCAAGAAATGAAAGGGAAAAAATTCAACAGAAACTTTGTTAGTTTTGCAAAGTTTGGCAACAGAGACAAGATTGTGACGTAAGTGAGGGACAAGTAAGACATCTTTTAATGATAAGGAACCAATATTAGTGGGAATGGACGAGTGACCAATGTGAGAGATGGGAAGAGTTTTATGGTTTCCTAACACAATTTCATCGGGCCCTCCGTATTCCGAAAGAGGGTGTAAAAAAGACTGGTCATGGGCAGCATGGTTTGAGGCCCCACTATCAAACATTGATGGTGGTGCGTGAGATGAGCTTGTCATTGAAGTGTTGACTGTCGGATTTGCAGATTTGGAGATATTATGATCTTTTAAAAACTGTGTAAGCTTCCTGCACTCCTTAGTGTCATGACCTGTGATATTGCAAAAGTGGCAAAACAAATTATTTTGATTAGTCCGATAAGTCGTGTTCGGTTGAGAACGATTGGACCTGGGCCCAACGTTATTGGGCCTGTATGAATTTCTCCCCTCATGGAGCCCACTTCTTCCATCAGATGCACGTGAATAAGGGCACTGCCTTTGAGTGGTATTAACATTGGGAATTATTTGAGGTTGTGTGGTTTCCAATAATGTCCTCTCATGGTCAACAAGCTTCTCAAACAAGTCAGAGAAACTAATGGAGGTATCTCTCATTTTCACAGCTGCTACAACCTGTTTGTAATCATCACCCAGATGAGTGATGATGTGAACAATTAGGTCATCATCATCGACTGGTTTTTGGGCAAGGGCCAATTCGTCGGCGATGGATTTCATTTCCCGGAGGTATTCAGCCACCGGTTTGTTGCCTTTGGTGGTGGTTGCCAGTTTTGAGCGAAGAGAGATGATTCGAGATCGAGATCTGGAGACTCCAGCATAGTTCTTGGTGAGACATTTGAATAATTCAAGGGAGGTTTCAACGGACGAGACAATGGGCAGGATGTTGGCTGAGCAGCTTCCGAGCAGAGCACCGAGTAGATTTTGGTCCTGACGGAACCATAGGCGATAGTTAGGATTGGGTTTGTTATCGATAATTTTTGGTGGTGGGGTTTTACGGCCATCAACGAACTGTTCAAGTTCTAGGCCAGTGAGGGTCGCCAGAACTTGTTTCCGCCAACTAGTGAAGTTATCGGAGGTATGTTGAATAGGGAAGTGAGTGTGGGTGGAGAGATTGATGATTGTGGTGGTTGCCATGGCTGATCGGAAACAGGGGATTTGGATCGGAGTAACTCGGAGGAGCTTTGTTAGAGCTCTGATACCATATAACAGGTATGAGAATGTTAATTCTGTTGTGTTTTGTATTGTTGTACAATGGAGCCTTATATAGGCATATTACATCATGGAAAGAGAGATTGTACCGGAGCTAAATTAGGCTAAAAGATATTAACGGAAATATACATTCTATACATATGTTTTGACTAGGTATTCAAGCCTTGATTATTGCATTGCCTTATAGGATTATCTCATTGCATGACATCATCATGTCATGGTGATGTGTTGTTGATGATGGTTCGCGGCTATTCGTGCTTCGCGTGTTGAACTCTGGGAAGGAATGTCGTGACATCGAACTTGAACCAAACCGAACCGAGTCAAACCGAAACGAGTCGCATCCACAAAGTGCATCAACAATAACTTTTTATCATTTGATATGTAAAATTAGATTTATTCAACACGTGCAATACACGGGGTTTTAAGGATATATTTTTTTATTATGTGGTAAATTTTTCAACCCGACTATACATGGGTTTTTTTTTAAAGATACGACGTTTTTAGTATCTAATATAAAAAATTACATTTATTTAATCTATGTAATACACATGGTTTTTAAAGATATTACTCTTTTTAGATCTATTTAACACGTGTAATATATGGGGTTTTTAAAGAAGTAATTTTTTTATTATTTGGTAGATTTATTCAACTGATTATACACGGGTTTTTTAAATATACGACGTTTTTAGTATTTAATATACAAATTGCATTTATTTAATCTGTGTAATACACATGTTTTTAAAGATATAACTCTTTTTATTATCTGATATGTAAAATTACATTTAGTTAACCTGTACAATATACAGGGTTCATAAAAATCTAACTGTTTATTGTTTAATATATAAAATTACATTTATTTAACATGTATAATACACGGGGTACTAACCTAGTAAATCTTAATATACTAACTTAGAGCATTAACAATTTCAATAATAGAGACATTCAGCCCTTGAACTTATAAATTCACTTTCACCTTTGACAGTTTCAGCCCCACTTATAAGTTATAAATCTTAACTAGTAATTAGACCCGCACGTGTTGCGGCGCGGGTACATTTTAAACCTCGAAGGCTCGAATGGATTAGTCCAAATGTTATGCGATGCGTTCACCATATGAAAGAACACGTTTTGACGTATCCAAGTTAACTCAATAGCATTCTGATATTGGATCAAGATTACCTAAAGCAATCAAATTTTTAATGTACAATCATAACATATCTATTGTGACCAATTCATACATAGGATGTACCGAAAAAAAAAACATTAAACACTTATAAACGGAAAACTGACACGTGTAATCAAAAGACATAATCACATCACGGATTGAAATTTTACTTGTAGCACGTTGAAACATCGAGTGGATTAGTCCAACGTTATACGATGGGTTAACCATATGAAAAACGCGTGTGTTGACGTATCCAATCTAACTTAGTGTAATCTATATAAGCATTGCGGTTGGATTAAAAAGCAAAGTAAATCGAATTTAAACCATACAAAAGAAACGGAATCGACCGCAGGTTGGTTCGTTTAGTGAGGTTTCACCCAATCACTACACCACCTTTACCTTTTCATCAATACTTAGTGGCGTCAAACGTACAGTAAAAATTTATACCGTAGAATGAAAGCATATTATACTTGACCCGACTCGTTGACAAACAAAATCTACGTCAAAACACAGGCCAGGTGAAAACGTAAAAAAAATGCATTTGCCTTTAAGACACAGAAGAATAAGAATATGAAAATTTATTCATAACTAAGACTCATCATATTATTGCATGTTGATAGGGCTGAAGATTCGACTTCCAGTAGCCCATTTCTTTTTAGATTTAATTCGAGTTATAACTCTAAAGTCCATCCATCAAGAATTAAGTAAACAAATTAAACCATCTTTTAGAAATTTAGTTTTATTAAGAACAACCTAAAAAATGAATGTGAGAATCATGAAAAGCTAGCACGTGTGCAAAGTAATAAAGTTGGAGTAAGGGTCATGTACGATAATATTTAATATTTAACTTGTGGGCATATTGCATGAATGATGGAGAAATAGAGAAAGCAGACGTGTCGGCTTGTATGGTCGGTGGCATTGGCCACCGACTTTCTGTTTTAAGATAGTATAAAATATAACATGTAAGTTTAATATTGTACCTCAATGCGTATGCGAAACATGAGAAAAATTGTCCGTAAATATTGTAGAGGATGCCAGAAAGAAAGAAAACTAATTAGGGATGGTTTGATTTTGGAAAGGCAACGTATGGTTTTATAAGAGGTTTTCTTGGCCTCTAAGTTTTGAGAAAAATGTCAAAATTTGAAGATAGGGTTTGTTTCAAATGGTTACAAGTGTTATGTTACTAAAGAAAGTGACCATGTTAAGTAAATGATAAGGATGCTTTCTATGCATCTAAAAAGAGTTTATATATTTATTATTATCTTTTTATCATGTACGTTTATCAATTTTTTATTACATATTTCTGTTTTGAAAATATATATTATACTATTTAGATATATTAAATGTGCAAAATGAAACTTAGTATTTAACTGTTAACAAGTCTCTCATTTATATAATAACTAGATTAGAACCCCACAGGTTGAATAAATGTAATTTTATATACCAAAAAATAAAAAGTATATCTTTAAAAAATCGCGTTTATTAGACGGGTTGAATAAATGTAATATATACCAAATAATAAAACAATATATATTTAAAAATCTTGATTATTACATGGGTTGAATAAATGTAGTTTTATATATTAAATAATAAAAAAGTTGTATTTTTAAGAACCTCATGTATTGTACGGGTTAAGTAAATTTAATTTTATATATTAAATAATGAAAAAAGTTACATTTTTAAGAACCTCAAGTGTTATACGGGTTGAGCACATATAATTTTATATACCAAACAACAAAAAGTTATATCTTTATAAACCCTATGTATTATATGGATTGAATAAATCTAATTTTATATACTATATAATAAAAAAGTTATATTTTTAAAAACCCAGTGTATTACACGAGTTGCATAAATGTAATTTTGTATAGTAAAAAATAAAAAAATGTTATATCTATAATAAACCTCATTTATTACACGAGTTGATTAAATCTAATAAAAATTTATGTCTTAAAAAAACTAACGGATATAGTCGATATACGATGGATGGGGTGATTGCGGAAAAACTAACGGATATACTCGATATACCATGGATGGGGTGATTGCGGCGTAAACATAGTGATTACTGTATTTGAGTTGAAAGTTGAACACGAAAATAAAAGTATAGAACCAATAAACATTGATTAATATTTTTGTTTACCCCTTATAAACATTTTTGAAATAGGTTCCACCCTTAACTACTTTAGTTTAATAAAATAAATAAATCATTTACATAATATTTTAAAATATTATATTATCTCTTCTACGAATTGTTTAAATTTATATTAAATTTAATTTTATAATTATCTTTTAATTAATATTAATTATCTATAAAAAATAGATTTTTTTTTAAAAGTATCTATAAACAATAGATAGCTTCAATGAATGGCATGTGTCATCCTATTGGTTTTTTTATTATATAGTATAGATTAGTAATATTTTATTATTTAAAAATTCGGGTATTAAAGAGGCATGCAGTGGAATAACTAAACCATCCAATAGGTGATGTCACGTAGAACCATGGTAAGTAGTGAAGCAATAGGTAAACCATCAAATAACTAAGCAAGTGGGACAAACCTATGTAATAACTCAAAAATAAATTAAAGAAAATAAAAAAGAAAATAATATGATTGATCAAAACTCAAAAAAGGGCGGACCCAACCTCTCAAGGGCTTAACGCCCGTTATTAGAAGATGACATTAGCCACGCCTCTTATCAACAACGGGTAGCGGTGTTTGCTGCCCATGCCTGGTGAGGTGGCACAGGACGCAACCCACTACCCAAAGCCTCATGAATGAGAAGTAAACTTATATATTATAGAGTCTAAAGTTAAATTTGTATCTTAATCCTTTAATTATATTACCATCTAAACTAAAAATTAAATTATAATTAATTGTGATTATTCATATTTAAGTGTTTCTTTATTACTCAACTAGTATTAAAGCCCACCGCGTTGAAGTGGGGGCGTAAAAATATTTCAAATAGTACCAGTGTCACACCATCATCAACAACCAGCTCGTATTAATGTTAATAAATTAGACCGTACCGTAAAACATAGAAAATAATAACTAAGTCGACTTAGTACTCGCTCGTTGTGAGGAACATGTTAAACGGGAAAAATAGACAACGTAAAAACGTTGAACAATACATGTACATTGCGTCGTGTTAACTCGCAAATTTGAACGAAGCGTTAAACGAAACGTAAAAACATTGAACCACACACGCACGTTACACCGTGTTTTCTCTCAAAATTTAGAATGAAACGTAAAACAAAAAATTTGCGAAATATGAAAAGTATAGGATACCAAAGTTGAAAGTAAAAAAATTGTAAGATTAAATTGTAAAATAAGAAAACTTTTGGGTTAATAGAGAAAAATAAAATAGTTTTGGATGAAAAATGTAATATCAATTTTTTTTTTTGAAAACACTCCTAAACATTGTGTACAACCCCTTAATATATAAAGATATTGCCAATTTATAGTATGAAAATAATCAAAGTTAGAATAATGGCAGATCTGTAAATTATATCCTATTATTGTCCAAAGAATATACTATTCCTAACAAAATTCAACAATTGTTATATTACTAGTGAGATTACCCGCGCTACGCTGCGAGGTTTCGTTCGATATCTATTCTGTTCAATATAACACCCAACCGAAAGAAATAAACTCAAAAGAATATTGACATATTTTTTACATCGATCGAAAACTATAAAAATAAATTTAAATTCGACATCGAGATAGGCTGATTTTTAAATTAATTGTAAATGAAAACTTAAACGTTATCTTAAATATAACTTCAATAAAAATGAACATAAAGCTAAAATACTAAACATAAAGAAAAGTATATTAATAGAAATAATAAAGTCTAGAAAAAAATCAAGAAAGAAAAAAAGTATATAAAAATAAGCATAGAAACGTGTTATATTTGACTTGACATATTCTCGAAAGGTAAATCAACATGAATTTATACCGACACGTGCAATAAAATAAGCAAGTAAGAAAATAGTTACGGCGCGTTGCGGCGATGTCAAAACGCAAAGTGACTCGAATTTATACCGTCTCATGAAAACATATTCTATTTTACTCTACTCGTTTTCGAACAAAATTTACGTCAAAACGTAGAGAAATTGAGAACATAAATAAAAATAAGCGCGAAAGTGTATTATATTTGAGCCGACTCATTTTTCAAAAAATTACGTTAAAATATTGACTAACTAAAAACGTACATAATTATACGGATGAGAACATATTATATTTGATTCAACTCATTTTAGCGAAAAAATTAATGTCTAAACGCAAAATAACGCAAATCAATTTTAAGTTATACCAACACGTAAATAAAAATAAACATGTAAGTATCAACATTGAAAGTTAAGAGTTAAAAGAATACAAAACTATAAATAAAAAGCAAAAGATAAAAGAAAATACAAAAGTTTAAAAGAATACAAAACTATAAAAAAATCTCAAACAGATAAAATGGAAGACAAATAAAAAAAAGTTAAAGCAGGGAAAAAAACTAAAAGCAACCAATGCCATGAAGGTGACAACTAATGTTCATGCAATAAAACTCAGAAAAAGAAAAAGACAAAAAGACCCAAAAAGGTAAAAAGGTAAAAAGAGCTATAAAAATAAAAAAAAGAAAACACAAAAGGGAAAAAGAAGTCAAAAAAACAAATAAAAAATTATAAAACACTATTCACACGAGTTGTGAAATGTTATAGAGTTTTTTTTTTTTTTTGAATCGCAATAGAGTTGATATAATAAATAAATAAATAAAAGTTTAATCATTTAATCATAAATTAATCTGACTCTCTCTCCTACATCCTCTCTCTTCCCCGTTCGAATACTCTTCAATTCCTCATCTTCCCTCAATAAAACTGCAGCGAATACAATCAGGTGCAGCAGCAGCATCAGCAGCAGCATCAGCAGCAACGAAGGTTCTTCTATTCTTGCAACTGCTCGGAAGGTCGGCGTATCAGTTTACAAGCCTAAATCCTACCAAGTTCTTGTTGCAGATGCCGCTAATTCTCTAGCCTCTGCACTCCATGACGCCAAAACGCGCATTGAAATTGATTTCCCGTAATTCTCTAATCTATTAATTTTAAGCATTTTATTAGACACTCATGCCTCTGTTAATATTAATAAAATTGGTTAAGAAGAAAACGCTTCGCACCTTGGACCCACAGTTCATGACCAGCTGCACTGCACTGGCTTCATATCCGCCATCAATACTAGTGGCTCTAGACGAGTCTAAGTCACTTCTTACTAAGTAATAAGAATGATCGTTTGTTTGTAACGGGAAATCAAGAAGCTAGTCGGTCTTTATTTATCTACCGGAGTATATACATTGTCTGATTGACACATATTCAATTGTCATAACTCATAACTTTGATAGAACTTCTGTTTACATTTGTTGTTTTCGGTTTGCTTACATTTTAAATTGTTGACATCAACAGGCCATTACCTACCAGCATTTCTTCATATAAGGTATCTTCATAGACTTCATCCTTTCTTGCTGGTTTCGTAAAATGAAGCTTCTTGAATTGTGAAGGGGTCTTCAGATGAGTTTACCGATGCCAATGTGCAACTTGCATTGGCTGTTGTAAGGGAGCTACAAGAAATTCGGGAAACACGAGCTCGCATTGTAAGTCATTTTTATTTAAACTAATGGACTTTTACTTAAGAACCATAATTTGTTTTTGTCCCCTTATCTTTTTCGGTTTAGTAAAGGTCCATTGGTTTACAATAGTATGAAAAGGTGGGACCACCACTGGTTATTTTTTAAGTTGGGACCATTGCCGGCCAACGGCTTAGGATTATTAAAATCAATTATTCCTTTTGATTTTCATTTCATTTTCTTTATTTGAAGTATTTACAGTTTTTGTCCCAAATTTGAGATAACTCATGATCCAAATCAACCCATGTAAAAGTAAACGGGTCAAAATTGCCACCTCATCGTCAACTGTTGGTGGCATACGTGTTTGGAACTTATTGTTCGATGTAGGTGTTCCCTGACAAGCCAGAAAGACGTAGAGCCTCAGAGCTATTCAAATCAGCTATTGATTTGGTAAGTGAAATAATCCTTTTAGAACTAATTTCTTTAACATTTCAAAGTATGTAAATTGGTACACTTTAAGCAATAGATGCTGTTCAACTGAAGTTTGTTTTGCTCCTCCAAAAAAAAACTCTTTTGTTCAACTGAAGTTTATATCTTTGTGGAAACATCAGCAAAATATGTTCTTGTCAGCTGTTTTATACAATCTGAAAACTGTTGTATTCTTCTGGTGATCAGCTTAAAGCAGTCTGATGATCATGTATTACTATCCCTAATTTTAAATCTTAATGCCATTATAAACCCTAAGCTGAGATTCATAAATCCCTATATGTCCTTAATCCAGGTTGACGGAATCACTATCGGTTCTTTGGATGATATGCCAGCTGGCCCTGTTTCTTCCTTCTTCAAATCTATAAGGAACACACTCGATTTTGATTTTGACGATGAAAATGAAGGTTAGTTTTATAGAAAAACAAACTTCCCTAAACTTCCATACTGCAGCGTTTATTTTAGTGTGGAAGAGGAATATATACTTGTGATATATAGTATATAATAATTAGAATGTAATCTAGACTTAGATTATTTGATCGTGTATTTGGATTAAAAGTGAAAGTGCACTAATTTTAACGTTATTTTACTAATTTCCTGAAAATAATGTTAAAAGAGGGGGATGGTTAATCATGCATCATGTGGTGGCGTTGATAGCCGAAAGACATAGGAGTACATGTACTAATTGGCCTTTGTCTTAATTGCTTAGTGTTATGTGCCTTGTCCAAGGCTTGATACAAAACTACCTTCGAGCCGGGGGTCTCACGGGGTAGAGGTAAGGCTGTATGATGATGAGTATGATGATGATTGGTCGGCAGGAAACCAAAGTCAACGGCCGTTAATTGGCAGTTAATGACAGTTTTCTGGTACCCCAAACGAACGGGTATAACTACCTTGTTTGTACCGTTTCATAGACTATAAATGGGTGCAAAATTGTATGGATACGTAGATCAATTTCATAATCAAAACAGTCTGCGTTGACTTTCGTTGACAGACGAAATTTATCCAAATTGACCCCATGTCATTGTTCTTGATGCATGATTAATTCATAATTAAGTGTTCTTGATATCCAACAATAATTACAATTTTTGTTGCATAAGTGACCCGTTTATGACACTTTTTTGTAACTGACCCGTTTATAACACTTTTTATAACTGACCCGTTTAGGACACGGATAGGTGGCAGTCTGACAAACCGCCAACGCTTTATGTATTCATTTGTTGCAGCACCCGTGAACTTGCTACCATCGAGACATATCTGGTACGGGTGTATTTTCTCTTATATGGATTGGTTTAGTAACGGGTCAAAACGGTTTGGTTGACCAACAAACACTTCTTGTCCACTATAAAAATTCTGAACAGTTAATGTTCGAATTATGGTTTAGAAACAATATTATTAGTATAGAATCTGAATATAACAATATTGGTCCATGCTGACCTGCAGGAAAAATTTGTTGGTTCAGGCCCCTTGCAACACACACACTCAATACACAAACTCACGTATATGTTATGTATGTAATCTTGCAAAAGGAGAAAATAGTAACAATAAAGGTGAAAGCTATCTGTGGAACGAAAATATGGGTTACCACTTTATTGACTAACCAAAGACTATATATAGTCATACAATATAAAATGTGGGAAATATAAAATAATAAATAAACATATTTTCTACCTAAAGAATAGGTAAACATGGATACCCACTCTTCTACCCATCACTAACGTACACTTCCAACAAAATAGGTCAAACCTATACCAAGTCTACCTAATTTAACTATTAAATAAACCAATATAATAGAAAGCTTCAAATGTTACACCCTGACTTTTGCGGAAGCGTGGTTATTTGGTGTGACCTCTTAATACCATAGCAATCAATCATAACAATGCTATATGATAAAAACATGAGATGTTCATCCATTAATTAAGTTTAGAAAATACCACAATACCATTGTCTGAAACATCCACACCAAAATGAGTTCACAAGGACTCAACAAAATATTTTAATTAAACCCTGAGTTTAGAAACATGTATCCCGTCCAGGATTAGTGTTAAAGCACCGGATCGATGACGAACATCAAACATTGCACTTGATTCAAGACATGAAGAACACTCATAAACAACAAAGATCGAAAGATGTAGAAGATGAACCCTTTATTAATGAATCAGTCATCACAGATTACACAAACCAAAGGAGTATACATCATCTACAAGCTGGATTTAGATCACAAAGATCTAAACCCTAGCTTTCTCTCACTAACACATAGTCTCTCTCTCTCTAGAATTTACACCAGGAGAATGAACAAGTTGGGAGAGGTGCACAAAGCTTCATGATCGATCAATCATCCATGGATATTGCCCTAATCCTATACAACACATATATATAGACTAGGACTATACTCGGACAAACAATCTACACCAAAACCCTGACTTTTGTCCCTAACAAAAACCCCTGACCTTTGTCCTAGACACAAAACTTGGAAAAAATGTCCCAAGGATAAACCTTGGACTAACTTTCAAGACATGTACAATAAAGACCCTACAAATTGGAAGACATGCACTTATTACCCAAAGTGCACTAACAAACTCCCCTTGGTCTTCATGTGGTCTTGAATTCTTCATTATCGTTGACTTTAACTTGGACTTCTGTTTTGGTTGACCAGAACTGATAAGCGACAGTTACATGGCAGGAACTGCACTTACAGTCTCCCCCTTAACTGTTGCATCAGTTCTGTGTGGCATCGATAATCTTCAGTCACCGGATACTGCACTTACAGACTCCCCCTTGACTGATGATATCATGGCTGCTATCAACTTTGGCTGAGACTTGATCTTTCTGGCAGAGCACAACGATCTTCAACCCTTCTAATTAAAGACTTGCTGACGATCACTTAAAGCTGCTTTGAGAAACCCAAAGAATCCAACATCAAACACTGTAGATCCTCTCCCTCAAACTACTCCCGAATCAAGTTAAGGCGAAACAACCTACAACTACATCTAGGAATATCGCTCGATACATTAATCTTCAAACCTAACCAGTAGAAGAACGAAGCGTCGGATTTCCAATGCCTAACATCAAAAACTTCAAATTTCGCAAAGACATGAAGCTCAGTTCGATAAGTTAATAACAAACTGAACTTTGTAAAAGTACATCCACCATCTTAATCAAAAGTCTTCAACCCTTTATGTATGATCTCATCTCGTCACGAATCTTCATGAATCAATCTCCTATCTTCACGAATCCCCTGAATCCCCGATGGCTTTCATCTCCGACCTTCCCCTCAAATCAAGAAGCCCCACATTATTTCGAGACCAGAACTAATCTTCTCTACTCTAAATAGCAACTTAATAAGGCTCAATCTTCAACTAGTCATCAACCGAGAATTCAGCTTCATCATGTCAACACTTGATTAATAACATAAACACACGTGACAAAAACTCCATCACACATGAGCTATTTCACGCACAAGCTTTATCTTTACAAAGAAAACAGGAACTTCAAAATTTTTACTCCCCCTTTTTCTTTGTAAACTGTCAACGTTTAAGCCAAGTCACGATAATATCCAAGATTGTCCCAAAACTCTAGTAAGTACCGAATCCGAACTCCGAGAATCTTGAAAAGAATACCGTGGACCACCGTTACCGTGTCTCGTCCCCTCATTTAATCCGGACAACATAAGTTCAATGACCCGAAACTGACTTAAAGTTTCACAAAGAAACTCGGAACAAACAAGAGTCAAAACTCGGAGCATTGTGTTTAGATCAAAACTCGGACCCACCAGGTAAAAGTCAGATCGCAACCATATGACTGTAAAACTCATACAATATACAAACTTCAAAATTCGGATCAGTTAAATGAAAACTCGGACATCACACAGTTCAGAAACTCGGCACAATTTACACATTCAGACTTGAAAACTCGGAAGGTTTTTAATAAACCTCGGAACTTCAAACATTGAAACTCGGAAACCCGGAAACACGAATAGTGAACTGTAAAATTTGGAATCACGAATAGTGAACAGTGAACAGAGAACAAAACACTGTCTTGACTGTTTAAAACTCGGAACATCAAACTCAGACATAAATTTTTAACAAAGCCCGGAGCTGGAGAACTGTTTGAACAAAACTCGGAGGTTTACCAAAACTCGGAATTGAAAATTCTTTGACAAAACTCGGACATATAAACTCGAGTTGAAATTTTGGAATGTGAAAGTTCTGTCTTAAAAACCTCGGAACTGAGGACACAAATTGAACTTTGAGGAGATAAAACTCGGACACTTTGAGACAGACCTTTTAAAATCACCAACAAAGTTTCAACGAATAAAACTCAGACCGTTGATGATGCTCAAAAACCTCGCTCAACTCGGAACAGGTTAAGAAAAAAATACCAAAAGTCGGACTGTTGAGACCAAATACCAAAAGTCGGACTGTTGAGACTCAGAGCAGTTAACATAGGCTCGGACTGTTGAAAAACTAACAAAGCAAAACAAAACGCTCGGACCTGTTAAACTCGGACCTGTTGAACATATCGGTACCCAGCTAAAACTCGGACCTGTTAAAACTCTCAGAATTTTAAAACAGACCCTTAAAGTCGGACAAGTTTCAACAAATGAAACTAGGACAGGTTCAGGGAAAACAAGAAAAACTCGGAACTGAATAACTGAAAAACTGAAAGTTTAAAAACTCTAACGAACTGAAAGTTTAAAAACTCTGAAGGACTGAAACTCTGAAAGAGTAACAAAACAGAAAGAGGAACAAAACTCTGAAAGAGGAACAAAACTGAAAGTTTCAACAAATGAAACTAGGACAGGTTCAGGAACAAAACTGAAAGAGGAACAAAACTCGGAGATTTACTTCAGACTATCAAAGGAGTAGACAAACCTAGATCACAGGATGATCTATATTAGAAACTCTGACCTCATAAGAAACTCTGACCTCATAAGGGTGTAAAGAAAAACTCGGATCACAAGATGATCTAAAACTCGGATCAGATGTAAAGAAAAACTCGGATCACAAGATGATCTAAAAACTCGGATCAATTTAAACCTTAGAAAACTCGGACAAGCTCCAGTAACTAGTCTCCGGACTATCTCCCCAGTGTGACTTCACACTGGTTCACCAAAACCCCGGAAACACAGACACAGAATGGAAACTCGGACGAGTAAAACACTTACAAAAATCCGGACAGAGCCTTTTTTGGATCAAATCCCTAGATCTCCAAAAACCCAGCAGTTCTCTCCAACACAGCTCCAATTTCTTCATATCTGGACCAAAATCTTCACGTCTTCAAGATGTTTGGCGGAAACAATCATCAAATCAAGAGCAATGGTGATTCGGAAGGCGGTTAGACCATTCCGAATCGGTAACCATGCTCTGATACCACTTGTTAAAGCACCGGATCGATGACGAACATCAAACATTGCACTTGATTCAAGACATGAAGAACACTCATAAACAACAAAGATCGAAAGATGTAGAAGATGAACCCTTTATTAATGAATCAGTCATCATAGATTACACAAACCAAAGGAGTATACATCATCTACAAGCTGGATTTAGATCACAAAGATCTAAACCCTAGCTTTCTCTCACTAACACATAGTCTCTCTCTCTCTAGAATTTACACCAGGAGAATGAACAAGTTGGGAGAGGTGCACAAAGCTTCTTGATCGATCAATCATCCATGGATATTGCCCTAATCCTATACAACACATATATATAGACTAGGACTATACTCGGACAAACAATCTACACCAAAACCCTGACTTTTGTCCCTAACAAAAACCCCTGACCTTTGTCCTAGACACAAAACTTGGACAAAATGTCCCAAGGATAAACCTTGGACTAACTTTCAAGACATGTACAATAAAGACCCTACAAATTGGAAGACATGCACTTATTACCCAAAGTGCACTAACAAACTCCCCTTGGTCTTCATGTGGTCTTGAATTCTTCATTATCGTTGACTTTAACTTGGACTTTTGTTTTGGTTGACCAGAACTGATAAGCGACAGTTACCTGGCAGGAACTGCACTTACAATTAGGATACACCTTCTAAACTCAACAACCATGGATAACATCTTTTATTTACGACGCAGCTTGAAGACACATGCATACCCCTGCCAGATCCGTTTAGTTCCCTGAAATAACATCAACGAAAGTTGAGCGAGTTCATGTGTATGTGTAAGTATGCATAAACCTTTGTAAACAGTGTATGTATGTATGTCCCGGTATGATTGCAAACAAGGAAAAGATCACCAATGGTTTGCAAGGCCACTGATATGTGTGACGGTGTAGGAATACTCAAACCTAGCAAAGTTGTACCGGGCTTCCGGCTGGAAGACATAGTCACCACTATGGGCCACCCTGGCCTCATGGGTGTGGGCTCGCTACACCCAAATAGATCTATCACTCATGCCCCTCGGTCCTGATACGAGGATTAATGGTCCCAAGTATCCGCCTACCCAATCACATGATCTATGGTTCTTTCCTAGGCTAATCATACCAATAGTATTTGTATGTAATCCTTTGGTAACATGTATTTCACCCCCGAAGTTATAAAACTAAAAATAGTTAAAAGAAAACGGGGACATGAACTCACAGTATTGCGTCTTCAGCACTAGCAACTCAAGTCTCCGCAGCAAACACGACTACCTACGGTGTACTAACGTCTATTAGACGAACGGGCCGTGCCTTGGCTTAGAGTTTAACGTTTTTGAGTTGCGTTTCTTGTGTTTCCCAATTTTCTTCCAAGTTATAATTATTTGTTAAAATAAATTATTTTAACTTTAAATTATATTTCGTTTTGGAATAATTGTTTGACAATATTTTGTATTAATACTTCTCAAGTATTTTCCTTCCCAAGGATGGGGGTATTTCATACATGTATATTTGTAGTCTTGGATAATATATTTTTAAGTCTCACTTAGAAAATATATATAACTCATTTGTCAAAAATAATGTATTCCAAAGAAAATATATTTTCCCAAAAATCATACTTTCACTTCTTGTATCCAAATAATATTTACCAGAGATATATGTAATGGTATTTTTCGGAATATTTTGTAAGTTACGTTTTATCGTTCGGTTTCACAATATCAAGTGTGTAACTTATATTTTATTCCTTGTGATTTTTGGTATTACTTTGGAGTTGTAAAGTCTTGGTATTTTGTTAAGTTATATTATTTTACCCTAAAATAATATAACTACTCCACAAGGTATACAAATATTCACACAAGTGTCTTAATATAAAATATATATTCTAAATATATATTTATCCATTTTTATTTACCAAAAACCAACCTCCAAAACTTGTATTTTTGTTATAAAAATTATGGCAAAGTTTGTTTTGGCAAACATGGTTTAAGACATACTTGTAAATACTTGTCTAGAAAATATTTTCTAAGTGTTTGCATTTTTAGAAAATTTCGCCATAGTTTCCTTTGAAAATGGAGGTGTCCATGCTATTTAGCATATCATTTTCTTTTCAAAATCACACACAATGATCAACAATCAAACCCTAAACATCTTGCACTTATCAAGTGCAAAAACTATTCTATTTACATAATAACATGAACTCCATCTTTCACAAAAATGCGTAGTAAGTTGGTAAAGTGCTTAGTAGCCTTAGTTACCCTCCAAAATATATTTACTTCTTGGTAAACTTCATTCTTGGAAATTTTAGATGTTCACAACTTGTAACCACATTTTACAAAAATGTTTCTTTATTAAACCTTCTTGTTTTTCTAGTGTTTCTACACTTATTTTATCACTAAAAATAGTGTAAGTTTAAGTAAAAACCATGATCTATTAGAAATCATATTTTGAACTTGGTTTTACTGGAAAATCATTCACAAATCTTAGATTCATAAGTCTACTAGCTTACTTTGTTTGTTATGATACAAGAAATCATTTCATTCATCAAGTTCATGTTCGTGCAAGAAGATGATCATCCTATGTTGTTACATAATCATCCTCCCATTTGCTAGATCATGTGTTTAATCACAATCTAGCAAGCTTCATATAATGATCAACATCACAATCTCTAGTAAACAACAATCCAACATCACACATATACTAAACAACATCATTCCATCCATGTATCATCATATGTAAGCTTTATGTTCAAGATTCAAGTTCAAGTCTTTTAGTGTTCTTGTTATTCTCATCATACTACATCTTTTATCCACCAAAAATAGAAGTAAACAAGAGTTAAAAAGAATCTTACTACTAGCTTTAAGCTAGGGAAGAACAATGATGAAAATTGAGTGGATAAAAGCAAACGAAAGAGTTCCTTGATGATCCACAAGCTCCAAGCTTCGTTAGTGACCTTCTTACACCTCAAGGTAACCTTGGAATGGATGAATGATGATCGAAAATGGTGATGGTGGGGAGGGGACTTTCGGCGGTGAGCTTTGAGGGAGAAGGAAGAGAGTGGTGTGGTGATGAGAATGAAAGATGATCATGTGTTCTTATATCCAATTTAGTGCTAATACCCAATGGTTACTATGTTCCCTCAAGTACATTCAAGATCTAATCACAATCTAAGCAAGATCCATGAGATTTAGTGAAATCTTATGGGGATTATGGTGGGGCCCTAATTGTGGCCGATTACCATATGTGGGGGGGGGGGGGGGGGTGGGGTTAAATGTAAAGTTAAATGGTAAGTGTAGGTGATTAGTTGGAAGATAAATGTAATGTCTAGTGTTTTAAGTATAGGATGTATTATGTAGTATATTAGAGTGTTCGGGAACCATAACTAGCTCAGAAAAAGTAAAACAATGCTTCTAGCAATATTTTGGTGTTTCGGGTAATGTCCGGTTGTTCGGTTAGATACCGGTTCGTTAAAGTGCTAAGTTATACTGTATAGTGTCCTTTGTGTAACTTTTTGTGACACTTTTAATTCCCGACACTTAGGAAAGCATACAGGACCATTTTGCCATATTTTTGCATGTTACTAGCATGTTAAAATGCTGATTTTAGCTGATTAATGCAGAATTCTGCACTTTAAGTGGGTTTTAGGCACTTTCCGGCACTTAAACTATCACCTAGTGACGCAGTTTTATGGTCCTTACTTCCCTACACTCCATACTAGTGTAGTACCTTGTCTCTGGCCCTTACAGGGTCTCAAAACATTGTTTGTCTATCTACTGACATTGTCAGCATGTTTCTGAGTTATCCGCTAATGGTGCTAACTGTGCTTTGGGCATCATGTATGTCACTAAAGTTTGTATGCAATAAATGGTTGTGACAGTATGAAATGTGATGCACATGTATGTATGATACAGATATCAGAAAGCAGTTTATATCATCAGTTGTAATTAAGCACAGTCATTAAGCATAAATCAATATTAATTAATTGTACGGATACCTGGATTTATGAGGGTTGTCACATTCTCCCCCTGTTAAGAAAAATTCGTCCCGAAATTTCAGTTCTGCTACTAGATGCAGGGGTCTTGGGGAACAAATATGGGTATTTGGCTTTCATGCGATCCTCACGCTCCCACGTGAATTTCGGGTCGTGTCGTGCATTCCATCGAACATTGACGAGTTTGACACTGCTCCGACGTGTTTTGTTAACCTTCCAATCAGTAACCTCAACAGGTTCTTTAGTAAAGTGGAGTGTGTCATCAATATGAACTTCGTTAGCAGGAATGGCCACTGTTTCTTGAGTTGGACTCTTTTTCAGATTTGATACATGGAATGTATCATGAACGCCATTAAGTTCTGCAGGTAGATCCAACTTGTAAGCTACGAGACCAATCCTTTCCAGGATTTTGAATGGTCCAATGTATCTTGGGATAAACTTCTCACGCTTCCCAAAGCGTGCTACACCCTTCCAGGGTGAAACCTTTAACAAAACCATATCTCCTACCTCAAATTCCAGAGGTTTCCTTCTCCGGTCCGCATAACTCATTTGACGATCGCGACCCGCCTTAATGCGCTCACGGATCTGGAAAATCTTGTCAGTCGTCTCTTGAACCAATTCCGGACCAACAAGCTGTCTATCACCCACGTCTGCCCAGCATAGCGGTGATCGGCACTTGCGTCCATATAGAGCTTTGAACGGTGCGGCTTGAATGATTGCATGGTAACTATTGTTGTATGAAAATTCAACCAATGGTAGGTGAGTGTCCCAACTTCCACCTAAATCCATTACGCAAGCTCGCAACATGTCTTCCAACATTTGAATCATTCGTTCGCTCTGTCCGTCTGTCTGCGGATGGAAGGCAGTACTCAGATTCAACTGAGAACCAAAAGCTTCTTGGAAGGATTGCCAAATCCTTGACACGAACCTTCCATCTCTATCAGAGATAATTGAGAGAGGCACTCCATGACGTGCAACAATCTCTCTCAGGTATAGCTCATCTAGCTTGCTTGTATTATCTTTTTCCTTGATTGGCAAAAAGTGTGCAGATTTCGTCAGACGGTCTACGATTACCCAAATCGTATCGTGACCTCTGGGTGCCTTTGGGAATTTCGTTATAAAATCCATGGAAATCTGCTCCCATTTCCACTTGGCTATTTCAGGTTGTTGCAGAAGACCTGAAGGCTTCTGATATTCGGCCTTTACTTTGGCGCAAGTTAAACATTTGCCAACATGTATCGCAACATCGCCTTTCATTCTCGGCCACCAATAAAAATCCTTTAGATCTTGGTACATCTTATCCGATCCAGGATGGATCGAGTACCGTGACTTGTGAGCTTCATCAAAAATAACGTTTCTCAAACCACCAAACAAGGGAACCCAAATTCGTTTCATGAAGCACAACGTTCCTTCCTCGTTTGGTAGTAACTGTTTCTCCATCCCACGGAGATATTCATTCACCAGATTTTCCCTTTTAAGAGCTTCTCTCTGCGCGGCACGAATGCGCAACGAGAGGTCCGTTTGTATGATCATTTCCAAAGCCCTAACCCTTATGGGCTTGATCCTTTCCATCCGACTCAGGGGATCAGCGACCACATTCGCCTTCCCTGGGTGATATTTAATCTCACAATCATAATCATTTAATAGTTCTACCCAACGTCTCTGTCTCATGTTAAGCTCTTTCTGATCGAATATATGATGCAGGCTCTTGTGATCAGTAAAGATCGTACAGCGAGTGCCATATAAGTAATGTCGCCAGATTTTCAAAGCAAACACCACCGCGCCTAATTCCAAATCATGCGTGGTGTAATTTTTCTCATGGACCTTCAACTGGCGCGAAGCATATGCTATAACCTTCTGTCGCTGCATCAACACGCAGCCTAAACCCTGACGTGAAGCGTCGCAATATACCACGTAGTCATCAGTGCCTTCGGGTAGGGACAAAATCGGTACGTCACAAAGCTTGTTCTTCAATAGCGGAAATGCTTCTTCTTGCTTGTCTCCCCATTCATACTTCTTGTCTTTTTGTGTGAGGGAGGTCAATGGTTGAGCGATTTTCAAGAAATCCTCAATAAATCTGCGGTAGTACCCAGCCAAACCTAGGAACTGTCGAATCTCGGTTGGCGTTTTCGGAGTCTCCCAATTCTTGATTGCCTCGATCTTTGTGGGATCCACATGAATCCCGTCTCCGTTAACCACGTGACCAAGGAACTGAACTTCGCGTAACCAGAACTCACACTTCGAGAACTTTGCGTATAATTTCTCCTTCTTAAGCAGCTCTAAAATAGCTCTTAGATGTCGCTCATGTTCTTCCTTCGTCTTCGAGTAGATCAAAATGTCGTCAATAAATACGATCACAAACTTATCGAGTTACGGCTTGCAGACTCTGTTCATCAAGTCCATGAATACTGTTGGTGCGTTCGTCAGACCAAATGGCATAACCAGGAACTCGTAATGTCCATATTGAGTCCTAAAGGCATTCTTTGGAATGCTCTCCTCTTGAATCCTTAACTGGTGATATCCTGATCAAAGGTCGATCTCGGTGTAAAAACTCGAACCTTGCAGTTGATCGAACAGGTCATCAATCCTTGGCAAGGGATATCTATTCTTGATAGTCAACTTATTCAGCTCGCGGTAGTCGATGCACATGCTAAAAATACCGTCCTTCTTCTTAACGAACAAAACTGGAGCTCCCCAAGGTGAGAAGCTTGGCCTGATGAATCATTTATCCAATAGCTCCTGGAGTTGCATTGACAACTCTTGCATTTCTGAAGGTGCAAGTCGGTAGGGTACCTTAGCTACAGGCGTGGCACCTGGAACTAAGTCAATGCGGAATTCGACTTGCCTTTGTGGTGGCAATCCTGGAAAGTCTTCTGGAAAGACTTCAGGATATTCCTTCACGATCGGTATGTCTTCTAGCTTCGGCTCAGCGGCTTCTTTATCCACGATGTGTGCCAAGAAGGCAACACATCCCTTCTGCAAACACTTTCGAGCCTTCAACAACTGATGATCCCTTAAGGGCATATCGCGCTTCTCTCCATGTACCACAATCGTTTCTCCATTCTCCATCAGAATACGAATGACCTTCTCGTGACAAACAATTTCAGCTCTGTTGCTGGACAACCAATCCATCCCTACTACCACGTCGAAGCTTCCCAATCTCGACGGGCAGAAGATCAAGTGTAAACTCGTGCTCTCCCAGTTCTATCACGCATCCTCTGATGACTTCATTCATTTCTACTAGCTTCCCATTAGCTAGTTCTATCGAATATGGGATATCTAACTTACTTGCTACCAACCTAAGCATATTCTTAAATTTTAGCGATACGAAACTATAATCGGCACCGGTATCAAATAGTACATGTTTTGGTCAAAAATTACCTAAGCAATTTAATTATTAAATTAGTTAAGTGAGGTAGTGTGCTAAGAGTGTGTGTTGTAAATATGCTGAATTGGTTACTTGCTAAAACAGTTTCAGGATATAGCACAGGATATTGAGCTATATCTATGATCAAACAATGAGCAAAAAGTAAAGGGGGGTGACACGAGATATACGAGGAAAGCCCTTGATCAATCTAGATCGCCGACACAAAACCTCGGGAGCTAACAATCGCAACTGCCTTGTTCTTCTTATTACTTCAAACATCAGGATACACTGCAGGATATTGATCAGATCGCTAAGTGTTACAATGCTTTTTGTGAAAGTGAGAGTTGCGAGAGAGTTGAAGTGTTAGAGAGCAGTGAGTTTTGTTGTGTCCTATTCGATCTGATTTATCCATCTATTTATAGCTAATAAATGAAAAAAAAATCGCCTATAAACGGGGGATGCCTTCGAATATTCTTTAGTAGCCGTTGGAGACCAGGTAAAGCGGGTTCAACGTCCTTCTTCGAACAACTTAGAGCGAGTCTTCCGGAGAAAAGGTCCTCATGAACATTGCAAGCTTGGACTCGCGCTCCTGCTTATAATACGTTAGTGATCCTCAGGATACCATTCAGGATGTTACCAGTATCCTGAATCAGCATCCCGGGCATGAACAAATTTCATATAATCAAGATATAACTTAGGATATCATCCAGAATATGGGATCAGAATTTCACCCATAACAATTGTCCCCAAAAATGTTACCGTTAGGCATCCTGATGCTTACGGTTACATTTTTCACGAGTAACAAGGTAATTAAGAGATAAGACTTTGTTGTGACTGGTTATAACCACGCAACCTACATTTACTCATTTCATCCCTATAACTTCTCATCATCATTTAACTTCTACCGAAGAGAAAAAGGTAAACACTTCTCTCTCATTTTCATCTTCTTCCTCCATTCTGTCCATTATTCCGGTGACCATATGGCGAGACAGACAAGATCTAGTTCTGGCGACTTTGCTCCCACATTCATCCACCAGAATATTCTCCAAGATCCAGAGAAGGAAATATGCTCTTTCGACAGTGCCCACTTGTCTGACCTCAAAACCTCCGGCATCTTCCCGAAAGGGACGGTGTTCCGGCCATTTGATCAGGAATTCCGGTCAGATATGGTTTCCGACGAGTGGTTGTGTTTCAACGCCTTTCCTTTTACCCTATGGGTTGCAATTTCCTTTCTCGGACTTCATCACCGAGTTCTTTAATACTACCAAAATCTGTTTTAGTCAGACAATGCCAATGATTTGGCGAGTCTTGTCTGTTCTTGATCAAATCAAGAAGAATCATATCCATGACCTTTCCTTTCATGACCTCCCCTTAGCATACCGGCTTAGATGCCATGGTTCTTGTCGATTTTTGTTCTATTCCACTTCCGGCGATCCACTGATACTCCGAGCCACCAGGAAAGAAGAGGAATGAAAATCAAAGTTTTTATTTGTAAAAAGAGATTCAATCCCTGGTGGAGCAGATTATCCGGTGAAGTGGCTGAAAAAGGGTAGGACTTAGGGTTTTAGGATGATCCTGTCTTATATCCTATTTCATATTTCATATCTTGAACTAACCAATTTTTTATTGTCTTATATACAGCCTATTTCAGGAAGCTTGCACCTCCTCTAGCCGAATCACAAAAGAGAATTGACGCCATCAGACTACTCCCAGAGGCCGAAAGAAGTTTCAATCTGTTTCCATCATCTCCAAGTCCACTTTCCAGTGCAAACATATCTGGTAAGGATCCTGCACGATATACCGCATACATGTTTTTGTTTGATATTTTTAGGAAAGAGTTTCACTCCCTATTCACAGACTCCAGCAAAGTTCCGATCCTCCTAGATCTTGAGGAGCTTGATAGTTACCCCACTCCAGTCAACATCGAGAAAGAAGCTCCTGCTACTACCAGCTCCAAACTGCTCCCGGCTCCTAAGCCCAACCTGAGAGCTCGTACCTCCACCGCCAAGAAGAGGAAAGGTTCTGAAGTTAGCGCCCCAGGCTCTGAAGGATTATCGTATGAAGAACTCATCTTCACCGACTCCTTGGAGCCCATGACATCCTTCCTCAATAAGGTAATATCCTAGCACTATATCCTGATAGAATATCCTGATTGGATATCCTGGTTAGCGAATATTGACTCATACCTGAACTTTGACTTACAGGGTCTCCAGCATCTGCTCCACCTCTACACCGATGCTTGCAGCACGAACGCGTTCCAAGAGGCTAGGATTAAACAGCTTGAGACTACTGTTGCTGACCAAGGCGCCATTGCTGAAGTGAAAACCCAGCATTACGAGGACAAGCTGAAGAAGGTCACCCAGGATGCTGAGATAAAGCTGGCTGTCGTCCAAGTGGAGCATGAACAGGCCATGATCACTTTCCAGGAAGGGATCAAAAACTCAGCCGTTGTCTCTCTGCTTCAAGCTCGTATCAAGATGGCTTACGAGGCCAAGGAGACAAGCCTTGAGTGCCCAGCCTGGCCAGTTGATTCCTGGGTAGCAAAGCTGAAGGAGGTTGGAGGCAAAGCTGTGCCTTATCCTGCTGAGGCTGGTGAATCCTCTAAGTCAGTAGAGGTGGTGGACAAGGCTGGAGAAAAGAAGGATGCTGGGATGGATGCTGGTGAGGATGCTGCTCAGGATGTTGAGGCTGAGAAGACGGAGAAGGCTGGTGAAGATGCCGCTGTGTGAGGGCATTCAAGTAGGCGATGATGGATGTTGATGCCTAGGCCAGAGCCCACTTTTTTTTTAAATTTGATCGTTGGTCTGTAATCCTGAAACAATTTACTTTTTCCTGCATTTTACTTTTCCTGCATTTGAACAATTTATATTTTCTACATGCATTTTGAACAATATAACAGTTGGAGGTGGATGGGTCTCGGTTTGAGACGAAACCTTCAACTATTATGTAAATATCACTAGGAACTTCTTGTGCTTTTGGTGAATGGGTCTCAGTTTGAGATGAAACCAAAAGCACAAACTTTTGCCACGTTAATAATATAACTTTCTTTTGACCCTATCTTTGTTGTTATACTATTAGTGCATGAATTTTATTCTGAAAATAGTTTTCTTTGAACATTCTTGGGAACATTTAGGGAACGTATCCTGAGAGTATCCTAAGGGATATCATCGTCAGGATATTGTCACATAACTTAGAAAACTTAAGCCATCTGAATAAAAAAGGAGAGATCATACCAAAGACTCTTAGAGAGTCAATTCCAATCTTCCACCTTAGGAATGTCCCCAGTGCAAACTTTAACCCATCCTTTGAATCGTATGTCCCCTGTGTTCAACATATGGTCATACTTTAGCTTTCTTGTGGATAAATCCTTAACATGCTGGGGATAAACCCTTAATATCCTGGGGATAAACCCTTAATATCCTGGGGATAAACCTTGATTTTCATGCGCTACAGGCGGGAGTGTATAAACTCTAAGACTTAGAAAGGTGAAAACCTTTAAACCTTAGAGAGTATGAAAACACTCTTTCATGAGAGAGGGTGATCAATCCTCATATACCTTGAGGATCTAGGATTGATCACCCTCGAGTTATCCTGAGTATATCTCCTGGATCCTCGAGTTATCCTGATTATATCTCCTGGAGCATATTCTGCAAAACAACCTTAAACTAAGGTGGGTGTTAGCTTGGCTAACACCTCTCCGATGCTTAAGTCAATATTTGGTTCAGAAGAATAAATAAATCCAAACATATTGAAAAGAGATAGAATTCATACCATCCTGAGTTAGAAATTAAATTCTAAACTCACTTGAAATAGAGCTTTAGGTGTATAGCATTCCAGGATCTTGGTAGCATATCCCCCTCCATATTCTCGAGTCGGTATGCTCCTTTTCCTGATTCTGATTCAATCTCATAGGGTCCTTCCCACTTTGGAGCTAACTTTCCATCGGCAGGATTAGTAGTATTCTGAAAAGCCTTTCTTAACACCCAATCCCCAATTTGAAACCTTCTAGTCCTTATATTCTTGTTATATGCTCTGGATATCCTCTGTTGATATGCTGCCATCCTTAGCTTTGCTGCATCTCTTGTCTCATCCACAGTGTCTAATTCTTGGCACATAGCTTCAGGATTCTGCTCAGGATCCCGGAGGTTAGATCTTGCCGTAGGTATCACCATTTCTGTTGGGATCACCGCTTCTGCTCCAAATACTAAGGAGAATGGAGTTTGGCCAGTTGCATTCTTTATTGTTGTTCTATCAGCCCATAAAACAAAGGGTAGCTCTTCTGCCCATCTTCCTTTCTTTGCTCCTAGTCTCTTTTTCAGATTATTGACAATTATCTTGTTCGAGGACTCTGCATGTCCATTTGCTTGAGGATGTACCGGAGTAGATGTGATCATTTTGATTCCCCAGCTCTTGCAAAAGTCAGTAGTCCTCTTACTTATGAACTAAGAACCATTGTCACAGATTATCTCGGCAGGTACTCCAAACATGGCCGGATATTTCTTTTTATGAAGGATACTACTTCTTGGTCTCTAACTTGGACGAATGCTTCAGCTTCAACCCATTTAGAAAAATAGTTAGTCATTGCCAGCATAAAGACTTTTCCTCCTGGAGCTTTCGGCAACTTTCCCACTATGTCCATTCCCCACTTCATGAATGGCCAAGGGGAAGCTATAGGATACAACAGTTCAGCTGGTTGATGTAATATGTTATTGTGCCTTTGACATGCATCACTTCTTCGAGCATATTCTCCAGCATCTTTCTTCAATGTCGGCCAATAGTATCCTGTTCTCAATACTTTTGAGAATAGCGACCTGCCCCCAGTGTGGTTACCACAATCCCCTTCATGTATATCCTGAAGCACTTTTTTAGCTTCAGGATCTTCCAAGCATCTTAGGTATGGTCCTGCAAGAGATTTCTTGTACAAGACATTATTTATAATGGAGAATCATGATACCTTCATTTGAAATGCATTAGGATTTTCATCCTTAGGGACATGTCCTTCATTGAGATATTTCATGATAGGAGCCGTCCAGGATTTAGCATTCTCATCAGGATCATGACCAGGATCCTGAACGTTGGTTACCTCCTTATCCTGAGCCTTGAAGAGATCAACGGCAGGATATAGGATGTGAAGTATTGGTATTTGGGTTCCCTCAGGTATCCTGACTAATGATCCTAGGTTTGCCAAGGCATCCGCTTCAGCATTATCTTCTCTTGGTACCTGTTCAAGTGTAAAAACATCGAAATATCCTGCTAATTTTTTGAGAATATCGAGATATTCAATTAACTTCTCACCTTTAGCTGCATAGGACCCATTAAAATGATTAGTAATTAACAAAGAATCAACATATACTTGCAGACTCTTAATATTCATGTTTTTAGCCAATTCTAATCCTGCAATCAAAGCCTCATATTCTGCTTCATTATTAGTGGCAGGAAATTCACATCTAATAGCCTGGGGTAATTTGTCCCCCTGTGGCGATTTTAGTAGTATACCCAATCCTACTCCTCTAACATTAGATGCACCATCAGTATATAATGTCCAGGATTCTGAGGTTTCTCCTAGTTGTTGAACTTCTAAGTCTACTTCACTCTGAATATCACTACTGAAATCAGCCACAAAGTCAGCTAGAGCCTGAGACTTTATGGCATTTCTAGGTTCATATACTATATCTTAGGCACTTAACTTTACCGACCACTTAGCCATTCTTCCTGACATCTCAGGTTTTCTAAGCACATTTTTAACAGGATAGTTGGTTTTAACATAAATCCTATGTGTTTCAAATTAATGTCTAAGCTTTGTTGATGCCATAACTAGGGCTAATATTAGTTTTTCTAAATGAGAATATCTAGTTTCAGCATTTAATAAACTTTTACTAACATAATAGACAGGATACTGCTGACCTTCATGGTCCTTTACAACGACAACACTTACTGCATTCCCGGATACTGCAAGACACAGGGATAATGGTTCACCATCATCTGGCTTCATTAGTAGAGGCGCGGTTGAGAGATACTGCTTCAAATCCTGCAAGGCTGCTTCATGTTTTTCCCCCACTCGAACTTCTTATTTTTCTTCAGGATATCATAAAACTCCTTGCATTTTTCCGAGGATCCTGAAATAAATCTGTTTAATGCTGCTACTCGGCCTGTCAATCTTTATACATCTTTAATGTTGGAAGGTGATTTGATGTCCAAGATGGCTTTGATCTGTTCTGGGCTTGCTTCTATCCCTCTTTTAGTCACCATATATCCTAGAAACTTTCCTGCCCCCACTCCAAAATGGCACTTGGCAGGATTTAGCTTCATGTTATACTGATCCAGGATATCAAATGCTCCTTTAATATCCTGGAGGTGATCCTCAGCCTTCTTAGATTTTACTACCATGTCATCTATGTACACCTCCATAGTGTCCCCTAGTTTGTCTTTGAACATCATGTTTACCAATCTTTGATATGTTGCACCTGCATTTTTCAAACCAAAGGGCATGGCTGTGTAACAATAAATACCTGTTGGTGTCATGAAGGGAGTATCCTCCTGGTCTGAAGGTTCCATCTGGATCTGCTGGAATCCTGAGGATGCATCCATGAAGGTTAACATCTCATGGCCGACAGTAGCATCCACCATTGAGTCAATATGAGGAAGAGGAAATGGGTCTTTAGGACAAGCTTTATTCAAGTCTGTGTAGTCTACACAGACTCTCCATTTCCCATTTTTCTTCTGTACCACCACTACATTTGCTAGCCACCTTGGAAACTTGACCTCTCTGATCATTTTGGACTTCAATAACCTTTCTACTTCTTCTTGAATAATCATATATCGTTCTGGAGCGAATTTCCTTCTCTTTTGCTGGACAGGCTTGAATGACCTGTCAATACCGAGCTTATGTGTTATAATATCCTTGGAAATACCTGTCATATCCTCATGCTTCCATGCGAATGTTGACATCCTGTATTTTAAAAAGTTAGTCAATTGATTTTCAATATCCTGAGGGATATTGGTTCCTACGAGCACCGAGATATCTGGATTATCCTGATCCAGGATAACTTTCTTTACATCCTGCTTTGAAGCCTCCGTAATATCCTGGACCCATATCTTTAATTACTATGCTGCATTAGGCTTGGCAGAGGATTTCATGGAGGATGAGTAACCCTCCTTTGCTTCGTGCTGGTCACTATCTACTTTGACAACTCCCCAAGGTGTTGGGATCTTGATACACTGATGATAAGTTGATGGTACAGCATTCATGTCATGGATCCATGGCCTACCCAATATGATATTATAGCAGGATAGTGAGTCCATCACGCAAAAGTCGACTAGTACAGTGGACTTCGAAGTGATATCCATTGGAGATACATTCATCTTTTCAACGTCTCTAGTTGGATTATGTTGACGGAGCTGCCGTTATCCATCAGTATCCTGCGTACAAAATGATTAGCCACATATAATGTTATTACCAGAGCATCATGGTGAGGATCCTGGACAGTATCCCTGTCATCACTGTCAAAAGTGATCACTTTATCAGTTGTGAGGGTTGTCATCTTGGTTGGCTTTTCTCCCCTTTCGGCTTTAGCTTCCTTTGCATGTCTCTTGGCTGCAGAATATGAAGTCCCACAAATGTCAGATCCTCCTGAAATAAAGTTAATTATCTTGGCATCTGCAGGAGGTGATGCTGCTCGTTCAGGATCTTTCTCAGTATCCTGACCCTTGTTCTTCTTTCTTCCTAGGAGGTCCTTCAGATATCCCTTGCTCAAGAGATAACTTATTTCTTTCCTCAGGGCAATGCAATCCTCAGTTGTTAGGGATCATTTTCTTAACATATGTATCCTGACCAATATCCTGCCTTTGTTTGTTTATTTGTAATCAGGATGCTGGAAGAGGATATTGCTGACATCTTGGGCGATATCCTGAAGCTTATTGAATTAACCACGTGCAGGTTAAGGGCAGAGGCTTGCTAACGGTCACAAGGACTTCTTCTCCTCAAGACTCGGACGAATTTGTTGAGAAAGAGACGTTGAGCCCGAAAGACCAGGTCTGCAACGTTCCAAGAAGGAATATTCGGTGAATCCCGCGAGTTTAGGGTAGTTAGTTATTTTATCTTTACTATAAATAGATGAGGTCGGATCAACTTAGAACACATCATTTCACACTTACACTCTCGAACACAATCACATTCTAGCTAGTTGCAAACACCACACTTGTATTTCATTTTCGTTGTAACACTTAGTCGATCCGTACCACATCCTGCACTGTATCCTGATTTTTGAAGCAATTGAAGAACAAGGCAGCTGCGATTGTCAGCTCCCGAGGTTTTATGCCGGCGATCTAGATTGATCAAGGGCTTTCCTCGTACATCTCGTGTCACTTCCTTTACTTTTTGCTCATTATTTGCTCATTGTTTGATCGTCAATACAACTCAATATCCCGAGCCGTATCCTTAAACTGTTTTTGCAAGTAATTCAATTAACACATTTTTGACATTTACTTCTAGCACACTACCTCACTTAACTAATTTGATCACTTAATTACTTCGATAATTTTTTACCAAAACAATTTGGCGCCCACCGTGGGGCAAGTGGTGCTCTTTTTACTAAAGCTTTTTGTCAAATCGCTAATCGGTTTTCTATTTTCAAAACTTTTTGCCACATTATCTATCATGGCCTCAAGATCAAACATGAGTTCCTCTACTGTGTCTGCTATGACTTCTGCCACTACCGGTTCGGTGCTTCCACCACCTCCTCCAAGGATGCCAGCCTCGACACAATCTCAAGATGTTATCCCAACTCGGAGTGTCCAGGGATCTGCTCCCGTTTTAGCTTCTAATGATGAAATTTTAACCTTATTTGGAAGTGTGCAGGAACAAATGAGGCAGAAACAGGAAACAAACCAAATGCTTTTGAGAGAGATACAACTCCTGAAGGCTGGCTCGAGCAGATCTGCGGAGGACAATGTCACTCCGTTACACCCCAGAGCGTTGAACTTTAGCTCAGCTGTGTACACCGAGGATAATAGGGGGAATATCGTGCCCAGTCTTCCTCAGAATCATACTCCTGAAATACCCTCCTTGGCCCGGATGTCAACCATAAGGAGCTCAGGATATGCTTCAGGATATGGGCAGAATCCTCCAACTGGTAACGTGTCTAATAATAATAATAATACTCATGCTACTAACAGTGGTGGATCCTTGCAGGATACAGGTGTAACATCAGCACTTACCAGGGAACTTCAGAAGTTGAAAGACATGATATCTAGTGTACCTGGGGTGGTCCAGCCGATCCCGGAAGTATCTCAAGATAGCCACAAGATATCTCGTTTTGCATACCCTATATGTGATGCTGAGATCCCAAAGAGATTCCAAACTCCCAACATGAAGCTTTATGACGGGACTACGGATCCTGAGGAGCATATTGCCCAGTATAGGGAAAGAATGGAGATCAACCCTATCCCTCCGGAGCTCAAGGAAGCGTGCTTGTGCAAGGGATTTGGTTCTACTCTAACAGGATCAGCCTTAAAATGGCTGTTGAACGTTCCTCCTCACTCAATTACTTCATTTGCTCATTTGGTTAATTTATTTAACAGTCAATTTTCTTGTAGTCGGAGTTTTGAGAAACTAACCAGTGATCTTTACAGGATAACTCAAGGGCCTCAGGAATCCTTGAGGGATTATGTGAACAAATTTAGTCGAGAATCCTTGGATATCCCACATCTTGATGTTGCAACAGCTGTGCAAGCTTTTAAGATGGGATTACAAAAGGATTCTCAGTTTTATCAGGATCTCGTAATGAATCCCTGCAGGAATCTCGATGAAGCTCGTAACAGGGCCTTGAGATATATCCGTCTGGAAGATGACAAGAAGATGCAAGAATGGATGAACTCATCCAACACTTATGAATCGACTAACAGGAAGTCAGAATCCTCATTTAAGTCATATCGGCCTAAGCCATATGGTAGAAATGAAAACAAGAGAGTGAATGCTGTCGAAGATGAGGATCCTGAAGAGTATCCTGAATTGTCTGAATATTGCTTTTCTGTTAATATTCCTGAATTAATGTATGCTATGCAGGGTCTAGGAGACAAGGCTAGATGGCCTCGAAAGAATCAACAAAAGGCTGACTGGAAAGATAAGTCGAAATGGTGTGCTTTCCACGAAGATTTTGGACATATGACTGAGGATTGCATTGCTTTAAGGAAAGAAATAAGCTATCTTCTAAGCAAGGGATATTTGAAAGATCTCTTAGGAAAAAAGAAGAATAAGGGTCAGGATACTGACAAGGATCCTGAACGAGCAGCGTCACCTCCCTCGGATGCCAAGATAATCAACTTCATTTCGGGAGGATCCGACATTTGTGGGACCTCGTATTCGGCAGCAAAGAGACATGCAAAGGAAGCTAAAGCCGAAAGGGGAGACAGACCTGTCAGGATGACTACCCTCACGACTGACAAAGTGATCACTTTGGACGCTGATGACAGGGATGCTGTCCAGGATCCTCACCATGATGCTCTGGTAATAACGTTATATGTGGCTAACCATTTTGTACGCAGGATATTGGTTGATAATGGCAGCTCCGTCAACATAATCCAGCTAGAGACACTTAAAAGAATGAATGTGTCTCCAATGGATATAACTTCGAAGTCCACTGTGCTTGTTGGATTCAGCGGAGAAGCCAGAAACACAGTGGGAGAGATAAAGTTGCCGGTGTACGTTGAAGGAGTCAACTCGATACAACGTTTCTGTGTGATGGACTCTCTATCCTGCTATAACATCATACTAGGAAGACCATGGATTCATGATATGAAGGCCGTGCCATCAACATATCACCAATGCATCAAGATACCTACCCCTTGGGGAGTGGTTAAAGTTGATAGCGATCAGCAGGAGGCGAAAGAATGCTACTCCTCCTCGATGAAATCCTCAGCCAGAACTAGTGCAGCATAGCAATTAAAGACGCGGGCCCAGGATATCGTGGAGGATCCGGAGTAGGATGTGAAGAAAGTTATCCTGGACCAGGATAACCCCGATATTTCGGTGCTCGTAGGGACCAATATCCCTCAGGATATTGAGGAACAATTAATTAACTTTTTGAAATGCAGGATGTCTACATTTGCATGGAAACATGAGGATATGACTGGTATATCCAAAGATATCATCACTCACAAGCTTGGAATTGATAAGTCGTTCAAGCCTGTGCAACAAAAAAGAAGGAAGTTTGCTCCTGAGCGGAACACGATTATCCAAGAGGAAGTTGAGAGATTATTAAAGTCAAGAATGATCAGAGAGGTTAAGTTCCCAAGGTGGCTAGCAAACGTGGTTATAGTACAGAAGAAGAATGGGAAATGGAGAGTTTGTGTAGACTACACAGACTTGAAAAAAGCTTGTCCTAAAGACCCATTTCCTCTCCCCCATATTGATGCAATGGTAGATGCCACTGCCGGGCATGAAATGCTGACCTTCATGGACGCATCCTCAGGATTTCAACAGATACAAATGGAGCCTTCTGACCAGGAGGATACCGCCTTCATGACACCAACAGGTATTTATTGTTATACAGCTATGCCTTTTGGTTTGAAAAATGCAGGTGCAACATACCAAAGATTGGTAAACATGATGTTTAAAGACAAACTGGGGGACACCATGGAGGTGTACATTGACGATATGGTGGTAAAATCAAAGAAAGCTAAGGATCACCTCCAGGATATTAAAGGAGCATTTGATATCCTGGATCAATATAACATGAAGCTGAATCCTGCTAAATGCCATTTCGGAGTGGGGGCAGGAAAATTTCTTGGGTATATGGTGACGAAAAGGGGGATAGAGGCAAGCCCGGAGCAGATTAAAGCTATTCTAGATATAAAATCACCCTCGAATATGAAGGATGTACAAAGATTAACAGGCCGAGTAGCAGCTCTAAACAGATTTATCTCAAGATCCTCGGAGAAATGCAAAGACTTCTATGATATCCTAAAGAACAACAAAAGATTCGAATGGGGGGAAAAGCATGAAGCAGCCCTACAGGATTTGAAATGGTATCTCTCAACCGCACCTCTATTGATGAAGCCGGAAAATGGTGAACCACTATCCCTGTACCTTGCTGTATCAGGGAATGCTGTAAGTGCCGTTCTTATAAAAGACCATGAAGGTCAGCAGTACCCTGTTTATTATGTTAGTAAAAGTTTGTTAGATGCTGAAACTAGGTATTCTCATTTAGAAAAATTGATACTAGCATTAATTATGGCATCAACGAAACTTAGGCATTATTTCGAGACACATAGGATTCATGTTAAAACAAACTATCCTATTAAAAATGTGCTTAGGAAACCAGAGATGTCAGGCAGGATGGCCAAGTGGTCAGTAAAGTTGAGTGCTTATGATTTAGTATATGAACCTAGGAATGCCATAAAGTCTCAGGCTTTAGCTGACTTTGTGGCTGACTTTAGTAGTGACATTCAGGATGAGGTAGATCTAGAAGTTCAACAACTAGGAGAATCCTCAGGATCCTGGACATTATATACTGATGGTGCATCTAATGTAAGAGGAGTAGGATTAGGAATACTACTAAAATCGCCACAGGGGGATATATTACCCCAGGCTATTAGGTGTGAATTTCCTGCTACTAATAATGAAGCAGAGTATGAGGCTTTAATTGCAGGATTAGAGTTGGCTAAGAGCATGAGTATCAAAAATTTGCAAGTATATGTTGACTCTCTGTTAATTACTAACCATTTTAATGGATCATATGTAGTTAAGGGAGAGAAATTAATCGAATATCTCGATATTCTCAAAAAATTAGCAGGATATTTTGATATTTTTATACTTGAACAGGTACCAAGGGAAGATAATGCTGAAGCAGACGCCTTAGCAAATCTGGGATCGTCGGTCAGGATACCTGAAGGGACACAAATACCAATAGTACATGTCTTATATCCTGCAACGAATCCTCGGGATAAAGAAGTAGCTGGTATTCAGGATCCTGGGGCGGAATATCCTGAAGAGGATCCTAGAACCTGGATGGCTCCAATCATGAAATATCTCAAAGAAGGACACATTCCTGGAGATGAAAATCCTAAGGCATTTAGGATGAAGGTATCACGATTCACTATTATAGATAATATTTTATACAAGAAATCTCTTGCAGGACCGTATTTGAGATGCTTGGAGGATCTTGAAGCCAAAGAAGTCCTTCAGGATATACATGAAGGGGATTGTGGTAACCATGCTGGGGGCAGATCGTTATTCTCAAAAATATTAAGAACAGGATATTATTGGCCAACAATGAGAAAAGATGCCGCAGAATATGCTCGAAGATGTGACTCATGTCAAAGACATAGTAACATACTGCATCAACCGGCTGAACCATTATATCCTATTGTTTCCCCTTGGCCATTTATGAAGTGGGGTATGGATATAGTGGGAAAGTTACCAAAAGCTCCGGGAGGAAAAGTCTTTATGCTAGCAATGACGGATTACTTCTCTAAGTGGGTTGAAGCTGAAGCATTTGCTCAATTCATAAGTAAGAGGACTACTGACTTTTGCAAGAGTTGGGGAATCAAAATGATCACATCAACTCCGGTACATCCTCAAGCAAATGGACAAGCAGAATCCTCTAACAAGATAATTGTCAACAACTTAAAGAAAAGGCTTGGGGCCAAAAAAGGAAGATGGGCAGAAGAATTACCCTTTGTTTTATGGGCTGATAGGACAACGGTAAAGAATGCAACAGGTCAAACCCCATTTTCGTTGGTATTTGCAGCAGAAGCAGTGATTCCAACGGAGATGACAATACCTACTGCAAGATCTATCTTAAGTGATCTTAAGCAGAATCCCGAAGCCTTGAGTCAGGATTTGGATACTATAGATGAAAAGAGAGATGCAACGAGGCTAAGGATGGCAGCATATCAACAGAGAATATCCAGGGCATATAACAAGAATATTAGAACCATAAGATTTAAGGTTGGAGATTGGGTATTAAGAAAGGCCTTCCAAAATACTACTAATCCTGCCGATGGCAAGTTAGCTCCAAAATGGGAAGGACCATATGAAGTTGAATCAGAAGCAGGGAAAGGAGCATATAGACTCAAGAATATGGAGGGAGATATGCTACCGAGATCTTGGAATACACCTTAAGCTCTATTTCAAGTGAGTCTAGAATTTAATTTCTAACTCGAGGTGGTATGAATTCTTACTTCTTTTAAATGTGTTTGGTGTAATTTGTTCTTTATAACCTGATACTGACTTAAGCATCGGAGGGGTGTTAGCCAAGCTAACACCCACCTTAGTTTACATTTGTTTTGCAAGATATGTTTCAGGATATAGCTCCAGAATATGCACTCGGGATAACTCAGAAGATTAGAGGATTGGCCCCCTCTCTCACGTTTAAGGGATACTGATCCCTTCACAGGTTTAAAGGTATTCACCTTTCTTCCGAATTGGGTTTAAACACCCCGCCTGGAGCGCAAGTTATTCAGGGATAGTTCAAGGTGGCGGGACCAGTCCATGTAAAAGTGGCTGACAATTTCGTTACCATTGGCTATATCCTGAATCCTAACGGTATATGAGGATTGATCACCCTCTCTCACGAAAGGGTATTTTCATACTCTCTAAGGTTTAAAGGTTTTCACCTTTCTAAGTCTTGGAGTTTATACACTCCCGCCTGTAGCGCATGAAAAATTGGGATTTTCCCCAGGATACAAAGGATTTATCTCCAGTACATCCTTGGGTTATACCCTCGGAACGAGAAAAATTGCTTATGCCATGGAAACTGACATTAAATAGATTTCTAAGATACTTGAAGACATTGTACACAGGGGACATCCCTGCCAGGATGGTGGTGTAAAGTTAAAAGAATGAAGTTTGCGACTAATGCATTAAGTACCTTGCACTGGGGACATCTTCATTGGAAGAGTTGCAAAGGGATTGAAGTTTGGTAATAGGTTTATATCCTATGTCTGGTATGATCTTTCCTTTGCAAGCCTCATTTGAATTTTTAATAACATCATGTTAAGTATCTTGACATATATCCTCAAAGTCCTTTTAAGGATATTTGATTGGGATGATTGAAACTAGTATTGGCTTGAAACTTTGATCATCATCAAAACTTGGTTTTGAAAAGATAAACTATTTTTTACTTTCTAAAGAAATTTTTACAAAATTGAAAGAACGTATGGAAGATCCATTTAAAAGGCTTCTGCAGTATGTTTCTAAGCATACTGGTCAAGATATTTTGTAAAATAATAGTATGAAATTTTTACAAAGCTAAAACTTACACTAAACAATGCAAAGTAACAAAAAATAAGTCAAAAGATAGTTATATTATTAACAAGTCAAAAGTTGTGCTTTTGGTAAGGCCCACCCGCCAAAAGCACAATTAGTTGTTACCATAATTTTGTAACGGTTGCAGGATCTGTCTCAAAACAGGACCCGTTCACCTACAACCGTTACTATGTTCAAAACAAGTTATACTAACTGATGACCAAGGGCTTCGTCCTAAAACCTAGGACCCATCCACCTTTGGTCATCACATTGTTCTAGTGCAGGAAAAGTAAATTGTTCAAGGACAGGAAAAGTAAATTGTTTATGCAACCACAACCATGAAATTAAAAAGTGGGCTCCGGCCTTGGCACGTATATCCATCATCGCCCACTCTGCTGCCTAAGGGGCAGCACCTTCTTGAACAGCAACCTCCTTGCCAGCATTCGCCCCAGCATCACCCTCAGGATTCTTCTCAGCACCATCATCAGCATTGGCCACCTCCTCTGCCGCCTTAGAAGGCTCTTCATTAGTGTGTTTTGCAGGATGAGCAACGGGATGACCTCCGAGGCCCTGTAGTTTCTCCTCCCAAGCCTTTACATTCCAGGAAGGGCATTCAAAACCCAGATCCATGGCTTCATAAGCCATCCTTATCCTGGCTTGGAGAAGAGAGACGACCACCGAAGTTTTTAGGCTATCCCGGTATGAGCTCATATTCTGCTGATATTGGAGAAGGGCGGCATCCAGCTTGGCTTGAGCATCCTCATTAGCTTTGTGAAGGGCGGCTTGATGTTCCTGAGTCATTGCCTTGTATTTGTCCTCATAGTGCTGGGATTTGGCAGCTGCAATGGTTCCTTGATCAGCTATGGTGGCTTGAGCTTTCTCCAGCTGAATCTGCAACATCTTGTTAAGACCGCTAGCATCTTCGTATAAATGCATGAGGCGATCCAGACCCTATAGATAAAAATACAGGTATTAATGTGAAAAATAAGCAGGATAAAGACTAACATACTTGTACAGGATATCGGAAAGCAAATTCTACCTGTTTGAGAAATGAGATGGCGTCATTGAACCCATGATTCTCAAGAGAGAATGTTTCAGAAACAGCTGGGGAGTCAGTCTCCTTTCTCTTCCGAGAACTGGATGCCCTGGTCCTGGATGCCGGAGGGCCTTTGGGAGCAGAAACAGCTTTCGAGGAGGTAGGCTTTGGTGTAGCAGACGACTTTGGCTTGGATTCTTGTTTGGCGGGTTCAAGGCTGGAATAGCAATCCAGTTCATCGAGTTCGAAAGCATCAAGGTTGACGACTGGTGCTACATAAGGGAAGATACTCTCAAAACTCATCATATTTTTGAAAATAATTAACATATGAAAATGTGCTTACCAGACATTTCTGAGTTTGATTTTTGATGAGGATCTGTGAGAGACAGGGAAAAACTTCTTTCGCTGGCAGGAAGACGGTAGATTTCCTTGATCTTGGATTCGGATTCCGCGCTAGGAGGCACTAAATCTCTGAAATTCGCTGCATAAAAACATCAGAATATAAGTCCGGGATACAGTTTGAAAATATGATTGGGGATATTCCTAAAACCCTAAATCCTACCCTTGGTTAACCATTTAACCGGTAGATCGAAACCCTTATCAATGGAGTCTCTTTTGACGAAAAAGAATTTTCGTCGCCATCGATCCTCGTTCTTGGTGGCTTTAAGGACCAAAGGGCTCTTGATGGAGAATAGAAGATAACGGTGGTTGCCGTGGGATCTTAATCGGTATGCTACGGGAAGGTCCTCAACAAGAAGGTTAGGGTAATGACGAGATTTGATTTGATCCAACACTATCAAGATTCGCCAGACCATTGGCATAACTTAGGCATAACTAAGGCCGGTGAGGTCGAAAAAACTGGAGATAAAGGGTGGAAATGGATACCGGAGTCCAAGGGAGAAAGGATAAGCGAAAAAACAAACCCACTCGTCGGATGATGCATCCGATCGGGCTTCCTTGTCAAACGGGCGAAAGACCGTTCCGGTGGGAAAGGCACCGGAGTCTTTGAGAGCAGCAATATCAGCATTATTGAAACAGCAAATCTCCTTTGCTGGATCGGTGATAAGGTTTTGACTTATCAGGGTTGAGGCGGACCGGACTGAGCGGGATTTCGTTCGTGGTGCCGTTGAGCAAATTATGAAAAATTAAAGAGAGGAAATTAGAAGAGAAGTTACCTGATGCTTGCTTGAAGATAAGGATGACCGAGACAAGGAGTCCCTTGGTTAATATAGGATGAATATAAGGGGGTAAAAAGTAAATAATGTCTTGGAAGTAGCACTGCTGTCATTTCAAGAGTCTACTCATATTAATTGCCTTAAATTATGAAGTAAAGTTTTGAAATATATCCGTTGGATTGGTATCCCAACTGATATATTTGGGGACAATTGTTAGGGATCATTTTCTTAACATATGTATCCTGACCAATATCCTGCCTTTGTTTGTTTATTTGTAATCAGGATGCTGGAAGAGGATATTGCTGACATCTTGGGCGATATCCTGAAGCTTATTGAATTAACCACGCGCAGGTTAAGGGCAGAGGCTTGCTAACGGTCACAAGGACTTCTTCTCCTCAAGACTCGGACGAATTTGTTGAGAAAGAGACGTTGAGCCCGAAAGACCAGGTCTGCAACGTTCCAAGAAGGAATATTCGGTGAATCCCGCGAGTTTAGGGTAGTTAGTTATTTTATCTTTACTATAAATAGATGAGGTCGGATCAACTTAGAACACATCATTTCACACTTACACTCTCGAACACAATCACATTCTAGCTAGTTGCAAACACCACACTTGTATTTCATTTTCGTTGTAACACTTAGTCGATCCGTACCACATCCTGCACTGTATCCTGATTTTTGAAGCAATTGAAGAACAAGGCAGCTGCGATTGTCAGCTCCCGAGGTTTTATGCCGGCGATCTAGATTGATCAAGGGCTTTCCTCGTACATCTCGTGTCACATCCTTTACTTTTTGCTCATTATTTGCTCATTGTTTGATCGTCGATACAGCTCAATATCCCGAGCCGTATCCTTAAACTGTTTTTGCAAGTAATTCAATTAACACATTTTTGACATTTACTTCTAGCACACTACCTCACTTAACTAATTTGATCACTTAATTACTTCGGTAATTTTTGACCAAAACATCAGTAACATGTCCGAAATCCTCGTGGAAGGCACACCATTTGGACTTATCCTTCCAATCATCTTTTTGTTGATTCTTCTGAGGCCACCTGGCTTTGTCTCCTAAACCCTGCATAGCATACATAAGTTCAGGTATATTAATAGAAAAATTGTATTCAGATAATTCAGGATACTCCTCAGGATCCTCGTCTTCAACAACGTTCATTTTCTTGTTGTCATTTCTACCATATGGCTTGGAGCGATATGGTTTATACAAGGATTCTGATTTCCTATTGGTTGACTCATAGGTTGTGGACGAGTTCATCCTTTCTTGCATCTTTTTGTCATCCTCCATTCGAATATATCTTAAAGCCCTGTTTCGAGCTTCATCCAGGTTCCTGCATGGGTTCATTACAAGATCTTGGTAAAATTGAGAATCTTTTTGCAATCCCATCTTGAAAGCCTACACAACTGTTGCAACATCAAGATGTGGAATGTCTAAGGATTTCCGGCTAAACTTGTTCACATAATCTCTTAAAGATTCCTGAGGTCCTTGAGTTATCCTGTAGAGATCACTTGTTAGTTTTTCAAATCTTCGACTGCAAGAAAATTGACTATTGAATAAGTTCACTAAATGGGAAAATGATGTAATTGAGTGAGGAGGAACATTTAAGAGCCATTTTAAAGCTGATCCTGTTAGGGTAGAACCAAAACCCTTGCATAGGCATGCTTCCTTGAGATCCGGGGGAATAGGGTTAATTTCCAACCTTTCCCTATATTGGGCAATATGCTCCTCAGGATCCGTGCTTCCATCATAGAGCTTCATGTTGGGGGTCTGAAATCTTTTTGGGAATTTCAGCATCACAAATAGGATGCGTGAACCGGGATATCCTGTGGCTATCCTGGGATACTTCTGGAATCTGTTGGACCACCCCAGGCACACTGGATATCATGTCTTTCAATTTCTGAAGCTCCCTAGACAATGCTGATGTCACACCTGCATACTTGTTGGTGCATACGTCTGTCGACTTCGTCTTGTATCGAGTCTTGTGTTGTAATAGATAGATTAGGGCACGGAAAACGAGAATTGTATGTTTATAGGTAATTTCGCATGAAATAATACATAGGTCATTTCTTACGAAATTAAGGGTATTTCGCACGAAATTGTAATTTCGTGTGAATGATGATTTCGTTTGAAGTAAATTTGTGCGAAATTAGATTTCGCTTGGCCAGTCCATGCGAAATTAGCTCACCTATAAATATCTGATGTACCTTGTCATTTGTAACGATTCTGATTCCGGTAGCGAAGCTCTGCCGAAATGTCTACAGCATTGTAATCGATCTGATATCAATCAAAAGACAGTTTAAAGTGTTTTCTCGTGCAATTCAGCTGAAATCATACCGATACATTTGTTTCTGCCTTTTGTATTGGTGAAGATCTCTTCTGAACGACTCGTTCGGCTCAGAAAACGATCCTACAAGTGGTATCAGAGCTTAGGAGGAAGAGTTCTTACCATTTCAGCTGCAAAATCTGATTTCTACACCTTCTTTCTGAAGATTAACAAGTTTTCAAGGTCAAAATGGCTTGATTTTCTCACATTATATGCGAAACTGTGTTTTAACAAACCATAGAAAGAATCAGATCTTAATTCAGAGTAAAACATGATCAATTTTTGAAAAATCTGTCCGAAAGTTTAATTTCGCACGAAATTTGATATCATTTCGCTTGAACATTGCCTTATTTCGCACGAAATTAGATCGTATTTCGCTTCAGAGGTTATTTCGCTTGAAAATAATAGTTAATTTCGCACGAAATTAGCTATTTCGTTTGAAGCTGATTTCGCACCAAAGGGTATTTCGTATGAAAGTTTATTTCGTGTGAAAAATATACTGATTTCGCTTGGAAAGTTGATTTCGTTTGAAAGAGGATTAATTTCGTTTAAAACTTGATTCCGTGTGAAAAGTGATTTCTTGTGAGAAAGATATTTCGTTTGAAACTGACTGTTTGTGAACTTTTGAAAACTTAATCATGGAGAACGAGTTTTGTAATGCCTTTGCTAGTCCGATGACTATTGCTCAGAGTACATTACTAGAAAATGAGACAGGAATAACACAAAAACCACTTAAGCTTATAGATATTGATGAGTTTAGTGGATGGGCCGAACGTTTTGCTAACTGGGTTGAAGCATATCACTTAGATGCATGGGAACATACTGAAGTTCAATATGCTAGACCAGTCGGGAACAATAATGTGAAAATACCAATTAGAGAATTGAGTGCTAAAGAGAAAAAGAAATACAAAGATGAGAAATTGATGGTTAGTTTGTTGCAGCAAGCGATTAAAGAAGACATCTTGATCTTACTTCAACATAATGGAAGTGCATTTTCGATTTGGAAAGAGTTAGAATCAAAATTCATGGGAAGTACCGATATGCTTAAGAACAAAAAGTCACTTTTGAAAAAAGAGTTTGATCTATTTCGTGGTTTGAGAATGGAGAACACCAAGCAGATTTTCGAAAGATATTGCAACTTGGTGAAAAACATGAACCGATTGGGCATCAACAAAGATAAAGATGAGTTGATTGAGACGTTGGCTGATGCGTTGCCACATGATGTTTGGGGGACGTATTTGATGATGTTGAAAAATAAACCAGATTTTAACAATATCACGCTAAGTGAGTTTATTAAACATCTTGAAGCTCAAGAGATGGAACAAAGGAAAATTGCTAGAATGAAGAATTATGATGGAGAATAAGACATTGGGTTGTATTACAAAGGTGGAGTTAGTGAGAAGAACAACATTTCACCAAAAATTGAAACGACCTTCAATACAAAAAGTACTTCTGAGAGTTCATCTCAGGGATCAAGCAGCAAAACATGATTTACTTCATTTCCATCATTTGATCCACATTTTACAGCAACAAAGAGTGGCAAAGTACTTCAATGCAATAATGCATTAAATCTTGAAAATGATCAAAACTATTCAGAGGATGTAGCTAAAAGTCATATGTCTTTGTTGGTAACTGTTCTTGAATCTTATGGTAGTTTAGTTGCAGGAAGAATCGGGAATCCAATGCTTACAAAAGAGGATTACGATCAAGTCGATGCTGAGGAGATGGAGTTGATGGATATAAAGTGGTGCTTGGCGAGCGTGTTAAGAAGAGCCGAAAAATTTAAACAAATTACGGGAAGAGATGATTTCCGTGATGCGAATGTTTCTACTTTAGGCTTTGATAAATCTAAAGTTACTTGTTTTCATTGCAGGGAAAAGGGGCATTTCAAGAGAGAGTGCACAAATCGCGAGGCAAGCGGAGCTCAAAATCCTTTCGGAAACAACGACTACTATAGAAAGGCGATTTATCATCAAGTTGCTCAACAGCCATATCAACAACAACAGCCACAAACTGCACATGCTAGAAAAGAGATTGAAGATTCAAAGAGAGCGTGTCTGGTTAATAAAAATGATGGAAGTTCATCTAAGGATTTCAGTTGGGATAAATATATTCCAGCTGATAATAAAGCTTGTCTGATAAATCAAGATGATGAGAGATTACCAGAAGGTTTTAGCTGGGACAAGTTTTGTCTAGACAAAGAGATTTTAAAAGCTAAAGCTGTTGTTGCTCAGGTTATCAATGATTATACTGATGACTATTGGGCAGAAAAAGTCAGAAAACGTCTAAATGCTGAAACTGAGAAAAAGAAGGAAGTTGAAGAAGAAGTTCAAGTGAGAGTAGTCAAAGAAATTCCAGAATTTGAAATTAAAACAGATGCTGATGCAGTCAAGGTTTCTGAAAAGTGTATGAATTGTGAATCTCTGATAAAGCAAAACAATGAATTGCTACACAACATAAAAAGGCTGAAAGAGTCATATGACGTCTTGAACAAAGCCATGAATAAATACAATGAGTCGAGCAGTGAACAAGCTATAGCAATGAATACACTCAAAGGAGCATACATGAGACAACTTGACAATGTCAATTATTACACCGAGAAGTGTGCTGAGCTTGAGTTGAAACTGGAAACTCAGAGAATAGAAATCGAGAGAGTTAATAGATTGTTAAAAAGTTACTCATGTTCTACTTTTGTGGTTGACAGGATTTATCCCATAGTAGAAGAAATGAAGACTTTTGAAGAAGAAAAATCTGAAGAGAAGAAGTCTGAAACAAAAGAAGATGATGAAGTGAAGATTTCTGGTAAGAAACCAAGTGTTGTCTATAACAAATGTCCACCTCCGGTCGAAAATGGATATTCTCCTCGAAATCCAAATTTACAGAAAGAGTAAAAAAGGCAACAAACTAGAAAATATTGATGTTACGTTCACATTGTCTGACACTGATCATGAGTCCGAGTTAATAAAGAAAGTGGTTGATCAGGTGTTGGATAAAGATGAAACAGAGGAATCAAAGTTGGAGTCAAAATCAGAGTCAAAATCAATGTCCGACACGTCAAGTCAAAAAGACAAACATGGCAAAAGAGTTTATAATAAAGAATTTTTGTTATCAAAATCTAATATGAATGACGAACCGATTAAAGTAGCATATACTTTGAAAGATTCTGACAAATTATATTCTGATGAGACTTTTCCAATAAGAGGTGTTAAAACTGAAATGATCAAAAAAGTTTTTAAATTAACAGAAATTAATATTTCTGAAATAAAAAATGTAAATCTTTCTGGAAAACCTAAACCTTACACCTCAAGAGTTCAACAAAGGTTAAACAAGAAAAAGGGTTACAGTTATGGTTCTGGTTATCAAAAGAAACCAAACCATAATGGTAATTTCAAAAAGAAAAGTCTTGGTTTTATTCCTTCAAAAATTCATAAAAATGAAAAAGATTATAAACCAAAAACTGTTTTTGTTACAGGAAAATCATCTGAAGAAGAAAAAGAGCAAGTGTTCAGAAAGCAATCCAACAAAGAATTCCTTGCCAAGAAGCAAGAAAAAATGAAGAAAAGTGTTGCTCAGAAGAAGATAGAGACGAGAACCTGTTTTCAATGTAAAACAGTTGGTCACATTGCCAGAAATTGTCCAAAAGCAATACAAACAAAACAGGGAGTCTCTGGTAAACTAAAAGAAAAGATTGTTGAGAAAACTGAACCACCAACGAACAAATTCAAAGTTTTTGAAAATTCAACTTTTGAGGTTGGTGAATGTTCGAAAGATGTTTACAAAAGAAAGGAGAAACTTAACAACCAAAAATGGGTTGTTAAGAATTCAAGTGAAAGTTCTGGTGATGAATTTGATTCCACAAAATCAGAGGAACCAAAAGTTGTTATGAAAGAAGAGAAGTCAGTTCCGCCTTTGGATGATGCAAATTTTCCACCATTGCGGGCTGAAATTTTTAAATCTAAAATTGGTAAAATTGAAATTTCAAATCAATTTTTTTCTGAAAAGAAAGAATTTGATGTTGAAAAGGCCTTTAATCCCAAAGTAAAACATATTTTTGGAAAAATGATTGATCGAAGGGTCAAAGGGGTAAAGGAGTTCTATGAGAAGAAGATGGAAGGTAAGCAACCGAGTGTTGGTAACTCGGAATCTCCCAAGGACCATCAGGCTTGGGAGAATCTCTCTAACTGAAAAAACCTGACTTGCCGGAGCTCCCAAGTTGGTAATCGCGGAGCATGAATCGGCATCATTCTTGAAATTTTTTTTTTTGAAGAGGTTGATTTGCCGGAACTCCCAGGTTGGTAAGTGTGGAGTAGGAATCGGCATTTTAAGATTTCAACCTACAAGTAGTAATTGTTGGTTAGCAAACCGACAAATGGTTGAAAGAAGGGTTTTACCTACAAGTGGTAGGTAGTTATTCCTATAAGAGGTTAATCAAGGTCATTAAGTTGGACTTGATTTAATTTTCATTAAAAATTGGAAAACAATGTGATGAATAAATCCCCTAACCTACAAGTGGTTTTATGAAATCAACAAAACTTATTTTTCGGGAAAACCATTTGATTAATACAAACTTAAGTGTTTTGAAATCATAATGGGAAAATAGTTTGTTGTGAGGGGGAGTTCTGATTGTTTATGCCAAATGGATGGAGAATTGAAGTAATTCACAACAGTTGTCACTTTATTTGTACAGTTTGTTTTCAAATTTCCTTTAAATGTTTTTGAATTTTAGGGGGAGTAAGAAATTTCAGAAAATCCAAAATATTAGAAAATTTGAAAAAGTCAAAAACATGATAAAATCAAAAATGAGTTTTGTTGTGAAAAAGAGGAAATGATAGTACATCAGTGGACAATCACAGCATGCTAAAGAATTGGAAAGTCAAAATGTGATAAATGGTCTCACTGATGATGTGTCAGTAGGTTTTTGCACATTTAGTAGATTGTGTCGAGATATAAACCTAAATTTCAAACTTACTTATATCGTGGGAAACATCTCTCGGATATATGGGTAACCCCCGAAATCTTGTTTGAAAGGTCCCTCTTTCTAAGATACTAGGTCTTTATGCTTAGTGATATCTGGGGTATTATCCCGGGACTTCTGATATTGCGGAAGCAATGGCTTAGTCCCCGTATAATACTTTCTACTTGCTTGAAATATAGCACCACCCTCAGTACAAAAAATGATGATACATTGAAAAATGCTAATCATGTGTTGTTGAAGAAAAGATTCTCTAAAGGGAACACACCAAAAGTCGAAGCCGTCATCTCTCTGATTTTGCGGAAGCAACAGCCTGAGCTCTCACGGCCCTCGCATCTAACCCTTTACAGATATCATCTAGGTATACTTGTAACACCTCGAAAATTCACGTCCTATAATGTGTTGACACGTGTCATATGTTTAAACGTGTGAAAGAATATTATAGAAGGACTAAAGTTGACAAACATGGAAAGTATGTGATTATACGTGTTCGAAATGTCAACAGTAAATAAATATATTGTACATTAACCCTACATGATGCTCATACCTTCAAACAAATAAATCATGGATCATATGAAGCTAAAAGTGAGAGATTATAAACTACAGGGGTTAAATGTGTCAACATGTTTTAGTTATACCTCTGAGTGACCTTTTGACATACCCGAAGCTTTGTAATGGTTAACTATACTCACTAGAATGCGCGATATAAATTTCATAAAGTTTCGTTATCGTATGAGAAAGTTATGATCAAATTCGTGTGCGAGGGGTTAAAGCGTTAACGGTGAAAGTTATGACTTTTCGGGTTAACCAGAAATGTCCAGGGACTTGGCAAAGTGGGTACAAGTCTTAAGGCCCTTGTAGATAAATAAGGAGGGGTCAAAGTGCAAAAATAAGCTTAGTTGCCCTTTCGAAAGGCCAAGAGACAATTATGCGGAAAATGGAAAATGTGAAAGCTGATAACAGGGTCCAGGCGGGCCGCGTAAGAGCTTAAGGTCTTTTACGCGGGCCGCGTTAACCGCCCAGATATAGAAAGTGCGAACAATAGCCTGTAAACGTGCAGAACCGACCTTTAATCGATATTTTTGCATTATGGGCGACCCCTAAACAGTCTTAGGCACTTAGGGACACATGTTGGTGAGTTGTGGTCAGTGGTAGACCTGTTTGTCAACAATTTGTGGTGAAAAATTCACTATAAAAGGGCCATGAGTTGCAACCATTGCAATCACACCTTCATCTGCACTTTTGATCACTTCTGGAGCTCAAGTCTTCTCTCAAGTGATCACAAATCGTTCATAGGACTCTTGTAAGTTTGCTTAACCTTCTTTTATTGAGTTTAGCTTAGTTATTTAGCTAAAAGTCAAACCATCGTAATTACGGTTTGACATCGAGATTAATTAATAATGGCTCAGTCAAATCTTGAATTAAAAGTACCTTTAAGTTGGTAATTATGTGGGTAATAAACCCTCAAAAGGGTTCCCCCTGATTCCCACTCTAAATAGGTCAAATGTCGGGTCAAACTTACTAATAAAAAGTCAACAGGATGTTTAAATTACAAGTTATGCATAATTAGCAATGTAGAACACTTATAACCTGTTTGATCATTGATATAACTTGGTAATGAATGTAAGAACATTTCTAAACATGTTCAACCCGACAATTTTCCGTAGAGACCCGGTTCGGGACCGAAAGTCGCATAGTTTGACTTTCGCTTTGACTTTCAGTTCTGACCCGTTATGGTATATTTTAGAAATGCCTTAGAGCTTTATTTGGACCAGGTTACATGCTAGTATAACCCTCTGTGATTATACACCTCGGATCATTAGTTATCCAATTAATATGCATGATTCCGTTAATTGCTCATATGTTGACCATTATGCCCTTTTCACTTTAAAACATGATTTTTGGAAATGTAAAAGAGTAGAAACCTTAGTTACTGATATTTAAACTTGCATACAAAATTTGACATCAGTTTGAGGTGTAGATTAAGAGTTATGCTCGTTAGCGTAAAATGAAAGCTTTATGTTAATAAAACGGCGTAATTAGCGTATAGCCTAGTTAAGCCTACTTTTTGATATCAATCTTAATACCCACTGATGTAATATATTATTTTGGGATTTTTGAAGATTTTTAATTAATTTTAGGCTGAGCATAACTTATAGTCGTAGGCTTAATCCGGTAATTGTCGGTTTTGCCCTTACGGACCATAAAATGAGTTTTACATATCTAAATGACTCCAAATCTTTTGCTACTGATTACATATGATAAATAAATTATTTTAAGCCTTCTAGAATAATAAAAATATCAGCTTTATGTATCGAACCCGGAAATGGCTTCTAATCGCCTTTTTAAGCGTTTTTAACGCATAGTATGTACTAGAATTATTTTAAACATACAAGAGTTGATACTTACTGATATTTGAGGCAAATTATAATATTCTAACAGTAAGCAAAAGTCCTTAAACTCAGACTTCAGTTTTGAGCTTTTCGGCTTATGTGAAATTACCAAAATGCCCCTACGGTGCATAGTTTGGTTATAATTGATAAATTTCAGATGTATTCAATACCCTACTGATATAACTTAGCAAATTGATTACCTTTGCTGATTACATCAGACCTGTAACTCTGAATACTACTTAAACTCTTTTATCACCTCATAAATGACCAAACTACCCCTACGGGGCATAGTTTGTGTTTAAATTCATTTCGGGCATAATAAATGATATCTTACTAATGTCACAACATATTTGGAGCATATTAACTTAGGAAACCTGTACATGACTCTCATTATTACCCGTTACACTTATTACGCGTTCGGTTCGGTTTATGTAACTAGTTTACATAAATTAGCCGAAACGGGTCAAACCTTATCGGTTATATCAAAAAATCCAGAATGTGTATGAATTACCCATATTGAACAAGTCTCTGAACTTGTCGGGTCTAAATCACATTCTATCCGGTCTTCGCATAATCGTGCGTACGAACCGTATCTTTGAAACTAACCGGTCTAAGCTTAAGCTTAATTAAAAACCCGTTAGGATTCTAATAGGTTATTATAAACCTTCGTTCCAGATTAGGAGTACCAGTAAAAGCTACTTGCGTTTTGCTTATTGTGACTATTACATTGCTCAGGTAAATACTTTTAACTTATTTTCCCTATACGGGCTTGGGTTACGGTATATAGAATACCGCTTGATCGGGCATCAAATCTTCCATCGTTGGGTGGTTAATTGAATAATTTGATCGGCTCGTTTAAACAGTCTTGTTACTTAAAGCCTTTGGGGGGTTAATGACCATGTCCTGGATATGCTTGGCATCATTTTACGAAATGGGCACGACTTAAGCGCGGGGTGTAGGCGTATACCCGTCAGTGCACAAAAGAATAATGTGGTGTGTCTATTGATCTTTAACCCGGACATGATCCGGGCTACTGAACGCACAAGGAACATGTAATTCGTTCACAAGATTATATATTTAAATAATTCTCCCAAGTTAAATAAAATGTTTATGCCACGTGCATCCAAATCAATTTTCAATCATTTTCTAAAATGAGTCAGTTGATAGTATTTAACAGTGTAAACTGACGTATTTTCCCAAAAAGATTAAATGCAGGTACTAAGTGTAATTGGCTGGGATTTCTCCTTAGCATCACTAGAAGTCTCGCAAGCTTAAGATGCCTACCGTCTGTTGAGCTATTATTTATTTTTGATCCTTCTGTGGACAAACCTTCAACTGTTGTGATACACGTTATAACAAGCATTATTAAAGTTGAATTATATTTCTCATTTGCTTCCGCTGTGCATATTTATATATTGTGTTGTTTGACTATTATGTTGCCAACCACGTCACGATACTCCCCTACCGGGCCCACCGGTGACACATGGAAATCGGGGTGTGACAGGTTGGTATCAGAGCCAACATTGAGTGAATTAAACACTAGCCTTTTGTGTTTAATCTCAATAACACAATTGCACATATCTAAACTTTCGAGTCTAGACATATAACATCGGACAAATTCCACTTTGTTTGTGTTGCCCTTTATTTTGCATATATTTTTGTTTTGTTATCTCATGCTATATTGACAGGATTAACAAAATGCCGCCAAGATTCTTTAGAAGAAGAGGACGTGGAAAGGGGCCAATCACCGCCCCCAATTACAACGAGGCAGGACCCTCGAATGTGCGAGCTCCTTCGACCACAGAGAGTGACGATCCCTGACAAAACCGGAGGAACCTCTTCGAGCCGGCTAGACAGTCGGTTTCGCACAGTTCAACACCTCCTGTCCATAACCCTTACGGGCCACAGCCGGAGTACGAGCCCAACAACCCTCAACCGTCCTATATACCATTACAGCGATCCTTATCGCATCATCCTTTTGGAGATCCTACACCTGTCTTCAGGGGCTGGTTTAACCCAGCCAATTACATACCAGAACCAGCGGGTTTTAACCCATTGGGGCCGGAGGATCATTTCTCGGGAGATCACGCGGACGATATGGACGAGGATACGGACCCCGTCGAGCCTGCCAGTGGTACACCAAACCACCCGATAGAGATCTCTGACGGATCTTCTTTCCACGGATCACCCCATGTTGGTCCAGATAGCTTTCAAGCTATGTTTACCAGGCACGAATGGTACTATACACCTCCTCGCCATTCACCTCCTCAGCAGCAGCAGCAGCAACAGGATCCCTCTGAGGATCCAAGATTTGTGGCAGTCACGCCACCATCTCCACCGCCACCAGTTCAACCGGCACCTCCGCAACCGCCAAGGCGTAGGAGAACCGGAGCGCGTATGTCTGCGTGAGCGGGAGACTTTCATTTTAGTTCTCCACGCCAATCGAGTGGCAGCCATTACCTGCCACTTCAGGAGGACCCACAAATGGGTGGACCCTCACACCCAGTTGCACCGTAACCACCGCCTATGGGTTTTGATAACCCGATTCCGGCATACACGGGTTCCATGGCGTATAACCCGTTTGAACATCCAGTGCACACCAACTACAACTACGCAGAAGCCGACCCATACTTGGTAGCGGCTAACTATAACGCCCAAGGACCCTATGGAGATCCATGGGGAATAGGGTACCCAACACATGGGTACCAAATACCTCCAAGACCTATTATCAGGCAACAATCGCAACCACCAAGGTTCTCCTCACCAGAGCGTGAAGAAATTCTGCAAAGGTTGGACCATGTAGAGCGAGAATTTCACAGGGAACGAAGGGAGCGACAAACTTTCTTCCAAGGATTGACAAGCTTGATCAAAGGGAAGAGCAAGAAGGACCACTGAATCCTTCCAATTGTTGTTGAGCCCCTGCGTGGGCCAGTCTTGCTGTATAAACCCCTGCGTGGGTATGTAAGTTTGTTTGTTTTGACCCCTGCGTGGGTCTATCTTTCTGTGAACCCCTACGAGGGTATGTTATTGTTTAAGTCCCTGCGTGGACTATTATGTTATTTGTGTAAGTCCCTGCGTGGACTATTATGTTATTAAGCCCCTACGTGGGTATGTTTGTTATTAAACCCCTGCGTGGGTAAGTTTGTTATTGGAAAAGACCCGTTTAGGGCAGCGTGTAATATTTTAATAAATTAATGGAATTTAAGTTTATAAATTTCATGTTTGCCTTATGTGCATAAATAATTTATATATGAAATAAATGAATTAAAATCATTCCTTTCGAAATAATCTGCCTATGTAAAATTTTTAAATAAGAACCTTAAAGAGTGAAACCTATCCTTCGGGTCATTATAAGACCGGGCCAAGATGGTAAGACCTGTTTAAAAGATTCGTATCCCTGTTAACATCTGAAAACATGTTAACACTCCTGGCAGACGTGATTCATTAAAATCACACACGTCATTCTTGTTAGTGGATTCTTCAAAAGATTCCTAACCCAATTTTATGATCTCTGAATCATGGGTTTAGGTCATCAATTAAGATGATCATATTTTGACCATACGTGGTAATATAGCGCCTACGGGCCCTGCTCATTTCCATATGAGCCAAAAGACAGTGGTAGCGATGACTCCCTGTCAGATAAAGGTAATAAACTAAGGTTCAAACCTTCATGCTTTGATTCTCTGAAATCATAGCTTATAATTTATAAATGTCCTTGTGACTAGGCCTATTGTGCCAGTATACCTTCATGTTTTGATTCTCCAAAATCATAGCTTATAAATTAAAATGTCCATGTGACTAGGCCTTTTGTGCCACAAATAAAACTGTTATTGTTTTATAATTAGGATAAATTATGATAGAAATCCTAAATAAATATGATAAATAAATTAACCAAATATGGTCTCTGTTTACCATGGTTAATGGATTACCCTAAGGGGCAATTCCATAATAAACTCCCAAATAAACTATTATCATTGTTTTCTGTAACAATTCAATTAAAATGGCTAACTCAGACGAACTTAATAGCCATCCAGTGGAGAACATTGATAACGCCCGGATTAATCTAACGGGTGCTGAATTAAAAGTGTTGGTCGACGACGCAGTTACAAAGGCATTGGAGCGGCAGTACGAAGAGTATAGTGGGACTCAGAGTAGGACCCTATCTACACCGCATACAAAGCCACCTTCCAAGAAGGATGAACCCAAGAAAGATGATGATCGACACTCCTCCAACCACCACAGTGCTCCATCTCAACACATTGTATTGAACCAAGGACCCCGTGAGAAGGGTTGCTCCTATAAATACTTCGTTTCATGCAAACCCCGGGACTTCACTGGGGAAAAAGGAGCCATTGACTGTATGACATGGCTAGATGAGATGGACACAGTTATGGATATCAGCGGGTGCGCTGAGAGGGATATTGTAAAGTTTGTGTCACAATCATTTAAAGGCGAAGCCTTGGCCTGGTGGAGGTCGCTGATCCAAGCCACCGGGAAGGTTCCCCTGTATAACATGTCTTGGGATCAATTCGTTGCCCTCATCAGGGAAAATTACTGCCCCCAGCATGAGGTGGAGAAGATAGAGTCTAATTTTCTATCATTGGTGATGACAAACCTTGACTGTCAAGCTTACCTCACGAGCTTCAACACGATGTCCCGGTTGGTTCCGTATCTGGTAACCCCGGAACCAAAAAGAATAGCTCGTTTTATCGGTGGTTTAGCCGCGGAAATCAAGGCAAGCGTTAAGGCTTCTCGGCCGGCTACTTTTAGGTCTGTAGCGGACATATCCTTGTCCCTCACTTTGGATGCGGTCAGGCAAAGATCGCTAAGGAATAAGGAGGTTGAGAAGAGAAAACGTGAAGATGATAGTTCACGGAGATCGAACAAGAAGCACCGTGGAAACGGTGACAACAAGAAAGGATATGAGTCAAGGAAAGATGGGCACCAGTCTGGTGAGAAGCCCAAATGCAAGATTTGCAAGAAACAACACTTTGGAAAGTGCAAACTCGAGTCGAACTCACAGACTCAGTCAAAGACCTATGCTTGTGGTATATGCAAGTCCAATGACCACAAAACCTTGGATTGCAAAAAGCTGAAGGATGCAACTTGCTACAGTTGCAATGAAAAGGGACACATTAAAACCAACTGCCCTAAATACGCCAAGAAGCCTAAAGAGGCCAAGAAGACTAATGCTAGAGTCTTCAGAATGGATGCAAAAGAAGAGGTTCTAGACGACAACTTTATTACAGGTACTTTCCTTGTAAATGATGTCTATGCTAGAGTACTTTTTGATTCAGGCGCTGATAAGTTGTTTGTTGATAATAAGTTTTGTGAATTGCTGAAATTACCTGTCAAAACCTTAAGTGTGAATTATGAGGTGGAGTTAGCAGATGGCACACTAGAAACCATCTCAACTGTGTTAGATGGATGTGTTATATCCATTAAGAACCATTCTTTTCCTCTGTCTCTACTTCCCTTTAAGTTGGCCGGTTTTGACATAGTTTTGGGTATGGACTGGTTATCTCTTAACCAGGCCCAAATTGTCTGCAACAAGAAACAATTGGTAATAAAGACTTCGTCTGGTGAATCACTTACCATTCGGGGAGATACCCAGCATGGGCTACCTGAGCAAGTGACTATGCTCAAAGCTTCTAAGTGTTTGAAAAAGGGTTGTGTCATCTACATGGCACAAGTGATTATTGATGAGCCTAAACCAAAGATAGAAGGCATCCCCGTCATTTCTGAATACCCAGAAGTTTTTCCGGGAGAACTACCTGGTTTGCCACCAGATAGGCAAGTGGAATTCAGAATTGATATCATCCCCGGAGCAGCACCTGTTGCTAGAGCACCTTACAGGTTAGCACCAACCGAAATGAAGGAATCAAGAGCACAACTGGATGAATTGCTAGCTAAAGGTTTCATTAACCCTAGTTCGTTTCCTTGGGGAGCACCAGTCCTATTTGTCAAGAAGAAGGATGGATCGATGCGTCTGTGCATCGATTATCGTGAACTTAATAAGGTCACGATAAAGAATAGGTATCCTTTGCCCAGGATCGACGATGTGTTCGATCAACTACAAGGGGCAAGTTATTTCTCGAAGATTGATTTGAGGTCAGGCTACCACCAACTGAAGGTTAGAGATGAAGACGTACACAAAACTACATTTAGGACTCGTTACGGTCATTACGAGTTCCTAGTGATGCCTTTTGGGCTCACTAATGCACCAGCCGCGTTCATGGATCTCATGAATCGTGTTTGCAAGCCTTACTTAGATAAATTCGTCATCGTTTTCATCGAAGACATTCTCATCTATTCGAAGAACTAAGCTGACCATGAGAAACACCTTCACTGTATTCTCAAACTCCTGTATCAGGAGAAGCTCTATGCCAAATTCTCTAAATGTGAATTTTGGCTTCGAGAAGTCCAATTCCTTGGACATGTGGTGAGTGAGCGTGGTATCCAAGTGGATCCCGCTAAGGTTGAAGCAGTTATGAACTGGCAGGAGCCAAAGACGCCTATAGAGATTCGTAGCTTCCTGGGATTGGCAGGATATTATAGGCGTTTTATTGAAAATTTTTCAAGGATTGCTGCACCCCTAACTTCCTTGACTAAGAAGAAAATAAAGTTCGTTTGGGGCCCTAAGCAGCAAGAGTCCTTTGATATCCTAAAGTAGAAGTTGAGCAACGCTCCCGTTCTGACATTGCCAGATGGAATAGAAGATTTTATGGCTTACTGCGATGCATCACACACTGGCATGGGGTGTGTGCTTATGCAGAAAGGCAAGGTTATTGCCTATGCTTCAAGACAGTTAAAGGTGCACGAAAAGAATTACACCACCCATGACTTGGAGTTGGGTGCCGTTGTATTCGCACTAAAACTGTGGAGGCATTACTTGTATGGTATCAAGTGTGTAATCTATTCTGATCACAAGAGCCTTCAACATCTATTTAATCAGAAGGATTTAAATATGAGGCAACGCCGTTGGATGGAGACTTTAAATGATTATGATTGTGAAATCAGATACCATCCCGGCAAGGCGAATGTAGTCGCCGACGCCTTGAGTCGAAAGGAAAGGGTGAAACCCATCCGAATCAATGCCAAGTGCATGGAGATAAAGAACAGTTTGACTGAAAGGTTGTTAGCTGCACAGAAGGAAGCTGTGTTGGAAGCTAACTATCCTAACGAAAAGTTAGGGGTAACTGAGGAGCAGTTAACTCTTAGCAAGGACGGAATTCTAAGATTAAATGGAAGAATATGGGTTCCAATTTATGGAGGACTTCGAGATGTCATCCTCCAGGAAGCCCATAGTTCCAAATACTCTGTTCATCCTGGAGCTGATAAGATGTACCAGGATCTAAGGGTAAATTATTGGTGGATAGGCTTGAAAAAGTCTGTAGCTGCCTATGTAGCTAAGTGCTTGACTTGTGCGCAAGTCAAAGCAGAACATCAAAAGCCGTCAGGCTTGCTACAACAGCCTGAACTTCCTACGTGGAAGTGGGAAATGGTAACTATGGATTTTATTACCAAGTTACCTAAGACAAGGAAAGGAAATGATACAATATGGGTTAGAGTTGATAGACTAACTAAGTCAGCACATTTCTTACCCATCAAGGAGACTTATAGCTCCGACATGTTAGCCCAGTTATACGTGGATAAGATTGTAGCCTTACATGGCATACCTGTGTCTATTATCTCTGATAGAGATACTAGATACACGTCACATTTTTGGAAAAGCTTCCAATAATCTTTGGGCACGCGTTTGAATTTTAGTACGGCTTACCATCCTCAGACAGACGGTCAGAGTGAGCGTACTATTCAAACTTTGGAAGACATGCTATGTGCATGTGTAATTGATTTAGGTGGTAGTTGGGATAACCACCTACCACTAATTGAATTCTCCTACAACAATAGCTACCACACCAGCATAAAGGCTGCGCCTTTTGAGGCCTTATATGGTAGAAAGTGTAGAACGCCTATTTGTTGGGCAGAAGTTGGAGATGTCCAATTATCAGGACCAGAGATAGTCTTTGAAACGACGGACAAGATTGTCCAGATTCGTGACCGTCTCAAAGCTGCCCGAGATAGGCAGAAGAGCTACGCTGATCCAAAGCGTAAAGCTTTTAACTTCAAAGTAGGCGACAAGGTGTTGCTTAAAGTATCACCCTGGAAGGGAGTGATGCGATTTGGTAAGAAAGGCAAGCTAAGCCCGAGATACATAGGACCATTCGAGGTTATCGAACGTGTCGGGTCAGTTGCCTATAAGTTAAACTTACCGGAAGAGCTCAGTGGAATTCACAATGTGTTCCACATCTGCAATCCGAAGAAGTGCTTCGCTGATGAATCACTGGTCATACCACATACAGATGTGCATATAGATGAGAGCTTAAAATTTGTGGAAAAACCATTGTCGATTGAAGATAGACAGGTTAAGAAGCTTCGAAGGAAGCATGTACCTATTGTAAAGGTCAAATGGGATGCCAGTAGAGGTCCCGAATATACGTGGGAGGTTGAATCCACGATGAAAGAAAAGTACCCTTATTTATTTCAGTAAATCTCGGGTTGAGATTTATTTTAAGGGGGTGAGGATGTAACACCTCGAAAATTCACGTCCTATAATGTGTTGACACGTGTCATATGTTTAAACGTGTGAAAGAATATTATAGAAGGACTAAAGTTGACAAACATGGAAAGTATGTGATTATACGTGTTCCAAAATGTCAACAGTGAATAAATATATTGTACATTAACCCTACATGATGCTCATACCTTCAAACGAATAAATCATGGATCATACGAAGCTAAAAGTGAGAGATTACAAACTACAGGGGTTAAATGTGTCAACATGTTTAAGTTATACCTCTGAGTGACCTCTGAGTGACCTTTTGACATACCCGAAGTTTCGTTATCGTATGAGAGAGTTATGATCAAGTTCGTGTGCGAGGGGTTAAAGCGTTAACGGTGAAAGTTATGACTTTTCGGGTTAACCAGAAATGTCCAGGGACTTGGCAAAGTGGGTACAAGTCTTAAGGCCCTTGTAGATAAATAAGGAGGGGTCAAAGTGCAAAAATAAGCTTAGTTGTCCTTTCGAAAGGCCAAGAGACAATTATGCGGAAAATGGAAAATGTGAAAGCTAATAACAGGGTCCAGGCGGGCCGCGTAAGACCTTAAGGTCTTTTACGCGGGACGCGTTAACCACCCAAATACAGAAAGTGCGAACAGCAGCCTGTAAACGCGCAGAACCGACCTTTAATCGATATTTTTGCATTATGGGTGACCCCTAAACAGTCTTAGGCACTTAGGGATAAATGTTGGTGAGTTGTGGTCAGTGGTAGACCTGCTTGTCAACAATTTGTGGTGAAAAATTCACTATAAAAGGGCCATGAGTTGCAACCATTGCAATCACACCTTCATCTGCACTTTGGATCACTTCTGGAGCTCAAGTCTTCTCTCAAGTGATCACAAATCGTTCATAGGACTCTTGTAAGTTTGCTTAACCTTCTTTTATTGAGTTTAGCTTAGTTATTTAGCTAAAAGTCAAACCATCGTAATTACGGTGTGACTTCGAGATTAATTAATAATGGCTCAGTCAAATCTCGAATTAAAAGTACCTTTAAGTTGGTAAATATGTGGGTAATAAACCCTCAAAAGGGTTCCCCCTGATTCCCACTCTAAATAGGTCAAATGTCGGGTTAAACTTACTAATAAAAAGTCAACAGGATGTTTAAATTACAAGTTATGCATAATTAGCAATATAGAACACTTATAACCTGTTTGATTATTGATATAACTTGGTAATGAATGTAAGAACATGTCTAAACATGTTCAACCCGGCAATTTTCAGTAGAGACCCAGTTCGGGACCGAAAGTCGCATAGTTTGACTTTCGCTTTGACTTTCAGTTCTGACCCGTTATGGTATATTTTAGAAATGCCTTAGAGCTTTATTTGGACCAGGTTACATGCTAGTATAACCCTCTGTGATTATACACCTCGGATCATTAGTTATCCAATTAATATGCATGATTCCGTTAATTGCTCATATGTTGACCATTATGCCCTTTTCACTTTAAAACATGATTTTTGGAAATGTAAAAGTGTAGAAACCTTACTTACTGATATTTAAACTTTCATACAAAATTTGACATCAGTTTGAGGTGTAGATTAAGAGTTATACTTGTTAGCGTAAAATGAAAGCTTTATGTTAATAAAACGGCGTAATTAGCGTATAGCCTAGTTAAGCCTACTTTTTGATATCAAACTTAATACCCACTGATGTAATATATTATTTTGGGATTTTTGAAGATTTTTAATTAATTTTAGGCTGAGCATAACTTATAGTCGTAGGCTTAATCCGGTAATTGTCGGTTTTGCCCTTACGGACCATAAAATGAGTTTTACATATCTAAATGACTCCAAATCTTTTGCTACTGATTACATATGATAAATAAATTATTTTAAGCCTTCTGGAATAATAAAAATATCAGCTTTATGTATCGAACCCGGAAATGGCTTCTAATCGCCTTTTTAAGCGTTTTTAACGCATAGTATGTACTAGAATTATTTTAAACATACAAGGGTTGATACTTACTGATATTTGAGGCAAATTATAATATTCTAACAGTAAGCAAAAGTCCTTAAACTCAGACTTCAGTTTTGAGCTTTTCGGCTTATGTGAAATTACCAAAATGCCCCTACGGTACATAGTTTGGTTATAATTGATTAATTTCACATATATACAATACCCTACTGATATAACCTAGAAAATTGATTACCTTTGCTGATTACATCAGACCTGTAACTCAGAATACTACTTAAACTCTTTTATCACCTCATAAATGACCAAACTACCCCTACGGGGCATAGTTTGTGTTTAAATTCATTTCGGGCATAATAAATGATATCTTACTGATGTCACAACATATTTGGAGCATATTAACTTAGGAAACCTGTACATGACTCTCATTATTACCCGTTACGCTTATTACGCGTTCGGTTCGGTTTACGTAACTAGTTTACATAAATTAGCCGAAACGGGTCAAACCTTATCGGTTTTATCTAAAAATCCAGAATGTGTATGAATTACCCATATTAAACAAGTCTCCGAACTTTTCGGGTCTAAATCACATTCTATCCGGTCTTCGCTTAATCGTGCGTACGAACCGTATCTTTGAAACTAACCGGTCTAAGCTTAAGCTTAATTAAAGACCCGTTAGGATTCTAATAGGTTATTATAAACCTTCGTTCCAGATTAGGAGTACCAGTAAAAGCTACTTGCGTTTTGCTTATTGTGACTATTACATTGCTCAGGTAAATACTTTTAACTTATTTTCCCTATACGGGCTTGGGTTACGGTATATAGAATACCGCTTGATCGGGCATCAAATCTTCCATCCTTGGGTGGTTAATTGAATAATTTGATCGGCTCGTTTAAACAGTCTTGTTACTTAAAGCCTTTGGGGGGTTAATGACCATGTCCCGGATATCCTTGGCATCATTTTACGAAATGGCCACGACTTAAGCGCGGGGTGTAGGCGTACACCCGTTAGTGCACAAAAGAATAATGTGGTGTGTCTATTGATCTTTAACCCGGACATGATCCGGGCTACTGAACACACAAGGAACATGTAATTCGTTCACAAGATTATATATTTAAAAAATTCTCCCAAGTTAAATAAAATGTTTATGCCACGTGCATCCAAATCAATTTTCAATCATTTTCTAAAATGAATCAGTTGATAGTATTTACCAGTGTAAACTGACGTATTTTCCCAAAAATATTAAATGCAGGTACTAAGCGTAATTGCCAGGGATTTCTCCTTAGCATCACTAGAAGTCTCGCAAGCTTAAGATGCCTACCGTCTGTTGAACTATTATTTATTTTTTATCCTTCTGTGGACAAACCTTCAACTGTTGTGATACACGTTATTACAAACATTATTAAAGTTGAATTTTATTTCTCATTTGCTTCCGCTGTGCATATTTATATATTGTGTTGTTTGACTATTATGTTACCAACCACGTCACGATACTCCCCTACCGGGCCCACCGGTGACACATGGAAATCGGGGTGTGACAATACTCACCTGTAAGACTGAATATTGGGATCTGGATACGGGAGTATATTCTGAGGTGGGACACGCGAATAAGTTTAAGTCTCTATAACACTAATCTCGTATCTCGAATCAGTTGAACTTTGTGTGAAAATTTAAGAGGATCAGTATACTGACAATCTAAGTGAATCGTTTAGAACTTAAAATGTTTATAGCTTAACGGTGTTGGTGATTTGTCTCATAAATTGATATGATCCTCTTACACAATCTCACAAAAATATTGTCTGTAAATATTTTTTACTACATTTTGTTTTATATCCAAAATCCAAAAACATTTTCTGTGTGTTTTAGCGTAAATTTTAGAAATCCAAAAAGATTTTTGACAAACTGACGTTGGAGAGCTGATTTTCAAAATTCCAAGTGCTAAACATGATGAACAAGTTTGGGAGAGTGTTTTTGAAATAAAGAATGTTTGTCTACAAACGATCATCAAAAGCTTTTATATGATAAATCATTCCGGAAAAATACCTGTAAATGATATAAATTTGATAAATTTTTAAATTTGTGAAACTTATGATTGCGGTAGAGATTGTGCAGGAATGAAGTTTGAGAAAAGCCAGGTTACAATCTTAGAACCTGTGAAAAGTGAATTCCAGACTGCGATCCCAGCTGATCGAAAGGGGGAGTCTGAAGTCGTTAATGCAGATACAGGATAAGAGCCAGGATTACGATTCTGAGGATAAGAAATCAAGAGACCTGATCAAGAAGAGTATAAAGCCAGGTTGAGATTCTGGAAGAAAGAGAAAGAAATTGATTGAGGAGGCTTACAATGGAGAATTTTTGGAGAGATTGAAAAGACTGATAAAGGCTGAAGGTTTGACAACCGAAGACTCGACACCGAAGACTTCGTCAACATCCGAGGGGGAGTATGTTGGTGCATACGTCTGTCGACTTCGTCTTGTATCGAGTCTTGTACTGTAATAGATATATCAGGGAACGGAAAACGAGAATTGTATGTTTATAGGTAATTCCGCATGAAATGACACATAGGTCATTTCATACGAAATTAAGGGTATTTCGCACGAAATTGTAATTTCGGGTGAATGATGATTTCGTTTGAAGTAATTTCGTGCGAAATTAGATTTCGCTTGGCCAGTCCATGTGAAATTAGCTCACCTATAAATATCTGATGTGCCTTGTCATTTGTAACGATTCTGATTCCGGTAGCGAAGCTCTGCCGAAGTGTCTACAGCATTGTAATCGATCTGATATCAATCAAAAGACAGTTTAAAGTGTTTTCTTGTGCAATTCAGCTGAAATAACACCGATACATTTGTTTCCTCCTTTTGTATTGGTAAAGATCTCTTCTGAACGACTCGTTCGGGTCAGAAAACGATCCTACAATCCTGCAAAGATCCAACACCGTTAGTAGCAAGAGTGTTATTATTATTATTAGACACATTACCGATCTGTGGATTCTGGCCATATCCTAAAGCATATCCTGAGCTTTCTCTCAGTTGACACTCTAACTGAAGAGGGTATCTCAGGAGTATGATTCTGGGGACGGCTAGGCATAATATTTCCCCGGTTATCTTCAGTATAAACTGCATAACTGAAGTTCAAAGCCCTGGGTTGCAAGGGAGTGACAGTATCCTCAGCAGGCCTGCTTGAGCTGGATTTCAAGAGTTGTATTTCTCTTAAAATCATTCGGTTGGTCTCCTGTTGTTGCCTCATCTGTTCCTGTACACTACCAAACAAGGTTAGAATTTCTTCATTAGAGGCCAGAACAGGGGCAGATCCCTGAACACTCCGAGTAGGTATAATATCCTGAGGCTGCGAGGAGGCTTACATCCTTGGAGGAGGTGGAGGAAGCATCGAACCAATTGTTGCAGAGGTTGTAGCAGACACGGTGGAGGAACTCATGTTTGATCTCGAAGCCATTGAAAATAATGTAGTAAAAAGTTTTGAAAATAGAAAACCAAGTAATGATTTTGCAAAAGTTTTTAGTAAAAATAGCACCACTTGCCCCACGGTGGGCGCTAAATTGTTTTGGTCAAAAATTACCTAAGTAATTTAATGATCAAATTAGTTAAGTGAGGTAGTGTGCTAAGAATGTGTGTTGTAAATATGCTGGATTGATTACTTGCTAAAACAGTTTCAGGATATAGCTCAGGATATTAAGCTATATCTATCATCAAACAATGAGCAATGTGACAACCCGAGTTTCCAAGGTCTTTCCTCTACACGTTATTTGTTCGCAATTGTGCTCACGTAACTTATTTTGCCTTGTAATTATACACGTTTGTTATATGCTTGAGATGTTGTGTTATGGTGTTGTTATTCAGTAGATGAGTAATGTGTTAATATGTCAGTTGTTATAAATTTAAGAGTGGTGTGTAAGTTAAAAACAATACTTGTTGAAACAATGATGTTTCACCGTTAGCAAACCTGACGAAACTCAGGGAGTTTCGCCATTCCTCCAGTACAACGAAACTGGGGTTTCGTCACCCCTTACGCGACGAAACACTGAGGTTTCACCATAACAGGTCGCGGCCTAGTAAGGTCCGGCCCAACTCCTCTTTATATTAAAACCTTCCTGTTTATCAGTTACGTAAAAATACCCCAAACCCTAGAGTCTCTTTCCCTGTCCCCTGTGCAACGGCAACTGTTATCTTTCACCATCATCTCTCTCTTGAATCCTTGCTAGTTTGTCTTGTAACCGGTTAGTGCATAGATATTAATTAACTGATTCCATTTCCTGTCATATTTGATTTCATGATGCCATGATAGAGTGTTTTGATTGATTACTGTCTAATGATTTCTGCATAGGGTAGTATGGATAGACGGTTATGATGATCTGTATGCTGAGATCCAATCTTTAGATGAGTATGCTACTTGTAAATTGCGGATTTGATGATCTGTATGGGATGATGTAATGATGAAATTGTTTATAGTTAGGGTTTAATATTTGGTTGTTAATCTTTTAGTTTGGTCTGATGTTGTGATTATATTCATTCATGATTCACCGCTTAGAAGTATGTTACGGATTGATGTTCTGTTGTATGTTATGTATATTAATGAATCGGTATTAGGGTCAAGTATTTTGTTAATAGATCATTAGACCCATGATGATTGTTTTGAAACCGTCGCTAATGATTAGGGTTCTAGGAAGATAAGAAATTGAAACCATGTAAATCTGTAACTGTTGCATCGAATTATGGGGAAGTGACGAAACATCATGTATGACGAAACCCTATAGGTTTCGCCACAGTGCCTCAAGACGAAACCCTATGAGTTTCGCCATGTTACATCTCGACGAAACCCCATGTGTTTCGTCTCCTGGAGTTTCGCCGACTAGTGTCTGATCCACAACAGAATTGTATTTGACATATGTATGATAATTGAATGCTTATTAACTGTTTGTTTATGAACCGCTTATCATGACTTAGGAAGTATGAGCTAGCATGCAAAACATAGATAACGAAATGTATGCTTGATTTAGTAATATAACTGCTTTGTATTAATCAGTGCTCGTTATTTTTGCATGCATTCTATGGTTGTGAATTATGTGAAAAACAAAACGTTCATAAACTGATCACGCGTGTATGGATATAATAGGATTTGATTGAATAAATTGAACGAGTAGTTAAGCATACCAAGCAAACCGATGTGAGTTCACACACTTCTTAAGGCATGGGATTCCCGGTGGTTGGGAATGGGTTAAGGAAGTAAAACGAAAACTACATATCCTCCTTGGGTAGGATATGTACGGCCATCCTCCATGGGTAGGATGCCAAATCTTAATCCTGCGTATTCTCATTGGGTAGAATACGTACGTTCGTCCTCCTTGGGTAGGACAACAACCTTAACTTACTAGACAAAACTCTATCATGAAGTCCCTCATTTTTATCGACTTAATCGCCGGGCCAATGGCGAGCGGGTCATTAGTTAATAGCGCTATTAGGTTCGACAAACCTCACACCGTGCCATTCGGACGGGCGTGTACTAATGGATCTGGGCAAACTGTCAATGATGATAGACATTGATGTAGGGCACAACTATTGTTTGTCTGTTGTCGATATGGTAACGGTCTAGTGGTTCACATGGGGAAGCCCCCACTGATTATGGATACGGTTTGGGAAATAATTGAAACTGGTTAACTCGTGGTTTACGAAACAACTTGTGGTTTTCAAAACAAACTGGTACAACTAAACAAACCAACTGTGAACTCGCTCAACTTTGTTGTTGACTCGTTGTTACAAGCCTTGCAGGTCGTTATATGCTTTTAGAGCTTGCACGAGGAGGAGGTCGTTGTGGGATATGGATTGTTATGTCCCGTATTTAACATTTGAACTTTAAACTATGTTTTGGTTATTTAAACATTACTATGCTTCCGCTGATTGCTTAAACATGTTTGGTTTCATTTAAACACCAATTATATTGGTTTGGGATTATTTACTTAATTGCATAGTTCAATATGATTGGTGGCTGGATCCTGGTCAGTCACGCCTCCTAGCGGTGATACTCCGCATATGGATTTGGGGGTGTGACAGATTGGTATCAGAGCCATTGGTTATAGTGAACTTGGTTTTACAAAGGGGGAAAAACTTTTTGATAAAACCAGACTATAACCTGTACAGTGCTCAACGATCCACAACGACGCTTCGCTCCACGTGCAAGACTCAACATTCTAGGTGATATGGTTTATGTTATATTACCTACTTGTTAGTTACATAGTACATTGTTCATGATATGCTTAGATGAATGTAGCAACTATTGTTTGAAACACATTTGTGCTTACTCTCTTCTGTCATCGCACTTTCGCGACACCTTTCTCACTCATGTTTCCTTTGATATGAAGAATCATGAGTGGACGAATCAACCTAACTCAAGCCCAGCTAACGGCTTTGATCAATGAACAAGTTACTGCAACACTCGCAGCCGCTCAGGCAGGAGGTATAACCTGCCATTGCAACTTACTCTAGGATCTTTTAGATCCTATTCTCGTAACCCAACACTTGTGCTTAACCTTGTCTTTTCTTACACACATGAGAGGTCAACATGCCCAGCCTCCTGTTTGTACCTTCAAAACTTTTATGGACTGCCGACCTACTACTGTCAACGGCACTGAGGGAGCTGTAGGTCTCCTTCACTGGTTTGAGAAGCTCAAGTCTGTCTTCGAGATGTGTGAATACCCTGAAGCAAGTAGGGTGAAGTATGCTACTGGTACTCTTGAGGGTGTAGCACTCACGTGGTGGAACGCTCAGGTCCAGATGCTGGGGTTGGTTGCTGCTAATGCCACCCCATGGAACGATTTCAAGGAATTAATCAAGGAAGAGTAATGTAATCGTGATGACATACACAAGCTGGAGGTAGAATTCTTCAACTTAAAGATGACGGGGTCGGAAATTGAAGCGTACACGAAGAGATCAAACGAGCTGGCTATCCTATGTCCTACTATGGTGGATCCTCCCATCAAGCGTATTGAGCTGTATCTCAAGGGTTTAGTGCCCGAAATTCAGAGCCATGTGACCGCAGCCAACCTTGGTACCATCCAGCAAGTTATACGATTAGCTCATCGTCTCACTGATCAGGCAGTGGAGCAGAACAAACTGCCTAAACGTATTGGTGCAACAACTACTACTACTTCTGGTGCTCCTAGTGACAACAAGCACAAGTGGGATGGAAACTCAAGTAAGGGATCTACTTCTGTTCTGTCTCAGTCTCAGCAGCGAAATATTGATGACTACCAGAGTCCTGGTCAGCAATCCTCTGGTAGTCAGGGGCAGGGTGGATACAAGGGAAACCACCCCAAGTGAAACAGATGCAACAAGCACCATAGTGGGCAGTGCAACAAGGGTCGTTGTCTGAGGTGTAACAAGTTTGGTCATGAAGCAAAGGATTGCAGGGGTGAACGACCTGTAAATCAGAATCGTCAACAATAGCCACCAGCTCCACAGAATCAGCCGCAGCAACAGCAGGGTAATAGGGGATGCTATCAGTGTGGTGCTGAAGGTCACATCAAGAGGAACTGCCCCCAGCTGAACCAGAATCAGAACAACAACAATAATCAGGGGAACAGGAACAATAACGGGGGTAACAATGATGGCAATGGTTCCAGGGTGACGCGAGGAATGATCCCAACGTCGTGATGGGTAAGTTCCTACTGGACGACTTTTATGTTACTGTTTTGTTTGATTCGGGTGCCGATACCAGTTATGTGTCCCTAAAGGTTAGTCATATGCTTAAGAACACTCCAACACTTTTGAACACCAAGCATGTCGTAGAGTTAGCAAACGGTAAAAATTTAGAGGCCACACACATAGTTAAGGGTTGTAATCTCGTACTCGCTGGCAGACGTTCTCTATCGACTTCATTCCTATAGTTTTGGGTAGTTTCAACGTCATTATTGGGATGGACTGGCTGTCTCAACAGCAAGCGGAGTTATTTGCAAGGAGAAAATCGTCCGTATTCCTCGTTCTGGTGAAGAACCCCTTACGATTCATGGCGATAAGAGTGGTGTTGTGGTGGGCATCATCTCATTTCTTAAGGCCCAGAAGTGTTTGCGAAAGGGCCACACTGCTATTTTAGCCCTCATCACTGACACCTCAAAGAAAGAGAAGAAGATAGAAGATATTCCGATCGTACGTGACTTTCCTCATGTGTTCCCTGAGGAATTACCTGGTCTGCCGCCTCATCGTCAAGTTGAATTTCAAATCGAGCTAATTCCTGGAGCAGTGCCCATAGCTCGAACACCTTATCGTCTACCTCCATCAGAACTAGAAGAACTTTCTACGCAATTACAAGAACTCTTGGAAAAGGGTTTCATACGTCCTAGCTCTTCGCCCTGGGGAGCTCCAGTGTTATTTGTGAAGAAGAAAGACGGTACCTTCAAAATGTGTATTGACTACCGCGAACTCAACAAGGTGACTGTGAAGAATCGATATCCTCTTCCACGCATTGATGACTTATTCGACCAGTTGCAAGGGTCGAGTTTCTACTCAAAGATTGACCTGAGGTCAGGCTACCATCAACTGAGAGTCCGAGACAAGGATATCTCTAAGACAGCATTCAGGACTCGTTATGGGCATTACGAGTTTCTGGTTATGCCTTTTGGATTGACGAACGCACCTGCGGTCTTCATGGATCTTATGAATAAGGTGTGTAAACCTTACCTGGATAAGTTTGTCAAAGTTTTCATCGACGACATCCTGATCTATTCGAAGAGTCAGGAGGAACACGAGCAACACCTGAGACTTATTTTGGAACTACTTCGAACAGAGCAACTTTATGCTAAGTTTTTGAAATGCGACTTCTGGCTTCATGAAGTCCATTTCCTAGGCCATGTGGTAAACAAGGATGGGATTCATGTTGATCCATCCAAGGTCGACTACAGAAGGTTAATCAAGGATTTCTCCAAGGTTGCACAACCTCTCACTTCACTAACTCAAAAGGGTGTCACCTATCGTTGGGGTGATGAACAGGAATCTGCATTTCAGCACTTGAAAGATAGACTATGTAGTGCACCTATCCTCTCATTGCCTGATGGCACAGATGATTTCGTGGATTATTGCGACGTGTCCATTCAGGGACTTGGTTGCGTGTTGATGCAACGTGACAAGGTCATTGCTTATGCATCGCGGCAACTTAAGGTTCACGAGAAGAATTACACTACGCATGATCTGGAGCTGGGAGCAGTTGTTTTTGCTCTTAAGATATGGAGACATTACCTGTATGGTACCAAGTGCACCATTTACACCGATCACAGGAGTCTCGAGCATATCTTCAAGCAAAAGGAGTTAAACATGCGACAACGTCGATGGGTCTGAATGATTACGAATGCGCAATTAAGTACCATCCGGGCAAAGCCAATGTTGTGGCCGATGCCCTCAGTCGAAAGGATACTACACCAAAACGCGTGCGAGCGTTACAACTTACCATCTAATCTAGTCTTCCTACTCAGATACGAGATGCTCAGGTTGAAGCATTGAAAGCAGAGAACATCAGGGCGGAGTCCCTACGAGGATCAAGGAAACGGTTAGAACAAAAGGAAGACGGCACCTACTATGTAAACGAGCGTATTTGGGTCCCACTTTATGGAAACTTACGCTAGCTTGTGATGGATGAAGCACATAAGTCTCGTTACTCAGTATATCCTGGTTCGGATAAGATGTACCACGACTTAAAGACTACATATTGGTGGCCTAGCATGAAAGCCAACATAGCAACTTACGTCAGAAAGTGCTTGACTTGTGCGGGAGTCAAGATTGAATATCAGAAACCATCAGGCCTACTCCAACAACCAGAGATCCCAACATGGAAATGGGAGCAAATTTCCATGGATTTCGTTACTGGCCTACCTAGATCTCAACGTGGGAATGACACTATTTGGGTGATCTTGGATCGACTCACAAAGTCTGCAAACTTCTTGGCTATCAAGGAAACGAATAAGTTCTCCACTCTAGCAGACGTTTATCTTAAGGAAGTAGTTTCGAGGCACGAAGTGCCAACCTCTATTATTTCCGATCGCGATGCGCGTTTTACTTCTGAACTGTGGTAGGCAATGCACAAGTCCTTTGGCTCGCGTTTAGACATGAGCACAGCATATCACCCGCAAACGGATGGGCAGTCTGAACTCACCATCCAAACCATTGAAGAGATGCTTCGAGCATGTGTAATAGATTTTGGCAATGGTTGGGAAAAGCATCTCCCTTTGGTGGAGCTGTCGTATAATAACAGCTACCACACCAGTATTCAGGCTGCTCCATTTGAGGCATTGTACGGGCGTAAATTTCGATCACCTCTTTGTTGGGCAGAGGTTGGCGACAGCCAAATCACTGGCCCAGAACTTGTGGTAGACACAACTGAGAAGATTGCTCAGATACGATAATGAATGGCGGCAGCTCGTGACCGTCAGAAAAGCTACGTTGATAAGCGCAGGAAACCACTCGAGTTCCAGGTTGGGGATCGAGTGCTACTCAAAGTCTCACCTTGGAAAGGTGTAGTTCGTTTTGGCAAATGAGGCAAACTCAATCCGCGTTACGTCAGACCGTTCGAAATCGTTGAGAAAGTTGGTAATGTCACTTACAAGTTGAATCTACCTGAAGAACTCAGTGGAGTTCACAAAGTTTTTCATGTGTCAAATCTGAAGAAGTGTATGTCAGATGAGACCCTCATAGTTCCTTTGAAGGAGCTCACAATCGACGATCAGTTGCGATTCATCGAGGAACCAGTTGAAATCACGGACCGGGACGTTAAGGTCCTCAAGTGCACCAGAATACCTCTTGTTCGAGTTCGTTGAAAGTCCCGCCATGGCCTAGAGTTTACCTGGGAACGAGAAGACCAAATGAAACTCAAGTATCCCTAGTTGTTCGAGAACAGTACAACCACTACTGAGGCTGAAGCTATTGCAGAATTTCGGGACGAAATTCCAAATCAACGGGGGAATGATGTGACACCCCAGGAAAACCAGGAAAACCACGCAACCCAACTAGCTTCCTCAGTAACCACGTGCTAAATTTTGGGACGAAATTTCTTTCAAGTTGGGGATAATGTGACAACCCGAGTTTCCAAGGTCTTTCCTCTACACGTTATTTGTTCGCAATTATGCTCACGTAACTTATTTTTCCTTGTAATTATACACGTTTGTTATATGCTTGAGATGTTGTGTTATAGTGTTGTTATTCAGTAGATGAGTAATGTGTTAATATGTCAGTTGTTATAAATTTAAGAGTGGTGTGTAAGTTAAAAACAATACTTGTTGAAACAATGTTGTTTCGCCGTTAGCAAACCCGACGAAACTCGGGGAGTTTCACCATTCCTCCAGTACGACGAAACTGGGGTTTCGTCACCCCTTACGTGATGAAACACTGAGGTTTCACCATAACAGGTCGCGGCCCAGTAAGGTCCAGCCCAACTCCTTTTTATATTAAAACCTTCCCGTTTATCAGTTACGTAAAAATACCCCAAACCCTAGAGTCTCTTTCCCTGTACCCTGTGCGACGACAACTCTTATCTTTCACCATCATCTCTCTCTTGAATCCTTACTAGTTCGTCTTGTCACCGGTTAGTGCATAGATATTAATTAACTGATTCTATTTCCTGTCATATTTGATTTTATGATGCCATAATAGAGTGTTTTGATTGATTACAGTCTAATGATTTCTGCATAGGGTTGTATGGATAGACGGTTATGATGATCTGTATGCTGAGATCCAATCGTTAGATGAGTATGCTACATGTAAATTGCGGATTTGATGATCTGTATGGGATGATGTAATGATGAAATTGTTTATAGTTCGGGTTTAATATTTGGTTGTTAATCTTTTGGTTTGGTCTGATGTTGTGATTATATTCATCCATGATTCACCGCTTGGAAGTATGTTACGGATTGATGTTCTGTTGTATGTTATGTATATTAATGAATCAGTATTAGGGTCAAGTATTTTGTTAATAGGTCATTAGACCCATGATGATTGTTTTGAAACCGTCGCTAATGATTAGGGTTCTAGGAAGATAAGAAACAAAAACCATGTAAATTTGTAACTGTTGCATCGAATTATGGGGAAGTGACGAAACATCATGTATGACGAAACCCTATAGGTTTCGCCACAGTGCCTCACGACGAAACCATATGAGTTTTGCCGACTAGTGTCTGATTCACAACATAATTGTATTTGACATATGTATGATAATTGAATGCTTATTAACCGTATGAGCTAGCATGCAAAATATAGATAACGAACAGTATGCTTGATTTAGTAATATAACTGCTTTGTATTAATCAGTGCTCGTTATTTTTGCTTGCATTCTATGGTTGTGAATTACGTGAAAAACAAAACGTTCATAAACTGATAACGCGTGTATGGATATAATAGGATTTGATTGAATAAATTGAACGAGTAGTTAAGCATACCGAGCAAACCGAGGTGAATTCACACACTTCTTAAGGCATGGGATTCCCGGTGGTTGGGAATGGGTTAAGGAAGTAAAACGAAAACTACATATCCTCCTTGGGTAGGATATGTACGGCCATCCTCCATCGGTAGGATGCCAAATTTTATTCCTGCGTATTCTCCTTGGGTAGAATACGTACGTTCGTCCTCCTTGGGTAGGACAACAACCTTAACTTAGTAGACAAAACTCTATCATGAAGTCCCTCATTTTTATATCGACTTAATCGCCGGGCCAATGGCGAGCGGGTCATTAGTTAATAGCGCTATTAGGTTCGACAAACCTCACACCGTGCCGTTCGGATGGGCGTGTACTAATGGATCTGGGCAAACTGTCAATGATGATAGACATTGACGTAGGGCACAACTATTGTTCGTCAGTTGTCGATATAGTAACGGTCTAGTGGTTAACATGGGGAAGCCCCCACTGATTATGGATACGGTTTGGGAAATAATTGAAACTGGTTAACTCGTGGTTTATGAAACAACTTGTGGTTTTCAAAACAAACTGGTACAACTAAACAAACCAACTGTGAACTCGCTCAACTTTGTTGTTGACTCGTTGTTAAATGCCTTGCAGGTCGTTAGATGCTTTTGGAGCTTGCACGAGGAGGAGGTCGTTGTGGGATATGGATTGTTATGTCCCGTATTTAACATTTGAACTTTAAACTATGTTTTAGTTATTTAAACATTACTATGCTTCCGCTGATTGCTTAAACATGTTTGGTTTCATTTAAACACCAATTATATTGGTTTGGTATTATTTACTTAATTGCATAGTTCAATATGATTGGTGGCTGGATCCTGGTCAGTCACGCCTCCTAGCGGTGATACTCCGCATGTGGATTTGGGGGTGTGACAAGAAAAAAGTAAAGGGGGTGACACGAGATATACGAGGAAAGCCCTTGATCAATCTAGATCGCCGGCACAAAACCTCGGGAGCTGACAATCGCAGCTGCCTTGTTCTTCTTATTACTTCAAACGTCAGGATACAGTGCAGGATAATGATCAGATCGCTAAGTGTTACAATGCTTTTTGTGAAAGTGAGAGTTGCGAGAGAGTTAAAGTGTTAGAGAGCAGTGAGTATTGTTGTGTCCTATTCGATCTGATTTATCCATCTATTTATAGCTAATAAACGAAAACAAAATCTCCTATAAACGGGGGATGACTTCGAATATTCTTTAGTAGCCATTGGAGACCAGGTAAAGCGGGTTCAACGTCCTTCTTCGAACAACTTAGAGTGAGTCTTCTGGAGAAAAGGTCCTCATGAACGTTGCAAGCTTGGACTCGCGCTCCTACACATAATACGTTAGTGATCCTCAGGATACCATTCAGGATGTTACCAATATCCTGAATCAGCATCCCGGGCGTGAACAGATTTCATATAATCAAGATATAACTTAGGATACCATCCAGAATATGGGCTCAGAATTTCACCCATAATAGTACAGATGCAAAGCGTTGGTTGATAGGGAACGTACCAGTAACTACATTTGGATCATGGCGTGCTTCCCTCACCCCGATATTGAAAACTCTGCCTTGTGCTTGATTGAGTTTCGGGCACTCTCGCTTGAAATGCCCCATATCTCCACAATTGAAACAACCTGGTCCTCGACCATTACCGTTCCCATTACCACCTTGATTGTTATTCATTCCACGGTTCCCATAACCAGCTTGATTCCCACGATTTCCATTTTCGCCATTATTTCCTCCTTGTAGGCGGTTTCCATTCCCATTACCTCCATGGTTGTTGTTTCCAAAACCCCTTTGACCACCACGGCCAGTACCAACCCAGCATGTTTCTTTCGAGTGACCAACTCTTCCACAAGATTCACATTTTACAGATCGGCATCGTCCATTGTGATGCAACTGACACGCATCACATTTGGGCAAGGTGCCCATATATCCCTTTCCTTTGGCCTTGGCCGGTGCGCTTGTCTCATCCTTCTTGTTCGAACTGCTGGTACCTTTCTTAAAGTTGGAGAACTTTCTTTTGTTCTCTCCCGAGGACTCAACGTGAGTTTCTTTCTTCTTTTGGACAAAATTTGAAAACTTGTTTAACCTGATAGCTTCTTCAGTTAGTGACACGCTCATATCGATAGCCTCAGTAATTGTTGCTGGCTTTGAAGATGTTACCATACTCATAATCTGAGGTGCTAACCCCCAAATGAAACGCTCAACGCGTTTGAATTCCGGACTGACCATGTATGGTACCACGTGGGATAGATCGTGAAATCTCTGCACATATTCGGCGATCTTTGGGCCGTCCATCTTGAGGTTCCAGAATTCAGTTTCTAGCTTTTGAATTTCAGCCCTGGAGCAATACTTTTTACGCATGAGTTCCTTTAAGTCATTCCAAGTCAAAGCATATGCTGTTGCCTCTCCCAGAGTTTGGACTTGTAGGTTCCACCACGAAAGCGCTCCATCTATGAACAATCCGGAGATGTAGGTGACTTGTTGTTCTGGTGCGCATTTGCTAATTCTTATCACTGAATCGGTCTTCTCCATCCATCGAACAAAAGCCACAGCACCCCCGGTGCCGTCAAAATTCAGTGGTTTACAGTCTAAAAACTGCTTAAAGGTACATCCTGTACAAGTAACGTCATTCACAGGAAGCATTAGCAAACGCACATGGAATATCCAAAGGTAACGTAACGTGTCCTAAGCGACTTAAACATTACCATGTGGTGGGTTGTTTCTCGAGGTACCCCCGCTAGTTTCAGCGCGTGAGGCCTCGTAATCTGCTATTTCTTGGGAGATCCTTTCTTGTAATTCGGCCTCAGTAGTGGGAAATGATTTTCCCTTCGTGGAGGCATCTTCTATAAGAAGATTGTATAGGTCAGGTTTTTAAGTATATAAGTATGTAGTACGCACATGTAATAACATTCATCAACACAAGTATACACTGGATAATATCTTTTATCTTTTGTGACCTCATGGATGTTATGTGTATACTTAGTAATATCCCATGTCATAACACCAACAAGTAATCCAATAATGTATGTAATGAGAATGTTGCGACTGGGCTATCATATATCAAGACCACAAGTACAGTTTTACAAGTTTCACAATTGTATCATACATCAAAAGGAACTAAGGGTCACATCACCCTTGTTCGAATAATCTACCAACTACAACAATCAAATGTCAAAAGTCAAGGTGTGGTCTTCAAAAGTTGTGCCATCTGGCTCAATAGCTGCACTCTCATCAAAAGCTTGATATCTGTATCAAACCAAAAACCTCTAAGCTAATGGGGGAGGAGGAGGAGGAGGTGGAGGAACGAAAAGCAACCTGCTTAAATGCGCTAAATCCTCCTTGAGTGCATGAACGATACGCAGCAGGTAAGCAATCTGCTGCTCCATAGTGAGGAAAAAGACATCAAAATCAGGATACGGTAGGAGTGGAGGAAGCGGAGCCGCAAATGGTGACTGGAAAGTGCAAGGTGGAGGACGCGGGATCCTCTCCAACTCCAAGACTCTCCTACACAGCATCTCCTGCTGGAGCTGTAGGGACAAAAGCAACTCATCCCTCGAGTATCCAATGTGGAAGGGATGGGATGGATCGGATATAGGCATCACGTTGTGTGACACCTGTGTCACTTCAACCATAAAACTAATGAAATATTGTATTTCATACTTTGTATTTGTAAAAATATGTGTGTCGTTTGCAAATATCAATTCTTGTTCGATTTCAAGCTTTAAATCGCTTTCTAGAAGGTTATACGCGCACTGATGCGTAAATATAACTAGTTTAATGAAATAAATGCTCCGGAATAGTGAAATAGGCTTAACATACCTTAAATAACCTTCAGATAACTTAGAAATAAGTTTTGGATGGTTTGGTGTGTTGAAATCAAGTTTGTTTGATCGCAGGGACTAATTATGTCAAATTGCGAAACTATACCGATTTGTATGGTAACGAACATTCCGGAACTTGATCATAAGTTAAACATACCCTAAATATCCTTTACATAGCTTAGAAATAGGCTTTGAGGGGTTCGGTATGCTAAAATAAACTTTATTGATCAATAGGGACTAAAAGCGTCAAAAAGTGCACAAGTTTGCATTTTCGCGCATATCTTATGTTCTGAATACATCCGGACATCCAAAAATTTATGTAAGCATTAAAATATTTTATTTTAATGTTTGGCATGATAAAATTTCATTCGTCGCTTAAATTGGTTCGTTTTTGCGTTCGTTACGACTTCCGTCGTAATTAACCGAACAACGCAACCGTAAGACAAAACGAGCCGATATCCGAGATATTTTTTAGCATGTTTTGAGTTCCCAATACTTTAACATCATTTTAGAGCCTTGAAATGAGGTTAACGGGGCTTAAACGTGTCAAAAACACCTCAAAATGCAAGTTTCTGAAGTTTAGGGACCAAAACTGCAATTCTGTAATAGATGGCCGGGCGGCCCGCATAAGATATATGTAAACCTTACGTGGCCTGTGTGAGAGGTCCAGATATGCAGAATGTTGTTTCCAGCATGTTTCCAGCTGTTCCAGCCAATCTTTCCACTTGCAAATGGTTTTTAACTTACTATGGGCTCATTCTAGGGGCACTAATGGTATTAGAAAACTATGGGCCCAAGAGTACGGCCTAGATCGAAGCTCGTTTCCCGATAAACGATCCTAACGGTGGTCCATTTCCTATAAATACCCACCATGGGTTCTTGCAAATCCTCATACAAATCTGATCTAATGTGCTCTAAGTTGAAGCCATTGCTTCATACCTGAGCTATTTGGATCAAGATTTGCTTGCTTGGACCCTTTGTAAGTATTCCTTCGTTCTTTTATCCCTTTTCGAGTCCAAAAGTCAAACTGTGTTTGACTTTCTGCATTGACCAGTTTATGGTCAATGCGAAGTTCGTTTGAACTTCATAACGTGAGCGTAATCACGATGGTTATAGTCCCTAGTGACTATACCTACTAATTACCACGTTATCTAGGTTTAGTGACGAGTCGTAGTTTCGGCCAAAATGCGTATTCTCGCGTATTTTGTAACCAAACTACTTTTAGGTATCAAAACCATTTGTTTTGATACCAAACCTGTTTTCTAACTTAACTAAACATGTTTTAGCATGTTTAGCTCGTTACTTTAGGTTTAGTGCTTATGTAGAGTCGTAAGTCAAGCGGTCTAAACAACCGCTTAGACTTACGAACTAGACCCGTTTGGTCGATCTTTGGGATCCGACCAAACACATTAGGTGACCATAGTTGTATAGGGAATAACCTTCCGAGGTTATACCTTATGGTCACCTCGTTTAGTTAGTCGTATGATAGGTAGTCTATATGCCTTAGGAAAATTACCAAAATACCCTTTTTATGCATAATTGACATTTAAGCATATGTAACCCAAACTTTTGTCATTTAATTAATTATGCAACATAATTAAGTAGGTTAGGGCATATAATACTTGTCGTAGGACTAGTTAGGCGGTCCGAACGCGTTTTACGCGAATGATGCGTTAAAGTAGCGTAAGCTACCTAAACGGGTCGTAAGCACTTAGGTTAGGTTTCATGTTAGTATGTAGGCCTTGTTAAACCATATCATATGAGATCCCACACTCATTTGGTTTACGAGACCTCATCCTATCCGATCTTCCGATTTAGGTCCGATTTATTTATGTAGTTACCTATATTAGGTGCCGTTTGATTTCGTGCTCCCTCTAGCTTGCTTGGTAGTTGTTCAAGACTCCTAAGCACTCTCAAGTGAGTACAAAGTCCCCTCTTTTACTATTTTCAAACTGTTTTGGGGTGAAGCATGTGTACCAATCTGTTATTTTCATGTTTTCAAAAGTATAACTGATTATACATATTTGTACTTATCTTTTTACAAACCGAATGATTATTTATGACTTACACTCTAATTTTTCAATGATTATAAATTAAATGTTTGGAATAGTACTTATTTTGTTCACCAGGCCGGTTGGTAGTATGATATAGCGCTATAGGATTTGACACCCCATTCCTGTTGTCATGGAATGTCTGAAACCAATTTGTTTCTCCATCCAAATAGGGATTGCCTTTGTGGCATCTCTATATTCTCAAAGGTGTATTTTGATGCACTAGGTCTGAATGAATTCTTAAGTCACATAGTTATACTCCCAAAAGTATAGTTTGATATGCTCTCATATGTGATATTGTACAAAACCAACATATATTTGTTTATCATTAAAACATAGTTTGATATGTTATTATCAAAATCCAAAACATACTTTAATATGTTATTTATAAATCCAAAGTATACTTTTGATATACTACCGGAAATTATTATTTTTAACAACTAAGTTATATTTAATATACTATTTATTTAACGTCTGGTTTTTGGTTAGTGTTTAGATAACGGGATGGGTGTAATGTGATGAAAACATGGTAGATACGCCGCTGGTACTTCTTATATATAAGTGTTTTCATCTCATTACATACCGTGGCGTTATTTAGTACACTTGGGTTAACGATTTTGGAACTAAAATATATTGTAATATATTACTTATTCGACTTTCTTAAAACCAATGTATATTTTTATATATACTATGAACCCTTTTTATCAAAATATTGTTTTTCAAACAATATATATATATATATATATATATATATATATAAACTCATTTTTACTTAAATTATTTATTTATACATCTTTCTTTTATATCATCTGCTTTCTTATCGGTTTTTATATGATTTACAAAACAAAAACATTTTACAAAGGATCATGACTAACTTTTCTTAAACAAAATTTTTCTTTAAACTTATAAGTCATGAATCCTAAATCAATAAATCCTATGTATCTCACAGGCATTTTTATGCTGACATACTTATTTTTACACATGTTTCAGGTGCTGCTTTGTGATGATTGTTGATACATGCTACACTTAGGATGGACTCGTGCCTTAGCGACTTTAAAACTTGAAAGATAATATTTGTATTTATCTGATTTGTATTAGAACAAAAACTTCAATGATTCAATAAAACAAAATTATTTAATCCATGGTTGTGAAACAATGATTCTGTTACAACACTCCCCGACGTTTCTGCCAGGTTTTGTTGTTTTACGTGGTCGGGGTGTGACACGTTGGGCGGAAACCAAATCAGTGGCTCGCCCGTGGGTGCAGACGCAAAAAGGAGCAGTGTGTGTAGCAGGTGCAAATGGGGGCATAAAAGGAAAGGCTGCTTACACAGGTGGTATGTGACCGGGCTGCTGACTCGAAGGTCCTTCCCCTGGACAGGGAGGAGGGATATCCTGAAGGAATGTGACTGGTAAATCTATGCGGTGAATGTCAGACTCCTACGGGTGAAATGGGCCGATATCAATGGGTGTATGAACAGGTGCTGGTGGGGGAGTGACGGGTCTAACAAAAGGAGGATAGTCGTCGTCATCCTCGATCCACCCATTGTGGGTGTGTGCATATCTGGGGTCTACATGGGTAGCAAAAGGAGCGCGGTCAACAAATACAGGGATCGGGTCATGCACAGGTGGTGCAACCACAGGTGCATCAGCAGGGATAGGGTCATGCACAGGTAGGGGGTCGTGTACCGGTATAGGCTCAGGTGCAATCTCAGGCTCAGGGTCAGCTGGAGCATACTCAAAATCAGCGGGTATATCGAAGAGCTGATCGTTAGGAAAGACAGGTGCCTCAAAAGGCTGCTCATCGGGGACAAACTCGATCTCATGATCAGGGTCAAAGTCATGTGGGAAGATGGGTGCGACAGACATCACTGTGTCAGAATAAGTGTCAGTGGGATAATGCTGCATGCCACGTGCGTGTAAGGTAGCAGATGATACGTACTAAAATGAATCAGGACCTGAATGGTCAGATGAGATCTCAACAGCAGGAATCTCAACCACCGGAACAGCAATAATATCAGCAACTGGAATCTCAACAAGAGGAACAACAACGTCGTCATCGGCTGGAATCTCAACAAGAGGAATAGCAACATCATCATCAACCGGAGCCCCGCCATCCTGGGCATTCTCAGGGGGACCCTCGATAAAGAGATCGATGTCGTCGTCAGACATATCATCTAGAGGCAGATCCTCCAAAGGAAATGCGGCGAGAGGAAAAGGAGCTGGGATCGGAACAAGGAGTAGATCCCCATCAGGAAAACCATCAGCTATAGGTATGTCATCTCCAAAATCTGGTAAAGCGAATGGCTGAAAGTCATCATCGTCACTGCTCGTAGTGTCTGAAGTGAAAACCTCAGGGTCTGTGGCTATATCGTCATCTGAGACTATGGCCATAGGGTCTAATGTGTTGGATACTCCACTCTCAGAAGAAGATGACATAGTGTCTGTGACAAAACAATCACACATATGCATGTATATCAATAATCATCAAATAAGCATGTAAGTCATAACAATGTAAGCATGTAATCATCCTAGTCTTCCCCAGATTATCCCCCCAGCCTCTTAGACTGAACTCCCTATTCTCTCAGACTAAAACCTTCCCAATTTCTCAAACTGAACTACCCAGCCTCTAAGACTCAACTTTTCCCAGTCTCTAAGACTCAATTTTTCGCATTCTCTAAGACTTAATTTTTCCCAGTCTCTAAGACTAAACCTCCCCGATCTCTAAGACTGAACTCCCCCAGCCTCTAAGACTGAACTCCCCCACTCTCTATGACTAAATTATAAATATAACCTTGAAATGTGTTTTGTGCCTTTTGTTTTTAAAAATGTTTGTTCCCTGGATCTGGACATTTTGTGAATGCAATGTAAAAATGTTTTCGTGAGAGCCCTAATGATCATAGTCTAGACTCAAGAAAGAATCCTAGTTCACTACGATCGAAGCTCTGATACCAAGCTGTCACACCCTGACTTTTGCGGAAGCGTGGTTATTTGGTGTGACCTCTTAATATGTAGGATCGCTTTCAGACCCGAATGAGTCATTCAGAAGAGTTTATCTCAGTTTCAGAGGCGGAAACTAAGAAACTGAGTTCAGTTCAGCAAGCAATACACTTAAAACTGTTGTATTATTGATTTAGAACACGTTTACAACCTGAAAACACTTCGGTAGCACTTCGTTGTACAAACCGGAAAGTTACAAATGGTGAAAGTTTGAAATCTATTTATAGGAGGAACCCCTGTCCGTTTGAAGGTGTCATGGCACTTTCACAAGGGTCACGCCACTTTCAAACTTTCAGCATGCTTCAAACTTTCAGGCAACAAATCCGAGACTCGATATAAGACGAAGTCGACAGATGTAGTGCACCAACAAACTCCCCCTCAGATGTTGACGAGTCATTCATCTAGTCTTTGACAATATCGTGTCTTCGCACCTTCAGTCTTAATCAGTCTCTGGGCTTCTCTCTCTCTATCTTCATTTCTTTCTCTTTTATGTTGACATCTTTAAGTTCATCATTATCAACATGCACTCCCCCTCAAATGTTGACATTTCCTGCATAACACTCTACCACAAACATAAGTTTTATGATAAACATTTAAGCATATAGACACCAATTAAAGATCACGAACAAATCAAATAATTTCATACTGATGAACCACTTGAAACAATATCATTTTTCTTATCAAAACAAATACAATCTCCCAAACCAACTGTTCATCATGTTTAGCACTTGGAATTTTGAAAATCTGCTCTCCTACACCAGTTGTCAAAAATCTTTTTGGATTTTTGAATGGAAAGAAATATAGAGAAGAAATATTTACAGACAATATTTTTGTGAGTTTGCGTAAGAGAATCATATCAGTTGTTGAGACAAATCACTAACACCGTTAAGCTTTAAACATTATAAGTTCTAAACGATTCACTTAGATTGTCAGTATACTGATCCACTTAAATTTTCATACAAAGTTCAACTGCTTCGAGATACGATATTAATGAGTTAAGCACTTAAACTCAATCGCGTGTCCCACCTCAGAATATACTCCCGTATCCAGATCCCAATATTCAGTCTTACAGGTAATTATGACACAAATGATATCTGTAGGGGTTAATAAATTATGAAGAATCATGAGAGCTCAGGTCAGAACTACCGTTCAGCAGAGAGATCATGACTCAACTTTTGGGTGTGTCCCCTTTAGAGGATCTTTTTTACAACAGCATTGCTAAGCAATTTTATTGTCTTATCATTTATGCTGAGGGTGATGCTATGTTTCAAGCATTGCAGAAAGTATTATTCGAGGACTAGGTCAGAACTTCCATTCAGCAGAAGCCCAAGAATAATACCCCAGATATCACTGAGTATAAAGACCTAGTATATCAGAAAAAGGAACCTTTCAAACAAGATTTCGGGGGTTACCCATATATCCGAGAGATATTACCCACGATATAAACAAGTTTGAAATTTAGGTTTATATCTCGTCACAATTTACTAAATGTGCAAAAACCTACTGACACATCATCAGTGAGACCGTTTATCACTTTTTATCTTACCAATTCTTTAGCATGCCATGATTGTCCACTGATGTACTATCATTTCCTCTTTTATACAACAAAACTCATTTTTCATTTTATCATGTTTTTGTCTTTTTCAAATTTTCAAATGTTTTTGGATTTTCTGAAAAAATTTTACCCCCCCCCCCCTAAAATGCAAACACATTTTAGGAAATTTGAAATCAAAATGTACAATAAAGTGACAACCGATATCGAATTGCTTCAATTCTCCATCCACTTGGCATAAACAATCAGAACTCCCCCTCAAACTATTTTCCCATTTAGATTTCAAAACACTTAAGTTTGTTTTAATCAAATGGTTTTTCCAGAAAATAAGTTTGATTTTACCACTTGTAAAGTTGGGGATGTGATTCATCATTTTGTCTTCAACCACTTGTAGAAAATCAAGTACAAATTAATGTCCCTGATTTACCACTTGTACGAAAAACACAATCAAATACACAGAATGATGCCGATTCCTGATCCACGATTACCAACTTGGGATCTCCGGCAAGTCCACAGACTTACTGTTCGTAGTATGTACCATCCCAGTCACAAACCAGGGATGGTTCAACTTTATCTTTCTGCATCTTCTTCTCGTAAAACTCTTTAACCCCTTTGACTTTTCGATCAATCATTTTACCAAAAATGTGTTTCACAGTGGGGTTAAAAGCTTTTTCAACATCAAAAACCTTGTTATCATCATAAAATTGGTTTGATATTTCAACTTTACCAATTTTCTTCTTAAAATTTTCAGCCCGAAGTGGCGGAAAATTATCATCATCCACAGTCAGAACTGATTTTTCACTTTTTGAAACAACATGTGGCTCCTCTGATTTTATGGAATCAGATTCATCGCCAGAAGATAGCTCCTCTGATTTCAACCTATCAGAATCATTGCTAGAACTACCTCCAGACTTCTTAACAACCCATTTCTGAGTGTCAAGATTTTCTTTCTTCTTGTAAAATCTGTTTGAACTTTCACCAATTTCAAAAATAGAATTTTTGAATAATTTGGTTCGGTCAATTGGTGATTCAAACACAACCTCTTTCTCTTTTTGTTTACGAGAAACTCCCTGTTTTGATGGTATTGCCTTAGAACAATCTCTGGCAATATGTCCAACAGTGTTGCATTGGAAACATATTCTCGTATCTTTTATCTGATCAGCCATCTTCTTCATGTCATCTTGCTTCTTTGCAAGGAACTCATTGTTTGACTGTCTCCAGAATTCTTTCTTTTCTTCTTCTTCTGCTGATGTACCTGAAACAAATGTCATCTTTGCTTTAAAATCACGAACATATTTCTCATTTTTCTGTTTTTCTGTTGGAATAAATCCAAGACCTTTCTTTTTGAAATTACGGTTAGGGTTTGGTTTCTTGTGAAAACCAGAACCAGAACTGTAACCTTTTTTCTTGTTTAATCTTTGTTGTACTCTTGAGGTGTAAGGTTTAGATTTACCATTAAGATTTAAATCTTTTATTTCAGAAATATTAATTTCTATTAGTTTGAAAACCTTTTTGATCAATTCAGTTTTGACACCTCTTATTGGAAATTCCTCATCAAAATATAATTTGTCAGAATCATTCAAAGTATATGCAACTTTAAACGTTTCATCATTCAAATTAGACTTTGATAACAGGAATTCTTTATTGTAAACTCTTTTAACCGAAGAATTTGGACTGTTGACTGTCGAACTCGAACTTTCAGAACCAGACTTTGACTCTGACTCTGACTTTGACTCTGAGTTTGACTCCAACTTTGACTCCTCAGTTTCATCTCTATCTAACACCTGATCGACGACTTTCTTTATTAACTCCGACTCATGATCAGTGTCAGATGATGTAAACGTAACATCAATATTTTCTGGCAAATTAACTGACGACTCCGACTCCCACTGTAAATTTGTTGCTTTTTCGACTCTTTCCTGATTTGGATTTCTGGGCAAATATCCATTTTCTAGTGGGGGTGGACATTTGTTATAACCAACATCTTGTTTTGTTGGATCTGAGTTTCTTTTTGATTGTATTTTCGTTTGGAATTAAAATGGAAATGGAAGAGTTGTGCAGCGGAATTAAAATGAAAGCAAACTTTGCATACAATCAAACGAGAGTAATACTTTAATCAAACATCTTTACACAGAGAATCGAAAGATTGAATTTGTTTCAACAACGATTACAATGATTGATGAATGAATGCAAACTCCCCCTCAGCCAGAGCTCAATAGTTTGTTCGTGCAAAGAAGACGATGTGGTGAAAGAGCTAATAGAACAGTACAAAGTACTGAACTATTTATAGGCACTTGCAAACCACTGAGCATCTTAGCTGACGTCACCATGAAAGTGACATCTAACCTCCTAACAAACTCTAACCTCTGATCTATAAACATTGATGTACTAAACTACTGCTATTACATTACATTATATAAAAGACATTTAAACAGCTGCTGCATCCTTCCACTGTTGTGAACCCAGCAGTGCTTGTCCGGATCAGCAGTACTTGACTCAAGGCAGTAGATTGAGTCAGCAGAGCTTTGGTCTTCCATCAGTCTTTGACTTTGGGCAGTAGATGCAAGGCAGCAGTTATAGGTCAGTACTTAACAAGATCAGCAGATAGGAGGTCAGCAGATATGAAACCACTTTCAAGGGGAGAGATTTGCATGAACCAACTGTAAACGTCTGCTTATTCTGGATCCACTGCTCTGATCCAGTTTTGGCTTTAATTATATGTTCCTCTGATAGGGTTCAATCCCAACAATCTCCCCCTGGAACAGATAATGCCAAAACTCTTCATTATTTGTGGAATACTTTATTGCCTCATCAACAACTCCCTTATCTGACCTTTAAATTGTAATTCAAAGTCTAGGGCATATGTATCTTCATCATCCCTGCTAAGTGGAAGATCAAGGAGATCCTGCAAATCTTTAAGACTCAGGCCAAGAGCTTGTTCCCTTGATATTTTCTTCACTTCTCCACCAGACCTGAGCAAAGTCAATACGCAGGTCTGTTTGTCAGTTTCCCACTTTTGTATTTTTGAGCCTGGTGGGTTTCTTGGGAGATGTTTATTTGCAGAAGTATTTGGTGAGGCTGGCCTGTTCATAGCTGGCTGAGCAGCACATGCAGATTGTTCCAATTCAAGATCTTCTTTTATCATTACTTCCGTGCCAGCTTTTACAATGGCATCTCCGGCTAAAAGATCTTGAATTGTTTCCATGCTGAACTGGTTTTTGCTCCTTCTTTTGTAGATGGCAGCACCAGCTGGAGCAGTGGTTCTTTTGATTTGCAGCTTTGGTGGTCTTTTAGAAACCTCTGCTTTGGAATAGTCAGGCTTTTGTGGAACTCTTGGATCTTTCTTTCTAAGTTCCTCTAATCTTTTATAAGTTGCCCTGACTCTATCTTCTCCCCACTTTGACACTGAATTCCTTGACCCATAATCTGCTGTAATCAGCTCCTGTTTCATTCTCTTCAGCTCTAACATCTTTTCAGCTTCAAGTTGCTTGAATCTTTTAGGAGGAGTCTGCTTGACCTTATTTTTGATAATGTCTTGAATCCTGGCTGCTTCTTTTTCAAGCTCAGGAATGGTCCAGGTCTTGTACATGTGTTTCTCCCCCTTGTATTTCTTGTAGGTCATGATGTTTTCAATGTAGTCTTTTCTTAAGGACTCATCTGCCCTTTCTGAAATTTTCTGACATACATTTTTAGCAAAACGCTCCATAGCATTGACCTGTGAGAGTAAAAACTGATAGTTTTGTTGAAATTCTCTATCAGATTTCCCTTTTCTGTTTTTTATTGCAATATCCTCTGCTTGTTTGGCTTTGAGTTTCAAGTATTCTTCAATATTGTTAGGCCTGGGATAAGTTGCAATTGATGGCAAACTCCTTTTGGCTGGGTCATCTTCATAATAAAATGATTTGATTTCTTCTCTGACTGCAATGAGTTCCAGAGGGAATGAGACACCAGCAGGAGGTAGTGGTTTTACAATTTGAGCTGAAGAGAAAGGTATGGGTTTAGGAATAGTGACAAGTGATAGGGATTTTGAAGATGTTGGTGATGGAGGTGTGTCATCATCTTTTAAAATTAGCCTTCTCCTTTTTGGTTTAGGAGAGACTTATGATGTTTTGAATGGAACAGTGGTTGTAGATGTACTGGCAGTGGATTGTGATTGACTAACAGTTGTTGAAACAACTGGTGTTTCAACCACTGTTGTCATTACAACAGATGTTATAACATCTGCTGTCTTCTGCTGTGTGTCAGCAGGTGTTGTTTTTGGTGGTGATGATGGTAAAGCAGTGGATGTTGTGTGTTTTGAAGTGGTGTGTGTTGATGGAACAACTGTTTGGCAAGCAGTAGTTTTTGTAACTCCTGTTGCATCAGCTGTTTTGTATGGTGGTTTTTGAGCAGACTTTGAACGTCTGGTTGGAATGGATTTGGGTTGCCTCACTTTTCTAGTAGGCTTCTTCTTTTCCTCAACAGGATTTTCATGATCCTTTGACCCAGAAGTACCCTGATATGGATGATCCATTCTTTCCACCCTGGCTTTCCTTTTGGCCTCTCTATCTCTTTTCACACTTGCAGCTGCTTCTGCTAGTGCATTTATTATCACATCAATTTTCTTACTACCATCTGGCAGAGGGATCTGTTTGGTCATGTTTGAATTTTCTGGTTCAAGATAAAGACCATCTTTTATACCCTTCTGTTTCCACTCCTTCATTTTCTCCCCCTTTTTGGCATTATCTTCTGGGAGTTGATAAATGTAGCGTACTTGTGGAGGAGCAGTGCCAGTGGTGTGCAAGATCTGAGTTTTGAGAGCCTTTAAGTCAGCCTTAGTGTTCTTGAACCTTGACTCCATTGCATTTCTCAGCTGTTGTACATGTGTTTCATGTTGCTGATCTGCTAATTGTGCTTGTTGTTGGAGAAAAGATTGAAATAACATCCAGAGCTCTTTTGGAGCAGATGCCCTTTGTGGAGCAGGTGCTTGAGATGGAACAGCAGTTGATTGTACCTTCTGAACTTGTAACACCTGTTGTAGCATATCTTTGAGTTCTGCAACAGAGTTATCAAGTTTTTCAATACGATCCGTCAATTTCTGGTACTTTAAACCATCACCCAAGTTAATGGGATCATCTGATTTCCCACTAGCAGTGGTTTTATCAGTGGTAGATATAGAGAGTATACTCCAAACATTAACCACTGATGCCCCTTTTTCTTGGTACTGGGGTCTTCTTCCTTCAACACTTGACAACCTTTTGATGTTGCCAGTAGGATAAATAAATCCACTGGTGGTTGGCAGAGGTGCTATAAAAGGAATTGTCTCCAAGGAAGTCTTATGAATGTAACCACTGTCCAAATGTAACCCAGTGGGTGTAACAGTTGTAGTGGCTGCTTCACTTGGAATACCACCAAGAGTTACTTGTAACTCAAGGGGTGTAACCTCCTCAGGTTGTGTTGGTGGGTTAGCAAAGATTGATACATCAGACCCAGTCAGTTGTTGAGGTATATTCTCATTAATAGGTGATTGAGAAGGACTGGATAATGCCTGGTTCAAATCAATTGCATCCAACAGTGGTTTTATTGATGAGGGAATTGTGGATGTGATGGTTGGTGTAGAAATAGGATGTGTCCCGGGCATTGGACTGTGGATGATAGAAACGAGTGTTTCCAGAGCATCATGATGTGGAGACCCTATTTGTACAACCTGTTCTTTTTGTGAAGAAACAGGAGGAGTTTCGGTTATGGTTTGAGATATTTGTACCAACTGCTGTGAGGAAGTAGCAGCAGTGGTTTCTTGTGACTTTTGTGTTGTCACTGGCAGGAGCTCTGGTATCTCATCCTCCAGAGATGCCTTTTTGATGGGTTTTGTAGGTTTTTGAGTTTTTCTTTTTGGCTTTTTGGAGATAGTAGGTGTGGGTTTCAAAGCAGTTGTGCTGCTGCTTTGATCACCTTGAGCAGTGGGCTCAGCAGCAGATACCTGAGGAGCAGTTGTAACTGCTAAAATCTGCTCAGGCACCTCTGCTTGTGTTTTGCAAGGTGTGGACATCCTTGTAAAAGTTTCAGCAGTTAAGCAATTTGTTTGAATGAAATCACCTTGTTTTATTGCAGCAGCATCCGTCTTTCCAAGTTTCATTTCAAAATAGTAACTTAAAAATCTTGGAAAAAGTAGGAATGCCTTTGTTTCAACATTTTTAACCAAATCATTAAAAATTTCCTGGGAGTAGTTAAAATTTTCATCTTGAAGAATTGAAAATCCCAGTTTCTGAATTTTTAATGGTATCTCATTGAAAGAAGTGGTTTTGTTTGAAACACATTTTAAGAGGGTGTGAAATAAAAATCTTGTTGCAGGAGGAAAGTAACCTTTTTCTAAGGTGTCCTTTTTGACCTCTGCATTGTACCCCCTTTCCAGAAAATCATTTTTTAACTCGTTTTTAGGGAAAGTAATTTTACCTTCTTGATCGTCGAGTTGAAAGACCTCTGAAATTGTTTGTGGTGTAATCTTGACTTCTTTTCCCTTTAAAGTAGAGTTAATGGCTATTACAGCATCTCCTTGTGTTTCAAGGATTGCATTCTTCCAAAACTCCCTTTGGGTTGCCAAGTAAATTGGTGCATCCGCTGTCAACAAAGTTTTGTACTTTGAGGCGGTGATGATATCAATGATGGAATCGAACTCCTTTGTGGAACTTGGTTTTGTAAGAAGACCAAGAAGATTGTGAGATGGTTTGTGTGGAATTTCAGTGGAGATTGCCTTTTGAGAGGCTGTTTTTGATGAAGATTTGGATGAGGGTTTTGCAGATTTCTTTGATTTAGTCATTTTGAGGATGATTGATCGAAGAAATTTGCGGAAGATGAGATGAAAAACTGTTTTGAGAAGAGAATTTTTAAGAATTCAATTCGACAGTAAAACCCTGTTTTGGTGGTGAGTGGGGGATTTTATAGGGGAGAAAGTGAATGCTGAGGTGGCAGCCGTTACAAAAAGTCTGACCAATATGTACTGCCCACGTGACAACCCCTGTTGAAAGTGAAGGACAGTACTTGTGTGATAGGGACAATTGAAGGCAGTGGTATGAAAGCAGTGGATGATTTTCACTATCAGTGGATAGCATATCAGTGGATAAGACACTGCTTTTGAACAACAGAGTTTATCAAAGGAATGAGAGAGCAGGGGTTGACTTTCAGCAGTGGACAGACTTTTGAAGTAGAGCAGACTTTTGAACAATCAGTGGTTAATGGCAGACTTTTAAGGATTCAATGAAAAATATCATTTTTAGCTATTTTTAAGGATGGAATTTTGATTTTCTGAAAACATTTTGTTGCTTTTATTCATGGAAAAACATGATGGTGCTTTTTATTCCATGTTCAGCATCCCAATTCTAGAGACCAAGCTTTCAAAAGTGGCTGTATCAAGTGCTTTTGTGAGCACATCATCCAGCTGGTCTTTAGTTGGGACATGATGCAGAGAAATCAAACCTTTTTCATAGCAATCCCTCACAAAGTGATGTCTGATGTCGATGTGTTTGGTGGTTGAATGGGAAACTGGATTTTTGATGATATTTTCTGCTGTCTGACTGTCCAACATGAGTGGTGTCTTTAAGGCAGTGATACCAAAATCCAGCAGCTGATTTTGAAGCCACAAGAGTTGGGCTGTACAGCTTGCAGCAGCAATGTATTCAGCTTCAGCAGTGGATGTTGAAACAGCTGCTTGCTTTTTGCTTTGCCATGAAACTAAGCAATCACCTAGAAACTGGCACCCTCCTGATGTGGACTTCCTTGTGGTGTGACATCCAGCAAAGTCACTGTCTGAGAAACCTGAAAGCTTGATATTCCCATTAGCTGGATACCAGATACCAAGTGTGGGAGCACCTTTGATGTATCTGAAGATCCTTTTTACAGCAATGAGATTTGATTTTCTGGGAGCTGATTGACTTCTTGCACAGACACATGTTGCAAACATGATGTCTGGTCTAGATGCAGTTAGGTACAATAAAGACCCAATCATGCTTCTATAAAGTGTTTGGTCAATCAGCTCATCCTTTTCATCAGACATGACTAGCTTATTTGTAGCCATGGGTGTGCTGCATGGTTTACAATCATTCATATCAAATTTGGTTAAAAGTTCTTTAGCATATTTTCTTTGATGAATGAAAGTTCCATTTTGCAATTGCTGGACTTGGAGACCAAGAAAGCATTGCAGCTCACCCATAGCACTCATTTCAAACTCAGCTGTCATGAGTTCTCTAAACTCTTCACACATTGAGTTACATGTGCTTCCAAAAATAATGCCATCCACATAAATCTGGACAATCATTAAATCCTTCCCTCTCCATTTTAAAAACAGTGTTTTATCAATGGTACCTCTTTTGAAACCATTTGAGAGTAGGAAGTTTGAAAGAGTTTCATACCAGGCCCTTGGTGCTTGTTTAAAGCCATACAAGGCTTTGTTTAACCTGTAGACATGATCTGGATAAAATGGATCCTCAAAACCTGGAGGTTGACAGACATACACCTCTTCTTGAATTGTACCATAGAGGAAAGCACTTTTGATATCCATTTGAAACACCTTCATATTGTGGTTGACAGCAAAGGCCAGGAACAGTCTAATGGCTTCCAATCTTGCAACAGGGGCAAATGTTTCATCATAGTCAATCCCCTCTTCCTGTCTGTAACCTTGAACCACAAGCCTGGCTTTATTCTTGACAACAATACCCCTTTCATCAGTTTTGTTCTTGAAGACCCACTTTGTGCCAATGGGACTAACCTCTTCTGGCAGTGGTACAAACTCCCATACTTGTTGTCTTTTAAACTGTTGGAGTTCCTCTTGCATGGCTTCTACCCAGCTGTTGTCTTTCAGTGCCTCTTGGTACTTGACTGGCTGATGGAGTGATAGAAAACCAGCAAAAAGACAAATGTTTTGGGTTTGGCTTCTTGTGAGCACCCCTTCATTTATGTTGCCAATGATTTGATCAGGTGGATGAGATCTCAAGACGATTAAATCTCCTTGGTATGGTATGATGGCATTGGTTGGTGAAGGCTGCAAATGTGTATCATCTGAGCTAACCACTGCTGGGGACTTTGATGATCCAGCAGTGGCTTCAAAAGGTGGTGGTATAGGAGGTAATGAAGTGGACAACTGCTGACTTTTATCCACTGTTTGAGGACTTTTGTCAGCAGTGTTTGAGGATGTGGAAGCAGTGGTTGATAGGCTACTTTGGTCAACAACTGTTGAGGTAGCAGTGGTTGAGCTTTGACAACTGTTTTGAACAGCTGGTGCTTTTCCCTTTGTGGCAGACCTTTGAGGGATGATGATTTCATACCCATAGTCTGGTGTTGTATCCTCTGATGGACCTGCACTGTTAGTCTTGACAACAGTATTTTCAAAAGTGAATTTTTCAAGATCAAACAAATCTGCAGGATTTGCTGGGATTTTCATTGATGAAAGTTCATTGAACTTAACATTCAAAGTCTCCTCCACTGCCTTGGTCCGTGTATTGAACACTTTGTAGGCTTTGGCAGTGGTTGAGTATCCCAGATGATAACCACAATCAATTTTGGCTGCAAATTTTGAAATGGAATCTTTTAAGTTCAAAATAAAACATGGGCAGCCAAACACTTTGAAATATGAGATCAGTGGTTTAATTTTATACAGAATTTCATAGGCAGTCTTTTTGTGCCTGGGGTTTATTAAAACTCTGTTCTGAACATAGCAAGCAGTGTTTACTGCCTCTGCCCAGAATGTTAATGGCAAACCTGAATCTGCAAGCATGGTTCTGGCAGCCTCTATCAGAGTTCTGTTCTTCCTTTCCACTACCCCATTCTGCTCTGGTGTTCTTGGGATGCTGTACTGCCTTACAATCCCTTTCTTCACACAGAAGGCATCCAACTCCCTATTTTTGAATTCTGTGCCATTGTCACTCCTGAAGCTTTTCACTGGAAGGTCAAATTGCTTTTCAACCTGTATTACAAAGTCTTGCAAAATGCCTGCAGTTTCATCTTTTGAGTGCAAAAAGAAAGTCCATGTGAACCTAGAAAAGTCATCAACAATAACCAAACAATATCTTTTCTTTTTAAGGCTCATGACTTGAACTGGGCCAAACAAATCCATGTGTAGCATTTGCAAACACTGGGTTGTTTTGGACTCTTCAATGGACTTATAAGAACTTTTATGCTGTTTTCCTTTTAAACAGGAAATGCAATGTTCAGGACATGAAAACAATTTTTGTGGTAGGCCTCTCACCAAACCATTTTTTGAAATTTCTGTGATTGTCTTAAGATTTGTGTGTCCCAGCCTTCTGTGCCAAAGTTCTGTCTCTTTGTTAGAGGCAGCTGAGAACAGACAGGCATCAGCTCTGGGACACTCTTTTGACATGTCAACAACATAAACATTGCCACTTCTTTGAGCAACAAGTTTAGTTTGACCAGTTTTGATTATTGCTTCAATCTTTTTGACCATTTCTGGTCCAACAATCCTACAACAGTCTTTTGTGAAGAATGGCCCAAATCCCTTGTCACTCATTTGGGACACACTCAGAAGGTTGAATTTTAGATTGTCTATTAGATTGACATTTTCAAATTTTACATTTCCAGATTGCACTGTACCAGACCCCAGAACCTTCCCTTTACTATTATTCCCAAAGGATATATCACCCCCACCATGGATTTTAAAGTTTTTGAGGAGGGCTTTACATCCTGTCATGTGCCTGGAGCCTCCACTATCTACATACCAAAGACTATCAAAGCATGCAGAAGATCCCTGCACATGAAGTAAAAGGATTAGTTCATTAAGGTCTCCAAAGCCAGCAGGGCTTTGGATGGGGTCTCAACAGTGTCTGGGATGGATGCAGAATGATGGACAGTGGTTAGGTCAGAGGTTTGAACTGTTTTAGGACAGTGTTTCTCTAACCACTGTTGTGGATCCTGACCAATCATCTGCTGGTAACCAAAAGAATGCCTGTTCACTTTGGGTTTAGAGGGCCTTTTGTAGGCCTCATAAACGTGTGGAATCCTTTGGTAAGACTGTTTTTCTCTGCCTTTTCTGAACTGATTGGCAGGGGGTGCATCAGTAACCTGAACATCTCTTTTAACAGATGTTTGGTTCAGCTGTTTTGTAACAGCTGTTTGAACTGGCACAAACAGTGGTTGTTTCTTGGTGAATTTGACAGATGATGAGGATGATGGTGGACTCAAGGATGTTTTAGCCATGTACTCATTATTTTTCACATCAAAGTTTTTGAGGTACACACATGCTTGAGTTTTGTGGTTTGTCTTACCACAAACAATGCAGCTTTCTGCTGAAACAATGACACTTGTTTTGTTTAAATCATAAGCTTTCAAGTGGAAACAATCTTTTGTTAGATGATTCCTTTTTTCACAAAATTCACAAAACAAGTTATCAATTTTTTCTTTCTTCTTTCTCTTTTCAGACTCCTTTGCAGCAGAGGTTTTAACCACTGCTGGGATGTCCTTGAGAGGTATGACTTTAGCTTTTGGAGCTTTAACACCATCAGTTGATGTAAAGTCCATTGGCTTGAAATTTTCAAGAATATCACACTCGTCAGACCAGGTAGGTTTAAACTGATATTTTTCAAGTTCTTCAAAAGTTGAGGAACTCCTTGTTCTGTCAAGTGTGATTTTGTTACCAAGTTTGTCAGTGATTTTCACTTCTTGGCCATTCTTGTTTGTGGGGATGAACTCAGTGGTTACATCAGTGTTTTGAACAGATTTTTCACAAGCAATGTGTTCATCATCATATTTTCTATACCCAACCCCAAATTTCACATTACTTTCAATCTGTTTAGCAAGCATCACCTCATATCCTCTGCAGGATTCCACCCATCTTTCACAAGTAATCTGGGTGGATTCCAACTCCTTTTTGCAACTTTGGTATTTTTCTACCATAGTTTGAAGTTGGGTTTTAGTGATGCTTTGCTCTTCTTTTAGACAGCTGATTTCTTTTTCCTTTTCAGTCAGTTTGTTTTTAAGTTCTTTTAAAGAGCTTTCAAATTTGACCTCATCAGACAAGATTTTATCCCGAAGGTTTTCATTCACCTCTTTAATGTTTGCAAAAGCAATTATGCAATTGTCAGAACACAGTTTTTCAAGAACTTGAGGAGATACCTTGGCAGCTGCCATCATTGCACAATCACATTGATGATCTTCATCATCATCAGCTTTCACCTTCTTTTCACCAGCCTTTTCTTCTTTCTCTTCTTCTTTGTCCTCTATGGACCATGGATCTGTCATTGGTTCAATCAGGATACCTGAACTTTCTCCCAACAGTAGTTCACCAGCCACAGCAGTAACCACTGCTTCAGTCACCTCTTCCACTGTTTCAAAGCTCTGATGTTCCTCCTCTGTTTCAACCCCTCCTGTATTGACTCTAATGCCACCAAACAAAACTCATCATGAGAAGGTTCATTAAAAGCATAGAGTGCAAAATTTTCATCATTAAGGTCTTCAGGCATACTGCTCCAGTCAACAAACCCTTGAGTGAAAAAGCTTTGTTGATCTGGTTGTACTGCTGCTGGAGCAGTGGTTTGAGGTGCAACAGTTTGCACTTGTACCTGGGGAGCAGGGGTTTGAACATATTGGATTTGTGGAACAGTAGTTTGGACATAGTGTACTGGCACAGGGGCAGCAGCATAATGAGCAGTATTCACTTGAGCTGCTGGGGCATATTGGGCATAGTGCACAGTGTTTTGGTTTTGAGGTCTAGGATTTGAGCTAGGGTGAGTAATTATGGGACCAGTAGTTTGACTCCTACATTCCCTAGCGAAATGTCCCAACCTATTACACTTATAGCACTTGATTTTCGATTTATCCAACCCAACCCTTAGATTCCCATGCAGACCTGGGAATTTTCGCCCTGTTCTTTTGTAGAATTTGCTAGTTCTAACACTTAGCAAAGCCAGTTGGTGCAGGATGTCCATTTCTTCTAAGTCAGTGGGATCAAAATGTTGTAAATCATTTAGTTCAAAGCTTAGATTATCTGACATCTGGTTTTCATTTGCAGTGAATGCATAACTTGCAGAGTGAGGATCAGGGTTGTTAAAATTTGCACCAGCAGTTATGTCAATGAAGTGATCATAACCCTGATCCTTACCACTGCTCCCAGATTCTTCTTGACCCAAAAGAGCAGTATTACCGAATGTATAATCATCAACGGCTTTTCCTGACTCTTGTAACTTCCTTTTCTGGTTCAACTCCCTTTCGTAAGTCAGGAGTCGACCATGGAGTTGGGTCAAGGTCAGATCCTTGAACTCAGTTGAATTTCTGGTGACAAAGGCTATAGTGTCCCATTTTTCGGGCTGTGACCTGAGGAACCTGCTATTTTGAGTCAAGTTTGTAAAAGTAGTGTTAACAAGCCTCAGTTCACTGATGAGACAACTAAACCGCTCAAATTGTTGAGTCAGTGATTCACCTCTAACATGACAAAATGTTTCATACTGTTGGTTCAGGATTTCCCTATTGTTTTCTATGACCTCTTCAGTACCTCCAAACTGTTCCTTAAGTGCGTCCCATAATTCTTTGGCACTGTTACAGTGTAACAGTCCAGCATATATTTCATTGGGCAGCGCTGATGCTATGATGCTAAAAGATTTAGCATCTAGTTCGATCTTTTGAAAATCGGTTTCGGTGTAGTTTTCAACTGGTTTTGGAACGAACTTTTTAGCATCTTCAGCACTTGGCACTGAAGGAACATGAGGACCAAAGGTGACAGACCTCCAACAACCTGTGCTTTGTTGAGCGAGGATGTGACCCATCCTCCTCTGCCAGATGTTGTACTCATTTCTTTTTAGCATAGGTGGTTTAAAAAGTGAGCCGATGTTGTTTTTATCATCCTGAGATTGTGACGTCATTCTTGTTGTTTTACAGACACTGAGAAATCAACTTTAATGGTGATTAATCCTTGCTCTGTTTTTCAACGGACGAACAAACGATCAGTATCAACTATTTTGAGCTGAACTATTTACGTCAAAATGATTGTTAAATCAAATTTGACTGTCCAAGCTCTGATACCAATTGTTGGATCTGAGTTTCTTTTTGATTGTATTTTCGTTTGGAATTAAGATGGAAATGGAAGAGTTGTGCAGCGGAATTAAAATGAAAGCAAACTTTGCATACAATCAAACGAGAGTAATACTTTAATCAAACATCTTTACACAGAGAATCGAAAGATTGAATTTGTTTCAACAACGATTACAATGATTGATGATGAATGCAAACTCCCCCTCAGCCAGAGCTCAATAGTTTGTTCGTGCAAAGAAGACGATGTGGTGAAAGAGCTAATAGAACAGTACAAAGTACTGAACTATTTATAGGCACTTGCAAACCACTGAGCATCTTAGCTGACGTCACCATGAAAGTGACATCTAACCTCCTAACAAACTCTAACCTCTGATCTATAAACACTGATGTACTAAACTACTGCTATTACATTACATAATATAAAAGACATTTAAACAGCTGCTGCATCCTTCCACTGTTGTGAACCCAGCAGTGCTTGTCCGGATCAGCAGTACTTGACTCAAGGCAGTAGATTGAGTCAGCAGAGCTTTGGTCTTCCATCAGTCTTTGACTTTGGGCAGTAGATGCAAGGCAGCAGTTATAGGTCAGTACTTAACAAGATCAGCAGATAGGAGGTCAGCAGATATGAAACCACTTTCAAGGGGAGAGATTTGCATGAACCAACTGTAAACGTCTGCTTATTCTGGATCCACTGCTCTCTTCCAGTTTTGGCTTTAATTATCTGTTCCTCTGATAGGGTTCAATCCCAACATGTTTCTTACCAGAATCCTTCTTGTTAGTCTTTTTCTTTGTATCACTCTTCTTCTTGTTCTTCTTTTCTGGAGTCTTTTCTTCATTCACTTTTTCAGCATTCTTTTCTTCGGTTACTTCATCCTCTTCAAATGCCTTCATGCCTTCAACAGTTGGATAAATCCTATCAATGACATAAGAAGTACATGAGTAACTTTTCAACAAATGATTTACTCTTTCAGTCTCAATTCTCTGAGTTTCAAGTTTCTGCTCAAGCACAGCACACTTCTCGATGTAGTTGTTCACCACTTTTTGTTTCGTCATAAAAGCACCCTGAAGTGTCTTCATTGCTGTAGCTTGTTCTTCACTTGTCTGATTATACTGATTCATCGCTTTGTTCAGTACATCATAAGATTCCTTCAAACTATTCAAATTATAGATCAGTATACTGTTTTGCTTCTTCACAACTTCACAGTTTTCACACTTCACTGGAATCTTCTTTGCATCAACTTCTTGATCAACCTTAAACTTTGCAACTTCAACCTTTACTTCCTTTCCTTTTGATCACTGGAATTTCTTCGTCATCACTGCTCACGGGAGTCTTGACCTTTTTCTTCTTCTTTTTAATCTTTTCATCTTCACTGTCACTTTCAGCAATCAGTTTCATATCAGCTTCGAATTTTCTCGCCCAATACTCACGATCATCATCACTATCTTGTTCAACTTTGGAAACAAAAGCTGTGTAAGCTGTGGCTTGATCAGTAATATAGTTATCCCAAGTAAAATTCTCCCAGCTAACACCCTCGGGTAGTTTTTCATCATCTTGATCTATTATCAATGCACTACCATCAACTCTCTTTGAAGAATCTTGATTAACCGCACAAGCTCTCTTTCCAGAATCTTCAATAATGTGCATTCCATGTGCAGTTTGTGCTTGATGTTGATGTTGTTGAGACGGTTGTTGAGCAACTTGATGGTAGATGGCTTTTCGGTAATAATCATTGTTGTTGTTGAAAGGATTCTGAGCTCCACTTGCTTTGCGATTGGTGCACTCCCTCTTGAAGTGACCTTTCTCCCTGCAACGAAAACAAGTGACTTTAGATTTATCAAAACCTAAAGTAGAAACATTAGCCTCACGAAGATCATCTCTTCCAGTGATTTGCTTGAATTTCTCAGCTCTTCTCAACACGCTGGCTAAGCACCATTTTATGTCCATCAGCTCCATCTCTTCAGCATCGATCTGGTCATAATCTTCCTTTGTTAGCATTGGATTCCCGATACGACCTGCAACAAAACAACTGTAAGATTCTAAAACCATTCCTAATAAAGACATGTGGTTTTTAGAAACTTCCTCAGAATAATCTTGATCATTGTCAAGATTTAAAACAATATTGCACTGAAGTTTTCTCCCATTTTTTGTTGCTGAAATATTTTGATCGAAAGACGGAAATGATGTGAAACTTGTTTTGCTGTTTGATCCTGATGATGAACTTCCAGAAGAATTCTTGGCATTGTAAGCAGTTTCTATTTTTGGAGATAAATTTGTAGACTTCTCATTCACCCCTGCTTTGTAATACAACCCAATATCATGTTCACCATCGAAATCTTTCATTCGAATAATCTTTCGTTGCTCCATCTCTTGAGCTTCCAACTTCTCAATGAACTTGCTGAGTGTCAAACTGCTAAAACCTTTCTTGTTTCTAAGCATCATGAGATATGTTCCCCAAGTTTCATGTGGCAATGAATTAGCAAGCTTTTCGATCAACTCTTCATTGTCTTTCTCGATGCTTAATCTCTTCATGTTTGCTAGCAGATTGCAATATCTTTCAATAATCTGCCTTGTGCTTTCATTCTTCAAACCACGAAACAGATCGAACTCTTTCTTCAGAAGTGATTTCTTGTTCTTTATCATTTCTTGACTACCAACAAACTTTGATCTTAAAGCTTTCCAAATCGAGTAGGAAGTTCCATTATGTTGCAATAGAACCAAAATATCTTCTTTCACAGCTTGTTGTAGAAGACTCAGCATCATTTTCTCATCTTTGTATTTCTTTCTAGCATCGGCGCTTAGATCTTTAATCGGAACCACTTCTTCATCATCATTCGTCGGTCGAATGTATTATGTTTCGACACATTCCCACGCATCCAAGTAGTTAGCTTGTACCCAATTCTCGAAACGGCCTTCCCAACCCTTATATTCTTCGATGTTCATTAGTTTGGGCGGTTTTTGCATTGTTCCCGTTTCATTTTCCAACATCGTATTTTGTGCAAGAGAAATCGGAGTTACTGGGGTAGCGAATGCGTTGTAGAAATCTTCGTCCATGTTTCGGATTTTCAAATGAGCTGTATCACCTTTTAACAAATTCCTGACAACACTTCGAACAAAATACAATCAGTTTAAAGATTTATCAATTAACTGAAAAAGACTGGTACTCGAACTGATTAAAATTCTGTGCGGACTAAAAATTGACACACTGTGCAGACTGAAGATTGACACACTGTGCGGACTGCTTTGACCTGAATCGAATTCAAATAACTTAACCTTTTGAAACCTTTGAACTCCAAACCGTACAAACTGGACTGTATCACGCAAACGTAGGTATACCAGATAAAACTTGGGCTTGGGCTGAATACTGATATGAATTGAATTTGATGTGTACTGACTTAAATCTTAGGCCGACACCTATCTTACTTTTTCATGTTAACTAAACATACAAATTCAAACAATCATATCATTTGCATATGCACACCGATAATAAAGCTCAAATCTATTGGACCGTTGATAAAGGATCAATCACATGAACTGACAATCACAAGTTTAATTTGCCGATACCTATTTGAATTAACCGACAATTCTGATTGGACCTATTGATATGTATGAACCGATGGGTGGCCAACAAGTTACAAAAAGTTCACATGCAAATCTGAATAAACCGACATTTTTTTAACAATTTCTCACAAACCGCAACTATAATGGCTGACAACCATGAAATTCTGCAATTTTAAAATGATAATGCTGCCAAACACTATCTCGAGATTCTTAAAAAATTCCCGTGACCCAATGAACCACTTTCAAACGGACATCGTGTTTCAAACGGTCATGTCATCTTTAAACGGACAAGGTGTAACTTTCAAACGGTCAGAGCAGTTTCAAACGTTCATGTGCATTCTCAAACGGTCAGTCACATATTTCAAACGGTCAGGCACATATTTCAAATGTTCAGGGTCAATTTCAAACGGACATGTGCAGATTTCAAACGGTCAGGAACAATTTCAAACGGACAGGTGTTGAACTCGTTCAAACAGACACCAGTTTTTCAGGCCATTCTTACCATTTTTACTTCGAATTTTAAGCTGAAACTTTCAAGGGTTTGTTAAAACACAATTACGCACACATTATGAAAATTTCAGCCGATTTTAACCGTGAAAAATTGTTTAATTTTGAAAGAAGGTGTAGAAAATCAGAATTTGTGGCTGAATTGGTATGAACTCTTCCTCCTGAGCTCTGATACCACTTGTAGGATCGTTTTCAGACCCGAATGAGTCATTCAGAAGAGTTTATCTCAGTTTCAGAGGCGGAAACTAAGAAACTGAGTTCAATTCAGCAAGCAATACACTTAAAACTGTTGTATTATTGATTTAGAACACGTTTACAACCTGACAACACTTCGGCAGCACTTCGTTGTACAAACCGGAAAGTTACAAATGGTGAAAGTTTGAAATCTATTTATAGGAGGAACCCCTGTCTGTTTGAAGGTGTCATGGCACCCTTCAAACGGTCACGACATGCTTCAAAGGGTCAGGCACTTTCAAAGGGTCACGCCACTTTCAAACTTTCAGCATGCTTCAAACTTCCAGGCAACAAATCCGAGACTCGATATAAGACGAAGTCGACAGATGTAGTGCACCAACATAATACCATAGCAATCAATCATAACAATGCTATATGATAAAAACATGAGATGTTCATCCATTAATTAAGTTTAGAAAATACCACAATACCATTGTCTGAAACATCGACACCAAAATAAGTTACAAACCATCACATGTTTAAATGAGTTCACAAGGACTCAACAAAAGATTTTAATTAAACCCTGAGTTTAGAAACATGTATCCCATCCAGGATTAGGATACACCTTCTAAACTCAACAACCATGGATAACATCTTTTATTCATGACGCAGCTTGAAACACATGCATACCCCTGCCAGATCCGTTTAGTTCCCTGAAATACATGTAGTTTGAAAAACATCAACAAAAGTTGAGCGAGTTCATGTGTATGTGTAAGTATGTATAAACCTTTGTAAACAGTGTATGTATGTATGTCCCGGTATGATTGCAAACAAGGAAAAGATCACCAATGGTTTGCAAGGCCACTGATATGTGTGACGGTGTAGGAACACTCAAACCTAGCAAAGTTGTACCGGGCTTCCGCCGGGAAGACATAGTCACCACTATGGGCCACCCTGGCCTCATGGGTGTGGGCTCGCTACACCCAAATAGATCTATCACTCATGCCCCTCGGTCCTGATACGAGGATTAATGGTCCCAAGTATCCGCCTACCCAATCACATGATCTATGGTTCTTTCCTAGGCTAATCATACCAATAGTATTTGTATGTAATCCTTTGGTAACATGCATTTCACCCCCGAAGTTATAAAACTGAAAACAGTTAAAAGAAAAGGGGGACATGAACTCACTGTATTGCGTCTTCAGCACTAGCAACTCAAGTCTCCGCAGCAAACACGACTACCTACGGTCGTCTATTAGACGAACAGGCCGTGCCTTGGCTTAGAGTTTAACGTTTTTGAGTTGCGTTTCTTTTGTTTCCCAATTTTATTCCAAGTTATAATTATTTGTTAAAATAAATTATTTTAACTTTAAATTATATTTCGTTTTGGAATAATTGTTTTACAATATTTTGTATTAATACTTCTCAAGTATTTTCCTTCCCAAGGATGGGGGTATTTCATACATGTATATTTGTAGTCTTGGATAATATATTTTTAAGTCTCACTTAGAAAATATATATAGCTCATTTGTCAAAAATAATGTATTCCAAAAAAAATATATTTTTCCCAAAAATCATACTTTCACTTCTTGTATCCAAATAATATTTACCAGAAATATATGTAATGGTATTTTTCGGAATATTTTGTAAGTTACGTTTTATCGTTCGGTTTCACAATATCAAGTGTGTAACTTATATTTTATTCCTTGTGATTTTTGGTATTACTTTGGAGTTGTAAATTCTTGGTATTTTGTTAAGTTATATTATTTTACCCTAAAATAATATAACTACTCCACAAGGTATACAAATATTCACACAAGTGTCTTAATATAAAATATAAATTCTAAATATATATTTATCCATTTTTATTTACCAAAAACCAACCTCCAAAACTTGTATTTTTGTTACAAAAATTATGGCAAAGTTTGTTTTGGCAAACATGGTTTAAGACATACTTGTAAATACTTGTCTAGAAAATATTTTCTAAGTGTTTGCATTTTTAGAAAATTTCGCCATAGTTTCCTTTGAAAATGGAGGTGTCCATGCTATTTAGTATATCATTTTCTTTTCAAAATCACACACAGTGATCAACAATCAAACCCTAAACATCTTGCACTTACCAAGTGCAAAAACTATTCTATTTACATAATAACATGAACTCGATCTTTCACAAAAATGCGTAGTAACTTGGTAAAGTGCTTAGTAGCCTTAGTTACCCTCCAAAATATATTTACTTCTTGGTAAACTTCATTCTTGGAAATTTTAGATGTTCACAACTTGTAACCACATTTTACAAAAATGTTTCTTTATTAAACCTTCTTGTTTTTCTAGTGTTTCTACATTTATTTTATCACTAAAAATAGTGTAAGTTTAAGTAAAAACCATTATCTATTAGAAATCATATTTTGAACTTGGTTTTGCTGGAAAATCATTCACAAATCTTAGAATCATAAGTCTACTAGCTTACTTTGTTTGTTATGTTACAAGAAATCATTTCATTCATCAAGTTCATGTTCATGCAAGAAGATGATCATCCTATGTTGTTACATAATCATCCTCCCACTTGCTAGATCATGTGTTTAATCACAATCTAGCAATCTTCATGTAATGATCAACATCACAATCTCTAGTAAACAACAATCCAACATCACACATATACTAAACAACATCATTCCATCCATGTATCATCATATGTAAGCTTTATGTTCAAGATTCAAGTTCAAGTCTTTTAGTGTTCTTGTTATTTTCATCGTACTACATCTTTTATCCACCAAAAATAGAAGTAAACAAGAGTTAAAAAGAATCTTACTACTAGCTTCAAGCTAGGGAAGAACAATGATGAAAATTGAGTGGATAAAAGCAAACGGAAGAGGTCCTTGATGATCCACAAGCTCCAAGCTTCGTTAGTGACCTTCTTACACCTCAAGGTAACCTTGGAATGGATGAATGATGATCAAAAATGGTGATGGTGGGGAGGGGACTTTCGGCCGTGAGCTTTGAGGGAGAAGGAAGAGAGTGGTGTGGTGATGAGAATGAAAGATGATCATGTGTTCTTATATCCAATTTAGTGCTAATACCCAATGGTTGTTATGTTCCCTCAAGTACATTCAAGATCTAATCACAATCTAAGCAAGATCCATGAGATTTAGTGAAATCTTATGGGGATTATGGTGGAGCCCTAATTGTGGCGGATTACCATATGTGGGGGGGGGGGGGTTAATGTAAAGTTAAATGGTAAGTGTAGGTGATTAGTTGGAAGATAAGTGTAATGTCTAGTGTTTTAAGTATAGGATGTATTATGTAGTATATTAGAGTGTTCGGGAACCATAACTAGCTCAGAAAAAGTAAAACAATGCTTCTAGCAATATTTTGGTGTTTCGGGTAATGTCCGGTTGTTCGGTTAGATACCGGTTCATTAAAGTGCTAAGTTATACCGTATAGTGTCCTTTGTGTAACTTTTTGTGACACTTTTAATTCCTGACACTTAGGAAAGCATACAGGACCATTTTGCCATATTTTTGCATGTTACTAGCATGTTAAAATGCTGATTTTAGCTGATTAATACAGAATTCTGTACTTTAAGTGGGTTTTAGGCACTTTCCGGCACTTAAACTATCATCTAGTGATGCAGTTTTATGGTCTTTACTTCCCTACACTCCATACTAGTGTAGTACCTTGTCTTTGGCCCTTACGGGGTCTCAAAACATTGGCTGTCTATGTACTGACATTGTCAGCATGTTTCTGAGTTATCCGCTAACGGTGCTAACTGTGCTTTGTGCATCATGTATGTCACTAAAGTTTGTATGCAATAAATGGTTGTGACAGTATGAAATGTGATGCACATGTATGCATGATACAGATATCAGAAAGCAGTTTATATCATCAGTTGTAATTAAGCACAATCATTAAGCATAAATCAATATTAATTAATTGTACGGATACCTGGATTTATGAGGGTTGTCACATCAAAAAGACTTATTCTTTTAACTATCTAATTCAGTGTGCATATCATCACGTGACCTGTAAATAAACTGATTAATCTAACAAAATTTGGGGCATCAACACCCGCGCTTCTATTTAATCTGGAACTTGAGACGTTGCGGTAATATTTATGTGTTGTGCATCATGTATGTCACTAAAGTTTGTATGCAATAAATGGTCGTGACAGTATGAAATGTGATGCACATGTATGCATGATACAGATAATCAGAAAGCAGTTTATATCATCAGTTGTAATTAAGCACAGTCATTAAGCATAACTCAATATTAATTAATTGTATGGATACCTGGATTTATGAGGGTTGTCACATCAAAAAGACTTATTCTTTTAACTTTCTAATTCAGTGTGCATATCATCACGTGACCCGTAAATAAACTGATTAATCTAACAAAATTTGGGGCATCAACACCCGCGCTTCTATTTAATCTGGAACTTGAGACGTTGCGGTAATATTTATGTGGATTTAATTTCAGATAAAATTCATATATGATGCCATTAATTTTAGTTTTTTTCCTCTGTGACAAATGGAACGGTTGGATTTGGCAAAGCTGACCTTGGTCTTCTTGGTTTTCCACCGAAATATTTACACTAGCGATTTCTTTCTCAATTTACTCCGGTTTTTTATATTCGGATAAGAGAGTATTCCAAGGTAGTTCTTTCAATCTTATGATTTTATTTATTTAAATTATTTTTTTATAGTGTTTGGCATTTCTTTGATAGACATTTTTACTTGGAAATGTAAAGACAGTAGCAGTAGCACCATATATTGTGAATTACACTGGGCCCTCTTCCGCCAATACCCTGGTAAGAATATTAATTTGGACATTACGTTGATGACATGTCAGCAGCCCCATCTGATGCCATATATATGCATATGAAATAAATATACTTACAAGTTCCACTAAAGTTATCTTTTTTAGAACAATTAGCTTTAAAATATTAATTTTGACACTACTGTTGCAGGACCCTGGCGGGTGATGCTTAAGCAAACGGATAATTCATATGCTTGTGTTGCTGAAAGTGAAACCCACTTCACCCTTAATGAAGTAAGTACTTCACACTTAGTTTTTGACCCGTTTCTTTTCAAGCCGATTTTGTTTATTTTAGTGTTCTACCCGTTAGGGATAAAAAGGTAGCCCGAATCAACACATTCATAGACATTTGTTTGGTATGAACAGACGAAAGAAGAACTGCTAAGGGTTCTTGGACTGAAGGAGGAACAAGGAAGCCAACTTGAGTTCCTTCGCAGGGGCTATAAGGTAAATTTCTCATTTCTATTCGTTCCTCCAAAAATTCACCCTCCACCCATAGGATGTATTTTTCTAGAAAGTTCCAGGCTAAATCACTCGTCAGCTCATCCATCATCATTATCGTTATCAATATCATTAGATAATAAACTGATTGTAATTCAAAAGATGTTTCTTGGCTAAATTGCTCATTTGACCATTATCATAGTTACAAATTTTCAATAAACAGATAGTAATCCATCTTTTCTTTCTCTAAGGCTTATAAATAACTATAATTTTTATACACTAATGCCTCTTTAAATAAAATGATGTTAATTTTTATACGCTTTGAGCGGCTTTCAACCAACTGTTAGCCTGTTTTCAATTTCGTCATTTTTTTATCTTACAAATTTGACCCCTTAAAGGCTTTGTAGAGTTCAAACTTTTGACCTTCTTCCATAACCCAAATTGACCCGTTTACCATTTTTTTGTACATTTGGTATAATTCGGTGTGTTGTCTGCAGACTGCAACATGGTGGGAGGAAGACGTTGATTTTGAGTTATCATCAGCATGGCGTAACTAAGTTGAACCCAAAAAAAAAAAAAACGGGGCCTAGTTATGATCATTTCATATTGTTTTTACTTGTATATCAATCAGTGCACATATTTCCTCTTAATTTTTTTTCTAAAGTTTTATATACAAGTATCAGAATATAATTTTCTATCAATTGATGTCGAAGACAAAGGGCAGGCATTGGAGCAACCTTTTAACCTATCTATGTGAAATCAAAATCGGTTAACTTGGGTTATATTTTATTATTAACACGTTATATGGGTAAAAATAATAAAATTAGTTAAGAAGAAAACCGGTAAAAAGTTTTCTATAGCAATACCAAAATGCTTACCGCCTCCGGAATTGTTATATCAAATAAACCTTAGATCATCTTAACAACAGTTTTTAAGTTTATATTTAACATCTATGATTGGGTTTTGAACAATATGGGCTCGGATTGAAACCGGTCATTTTATCAAAGCATATGATGACAAATAAGAGTTATAGAAACTATATGTATTATTATTTTATAGAATAAACATAAAAAGACAATCAATACAAGAATTCATAAAACCCCCAACATAGCTATTCAAAACCTGCGGTTGAGTAATTTTTCTGTCCTACAGGTTTATTTACCACAATTTCCCCCAGAATTTCTACATCCCATTTTACACCTTTTTTACTACTTCAAAGAAAATGATCATACGAAGAACAAACTTACTAACACAAACAACACGACACAACATTATCCAGTTTTGATACAAAGTTTTCAAATTTTGAAGTAAAGCATGCAACATATTACAACATCAACAAGAAAACATGTGACAACAATACTTAGGTATAACATCATAAACCATATACCTTAATTTACTGAAGAAACCAAAATATGCAATCCTCCATGATCTTCTCACTATCAACGGACCCACAATCATCCAAAATCCACGCCCAAATCCAACCACTATGCTTATAATCAACCCCCAATCTGCTTCATCCTCTTCTTTTTTCTCTTCTATTGTATGAGTTGCTGCTTTAACCAGTTCACAACCATTAGTTTCAGTTAGTGGAGCTCCACAAAGTTTGTTGCCAAAGAAGCTAGACTCATCGAAGCTTTGAAGCTGTGTACCTGTTGGAATTCTTCCTGTTAAATTGTTGAAGGACACGTTGAAGCTACTCAAGAAATGTAAACTTGACAAGCTCATGGGAAGTTCCCCGGAAAGCCTGTTTACGGATAAATCTAAAGATATGAGTTCTTTCATGTTTCCGATCTTCTCTGGGATACTTCCACCTAATTGATTTCTTGATAAATTCAACGATGTTAACTCCAAGAGGGACATTAGCTCACTAGGAATGTATCCGGTGAGATTGTTACTCGAAAGGTCTATCTACATCACTAATGGAAGAATACTGCTATATGTGTCCTCTCGTCCGTTCGTCACCAATGAATCACCAGCAATAAAATGTCCAGGTTGTCCAATGGGGTAAGAAAAGTCATGTCCTGAATTACTTTCTATGCCAGAAAGGATACTAAAGTTGTTGAAGCATCCCGGAATATTTCCAGAGAGGTTGTTATGAGCAAGATCTAATATTTGAATATGTCTAATATGACAAAGCTCGTGAAGAATATTTCCGTCAAAACGGTTGGATCTAAGCTTAAGAATTCTTAAATGAGTAAGTTTTGTTCCAATCCATGTTGGAATGCTTCCACTAAGTTCATTCCTTCCAAGTTCAAGAACATCTAGATCTGTTAAGTTCATTAGAGAAGTATGTAATCTTCCGGAGATCTTGTTCCCGTGCATGTTCAGATACTGTAAAGGTAAAGAACCCAATGTTCTTGGAATCTCACCAGACAAACTGTTATTCCCCAAATTTAAGATACCCAACCTTGGCCATTTCTCCCAACACTCTGGAATGTCACCCGAGAGATGATTATTTTCCAAATTAAGATAATATGTTATTGTCACACCACTGGAACACAATAAAGGGTGTAACGATCCCCAAAACCCATTCGAGCTAATGTCAATAACTTGAAGTGTTTCAGGGATACCAGAGAACGTTAATGGTCCTCGGATATGATTATTTGACATATTCAAATAATATAGATTGGAGAATGATCTTACAAATGATTCGGGCATGGGTGATGAAATGCATGTGTTGCTTATGTCTAAATCCCTTAAATCCTTCTGTGATTGCAACCACAACGGAAATTGAGGCCCTAAAACCCAATTTCTCAGAAACAAGGTTCCCAACTGGAAAGGGGGAATCCAGTTTGCAACTTGCAGCCTTAAGATTAATTTGTTAGCTGATCCTTTTAGATCCTTCAAGCTCACTAGTTTGATAAAGTGAGCTTCTGTCACAACACCTGTAAGCAAATTATAAGAAAAATCTAAAGAAATCAACTTTGAAAGTTGTCCGAGGCTATCAGGAGGGCTGCCATCCAGTCGGTTATACCTAATAATCAACACCTCCAATGATGATAATTGTCCAATCCAGTCCGGAAAGCTTCCATTTATTTGGTTATCACTGACATCCAACCATTCCAATGATGATAATCGTCCAATTGAGTATGGAATGGGACCAGAAATTTGGTTCCCGCCCAAGGATAGTGACTCCAAGGCAGGTGATTTGCACTCGAAAAAACTTTCAAGAAAATATGTCAGACTAATATTACCAATATTGTTACCAGACAAATCAATCTCTCTCAAGTTAGAAAACCAATCAAAATTGGGACCAATGTTAGTGGACATAAATGGAGAGGTCTGTAATCATCAGCTTTCATTTCAAGTTAGAAAACCAATCAAAATTGGGACCAATTTGTGAAAAGTAGAAATCAGACTTTGAATGAGTCCAAGTAAACCATGAAAGGTGCATGACTAAATCTGTCAAATGAAGTTTTAATCATCTTTGAATCATATAATCATTTGAAAGTTTTAATAGAGAAAACAACACGAGAACCACAACCAATTCATGGCCTGATCATAAATTGACCATGATATATTTATCAAGCCGAATTTTGTTTTTCCATGCCAGCATAATGTATAAACACCCACAGGCAATCAAGGAATTTTTATATATATTTTATCTTCAGTATATATAAATAAACATTCTTTCAATTTTTTTGGGCTTTTGGGCATCTACCTATATGCAAGCCTACTTAACATGCAGTTTAACATCAACTCTATCAGTAGGATTTCAAATTTAAACTAACATCAACGAATAAATTAGAAAAAAATATATTCAATCCTGGTACTTATAAGTTTCTTAATCCTTAGAGTTAGGTGACCCGGGGCGCTCCGTGATGACAAATCCTTTACCCGTTGAAGGTAGTGAAACACCGCCGCCACCACATTTATTCACGCGTGGAGACTATAACGCGTCCTCATCATCACGCGTTGTAATTGAAATTTTGGAACGTTGAAATGACCGTTGGTGAAAAAATTTGACCGTTTGTTTATGATTTGGCTATATATATACACACACAATGCAATTATTTAAAATACCAAACAATACAATTCTTCCAACACAAAAAATACAATCTTTCAAACTTCAAAAAAATTCAATTCAACCCAAAATGGAAGGTTCAAACAAACGAGGTTCGGGTTCGAAGAAAAAAGCCATACGACCGAAGGTTCGAGCTAATCTTGGCGAGCCGGCGAGATTTCGATTGCAAGACGAACCCAACCCAACCAACCGTTTCAAACCCAACAATTTCCACCATTTCAAACCCAACCGTATCAAAACCAACCTTTTATTCCACCATTTCAACCTCAACAATTTCAAACAAAACCGTTTCAAACCCACCATTTCAACGTCGACCCACTAGAAGATCACAATTTCATCCACCAATTCTCCCGTGCATACCGCGAACCACAACAACAACTTGATGACGATAGTGAACCGGTTGAAGAAGAAGAAGAAGACGATCAAGAAGTTGAAATCGTCCCAACATCCGCTCGGAGAGCTTGGAGGAGCGAGGAGGAGGTCGCCTTGTTCAAGGCACATACTTGCACAACTCCGAAAACAAGAAACATTCGAATGAGCAAAAAATAGACTTGTTTTGGAGACAAGTTATATCTCATTTTGGCAAACTTCCCGGTTCGACCCAACGAAACATGGATTAAATGACTTCGAAGTGGGGAGATTTGAACCGAAAATGCGTAAATTTAACGCATGCTTCATTCAATTGGTACGTTATTTATAAAGTAAACTGTTTTTTTTTATAAACCGTAAACCCTTTTTTTATTTTTAAAAACAGGAAACAGTTTTTTTTATTTTTAAAAATAGAAAACAATTTTTTTATTCTAAAAAGCAGAAAACTGTTTTTTTATTTAAAAAAAAAAACAAAAAATGTTTTTTTATTTAAAAAAATACAAAACTGTTATTTTTTTATCTTATTTTATAAAAAAGTTTTTTTGTATTTTTTTAGACCTGAAATTCACAAAACGGAGCGAGCAATGCGACTATCATAAAAAACGACTTAGAAGACTATTGCCGGTTACACAAGCATAAAACTTTTCCACATTTGGCGGCATGGGAGGTTGCGAGACATCACCCGAAGTGGGTACCGGTTGCATTGGTCGACATGGATGGACTGTAACAACCCGACTCTTCGGGTCATTACTCAGATCTGTCATTTATTGCTTAATTGACTTGTACTGTCGAGATTTCGATTATCGCAATGGGTTAAACGACATTTTAAACTATAATCTACAACGCGTTCACAATGTTTATTCAAAACGCAGTTATCCCAACTAAATGCTATTAAAACGCATACTATTTACACGCTTTTTATCGCATATTACATCGGATGTTTATACCAAACGCTATCACAACGCAATCTCAACGCAAACTCGAAACGCAGATTTATTTTCATGCATTTATGTGACTGTGTGTTATTTATGTGATTATTTGTTTAAATGTTATGTGGTTATCTCAACGCAACGCTTACTCGCAACTCGCTCAAACGCAACACAACGCTTAACGCACGAAACGAAGGTTGGAAAACCAACTTGCACAACTTGGCGACCATTCGATCGAATGGAGATCCGTCCGGATGGCCATCTGACCGGAACACCATCCGACCGAACACTTCGTCCACCGCCTTAATCTCTCTCTCTCTCTCACCCTATAAATACCCGTACACTCTATTGTTCACTGATGTGACAGCTCTATCCGACCCAACTCGCTCCCAAGTCATTCTCAAGCACTTTTCTCACGATTCAAGGCTATTTCATAAGAATTTCCACCTAAATCTTGTACTTCCATCATCACTACACACTTCTTCATCATCTTCTCCATCAAAATCTCTGGTTTTCATCACGAAATCACCTGATTTGGACCCCTTGAAGGTGACATCATCTCAGTTGCTTATGCAATCGGTTGTGTGACATCATCTCATCAAGTTTGGCTCAGATCTAAAGGATTTCCACACTCATAACTTGAATTCTTGTTGAGAATACGACATAATTCAACCTTTTTCAACTGATTTCTACCTTTCTTCAACTTTTTCTTCACTTTTTACAAAAAGCTGATGGAATCTAGACTCAATCTGACTTTAGACTCGTTCCTTAGTTTAGAGCCGGCTTGAAAACGGAATTCCACTGGAGAGATGACCGAGTCACGAGTTGAACACGAAATCTCATCAGGGACGGTTAGTTTGATCGAATTGGGTGATTCCCATCCAATTGACTGAGTGGACTTGGTGTGGATTCCCGTTGTTTGACACGTCGTCACGCCGTCTCCGTTAAACTTCAAAACTTTTAACTTAGAAGATTTTACAAAATTTCAAACCAACAGATCGCCCACTCGAGTGGCCATCCGATCGAATGACCATTCGACCAGGTGAACTGTCCTTTAAACTAATCCTTGTTCAAAACGATTTGACCAAAACTTCAAACTTCCAAACTCTCGATTGAATAGCCATCCGATCGAATGGCTATCCGTCCGGATGACCTTCTGACCGGGTGACTTGTTTAAATACTACAACGAAAACTTCAAAAATTTCAATACGCTTTACAAACACACTCATTCTTTCGAATGGTCAACCGTTCGAATGGTCATCCGTCCGGATAGTCATCCGTCCGGATGACCATCCGTCCGGATGACCATCCGTCCGGATGACCATCCGTCCGGATGACCCGGATGACCATCCGTTCGGATGGGATAACCCTATCCGTTCGACTCACCATTCGACACTTAAACTATTCGACACACTGTTTTACGCATTGTTCAACGCTTACACTATTGTTCAATGCTCAGGCTAAACTCCAACGCGCTCCCTTCAATCCAAGTCTGTGTGTACTAGCTAAATACGCACTGTGAGTATACTCGAACCCTTTTTAGCTTAACGCACTTTTGTGTGTTACATACGTTCTCTATCAAAACACATCAACACACAACGCAAACACTTTTAAACGCTAACCGCTCTCGCATGTTATACGTGACTCGATGAATGCTTGTATGTTATGTTTACACAGTGATTGTTTTGCCTGACATCTTAGCAACGATAGTACTATAGTTTGGACTCAGCACCTGTCGTGGACAGGGGTTGTTAAGGGCCTTACTTCACATGGTCACAGTTGTCACACCCCAACCGATGGCGGAAATATCGGGGCGCGGCACTAAGCGTTCAGATTGCTCATGAGTTTCTATAACACTAATAGTTTCAATAGTAATTAATCAAGTTTCATAGAATTTGTCTAACAGCATCCACGAATCAAACACAAATTACCAAATACAATAACCAAACATTGTTCAAAGTTTCTAGATTAACTAAGATGTGTTTCTAAGCAGCATCCTAGCAAGTTTCTTATTCCAGCTACTATCAACCTGCAACATGTATAAAATACTATCAAGAAAAATGTTGGCGAGTATACAGGTTTGAGTACATAATAGCATAATAGTTTAAAACGTTCCAAAACTCATATCCAGCAATAAACACATATACAAGTTTCACCATGTTATTAAACACAATCCAAGTGATAGACAAAGTTTCCAATGTGTTAACCGCTTTCCCAAGACTCAAGGAAAGCTAAAATGTCTCCTCCTAACATGTAACGCCCTGCGTTTTCATACTTTCCATATTTAGAAACCATTGCTTGAAATTCTATTTTTTTGGAAATCTTGTATTCCTTATAATTGTATTTCGTTGTATCGTTGTAAAATCCGAGACTTTGATCGTAATGAAACGAATCTTTTATACATCGTTTATACATGTTTATACATTGATACGTGCACTCGTTTGATACATGGTTCGTAATTCGTATAAACATAAGCTTAACTCGTAAACAATGATCGTGTATTCGTAATCCTTAAATCTTCATACATTTAAACACTTAGTTATTCGATTATAAGATTAAGTTGTATGTTTTTTTCACTTGATCATACCAAACTATAAACCATACATACTTGTTACATTTCATGTGTTATACACACCTATGTTATCACACTTTTTGCTAAATTAAAACATGTCATTTATACATTTTGGACCTTGTTACAAGTTACATACATACTAGACACCATGTAACACTTTATTAAACATCAAATATATACCTTCTAATGTCAAAAAAATAAAATAAAATAAAAATTATAGGGCTGTTAACAGCCTTGCATCAGCCCACTTAATTTCCTTGTTTTGAGTTATTTAGCCCTCTAAACACTTCCAACGCCCAACCCAATGAAACCCTAATCCATCCACTATATAACCCAAGCCTCCTCCAAGCATTTTTCACTTTCTAAACACTCTCTATTCACTTCTCAAACAGTCCAAACCATAGCTGATTGTGGAAGTTCGAGCAGATTTATACCACTTCACTAAAGTGAGCATAACTCACTCAATTCTTATCCGATTCACTCGATTCTTTTTCCTACTACTTTGTATTGACCTTAGCTACGTTTCCATGGGTTTTCCTTGGAAACCAGAGCCTGGAATGTTGCCAAAAGGGCTCCAAAGTGGACTGATTTTTCTGATCTTGTTTCAAACTTTGATAAACTTGTTTAAACTGAGGAAACGCATCTCAACCCTATGTCCTTATGCTTATAACCACTTCTATGGTTAGTTAGGCTTAAAAACAAGGTTGAGACGTTCAAAATCTGAGGTATAAACCTCACAAACTTTCTGTTTTGTTCAAGGGTTTTAACCCACAACTGATGCTAAAGTTCAAGACTTAATGATTGTGTGATTTAGGATTAGCTTGGGCTAACCTACTTGAAAATCCACACATTGCTTGATGTTTTCTCATGGATCAGTTGTTCATATTCTATTGTTTCTTGTAAGTTCATAACCCTCCTTGTTGTTCATAACAACAAGAGTAGTGGTGAACAATAGAAGTACCAAAATGGAAGCTTTGTTCTTCCTACCTCATGTATGAATTCCATGATACTTAGAGGTGCCTAAATGAAGACTTTAACCTTCTACCTCATGCTTGACTTATAAGATGTAATATACACTATGTAATACTTATGTAACAACCAAATAATCGAACTCTTAGTGATGAACTAATGGACATTCGTCAAGCTAGTAGATTGTATCATCTTAGGCCTTGACAACTTGTCACGATTCTAATGGAACTTTGTTCCATGAAAACATTTAAACTCTTTTGGAGTTTCATACTGTCAAGAACACGTGTCATAGGTGTTAGATGATTATTTTCATATGTTTATTTTTCATGTTATTTAAACTCCAAATCCCTAGAACTATATGTAAACACCTCTTAAACTCCAAATCGAACACATTCAACATCCTAGTCTCAACAACTTCGTCACATGGGATAATCGGAAAGCATATGCAACTTTGTGAGTACACTTTACCCATTTTCCTTTTAATACGCTTTGGGTGCAACATGTTTTATTTGTTAAAATGTACGATTCACAAACATGCTTTTATTCGTTCAATCCTTATACATGCTTTGCTATGCTTAGGTTCATGCTAGAATACATACTACTTGTTAACTCGGCTTAACAATTATAGCGTTGTAGGAGTAGTACACCACCCGACAGGGTTTTGTTGAGTCTTTATTCTATGACGGTCTCGTCGCTTTTGTGTCGAGGGATGCTAAATACTAGTGGACACTAGAGTTGACATATTTTATGCATGATAGATTGACCTTGTATACCAATTGCTATGTTAGATTGAAAATACCTTTTCATACATATGCCACGAGTCTAAAACTAGTGTACTCGCCAATACCTTTGTATTGAACTATGCTTTTAAAACATGTTGCAGGTTTAGCGATGATGTTGATGATGCATGGAATCTAGTAGGATGCTTAGATACACACTTTAAATTTTGTATTGTATTTGTATTGTATATCATTATTCATGTTGTATTTGTTTCAAATCCTTGTAATTGACTTTTTAGAAATGAAATGAAAATTTATCATTTAAATACTTGTCACAAACAGTGTTATGAAGTCTCTTGCAATCTATTTCGTCTCACTCCGATGTTTCCGCCATCGGTTGGGGTATGACATATTGGTATCAGAGCCATAACTATAGGGAATTAGGAAAATTTCCATGCTTTTGACCTAGTCTATAGTTAAGCACAAAAATTCGACCAAACTTGCTTCACATGCTACTTTTATGGAAATATCTTTACATGTTATTCTTGAAATGTCTCTTACGTATTATTTTCTTAAAATGCTTTATGTGCTTATACTTGTTATTATTATTTTGAACATACGTCTTTTACTCATTTATACTAAATTCGAAACCACTTGTAATACACAAACGAGACGACTTCACCAAAATAGGCGTGAAACCCACAATTTGGTGAAAGACTCTCAATCCACCTATTCTTTTTACACGAAATTCGCCACTAAGTTAGGAGTGAGATCCTAACCTTGATGGAGAATTTCCGCTTTCAAATTCTAGTGGACCCTCGTCAAAGTGTTGAAATTAAATTTTGACCCGACGAGTACCAACCACACTTAGGATACGAAATCGTCAAGTTAGAGGTGAAACCCGCACCTTGTCGACTAGTTCCACTCCTTGAATTTTTTATAAATCCCGCCAAGTCTCGAAATTTCGATTGATTTGGGACATGTAGTAACCGGAAGGGTAAATACCGTTAACCAACTTGTCGGAAAGAGTATTCCACCTATTAGGCCAAATCATGCTCCTCAAATTCGAAAGACTTTTTGAACAATTTGGTTAGTCAAAGTTCCGTTTTGGAACCATCCCAAATTTTAATCAAACATGTGTTTCTATTATTTATTTTATTCCATGCAATCTTTCAAATTCGAATTTACTTTCAATATTTTCTTCTCACACACACATCATACTAAATCTTTTTCAAACATTTATACGTATGCATGATTTCAAAACGTCACTCAATTTTGTTTACATTCTTTATAACGCCAAAATGGAGACATATCATTGAGTTAGGAGTGATTTCCTTACCTTGACGATTAACTCCACTCCTTTTCTTAAAACGACCTCACCAACGACTTAGAGGTGATTCCCTTACCTAGGTGATCGTTACCAAAACTTTCCTTCAAAATACTCTATCAAGCAAACACAATCATGTTTCATACCTAAATCATTTATCATTTATGGAAATACCTACTTATATAAATTCCAAAATACATTGTTTTATCAAACGTACTTCTTATCCTACAATATATTTTCACATAACTCACATACACGATGTAACACCCCAACCCGGAAGGGCTGACGTGTCACAATAACAGTGATATCATAAACAAAAGTCATAATTCCATTTATTTATTTGACAAGGATACAATCACATAACAACGAAACTTAAGGTTAATATACAAGCGGAAATATTCGACTTCATTAACTAATATCTTCAGATTTATTCCTAAGCTTTATTCTTCTCTCTTTTCCCCGCCCAAAGTAACATGCAGACCTGTATATACAAAAATTTACGGAATGAGCCTAATGCTCAGTACGGAATAATAGGCTCAAATAACAATTAACGCTTTATAGAAATGTTATCTGAATGGAACTTATTGTGAAAATGATACGATGCAAAACATAATTTCATAATCATCTCTTACGGATGTACCCATGAGCAAACTTAAAACGTGACAATACACAGGTAGCTACTCCTGCATAATTATCACATGAGATGGCGAATTGGCATACCCGTTATCCACCTCCTTATACTTAAATCCTAGGATCGATCCATACGCCCCCTAATAGCCTTATGTACCACACTTGTACTTAAGAGACGCCGTGAACTAATCTATCCGTCACGGTTGGAGCACATGATGTCGATGCCGCAACAACATGCTCATGGGACACTCCACGAGAAGCGATACTCAGGGTATCAGAGTACAAATGGTCTTATTCACATAACTTATAAAACTTATTTTCATAAAACGGAACATATATTGGAACATGCGATAATGAGTATAACAACCTTATCGCATGACATGAAAGCTAAATCAAATGATTAGAATAGGAATCGAACGGACTGTCAAATGAATCGATAATCAAAGACGTGAGGAGTTTTTAAAAAATATAGTAATTTAGTGGTTTTTAACAATTTGAATATGAAGCAATAAAGAGTGGGGTAAGGATCCGTACCTTAATAACTCCAAAGTGAAGCTACCTTGTGCTAATATTTTAGATTTATACGGGCAGAGTTTAGACTACTGATTAGTCTTTTAACCTAATTTAAATAACATGCACACAAACTAGGTTAGTAACTTAATACAACATTTACGATAACTCACGAGATCAAATTCTCACAACGAACGGCAAAGTGCGATACTTAAATATCCATCGAATTAACGACGAACGACAAAGTACGATACTTAAACTTATCCATCGAATTAACGACGAATGACAAAGTACGATACTTAAACTCATCCATCGAATTAACGACGAATGAGAAAGTACGATACTTAAACTCATTCATCGAATTAATGACGAACGACAAAGTATAACCCTAATGTGGGCAGCACTTAAACATCCATTGGATATATTGATCGATCGGACAATGAATCGTAATAGCGATCGAGTTATTACCCTGTTCTGCAGCACCCCGCTATACTTAATTTGTGTTTCGAGTGTGTTGATTGTGGTGAACAGACGATAACTCGGTGCCTAGAGCGAATTTCTTCGTCGAACATACGCATAATTTCAAGTGCCAATGTCTTCTATTTATAGCCCAATTTTGGTCAGCCCTACGCATCGTAGCACTATAACCCCTACGATGCGTATGGGACTCTTATCAAGCCTGCGCATCGTAGGCTTTAAACCCCTACGATGCGTAAGGGACATGTTTTCACTATAGTTTTGCCACGCGTGGGACTAGGCTAGCTGAGTCGACGGAATCATTAAATTCAACTTCGTCCGCAAGTTTATTAAGATAATTATCAAGTAGGGAATACCCCCCCCCCCCTGTGTTTTAGGGGCCCTAATCCTGATTCTGAAAATTCTAGGGTTTGTACAGAATTACTTGGGTATCTTAATTAGGGTTTTCTAGTGGGTAATTTATAAATTACTATTATTCTTTTTATTTCTGGAATAATGATTTTAAATTTATGGGCATTACAACTATTACCCCCTTAAAAGAAATTTCGTCCTCGAAATTTTTCAAATAAGAATATAACCTATCACATAAGTAACAGAAACGGAACTTTCATAGCAGAGTTACTCACTTATATAACCAGAATCTCCTAAACACACATGTGTATCTGAAATTCATAACTAAGGTCATGACTATAATTGTCAATTACCTTACATATGTGCCCTAATGGTCCTCCTATAACGCATCTTAATAAAATATCTTACCGTACGAAAAGTCAATGGAGACTTACAGATACTAGAGTGACTATTGGTACTGATATTTCCTACATAGATATGCTTAATCATAGCTAAGATATATTCACATATGGTAAAGCATAAATGACCATAAACAGAAACAAATGAACATATATCAAAGAGCAAGATTTACCGTTACTCGACTAAAATTCTATTATTAAAATAGATTAGGGTATAGAGAGCGAATTGATTCTTCAGATTCCCATGTTGCTTCGTGTTCAGAGTGATTTTTCCAGAGGACTTTAATAAACGGAATTACTTTCCTACGCAAAACCCTTTCTTGTCGATCTAAAATGGCTTCTGGTTCCTCTTCGTAGGACAAATCCTCGTGAATTGTAACTAACGGATAACTAATGACATGGAGTGGATGATAATTATATCCTCTTAACGAGGAGACATGAAAAATGTTATGAACGTGAGAGAGCTGAGGAGGTAAAGCCAGTCGATATAACACTTCTCCGATTCTTTCAAGGATTTCAAACGGACCGATGAAACGGGGACTAAGCTTCCCTTTAATTCCAAATATACGAACGCCACGCCAAGGTGATACCTTTAAGAATACGTGGTCACCAATTTTGAATTCGAGTGGTCGTCTATCTTGATCTGCATAGCTCTTCTGTCTGCTCTGAGCTTCTTTCAGTTTTTCTCGGGCCATAGTGACTTTTTCATTTGTAATCTGAACTAGTTCTGGCCCTTCAATAATCTTTTCTCCAACTTCATCCCAGCAGATCGGTGCGCGACATTTCCGACCATACAAAAGCTCAAAAGGTGCCATACCAATACTTGCTTGCCAACTATTGTTGTAAGCGAACTCAACAAGACCTAAATATTCATCCCAGTTTCCAGACCATTCAAGTGCACATGCTCGGAGCATGTCTTCCAAGGTCTGAATCGTGCGTTCCGACTGCCCATCTGTTTGTGGATGGAAAGCCGTACTAAACTTCAGTCGTGTACCCCAAGCTGCCTGAAAACCTTTCCAAAATCGTGAGGTGAAACGTGGGTCTCTATCGGAAACAATGGAAGATGGTGTGCCATGGAGTCGAATAATTTCTTGAAGAAATATTTCGGATAACTTATTAACTGAAATTCCTTGCTGAATTGATATAAAATGTGCTGATTTCGACAATCTATCGACAACAACCCATACAACATCATTTTTCTTGAAAGTCTTAGGCAAACCGGTAACAAAATCCATTGTGATTTCATCCCATTTCCTTATGGGAATATCCAATGGCTGCAACAAACCACTTGCTCGTTTGTGTTCAATTTTCACTTGTTGGCAAGTGAGGCATTTACTTACGTATCGAGAAATGTCTTCCTTCATGCCATTCCACCAGAAATTTTGTCTTAAATCTCTATACATCTTGGTAGATCCTGGGTGAATTGAAAATGGTAAGTTGTGAGCTTCGGCTAACAATGACTCACGAAGGGTGGAGTCATTGGGTACACAAAGTCTTTTGCCGCACCAAATCACCCCATGATGGTCTATACGAAATTCAGATTGCTTACCCACCTCAAGATTTTGCACAATTGCCCAAAGTTCTCCATCTTGCTTTTGTGCATCTTTGATTCGTGATATGAGGTCGGGTTCAATCTGCATTTTAGCTAGATATCCATCAGATTTACTAACCTGAAGCCAAATGTTCATTCTTTCGAGATCCTTCCTAATACGAGGCTGAATTTGTAAGCAAGATATAGTCCCGGAATTCTTTCGGCTCAACGCGTCAGCTACCACATTGGCTTTGCCTGGATGGTATTGAATATTTACGTTGTAATCTTTTAAAAGTTCTAACCACCTTCTTTGCCTCATATTTAGCTCTTTCTGGGTAAATATGTACTTGAGGCTCTTGTGGTCGGTAAAGATGTCACAACTTTCACCATACAGATAGTGTCGCCAAATCTTAAGTGCAAAGACGACTGCGGCTAGTTCTAAATCATGTGTAGGGTAGTTAACTTCATAAGGCTTTAACTGACGGGAGGCATAAGCGATAACCTTCCCATGTTGCATTAGCACACAACCTAATCCTTTCTTTGAGGCATCACTATAGACTTGGTAACATCCTGATCCAGAAGGAAGAGCGAGTATCGGAGAGGATACGAGTCGCTTCTTCAATTCTTCAAAACTTTTCTCTTGTTCCTCATTCCATGAGTACTTCACCCCTTTCCTTAGGAGTTTTGTGAGTGGTAAAGCAATTACCGAGAATCTTTCAACAAATCTTCGGTAATAGCCAGCAAGACCTAAGAAACTTCATATTTTGGTAATAGAAGTAGGTCTTGGCCATTTTGTAATAGCTTCAACCTTTGTTGGGTCTACCATAATTCCCTCTGCTGATATGACATGACCTAGAAATGCCACTTGGCTAAGCCAAAAGTCAAATTTGGAAAACTTAGCGTACAACTTCTCATGTCGCAAGGTTCCAAGTACTGCATGTAGATGTGCTTCATGCTCTTCACGACTTTTGGAATATACCAGAACGTCATCGATAAAAACAATTACGAATTTGTCTAGGAATTTGTGAAATACGCGATTCATCAAATCCATGAAGACTGCGGGTGCATTAGTTAGCCCAAAGGGCATAACCAAAAATTCGTAATGACCATAACGAGTACGAAAGGCGGTCTTGGGAACATCATCATTCTTGATCTTTAGCTGATGGTACCCGGACCTCAGGTCGATTTTTGAGAAGAACTGAGCCCCCTGAAGTTGATCAAAGAGATCATCAATACGAGGCAGAGGATACTGATTACGAATAGTAATCTTGTTCAACTCTCGGTAGTCAATACATAAACGCATACTACCGTCTTTCTTTTTCACAAATAAGACCGGAGCACCCCAAGGTGAAACACTGGGTCTTATGAATCCTAGATCTAATAATTCTTGGAATTGTTCTTTCAACTCCTTCAGTTCCATTGGAGCCATACGGTATGGAGCTTTAGAAATAGGTTCGGCACCAGGGATCAAGTCGATGGTGAATTCTACCTGACGCTCAGGTGGTAATCCCGGTAGTTCATCCGGAAATACATCAGGATATTCACGAACAACGGAATGGCTATCGATACTCTTAACACTAGCAGAAGTATCCTTAATCGATGCCAGGAATCCAGCACAACCGTTTGATATGAATTTTCGAGCTTTGAGTGCAGAGATAATTTTAAGACATTTATGAGCTTGAGTTCCCTGATATAAAATATCAGGATGATGAAGATCACCGAAAATAACACGGCGAGAATGACAATCTATAGTTACATGATGTCGAGACAACCAATCTAGCCCTAGAATAACATCAAAGTCACACATATGTATTGGAAATAGGTCTGCCTTACACACAATAGATTCAATACGGATCGGACAATCCTTATATACGTAAGTGATTACGGATGAATTTTCCATGGGAGTGGAAATGGTTAAGGTATGATTTAAGAGAGTTGGTCTTATCGGAAGGTACTTAGTAAACGAGTGGGATACTAAAGAATGAGTCGCTCCTGTATCGAATAACACATAGATACTATGTTTACCAAGCTGAAGGGTTCCCGACACAGTACCTGGGACATTAGCAGCATCAGTAGCAGAAAGTGCGAAAACTCTTCCTCCAACATTGGGTGGTGCAACGTTTGGTCGGTTATTCTTCCTAGTGTCTTTCTTTGTACACTCCTTGATCATGTGTCCAGTTTGGCCACATCTAAAGCATGCTCCTGTACTTCAGTGACATACGCCCTGATGTCGCTTGCCACAAGTATTACATAAAGGATATGTAATCTGATTCAGTGGTTGAGTTCTAATAGGTTCGGCAGACAACTGAATCTGGTTTTGAGCAGGCCTCGGGTTTTGCAATCTAGGTTGCCATGGACGTGCCTGATTTCCAGAGTTTTGATTTCCTTGCATTTTACGATCTTGACGCTGTGGCGTAGTGGATGATTGGCCATTTTCCTGCTTAAATTGTCCTTCCCTATTTCTCTTCTTATTATCCCCAGTTCGAGATAAGAATTCTTTCCTTTCAAATTCAAAAGTTTTGATTGCATCAGCAACTTCGGTGATATCCTTAAATTTCATGTACATGATCGACTTCCGAATTCGATCATTGACTGCCCACTTGCATTTTTCTGCCTGGACTTCTGCTGATCCTGCAACGTCTCCTACAATACTAGCCAACCTTGAAAATCAAGTAATGAACTCAGAGGCCGGTTCATCACTCCCCTGTCGAATTATTGCATACTCCCTGATATAAGCTTCTTTATCAGCGGTCGAAAAATACTTGTCGTAAAAGATGTTATGAAAGTCGACCCATGAAAAATTAGAGTCAAAATCATCCCCTCCTTTGACTTGCTTATATCCTTCCCACCAAGTTTGTGCGTCATCTTCAAATTTGTAGGTAGCCAATCTAACTTTGTATTGCTCCGGAACTCCAAGAACTCCGAAGATCTTTTCAATATGAGCTATCCAGTTCCTTGCTTCGACTGGATTAGTAGCGTGACTAAAGGATTTCGGCTTTTGTTTTTGGAATTTACTAATCCATATGTCTATACTATAATTAGTATTGTTCGTGGTATTCTCACGAGTTTCACCACCAGGGATTGGATTCGTGTTATTACCTTCTGGATGACGAGTTTGTTGAATAACAGCCTCAGCTGTTTGAGCAACCAGGTTTGGAAGCAACCCGGCAACAGCCTGGTTGATAGCGTTAATTACGTTTGGATCAACTGGAGTCTCATTCGAAGAAGTGTTGTTACGTACAGGGTTAGTACGTGTATTCCTACGTAGCGGACGACGAGGAGGCATCTATACGAATAAACATAGGAGTTAAACCAAATAAGAGATCAAGTTGAATCCTATCATAAATATCTACCCATTCCTCACAGGTTTTAATTACTATCTTCAAGTTTTCTACAGGAAAGAGCCTTTGCTCTGATACCATAGCTGTAACACCCCAACCCGGAAGGGCTGACGTGTCACAATAACAGTGATATCATAAACAAAAGTCATAATTCCATTTATTTATTTGACAAGAATACAATCACATAACAACGAAACTTAAGGTTAATATACAAGCGGAAATATTCGACTTCATTAACTAATATCTTCAGATTTATTCCTAGGCTTTATTCTTCTCTCTTTTCCCCGCCCAAAGTAACATGCAGACCTGTATATACAAAAATTTACGGAATGAGCCTAATGCTCAGTACGGAATAATAGGCTCAAATAACAATTAACGCTTTATAGAAATGTTATCTGAATGGAACTTATTGTGAAAATGATACGATGCAAAACATAATTTCATAATCATCTCTTACGGATGTACCCATGAGCAAACTTAAAACGTGACAATACACAGGTAGCTACTCCTGCATAATTATCACATGAGATGGCGAATTGGTATTCCCGTTATCCACCTCCTTATACTTAAATCCTAGGATCGATCCATACGCCCCCTAATAGCCTTATGTACCACACTTGTACTTAAGAGACGCCGTGAACTAATCTCTCCGTCACGGTTGGAGCACATGATGTCGATGCCGCAACAACATGCTCGTGGGACACTCCACGAGAAGCGATACTCAGGGTATCAGAGTACAAATGGTCTTATTCACATAACTTATAAAACTTATTTTCATAAAACGGAACATATATTGGAACATGCGATAATGAGTATAACAACCTTATCGCATGACATGAAAGCTAAATCAAATGATTAGAATAGGAATCGAACGGACTGTCAAATGAATCGATAATCAAAGACGTGAGGAGTTTTTAAAAAATATAGGAATTTAGTGGTTTATAAAAATTTGAATATGAAGCAATAAAGAGTGGGGTAAGGATCCGTACCTTAATAACTCCAAAGTGAAGCTACCTTGTGCTAATATTTTAGATTTATACGGGCGGAGTTTAGACTACTGATTAGTCTTTTAACCTAATTTAAATAACATGCACACAAACTAGGTTAGTAACTTAATACAACATTTACGATAACTCACGAGATCAAATTCTCACAACGAACGACAAAGTGCGATACTTAAATATCCATCGAATTAACGACGAACGACAAAGTACGATACTTAAACTCATCCATCGAATTAACGACGAACGACAAAGTACGATACTTAAACTCATCCATCGAATTAACGACGAACGACAAAGTACGATACTTAAACTCATTCATCGAATTAATGACGAACGACAAAGTATAACCCTAATGTGGGCAGCACTTAAATATCCATTCGATATATTGATCGATCGGACAATGAATCGTAATAGCGATCGAGTTATTACCCTGTTCTGCAGCACCCCGCTATACTTAATTTGTGTTTCGTGTGTGTTGATTGTGGTGAACAGACGATAACTCGGTGCCTAGAGTGAATTTATTCGTCGAACATACGCAGAATTTCAAGTGCCAATGTCTTCTATTTATAGCCCAATTTTGGTCAGCCCTACGCATCGTAGCACTATAACCCCTACGATGCGTATGGGACTCTTACCAAGCCTGCGCATCATAGGCTTTAAACCCCTACGATGCGTAAGGGACATGTTTTCACTATAGGTTTGCCACGCGTGGGACTAGGCTAGCTGAGTCGACGGAATCATTAAATTCAACTTCGTCCGCAAGTTTATTAAGATAATTATCAAGTAGGGGATACCCCCCCTGAGTTTTAGGGGCCCTAATCCTGATTCTGAAAATTCTGAAAATTCTAGGGTTTGTACAGAATTACTTGGGTATCTTAATTAGGGTTTTCTAGTGGGTAATTTATAAATTACTATTATTCTTTTTATTTCTAGAATAATGATTTTAAATTTATGGGCATTACACACGAAATTCTTAATCATACCTTAAAACGTTTTATTTCCCAAATTTCAAAACCTTACGAAATGCTACCTATCAATTTAATCGGTCCAATGAATCTCTGGCCCATGAACTTCATATTCAACTTAATCACTAAAACACGCACATGTTATATCATCATACTAGAGACTTCCATTCTTAATCAAAATCAAACCAACCTTTCTCAATTACTTATAATATCTTATACATGTTATATGATCGTTTTACCAAATACTCTTTTCAACATCAACAAATCATTTGTTAAAACTTTTAACAATCACTAAGTCCTTTTGCTAAATTTCTTTTCTAAGGATCCTCGTTTTCACAAGAACCTCCTAAATTCATAATTTCTTGTTTGATGAAACAAACTTAATTTTTATCAAAAACATTTTTCCTACACCAATTTATAAAACACGTGGGACAGAAGACTTCATGGGGACCGACCATCTTCGGATTACGTAAACTCTTTAAAACAAACGTAGCATTTCCATTCATTACAAAATACATTATGCTTAACCAATGAGTACTTTATATCCTCTTACATATACAAACTATATTCTACCCTTCAAATCAAGCTCAATCTAATTTTGATTCGATTAACTCAACGTTTCGTTTAAACAACTATACATGCATATCATCATACACATTTTAGTCGACATCTCGCGATAACAGCAATCATATAGTTCATATTTACATACTCAACCTCTTGAATGCTTTTTGTCACACCCCGATATTTACAGCTCAGCCCGGTGGGGAGTATAGTGACGTAAGATTTATATCGTCATAGTTGAACATACACTGAATAGCACAATGGAAGTCTTGGAATATAAAATATTATTACAAACCCAATTGTCAGAAAAAATACTGAAATGATAATTACATACGAGCTTGTAATATTAAATCCACGGGCGGATCTAAATCAAATACACAACATGTTCAACAGACATAAGGCATTACGGACTTGCAAGATCCTTTACTTAACGCCCAGAGCTCCCAGCCAATTTTGTATAGCACCTGTCACTTAGTCTTTTTGAAAAATACTGTTTACACTGGTAAATACAGTTAACCGACACATTTGAAAATGTTTATGAAAATTGGTTTAGGTGCACAAGGCACGAAAATATTTTATGAAAATTTATTTAAATGCACAAGGCACAAATATTCTTTTATAACTTGGGAAAATTATATTAATAACAATCTTGTATCAGATTTACATGTGTGTCCAACATTTAGGGCAGGTATAAATAAACCGAACAAGATTAAACAACACACCACAAATGTAAACTCACGGCGGGTCACCCCAGCAAATGAGTATATCTTTTACATACACAACAGACAGGTGTATGCCTACACCTCGTGCTTAAGCCGTGGCCATTTACGATTTTTAAATGAGCCAAGGATATCCAGGTTATGGTCGTTAACCCCCAATGTTATTTGTTATCAAGCAATACTGATTAAAACGGGATTATAAAATTTAACCATATCCGATTAAAAGGTTTCTACACCCGACCAAGCGGTAATAATTTACCGTATCCCAAGCCCGTATAAGGGAAAAATAAGTTAAAAGTATTTACCTGAGCTACTACTCGATTTACAGCAAGATTTATATGACTCAGCCGTATCCAATTTAATTAAATGCAGATAGCTTTTACCGGGAGGCTCTAGTCTGGAATGATGGTAATATATAACCAATTTAGAATGCTAACGAGTCTTGTTTAGGTCATAGACCCAGACCGGTTAACTTAAAGTATTAGAAACAGTACGATACGCTGGATTAAGCGATGACCAGAATGGAATGTAATTTAGACCCAATAAGTATGAAGACTTGTATAATATGGGTAAACTAAATACATTCTGGATTTTAAAGTAAAAATGATAAGGTTTAACCCGCTTCGGTAAACTTACGCAAACTAGTTACGTAAGTCTAACCGTACGTGTATATGCAATAACGAGTAACCGGATAAGTCATGAACAAGTTCCATATGCCGATATACTTTAGACAAGTCATAATATCAGTAGGATATCAACTCGTATACCCGTTAAGGTTTTAAAATCAAACTATGCCTCATAAGGGCGTTTTGGTCATTTTACAAAGTATAAAAGAAAGTTGAGCACAAACTGATGTTGCGATCATAAACAATATTTGAAAACACTTTATTTATGATATAATATCAGTATGATATCAAACATACGTGTGTTTTATAGTTTAAAACCAAACTATGCTCCGTAGGGGCATTTTGGTAATTTCACACATAGTTTTGAAGGCTAATTTGGGAATCTGAGTTTATATTATATACCTACTGTAAAAATATTTAAAATTATTTATAAAATCATTAGGTAACAAGTCTTGATTGGTAGTTATGGTTTAAAATCTTACTATGCGCCGAAACGACGTTAAAGTCGTTAAATGACGATATTTGCGATCTTTTAGGAAAACTAATGTTATGATCAGGTTTATATGACCAAAATATGTTAATTAATATAAGATATCAGTAATAAAAAGGTTTTGTATGAAAATTGTGCTTTTAAATCATTTTAGGTGCAAAAAGGGCATTATCGTCATTTAAGGACGTAATTCAAGAGCGTATGCGTAAACTCAGCTTGTAAACTGAATGAACATCCCAAATTGTCCTAATTATGATATTACATCAGTAGACAATGTGTTTGGTATGAAAAATTAGGCTTAAAACCGATCTACGCGCATAAAGGGCATTTTGGTCAATTTAAAGCATAATTTACGATATTATATGCAAACTCAGTTTATGATCAGATTTGTAACATCAAAATATGTTAAACATGTTAACATATCAGTACCTAAGTTGTTTGAAAGTTATTTGTGACAACCCAAACTTTCAAGGTTAGTGTCGTTTAATCTTGTGATCTTAACTTCTCGTTATTCTCCTCTAATGCGTTATGTGTTCTGTACCGGTATAACTCCGTTGAGCTTAAACTAAAACGTACGATAACTCTGTTGATATTACACACTTATGTTTGTGGGCCGTACCCATCACACGTACTATTGGGCCGCCATTTTATATAAACTAACCCGGCCCAAATCCCCTTAGATTACTTCCTTGTGTTTGCTACTTCTCGGCCCAACCCACTCTCCTTAAACAACTTGGCCAAATTCCCCTTCTCTCCTTATGTATGTAAGTTAGGTTTTTATGTTACAATTAGTTACAAACCCTAAATAATCCTACCCCTCACTTGATTTGCGACGGCTGACGATACCCCCCCCCCCATCGAAGTAATCTTATACTTGTGAGGCATCACTCGTATACTTGCAGTTGATCGGTATGAGAGTTAATATTTTACATGTTTTATGTTATGTTTGTACATGTTATCGATTGCATGGATTATGAATGATTGCAATATGTTAATGTTTCTGAACCATGATCATATATGTTACTGAATATTATTGCTGAATTGGGTTCGAGTATGTACGGGAATTAATGAACATGATAACATGATAGAAAACATTAAATCTGAGTATGATATCGTTCAACAGGGAACAAGAGTTCCATAGTTTAGAGATACTTGTGCAAACTGAATGTTGAAATTGAATGTTAGAGTCTTACTGAAATGTATTGGTAATACTGATGACAACAATTAATTGTATTGTTAATTTGTTTAGAAATTGAATCATGCTGAAACTGATAGGCCACGATCAGATATCACGAACACTCTGATTTCTTTGTATGTTAGTAACGACTGCCAGTTAGGGTTCATGGGAATCTAGAGGGAATTTAGGATTTTCTGGGGGCAGCAACGAAACTCCAAGCTGACGAAACATGGGTGTTTCGTCGGATGAGTTTTGGGTTTTTCCAAGCTGACGAAACATGGGTGTTTCGTCGGATGAGTGTTGGGTTTTTCGTCAAATGATTATGGGGTTTTCCGTCGACAAGGGCTGTGGGTTTTTCGTCGAGACAATAAGTAAACCAACTGAACAGTGTATGATGCTTATAATGATAGATGTTAGACTTATGAAATAGTGTTATTGCATGTTAATAAGATTGAGAAAGAAACCTGGTTGGTATTGTGAGTATAAAACCTACCTATTATATGTTGTGTGTTGTTATGACCTACTCATGGAATGTAGACTTGTTTGGGAACCGAATGTCTGATATGTGATATATGATATATGGTGGTCTTAACAGCAATTGCAAACTGTGAAAACACATGTACTGTTAGGTGATTTAATTGCATGCGAAACCCATACGCTTGTGAGGTGATTTCACGATAAAAGTTATAGATCAACGAGTTGCATGTTTAACAGTTATGATGCATATAAGGACGTGTGACTTATTTGTCTGCTACTTGTGCAACGTGTATGATAGACATGTGTTATGTGAGAACATTATACTAACTGTCCTTGGTAACCACGGTAGGGTTTAGTTGATTAACGGGAACGGGTAATGTATCAAAACATACCAAGCAAATCTAAGGTGAGTTCACTGCTCTTTTTCCAAGCATGCGTCCCTGGGAGGGACATCTGGTAAACGTTACGGGGAGGAATGTCGGGTAATGGGTTTGACTGGAATGTTAAACCTGGGTTGTTGGTTAATACACGTCTATATCTATCACTCAAGTCCCTCCTAGCGATTGTTACTTGTAGGGCAATGAGGTATTAGTTAGTAGCGCTACTTTGATTTGGCACCCTCACACCGCATAGGGGAGGTTGGTGATGAACTAATGACCCCGATCTTGACTATTGCTTTGATAGAGGAAATGGGATTTAGGGCAAATAATCTAGAGCCATCGGCGGTAAGCGTCTGATTAACAACATCGAATATGTGAAACATTTTAATCTGGTAACTCGTAACTAAACACGTTAACAAAACTTTGAACTCACCAGCGTCGTCTGACACACTTGTCTGCATGCTTGCAGGTCTATAAGTTTATATCATTGGGACTTGCTATTTGGGATGTTGGAGTGGTCATGGGTCGAGATACTTTGAAACGCAAGACAAGTCTAACGGTTTTGTACATGTGGTTTATGAAACGCTTAACAAATGATTTGCGCTTCCGCTATATACGATGAATTACACTTAATGTTTTGTATCACTTTATGATAATGAATGAAAGTTTTATTTAAATATATATTTATGAGTTCAATGTGATTGGTGGCAAAGATCCCGGTATGTCACACACCCCGCGGTGTTCCCGCTAGTGGTACTTTGGGGGTGTGACAGTTTGGTATCAGAGCCACTGGTTATAGTGAACTTGGTTTTAAAACGTTTTTATAAAACTAGACTATAACCAAACAGTTCTGAAAACAAGAATACGACCATGACACTCAGCTCCAGATAGCAAGGTTCGTCTCTCGTTTACTCATTGCACAGCATAACTAGTGAACACTTACATATGATATTGCATGTGATTGCACGTTTAGCACAACAATATGAATTCATGTATTACTTGCATGTGTTAAGTGATTGATAGTGTGGTGTTACCCTGGAGTTTCGTGGCCCCTGTTTTGTGGTATTCTTTGTTTGACATCTGAGTTTGAGGAACCATTTGACATGAGTTAGGAGGAACTGAGATGAGCATGCAAATCACAACATTATTGTGGGTGCACACATAATAATAATGTGTGGTGCATGCGAGTCCCAGTGAGCCTTAACAAGTGAAAAAGGGGTTCTGTTCTGTTATTCGATCACGAGAAATGTAACAAACCCATAGGAGTCATAGCAGTGATTGTCTCCTACTTGAATGCGATCTTTTCACTTCTCTCTAAATCCTTACAAATCTCGATGCTAGCGAGTATTACCTGAACACCCATCTGAACGCCTAGTGAACTGTGTGGAATGTTAGGTTCTAGTACTAACGTCCTTGAGCTGGATGTCGCAGCGTCAAATGATTGGTCTATACCTTTCTCGCCTTTCTTTGTTTGCTGGAACTCAATGTATTGACGCCTTAGAACCCGAAGTGCGATCACTTCTGCAACACTCTAGCAACACACCGTGTATTATTTAATCAACTTGGAAGATCGATGGACATGAGGATGAGTGTAGTACTTTACCGACCTCCGTATTTGAACAACCCTGGTTATCGGTGACGAACACCAGCGAATTGGCTTCAATTGAATCTTTAACCCTAATACGCGACTTATGGGAGTCGACTCTTACGAATCAATCGGGACATAATCGAGGACGGTTGATTGTAGAGCAGGAATGTGTAACCGCCCGCACCATGAGTAGTGCCTTAGGACGTGGCATGGAATGTGAAAAGATGGACCTTGTTGGTGAAAGGACGCAGGACACCATTATAGGCAACAATATTAGAGGCAACAGTCACGGAAACATCAAGGTACTCGAAATCATAGCCTACAGCAGGGAAACAGAGGTGACTTTGAAAAGGATTGACTGTTGCCAAGTCAAGGTGACAACAACCAAGGGAACGACGACAATACTGGAAATTCTCGTAACGAAAACAACACTGGAAATGAAGCTCATGGAAGGACATTTAGTATTGGCATAGGCTATGCCGGGCATCATAGCAACACGATAGCTTGGATGGGTAGCTATTCGTTTCATCTCTGATTTGTTTGCCCCTGATGCTTCTTGAAACCGAACCTGATGTGGAATCGGCTGATGGCAAGTCAAATTTTTTTTTGGGATGCAAACTCGACCTTGTGGGACAAGTGTTCGACATCGACCTTCTTTCTACTACCCTTGATGGTTACAATACAGTAGTTAGTGTGGATTGGTTATCCAGAGATCGTGTAGGTATACCAGTGAGGAGGAAGTTTTGTGGGGAGAATCATTATTTGTTCTACAGCGTTAGAGTGGTGCAAAGGTTAGCGCCATTTCAGTTATGAAGGTCAGAAGTGTCTACGGAGGGATTACTCCGCTATATTAGCAACCGTTACTGATGATAGGGCTAAGGAAACAGGGGATCGAGGATCCACCAATCGTTCGTAATTCCTTTCGGTGTGCTACCCAAGGAACTTTCAGGATTACTTCCACAACTGCTAGGAGAAATCTCAGTCTGATTTCACGCCAGAGGCAGCCCTGACTACACGCACTCTTACCGTCTTGCACCAGGAGGGTCGCACGAGCTGTCTAATCAACTGCAGGAATTATTGAACAGGAGTTTTGTTGAACCTAGCTTTTCGCTTTGGGGAGCCCAGTGTGTCCGTGGAGATAAGCCTTTTCATATGTGTATTGATTATCGAGAACTTAACAATGTGACAGTTAAAGACCGCTTGCCTCGACTATGTATTGGCAACCTGCTGACCAGTTGCACGGGTTAAGCTCCTATTCGAAGATTGATTAACAAACGAACTATCATCAGATGGAAGTCCAAGGGGAGAATGCTCTTATAATCCATATAGAACTCGATGTGGCAATTGCAACTTTGTACACCATGATCATTGGGTTCATCAACACACCAGCAGCTTTTTGGACCACAAGAATCGACCGTGTTTGTTGATGACGTTTTGAATCATTACTAGGAGAAAGGAACACCATGGGCGGTATATGTATCCTATTCTAGAGCTCCTGAGGGAGGAGCCACATCACGCGAAGTTTTGTTAAAGGTGATTTCTGGTTTCGAGAGGTACATTTTTGGTCATATAAGCAACTGAGTGGGAATACACGTGGATCTCGCTAGGATCCATTTTGATAGAAACTGATCGACAACAAGGATCCCTTCGAGGATACGGTAATTTTTTTTTTGGTCTCGCTAGATACTATCGCAGATTCATCACAAGATTTTCGAAGATCTCGTAGCTTTAAATCTCTTTAACACAGGAGGGTGTTGTGTTCGTGGAAGACAAAACAGGAGGACGTCTTTTCAGCTCTCGAGTTCCAACTCTGCAATCCGCTGAGCATCGCCTTTACCCGAGGGTGCGGGTGATCTAGTGGTATTCCATGATGATTCGAATCAGAGTCCCAGTTACACACCGATACAACACGAGAAAGTGATGGCTTACGTAGTGGAATTACAAGAAGAGTTGCACGAATCACAACCTGCGATGGAAATCATGGTCTTTGGATTTTAGTTGGAGGCATTACTTGGATGGTACCGAATACACTACTTAGACCGATCACAAGAACCTCCCATGTAATCTGGCTTCAAAAGAGCTAAATCAGGTAATGACATCGCTGGATGGAACTTCTGGATGATTACGACTGTGAAACTTGATTGTGCACGATCTTTGCGAATCACTATCGACTCTAACCTACCTGATCAGACTCGCTCTGTTGAAACTACAGAACTGAAAGAAGAGAGCCTTCAAGTTGGAACCATGCGGGGCATGGAGAAGCAACCTTTGGCAGGTCAGACGATATTCGCTATCTCATGGAACGAATGTGGATCTCATTATGCGGCCACTGCAGGGAATTTGTGTTGAGCAAAGAACACCGGCCTCGAAATTCTAGTCCTCAGGGTTCTGATGAGAGCTATAAGGATCTATAAACTTTGTACTGGTGATCGGGCATGATGGCCCACCTAGCAATGTATGTGAATGATCTTTGTCTTGTGGGAAAGTCAAGGTTGAGTATCAGCAACCAGAAACACCCATATGGAAATAAGAATAGACTGCCATGGATTCTGTCACTAGTCTACTTACAACTCGAAATGGAAACAATATCACCTGGGTGATAGTTGATTGTCTCATGTTACCGGCACACCTTCTTGCAATCAAGGAAACTGACGAGTCTTCACATCTGTGAATGTTTCTCTGAGAGAGGCGGCTTTTAGGCACGAGGTGCCAACTCCTATTACCTCTGATTTTGATCTATGATTGATTTATGACAGGCAACACACAACACCCTTGGCTCACGTCTAGACATGAGCATTGGACAAACAGTCAAAGTAAACGAACCATCCTGACACTCGAAGACATGCTGCGAGCATGTGTGTGTTTGGCTTTAGTGAGAATTGGGAGGACTCTTATCTTTGGTTGAGTTCTACTATAGTTGTTACCATCCTAGTATTCAGACATCTCCGTGTGAGGCATTGCTTGGGTGACAAGGCCGATTCTCTTGTTGGACTAAGGTGGGTGACAACCTAATCATAGGACAAGGACTTGTGCTTGAAACCTTTGAGAAGATTGTTTAGATCAGAAATCATTAACGGCAACGCATGACCGTCAGGAAAACTGATATGCTTAGGAAACACTGGGAGTTCCCTGGAAACGAACATATCATAATCGAAAGTCTCACCCTGGGAGGGTGCGGTACGCTTTTGGGAAGCGTGGCAAGCATTATCTGTGATATGTTGGGACAGTCTGAAATCTGGATGGAATCGGTGACGTGGCTCCCAAACTCGAGTTACCTAGCGAATTAGGTAACATTCATGATGTAGTAGATGCCTCGAACCTAATGAAGCGTTTGTTCAATGAAACACTTGTGATACCCTTGTTAGCGCCTAAGGTTGATGACAAGTTGTAGTTTGTCGAAGAACCTATTGAGATCATGGACCGGGAGGTCAAGGTGCGTAAACATAGTTGAATCCCGATTGTGAGAGTTCGTTGGAACTCAATACGTGGGCCGGAGTTCACGTGGGAGCGCGAGGATAAGATGAAACTCAAGTATCCTCAACTTTTTTTTCCTGATGACCAATTTAATTCTGGTGAAGTTGGTGAATTTCGGGACGAAATTCCATTTCAAGTTGGGGATGATGTGGCACCTGGGGAAAACCTGCAGCAATCTTGATTTATCACTTCACTCCTTCACTCCTCTGTGCTTATTTGTCAAATTTCAGGACGAAATTTCTTTCAAGTTGGGGATGATGTGACAACCCGAACTTTCAAGGTTAATATCGTTTAATCTTGTGATCTTAACTTCTCGTTATTCTCCTCTAATGTGTTATGTGTTCTGTACTGGTATAACTCTGTTGAGCTTAAACTAAAACGTATGATAACTCTGTTTGATATTACACACTTATGTATGTGGGCTGCACCCATCACAAGTACTATTGGGCCGCCATTTTATATAAACTAACCCGGCCCAAATCCCCTTAGATTACTTCCTTGTGTTTGCTACTTCTCGGCCCAACCCACTCTCCTTAAACAACTCGTCCCAATTCCCCTTCTCTCCTTATGTACGTAAGTTAGGTGTTTGTGTTACAATTAGTTACAAACCCTAAATAATCCTACCCCTCACTTGATTTGCGACAGCTGACGATACCCCGCCCCCCTATCGAAGCAATCTTATACTTGTGAGGCATCAGTCGTATACTTGCAGTTGATCAGTATGAGAGTTAATATTTTACATGTTTTATCTTGTGTTTGTACATGTTATCGATTACATGGATTATGAATGATTGCAATATGTTAATGTTTCTGAACCATGATCATATATGTTTCTGAATATTATTGCTGAATTGGGTTCAAGTATGTACGGGAATTAATGAACGTGATAACATGATAGAAAACGTTAAATCTGAGTATGTGATCGTTCAACAGGGAACAAGAGTTCCATAGTTTAGAGATACTTGTGCAAACTGAATGTTGAAATTGAATGTTAGAGTGTTACTGAAATGTATTGGTAATACTGATGACAACAATTAAATGTATTGTTAATTTGTTTAGAAATTGAATCATGCTGAAACTGATAGGCCACGATCAGATATCACGAACACTCTGATTTCTTTGTGTGTTAGTAACGGCTGCCAGTTAGGGTTCATGGGAATCTAGAGGGAATTCAGGATTTTCTCGGGGCAGCGATGAAACTCCAAGCTGACGAAACATGGGTGTTTCGTCGGATGAGTGTTGGGTTTTTTCCAAGCTGACGAAACATGGGTGTTTCATCGGATGAGTGTTAGGTATTTCGTCAAATGATTATGGAGTTTTTCGTCGACTAGGGCTGTGGGATTTTCGTCGAGACAGTAAGTAAACCAACTGAACAGTGTATGATGCTTATAATGATAGATGTTATACTTATGAAATAGTGTTATTACATGTTAATAAGATTGAGAAAGAAACCTGGTTGGTATTGTGAGTATAAAGCCTACCTATTATATGTTGTATGTTGTTATGACCTACTCATGGAATGTAGACTTGTTTGGGAACCGAATGTCTGATATGTGATATATGATATATGGTGGTCTTAGCAGCAATTGCAAACTATGAAAACACATGTACTGTTAGGTGATTTAATTGCATGCGAAACCCATACGCTTGTGAGGTGATTTCACGATAAAAGTTGTAGATCAACGAGTTGCATGTTTAATAGTTATGATGCATATAAGGACGTGTGACTTATTTGTCTGCTACTTGTGCAACGTGTACGATAGACATGTGTTATGTGTGAACATTATACTAACTGTCCTTGGTAACCACGGTAGGGTTTGGTTGATTAACGGGAACGGGTAATGTATCACAACATACCGAGCAAATCTAAGGTGAGTTCACTTCTCTTTTTCCAAGCATGTGTCCCGGGGAGGGACATCTGGTAAACGTTCTGGGGAGGAATGTCGGGTAATGGGTTTGACTGGAATGTTAAACCTGGGTTGTTGGTTAATACACGTCTATATCTATCACTCAAGTCCCTCCTACCGATTGTTGCTTGTAGGGCAATGGGGTATTAGTTAGTAGCGCTACTTAGGTTTGGCACCCTCACACCGCACCGGGGAGGTCGGTGATGAACTAATGACCCCCATCTTGATCATTGCTTTGATAGAGGCAATGGGGTTTAGGGCAAATAATCTGGAGCCATCGGCGGTAAGCGTGTGATTAACAACATCGAATCTGTGAAACGGTTTAATCTGGTAACTAGTAACTAAATACGTTAACAAAACTTTGAACTCACCAGCGTCGTCCGACACACTTGTCTGCATGCTTGCAGGTCTATAGATTTATATCATTGGGACTTGCTGTTTGGGATGCTGGTGTCGTCATGGGTCGAGATACTTGGAAACGCAAGACAATTCTAACGGTTTTGTACATGTGGTTTATGAAACGCTTAACAAATGATTTACGCTTCCGCTGTATACGATGAATTACATTCAATGTTTTGTATCACTTTATGATAATGAATGAAAGTTTTATTTAAATATATATTTATGAGTTCAATGTGATTGGTGGTTAAGATCCTGGTACGTTACACTGTCACGGCCCCCGACCCGGTTTTACCCGTTTCAGGAGCCGCGGGACAGAAATCCCGTGGTATTTAATTTAATCACAGCGGAAGATTTTTTTAACAGGATCAATTATTCTTAAAACTGCTCATTTGTATATAATATAGGGATAATTCCCATATTTTACAAACACTTGATTTCACTGGGAAATCCTTTATTTTCTTTAAAACATGTTTCTTTATTTATTTACATTGAGCCACTTTCTAAGCTTGTAGTGCTACTCGGCACTTTTCCTTTGCTCACAACAGATCACCTGAAACATGTTTGAAAAAGGTTTTGTCAGCGGGAAATACTGAGTGAATCATTCATTTTACAAAAACGACTCGTTTGTTATAATTCACAGTATTAAGAGAGATTACAATGTTTATTTCAACCAAATACCCACAGTACTTGTCATCGACACGTTTCGGTGACAGTGGTCATATTACTATTGAGTCCGTTCACCCAATAGTAACGAGTATCATTAATTAGGTTCGCCCACCTAAATTGATAAAAACAGTAATGTGCACAATACCCCACATACCGGCTGTAATTTGGTGACTACATATACTTAATCACTGTAATTATAATTTTGAAAATAACCATACTTTTGTAAACAGATTTGATAAAAAGAGAATGACTCACATTGTAGATTTTAATGAGCAGAATATAAGCCTACTGATTAGCCTGAATTAACCTAATTTAAATAACAATGCACACACAACAGGTTAGTAACTAATACAGCAGTTACGACAATTCACGAGATTAAACCCTCACAACAATTTATTAGTGCAATACTTAATAATTCAGTGGATTCTCAACGAATGACAGAGTATAGTCCAAATTCGAGCAGTACTCAAACATTCAAGTCGAAATCACAATGAATTAATAAAGTATAATCTCAATTTGAGCGGCACTTAAACAATCGTTGGATAGTTATAATCGATCGGACGTTGAATCGTAATAGCGATCGAGTTATTACCCTGATTGCGGCAGCACTTCGTGATCAGTGTGTGTTTTTGATAGTAAACAGACGATAACTCCCTCTACGAAACTTGAATTTACGTCGTTCCAATTCCAAATTTCAAGTCCCGACGTCCTCTATTTATAGGCGGATTTTAGGTGTGTCGCGGCCCGCGTGAGAAATAAGCTTAACTTTACGCGGGCCGCGTAAAGTTTTGTTTTATGTGTAGGGTTGCCACGATTGGGACTAGCCTTGCTGACTCAACAGAATTCGTTAATTCAACTTCTTCCACACGTAATTTAGATAATCGTCCACTACGGTATTACCCCCCCTGAGTTTTAGGGGCCCTAATCCTGATTTTGAAAATTCTGGAAAAATTAGGGTTTGGGCAGAATCACTTGGGTCTCTCAATTAAGGTTTCCTATTAGATAAATTAATTAATTAAATATGACTTTTGATACGAGTTGTTACATTCTACCTACCTTAATAAAAATCTCGTCCTCGAGATTTACTGGAATAAATGAGGATATTTTCGCTTCATTTCTGATTCTAGCTCCCAGGTGTATTCAGCTCCTCTCTTTGAATCCCATCTGACTTTGACTAAGACTAATCGTTTATGTTTGAGAAACTTTATCTTTCGATCCTCAATTTGAAGGGGTTTCTCAACAAATTTTAACTTTTCGTTTACCTTTATATCTTGGAGAGGTACTACCAAAGATTCGTCTGCTAGACATTTCTTGAGATTGGATACATGAAATACATCATGTACTCCAGCTAATTCTTCTGGTAGTTGTAAACGATAAGCAACTGGTCCTATACGTTAGATCACTGGGAATGGTCCTACGTACCTTGGACTTAGCTTTCCTTTCTTTCCGAATCTAACTACTCCTTTCCAAGGAGAAACTTTCAAAAGTACTTAATCTCCAATTTGGAATTCTATCGGCTTGCGGCGATTATCTGCATAACTCTTCTGGCGATCTCTAGCTGTTTTCAATCTTTCCTTGATTTGAGTTATCTTGTCGGTCGTTTCTTGCACTATTTCAGGCCCTGACAATTGACTTTCTCCTATTTCTGCCCAACAAACTGGAGTTCTACACTTTCTTCTATAAAGTGCCTCAAATGGAGCAGTTTCAATACTTAAATGATAACTATTGTTATAGGAGAATTCAATTAATGGTAAGTGATCATCCCAACATCCACCAAAATCAATTACACATGCTCGGAGCATGTCTTCCAGTGTTTGTATTGTCCTTTCACTTTGTCCGTCTGTTTGAGGATGATATGCAGTGCTTAAATTTAGTCGAGTTCCCATTGCTTGCTGGAAACTTTTCCAGAAATGGGAAGTGAAACGACTATCTCTATCTGAAATAATGGAGAGTGGGACTCCATGTAAAGATACTACTTCGTCTACGTACAACTTGGCTAACCTTTCCATACTAAAGGTTTCCTTCATTGGTAGAAAATGAGCTGATTTGGTTAATCGATCCACAATTACCCAAATCGCATCATTACCTTTCCTGGTCTTGGGTAATTTAGTAACAAAATCCATTGTTATAAGTTCCCATTTCCATATAGGCATTTCCAATTGTTGTAGTAAACCTGAGGGTTTCTGGTGTTCAGCCTTAACTTGTGAACAAGTAAGACACTTAGATACATATTTTGCTATATCTTTCTTCATTCCTATCCACCAAAAATTCTTTCTTAAATCTTGGTACATCTTATTGTTTCCAGGGTGCATAGTATACCTAGATTTATGAGATTCTTCTAAAATCTTAGGTCTTAAGTCTCCTTGCTTTGGTACCCAAATTCTACTTTTGTGGAATCTCCAAATTCCATCTACTCCTTGTTCTAATTCCTTTATCCGTCCTTTCATTCCTTCAGCATCATCCTTGATTGCTGTATCTTGAACATTCTTCAATTGTTCCATTAAATCTATCTGTAGATTTAATCTGAGAGCACGAACTCGTCGTTGCTTTTCATGATATTTACGACTTAAGGCATCTGCAACTACATTTGCCTTTCCTTCATGATATTGGATATCACAGTCGTAGTCACTTAATATTTCCATCCATCTCCTTTGCCTCATGTTTAACTCTTTTTGCCCAAATATATATCTTAGACTTTTATGGTCAGTATAGACAGTAAATTTACTTCCGTAAAGATAATGTCTCCAAATTTTAAGGGCAAAAATTACGGCTCCTAATTCTAAGTCATGAGTCGTATAATTTTCTTCATGCTTTTTCAATTGTCTTGAGGCATATGCAATTACCTTCTTGCGTTGCATTAACACACATCCAAAACCTAATTTTGAAGCATCACAATATACTTCAAAATTTTCGGTACCTTCTGGTAAGGCTAAGATTGGAGCATTGGTTAATTTCTGTTTCAAGATCCTAAAGGCTTCTTCTTGTTTAGGTCCCCATTCAAACTTAACGGCTTTACAGGTTAACTTAGTTAATGGTACAGCTATCTTGGAAAAATCCTTAATAAACCTTTTATAATATCCAGCTAAACCTATAAAACTTCTTATTTCCATTGCAGTTTGCGGAACCTTCCAATTAGTAATTGCTTCTATTTTAGCAGGATCTACGTGAATTCCTTCGTGATTCACCATATGACCTAAAAATTGCACTTCCTTTAACCAAAATTCACACTTTGAGAATTTTGCATAAAGCTTTTCCTTTCTTAACAAAGTTAAGAGTGCATGCAAATGTTTGCAATGTTCTTCTTGATTTTTGGAATAAATAAGTATATCGTCGATGAATACGATTACAAATTTATCCAAGTATGGTTTACAGATCCGATTCATCATGTCCATAAATGCTGCTGGGGCATTTGTTAGTCCGAAGGGCATGACTGTAAACTCATAATGGCCATACCTAGTTCTGAAAGCAGTTTTAGGTATGTCTTCTTCTTGTACCTTCAATTGATGATATCCGGAACGTAAATCAATCTTAGAAAAATATCTAGCTCCTTGAAGTTGATCAAATAGATCATCAATCCTAGGTAATGGATATCGATTCTTAATTGTAACATTATTCAATTCTCTATAATCGATACACATTCTCTTTGATCCATCTTTCTTTTTCACAAACAACACTGGTGCTCCCCAAGGGGATGAACTAGGTTGTATAAATCCTTTACTTAGTAATTCATCTAACTGCTTTTTCAATTCTAACATTTCGGTGGGTGCTAATCGATAAGGTGCCTTAGCTATGGGTGTAGTACCCGGAATTAGATGAATCCTAAATTCTACTTCCCTATCTGGTGGTAATCCTGGTAATTCTTCTGGAAATACATCTGGATATTCTGATACTACTGGTATTTCCTTAAGATCTTTACCCTTAGTGCTAATGATTACTGAAATCATATACACTATTTCTTTCTTTTGTTCATAACTAGCAACTTTCATTACTGATATGAACTTCATGGGTTTGCGTGGTTTATCTCCTATAATGGTGATTATTTCCCCAGTAGGTGTTTGAATTTCTATAGAGTTTTTATCACAAAAGATTCGAGCATGGTTGGCTATTATCCAATCCATTCCTAACACAACATCAAATTCGGCTAATTTCATAGGTAACAGGTTGGCAGAAAACTTATGACCTAACAATTCTATCTTTCCTTTTTTGCAAAACCTTATTTATTTTAACAGAATTCCCGTCTGCCGTTTCGACCGTAAAAATTTGCCTAAGGGTTGTTAAGGGTAACTTAAGGGCTTGGCAAAATGAAGTATTGATAAAACTTTGGTTTGCACCAGAGTCAAATAATACTTTTGCATATACGTTGTGAACTAGGAACGTACCAGCTATCACATCTGGAATGAGTTCTGCTTCTTGAGTAGTTAACTGAAAGGCTCGGACATTCTTCTTTGTAGCTCCGTCAGCTGGTTTAGCTTTGTTATCTGCTGGTTTGGCCAATTTAGGACATTCTGTTTTGAAATGTCCTGCTTCTCCACAATTGTAACAGATTGTGGATTTCTTCCTACAGTTTTCTTCACGATGTCCTACCATTTTACAAAAATTGCAAGTTACACCACATCTTCCAAAATGTTTCTTTTTGCAATTTTTGCAGAACGGTGGAGTTGAAGATTGCCCTGTTCCTCTTCTTCTATTATTACCCGTACGAAATCCCTGGGTAATCTTATGAGCCAATTCCTTCTTTCTGTCTTCTTCTCTTGTTCGCACCAGTTCATCAGTTAAGGTATTAGCTAATTCCACAGCATCGTTAATAGTGCGAGGTCTTGCAGCTTTAACAATATTGCGGATTTCACTAATTAATCCCCATATGTATCGAGAAATGAGTACCGGTTCTGGCGAAGCCAGTGTTGGTACTACTCTAGCATATTCAAAGAATGTCGAAGTATAACTGCGACACTCCACTCCTATCATCCGGTGATTTAGGAACTTATTTGCCATTTGTTCCTTTTCATATTCAGGACAATATTTCCTTTCTACAAGATTCTTGAATTCTTCCCATTTCATGGCATAAGCCATCCTTCTTCCTTTTGCTTGTAGCACCGTGTTCCACCATTCTAATGCTCATTCTTTGAACAAATTTGATGCATACATCACCTGATCTTCTTCTGAACACTTACTTATTGCAATTACTGCTTCGGTTTTCTCTAACCAACGCAGTACTGCAGTTGCTCCTTCATTACCTGCAAATTCAGCAGGTTTGCAAGCAAGAAATTCTTTGAAAGTGCAACCAGGTGTTGCGGCTTTCATTTTCTTAGGAGGTGGAGCCTGTCGTAGATTATTATCATCATGATTGCTGCCTCCATTTACACTGTGACTAAAATTATCTTCCTGAGTACGTTTACTGGGAATGATTTGTTGCGGTTCTACTGGATTTTTAACAGCAGCAACGAATGCTGGAATAGCGTTGGCTATCCCTTGTGCAACAATATTTTCTATATCTTGTCTAGTCATATACTGATTTTCCTGATTTTGTTCAGATTGATTTCCTTCATTAACTGGTTCATTATTAGTATTTTCCATCTGATAATTATTAAAAATATAATTATTAGTATCGAGTGATGAATAAATAATTTCACAGAAGCACATAAAATCTGGTTGGTAACACAGATATATATCCAAAATTGTCGATGTTTCGACTTCTATTTTGCTCTATATATATTAGATAGGCATCCATACACACCGTTTATCTTACAATGTTTTATTTCCCATTTTACAGAGTTATATTTAATTATTATTATTAATATACAGACATTATTTATTTATTTCCCAACCCTACTATTCTTTGGTTACAATAAGTTTAGTAGCGACGTTCCCTTTCGTCGTACTTCCAGGTAATCCTTTCTCCCATATCCCTAATCCTATTTCCTGTATTTATCAGTTCTTCACCGTACTGACGGAGTTCGGCTAAGTTTTCGTTACTCATTGGAGGATTGGGGATAGGGTCTGGTTCCCACTATGGAAGGAAAGAATAAGGACTGTTGACAATATTCTCGAATTGCCAGTCATTTGTCCACCATTCTTCCATTTGACCTAAAGGTAGAGTGTGGATTAGTGGATCTGGAATAGCTGGTTCCAGATTGACAGGTAGTTGGGTTTCTAGGCAAGGATATAGATTATTATGGATAGGGCTAATAACATCACAATTTGCCAGTAGACGGTCGATTTCGTCTTGAAATGTGATATCTTCAATTTGTCTAGAACTCTCTCCTATCTCTATTCCTTTTTGTTTATAGTCCTCCCTGAATTCTGCTGGTTTGAAACTTTCTCCGACTTCGATTTCCTTTCCTTTGTTTATAGGGTTTTCTATTTTAGGAAGTTTCCTAGTAGCTGGCTTTCTCCTGCGCACTTTCCTCCATCCTACATATCTTCTTTTCTTTTTAGATTTTGCTTTTTCCAGCGGTGGAGCTTGGAATTCCACAGGTTCCTCTATGTCAGCAATATAACCAGTAAAGTCGTGGGAGACTTCAATTGGTACTGGGTAGAAGTTGAGATTCTGAAATGTTTCCGACATCTCATTCATGCTGGACAGCATATATGCAAAATGCACAAAATGCTAAGTTAAAACTTTGGAACAAAGTTTAACAAATAAACATTAAGTTTATTGCATACGGATTTGTACAAAAGATTACAGGAAAGTGAACACACTATAATTTATTTATTTACTGGGTATTACTTTTCTACTAGACCCGGTTTTAAAATTTAGAGATTTGCATTTTCTGCTACGGTAGCTAGCATATAAAGGTTTGCCCATTTTTCATCTAAGGTATCTTCCCAAGGTGACTTATTTCCTAATTCCTGGATTTCTGGATTAAACCTCACTTTCTTGACTTGGGTTTTCTTTATTTTCTCTTGTCCCTTTCTAAGAATCGAATTTCTTTTATCTTGGGTGAGAGGGTTTTCATAATTTGCTTTACGAACAAAAATCCCTTCATCTAGATCTGCTGGGTGTTTGGAGGAAGAGGTTCCTTTTCTTGTGGGTGCAGTATCTAATTTGTGGTAGATAGCAGAAATCTTGTGTTTACCCATACTGTAACTTAACAATTAATCAGTTAATAAAATATATTTTCACAGAATAGCAATTAAATTTCCTAATTATTTTAATAGGCTAAAATCAATAGTAAGCTTAAATCAGTGGCTCTCTTACCACCTTTTTCTGTCACGGCCCCCGACCCGGTTTTACCCGTTTCAGGAGCCGCGGGACAGAAATCCCGTGGTATTTAATTTAATCACAGCGGAAGATTTTTTTAACAGGATCAATTATTCTTAAAACTGCTCATTTGTATATAATATAGGGATAATTCCCATATTTTACAAACACTTGATTTCACTGGGAAATCCTTTATTTTCTTTAAAACATGTTTCTTTATTTATTTACATTGAGCCACTTTCTAAGCTTGTAGTGCTACTCGGCACTTTTCCTTTGCTCATAACAGATCACCTGAAACATGTTTGAAAAAGGTTTTGTCAGCGGGAAATACTGAGTGAATCATTCATTTTACAAAAACGACTCGTTTGTTATAATTCACAGTATTAAGAGAGATTACAATGTTTATTTCAACCAAATACCCACAGTACTTGTCATCGACACGTTTCGGTGACAGTGGTCATATTACTATTGAGTCCGTTCACCCAATAGTAACGAGTATCATTAATTAGGTTCGCCCACCTAAATTGATAAAAACAGTAATGTGCACAATACCCCACATACCGGCTGTAATTTGGTGACTACATATACTTAATCACTGTAATTATAATTTTGAAAATAACCATACTTTTGTAAACAGATTTGATAAAAAGAGAATGACTCACATTGTAGATTTTAATGAGCAGAATATAAGCCTACTGATTAGCCTGAATTAACCTAATTTAAATAACAATGCACACACAACAGGTTAGTAACTAATACAGCAGTTACGACAATTCACGAGATTAAACCCTCACAACAATTTATTAGTGCAATACTTAATAATTCAGTGGATTCTCAACGAATGACAGAGTATAGTCCGAATTCGAGCAGTACTCAAACATTCAAGTCGAAATCACAATGAATTAATAAAGTATAATCTCAATTTGAGCGGCACTTAAACAATCGTTGGATAGTTATAATCGATCGGACGTTGAATCGTAATAGCGATCGAGTTATTACCCTGATTGCGGTAGCACTTCTTGATCAGTGTGTGTTTTTGATAGTAAACAGACGATAACTCCCTCTACGAAACTTGAATTTACGTCGTTCCAATTCCAAATTTCAAGTCCCGACGTCCTCTATTTATAGGCGGATTTTAGGTGTGTCGCGGCCCGCGTGAGAAATAAGCTTAACTTTACGCGGGCCGCGTAAAGTTTTGTTTTATGTGTAGGGTTGCCACGATTGGGACTAGCCTTGCTGACTCAACAGAATTCGTTAATTCAACTTCTTCCGCACGTAATTTAGATAATCGTCCACTACGGTATTACCCCCCCTGAGTTTTAGGGGCCCTAATCCTGATTTTGAAAATTCTGGAAAAATTAGGGTTTGGGCAGAATCACTTGGGTCTCTCAATTAAGGTTTCCTATTAGATAAATTAATTAATTAAATATGAATTTTGATACGAGTTGTTACATACACTCCCCGCGGTGTTCCCGCTAGTGGTACTATGGGGGTGTGACATTATTGATGTCTAAAACCTTATTTTTGCTAAAAAGGGGCATAATAGTCAAAGTACGGCATATAAACGGAACATGTGCAAAAACTTAGATTTCTATGATTTGTGTAATATAACCTTACAGGGTTATGCTACATTATATTACGTTCATAACGGAACCTATAATCAGTAGCAAACTAATCTAATTCGGTTCATAATCAAAAGTCAATGTAGAAGTCAAACTTCGCGACTTTCGGTTGCGAACCAACCCTAAAACTGGAATTGATGAGCCGAACATGTTTACACATGTTCTAATAATTATTACCAAGTTGTTTAAGTGATAAAACGTATTTTGTAACATTTCTAAACTCATATCACAATTATTTCAAAAACGGACCCGTTGACTTTTTAAAACAATATTACGTTGACTCGTCAATTGACCAAGCAAACGTGATTCTTAGAAGGTGCCCTTTTGAGGGTTTAACACCTACCTAATTACAATCACGTAGCCATGTTCATTGCGAACAATGGCTTGACCGTTTACGGTCTAACTAGAAGTTAAAGCGTTTATCGTAAACACTTGACTTTTCGGCTTTTTAAGCCAAATAAAAGAACTAGCCATGAAAGGAACTGTTAGGATCGGAGGCTTTCATGATTGTGTTTGTTTGTAATAAATGAACGATTAATAAACATGATTCAATAAGATATGCAGCGGAAATGAATACAAACTTTGTAAACACAATCAAAGAGGAAGATGGTTTTGATAAACACATGCTTTTCATCAATCAAAAGGTTACAAAGCAAATCAAAAGATTACAAAGCAAGCTTACAAACTAAACTCCCCCTCAGCCTGATACTCCATGGTTGATTGCACAAGATGAAAGGATTGGACTAGAGGAGAAGAACTCGCTTAGTCAATCAAATGTAACAGTATAGAGTACTGCTCCATTTATAGGCAAACCAAACCACTGAAGCATTTCAGCTGACGTCACCATGAAAGTGACATCTAATAAACTAACAACCTGTAACCACTGTTCCTATATAAACACTGCTACTCTTAACCACTGACTTTATACAAAACAACTGATACACTAAACTACGGCTTTTTCCTTTCATCAGTGCTTTCCTCAAGGTTGATCAGTCCTTGAGTGGGCAGCCTTTTAGCATCAGTAGTTTGAACCAGCAGTGTTTACTTCTTAGCAGTCTTCAGGGCTTCATCAGCAGTTTGAAGGACAGCAGCTGTTGTATCCGGACAGTGGATAGAGGACCATCAGATGTTATAATCACTTTAAAGGAGATAGTCTAATGTAAACAGCTGCTTATTGTGAATCCACTGTTGTGATCTGGTTTTGGCTTTAATTATATGTTCCTCTGATAGGGTTCAATCCCAACAATCTCCCCCTGGAATAGATAATGCCAAAACCCTTCATTATTCTGGATATTTATTGTCTCATCTGAAGTTCCTTAGCTTGTCTTTTAAATTCCACTTCAAAGTCCTTGGAACTTGAGTCATCCTCATCCCTGCACAGTGTAAGTTCAAGGAGATCCTGTAGATCTTCAACACCAAGGCCTAGTGCTTGTTTCCTTGATATGTACTTCACTTCACCATTGGTCTGAACAGGGTCAATACCTTTTGATCAGACGTCCATTTTAGTATTTTTGAACCCAGTGGGTTTCTTGGGAGAGGTTTATTGACTGATGAGTTGGGAGTTTTTGGCCTTGTAAAGATTTGTGAAGCAGTATCCTGAGCTTTTGCTAGTTCAGAATTTTCAGACATTTGTTTGAAAGCCTTTTCTATGACTTCATTTGCTGCAGCTATATCTTCTGCAACTTCTTTTTCAATCTGCTCTTGTCTCTTTTGTTGATCTAGCTCAATGTCTGAAATATCTGCTGATGTGTTTGGTGATGATGATTTGTTCAAAACCTTTTTGGCAAGGTCCTGAAGTTTTGCTGATCTATCTTTATCTAAAGCCATTTTATTGATGGCTTCTTTAAAGTACTCAGCTTCTTTTTCCTTTTCTTCTTCATTGGTTAGTTGTTTCCTCTTTTCTTGGTTTATCACAATGATAGAGGTATCTGCTTATGTGAAAAGTGGTTTAGGATCAATGACCTGTTTTGGTTCTTTGTGTTCAGGCTTCTTTGGTGAATTTGGATCTATCACTTTTCTTCTTTTCAGCCTTTCATAAGCCTCATCTGTATATTGCTTTGTCCATTTTGCTATGGCTTTAGTAGTATCCACCCTTGCATCCACCCACTCCTGCTTCTTTCTTCTGTACTCAGATGTAAGGTCAACAATGAGCTTTTTGTATTTGCTCCAGTTTGGAGCTGTTCTCTTCTTGCTTGGATCATTTTTTATTCTTTCAATTCTGTTTGCCTCATGCTTTAAAGCAACTATTGGCCATTCTTCAAATTGATTTTCTTCAGCTGTATAGAATTTTTCTTTCATGATGTATGCAAGATATTCTTTTCTCATTTCTTTTCGTAGATCTGATTTGGGTGGTAAATTTGCCATTTCTTTGCTCAGATCCCTTGCATAGTCTTCCATCTGTTTGACTTTGGTGAGCAAAAATTCCATTCTTTCAGAAATGGCTTTGTCACTTTGATCTTCACATTCAAGTTTGGCTCTTATCTTAGCCTGCCTTGCTTTGAGCTTGAGATATTCATCCATATTTTCTGGGATTATGAAGCCTATGAGAGAAGGAAATCTTCTTTTTGAAGGATCATCCTCAGTGTAGAATTGTCTCATCTCATTTTTTACAGATTCAGGTTCCAGTGGATATTTTACAGCCATAGGATCATATTTTTCATCACGTGCCTGAGTTCTTTTTTCTTTTTCTGGAGTAAATTTTCTCCAGTGAAGGAGTGCTTTTGGGTGATTTGTTGATTGAAGTAAAGATGGCTTGAAGTGAAGTGAGGGTGCTTGGACTGACAGGTGTTGAGACAACCGGTGTTTGAACCACTGTTGTCATTACAACAGATGTTGTAACATCTGATATCTTCTGCTTTTTAGCAAGAGGTGATGGTTATGATGTGACATTGATGAGAGCAGTGGTGGATGGCTGGCAGACAGCTGTTGAAACAACTGGTGTTTCAACCTCTGTTGTCATTACAACTACTGATGTGTCAGTAGATGTATTCTGCTTTTGAGCAGGTGGTAATTTGGTGGGTGGTGATGTAGTTTTAGGTTGTGATGGTAGGGCAGTGGTTGTAGTGTGTGTTGTAGTGGTTTGTGTTGAAGAGATGGCAGCTGTTTGGCTAGCAGTTTTTGAAACCACTGACAAATCAACTGTTTGGATGGAGGTTTGAGATTTTATGGTTTGAGGTTTGGAGCCTTTTGGAGGTGGTTTGGAGGTAAGCTTTGTGGGTCTGAATGGTGTGGATTTGGGTTGCCTCTCTTGTCTAGTGGGCTTCTTCTTTTCATCCTTAGGATTTTCATCATCCTTTGACCCAGAAGTACCATGTGCATTCAGCTCTATATAGGCTCTTTTCTCCTGTTCCCACCTGGCTTTATCCTTAGCCTCTCTATCTATTTTAACACTTGCTTTTGCTTCTGCAAGTGCATTGGTGGTCTCATCAATTTTCTTGCTACCATCTGGCAAAGGAATGTTTTTGGTCATGTTTTCTTTTTCTGGTTCAATATAGAGGCCATCTTCTATTCCTTTCTTCCTCCACTGCTTGATTTTCTCCCCCTTTTTGGCATTATCTGGAGGGGGGTTATCAATGAAGAGTATAGTGGGAGGAGCTTTGCCAGTGGTGTTCAGGATGTGGGCCTTTATAGCCTTGACGTCTGCTTGAGTATCTTTGAACCTGGATTCCATCATATTTCTCAGCTCTTGAACATGTACAACATGTTGCTGATCAACCATTTGTCTTTGGGGTTGGAGCAGGGGTTGGAATAAGTTCCACAACTCATTTGCAGCAGGTGCCTGTGGTGGAGCAGGTGCTTGAGCTGGAACAGCAGTGGATTGTGCATTTTGAGCTTTTAACAGTTGTTGCACCATATCCTTTATTTAAGCAACAGATGTCTCAAGATTTTCAATTCTACCTGTCAATTCCTGATATTTTTAATCATCACCCAAATTAATGAAATCATCTGGTTCCCCACCTGGAGTGGTTATATCAATGTTTAATTTAGGAACAAAATTCCAAAAATCATCCATTGATGCCCCTTGTTCTTGGTACTGGGGACTTCTTTCTTCAGCACTTGATAACCTTTCGATGGTACCAGTGGTCAAAACAGCCTCACTAGTGGTTATTAGTGGTGCTATGGAAGAAATTGCCTTCAAGGGAGTCTGATTAATGAAACAACTAGCCAAATGTAAATCTGTTGATCCAACATTTGTGGTTGCTGCTCCACTTGAACTACTGTCAGGAATTACTTGTAACTCCTGCAGTGTAACCTCCTCAGTTGTTGCTGGGATAGCAGAGGTATAAGCATCAGACACAGTCACTTGTTGGAGTGTACTCTCAGTGATAGGTGATAGAGAGGAACTGGTTTGTTTCTGAGCTATAGCAACTGCATGCAACAAAGGCTTAGTTTAAGCATGTTAACACTTTCAGTCCTTCCACATTCAAAGTTTTTGATTTTTCTCAAAATTATTCCCTAATTGTCAACGTTTGACTTCATTAGGGTTTAGTACACGTGTCAACACATCGTTTGGCACGATTTTTACAAGGTGTTACACTTTTATATGCTTAAATCCGCTATGTCCCAATGTACACTATATACGCAAATTTTATTATTCGTACCTACACTTATACGCATACGTTTTATGCTTATACTTATACTCATACTACTCGTACGTTTTATGTTTATACTCATACTTACGTGCATATTCATACTTAAACTTATACTTATGCTCATACTTTCATTCATACTCGTGATTCATACATTCGTACCCGTACGCGAGCGTAATCTGAGTGATTCGCTTACGTGGGTCCCATACATACTTAAGCATGGACTTGCTTATATACTATATTCTTATACGTACACATTCTTATTTTTAAATTATGTATACCCTGATTCATACACAACTAGTACAAACTATGCGGATCATGCGACGATCAAAATAATCACGGGTGCACATGAGATTATAATGATAGGCGTATGAAAACCATAGAGTGTACTACTGTGTATGGTAAGACACGGAACGTAACATGACACCGAATAACGAGACGGACATAACATGGTCAAAACATGGTGGATACGCCGCTGGTACTTCCTATATATAAGTGTTTTCACCATGTTACCAAACTTTCGTAAAACGTGCATAAGAAATTCAGTGTTTTGCAGACCTTTTGACCTAATACAAACTTTAAACAACTCACAAACGCATTATATCCGATTATCCATGACGAGACTTCATCTTTAACACGCTACTTTCGTCTATCTAATACTTATATCATTCATATACTTGCATTCATTTAGAGTCAATCGTTCGCCCCATACTCCTATTATTCTCCATTATCCTTTCTTTCATACGAACCCCGTTCACAATCAAGCTCGTTTAAACATTCAAATCCTAACTTATCTCATTACCTTTAAAACCGTCTTCCTATTCTTTATTCTTGGGTAAAAGTACTTCGTATACCTTTAACGCTTTATTCAAAGTACCAAACCTTTTCGTTTCTCGCAATAAACAATTTTTACGAAAGTGTGATTTTTATACTATCCTGAAAACTTCCCCTGTAAACTACCCCACTTTCCAACAAAATACAAACCGTTTGTCAAAATCTTCCTTCTTAATACGTCCCATTTTTAATACATCTCCAATTTAAGTTATCTAAACTTGTTTAGACTCACTTTACCTATATACGCACCTACACGTTTTCAACTATGTTTGGTACCTCAAATTATTTTAGACAACGAACTCCCTTGCAAATTTACCTTGTCGTTCTCCAAAGTTTCGTACTTTTCAAACCGTTTCAAAATTTCCAAGTCTCAATTTTTGCCAAAACTTTCTCAAGTCTTCCTCTTGAATAAATTTTGGGACGGAATTTCCTAAAGGAGGGGAGACTATAACGCCCTGCGTTTTCATACTTTTCATATTTAGAAACCATTGCTTGAAATTCAATTTTTTGGAAATCTTGTATTCCTTATAATCGTATTTCGTTGTATCGTTGTAAAATCCGAGACTTTGATCGTAATGAAACGAATCTTTTATACATCGTTTATACATGTTTATACATTGATACGTGCACTCGTTTGATACATGGTTCGTAATTCGTATAAACGTAAGCTTAACTCGTATCGTGTATTCGTAATCCTTAAATCTTCATACATTTAAACACTTAGTTATTCGATTATAAGATTAAGTTGTATGTTTTTTTTTCACTTGATGGTGTATTCGTAATCCTTTGTATTGAACTATGCTTTTAAAACATGTTGCAGGTTTAGCGATGATGTTGATGATGCATGGAATCTAGTAGGATGCTTAGATACACACTTTAAATTTTGTATTTTATTTGTATTGTATTTCATTATTCATGTTGTATTTGTTTCAAATCCTTGTAATTGACTCTTTAGAAATGAAATGGAAATTTATCATTTAAATATTTGTCACAAATAGTGTTATGAAGTCTCTTTCAATCTATTTCGTCTCACTCCGATGTTTCCGCCATCGGTTGGGGTGTGACATAACAATACCCCAAAGACTAACGGGGAGGTGCATTACCCCTATAGCGCTACTATTGTTAAGGCGGAACTACACATAAGGATTAAACGTTCACATAACATAAAAGTCTCAAGTCTCAAGTTTCCAAGTATCAAGTTTCATGTCTACAGCGGGTAGAGTAAGTTTCAAGTGTCAAGTGTCAAGTTTACAGAATACATGTTGCATCCCAAAAGTGTTTAAAACAAAAAGGGATCGAGTATACTCACAGTGGGTGCTAAGTATCGACACCAACTATTGGATTGAAGGGAGCACTGGAGTTAGCCTGATTATAGTTTAACAGTATGAGCGTTGAACAGAAAGCTTGAATCGTGCAAAGTGTCGAACAGGTTTTCATGTTGGATGGTCTTCCGGACGGATGGTCATCAGGTCGGATGACCTGTTGGGTTAGATGGACCCCCATCTAATCGGATGGTCATCCGGATTCGATCGAGTGGTCATTCGATCAGTAGATGTGTTTTGTAAATAGTTTCAAACTTTTGAAGTTTTCGTTGTAGTATAGTTCAAGTCGTTCGATTGGATGGTCATCCGGTCAGATGGCCGTTCGATCGTACGACTATTCGAGTGGAAAGCTGATAGTTAAAGTTTTGTTTTAAAATAGTTTAAGTGTTGAAGGCTACGGGGAACAGACCGTTCGATCGGAGGATCGTCTGATCGGACGATCATTCGGCTATTGTGATCCTGTTCTTTTGAACCTTCGTAAAATTTCTAAGTTTGAGTTTAACGGAGACGACGTGGTAACGTGTCAAGACAATGGAAACCCACTAAGGTTCAGCTCGTCTGATCGGATGGGAATCACCCCGTTCGATCGGATGGCTGTTCGTGGAGATGTTTCATGTCTGATCCGTAATTTGGTCATCTCTTCGGTGGAAATCCGTTATCGAGCCGACTCCAGGCTAAGGAACAAGTCCTAAGCCTGTTTTGGTTCCAGATTTCACCGTGTTTGAGTAGATAAGTTAAGAAAACAAGTAATTCAACCGAAAATGTTTAGATCGTTTTTAGATTCGCAGTAAAACGTGTAGAAATCCCATAGATCTGGACTAAACCTTGGTTGAATGACATCACACAGTCGTTCGTGCAACAGCCATGATTACGTCATCTTCAAGGTGTCCAAATCTTGGTGATTTCACGGTGGAGATCAGTGTTTTGATGGTGAAAAAGATGAGAAAGTGTGTAAGGATGAAAGTTGTACAAGAATTATGAAGAAAACTTACAAGAATCGCTTGAAAATCGAAGAAAAGTGACTTAGAACGTCGGAGAGTGAGCTGGTCGGAGGAGCCTGATGTGACAGGGGTATTTATATTGTAGGGGAGTTAAGGCGGTGCAAGTGCTCGTTGGGTCGGACGGCCATTCGGTCGAACGGCTATCCGATCGGATGTCCATTCGGACAGTCCAATCCGTTTGGCTAGTTTTCCGACTTTGGTTCGCTTTGCGAGTTAGATTAAGAGTTGCTTTGCGCTTTATTGTGTAATATCATTACATGACGAGATTATATAACTAACACAAAAGTTCCCATGTTTCAAGTCTACGTATAAACTATCTAGATAGTGTAAAGTTTCAAGTTTAACGAAGTCTCAAAGTTTCTCGTTCCATAAGTATCAATAGTCCCGTTAAGTAAGTATCAAGAGTCAAGAATCACGTTTCTAGTATTAAGTATCAAGTTTCAAGTCTCTAGTTTCAAGAATCAAGTATCAAGAATCATGTTTCACCAAGAATCAAGATTCATAAGTATCAAGCATCAAGTTTCAAAGTATCAAGAGTCTAGATTCACAAGATTCAAGTATCATAAAGTTTTGCAAATAGTCTAACATAGTTAAGTTTCAAATAGTATAAGGACTAGACTTGCCAATAAGTGAAAGTTTAGGGACGCAGGGCGTTACAATCTCCCCTCCTTTAGGAGATTTCGTCCCCGAAATCTAAGAGGAAGACTGCTCCAAGAGCTACGGATACTTGGCCTTCATCTCACTCTTGAGTTCCCAAGTGAATTCGGCGCCACGCTTTCCTTCCCATTGTACCATAACTATGGAAATTTTGCTGCGCCTCAGTCGCTTGATACCTCAATCTATGATTTCGACCGGTTTCTCCACAAATTGTAAAGCATCATTTATTTGTAAGTCTTCGATGGGAATCTGAAGTTCCTCGTCGGTTAAGCATTTCCGAAGATTAGATACGTGGAACACCGGATGTACATTGTTAAGTTCCTGTGGCAGGTCGAGTCGGTACACCACCTTACCAATCCTTTCGAGTATCGTGAAAGGTCCCACATAGCGAGGGGCGAGCTTTCCCTTCTTACCAAAGTGAACTACTCCCTTCCAGGGAGATACCTTGAGCAGCACTCGATCCCCAACATCAAATTCCAGAGGCTTGCGCCATTTATCAGCATAGCTCTTTTGTCTGCTCCTAGCCTTAATCAAGTTATCACGGATCTGAAGAATCTTATCCGTCATCTCCTGAATGATCTCAGGGCCAGCAAGTTGCTTGTCACCAATCTCATGCCAGCTGAGAGGAGATCGACACTTGCGAACATATAAAACCTAGAAAGGAGCCATCTGACTACTGGAATGATAAATGTTGTTGTACGAGAACTCAATCAATGGTAAATGTACATCCCAGTTACCACCAAAGTCGATGACACAAGAACGGAGCATACCCTCTACGGTCTGGATAGTACGTTCGGTCTGTCCATCCGTTTGAGGATGAAGAGCCGTACTAAGATTCAAATGAGAACCCATAGCGGATTGAAACGTTTGCCAAAGATGTGAAGTGAAACGACCATCACAGTTAGAGATTATGTCATGAGGTATGCCATGACGGCATATGATCTCATCATTATAGATTCGAGCAAGTTTCTCCACTTTGAAATCTTCACGAATAGGAAGAAAGTGGGCTGATTTAGTCAAACGGTCGATGATTACCCAAATACTATCACTACCAGAGGGTGTACGGGGAAGTTTAGTTATAAAGTCCATAGCAATACTATCCCATTTCCACACAAGGATTTCTGGTTGTTCAAGAAGACCTAAAGGACGTTGATGTTCAGACTTTACCTTCACACAAGTAAGGCATTTCGAGACGTACACCGCAATGTCCTTTTTCATTCCAGGCCACCAATAAGTCATACGCAAGTCATGGTACATCTTATCAGCACCTGGATGAATAGAGTACCAGGATTTGTGGGCTTCATTCATAATGAGCTCACGAAGATTGTCGCGATCTGGCACCCAGATGCGATAAGATAGTATTAAAGTCCATCAGACTTAGTTTCTAGTTTATCAACAGAAGCACCTCGTACTTCAACGATTAGACTATCTTCATTAGCTGACGAATACTGTGCTTCACGGATACAAGCATGCAAATCGCTAGAGATGCGAAAAAAACGGATAGTATTAACATGAGTCTTACGACTAAGAGCATCGGCCACGACATTCTCCTTGCCAGGATGATAGCGAATTTCACAGTCATAGTCATTAACCAATTCCACCCAACGTCTCTGTCGCATTGATGTGTGAAAATGTAACTATTAATTTCGAACAAGTTTTAAAATGGAATCGCTAACTAAACCACACACAATCGGCAAGTGCACCGGTCGCAGTGTAGTGTAGATGGCAAGACCGGATATCAATCCGTGGACACTATATGCAAACTCTAGGTAATGAACCGTTGTCGAATATAAAGTCAATTTTTAAGTTTGTTTTGATGATTAACTAATATCCTAATTAGTTAAGAAAGTGGCAAACAAGACAAGCAACGTAACACAAACACGAACTCGGGAGCTACGTGTAGATCAAATATGATGAGAAATGACTACCTAGGTATCGAATCCCTAGAATCATGCAACGCTATCTTGACTATGGCAATGGTTAAATATCCTACTCCCTCGATTAACCCCCCGCAAGAGATGTATCAAACGAAAGATAAAGACGAAATGCGATGTGCTAGAACGAACCGGCTCGACCTATCGATACCAAATCCTACGAGAATCAAGCAATGAAAGTAACTCTACCCCCAAAACTCTCAAAACGCAAAGCAAACCAAACCTTGAAGATTGAAATCCTAGGAAACCTTAACCACGAGGTAATAAACGAGCCCGAGCTATCGATCACCCAATCTACCCACCAATGATTAGCTAATAACCTAGCTCACCTTAATCGTCTTTCGAGCCACAAGATGAGGATGTAAGTTTTAGTATATTGATTTTAATTATTAATCGAATTGGTCAATTTCTCAACTCAATATTCAAACCGAAAACCCTAAGATCAACGATTCAAATTAAACTCTATGTCTAGGGGATATTTCTATGTGCCTAAACCGCTGAATTCATCAACCAATAATCAATTAAAACACACCAACATACAATATCAAGATCAATCACAAGGCAAAGTTATGTAAATCACATCAAATAACCAAAACCAAGTCAAAACAACGTAACAATCACTAGTTCATCACAACCTAGGTAGTTTATAACGTTTAGGTACTCATATTTATTAAGGTCATAACAAATTCAGTTGTGAAAATCAAACAAAACATGGTTCAATGAAAAGAATTAGAAAAGTATGCGTAATATAGAACCCGTAATACTCCACACACGAACCGAATATTTATTTCCTTCTCTCTTGCGCCAAGTACAGCCGGCCTCTCTTTATTAAATTTTTTTTTTCCTTCGTGCGACCTCTGTGATGTTGGCTCCAAAATAATAGGAATCCCTTTTGAGCTTTGCTTGCCGTTAATTGTTGCCTTCTCGAAAATAATGAGGAACACACTTTTTAATTCCTTCTGCCTTTTGCCTTTTGCTTTTATGTCTGCCGCCAATGCCTTGTCCATGATCAGATGGAATTTGCCATGCAGTTTCGACAACATCAAGTTGGAAAAAATAGTGGGCCGCCAGCTATGCAGTGTCACGAGGAGAGTGGGGCAATTCTTTTCTTCTATTGGGCTTTGGCATCAATGCATATGGATTAATAAAAGAAAAAAAAACCCTAGTGGATGAATTATAAGAGGGGTGTGGCCAATTGATCATTGTTCTCGAAAACCACAAGGCATTGGCGGCAGACATAAAAGAATTCCTAGCCAATATTACATTAGATTAGTATAAAAACAATTCAACTCTTTAAGCACATTTAATTGCATTCAAACCCTTTTGTCATAGAATCATACGTCATTCTCATCACACCCTTTAATTCTCTTTTAATACTTTCATAACACACAATTATATTATGTCTAATTAATTTTTCATGGTGAGAATCCTTTTCGATATAAATATTATGAGATTTCCCGTTAAACCATTCTTTTATCTTGAAACTAACTAAACATAAATATAATCCAATTTGGAATAATATTTAATAAAAACTAACTTAAAATATATTTAAAGTATAGGAAATATTTGTATAAAAATATATCTATACTACTATAAAAAGCATATAGGAATGATAGGAATGTAATTTAACAATGTACTTAAAACACCCTCAATGTACAATGTACAATACTTAAAGCATCAAGAAACACAACATAATTTACCCTTCAACTGATTCATCTTCAGCCGTCCATTTCTTTCACTTTTTCACACGGATTGTGATCTGGACGGCTAATATTCAGCTCACACGGATAAGCACGAAACAAAAACTAACATATTGGTCATTTTGACCTACAACTTTATTCTATTTTTTTTTCATCCTTTACTTTTTCCTCTTTTTTGGTATTTTTTTTTCTCTTTTTTTTATTTTTTCATTTTCGAGATAAAGATAATAATACACAATACGATCCGGTTATCACATCAACAATGGGTAACAAATGAATGGTTTTAGGCTCAAAGTGGTATCTAAGGGTAATGGTAAAACGGGTCAAACACAAGGCTACACAAATAGGGTGATCCTAATGCCTCTATCACATCCATGTCAAATCCTAACCGAAGGTCTCAAACTGTATCAAAACGCACAAGTTCTAAAGTAATGCAACAAGTAGGTAAACACACATGAAACGAAAGTAGTCAACATATAAATATGCAACATCTAAAGGCTCAAATCTCACTATCATGTGGTAAATAAGGGCTACCGATATCGACAATGCACAACCAATTAACTCTCCGCTCCATCCACTATCCTAGGCATCCCAAAACCTTTTACTCCCAAAAAACCGATTCAGCTAACCTACTATCCCGCAACTTAAAGAAACATGTGTTCTCGACTCGTAAATTCAACAATTAAACTGCGTTTGACCAACGTTTTAAAAAGGTTTTTGTTTTCTACGCGCTAAAGGACCGGGACTCGCAAAACCAACTCCTTTTTTTTTTTTTTTGTATTTTCAATTTTTTTTTTATTTTTTTATTAGTTGTTTCTATTTTTTTTATTTTTTGACTCAAGACTCTAGTAACTAAATACAAACGATAGTTTCCCATCCCCAAACTTAAACTCTACAATGCCCTCAATGTAGGATGGAAACCGACTCAAAAGATTAAAATAAATAAGAAATAAAAAGACTAAGGGTAAATTGGAAAGACTTAGCTGGTAAAATAACGCGTAAACTCCAAAACTCTCGTCCAATCCAGCTCGATCGTATAGCATTCCATTCGCGATCGGCTCTGACACTGACTGGTATACTTGGTAAATGCCTTGATATTCGAATAGCAGCTCCAAAATCACCCGAATGGAGATTGAGTACGGGTGGTACAATTCAAACCTGCATAAACAAAAACAAAGAAAACCAAAGCAGTACCGACTCTAAATTGCCACACCCCTTTCTAAGGCGGAAGCACGAGGTGTGATCATGAAAGGTTTTCATTGCATACGATTGATAAACATACTACATGCTCATAAAAATAACTTCAAATGCCCAACGTTACATAACTGAAATCATAATTTAAGTGTTTACATCACGAGACAGCAAATTGTCTGAAAAGTTTACAACTTTATTTAAGGATAAACATAAAAATCATCCAAGAGCATGAGTAAGACCGCGCGCACATCCACTTTAGTTACCTGAAATACATGTGAGTTTTTGGAAAAACGTCAACATAATGTTGGTGTGAATTCATGCAGTTCTTGTATTGAACGTTTGTATACTTTGTATGAAAAACATGGTATGTATCTTGTATAAATCAAGTATTTCTGTATGTATCAAGTTGTTAATGGGTTGCAAGGCCATTAACATGTGACACGACATAGGAAGCATCCAAACCATACGCATTTTTCTAGTTCTCGATTCACGACTGAGACACAAAAGCACTGCTCGGTACTAGTTTTCACCAAGAGTGTGGCTGCCCGAAAACCCATTAGATCTAACCTTTTGTTCTGCGGTCTTAGTATGTACACGATTAATGGTGCTTATGGTACCCTATTCGTGACACGATTTCTCGTATCATTCCTCAATTCTTGTATCCATCATACCATTTGTAAACATTGTAACATTTGTAACATGTATTTCACCCCCGAAGTTATAAAACTGAAAACAGTTAAAAGAAAAGGGGAAGCAGGAACTCACAACTTTGCGTTCCTTGCGCCGTAAACTTCACCGGTTTTTGCTTATCTAGCGTCGTGACCTAAACGTGTTTTATTAACGTTAGTCACTAGACTTGTATCGCACAAGTACAAGTCACTATCTTTTGTATATGTATTCTTGTGTTAAAAATAATTTATATTTTTAACTATGTATCTTACTTATATTATTTTCTCAAAAATGAATATAAGTATCTTGTATTTTTCACCCGAATTATGTATTTTGTCCAAAACTTCATTTCATGTTCATAACTTGTCAAAGTTATTTATTCTATCAAGTAATATATTTTCATAAATATATTCTCTTGTATTTGTCTAAGCATGTTGTATGTGTATTTTTGTATTTTCACTCCTTAGGAGTATTTAGTGTATTTTCAAGTCCTAATACACTATTACATGTAATACATACTACATACACTTAGCACAAAATTTGGTGATCAATAAATATATATATTTTTCTCAAAAATATACATACTTAATATCAATTTTAATCTTGAAGAAATCATCATTTCTTAACACAAAAATTAGGGAAACCTTGGTAAATATTTTTAGATACATTTTTAGGGAATAAGTTTCTCAAAAACTTATATTTTTCTAAGTGTCAAAATTTACAAAAATTTTGACATAGTTTCCCCTAAAAATGGAGTTTCTCATGTTTTCAAAACATGTGTTTATTTTCTTTTTAACTCATCATCAATCATCAACAACTCATTCAACACCTACCGAGTGTCAAAATCAAGTAAATTTCACTACATCATGAACTTGAAGTTTTTGTAAATACTTGTAGTAACTTACCATACCATTTAGTAGGTTTAGTTACCCTTGAAAACATAGTTGTTTGTTTGTAAATCTCATTCTTGAAGGATTTAGTCATTTACAACTTGTAAGATGATTTTTCTAAAATATTTCTTTTGCATTTTTCTTGTTTCATAAGTGTTTATACACTTGTTTTTCTAATAAAAATAGTGTAGGTTTAAGTAAAAACCAAGATCTTCTAAAAATCATATTTTAAACTTGATTTTTCTTGGAAAATCATTCATAAATCTTGTGAAGTTAAACGACCATCACAGTTAGAGATTATGTCAAGAGGTATGCCATGACGGCATATGATCTCATCAGTATAGATTCGAGCAAGTTTCTCCTCTTTGAAATCTTCACGAATAGGAAGAAAGTTGGCTGATTTAGTCAAACGGTCGATGATTACCCAAATACTATCACTACCAGAGGGTGTACGGGGAAGTTTAGTTATAAAGTCCATTGCAATACTATCCCATTTCCACACAAGGATTTCTGGTTGTTCAAGTAGACCTAAAGGACGTTGATGTTCAGCCTTTACCTTCATACAAGTAAGGCATTTCGAGACGTACACCGCAATGTCCTTTTTCATTCCAGGCCACCAATAAGTCATACGCAAGTCATGGTACATCTTATCAGCACTTGGATGAATAGAGTACCAGGATTTGTGGGCTTCATTCATAATGAGCTCACGAAGATTGTCGCGGTCTGGCACCCAGATGCGATAAGATAGTATTAAAGTCCATCAGACTTAGTTTCTAGTTTATCAACAGAAGCACCTCGTACTTCAACGATTAGACTATCTTCATTAGCTGACGAATATTGTGCTTCACGGATACAAGCATGCAAATCGCTAGAGATGCGAAAAAAACGGATAGTATTAACATGAGTCTTACGACTAAGAGCATCGGCCACGACATTCGCCTTGCCAGGATGATAGCGAATTTCACAGTCATAGTCATTAACCAATTCCACCCAACGTCTCTGTCGCATTGATGTGTGAAAATGTAACTATTAATTTCGAACAAGTTTTAAAATGGAATCGCTAACTAAACCACACACAATCGGCAAGTGCACCGGTCGTAGTGTAGTGTAGATGGCAAGACCGGATATCAATCCGTGGACACTATATGCAAACTCTAGGTAATGAACCGTTGTCGAATATAAACTCAATTTTTAAGTTTGTTTTGATGATTAACTAATATCCTAATTAGTTAAGAAAGTGGCAAACAAGACAAGCAACGTAACACAAACACGAACTCGGGAGCTACGTGTAGATCAAATATGATGAGAAATGACTACCTAGGTATCGAATCCCTAGAATCATGCAACGCTATCTTGACTATGGCAATGGTTAAATATCCTACTCCCTCAATTAACCCCCCGCTAGAGATGTATCAAACGAAAGATAAAGACGAAATGCGATGTGCTAGAACGAACCGGCTCGACCTATCGATACCAAATCCTACGAGAATCAAGCAATGAAAGTAACTCTACCCCCAAAACTCTCAAAACGCAAAGCAAACCAAACCTTGAAGATTGAAATCCTAGGAAACCTTAACCACGATGTAATAAACGAGCCCGAGCTATCGATCACCCAATCTACCCACCAATGATTAGCTAATAACCTAGCTCACCTTAATCGTCTTTCGAGGCACAAGATGAGGATGCAAGTTTTAGTATATTGATTTTAATTATTAATCGAATTGGTCAATTTCTCAACTCAATATTCAAACCAAAAACCCTAAGATCAACCATTCAAATTAAACTCTAAGTCTAGGGGATATTTCTATGTGCCTAAACCGCTGAATTCATCAACCAATAATCAATTAAAACACATCAACATACAATATCAAGATCAATCACAAGGCAAAGTTATGTAAATCACATCAAATAACCAAAACCAAGTCAAAACAACGTAACAATCACTAGTTCATCACAACCTAGGTAGTTTATAACGTTTAGCTACTCATATTTATAAAGGTCATAACAAATTCAGTTGTGAAAATCAAACAAAACATGGTTCAATGAAAAGAATTAGAAAAGTATGCGTAATATAGAACCCGTAATACTCCACACACGAACCGAATATTTCTTTCCTTCTCTCTTGCGCCAAGTACAGCCGGCCTCTCTTTATTAAATTTTTTTTTCCTTCGTGCGACCTCTGTGATGTTGGCACCAAAATAATAGGAATCCCTTTTGAGCTTTGTTTGCCGTTAATTGTTGCCTTCTCGAAAATAACGAGGAACACACTTTTTAATTCCTTCTGCCTTTTGCTTTTATGTCTGCCGCCAATGCCTTGTCCATGATCAGATGGAATTTGCCATGCAGTTTCGACAACATCAAGTTGGAAAAAATGGTGGGCCGCCAGCTATGCAGTGTCACGAGGAGAGTGGGGTAATTCTTTTCTTCTATTGGGCTTTGGCATCAATGCATATGGATTAATGAAAGAAAAAAAACCCTAGTGGATGAATTATAAGAGGGGTGTGGCCAATTGATCATTGTTCTCGAAAACCACAAGGCATTGGCGGCAGACATAAAAGAATTCCTAGCCAATATTACATTAGATTAGTATAAAAACAATTCAACTCTTTAAGCACATTTAATTGCATTCAAACCCTTTTGTCATAGAATCATACGTCATTCTCTTTTAATACTTTCATAACACACAATTAAATTATGTCTAATTAATTTTTCATGGTGAGAATCCTTTTCGATATAAATATTATGAGATTTCCCATTAAACCATTCTTTTATCTTGAAACTGACTAAACATAAATATAATCCAATTTGGAATAATATTTAATAAAAACTAACTTAATGTTGTAAAATAACGGTCTATTAGCAACATGAGAACAAGACTATAGAGATCAAGTAGAAAAAGAGAATATGGAGAATGTGAATTCTTATCCATTGAGTTGTAAACATGTAATACAAAAGAACTATATATATAGTGTTCTTATATTAATACAAAGATAATCAATAGATGGTGGTTACATATGTGGAGAGTCACCACATTATCGTGCGTTCATAACACTCCCCCTTGACTATCCACATGATGAAATATAATAGTCTACTATTCTTTTAATACGCTAGGTGATGCTGCATCGTTAAAAACCTTGCTAGGAAAACCCAGTTGGATAAAACCATAGCTAAGGAAAAAAAGAGTGCAGCGCGTATTTTCTCCCCCTAATACTTCTGGATCAGGTATGTTGCCTCATTAAAAACCTTACTAAGAAAACCCAATGGGATAAAACTTAGTCAAGGGAAAAAGAGTGCAACTTGAATACGTCTCCCCCTCATTTTAACATGTATCCTTAAGTGACATGTGTACATCTTCCTTGAAAGTCGAACAAAGCTTTTGTAACCAACGATTTGTCGCTTGATCCCTTAATGTGCCCGACTGTGTTTTGTTACATTCCTGCATCTACAAGACTAACCAAACTTGTTTTGATGGGTTAGTAAAATATAGACACATATCATTCTTACTTTTAGGGTATCGAAATATCTGATTTACCATTCAAATGTCTCCTCATTGAACATGTGCTATATCATGTTGATAAATTCAAATAAAAAATATATATTATCATGCATAGCTAGAAAGTTAAGTTAATACACAATTGCACTTTAGCCATGGTACTTTTTGACTAAGTAGTTCAACATCCCTTTCTTGGGGTTGATAAGAATATTTTTTTTCAATGTCAAGCGATTAGACAATCGTTCATGTACTCAACGAATGAGCTTTTTCTATATAACATCTTCTAGGTGTAGTCAGATTGATGAGCAAAAATAGTACATATATACTCGAACTACAGGTCCAGAATAACTACACTTTGTAAAGGTCATTCAAAATTTTCCTCTTTATTTTGAGAGTTCCCTCTTGATGATGTTTACATTATCACTGTAAGAGTGAAATCTTGTTTAAATAGATGTAGCTCGTTTTATCAAAATTATACCTCTCTTTTCAGAGTATAGTCGACTGTACCACATACGAGTAGTTTCCTTTAAGATTCATATATATAACACCTATGGGGTTATTGTTTCATAATGCTTTGAGCATTTTTAATCCTTCAGGGGGTTTTCATACAGATGTCATTTGCAATTATCTCATACATGTATACGATGATAACATCCATAAGTTGTTTTATCTGAAGTCATTCTAAGATTGCGAGGCCGCTTAAACATCTAAAGATTATCGCATCCACTACAGGGGTATACGTTTCCTCGTAATCAACTGCTGGGATTTGGGAAAAATCTTTATGTTAAAACGCGTGCCTTACATCGCAAAAACTCATTATTTACGTTTCCTTTTATTTAAAGACACCCATTTATAACCTACTGGTTTGACGTCTATGGGTGTTCGAACTGCTGGTTCGAAAACGCTTAGTTTATCGAGCGAATTTAATTGGCATTTAAGTCATCTAGCCATTTTGGCTATTTATTTGCGTACACTCTTGCACAGTTTCCATATACGTAATCTTTTTCGTCGATTACATCTATTGCTATAGCATATTCAAATATATCATTTTACACGTGTTTCATTACGGTTCCATATTGTACTTATTTTGTACATAATTCATCGCGGTCTCATATTTGTTTGGTACTAGAGTTTATTTTAGAACTCCATTAGCCTCTTTTGGGGTTTTGACAACAACCTTCTTTAAGGTTTAGTATGAAACCACTTCTAGGGTTTTGTATGCAACCACTTATGGTGTTTTATGTGCCACCTCTTTTGGGGATACACCAACTGCGTTACTCTACTCTTTTTGTGTTTGTGGGTTTTATCTTTTTTGGAACCGATTTATCTCTCACAATTTATTAATATGATAATCATTTTGTGAGTACTTCCATTCGAGCAGATAAGTTTAAGCTGGTATATGTGACTTTGTCACCTTATTTGTGTTATGAATGCATCTTGTATTTTATTTGTTATTATTTGCAAATACACGCTCTTTCTTTTGGACTTCAAATTTGCATTGACCACTTCAGGGGTCGATATATAATATGATGCATTTTTTGTGTTACCAGTCTTTCATTTTCTTGTCTCCCCCTAAGACTGGGAATACGATGTACATATCCCATTTTATATGTTATGGTGGTGCTATTGGTACATAGGTTGCACAACAAAATATATAAAAAAATGGAAACTTGGTTCTCTTCAGGAGACCAATTGTAATGGAGAGTATTTGTGATAAGCAGTTGGTTTTGAATTGATATAATCAATCGACGAATTCTGTCTCGACTACGTATGCCTCTCACTATATTTCACATTGTTCCCAACAATGGTCCCTAACCACGTCAAAAAAAAAACAACGTTCCATAGTGTTGGGCATATGCTACATACGGGTAGCTAAAACTCACATGTAACCATGTATGAATGCCACAATCCACACAATTGTACATTTCAATGGTCCCATATAAGAGGGATTCTTTGTAGGAGTTTATTGTTTGGAAGGGTATAAAAATTTATTTGCCACAAAAAAAACTAACTAGACATATGATAAGGCATTTTGGGAACAATGTTTTTAGATTACTTAGAGGTGCTAAGGTGCCGGTTAGCATGTTTGATTGTTTAGCATATCATGATGCTATCTCGATGACCTATTTGGTCATGCCATGTGGTGAACGTATAAATATTCTAGTAACTTCTGGTTACTCACCATATTTGATTTAATGGAATATTGTAGAAAATTAGTATCATTTCTAGTAACTTCTAATATAGTCTTCTGACCATATTTGCTATACTCCCATACAACATTCATGGTGGCATCATTACAATTTTCTTGGTTACGTATATGATCATAACTTTTGAATTGATCATCATCACATTCATATTAGGGAATGGAGTAGAACCAAAACAAGCTTCACAGCTTTTCATTATTTACTCACTCACATGAGTATAAAATCATTTCATTTTTTTTTTTCATAACTCTTATAATGATTTTGCTACTTTAGGAGCATATGTCTCAAGTGTGACAAATGAAAAGAATTTAATCGATTTTTCTTGTAAATAATGTTCTCTTTGCTTACCATCAATTGAGAAGTAGTTGAGTCGTATAAAATTTATCAATCTTATATCTTACGACCTTTATATCGATCATTGTATAGTCATCACATTATTAAAAAGGTTGATCTCACTATTAACATGAGTATCATAACAATTTCCTCATTACCATGATCGAGAACTTTACAATGATCACTATATAATTTCATTCACTTCAAGGAATGGATTATAATCGGGCAACTTTCATGGTGTCATAATTACAATTTCCTTAACTATGTATATAATCGTGACCTTTTCACAAATCATTATATCATCACATTCACTTCTACGAATGGATTTGAACCACTCAACTTTCGTGGTGGTCGTTTCAAACCTTATATATATATATATATGAGGTTTGACGAATGTGAATTGTTTTATTCAACATTTTCATATAAATAATATTCTCAGCATATAACATCAATTAAGAAGTAATTACATGTCCGAGTTATATAATATTTCTTGATTTAACACCTTACGACCTTCTATAAACTGATCATGAAATTTAGGAAATATGATAATTCAGGCGTGATATCAACCAAATTTGGTCTTTTATTGGCTTTATCCAATTATCTATATATAAATATTTAATTAAATTTCACAAACAATTAATGTATATGATAAAGACAAGTTATACGATACAAGCCTATAAAAACTAATTATAACATCTAGAAGACAATGTTGTAACAACTTCAGTACGTGTTGTCAAACTTGTAATATCAAAAACCCATGATCCAGAAACTCCATACGCATCGATATAAAGTTTTCTTAATTCATTTTGGGGATATAACATACTCACATAACCTTATTTTGTTGTAAATTGTTGTATAATAAGCTTTAACAAAAATCAAATTATAAAAAAATTAAAGGTCGAATTTGTAAAGCATTAAAAAGAACGACCCGTAGGAAACTCAAATCACATACATAGTGAAAGTTAAAACGTGGTTAACAAAGACAAGGCTAATGGAAGTCCACCAACTACTTTGAATTAAATTTAATGATTTCATCTATGGTACCCATAATTTAGAATAATTTTTCATTTTGTTAACATATACCACTCAATTTATGAAAACCAATAATACGATATCTGAGATAATGGATACTACTAACTAGTTCACTTTTTTTTTTTTTTTTGAAAGAAAACTAGTTCATTTTCTAGTAACTACAGTCTACATAAAATAAATAATCATAGCATCATATAATGTATAACATCATGTAAATGTTTACTAATTGTCAGGTCTAACAACCTGATGAATGATTAAATACTTAATTAAAAATATTCAACTAATGAGCTTTTAAAATATTAGTTACCTCATTTAAATATCTATTGAATATGGGACTGAGACTCAAACTTTGTTTTGTTTTCTATGATAAAAGTTAATTTTCAAAAACTAAAGAAAATAGTTCACCTTATTTGATTCTTTTGAAAATTATTTAATGTTTTAACTTTTAACTTTAATCAAGCTTTAGTTACGAACTTTTAAAAATATTTAATGTTTCAATCAAACTTCAGTTAGAAATCCCCTTTTCTAAAACAAAATAGCATTTATAGCTGTATAATTGAATGCAATAAATAATATTACGGTTTCATGATAGTAATAACAACCAATTAACTTTGTTCTTTTAGTTTCTATATTCATAAATCTCTAAACAAATATTGTATAGCATTTAAAAGACAAGCAATTGTAATTTGCAAAAGTTATTTCAATAAAAAAAAAACCATTAGGTATATTCTGTAGGCATCAAGTACACGAGACTTTCAAAACATTGTTGTTCCCTAAATTACAATATTGATGGATAACCAATAGGGCTATGAAAATATACATTCTTAAATCATAAATTATAGGTGTATATCCATAAATATATACTACATACTTAATTTTTATGTTAAACAAAATGATTAGAACCTTAGAATCAAAATTATATAATAACTATAATAAACAAGTAAACCGAAAACTAAAGATATGGATACCATAATGCAACTTAATGTGCAAATCAGTTACTTTTTTCTAAAATAAGGGTCTATCATAAACAAGGCAAGACAAGATATGATAACAAACTAAAAACTTTTAATCTTTAGGTTTGATGTGTGTATGTAGACAAATACGAGAGTGTGTGTGCACATATAGACAGGAAAAACGAATAATTAAATCTTATAAGGAATCCAGTATGAACATACCAACGAAATCCAACATTAGAGTAGAAAATATGAACAAGCCACAATTGTTCGCAAAGAATCAGATAACCATAAGATAAGTTAAGAAACATACCGACCGATCATTTTAAATATTTGAAATCATAGTCATCTAGCAACATATTTTCTATATTACACATAATAGTTACTGTAGGGAATTTGAATTCAATATCATAACTAATATAATACTTCTAAACAAATATTGTTGCACACTTTAATCAAATTCATACTTTAATTTGTAAACACTAGTAATTAGAATTAGAATACATACCGGATGATAAAGAGACATTGATATCAAAGACTTGAAGTGGTCATTAGAGATGGTAACCAACTTAGTTACAAAACATTAGCACCATGCTATTTCGATTGGTTGTTCTTTGTTGCGGCTTGTTGATCTTTAATATAAAATCAGAATATCGACTTTCAACTAAGAATTTGGGAAGGAATAATTAAAGTTTCTAGAGAGCACTTTCATGCTGATAACGTGTTGTAAAATAACGGTCTATTAGCAACATGAGAACAAGACTATAGAGATCAAGTAGAAAAAGAGAATATGGAGAATGTGAATTCTTATCCATTGAGTTGTAAACATGTAATACAAAAGAACTATATATATAGTGTTCTTATATTAATACAAAGATAATCAATAGATGGTGGTTACATATGTGGAGAGTCACCACATTATGGTGCATTCATAACACTTAAAATATATTTAAAGTATAGGAAATATTTGTATAAAAATATATCTATACTACTATAAAAAGCATATAGGAAGGATAGGAATGTAATTTAACAATGTACTTAAAACACCCTCAATGTACAATGTACAATACTTAAAGCATCAAGAAACACAACATAATTTACCCTTCAACTGATTCATCTTCAGCCGTCCATTTCTTTCACTTTTTCACACGGATTGTGATCTGGACGGCTCATATTCAGCTCACACGGATAAGCATGAAACAAAAACTAACATATTGGTCATTTTGACCTACAACTTTATTCTATTTTTTTTTTCATCCTTTTCTTTTTCGTCTTTTTTCGTATTTTTTTTTCTCTTTTTTTTATTTTTTCATTTTCGAGATAAAGATAATAATACACAATACGATCCGGTTATCACATCAACAATGGGTAACAAACGAATGGTCTTAGGCTCAAAGTGGTATCTAAGGGTAATGGTAAAACGGGTCAAACACAAGGCTACACAAATAGGGTGATCCTAATGCCTCTATCACATCCATGTCAAATCCTAACCGAATGTCTCAAACTGTATCAAAACGCACAAGTTCTAAAGTAATGCAACAAGTCGGAAAACACACATGAAACAAAAGTAGTCAACATATAAATATGCAACATCTAAAGGCTCAAATCTCACTATCATGTGGTAAATAAGGGCTACCGATATCGACAATGCACAACCAATTAACTCTCCGCTCCATCCACTATCCTAGGCATCCCAAAACCTTTTACTCCCAAAAAACCGATTCAGCTAACCTACTATCCCGCAACTTAAAGAAACATGTGTTCTCGACTCGTAAATTCAACAATTAAACTGCGTTTGACCAACGTTTTAAAAAGGTTTTTGTTTTCTACGCGCTAAAGGACCGGGACTCGCAAAACCAACTCTTTTTTTTTGTATTTTCAATTTTTTTTATTTTTTTATTAGTTGTTTCTATTTTTTTTATTTTTTATTTTTTGACTCAAGACTCTAGTAACTAAATACAAACGATAGTTTCCCATCCCCAAACTTAAACTCTACAATGCCCTCAATGTAGGATGGAAACCGACTCAAAAGATTAAAATAAATAAGAAATAAAAAGACTAAGGGTAAATTGGAAAGACTTAGCTGGTAAAATAACGCGTAAGCTCCAAAACTCTCGTCCAATCCAGCTCGATCGTATAGCATTCCATTCGCGATCGGCTCTGACACTGACTGGTATACTTGGTAAATGCCTTGATATTCGAATAGCAGCTCCAAAATCACCCGAATGGAGATTGAGTACGGGTGGTACAATTCAAACCTGCATAAACAAAAACAAAGAAAACCAAAGCAGTACCGACTCTAAATTGCCACACCCCTTTCTAAGGCGGAAGCACGAGGTGTGATCATGAAAGGTTTTCATTGCATACGATTGATAAACATACTACATGCTCATAAAAATAACTTCAAATGCCCAACGTTACATAACTGAAATCATAATTTAAGTGTTTACATCACGAGACAACAAATTGTCTGAAAAGTTTACAACTTTATTTAAGTATAAACATAAAAATCATCCAAGAGCATGAGTAAGACCGCGCGCACATCCACTTTAGTTACCTGAAATACATGTGAGTTTTTGGAAAAACGTCAACATAATGTTGGTGTGAATTCATGCAGTTCTTGTATTGAACGTTTGTATACTTTGTATGAAAAACATGGTATGTATCTTGTATAAATCAAGTATTTCTGTATGTATCAAGTTGTTAATGGGTTGCAAGGCCATTAACATGTGACACGACATAGGAAGCATCCAAACCATACGCATTTTTCTAGTTCTCGATTCACGACTGAGACACAAAAGCACTACTCGGTACTAGTTTTCACCAAGAGTGTGGCTGCCCGAAAACCCATTAGATCTAACCTTTTGTTCTGCGGTCTTAGTATGTACACGATTAATGGTGCTTATGGTACCCTATTCGTGACACGATTTCTCGTATCATTCCTCAATTCTTGTATCCATCATACCATTTGTAAACATTGTAACATTTGTAACATGTATTTCACCCCCGAAGTTATAAAACTGAAAATAGTTAAAAGAAAAGGGGAAGCAGGAACTCACAACTTTGCGTTCCTTGCGCCGTAAACTTCACCGGTTTTTGCTTATCTAGCGTCGTGACCTAAACGTGTTTTATTAACGTTAGTCACTAGACTTGTATCGCACAAGTACAAGTCACTATCTTTTGTATATGTATTCTTGTGTTAAAAATAATTTATATTTTTAACTATGTATCTTACTTGTATTATTTTCTCAAAAATGAATATAAGTATCTTGTATTTTTCACCCGAATTATGTATTTTGTCCAAAACTTCATTTCATGTTCATAACTTGTCAAAGTTATTTATTCTATCAAGTAATATATTTTCATAAATATATTCTCTTGTATTTGTCTAAGCATGTTGTATGTGTATTTTTGTATTTTCACTCCTTAGGAGTATTTAGTGTATTTTCAAGTCCTAATACACTATTACATGTAATACATACTACATACACTTAGCACAAAATTTGGTGATCAATAAATATATATATTTTTCTCAAAAATATACATACTTAATATCAATTTTAATCTTGAAGAAATCATCATTTCTTAACACAAAAATTAGGGAAACCTTGGTAAATATTTTTAGATACATTTTTAGGGAATAAGTTTCTCAAAAACTTATATTTTTCTAAGTGTCAAAATTTACAAAAATTTTGACATAGTTTCCCCTAAAAATGGAGTTTCTCATGTTTTCAAAACATGTGTTTATTTTCTTTTTAACTCATCATCAATCATCAACAGCTCATTCAACACCTACCGAGTGTCAAAATCAAGTAAATTTCACTACATCATGAACTTGAAGTTTTTGTAAATACTTGTAGTAACTTACCATACCATTTAGTAGGTTTAGTTACCCTTGAAAACATAGTTGTTTGTTTGTAAATCTCATTCTTGAAGGATTTAGTCATTTACAACTTGTAAGATGATTTTTCTAAAATATTTCTTTTGCATTTTTCTTGTTTCATAAGTGTTTATACACTTGTTTTTCTAAAAAAAATAGTGTAGGTTTAAGTAAAAACCAAGATCTTCTAAAAATCATATTTTAAACTTGATTTTTCTTGGAAAATCATTCATAAATCTTGTGAAGTGAAACGACCATCACAGTTAGAGATTATGTCAAGAGGTATGCCATGACGGCATATGATCTCATCAGTATAGATTCGAGCAAGTTTCTCCTCTTTGAAATCTTCACGAATAGGAAGAAAGTGGGCTGATTTAGTCAAACAGTCGATGATTACCCAAATACTATCACTACCAGAGGGTGTACGGGGAAGTTTAGTTATAAAGTCCATTGCAATACTATCCCATTTCCACACAAGGATTTCTGGTTGTTCAAGTAGACCTAAAGGACGTTGATGTTCAGCCTTTACCTTCATACAAGTAAGGCATTTCGAGACGTACACCGCAATGTCCTTTTTCATTCCAGGCCACCAATAAGTCATACGCAAGTCATGGTACATCTTATCAGCACTTGGATGAATAGAGTACCAGGATTTGTGGGCTTCATTCATAATGAGCTCACGAAGATTGTCGCGATCTGGCACCCAGATGCGATAAGATAGTACTAAAGTCCATCAGACTTAGTTTCTAGTTTATCAACAGAAGCACCTCGTACTTCAACGATTAGACTATCTTCATTAGCTGACGAATATTGTGCTTCACGGATACAAGCATGCAAATCGCTAGAGATGCGAAAAAAACGGATAGTATTAACATGAGTCTTACGACTAAGAGCATCGGCCACGACATTCGCCTTGCCAGGATGATAGCGAATTTCACAGTCATAGTCATTAACCAATTCCACCCAACGTCTCTGTCGCATTGATGTGTGAAAATGTAACTATTAATTTCGAACAAGTTTTAAAATGGAATCGCTAACTAAACCACACACAATCGGCAAGTGCACCGGTCGCAGTGTAGTGTAGATGGCAAGACCGGATATCAATCTGTGGACACTATATGCAAACTCTAGGTAATGAACCGTTGTCGAATATAAAGTCAATTTTTAAGTTTGTTTTGATGATTAACTAATATCCTAATTAGTTAAGAAAGTGGCAAACAAGACAAGCAACGTAACACAAACACGAACTCGGGAGCTACGTGTAGATCAAATATGATGAGAAATGACTACCTAGGTATCGAATCCCTAGAATCATGCAACGCTATCTTGACTATGGCAATGGTTAAATATCCTACTCCCTCGATTAACCCCCCGCTAGAGATGTATCAAACGAAAGATAAAGACGAAATGCGATGTGCTAGAACGAACCGGCTCGACCTATCGATACCAAATCCTACGAGAATCAAGCAATGAAAGTAACTCTACCCCCAAAACTCTCAAAACGCAAAGCAAACCAAACCTTGAAGATTGAAATCCTAGGAAACCTTAACCACGATGTAATAAACGAGCCCGAGCTACCGATCACCCAATCTACCCACCAATGATTAGCTAATAACCTAGCTCACCTTAATCGTCTTTCGAGTCACAAGATGAGGATGCAAGTTTTAGTATATTGATTTTAATTATTAATCGAATTGGTCAATTTCTCAACTCAATATTCAAACCGAAAACCCTAAGATCAACAATTCAAATTAAACTCTAAGTCTAGGGGATATTTCTATGTGCCTAAACCGCTGAATTCATCAACCAATAATCATTTAAAACACATCAACATACAATATCAAGATCAATCACAAGGCAAAGTTATGTAAATCACATCAAATAACCAAAACCAAGTCAAAACAACGTAACAATCACTAGTTCATCACAACCTAGGTAGTTTATAACGTTTAGCTACTCATATTTATTAAGGTCATAACAAATTCAGTTGTGAAAATCAAACAAAACATGGTTCAATGAAAAGAATTAGAAAAGTATGCGTAATATAGAACCCGTAATACTCCACACACGAACCGAATATTTCTTTCCTTCTCTCTTGAGCTTTGCTTGCCGTTAATTGTTGCCTTCTCGAAAATAATGAGGAACACACTTTTTAATTCCTTCTGCCTTTTGCTTTTATGTCTGCCGCCAATGCCTTGTCCATGATCAGATGGAATTTGCCATGCAGTTTCGACAACATCAAGTTGGAAAAAATAGTGGGCCGCCAGCTATGCAGTGTCACGAGGAGAGTGGGGCAATTCTTTTCTTCTATTGGGCTTTGGCATCAATGCATATGGATTAATAAAAGAAAAAAAAACCCTAGTGGATGAATTATAAGAGGGGTGTGGCCAATTGATCATTGTTCTCGAAAACCACAAGGCATTGGCGGCAGACATAAAAGAATTCCTAGCCAATATTACATTAGATTAGTATAAAAACAATTCAACTCTTTAAGCACATTTAATTGCATTCAAACCCTTTTGTCATAGAATCATACGTCATTCTCATCACACCCTTTAATTCTCTTTTAATACTTTCATAACACACAATTAAATTATGTCTAATTAATTTTTCATGGTGAGAATCCTTTTCGATATAAATATTATGAGATTTCCCGTTAAACCATTCTTTTATCTTGAAACTGACTAAACATAAATATAATCCAATTTGGAATAATATTTAATAAAAACTAACTTAAAATATATTTAAAGTATAGGATATATTTGTATAAAAATATATCTATACTACTATAAAAAGCATATAGGAAGGATAGGAATGTAATTTAACAATGTACTTAAAACACCCTCAATGTACAATGTACAATACTTAAAGCATCAAGAAACACAACATATTTTACCCTTCAACTGATTCATCTTCAGCCGTCCATTTCTTTCACTTTTTCACACGGATTGTGATCTGGACGGCTAATATTCAGCTCACACGGATAAGCATGAAACAAAAACTAACATATTGGTCATTTTGACCTACAACTTTATTCTATTTTTTTTTTCATCCTTTTCTTTTTCGTCTTTTTTCGTATTTTTTTTTCTCTTTTTTTTATTTTTTTATTTTCGAGATAAAGATAATAATACACAATACGATCCGGTTATCACATCAACAATGGGTAACAAACGAATGGTCTTAGGCTCAAAGTGGTATCTAAGGGTAATGGTAAAACGGGTCAAACACAAGGCTACACAAATAGGGTGATCCTAATGCCTCTATCACATCCATGTCAAATCCTAACCGAATGTCTCAAACTGTATCAAAACGCACAAGTTCTAAAGTAATGCAACAAGTCGGTAAACACACATGAAACGAAAGTAGTCAACATATAAATATGCAACATCTAAAGGCTCAAATCTCACTATCATGTGGTAAATAAGGGCTACCGATATCGACAATGCACAACCAATTAACTCTCCGCTCCATCCACTATCCTAGGCATCCCAAAACCTTTTACTCCCAAAAAACCGATTCAGCTAACCTACTATCACGCAACTTAAAGAAACATGTGTTCTCGACTCGTAAATTCAACAATTAAACTGCGTTTGACCAACGTTTTAAAAAGGTTTTTGTTTTCTACGCGCTAAAGGACCGGGACTCGCAAAACCAACTCTTTTTTTTTGTATTTTCAATTTTTTTTATTTTTTTATTAGTTGTTTCTATTTTTTTATTTTTTATTTTTTGACTCAAGACTCTAGTAACTAAATACAAACGATAGTTTCCCATCCCCAAACTTAAACTCTACAATGCCCTCAATGTAGGATGGAAACCGACTCAAAAGATTAAAATAAATAAGAAATAAAAAGACTAAGGGTAAATTGGAAAGACTTAGCTGGTAAAATAACGCGTAAGCTCCAAAACTCTCGTCCAATCCAGCTCGATCGTATAGCATTCCATTCGCGATCGGCTCTGACACTGGCTGGTATACTTGGTAAATGCCTTGATATTCGAATAGCAGCTCCAAAATCACCCGAATGGAGATTGAGTACGGGTGGTACAATTCAAACCTGCATAAACAAAAACAAAGAAAACCAAAGCAGTACCGACTCTAAATTGCCACACCCCTTTCTAAGGCGGAAGCACGAGGTGTGATCATGAAAGGTTTTCATTGCATACGATTGATAAACATACTACATGCTCATAAAAATAACTTCAAATGCCCAACGTTACATAACTGAAATCATAATTTAAGTGTTTACATCACGAGACAGCAAATTGTCTGAAAAGTTTACAACTTTATTTAAGGATAAACATAAAAATCATCCAAGAGCATGAGTAAGACCGTGCGCACATCCACTTTAGTTACCTGAAATACATGTGAGTTTTTGGAAAAACGTCAACATAATGTTGGTGTGAATTCATGCAGTTCTTGTATTGAACGTTTGTATACTTTGTATGAAAAACATGGTATGTATCTTGTATAAATCAAGTATTTCTGTATGTATCAAGTTGTTAATGGGTTGCAAGGCCATTAACATGTGACACGACATAGGAAGCATCCAAACCATACGCATTTTTCTAGTTCTCGATTCACGACTGAGACACAAAAGCACTACTCGGTACTAGTTTTCACCAAGAGTGTGGCTGCCCGAAAACCCATTAGATCTAACCTTTTGTTCTGCGGTCTTAGTATGTACACGATTAATGGTGCTTATGGTACCCTATTCGTGACACGATTTCTCGTATCATTCCTCAATTCTTGTATCCATCATACCATTTGTAAACATTGTAACATTTGTAACATGTATTTCACCCCCGAAGTTATAAAACTGAAAACAGTTAAAAGAAAAGGGGAAGCAGGAACTCACAACTTTGCGTTCCTTGCGCCGTAAACTTCACCGGTTTTTGCTTATCTAGCGTCGTGACCTAAACGTGTTTTATTAACGTTAGTCACTAGACTTGTATCGCACAAGTACAAGTCACTATCTTGTGTATATGTGTTCTTGTGTTAAAAATAATTTATATTTTTAACTATGTATCTTACTTATATTATTTTCTCAAAAATGAATATAAGTATCTTGTATTTTTCACCCGAATTATGTATTTTGTCCAAAACTTCTTTTCATGTTCATAACTTGTCAAAGTTATTTATTCTATCAAGTAATATATTTTCATAAATATATTCTCTTGTATTTGTCTAAGCATGTTGTATGTGTATTTTTGTATTTTCACTCCTTAGGAGTATTTAGTGTATTTTCAAGTCCTAATACACTATTACATGTAATACATACTACATACACTTAGCACAAAATTTGGTGATCAATAAATATATATATTTTTCTCAAAAATATACATACTTAATATCAATTTTAATCTTGAAGAAATCATCATTTCTTAACACAAAAATTAGGGAAACCTTGGTAAATATTTTTAGATACATTTTTAGGGAATAAGTTTCTCAAAAACTTATATTTTTCTAAGTGTCAAAATTTACAAAAATTTTGACATAGTTTCCCCTAAAAATGGAGTTTCACATGTTTTCAAAACATGTGTTTATTTTCTTTTTAAATCATCAACAACTCATTCAACACCTACCGAGTGTCAAAATCAAGTAAATTTCACTACATCATGAACTTGAAGTTTTTGTAAATACTTGTAGTAACTTACCATACCATTTAGTAGGTTTAGTTACCCTTGAAAACATAGTTGTTTGTTTGTAAATCTCATTCTTGAAGGATTTAGTAATTTACAACTTGTAAGATGATTTTTCTAAAATATTTCTTTTGCATTTTTCTTGTTTCATAAGTGTTTATACACTTGTTTTTCTAATAAAAATAGTGTAGGTTTAAGTAAAAACCAAGATCTTCTAAAAATCATATTTTAAACTTGATTTTTCTTGGAAAATCATTCATAAATGTTGGATCTACAAGTTCACTAGTTTACTTTGTTTATCATCTTACAAGAAATCATTTTTTTTATTCATCAAGTTCATGTCTTTACAAGAAGATGATTATTCTAGGTTGTTACATAATCATCCTCCCAGTTGCTAGATTAAGTGTTTAAACATCATCTAGCAAGCTTCATGTGATGATTAACATCATCATCTCAAGAAATCATCAATCAAACATTATTCATGTACTAAACAATATCATTCTATTCATATATCATCATGTGCAAAGCTTTACGTTCAAGATTCAAGTTTAAGTCTTTTAGTGTTCTTATGATTTCAACATATTACATCTTTTAACCAACAATATAAGAAGAAATAAGAGATCATGAGGGCTCACCACTAGCAACAAGGCTAGGGAAGAATACTAGAAGTTGAAGATGACAAAATGGTTGGATAAAAGCAAACGGGTGAGGTCCTTTAAGATCCGAGACCACCAAACCTTCTAATCTTGTATCTTACACCTTGTGAGGAGCTTGGAATAGATGGGACTTAGTTGAAAGTGAGAGTGGTGGTGATGGGGGCTCACGGTCGAAGTGAAGGAGGAGAGGGAGAAGAAGAGTTGGTGTTTAGTGTGATGTTCATGAAGTTATGATCTTGAGGTTCTTCATATAGTCCATAATCTCTTATTAACCTTTGGGTTTTATGTCTCCTTAAGTACAATACAAGATCTAAACATATCTTAGGGAAAATCAAGTGAAGATTCACTTATTTTGGCCATGTGGCCGATTATGGCATGAGGGGGAGGGGGTCTAATTGTAAATTCTAACTAATTAGCTACCTTGAAATCAAATTCCAAGTATCTAGTTAGTGTAGTTGGTTACTAGATATTTTAGTGGGTGTTTGGGGATCATAACTAGCAAAGAAATAATTAAACAATGCTTCTAGTAATATTTTGATGTTCCGGGTAATGTCTGGTTGTTCGGTTAAATACCGGTTCGTTAAAGTGCTAAATTGCACCGTTTAGTGTCCTTTATGTCCCCTTTTGTGATACTTTCAATTCCCGACACTTAGGAAAGTATTCTGGATCAATTTGTCATATTTTTACATGGTAAAATCTTGTTACAATGCTGAATTTTGCTGAAATATGTAAAATTCAGCATTTAAATTGAGTTTCAGGTGCTTTTTAGTGCGTATTTTAGCTTCCGGAAAGTCTCTATATAAACCCTTGTATGTACTCTTGGGTTTTAATGTATTCTTGTCGTTGGACCTACACCTACACCTAGGCCCCAAGTCTTTTGTCTGACTGCTTTCTATAGATTTGTTGACACAATGTGTCTTACCGGTGAGTTTACTAGTATTTCTGACGCAACGCTGTTCATTAATGCATAAAGCAATATCTTGTAGTATAAAACGTGCATGAATTCACTTGTATAGTATGTAATCAGACAATGTTGACATTTAAGCACATAATTGCAGTCATTAAATAATAATTAAAGTGTACGAAAGTTACCGGTTGGGCGCCAGTTGTCACAGTCTCCCCCTGTTAAAAGAATTTCGTCCCGAAATTCAGGCTGAGCTAACTCTCGCAGGAGTTTTCTTGAACAGGTGGGGGTACTTTTCTTTAAACTGGTCTTCACATTCCCACGTGTACTCAGGTCCGTGCTTAGAGTTCCAACGTACTTTGACAAGCTTGACATTGCTCCTCCTGGTCTTGTTGACTTTCCAGTCTGTAACCTCAACGGGTTGTTCTGTAAATCGGAGGGTGTCATCAATATGCACTTCATCCGCAGGGATGATCACTCTTTCTTGTGTTGGAATCTTCTTGAGGTTGGATACATGGAACGTATCATGTACTCCGTTAAGTTCTTCCGGTAATTCCAACTTGTTAGCCATGGTACAAAGTCTTTCCAAAATCTAGAATGGTCCGATGTTTCGGGGATTCAGCTTCCCACGTTTTCCAAATCTTACTACGCCCTTCCAAGGTGAGCCTTTTAACAAAACTTTGTCTCCCACCTCGAACTCTAATGGTTTTCATCTTCGATCAGCGTACCTCTTTTGTCGATCTCGAGCCACCTTAATGCGCTCTCGGATCTGCATGATCTTGTCGGTTGTCTCTTGTACAAGTTCAGGACCAACCATACGTTTATCTCCAGCGTCTACCCAACACAAGGGTGAGCGGCACTTGCTGCCATAGAGAGCTTCGAACGGTGCGGCTTTTATGATCGTATGATAACTGTTATTGTAGGAAAACTCAACTAAAGGTAGGTGAGTATCCCAGCTGCCGCCTAGGTCCATAACAAATGCGCGAAGCATATCTTCTAGCGTTTGTATGGTCCGTTCACTCTGGCCGTCTGTTTGTGGATGGAATGCCGTGCTTAGATCTAGCTGAGATCCAAAGGCTTCCTGAAAGGATTGCCAGATTCTTGAGACAAAGCGTCCATCTCTGTCTGAAATAATTGAGATAGGCACTCCATGACGTGCCACAATTTCCTTTAGGTATAGCTCAGCGACCTTTTCAGTGCTATCCTTCTCTCGGATTGGTAGGAAATGCGCAAATTTCGCCAATCAATCAACTATCACCCATATCATATCATGCCCTCTAGGGTCCTGGGTAATTTTGTTATGAAGTCCATAGAGATTTGCTAACACTTCCACATGGGTATCTCTGGTTGTTGTAGTAGGCCAGACGGTTTCTGATACTCAGCCTTAACCATAGCACAGGTTAGGCATTTTCCAACATAGACAGCAACGTCGCTCTTGAGTCTCGGCCACCAATAGAATTCCTTTAAGTCTTGATACATTTTGTCCGATCCTGGATGGATCGAGTATCTCGACTTGTGTGCTTCATCAAGGATGACTTCTCGAATACCGCCATAGAGCGGAACCCAAATACGCTTCTTAAAGTATAAGGTTCCCTCTTCATTTGGCACCATATATTTCAACATACCCCGGAGGTATTCAGCTTTACGGTTTTCCATCTTAAGGGTTTCTTGTTGTGCGTCATGAATACGTGCAGTGAGGTTCGTTCGAATAGTCATTCCTAATGTCAAACCCTTAGGGTCTTAACCCTTTCTTTTCGACTTAGTGCGTCTGCTACAACGTTTGCCTTTCCAGGATGGTACTTAATCTCACAGTCATAATCGTTCAGCAGTTCGACCCATCGTCGTTGACACATGTTTAATTCCTTCTGATCAAATATGTGTTGCAGGCTTTTGTGATCTGTGAAGATTGTACATCGTGTACCATATAAATAGTGTCGCCATATCTTCAAGGCGAATACCACTGCGCCAAGTTCCAAGTCATGAGTGGTGTAGTTTCTTTCATGTACCTTCAATTGTCTTGAAGCATAAGCGATGAATTTCTGGCGTTGCATGAGCACGCAACCCAAACCTTGTCGTGAAGCATCGCAGTATACCACGAAGTCTTCAGTGCCTTCGGGTAATGATAGTATTGGTGCATCGCATAGCCTATTTTTAAGTAGTTGGAAGGCTTCTTCCTGCTTATTACCCCAGTCGTACTTCTTGTCCTTCTGCGTAAGGGTAGTTAGCGGTTGAGCTATCTTTGAGAAATTCTCAATAAACCGTCGGTAATAGCCTGCTAAGCCCAAAAATTGTCGAACTTCAGTTGGGGTTTTGGGGGCTTCCCAATTCTTTATTTCTTCAATCTTGGATTGGTCTACATGAATGCCCTTCTCATTCACAACATGACCAAGAAATTGTGCTTCGCGAATCCAGAATTCGCATTTGGAGAATTTCGCATAAAGTTTCTCTTTCTTCAGTAGTTCCAGAATGGTTCTGAGGTGTTGCTCGTGCTCTTCTCTCATTCGCGAGTAAATCAGGATATCATCGATAAATACAATCACTAATTTATCGAGATATGGTTTGCATACGCGGTTCATTAGATCCATAAATACCGCTGGCGCGTTTGTCAGTCCAAATGGCATCACAAGAAACTCGTAATGCCCATAGCGTGTTCTGAATCAGTCTTTGGTATGATTTCCTCTTGTATCCTTAATTGATGGTATCCATATCGAAGATCGATCTTGGAATAGTAGCTTGATCCTTGCAATTGATCAAATAAGTCATCAATCCTCGGTAATGGGTACCGATTTTTGATAGTGAGCTTGTTCAACTCTCTATAGTCGATACACATCCACAGAGTTCCATCCTTCTTCTTTACGAACAATACTGGAGCTCCCCAAGGCGAGAAGCTTGGCCTTAAGAATCCTTTATCCAACAACTCCTGGAGTTGTGTAGATAATTCTTGCATTTCGGATGGTGCAAGCCGATAGGGTGCCTTGGCTACAGGAGCGGCTCCTGGAACTAAGTCTATATGGAATTTGACTTGTCGTTGCGGAGGTTGTCCTGGCAGATCTTCGGGAAAAACATCAGGGAATTCCTTCACCACAGGAATGTCTTCGAGTTTCGGCTACTCAGCCTTCTTATCTACAACGTGCGCTAGGAAAGCAACACATCCTTTCCTTAAGCACTTCTGTGCCTTCATGCAACTGATGATTCGCAGAGGCGCGTCTCGTTTCTCTCCATGCACGATGAGAGTTTCACCATTCGCCAAAGGGATGTAAACGATTTTCTCATCACAAATAACTTCAGCTTTGTTCTTGGACAACCAGTCCATTCCGACCACTATGTCGAAGCTACCCAATTGAATAGGTAAGAGGTCGATGCTAAATATCCGCGCACCAAGTTCTAATGTGCAACCTCTAACAACTTCGCCCGATTCAACAAGTTTACCATTGGCTAGTTCTATGGAATATGGAATATCCAATCTACTCGACTTTATCCCAAGCATACGTTTAAATTCCACAGACATGAAACTATAGTCGGCACCAGTGTCAAATAATATGGATGCAAAGTGATTGTTAACGAGAAAGGTACCGGTGACCACATTAGGGTCCTCGCGTGCGTTCCTTGCTCCGATCACGAATGCTCGTGCCTGAGCATTGTTTCCTTTTGGGCAGTCCTTCATGAAATGATCCTTGCTTCCACAACTGAAGCATCCTTGGTTCTGCCCATTTCCGTTGCCATTCCTGTTACCAGCACCATTGCCATTTCCACCATTTCTATTACCGGCACCGTTGTGGTTTCCATTCCCGTTCTTTCCTTTTCCCCAACAATCCTCAGTGTGGTGACCCAGCTTTCCACACTTGTCGCATTTTGGAATGCGACAAACCCCTTCGTGATGACGCTTGCAATTGTTGCAAATGGGTAGAGTGCCCAGGTATCTTTTGGCAGGAGCGTCATTCATGGTTGCAAGAGTTTTCGCCTCCTGAGGTGGGTTAGTGTCACGCTTCTTGTTGTTGAAACCCTTGTTGTTGTTGCGGGTTGCTTGGTTCAAATTCGAATGCTTCCTTTTCTTGTCACCGGACGATTCAGCATGCGTCTAGGCCTTCTCAGTAGGGCTCAGCGATAACTTCTTCATTCGGACTGCATCTTCAGTAAGGCTGACACCCAGAGTTACAGCCTCAGTGATTGTTGCGGGTTTGGCCGAAGTTACCATGCTGCGAAATTCTGAGGCCAATCCCCAAATGTAGCGTTCAACGCGCTTAAATTCGGGAGTCACCATGTAAGGGATCACTCTCGACAAATCGTCGAACCATTGAGTATACCCAGCAATGTCAGTACCTTCCATGGTCAAGTTCCAGAACTCAGTCTCCAACCTTTGGAGTTCAGCACGAGAGCAATACTTTTCTCTCATTTTCTCCTTCAGCTCATCCCAAGACATGCCATACGCGGCATCATCACCCAGAGCCTGGACTTGCAAATTCCACCATGTCAATGCTTCATCAACAAACAACCCTGTAGTTAAAGTGACTTGCTGATCCGCGGTACACTTGCTCATACGGATGGTAGCATCAGTCTTCTCCGTCCAGCGTACAAACGCCATTGCACCTCCAGTGTCGTCGTAGTTCAGCGGTTTACAGTCGAGGAACTGCTTGAAAGTGCAGCCCTGAGCTGCGTTTCCTCCAGATGAATCTCCATTCCCATTACGTCTTGCATTGCTTGGTCCTCCACTGTCTTCAGTACAGTTCGCCTCGTACCGGGCGATAGCTGCGGAGATCCTTTCTTCCAGTAGGGCGTTCAGCTCTTCAGCAGTCCTTGGCAGTGGGGGAGGAGGAGGTTGATCACGAGCGTCACAGCTCTTCTGGGTGCCATGTTCTGACAGAACACAACACAATAGGGTTAAACATTTGTTTGATATCGTCTTACGAGACAATAGTAGTATATATGTACCGACATATACCCACATTAGTGACATCAAACAATTATTACTCCAGCAGAGTATTTAATTGGATGGGAGAAGGGTGTTCACGTTTGACCTTTTCTTGCACTGAAGGAATCTATACGCAACAAGACTTGCTGTGGTTTCTGTGCACTGAATTCCATAATTATGTATGCATCCATAATTACATAACTCCTTGCACAGTCCGCACAGTTCGTTTCATCCTCGTATCTCTTCCTTCAGATAGGCCATTGTTTTCAGACGAAGTCACGTATACCTGTGACATTCTACTTCTAGTATATGTATATATAAATTAACACACATAATCGCAAGTAATTCCTAATCACAGACAAGTGCTACTCCAGTGCACCCTAAGTCTCGTAGCGCCTTTTCTTGACTCTTTGTATACAGTTTCAGGTAGTGGATGTCCCGGAAAGTTTTATGCAATGAAAACTTTTGAAAAATTGTTTTCGGGAAAGGATCCAAAAGATTGTAGTCCAGACTCGAGAAGGAATCCTGGTTCACTACAATCGCAGCTCTGATACCAATCTGTCATACCCCTTTCTAAGTCGGAAGCACGAGGTGTGATCATGAAAGGTTTTCATTGCGTACGATTGGTAAACATACTACATGCTCATAAAAATAACTTCAAATGGCCAACATTACATAACTGAAATCATAATTTAAGTGTTTACATCACGAGACAGCAAATTGTCTGAAAAGTTTACAACTTTATTTAAAGGATAAACATAAACATCATCCAAGAGGATGAGTAAGACCGCGCGCACATCCACTTTAGTTACCTGAAATACATGTGATTTTTTGGAAAAACGTCAACATAATGTTGGTGTGAATTCATGCAGTTCTTGTATTGAACGTTTGTATACTTTATATGAAAAACATGGAATGTATCTTGTATAAATCAAGTATTTCTGTATGTATCAAGTTGTTAATGGGTTTCAAGGCCATTAACAAGTGACACGACATAGGAAGCATCCAAACCATACGCATTTTTCTAGTTGTCGATTCACGACTGAGACACAAAAGCACTACTCAGTACTAGTTTTCACCAAGAGTGTGGCTGCCCGAAAACCCATTAGATCTAACCTTTTGTTCTGCGGTCTTAGTATGTACACGATTAATGGTGCTTATGGTACCCTATTCGTGACACGATTTCTCGTATCACTCCTTAATTCTTGTATCCATCATACCATTTGTAAACATTGTAACATTTGAAACATGTATTTCACCCCCGAAGTTATAAAACTGAAAACAGTTAAAAGAAAAAGGGGAAGCAGGAACTCACAACTTTGCGTTCCTTGCGCCGTAAACTTCACCGGTTTTTGCTTATCTAGCGTCGTGACCTAAACGTGTTTTATTAACGTTAGTCACTTGACTTGTATCGCATAAGTACAGGTCACTATCTTTTGTATATGTGTTCTTGTGTTAAAAATAATTTATATTTTTAACTATGTATCTTACTTATATTATTTTCTCAAAAATAAATATAAGTATCTTGTATTTTTCACCCGAATTATGTATTTGTCCAAAACTTCATTTCATGTTCATAACTTGTCCAAGTTATTTACTCTATCAAATAATATATTTTCATAAATATATTCTCTTGTATTTTTCTAAGCATGTTGTATGTGTATTTTTGTATTTTTCACTCCTTAGGAGTATTTGGTGTATTTTCAAGTCCTAATACACTATTACATGTAATATATACTACATACACTTAGCACAAAATTTGGTGATCAATAAATATATATATTTTTTCTCAAAAATATGCATACTTAATATCAATTTTAATCTTGAAGAAATCATCATTTCTTAACACAAAAATTAGGGAAACCTTGGTAAATATTTTTATATACATTTTTAGGGAATAAGTTTCTCAAAAACTTACATTTTTCTAAGTGTCAAAATTTATAAAAATTTTGACATAGTGTCCCCTAAAAATGGAGGTTTCACATGTTTTCAAAACATGTGTTTATTTTCTTTTTAAATCATCATCAATCATCAACAACTCATTCAACACCTACCGAGTGTCAAAATCAAGTAAATTTCACTACATCATGAACTTGAAGTTTTTGTAAATACTTGTAGTAACTTACCATGCTATTTAGTAGGTTTAGTTACCCTTGAAAACATAGTTGTTTGTTTGTAAATCTCATCCTTGAAGGATTTAGTCATTTACAACTTGTAAGATGATTTTTCTAAAATATTTCTTTTGTATTTTTCTTGTTTCATAAGTGTTTATACACTTGTTTTTCTAATAAAAATAGTGTAGGTTTAAGTAAAAACCAAGATCTTCTAAAAATCATATTTTAAACTTGATTTTTCTTGGAAAATCATTCATAAATATTGGATCTACAACTTCACTAGTTTACTTTGTTTATCATCTTAGAAGAAATCATTTTTTTTTATTCATCAAGTTCATGTCTTTACAAGAAGATGATTATTCTAGGTTGTTACATAATCATCCTCCCACTTGCTAGATTAAGTGTTTAAACATCATCTAGCAAGCTTCATGTGATGATTAACATCATCATCTCAAGAAATCATCAATCAAACATTATTCATGTACTAAACAATATCATTCTATTCATATATCATCATGTGCAAAGCTTTATGTTCAAGATTCAAGTTCAAGTCTTTTAGTGTTCTTATGATTTCAACATATTACATCTTTTAACCAACAATATAAGAAGAAATAAGAGATCATGAGGGCTTACCACTAGCAACAAGGCTAGGGAAGAATACTAGAAGTTGAAGATGACAAATGGTTGGATAAAAGCAAACGGGTGAGGTCCTTCAAGATCCGAGACCACCAAACCTTCTAATCTTGTATCTTACACCTTGTGAGTAGCTTGGAATAGATGGGACTTAGTTGAAAGTGAGAGTGGTGGTGATGGGGGCTCACAGCCGAAGTGAAGGAGGAGAGGGAGAAGAAGAGTTGGTGTTTAGTGTGATGTTCATGAAGTTATGATCTTGAGGTTCTTCATATAGTCCATAATCTCTTATTAACCTTTGGGTTTTATGTCTCCTCAAGTACAATACAAGATCTAAACATATCTTAGGGAAAATCAAGTGAAGATTCACTTATTTAGGCCATGTGGCCGATTATGGCATGAGGGGGAGGGTGTCTAATTGTAAATTCTAACTAATTAGCTACCTTGAAATCAAATTCCAAGTATCTAGTTAGTGTAGTTGGTTACTAGATATTTTAGTGGGTGTTAGGGTGTTCGGGGATCATAACTAGCCAAGAAATAATTAAACAATGCTTCTAGTAATATTTTGATGTTCCGGGTAATGTCCGCTTGTTCGGTTAAATACCGGTTCCTTAAAGTGCTAAATTGCACCGTTTAGTGTCCTTTATGTCCCCTTTTGTGATACTTTCAATTCCTGACACTTAGGAAAGTATTCTGGATCAATTTGTCATATTTTTACATGGTAAAATCTTGTTACAATGCTGAATTTTGCTGAAATATGTAAAATTCAGCCTATAAAGTGAGTTTCGGGTGCTTTTTAGTGCGTATTTTAGCTTCCGGAAAGTCTATATATAAACCCTTGTATGTACTCTTGGGTTTTAATGTATTCTTGTCGTTGGACCTATACCTAGGCCCCAATTCTTTTGTCTGACTGCTTTTTGCAGATTTGTTGACAAAATGTGTCTTGCCGGTGAGTTTACTAGTATTTCTGACGCAACGCTGTTCATTAATGCATAAAGCAATATCTTGTAGTATAAAACATGCATGAATTCACTTGTATAGTATGTAATCAGACAATGTTGACATTTAAGCACATAATTGCAGTCATTAAATAATAGTTAAAGTGTATGGAAGTTACCGGTTGGGCGCCAGTTGTCACATAAATAAAAGCTAACTCAAAAACTACTAACTCTATACAAACTCTACGAAACCTCCCCACACTTGAATTAAATCAGGAGGTTTTTTTCTTTGATTTGGACCCTATCTAACCCGTTTAATTCCACCCGGTCCTCAAAAATAATTAATACTTCATTGGTGGAGTTACAGAATATTTTAAAAATTTTAAACAGGTCAGACCACCAAAATTTGAACTTACCTGGAAGAAACATGATACGATGCATGTAACGAGGAAGATGGTTGTCTCTGCACTTTAGTGTTGCCTTGAACTTCCTTTTGCACCATCTTTGTATCCTCAAACTTTGTCGATCCAAGTTCCTTCGTGCCTTCTCCTGTGTTTTTAATTATGGTGCCGATCCAACTTCTAGCTTCTCCACGAGCTGGCTATTAAACTCCTCAGCCACTATCTCTTCTTCTACGTTTGGTGCATATTTGATCTCCATGGTCGGCGTCTCTACAAGTAATGTCTCCAGATAGGCGAGATCACCAACCGGGTCAAATTCTTCATCTTCAAGAGTTGGCAAACCTACCAACTCATTACCAAACTCCTCTTCCCAAGATGGTACATGCTCACCTTTCTCATCCTCCATCTTGTCAAGTGGCTCTTCTTCAACTTTTTCTAAATCTTCTCCCTTCCATCTCTTATATGCAGCCAGTTGCGCATCTATCTCTTCATTACTACACGAGAAATCAATTATGAACTTACCCGTATTCTCTTCCCGTTCTTCCTGCTGAACCGGAGGTGGGACTGAGACATCCATTGTAGTCTCTGGTTCTATCTGTGCTTTTAGGGCGTTCATTATTTTCCATGTTTTTGCTGATTCAATTGCAATCTCTTCTTGCTGTCGAAGCATTTCCTCAAAAAATAAGCTCCTTTCTGCTTGATGTGACTGCTGATACGGGTCATCATACTGATATGTGGAATACCCCTGCGAAGGATATGGCTGCGGCTGCACAAGAGGGTTAGCATCGAAATCTATGGGAGACCCCGAATCGTTTGGACAATATTTGGTGTAATGGGGCCCTCCACAGATAAAACACATGATAAAAATATATAAAATGAAAAAAAAACTAATAAAGAAAATTATTTACAAAAATGACTAAACACACTACTACTAGACTCAAACCCTATGACTCAAACTACAAATAACACCAATTAAACAAATAAGATCAGTCAAAGCTAATAACGCAATCGCCAAAGTGTCCCCGGCAACGGCGCCAAAAACTTGATGTGTGAAAATGTAACTATTAATTTTGAACAAGTTTTAAAACGGAATCGCTAACTAAACCACATACAATCGGCAAGTGCACCGGTCACAGTGTAGTGTAGATGGCAAGACCGGATATCAATCCGTGGACACTATATGCAAACTCTAGGTAATGAACCGTTGTCGAATATAAACTCAATTTTTAAGTTTGTTTTGATGATTAACTAATATCCTAATTAGTTAAGAAAGTGGCAAACAAGACAAGCAACGCAACACGAACTCGGGAGCTAAATGTATATCAAATATGATGAGAAATGACTACCTAGGTATCGAATCCCTAGAATCATGCAACGCTATCTTGACTATGGCAATGGTTAAATATCCTACTCCCTCGATTAACCCCCCGCTAGAGATGTATCAAACGAAAGATAAAGACGAAATGCGATGTGCTAGAACGAACCGGCTCGACCTATCGATACCAAATCCTACGAGAATCAAGCAATGAAAGTAACTCTACCCCCAAAACTCTCAAAACGCAAAGCAAACCAAACCTTGAAGATTGAAATCCTAGGAAACCTTAACCACGATGTAATAAACGAGCCCGAGCTATCGGTCACCCAATCTACCCACCAATGATTAGCTAATAACCTAGCTCACCTTAATCGTCTTTCGAGTCACAAGATGAGGATGCAAGTTTTAGTATATTGATTTTAATTATTAATCGAATTGGTCAATTTCTCAACTCAATATTCAAACCGAAAACCCTAAGATCAACGATTCAAATTAAACTCTAAGTCTAGGGGATATTTCTATGTGCCTAAACCGCTGAATTCATCAACCAATAATCAATTAAAACACACCAACATGCAATATCAAGATCAATCACAAGGCAAAGTTATGTAAATCACATCAAATAACCAAAACCAAGTCAAAACAACGTAACAATCACAAGTTCAGCACAACCTAGGTAGTTTATAACGTTTAGCTACTCATATTTATTAAGGACATAACAAATTCAGTTGTGAAAATCAAACAAAACATGGTTCAATGAAAAGAATTAGAAAAGTATGCGTAATATCGAACCCGTAATACTCCACACACGAACAGAATATTTCTTTCCTTCTCTCTAGCGCCAAGTACAGCCGGCCTCTCTTTATTAAATTTTTTTTCCTTCGTGCGACCTCTGTGATGTTGGCTCGAAAATAATAGGAATCCCTTTTGACCTTTGCTTGCCGTTAATTGTTGCCTTCTCGAAAATAATGAGGAACACACTTTTTAATTCCTTCTGCCTTTTGCTTTTGTGTCTGCCGCCAATGCCTTGTGGTTTTCGAGAACAATGATCAATTGGCCACACCCCTCTTATAATTCAACCACTAGGTTTTTTTTTTCTTTTATTAATCCATATGCATTGATTCCAAAGCCCAATAGAAGAAAAGAATTACCCCACTCTCCTCGTGACACTGCATAGCTGGCGGCCCACTATTTTTTCCAACTTGATGTAGTCGAAACTACATGGCAAATTCCATCTGATCATGTCCAAGCTTTTGGCAGCCTTGTGTCATAAAGAATTCCTAGCCAATATTAGGCTACACGGTATGGGGGTCGTCCCCCTCCGTCCCGGTCCGTCGCCGGAGCCAACACCATGCCGCCCCCTGCGTCCTGAGCTCCGTCCCCGTCTTAAACGTCCAAGTTTCGCCGTTCAGGACGATCCTCCAGGTGGGCCCCCGGTCCGTCGCCGGAGCCAACACCATGCCGCCCACCCCCGTCGAGCTCCGTCCTCCATCTTCGGTCCGTCACCATACCGTGTAGTCTTACATTAGATTGGTATAAAAACAATTCAACTCTTTAAGCACATTTAATTGCATTCAAATCCTTTTGTCATAGAATCATACGTCATTCTCATCACACCCTTTAATTCTCTTTTAATACTTTCATAACACACAATTAAATTATGTCTAATTAATTTTTCATGGTGAGAATCCTTTTCGATATAAATATTATGAGATTTCCCGTTAAACCATTCTTTTATCTTGAAACTGACTAAACATAAATATAATCCAATTTGGAATAATATTTAATAAAAACTAACTTAAAATATATTTAAAGTGTAGAAAATATTTGTATAAAAATATATATAATTTAGAGCATATCAAATATCCCCACACTTTACCTTTTGCTTGTCCCTAAGCAAAATCCCAAGCAACATGTCAACTTAAACACTTAACAATAACGTAAGTCTCGAACAAGTTATAACGTGAACTACGAAATCATCAAGCACAGCGGTTTCGCAAGACTTACAACGTTCAAAAGGTTGATGAATCATAATATTTAAATGAAAACCGGCCTACCTAATCAAGTCTTTCTTACCTTCAAGCAATCAGTTATGCAATGTTGACATCCCTCACAATTTCACTCAACCCTCGGCTAATATTATAATATTTCGAGTGAACTCTCAAAACCAAACTATGAAGCATACTATCTTAAGCTTGTATGTCAATCAGATCTCCACCTAATTGTAAAAATCTAACACGGATCAAGAGGGCTTTATTGGGTAGGTAAGGGCTAAAGGTAGGGTTTTTTTTTTTTTTTGGAATAAGTGGCTAAACACATAATGACACGAGCACGAAACAAAAACTAACATATTGGTCATTTTGACCTACAACTTTATTCTATTTTTTTTTTTTCATCTTTTTCTTTTTCCTCTTTTTTCATATTTTCTTTTTTTTTTCTCTTTTTTTTATTTTTTCATTTTCGAGATAAAGATAATAATACACAATACGATCCGGTTATCACATCAACAATGGGTAACAAACGAATGGTTTTAGGCTTAAAGTGGTATCTAAGGGTAATGGTAAAACGGGTCAAACACAAGGCTACACAAATAGGGTGATCCTAATGCCTCTATCACATCCATGTCAAATCCTAACCGAAGGTCTCAAACTGTATCAAAACGCACAAGTTCTAAAATAATGCAACAAGTCGGTAAACACACATGAAACGAAAGTAGTCAACATATAAATATGAAACATGTAAAGGCTCAAATCTCACTATCATGTGGTAAATAAGGGCTACCGATATCGACAATGCACAACCAATTAACTCTCCGGCTCCATCCACTATCCTAGGCATCCCAAAACCTTTTACTCCCAAAAAACCGATTCAGTTAACCTACTATCCCGCAACTTAAAGAAACATGTGTTCTCGACTCGTAAATTCAACAATTAAACTGCTTTTGACCGACGTTTTAAAAAGGTTTTTGTTTTCGGGGTATTGGATTTTAATAATCTTACAAGTTGAGACTGTTTTCGGGGTATTGGATTTTAATAACCCAGTTAGACAAGGATCATTGGTGGCCAAAATCTTACAAGTTGAGACTGTTGTAGGCAATTTTTTAAGTTGGGATTATTACCGGCCAATTAGTGAAACTTGGGATTATTAAACTCCAATACCCCTTTGTTTTCTACGCGCTAAAGGACTGGGACTCGAAAAACCAACTCTTTTTTTTTGTATTTTCAATTTTTTCAAATTTTTTTATTTTTTTATTATTTGTTTTTTTTTTTTTTTTTTGACTCAAGACTCTAGTAACTAAATACAAACGATAGTTTCCCATCCCCACACTTAAACTCTACATTGCCCTTAATGTAGGATGAAAACCGACTCAAAAGATTAAAATAAATAAGAAATAAAAAGACTAAGGGCAAATTGGAAAGACTTTTTTTTTGAACGGTAACTTTCTTAAAATATTTACATCCCCAAGACGGGGACCCTAACCAAGTCTGTCCCAGACTTACGTTGTCTTAACCGGGTCCGCGCTGGGAGTGGTCAGACTTGGCTACGGCGTTCGCCCGGAAACCGTACCGCCTCCACACGAGACACCTCGCTGGAGTAACGGCCGGATTAAAACCGGGGCGGCTCAGGCTCGAACGTGCGCAACATTGGCTAACAAGCACCTACCATTTAGCTGGTAAAATAACGCGTAAGCTCCAAAACTCTCGTCCAATCCAGCTCGATAGTATAGCATTCCATTCGCGATCGGCTCTGACACTGACTGGTAACTTGGTAAATGCCTTGATATTCGAATAGCAGCTCCAAAATCACCCGAATGGAGATTGAGTACGGGTGGTACAATTCAAACCTACATAAACAAAAACAAAGAAAACCAAAGCAATACGGACTCTAAATTGTCACACCCCTTTCTAAGGCGGAAGCACGAGGTGTGATCATGAAAGGTTTTCATTGCATACGATTGGTAAACATACTACATGCTCATAAAAATAACTTCAAATGCCCAACGTTACATAACTAAAATCATAATTTCAGGGTTTACATCACGAGACAGCAAATTGTCTGAAAAGTTTACAACTTTATTTAAGGACAAACATAAACATCTTCTAAGAGCATGAGTAAGACCGCGCGCACATCCACTTTAGTTACCTGAAATACATGTGAGTTTTTGGAAAAACGTCAACATAATGTTGGTGTGAATTCATGCAGTTCTTGTATTGAACGTTTGTATACTTTGTATGAAAAACATGGTATGTATCTTGTATAAATCAAGTATTTCTGTATGTATCAAGTTGTTAATGGGTTGCAAGGCCATTAACATGTGACACGACATAGGAAGCATCCAAACCATAGGCATTTTTCTAGTTGTCGATTCACGACTGAGACACAAAAGCACTACTCGGTACTAGTTTTCACCAAGAGTGTGGCTGCCCGAAAACCCATTAGATCTAACCTTTTGTTCTGCGGTCTTAGTATGTACACGATTAATGGTGCTTATGGTACCCTATTCGTGACACGATTTCTCGTATCATTCCTCAATTCTTGTATCCATCATACCATTTGTAAACATTGTAACATGTATTTCACCCCCGAAGTTATAAAACTGAAAACAGTTAAAAGAAAAGGGGAACCATGAACTCACAACTTTGCGTTCCTTGCGCCGTAAACTTCACAGGTTTTTGCTTATCTAGCGTCGTGACCTAAACGTGTTTTATTAACGTTAGTCACTAGACTTGTATCGCACAAGTACAAGTCACTATCTTGTGTATATGTGTTCTTGTGTTAAAAATAATTTATATTTTTAACTATGTATCTTACTTATATTATTTTCTCAAAAATAAATATAAGTATCTTGTATTTTTTATCCGAATTATGTATTTTGTCCAAAACTTCATTTCATGTTCATAACTTGTCCAAGTTATTTATTTTATCAAGTAATATATTTTCATAAATATATTCTCTTGTATTTGTCTAAGCATGTTGTATGTGTATTTTTGTATTTTCACTCCTTAGGAGTATTTAGTGTATTTTCAAGTCCTAATACACTATTACATGTAATACATACTACATACACTTAGCACAAAATTTGGTGATCAATAAATATATATATTTTTCTCAAAAATATACATACTTAATATCAATTTTAATCTTGAAGAAATCATCATTTCTTAACACAAAAATTAGGGAAACCTTGGTAAATATTTTTAGATACATTTTTAGGGAATAAGTTTCTCAAAAACTTATATTTTTCTAAGTGTCAAAATTTTTAAAAATTTTGACATAGTTTCCCCTAAAAATGGAGGTTTCTCATGTTTTCAAAACATGTGTTTATTTTCTTTTTAAATCATCATCAATCATCAACAACTCATTCAACACCTACCGAGTGTCAAAATCAAGTAAATTTCATTACATCATGAACTTGAAGTTTTTGTAAATACTTGTAGTAACTTACCATACTATTTAGTACGTTTAGTTACCCTTGAAAACATAGTTGTTTGTTTGTAAATCTCATTCTTGAAGGATTTAGTCATTTACAACTTGTAAGATGATTTTTCTAAAATATTTCTTTTGTATTTTTCTTGTTTCATAAGTGTTTATACACTTGTTTTTCTATTAAAAATAGTGTAGGTTTAAGTAAAAACCAAGATCTTCTATAAATCGTATTTTAAACTTGATTTTTCTTGGAAAATCATTCATAAATCTTGGATCTACAAGTTCACTTGTTTACTTTGTTTATCATCTTACAAGAAATCATTTTTTTTATTCATCAAGTTCATGTCTTTACAAGAAGATGATTATTCTAGGTTGTTACATAATCATCCTTCCACTTGCTAGATTAAGTGTTTAAACATCATCTAGCAAGCTTCATGTGATGATTAACATCATCATCTCAAGAAATCATCAATCAAACATTATTCACGTACTAAACAATATCCTTTAGGTATAGCTCCATGACGTGCCACAATTTCCTTTAGGTATAGCTCAGCGAGCTTTTCAGTGCTATCCTTCTCTCGGATTATTAGGAAATGCACAGATTTCATCAATCGATCAACTATCACCCATATCATATCGTGCCCTCTAGGGGTCCTGGGTAATTTTGTTATGAAGTCCATAGAGATTTGCTCCCACTTCCACATGGGTATCTCTGGTTGTTGTAGTAGGCCAGACAGTTTCTGATATTCAGCCTTAACCTTAGCACAGGTTAGGCATTTTCCAACATAGACAGCAACGTCGCTCTTGAGTCTCGGCCACCAATAGTATTTCTTTAAGTCTTGATACATTTTGTCTGATCCTGGACGGATCGAGTATCTCGACTTGTGTGCTTCATCAAGGATGACTTCTCGAATACCGCCATAGAGCGGAACCCAAATATGCTTCTTAAAGTATAAGGTTCCCTCTTCATTTGGCACCATATATTTCAACATAACCCGGAGGTATTCAGCTTTACGGTTTTCCATCTTAAGGGCTTCTTGTTGTGCGTCATGAATACGTGCAGTGAGGTTCGTTCGAATAGTCATTTCTAATGCTCGAACCCTTAGGGTCTTAACCCTTTCTTTTCGACTTACTTAATCTCACAGTCGTAATCGTTCAGCAGTTCGACCCATCGTCGTTGACGCATGTTTAATTCCTTCTGATCAAATATGTGTTGCAGGCTTTTGTGATCTGTGAAGATTGTACATCGTGTACCATATAAATAGTGTCGCCAGATCTTCAAGGCGAATACCACTGTGCCGAGTTCCAAGTCGTGAGTGGTCTAGTTTCTTTCATGTACCTTCAATTGTCTTGAAGCATAAGCGATGACTTCCTGGCGTTGCATGAGCACGCAACCCAAACCTTGTCGTGAAGCGTCGCAGTATACCACGAAGTCTTCAGTGCCTTCGGGTAATGATAGTATTGGTGCATCGCATAGCTTATTTTTAAGTAGTTGGAAGGCTTCTTCCTGCTTATTACCCCAGTCGTGCTTCTTGTCCTTCTGCGTAAGGGTAGTCAAGGGTTGAGCTATCTTTGAGAAATTCTCAATAAACCGTCGGTAATAGCCTGCTAAGCCCAAAAATTGTCGAACTTCAGTTGGGTTTTTGGTGTCTTCCCAATTCTTTATTGCTTCAATCTTGGATGGGTCTACATGAATGCCCTTCTCGTTCACAACATGACCAATAAATTGTACTTCGCGAATCCAGAATTCTCATTTGGAGAATTTCGCATAAAGTTTCTCTTTCTTCAGTAATTCCAGAATGGTTCTGAGGTGTTGCTCGTGCTCTTCTCTCGTTCACGAGTAAATTTTTCAAAACTTAAAAAATTTTCTAAGTGTTTGCTGATTTTTTTCAGGTACGCGCAAGATGGATGATCTGTTCATGAACCCGTTTAGCGACATGTATGCTTTTGCTGGAAATTCTGGAGATGATAATTCTTCTAGCAACACCAATGAGAACACGCCAAATACAAAGAAAAAGTTATCGGATGCTTAGGAAGTTGAAAGTGCATTTGGAACATATAACAAACCCCCGAAGTTGATGGCTATCGAAGAGTACAGTCAGTGGGCCAAGAAGTTTGAAGATTGGTTGAGGGCCTTAGCTTATCCTAGCTGGAAGAGTCTAAAGAATGGATACAATGATGGAGGCAAAAATGGTGAAAGTTTAACATCACCTGATGAAATAGAATCGTTTGTTGCTGAGCAAAAATGTATCGCGTTGCTGTTTCAATCTGTTCGAGAAGATATAATATCTTTGATCGAATACACTAGTGCTAAAGATCTCTGGGATAAGTTGAAAAACAAATGTTTAGGAAGTGCAGAAATAGTGAAAAACAAAAAGAAACTACTTAGAAAAGAGTTTGATTTGTTTGGGTGTTTAAAGAATGAATCAGTTTGTAAAATGATTGAGAGGTTTGGGCACCTGAAGCTGGAACTAGCAAGACATGAAATTTTCTATTCTCAAGAAGAGCTAGTCGACAAGTTGTTTGACTCATTGCCAGAAGAGATGGATTGGCAATACTATGCCTTGATGTTAAAGAATACTATCAAGCCGCCAGAAGTGTTGACTGTAGATTTGCTGATTGAGAGACTAGAGAGTCACGAGTTGGAGTTAAGGAAAACACACAAAGTCAATCACTCATCCTACCAGCAGAACTTGGATTTGTATTATCAAAAAAGCATGATGCCAAAGAATACTTCTCCTAAGACAACATTTTCTGCTGAAAGTTCAAACACTTCAAACAAAGAAAGCCAAAGCAGTGGATTTCACAGTGGTTCTTCGTCACATTAAAACCAGTCTGATGCAAAGACCTTATTTCAATGCAACATCGCTGTAGACTTAAAGAACGCTCAAAACTTCAGCGAGGAGTCGGCTAAGCAGCAGATGGTTTTCTTAGCCTCGGTGCTAGAATCATATGAAAGTCTTGTGGCAGGGAAGATTGGCAACACCAACCTAACGAAAGAAGATTATGATCAAATAGATCCTGAAGAGATGGAATTGATCGACATAAGGTGGTGTATGGCCAGTGCAGTTCGTCAGGCACAACATTTCATGGAAATTACCGGAAGAAAGTCTATTGGTGGACCATCTACCAAGTTGGGCTTTGACAAGACTAAAGTGACATGATTTAAGTGTAAACAGAAAGGTCACTTTAAGCGCGAATGTCGAAATGCGTATGCTGATGAGTCTGAAAACCCGTTCTGAGAAGACTACTACAAGAAAGTGATTTATCATCAAAATAGATCGGAGCCACCAAGAATGAAGCAGCTTGAGGATAACAAAGAGAAATCTAGAGCTCTTGCTGTGATTCACGACGATGAAGGTTTCGATTGGAGCGAGTTGTTACCTGAGGAGGATGCGGTTGGATATGCATTTATGGCAAAATCTGAACCTGTTCCTTGGAAAGACAACAGAACTGGAGAACAGAAGTATAGTCATAGAAAGCTGATAGCCCAGAACAAAATGATCAGAATATCTGGTATCTATCTTGAAGCAAAAAGAGCAAATAGATGGGATCCAGACAGAGAATGTTATCTTGACCCCCAGGGAAACATTGCTATTGACCATAACACTCTTGATATGGAAACCATAATTAAAGAAATGAAAGATGAAGATGATTATTGGCAAAGAAAATGGTGGGGAAGCGGAGAAGAGGAAGAAGAGAAAGAGAAAGAAAAAGAGAAGTCAAAGAAGGTTGATACTGGAATCATTGACACGACTCAAAAGTTGAATGCAGAAAACATGGGAAAGATGGCTGACAAGGTGCTGGCTGCTAAGGCACTTGAGGTAGATTCTAAATCTGTCTTTAAGTCTAAAAGCAAGGTCAATTCAAACACGTCAACGACTGAGTCAGGTAAGAGAGTCAGTGGTGATGTTGACTGCAAAAATTACATTAAAGAATGCAAAGTTTGTAGTACAAACACTAATCTTAAAGGTAAGAAGATTGATGATTTGACTGCTAGAGTCCGAAGTGTTGAGGATCAGATCCTTAACCGTGATAAAATGTTGAAAGCTTCGAACGACAGAGTAAAAGAATTAACCAATAAAATTGAAAATAATAAAATTGATCAGGAAAAGGTTAGGAAAGAAAATGGGAGGTTAGTTCTTGAAAATCGTCAGATTGCTGAAAAATTTGAGAAGCTTAAAAGCACGGTTAAAGATAATGATGATAGAAACGGTAAAACATACAAAGAAAATTGTCACTTACAAAGTGTTTTGAGGATCAAAGAAGAATTAATCAATCAACAATTGGATGAGATTGCTAAATTGAAGCTTAAGTTTGAAGAAGCTAAGATTGAGAATGACCGTATCAATTTGAAATTGAACAGTTACAGCTCTGCAAGCTTTGTTTTGCAACACATTGTTCCCAAACCCATCAGGAAAAACAAAGCAGGCGAATATGTATATTGTGATGGAACTGGGGTCGGGATTCATCAAATTCCGCCACCAGTTCTAGACAATTGTTCGAAAAAGCAATCTGGGTTGGTTAATCTTGAAGATGAAAATGAAGTGAAACTTCCTGATTCAATCGATGTGACATTTTCTTCATCTTCCAATGAAGATAGTGTCCAAACTGAAGTGGTAAAAAGTGTGGTTGAAAATGTTCTAAAATCTGAAAGTGACACTACTGAGGAAGATGAATGTTTTCTGGACAATTACATTCCGAAATCAAAATCCAAAAACAACTTAGGTGATGAACCGGGTCTTGTCATGTACAAAATGTCAGGATCTGATAAGTTGTATTTGGATTCTGAGTTTCCTCTGGAGAATGTGAATGTTTCAAAATTGACAAATGTGTTCAAAATGGTTGAAATTGATTTGTCTGAAGTAAAGAGTTTAAAACAAACAAAAAGGCAAATGAATTTTGAAAAAGATAAAGCTTACTACAAGAAACCTGTTGGTCCACCACGTTTTTGTAACAAAAATCGAAACAATTGGTCGGGAGGATATCAGGGTGGTAAGAACTATCAAAGAAAGAATTTTCAAAACAAAAGGTTTGCTGAAAAGAAGGTGTTTGTGAATGGTTCAAGTTCACTTTCTGATGAGGAAAATGAATTTTTTTCAAAATCAAATGAAGAATTTTTTGCAAAGAAGGTCTCACAAACTCAGTCTGAAGGCACAAGTCGGGTAGTTGATACTCGTACATGCTTTAGATGCAACAAAGTTGGTCACATTGCAAGAAATTGCACCAACCTCAAGCCTAAGACTGAAGTTGTAGAGAGTCAAAAGAAGAAGGTTGATGCAAAAGGCAAAGCTCCAATGGTTGTTGAGAAAATTTTGAAAAATGAGAAAATGAAAGTCAAAATTGAACCTGTTAAGAATGTGGTAACTAAAAATGACAAATTCTATAAACGGGTTGCTTCATCTCAACAAACATGGAAGCCAAAAGTTGTTGAAAAACCAAAGGTTTCAGAGTTGGAAAAACAATCATCTTCTACCACACCGGTAAAGATGGATGTTCCTTTGAATTATTATGAATAATTGGAGAAACAATCTTCTACTTCACCAGAGAAGAAGAATGTTCAAAAGAAAAAGCAACCAACCGGTCAACTTAAGATAGACGAGTTTTTCTTATACAAAAAGGTTGAGGTTGGATCTGAGGAAAGCATAAAAATGAATGATAAAAATTTTCCGCCACTTTATACTGCTAAAACTCACATTAAAGTCAAGTTACCCGAGTCAAAAGAGGCTTGGGTGGCATCAAAATCTCACTAAAAATTTTGGACATGCCGGAGCTTCCTAGTTGGTAATTGTGAAGCATGAATCGGCATCTTTATTGAAATGTTTTTTTTAAATATGTGCAGGAACTTCCGAGAGCTGTTTCACGATAGATTATGGATAGTGGAGCTTCTAGACATATGACAGGGAAGACTGCATTGTTGTACGATGTTAGAAATTTTAATGGTGGTTATGTGGGATTCGCAGGAAACCAAGGTGGTAGAATTATTGGTGAAGGAACGTTATCCAATGGGATTGTTACGTTTGAAAGAGTTAACTATATTGCTGAGCTAGAGAATAATCTGTTGAGTATCTCACAGATTTGTGACAGGATGTATACCACTCACTTTACAGACAAAGAATGTTTGATCTTGAAGCCAGGATTTGTTATCCCTGAAGAATGGATTATCATGAGGGCACCTAGAGTGAATGATCTGTACGTGTTGGACATGAGTGTAGCTACTACAACCACGGGTCAAGCTCATTGTTTTGTGTCTAGAGCAACAGAGAAAGAATCAAATTTGTGGCATCGGAAGATGGGTCATATACACTTGAGGAAAATGAATCACCTGGTGCATAATGATTTAGTTCTGGGAGTTAACATTAAAGGTTTTCATCTGGAAGGGGAGGGCATTAGTTGCTTCAAAGGCAAGCAAAAGAAAAAGTCACACCCTAAAAAGCAAGTCAATTCAGTTTCCAGACCGTTAGAGAGACTACATATGGATTTGTTTGGTCCAATAAATGTCAAAAGTATTACAGGGGATCTCTACTGTCTTGTGGTTACTGATGATTATTCCAGATTTTCATGGGTGTCATTCTTGAAGTCAAAAGATGAAACGTTTGATAGTTTGATGGCGTTGTTCAGGAAAATTGAAAACTTGTACCGAAGGCGTATCAAAAGAATCAGAAGTGATAATGGTACTGAGTTCAAGAACAACAAGATGGAAGAATATTGTGATGAAAGAGGTATATTACATGAGTTTAGTGCTCCGTACACTCCGCAGCAGAATGGAGTTACAGAACGTAAAAACAGGACGCTACTGAAACGGCCAGAACAATGCTTGCTGATTCAAAGCTACCGATAAATTTTTGGGCAGAAGCAGTTTCCGCCGCATGCTATACACTCAACCGTGTTCTCACTGTGAAGAAATTTTACAAGACGTGTTTTGAGTTGATCAATAACCGCAAACCGAATCTGAAGTATTTAGAACCGTTTGGGTCTCCCTGTACAGTTCTAGAACCTTTTGGAAAGTTTGGTGCAAATAGCATTGAAGGAATTTTTGTGGGATATTCAAGTCCTCAGAAACAAGTGTTTGTTCCAAGCTTGAAGTGGATTATTGAAGCACAAAATGTTGAGTGTCAAGGTTACACAATGCCACCGCAGAATCCTGGAGATTAATGGCGTTTTCATTATGACACTTTGTGGGATTCGTTTGACATGGAAGAAGAAAAGGAAGAAGATTTCTTTGACGAGTTGGATATTCTACGAGAGTATTAAGAATCGCAGGAAAGGTTTCCAACTGAGTATTCAAGAAGACCACAACGAGCATCAAATGACGATGAAGCAGGTCCAAGCAATGCTGGTGAACATGATGATGTCCAACAAAATGAAGTTGCTCATGATAATCAGACGGCACAGAATGATAATCAAGAATCTGAGAACATGCCAGTATTTGATCGTGGTGATTCAGATTCTGAGGGGGAGCAAATTCAGAGTTCAAGTCAAACAAACCCAATCAGTGAACAAGGTGCAAATCAGAATGTTACTAATCTGGAAGGCGAGGTAGATGTTTCAGGCGAGGTGATGCCGAGAACTCTTTCATACCATCCAGAGGAGCTGATCATTGGAGAATTGCAATCAGGCGTTCGCACTAGACGTCAAATTGACCAAGGCCTTACTTGTTTTTATTCTACAGTAGCACCTTTACAAACTGAGTTTTCACTTAGTTGTTTTATTTCGCAGATCGAACCACGTACGTATAAAGAGGCGCTAACTGAAGATTCTTGGGTCAATGCTATGCAAGAAGAGTTGAGTCAGTTTGAGAAGTTGGGAGTGTGGAGGTTAGTAGACTTGCCTGATGGTAAGAGGAAGATAAACACCAAGTGGGTGTTCAAGTGCAAGAGAGACAATAGAGGAGTTGTGGTTCGTAATAAAGCTCGACTCGTAGTCCAAGGTTTCAGTCAGCAAGAGGGGATAGATTTCACTGAAGTATATGCTCCGGTTGCTAGACTAGAAGCGATCAGAATCTTCCTAGCATTTGCATCCTGGAAAAATTTCAAAGTTTATCAGCTAGATGTGAAATCGGCGTTTCTCTATGGAAAGGTAAAAGAGGAGGTATATGTCGGACAGCCACTGGGCTTCTCTGATCCAATTCACAAAGACAACGTCTATTTGTTAGACAAAGCGTTGTATGGTTTACACCAGGCCCCGAGAGCTTGGTACGAGACATTGTATCAACACCTACTAGCCAACAATTTCATTCGTGGAAAAGTGGATGCCACTCTCTTCACCAAAGAGGTCGACGGACATCTTCTGATAGTTCAAATATATGTGGACGACATCATATTTGGGTCAACAAATGAGAATTTGTGCAAAGATTTTGAACAAGTTATAAAGAAAAAATTTGAAATATCGTCGATGGGTGAGATGAAATTATTTTTAGGACTTCAGGTTGATCAACTGCCTAAGGGAATTTTCATACATCAAACGAAGTACGTTCATAATATCTTGGAGAAATTCGGGATGTCAGGTTCTACTCCAGCCTCCACCCCATTAGCAACGAATCATGGGATAAACCCTGATCTCACCGGAGAGAAGGTAGATGAAATGATGTATCGTTCCATGATCGGATCGCTGATGTATTTGACAGCTTCAAGACCCGATATTATGTACCCAACCAGCCTCGCAGCAAGATTTCAGTCTAATCCTAGAGCTTCGCATATGGTGATTGTGAAAAGGATATTACGCTACCTGAAAGGAACTCCATCATTGGGGTTGTGGTATCCAAGAGAAGGCGATTTCATGCTCGAAGGATATTCCGATTCCGATTTCGGATGCTGCAAAGTTAACGCTAAATCAACAACAGCGGGGTGCCAGTTCTTTGGATCAAGATTGGTTACCTGGCAATGCAAAAAGCAGACCTATGTGGCTTTATCCACATGTGAAGCGGAGTATGTATCTGCAAGCAGCTGCTGCTCTCAGATCTTGTGGATCCAGCAACAGATGCGCGACTACGGTTTGCAATTTCTAATTACCCATATCTTTGTTGATAATGAGGCAGCGATTGACATTACTAAAAATCCAGTTCATCACGCTAAAACCAAACACATTGAAATTCGTCATCACTTCATTCGCGATTGTTTCGAGAAGAAGTTGATACGAATTGAGAAAATCCACACTGACGAGCAAAAAGCTGATTTACATACCAAAGCGTTTGATAAAACACGTTTTCAATATTTACTAAAATTGAACGGTATGAAGCTTTTATCGGTGTTGGAAGAGATTCTTGGCGTTGATGAAGGAGACATTGTAGATGATGTTGAGAAGCAATCTGCAATGGTTTGTCGATTTTTTACTTGTTTTGGTATTTAGGGGGAGATAGGGTAATATTTTTAGAAAATACAAAAACAATAAAAATTTCAAAAATACAAAAACATGAGATATTTTCAAAATCTAAAAACAATATAAAACCAGAAAAGAGCTTGTGTAAAAAGGGAAAATGATAGTACATCGGCTTGACAGTTACAGTATGCTAAAGATATGTAAAGTTTAAAAGTCTTAAACAGTCTCGCTGATGATGTGCCGATAGGTTTTTGCACATTTAGTTGGTTTGTTCGGGATATAAACCTAAATCATTACTTACTTATTTCGTGGGGAACACTACTTGGATATATAGGTAACCCCTGAAATCTTGTTTGAAAGATTCCTTTTTCTGATATACTAGGTCTTTATACTCAGTGATATCTGGGGTATTATTCCGGGACTTCTGCTGAATGGAAGTTCTGACCTAGTCTCTGAATAATACTTTCCGCAATGCTTGAAACATAGCATCACCCTCAGCATAAATGATAAGACAATAAAAATTGCTTAGCAATGTTGTTGTAAAAAAGATCCTCTAATGGGGACACACCCAAAAGTTGAGTCATGATCTCTCTGCTGAACGGTAGTTCTGACCTGAGCTCTCATGATTCTTCATAATTTATTAACCCCTTACAGATATCATTTGTGATATACTCACCTGTAAGACTGAATATTAGGATCTGGATACAGGAGTATATTCAAGAGGTGGGACATACGTATAAGTTTAAGTCTCTAAAATACTTAATCCGTATCCTGGACAGATTGAAATGTGTGTAAGAATTTAAAGTGGATCAGTGTATCGACAATCTAAGCGAATTGTTTAATTCTGAGTATGTAATTAAAGCTTAACGGTATTTGTGACTTGTCGAATAGCTGATATGATTCCCTAACACGCTCACCAAAAATATGTTTGTAAATAGTTTATATTCACTGCATTTTAGTTCTGTATTTCATTTCTAGTTTAGAAACTTTATTCAAAATTCAAAAAGATTTTTCACTTCTACTTTATTTTTGACAAACCAAAGTGGAGAGTTGATCTTCAGATTCGATTTGAAGCAGATGCAGGAAGTTTCTGGGCTGGAAGATGAGTTTGGAGCTAAACATGATAAGTTTGTGAAAGTTGAAAAGTTTAAGCAAGTTCATTAATTTGAAACTTGTAAATTTTCAGAAAAGTTGAACAAAATGTCAGTGTGAATTATCTCTGATCAACCAAGGTCATTAAGTTGGACTTGGTAGATAAATTGAGTAATCAGGGTCATTAATTTGGACCTGAATACTTAAGTCGATTTCTAAACACTGATTAGACTATAAATTATGGTTGAATGGTAAGTATTGATTGATATTGTTCTTGTCATATATCTTATATTTGGGTAGAGATTATGCAGGAATCCCCATGGCAATGAAAATGACAAAATTTTGAACCAGAATTCGAGCCCTAGCTTATCGAGAGGGGGAGTCTGTGAAAGAGGGAGTCAGAATTCTTGATCAACAATTAAAGGGGAGATTGAAGATGAATGTTTGAAGATAAAGATTGAAGAGAGCTTTTACAATGATAAATTAATTTGGAGAAAGACCAAGACTAAAGACTCGTTGCTGAAGACTTCGTCAACATCCAAGGGGGAGTCTGTTGGTGCACTGAATATCTGCTGACTATGTCTTAATCAAGTCTTAGGTCTAAATAGGTTAGATTGGAGCTTGGAAATAGAAAAGTGGTTTAATGTTGTAATTCCGCTCGAAATGACATTTGTGTCATTTCAAGCTAAATCAGGAAATTAGGTGATTCCGCTCCAAATGGTACTTTGTGATTCCGCTCCAAATGACTAGATGGTGATTCCGCTCGAGTGAACATAGGGGTTCCGCTCGGGTTGTTTCGAGCGGAATCAGGAGCACTATAAATAGGTGTGTGATGTTGTCATTTGTAACAGTTGGAGCGGAATTTGGTCTTGTGTTAGGTGTCGAATGGCTGTCAAAATTCAGTCAGAAACACGTGTAAAGACTTGGAAAAGCAGTAATAGAAAGAAGTTAAAAGGATACAAGCTGTGTGACTTTGTTTACTTTGATTCCGCCTTAGTAAATGAAGATGAACTGCCTTTACTGACTGTTTAGGGTCACGCACACGGTCCAACAATATGTACTGACATATACCCACATTAGTGACATCAAACAATTATTACTCCAGCAGAGTATTTAATTGGCTGGGGGAAGGGTGTTCACGTTTGACCTTTTCTTGCACTGAAGGAATGTATACGTGACAAGACTTGCTGTGGTTTATGTGCACTGAATTCCATAATTATGTATGCATCCATAATTACGTAACTCCTTGCACAGTTTGCACAGTTCGTTTCATCCTCGTATCTCTTCCTTCAGATAGGCCATTGTTTTTCAGACGAAGTCACGTATACCTGTGACATTCTACTTCTAGTATATGTATATATCAATTATCACACATAGTCGCAAGTAATTCCTAATCACAGACAAGTGCTACTCCAGTGCACCCTAAGTCTCGTAGTGCCTTTTCTTGACTCTTTGTATACAGTTTCAGGTAGTGGATGTCACGGAAAGTTTTATTCAATAAAAACTTTTTGAAAAATTGTTTTCGTGAAAGGATCCTAAAGATAGTAGTCTAGACTTGAGAAGGAATCCTGGTTCACTACAATCGCAGCTCTGATACCAATGTGTCACACCCATTTCTAAGGCGGAAGCACGAGGTGAGATCATGAAAGGTTTTCATTGCATACGATTGGTAAACATACTACATGCTCATAAAAATAACTTCAAATGCCCAACGTGACATAACTGAAATCATAATTTAAGTGTTTACATCACGAGACAGCAAATTGTCTGAAAAGTTTACAACTTTATTTAAGGATAAACATAAACATCTTCCAAGAGAATAAGTAAGACCGCGCACACATCCACTTTAGTTACCTGAAATACATGTGAGTTTTTGGAAAAAACGTCAACATAATGTTGGTGTGAATTCATGCAGTTCCTGTATTGAACGTTTGTATACTTTGTATGAAAAACATGGTATGTATCATGTATAAATCAAGTATTTCTGTATGTATCAAGTTGTTAATGGGTTGCAAGGCCATTAACATGTGACATGACACAGGAAGCATCCAAACCATAGGCATTTTTCTAGTTGTCGATTCACGACTGAGACACAAAAGCACTACTCGGTACTAGTTTTCACCAAGAGTGTGGCTGCCCGAAAACCCATTAGATCTAACCTTTTGTTCTGCGGTCTTAGTATGTACACGATTAATGGTGCTTATGGTACCCTATTCGTGACACGATTTCTCGTATCATTCCTCAATTCTTGTATCCATCATACCATTTGTAAACATTGTAACATGTATTTCACCCCCGAAGTTATAAAACTGAAAACAGTTAAAAGAAAAGGGGAAGCATGAACTCACAACTTTGCGTTCCTTGCGCCGTAAACTTCACCGGTTTTTGCTTATCTAGCGTCGTGACCTAAACGTGTTTTATTAACGTTAGTCACTAGACTTGTATCGCACAAGTACAAGTCACTATCTTTTGTATATGTGTTCTTGTGTTAAAAATAATTTATATTTTTAACTATGTATCTTACTTATATTATTTTCTCAAAAATAAATATAAGTATCTTGTATTTTTTATCCGAATTATGTATTTTGTCCAAAACTTCATTTCATGTTCATAACTTGTCCAAGTTATTTATTCTATCAAGTAATATATTTTTATAAATATATTCTCTTGTATTTGTCTAAGCATGTTGTATGTGTATTTTTGTATTTTCACTCCTTAGGAGTATTTAGTGTATTTTCAAGTCCTAATACACTATTACATGTAATACATACTACATACACTTAGCACAAAATTTGGTGATCAATAAATATATACATTTTTCTCAAAAATATACATACTTAATATCAATTTTAATCTTGAAGAAATCATCATTTCTTAACACAAAAATTAGGGAAACCTTGGTAAATATTTTTAGATACATTTTTCGGGAATAAGTTTCTCAAAAACTAATATTTTTCTAAGTGTCAAAATTTATAAAAATTTTGACATAATTTCCCCTAAAAATGGAGGTTTCCCATGTTTTCAAAACATGTGTTTATTTTCTTTTTAAATCATCATCAATCATCAACAACTCATTCAACACCTAACGAGTGTCAAAATCAAGTAAATTTCACTACATCATGAACTTGAAGTTTTTGTAAATACTTGTAGTAACTTACCATGCTATTTAGTAGGTTTAGTTACCCTTGAAAACATAGTTGTTTGTTTGTAAACTCATTCTTGAAGGATTTAGTCATTTACAACTTGTAAGATGATTTTTCTAAAATATTTCTTTTGTATTTTTCTTGTTTCATAGGTGTTTATACACTTGTTTTTCTAATAAAAATAGTGTAGGTTTAAGTAAAAACCAAGATCTTCTAAAAATTATATTTTAAACTTGATTTTTCTTGGAAAATCATTCATAAATCTTGGATCTACAAGTTCACTAGTTTACTTTGTTTATCATCTTACAAGAAATCATTTTTTTTTATTCATCAAGTTCATGAAGTTATGATCTTGAGGTTCTTCATATAGTCCATAATCTCTTATTAACCTTTGGGTTTTATGTCTCCTCAAGTACAATACAAGATCTAAACATATCTTAGGGAAAATCAAGTGAAGATTCACTTATTTAGGCCATCTGGCCGATTATGGCATGAGGGGGAGGGGGTCTAATTGTAAATTCTAACTAATTAGCTACCTTGAAATCAAATTCCAAGTATCTAGTTAGTGTAGTTGGTTACTAGATATTTTAGTGGGTGTTAGGGTGTTCGGAGATCATAACTAGCCTAGAAATAATTAAACAATGCTTCTAGTAATATTTTGATGTTCCGGGTAATGTCCGGTTGTTCGGTTAAATATCGGTTCGTTAAAGTGCTAAATTGCACTGTTTAGTGTCCTTTATGTCCCCTTTTCTGATACTTTCAATTCCCGACACTTAGAAAAGTATTCTGGATCAATTTGTCATATTTTTACATGGTAAAATCTTGTTACAATGCTGAATTTTGCTTAAATATGTAAAATTCAGCATTTAAAGTGAGTTTCAGGAGCTTTTTAGTGCGTATTTTAGCTTCCGGAAAGTCTATATATAAACCCTTGTATGTACTCTTGGGTTTTAATGTATTCTTGTCGTTGGACCTACACCTAGGCCCCAATTCTTTTGTCTGACTGCTTTCTGCAGATTTGTTGACACAATGTGTCTTACCGGTGAGTTTACTACTATTTCTGACGCAACGTTGTTCATTAATGCATAAAGCAATATCTTGTAGTATAAAACGTGCATGAATTCACTTGTATTGTATGTAATCAGACAAAGTTAACATTTAAGCACATAATTGCAGTCATTAAAGAATAATTAAAGTGTACGGAAGTTACCGGTTGGGCGTCAGTTGTCACATAAATAAAAGCTAACTCAAAAACTACTAACTCTATACAAACTCTACGAAACCTCCCCACACTTGAATTTAATCAGGAGGTTTTTCTTTGATTTGGACCATATCTAACCCGCTTAATTCCACCCGGTCCTCAAAAATAATTAAAACTTCATTGGTGGAGTTACAGAATATTTTAAAATTTTTAAACGGGTCAGACCACCAAAATTTGAACTTACCTGGAAGAAACATGATACGATGCATGTAACGAGGAAGATGGTTGTCTCTGCACTTTATTGTTGCCTTGAACTTCCTTTTGCACCATCTTTGAATCCTCAAACTTTGTCGATCCAAGTTCCTTCGTGCCTTCTCCTGTGTTTTTAATTATGGTGGCGATCCAACTTCTAACTTCTCCATGGGCCGGCTATTAAACTCCTCAGCCACTCTCGCTTCTTCTACGTTTGGTACATATTTGATCTCCATGGTCGGCGTCTCTACAAGTAATGTCTCTAGATAGGCGAGATCACCAACCGGGTCAAATTCTTCATCTTCAAGAGTTGGCAAATCTACCAACTCATTACCAAACTCCTCTTCCCAAGATGGTACATGCTCACCTTTCTCATCCTCCATCTTGTCAAGTGGCTCTTCTTCAACTTTTTCTAAATCTTCTCCCTTCCATCTCTTATATGCAGCCAGTTGCGCATCTATCTCTTCATTACTACACCAGAAATCAATTATGAACTTACCCGTATTCTCTTCCCGTTCTTCCTACTTAACCGGAGGTGGGACTGAGACATCCATTGTAGTCTCCGGTTCTACCTGTGCTTTTAGGGCGTTCAGTATTTTCCATGTTTTTGCTGATTCAATTGCAATCTCTTCTTGCTGTCGAAGCATTTCCTCAAAAAAATAAGCTCCTTTCTGCTTGATGTGACTGCTGATACGGGTCATCATACTGATATGTGGAATACCAAGCGAAGGATATGGTTGCGGCTGCACAAGAGGGTTAGCATCGAAATCTATGGGACACCCCGAATCGTTTGGACAATATTTGGTGTAATGGGGCCCTCCACAGATAAAACACATGATAAAATATATAAAATGAAAAAAAAACTAATAAAAAAAATTATTTACAAAAATGACTGAACACACTACTACTAAACTCAAACCCTAAGACTCAAACTACAAATAAGACCAATTAAACAAAAAAGATCAGTCAAAGCTAATAACGCAATCGCCTAAGTGTCCCCGGCAACGGCGCCAAAAACTTGATGTGTGAAAATGTAACTATTAATTTCGAACAAGTTTTAAAATGGAATCGCTATATGCACCGGTCACAGTGTAGTGTAGATGGCAAGACCGGATATCAATCCGTGGACACTATATGCAAACTCTAGGTAATGAACCGTTGTCGAATATAAAGTCAATTTTTAAGTTTGTTTTGATGATTAACTAATATCCTAGTTAATTAAGAAAGTGGCAAACAAGACAAGCAACGCAACACAAACATGAACTAGAGAGCTAAATGTAGATCAAATATGATGAGAAATTACTACCTAGGTATCGAATCCCTAGAATCATGCAACGCTATCTTGACTATGGCAATGGTTAAATATCCTACTCCCTCGATTAACCCCCCGCTAGAGATGTATCAAACGAAAGATAAAGACGAAATGCGAAGTGCTAGAACGAACCGGCTCGACCTATAGATACCAAATCCTACGAGAATCAAGCAATGAAAGTAACTCTACCCCCAAAACTCTCAAAACGCAAAGCAAACCAAACCTTGAAGATTGAAATCCTAGGAAACCTTAACCACGATGTAATAAACGAGCCCGAGCTATCGGTCACCCAGTCTACCCACCAATGATTAGCTAATAACCTAGCTCACCTTAATCGTCTTTCGAGTCACAAGATGAGGATGCAAGTTTTAGTATATTAATTTTAATTATTAATCGAATTGGTCAATTTCTCAACTCAATATTCAAACCGAAAACCCTAAGATCAACGATTCAAATTAAACTCTAAGTCTAGGGGATATTTCTATGTGCCTAAACCGCTGAATTCATCAACCAATAATCAATTAAAACACACCAACATGCAATATCAAGATCAATCACAAGGCAAAGTTATGTAAATCACATCAAATAACCAAAACCAAGTCAAAACAACGTAACAATCACTAGTTCATCACAACCTAGGTAGTTTACAACGTTTAGCTATTCATATTTATTAAGGACATAACAAATTCAGTTGTGAAAATCAAACAAAACATGGTTCAATGAAAACAATTAGAAAAGTACGCGTAATATCGAACCCGTAATACTCCACACACGAACCGAATATTTCTTTCCTTCTCTCTTACGCCAAGTGTTGGAATTATATGTATGGGTTCGATAAATCAACGCTGCTGACCGAGCTATGACCCGTAAGAGTTACACCTTGGGCAATGAACACTAAATCCACTTAACTTGATTAACTGGTAATCACGAACAATTAACGAAATAAACGGACTTATTATTTTTACTAATTATAAATAATATGTATAACGTTTATTCTGTTATTCTCGGGCTTTATCGCCTCTTGAACCTGTACTACATTCTATATGGATGTATGTGTGAATATATTTAATACATATGTGTGTGAATATGTTTAATACACATGTGTGAATATATTGAATGCATACTACTAGATTAATTAAAAGGATAGAGCCTACATCGACACCTTTTTCTATATATATATATGGTGTTTGAAGGTTTAAGTGTGGTCCACTTTGAAGATTGAATTTTCATTTCCATCAGTCTTTTGGTTTGTATCCAATTGATTTTACCAACTGGGGCACACTCAAAGAAAAAAACATCATTTTATTCGGTGCCGCCACCATCATTTCGGTGCCGCCACGAGACGCGTCGCTCTTTGTTCGTGTTCGTGTCTAGTTAATATTGGTGTCTCACACGGTGATTATTAACCAAAAGGGTATAATTTTTCTCATCGGTAGATTAATTAATATTGCTAATCGTATTTGCATGTTTGTAACCATGATCCTGTTCGGTTCACTTTTGGTGTTGATTATTTATAAATATTCCGCTGCTTTTATTAATTACCTTTTAATTAATAAAATATGTCAAACTTGTTTTTGATAAAAGCAAAATTGACACCACTGAATCCCAACAGTGGTATCAGAGCCACGCTTACAACATGCAAAATCGGTACCGGTCTTTTAACCGGAATTAGAACACAAACTTTAATTTTTTTTAAGTTTCTATTCTAAATAATTTCAGGGGCAACTTTTATTTTGGTCAATATTTTATTTGTTTTGCTTGACCAAAAGATTGCCCGGCATATTTTGTGATTGTTGTGGAATATGTAAATCTGGCCCGACCTTATTTTTATGGTTGTATATTTTATTCAGTTTTGTAATTATTATTGTTTGCCACTGGGATGGTTCAAAGTTGTAATAATTAGTTTATTGATTTGGCCCGTCGTGTGGTTCAAAGTTGTAATAGATAGTTTTTTTTTTTGTCTTTATTATATTTCCTTGTTAAATATTGTTGATACAAAAGGGGACCCGAAGAAAACCGAATGCCAAGAGGAGTCTTGGAGTTAGTGGGAGTTGCTCAAGACAACAAGATGCACTCAAGTCCATCCTTGTGGTTGTTTGTGTGTTGTGACCCCGTGACCAGTTTGATCTTGCTATCCGGCTCTAGCAAGATCGAACAATTTTTGGCCATAGAGATTTACATATTTATCTTGCTATTGTGGTTGCCTTTTATCTTATAATATGTTATAACATAACCAACCTAAATACCAACATGATTTTAAAAGGAGTTTTAAAATATTGAAACAATCACATTAAAACAAGTTCTAAATTGTTTTTACAACTTGTTAAAATTTTGTTATAAAACAAAGTTTGTTTTTTTAAAACGAATATTAACCAATTAAGTTTTTGCAAATTAAACTAGATTTAATTTTCCAAAACTATTAACTTAATAGAATTCTATTAACTCAAATTGGTTGTATAAGTCGCGACAAACTTAGTTTTAATAGGTTATTTAAAAACTAAGTGTCCTGAGAGATGAAAGGGTTCATCAAGATGTCACGACTAAAATATATACTAAAATTGGCTCTAGCGACCCTATTTGGTAAATATTAAAATTAACCCATAATTAAAATCAATAGTCTATGCCATCCTATCACAAGCTACACTTGGAACGTAATGCGAACCATCAGTGTTTGGAGCCACAGCACCGCACTTGATATCTTGCTTATCCTTCCAAGGTGAAAGGGTTTCGTTGACAGATCCGGCCCTTCCACAAGTACCTTCTTTTAGGACGACTATTACTTTTTCTTTTCTCATCACATGCTCCAGCTGTCTTGAAAGTAAAACGTCGGCATAAAAGAGGCTAAACGTATCAATGCATAGACAAGAGTTGTCTTAGCGGCCTCATATCCGAGAGTTGTGCAATTCTCACAATTGACACTCGTTGTCAGTCTGCCTAGTCACTTATTAAAGTGTATGCCACAGCTGCCTTTAATACTGACCTAGCCAGATTCTCATTCCTTGTTCTAATTACTGTAATGGGTCATTAATTAAATAAGGAAATATACATCGAAAATACTAATTAAATAATTTTTGCTTAACAGATGTCATCTGAAAACAACTCCTCTTTTGCTCTCAAGTCCATACTTGAGAAAGATAAACTGAATGACACCAATTTTCTTGAATGGCACCGCAACTTGAGAATTGTTCTCAAAATGGCAAAGAAGCTTTATGTTTTGGAAACCCCAATCCCAGCTGCACCTGAAAAGGGTACTGCTCCTGCGAAGAAGGCTTTCGATAAACATAAAGAAGATGCCCTAGAAGTTGCTTGCCTCATGCAAGCCACCATGTCCCCAGATTTCCAAAAGAACATGGAAGACATGAATGCTTTTGAGCTGATTGAGCAACTCAAGGGCATGTTCCAGAAACAAGCCCGTCAGGAACGCTATGCCACCATGAAACAACTTATAAGCTGTAGAATGCAAGAGGGTTCCTCAGTTAGTGCTCATGTCCTCAAGATGAAAGGCTACATCGATCAATTAAACAAACTTGGTTATCCTCTCCTAGATGAGATGGCTCTTGACTTCATTCTCAACTCTCTTTCCTGTCACTATGATCAATTTGTTATGAACTTTAACATGAATGACTGGGTAAAGACAGTGCCAGAGCTGCATGGGATGCTCAAAACGGCAGAGATGAACATTTCCAACAAAACAAACCAAGTGTTAATGGTTCGATCTGGTGGTGTTAAGAAGCCCAAAACAAAGAAAAAGTATTCTAACAGTAAAGGCAAAGGAAAAACTCTCGTTGCTGCCAAACCTGCCACCAACAAGAGTAAACAAGCTGTGAGAGCCCCTCTTCCTGAAGAGCGGCAATGCTTTGAGTGTAACAAGATGGGACATTGGAAACGTAACTGTCCCGAGTATCTTGCCAAACTCAAATTGAAGAAGGCTAATGGAGAAGGTACTTCTTCAGGTATTCTAATATATGTTATTGAACTTTTCACTGTTTCTAGCAACACATGGGTATTTGATACCGGATGTGGTTATCACATCGTTAATGTCTTGCAGGAGCCTGAGAAGTGGAGGAAACTGAAACCAGGGAGCATGGAGCTCATTGTTGGCGATGGGAAGAAAGTCCCAGTTCTAGCAACTGGCACATTTAATCTTACATGTCCTTCTGGTCTTATTTTTGTTTTGAACAATTGTCTTTTTGCACCGGGTTTGACCAGGAACATCATTTCAGTTTCGTTGTTGTTTGAACAAGGTTTTAAGTATGCTTTTAATGGTATTGCTATTTCTGCCTACTTGAATAATATCTTTTATTTTGAGGCTAAACCTCGAAATGGTATTTATGAGATAAATGTTCAAACTGACAATAATATATATAATCTTTCTTAACGTAACAAAGCTAGTATTAATGAAACCTTTCTATGGAATTGTAGACTTAGCCACATAACTAAGGCACGCATAAAATGGCTCCAATCCAATGGGATTCTTGAATCCACTGGACAGGACTCCTTTGATGATTGCGAATCTTGCTTAGCTGGCAAACTCACAAAACGTCCCTTCACTGGTCTTGGTGAACGGGCCAATGGTCTGCTAGGACTCATTCACACTGATGTATGTGGCCCTTTCAGAACCATGACAAGAAACCATGAAAAATATTTCGTTACTTTCATTGACGATTATAGTCGTTATGCTTATGTCTATCTTATGAAGCACAAGCATGAAACTTTTGAAAAGTTCAAAGAATTTCAAAATGAAGTAGAGAACCAACTTACTAGAAAGATAAAAGTACTTCGATCAGATCGAGGTGGCGAATACCTCAGCTTAGAGTTCCTCAATCATCTCAAAGAGAGTGGAATAATTTCAGAACCCACTCCACCTGGCACACCCCAACTTAATGGCGTGAGTGGGAGGAGAAATCGAACCCTACTTAATATGGTTCGATCGATGATGTGTAGAACTAACTTGCCTCACTCCTTTTGGGGTTATGCTCTTATGACTGTCGCCCGCATTGTCAATCTGGCTCCGACTAAAAAGGTAAACAAAACCCCATATGAGATATGGCATGGGCGTAAACCCAATTTGGAATACCTAAAAGTATAGGGATGTGATGCATACATCACCAGTGATGCTGATGATAAGCTCGATCCTCGAGGCGAAAAGGTTGTTTTCGTCGGATACTATAAAAGAAGCGGATATTATTTCTACCATCCTGATGCAAATGTTATTTCCATCCAAAGGAAGAGGCACTTTCTCGAGGAAGAACTTCTTAATCGAGGAACTGGAAATAATGTGGTTGATCTTGAAGAAATTCGAGAACCAACAACAACCGCTGATGAAGTCGGAATGTCTGAACAACAAGAAATTGTTGCGGATGAATCAGACATGAACACAGACGTTCGCAGAAGTAGCAGGACTCGTAAAGAACCTAATAGATACCTTTGGCATCTCGAAGATGCTGAAGTCTTGGTAGTAGATGAGTCTAATGACGAACCTGCTAACTACAAATCTGCCATCTCAGATCCTGAATTTGCGAAATGGCTGGAAGCCATGAACGCTGAGATGCAATCTATGTGTGATAATCAAGTCTGGGACTTGGTTGAGCTACCCCCCGAATCTTGGGCAGTAGGGAGCAAATGGATTTTCAAAAGAAAAACCGATATGCATGGAAATGTACACACCTTTAAAGCACGGCTAGTTACGAAGGGTTTCACTCAAACTCAGGGTATTGACTATGATGAAACTTTCTCGCCCGTTGCTATGATCAAATCGATCAGGATATTGCTTGCCATAGCCGCGTACTATGACTACGAGATATGGAAAATGGATGTCAAAACTGCTTTTCTTAATGGGCATCTCTCTGAAGATGTCTATATGGTTCAGCCCGAAGGTTTTGTCGATCCTAAATATCCAAGTAGGGTGTGTAAGCTGAATAAGTCCATTTATGGACTCAAACAGGCATCTCGTAGCTGGAATCTTCGTTTTGACCAGAAGATCAAAGAGTTTGGTTTTGTCAAGAATGAAGATTAGCCTTGTGTTTACAGAAAGGCTAGTGGGAGCACTATATCATTCCTCATCCTGTATGTGATCATTGGAAACAGCATCCCTATGCTTAACGAAGTTAAACACTATTTGGGAACTTGTTTTGCAATGAAAGATTTTGGAGAAGCAGCTTATATTCTAGGAATCAAGATCTACATGGATAGATCTAAGCGGCTTCTAGGGCTAAGTCAAAGTACATACATAGACAAAATGATGACACGCTTTAAGATGGAAAACTCCAAGAAAGGAGGTGTTCCTATGACTAAAGGGACTGTGTTGGACAAATCGCAATCTCCTTCAACGGACATTGAAATTAAGCGAATGGAAGCAGTTCCATATGCTTCAGCGATTGGTTCTATCATGTATGCTATGTTATGTACTAGACCTGACGTCTCGTATGCTTTAAACATGACTAGTCGTTATCAGCAAACTCCTGGCATCGCCCATTGGACTGCTGTCAAGAACATTCTGAAGTATCTGAGAAGAACTAAAGATATGTTCTTAGTATTTGGCGGAGTAGAAGAAGAGCTCACTGTAAGATGTTACACTGATGCCAGTTTTTAAACTGACCGAGATGATTCTCGCTCACAATCAGGTTTCGTATTCACTCTAAATGGAGGAGCTATCTCATGGAAGAGCTCCAAGCAGAGTGTGGTGGCGGATTCAACCACCGAATCTGAATATATAGCCGCATCAGATGCTGCAAAGGAGGCTGCTTGGATGAAGAAATTCATAACCCATCTCGATGTGGTTCCTAGCATTAAGAAACCCATCGAGATATTCTGTGATAACACAGGTGCTATTGCTCAAGCCAAAGAGCCCAGGTCTCATCACAAGGCCAAGCACATTCTAAGAAAGTTTCACTACATACGGGAAATTGTGGAACGTGGAGACATCGTAATAAGCAAAGTAGACACAGATCAAAACCTAGCAGACCCGTTCACTAAGCCCATGACTCAGGACAAGCATGATCAGCACATGGATGCTATCAGGCTTAGATTAGCTAGCAGTATGTTTTGATTTAGTATTTGGATGTACGAACATTCAAACAGTTGTACCTTTAGAATTCACCTTTGATTTACTGGTTAAATGCAAACTTTGAATCTTACAACTGTGTTCGATTTTAATACGTTTAATCCATGAATCTTGTATTCTAAATTATCCGTAGCCGGTCAGACTCATGGCAACGACTCTGAATTAAGACTATTCTAACTTTGGACTCATGGAGTTGACTTCCAAACTCACACACCTCATTATGAATGGCGTTGGATGTAACTCGCATCAAATTATCTTCATGGATCTTAGTCATAAGATGATTTGATATTTGTATACTCATTTAGTATCCTCTGACCTGAGATACATATTAGAACTTCCGTTTACCAGGGATTATTCTTTGATTACTGTCAACCGCTGTCGCGTAACTGCCAGTCATAAAGGCTTTAATTGGGAATAGTTCTGAAGTTCAGTGGGAGTTGTATGTAGTCGATAAGGGATTTTGTACTCTTACATGATATGTATCAGTTAGACATTGTGGCGCCCTCGTTAATTCAAACTAGTGAAGTGTAAGGCCTTACCAAACTTACTGTGTGTTTGTTCGGACCAATTTGACTCTTGATCGAGAACAATAATAATTGAACACCATATGAGAATGAACTTAATCCATGTCTCATTAATTCAATTTATGTCTTTTACAGAAAGGATGAATGACAACAATTACCATAAGTCTATTGTCTTGCATTAGTAAGTTGTTACTAATAGCAAGGTGTTTTGGTTAATGACTTTAAAGTGTCATACCTTGTTGGGGGCAGCCATGTGCAGCTAGAGCACCGCTGACTGTCTGCGTTGAGCATTTTTATCGAATGCCGTCCAAGTGGGAGATTGTTGGAATTATATGTACGGGTTCGATAAGTCAACGCTGCTGACCGAGCTATGACCCGTAAGAGTTACACCTTGGGCAATGAACACTAAATCCACTTAACTTGATTAACTGGTAATCACGAACAATTAACGAAATAAACGGACTTATTATTTTTACTAATTATAAATAATATGTATAACGTTTATTCTATTATTCTCGGGCTTTATCGCGTCTTGAACCTGTACTACATTCTATATGGATGTATGTGTGAATATATTTAATACATATGTGTGTGAATATGTTTAATACACATGTGTGAATATATTGAATGCATACTACCAGATTAATTAAAAGGATAGAGCCTACATCGACACCTTTTTCTATATATATATGGTGTTTGAAGGTTTAAGTGTGGTCCACTTTGAAGATTGAATTTTCATTTCCATCAGTCTTTTGGTTTGTATCCAATTGATTTTACCAACTGGGGCACACTCAAAGAAAAAACATCATTTGATTCAGTGCCACCAATATCATATCGGTGCCGCCACGAGACGCCTCGCTCTTTGTTTGTGTTCGTGTCTAGCACCCGTTCGTTGTACCTTGGTGTCTCACACGGTTATTATTAACCAAAATGGTATAATTTTTCTCATCGGTAGATTAATTAATATTGCTAATCGTATTTGCATGTTTGTAACCATGATCCTGTTCGGTTCACTTTTGGTGTTGATTATTTATATTTATTCCGCTGCGTATTTATTAATTATATATTTTAGTTAATAAAATATGTCAAACTTGTTTTGATAAAAGTAAAATTAACATCACTGAAACCCAACACCAAGTACAGCCGGCCTCTCTTTATTAATTTTTTTTCCTTCGTGCGACCTCTGTGATGTTGGCTCGAAAATAATAGGAATCCCTTTTGACCTTTGCTTGCCGTTAATTGTTGCCTTCTCGAAAATAATGAGGAACACACTTTTTATTTCCTTCTGCCTTTTGCTTTTGTGTCTACCGCCAATGCCTTGTGGTTTTCCAGAACAATGATCAATTGGCCACACCCCTTATAATTCATCCACTAGGGTTTTTTTTTCTATTATTAATCCATATGCATTGATGCCAAAGCCCAATACAAGAAAAGAATTACCCCACTCTCCTCGTGACACTGCATTAGGGATGAGCAAAATGGACCCGGTACGAGTACCGAATTTACTGAACCGGGTACCTTTTCGGTAACGATTCGGTACCGGTTTTTACCCTCAAATACCGGTACCGAACCGGGTATATTCGGTACCGGTACCCACTTTTGAGGATCTTCGGTACCGGTTCTTTCGGTACTGGTACCGGTTCGGTACCGGACGGTACCGAGCTCATCCCTACACTGCATAGCTGGCGGCCCACTATTTTTTCCAACTTGATGTTGTCGAAACTGCATGGCAAATTCCATCTGATCATGTCCAAGCTTTTGGTAGCCTTGTGTCATAAAGAATTCCTAGCCAATATTACATTAGATTAGTATAAAAACAATTCAACTCTTTAAGCACATTTAATTGCATTCAAACCCTTTTGTCATAGAATCATACGTCATTCTCATCACACCCTTTAATTCTCTTTTAATACTTTCATAACACACAATTAAATTATGTCTAATTAATTTTTCATGGTGAGAATCCTTTTCGATATAAATATTATGAGATTTCCCGTTAAACCATTCTTTTATCTTGAAACTGACTAAACATAAATATAATCCAATTTGGAATAATATTTAATAAAAACTAACTTAAAATATATTTAAAGTGTAGGAAATATTTGTATAAAAATATATCTATACTACTATAAAAAGCATATAGGAAGGATAGGAATGTAATTTAACAATGTATTTAAAACACCCTCAATGTACAATACTTAAAGCATCAAGAAACACAACATAATTTACCCTTCAGCCGTCCATTTCTTTCACTTTTTCACACGGATTGTGATCTGGACGGCTAATATTCAGCTCACACGGATCAAGGGTTTTATTTTCATTCGATTTACTCTCACAAAACCTCATCAACCTTCTCTCTCTCTCTCTCTGCGACTCATGAACAGATCTGTGACCAGATCTAGGGTTTTACTTTCATTCGATTTCAAATCCATGACCCCATCCTGTGATGGTGTGGTGTGCAGTGTTAAAATCCGCCGATTAGGGTTCCGGCAGTGGGATTCTCTAGCAGATTGGTGGCAAATGAGACAAGCATCTGGCGGTAGATGGTGGTTGAGGTAGGTTCCGACAACCTGGTTGAGGTAGGGTTTGAACTGGTTTTATTTCGAGTTTAGAGCTAATGTTGGTTTTTTTGATTTTGCAGGAGAATAATAAGACAAAACATCCATAACTTTTGTATGAAGCTAAGTTGTACAATCTTTTTCAGGGAGGAAGTATGTGTGGTTTGATAGTAATATCACAATGCAGATTTATATGTTTATCTTTTATTTCACTCTGAATGATATGATTTCTAATCTTGTGTTTTCACTTGTAGGTGGTATACCTTCCATAAAATGGTCCGGTGTAGATGGAGAGGATAACGTTTTAGTTATTGATTCGCTAGGACCGAGTCTTGAGGACCTGTTTGTGTATTGTGGGAGGAAATTTCAATTGAAAACGGTCTTGATGTTGGCTGATCAAATGGTAAGTATGTGTATACACCATATTTGAACATTGTACCTCTTTTATATAGATGTCACCTTCCAGGTGGATTTATGTTTTTTCACAATTTAGATCTCTTTAGTTTCTGTTGAGTCGTCTGATGTTTGATCAGTTCTATATTCGTAAGAAATCTGTTTATTTCCTTTCATTCACAATTGGAGTGTAATTTATTGCTACTGTAATACTTACTTCCTTGTTTATTACAGCAGATTAAGTGGCTAATCTCTTTTTCATTTCAGATAATAAGAATTGAATATGCTCATTCTAAAGGGTTTCTGCATCGAGATATTAAGCCTGATAATTTTCTCATGTGTCTTGGTCGAAAACCAAAGCAGGTGATAATCAGGACCGTACTTTGCTATTGCTGATCAAAAAGTCGTATTGCCAAATTTGATTATTGTGTATATTTTTCAGTTTCTTTATCATGCTTGACTTCTATTCTTTATCCACCAGGTTTATATTATAGATTTTGGGCTTGCCAAAAGATATGGTGATACAACATAACCACCGTTAATATAATGAAGTTATTCGTTTCAGTAGTTCTCTATGGCAGCTGCAACCAATTGGTTAGTTGTGTATAGCTTAATGTGGCACATATACAATTAATTTATCTCTATGTATTTTTATAAAGAAAAACAAGTTATAATCTGCCGAATGTTGCTTGCAGACAAATTGATTAATTGTGATTGGCTTTGATGTGGTGCGTATGTTTATGCCTATGGTAGCTGGTGACTAGATGTATGCTTAAGTTGTATGAAAGTTGGAGCGGGATTGCAGGAATGTGTCTTAATTTATACGAACCTGGGTAAGTCTTGTTATTTCAGTTGTTTTAAAGTTTTTTTATTTCTTTATCACAATTTCCTGCTGATGGTTTTGCTTTTAATCATTTGGGAAAGGTTTGACACAGAGAAAGCCAAGGTGTAGACATGGGTATTTTCATGTGGTGAATAATGATTTTACGGAATGGATGATGTATGCGATTGGTGGGAGTGCTGACCCGACGATTAATAGTAAGGGTAACCGCTACATTGCACCGACAAATGCTGATTCTAAAGAGGTATCTCTCCTTATGGTTTCTTGTTATCGCGTTTTCAGTTGAAATATAATCGGTTTTTAGGAGCAGGATTAGACGGTGATGTGTGTTGTGTGTTCAATAACTAAATTAATAATCGGTTTACATCAATTCGTTTCAAGTAATTTACATCATATGGTAGATTTCTTCTTGTTGATGTGGACAGACACGTGTATCTCTATGCTAACTTGGGAACCAAAGTGCATCATGTGTAATGCCATGTATGCATAGATAAAGATATCTTATGTGAATAGATATGAGTGTTAGATTATTTGCAATAAACCACATTTAACGTGCTTTTATTGCTATAACTTATAGCTATATTTTTGTAACATTGCTGGCCCCCTTTTGTAGCTAGAACCCCATAGATACTTTTTTGTAGCATTGTTGGTCCCCTTTACAAAAGTTACCATTTAATGTGGTATTAATGTTAGAACACTTAATTTCACTCTAGATTCTAAAAATTCAAAGTTCAAACATATCTCTTTTTAAAACATTATTAATTTGTTTTATATGTGTGAATAGGTGACTAAACGAGTGGACACGTGTTTGGGGAAAATTGGTCGGGTTGGAACCGGAGAACAGACGGTGACATAATGATAATGGTGAATGGTGCCTTCTTTGTGCCGTCTGGTTATGGGTTGAGCGCAATCTATGCAAAGGCGTCGAGAGCTATGAGCCCAAGTCGGCTGCGCTTGTGACGCAGCTGACCAAGTATGCTGGAGTCTTTGGTGGACCAAGGTATGTGTCTACATAGTATATACAGTAGAAACTCGATAAATTAATACTCGATTATTTAATAAACTCTCTAAGATAATATTTTTTGCCGGTCCCGACTCGGGGATAGGGTGCTAAATTAATAATTCGCTAAAATTATAAGATAATACATTTTTGATAATTTCTTTAGACCCCATATAAAATATAAATTAATAATTCCTTATATATAGCATATTACATGAATGATTTACGAAGGTTTCTTGAAAAATGACTCAATTGTCTTTTGTTTTTTGTTGAAATCAATTTCCCCTTGAATCTCGTCTCTAATTTTCCTTAGCATGGTAAGAACTTCTGGTGTTGTTTTCTCATTGCTCAACAAGAAATTGTTCAATTTGATTGCCGCTTTAATAGCTTCGTTTCGCGAAGGGGGCTCCATTGTAGAACTTTCATCATCTTCTTCATCGATATCATCTTTATTAATTCCAATAACGCTTTCAATAATTTCTTCATCAGTCAACAACTGTGCAACTACATTTTCTTCTGGGTGAGTCAGAACATCTTCGACATCCATTGCATTGTGATAACCCAACTCTTTGATCAAATTATGGAGTTCTTGAGTGCTTTCACCACCTTCATCTGAGTTCTCAAAAGTCATGTTATCTGTTGATCGAAGTTTACAATGACGAAAGCAGTTTGCAATTGTATTTGCACGAACATCCATAGTCCATGCTGAAATTGCAAGATTCATTGCATCTAATACATTTATTTTTGCTGGATTTGGAACCCCTAATTCATAACCCTCCAAAAGACTTCTATAAAATCGACGACGATAATGCATCTTAAAAGCTCGTATGATCCCCGCGTCACAAGGTTGAATTTGTTTGTGTTAACCTATTTTGATCTTGTATTTATATAGAAAATATTTTTAATGTCCATAAAGTGATACATTGAACACAAGAAGCATAATAAGGTGGGAGATTGAAGGTTTCTTTCAAATTGGGCCGTTCATTTGATATACATGCATTGTATACAATAATTAAGTGGAAGCTTGAAAGGTGTTTGTAAACTAAGTATTCTACTATAAATTGATAATTATTAATTTATCCATTAATTAATAAATTTTGGTGGTCCCAAGTGTATTATTTTATAGAGTTTCTACTGTACTCTTTGCTTTACAACTTGCATGTTATGCTAACTTGGGTTTTATAGTAATTTGTCATCTTGGCGTTTTTCACCTGTCACACCCCGACCACGTAAAACAACAAAGCGTGGCGGAAACGTCGGAGAGTGTTGTAACATAATTATCGTTTCATAACCATGGATACAAAAAGTGTTTCGTTTTATTGATAATATTAAACATTAGCATTGTCTTAACATAGAACAAACAAGTTTTATATCGTCTATCATAGTTATCTGTCACTAAGGCCTCGTCCAGATCCTATGTGACGCATGCATCCTAGAACGCCGATCAAGCAACAACACCTGAAACATATGTAAAAACAAAGTCAACAAAGAAATGTTGGCGAGTACATAGGTTTTATAAGAGTATCGGAATCATGGCTTGTTTACTTATATTGCAATACCTCGAAAACCTTGTTTTTAAATGTGTATAATATTGCAACATGATTAAACAACTCAAAATCAAGATGGTTATAATTTATAAAATTTCGTAGCCATGATTCTTAACCCAAAAGCTTTTTGTTTTAGAAAACCATCTTGTAAAACATCTCGTATAAACTCGTTAATAAAACTCGTATATTATTTCGAAAACATCGTTGAGTGACATCGTTTCAATATCATTTACCCAAGTGAACTAAATAACAGCACGGTATGTAATATGATGAAAACACTTATATATAAGAAGTACCAGCGGCGTATCTACCATGTTTTCACCATATTACCCCCGTCCCGTTATCTAAACACTAGCCAAAAACCAATCGTTTAACATTGTCTCCAAATCGTTTCCAAATCATTTACTCGTTTAAATCGTTTAGAACATCATCATTTTAATTGTGAAAAACTTATATATGGTCGTCTCGTTAATAACATTCAAACCTTCGTGACTCGACTACCTCGCTCCTCGTTTCTCGTATTAACAAACCACCAAAGGGTAAGTTAACAATTACAGATTCAGTCGTTACCCACAACACCCACACATAACCATGGGTATAGTGTAATAACGGGATTTGTCGGATCCTATGATACCATAACCTAATACTGGTCGGCTTGATCAATGCTAATGAATGTCATTCGTTATGTAACTACAACCAACAAGTTCGTTCACATTATCGAAATCGTTATTAGTTTAGTATAAATCGTTCTATTCGTTTTTGAAATCATCGTTTAAACCTTGAAAACATTTTGTAAATATGAATCACCTCAAAACAATTGAAAGTTGTAAAATAGGGGAACTATGTACTCACATGTAGTGCAAGGTATCTTCAATCAATAGTACTTCAACAAAAATCGAGTAAACCAGAGAAATCAAGTAGCACCTAGTAATCGAATCACTAGTCAAACAATAGACGCCTAAATCGGAAGATCGAACAGAATGAGGTCTTGTAAACCAAATTAGTGTTGGAACTAATGTGATATGGTTTAACAAAGCCTACATCCTAAATGAAACCTAACCTAAGTGCTTTCGACCCATCGCGACCCATTAAGGTAGCTTATGCTACTTTAACGCGTCGTTCGCGTGAAACGCGTTCGGAACGCCTAACTAGTCCTATGATAAGTAAAATATTCCTCAACATGTTTAATATTGTTGTCTAATCAGTTTAGATACCAAAGGTTATGTTACATATGCTTAAAAATGAATTTTGGCGTAAAAGGGCATTTTTGGTAATTTACCTAAAGCATATAAACTACCTATCATAAAACTACTTAAACGAAGCGACCATAAGGTATAACCTTGGAAGGTTATTCCCTATACACTATGGTCACCTAATGTGTTTGGTCGGATCCTAATGATCGCCCAAACGGGTCGGGTTCGAAAGTATAAGCGATTGTTTAGATCGCTTACCTTTACGACCCTAGACAAGCACAAAACTAAAAGAGACGAGCTAAACATGTTAGAACATGTTTAACAAGGTTTGAAAACAGGTTTGGTATCAAAACAAATGGTTTTGATACCCACAAGTAGTTTGGTTACAAAATACGCGTAAATGCGCATTTTGGCCGAAACTACGACTCGTCACTGAGCCTAGATAACGTGGTAATCAGTAGGTATAGTCACAAGGGACAATAACCATCATGATTACGCTCACGTTATGAAGTTCAAATGAACTTCACATTGACCATAAACTGGTCAATGCAGAAAGTCAAACGCAGTTTGAGTTTAACGCTAAAACGAATGAAAAGAACGAAAGAACACTTACAACGGGTCCAAGAATGGAAGTTTTGAATCCGAATATTCTCAGGTATGAAGTGTTAAACACATCAACTTAGAGAACAAATTCAGATTTCAAAGGTGTGGGTTTTGGGGGTTGAGATCATGGGGTATTTATAGATTTCCTTGAACCGTTAAGATCGTTTATCGTAAACTGAGCTTTGATCTGGACCTTACATGTGTGCCCATGGTTTTCTAAAACCATGGGAGCCCCTAATATGGACTATGTTCATTGAATACCAGCCTATGGTTTTGCAAAACCATGGGTTAAAACCACCAATACTTCAAAATGGACTAGTTCATTGAATTTGCCAGAAATTTCAAAAAATGGTCCCTGCACTTGTAAAACTTGATTTTTGGCACTTTTAAGCCCCGTTAACCCCATTTCAAGGCTCTAAAATAGAGTTAAAGTATAGGGAACTTAAATTATGCTCAAAAACATCTCGGATGTCGGTTCGTTTGGTCGTACGGTTGCGTTATTCGCTTAAATACGACGGAAGTCGTAACGAACGCAAAAACGATCCAAATTAAGCGACGAATGGAATTTTATCATGCCAAACACTAAAATAAAATATTTTTATGCTTACATAAATTTTTGGATGTCCGGATGTATTCAGAACGTAAGTTATGCGCGAAAATGCAAACTTATGCACTTTTTGACGCCTTTAGTCCCTGAATGACCCAAAAGTTTATTCTAGCACACCGAACCCCTCAAAGCCTATTTATAAGCTATGTGAAGGATATTTATTGTATGTTTAACATATGGTCATGTTTCAGAATGTCTGTTACAGTTCAAATCGGCATAGTTTTGCAGTTTGACACAAATAGTCCCTGCGATCGAACAAAGTTGATTTCGACACACCAAACCATTCAAAACTTATTTCTAAGTTATGTGGAGGTTATTTAAGGTATGTTAATCCTATGTCACTATTCCGGAGTGTTTGTCGCGTTATACTGACTGCGTTTACGCACCAGTTTGCGTATAACCTTCCAGAACGCGATTTAAAGCTTGCAATCGGAATCGAATCGAATTGAAAAAAAATACCAACACAAATACACACATAGAACACAAAAACAAATATAATAACACCAAAGCACATTGTTTCATTAATAATCATCATTGTTTTACATCGTACATCGATTGCCGAACACAGTTGTCACAGTCTCCCCTACTTCAGGAAATTTCGTCCTGAAATTTTAACTAGAGGAAGCTTGTGAAAACAAATGCGGGTATTTCGTCTTCATCTGGTCCTCACATTCCCAAGTAAACTCTGGACCACGTTTGGATTCCCAACGAACCTTAACCAAATGAATCCGTTTGTTCTTCAACTGTTTGTATGTACGTTCCACTATCTCCATAGGTTTCTCGACAAAGTGCATCGTTTCATCGATTCGAATCTCGTCGAGAGGAATGTGTAGATCAGCGTCAACTAAACATTTTCACAGATTGGACACGTGAAAAGTCGGGTGAATATTTCCAAGCTCTGGAGGTAGCTCTAGACGATAGGCAACCTTTCCAATTCTTTCCACAATCTTAAATGGTCCCACATATCGAGGTGCAAGTTTTCCTTTCTTTCCAAATCTCACGACTCCCTTCGAAGGTGAAACCTTGAGTAGGACACGATCTCCGACTTGAAATTCTAAGGGCTTGTGTCCCAAATCTGCATATCTCTTTTGACGGTTTCGAGCTGTCACAAGATTATCGCGGATTTTCTTGATTTTGTCTGTTGTTTCCAGAACGAGCTCAGGTCCGGTAAGCTGAGCTTCACCGGTCTCGTTCCAACAGACAGGTGAACGACATTTTTGACCGTAGAGAGCTTCGAATGGTGCCATGTTAATCCTAGTATGATAACTATTGTTGTAAGAGAACTCGATCAATGGCAGATGAGAATCCCAATTACCACCAAAGTCTATCACGCATGTTCTAAGCATATCCTCCAAAGTTTGAATCATCCTCTCAGATTGACCATCTGTTTGGGGATGATAAGCAGTGCTTAGATTCAGTTGGGTTGCCAAAGCAGATTGCATGGCCTTCCAAAAATGAGATGAAAATCGAGCATCACGATCAGAGATGATATCTAAAGGAACACCATGTCATGATACAATCTCGTTAAGCGATCGACAACAACCCAAATAGCATCATGACCTTTAAACGTACGCGGTAACTTAGTGATGAGATCCATTGCAATGTTCTCCCACTTTCAAACCAGTAACTCTGGTTGTACAAGCAAACCAGATGGTCGTTGATGTTCAGCCTTGACTTTGAGACAAGTTAGGCATTTCGACACATACAAGGCAACATCTTTCTTCATACCAGGCCACCACACCTTAGTACGAAGATCCTTGTACATTTTATCAGCACCAGGATGGACAGAATATCGAGACTTATGTGATTCGTCCATCACTAAAGTGCGAAGATCGTCTTGTTTCGGAATCCACAAACGATCCATGAAATAGAGCAAACCATCATCCTTCGCTTCGAGTTTAAGCTCAAGCTGACGTGGTAATTCATTACTTATCAAATTTTGCGAAACACAAAATTGCTGAGCTTGAAGGACACGAGATTGAAGCTCAGATAGTGTTCGAACAGAATGAAGCTTGACTCGTTCCTTTCGACTAAGCGCATCGGCTACAAAATTCGCCTTACCAGGGTGGTAGCGAATCTCGCAGTCATAATCGTTTAAGAGTTCAACCCAACGTCGTTGCCTCATGTTCAGCTCTTTCTGATTAAGAATATGCTGGAGAATTTTGTGGTCTGTGAAAACCACACACTTCGTTCCATAGAGATAGTGTCTCCAGATTTTAAGCGCGAAAACGACAGCTCCTAATTCAAGATCATGAGTCGTATAGTTCTTCTCGTGAACTTTCAGCTGTCTAGATGCATATGCAATAACCTTACCTCGTTGCATAAGGACGCAACCAAGGCCTAAGTTGGACGCATCGCAATAGACAACGAAATCATCGCTTCCTTCGGGCAGAGATAGAATAGGAGCATCACATAACTTCTGCTTCAGCATTTGGAACGCTTCTTCTTGCTTGGGTCCTGTTAGTGCATTCATCTGTCGACTTCGTCTTACATCGAGTCTCGGGTTCGTTGATGATTTGTACAAGCATGAGGTCATTATTATTGATGATTACATCATAATGCTTACATCATCATTGCATCATGAAACTAGAAGACAAAACAAAAGTCATTAAGTTTGAAAGAAACCGTTTGAAATTGTAGTAGTTTGAGTTGACCGTTTGAGATATTGTTGACCGTTTGAAAGAAGGTCACCGTTTGAAAGGTTCGTTTGAAATGAACATGTATGCTTCAAACGGAACCTAGGTAGGCTATAAATAGGTGTCAAGCATTGTCATTTGTAACGATTAGGTCTTGTGATACCGAAGTGCTGCCGGTATTTCCTCTAACTGTAAACGTTGTCAATCTAATATACAAGAGGTTTAAAGTACTTTTCAAGCTGTGTACACGTCCGTTTCTTAGTTTCCGCATCTGAAACGTACGAGAGCTCTTCCGAACGACTCGTTTAGGTCGCGAAACGATCCTACAATTGGTATCAGAGCTCAGGACGAGGAGTTCTTGCCATATTCAGCTTGAAAATCTCATTTTCTACACCTTCTTTCTTAAAACCGATACTTTTTACGGTTGAAATTGACTGAAACGTTCACAAAGTGTGCGTAATGATAGTTTAACAAAGCCTTAGAAATTTCAGACTAAAACTCGAACTAAAACTTGATAAAAATATGGCTTCCGTTTGAAATTGTTCGGGAGTTGATGATGTCATAGATCTGTCGTTTGAAAAGATAGTCCATCGTTTGAAAATTCTGTCCCATCGTTTGAAACTGATGACAATCGTTTGAATCTGATCCCATCGTTTGAAAGTTCATCGTTGAAAGTATCACTCGTTTGAATCTATCGTTTGAAAGTATCAATCGTTTGAAGCATCGTTTGAAATTTGACAACATGACAGTTTGAAACTTGACCGTTTGAAAACATTGTTTGACCATTTGAAAGGTGCATTGTGTCATGTGAAGTACATCGAGTGGTGTGAAATTATATCAGTTCACATGATTCAAATTTGAACGGTCCTATTATATTTCATGCATTGTTGTCGTCCACTATATGATTGTGTCAGGCTCATGTGAGATTTGAAAGCTCTATTAAAAACGAATCTGGATAAAAGTGTTGACTGAATGACTGAATGTTCATATTACATGTGATAACTAAACGGTCCAATCATATTTCATTAAGGATGGAGATTGTCAGTTTTTAAATTCAAAGGATTGCATTGTCATCGGCACATGTGTTTACTGATTAGTGAATTGTGCGATCAAATCAGTTTGTTTTGATAAAGTGTTTTGTCTGCCATGTGATTTGGTTTAATAGGTATCAGCTAAGTGGTATTAAAATTTGATTTTGCATGTGAATTTGTGTTGAAAAATTAAAAAGATGTCAGCTTATTCAGATATTACATGTGAAGGAATATAGGTTTTCGATACATTTGTTGTCTTGTTGTCAGCCTATTAAAGTTCTCGGCCCAATCAAAGTGTGATTTGAATTAGTAGATTACTTGTAAATGTTGATTAATTGAAGAGATTGTTTCGAGCTTACATATCACTTTTACATAATCAAATTCACTATAAACTTGATCAAATAAAATTGATCTTCAAAGAGTATTGTCGATTATATGCATTGTGTGATTTGAAATTGCTTATGATATATTAGCTTATATGTGCTAGTTGATCGAGTCGTGTGCGAATTTAGTTCAAATTGTTTGAATAGAATCTACAGGTTGTGTGGTTTGACATTAAAATCCATTCGCACCAAATATGTTCACTTCGCACAGTGAGTACTCAGGTCGCGTGTTTTGAGTCGTGGTTTCTGTCAGTTCGTACGGTTTGGAGTTAAAAGGTTTCAAAGGGTCAAGACGTTTGTTTTCGATTCGGGTCATAGCGGTCAACACAGTTGGTCAACATTCAGTTCGTACAGTTGGTCAACATTCAGTTCGTACAGTTGGTCAACATTCAGTTCGTACAGTTGGTCAACATTCAGTTCGCACAGTTCGTTAACATTCAGTCCGCTCAAAATTGTTATCAGTTCGAGTACCAGTTTGTTTCAGTTAATTGATAAACTGTTAAACTGATTGTATTTTGTTTAATTGTGTTGTCAGGTATTTGTCAAGTGTTTGCCGAAATATATCAAGTTTACCGAAGACATGGACGAGGAATTCTACAATGCCTTTGCAACACCGGTTGCACCTGTCACTGCTGCTGAGAATTTATACAGTGAGAATGAAACGGGGACTCATCAAAAGCCGCCAAAGCTCATGTATATTGAAGATTTTCAGGGTTGGAAAAACCGTTTTGAGAATTGGATTCAGGCTTACAGATTCGATGCTTGGTGTTCTTTACTGAAAGATTATGAGAATCCAAAGAATGAACGAGGGTTGGAAAAAGGTTTCAATGATTTTACTGAAGCTGATAAGTTGAAATACACTAGTGAGAAGATGATGATCAGCATTTTACAGCAAGCAGTTAAAGAAGACATTTTTGTCCTACTTCAACATAATGGAACTGCTAGATCAATCTGGGAAGCTTTACTTCAGAAATTCCGAGGGAGTGCTGATATGATCAAAAACAAAAAGGCCTTATTGAGGAAGTCGTTTGACATATTTACTGCATTTGATCATGAAACAACAAAGGAAACAATAGATAGATATTGTCATCTGGTTCTAGAAATGAAAAGATTGAGTATTCAGAAAGATGATGATGAGTGGGTTGATAAGTTAGCAGAGGCATTACCCCAACAAAAGTGGGGAACTTATCTGATGATTGTGAAACTCTTGAGAAAGACTGAGAGTATGAACTTGGCACAGTTTATCCAGAAGATTGAGGAACATGAGCTGGATATTCAAAAGACTGCTATAATGACGAATCCAAATGCCAAACAAGATGTCAGTTTATATTACAGAGGGAACAAGTTTGAGGTCACTCCCAGCCATAGTCCAAAGATTCAAACTGGTTTTAGTGCTGACAGTTCATCTGAGACAAAGAGTAGCAATGTGACTCAAAGTGGTGGATTTTCTTCATCATTTTCAAGTTTTGATCCAAATAGCGCAACATCAACTTCTCAACGACAAAATTCAACACATCTTCAGTGCAATGTTACCTTAAACATTCAAAATGGTCAGAATTTGTCTCCAGAAGTTGCAAAGCAGCACATGGCATCACTGGTTACTATGTTAGAATCTTATGAAAGTTTGATCGGTGGGAAGATTGGGAATCCGATGCTTACCAAAGAAGATTACGACCAAATTGATGCTGAAGAACTTGAATTGATGGATATCAAATGGTGCTTAGCAAGTGCTTGGAGGAGAGCTGAAAAGTTTCAAGAGATTACTGGTAGGGATGAATTTCGAGGAATGGCTACTTCTCAACTGGGTTTTGACAAATCAAAAGTTACCTGTTTCCGTTGCAAAGGAAAAGGACATTTTAAAAGAGAGTGCAAAAGTAAAGAAGCAACCGGAAATCAAGAAAAGAACAACTATTATCAGAAAGCAATTTTCCATCAGATTGCTCAACAACCACAAACTGCACATGGTCATGTTATTGAAGATGGAAAGAAGAAAGCTTTACTTATCAATCAAGATGATGAATTTGTTGCTGAAGGATTTAGTTGGGACAAATACATACCTGGTTCAGCTTGTGTTGCAAAAATACTAGGTGAAGAGGCTAGTGAGAAAAGAATCCCGATATTTCCTGATCTTGGAAGCGACGTGGATACTGATGATGAAGAAGAACATCTCAACAGAGCTAGAAAAGGCATTGATCCTACTAGTTTTAATTTGTTTTTTGCAGATAAAATGGAGATGCTGAATCAAAAGAAGATTGCAAGATTGAAGAAAGAGCTGGAAGTAGCAAGAAGGCTAGCTGATGAAAAGACAAAGACAGAAGCTGGAGAAGAAAAGGTTGATCAAGTGATTGAGAAAGTTGTGGAGAAAATTGTTGAAGTAGAAAAAGTTGTTGACAAGATTGTCGAGATCGAAAAGATTGTTGAAATTGAAAAACTTGTCGAAATTGAAAAAATAGTTGAAGTTGAAAAATTTATTGAAGTAGAGAAGGTCGTCGAGGTTGAAAAGATAGTTGAAAAAGAGGTTGAAGTTGAAAAACCGTGTTCGAAGTGTTTAGAATCTTGCAAAGTTTGTGAGGAGAAAGATATAAAGATTGCTGAACTTGAGAAGATTAAGGAAGATTTACTGTCTGATGTGAAGTACATTAAAGAATCATATGATGTGCTAAACAGAACAGTTGACAGTTTGAAGAAAACAAATTCTGAGATTGAAAAAGCAATGGAGAAAATGAGTGGAACGTTAATGACAAAACAAAGCATCATCAATGAGTATATTGAAGATTGTGCACAGTTAAAGAAAGAAGTGGAGCTTGAAAAGATCGAAAGTGAAAGGATTAAACGATTACTGTTGAGTTACACTACTTGTGATTATCTGATTGATCGTGTTTATCCTACTGTTGCAGGTCTGGAAGCTTTCATGGATAAAAAGACTGAAGATACTGATACTGGTAAGAAACCAAGTGTCAAGTATAACAGATGTCCGCCCCCGATCCATGAAACTTATTCTCCAAGGAATCCTAACGAGGAGCGTCTAAAAAGGCAGTCAACATCAAGTTAAAGTCTGAAATCATTGATGAATTACCAGACAATATTGATGTTACATTCACAGAGTCTGACACTGATCATGAGTCTGAGTTAGTAAAGAAAGTTGTCGATCAGGTGTTAGATACGGATGAAGAGTCAAAGTCGGAGTCTAAGTCAGATAGTTCGAGTTCGTCTGAGAAGAGTCCGAGTTCACCGGTTAACAGGGTTTACAATAGAGAATTCCTGTTATCAAAATCTAATTTGAATGACGGATTAATCAAAGTGGCATATACTTTGTTTGATTCAGACAAATTATATTCTGATGAGGAATTTCCAATAAGAAGTGTCAAAACTGAAATGATCAAACAGGTTTTCAAATTAACAGAAATTAATATTTCTGAAATAAAAGATTTAAATCTTGATGAAAAACCTAAAAAGTACACTTCAAGAGTTCAACAGAGATTGAACAAGAAAAAGGGTTACGGTTCTGGTTATGGTTATCGAAAGAATCCAAACCATTATAGTAATCTCAAAAAGAAAGGTCTTGGCTTCAATTCTTCAGAAAATTATAAAAATCAGAAAACTTATAAACCAAAAACAAAATTTGTTTCAGGAGGAAGTTCAGAGGATGAACAGAAGAAACCGTTCTGGAAGCAGTCAAACCAGGAGTTTCTTGCTGAAGTGAAGAAGAATGTGAGAAGGTTTGCTCAAAGAGTTGATCGAAGAATCTGTTTCAAATGTCAAGAAGTTGGTCATATAGCTTGGAATTGCCCCAAGACCAACTACCAAAAACAGGAAGTTTCTTCTAACTTTGTTTTGAAAAAGACTTGTGTTGATAAGAAAGAACAACCTGTAAAAATTGTTAAAAAGTTTGAAAATTCTACTTCTGAGGAAGGAGAAAGTTCAAAAAGGTTTTACAAAAGAAGAGGTGATTTGAATAAACAAAAATGGGTTGTTAAAAGTTCTCAGAGTAGTTCTGACAATGAATCTGATTCCATAAAATCAGAGGAGTCATTTGTTGAGAAAAAGATTGAGAATTCCGTTCCAGAGGTGAACGATAAGGATTTTCCTCCATTGTCAAAAGAAAATTTGATGAAAAAAGTGGGAAAGGTAGAGATCTCAAATCAATTCTTCGCTGATAAGGGAGAATTTGATGTTGAGAAGGCTTTCAATGGGAAAGTCAAACATATTTTCGGGAAGATGGTTGATGGGAAGGTTAAAACTGCAAAAGATTTTTACAAATCAAAATGTTGGTGGGACAGATGTTTACAACCAAAATCACCCAAGGCTGGTCAGGCTTGGGTGACAGCATTTTCACCATAAATTCCTGACTTGCCGGAGCTCCCAGGTTGGTAAGTGTGGAGCAGGAATCGTCATCTTTCTTTGCAACTGATCCTACAAGTGATTTGGTTGGTAAATCTACAGGTGGTATATTTAAATTGTTATATTTTGATTTACAAGTGGTGTTGATAGACGGTGGAAAACCTACAAGTGGTGAAAGAGATTTTCATCTTCAAGTGGTTAATCAAGGTCATTAAGTTGAACTTGATTGGACCATACTTACAAGTGATATTTTGGAGAACAATGTGATGAACCCCTAACCTACAATTGGTAAAATCAAACTTATTTTCCGGAAAAACCATTTGATTAAAACAAACTTAAGTGTTTTGAAATCACAATGGGAAAATAGTTTGTTGTGAGGTGGAGTTCTGATTGTTTATGCGTAGAGGATGGCGAATTGAAGTGATTCGATATCAGTTGTCGCTTTATTGTACAGTTTATTTTCAAATTTCCTAAAATGTGTTTTAAGTATTCTCCAGGATATATAGGTAACCCCTGAAATCTTGTTTGAAGGGTACCGTATTCTGAGATACTAGGTCTTTATGCTTAGTGATATCTGGGGTATTATCCCGGGACTTCTGATTTTGCGGAAGCAATGGCCTAGTCCCCGGAGAATACTTTACGCTGCTTTGAAATATAAGCCTCCCCTCAGCATAAAAAATGATAACACATTGCAAAATGGTTAATCATGTGCTGTTGAAAAGAAGATCCCCAAAGGGGACCCACCAAAAGTCGAAGCCGTCATCTCTCTGCGTATCGAAAGATCGACCTGAGCTCTCACGGCCCTCGCAATTAACCCCTTACAGATATCATCTAGGTATACTCACCTGTAAGACTGAATACTGGGGTCTGGATACGGGAGTATATATTGAGGTGGGACACATGTAGATGTTTAAGTCCTAAAACACTAATTCGTATCTCGAAGCAGTTGAACTTTGTGTGAAAATTTAAGTGGACAAGTATACTGACAATCTAGGTGAATTGTTTAGAACTTAAAATGTAATGAAGCTTAACGGTGTTGGTGATATGTCTCATAAACTGATATGATCCTCTTACACAAACTCACAAAAATATTGTATGTAAATATTTCTTTTCTGCATTTCATTTCTGTTATATCAAAAATCCAAAAAGAGTTTCGGTGTGTTTTAGCATAATTTTTGAAAAATGCAAAATGATTTTAGACGACTGATGTTGAAAAGCTGATTTTCAAAATTCCGAGTGCTAAACATGACGAAAAAGTTTGGGAAAGTGTGTTTTGAAGATGTGTGAAATGAAAATGATATATATTCAAGTGGTTCATCAGAATCTAACATGATAAATCTTTCTATTCAGGGTTGTGTCTTCAAGAGATTAGCAAAGTTTCTAAATTTGTTATATCTTATTTTTTATGAAACTTATTTTTGGGTAGAGGTTGTGCAGGTTTCAGATGAATCAGGTTACGATACCTGAACCTGTGAAAGTCAGACTACGATCCCAGTACAAGTTGAGGGGGAGTCTGTTAGAGAAAGAGAGTTTAAAGTTGCTAGAGCCAGCTGCTGATCCTGAAGAATACAAGAGAAAGTTAGAGGGAAGGAAGCCCAAAGACTGATAAAGACTGAAGATTGAAAAGACTCGACACTTAAGACTCGTCAACATCTGAGGGGGAGTCTGTTAGTGCATTCATCTGTCGACTTCGTCTTACATCGAGTCTCGGGTTCGTTGATGATTTGTACAAGCATGAGGTCATTATTATTGATGATTACATCATAATGCTTACATCATCATTGCATCATGAAACTAGAAGACAAAACAAAAGTCATTAAGTTTGAAAGAAACCGTTTGAAATTGTAGTAGTTTGAGTTGACCGTTTGAGATATTGTTGACCGTTTGAAAGAAGGTCACCGTTTGAAAGGTCCGTTTGAAATGAACATGTATTCTTCAAACGGAACCTAGGTAGGCTATAAATAGGTGTCAAGCATTGTCATTTGTAACGATTAGGTCTTGTGATACCGAAGTGCTGCCGGTATTTCCTCTAACTGTAAACGTTGTCAATCTAATATACAAGAGGTTTAAAGTACTTTTCAAGCTGTGTACACGTCCGTTTCTTAGTTTCCGCATCTGAAACGTACGAGAGCTCTTCCGAACGACTCGTTTAGGTCGCGAAACGATCCTACAGGTCCCCACTCAAAAGGCTTATTCTTCTGAGTCAAAGCAGTGAGTGGAACCGCAATCTTCGAGAAATTCGAAATAAATCGACGATAATAACCAGCAAGACCAAGAAAAGATCGAATCTCTGTAGGCGTCGTCGGTGTATTCCAGTCCTTGATAGCAACAATCTTGGATGGATCCACATGAATACCCTGCTCATTGACTATATGACCCAAGAATTGAACTTCTTTAAGCCAGAATTCATACTTGGAGAATTTAGCAAAAAGTTGTTCCTTCTTCAGGAGTTCCAATGTTAAGCGAAGGTGTTGCTCGTGCTCGGCTCGAGATTTTGAATAAATGAGAATATCGTCGATGAACACAATAATGAACTTGTCCAAATAAGGTTTGCAGACCCTATTCATTAAGTCCATAAAGATAGCTGGAGCATTCGTCAAACCAAAAGGCATGACTGTGAACTCGTAATGCCCATATCTTGTGCGGGAAGCAGTTTTGGGAATATCTTCTTCGAGAACACGAAGTTGATGATACCCAGAACGCAGGTCGATCTTGGAAAAGCATGAAGCACCCTGCAGCTGGTCGAAGAGATCATCAATTCGAGGTAGGGGATATCGATTCTTGATGGTGAGCTTATTAAGCTCACGATAATCGATACACATTCAAAAAGATCCATCTTTCTTTTTCACGAAGAGGACAGGAGCTCCCCAAGGTGAAAAGCTCGGTCGGATGAATCCTTTAACAGATAACTCTTGAAGCTGTTTCGATAACTCTTGCATCTCTGACGGTGCAAGACGATAAGGTGCTTTTGCAATCGGGTTGGCATTGGGCACAAGGTCAATATGAAACTCGACTTGACGAACTGGAGGCAAACCAGGCAGTTCATCAGGAAACACCTCCGGATAATCCCGAACAATCGGAATATCCTGAATACTCTTGCTCTTGCTTTTCTCCTCGGTGACATGTGCCAGAAAAACAACATATCCTTTTCGTAAATACCTTTGGGCTTCCAAACACGACATAAGCTTCAAACCATCTGGTGGTTTTTCGCCACGAACTTCTAGAACATCGCCAGACGACAAAGGAATACGAACGATCTTATCGAAACAAACCACCTCAGCGTGGTGTTTGGTTAACCAATCCATTCCAATGATAATATCGAAACTCCCAAGTTGCATCGGTGTGAGGTCAATAGGAAAAAGATGGTTATCAATGTTTAACTGACAATCACAGATAACAGAATCGAGAACAAGAGGTTTACCAGTAGCAACTTCGACAGATAAGGGTTTCCTCAGTTTGGTTCTAGGTATCGCAATCAAAGGCTCAAAAGACAAAGAAACAAAACTTCTATCGGCATCAGAATAAAAAAGAATAGATGCAGGTTGATTGTTAACAAGAAACGTACCGTTAACCACTTCGTTGTCGGCCCTCGCTTCGTTTGCATTCAAATTGTACGCTCGCCCACGAGCGGGATTCACATTGACGTTGACGTTCGCATTCGGGTTCGCGTTCACATTCGGATAAACAAAAGAGGTATTGAAAACATCGACAAAACACAAGGAAGGCGATCATTTGTTTGTTACCTCGAACAAACAAACGACACGTAGTGACTAATCAAAGTAAATAGGTCAAAAATAATGTATCGCGAAGACATGCTCGCCTATAAGTGAATACTCACCCCAAGAGTTCCCAGGTAAGAGTGACTGGTCCGATTATGTGGATTTGTACGAACACTTCAGCCTTAGACAGAAAACTCAGAGTACAGGCACTCACTCTTCCAGTTTGCACGTGTTCACATTATTTAGACCCAAACTTTGATGAGATTTTGAAAACGTAGAGGGTTCAAAACCTTATAATAGAGGGTTCAAACCTAGTAATCAATCATCCTAGAACAAATGATTAGTTTTCAAAGCGGATTCGAAAATTGTGTTCTCGTTGTGGTTATCACCTAAGGATAGGTGACGATTTTGTTTTAAAAATCTAAACGCAAATAAACTCGCGTTGGGGTCCTAGAAGTTATAGTCTAGGTCAAAGCATTACTAATAACCTAATTCCCTATAACCATTGGCTCTGATACCAACTCTTCTGTCACACCCCGACTGCGTAAAACAACAAAGCGCGGCGGAAAATGTCGGGGCGTGTTGTAACAGAATTATCGTTTCATAACCATGGATACAAAAAGTGTTTCGTTTTATTGATAATATTAAACATTAACATTGTCTTAACATAGAACAAACAAGTTTTATATCGTCTATCATAGTTATATGTCACTAAGGCCTCGTCCAGATCCTATGTGACGCATGCATCCTAGAACGTCGATCAAGCAACAACACCTGAAACATATGTAAAAACAAAGACAGCAAAGAAATGCTGGCGAGTACATAGGTTTTATAAGAGTATCGGAATCATGGCTTGTTTACTTATATTGCAATACCTCGAAAACCTTGTTTTTAAATGTGTATAATATTGCAACTTGATTAACCAACTCAAAATCAAGATGGTTATAATTTATAAAATTTCGTAGCCATGATTCTTAACCCAAAAGCTTTTTGTTTTAGAAAACCATCTGGTAAAACATCTCGTATAAACTCGTTAATAAAACTCATATATTATTTCAAAAACCTCGTTGAGTGACATCGTTTCAATATCGTTTACCCAAGTGAACTAAATAACACCACGGTATGTAATATGTTGAAAACACTTATATATAAGAAGTACCAGCGGCGTATCTACCATGTTTTCACCATATTACCCCCGTCCCGTTATCTAAACACTAGCCAAAAACCAATCGTTTACCCAAATCATTTAACATTGTCTCCAAATCGTTTCCAAATCATTTACTCGTTTAAATCGTTTAGATCATCATCGTTTTAATTATGAAAAACTTATATATGGTCGTCTCGTTAATAACATTCAAACCTTCGTGACTGGACTACCTCGCTCCTCGCTTCTCGTATTAACAAACCACCAAAGGGTAAGTTAACAATTACAGATTCAGTCGTTACCCACAACACCCACACATAACCATGGGTATAGTGTAATAACGGGATTTGTCGGATCCTATGGTACCATAACCTAATACTGGTCAGCTTGATCAATGCTAATGAATGTCATTCGTTATGTAACTACAACCAACAAGTTCGTTAACATTATCGAAATCGTTATTAGTTTAGTATAAATCGTTCTATTCGTTTTTGAAATCATCGTTTAAACCTTGAAAACATTTTGTACATATGAATCACCCCAAAACAATTGAAAGTTGTAAAATAGGGGAACCATGTACTCACATGTAGTGCAACGTATCTTCAATCAATAGTACTTCAACAAAAATCGAGTAAACCAGAGAAATCAAGTAGCACCTAGTAATCGAATCACAAGTCAAACAATAGACGCCTAAATCGGAAGATCGGACAGAATGAGGTCTTGTAAACCAAATGAGTGTTGGAACTCATGTGATATGGTTTAACAAAGCCTACATCCTAAATGAAACCTAACCTAAGTGCTTTCGACCCATAACGACCCATTAAGGTAGCTTATGCTACTTTAACGCTTCGTTCGCGTGAAACGCGTTCGGAACGCCTAACTAGTCCTATGATAAGTAAAATATGCTTCAAAATGTTAAATATTGTTGTCTAATCAGTTTAGATACCAAAGGTTATGTTACATATGCTTAAAAATGAATTTTGGCGTAAAAGGGCATTTTTGGTAATTTACCTAAGGCATATAAACTACCTATCATAAAACTAGTTAAACGAAGCGACCATAAGGTATAACCTTGGAAGGTTATTCCCTATACACTATGGTCACCTAATGTGTTTGGTCGGATCCTAATGATCGCCCAAACGGGTCAGGTTCGAAAGTATAAGCGATTGTTTAGATCGCTTACCTTTACGACCCTAGACAAGCACAAAACTAAAAGAGACGAGCTAAACATGTTAGAACATGTTTAACAAGGTTTGAAAACAGGTTTGGCATCAAAACAAACGGTTTTGATACCCACAAGTAGTTTGGTTACAAAATACGCGTAAATGCGCATTTTGGCCGAAACTACGACTCGTCACTGAGCCTAGATAACGTGGTAATCAGTAGGAATAGTCACAAGGGACTATAACCATCGTGATTACACTCACGATATGAAGTTCAAATGAACTTCACATTGACCATAAACTGGTCAACGCAGAAAGTCAAACGCAGTTTGAGTTTAACGCTAAAACGAATGAAAAGAATGAAAGAACACTTACAACGGGTCCAAGAATGGAAGTTTTGAATCTGAATATTCTCAGGTATTAAGTGTTAAACACATCAACTTAGAGAACAAATTCAGATTTCAAAGGTGTGGGTTTTTGGGGTTGAGATCATGGGGTATTTATAGATTTCCTTGAACCGTTAAGATCGTTTATCGTAACCTGAGCTTTGATCTGGACCTTACATGTGTGCCCATGGTTTTCTAAAACCATGGGATCCCCTAATATGGACTATGTTCATTGAATACCAGCCTATGGTTTTGCAAAACCATGGGTTAAAACCACCAATACTTCAAAATGGACTAGGTTCATTGAATCTGGCAGAAATTTCAAAAAATGGTCCCTGCACTTGTAAAACTTGATTTTTGGCACTTTTAAGCCCCGTTAACCCCATTTCAAGGCTCTAAAATAAAGTTAAAGTATAGGGAACTTAAAATATGCTCAAAAACATCTCGGATGTCGGTTCGTTTGGTCGTACGGTTGCGTTATTCGCTTAATTACGACGGAAGTCGTAACGAACGCAAAAACGATCCAAATTAAGCGACGAATGGAATTTTATCATGCCAAACACTAAAGTAAAATATTTTAATGCTTACATAAATTTTTGGATGTCCGGATGTATTCAGAACGTAAGTTATGCGCGAAAATGCAAACTTATGCACTTTTTGACGCCTTTAGTCCCTGAATGACCCAAAAGTTTATTCTAGCACACCGAACTCCTCAAAGCCTATTTATAAGCTATGTGAAGGATATTTATGGTATGTTTAACTGATGGTCATGTTCCGGAATGTCTGTTATAATTCAAATCGGCATAGTTTTGCAGTTTGACACAAATAGTCCCTGCGATCGAACAAAGTTGATTTCGACACACCAAACCATTCAAAACTTATTTCTAAGTTATGTGGAGGTTATTTAAGGTATTTTAAGCTTATGTCACTATTCCGGAGTGTTTTTCGCATTATACTGACTGCGTTTACGCACCAGTTTGCGTATAACCTTCCAGAACGCGATTTAAAGCTTGCAATCGGAATCGAATCGAATTGAAAAAAAATCACCAACACAAATACACACATAGAACACCAAAACACATATAATAACACTAAAGCACATTGTTTCATTAATAATCATCATTGTTTTACATCGTACATCGATTACCGAACACAGTTGTCACGTCACCCAACTTGCCATATGATTCTTTATAGATCTGTGGTTAAGTTTTATTTGACGGTGTATATTTTAAAATTTGTATAAAATGTTATATGATTTGTTTATGTAATGTAAGGAGTTGGAAATTGTAAAAAACAGAAAGTGGAAAAGGGCCCAATAATTCAACGGTCATGAGTTGCTTTTATACTCATCTTGACGTGTATCTTCTACTTCAAGATGTATAATATTTAAAAAAAATCCGTTTAGAATGGCTAACTCATACAGGACTTGGACTCTCAGCCTCAATGAAAATGACACATCTCATCAGTCATCACACCTTGGTACCACTAACCTAAAAGCTCTTTGGTACCCCGAGGTGATTTGTGTACTGCCAAAAGTGAGCAAAAATATAAGTGCTTTCGTTAAACACGCGTTGAGTTGGTTTTAAATATAAAATGTGTGTGCGGCTCAATGGTTTTGTAATCCAGGTTATGGGACTAGCACTATGTTTTGGGGCCTAAAAAGAGTCCCCACTGCCATCTTAAAAAATGGGTATCAAATTGAAAGTGTTCATGGTTTGTAATTCTCTGTGTCTGTCTATTCTGATTAGAAACCCTTTAAATAGGGAGAGATACATAGATTAGCCCTATTTCTAATAAGGAATTACAATCTTGTAATAATACAAATACATCAATACTATAAATAACTATGGACACCATAATTATCAACATAATTATCGGCTAAGACTCCCCCGCAGTCTGAGCGGGCGTAGGACAAACGCTCAGGCTGGAACGAAAAGACTAGAATAGCTCACGAGGAAGTCCCTTTGTGAAGATGTCGGCATACTGGAGAGACGTTGGGACATGAAGAACTCGAATGTCCCCAACTCGAACCTTTTCCCTGACAAAGTGAATATCCATCTCAATATGTTTCGTTCTTTGATGCTGGACCGGATTATCTGATAAATACACAGCAGAGACATTGTCACAGTAAACAATCGAAGCACTACGTAAAGGCAAATGTAATTCCAAAAGCAGGTTACGAATCCAAGTAGCTTTGGCTACCGCATTTGCTACACCTCGATATTCCGCCTCAGCACTAGATCGTGATACAGTAGGCTGGCGCTTGGAGGACAAAGAAATCAAATTGTCCCATAGAAAAACACAGTAACCACTCAGGACATCCCCCCTAATCGGCATCAGAATATGCTACCAAAGAATGATTATTAGAGCGGATGATACGAATACCATAATCGAGAGTGCCCTGTATGTACCTTTAGATACGCTTCATGAAGGCAAAATGAGGGTCATGTGGTTCGTGCATAAAGAGACAGACCTGTTGCACGGCATAGCTAATGTCCGGTCCAGTAAAAGTAAGATATTGTAATGCTCCGGCCAAACTTCGGTACAACGTTGGATCATGAAACAAAGGGCCATCTGTGGCACTCAACTTAGATGATAAATCGACCGGAGTGGTGCAAGGTTTGCACGCGTCCATGGACGCACGAGAAATAATATCCTTGGCATATTGAGATTGATCCAAGAATAAGCCATGGTCACTGCGTGTTACTTTAATACCCATAAAATGATGTAGAGGGCCTAAATCTGTCATGGCAAACTCTCGAGAGAGTTTGTTGATAATGTCCTGTAATAACTCATTTGAAGAAGCCGTTAAAATAATATCATCGATGTACAGCAATAGATACATGGTTTGAGAACCTCGTGTGTAGATGAACAATGAATTGTCGCACTTGCTGCCACTAAAACCATGAGACATAATATAAGTGGCAAAACGGGTATACCACGCGCGTGGTGCCTGTTTCAGACGATAAAGTGACCTCTTTAACCTGCAAACAAAGTTAGGATATCTACGATCCACAAATCCCGATGGCTGATGCATAAAAACAGTTTCATTAAGATGACCGTGTAAAAAAGCATTCTTGACATCCAACTGATGGATGGGCCAAGAACGGGAAACTGCAATGGATAAGACGGTCCGGATGGTAGCCGGCTTAACAACCGGACTAAATGTGTCCTCACAATCCACCCCAACAGTTTGTGATTTACCATTAATGACTAACCATGCCTTATAACGTTCCAAATAACCATCTGACTTAAATTTATGGCGAAATAGCCACATGCAACGAATAACAGGTCTGTCAATAGGTCTAGGTACGAGTTCCCAAGTTTCATTCTGTTGTAAAGCACTAAACTCGGCTTGCATGGCGTTTAACCAATGAGGGTCGGTAAAGGCATGGTTGTAGGATTTTGGGATTGGTGATATGGTGGTGGAAAGGAGGGTTGTTTTGGCTTTAGACCGGGTCGTCATGGGATGTATGTTCACAGGAGGTGCAACTGTGGGCCTATATACGGTTTGGGCAGGTTGCGGGTGAGGTGGGGCAGGTGGGTCAGAAGTAGGCTGGGTCGGGATAGTGTGGGAGGGCTGCTGGGACTGCTGTGAAGCTGCCCGGTTGGGCAGAAGGGGGGCGGTTTGGTGCTGCTGATTTTGGACAGCCGTGTTGGGCTTAGGACGGCGGGTATAGTGCTAAAGGGGGGCTGGTATGGGCTGCTGATTTTGGGCAGCAGTGTTGGGTTTAGGGCGGCGGGTGTAGTGCTGAGGATAAGGGGATGTGGAGTGTAAAGATGGCGGCGGGATGGTGGGAATGGGTGTAGAAAAGGAGAAACCGGGAGGAATATCATCTAAAAAGTTATAGGAAGAGGTAGGGGTAGGAACGGTGTATGGAAAAGTGTGTTCGTCAAACGTTACATGGCGGGATATGGAGACCTTCCCGGTTGTGGGGTCGAAGCACTGGTACCCTCGGAAATCGGGAGGATAACCGAGGAATATGCACCGAACGGAGCGTGGGTGAAGCTTATGTGGTTGGGTGGCGGAGGTGTTTGGGTAGCACGCGCACCCGAACACACGAAGATGATCGTAGGTCGGGTGTCGTAGGTATAGTGCAAAGGTAGGTGTGAAGTAGTTTAGGCGTTTTGTGGGTAAAATGTTGTGCAAGTAAGTGGCGGTGTGGAGGGCTTCGACCCAAAAAATAGGAGGTAGGTGGGCATGGATGAGGAGGGAACGGATGATGTCGTTGAGACGGCGAATCATGCGTTCGGCATGCCCGTTTTGAGATGACGTTTGAGGGCACGCAAAGCGAAACAAAAGTCCATGTTGATGAGCACATTGTTTGAATGCGTTTTTATCGAATTCGCCCCCTAGGTCATATTGGAAAGTTTTGATATTTCTGTTAAATTGGGTGGCAATAAGTTTATGAAATTTAGCAAATGTAGGAAAAGTTTCGGATTTGTATTTAAGAGGGTATACCCAATTAAATTTTGAAAATTGTCAACTAGCACCATATAATATTTATATCCGGTTTTACTAGTTATGGGAGATGTCCACAAGTCACAATGTATAATATCAAAGGGTGCAAATGTAAAGGAAGAAGATTCAAAGAACGGTAAACGTTTACTATTAGCAAGTTGGCAAGAATGACATAAATTAGAAACTTTATTATGGGTACATGAAAAACCAAAACGTCTGCTAAGAACATCTAAAACTTGAGTCCCTGGATGTCCAAGGCGATCATGCCAAGGCAAAGTTGTAGATGCGAGAAAACATGCTTGTGGTGGTAGCGTTGGTGGAGTGATGGGATAGAGGTTGCCGGTGCTATTGTGGCGGGAAAGCAGACGCCCCGTTGTGAGATCCTTCAAGGAAAAACCAAAATGATCAAATTCAATGGATACATGGTTATCACGGGTGAAACGGAGAGCTGAAATGAGGGTTTTAATGATTTTTGGAGTATAAAGGATGTTTGGTAAAATGTATGTTCGGTTGTAAATAGGAAGGTAGCCAGTACCGGATCCCTCAATAGGTATAAGTTCGGCATTACCAACCATTAATTTAGTATTTACATTAGAATTCAAATAAGGAATCATACCTCGATTTTTCGTGGCATGTTGTTCTGCTCTAGTGTCCATCACAGCATTCGGATCCTAATATTGTAACTGCATTTTTTGGAAGCCTGCACTGAGATCCGAGGGGCTGAGAGCATCGAAACCCGAAGGTGAATACCCGTATGGGGGTGGGGCCGGATGTGGCTGACCCGCAAAATTTGCTGACGGATGTTGTGGGGTCGGGTTGGGGCTAGGTTTCCATGTATTCTGAGTGGGGTATGGACACGGGGGGGGGGGGGGGTGGACCACCACGCCCACTATGGGAATTGCTGATGCTGTCCCGTGTAGTTCAAAAAATTCCAGGGTGTTGGAGGTAGTTGACCCCTGTGTCCTCTTCCTCTTCCTACGCGTCCACGGTAGCCCTGACCGCGTCCGCGGCCTCGGCCCCTATACGAGGAAGGCTGCTGCTGCTGTTGATTATTATCTGAAGGGTGAGCAGGTGGTTGCTGATTAGTGGTGTGGTTTGTAGGGGCGGGTGTGTAGAGGAACGAAGAGGATTGTTGTTTCCGAGCTTCTAACCTGATAACCTCATCATTAAGCATAGTACGGGTCGTGTCCCAATCGGCCTGCTGTGAATGAATGAGTTGGGCAGTGGTGTCAAATTCGGCTGAAAGACCTCTGACCAACTGCAGCACCATTCGGCTCTCAGTAACAGGTTGATCGACATCCGAGAGTTGGTTTGCTAATTCTTTCAACTGTTGGCAATAATCATCGACTGAGGCACATGAAGCAAGTGTAAGGTTAATGAAACGAGTCTCCAGAGCCGCTGCCTTGGCTTGCTTGTTTCCCAAGAATTTTTTCTGAAGTTGTAGCCAAGTGGTTCGAGCCGAAGCGGTGGTGTCAAGGACGGTGCCCAGCAAGTCATCGGATATCGTGCTATAGATCCATTGAGAGACCAAAGCATCGATTTCTTTCCAGGTTTCGTAATCAGGGTCAATTTTGGTTGGTTTTTGGGTGTCATCGATATGGTCTAGGACCTTGTAAGCGATGGCATGAAAGGTGAACAGCTTGACCCATTGGGAATATGTTACTTTGGTGCCATCAAGGGTCCGAATCTTGGACTGAACATTGGTGACAGTGTATGCAGGGTGAAGAGGGGTGACTGCAAGTTTATCGGGCTGAGACGGGCCGTCATCTGACTTTGGCATGATGGCGGCAGTAGATTAATCGAAAAAAAAAAACAGAAGAGTTGGGGGACAGCAGGTTTGGATACAGGAGAGGAGAGGGTTAAGGGCCGGCTGCAGTGAATCAAGACCGAAAAAAAGCAGGTTTGCGAAGAGGGTTAATTATCAGCTGCAGGTTTGCGAAAAAAAGAAAGAGAAAATAGGGTTTGGTAGGGAGAGATAGGGATAATCAGAACCGAGGCTCTGATACCATGAAAGTGTTCATGGTTTGTAATTCTCTGTGTCTCTCTATTCTGATTAGAAACCCTTTAAATAGGGAGAGATACATAGATTAGCCCTATCTCTAATAAGGAATTACAATCTCGTAATAATACAAATACATCAATACTATAAATAACTATGGACACCATAATTATCAACATAATTATCGGCTAAGACAAATATCTTTTTCCTTGAGAAAAGGGACCAAGTACCCCTTTATTTTTGAGACCCATTAGCAAAATCACCATGGTTTATTGGATCAAACCAGTTAGCTCACAATTAGTAAAAGGACAATCATATTTTTTTCTTCATATCAAATTGACAAAGAGAACTTGATTTATTTTTTTTAACTTATTTATAACGTCATCTGGTTTTTTCATACGGTAAGGTGGCCGAATGGGGCTTATCAGGTTAGACAAATGGATTTTGAAAAACCAGCTAAAGGGTAAAACATAAAAGGGGAGTTAGCTTTTTCAGAACTGGACCAGACCAAAATGTAACATGTTTTTGTTTTCATGGGGGTGATATATCAAAATCATTTATGTCAAGACTTGAAAAGAAAATGTTTAAGCAAGCTGGAAATTGTGACTTGTGGGTACTAAATGGGGACACACTTCATTTATTCCTTTTTAGAGATTAGGATGTTTTATTTTGGATATTTACTAAAGGAGGACTGGTTGTGTCATGCATAAGGATCTCAAGCCGGAAAATTTCTTGCTTTCTACCAAGGATGAAAATGTAATGTTGAAAGCAACGAATGTAGGGTTATCCGTGTTCATCAAAGAAGGTATAAATTTCGTAATTGGTCTTTGGTTCTAAACTATCCTCGAAGAAGGTATAAATTTCGGCGTCTATGACAGACATGGTGGACCGGAGACGTCAAGATTCGTTAGCGAGAACATGTTCGCTAATCTCAAGAGTAAGTTCGGTTAAACGGTTTCAAGAATTTGATTTGAAATTAATGTTTCTGGTCATAGGATGGATCTCAGTATTGAATCGTCATAGGATGGATCTCAGTTTTGAATCGTCACACCAAAGAAAATGGCATAATAGCCTTGATGAAGATAAAGACTCGGACATGTCGGTGAAAATTTACCACTATCTTGATACAAACAACTTGCTTATCCAGCCTCAAGTTTTTTTTTTTAAATTAACAACTTTTACTTGTGTAAGTATATTTAATGGCCCTTTTTGGCTTTTGCAGTTATTGTTGGCATAATAGTGCATGGATGCTCTTTTTTAGTTGTCTTAGATTCATAAATTTCAACAGATTCGAAGTCTTGATAGCAGCGACGAATGATGTGGTGGTTTGATTGCTTTCTTATATATTGGCATGTGATGTTTAATCTTGGTGTAAATTGAATTAAAATAGGGTGTTTTAGATTTATTAGGGGATTTTTCCATCAGCGTTTGGTGGTGTTTGTATGCCCTCGTGTTTTGGTGATTATATATTCTATGTTGCCGTTATAAAAAAACTTAATTTTGTCATTTGATGTTGTTTGTATGCTCTGGTGTTGATGACTGGAACACCTTCATTGTTATACTTTTAACAGTTTAGCCATTTAATACCCTTTTCAAATCGACCCATCTACTAAGATATACATTTTATGCATTCTTAGATTACGAGATTAGTTCTTCACTTGCGTTGTAAAATAAAGATAATCATAAAATCAATCAACTCGTGACCTGAGTATAATAATTAAATAATTAAAATAAGAGTTAAACAAAATAAAGAAAGAAATAAATTATTAAAGAAAGAATATAAAGATATTGATGGGAACAAGATGTCGAGAGTGAGAGTTAAATTATAAAGATATAACATTTTTGTTAAATTACAGGGTAGATACAGAGTCTAATGTGATTTTGTGAATGCTTTAAAAGGCTATTTTTAGTGAATATTACTCTAAACTAATTTATTAAAAGATACACGTCACTTTCTACTATCCCCGTGTTGAAGAAATCAAACAAAACCTTCACTTATATTTATATTTCTTTTATTATAAGGTTATGAGTTATATAATTTATATTGTTTAACCGGCATATTACACGGGTATATAAGAAACCTAATAGACGTCCTGACTTTTTACAAGGCCCATTAGATATATAGATCACACTGATACTACCAATAAGAAAACAAACGGATACTATACAATATATCATGAAACGATTGATCAACCGGTAGAAAACGAGTAACGCTTTGTAAATTGTCGTTGCCGCCGCATTTTGACCAACCATTTTCAGAAAAATAGCCTTTCGACTAAAAGTATTACATGCATTTTGACTTCCAATAATATTAGCATTGACCATATTTTTACTACATGTAACTCCTTTTTATATCGATAAATCCAAATTAATTCGCTCCCTAGGTTAAGCTAGCCCCATAGTAGCAAAAGTTTGACCATATTGACACGAGATTCATGTATTTTAAACTTTTCCATGCTATTTGTTTTTTTTTTTGGATTTCCATACTAACTATTGGTACCACACCAATACCGTAATATCACCAGACGACTGATAAACGAACAGTAATCGAGTATTCTATTGTAAATCGCCACTCCCGCCACATCGCGCAGATGTCAGTGTTTTCTTTTTTTAAATGTTATTTACATAGTTACCTCCCGTCGAAAACGTCAAGCTTCGCCACTGCCGAAGGCCTCCTTGTAACTGATGATACGATTCATCATTCAAAACCGTTGATTTAGCCACATCTTTAAAACCCCTCATAACATAACTAGAATCACACAATTTTCTTTGTTTTCTCCTAAAGCCGGTAACCGGCCGTCACACAATAACCACCAATCGCCGCACACCGCTGATTCTCCGCCACTGAAGAAGGCGGCTACCGACCCTCACGTTCTGCTACACTGCCACCATCGTCGTCGCATGCCACATCGGAAACTACATCCCTATACATAGCCCTAAACTCACCAACGTAAGTGATATGTTTCCCGCCGCATCGCGCGGGTAAACGACTAGTATAATTTAGAGCATATCAAATATCCCCACACTTTACCTTTTGCTTGTCCCTAAGCAAAATCCCAAGCAACATGTCAACTTAAACACTTAACAATAACGCAAGTCTGGAACAAGTTATAACACGAACTACGAAATCATCAAGCACAGCGGTTTCGCAAGACTTACAACGTTCAAAAGGTTGACGAATCATAATATTTAAATGAAAACGGGCCTACCTAATCAAGTCTTTCTTACCTTCAAGCAATCAGTTATGCAATGTCGAGAACCCTCACAATTTCACTCAACCCTCGGCTAATATATATAATATTTCGAGTGAACTCTCAAAACCAAACTATGAAGGATACTATCATAAGCTTGTATGTCAATCAGATCTCCACCTAATTGTTAAAATCTAACACGGATCAAGAGGGCTTTATTGGGTAGGTAAGGGCTAAAGGTAGGGTTTTTTTTTTTTTTTTTTTTGGAATAAGTGGCTAAACACATAATCACACGATAAACCGGATAAGCACGAAACAAAAACTAACATATTGGTCATTTTGACCTACAACTTTATTCTATTTTTTTTTTCATCTTTTTCTTTTTCCTCTTTTTTCATATTTTCTTTTTTTTTCTCTTTTTTTTATTTTTTCATTTTCGAGATAAAGATAATAATACTGTAACACCCGAACCCAGAAGGGCTGACGTGTCACAATAACAGTGATATCATAAACAAAAGTCATAATTCCATTTATTTATTTGACAAGGATACAATCACATAACAACGAAACTTAAGGTTAATATACAAGCGGAAATATTCGACTTCATTAACTAATATCTTCAGATTTATTCCTAGGCTTTATTCTTCTCTCTTTTCCCCTCCCAAAGTAACATGCAGACCTGTATATACAAAAATTTACAGAATGAGCCTAATGCTCAGTACGGAATAATAGGCTCAAATAACAATTAACGCTTTATAGAAATGTTATCTGAATGGAACTTATTGTGAAAATGATACGATGCAAAACATAATTTCATAATCATCTCTTACGGATGTACCCATGAGCAAACTTAAAACGTGACAATACACAGGTAGCTACTCCTGCATAATTATCACATGAGATGGCGAATTGGCATACCCGTTATCCACCTCCTTATACTTAAATCCTAGGATCGATCCATACGCCCCCTAATAGCCTTATGTACCACACTTGTACTTAAGAGACGCCGTGAACTAATCTCTCCGTCACGGTTGGAGCACATGATGTCGATGCCGCAACAACATGCTCGTGGGACACTCCACGAGAAGCGATACTCAGGGTATCAGAGTACAAATGGTCTTATTCACATAACTTATAAAACTTATTTTCATAAAACGGAACATATATTGGAACATGCGATAATGAGTATAACAACCTTATCGCATGACATGAAAGCTAAATCAAATGATTAGAATAGGAATCGAACGGACTGTCAAATGAATCGATAATCAAAGACGTGAGGAGTTTTTAAAAAATATAGTAATTTAGTGGTTTATAACAATTTGAATATGAAGCAATAAAGAGTGGGGTAAGGATCCGTACCTTAATAACTCCAAAGTGAAGCTACCTTGTGCTAATATTTTAGATTTATACGGGCAGAGTTTAGACTACTGATTAGTCTTTTAACCTAATTTAAATAACATGCACACAAACTAGGTTAGTAACTTAATACAGCATTTACGATAACTCACGAGATCAAATTCTCACAACGAACGACAAAGTGCGATACTTAAATATCCATCGAATTAACGACGAACGACAAAGTACGATACTTAAACTCATCCATCGAATTAACGACGAACGACAAAGTACGATACTTAAACTCATCCATCGAATTAACGACGAACGACAAAGTACGATACTTAAACTCATTCATCGAATTAATGACGAACGACAAAGTATAACCCTAATGTGGGCAGCACTTAAACATTCATTGGATATATTGATCGATCGGACAATGAATCGTAATAGCGATCGAGTTATTACCCTGTTCTGCAGCACCCCGCTATACTTAATTTGTGTTTCGTGTGTGTTGATTGTGGTGAACAGACGATAACTCGGTGCCTAGAGCGAATTTCTTCGTCGAACATACGCAGAATTTCAAGTGCCAATGTCTTCTATTTATAGCCCAATTTTGGTCAGCCCTACGCATCGTAGCACTATAACCCCTACGATGCGTATGGGACTCTTATCAAGCCTGCGCATCGTAGGCTTTAAACCCCTACGATGCGTAAGGGACATGTTTTCACTATAGGTTTGCCACGCGTGGGACTAAGCTAGCTGAGTCGACGGAATCATTAAATTCAACTTCGTCCGCAAGTTTATTAAGATAATTATCAAGTAGGGAATACCCCCCCTCCTGAGTTTTAGGGGCCCTAATCCTGATTCTGAAAATTCTAGGGTTTGTACAGAATTACTTGGGTATCTTAATTAGGGTTTTCTAGTGGGTAATTTATAAATTACTATTATTCTTTTTATTTCTAGAATAATGATTTTAAATTTATGGGCATTACAAATACACAATACGATCCGGTTATCACATCAACAATGGGTAACAAACGAATGGTATTAGGCTCAAAGTGGTATCTAAGGGTAATGGTAAAACGGGTCAAACACAAGGCTACACAAATAGGGTGATCCTAATGCCTCTATCACATCCATGCCAAATCCTAACCAAAGGTCACAAACTGTATCAAAACGCACAAGTTCTAAAGTAATGCAACAAGTCGGTAAACACACATGAAACGAAAGTAGTCAACATATAAATATGAAACATGTAAAGGCTCAAATCTCACTATCATGTGGTAAATAAGGGCTACCGATATCGACAATGCACAACCAATTAACTCTCCAGCTCCATCCACTATCCTAGGCATCCCAAAACCTTTTACTCCCAAAAAACCGATCCAGTTAACCTACTATCCCGCAACTTAAAGAAACATGTGTTCTCGACTCGTAAATTCAACAATTAAACTGCTTTTGACCGACGTTTTAAAAAGGTTTTTGTTTTCTACGCGCTAAAGGACCGGGACTCGCAAAACCAACTCTTTTTTTTTTTGTATTTTCAATTTTTATTTTTATTTTTTTATTAGTTGTTTTTTTTATTTTTTTTATTTTTTGACTCAAGACTCTAGTAACTAAATACAAACGATAGTTTCCCATCCCCAAACTTAAACTCTACAATGCCCTCAATGTAGGATGGAAACCGACTCAAACGATTAAAATAAATAAGAAATAAAAAGACTAAGGGTAAATTGGAAAGACTTAGCTGGTAAAATAACGCGTAAGCTCCAAAACTCTCGTCCAATCCAGCTCGATCGTATAGCCTTGATATTCGACACTGACTGGTATACTTGGTAAATGCCTTGGTATTCGAATAGCAGCTCCAAAATCTGCCGAATGGAGATTGAGTACGGGTGGTACAATTCAAACCTGCATACACAAAAACAAAGAAAACCAAAGCAGTACCGACTCTAAATTGTCACACCCCTTTCTAAGGCGGAAGCACGAGGTGTGATCATGAAAGGTTTTCATTGCATACGATTGGTAAACATACTACATCCTCATAAAAATAACTTCAAATGCCCAATGTTACATAACTGAAATCATAATTTTAGTGTTTACATCACGAGACAGCAAATTGTCTGAAAAGTTTACAACTTTATTTAAGGATAAACATAAACATCATCCAAGAGCATGAGTAAGACCGCGCGCACATCCACTTTTGTTACCTGAAATACATGTGAGTTTTTGGAAAAACGTCAACATAATGTTGGTGTGAATTCATGCAGTTCTTGTATTGAAAATTTGTATACTTTGTATAAAAAAACATGGTATGTATCTTGTATAAATCAAGTATTTCTGTATGTATCAACTTGTTAATGGGTTGCAAGGCCATTAACATGTGACACGACATAGGAAGCATCCAAACCATAGGCATTTTTCTAGTTGTCGATTCACGACTGAGATACAAAAGCACTACTCGGTACTAGTTTTCACCAAGAGTGTGGCTGACCAAAAACCCATTAGAGCTAACCTTTTGTTCTGCGGTCTTAGTATGTACACGATTAATGGTGCTTATGGTGCCCTATTCGTAACACGATTTCTCGTATCATTTCTCAATTCTTGTATCCATCATACCATTTGTAAACATTGTAACATTTGTAACATCTATTTCACCCCCGAAGTTATAAAACTGAAAACAGTTAAAAGAAAAAGGGAAGCATGAACTCACAACTTTGCGTTCCTTGCGCCGTAAACTTCACAGGTTTTTGCTTATCTAGCGTCGTGACGTAAACGTGTTTTATTAACGTTAGTCACTAGACTTGTATCGCACATATACAAGTCACTATCTTTTGTATATGTGTTCTTGTGTTAAAAATAATTTATATTTTTAACTATGTATCTTACTTATATTATTTTCTCAAAAATAAATATAAGTATCTTGTATTTTTCACCCGAATTGTGTGTTTTGTCCAAAACTTCATTTCATGTTCATAACTTGTCCAAGTTATTTATTCTATCAAGTAATATATTTTCATAAATATATTCTCTTGTATTTGTCTAAGCATGTTGTATGTGTATTTTTGTATCTTCACTCCTTAGGAGTATTTAGTATAATTTCAAGTCCTAATACACTATTACATGTAATACATACTACATACACTTAGCACAAAATTTGGTGATCAATAAATATATATATTTTTCTCAAAAATATACATACTTAATATCAATTTTAATCTTGAAGAAATCATCATTTCTTAACACAAAAATTAGGGAAACCTTGGTAAATATTTTTAGATACATTTTTAGGGAATAAGTTTCTCAAAAACTTATATTTTTCTAAGTGTCAAAATTTATAACATAGTTTCCCCTAAAAATGGAGGTTTTCCATGTTTTCAAAACATGTGTTTATTTTCTTTTTAAATCATCATTAATCATCAACTCATTCAACACCTACCGAGTGTCAAAATCAAGTAAATTTCACTACATCATGAACTTGAAGTTTTTGTAAATACTTGTAGTAACTTACCATACTGTTTAGTAGGTTTAGTTACCATTGAAAACATAATTGTTTGTTTGTAAATCTCATTCTTGAAGGATTTAGTCATTTACAACTTGTAAGATGATTTTTCTAAAATATTTCTTTTGTATTTTTCTTGTTTCATAAGTGTTTATACACTTATTTTTCTAATAAAAATAGTGTAGGTTTAAGTAAAAACCAAGATCTTCTAAAAATCATATTTTAAACTTGATTTTTCTTGGAAAATCATTCATAAATCTTGAATATACAAGTTCACTAGTTTACTTTGTTTATCATCTTACAAGAAATCATTTTTTTTATTCATCAAGTTCATGTCTTTACAAGAAGATGATTATTCTAGGTTGTTACATAATCATCCTCCCAGTTGCTAGATTAAGTGTTTAAACATCATCTAGCAAGCTTCATGTGATGATTAACATCATCATCTCAAGAAATCACCAATCAAACATTATTCATGTACTAAACAATATCATTCTATTCATATATCATCATGTGGAAAGCTTTATGTTCAAGATTCAAGTTCAAGTCTTTTAGTGTTCTTATGATTTCAACATATTACATCTTTTAACCAACAATATAAGAAGAAATAAGAGATCATGAGGGCTCACCACTAGCAACAAGGCTAGGGAAGAATACTAGAAGTTAAAGATGACAAAATGGTTGGATAAAAGCAAACGGGTGAGGTCCTTCAAGATCCGAGACCACCAAACCTTCTAATCTTGTATCGTACACCTTGTGAGGAGCTTGGAATAGATGGGACTTAGTTGAAAGTGAGAGTGGTGGTGATGGGGGCTCACGGCCGAAGTGAAGGAGGAGAGGGAGAAGAAGAGTTGGTGTTTAGTGTGATGTTCATGAAGTTATGATCTTGAGGTTCTTCATATAGTCCATAATCTCTTATTAACCTTTGGGTTTTATGTCTCCTCAAGTACAATACAAGATCTAAACATATCTTAGGGAAAATCAAGTGAAGATTCACTTATTTATGGCATGTGGCCGATTATGGCATGAGGGGGAGGGGGTCTAATTGTAAATTCTAACTAATTAGCTACCTTGAAATCAAATTCCAACTATCTAGTTAGTGTAGTTGGTTACTAGATATTTTAGTGGGTATTAGGGTGTTCGGGGATCATAACTAGCCAAGAAATAATTAAACAATGCTTCTAGTAATATTTTGATGTTCCGGGTAATGTCCGGTTGTTCGGTTAAATACCGGTTCGTTAGAGTGCTAAATTGCACTGTTTAGTGTTCTTTATGTCCCATTTTGTGATACTTTCAATTCTCGACACTTAGGAAAGTATTCTGGATCAATTTGTCATATTTTTACATGGTAAAATCTTGTTACAATGCTAAATTTTGCTGAAATATGTAAAATTCAGCATTTAAAGTGAGTTTCGGGTGCTTTTTAGTGCGTATTTTAGCTTCCGGAAAGTCTATATATCAACCCATGTATGTACTCTTGGGTTTTAATGTATTCTTGTTGTTAAACCTACACCTAGGCCCCAATTCTTTTTTCTGACTGCTTTCTGTAGATTTGTTGACACAATGTGTCTTACCGGTGAGTTTACTAGTATTTCTGACGCAACGCTGTTCATTAATGCATAAAGCAATATCTTGTAGTATAAAACGAGCATGAATTCACTTGTATAGTATGTAATCAGACAATGTTGACATTTAAGCACATAATTGCTGTCATTAAATAATAATTAAAGTGTACGGAAGTTACCGGTTGGGCGCCAGTTGTCACAGTCTCCCCCTGTTAAAAGAATTTCGTCCCGAAATTCAGGCTGAGCTAACTCTCGTAGGAGTTTTCTTGAACAGCTGGGGGTACTTTTCTTTAAACTGGTCTTCACGTTCCCACGTGTACTTGGGTCTGTGCTTAGAGTTCCAACGTACTTTGACAAGCTTAACATTGCTCCTCCTGGTCTTGTTGACTTTCCAGTCTGTAACCTCAACGGGTTGTTCTGTAAATCGAAGGGTGTCATCAATATGCACTTCATCCGCAGGGATGATCACGCTTTCTTGTGTTGGACTCTTCTTGAGGTTGGATACATGGAACGTATCATGTACTCCGTTAAGTTCTTCCGGTAATTCCAACTTGTATGCCACGGTACCAATTCTTTCCAAAATCTTGAATGGTCTGATGTATCGGGGATTCAGCTTCCCACGTTTTCCAAATCTTACTACGCCCTTCCAAGGTGAGACTTTTAACAAAACTTTGTCTCCCACCTCGAACTCTAATGGTTTTCGTCTTCGATCAGCGTAGCTCTTTTGTCGATCTCGAGCCGCCTTAATGCACTCTCGGATCTGCATGATCTTGTCGGTTGTCTCTTGTACAAGTTCAGGACCAACCATACGTTTATCTCCAGCGTCTGCCCAACACAAGGGCGAGCGGCACTTGCGGCCATACAGAGCTTCGAACGGTGCGGCTTTTATGCTCGTATGATAACTGTTATTGTAGGAAAACTCAACTAAAGGTAGGTGAGTATCCCAGCTGCCGCCTAGGTCCATAACACATGCGCGAAGCATATCTTCTAGCGTTTGTATGGTCCGTTCACTCTGGCCGTCTGTTTGTGGATGGAATGCCTTGTTTAGATCTAGCTGAGATCCAAAGGCTTCCTGAAAGGATTGCCAGATTCTTGAGACAAAGCGTCCATCTCTGTCTGAAATAATTGAGATAGGCACTCCATGACGTGCCACAATTTCCTTTAGGTATAGCTCAGCGAGCTTTTCAGTGCTATCCTTCTCTCGGATTGGTAGGAAATGCGCAGATTTCATCAATCGATCAACTATCACCCATATCATATCGTGCCCTCTAGGGGTCTTGGGTAATTTTGTTATGAAGTCCATAGAGATTTGCTTCCACATCCACATGGGTATCTCTGGTTGTTGTAGTAGGCCAGACGGTTTCTGATATTCAGCCTTAACCATAGCACAGGTTAGGCATTTTCCAACATAGACAGCAACGTCGCTCTTGAGTCTCGGCTACCAATAGTATTCCTTTAAGTCTTGATACATTTTGTCCTATCCTGCATGGATCGAGTATCTCGACTTGTGTGCTTCATCAAGGATGACTTCTCGAATACCGCCATAGAGCGGAACCCAAATACGTTTCTTAAAGTATAAGGTTCCCTCTTCATTTGGCACCATATATTTCAACATAACCCGGAGGTATTCAGCTTTACGGTTTTCCATCTTAAGGGCTTCTTGTTGTGCGTCATGAATACGTGCAGTGAGGTTCGTTCGAATAGTCATTTCTAATGCTCGAACCCTTAGGGTCTTAACCCTTTCTTTTCGAGTTAGTGTGTCTGCTACAACGTTTGCCTTTCCAGGATGGTACTTAATCTCACAGTCATAATCGTTCAGCAGTTCGACCCATCGTCGTTGACGCATGTTTAATTCCTTCTGATCAAATATGTGTTGCAGGCTTTTGTGATCTGTGAAGATTGTACATCGTGTACCATATAAATAGTGTCGCCAGATCTTCAAGGCGAATACCACTGCGCCGAGTTCCAAGTCGTGAGTGGTCTAGTTTCTTTCATGTACCTTCAATTATCTTGAAGCATAAGCGATGACTTTCTGGCGTTGCATGAGCACGCAACCCAAACCTTGTCATGAAGTGTCGCAGTATACCACGAAGTCTTCAGTGCCTTCGGGTAATGATAGTATTGGTGCATCGCATAGCTTATTTTTAAGTAGTTGGAAGGCTTCTTCCTGCTTATTACCCCAGTCGTACTTCTTGTCCTTCTGCGTAAGGGTAGTCAGCGGTTGAGCTATCTTTGAGAAATTCTCAATAAACCGTCGGTAATAGCCTGCTAAGCCCAAAAATTGTCGAACTTCAGTTGGGGTTTTGGGGGCTTCCCAATTCTTTATTTCTTCAATCTTGGATGGGTCTACATGAATGCCCTTCTCGTTCACAACATGACCAAGAAATTGTACTTCGCGAATCCAGAATTCGCATTTGGAGAATTTCTCATAAAGTTTCTCTTTCTTCAGTAGTTCCATAATGGTTCTGAGGTGTTGCTCGTGCTCTTCTCTCGTTCGCGAGTAAATCAGGATATCATCGATAAATACAATCACTAATTTATCGAGATATGGTTTGCATACACGGTTCATTATATCCATAAATACCGCTGGCGCGTTCATCAGTCCGAATGGCATCACAAGAAACTCGTAATGCCCATAGCGTGTTCTGAATGCAGTCTTTGGTACGCTTTCCTCTTGTATCCATAATTGATGGTATCCAGATCGAAGATCGATCTTGGAATAGTAGCTTGATCCTTGCAATTGATCAAATAAGTGTCACACCCAGGCTTTGCGGAAGCGTGGTTAATTTGGTGTGACTTCTTAATACCATAGCTTAACCATAACAAAGCTATATGAAATAAAACCATGCAAGACCATCCATTTAATTAAGTTTTAAAACCAAATACAACCACATTGTCTTAACGGAAACACATCCTAACGACATAAACATTGTTCAATAAACATAACATAACATAAAGATAGTTTAAGGACTGTGACTTGTCCAGGAAAGAGTCACATTCCCCAAACCCGGATGACCTCGTAACTAGTGCAGCGGGAAAACGTGTCATACCGCGCCAGATCCTTTAATTTCCTGAAATACATGTAAGTTGAAAAATCAACAATAATGTTGAGCGAGTTCATGTGTAAGTGAGTAAGTAAACCTTTGTGAGTATAAAAATAGTCTTGGTATGTAGCAAATAAGGGAATTGAGATCACCAATTGTTTGCAAGGCCACTGATATATGTGAAGTGCAAGTAGGGAGACTCAAACCTAGCAGATTTCGCCACGGCATTAGTATGTGGACAAAGTCACCCCGAGGTCCGTTTCTAGTTTGGCCTGGGGCTGGGCTCGCTACACCCAGATAGATCTACCGCTCCTGTCCCTTGGTCCTGCCATGAGGACTAATGGCCTCATATTGCTCCTACCCACTCACATGATCTAAGTAGTAAACCTCCTTACGCTAACCATACCATGTATAATGTACTTGTAATCAAAGTAACATGTATTTCACCCCCGCAGTTAAGAAAACTGAAAACAGTTAGAGAAAATGGGGACATGAACTCACAGTGGTGCGTCTCTACCAAGTATGCCTCCAAATCAATCAGCTGTGTGACGACCTACACGCACTAATTCTATTAGACGGACGGCCGTGCCTTAGCTTTATGGTTTAAGTTTTTGGGAAATAGTTAGGCAACTATTTGGTGTTTACATTCTGTATATACTTGGTAGTCATTTTTCCTTCCCAAGGATGGGGGATTTAATACATGTGTGTTCGTATAATTTCGAAGTATATTATTAAGTCTCACTTAAAATATATTTTATTTCCAACTTCAAAATATAAATATTCTTCTCAAAAATATTATACTTTAATACATGTGATTTTCCCAAAATAATACTTAGTAATATTATTTTTACCCTAAAAATAATATTTACGTAGTTCACAAAATAATCATAAACACTTATACAAGTGATGTTGTGAAAAATATATACTAAATATATATATGTATCACGTTTTATTTTGTGAAATCCCACCTCCGGCATTTTGTAAATAAGTCGTGGCGAAATCTATAATTTGAAAACAAGTCAAAATGTATTTCTAACACTTATAGTGAAAATATTTCTAAGTGTTAGGCTTTTGGAAAAATTTCGCCAGCGTTTCCTCTGTAACTGGAGGTGGCCACGCTTTCAAGCGTATCATTTTCTTTTACAAACCAACCAACAATTTTCTCAATCAACAATAAGCATTATTCAAACCATCAAACTAGTCAAAATAGATGTAAATCGCAAAAAAAAAAAAAAAGAAATACACGAACTTGCGGTTTTTCCAAAATATGTAGCATCTTCCCATTATTTTTAGTGGATCTTTTGTATAAATCAATCCGGTTTCGTAATAACCCCGTTTTAAAGAAATTCCCTCTGTACAACTTATTATCAATTTTTACCAAGTTAGTTATTTCGTCAAAACTTTGTGTTACACAAGTGTTTACACACTTGTGTGTTTACTAAAATCATTCTTGTTTATGAAAGATCCGTCTTTAAAAGTATGTTTTCTCTTGACACGTGGTCCTTTGAAAATACCGCTTGTAGATTCGTAGATCTACTAGTTTTGAACACTATTTCACAAGTAAAATCGCTTTTACACAAGTTCATGATTCGTGTGTGGTAGAGTTTCATCCTTTAACCCTTGTTACTTCCAAAACAACCTTATGTCATGATCCAAGATCGTGACCAACCCGGGTTAAATGATGATCCGAGCTACCACAACATAGATCGGGTCCAAATAATCACACAAATCAAATACTACATGATTTACACAACATATGAGCTTTTAACCAACATTTTTCGTGTTTTATTCAACTTGTATGTTCACGAGTTTTAACCGTTACAAATCATATTAACCACTTTAAAATAGTTCGAGAAGGTGATTTAAGCAACTTACTACTAGCTCGAGGCTAGGGAAGAAACTAGTCGCAAAATGAGAGGATAAAAGCAATAGAATGAGGTCCTTCGCCTTCCGAATGCACCAAGGTTCCTTATACGCGATCCTTAACACTTGAATGATCTTGGAATTGCTTGAACTAAACTCGAAAATGGATGGGTGTTGAGAGGGGTGTTCGGCCGAAGCCTTTGAGAGAGGGAGAGAGAGCTTGAGTGTTGAGTTGTGAGATGGATGTTATGTTGTGTTAATGATCTAACTTATAGACAATTAGTGTGAGTATAAACCAAAGGTTCATATGTCTTCTTGATACTAAACACAAGATTATAATAATCAAATAAAGGACAAGGTATGTCCCCCTCTTGGGGACGGTTTGGTTAAAGGGGGGGGGGGGGGAACTAGTTCGATTCCAACTAGTAGTTAGGTATATTAGTTAGGTTAATCTAGTTAAGTTAAGTGATTAACCTGGTTACTAGTGTGTAGTGTGTTATGACGGGTGTTAGGGTATTCAGGGACCCTAACTGGCTCAGAAAAAGGTAAATAATGAAAATGACAATATTTTCATGTTCCGGGTATAGTCCGGTTGTTTGGTTGGATAGTAATCCGTTAATGTGCTTAAACAAGCTTTAAAGTGTCGTTAATACCCTTTTTAGTGACACAACTTATTTCTTACACTTTGGAAAGTGTCTAGTAATATTTTTCTCATGTTTTGGCACTTTATTAGTTAGCTAAAAGCTGAATTATTAAGTAAAGTGCTGAATTTTTGTGCTTAGAGCACGTTTTAGGCACATCCAGTCATTGTAACTTATTCCTAGAGACGCAGTTCTACAACCCTTGTATCCCTACACTCACCACTAGTGTAGTAAAATATTTCTGGCTCATACAGGCCTTAGGGGCAGTGTCTGCCTGATGCTGGCTTTATCAGCATGTTCGATAGGTTATCCGTTTATTGTGCTATTGTGCTTTTGTGCATCATGTTTGTCACTAAGGTTCAGCATGTAAATAATGTAGTGACGGTAAGTAAAGTATGATGCAAGTAAGTACATGTATCAGTATTCAAGTAGTAGTTTATTCACAAGTTCAAGCAAGCACAGTAATTAAGCAGTAATTAATTATTAATTAAGTCGTACGGATACCTGGTTTAGCGAGGGTTGTCACATTCTCCCCCCGTTAGAAAAATTTCGTCCCGAAATTTTAAGTTATGCTTGTAGATGCAAGGTTCTTAGGAAATAGGTGGGGGTATTTCTCTTTCATCCGGTCCTCACGCTCCCAGGTGTATTCAGGACCATGTCTGGCATTCCAACGAACTTTGACGAGCTTGACACTGCTCCGGCGGGTCTTGTTTGCTTTCCAATCCGTAACCTCAACCGGTTCTTCAACGAAATGGAGCGTGTCGTCAACATGGATCTCGTCGATGGGAATGGAAATGGTATCTTGAGTTGGACTTTTCTTCAGGTTGGATACATGAAATGTATCATGAACTGAATGGAGTTCAGCAGGTAAGTCCAGCTTGTATGCTACTAGCCCTATTTTTTCCAAAATTCTGAAAGGACCAATGTAGCGAGGATTTAACTTCCCACGCTTTCCGAAGCGTGCCACCCCTTTCCAGGGTGAAACTTTCAATAAAACCATTTCTCCCACTTGAAATTCCAAGTGTTTCCTGTTTGGATCTGCATAGGCTTTCTGTCTGTGGCGAGCTGCTTCGATGCGTTTTAGAATCTGCGCAATCTTGTCCGTCGTCTCTTGGACGATTTCGGGACCAGCAAGCTGCCTATCACCTGCGTCAGCCCAGCATAGGGGTGATCGGCACTTGCGTCCGTAAAGGGCTTCAAATGGCGCGACACCAATACTGGTGTGGTAGCTGTTGTTGTATGAAAATTCGACCAAAGGTAAATGCTTATCCCAGCTACCGCCCAAATCCATAACACACGCTCTCAGCATGTCTTCCAAAGTCTGTATCGTTCGCTCGCTTTGCCCGTCGGTTTGCGGATGAAACGCAGTGCTCAGATTTAATTGTGAGCCAAAAGCTTCTTGGAAGGATTGCCATATCCTTGACACAAACCTTCCGTCTCTATCAGAGATGATCGAGAGAGGCACTCCATGGCGCGCGACGATCTCTCTCATGTAAATTTCGTCCAACTTGCTCGTATTATCCTTCTCTCTGATAGGTAAAAAGTGTGCTGACTTCGTTAGGCGGTCCACTATCACCCAGATAGTGTCATGACCTCCTGGCGTTCTTGGCAACTTTGTAATAAAATCCATTGAGATTTGTTCCCATTTCCACTTGGGAATCTCAGGTTGTTGCAGAAGTCCTGAAATTTTCTGGTATTCCGCTTTCACCTTAGCACACGTTAGGCACTTGCTCACATAAACAGCAACATCGCCTTTCAACCTAGGCCACCAATAATAATCTTTGAGATCCTGGTACATCTTATCCGCTCCAGGGTGCATAGAGTACCGTGACTTGTGAGCTTCATCGAAAATAATCTTCCTTAAACCTCCAAACAAAGGAACCCAAATCCTTTTCTCAAAACATAACGTTCCTTCCTTGTTTGGTACCAGTAGCTTCTCCATCCCACGGAGATATTCTTCTTCAAGGTTTCCTTCCTTGAGAGCTTCTTTCTGCGCGGCACGAATGCGCAAGGAAAGATCGGTTCGGATAATCATTTCTAAAGCCCTAACCCTTATGGGCTTGATCCTCTCCTTTCAACTTAGGGCATCGGCGACCACATTCGCCTTCCCTAGATGATACTTTATCTCGCAGTCGTAATCGTTCAGCAACTCAACCCATCGTCTTTGTCTCATATTCAACTCCTTCTGGTTGAATATGTGTTGTAGGCTCTTGTAATCTGTAAAAATTGTACACTTTGTACCATAAAGGTAGTGTCTCCAGATCTTTAATGCAAAAACCACTGCGCCAAGTTCCAAATCATGTGTGGTATAGTTCTTTTCGTGCACTTTCAATTGACGTGATGCGTAAGCAATAACCTTTTGGCGTTGCATCAACACGCAACCCAATCCTTGACGTGAGGCGTCATAGTATACCACAAAATCATCTGTACCTTCCGGTAGTGCTAAGATTGGCGCATTGCAGAGCTTATCCTTCAGTATCTGGAATGCTTCATCCTGTTTGATTTCCCAATCAAACTTCTTATCTTTCTGCGTGAGGAGCGTCAATGGTTGAGCGATCTTCGAAAAATCCTCAATGAACCTTCGATAGTAGCCAGCCAAACCCAAGAATTGTCGAATCTCGGTTGGCGTCTTTGGCGTTTCCCAATTCTTGATCGCTTCGATCTTGGTTGGATCCACATGAATTCCATTTCCATTTACCACGTGCCCAAGGAATTGGACTTCACGTAGCCAAAATTCGCACTTGGAGAATTTGGCATACAGCTGTTCTTTCTTCAGCAGCTCCAAAATAGCTCTTAAATGTTGTTCGTGCTCGGCCTTTGTTCTTGAATAAACCAAGATGTCGTCGATAAACACAATCACGAACTTGTCCAAGTACGGCTTGCAAACTCTATTCATCAAATCCATAAAGACTGCAGGTGCGTTTGTCAAACCAAACGGCATAACAAGGAACTCGTAGTGTCCATAACGAGTTCTGAAGGCTGTCTTCGGGATACTCTCCTCTTGTATCCTTAACTGATGGTATCCAGATCGAAGATCGATCTTTGAATAAAAACTTGAACCTTGCAGTTGGTCGAACAGATCATCAATTCTTGGCAGAGGATATCTATTCTTGATCGTCAGTTTGTTCAGCTCCCGGTAGTCGATGCACATACGAAAACTACCGTCCTTCTTCTTGACAAACAGGACCGGAGCTCCCCAAGGCGAGAAGCTTGGTCGGATAAATCCCTTGTCTAACAACTCTTGAAGTTGTGTCGACAGTTCCTGCATCTCAGACGGAGCAAGTCTGTAAGGTGCCTTAGCCACAGGTGCGGCGCCTGGAACTAAGTCAATGCGGAACTCTACTTGTCTCTGGGGTGGGTAAGTCCTCTGGGAAGACTTCCGGATACTCCCTCATGACAGGGATGTCTTCTATCTTCGGTTCTGCGACCTTCTTATCCACAATGTGTGCCAGGAAGGCAACACATCCCTTCCGCAAACACTTTCGCGTTTTCAGGCAGCTGATAATTCTTAACGGCGTATCACGCTTCTCCCCGTGAACCACAATTGTTTCGCCATCTTTGGTTGGGATACGAACGACCTTTTCGTGACAAACTATTTCAGCCTTGTTGCCTGATAACCAATCCATTCCTACCACCACGTCGAAGCTCCCCAACTGGACTGGTAGTAGATCCAAAGCAAACTCACGTTCTCCCAATTCGATCACACAGCCTCTGATAACTTCATTGGCTTCTACTAACTTCCCATTGGCCAATTCGATGGAGTACGGAATATCTAACTTATTAGCGGCTAATCCAAGCATATTCTTAAATTCTAACGACACGAAGCTATAATCGGCGCCAGTATCAAATAAAACGGATGCATAGCGTTGGTTTACAGGGAACGTACCAGTGACAACATTGGGATCCTGGCGCGCTTCCCTTGCTTCAATGTGGAACACTCTTCCACGGGCTTGGTTCAACTCTGGGCAGTTCCTCTTAAAATGCCCAATATCACCGCAGTTAAAGCATCCAAGTCTTTGCCCGTTTCCACCTCCATTTCCAGCTTGGTTGTTGTTTTGGTTCACATTACCAGCCTGATTCACATTGTTGCCTCGATTCCCATTTCCTCCATTGTTTACTTGTGGGCGATTTCCATTACCACCACGATTATTATTTCTATTCCCAAATCCTCCTTGGCCTCCCCGGCCAGCACTAGCCCAACAAGAATCCTTCAAGTGGCCCGGCTTTCCACATGCTTCGCATACTTTCACACTACAATGGCCAGTATGGTGGCGTTGACAGGTATTACACTTGGGCTGGGTGCCCAGATATCCTTTTCCTTTCTTTCCACTACCAGCTGTAACCTGAGCTGGCGTGCCTAATCCTCCTTTCTTAACCGCCACACTGGCGCCCTGCTTGAAGTTTGAGAACTTCCGTTTGTTACCTCCTGATGACTCGACGTGAGTCTCTTTCTTCTTAGGCTCAGCATCATCAAACTTGTTCAGGCGAATGGCCTCCTCTGTGAGAGCCATGCTCAGATCGATTGCCTCAGTAATTGTCGCAGGCTTGGATGAGGTCACCATGCTTATGATTTGAGGAGCTAATCCCCAAATGAAACGTTCAATCCGCTTGAACTCCGGAGTGACCATGTAGGGTACCACATGCGATAAGTCATGGAACCTTTGAACGTATTCTGTGATCTTTGGACCTTCCATTTTCAAATGCCAGAACTCAGTTTCCAATCTTTGGATTTCCGCGCGGGAGCAGTACTTTTTGTGCATAAGTTCCTTCAGTTCGGTCCAGGTTAGCGCGTATGCAGCAGCTTCACCAAGTGTCTGTACTTGCAAATTCCACCAAGAGAGGGCTCCATCCAAGAATAGCCCCGAGATATATGTGACTTGATGATCTAGTGCGCATTTGCTTATGCGAAGAACAGATTCAGCTTTCTCAGCCCAACGAACAAAGGCGACAGCACCTCCAGTGCCATCAAAGTTGACCGGTTTGCAGTCTAGAAACTGCTTGTAGGTGCACCCTGCACATACATTGCAACACGTGAACAGCATTAGCATCTTTTCTATAGATATCCAATTAGGTCATGGTACGTCTAAATGTCTTAGTATTACCATGAGGTGGATTATTGTTGCCATTGTTGTTTGAGCTGCTTCCGCTGGGTCCTCCTTGCGAAGCGGCGTATTGTGCGATGGCAGCAGCAATGACTTGTTGGAGTTCTGCCTCATTGGTAGGCATGCGTGTCTCACGTTTCGGCGGCATCTTCTAAAAGATGGTTTACGTTGGTCAGGCCATAGTAAAGATCCCGTGTTATAATACGTAAGTCAGGTCATAATGTAGCGTACGTATATAATGATAGTAATAGTACATAACATCTAATGTTATAATCACATCAATCACAAAACATCCCATGTCATAGAATATAAATAATCAAATCAAGCATCAAGTATGATGAGAATACTGCGATTGCCATATATCGAGACCACATAGTAAGCGTACAAGTACATCACAGCGTCATACAACATCAGTCGACTAAGGGCTACATCACCCTAGTCCAAAATCTATATCAAATTAGTGTCAATACATCAAATACATGTCAACAAAAGTCAGAATCATAATGTAGTCTCCAAAAATGCTGTGCAGTCAAAAGCAATCGCCGTCTTCTCACCAGCGTCTACCCATACGGTACTGAAGAGCTCTACACGGATGGCGGTGGAGGAGGGGGAAAGCGAGTGTAAAACAAGCGACGCAAATGGAGCCAGTCCTCCTCCATGGCTCTCTGGGTACGCAAGAATGAAGCAACCTGCTGCTCCAGGGCAAAAAGGCGTGCAGCATAGTCTGGTGGTACAGGTCGAGAGGGCTGCAAAGGAGAGTGGGTCTGACCCTGGCACTGACACGGCGGCGGCTGGGCTCTCTCAAGCTCCTGAATGCGCTGTGTGTGTGCCTCGTGCTGGGCGACAAAAGACATCAGAACGTCCTCAATAGTATACTCCATGTGGAAAGAATGGTAGGGGTCAGTCGGTGGCATGGCAGAAGGTGACGCCCAGAGAAACGGCTCACTGGTGGGATCAAAAGGTGCCACATGAAATGGAGAAATAGGGGGAAAAGTAGCAGACGGTGGTATAGCAGGGATAGATACCGGTATATCTCCAAAAGGGTGAGCCGAAGAACCTTCTCCAGGTCGTGCTGGAGGCGTAAACCGAGGGAATGAAAACGAGGTATCAATGTGACGGGTATCAATGATCTGAGGGGGAATAGGTGGGACCTCGTCATCAGCAGGAATCCACCCACACTGGGCGTGCTCGTCTCGTGGGTCCACCTGTGCCTCAAAAAGTGCACGATCAAACTGAACTGGCATAGGATCATGGTGAGGTGCAACAAGAGGGTCAACTGGTGCATCAGCAATAAGTGGGGGATCAACATGATCAGCAGCAATGACATGATCGTCCTCCAACAATGGAGCATCCACAGGGTGATCATCAATAGGCAGGTCAGCAATGACAGGCTCAATAAACATGCCAGCATGAGCAGGGTCATCTTCAAGCACTGGGTCAGGAGCAGGGTCTAGTGGCTGCTCGGGCTCATCAAAGGCCATCTCAAAATCAAACTCGGGATCGATGGGGTCAACTGGGTCGACTGGATCCTCCATAGGCTGATCCATGGGTATAAACTCTATATCCTCATCTGGGTCGAATCCTGGGGGAAAGACAGGATCGGAATCCTCCACATCATCGTGGTCGAAAGCAAAACTAGGAATAGGGGCAACAGAGGATGCCTGGTCGGGATCTGATCCATGAGAAAAGTGATGCGCACTCTGAGTGTGTGAAGGTGCGGAGGCCACAGACTCGAAAGAGTCTGGGACCGGAGAGTGAGCAGGTGACTCCTCAGCGGGAGCATCTGCGATCAACAAAAGATCTCCAGCAGCAAGAAGGGCCTCGCCCTGAACCTCATCCTCTAAGGGCTCGTCATCAAACAGATCGACGTCGCCATCATCGTCGGCGTCGAGAAGCAAATCGTAAGCAGGATAAACAGCTAAGGGTATGGGAGCAGGGATCTCCACTAACGGTAGGTCCCCGGCCAAAGGGCCATCAACGAGCTCATCAGCACCATCAGGTAAAGCAAAGGGCTGAAAATCATCCTCGTCTGTGCTAGTAACGTCAGATGTGTGGACCTCGTGCTCTGAAGGCTCCAGGTCATCTGATACTATAGGTCTAGGTCCTGTGGTGTCTGAGTCACCTGTGCCAGAGGTGGCCATAGTGTCTGTAACATAAACACAAACATGCACAAACAGTCAATCATACAATCAAATAATCACATAAGTCACCAAGTAAGCATTCAAATAATTCTCCTAGTCCCACTAGCCTCCCAGCCTCTCAGACTGCTCTTCCTAGTCCCACAAGCCAATTCTCCTAGTCCCACTAGCCAACTCTCCTAGTCCCACTAGCCAATTCTCCTAGTCCCACTAGCCAACTACCTCGATCTCTCAGATCGAGCCTCAGCCTCCAAGACCGAGCCTCAGCCTTCAAGACTGAGCCTAAAAACAATGAATAAAACGTGCTCAACATTTGTTTATAAACGTTTTGGATCTGGACTTAAGTGGTATGCAGTAAAAATGTTTTCGTGAGAGCACTAGTGATCATAGTCTAGACTCGAGAAGGAAATCCTAGTTCGCTATGATCAGAGCTCTGATACCAAGCTGTCACACCCTGGCTTTGCGGAAGCGTGGTTAATTTGGTGTGACTTCTTAATACCATAGCTTAACCATAACAAAGCTATATGAAATAAAACCATGCAAGATCATCCATTTAATTAAGTTTTAAAACCAAATACAACCACATTGTCTTAACGGAAACACATCCTAACGACATAAACATTGTTCAATAAATATAGCATAACATAAAGATAGTTTAAGGACTGTGACTTGTCCAGGAAAGAGTCACATTCCCCAAACCCGGATGACCTCGAAACTAGTGCGGCGGGAAAACGTGTCATACCGCGCCAGATCCTTTAATTTCCTGAAATACATGTAAGTTGAAAAATCAACAATAATGTTGAACGAGTTCATGTGTAAGTGAGTAAGTAAACCTTTGTGAGTATAAAAATAGTCTTGGTATGTAGCAAATAAGGGAATTGAGATCACCAATGGTTTGCAAGGCCACTGATATACGTGAAGTGCAAGTAGGGAGACTCAAACCTAGCAGATTTCGCCACGGCATTAGTATGTGGACAAAGTCACCCCGAGGTCCGTTTCTAGTTTGGCCCGGGGCTGGGCTCGCTACACCCAGATAGATCTACCGCTCCTGTCCCTCGGTCCTGCCATGAGGACTAATGGCCTCATATTGCTCCTACCCACTCACATGATCTAAGTAGTAAACCTCCTTACGCTAACCATACCATGTATAATGTACTTGTAATCAAAGTAACATGTATTTCACCCCCGCAGTTAAGAAAACTGAAAACAGTTAGAGAAAATGGGGACATGAACTCACAGTGGTGCGTCTCTACCAAGTATGCCTCCAAATCAATCAGCTGTGTGACGACCTACACGCACTAATTCTATTAGACGGGCGGCCGTGCCTTAGCTTTATGGTTTAAGTTTTTGGGAAATAGTTAGGCAACTATTTCGTGTTTACATTCTGTATATACTTGGTAGTCATTTTTCCTTCCCAAGGATGGGGGATTTAATACATGTGTGTTCGTATAATTTCGAAGTATATTATTAAGTCTCACTTAAAATATATTTTATTTCCAACTTCAAAATATAAATATTCTTCTCAAAAATATTATACTTTAATACATGTGATTTTCCCAAAATAATACTTAGTAATATTATTTTTACCCTAAAAATAATATTTACGTAGTTCACAAAATAATCATAAACACTTATACAAGTGATGTTGTGAAAAATATATACTAAATATATATATGTATCACGTTTTATTTTGTGAAATCCCACCTCCGACATTTTGTAAATAAGTCGTGGCGAAATCTATAATTTGAAAACAAGTCAAAATGTATTTCTAACACTTATAGTGAAAATATTTCTAAGTGTTAGGCTTTTGGAAAAATTTCGCCAGAGTTTCCTCTGTAACTGGAGGTGGCCACGCTTTCAAGCGTATCATTTTCTTTTACAAACCAAACAACAATTTTCTCAATCAACAATAAGCATTATTCAAACCATCAAACTAGTCAAAATAGATGTAAATCGCAAAAAAAAAAAAAAAAAAAAAAAGAAATACACGAACTTGCGGTTTTTCCAAAATATGTAGCATCTTCCCATTATTTTTAGTGGATCTTTTGTATAAATCAATCCGGTTTCGTAATAACCCCGTTTAAAGAAATTCCCTCTTTACAACTTATTATCAATTTTTACCAAGTTAGTTATTTCGTCAAAACTTTGTGTTACACAAGTGTTTACACACTTGTGTGTTTACTAAAATCATTCTTGTTTATGAAATATCCGTCTTTAAAAGTATGTTTTCTCTTGACACGTGGTCCTTTGAAAATACCGCTTGTAGATTCGTAGATCTACTAGTTTTGAACACTATTTCACAAGTAAAATCGCTTTTACACAAGTTCATGATTCGTGTGTGGTAGAGTTTCATCCTTTAACCCTTGTTACTTCCAAAACAACCTTATGTCATGATCCAAGATCGTGACCAACCTGGGTTAAATGATGATCTGAGCTACCACAACATAGATCGGGTCCAAATAATCTCACAAATCAAATACTACATGATTTACACAACATATGAGCTTTTAACCAACATTTTTAGTGTTTTAAGTAGACTTTTAAGCTTCAACTTGTATGTTCACGAGTTTTAACCATTACAAATCATATTAACCACTTTAAAATAGTTCGAGAAGGTGATTTAAGCAACTTACTACTAGCTCGAGGCTAGGGAAGAAACTAGTCGCAAAATGAGAGGATAAAAGCAATAGAATGAGGTCCTTCGCCTTCCGAATGCACCAAGGTTCCTTATACGCGATCCTTAACACTTGAATGATCTTGGAATTGCTTGAACTAAACTCAAAAATGGATGGGTGTTGAGAGGGGTGTTCGGCCGAAGCCTTTGAGAGAGGGAGAGAGAGCTTGAGTGTTAAGTTGTGAGATGGATGTTATGTTGTGTTAATGATCTAACTTATAGACAATTAGTGTGAGTATTAACCAAAGGTTCATATGTCTTCTTGATACTAAACATAAGATTATAATAATCAAATAAAGGACAAGGTATGTCCCCCTCTTGGGGACGGTTTGGTTAAGGGGGGGGGGGGGTACTAGTTCGATACCAACTAGTAGTTAGGTATATTAGTTAGGTTAATCTAGTTAAGTTAAGTGATTAACCCGGTTACTAGTGTGTAGTGTGTTATGATGGGTGTTAGGGTATTCAGGGACCCTAACTGGCTCAGAAAAAGGTAAATAATGAAAATGACAATATTTTCATGTTCCGGGTATAGTCCGGTTGTTTGGTTGGATAGTAATCCGTTAATGTGCTTAAACAAGCTTTAAAGTGTCGTTAATACCCTTTTTAGTGACACAACTTATTTCTGACACTTTGGAAAGTGTCTAGTAATATTTTTCTCATGTTTTGGCACTTTATTAGTTAGCTAAAAGCTGAATTATTAAGTAAAGTGCTGAATTTTTGTGCTTAGAGCACGTTTTAGGCACATCCAGTCATTGTAACTTATTCCTAGAGACGCAGTTCTACAACCCTTGTATCCCTACACTCACCACTAGTGTAGTAAAATATTTCTGGCTCATACAGGCCTTAGGGGTAGTGTCTGCCTGATGCTGGCTTTATCAGCATGTTCGATAGGTTATCCGTTTATTGTGCTACTGTGCTTTTGTGCATCATGTTTGTCACTAAGGTTCAGCATGTAAATAATGTAGTGACGGTAAGTAAAGTATGATGCAAGTAAGTACATGTATCAGTATTCAAGTAGCAGTTTATTCACAAGTTCAAGCAAGCACAGTAATTAAGCAGTAATTAATTATTAATTAAGTCGTACGGATACCTGGTTTAGCGAGGGTTGTCACAATAAGTCATCAATCCTCGGTAATGGGTACCGATTCTTGATAGTGAGCTTGTTCAACTCTCTATAGTTGATACACATCTGCAGAGTTCCATCCTTCTTCTTTACGAACAATACTGGAGCTCCCCAAGGCGAGAAGCTTGGCCTTATGAATCCTTTATCCAATAACTCCTGGAGTTGTGTAGATAATTCTTGCATTTTGGATGGTGCAAGCTGATAGGGTGCCTTGGCTACAGGAGCGGCTCCTGGAACCAAGTCTATATGGAATTCGACTTGTCGTTGCGGAGGTAGTCCTAGCAGATCTTCGGGAAAAACATCAGGGAATTCCTTCATCACAGGAATGTCTTCGAGTTTCGGCTCCTCAGCCTTCTTATCTACAACGTGCGCTAGGAAAGCAACACATCCTTTCCTTAAGCACTTCTGTGCCTTCATGCAATTGATGATTCGCAGAGGCGCGTCTCGTTTCTCTCCATGTACGATGAGAGTTTCACCATTCGCCAAAGGGATGCGAATGATTTTCTCATGACAAATAACTTCAGCTTTGTTCTTGGACAACCAGTCCATTCCGACCACTACGTCGAAGCAACCCAATTGAATAGGTAAGAAGTTGATGCTAAATCTCCGCTCACCAAGTTCTAATGTGCAACCTCTAACAACTTCGCCCGATTCAACAAGTTTACCATTGGCTAGTTCTATGGAATAAGGAATATCCAATCTACTCGACTTTATCCCAAGCATACGTTTAAATTCCACAGACATGAAACTATAGTCGGCACCAGTGTCAAATAATATGGATGCAAAGTGATTGTTAACAAGAAACGTACCGGTGACCACATTAGGGTCCTCGCGTACGTTCCTTGCTCCGATCACGAATGCTCGTGCCTGAGCATTGTTTCCTTTTGGGCAGTCCTTCATGAAATGATCCTTGCTTCCACAACTGAAGCATCCTTGGTTCTGCCCATTTTCGTTGCCATTCCTATTACCAGCACCATTGCCATTTCCACCATTTCTATTACCGGCACCGTTGTGGTTTCCATTCCCGTTCTTTCCTTTTCCCCAATAATCCTCAGTGTGGTGACCCAGTTTTCCACACTTGTCGCATTTTGGAATGCGGCAAACCCCTTCATGATGACGCTTGCAATTGTTGCAAATAGGCAGAGTGCCCAGGTATCTTTTGGCAGGAGCGTCATTAATGGTTGTAAGAGTTTTCGCCTCCTGAGGCGGGTTAGTGTCACGCTTCATGTAGTGGAAACCCTTTTTGTTGTTGCGGGTTGCTTGGTTCAGATTCGAATGCTTCCTTTTGTTGTCACCGGACGATTCAGCATGCGTCTCAGCCTTCTCAGTAGGGTTCAGCGATAACTTCTTCATTCGGACTGCATCTCCAGTAAGGCTGACAGCCAGAGTTACAGCCTCAGTGATTGTTGCGGGTTTGGCCGAAGTTACCATGCTGCGAAATTCTGAGGCTAATCCCCAAATGTAGCGTTCAACGCGCTTAAATTCGGGAGTCACCATGTAAGGGATCACTCTCGACAAATCGTGGAACCTTCGAGTATACCCAGCAATGTCAGCACCTTCCATGGTCAAGTGCCAGAACTCAGTCTCCAACCTTTGGAGTTCAGCACGAGAGCAATACTTTTCTCTCATTTTCTCCGTCAGCTCATCCCAAGACATACCATACGCGACATCATCACCCAGAGTCTGGACTTGCAAATTCCACCATGTCAATGCTTCATCAACAAACAACCCCGTAGCAAAAGTGACTTGCTTATTGATGCGTGTGGAGTGTTATATATATTAGGTGTATATTTTAAGCCCCTTTAACACTTATTTTTAGCCAAGTTTTAAATTTATAAAACACGATATTTTACTAACACTAGACACACATATGGGCAAGTGCACCCATCGTGAGCGTAGTATAGTGTTGGTAAGATACCGAGGTCGTCCAAGGACACAAGAGCTTTTAGTACCGGTTTATCCTCAACGTCTAATCAAAATAAAAAGTTTAGAAAAATGTTTTAAACTAAGAAAAATAAAAACTAACTAAAATGCTGAAAATAAAAATAAAAACAGATAGACAAGATGAATCACTTGGTTCCGACTCGTATCTAGTGTAACCTTTGATTATTTCCGCACTTTTGCACATATTTAAGAGATTATCTTAGTTATTGTAGTAGGCCCCTCTTTTGAAGGTGACGTTACCCTCACCCCAGTAGTTTGAGTCAGCAAGGATACAATCCTAAAAGGGTGGATTATTAGAAGATAATTAATTAAGTTATTAATGCAATATTATGGTAGGCCACTCTTTTGGAGGTGACGTTACCCTCGACTAAGTAGTCTGAGTCAGCAGGGATACAGTCCTAAATAGCCGGGTTATAGTATTAATAGTAGTTAACTTATAAGGGGATCAAAGAGTTTGGACCCCCGCCATCCAATACCGTTAAGTATTGAAGGAGGTCCTACTAAATTTGACCCAGGTCCATTGCAGGACCTCTAAACGCTGAACAATGGCAAGACCTTTACCAAACCGTTCCCTTAACCCCCGACCAGGTAGCCAACATACCTCCATATAGACCGTGGAGATATGAATGGTGAAAATCTTTTATTTTATATAGACTGTAAAATAATTTCAAGACACCACGGACAAACGATAAAGAAAGATCACCTTCAACATAAGCAACTAGTTATTAAAGTCATTAATACGAAACCAAATAAAAAGTGCGAAAAGATTAGAAATAAAAAGTATTACACTAGACACTTTGTCTTCACCAAGTGATGTAAGAGACTTAGGCAAACATGGCCTTGATTGTCAAGAACTCTTACGATCAATCTTGGATCCCGAGATGACTCACACACTCTACGATGGACAATGGATGATGGTGGTGGATGATGGTGTTATGGTGGTGGTGGGTGGTGGGTGAAGTGTGAGAGAGGTGGTGTGCCAAGGGATGGTTTGAGCTTGAGCCAAGCACTTCTATTTATAGGCAGAATAGAAGCTCGGGCACGGCCCCGTGTCCAGTGGGCACGGCCCCGTGTCCACATCTTCTCTTTCTTCATTTAATGAAGCTTTTTCTTATTAGTTGACCACGCCCCCGTGTCCGTTGAGCACGACCCCGTGTGCAGAAGAATCTTTGTACTATGCAGATTTGCCTGAATTGTGCGAATCTTATAGTTAACCACGGCCCTGTGTCCGCTGAGCACGGCCCCGTGGTGGGCAATAGAAGCTTCTACCACTTTGTCTTTTCTGCTGTCACTTGGGCACGCCCCCGTGCTGGCTGAGCACGGGGCGTGTTCAGGCTTCTGATCTCTTGTTTTGCTTGGGAAGATGCTGTCGTGGGGTCGGGCATGTCATGTCTTGTCCCTTTTCTTGTATTTATGTTAGATTTTGATGTCTTTTTCCTTCTTTTGTTAATTTGAGCTCATTTAATCCTGAAAATACAAAAGGAAGACAAAAGCACATTTTTTCCAACATTAGTACTAAAAAAGGGTTAGTTTTATGCCTCATTTGATGAAATTTATATGTTACATTTTGAACACATCAAATACCCCCACACCTGAATCTTTGCTTGTCCTCAAGCAAAACTCTTTAATATGTGGCTATTACACTCCCAAATAGAATGGGTAGAGAAGAAGGTTTTTGGGCTTGTCGTAGAGTGTCGGGATTTCCAAGATTCTTTATTTAATTTTATTTTTATTTATTTACAATCCTATTCGTCATGATTTATTTAAAACTTTTCATAAGAGAAATTACTTATTAGGGCATAACATGCCTTTGTAAAATTCTATTTATATACAAGTTCACATACCTCACGGGGATCACTCAACACTCGGCCGAAAATGTATTTTTGTGAATCACTCGAGAGCGGCATGGAACTTACTCCTACCATAGCTTGCCAAGCAGTCAATCCTCCTTCTTTTTAACTTATATACCTTTGTAAATATCAAGAGGACTTTGTGGGTAAAGGGTTAGGCTTGGGTTAAAGGTAGGTGGTTGGGTTGGTGGTTAGTGGTTAGTGGTTAGTAAAAAAAACGAAAAGCGTAACAACTGTCGGTTTTCGTAAGACTTTCTATTTTTGGTAACTTTTATTTTGATGAAGCTATTTATTCAAACAAAGTTATTTTTGATGAACTTGTTTGTTTATTTTCTTTTGCTTCATCATCAACACAATTTTTTTTTTTTTTTTTTTTGAAGTCATACGAAAAATCGAACTCGTTGCTAAAACAAAGGGGTAAAAATGAAAAAGGTTTTGGTGGGTAAAAGGGTGTTTGGTTTGGGTTATGAAATGAAAATGTTTATGCTCAAAGGGGCTAACTAGGGGGATTTTGGGTAGGTGGTAAAAAAAATAATGGTGTAGAAAATAAAAAGGGTTAGTCCTAATGCCTCCATCATTTACTTACTCGGGTTTAAGTTGGTAAGGACCGGGAATGTATCGTCATGGCAAGTTCTAGAGTCGTAAGAACCAAGCGGCTATTCACACAAGAAACGAAAAATGAGCAATTAGTTCTAATGATATGTAATTGTATGCTCAATAAAGGCTCAAAACTCACTTTTGTGGGAATGGGTTTTTATGTGATCAAGTATATATAATCAAATTTTAACTAAGCTTGTCATGCCTTTTCATAATTTTCTTATGTTGGTTCTTTTTATCACGATGCTATCGGTTGTAAATTCGTAAAAATATAACCTTTTTGAGAACTTGAATTTCCCGAGTTAAACCTAGACAAGAAAAAAAATGAAAATTTTTTTTTGAAAAAATTTGGGGTGATTAGCGATTCCAATAGAGTTTTGTGTAAGGCTTGTATTTAGGACTTGCAAGATTCAAGGTTTTAGCATCCCCCCCACACTTAAATTACACATTGTCCTCAATGTGTCCCAAAAATAAGTTTTTAGGTTAATTGAATGTGCAAAAGGTGTGAAAAAGCAAAAAAAATTTGTGTTACTGGGCGCTGAACACGGCCCCGTGTTATCCGGGCACGGCCCCGTGTTCAAGTGCCAGTAACAAATTTAAAACAAGAGAAACAGAAGTCTGGACACGGGGGCGTGTTGGGTGAACACGGCCCGTGTCCAGTTACCTGAACTGGGTCTTTTTCTGCAGACAGTGCAGCACGGGGCCGTGTTGGGTGGACACGGCCCGTGCCGAGCTTACTGTAAATGAAGAAATTTGTCGGACGGTTCTGTTTTCCTGTATAAAGTGCTGGTTCAAGTTTCCCTTGCATCTCAAGTGTGTTTTATTCATTTCAACACCATTCCAAACACCAAATTAACTAAAACCATCACTCATTAATCATAGAGAGAATTACATAATAGTCCTAAAAATTAAAATATTAGCTAGTTAGGTCAAAGGAACACAAGAAATCCAATCCAAGAAGCTTCTAGCCTACTATTTATTCTACTAGCAAAATTTCCGAAAAGATAGATTTCTCGGTTAAAAGAGGCTTGACACTTCTTCCTTCGGGTATGGGCTCCTCATACATCGGCGAGCCACTCTTCGATCTCCCTAGGGAGAAGAAAAGCGGGCTCATGAGCATTGGTTTGAGGAGGTGTAACTTCCACTAGAATCTCTTGGAGTTCTTCACGGGGAGGCTCCGCCGGGATGTCATCCCAACCAGTAGGATTTTGGATTCCAAGTGCGAGGTTCCAATCCTCTTGAGGGAGGATTGGTTCCACAGGAGGAGTTACCAGAATGTTTAACCTCTGGTGCAAGAGGTTTATTTCCTGGAAACTGTTTTCCAACCCCACCGAGAGATAGTTTATACGGTCAATGAGGACCTCCTCCACTGAAGTCATTTCGTCAAGTGCTTCACGTAGCGCCATTACGTATCTTACGAGAGTTGCTTCAATCGATGGCCTCCTTTCCCGTCGACTGTTCCTTGAGTGTGCAGAAGAGGTTCCGCTGTTTTGGCTAGACATTCTACGAAAACAAACCAAAAACAGTTCGTTTTAATGAAACAGTGCCACGGGCACGGCCCCGTGTTCAACTTTCTGCAGATTTTTAGAACAAGGAATCTTGGGGTTTTAAATTATTTTCTTAACTTATGAAGCTTTTTGAGCAGAAATAACTTAAAACAATGTTGTGTAACTTATTTTTAACAAGATTCCTTGAACAAAAATTCAATAAACATCACAACAAAGCTTGAAATCAAGCTTCAATGGAGTTCTTGGTGCAAGAAAGATGAAGAAGAAGGCAAAAGATAAAAGAGGAAAGGACAAGATGCTTGTAAGAACCTTCTTTTAGAACATACCTAGGATGGTAAGTCAGAAAATCCTTTCAAATCTCTGTCCCTGGATGGTCCAAATGTGCAGGGTTCTTGGCTGCGTTTATAGAAAACGACAGCGTGCTGGACACGGCCCCGTGTCGGCTGGACACGGCCCCGTGTGCAGGCAAGATCCTGACATGTTTTATCCGTATTCTGACAAAAGTCAGAAGGGAATCTTTTGGTGGACACGGGGGCGTGTTGACCTGGGCACGGCCCCGTGTCAGAAAACTGTTTTATGAAATTTGTCTATTTTTAAGGAACTTTTTCGGATCGGGCGGTTCCTTACTAGATGGAACAACCCCAAAGTGCCTAAGATACCTTAATTGTTCTAGATTGAGACGAGAACGCAAGAGGTTGTCGGTGAGGGTGATTCCTATGCTATATGTAGGTGGACAAGTCCAACCCTTTCCCGGGCTCTCGTTAAAGAAGGTGTATGAAGAATCGCTCAGGTCTATGTATGCATCGAACGAAGTCGATGGGGAGTCCTTCACGGCACAATCAACACAGGGACGACTATCGCTTAAGTCCTTACTAGAGTTAGAAGTATCATTGGAAACAATGAAGTTGTTTGAATGCGTTTCCAACCTCTCCTCTTGGTTGTTGTCTTGGAAAAGATTATTGAAATCTTCACTAAGTTCTTTTAACCAATTAAAAATTAGATCTTCTAGTTGAAATAATTCATCGAGAAGCATTTCTCCTAGAATATCCGGTTGGGCAGGGAGCGATAGGGATTATTTTTACTTTCGCCCCTCTTAAGGATACTAGGAAAAGATGGGTCTATATAGTGGGGTTTATAATTTAGAAAAAAACATTCTAATTCTTTATGATTACCACCACATAATTGACACCACATAGTACCATAAGAGTGCCGAAAGTAAAAAGTATCAGTATCACTCATGTTTATGTCAGAAATTACCAACCATCGGGATCTTACGGTTCTGTTTTCAGTAACTAAAACTTGGGCACGGGGGCGTGTTGAGTGGGCACGGCCCCGTGTTCAGCCTACTGTCTGACTTAAAACAGGATTGCCAGTTCCAATGATTGGGCACGGGGCGTGTTCAGCAGGCACGGCCAGTGCTGAGTTCTGCAGAAGCTGAAAAACTAAAAAAAAATTCTAAAAAATTGACACCGGACGATTCAGCATGCGTCTCAGCCTTCTCAGTAGGGTTCAGCGATAACTTCTTCATTCGGACTGCATCTCCAGTAAGGCTGACAGCCAGAGTTACAGCCTCAGTGATTGTTGCGGGTTTGGCCGAAGTTACCATGCTGCGAAATTCTGAGGCCAATCCCCAAATGTAGCGTTCAACGCGCTTAAATTCGGGAGTCACCATGTAAGGGATCACTCTCGACAAATCGTGGAACCTTCGAGTATACCCAGCAATGTCAGCACCTTCCATGGTCAAGTGCCAGAACTCAGTCTCCAACCTTTGGAGTTCAGCACGAGAGCAATACTTTTCTCTCATTTTCTCTGTCAGCTCATCCCAAGACATACCATACGCGACATCATCACCCAGAGTCTGGACTTGCAAATTCCACCATGTCAATGCTTCATCAACAAACAACCCCGTAGCAAAAGTGACTTGCTTATTGATGCGTGTGAAGTGTTATATATATTAGGTGTATATTTTAAGCCCCTTTAACACTTATTTTTAGCCAAGTTTTAAATTTATAAAACACGATATTTTACTAACACTAGACACACATATGGGCAAGTGCACCCATCGTGAGCGTAGTATAGTGTTGGTAAGATACCGAGGTCGTCCAAGGACACAAGAGCTTTTAGTACCGGTTTATCCTCAATGTCTAATCAAAATAAAAAGTTTAGAAAAATGTTTTAAACTAAGAAAAATAAAAACTAACTAAAATGCTGAAAATAAAAATAAAAACAGATAGACAAGATGAATCACTTGGTTCCGACTCGTATCTAGTGTAACCTTTGATTATTTCCGCACTTTTGCACATATTTAAGAGATTATCTTAGTTATTTTAGTAGGCCCCTCTTTTGAAGGTGACGTTACCCTCACCCCAGTAGTTTGAGTCAGCAAGGATAAAATCCTAAAAGGGTGGATTATTGGAAGATAATTAATTAAGTTATTAATGCAATATTATGGTAGGCCCCTCTTTTGGAGGTGACATTACCCTCGACTAAGTAGTCTGAGTCGGCAGGGATACAGTCCTAAATAGCCGGGTTATAGTATTAATAGTAGTTAACTTATGAGGGGATCAAAGAGTTTGGACCCCCGCCATCCAATACCGTTAAGTATTGAAGGAGGTCCTACTAAATTTGACCCAGGTCCATTGCAGGACCTCTAAACGCTGAACAATGGCAAGACCTTTACCAAACCGTTCCCTTAACCCCCGACCAGGTACCGAACATACCTCCATATAGACCATGGAGATATGAATGGTGAAAATCTTTTATTTTATATAGACAGTAAAATAATTTCAAGACACCACGAACAAACGATAAAGAAAGATCACCTTCAACATAAGCAACTAGTTATTAAAGTCATTAATACGAAACCAAATAAAAAGTGCGAAAAGATTAGAAATAAAAAGTATTACGCTAGACACTTTGTCTTCACCAAGTGATGTAAGAGACTTAGGCAAACATGGCCTTGATTCTCAAGAACTCTTACGATCAATCTTGGATCCCGAGACGACTCACACACTCTACGATGGACAATGGATGATGGTGGTGGATGATGGTGTTATGGTGGTGGTGGGTGGTGGGTGAAGTGTGAGAGAGGTGGTGTGCCAAGGGATGGTTTGAGCTTGAGCCAAGCACTTCTATTTATAGGCTGAACAGAAGCTCGGGCACGGCCCCGTGTCCAGTGGGCACGGCCCCGTGTCCACATCTTCTCTTTCTTCATTTAATGAAGTTTTGTCTTATTAGTTGACCACGCCCCCGTGTCCGCTGAGCACGACCCCGTGTGCAGAAGAATCTTTGTACTATGAAGATTTGCCTGGATTGTGCGAATCTTATCCCGTGTCCGCTGAGCACGGCCCCTTGGTGGGCAATAGAAGCTTCTACCACTTTGTCTTTTCTGTTGTCACTTGGGCACGCCCCCGTGCTGGCTGAGCACGGGGCGTGTTCAGGCTTCTGATCTCTTGTTTTGCTTGGGAAGATGCTGTCGTGGGGTCGGGCATGTCATGTCTTGTCCCTTTTCTTGTATTTATGTTAGATTTTGATGTCTTTTTGCTTCTTTTGTTAATTTGAGCTCATTTAATCCTGAAAATACAAAAGGAAGACAAAAGCACACTTTTTCCAACATTAGTACTAAAAAAGGGTTAGTTTTATGCCTCATTTGATGAAATTTATATGTTACATTTTGAACACATCACTTATCCACGGTACACTTGCTCATACGGATGGTAGCATCAGTCTTCTTCGTCCAGCATACAAACGCCACTGCACCTCCAGTGCTGTCATAGTTCAGCGGTTTGCAATCAAGGAACTGCTTGAAAGTGCAACCCTGAGCTGCGTTTCCTCCATATGAATCTCCATTCCCATTACGTCTTGCATTGCTTGGTCCTCCACTGTCTTCAGTACAGTTCACCTCGTACTGGGCGATAGCTGCGGAGATCCGTTCTTCCAGTAGGGCGTTCAGTTCTTTAGCAGTTCTTAGCAGTGGGGGAGGAGGAGGTTGATCACGAGCGTTCACATCTCTTCTGGGTGCCATGTTCTGACATAACACAACACAATAGGGTTAAACATTTGTTTGATATCGTCTTACGAGATAGTAGTAGTATATATGTACCGACATATACCCACATTAGTGACATTAAACAATTATTACTCCAGCAGAGTATTTAATTGGCTGGGGGAAGGGTGTTCATGTTTGACCTTTTCTTGCACTGAAGGAATGTATACGTGACAAGACTTGTTGTGGTTTCTGTGCACTGAATTCCATAATTATGTATGCATCCATAATTACGTAACTCCTTGCACAGTCCGCACTGTTCGTTTCATCCTCGTATCTCTTCCTTCAGATAGGCCATTGTTTTCAGACGAAGTCACGTATACCTGTGACATTCTAATTCTAGTATATGTATATATCAATTATCACACATAATCGCAAGTAATTCCTAATCACAGACAAGTGCTACTCCAGTGCACCCTAAGTGTCGTAGTACCTTTTCTTGACTCTTTGTATACAGTTTCAGGTAGTGGATGTCGCGGAAAGTTTTATTCAATGAAAACTTTTTGAAAAATTGTTTTAGTGAAAGGATCCTATAGATTGTAATCTAGACTCGAGAAGGAATCCTGGTTCACTACAATCGCAGCTCTGATACCAATCTGTCACACCCCTTTCTAAGGCGGAAGCACGAGGTGTGATCATGAAAGGTTTTCATTGCATACGATTGGTAAACATACTACATGCTCATAAAAATAACTTCAAATGCCCAACGTTACATAACTGAAATGATAATTTAAGTGTTTACATCACGAGACAGCAAATTGTCTGAAAAGTTTACAACTTTATTTAAGGATAAACATAAACATCATCCAAGAGCATGAGTAAGACCGCGCACACATCCACTTTTGTTACCTGAAATACATGTGAGTTTTTGGAAAAACGTCAACATAATGTTGGTGTGAATTCATGCAGTTCTTGTATTGAACGTTTGTATACTTTGTATAAAAAACATGGTATGTATCTTGTATAAATCAAGTATTTCTGTATGTATCAACTTGTTAATGGGTTACAAGGCCATTAACATGTGACACGACATAGGAAGCATCCAAACCATAGGCATTTTTCTAGTTGTCGATTCACGACTGAGACACAAAAGCACTACTCGGTACTAGTTTTCACCAAGAGTGTGGCTGACCAAAAACCCATTAGATCTAACCTTTTGTTCTGCGGTCTTAGTATGTACACGATTAATGGTGCTTATGGTACCCTATTCGTGACACGATTTCTCGTATCATTCCTCAATTCTTGTATCCATCATACCATTTGTAAACATTGTAACATTTGTAACATGTATTTCACCCCCAAAGTTATAAAACTGAAAACAGTTAAACGAAAGGGGAAGCATGAACTCACAACTTTGCGTTCCTTGCGCCGTAAACTTCACCGGTTTTTGTTTATCTAACGTCGTGACCTAAACGTGTTTTATTAATATTAGTCACTAGACTTGTATCGCACAAGTACAAGTCACTATCTTTTGTAAATGTGTTCTTGTGTTAAAAATAATTTATATTTTTAACTATGTATCTTACTTATATTAATTTATCAAAAATAAATATAAGTATCTTGTATTTTTCACCCGAATTATGTATTTTGTCCAAAACTTCATTTCATGTTCATAACTTGTCAAAGTTATTTATTCTATCAAGTAATATATTTTCATAAATATATTCTCTTGTATTTGTCTAAGCATGTTGTATGTGTATTTTTGTATTTTCACTCCTTAGGAGTATTTAGTATAATTTCAAGTCCTAATACACTATTACATGTAATACATACTACATACAGTTAGCACAAAATTTGGTGATCAATAAATATATATATTTTTCTCAAAAAAATACATACTTAATATCAATTTTAATCTTGAAGAAATCATCATTTCTTAACACAAAAATTAGGGAAACCTTGGTAAATATTTTTAGATACATTTTTAGGGAATAAGTTTCTCAAAAACTTATATTTTTCTAAGTGTCAAAATTTATAAAATTTTTGACATAGTTTCCCCTAAAAATGGAGGTTTTCCATGTTTTCAAAACATGTGTTTATATTCTTTTTAAATCATCATCAATCATCAACAACTCATTCAACACCTACCGAGTGTCAAAATCAAGTAAATTTCACTACATCATGAACTTGAAGTTTTTGTAAATACTTGTAGTAACATACCATGCTGTTTAGTTGGTTTAGTTACCCTTGAAAACATAGTTATTTGTTTGTAAATCTAATTCTTGAAGGATTTAGTCATTTACAACTTGTAAGATGATTTTTCTAAAATATTTCTTTTGTATTTTTCTCGTTTCATAAGTGTTTATACACTTGTTTTTCTAATAAAAATAGTGTAGGTTTAAGTAAAAACCAAGATCTTCTAAAAATCGTATTTTAAACTTGATTTTTCTAGGAAAACCATTCATAAATCTTGGATCTACAAGTTCACTAGTTTACTTTGTTTATCATCTTACAAGAAATCATTTTTTATTTATTTATCAAGTTCATGTCTTTACAAGAAGATGATTATTCTAGGGTGTTACATAATCATCCTCCCACTTGCTAGATTAAGTGTTTAAACATCATCTAGCAAGCTTCATGTGATGATTAACATCATCATCTCAAGAAATCATCAATCAAACATTATTCATGTACTAAAAAATATCATTCTATTCATATATCATCATGTGCAAAGCTTTATGTTCAAGATTCAAGTTCAAGTCTTTTACTGTTCTTATGATTTCAACATATTACATCTTTTAACCAACAATATAAGAAGAAATAAGAGATCACGAGGGCTCACCACTAGCAACAAGGCTAGGGAAGAATACTAGAAGTTGAAGATGACAAAATGGTTGGATAAAAGCAAACGGGTGAGGTCCTTCAAGATCCGAGACCACCAAACTTCTAATCTTGTATCTTATACCTTGTGAGGAGCTTGGAATAGATGGGACTTAGTTAAAAGTGAGAGTGGTGGTGATGGGGGCTCACGGCCGAAGTGAAGGAGGAGAGGGAGAAGAAGAGTTGGTGTTTAGTGTGATGTTCATGAAGTTATGATCTTGAGGTTCTTCATATAGTCCATGATCTCTTATTAACCTTTGGGTTTTATGTCTCCTCAAGTACAATACAAGATCTAAACATATCTTAGGGAAAATCAAGTGAAGATTCACTTATTTAGGCCATGTGGCCGATTATGGCATGAGGGGGAGGGGGTCTAATTGTAAATTCTAACTAATTAGCTACCTTGAAATCAAATTCCAAGTATCTAGTTAGTGTAGTTGGTTACTAGATATTTTAGTGGGTGTTAGGGTGTTTGGGGATCATAACTAGCCAAGAAATAATTAAACAATGCTTCTAGTAATATTTTGATGTTCCGAGTTATGTCCGGTTGTTCGGTTAAATACCGGTTCGTTTGCACCGTTTAGTGTCCTTTATGTCCCATTTTATGATACTTTCAATTCCCGACACTTAGGAAAGTATTCTGGATCAATTTGTTATATTTTTACATGGTAAAATCTTGTTACAATGCTGAATTTTGCTGAAATATGTAAAATTCAGCATTTAAAGTGAGTTTCGGGTGCTTTTTAGTGCGTATTTTAGCTTCCGAAAAGTCTATATATAAACCCTTGTATGTACTCTTGGGTTTTAATGTATTCTTGTCGTTGGACCTACACCTAGGCCCCAATTCTTTTGTCTGACTTCTTTCTGCAGATTTGTTGACACAATGTGTCTTACCGGTGAGTTTACTAGTATTTCTGACGCAACGCTGTTCATTAATGCATAAAGCAATATCTTGTAGTATAAAACGCGCATTAATTCACTTGTATAGTATGTAATCAAACAATGTTGACATTTAAGCACATAATTGCAGTCATTAAATAATAATTAAAGTGTACGGAAGTTACCGGTTGGGCGCTAGTTGTCACATAATGTAACAACTCGTATCAAAAGTCATATTTAATTAATTAATTTATCTAATAGGAAACCTTAATTGAGAGACCCAAGTGATTCTGCCCAAACCCTAATTTTTCCAGAATTTTAAAAATCAGGAATTAGGGCCCCTAAAACTCAGGGGGGTAATACCGTAGTGGACGATTATCTAAATTACGTGCGGAAGAAGTTGAATTAACGAATTCTGTTGAGTCAGCAAGGCTAGTCCCAATCGTGGCAACCCTACACATAAAACAAAACTTTACGCGGCCCGCGTAAAGTTAAGCTTATTTCTCACGCGGGCCGCGACACACCTAAAATCCGCCTATAAATAGAGGACGTCGGGACTTGAAATTTGGAATTGGAACGACGTAAATTCAAGTTTCGTAGAGGGAGTTATCGTCTGTGTACTATCAAAAACACACACTGATCACGAAGTGCTGCCGCAATCAGGGTAATAACTCGATCGCTATTACGATTCAACGTCCGATCGATTATAACTATCCAACGATTGTTTAAGTGCCGCTCAAATTGAGATTATACTTTATTAATTCATTGTGATTTCGACTTGAATGTTTGAGTACTGCTCGAATTCGGACTATACTCTGTCATTCGTTGAGAATCCACTGAATTATTAAGTATTGCACTAATAAATTGTTGTGAGGGTTTAATCTCGTGAATTGTCGTAACTGCTGTATTAGTTACTAACCTGTTGTGTGTGCATTGTTATTTAAATTAGGTTAATTCAGGCTAATCAGTAGGCTTATATTCTGCTCATTAAAATCTACAATGTGAGTCATTCTCTTTTTATCAAATCTGTTTACAAAAGTATGGTTATTTTCAAAATTATAATTACAGTGATTAAGTATATGTAGTCACCAAATTACAGCCGGTATGTGGGGTATTGTGCACATTACTGTTTTTATCAATTTAGGTGGGCGAACCTAATTAATGATACTCGTTACTATTGGGTGAACGGACTCAATAGTAATATGACCACTGTCACCGAAACGTGTCGATGACAAGTACTGTGGGTATTTGGTTGAAATAAACATTGTAATCTCTCTTAATACTGTGAATTATAACAAACGAGTCGTTTTTGTAAAATGAATGATTCACTCAGTATTTCCCGCTGACAAAACCTTTTTCAAACATGTTTCAGGTGATCTGTTGTGAGCAAAGGAAAAGTGCCGAGTAGCACTACAATCTTAGAAAGTGGCTCAATGTAAATAAATAAAGAAACATGTTTTAAAGAAAATAAAGGATTTCCCAGTGAAATCAAGTGTTTGTAAAATATGGGAATTATCCCTATATTATATACAAATGAGCAGTTTTAAGAATAATTGATCCTGTTAAAAAAATCTTCCGCTGTGATTAAATTAAATACCACGGGATTTCTGTCCCGCGGCTCCTGAAACGGGTAAAACCGGGTCGGGGGCCGTGACAGAAAAAGGTGGTATCAGAGCCACTGATTTAAGCTTACTATTGATTTTAGCCTATTAAAATAATTAGGAAATTTAATTGCTATTCTGTGAAAATATATTTTATTAACTGATTAATTGTTAAGTTACAGTATGGGTAAACACAAGATTTCTGCTATCTACCACAAATTAGATACTGCACCCACAAGAAAAGGAACCTCTTCCTCCAAACACCCAGCAGATCTAGATGAAGGGATTTTTGTTCGTAAAGCAAACTATGAAAACCCTCTCACCCAAGATAAAAGAAATTCGATTCTTAGAAAGGGACAAGAGAAAATAAAGAAAACCCAAGTCAAGAAAGTGAGGTTTAATCCAGCAATCCAGGAATTAGGAAATAAGTCACCTTGGGAAGATACCTTAGATGAAAAATGGGCAAACCTTTATATGCTAGCTACCGTAGCAGAAAATGCAAATCTCTAAATTTTAAAACCGGGTCTAGTAGAAAAGTAATACCCAGTAAATAAATAAATTATAGTGTGTTCACTTTCCTGTAATCTTTTGTACAAATCCGTATGCAATAAACTTAATGTTTATTTGTTAAACTTTGTTCCAAAGTTTTAACTTAGCATTTTGTGCATTTTGCATATATGCTGTCCAGCATGAATGAGATGTCGGAAACATTTCAGAATCTCAACCTCTACCCAGTACCAATTGAAGTCTCCCACGACTTTACTGGTTATATTGCTGACATAGAGGAACCTGTGGAATTCCAAGCTCCACCGCTGGAAAAAGCAAAATCTAAAAAGAAAAGAAGATATGTAGGATGGAGGAAAGTGCGCAGGAGAAAGCCAGCTACTAGGAAACTTCCTAAAATAGAAAACCCTATAAACAAAGGAAAGGAAATCGAAGTCGGAGAAAGTTTCAAACCAGCAGAATTCAGGGAGGACTATAAACAAAAAGGAATAGAGATAGGAGAGAGTTCTAGACAAATTGAAGATATCACATTTCAAGACGAAATCGACCGTCTACTGGCAAATTGTGATGTTATTAGCCCTATCCATAATAATCTATATCCTTGCCTAGAAACCCAACTACCTGTCAATCTGGAACCAGCTATTCCAGATCCACTAATCCACACTCTACCTTTAGGTCAAATGGAAGAATGGTGGACAAATGACTGGCAATTCGAGAATATTGTCAACAGTCCTTATTCTTTCCTTCCACAGTGGGAACCAGACCCTATCCCCAATCCTCCAATGAGTAACGAAAACTTAGCCGAACTCCGTCAGTACGGTGCAGAACTGATAAATACAGGAAATAGGATTAGGGATATGGGAGAAAGGATTACCTGGAAGTACGACGAAAGGGAACGTCGCTACTAAACTTATTGTAACCAAAGAATAGTAGGGTTGGGAAATAAATAAATAATGTCTGTATATTAATAATAATAATTAAATATAACTCTGTAAAATGGGAAATAAAACATTGTAAGATAAACGGTGTGTATGGATGCCTATCTAATATATATAGAGCAAAATAGAAGTCGAAACATCGACAATTTTGGATATATATCTGTGTTACCAACCAGATTTTATGTGCTTCTGTGAAATTGTTTATTCATCACTCGATACTAATAATTATATTTTTAATAATTATCAGATGGAAAATACTAATAATGAACCAGTTAATGAAGGAAATCAATCTGAACAAAATCAGGAAAATCAGTATATGACTAGACAAGATATAGAAAATATTGTTGCACAAGGGATAGCCAACGCTATTCCAGCATTCGTTGCTGCTGTTAAAAATCCAGTAGAACCGCAACAAATCATTCCCAGTAAACGTACTCAGGAAGATAATTTTAGTCACAGTGTAAATGGAGGCAGTAATCATGATGATAATAATCTACGACAGGCTCCACCTCCTAAGAAAATGAAAGCCGCAACACCTGGTTGCACTTTCAAAGAATTTCTTGCTTGCAAACCTGCTGAATTTGCAGGTAATGAAGGAGCAACTGCAGTACTGCGTTGGTTAGAGAAAACCGAAGCAGTAATTGCAATAAGTAAGTGTTCAGAAGAAGATCAGGTGATGTATGCATCAAATTTGTTCAAAGAAGGAGCATTAGAATGGTGGAACACGGTGCTACAAGCAAAAGGAAGAAGGATGGCTTATGCCATGAAATGGGAAGAATTCAAGAATCTTGTAGAAAGGAAATATTGTCCTGAATATGAAAAGGAACAAATGGCAAATAAGTTCCTAAATCACCGGATGATAGGAGTGGAGTGTCGCAGTTATACTTCGACATTCTTTGAATATGCTAGAGTAGTACCAACACTGGCTTCGCCAGAACCGGTACTCATTTCTCGATACATATGGGGATTAATTAGTGAAATCCGCAATATTGTTAAAGCTGCGAGACCTCGCACTATTGACGATGCTGTGGAATTAGCTAATACCTTAACTGATGAACTGGTGCGAACAAGAGAAGAAGACAGAAAGAAGGAATTGGCTCAGAAGATTACCCAGGGATTTCGTACGGGTAATAATAGAAGAAGAGGAACAGGGCAATCTTCAACTCCACCGTTCTGCAAAAATTGCAAAAAGAAACATTTTGGAAGATGTGGTGTAACTTGCAATTTTTGTAAAATGGTAGGACATCGTGAAGAAAACTGTAGGAAGAAATCCACAATCTGTTACAATTGTGGAGAAGCAGGACATTTCAAAACAGAATGTCCTAAATTGGCCAAACCAGCAGATAACAAAGCTAAACCAGCTGACGGAGCTACAAAGAAGAATGTCCGAGCCTTTCAGTTAACTACTCAAGAAGCAGAACTCATTCCAGATGTGATAGCTGGTACGTTCCTAGTTCACAACGTATATGCAAAAGTATTATTTGACTCTGGTGCAAACCAAAGTTTTATCAATACTTCATTTTGCCAAGCCCTTAAGTTACCCTTAACAACCCTTAGGCAAATTTTTACGGTCGAAACGGCAGACGGGAATTCTGTTAAAATAAATAAGGTTTTGCAAAAAGGAAAGATAGAATTGTTAGGTCATAAGTTTTCTGCCAACCTGTTACCTATGAAATTAGCCGAATTTGATGTTGTGTTAGGAATGGATTGGTTAATAGCCAACCATGCTCGAATCTTTTGTGATAAAAACTCTATAGAAATTCAAACACCTACTGGGGAAATAATCACCATTATAGGAGATAAACCACGCAAACCCATGAAGTTCATATCAGTAATGAAAGTTGCTAGTTATGAACGAAAGAAATAAATAGTGTATATGATTTCAGTAATCATTAGCACTAAGGGTAAAGATCTTAAGGAAATACCAGTAGTCTCAGAATATCCAGATGTATTTCCAGAAGAATTACCAGGATTACCACCAGATAGGGAAGTAGAATTTAGGATTCATCTAATTCCGGGTACTACACCAATAGCTAAGGCACCTTATCGATTAGCACCCACCGAAATGTTAGAATTGAAAAAGCAGTTAGATGAATTACTAAGTAAAGGATTTATACAACCTAGTTCATCCCCTTGGGGAGCACCAGTGTTGTTTGTGAAAAAGAAAGATGGATCAATGAGAATGTGTATCGATTATAGAGAATTGAATAAGGTTACAATTAAGAATCGATATCCATTACCTAGGATTGATGATCTATTTGATCAACTTCAAGGAGCTAGATATTTTTCTAAGATTGATTTACGTTCCGGATATCATCAATTGAAGGTACAAGAAGAAGACATACCTAAAACCGCTTTCAGAACTAGGTATGGCCATTATGAGTTTACAGTCATGCCCTTCGGACTAACAAATGCCCCAGCAGCATTTATGGACATGATGAATCGGATCTGTAAACCATACTTGGATAAATTTGTAATCGTATTCATCGACGATATACTTATTTATTCCAAAAATCAAGAAGAACATTGCAAACATTTGCATGCACTCTTAACTTTGTTAAGAAAGGAAAAGCTTTATGCAAAATTCTCAAAGTGTGAATTTTGGTTAAAGGAAGTGCAATTTTAAGTCATATGGTGAATCACGAAGGAATTCACGTAGATCCTGCTAAAATAGAAGCAATTACTAATTGGAAGGTTCCGCAAACTGCAATGGAAATAAGAAGTTTTATAGGTTTAGCTGGATATTATAGAAGGTTTATTAAGGATTTTTCCAAGATAGCTGTACCATTAACTAAGTTAACCTGTAAAGCCGTTAAGTTTGAATGGGGACCTAAACAAGAAGAAGCCTTTAGGATCTTGAAACATAAATTAACCAATGCTCCAATCTTAGCCTTACCAGAAGGTACCGAAAATTTTGAAGTATATTGTGATGCTTCAAAATTAGGTTTTGGATGTGTGTTAATGCAACGCAAGAAGGTAATTGCATATGCCTCAAGACAATTAAAAAAGCATGAAGAAAATTATACGACTCATGACTTAGAATTAGGAGCCGTAATTTTTGCCCTTAAAATTTGGAGACATTATCTTTACGGAAGTAAATTTACTGTCTATACTGACCATAAAAGTCTAAGATATATATTTGGGCAAAAAGAGTTAAACATGAGGCAAAGGAGATGGATGGAAATATTAAGTGACTACGACTGTGATATCCAATATCATGAAGGAAAGGCAAATGTAGTTGCAGATGCCTTAAGTCGTAAATATCATGAAAAGCAACGACGAGTTCGTGCTCTCAGATTAAATCTACAGATAGATTTAATGGAACAATTGAAGAATGTTCAAGATACAGCAATCAAGGATGATGCTGAAGGAATGAAAGGACGGATAAAGGAATTAGAACAAGGAGCAGATGGAATTTGGAGATTCCACAAAAGTAGAATTTGGGTACCAAAGCAAGGAGACTTAAGACCTAAGATTTTAGAAGAATCTCATAAATCTAGGTATACTATGCACCCTGGAAACAATAAGATGTACCAAGATTTAAGAAAGAATTTTTGGTGGATAGGAATGAAGAAAGATATAGCAAAATATGTATCTAAGTGTCTTACTTGTTCACAAGTTAAGGCTGAACACCAGAAACCCTCAGGTTTACTACAACAATTGGAAATGCCTATATGGAAATGGGAACTTATAACAATGGATTTTGTTACTAAATTACCCAAGACCAGGAAAGGTAATGAAGCGATTTGGGTAATTGTGGATCGATTAACCAAATCAGCTCATTTTCTACCAATGAAGGAAACCTTTAGTATGGAAAGGTTAGCCAAGTTGTACGTAGACGAAGTAGTATCTTTACATGGAGTCCCACTCTCCATTATTTCAGATAGAGATAGTCGTTTCACTTCCCATTTCTGGAAAAGTTTCCAGCAAGCAATGGGAACTCGACTAAATTTAAGCACTGCATATCATCCTCAAACAGACGGACAAAGTGAAAGGACAATACAAACACTGGAAGACATGCTCCGAGTATGTGTAATTGATTTTGGTGGATGTTGGGATGATCACTTACCATTAATTGAATTCTCCTATAACAATAGTTATCATTCAAGTATTGAAACTGCTCCATTTGAGGCACTTTATGGAAGAAAGTGTAGAACTCCAGTTTGTTGGGCAGAAATAGGAGAAAGTCAATTGTCAGGGCCTGAAATAGTGCAAGAAACGACCGACAAGATAACTCAAATCAAGGAAAGATTGAAAACAGGTAGAGATCGCCAGAAGAGTTATGCAGATAATCGCCGCAAGCCGATAGAATTCCAAATTGGAGATAAAGTACTTTTGAAAGTTTCTCCTTGGAAAGGAGTAGTTAGATTCGGAAAGAAAGGAAAGCTAAGTCCAAGGTACGTAGGACCATTCCCAGTGATCCAACGTATAGGACCAGTTGCTTATCGTTTACAACTACCAGAAGAATTTGCTGGAGTACATGATGTATTTCATGTATCCAATCTCAAGAAATGTCTAGCAGACGAATCTTTGGTGGTACCTCTCCAAGATATAAAGGTAAACGAAAAGTTAAAATTTGTTGAGAAACCCCTTCAAATTGAGGATCGAAAGATAAAGTTTCTCAAACATAAACGATTAGTCTTAGTCAAAGTCAGATGGGATTCAAAGAGAGGAGCTGAATACACCTGGGAGCTAGAATCAGAAATGAAGCGAAAATATCCTCATTTATTCCAGTAAATCTCGAGGACGAGATTTTTATTAAGGTAGGTAGAATGTAACAACTCATATCAAAAGTCATATTTAATTAATTAATTTATCTAATAGGAAACCTTAATTGAGAGACCCAAGTGATTCTGCCCAAACCCTAATTTTTCCAGAATTTTCAAAATCAGGATTAGGGCCCCTAAAACTCAGGGGGGGTAATACCGTAGTGGACGATTATCTAAATTACGTGCGGAAGAAGTTGAATTAACGAATTCTGTTGAGTCAGCAAGGCTAGTCCCAATCGTGGCAACCCTACACATAAAACAAAACTTTACGCGGCCCGCGTAAAGTTAAGCTTATTTCTCACGCGGGCCGCGACACACCTAAAATCCGCCTATAAATAGAGGACGTCGGGACTTGAAATTTGGAATTGGAACGACGTAAATTCAAGTTTCGTAGAGGGAGTTATCGTCTGTTTACTATCAAAAACACACACTGATCACGAAGTGTTGCCGCAATCAGGGTAATAACTCGATCGCTATTACGATTCAACGTCCGATCGATTATAACTATCCAACGATTGTTTAAGTGCCGCTCAAATTGATATTATACTTTATTAATTCATTGTGATTTCGACTTGAATGTTTTAGTACTGCTCGAATTCGGACTATACTCTGTCATTCGTTGAGAATCCACTGAATTATTAAGTATTGCACTAATAAATTGTTGTGAGGGTTTAATCTCGTGAATTGTCGTAACTGCTGTATTAGTTACTAACCTGTTGTGTGTGCATTGTTATTTAAATTAGGTTAATTCAGGCTAATCAGTAGGCTTATATTCTGCTCATTAAAATCTACAATGTGAGTCATTCTCTTTTTATCAAATATGTTTACAAAAGTATGGTTATTTTCAAAATTATAATTACAGTGATTAAGTATATGTAGTCACCAAATTACAGCCGGTATGTGGGGTATTGTGCACATTACTGTTTTTATCAATTTAGGTGGGCGAACCTAATTAATGATACTCGTTACTATTGGGTGAACGGACTCAATAGTAATATGACCACTGTCACCGAAACGTGTCGATGACAAGTACTGTGGGTATTTGGTTGAAATAAACATTGTAATCTCTCTTAATACTGTGAATTATAACAAACGAGTCGTTTTTGTAAAATGAATGATTCACTCAGTATTTCCCGCTGACAAAACCTTTTTCAAACATGTTTCAGGTGATCTGTTGTGAGCAAAGGAAAAGTGCCGAGTAGCACTACAATCTTAGAAAGTGGCTCAATGTAAATAAATAAAGAAACATGTTTTAAAGAAAATAAAGGATTTCCCAGTGAAATCAAGTGTTTGTAAAATATGGGAATTATCCCTATATTATATACAAATGAGCAGTTTTAAGAATAATTGATCCTGTTAAAAAAATCTTCCGCTGTGATTAAATTAAATACCACGGGATTTCTGTCCCGCGGCTCCTGAAACGGGTAAAACCGGGTCGGGGGCCGTGACAGAAAAAGGTGGTATCAGAGCCACTGATTTAAGCTTACTATTGATTTTAGCCTATTAAAATAATTAGGAAATTTAATTGCTATTCTGTGAAAATATATTTTATTAACTGATTAATTGTTAAGTTACAGTATGGGTAAACACAAGATTTCTGCTATCTACCACAAATTAGATACTGCACCCACAAGAAAAGGAACCTCTTCCTCCAAACACCCAGCAGATCTAGATGAAGGGATTTTTGTTCGTAAAGCAAACTATGAAAACCCTCTCACCCAAGATAAAAGAAATTCGATTCTTAGAAAGGGACAAGAGAAAATAAAGAAAACCCAAGTCAAGAAAGTGAGGTTTAATCCAGCAATCCAGGAATTAGGAAATAAGTCACCTTGGGAAGATACCTTAGATGAAAAATGGGCAAACCTTTATATGCTAGCTACCGTAGCAGAAAATGCAAATCTCTAAATTTTAAAACCGGGTCTAGTAGAAAAGTAATACCCAGTAAATAAATAAATTATAGTGTGTTCACTTTCCTGTAATCTTTTGTACAAATCCGTATGCAATAAACTTAATGTTTATTTGTTAAACTTTGTTCCAAAGTTTTAACTTAGCATTTTGTGCATTTTGCATATATGTTGTCCAGCATGAATGAGATGTCGGAAACATTTCAGAATCTCAACCTCTACCCAGTACCAATTGAAGTCTCCCACGACTTTACTGGTTATATTGCTGACATAGAGGAACCTGTGGAATTCCAAGCTCCACCGCTGGAAAAAGCAAAATCTAAAAAGAAAAGAAGATATGTAGGATGGAGGAAAGTGCGCAGGAGAAAGCCAGCTACTAGGAAACTTCCTAAAATAGAAAACCCTATAAACAAAGGAAAGGAAATCGAAGTCGGAGAAAGTTTCAAACCAGCAGAATTCAGGGAGGACTATAAACAAAAAGGAATAGAGATAGGAGAGAGTTCTAGACAAATTGAAGATATCACATTTCAAGACGAAATCGACCGTCTACTGGCAAATTGTGATGTTATTAGCCCTATCCATAATAATCTATATCCTTGCCTAGAAACCCAACTACCTGTCAATCTGGAACCAGCTATTCCAGATCCACTAATCCACACTCTACCTTTAGGTCAAATGGAAGAATGGTGGACAAATGACTGGCAATTCGAGAATATTGTCAACAGTCCTTATTCTTTCCTTCCACAGTGGGAACCAGACCCTATCCCCAATCCTCCAATGAGTAACGAAAACTTAGCCGAACTCCGTCAGTACGGTGAAGAACTGATAAATACAGGAAATAGGATTAGGGATATGGGAGAAAGGATTACCTGGAAGTACGACGAAAGGGAACGTCGCTACTAAACTTATTGTAACCAAAGAATAGTAGGGTTGGGAAATAAATAAATAATGTCTGTATATTAATAATAATAATTAAATATAACTCTGTAAAATGGGAAATAAAACATTGTAAGATAAACGGTGTGTATGGATGCTTATCTAATATATATAGAGCAAAATAGAAGTCGAAACATCGACAATTTTGGATATATATCTGTGTTACCAACCAGATTTTATGTGCTTCTGTGAAATTGTTTATTCATCACTCGATACTAATAATTATCAGATGGAAAATACTAATAATGAACCAGTTAATGAAGGAAATCAATCTGAACAAAATCAGGAAAATCAGTATATGACTAGACAAGATATAGAAAATATTGTTGCACAAGGGATAGCCAACGCTATTCCAGCATTCGTTGCTGCTGTTAAAAATCCAGTGGAACCGCAACAAATCATTCCCAGTAAACGTACTCAGGAAGATAATTTTAGTCACAGTGTAAATGGAGGCAGCAATCATGATGATAATAATCTACGACAGGCTCCACCTCCTAAGAAAATGAAAGCCGCAACACCTGGTTGCACTTTCAAAGAATTTCTTGCTTGCAAACCTGCTGAATTTGCAGGTAATGAAGGAGCAACTGCAGTACTGCGTTGGTTAGAGAAAACCGAAGCAGTAATTGCAATAAGTAAGTGTTCAGAAGAAGATCAGGTGATGTATGCATCAAATTTGTTCAAAGAAGGAGAATTAGAATGGTGGAACACGGTGCTACAAGCAAAAGGAAGAAGGATGGCTTATGCCATGAAATGGGAAGAATTCAAGAATCTTGTAGAAAGGAAATATTGTCCTGAATATGAAAAGGAACAAATGGCAAATAAGTTCCTAAATCACCGGATGATAGGAGTGGAGTGTCGCAGTTATACTTCGACATTCTTTGAATATGCTAGAGTAGTACCAACACTGGCTTCGCCAGAACCGGTACTCATTTCTCGATACATATGGGGATTAATTAGTGAAATCCGCAATATTGTTAAAGCTGCGAGACCTCGCACTATTGACGATGCTGTGGAATTAGCTAATACCTTAACTGATGAACTGGTGCGAACAAGAGAAGAAGACAGAAAGAAGGAATTGGCTCAGAAGATTACCCAGGGATTTCGTACGGGTAATAATAGAAGAAGAGGAACAGGGCAATCTTCAACTCCACCGTTCTGCAAAAATTGCAAAAAGAAACATTTTGGAAGATGTGGTGTAACTTGCAATTTTTGTAAAATGGTAGGACATCGTGAAGAAAACTGTAGGAAGAAATCCACAATCTGTTACAATTGTGGAGAAGCAGGACATTTCAAAACAGAATGTCCTAAATTGGCCAAACCAGCAGATAACAAAGCTAAACCAGCTGACGGAGCTACAAAGAAGAATGTCCGAGCCTTTCAGTTAACTACTCAAGAAGCAGAACTCATTCCAGATGTGATAGCTGGTACGATCCTAGTTCACAACGTATATGCAAAAGTATTATTTGACTCTGGTGCAAACCAAAGTTTTATCAATACTTCATTTTGCCAAGCCCTTAAGTTACCCTTAACAACCCTTAGGCAAATTTTTACGGTCGAAACGGCAGACGGGAATTCTGTTAAAATAAATAAGGTTTTGCAAAAAGGAAAGATAGAATTGTTAGGTCATAAGTTTTCTGCCAACCTGTTACCTATGAAATTAGCCGAATTTGATGTTGTGTTAGGAATGGATTGGTTAATAGCCAACCATGCTCGAATCTTTTGTGATAAAAACTCTATAGAAATTCAAACACCTACTGGGGAAATAATCACCATTATAGGAGATAAACCACGCAAACCCATGAAGTTCATATCAGTAATGAAAGTTGCTAGTTATGAACGAAAGAAAGAAATAGTGTATATGATTTCAGTAATCATTAGCACTAAGGGTAAAGATCTTAAGGAAATACCAGTAGTCTCAGAATATCCAGATGTATTTCCAGAAGAATTACCAGGATTACCACCAGATAGGGAAGTAGAATTTAGGATTCATCTAATTCCGGGTACTACACCAATAGCTAAGGCACCTTATCGATTAGCACCCACCGAAATGTTAGAATTGAAAAAGCAGTTAGATGAATTACTAAGTAAAGGATTTATACAACCTAGTTCATCCCCTTGGGGAGCACCAGTGTTGTTTGTGAAAAAGAAAGATGGATCAATGATAATGTGTATCGATTATAGAGAATTGAATAAGGTTACAATTAAGAATCGATATCCATTACCTAGGATTGATGATCTATTTGATCAACTTCAAGGAGCTAGATATTTTTCTAAGATTGATTTACGTTCCGGATATCATCAATTGAAGGTACAAGAAGAAGACATATCTAAAACCGCTTTCAGGACTAGGTATGGCCATTATGAGTTTACAGTCATGCCCTTCGGACTAACAAATGCCCCAGCAGCATTTATGGACATGATGAATCGGATCTGTAAACCATACTTGGATAAATTTGTAATCGTATTCATCGACGATATACTTATTTATTCCAAAAATCAAGAAGAACATTGCAAACATTTGCATGCACTCTTAACTTTGTTAAGAAAGGAAAAGCTTTATGCAAAATTCTCAAAGTGTGAATTTTGGTTAAAGGAAGTGCAATTTTTAGGTCATATGGTGAATCACGAAGGAATTCACGTAGATCCTGCTAAAATAGAAGCAATTACTAATTGGAAGGTTCCGCAAACTGCAATGGAAAAAAGAAGTTTTATAGGTTTAGCTGGATATTATAGAAGGTTTATTAAGGAAGTGCAATTTTTAGGTCATATGGTTGTCTCTGCACTTTAGTGTTGCCTTGAACTTCCTTTTGCACCATCTATATATGCTCAAACTTTGTCGATCCAAGTTCCTTCGTGCCTTCTCCTGTGTTTTTAATTATGGTGGCAATCCAACTTCTAGCTTCTCCATGGGCCGGCTATTAAACTCCTCAGCCACTATCTCTTCTTCTACGTTTGGTGCATATTTGATCTCCATGGTCAGCGTCTCTACAAGTAATGTCTCTAGATAGGCGAGATCACCAACCGGGTTAAATTCTTCATCTTCAAGAGTTGGCAAACCTACCAACTCATTACCAAACTCCTCTTCCCAAGATGGTACACGCTCACCTTTCTCATCCACCATCTTGTCAAGTGGCTCTTCTTCAACTTTTTCTAAATCTTCTCCCTTCCATCTCTTATATGCAGCCAGTTGCGCATCTATCTCTTCATTACTACACGAGAAATCAATTATGAACTTACCCGTATTCTCTTCCCGTTCTTCCTGCTGAACCGGAGGTGGGACTGAGACATCCATTGTAGTCTCCGGTTCTACCTGTGCTTTTAGGGCGTTCAGTATTTTCCATGTTTTTGTTGATTCAATTTCAATCTCTTCTTGCTGTCGAAGCATTTCCTCAAAAAATAAGCTCCTTTCTGCTTGATGTGACTGCTGATACGGGTCATCATACTGATATGTGGAATACCCCTGCGAAGGATATGGCTGCGGCTGCACAAGAGGGTTAGCATCGAAATCTATGGGACACCCCGAATCGTTTGGACAATATTTGGTGTAATGGGGCCCTCCACAGATAAAACACATGATAAAAATATATAAAATGAAAAAAAAACTAATAAAAAAAATTATTTACAAAAATGACTGAACACACTACTACTAGACTCAAACCCTAAGACTCAAACTACAAATAAGACCAATTAAACAAATAAGATCAGTCAAAGCTAACAACGCAATCGCCTAAGTGTCCCCGGCAACGGCGCCAAAAACTTGATGTGTGAAAATGTAACTATTAATTTCGAACAAGTTTTAAAATGGAATCACTAACTAAACCACCACAATCGGCAAGTGCACCGGTCGCAGTGTAGTGTAGATGGGAAGACCGGATATCAATCCGTGGACACTATATGCAAACTCTAGGTAATGAACCGTTGTCGAATATAAAGTCAATTTTTAAGTTTGTTTTGATGATTAACTAATATCCTAATTAGTTAAGAAAGTGGCAAACAAGACAAGCAACGCAACACAAACACGAACTCGGGAGCTAAATGTAGATCAAATATGATGAGAAATGACTACCTAGGTATCGAATCCCTAGAATCATGCAACGCTATCTTGACTATGGCAATGGTTAAATATCCTACTCCCTCGATTAACCCCCCGCTAGAGATGTATCAAACGAAAGATAAAGACGAAATGTGAAGTGCTAGAACGAACCAGCTCGACCTATCGATACCAAATCCTACGAGAATCAAGCAATGAAAGTAACTCTACCCCCAAAACTCTCAAAACGCAAAGCAAACCAAACCTTGAAGATTGAAATCCTAGGAAACCTTAACCACGATGTAATAAACGAGCCCGAGCTATCGGTCACCCAATCTACCCACCAATGATTAGCTAATAACCTAGCTCACCTTAATCGTCTTTCGAGTCACAAGATGAGGATGCAAGTTTTAGTATATTGATTTTAATTATTAATCGAATTGTTCAATTTCTCAACTCAATATTCAAACCGAAAACCCTAAGATCAACGATTCAAATTAAACTCTAAGTCTAGGGGATATTTCTATATGCCTAAACCGCTGAATTCATCAACCAATAATCAATTAAAACACACTAACATGCAATATCAAGATCAATCACAAGGCAAATTATGTAAATCACATCAAACAACCAAAACCAAGTCAAAACAACGTAACAATCACTAGTTCATCACAACCTAGGTAGTTTATAACGTTTAGCTACTCATATTTATTAAGGACATAACAAATTCAGTTGTGAAAATCAAACAAAACATGGTTCAATGAAAAGAATTAGAAAAGTATGCGTAATATAGAACCCGTAATACTCCACACACGAACCGAATATTTCTTTCCTTCTCTCTTGCGCCAAGTACAGCCAGCCTCTCTTTATTAAAAAATTTTTCCTTCGTGCGACCTCTGTGATGTTGGCTCGAAAATAATAGGAATCCCTTTTGAGCTTTGCTTGCCGTTAATTGTTGCCTTCTCGAAAATAATGAGGAACACACTTTTTAATTCCTTCTGCCTTTTGCTTTTATGTCTGCCGCCAATGCCTTGTGGTTTTCGAGAACAATGATCAATTGGCCACACCCCTCTTATAATTCATCCACTAGGGTTTTTTTTTCTTTTATTAATCCATATGAATTGATGCCAAAGCCCAATAGGAGAAAAGAATTACCCCACTCTCCTCGTGACACTGCATAGCTGGCGGCCCACTATTTTTTCCAACTAGATGTTGTCGAAACTGCATGGCAAATTCCATCTGATCATGTCCAAGCTTTTGGCAGCCTTGTGTCATAAAGAATTCCTAGCCAATATTACAGTAGATTAGTATAAAAACAATTCAACTCTTTAAGCCCATTTAATTGCATTCAAACCCTTTTGTCATAGAATCATAGTCATTCTCATCACACCCTTTAATTCTCTTTTAATACTTTCATAACACACAATTAAATTATGTCTAATTAATTTTTCATGGTGAGAATCGTTTTCGATATAAATATTATGAGATTTCCCGTTAAACCATTCTTTTATCTTGAAACTGACTAAACATAAATATAATCCAATTTGGAATAATATTTAATAAAAACTAACTTAAAATACATTTAAAGTGTAGGAAATATTTGTATAAAAATATATATAATTTAGAGCATATCATGCATGCTCAGCTTCTTTTGGTTAAAGATATGTTGAAGGCTCTTATGGTCAGTGAAAACCACACACTTAGTTCCATATAGGTAGTGTCGCCAAATCTTCAATGTAAATACAACTGCACCAAGCTCAAGGTCGTGGGTAGTATAGTTTTTCTCATGTATTTTGAGTTGACGGGAGGCATAAGCGATAACCTTGTCCCGCTGCATAAGCACACAGCCTAAGCCACGGTTCGAGGCATTGCAATATACCACAAAATCGTCATTCCCATCAGGGAGAGCAAGTACAGGAGCGTTACACAGTAGATTCTTAAGAGTCTGAAGAGATTCCTCTTGCTTGGGACCCCAAGCAAAAGGTTTCTCCTTCTGGGTCAAAGAAGTAAGAGGAACGGCGATCTTTGTAAAGTCTGAGATGAATCAGCGGTAATAACCCGCCAGTCCTAAGAAGGAACGAATCTCAGATGCAGATTTAGGCGTGCTCCAATTCTTCACAGCTTTGATTTTAGAAGGGTTAACATGAATACCTTGTTTACTAACCACGTGCCCGAGAAATTGTACTTTATCAATCCAAAACTCACACTTAGAGAATTTAGCGTATAAGCGTTCACCACGTAAAAGTTCTAGCATCAAGCGTAAATGACGTTCATGATCAACTCTAGTTTTCGAATAAATAAGAATATCATCAATAAAGACTATCACAAAACGATCCAAGTAGGGTTTACAAACACGATTCATAAGATCCAATAACACAGTGTGTGCGCTGGTCAAGCCAAAAGGCATTACCACGAACTCGTAGTGCCCATAACGGGTGCGAAACGCAGTTTTGGGGATATCATCTTCGAGAACACGAAGCTGATGATAGCCAGATCAAAGGTCGATTTTCGAGAAACAGGACGCACCTTGTAGTTGGTCCAACAGATCATCGATACGAGGGAGAGGATAACGATTCTTAACGGTGAGTTTATAAAGTTCATGGTAGTCGATACACATACGAAACGAACCATCTTTCTTCTTGACGATTAGGCACAGGAGCACCCCAAGGAGAGGTACTTGGACGTATAAAGCCTTTGTCGAGCAGTTCCTGAAGTTGACTAAAGAGTTCTTGCATCTCGGAAGGTGCAAGTCGGTAAGGAGCTGTCACACCCCAACCGATGGCGGAATCATCGAGGCGTGGCACTGAGCGAAACAGATTGTCCAGAAGTTTCCATAACAATTATCATTACTATTCAATTTAAAATAACATGTCCCATACCATGTCTCAAACAGTAAACAAATTTATTACAGATAAACATCTAGGCAAGTAATTCTGTTCCGACAACTCAGATTTAAATGTAGAGCAATTGTTTATCTGCTTCTAGACACCCTTGATTCATTTACTACAGACAACTATTTGTTGGGCTCTAGAGCTTTATTCTAGCTTCGATTTCCTACCATGTGTGCATCCTAAGCACCTGTCACATACGTTAAAATAAAGTCAATACATATAATGTAAAGGTGAGTATACAAGTTTGATAATAGCATATAGAGTTCGAATTCGTTTACGCATAACCAGCACGTACACATAGAGAAATGAAGCACGTTAGTTATCGACATAGATCCATCGATACCAATGACTGCGGGTTGACTGCCAGATGCAGTTCGCAATACATGATTACCACCGTAATCATGCAAGTAATTGTCCTTAACAACCCCCGCGAACGGGTGCTGAGTCCAAACTATAGTACTATCGTTGCTAAGGCAGGTAGACAGCATTCCATGTGTAAACATAACAAACAAGCATTCATAAGCCACGTATAACATGCATTAACGGTTAGCGTTCAAATAGTATTGAGTAGTGTGTTTGATTGTGATTTGAATAGTTGTAACGTATGTAACACCCAAAGGTGCATAAACCAAAAAGGGATCGAGTATACTCACAGCGGTTGATAGATTGAAGGGAGCGCTTAGCGAGTAAAGTTAGCCTGAATAGGTTCGATAGCATGACGTTAAGTGACGCGTAAAACGATAAAAAGTGTGGATGGGTCGAATAGCAGTTCGGTCGGATAGTAATCCGATCGGACAGCAATCCGTGCGGATGACAGTCCGTTCGAATGGTCATCCGGTCGGACGGTAGTCCAGTCGGGTGACTATTCGAGTGGATTGTTTCTTCCTATGAGATGAATGTGTTTTTCTATGATGGCTTGACTTTTGAAGTTTTTGTTGTAGCATTTTGAAAACATTAAAGTATCTCTATCCTTCAAGTCGGTCGATCAGACGGTCAGTCGTGCGGGTGACAATCCATTCGGATGGTCATCCGGTCGGACAGTAGTTCGGTCGGACGGCGACTCTAGTGACGAGGTTACTTAGTGAGAATCAGTTCACAGCAGAGGAGTCACTCGGTCGGATGTCCATTCGACTAGGTGGCAACCCTGTTAATTAACATGTTGAAAATTGTTTAAGTCTTTAAAGTCCTAGTATCTCATGATTCGAAGAGTAATCCGGTCGGATGGTAGTCCGATCGGATGGCAATTCGTTCGATACTCAAACTTTAGGTAGAGTTGATTAAGTGTGGGACCCAAGGTGTTATCCGTTCGGGTAGCCTATCCGTTCGGACAGTAGTCCGGTAGGATAGCATTCCATTCCGATTGTTCCGTTCGTCTTACACTTGGTCGTTTTGGTCGTTTGTCGTTCTATCGAGACGTTTTGACAACGTGTTTAACCAACAGAATCCCATCTTGACCCAAGTAACCTGATCGACCAGGAATCACCCTAGTTCGACCAGTTAGTCGGTTCAAGACGATTATTCGCTTTTAACCCGAAATCGGTGGTCTCGTGGGTAGAATCTGGATCTTGAATTAGCACAACACTAATAATGAGTAGGGGACTAGATCAGGGTCAGATCCTATCGGTTTTGAGTGTATTGAGTGTAAAAGAGTTGAAAGAAAGTTAGAAACCATCTTTCAATCCTTTTTCACTATATTTAAGCTTAGATCTATGTGAGATCTTTGTGTATTTGTGTGGAAATCTATCACATCTAAGTTGTTCTTGATGGATTGAGGTCAAAACAAGAAGTTCTTCAAGAACTCATGATGACATCATCCTAGAACCCCTCAAATCTAGTGATTTCACGGTTAAAAGTTAAGATTCAAAAGATAGAAAGGTGTAGGAGTGCGTGTAGATCAAGAAAGTACAATATTTAGGACGAGATCTTACCTGGATTGAGAGAAATCGAAGAAAAGGTGAGGAGCACGAATGGTTCGGACAGAGGATTTCCAAAAGTGGAAATGATGACAAAGACAAGGGTATTTATAGGATTCCAAAAGGGGAAAGGGTTGTCCGGTCGGATGGCACACCGCCCGGATGGCTATCCGGTCGGGTGACATCTCGGTCGGATGGCGCCTGACTCATGGCACGTGGCTATCCGGCCGGATGGCACTTGGTTCGAGTGTTTGACGCGACGATTTTTGACGTTTCGATTTTGATTGCGATCGATGCGATGCGATAGATTTTCCTAGTCCAGATACTTTTAATCCCAACCACTCATATCTTGCGCTATCTCTTCTCCACCAATTATAGTAGTTCGATTGTGATTCGAGTTCGAGTTCGAGTTTCGATTGAGTTCGATTGATTCTCACAACACAACATAAATAAACATGCACAAGTAACACATAAGGCACACACACACGTATAACAATAACCAAAGTGCGTAGTTCGAGTTACGATTTGACGTCGATTTGATTAGCTTGGTTTGATTATCGTCTAGTTAACGTTATCGCATTGTTACTTCCTATAATTCACAGTCGTAGGTCGATTGAATAGCGAAAATCATACGTCGATTTATAGTAATTATAGACACTTACTCCACATAATAGCTAAAATAAAAGAAATCTATTATTAGTCAAGTTGCGCGGAATCGGTCATTGACTTTGACTTTGACCTTGAGTTAACTTTGACTTCCCTGAAAACACGGGGTGTTACAGCCTCCCCTTGTTTAGGGAATTTCGTCCCGAAATTAGGCTGAAGCCGTAACAAACAACTGCGGGTACTTCGCCTTCATGTCGCTTTCGAGTTCCCAAGTGAACTCGGCGCCTCGTTTTCCTTCCCATCGGACTTTCACAATAGGAATGCGAGAGCGTCTGAGTTGCTTGGTTTGGCGGTCCATGATTTCGACAGGCTTCTCCACGAAGTGTAATGTTTCGTTCACTTGCAGGTCATCGAGAGGTACAATTAGATCATGCTCAGCCAGACACTTTCGGAGGTTTGAAACGTGGAAAGTCTGGTGGACGTTACTAAGTTCCTCCGGCAGTTCGAGTCTGTAGGCGACTTTTCCGATCCTTTCCAGAATCCTAAAAGGTCCAACATATCGAGGCGCGAGCTTTCCTTTCTTGCCGAATCGGACCACACCCTTCCAATGCGATACCTTTAGGAGTACGTAGTCACCAACGTCAAATTCAAGGGGCTTGCGTTGTCTATCGGCATAACTTTTCTGTCGATTCTGAGCTTTTACCAGGTTGTCTCGAATTTGGAAAATTTTGTCTGTCGTTTCTTGTAATAGCTCAGGACCGGTTAATTGCGAATGGCCGATATCGTGCCACACAATAGGCGATCGGAATCTTCTTCCGTATAGAGCCTCGAATGGTGCCATTTGGATGCTTGCGTGATAGCTGTTGTTATACGAGAATTCGATTAGCGGCAGGTATTTATCCCAATTACCACCGAAGTCTATGACACACGAACGGAGCATGTCTTCAAGAGTACGAATCATTCTTTCAGTCTGATCGTCGGTTTGAGGGTGGAAAGCGGTACTAAGATTAAGCGATGTACCGAGTGCCGTTTGAAACATTTACCACAGTCGCGAGGTAAACCGAGCATCACGATCAGAGATGATGTCGCGAGGCGTACCATGATTACAAATGATCTCGTCGGTGTAGATTCGGGCTAATCGTTCTAACTTGTAGTCTTCCCGTATTGGCAAAAAGTGTGCTGACTTAGTCAAACGGTCAATCACAACCCAAATGCTGTCGTGACCTGATGGCGTGTGCGGTAGCTTTGTTATGAAGTACATGGCTATACTCTCCCACCTCCACATAGGGATTGGTGGTTGTTCGAGTAAGCCAGAGGGTCTTTGATGTTCAGCCTTGACTCTTGCACATGTCAGGCATTTTCCAACGTAGAGAGCAATATCCCTTCCCTTTTAATGCCCGGCCACCAGTACTTATAACGAAGGTCCTGGTACATTTTGTCGGCACCGGGGTGAATAGAATACCGGGATTTGTGGGCTTCGTCCATCAGAATCTGTCGCAAATTGGTCCGTTTAGGGATCTAAAGAAACACTAGATAATTGACCTGGATCGAATTATCTAGGGGGTTTGGATCTGCATAAAAGGGGGTAGTTATCTCTCATTCGACCGGGTGGTATAAATCTTCTCCTCCGGTAAACTCTGCAAAACAAAGCACCATTAGCCTCGTCAAGGGGAGAAAGGAGTTCTCTCCTTGACCCGACTCCGACGTGAGAATAAGTAGGTGTTTATGAGAAGAAGTAGTATTGAAGAAGTGTGTGTAACTTGAATTTATACCTGAATTGTTCTCATATTTGTAGCCGAGAGTTTTGGGCGGGAAAACTCGTTGGTGAAATGCTGACGGAAGATGCTAACCCCGTAAGCGGTTACATTTCCTTCCGTTAAGTTTCTCGATCCGACGTGAGTGCACACGAATCGCTGTTTAGATCTATGGCTGGGGGTTTGCCACGTGGAAATTGATCAAGTGGAGGTTTTTCTCCAATTACATGCTATCGTTGTGATTTCAGGGATGCCTGAGGTGATGACACGTGTCCAGACGGTTACAACCATCCTAGTGGTGCACGATTGAATTCTTCTAGAAGATTACTGCTGTAATCTGGTGTGACTTCTTATCATGTGGTATCAGTTAATATCCAAGTCTGGATATTATTAAGCGGAAGTGCTTGACAAAGGATTTTCATCCTTTGTCTATGGAGGAAGGCGCAAGGATTTATGATTCCCTTTTGGTGCGCAGGTGTTGTCTGTTATCTGTCTCTTAAGCCTTCTTTGTAGGACCAGTGCGCGGCCGCGCAAGGTCAGAAGGGCTGGTCGACAAAGTTGTGGTATGGTCCTGAGTGCTTGTTACAAGGTTTTTAGGACCTTACCCCTTCAAGTCCCACCAGTCTAGTGCTGCTCTTATGCAAGTAAGTGGAGCACTGGACTTATGAGAAGGAAATGCTTTTGGGCGCGAAAGTAGGGAGTCTTCTATGAGAAGATTTTCCTTTGCTTATATAAAAAAAACTTTTTTTGGGAAAATTGTGATTTTCCCTTTTTGTAATCATGACCTGACGTTTTGGTGACGTCAGCTTGTAATAAAAAATTGGTATTTTGCGAGACTTTTCCTTCTTATCTTGGGATACGTATTGACGCTTGTCAGTCATCATTTATGGGGACATGACCCTGGGTCCTGTTGCGCCGTTCAGAAGGGACGTTTTTTTGACAGTTAATCATGGTGGCTAAGCTTTTTCCTTTTCCCAGAGTAGCTTCTCTATATAAGCTTTTAAGGGTTCTTATCCTTTCAACTCTTTCCGGAAATATGAAGGCGAAGCGTCTCTTTCGTACTTGGCGACTACTGGATGTTCTAAGGATTTTTGAGGCTGCCGAAGGTCTCTTGCTCCTTGCCGATTCACCGCCTTTAGTAGCTACCGGAGATGAGAAACCGGTATCTTCTGTTCATCCCACAGTGGTGGGTCCTGATTCTGAAGCTTGTCGGCCGGAGATTGTTGAAGAAGAGGCCGGTGTTTTATCTGTTCATGCCTTGATTGCCCGGTTTCCGATGATTCAACCCGGTGGATGTGAACTGGTGTATCATCGTCGGAAGAATCGCCGTGTGGATCATGTTCCGGTTGCTGCTGATGGTCTTAATGCTGATTAGGTTAGTTTTAGGGAATGGTGTATACCTTTTGTTTGTAAGTATGTTACCCTGCTTCAGGGATTTGAAGAACACTGTTCATGTTCTTTGTAAACAACTTTTGTTCTTTGAAGCGTTGTTGTGACACTTAATGATATTTTTGATGCATTGTCATGCATGGATGTTTTGGTGATTTGCTGACTTGTGTTTGGATTACAATATGTTGCATATGTTTGATTGCTTTTAGTAGGTAGAGCGAATGAAAATGGTATTGTGCTCGTGTGTGAACGTTTGTCTAAAAGGCGTGTGTGTTTTTCCTTTTTTGGACTGTTCATGAGGTGTACAATGTCTACCATATTGTTTTCGCGTAGACCAAAAGAATTATATGCAATTTGTAATAATCAGCAATATGCGGAAGGATGATGTTTGCATTGATAAGGGCGCAACGCCAATAATACAAGGTGTAATAGAAAAATACAGTGTCTGTATAGTTTCTTTTTTTGGGATGTTTTGGCTTATAGAGAACACCTGCGCAGCTGTTGCGAGTTTCCAGATGCGGGGAACTAGTGTCCCATCAATTCTTTTTAGAGTGTAAGCACCTTTGCCAAGAACTACATTAATGATGTATGGCCCTTCCCATTTTGGTGCTAACTTGCCTGGTTTTTCCGCGTTAGAGGCTTCATTGTCGCGTAGGACGAAGTCTCCCGGAACGAATGTGCATACGCGTACGCGCGCATTATAGTATTTTTCAAGTTTGGATTTGTACCTTGCTTCTGTGATGGCGTCGTTTTCGCGCCTTTCTTCTAGAAGGTCTAAATCCATTCTTCGTTCTTGTTCGTTATTTTGTCATTCCATGGCGAGCATACGCGGTGATGGAAGACCAATTTCTGCCGGTATTATCGCTTCTGATCCATAGACCAGACTGAACGGGGTTTCCCCAGTGCTGGTTTTTGGCATGGTGCGGTGTGCCCATAAGATGCTGGGGAGTTCATCGACCCAACCTCTGCGCGCTGTTCCGAGGCGCGCTTTAATGCCATCAACAATCTGTTTGTTGGCACTCTCAACTTGGCCGTTTGCTTGTGGGTGCGCCACAGAGGCGAAATTGTGTTCGATCTTCATTTCTTTGAACCATTTCTGGAGATCTTCTGAGGCGAAGTTGGTGCCATTGTCGGAGATAATGCGCAATGGTAATCTGAATCTACAAATAATGTGTTCCCATATAAATTTGCGGATTACCATCGCTGTGGTTGAGGCCAAGGCTTTAGCTTCAACCCACTTCATGAAGTAGTCGACTGCTACAATGATGAATTTTACTGCGCTGGGCGCGCAGGAAATGGGCCAACCAGATCGATGCCCCATTGTTGGAAAAGGCCAAGCGGCCGTGACTGGTACTAGCGGATTCTTTGGCCGGAGTGTCTTTGGCGCGTGGCGTTGATATGTTGCGCATTTTCGTAGTATTTCTACCGCGTCCATATGCATTCCCGGCCAATAGTAGCATGCGTTCATTATTTTTGCTACTACCATTCGCGGTCCGGCATGTATTCCGCACAAGCCTTCATGGATTTCCCTGACTAAGTATTGCGCGGCTGTTTTGTCAACGCAGCGCAATAGTGGCCCCATGAATGACTTTCGGTACAGAATTCCTTCCGCCATTTCATAGTTTATTGCCTTGTTCTAGATTTTTCGAGCCTCCGCCTTTCCTTCTGGGAGTTTCCCATGTTGTAGGTATAAGATAATCGGAGACATCCAGGATGGATTGCCGATCTCTATAATGTTTACTTGTTTGAGAGGGACAGAAGGGTTGGACAATACTTCGATGCGTACCTCTTTTGCTAAATGTTTGAAACTAGTGGCGGCCAACTTGCTTAGCGCATTTGTGTGCTTGTTCTCGCTTCTGTTTATGTGGTTAACTTTGAATGTTTGGAATTTTCTGATCAGCATACGCGCTTGTTCCAAGTATAGAGCCATTGCTTCTCCTTTTGCGTCATAATGACCATTGACCTGTTTAGCCACTAATTTTGAATCTACGCTGGCTTCAAGGTTTCTTGCTCCCATCTTGAGCGCTAAACGAAGGCCTGCTAGGAACGCTTCGTATTCTGCCTCATTCTTTGTGCTTCGTAAATCTAAGCGTATGGCATATGTAAGTTCGTGGTCATCTGGGCTGACCAACCGGAGACCCGCACCTGCTCCGTCATCGTTAGAAGCGCCATCCGTGTGCAGAGTCCAGAACCTATCGTCGAAAACAGGAACAGGGTTTTGGATTGCCTCGCACTCTTGGATTTTGTCGATAGGAACTTCTGTGGCAAAATCTGCTAGAACTTGCCCCTTGATTGCCGGTCGCGGTCAGTATAGGATATTGTATCCTCCGAGCTCAATAGCCCATTTGGCCAATCTCCCCGCGACGTCGGGTTTGGATAAGATTTGACCCAAATGGTAATTAGTGAGAACTGTGATGACATGACCAGAGAAATACCGACGTAAGCGCCGTGATGCATGTACTAGCGCTAGGACTAGTTTTTCTATCATTGAGTAACGTGTCTCTGGGCCAGTGAGCATTTTGCTTATATAGTAAATTAGAGTCTGAATGTTTTCTCGCTCCACCATTTATACTGCACCTACCGCTACTTCTGCAGCGGATAAATATAAGATCAATGGTTCTTTTTCTCGTGGTGCTGTTAGCGTTGGCAGCTGAATTAAACATTATTTCATTTGTTTGAAGGTTGTTTCTGCTTCGGGTGTCCACTGGAAATGGGTTTTCTTGACGCAGTTTCGGAGTCTGCTAATGAATGGATAAGACTTTGCTGCATGATTTGCCAAGAATCTGTTCAAGGCTGCTAGACGTCCGGCAAGTCTTTGCATTTCTTTTATTGTTGCAGGTGATGGCATCAACTGGATGGCCTGCACTTTTTTCCGGGTTTACTTTAAAACCATCCCTGGTTACTATGAAACCCAGAAATTTCCCTTCTTCCATTCCGAAGGAACATTTCGTTGGATTGAGCTTTAAGTTTACGTTGCACAAAGAATCAAACTTGCGCTGGATATTTACGAGCATTGTATCTTCTTCATGGCTCATGATGACGAGGTCATCCATGTATACCTCGACTGTCTTACCGATATCGCCTCTGAAGACCGTGTCCATTAGGCGTTGGTACGTTGCGCCTGCTTTGCGTAAGCCAAAGGGTATTTTTGTATAACAGAAGATGACCTTGTCTGTGCGGAATGCGGTCTTGTCTTCATCTTCTTCTTTCATCTGGACCTGATGTTAACCTTTATAACATCCAAGAAAGCACTTCCATCGAAATGATGTTAGAGAGTCGACTTTTTTGTCTACCTCAGGAAGCGCGTAGCAATCTTTTGGGCATGCTTTATTCAGATCTTTGAAGTCAACGCACATCCTCCATCCGCCACTGTGTTTTTGGACCATTACTGGGTTGGCGACCCATGTATGGTATTGGACCTCGCGCAAGATTCCGGCATTAAGTATCTCTGTCACTTGTTCGTCCATGACTTTTGCTTTTTCCTCGCTGAAGCTGCGCCTCCCCTGTGCAACAGGCTCTGCTAAGGGTCGGATGTTTAAACAATGGTGTGCTATTTCACGCAGAACCCCAGTCATATTTGCTGGGCACCAGGAGAATATGTCTTTATTGTTTGACAGCAACTCTTTTAGTTGTATTCGTGTTGCTGAGGAAATGGCGTGTCCTAATAGGATGGTCTGTTCTGGATATTCATCGTTCAAAACCCATTTCTCCGGCTCATTTAATGCTGAGGGTTTGGCCACTTTTGCTGGTGGCTCGTCGTCCATGTACATGACCTCCTTGCTTGAGTATAGAATTGCAACTCCAGTTTCTGTTGGGAATCCGCATGCAGCAATAGAGGTGATCATGCTGAATTCTCTTTGTGACCTTCTTCCGAGCAATACATCATGGCGTGATGTTGCCGGCATGACCATGAAATTTACTGTGACTGTACGTGAATGCTCGCCATCAGATAGAGTCATAGGGAATGCTATTTGCCCTAACGGGAATACAGCTTCATTACAAAATCCGGTTAGAGGGAAATCAACCGGTTCCAGACGTGCTTTGTCTTCTGGATCGAGTTGTTTGAAGCACTGCTCGTATATGATATCCATCGAGGTTCTTAGATCTATAAACATATAGTTCATTCGATAATGGCCGAAGATGCCAGTAATAATTACTGGTCGCTCTTCCTGGGGGGCCTCCCGGAACAACAGGAAACACGACTTGCTGTTCTCGCCAATGCTGATCATGGTGTCGTTTGTTTGGCCTTCATGAAGGGCCTCCTTGTACCATGTTTATTTGTTTTGATTTAGCTTTTTAACAGTTGATATCTCTTGATTGTTGACATATCTCATCATAACTGTTCGATTGGATGTCCCATTGACAGGGTGTCTGTGGGTCCAACACTACAGTATCAATTTTACCATCAGATCTGATGTTTGGGGACTCAGATCTGTTAATTTGTGTGAAAATTGTGTTTAAAACAACCTGGCATCTGCCAAACCAGTATTCTGGAACTCTTTCTATGAGTTGATCTGAGGGATCCTTTCCGTCTGAATGACTGTTGTTTTCGTTGATTCTCATGATTCCGTCGATCTGGGTATTTTGGGTTGTAAAACCCTCGAACTCAGATCGAGGACCTGATGGGTGAAATGATGAATTCTCTGCCATGTGAAAACAGAGAATGAGGAAAACTGAATCGAAATGAGAAAAAACTGAAAACAGAGAAATCGGTGGGCGCCAATGAAGAAACACTAGATAATTGATCGGGATCAAATTATCTAGGGGTTTGGATCTGCATAAAAGGGGTAGTTCTCTCTCGTTCGACCGGGTGGTATAAATCTTCTCCTCCGGTAAACTCTGCAAAACAAAGCACCGTTAGCCTCGTCAAGTGGAGAAAGGAGTTCTCTCCTTGACCCGACTCCGGCGTGAGAATAAGTAGGTGTTTATGGAGAAGAAGTAGTATTGAAGAAGTGTGTGTAACTTGAATTTCATACCTGAATTGCTCTCATATTTATAGCCGAGAGTTTTGGGCGGGAAAACTCGTTGGTGAAATGCTGACGGAAGATGCTAACCCCGTAAGCGGTTACATTTCCTTCCGTTAATTTTCTCGATCCGACGTGAGTGCACACGGATCGCTGTTTAGATCTATGGCTGGGGGTTTGCCACGTGGAAAGTGATCAAGTGGAGGTTTTTCTCCAATTACATGCTATCGTTGTGATTTCAGGGATGCCTGAGGTGATGACACGTGTCCAGACGGTTACAACCGTCCTAGTGGTGCACGATTGAATTCTTCTAGAAGATTACTGCTGTAATCTGGTGATGTGTGTAAAATGCAACATATAAATTACATCAAATGAGGCATAAAACTAACCCTTTTTTAGTACTAATATTGGAAAAAGAGTGTTTTTGTCTTCCTTTTGTATTTTCAGGATTAAATGAGCTCAAAAACGCAAAAGAAGCAAAAAGACAGCTAAATCCAACATAAATACAAGAAAAGGAACATTAGTGGATTGCCCGAACCCTCAACGGCACCTTCCAAAGCAAAATAAAGAAAACAGAAGGCTGAACACGCCCCGTGCTCAGCCAGCACGGGGTCGTGCCCAAGAAGCAGCAGAAAAGACAAACCTATAGAAGCTTCTATTGCCCACCACGGGCCGTGCTCATCGGACACGGGGGGCGTGCCGAAAGTACTGCAGGCGCATTAATTGTAATTGCGAATTACAATTAATGAAGAGAGAGAGTGTCAGACAGGCACGGGGCCGTGCCCAGGCTTCTGTTCAGCCTATAAATAGGAGTGCTTGGTTTCATTGCAACTCATCCCTTGGCACACCACCTCTCTCACACTTCATCCACCACCCACCACCATCACAACACCATCATCCATCATCCACCACCATCATCCATTGTCCATCATAGAGTGTGTGAGTCGTCTCGGGATCCAAGATTGATCGTAAGAGTTCTTGACAATCAAGGCCATGTTTGCCTAAGTCTCTTACATCACTTGGTGAAGACAAAGTGTCTAGTATAATACTTTTTATTTCTAATCTTTTGCACTTTTTATTTGGTTTTGTATTAATGACTTTAATAACTAGTTACTTATGTTGAAGGTGATCTTTCCTTATCGTTTGTCCGTGGTGTCTTGGCATTATTTTACTGTCTATATAAAATAAAGGATTTTCACCATTCATATCTCCACGGTCTATATGGAGGTATGTTGGCTACCTGGTAGGGGGTTAAGGGAACGGTTTGGTAAAGGTCTTGCCATTGTTCAGCGTTTAGAGGTCCTGCAATGGACCTGGGTCAAATTTAGTAGGACCTCCTTCAATACTTCACGGTATTGGATGGCGGGGGTCCAAACTCTTTGATCCCCTCATAAGTTAACTACTATTAATACTATAACCCGGCTATTTAGGACTGTATCCCTGCTGACTCAGACTACTTAGTCGAGGGTAACGTCACCGCCAAAAGCGGGGCCTACCACAATACTGCATTAATAACTTAATTCATTATCTTCCAATAATCCACCCCTTTAGGATTGTATCCCTGCTGACTCAAACTACTGGGGTGAGGGTAACGTCACCTTCAAAAGAGGGGCCTACTACAATAACTAAGATAATCTCTTAATTATGTGCAAAAGTGCGGAAATAATCAAAGGTTATACTAGATACGAGTCGGAACCAAGTGATTCATCTTGTCTATCTGTTTTTATTTTATTTTTATTTTCAGCATTTTAGTTAGTTTTTACTTTTCTTATTTTAAAACATTTTTCCAAACTATTATTTTGGTTAGACGTTGAGGATAAACCGGTACTAAAAGCTCTTGTGTCCTTGGACGACCTCGGTATCTTACCAACGCTATACTACACTCAACGATGGGTGCACTTGCCCATATGCGTGTCTAGTGTTAGTGAAATATCGTGTTTTATAAATTTAAAACTTGGCTAAAAAAAAGTGTTAAAAAGGGCTTAAAATATACACCTAAAATATACAACACTTTCACGCACATCAAGTTTTTGGCGCCGTTGCCGGGGACACAAGGATTTTAAGAAAGTTGGGAATCAACGGCCTAATCATCTTTTATTTTTCTTTTTATTTTTTAGGATTTTTCTTAGTTTTTCAGCTTCTGCAGAGCTCAGCACGGGCCGTGCCCGGTCAGACACGGGCCGTGCCCAGCATCATCACTGGCAGTTTTTATTTTCTGAGTTACAGAGAGCTGAACACGGGGCCGTGTCGGTGCAACACGGGGTCGTGTCCAACTCCCAGTAACTGGGAATCCAGAAAACAATTACTGTATCTCTCAACACGGGCCGTGCTCACTGAGCACGGGGCCGTGGTAAACATTCTGACCAGTGTTCTTTTCTGTTTTTGTTGCAGGACTCGGAACCCAGGCGCCACATTTGAACCTCCTACGTAGTGCATGAGCTCCAGTTCTAGTAGAGACATAAAAGAACCCCTAGAAGAACCCGAGCGCTTTCTCAGAAAAAGACTAAAAGCTAAAAATCAAGAGAAAGCTTCGGGGGACCCACTTCCAATGGCGGACCAACGTACCCTCATGGATTACCTACGGCCTACCGTAGGCAATCTTGGCGCCGCTATCAATGCACCGAATGTCGAGGCCAACAACTTCGAACTTCGGCCGCATTTGATACAAATGCTCCAAAACTCCGCAACCTTCCACGGGCTTGCGGACGAGGATCCCCATCTACATATTACTAACTTTTTAGAAATATGTGATACCTTTCGGATCAATGGAGCATCAAATGACGCCATCCGCCTTCGAATGTTTCCTTTCTCACTGAAAGACCGAGCCAAGGCTTGGCTTAACACCCTCCCAGTTGGATCGGTAAACACCTGGGATGAACTCGCCCAAAAGTTTTTGTATAAGTATTTCCCTCCTGCTAAAACGGCTAAATTAATGACTGAAATTAATACATACTCACAAGAGGATGGGGAATCCTTATATGAAACTTGGGAAAGGTTCAAGGAGCTTCTAAGAAAGTGTCCTCACCATGGTCTAGCGGTATGGCAACAAGTATCCACTTTCTACAATGGATTGTTGCCACACACAAGACAAACACTTGATTCAAGCTCCGGGGGACTCTTAGGTAATCGTCGCCCAAATGAAATATATAACCAAATTGAGGAAATTGCTCAAACCAATTTTCAATGGCACACTCCCCGAGGTAATAAATCTATTGCCCCGGGCGCCCATAAGGTTGATGAAAGCACCTCTTTACAAGCCCAAATCGAGGCCCTCTCTTCAAAAATCAAAAGGCTAGAAATGACAAAAACGGCCTCGGTTATGGCTTGTGAAGGGTGTGGTGGGTCACATGAAAATTGGAGTTGTATGAAAGAAGTAGATGAACAAACTGAAACGGTAAACTACATGGATAATAGACCTAGGCCGTCGGGTCCTCCAACGGGTACCTACAACCAAGGATGGCGTAACCACCCAAATCTTGGTTGGAGAGATCCCGGCAATAGTAGTAACCAACAAAATCAACGAACTAATTTTCAACAACCGCAAAATTTTCCTCAACAACAAGGTGGAAGAGAAAGGCTTGAAGATACTGTATCTCGCCTCATCTCTGACACTGAAAAGAAAAACACGGATCGATTTCAACAATTGGAATCAAATTTCAGAAATCAACAAGCTAGCATTCAAAACGTTGAAAAACAATTAAATCAGCTAGCTCAAAATTTCTCCGAGAGACCGCAAGGCGCATTACCCAGTAATACCGAAACGAACCCAAAGGCACAAGTACATCTCATCACATTAAGAAATCGAACCGTGGGTCCCGAGGATGCTCCATTGACGCCAAGTGAAAGAAGCCATTCTAGTCAGCCTGTAACTCCTCCTGCACCAGAAAAAGCTTCTTCACCAAATCAAGGGCCCACCAAGACTCCTCCAATCCCGTACCCCGGTAGGTTAAATCGTCAAAAGACCGATGAGCAATTCGCAAAGTTCAAAAGCTTACTAAAACAATTGCATGTCAATATTCCTTTTATTGAGGTCCTAACCCAAATGCCTAAATATGCAAAATTCATGAGGGATTTCCTCACTCACAAAAAGAAAATTGAATCATTGCAATTAGTTAACTTAGGCGAAGAATGCTCAGCTCTAGTACTCAACAAACTTCCACAAAAGAAAATCGATCCCGGGAGCTTCACAATCCCTTGTTCGATTGGGAAATCCCCCGTCCGAAATGCTTTAGCCGATCTTGGAGCTAGCATCAACCTCATGCCCACATCAATGTTCAAGCGACTCGGCCTAGGAACAACAAGCCCCACAAAAATGAGCATACAACTCGCCGACAGGTCCGTCAAGTTCCCACATGGTGTCGCCGAAAATCTGCTAGTCAAGGTTGACAAATTCGTCTTTCCAACCGACTTTGTCATCCTAGACATGGAAGAAGACACCGAGGTCCCCCTCATCCTCGGGAGGCCATTCCTAGCCACCGCCCAAGCATTGGTGGATATGAATGAGGGAACTCTAACATTGAAGTTTGGGAATGAGGAGGTGAAATTTGAATGTGGAAGGCGAGTAGAGGAAGAAGATCCGGTCAACTACATGAAGGTCATAGACTCAAGTTTGGATGACGCTCTCCGACGGTGTAACATGGGATGCAACACATCCCACTTGGGAAGCATATGACCAGGCTTTGGGTCTAGCCAAGGACCCTTATAAACGTGGCGCACCATGGAGGCATTCCACGGAACTATCCTTAGTTTAATTTAGATTAATTTTTATGTTTTCTAGTTAGTTTAATTTTCAGGAATAAAACACACTCATGGTGGTAAAGGATGAAAAGGGGAACGAGAAAAATGATCCCATGCACAAGAACAAGGCAACCCGACAATTTTCTCCCTTTCAGAAGGTTCAACACGGGCCGTGCCCAACCAGCACGGCCCCGTGTTGAACCACCTGCAGAAAACGCCCAGTACAGGTAACTGGACACGGGCCGTGTTCACCCAACACGCCCCCGTGTCCAGACTTCTGTTTCTCTTATTTCAATTTTGTTACTGGCACTTGAACACGGGGCCGTGCCCGGATAACACGGGGCCGTGCTCAGTGCCCAGTAACACAAATTTTTGCTTTTAAAACACTATTTTACACATCTAATCAACCTAAAAATTTATTTTTGGGACACATTGAGGACAATGTGTAATTTAAGTGTGGGGGGGATGCTAAAACCTTGAATTTTGCAAGTCCTAAATACAAGCCTTACACAAAACTCTATTGGAACCGCTAATCACCCCAAATTTTTTTCAAAAATTTCATTTTTTTTTTACTTGTCTAGGTTTAACTCGGGAAATTCAAGCTCTCAAAAAGGTTATATTTTTACAAATTTACAACCGATAGCGTAGTGATAAAAAGAACCAACATAAGAAAATTATGAAAAGGCATGACAAACTTATTTAAAATTTGATTATATATACTTGATCACATAAAAACCCATTCCCACAAAAGTGAGTTTTGAGCCTTTATTGAGCACTCAATTTCATACCATTTGACTAAATGCTCATTTTTCGTTTCTTGTGTGAATAGCCGCTTGGTTCTTACGACTCTAGAACTTGCCATGACAATACATTCCCGGTCCTTATCAACTTAAACCCGAGTAAGTAAATGATAGAGGCATTAGGACTAACCTTTTTCATTTCCACACCATTATTTTTCTTTTTCTTTTACCACCTACCCAAAAATTCCCCTAGTTAGCCCCTTTGAGCCTAAACCTTTTCGTTTCATCACCCAAAACAAAAACCATTTCACCCACCAAAACCTTTTTCATTTTTACCCTTTATTTTAGTAACAAGTTCGGTTCTTCAAAAAAAAAAAAAAAAAAAAAAAAATTATATGAAGCAAAAAGAAAATAAACAAACAAAGTAATCAAAAATAACTTTGTTTGAATAAAAGCTTCATCAAAAATAAAAGGTTGCAAAAATACGAAAACCGACACTTGTTACGCTTTTTAGCCCTTTTTCCACTAACCACTAACCCAACCACCTACCTTTAACCCTAGCCAACCCTTAACCCACAAAGTCCTCTTGATATCTACAAAGGTATAAAAGTTAAAAAGGAGGAGGATTGATTTCTTGGCAAGCCTATGGTAGGAATAAGTTCCATGCCGCTCTCGAGTGATTCACTAAAAATACACCTTCGGCCGAGTGTGAGTGATTTCCCCGCGAGGTATGTGAACTTGTATATAAATAGAATTTTAAAAAGGCATGTTATGCCCAAATAAGTAATTTCTTTTATGAACAGTTCTAAATAAATCATTACGAATAGGAGTGTAAATAAATAAAAATAAAACCCTAAAAAGATCTTGGAAATCCCGACACTCTATGACAAGCCCAAAACCTTCTCTTCTACCTATTCCATTTGGGAGTGTAAGCCAAATATTAAAGAGTTTTGCTTGAGGACAAGCAAAAGTTCAAGTGTGGGGGTATTTGATGTGTGTAAAATGCAACATATAAATTACATCAAATGAGGCATAAAACTAACCCTTTTTTAGTACTAATATTGGAAAAAGAGTGTTTTTGTCTTCCTTTTGTATTTTCAGGATTAAATGAGCTCAAAAACGCAAAAGAAGCAAAAAGACAGCTAAATCCAACATAAATACAAGAAAAGGAACATTAGTGGATTGCCCGAACCCTCAACGGCACCTTCCAAAGCAAAATAAAGAAAACAGAAGGCTGAACACGCCCCGTGCTCAGCCAGCACGGGGTCGTGCCCAAGAAGCAGCAGAAAAGACAAACCTATAGAAGCTTCTATTGCCCACCACGGGCCGTGCTCATCGGACACGGGGGGCGTGCCGAAAGTACTGCAGGCGCATTAATTGTAATTGCGAATTACAATTAATGAAGAGAGAGAGTGTCAGACAGGCACGGGGCCGTGCCCAGCGGACACGGGGCCGTGCCCAGGCTTCTGTTCAGCCTATAAATAGGAGTGCTTGGTTTCATTGCAACTCATCCCTTGGCACACCACCTCTCTCACACTTCATCCACCACCCACCACCATCACAACACCATCATCCACCACCATCATCCATTGTCCATCATAGAGTGTGTGAGTCGTCTCGGGATCCAAGATTGATCGTAAGAGTTCTTGACAATCAAGGCCATGTTTGCCTAAGTCTCTTACATCACTTGGTGAAGACAAAGTGTCTAGTATAATACTTTTTATTTCTAATCTTTTGCACTTTTTATTTGGTTTTGTATTAATGACTTTAATAACTAGTTACTTATGTTGAAGGTGATCTTTCCTTATCGTTTGTCCGTGGTGTCTTGGCATTATTTTACTGTCTATATAAAATAAAGGATTTTCACCATTCATATCTCCACGGTCTATATGGAGGTATGTTGGCTACCTGGTAGGGGGTTAAGGGAACGGTTTGGTAAAGGTCTTGCCATTGTTCAGCGTTTAGAGGTCCTGCAATGGACCTGGGTCAAATTTAGTAGGACCTCCTTCAATACTTCACGGTATTGGATGGCGGGGGTCCAAACTCTTTGATCCCCTCATAAGTTAACTACTATTAATACTATAACCCGGCTATTTAGGACTGTATCCCTGCTGACTCAGACTACTTAGTCGAGGGTAACGTCACCGCCAAAAGCGGGGCCTACCACAATACTGCATTAATAACTTAATTCATTATCTTCCAATAATCCACCCCTTTAGGATTGTATCCCTGCTGACTCAAACTACTGGGGTGAGGGTAACGTCACCTTCAAAAGAGGGGCCTACTACAATAACTAAGATAATCTCTTAATTATGTGCAAAAGTGCGGAAATAATCAAAGGTTATACTAGATACGAGTCGGAACCAAGTGATTCATCTTGTCTATCTGTTTTTATTTTATTTTTATTTTCAGCATTTTAGTTAGTTTTTACTTTTCTTATTTTAAAACATTTTTCCAAACTTTTATTTTGGTTAGACGTTGAGGATAAACCGGTACTAAAAGCTCTTGTGTCCTTGGACGACCTCGGTATCTTACCAACGCTATACTACACTCAACGATGGGTGCACTTGCCCATATGTGTGTCTAGTGTTAGTGAAATATCGTGTTTTATAAATTTAAAACTTGGCTAAAAAAAAGTGTTAAAAAGGGCTTAAAATATACACCTAAAATATACAACACTTTCACGCACATCATCTGGTGTGACTTCTTATCATGTGGTATCACTTAATATCCAAGTCTGGATATTATTAAGCGAATGAGCTTGACAAAGGATTTTCATCCTTTGTCTATGGAGGAAGGCGCAAGGATTTATGATTCCCTTTTGGCGCGTAGTTGTTGTCTGTTATCTGTCTCTTAAGCCTTCTTTGTAGGACCACTGTGCGGCCGCGCAAGGTCAGAAGGGCTGGTCGACAAAGTTGTGGTATGGTCCTGAGTGCTTGTTACAAGGTTTTTAGGACCTTACCCCTTCAGGATCCAAATTCGGTCCAGAAAGTGGAATATCCCATTCGACTTGCTCACAAGTTGGGCTCCATCGTGGTAGATTCTTTCTTTCTTCAGGGTGCGTTCATTAAAACATGCATCTTGAGCTTCACGGATGAGGGTTTCAAGATCGTATTGGGTTTGAACATTATGAGTGCTAAGCAGATAGTTCCGTCTGCTGAGTGCGTCGGCAACAACATTTGCTTTGCCTGGGTGGTAACGAATCTCACTGTCATAGTCGTTGAGAAGTTCTACCCATCGGCGTTGACGCATATTAAGTTCCTTCTGATTAAAGATATGCTGTAGGCTCCTATGATCGGTGAAGATCGTACACTTGGTACCGTATAGGTAGTGTCGCCAAATCTTTAACGCAAAAACAACTGCGCCTAGCTCGAGATCATGGGTTGTATAGTTCTTCCCTTGGATTTTGAGCTGACGAGATGCGTAAGCTATAACCTTGTCTCGTTGCATGAGGACACAACCAAGACCAAGGTTGGAAGCATCACAATAGACAATGAAATCATTGTTTCCGTCGGGTAGTGTGAGAACGGGAGCATTGCAAATCATGTGTTTAAGGGTTCGGAAAGCAGACTCCTGTTTGGTTCCCCAAACAAAAGGCTTGTCCTTATTCGTGAGAGCGGTAAGTGGTACTGCGATCTTTGAGAATCCTTCGATAAATCGTCGATAGTAGCCCGCTAGTCCGAGAAAAGAACGAACTTCAGACGGGTTCTTAGGCGTAATCCAACTCTTAGCAGCTTCAATCTTCGCAGGATCGACGTGAATTCCTTAACTATTAACAATGTGACCCAGAAACTGAACTTCCTCCAACCAGAATTCACACTTGGAGAACTTGGCATAGAGTTGGTTCCCCTGGAGTAGCTCGAGAACCAAACGTAGATGTTGCGAATGTTCGGCTTTCGATTTGGAATAGATCAAGACATCGTCGATGAATACGATGACGAAACGGTCGAGATATGGTTTACACACGCGATTCATCAGATCCATGAAAACCGCGTGTGCGTTGGTTTAACCAAAGGGTATAACAACGAATTCGTAGTGGCCGTAACGTGTGCGAAACGCGGTTTTGGGTATATCCTCCTCTTGAATGCGTAGTTGGTGATAGCCTGAGCGTAGATCGATCTTTGAGAAGCACGTAGCACCTTGTAGCTGATCGAACAAATCATCGATGCGAGGTAGGGGATAGCGGTTCTTGATAGTTAGCTTGTTCAATTCCCGATAATCGATACACATCCTGAACGACCCATCCTTCTTTTTGACGAAAAGGACTGGCGCGCCCCAAGGAGAGGTGCTCGGGCGAATGAAGCCTTTCTCCAGTAATTCCTGGAGTTGGTTTGAGAGTTCACGCATTTCGGATGGTGCGAGTCGGTAGGGAGCTTTGGCAATGGGGTTGGCTCCTGGAATGAGGTCGATACGAAAGTCGATATCATGACTGGGTGGTAGTCCGGGAAGATCCTCAGGAAAGACGTTAGGAAATTCTCGAACCACTGGGACATCGTTCACACCAGGACTCCCTTTCTTTTCCTTCTCCGCTACTACAATGTTAGCCAAGAAAGCTCTGTATTCCTTGCGGATATACTTGCTAGCTTGGACACATGACATGAGTTTGAGACCTTTCGAAGTAGTTTCACCGTAGACACATAATAAATCACCATTTGCGAGCAAGAATCGAATCATCTTGTCGAAGCACACCACTTCAGCATGGTTTTCGCGAAGAAAGTCCATGCCTACTATGACATCAAAACTTCCGAGTTGCATCGGAATAAGGTCGATTGGAAAGATGTGATTGTTGAGTTCAAGGGTACAATCACGAAGTACAGAATTAACGGTGACGGTTCTTCCGGTAGCGACTTCCACCTTGAACGTTGAGGAGAGATGAGGGCGCTTACGACTAAGGAGTTTCTCGAATTCGAACGACACAAAGCAATTATCGGCTCCAGTATCAAATAAACAGGAAGCATAAATACCATTCACAAGGAACGTACCATTGACCACATTATTGTCGGCTTGGGCTTGACGCACGTTGATGTTGAAAGTTCGTGCGCGTGCTGCTTATTGTTGTTGCTGCTGGTGTTGCTGCTGCTGCTAGGGCTCTTGTTTCACGACCCTGTTTGGGCACATGTTGGCAAAATGACTAGGATTGCCACATGCGAAGCAAACTCTGGCGTTGACCGCGGGTGCCGAAGGAGCTTGTTGACCCTGAGGGGCAGTGAGTAGGGCTTGATGAGTAGGAGCTTGTCGAGCACGGCAGTTGGTAGTGAAATGGCCGTACATATTGCAATGAGCACAGAAAGGGCAAGCGATGGTAGTCGGGTGGTGATAGCTAAAAGTAGGGCAGAGCGGGTGTGGCCCAGTATATGCACGCTTAGCAAGCGGTGCATTTGCCACAGGCGCAGCTACTTGACGCTGTTGGGCTGGTACAGCTTGGACTAGTGCAGCAGTGATCGCACAGTTCTTGTTGCTGTAGCTGTTCTTCCTCTTGTTCTTCCTCTTGTTGCTCGATGTGGTGGTTTCAGCAGTTGGAGTGGTGGTAGCTTGATGCAGATGCTTTGGGGTTTTATCCCAGACACCAGCCTTGACCCGCTTGTCATTGATTTCAGCGGCCAGTAGATAAGTCTCTTCGATCGTCTTAGTCTTAGCCGCTTGCACGAAATCTGCAACGCAGTCGGGCAAAGCTCGGATGTACTTCTTGATTGTGATCTCCGGAGTCTTGACTTGGTCAGGGCAGATGATGCTGAGCTGCTTGAAGCGAGCTGTGAGAGCAGGGTTGTCACCTTCCTTCTGATGTATGTGCCAAAATTCATCCTCTAGCTTTTGACGTTCATAAGGAGGGCAGAATTCTTCCAGCATGACCTCCTTGAGTTCGTCCCACGACAGACCGTAGGCTGCATCGTTTCCCCGCTTGTTTCTCTCGGCCGTCCACCAGTCTAATGTGCGGGACTGGAAGACGCTGGTAGCATTCAGAGTACGGAGGTCATCGGGGCAACCGCTTTGTCGTAGAGTGACCTCTATGGAGTCAAACCATTGGAACAACGCTGTGGGGCCTTCCTTGCCAGTGAATTCCTTTGGCCCACAAGACTTGAATTGCTTGAAATTAAAGGGAGCTTTGGTGGTAGCTTTAGGAGCTTCAGTTCTCGACTCCTCAGATGATTTGCTGGCATTCTCGTTGACATCACTCACGGCCTTTGCTACACTTTTAGCGATGATAGCAGCAAGGCGTTTGTCTCTCTTCTCTTGGCGAGAAAGTGGGTGACAGGATCCAGACGACATTGTCTGCAACAGACATCGTCACAGGACTCAACACATTGTATCTGAATCTCACCTCACACGTCTACTACTTATTAAAGCTTAGAAACATGCAGTGTAACACGTATCACATAAACACATAGGCACATATTCACAGATTCACATAACACAGAAACACATAAGTACGTAGGGCACAGAATCACAGAACACGCAAGTATGAATTCACAAGATGCAGTCAGAATACAGAAACCTATCATTTATAGTTCGCGATCGTCCGAATATAGCGTTCGCGTTTGATATATCGAGCCGTGTAGTATAAGCGTAGCATAAGGTCGTCCATAATTTAGCAACTTGGCAGCGTATCGAGATAGAAATGCAGTGCGAGTCGTACGTGTCGATCGAAGTGAAAGAAAAAATCAAGTAAATCTCCAAAACTTAATCACATAAACAGGTAAACACATATATAAGCGCATAAAATCGACGAAACATGAGAGAAATAGATTGTCTGCGGCTAATAGACTTCGACTAACCCAAGTGTTTCGACTATTCACAAGGATCCGTTGTGCACATTTAACCTTCAGGACTATGCTTTCGCCTCGATTCTTGGGTGTTGGCTCACATCCCGTTAGTCATATTGTGACTTCAGGTCGTTGGAGTCCGTCGAGACTTTGGTGAGAGTTTTTGTAATACCAAATTGAGTCAGGAATAACTATCAAGATTCGGGTTTCACCCTTGACTTAACGAATTTTGCTCCTGAGCTTTAATAAAATAGAGGAGATTATTCATCAAAATACGGATTTCACTCCTGATTTGGTATAATTCTCCCCATTTGTAAGTAAAATGCGGATTGTTTAAGCAACTTTAGTCGAGAGTTTGCGGTTTTCACACCTAATCTCGACTGAATTGCTCATTCATGATTGAAAATTCGAGTGCAGTGATAGTGTAGAGTGTGCGAGAATAGCGTGAAAAATAGTAGTAAACTTATGCAAAATCCCTAACGGACATGCATAAGTCGGTCTGTTGGTTCCTAACTATAGACTAGGTATCTAAGACATCGATCCAGACTAGGTCGTGTCATGCCTAATTCCCTATAGTTATGGCTCTGATACCAATCTGTCACACCCCAACCGATGGCGGAATCATCGAGGCGTGGCACTGAGCGAAACAGATTGTCCAGAAGTTTCCATAACAATTATCATTACTATTCAATTTAAAATAACATGTCCCATACCATGTCTCAAACAGTAAACAAATTTATTACAGATAAACATATAGGCAAGTAATTCTGTTCCGACAACTCAGATTTAAATGTTGAGCAATTGTTTATCTGCTTCTAGAGACCCTTGATTCATTTACTACAGACAACTATTTGTTGGGCACTAGAGCTTTATTCTAGCTTTGATTTCCTACCATGTGTGCATCCTAAGCACCTGTCACATACATTAAAATAAAGTCAATACATATAATGTAAAGGTGAGCATACAAGTTTGATAATACCATATAGAGTTCGAATTTGTTTACGCATAACCAGCACGTACACATAGAGAAATGAAGCACGTTAGTTATAGACATAGATCCATCGATACCAATGACTGCGAGTTGACTGCCAGATGCAGTTCGCAATACATGATTACCAGCGTAATCATGCAAGTAATTGTCCTTAACAACCCCCGCGAACGGGTGCTGAGTCCAAACTATAGTACTATCGTTGCTAAGGCAGGTAGACAGCATTCCATGTGTAAACATAACAAACAAGCATTCATAAGCCACGTATAACATGCATTAACGGTTAGCGTTCAAATAGTATTGAGTAGTGTGTTTGATTGTGATTTGAATAGTTGTAACGTATGTAACACCCAAAGGTGCATAAAGCAAAAAGGGATCGAGTATGCTCACAGCGGTTGATGGATTGAAGGGAGCGCTTAACGAGTAAAGTTAGCCTGAATAGGTTTGATAGCATAACGTTAAGTGACGCGTAAAACGATACAAAGTGTGGATGGGTCGAATAGCAGTTCGGTCGGATGGTAATCCGATCGGACAGCAATCCGTGCGGATGACAGTCCGTTCGAATGGTCATCCGGTCGGACGGTAGTCCAGTCGGGTGACTATTCGAGTGGATTGTTTCTTCCTATGAGATGAATGTGTTTGTGTATGATGGCTTGACTTTTGAAGTTTTTGTTGTAGCATTTTGAAAACATTAAAGTAACTCTATCCTTCAAGTCGGTCGATCGGACGGTCAGTCGTGCGGGTGACAATCCGTTCGGATGGTCATCCGGTTAGACAGTAGTTCGGTCGGACGGCGACTCTAGTGACGAGGTTACTTAGTGAGAATCAGTTCACAGCAGAGGAGTCACTCGATCGGATGTCCATTCGACCGGGTGGTAACCATGTTAATGAACATGTTGAAAATTGTTTATGTCTTTAAAGTCCTAGTATCTCATGATTCGAAGAGTAATCCGGTCGGATGGTAGTCCGATCGGATGGCAATTCGTTCGATACTCAAACTTTAGGTAGAGTTGATTAAGTGTGGGACCCAAGGTGTTATCCATTCGGACAGCAATCTGTTCGGGTAGCCTATTCGTTCGGACAGTAGTCCGGTCGGATAGCATTCCGTTCCGATTGTTCTGTTCGTGTTACACTTGGTCGTTTTGGTCGTTTGTCGTTCTATCGAGACGTTTTGACAACGTGTTTAACCGACAGAATCCCATCTTGACCCAAGTAACCTGATCGACCAAGAATCACCCTAGTTCGACCAGTTAGTCGGTTCAAGACGATTATTCTCGTTTAACCCGAAATCGGTGGTCTCGTGGGTAGAATCCGGATCTTGAGCTAGCACAACACGAATAATGAGTAGGGGACTAGATCAGGGTCGGATCCTATCGGTTTTGAGTGTATTGAGTGTAAAAGAGTTGAAAGAAAGTTAGAAACCATCTTTCAATCCTTTTTCACTATATTTAAGCTTAGATCTATGCGAGATCTTTGTGTATTTATGTGGAAATCTATCAGATCTAAGTTGTTCTTGATGGATTGAGGTCAAAACAAGAAGTTCTTCAAGAACTCATGATGAAATCATCCTAGAACACCTCAAATCTAGTGATTTCACGGTTAAAAGTTAAGATTCAAAAGATAGAAAGGTGTAGGAGTGCGTGTAGATCAAGAAAGTGCGATCAAGAAAGTACAAGATTTAGGACGAGATCTTACCTGGATTGAGAAAAATTGAAGAAAAGGTGAGGAGCACGAATGGTTCGGACAGAAGATTTCCAAAAGTGGAAATGATGACAAAGACAGGGGTATTTATAGGATTCCAAAAGGGGAAAGGGCTGTCCGGTCGGATGGCACACCGCCCGGATGGCTATCCGGTCGGGTGACATCTCGGTCGGATGGCGCCTGACTCATGGCACGTGGCTATCCGGCCGGATGGCACTTAGTTCGTGTAACACCCCGAAAACGGGTTTGGTAATCAAACCACGTTAATACTAATGAATGGGTAAAATACCGTTAGTGGTAAAATTTAACCTGGTGAATATAAGGATTTAAATAAATAATCTAATATTAATTAAAAAGAAGGATAAATACTTTAAGAAAACAAAGTATATAAAAGGCCCGAGTTAACGGGACCTAAAATAAAACCGGTTATGGCTCCCCGAACCCATTAAGTTAACTAGGTAGAACTAACCTAGTTAGTAATGGGTAATGAAATGATAAACAATGGGTTCTAGTTTCAATTGTAAATTCTTGAAACTATAGGTACTAATGTCGTCAAGTAGGAAAATAATTTTTATTAAAACAAATAATTAAAACAAAACACACACATAGAATGTGTGTGTGTGTGTGTGCGTAGGGAACGACCAGAGCAGGAAGAAAAAAAGGGTAAAACCCTAAACTCCACAAAATCTTCCAATTTAAGGTGCAATTGAAGACCAAACTCGGATTGGAATACATATAAACGATCACCGAGCTAAGGGGATCGTAAGATATGTCGAAATTTATAGTTTGGTGATATTTTGAGTTTGTGATAATCATGCATGAATGAAATTTTAGTGTGAATGATTGAATGTTATAGTGAAATTGACACTAGTATAAGTCTAGGAACGAACCCTAGATGTGAAATTGGTAATTAAGTTTCATGAACAAGTGATTGAAGGATTAATCTTGTAAGTGGTAAATGGGTTTTATGAAAATATGATGAACACTTGAAAAGTGATGGTAAATCTGAGAAAAATTGATGTTATGATGCAAGATTTGATATTGTTCATGAGTGCTAGACATAAGGGTTTGATTTAATGATTGAAACTTGGTTAAAAATATTAGCCATGAACTAAATAGAAGAGGTATAAAAATCATGCCCATAAGGTGCTCGTTAAAATGCCCAAGTGAATCGTGTTGTCCACTAGTTTGTATGTAGAGCTTGATTTGATGATTTCATGAGTAGTGGGTTTATGACAAATCTTTGATTTGTATGAAATTAAACATGATGGTGTATGAGAATCACCAAATAGGACTTGAATATATGTTAATTTTAGTTCTAGTTCTTAAATTGACAAAGATGAAAAAATTAGGATTCATATGATGACTTCTTGAAATAGATGATGTTTTTGACATCTCTTAGCCTACAATCACTGTGTTATAGGTTTCTAACCATTACCAAGAGTTTAATAAGGGTTTTAGCCATGGCAATGGGTTGCATTTGATGGTTTGGTTCGAATTTAAAATGACCCTAAACATGATTTCCGCTGCTTTTTATATGGATTTCGACTAATCTTAAAAAATCATATAAAATCAACCGTTTATCCGATTTGGGTGTTCTATACCTTTTCGGAAAGATTATGAAGTAAATTTTTACTGTTTTCAATCATAAGAAACAAATGTGGTTGTTAAATACTCCAAAAGAATGAATTAAACCGCTGTTCAAAACCTTGAAAGCTGTTTGAAAAATGAAAATATAGTTGTTGTGCTGATTTTATAAAAATCATATAAAATCATAGAAAATTCGTTAGAAGGTGTACCTTATATGCTTGCGAAGGTATTGAAGTTTTCTACGATCCATCTTTGAACATGTTAATCTAGTTCGGACTTTGAATGGGTCATAATGGTCAATTACAGCAGCTGTATAGAAAATCGCTGCACATTAATAATGTCATTATTAATCCAGAAAAAGACATATGATTGTGTATACTTGATTTACTCATGAAGTATTTATTGTTAGTAACAAATAACACTTTATGTGACATGTTTAAAGTGTTCAAAATCACTTACTAACTAGTTCGTAGTTCGTATAAGTAACTTGACTAACGGGTCAAACGGTTAGTGATTGGAAAGAGTTATGAAAAAAAATATAGTTGTTGAATAAATAGCATACTTTGATGAATAAGTGTGTGAATCCATAAGGTGTGGTGGTCATGTTAATGTTGACTAATCTAATCATCTTGTGGATATGATATGGTAGTTTGACTCTGACAAGCTAGATAGGAGCTTGGAAATGAACGGGTCAAATGGATACAAGTTCAAGTATGAAGCTCGCAAGGATGCAAGGTAAGTAAAGCTTACACCCTTTTTTTATGGATACGTATTTGCTTTATAGATTATAAACACGACCAAGGTTATATCCAAAATATGGGTTCCGACACGAAATGATACGGGTCCGGACGAATAAAATGATTAAAAAAAAAAGAAGTATGTTTAATGGCAAAAGGGGCGAAATGGGTTAAATAATGAAATGGAAAATAAATACCATTCAAATATAAGTGCAAAATGTTTGGTCATTTAGACTAAACGGGTCAAATGGTAATGTTAACACCATTTGACGAATAATGACTAATAAGTGTTTGTCGAGTCCGATGCTCACAGGGTAAAACGGATTATGGAATTTGCGTTGCTATGAATCAGTAAATTATTAAGGCAAGGTATTAAAACGGGTCAATACTTTGACTCGAGCCAGGTACGCGTAAATTGGCGGAGTATAAGTAGACATGTTAACGTGGAAATGTGATGTGTGGAAAGAGAAGAGCGAGATTTGAACTTAAATGTTTAAATCTCCTAAACGGGTCAAAATGAATTATGCGCATAGCTTGGGCATTGGTCGCATAATTCATAAAAGTTATGTTCACGAGTTAAAGATTTTTGAGTTAACAAGTAGTCCAAGGTTCTATGATGATTTAAAAATGATTTAGAAACAAGTCGTTTAACAGATTATGAAACGGGTCGAATAATTGTATAAGAGATTTATAAGCCGTTAGCTTATAAATCAGCATCGTTACAAACCTTAGTGTTGATTACATAGGAGACTGCATTACGGTCAATACGAAATAAAAATCGCGTAAAACGGATGTGTCGTTTGAAAGTTATGCATGTTTATGTTAAAAAAAAAATGCAGGTTGCAAAAACAAACCTGCTGGAAAATGGTGACCCTCGCGCCACGCGAAGGACCAAGATGGTTGGGGCGTGACACGCGACCACGGTCGCGGCACGCGACAGAATTAGGGAACCCTGTCGCGGTACGCGACAGGGGTACAACTTGCAGATTTTGTTTGTTTCACTTATTTGGCTCAAAGTACTTGAAGAAACATGTTACATAATTATCAAAACTAACGTTTGTGTTGGTTTTGATTACAGGTAAATGATATCTGCTATCCGGATGAAGATCAAGCGCCTAACAAGAACCGAACACTCGATAAATGAAGCTTCCGCATTTGAGTTTAAACCTTGTTATCAAAAGTGAACTATGTAAACAATTGTTACTATCTTTTGAATGTTTTAATCATGTATGAATGATAACTTATAAAAGTTTTTGAAAGGCCGCATTTTCATGTAAAATGCGTAGTTTATTAATATAATCTTGATAAATTAAGACGGGTCTTACAGTTCGAGTGTTTGACGCGACGATTTTTGACGTTTCGATTTCGATTGCGATCGATGCGATGCGATAGATTTTCCTAGTCCAATTACTTTTAATCCCAACCACTCATATCTCGTGCTATCTCTTCTCCACCAATTATAGTAGTTCGATTGTGATTCGAGTTCGAGTTCGAGTTTCGATTGAGTTCGATTGATTCTCACAACACAACATAAATAAACATGCACAAGTAACACATAAGGCACACACACACGTATAACAATAACCAAAGTGCGTAGTTTGAGTTGCGATTTGACGTCGATTTGATTAGCTTGGTTTGATTATCGTCTAGTTAACTTTATCGCATTGTTACTTCCTATAATTCACAGTCGTAGGTCGATTGAATAGCTAAAATCATACGTCGATTTATAGTAATTATAGACACTTACTCCACATAATAGCTAAAATAAAAGAAATCTATTATTAGTCAAGTTGCGCGAAATCGGTCATTGACTTTGACCTTGACTTGACTTTGACTTCCCTGAAAACACGAGGTGTTACAGGAGCCTTGGCGACAGGAGTCGAACCAGGTATGAGATCAATACGAAAATCAACAGATCGAGGAGGAGGAAAACCAGGAAGATCTTGAGGAAAGACGTCAGGGAAATCACATACTACTGGAACATCGTTTATGTTCTTTCCCTTGCCCTTTTTGTTCCACCATGTGGGCCAAGAAGGCAAAGTTATGTTTACATAAGCATCTGTTCGCTTGAGTGCATGACATCAACTTCAGTGCTCTAGAAGGTCGGTCTCCATAAACGTGCAAAGTATCACCGGACGGAAGAGGTAAATGAACATACTTCTCGTGACAAGCAATCTTGGCATGATTCTTACGCAACCAATCCATGCCGATTATGACATCAAAACTACCCAATTGCGTGGCTATGAGATCAATAGTAAAGACGTGGTCATTAAGAGTCAAGGAACAACCACTATGGATAGAGTCAACTAGAATAGACTTACCATCGGCAATCTCAACCGAAAATAACTTAGGTAGTTTCGAGCGTGCACAGTTTAACAAAGATTCAAATTCTACGGACACAAAGCTTCTGTCGGCACCAGTATCAAATAGAATCGAAGCGTAAAGATTATTGACGAGAAACATACCATTAACGACGTCATGATGACACAAAGCTTCTGTCGGCACCATGATGACGTCATCTTCAAGGTGTCCAAATCTGGGTGATTTCACGGTGGAGATCAGTGTTTGATGGTGAAAAAGATGAGAAAGTGTGTAAGGATGAAAGTTGTACAAGAATTATGAAGAAAACTTACAAGAATAGCTTGAATATCGAAGAAAAGTGCCTTAGAACGTCGGAGAGTGAGCTGGTCGGAGGAGCCTGTCACATCAAGTGATGTGACAGGGGTATTTATAGTGTAGGGGAGTTAAGGCGGTGCAAGTGCTCATTGGGTCGGACGGCCATTCGGTCGAACGGCTATCCGATCGGATGGTCATCCGATCGGACAGTCCAATCCGTTTGGCTAGTTTTCCGACTTTGGTTCGCTTTGCGAGTTAGATTAAGAGTTGCTTTGCACTTTATTGAGTGATATCATTACATGACAAGATTGTATAACTAACACAAAAGTTCCCATGTTTCAAGTCTACATATAAGCTATCTAGATAGTGTAAAGTTTCTAGTTTCTAGTTTAACGAAGTCTCAAAGTTTCTCGTTCCATAAGTATCAAGAGTCCCGTTAAATAAGTATCAAGAGTCAAGAATCAAGTTTCTAGTATTAAGTATCAAGTTTCAAGTCTCTAGTTTCAAGAATCAAGTATCAAGAATCAAGTTTCACCAAGAATCAAGATTCATAAGTATCAAGCATCAAGTTTCAAAGTATCAAGAGTCTAGATTCACAAGATTCAAGTATCATAGAGTTTAACAAATAGTCTAACATAGTTAAGTTTAAAATAGTATAAGGACTAGACTTGCCAATAAGTGAAAGTTTAGGGATGCAGGGCGTTACAACAGTGGTGATAATGTGTTGCGCATTCTACAACTCGCAGTCATGTCGGTTGCATACGTCATTGTCAATAGCTTACTTGATTCACATCTCTACGTGTTACATGCTGGTTATGCGCAAACCCTTTCTCATACTATATGCTATGCAAACTTGTGTACTCACCTTTACACTCTGTGTATTGACTTTATTTTAACGTATGTGACAGGTTGATAGGATGTTATGTTTGTTGTGACGAATCAAGTAGGAAGTCTAGAAACTCACCAAATTAGAAATTTGAGTTGTCAGAACAGTTTATTTGTTTTTTAGACTATTATCTGTAATGACTATATATGCTTTATATGTTAGTGGCATGGGACATTAATGTTAAATATATTGTCACTTAATAGTTGTTATGGATTCTCTTGAACAATTTGTTTCGCTCAGTGCCGCCCCGATGTTTCCGCCATCGATTGGGGTGTGACAGATTGGCATCAGAGCCATAACTATAGGGGATTAGGAAAAACACGACCTAGTCCGGGTTTGATGTCTTAGGATTGACCTAGTCTATAGTCTAAGTACCAACGGACCCGCTCTGTGCGAACCCAGTAGGGGGTTTTGCATGAACCCACACTTGTTACTCTCGCTCAAAAACTACATCTTCGTGCGAACACCGCATACTACAGCTTCGCACGAAGACAGTCTTTCCTAAGGCTGGAAACTACTTAGCCTTTCCTAAGGCTAGCACGATACACACGTCTACAAAAACACTCGCATAACACAACCGAGTGGTTGGTCGAGATCAGGGAAAACCGATAACTCTCGATAAAGTCACTCACTCCACGCGTATTTTTACAATCAACACGAGAATTTTCGTTGAGTCAGGAGTGAAATCTATATCTTAATGAAATTCTCCATCTCTATCTCGCGCTTTTGCCACACTATCAGGAACGAAGTCGTTAGGTTAGGGGTGAAACCCGCATCTTAATAACGCGTTCCACTCTCTATTTGGATTTTTACAAAACTCTCACCAAGGTCTCGATGGATTCCAATGACTTGATTCACGTATTAACTGGAAGGATGAGTGTCGTTCGCCCTGATTGCGGCGAGAGCACAGTCTATTAGGCCAAAGCGTGTACTCGGAGTCGTTGTGGATAGTCAAAACACTTTGGGTAGTTGATGTCTAACACCCAAGACAGTCTATTTCGATTCTAAGCCTGCAATCGCTGATTGTATGAGTTATCGATTTTATGTGATTTATATGTTTATCTGTTTAAATATTTCGATTTCGGAGACTTATTCGTTTTCCGCTCATCGCTACAATAAACGCGCACAACTCGCACAACTACCGAATCTCAGGCGCTAACTAAAAGCAACACAAACTATTAACTCTCGTACGCAATACTCGCTATACTACTCGCAACGCTACTTGCTATGCTACTCGCTATTGTAACATCCGCCAAAAACGGATCTCCGAAACCCGACCTAGATTGCAAAATCGGACCCATTGGAAATTAAAAATGTGAATTTTAATAAATTTTATTATCTTATTATTTTATGTTGGTTACGTATCAAGATGGGTAATAAACCGGATTAAAAATGAGTAATCGTATAAAGAATATTGGTTTGTTCGGGTAAAATATTAGAGTAAATTACAAGTTTTGTCCTTTATGTTTACACCAAATTGCAGGCGCTGTCTTTTAGCGCAAAAGTTGACAAGTTTTGTACTTAATGTTCCAAAATCTTGCAAGTTATGTCCTTTAGGCCAAACCCGGTTAATTTTTTTGGTTAAATCTGGTCACCCAAGGGCATTTTAGTCTTTTTAACCCCATTTATTTAATAGTATTTATTTAAAAATAAAACAAAATCATTTAAAATTTTATTATTATTGTAATTATATATTTAATGTGTAATAAGTTAACATCAGTGGATAACCTCCATTAAATGAGTTATTGAATTCAAGATCACCCTCGACCTCCATCATCAGTGGATAATCTCCATGACCACCACCCTTCACCACCACCACCACCCTCCTCCACCGCCACCACTACCACCACCCTCCACCTCCACCCTCCACATTCACTGCTACTTGCATCAAAAACCCCCAAATCAAAAAACCCCCAAAACCAAAAATATCAAAAACCCCAAAAAAACAATTACTGCATCGAGTCTCCGGCCACCACTCCCCTACTCCAACGGTCTTATTTTGAACCACCGGAATCACGAAAACCGAAACCAAATCTAACAAGTGGTGGTGGTGCTACAACTATGAACCGTCATCAGATCCAACTGTCATCAAAATCAACGGTCCTCCCCTACTCCAACGGTCCTCCGGTGCTAACGCCATGAACCGTCATCAAATCCACCGTAAGATCTCCGATTATTTCCCCAAGAACCGTCATAATCCGCCGCTACGGCCACCTACGTAGACGAGAACCCACCGCCGATCCTTCCGTACTGCATCTCCTCTGCAGAACCCTCTTTCGGACCGGTCGGAAGCTACATCCTCCGCAGAACCCTCTTTTGGTGATTGGAATGAAGCAGAGATTGTTTATTAACAAAATAGATAATACTTTTTATAAAAGTTATAGTTGTCATTGTGAGAGTTTATGGCAAAAAATAGATGAACGAGTGAAATGTCATAACCTGAATTCGATCTATTTATAAAACAAATCTGTTCTACCATCTGCAAATGGAGAAAGGAGAGAGAGAGAGAGAGAGAGAGAGAGTGAGAGTGAGGGAGGAAGAGAGAGACTGTTTTATTATATGTTTTTATTTTGTACACAATAGCCCCTTAATATTAGTTGTTGTACATAATAGTCCCTAAAGAAATGAAAAGATAATAATGCCCTCATGTGCAAGGCACATGATCAGATTTAACCAAAAAATTTAACTGGGTTTGGCCTAAAGGACATAACTTGCAAGATTTTGGAACATTAAGTACAAAACTTGTCAACTTTTGCGCTAAAGAACAGCGCCTGTAATTTGGTGTAAACATAAAGGACAAAACTTGTAATTTACTCAAAATATTAAAAGGGAGGTTTTAACAACGTTATATATGTTAATTATATGACAAGGGATCAATTATGCAATTATTGGAAAGTCTTTTATAACTTGGAACCATTAGCTCAGTTAGGGTATTAAACAAAGTTAGATTTGCTTTAGGAAATAACCACCTAACTAGGTTGGATTAAACCAAGTTACAAGTGGGAGGGTCTTGATTTAACATAATTCGAAACTTAATTTTAGAAGTTGAGGGGTCGATTGGTCTTAATCTGAATTTAAAGTTAAAGAATGGTACCATGCGTTGTTGCGACGTCGAAACGCAAAGTAACTTGAATTTATACCGCTTAATGAAAACGTATGATTTTTAATCTGTAACAAAATTTATGTCAAAACGTAGACCAACCGTAAACGTAGATAAAAAAGTCACGTATAAGTGTGTATTATATTTAACCAAGGAACATGAAAATAAGCACGTAAAACTCGAGATGATCAAACTACTTTTACCAAGTTTTTAAAAAACTAAAAAGATGTAAGTGTCAATACAAAAAATTAAAACATAAAAAAAACAAATCACTATAATATAACATAACGTGACGCTAGCTATAGTAATCTAGTCAGCCTTAAATGTTATTAGTAATTTGGTTGTATAACTTAAACATATCATAATAGGTATTTTATAATGATGAGAAATTCAAAAGAAAAAAAATATTTTTTTTGTTGAAAAAGTATAAAAACATATGAAACACGTATAATGAAAAACGATATATGTTATGGCCTTCGACTGGCTTTTAAAATTTTTGTTTTATTTTTCACATATAAGAAATTAGGCATCAAACAATTTAGTTGTAAAGATATAATTATAAAAATTTACGTCATTCATAAAAAATTGATTAGAATTAATATTGTAGAGAGATGGCTTTATTGGAATTAAACATGACATCACATCTGTCTACCTCTCTATCAAAAACCATTTTGTCCTCTCTCTATAGCTCCTGTCAATCAACAACTTTTTCTTCCATTTGGTTGGGTGAGGGCATAATAGTAATTTGGCCTGTGCACCGACCTTTGTGTTTACGATATATATAATTGATTACTATTAGCAAGAGATTCAAAGTTTGTGAGATAATTAACATGTACTCCTACTTGTCTTACTATGATATGCTTACAAAAAGTTTTTATTATTCAACGCGTGTTCAGGTAATTAGCTAGGTGAAGTCGTTTGGGTTCCTGTGGGCTAGGAATATAACGAAGTTTAAGAACTTGATTTGGGAAAATTGGTGTAAATTTGTAATTATGTAATTTCTGTTGTTAGGTTTTGAATCCCGGTTTTCGAGTTGGTGGTTTTTTTAATGAAGTTCACGTTTTTGAAAAAAAAAAACCTAATTATTCATATTTAAGGGGCCGTTTGACAACTTTTAAACCATTAAGTACTTAACCAATAAAGTTCTAAACCATTAAGTACTGAATTAGTAAAAGGTCTGAACGATTAACACAACCAGTATAATCCTTAGCCGTACGCAGATGTTTAGGTGCTGTTTGTTTTTTCTGTGGGAAAAGGTCTGCAGTCTGCAGACCACATCTGTAGGCATCTGCAGGGGAAGAGGTGGACCAAAGGTCTGCAAGAAAAAGAGGGTTTGTTTTTTTATTTTATATAAACCTCTTCAGAGTGTAGACACACAAACACAAAAACAGAACCAAACCTCCCTGGATCTCTCTCCTCTCTGCCTTCATCACCACCACCAAGCACCGCCGCTAACCCACTGTTATGAACCATATTAGTATACCAGGGCCCATCTTAGCAGCCCGTTTAAGGAGCCCAATAAGAGAGCAGGTGTGGTTGTCTTGAAGGAAAAGTTACTGCGAAATATAAGGCATGAGAGATAGAACGATTGGGTCATGAAAGGATTGTTTAAGCTACTTGAGTGTTCTTCTTCCCATCTCCATTGTTCTTCTGTATTCCCATCTTCTTCTTGTATTTAGTTGTAATCCTATCGGTTAATCAATTCGAGATCTACCTTTATTCCTGATTTGATTATTTCTTAGCTGAGTGAATATCAATTCACTTCATTGGTGCTTTCATTGCTCCTTAGCACATATGGCTTTGGATGAGGATCTGCAATTGAATCAATCGCTTACCCTAATTGAACGCCATGCTCTGCTTGAGGAGATCTACAATCAACTGGCACAGTTTCCGATTCCACCTCCAATTGAGCTTAACGAATTACCAGATGATGTGTTATCTGCTCCGGAATTAAGTATGTACGATCCGGCACCACTTTTACCTCGATTCACTGGTGCACATCCAAATAAATGGCTCGCATATGCTGAAAGGTATTTCACGTTTTATAAGATTCATAACACGGAGCGATTTCCTTATGTGCTTAATTATTTCTATGATGAGGCAGCAATGTGGTTAAGTTTGTATCAATTCACGGAATGGTCGGATTTCATAGTGTCGCTTATGCACCGATTTGGTTATCCGGTGAACGCTCTCCAGGTATTTGATGAAATGCCTGATCGTACTGAACCTCAAATTGTCAGTTCTGTTCATGAAACCATAAATGATATGGTATTAGAAATCCAAACTGACTCAATGGTTGATGTTCATGCGTCACTAGGAGTAACGGATTCTCAAATGGATATATCAGATTATATATTTGTGCTTGAACGTGTTAAACCTTGTCTAAATATAGTCTTGGCAGATGTACCAAAGGAGAATGATATGGTAGAAACCAATGTAGGTAATGATGATTCTTTAGTTGATTCAATGGTTATTAACTCCTTTGCATGGAAACCAGGTTGGGTTGCGAATCATGTTCAGGTATCTCCTAGGAAATTCGTTCTCCCTGCTGTCAGTACACTTAAGTTTCAGTTTGATAATTTTGCTATGGTAATTGCTAGTTTCAATTCTCCTTTTGGTGGTAAATTGCAAGAAACAGATTCAGGTTTTGTTCCTACACCACCCACTGTTACAATTGTTTGTGAACAGCATAACACTATTGGTACTTTGGGTCATCTGCTATCTGGTTCGTATTTTTGGCTTGACGGGTTAAGGAGGACCTTTAGTTTTGATCCCGGTCCGAATAGTATTTGCAGGACTCTATGTTTGATGCCTTCCATCAGAAACTCACATCCAGATCCGCACAAACCTAATTTCTCGACCCCTTCAAATGCCTATTTCGATCCTACTCGTGCGGGTTGTCATGATGTGCTTCTGTGTGCGAATGGCTCTATTCATCAAATTACTTCTAGTGCTGATGTGATTTTAGCTATACGAGGAATTTCATCCGTTGTGAATGGTTCAGCAGTGCCCGTTCTTCCTGAGATTAGAGATGATTCACTTAGGCCGGTTAATACTCGGTTGTCAAAGCAGCGAATGCTTCAATTTCATGCAGTTGCAGCAAATGCGCATGTGAAGCATTATCCAAAGGATCCTATTTCTTTTTATCCTTCTTCTACACAGGTGAGCCTAAGAGATGGCACTGCATTGGTTGGTGGGCTTGTGTCTAATATTGCAATATTTTTACCCATTATACCATTGGTTCCCAGTTACACTTCTGAGCTTTGCCCAACTTCTATGACAATTTTATTTGCGCAAAAATATTCACGGTCTAGTATGGGAGTTGTTATGCAAAATCACCGGCTTAGTATTAGTAAATTGGTTCTTCTATTTCAAGTGGACGATAAACGCATTCGTTGGAAAGGAGGGACATTACCTATAATTCTTGTTTTAGATTCAGATGATGTGGTGTTTGATGTGTGGCACGTATATGATCTGAACAACAATCGGTCTGACATAATAATTGCAATCGGACATGACCAATTTACATGGGCTCCCCAACCCAGCTCTGCACCTAAGTTGTTTATTTTGGATACTGATCCGGAACCACCCGATCCGTATACACTTTTCCCTTCCGATTCTATTCCGGTATATTTTAATCTGACACGTATTTTTTACGTTGTTAGTACAACATATTGCAGCTTTTTAAGTTTTACCAACATCATTGCTGGTCCTAGTTTGTTTTCAAAGGCTGAATTGCCCAGATCAGTTTTGAGTGTTTTTATTGGTACACTCTTTGTTTCACAGTTTTATTTTTATAGGGATATTGTGATGCTTAAACCAATTTGGAAAGCTTATAGTGTTGTTGTTGATTCCTTGCTCCACGGTTCGCACAACTGGTTGTTTGATACAATTACACTGGTTATTACACATTTCGAATGGAAACCGGGTTGGCAATGCGGTTCAGTTGGCTCAGTTGCAAAATTGAAGGAAGCAATTGGTTTAACCGAGTATTATTATTTCAACTACAAACGTGCTACTGATGTTATAGCAGCCCAACAATTGGTTCAGACTTGTTATTTCGTTCGTATGATTCAGAACTACATGTTGTCAACAAGTGAAAATGTGAAGATATCTAATTGGGTTCATATGATCATCATCCATTACAAGGGTATGGAAATCATAAAAGTAACAGTTAGTCAACTTATGGATCATGTGGAATGTGATGAAATATTCTATATTAAGAATAGTTTATTGTTGAAGTCTTTCATGCAATCAATTTTAAAGATTCCACCTGGTTGGATTGTAGCTGCAAATACAACACAACACAACGGGTTACATGTGCAGTCAACAAGAGTTAGTTTCCCATTTAATGCTTTAGATGTGGAAACTTTTCTTAAGGTGGATCATATTGGGTTTCCTTACAGTGCACAAATGTTAATGAGGTGGGTTTTGATAGAATTATATAATTTGCATAGAGATGCTCAACATTTGCAATCTATTGTTAGCCTTTCAAGTAGACGAATTTTGCTGCATTATAGCTCTCCATTTGATTGTCTTAACGAAGCTGAGAAACGACCCGTCTTGAACCACCATGAAGTTGGACATGTTGCGGGATTACACCGTTTGGAGCAAACCGACCCGTTTAATGTTCTACTTCTTCAATTATTACCAACTCCGTTTCCCAGTACAACGACACACTCTACGGTTAGCCGTCACATTAGATACGGGTCTGCGTTTCTATTTCGCCAACTTCTTGGTACGCTTTCCCCTCATTTCTACAACCCACGTATTATTATTACCCAATTGGTTCATGAACTGACACCATTTGCCGCTCTTTATGGGCATAAGCCACCCAACATAAATTATTTTTTCCCAAACCCATGGCACATTAATTGGAAACATGATCCTACTGACTTCATTATCCTCAAAGTTGCTACCTCGGGACAAGAAACAAGGTGTCCTCTGGGTTTATTTGAGCTGACTTGCATCAGCGGGTCCACCAAACAAGCACATGATAAAGGTTTTCTTGGATTACCAAGTTTGGTTCAACCCGACCCGTTTGGCAATTTATTTCACCTTGAGGACAAGGTGAATGTAAAAGGGGGGAGTAATGTTATGAACCATATTAGTATACCAGGGCCCATCTTAGCAGCCCGTTTAAGGAGCCCAATAAGAGAGCAGGTGTGGTTGTCTTGAAGGAAAAGTTACTGCGAAATATAAGGCATGAGAGATAGAACGATTGGGTCATGAAAGGATTGTTTAAGCTACTTGAGTGTTCTTCTTCCCATCTCCATTGTTCTTCTGTATTCCCATCTTCTTCTTGTATTTAGTTGTAATCCTATCGGTTAATCAATTCGAGATCTACCTTTATTCCTGATTTGATTATTTCTTAGCTGAGTGAATATCAATTCACTTCACCCACCGCCACCACCGTCACCACTACACCACAAACCTCCCCCGTCGCAACCACCCACCCCCGTCACTCTCCTCCCTCGATCTCTCTCTCTCTGCCTTCATCGCGACCACCGCAAACCCACCGCCGCCACCGTCAGAGTTCGATTAGGGTTTGTTCGGTGTGTAGCAGAGTCCGAGATCGATTTGGGGGTTTTGTTCGGTGTGTAGCAGAGTTCGATTAGGGTTTTTTGTTCGATGATGATGATGGTCTCCGATGATGATGATGGTCTCCTGCCGCTCCCTCTCTCTCTAGTCTCTACGGTATCTCTCTCTCACCGCTCTTCTCTCTCTCTCTACGGTTCCCTCTCTCTCTCTCTACGGTCTCTCTCTCCGATGATGGGGGTGGTGATGTATCAGGTGGCGGTGGTGGCGGAGGTGGTGACGGGATGTGGGGGTGGAGGTGTGGACGAAGAATGGTGTAGCAGGAAAGGGTAGAAGAGGTCGTGAAGACCTTTGAAAAAGAAGGTTGATATGTAAAAGCGACGAGACAGATGCAGCTTATGGTTGTACATAGAACAACACCTCATATACGAGTGCATTTTGCCTCAACTTTCAGGATGTTAACGCCTCACGCTTTTTAAAACCAAGCTTGGACACAGTTCATCACTCTTTCTTTAATTATCTAGTATATACATTGTTTGCTTGCCAGCTATTCAGTTGTCATAACTCTAACTTTGATAAAACTGCTGCTTACATTTGTTATTTTTAGTTTGCTTACATTTTAAATTGTTACCTACCAGCATTTCTTCATATAAGGTATCTTCATAGACTTCATGCTGCTTCTGTTAAATGAAGCTTTTTTTGCTAAGTAAAAAAGCTTCCCCAGTATGACATTGTGAAGGGATCTTCAGACGAGTTTACTGATGCCAATGTGCAACTTGCATTGGCTGTTGTAAGGAAGCTACAAGAAATTAGGGAAACCCGAGCCCGCATTGTAAGACATCTTTATTTTCCGTTTCATTTTCTTAATTTGAAGTGTCTACTAGACGTGACAATATGGTTGCTTTAGGTACGGGTCCAAACGAATAATTTTTTTTTATATTAAAACTGGGTTGACCCAAAAGACTTTTTGTCCCAAATTTGTGATTTTAATTACTAAATAAATTGTATTTCAAATACGATTGCTATAAACATGTTCGGATGTTCCTTCAAGAACAATATAGTTTTTTGAACAATAGTGAAGCTAATTTTTTTTAATTCGACCCAAATATGACCCGAATCAACCCATTCACAAAGCACAAGTAAATGCGTCGAAATAGCCACCTCGTTTGATGGCATACGCATTTTGAACATAGTGTTTGATGTAGGTGTTGCCTGACAAGCCAGAAAGACAGAGCCTCAGAGCTATTCAAATCAGCCATTGAATTGGTAAGTGAAATAATAAATCCTTTTAGAACTAATTTCTCTAAAGATTTATTTAACGTTTCAAAGTATGTAAATTGGTTCAACGGAAATACCAATATGTCGTTAATCCAGGTTGATGGAATCACTATCGGTTCTTTGGATGATATTCCAGCTGGCCCTGTTTCTACCTTCTTCAAATCTATACGCAACACACTCGATTTTGATTTTGACGATGAAAATGAAGGTTAGTTGTATAGTATATATTAGTTAGAATGTAATTAATATATACGCAACAAACTTCTATATACTTACATACTGCAGCGTTTATTTAATGTGAAAGAGGAATATATACTTGTGATCGTATTGACAAATATAGAATATATTAATTAGAATGTAATCTAGACTTAGATTATTTGATTATGTATTTAGATTAGATATTGGTCACAAGGCAGAAAATGAAAGTCAAACTTGACAAAAGTCAAAGGCTGTTAATTGGCGGTTAATGACAGTTTTCTAGTACCCCAAACGAATGGGTATAACTACCTTGTTCGTATTGTTTCATGGACTATAAATAGGCGCAAAATTGTATGGATAAGTAGATCAATTTTATAATCAAAACGGTCTGCGTTGACTTTTGTTGACAGATTAAATTTATCCAAATTGATCCCATGTTCTTGTTCTTGATGTATGATTAATTCCTAATTAAGTGTTGTTGATATCCAACAATAATTACAATTTTTGTTGCATTAGTGACCCATTTATGACATTTTTTTTATAACTGACCCGTTTATAACAAATTTTTCGTATAACTGACCCGTTCATAGTTGTTAATAGCGAATAACGACAAATAGCGACAAGGGACCTATATGCTACATAGCGAATAGCAACAAATAGCGACCGCTATTTTATAAATAGCGATACACTAGAAAAAGAATTTTGAAAATTTTTATATGTATATTATATCAAAATACCTTGGTATATATGTTATTTTACATGTATATTTAACAAAAACCTATAAATCCAGCTATTTTATAGCTATATCTAATTGCTATTTACATCAAAAAAAAAAAAAAAAACCTAACTGTCGCTATTCACGCTATTGGTCGCTATGACCCAAATAGCGACACTTGGTTGCCTCGCTACATAGCGCGCTATAGCGGTCTCTATCGCCGCTATTGACAACTATGGACCCGTTTATGACACAGATAGGTGGCAGTCTGACAAACTGCCAACACTTTACGTATTCATTTGTTGCAGCACCCGTGAACTTGCTACCATCGAGACATATCTGGTAAGTGTGTATTTTCTCTTATATGGATCAGTTGAGCATCGGGTTTTTTTTGGTTTATAAAACATGTAGAATTATATAAAATATAAAACGTGTTTTTTTTTTGGTTTATTCCAACTATTGTTACAGGGCCCTGGCAGGTGATGCTTAAGCAAACAGATAATTCCTATGCTTGTGTTGCCGAAAGTGAAACCCGCTTCACACTTAATGAAGTAAGTACGGAAGATGACTAGTCAAAATGGGTTTGAGTCAACAGGGTACATTTTGTGTCTGTCGGGTTGACCCAGAACCTTGTTTGTCCAATTTTATTAGCAATTAATGGGAGTTTGACATTGCTTATTTATGCTTGTAAGCACAAGCAGGTAATAAGCTTATTAAAGGTAAACTTGTAAACAAATTTATCAAGAATAATTAGTTTGAGATAAGCAGTTTCAAACTTCTATCGAAACAATTTATTACACCCTATAATAAGCGTATAACGCATAAACAATTTATTTTGAGATTGCAGTAGACATAGGAGATGGGTTGCGGTGGCCCAACATCCCCTTAGTGTGACAAATATGATTACAAAAATTATCTTAATTCAGTAATTTTTTATAAAAAAATAATTTAGGAAATTTTTTATAGAATGTTTGAGTCGTTTCTTTTAAAGCCGATTGTGTTTACTTGTTCGTTTGACCGGTTAGGGATAAAAGGTAACCCGAATTAGAACATTGATAGACATTTGTTTGGTATGGACATACCAAAGAAGAACCGCTACGGGTTCTTGGGCTGAAGGATGAACAAGGAAGCCAACTTGAGTTCCTTCGCAGGGGCTATAAGGTAAATTTTATCAGCCCATCATCCTCATTCTCATTACCATAATTATTTTAAATAAATTGATGGTAATTCACAAGCTATTTCTTGGCTAAATAACTATACCTTTGTACAGTAATCCATCTTTAAATAAAATGATTTATAGAAATACATGCATATTGAATACACTTTGAGCGCCTTCCAACCAATTTGACCTGTTCAGCTTGATTTCAATTTAGTCGCTTTCTCATTTTGTGAATTTGACTTTGTAGAGTAAACACGTTTGACCTGTTTCCATAACCTAAATTGACCCATTTACTAGATTTCTTTTTCTACATTTTAGTATAATTCAGCGTGTTTTCTGCAGACTGCAACTTGGTGGGAGGAAGACGTCGATTTTGAGTTATCTTCAGCATAGCATAACTAAGTTGAACCTGATAAAACAGGGCCTAGTCATGATCATTTCATATTGTTTTTACATGTATATCAATCGATACCCATTTTTCCTGTTAATATTTTTTTTTCAAAAGTTTTATATTTATATACTTCCATAGTTCCATTTTTGTCACTAGGTCTCTTATTGGTCATTTATATGTACGTATCACCATTCACCACCAGACTTATTTTTATTGGACGGTTAACATCTAATGCATAATTTTCTATGGATTGTTGTTGAAGATAATGGGCAAGCACTGGAGCAACCTTTAAACCTATTTATATGAAATAGAAATTGGTTAATTTGGGTTATATTTTATTATTAACACGTTATATGGGTAAAAATAATAAAATCGGTTAAGAAGAAAAAGGGTAAAAAGTTTCATAATAGCAATACTAATATGCTTACCGCCACCCGAATTTTTGTACCAAATAAACTTTAGATCATCTTAACAATAGCTTTTTAAGTATATTTAACCTATATGTTAGGGTTTTGGACAAAATGAGCTCGGATTGAAACCAGTCATTGTACCAAATAAACCTTGGATAATCTTAACAATAGTTTTTTTTAAGTATATTTAACTTATATGTTGAGGTTTTGACCAAAATGAGCTCGGATTGAAACGGGTCATTTTAATAAAGTATCTATGAGAAATAAGAGTTATAGTAACTATATATATTATTATTTTATAGATAAAACATAAAAAGACAATCAATATAAGGATTCATAAAACCCCCAACATAGCTATGCAAAACCTGTGGTTGAGAAATTTTTCTGTCCAACAGGTTTATTTACCTCAATTTTCCCCAGATTTGCCACATCCATTTTACACCTTTTTTATTGCTTCAAAGAAAATGATTATACAAATAATAAACTTACTAACACAAACAACACGACATGACATTATCCAGTTTTAATACAAAGTTTTCAAATTTTGAAGTAAAGCATGAAAGATAAACATATTACAGCATTAACAAGAAAACATGTGACAACAATTTGAGGTAAAGCATGAAACATATTACAACATCAACAAGAAAACATGTGACAACAATACTTATGTATAACATCATAAACCATATACCTCAATTTACTTAGGTAACCAAAATATGCAATCCTCCATGATCTTCTCACTATCAATGGACCCATAATCATCCAAAATCCAAAAACAAATCCAACCACCATGCTTATAATCAACCCCCAATCTGCTCCATCGTCTTCTTTTTTCTCTCCTATCGTATGAGTTGCTGCTTCAACTGGTTCACAACCATTAGCTTCAGTTAGTGGAGCTCCGCAAAGTTTGTTGCAAAAGAAGCTAGACTCACCGAAGCTTTGAAGTTGTGTACTTGTTGGAATTCTTCCTGTCAAACTGTTGAAGGACACGTTGAAGCTACTCAAGAAGTTTAAACTTGACAAGCTCATGGGAAGTTCCCCGGAAAGCCAGTTTACAGATAAATCTAACGATATAAGTTCTTTCATGTTTCCAATCTTCTCTGGGATACTTCCACTCAATTGATTTCTTGATAAATTCAACGATTTTAATTCCAATAGGGACATTAGCTCACTAGGAATGTGTCCGGTGAGATTGTTACTCGAAAGGTCTATCAACATCACAAATTGAAGAATACTGCTATATGTGTCCTCTCGTCCTTTTGTCACCAATGAATCACCAGCAATAAATAATTCAGGTCCATTAATGATGTAAGCAAAGTCTCTTGAATTGCTTTCGATGCCGGAAAGGATACTAAAGTTGTTGAAGCATCTCGGAATATTTCCAGATAGGTTGTTATGAGCAAGATCTAATATTTGAATATGTCTAATATGACAAAGCTCATGAGGAATATTTCCGTCAAAACGGTTTGATCTAAGGTTAAGAATTCTTAAACGAGTAAGTTTTGTTCCAATCCATGTTGGAATGCTTCCAGTAAGTTCATTCCTTCCAAGTTCAAGAACATCTAGATCTGTTAAGTTCAAGAACAACAAGTAAGAACAAGTGAAAACAAGAGAAACAAGAATAAGAAGATCGAGCACTCATATTGTTTGATATTAGTTTAGAAGATGAGATGGGAGCTTAATCTAAACTCCAATATTTATAAATACCACTTGGCTGTATGAATGGACTTAAACATCTAGTAAACGTCAAGTCAAGTAAACGAATGGTACACACATTGCACCAGTCTATACGGACACAAATAGCATCAGTTCAGTGTGTGGACATGATAATGAGAGTGATGGATGAATAAATCAATTTAGAATAAGTCAAGGTTAGCTTAGCTGTCATCCAAAGTTAGTGGACATAAATGGAGAAGTCTGTAATCAGCTTTCATTTCAAGTTAGAAAACCAATCAAAATTGGGACCAATTTGTGAAAAGTAGAAATCAACATTTATAGTCAATTCTGAAAGAGTCCAAGTAAACCATGAAATGAAGCTCATATATGGATAGGAGGTGAACTATATTTTGTTCTTTTAGTCTAAATTAATCATCTTTCAATCATATAATAATTTGATAGTTGAGTAAAATGCCAAAAGATCCTCGAGTTAAGTCACTTTTATAACTTTTAGTACAAAATGAAACATTTTTTATCTGTGTCCTAAGGTTTCATTTTTGTTGTAATTTCCATCCAAATCACTAACTCAATTAAAAAGTATTTTTTGTTGGTCGATAGATTCTAATTCCCGACTCACCGAGTCAATGGTGAGCTGGCATAATTAGGGAGAGTTATAACCAAGTTATGTTTCTTATATTTATCTATTATGTTTAATAGCTTAGAGATAATTATTAAGAGATTATTTAGTAATTATCTGTAGGAAAGAATTAGAATTATATTGAGATTAGAATTGCCGAGCACATGGCTATATATGTAATCAATCATCGCAGAGCATGTTGCGTGATTGTGAGAAACAAAGTTTTGAGTAATTTTCTTTGTTAATAAGATTGAAGAGCAGATTTCAGTTTTAAATCTTGTTTCTTATTCTGTGATTGGGACTTGAATTGGTATCAGAACCGGTTCAAGTATTCCCTAAAATCCATCACGTTCAGACCTGATCGAGCAGCAGAGGTGATCAGCAGGCAGCGCTGATTACTGGCTAGTTTCAGAAGACGCTGAAGCAACAGGGAAAGGTCTGTTCGGACTCTGTGTTCAAGTTGGAACTAGGGTTTGATTTAGTGGATCAGAACGGAAGCTCCGAAGGATTGGAGTATTACCTACAGCAGGAAGAAAAGGTCCAGAATGGTAGAAACACAGGCTGGGTCTGGTGTGACTTCCTCAAAGGAGCCGAATACTACGAATCTTCAGTGTCCTATGTTAACAGCTACCAACTATAACATATGGGCAATTCGTATTAAGGCAGTTTTTAAAGTTCATGGAATTTTACAAGCACTGGAACCAGCAGCAGATCAACAAGTCGAAGCCAAGAAGGATGACATGGCTGTCGCACTTTTACTTCAAGCTATTCCAGAAGAGCTCGTGTTTCAAGTGGCGCATTACAAAACAGCGAAGGAAATCTGGGAAGCTTTGAAAACTCGGTATGTGGGTATTGATAGGGTTCGAGAGGCACGAATAGAACAATTAGAGTCGGAGTTTGATTCATTAAGAATGAAGGACACAGAGATGATCGATGATTTCGCATCAAGAATTAGTCAGTTGGTCACAAAAGCTGCAAGTCTTGGAACCGTGTTTGAAGATAAGAAGCTGACTCGCAAACTGTTGGGTTCTGCACCAGCAAAGTTTGTTCCCATTGTGGCTTCAATCGAGCAGTTCGCTGACTTGAAGACCATGTCGTTTCAGGAAGCGATTGGAAGACTCAAAACCTTTGAGGATAGACTTAAAGGAGTAGAGTACTTGAGTTAAAGCCAAAGCAAGTTGTTGTTTACTCAAGCTGAAGGGTCTTCAAAGGTTGAAAGCACTCGTGGTCGTGGCAGGGATTCCACTCCAAGTCGAAACCATAATAGGGGACGGGGAAGGGGTCGGAGATCAGGGCATGCACGAGGTGGGAAAGAGAGCTCGCAGAACAAGTCTGATGATCGTCATAAAGGAAAGAAGGACAAGTCTCAGATTCAATGCTTCAGGTGCGATCAAATGGGGCATTACGCCTCCTCTTGTCCAGAACGAAAACATCAAACTCAAGAATCAAATTTACACGAGACTGAAGGTGTAGATCCATCACTTTTTATGCTGAAGTGCACAAAGGAAACGATTCTCTTAAATGAAGAAAATGTGATACCAAGAAAGTTCGAATCCGAAAAAATGGAGAAAAACACGTGGTACCTCGACAACGGGGCTTCGAACCACATGACTGGTAACAAATCTTATTTTTCTGAACTTAATGAACGGGTAACCGGAAAGGTTAGATTTGGGGATGATTCACGGGTAAACATAGAAGGGAAGGGTTCTATTCTATTTAAAAGTAAGAGTGGTGAACATCGGCTTTTGACTGATGTCTATTATATACCAAGCCTTAGAAGCAATATTATCAGTCTTGGGCAAATTACTGAGACAGGGTGCAGGGTAATTATGGAAGACAATGTCTTACTAGTTTATGATCGCACTAGAAGACTGATGATGAGAGTTCTTCGCTCGGCGAATCGTCTTTATAAAATAAACCTTACCGTCGGTTCACCAGTATGTTTGATGTCAAAATTGGATGATGATGCATGGCTCTGGCATGCCCGTTTAGCCCATTTGAACTTCGAGACAATGAAAAATCTGAGTACAAAGTCTATGGTGCGAGGTATGCCCAAGATTAATCATATTACAAATATTTGTGATTCATGCCTTGCAGGGAAGCAAACACAAAAACCATTTCCAGACCAAACAAGTTTCCGAGCTTCTAGACCTTTGGAGCTTCTTCACGGAGACTTGTGTGATCCGATAGCGCCTCCTACACCAGCTGGAAACAGGTACATGTTCCTAATTGTAGATGACGTGTCACGTTATATGTGGTGTATTTTATTGAAGACAAAAGACCAAGCTTTCGGTCACTTCAAAAGGTTCAAAGGATTGGTGGAAGCTGATACTGGTTATAAGGTGGGGACTTTCAGAACAGACCGAGGTGGTGAGTTTACATCGAAGGAGTTTAACGATTGGTGCGAGGTTAATGCAATCAAGAGACATCTGACAGCTCCCTATTCCCCTCAACAAAACGGGGTCGTTGAAAGGCGAAATCGTACCGTAATAGGAGCTGTCCGATGTATGCTTAAGACGATGAGAGTGCCACATGAATTCTGGGGAGAAGCAGCAAAACATAGCGTTTATGTGCTCAACAGGGTTCCCACTAAGCCGGTTCATTTAAAGACACCTTATGAGGTGTTATTGGGACGGACTCCAAATATCCACCACCTAAGAGTCTTTGGTTGTATTGGATATGCTACTGAGCCAAAAGTGAAATTGGAAAAACTTGATGACAGGGGCAGACCACTTGTGTACTTCGGTTCTGAACCTGGTTCAAAAGCCTACCGGATGTATGACCCGATACAGAAAAAGATCTTTGTAAGGCGTAGTGTTGGGTTCATTGAAAAACGAGGTTGGAACTGGAGTTATGGGCAATGCCAACCTTATTTAAGTGAACTTACAATTGAAATAGGGGCTGATCAGGCGCATGACAGCAGGGATGCAGCTGAAGACGAGGTCAGCGGGTCCGAGCATTTGTCTGATGCTACTGGATCTTCACCCGCTGCCTCTGTTGAAGTTTATGATTCTGGTCAGAGTCAAGACAACATGGAACAATAGAGTTCCAGTGAATCCGGTGCTGAAGTAGTTCCGCAGTCTCCGCAAGTTCGTCGGACAGCACGAGCACATGTGTTTCCGGTTCGACTAAAAGACTTTGTTGTCAAAGATGGTGTCAACAGAGAATGGAATGAAGAGCTACTTCAAGTGTTTGAAGATGAACCAACAACTTATTCACAAGCAAAGGGTAATATGTTCTGGGTCAAAGCAATGCTAACAGAACTTGAATCAATCGAAAAAAATCGTACATGGACATTAACAGATCTCCCTAAGGGTCATAAACCCATAGGTTTGAAGTGGGTTTATAAAATCAAGAGGGATGCAACCGGGAAGGTAGTAAAATATAAAGCAAGGCTTGTTGCTAAAGGTTACGTTCAGGAATACGGAGTAGATTTTGAGGAGGTGTTTGCTCCGGTAGCTCGTATGGAAACAGTAAGGTTAATTATTGCTATAGCTGCATACGAAGGTTGGAAAATACATCACTTGGATGTTAAATCCGCATTTTTACATGGAGACTTGAAGGAAGAAGTCTATGTGCATCAACCGGAAGGGTACGTGAAGAAAGGAAACGAGAATAAAGTGTATAGACTTTCAAAAGCACTTTATGGTTTACGTCAGGCTCCACGAGCGTGGAACCTTAAACTTGATGCTGTACTGAAGAGTTTAGGGTTTGTTCGGTGCAAACAAGAACAAGCGGTTTATGTTATGCATGGTAAAGAAAAACTTTTAATAGTGGGTATATATGTTGATGATCTCGTTGTTACAGGCTCGGATCTGACTCAGATTGCGTGGTTCAAGAAAGAGATGGAAAAGTAGTTTGAGATGAGTGATTTGGGGTTACTTTCTTACTACCTTGGGATCGAGATTACACAGTCTGAAAGTGGTGTTACGGTGAAGCAGGAAGGATATGCTAAAAGAATTCTTAAAGAAAGTGGTATGCTTGATTGCAATTCGGCTAAATGTCCTATGGATCCGGGTGTTAAACTCACTAAGGATGAAGAAGGTGAATCTGTGGATCCAACATCATATAGGCGTTTAGTTGGGTGTCTTCGTTACTTGTTGCATACGAGTCCTGATTTGGCTTTCTCCGTGGGAATTGCGAGTCGTTACATGCAAAACCCAAAAGTGTCACATTTGGCAGCGATTAAACAGGTGCTTCGTTACATTGCTGGAACAACGAGTTATGGGTTACTATATAAACGAGGTACGGGCAAAGAAATTTCTGGATTTAGTGACAGCAGTCACAATCCAGATAAAAATGACGGGAAAAGTACTACTGGTCATGTGTTTTATTTTGGCGAAACACCAATCACATGGTGCTCTCAAAAGCAAAACACTGTAGCTTTATCTTCTTGTGAAGCCGAGTTTATGGCTGCTACATCAGCCGCATGCCAGGCGATTTGGTTACGAAGCTTATACGGAGAAATCAGTGGTGAATCACTTCGAAGAATCATTCTTTATGTAGATAACAAATCAGCAATGGCTTTGATGAAGAATCCAGTGTTTCACGGTCGAAGCAAGCATATAGACACACGATACCATTTTATTCGTGAATGTGTGGAGAAGGAGCAGGTTGCAATAGAGTATATCAGCGGAGAAGAGCAACGAGCGGATATTCTGACCAAGTCTCTCGCGAGAGTCAAGTTTGCTGAAATGCGAGAATTGCTTGGAGTTAAAGACCTCACTATTTCAAGTCGGAAATTAGGGGGGTGATTGTTGGTTGATAGATTCTAATTCCCGACTCACCGAGTCAATGGTGAGCTGGCATAATTAGGGAGAGTTATAACCTAGTTATGTTTCTTATATTTATCTATTATGTTTAATAGCTTAGAGATAATTATTAAGAGATTATTTAGTAATTATCTGTAGGAAAGAATTAGAATTATATTGAGATTAGAATTGCCGAGCACATGGCTATATATGTAATCAATCATCGCAGAGCATGTTGCATGATTGTGAGAAACAAAGTTTTGAGTAATTTTCTTTGTTAATAAGATTGAAGAGCAGATTTCAGTTTTAAATCTTGTTTCTTATTCTGTGATTGGGACTTGATTTTTAAGTCATGGACGATTTTGGCAATTTGCCTATTTAGTTCTTATTTTCTTTTTTATCTTTAAATAAAAAACAAAAAATAATTATAAATATAATATATATATATACATACATTGGCCAAGCTTTATTGGGGCCAGGGGTACCCCCCACCAATTTTTTGCTCATAATGATAATTTTACAAAAGTTTCTGAATTTTTTTGTAGTGTAAAATATTGGATTTTTTAAGAGGTTGTCCCCCACAGATTTGGATTTGAGAGTTTGGCCCCCACTAAGTTTTCGTTCAAGCTCCGCATTGTATACACACACCATACACACTCTATCTCTTTTATCCTACTCTCTTCTCCACCTCCACCTCCATCAGCACCACCACTGTCGCTGTCACAACCACCCCCTTCTATCTAGGCACTCGTACGTCATCTCCTTCCGTCTACCCGTTGTACCAAACATCGGTACCACACGTCTCTCCCTTCGTGCCAAACATCATTAATTTATTATTATTTTTTTGTTAAAGGTAAAAAAGAAAACTAAAAAAAATATTGTATAATTAAATAAATGTGTATATGTATATATATATTTTATTTATAATTATTTTTATTTAAAGATAAAAACAAAAATTCATAAAATTAGAAAACAAAAGAATAAATAGGAAAGTGCCAAAATTTTCCCTGAGGTTTGAAATTGCCAAAATCGTTCATGGGAGTTAACGATATATTATAATTGAGTTTGCCTTTTGGATATAAACTAGAAGGAGCACCCTCCGCGTTGAGGCTGGGTACACATTTTGATAACGAAGTTTTGATAACGAAGCACCTTATCCTATTCAAACCTAATGCTTAACCAAAACGGATTACAATCTGAATTCAAATAAAGAATAGATAACTAATTCTAGCAGACCTGACCTGATAAATTGAAGATTGAAAGACTTTATACTTGAAAATCTTTTATTCTTACTTGACTTTTATTGGTCATCAGCATTTACCATCCATCCCAAAGATCCCTTAAATCTCAGTTTTGGTTGCCTAACTTCGTCGATTTGCTTTTGTAGTCTACCTTCAATTCCATTTCTATTTCCCATTTTCTCTAGCACCTCACATCCTTCAATTCCATTTCTAAGTTCACAATTTTAACTACCCGCATGATTTATAAGGAAGTGAGTTGTACACAGGATATTGATACCATAAAAGCGGACACGACATATATTATTGCAACTGTTGGCACATAAAAAATCATACACAAACAACGTATGTGACGACAATATATCTTAATAATTATATTAAAGCTATCGAAATCTAGGTTGTGTGGCAACCACCATCCCACCATCATCTGCTTCAAGGTGTTTTCGACTTGGGTGCCGATGGAAGCAACTGCAAAACCCAAATCAAATGTCATTGTAACTAAACTATAACTTGCAATAGATAATCGTATGTGAACGGGTTTATGACTTATGAATGTACCTGATAACATGATATGAGCAAGGTGGTGAATCCGAAGGCTCCTGTAACGCGTGGACAGTGGCGGATGTAGCATATAGTAAGGGGGAGCGCCCGCTACCGCTTGGCACTCCGGCGGTAGTGTAAAATTAGTGTAAATTTTGGAAAAATTTGACCTTTTTTCGATTTCGTTACCCTTTTTTTATAAAACGTTACCGCTTCGCGGATTTTCTAGATCCGCCACTGCGCGTTAAGTGATCTTTTTAGGTGCCAGTTGAAGCAGCCCAACAGCAACCACTACATCCATCGTTGCTTTGATCAAGGCCAATGTCCTCTCGTTTGATGTTGCAAGTTTAGCACGATATTGTTCATTCTGCAAGCAAAGGAGGTAAGTAACCAAACTATTATTTTGAAACAAAGTGCAAACCTATTTAAAAAAGGTTGATGATCTACACAAACCTTGTGTTTATCGGCACCCTTGAGTTCCTTACTCAATTTCTTCATTTATTTTGAAAGCCTCCCAAGCTCTCCTAACTGAATAAAAAAAATAAACCTTGAAACTCATATACAAAAAGTTTTATTTTTGAACTGAAGGTAAAAAAGTGACCTAAACTCGGAAGCTATTTTGGCATTTTACTCTTTGATAGTTTTAATAGAGAACACGAGAACCACAGCCAATGGCCTGATCGTAAATTGACCATGATAAATTTATCAAGCCGAATTTTGTTTTTCAATGCCAGTAATAATGTATACATACCCATGGGCATTCAAGGAATTTTTATATATTTTATCTTCAGTATATATAAATAAACATTTTTTTCAATTCTTTTGGGATTTTGGGCATCTAGCCTTCTTAACATGCAGCTTAACCTCAACTCTATCGGTACACTACTAGAAAATAAGCCTTTAATGACGCACAATGTGTGTCATTAAAGGGTATAGATGACACGCGAAAACACGTCAAGGAAGCCCCCGTCATAAAATAAATATGACATGCTTTTGTGTGTCATATGTTTATGACACACATTAATGACACGCATTTACGACACACATGTACGACACACAATGCGTGTCAAGGAAAGCCCTGCCATAAATGAAATAAACGAAGATGACACACGTAAATGCGTGTCATGCTTTTTACCTGATTTTTTTTTAATCTAGAATTATTGATTTTTACATTAAAAGACAATTATTTTGCCAGTTTTTTTATAAAATTTATATATTTTTTATAATTACTAATTTCCACATTAAAAGACAACTAATGTCTCATAATACAAAATTATTACATATTTAACAAAATAATCAACTTTATAACATAATTTTGATAAATAATACAAAATAAATTACATTTATAGCGAAACAATTAAATTTATACAACATTTTACAACATTTTTTTATAAGATATTAACAAATATTATACAATATTTCATAAAATACTAACAAACAAAATTAACAATATTTCATTACAAGATATCATCAAATTGAACAATCTCCATGGGTACGCGATCATCAAATTGAACAATCTCTATTTGTAGACCAAGCGAAATTGAGGTGCGTCGGAGCCGCTGGCCGGTAAAACCTCCCAACACCGGTCACCGGTCGTCGCTTAACTCCGGCCTCCGCTTAATGTTGGCTCCCCAACAGTTGGCTAACATCATGTAATCCAAGTTTTTATGGCCTGAATCGAGCAAAACAAAAAAGAAAATGAAAACCATGGCAGATCTACAATATCTCGAATCAGATCTACAACCCTTTAACCCGATCTCTGTATCTTCATCACCAGATCTGATGAGGTGATGGACGAAGTCGTTTGTTGGCGGCAATAGCAAAAAATAAACCTTCGTGTGAGACTTCGTTCAGATCTACCCGAAGTACTCAAACATTAACACCAACACTGTCGGTACCGGAGAACTCGAGCACTAACATTTTGTTCTTCTTCGATCTTCAATACTCAGTTAGAAATCTAACAAACACAACAACAAAATCAGATCGAAGGTATTAACCAACTGCATAAATTAAACAACAAACACATATGAAACTTACTGGCGAAGAAGTGGATCGCGAAGGGAAGACTTGACTTGGTTTTGTATCGGTGAAAGAAAGGTTTTGATTTTGTTTTGAGTGAAAGAAATTAGAAATCTTGCATTTGGTTTTGATTTTGAGATGGAGGTGTGATATTAACTGAAGATAGGAATATGGACGGTCAAGATTATTCATTTCTTTATATATATGTTGGCTAAGATTATGATCCGTGTGCCGTGCATTTATTTGTTATGGTTAAACTTGAAAATATAATTGCTCCCAAAACCATTATACTTCCATTTATAATTTTCAAACTTGATTGTTCTATAGTTTTATCTATTATTTTCAAACTTGATTATTCTATGTAGGGTGGTAAACAAGCCCAGAGGCTCGAGAGCTACTCGTTATCGACTCGGTTAAAATGTCACACCCTCAAATTACCACTTAGGGAGTGTCCCTGTTAAGCGTGTGACCACTAGTAATGAGCCACCAATTACATTGAATCCATAAGTTTAAAATAAAGTTTCGTCACTTAATAGTAATAAAATCCAAACATAAGTAATTCAAAAAAAACATCAAGTTCAGCGGAAGCGTTAACGTAACATAATGTAAATACTTTCTAAACAACCATAGTAAATAAATGTTTGATAAATAACCCATCAATGCAACCATGACCACTCATGCCCTCCAGCCAGCAAGTTCTTGATCCCAAGTACCTAACGACCTGCGAGCATGTAACAAGTGTATCAGACAAAGCTGGCGAGTTCACAGTTTTAGAAAACGTTTGTTACCAGTTGTATGTAAAACAATTCAATAACCAATGCAAGTAATATTGTTAATATCTCAATTCCGAACAAGACGGCTCCTGAAGTACATGACTGCCCTTTCCCACATACTCCTATCCAGTACTGGGCCCGACTGGGTCATTAGTTCACATCCGTCCTCTCTAGGAGCGGTGTGAGGGTGCCAAACCTAAGTAGCGCTACCAACTAATACCCGTTACCCTCCAGGTAACAACATAAGGGACTTACAAGAATGATAGGTGAGAATATTAACCAATATACCCGTTTTTACCCAAAAGACTTATCCCTCCACGGGATACCCACTGACTGTCCCCAACCACTAGGACGCATGCTCGAATGTAGTGAACTCACCTGTGGTTTGCTCGGTAAGATTAAGACACGTGTTCCCAGTTGGTCAACCAAAACCCTAATGTGGTTACCAATATTAGTTAGTTTCATATTCACACAAACACGTATTCCATACACATACCACACCAGTATTGCACAAGAATTACACAGATCATCACACAGTCCATAACGTTTGACAATTTGCAGGTAATAGAAAACAACCGTCACATATCATGTTGTAGGAATTTATGTCATATAAACATCTCTAACACACGTTCGTGTTTCGGGTAACAGTTTCATAGCCCAACACATCGTTCTATATGGTGTACGGCCCATTAAGTTGGACAGTTCACATATATGGTCCGTTACTCAATTTCATATCATTAGTCCATCAATTATAAAATCAAACACTTCTATACCATCTCATAGTTAGTTTAACATGGCACCAAAACATCCAACAGTCATGATCATCACAACATGATTTCATAATGAAATCATCAACCAAGATCAACACCCTAACTCAATGTCCATATGAATCGGCCCACTACCTGCTCCAATTACACAGCCTTAATTCATCTGACATTACTAATCAACATCTTAAAGGCCTCATTATTATTCGTTACATAACTCAGTATTTCATCACCACTCGTTATCTATACCAAACATTATATCACAAGTTACATACTCATTATTGATTCTAGTTCATACAGTTTACATGGTCCCTATCAATTGTCATACACAAATTATGTAACACTTATCATGAATAAGTACACAATCATGAGTATGAAACAGTACCCTACACAAAGAAACACATTCATACAATTACTTTCAAGTTGGCGGCTGCACATATGTATGGAAAAACATGTGGGGACCCCTTCATCCTATCCTATGCGCCGCCCACCTAGAGGTCATGTGAAAGAGCCTTTAATTGTCACTTTCATATGTTTTAGTTGATTAAAGTCAATTCACTCACATGGGTTCTGACATCACCTAACAAATTCCCATGTATGATCTCATCATATTAATGCATGCAGATCCTATGTACTCACAATTAACAATTCAACCAAACCAATAGAAACTTGTTGCCATGCGACCCATTCTATCTAGCAAGGTCTCGTATTTCAAATTAATGTTAATGCCCTAGATCATACGTTGATCCCCATACACTAATGTCAACAAACAATCAGCCATGAATGACACGATCACCCGTAAACATTTCTGTCATTCAATAACAATCAAATAATGGAGAGATACTAACCGGATTCGATAAAAATACAATGAGGACTTCAAGAGGGAAGAGGTTTCGCAGTCGACTTCCAAGAGAAGAGAGAGAGTGAAAGTGCTAGGGTTTGCAATTGTGTTTCCAAACAAAACTACGTATACTCCTATGTCTACTAGTATACGCACTCATGAAGGGTTGGGCTCGTGTGTTGCAGACTGGACATAAGTGTGGGCCGAGGTGCAAAGAGCCCGTTGGCCATGAGGGATGTGTGCCAAGCAAAACCGCAGCCCGAGTGTGTCAATTAAATTTCACGGTCCAACATAGGTAGTTTCCTAAATTTACCAAACGGCACATACAAGTGTTTAACGGTTTCATGAATAATTAGCCATCATACACGCACAAACATTTAGTGGTGTACGAGTGAAATCACATAAGTCTCGTATGTTCGTAAAATGAAAGCAACTAACCATAAAGACACACGCCAAAGATTATGGAATTTAAAGTCGCGCTAAATCCTTAAATATCCGGGTTGTCACATCATCCCCAACTTGAAAGGAATTTCGTCCCGAAATTCGATAAGTAATCCAAATCGGCAAGATGTTAGCTCAGGATGACTGTGGATTTTTCCGCGGTTACCACATCATCCCCAACTTGAAAGGAATTTCGTCCTGAAATTCACCAATGATATCGGAGGTTAATCCAACCGTTTGCACAACTGAAGATACTGATGCTTCCTCTGATTACTGCGTTCCCACATGAACTCCGGTCCACGCCTTGTGTTCCAACTAACTCTCACGATTGAAATTCGACTGTATTAACAAACCTTGACTTCCTGGTCCGTGTTTTCAATGGATTCCTCAACCAACTGCAACTTGCTATTAATCCTAGGGTGTCGCAAGTGTTTCATCGAACAAGCGCTTCTTTTAGATTCGAGACATCAATGACATCGTGAACGTTACCTAATGCGTCGGGCCAGTCGAGTTTGTAGGCCACGTGACCGATTCTTTCCAGAATTCTGAATGACTCAACATAACGTAAATTAAGCTTGCCATGCTTCCCCAAGCGTACCAGACCCTCCCAGGGTGGGGCTTTCAACATGATACAATCGCCTACAGCAAACTATCAACATTCCCTAGGTTCATCAGCTTCCCTGGCAGTCACGCGTTGCCGCCGAACGATTCCCGATCTAAACAATCTTCCCAAGAGTTTCAAGTACAAGTCCTAGACTCGTAATTAAGTTGTCACCCACCTTAATGCAACAAGAAGATTGACATTATCATCCATACAATGCCCCAAACAGAGCTGTCGAAATACTAGAATAATAACTGCTACAGTAGGACTCAGCCAAAAGTATGTGTCCTTCCAGTTTTCACCAATTCAATCACCCACGTGCTCGCAGCATGTCTTTGAGTGTCAGGGGTTTCGTTTACTCTGACCATTTGCCTTATAAGTAATGCTCATGTCTAAACGTGTGCCAAGAGTGTTGTTTAGTGCCTGTCATAAATCAGGTATGGATCAAATTTAGGAATACAGGAGTTGGCACCTCGTGTCTAAATAGCCGCCTCTCTCAGAGGAATGTTCACAAGCTGTGAAGACTCGTCAATCTCCTTGATTGCAAGAGGGTGTACTGGTTACATGAGACAATCAACGATCACCCAGGTGATATGGTTCCCGTTTCGGGTTGTAAGTAGACTAGCGACAAAACCCATGGCAGTTTGTTCTCCACGTTGACTTTCCCATATGAGTGTTCCTGGTTACTGATACTCCACGTTGACTTTCCCATAAGTCCAACATCATTCCCATACATTGCTAGGTGAGGCTTCATACCCGATCACCAGTACGAGATGTATAGTTCCTAATATCTCTCATCAAAACCCAGATGACTAGAATATCGAGGCCAGTGTGCTTTGGTCAACATAAATTCCCTACAGTTGCCGTATAATGAGATCTACATTCGTTCCAGGAGGTAGCGAATATCGTCCGACCTGTCAACGGTTGCTTTCCCATGCCCCGCATGGATTCAACTTGAAAATAAGATGAATAAAAAAGAGAGGCGGGAAAATAAAAAGCGGATGTCTCAAATGGATGAAACGTGACATATATTGATTTTTTATTATATATATATATAAATTTAGATGTTGAATGTTTTCTAAAAGGTATAATTTTATATATACCGTATATAATAATTACTTCACTAAAAATTCATACTAATGTAATGTCTTTCAAAAAGTATTTTATTTTAAGTGAAAAAATTTGGGGGGAATTACAAGGGAATAAATTTTAGTAGGAGAAAAATTTTAAAAATTGAAATTTGTTTATGGTTGCAAAGGAGGGAAACAAATATTTAACTAGCATAAGTAAAGATGAAAATTTTTATGACATAACAAATGTGTGTCATAACATGAAAAATTGTGTGTCATAAATTCTTAAAATTTAAGAAAAGATGACGGTTTTTATGATATACAAAAATGTGTGTCATAAATTCTTCATATTTTACAAATGATGGCATTTTTTTATGACACATATTTTTGCATGTCATAAAATTAGTGTGTGTCGTTGTTCGTGTGTCATTAAAGGTCTTTTTTCTAGTAGTGGTAGGAATTAAAATTTAAACTAACATCAACGAATAAATTAGAAAAAAAATATATTCAATCCTCGTACTTATAACTTTCTTAATCATTAGGGTATAAGGAGTGGTTAATCACTTGAGAGTGATAAACTTAAAAATCAACCAATGAGAGTGTGCCACGTCATTCAGGGGAAAGTGTTTAAACTATGCTGAAAAGTGTTGGCAATGGTTAGACACTTGCTTAATTGGTAAACTTTTTTTTTATTTTTTATTTTTTGTAAACTAGTATATTTAATATTTAAGTTAATAAATGTAGAATAAATTAACAATAACATTACATTAAATTAAAAACATTAAAATTATATTAAATTAAAAACAATAAAATTACATTAACTTGAAATAAATTAAACTAGTCTTCGTCGGAATCGACCAAAAGGTGGGGTAAATCTTGACTTGCGAGATGATTTATGAGATCGTGTCTTAGTCTCCAATGCGTGTCTTTATCCATCAACTCGCCCAACACCGTATCGTCTAAAGCGGGCTCGACCAGAGGATCCCGAATGTGCATCGGTGCTATCGCGTTTCCGTCGTCTTTCAAAATCATGTTGTGTAAAATAATACACGTGTACACAACACTCCTAATTTTTTTAACGGTTCTTGCTCGCATCGGCCGACTCAATACACCCCATTTCGCCTTCAAAACACCAAAAGCCCGTTCGACGTCTTTTCTTGCCGCCTCATGTTGACTCTAGAATTTCTTTTCGTCTACTTCGTGAGGGTAAGGGATCGACTTCACAAACACGGACCACGGAGGGTAGATTCCATCCATGAGCAAATAATCACGTTTGTATAAATGGTTGTTAACGTAAAATGGACATTTTGGCGCGTTTCCATTTCGTTCCGTTAAAAATAAGGGAGATTGTTGTAGCACATTGATATCATTTTGTGAACCCGATGGACCGCAAAAAGCATGCCAATACATAAATCTTGAGATGCAACCGCTTCGAGCATAACAGTCGGGTATCGGTGATCTCCTCGCATATATTGGCCTCGATACTCTGTGGGACAAAATCGCCAAACGAAATGAGTGCAATCAAGGCTACCGAACATACCTGGAAGGTGATGTTTTTCCTCATGAGCTTCGTATAAAAGTGCCATGTCATGGCTTGTCGGTCTACGTAAGAACTCGGGAGCGTATATTTTGCAAACCGTGTCGCAAAAATATTCTAGGCACTCACAGGAGTTCATCCGCCATTTTGTTTTGGAATGGTTGGGTAAATGTTTGGTATTTTTTGGTTTGGTTAGGGTATAAATTTGAAAGAGTTTGGGTTTGATTTGTGTTAGGTATTTATAGTTTAATTTTTAAAAGAAAATATAATTTTTTTTTATTTTAAAATGCTATAAAGCCGTTACATCCTTCAACGGTCAAATTTTTGGGCTTTTGTTGATCGGTGACCAAACACCGAAGACCAAACTTCACCGCCGGGCAAACTTGGTTGGCGGCGGTGTTCCCGATCGGCAAACACCTTTTGCCGCACCAGTTTTCCGCCCACTCCGTATCCCCTTAGACCATATGTAGTGGTCAAGTCCCATGAAGCTTCGATGGAGGTTTATATGACAAGTGGCGAAACATGTAAGAAAGAGGATTTATATAAAATGTGTGTATAGTGGATGAAGCCTCCTAACCCACTTAGTAATCATTACTTAATTATTATTTTTTAATATCTAAATTTAAAATATATAAAAAGAAATCATTAAATAAAAATATTACAATAACTAAAAACATTACAACAAATTTAAGAACACTCTAAAATTAAATAACTAAAGTCCATATTTTTTCGATAATCGCCTACGCTTTGAGCCAATTCCAATTCCTTTCTGGTTAGGTGGTCGATCAACTTCGAGTAATACTCAATGTCCTTTCCATTTGTTTCTCCTTCATAAGGTCGACCACTTCTTGGTTCTCATGTATACGATGAGCCCTGAGGTCACGTATGTCTTGAAGGCGTTGGTTCATCTTCGCAAACTCTTCTTTCAAGTCGGATTCCCCCAATGATGACTCTGATCGCCTCGATTTTCCACCGCTTCCTTTACCGAGTGGTCGTTGTAGCTCTGTCTCTGGCTCCTCCGCCCCTCCTCACCCGTTTAAGTCGATGTTTCGGGCATCAGACGTTGGCGTTTCGGGCTCACGGACTCGAAGGTTTTTGACTTCTTTGAAGTCTTTCTATTTCCCGACCTAGTAGAAGTCCCTCCCATCGTAGGGACGTTGGCCCATTTACAGCTATTACGAAAAAAAGCCTCCAAACCCTTAAGTACGGAAATTTCCCCGTTCCGTTTGATATTCTACTAAAGCCAACGAGATTATATCCTCATCACTCTTGCCACTTTTTAACCGTTTCTAATACGTTGATAAACAGATTGGAATCTTGTGCATTTAGAGTTCATATCGGACCACTTGTCCGATATGGAATCATGTGGCCGGTAAATCTCCTCTTTTTCGACGTGATCAAAAAAGAGTTCTCGAATTCGTCTAAAAATTAATTTTATTTTGGTTGTCGGCTACAAAAAAAATGAAAAAAATAGTACACTTTTTAACATTAAAGGAATACGTATAAAATAAAAAATATGAAAATATTACCAATTTCGGGATCCTTCGATACGTCGATTCACGCCCGGCTAACGCGTACTTGATGTGTGCAAAATGCAACATATAAATTTCATCAATTGTGGCATAAAACTAACCCTTTTTTAGTACTAATGTTGGAAAAAGTGTGTTTTTGTCTTCCTTTTGTATTTTTAGGATTAAAAGAGCTCAAATGAATAAAAGAAGCAAAAAGGCAGCAAAATCTAACATAATTACAAGAAAAGGAACAAATGTGGCATGCCTGACCCCCAGACAGCATCTTCCCAAGCAAAATCAAGAGAACAGAAGGCTAAACACGCCTCGTGTTCAGTGAACACGGGGGCGTGCCCAAGTGTCAGCAGATAAGACAAAGTTGTAGAAGCTTCTATTGCCCACCACGGAGCCGTGCTCAGTGGACACGAGGCCGTGGTCAACTATAAGATTCGCAGAATCCAGGCAAATCTTGATATTACAGATATGCTTCTGCACACGGGGTCGTGCTCAGCGGACACGGGGGCGTGGTCAACTAATGCAGACAAACTGCAATTAATGAAGAAAGAGAGAAGGATGGACACGGGGTCGTGCCCGAGCTTCTATTCAGCCTATAAATAGGAGGGCTTGGATCTCTTGCAACTCATCCCTTGGCACACCACCTCTCTCACACTTCACCCACCACCCACCACCACCATAACACCATCATCCACCACCATCATCCATTGTCCATCATAGAGTGTGTGAGTCGTCTCGGGATCCAAGATTGATCGTAAGAGTTCTTGACAATCAAAAGCCATGTTTGCCTAAGTCTCTTACATCACTTGGTGAAGACAAGTGTCTAGTGTAATACTTTTTATTTTTAATATTTTCGCACTTTTTACTTGGTTATGTATTAATGACTTTAATAACTAGTTTCTTATGTTGAAGGTGATTCTTCCTTATCGTTTGTCCGTGGTGTCTTGACATTATTTTACTGTCTATATAAAATAAAAGATTTTCACCATTCATATCTCCACGGTCTATATGGAGGTATGTTGGCTACCTGGTCTGGGGTTAAGGGAACGGTTTGGTAAAAGTCTTGCCATTGTTCAGTGTATAGATCCTGCAAAGGACCTGGGTCAAATTTAGTAGGACCTCCTTCAATACCCACCGGTATTTGATGGCGGGGGTCCAAACTCTTTTATCCCCTCATAAGTTAAGCTACTATTAATACTTTAACCCGGCTACTTAGGACTGTATCCCTGCTGACTCAGACTACTTAGCCGAGGGTAACGTCACCTTCAAAAGAGGGGCCTACCATAATATGCATTAATAACTTAATTAATTACCTTTCAATAATCCGACCCTTTAAGATTGTATCCTTGCTGACTCAAACTACTGGGTTAAGGGTAACGTCACCTTCAAAAGAGGGGCCTACTACAATAACTAAGATAATCTCTTAAAAAGTGCAAAAGTGCGGAAATAATCAAAGGTTACACTATACACGAGTCGGAGCCAAGTGATTCATCTTGTCTATCTGTTTTATTTTCAGCATTTTAGTTAGTTTTTATTTTTCTAGTTTAAAAACCTTTTTCTAACTTTTTGATTTGATTAGACGTTGAGGATAAACCGGTACTAAAAGCTCTTGTGTCTTTGGACGACCTCGGTGTCTTACCAACGCTATACTACGCTCATGATGGGTGCACTTGCCCATATGTGTGTTTAGTGTAAGTAAATATCGTGTTTTATAAATTTAAAACTTGACTAAAAAAGTGTAAAAGGGCATAAAATTTACTTAAACTTATATTACACCTAACGCACATCAAGTTTTTGGCGCCATTGCCGGGGACACAAGGATTTTAAGAAAGTTAGAAATCAACGGCCTAATCGTTTTTTCTAATTTTTCTGTTTTTTTTAGGATTTTTCTTAATTTTTCTGCTTCTGCAGAACTCAGCACGGGCCGTGCCCGCTGAACACGCCCCGTGCCCAATCATTGGAACTGGCAATCTTGTTTTAAGTCAGACAGTAAGCTGAAAACGGGGCCGTGCCCACCCAACACGCCCCCGTGCCCAAGATTCAGTATCTAAAAACAGAACCGTAAGATCCCGACGGTTGGTAATTTCTGACACAAACATGAGTGATACTGATAATTTTTACTTTCGCCACTCTTATGGTACGTGGTGTCAAATATGTGGCGGTTCCCATAAAGAATTAGAATGTTATTTTCTAAATTATAAGCCCCACTATATAGACCCATTGTTTTCCTGTAGCCTTAAGAGGGGCGAAAGTAAAAATAATCTCTATCTCTCCCTCGAATGCTCTCAACCGGATCTTCTAGGAGAAATGCTTCTTGATGAACTATTTCAAATGGAAGATCTAATTCTTAATTGGTTAGAAGAACTTAGGATAGATTTCAATAATTTATCTCAAGACGATAACCAAGAAGAAGTGTTGGGATCGCATTCAAACAACTTCGTTGTTCCCGACGATACTTCTAACTCTAGTGAGGACTTGAGCGATAGTCGTCCCTGTGTCGATTGTGCCGTGAAGGACTCCCCATCGACTTCGTTCGATGCATACATAGACCTGAGCGATTCGGCATACACTTTCTTTAATGAGAGCCCGGGAAAGGGTTGGACTTGTCCACCTACTTATAGCATAGGAATCACCCTCACCGACAACCTCTTGCGTTCTCGCCTTAATCTAGAACAATTAAGGTATCTTAGGCACTTTGGGGTTGTTCCATCCAGTAAGGAACCACCCGATCCGGAAAAAAGTTCCTTAGAAATAGACAAACTTCATAATCAGCCATTCGACACGGGGCCGTGCCCAGGTCAACACGCCCCCGTGTCCACCAAAAGATTCCTTTCTGACTTTTTGTCAGAATGCGGACAAAATGTGTCAGGATCTTGCCTGCACACTGGGCTGTGTCCAACGGACACAGGGCCGTGTCCAGCATGCTGTCGTTTTCTATAAATGCAGCCAAGAATCCTGCACATTTGGACCATCCAAGGACAGAGATTTGAAAGGATCTTCTCACATACCATCCTAGGTATTTTCTAAAAGAAGGTTCTAACAACCATCTTGTCCTTTCCTCTTTTATACATTGCCTTCTTCTTCCTCTTTCTTGGTGTTGTTCTTGCATCAACACCTCCATTGGAGCTTGTGATCACCATGATTCCAAGCTCTATTGAGATGTTTATTAGGTTTTTGTTCAAGGAATCTTGTTAAAAATAAGTTGTACAACATTGTTTTAAGTTATTTCTGCTAAAAAATGCTTCATAAGTTGAAAAAATAATTTGAAACTCCAAGATTCTTTGTTCCAAAAATCTGCAGAAAGTTGAACACGGGGCCGTGCTCATTGAGCACGGGGCCGTGTCCGCCATACTGTTTCATTAAAATGAACTATTTTTTGTTTGTTTTCGTAGAATGTCTAGTCAAAATAGTGGAACCTCTTCTGCGCACTCCAGAAACAGTCGAAGGGAAAGAAGGTTATCAATTGAAGCAACTCTCGTACGATACGTAATGGCATTACGTGAAGCTCTTGACGAGATGACTTCGGTAGAGGAGGTCCTAATAGACCGTATAAATTATCTTACGGTGGGGTTGGAAAACAGTTTTCAAGAGATTAACCTCTTGCACCAGAGGTTAAACATTCTTGTAACACCTCCCATGGAACCAATCCTCCCTCAAGAGGATTGGAACCTAGCACTTGGAATCAACAATCCTACCGGATGGGATGACCTTCCAGCGGAACCGCCTCTTGAAGATCTACAAGAAGTCCCGGTGGAGGTTGTACCTCCTCAAACCGATGCCAATGAGCCCGCCTTTCTTCTCCCAAGGGAGATAGAGGAGTGGCTCGCCGACGTGTAAGGAAACCATGCCCGGAAAAAGAAGTTCTTCAAACCAAGAGAATAATCTCTTTGGAAATTTTGCTTAGTAGAATAAATTTTAGGCTAGAACTTCTTGATTTAGATTTCTTGTGCTTCTTTGACCTGCTTATCTAGGATTTTAACTTTTAGGACTAATATGTAATTCTCTCTATGATTTAATGAATGATGGTTTTAGTTAAATTGGTGTTTGGATGATGTTGTAATAAGTGAAACACAATCGGGATGGCAAAGGATAATAAGGGAAACTTGCACCAGCACCCCTTGCAGGAAAACAGGACCATCCGACGAATTTTCCTCATTACAGCAGGTTCAGCACGGGTCGTGCCCGCCCAACACGGCCCCTTGCTGAACAGTCTGCAGAAAATATCCAGTTCAGGTAAACTGGACACGGGTCGTGTTCACCCAACACGCCCCCGTGTCCAGGCTTCTGTTTCTTTTGACAATTTTTTGTTACTGGCACCTGAACACGGGGCCGTGCCCGGACAACACGGGGCCATGTCCAGACGCCCAGTAACTCAAATTTTTGCTTTTAACACCTTTTTACACATTCAATCAACCTAAAAACTTATTTTTGGGACACATTGAGGACAATGTGTAATTTAAGTGGGGGGGGGGGGGGGATGCTAAAACTTTGAATCTTTCAAGTCCTAATTACAAGCCTTACACAAAACTCTATTGGAACCGCTAATCACCCCAATTTTTTTCAAAAATTTTCATTTTTTTACTTGTCTAGGTTTAACTTGGGAATTTCAAATTCTAACAAAAAGTTATATTTTTACAAATTTACAACCGATAGCGTCGTGATAAAAAGAACCAACATAAAAAAATTATGAAACGGCATGACAAGCTTAGTTAAAATTTGATTATATATATACTTGATCACATAAAAACCCATTCCCACAAAAATGAGTTTTGAGCCTTTATTGAGCATACAAATACATATCTTTAAACTAAATGCTCATCTTTCGTTTCTTGTGTGAATAGCCGCTTGGTTCTTACGACTCTAGAACTTGCCATGACGATACATTCCCGGTCCTTACCAACTTAAACCCGAGTAAGTAAATGATGGAGGCATTAGGACTAACCCTCTTTATTTCTACACCATTATTTTTCTTTTTTTTTACCACCTACCCAAAATCCCCCTAGTTAACCCCTTTGAGCCTAAACCTTTTCATTTCTTAACCCAAACCAAACACCCTTTCACCCACCAAAACCTTTTTATTTTTAACTCTTTGTTTTAGTAACAAGCTCGGTTTCGTATGACATTTCAAAAAAAAAAAAAATTGATGATGAAGATGAAGCAAAAGAAATAAACAAACAAGTTCATCAAAAATAACTTTGTTTGAAAAATAGCTTCATCAAAACAAAAATTTCAAAAATAAAAAGTCTAACGAAAACCGACTCTTTTTTACGCCTTTCGCCCTTTTACTAACCACTAACCCAACCACCTACCTTAAACCCAAGCCTAACCCTTCACCCAAAAAGTCCTCTTGATATTTACAAAGGTATATAGTTAAAAAGGAGGAAGATTGATTGCTTGACAAGCCTATGGTAGGAGTAAGTTCCATGCCGCTCTCGAGTGATTCACTAAAATACATCTTCGGTCGAGTGTTGAGTGATCCCCCGTGAGGTATGTGAACTTGTATATAAATAGAATTTTAAAGAGGCATGTTATGCCCTAATAAGTAATTTATCTTATGAAAAGTTTTAAATAAATCATGACGAATAGGATTGTAAATAAATAAAAATAAAACTTAATAAAGAATCTTGGAAATCCCGACACTCTATGACAAGCCCAAAAACCTTCTCTTCTACCCATTCCATTTGGAGTGTAAAGCCACATTATAAAGAGTTTTGCTTGAGGACAAGCAAAGATTCAAGTGTGGGGGTATTTGATGTGTGCAAAATGCAACATATAAATTTCATCAATTGTGGCATAAAACTAACCTTTTTTAGTACTAATGTTGGAAAAAGTGTGTTTTTGTCTTCCTTTTGTATTTTCAGGATTAAATGAGCTCAAATGAACAAAAGAAGCAAAAAAGGCAGCAAAATCTAACATAATTACAAGAAAAGGAACAAATGTGGCATACCCGACCCCCTGACAGCACCTTCCCAAGCAAAATCAAGAGAACAGAAGACTAAACACGCCCAGTGTTCAGTGAACACGGGGGCGTGCCCAAGTGTCAGCAGATAAGACAAAGTTGTAGAAGCTTCTATTGCCCACCACGGGGTCGTGCTCAGCGGACACGGGGCCGTGGACAACTATAAGATTCGCAGAATTCAGGCAAATCTTGATAGTACAGATATGCTTCTGCACACGGGGTCGTGCTCAGCGGACACGGGGGTGTGGTCAACTAATGCAGACAAAATGCAATTAATGAAGAAAGAGAGAAGGACGGACACGGGGACGTGCCCAGCGGACACGGGGCCGTGCCCGAGCTTCTGGTCAGCCTATAAATAGGAGTGCTTGGATCTCTTGCAACTCATCCCTTGGCACACCACCTCTCTCACACTTCACCCACCACCCACCCCCACCATAACACCATCATCCATTGTCCATCATAGAGTGTGTAAGTCGTCTCGGGATCCAAGATTGATCGTAAGAGTTCTTGACAATCAAAGGCCATGTTTGCCTAAGTCTCTTACATCACTTGGTGAAGACAAGTGTCTAGTGTAATACTTTTTATTTTTAATATTTTCGCACTTTTTACTTGGTTATGTATTAATGACTTTAATAACTAGTTTCTTATGTTGAAGGTGATTCTTCCTTATTGTTTGTCCGTGGTGTCTTGACATTATTTTACTATCTATATAAAATAAAAGATTTTCACCATTCATATCTCCACGGTCTATATGGAGGTATGTTGGCTACCTGGTCGGGGGTTAAGGGAACGGTTTGGTAAGAGTCTTGCCATTGTTCAGTGTATAGATCCTGCAAAGGACCTGGGTCAAATTTAGTAGGCCCTCCTTCAATACCCACCGGTATTGGATGGCGGGGGTCCAAACTCTTTGATCCCCTCATAAGTTAAGCTACTATTAATACTTTAACCCGGCTACTTAGGACTGTATCCCTGCTGACTCAGACTACTTAGCCGAGGGTTACGTCACCTTCAAAAGAGGGGCCTAACATAATATGCATTAATAACTTAATTAATTATCTTTCAATAATCCGACCCTTTAGGATTGTATCATTGCTGACTCAAACTACTGGGTTGAGGGTAACGTCACCTTCAAAAGAGGGGCCTACTACAATAACTAAGATAATCTCTTAAAAGTGCAAATGTGCGGAAATAATCAAAGGTTACACTATACACGAGTCGAAGCCAAGTGATTCATCTTGTCTATCTGTTTTATTTTTATTTTATTTTCAGCATTTTAGTTAGTTTTTATTTTTCTAGTTTAAAAACATTTTTCTAACTTTTTGATTTGATTAGACGTTGAGGATAAACCGGTACTAAAAGCTCTTGTGTCCTTGGACGACCTCGGTATCTTACCAACGCTATACTACGCTCACGATGGGTGCACTTGCCCATATGTGTGTTTAGTGTTAGTAAATATCGTGTTTTATAAATTTAAAACTTGACTAAAAAAGTGTAAAAGGGCTTAAAATTTACTTAAACTTATATTACACCTAACGCACATCAGTACTCCTCGTCATCTTCCCACATTTGCACTTTTTTTTGGTTCGGGTTAGTTCTTTCTTTTTATGTGACGCCCATTTCCCTCGTCGGGTTTGGTCCGGTTGTGTCTCCGAGACACAGTCGGGCTCCCTTTGTGAGGACCCACAACCTTGCGACGAGCCGTAACCGTAACCATGAGACGAGCTGTAACCGGTTTGGTTCGGGTCTTGCTCCAAACCGCCGTTTGGACGAGTAGAAACGAAACGCGGGTTGTAGGGATGCATCATTTTTATAGTGGTGTATTAATTGTAATGTAAACGAAACGGGGAAGGGCAAGTTTTCAGCCCATGGTGCCAAAGGAGGGCGCCGAGAGGGGGGGGGGGGGGTTCCTGGAGCTATGGCCTCATATGGAGCCCCATAACACGCAACTACACATAGCGTTTGAGTTATAATTCTTACGATGCTAAAATATATATGTATAATAGTTTGGTATAGTCATTCAAAAAGTATATATATGTAAATTACTATTTTTATAAACTATAATTATTAAAAGTTGAAACGAGAAAAAGTATGTTTATTTTGTTATAGATAAAAATAAAAGAAAATATGTGGACGTAAGTAAGGTCATTTTGTATGTAAAGGTATGGAAGAGAGTTTTGATTAGGATAATTAGAACAAGTTGCAAAACAATTTACAAAGGTCGACATAATTAGTAAATGAGACCGTTGTATGAATAAATCAATCAAGTTAACATCATGTATTAAATTTTGTGTTTATTAATGTCCCCACACCCTTCTAGATGTGGTGAGTAGCTCAATTGGTTTGACCTTATTTCTTTGAGTATAGTACACGATGGACTGAGTGTGGTTTAGAATAATTTTGGATTTCATCTTTATCTTTTCAAAAGTATACGGATGGTCTCAATTGTTTACACTTTATAACGCATTTAATTTCTAACTTTACCAAAAGTCACATGGATGGCACCAGTGGTTTGCACTTAGTAACGAATTTAGTCCCTAACTTGGACATGCTTGAATCTTAAGATTTGTTGGTTGGGGACTAAATACGTTACAAAGTGCACACCACAAAGACCATCCATTTACTTTTGAAAAGCGAAGGACTAAATCCAATATTTTGGTAAATCATAGGGACCATGTAATACTACAAAATCCTAATTTTGACTAACGTGTTTAATTTGAGTACAACTAGAAATACTTAACCTAGTTAATTAATATTCTCTTTAAAGAAGAAGTAAGTGGTGTCCAAATAAAACAACTAATGAAACAATAGGGTGAAATTGGTCGCAAATCTTGTGTATGAACCTTGATTATTGATCATCTAGACTTATTAAGAGGAACTTGAAAGTACCAATATTGGCTGGTTTTGATAGTATGACATAAATTTGTAAAATTCGGCGAAAACATGTCTCATACAAACCTGACCCAAACCGGATTCTACGTGTTAAATAAAAATAAGATGTTTATTCTATTTTTTAGTATTGTAATTACATTAATGTTTTAATACAATTAAATAAATGTATAATTATTGATTAATGAAAACCTAGTTAATTTAGTTAGTTACTGAAAACAAATCACTAACTAAGTTATACAAGATAATTATGTTAGGATCTAAACTAACAGGGACTAAAGTTGCCACCTCCTAAAGCTTGTTTTAAAAAAGAATCAAACCCGGGTCTGTAAAACCCCTAACGAATTGGCCGGTTCATAATATTCAAGTTTTGGGAACTATATCAAAATCGAATGAAGCTGTTAGTATGAGAGTTCAGTTATAAATAAAGGCTCTAGTTCAGCATCCAAACGATTTCACACCCAAAATTTGCACAAAAAAACTCTTTATCTCGACGTCTACATTCGCCGGAACTTTAGACCCGCCGGAATTTCTATATCCTTCATCTTTCAAACGCGACCGTAAGTTGTTTTACCTGCCCTTTGATCGGTTTTAATAGGCGAGCAAAACCCCTAACTCAATTTATTGTAACAATGTTAGTGTTATGTGAATTTGATGATTAAGCAAGTTAGGGTTTCGGTTAGAAGATGACACAGTCTCAGTTTCAGTTTCTGATAAATTAATAAGTTTCTCAAAAATAACCAAACAGCTTATGTGGTGCAGATTCTCACTCGGATCCGTCGGATCCAGGAAGCCACGGTGACACGAGACGTACCATGTGAATAATAAAAATCTAAAATAACTAATCAATACAATTAGTTGTGATTTTGTCTATATTATATTCATAATTTCGTATTTTATACTTTTAGGGTAGTTTTAGTCATTTGAAGATCCCTCTTTCATTGTATGCTTATGTTAAGAAATCACAAAATGCAACCCGTTAGTAAATCTTTTCCTAATTCTCTCTCTCTCTCTCTCTTTTTTTTAAATCATTTACATGTTTTGGAGTGTATCATGTGCATTGTTTCGTCACTTCAAGTTTTCATTATCCAAGAACGTGCAAGTTTCAATTGTGTAATTATGTGGTAGTTGTTTATTGTTTGTGTTACTAACCATTGTCGCTAACCAGAATCGTTAGTAATTTTCACATGGATCTATAGGCTGACTAGGTTCCCCACAACCATGGGTTGTAGTATGACAATTCGGGTTTTTCCCTTCACGTTCCACCTTACGTTGTAATTTCGTAAGCCTTGTTAAACATGGCTTAATATATATAACTGATTGTTTAAGAATGTGGGTGTATATGAATAATTAGGCTAAAGGGTATGGGGAGGGTCATCCCCATGAGGATGGTATGGGGAGGGTCATCCCCGTGAGGATGGGCCGCCGCGTAGGACGCCACATCACCATCCTCCATGGGATGGCCCTCTTAGCTAAATGAAGGGGGTGGAGGATGGGGCCCCACACTATTTATAAAAACAATTAAAAATATAAATTGATTTGATTTTAGAGAGAGAGAGAGAGAGAGAGGAGAGAGAAAGATGCAAGAGAGAGAAGAAGATGGCCCGTCGCCAACGTCCTTGGGCCGACGGAGAAGACGGGACGCCCATGAGGGGGGCGGTGTGGGGGTGCGGCGCCGGGGCTGGGCTGGCCCCCATACCAGGTAGTCTTATGATTATTATTGTGAACATGTTAAACAAGCTTGGACACAGTTCGTTGCTCTTTCTAAAAATATGGAGCATATACATTGTTTGCTTGCCACCTATTCAATTGTCATAACTCATAACTTTGATAAAACTGCTGCTTTTTCTATTTTCCGTTTGCTTGCATTTGTTATTTTTAGTTGCTTACATTTTAAATTGATGATATTGACAGGCCATTACCTACAAGCATTTCTTCATATAAGGTATCTTCATAGACTTCATGCTTTCTTGCTGCTTCTGTAAAACGGAGCTTTTTTTTTTCTAAGTAAAAAGCTTCCCCTATATGACATTGTGAAGGGATCTTCAGATGAGTTTACTGATGCCAATGTGCAACTTGCATTGGCTGTTGTAAGGAAGCTACAAGAAATTAGGGAAACCCGAGCCCGCATTGTAAGACATCTTTATTTTCCGTTTCATTTTCTTAATTTGAAGTATCTACTAGACGTGGCAATATGGGCGCTTTTGGTACGGGTCCAAATGGATAACTTTTTTTACATTAAAACTATGTTGACCCAAAACACTTTTTGTCCCAAATTTGTGATTTTGATTAATAAATAAATTGTATTTCAAATACGATTGCTATAAACATGTTCTTTCCAGAACAATATAGTTTTTTGAACAAAGGTGAAGCAAATTTTTTTTAATTCGACCCAAATATGACCCGAATCAACCCATTCACAAGTAAATGCATCGAAATTGCCACATCGTTTGATGGTATACGCATTTTGAACATAGTGTTTGATGTAGGTGTTCCCTGACAAGCCAGAAAGATGTAGAGCCTCAGAGCTATTCAAATCAGCTATTGATTTGGTAAGTGAAATAATAAATCCTTTTAGAACTAATTTCTCTAAGGATTTATTTAACGTTTCAAAGTATGTAAATTGGTGCACTTGAAACAATAGATGTTGTTCAACAGAAATACCCAGATGTCCTTGTTCCAGGTTGATGGAATCACTATCGGTTCTTTGGATGATATTCCAGCTGGCCCTGTTTCTTCCTTCTTCAAATCTATACGCAACACACTCGGTTTTGATTTTGATTTTGACGATGAAAATGAAGGTTAGTTGTATAGTAAAACAAACCTCTATATACTTACATATTGCAGCGTTTATTTTAATGTGAAAGAGGAATATATACTTGTGATCGTATTGACAAATATAGTGTATACTAAATAGAATGTAATCTAGATTTAAATTATTTGATTATGTATTTAGATTAGATATTGGTCATAAGGCAGAAAACGAAAGTCAAACTTGACAAAAGTCAAAGGCTGTTAATTGGCAGTTAATGACAGTTTTCTGGTACCCCAAATGAATGGGTACAACTACCTTGTTCGTATCGTTTCATAGACTATAAATAGGCGCAAAATTGTATGGATACGTAGATCAATTACATAATCTAAAACGGTCTGCATTGACTTTCGTTGACAGACCAAATTTATCCAAATTGATCCCATGTTCTTGTTCTTGATGCATGATTAATTCTTAATTAAGTGTTCTTGATATCCAACAATAATTACAATTTTTGTTGCATAAGTGATCCGTTTAGGACAATTCTTTATAACTGACCCGTTTATGACACAGATAGGTGGCAGTGTGACAAATCGCCAACACTTTATGTATTCATTTGTTGCAGCACCCGTGAACTTGCTACCACCGAGACATATCTGGTACGGGTGTATTTTCTCTTATATGGATTGGTTGAGTAACGGGTCAAATCGGCTCAGGTTGAAAAAGGTGGTTTTGGTACATGCAAAAAAGAACAAAATCGGTTTGGTTGACCAGCAAACACTTCTTGCCGGTCCACTATAAAAAAAAATTTGAACAGTTAATGTGCTAATTTTGTTTTAGAAACAATATTGTTGGTACAATAATTAAAATATCTGAATAAAACAATATTGGTCCATGCTGACGTGCAGGAAAAATTTGGGCCATCAACACCCGCGCTCCTATTTAATCTGGAACTCGAGACGTTGCGGTAATATTAATGTGGATTTAATTTCAGATAAAATTCATATATGATGTCATTCATTTTAGTTTTTTTCTCTATGACAAATGGATCGGTTGGATTTGGCAGAGCTGACCTTGGTCTTCTTGGTTTTCCACCGAAAGATTTACACTACCGATTTCTTTCTCAATTTACTCCGGTCTTTTATATTCGGATAAGAGAGTATTCCAAGGTAGTTCCTATGATCTTATGATTTTATTTAGTTTAATTATTTTTTTATTGTAAGGTTTGACATTACTTTGATAGATATTTTTACTTTAAAAGGAAAAGACAGTGGCAGTAGCACCATATATTGTGAATTACACTGGGCCCTCTTCCGCCAATACCCTGGTAAGAATATTAGTTTTGACATTACTTTGATGACATGTCAGCAGCCCCATCTGATGCTATATATGCATGTAATAAATATATTTACAAGTTTCACTAAAGTTATCTTTTTTTATAACAATTAGCTTTAAAAATTATGAAATGTCTTCACATGCCACATCATAATTTATTAGATGAATACTTCTAAAAACAATCACAATATAATGACAAAAAAATGCTACATCATTAAATATTTAATAATCAGAAAAAAGACCTGTTGTTGCAGGACCCTGGCAGGTGATGCTTAAGCAAACTGATAATTCGTATGCTTGTGTTGCTGAAAGTGAAACCCACTTCACCCTTAATGAAGTAAGTATGAATTGCTACTCGGTTCCTTAGTGGTGGCAAACCGGTTGGGTTGGAAAACTAGTCAAAACATGGTTGAGTCAAACAGGTACCTTTTGTATGAGTTTGGTTGACCCAATACACTCTTTGTCCATTTTTTTATAATCAGTTGAGAGGTGTTTGACATTGCTTATTTATGCTTATTAGCACAAGCAGGTAATAAGTTTTTGACCCAATACACTCTTTTTCCAATTGTTTATAATCAGTTGAGTTCATCAATTAGCGTTCCCAAACACCCCAGCTCCATTGGCCCAATATGGTGACATAGTTGATTACAAAAATTATCTTATTTTAGTAATGTTTTATATAAATTATGTGGGAAATTTTATAGAATGTTTGACCCCTTTCTTTTTAAGCTGATCTTTCTTTTATATTACTCGTTCGACCCGTTAGGGATAAAAGGTAACCCGAATCAAAACATTCATAGACATTTGTTTGGTATGGGCAGACGAAAGAAGAACTGCTAAGGGTTCTTGGACTGAGGGAGGAACAAGGAAGCCAACTTGAGTTCCTTTGTAGGGGCTATAAGGTAATTTTCTCATTTCTATTTGTTCCTCCAAAATACACCCTCCCCCTCATGAAATTTGTAGTATGTATTTTTCTAGAAGAGTTAATTACGTTTTTTTCGTCCCTGTGGTTTGTTGAAAATAACCATGACAGTCCATTAGTTTTAAAAATTGCTAAAATAGTCCCTGTACTTTCGATTTTGTAACAATTACAGTCCACTCGCACTAAAGCCTTCTAGTTATTCTGTTAGTTTATTTGAAATGACCATAATGCCCTTGTTACTAAAATAAAAATAAAAATAAATAAAGAGTTAGTTACGCCATTGTAGATAGATGAAGTTGTTAACCGCCAGTGAGTTGAAGGTGGAAGTTGTGAAAGTACTAGTACTGTTTTGGCAATTTTCTAATGGACGGTAATAGTTATTTCCAACAAACTAGGGGGCGAAAAGCGTAATTAACTCTTTATTTATTTATATTGAGTTTTAATAACAGAGGCATTATGGTCATTTCAAATAAATTAACAGAATAACTGGATAGCGTTAGTGAGGGTGGACTGTAATTGTTATAAAAGTGAAAGCAGAGACTGTTTCTAGAAAGTTCTAGTCTAAATTACTCATCAGCCCATCATCCTCATTATCATTACCATCATCATTTTAAATAAATTTGATGGTAATTCACAAGCTATTTCTTGGCTATATAACTATATCTTTATACACTAATCCATCTTTAAATAAGATGATTTATAAAAATACATGCATATTGATTCACTTTGAGCGGCTTCCAACCAGTTTGACGTGATCAGCTTGTTTTCATTTTAGTCACTTTCTCATTTTATCTACATTTTGGTATAATTTGGTGTGTTTTCTGCAGACTACAACATGGTGGGAGGAAGACGTTGATTTGGAGTTATCTTCAGCATGGCGTATTTAAGTTGAACCCGATAAAAACGGGGCCTGGTCATGATCATTTAATATTGGTTTTACATGTATATCAATCAATACTCATCTTTCTTCTTAATATTTTTTCTCTAAAGTTTTATGTACTTCCATTTTATATATTAAACATAAAAAGACGATCAATATAAGGATTCATAAAACCCCCAACATAGCTATGCAAAAACCTGTGGTTGAGAAATTTTTCTGTCCTACAGGTTTATTAACCTCAATTTCCCCCAGATTTGTCGCATCCATTTTACACCTTTTTTACTGCTTCAAAGGAAATGATCATCCAAAGAACAAACTTACTAACACAAACAACACGACATAACATTATCCAGTTTTCAAATTTTGAGGTAAAGCATGAAAGATAAAAATATTACAACATCAACAAGAAAACACGTGACAACAATTTGAGGTAAATCAAACATATTACAACATCAAAAAGAAAACATGTGACAGCAATACTAATGTATAACATCACAAACCATATACCTCAATTTACTCAGGAAACCAAAATATGCAATCCTCCATGATCTTCTTACAATCAATGGACCCATAATCATCCAAAATCCACTAACAAATCCAACCACTATGCTTATAATCAACCCCCAATCTGCTCCATCCTCTTCTTTTTTCTCTCCTATTGTATGAGTTGCTGCTTTAACCCATTCACAACCATTAGTTTCAGTTAGTGGAGCTCCACAAAGTTTGTTGCCAAAGAAGCTAGACTCACCGAAGCTTTGAAGCTGTGTACTTGTTGGAATTCTTCCTGTCAAACTGTTGAAGGACACGTTGAAGCTACTCAAGAAGTTTAACTTTGACAAGCTCATGGGAAGTTCTCCAGAAAGCCTGTTTACCGATAAATCTAACGATATAAGTTCTTTCATGTTTCCAATCTTCTCTGGGAGACTTCCACTCAATTGATTTCTTGATAAATTCAACGATTTTAACTCCAAGAGGGACATTAGCTCACTAGGAATGTGTCCGGTGAGATTGTTACTCGAAAGGTCTATCAACATCACTAATGGAAGAATACTGCTATATGTGTCCTCTCGTCCGTTCATCACCAATGAATCACCAGCAATAAATAATTCAGGTCCACTAGTGTCGTAAGAAAAGCCTTCTGAATTGCTTTCGATGCCGGAAAGGATACTAAAGTTGTTGAAGCATCTCGGAATATTTCCAGATAGGTTGTTATGAGCAAGATCTAATATTTGAATATGTCTAATATGACAAAGCTCATGAGGAATATTTCCGTCAAAACGGTTTGATCTAAGGTTAAGAATTCATAAACGAGCAAGTTTTGTTCCAATCCATGTTGGAATGCTTCCAGTAAGTTCATTCCTTCCAAGTTCAAGAACATCTAGTTCTGTTAAGTTCATTAGAGAAGAATGTAATCTTCCAGAGATCTTGTTCCCATCCATGTTCAGATACCGTAAATGTAAAGAACCCAATGTTCTTGGAATCTCACCAGACAAACTGTTATTCCCCAAATTTAAGACTGACAACCACGGACATTTCACCCAACACTCTGGAAGGTCACCCGACAAATGATTATTTCCCAAATTAAGAAATAACATACTTGTCATACCACTGGAGCACAAGAAAGGATGTAACGATCCCCAAAACCCATTTGAGTTAATGTCAATAACTTGAAGTGTTTCAGGGATACCAGAGAACGTTAATGGTCCTCGGATATGATTATTTGACATATTCAAATACCATAGCTTGGAGAATGATCTTACAAATGATCCGGGCATGGGCGATGAAATGCCTGCGTTGCTTATGTCTAATATCTCTAAATCTTTCTGTGATTGCAACCACAACGGAAATTGAGGCCCTAAAACCCAAGATTTCAGAAACAAGAATCTCAACTGGAAAGGGGGAATCCAGTTTGCAACTTGCAGCCTTAAGATTAATTTGTTAGCTGATCCCTCTAGATCTTTCAAGCTCACTAGTTTGATAAAGTGAGCTTCTGTCACAACACCTGTAAGCAAATTATGAGAAAAATCTAAAGAAGTCAACTTTGAAAGTTGTCCGAGGCTATCAGGAAGGCTTTCATTTATTTGGTTATGACTAACATCCAACCGTTCCAATGATGATAATCGCCCAACTGAGTATGGAATGGGACCAGAAATTTGATTATCAGTAAGATCTAATGTTCTGAGAAATGACAAGTTTCCTATGGAATGAGGAATTATACCAGTTATATAGTTATCAGACAAGGATAATGACTCCAAGGCAGGTGATTTGCACTCGAAAAAACTTTCAAGAAAATATGTCAGACTAATATTATCAATATAGTTACCAGACAAATCAATCTCTCTCAAAATACAAAAGTTACCCAATGATTTAGGTATTCTCTTAGTGAGTTGATTTCCAGACAAGTCGAGGCTAATAAGATTTGTTAGATTTTGAAGGGAATCTAGAACTGAACTTGAAATACCACAACCTCTAATATCTAACGAGATGAGATTACTACTGGACAACTCTTGAAATATTGAGGAAGAATTCATGAAATTAGTCCAGCCAACATGAAGCAACTCAAGAGAAGTCAGATTGCGGAAGCTAGGAATAGGACCATGAAAATAACACCCACTTAAATCCAATGAAACTAGACTAGTTACACTGAGTATCCACTGTGATACTGAACTGTTAAAATTATTGTGAGAAAGATCAAGAACAGAAAGGGATGTGAGATTTACACTAGGAACATAGATATGTAGATTTGAGAGGTAACATAGAGACAAATGTAGCTGGACCAAAGAAGGAAGGGTGTTAATCACCTGAAGCCAATCGGTTGCTTTGCTAAGGTCCATGCCACTCATATCGAGGTGATGCAACATACCAAGAGTTGACAGCCACTTCATATTCGCCATGCTCGTTTTTTCATAAAATGGACCATGAAAACTTCCGAGACACAGAACATGTAATTCTGAGAGATTCCCTAGTTGTGGAGGGATTGTTCCGCTAAAATTGGAACGTGAAAGGTTAAGGTACCTTAGGTTTTGAAAAGAACCAATGAATTTAGGAACTTGGATGCCTCCAAAATCATTGCAACTCAAATCCAGATGCTTGAGTTGCTTTAGATCCAACAAAGATCGACTTATATCCCCTTTCAACATCTGCTTCAAGGCTTCTTCGTATCTTGTCATGTCAAAATATTCTATGCCATAATAATCTAGGATTTCACAATGACCGTCAAGTCCAGGAAGATGAATACGATGAACATGACCTGTAGAATTATCACAAGCTATCCCAGCCCATGTACAGCAGTCCTTGTTCTCAGCAACCCACGAAGCGAGTCGTTGTGATTCATCAGTGAGGCCATGCTTGAACTGGAGAAGTGCTTGTCTCTCAATGTCATTGCAATGAGAGTTTTGATTAGATGTGCATAAGCCAAACAAGGCCGAAACAACAAGTAAGAACAAATGAAAACAAGAGAAACAAGAATATGAAGATCGATCACTCATATTGTTTGATATTAGTTTAGAAGATGAGATGGGAGCTTAATCTAAACTCCAATATTTATAAATACCAATAGTACGTAGCTTTTACTATGAATGGGCTCAAACATCTAGTAAACGTCAAGTCAAGTAAACGAATGGTAGACACATGCACCAGTCTATACGGGCACAAATAGCATCAGTTCAGTGTGTGGACATGATAAATGAGAGTGATGGATGAATAAATTAATTTAGAATAAGTCAAGGATAGCTGTCATCCAATGTTAGTGGACATAAATGGAGAGGTCTGTAATCAGCTTTCATTTAAAGTTAGAAAACCAATCAAAATTGGGACCAATTTGTGAAAAGTAGAAATCAGTCATTTAGACCGGAGGGTATGGGGGCCGTCCCCATGCCCGTCCCTTGCTCGCCGCCCCGTCTTCGCCACCCCTCTGCTCCGGCGCCGGGCCAGGTCCGGCTTCTCCATCCTCCACAAGCCGGTGTCGACGCCCCTCTCTCCCACACACACACCTATACATACATACATATATATACATAAAGGGGTTAATCCCCCCACCCCTCAGGTCCATCCCCTTTAGGCCCCGCTTACGTAGCGGTGACGTGGCTGCCCATCCCCTTTGGGATGAGGCTCACCATACCCTCCAGTCTTATGGTCAACTCTGAACAAGTCCAAGTAAACTATGAAAGATGCATCGCTAAAGCTTTCAAATTAAGCTCATATATGGATAGCAGGTGAACTGTATTTTGTTCTTTTAGTCTAAATTAATCATCTTTGAATCATATAATAATTTGATAGTTGTGTAAAATGCCAAAAAGATCCTCGAGTTTAGGTCACTTTTATAACTTCAAAATGAAACATTTTGTATCCGGGTCCCTAAGGTTTAATTTTTGTTGTTATTTCCATCCAAATCACTAACTCAGTTAAAAAGTATTTTTAAGTCATGGACGTTTGCCTATTTATTTATTATTTTCTTTTTTATCTTTAAATAAAAAAACAAAAAATAATTATAAATATAATGTATATACACACATTGGCCAAGCTTTATTGGAGCAGGGGTACCCCCACCAATTTTTTGCTCGTAGTGATAATTTTACAAAAGTTTCTGAATTTTTTGTAGTGTAAAATATTGGATTTTTTAAGAGGTCGTCGTTTGGCTCCCACTGAGTTTTCGTTCAAGCTCCGCAATTGTATACACACTCTATCTCCTATATCCTACTTTCTTCTCCACCTCCACCTCCACATCCATCACCACCACCACTGTCGCTGCCACAACCACCCCCTTCTATCTCGGTACTCGTACGTCATCTCTTTCCGTCTACTCGTCGTACCAAACATCAGTACCACACGTCTCTCCCGTTATCTTCATCGCGGGGGAGGGGGTGGTCGCTGTCACTACGGCCTCATATGGAGCCCTATAACGAGCAACTAAACATAGCGTTAGGAGTTATAATTGTATTGTAAACTAATTGTTGTAAGTCTTACAATACTAAAATATATATGTATAATAAATTTGGTATAGTCATTCAGAAAATATATATATGTAACTTACTATTTTTATAAATTCTAATTATTAAAAGTTGTAATGAGAAAAAGTTTGTTTATTTGTTATAGATAAAAATAAAAGAAAATATGTGGACGTAAGTGAGGTCATTTTGTAAGTAAAGGTATGGAAGAGACTTTTGGTTAGGATAATTAGATCATTTGGTGGGGTGGTAGAGACTTTGTGCCTCTCGGGGAGAGACCAAAGTTCAATTCCTGACATTGTGTAAAACTTGGTGTAATTTAGAAGTAGTGTTATGTAACCTTTACCGTTCAAAAAAAAAGACCAAGTTGCAAAACAATCTATAAAAAGTCAACATAATTAATAAATGAGACCGTTGTATAAATAAATCAATCATGTTAACATCATGTAATAAATTTGGTGTTTATTAATGTCCCTACACCCTTCTACATGAGGTGAGTAGCTCAATTAGTTTGACTTAAATTTTTTTGAGTATAGTACACGATGGGATGGACTGAGTGTGGTTTAGCAGAATTTTGGATTTGATCCTTACCTTTTCAAAAGTATACGAATGGTCTCGATTGTTTACACTTTATAACACATTTAATCCTTAACTTTGCCCAAAGTCACATGAGTGGCACCAGTGGTTTGCACTTAGTAACATATTTAGTCCCTAACTTGGACATGTTTTAATCTTAAGATTTGTTGGTTGGGTACTAAATACGTTATAAAGTGAACGCCACAAAGACCATCCGAGTTCTTTTGAAAAGTCAGGGATCAAATCCAATATTTTGATAAATCACAGGGACCATGTAACACCCAAAAATCAGAATTTTGACTATCGTGTTTAATTTGAGTACAACTAGAAATACTTAACCTAGTTAATCTTTAAAGAAGAAGTAAGTGGTGGCCAAATAATACAACTAATGAAACTATAGGGACTGAAATTACACACCTTGGAAAGATGAATTAATAGAAAGAAAACAAAAATTTTGGTCCATTGTGTGTGTGTGTGTGTGTCGAGATTAGAGAGAGAGAGAGAGGAGGGAACACGCTCTAGAACTCAATTTACAAATCTAGCAAGTTTAGAGTGAAAGTAGTCGCAAATCCTGTGTATGAACCTTGATTATTGATCATCTAGGGTGCTCGAATCTCTCAAACCTAGGCTCTGATACCAACTTGTAACGCCCAAATCCTTACAACGGTCGATACAAAGATTTAACGTAGAAAAAGTACAACCCAACTTGATCTTTTCTAATTTCTAAGTAAAACTTGGTCATACTTGTAGAGTTGACCATTTCAAACTAGATACATAACATTCGACATTTACAAAAGATTATAAAACATATGTTTTTAGTAACTAAACTAACAACCACCTTTTAAAGTTTTCATAATAAGAAAAGTCGACCCGTTTGCAACGATAAGATCAGAAGCGTGTCGTGGGCGAGAAATTCTAGTGTGTTCGTTCCAAGCGTCACAAGCCTTTAAAGTTGAGCCTTACCTACATTCATAACTGTCACACCCCCAAAATCCACACGCGGAGTATCACCGCTTGGAGGCGTGACTGACCAGGATCAAGCCACCAATCATATTGAACATTGTAAATAATAAATAAAAGTCATTCATCAATACAAAAGGTGTTCAAAACCATAACATAGTTAAGCGTTTAGCGGAAGCATAAATACGTAAACCCAACATAAGTTTAAATGTTTCAAATGTTTAGCATGGCACACAGCTGTCCATGTCCCACAACGACTCCTCTTCACTCCCATGCAAGCTCCATAGATACCTAACGACCTGCAAGGCATGTAACAGAGAGTCAACAACGAAGTTGAACGAGTTCACAGTTGGTTGTTTAGTTATAGTATTCGTTTCGTAAACCGTATGTTTGTTTAGTAAACTATGTATCGTATTTATTTGTATCGCGGCCTTCCAGGCATGTTTGCGAAGATTTGTGGGGGTTTCCCATGTATTCTAGAGTAGTTGTATTTGTATCGCGGCCCTCCAGGCATGTTTGCGAAGTTTAGTATTCGTATCGCGGCCATTCCAGGCATGTGTGCGAAGATTAGTATTCGTATCGCGGCCATTCCAGGCATGTGTGCGAAGATTAATATTCGTATCGCGGTCATTCCAGGCATGTTTGCGAAGATTAGTGGGGGCTTCCCATGTGTGATAATGTGAGTGCCATTTATCTTTCTGGAAATCCTGTCCAGCATCAACGGACGAAGCATATTGAGCTCGACATTCTCTTTGTTCGCGAGCAGGTTCAGCGTGGTCATGTTCGAGTTCTTCACGTCCCCACTCGCTATCAGATCGCCGACATCTTCACAAAGGGTCTTCCAAGAGTTCTCTTTGATGACTTTCGGTCCAGTCTCAGCATTCGGCCACCTCCCGCTTCGACTGCGGGGGTGTAATAGCATATATTGTGCCATTATTAGTGTTGGCCCACCTCAAAGATTTGTAAATTGATTTGTATTCATTATGTCCATATTTAGGAGATCATACTGATTTGCATTCATTATGTTCACACGCATACTGTAACTATATAAGGATATCATTATCAATGAATGACAACATCTTGAATCATTCTCTCACAATGGCAATGCAATACTAGTAAATAGTTCTAACACAGTCGCAAGCAAAATGTTGGGATCGATTGAATCGCCAAAACATCAGCAATCAAGACAAAGTCGCCGATAATGAATCTGAGGCAGTGGAACTAACACCATATCTCGAATGAAGTGGATGTCAGTCTGTGTTTCGCATGCTAATGAAACACCTGATTAATCTTCATATAATATAAGTATCACCAGTACTTGCACACCAAAGCTACGGTCTATGGTGAATATAGGAGGGTGACACAAAGCTCAAAAACAGTTAAGAAAACCCAACGTCTAGAATGCCAAAGTGAGCTAGAAAGTGACCGCAGCAGACATAGCATAGCTATTGTGAGTATAAATGCGATAAGAGCATCAAAAACATAACAAAGATATGAGAATTTAACAATACATGACTGACATAAGATTTTTTGCAAGACCTGAAACTAAAACAACACACATGATGGTGGAATGGCCAATATGAGTAATGTTACAGATTTTTCCATCTCCTCTCGATAAGCTCACACATCCTCAACTAAAGTAGGATCAGAGGTCATATGCTCAGTAGCACCAAACTTCTTGATCCAAACGTCGACTAAATCACAAGCAAGCACTCAGAGCATATAAATTTGCAACATAACCAGCTCAAGAAGTTTGTCCGGAATTACTTTTATCGTTTCTAGGCCACTCAAAAAAGGTTCATGGATTTGTTTATCATTTCCGGAAGTTTGTCAAAACGGTACTGGTTGAAACGGTACGGGTCGAAACGGTTCGCATCGAAACGGTTCGATTCGAAACGGTACTGGTCGAAACGGTACGGGTCTAAACGGTACTGGTCGAAACGGTTCGCGTCAAAAGGGTTCGATTCAAAACGGTACTGGTCGAAACGGTACTAGTCGAAACGATACGGGTGGAAATGGTACGGGTCGAAACGATTCGCGTCGAAACGGTACGCGTCAAAACATTACGAAACTCATTCCGACCCGAAACTCGTCTCGTGCGGAAACTCGTGTTGGCCCAAAACCCGTTGCGATCCGAAACCCGTCCCATGCAGAAACCCGTGTCGGCCCGAAACCCAACCCGAACCTACCCCGTTCCGATCCAAAACCTGCATCGTGCCGAAACCGGTCTCGGCCCAAAATTCAATTTAAACTGAACCCATTCCGATCCGAAACCCGCCCCGTTTCTTTAAGACACCAACCCACATCGACCCATTTTTTAATGTTGTCGACCCGCTTTGACCCGAAAATAACAAGATGGAATTTTAAGTGACCCATTGTGACCCATTTAGTTAAAATATCTTACCCAAACCCATATAATTTTAAAAGCAATCCAAACTGACACACTTGGAAGGCTTTGGGTCAAGATGGCCCCCTCTAACAAATATGGTTATAATGTTGCAACAAATTGAGTACAAACCTTTATAGCTATAAGTTACACATTAAGTTGCAATCTGACCTACTACCAATAGAATGTGACCTGGAATCTCACCTATGAAATACCACCTTGATTTTAACCTGTTGTAAAATACAATGAGCTTTGCCACCCCATACAGCGTGCATCAAATGACCTATTCTTTGTGCTTTTAGAGATCCATCTTCAATAGTTAGGTTGGAATCAAAGAAACAAAATATGAGGTAATTAAGAACCATAAACTGTATCACAGAGCCTAACCTATTGTTAATCACATTCAGGAGATTAATTTAGGACTCACCGGTCAAAACATGGCCATCATGAAGGATCGACTGAGGGTTTACTTGTAAACACAGCGACGGCAGAAACGGAAGCAGGTGCAAATCGACAATGGTGCCCTTTTGCTTCCTCATTTAAAAGACTTGAACTGCAACACTCACTTATAGTGGTAATCCGGTACAAATATTCAATCTTTATCTTCTCACCAAACATCGCCGTTGTCTATAGTAAAAAAAAAAGAAATTGTTTTTTTTTTCATCCCACTTGAATATAAGTTGAATGAAAATTTAAATGAATCCATGTAAAAGAGAGGCTCAAAATGTTTCAATATTTTTTGCCCATAATTGTCTCCCTAGACTAGGTACAATTCAATATTTAGCCAAATCATAACCAAACTAAACAAATACCTATAATTGAAGCTCTTTCTTGATCTTTTTTAACTTCCTAAAAGTCAATCTTTGTGGTTGATGTTCATACCAACATATAACAAAATTCATTTGGTTATGATCACATTTAATGTATTACTCTCCAACCCCATACTATATCATGTTCACATACATATGAAGGCTGGATTGATTCCAGAAGAAGACTTTTAGTAGTTCATACACAACTTGGTTCATAATTTACTTCGTTTTGACTCGTTATTCAATTTGTTAGATTTCAAGATTTTATTTGTATACTTTTTATACAATTCATTCCCTTATGGTTCATAACATTAGAATAGCAAGTCTAAGTTCAATAACTGAATCACTAATAAGAACTTGAGTTCAACTTATAAATTTTACTTTTATAACTGTCATCTTTGGCAGTAACTTTAGGTAATTAAAAGGTAATTTATCTTAGTAACAGAACAAAAAGAAACACAACTTTATGTAAACAAATTATAATATTAAGCAGCTAACCTTTAAGTTGCAATCACAAATGCCATTTCACATTCAAAGAAGGAAGCAAAGGGAATCTTTAAAACCTTCAAATACCACCAACAACTGTAAAACCCATGTTTCATAGATCGATTAACGTGCAACTAATAGCCCTAAACAACACTATTGTTTGAAACTGAATCACTTGTGATGGATTCTGGCATTTACCAACTGTTTGAAACTGAATCACTCTATAACAAACATGTTATGGACTAATACCATTGCAAGGTATGGGACTTGTCCCACATCGGTTGTATGGGCAACTGATGTTATATAAACCTCACATCAGTTGCCCATACAACCGATGTGGGACAAGTCCCATACCTTGCAATGGTATTAGTCCATAACAAAACACGTAAAAGAGCATCAATCGATAGCAAATTAAACCGTTATCGTAGATGAATCCGAATTCAAGGTAGCACAAAAAATTGAGGGTTTTTCCGCCATTAAAGTGTAAAATTCGCACGCTACAAGCATGAACAAACGGTTGTTGCACTTGATAAGTTGATATATTATCTATCTTAAAATCTAAAGTCGGTGATATTTACTATATTGGTCCCTCTTTTTACGATACTTATGCTTTCATGTTTTTGTTTGCCTAGGTCCCTCCTACTACCTTGCTTTTTTTTTGAACGGCCAACAAAATCAATCCCGAGCACTCTTGGGGCACCCACTGGGCAAACGGAGTACTCTGAGAGTAACCCGAGTCCACCACCAATTCCGGGGAAAGCCCGGTAACCCACCCGCCTGTAGGCACGACAGTGAAATTACAGGTAAAACCCGTTTGGCTCAAGGATCCAACCCAGGTTTCCCTGGGTCTCCTATCATTGCCCACCAGTGCCTCACTCTACACCAAGTGGGAGTCGAACCTGCATCTCTCAAGAGAAATGCAAGCTCTCCACCACTTGATCTAGAGATCATTGGCCTCCTACTACCTTGCTTATTTGCCATTTATTAATATTCAATTTACATATATTTGAACTAGGTTATAACCCCGTGTATTACACGGGTTGAATAAATGAATTTTATATACCAAATAATAAAACATTATCTTTTTAAAAGCCTCCTTTATTGCACGGGTTGAAGAAATGTAATTTTATATAATAAATAATAAAATAAGTTATATCTATAAGAACCATATGTATTGTACGGGTTGAATAAATGTAATATTATATACCAAATAATAATAAAAATATTATATCTTTAAAACCATTGTATTACATGGGTTGAATAAATGTAACATTGTTTACCAAATAATAAAAAAAAAGTTATATTTTTAAACCCCCCCCCCCCCCCCCGTATATTACATGGGTTGAATAAATATGATTTTATATACCAAATAATAAAAAAAATATTTAAAAAAACTAACGGATTTTTTTATATTTAAAGTAGGATAAGATTGAATATTAATCTGAACTAACAGATTTTTTTATATGTAAAGTAGGATAAGATTGAATATTAATCTTTATTTATTTAGTTAATATAAGATTGGAAAATCATATGATTGAATAGGTGGGAGGTTGTATTATGATAAATCGGTTAACTGTACTGAATGATAAAGATAGTAGTGATTGTTGAACAAATTAATTAATCGAATTTAACAGAAACATTTATGATGTTAGGTGGATTTTTTTTAATTATTTGAAAGTTAATATCAACTTTGGAATTCGTATGAATTCTTATTAAATTTGATTAAATATTATTGATAATAAAAATTTGTATTAGATTTGATTAAATATTATTAATAATAAGAATTTGTATTAATTTAGATTAAATATTATTATTTTTAGTATTATTAATAATTTTAATCAATTAAATGAGAGAATGACAAGTGTCCAAAAACATGTTTCTTTTATTATATAGTATAGATACGTAATAATTTATTTACATGTTTTTAGTACATATATTTGAATATGTAATAATTTATCTACGTGTTTTTAGATTTAATAACTTTTTATGCAATCTTTGCTATATTTTTTTATTTCTTTTATTTCATTGTTGGTTGTTCACTCCAATACACATTTCTTTACAAAATTATTATCGAAAAAATACAAATGCGTAGTTAATTTTGATAAATTAATGAACGTAAGGTATTAAAAGTAAATGAGTTAAAAATGTATATTAACGGTAGGGTAATGAATAGACCTGATGCCGATAAAATGTCCACCCGGTTCCGTGATAGTTTCATTGCTTGAATTCGTCTCATTCGTAGCTATATTCCAAATTAAAGTATTTTATTAATTTATTTGACTTTATGTACAAGTCATCTAACCACTTGCAATTTAACGCACAACAAAGTTACATGCCGATGTAAAATATTTTTTATGGTTTTCAGTCGATAAAAAACATGTGTCGATATTCTTTAGGACATATCTCTTTCGGTTGCTATACCGAATGTCGTGACCTTACCGAACCAATACTGACCGAAAGTCCGGCACAACGCGTAGGGCATGTTACTAGTTTATCCTGATTTGTTAACATTGGGGGTGAAAATGTGGAATTAGGTTGAAAAATGAATGGATCCACCACGTTTGCAGATCTTGAGTGTGATAAATAAGAGGGGGTGGAGTGGGCCGGGAATGGATCCACCACGTTTGGAGATCTTGAGTGTGATAATGGATCCACAGATCTTTGCTATTATATCTACAATCCACAAATGATAAACATGGGCCAGGAATGCATATTCATGGGGTTTTAAAGGGTTTCGGCGACTATTATTGACTTGGTAGCGGGTGGTGTTGATGGTGGTGAGGAACTTTGGATGAAAGTGGTGGATAATGACGAGAGAAGTGTGTGGGTTAGAGAGAGAGGGGTTGGGGTGGGACGGGGTAGGGCAAGGTTATTAGTTTTATTTTAATATTTTAACTTTTCTATTTCAAAAAACTCAAAAAGACACATTTGCCCCTCATTTAACGAAAAAAAATAGACGGGGTTAAGTTAACTGTTGGACCATAATGACAATGTTGAAATCTTTTTGGACCCACCGACGATAATTAAAATCTTTGAACTATACTGACAAAACTGCCCAAACTACATGGACCATTTTGGCATTTTACTCAACTAAAAATTAAAATATAATTAACTGTGATTATTCATATATATATTTAGAAAATAAATAAATAAATAAAAGTTTAATCTCTAAATCGTTATCTTACTCTCTCTCCTACTTTCTCTCTCTTCCCCGTTCGAATACTCTTCAATTCCTCATCTTCCATCAAAAAAGTTGTAGCGAATTCCATCAGGTGCAGCAGCAACGACGATTCTTCTACACCGGCAACTGCTCGGAAGCTCGGAGTGTCAGATTACAAGCCTAAATCCTACCAAGTTCTTGTTGTAGATGCCGCTAATTCACTCGCCTGTGCTCTCCATGACGGCAAAACTCGTGCAAGGTTTTGCAAACATTGAGTACGTTTTTGCATGTTTTGAAGATAAAGGACATAGTTTGCAATTTGATGTGAACATAAAGGACGATTTTTGTAATTAACTCATCTTTTAATTACACTACCAACTAAGATAAAAATTAAAATATAATTAGCAAAAAACTAAATGCATTAAAAACATATATTATATATAATATTAGGGGGTTAAAATAAAAATAAAAAATGATTAAGTTACTTTATCTTGTTAGAATTAGGCTATAGTGGAATAACTAAATCATACAAAAGGTGATGTCGCGTTAGCACCACGTCAGTAGTGGGACAATAACTAAGCAGTGAGGCTGTAACACCCCAACCCGGCTTGAGCTGACAAGTCACTTGTACAGTACATCGAAACTTAAAACATCATTTCATAAATTATATAACTTTTCTTTATTTCAAATAAGTCAAAAGTATAGTACAAAACATTTTAAATTTTATGAAAATCCATGTGTGTCTTTATTCCCTCGAACCATAACTTTATTTAAATTAAAGTGGTGATTTTTTAAACAAAAAGGCAAGGGTGATTATATAATTCTAAGCCTTTGATTACATAACTTATTTAAATTAAAGTGGTGATTTTTTAATTAAATATCACCAACACCTAATTGTTTTTTTAACAATTTAAATAATTAGTGATTTTTTATATAAATATCACCTATACTTAATTTTTTTTTTTTGTAACAAGAGTTGTTAAACACTTTAGAAATGGGTTAGATATTGATTACTATTAGCAAGAGATTCAAAGTTTGTGAGATAATTAACATGTACTCCTACTTGTCTTACTATGATATGCATACAAAAAGTTTTTATTATTCAACGCGTGTTCAGGTAATTAGCTAGGTGAAGTCGTTTGGGTTCTTGTGGGCTAGGAATAGAACGAAGTTTAAGAACTTGATTTGAGAAAATTGGTGTAAATTTGTAATTATGTAATATCTGTTGTTAGGTTTTGCCTCCCGATTTTCGGGTTGGTGATTTTCTAATAAAGTTCACGTTTAAAAAAAAAACCTAATTATTCATATTTAAGGGGCCGTTTGACAACTTTTAAATGGTTAAGTATTGAACTATAAAAGTTCTAAATCATTACTAGTAAAATGTTTAACCGTTAGCCGTTCATACGCAAATGTTTAACCTCAACTTCTTCTTCTTCTTCTTCTTCTTCTTCTTCTTCTTCTCTCTCTAACATCGCCATGGTTTCCTCACTGTCTCTCTCTCTCCTCATCGCACCTACACTCTCGTCATCAACAGAAGCAGCATCTGACTCTCTCTCCTACTTTCTCTCATCTTCCCCCAAAAAAGTTGTAGCGAATTCAATCAAGTGCAGCAACAGCAATGAAGGTTCTTCTACACCGGCACCTGCTCGGAAGCTTGGAGTATCAGTTTACAAGCCTAATTATCGCACCAAGTTCTTGTTGCAGATGCCGCCAATTCACTTGCCTGTGCTCTAATTGATTTCCCGTAATTCTCTTATCTAATTCCCCTTTTTTTGTTAATTAGGTTAAAGGTTTAGAAGGAAAATGTTAGCTTAATGTGCTAATTGTTCTTCATTGCATGATTTGTTTTGTTCGTTGAGTGTTTTTCCTAAAAAGAAAAAAAAAAAAACAAGTAGCCATTAGTACCCTGCATATAATGAGGATGAGTAATTATGTGTAAATTCTGGAAATGTGATTGTAAATAATTGGATAATGTATATAAAATTAGGTAAATAGGTAAATCTCCCATTAGTATAGAAGGTTGATATGTAAAAGCGTCTTGAGGTGGGTAAAATTAGGGTGTGGAGGAGGCTGCTGACATGTAAAAGAGATTATGAGTGGTTTACTTGAAAAAGAAGGTTGATATGTAAAAGCGACGAGACAGATGCAGCTTATGGTTGTACATAGAACAACACCTCATATACGAGTGCATTTTGCCTCAACTTTTGGGATGTAAACGCGTCACGCTTTTTAAAACCAAGCTTGGACGCAGTTCATCACTCTTTCTTTAATTATCGAGTATATACATTGTTTGCTTGCCAGCTATTCAGTTGTCATAACTCTAACTTTGATAAAACTGCTGCTTACATTTGTTATTTTCAGTTTGCTTACATTTTAAATTGTTGACATCAACAGGCCATTACCTACCAACATTTCTTCATATAAGGTATCTTCATAGACTTCATGCTGCTTCTGTTAAATGAAGCTTTTTTTTGCTAAGTAAAAAGCTTCCCCAGTATGACATGTGAAGGGATCTTCAGATGAGTTTACTGATGCCATTGTGCAACTTGCATTGGCTGTTGTAAGGAAGCTACAAGAAATTAGGGAAACCCGAGCCCGCATTGTAAGACATCTTTATTTCCCGTTTCATTTGCTTTAGGTACAGGTCCAAACGAATAATTTTTTTTATATTAAAACTTGGTTGACCCAAAACACTTTTTGTCCCAAATTTGTGATTTTAATTAATAAATGAATTGTATTTCAAATACGATTGCTATAAACATGTTCCTTCAAGAACAATATAGTTTTTTGAACAATAGTGAAGCTAATTTTTTTAATCCGACCCAAATATGACCCGAATCAACCCATTCACAAATCACAAGTAAATGTGTCGAAATAGCCACCTCGTTTGATGGTATACACATTTTGTACATAGTGTTTGATGTAGGTGTTGTTGCCTGACAAGCCAGAAAGACGTAGAGCCTCAGAGCTATTCAAATCAGCCATTGATTTGGTAAGTGAAATAATAAATCCTTTTAGAACTAATTTCTCTAAAGATTTATTTAACGTTTCAAAGTATGTAAATTGGTTCAACGGAAATACCAATATGTCGTTAATCCAGGTTGATGGAATCACTATCGGTTCTTTGGATGATATTCCAGCTGGCCCTGTTTCTACCTTCTTCAAATCTATACGCAACACACTTGATTTTGATTTTGACGATGGAAATGAAGGTTAGTTGTATAGTAAAACAAACTTCTATATGCTTACATACTGCGGCGTTTATTTAACGTGAAAGAGGAATATATACTTGTGATCGTATTGACAAATATAGAATATATTAATTAGACTGTAATCTACACTTAGATTATTTGATTATGTATTTAGATTAGATATTGGTCACAAGGCAGAAAACGAAAGTCAAACTTGACAAAAGTCAAAGGCCGTTAATTGGCGGTTAATGACAGTTTTCTGGTACCCCAAACAAATGGGTATAACTACCTTGTTCGTATTGTTCATGGACTATAAATAGGCGCAAAATTGTATGGATAAGTAGATCAATTTTATAATCAAAACAGTCTTCGTTGATTTTCGTTGACAGATTAAATTTATCCAAATTGATCCCATGTTCTTGTTCTTGATGTATGATTAATTCCTAATTAAGTGTTCTTGATATCCAACAATAATTACAATTTTTGTTGCATAAGTGACCCATTTATGACATTTTTTTTATAACTGACCCATTAAAACAGATTTTTCGTATAACTGACCCGTTTATGACACAGATAGGTGGCAGTCTGACAAACTGCCAACACTTTACGTATTCATTTGTTGCAGCACCCGTGAACTTGCTACCATCGAGACATGTCTGGTTAGTGTGTATTTTCTCTTATACGGATCGGTTGAGTATCGGGTTTTTTTTTGGTTTATAAAACGTGTAGAATTATATAAAATATAAAATGTGTTTTTTTTTTTTGGTTTATTCCAACTATTGTTACACGGCCCTGGCAGGTGATGCTTAAGCAAACAGATAATTTCTATGCTTGTGTTGCCGAAAGTGAAACCCGCTTCACACTTAATGAAGTAAGTACGGAAGATAACTAGTCAAAATGGGTTTGAGTCAACAGGGTACATTTTGTGTCTGTCGGGTTGACCCAGAACCTTGTTTGTCCAATTTTATTAGCAATTGAGGGGAGTTTGACATTGCTTATTTATGCCTATAAGCACAAGCAGGTAATAAGCTTATTAAAGGTAAACTTGTAAACAAATTTATCAAGCATAATTAGTTTGAGATAAGCAGTTTCAAACTTCTATTGAAACAATTTATTACACCCTATAATAAGCATATAACACATAAACAATTTATTTTGAGATTGCAGTAGACATAGGAGATGGGTTGTGGTGGCCCAACATCCCCTTAGTGTGACAAATATGATTACAAAAATTATCTTAATTCAGTAATGTTTTATAAAAAAATAATTTAGGAAATTTTTTATAGAATGTTTGAGTCGTTTCTTTTTAAGCCAAATGTGTTTACTTGTTCGTTTGACCCGTTAGGGATAAAAGGTAACCCGAATCAGAACATTGATAGACATTTGTTTGGTATGGACAGACCAAAGAAGAACCGCTACAGGTTCTTGGACTGAAGGATGAACAAGGAAGCCAACTTGAGTTCCTTCGCAGGGGCTATAAGGTAAATTTTATCAGCCCATCATCCTCATTCTCATTACCATAATTATTTTAAATAAATTGATGGTAATTCACAAGCTATTTCTTGGCTAAATAACTATACCTTTATACGGTAATCCATCTTTAAATAAAATGATTTATAGAAATACATGCATATTGAATACACTTTGAGCGCCTTCCAACCAATTTGACCTGTTCAGCTTGATTTCAATTTAGTCACTTTCTCATTTTGTGAATTTGACTTTGTAGAGTAAAAATGTTTGACCTGTTTCCATAACCCAAATTGACCCATTTACTAGATTTCTTTTTCTACATTTTAGTATAATTCAGTGTGTTTTCTGCAGACTGCAACTTGGTGGGAGGAAGACGTCGATTTGGAGTTATCTTCAGCATGGCATAACTAAGTTGAACCCGATAAAACATGGCCTAGTCATGATCATTTCATGTTGTTTTTACATGTATATCAATCGATACCCATCTTTCCTCTTAATATTTTTTTTCTAAAGTTTTATATACTTCCATGTCACTAGGTCTCTTATTGGTCATAGTGAAGAATATATACCTATCACCATTCACCATAGACTTATTTTTATTGGACACTTAACATCTAATGCATAATTTTCTATGGATTGTTGTTGAAGATAATGGGCAAGCATTGGAGCAACCTTTAAACCTATTATACCTATATCTTAAAACACAAAGTCGGTGCAACAGTGCACCGACATATTTACAAAAATGCCCTGCTTCTTCACGCACAACAGTTGTCTTCTCTCTGTCTGTCTGTCTAGGGTTACACAACCACCACCGTACATTCCTTTATCCTTGCATCGGCCTCTACAAATCAGGAACGGCGAAAAATTCAGGCTTACGTTTGTGAAAATCAGCATCGGATCATGAAGATGGAGCGTATTACCGACTTTCCGATGAGTACTGTTCACATTGGACCGACAAAACTACAAAGCAACCTTCGAAGATACGACGACCATCGTACCCGTCACAACGGTCCCCATCAACACCGCCTGTATCAAAACTGGTGGTTCAGTGACGCTGGTGTACTTTCTAGAACGCCCAAAAAATGGAGAAATCAAGAAGAGGTATGGTATATATATTACAAAGTTCTAATTTGTGATTCTTATTTATAGTTATCCACCAAAATAACCATGGATTTTGTGTCACCGGAGAACATACAACAGTGCATCCGACTCATTGAGGAATTCTGTAAGATGCCAGTTAATAACAAAGCAAAAGAAGACAAACTAAAGGTAACATTCAGTTCACTTAAATTGATTACATGTAGAAATTTTGACTTACAAGCCGGAATTTATATGAATCGTTTAGGCAAATTAAGAGTTGTGTTAGTCAGAAGGAAGTTGTCCTCATGACTGAACTTGAACAGGCTTTTCTAGCCCTAATTTCTTCCCCCAGAGGTACATTTTTTTTAAAGTTTATTAATTGAAACCCTGGAATCAGGGGTTGGATGTTAAATTGAGTTTGGTAAGTAACAGTTTTTTTTGACTGTTGATTCTGAAGTTATGTGTTCAATAGTAACCGGTCACAAGTTTATAGTAGTTTTTAAAAGAAATTGAAATCGTGGATGCATGATCTCCATGTCTACTAGACATGGGTATGTGCATAGGAACTGTGTGGAGGATTTCAAAAGACTAAAACAACAATGTATATCTTCTAAAACGAAATATATGAGGATTATTCTTATTGCGAGAATTGTAAGAAATATACATACATTTAGAGGCTGTAATGGGAAATACTATGGTCTTTTTTTTTATAGGAATCAAGATAATAGTAAATAGTATAGCTGTTATTGACCCTTTATTAATGTATAATTACTATTTTTTTTCCTTCATGTGTTGACATGAGACTTGCTGTCAGGTGGTTCACGAAGGATACACCCCACTGAGTCAGTTATGTTGTATGTGTTGTGTATATTTCTTCCTAATCAACCACGATATCTTATTTGGGAAGTCACTTGACAAAAGGTAAGATTATATCTCATCTTTTGCATCTAAAGTGTGTAGTAGAGCTTCATTTGATTATACTAGGACCATGTCTAAACCATTTTGAAATCAAATAAGTCATGTAAAAGTAGATTTGGTTCTATCCGATATCCATGTTTATTGGCCTCATTATATGTGTTTCTCCCTCTAGGTGTTTAAAGCTTCGTATACGCACTTCTTATTTTTGCAAAGAGGGCCTCCATTTTTAATCCGTTTTAGGCCCCTAAAAAGGTTGAGCCGATATTTTTTTTTGTATTCAAGCAACAGTTCACCGTTGGCAGAGATGAATAAACAGTTTATTGAAACTACAAATCATCAAAATAATAGCTAAACTTCAAAAACTGCACCATGTATGAACCGTATAAAACCTATTAACTGATTATTGGTGTTATTATCACTATATGTCATACTGATGTGCGGATGTTGATGGTGGTGGCATTGGGAACAACACTTCTGTTATCTAACTTAACTCCAGATTTTTCAACAAATGTTCCTGTATGTTTTTCTCATTTTATTTATTATTATTATTATTATTTTGATTTGAGGTGTTACCGTTGTTTATTTATCTGCCTAATTGTTGTACTTTGTTTGGATGTATATGATCGGCGTATGAGCTTCATGCACAGAGATGAGGAGGCACACCTTTTTTATATATTTATTTTAATTTAACTAAGATTTTTGGTTCTTATATGTACGAGAATTGATATTTTCTTTCAGGTTGATTACTTCCCTTCGAGGTATGACCGTGATCAAACATGCTCAGCAGTACCCGATCAACCCGGCTAGGGTTTGGTGATGGGGGTGGGGTGGGCTGATGGGCCGTGGCGAAGGATGCTGAAGCTGCGGCGATGGCTGCGGTGGTGGTGGTGGCTGAGCCGTGCAAAGTCTGTTTACGATGATGCAGGGTTGGACTTACCCATCTACGAGTCGTGTTGACTAGACAGGCAAGTGGAGTCGTATTCATACGAGTCATATATGGTTCTATTCTAGATGAACCAGATCTCGCAAGAAATAACACAAAGAAAGAAGTGAATGTGAGAAAACCTTTCTTATGATCTTTACTAACGGAAATAAGGTTAATCTAAATTCATCAATTTAGAAATGTAAAGGTCACATTTATAATAATTAAATTACTCTCAAGGATAACCACAAATATATTAAGAAAAAAATTGTTTTTTTTTTTTGCATATTATTCTTTTCTGTTAGTTATGAAAACGAGTGGGCCTGGTGAACATTATTTCCTGTATGCTTTCCCCATCTGATGAACACTCAGATGCTTGATTGAAATGGTCATGATAATTAACCTTATAGTCTTGATAATTGTTCGAGCACTAGGCTTTGTTTTGGGGTTTGGGTTAATGATTACGGCCAGACACCTCGGCTGATAGAATTTCGAGTTTTGACAAAAAAAATAAGGATTCTAGCCAGCACTAGCCTTTGTTTTGGGGTTTGGGTTAATGATTACGGCCAGACACCTCGGCTGATAGAATTTCGAGTTTTGACAAAAAAAAATAAGGATTCTAGCCAGTTTTAATACTTGATACACATTTGAGATGTAATTTTTGAACTTGGCTAAAATAAAACATTTTTAACATCTTCTTGATGCCGAATCGAAAATACATTATTTTCTATGGTTTCGTTAGGTCAGTTTGGTGGATATTTGTGACTGAAACTGAACCATTTGTTAAAAAAATCTTTACTGTTCAATTGCGTCCTTATAATGCGTTTTGCAAGGTACTACAACGTCGTGTTTTTGATGATTATATAAATTTTAGCTTGCTGTTATTTTGTTTCACATGACCGGAGTCGAACCGATCAACATATTACTTAGACCAACTTCAACATATTACTTAGATATTAAACGCAATACAGATCAACATATTACTTAGACCAACTTCAATCCATTTAGTCTTTTCTTTTCAATGTAGGTAGGCGGGCTGGATAACAAGTCAAAACTGGCTTCGGTTTGAAACGAGACATTGCAATATTATGGTATGGTTGGTATGATTTAATATAAAATAGCCCTTGGGTTGAAGTGATTCAGATTTATGACGCCCCTAAAAAAGGGTGTGCATGTTCCCAACCCAGGTTTCATGTAAGTCTCTTTGAATCTTCCTAAATATAAAAACACATTCTATCACCTATTTGTGAATGATTTAAAAAGATGACTGAAAAAAATTGAATTCCATTCATTAGGTACTGTGTAAACACTACTATAGAAGATGAAAGTGACGATGCAAAAGTTGTTTTCTTCAACGAAGCGTTGGAACAAATGCTGGAAAAAAGTTGGGGGGGGGGGGGGGGGGGGGGTTGCACTTTTGGACATCTCAATAAAACACGACAATTCAATGGCCGTGAACAAAGTTGGGGTACCACCCGTTATAATCCTAGCAACCCGGATCCTAAAACAACTACCAAAAGAAGAAGACCAGATTCGCCAGGTACATAAATTACACATGCAAATTTATTTAAATTTCCAATGTAAAAAGGACAATAAACATCCCCTAACCGTTACACAGACAATGAAACAACGGGAAAGTAAGAAAGGAAGTAAAAGGATAATGCGGAAGGTAACGTTTTTGATAAGCCAGAAAAACCCAAATCCATGTTGATTTTCCAGAGGAAAAACGCTAACAGGAAAGGCTTTGCCTCCATATGCAACAACACAACGTCAACATTTGAAGTAACGGAAGACATTTTGCCTCTAGCGACAAGGCGACAAAACTGGGAAGGTAACTAGCAAGGACATCGACTTTTGAAGAAAAAAAACTTAAAAAAAAAACTATTTATAAGACTATTACTCTTATCAAAGTTGTAGTATGAATCCTAATGTAACCCATGACCTCTATATGTAGTTTGAATGTTAGTGCAATCATTTATTACCTATTAGATTACCCAATCCATAGTTGCAATGTATCCGCGCCGCAACGCGCGCGGGTACAATTCCTAGTTTATATGAAATAGAAATCAGTTACTTTGGGTTATATTTTATTATTAACACGTTATATGGGTAAAAATAATAAAATCGGTTAAGAAGAAAAAGGGTAAAAAGTTTCATTACAGCAATACCAAAATGCTTACCGCCTCCGGAATTTTTGTACCAAATAAACATTAGATCATCTTAACAATAGCTTTTTAAGTATATTTAACCTATATGTTTGGGTTTTGGACAAAATGAGCTCGGATTGAAACCAGTCATTGTACCAAATAAACCTTGGATAAAACTCCCAACATAGCTATGCAAAACCTGTGGTTGAGAAAATTTTCTGTCCTACAGGTTTATTTACCTCAATTTTCCCCAGATTTGCCGCATCCATTTTACACCTTTTTTATTGCTTCAAAGAAAATGATTATACAAAGAACAAACTTACTAACACAAACAACACGACATAACATTATCCAGTTTTGATACATAGTTTTCAAATTTTGAGGTAAAGCATGAAACATATTACAACATCAACAAGAAAACATGTGACACCAATTTGAGGTAAAGCATGAAACATATTACATCAACAAGAAAACATGTGACAACAATACTTATGTATAGCATCATAAACCATATACCTCAATTTACTCAGGAAACCAAAATATGCAATCCTCCATGATCTTCTCACTATCAATGGACCCATAATCATCCAAAATCCACAAACAAATCCAACCACCATGCTTATAATCAACCCCCAATCTACTCCATCGTCTTCTTTTTTCTCTCCTATCGTATGAGTTGCTGCGTCAACTGGTTCACAACCATTAGCTTCAGTTAGTGGAGCTCCGCAAAGTTTGTTGCCAAAGAAGCTAGACTCAGTGAAGCTTTGAAGTTGTGTACCTGTTGGAATTCTTCCTGTTAAATTGTTGAAGGACACGTTGAAGCTACTCAAGAAATGTAAACTTGACAAGCTCATGGGAAGTTCCCCCGAAAGCCTGTTTACGGATAAATCTAAAGATATCAGTTCTTTCATGTTTCCGATCTTCTCTGGGATACTTCCACTTAATTGATTTCTTGATAAATTCAATGATGTTAACTCCAAGAGGGACATTAGCTCACTAGGAATGTATCCGGTGAGATTGTTACTCGAAAGGTCTATCAACATCACTAATGGAAGAATACTGCTATATGTATCCTCTCGTCCATTCATCACCAGTGAATCACCAGCGATAGGACTTTCAGATCCAATACGGACGTAACCAAAGTCATGTCCTGAATTGCTTTCGATGCCGGAAAGGATACTAAAGTTGTTGAAGCATCTCGGAATATTTCCAGATAGGTTGTTATGAGCAAGATCTAATATTTGAATATGTCTAATATGACAAAGCTCATGAGGAATATTTCCGTCAAAACGGTTTGATCCAAGCCTAAGAATTCTTAAACGAGTAAGTTTTGTTCCAATCCATGTTGGAATGCTTCCAGTAAGTTCATTCTTTCCAAGTTGAAGAACATCTAGATCAGTTAAGTTCATTAGAGAAGAATGTAATCTTCCGGAGATCTTGTTCCCATGCATGTTGAGATACCGTAAAGGTAAAGAACCCAATGTTCTTGGAATCTCACCAGACAAACTGTTATTCTCCATATTTAAGGTTATCAACCTTGGCCATTTCTCCCAACACTCTGGAATGTCACCCGACAGAATATTATTTCCCAAATTAAGATAATATGTTCTTGTCACACCACTGGAACATAACAAAGGATGTAACGATCCCCGAAACCCATTCGAGCTAATGTCAATAACTTCAAGTGTGGCAGGGATACCAGAGAACGTTAATGGTCCTCGGATATGATTATTTGACATATTCAAATACATTAGATTGGAGAATGGTCTTACAAATGATTCAGGCATGGCCGATGAAATGCCTGTGTTGCTTATGTCTAACATCTCTAAATCTTTCTGTGATTGCAACCATAACGGAAATTGAGGCCCTAAAACCCAAGAGTTCAGAAACAAGGATCTCAACTGGAAAGGGGGAATCCAGTTTGCAACTTGCAGCCTTAAGATTAATTTGTTAGATGATCCATATAGATACTTTAAGCTCACTAGTTTGATAAAGTGAGCTTCTGTCACAACACCTGTAAGCAAATTATGTGAAAAATCTAAAGAAGTCAACTTTGAAAGTTGTCCGAGGCTATCAGGAAGGCTGCCATCCAGTCGATTATAACTAACATCCAACTCCTCCAATGATGATAATTGTCCAATTGAGTCCGGAAGGCTGCCATCCAGTCGGTTAAACCCAATACTCAACTCCGCCAACGATGATAATTGTCCAATCGAGTTGGGAAAGCTTCCATTTATTTGGTTACGCCGAACATCCAACCGTTCCAATGATGATAATCGTCCAATTGAGTATGGAATGGGACCAGAAATTTGATTAAAACTAAGATCTAATGTTCTGAGAAATGACAAGTTTCCTATGGAATGAGGAATTATACCAGTTATAAAGGTATAGTACAAGGATAATGACTCCAAGGCAGGTGATTTGCACTCGAAAAAACTTTCAAGAAAATATGTTAAACTAATATTACCAATATGGTTACGCGACAAATCAATCTCTCTCAAATTACAAAAGTTACCCAATGATTTAGGTATTCTCTTAGTGAGTTGATTGTCAGACAAGTCGAGGCTAATAAGATTTGTTAGATTTTGAAGGGAATCTAGAAGTGAACTTGAAATACCACAATAACTAATATCTAACGAGATGAGATTACTACTGGACAACTCTTGAAATATTGAGGAAGAATTCATGAAATCATTCCCGGCAACAAGAAGCAACTCAAGAGAAGTCAGATTGCGGAAGCTAGGAATAGGACCATGAAAATAACACAAAGTTAAATCCAATGAAACTAGACTAGTTACACTGAATATCCACTGTGATACTGAATTGTTAAAATCATTGAAAGAAAGATCGAGAACAGAAAGGGACGTGAGATTGACACTAGGAACATACATGTGTAGATTTGAGAGTTCACAACAAGACAAATGTAGCTGGACCAAAGAGGGAAGGGTGTTAATCACCTGAAGCCAATCAGTTGCTTTGCTAAGGTCCACGCCACTCATATCGAGGTGATGCAACATACCAAGACTTGACAACCACTTCATATTCAACATCCTCGTTGTTTCAAAATATGGATTGCCATGAAAACTTCCAAGAGACAGAACATGTAATTCTGAGAGATTCCCTAGTGTTGGAGGGATAGTTCCGTCAAAATTGGAACGTGAAAGGTTAAGGTACCTTAGGTTTTGAAAAGAACCAATGAATTTAGGAACTTGGATGCCGCCAAAATCATTGCAACTCAAATCCAGATGCTTGAGTTGCTTTAGATCCAACAAAGATCGACTTATTTCCCCTTTCAACATCTGCTTTAAGGCTTCTTTGTATTCTTCCATGCTATCATCATAATATTCTAGGATTTCACAATGACCGTCAATTCCAGGAAGATGAATACGATGAACATGACCTGTAGAATTATCACAAGCTATCCCAGCCCATGTACAGCAGTCCTTGTTCTCAGCAACCCACGAAGCGAGTCGTTGGGATTCATCAGTGAGGCCATGCTTGAACCGGAGTAGTGCTTGTCTCTCAACGTCATTGCATAACACACGATGAGAGTTTTGATTAGATGAGCATAAACGAAACAAGGCCAAAACAACAAGTAAGAACAAGTGAAAACAAGAGAAACAAGAATAAGAAGATGGAGCACTCATATTGTTTGATATTAGTTTAGAAGATGAGATGGGAGCTTAATCTAAACTCCAATATTTATAAATACCAATAGTACGTAGCTTTTAGTTGGCTGTATGAATGGACTTAATCATCTAGTAAACGCCAAGTCAAGTAAACGAATGGTACACACATGCACCAGTCTATACGGACACAAGTAGCATCAGTTCAGTGTGTGGACATGATAAATGAGAGTGATGGATGAATAAATCATTTTAGAATAAGTCAAGGTTAGCTTAGCTGTCATCCAAAGTTAGTGGACATAAATGGAGAAGTTGTAATCAGCTTTCATTTCAACATAGAAAACAAATCAAAATTGGGACCAATTTGTTAAAAGTAGAAATCAGACATTTGTAGTAAACTTTGAACGAGTACAAGTAAACCAAGGTGCATGACTAAATCTGTCAAATGAAGCTCATATATGTATAGCAGGTGAACTATATTTTGTTCTTTTAGTCTAAATTAATCATCTTTGAATCATATACTAATTTAATAGTTGAGTAAAATGCCAAAAAGATCCTCGAGTTTAGGTCACTTTTATAACTTCAAAATGAAACATTTTGTATCCGGGTCCCTAAGGTTTCATTTTTGTTGTCATTTCCATCCAAATCACTTACTCAGTTAAAAAGTATTTTTAAGTCATGGATGATTTTGGCAATTTGCCTATTTATTTATTATTTTCTTTTTTATCTTAAAATAAAAAAACAAAAATTAATTATAAGAATAATATATATACACACATTGGCCAAGCTTTATTAGGGCAGGGGTACCCCCACCAATTTTTTGCTCGTAGTAATAATTTTACAATAGTTTCTGAATTTTTTTTAGTGTAAAATATTGGATTTTTTAAGAGGTCGTCCCCCACAGATTTGGATTTTGAGAGTTTGGCTTCCACTGAGTTTTCGTTCAAGCTCCGCAATTCTGTACACACTCTATCTCCTTTATCCTACTCTCTTCTCCACCTCCACCTCCATCTCCATCACCACCACCACTGTCGCTGCCACAACCACCCCCTTCTATCTCGGTACTCGTACGTCATCTCTTTCCGTCTACCCGTCGTACCAAACATCAGTACCACACGTCTCTCCCGTCGTGCCAAACATCATTAATTTATTATTATTATTTATTTATTAAAGGTAAAAAAGAAAATTAAAAATAAAATATTGTATAAATTTATAAATGTGTATATATATATATATATATATATATATAGGGGCTGGTTAACGTACAAATGCGCTTATCGTACATTACGTACGCTACAATCTCAGCCGTCAGATCATCTTCCCGCATTGAAAATCGCATGTGAAATTGAATTAGCACATGCGAAATTGTTACCAAAATTATCACATGCGAAATTGAATTACCACGTGCGAAATTGTTACAAAAAAAACAACCTGCTATTTCATCAAAATTATCACATGCGAAATTGAATTACCACATGCGAAATTGTTACAAAAAAACAACCTTCTATTTCATCAAAATTATCACATGCGAAATTGAATTGCCACATGCGAAATTGTTACAAAAAAACACCTGCTATTTCATCAAAATTATCACATGCGAAATTATTACAAAAAAAAAACAACATGCGATTTTCATTGCGGGAAGATGATCTGACGGCTGAGATTGTAGCGTACGTAATGTACGATAAGGGAATTTGTACAGTACCCTTTACCTATATATATATATATATATATATATATATATATATATATATATATATATATTATTTATAATTCTTTTTTTAAAGATAAAAACAATAATTTATAAAATTAGAAAACAAAAGAATAAATGGGAAAGTGCCAAAATCATCCCTAAGGTTTGAAATTGCCAAAATCATTCATAAGAGTTAACGATATATTTTAACTAAGTTTGCCTTTCGGATAGAAATATCAAAAAAAAAAAAAATGAAACCTCGGGACCCAGATACAAAATAGTTTCATTTTTGAACCGAAGGTGCAAAAGTGACTTAAACTCAGGGGCTATTTTGACATTTTACTCTTTGACACGAGAACCACACTACAACCAATGCACAGCCTGATCATAAATTGACCATTATAAATTTATCAAGCCGGATGTTTTTCAATGCCAGCATAATCATTATTGTTGTCATTTGAGGTGCACAAAATAACCGGTTAATTGACCGTAACCGGTTATTACCTGAAACCGTAACCGGTGGTTATTTTTAACCGTAGGTTAGTAACTGGTTATAAGTATTTAGTATAGGAACCAGTTATTAACCCGTTTTTTTAACCGATAGACCGGTTAACAGATAAAAAAACCGAAAAGTTCAAAAAAAAGGCAAAATAACCGGTTAATTAACTGAACCGGTTAAAGTAATTAACCGGACCAGTTAAAAAAATAACCGGTTAAAGTCAAAAAGTCAAATTAACCGGTATAACTGGTTAACAATAAAAAGTTAAATTAACCGGTATGCCATAATGTAGACATACCCATAGGCATTCAAGAAATATTTATATATTTTATCTTCAGTTTATATAATGAAACATTTTTTCATGTCTTTTGGGATTTTGAGCATCTAGCTTTATGCGAGCCTTCTTAACATACAGTTTAACATCAATGCTATCGGTAGGACTTCAAATTTAAACTAACATCAACTAATAAATTAGAAAAAAATATATTCAATTCTGCTACTTATAATATAAAAAAATATATTATATGTTATGAACTTGTTGTAATTTGAAGTCTCCCAAAAATGGAAACTTTATTACTACTTTTTAACAAAACATCTAAATTATGTATTTTGTATAGAAGTCTATACTTTATACAATCTATAAAATCATTTTAAGTGTGAAGACATATTCATGATCTTTCAAAACGAAAATGAAAACATGTTTATACCTTTCCAAAAATAGAAACTTTATTGGTACTTTTTCCACAAAATTCTTAGATCATGGATTTTATTTAATCATACTCTACATATTGTATAAGACCATTTCAAGTGTGAAATGATGTTCATAACATTTTTGTTAATGAATCATGCTATATCTAAACATGCATGTGTTTAGATCATACTTTTAAACATGAAGATGCAAGATTCATGTTTACTACACTTAAACAACTTCAAGATCATCAAAAATTATCAATTAAATCACATAATCAAACTAGTATTTTTAGTTATATTAGGGTTTTTCAAGTTGGTTTTAAATAGCTTTGCACATTTGTGTTTAAACATAATGTAGTTGTAAGACATGAAGCTTACTAGCATGAGATGAACAAGATGAAGGTGATGATAATGTAAAGAAAAAAAAATGAAGATCCAAGTGCTTCAAGTCTTGATTAGGGCTGTAAATGAACCAAATGTTCGGCGAACAGTTCGTGAACCGTTCGGCGGGAAGTTCGTTTGTGTTCGTTCATTTATTAAACAAACGAACACGAACAAGAAATTTCGTTCGTTTAGCTAAATGAACAAACATGAACAAAGGTCGCATTTGTTCATTTATGTTCGTGAACATTTGGTAACATGTTCGTTTGTGTTTGATAGTTCATTAGTTTTTGTTTCTATATTTTATTTAAATATTACAAGATCCTGACAAATAAAGTATTTAATAAGTGTTAGTGTATTATGTGATCTACTCATGAACGCGTGTTTGTGTTTGTTTGTTTCCATTTGTGTTCATCAACGTTCGTTTTCGTTCGTTGCCTAAAATTAACAAACAAACACAAACGAACATGAACAAGTTTATTTCCTTAACAAACAAACACAAACATAAAATATTATTCGGTAAGTGTTCATGAACAGTTCGTGAACACATATATTCTTTAACAAACGAACACGAACAAGGTCTCGTTCGTGTTCGTTCGGTTCGTTTGCAGCCCTAGTCTTGATAAAGTGCTTCAAGTGTGTCCCCAAGTCTTGCAAATGCTTTAAATCATCCATGGACCTCCATGATTATATGAATTTCTTGAATTTGAAGCCTGAAAAAAGAATGAAGGTGGGAGTGTTTGGGTGAGCCGATTTTAGAGAGAGAGAGAGAGATGAGGGAGATGAAAAATTGTGAGTTTTGTTGGAAATGTGAATGAGGTGCTTGTTTGATTACACTCTTACACCTCTCCATACACTAATCATCTTTACAAATCAACCAACACATCAAACTAAGGTGAGTAATGGGAAACCCACCCCAAAACCGTGAGAAGGGGGGGGGGGGTAGTGGTTTTGTATATTTTTTTTTATAAAATCTTGATATATTTTATAAACCTTCTAAACTTTGGTAAATTTATATGATTAGTTGTAGGTCCACCCGGAGGATCGAGTAACCTCTATTCCCTGTTTTCCGACAAACCCGAAAGTGCGGAATCCAAACGGGTAAGTTAAACCAAGTTACGAACACAAACACAAAGATTCAACGATTAACACTACATTGTATTAACGCGTATGAAACCGTTACAAAGCAATGTTTACAAGATAAACATATAAACTCTCAGTTGTGTGTGTGTGTTCTTTCCGAAATCTATTCAGACTTCACTCCTGTGTTCTGTCTGTTATCTGGGTATATATACCAACATGTTGACGAAAACAAGAACTGGACGAAAACTCATCAACGAAATCCAAGATATGGACAAAATCACAGTGATTTCGTCACATGTGGATTTCGTCCTAAGTGTTTTCGTCACATGTGGATTTCGCCACTTCAGTCTTCATCACAAGTTAGTTTTCGTCATGTGTGATTGGGCTTGGGTCTTCATGTTGGGCCAAACAAACAAATAACACCTAAATAATAAACAAACATGTATACTGCACACACGCAGTTACATGTACATGATTTGTTACAAAGTAAAACGCATATCGAGTCAAGACAGGAGGATGTCTTGACTACGGCCTTCACTTCGTAGTCGAGTCGAACCGAGTCGAGCCGTATCCACATAATATGTATGATGTATGTAAAATGCAACATATAAATTACATCAAATGAGGCATAAAACTAACCCTTTTTAAGTACTAATATTGGAAAAAGAGTGTTTTTGTCTTCCTTTTGTATTTTCAGGATTAAATGAGCTCAAAAACGCAAAAGAAGCAAAAAGACAGCTAAATCCAACATAAATACAAGAAAAGGAATATTAGTGGACTGCCCGACCCCTCAACGGCACCTTCCAAAGCAAAGTAGAGAAATCAGAAGACTGAACACGCCCCGTGCTCAGCCAGCACGGGGCCGTGCCCAAGAAGCAGCAGAAAAGACAAACCTATAGAAGCTTCTATTGCCCACCACGGGCCGTGCTCAGCGGACACGGGGGCGTGTCGAAAGTACAGCAGGCGCATTTATTGTAATTGCGAATTACAATTAATGAGGAGAGAGATTGTCAGACGGACACGGGGCCGTGCCCAGGGGACACGGGGCCGTGCCCAGCTCTCTGTTCAGCCTATAAATAGGAGTGCTTGGATTCATTTCATCTCATCCCTTGGCACACCACCTCTCTCACACTTCATCCACCACCCACCACCATCACAACACCATCATCCACCACCATCATCCATTGTCCATCGTAGAGTGTGTGAGTCGTCTCGGGATCCAAGATTGATCGTAAGAGTTCTTGACAATCAAGGCCATGTTTGCCTAAGTCTCTTACATCACTTGGTGAAGACAAAGTGTCTAGTATAATACTTTTTATTTCTAATCTTTTGCACTTTTTATTTGGTTTTGTATTAATGACTTTAATAACTAGTTACTTATGTTGAAGGTGATCTTTCCTTATCGTTTGTCCGTGGTGTCTTGGAATTATTTTACTGTCTATATAAAATAAAGGATTTTCACCATTCATATCTCCACGGTCTATATGGAGATATGTTGGCTACCTGGTCGGGGGTTAAGGGAACGGTTTGGTAAAGGTCTTGCCATTGTTCAGCGTTTAGAGGTCCTGCAATGGACCTGGGTCAAATTTAGTAGGACCTCCTTCAATACTTCATGGTATTGGATGGCGGGGGTCCAAACTCTTTGATCCCCTCATAAGTTAACTACTATTAATACTATAACCCGGCTATTTAGGACTGTATCCCTGCTGACTCAGACTACTTAGCCGAGGGTAACGTCACCGCCAAAAGCGGGGCCTACCACAATACTGCATTAATAACTTAATTCATTATCTTCCAATAATCCACCCTTTTAGGATTGTATCCCTGCTGACTCAAACTACTGGGGTGAGGGTAACGTCACCTTCAAAAGAGGGGCCTACTACAATAACTAAGATAATCTCTTAATTATGTGCAAAAGTGCGGAAATAATCAAAGGTTATACTAGATACGAGTCGGAACCAAGTGATTCATCTTGTCTATCTGTTTTTTCTTTTATTTTTATTTTCAGCATTTTAGTTAGTTTTTAATTTTCTTAGTTTAAAACATTTTTCTAAACTTTTATTTTGGTTAGACGTTGAGGATAAACCGGTACTAAAAGCTCTTGTGTCCTTGGACGACCTCGGTATCTTACCAACGCTATACTACACTCAACGATGGGTGCACTTGCCCATATGTGTGTTTAGTGTTAGTGAAATATCGTGTTTTATAAATTTAAAACTTTGCTAAAATAAGTGTTAAAAAGGGCTTAAAATATACACCTAATATATATAACACTTCACATGCATCAAGTTTTTGGCGCCGCTGCCGGGGACACAAGAATTTTAGGAAAGCTTAAAATCGACGGCCTAATCAGTTTTTCAAAACCTTTTCAAAACGGGCCCACATTTTTCTGCATTTTAGTTTAGTTTTGCATTTACAGTAGGTTGAACACGGGCCGTGCTCGCTGAACACGGGGCCGTGCTGCATATTTTTTTTAAAACACCCAGTAATAGAAGCTTGAACACGGGCCGTGCTCACTGAACACGCCCCGTGCTCAACGAAATCAGTAACTTTAATTAAAACGCCCAGATACATATCCTGAACACGGGGCTGTGCTCACTGAACACGGGGCCGTGTCCAGCCTCTGTTTCCGTTTTTCTTTTTGTTTTCTGATCTCGAGACTCGGTTGTGGTCTGCTGAGTGATTCTTATGGATCAATACTCAGGAGGTTACAACTACACCTATGAGGAGGATGATTATAGGGGTAATTATTGCACTAATTGTCGTAATGCACGCTCGGTTCAAAATAATCGCTCATATCAACCATCCAATTCATACACCTACTATGAGGAGCCCAGGTACGAGCCATCAACTTCATACACATCCTATGAAGACCAAAGGTATGAACCTCCACCCTCATACTCATATTTTGATGAACCAAGGTATGAGCCTTCATACTCATACTTTGAGGAACTAAGATATGAGCCACCACCTTCGTATGCTTACTACGAGGAACCTTGGCGTGAACAACCCACCTCATATGAGTATTATGAAGAACAAAATTACGAACCTTATCCATCATATGCTTACAATGAAGGACAATGGTGTGAACCATCAACTTCATATGGGTATTATGAGAAACAAAGGGTCGAACAACCGGATTCAAGCTTAGAAAATAATGATTCTTTTTCTATAACCGAAGTGACCGATAGGATATTAGAACACATTAGAGTTATCGATCGATGTATAAAAGAAGCTCGCGCAAGGGAAGAGGAGTCCCGCGCAAGAGAAGAATTAAAAAAGGAAGAGATAACTAAAAATGAAAAAATGGAAGAACAAATAAGTGAAAAACCGACACATGAGTTAAACAACGAAAAAGGTAAGTCCAACAACGTTAAAATCCAAGAAGGGTCTAATTTTGAAGAAATTAATCTCTTGACACCTTCTTTCGAAAATAATTGTTTTGTACCCACTCATGCTAAGTTTTTAAAAGAGTTAAACACTAACACTAAAATTGACGAAACGGTAGGTGTTAAGTTAACTAATGATCAAACTTCGCTAATAAAAGAAGACCCATTTGAAATTAACATCACACCGGTTCCATGTTTCTTTCAAAATTCGTTTATTAGTAATGTCACAATCGATAAAGATCTTTGTGTTAACATAATGCCTAACTACATTTTCGAAAAATTAAGTATTAGTGATTTTTCTCCACTTCAAATACCTATTTTTCTATCCAATCGGAAAGTAATAAAATCAATCGGTATAGTTGAAGATGTTTTGGTTCAAACAAATCAAATGGTAATCCCAACCGACTTTGTCATCCTCGATGACGCTCCTCTAGTGTTGGGACGACCATTTGTAAAAACTCACGAAGCTTTGAAAAACCGGAAGTTCAACAATTTACCTCTTCAATTAGGGGCATTTAAAAGAAGTGTCGATCTCGAACGATCAATGAAATATCCATTCGGCAATAATGACCCCCTAATTGAAGATGAAGATGAACCACCCGATACAAGTGAAGAGATTGACCACTTTGTTGAAGAAGAGGTCGCCATAGAACAAACTTTTAAAGTTCTTGATCGAAACGAGCAACCAAATAAGGAGTCTCCTAAAGACCCACCACTTGAGCTCAAAGAACTTCCAAAAGGTTTGGAATATGCTTTTCTAGACAAAGATGGTAAGTTACATGTAATTATTTCGTCTAAATTAGATAACTTAGAAAAAGAAAAGCTAATTAATCTTTTGAAAAAACACAAAAATGCAATAGCTTGGAAACTTGTTGACATAAAAGGAATTAGTCCTTCTATGTGCACACACAAAATTTTGATGAATGATGACTACAAATCGGTAATACAACCACAACGTCGAGTAAATCCAAATGTTCAAGAAGTGGTTAAAAACGAAGTCATCAAATTACTTGACGCCGGACTTATCTATCCTATTTCCGATAGTCCTTGGGTAAGTCCCGTCCAAGTAGTTCCAAAGAAAGGAGGTATGACGGTAATTACTAACGAAAAGAATGAATTAATACCAACAAGAACCGTCACAGGATAGAGAGTATGTATAGATTATAGACGATTAAATGAAGCAACAAGAAAGGATCATTTTCCTTTACCCTTCATTGATCAAATGTTAGAAAGATTATCCGGTCATAAATTTTACTGTTTCTTGGATGGTTTTTCAGGTTACTTTCAAATCCCGATAGCACCCGAAGACCAAGAAAAGACAACTTTCACATGTCCCTATGGAACTTTTGCTTATCGACGCATGCCGTTTGGTCTATGTAATGCCCCCGCAACATTCCAACGTTGCATGGTAGCCATTTTCCATGACATGATAGAAAAGACAATGGAAGTCTTCATGGACGACTTTTCTATCTTTGGGGATTCATACGACCAATGCCTCGATAACCTTGAACGAATGCTATCCCGATGTGAGGAAACTAACCTCGCCCTTAATTGGGAAAAATGCCATTTCATGGTAACGGAGGGAATAGTACTCGGTCACAAAATCTCAAGCGAAGGAATGGAGGTGGATCGAGCCAAAATAGATACCATTTCTAGATTACCACCTCCATCCTCCGTAAGAGCTATTAGAAGTTTCCTAGGGCATGCCGGATTTTATAGGCGGTTTATCAAAGACTTTTCAAAGATCTCAAGGCCTCTAACAAAATTACTTGAAAAAGATGCTCCTTTCATCTTTGACAAGGATTGCAATCAAGCATTTCTAACCCTAAAGGAAATGCTAGTCAATGCACCTATCATAATAGCACCTGATTGGAAATTTCCTTTCGAAATCATGTGTGATGCTAGTGACTTTGCAGTTGGAGTTGTCTTGGGACAGAGAAAAGAAAAGCATTTCCACCCAATATATTATGCTAGTAAAACACTTAACGATGCACAAGAAAATTACACAACAACTGAAAAAGAGTTACTAGCTGTGGTATTTGCTTTTGATAAATTTCGTTCTTATCTTGTTCTTTCTAAAACTATAGTCTATACAGACCATGCAGCCATTCGATATCTCTTTAAGAAGCAAGACGCAAAACCACGTTTGATTAGGTGGATTCTACTCCTCCAAGAATTTGACATTGAAATCAAGGACAAAAGAGGAGCAGAAAATACCGCAGCAGATCATCTTTCACGCTTAGAAGACCCAGCTTTGGAGGCAACCAGGGACGAGCAAATCAACGAAAAATTTCCAACTGAGTCCCTGGAAATGGTGGAATATAAGGAAGAACCATGGTACGCCGACTTTGCTAACTACCTAGCTAGCGGTATAGTCGCAAAAGGTTGGCCACATCATCAAAGAAAAAAATTCTTTGCCAATGTGAAACACTACTTTTGGGAAGATCCATATCTTTTCAAAATGTGTGCCGACCAACTCGTCAGACGATGCGTACATGGTAGTGAAGCACGGAGAATTCTCCGCCATTGTCATGAAGGTCCATACGGAGGACATCATGGTGCTGCCAGTACCGTACGAAAGGTATTCGATTCAGGATTTTATTGGCCAACCATTTACAAAGATGCTCAAAATCTTATAAAGACATGTGATGCTTGCCAAAGAACAGGTAATATTTCTTCCAAACTTGATGTGTGCTAAACAGACTATAAAAATTAACTAAGTTAGACTCTCTAAGCTAGACACTAAAAAGCTTTAATTCTAGACTCGACCTAAAACCACACAATCGGCAAGTGTACCGATCAATGTAGTATAACCTAGGAAGTCCGGATATCGAACCACGAGACTCTATTTATCACGTAGACTAGACTCTGACAGACACTGACAGACACGACTAAGACTTGTTTAATTGTTTGGGGGGGGGGGGTTACTGAAAATCTAGGAAACCTATATTAGACTACTAAATTAACTAAAATTAAACTAAAAACGAATTAAGACTGTGAACTTTTCTTATATGAGAACTGGACCACCTAGACAAGAATCCTGGATTGTTTTTAAGAGATTACCAATTAAGTTAAATGCACGAGTTATGGAACCGGGATCGTATGATACTAAACCTATTAAGAACCATCGAGGCCCCTCGACCCTTCTCAAGGAGAAACCTGTGGACCTACCTAGGCCGTTAATCCTACCGGTTATTAGATTTCTTCCCAGTCCTCTAATTATTGTGTAAGTACCCTAATGTTGACCTATTCATTCCCAATCCTAGATCTAGGGTAGTTTGAAGTAATAGATTTGACTTGATAGACTAATAAGACCGACAGGTAAACCAAGACATAACCTTTCCCAAGGCCTATCTAAAGCAATTCGCCGGGTAAGACCTACCAATAGCCCCTCACTTCCCAGATATTAGGACTAGTAGAACACTAAGACCTAGCAAATTATTATTAGTTACTTCTAGAGGTTATCGCGCGATTCTCCCTAAAGAGTGAAGGTTTTCTTATGTGATATAGACACTCACCGAAACCCTAAACCCTAATATGACTCTACGTTGTGATAAAGACCGTCACTAAGAATCATATGAAGCAAGTAACAATAATAAACCGAATCAAAGCATGCATACACATCAAATCATTAAATCAAACCTTTTACTAGACACAATCAATCCACAAACATCGTGCAAATAACGAAAAAGGTAAAATCTTTATATCAATCCATTCATCATAGTCTAGGTGGTTTGTAAATTTAGCCAAGCATGTCTATAAACGAACACAAATCAAAGATAATCAACAAAGAATTCATCATAACAAGTTTCGTGATGAAAAATCAAGAATAAAGAACTAGAAAACCCGATTAGATCTTCAAGTCTTCTTCCCCGAACTCGTCTCGATGATTCCTAGGCTTCAAAATCTCCGAGAACGCTCCAAGAATGCTCAACAATTGCCCCAAGAAGTCTAAATTTCGAACTAGGGTTTCTTTTCCAAGTTTAAGATGTTATATATGACTTTCCATAACAAAAAAATCGCCAGCTAGGCTTCTGGCCGGCCGCCACCCACTGAAGGAATGGGTGGTGGGGTGCCACCTTGTTTTTCAGCTCATGTACTACCTTCAGTCTCTCGCCGGGTGCCAGAAAACTTCCCACGGGGTGCCAGAGAGTGATTTTTAAGCCTTTTAACTCTATTTCAACTCCCCGACCTTTCTAACATGCTCCAAGACTTGACACTTCGATGTTTTGACTCGTTTCACTCGGTTTCCCGCATATTTAAGCATCAAGGCCTGCAAAACACGATTTAATCAATAGCATGCACATTCTAACGAAAAACAAAACTAAATGTAATGAAAACTATACAAACTTTACACGAATAAAAGATGTATTTTGCAATACATCAATGCCACAAAATGGCATTATTGTTTGTGAAATTTTTGATGTATGGGGACTAGACTTTATGGCTCCTTTCCCACCATCGAAAGGAAACAAATACATACTTGTGGCAGTAGATTACTTGTCTAAATGGGCCGAGGCCGAGGCACTTCCAACAAATGATGGAAGAGTAGTGGTAAGATTTCTGAAAAAATTATTCTCTCGTTTTGGCACACCTAAAGCTTTAATAAGTGATAGAGGTACCCATTTTTGCAACCATCAACTTGAAATTTTTTTAACAAGATATGGGGTCTATCACCGGGTTTCGACAGCATATCACCCTCAAACAAACGGACAAGCCGAAGTGACTAATAGAGGGTTAAAACGAATACTCGAAAAAACCGTAGGGTTAAATAGAAAGGAATGGGCTGATAAATTAGATGATGCTTTATGGGCTTTTCGAACTGCTTATAAAACAACGATAGGTACAACCCCATATAAGCTAGTCTATGGAAAAAGTTGTCATTTGCCAGTAGAAATTGCACACAAAGCCTACTGGGCAATCAAAAATGTAAACTTAGATCTAGAATTTGCTGGTAAAAATCGATTTTGTCAAATAAATGAATTAGACGAGCTTAGGAATTATGCATACTCAAACTCCGAGATTTATAAGGAAAGAATGAAAAATTTGCATGACAAACATATTAAACCTAATGAATTTCGGGTAGGAGATTTAGTTCTTTTGTTTAATTCACGACTTCGATTGTTTCCTGGTAAATTAAAGTCTAGGTGGTCAGGACCTTTTTCCGTCACCCATATTTTTCCACACGGTGCAGTAGAAATTAAACCTCGAAATGGGCCACCATTTAAAGTCAATGGCCAACGGCTGAAACTCTATCAAGGATTTATTGAGGATGAGGAAGAAGAGATCTCGCTTCAAACCATGGAAGAATAAAAACATCATGCCTGGTAAGTTACGAACGATTGAGACGACAAAATAAAGCGGTAAGTTTTCTAAACCATAGCTTATGGGAAAAGGGGGCACTCACACGCGCACAATTAAAAAAAAAAAAAAAATGCTCGGCACGGGGCCGTGTTCGCGCTGCAGACGGGATAAAACCCCTTTTTCAAAACAGTTTCTTCATTCCACACGCCCCGTTTCCCCACAAAAGCTCTGGTTCCAGGCGATTTTTCGCGAAATTTCGACGTCTCTTACCGATCTAACCACGTCAAGGTATGATTCTATCACTCTTAGTAGTTAGATTAGTTACTTGCATGTAGTTAAAACACGACAAATTTGGGGAAAAATCTAGGGTTCTTGATGTTCATCCGGATCGAACCAAAAAATTTTGCCTAAATCTGTTTGCATTTAGTTAGATTAGTGTTAAGGGAAGTAAATACACTTAGATTGTTCATAGATTCACCCGATTTCTTACAAAAACCCCAAACCCTTGTTCTTGAACCGAAAAAGATAAAATTGATAAGGTAAACGGGATATTTTGGGAAAAACGGTGTTTAGGGTTTCATTTTCGGGGGAAACCGCACCTATTGGACCAAAAATTTTCAAGTTTTCGAAACCGGGTCGAAAAATGAAGTTTTTGAGTAACAGACCTCTGGACACGGGGCCGTGTCCAGCCCGATGTTTGCAGTTTTGTCCGAAAACATTTCTGTTTCGTGCTAATTTTTGGTGTATTCTTTCAGATGGCAAAGTTCACAAGGTTCAATGCAAGTGAGCTTGATGCAAGGGCAAGGTATGAGGTTCTTCAAACAAGACCCGAAGAGTACCCCAGGAGAGCTTGCACGGATCTGTTAACCTTGGTAAACCAGCTGAACCGATTCAACAACATCGTTACGGGACCACTAGCTGTTGCATTAAACACTAGGCTTCGGTCGGTGCATCAATGCACCATGGAGTTCTACAGTACCTTCAACTTCAATTCAAGGTGTGACCCATTCGACAATGAAGGGGTTGTATTTCGGTGTGGAGGGACAATGTACTCGATCTCCATGGCACAGTTTGGAGCCATAATAGGTCTATACCAAGAAGAGGAATCGGGAAACGAAGAAAATACCGGGGGATTACGAGACTTGGAGGGAAATGAAAGACAAGCCGCATGGGCTCAAATCGGTGAAGGAATCTACGACCCTCGTAGCACCAAGAGTACGAAGCTAAGGGATCCGCTCTATCGCTACATTCACAGGATCCTCACCTACTCTCTAAACCAACGTCACGACAGTAGCGGTGTTGTAGGGTTGAAAGATTTGGTTGTCCTCCACTGTATCCACAACCAAAAGCCCCTCGATGTTCCGTATCTCCTGTTAAGAAACATGCATCTCAACCGCCTTGCTCGAGCTCCAACGCCTATCTTCTTCGGAGGATGGGTGTACCGTCTTTTTAAGCATTACACGCAAATTCCAAGAGCCTTTGAAAGAAGCCCATGGTCGGGACGAGTTGACTACCACATTTGCCGAGCCATGAACTTACTCTATGAGGCGGAAGACGGAACAGTGAGTTTCCAAAGAACGCAAGGCTATGCATGGAACCCACGGGAAGCCCTAGTTCTTCACGCACCACCCCCCCACCACAAGTATCCACCCCATGGTGATCCGGGTCAATCCTCCTCACAAGGAGGCGGTTTTCCTAATTTTCAAAGCTTACATGATCTTATGCAGGAAAACCTCATGTGTGCCAGGAACGCCTACAACCTCGCCAACAACACATACCACCGGGTCGGAGCTATTGAACGCAACATCAACGATATACAAGATGATATCAGCAGCATCCGGGAGTACATGGCGGGGCATGGGGATGGAGGTGATGAGAGCGATGAAGATATGGAGTAGAGGGTTTGGAGGAGCAGGAGCGGGTTGATGGCGAGCCCACAGGTTTAAGTCCCTTTATCTATCGAACGATTGGTGGCCTGCGTGCCAGAAGTTGAACAATTTACTTTCCTTAAACACTTTTATTTTCCGTTTTATTTTTCTTTTACTTTATGCTTGGAACAATTAACTATGGTAATGTAGGATGTTTGTGTTGCTTGGTGTGGTATTAAGTGATAAAACAGGTACAAACCAAGGCTTGGGGTTCTAAGCCTCAGCACTTATAGGGCCAGGATGGAAAAACCGGAGGAAGAAACCTGTTTTTCAGGCCTTCAGACTGTCCACACGGGGACGTGTCCAGCCAACACGCCCCCGTGCTCACCTCCCAGACCTGCTGTTTGGCTTCTGTTATGCAAAATTTTGTTAGACACGTGGCCGTGTCCAGTCAACACGGGGCCGTGTCCACCTTCTGTAAGTTCTTGTTACTGGCACCTGAACACGGGGTCGTGCCCACTCAACACGGGGCCGTGTTCAGTGCCCAGTAACACAATTTTTTGCTTTTTAAACACTATTTTACACATCTAATCAACCTAAAAATTTATTTTTGGGACACATTGAGGACAATGTGTAATTTAAGTGTGGGGGGGATGCTAGAACCTTGAATTTTGCAAGTCCTAAACACAAGCCTTACACAAAACTCTATTGGAACCGCTAATCACCCCAAATTTTTTCAAAAATTTCATTTTTTTACTTGTCTAGGTTTAACTCGGAAAATTCAAGTTCCCAAAAAGGTTATATTTTTACAAATTTACAACCGATAGCGTAGTGATAAAAAGAACCAACATAAGAAAATTATGAAAAGGCATAGCAAACTTATTTAAAATTTGATTATATATACTTGATCACATAAAAACCCATTCCCACAAAAGTGAGTTTTGAGCCTTTATTGAGCACACAATTACATATCATTTGACTAAATGCTCATTTTTCGTTTCTTGTGTGAATAGCCGCTTGGTTCTTACGACTCTAGAACTTGCCATGACAATACATTCCCGGTCCTTATCAACTTAAACCCGAGTAAGTAAATGATGGAGGCATTAGGACTAACCATTTTTATTTCTACACCATTATTTTTCTTTTTCTTTTACCACCTACCCAAAAATCCCCCTAGTTAACCCCTTTGAGCCTAAACCTTTTCGTTTCATCACCCAAACAAAAACCCTTTTACCCACCAAAACCTTTTTCATTTTTAACCCTTTATTTTAGTAACAAGTTCGGTTCTTCGTAAAAAAAAAAAAAATTTGTGTGATAATGATGAAGCAAAAAGAAAATAAACAAACAAGTTAATCAAAAATAACTTAGTTTGAATAAAAGCTTCATCAAAATAAAAAGTTGCAAAAATACGAAAACCGACACTTGTTACGCTTTTAGCCCTTTTTCTACTAACCACTAACCCAACCACCTACCTTTAACCCTAGCCTAACCCTTAACCCACAAAGTCCTCTTGATATCTACAAAGGTATAAAAGTTAAAAACGAGGAGGATTGATTTCTTGGCAAGCTTATGGTAGGAATAAGTTCCATGCCGCTCTCGAGTGATTCACTAAAAATACACCTTCGGCCGAGTGTAAGTGATTTCCCCGTGAGGTATGTGAACTTGTATATAAATAGAATTTTAAAAAAGGCGTGTTATGCCCAAATAAGTAATTTCTTTTATGAAAAGTTCTAAATAAATCATTACGAATAGGAGTGTAAATAAATAAAAATAAAACCCAAAAAGATCTTGGAAATCCCGACACTCTACGACAAGCCCAAAACCTTCTCTTCTATCTATTCCATTTGGGAGTGTAAGCCATATATTAAAGAGTTTTGCTTGAGGACAAGCAAAAGTTCAAGTGTGGGGGTATTTGATGTATGTAAAATGCAACATATAAATTACATCAAATGAGGCATAAAACTAACCCTTTTTAAGTACTAATATTGGAAAAAGAGTGTTTTTGTCTTCCTTTTGTATTTTCAGGATTAAATGAGCTCAAAAACGCAAAAGAAGCAAAAAGACAGCTAAATCCAACATAAATACAAGAAAAGGAATATTAGTGGACTGCCCGACCCCTCAACGGCACCTTCCAAAGCAAAGTAGAGAAATCAGAAGACTGAACACGCCCCGTGCTCAGCCAGCACGGGGCCGTGCCCAAGAAGCAGCAGAAAAGACAAACCTATAGAAGCTTCTATTGCCCACCACGGGTCGTGCTCAGCGGACACGGGGGCGTGTCGAAAGTACAGCAGGCGCATTTATTGTAATTGCGAATTACAATTAATGAGGAGAGAGATTGTCAGACGGACACGGGGCCGTGCCCAGCGGACACGGGGCCGTGCCCAGCTCTCTGTTCAGCCTATAAATAGGAGTGCTTGGATTCATTTCATCTCATCCCTTGGCACACCACCTCTCTCACACTTCATCCACCACCCACCACCATCACAACACCATCATCCACCACCATCATCCATTGTCCATCGTAGAGTGTGTGAGTCGTCTCGGGATCCAAGATTGATCGTAAGAGTTCTTGACAATCAAGGCCATGTTTGCCTAAGTCTCTTACATCACTTGGTGAAGACAAAGTGTCTAGTATAATACTTTTTATTTCTAATCTTTTGCACTTTTTATTTGGTTTTGTATTAATGACTTTAATAACTAGTTACTTATGTTGAAGGTGATCTTTCCTTATCGTTTGTCTGTGGTGTCTTGGAATTATTTTACTGTCTATATAAAATAAAGGATTTTCACCATTCATATCTCCACGGTCTATATGGAGATATGTTGGCTACCTGGTCGGGGGTTAAGGGAACGGTTTGGTAAAGGTCTTGCCATTGTTCAGCGTTTAGAGGTCCTGCAATGGACCTGGGTCAAATTTAGTAGGACCTCCTTCAATACTTCACGGTATTGGATGGCGGGGGTCCAAACTCTTTGATCCCCTCATAAGTTAACTACTATTAATACTATAACCCGGCTATTTAGGACTGTATCCCTGCTGACTCAGACTACTTAGCCGAGGGTAACGTCACCGCCAAAAGCGGGGCCTACCACAATACTGCATTAATAACTTAATTCATTATCTTCCAATAATCCACCCTTTTAGGATTGTATCCCTGCTGACTCAAACTACTGGGGTGAGGGTAACGTCACCTTCAAAAGAGGGGCCTACTACAATAACTAAGATAATCTCTTAATTATGTGCAAAAGTGCGGAAATAATCAAAGGTTATACTAGATACGAGTCAGAACCAAGTGATTCATCTTGTCTATCTGTTTTTTTCTTTTATTTTTATTTTCAGCATTTTAGTTAGTTTTTAATTTTCTTAGTTTAAAACATTTTTCTAAACTTTTATTTTGGTTAGACGTTGAGGATAAACCGGTACTAAAAGCTCTTGTGTCCTTGGACGACCTCGGTATCTTACCAACGCTATACTACACTCAACGATGGGTGCACTTGCCCATATGTGTGTTTAGTGTTAGTGAAATATCGTGTTTTATAAATTTAAAACTTTGCTAAAATAAGTGTTAAAAAGGGCTTAAAATATACACCTAATATATATAACACTTCACACGCATCAATGTATGAACAAACTCCCCCTTGGATGCTGCTCGCGAGGTTCGTAATCTCGTTATCCATCTCTTGATGGTTCATTCATTCTTTTCGTAGGATCTTCAAAGTCTTCACGTATTGCATGTAGAAAGTGTATTAACAAACTCCCGTTTTCATTTAGGAAGTGTATCAATAAACTCCCCCTTTGATTATGCTCGTGAATCTTTTGATCTTCAATGCTTCAGATCCTTTTGGTATTGGTGATTGATCAGCGGCAACTCGATCATCTTTATCATTTGAGTGCCTTCACGTCGTGTCTTCATTCCAAAGCTTGTCATCGAACATGTTCTCCTCGCCTTTAGTATCTGCACATGCAAGAAAGCTAAACACACAATGAGAACAACTGCTTGGAATATAGTTAATCATAAACAAACGACGCATATGAGACCAATTCTTATCAACTACCGCCCGACAATTAGTTTGAAAAGTTAACAGATTTTTCAATTTTGATTATTAACTTTCAAAACTTGCAAACTCTGATCGTTTATGAAGATTCAGTCGTTTTGGTTTTCATTCAGATTTCAGGTAACGAAGACTTGAGTTCCAACATCGGTTAATCAAAAAATAAAGCAGAAATAAAATCTTTTTGGCTTTTATAAAGTTTATATTAAAACACACCTAAAATCTTTTTGGTATTTTGAATATTTCAAACTTAAAGACTGAAAGGAGTAAATAAATATATACAGAGATTCTTTTTTTTTTGCAAGTTTCGAGGGTAAGAGAATCATATCAGTGTACGGTCATGCCAAAACGCTCTTGTTGTTCTTTTTGTTAACATTTAGATAAGCATCCTATAACGATTATCGGTATTGTTGTCCACATAAGCTCAACTTATCAGATGTAATCATGGCGATGGGATACGTTAAGGTATGATTTGTACTTACCGACCGGTGTTCATCCACATCACGACACATTCCCGTATCAAGGTATGCACGAGAGTTCATCTTACTGGTGAGTATACCATTTATCATATGTTTGACCGTATAAAAAAGATGTGAGTAACTCACTTATTTTGATTTGAAATCAAGCCCTATGTGATAGAATCACTTATTAATGAGGAACTTGATTTTCAGATGCATGAAGGGCACAAGAGCAAGTCCATGAACAGGTCAGTACTTCCGTACAGCAAAGAGAAGAACTTGACTCCCAGATAAATGTGATATATTATCACTTGTTTTGAGGGACATGTGATTGTTGATCACTTATTGAGGTTGTATGCAGTATGTACACGTATGTATGGTATCATGGAAGATCTAGACTTCGTCTCCGTTTTGTTTCGGTAAAAGAAACAACCATGATACCCAGATGATAAACAGCATAAAGACCACATATCTCAGAACCTCGGCAATCTCTCAAACGAAATTTCGGTACTAAGACCATATGCCAATGAGCGGTTCCCACCTGGTCTTCAGTCGATTTAAGTTTATATCACCCTGCACACTTTAAGATGATTGTGAGCCTACCGTTACATCTTATATAGAGCTGCTTAACATTTTTCATTTTGCATTTCAGTTTAAAGAGGTTTCAACAGACCACTGATGTACTATCATTTTCTCTTTTGCTCGCCAGGAAACTCATTTTTGATTTTCTATTGTTTTTGGGTTTTGAAATTTTTCTATGTTTTTGAATTTTTCAAATTTTGGAATTACTCCCCCTAAAATCAACAAACTTACAAGAATTTTAAAAACACAAAGATATTTACAAAAATGATTTTCCGATGTCGGTTAACTCATGTTTTACCTCAATGTCGTTTACCAAAATAAAAAGTCAAATCTTGATTTATCAAATGCTTTGGTAAAAAGGTCGGCACGTTGGTCATCAGTGTGGACTTTAACAACATCGATTAGTCTTTTATCAAAGCAATCACGTATGAAGTGATACTTAATTTCGATGTGTTTGGTCTTTGAATGCTGCACAGGATTTCTAGTGATAGATAAGGCAGCAGAATTATCGACTAAAATAGGAGTAGTTAGGAATTCAAAACCGTAATTGCACATTTGCTGTTGTATCCACAGGACTTGGGAGCAACAACTTGAGGCAGCAATGTATTCCGCTTCACAAGTTGATGTAGCGACACAGGTCTGCTTCTTGCACTGCCACGTTATGAGGCGAGTTCCTAAAAACTGGCATCCAGCCGTTGTGGATTTGCCGTCGATTTTGCATCCGCCAAAATCAGAATCACTGAAAGCGACTAAGTCAAAGTTATCATCCTTAGGGTACCATAGACCGGTGTCTGGGCAACCCTTCAAATAACGAAAAATCCTTTTTACAGCTGTAAGATGTGAGGCCTTCGGGTTCACTTAATATCTGGCTAGCAGGCATGTTGGATACATTATATCTGGTCTTGATACTGTGAGGTACATAAGGGATCCAATCATCGCGCGGTAGTATGAAGAGCTAACTACTTCACCCTTCAAGTCTGGATTGATTCTGTGATTTTGCTGCAGTGGAGTACCAATGGGCAATGTGTCAGACATTTGGAATCGGCTCAAGATGTCTTGGATATACTTAGTCTGATGGATAAAAATCCCAGACTTCGTTTGTTGCACTTGCAAGCCCAAAAAGAAAGTCATCTCCCCCATAGCGCTCATCTCGAATTTATCCTGCATTACACGCTCGAAATCCCTACACATAACATTGTTAGTAGAACCAAATATAATATCATCCACATATACCTGAACCAGTAGAAGATCTCCATCTTGTTCTTTTATGAAGAGAGTGCAATTGATAAGACCTCTGCGAAAACCATTCTCCAGCAGATAATTTGATAAGGTTGCGTACCAAGCTCGCGGTGCTTGATGTAGACCATAGAGAGCTTTGTTCAGCAACCAAACCCGATCGGGATGGATATGATCTTCAAAACCTGGGGGCTGTTCAACATACACCTCTTCTTCCACTAGACCATGTAAGAATGCACTTTTGACGTCCATCTGGTAAACCTTGAATCCTTTGAATGAGGCATAAGCCAGAAAGATCCGAATTGCTTCCAGACGTGCAACAGGTGCATACACTTCGTTGTAGTCTATATCTTCAATCTGACGAAAACCTTGAACGACCAATCTTGCTTTGTTTCGAATAACGATTCCACGGTTGTCCTTTTTGCACTTATACACCCAACGGGTACCAATCTTCTTATAACCAGCAAGTTTCTCTACGAGCTTCCAGACACCAAGTTTCTGGAATTGTTGCAGTTCTTCCTGCATTGCTTCAACCCAAGAGTTATTTTTCAAAGCGTCTTTCCAAGTTCTTGGATCTTCCTGTGAGACATAACACGCGAAAGACCAATCGTTTTGTTGACCAGATTCTCGAATCGCCGCATACAAGCCTGCGTTGTTGTTGTTTCGCAACATGTTTCTTGTTTGAATGCCACTGTGTACATTACCGATGATGTTTTGATGAGGATGAGAATTGTGAATTCTTGTTTCTGGATTTTCCGGAACTGGAATGTTTGTACCCAGATTGTTGAGATTGAGATCAACAACCAATTCACTACCCGGAACTGACGAAGATGATGATGCAGTAGCTTCGGCTGTTATAGGGGCGTCCACTGGAGGTGTAGCCTCTGAAGTACCAAGTACAGCTGATGTAGGACCTTCTTGATCTGCATCTAGAAATTCTTCATCCTCTGAAGATTCGTTCAGTTCGGTTGCATCATGAAAATCCTCATTGTCGAGAGCATTATTGTTCACTGAAGATGGTTCTTGATTGACAATAATTGGATGAACCAACGGTGAATCTGTTGCGTTGTCACTCTCAAAAAACATCCTTGCCGCAACATTTTCTTCAACTGCTTCAACATTAATCGAATTGAAAAAGTCATCGTACTCAAGACCTGGATTTTTGACTGGTAAAGTGTGCCTTTGTACTCTGACTTCAGACCATTCCTCAACCCTTTTAGTCTGTAGATTCCAGACTCTTAAGTTCGGGGTGGCATAACCAAGAAAGTGACCTTCAATAGCTTTTGCCCCAAACTTTCCATTAGGATCGATCATTGTGCAAGGAGCTCCAAATGGTTCAAGATATGACAAATCTGGTTTCCGTTTGTGAAGAAGCTCGAAGCAGGTCTTGTTGTGTCTTTTGACTGTAAGGACTCGGTTCAACGTGTAACATGCGGAGGCCACAGCTTCACTCCAGAATGGAATGGGCAACTGCAACTCTACCAACATAGTCCTAGCAGTCTCGATCAATGTACGGTTCTTACGTTCAGCGACACCGTTCTGTTGAGGAGTATAAGCCGCACTAAATTCATGAAGAATACCTTTTGATGTGCAAAACTCCATCATGGCTTGATTTTTAAATTCTGTACCATTGTCGCTGCGTATCCGTCTAACCTTCAATTTTTACAAATTCTCAATCTGAACGATCAAGTTTTTGATAATACCAAAAGTTGCACTCTTGAGAGCCATAAACGCCACCCAAGAAAATCTTGAATAATCATCAGTTATCACGAGGCAGTATTGATCATTCCTGATGCTTTTGTGCTTGACAGGACCAAACAAATCCATGTGCAAACGTTCAAGAGGAACTGCCACCGTGTTGATCTTCTTTGTCAGATGTCACTTCTTAGTTTGCTTTCCTTTTTGGCATGAAACACAGACGTCTTGAAGATGGAAATTTTTAAGAAGAACACCATTCACTAATTCATTCGACACCAAATGATTCATCTTTCGTAAGTGAATGTGACCCATACGTCTGTGCCAAGAGATTGAGTCTTTTTCCGTGGCTTTTGTAGTAAAACAAGTTGCTTGTGCAGTCGTTGTTATTGCTTGGCTCATATCAAGGACATATAAATCATTTATCCTTGGAGCTGATAAGAGAATCCATTCTTTTGGAATCTTGAAGCCGGGTTTCAGTACATAACATCCATTTGCATCAAAGTGTACTGAAAACTGTTTATCACAGATTTGTGAAACGCTGAGAAGATTGTGATCAAGCTGTTGTACAAAGTTGGTCTTGTCAAAACTTACAACCCCGTTGGATACCATTCCTTCTCCCATAACATAACCGCCTTTATCTCCAGCAAAAGCAACATAACCTCCTCTAATAGATTTAACGTCGTAGAGAAGCTTCATGTCGCCTGTCATGTGCCTGGATGCCCCACTATCAACAATCCAATGACTGCTGAAAGTTCCTCTTGGAACACCCTGCACATGTACTCACATGATTAGTTGGAGATGGGGACCCAAGCCTTTGTGGTCTTGGGTCTTCCATTTTCATCAACGTAAGTTACTTGAACTTCTCGATGTTGTGGAAATTGTGATGTTCCCCCTGAATCAGTAACCGTTTTTGGTTTCCAGGTCTGTTTTGTTTTACCAGTGTTATTCTTTAAAATCTTAACTTCATGATTGTCTGAAGTTTTTGAATTGTCTGGTTTGACAGAAACAAATGTTTTGTTAACCACATCGGTTTTAATCGCTTTTTCAATTTTCTTGACCTGTTGGCGTTTCTGTTTCTTTTCCCTTTCTTTTACAAGACGGGGATCTGGTTTTGATGAAACAGATCGCTTGCGGTCAATTTGGTCACGGGGATCATCAACTTTGGTTTTTTGTTTATGAAGATATGGACAATTTCGAATAATATGTCCAATTGTGCCACATGAAAAACATGATCTTCGTTCTACAAACCCCGAAGTATCATGAGATTCTCTTGTCGATGAACTTTGTGATCCTGAGGTGCTAGGTTTTGAACTGTTTGGTTCATTTCTTTTCAAAGAATTAACTTGAATGACATGATCTAAGTTAGATTTATTGGCAAATGTTTCAAGTTTATCTGTTCCCTTCGATTTCACAAAGTTCACTTTCTTGTTCTTCTTTTGGTTCGGTTCCTTTCGACCTTGAGTCGTTGATTTACCATTTGGTTTGGTATGATTTTGTTGCTTTTTCACTGTTGGTAATTTTTTATTGCCATTTTGTTTTCGAATTTCGGCCTTTGGGATAGGAGGACACTGTGTTACCACAACGTGTGATCCTGTCTTTCCCAAAAACTTACTTGTTGAATCCTCAAAAATTTTACTAATTAAAGATTGATTAACATTCTTAATAGGAAAATCTTTGTCAGAGAATATTTTATCATCACCAACAAGAGTGTACAGCAAATTCACACTCTCAGACTTTTGTGAGGAAGTAGACGTGGACTTGGTCAGAACAGTCGTAGCAGGTTTTGCGGGAGGATCACATAGTATATGATTCTCGAGAGGTATGTCCTCTTCTTTGATTACCGCAGCTGACTGTGCTGAGTCAGTATCATTAGATTCATCATCTGAAGAATCAGTATCCTCGACAATGATTGGAGGATCCTGATTTTGTTCAGCAGTTACAAAAATATCTGCTGACACATCCGAATCTGATGATACTTCTGGTTTATATCCAAGTCCCGTTGCAAATTCCTCAATGTCTAAAGGAACAGATTCTTCATAATGAGTTTTATACTCCTCATCAGGCATTGCATCAAAATTTTATCTAACAGGTGGTGGACATATCTTATATCCAATGCACGTGACATCCTTTTTCTCTTTTTGTGTGTCAATGATGTGATCCATCACGTATCTAGAGTTTGAATAACTGTCTAGCTTAAGCCGGATCGCCTCACTTTCACACTTTGTACATGCTAACTCTTTTTGCATGATTTCAAGACGATTGATATAAAGGTTTATGTCAGTTTGTTTTCTTGAAACCATTTTTGTCAGTTCGGTTTTATCCTTTTTTTAAATTTGCAACAGTCGTTTTAAACTCCTTTTCATGGTTTTCATAAAACATGTTAGCCTCTTTGCATTTCGAAAGATCCACTATCAACTTTTGATTGTGCATATTTGTCACTTCAAATTTGTTTTGCAAAGCCTCATGTTTGCTTTGCAAATCACACCACTTATCATCAAAAGAAACATGTTTGTTTTGCAATTCAAACAACTTAGCATTTAAAGCATCATGTTTGCCTTGCAACTCAGACATATTAGCATCTAAATCAGCACATTTAACACTTAAGCTAGCACAATTATCACAATTAACGACAGTAGGTTCATCGATACATACCTAGCTTGATGAACTGCCGCCATTAGCCATAAAGGCTGAATGAAGAGAAGAAGAAGAATATGCAGCTTGATCCACCAGAATAGATCTTCTATCATTCCTTGCTGCAGCTTCTCCTAATAATTCATCAATATCTGCATCGATTCTCCCACTAGATACACTGTCATCGCCTGACATTGAGGTTTCTTCATCTGAACTCCTTGAATAACCAGAACTTTCTTCATCTGAAGATTCACCACCACTGGCGGAAGATTCTCCACCACTGGCGTGCTTCAAATCCTTAGCAGCTTCGGCAAAACAAGCTGCTCCTCCCTGATTACCAATGCCTAATTGCATTGACCAGTCGCAACCTTCATCTATTTGCACCGCAAGAGCTTGATTGGTGTTCGATGGTCCTGCTTGATTGTTTGCAGGGACCAAGGTGCGATCATCATTCCTGGCTTGATTCTGATTCACCTGGTTGCCTTAACCTCTGAAAGGATTCTGGTTCCCATGTTGAGCTGGCTTTGTGCATTCACGCTTAAAATGACCACGTTCACCACAATTAAAGCACTTGACGGATTGCTTGTCGAACCCATACTTGGTATCTTTCTTGCTTTCCAAGCTGGTTTTACCCGCCCGTTCCATGAAGTCTTTAGCTTGCCTTACAGCACTAGCGAAAGCCCATTTGATGTCCATCATATCCATCTCTTCTTTATCGATCTGCTGATAATCTTCTTGAGTTAGATTGATGTTTCCGATCTGCCCTGCCATCAACCCACAATACGAGCTCACCAAGGTGTTTAGTATCTCCATATGATCTTTAGCTACTTCAACGCTAACTTTGGAGAAGTTTGACGTGTCAAGCCGTACTGTATTTGACTTTGATGGCTGACCAATAGATGATGCGCTTCCATAACAAGCTTGCTGTTGCACCGGTAGTGAATTGCCGTACAAATCTGTGGTTGGTGGAACAACCGCTGGTCTTGAGGAAGGTGGAAGTGGATATCTATACAAATCTGTTGTCGGAGCTGGCTTTACAGGAACTTGTATCTGATTGCCATACAAATATGTGCTTGTGACAAATGCCGTTTGAAGAGGAGCGTGTGAAACAGGTCTTGCAGAAGTGCTAGGAGTTCCATAATACATATCAGGAGGATTTTGTCGCACTGGTATTGCAGAAGTGCTAGAAGTTCCATAATACATATCAGGATTTTGTCGCACTGGAACCCTTTTTGCCTTTAGGGTTTCTTCCTGATCTTTGTTCTCCAAGAGCTGAGCGAAGTCATTGATGTTTGTCGTAGCCAATGTGCCATTGTATTTCAGGATTTCCAAGAAACCATTCCATTGAGGTGGCAATGCATCGGCAAAATTTGTGACAACCTGTGTTGGAGTTGTTACTACCTCATAAGTTCTCAATTCAGTCAGCAAGTGATGAAATCGACTTGTCATATCTCCCAAAGATTCATTTTCCATACAAGTGAAGCCATCAAACTCATTCTTGAGTAAATCATGTCGCAATTGACGTGACTTTTCATTTCCTAGACCCCTTGTCTTCAATGCATCCCATACTCGCTTTGTCGTCTTGAAACTGACAAACTGATGATATATATATTTGCTCAACGCCTGAGTCAGAATAGCATATGCTTTCTTTTCTAAATCATGTTTCTTTTTCTGTTCTTCCGAAAGATCGGCAAATGTCGCAGCAGTTGAAGCGGCAACCTCAATAGCTTGATCGAAATCTGTAATAAAGCATAACCACAATTCCGTGTTTTGCCCAAGTACATATGTATGGAATCTATCTATCCATCTAGGATATTCGTTTATGTGCATCAGTTTCGGTGGGCGATTTAGACTTCCGGTCTCGCTTTCGCTTAGGAGTATACTTTGAATACTTGGATTTTGATTTGAAACAAACGCCCATTGACCTGTCGACGTTGGATTCGCTTGCGAAGATGCAGGTGCAGGAGATTCAACCCATGATGGAGATAAACCGGTACTACTATACTTCCTTTCTGCAGTTGACGGAGGACCCCACCAATTTGGATTCATTTTGATGTATGTTGATGAAAAACCTGTTTAAATCACTCAAACAAACAGTTAACAAAGAAATAAAAATCTCCTGTTAGAAATATCACAAATATGAATGATGAAATTGTAAAGGTTTTCGTTGAGTAACAAGTTGACGAAATCAGATGTTTTCGTTGAGTAGATGTAGGTGATTTCGTTGACTGATGTTGGTGATTTCGTTGCTGATGGTTGATGAAAACAAGAGGTGATTTCGGCCCAGAATGGATTTCGTCCAATTGAAGTGATTTCGGCCCAGAATGGATTTCATCCAATTGAGGTGATTTCAGCCCAGAATGGATTTCGTCCAATTGAGGTGATTTCGGCCCAAAATGGATTTCGTTGATAAGGGACTGATTTCGGCCAGGGAGTGAACAAGTTGGTGTTTTTGTCTCTGAATCTGCTTTTGACGAAAATAAGAATTTGTTGTTGAACTGTTTTGCTGAACTGTTTTGCTGAATTGTTTTGCTGAAAACAAAAGTGTTTTCGGTGATAAGGGATTTCAGCCAGGAAGGTTTTCGGTGATAAGGGATTTCGGCCAGGAAGGTTTTCGGTGATAAGGGATTTCGGCCAGGAAGGTTTTAGGTAATAAGGGACTTCGGCCAAAGTCAAACTGATGAACTAATGAGTTTTCGTCCACCATGAAGTAGTGATTTCATCCAGCATGATGTTGTTGACTAACTGATTTCGTTGACTGAATGAAAGTAATTGGTGATTTCGTGGACAAGTGAAGACAAATCAGATATTATTCAACAATTAAAGACTTATCTTTAACCTTATCTTCTGACAAAACAATCTTCTAGTGGCTCAATTGTCAAACTCAACATACTTTTATCAGACTTGTCAGACTTCAATTTTCAAACTCAACATACTTTCGGCCATGCTTTTCTCCTTTTCAATAAACCATCATCATTTTTATGTAACAATAGTCAAACAATTGTTTAATAATCAAACAACAAACACAAACATCAGACACAAATAAAGATCAAACATGAATATTATTCAAGAACAACTTGAAGATGTGATGAACTAGATGAAGATACAAGTTTCCTGAAAATATCCGAACACACTTTTGCAAATAAAGTTCAATAAAAACCCAAAAGTAACATGTATACAAGAGTTATATCAAGGTTTTATATGAACTATAAGCAAAACAATCAAGATTTTCAAGGTTTTAACAAGGTTTTTCAGAAAATGTATGAGTTTTCAAAGCTCAAAATAAAGAAAAACACAAGAAAATCAACTTGGTTTTAACAAGGAATCAAGCCAATGCTCTGATACCAATTGTAGGTCCACCCGGAGGATCGAGTAACCTCTATTCCCTGTTTTCCGACAAACCCGAAAGTGCGGAATCCAAACGGGTAAGTTAAACCAAGTTACGAACACAAACACAAAGATTCAACGATTAACACTCCATTGTATTAACGTGTATGAAACCGTTACAAAGCAATGTTTACAAGATAAACCTATAAACTCTCAGTTGTGTGTGTGTGTTCTTTCCGAAATCTATTCAGACTTCACTCCTGTGTTCTGTCTGTTATCTAGGTATATATACCAACATGTTGACGAAAACAAGAACCGGACGAAAACTCATCAACGAAATCCAAGATATGGACGAAATCACAGTGATTTCGTCACATGTGGATTTCGTCCTAAGTGTTTTCGTCACATGTGGATTTCGCCACTTCAGTCTTCATCACAAGTTAGTTTTCGTCATGTGTGATTGGGCTTGGGTCTTCATGTTGGGCCAAACAAACAAATAACACCTAAATAATAAACAAACATGTATACTGCACACACGCAGTTACATGTACATGATTTGTTACAAAGTAAAACGCATACCGAGTCAAGACAGGAGGATGTCTTGACTACGGCCTTCACTTCGTAGTCGAGTCGAACCGAGTCGAGCCGTATCCATATAATATGTATCAACATTAGTTTTAATAAAACTAACTATCCAACATATTAAAGTGAGGTTATATGTCCAACTAGCTCACTAGACTTATTATTTCGTTGTTCGGTTGATAGGCTTGATTCAGGTTTCGGTTTCATACCGGGTCCAATACCAAAATTTAAATTAATTATGTAATTTGCTCACACAAATATTCTTATGATATTTTTATTGTCCAAATTTATTAACTAGTTTTTCTGGACTAGTAAACTTGTTGTTTTGGACACAGTTCCTGTACCGACTCTGTTGTCGGGTAATTACCGAACTAGTTGTGTAGCCTTAAATCATAAGATTTATATATCTATTTTTGTGTTGTTTTAATAACCCAAATATTATTTATAATAAATAATACTCATTTTTTGGATTTTTCAGACAATTGCTATATTGTTCTGCAAAGTGTCGTACACTTCTGCAGAATCGCGGAGTTAATCTGCGGATCGGACAATTTTAATGTTTATATAAAATTTTTAGAAGTATTAATCATAAATTACTTCTAACTAATGTTTTCATGCAATTTTTATAAAGATGTATTAGATATACAAAAGGATAATAATAATAATAATAATAATAATAATAATAATAATAATACAAACAACACAATATTTGTTTGTAAATTTGTACAAACACATCTTATATAGGATAAATTTCGCACAAGGGTATAATGTCGGGAAAGCTCTTAACCTGTCAAGAGGTGATATATCTCTGATCTCACCCGGATTCTTTGGATTTAGGAAAACATGGTGACACGAGGCGTATCTGTAAATAACAAAAATCTAAAATAACTAATCAATACCATTAGTTGTGATTTTGTTTATGTTATATTTAGTATTTCGTCTTTTATTTTCATCGTACACTTATTTCAATGAATCATAAAATGTAACTTGTGAGTAGATCTTTTCCTAATTCCCCTTTTTTATCATTTAAATGTTTTGGGGTGTATCATGTGCATTGTTTCGTCAGTTCAAGTTTTCATTATCCAACTGCATGCAAGTTTCAATTGTGTAATTATGTGGTAGTTGTAGTTGTTTATTGTTTGTGTTACTAACCATTGTCGCTAACCAAAATCACAAGTAATTTCACATGGATCTATAGGCTGACTAGGTTCGCTCACGGCCATGGCTTGTAGCTTAGTATCGCCACCACATTTAGATTCGCTCGTCGGTGGGCTTGAGTATCATATTTACACTTACACTGTTATCATCACCGCATTACCGGACTTTTACATTATCACATCATCATGATTGGTTGGTTGGTTGTGTTTGGTTTGACTATTTGGATTATTTGTTTATCAAATAATTACCATTGAATCACATGTTAACATATGAAGATCGAGCACTCATATTGTTTGATATTAGTTTAGAAGATATGATGGGAGCTTAATCTAAACTCGAATATTTGTTAGTTCCAATGGTAGCTTTTACTTGGCTGTACAGATGGGCTTAAACATCTAGTAAAAACCAAGTCAAGTAAACTAATGGTACACACACGTCAGTCATCTATCATCAATCTATATGGACACAAATAGCATCATTTTGTGGACATAAATGAGAGTGATGGATGAATAAATCAATTTAGAATAAGTCAAGGTTAAGTGTCCATCCAAAGTTAGTGGACATAGATAGAGAAGTCTAAATGAGCTTTCATTTCAAGTTACAAAACCAATCAAAATTGGGACCAATTTGTGAACAAACAAGTAGAAATCAGTCATTTATAGTCGACTTTGAACAAGTCCAAGTAAACTATGAAAGGTGTATGATTAAATCAGTCAAATTAAAATCATATATGATTTATGGATACCAAGTGAACTATAATTTTTTCTTTGAGTTTAAATTAATCATTTTTGAATCATATAATTTGATAGTTTTAAGTGATAAAATCATAGAACCACAGCCAATGGATGGCTTGATCGTAAATCGATCATCATAATGTATACACAGCCATAGGCATTCAAGGAATATTTATATATTTTATATTTAGCGTCAATATATAAAAACTATATTTTATTTTTATCGTCAATATATATAAACTCTTTCAATTTTTTGGGGATTTTGGGCATAAACTATATTTTATTTTTATCGTCAATACATGTAAACTCTTTCAATTTTTTTGGAATTTTGGGCATCTAGCTTTCTACAAGCCAGCTCAAGTTTATCGTAGGATTTCAAATTTAAATTAACATCAACGAATAACTTAGAAAAAAATTATATCCAATCCTGGTACTTGTAAGTTTCTTAATCATTAGAGTTATAATTATATTGTAAACAAACATGTTGTAATTCTTACGCTACTAAAATATTAAGTATAATAATAAATTTGGTATCGTCGTTCAAAAAATAATAATAAATTTGGTATATGTATTATGTTATCTTATTTATAAAGCACCAAATTACATGCATTTTCTACTAATTTTTAAAGAAATATCTAACCAATTAACTTTTTTTTACTGGAATTTGGTGATTTGAATAGATGTTTTTTCTTTAATTTACTACTTTTATAAATTAATTATTGAAAGTTGCAAGGAGAAAAAAGTATGTTTGATTGTTTATAGATAAAAATAAAATAAAATATGTGGACGTAAGTGAGGCCATTTTGTCAAATAAAGAAGTGGAAGAGAGTTTTGGTTAGGATAATAAGACTAAGTTGCAGAACAATTTATAAAAAGTCGAGATAATAAATAAGACCGTTTTAGAATAAATCAATAAAGATATCATCCCCACACCCGTCTACATGATGGTGAGTAGTTCAATTAGTTTGAAATTAATTTTTTTCTTGGAACATAATAAATAATTTCTCGCACTCTGTTGTGAATCTGAAACGTGATACAACTTTAACATCGAAAGGTAGATAACTAGCAGGTGTTAAAATCTGTAACGCCTGATTTCAACCACTTTTACATCATTATCAAACTAGCAAAAAAAATCTACGTCAAAACATTAACAAAAATAAGCATGTAATGTTAGGTCGATTTTGAATAGAGTTTATATGTATAGATAGATAAAAATAAGATCAAAAGTATTTACAAAAAGTAAAAATAATTTTTAAAACTATTTATTTATTATAAGGCAGAAGGGTGTGGAGGTCGTGTTTATCAATTAACATGGTATTAGAGCTCTACTCAATCCATGTTTATACGTGTTTATCAATTAACATGGTATTAGAGCTCTATTCGATCCATGTTTATTGTTTTCGATTACGTGTGAGTATGTAGTAAGCACTAATGGATGTAAACGTTTAATTATTAAGCCGTAATTGAGGATGAGTAATTTTGTGAAAATGTGATTGTAAATAATTGGATAATGTATATAAAATTAGGTAAAGAGGTAAATATTGGATTGGTATAGAAGTATGAGATGTTTGATTTTCGTATGTGTGCCTGTTGATGAAGTTGAGGGAGAATTTGAAGTCGCCAAACACTATCAACATTTAGGATATATGGACCAATGAGCATAAATGGAATAACAAACTCTATTAACAGGCTAAGAAAAACCAGCTCAATGGAGTTAGGTGTTATGAACACTATGGGTCTGGGCCCAACTAACATTTACAACCCATAACCAAGCAGCCCATTTCAAGGACCATCTGAGATTTATCATCTTGTTGATTAGTTAATATCATTTCGCTTCATTAGGATATAACTCCAGTAAGTTCCTAGCATCAGAAACTTAGCTGCAAGAAGCTTGAGAAGCGAGGCGATCGGGAAAACGCCTCAGGGTCTAGAGGCGGCGCATGTGGGTCAAAATTAGGGTCTGGAGGAGGCTAGAATGTAACAACTGAAAGCCCGAAGAGATTACGAATCGGTTTACTTTTTGAAGGTTAATATGTAAATGGGACGAGAGAGATGAAGCTTTTGGTTGTACATAGAGCAATGTCTCGCGTATGTGAAGCTCCACCTTGTGCCTCGGCTTTTAGGACATAAACGCCTCGGAGGGCCTCATGTATACTTTAACACAAACTTGGACACACAGTTCTTGACCAGCTGCCCTGACTTTATATCTGTCATCAATACTAGTGGCTCTAGACGAGTCCAAGTCCTTTTTCTCACTAAGTAATAAGAATGATGGTTTGTTTGTAACGGGAAATCAAGAAACTAATCAATCTTTATGTATTTACTTGAGTATATACATTGTCGGATTGACACCTACTCAATTGTCATAACCCGTAATTTTGATAAAACTGTTGCTTACATTTGTTATTTTTAGTTTGCTTATATGTTAAATTGAAGACATCAACAGGCCATTACCTACCAGCATTTCCTCATATAAGGTATCTTCATAGACTTCATGCTTCTTTCGCTGGTTCTGTAAAATGAAGCTTCTGGAAGCGTTTCTTGCTAAGTAAAAAGATTCCCCTATATGACATTGTGAAGGGATCTTCAGATGAGTTTACTCACGCCAATGTGCAACTTGCATTGGCTGGTGTTGGGAAGCTACAAGAAATTAGGGAAACCCGTGCCCGCATTGTATGACATTTTTATTTTTCATTAAATTTACTTCATTTAAAATACTACAAGATGTGGCAATATGGACGTTTTGATGGTGTAGAGACTGCAATATTAATATTGAAATAACACAGCTACAAGCACAAGATAATAACGTGTCGGATTCTCATACAAGCACAAGATGTGGCAATATGGACGTTTTGATGGTGTAGAGACTGCAATATTAATATTAATGTGGCAATATGGACGTTTTGATGGTTAGGTGTTTCGGTTGTTTGGTTTAAGATAATAACGCGTCGGGTTCTCATACAAGCACTGAAGCACAACAGATAGTGCTGTGATGCGGGTGTTTGCTGTTTAACCAGAGCACCCGGGATCGAGTCCTGTTCCACCTGGTTCTTCGCCTTTCTTTATTTTAATTTTCAATTTCAATAATAGACACATTCAGCCCTTGAACTTATAAATTCACTTTCAACTTTGAGAGTTTCAGCACCTTTATCTTATAAGTTATCTATCTACTATAATAAAAAAAAAACCAATTTTTGTACACGTGTCATTCATTAAAGTTATTCTTAAATTTATATTTATCTTATATTAATTAAATAAATAATAAATTAATATTGAATCTTATCATACTTTAATAAAATATTATCCTCAAATCTAAATTATTAATTTAATATATTTTTAAAACAAATACCTATATTTCCTACTTATCTTATATTAAATATATAAATAATAAATTAATATTAAATGTTATCCAAATTTATTAAAAATATAACTTTTTTTTTATTATTTGGTATACAAAATTATATTTATTCAACTCGTGTAAAACGCGAGGTTTTTAAAAATATTTTTTTTTTATTATTTACTATACCAAGTTACATTTATATAACCCGTGTAATACACGAAGTTTTTAAAGATATAACTTTTTATCATTTGCTATGTAAAATTAGATTTATTCAACACGTGTAATACACGGGGTTTTAAGGATATATTTTTTTTCATTATTTGGTAGATTTTTCAACCCGATTATACATGGGTTTTTTTCTAAAGATACGACGTTTTTAATATCTAATATACAAAATTACATTTATTTAATTTGTGTAATACACATGGTTTTTAAAGATTTTACTCTTTTTAGACCTATTTAACACGTATAATATATGGGGTTTTTAAAGAAGTATTTTTTTTAGAGAAAAATGCTAGGATAGTCCCTGTGATTTGCTCATTTTTCACCTTTAGTCCCTAACTTTTTAAAATTACAGCTATAGTCCTCAAGTTTTACAATTTCGTTCTCGGATAGTCCCTAGTGCGGATGGAGGTTAGTTTTTTATGTTAAGTAGATGTGAAATTACAAAATTATCCTTACTATTAAAAATCACAATAGAATATAAAAAATCGAATTTATGATTTTAAAGAAAGTGGACCCACCTTTTTCTTATCCCTTCCGCTTTCTTTGTCTGAAACATTCGAACCACCACCACCATACGTCACCTCCACCACCACAATAAACCCTCCACACCTCCACCATAAAATCGGCCAAATCGAGACTTCCAATGAGCTCGAGTGTGTTCCATAAGTCATATACATATACACTAATCAAATTTAAACATACTGTAACCCCAATTTAGAAACAGAACTAACCGAATGTGTGGCAAGCTTGTTGAACACGATTAGCAGACCAATGGAGATCAAAAGGAAGCTCCAGTAACTTCTGCCAGTAATCAAAGTTTAACGAAAATGTTTTACCGCCAACGAATGTTCCGATTAGACACTCCGTAGTGTCCTGCGACACCTCGCTGCCGCACCGCGGCGTTGAAGGACCGGTCCCCATCTAATTTGGCGACAACCGCACCAGTGTAATAATATTGTTGTGTTTGAGAGATCTGAGTTGAAAAGTTGAGTGTAGAACGTGAACGGGGACCTGCAATGTAGATCTTGAAACGGTGGTGGTGACGTAGGATCGTTGGTGTCGGTGACGGTGAGAATATGATAAATGTTTGAATAGTGGCAGTAGATACAACGGGAAAGGTGAAAAATGGGAGAAATCTGGAACACACTCGAGCTCATTGATTTCGAACCCATCACCAAAAACTCCGGCCACCACCTCCTTTGGCCTCATCCACCCTCCACCGTCGACCCCCAACTTTAACTTCGACAAAAACCAAACAAGCTCCAACAACCAGTGTTTGGTTTTGAACCTGCAACTTTGATCGCGAACCAACCACTTTGATCTCAAACCTGCAAATTGTGTGAAGTTCAGACAAGGGAAAAAGAAGATAAGGGGAAGGGGGTGGGACTTGGGAGGTAGGGTAGGAAAAAGGTGGGCTCCACATTATTTAATAGTATAATTGATTTATTGTTTTTTTTTTATTTTTAATGGTAAGGGTGTTTTTGTAATTTAACAGCCACTTAACAACAAAAACTAACTGATGTTAGGCTTAGGGACTATCCGGGAACAAAAATTAAAAAGTTGGGGACTATAGCTGTAATTTTAAAAAGTTAGGGACTAAAGATGAAAAAATGCCAAACCACAGGGACTATCCAGGCATTTAACTCTCTTTTTATTATTTGGTAGATTTATTCAACCGATTATACACGGTCTTGATACACTTTGTGGATGTGGCTCGGTTTGGTTCGGTTCGACTTGGTTCGGTTCGGTTCGAGCCCGACGTCGCGACATACCTCCATCGTGCGCTCTAGAGACCGACACACGAAGCACGAAGAGCCGCGAATTGACATCACCATAACATCACCATGATGATGTCATGATGATGTCATGTCCTTTTACAAAATGCATACAAGATTTAGAGTTAATTGTCATTTTAGTCCATGTGGTTTGGGCCATTTTGCCAGTTTAGTCCAAAGGTTTCATTTTTAACATCTGGATCCAAAAAGGTTTCATCGTTGCCATTTTGGTCCAACTGACTTAACCCCATCCATTCACCTCTGTTAACTCAAGGGCAATTTTGTCATTTTATCTATCTGTTTTAATTAATTAATATTTAAAGAATATATTATACACACACCTTCATCACCCACCTCACCATCACCACTACCACCATCACCACCCCTGCCTTCACCACCACCACAGCCTCACCACTACTGCCACCATCACCACCACAGCCTCACCACCACCGCCTCACCACCACAACCATCACCACCACCTGCTTAACCATCACCGACATGACCATCACCTGCCAGAACCCTATCTCTATCTCCGGTCCGTGCCATATGTGATTCAACATTATCGCATCAGAGAAACAAACAATAGAAAATGAAGGCAGTGGATTCGGCCACCACCACCAACATCACCATCACCTACATTGGTGACTGAAACTAACCCCCATTTCTCAAGCACCATCGATTTCAAATCCACCAAATTGATCGTTGAATCCCCTCGGTCATGATAAATTGACAGAGGGGTTTTGTTTGGGATCGAAAAATGAGTGGAATGGTGGAAAGAATTACCGTTAATAGTGTCGAATTGGACGGCGGAGGGTTCGTCGGAGTTCCCACAATGGAAAGCGGTGGATCTGGTCTGCCAGCGGTGCATCTTGTCGGGTTCTGGGTCAGCTTCTGCCAGCGGTGGATCAGGTCGGGTTGTGGTGGTGGTGGGCGGGTCACGGTGGTGGTTATGGTTGTGGTGGTCGGGTGGTGGTAATGATGTTGGTGGTCGTGTGGTGGTGATGGTGGCAGAGGTGATTTAAAGGTCCGAGAAGCTGTCTACTGATGATGATAACATAAACAGGGTTAGTCTTTGCTTCTTAATAGCCCTCTTGATGTTTGAAATTGTTGTGTGTGTGACTAATGTGCCAACTGCCATTCCTTTCATAGATCTGGTTTATTCTACACAAATGCTAGCTGCTAATTATGTTATACACTTATTGTATATTTTTTTTTGAGGGGGGGGGGGGTGTGGTGGAGTGTAGGGTGGAATGTGATGCAGATGTGTATAATATATATATATATATATATATATATATATTATGTATTTCTTTATTCATTATATATAAATAGAAAGGATAATATTAAAGGGTTAATTAAAATAGTTTGGGAAATGACAAAAATGCCCCTTGACTAACTGAGGAGCATGGATGGAGTTAAGTCAGTTGGACTAAAATGGCAACGATGAAACCTTTTTGGATCCAGATGTTAAAAATGAAACCTTTGGACTAAATTGGCAAAATGGCCCAAACCACAGGGACTAAAATGGCAATTAACTCCAAGATTTAAATATATTGAAGTATCTGCCATGCAAGAAATGTCTACGCTAAATTGATGCTTATTGGGCCTTTATGAAGATCATCTTTGATTGGGCCTAGTCTTTCATCTATCTCTACGAAGACTACACTCTTGGACGAAGCCCCTTTCATGACGAACCGTCATGGTGGACGAACCCCTCACATGGCGAAGATTAACCTGGACGAACTCTCCATTGTGACGAAGACTAAGGGTTCGTCCGGCCAGTCCATGCGCGGCGAAGAATCAAGCCACGAAGAGTGGGCTTGTGGATAAGGTTGCTTTTTAAAGGCACTTGCAGCCAAACAGATTAGATAAGAGAGCACACATCTGAGAGTTTGAGAGTATTATATTCTTGTATCATTCTTGTAACCAAACTCTTCCAGATCTATACACATTTAAGGTTTAAACGTTGAATCTTTGTTTTTGTGTTTGCTCTCTCGATCGGTTTGTGTCGCAACGAGGATTCCGCACTCGTTACGGCGCCCGAAACAAGAAGTCATCGTAGTCCGACGATCCGTATCCTTGGTATCCCATCTTTTCATTTTGACGTGAAAATTATAACTCACCATTTTTTCAGGCAAACAAGCTCACCGGAAAAGTCACCGGAAGTGATAACTATCCTTGGTATCCCATCTTTTCACTTTCTAAGTTGTCAGGCCTAATAACTAATAAGGATAAGATCTCACCAACCTTTACGAAAAAACTTTGCACAGTTATCCATTCCAACGAAAAACATTCTTCCACGAAAAATACTTTAAGTCAACAAAGTTCTTTATTTGTCTTATCCCAAAAAATATATAGTGGTCTTTATCAGGTTTGGTTTTTCGTTGATATCATTTTTCAAATCTTCTAAGAATTGTCTTTTTCCATAAAAATTCATTGGGCTCAGCTTATTCATTGTGGGCCAGCTTATTCTTTGTGGTCTGCTTAACAACCGTGGTCTTGGGATTGTATTTTTAAAGCTGGAAACTATTATTCGTGGGCTGGTCCATCAAATTCTTAAGTATTTTTCGTGAACTTTGGATCAGTCAATCTTTAGTGGACATTCAGCTGGGCTGGGAAACAACTTGGATTTAAAAAAAAAAAAAAAAAACCAATTTTCGTGGACATAGGAAACTACATCACCTATTCTTAATTGTCACGGCCCCCGGCCCAGTTTGACCCGGTCCGGAAGCCGCGGGACAGAAACCCCGTGGTTTTATTTAATTTGGCAGCGGAATTATTAACAGGATCGTTTAAAACTTGAAAATACCCGTTTATTTTATTTCATAATTCGGGATAAATCCCGTAATTTACAATAAGGGACTTTCACTGGGAAACCCCTATTTTACAAAAAACATGTTTCTTTATTTAATCGAGCCACTTCTTCAAGCGTGTAGTGCGACACGGCACTTTTTCCTGGATCACAGTAGATCACCTGAAACATGTTTTAAAAAGGTTTTATCAGCAGGGAAATACTGGCGAGTCACTCATTTGCACAAAACGACACATTGTTATAATATACAGTACTAAGGGTGATTACATTGTTTCTATCAACCAATTACCCCAAATCGGTATTTGTCACTTGACTGTATCTGTGACTATGGTCAGATCACCCATTGGCTAACCCGTTGTCCAATGGTGACGGGTATCAAGTAATGTATACAAAACCTCACATATCGGCAGTAATTGAAGATTACAAAGACTTAATCCCTGTAATTATAACTTTGAAAATAAATAGGGTTTTGGAAACAATTTGATAAAAAGAGAATGACTCACATTGCAGATTTAAACGAGCAGAGTTTAGCCTGCTGATTAGCCTTGTTAACCTAAAATAATAACAATGCATACGAAAACTAGGTCAGTAACTTAATACAACTTTTACGACAACTCACGAGATCGAAACCCTCACGACGAATGACAAAGTATAGCCTCAATTAAGGGCAGCACTTAAACATCCATCAGACTGGTCTCCATCGATCGGACATTATGTAAGGGCTCTCCAAATTTGTCCCAAAATAACCCATAAGTGAAAACCTGAACCCCTGAAACCATACTGCGCATGAAAAATCAATAAGATATTAAATATGGGTTTCAGGCGGGCCGCGTAAGGGTTAGCTAGCCTTACGCGGGCCACGTCAAGATGTGGTTTGACCGGATAATCATCCGAGCCACGCGTTGACCAGCTGGCAAGCCTACCCGTGATTCACCAAGCCTACTCGTAGACTAGGTTGCCCTCACGGGCCGCATAAGTTTAAGAGAAGGTTTACGCGGGCCGCGTTAACCTTAAATTTCAGCTATAAATAGCTTGGTTCCTGAGCAGTTCGATTGTGTCGACGAAACTTTCAAAATCATTTCTATTCTGCTCGAATATTACTCTCAAATTAGTGAAGTGCTGCTACGATACCGGGTATTAACTCGATCGCTGCTACGATTCAATGTCCGATCGATTGAAACTATCCGATGAATGTTTTAGTGCTGCTCAAAATTGGGTTTATACTTTGTCATTCGTCGTGAAATCGATGGATGTTTAAGTATTGCACTTTGTCATTCGTCGTGAGGGTTTAATCTCGTGAGTTATCGTAAATGTTGTATTAGTTACTAACCTAGTTCGTGTGCATTGTTATTTAAATTAGGTTATCAGGCTAATCAATAGGCTAAAACTCTGCCCGCATAAATCTGCAATGTGAGTCATTCTCTTTTTATCAAATTGCTTTCCAAAACCCTATTTATTTCAAAGTTATAATTACAGGGATTAAGTCTTTGTAATCTTCAATTACAGCCGGTATGTGGGGTTTTGTATACATTACTTGATAACCGTCACCATTGGACAACGGGTTAGCCAAGGGGTGATATGACCATAGTCACAGACACCATTGGACAACGAGATAGCCAATTGGTGGTCGAGTGACAAATAGCGTTGGGTAAATGATTGATATATATTAACATTGTAATCGCTCTTAATACTGTAAATTATAACAATGCGTCGTTTTTAGTAAAAAGAATGATTCACCAGTATTTCCCCGCTGACAAAACCTTTTTCAAACATGTTTCAGGTGATCTGTTATGATCCAGGAAAAGTGCCGCGAAGCACTACAAGCTTAAGGATGTGGCTCAATATAAATAAGAAACATGTTTTGTAAAATAAAGATTTCCCAGTGAAATCACTTTATTGTAAACTACCGGTATTTCATTCCGAAGTATGAAATAAAATAATCATTTTCAGTTTTAAAAAGAGATCCTGCTAAAATCTTCCGCTGTCAACTCAATTAAATAAATACCACGGGATTTCTGTCCCGCGGCTCCTGAACCGGGTCAAACCGGGCCGGGGGCCGTGACACATTAAATCGTATCAGTGATCGAGTTATTACCCTGTTGTCGCGACAACGTTTCGTGCTGTGTGTGTGTTTTGAACTGATCAGACGATATCTCAGTGTACGAAGTGAATTTTAACGTCGAACCAACGCCAAAATCTAAGTGCCACACCCCTCTATTTATACTGGAAAAACAGCTCCCTCGCGTGGCGCGAGGACCTGTCGCGTGGTGCGTGGGGTATGGTTCTAGGGTAGGGTAGGGTAGGTTCGTGTCAAACTAGCTCAGGTGAGTCGACAATTCGATCAAATTCAATTTCCACGTAAAACTGTAAGGATAATATCAACTAGGAAACCCCCCCCCCCCCGATTTTTAGGGGCCCTGATCCTAGTTTCGATTGTTCTGAAAATTTTAGGGGTCATGCAATATTACTTGGTGGTCTCAATTAGGGTTTCCTATTGGACAAAATAAAATAAGAAATTATAGTTTTGGTGAGAGTTGTTACATCCTCCCCACCTTAATAAAAATCTCGTCCTCGAGATTTACTGGAATAAGTGAGGATATTTCCGCTTCATCTCTGATTCCAGCTCCCAAGTGTATTCAGGTCCTCTCTTAGAATCCCACTTGACTTTGCCCAGCACTAGTCGTTTGTGCTTGAGAAACTTGACCTTTCTGTCTTCTATTTGAAGTGGCTTCTCAACAAATTTTAACTTTTCATTTACCTCTACATCTTGAAGAGGTACTACCAGGGATTCGTCAGATAGACATTTCTTGAGGTTGGATACATGAAATACGTCATGTACTCCTGCTAGTTCTTCTGGTAGTTGTAAACGATAGGCAACTGGTCCTATTCGCTGGATAATTAGGAATGGTCCTACGTACCTTGGACTTAGCTTTCCCTTCTTACCAAACCGAATTACTCCTTTCCAAGGAGAAACTTTCAAGAGTACCTTATCTCCGACTTGAAATTCCAGTGACTTGCGTCGATTATCTGCATAACTCTTCTGGCGATCTCGAGCCGTTTTCAGTCTTTCCTTGATTTGCGTTATCTTGTCGGTGGTTTCCTGTACAATCTCAGGACCTGATAATTGACTTTCTCCTATTTCTGCCCAACAAACTGGAGTTCTACACTTTCGTCCATACAGTGCTTCGAATGGGGCAGCTTCAATGCTTAAATGATAACTATTGTTATAGGAGAACTCAATTAAGGGTAGGTGATCATCCCAGTTTCCACCAAAATCTATCACACATGCTCTAAGCATGTCTTCCAGGGTTTGAATCGTCCTTTCACTTTGTCCGTCTGTTTGAGGATAGTAAGCTGTACTTAAATTTAATCGCGTCCCCATGGCTTCTTGGAAACTTGTCCAAAAATGTGAGGTGAAGCAACTATCTCTATCCGATACAATGGAGAGTGGAACTCCATGTAAGGATACTACTTCGTCTACGTACAACTTTGCTAATCTTTCCATGCTAAAGGTTTCTTTCATGGGTAGAAAATGAACTGATTTGGTTAATCGATCCACAATTACCCAAATCGCATCATTACCTTTTCTGGTTTTAGGCAACTTAATAACAAAATCCATGGTTATTAGCTCCCATTTCTAAACAGGCATTTCTAATTGTTGAAGTAACCATGAAGGTTTCTGGTGTTCTGCCTTAACTTGTGAACAAGTTAGACACTTAGATACATATCTCGCTATGTCCTTTTTCATTCCTATCCACCAGAAATTATTTCTTAAATCTTGGTATATCTTATTATTTCCAGGATGCATGGTATACCTAGATTTATAGGCTTCCTCTAAAATCTTATTTCTTAATTCTCCTTGCTTAGGTACCCAAATTCTTCTTTTGTGGAATCTCCAAATTCCACCAGCTCCTTGTTCTAATTCTTTTATTCGTCCTTTCATTCCTTCAGCATCATCCTTGATTGTTGTTTCTTGAACATTCTTCAGTTGTTCCATTAAGTCTAATTGTAAACTTAATCTAAGAGCACGAACTCGTCGTTGTTTCTCATGATACTTACGACTTAAGGCATCTACAACTACGTTTGCTTTTCCTTCGTGATATTGAATATCACAGTCGTAATCGCTTAGAATTTCCATCCACATTCTTTGCCTCATGTTTAGCTCTTTTTGCCCAAATATGTACCTTAAACTTTTGTGATCTGTATAGACAGTAAACTTACTTCCATACAGATAATGCCTCCAAATCTTGAGGGCAAAAATTATGGCTCCTAATTCTAAGTCACGTGTCGTATAATTTTCCTCGTGCTTCTTCAATTGCCTTGAGGCATACGCAATTACCTTTTTGCGTTGCATTAATACACATCCTAATCCTAGCTTAGAAGCATCACAATAAACTTCAATATCTTCTGTTCCTTTTGGTAAGGCAAGGATTGGGGTGTTTGTTAACCTTTGTTTCAAAATCCTAAAAGCTTCTTCTTGCTTAGGTCCCCATTCAAACTTAACTGTTTTACAGGTTAGCTTAGTTAATGGCACGGCTTTCTTGGAAAAATCCTTAATAAAGCGCCTATAGTATCCAGCTAATCCTAGAAAACTTCTAACTTCCGTGGCTGATTGCGGGACCTTCCATTTGGTGATCGCTTCTATCTTGGAGGGATCTACGTGAATACCTTCGTGATTCACCATGTGACCTAAAAATTGCACCTTCTGTAGCCAAAATTCACACTTCGAGAATTTGGCATAAAGCTTTTCTTTTCTTAACAAAGTTAAGAGTGCATGCAGGTGCTCACAATGTTCGTCCTGACTTTTGGAATAAATAAGTATATCGTCGATGAAGACAATTACGAATTTATCCAAGTACGGTTTACAGATCCTATTCATCATGTCCATAAATGCTGCTGGAGCATTTGTTAGTCCAAAAGGCATGACTGTAAACTCGTAATGACCATACCTAGTTCTGAAAGCAGTTTTAGGTATGTCTTCTTCTTGTACCTTCAACTGATGATATCCTGAGCGCAAGTCGATCTTAGAAAAATATCTAGCTCCTTGGAGTTGATCAAAAAGATCATCAATTCTAGGTAATGGGTATCGATTCTTAATTGTAACCTTATTTAATTCCCTATAATCGATACACATTCGCATCGAGCCGTCCTTTTTCTTTACGAACAACACTGGCGCTCCCCAAGGGGATGAACTAGGTTGTATGAATCCTTTACTAAGCAATTCATCTAATTGCTTTTTCAGTTCTAACATTTCAGTGGGTGCTAACCGGTAGGGTGCTTTAGCTACGGGTATAGTTCCAGGAATCAAATGAATTCTAAATTCTACCTCCCTATCTGGTGGTAATCCTGGTAACTCTTCTGGGAATACATCCGAATATTCTGATACTACAGTGTAACACCTCGAAATTTCATGTCCAATATTATAACGACACGTGTCATGAACTTTAAACGTGTAAAGGATTTCTTTAGAAGGACTAACGTTGACAAACAAAGAAAATACGTGAATAAAATGATTAAAAATGTCAACATGGGATAAATATATCTTTCAATAGCCCCACATGATGTTTATACCCTTAAACGATTGAATCATGGATCATACAAAGCTAATTGTGAAAGAAAGTGAGGAATTACAAACTACAGGGGTTAAATGTGTCAACATGTTTAAAGTATACCTCTGAGTGACCTTTTAGCAAACCCGAAGCTTTGTAATGACTAATTATACTCACGAGAATAAGTGATAAAAATTTCACAAGGTTTTGATTCCGTATGAGAAAGTTATGCTATCATTCGTATGCGAGGGGTTAAAAGCGTCGACGTTGATAATTAAGCCTTTTCGGGTGACCATAAAGTTGATCAAGGGCTTCACAAAGATTGGTTATGTCTTGGAGTCCTTAGAAATCAATTTAGAGGGCTTTTAGTGCAAAAAGAAAGGTTAAAACAACTTTTAGAAGGACCGGGGACCAAAAATGCAATAATTGAAAACTTGTTGACCTGAACCTGAGCCTCACACGGGCCGCGTAAGACCAGGCTGACCTCTTACGCGGGCCGCCTCAGCCTCCCAGCATCAGAAACTCTTGACATGTGTCTGTCCAGCCCGTTTAACCGACTCAAATTGCTTGATTTCAATACCATGTGCTGCACAAACAAGTTTTTAGGCTCTAGGGACACTTGTATTGATCAGGGTTCCATCCTAGACTTGTTTGGCATCATCTTGATCAATCAAAGATCACTATATAAAGAAGCACTTGTTGCAACTTTTGATCATTCATTCATTTCTCAACTCCTGAAGATTTCTGGAGCACAAGAGCATTCCCTAAGCATCATTAGTCGTGCATAGGACCTTGGTAAGCTTCCTTAACCTTCCTTAATCGTGTTTTACTTAGTTTATTAGCTTAAAGTCAAACTGTCGTAATTAAGGTTTGACTTAACGATTAATCACTAATGGTCCAGTGATTAGTCAAATTGAAAGTAGTTATAAGTTGGTAATTATGTGGGCATTAAACTCTTAAAAGGGCACCCTCTAATTCCCGCTCTAACTAAGTCATTTGTCGGGTCAAAGTTAGTTATAAAAAGTCAACAGAAACATAATTTTCGAATTAACACATAATTAGCAATGTAGAAGACGTGTAACCTATTTTACCACTCATATAACTTGTTAATCAATGCAAGAACATGTCTAAGCATGTCCGACCCGACAATTTTCAGTTTAGGACCGGTTCGGAACCGAAAGTCGCATAAATTGACCATTGCCTTAACTTTCAGTTCTGACCCATTTTAGCATGATTTAGAAATGCCTTAGAGATTCATTAGGACCAGCTTGTATGATAGTATAACCCTCTGCGATTATACTACTTGACTCGTCGATTGTTTCCGTTAATTGCTTAATGTTGACCATAATGCCCTTTTGACCATAAAATGAGATTTTTGAAAATGTGAGAGGACAATAATCTTTGTTACTGATTTATAAACATATCCCTAAAATTTCACATCAGTTGGAGGTCTAGATTAGGGGTTATGCTCAATAGCGTAATTAGAAATCTTTTTATAAATTAAACGGCGTAATTAGCATGAAGCCTATCTAAACCCAATTTTTACACCAAACCTCTTACCCACTGATGTAATATAATATTTTGGGATTTTTGAAGATTTTTAATTATTTTTAAGCTGATCATAACATAGGGTTATTGCCTTGATTCGGTAATTACCGATTATACCCTTTTCGTTTATAAAATGAGTTTTACATGACATTTTGATACCAAATCTTTTGCTACTGATTTTATATGATAAATGAAGTATTTTGAAATTTATAACCTGATCAGAAAACTTAGATTTCCTGTTATAACCTGGAAATCTCTTAGAACGACTTTTTACGCATATTAAACACCTAGTATGGGTTAAAACCATTCTTGTCATATAAGACCTTTCACCAACTGATATAACCTATTAAATTAAATAGTTTTACTGATTATTTCAGACTCGAATCTCAGAATTATATTTAATCTCTTTTATAATCTCTAAAATAACCAAAATACCCCTACGGGGCTTAATTTGAGATTAAACTAGTTTTGGGCATGATGGAAGGTATCCTACTGATATCACAACATATTTAAAGCATGTTAACTTAGGAAACCTGTTCGTGACTCTTTTGGTTACCCGTTATGCGTTATTAGCGTTCGGTTTGGTTTATGTAACTAGTTTGCATAAATTGACCGAAACGGGTCAAACCCTATCATTTTCACCTCAAAATCCAGAATGTGTTTAGTTTACCCATATTATACAAGTCTTCAAACTTGTCGGGACTAAATCACATTCTAATTCGGTCTTCACTTAATCTTGCATTTTGAACCGTATATCTTTCTTTAAAACTAAAATGTCTAAGTTTAGGGAATCTAATAGGTTATTAAGACCTTCGTTCCAGATTAGGAGCCCAGTAAAAGCTACGTGCACTTGCTGTTGTGATTTATACTTTGCTCAGGTAAATACTTTTAACTTATTTTCCCTATACGGGCTTGGGGTATGGTATTATAATAATACCGCTTGGTCGGGTATGAAGTCGTACAATTAGATATTGATTAAAAAGATGCATAACCCGTTTTATTCTATTTTGTTTGATGCAATGCCTTTGGGGGGTTAATGACCGTGTCCTGGTTATCCTCGGCTCATTCATTAGAAATGGCCACGACTTAAGCACGGGGTGTAGGCATACACCTGACAGCTGCGTATGTAAAAAGGTAGTCCACAAGAAGGGTATCTTCTTGTGGGTATTATACCAAGTGGCGTGTCTATTAATCTGGTTAAACCGGCTCTTCTAACCGGGTCCTAAATGAACGACAAACATGTAAAACTGTATACAAGTTTATTTTTAAATAATTATCCCAAGTTATAAAAGATAATTTTGTGCCATGTGCATTCAAACTAATTTTCTTAAACTCTTTTCAAAATGAGTCCGTTAATTGTATTTACCAGTGTAAACTGCCGTATTTTCCCAAAAAGGTTAAGTGCAGGTACTATACGAAATAGGTGGCTACTCCAGGCATCAATAATCAAGTCTTGCAAGCTCTAGATGTTAAAGTCTGTTGAACAATGATCTTATTTATATTTTTTATCCGCCTGTGAATCTTTTACAGTCCGTTGTAATACTTTGATATTACTACTTATTCGGTTTGTAATGTGATTCATACCTTTTGCTTCCGCTGTGCATTTATAATTTGTGTTGTTTGACTATGATGATATCAACTACGTCACGATACTCCCCACCGGGCCCACCGGTAATACGTGGAAACATCGGGGTGTGACAGGTTGGTATCAGAGCCAACACTGAGTGAATTAAACACAAGCCTTTTGTGTTTAATCTCAGTTACACAGTTGCACATTCCTAAATTTTCGAGTCTAGACAAAGAACTTAGGACTAATCCAGATTGTTTTTAATTCTAACTTTGTCCTTTATATTTCTTTGTTGTATCTTTTATTTGTTTAAACAGTAAATATGCCACCGAGGTTTCGAAGAGGAGGACGAGGCAAGGGGCCAATCCACGCCCCAACGATCACGAGGCCGGGCCTTCACACCGGCGAACTCCTTCTGCTACCATGAGTACCGGTCCTCAAGGAGACTGGATGATCTATTCGGAGCCCGCTAGGCGATCTACCTCATTTAGCTCAATGCCTCCTTACCGCCATTCCTCTGGGCCGCAATCAGAGAACGAGCCCGAAGACTCACGCCACTCCTTCTTACCGTTGCAGCGATCCTTTTCGCACCATTCCTTTGGCGACCCCACTCCTGTCTTCCAGGGCCGGTTCAACCCGGCAAACTATATTGAATAACCAGTGGGTTTTAACCCATTGGGCCCTGAAGACCATTTCCCCGAAGCTCAGGGAATGGATATAGATGAAGATACGGATCCTGTTGAACCACCTTCCGGGACACCTACTCACCCCATCGAGATTTCGGATGGGTCATCTTTCCATGGATCACCTTACCGTGGCCCAGACAGCTACCAGGTGAGATTTAACCAGTAGGAATGGTACTTTACACCCTCTCACCATTCATCGCCTCACCAGCAACAGCAGCAGGATCCCTCCGAGGATTCGCATTTCGTGGCAGTCACGCCACCGCCACCACCGCCGCCAGTACAGCTAGCACCTCCAGAACCACCGAGGTGTAGAAGAACAGGCGCACGAATGTCCATGCGAGAAGGGGGTTTTCACTTTAGCACCCCCCAACACTCAAGTGGCAGTCACTATCCGCCACTGCATGAAGAACCACAAATGGGTGGGCCTTCAAATCCAGTTTCAGAGGTAGATTCTGCACCTATTGCGCCGCCACCATTGGGTTTTGGTAACCCGATTCCTACATACGCCGGTTCAACGGCATACAATCCATTTGGGCAGCCGGCTCACACTAACTACAACTATGCTGAAGCCGACCCATACCGTGTAACAGCAAACTACAACGCCCTTCATCCTGAAGGACCATATGGAGCCCCCTGGGGAGTGGGATACCCAACTCATGGGTATCAAATACCTACTCAACCTCTGTTTCAGCACCAGCCACAGCCACCACGGTTTTCCCCACCGGAACAGGAGGAAATCCTCCACAGGCTAAACAGGGTGGAACGAGAATTTCAAGAAGAGCGTAGGAACAACCGTGGATTTCTCAAGGGCCTAGCAAGCTTGTTAAAAGGAAAGAAGAAGAGAGATCATTGAATCCCTATATGTAGTGTTGTATTTCCTTATTTCAATCAAGTCCCTGCATGGACATTTATCTATATACTTAGTCCCTGCGTGGACTTGTCTTTCTTTAGTCCCTGCGTGGACTTGTCTTTTTAGTCCCTGCGTGGACACCTATCTTAGAAATCAGTCCCTGCGAGGACTTGTATTATCAGTTTAGCCCCTGCGTGGGCAAGTTATTTCTGTTAAAAGTCCCGTTTAGGGCATTGTGTACTCCTTTTAATGCTTAATGGAATGTTAAATTTAAAAATTTCATTTTTGTCATTATATGCATAAATATATTATACATGAAATAAATAAATTAAAAATCTTTCCTCTTAAAATAATCTGCCTATTTAAATATTAAATAAGAATCTTAAAGGTATAACCTAGCCTGCATGTCATTATAAGACTTGGCCAAGATGGTAAAACCTGTTTAAAAAGATTCAAATCCTTGTTAACATCTGAAAACGTGTTAACACACCTGGCAGACGTGATTCGTTAAAATCACACACGTCATTCTTATAATAGGATTCTTCAAAAGATTCCTATCCTAACATGATGATCTATAAATCATGGGTTTAAATCATCAATTAAGATGATCACATATTAAACATCCATTGGTGATGTAGTGCCTACGGGCCATAATAAATGTCAAATAAGACAAAAGACAGTTGTAGTCTACGACTCCCTGTCGGAAAAAGGTAAAGAACTATGTTCAAACCTTAATGCCTTGATTCTCTGAAATCATGGCCTATGATTTAGAATGTCCTTGCGACTAGGCCTTTTGTGCCATTAATAATACTGCTATTGTTTTATAATTAGGATAAGTTATAATAAAAATCCTAAATAAATATGATTAACAAATTAACCAAATATGGTATGTGTTTACCATGGTTAATGAATTGCCATAGAAGACAATTCCATAATAAACTCCCAAATAAATTATTGTCAATATCTTATGTAACAGTTCAAACTACATGGCTGACTCGGAAGAGATCAACAGTCACCCAAGGGAGGATCATGATAATACCCGAATTAACATAGCGGGTACAGAACTGCAAGCATTAATAGACAATGTTGTTACAAAAGCTATAGAGCGGCAGTATAATGAATCTAGCAGGACTCGAAGTAGGACCCTATCCGCACAGCATTCCAAGCCTAAGACGCATTCAGAGGCTCACAGCAAGCCGCACTCTAAGAAAGATGAGCCAAAGAAAGATGATGATCAACATTCCTCAAACCAAAACAGTGTTCCATCCAAGAGGATAGTATTTGATGATAAACCACGTACCAAGTCCTGTACTTATAAGTACTTTGTTTCCTGCAAACCCCGGGATTTCACTGGGGAGAAGGGGTCAATTGACTGTATGACTTGGTTAGATGAAATGGACACCGTGGTTGATATCAGCGGTTGTGCTGAAAGGGATGTAGTGAAGTATGTATCCCAATCATTCAAGGGAGAGGCATTAGCATGGTGGAAATCTCTCATTCAAGCAGCTGGAAAGATCCCACTCTACAATCTGACATGGGATCAGTTTGTTACTCTTATTAAGGAGAATTACTGCCCTCAGCATGAGGTTGAAATAATTGAGTCAAATTTCTTATCGTTGGTTATGAAAAACCTAGATTGCCAAGCTTATCTTACAAGCTTCAACACGATGTCAAGATTGGTTCCTTACCTTGTGACACCAGAACCCAAAAGGATTGCTCGCTTCATTGGGGGTTTAGCCCCAGAAATCAAAGCCAGTGTTAAGGCTTCAAGACCTGCTACTTTTAGATCAGCAGCTGATCTATCTTTGTCTCTTACCTTAGATGCGGTCAGGTTGAGATCGTTAAAGAATTCTGAAGAAGGTAAGAGAAAGCGTGAGGATGATAACTCACGTCGTTCAGACAAGAAACACAACGGGAACCATGAGAACAAGAAGAATTCCGGGTTCAACAAAGGTAACCAACAGTCGGGTGAGAAACCCAGATGCAAAGTTTGTCAGAAATATCAATTTGGAAAGTGTAGATTGGAATCAAACTCGCAGACACAATCAAGGACTTTTGGATGTGGGATCTGCAAATCCAAGGAATACAAGACCTTAGATTGCAAAAAGTTGAAGGATGCGACCTGTTACAACTACAACGAGAAAGGGCACATTAAGTCGAACTGCCCAAAATATGCCAAGAAACCAGAAGAAGGTAAAAAGACCAACGCTAGGGTCTTCAGAATGGATGCTAAGGAGGCAGTGCAAGATGATAACGTGATAACATGTACCTTTCTTATAAATGATGTTTATGCGAGGGTATTGTTTGACTCAGGGGCAGATAAGTCGTTTGTAGATAATAAGTTTTGTAAGTTGCTGAATTTACCTGTTAAAACCCTAAGTGTGAAATATGAGGTGGAATTAGCTGATGGTACCTTAGAAACCGACTCAACCATGTTAGATGGATGTTTCATATCCATTAGGAACCACTATTTTCCGTTATCCTTACTTCCTTTGAAGTTAGCTGGTTTCGATATAGTAATAGGCATGGATTGGTTGTCTCGCAACCAAGCCCAGATCGTTTGTGCTAAGAAGCAAGTAGTTGTCAGAACTCCTCGTGGCGAGCCTTTGACAATCCAAGGAGATACTAAGTATGAAATGCCTGAGCAAGTGTCCATGCTCAAGGCATCAAGGTGTTTGACGAAGGGTTGTGTTATCTACATGGCGCAAGTAACTATTGAGGAACCAAAGCCTAAGATCGAAGACATACCTATTATCTCTGAATATCCAGGAGTATTCCCTGAAGAACTACCTGGTTTACCCCCAGATAGGCAAGTGGAGTTCAGGATTGACATTATTCCTGGAGCAGCACCTGTTGCAAGGGCGCCTTACAGATTGGCACCAACGGAGATGAAAGAATTGAGAACTCAACTGGATGATTTGTTAGCCAAAGGATTTATTAGACCTAGCTCATCTCCTTAGGGAGCACCAATCCTGTTTGTGAAGAAAAAGGATGGGTCGATGCGTCTGTGCATCGATTATCGAGAACTTAACAAAGTTACTATCAAGAATAGGTATCCATTGCCCAGGATTGACGACTTGTTCGGTCAACTTCAAGGAGCGAGTTACTTTTCCAAGATCGACTTAAGGTCAGGATATCATCAACTGAAGGTCAAGGATGAAGATGTACACAAGACTGCATTTAGGACTCGTTATGGTCACTACGAGTTCTTAGTGATGCCTTTTGGACTCACTAATGCACCAGCCGCATTCATGGATCTCATGAACAGTGTCTGCAAGCCCTACATGGATAAATTTGTCATCGTCTTCATCGATGATATTCTTATTTACTCGAAGAGTCAAGCTGACCATGAGAAGCACCTCCATTGCATTCTGAAACTGCTTCATCGAGAAAAGCTCTACGCCAAATTCTCTAAGTGCGAATTTTGGCTTCGTGAAGTCCAATTTCTTGGACATGTGGTTAGCGAACGCGGAATCCAGGTAGATCCCGCTAAGGTTGAAGCTGTCATGAATTGGCAAGAGCCGAAGATGCCCACAGAGATTCGCAGCTTCTTGGGATTGGCAGGATATTACACGCGTTTTATTGAAATTTTTTCAAGAATTGCTGCACCCCTAACTTCATTAACTCGTAAGAATATAAAGTTCAATTGGGGTCCTAAGCAGCAAGAATCCTTTGATATTCTCAAACAAAAGTTGAGCAATGCTCCTGTTTTGACATTGCCTGAAGGTATCGAGGAATTCGTGGTTTACTGCGACGCATCGCACACTGGCATGGGATGTGTGCTTATGCAAAAGGGAAAAGTTATTGCATATGCTTCCCGACAGTTAAAAGTGCACGAAAAGAACTACACCACCCATGACTTGGAGTTGGGTGCCGTTGTATTTGCACTAAAACTATGGAGACATTACTTGTATGGAACCAAGTGTGTGATCTATTCGGATCACAAGAGCCTTCAACATTTGTTTAATCAGAAGGACTTGAACATGAGGCAGCGACCTTGGATGGAAACTTTGAATGATTATGATTGTGAGATAAGATACCATCCTGGCAAGGCGAATGTAGTCGCCGATGCCTTAAGTCGAAAGGAAAGAGTGAAGCCTATAAGAATCAATGCCAAGAGCATTGAGATAAAGAATAGTTTGAATGAAAGGTTGTTAGCTGCACAGAAGGAAGCTGTGCTAGAAGCTAACTATCCTGATGAAAAGCTGCCAGGGATAGGCAGAAAAGCTACGCAGATTTAAGGCGTAAGCCTCTAAAGTTCGAGGTAGGTGACAAGGTACTACTTAAGGTATCACCCTGGAAAGGGGTAATGCGATTTGGTAAGAAAGGCAAGTTAAGCCCGAGATACATAGGACCATTCGAGATCATCGAATGTGTCAGATCAGTTGCTTATAAGTTAAACTTACCTGAATAGCTCAGTGGTATTCACAATGTATTCCACATCTGCAATCTAAAGAAGTGTCTAGCTGATGAATCACTAGTCATACCACATACAGATGTGCACATAGAAGAGAGCTTGAAGTTTGTTGAAAAACCTGTGTCGATCAAGGATCGACAGGTTAAGAAGCTTCGAAGGAAGCATGTACCGATCGTAAAAGTAAAACGGGATGCCCGTGGAGGTCCCGAGTACACGTGGGAGGTAGAGTCCACAATGAAAGAAAAAAGTACCCTCATTTATTTCAGTAAATCTCGAGGTCGAGATTTCTTTTAAGGGGGTGAGGATGTAACACCTCGAAATTTCATGTCCAATATTATAACGACACGTGTCATGAACTTTAAACGTGTAAAGGATTTCTTTAGAAGGACTAACATTGATAAACAAAGAAAATACGTGAATAAAAGGATTAAAAATGTCAACATGGGATAAATATATCTTTCAATAGCCCCAAATGATGTTTATACCCTTAAACGATTGAATCATGGATCATACGAAGCTAATTGTGAAAGAAAGTGAGGAATTACAAACTACAGGGGTTAAATGTGTCAACATGTTTAAAGTATACCTCTGAGTGACCTTTTAGCAAACCCGAAGCTTTGTAATGACTAATTATACTCACGAGAATAAGTGATAAAAATTTCACAAGGTTTCGATTCCGTATGAGAAAGTTATGCTATCATTCGTATGCGAGGGGTTAAAAGCGTCGACGTTGATAATTAAGGCTTTTCGGGTGACCATAAAGTTGATCAACGGCTTCACAAAGATTGGTTATGTCTTGGAGTCCTTAGAAATCAATTTAGAGGGCTTTTAGTGCTAAAAGAAAGATTAAAACAACTTTTAGAAGGACCGGGGACCAAAAATGCAATAATTGAAAACTTGTTGACCTGAACCTGAGCCTCACACGGGCCGCGTCAGACCAGGCTGACCTCTTACGCGGGCCGCCTCAGCCTCCCAGCATCATAAACTCTTGACAAGTGTCTGTCCAACCCGTTTAACCGACTCAAATTGCTTGATTTCAATACCATGTGCTGCACAAACAAGTTTTTAGGCTCTAGGGACACTTGTATTGATCAGGGATCCATCCTCGACTTTGGCATCATCTTGATCAATCAAAGATCACTATATAAAGAAGCACTTGTTGCAACTTTTGATCATTCATTCATTTCTCAACTCCTGAAGATTTCTGGAGCACAAGAGCATTCCCTAAGCATCATTAGTCGTGCATAGGACCTTGGTAAGCTTCCTTAACCTTCCTTAATCGTGTTTTACTTAGTTTATTAGCTTAAAGTCAAACCGTCATAATTAAGGTTTGACTTAACGATTAATCACTAATGGTCCAGTGATTAGTCAAATTGAAAGTAGTTATAAGTTGGTAATTACGTGGGCATTCCCTCTGATTCCCGCTCTAACTAAGTCATTTGTCGGGTCAAAGTTAGTTATAAAAAGTCAACAGAAACATAATTTTCGAATTAACACATAATTAGCAATGTAGAAGACGTGTAACTTGTTTTACCACTCATATAACTTGGTAATCAATGCAAGAACGTGTCTAAGCATGTCCGACCCGACAATTTTCAGTTGAGGACCGGTTCGGAACCGAAAGTCGCATAAATTGACCATTTCCTTGACTTTCAGTTCTGACCCATTTTAGCATGATTTAGAAATGCCTTAGAGCTTCATTAGGACCAACTTGTATGATAGTATAACCCTCTGCGATTATACTACTTGACTCGTCGATTGTTTCCGTTAATTGCTTAATGTTGACCATAATGCCTTTCTGACCATAAAACGAGATTTTTGAAAATGTGAGAGGACAATAATCTTTGTTACTGATTTATAAACATATCCCTAAAATTTCACATCAGTTGGAGGTCTAGATTAGGGGTTATGCTCAGTAGCGTAATTAGAAAGCTTTTTATAAATTAAACGGCGTAATTAGCATGAAGCCTATCTAAACCCAATTTTTACACCAAACCTCTTACCCACTAATGTAATATAATATTTTGGGATTTTTGAAGATTTTTAATTATTTTTAAGCTGAACATAACATAGGGTTATTGCCTTGATTCGGTAATTACCGATTATACCCTTTTCGTTTATAAAATGAGTTTTACACGACATTTTGATACCAAATCTTTTGCTACTGATTTTATATGATAAATGAAGTATTTTGAACTTTATAACCTGATCAGAAAACTTAGATTTCCTGTTATAACCCGGAAATCTCTTAGAACGACTTTTTACGCATATTAAACACCTAGTATGGGTTAAAACCATTCTTGTCATATAAGACCTTTCACCAACTGATATAACCTATTAAATTAAATAGTTTTACTGATTATTTCAGACCCGAATCTCAGAATTATATTTAATCTCTTTTATAATCTCTAAAATGACCAAAATACCCCTACGGGACTTAATTTGAGATTAAACTCGTTTTGGGCATGATGGAAGGTATCCTACTGATATCACAACATATTTAAATCATGTTAACTTAGGAAACCTGTTCGTTACTCTTTTGGTTACCCGTTATGCGTTATTCGTGTTCGGTTCGGTTTAACTAGTTTACATAAATTGATCGAAATGGGTCAAACCCTATCATTTTCACCTCAAAATCCAGAATGTGTTTTGTTTACCCATATAATACAAGTCTTCAAACTTGTCGGGACTAAATCATATTCTAATCCGGTCTTCGCTTAATCTTGCGTTTTGAACCGTATATCTTTCTTTAAAACTAAGAGGTCCAAGTTTTGGCTTAATTAAGACCCGTTAGGAATCTAATAGGTTATTAAAACCTTCGTTACAGATTAGGAGCCCAGTAAAAGCTACGTGCACTTGCTGTTGTGATTTATACTTTGCTCAGGTAAATACTTTTAACTTATTTTCCCTTTACGGGCTTGGGGTACGGTATTATAATAATACCGCTTGGTCGGGTATGAAGTCGTACGATCAGATATTGATTAAAAAGATGCATAACCCGTTTTATTCTGTTTTGTTTAATGCAATGCCTTTGGGGGGTTAATGACCGTGTCCTGGATATCCTCGGCTCATTCATTAGAAATGGCCACGACTTAAGCACGGGGTGTAGGCATACACCTGACAGCTGCGTATGTAAAAAGGTAGTCCACAAGAAGGGTATCTTCTTGTGGGTATTATACCAAGTGGTGTGTTTATTAATCTGGTTAAACCGGCTCTTCTAACCGGGTCCTAAATGGACGACAAACATGTAAAACTGTATACAAGTTTATTTTTAAATAATTATCCCAAGTTATAAAAGATAATTTTGTGCCATGTGCATTCAAACTAATTTTATTAAACACTTTTCAAAATGAGTCCGTTAATTGTATTTACCAGTGTAAACTGACGTATTTTACCAAAAAGGTTAAGTGCAGGTACTATACGAAATAGGCTGGCTACTCCAGGCATCAATAATCAAGTCTTGCAAGCTCTAGATATTAAAGTCTGTTGAACAATGATCTTATTTATATTTTTGATCCGCCTGTGAATCTTTTACAGTCCGTTGTAATACTTTGATATTACTACTTATTCGGTTTGTAATGTGATTCATACCTTTTGCTTCCGCTGTGCATTTATAATTTGTGTTGTTTGACTATGATGATATCAACTACGTCACGATACTCCCCACCAGGCCCACCGGTAATACGTGGAAATATCGGGGTGTGACAGGTTAGTATCAGAGCCAACACTGAGTGAATTAAACACTAGCCTTTTGTGCTTAATCTCAGTTACACAGTTGCACATTCCTAAATTTTCGAGTCTAGACAAAGAACTTAGGACTAATCCAGATTGTTTTTAATTCTAACTTTGTCCTTTATATTTCTTTGTTGTATCTTTTATTTGTTTAAACAGGAAATATGCCACCGAGGTTTCGAAGAGGAGGACGAGGCAAGGGGCCAATCCATGCCCCCAACGATCACGAGGCCGGGCCTTCACACCGGCGAACTCCTTCTGCTACCATGAGTACCGGTCCTCAAGGAGACTGGATGATCTATTCGGAGCCCGCTAGGCGATCTACCTCATTTAGCTCAATGCCTCCTTACCGCCATTCCTCTGGGCCGCAATCAGAGAACGAGCCCGAAGACTCACGCCACTCCTTCTTGCCGTTGCAGCAATCCTTTTCGCACCATTCCTTTGGCGACCCCACTCCTGTCTTCCAGGGCCGGTTCAACCCGGCAAACTATATTGAAGAACCAGTCGGTTTTAAACCATTGGGCCCTGAAGACCATTTCCCCGAAGCTCAGGGAATGGATATAGATGAAGATACAGATCCTGTTGAACCACCTTCCGGGACACCTACTCACCCCATCGAGATTTCGGATGGGTCATCTTTCCATGGATCACCTTACCGTGGCCCAGACAGCTACCAGGTGAGATTTAACCAGTACGAATGGTACTTTACACCCTCTCACCATTCATCGCCTCACCAGCAGCAGCAGCAGGATCCCTTCGAGGATTCGCATTTCGTGGCAGTCACGCCACCGCCACCACCGCCGCCAGTACATCTAGCACCTGCAGAACCACTGAGGCGTAGAAGAACAGGCGCACGAATGTCCGTGCAAGAAGGGGGTTTTCACTTTAGCACCCCCCAACACTCAAGTGGCAGTCACTATCCGCCACTGCATGAAGACCCACAAATGGGTGGGCCTTCAAATCCAGTTTCAGAGGTAGATTCTGCACCTATTGCGCCACCACCATTGGGTTTTGGTAACCCGATTCCTACATACGCCAGTTCAACGGCATACAATCCATTTAGCAGCCGGCTCACACTAACTACAACTATGCTGAAGCCGACCTATACCGTGTAGCAGCAAACTACAACGCCCTTCATCCTGAAGGACCATATGGAGCCCCCTGGGGAGTGGGATACCCAACTCATGGGTATCAAATACCTGCTCAACCTCCGTTTCAGCACCAGCCACAGCCACCACGGTTTTCCCCACCGGAACAGGAGGAAATCCTCCACAGGCTAAACAGGGTGGAACGAGAATTTCAAGAAGAGCGTAGGAACAACCGTGGATTTCTCAAGGGCCTAGCAAGCTTGTTAAAAGGAAAGAAGAAGAGGGATCATTGAATCCCTATATGTAGTGTTGTATTTCCCTATTTCAATCAAGTCCCTGCGTGGACATTTATCTATATACTTAGTCCCTGCGTGGATTTGTCTTTCTTTAGTCCCTGCGTGGACTTGTCTTTTTAGTCCCTGCGTGGACACCTATCTTAGAAATCAGTCTCATGCGAGGACTTGTATTATCAGTTTAGCCCCTGCGTGGGCAAGTTATTTTTGTCATTATATACATAAATATATTATACATGAAATAAATAAATTAAAAATCGTTCCTCTTAAAATAATCTACCTATTTAAATATTAAATAAGAATCTTAAAGGTATAACCTAGCCTGCATGTCATTATAAGACTTGGCCAAGATGGTAAAACATGTTTAAAAAGATTCAAATCCTTGTTAACATCTGAAAACGTGTTAACACTCCTGGCAGACGTGATTCGTTAAAATCACACACGTCATTCTTATAATAGGATTCTTCAAAAGATTCCTATCCTAACCTGATGATCTATAAATCATGGGTTTAAATCATCAATTAAGATGATCACATATTAAACATCCATTGGTGATGTAGTGCCTACGGGCCATAATAAATGTCAAATAAGACAAAAGACAATTGTAGTCTACGACTCCCTGTCGGAAAAAGGTAAAGAACTATGTTCAAACCTTAATGCCTTGATTCTCTGAAATCATGGCCTATGATTTAGAATGTCCTTGCGACTAGGCCTTTTGTGCCATTAATAATACTGCTATTGTTTTATAATTAGGATAAGTTATAATAAAAATCCTAAATAAATATTATTAACAAATTAACCAAATATGGTCTGTGTTTACCATGGTTAATGAATTGCCATAGAAGACAATTCCATAATAAACTCCCAAATAAATTATTGTCAATATCTTATGTAACAGTTCAAACTACATGGCCGACTCAGAAGAGATCAACAGTCACCCAAGGGAGGATCATGATAATACCCGAATTAACATAGCGGGGGCAGAACTGCAAGCATTAATAGACAATGCTGTTACAAAAGCTATAGAGAGGCAGTATAATGAATCTAGCAGGACTCAAAGTAGGACCCTATCCGCACAGCATTCCAAGCCTAAGACGCATTCAGAGGCTCACAGCAAGCCGCCCTCTAAGAAAGATGAGCCAAAGAAAGATGATGATCAACATTCCTTAAACCAAAACAGTGTTCCATCCAAGAGGATAGTATTTGATGATAAACCACGTACCAAGTCATGTACTTATAAGTACTTTGTTTCCTGCAAACCCCGGGATTTCACTGGGGAGAAGGGGGCAATTGACTGTGTGACTTGGTTAGATGAAATGGACACCGTGGTTGATATCAGCGGTTGTGCTGAAAGGGATGTAGTGAAGTATGTATCCCAATCATTCAAGGGAGAGGCATTAGCATGGTGGAAATCTCTCATTCAAGCAGCTGGAAAGATCCCACTCTACAATCTGACATAGGATCAGTTTGTTACTCTTATTAAGGAGAATTACTGCCCTCAGCATGAGGGTGAAAGAATTGAGTCAAATTTCTTATCGTTGGTTATGAAAAACCTAGATTGCCAAGCTTATCTTACAAGCTTCAACACGATGTCAAGATTGGTTCCTTACCTTGTGACACCAGAACCCAAAAGGATTGCTCGCTTCATTGGGGGTTTAGCCCCAGAAATCAAAGCCAGTGTTAAGCCTTCAAGACCTGTTACTTTTAGATCAACAGCTGATCTATCTTTGTCTCTTACCTTAGATGCGGTCAGGTTGAGATCGCTAAAGAATTCTGGAGAAGGTAAGAGAAAGCGTGAGGATGATAACTCACGTCGTTCAGACAAGAAACACAAAGGGAACCATGAGAACAAGAAGAATTCCGGGTTCAACAAAGGTAACCAACAGTCGGGTGAGAAACCCAGATGCAAAGTTTGTCAGAAACATCACTTTGGAAAGTGTAGATTGGAATCGAACTCGCTTACACAATCAAGGACTTTTGGATGTGGGATCTGCAAATCCAAGGAACACAAGACCTTAGATTGCAAATTGAAGGATGCGACCTGTTACAACTGCAACGAGAAAGGGCACATTAAGTCGAACTGCCCAAAATATGCCAAGAAACCAGAAGAAGGTAAAAAGACCAACGCTAGGGTCTTCAGAATGGAGCTAACGAGGCAGTGCAAGATGATAACGTGATAACAGGTACCTTTCTTATAAATGATGTTTATGCGAGGGTATTGTTTGATTCAGGGGCAGATAAGTCGTTTATAGATAATAAGTTTTGTAAGTTGCTGAATTTACCTGTTAAAACCCTAAGTGTGAAATATGAGGTGGAATTAGCTGATGGTACCTTAGAAACCGCCTCAACCATGTTAGATGGATGTTTCATATCCATTAGGAACCACTCTTTTCCGTTATCCTTACTTCCTTTGAAGTTAGCTGGTTTTGATATAGTAATAGGCATGGATTGGTTGTCTCGCAACCAAGCCCAGATCGTTTGTGCTAAGAAGCAAGTAGTTGTCAGAACTCCTCATGGCGAGCCTTTGACAATCCAAGGAGATACTAAGTACGGAATGCCTGAGCAAGTGTCCATGCTCAAGGCATCAAGGTGTTTGACGAAGGGTTGTGTTATCTACATAGCGCAAGTAACTATTGAGGAACCAAAGCCTAAGATCGAAGACATACCTATTATCTCTGAATATCCAGGAGTATTCCCTGAAGAATTACCTGGTTTACCCCCAAATAGGCAAGTGGAGTTCAGGATTGACATTATTCCTGGAGCAGCACCTGTTGCAAGAGCGCCTTACAGATTGGCACCAACGGAGATGAAAGAATTGAGAACTCAACTGGATGATTTGTTAGCCAAAGGATTTATTAGACCTAGCTCATCTCCTTGGGGAGCACCAATCCTGTTTGTGAAGAAAAAGGATGGGTCGATGCGTCTGTGCATCGATTATCGAGAACTTAACAAAGTTACTATCAAGAATACGTATCCATTGCCCAGGATCGATGACTTGTTCGATCAATTCAAGGAGCGAGTTACTTTTCCAAGATCGACTTAAGGTCAGGATATCATCAACTGAAGGTGGATGAAGATGTACACAAGACTGCATTTAGGACTCGTTATGGTCACTATGAGTTCTTAGTGATGCCTTTTGGACTCACTAATGCACCAGCCGCATTCATGGATCTCATGAACCGCGTCTGCAAGCCCTACATGGATAAATTTGTCATCGTCTTCATCGATGATATTCTTATTTACTCGAAGAGTCAAGCTGACCATGAGAAGCACCTCCATTGCATTCTGAAACTGCTTCATCGAGAAAAGCTCTACGCCAAATTCTCTAAGTGCGAATTTTGGCTTCGTGAAGTCCAATTTCTTGGACATGTGGTTAGCGAACGCGGAATCCAGGTAGATCCCGCTAAGGTTGAAGCTGTCATGAATTGGCAAGAGCCGAAGACGCCCACAGAGATTCGCAGCTTCTTGGGATTGGCAGGATATTACAGGCGTTTTATTGAAATTTTTTTACCCCTAACTTCATTGACTCGTAAGAATATAAAGTTCGATTGGGGTCCTAAGCAGCAAGAATCCTTTGATATTCTCAAACAAAAGTTGAGCAATGCTCCTGTTTTGACATTGCCTGAAGGTATCGAGGAATTCGTGGTTTACTGTGACGCATCGCATACTGGCAGGGGATGTGTGCTTATGCAAAAGGGAAAAGTTATTGCATATGCTTCCCGACAGTTAAAAGTGCACGAAAAGAACTACACCACCCATGACTTGGAGTTGGGTGCCGTTGTATTTGCACTAAAACTATGGAGACATTACTTGTATGGAACCAAGTGTGTGATCTATTCTGATCACAAGAGCCTTCAACATTTGTTTAATCAGAAGGACTTGAACATGAGGCAGCGACGTTGGATGGAAACTTTGAATGATTATGATTGTGAGATAAGATACCATCCTGGCAAGGCGAATGTAGTCGCCGATGCCTTAAGTCGAAAGGAAAGAGTGAAGCCTATAAGAATCAATGCCAAGAGCATTGAGATAAAGAATAGTTTGAATGAAAGGTTGTTAGCTGTGCAGAAGGAAGTTATGCTAGAAGCTAACTATATTGATGAAAAGCTAGGAGTAACGGAAGAACAGTTATCCTATGGCAAGGACGGAATCCTGAGATTAAATGGACGAATTTGGGTTCCAGTTTATGGAGGACTTCGGGATGTTATCCTCCAGGAAGCCCACAGTTCTAAATACTCCGTTCATCCTGGAGCTGACAAGATGTACCAGGATCTGAAAGCAAATTTTTGGTGGATAGGCTTGAAGAAGTCTATAGCTGCCTATGTAGCTAAATGTTTGACGTGTGCACAAGTCAAAGCTGAACACCAGAAGCCGTCAGGTTTGCTACAACAGCCTGAACTTCCCACATGGAAGTGGGAGATGGTGACAATGGACTTCATTACCAAGTTGCCAAAGACAAAGAAAGGAAATGATACTATATGGGTGATAGTTGACAGATTGACTAAGTCAGCACATTTCCTACCCATTAAGGAGACTTTTAGCTCCGACATGTTAGCCCAATTATACGTAGATAAGATTGTATCTCTGCATGGCGTACCAGTGTCTATTATCTCTGACAGAGATACTAGATACACATCACATTTTTGGAAAAGTTTCCAACAATCTTTGGGCACGCGCTTAAATTTTAGTACGGCTTACCATCCTCAGACGGACGGGCAGAGTGAGCGTACAATCCAAACTTTGGAAGACATGCTTCATGCATGTGTTATTGACTTAGGTGGTAGTTGGGATAACCACCTGCCATTAATCGAGTTCTCCTATAACAATAGCTACCATACGAGCATTAAGGCTGCACCTTTCGAGGCCTTGTACGGTAGAAAGTTCAGAACACCCGTATGTTGGGCGGAAGTTGGAGATGTCCAACTGACAGGACCTGAAATAGTCCTGGAGACGACAGATAAGTTTGCGCAAATACGCGATCGTCTCAAAGCTGCCAGGGATAGGCAGAAAAGCTACGCAGATTTAAGGCGTAAGCCTCTAAAGTTCGAGGTAGGTGACAAGGTACTACTTAAGGTATCACCCTGGAAAGGGGTAATGCGATTTGGTAAGAAAGGCAAGTTAAGCCCGAGATACATAGGACCATTTGAGATCATCGAATGTGTCGGATCAGTTGCTTATAAGTTAAACTTAACTGAAGAGCTCAGTGGTATTCACAATGTATTCCACATCTGCAATCTAAAGAAGTGTCTAGCTGATGAATCACTAGTCATACCACATACAGATGTGTACATAGAAGAGAGCTTGAAGTTTGTTGAAAAACCTGTGTCGATCGAGGATCGACAGGTTAAGAAGCTTCGAAGGAAGCATGTACCGATCGTAAAAGTAAAACGGGATGCCCGTGGAGGTCCCGAGTACACGTGGGAGGTAGAGTCCACAATGAAAGAAAAGTACCCTCATTTATTTCAGTAAATCTCGAGGTCGAGATTTCTTTTAAGGGGGTGAGGATGTAACACCTCGAAATTTCATGTCCAATATTATAACGACACGTGTCATGAACTTTAAACGTGTGAAGGATTTCTTTAGAAGGACTAACATTGACAAACAAAGAAAATACGTGAATAAAAGGATTAAAAATGTTAACATGGGATAAATATATCTTTCAATAGCCCCACATGATGTTTATACCCTTAAACGATTGAATCATGGATCATACGAAGCTAATTGTGAAAGAAAGCGAGGAATTACAAACTACAGGGGTTAAATGTGTCAACATGTTTAAAGTATACCTCTGATTGACCTTTTAGCAAACCCGAAGCTTTGTAATGACTAATTATACTCACGGGAATAAGTGATAAAAATTTCACAAGGTTTCGATTCCGTATGAGAAAGTTATGATATCATTCGTATGCGAGGGGTTAAAAGCGTCGACGTTGATAATTAAGGCTTTTCGGGTGACCATAAAGTTGATCAAGGGCTTCACAAAGATTGCTACAACAGCCTGAACTTCCCACATGGAAGTGGGAGATGGTGACAATGGACTTCATCACCAAGTTGCCAAAGACAAAGAAAGGAAATAATACTATATGGGTGATAGTTGACAGATTGACTAAGTCAGCACATTTCCTACCCATTAAGGAGACTTTTAGCTCCGACATGTTAGCCCAATTGTACGTAGATAAAATTGTGTCTCTTCATGGCGTACCAGTGTCTATTATCTCTGACAGAGATACTAGATACACATCACATTTTTGGAAAAGTTTCCAACAATCTTTGGGCACGCACTTAAATTTTAGTACGGCTTACCATCCTCAGACGGACGGGCAGAGTGAGCGTACAATCCAAACTTTGGAAGACATGCTTCGTGCATGTGTGATTGACTTAGGTGGTAGTTGGGATAACCACCTGCCATTAATCGAGTTCTCCTATAACAATAGCTACCATACGAGCATTAAGGCTGCACCTTTCGAGGCCTTGTACGGTAGAAAGTGCAGAACACCCGTATGTTGGGCGGAAGTTGGAGATGTCCAACTGACAGGACCTGAAATAGTCCTGGAGACGACATATAAGATTGTGCAAATATGTGATCGTCTCAAAGCTTCCAGGGATAGGCAGAAAAGCTACGCAGATTTAAGGCGTAAGCCTCTGAAGTTCGAGGTAGGTGACAAGGTACTACTTAAGGTATCACCTTGGAAAGGGGTAATGCGATTTGGTAAGAAAGGCAAGTTAAGGCCGAGATACATAGGACCATTCGAGATCAGTGGTATTCACAATGTATTCCACATCTACAATCTGAAGAAGTGTCTAGCTGATGAATCACTAGTCATACCACATACAGATGTGCACATAGAAGAGAGCTTGAAGTTTGTTGAAAAACCTGTGTCGATCGAGGATCGATAGGTTAAGAAGCTTCGAAGGACGCATGTACCGATCATAAAAGTAAAACGGGATGCCCATAGAGGTCCCGAGTACACGTGGGAGGTAGAGTCCACAATGAAAGAAAAGTACCCTCATTTATTTCAGTACCTCGAGATTTCTTTTAAGGGGGTGAGGACTAACGTTGACAAACAAAGAAAATACGTTGACAAACAAAGAAAATACGTGAATAAAAGGATTAAAAATGTCAACATGGGATAAATATATCTTTCAATAGCCCCACATGATGTTTATACCCTTAAACGATTGAATCATGGATCATACGAAGCTAATTGTGAAAGAAAGTGAGGAATTACAAACTACAGGGGTTAAATGTGTCAACATGTTTAAAGTATACCTCTGAGTGACCTTTTAGCAAACCCGAAGCTTTGTAATGACTAATTATACTCACGAGAATAAGTGATAAAAATTTCACAAGGTTTCGATTCTGTATGAGAAAGTTATGCTATCATTCGTATGCGAGGGGTTAAAAGCATCGACGTTGATAATTAAGGCTTTTCGGGTGACCATAAAGTTGATCAAGGGCTTCACAAAGATTGGTTATGTCTTGGAGTCCTTAGAAATCAATTTAGAGGGCTTTTAGTGCAAAAAGAAAGGTTAAAACAACTTTTAGAAGGACCGGGGACCAAAAATGCAATAATTGAAAACTTGTTAACCTGAGCCTCACACGGGCCACGTAAGACCAGGCTGACCTCTTACGTGGGCCGCCTCAGCCTCCCAGCATCAGAAACTCTTGACAGGTGTCTGTCCAGCCCGTTTAACCGACTCAAATTGCTTGATTTCAATACCATGTGCTGCACAAACAAGTTTTTAGGCTCTAGGGACACTTGTATTGATCAGGGATCCATCCTACACTTGTTTGGCATCATCTTGATCAATCAAAGATCACTATATAAAGAAGCACTTGTTGCAACTTTTGATCATTCATTCATTTCTCAACTCCTGAAGATTTATGGAGCACAAGAGCATTCCCTAAGTATCATTAGTCGTGCATAGGACCTTGGTAAGCTTTCTTAACATTCCTTAATCGTGTTTTACTTAGTTTATTAATAGCTTAAAGTCAAACCGTCGTAATTAAGATTTGACTTAACGATTAATCACTAATGGTCCAGTGATTAGTCAAATTGAAAGTAGTTATAAGTTGGTAATTATGTGGGCATTAAACCCTTAAAAGGGCACCCTCTGATTCCCGCTCTAACTAAGTCATTTGTCGGGTCAAAGTTAGTTATAAAAAGTCAACAGAAACATAATTTTCGAATTAACACATAATTAGCAATGTAGAAGATGTGTAACATGTTTTACCACTCATATAACTTGGTAATCAATGCAAGAACATGTCTAAGCATGTCCGACCCGACAATTTTCAGTTTAGGACCGGTTCGGAATCGAAAGTCGCATAAATTGACCATTGCCTTGACTTTCAGTTTTGACCCATTTTAGGATGATTTATAAATGCCTTAGAGCTTCATTAGGACCAGCTTGTATGATAGTATAACCCTCTGCGATTATACTACTTGACTCGTCGGTTGTTTCCGTTAATTGCTTAATGTTGACCATAATGCCCTTTTGACCATAAAACAAGATTTTTGAAAATGTGAGAGGACAATAATCTTTGTTACTGATTTATAAACATATCCCTAAAATTTCACATCAGTTGGAGGTCTAGATTAGGGGTTATGCTCAATAGCGTAATTAGAAAGCTTTTTATAAATTAAACGGCGTAATTAGCATAAAGCCTATCTAAACCCAATTTTTACACCAAACCTCTTACCCACTGATGTAATATAATATTTTGGGATTTTTGAAGATTTTTAATTATTTTTAAGCTGATCATAACATAGGGTTATTGCCTTGATTCGGTAATTACCGATTATACCCTTTTCGTTTATAAAATGAGTTTTACATGACATTTTGATACCAAATCTTTTGCTACTGATTTTATATGATAAATGAAGTATTTTGAACTTTATAACCTGATCAGAAAACTTAGATTTCCTGTTATAACCCGGAAATCTCTTAGAACGACTTTTTACGCATATTAAACACCTAGTATGGGTTAAAACCATTCTTGTCATATAAGACCTTTCACCAACTGATATAACCTATTAAATTAAATAGTTTTACTGATTATTTTAGACCCAAATCTCAGAATTATATTTAATCTCTTTTATAATCTCTAAAATGACCAAAATACCCCTACGGGACTTAATTTGAGATTAAACTCTTTTTGGGCATGATGGAAGGTATCCTACTGATATCACAACATATTTAAAGCATGTTAACTTAGGAAACCTATTCGTGACTCTTTTGGTTACCCGTTATGCGTTATTCGCGTTCGGTTCGGTTTATGTAACTAGTTTGCATAAATTGACCGAAACGGGTCAAACCCTATCATTTTCACCTCAAAATCCAGAATGTGTTTAGTTTACCCATATTATACAAGTCTTCAAACTTGTCGGGACTAAATCACATTCTAATTCGGTCTTCGCTTAATCTTGCGTTTTGAACCGTATATCTTTCTTTAAAACTAACAGGTCTAAGTTTAGGCTTAATTAAGACCCGTTAGGAATCTAATAGGTTATTAAAACCTTCGTTCCAGATTAGGAGCCCAGTAAAAGCTACGTGCACTTGCTGTTGTGATTTATACTTTGCTCAGGTAAATACTTTTAACTTATTTTCCCTATACGGGCTTGGGGTACGGTATTATAATAATACCGCTTGGTCGGGTATGAAGTCGTACGATCAGATATTGATTAAAAAGATTCATAACCCATTTTATTCTGTTTTGTTTGATGCAATGCCTTTGGGGGGTTAATGACCGTGTCCTGGATATCCTCGGCTCATTCATTAGAAATGGCCACGACTTAAGCACGGGGTGTAGGCATACACCTGATAGTTGCGTATGTAAAAAGGTAGTCCACAAGAAGGGTATCTTCTTGTGGGTATTATACCAAGTGGTGTGTCTATTAATCTGGTTAAACCGGCTCTTCTAACCGGGTCCTAAATGGACGACAAACATGTAAAACTGTATACAAGTTTATTTTTAAATAATTATCCCAAGTTATAAAAGATAATTTTGTGCCATGTGCATTCAAACTAATTTTCTTAAACTCTTTTCAAAATGAGTCCATTAATTGTATTTACCAGTGTAAACTGACGTATTTTCTCAAAAAGGTTAAGTGCAGGTACTATACGAAGTAGGCTAGCTACTCCAGGCATCAATAATCAAGTCTTGCAAGCTCTAGATGTTAAAGTCTGTTGAACAATGATCTTATTTATATTTTTGATCCGCCTGTGAATCTTTTACAGTCCGTTGTAATACTTTGATATTACTACTTATTCGGTTTGTAATGTGATTCATACCTTTTGCTTCCGTTGTGCATTTATAATTTGTGTTGTTTGACTATGATGATATCAACTACGTCACGATACTCCCCACCGGGCCCACCGGTAATACGTGGAAATATCGGGGTTTGACATACAGGAATTTCCTTAAGTTCCTTACCCTTAGTGCTAATGATTACCGAAATCATATACGCTATTCCTTGCTTTCGTTCATAACTAGCAACTTTCATTACTGAAATGAACTTCATGGGTTTTCGCGGCTTATCTCCTGTAACCATGATTACTTCTCCGGTGGGTGCACGAATTTCTATGGAGTTCTTATCACAAAGGATTCGAGCATGGTTGGCTACTAACCAATCCATTCCTAACACGACATCGAATCCGGCTAATTTCATGGGTAATAGGTTTGCAGAAAATTTATGGCCTGAAAGTTCTATATTTGCTTTCTGCAAAACCGTATCTATGTTAACAGAGTTCCCGTCTGCCGTTTCTACTGTAAAAACTTGCCTAAGTTTTGTTAAGGGTAGCTTAAGAGCTTGGCAGAATGAAGTATTTATAAAACTTTGGTTTGCAGCAGAGTCAAATAATACTTTCGCATAAATGTTGTGAACTAAGAACGTACCAGCTATGACATCTGGGATTAGCTCTGCTTCCTGGGTAGTCAACTGGAAGGCTCTTGCGTTTTTCTTGGTAGTTCCTTCTACAAGTTTAGCCTTGTTATCTGCTGGTTTAACCAACTTAGGGCATTCTGGTCTGAAATGACCAGCTTCTCCACAGTTATAGCAGACCCTTGTTTTCTTTCTGCAATCTTCTTCACGATGTCCTACAGCTTTGCAGAAGTTGCAGGTTTCATTACATTTTCCAAAATGTTTCTTTCTGCAGTTCCTGCAGAACGGCGGAGTAGAAGATTGCCCAGTTCCTCTTTTCTTAAAATTGCTATTATTACCCACACGAAATCCTTGGGTAATTTTCTGAGCCAATTCCTTCTTCCTATTTTCTTCTCACGTACGCACCAGTCCGCCCGTCAAAGTGTTGGCTAACTCTACCGCATCATCGATCGTGCGGGGTCTCGCAGCTTTGACAATATCACGGATCTCACTAATTAAACCCCAAATGTAGCGAGAAATAAGTACCAGTTCTGGCGAAGCCAGAGTAGGCACAATTCGAGCATATTCGAAAAACTTCGAAGTATACCATCGACAATCAACATTCACCATTCGGTGGCTCAGAAATTTGTTCGCCATTTGTTCTTTTTCATATTCTGGGCAGAATTTTCTTTCCACCAGACGCTTAAACTCCTCCCAGCTCATGGCATAGGCCATGTCGCTTCCTTTGGCTTGCAACACCGTATTCCACCATTCTAATGCTTCTTCCTTGAAAAGGTGAGAAGCATACAATACTTTATCCCCCTCGGCACATTTACTTATTTTGATTACTGCCTCTGTTTTCTCCAACCAACGCAGCGCCGCAGTCGCCCTTTCATTGCCTGCGAACTCAACAGGTTTACAGGCAAGAAATTCCTTGTAAGTGAAACCAGGCGTTGCAGCTTTCATTCTTTTGAGAATTGGGGCTTGCAGTACATCATTGTCATTATTATTATTGTTGCTGCCTCCATTTACGCTATTACTAAAATTGTCTTCTTGAGTGCGTTTACTAGGAATAATTTGTTATACAACCACAACCAGACCATCACCGTCTGCTGGCATCTCAGAAGCGATGTTCCCTCTCGTCGTACTTCCAGGAGATCTGTTCTCCCACCTCCTGGATTCTATTCCCTGCGTCCACCAGCTCCTCGCCAAAATGGCGGAGTTCAGCCAAGTTTTCATTGCTCATCGGTGGGTTTGGTGCAGGCTCTGGGTCAAACTGAGGGAAAAAGGTATAAGGGTTATTTAAGAGATTCTGAAACTGCCAGTCATTGGTCCACCATTCTTCCATCTCTCCTAGAGGTCGGGTGTTGACAAGGGGATCTGGGATAGCCGGTTCCAAATTTACTGGAAGTTGGGTTTCAGCAGGATAAGTGAAGAGGTTTTCATTGACAGGCCTAAGGATATCACAACTTGCCAGTATGTGATCCAGCTCCTCCTGCAATGGCATTTCCTCGGCTCGCCTAGAACTTTCCCCAATCTCTATTCCTTTCCCTTTATCCATTAGATCCTCCGTCTTGGCAACTTTCTTAGTTGCTGGTTTCTTCCTGCGTACACGCCTCCAGCCCACAAATCTTCTTCTTTTCTTTGGCTTTGGTTTCTCCGGAGGTTGAGCTTGAAATTCCATAGATTCATCAATATCGGCCCAATAACAGGTAAAACCCTCGGATACTTCCATTTCAGCAGAATGGATAGTGATATTCTGAAGAGCTTCAGACAACTCATTCATGCTGTTTAGCATATATGCAAAAATGCACACAAAATGCTAAGTTAAAATTTTGTAAATTAAAATTTCACAGAAACACAGAATGGCAATCAGTAAAATTAAGTATTTCTAAATACTTACTTGGCTTAAATCAGTGGCTCTGATACCACCTTTTTCTATCACGGCCCACGGCCCGGTTTGACCCGGTCCGGAAGCCGCGGGACAGAAACCCCGTGGTATTTATTTAATTTGGCAGCGGAATTATTAACAGGATCGTTTAAAACTTGAAAATACCCGTTTATTTTATTTCATAATTCGGGATAAATCCCGTAATTTACAATAAGGGAATTTCACTGGGAAACCCCTATTTTACAAAAACATGTTTCTTTATTTAATCGAGCCACTTCTTCAAGCGTGTAGTGCGACACGGCACTTTTTCCTGGATCACAGCAGATCACCTGAAACATGTTTTAAAAAGGTTTTATCAGCAGGGAAATACTGGCGAGTCAATCATTTGCACAAAACGACACATTGTTATAATATACAGTACTAAGGGTGATTACATTGTTTCTATCAACCAATTACCCCAAATCGGTATTTGTCACTTGACTGTATCTGTGACTATGGTCAGATCACCCATTGGCTAACCCGTTGTCCAATGGTAACGGGTATCAAGTAATGTATACAAAACCCCACATACCGGCAGTAATTGAAGATTACAAAGACTTAATCCCTGTAATTATAACTTTGAAAATAAATAGGGTTTTGGAAACAATTTGATAAAAAGAGAATGACTCACATTGCAGATTTAAACGGGCAGAGTTTAGCCTACTGATTAGCCTTGTTAACCTAAAATAATAACAATGCACACGAAAACTAGGTCAGTAACTTAATACAACTTTTACGACAACTCACGAGATCGAAACCCTCACGACGAATGACAAAGTATAGCCTCAATTAAGGGCAGCACTTAAACATCCATCGGACTGGTCTCCATCGATCGGACATTAAATCGTATCAGTGATCGAGTTATTACCCTGTTGTCGCGGTAGCGTTTCGTGCTGTGTGTGTGTTTTGAACTGATCAGACGATATCTCAGTGTACGAAGTGAATTTTAACGTCAAACCAACGCCAAAATCTAAGTGCCACACCCCTCTATTTATACTAGAAAAACAGCTCCCTCGCGTGGCGCGAGGACCTGTCGCGTGGCGCGAGGGGTATGGTTCTAGGGTAGGGTAGGTTCGTGTCCAACTAGCTCAGGTGAGTCGAAAATTCTATCAAACTCGATTTCCACGTAAAATTGTAAGGATAATATCAACTAGGAAACACCCCCCCTGATTTTTAGGGGCACTGATCCTAGTTCCGATTGTTCTGAAAATTTTAGGGGTCATGCAATATTACTTGGGGGTCTCAATTAGGGTTTCCTATTGGACAAAATAAAATAAGAAATTATAGTTTTGGTGAGAGTTGTTACATTAATTTTTGTGGATATTAGTGTGTCACAGTAGTGTTTTACAAAAGGGTTTTCAAAACATTTTTATTAGTGGAAGTCTTGTTTCATTAACATCAATCTTTAGTGAACAATCAGTATTTCTTGGACTTTGTTCATTCACAGAAGGTTCATAGTGGTGTTTTAAGTTAGTTTTAAGTTGCTTGTTTTCAATCCATCATGAGTACACACCTTTGGGAGTCAAGCACTTTAGGATCTAAATCTTCATATCAAGCAACGGATATGTATGGTTGGAAACCTGATCCTAAGATGTATTATGGAAATTGTGGAGGTACTAGCACTGTTACAAGAAATATGTATGGTGAACCACAACCAGGTGCCTCAGCTACAAGACCTGCTCAACATGCTCAGCTACAAATGGTTTTTGTCTCAAGCACCGATATGTATGGAACACCACAACTAGTTGGGAATAATATGTATACGGGAAAGGGTTCAGTGCCATCTTGGCTTCAGTCTCCCGCATCGTCAAATAACCCTCCTCCATCAAAAGTCAATCTATGGGGTGAATCTATTGTCGATTGTGATCCGACAGTTCAGTTGGAGAACAGTGGTCAAACCAGAACGGCGTTTTATGCTGAAATTGTCAAGAATGTCAGCGATGGTGAGTCCTCGGGAAATGATGACAGTTCTGAACATGGCAGTAGTTCAGTTAAAGATTTTACAAGTTCAAGTTCGAGCGAGGATGGATCTGAATATGAATCATCGAGGGAGGTTGTTGATTCTGAGGCAAATGAGTCAATATCTGAGAGCGAATCCAGTCAGGTATGTGTCGATAAACCAAGTTCTGATAGGTGTCATAATTGTGTTGAGTTAAATGCTAAATTATCTGATTTGCAAAGCAAATTGTCGGATTTGCAAAGCAAATACGACAATTTGCAAAGCAAGTACGACGTGACATTTATCCACAATCAAATTTTGATCGTGGATCTTTCAAAGTGCACAGAGGCCAACATGTTTCATAAAAATCATGAAAAAGAGTTTAAAAAGATAATTGACGCATTAAGGGAAGATAAGTCCGAGCTAACAAAAAAGGTTTCAAGAAAACAAACTGCGATAAACAATTACATCACTAGGCTCGAGGAAGCACAAAAGGAGCTGGCCTGTGTCAAGTGTGAAAATGAGGCGATCCAGCTTAGGTTAGATAGTTACTCAAACTCTAGGTATGTGCTGGATCATATCATTGACATACAGAAAAAGAAAGAAGATGTCACGTGCATTGGATATAAGAAGTGTCCTAGACCTGTTAGACACAATTATACCGCTATGCCTGATGAGGAGAATAAGCCTCACTTTGAGCCATCAGTTCCATTAGATGTTGAGGAATTCGCAGCTGGACTTGGTTACAAAAAGGAAGTATCATCAGATTTGGATGTGTCAACAGATACGAAAGTATCAACTGCTGAACAAGATCAGGATCCTCCAGTCATTGTTGAGGATGCTGATTCTTCAGATGATGAATCCGATGATACTGACTCAGCTCAGTCTGATGCGGTAATCAAAGAATAGGACATACCTCTTGAGAATCATATTCTATGTGATCCTCCTGCAAAACCTGCTAAGACTGTTCTGGTTGAGTCCACGTCTACGCAAGAGTCTGAGAGTTGTGAAAGCGTGAATTTGCTTTACACGTTGATTGGATCTGATAAAATATATTCAGACAATGATTTCCCAATAAAAAATGTTAATCAATCCTTGATTGATTAAGTGTTTGAGGATTCAACTAGTAAGTTTTTGGGAAAGTCTAGCCCAAGAATTGTAGTAACTCAGTGTACTCCTATCCCAAAAGCCGAAGTTCGGAAACAATATGGAAATCAAAAACTTCCAGTTCGACAAAAGCAAAATCACGCTAATCAAGGAAAGAGAAAGGGCAAAAGAGCTCAAAACAAGAAAAGGCTTCAAAAGATAAGCTTCGTGAAGTCTCGAGGGACTGATAAAATTGAATCTTTTGAAAACAAATCCAACACAGATTTTGTTCTGCAAAAGAAAATTTTGAAAAGAAACAGTCAAAACAACTACACACAACACACAAACTGTTGTGATGTAGGACCAAGTACCTCAAGATCACGAAGTTCATCATCAAGCTTTTACAATTATGATACTCTTAGGTTTATTGAGCGGAGATCATGTTTTGAATGCGGTGAGTATGGGCACATTATTAGAAACTGTCCATATCTCACGAAAGGAAAGGCAAAAGTTGATGCCCCCCATGGTAACATTTACCATAAAAGATCTGTTTCACCAAAACAGGACCCTCGTCTTGTTAAACAACGGGAAATGAAACAGAAAAAGAAACAAAGAAAAGAAGTTGAAAAGGCTTTGAAACCAGAGATTATCCAAACACAATCTGTTAAGTTAGAAGTTAAAAATGAAAAACAAAAACATATTTGGAAACCAAAACCAGTAACTGCTTCAGGGGGAGCTACATCAATTCCGAATCATCGGGAAATAGATGTAACAATTCTCGATGATGACGGACGACCCAAGTCTGTGAAGGCTTGGGTCCCCCTCTCCAACTAATCTATGAATGAGTGTGCAGGATGTTCCAGGAGGAACTATTGATGGTCTTAGGATTGTTGATAGTGGAGCGTCCATGCACAAGATCGGTGACATAAGGCTCTGAAACATTGTTATATCCAAGGAGAATATTGTTGCTTTTGATGGAGAGAGGAGAAAAGAAGACAAAAATTTCCAATGGTGGAATGATGGTGAAAGAATGTGGTTGGATGAAGTTGAAAAATTCGACAAGATGAAAAATGTGCCAAAATTTGGTTGTTATGGTTTTTGATCGGGTCAAGAGGAAAGATTCCAATGAAAAGTACGCATCTGCAGCACGTCTGAAGCTTTTCGAAGATTCATGGATTTTTTCTTCCACAAGAAGTTCGAAGTCCACAAGATGAACGTGTAGGGTACTTTTCTCTTCGGTGTGATTGAAGAAAATGTGTTTGTTGAACAAACCAACCGGGTGTGCGGATACCTTGGCATGGATTGATCAACCGCACACTACTTCTAAAGGAGAAAGACAAAGACCTTTGCTGGTGCAAAAGCATGTGGAAGACATCATGTATGGACCGACCAATGATGATGTGTAAAAGCTTTCCCACATGTTCCATTTCCCACTTACCAGCCGGGCCCGGAGGTTTCTGATCTTGTTGTTGTGAAGAGATTTCTTAGTTAACTGGAGTAGCTACAAAATCGACTTTGAAGTCCACATCGGGCGGATATCCAGTTTAGGAGAGCACTCAGATTCCTGCCAATGCACGAAGAAGTTGCAGGATTACGGTTTTGAATTTCTAATCTCACCCATCCTTGTCGATCATTAAGTTGCTTTTTGAATTACTAACATCTCGTACAGCACTCATTGACCTGACACGTTGATCTCGAATATCACCTCACACGTGATTGTTTCAATATGAAACTTATCAATGTTGTTTTGGTCCACACCGATTACCGACATGCCAACTGATTTTTCCAAAATTCGATAAATCATTTCTAATTAAAATTAGTTTTGGTAAACGGCATCTAGGTAAAACATGAGTTAATCCAACATCGGAAAATCATTTTTGTAAATATTTATTTGTGTTTTCTTAATTTCTCATACTTTTTGCATTTTAGGGGGAGTAAAAACGAAAACTACAAAAACATTGAAAAATTTTAAAAATACAAAAACATCGAAAAATCTCAAAAACACAAAAACAATAGAAAAACAAAAATGAGTTTCCTGGCGAGAAAAAGAGAAAATGATAGTACATCAGTGGTCTGTTGAAGTCTCTTTTAAACCTAAAATGAAAAATGATAAGCAGCTCTATATAAGATGTATCGGTAGGCTCACAATACTTTAAAGTGTGAAGGGTGATATAAACCAAAATCGACTGAAGACTGTGTGGGAACCACTCATTGGCATATGGTCTTGGTACCGAAATTTCGTTTGATAGATTGTCGAGGTTCTGAGATACGTGGTCTTTATGCTATTTATCATCTGGGTATCATGGTTATTTCTTTTACCGAAAACAACAGGGACGCAAGTCTAGATCTTCCATGATACCATACATACATGTAAATATCATTCAAACATGCATAAAATACATGATGCATCCGACCTCAATAAATGATAAAAAATCACATGTCCCAATCAATAAGTGATAAAATATCACAGTTTATCCGGGAGTCAAGTTCGTCTCTTTGTCGGTATGATGGTACTAACCTGTTCATGGACTTGCTCTTGCGCCCTGCATGCATCGAATATCAAGTTACTCATCAATAAGTGATTTAATCACATAGGGCTTGTATTCATCAAAAATAAGTGAGTATCTCACATCATATACATTGAAAACAGATGATAAATGGTATACTCACCAGTAAGATGAACTCTCGTGCATACCTTGATACGGGAATGTGTCGTGTGTGGATGAACACTGGTCGGTAAGTATAAATCATACCTTAACGTATCCCCTAACCGTGAGTACATCTGATAAGTTGAGCTTAAGTGGACAACAATACCGATAATCGTTATAGGATGCTTATCTTAATATTAACTAATTGAACAACAAGAGCGTGTTGGCATGATCGTACACTGATATGATTCTCTTACCCTCGAAACTCGCAAAAAGAATGTTTGTAAATATTTAGAGTAAACTTCCGTTTTGCTCCCTGTGGTTTGGTCATTTTAACGGTTTTACTCCAATAGTTTAAAAATAGCCATTTTCCTCCCTGATTTTTCTAACTTATCTTCATTTTGCTCCCAGCCTCTAACTCCATCAGGGAGGAAACTGGCGACAAACTCGAAAGATTAGGGAGCAAACTGGCGACAAACTCGAAAGATCAGGGAGGAAAATGGCTATTTTTAAACTATTGGAGCAAAACCGTTAAAATGACCAAACCATAGGGAGCAAAAGGTAAGTTTACTCAAATATTTATTTACTGCTTTCAGTTTCTGCATCTCTGTATATATTTATTTACTGCTTTCCGTCTTTAAATTTGAAATATTCAAAAAATACCAAAAAGATTTTAGGTGTGTTTTAATATAAACTTTATAAAAACCAAAAAGATTTTATTTCTATCTTATTTTTGATTGCCCGATGTTGGATCTCGAGTCTTTTCCTCTTGACACCTGATTGAAACCTAAAACAACTGCATCTTCATAAATGGTCGAAATTAGCGAGTTTTGAAAGTTTAATTCTAAAATTGGTCAAATTTTTATAACTTTTAAACTGTTGTCGGTCGGTGTTTGATTGAGAGTTGGTCATATGTGTGTCGTTTATCTATATTCCAAGCGGTTGTTCTCAGTACGCGTTAAGCTTTCTTGTGTGTGCAGATGTGACATTCAGACCAGCTAAAGGCGAAGAGAACGGGTTCTATGACAAGCTTTGGACTGAAGACACGGCATGGATGCAATCAAAGGATCAAGATGATCAAGTTGCCGTTGTCCACTCATCGACACCATAAGGATCTGAAAGTATTGAAGATCAAAAGATTCACGAGCATCATTCAAGGGGGAGTTTGTTGATACACTCCCTGTCCGTAACACGTGAAGACTTTAAAGATCCGACAATAGTGTAAAGACGAACCTGTAACACCCCGTGTTTCTGAAGTCAAAGTCAAAGTCAAGGTCAAAGTCAACGACCGATTTCGCGACTTGACTTGTAGTGAATTTCTTTTATGTGTTTATTTTAGTTGTATTATGTGGAGTAAGTGTCAATAATTACAATAATCGACGTGTGTTATTCGCTATTTAATTGACATACGACTGTGAACTATAGGAAGTAACAATGCGATAAAGTCTACCAAACGCTAATCAATCCAATTTAATCGACATCGAATCGTAATCGAACTCGCAACTCGAACTACGCTTTTGATTATTGCTATATGTGTGTGTGCCTTATGTGTTACTTGTGCATGTTTATTTATGTTATGTGTGGTAATCAATCGAAACTCAATCGCAATCGAACTCAAAACGCAATCGAAGTAGTATGATAATTGGTGGAGAAAAGATAGTGCGAGATATGAGTAGTTGGGATTAAAAGTAATTTGAATAGGAAACTCTTTCACATTCGCATCGCTCGCAATCGCAATCGAACCAGCAAAAATCGTCGCCCGAACACTCGAACCAAATGCCATCCGGCCGGATTGCCATCCGACCGGGTTGCCATCCGACCGAGATGACATCCGACCGGATTGTCATCCGGGCGATGTGTCATCCGACCGGCTAGCCCCTTTCCACTTTGGGTATCCTATAAATACCCCATGTCACTTTCATTTTTTCCACTTTTGGCAAGTGACGTCCGACCAGCTCGTGTTCCTCGCTTTTTCTTCGATTTCTCGCGATTCCGGTAAGATCTCGTCCTAAATCTAGTACTTCCTTGATCTACACACACTCCTACACCCTTCTATCTTTTAAATCTTAACTTTTAACCGTGAAATCATCAAGATTCAAGGTGTTCTAGGATGACGTCATCATATGTTCTTGAAGAAATTCATGTTTTGGCCTCAATCCACCAAGAACAACTTAGATCTAATCGATTTCCACATAAATAAACAAAGATCTTTCATAGATCTAAACATATTCACAAGAAAAAGGATTAAAAGACGGTTTTCCAACTTTCTTTCAACTCTTTTACACTCAATGCACTCAAAACCGATAGAATCGGAACTTGTGCCGGCTTACTACTCATTATTACGGTTGTGTTGGTTCAAGATCTATATTCTAACCACGAGATTATCGATTCTGGGTTAAACATGGAACGTCGTCTCGAACCGTCCACTGATCGGGTTTGGGTGATTCCTGTCCGATCAGGAGCACCAAGTATTGACGAGGTTTTCGTTGCTTAACACGTTATCAAAATATCCCGATAAAACGACAAACTATCAAAAATAACCAAGTGTAAGACGAACAGGTTAACCAGGACCGGATGACCGTTCGAGCGGGCTGCTGTCCGAGCGGATAGCCATCCGAGCGACCGGCTGTCCGAACGACTTACACCTTGTTGCCAAGATCTGAAATCTGAGTGTTGAACGAATAGCTGTCCGACCGGACTACCATCCAATCGGATAGCCATCCGAGTCATGAAGCATTTAGACTTTAGCACTTAAACAATTTTCAGCATGTTCAATTCCCAAAGGATGCCACCCGAACGGACAACCGTCCGAGCGAGTGACAACCTGCTGTGAACTTGTTCTCACTAAGGAACCTCGCCATTCGAGTCGCCGTCCGACCGGACGACCGACCGACCTAAAAGGTAGAGATACTTCAATGCTTTCAAAATGCTTATCTGCTAGGAAATCGAGGCTAGAATAAGGCTCTAGAGGCCAACAAATAGTTGTCAGTACAAATGAAATCGAGAGTCTCTAAAAGCAGTTAAACAATTGGACTATTTGAAAAATCTGAGTTGTCGGAATAGAACTATTTGCCTAGATTTTGTCTATAATAATTTGTTTACCTTTTGAGACATGGTATGGGACGTGTTACTTTAAATTGATTGGTAATGATAATTGTTATGGAAACTTCTGGACAATCTGATTCGCTCAGTGCCATGCCCCGATGTTTCCGCCATCGGTTGGGGTGTGACAGATTGGTATCAGAGCCATAAGTATAGGGAATTAGGCAAGACACGACGCAGTCCGGGTCGATGTCTTAGAGACCTAGTCTATAGTTAGGAACCACAGACCGACTTGTGCATATCCGTTAGGGGTTATGTATAAGCTTACCTCTATTTCTCGCTATTCTCGCCTATGCTACACTAACACTGCACTCGAATTTTCAAATACGGATGAGCAATTAAGTCGAGATTAGGTGTGAAAACCGCAAACTCTCGACTGGATAGCTTGTTCAACCCACAATTTTATCTATAAACACGGGAAATTGCGTTGAAATAGGAGTGAAATCCATACTTGGACGCATAATTCTCCTTTATTTTATCAAAATAGGAATGAAGTTGTTAAGCCAGGGGTGAAACCCTAACCTTGACGACTTGTTCCGACCTTTACATGGTTTTACAAAACTCTCACCAAAGTCTCGACGGACTCCAACGACCTGAAGTCACGATATGACTAACGGGATGCGTGCCAAATGCCCAAGAATCGAGGCAAGAGCACAAGTCCTGAAGGTCGAAGAGCGTACGACAAGTCCTTGAGAATAGTCGAATCACTTTGGATAGTCAATGTCTAATAGCCGCAGACGATCTATTTCTCGATTTTTTTATGTGTTTCGATTTTGAGCCCACAACTGCCGACTCTGATGATTCGTTGATTTTATGTGTTTTATGTGAAATTGCCTGTTTATGTGTTTAAATTTTGGAGATTTATTCGATTTTTTGCTTTCACTTCGATCGACACGCACGACTCGCACTACATTTCTACCTCAAAACATTGACAAATCGCTAAATTGTAGACGACCTTATGCTATGATATACGCTTATACTACACTTCTCGATATACTAAACGCGATCGCTATATTCGAACACTCGCGAATTGTGAATGATAGGTTTTTGTATTCTGACTGCCTCTGTGATTACATGCGTATGTGCCTCTGTGCTTCTGTGTCCTACGTGCTTATATGCTTCTGTGTTTATGTGAATATGTGATTATGTGCCTATGTGTTTTTGTGATACATGTTACGTTGTGTTCCTGAGCTTTAGTAAGTAATAGACGTGTGAGGTGAGATTCGATTATGATGTTTCTGAGACCTACGACGATGTCTGTTGCAGACAATGTCAACTGGACCATCATCTGGATCCCGACACCCACGACTCTCTCGCCAAGAACAGAGGGACAAACGCCTTGCTGCCATCCTCGCTAAACAAGTGGCCAAGGTTGTGCCTCAGATCGTGAGTGAGATTTACGAGAACGTCAGCAAATCGTCTGAGGAGTCGAGAACCGAAGCTCCTAAAGCTGCTACCAAGACTGCTTTCAGCTTCAAGCAGTTCAAGGCTTGTGGTCCAAAGGAATTCACTGGAGAAGATGGCCCAAACGGCTATGTTTCAATGGTTCGATTCCATCGAAGTCACTCTGCGCCAAAGCGGTTGTCCTGAAAATCTCCGCACCCTAAACGCTACCGGCATCTTCCAGTCCCGCGCATTAGACTGGTGGACGGCCGAGAGAAACAAACGCGGGAATGATGCAGCTTATGAGCTGACTTGGGAAGAGTTGAAAGCCATCATGATGGACGAATTCTGCCCTCCCCATGAACGCCAAAAGCTAGAGGACGAGTTTTGGAACATAAAGCAGAAGGATGGAGACAACGCTGCCCTGACTGCTTGCTTTAAGCAATTCAACATCATCTGTCCCGATCAAGTGAAGACGTTTGACATGGCCATCAAGAAATACATTCGAGCTCTACCCGACTGTGTTGCGGATTTTGCGCATGCCGCAAAGACCAAAACGATCGAAGAAACTTACTTGCTTGCCGCTGAAATCAACGACAAGCGGGTAAAAGCTGGTGTTTGGGATAAAGCTTCAAAGAGCCTGCATCAAGTCACCGCCGCTCCAACCGCTGAAACCACCGCCGCTCAATCGTCCAAGTCACAAATAACAGGTAATTTGTTGTTTTTTTACATTTTGTATATGATTTAGAGTTAGTTTTGCATTAAACAAGATACATGCTTGGTGCTTATTTGTATTGAATTTAATTCGAGAGCTTAAATTTTATTGGTTGAATGCTGATTGGATGAGTAGGGTGACCTAGAATCATGTTTGTTTGTCACATGTATGCTATTAATGTTGGATATTAAGCAAAAGTGCTATCGTTTTGTTAGCTGGGAACCAAATTAAAAGTTGGTCACCAAAGGCCCAATATATTGGAGCAGCTCATGGGAGTGTCAATGTGAATAGATATAATGTAGAAAACAGATATATGTATTTACATTTCATGTTCGGCTGGTCCACATCGCGTACATTATTTCACTGTAAAAAACATGTAAGCATAATCAATACTATCCTCTACTAATAGTAAATAAATATGATTAAATTAGGGAGCGATTGATAACATTGTGACCGTGTGTCCACCAAAAGTGTAGAGCATAGTAAAGTACAACATGAGCTTTGTAGGACCACAATGAACCACACCTTGATTCTTGCTATGGACCAAGGCTGCAATGGCTAGGTACCAGGCAGTGTAGTCATGTAGATGGTCGAAAAGATCAAATATATATGCCCATATATATTCAGAAGTTATCTAGTATGTATTGCTGCATATATGATGTATCATACAATATATAACCATACTTTTTGACTAAAATTTAAAAAAAATTGTAATGTTTTGGAGTATAATTTGGAAGACGGTCAATAAAACAAGCTGACCTTGCATAAACAGAGCCAAATAGAAGGAACTGGCAACCTATGCTTTTAAAGTAAACAAAATCTTTGAAACTTTGTTAGCAAGTAGGCTCGATCCCGAAACCTGTGCTTTAAAATTCCACCATCTAACCATTAGACCCTTCTTCATTTTATTGTACGAGTTCACTTCAGATTTTATTAATGGGCTCATACTACCGTCTCCGGTTGAACCCTAACCAAGACCACAGGGCGGATAACTACGATGATCTCGGTAAGGAGTTCACTCCTCTGCTTTTCAGCTCTCTCGAGCGATATTTGCCGCCAAATCTTCTGGATGTTTCTCGTGATACGAAGTATAAGTACATGCGTGATATTCTCAGACGGTATTCGACTGAAGGAGAACGTGCTCGAGTGAGAATCTGCATTCTGTTATCTGTTTTTCTATAACTTATGAACATTAGTTTGTGAATTGTATGTTTCTGCATTGTTTTTGTGTAATTTGAATTGTGGAATATGCTTGGATGATGATGATGTGAAATTGAATTGTTTTATGATTTCATTGCGGTTATATGTAAAGCGTCGAACACGAACTATTGTGTTTTGATCGTTGAATTATGTGAACTGTGTGGATTTTTAGATGAATCTAGTTATGTTGATGCTTGAAAATTAGTGAAGACGTTGAAAACAGTTAGGTAATAGAAGTGATTTGATTATAATCTATCTTAGAATAGTATATACATGTGGAATGCTTATTAGCCTTGTTTCAAAACTGGATTCTGCGCAAAACGACAAGTGTTTCGAAACTGGATTCTGCGCAAAACGACAAATTTCGATCAAACAAACCTTCGAAACGGTACGCGTCGATCCCTTATCGCTGTTCAGCAGCCTTGTTTCGATCAAACAACCTTGTTTCAAAACTGGATTCTGCGCAAAACGACAAGTGTTTCAAAACTGGATTCTGCGCAAAACGACAAATTTCGATGAAACAAACCTTCGAAACGGTACGCGTCAATCCCTTATCGCTGTTTAGCAGCCTTGTTTCGATCAAACAGCCGTGTTTCAAAACTGGATTCTGCGCAAAACGACAAGTGTTTCGAAACTGGATTCTGCGCAAAACGACAAATTTCGATGAAACAAACCTTCGAAACGGTACGCGTCGATCCCTTATCGCTGTTCAGCAGCCTTGTTTCGATCAAACAGCCGTGTTTCGAAACTGGATTCTGCGCAAAACGACAAATATCAGATCTGTGCAGACTCGTTGAACTGATTCAAAAAAATCGCCTAAAATCCAGGCTTAAACGAGGATCGAACCCACGACCCCTTGATTGCTTCACACGCACCAAAACCAATCCACCACTTCATCCGCTTGTAAGTTAATTGGTTTTTAATTTATAAAAACACCAACTTTAATCGTCCGTTTTATTTAAAAATAACCAAAATAGAGTAAATCTACTGGGCTCATTCCAATATAACCTCTCAATTAAAATTTTGAAACTCAGTGGGTTCAGGTGAACCCGGACCTATTTATGCAGGTCTGCCCTTGCCGTTGAGGATGGAAAGTTCTTTTGTCGGACTGTAAGCTTGCACTTGAATCTAGTAACATCGCTAAAGTTATTAATGGTTGCGAACAAGATAGTGAGTTTTTAACTTTCATAATTGTCTTATGGCATTTTTATTCTTTCTTGGTGTTTGCAGGCCTTCTATTTTCTTATGAACATGTGTGAAAAGAGTAGAATCATATGGAGCGCGGTTCTTTTCAAAACCGGTGTCTCACTTGATTACTGTTTTTCTTACAACATATGTCAACAACATGGCTAGATTTGTCAAGGGTCATCAATGTATTTCATTAACCTTTTTGGTCGTTTCACTCACTAACGGGTCAATCTCATAATATTGGTAAGTCATTCTTAGGACCGTATCAAAAAAAATTTTATGAAAAGGGCCTCCATTTTAGTATTCGCTCTGGCCCCAAATTGCTTGGGTCAGCCGTGCTGGTTTGTATTCTATAATCATGACTGCATATATGTTTTATGGTTAAGCGTCCACTGAAATTATATTTAGTTTGCTGGAGTTATTGGAGTTGAGGACACATTAAGGTACCACTATTAAGTTTGTACCCAGAACTCTAGAGGTGCAAACGAGCCGAGCAACTCGCGAGCTACTCGAGCTCAGCTCGAAAAAAGCTTGAACGTGCCGAGCCCAAACGAGCTCGAGTCCAAGCCCGAGCCTAAAAAACAAGCCCGTTTAGTAAACGAGCCCGAGCTTCGCTTATCGAGCTTGAGCCGGCTTGCGGGCCTATTGTTTATATAACTTTTTATTACTATATCAAATATATATTTAAATAATAATAATAAAGTAATGAAAAAATAACTTAAAATGAAAAAATAATTAAATTATATATAAAATAATAATAATAATAATAATAATAATAATAATAATAATAAATCTATTAAAATATGATGGTTGGGAATAGTATGTATACCTTTTATTTTGATAGTTTGTCGTTTTTAGGCTTCTGGTCAAGTGGTTGCTATTAATTGTTTGCCCATAAAGGGTGCTCTTTTAATAATAATAATAATAATAATAATAATAATAATAATAATAATAATAATAATAATAATAATAATAAATCTATTAAAATATCTTGGCTTTGTTGCCGAAGCGACAAAGCTCCAGGTCAAACACATCAAACAATCACACACAAAATACATGTGCGCGCACAAACACAGACACACAGACACATATGCATACATGTACTGATTATACATGCATGAATTCACATGCAGCTTGATGAGGTTAAGGACATATACGGGATAGGATGCGCATATCCCAGCCATTCAGGCACCGCAGCTCTAGTAGTCGTTGCAATTATCGCACTTTTGAGCTTTCGTGTTTATTGCCCCGGAGTTCGAAGCCCATCTTCCGCGGTTCAACTCTCTCGTTATTTGTCATGGTAACTCTCTTTATCTTTAAGGATGATTCCATTTTGAAAATAATTACTGACTATTGAAATTATTTTTGTTCATTAATTTATCCGCATAAAAGATAAAATCCATATGATTTTTCTAAAATTTGGTATATTCGAAAAGTTAGAACCAAAAAGGAGCTTGTGAGTAAATTAATGTTTTCATAACCAGTCCGGCCGTCAAATAACTTTACTGGTTCAGTGATCGATTAACCGGATTTAAAAACAGGATGACATTATAGATAAAATTTTAAAATATAAATATAAAACTAACTTAAAATAGAAGATGGAACTAATGTGTATATATGTGTGGATTTTTAGTATTAATAAATAAAGAAGTTACGAGCCACACTCGAAAAAATGTGGCCAAATGTGACCAACGGTTATAGTATTTGTTAGATTTTTTATTCACTGTTTAGGTACTTTTGAGTGTTTTTTTTTCTTGTATGAACACGCTGCACAACACAGGAATGCGTGTAACCTGCATTAAACACGCGTAACCAACGGTGCACGCGTGAACTGTCGATTGAATGCTGGTAACTGGCGCTGGTTACTCTTCCAAAGCTGGTTTCGCGTCAAGCGCTGCGTTAAGCCTTACCGGTGTCAGGTTACGAGCCGAGCTTAAACGAGCTCGAGCCGAGCTTAAACGAGCTCGAGCCCGAGCCTAAAAACAAGCTCGTCTAGTAAACGAGCCCGAGCTTCGCTTATCGATCTCGAGCCGGCTCGCGAGCCTAAACGAGCTTTCTGTGTATATATTTTTTATTATTATATTAAACATATATTTATATAATAATAATTACCATTTATATAAATATAAAAAGGTAACTAAATTATATGTATAATAATAATTATAGTTAATATAAATTAATTAATAAATGCTAAACGAGTCGAGCCCGAGCCGAGCTCGAGCTTGAAAAATTACCTTCGAGCCAAGCTCGAGCTTTAGAAATAAAGTTCGAATCGAGCCGAGCTCGAGCTCGAGCTTTCATATGTTAAACGAGCCCGAGCTCGAGAGCTCGGGCTCGGCTCGGCTCGTTTGCACCCCTAGTTCTACATATTCACAAAGCTCACCATTTTTTCTCATTCAGTATAAAAGGAATTAAAATACAATATTCCATCGGGTTAGACACTTGTCCCAGTGGAAGGGACGGGTGCACACTTGTCGTGAGCTTTGTATCAACAAATCATGCCCCGATCACCTTGTCTGCTGCAGATCGGGGTGTGAAAGATTTCCTACCTTAGTTTTCCTATTGGTGGGATTTACTGAGTATGATGATGATGCTACAAAAATCTTACAACAGAAAGTCATATATGGCTTAATGGACCATATTGGGCCTTATTGAATTGCAATAGACACTAGTATGTCATACAGTTGCATAAATCGGTTAATTTCAATAATCGGTTCGGTTAATTCGTATAACCGGTCAATTAGACCAGTCATTTGGGCCCATGATGGTTATTTGGGTTCTTAAAGGTCAATTAGGCCCAATGAAGGTCAATTAGGGTTGTTGAGCTCAATAATTGTCAATTAGGCCCAATGATGGTCAATTAGACCCAACGTTGGTAAACTAGGTTCAATGAAGGCCAATTAGAGTTGTTGAAGCTCAGTGATGGCCAACTAAGCCCAGTGGTGATCAAATAGACCCATTGATGCTCATTTAGGCCAAATGATGGTTAATTACGGTTGTTGAGCTCAATGATGGCCCATTAGGCCCAATGAAAGTCAAGTAGGTCTAATGATTGTCAGCTAGCTTCAATGATAGTTAGTTGGGCTTAATAAAGGTCAATTAGACCTAATGAAGGCCAGTTAGGGTTGTTAAGCTCAATGATGGTCAATTAGACCCAACGATAGTAAACTAGTTTCAATGAAGGTCAATTAGAGTTGTTGAGGCTCAATGATTGTCAATTAGGCCCAATGACGGTCAATTAAACCCAACGATGGTAAACTAGGTTCAATGAAGGTTAGTTAGAGTTGTTGAGGCTCAGTGATGGCCAACTAAGCCCAGTGGTGATCAAATAGACCCAATTATGGTCATTTAGGCCAAATGATGGTTAATTGCGGTTTTTTAGCTCAATGATGGTCAATTAGGCCCAATGAAAGTTAGTTAGGGTTGTTAAACTCAATGATGGTCAATTAGGCCCAATCATGGTCAATTAGACGCAATCAAGGTGAATTACTTGTTACACTGCTCTAGTGAGTATGGGTATGAATTTTGGACACGACCCGAAAAACAACATGAACCATAGGAAAATTGACCAATAGGGACTAAATTAGTATGATCATTATTAATTAATTACGATTAGGTCTATTATTTAGGGCTGCTAAACGGGTCGTGTTCGCGGTTTGGCGGGTTCAATCCGACCCGAACCCGAAAATTTTACACCAATCCGACCCGAACCTGAAAATCGTACTATACATATGAACCCGAATATGACCCGAACTTTTGTGGGTTGACCCGAACACGACTCGTTTAACCCAAATTTTTAATTTTTTTCTAAAATTAATATATTAAAATTTACTTAAAAAACATAAATGTATATAATAATATCATATTTATTATTATTTTGTGTAATATATGAAAAATATAGCTTTAATTTTCGTTTCCCACCACTCCCCCTAAAAAATTCTAATTTCCCTCCTCTTTTCTCTTGTGTCTCCTTCCTAAAACATGTTAATTTTTACTTTCCCCCTATTTTCCTTTAACCCTAAATAGATTCCCCTCCCAAAATTCATCCCCACATCTCATCTCATCTCATCTCGTACTGATACCACAGGTGAACAACTAACTGGGTTATCCTCTTCAATCTTAAAGAAACCCTAGAGAAATTGCTCGATCAAGAAACCATTCTTCCTCTTTAATCCTGCGCGATTAAGGTTCTTTTTCTGCTGCAATAGACATCAATATGATTTTAAATGTTTGCTGCATATGTTCGTGCTTTTTATATTGCTGCTGTTACTTGTTTTCAGCAAATTTTGCTCAAGAAGCAACGATATTTGTCACTTGTTTAAGTTATCTCTTTCTCAAGCTTTTAATACTTTTAATCTTGTAGTACTTGTTCTTGATTTTTGTTTTGCTTTATAGATATGCGGTGACATTCATGGACAATTCTATGATATGAAAGCTATTTAAGTTATCTCTTTCTCAAGAAGCAAATTATATTGCATTATATTGCTGCTGTTAATATGTTGTGTGCTGCTGCTGTTAATATGTTAATTACATTGTGTATTTGCATGCTCTGTTTTGGTTTGAAATATGTTATGTACTTCACTAGTAAATGACTGATTATACATGTTTTGAGGCTAGGAAGTAATAATGGTGATGAATTGGTTAAACATTCTGTTCATATAGTGCCACAAGAACTACAAGTAATAAAAAGAAATTTGAATTGAGCATCTAAGGGCAAAAAGAACAGATGATATGTTTTTGTTTATGTTTATTTGACTGTGTTAAAAGAATTATATAACCTTTAGTCAAAGCATCGAGAACTCCACTAGACTCTAAATACTTCCTAAAAGCTTCCTTCTTTGCTTCTTTCTCCTGTAAACAAACAAAATGTATAAAAGAATGTGGTTAGCAAACCAAATAACATAGCATGCTGGCATGATCAACTAAAGAAATGACTAAGATTCGCAAAAAAAAAAAAAAAAAAGAAACTGTTGGGCCGCCATTAATAATGTTGCAAGTAGATCAATTCCATGATATATCTTGGTTACTACAAATTAACTTAATGAATAAAGTGCCCTAACAAGTTGAATAATTCGCTTTTTTTGCATCTTGCTAGTTGCTAGTAAACTAACATCTTTTCCAGCATCAAACATGTCATTGAAATAACCGGCAACTTAACTCCACCCCATTATAAATCACAAAATTCAAAAGATAGATCATAGATCTCTTCTGTCAAAGACGACGAGCAGTCGAATGTTAAATCGTTTCAACTACTTTTATTAGAAACCTACAGATCTATACATAAAAAAGAACCTGCATTGCTGATTCTCATTTGATATCACAGAAAACATTAAAACAACTTTTGTCCGGTTCCAGTTCTCATTTCTGGAAAATTTATTCATTCTCTTTATTGTATATAATAACAACTTTTGTCAAACTCATTTCTAGCATCATGGAAGTTGAAGAAGAAATCATGGAAGTTGAAGAAGAAAGCGATTTCTCGGATAGGGATTCGACAGGTGAATCTGAAAGCGATTTCTCGGATATGGATTTGACAGCACACAAAACAAAAACACCGAAGAGGGGGTTGACCAGGTTACCAAAAATGCGAACAGCATTTACAAACTCGGGTGGAAAAAAACACAAAGTTACATTTGATGAATTGAAGAAGTTTTCTGGGGAATATAGATCAGAATTTTCAAGTTTTTTTGGGAGACCTAGTAAGAGAATATGTCGGATTTAGGTTTTTAGCGTGGAAAACAGTGCCAACAGAAGTAAAGGATAAATTGTGGGAGGAAATAACGGTTAATTCTTTTCTCTTAATTATAAATGTATTTTTACATTTTCATGTGACTAACATACAGCTTGTATTATATATTGCAGCGTTTTTATGACATTGATGCATGTCGTAGGCGTTTTGTAATGACTCGGCTTGGTGAACTGCTTCGAAATTTTAGAAGAAAAGTGTATGCGGGATACATAGTACCTAACTTAGGTAAACCAAAGAAACTTGCACGAATTCCTAAGAGGTATCGTTCAATGGTGGAGCAAACAGACTGGGACAAGTTTGTAACATATACACAATCAGACGAGTTTAAGGTTTTAATCTTTTATTCTAATGTTCATCATTATTTTATTTTAAATATAATTTTAAACTCTAATGAAATAATTACAAATTTTGTTGTAAGGATGTGTCAAATAAGAGAAAAACAGCACGATCAAAAAACGTTTATGATCATCACTTGGGACGAGGAGGGTATGCTTATCTAAGAGACAAACTGGTAACTTCATTTCTTCAATTAAAGTTTGTTTTTTTTTTTTTTGTGCTTATAATGATTTTTTGTTTGTATGTCTGATGTGTGTGTCCGTTATTTTTGTTGTATATATTACAAGGTACAAAATAATGAACTTTCAGTTGATGAGATCCCCTCTCGTGCTTTAATGTGGAGGAAAGCAAGGGAAAACAAAAACGGAGAATACAAGAATGTTGATGTAAAAGACATAGCTAATAAAATAGTAAGTTCAACTTTAAACTTTTTTGGTTTATTTTTAATTACTATAATACATGTTTATTTGTTAACAATTTCTACAGATTGACACTGAAACGCAAATTAAAGATGGATCCGTGAACCTTGATCCGGGCACGGATGCACTCACATTAGTATTTGGCAAAGAAAAAGGTGGGTATTTAAAAGGTGTTGGTTATGGAGTGACTTCTAGTAGATATTGGCAGAGTCCTCGAACAAAAGGATCATCAAAAGAACGAATTGCACAACTGGAGTTTCAACTACATAGCGAGAGACTTGAGCGTGGGAAAAAAGATGAACAAATTAAGACCCTTTCGATGCAGATGGCAGAAACAAATAACACACTTAATCAAGTTTTAGCTCATCTGGCTGCACAAGGACAAACATTACAAATATGTTCATTATCTGCAGACAAAATGTCACAAACACAAGTAAGTGACTTATTTTATTAGCAAATTAATACCTTAAGGTAGCGTTTGGTATGCAGGAATAGAAGGTGGAATGGAATGAACCATTAAGAGGGAATGAAGAAAAGAGTGTTTGGTTGGTCGATGGAATGGAATGGTCCATTCCAAAATGCATTCCATTCCCTCAAAATCATTCCATCCCTCCCCCCTGTTTTTTTTCCATTCCATTCCATCTTCACCCTTCATTAACAACACCACAACCCACTACCGTTGCCACCACTCACCACCACTGTCATCCACCGACGTCACCCACCTTCGCCGCCACCCGCCACCGCCGTCACCCACCTTCGCCGTCACCCGCCACCGCCGCCACCCGCCACCGCCACCACCCGCCACTGTCGCTGCCGCCACCCACCTCCATCATCGCCACCGTCTTCGCCGCCATCCACCATCGCCGTGCCACCTCCGATCATCGCCACCACCCACCGCTACCACCTGCCACCACCGTCGCCACCGCTACCACCTCTGACTACCGCCACCACCCACCTTCGCCGTCACCCACCACCACCACCGCTGTCACCACCCATCGCCGTCTCCACTCGCCGCCGTCTCCACCCACCACCACCGCCGCCGCTACAACTGCCACCTATCACCACCCACCATCGTCGCCCATCATTGACCACTGCCATCTGATTTTATTCCTTCGTCTTTTCTCGCATACCAAACAACAAAAAGTAATGGTTCATTCCATTCTCACATGGTAACCAAACAAGTCATGGAATGGTAATGATCAATTCCATTACCTCATCCATTCCATTACCGCGTCCATTCCATTCCCCCATCCATTCCATTTCCCCATACCAAACAGACCCTAATAGTTTTCAAATGTGAACCATTGTTAGCTACCATAAATAGCAATCTATTTATATAAATTTACCATGTGCATTACAATTTTAGAAATTTTCCCTGTTTTATCGAATCGTATTATCTGTATTGCTTCCTTGTTACATTTTGTAGGTAAATTCTTTGGATAAACATGACGGATCAAAGCATAAGGCCAATGCTACCGCATCTAAAATAGTGCAAAAAGAAATGGCACCAACGGTAAGTATGATAATTTCATTATTTTTTTTTATAATTTCCCATGTAATTATTGATATTTCATAACACACTTATTTGAATTGTAGGTAAAATCTATGAACAATAGTACTGGATCAAAGGACAATACTAATCTTACCACATCTAACATATCAAGTAAAGTAGTGCAAACAGAAGTCACTTCTCATGCTAACACTTCTAAAATGGTGCAAAAAGAAATGATAACGGTAAGTGTTTGACAATTTCGTATTTTTTATAGTTTTTATGTGTGATTGTTGATTTTCTATAACTTAATTAATTCAATGTTTTTAGGAAAATGTGAAAACTAGAAAAAAAGATCTTTTGTCTACGCAAGAGACTTCACTTCTTGGGACATCATCGCAGTTGGAATCACAAGAAAATATACATAATACACATTCAACAAATGTCCTAGAGGTATGTGTTACGAAATACATATTTATATTGATTTCAACCTTAAGATGTTAATATAAAATATTTTTTTTGTAGATCAAGTGTACTCTATATACTATAAATATGAACAACTGTGTGGCTTATGGTACAATTCATATTTCAACGGGAAAACAAAGCATTCATGGAGTTCCACTACAAGATAATTGCTATAGAGTTTCTATTGATAAAGTTGTAAAAGAAGCAGCATTTTTACCGGTAGAATCATGTGAGGTCAAAACAGTTGGGGATGCACTAAATACTTTTGTTGCTTGGCCAAAATACCTTGTCAAAACTAGCGAAAAGGTTTGTTCTTTTTTAATATATGATTAATTACTCTAGCTATTGATATTTGTTTTCATGCTTTTTGCTTCAGATACCAAATCTATCAAGCATTCAAACACAAAACTCTACAACTCAAGTCGCTAAAAAGCAAAAGAGATGTTTTACAACGCTAGATGGCATCAAAAAACAGGGAGCAAGAAAAACACTTTAAACTAGTACTTATTTTATGTTTACAATCATTTCCTTTTGCAACATTTGTAGATAGTTTTTGATTAGAAGTTTAGTTTTTGGTATTATCGTGCACAGATTTTGGTTTATTAATTTTAATATTAGTTGGTTTTAGGTTTTCTCATGTTTATTATTTGGATATACATGTGTGGCTAAAGGTTAGCCATAAGCCACACTTAAAAGCACAAAAGTTCATGTGGCTTTACATAAACATTAGCCACACCATTGTCATTTTATCTTTTTGTGTCACAAAATCATAGTAAACGTTATGTAAAAACAAATTATGTGTGACCAAAGATTAAACAATAGTCACATAGTAAAATTACAAATTTTCATGTGGCTTTACATAATTACTAGTCACATCATCGTCACTTTGTTTATTTTGCCGTGACGAAATGTTAGCAATTGTCATGGGTAAAAAAGATTATGTGTGACCAAAGGTTAGACAATAGTCACATTTAAAATTACAAAATTTCATGTGGCTTTACTTGATCATTAGTCACACCATCGCCATTGTGTTTATTTTGGTGTGACGAAATATTAGCAAACGCCATGGGTAAAAAATATTATGTGTGACTAAAGATTACACAATAGGCACACTTAGAAAGAAAAAAAAATTCATGTGGCTTTACATAACTTTTAGCCACACCATCCTTATTTTGATTTTTTTATGTGACAGCATGATAGCATCTGTAATGCACAAAATGAATTTGTGTGGCCAAAGGTTAGATGATAGCCACACATAAAATCATAAAGTTTTATGTGGCTTTACATAATCATTAGCCACATTATCCTTACTTTATGTGACGAAATGATAGCACATGTCATGAGAAAGTAAATTATAAGTGACCAAATGTTAGCCATTGCCACACTTAAAACCACAAAACTTCATGTAGCTTTACATAAACATTAGCCACGCTATCATCACTTTATTACTTTTGTGTGACGGAATAATAACATATGTCATGTGAAAAAAAAAATGTGTGACCAAAGGTTAAACAATAGTCACACTTAAAATTACAAAATTTTATGTGTGACTAAAGGTTAGATAATAGTCACATATAAAATTACAAAGTTGTTTTTAGTGTCTAGAAATATTTTTTAGCCACAGTTATAGTAAACAGATGTGACTAAATAATAAAACGGTCACACTTACAGTGAGTTCATGTGGCCATTCCAAACATTTAGTCTTACTTAATAAATGGAATGCTTAATTACAACAACTCTTTTTGCCACATTTTTTTTAATTGATGTGGCTAAAACAAACTTTTAAGTGACTATATAATAGAAACAACTACATTTACAATAAATTCATGTGGCTGTTGTTACCCTTTAGCCACACTTATTGTACATAATGTCTGATTTCCAGCAAGAGATAGTTGTACCCTTTAGCCACACTTTAAAGTTGCTACGGCCACTAAGCGTGAATGTGGCCGTATGATACCTATGATGACTGGACCTTTGGTCACACTTGAGTTGAAAAAAAAGTGTGACAAAAGGCGTATGGTCACTCTTTTTTTCTGTGACATCACCATGATGATGTCATGTCCTTTTACAAAATGCATACAAGATTTAAATATATTGAAGTATCTGCTATGCAAGAAATGTCTACGCTAAATTGATGCTTATTGGGCCTTTATGAAGATCATCTTTGATTGGGCCTAGTCTTTCATCTATCTCTATGAAGACTACACTCTTGGACGAAGCCCCTTTCATGACGAACAGTCGACGAACCCCTCACATGGCGAAGATTAACCTGGACGAACTCTCCATTGTGACGAAGACTAAGTGTTCATCCGGCCAGTCCATGCGCGACGAAGAATCAGGCCACGAAGAGTGGGCTTGTGGATATGGTTGCTTTTTAATGGCACTTGCAGCCAAACAGATTAGATAAGAGAGCACACATCTGAGAGTTTGAGAGTATTATATTCTTGTATCATTCTTGTAACCAAACTCTTCCAGATCTATACACATTTAAGGTTTAAACGTTGAATCTTTGTTTTTGTGTTTGCTCTCTCGATCGGTTTGTGTCGCAACGAGGATTCCACACTCGTTACGGCACCCGAAACAAGAAGTCATCGTAGTCCGACGATCCGTATCGGGACCTACACACGGGTTTTTTAAAGATACGACGTATTTAGTATTTAGTATACAAAATTGCATTTATTTAATCTGTGTAATACACATGTTTTTAAAGATATAACTCTTTTTATTATTTGATATGTAAAATTACATTTAGTTAACCCATACAATATACGGGGTTCATAAAGATCTAACTTTTTATTGTTAAATATATAAAATTACATTTATTCAACCCGTGTAATACACAAGGTAGTAAATCTTAATATACTAACTTAGAGCATTCACAATTTCAATAATAGACACATTCAAGCCTTGAACTTATAAATTCACATTCACAATTTCAATAATAGACACATTCAAGCCTTGAACTTATAAATTCACTTTCAACTTTGACAGTTTCAGCCCCACTTATAACTTATAAATCTTAATATAACATGTAAGTTTAATATTGTACCTCAATGTGTATGCGAAACATGAGAAAAATTGTCCGTAAATATTGTAGAGGGTGACAGAAAGAAAGAAAACGAATTAGGGATGGTTTGATTTTGGAAAGGCAACGTATGGTTTTATAAGAGGTTTTCTTGGCCTCTAAGTTTTGAGAAAAATGTCAAAATTTGAAGATAGGGTTTGTTTCAAATGATTACAAGTGTTGTTATGTTACTAAAGAAACTGACCATGTTAAGTAAATGATAAGGATGCTTTCTATGCTTCTAAAAAGAGTTTATATATTTATTATTATCTTTTTATCATATACGTATCATTTTAGAGCCCAACCCGGTTTGACTTAAAAACCGGTTTTTAAAACATTGATCAAAACTCAAAAAAAGGGCAGACCCAACCTCTCAAGGGCTTAATGCCCGTTATTAGAAGATGACATTAGCCACACCCCTTATTAACAACGGGCAGCGGTGTTTGCTGCTCATGCCTGGTGAGGTGGCACGGGACGTAACCCACTATCCAAAGCCTCATGAATGAGAAGTAAACTTATATATTATAGAGTGTAAAGTTGAATCTGTATCTTAATCTTTTAATTATACTACCAACTAAACTAAAAATTAAAATATAAGTAATTGTGATTATTCATATTTAAGTGTTTCTTTATTACTCAAAGAATAAATAAATAAATAAAAATAACATAAATACTATATCTAACATACAATCACTATAATTACTTGCATTTAGCGTTTGCGATTAGATTGCGACACGATAGAATTGCGATTGCGATTTCGGTTAAACACCTCAATATAAACATAACATGCACAAGTAACACATAAAAGCACACACACGTAAAACAATATCCAGAACACATAATTCGAGTTGCGAATACAGCCACATAAAAAAAGTGTGGCCATATGCCTTTCGCCACACTTTTTTTTTTCTAGCTCAAGTGTGACCAAAGGTCCAGTCATCATAGGTATCATACGGCCACATTCACTTATGTGTGGCCGTTGCAACTTAAAAGTGTGGCTAAAGGGTACTCAGTTTTCTTGTTGGAATAAAACACAAGTGTGTCTAAAATGTAGCAATGGCCACATGAATTTAATTTAAGTGTGACTATTCATGTTTTATAGTCACATATATTTACTAAAAAGTTTGGTTTAGTCACATCAATTAAAATTAAGTGTGACAAAAATGGTTGTTGTAATCAAGCATTATGTTCATTAAGTGTGGCTAAAGGGTAGCAACGACCACAATAATTTACTATAAGTGTGGCTGGTTCTATTATAAAGTTACATGAATTTGTTGTAAGTGTGGCCAAAAACTTTAACTAGACACACAACAGTTTTTTGTAATTTTATGTGTGGCTATTGTCTAACTTTTGGTCACACATATTTGTTATTTTCATGACGTTTGATATCATTTTGTCACACAAACAAAAAACAAAGTGACTACGGTGTGGCTAATGGTTATTTATAGCCACTTGAAATTTTGTAATTTTAATTGAGACTATTGTCTAACCTTTGATCACACATAATTTTCTTTTCACGTGACGTTTGCTATCATTTCATCACACAAACAAAAAACAAAGTGATTATGGTGTGGCTAATGGTTATTTATAGCCACACAAAATTTTATAATTGTAAATGTGTCTATTGTTTAACCTTTGGTCACACATAATTTTCTTTTCCTGTAGCCATTGCTATTATTTCATGACATATACAAAAAAACAAAGTGACTGTGGTGTGACTAATGGTTATTTATAGCCACACAAAATTTTGTAATTTTAAATGTGTCTATCATCTACCCTTTAGTCACACATTTTTATTGTTGTTTTATGTGGCCATTCTTATTTAGATTTAATTTCAATTTTTTTGTAAAATAAAAAATGATGTAAACATGAGAAAATCAGAAAACCAAATGATATTAACAATAATAACCCAAAATCCATACATAAGTTTTCAATTTAAATACTAACTAAAGACATAAACTTCTAATCAAAACTATCTAAAAAAGTTACAAAGAAAAATGACTATACAGATACACTAAGAACTAAAAAAAGTTACTCCTTTTGGACTTGAAAGTGCTGCAAATTTGCATCCATGGGCTGGTTGCCACCTTGTTGCCGTTGTGGTGGGAAGTAAACTTGTAACTAGCGGCCAATTTTGATGTCGTATGATCAAATCATATCACTGAAAAAACATAATTTTCAGTGATCAAACAAGAACATAATTGAAAATTGAAACTATGGCAAGAAATCAAAACACGGGCTTTACTGATAATAGAAATAACCGATCTGTTATGAGTAAAGTCTCTGTACAGCTTTGTCACTTCCTCAAGACACTCTGAAACTGCGATGTGAACCTGAAAAAACAAACCAAATTGGGAATTCCTATGTGTAAATTGAGCACATGAGAAAGAATGACATACCCAGGCAATCTTTATTATGGATATACAATCAACCGCCTTGTGTCACAGAATAAAACAACTGTAGGTAGAAACTAGCAGTTAATACCGGATTCCCAAAACAAGCAGTTAACCGTAAACATACCTTACTAGAAAAGTTAACAAACACCTCAATCTAAGCTAAAAAGGGACCATTGTTTAAGGCAGGTTAAATAAATTGTTGGTCCAGGTGCATTTTGGTCACAATTCTCAAATCTAAAAAGTAATGTATCTAGTTTCAAATTTAAGTAGATGCTAACTTCTAGTCTACCACAAATTTAACAGATTAGCTTTTAATAACTCATTCAGCCATACCAGTTTTACTAAGTCTTAGGTTTAGAATGGTTTAAAAGTCTAAAGACCTCAATTTTACAGGTGTGAACTCTCATGAAGTTCCCTCAGACGCATAAATAATCATCAAGGATGCCTTCCTCCCAAACAAGATAGCATTCAAAAAGAAATACATGTAAATGCTTCATACCATTACACCGTAATTACCATATAATATACCCGCTGATCTAGTAGCAGAAATAGTAAATTAAGAAAAACAGAGTTTGATACTAAATTGGATGTTTTATGATCATGCTGAAAGTCTAGTGAATGTAATGATTTGGACCTATCACCTTTTTGCTTATAAAAGTTAACTATCTGATTGCAGCAATATAAGAAGTAGGGGTGTTCTTTGGGTTATTTTTTCGGGTTTCGGGTTTTTCGGGTCGAGTTGTTCGGGTTTTTTCCTAGGAACAAGTGACCCGATAACCGACCCATTTAAAGTTTTGGTTGTTCGTGCATGAGTTATTCGGGTTCAGGTTGTTCGGTTTTCGGGTTTAGATGTAAAATGAAAAAAAATCACAAAATATCATCGAACATATCATGTTAAAAAATATCATCACAATTCAAAAATCATTTAACAATGTGGTATGATAATATCAAAACTCTCAAAACTTAATGTTTCAAATACAAAACACTCCAAATCAAATGGCATCGCCATCTATAAAAAATGACAATTAATGTTCGTGCTTTTTCTCGGGTTTCGAGATTCGGGTTGTTCGGGTTTTTGGTTGAGAAAAGGTGACCTGATAACCGACCCATTTAAGGTTCGGGTTGGTCGACTTTGGGTTATTCGGGTTTGGGTTTTTCGGTTATTCTCTAATTCGGGTTCGGGTGGCTTCGAATTTGGATTGGGCCGTTGGGTTTCGAGTTTCGGATAAAAAAGGACAGCCCTAGTAGGAAGAAAGTCATTAACGTGTAACTAAAAGAGATGCAAGGCAAACCTGCTAGTCTCAAACGAAGCCATCCTCTGATTCGGTAATTAAATGAAGTCCATCTATCGCAAAGTCCAAGAGCTTGTAGCCTTACTGTTACAACAACCATTAAAGACATTCACATGATAGCTTAATCACACGCAAAAGAAGCAATTCTTGAAGTTTGATAATTAACGAATACCAAGCCTGCATGTTAAAGAGTTGGCTTACCTTTGATCAGATAATGTACCAATGATATGCAACCCATAGTTCTTGTTGGGTTTGCCTAGAGAATCTAGTTCCACAGTGTATACCTTGTCATCTCTACCACCAGCATAAAAAAACATGAGAAGCTTAAACATCACTTAAAAGAAACTAACCTAATTACCTAAATAACAGACTACAGTGACAAAACATAAGAACGTATCCATATTTTGTGAAACATCAAATTACACTAATACCCTTTTGATCATAACATATTTACTAACCATGCCCTTCGGTTCTGAAACCAAACTTCCATATTTTGTTTCTGTCACAAAAAATCTTGCCTCTTAGCCAAAGCCAGCTTTTGTTTCTATCACAAAAAAAAAAAACAACATGAGTAATTACATTTATACCATATCTCCGAACCTGTACCGTACAACTTTCACACTAGAACCGTCGACTGATCTTTCGATAGCCATAGCTTCTTCCGGCTATTGTCACTGTCTTCATCATCACAGCCAGAGCTTCTTTCAACAACCGAAGCTTCTTCCGGCTTGAGACAACTCTCGCCGACGTCGTTCTCGTTCGGGATATCTCTCTCGCTTCTCTACCCACTGATGCTCGATACGGAGATTGAAACCGCCATTAACGAGTGTTGCAGCTCACTAGTTCAGAGACAAGGTACTTTTTGAAATTGTAAAGGCCATTCACGAGTTGATGTTATACGAGTCATTTGTCGGGCAAAGTAATGGGAGACAGATACGCGTTACCGAATACAATCTCAGCAATTAGCCAACAGTCAATAACATTTTCTATACTATTTCACTAACAAACATTGTTAATACATATTTCACCAGCTTAATGTATTAAACACCTGAAACTTAAAATAACTTCACAAAAGCCAATTCACACTCTCAAATAGAGATAATCAATCAAATATAAAAAACACAGAGCCAAACCGATTAATATCACAATCCTCAACCAAAAACAGTGAAACAAAATTAAACTAGACAAATCTGGTAGCGTAATGAAAGACATATATGTGTTCAAAATTACGATTCTCAGCAATTAGCCAACAATCAATGACATTTTCTATACTATTTCACTATATTAACCTTCAAGCATGTAACAATCAACATATTTCACCGGATTATGTTTCAAACACCTGAACAGTAAATTAACTTCACATAAACCAATTCACACTCTCAATATGAAAATGCAGATCCAAAATGCATAAGAGCACAATACACATATACGGAAGCTGAAACGGAATCTTTCACCAGATTAAAGTATTAAAAACTCAAAACCTTAACTCCGCAGATTCTAATTCACACTCTCAAACAGATAAATAATCAATCAAACATGAAAACGTAGATCCAGAATGATTCATCACAATATACAAACACTGAAACCGAATATTTCACTAGATTAACGCATCAAACACTTAAAACCTTACAACAATTTCACAGCAACAATATCACACTCTCAAACATCAAATACGCAAATCCAAGCTGTTTAACATCATAAAATCACAAAACTTCAACAAATCTAAACTAACCAAATCTATCAACATAATAAAAAAAACTATACCAGATCAGAGCATTTAATAAGTCCTTCAAGTCCCGAATCGTTCTTAATTTAAACGTCTACTGCTAACACTGTGTGATTCGTACCGGTTCAGAGGGAGAGAATGTGAGACGTGTATATGAGCGATTGTCAGATCTGAATTGCATAAGTGTGAAGATGTGGATTTTAAAGATAAGTACATTCGCACACACAGGTATATTTAAAAGATAAGATTCTACTATTATTCGAGCAAGTTTATGTAGCCGGTTTACACAGGTCGTGTTAAGGTCAGAGGTCAGTGTAGAGGTTGAACTAAATCACGTTTCTAGAGTGATAAAAGCTGAGATCAAGAAAGCTGAATGAACAGAAATTTAGTCAGGCTAAACTGCCAACGAAATCTGACACATCAACTGACACTTTACACTTGTGTCCCTTGATTGGGCCTCCACAAGATTCTGGGTTATCAGCTCTAACCTGACCCATACCAAATCATCGTATGGCTTACCAGAAATATCATCTGTTGCTTACCTTTCTGTTCAGCTGTTACCAGAAATTCCAAATCTTCATATGTCTTACCAGACCCATCAACTATCACTAGGCATTCTGCCTTGTCAGTCAGATTGATAACAGATTGTGACTTGTAAAGGGTGCGGAGTGGGGCTCATCTGTTTTGTTGGTTACATCAGATGGCTTAATAGCATACTCTAACTCAGAACCAGTCACTTGAGAGCTTTCTATACTTTTCAGAGTTGACTCGATAAGAACCAATATCATCCACTTCTTCGGTGCTCTTAACATCCGCCTTCTGTTCCCCGGGACCTTGTCAAGATGACCATTAACATCCTTAGCAATACCATTACTCACCAGGACCACATGAGGATCAACATCGAATCCATTCTCAACATTTACATCTCTTTAGCCGCACTTACCTCCGTAACATTTACTTTCATATCCCCGTGAACAACGCTAGTAGTCTCCAACACCAACAAATCAACAGTCACCCTACTTTCTTAAACTGCTCACCTTCACCATCAACATTAACACCACCTGCATCACCAAACTCACCAGCACTCACCTCGACACCTCCGTTCACAAACACACAGGTGAAATCGCCGTTAAAAAATTATATACTCCTTAAAAAATTACATTCACATCAACCGAAAAAAAAATGACAACATATAGATTAGGTAAAATAAACCGAAATTATGAAAAATAAAGTGCAAAGTTACATCATTGTCAACTAGTAATTTGATGTAGAAAACGAAAACCAATGACATTGTTTGTCAAAAAAACGAAATGGAGAACACTTTTACCTTCTGATTTGATATCCATTCAAAACCTCTATATACCGATTTGGGGAAAATCCTAAAACCCTAAAAAAGTCTTGAATCGATCAACCTTTTTTAGGGAAGATATTATGAAATCAGAATCTCATGTCGTGATTCCATGGGTCACCATCTCTAATGAGTTTAATAATCAAAGATATCCGTCGGCGCACAGAGCAAGTATGCTTGAGCCATAGGATTTGACGGTGTCGATCATCGTAAAGTAGCCATTTAGTAGTTTGAGTTCTTGAATTTTGTGAGGACATGAAGATTCAATTAGGTTAAGAGGGAAAGGAGGAGATGAGAGGGAAATTTGGGTTTTTGAGGAAGAGGGTTGATTAGGTTAAGAGGGAAAGGGGGAGATGAGAGGGGAATTTGAGATTTTGAGGAAGAGGGAAAAGTTGGGCGGGGAACAAGGATATGGAATATTATAAGTTGAACTAGGATACGGAATAAAATTTTATAATTGTGATTATTTATACAAAGTTATTAATTTAGTCTTTTAAACTAGATCCCCCTCCTATAGCCCAGTGGGTGGGCGGCCGGTTGTTCTCCTAGAGGGCACCGGTTCGACTCCCTCTTGTGGCGAATAGGGGCGGGACGTCCCTATGATGGGTCGTTCCTACCGAGGCATGGTTCGATCCGGAGGGCAACCCGGTTTTACCCAGCTGTTACCCCAGCGGTTTTACCCGTGTGGGGGCAGTATGGTTTCCGGGCGAAGGTCAGTTTCTGTACGCGGCCGGGGCCCGATAGAACATCGCGTCCGTAACACGGGACTGACGGGGGATTGTCTTTGACAAGAACCCGGTGACCGACAGGTCCTGTACATAGAAAGTCACCCTTCAAAAAAAAAAAAAAAAGTTGAACTAGGATATGTACTTGGTCCTAAAAAACGCGACTCATTCGTGCTTAAGTGTGAGGCGCTACAAGCGCACACCCTAGGGTTTTTTCGCTCAGTGCCTAGAGTAATTACAAGAATCGTCAAAAACGCGAGTTTTTTTTTGCGATTTTTTGGGGTTTATTGGCCTGAGGCGCGCGCCTCTCATACCCAAGACGTTTTTATGCATTTAACTATTGTACCTTGGGTTTTTTTGGATTGTACATGCAGATAAAATCATACAAAACCTTACTTGTAGCTGTATTTTAGGGAGGGAAAGTTAAAAACCTATGAGATTATGTATAGCATACATAACACATTTATTCTCTACTATTGTCTATTTTGATCCGTTAAGCCCCAATACGGTCCATTAACACATTTACGATCTATTAGTGTCCATTGTGATCCATTATGGCCCAATATGGTCCATTAACACATGTACGATTTATTATTGTCCAATTTGATCCACTAAAGCCCAATATGGTCCATTAACACATGTACGATCTACAATTGTCCAAAGTGATCCATTAAGGCCCAAAATGGGCCAATATTGTTCATTAGGACATATATGACATACTATTGCCCATTGTGATACATTAAGGCCCAATGGCAGATTAAGACATATATGAATTTTATAGTAAGATTTTTTGTATATTTTTTTAAATAGCGTATTTTGAGATATGCTTGAGATCAGCTCGAGAAAAAGCTCAAAACGAGCCGAGCCTTATCGAGCCCTAATTGATAATCATTAAGCTCAAAAACCCTAATTGACCATCATTGGGCCTACATGATCATCATTAGGTCTATTTGACTACCAATTGGGCTTAATTGGCCATCACTGAGCCTCAACAACCCTAATTGACCTTCATTGAACCTAGTTGACCATCGTTGGGTCTAATTGACCGTCATTGGGCCAAATTGACAATCATTGAACTCAACAAACCTAACTGACCTTCATTGGGCCTAATTGACCTTTTTGATCCAATTAACCATCATTGGGCCTAAATCTCTATCATTGGTTCTAATTTACCATCGTTGAACCTAATAGACCATCATTGAGCCTCATTAACCCTAATTGATTTTCAGTAAGCCTAGTTGACCATCATTGAGCCTTATTAACCCTAATTGACCTTCACTGAGCCTAGTTGACCGTCATTAGGCCTAATTGACCATCATTAAGCCTCATCAACTAAGATTGACATTTATTGAGCCTAGTTGACCATCAACCAATCTAGACTATTTTTTTACCAAATAAATATGACTTATGGTTTTAGTTTATTGAGTTTTTCTATAACTAACAAAAAAAATTATTTGATTTTACATTACTTTATAATTTGAAAGTTATTAAAAGATTTATATTTTTTACAGTTGTCAAACATATTTAATAAAATGCATGATTGAAGACTTGTATTAGAAGATTAAAAAACTATTTTTAGTAAAATTTACATTGGAATGTTCATAAAAAAAAACCAAACAATACTGTGCTTTTATATTGTTTTTAAACATGAAGATTATAAGTTATTAGACAAACTGTATAGTTAATTGTTTGAAAACGAAAGAAATCAAAAATAAAAAAAGTAACCACTATCCGAAATCTTAGTTGCAACCTAGGTTGCACCAACACTATCTATAACGGTCTCCCTTTTTTTTAACAGCTAAATTCTTTTAATCCTCTGTTGTTTGTGGGACTCGAACTCAAGCCCTCTCTCTTCCCACCTTTTAATATTATATATATATTTTTTCTTTTAACTGACCCTTATTTTAATTAAAAATAATAATAAATACTAATATATGGGCTTTCTGTTAAATAATCTAAAAAATGAATGGGGAATCAAGGATCGATCTCTAATATACTATTTAGAATAGTGTGCGCTTATCAACTGGGCTAGACTTTTTTAGCATCAGATTTCGTAAACTAACTACTTATGTGAGCCAGTGTTAGAAATTGGGATTATTAATATAATCCTGATTTTTTTAGGTATTTCATTATTAACACTTTTAGCATCAGATTTCGTAAACTAACCCCATGACATTTGCTATCATTTTGTTACGCAAAAATATACTTACTAACGATGGTGTGACGAATGTTTATGTAAAGCCACATAAATCTTGTAATTTTACGTGTGACTATTGTCTGATCTTCGGTCACACAAAATAGTATATGTGGCCATATGTATTACCTTTTAGCCACACCATCACACAAATATTGTGACCGTAGATCATATATGGCCACACTTTTTTTAGTGTGGCTACTAAATGTCTTAGTTTTTCCCAAATATATGCTTTTAGCCACATTATTAAAAAAGTACCATGGCCGTAGATCACGTGTGGCCGCACATTTCTAGTGTGACTAATAAATGTCACAGTTTTTTCATAAAATGTGGCTAACGGTTTAAAAAAGATGTGTTTATGGTCACATAAAACAATTACTGTGGTCGTAGATCACATTTGGCCACACTTTTTTTAGTGTGACTAGTAAATGTCACAGTTTTTTTCTTAAAGTGTGGCTAAAAGTTTTGAGTTGTTATATAATGGCCACATGAATACGTAAAATGTGTGGCGGTAAGTGGGCTGAAAGTTTTTCAAATGTTAAAAATGACCTTTGGTCACATATTTAACCAAAAGTGTGGCCGGGCGGTTTGGCCATATGTGTGGCCGTAGGTGGTTTTTGACGTAATCATTTAATCATTAATTAATCTGACTCTCTCTCCTACTTCCTCTCTCTTCCCCGTTCGAATACTCTTCGATTCCTCATCTTCCCTCAATAAACTGCAGCGAATACAATCAGGTGCAGCAGCAGCAGCAACGAAGGTTCTTCTACACCTCGGAAGGTCGGAATATCAGTTTACAAGCCTAAATCCTACCAAGTTCTTGTTGCAGATGCCGCTATTTCTCTCGCCTCTGCTCTCCATGACGCCAAAACGCGCCACGAAATTGATTTCACGTAATTCTCTTATCTATTCAGTTCCTCATTGCATGATTTGTTTGTTGAGTGTTTCCCCCAAAAGAACAATAGCCATCACCACCCGACATGTAATTCCCTGTATGTGACATCTGGCCCTTCGTACCAACCAATATTGTCCAATTTGTTCATTAGGGGACCCGGGGTGCTCGATCCCCTGCCTTCGGGTACCCCTACCCGCAGGCCGCACACCGCCGCCGCCGGTCCTGCGGGTAGTAGTACCTTGAGGGTAGGTTCTAGATTATCCACTACGGATGGTCTTAAGTGTGATAAGAGGAGAGAGATAGAGAGAGTTGTGTGTATGGAGAGAGAGAGAGAGAGTGGGGTCAAATGGTGGGGTTCATGTTTTAAGATAGTGGCGTTATTAAATCGGGTAGTTTAGGGTAGTGGATAGACCGAGTGACATGGCGCAAGGGGATTGGCGGGACTTAAGGTATGTGGGTTGGGCACCCCTTCCCCCCTTAGGAGCTCATAGACATGCCACCCATCCGTAGGTTACTCCCACTTAAGCACGTTTAACCGTGGAATTTTGCTCTCACCCATATCCAGTGCGACCAAAACGCGTTGGTGATATTTGAGACGGGCCATTAGTTACGGCCTAGTTATTGGAGTATATTATTATTAGGTTTTATTAGTGTGAGCCTACGGGCTCATTCTTATGATCTTTATATATAGTATGACAATCTTCATTCATAATCAATTGAAGTATTTTACCATCTTACACCAGTATGTTGTCCGTACTCCGTAGGCAGAACAAAACGATGTGGGATTGCGTAAGGTATCACAGTGTAGATTGTGGAAATGTGATTGTATATAATTCATACCATAATATAAAATTAGGTAAAGAGGTAAATATTGGATTAGTATAGAAGTAGGAGACATATGATTCTAGTATGTTTGCCTATTCATGAAGTTAAAAGAGAAATGGAAGTCAATAAACAACTATCAACATTTAGATTTGAGTATAAATGGAACACCAGAGGTTATATACAATCAGAGGGGTATAAATGGAACACCAGGCTAAAATTTGCTCAATTATTCATCTGCAAGAAAACCAGCTCAATGAGGAGCCGGTAAAAGTTGCTCAATTATTCATCTGCAAGAAGGCCCCATGCCCTAAAAATTTAATGTTTTGGTATTGGACATGTAGTTTAAAAAGCGTGCTTGAGGTGTGGGGCTATCGGAAAAAACGCCTCAGGGTCTAAAGGTGCCGCATGTGTGTCAAAATTAGGGTCTGGAGGAGGCAAAATTTCAAAAACGACCAAAAGGGATTATGAATGGGTTTGATGAAGGATGTAAAAGAGGTGAGAGAGATGCAACTTTCAGTTGTACATATAGCAACATCTCGCGTACAGGAGGATCTCGCTTCGCACCTTGGCTTTCGGGTCGTAAACAGCTTGGAGGGCCTCACGCTTTTTAAAAAAACAAGCTTGGATCCACAGGCCATTACCTACCAGCATTTCTTCATATAAGGTATCTTCATAGACTTCATGCTTTCTTGCTGGTTTCGTAAAATGAAGCTTCTCGAAGCTTTTTTCTAAGTAAAAGGATTCCCCTATATGACATTGTGAAGGGGTCTTCAGATGAGTTTACCGATGCCAATGTGCAACTTGCATTGGCTGTTGTAAGGAAGCTACAAGAAATTCGGGAAACACGAGCTCGCATTGTAAGTCATTTTTATTTTCATTTCATTTTCTTCATTTGAAGTATCTACAGTTTTTGTCCCAAATTTGAGATAACACATGACCCAAATCAACCCATTTACAAGTAAACGGGTCAAAATTGCCACCTCATCGTCAACCGTTGATGGTATACGCGTTTCGAACTTATTGTTTGATGTAGGTGTTCCCTGACAAGCCAGAAAGACGTAGAGCCTCAGAGCTATTCAAATCAGCTATTGATTTGGTAAGTGAAATCATCATTTTAGAACTAATATCTTTAAAGATTTATTTAACATTTGAAAGTATGTAAATTGGTGATCAGCTTAAAGCAGTATGATGATCACGGATTACAATCCCTAATTTTTAAATGTTAATGTCACTATAAACCCTAATCTGAGATTCATAAATCCCTATATGTCCTTAATCCAGGTTGACGGAATCACTATCGGTTCGTTGGATGATATTCCAGCTGGCCCTGTTTCTTCATTCTTCAAATCTATAAGGAACACACTCGATTTTGATTTTGATTTTGACGATGAAAATGAAGGTTAGTTTTATAGAAAAACAAACTTCTCTAAACTTCCATACTGCAGCGTTTATTTTAATGTGAATGAAGAATATATACTTTTGATCATATTGGTGAATATAGTATATAATAATTAGAATGTAATCTAGACTTAGATTATTTGATCATGTATTTGGATTAGATATTGGTCACAAGGCAGGAAACGAATGGGTATAACTACCTTGTTCGTACGGTTTCATAGACTATAAATGGGCGCAAAATTGTATGGATACGTAGATCAATTTCATGATCAAAACAGTCTGCGTTGACTTTCATTGACAGACGAAATTCATCCAAATTGACACCATGTTCTTGATGCGTGATTAATTTGTAACTAAGTGTTCTTGATATCTGTTAGTTGTAAATAGTTGTTTGTTCAAGGACCTGGTTGCTATTATATAGGTCCCTGTATGTAATTAGTTATTTCTTTTTAGTCCCTCACTCTCCCTATAAGTAGAGGGGTTATTTACTCTTGTATAGATACATTCAATTAATACAAGTTCGGTTTTCATACCATTACCATTTACATGGTATCAGAGCTAAAGGTAGTTTAGCTCAAGAATATCCTCATTCGGGTGACCATTTCCGTCTCTCAGTTTAGAAAATTCGTAGTATGCTCTGTGGTTGCAGCTCAGTCTGACCTTCCACATCAGAAACGGATTCTCTTTCATACCATTTCCGGTCACCACCAGTTCCGTCCTAAAAACCCGTTCCAGATCTGTCCAAACACCCAAAACCACCACAACCCGTCACCTACTTTTTCAGATCCGTTCCTTTTTCCGGCGAGTTAACATACACCACCACCACCATCGTGTTCGCAATTGCCCGATCTACAAAACCCCTCAAAAATCGCCGACGTCCGCCGCTCCACGCGCCGCCGCTCCTTCCGCCGCCATCATCCACGCGCCGCGCGTGACGGCGCGTCGCCGCCTCTCCGGCCGCCGTTTTTTGCCAGTCTGGTCGGAATTACCTCCCCGTCCATCCCGTCAGGTTAATTTTTCGATCTGAGAACTTTTTCGTTTCTGCCTCGTTTCGCATGTCCGTAATCCAGTTCAGTTTTTTCGTTTAAAAATGGGAGATGATAAGAAGAATGAGAACCAAATTGCTCCAGGCATTATCAACTATGCCTCCGTTTTACGTATTCCTGTTAAGCTAGACTCTAGCAACTGGAGTTCATGGAGCCTCTTTGTCCAAAAAGGTCTTGCAAGTGTGGATAAAGAGGACCATCTAACAAAACCACCCCCTGATCCAACTCCTCGGGAATGGCGTATTGACGATAGTGGGATACAGATGGCTCTATGGAATTCCATGGAGCCACAAATCCTCACTATCGCTCAAAACTTTCCTACAGTAAAGGCAATGTGGGACCACCTGTCTTCATCCTTCTCAGCTAAGGAATCTTTGTCCCATGCCTATTCTGTTGTTCAAGCCTTCACCCGGGCGGAACAAGGTGACTCCACCTTCACCGATTACTTTACTCGTTTCTCAAAGCTTCAAGATGAGTTACGAGCTCTTTTCCCACCTACTGCTGATTTAAAGGTTCAGGAGGAGCGTAACACCAAAATGGACGTCATGATGTTTATTGCGGGTTTATCACCTAAGTATGCAAGTGCACGTCCATTATTACTAAGTAACTCTACCGCTATTTCATCTGTGGCATCCACATATCACCTATTGCGCGAAATGTATGGTCCGGACGCATCTCCAACTGATACGTCTGCCTTGGTCAGTAAGGGTACAGGGCAAAGTTCTTATATGAAGAAAGGCACCAGACGAGGCACTGGGGGACATGGTGGTAATCTTGTATGTCACTTGTGTCATGAACCTGGACATGCAAGGTACAACTGCCCGAACAACTGTCATTATTGCAAGCTGCCAGGGCATACGAAGCATAATTGCCCAAACCGTGCTCCTGGATCTCAACCAAAAGCTCGACTAGCTTCTACTGATGAGTCTTCTCCTACTGGTGCGTATTCTGACCCAACTACTGGTACTGCCTACACGTTGAGCAAGGAGGATCTCAGTAGACTTCAACAGCTGTTGGCCTCACAGTCGCCTGCTCCTAGCCCACAAGCCAGCTTGGTCAATTCAGGTATACTTTCTTATCTTGACTTATCCTGGATTATTGATTCTGGAGCTACTCATCACATGACTGGGATTCAGGATCTTCTTTCTAGCCTACGTATTGGTTCTCACCCACCGGTTCGTCTTGCTGATGGATCCTCATGCCCAGTCCGTGGCATTGGATCAGTTAGTAATTCGAAAGACCTAAATCTTTCTTCTGTCTTGTTGGTTCCTAAATTCCCTGATAACCTTTGTTCGGTAAGTCAAATTACCAAACAAAATAACTGCTCCGTAACCTTTTATCCTACTCACTGCATTTTTCAGGAACTAGGGACGAACCGGCTGATTGGCATAGGTTTTGAATCAGGAGGCCTCTACCGTATGTCTTTACCGTCACACCCTAAAGCCAACATATGTGATTCCAGTATCAGGGAGGCTCACTGCCGGCTAGGCCACCCTTCTGCAGCGGTTCTGAGGCAAATGAGACCGGATTTTCCATCTTCCTTTGATTTTCATTGCGAGTCATGTCAGCTTAGTAAACATACCAGGCGTCCCTATCCCCCTAGAGTGTCTAATCGAGTCAGTACGTTGTTTGAACTTGTGCATTCTGATGTCTGGGGCCCATGTCCCACAAAATCGACTTTGGGTTTTCAATATTTTATCACCTTTATTGATGATTATTCGCGTGCTACTTGGGTTTATCTATTGAAATCTCGTGCTGAAATATATTCAATATTTCGTGAATTTCATGCTTACGTTAAAACTCAATTTCAAACCTCAATTAAAACCTTGCGTACAGACAATGCAAAAGAATATTTGTCGACCGACTTTTCTTCTTACTTAAAATCTAATGGCATTATTCACGAGTCGTCTTGTGTTTACACACCACAACAAAATGGTGTCGCTGAACGCAAGAACCGACACTTATTAGACATCACTCGCACTCTCATGATTCATTCTCATGTTCCTCATCGTTTCTGGGGAGACGCTGTCCTTACTGCCGCTTATCTTATTAACCGTATGCCCTCACCTGTCATTCATGGTCAAACCCCGTTTTCTATCCTTTTTCCTAAAGGGACTATGTTTCCACTTCCACCCAAAATATTTGGATGTGTTGCATATGTTCATGATCATCGTCCAGGGACCCCTAAACTTGATGCCAGAGCCATTCGTTGTATCTTTGTGGGTTACTCACGTGTCCAGAAAGGTTATCGGTGTTATAGTCCTTCTCTTCGTCGTTACTTCACTAGTTCCGACGTTACTTTCCATGAGGAATGTCCCTTCTTTCCTACATCCTCTACTCCTGTGTCAGATCCATTTCCAGAACCTGATCTTCCCGAATCTCCTTTCATCCCTGTTGTTCCTTTGTCCTCTGTTCCGTCTACCCCTCCGGTCTCAGACACCACAGTTCCAACTTCTGCAGATTCGGGGCTACCGACAGGTCCTCCACCATTACTCTTCACATATGCTAGGCGAGGTAAGGAATCAACAACAGAGACTCTTGATTCACAACCAACCTCTACATCTGGTACGTCCACAGTTCCACCACCTGACACTGATCCTGTTTCACCATTACCAGAAACCGTTGCCTATGATCCTCCAGGTGCACCGTATCCTGATATACCTATTGCCTTTCGAAAAGAACCTAGACATACCACCCGTTATCCCATCCAGGATTATGTTGCTTATGCTCACCTATCCACGGAGTCTCATGCCTTCACCACTTCACTTGATTCCTATCCGATTCCCAAAAATGTAATGACAGCTCTCGCTCACCCAGGATGGCGTCAAGCTATGGAAGAAGAGCTTGGGGCTTTAAGGACTAATCATACATGGGATCTTGTAACGCTTCCGCCTGGAAAGCGTGTTGTTGGTTGTCGTTGGGTCTTCACGGTTAAACTTAACCCTGACGGTTCTCTACATCGTCTGAAAGCTCGTTTGGTAGCCAAAGGCTACTCTCAAGCTTATGGTATTGATTATGACGAGACTTTCTCTCCGGTTGCCAAAATGCCCTCCGTGCGTATTTGCATTGCTCTTGCTGCCATTCATCATTGGCCGCTCCACCAGCTTGATGTCAAGAACGCCTTCCTTAATGGTGTTCTTGAGGAGGAGGTTTATATGGAGCAGCCACCAGGGTTCGTTGTTAAGGAGGAGGCATCCAAAGTATGCAAACTACGTCGCTCTTTATATGGTCTTAAACAATCTCCCAGAGCATGGTTTGGGCGGTTTTCTAGTGTCATGGAAGAATTTGGAATGGTTCGTAGTACATATGATCACTCTGTATTCTTCAGACATCATCAGGGTCGAAGGATCATCTTAGTTGTTTATGTGGATGATATCATAGTTACAAGGGATGATGCAGATGGGATTACCAAGCTCAAACAGTTCCTTCAGTCTCAGTTTCAGATTAGCGACTTAGGTCGACTTCGGTACTTCCTTGGCATAGAAGTATCTCGTTCCCCACAAGGAATACTCCTTTCTCAGCGGAAGTATGTCCTTGATATGTTAACTGAGTGTGGCTTATTGGGTTGCAAACCGGTTGATAGTCCTATGCTTCCTACGAGGAAGCTCATTCCAGAGGACGGAAGTCCAATGAAAGATCCTGAGCGATACAGACGATTGGTCGGAAAACTTAACTACTTAACTGTCACCCGACCAGATATCTCCTTTGTCGTTAGTGTCCTAAGTCAATTCATGGCCACTCCATACACAGGACACTGGGATGCTGCTCTTCGTGTCTTAAGATATCTCAAGAACACACCAGGCCTAGGGATTTTATATTCCGATCAGGGTCATTGTCGTGTAGGTGCTTTCACAGAAGAAGGAGATGGACGTATATCTGGATTCTCAGACGCAGATTGGGCAGGCTGTCCTATTTCCCGTCGATCCACCACTGGGTACTGTGTTTTCGTTGGAGGAAATCTTGTTTCCTGGAAGAGTAAGAAACAACACACCGTATCTAGATCAAGTGCCGAATCAGAGTACAGAGCTATGGCAGATGTTACATCAGAGATGATATGGGTTCGTCGTCTTCTCAGAGAACTTGGGGTTATCTCTGAAGACTTGATGCGATTATACTGTGATAATCAATCAGCTATACATATAGCCAAAAATCAAGTATTCCATGAGAGAACTAAACACATTGAGGTTGATTGTCACCTAATCAGAGATCGGATAGTCGGCACTCAAAAGGATCCTCCATCTATTCAGCCAATTCATGTTAAAACGGATCTTCAATTAGCAGATATCTTCACAAAACCACTGCGGAAGACACAAATAGACTTCATATGTAACAAGTTAGGCATGATTAACATCTATGCTCCAACTTGAGGAGGAGTGTTAGTTGTAAATAGTTGTTTGTTCAAGGACCTGGTTGCTATTATATAGGTCCCTGTATGTAATTAGTTATTTCTTTTTAGTCCCTCACTCTCCCTATAAGTAGAGGGGTTATTTACTCTTGTATAGATACATTCAATTAATACAAGTTCGGTTTTCATACCATTACCATTTACCAACAATAATTACAAGTTCTGTTGCATAAGTGACCTGTTTATGACATTTTTTTTTTGTAACTGACCCGTTTATAACAATTTTTTTTTTTTTTTTTATAACTGACCCATTTATGGACATAGATAGGTGGCAGTCTGACAAACCGCCAACACTTTATGTACACCTGTGAACTTGCTACCATCGAGACATATCTGAGACATATCTGGTACGGGTGTATTTTCTCTTATATGGATTGGTTGAGTAACGGGTCAAATCGGTTCAGGTTGAAAAAGGTGGTTTTGGTACATGCAAAAAAGAACAAAATCGGTTTGGTTGACCTGCAAACACTTCTTGTCTGTCCACTATAAAAAAATTTGAACAGTTAATGTGCTAATTATGGTTTAGAAACAATATTGTTAGTACAATAATTAAAATATCTGAATAAAACAATATTGGTCCATGCTGACGTGCAGGAAAAATTTGGGGCATCAACACCCGCGCTCCTATTTAATCTGGAAGTCAAGACGTTGCGGTAATATTAATGTGGATTTACTTTCAGATAAAATTCGTATATGATGTCATCAATTTTAGTTTTTTTTTTCTCTGTGACGAATGGAACGGTTGGATTTGGCAGAGCTGACCTTGGTCTTCTTGGTTTTCCACCGAAAGATTTACACTACCGATTTCTTTCTCAATTTACTCCGGTTTTTTATATTCGGATAAGGGAGTATTCCAAGGTAGTTCTTATGATTTTATTTATTTTAATTATTTTTTATTGTAAGGTTTGACATTACTTTGATAGATATTTTTACTTTAAAATGAAAAGACAGTGGCAGTAGCACCATATATTGTGAATTACACTGGGGCACTCTTCCGCCAATACCCTGGTAAGACTATTAATTTTGGAGTAAATTACTTGTTGAGTCCCTGTGTTTTAGTGTGTTTAACCACTTGAGTTCAAAATCAAAAAGTTTAAAACCCTGAGTTCCTGACCGCTCATTTTATAATGTTTGAGTCCGATTTTGTTCATTTTATAACGTTTGAGTCCATTTTTGTTAAAAAAATTGGACTCAAAAGGTTTAAGAAATGGTCTCAAAAGGTTATAAAAAATGCGTCTAGGGACTCAGAGAATTAAACATTTTAATTTTGGACTCAAATGGTTAAAACCACTAAAACACAGGACTCAAAAAGTAATCTACTCTTAATTTTGACATTACTTTGATGACATGTTAGCAGCCCATCTGATGCCATATATGCATGTGAAATAAATATATTTACAAGTTTCACTAAAGTTATCTTTTTTTAGAACAATTAGCTTTAAAAATTACGAAATGTCTTCACATGCCACATCATAATTTATTAGATAAATACTTCTAGAAACAATTACAATATAATGACAAATAAGATGCTACATCAAATATTTAATAAAAAAAAACCCCTGCTAAGTGGTTTCTACAATTAGCTTGTTGGAATGACATATTTTCTTTCTTGTCTTGTATCATGATGTATAAACCGTAATACTAGCATGTTTCAGTCTATAGAATTATATAAATACAAAACATGTTTTTTTTTTTTTTGTTTACTGCAACTATTGTTGCAGGACCCTGGCAGGTGATGCTTAAGCAAACGGATAATTCGTATGCTTGTGTTGCTGAAAGTGAAACCCGCTTCACCCTTAACGAAGTAAGTATAAATTGCCAGTATATTCCTTAGTGGTGGCAAAGCGGTTGGGTTGGATGACTAGTCAAAAACATGGTTGAGTCAAACAGGTACATTTTGTGTGAGTTGGGTTGACCCAATACACTCTTTTTCCGATTGTTTATAATCAATTGAGGGGTGTTTGACGTCGCTTATTTATGCTTATTAGCACAAGCAGGTACTAAGTTTATGGAAACAGTTTTTTTTTTTCATCCTAAGGGTAAACTTGTAATTGAGTTCATCAATAAGCGTTCCCAAACGCCTCAGCCCCATTGGCCCATTATGGTGACATATTCGATTACAAACATTATCTTATTTTAGTAATGTTTTATATAAATAATTTAGGAAATTTTATAGAATGTATGACCCGTTTCTTTTTAAGCTCATCTTTCTTTTATATTACTCGTTCGACCCGTTAGGGATAAAAGGTAACCCGAATCAAAACATTCATAGACATTTGTTTGGTATGGGTAGACGAAAGAAGAACTGCTAAGGGTTCTTGGACTGAGGGAGGAACAAGGAAGCCAACTTGAGTTCCTTCGCAGGGGCTATAAGGTAATTTTCTCATTTCTATTCGTTCCTCCAAAATACACCCTCCCCTCATGAAATTTGTAGTATGTATCTTTCTAGAAGAGTTAATTACGTTTTTTTCGTCCCTATGGTTTGTTGAAAATAACCATTACAGTCCATTAGTTTAAAAAAATGCTAAAATAGTCCCTATACTTTCGATTTTGTAACAATTACAGTCCACTCGCACTAAAGCCATCAGTTATTCTGTTAGTTTATTTGAAATGACCATAATGCCCTTGTTATTAAAATAAAAATAAAAATAATAATAAATAAAGAGTTACGCCATTGTAGAGAGATGAAGTTGTTAACCGCCATTGTTGGTGAGTTGAAGGGGGAAGTTGTGAAAGTACTGGTACTGTTTTAGCAATTTTTAAACTAATGGACTGTAATAGTTATTTTCAATAAACTAGGGGGCCGAAAAGCGTAATTAACCCTTTATTTATTTATATTGTAGTTTTAATAACAGGGGCATCATGGTCATTTCAAATAAATAACAAAATATCTGGATAGCGTTGGTGAGGGTAGACTGTAATTGTTATAAAAGTGAAAGCAGAGACTGTTTTAGCAATTTTTAAACTAATGGACTATGAGAGACGAAAAGTGTAATTAACTCTTTCTAGAAAGTTCTAAGCTAAATTACTCATCATCATCATCATCATTACCATCATCATTTTAAATAGGGTAATTACGTTTTTCGTCCTTTATGTTTGTATCAGATTGCAATCGATACCCTTTAACTTTAATAATTACAGTCGCAGTCCTTTATTTATAAAACCCTTTGCAAGTCACGTCCTTTGCACTAACAGACGTTAGTTTTTTCGATTAAAACATATTCAATTACTAAAATACCCTTACTAAAATAGAATTTAAATAATATTTTTTAACCCATTTATTATGTGTCTAACTGTCTACTCTCCCTCTTCAACTCAACTCTGCTTCTCTCTGTCCCTATCTCTTTCCCATCTTAAAGAAAACCTAATCTACTGAAACCGCCGCCCACCTCCGGTTCCCAGATCTACTACAACTACCGCCACCTCCGATTGAACCAGATATGCTACAACCATCGCCCACCTCCGATTGAAAATATTCCACCGGAAATCACTAACGAAGCGATGGCGACCATGCTAGATCAGTGGTCTCAGCATGATATGGAGGCGGTCTTGAGTGGTGTTGTACCTTCAATTTCCGGCTAACACGATGAAGATGAAGTTCTGTTCTTGATGTAAGTTCAGGTCTCCCGTTTGATTGAAGGTACATAACTTCTTGATGAAGTTCTATTCTTGATGTAAGTTCACGATGAAGATGAAGATCTGTGGTCTCGCTTGAAGTTTTCTCTTTCTCCCGTTTGATTCCAATCTCCTTCTCCCCATCTTTTGTCGATCCAAGCCTGTTGATTTTTTCGATCCAAGCCTGTAAGTTCAGGTCTGTTGAAGAAAGTTATCAAGATCAAGGTTCAGTAGGAAGATCTGTATTATATATAATATTGTATTTTAAATTTATAATGGACAAGGGTAGATTGTTCATTTCATAAATAGGTGACTGGACTTAACTAAAAATTGTAACATGGTTAACGATAAAGGACCTAGGGTGTAAAGGACTGTGCCTGTAATTATTGAAGTTAAAGGCTATCCACTGCAATCCAATACATACATAAAGGACGAAAAGTGTAATTTACCCTTTTAAATAAATTTGATGGTAATTCACAAGCTATTTCTTGGCTATATAACTAATCTTTATACACTAATTCATCTTTAAATAAGATGATTTATAAAAATACATGCATATTCAATACACTTTGAGCGGCTTCCAACCAATTTGACGTGTTCAGCTTGTTTTCATTGTAGTCACTCTCATTTTTCGAATTTGACCCTTCAAGACTTTGTAAAGTAAAAACGTTTGGCTTGTTTCCATAACCCAAATAGACCCATTTACCAAATTTCTTTATCTACATTTTGGTATAATTTGGTGTGTTTTCTACAGACTGCAACATGGTGGGAGGAAGACGTTGATTTGGAGTTATCTTCAGCATGGCGTAACTAAGTTGAACCCCATAAAAGCGGGGCCTAGTCATGATCATTTCATATTGGTTTTACATGTATATCAATCAGTACTCATCTTTCTTCTTAATATATATATATTTTTCTAAAGTTTTATGTACTTCCATTTTTGTCACTAGGTCTCCTATTGGTCATAGTGAAGAATATAAATGTATCACTATAGACTTATTTATATCAAACGGTTCACATGAATCACATCTAATGCGTAATTTTCTATGGATTGATGTTGAAGATAAAGGGCAAGCATTGGAGCAACCTTTAAACTATTTATGTGAAATCGGTTAATTTGGGTTATATTTTATTATTAACAAGTTAAATGGGTAATATCAGTTAAAAAGAAAACATGTTAAAAGTTGCCTATAGCAATACCAAAATCTTTACTATCTCTGGAATTGTTGTACCAAATAAACATTATATTACCCTAAAGACTTAAAGTACAAAGTCGGTGGCATACGCCACCGACATGCATGTGGTATTTTATCATGTGAGAACCAACTAACCAAGCCTATAGTCAACTGCTACGTCCATTCAAGCCCACATGCAAACATTCAAGCCCACTTTCAAGCCCACATGTCTTCTCTAATTCCATTCCAGCCAATTGCAATGGGTATTAATACTTTATAATATTTAAATTCATAGGGATTACAACACAAATATTCATTTTTGTCCATCTTCGTTCACTAAATTTCTTTTTTAAAAACTAAACGTTTGGATTCAACCATACATTGAGTTTAACTGAATACGTCAAGACATGCGCTTTCATATGGTTTGCGCATGACATAGCGCTTGGACTATTCTGTTTGCAATGTACCCACGAAGCATCGCCCGCGGGTTGTATTATGAATATTAATTTTTTTTTTGTCGGTATAAATTGGAGTTGGTATACGTTTCGATGTAAACTTTTTGGGGGAACAAGTCAGGTCAAATGTATTTTGTTTTTTGATTGTTTTATGTACGTTTCCAATTCTACGTTTCGACCCTACCGCAACACGCTAAGGGTATAATTTTTTCCGTTGATATGAATTTCACTTTTTATTACACGTGTTATTCTTCCCTTGATACACATTTTATGCTTTTTTGTACATTTCCTATGTATGAGTCGGGTCACATATAAATATGATATACTTTACATTTTTATCCAGCTACAATGCTATTGAGTTAAATTGGATACGTCAAAATGTGCGTTTTCACATGTTTACCGTATTACATAACGCTTCGACTAATCTATTCGATGTTTGCAATGTACTCGCGCTGCAACGCACGCGGGTTTCCCACCGGCTTTGCCTCCCTGCCCCCCGTACTTTCACGATGTTGCAATTTTAGCCCCTTGACTTTGGTATCTTGAAAGTTTCATAAAATGACAAATTTAGTCCCTAAACCTTCTACTTTGGATTTCCAAAACCACAACCTCATCTTTCAAAGTTTGCCAGCACCAACCGTGTACTTTGGTTTTCCACCATCACCCCCCTTAGCTCTTACACAGTTACGCCACCAACCCTCTTCTTTTACATTTCCACCAACACACCTTAGCTCTTACACATTTCCGCCACCACCCCTATACTTTTACACTTTGTCTTTTTTAGACTTTCTTTCTAAAAAAAAATTCCAATTGTAATCCCTAGACTACAACTCCTACTTTTGCAAATGCCAATGCATTGTGTTTTCCGAAATGTCTTTGGCATTGTGTTGTACGCTTTGTGTCTTCCTTTATGATTTACACTTTTTTTAATTGTCTTTTACGCACTTCGTTTTATGAATCGTGTTTTGTCTTACAATATGTTTCCACCCGTCGCGCGCCGCCGCAACGCGCGGCGGGCAAAATCCTAGTAAATCTTAAAAGAGAAAGTCGGTGGCTACCGACCAATTTCTCCGTTTTTGTAAGGTTTTGAAGGCCGGCTCGGATCGGCCGGTCCGACCGGTTCAACCGGAGTTCGCTTAGTTCACCGGTCCGGTCACAGCAGATCATGAACTTTACAAAAAGTCGGCCGGTTCGTTGAGTTTGAAGGTTCGGTGAACCGGCCGATCGGACCTGTAAGTTTCCTTTTTCCATTTTTCCTCTCGTCTGATGCTATTGTATCAACCATTTTCTGCCACCGTCACACATTCGTCTCTCGTCTGATGCTCCACTGTGGTTCGGTGCTTGAAAGAGAAAAGAAAAGTATGTGAACGGAAGATGGATGAAGAAAAGAAAATGTGTAGTATACAAAAGTGAAGAAGGGGTGAGATGTTTAGATATTAGGTTTGATGAGGATGGAAGCGGCAGTGGAAACATACTTATCTTATTTGTATTTGCAATATGTTAATACCTAATATCTAGGTAATGGGCCAACAAGTCATCACTCAACAATTTGTTTGGGTTTTAGATGTGGCTTTGGGCTTTATCGAGTATACTATATCATTGGGAGGTTCCATTATGGGAACTTCCATAGTTTACTTGTATATGAAATAAAATTAATAAATATGAGTAATATAATTATTTATTTACGCCTTTAACCGGTTCTTAAATCTGGTTCAACGGGTGTAACCGGTCTGACCAATGAACCAGTAAGGCATCTGGTTCATTGTCCGGTCCGGTTTTAAAAACATTGCTTATATATATAAAAGGTTATCTAAAACTTTCACAAGTATTGAGGTCTGGCTTGGTGGTCCGCCCTCCATCTGATCTACGCACTGCTCGAGTTCGATTCCTACTACACCTGGTTCATTTGCTTATATTATATGTTCTTTTTTCATCAGCTACATATTTTTTGGGTCAGACCCAAATTTCTACGTTTGTTCTTTTTCGTTCGATGTCACATAGTTATACTTTGGTTATTTTGTTCAATGTTACATAGTTATATTTTGCCAACACTTTTCTTTAATTTATTATAATTTATATACAAAGCTTATCACATGTATTATAATTTATATACAAAGTTTATCACATGTAACCGGCGCAACAAGTTTGGGGTAAAATTTCAACCCTTAATTATGTTTTTTTTCTATGTATGAGTCAGGTCGTACATATAAAGGCACTACGATTGTACAATACAAATTCAATTACTTTACATTTTGACCCAACTGCAATGCTATTGAGTTAAACTTGATACGTCAAAACGCACATTCTCATATGATTAACACATGACATAACGTTTGGACTAATTCATTCAATGTTTGCAATGGACCCGCGCGACAACGCGCGCGGGCCTAAGTACTAGTTAGATCATATTAACAATAGTTTTTTAAGTATAACATATATGTTTGGGTTTTGACTAAAATGAACTCGGATTAAAATGGGTCATTTTATTAAAGCATCAAATGACAAATAACAGTTATAGCAATTATATATATATATTATTATTATTATTATTATTTTATAGATTAAACATAAAAAAAAATCAATATATGGATTCATAAAACCCCCCAACATAGCTATGCAAAACCTATGGTTTAGTAATTTTCTGTCCTATAGGTTTATTTACCTCAATTTCCCCAGATTTGCCGCATCCCATTTTACACCATTTTTTTACTGCTTCAAAGAAAATGATCATACAAAGATCCCCAGATTTGGGGCATCCCATCTTACACCATTTTTTACTGCTTCAAAGAAAATGATCATACAAAGAACATACTTAACATACTTACTAACACAAACAACACAACACGACATGACATTATCCAGTTTTAATACAAAGTTTTCAAATTCTGAAGGAATGCATGAAACCTATTACAGCATCAACAAGAAAACATGTGACAACAATACTTATGTATAACATCATAAACCATATACCTCAATTTACTCAGAAAACCGAAATATGCAATCCTCCATGATCTTCTCACTATCAATGGACCCATAATCATCCAGAATCCACTAACAAATCCAACCACTATGCTTATAATCAACCCCCAATCTGCTCCATCGTCTTCTTTTTTCTCTCCTATCGTATGAGCTGCTGCTTCAACTGGTTCACAACCATTAGCTTCAGTTAGTGGAGCTCCACAAAGTTTGTTGCCAAAGAAGCTAGACTCATCGAAGCTTTGAAGCTGTGTACTTGTTGGAATTCTTCCTCTTAAATTGTTGAAGGACACGTTGAAGCTACTCAAGAAATGTAAACTTGACAAGCTCATGGGAAGTTCTCCAGAAAGCCTATTTACCGATAAATCTAACGATATGAGTTCTTTCAAGTTTCCAATCTTCTCTGGGATACTTCCACTCAATTGATTTCTTGATAAATTCAATGATTTTAACTCCAAGAGGGACATTAGCTCACTAGGAATGTGTCCGGTGAGATTGTTACTCGAAAGGTCAATCAACATCACTAATGGAAGAATACTGCTATATGTGTCCTCTCGTCTGTTCATCACCAATGAATCACCAGCAATAAATAATACAGGTCCAATAATGCCGTAAGAAAAGTCTCCTAAATTGCTTTCGATGCCGGAAAGGATACTAAAATTGTTGAAGCATCTCGGAATATTTCCAGATAGGTTGTTATGAGCAAGATCTAATATTTGAATCTGTCTAATATGACAAAGCTCATGAGGAATATTTCCGTCAAAATGGTTTGACCTAAGGTTAAGAATTCTTAAAAGAGTAAGTTTTGTTCCAACCCATGTTGGAATGCTTCCAATAAGTTCGTTCCTTCCAAGTTCAAGAACATCTAGTTCTGTTAAGTTCATTAGAGAAGAATGTAATCTTCCGGAGATCTTGTTCCCATGCATGTTTAGATACCGTAAATTTAAAGAACCCAATGTTCTTGGAATCTCACCAGACAAACTGTTATTCTCCAAATTTAAGACTCCCAACTCCGGCCATTTCTCCCAACACTCTGGAACGTCACCCGACAAATTATTATTTCCCAAATTAAGACAATATATACTTGTCACACCACTGGAACACAACAAAGGATGTAACGATCCCCAAAACCCGTTCGAGCTAATGTCTATAAAAGAAAGCATGGCTGGGATACCAGAGAACGTTAATGGTCCTCGGATATGATTATTTGACATATTCAAATAAATTAAATTGGAGAATGACCTTACAAATGATTCGGGCATGGGCGATGAAATGCCTGCGTTGCTTATGTCTAATTCCTCTAAATCCTTCTGTGATTGCAACCACAAAGGAAATTGAGGCCCTAAAACCCAAGATTCCAGAGACAAGGATCTCAACTGGAAAGGGGGAATCCAGTTTGCAACTTGCAGCCTTAAGATTAATTTGTTAGCTGATCCATCTAGATCCTTCAAGCTCACTAGTTTGATAAAGTGAGCTTCTGTCACAACACCTGTAAGCAAATTATGAGAAAAATCTAAAGAAGTCAACTTTGAAAGTTGTCCGAGGCTATGAGGAAGGCTGCCATCCAGTCGATTATAACTAATACTCAACTCCGCCAACGATGATAATTGTCCAATTGAGTCGGGAAGGTTGCTATCTAGTTTGTTAAACGTAGCATCCAAACTCTCCAATGATGATAATTGTCCAATCGAGTTGGGAAAGCTTCCATTTATTTGGTTACGCTGAACATACAACTGTTCCAATGATGATAATCGTCCAATTGAGTATGGAATGGGACCAGAAATTTGATTAAAACTAAGATCTAATGTTCTGAGAAATGACAAGTTTCCTATGGAATGAGGAATTATACCAGTTATATAGTTGTCAGACAAGGATAATGACTCCAAGGCAGGTGATTTGCACTCGAAAAAACTTTCAAGAAAATATGTCAGACTAATATTACCAATATTGTTATACCTCAAATCAATCTCTCTCAAATTACAAAAGTTACCCAATGATTTAGGTATTCTCTTAGTGAGTTGATTTTCAAACAAGTCGAGGCTAATAAGATTTGTTAGATTTTGAAGGGAATCTGGAACTGAACTTGAAATACCACAATAACTAATATCTAACGAGATGAGATTACTACTGGTCAACTCTTGAAATATTGAGGAAGAATTCATGAAATCATTATCGGCAACATGAAGCAACTCAAGAGAAGTCAGATTGCGAAAGCTAGGAATAGGACCATGAAAATAACACTGAGTTAAATCCAATGAAACTAGACTAGTTACACTGAATATCCACTGTGATACTGGAGTGTTAAAAACATTGTAAGAAAGATCAAGAACAGAAAGGGATGTGAGATTGACACTAGGAACATACATGTTTAGATTTGAGAGTTCACATTGAGACAAATGTAGCTGGACCAAAGAGGGAAGGGTGTTAATCACCTGAAGCCAATCGGTTGCTTTGCTAAGGTCCACGCCACTCATATCGAGGTGATGCAACATACCAAGACTTGACAACCACTTCATATTCTCCATGCTCGTTCTTTCAAATGGAAGGTCATGAAAACTTCCAAGAGACAGAACATGTAATTCTGAGAGATTCCCTAGTTGTGGAGGGATGGTTCCGCCAAAATTGGAACGTGAAAGGTTAAGGTACCTTAGGTTTTGAAAAGAACCAATGAATTTAGGAACTTGGATGCCTCCAAAATCATTGCAACTCAAATCCAGATGCTTGAGTTGCTTTAGATCCAACAAAGATTGACTTATTTCCCCTTTCAATGTCATGCCATCAAGTCCAGGAAGTTGAACACGATGAACATGGCCTGTAGAATTATCACAAGCTATCCCAGCCCATGTACAGCAGTCCTTGTTCTCAGCAACCCACGAAGTGAGTCGTTGTGATTCATCAGTGAGGCCATGCTTGAACTGGAGAAGTGCTTGTCTCTCAATGTCATTGCAGTGAGTGTTTTGATTAGATGAGCATAAACGAAACAAGGCCAAAACAACAAGTAAGAACAAGTGAAAACAAGAATAAGAAGATCGAGCACTCATATTGTTTGATATTAGTTTAGAAGATGAGATGGGAGCTTAATCTAAACTTGAATATTTATAATTACCAATAGTACGTAGCTTTTACTATGAATGGACTTAAACATCTAGTAAACGGTCAAGTCAAGTAAACGAATGGTACACACATGCACCAGTCTATACGGACTTAGCATCAATTCAGTGTGTGGACATGATAAATGAGAGTGATGGATGAATAAAGCAATTTAGATCAAGTCAAGGTTAGCTTAGCTGTCATCCAAAGTTAGTGGACATAAATGGAGAAGTCTATAATCAGCTTTCATTTCAACGTAGAAAACAAATCAAAATTGGGACCAATTTGTGATTTAGAAATCAGTCATTTGTAGTAAACTTTGAACGAGTCCAAGTAAATCATGAAAGGTGCATGACTAAATCTGTCAAATGAACCACCACAAGTGGCCTAGTGGTGGAGTGACTTGGGTTCTCCAATGGAGACCCAAGTTCAATTCCCATTAGTGCCACTTTGGTGGCCACCGACACCCGCTTTAAAGCCGGACCGAGGACACTCGAGGTCTCGGGTTTGAAACATGTTTCTTACCCCTCTTTGATGGCTATGGGTATTTGCCGCCAGGGATCCTTGTCGGGTGGTGAACTGAGAAGGGAGATCCCTTCCGCGGTCAGGGGTACCGTGCAACTACCCTTTTTTAAATCTGTCAAATGAAGCTCATATATGGATAGCTGGTGAACTATATTTTGTTCTTTTAGTCTAAATTAATCATCTTTGAATCATATAATAATTTGATAGTTGAGTAAAATGCCAAAAAAATCCTCTCAAGTTTAGGTCACTTTTATAACTTCAAAATGAAACATTTTGTATCCAGTTCCCCAAGGTTTCATTTTTGTTGTCATTTCCATCCAAATCACTAACTCAGTTAAAAAGTATTTTTAAGTCATGGACGATTTTGGCAATTTGCCTATTTATTTATTATTTTCTTTTTATTTAAAAATCATTTTCTTGCCAAGTTATATGGAAACGTTGTGTTTGTAACACGTTATGTTCATAAAACCATGTATTTGTAAAGCCTTGTATTTGTAATGTTCGCATAACCGTCAATGCCCACCCTGACTTTGACTCCATACCCGCATAATGCTTTGAATTTGTATAAAACATGGTAGTTAATTTGTATGAACAAGAAGTTTCCGTAAGTATAAAATCCCTGGTATGTAGCAGATAAGGAAAAAGAGATCACCAATGGTTTGCAAGGCCATTGATATGTGTGATGTGCAAGTAGGAAGACTCAAACCTAGCGGATTTGTGCGTCGGGTACATAGTCACCCCGAGGTCCGTTCTGCTGGGCCTGGGGCTGGGCTCGCTACACCCAGATAGATCTACCGCATTGTGCCCCTCGGTCCTACAATGAGGATTAATGGCCTCAAGTTGCGCCTACCCACCCACATGATCTAAGTAGTAACCCTCCTTACGCTAACCATACCATGTATAAAATAAATCCCTGGTCACCCTGACCGAATCCCTGGTCACCCTGACCAAATCCCTGGTCACCCTGACCGAATATCATTCCCATTTCGAAAATAAGCATTTGTTTTTGTAAAAACCGGTATGTTTAGTATAAACCTTTCGTAATTCATTTGTGTTCCTCGAAATCCCTTCGTAATATGATTTAGAAATACGAGTTTTGCGTTTGTTCAGAACTTTGTATGTTTTTGCAAAACGAGCATGTCTTTCCACCCCGAAAACATTTACAAAAATGTAAAATAGTAAAAAGTGGGGGTTATGAACTCGCCAGAATTTCCATGTGCAAAGCTAGCTAATTACAACTCCGTGATGTCGTTTCCAAAATGAGACTCGCTAGCGTGCATTCTACAATATTCCTAACACGGAATATCTAATAAGTTTCTAAATAAACGCAGTATCTAAACTACGTGTCATCGAGCTCTACCGAATCGTTAATCGAACGATTCAACGGTAAGTAGTTAACTTATCGGAAATGATTGGTCATATTTGATAAGTATCGTTTGATATCGTTAATAACTAATAAGTCTTGAAGAGACTTGGTTCTCGAGATATTTAGAAATAAATAAATATTTATATCGAAATATATAAATATCGTTAAGACCGCTTGTCGTCCCGAGAAGTCGCACGTGTATAAAAGAATATTTCCATGAAAATATCATATAACAAACTCGTATCATATATCGCGTTACGTATGAAAGTAATATATAATCACTTGTATTATATATATCACGTCTTGTGTATATTTGCCAAAAATATACGTATATGCCGTTTCGGCGCTTGAAATAAATATAAACTTATATTTATTTAATGGAGTTTTAGCGTTGAAGTCGTTTAAAATAAATATAACAGTTATATTTATTTTATAAAAGAAGTCATATGGTTTGTTATCAGAAATAAATATACCGACTATATTTATTTTTATAAAAGAGTTGTTGAAATATCCAAGTTTAAAATAAATATACATACTATATTTATTTTTTTGTAAATTACTTTCTGAATGGTCGTTAAGGTTCCTTCTATGTACAACGGGCGGGAAACAGCTAAGGAAACAGAGCTCATTAAATGCATGACAAGGGGCGGCTCCGGTCTAAGTCACTGTACTTATCCGGCAGGCCATTAATGAGAAGGATTATCCCACCGTTGGGGGTCAGACACGTGTCTGACCTTCCCAAGAAACCTCAAAAACCGTTGGATCATGCATAAGAGAATCCTTCACAAAGATAAGGGCAGGCCATTATATAAGAGGGAGCCAAGGCAGGTATGATCTCGGGTTTTTATTCTCATTTACTACATCCTCATTTACTCCACACACATTAACTTCCGACCATTATTCTACCGCATTAAATACACATCAATAAGATTCACACCATAAGAGGAAACCTTCCGGTGACTGCATTCATCGGGAGAAACTCCTTTCTTTTCCGGCAAGTTTACTTACTCTCACGCCGGAGCTTGGTCACGGATCCCCCTCCCGGGGTCCCCCGTGACGAGGCTAACGGTTTATTCTTTTGTAGCAAGCAAGGATAAAAGCTCTTGACGTCACCGAAGATCCATCCCACGTCAGCCGGAGGTTGGGTATTCGACAATATACATTATTTTCAACTTATATGACTAGTTCTTTGTTTATTCGGAAGATTGAGGTTAGTAGCGCAATCACGGAGTGGATTGCTCGGTGCTTTTAAGTAAGAAAAAGAAATGCAGATAAAACGACATTGCCAACATTAATAACCATTGACTTTTGATGAAACTCTACCAAATTTTCCATATATTTTATATTTATGTAAAAAAAGCATATTTGACCCAAGCATATTTTAGTGTCTACTAATCATAATCATAATCATTTTAGTGTCTACCAAATTTTCTATAGCATCTTGCTATGGGATCGGTCTGTGACAAGTTGAGTCTATAGTATTTTATAACGACTTTCTCAGATCAAACATTTAGAGTTTATCATGCAGGGTAAAGTTATCGTACAAACCTTCTAAATTTAAAAAAAAGTACAAAGACACGATGTCAAGCTAAATATAATACAATGTCGAAAAATATAACACAATGTCAAGAAATAAGACACAATGACGTAAATATAGAAAAGACACAATTCTAAATAAAAAGACACATTGATATAATAAAAAATACAAAAATCTATAAGCTATAGAAGTGAAAACCTAAGATCTCATATCGTAGAGTTCGAATAGACAGTTCTAATACTGCTTGAATGAGGTCAATCGAAGTTCGTTTGATATCTTTTTTACAACTTATTTTTAGAAGACTTTGTATTTAATCGTAACCCTTATTATGTATATCTACCAGTCTAGTCTAAAAAGAGGTGTATATGGGGAAATATATAGAGAAAATCCACTTTAGTTGATAAAATTGTAAAAACCTTTTGTAATATCATGAAAAAATAATTTGATTTATATACTATGTTAAAACCCGTGTGTTATACGGGTTGAATAAATATAATTTTATACATTAAGTAATAAAAAATATATCTTAAAAAAAACACATGTGTTGCATAGGTTGAATAAAACTGTGTATTACAAAGGTTGAATGAAACTGTGTATTATATAAGTTGAATAAAATGTAATTTAATCGGTTGACACATACAGTCATCAAAACATGTCTTTAAAAATGAATTTCGAAGTACTATTTATATATTATAAGGGAAAACGAAAAATAGATAGCCTCAATAAATGATACGTGCCACTCATAGGTTTGTTTATTATATAGTACAGATATAGATTCGTAGACTATCATCATATAAGTTATTTAGTTTAGAATTAATGGAGAGAAAAAAAAAAGCTTAGCCGTTTAAAAAAAATATAAGTTAGTTGTTTAGGCTTTAACCACCAGGTCGATACTCCCGTATACGCAGAGGTGATCCAAAGCTTAAACGAAACACCAAAGAAAATAAAGCAGAACGTTTAGGCAACAACATCCAGGTCGATACTCACGTATACGCAGAGGATGTCCGATGCTTAAACAAAATAAAGAAATAAAACAAGTTTAAATCTTTGCAAAATAAAATGCACAATCACAGCGACTTTTCAGCAAAGTTGTGAAAGTTCACAAACTTAACCAGTTTCATGTTTTTCAACATTCAGGGATTACTGAGTAGGCACACAGTCAAGAAGGACAAAACTAAGTACTATGCTTTCAACCATGTTTCCCACTAGAACTAGGCTTTTTCATTTAGTTTGTATCGTTATCGCAAATCTACTAGTCTAGCTGAGCCTATCGTCACATCGTTAGTGAAATCGTTTATCACATTTGACATTTCATATCTTTAGCATGCTGTGATAGTCCAACTGATTTACTATCATTTCCTCTTATTTAACACAAAACTCATTTTTGCTTTTCAATGTTTTTGAAATTTTCTAATTTTTTTAAAATTTTTCTCCCCCTAAAATCAAAATATGTTTCAATTTTGATTTTCTGAGAAAATTTGAAAACAAACTATACAAGAAACGTGACAACCTGATATCGAATCGCTTCAATTAGCCATTCTCTTGGCATAAACAATCAGAACTCCCCCTGACAACAAACTATTTTCCCATTTAGATTTCAAAACACTTAAGTTTGTTTTAATCAAATGGTTTTTCCGGAAAATTAGTTTTGTTTGTCTTTTCACAAACTCGGGGTTTCATCACATTGTTCGTTTTCAACCATTTTTAAAAAAAATAACAATTAAGACCCTTGTCAACAACAAACACTAGTAGAAAATCAAGTACAACTTAATGTCCCTGATTTACCACTTGTAAATCGAAATATCACAGTTACCATCTTGTGAATTTCTCAAGAATGATGCCGATACCTGCTTCACGCTTACCAACCTTGAAGCTCCGGCAAGTCAGGTTTTTCTATTTGAAAAGATTCACCCAAGCCTGACCAGCCTTGGGTTTGACAGTTTTTACCTCAACAGATGGCTCTTCTGGTTTTGACAAACCAGAATCATTACCAACACATGGCTCTTCTGACTTTGACAAGTCAGTTTCATTACCTAATGGTGGCTTGTCTGACTTTGAGACGTCAGATTCATTGCCTGATGGTGGCTCTTTTGTTTTTGAAGAAACAAATTCATCGCCAACCTTCATTGGTACCCAATTCTTACTAGATCTAGGTTTTCCCTTTTTATTAGGCTGTGAAATGAATAAACTTTCACAATCTCTTTTATATTCGAAAACCTTGATCAAGATTTTGTCAGAAAAATTAACTTTCTTTGATTGGTTATCATTTTGATTAGTTAATTTTTCTTTCTTTAACTCCCTTTTTGCTTTCCCATTCGTCCTCAGATTTGTATCTGATGAATTTGTTTTGCTTGCCTCTGCCGTTGAGGAAAGCACTTCATCAGAACTTTTTCTCGGATTACCAGTTTTATCCGAAGACAAAATTTTTTCCAAGTATTCTCTTGCTTTCTTTCTCTTCTTCCTCAGTCTGTCTTTCTGCCCTTGAGAAAGCTTTACTTTCTTTTCTTGAACTTTTTCTTCTTGAACTTTTGGTTCTTGAACTTTCTGTTCTTTGGGCTTGACACTGACTGATTTCTTTCCCATTTTCTGAGATTCAGCCCTCGATCTTCTTTTTGATCTCATTGGGCAATCTCTGGCAATGTGTCCTCTGATGTGGCATTCATAGCATCTTCTTGTTTCGAATCTCTGACTTTGGCAGTTAACAGCAATGTGTCCTTGATATCCACAAGTGTAACACACTCTGTTATCATACCTCTCATTACTTTCATACCAAACACCTTCTTCATACCACACACTTAGATCAAAGCATTGATTTGCCTTGTGGTAATCACCATTTCTTTGTTTTCTATCATTGTAATGATTTGTCCTTGAATAATCTTCATCCCATATTCTCTTGTAAGCTGGATTTGGCTTTAGAGTACTGTGGTCAAACCTGCACCACTTATTACCAACATTTTGTAAGTTTTCATTTTTAGATTTTTGTGATTTTTCAAAATGATTGGATGACTTAACTGATGAGCTTTTATTTTCAATTTTAGGATCTTTCAAATTTTTATCTTTTTGTTTCTGTTCTACACTCTTCTTAACAGGTTTTTGCTTAGAGCATTCACCTATTTCAGTAGATTGCAAAACAGTATTTTTAAATTTTTCTTGTAAATCTAAAAATATTTTTCTTTTCTTTTCTTTTTCATCATCAGATATTTCATCACAATCTTCAATTTTGACTTTGTCAAAATTTGTGACATTGTCACTTATTGGAACATAATTGATTGGTTTTGGACACTCATATGGTGCCGAAGTCACAAAACCTTTCAATTTATTCTCAAACTCTTTGATTTTAATCCGAGCTTTTTCAGCTTCTTTTTCAAGCTGAATGATTTTAGCAAGATGAGAATTGATTTCAATTTGTTTTTGAAGATTATCTTTACCAAAAATATCTCTCTCATCTTCTAAAATCTTGATTTGATTTTGAAAATCTTTTTCTTTTTCTTTTAACGCTTCATTTTCCAATTTTATCCAAAAAACGTTTTCATTTTCAATTTTGATTTTTTCAAAATCTTTTTCTTTTTCTTTCAAATCGTTAATTTCCAATGTCAAACTGTCCAAACTACTCAACAGTTTGTCATTTTCTGACATCAATTTCTCACAATTTTCTCTCATTTCAAGAATCTGTTTATTATCAGATTCTTTTTCATCCTTCAAGCTTTTGATTTCCACTGTCAAATTCTTCACATCTTTCAAGAGATTGAAATTTTCTGCTTCGGATTTTTCGCATTTTGAGCACACCACTTCACTTTTTGAAGTTTCATCCTTCTTTGATTCTTCATTCTTTGTCGTTTCATTTTCACATCTTTTGATTATTTCAAGAAACACATCCAAACTTATATTTTCTGATTTTCTTTCTATTTCATCTATTAACTCTTTCTTTTTCTTTTTCTCTTCTTCATCTCCCCACCATTTCTTTTGCCAATAATCATCCTCTTCTTTGTACTGCTGGATTATGGCTTCGATATCAAGTGTACTATCATCGATTGCAATATTTCCATACTCATCAAGATAACACTCTCTGACTGAATCCGTATAGGGCTTTTTACATATTTCCCCCTCCTAAGCTGCTTTATTACATATTTACCCAAACCAGAAAATCAATTACATATTTCTCCTCCCTAACTGATATATATTACATATTTCCCCTTTTCATTAAAATGACTCTTATTTATGACTATTTTACCCTTAATGAACTAGTAAATGAATATTTACATATTTCCCCACTCTAATATGTAAAATCAATTACATATTTACCCAATTTATCTATTATCACCCCAATTCTTCTATACTTCGCCCCTGTTTACAATGATAAAAACAGAAAACCAAAAAGTACAAAACATAATTTCCATTCATAATAATTTCCGTTTATAATAATAAAAACATAAATTCCGTTCATAGTAATTTCCGTTCAAAAAACATAAATACGATACCAAAAATTCGAAATCAACCGCTCATCTTTGACTAATTACTTTCACGTCTTTTTTGTACTTTTTCCTCGTCCCCTTTTACTTGTTAAGGCTTGTTGTTGAGTAGGATCTTCAGGTGCTGAGTTTTTGCATGTCTTTTCACGATGTCCTTACTCACCACATCGTGGACATTTTTGTCGTTTTTTAGGCTCGTCACCTAGTCTAATTCTGTTCTTTCTTGGAGCGACAATCGTTATAGCGGTCATCACCTGGTCTAACCTGTACCATTTATTTGAGAATAGAACATGGAGCGACAATCGTTATAGCGGTCGTGTCCAGAGACGTCCCAAAGTTCGACAAAAAATTCTCTATCCATGTCGCCTTTAATGCTACTTGAAGAGCTAGTACTAGATGATCCATATGTAAAATGCTGCAGAAGTATTACGATAAAAAACATACTTAGACAAAGAAAAAAGCATATGATTCATGTGTGGTTGTACTGAAAACAAGTTGAGGAGAAAATATATGTGGGCAAACCTTTACATCCACCGTACACCCAACTGTTTGAGCAGGACGAGCTATTGATGAACCTTTCACAATTAGATGAACAAGAGAAGTTTTCCCAACACCTACAGATGTACAGTTGTAATTCTAATATATCAAAAAACAAATACAAACAGCCAAACACTACAAACATGATTGTCCTATTGTGCCTTCAAAGTTTTTGGTTTATAATAATAAGTAAGCTGCTGTTACCATTGTTTTATAAAACATGTATTATAATGGTTTTATTTAAACTATTTTCTTGAATGTTAAATCTAATTTAGTCTCATAAATGATTACAATAATTATATGCATACACTTCAGATGACTTCCAACCAGTTATGAACGAATCGAACCAGTAATCGAATAGGATGTTGGGTTAATCTTGATGGGTCAAACGGGTGTGAGTCAACCCATGGAGTAAGTTAGGGGTCAGCATAGAAAAAGTCTAGCTTTAACCGAATATTATGGAGATAATGGATGTGAACGTGGCAGTCAGTTACTAAGTTTAGGGTTAGTGATTTACGTGCATCTATTTTGTTTTTACTATTATAAATTGCATAGTTGTAGTAGGTTATTTTGTACCCTTCTTCATTGAATATACAGTGAGTTAATTAGTTCATCTTTTGTTCGTGAGTTTGTGTGTGAAATTTAGTGTGTGTGATCTTGGGCCTGAAACCAACATTTGGTATCAGAGCGAGGTCGAAACGAGGGTGGAGAAACGAGAGCGGGTGAAGACGGTGTTCGCCGTTTTGAGAGTCGGTTCCGAGAAGAGGGGAGCAGCCCTCTAAACTGTGGGGGGTGAGAAGATAGAGAGAACGAGACGGATAGCGATTATGGAAGTTTAAAGAAAGAAAGAAGAGAAACAGGTTCTATGTGAACTGAATATAGTTCTAAGTGAGCCATGTCGAGACGAAATCGAGAGATGAAAAGAGTTCTTAGTGAACCAAACACGGTCCTGAGTGAGCCGGCAGAGACAATGAAGAAGAAAATCTTTGTGATTGCGGAACGGTTCTGCGTGAGCCGTAAGAAGAGTTCAGGGGTGAACAAGAAGCCAAGAGAAGAAGGGTTCTACGTGAACTAAAGGAAGAAGATGATCTTTGTGATCAAGAAGATCGAAAACCTTAGTGGTGTTGTGTGAATCGATCAAGAAAAAAAGGAGAATCTTAGTGATTCAAGTATTTGTGTGAGAAGATTGGGGAGATCTGTGTGATCCGAAAAAGAAAAAATTCTGTGTGAATAAGTTCTGAGTGAACAAAGTGAAGGAATCTGTGTGATTCATTGTAAGTCGTTCGGGAAAAGATCTGTGTGATGCGAAGATGACCGTTGTGGTAAACGGAAGAACGGTGGATCTGTGTGATCGAAGAAATCTGTGTGAGAGGTGTGTGGCAGGAGCATATTTGAATCTGTTTGATTCATATTGAAGACATATCTGTGTGGTGTCGCGCGAAAGAAAGGCAACCGATTGATCTGTGTGAAGCAATCGAAATCTGTGAAGGAACAAGAACACGAAGAAGTGAGAAATGTGATGATCTGTGTGATCACTGAAGAGTTCTATGTTAACATTGAAGAAGAGACGCAATTGAAGATCAGTGTAATTAGTGGCATCCGATCGGAATAGAAAAGGAAGTGGTGATTTGATTTTGCGTGGAAACGTGTGAACAAAGGAAAAAAATAATTACAGAGGCATTCTTTGTGAGTGGCCTAGAAGAAGAGAAGGAATGGTTGAGGCGGTGATTGGGTTCAAACCAAAGAAAATTAATATTTGTGTTTTCTTGATTTACTACTATACTAAGTGACAGTGGTATAGTGCAGTCAAAAGGAGTTTTTTTAGCTTGAATATACTATGAGATTAGGAGTGTGTCGGATCTACGTGAACCGATAAAGTAAAAGACGAGTCGGCTGAGGCGACAAAGCGAGAAGAAGCCATCTTTGTGAAGGCGAACGAGAGCAACGAATCTGTGTGGTTCGAAAGATCAAGAGGTAAGAACCGAGATTGAGACGACGGGGTGACCGATGATGAAACGGTTTAAGAGATCAAGATTAAGGGGGTGAATGTTGGGTTAATCTTGATGGGTCAAACGGGTGTGAGTCAACCCATGGAGTAAGTTAGGGGTCAGCATAGAAAAAGTCTAGCTTTAACCGAATATTATGGAGATAATGGATGTGAACGTGGCAGTCAGTTACTAAGTTTAGGGTTAGTGATTTACGTGCATCTATTTTGTTTTTACTATTATAAATTGCATAGTTGTAGTAGGTTATTTTGTACCCTTCTTCATTGAATATACAGTGAGTTAATTAGTTCATCTTTTGTTCGTGAGTTTGTGTGTGAAATTTAGTGTGTGTGATCTTGGGCCTGAAACCAACATAGGATCAGTAATCGAACTAGTTAAACACACGATTGTAATTACCAAGCATAATCGATTGTAACTACCAAGCATAATCGATTGTAACACACAATCAGTAATCGAACTAATTAATAGGATCAGTAATCGAATAGGATCAGGAATAAAATCATGAAGAAAAAAGAACACACAAGCATAATCGATTGTAAAATACATCGTTTTTTCGATGAACAGATAGATAATCGATGAACCAGTAAGAATCGATGAATAGATACAAACCTGAAAGTTGAACGTCGATGGTAGGGGAGGAGAAGAAAGGTCGCGTGCAGGGTTTTGGTCGCGTGCAGGGTTTTCGATTTACATTATATGCAGGAGTAATTGAGGGTAGTTAGGTAATTTCTCAAAAAAAAGGGGAAATATGTAATTGATTTTATATTTTGGGGAAATATGTAATAAGGAGGCTTAAGAGGGGGGAAATATGTAAAAATCCCTAATATATATACACACATTGGCCAAGCTTTATTAGGGCAGGGGTACCCCACCAATTTTTTGCTCGTAGTGATAATTTTACAAAAGTTTCTGAATTTTTTTGTAGTGTAAAATATTGGATTTTTTAAAAGATCGTCCCCCACAGATTTGGATTTTGAGAGTTTGGCTTCCACTGAGTTTTCGTTCAAGCTCCGCAATTGTATACACACTCTATCTCCTTTATCCTACTCTCTTCTCCACCTCCACCTCCATCTCCATCACCACCATCACTGTCGCTGCCACAACCACCCGCTTCTATCTCGGTACTCGTATGTCATCTCTTTCCGTCTACCTGTCGTACCAAACATCAGTACCACACGTCTCTCCCATCGTGCCAAACATCATTAATTTATTATTATTTATTTATTAAAGGTAAAAAAGAAAATTAAAAAAATATTGTATAAATTTATAAATGTGTATATGTATATATATATTTTATTTATAATTATTTTTTTTAAAGACAAACAATATTTTATAAAATTAGAAAACAAAGGAATAAATGGGAAAGTGCCAAAATCATCCGTGAGGTTTGAAATTCCCAAAATCATTCATGAGAGTTAACGATATATTTTAACTGAGTTTGCCTTTCAGATAGAAATATCAAAAAAAAAAGAAAGAAACCTCAGGACCCAGATACAAAAAAGTTTCATTTTTGCACTGAAGGTGCAAAAGTGAGTTAAACTCACGGGCTATTTTGACATTTTACTCTTTGACACGAGAACCGCACTACAACCAATGCTCAGCCTGATCATAAATTGACCATTATAAATTTATCATGCCGGATTTTGTTTTTCAATGTCATTATTGTAGTCATTTGAGGTGCACAAAATAACAGGTTAATTAACCGTAACCTGTTATTAACTGAAACCGTAACCGGTGGTTATTTTTAACCGTAGGTTAGTAACTGGTTATAAGTATTTAGTATAGGAACCAGTTATTAACCGGCTTTGACTGGTTAACCGATAAAAAAACCAAAAAGTTCATAAAAAAGACAAAATAACCGGTTAATAACCGAAAATAGCCAATTAATTAACCGAACCGGTTAAAGTAATTAACCGGACCAGTTAAAAAAATAACCGGTTAAAGTAATAACCGGTAAAGTATTAACCTGTTAAAGTCAAAAAGTCAAATTAACCGGTATAACCGGTTAACAAAAAAAAATTAAATTAACCGGTATACCATAATGTAGACGTACCCATAGGCATTCAAGGAATATTTATATATTTTATCTTCAGTTTATATAATTAAACATTTTTTCATGTCTTGAAATTTTGGGCATCTAGCTTTATGCGAGCCTTCTTAACATGCAGTTTGACATCAATGCTATCGGTTGGGCATCTAGCTTTATGCGAGCCTTCTTAACATGCAGTTTGACATCAATGCTATCGGTAGGACTTCAAATTTAAACTAACTTCCACTAATAAATTAGAAAAAAATATATTCAATCCTGCTACTTATAATATAAAAAAATATATTATAAGTTATGAACTTGTAGTAATTTGAAGTCTTCCAAAAATGGAAACTTTATTATTACTTTTCAACAAAACATCTAAATTATGTATTTTGTATAAAAGTCTATACTTTATATCAATGTTTTCAAAACCGGTAAATACGGGCCGGTTATACCAGTATTACCGTTTTCAGATGTAAATCCAGTACGAAACACCCTGATAAATAAGTGAAACGGCATGAGGTTTGTACCGACGGTACAATCCGGTATACCGGTTTGAAACGTAATACTGGTACCGGCAGGCGGAACCAGCCTATTAAATCAGGGGTATCCTAAATTTTTTTTTACCGTGCAATCATACAATATTAAAAAAACGACAATAAATAAATAAAGTAAAACAAATACCTAATAGATTTGTCATCTTCTTTTTTTCATAGCTTGAAATCGTTCCATCACGTCGTCCACTTTTACTTTATGAAAAAAAAACCATTTTCGACTGCACAAACCATGGCATTGTTCAAAAATTCCGGGACCATTCGATTGCGTATAAAACAGGCCCATTGCCGCCCCCATAATCAACATATAAATGGGCCTGTTTTATTATTATTTTTGGGTCTTGGGCTAATGGGCTAGCTTAATAGGCTATTAACAATCATGTTTGAGCTTACTATCCTATTTTTATGGTTAGGGGTATCCTCGTATTTTTAGGGGTATTCTTTGCATAAAAACGAAAAAAATAACACTGCGAATACGGGGTTGAGCCGTAGCCCGTGCTACGGCTGTTTATATTGTGGTTCCGCCTCTGGGTACCTACCCAGGGTTATTTTAGTTTGGGTTGTTACTTATTTTTATTATATATGTTACTTATCTTACGTAATATTTATATATTATGATTATTCGTAACTAAAAGTTCTTATTTAATATTGTATGAAACGAAAATAGTTGATGTATTCAACACTCAAATGGCTTAAACATATCGGACACTTTCATTCAAAAGTGCTTGTTGGAAAATTGAATGATTTTCAATTATCTTTTGGATTATTTTTATTATGGATTTACTTTTGGATCATTTTTTAATTTGTAATCATGCATTTTTGGATTAACTTTTGAGTTGATGTTGTAATTTATGAAATTATAGAGTTAGCTAGTCAACCTGGTTGAACCGCTTGGTACAACCTGGTTCAACCGGTTGAACCATTTTTTAGCCTAATCCGGTTTGATTTAAAAATCGGTTTTAAAACACTGCTTTATATAATCTATAAAATCATTTTAAGTGTGAAGACATATTCATGATCTTTCAAAACAAAAATGAAAACATGTTCTTACCTTTCCAAAAATGGAAACTTTAGTGGTACTTTTTCCACAAAATTCTTAGATCACGGATTTTATTTAAAATTCATACTCTACATATTGTATAAGACCATTTCAAGTGTGAAATGATGTTCATAACATTTTTGTTAATGAATCTTGCTATATCTAAACATGCATGTGTTTAGATCATACTTTTAAACATGAAGATGCAAGATTCATGTTTACTACACTTAAACAACTTCAAGATCATCAAAAATTATCAATTAAATCACATAATCAAACTAGTATTTTTAGTTATATTAGTGTTTTTCAAGTGGGTTTTAAATAGCTTTCAAGATGATCTTGCACATTTGTGTTTAAACATAATCATGAAAAATCTAGTTGTAAGACATGAAGCTTACTAGCTTGAGATGAACAAGATGAAGGTGATGATAATGTAAAGAAAAAAAATGAAGATCCAAGTGCTTCAAGTCTTGATAAAATGCTTCAAGTGTGTCCCCAAGTCTTGCAAATGCTTTAAATCATCCATGAACCTCCATCATTATATGAATTTCTTGAGTTTGAAGCCTCAAAAAAGTTGAAGGTGGGAGTGTTTGGGTGAGCCGATTTTAGAGAGGCAGAGATTAGGGAGATGAAAAGTTTTGAGTTTTGTTGGAAATGTGAATGAGGTGCTTGTTTGATTACACTCTTCCACCTCTCCATACACTAATCATCTTTACAAATCAACCAACACATCAAACTAAGGTGAGTAATGGGAGACCCACCCCAAAACCGTGCGAAGGGGGGTAGCGGTTTTGTATATATATATATATTTTTATAAAATCTTGATATATTTTATAAAACTTCTAAACTTTGGTAAATTTATACGATTAGTTTTTATAAAAACTAACTATCCAACATATTAAAGTGAGGTTATATTATGCCCAACTAGCTCACTAGACTTATTATTTCGTTGTTCGGTTGATAGACTCGGTTTAGGTTTCAGTTTCGTACCGGGTCCAATACCAAAATTTTAAATTAATTATCTAATTTGTTCACACAAATATTCTTATGATATTTTTATTGTCCAAATTTATTAACTAGTTTTTTCTGGACTAGTAAACTTGTTATTTTGGACACAATTCATGTACTGACTCTGTTGTTGGGTAATTACCGAACTAGTTGTGTAGCCTTAAATCATAAGATTTATATATGGATTTTTGTGTTGTTTTAATAACCCAAATATTATTTATAATAAATAATATTCATTTTTTGGTTTTTTCAGACAATTGCTATATTATTCTGCAAAGTGCCGTACATTTCTGCAGAATCGCGGAGTTAATCTGCGGATCAGACAATTTTAATGTTTATATAAAATTTTTAGAAGTATTAATCATAAATTATTTCTAACTAATGTTTTCATGTAATTTGTATAAAGATGTATTAGATATACAAAAGGATAATAATAATAATAATAATACAAACAACACAATATTTGTTTGTAAATTTGTACAAACACATCTTATATAGGATAAATTTCGCACAAGGGTATAATGTCGGGAAAGCTCTTAATCTTCCAAGAGGTGATATATCTCTGATCTCACCCGGATCCTTTGGATCTAGGAAAACGTGGTGACACGAGACGTATCTATAAATAATAAAAATCTAAAATAACTAATCAATACCATTAGTTGTGATTTTGTTTATGTTATGTTTAATATTTCGTATTTTATTTTCATCGTACACTTATTTCAATGAATCACAAAATGTAACTTGTGAGTAGATCTTTTCCTAATTCCCCTTTTTTTATCATTTACATGTTTTGGGGTGTATCATGTGCATTGTTTCGTCAGTTCAAGTTTTCATTATCCAACTACATGCAAGTTTCAATTGTGTAATTATGTGGTAGTTGTAGTTGTTTATTGTTTGTGTTACTAACCACTGTCGCTAACCAAAATCGCAAGTAATTTTCACATAGATCTATAAGCTGACTAGCTTCCCCACGGCCATGGGTTGTAGCTTAGTATCGCCACCACATTTAGATTCGCTCGTCGGTGGGCTTGAGTCTCATATTTACACTTACACTGTTATCATCACCGCATTACCGGACTTTTACATTATGACATCATCATGATTGGTTGGTTGGTTGGTTGGTTGTGTTTGGTTTGACTATTTGGATTATTTGTTTATCAAATAATTACCATAGAATCACATGTTATCATACGAAGATTGAGCACTCATATTGTTTGATATTAGTTTAGAAGATATGATGGGAGCTTAATCTAAACTCAAATATTTGTAAGTTCCAACGGTAGCTTTTACTTGGCTGTGCAGATGGGCTTAAACATCTAGTAAAAACCAAGTCAAGTAAACTAATGGTACACACACGTCAGTCATCTATCATCAATCTGTATGGACACAAATAGCATCATTTTGTGGACATAAATGAGACTGATGGATGAATATATCAATTTAGAATAAGTCAAGGTTAACTGTCCATCCAAAGTTAGTGGACATAGATAAAGAAGTCTATAATGAGCTTTCATTTCAAGTTACAAAACCAATCAAAATTGGGACCAATTTGTGAACAAACAAGTAGAAATCAGTCATTATAGTCGACTCTGAACGGGTCCAAGTAAACTATGAAAGGTGTATGATTAAATCAGTCAAATTAAAATCATATATGATTTATGGATACCAAGTGAACTATAATTTTTTCTTTGAGTCTAAATTAATCATCTTTGAATCATATAATTTGATAGTTTTAAGTGATAAAATCATAGAACCACAACCAATGGATGGCCTGATCGTAAATCGACCATCATAATGTATACACATAGGCATTCAAGGAATATTTATATATTTTATTTTTATCGTCAATATATATAAACTCTTTCAATTTTTTTTTAAGATTTTGGGCATAAACTATATTTTATTTTATCGTCAATATATATAAACTCTTTCAATTTTTTTTTGGATTTTGGGCATCTAGCTTTCTGCAAGCCAGCTCAAGTTTATAGGTAGGATTTCAAATTTAAATTAACATCAACGAATAACTTAGAAAAAAATTAGGGGAATTCTATTCCCACACCTCATTATCTATTTGCACACCCTGGAATTTCAATACGCATCGTATAGAGCTATACGATGCGTATTGAAAAAGTTAAAAAAACATTGCAGACTGACAGGTGCAGGTGTTGTCTGGCAGCTGGCATCATGCGCATCGTATAGGCCTATACGATGCCTATTGGCACCCTGAATTTTTTAAGTTTATTTTTGGTGTGTTGTGTTGGGATTTTGGTGTTTTGGGTTTGTTATTGGTGTTTATTATTAGTTATTTTTATTTTAATAATTTTTAAAATCTTTATTATTTTTATATCGTTAAGTATCGTATTATTTTTATATCGTACCGTATCACATTTTTAACTTAATATCGTATTATCGATTGTACGTAACCAAGCATATCAATTTAAACAGTTAAAATAAACAATCACAAATACAAATAAACTGAAACTGCAAATTTAATTACATAATAAGTTTGTACATACACGGGCAATTGTTCAAAATACATAAACCGTCAAAATACAACAAAAGTACAACGATCCTAAAGTGGTGGATCCTGAGTGGTGCCTGAGGGCCCCGCCCCCGCAGTGCCTGAGGTCCCCGCCCCCTGATCCGAACCGGACTGCTCACCACGCCGGAATGCCTAGATCGCCTACATGAGAAGACGCTCCATACGGCCGTGAGCGGCCTCCATCCGCGCCTGCATCCGGTCCTCCAACTCAGCCAGCGCACGTGCCACAGCTGGATCGAGCTCGTCGTTGAATACGTGCTGGGGGTACTGAGGCACCCCATGTGGTTGCGCCTGCTGTGCCGGAGCACCTAACGGAAATGGAACCGACGTGGGAGATGATGGTGGCTCAACGTGGTCACCATCGTCTTCATCGCCGCCGTCGCCTTCTGCAGCATCACCATCCGCCGACTGACCCTCACCCTGTGCCGGCTCCAGAAGCAACTCCGGTAGCTTATCTGGGAGAGCGACGGGCTCGAAGACCTGCCCGTTCTCTCCTATAAGTCACAGACTGAGCCCCGGGAAGTCACGCGTCATGTGCTTGCCGATCAGGGTAGCACGGGTCAACAAGCTCGGCTCCACCACACCCCCTTCCGAGAATAACTGGTCCTGCTGGGAACAAGGCCCAAGGGGACGGCGATACGTGTGATGTACGCCCCCCCCCCCTCGGTACAGCGCAGACCTGTCCTGCCTGTGGAACGCCGTCGCGAACCACTGGGCTAGGCAGCGATGAAGGGCGTACCTCTCCCCCCATATAAGGCAGTACAGGTAAAAGAGATCCCCCTGAGTGCACCACTCACGACTCTGCTTGTGTGGTGCTATAGATGTGGCAATAAGCTTGTGCAGGTAGCGGTAGAGGGGATCGGTGATATAGGAAGCCCTCTGCTTCGACGTCCTGCCGAAGCGATGCTCGCTGATCACCTGCCAGAACCGCATCAGAGTCGTACGGGGGGCCATCCATATGCCGTCGGTGTAGATGGGGGTGTCTAACTCCTCCACCACGTAAAGGCCAGAGTGCTCGGTAAACCGTCTGAGTGACATCAAATGCCACTGCCCCGCTAGACGAAAGCTAACCTCTATCCACGGGTCGTCCTCGTCGTCATCCTCCTCTGAACGGTCTGCAGGCCTGGGAGCTTAGTCGAAACTCGACAAAAACTCGCACGCCATGACCCTGTAAGACGGCGTGTATGCCATATCGAACAACCTGTCACACAGTGTGGTTAGTATGCATGTCGTATACAAAACAAAGAAAAAACAGTAACAAATAGTATACCTCGACCATGGAGTATCGTCTTCGATGAACCCTCGGGCTCTCGCCGCCTCCGCGACCTCTTCTAGAGCACCCCAATCGAGGGCACAGTGGTCGCCGATCTCCATACGATGAAACTTTTCACATCTGTGATAAGCCTCGCTCCCCTCCTCGAACCTCAAATAATCATTCTCCAATAGGGGATCCTCTCCAGGGTCAGCGCCACGCCCGCGCCCACGTCCAGTGCCACGCTCGCACCCACGGCCGCATCCACGACCACGCCCACCAGGCACCGCCACCGCGATCAACGCCCCCGCCGCTCCATGTGCGCGGCCACGTCCACCTCGACCGCGACCGCCACCTCGACCGCCACCGCCACCTCGACCGCCACCTCCACCGCCACCTCCCCGACCTCTCCCTCTACCCATAGCGACTTCCATATCTGCATGATTAAACAATTTTAATCAATTTTTTTTTCAAAATATAACAATTTTTATTTAATTTAAAAAAAATAAAACACCGCCACCTCCCCGGACGACCCCGACTATATATTATAACTATTATCTATCTACGACGTATTAGGTTTCGAGGCTCGTTACGGACCTACGCGCGATACGGACGTTTCGACTAAAAAATAAAAAAAACTATATATTTACGACGTCTTAGGTTTCGACGCTCGAAATGGACCTAGTCGCGTTACGGACGACCCGAACGGTATATTATAATTATTATCTATCTACGACGTATTAGGTTTCGGCGTTCGTTAAGGACCTACGCGCGATACGGACGTTTCGACTAAAAAATAAGAAAAAACTATATATTTACGACGTCTTAGGTTTCGACGCTCGAAATGGACCTAATCGCGTTACGGACGACCCGAACGGTATATTATAACTATTATCTATCTACGACGTATTAGGTTTCGAGGCTCGTTACGGACCTACGCGCGATACGGACGTTTCGACTAAAAAATAAAAAAAACTATATATTTACGACGTCTTAGGTTTCGACGCTCGAAATGGACCTAATCGCATTACGGACGACCCGAACGGTATATTATAATTATTATCTATATACGACATATTAGGTTTCAACGCTCGTTACCGACCTACGCGCGATACGGACGTTCCGACTAAAAAATAAAAAAAAACTATATATTTACGACGTCTTAGGTTTCGACGCTCGAAATGGACCTAATCACGTTACGGACCACCCGAACGGTATATTATAATTATTATCTATATACGACGTATTAGGTTTCGGCCCTCGTTACCGACCTACACGCGATACGTACGTTTCGACTAAAAAATAAAAAAAACTATATATTTACGACGTCTTAGGTTTCAACGCTCGAAATGGACCTAATCGCGTTACGGACGACCCGAACGGTATATTATAATTATTATCTATATACGACGTATAAGGTTTCGACGCTCGTTACCGACCTACACGCGATACGGACGTTTCGACTAAAAAATAAAAAAAACTATATATTTACGACGTCTTAGGTTTCGACGCTCGAAATGGACCTAATCGCGTTACGGACGACCCGAATGGTATATTATAATTATTATCTATCTACGACGTATTAGGTTTCGGCGCTCGTTAAGGACCTACGCACGATACGGACGTTTCGACTAAAAAATAAAAAAAACTATATATTTACGACGTCTTAGGTTTCGACACTTGAAATGGACCTAATCGCGTTACGGACGACCCGAACGGTATATTATAATTATTATCTATATACGACGTATTAGGTTTTGGCGCTCGTTACCGACCTACGCGCGATACGGACGTTTCGACTAAAAAATAAAAAAAAAACTATATGTTTACAACGTCTTAGGATTCGACGCTCGAAATGGACCTAATCGCGTTACGGACGACCCGAACAGTATATTATAATTATTATCTATCTACGACGTATTAGGTTTCGACGCTCGTTACCGACCTACGCGCGATACGGACAATTCAAATGTTCTTGAAAAAACACTGAATTTATGAACCTATACGATGCGTATAGGCTGATACGTATCGTATCAGTTCAAATGTTCTTGAACAAACAATGAAATTATGAACCGATACGTATCGTATAGGTCGATACGCATCGTATCGACCCATCTTTTCTTGACAAAAATTTGAAATGATACGATGCGTATAGGCCGATACGCATCGTATCGATTCAAAAGTTCTTCAAAAACCCCAAAAAAACCCCAATTTTCAACCCAAAATTCACAATAAACCTACGGCTAAAATGCAAAATCTAACACGTTAAAATGATGAGGGTGTGGAGATGAATACCGTACTAGTCTTCGATCTTGAAATCTCGAGCGTATGTCGACCGTATATATACCACCGTATGTGTGTGTATTTTGAGTTTTGTTTGTTTTTGGATCGTATAAACCCCCTGTGTTTTAAGGGGTTATATCGTTTTCTCATTCTATACGCATCGTATAGATCTATACGATGGTTAGTAAATTACCAATATACCCCTGTTTTTCAAATAAATCCAAGGGATAATACGCATCGTATAGGTCTATACGATACGTGTGAAAGGGCAATACGATACAACTTTGGCCTATACGATCGTATATGCCATAGTTTGAAAATTTGGTTTTTCGTGTTTTCCTCGGTTCGACGCGTATACGAGTCGTTTTTGATGAAATTTCGCATATTTTGTGGTTTATGACGTATGACTTCAACATACGTCGTTTCGGTGACGTTCGGTTGCGTGCGAATATCGTGTTTTACGATTGTGTACAGTTTTGTTTGAAGTCCACTTGTACTCCATAGTGCCGTGTTATATGTATACGTTCGTGGAAAATATCATTAGTCGCGTATTTTAGCGTACTTGAAAGCATTATATCGTATTTTAAGGTATTTTAACATATTTTCATGTATCTTATATTATTTTAAGGTATTTTAGCGCCTTTTAGCGTATTTCGGCGTATTTTAGCGTATTTAATTGTATTTTGACGTATTTTACCGTATTTTCGAACATTTTAGCGTACTTTAGAGCATTATATCGTATTTTAAGGTATTTTAACATATTTTCATGTATCTTATGGTATTTTAAGGTATTTTAGCGCATTTTAGCGTATTTCGGCGTATTTTGACGTATTTAATTGTATTTTGACGTATTTTACCGTATTTTCGAACATTTTAGCGTATTTTAGCGCATGTTAGCGTATTTTAGCATATTTTCATGTATCTTATGGTATTTTAAGGTATTTTAGCGTATTTTGAGGTATTTAATTGTATTTTGACGTATTTTACCGTATTTTCAACATTTTAGCGTATTTTAGCGCATGTTAGCGTATTTTAGCATATTTTCATGTATCTTATGGTATTTTAAGGTATTGTAGCGCATTTTAGCGTATTTCAGCGTATTTTGACGTATTTAATTGTATTTTTACGTATTTAATTGTATTTTGACGTATTTTACCGTATTTTAGCGCATGTTAGCGTATTTTAGCATATTTTCATGTATCTTATAGTATTTTAAGGTATTTTAGCGCATTTTAGCGTATTTCGGCGTATTTTGACGTATTTTACCGTATTTTTGAACATTTTAGCGTATTTTAGCGCATGTTAGCGTATTTTAGCATATTTTCATGTATTTAATTGTACTGTAACGTATTTTGACGTTTTTAGCGCATTTTCGAATATTTTACCGTATTTTCGTATTACAAATTAATCAATATAATGCATTGATTTGGCAATAAACAAATAGAATACATTATACAAATAAATTATTGTTTAAAATTACAAATCAATCAATAACAAGCAATGTATGGTCAATGTTAGGCTTCATTAGCATATCATACTACGCTATCCGTTCCGTGTAGTTTTCCGTCCAACGTAAAGCTTCTTGGCGCGCGCGTCTACTCCATGTAAGGTTCGGTGGCGGCATTGGATAGTCCCCTTCAAGTCTGACGTGGATGAAATGACCACGATTAACAAATAACAGTGAAACGAACTGATGGGGGTCACGTGCGTACTTTGGATCATATAGGGGAAATACAGTAGAACAACCTTGGATGTCTAATATGTGAACAATCACACCAAACCTATTGGCAAGAAGGAGTGCTGCTTGAGGCATCTCCATCCAATGTTCCCTGGGTGCCATTCCAACCCCGGTAAAATTTATTCTCTGTACTTGTTGGTCGTAGTCCCCTAGTACTTCACTATCGAAGATGTACTCCCACATTTCTTTGTTCGGACCCGTCAGCTCTTCAAGTAGTTGGTTTCGAATATGCCCAAAGTAATCTTGTTCAAACCCTAAACCCACAGCCGCCGCCCGAAACCCACAATGTCCATCCGCCCTGACATCTTTTATTCTTGAAATGTACGGGTGGAACACTTTTGGAAATTGTTTTTTGTATCTATGCGCATATTCAAGCATTCCCTCATCAGTGATTAACGGAAAGGCATTGCCCTTGCCAGGCTCTTCTTCACGTGAAGATGTTGAACGACCGCGTCGATTTAACGACCTTTGAGACTTTAGAGACATTGCAGACGTAGACGGTATTAGGGAATCTTGCGATCGTACATAAGAGCTATGTCGAGGAGGGTCACACCTACTTGGTTGTCTGGGAGGCCCAACTGAGCTATCTCTAGCAGCTTGCTCTTTTCTTTGTTGTTGGACCTTGGAAGTTGGTCGCCCGCGAGTGTTTTCTTGTACGACAGGCGGTTTTTTGTTGCTCATATATGGGTTTACCACCGCCATGATCTTCGATAAGACGCTTTTCCTCACTTGCGGGGGTTGGGTAGACAATTTTTGCTTCACATATTCTAATTGTTTGTCTACATCAACATCTTCCTCATCAAAATTTGATGCGTTCAGGTCAAGTTTTCTCCAGAAAATGTCTATATCTTCGAGCTGAATGATGCAGTCTGCAAAACAAAAACAAAAAAACAGCATTAGACAATCATATTAAATTAAGACAACAAAACATTTTTTATAAGTCTATACGTACCTGTATTCTGCAATCTCTCCAGGCGACATGCACATAACAACCCGGCACCCGAGTACAGCTGGCAGCCACATGTTGATCCGAATGACCGCAACGTGTCTATTCTCCGTGTTAGCTCGTTTTCCAATAGGTTAAGAGCATGGATGGAAACTTTAAGAAGTAGGTTGGAAAACAAAGGAATCTGAAGGTGGCTGTTCATTCGCTTGGTACGGCTTTCTTCGAAGGATTTCTTTATTTGCGCATATTGCTTTAGTACCAAGGTGTCCACCTTTTTCACCAGCGATTCCAGACTGCATCTCGGTGTAGTAAGCTGTTTCTTTAATGCAGCATGTGCGCCTTCAGCTCTGTTTGTTATACTTTGCAAGAATGTCAGGGTTTGATTGTCCATGCAGATACGAACAATTTTCTGGAGGTGCTTAACCAGTTATTCCATAGGTAATTAAAAACATCTGAATAAAATAAACATATTCAAATTTTATATCAATCTGTATGAATGTATTTACTTAGAGAGAACATACATGTAAGTTGTTGATTGACAAGGTGTCTCTGAAGGTTGAGGACGTTATATTTGTATAACTCTTCGGTAGCGGAATTACACACTGTTTTCCACTGATTTATAAAGGCTTCCCAATCTTGCCCATTAAACGAACCCTTGCAGTGCTTCATAATATTTTGTAAGATGTGGAACCTGCAGAGATATCTGTGTGCGCCAGGGAATATTTTTCTACACGCGTTTATCAGTGCCTGGTCCCTGTCCGTTAGAATTACACGCGGCTCCATGCACTCGTGCAGCATAGACCTGACCCTCTCCAATACCCAGACGTACGTTGCCTCCTGCTTGTTTGAAAGAAATGCATGCGCAACACAGAAGGTGTGGTTTGTCGACGACATAACCACAACTTGCAAAAATGGAAGATTGTACATGTTAGTCTTGTAGGTAGCGTCGATCATAAGCACATGCGGGAATGCCCTCCACATTTCAAAGGACTTATCGTGACAGAAAAATATATGCTGAGCGACGTTGGTGGAAGGTTCCGCCTGTATGTAATAGGTCATCTTTTTTTCCTAGAGGATTTGTTCTAGTCGCTGCATGGGAGACGGTTTTTTCTCGAACTTCGCGGCCCTAATCTTTTGGCGAGCGTTGTGTATGTCTTTCGGAACACATACGTTCTCAGGGTTCTGTTCGGTTACGGCCTTCCAGATTGTATGGGGCTGTATGTCTTGATCTGTCAGCTCTTGCACCAGCCTAAACTCATTAGGAGTAAGCCTCCTGGCATACGCGTAACCCTCCAGATGTTCAGCAGGGCCGTGGTTGTGCGCCTCGTTAAAATTTTTGTTCAGATAATCTATCCGCCAAGACATACAGCCCCGGTCGAGACAACCTATCACCATAAAAAAGGCACGCGCATTTTTTGCTGCCGGTTTTCCTAACCGTGGCCTTACTCCCATGCTCGCCGCTACGACAACATTGGAGCCACACCCGGTTATCCTTGGACAGTCTGGTAACAATTATGTATCCGTTGGCTAAACCCCTTCGTTTTACCCAACTTTCCAAATCATCGCGGGATAAAAAATCCTAAAAACATAACAAGTAATTTAAAAAAATATAACAATTTTGAATGTACTTTTTTAAAAATTCTTAAAAAAATATTTGATTAATATTTAAAAAAATAGTTGATTAATATTTAAAAAAATATTTTAATGTATTTTTTTATAATATTTAAAAAATATAACAGGTTTAATTAATTTTATAAAAACATTTCATATAACATTTATTAATTAATTTTTATCCTATTTGAAAAATATAACAATTTTAATGTATTTTGTATTAACAATTGTATAATAATTTAACAGAAAAAAATATAACATTTAACAAAAATATATATCGTTCGTACCTGATCAGTTTTGTACGAAACTTCAGGGTAAGCGGGTGTCTCGTCACCCAATGACTCTTGCACGGGTGGCTCGTCACCCAATGACTCTTGCACGTAAGAAGGGTGACTAAGGTCTCCTTGTCCGTACGAGGGACCACTAACGAAAACGTTATTGCCATATTCTTCCTGTCCGTACGAGGGAACGTAACCGGGTTCATAAAACGGAGACCTATAACCTTGATCATGGCTACACGCCTTCAAATCTGGTAGCAACGGTTGGCGGGGCATAGTAGACTAAAAAAAACCATTGGGTAAAAGGTAATGGTAAGTTTAACGCCGAATAGAAAAAAGTAAATATATATACCTACATGGTTGAGGTCTGGCAACGACGATTCATTATGACGGGGACGATAGCCCGACATGACCTCGTGCGATTGATCATAATTTCCACCCAAATCGTAAGAATCAGGGACATTAGACCCCGCCTAATACAAACGGTGTGCTAAGTATTTCATAAACAAAAAAAAAACAGAATAAGTTAAAAAAATGATATACCACACTGCTATCCGAAATAAACGTGCTCGTGTCCGCCTCAGATGGCTCACCGAAAACATAGTTGTACCAAGACATGTTTGTTAGTGAATGTGAATATATAACAAAGACGATATATATCGTCTTCTTCGTCGTTTAAATAGGGGAAGAAGAATTCAAATTCAGAAAGGAATACGAGTCGTATAGCCCTATACGATGCGTATAGGGCATACGTCAATCACTTTACGTCACTCAACAGTGACGGAAAGCTGATCGTACTTTCTAAAAAAAGTAATACGCATCGTATAGGCCTATACGATGCGTATTACTTTAACCCCCGTGAGACAATGTCAGTCAAGTCTTTGACTGACACAGAATTAATTACCAACACAATACGCATCGTATAGACCTATACAATGCGTATTGAGGGTGTCGATTTAATAAGCCAAGGTGTGCCAATAATACGACCCAAAAATTATATCCAATCCTGGTACTTGTAAGTTTCTTAATCATTAGAGTTATAATTATATTGTAAACAAACATGTTGTAATTCTTACGCTACTAAAATATTATGTATAATAATAAACTAGGTGTAGTACCCGTGTAACCACACGGGTAGGTTTAGTAATGATCGAAATGAAATACTAAAAAACAGATTATAATATATCATTTAAATTTTGGTCTTTATTTCTATATCTTTATAAAGTAATGTTGAAGACAGTATGTGTGACCACATGGGTAGTTTTAATAACCACCGAAATAGATTATAATACATCATTTAAATAGTTTGTATTTAGTTCATGTTTGATATAGAAATTAGCTAACTAACTCAAAATTTCTTGTCTAAACTGAAAGCATGACCTAATTTTATATTGTCTAATAATTAAAGCCTGACCTAATTCAAATAACCAAATGTTATTAAACAGTTCAATAAAGGCCCTTATATTTGATCCAATTAAGCTTACTAATGGATTAGATTTTGTAGGCCCGTTCAAACCCTTCTATCAAATATGGATTAGATTTGTTAAAGACATGTATCAAATGTCCTTAATACCCTTATCCATTAATATCCCTTAATATTCGTTAATACCCTTATCCCTTAATACCCGTAACATAGGTAGATTTTCATCAGATTATCATATATCATTTAAATTTTGGTCTTTAGTTCTATTTATACTATATTAGACCATGTTTTATAGATAAGTATTATTTTAGTTTAATCTTTTCTAATTAATTTATATATAATCCTCCTACTAAATATTATTTAGTTTAATTTCTTATGGATAATTATTTTTTAGTTTAATCTCCTTGTCATCATGACACTTCTCCAAAATTGCAACTTGACTGTTATAAGTTGTATGAAATGACTAACATCATCACCGATCATTATCATCATCACACTTCTCCAAAAATCTCCAAATATCTCTCTCAACTCTCAACAGTCAACACAGATCTTCATCATCTTCATCCAGCTTCATCATCTTCATCCAGCTTCATCATCTTCATCCATATTCATCTTGAAATCAGAGGTTTGATTTTTGGTTCCATTCGATGATTTGAATGTGTTTATATTGTGAAAAAACAGAGGGTTGATTCTGGGTTTGATTTTGGGTTCCATTCGATGATTTTGGGTTGATTTTGGGTTCCATTCGATGATTTTGGGTTGGTTTTGAAAAAAACAGAGGGTTGATTTTGGGTTTGATTTTAGGTTCCATTCGATGATTTTGGGTTTGATTTTGGGTTCCATTCGATGATTTTATGTTGGTTTTGAAAAAAACAGAGGGTTGATTTTGGGTTTGATTTTGTGATCCATTCGATGATTTTGGGTTTGATTTTGGGTTCCGTTCGATGATTTTGGGTTGATTTTGAAAAAACAGAGGGTTGATTTTGTTCATCATTTTGGGTTCCATCCGATGATTTTGGGTTGATTTTGAAAAAAACAGAGGGTTGATTTTGTTCAAAATGCATCAAAACAGAGGTTTTGAATGTGTTTTGGTTTTGATTTTTGTGGGTTTAGGGTTTAGGGTATCAAAACAGAGGTTTTGAATGTGTTCCTATTTTGATTCTTGTGGGTTTAGGGTTTAGGCTATCAAAACAGAGGTTTTGAATGTGTTTTGGATTTGATTCAATGATTTGAATGTGTTCCTCATTTTGATTTTTGGTTTTGATGATAACAGTTATTTGGTTTTGGTTTGATTCGATGATAACAGTTATTTGGTTTTGGTTTGATTCGATTCGATTCGATGATAACAGTTATTTGGTTTTGGTTTGATTCGATGTACAGAATGGCTGCGGATGTAAAGATACGCAAAACACCAACTACGAAGGCAAGAACACTTGACAACCTCCTAGAAGATGCGGTGCACATAAGGAAGTGATTAATATGAATGAATACAACCCCAGTGGAGCTCTTCGATTTTCCTTGAAATTCCAGAGCTCGCTAATTACATATCTACCACTTGGGTTATATTCATTCATATGAATGAATATAACCCCAGTGGCTATGAATGAATATAACCCCAGTGGCAGATATGTAATTAGCGAGCTCTAGAATTTCAAGGAAAATCGAAGAGCTCCACTGGGGTTGTATTCATTCATATGAATGAATATAACCCCAGTGGCAGATATGTAATTACCTACACTGAGGTTATATTCATTCATATCTGCTACATTCCGAAGTGCACCCGTCAGTAACGATCCACAATTGCTTGTGGTGGTATGACGTTTTGTCTCTGTATTGTATGTGCAAAAAACTTGGATTTCTTACGGTTACATCGCTTGCAAGCCTCCGCCTCTCCAGGATTTTCCGCTATACGCCTATAAGATTCAACCAAAAAGTTAATCACCATTACGCTTAGATAAATCAGCAACTCTTCCGGAAGATATCCTCCTTTCATCAATTACAATAGATAAATCAACATTCAATGAATGATTAATAGTTATAAGAAAAGTTTATACAGCATACAGTTTGTAATATTTGTTAATGGGCTGCTCTCAATGTTATGATTTGTCGATTCAAGTTGTGTGATCATTGAAGATACAAACAATGATAGATTGGTGAATTATACTTAGTGTTGTTAAAACACTGTTTTGAAAACACTTTTGGCTTAAAACATTGGTTTAAAAAACTTTCCTTAAATCAACAGTAGTTTCAAACAGTGTTAACCCAAAACTGGTTTCAAAACATATCATTAAGGATTACACTATTATAACCGAACAGTGGTTTCAAACACTGCTAACCTTAACCAGTGATTCTATACAATATAAATGACAAACTAAACTACTGCTTCTTCCTTCCATTGTTGCATGTCAAGTTATGAAATGTTTGACAGTCAGTGGTTTCTTCAAAGTTGTTGTACACAAGCAACACTTAATGGACAACAGTTATAGTATACAAACAGTGGATGAGGGCCATCAGATGTTATAACCATTTTCAAGGGGAAAGTCTAATGCAAACAACTGTTTATGATGAATAGCAGTGGACAGTATTTAGAAAACATATATTTAAGCACAACAGTAGTTAGGGGTAAGGAAATGATAATGATTTGAAAGACTATTAAATCAGCAAGTGTTTAATGAGATTATGTTGAATGATTTTGTTGAATGATTTTGTCTTGCGTAAACACAATATCATTTGCAACATCTGTTGATCGTGATTTATGAAATACCTGCAAGAATGCCATCCTTAACAAAATACATTTTGGATACAAATTGTCAATCTTTATATGCCACCAGTTTTTACATTCCACTGCTTCATTCCAAGCAGGGCTTTGGTCTTTAGCAGCACTTATTTTAGGACAGTAGATTAAGTAGCAACACTTTGTCTGGGGCAGTTGTTGTACACAAGCAGCACTTAATGGACAACAGTTGTAGTATACAAACAATGGATGAAGGCCATTAGATGTTATAACCACTTTCAAGGGAAGGTGTAATGCAAACAGCTGCTTATGATGAATCCACTGATGTGGATCACTGTTATTTGGCCCAAACAAATAACGACTTTGAAGGGGAAAGTCTATTTCAATGTTTAATAATAATATTATGCTATTGAAAAATAAGATGGTGGTACCTCTTCAAGGGCAAATACACCCCAAATAGAACAAAAAACACAAACAAATTACACAGAAGCCTATACAAAGTCCAACTTTTACAAAATTCTGCTAGCAATAAACACTTCTTCATTCGATATTAAATAGTATTACAAAATTCTGAGTTTGAAAAATATTAAAAACTAAACATTACAATTAACACTTCCTAGGATATCTGTTTCTCTCGCCTTCCTCCATGCAATTTCATTTTTTGTTTTAATTTGCAGATCTGCTAGCATATCACAGGTCTTCTGATCTTGTTTCAACAGATGTGTCAAAAACTCTTCAGCTTTTTCTTTAAACTCTGATGGAGGAGAAGAGACAACTTCGTCCAGCAGTGCAATGCTACTCCACGTCTGCTTATAATATTTATCACTTACCAACGCAACTTTTTTGTTGACTTCTTCAGCTTTTCTCTGTTCATGGAGTGACCATCTTGAATATTCAATTTTAAGATCGGTATTATCCGACCAGTGGTAGAAGGTTTTGCTTGCCATTTAGAAAGAGTGTGGGTGGTTTTGGACGTTTTGTTTTAGGATGAAGGGTTTTTTAAAAATGAAGTGTTGATGTTTTCAAGTAGAGCAATCATGATCCTTTATAGTGTTTGAAATATTTGATAGGATAAATGAAGAGACGTCTGCTAATAAAGATCATTTTTCAAAGATTTTACATTAAAATGTTTGATAAGGTAAATGAAGAGACATGTTGGCTATATACACGTTTTTCATTATTAAATCATTACATGTATCAGGTTTTTAAATATAAATTTTTATTTAATGGTTGCATTTAAACCTGACCTTTGGGCTGATAGATATCCTATATAATATCATTGCAAATTCAAACATTGTTTCATCATAACCAGATTCATTCAGTTAAATAGAAGAGCAACTCTTATTATTTTGCCTTAGCTGTTATAAATACATTAAAATGGAGTCACATACTGCAGCACAATCTGAGGATTTCAAGCAACACTTTATTAAAGAAATCAAAGAGCAAGTTTTTGCTGATAGGAGTACTCTTCAAGAGTTGAAGAGATGTTTTGACGGACTGCAACTTGGTGTGCTGACAAGAGACCAAGTTTCAAGAGACCTGAGGACGATGCCGACTACTTCCGTTCGTGACCTGTGTGTTGCGAACAATATAGAGTGTGGAGACAGAGACCTGGACTTCATGAGAAAGATCAATGACATACATCGAGAAGTGCAGTGCTCCATGGAGTTGTAGTTAAAATTTCTTCATTCTTGCTATTAGACTTTAAGTGTCTGATTACTTTTCTTTTTTTTATGTAATTGTAACTTTTTTTAATATTTATACAATAAACGATTTTCTAATATTTACCAACGCAAATTTGGTATCGTCGTTCAAAAAATAATAATAAATTTGGTATATGTATTATGTTATTTTATTTATAAAGCACCAAATTCCATGCATTTTCTACTAATTTTTAAAGAAATATCTAATTAACTCTTTTTTACTGGAATTTGGTGATTTGAATAGATGTTTTTTCTTTAATTTACTACTTTTATAAATTAATTATTGAAAGTTGTAAGGAGAAAAAAGTATGTTTGATTGTTTATAGATAAAAATAAAATAAAATATGTGGACGTAAGTGAGGCCATTTTGTCAAATAAAGAAGTGGAAGAGAGTTTTGGTTAGGATAATAAGACTAAGTTGCAGAACAATTTATAAAAAGTCGAGATAATAAATGAGACCGTTTTAGAATAAATCAATAAAGATATCATCCCCACACCCTTCTACATGATGGTGAGTAGTTCAATTAGTTTGAAATTAATTTTTTTCTTGGAATACATAATAAATAATTTCTCGCGCTCTGTTGTGAATCTGAAACGTGATACAACTTTAACATCGAAAGGTAGATAACTAGCAGGTGTTAAAATCTGTAACGCCTGATTTCAACCACTTTTACATCATTATCAAACTAGCAAAAAAATCTACGTCAAAACATTAACAAAAATAAGCATGTAATGTTAGGTCGATTTTGAATAGAGTTTATATGTATAGATAGATAAAAATAAGATCAAAAGTATTTACAAAAAGTAAAAATAATTTTTAAAACTATTTATTTATTATAAGGCAGAAGGGTGTGGAGGTCGTGTTTATCAATTAACATGGTATTAGAGCTCTACTCAATCCATGTTTATACGTGTTTATCAATTAACATGGTATTAGAGCTCTATTCGATCCATGTTTATTGTTTTCGATTACGTGTGAGTATGTAGTAAGCACTGATGGATGTAAACGTTTAATTATTAAGCCGTAATTGAGGACATGGGCGAAGGATAGTGGGGGCGGGAGGGGGCGGCCGACCCCTCGAACTTTTTGCTCAGTAGTGGAGAGTATGTAGTTTTTGTATAGAAATTTTTTGGTATATACGTTTTCGACCCCCCGTTTTATAGAAATTTTTGGTATATACGTTTTCGACCCCCCGGTCGGAAATCTCAAGCTTCGCCACTGATTGAGGATGAGTAATTTTGTGAAAATGTGATTGTAAATAATTGGATAATGTATATAAAATTAGGTAAAGAGGTAAATATTGGATTGGTATAGAAGTATGAGATGTTTGATTTTCGTATGTGTGCCTGTTGATGAAGTTGAGGGAGAATTTGAAGTCGCCAAACACCATCAACATTTAGGATATATGGACCAATGAGCATAAATGGAATAACAAACTCTATTAACAGGCTAAGAAAAACCAGCTCAATGGAGTTAGGTGTTATGAACACTATGGGTCTGGGCCCAACTAACATTTACAACCCATAACCAAGCAGCCCATTTCAAGGACCATCTGAGATTTATCATCTTGTTGATTAGTTAATATCATTTCGCTTCATTAGGATATAACTCCAGTAAGTTCCTAGCATCAGAAACTTAGCTGCAAGAAGCTTGAGAAGCGAGGCGATCGGGAAAACGCCTCAGGGTCTAGAGGCGGCGCATGTGGGTCAAAATTAGGGTCTGGAGGAGGCTAGAAAGTAACAACTGAAAGCCCGAAGAGATTATGAATCGGTTTACTTTTTGAAGGTTAATATGTAAATGGGACGAGAGAGATGAAGCTTTTGGTTGTACATAGAGCAATGTCTCGCGTATGTGAAGCTCCACCTTGTGCCTCGGCTTTTAGGACATAAACGCCTCGGAGGGCCTCATGTATACTTTAAAACAAACTTGGACACACAGTTCTTGACCAGGTGCCCTGACTTTATATCTGTCATCAATACTAGTGGCTCTAGACGAGTCCAAGTCATTTTTCTCACTAAGTAATAAGAATGACGGTTTGTTTGTAACGGGAAATCAAGAAACTAATCTATCTTTATGTATTTACTTGAGTATATACATTGTCGGATTGACACCTACTCAATTGTCATAACCCGTAATTTTGATAAAACTGTTGCTTACATTTGTTATTTTTAGTTTTCTTATATGTTAAATTGAAGACATCAACAGGCCATTACCGACCAGCATTTCCTCATATAAGGTATCTTCATAGACTTCATGCTTCTTTCGCTGATTCTGTAAAATGAAGCTTCTGGAAGCGTTTCTTGCTAAGTAAAAAGATTCCCTATATGACATTGTGAAGGGATCTTCAGATGAGTTTACTCACGCCAATGTGCAACTTGCATTGGCTGGTGTTGGGAAGCTACAAGAAATTAGGGAAACCCGTGCCCGCATTGTATGACATTTTTATTTTTCATTAAATTTACTTCATTTAAAATATCTACAAGATGTGGCAATATGGACGTTTTGATGGTGTAGAGACTGCAATATTAATATTGAAATAACACAGCTACAAGCACAAGATAATAACGCGTCGGGTTCTCATACAAGCACAAGATGTGGCAATATGGACGTTTTGATGGTGTAGAGACTGCAAGATGTGGCAATATGGACGTTTTGATAGTTAGGTGTTTCGGTTGTTTGGTTTAAGATCATAACGCGTCGGGTTCTCAAACAAGCACAAGAGATAGTGCTGTGATGCGGGTGTTCCCTGTTTAACCAGAGCACCCGGGATCGAGTCCTGTTCCACCTGGTTCTTCGCCTTTCTTTATTTTAATTTTCAATTTCAATAATAGACACATTCAGCCCTTGAACTTATAAATTCACTTTCAACTTTGAGAGTTTCAGCCCCTTTATCTTATAAGTTATCTATCTACTATAATAAAAAAAAAAACCAACTTTTGAACACGTGTCATTCATTAAAGTTATCCTCAAATTTATATTTATCTTATATTAATTAAATAAATAATAAATTAATATTAAATCTTATCATACTTTAATAAAATATTATCCTCAAATCTAAATTATTAATTTAATATATTTTTAAAACAAATACCCATCTTTCCTACTTATCTTATATTAAATATATAAATAATAAATTAATATTAAATGTTATCCAAATTTATTAAAAATATAACTTTTTTTATTATTTGGTATACAAAATTATATTTATTCAACTCGTGTAAAACGCGAGGTTTTTAAAAATATATATTTATTATTTACTATACCAAGTTACATTTATATAACCCGTGTAATACACGAAGTTTTTAAAGATATAACTTTTTATCATTTGCTATGTAAAATTAGATTTATTCAACACGTGTAATACACGGGGTTTTAAGGATATATTTTTTTTTATTATTTGGTAGATTTTTCAACCCGATTATACATGGGTTTTTTTCTAAAGATACGACGTTTTTAATATCTAATATACAAAATTACATTTATTTAATCTGTGTAATACACATGGTTTTTAAAGATTTTACTCTTTTTAGATCTATTTAACACGTATAATATATGGGGGTTTAAAGAAGTAATTTTTTTTAGAGAAAAATGCTCGGATAGTCCCTGTGATTTGCTCATTTTTCACCTTTAGTCCGTAACTTTTTAAAATTACAGCTATAGTCCCCATGTTTTACAATTTCGTTCTCGGATAGTCCCTGGTGCGGATGGAGGTTAGTTTTTTATGTTAAGTAGATGTGAAATTACAAAATTACCCTTACTATTAAAAATCACAATAGAATATAAAAAATCGAATTTATGATTTTAAAGAAAGTGGACCCACCTTTTTCTTATCCCTTCCGCTTTCTTTGTCTGAAACATTCGAACCACCACCACCATACTTCACCTCCACCACCACAATAAACCCTCCACACCTCCACCATAAAATCGGCCAAATCGAGACTTCCAATGAGCTCGAGTGTGTTCCATAAGTCATATACATATACACTAATCAAATTTAAACATACTGTAACCCCAATTTAAAAACAGAACTAACCAAATGTGTGGCAAGCTTGTTGAACACGATTAGCAGACCAATGGAGATCAAAAGGAAGCTTGATGAAACACAGGCTAACACTAAGGTTAACCTGTGGGGTTGTTTCTTCTATGGGTTCAATCTCTCTTTTTGCTCGTGAAATGGCTTGGTTCCTGCAAAACAGCAACACCGTTAGTCTCGTTAAGAGGGGAATATGGGGGTTTCCCTCTTAACCAGGCTCCGGCGTGAGAATAAGTACTGTTCTGAGGGAGAATAAACAGTGTGTGTTAAGTGTGAGAATATAGAGAGCAAGATGATCAACCTGGATGGTGAAGGGTCCTATTTATAGCCGGAGGGTGAAGAAGGGAGGGAGCAGCGGTGCCAGCTGTAGACGCGCGCCAGCTGTCCGACCAAGGGGAATATCCCCTTGGTCTCCTCTGCTGTGGTCAGTGTAGTGGTACACGTGGCGCGCCTGCATTTGCCTATTTTGGAAACGTCGTACTGGCGTTGTCGGACTGCTCCTGGATTCGTCGCAGGCCTACCTGGCGCTTGATGACTGGTGACACGTGTTGTCCTTTATGTCGGATGGAGCATCTTTGGTGCTGCCTTCATATTTTCCAGAAGCTTCTGGAAGCTTCTGGATGGTATCGTCGATGTCAGCGCCACGTAGGATGAAAAAAGTGGTATGGTCCTTGCCATGTGGGCAAGGAATTGGGACCATACCTCTTCAAGTCCCCCCAGTCCAGTGTGCCTTCTAGTTGAGTTGATCGCCTAGGAGGGATTCTGGACTTATGAAGGTAGTGTGTTTCCTTAGGACGTTTGTTGTGAGAGGCTTGAGGCGTTTGCACATGATGGGCGTATGGTTTTGAAAAAAGTGGACGCATGGACGCGCGGCGCATGGCGCATGGGTTTTGACTCCTTGCAAAGGTGAGCCAAGTGGACGCATGGCGCATGACGCATGGGTTTTGCCTCCTTGCAAAAGTGAGCCAAATGGACGCATGGCTCATGGGTTTTGATTCCTTGGAAAAGTGAGCCAAATGGACGCATGGCGCATGGGTTTTGACTCTTTGCAAAAGTGAGCCAAATGGACGCATGGCGCATGGGTTTTGACTCTTTGCAAAAGTGAGCCAAATGGACGCATGGCGCATGGGTTTTGACTCTTTGCAAAGGTGAGCCAAATGGGCGCATGGCGCATGGCGCATGGGTTTTGACTCTTTGCAAAAGTGAGCCGAATGGACGCATGGCGCATGGGTTTTGCTGTTGTCTTCAGGAGGAAGCTTTGGTCGTCTTGGGAAGGAGTGACTGATGTGACTGTCTGGTGTCAGTTGAACAGACGGCTTTTCAGTCACGTCAGCTACTTTATGTCATAATGGTCAGGCGGTTGTTGCACACGTTTCCGAAAAAAGATGATGGCGTCTTCTTTCTCCTCTGACGTGTCTCGCCTTGATTGGATGCTTTTTCAGATACTGACGCCTCCACTACCCATCGCATTAAATGCGATGGGTATAAATATATGGTGGTTTCCTCTTTCTTCTCCACTATTCAAAATTTGAATTCCGGATTTCTCTCATCTTCCTTCATTTTCTTTCCTTCTTTTCTTGGGTTCATCCGGATTATTGTTTGTTTTTTGGAAATGTCTTCTTCAAATCCTTCTTCGAGGAAGAGGAGGAACAAAGGTAAAACTCCGCCTGGCCCGGATCAGGCGGTGATAGGGTGGAAAGAGGAGGAATTCCACAACTTAGTAAGGGAGATGGGTTTTCTCCCTGAGTGGGGTGCTCAGTACCCTATCTCTGGTTCCACCGCCATGGATGCTCCTCCCGGGTATATGACGTTGTATGCTGCTTTCTTCCGGGAAGGCAACTTCAGGCTTCCAATGACTCGATTTACTGCTGATGTGCTGAGGGGTTATGGTCTCCACATATCTCAGATCAATGCCATCGGGCTCCCTCGTATTACTCACTTTGAGTTCGTTTGTATGGCTAACCGTTTGGACCCGACGTTTGAGATGTTCAACGTCTTCTACACCGTTTCATATACAAGTGGTTTTTACTCATTTAGTGCTCGTACCGGCGTTACTCCAGTTTGCTCTGTGCCGTTGAAGAGTCTCCATGACTGGAAGCAAAAAAAATTTTATATTCGCCAGGGTGTTGTTCCTGTGGATATGCATTATAGATCTGTGGGTGAAGGCATCCCCAAAGTGGATGTGGTTGCAAATTTTGCTGACCAAGATTGGTATAAGAGGTTGACTCGTAAAGCCACTCCGATAATCCAACTTGAGGAGATGGCGTTGGTTGGTGCCGGTATGAGCATGAAGTGGGTCCCTAAGCATCCATTGGGGGTTCCGGTTTATGGTCATGATGGCAAGTGTACGTTTTGCTTCATAATCCTTTTTTTTGTGTATGTTGTTCGTTGTATTGTTGTTGTTTTTTTGTTCCTTATCTCCGCCTTTTTATGCAGTAGGTTTCACGTTGTTGAACGTTTTGGATCTTAAGGCCCCGGGTGCAATGGTTGAGGCGATACAAAAACCTGATAAATGGCCCTGGTTGGATCAGATCCGTGCCCGTTTTCTGCATCCGAGCAATGAGAGTTTCACCACTTACGTTAACACTGTCTTAGGTGAAGATAGTGAGAATGATGATGAAGCATTTGATTCCATTCGAGAGGAAGTTATCGTTCTCTCGAGTGATGGGTCAGGCAGATCTTTTGAAGACCTAACCTCTCGTTTCGCGCGTGCAGGTCCGGCGCAGGGGGTTGTGCATGAACCGGTGAACGAGCCTGTTGGTGATGATTTGGAGGTTCCAGTCGAAACTGTTGACCCGTTGGAGACGAGGAGAAAGGCGAAAGCGGACAAGCCGGAAGGGAAAGGGAAAAAAGCTGAAGAAACTGCCACTGAGCCTCCTCGTAAGCGACCTCATACTCATCGTATCCTTGATTATGTTGTCGTTTCTGATACGTTGCCCGGTTTAGGAGTTGGAGAGAAAAGACCTGAGTCGGACCCTGAGGACCGCGCGACTCTAACAGAGATAATGCAGAAGAAGATGTTTGAGGATAGCAAGCGAAAGCTTGATGAGCAGGCTGTGCTGTTGTGCTTGCATCAAAGAAGATTAAGCTCCAAAAAGAGGATCCTCCTGCCCCTTCTGAATCGGAGGTTGACATGGGTGTTTTTGCTGAGAAACCAGGGCATTTGTTGCAGAAGATTTTTGAGGCTTCTGGTATTCGTTTTTTCAGTTTCTCGTTTGTCTGTTTGTTTTTGCTTGTTTTCTTTTCTCTTGTCTGAATGTGCTGCTCGTTTTTGGAGCAGGTGCCAAAACAGCCAAGACAGGACACAAGATAGATATTTCGAAAATTACTCCTCCGGATTCTCCGCCGTCTAGGACATTTGGGTTGTCTCCTCCTCATGAGACTCCTGACGGGAAGAAAAAGGAAGATGTGAATGTTGAACAGGTTGGAAAAGGTGGTGGTAATACTGGTGGTGATGTGGCCGGTGCTGTTGGTGGTGACCGTGGCAAGAACGTTGAAGTTGAAGTGGAGGTAAGTGAAACTACTCCTCATCAAACGGTGTATACAAAACGCCCACCGGGTGATGGTGGTGGTGCAACCTCAGGTGCTGTCCGCAGCCCTCAGTTTGAAAAGGTGCATGCTGATTCTTTTGATACGACGAATCCTGCTTGTGATGATCTTCCGCACGCCCCCCGTTGGAATTTGACCCAGGGTTCCAGGATGAATGATTTGGATAACTGTCATGAGTTTTTCTCATTGACTCTCCCCCCGGCTGAAAGGATGTTCCAGAAGAGGCGCCGCCGGTTGGAGCTTTTGGATGAGCATGTTCAAGCCGGGGTCAACTTCTGGTCCACTTCACAGGAAATTGTCCGTGAGTGGAAACTGATGGGGGAAGACACTCTCGAGTTTGAAAATGAGAAGAAGCTATTTGCGGAAGAGAAAGAAAAATTCAACGCTGAGAAGAAGGGGTTGGTATGGAGGTTAGCTGATGCAGAGGAGAAACTCGCCCAAGAGAAGCAGATCAACTCTGATAAGCAGAAGAGTTGGGAAGCTGCGTGCGAGCGTACCAATGCAGAGCTGAAAACTCAACGTGACACTGTTGTACGTTTGGCTGGTGAGAAGACTGAGCTTACTGAGGAAGCTCAAAGGGCGCGCGTCGCGTTTGAGAAGAAAGAGAAGGAGTATATTGATCGTATAGCTAAGCTAGAGGAGCTTACAAGGCGGTATGAGACTACTGAACGTCTTCTTCAAGAGAAAACCGTTGAGTGTAATGCCTCTGAAGTCCTTGCCGAGGAAGCGTCAGCTGATTGCAAGTGGTTGCTCTCGCGCGCGGTGCCTCTGGTAACTTCTTTTACTTTATTTTGTGACTTTCGTGAATCGTCCCTTATTTGTGTGTTTCTCGCAGATTGCTGATCGCATTGTCAACTCTCACGCGCTTGCCAATTATATGTTTGAGCTGGGGCAAGCTGGTTACAGCAGCGGGCGTAAGGATGGGTACAACGAGGGTAGAGCTGCGGCGGTTAATAAGGAGAAAGAGCATCGCTTTGAGTTATGGAAGGAGGATTGTGGTGCAGCCTATGCTGAAAAAAGACAAGAGTTTTCGTCTTTGGAGTTTGCTGTGGTTAAGGCTGCGAAGAAATTGGCACGAAAACCTGATGGGGTTGCCTTGCTTAAAAAGGCTCTTGGCGATGAGGGCGGTGCTGCTGGAGGTGTCGGGCCCAGTCATCCTGAATGAGGGACTCCGGCCTGCGCGCCGCGTATGACCTTGGTTGGTCTTGTTTTTGACAATTGCATGAACAATTTAACTTTCTTGTTATGCTTGCGGATATTTGGCTATGCTTTGACGTTTGTTATGCTAATAGTTGTTTGTTTTTATGCGAATTTTGTTATCGTCATAATATGTGCATGTGTAATTACTTTGATTCAGGTATCACGAATGAATCATGGCGCTGACAGGTTGTGTTGTGTTTATGACAACGTTTTATTCTGTCGTTTTCATGCGAAGGTTGGATCGTGAATACGAAGTGATCGAGTTACAGGTTATTGTGTAGACCCAGCTGTTCTCAGCCTTGGGGGTGCTTACAATGTTTGTTTGTCCTGTGTTCGATGTTTTCGTGTTTATGAAGAGGTATGGTCCCAATTCCTTGCCCACATGGCAAGGACCATACCACTTTTTTCATCCTACGTGGCGCTGACATCGACGATACCATCCAGAAGCTTCCAGAAGCTTCTGGAAAATATGAAGGCAGCACCAAAGATGCTCCATCCAACATAAAGGACAACACGTGTCACCAGTCATCAAGCGCCAGGTAGGCCTGCGACGAATCCAGGAGCAGTCCGACAATGCCAGTACGACGTTTCCAAAATAGGCAAATGCAGGCGCGCTACGTGTACCACTACACTGACCACAGCATAGGAGACCAAGGGGATATTCCCCTTGGTCGGACAGCTGGCGCGCGTCTACAGCTGGCACCGCTGCTCCCTCCCTTCTTCACCCTCCGGCTATAAATAGGACCCTTCACCATCCAGGTTGATCATCTTGCTCTCTATATTCTCACACTTAACACACACTGTTTATTCTCCCTCAGAACAGTACTTATTCTCACGCTGGAGCCTGGTTAAGAGGGAAACCCCCATATTCCCCTCTTAACGAGACTAACGGTGCTGCTGTTTTGCAGGAACCAAGCCATTTCACGAGCAGAAAGAGAGATTGAACCCACAGAAGAAACAACCCCATAGATTAACCTTAGTGTTAGCCTGTGTTTCATCATTGGCGCCATCCGTGGGACTCGAACCCACGACCACAGGCTAACACTAAGGTTAATCTGTGGGGTTGTTTCTTCTGTGGGTTCAATCTCTCTTTCTGCTCGTGAAATGGCTTGGTTCCTGCAAAACAGCAACACCGTTAGTCTCGTTAAGAGGGGAATATGGGGGTTTCCCTCTTAACCAGGCTCCGGCGTGAGAATAAGTACTGTTCTGAGGGAGAATAAACAGTGTGTGTTAAGTGTGAGAATATAGAGAGCAAGATGATCAACCTGGATGGTGAAAGGTCCTATTTATAGCCGGAGGGTGAAGAAGGGAGGGAGCAGTGGTGCCAGCTGTAGACGCGCGCCAGCTGTTCGACCAAGGGGAATATCCCCTTGGTCTCCTCTGCTGTGGTCAGTGTAGTGGTACACGTGGCGCGCCTGCATTTGCCTATTTTGGAAACGTCGTACTGGCGTTGTCGGACTGCTCCTGGATTCGTCGCAGGCCTACCTGGCGCTTGATGACTGGTGACACGTGTTGTCCTTTATGTCGGATGGAGCATCTTTGGTGCTGCCTTCATATTTTCCAGAAGCTTCTGGAAGCTTCTGGATGGTATCGTCGATGTCAGCGCCACGTAGGATGAAAAAAGTGGTATGGTCCTTGCCATGTGGGCAAGGAATTGGGACCATACCTCTTCAAAGCTCCAGTAACTTCTGCCAGTAATCTAAGTTTAACGAAAATGTTTTACCTCCAACGAATGTTCCGATTAGACACTCCGTAGTGTCCTGCGACACCTCGCTGCCGCACCGCGGCGTTGAAGGACCGGTCCCCATCTAATTTGGCGACAACCGCACCGGTGTAATAATATTGTTGTGTTTGAGAGATCTGAGTTGAAAAGTTGAGTGTAGAACGTGAATGGGGACCTGCAATGTAGATCTTGAAACGGTGGTGGTGACGTAGGATCGTTGGTGTGGGTGACGGTGAGATTATGATAAATGTTTGAATAGTGGCAGTAGATACAACAGGAAAGGTGAAAAATGGGAGAAATCTGGAACACAATCGAGCTCATTGATTTCGAACCCATCACCAAAAACTCCGGCCACCACCTCCTTTGGCCTCATCCACCCTCCACCGTCGACCCCCAACTTTAACTTCGACAAAAACCAAACAAGCTCCAACAACCACTGTTTGGTTTTGAACCTGCAACTTTGATCGCGACCCAACCACTTTGATCTCAAACCTGCAAATTGTGTGAAGTTCAGACAAGGGAAAAAGAAGATAAGGGGAAGGGGGTGGGACTTGGGAGGTAGGGTAGGAAAAAGGTGGGCTCCAGATTATTTAATAGTATAATTGATTTATTGTTTTTTTTTTATTTTTAATGGTAAGGGTGTTTTTGTAATTTAACAGCCACTTAACAACAAAAACTAATTGATGTTAGGCTTAGGGACTATCCGGGAACAAAAATTAAAAAGTTGAGGACTATAGCTGTAATTTTAAAAAGTTAGGGACTAAAGATGAAAAAAAGCCAAACCACAGGGACTATCCGGGCATTTAACTCTCTTTTTATTATTTGGTAGATTTATTCAAACGATTATACACGGTCTTGATACACTTTGTGGATGTGGCTCGGTTCGGTTCGACTTGGTTAGGTTCGGTTCGAGCCCGACGTCGCGACATACCTCCATCGTGCGCTCCAGAGACCGACACACGAAGCACGAAGAGCCGCGAATTGACATCACCATGATGATGTCATGTCCTTTTACAAAATGCATACAAGATTTAAATATATTGAAGTATCTGCCATGCAAGAAATGTCTACGCTAAATTGATGCTTATTGGGCCTTTATGAAGATCATCTTTGATTGGGCCTAGTCTTTCATCTATCTCTACGAAGACTACACTCTTGGACGAAGCCCCTTTCATGACGAACAGTCATGGTGGACGAACCCCTCACATGGCGAAGATTAACCTGGACGAACTCCATTGTGACGAAGACTAAGGGTTCGTCCGGCCAGTCCATGCGCGGCGAAGAATCAGGCCACGAAGAGTGGGCTTGTGGATAAGGTTGCTTTTTAAAGGCACTTGCAGCCAAACAGATTAGATAAGAGAGCACACATCTGAGAGTTTGAGAGTATTATATTCTTGTATCATTCTTGTAACCAAACTCTTCCAGATCTATACACACATAAGGTTTAAACGTTGAATCTTTGTTTTTGTGTTTGCTCTCTCGATCGGTTTGTGTCGCAACGAGGATTCCGCACTCGTTACGGCACCTGAAACAAGAAGTCATCGTAGTCCGACGATCCGTATCCTTGGTATCCCATCTTTTCACTTTGAAGTGAAAATTATAACTCACCATTTTTTCCGGCGAACAAGCTCACCGGAAAAGTCACCGGAAGTTATAACTATCCTTGGTATCCCATCTTTTCACTTTCTAAGTTGTCAGGCCTAATAACTAATAAGGATAAGATCTCACCAACCTTTACGAAAAAACTTTGCACAGTTATCCATTCCAACGAAAAACATTCTTCCACGAAAAATACTTTAAGTCAACAAAGTTCTTTATTTGTCTTATCCCACAAAATATATAGTGGTCTTTACCAGCTTTGGTTTTTCGTTGATATCATTTTTCAAATCTCCTAAGAATTGTCTTTTTCCACAAAAATTCATTGGGCTCAGCTTATTCATTGTGGGCCAGCTTATTCTTTGTGGTTTGCTTAACAACCGTGGTCTTGGGATTGTATTTTTAAAGCTAGAAACTATTATTCGTGGGCTGGTCCATCAAATTCTTAAGTATTTTTCGTGAACTTTGGATCAGTCAATCTTTAGTGGACATTGGCTGGGAAACAACTTGGATTTAAAAAAAAAAAAACAAACCAATTTTCGTGGACATAGGAAACTACATCACCTATTCTTAATTGCCACGGCCCCCGGCCCGTTTTGACCCGGTCCGGAAGCCGCGGGACAGAAACCCCGTGGTATTTATTTAATTTTGCAGCGGAATTATTAACAGGATCGTTTAAAACTTGAAAATACTCGTTTATTTTATTTCATAATTCGGGATAAATCCCGTAATTTACAATAAGGGAATTTCACTGGGAAACCCCTATTTTACAAAAAACATGTTTCTTTATTTAATCGAGCCACTTCTTCAAGCGTGTAGTGCGACACGGCACTTTTTCCTGGATCACAACAGATCACCTGAAACATGTTTTAAAAAGGTTTTATCAGCAGGGAAATACTGGCGAGTCACTCATTTGTACAAAACGACACATTGTTATAATATACAGTACTAAGGGTGATTACATTGTTTCTATCAACCAATTACCCCAAATCGGTATTTGTCACTTGACTGTATCTGTGACTATGGTCAGATCACCCATTGGCTAACCCGTTGTCCAATGGTGACGGGTATCAAGTAATCTATACAAAACCTCACATAGCGGCAGTAATTGAAGATTACAAAGACTTAATCCCTGTAATTATAACTTTGAAAATAAATAGGGTTTTGGAAACAATTTGATAAAAAGAGAATGACTCGCATTGCAGATTTAAACGGGCAGAGTTTAGCCTACTGATTAGCCTTGTTAACCTAAAATAATAACAATGCACACGAAAACTAGGTCAGTAACTTAATACAACTTTTACGACAACTCACGAGATCGAAACCCTCACGACGAATGACAAAGTATAGCCTCAATTAAGGGCATCACTTAAACATCCATCGGACTGGTCTCCATCGATCGGACATTAAATCGTATCAGTGATCGAGTTATTACCCTGTTCTCGCGGCAGCGTTTCGTGTTGTGTGTGTGTGTGTTTTGAACTGATCAGACGATATCTCAGTGTACGAAGTGAATTTTAACGTCGAACCAACGCCAAAATCTAAGTGCCACACCCCTCTATTTATACTGGAAAAACAGCTCCCTCGCGTGGCGCAAGGACCTGTCGCGTGGCGCGAGGGGTATGGTTCTAGGGTAGGGTAGGTTCGTGTCCAACTAGCTCAGGTGAGTCGACAATTCGATCAAATTCGATTTCCACGTAAAACTGTAAGGATAATATCAACTAGGAAACACCCCCCCTCCCCTGATTTTTAGGGGCCCTGATCCTAGTTCCGATTGTTCTGAAAATTTTAGGGGTCATGCAATATTACCTGGGGGTCTCAATTAGGGTTTCCTATTGGACAAAATAAAATAAGAAATTATAGTTTTGGTGAGAGTTGTTACATCCTCCACACCTTAATAAAAATCTCGTCCTCGAGATTTACTAGAATAAGTGAGGATATTTTCGCTTCATCTCCGATTCCAGCTCCCAAGTGTATTCAGGTCCTCTCTTAGAATCCCACTTGACTTTGACCAGCACTAGTCGTTTGTGCTTGAGAAACTTGACCTTTCTGTCTTCTATCTACAGTGGCTTCTCCAACTTTTCATTTACCTCTACATCTTGAAGAGGTACTACCAAGGATTCGTCAGATAGACATTTCTTGAGGTTGGATACACGAAATACGTCATGTACTCCAGCTAGTTCTTCTGGTAATTGTAAACGATAGGCAACTGGTCCTATTCGCTGGATTATTGGGAATGGTCCTACGTACCTTGGACTTAGCTTTCCCTTCTTACCAAACCGAATTACTCCTTTCCAAGGAGAAACTTTCAAGCGTACCTTATCTCCGACATGAAATTCCAGTGGCTTGCGACGATTATCTGCATAACTCTTCTGGCGATCTCGAGCCGTTTTCATTCTTTCCTTGATTTGCGTTATCTTGTCGGTGGTTTCCTGTACAATCTCAGGACCTGATAATTGACTTTCTCCTATTTCTACCCAACAAACTGGAGTTCTACACTTTCGTCCATACAGTGCTTCGAATGGGGCAGCTTCAATGCTTGAATGATAACTATCGTTTTAGGAGAACTCAATTAAGGGTAGGTGATCATCCCAGTTTCCACCAAAATCTATCACACATGCTCTAAGCATGTCTTCCAGGGTTTGAATCGTCCTTTCACTTTGTCCATCTGTTTGAGGATGGTAAGCTGTACTTAAATTTAATCGCATCCCCATTGCTTCTTGGAAACTTGTCCAAAAATGTGAGGTGAAGCGACTATCTCTATCCAATACAATGGAGAGTGGAACTCCATGTAAGGATACTACTTCGTCTACGTACAACTTTGCTAATCTTTCCATGCTAAAGGTTTATTTCATGGGTAGAAAATGAGCTGATTTGGTTAATCGATCCACAATTACCCAAATCGCATCATTACCTTTTCTGGTTTTGGGCAACTTAATAACAAAATCCATGGTTATTAGCTCCCATTTCCAAACAGGCATTTCTAATTGTTGAAGTAACCCTTAAGGTTTTTGGTGTTCTGCCTTAACTTGTGAACAAGTTAGACACTTAGATACATATCTCGCTATGTCCTTTTTCATTCCTATCCACCAGAAATTATTTCTTAAATCTTGGTACATCTTATTATTTCCAGGATGCATGGTATACCTAGATTTATGGGCTTTCTCTAAAATCTTATTTCTTAATTCTCCTTGCTTAGGTACCCAAATTCTTCTTTTGTGGAACCTCCAAATTCCATCAGCTTCTTGTTCTAATTCTTTTATTCGTCCTTTCATTCCTTCAGCATCATCCTTGATTGCTGTTTCTTGAACATTCTTCAGTTGTTCCATTAAGTCTAATTGTAAACTTAATCTAAGAGCACGAACTCGTCGTTGTTTCTCATGATATTTACGACTTAAGGCATCTGCAACTACGTTTGCTTTTCCTTCGTGATATTGAATATCACAGTCGTAATCGCTTAGAATTTCCATCCACCTTCTTTTCCTCATGTTTAACTCTTTTTGCCCAAATATGTACCTTAAACTCTTGTGATCTGTATAGACAGTAAGCTTACTTCCATACAGATAATGCCTCCAAATCTTGAGGGCAAAAATTATGGCTCCTAATTCTAAGTCATGTGTCGTATAATTTTCCTTGTGCTTCTTCAATTGCCTTGAGGTATACGCAATTACCTTTTTGCGTTGCATTAATACACATCCTAATCCTAGCTTAGAAGCATCGCAATAAACTTCAAAATCTTCTGTTCCTTTTGGTAAGGCAAGGATTGGGGTGTTTGTTAACCTTTGTTTCATAATCCTAAAAGCTTATTCTTGCTTAGGTCCCCATTCAGACTTAACTGTTTTACATGTTAGCTTAGTTAATGGCACGGCTATCTTAGAAAAATCCTTAATAAAGCGCCTATAGTATCCAGCTAATCCTAGAAAACTTCTAACTTCCGTGGCTGATTGCGGGACCTTCCATTTGGTGATCGCTTCTATCTTTGAGGGATCTACGTGAATACCTTCGTGATTCACCATGTGACCTAAAAATTTCACCTCCTGTAGCCAAAATTCAAACTTCGAGAATTTGGCGTAAAGCTTTTCTTTTCTTAACAAAGTTAAGAGTGCATGCAGGTGCTCACAATGTTCGTCCTGACTTTTGGAATAAATAAGTATATCGTCGATGAAGACAATTACGAATTTATCCAAGTACGTTTTATAGATCCTATTCATCATGTCCATAAATGCTGCTGGAGCATTTGTTAGTCCAAAAGGCATGACTGTAAACTCGTAATGACCATACCTAGTTCTGAAAGCAGTTTTAGGTATGTCTTCTTCTTGTACCTTCAACTGATGATATCCTGAGCGCAAGTCAATCTTAGAAAAATATCTAGCTCCTTGGAGTTGATAAAAAAGATCATCAATTCTAGGTAATGGGTATCGATTCTTAATTGTAACCTTATTTAATTCCCTATAATCGATACACATTCGCATCGAGCCGTCCTTTTTCTTTACGAACAACACTGGCGCTCCCCAAGGGGATGAACTAGGTTGTATGAATCCTTTACTGAGCAATTCATCTAATTGCTTTTTCAGTTCTAACATTTCAGTGGGTGCTAACCGGTAGGGTGCTTTAGCTACGGGTGTAGTTCCAGGAATCAAATGAATTCTAAATTCTACCTCCCTATCCGGTGGTAATCCTGGTAACTCTTCTGGGAATACATCCGAGTATTCTGATACTACCGGAATTTCCTTAAGTTCCTTACCCTTAGTGCTAATGATTACCGAAATCATATACACTATTCCTTGCTTTCGTTCATAACTAGCATCTTTCATTACTGAAATGAACTTCATGGGTTTTCGCGGCTTATCTCCTGTAACCATGATTACTTCTCCGGTGGGTGCACAAATTTCTATGGAGTTCTTATCATAAAGGATTCGAGCATGGTTGGCTACTAACCAATCTATTCCTAACACGACATCGAATCCAGCTAATTTCATGGGTAATAGGTTTGCAGAAAATTTATGGCCTGAAAGTTCTATATTTGCTTTCTGCAAAACCGTATCTATGTTAACAGAGTTCCCGTCTGCCGTTTCTACTGTAAAAACTTGCCTAAGTTTTGTTAAGGGTAGCTTAAGAGCTTGGCAGAATGAAGTATTAATAAAACTTTGGTTTGCACCAGAGTCAAATAATACTTTCACATAAATGTTGTGAACTAAGAACGTACTAGCTTTGACATCTGGGATTAGCTCTGCTTCCTGGGTAGTCAACTGGAAGGCTCTTGCGTTTTTCTTGGTAGTTCCTTCTGCAGGTTTAGCCTTGTTATCTGCTGGTTTAACCAACTTAGGGCATTCTGGTCTGAAATGACCAGCTTCTCCACAGTTATAGCAGACCCTTGTTTTCTTTCTGCAATCTTCTTCACGATGTCCTACAGCTTTGCAGAAGTTGCAGGTTTCGTTACATTTTCCAAAATGTTTCTTTCTGCAGTTCCTGCAGAATGGCGGAGTAGAAGATTGCCCAGTTCCTCTTTACTTAAAATTGCTATTATTACCCACACGAAATCCTTGGGTAATTTTCTGAGCCAATTCCTTCTTCCTATTTTCTTCTCGAGTACGCACCAGTCCATCCGTCAAAATGTTGGCTAACTCTACCGCATCATCGATCGTGCAGGGTCTCGCAGCTTTGACAATATCACGGATCTCGCTAATTAAACCCCAAATGTAGCGAGAAATAAGTACCGGTTCTGGCGAAGCCAGAGTAGGCACAATTCGAGCATATTCAAAAAACTTCGAAGTATACCCTCAACAATCAACATTCACCATTCGGTGGCTCAGAAATTTGTTCGCCATTTGTTATTTTTCATATTCTGGGCAGAATTTTCTTTCCACCAGACGCTTAAACTCCTCCCAGCTCATGGCATAGGCCATGTCGCTTCCTTTGGCTTGCAACACCGTATTCCACCATTCTAATGCTTCTTCCTTGAAAAGGTGAGAAGCATACATGCCTTTATCCCCCTCGGCACATTTACTTATTTTGATTACTGCCTCGGTTTTCTCCAACCAACGCAGCGACGCAGTCGCCCCTTCATTGCCTGCGAACTCAACAGGTTTACAGGCAAGAAACTCCTTGTAAGTGCAACCAGGCGTTGCAGCTTTCATTCTTTTGAGAATTGGGACTTGCAGTACATCATTATCATTATTATTATGGTTGCTGCCTCCATTTACGCTATTACAAAAATTGTCTTCATGAGTGCGTTTACTAGGAATAATTTGTTGAGGTTCAACTGGATTTCGAGCAGCAGCAAGGATTGCTGGAATAACATTGGCTATTCCTTGGGCAACGATATTCTCGATATCTTGCCTATTGAGGAAGTGATCCTCATTGTTTTGCTCAGACTGGTTAATCTCGTTAACTGGTTCATTATTAGCGTATTCCATCTGGTAATTAATAGTTATAAGTTATTAGTATAAAATAAATAACAACTAAATGTAGAACAATCGCATAAAAATCACATCACACGTATAGCCAAAATTGTCGATTTCTCGACTTCCTTTTTTATATATTATAATATGCTTCCGTACACACCCGTTATCTTACAAAAGTTTTATTTTTATGTTATTTTACAGGATTATATTTTTACTACTATTATTATTATATTGTTATTATACACCCACAACCACACCATCACCTTCTGCTGGCATCTCAGAAGCGACGTTCCCTCTCGTCGTACTTCCAGGAGATCTGTTCTCCCACCTCCCGGATTCTATTCCCTGCGTCCATCAGCTCCTCGCCAAAATGGTGGAGTTCAGCCAAGTTTTCATTGCTCATCGGTGGGTTTGGTGCAGGCTCCGGGTCAAATTGAGGGAAAAAGGTATAGGGTTATTTAAGAGATTCTGAAACTGCCAGTCATTGGTCCACCATTCTTCCATCTCTCCTAGAGGTCGGGTGTTGACAAGGGGATCTGGGATAGCCGGTTCCAAATTTACTGGAAGTTGGGTTTCAGCAGGATAAGTGAAGAGGTTTTCATTGACAGGCCTAAGGATATCACAACTTGCCAGTATGCGATCCAGCTCCTCCTGCAATGGCATTTCCTCGGCTCGCCTTGAACTTTCCCCAATCTCTATTCCTTTCCCTTTATCCATTGGATCCTCCGTCTTGGCAACTTTCTTAGTTGCTGGTTTCTTCCTGCGTACACGCCTCCAGCCCATAAATCTTCTTGTTTTCTTTGGCTTTGGTTTCTCCGGAAGTTGAGCTTGGAATTCCATAGGTTCATCAATATCGGCCCAATAACCGGTAAAATCCTCGGATACTTCCATTTCAGCAAAATGGATAGTGATATTCTGAAGAGCTTCAGACAACTCATTCATGCTGTTTAGCATATATGCAAAAATGCACACAAAATGCTAAGTTAAAATTTTGCAAATTAAAATTTCACAGAATCACAGAATGGCAATCAGTAAAATTAAGTATTTCTAAATACTTAATTAGCTTAAATCAGTGGCTCTGATAACACCTTTTTCTGTTCGGCCCCCGGCCCGGTTTGACCCGGTCCGAAAGCCGCGGGACAGAAACCCCGTGGTATTTATCTAATTTGGCAGCGGAATTATTAACAGGATCGTTTAAAACTTGACAATACCCGTTTATTTTATTTCATAATTCGGGATAAATCCCGTAATTTACAATAAGGGAATTTCACTGGGAAACCCCTATTTTACAAAAACATATTTCTTTATTTAATTGAGCAACTTCTTCAAGCGTGTAGTGCGACACGACACTTTTTCCTGGATCACAGCAGATCACCTGAAACATGTTTTAAAAAGGTTTTATCAGCAGGGAAATACTGGCGAGTCACTCATTTGCACAAAACGACACATTGTTATAATATACAGTACTAAGGGTGATTATATTGTTTCTATCAACCAATTACCCCAAATCGGTATTTGTCACTTGATTGTATCTGTGACTATGGTCAGATCACCCATTGGCTAACCCGTTCTCCAATGGTGATGGATGTCAAGTAATGTATACAAAACCCCACATACCGGCAGTAATTGAAGATTACAAAGACTTAATCCCTGTAATTATAACTTTGAAAATAAATAGGGTTTTGGAAACAATTTGATAAAAAGATAATGACTCAAATTGCAGATTTAAACGGGCAGAGTTTAGCCTACTGATTAGCCTTGTTAACCTAAAATAATAACAATGCACACGAAAACTAGGTCAGTAACTTAATACAACTTTTACGACAACTCACAAGATCGAAACCCTCACGACGAATGACAAAGTATAGCCTCAATTAAGGGCAGCACTTAAACATCCATCGGACTAGTCTCCATCGATCGGACATTAAATCGTATCAGTGATCGAGTTATTACCCTGTTGTCGCGGCAGCGTTTCGTTGTAACAACCCTCGGTAAAACCAACACCCTTATAATATTTCCGACACCCTATTATATCTTAAAAAATATTCTAATATGTCTTATATTACACCCCGTATGTGAAAACCGAGCCCAAAATAGATTATAACATATGAAATAAAGTAAAAACATGAAATATAGAGTTGAGGCGGGCCGCGTAGACCCACCCCAACATCTCACGCGGGCCGCTAGAGATCATAACACGCGATTTCACCAGAGGTCGACACGTGTCGACATCGTGGCGGTCTAGAGGATGACCGGGACAAGCTATAGGTTGACCAGGTGGTTGACGCGGGCCGCGTAAGGCTTAGCCTTACCTCACGCGGGCCGCCTGGAAGTCAGATATCAGCACTATATATAGAACTCATCAGTTTTCGTTTTCCGTCGCTCACATTTCAATCTCAAATCACAATTTCTGTTGGAAAGTTATAATACACGGGTATTATACCCCTAATTAGCAAGGTTCTGCTCCGTTGTAAGTATTATAACCCTAGTTTCGTAATAGTTACGCTGCCCGATTGATTTAGGGTTCCGTAACAACTGTCGTGGTTCTGCCCGACGTAATTGTTGGAATGCCGTCTCAGGGAGGGTATCATTAATAATTTCAAAAGGTTATGATACTAACCAATGTACATTTGTATAAATTATAGATTATATCCAGGAAACCCTTACGAGAAGTCTAAGATAGCAATGTGAGTTTATCCTCTTTTTGTTAATATTTTTGGAATGTTTTACAAAACCTTAATTATTTTACAATGTGATTAAGCGGTGATTGAGTCTTTGTAGTTCTTCAATTACTGCCGGTATTATAGGGTTTTGTATACAAAATTTACTACGAGTAGTAGTAAGTCTGAATGACAGTGCATTACCATTGGACGACGAGTTAGCCAATGGGTAATTTGACCATAGCCATAGATCCGGTCGAGTGGCAAATACTGAATGAGTAATTGTGTAGAAATAAACAATGTGATCGCTCTTAATACTGTTTTAATTGATAAAATGTTTCTTGATTAAACTGGGATTCACTCACCAGTATTTCCGACTGACAAATGTTTTTAAAACGCGTTACAGGTAACACAATGTGAACAGCCAATTAGTGAAAAGCCAGCTGGAGAGCACTGAAGGCTTGGGAAAATGTGGCTATAAAAGTTACCTAATAAACGATGTTTTAAATTCAATAAAATAGGGCCTGTCCCTATAAATGTATTGTAATAGGAAACTTGGGTTTTGCCCATGTTATTATTAATATCAAATATGGTGGTTTTACTCTGATAAACATTTCCTAACTACGGTCCTGATGTAAATTCCGCTGCAAGATTAAACAAACTGATACCACCAAAAATCTGAGCTCGAGTCTACCCGTTCCCGGGGATCAGGGATCGGGGGTTGCGACATTCGTGCTGTGTGTGTGTGTTTTGAACTGATCAGACGATATCTCAGTGTACGAAGTGAATTTTAACGTCGAACCAACGCCAAAATCTAAGTGCCATACCCCTCTATTTATACTGGAAAAACAGCCCCCTCGCGTGGCGCGAGGGGTATGGTTCTAGGGTAGGGTAGGGTAGGTTCATGTCCAACTAGCTCAGGTGAGTCGACAATTCGATCAAATTTGATTTCCACGTAAAACTGTAAGGATAATATCAACTAGGAAACACCCCCCCTGATTTTTAGGGGCCCTGATCCTAGTTCCGATTGTTCTGAAAATTTTAGGGGTCATGCAATATTACTTGGGGGTCTCAATTAGGGTTTCCTATTGGACAAAATAAAATAAGAAATTATAGTTTTGGTGAGAGTTGTTACATTAATTTTTGTGGATATTAGTGTGTCACAGTAGTGTTTTACAAAAGGGTTTTCAAAACATTTTTATTAGTGGAAGTCTTGTTTCATTAGCATCAATCTTTAGTGAACAATCAGTATTTCTTGGACTTTGTTCGTTCACAGAAGTTTCATAGTGGTGTTTTAAGTTAGTTTTAAGTTGCTTGTTTTCAATCCATCACGAGTACACACCTTTGGGAGTCAAGCACTTTAGGATCTAAATCTTCATATCAAGCAACGGATATGTATGGTTGGAAACCTGATCCTAAGATGTATTATGGAAATTGTGGAGGTACTAGCACTGTTACAAGAAATATGTATGGTGAACCACAACCAGGTGCCTCAGCTACAAGACCTGCTCAACATGCTCAGCTACAAACGGTTTTTGTCTCAAGCACTGATATGTATGGAACACCACAACCAATTGGGAATAATATATATACGGGAAAGGGTTCAGTGCCATCTTGGCTTCAGTCTCCCACATCGTCAAATAACCATCTTCCATCAAAAGTCAATCTATGGGGTGAATCTATTGTCGATTGTGATCCGACAGTTCAGTTGGAGAACAGTGGTCAAACCAAAATGACGTTTTATGCTGAAATTGTCAAGAATGTCAGCGATGATGAGTCCTCAGGAAATGATGACAGTTCTGAACATGTCAGTAGTTCAGTTAAAGATTTTACAAGTTCAAGTTCAAGCGAGGATGGATCTGAATATGAATCATCAAGGGAGGTTGTTTATTCTGAGGCAAATGAGTCAATATCTGAGAGCGAATCCAGTCAGGTATGTGTCGATAAACCAAGTTATGACAGGTGTCATAATTTGTTGAGTTAAATGCTAAATTATCTGATCTGCAAAGCAAATTGTCGGATTTGCAATGCAAATATGACAATTTGCAAAGCAAGTACGACGTGACATTTATCCACAATCAAATTTTGATCGTGGATCTTTCAAAGTGCACAGAGGCCAACATGTTTCATAAAAATCATGAAAAAGAGTTTAAAAAGATAATTGACGCATTAAGGGAAGATAAGTCCGAGCTAAAAAAAAAAGGTTTCAAGAAAACAAACTGCGATAAACAATTACATCACTAGGCTCGAGGAAGCACAAAAGGAGCTTGCCTGTGTCAAGTGTGAAAATGAGGCGATCCAGCTTAGGTTAGATAGTTACTCAAACTCTAGGTATGTGTTGGATCATATCATTGACATACAGAAAAAGAAAGAAGATGTCACGTGCATTGGATATAAGAAGTGTCCTCCACCTGTTAGACACAATTATACCGCTATGCCTGATGAGGAGAATAAGCCTCACTTTGAGCCATCAGTTCCATTAGACGTTGAGGAATTCGCAGCTGGACTTGGTTACAAAAAGGAAGTATCATCAGATTTGGATGTGTCAGCCGATACGAAAGTATCAACTGCTGAACAAAATCAGGATCCTCCAGTCATTGTTGAGGATGCTGATTCTTCAGATGATGAATCTGATGATACTGACTCAGCACAGTCTGATGCGGTAATCAAAGAATAGGACATACCTCTTGAGAATCATATTCTATGTGATCCTCCTGCAAAACCTGCTAAGACTGTTCTGGTTGAGTCCACATCTGCGTAAGAGTCTGAGAGTTGTGAAAGCGTGAATTTGCTTTACACGTTGATTGGATCTGATAAAATATATTCAGACAAGGATTTCCCAATAAAAAATATTAATCAATCCTTGATTGATTAAGTGTTTGAGGATTCAACCAGTAAGTTTTTGGGAAAGTCTAGCCCAAGAATTGTAGTAAATCAGTGTACTCCTATCCCAAAAGCCGAAGTTCGGAAACAATATGGAAATAAAAAACTTCCAGTTTGACAAAAGCAAAATCACGCTAATCAAGGAAAGAGAAAGGGCAAAAGAGCTCAAAACAAGAAAAGGCTTCAAAAGATAAGCTTCGTGAAGTCTCGAGGGACTGATAAAATTAAATCATTTGAAAACAAATCCAACACAGATTTTGTTTTGAAAAAGAAAATTTTGAAAAGAAACAATCAAAACAACTACACACAACACACAAACTGTTGTGATGTAGGACCAAGTACCTCAAGATCACGAAGTTCATCATCAAGCTTTTACAATTATGATACTCCGAGGTTTATTGAGCGGAGATCATGTTTTGAATGCGGTGAGTATGGGCACATTATCAGAAACTGTCCATATCTCACGAAAGGAAAGGAAAAAGTTGATGCCCCCCATGGTAACATTTACCATAAAAGATCTGTTTCACTAAAACAGGACCCTCGTCTTGTTAAACAACGGGAAATGAAACAGAAAAAGAAACAAAGAAAAGAAGTTGAAAAGGCTTTGAAACCAGAGGTTATCCAAACACAATCTGTTAAGTTAGAAGTTAAAAATGAAAAACAAAAACAGATTTGGAAACCAAAACCAGTAACTGCTTCAGGGGGAGCTACATCAATTCCGAATCATCGGGAAATAGATGTAACAATTCTCGATGATGACGGACGACCCAAGTCTGTGAAGGCTTGGGTCCCCCTCTCCAACTAATCTCTGAATGAGTGTGCAGGATGTTCCAGGAGGAACTATTGATGGTCTTAGGATTGTTGATAGTGGAGCGTCCATGCACAAGATCGGCGACATAAGGCTCCGAAACATTGTTATATCCAAGGAGAATATTGTTGCTTTTGATGGAGAGAGGAGAAAGAAGACAAAAATTTCCAATGATGGAATGATGGTGAAAGAATGTGGTTGGATGAAGTTGAAAAATTCAAAAAGATGAAAAATGTGCCAAAATTTGGTTGTTATGGTTTTTGATCGGGTCAAGAGGGAAGATTCCAATGAAAAGTACGCGCCTGCAGCACGTCTGAAGCTTTTCGAAGATTCATGGATTTTTTCTTCCACAAGAAGTTCGAAGTCCACAAGATGAACGTGTAGGGTACTTTTCTCTTCGGTGTGATTGAAGAAAATGTGTTTGTTGAACAAACCAACCGGGTGTGCGGATACCTTGGCATGGATTGATCAACCGCACACTACTTCTAAAGGAGAAAGACAAAGACCTTTGCTGGTGCAAAAGCATGTGGAAGACATCATGTATGGACCGACCAATGATGATGTGTACAAGCTTTCCCACATGCTCCATTTCCCACTTACCAGCCGGACCCGGAGGTTTCTGATCTTGATGTTGTGAAGAGATTTCTTAGTTAACTGAAGTAGCTACAAAATCGACTTTGAAGTCCACATCGGGTGGATATCCAGTTTAGGAGAGCACTCAGATTCCTGCCAATGCACGAAGAAGTTGCAGGATTACGGTTTTGAATTTCTAATCTCACCCATCCTTGTCGATATTTAAGTTGCTTTTTGAATTGCTAACATCTCGTACAACACTCATTGACCTGACACGTTGATCTCGAATATCACCTCACACGTGATTGTTTCAATATGAAACTTATCAATGTTGTATTGGTCCACACCGATTACCGACATGCCAACTGATTTTTCCAAAATTCGATAAATCATTTCTAATTAAAATTAGTTTTGGTAAACGGCATCGAGGTAAAACATGAGTTAATCCAACATCGGAAAATCATTTATGTAAATATTTATTTGTGTTTTCTTAATTTCTCGTACTTTTTGCATTTTAGGGGGAGTAAAAACGAAAACTACAAAAACATTGAAAATTTTTAAAAATACAAAAACATCAAAAAATCTTAAAAACAATAGAAAAACAAAAATGAGTTTCCTGGCGAGAAAAAGAGAAAATGATAGTGTAACAACTCTCATTAAAAAGTACTAATTATTACTTTAATTATCCAATAGGAAACCCTAATTGAGAAACCCAAGTGATTCTGAACAAACCCTTAAATTTTCAGAACAATCAGAATTAGAATCAGGGCCCCTAAAACTCAGGGGGGGTAAAAACCTACTAACGATTATCCTTATAAAACGTTGTCAAATTCGAATTTTACGAAGTTGTCGACTCATCAGGGCTAGATAGGTGACGAAGCAGGCCTACCCTATTTTGACATCCCAGGCGACACGCGGCACGTGCCACGGATTCTTCCGCGACTAGCGGGAGGTGCAAACTTTGGGTATAAATAGAAGGGCCTGGCACTTGCATTCTGTTGTTCGTTCGACGAAGAAATTCGTTTTAGGCACTGAGTTACGTTCTGTTTACCACAATTAACACACACGGATCACTAATCGACGCCGCAATCAGGGTATTAACTCGATCGCTATTACGATTCATTGTCCGATCGATCAATATATCCAATGGATGTTTAAGTGCTGCCCAGATTAGGGTTATCCTTTGTCATTTGTTGTGATTCCGACAGAATGTTTGAGTACCACCTGGACTCGGGGAATACTCTGTCATTCGTTGTGAATCCGATGGATGTTTAAGTGATTGTACTTTGTCATTCGTTGTGAGGGTTTGATCTCGTGAGTTATCGTAAATGCTGTATTGGTTACTAACCCAGTTTTGTGTGCATTGTTATTAAATTAGGTTAAAAAGGCTAAATCAGTAGGCTAGGCTCTGCTCAAATTAAATCTACAATGTGAGTCATTCTCTTTTTATCAACTATTTTACAATACCTCAAATTATTTTCAAAAGTTATAATTACAGGGACTAAGTCGTGGATATCTTGAATCACTGGCTAGTGGGGTATTGTGCACATTACTAATTTTCTCCCAGTTAGGTTCATTGACCTACTAGGGATAATCATCACTGTTTAGGTTCATTGATCTAATAGTGGTATGACCATCGTCACCATTGTGACATGTCACCATTGTGACACGGGGCCTAGATAAAAATAAGATAGAAGCCATTGTAATCGCTCTTATGTTGTAATTAATAACTATGCATCATTTTATGTAAATAGAATGATTCATTCAGTATTTCCCGCTGACAAAACCTTTTTCAAACATGTTTCAGGTGATCTGTTATGATCCAGGAAAAGTGCCATGAAGCACTACAGGCTTAAGAAAGTGGCTCAGGATAAAATAAAGAAACATGTTTTGTAAAATAAAAGATTTCTTCGTGAAATCAAAAGATTGTAAATTACCGGGTTTTATCCCGAGTTGTGAAATAAAATAATCGGGAAATATTTCAGTTTTAAAAAGATCCTGATGATAAACTTCCGCTGTTAAACTCAATTAATTAGATACCACGGGATTTCTGTCCCGCGGCTCCTGAAACGGGTCAAACCGGGTCGGGGGCCGTGACAGAAAAAGGTGGTATCAGAGCCAGTTATCGAGCCACTGATTTAAGCCAATTAAGTATTTAGAAATACTTAATAATTTTTATTAATTGCTATTTTGTGATTATATGTTTTATTATCTGACTAATTTTGAACAGTATGGGCAGATCTTTATATGTTAGCTACTGTAGCAGTAAATATAAATCATTAAATATTCTGACTCAAAGTTTTAGCACCTTTATTATCTACAGTCTATAAACCTTATTTAGTAAATAAATAAATTCATAAATAAAACCTAGTATGTTTTCATATTCGGTTGTTTCATAGTTACCCAATATGAAATAATATTTAAAGGTTTCCTATGAAATTTGATATAATTTTTAACTTAGTAATTGTGTGTATTTTGCATAACAGCATGAGTGACTTGTCTGACGCCCTTCAGAATTTAAATCTCTATCCAGTAAGAATAGAGGTTTCCAGAGATTTCAATAGGTATATACCAGACATAGAAGAACCTATAGAATTCAACGCTTTACCTCTCGAGAAACCCAAGCCTAAGAAAATGGAAATTGGGGAAAGCTCTAGACAAATTGAGGGGTTACCATCTCAGGAAAAGCTAGATTTTATAATGGCAAGCTATAATACTATTAAGCCTGTTAATGAAAATGTTTTTATTCACTCTCTTGAAACATAACTACCAATGAACTTAGAACCAGCTATTCTAAACCCTTCAATCCACTCACAAATAGATGAATGGTTGGCAAATGAAATACAACTCCAAAACAATCCTTATAAGCTTTTTCCTCAGTTCAATCCAGAACCTTTACCAAAGCCACCAATGAGTAACGAGAATATGACTGAACTCCGCCACTTTGGTGAAGAACTAATGGATACTGGGAATAGGATCCAAGAGATTGGGGGACAGATCTCCTGGAAATACGATGAGAGGGAACGCCGTTACTAGAATATCATCTGACAAAGGATAGGGGATTATGGAACTGTGGTGGTGTAATAGAAATAGTAAAATCAGTATTTGTAAAATAAATAATAAAACGGTTGTATATAGAAGCATGCTATAATCTATAAAACAAATAAAATTTTAGAAAATTTACAAAATTTTGTTTGTATATTCGTTTATGTGATTATGTGCAATTAATTATGACATTGGATTATTTCTTTTATACTAATTATTTATCTATAAATTAGATATCAGATGGAAAACGCTAATAATGAACCAGTTAATGAGGTTAATCAATCTGAGCAACAACCGGGGGACCAATATATGACTAGGCAGGATATAGAAAATATCGTTGCTCAAGGGATAGTCAACGCTATTCCAGCAATAGTTACTCAAGGGATAGCCAACGCTATTCCATCAATCGTTGCTGCTATTAAAAATCCAATCGAACCGCAACAAATCGTTCCTAGCAAACGTATTTCTGAAGATAACTTCAGTAATAGCGTAAACGGAGGCAATGATCATGTTAATCATGAGGATGAACCACGGCAAGCTCCTCCTCCTAAGAAAATGAAAGCTGCAACGCCTGGTTGCACTTACAAAGAATTTCTTGCTTGTAAACCCACTGAGTTTGCATGCAATGAAGGAGCGACTGCGGCACTGCGTTGGTTAGAGAAAACCGAGGCAGTAATTGCCATAAGTAAATGTGCTCAGGATGATCAGGTCATGTATACGTCAAACCTTTTCAAAGAAGGAGCACTAGAATGGTGGAATACGGTGTTACAAGCAAAAGGAAGAAGGATGGCGTATGCTATGAACTGGGAAGAATTTAAGAGCTTTGTAGAAAGAAAATTCTGTCCCGAGTATGAAAAGGAACAAATGACAAATAAGTTTCTAACCCACCGGATGGTGGATGTAGATTGTCGAGGGTATACTTCGACATTCTTCGAATATGCTCGAGTGGTACCAACCCTGGCTTCGCCAGAGCCGGTACTTATTTCTCGTTATATTTGGGGATTGATTTCCGAAATCCGTAATATCGTCAAGGCTGCGAAACCTCGCACGATTGATGATGCGGTGGATTTAGCCAATACTCTGACTGACGAACTAGTACGTACAAGAGAAGAAAATAGAAGGAAGGAAGTAGCCCAAAAGATTACCCAAAGATTCCGTCCGGATAACCATAACAATTTCAAGAAAAGAGGGAATGGGCAATCTTCTACTAGTTCATTTTGCAATTTTTGCAAAAGGAAGCATTTTGGAAGATGCAAAGGATATTGCAATTTTTGCAAAATTCCGGGGCATCAAGAAGAAGACTGCAGGAGGAAGAAATTTTCAGTTTGCTACAACTATGGAGAAGCTGGACATCTTAGGCCAGATTGTCCAAAACTAAACAAACCATCTGACAATAAAGCCAAACCTGCAGAAGGAGCAAAAAGGAATGTAAGAGCCTTCCAACTAACTGCTAAGGAAGCAGAACTCATTCCAGATGTGATAGCCGGTACGTTCTTAGTTCACAACGTTTACGCCAAAGTATTATTTAACTCTGGTGCAAACCAAAGTTTTATAAATACTTCATTTCGCCAAACTCTTAACTTATCTTTAATCAGCATTAGGCAAATTTCTACAGTAGAAACCGCAGATGGAAATTCAATTAAAATAGATCAGGTTTTACAAAAAGTAGAAATAGAACTTTCAGGTCATAAATTTTCTGCAACCCTATTATATATGAAATTAGTTGAATTCAATGTTGTGTTAGGAATAGATTGGTTAGTAAACAAACCATGCTCGAATTATCTGTGATAGGAATTCCATAGAAAATTGTGCACCTACTGGAGAAGTAATAATGATTACAGGAAATAAGTCATGTAAACCCATAATGTTCATATTAATAATGAAAGTTGCTAAATTATGAATGAAAGCAAGGAATAGTATATATGATTTCAGTAATCATTAGTACTAAGGGAAAAGAACTTAGGGAAATTTCTGTAGTTTCAGAATACCCAGATGTATTCCCAGAAGAGTTACAAGGGTTACCACCAGATAGGGAAGTAGAGTTTAGGATTCATCTAATTCCAGGAACTATACCGATAGCCAAGGCACCTTATCGGTTAGCTCCCACAGAAATATTAGAAATGAAAAAGCAATTAGATGAATTACTAAGCAAAGGATTTATACAACCTAGCTCATCCCCTTGGGGAGCGCCAGTATTTTTTGTAAAGAAGAAGGATGGTTCGATGAGAATGTGTATTGATTATAGAGAATTGAATAAGGTTACAATTAAGAATCGATACCCATTACCTAGGATTGATAATCTTTTCGATCAACTTCAAGGAGCTAGATATTTTTCTAAGATCAACTTACATTCCGGATATTATCAATTAAAAGTACAAGAGGAAGTCATACCTAAAACTGCTTTCAGAACTAGGTATGGTCATTACGAGTTTACAGTCATGCCCTTCGGATTAACGAATGCACCTGCAGCATTCATGGACATGATGAATAGGATCTGTAAACCATATTTGGATAAATTTGTAATTGTCTTCATCGACGATATACTTATTTATTCCAAAATTCAGGAAGAACATTGTCAGTACTTGCATGCACTCTTAAATTTGGTAAGAAAAGAGAAGCTTTACGCCAATTTCTCGAAGTGAGAATTTGGGCTGCCAGAAGTGCAATTTCTAGGTCATATGGTAAATCATGAAGGTATTCACGTAGATCCTGATAAGATAGTAACAATTACCAAATGGAAGATTCCGCAATCCACAATGGGAATTAGGAGTTTTGTAGGTTTAGCCGGATACTATAGACGGTTTATTAACTAAGCTAACCTGTAAAAACAGTTAAGTTTGAATGAGGATTTAAACAAGAAGAAACCTTTAGGATCTTAAAAGCATAAATTAACAAATGCCCCAATCATAGCCTTACCAGAAGGAATAAAAGATTTTAAAGTATACGGTGATGCTTCAAAGCTAGGATTTGGAGGTGTGTTAATGCAACGCAAAAAAGGTAATTGCGTATGCTTCAAGCACAAAGAGAACTATACAACACATGATTTAGAATTAGGAGTCATAATTTTTGCCCTTAAGATTTGGAGACATTATCTGTATGGAAGTAAGTTTACTATCTATACGAATCATAAGAATTTAAGATATATATATTTGGGCAAAAAAAATTAAACATGAGGCAAAGGAGATGGATGAAAATCCTAAGGGACTACGACTGTGATATTCAGTATCACGAAGAAAAGGCTAAAGACGAATAGAGATCGCCAGAAGATTTATACAGATAATAGACGAAAGCCGTTGGAGTTTCAAATTGGAGACAAAATGCTATTGAAAGTATCTCCTTGGAAAGGAGTTGTTAGATTCAGTAAGAAAGGAAAGCTAAGTCCCAGATAGGTAGGACCATTTTCAGTGATCCAACGTATAGGACTAGTTGCTTATCATTTACAGCTACCAGAATAGTTAGCTGGAGTACATGATGTATTTCATGTATCCAATCTCAAGAAATGTCTATCTGATGAATCTTTAGTAGTACCTCTCCAAGATATAGAGGTAAACGAAAAATTAAAATTTATAGAGAAACCTCTTCAGATAGAAGATAGAAAGATCAAATTTCTCAAAACACAAATGATTAGTGTTAGTTCAAGTAAAGTGAGATTCAAAGATAGGACCCTAATACACTTGGGAACTGGAATCAGAAATGAAGCAAAAGTATCCTCAATTATTCCAGTAAATCTCGAGGACGAGATTTTTATTAAGGTAGGGAGAATGTAACAACTCTCATTAAAAAGTACTAATTATTACTTTAATTATCCAATAGGAAACCCTAATTGAGAAACCCAAGTGATTCTGAACAAATCCTAAAATTTTCAGAACAATCAGAATTAGAATCAGGGCCCCTAAAACTTAGGGGGGGGGGTAAAAACCTACTAACGATTATCCTTATAAAACGTTGTCAAATTCGAATTTTACGAAGTTGTCGACTCATCAGGGCTAGATAGGTGACGAAGCAGGCCTACCCTATTTTGACATCCCAGGCGACACGCGGCACGTGCCACGGATTCTTCCGTGACTAGCGGGAGGTGCAAATTTTGGGTATAAATAGAAGGGCCTGGCACTTGCATTATGTTGTTCGTTCGGCAAAGAATATCGTTTTAGGCACTGAGTTACGTTCTGTTTACCACAATTAACACACACGGATCACTAATCGACGCCGCAATCAGGGTATTAACTCGATCGCTATTACGATTCATTGTCCGATCGATCAATATATCCAATGGATGTTTAAGTGCTGCCCACATTTGGGTTATCCTTTGTCATTTTTTGTGATTCCGACAGAATGTTTGAGTACCACCTGGACTCGGGGAATACTCTGTCATTCGTTGTGAATCCGATGGATGTTTAAGTGATTGCACTTTGTCATTCGTTGTGAGGATTTGATCTCGTGAGTTATCGTAAATGCTGTATTGGTTACTAACCCAGTTTTGTGTGCATTGTTATTAAATTAGGTTAAAAAGGCTAAATCAGTAGGCTAGGCTCTGCTCAAATTAAATCTACAATGTGAGTCATTCTCTTTTTATCAACTATTTTACAATACCTCAAATTATTTTCAAAAGTTATAATTACAGGGACTAAGTCGTGGATATCTTGAATCACTGGCTAGTGGGGTATTGTGCACATTACTAATTTTCTCCCAGTTAGGTTCATTGACCTACTAGGGATAATCATCACTATTTAGGTTCGTTGATCTAATAGTGGTATGACCATCGTCACCATTGTGACATGTCACCATTGTGACACGGGGCCATATAAATATAAGATAGAAGCCATTGTAATCGCTCTTATGCTGTAATTAATAACTATGCATCATTTTATGTAAATAGAATGATTCACTCAGTATTTCCCGCTGACAAAACCTTTTTCAAACATGTTTCAGTTGATCTGTTATGATCCAGGAAAAGTGCCGTGAAGCACTACAGGCTTAAGAAAGTGGCTCAGGATAAAATAAAGAAACATGTTTTGTAAAATAAAAGATTTCTTCATGAAATCAAAAGATTGTAAATTACCGGGTTTTATCCCGAGTCGTGAAATAAAATAATCGGGAAATATTTCAGTTTTAAAAAGATCCTGATGATAAACTTCCGCTGTTAAACTCAATTAATTAGATACCACGGGATTTCTGTCCCGCGGCTCCTGAAACGGGTCAAACCGGGTCGGGGGCCGTGATAGATAGTACATCAGTGGTCTGTCGAAGTCTCTTTTAAACCTAAAATGAAAAATGATAAGCAGCTCTATATAAGATGTATCGGTAGGCTCATAATGTCACGGCCCCCGACCTGGTTTGACCCGGTCCAGGAGCCGCGAGACTGAAATCCCATGGTATTTATTTAATTTAGCAGCGTAATTATTAACAGGATCGTTTAAAACTTGAAAATAGCCGTCTATTTTATTTCATAGTTCGGGACTAACCCCGTAATTTACAATAAGGGAATTTCACTGGGAAACCCCTATTTTATAAAAACATGTTTCTTTATTTTTATTAAGCCACTTCTTCAAGCTTGTAGTGCGACAGGGCACTTTTTCCTGGATCACAGCAGATCACCTGAAACATGTTTTAAAAAGGTTTTATCAGCAGGGAAATACTGGCGAGTCATTCATTTGCACAAAACGACACATTGTTATAATATACAGTATTAAGGGCGATTACAATGTTTATATATCAACCAATTACCCAACGGTATTTGTCACTCAACTCGTTTCTGTGACTATGGTCATATCACCCATTGGCTAACCCGTTGTCCAATGGTGACGGTTATCAAGTAATGTATACAAAACCCCACATACCGGCTGTACTTGAAGATTACAAAGACTTAATCCCTGTAATTATAACTGGAAAACATTTAGGGTTTTGTAAAGCACTTTGATAAAAAGAGAATGACTCACATTGCAGATTTAAACGGGCAGAGTTTAGCCTACTGATTAGCCTTGTAACCTAATTCAAATACTAATGCACACGAACTAGGTCAGTAACTAATACAGCATTTACGATAACTCACGAGATTAAAACCCTCACAATGAATGACAAAGTGCAATACTTAAACATCCATCGAATTCACGACGAATGACAAAGTATAGCCCTAATTTGGGCAGCACTTAAACATCCATCGGATAGTTTCAATCGATCGGACATTGAATCGTAGCAGCGATCGGGTTAATACCCGGTATCATAGCAACACCTCCCTAATGGAAATTATGATTTTGAGCATTATATCTTCGTTTTTGAGAAAATTTTTTGACACAGCTGAACTGCTCATGATCGGATCAATTTATAGCTGAAAAATGGGGTTTACGCGGCCCGCGTAAATCACCCTTAACACTTACGCAGCCCGCGAGGGCCATCTATGCGTAGACTAGGGCTAGCGTGTCATTGGTAGGGCCACCACGTGGCTGCCACATGGCCTAGCATGCTTATCCAGTCAACTCTTCTTTGACGCGACCCGCGTAAGGCTATGCTTAACTTTACGCGGCCCGCCTGAAACTCGATTTTTCTTGTTTTCTTGGTTTTTCTTGCACATTAGGGTTTCAGGGGTCCGGGTTTTCACTTACGGGTTGTTTTAGGACATTTTTGAAGGTCCTTACATCCTCCCCACCTTATTTAAAATCTTGTCCTCGAGATTTACTGAAATAAGTGAGGATACTTTCGCTTCATTTCAGATTCCAGCTCCCAGGTGTATTCGGGTCCTCTTTTCGACTCCCACTTGACTTTAACTAATACCAATCTTTTATGCTTGAGAAACTTGATCTTTCGGTCTTCTATTTGAAGTGGTTTCTCCACGAACTTCAATTTCTCATTCACCTCTATGTCTTGGAGAGGTACTACCAGGGATTCGTCAGATAAACATTTCTTGAGGTTGGATACATGAAATACGTCATGTACTCCAGCTAACTCTTCTGGTAGTTGTAAGCGATAGGCGACTGGTCCTATTCGCTGTATAACTGGGAATGGTCCTATGTACCTTGGACTTAGCTTTCCTTTCTTTCCGAATCGAACTACAAGTTTCCAAGGAGAAACTTTCAAGAGTACCTTATCTCCGACTTGAAATTCCAGTGGCTTGCGTCGATTATCTGCATAACTCTTCTGGCGATCTCGAGCCGTTTTCAGTCTTTCCTTGATTTGCGTTATCTTGTCGGTGGTTTCCTGTACAATTTTAGGACCTGATAATTGGCTTTCTCCTATTTCTGCCCAACAAACTGGAGTTCTGCACTTTCTTCCATACAGTGCTTCGAATGGGGCAGCTTCAATGCTTGCGTGATAACTATTATTATAGGAGAATTCAATTAAGGGTAGGTGGTCGTCCCAGTTTCCACCAAAATCTATCACACATGCCCTGAGCATGTCTTCTAGAGTTTGGACCGTCCTTTCACTTTGTCCGTCTGTTTGAGGATGATAAGTTGTACTTAAATTTAATCGCGTCCCCATGGCTTCTTGGAAACTTGTCCAAAAATGCGAAGTGAAGCGACTATCTCTATCCGACACAATGGAGAGTGGAACTCCATGTAAGGATACTACTTCGTCTACGTACAACTTTGCTAACTTTTCCATGCTAAAGGTTTCTTTCATGGGTAGAAAATGAGCTGATTTGGTTAATCGATCCACAATTACCCAAATCGCATCATTACCTTTTCTGGTTTTGGGCAACTTAGTAACAAAATCCATGGTTATTAATTCCCATTTCCAAACAAGCATTTCTAATTGTTGAAGTAACCCTGAAGGTTTCTGGTGTTCTGCCTTAACTTGTGAATAAGTGAGACACTTAGATACATATCTAGCTATGTCCTTTTTCATTCCTCTCCACCAGAAATTATTTCTTAAATCTTGGTACATCTTATTATTTCCAGGATGCATGGTATACCTAGATTTATGGGCTTCCTCTAAAATCATATTTCTTAATTCTCCTTGCTTAGGTACCCAAATTCTTCTTTTGTGGAATCTCCAAATTCCATCAGCTCCTTGTTCTAATTCTTTTATTCGTCCTTTCATTCCTTCAGCATTATCCTTAATTGATGTTTCCTGAACATGCTTCAATTGTTCCATTAAATCTAATTGTAGATTTAATATAAGAGCACGAACTCACTTTTACTTTTCATGATACTTACGACTTAAGGCATCTGCGACTACATTTGCTTTTCCTTCGTGATATTGAATATCACAGTCGTAATCGCTTAGAATTTCCATCCACCTTTTTTGCCTCATGTTCAATTCTTTTTGCCAAAATATGTACCTTAAACTCTTGTGATCCGTATAGACTGTAAACTTACTTCCATACAGATAATGCCTCCAAATCTTAAGGGCAAAAATTATGGCTCCTAATTCTAAATCATGAGTCGTATAATTTTCCTCGTGCTTCTTCAATTGCCTTGAGGCATACACAATTACCTTTTTGCATTGCATTAATACACATCCTAATCCTAGCTTAGAAGCATCGCAGTAAACTTCAAAATCTTATGTCCCTTCTGGTAAGGCAAGGATTGGGGTGTTTGTTAACCTTTGTTTCAAAATCCTAAAAGCTTCTTCTTGCTTAGGTCCCCATTCAAACTTAACTGTTTTATAGGTTAGCTTAGTTAATTGCACAGTTATCTTAGAAAAATCCTTAATAAAGCGCCTATAGTTCCCAGCTAATCCTAGAAAACTTCTAACTTCCGTAGCTGATTGCGGGACCTTCCATTTGGTGATCACTTCTATCTTGGAGGGATCTACGTGAATACCTTCGTGATTCACCATGTGACCTAAAAATTGCACCTCCTGTAGCCAAAATTCACACTTCGAGAATTTGGCGTAAAGCTTTTCCTTCTTAACAAAGTTAAGAGTGCATGCAGGTGCTCACAATGTTCGTCCTGACTTTTAGAATAAATAAGTGTATCGTCGATGAAGACAATTACGAATTTATCCAAGTACGGTTTACAGATCCTATTCATCATGTCCATAAATGTTGCAGGAGCATTTGTTAACCCAAAGGGCATGACTGTAAACTCGTAATGACCATACCTAGTTCTAAAAGCAGTTTTAGGTATATCTTCTTCTTGTACCTTCAATTGATGATATCCAGAGCGCAAGTCGATCTTAGAAAAATATCTAGCTCCTTGAAGTTGATCAAAAAGATCATCAATTCTAGGTAATGGGTATCGATTCTTAATTGTAACCTTATTCAGTTCCCTATAATCGATACACATTCGCATCGAACCATCCGTTTTCTTTACGAACAACACTGGTGCTCCCCAAGGGGATGAACTAGGTTGTATGAATCCTTTACTTAGCAATTCATCTAATTGCTTTTTCAGTTCTAGCATTTCAGTGGGTGCTAAACGATAGGGTGCCTTTGCTACGGGTGTAGTTCCAGGAATTAAATGAATTCTAAATTCTACCTCCCTATCCGGTGGTAATCCTGGTAACTCTTCTGGAAATACATCCGAGTATTCTGCTACTACAGGAATTTCTTTAAGTTCCTTACCTTTCGTGTTAATGATTACCGAAATCATATACACCACTTCTTATTTTTTTGAATAACTGGCCAACTTCATTACTGAAATGAATTTCAGTGGTTTTCGTGGCTTATCTCTAGTAATCACCACTAATTCTCCTGTAGGTGTATGAATTTCTATGGAATTTTTATCACAAAGAATTCGAGCACGGTTGGCTACTAACCAATCCATTCCTAACACGACATCGAATCCAGCTAATTTCATTGCTAACAGGTTTGTAGAAAATTTATGACCTTAAAGTTCTATATTTGCTTTTTGCAAAACCGTATCTATGTTAACAGAATTCCCGTCTGCCGTTTCTACTGTAAAAACTTGCCTCAGTTTCGTTAAAGGTAGCTTAAGAGCTTGGCAGAACGAAGTATTTATAAAACTTTGGTTTGCACCAGAGTCAAATAATACTTTCGCATATATGTTGTGAACTAAAAACGTACCAGCTATGACGTCAGGAATCAGTTCGGCTTCCTGCGTTGTCAACTGAAAGGCTCTTGCGTTTTTCTTCATAGTTCCTTGAGCAGGTTTGGCCTTGTTGTCAGCTGGTTTGACCAACTTAGGGCATTCTGGTTTGAAATGCCCAGCTTCTCCACAGTTATAGCAGACCCTTGTTTTCTTTCTGCAATCTTCTTCACGATGTCCTACAACTTTACAGAAGTTGCAGGTTTCATTACACTTTCAAAATGTTTCTTTCTGCAGCTCCTGCAGAACAGCGGAGTGGAAGATTGCCCGGTTTCTCTTTTCTTGAAATTGCTATTATTACCCACACGAAATCCTAGGGTAATTTTCTGAGCTAATTCCTTCTTCCTATTTTCTTCTTGCGTACGCACCAGTCCGCCTGTCAAAGTATTAGCTAATTCCACCGCATCATTGATCGTGCAGGGTCTCGCAGCTTTGACAATATCACGGATCTCGCTAATTAAACCCCAAATGTAGTGAGAAATAAGTACCGGTTCTGGCGAAGCCAGAGTAGGCACAATTCGAGCATATTCGAAAAACTTCGAAGTATACCCGCGACAATCAACATCCACCATCCGATGGCTCAGGAATTTATTCGCCATCTGCTCTTTTTCATATTCTGGGCAGAATTTTCTTTCTACCAGACGCTTAAACTCCTCCCAGCTCATAGCATAGGCCATGTCGCTTCCTTTTGCTTGCAATACCGTATTCCACCACTCTAATGCTTCTTCCTTGAAAAGGTGAGAAGCGTACATGACTTTATCTCCCTCGGCACATTTACTTATTTTGATTACGGCCTCTGTTTTCTCTAACCAATGCAGCGCCGCAGTCGCCCCTTCATTGCCCGCGAACTCGACGGGTTTACAGGCAAGAAATTCCTTGTAAGTGCAACCAGGCGTTGCAGCTTTCATTCTTTTGAGAATTGGGGCTTGCAGTACATCATTATCATTATTATTAATGTTACCGCCTCCGTTTACGCTTTTACTGAAGTTGTCTTCATGAGTGCGTTTACTAGGAATAATTTGTTGAGGTTCAACTGGATTTCGGGCAGCAGCAAGGATTGCTGGAATAGCATTGGCTATTCCTTGGGCAATGATATTCTCGATATCTTGCTTATTGAGGAAGTGATCCTTATTGTTTTGCTCAGACTGATTAATCTCCTTAACTTGTTCATTATCAGCGTGTTCCATCTGGTAATTAATAGTTATAAGTTATTAGTATAAAATAAATAACAACTAAATGCAAAACAATCGCACAACAATCACATCACATGTATAGCCAAAATTGTCGATTTCTCGACTTCCATTTTTATATATTATAATATGCTTCCGTACACACCTGTTACCTTACAAAAGTTTTATTTTTAAGTTATTTTACAGGATTATATTTTTACTACTATTATTATTATTTTGTTATTATACAACCACAACCACACCATCACAGTCTGCTGGCATCTCAGAAGCGACGTTCCCTCTCGTCGTACTTCCAGGAGATCTGTTCTCCCACCTCCCGGATTCTATTCCCTGCGTCTACCAGCTCCTCGCCAAAATGGCGGAGTTCAGCCAAGTTCTCATTGCTCATCGGTGGGTTTGGTGCAGGCTACAGGTCAAACTGAGGGAAAAAGGTATAAGGGTTATTTAGGAGATTCTGGAACTGCCAATCATTGGTCCACCATTCTTCCATTTCTCCTAGAGGTCGGGTGTTGACAAGGGGATCTGGGATGGCTGGTTCTAAGTTCACTGGAAGTTGGGTTTCAGCAGGATAAGTGAAGAGGTTTTCATTGACAGGCCTAAGGATATCACAACTTACTAGTATGCGATCTAGCTCCTCCTGCAACGGCAATTCCTCGGCTTGCCTAGAACTTTCCCAAATCTCTATTCCTTTTCCTTTATCCATTGGGTCCTCCGTCTTGACAACTTTCTTAGTTGCTGGTTTCTTCCTGCGTACACGCCTCCAGCCCACAAATCTTCTTCTTTTCTTTGTCTTTGGTTTTTTTGGAGGTTGAGCTTGGAATTCCATAGGTTCATCAATATCGGCCCAATAACCGGTAAAACCCTCGGAAACTTCCATTTCAGGAGAATGGATAGTGATATTTTGAAGAGCTTCAGACAACTCATTCATGTTGTTTAGCATATATGCAAAAATGCACACAAAATGCTAAGTTAAAATTTTGTAAATTAAATTTTCACAGAATCACAGAATGGCAATCAGTAAAATTAAGTATTTCTAAATACTTAATTGGCTTAAATCAGTGGCTCTAATACCACATTTTTCTGTCACGGCCCCCGGCCTGGTTTGACCCGGTCCAGGAGCAGCGGGACAGAAATCACATGGTATTTATTTAATTTAGCAGCGGAATTATTAACAGGATCGTTTAAAACTTGAAAATACCCGTCTATTTTATTTCATAGTTTGGGACTAACCCCGTAATTTACAATAAGGGAATTTCACTGGGAAACCCCTATTTTACAAAAACATGTTTCTTTATTTTTATTAAGCCACTTCTTCAAGCTTGTAGTGCGACACGGCACTTTTTCCTGGATCACAGCAAATCACCTGAAACATGTTTTAAAAAGGTTTTATCAGCAGGGAAATACTGGCGAGTCATTCATTTGCACAAAACGACACATTGTTATAATATACAGTATTAAGGGCGATTACAATGTTTATATATCAACCAATTACCCAACGGTATTTGTCACTCAACTCGTTTCTGTGACTATGGTCATATCACCCATTGGCTAACCCGTTGTCCAATGGTGACGGTTATCAAGTAATGTATACAAAACCCCACATACCGGCTGTACTTGAAGATTACAAAGACTTAATCCCTGTAATTATAACTGGAAAACATTTAGGGTTTTGTAAAGCACTTTGATAAAAAGAGAATGACTCACATTGCAGATTTAAACGGGCAGAGTTTAGCCTACTGATTAGCCTTGTAACCTAATTCAAATAACAATGCACACGAACTAGGTCAGTAACTAATACTGCATTTACGATAACTCACGAGATTAAAACCCTCACAATGAATGACAAAGTGCAATACTTAAACATCCATCGAATTCACGACGAATGACAAAGTATAGCCCTAATTTGGGCAGCACTTAAACATCCATCGGATAGTTTCAATCGATCGGACATTGAATCGTAGCAGCGATCGAGTTAATACCCGGTATCGTAGCAGCGCCTCCCTAATGGAAATTATGATTTTGAGCAGTATATCTTCGTTTTTGAGAAAAGTTTTCGACACAGCTGAACTGCTCATGATCGGATCAATTTATAGCTGAAAAATGGGGTTTACGCGGCCCGCATAAATCACCCTTAACACTTACGCGGCCCGCGAGGGCCATCTATGCGTAGACTAGGGCTAGCGTGTCATCGGTAGGGCCGCCACGTGGCCTAGCATGCCTATCCGGTCAACTCTGCTTTGACGCGGCCCGCGTAAGGCTATGCTTAACTTTACACGGCCCGCCTGAAACTCGATTTTTCTTGTTTTCTTGGTTTTTCTTGCACATTAGGGTTTCAGGGGATCTGGGTTTTCACTTACGGGTTGTTTTGGGACATTTTTGAAGGTCCTTACACATAATACTTTAATGTGTGCAGGGTGATATAAACCAAAATCGACTGAAGACTGTGTGGGAACCACTCATTGGCATATAGTCTTGGTACCGAAATTTCGTTTGATAGATTGCCGAGGTTCTGAGATACATGTCTTTATGCTGTTTATCATCTGGGTATCATGGTTGTTTCTTTTACCGAAAACAACGGGGACACAAGTCTAGATCTTCCATGATACCATACATACATGTAAATATCATTCAAACATGCATATAATACATGATGCATCCGACCTCAATAATTGATAAACAATCACATGTCCCAATCAATAAGTGATAAAATATCACAGTTTATTACGGAGTCAAGTTCGTCTCTTTGTCGGTATGATGGTACTAACCTGTTCACGGACTTGCTCTTGTGCCCTGCATGCATCGAATATCAAGTTACTCATTAATAAGTGATTTAATCACATAGGGCTTGTATACATCTAAAATAAGTGAGTATCTCACATCATATACGTTGAAAACAGATGATAAATGGTATACTCACCAGTAAGATGAACTCTCGTGCATACCCTGATACGGGAATGTGTCGTGTGTGGATGAACACTGGTCGGTAAGTATAAATCATACCTTAACGTATCCCCTAACCGTGAGTACATCTGATAAGTTGAGCTTAAGTGGACAACAATACCGATAATCGTTACAGGATGCTTATCTTAATATTAACTAATTGAACAACAAGAGCGTGTTGGCGTGACCGTACACTGATATGATTCTCTTACCCTCGAAACTCGCAAAAAGAATGTTTGTAAATATTTATTTACTGCTTTCAGTTTCTGCATCTCTGTATATATTTATTTACTGCTTTCCGTCTTTAAATTTGAAATATTCAAAAATACCAAAAAGATTTTAGGTGTTTTTAATATAAACTTTATAAAAACCAAAAAGATTTTATTTCTATCTTATTTTTGATTGCCTGATGTTGGATCTCGAGTCTTTTCCTCTTGACACCTGATTGAAACCTAAAACAATTGCATCTTCATAAATAGTCGAAATTAGCGAGTTTTGAAAGTTTAATTCTTAAATTGGTCAAATTTTTTTAACTTTCAAACTGTTGTCGGTCGGTGTTTGATTGAGAGTTGGTCATATGTGTGTCGTTTATCTATATTCCAAGTGGTTGTTATCATTACGCGTTTAGCTTTCTTGTGTATACAGATGCGACATTCAGACCAGCTAAAGGCGAAGAGAACGGGTTCTATGACAAGCTTTGGAATGAAGACACGGCATCGATGCAATCAAAGGATCAAGATGATCAAGTTGCCGTTGTCCACTCATCGACACCATAAGGATATGAAAGTATTGAAGATCAAAAGATTCACAAGCATCATTCAAGGGGGAGTTTGTTGATACACTCTCTGTCCGTAACACGTGAAGACTTTAAAGATCCGACAACAGTGTAAAGACGAACCTGTAACACCCCGTGTTTCTGAAGTCAAAGTCAAGGTCAAAGTCAACGACCGATTTCGTGACTTAACTTGTAGTCAATTTCTTTTATGTGTTTATTTTAGTTGTATTATGTGGAGTAAGTGTCAATAATTACAATAATCGACGTGTGTTATTCGCTATTTAATCGACATACGACTGTGAACTATAGGAAGTAACAATGCGATAAAGTCTACCAAACGCTAATCAATCCAATTTAATCGACATCGAATCGCAATCGAACTCGCAACTCGAACTACGCTTTTGATTATTGCTATACGTGTGTGTGCCTTATGTGTTACTTGTGCATGCTTATTTATGTTATGTGTGGTAATCAATCGAAACGCAATCGAAACTCAATCGCAATCGAAGTAGTATGATAATTGGTGGAGAAAAGATAATGCGAGATATGAGTAGTTGCGATTAAAAGTAATTTGAATAGGAAACTCTATCACATTCGCATCGCTCGCAATCGCAATCGAACCAGCAAAAATCGTCACCCGAACACTCGAACCACGTGCCATCCGGCCGGATTGCCATCCGACCGGGTTGCCATCCGACCGAGATGACATCCGACCGGATTGTCATCCGGGCGATGTGTCATCCGACCGGCCAGCCCCTTTCCACTTTGGGTATCCTATAAATACCCCATGTCACTTTCATTCTTTCCACTTTTGGTAAGTGACGTCCGACCAACTCGTGTTCCTCGCTTTTTCTTTGATTTCTCGCGATTCCGGTAAGATCTCGTCCTAAATCTTGTACTTCCTTGATCTACACACACTCCTACACCTTTCTATCTTTTAAATCTTAACTTTTAACCATGAAATCATCAAGATTCAAGGTGTTCTAGGATGACGTCATCATATGTTCTTGAAGAACTTCATGTTTTGGCCTCAATCCACCAAGAACAACTTAGATATAATCGATTTCCACATAAACAAATAAAGATCTTTCATAGATCTAAACATATTCACAAGAAAAATGATTGAAAGACGGTTTTCCAACTTTCTTTCAACTCTTTTACACTCAATGCACTCAAAACCGATAGAATCGGAACTTGTGCCGGCTTACTACTCATTATTGCGGTTGTGTTGGTTCAAGATCCGTATTCTAACCACGAGATTATCGATTCCGGCTTAAACATGGAACGTCGTCTCGAACCGTCCACTGATCGGGTTTGGGTGATTCCTGTCCGATCAGGAGCACCAAGTATTGACGAGGTTTCCGTTGCTTAACACGTTATCAAATATCTCGATAAAACGATAAACTATCAAAAATAACCAAGTGTAAGACGAACAGGTTAACCAGGACCGGATGACCGTCCGAGCGGACTGGTGTCCGAGCGGATAGCCATCCGAGCGACCGGCTATCCGAACGACTTGCACCTTGTTGCCAAGAACTGAAGTCTGAGTGTTGAACGAATAGCTGTCCGACCGGACTACCATCCGATCGGATAGCCATCCGAGTCATGAAGCATTTAGACTTTAGCACTTAAACAATTTTCAGCATGGTCAATTCCCAAAGGATGCCACCAGAACGGACAACCATCCGAGCGAGTGACAACCTGCTGTGAAATTGTTCTCACTAAGGAACCTCGCCATTCGAGTCGCCGTCCGACCGGACGACCGTCCGACCAACCGACCTAAAAGGTAGAGATACTTCAGTGCTTTCAAAATGCTACAACGAAAACTTCAAAGGCCAAGCCATCATACACAAACACATCCTTCTCATTGGAAGGAACAATCCACTCGAATAAGTCATCCGACCGGACTACCGTCTGACCGGATAACCATCCGAATGGATTGTCATCCGCACGACTTGCCGTCTGATCGGATTACCATCCGACCGAACTGATGTCCGAGTCACTTACACCTTGCACCGTTTTACGCTTCACTTATTGTTATGCTATCATCCTGATCAGGCTAACCCTACTCTCTAGCGCTCCCTTCAATCCATCCATCGCTGTGAGTATACTCGATCCCTTTTTGCTTTATGCACTTTTGGGTGTTACATACGTTACTTATACTAAATCACATCGAACACACTACGCAATACTTTCAACGCTAACCGTTACCGTATGTTATACGTGACTTAATGAATGCTTGTTTGTTATGTTTACACATGGAATGCTGTCTACCTGCCTTAGCAACGGTAGTACTATTAGTTTGTACTCAGCACCCGTTCACTCGGGGGTTATTAAGGACAATTATTTGCATGGATTACAGTGGTGATCATGTATTACGAACTGCCTTGGGCAGTCAACCCGCAGTCATTGGTATCGATAGGTTCATGTCGATAACTAACATGCCTCATTTCACTCTGTGTATGTGCTGGTTATGCGTAACGCTTTCTAACTCTATATGCTATTATCAAACTTGTATGCTCATCTTTACACTATGTGTATTGACTTTTACTTTAACGTATGTGACAGGTACCTAGGATGCTTATCTGCTAGGAAATCGAGGCTAGAATAAAGCTCTAGAGGCCAACAAATAGTTGTCTGTACAAATGAAATCGAGAGTCTCTAGAAGCAGTTAAACAATTGGACGATTTGAAAAATCTGAGTTGTCGGAATAGAACTATTTGCCTAGATTTTATCTGTAATAATTTGTTTACCTTTTGAGACATGGTGTGGGACGTGTTACTTTAAATTGATTGGTAATGATAATTGTTATGGAAACTTCTGGACAATCTGTTTCGCTCAGTGCCATGCCCCGATGTTTCCACCATCGGTTGGGGTGTGACAGATTGGTATCAGAGCCATAACTATAGGGAATTAGGCAAGACATGACCTAGTCCGGGTCGATGTCTTAGAGACCTAGTCTATAGTTAGGAACCACAGACCGACTTGTGCATATCCGTTAGGGGTTATGTATAAGCTTACCGCTATTTCTCGATATTCTCGCCTATGCTACAGTATCACTGCACTCAAATTTTCAAATACGGACGAGCAATTAAGTCGAGATTAGGTGTGAAAACCGCAAACTCTCGACTGAATAGCTTGTTCAACCCACAATTTTATTTATAAACACGGGAAATTGCGTTGAAATAGGAGTGAAATCCATACTTGGACGCATAATTCTCCTTTATTTTATCAAAATAGGAATGAAGTTATTAAGCCAGGGGTGAAACCCTAACCTTGACGACTTGTTCCGACCTTTACTTGGTTTTACAAAACTCTCACCAAAGTCTCGACGGACTCCAACAACCTGAAGTCACGATATAACTAACGGGATGCGTGCCAAATGCCTAAGAATCGAGGCAAGAGCACAAGTCCTGAAGGTCGAAGAGTGTACGACAAGTCCTTGAGAATAGTCGAATCACTTTGGATAGTCAATGTCTAATAGCCGCGGACGATCTATTTCTCGATTTTTTTATGTGTTTCGATTTTAAGCCCGCAACTGCTGACTCTGATGATTCGTTGATTTTATGTGTTTTATGTGAAATTGCCTGTTTATGTGTTTAAATTTTGGAGATTTATTCGATTTTTTGCTTTCACTTCGATCAACACGCACGACTCGCACTGCATTTCTACCTCAAAACACTGACAAATCGCTAAATTGTGGACGACCTTATGCTATGATATACGCTTATACTACACTACTCGATATACTAAACGCGATCGCTATATTCGAACACTCGCGAATTGTGAATGATAGGTTTCTGTATTCTGACTGCCTCTGTGATTACATGCGTATGTGCCTCTGTGCTTCTGTGTCCTACGTGCTTATATGCTTCTGTGTTTATGTGAATCTGTGATTATATGCCTATGTGTTTTTGTGATACATGTTACGATGTGTTCCTGAGCTTTAGTAAGTAATAGACGTGTGAGGTGAGATTCGATTATGATGTGTCTGAGACCTACGATGATGTCTGTTGCAGACAATGTCAACTGGACCATCATCTGGATCCCGACACCCACGACTCTCTCGCCAAGAATAGAGGGACAAACGCCTTGCTGCCATCCTCGCTAAACAAGTGGCCAAGGTTGTGCCTCAGATCGTGAGTGAGATTTACGAGAACGTCAGCAAATCATCTGAGGAGTCGAGAACCAAAGCTCCTAAAGCTGCTACCAAGACTGCTTTCAGCTTCAAGCAGTTCAAGGCTTGTGGTCCAAATGAATTCACTGGAGAAGATGGCCCAACGGCTATGTTTCAATGGTTCGATTCCATCGAAGTCACTCTGCGCCAAAGCGGCTGTCATGAAAATCTCCGCACCCTAAACGCTACCGGCGTCTTCCAGTCCCGCGCATTAGACTGGTGGAAGGCTGAGAGAAACAAACGCGGGAATGATCCAGCTTATGAGCTGACTTGGGAAGAGTTGAAAGCCATCATGATGGACGAATTCTGCCCTCCCCATGAACGCCAAAAGCTGGAGGACGAGTTTTGGAACATAAAGCAGAAGGATGGAGACAACGCTGCCCTGACTGCTCGCTTTAAGCAGCTCAGCATCATCTGTCCTGATCAAGTGAAGACGTCTGACATGGCCATCAAGAAATACATTCGAGCTCTACCCGACTGTGTTGCGGATTTTGCGCATGCCGTAAAGACCACAATGATCGAAGAAACTTACTTGCTTGCCGCTGAAATCAACGACAAGCGGGTAAAAGCTGGTGTTTGGGATAAAGCTTCAAAGAGCCTGCATCAAGTCACCGCCGCACCAACCACTGAAACCACCGCCGCTCAATCGTCCAAGTCCTCACGCCGCAAGAAGAAGAACAACAACAGCAGCTCCAGCAACAAGAACTGTGCTGTCACTACCACTGCTGCTCCTCTCCAGGCCGTACCGGCCCAACAGCAGCATCATTACCGTCCAGCACCAGTTACTTATGCACCACCAGCAAAGCGTGCATACACAGGCCCCCACCCGGCTTGCCCAACATGTTCTTATCATCACCCGGTGGGTCTCGCCTGTCATTTCTGCGCTCACTGCAACATGTACGGCCATTTCACCGCTAATTGCCGTACTGGCCCACGTCGAGCCCCAGATCAAGCCACTGCTCATCAAGCTCTGCTCCCAGCCCCGTAAGGCCAACAACCGGCTCAGGCACCCGCGATCAACGCCCGAGTCTGCTTCGCATGTGGTGATCCCTACCACTTTGCGAACATGTGCCCGAACAGGGTTGTGAAACAGGAGCCCCAGCAGCAGCAGCAGCAGCAGAAGCACCAACAGCAACAGCCTCAACAGCAGCAACAAGCCGCACGCGCCAGAACCTTCAACATCAATGTGCGCCAAGCCCAGGCTGACAACAACGTGGTCAATTGTACGTTCCTTGTGAATGGTATTTATGCTTCATGTTTGTTTGATACTGGAGCCAATAATTGCTTTGTGTCGTTCGAATTCGAGAAGCTACTTAGTTGTAAACGCTCCCATCTCCCCTCGACGTTCGATGTTGAAGTCGCCACTGGAAGAACTGTCGTCGTTAATTCTGTTCTTCGTGATTGTACTCTTGAGCTCAACAATCACATCTTCCCAATCGACCTTATTCTGATGCAACTACGAAGTTTTGATGTCATAATAGGCATGGACTTTCTTCACGACAACCATGCTGAAGTTGTGTTCTTCGACAAGATGATTCGATTCTCGCTCTTAAATGGTGATTTATTGTGTGTCTACGGTGAAACTGCTTCGAAAGGTCTCAAACTCATGTCATGTGTCCAAGCTAGCAAGTATCTCCGCAAGGAATACAGAGCTTTATTGGCTAACATTGTAGTAGCGTAGAAGGAAAAGAAAGGAAAGACAGAGGTGAAAGACGTTCCTGTGGTTCGTGAATTTCCTAATGTGTTCCCTGACGATCTTCCTGGACTTCCGCCGAGTCATGATATCGACTTTCGTATCGACCTCATTCCTGGAGCCAATCCTGTTGCCAAAGCTCCATACCGACTCGCACCGTCCGAAATGCGTGAACTCTCGAACCAACTCCAGGAATTACTTGAGAAAGGATTCATTCAACCGAGCACCTCTCCTTGTGGCGCGCCAGTCCTTTTCGTCAAAAAGAAGGATGGGTCGTTCAGGATGTGCATCGACTATCGGGAATTGAATAAGCTAACCATCAAGAACCGCTATCCCCTGCCTCGCAATGATGATTTTTTTGATCAACTATAAGGCGCTACGTGTTTCTCGGAGATCGATCTATGCTCAGGCTATCACCAACTACGCATTCAAGAGGAAGATATACCCAAAACCGCTTTTCGCACTCGATACGGCTACTACGAATTCGTTGTTATGCCTTTTGGTCTAAACAACGCACCCGCGGTTTTTATGGATCTGATGAATCGCGTGTGTAAACCATATCTTGACCGTTTCATCATCGTGTTCATCGACGATGTCTTGATCTATTCCAAATCGAAAGCCGAACACGCCCAACATCTACGTTTGGTTCTCGAACTACTCCAGGGGAATCGACTCTATGCCAAGTTCTCCAAGTGTGAATTCTGGTTGGAGGAGGTTCAGTTCCTGGGTCACATTGTCAATAGTCAGGGTATTCACGTCGATCCTGCGAAGATTGAAGCCGTTAAGAGTTGGGTTACACCTAAGAACCCGTCTGAATTCCGTTCTTTTCTCGGGCTAGCGGGCTATTATCGACGATTTATCGAAGGATTCTCAAAGATCACTGTGCCGCTTACCGCTCTCACGCATAAAGACAGGCCTTTTGTTTGGGTAACTGAACAAGAGACTGCCTTTCGAACCCTCACGCACATGCTTTGCAATGCTCCTGTTCTCACATTGCCCGAAGGAAACAACGACTTCATTGTCTATTGTGATGCTTCCTGTAACAACTCTCATCAAAAGTCATATTTATTTAATTAAATTGTCCAATAGGAAACCCTAATTGAGAAACCCAAGTGATTCTGCATAGTCCCTAAAATTTTCAGAATAGTTGGAATTAGAATCAGGGCCCCTAAAACTTAAGGGGGGTAAACCCTAACTAACGATTATCTCTAAAATGCGTTGTCTAAATTGAGAAATCTCGAACTATCAACTCAGCAGGCCTATACTAGTGACAAGCCTACCCTACTCTATCTTGACATCTCAGGCGAGTCGCGACAGGAACGGCCACATCCTTCGTGACACGCGGGGGAAACCAATTTCAAGTATAAATAGAACAGTCTGTTTCATGCAATTGAGTGTTCGTTCGACGTTCAAATTCGAATTGTACGTTGAGATATAGCATAAACAATCCCACAACACACACTGATCACAAAGTGCTGCCACAATTCAGGGTAATAACTCGATCGCTGATACGATTCAATGTCCGATCGATTAAACTAACCAATGGATGTTTAAGTGCTTCCCACATTAGGGTTTTTGCTTTGTCATTCGTCGTTAAATCGATGGATGTTTAAGTATCGCACTTTGTCATTCGTTGTGAAGGTTGTAATCTCGTGAGTTATCGTAAATGTTGTATTAAGTTACTAACCTAGTTTGTGTGCCTGGTTATTTAAACTAGGTTATCAAGGCTAATCAGTAGGCTAAGCTCTGTTAAATCTGCAATGTGAGTCATTCTCTTTTTATCAAATTGGTTTACAAAAGTATATTTACTTTCAAGATTATAATTGCAGTGATTAAGTATATGTAGTCACCAAATTACAGCTGGTATGTGGGGTATTGTGCACATTACTGTTTTTATCACTTTAGGTGGGCGTACCTAAATAATGATACTCGTTACTATTGGGTGAACGGACTCAATAGTAATATGACCACAGTCACCGAAACGAGTCGATGACAAATACTGTGGGTAGTTGGTTGAAATAAACATTGTAATCTCTCTTAATACTGTAAATTATAATAAATGAGTCGTTTTTTATAAAAGAATGATTCACTCAGTATTTCCCGCTGACAAAACCTTTTTCAAACATGTTTCAGGTGATCTGTTGTGATCCAGGAAAAGTGCCGAGTAGCACTACAAGCTTAAGGAAGTGGCTCAGTATAAAATAAAGAAACATGTTTTGTAAAATAAAAGATTTCTTTGTGAAATCTCAAGATTGTAAATTACCGGGTGTTATCCCGAAATGTGAAATAAAATAATCGGGAAATATTTCAGTTTTTAAAACGATCCTGAAGAAACTTCCGCTGTTAATTAAATACCACGGGATTTCTGTCCCGCGGCTCCTGAAACGGGTCAAACCGGGTCGGGGGTCGTGACACTTCCAACCTTGGTCTTGGTTGTGTTCTTATGCAGCGGAACAAGGTTATAGCTTACGCGTCTCGTCAGCTCAAAATCCGCGAGAAGAACTATACAACACATGATCTCGAGCTAGGCGCAGTTGTTTTTGCGTTAAAATTTTGGCGACACTACATGTATGGTACAAAGTGTACGATCTTCACCGATCATAGGAGCCTACAACATATCTTTGATCAGAAAGAACTTAATATGCGTCAACGCCGATGGGTAGAACTTCTCAACGATTACGACTGTGAGATTCGTTATCACCCAGGCAAAGCAAATGTTGTTGCCGACGCTCTCAGCAGATGGAGTTATTTGCTCAGAATTCGCAATATCCAAGCCCAACACGATCTTGAAACCCTCATCAGCGAAGCTCAGCATGCATGTTTTAACGAACGCACTCTGAAGAATGAACGAATCTATCACGGTGGAGCTCAACTTGTGAACAAGTCGAATGGGATATTCCACTTTCTGGACCGAACTTGGATCCCTAAACGGACCGATTTACGATAGATTCTGAGGGACGAAGCCCACAAATCCAGGTATTCTATTCTTCCCGGTGCCGACAAAATGTACCAAGATCTTCGCTACAAGTACTAGTGGCCTGGCATGAAAAGGGATATTGCTCTCTACGTTGCAAAATGCCTGACTTGTGCAAGAGTCAAGGCTGAACACCAAAGACCCTCTGGCTTACTCGAACAACCGCATATCCCTATGTGGAAGTGGGAGAGTATAGCTATGGATTTCATAACAAAGCTTCCGCACACGTCATCAGGTCACGACAGCATATGGGTTGTTGTTGACCATCTGACCAAATCAGCTCACTTTTTGCCCATACGGGAAGACTACAAGGTAGAACGATTAGCCCGAATCTACACCAACGAGATCATTTGTAATCATGGGACGCCTTGCGACATCATCTCTGACCGTGATGCTCGGTTTACCTCACGACTATGGGAAACGTTTCAAACGGCTCTCGGTACATCGCTTAATCTAAGTACCGCATTCCACCCTCAAACCGATGGTCAGACTGAAAGAACAATTCGTACTCTTGAAGACATGCTCCGTTCATGTGTCATAGACTTCGGTGGTAATTGGGATACATACCTGTCGTTAGTCGAATTCACGTATAACAACAGTTATCATTCCAGCATTCAAATGGCACCATTCGAGGCTTTATACGGAAGAAAATGTCGATCGCCTATTGTGTGGCACGAGATCGGTCACTCGCAATTAACCGGTCCTGAGCTATTACAAGAAACGACTGACAAAGTCCTCCAAATTCGAGACAACTTGTTGAAAGCTCGAAGTCCACAGAAAAGTTACGTCGATAGACGACGCAAGCCCCTTGAATTTGACGTTGGCGACTACGTACTCCTAAAGGTATCACCTTGGAAGGGTGTGGTCAGATTCTGCAAGAAAGGGAAACTAGCGCCTCGATATGTTGGACCTTTTAAGATTCTGGAAAGGATCGAAAAGTCGCCTACAGACTCGAACTACCGGAGGAACATAGTAACATCCACCCGACTTTCCATGTGTCAAACCTCCGAAAGTGCCTAGCTGAGCATGATTTAATTGTACCTCTCGATGACCTGCAAGTAAACGAAACACTACACTTCATGGAGAAGCCTGTCGAAATCATGGATCGCCAAACCAAGCAGCTCAGATGCTCGCGCATTCCTATTGTGAAAGTCCGATGGGAAGGCAAACGAGGCGCAGAGTTCACTTGGGAGCTCGAAAGCGACATGAAGGCGAAGTACCCACAATTGTTTGTTACGGCTTCGACCTAATTTCGGGACGAAATTCCCTCAACTAGGGGAGGCTGTAACACCCCGTGTTTCTGAAGTCAAAGTCAAATTCAAGGTCAAAGTCAACGACCGATTTCGCGACTTGACTTGTAGTGAATTTCTTTTATGTGTTTATTTTAGTTGTATTATGTGGAGTAAGTGTCAATAATTACAATAATCGACGTGTTTTATTCGTTATTTAATCAACATACGACTGTAAACTATAGGAAGTAACAATGCGATAAAGTCTACCAAACGCTAATCAATCCAATTTAATCGACATCAAATTGCAATCGAACTCGCAACTCGAACTACGCTTTTGATTATTGCTATACGTGTGTGTGCCTTATGTGTTACTTATGCATGTTTATTTATGTTATGTGTGGTAATTAATCGAAACGCAATCGAAACTCAATTGCAATCAAACTCAAAACGCAATCGAAGTAGTATGATAATTGGTGGAGAAAAGATAGTGCGAGATATGAGTAGTTGGGATTAAAAGTAATTTGAATAGGAAACTCTATCACATTTGCATTGCTCGCAATCACAATCGAACCAGCAAAAATCGTCGCCGGAACACTCGAACCAAGTGCCATCCGGCCGGATTGCCATCCGACCGGGTTGCCATCCGACCAAGATGACATCCGACCAGATTATCATCCGGGTGATGTGTCATCCGACCGGCCAGCCCCTTTCCACTTTGGGTATCCTATAAATACCCCATGTCACTTTCATTCTTTCCACTTTTGGCAAGTGACGTCCGACCAACTCGTATTCCTTGCTTTTTCTTCGATTTCTCACGATTCCGGTAAGATCTCGTCCTAAATCTTGTACTTCCTTGATCTACACTCACTCCTACACCTTTCTATCTTTTAAATCTTAACTTTTAACCGTGAAATCATCAAGATTCAAGGTGTTCTAAGATGACGTCATCATATATTCTTGAAGAACTTCATGTTTTGGCCTCAATCCCCCAAGAACAACTTAAATCTAATCGATTTCTATATAAACAAAAAAAGATCTTTCATAGATCTAAACATATTCACAAGAAAAAGGATTGAAAGACGGTTTTCCAACTTTCTTTCAACTCTTATACACTCAATGCACTCAAACCGATAGAATCGGAACTTGTGCAGGCTTACTACTCATTATTGCGGTTGTGTTCGTTCAAGATCCGTATTCTAACCACGAGATTATCGATTCTGGGTTAAACATGGAACGTCGTCTCGAACCGTCCACTGATCGGGTTTGGGTGATTCCTGTCTGATCAGGAGCACCAAGTATTGACGAGGTTTCCGTTGCTTAACACGTTATCAAAATATCTCGATAAAATGACAAACTATCAAAAATAACCAAGTGTAAGACGAACAGGTTAACCAGGACCGGATGGCCGTCCGAGCGGACTGCTGTCCGAGCAGATAGCCATCCGAGCGACCGGCTGTCCGAACGACTTGCACCTTGTTGCCAAGATCTGAAGTCTGAGTGTTGAACGAATAGCTATCCGACCGGACTACCATCCGATCGGATAGCCATCCGAGTCATGAAGCATTTAGACTTTAGCACTTAAACAATTTTCCGCATGCTCAATTCCCAAAGGATGCCACCCGAACGGACAACCGTCCTAGCGAGTGACAACCTGCTGTGAACTTGTTCTCACTAAGGAACCTCGCCATTCGAGTCGCCGTCCGACCGGACGACCGTCCGACCGACCGACCTAAAAGGTAGAGATACTTCAGTGCTTTCAAAATGCTACAACGAAAACTTTAAAGGCCAAGCCATCATACACAAACACATCCTTCTCATACGAAGGAACAATCCACTCGAATAAGTCATCCGACCGGACTACCGTCCGACCGGAAAACCATCCAAATGGATTGTCATCCGCACGACTTACCGTCCGATCGGATTACCATCCGACCTAACTGCTGTCCGAGCTACGTACACCTTTCACCGTTTTACGCATCACTTATTGTTATGCTATCGTCCTGATCAGGCTAACCCTACTCTCTAACGCTCCCTTCAATCCATCCATCGCTGTGAGTATACTCGATCCCTTTTTGCTTTACGCACTTTTGGGTGTTACATACGTTACTTATACTAAATCACATCGAACACACTACGCAACACTTTCAACGCTAACCGTTACCGTATGTTATACGTGACTTAATTAATGCTTGTTTGTTATGTTTACACATGGAATGCTGTCTACCTGCCTTAGCAACGGTAGTACTATTAGTTTGGACTCAGCACCCGTTCACTCGGGGGTTGTTAAGGACAATTATTTGCATGGATTACAGTGGTGATCATGTATTACGAACTGCCTTGGGCAGTCAACCCGCAGTCATTGGTATCGATAGGTTCATGTCGATAACTAACATGCCTCATTTCACTCTGTGTACGTGCTGGTTATGCGTAACGCTTTCGAACTCTATATGCTATTATCAAACTTGTATGCTCATCTTTACACTATGTGTATTGACTTTTACTTTAACGTATGTGACAGGTACCTAGGATGCTTATCTGCTAGGAAATCGAGGCTAGAATAAGGTTCTAGAGGCCAACAAATAGTTGTCTGTACAAATGAAATCGAGAGTCTCTAGAAGCAGTTAAACAATTAGACTATTTGAAAAATCTGAGTTGTCGGAATAGAACTATTTGCCTAGATTTTGTATGTAATAATTTGTTTACCTTTTGAGACATGGTGTCACGTCCTCCGACCTACCCTGGACGGAATCGGGAGCCGCGAACAGCCAAGTGGTACCGGTGATTATTTTGAAAAATATTGCAGCGGAATTTCATCAGAACCGTGAGTTAGGAAAAATATCAGAGTTTAGAAAACACCGGATTTTATTTATTTAAATAGATGGGATAAACCCATGTTTTACACTGGTAGCTTTAATAAGGGAACCCAATTACATAAAACAAACTTTCTTAATTTGATTTAATTAATAAAAATAAGCCACGTGTTGAAGCCCTTTCAGTGCCGTGTCCAACTCTTATTCCTGATCTACTATAATTACCTGAAACGCGTTTTAAAAAGGTTTTGTCAGCAGGAAATACTGGTGAGTTCATTCATTTTGTACAAAAACCTATTTGTTATAATTCACAGCAATAAGAGTTTTTACATTTGCTTCTTTAAGATTGGCAAAGACTTAATCACTGTAAAGTATAACTAGAAACCAGTGTTATAAGTTACAGTATTAAGAGCGATTACAATGTTTCCTGATATCAACCAATTACCCACAGTATTTGTCACTCGACCGGATCTGTGACTATGGTCATATCACGATTGGGTCCTGTCACCCAATAGTGACGTATTTCATGATATAGGTACGCCCACCTAATTCTCATGATTTAGGTACGCCCACCTAATTTTTAGGTACGCTCACCTAACTACAGTAGTAATGTATACAATACCCCACATACCGGCTGTCAATTGGTGATTACAAAGACTTAATCCCTGTAAGTATAACCTTGAAAATAAACATGCTTTTGAAAATAATTTGATAAAAAGAGAATGACTCACATTATAAGCATGCAGATTCATACGAGCAAAGATTAGCCTATAGATAAGCCTTGATACTTTGCAGATTTATACAGGCAGAGCTTAGTCTATTGATTATCCTTGTAATCTAATTTAATGCACACGAACTAGGTCACTTAATTAATACAGCTTTTACGATAACTCACGAGATAAAACCCTCACAACGAATGACAAAGTGCGATACTTAAACATCCATCAAATTCACGACGAATGACAAAGCATAAACCCTAATTTGGGCAGCACTTAAACATCCATTGGATTGATTTCAATCGATCAGACATTGAATCGTAGTAGCGATCGAGTTAATACCCTGTTATCGCGGCAGAATTCGATCTATGTGTGTGTTTTATGGTAAACAGTTGATATCTCGACGTAAGAAATGAATTTTAACGTCGTTCCAACGCAGAAATGCAAGTCCCAATGCCTGCTATTTATACATGAAATTTGACCCCCTCGCGTGGCGACGGGTCACATTTCATCATATGGTTGCCACGTGTGCTTCTAGCCTAGCTGAGTCGACGGATCTTGAAAATTCGATTTAGACAGCAAGATATGTGGATAATCCTCAATAGGGAATACCCCCCCTCCTGAGTTTTAGGGGCCCTGATCCTGATTCTGATTGTTCTGGAAATTTTAGGGTTTGTGCAGAATCACTTGGGTTTCTCAATTAGGGTTTCCTATTGGTTAAAATAAAATAATAAATAGGACTTTTGATGAGAGTTGTTACATTCTCCCCACCTTAATAAAAAATCTCGTCCTCGAGATTTACTGGAATAAGTATACTTTCGGTTCATCTCCGATTCCAGTTCCCAAGTATATTCGGGTCCTTTCTTGGAATCCCTTCTGACTTTAATTAGCACTAGTCTTTTGCGTTTGAGAAACTTGATCTTTCTATCTTTTATTTGAAGTGGTTGTTCTACGAATTTTAACTTATTATTTACCTCTACATCTTGAAGAGGTATTACTAGAGATTTGTCAGATAAGCATTTCTTGAGATTGGATACATGAAATATGTCATGTATTCCAGCTAACTCATCTGGTAGTTGTAAACGATAGGCAACTAGTCCTATATGTTGGATCACTGGAAATGATCCTACGTATCGTGGACTTAGCTTTCCTTTCTTACCGAATCGTACTACTCCTTTTTCAAGGATAACTTTTTAATAGTACCTTATCTCCAACTTAGAATTCTAGTGGCTTGCGTCGATTATCGGCATAGCTCTTTTGACAATCTCGAGCATTCTTAAATTTTTCCTAGAATTGAGTAATTTTGTCGGTAGTTTTTCGTATAATTTCAGGACCTGATTATTGACTCTCTCCTATTTCTGCCCAGCAAACTAGAGTTCTATACTTCCTTCCGTATAGTGCCTCGAATGGGGCAGCCTCAATGCTTGCATGATAACTATTGATCATCCTAGTTTCCACCAAAATCTATTACACATGCCCTAAGCATGTCTTCCAGGGTTTGGATCGTCCTTTCACTTTGTCCGTCTGTTTGAGGATGATATGCCGTACTTAAATTTAGTCATGTTCTCATTGCTTTCTGGAAACTTGTCCAGAAATGAGAAGTGAAACGACTATCTTTATCTGATACAATGGAGAGTGGAACTCCATGTAAGGATACTACTTCGTCTACATACAACTTGGCTAACTTTTCCATACTAAAGGTTTCTTTCATGGGTAGAAAATGAGCTGACTTGGTTAATCGATCCACAATTACCCAAATCGCATCATTCCCTTTTCTGTTTTTGGGTAACTTGGTAACAAAGTACATTATTATGAGTTCCCATTTCCATACAGGCATTTCTAATTGTTGAAATAGACCCGAAGGTTTCTGGTTTTCTACCTTAACTTGTGAACAAGTAAGACACTTAGAAACATATCTAGCTATATCCTTTTTCATACCTATCCACCAAAAATTTTTCCTTAAATCTTGGTATATTTTATTATTACCAGGATGCATGGTATACCTAGATTTATGGGTTTCCTCTAAAATCTTATTTCTTAAATTTCCTTGCTTAGGTACCCAAATTTGTTTCTTATGGACTTTCCAAATTCCATCACTTCCTTGTTCTAACTCCTTTATTCTTCCTTTCATTCCTTCAGCATTATCCTTAATTGCTGTTTCTTGAATGTTCTTTAATTGTTCCATTAAATCTAACTGTAGATTTAATCGGAGAGCACGAACCCGTCGTTGTTTCTCATGATACTTACGACTTAAGGCATCTGCAACTACATTTGCCTTTCCTTCGTGATATTAGTTATCACAGTCGTAATCACTTAGGATTTCCATCCATCTCCTTTGCCTCATGTTTAATTCTTTTTACCCAAATATGTATCTTAAACTTTTATGATCAGTATAGACAGTAAACTTACTTCCATACAGATAATGTCTCCAAATCTTAAGGGCAAAAATTATGGCTCCTAACTCTAAGTCATGAGTCGTATAGTTTTCCTCGTGCTTTTTCAATTGTCTAGAAGCATACGCAATTACTTTCTTGCATTACATTAGCACACATCCTAATCCTAGCTTAGAAGCGTCACAATATACTTCAAAATCTTCTGTTCCTTCTGGCAAGGCTAAGATTGGAGCATTGGTTAACCTTTGTTTTGATATCCTAAAGGCCTCTTCTTGCCTGGGTCCCCATTCAACTTAACTGCTTTACAGGTTAGCTTAGTTAATGGTACATCTATCTTGGAAAAATCCTTAATAAACCGTCTATAATATCCAGCTAAACCTCTAAAACTTCTAATTTCCATAGCTGACTGTGGAATCTTCCATTTGATAATCGCTTCTATCTTAGAGGGATCTACGTGAATGCCTTCGTGATTCACCATGTGTTCTAAAAATTGCACTTCCTGTAGCCAAAATTCATACTTCGAGAAATTGGCGTAAAGCTTTTCCTTTCTTAACAAGGTTAAGAGTGCATGCAAGTGCTAACAATGTTCCTCCTGATTTTTGGAATAAATAATTATATCGTCGATGAAGATAATTACAAATTTATCCAAGTACGGTTTACAGATCCTATTCATCATGTCCATAAATGCTGCAAGTGCATTCGTTAGTCCGAAGGGCATGACTGTAAACTTGTAATGACCATACCTAGTTCTGAAAGTAGTCTTAGGTATGTTTTTCTCTTGAACTTTCAACTGATGGTATCCGGAGCGTAAGTCGATCTTAGAAAAATATCTAGCTCCCTGGAGTTGATCAAAGAGACCATCAATCCTAAGTAATGGGTATCGATTCTTAATTGTAACCTTATTTAATTCTCTATAATCAATACACATTCTCATTGAACCATCCATTTTCTTTACAAACAATACTGGTGCTACCAAAGGGGACGAATTAGGTTGTATGAATCCTTTACTTTAGCAATTCATCTAACTGCTTTTTCAATTCTAACATTTCTGTGGGTGCTAACCGATAGGGTGCCTTGGCTATTGGTGTAGTTCCAGGAATTAAATGAATCCTAAATTCTACTTCCCTGTCGGGTGGTAATCCCGGGAGTTCTTCTGGAATATATCTAGGTATTCTGAAACTACAGGAATTTCTTTGAGTTCCTTATTTTTCATGTTAATGATTACTAAAACCATATACACTATTCCTTATTTCCTGTTCATAACTAGCAACTTTCATTACTGAAATGAACTTCATGGGTTTTTGTGGCTTATCTCCTGTAACCATGATTACTTCTCCGGTAGGTGTTCGAATTTCTATAGAGTTCTTATCACAAAGGATTCGAGCATGGTTGGCTATTAACCAATCCATTCCTAATACCACATTGAATTCGGCTAACTTCATAGGTAACAGGTTTGCAGAGAATTTGTGGCCTAAGAGTTCTATCTTTCCTTCTCGCAAAACTTTCTCTATGTTAAGAGAATTTCCATCTGCCGTTTCGACTGTAAAAATCTGCCTAATGGAGGTTAAGGGTAGCTTAAGTGCTTGGCAGAATGAAGTATTTATAAAACTTTGGTTTGCACCAGAGTCAAATAATACTTTTGCATAAACGTCAGGAATTAAGAACGTACCAGTTCATTAGTTAGGGTATTAACTATTTCTATCATATCGTCAATAGTGCGAGGTCTCGCAGCTTTAACGATATTACGGATTTCTCCAATCAATCCCTAAATATAGAGGAAATAAGTACCGGTTCTGACGAAGCCAGTGTTGGTACCACTCTTGCATACTCGAAGAATGTTGAAGTATACCCTCGACAATCTACACCCATCATCCGATGGTTTAAGAACTTATTTGTCATTTTTTCCTTTTTAAGAAGCAGACAGGAGTTCTTTCTATTTCATGGCATATGTCTTGACCACATGTTTTGAAGATCGGGTTTCACTATCTAAATGTCTAAATTTTGAAGCATGCATTACTTCATTTAACATATGCTAATGGTTACGACACTTCCGTCCTTTAAGCCCATGTATTGTCATAACAGTTTCCTTACTACTAGTAATCTTAATAGGATTATAAGTGAGGAGAGTCTTTGTAAATGCATCTAATGGTGATTACTCTTATCTTTACAAGAGTTCTTAAAGAAAGTAAAATTATTCTTATTAATGTAAGTTCTTAGATGTTTTGTGCCTAGCACAATTATAGCAACAGGTTTCCTAATGTGTTAATAATCTAAGGTAACACAAAAGAAATTCTTATACTTTTGATGGTGTCCCACTTAAAGGGTTTCCAGTATTTATATTGTTTGCACGAGTTACGAGGTAGATGATCAAACGAAATAATGTTTGATATCGGAATTTTATATATATATATGCAAGAGATTCCTGATAAAGAAATCTAGATTTATTATTGACACATATGCCTGTGTTTTATTCCAAATTGCCAATTGTTATGGCTTTTGGAATTCCTTATAAATATACATATCTATATAATCATATATTTCACATGTTGTACTATACATACCTTTCATAAGGTTAATGCATTTAACAGATTCATATTTCCAAGAACCAGTCAGATATCTGGTCATGATATTATTTAGGAAAATCTTGTCACTTGCTGACATATTATATACCTGCTTACCCGGTTCTCGCCGGAGAGGTAACCCTTATTATATCCGGACAAGCTGGAGAGTCTGCTACACCATACCAAGTCTTGCCGGAGAAAAAATTATATTTCCCATAAATAGTATTTTTCTTAAATCATGATTTAAAATGAATCCTTTTTATTTAGAGCTGATGTGTTCAAAATGTAACATATAAATTTCATCAAATGAGGCGTAAAACTAACCCTTTTTTAGTACTAATGTTGGAAAAAGTGTGCTTTTGTCTTCCTTTTGTATTTTCAGGATTAAATGAGCTCAAATTAAAAAAAGAAGCAAAAAGACATCAAAATCTAACATAAATACAAGAAAAAGGACAAGACGTGACATGCCCGACCCCACAACAGCATCTTCCCAAGCAAAACAAGAGATCAGAAGCCTGAACACGCCCCGTGCTCAGCCAGCACGGGGGCGTGCCCAAGTGTCAGCAGAAAAGACAAAGTGGTAGAAGCTTCTATTGCCCACCACAGGGCCGTGCTCAGCGGACACGGGGCCGTGGTCAACTATAAGATTCGCACAATCCAGCAAATCTAAATAGTACAAAGATTCTTCTGCACACGGGGTCGTGCTCAGCGGACACGGGGGCGTGGTCAACTAATAAGACAAAGCTGCATTAAATGAAGAAAGAGAGGATGTGGACACGGGGCCGTGCCCGAGCTTCTGTTCAGCCTATAAATAGAAGTGCTTGGATCAAGCTCAAACCATCCCTTGGCACACCACCTCTCTCACACTTCACCCACCACCCACCACCACCATAACACCATCGTCCACCACCATCATCCATTGTCCATCGTAGAGTGTGTGAGTCGTCTCGGGATCCAAGATTGATCGTAAGAGTTCTTGACAATCAAGGCCATGTTTGCCTAAGTCTGTTACATCACTTGGTGAAGACAAAGTGTCTAGTGTAATACTTTTTATTTCTAATCTTTTGCACTTTTTATTTGGTTTTGTATTAATGACTTTAATAACTAGTTGCTTATGTTGAAGGTGCTCTTTCCTTATCGTTTGTCCGTGGTGTCTTGAAATTATTTTACTGTCTATATAAAATAAAAGATTTTCACCATTCATATCTCCACGGTCTATATGGAGGTATGTTGGCTACCTGGTCGGGGGTTAAGGGAACGGTTTGTTAAACGTCTTGCCATTGTTCAGCGTTTAGAGGTCCTACAATGGACCTGGGTCAAATTTAGTAGGACCTCCTTCAATACTTAACGGTATTGGATGGCGGGGGTCCAAACTCTTTGATCCCCTCATAAGTTAACTACTATTAATACTATAACCCGGCTATTTAGGACTGTATCCCTGCTGACTCAGACTACTTAGTCGAGGGTAACGTCACCTCCAAAAGAGGGGCCTACCATAATATTGCATTAATAACTTAATTAATTATCTTCCAATAATCCACCCTTTTAGGATTATATCCTTGCTGACTCAAACTACTGGGGTGAGGGTAACGTCACCTTCAAAAGAGGGGCCTACTACAATAACTAAGATAATCTCTTAATTATGTGCAAAAGTGCGGAAATAATCAAAGGTTACACTAGATACGAGTCGGAACCAAGTGATTCATCTTGTCTATCTGTTTTATTTTTATTTTTATTTTCAGCATTTTAGTTAGTTTTTATTTTTCTTAGTTTAAAAACATTTTTCTAAACTTTTTATTTTGATTAGACGTTGAGGATAAACCGGTACTAAAAGCTCTTGTGTCCTTGGACGACCTCGGTATCTTGCCAACACTATACTACGCTCACGATGGGTGCACTTGCCCATATGTGTGTTTAGTGTTAGTAAAATATCGTGTTTTATAAATTTAAAACTTGGCTAAAAATAAGTGTTAAAGGGGCTTAAAATATACACCTAATATATATAACACTTCACACGCATCAAGTTTTTGGCGCCGTTGCCGGGGACACAAGGATTTTAAGAAAGTTAGGAATCAACGGCCTAATCGTTTTTCTTATTTTTCAATTTTTTTTAGGATTTTTTTTTTTAGTTTTTCAGCTTCTGCAGAACTCAGCACGGGCCGTGCCTGCTGAACACGCCCCGTGCCCAATCATTGGAACTGGCAATCCTGTTTTAAGTCAGACAGTAAGCTGAACACGGGGCCGTGCCCACTCAACACGCCCCCGTGCCCAAGTTTCAGTTACTGAAAACAGAACCGTAAGATCCCGACGGTTGGTAATCTCTGACATGAACATGAGTGATACTGATACTTTTTACTGTCGGCACTCTTATGGTACTATGTGGTGTCAATTATGTGGTGGTAATCATAAAGAATTAGAATGTTTTTTTTCTAAATTATAAACCCCACTATATAGACCCATCTTTTCCTCGTATCCTTAAGAGGGGCGAAAGTAAAAATAATCCCTATCGCTCCCTCGAATGCGCCCAACCGGATATTCTAGGGGAAATGCTCCTCGATGAATTATTTCAACTAGAAGATCTAATTTTTAATTGGTTAAAAGAACTTAGGGAAGATTTCAATAATCTTTTCCAAGACAGCAACCAAGAAGAAAGGTTGGAAACACATTCAAACAACTTCATTGTTTCCAATGATACTTCTAACTCTAGTGAGGACTTGAGCGATAGTCGTCCCTGTGTCGATTGTGCCGTGAAGGACTCCCCATCGACTTCGTTCGATGCATACATAGACCTGAGCGATTCGACATACACCTTCTTTAACGAGAGCCCGGAAAAGGGTTGGACTTGTCCACCTGCATATAGCTTAGGAATCACCCTCACCGACAACCTCTTAAGTTCTCGTCTCAATCTAGAACAATTAAGGTATCTTAGGCACTTTGGGGTTGTTCCATCCAGTAAGGAACCACCCGATCAAGAAAAGTTCCTTAAAAATAGACGCACTTCATAATTCAGCCTTCCGACACGGGGCCGTGTCCAGGTCAACACGCCCCCGTGTCCACCAAAAGATTCCCCTCTGACTTTTGTCAGAATACGGACAAAACGTGTCAGGATCTCGCCTGCACACGGGGCCGTGTCCAGCCGACACGGGGCCGTGTCCAGCACGCTGTCGTTTTCTATAAATGCAGCCAAGAACCCTGCACATTTGGACCATCCAGGGACAGAGATTTGGAGGGATTTTCTGACTTACCATCCTAGGTATGTTCTAAAAGAAGGTTCCTACAAGCATCTTGTCCTTTCGTCTTTTATCTATTGCCTTCTTCTTCATCTTTCTTGCACCAAGAACTCCATTAAAGCTTGATTTCAAGCTTTGATGTGATGTTTATTGAATTTCTATTCAAGGAATCTTGTTAAAAATAAGTTACACAACATTGTTTTAAGTTATTTCTGCTCAAAAATCTTCATAAGTTAAGAAAATAATTTGAAACCCCAAGATTCCTTGTTCTGAAAATCTGCAGAAAGTTGAACACGGGGCCGTGCTCATTGAGCACGGGGCCGTGCCCGTGGTACTGTTTCATTAAAACAAACTGTTTTTGGTTTGTTTTCGTAGAATGTCTAGCCAAAACAATGGAACCTCTTCTGCACACTCAAGGAACAGTCGACGAGAAAGGAGGCCATCGATTGAAGCAACTCTCGTAAGATATGTAATGGCACTACGTTAAGCACTTGACGAGATGACTTCAGTGGAGGAGGTCCTCATTGACCGTATAAACTATCTCTCGGTGGGGTTGGAAAACAGTTTCCGGGAAATAAACCTCTTGCACCAGAGGTTAAACATTCTGGTAACACCTCCTGTGGAACCAATCCTCCCTCAAGAGGATTGGAACCTCGCACTTGGAATTCAAAATCCTACCGGTTGGGACGATATTCCAGCAGAACCTCCGCTTGAAGAACTCCAAGAAATTCCGGTGGAAGTTACACCTCCTCAACCCGATGCTCATGAGCCCGCTTTTCTTCTCCCTAGAGAGATCGAAGAGTGGCTCGCCGATGTATGAGGAGCCCATACCCGTAGGAAGAAGTTGTCAAGCCACTTTTAACCGAGAGATCTATCTTTTCAGAAATTTTGCTAGTAGAATAAATAGTAGGCTAGAAACTTCTTGGATTTCTTGTGTTTCTTTGACCTAACTAGCTAATATTTTTATTTTTAGGACTATTATGTAATTCTCTCTATGATTAATGAATGATGGTTTTAGTTAACTTGGTGTTTTGGATGGTGTTGAATTGAATAAAACACACTTGAGATGGCAAAGGATACAAGGGAAACTTGAACCAGCACTCTATACCGGAAAACAGAACCGTCCGACAAAGTTCTACATTTACAGTAAGCTCGGCACGGGCCGTGTCCACCCAACACGGCCCCGTGCTGCACTGTCTGTAGAAAAAGACCCAGTTCATGTAACTGGACACGGGCCGTGTTCACCCAACACGCCCCCGTGTCCAGACTTCTGTTTCTCTTGTTTTAAATTTGTTACTGGCACTTGAACACGGGGCCGTGCCCGGATAACACGGGGCCGTGTTCAGCGCCCAGTAACACAAAAATTTTTGCTTTTTCACACCTTTTACACATTCAATCAACCGAAAAACTTATTTTTGGGACACATTGAGGACAATGTGTAATTTAAGTGTGGGGGGATGCTAAAACCTTGAATCTTGCAAGTCCTAAATACAAGCCTTACACAAAACTCTATTAGAACCGCTAATCACCCCAATTTTTTTTCAAAAAATTTTCATTTTTTTTAAAAAATTTTAATTTTTTTTTACTTGTCTAGGTTTAACTCGGGAAATTCAAGTTCTTAAAAATGTTATATTTTTACAAATTTACAACCGATAGCGTCGTGATAAAAAGAACCAACATAAGAAAATTATGAAAAGGCATGACAAGCTTAGTTAAAATTTGATTATATATACTTGATCACATAAAAACCCATTCCCACAAAAGTGAGTTTTGAGCCTTTATTGAGCATACAATTACATATCATTAGAACTAATTGCTCATTTTTCGTTTCTTGTGTGAATAGCCGCTTGGTTCTTACGACTCTAGAACTTGCCATGACGATACATTCACGGTCCTTACCAACTTAAACCCGAGTAAGTAAATGATGGAGGCATTAGGACTAACCCTTTTTATTTTCTACACCATTATTTTTCTTTTTTTTTTACCACCTACCCAAAATCCCCCTAGTTAGCCCCTTTGAGCCTTAAACTTTTCATTTCATAACCCAAACCAAACACCCTTTTACCCACCAAAACCTTTTTCATTTTTACCCCTTTGTTTTAGTAACAAGTTCGATTTTTCGTATGACTTCAAAAAAAATATATATATATATTTGTGTTGATGATGAAGCAAAGAAAATAAACAAACAAGTTCATCAAAAATAACTTTGTTTGAATACGTAGCTTCATCAAAATAAAAGTTACGAAAAATAGAAAGCCTTACGAAAACCGACACTTGTTACGCTTTTCGCCCTTTTTTACTAACCACTAACCACCAACCCAACCACCTACCTTTAACCCAAGCCTAACCCTTTACCCACAAAGTCCTCTTGATATTTACAAGGGTATATAAGTTAAAAAGGAGGAGGGTTGATTGCTTGGCAAGCCTATGGTAGGAGTAAGTTCCATGCCGCTCTCGAGTGATCCACAAAAATACATTTTCGGCCGAGTGTTGAGTGATCCCCGTGAGGTATGTGAACTTGTATATAAATATAATTTTACAAAGGCATGTTATGCCCTAATAAGTAATTTCTCCTATGAAAAGTTTTAAATAAATCATGACGAATAGGATTGTAAATAAATAAAAATAGAATTAAATAAAGAATCTTGGAAATCCCGACACTCTACGACAAGCCCAAAAACCTTCTTCTCTACCCATTCCATTTGGGAGTGTAATAGCCACATATTAAAGAGTTTTGCTTGAGGACAAGCAAAGATTCAAGTGTGGGGGTATTTGATGTGTTCAAAATGTAACATATAAATTTCATCAAATGAGGCATAAACTAACCCTTTTTTAGTACTAATGTTAGAAAAAGTGTGCTTTTGTCTTCCTTTTGTATTTTCAGGATTAAATGAGCTCAAATTAACAAAAGAAGCAAAAAGACATCAAAATCTAACATAAATACAAGAAAAAGGACAAGACGTGACATGCCCGACCCCACAACAGCATCTTCCCAAGCAAAACAAGAGATCAGAAGCCTGAACACGCCCCGTGCTCAGCCAGCACGGGGGCGTGCCCAAGTGTCAGCAGAAAAGACAAAGTGGTAGAAGCTTCTATTGCCCACCACAGGGCCGTGCTCAGCGGACACGGGGCCGTGGTCAACTATAAGATTCGCACAATCCAGCAAATCTGCATAGTACAAAGATTCTTCTGCACACGGGGTCGTGCTCAGCGGACACGGGGGCGTGGTCAACTAATAAGACAAAGCTGCATTAAATGAAGAAAGAGAGGATGTGGACACGGGGCCGTGCCCGAGCTTCTGTTCAGCCTATAAATAGAAGTGCTTGGATCAAGCTCAAACCATCCCTTGGCACACCACCTCTCTCACACTTCACCCACCACCCACCACCACCATAACACCATCGTCCACCACCATCATCCATTGTCCATCGTAGAGTGTGTGAGTCGTCTCGGGATCCAAGATTGATCGTAAGAGTTCTTGACAATCAAGGCCATGTTTGCCTAAGTCTGTTACATCACTTGGTGAAGACAAAGTGTCTAGTGTAATACTTTTTATTTCTAATCTTTTGCACTTTTTATTTGGTTTTGTATTAATGACTTTAATAACTAGTTGCTTATGTTGAAGGTGCTCTTTCCTTATCGTTTGTCCGTGGTGTCTTGAAATTATTTTACTGTCTATATAAAATAAAAGATTTTCACCATTCATATCTCCACGGTCTATATGGAGGTATGTTGGCTACCTGGTCGGGGGTTAAGGGAACAGTTTGGTAAAGGTCTTGCCATTGTTCAGCGTTTAGAGGTCCTGCAATGGACCTGGGTCAAATTTAGTAGGACCTCCTTCAATACTTAACGGTATTGGATGGCGGGGGTCCAAACTCTTTGATCCCCTCATAAGTTAACTACTATTAATACTATAACCCGGCTATTTAGGACTGTATCCCTGCTGACTCAGACTACTTAGTCGAGGGTAACGTCACCTCCAAAAGAGGGGCCTACCATAATATTGCATTAATAACTTAATTAATTATCTTCCAATAATCCACCCTTTTAGGATTGTATCCTTGCTGACTCAAACTACTGGGGTGAGGGTAACGTCACCTTCAAAAGAGGGGCCTACTACAATAACTAAGATAATCTCTTAATTATGTGCAAAAGTGCGGAAATAATCAAAGGTTACACTAGATACGAGTCGGAACCAAGTGATTCATCTTGTCTATCTGTTTTATTTTTATTTTTATTTTCAGCATTTTAGTTAGTTTTTATTTTTCTTAGTTTAAAAACATTTTTCTAAACTTTTTATTTTGATTAGACGTTGAGGATAAACCGGTACTAAAAGCTCTTGTGTCCTTGGACGACCTCGGTATCTTGCCAACACTATACTACGCTCACGATGGGTGCACTTGCCCATATGTGTGTTTAGTGTTAGTAAAATATCGTGTTTTATAAATTTAAAACTTGGCTAAAAATAAGTGTTAAAGGGGCTTAAAATATACACCTAATATATATAACACTTCACACGCATCAAGAGCTTTTAACAAGGAACAAGGAAATTAGTTTTCTCATGACAGATCATATTCTAGAACCCAGTAGTACCAATAAATAAGAAATAACAGTGGCCAAGTGTTATTGCTTATTTACCATACTTGCAACGTTCTAGTCATCATCCTCACGGCATACCAATACCCATTCTATTTTATCAAAGCAATTAATTAGCTTGTCTCGAAGCTAATACTAAGGCATCTTTCTTAGGTTCAAGACTAAATATTATCCTGAATGCTACCAGAAAATAGCAATCTCCTAACTCTTTTATATAAGCTTAGGTATTATTAGCACAACACCTTATAGGCTTAAATCAGTGGCTTGGCTCTGATACCACCTTCTGTCACGTCCCCCGACCCACCCTGGACGGAATCGGGAGCCGCGAACAGCCAAGTGGTACCGGTGATTATTTTGAAAAATATTGCAGCGGAATTTCATCAGAACCGTGAGTTAGGAAAAGTATCAGAGTTTAGAAAACACCGGATTTTATTTATTTAAATAGATGGGATAAACCCATGTTTTACACTGGTAGCTTTAATAAGGGATAAACCCAATTACATAAAACAATCTTTCTTAATTTGATTTAATTAATAAAAATAAGCCACGTCTTGAAGCCCTTTCAGTGCCGTATCCAACTCTTATTCCAGATCTACTATAATTACCTGAAACGCGTTTTAAAAAGGTTTTGTCAGCAGGAAATATTGGTGAGTTCATTCATTGTGTACAAAAACCTATTTGTTATAATTCACAGCATTAAGAGTTTTTACATTTGCTTCTTTAAGATTAGCAAAGACTTAATCACTGTAAAGTATAACTAGAAACCAGTGTTATAAGTTACAGTATTAAGAGCGATTACAATGTTTCCTGATATCAACCAATTACCCACAGTATTTGTCACTCGACCGGATCTGTGACTATGGTCATATCACGATTGGGTCCTGTCACCCAATAGTGATGTATTTCATGATTTAGGTACGCCCACCTAATTCTCATGATTTAGGTATGCTCACCTAACTACAGTAGTAATGTATACAATACCCCACATACCGGCTGTAAATTGGTGATTACAAAGACTTAATCCCTGTAATTATAACCTTGAAAATAAACATGCTTTTGAAAATAATTTGATAAAAAGAGAATGACTCACATTATAAGCATGCAGATTCATACGAGCAAAGATTAGCCTATAGATAAGCCTTGATACTTTGCAGATTTATACAGGCAGAGCTTAGTCTATTGATTATCCTTGTAATCTAATTTAATGCACACGAACTAGGTCAGTTAACTAATACAGCTTTTACGATAACTCACGAGATAAAACCCTCACAACGAATGACAAAGTGCGATACTTAAACATCCATCGAATTCACAACGAATGACAAAGCATAAACCCTAATTTGGGCAGCACTTAAACATCCATTGGATTGATTTCAATCGATCAGACATTGAATCGTAGTAGCGATCGAGTTAATACCCTGTTATCGCGGCAGAATTTGATCTATGTGTGTGTTTTATAGTAAACAGTTGATATCTCGACGTAAGAAATGAATTTTAACGTCGTTCCAACGCAGAAATGCAAGTCCCAATGCCTGCTATTTATACATGAAATTTGACCCCCTCGCGTGACGCGAGGGGTCACCCTTGGGGCCTCGCGTGGCGCGACGGGTCACATTTCATCATATGGTTGCCACGTGTGTTTCTAGCCTAGCTGAGTCGACGAATCTTGAAAATTCGATTTAGACAGCAAGATATGTGGATAATCGTCAATAGGGAATACCCCCCCCCCCCCGAGTTTTAGGTGCCCTGATCCTGATTCTGATTGTTCTGGAAATTTTAGGGTTTGTGCAGAATCACTTGGGTTTCTCAATTAGGGTTTCCTATTGGTTAAAATAAAATAAGAAATAGGACTTTGGATGAGAGTTGTTACACATGTTATGGGACGTGTTACTTTAAATTGATTGGTTATGATAATTGTTATGGAAACTTCTGGACAATCTGTTTCGCTCAGTGCCATGCCCCGATGTTTCCGCCATCGGTTGGGGTGTGACAGAACCTCATGAGCAGCATCTAAGGGGGAGTTTGTTGATACACTTTGTGGATGCGGCTTGGTTCGGTTCGGTTCGAGCCCGACGTCGCGACATACCTCCATCGTGCGCTCCAGAGACCGACGCACGAAGCACGAAGAGCCGCTAATTGACATCACCATGATGATGTCATGTCCTTTTACAAAATGCATACAAGATTTAAATATATTGAAGTATCTGCCATGCAAGAAATGTCTACGCTAAATTGATGCTTATTGGGCCTTTATGAAGATCATCTTTGATTGGGCCTAGTCTTTCATCTATCTCTATGAAGACTACACTCTTGGACGAAGCCCCTTTCATGACGAACAGTCATGGTGGACGAACCCCTCACATGGCGAAGATTAACCTGGACGAACTCTCCATTGTGACGAAGACTAAGTGTTCGTCCGACCAGTCCATGCGCGGCGAAGAATCATGCCACGAAGAGTGGGCTTGTGGATATGGTTGCTTTTTAAAGGCACTTGCAGCCAAACAGATTAGATAAGAGAGCACACATCTGAGAGTTTGAGAGTATTATATTCTTGTAACCAAACTCTTCCAGATCTATACACATTTAAGGTTTAAACGTTGAATCTTTGTTTTTGTGTTTGCTCTCTCGATCGGTTTGTGTCGCAACGAGGATTCCACACTCGTTACGGCACCCGAAACAAGAAGTCATCGTAGTCCGACGATCCGTATCGGGACCTACACACGGGTTTTTTAAAAGATACGACGTTTTTAGTATTTAGTATACAAAATTGCATTTATTTAATCTGTGTAATACACATGTTTTTAAAGATATAACTCTTTTTATTATTTGATATGTAAAATTACATTTAGTTAGCCCGTACAATATACGGGGTTCATAAAGATCTAACTTTTTATTGTTTAATATATAAAATTACATTTATTCAACCCGTGTAATACATGAAGTTCTAACCTAGTAAATCTTAATATACTAACTTAGAGCATTCACAATTTCAATAATAGACACATTCAAGCCTTGAACTTATAAATTCACTTTCAACTTTGACAGTTTCAGCCCCACTTATAACTTATAAATCTTAATATAACATGTAAGTTTAATATTGTACCTCAATGTGTATGCGAAACATGAGAAAAATTGTCCGTAAATATTGTAGAGGGTGACAGGAAGAAAGAAAACGAATTAGGGATGGTTTGATTTTGGAAAGGCAACGGATGGTTTTATAAGAGGTTTTATTGGCCTCTAAGTTTTGAGAAAAATGCCAAAATTTGAAGATAGGGTTTGTTTCAAATGATTAGAGGTGTTATTATGTTACTAAAGAAAGTGACCATGTTAAGTAAATGATAAGGATGCTTTCTATGCTTCTAAAAAGAGTTTATATATTTATTAGAGTAAATTGCTAAAATAGTCCCTAACGTTTGTTCACATTTGCTAGATCCATCCAAAAAAAGATTTTTTCTCATATGAACCACTGAGGTTTCAAAAAAGTTGCTAAATCCATCCAAACTTCATGGACGATTTTAGCAATTTAATAAAACAAACTTTTTTTTGGATGGATTTAGCAAATGTGAACAAACGTCAGGGACGATTTTAGCAATTTACTCTATTTTTTTAATTTTCATCTTTTTATTATATCTCTTAATTAACATAAAATCTATTTATTTTTTTATTTTCATCTTTTTATTAAATTTCTTATTTAACATAAAATCTACTAGTTTTTTTTTTTTGAACGGCGAATTTCTACAACAGGCGATAGATTGGCACCTGCATTTGCAGGCCCTCCACCCCACTCTGGCCAAGACTATGTTGTCTTAACCGGGCTCACAATTGGCATCAGAGTTTGGTTTGGCGCTCCCCGACAAAATTTCCAGACTACTGCCATATGCGAGTAGTTGCACGCTCCACAAGAGCCGAAAACTCTCTGGGGTAAATGCACTGTAATAGAAAACTCGGGTGTACTCCGCGGGTTTTGAACATGTGATCAGGTCTTCACCCAGTATTTTTTTGTTCATTTATAAAATAAAATACACGTTCTTGCTAAACAGGTAACAAATTAAACAGTTGAAAAGATTGTCATATAATTAACTTTATTAAAGGATTAGTAATGAGTAAAATGTTTACATTTTAAAAGACTTGGTTAGATGGTTAGATGATTATAAATATAAAACCGTATTCATAATTGTAAAATATAAATGATTAATCTTTATTATGAAGTGGGTGAAGGCCTGGTCACAGGTTCGAAACCCGCAGAGCACACCCGAGTTTTCTATCACAGTGCATTTACTCCAGAGAGTTTTCGGCTCTTGTGGAGGGTGCAACTACTCGCATATGGCAGTAGGCTGGAAATTTTGTCGGGGAGCGCCAAGCCAAACTCTGATGCCAAGCGTGAGCCCGGTTAAGACAACATAGTCTTGGCCAGAGTGGGGTGGAGGGCCTACAAAAGCAGGTGCGAATCCATCGCCTGTTGTAGAAATTCGTCGTTAAAAAAAACTAGTAGAATTTATGTTAAATAAGAAATTGAATAAAAAGATGAAAATAAAAAAATAAATAGATTTTATGTTAATTAAGAGATATAATAAAAAGATGAAAATAAAAAATAGAGTAAATTGCTAAAATCGTCCCTGACGTTTGTTCACATTTGCTAAATCCATCCAAAAAAAGATTGTTTTATTAAATTGCTAAAATCGTCCCTGAAGTTTGGATGGATTTAGCAACTTTTTTGAAACTTCAGTGGTTCATATGAGAAAAAATCTTTTTTTGGATGGATCTAGCAAATGTGAACAAACGTTAGGGACTATTTTAGCAATTTACTCTATTTATTATTATCTTTTTATCATATACGTTTATCATTTTTTTATTACATATTTCTTTTTTTGAAAATATATATTATACTATTTAGATATATTAAATGTGCAAAATGAAACTTAGTATTTAACTGTTAACAAGTTTCTCATTTATATAATAATTAGTAATATTTTATTATTTAAAAATTCGGGTATTACCGGGGCATACAGTAGAATAACTAAACCATCCAATAGGTGATGTCACGTAGAACCACGGTAAGTAGTGGGGCAATAACTAAACCATCAAATAACTAAGCAAGTGGGACAAACCTATGTAATAACTCAAAAATAAATTAAAGAAAATAAAAAAGAAAATAATATGATTGATCAAAACTCAAAAAAAAGGGCAGACCCAACCTCTCAAGGGCTTAATGCCCGTTATTAGAAGATGACATTAGCCACACCCCTTATTAACAACGAGCAGCGGTGTTTGCTGCTCATGCCTGGTGAGGTGGCACGGGACGTAACCCACTATCCAAAGCCTCATGAATGAGAAGTAAACTTATATATTATAGAGTGTAAAGTTGAATCTGTATCTTAATCTTTTAATTATACTACCAACTAAAATAAAAATTAAAATATAAGTAATTGTGATTATTCATATTTAAGTGTTTCTTTATTACTCAATAAATAAAAAAATAAAAGTTTAATCATTAATTAATCTGACTCTCTCTCCTACTTCCTTTCTCTTCCCCGTTCGAATACTCTTCAATTCCTCATCTTCCCTCAATAAAACTGCAGCGAATACAATCAGGTGCAGCAGCAGCAACAACGAAGGTTCTTCTATTCCTGCAAGCCTAAGTTCCTCTTCTTCCTACCAAGTTCTTGTTGCAGATCCCGCTAATTCTCTCGCCTCTGCTCTCCATGACGCCAAAACGCGCCTCGAAATTGATTTCACGTAATTCTCTAATCTATTCAGTTTAAGCATTTTATTAGACACTCATGCCTCTGTTAATATTAAAAATAATTGCATTTAATAATGTGGTGATTGTTCCTCATTGCATGATTTGTTTGTTGAGTGTTTCCCCCAAAAGAACAATAGCCATCAGCACCCCACATGTAATTCTGTGTATGTGACATCTGGCCCCTTCGTACCAACCAATATTGTCCAATTTGTTCATTAGGGGACCCGGGGTGCTCGATCCCCTGCCTTCGGGTACCCCTACCCGCAGGCCGCACACCGCCGCCGCCGGGCCTACGGGTAGTAGTACCTTGAGGGTAGGTTCTAGATTATCCACTACGGATGGTCTTAAGTGTGATAAGAGGAGAGAGATAGAGAGAGTTGTGTGTATGGAGAGAGAGAGAGAGAGTGGGGTCAAATGGTGGGGTCCATGTTTTAAGATAGTGGCGTTATTAAATCGGGTAGTTTAGGGTAGTGGATAGACCGAGTGACATGGCGCAAGGGGATTGGCGGGACTTAAGGTATGTGGGTTGGGCACCCCTTCCCCCCTTAGGAGCTCGTAGACATGCCACCCATCCGTAGGTTACTCCCACTTAAGCACGTTTAACCGTGGAATTTTGCTCTCACCCATATCCAGTGCGACCAAAACGCGTTGGTGATATTTGAGACGGGCCATTAGTTACGGCCTGGTTATTGGAGTATATTATTATTAGGTTTTATTAGTGTGAGCCTACGGGCTCATTCTTATAATCTTTATATATAGTATGACAACCTTCATTCATAATCAATTGAAGTATTTTACCATCTTACACCAGTATGTTGTCCGTACTCCGTAGGCAGAACCATAGTTGTTAATAGCGACCATAGCGGTCGCTATAGCGCGCGTTATGGCGAATCGACCAAGTGTTGCTAAGTTGGTTATGGCGATGACTAGTGAGGTTAGCGACAGTTGGTTTTTTTTTTTTTTTTTAATAATGTCATGTCGCCTGGGTTTTATCTTTGATACAAAAAAATGCATAAATCTGGTTAAAAAAGCAGAAGGAAATTGTGCAAAAACTGGCACACGCGGGCCCGGGGTTTTCGGAGCTGCATTCGTGTCCGCAGGACGTGCGGGCATGCGTAAGGTATCACAGTGTAGATTGTGGAAATGTGATTGTATATAATTCATACCGTAATATAAAATTAGGTAAAGAGGTAAATATTGGATTAGTATAGAAGTAGGAGATATATGCCTGCCTATTCATGAAGTTAAAAGAGAAATGGAAGTCAATAAACAACTATCAACATTTAGATTTGAGTATAAATGGAACACCAGAGGTTATATACAATCAGAGGGGTATAAATGGAACACCAGGCTAAAATTTGCTCAATTATTCATCTGCAAGAAGGCCCCATGCCCTAAAAATTTAATGTTTTGGTATTGGACATGTAGTTTAAAAAGCGTGCTTGAGGTGTGGGGCTATCGGAAAAACGCCTCAGGGTCTAAAGGCGCCGCATGTGTGTCAAAATTAGGGTCTGGAGGAGGCAAAATTTCAAAAACGACCAAAAGGGATTATGAATGGGTTTGATGAAGGATGTAAAAGAGGTGAGAGAGATGCAGCTTTCAGTTGTACATATAGCAACGTCTCGCGTACAGGAGGATCTCGCTTCGCACCTTGGCTTTCGGGTCGTAAACACCTTGGAGGGCCTCACGCTTTTTAAAAAACAAGCTTGGATCCACAGGCCATTACCTACCAGCATTTCTTCATATAAGGTATCTTCATAGACTTCATGCTTTCTTGCTGGTTTCGTAAAATGAAGCTTCTCGAAGCTTTTTTCTAAGTAAAAAGATTCCCCTATATGACATTGTGAAGGGGTCTTCAGATGAGTTTACCGATGCCAATGTGCAACTTGCATTGGCTGTTGTAAGGAAGCTACAAGAAATTCGGGAAACACGAGCTCGCATTGTAAGTCATTTTTATTTTCATTTCATTTTCTTCATTTGAAGTATCTACAGTTTTTGTCCCAAATTTGAGATAACACATGACCCAAATCAACCCATTTACAAGTAAACGGGTCAAAATTGCCACCTCATCGTCAACCGTTGATGGTATACGCGTTTCGAACTTATTGTTTGATGTAGGTGTTCCCTGACAAGCCAGAAAGACGTAGAGCCTCAGAGCTATTCAAATCAGCTATTGATTTGGTAAGTGAAATCATCATTTTAGAACTAATATCTTTAAAGATTTATTTAACATTTGAAAGTATGTAAATTGGTGATCAGCTTAAAGCAGTATGATGATCACGGATTACAATCCCTAATTTTTAAATGTTAATGTCACTATAAACCCTAATCTGAGATTCATAAATCCCTATATGTCCTTAATCCAGGTTGACGGAATCACTATCGGTTCGTTGGATGATATTCCAGCTGGCCCTGTTTCTTCATTCTTCAAATCTATAAGGAACACACTCGATTTTGATTTTGATTTTGATTTTGACGATGAAAATGAAGGTTAGTTTTATAGAAAAACAAACTTCTCTAAACTTCCATACTGCAGCGTTTATTTTAATGTGAATGAAGAATATATACTTTTGATCATATTGGTGAATATAGTATATAATAATTAGAATGTAATCTAGACTTAGATTATTTGATCATGTATTTGGATTAGATATTGGTCACAAGGCAGGAAACGAATGGGTATAACTACCTTGTTCGTACGGTTTCATAGACTATAAATGGGCGCAAAATTGTATGGATACGTAGATCAATTTCATGATCAAAACAGTCTGCGTTGACTTTCATTGACAGACGAAATTCATCCAAATTGACACCATGTTCTTGATGCATGATTAATTTGTAACTAAGTGTTCTTGATATCCAACAATAATTACAAGTTCTGTTGCATAAGTGACCTGTTTATGACATTTTTTTTTGTAACTGACCCGTTTATAACAATTTTTTTTTTTTTTTATAACTGACCCATTTATGGACATAGATAGGTGGCAGTCTGACAAACCGCCAACACTTTATGTATTCATTTGTTGCAGCACCTGTGAACTTGCTACCATCGAGACATATCTGGTACGGGTGTATTTTCTCTTATATGGATTGGTTGAGTAACGGGTCAAATCGGTTCAGGTTGAAAAAGGTGGTTTTGGTACATGCAAAAAAGAACAAAATCGGTTTGGTTGACCTGCAAACACTTCTTGTCTGTCCACTATAAAAAAATTTGAGCAGTTAATGTGCTAATTATGGTTTAGAAACAATATTGTTAGTACAATAATTAAAATATCTGAGTAAAACAATATTGGTCCATGCTGACGTGCAGGAAAAATTTGGGGCATCAACACCCGCGCTCCTATTTAATCTGGAAGTCAAGACGTTGCGGTAATATTAATGTGGATTTACTTTCAGATAAAATTCATATATGATGTCATCAATTTTAGTTTTTTTTTCTCTGTGACGAATGGAACGGTTGGATTTGGCAGAGCTGACCTTGGTCTTCTTGGTTTTCCACCGAAAGATTTACACTACCGATTTCTTTCTCAATTTACTCCGGTTTTTTATATTCGGATAAGGGAGTATTCCAAGGTAGTTCTTATGATTTTATTTATTTTAATTATTTTTTATTGTAAGGTTTGACATTACTTTGATAGATATTTTTACTTTAAAATGACAAGACAGTGGCAGTAGCACCATATATTGTGAATTACACTGGGGCACTCTTCCGCCAATACCCTGGTAAGACTATTAATTTTGGAGTAAATTACTTGTTGAGTCCCTGTGTTTTAGTGTGTTTAACCACTTGAGTTCAAAATCAAAAAGTTTAAAACCCTGAGTTCCTGACCGCTCATTTTATAATGTTTGAGTCCGATTTTGTTCATTTTATAACGTTTGAGTCCATTTTTGTTAAAAAAATTGGACTCAAAAGGTTTAAGAAATGGTCTCAAAAGGTTATAAAAAATGCGTCTAGGGACTCAGAGAATTAAACATTTTAATTTTGGACTCAAATGGTTAAAACCACTAAAACACAGGACTCAAAAAGTAATCTACTCTTAATTTTGACATTACTTTGATGACATGTTAGCAGCCCATCTGATGCCATATATGCATGTGAAATAAATATATTTACAAGTTTCACTAACGTTATCTTTTTTTAGAACAATTAGCTTTAAAAATTACGAAATGTCTTCACATGCCACATCATAATTTATTAGATAAATACTTCTAGAAACAATTACAATATAATGACAAATAAGATGCTACATCATTAAATATTTAATAATCAGAAAAAAGACCTGCTAATTGGTTTCTACAATTAGCTTGTTGGAATGACATATTTTCTTTCTTGTCTTGTATCATGATGTATAAACCGTAATACTAGCATGTTTCAGTCTATAGAATTATATAAATACAAAACATGTTTTTTTTTTGTTTACTGCAACTATTGTTGCAGGACCCTGGCAGGTGATGCTTAAGCAAACGGATAATTCGTATGCTTGTGTTGCTGAAAGTGAAACCCGCTTCACCCTTAATGAAGTAAGTATAAATTGCCAGTATATTCCTTAGTGGTGGCAAAGCGGTTGGGTTGGATGACTAGTCAAAAACATGGTTGAGTCAAACAGGTACATTTTGTGTGAGTTGGGTTGACCCAATACACTCTTTTTCCGATTGTTTATAATCAATTGAGGGGTGTTTGACGTCGCTTATTTATGCTTATTAGCACAAGCAGGTACTAAGTTTATGGAAACAGTTTTTTTTTCATCCTAAGGGTAAACTTGTAATTGAGTTCATCAATAAGCGTTCCCAAACGCCTCAGCCCCATTGGCCCATTATGGTGACATATTCGATTACAAACATTATCTTATTTTAGTAATGTTTTATATAAATAATTTAGGAAATTTTATAGAATGTTTGACCCGTTTCTTTTTAAGCTCATCTTTCTTTTATATTACTCGTTCGACCCGTTAGGGATAAAAGGTAACCCGAATCAAAACATTCATAGACATTTGTTTGGTATGGGTAGACGAAAGAAGAACTGCTAAGGGTTCTTGGACTAAGGGAGGAACAAGGAAGCCAACTTGAGTTCCTTCGCAGGGGCTATAAGGTAATTTTCTCATTTCTATTCGTTCCTCCAAAATACACCCTCCCCTCATGAAATTTGTAGTATGTATCTTTCTAGAAGAGTTAATTACGTTTTTTTCGTCCCTATGGTTTGTTGAAAATAACCATTACAGTCCATTAGTTTAAAAAAAATGCTAAAATAGTCCCTATACTTTCGATTTTGTAACAATTACAGTCCACTCGCACTAAAGCCATCAGTTATTCTGTTAGTTTATTTGAAATGACCATAATGCCCTTGTTATTAAAATAAAAATAAAAATAAAAATAAAAATAAATAAAGAGTTACGCCATTGTAGAGAGATGAAGTTGTTAACCGCCATTGTTGGTGAGTTGAAGGGGGAAGTTGTGAAAGTACTGGTACTGTTTTAGCAATTTTTAAACTAATGGACTGTAATAGTTATTTTCAATAAACTAGGGGGCCGAAAAGCGTAATTAACCCTTTATTTATTTATATTGTAGTTTTAATAACAGGGACATCATGGTCATTTCAAATAAACTAACAGAATATAATATCTGGATAGCGTTGGTGAGGGTAGACTGTAATTGTTATAAAAGTGAAAGCAGAGACTGTTTTAGCAATTTTTAAACTAATGGACTATGAGAGACGAAAAGTGTAATTAACTCTTTCTAGAAAGTTCTAAGCTAAATTACTCATCATCATCATCATCATCATTACCATCATCATTTTAAATAGGGTAATTACGTTTTTCGTCCTTTATGTTTGTATCAGATTGCAATCGATACCCTTTAACTTTAATAATTACAGTCGCAGTCCTTTATTTATAAAACCCTTTGCAAGTCACGTCCTTTGCACTAACAGACGTTAGTTTTTTCGATTAAAACATATTCAATTACTAAAATACCCTTACTAAAATAGAATTTAAATAATATTTTTTAACCCATTTATTATGTGTCTAACTGTCTACTCTCCCTCTTCAACTCAACTCTGCTTCTCTCTGTCCCTATCTCTTTCCCATCTTAAAGAAAACCTAATCTACTGAAACCGCCGCCCACCTCCGGTTCCCAGATCTACTACAACTACCGCCACCTCCGATTGAACCAGATATGCTACAACCATCGCCCACCTCCGATTGAAAATATTCCACCGGAAATCACTAACGAAGCGATGGCGACCATGCTAGATCAGTGGTCTCAGCATGATATGGAGGCGGTCTTGAGTGGTGTTGTACCTTCAATTTCCGGCTAACACGATGAAGATGAAGTTCTGTTCTTGATGTAAGTTCAGGTCTCCCGTTTGATTGAAGGTACATAACTTCTTGATGAAGTTCTATTCTTGATGTAAGTTCACGATGAAGATGAAGATCTGTGGTCTCGCTTGAAGTTTTCTCTTTCTCCCGTTTGATTCCAATCTCCTTCTCCCCATCTTTTGTCGATCCAAGCATGTTGATTTTTTCGATCCAAGCCTCTAAGTTCAGGTCTGTTGAAGAAAGTTATCAAGATCAAGGTTCAGTAGGAAGATCTGTATTATATATAATATTGTATTTTAATTTATAATGGACAAGGGTAGATTGTTCATTTCATAAATAGGTGACTGGACTTAACTAAAAATTGTAACATGGTTAACGCTAAAGGACCTAGGGTGTAATAGGTTTTACAAATAAAGGACTGTGCCTGTAATTATTGAAGTTAAAGGCTATCCACTGCAATCCAATACATACATAAAGGACGAAAAGTGTAATTTACCCTTTTAAATAAATTTGATGGTAATTCACAAGCTATTTCTTGGCTATATAACTAATCTTTATACACTAATCCATCTTTAAATAAGATGATTTATAAAAATACATGCATATTCAATACACTTTGAGCGGCTTCCAACCAATTTGACGTGTTCAGCTTGTTTTCATTGTAGTCACACTCATTTTTCGAATTTGACCCTTCAAGACTTTGTAAAGTAAAAACGTTTGGCTTGTTTCCATAACCCAAATAGACCCATTTACCAAATTTCTTTATCTACATTTTGGTATAATTTGGTGTGTTTTCTACAGACTGCAACATGGTGGGAGGAAGACGTTGATTTGGAGTTATCTTCAGCATGGCGTAACTAAGTTGAACCCCATAAAAGCGGGGCCTAGTCATGATCATTTCATATTGGTTTTACATGTATATCAATCAGTACTCATCTTTCTTCTTAATATATATATTTTTTTCTAAAGTTTTATGTACTTCCATTTTTGTCACTAGGTCTCCTATTGGTCATAGTGAAGAATATAAATGTATCGCTATAGACTTACTTATATCAAACGGTTCACATGAATCACATCTAATGCGTAATTTTCTATGGATTGATGTTGAAGATAAAGGGCAAGCATTGGAGCAACCTTCAAACTATTTATGTGAAATCGGTTAATTTGGGTTATATTTTATTATTAACAAGTTAAATGGGTAATATTAGTTAAAAAGAAAACATGTTAAAAGTTGCCTATAGCAATACCAAAATCTTTACTATCTCTGGAATTGTTGTACCAAATAAACATTATATTACCCTAAAGACTTAAAGTACAAAGTCGGTGGCATACGCCACCGACATGCATGTGGTATTTTATCATGTGAGAACCAACTAACCAAGCCTATAGTCAACTGCTACGTCCATTCAAGCCCACATGCAAACATTCAAGCCCACTTTCAAGCCCACGTGTCTTCTCTAATTCCATTCCAGCCAATTGCAATGGGTATTAATACTTTATAATATTTAAATTCATAGGGATTACAACACAAATATTCATTTTTGTCCATCTTCGTTCACTAAATTTCTTTTTTAAAAACTAAACGTTTGGATTCAACCATACATTGAGTTTAACTGAATACGTCAAGACATGCGCTTTCATATGGTTTGCGCATGACATAGCGCTTGGACTATTCTGTTTGCAATGTACCCACGAAGCATCGCCTGCGGGTTGTATTATGAATATTAATTTTTTTTTTGTCGGTATAAATTGGAGTTGGTATACGTTTCGATGTAAACTTTTTGGGGGAACAAGTCAGGTCAAATGTATTTTATTTTTTGATTGTTTTATGTACGTTTCCAATTCTACGTTTCGACCCTACCGCAACACGCTAAGGGTATAATTTTTTCCGTTGATATGAATTGAAGATATAAAGATAAGATCCACTGATTCCGAAGCTTCACTGCAAAGCCGACACGCTGAATTCTGAACCGAAACATTCCTTCTAATTAGGGCGTCTACAGTTAGTAGCCTTTGCAAAACCGCTCTCCAAGCCACAAACGCTACCTTATTCGAAACCCAAGCATTCCAGAAAAAATTATAGTGAGGAGGGAACTGCATATTATCTTCAATTGCCGCTTTGATACTTTTGATGGCGAAAATTGTTGAAGCCCAAACCCATTTGTCCTTAGCCGCAGACAAAGTAAGGCTGCTAATAGAAGCAACCAAGTTCTGAAGCTTTGTTAATTCGCCTCGGGACAGATTACGCCTAGCCACCTTTACTACAAAAGCACTACAAAAGCAACCATATTCTTGACAAATATTGAACCAAAAGTAATATAGTTTCGTAAGATACTTGTAGAAAAAACATTTTTTTATACATGAACGAAATAAATATTTACATTTTTTAGTTGCCTAAGCAATTTCTGTTAATGCGGTACCATGTGGACCCTCAAGATTCGTCATCAGTTGCATCTAATACCTGTGCCAAAATCACTAAGATTAAACGAATGAACAAAGCTACAACAACTATCTAACTATAATTAATCGTGAGTTGTGACCCTTCGCTAAGAAGGCTTCAAAGTGGATAGCCCATATGATGACAAATAGTAAGCAAACACTAATAAGTGAGTAAAGCAAACTGCCATATTTAAAGGCAAGAACAGACAGATACTATAAAATGAAAAAAAGGCCTGAATAATCCGACCCAACCCTTTTTACCTGCCCCAAAGCTACCTGATTAGATAGTAAATACACCAATTTAGAGGCTTTAAATGCAACTAAAATCAAATAAAGTGCACATCAGATTACTATGAATGTACGGATTCGATATTCATCATTGGAAAATATATAAACAACAAAGAACTAGTTAAATCAACTACATAAAGATCAATTGAACATGTAATTATCCTTAATCACTGGAATCAACTGTTGGTAATGTCTAAAAACAATACGTACACACCTAAATTTGATGAGCTGGCATCTATGATAGGATGATGTTTCATCACTTCATTCTTTGAGAGACCAAACTCTTTGCATTTGAAAAGAGCCAGGTGCCTTCATCCTAAATAAAGAAACATATGACTTTTACACTTTTGTCTTTTTAACATAAATGGATATGTAAGAGTGCAAAGTGGATAACTGACCAGTTAACATTTCCTCTAAGCGTGCAAAGTGAGCCTTTGAAATCCCGTGTCTCAAACCATCCTGACCCATATTCCTGTTAGCATGACTCTGCCCAGAAACCGAAGGATTCTGCCCACCGCCACCATTACTTATATCTTGAAGTAGTTGCTAGATCATGTGTTGTTGCATGCTAGACCTCACTCCTTGCCTAGCGGGTCATTTCATCAAAATAAAAACAAATATTAAAAATGGAATCTTTATCATGCCATGAACTAAGAAAGCAAGAAATAGACCATGCATAAACGGTCCTAGTTTGGTCCAGCTAGGTTTTAACGATTTAGACAACGTTATACACACCCCTAACTTCAGAAAACTAAAGCCATACGTGTCTTTGTAACCGCTCAAGTCTTAGTTTCTCTTTATTTGCCAGCTCATATTCACCATTGATCAAGTGTCGTTGATATGGTCTAAGCCTAGAGTCAGTTCAAGTTGACACGGGTCATGTCTTATTAAAGGCCAAACCTTTTAAGAAAGTTCATAAATAGAAAATGAGTTAAATATGATCACAAAATCGGACCCGCTTGAAAATGAGTCTTTAAAGTTCCACTTTAGAAAAAATAAATTGAACTATTTAACCCACTTGAAATAAATCGACCCATTTATATGTGAATAAGTTGTTCGTGCCACTCAACTCTAATCTCCAATAATCAAGTACTCAGAAAGTAAGTTTGAATAAATTAAGAAAAAAACATGAACTTTCAGTAATTAAAATTCAATAATGATATCATTAGTCTCAAAACAGTCCAAATTGGAAATCAAATGAGCTGTGTTATACAAAATTAAGGAAATGATAATGTTTATCTTCTATTTGAATGCGGATATTTTCATTTAGTTACGCATTTATGTGGAATCGTTCATGTACCTGAATCATTCATGGACCTGAATTGTAAAACATATGAGTATGCAATATCCACACCTTGGCACATAATATATAAACGTTTACATCGTTAGTTTGACCACATCTATGATCTCCACTTTCAGCCTCGAGCATTCACAAATGCATCAAGCATCCACCACATCAACGATCATATATATTGTACAGTGACATCACGGTTAAAAGTTTCAACTTAAATCATCAAAGGTACAAGAAAGAAATATCATTTATTTTATTCTTTTGGTTACAGAAGAATGAACATAAGGGACTTTAAGATAATAATATTATAAAATGTGTCAATAAATAATATAGGACTCAGCAGATCAAACCTGTTGAAAGTCAGATATTTCTCAGGCAATTCTAAGAACATCACATTTTGTGCAGCCGAGAAGTCCAGTCTACTATTCCCAGCAAGTATCTCAACCAAAGCAACTTTAACCTGACAACCAATGCATCACCGGCGACTCAAACCTCTCGGTTCCCTATAACAGTTCATATTATAAGATTAAATCCCTAACCACAATCAATCTCCATTTTTGCACACAAAAATTCATAAAGAGCATAATGAGGTTTAGAACATTTATCTATGACATCAAAGAAATCCCTAATTCAAAACCAAGGACGGAAGAATCTTAAAAGTAAAAAAACGAAACCCGAAGAAACTTGACCTCTAAATACAATTACCTCTGGTTAACAACAATTCAAGCCGAAGAAACTTGACCTCTAAATACAATTACCTCTGGTTAACAGCAATTCAAGCTGGTTAACAGCAATTCAAGCCCATTCAGCCCGCTTTAAATAAAAAAAAGTTAAACCATGAATAATAGTATTCATACCTCTTTTCCTCAAAACCGTATATTACCCATCTTCATTTCTCCTCATAAACAAAAGGTCTGGCAGTCACATGGTAACACATATAATCAAGCTACCTTTTGAAGCTGATTATAACTAACATCCCCACAATGCTTAGACCAAAATCCACTCGAAAAAACTGCTCCATACGACATTTGACAATCAACCGCTAATTCCGGCATCGTTTTCCTCAATCTCTCATCGATTTCTCTATGAATCAATGCCGATTCCAATCCAAACAAAATTCCTCAATCGTAATCTCACAAAAACCTAATAATATTATTGAATCTGATTAAAAAAGCAAAAAGAAAAAAAAACGAAATGATACAGAATTAGGTTTAGATCGTCGTTACAGATGATCGATTGAGTTGAGATAATAATATTAACGAATCGGAGGGGGTGAATTGTGTATGTATACCTGATGATCTTTGTAATGAAATTCGGTTGCCCAATAGAACTCAAATCCGGTTGAGTGGTATCGATTTAGGGTTTCGAGAGAATGAAGGAGAGAGAAGAGAGAAACAAAAGGGCTTTTCGGAGGGAGAGAGAGACAAGAATGGAATTTGAATGAAAATTTTGAGCTCCTAATTTGTCCCGCCCAAACATTTCAGGAGGTTTAAAACAATTAATAATATATAAAAATTCAAAAATCTCACAAAATTACACCTAGGATAGGATGATGTGGACTGGCTAGAATTTTGACAATGGGATAGAAAAGTTTTGCTTTATTATAGTAGAGATTTGAAAGTTTTAATTTTTTAATAGATAAAACAACACGAGAACCACAACCAATTCATGGCCTGATCGTAAATTGGCCATGATATATTATCAAGCCGAATTTTGTTTTTCCATGCCAGCATAATGTATAAATACCCATAGGCAATCAAGGAATTTTTATATAAATTTTATCTTCAGTATATATAAATAAACATTCTTTCAATTTTTTTGGGCTTTTGGGCATCTATCTTTATGCGAGCCTACTTAACATGCAGTTTAACATCAACTCTATTGGTAGGATTTCAAATTTAAACTAACATCAACGTATAAATTAAAAAAAAATATATTCAATCTGGTACTTATAAGTTTCTTAATCCTTTGAGTTAGGTGACCCGGGGCGCCCCGTGATGACAAATCCTTCACGCGTTGAAGGAGTGAAACACCGCCGCCACCACATGTATTCACGCGTGGAGATTATAACCGTCCGAAGATAATATGCGTTATTTTAATGTTATGATCCTTGGTCCAAGGCAGTCTCCTTATGAAGGTGATCTAACTTTAATTGCATTTTCAGTTTTAGAGTTCATTTTTTTTTGGTTTTTGCTCCCAGCGATTGCTCATAAATGTTGAATTCAAATTCTTGAAGTTGCTTTGTTAAATTGGAGTTTTTTTTTGGTTTTTTGGACTTGCAGCCTAACCAGAGGTGGTGGATGAATAATGTAAATGGCAAGTTGTTGCCTGGTTTATGATAACTAACATGCTAAGAATCACGTTAACCTCTTTCAAATATATCTTGCTGTAGGTAATTTACAATTGGCAGTTCTGAGATATTTTGTATAGTTCAATACTTTGGGTGATTTGTTTTAAAGTCAGGGGGTGTTTTGTTTGGAGTTTGCTTACCAATTAATTATGAAGTTTGATTTTGCTTATTTCAGGTCACTTATTTCAAAAGGCAATAACAAGAGGGTAGAGTGTTTAGGATTGCTTTTGAGGTAACTGATTGTTTTGAATGTTTGTTTTTTAAAATTACTGTGATGGTATGACCAATGTGCCCAAAAGAAATAGAGGAACTTTGACTTTTAATGGTAAAACAATACTATGCTATGAATTTTTCTTTTATATAAATCTCATTTCAAATATAAAAATGAAAACGTTTCTCAAATATTTACACTTAAGTTAAACACTTTTGTAAAGCTTTAAAATTTCTTCAGTTCAAAATTTTCCATGTCCAATAGTGTTTGGCTCTGTGTTTTGAACTGACTATGTGACATTTAAAACTAATATTCTTAACTATAACTATTTGATTTAAACACTAGAAATACGATTATCAGTTGTCATATCATCAATGCATATATCATATGATCTTACCCTTTCCATTCAAATTTTCTATAAAACTAGGGAGTTGTAAAGTTTGCTGAGGTCCTTGGACAAATGGGTGCCAAAGTAACCTCGACAGAGAACCCAATGACAGTGAGAGGGCACCTAGGAACCCTTCAAGAAGGGGACACTTGCGTCCAGTGGATGTTAACAGTTAACATGAACAAAATGCCAGGCGTTCCACGACTCTTGCTGACGTTGCCCTTTATGTTGACGGTTCCACAACCATTAGAGATGGTATGATTGAGCATTACATATCTTGAATTATTTTTGCTTCCATAATTGGAATTTACCACATATTCTTAGTCTGAAATATAGTTGTTTTGGATTAAATGCAAGATGGATGCGCTAATCGCATAAAGCAATATGTACCTATGTATTAAACTGTAGATACAAAGATTTCCTTTTGGTAAATAATAGTTAATAGTACCATTTCCTCTTGATATTTGGCAGTGGCTAGATGAAGAGTAAAATAAACAGAAAGGATGATTGCCATTTGCACAGAACTAAGAAGCTAAGAAAGGTACAAGTCATTAATCATTAATATTATAGTCATATTACTCTTAAACAACCTTCAACCTGTTATTGTTTAATGCTAAAAGACTCTTTTGCCCTTGGAACCTTTTAGTTGGGAGCAACAGTCAAAGAAGGGCCAGATTGTTGTGTGATTACTCTCCATTACTCTTCAAAGTTGGTTTCCAAGAACTTATCTTTCATAGTCCCAGTGTCTATTTACGTATATTTCGACCAACGACTAGGCGTAAATACCCATTCATAGAGAAATATAAAGATCTGCAAGTAGTTGTGTACTTGATGGATGTTTGGTAGCTTTTAGAACTGTATTTTTTTATTTTTCATTTTAACTTTTTAAGAACTCGTGGACTGTTGTTCATGCGAATCTTTCAGAAAATCATTCTCATAAGAATCTTGATAAGATCTTTAAGTTGGTTTGAAGGTGAAGTCTCTAACTAGGTCATGGGTTTTAATAAATTTTATTATGGGCTGGACTACTAACTACAATTTCTCGAGACACAAAAAACCAATCAGTTTGGCCGGTTTGGCGATTAAACTTGCTACTGGATTGGTTATAGCTCAAAGAGCTGTATGGGCTGGACTACTAACTACAATTTCAAGAGACACAAAAACCAATCAGTTTGGCGATTAAACTTGCTACTGGCTCAAAGAGCTGGCTCAAAGAGCTGGCTCAAAGAGCTGGCTCAAAGAGCTGGCTCAAAGAGCTGGTGATTCTTGGTCTACACCTACTATAATTTCAGCTGGTGTAGGATGGGGTCCTTAGTATATGATGGTTACGGGCCATATGATGGTAACACATGCATGTATTTCTGGTACGATTGTTTGTTTTGTTTTTTAAGGATGTTTGTAATTTTTTTCATGACGGTATGTGTGAGTATTATATATGTTTCAAAATGTTCTTTACCTTCATGAAGGTTTTGTATATTTCGATTTGTTAGACTCTTGGTTATAATTCGCTTTTAGTATATATATTTATATGGTACTTAATTGTAATATCAAACTTTCTATATAGAAACTTTGTACCAGTATCGTCAAATCAAAAAATTCAAATTATTGAATGTGTGTTGTTCTGAACATCTTATATATAGTGGTAATATCAATGGGTCGGGTAATGGGTCAAAACATAAACATGTAACTATTAGCGTGAGTCAAAGGTAGTTGGGTCGAGTCAGTCTGCAAATATGCAAAAGAGATGAGCGAGATTGTTAAAAAATATAAACTAAGTTCCAATTTAATTTTCTTTATTATTAATACTTGGTTTAATATGATTGTTGTTGTTGTTTCATATTTGATACTGAGCTGGGCCGGATTATGCTACTGCTGGGCCGCTGATACATGCTTGGGCTTAGTCAAGATTCTACATGTGCTGGGCCGATACATGCTTGGGCTTTTTATGTCAAGACTCATATAACAGAGAAGTTCCAGTGCTTCGATTAGGGGGATTCGCTCATTATCTATACATCAGCCGCTCACAGTTAAGATTCATTCAGATATCTTTTTCCTTCCAATTCTCTTTCCTCTCTCACAAGTGGCGACTTAGAATTTAGTCCAGAATCTGGTTCACCTTGAATCAGATTGTTTGTGTTCTTACTCAGTCTTTGTCATATTGAGATTATTGTGTGATGATCTCTCAGATTTGTATAGAGTTTTTTTAGGGCTTGTATCTTGAATCGTTGTCGTCATATTTGGGAATAAACGTTTTTTGGTTTGGGTATTTGCTTTAGAATTGAGATTCATAGCAGATATCATGCTATTTTGACAGAGATGTACTATTCGGATGTGCTCAACGGTCTCAAAATATTAGATTTACCAAATCATAAGTTAACGTTTGAAGTTGGTGTTCCAGTAATGCTATTATTATGCTATGTTTAGAATGTTTTATGTGTTTAGTTGGTATTAAGCCACCCGCGAAACTCGCGGGATCTTAGGCTAGTTTTAAATTTTTAATAGATAAAACAACACGAGAACCACAACCAATTCATGGCCTGATCGTAAATTGGCCATGATATATTATCAAGCCGAATTTTGTTTTTCCATGCCAGCATAATGTATAAATACCCATAGGCAATCAAGGAATTTTTATATAAATTTTATCTTCAGTGTATATAAATAAACATTCTTTCAATTTTTTTGGGCTTTTGGGCATCTATCTTTATGCGAGCCTACTTAACATGCAGTTTAACATCAACTCTATTGGTAGGATTTCAAATTTAAACTAACATCAACGTATAAATTAAAAAAAAATATATTCAATCTGGTACTTATAAGTTTCTTAATCCTTTGAGTTAGGTGACCCGGGGCGCCCCGTGATGACAAATCCTTCACGCGTTGAAGGAGTGAAACACCGCCGCCACCACATGTTTTCACGCGTGGAGATTATAACACGTCCTCATCATCACGCGTTGTATTTGAAATTTTGGAACGTTGAAATGACCGTTGGTGAAAAAATTTGACCGTTTGTTTATGATTTTGCTATATATATACACACACAATACAAGTATTTAAAATACCAAACAATACAATTCTTCCAACACAAAAAATACAATCTTTCAAACTTCAAAAAAAAAATTCAATTCAACCCAAAATGGAAGGTTCAAGCAAACGAGGTTCGGGTTCGAAGAAAAAACCCGTACGACCGAAGGTTCGAGGTAATCTTGGCGAGCCGGCGAGATTTCGGTTGCAAGACGAACCCGACCCAATCCCACCATTTCAAACCCAACCGTTTCCCAACCAACCCTTTCAAACCCACCAATTTCCACCGGTTCAAACCCAACTGTATCAAAACCAACCTTTCATTCCCCCATTTCAACCTCAACAATTTCAAACACAATCGTTTCAAACCAACCATTTCAACGTTGACCCACTAGAAGATAACAATCTCATCCACCAATTCGCCCGTGCATACCGCGAACCAACAACAACTTGATGACGATGACGATAGTGAACCGGTTGAAGAAGAAGAGGAGGATCAAAAAGTTGAAATTGTCCCAACATTTTTTTTTTATTTTTATAAAACATAAAACTATTTTTTTTATTTTTAAAAACAGAAAACATTTTTTTTTAATTTTAAAAAACAGAAAACTGTTTTTTTTTTTTATTTTATAAAACAAAAAACTGTTTTTTATTTTTAAAAAAACAGAAAACTGTTTTTTAAAATTTAAAAAAAAAATAGAAAACTGTTATTTTTTTTTATCTTATTTTATAAAAAAGTTTTTTTTGTATTTTTTTAGACCTGAAATCCACAAGCATAAAAAATGCCTTAGAAGACTATTGCTGGTTATATAAGCATAAAACTTTTTCACACTTGGCGGCATGGGAGGTTGCGACACATCACCCGAAGTGGGTACCGGTTGCGTTGGTCGACATGTATGGGCCGACGGCTCTAAGGAGAAAAGTAGGTCCCAAAAGATCAAAAACTTCCGATTCCGGGAACTATACTACTTCTGGGTCGGGAACGTGCCCCAAATGAATTTGAACGACCAACCCGATGACGAACCCGATCAAGATGTTACACCAACATGGCCGCGCCGCAAGAAAAGTGGTGATTCGTCAAATGGAGGAAAGGAAGTGGTGGTGGAGTCGATCTCCGAATTCAAAGAGGCTAAATTGGTGGAAATGGCCGAATCCAAAGAAAGAAGAGAAAAACTTGTGGCGGCAAAACTCAAACATGAGGAGGCGTATATTAGACACTTGACCGAAAATGAAAAAAATAGTGATTTAATCAACTTGTTACAACCACACAACAATCTCGACGAACCGTTTAAGTCGATCGTACTTCAACATAAATGCGAGATATGTGAAAAGTAGGGTTGGGAGATGCCGTAGATTTTTTAGGTTTTTTTAATTTGCAATGTTTAGTTTTTTTTTTAGTTTGTAATTTAGGATTTATTTAAATGAAATTTATAAGTTATAATTTTATTTTTTATTGTTAATTTATATTTTAAAAATTAAAAAAAAAACATCACTAGTGATGGAAATTTCCACTAAAATCCATCACTAGTGATGGAATAAAGCTCGATAACATGACAGAACTTGATTGAATGTTGTGAGTGATGGAATTTCATCACTAGTGGAGCCCCCTACCCCCCTTATAATTGTATTGTAAACTAACGGTTGTAATTCTTACGATACTAAAATATATATGTAATAAATTTGGTATACTCGTCCAAATATATAAATATATATATATCTTACTATTTTTATAAATTAATTATTAAAAGTTGTCACGAGAAAAAGTATATTTATTTGTTTATAGATAAAAATTAAAGAAAATATGTGGACGTAACTGAGGTCATTTTATAAGTAAAGGTATGAAAGAGAGTTTTGGTTAGAATAATTAGATCAAGTTGCAAAACAATTTACTAAAAGTCGACATAATTAGTAAATGAGACCGTTGTATGAATAAATCAATCAATTTAACATCATGTAATAAATTTTGTGTTTATTAATGTCCCACACCGACCCGGGCTTATAGCTCAGCGGTCATGGGAAGTGATGGAAGACTGCTGGCCGAAAGGTCAACGGTTCGATTTCTAATCCTGACCGGGTTTTACCGGTCCTGCACTGTCGTGCCTTCGGGCGGGTTTAAGGTTGGGTTTTCCCCGGAACTGGTGGCTTGGTGGGCTAGGGGCTTCGTGTGTGCGGAATAGAGGCCGCCGCGGGTAACCTTTCAGCCATTGGGTGCCGCGTACGAAGTACCCGGCGTTTATTATGTTGGCCGTTAAAAAAAAGTAATATCCCACACCCTTCTACATGATGGTGAGTTGCTCAATTGGTTTAACCTTATTTTTTGAGTACAATACACACAGTGGACTCAGTGTGGTTTATCAGAACTTTGAATTTGATCCTCATCTTTTCAAAAGTCTATGGATCGTCTTATATGGATGGTCTGATGGTTTACATTTTATAACACATTTAATTCACAACTTTGCCAAAAGATACATGGACGGCCCCAATGGTTTGCACTTAGTAACGTATTTAGTCCCTAATTTGACCATGCTTGAATCTTAAGATTTGTTGATTGGGGACTAAATACGTTACTAATTGCACACCACAAAGACCATCCGTGTACTTTTGAAAATCTAGGGACCAAATCCAAAATTTGGGTAAATCGTGGGGACCATGTAACACCCCAAAATCCTAATTTTGACTGTAGTTCCCATTCGTGCTCTCTCACTCCCTCCACAGTCGCCTAAGCTTTTTTTTCTGTTCTTGTTCCTGTTATAACTATGCTGTTATGATTTCACCTGCTACTTCTGTAGTTAAGTTTAATCCAATTATTTTGCCACAATATTGTAATCATTATTCCTGCTATGACCATGTTAAGTTCTATGTTAAGTATAGTTAAGATTAAGAGTGACTATAGGTATAGTTAAATCATAAGGTTTTATTATAATTTTAATCTATTATCGAATCCCAAACTAACCAAACCAAAACCAAACCGTGAATCCCAAACCGTAAAACCAAACCAAAACCAAACCGTTAGTAACTGTTAGGTTTGATTTGGTTTTAATTTTCAACGGTTCAGTTTTGGTTTTCGACAATAAAAACCCGTTATTAACGGTTTTGCTAACGGTTTGATCTAAAAACCGGCCAAACCAAACTATGACCATCCCTACTGTTAGATTTTGCAAGCATGAGGAGGCAAATTGCAAGATACGGATAATTCGGGTGTGTAGTACAAAAGGTCTTTGTAAGCAAGAGGCAAATTGTAATTTACTCCTTACAAAAATAGGCTAAAAGTAATTAGGTGAATCTTAAAATTAATCTTAAATCAACCATTATTGACGCAAGCCCAAGTGTAGAGGATCGGGCCATTACATTTCTGGAGGCCCATGATCGAGCTTCCAAGGTTATTTTATGAAAACGAGCATAACTTTGGCTACGGGTCTCCGTTTTAGGCGTTCGACCAGTCAAATCGAAGCTTGAAACGAGGAGCACGTCGTGGCAAGGTCCCGGAGGCGCCTTGTCCAAGTTTCGGCTCCTCTAGATCTTTGCAAATAGATAGAAAATAAAATAAATACGCTTTATTGATAACAATTAAGATGTAAAACTTTCAAGATAAGTCAATAAGTGGGATGCAAATTATTATACGAAAGCTCTTAACATATTAAATTATGTTTTAAAAATACATACATCTGACCCATCTCCATCTCAAATTTAAAAAATATCAAGCAAAACAAAATCAATACTTCAATTGTTGGATTTGAATTCTTTGGAACCCTTTCTAGACCAGGCTGTGGGCAATTTTAAAACATGATATATCCAATAAATATCATAAATTGCCCTCTTTCGTGTATCCCAAAGTTAATTGGTTTGATGTATAGGAGATTAGCATATAATTATTCATCCAACATCTGTTTAAATTCATAGCATTTTATTTCTGCATTCAAATACATTTAAGGGCAAAAGAACATAACAAACTATATGAATACTGATGAATAAACATGTTTTGATAAAGATGTTAAAAGAATCTTTCCCTAAAGCAAATAATTTGAAGAATGAAGTAATACCAGGTGCAATATCTATAGGGTTGAAGGTCAGCCTTTATTACCATTCCAAATAAACACAACAAAATAAAAAAAAACTTTAATGAAATCTAAGGTTTAGTAGTAAATTTCGACCATCTGACCCGTTTCCTTTCTAGCTAACTTTTTATTTTAACCATTTGACCCGTATAAAACATAAAAAGGACCATCAAGTTTTTTTAAGTAGATGGGTTGAAACTCGAAAACCTATCACCTAAGATCTTATGATAAACTTGAAAAGGCTCTCAAATAGTTCAAAAACACAACAAGATCCTACAAAATGTAAGCTTCTATATATGTTTGGCTACATCAAACAAAATACAGGAGCAGCCTATATAATCTGTATATGTAAACAAACCTAACAAACCATAACATGTTCCAAACTATATACCTTCATCACAACAATTGTTGAAAGATATGCTAAAAAGTTAAAAACAGGAACATCTTCAAAAAAGTAGAGAGACAATCAAACAAACAAAACGTCAAACCGGTTCGCGACTTATGTATTTCAAACTAAAGGAGCATACAAAATGTTAGCTTCTATATATGTTAAGCACCTAAGTTATTATTTTATAACAAAAAAGATACTAGAGACCAGGTAACCCATTTCCATTGTTTGATTAGAAACTTATGACAGGCTCTTGGGCAAATAAGTGTTTACAACCAGAACACTTGTTTAGTTCAAAATTCTCGATCAAAACTAATAATACTCTAAAATTGAATAACAACCAGAACAGAAACGATGATAAGTTCTTACATCTTATCAGCTTCCCATCTACTCTGCGCCATGTTAAGTTCAGAATTCTCGATCAAAACTAAGGTCAATCTCAACTTTCTGGCTAATGACTTATCCTTTTTTAATAAACTGTTGGTTACAGTGCTAAAAACGATCATGGTTTTAAAAAACGTTTGAGGTGTGCGCCTCAAGGCGCGCCTCGAAGCGAAACGGCCAAAAAACAAGTCTGAGGCGCGCCTCAAGGTGTTTTTAATGTATATGTGCCTTAGAGGGGCTGAGGCGCTAAAAAAGCTGCGCCTCAGGGGATTTTGATAGTTGTTTTTTATGTTTTTGACTTTTTGTGTTAATTTCAAGCATTTCATGTCTTTTTTAACTGTGTCTTTGATGATTTTGATGAATCTGATGATGAAAATAGTTAGTATTATTATTTTTATAATAAGTATAATTTTTATATTTATTTACTAATACCGCCTCGGCCTAACGACTTGTTTCGCCTCAAGGCTTACGCCTGGTGAGGCGAAGGGAAAACGCCTCGAAACTCGTTTCCGTTCTTTTAAACCTTGAAAACGATGATGCAATGGACAATCAGCTTCAGGTTTCTTCTTAGGTGATCCAACTGAAGTTAGATGTAGAACTTTTGGCTGTGTTTTTTTTTATATTCACGATGTCGCATTGCAAGTCTCCCATACAATGCTTTAGTTCATGTCTGAGATTCCTGAAAAAGTTGAATTTTGCTCAGTGAAAGGAATGAAAGAAATTAAAACTAAAACTAAAACAAAAAAATAACAATTTCGTTGAACATACATGTCCAATACAACACAGCTAGCTTGAACTTTCTTAGCCTCTGCATCTACTGCTCCACATGTAGATCTAGAAGCAATTTTGATCTTCAAGTTTATCCGCACAATAATCTGCAAAGTGAAAGGAGCAACAACAGCAAGAGTACCATGATTCATTTCATCAAACACCTTAGTTGCGCAGTTTCCTGGCAAGAAATAAAAACTCAGGCAAAACCATCATAGTCTTTGAAGTTTGGCTACACACCACAGGTTCAAGACTATCAAATTAGAGAGGTTTTAAAACCCCTAACACAAAACGTGGCAACCAAACACCAGAAGACACCATGATGTCCTTGATACAGACTTTTTTTTTGAAGAGACAGAGAGAAATATGATAGAGAAGAGAGATAGTGCGATGGTTCCCTTCCTTCCGATTCCAGAAACCCCCAACGGTTTCTTATTACTAATTTAGCAAAGAAACCTTCAATGATTTCTTCGTTACAATTGTTGTTGCTGAAGATGGATAAAGATTCAGTTTACGGGGAAGAAGGAGAGGGAAAGGGACCAAAGTTAATATTTTGGTTACACGTGTGTGTAGGTGTATAGAATGTGACCCGCTACCAATAGAATGTGACCTGCAATCTGACCTATGAAATACCACCTTGAGTTTAACCTGTTGTAAAATACAATGAGCTTTGCCACCCCATACAGGGTGCATCAAATGACCTCTTCGTTGTGCTTTTAGAGATCCATCTTCAATAGTTAGGTTGGAATCAAAGAAACAAAATATGAGGTAATTAAGAACCTGATGGGGTACGGTATTAAACCCGACCCGAGCGGTCAGACTTCCCGTTACGTATTGCTTTTATATTAATTATTTATTATTGTTGCTACTAACCCAACAGCGAGGCCCAACGCGATGTAGTTTACACTACTTTGGGCCGGGGCTTGTAGAGATAACCCCTAACTGGGCCTGGCCCATTGAGGTTAGGGGAGGCCCATATCCCCCTATATAAAGAGGTCTTCACCTCTTGAATAGGGTAGGCCATATGGAGCCGCCACACTTTTTGTAGCTGGAAACAGGAGAATCTTCTCCTACCGGCAATCTCTACAGCTCCACTTTCTTCTTTTCTCCATTGCAGATCTAGGTTCAAGAGGAAGAACAAGGTGCGATTCTTCACCCTTATGTAGAACGCGGTCCAAGCATCTCGGGGTGATTTCGTGTTTCTTCATTGGCGCCCACCGGTTCAAAATCTAAATCAAAGAATCAAAACTCGTTTTTTCTCTTCTCCCTATCTCAGATCTGCAGTTTTCAAGAAGGTTTCTAGATCCAGGTCTGTTTTCTTCAGATCTGCGTTTTTTCAACCAGGTCCAAAAGTTTTTGACCAAGAAGCCATCAGATCTGAGCTCCGTTGAGCTCCAAAAACAATTTCTGTACGGAACCTCCATGGTTTCGCTGAGTTCTATATATGGTTCCTGTCTTTGTGTGTGTCCGCCAACCTCCGCAACTGATTTCCGGTTCCGAACTATGGATCGGCAATAAGCGATTTCGGAAGGCGATTATTCAACACAAAACCCCATACCGATCTGCTTGTGTTCGGATTGGATACACGATTAAGGACTGAAAAAGGGATAGATCTCTTGCTGTACAATTTTTCTCAAGCTATAATCTTGAAATCTTGGTCCTAGATGTACGAGGTTAGTCATCATTTTGGAATCTTTTCTTTGCTGCAAGTTTGTCAAAAACAAGGCATGACAAAACCTTTGATTAAAAACTATAAAGAAAAATATAGTTACTTTATTATAAACAAAAAAGTCTGTGACTTTATCTCAAAAGTAGACCAACTTTGTCATTAAGCCTGAAACCATGACAATGTATATGGCCGACCAATTTTGTCACTTAGCCTGAAAAAAATGGCTGGCACATTACATGGAGGGCCCGCACCGCATGCTTTGTATTATTTAATGATTCATTTGGAGACTTGCTGATGCGCGTTATTTAGATTTCATTGTTTCTAAATCCTTTACAAATGAAAAAACTTTTTGGAGATGCTCCTCCACGCAAACCATGCACCCTTGCCGGACATGCCTTGTCGCGCGAGCACGTGCGCCTCTTTTCGGAGATGCCACCTCCGCGCGTACACGCGCGCCTTTTGTCGGAGATACCCGCCACGCAAGAATACGCGCCTATTGCCCAGCCAGGCCGCGCGGGAACATGCAACCTTTCCGGACATGCCTTGTCGCGCGAGCACGTGCGCCTCTTTTCGAAGATGCAACCTCCGCGCGTACACGTGCGCCTTTTGTCGGAGATACCAGCCACGCAGGAATACGCGCCAATTGCCCAGCCACGCCGCGCGGGAAAATACACCCTCGCCGGACATGCCCTTCCGCGAGAGTACACAAGCCTATTGCCGGATGAATGTCTCGCCAAATAATCGCGCACCTTCAGTCTCTGGAGTGCGCCGCCATGAATGCCTTGCGCCACTAACATTCACATCGGTGCGCGCGGTACACCTTTAGTCTCTGGACGTGAGCGCACATGTCTTACGCCATTGACATTCATGTCGATGCGTGGTTGCGCGCGGACCACCGCTCCCGCACCACTTTGAGCTTCTAGCTCACGCTCATGCACTGGTCAACATTCACATTTACAAAAGGAGTTAAACTTGCAATAGTTTTTCAGCCTTTAAATACAAAGTAAGTGGGAACGTGTTCAATCATTAGCATTCATGATATATACACAGGGATAAAATAATCTTTAGTTTTTGTGGAAAACGAAAAATGCCAAATGTGATTTTATTTGTTGACATATGTATTTTTCAAACTATCACCACATGTTACAACATTTTACATGATAGACCCTGCAAATATTTTAACCAGACATTTGCAATCCCTTAACAAGTGATGAGGAACATCTATGTTGCTGACCAAGGGTTTTTTACAAAGGAAAGCAGATCATAAAGATCTCGCTTACGTCACCTAAAAGTCCTAGTTATCACTGATATTTAAAGAGCTCGTGAGATGAGAATTAAAAGGCATCTCTAATTTTGTCTTGGCAAAAAAAAAAAAAAAAAAAAGTTGCAATTGTCTCTTTTCAAGGCTTTACAACTAATAACATCTAATAAAGTTGCCACCTATTGGTCATTTTCATTAAAAAAAGGATGGTTAAAAATTTTTGCAATCCCTCTAATGTTCTAAAAAACCACGATTCACCAATTGTCTGGTCATCACGGCCCGATGGAATCTTTTATCCAACTTTCCATCTTAGGTGCATTTTTTAGAAACTGTCAGTAATCGCAGATCTCAGGCATGTGATTAAGAAGTCTCATGCACGGAGGATGCACGGCGGATGCACGTTCCGTCAATGCGGGTAGACATAAACTTACACTTTACGGCTCATACACTCTCGTACACTACAACAGTTGTGCACGACTTTTAAATACGCATTTGGGCACTTATCATTTTAGCTAATATATGTACACTGTTCATACATACTCGGCTGTGAACACTTCAATCACTTAGTAAGGCATTCTTACACGTTTTCCCTGATAAAACAAACCGGCTAACGTCTAGCAAATGAAATTATTCAAAGACACGGTTAATAGTTCATCATCTTAACGACTACTAATCTTGCGATATTTGCGACACATACTAAGTATCATTGCTTAGTATTATTATTCAAGTTTAATGTTACTAACATTTTATTTATTGGCAATAAATCGAGAGAGTAACATGGTGCAACACCATTTCGGGGGTCAAAATTGCTTTCACATTTCGTGGAATATGGATGCATAGAGCAAATACCTCCTAAGGATGAAGTTTCGGTATAACGCTTTCCACATCACTCTTTATTACAATTTACCATGTCAACTTATTTGCAGGATAGGCAATACATTCAATCGGTGAAACGCAGCGAGCGATCCTCACGCATACCGAAGAAAGCCTAAAAAGTTGTTTTTCATACGAGCACGTAAGTCGCCGGCTGGCGCATGCTCCTTCACATACGAGCACGTAAGCCGCCGACTGGCGCATGCTCCTTTACATACGACCACGTAAGTCGCCGGCTGGCGCATGCTCCTTTACATACGAGCACGTAAGTCGCCAAGCGCGCATGCTTCTCTACATATGAGCACGTAAGTCGCCGTCAGGCGCATGCTCTCCTCTACATACCAACACGTCGGTCTCCATACGAGTCTACTTCTCTACATACGAGCATCTCAGCCTCCATGCGAGCCTTGCTGCTACACATGCAAACACGCTAATCTCCATGTGACCCTGCTGCTTTACATACGAGCGTGTGTGTCGCCCGCGCGCACATGCTTAGCCATATATGAAAACGCTTACAAAACGTAAACTGTGCTACAAATGCACGTTCCACTTTGGGTATACGCAAAAACGCATTGGCTGAAATAAAGTTTCGCTTACACCTACAATCTTCAAGACAAGCCACATCTCCTTGCTTCATGCCACAATGTTGTTGTGTCACACCAGAGGATTAGCGCAGGCTCGGGTCTCCACTTCATTATTCCTGACGCAACTTTATGCCAATTCTCATTCGCGATAACCTGTTCAAAGTGGAGTAACACGTGCAACTATTGTAGACATCAGTTTACAAAGATTCAAACACTATAAATACATACACTTCATGGCTTAAGACACGCGCGCACCTTGCACTAACCAACAGAAGTCACACCATAGGGTGAATATTTTACAATAGCCACACGACTGTGTGCGCACCGCTAAAGCTGGGCCACACTCACCTGACAAAGGCGAACCGTCAGTGACAACATAATGATCGCCGTGTCAGCAGCCAACTCAAGGGTCACCAACAACGACATTTGCAACCTGGCAGAATTTAAATTTCGAGAAATTTTTCGCCTAAAATCACAACGAAACTGCAAGTTGAAGTTAGCAAGGGTTGCGCCGCATGCTTCATCAACCAATGATCATGCGCGCCAGCTCTCAAAAGCAACAGGTATCAATTAACAAGCCTGGTAGCCGCGCCGTAGTAATTGACAAACACTTACACGCGCGCCAGCTACCAAGACCTAGCAAATTCTTTAAAGACCAGCACGCCTTTCCTTTCTCTTTTTCCTGAGTCCAGAGCTCCAACCATTCACTTCGCGCATGGAAGCAGCACTGGACTGGGGGGACTTAAAAGGGTATGGTCCCAAAAAGCCGCGCAGGCCATACTCCTTATACGTTAATCAAACTAATCTACAGACCACGCGCGGGCTGCTTGGACAAAACCTAAGCCGAGCGCGAGGTTCAAACAGGATTGAAGATCAGATTTAGCATTTAGCATCCTGAATGAAGGCCCTCAATCCCTAAGCCTTGAGCCAACTGGTCAGACACACACCAAAGGCCGGGCAAGGGTGGCGGCGCAGGTTCATTTCAGGAAGCATGAAAGGTACGAGTGGCAGAAGAGCAAGCCAATCAGCGTCCAACAGGTCGTATTCTATCGCGCTCCATGATTAACAATCGGGCGTGAGGCAGAAGGAACGCAAGGACGCCTACGTGGTTCCAATCAGGGTGCGCCAACACCAAAGATCTTCTAGAAGACACAAACGGTTGGCACCAAAGGGACAGAGCGGATATTCTTTGTCGTCGTCTTCAGGCCCAAGGCCCATCAGCCCATCTCCTTCTAAACTACTCCGACTAAAGATAGGGTCCTTCATACACAGGAAGGACCGTAGCTAAGCTCAGGAAGGATTAAGAAGATTAACCCTTATGGTCGAATATAAACCCAGCTAATAAACCTAAAACTAGTTACGTACGCGCAACCTTGACAAGCTCATGGCAATGCGCCAATAGCAACTACCCGCAATCAAACAGCGTGCGCCAGGTTTGCCCAATCAATTTCCACGATGAACAACCAGGGGATATTCATTATTCCATTTATCTCTACTCACAGTGAAAGATAGACGCAACAAGTATGGACAACAACTTTCCCGCATCTGGGCGACCAGTAAGCCTAAAACTCAATCTTTACTTTCGAGCACTCCTAACAAGTCTAGTACTCCTACCACGCTTGCACGCGGAGCAGCACTAGACTGGGGGACTTGATGGGGTACGGTATTAAACCCGACCCGAGCGGTCAGACTTCCCGTTACGTATTGCTTTTATATTACTTATTTATTATTGTTGCTACTAACCCAACCGCGAGGCCCAACGCGATGTAGTTTACACTACTTTGGGCCGGGGCTTGTAGAGATAACCCCTAACTGGGCCTGGCCCATTGAGGTTAGGGGAGGCCCATATCCCCCTATATAAAGAGGTCTTCACCTCTTGAATAGGGTAGGCCATATGGAGCCGCCACACTTTTTGTAGCTGGAAACAGGAGAATCTTCTCCTACCGACAATCTCTACAGCTCCACTTTCTTCTTTTCTCCATTGCAGATCTAGGTTCAAGAGGAAGAACAAGGTGCGATTATTCACCCTTATGTAGAACGCGGTCCAGTCATCTCGGGGTGATTTCGTGTTTCTTCAGAACCATAAACTGTATCACAGAGCCTAACCTATTGTTAATCACATTCAGGGGATTGATTTAGGACTCACCGGTCAAAACATGGACATCATGAAGGATCGACTGAGGGTTTACCTGTAAACACAGTGACGCCAGAAACGGAAGCAGGTGCAAATCGACAATGGTGCACTTTTGCTTCCTCATTTAAAAGACTTGAACTACAACACCCACTTATAGTGGCAAACCGGTACAAATATTCGGTCTTTATCTTCACACCAAACATCGCCGTTTTCTATAATAAAAAAAGAAAATGTTTTCTTTTTTCATCCCACTTGAATATAAGTTGAATGAAAATTTAAATGAATCCATATAAAAGAGAGGCTCAAAATGTTTCAATATTTTATGCCCATATTTGTCTCCCTAGATTAGGTACAATTCAATATTTAGCCAAATCATAACCAAACTAAACAAATACCTATAATTGAAGATCTTTCTTGATCTTTTTTAACTTCCTAAAAGTCAATATTTGTGGTTGATGTTCATACCAACATATAACAAAATTCATTTGGTTATGATCACATTTAATGTATTACTCTCCAACCCCATATTATATCATGTTCACATACATATGAAGGCTGGATTGATTCCAAAAGAAGACTTTTAGTAGTTCATACACAACTTGGTTCATAATTTACTTAGTTTTGACTCGTTATTCAATTTGTTAGATTTCAAGATTTTATTTGTTTACTTTTTATTCAATGCATTTCCTTATGGTTCATAACATTAGAATAACATTACTTTTTTTTTGTCAAACATTACAAGAGAAAGTGTCATCTTTACTATATTGGTCCCTCTTTTTACGATACTTATGCTTTCCTGTTTTTGTTTGCCTAGGTCCCTCCTACTACCTTGCTTATTTGCCATTTATTAATATTCAATTTACATATATTTGAATACGTAATAATTTATTGCCTAGTCCCTCCTACTACCTTGCTTATATGCCATTTATTAATATTCAATTTACATATATTTGAATACATAATAATTTATCTACATGTTTTTAGTGCATATATTTGAATATGTAATAATTTATCTACATGTTTTTAGATTTAATAACTTTTTATGCACTCTTTGCTATATTTTTTTATTTATTTTTATTTCATTGTTGGTTGTTCACTCCAATACACATTTCTTTACAAAAATATTATCGAAAAAATACAAATGCGTAGTTAATTTTGATAAATTAAGGAACGTAAGGTATTAAAAGTAAATGAGTTAAAAATGTATATTAACGGTAGGGTAATGAATAGACCTGATGCCGATAAAATGTCCACCCGGTTCCGTGATAGTTTCATTGCTTGAATTCATGTCTCATTCGTAGCTATATTCCAAATTAAAGTATTTTATTAATTTATTTGACTTTATATACAAGTCATCTAACCACTTGCAATTTAACGCACAACAAAGTTACATGCCGATGTAAAATATTTTTTTATGGTTTTCGGTCGATAAAAAACAGGTGACGATATTCTTTAGGACATATCTCTTTCGGTTGCTATACCGAATGTCATGACCTTACCGAACTAATACTGACCGAAAGTCCGGCACAACGCGCAGGGCATGTTACTAGTTTATCCCGATTTGTTAACATTTGGGGTGAAAATGTGGAATTAGGTTGAAAAATGAATGGATCCACCACGTTTGCAGATCTTGGGTGTGATAAATAAGATCTTGGGTGTGATAAATAAGAGGGGTGGAGTAGGCCGGGAATGGATCCACCACGTTTGGAGATCTTGAGTGTGATAATGGATCCACGGATCTTTGCTATTATATCTACAATTCGCAAATGATAAACATGGGCCAGGAATGCATATTCATGGGATTTTAAAGGGTTCCGGCGACTATTATTGACTTGGTAGCGGGTGGTGTTGATGGTGGTGAGGAACTTTGGATGAAAGTGGTGGATAATGACGAGAGAAGTGTGTGGGTTAGAAAGAGAGGGGTTGGGGTGGGGTGGGTAGGGCAAGGTTATTAGTTTTATTTTAATATTTTAACTTTTCTATTTTAAAAAGCTAAAAAAGACACATTTGCCCCTAACGAAAAAAACAGACGGGGTTAAGTCAATTGTTGGACCATAATGACAATGCTGAAATCTTTTTGGACCCACCGACGATAAATAAAATCTTTGAACTATACTGACAAAACTGCCCAAACTACATGGACCACTTTGGCATTTTACTCAACTAAAAATTTAAATATAATTAACTGTGATTATTCATATATTTATTTAGAAAATAAGGGTGGGGATCAAATAGGAAGTTTATTTTGGCTAGGAAGGATAGAAAGCAATAGGATTAGGACATGTGGCAAAATTTAAAATAAAGAGGAAGAGTATTTTAGTCAATCTTATTCTTTCTTCTTCCTTTTCAAAACCCAGTAATTTCAAAACCCACCATTTTCAAAACCCACAATCTTCAACCATTTCTTCACTTTCTATCTCAATAATCACTACATTATAGTGTGATTTTCGTCACCAATCAATGATTCAAACACCCGATCAACGTGTTCTTCAGCTTTTTTGAAGAAAACCCAGTTTAATTTCATACAAAATCTCATTTTTTCCGATGATTTTGAAGATAATCACTCGATCCGTTCGATTCGAGCGCTGATAAATGTTTCAATCATTCAAAATTCGTCAATTGTTGAAGAAATCACTTCGATCCATGTAAGAAATTCTTTAATTTCATTTTTACGATCTGGGTTTTTTATTTAATCATTGCGTTTTACGATCTTGGCGGGGGTCCGGGGGCAGCGCCCCTGGTAGCGGGGTCCCAGGGGTTGGGGTCCAAGGGGCAGAGCCCTTGGCTGGGAAAATGCATCAGAAAATTTAATAAAAATGCATCAGAAAATTTAATTTTATGTAAATTTCCTCTGGAAAACTGCATTCGTAAACTACATTGTTTCAGACAATTCACAGCACAGACAATTCATAGCACAGACAAAACTATTGTCATGGTTCAATGCGTTTAAGAGAGAACACTTTCTTTGGTGTTTTTAGGCAATTGCGTTTTGGAACTAAAACATTTTTATGTGTTTTCTGGCCATTGTGTTTTAGAAAAACACATTCTTGAAGTGTTTTTAGTCATTGCGTTTTAGGTAAAACACATTTTTAGGTGTTTTCAGTCCATTGCGTTTTACAGAGAACACTTTCTTTTGTTTTTTAGGCAATTGCGTTTTAGAATGATACATTTTTAATTGTTTTCTGGCCATTGCGTTTTACAAATAAGACATTTCTTTATGTTTTTTGTGCATTGCGTTTTAGGTAAAACACTTTTTATGTGTTTTCAGTCCATTGCGTTTTAGAAAACAGACATTTTAAGTGTTTCTGGCCATTGCGTTTTAGAAATAAGACATTTGTTTGTGTTTTTTGTGCATTGCGTTTTAGGTAAAACACATTTTTATGTGTTTTTAGTCAATTGTGTTTTAGAAAGTATATTTTCTTTTGAGATTTTAGGCCTTTGCGTTTTAGAAATAAGACATTTCTTTGTGTTTTCTGGCAATTGCGTTTTACAAATAAGACATTTCTTTGTGTTTTTGGTGCATTGCGTTTTAGAAAAATGTCATTTTTTAGGTTTTTTTTTCCATTGCGTTTTACGCAACTGGGTATTTTCCATTGCGTTTTACGCAACTGGGTTTTAGAAAAAAAATTCGAAAATATAGCAATAGTATACTCGTTTTAAAGATAAAAAAAAACGCTCGTTTTTTTGGTGAATTTTTTATAAAAAAATAATGTCATATGAAAGAGTTATTAACGTTTAAAAAATGGGGGGGGGGGAATTGGAGGAGAGAGAAACTATTGCCTTGGATTGACTAGAATACCCCTAAACAAACTCACGCGCCTCTTTTCTTCCCTTCAATTTCCCTGATTTAATCTTAGCTCTTGATTAACTAAATGGATGGTCAAGATCACTTCATAGTCTTCTTAGCCAAATAAACTTCCTATCATATCTTCACCCTAGAAAATAAATAAATAAATAAATAAAAATTTAATCTCTAAATCGTTATCTTACTCTCTCTCCTACTTTCTCTCTCTTCCCCGTTCGAATACTCTTCAATTCCTCATCTTCCACCAAAAAAGTTGTAGCGAATTCCATCAGGTGCAGCAGCAACGACGATTCTTCTACACCGGCAACTGCTCGGAAGCTCGGAGTGTCAGATTACAAGCCTAAATCCTACCAAGTTCTTGTTGTAGATGCCGCTAATTCTCTCGCCTGTGCTCTCCATGACGGCAAAACTCGTGCAAGGTTTTGCAAACATCGAGTACGTTTTTGCATGTTTTGAAGATAAAGGACATAGTTTGCAATTTGGTATGAACATAAAGGACGATTTTTGTAATTTACTCATCTTTTAATTACACTACCAACTAAGATAAAAATTAAAATATAATTAGCAGAAAACTAAATGAATTAAAAACATATATTATATATAATATAAGGGGGTTAAAATAAAAATAAAAAATGATTAAGTTACTTAATCTTATTAGAATTAGGCTATAGTGGAATAACTAAACCATACAAAAGGTGATGTCGCGTTAGCACAACGTCAGTAGTGGGACAATAACTAAGCAGTGAGGCCGTAACACCCCAACCCGGCTTGAGCTGACATGTCACTTGTACAGTACATCGAAACTTAAAACATCATTTCATAAATTGTATAACTTTTCATTATTTCAAATAAGTCAAAAGTATAGTACAAAACATTTTAAATTTTATGAAAATCCATGTATGTCTTTATTCCCTCGAACCATAACTTTATTTAAATTAAAGTGGTGATTTTTAAAACAAAAATGCAAGGGTGATTATATAATTTTAAGCCTTTGATTACATAACTTTATTTAAATTAAAGTGGTGATTTTTTTATTAAATATCACCAACACCTAATTGTTTTTTTTAACAATTTAAATAAAATAGTGATTTTTTTATATAAATATCACCTATACTTAATTATTTTTTTGTAACAAGAGTTGTTAAACACTTTAGAAATGGGTTAGATACTAGTACTTTCACCCGCCGTGCGTTGCAGCGGCGTCCAAACTTAACATAACTCGAATTTGTACCATTAAATTTTTGACGCGACTCGTTTCTAAACATAATCCACGTCAAAAATGTATACTAACTGAAAACTGTTGATGCATTTTTAGTGTCTGTGACTAGTCTTGTTTAAAGATGTATTTTGTATGGTCTTTTATTAATTATCGAGTCTGTATGTTATGTTGACCAAGTCAGATATCCTCCTATCTGGTTGTGTACGACTTGTTTGTCTCTTTTGATATGTAAAGTATTATGAACAATGCATGTTGCATTAAAGGGTAGTATGGTCATTACTATGTTTATATGTTGCTGTTGTTGCTGTCTGTTTGCAGAAACAATCACAACAGTTGCAGTCCTCGACGAAACAGGTCTGTTTCGTCGGAACACATCATGACGAAACAGACCAATGTCCTTTACTTCTGTTTCGTTGAAGGTCATGACGAATCACACTTTGATTCGTCGTATAATGGGTTGTTTCAAGCCCAATGACTGGCCCATGTTCAGTTTCGCCTATACACTTTGTGTTTCGCCGTAAACTTGGGTCCAGGAGCTATATAAACAACATCCTGTTTCATTATGAATCAGAGATGAGATAATAACCAGTAACAAAACTCTGTCGAAATTCTGTCTGAACTGTGTTTGTATCAGTTTGTAATCGGTTCTCATCCCGTTAATCAATCGAGTGTGTTTCATTGATTAATCCTTTGTTGTTATTGCTTTATATGTTTGATTTGGCATAGTTACGTGGATTCCGCACACGTGACCGTGTTTGCTATAAACAAGTGATTCGGTTCGTTATCGATCCTCAGATTTCGGGACCTACAAGTGGTATCAGAGCTTTGGCTCTTATCCTTGTTTAAAATCAAACATTGTTCGGTTTTTATCAAGTATTTTGTGTGTGTTTTTCTGAAAAATTTGTTCTTGAAAAATCATATATTCTGGAAAAATATTCATAAAATCTGTTGTTTTATTGTTGTTTGCTAAAGATTTTTATCAAAAACCTAAGTTAGATTGTTTGTTCATGCTTTAAACCGGGTTTTTAGTGAAAATCTAGTGTATTTTCGTGTTTCCGAAAATTATCGGTGATCGGAAAACTCATCGGAAAACTCATGTTCTTGAGTGTGTTCTTGAAAATCTTCATAGTTGTTCTTATAAAAACTGTGATCTTGATCTGTTAAATTGTTAAAAACCAAGTGTTATAACTTATAAAACTATAACTTGACTTTTGTGTAAAAGTGTGATAATTTGTTTCAGTAAAAAGTCAGTTTCGTTGAAAATTGGTGTTACAAACATACCTTGTGTCAGTAATAAATATCTTTGTGTCTGAGACTTATCCTTTGACTGATCAGTAAGATATTTTAAATATCTAAAACCAGCTGTCTGATACTCAGTTTCGACGAAACAAGTAGTCGACGAATCACAACTGTCTCGCCGCAACATCTTTGACGAAACAACTTCTGTTTCGCCACAAAATCACAATTATCACAAGTCTGTTTCGTCATCATTCATTTAGACGAAACAAACCTGTTTCGTGAAATCTGTTTCGTCGAGAACAGATCTGTTTTACACAGAGGACTTGTAAAAGCTTGCTAACTGTGTGTTTTCAAGAATTTGTGCAGGTACTATCATACATACATCAAATATGAGTTGTACTAGTCCATGGGATTGGAGTATGGACTCGAGACCACGTGAAGATCCGACCTCCGCAGCAGCGTGGGTGAAGAATGTTTTTGGTCAACCTACTATAAGTGCCGGACAATGGGCTTTGGCATCAAATCAGAATCAAAACATTCAAAATCTTTTGCTTAGCGAGAGCGAAACGGGCAGCAACAATCGCCCGCCAAAGTTGAATCATATGAACGAGTTTCCATCATGGAAAGGGCGTTTCCATACATATGTTCAAGGTCAAAGCACTGATCTTTGGAGGTGTTTCATTACTCCACGCAATAATGCTCTCGAAGTAGCAGCTTCAACGGCCGAAGGTTTTTCTAACATGCAGGAAAATGACAAGAAAGCCTATGAATTTGAGAAAAAGTCGTTTGCTGTTCTTACTCAAGCGCTTCACAAAGATATCTATCATTAATTTTCTTATTGTACGGACACGAAATCATTATGGGATTGTTTGGTAACAAGAGGAGAAGGAAATGCAGCTTCTAGAAAGACACGGCATGATCTATTGAACAAAGAGTTTGAATCGTTTCAGTTCTTGGAAAATGAAACTCTAAATGATATGACTACACGTTTTTATCATTTGATTAGTGAAATGTTTGCTTATGCTGTTACTGCAAGTGAAAAGGAAGTTTGTGCACGGTTTGCTGATTCTTTACCACCAAAGTGGAGTCCATACATTGAGCTTCTAAAGCATACCGGTGTTCTAGATGCTGACACTATAACTATCTATGAATTCGTACAGAAGCTGGAACATAAGAATGATGAAGAAATTCGGAAAGCAAAACGCATTGCTGCTCCTCAAAATATCGAAACGGCGTTTGTATCAAATACAAACTCTTCTCCGTTTCCTCAATCAGCTCCGCCTCCTGTCTTCGATCCGAGAGCCTATCTTCCGCAAGCGCATTTAATTGCTCAACCTCAGGCTTATTCTGGAGGAGGTTTTATTCCAGCCCTACCACAACCACAAGTCCAACCACAACAACAGCAAGCTCATTATATCAACAATCCTCCAACCCCAAACCCTAACACAGTCAAAGTTGATACATCAAACCTCTCAAATGTTAGCATTGAAGTAGCAAAGGAACATATGGAACTTATTAATACAATGGTCAGTGCTTACTGCGGTTTGGTCGCAGGTCAAATTGGAAACATCAATTTGACCAACGAAGACTATCTACAAATCAACCGTGATGAAATGGAGTTGATGGATATAAAGTGGGCATTCGCAAGTGCTGTTAGAAGGGCGAATGACTTTATGGTTCGAACAGGGAGAAGTTCTTTGGAAAGCAAACAGGATACAAAGTACGGTTTTGATAAAGAAGCAGTTACATGCTTCAATTGTGGCGAAAAGGGTCACTTCAAACGTGAGTGCACCCGACCAAGCAGACAAGGCAATCAGAACTCATTCCGTAATCAGACGATTACTTCAAATGCTAATCAAGACAATCGTGGAAAAGGGATAGTGGCTGTAAACAACACCACTAACCAGAATCAGTCTGGACCATCAAACGAAAATCGTGCATTAACCGTACAAGCTGATGAAGGGTTTAATTGGTCTTTGCAACTTGGGGAAGGTGATCAAAATAACAGGGGAACAGCGTGTTATGCAAAGATCATCAATCACATCAAGCACGTTCATAAGGAAGAATTTTCTGAAAGTGACGACAGTTCTGGTAATACCGGGAGTTCTGATGAAGAAAGTTCTACTTCGGGCGATTATCATTCTGAATCTGATGTGAGCAAAGAAGCAAGCTCTAATCTTGATGACTTATTGAATGAAGCAGAAGAGTTGAAATGTCAGAAATCAGTTCTGATCAAGAAGGCTGAGGTAGCATCTAAAGAAATGGAGAAGTTCTTTTCTGAAGACGGATCTTTTTCTTATCAGACTGCCTTTATGGCAAATGTCTCAGCTTCTACAAGTCAGGTAAAATCTGAAATTCTTATCAACTGTAGAGATTGTGAGTATATGAAAAATGAATTTGATAGAATAAAACTTGAATGTGATACGATTCATATTCACAATCAGAGTTTAGTTGTTGAAATGGCTAAATGCAAAGAAGCGAATATGGCTCTAGTTAGACATGAAAAAGAATTTAAATCTATGATTGAAACTTTAAAGAAAAATGTTTCCGAAGTGACAAAAACTGTTTATCATAAACAAGTTAGTATAAATGATTACATTAACATTGTTGAGGAAACTAAAAGGGAATTAGCCATTGTAAAATGCGAGCATGATGCAATCAAGCAAAAATTGGAGAGTTACTCTAACTCCCGATTTGTGCTCGATCACATTATTGATGTTCAACAACTAAAGGGAAACAAGAAAGGTGTTGGGTATGAGAAGTGTCCGCCCCCTTTGAGACATAATTATGCTTATATGCCTGATGAAGAAGAAATGCCACGGTTTGAATCCAGTGTGCCTCTTAATTATGAGGAAGTTACTACTGGCCTAGGGTTCAAATTGGACAATTCTCCAAGTACAACTTTTGAGCAAAAAGATTCAACATCTACGAAACAAGGTCCTCCAACCATTGAGGACTATGAGTCGTCGGATGATGAACCAGAATCAGATGTGAGTAATCAGGATAAATCACTTGACAAACTTAAAGGAGTAGAAGTTACAATTGAGAATCATATTCTATGTGATCCTCCTACTCCTGATGTTCAACCTATTGTTCAACAAGTGATAGATCATGTGTCTACCGTTAAAAGTAATATTGTGTTGTACACTTTGGTTGGTGATTCTAAAATCTATTCAGATAATGATTTCCCAATTAAAAATGTCAATCTATCATCGATTGAAAATGTTTTTGAAAATAACACAAGTAAGTTTTTGGGAAAGTCGATTCCGGGAGTTATTGTGACTCAATGTAATCCAATTCCTAAGGCTGAAATCAAAAAGAAATTTGGAAATCAGAAATCACCTTCAAAGCAACAACCTATTGCTTCTAAGGGTAAACAATCAGATCAACGAGCTAAATTGCCAAATGTTTCTAAATCAAAATTTGAAACAAAAGGGGCTCGTTATCAGAAGAAAAACAGCAATGTCAAATTTGTGGAATCGAGGGGTACAGATAAAATTGAGACTTTTGCAAACAAGTCAAACACTGATTTTGTACAAGTCAAAATTTTAAAACGTGATAGTCAAAACAATTACACTCAACATTCAAACGGGTGTGATGAAAAAGCAAGTACCTCGGGTTATACAAGTTTGACATCTGATCGTCGATCCAGTTCTCCTAAGTTTGTTGAAAGGAGAACGTGTTTTAAATGTGGAGAGTTTGGGCACATCATCAAAGATTGTGCAAACACTCCGAAAGAGAAATTTGTTGAGAGAGCATCACCTGAATCGATTCACCCTAAATGTCGTCCTGTTTCACCTAAACATGATAAAAGAACTATTAAAGAACAGGAATCGAAACAACGACATCAAAATGTGAAGAAAATAGAAAAGGCTTTAAAATCGAAGGTCAATTCTGTTCCAAGGGAACCAAGTTCATCTGTAAAACCAGAAGTTTCAAAATCTGTTTACAAAACTCAATCTGGTAAACAAAAACAAACTTGGAAACCTAGGAAGGGTGAAAGTTCAAGGGGAGCTGTTCGTTTAGAAAATCATCAACAAATCGAGATCACTATTTGTGATGCTCAGGGACGACCCAAGACCACTTTGGCTTGGGTCCCTATCCTTAACTAATCATTGAATGATATGTGCAGGATGTTCCAGGAGGAACTATTAATAGTCATTGGATTGTTGATAGTGGGGCATCCAGGCACATGACAGGCGACTTACGGCTTTTATATGATGTGAGAAACATTAAAGGAGGCTATGTCGCTTTCGCTGGAGACAAAGGCGGTTACATCACTGGAGAGGGAATGATCTCCAATGGTGTTGTATGTTTCGATAATATCAATTATGTTCGTCAAATTGATCATAATCTTCTCAGTGTGTCGCAAATCTGCGATAAAAAGTTCACCGTGCATTTCGATGATGCCGGTTGTTATGTGCTTAAACCTGGTTTCAAAATTCCTGATGAATGGATTCTCTTATCGTCTCCAAGAATCAATGATCTTTATGTTCTTGATATGAGTCAAGCGATTACGACTTCTGCACAAGTCACATGTTTTGTCTCGAAAGCCACGGAGAAGGAGTCTATATCTTGGCACAGAAGAATGGGACACATTCACTTGAGAAAAATGAACCATTTGGTGAAAAACAATCTTGTGAATGGCGTGCCCGTGAGAAGTTTTCATCTACAAGATATCTGTGTTTCGTGCCAGAAAGGGAAGCAAACGAAAAAGTCTCACCCTTTGAAGAAAATCAACACTGTTAGCATGCCTCTCGAACGTCTTCATATGGACCTTTTTGGACCTATGAGACACAAGACAACATTCGGAGATGTTTATTGTTTAGTAGTTACTGATGACTACTCTAGATTTTCTTGGGTAGCTTTTATGGCACACAAGAGTGATACTCCTGGCATCCTCAAGGATCTTCTTACAATGTTGGAAAATCTCTACTCGTTGAAAGTTAAGAGGATCAAAAGCGACAATGGAACTGAATTCAAAAACCGTGTTATGGATGAGTTCTGTACTTCTAAAGGCATTCTTCATGAATACAGTTCTCCTTACACTCCACAACAAAATGGTGTCGCGGAGAGGAAGAATCGGACAATAATTGAAACTGCAAGAACAATGTTGGTAGAGTCGGCGTTTCCTGTTCAGTTCTGGGCAGAGGCTGTGTCGACTGCATGCTACACTTTAAACCGAGTTCTTACGGTTAAGAGACATGGCAAGACTTGTTTCGAACTTCTACAGAAAAGGAAACCAGATCTTTCAATTCTAGAACCTTTTGGTGGTCCATGCACTATGATTGATCCGGATGGAAAGTTTGGCGCGAAAGCTATCGAGGGTTTCTTCCTTGGATATGCTACACCAAATTTTCGTGTTTGGAATCTGACTACCAAAAAGATTGAGCTATGGAGTGAAGTAAGGGTTCAGAGATATACAAGTCCTGTTAAAGCTCCAGGTGATCCTTGGATGTTCGATTACGATGGGCTATTCAACTCCTTTGATCTGCCAACCTTTGATGAAGATTCTTCAGCTGCTAGAATGATATTTGATAGTGACAATGCTGCTGAATCGTCATTAGTTAGACCTGTTGTTGTTAACTCACAAAGTTCTAATTCGTCTAACAACACAGTTCAAAATGAGGAAGTTGAAAATGCTACTGAATACAATGAGTCATCAGAAGAAGATGAAGAAAATCTGGATGCGACTGAAGGCACTTCATCTCCAGTTGTTCCAGTTCAGGGTACTTCTGTTGATACTCCTCATGTGCAAGTCGATGATACTGCTGAAGGAAATGCATCCACTTCTACGCATATTCCAGGCGTGGAGTTGGTTGTTGATCTTAATATTAACAATTTGGGTGTTAATGCTCGTGTTCCTGAAAATTCTGAAATGAGGATACACGATACCCATCCACAGCAGAATATCATAGGAGATGTCCAACAAGGTGTGCAGACGCGTAATCAGCTGAGAAACAACCAGAGTGCTGGTTTGTATTCAGCTATTAGAGAATCTGGTCTCCAAAATGATTGGTCCTTCGCGTGTTACGTTTCACAAGAAGAACCAAAATCTTGGAAGGAAGCTTTAAAAGATAATTCGTGGGTTGAAGCCATGCAGGACGAACTGCAGCAATTTCAAAAGCTTGGCGTTTGGAAGCTTGTTGAAAAACCGGAGAATTACAAGAAAATTGGCACACGATGGGTTTATAAATGCAAGAAAGATGACCGTGGAGTTGTTATTCGCAACAAAGCGAGACTGGTTGTTCAGGGTTTTCGCCAGATTGAAGGCATTGACTACAATGAAGTTTATGCACCTGTTGCACGTCTGGAAGCTATTCGGATCTTCTTAGCTTATGCTTCTTTCAAAGGATTCAAAGTTTACCAGATGGACGTCAAAAGTGCTTTTCTTCATGGTATTGTTCAAGAAGAGGTGCATGTCGAACAACCTCCAGGTTTTGAAGATCCTATTCACCCCGATCGGGTTTGGTTGCTCAACAAAGCTCTTTATGGTCTACATCAAGCACCTAGGGCTTGGTACGCAACCTTATCAAACTATCTTCTGGAGAATGGATTTCGACGAGGTCTTATTGATTGCACACTCTTTATCAAAGAACAAGATGAAGATCTTCTGCTGGTGCAGGTATACGTTGATGATATAATATTTGGGTCTACTAATGACTATTTGTGCAGGCAATTCGAAAGTGTTATGCAGGAAAAGTTCGAAATGAGCGCTATGGGAGAGATGAATTTCTTTTTGGGCCTTCAAGTTCAACAAACAGAGTCTGGGATATTCATCCATCAGACTAAATATGTTGGTGACATTTTGAGCCGATTCCAAATGTCAGATGCAACGCCCATTGGTACCCCACTTCCGCAGAATCACGGGATTACTCCGGATTTGAAGGGTGAAAGCATCAACTCCTCGTACTATCGTGCCATAATCGGATCTCTCATGTATCTCACCGCTTCGAGGCCTGATATCATGTGCCCAACGTGCTTGCTAGCAAGATATCAAGCAAACCCGAAGGCCTCTCATCTGTCAGCTGTCAAAAGGATTTTACGCTATTTGAAGGGATGCCCAGACCTCGGTCTTTGGTACCCTAGGGATGATAGTTTTGAATTAATTGCCTACAGTGATTCTGATTTCGGTGGTTGCAAAATCGATGGCAAATCGACAACAGCAGGATGTCAGTTCCTAGGAAATCGCCTGGTCACGTGGCAGTGCAAGAAGCAAACGTGTGTTGCTACATCAACATGTGAAGCAGAATATATTGCTGCCTCGAGTTGTTGCTCCCAAGTTCTTTGGATACAACAACAAATGCGCGACTACGGTTTAGAATTCCTATCTACCCATATTTTTGTTGATAATAATGCTGCCTTACAGATCACTAGAAATCCTGTGCAACATTCTAAGACTAAACACATCGACATTAAATATCACTTTATCCGTGATTGTTTTGACAAGAGGTTAATCGATGTCGTTCATGTCCCCACTGATCACCAACGTGCCGACCTGTTTACAAAAGCTTTTGATAAATCACGTTTTGATTATCTACTTTTGGTCAATGGCATTAAGGTGATACCCGAGTAAACTTCTTATGGCTGATCGTTTTTGTAAATATTTTCTTTATAAACTTTGAAAATTCAAAAATATTTTAGTTTTCGTAAACTTTGCGAAATTTAGGGGGAGATATTTCAAGAAAATACAAAAACATTGCAAAAGTTCAAAATCCAAAAAGATGTCTTTACTTTCTGTCGTTTCGTTTGAAAAACTCAAAAATTCAAAAATAATAGAAAAACCAAAAATGAGTTTCTTGGATAAAGGAAAATGATGAAGTTCACTGGTGTGGTCGGTCAATGTGCTCAAAATGCAAAATAAAAAGAAAAATGATAAGTATCTCTACTAACGATGTATCGGTAGGCTCACAATCAGACTAAAATGTGCAGGATGATACAAACCTAACAGACTTCAAGTCAGGTGGGAACCATTCATTGGCATATGGTCTTAGTACTGAAATCTCGTTTGAGAGATTGCCGAGATCTGAAATATTCGGTCTTTATGCTGCTTATCATCTGGGTATCATGGTTGTATCAAACCGTAAAAATAACGGAGACGAAGTCTAAGATCTTCCATGATACCATACATACGTGTACATACTGCATTCGACCTCAATAAGTGATCAACAATCACATGTCCAAACAAAATAAGTGATTATATATCACAGATTCTTTGCGGGAGTCAAGTTCGTCTCTCTGCTGTACGGAAGTACTGACCTGTTCACGGACTTGCTCCTGTGCCCTCATGCATCTGAAAATCAAGTTCCTCATCAATAAGTGATTTTATCACATAGGACTTGTTTTCAATCAAAATAAGTGAGTTTCTCACATTTTTATACGGTCAAACAGATGATAATCGGTATACTCACCGGTAAGATGAATTCTCGTGCATACCTTGATACGGGAATGTGTCGTGAGTGGATTTACATCGACTTGTAAGTATAATCCTTACCGTTAATCGTATCTCTTAAATTATGATTACGTCTGATTAGTTTGAGCTTATGTGGATCACAATACTGATAATCGAGGTAGTATACTTATCCAGAGCTTTAAACAGAAATCAAAATCATGTTGACTAAGACCGTAAGCTGGTATGATTCCTTATTCTTGAGATTCGCAAAAAGATTGCTCTTGTACAGTTGTGTAGTGTTTTTAACAGTTTTCCGCATTTTCGTTTAGTTTACCGTGCTTTAAATTTGTTTCTAGTATATTTGTGTAAAGCTCGTTTTTGATTAAGCCGAAGTTGTTGCTTGGTGTTTTCTACCGGAAGCCTGAAACCTTCTTCATAAAAACGTTCATGCTTTTGAAAACTTAAACAGAATGGAAATGTGTTCAGTTTGTTCATAATATGTTTTGACTGCAAAATCTTACCAGCCTCTGTGTTTTTGAAAAACCTGTTGGTGAAACAGAATGGTTGACGAATCAGAAGGGTCGACGAATCAGACCATCGTCGGCGAATCAAATCTGTTTCGTCAAAACATCGACGAATCACATGAGCCCAAATCAGTTTCGTCATGGGCTAATTTCAGGCCCAAGTTTAAGCCCAACTTTGTTCAGTTTCGCCGGGCCCAATCCAGTTTCGTCGAAGTATCAGATTCGTCGAATCAAGGCGGTGTATATAAGGGTCCCAGTTGTTCTATGAAGATCAGGATTTTCTTGAAGACATGGCATGCAGCAGGAGGATTTTCTTGAAGACATGGCATTATGGTGCTACGACTCGGATACTCATGAAGCTGTAATTGTGTTTAGAGATAATCGTGCAAATTACCGGATGTTGGATCCGATGTGGATCGTCAAACTGTCCGAGGCTGATATTAGCAGATTATATCGTCATGATATTTTCTATGAAGATCAGGATGCACGTCAAGCTTTAAAGTTTCAGCGAGTAGCGTGTTTTTGTTATTACCGGGGCATACATTCGGGCAGTTCGTGGTCCGAACAACACTGATGGAAGATTAGAAGACCGAAGACGAGTAACAGACAAGGGGGAGTTTGTTGATGCATTTTTAGTGTCTGTGACTAGTCTTGTTTAAAGATGTATTTTGTATGGTCTTTTATTAATTATCGAGTCTGTATGTTATGTTGACCAAGTCAGATATCCTCCTATCTGGTTGTGTACGACTTGTTTGTCTCTTTTGATATGTAAAGTATTATGAACAATGCATGTTGCATTAAAGGGTAGTATGGTCATTACTATGTTTATATGTTGCTGTTGTTGCTGTCTGTTTGCAGAAACAATCACAACAGTTGCAGTCCTCGACGAAACAGGTCTGTTTCGTCGGAACACATCATGACGAAACAGACCAATGTCCTTTACTTCTGTTTCATTGAAGGTCATGACGAATCACACTTTGATTCGTCGTATAATGGGTTGTTTCAAGCCCAATGACTGGCCCATGTTCAGTTTCGCCGATACACTTTGTGTTTCGCCGTAAACTTGGGTCCAGGAGCTATATAAACAACATCCTGTTTCATTATGAATCAGAGATGAGATAATAACCAGTAACAAAACTCTGTCGAAATTCTGTCTGAACTGTGTTTGTATCAGTTTGTAATCGGTTCTCATCCCGTTAATCAATCGAGTGTGTTTCATTGATTAATCCTTTGTTGTTATTGCTTTATATGTTTGATTTGGCATAGTTACGTGGATTCCGCACACGTGACCGTGTTTGCTATAAACAAGTGATTCGGTTCGTTATCGATCCTCAGATTTCGGGACCTACAAAAACGCACATAAAAATAAGCACGGAAACATATTATATTTTACTTGACTTATTACCGAGAAAAATTACGTTGAAACGTAAACCATTGTGGATTATGCTGAAACGTGCTAAAATAAGCACATAGTGAAATAGTGTTTTTTTAAAGTTAAAGAATGGTACCATGCGTTGTTGCGACGTCGAAACGCAAAGTAACTTGAATTTATACCGCTTAATGAAAACGTATGATTTTTAATCTGTAACAAAATTTATGTCAAAACGTAGACCAACCGTAAACGTAGATAAAAAAGTCACGTATAAGTGTGTATTATATTTAACCAAGGAACATGAAAATAAGCACGTAAAACTCGAGATGATCAAACTACTTTTACCAAGTTTTTAAAAAGCTGAAAAGATGTAAGTGTCAATACAAAAAAATTAAAATATAAAAAAAACAAATCACTATAATATAACATAACGTGACGCTAGCTATAGTGATCTAGTCAGCCTTAAATGTTATTAGTAATTTGGTTGTATAACTTAAACATATCATAATAGGTATTTTATAATGATGAGAAATTCAAAAGAAAAAAAATATTTTTTTTGTTGAAAAAGTATAAAAACATATGAAACACGTATAATGAAAAACGATATATGTTATGGCCTTCGACTGGCTTTTAAAATTTTTGTTTTATTTTTCACATATAAGAAATTAGGCATCAAACAATTTAGTTGTAAAGATATAATTATAAAAATTTACGTCATTCATAAAAAATTGATTAGAATTAATATTGTAGAGAGATAACTTTATTGGAATTAAACATGACATCACATCTGTCTACCTCTCTATCAAAAACCATTTTGTCCTCTCTCTATAGCTCCTGTCAATCAACAACTTTTTCTTCCATTTGGTTGGGTGAGGGCAGAATAGTAATTTGGCCTGTGCACCGACCTTTGTGTTTAAGATATATATAATTGATTACTATTAGCAAGAGATTCAAAGTTTGTGAGATAATTAACATGTACTCCTACTTGTCTTACTATGATATGCATACAAAAAGTTTTTATTATTCAACGCGTGTTCAGGTAATTAGCTAGGTGAAGTCGTTTGGGTTCCTGGGGGCTAGGAATAGAACGAAGTTTAAGAACTTGATTTGGGAAAATTGGTGTAAATTTGTAATTATGTAATTTCTGTTGTTAGGTTTTGAATCCCGGTTTTCGAGTTGGTGGTTTTTTTTAATGAAGTTCAGGTTTTTGAAAAAAAAAACCCTAATTATTCATATTTAAGGGGCCGTTTGACAACTTTTAAACCATTAAGTACTTAACCAATAAAGTTCTAAACCATTAAGTACTGAATTAGTAAAAGGTCTGAACGATTAACACAACCAGTATAATCCTTAGCCGTACGCAGATGTTTAACCTCAACTTCTTCTTCTCTCTCTAACATCGCCATGGTTTCCTTACTCTCTCTCTCTACACTCTCGTCATCAACAGAAGCAGCATCTGACTCTCTCTCTTACTTTCTCTCATCTTCCCCCAAAAAAATCTGCAGCGAATTCAATCAGGTGCAGCAGCAGCAACATGAAGGTTCTTCTACACCGGCAACTGCTCGGAAGCTTGGAGTATCAGTTTACAAGCCTAATTATCGCACCAACTTCTTGTTGCAGATGCCGCCAATTCACTTGCCTGTGCTCTAATTGACTCCCGTAATTCTCTTATCTAAGTCCCCTTTTTTGTTAATTAGGTTAAAGGTTTAGAAGGAAAATGTTAGCTTAATGTGCTAATTGTTCTTCATTGCATGATTTGTTTTGTTCGTTGAGTGTTTTTCCTAAAAAGAAAAAAAAAAAAAACTAGTAGCCATTAGTACCCTGCATATAATGAGGATGAGTAATTATGTGTAAATTCTGGAAATGTGATTGTAAATAATTGGATAATGTATATAAAATTAGGTAAATAGGTAAATCTCCCATTAGTATAGAAGGTTGATATGTAAAAGCGTCTTGAGGTGGGTAAAATTAGGGTGTGGAGGAGGCTGCTGACATGTAAAAGAGATTATGAGTGGTTTACTTGAAAAAGAAGGTTGATATGTAAAAGCGACGAGACAGATGCAGCTTATGGTTGTACATAGAACAACACCTCATATACGAGTGCATTTTGCCTCAACTTTTGGGATGTAAACGCGTCACGCTTTTTAAAACCAAGCTTGGACGCAGTTCATCACTCTTTCTTTAATTATCGAGTATATACATTGTTTGCTTGCCAGCTATTCAGTTGTCATAACTCTAACTTTGATAAAACTGCTGCTTACATTTGTTATTTTTAGTTTGCTTACATTTTAAATTGTTACCTACCAGCATTTCTTCATATAAGGTATCTTCATAGACTTCATGCTGCTTCTGTAAAATGAAGCTTTTTTTGCTAAGTAAAAAGCTTCCCCAATATGACATTGTGAAGGGATCTTCAGATGAGTTTACTGATGCCAATGTGCAACTTGCATTTGCTGCTGTAAGGAAGCTACAAGAAATTAGGGAAACCCGAGCCCGCATTGTAAGACATCTTTATTTTCCGTTTCATTTTCTTAATTTGAAGTGTCTACTAGACGTGGCAATATGGTTCCTTTAGGTACGGGTCCAAACGAATAACTTTTTTTTACATTAAAACTGGGTTGTCCCAAAACGCTTTTTGTCCAAAATTTGTGATTTTAATTAATAAATAAATTGTATTTCAAATACGATTGCTATAAACATGTTCCTTCAAGAACAATATATTTTTTTGAACAATAGTGAAGCTAATTTTTTTTAATTCGACCCAAATATGACCCGAATCAACCCATTCACAAATCACAAGTAAATGCGTCGAAATAGCCACCTCGTTTGATGGCATACGCATTTTGAACATAGTGTTTGATGTAGGTGTTGCCTGACAAGCCAGAAAGACGTAGAGCCTCAGAGCTATTCAAATCAGCCATTGATTTGGTAAGTGAAATAATAAATCCTTTTAGAACTAATTTCTCTAAAGATTTATTTAACGTTTCAAAGTATGTAAATTGGTTCAACGGAAATACCAATATGTCGTTAATCCAGGTTGATGGAATCACTATCGGTTCTTTGGATGATATTCCAGCTGTCCCTGTTTCTACCTTCTTCAAATCTATACGCAATACACTTGATTTTGATTTTGACGATGGAAATGAAGGTTAGTTGTATAGTAAAACAAACTTCTATATGCTTACATACTGTAGCGTTTATTTAATGTGAAAGAGGAATATATACTTGTGATCATATTGACAAATATAGAATATATTAATTAGAATCTAATCTAGACTTAGATTATTTGATTATGTATTTAGATTAGATATTGGTCACAAGGCAGAAAACGAAAGTCAAACTTGACAAAAGTCAAAGGCCGTTAATTGGCGGTTAATGACAGTTTTCTGGTACCCCAAATGAATGGGTATAACTACCTTGTTCGTATTGTTTCATGGAGTATATAAATATAGCCGCAAAATTTTATGGATAAGTAGATCAATTTCATAATCAAAACGGTCTGCGTTGACTTTCGTTGACAGATTAAATTTATCCAAATTGATCCCATGTTCTTGTTCTTGATGTATGATTAATTCCTAATTAAGTGTTGTTGATATCCAACAATAATTACAATTTTTTTTTTGTTGCATAAGTGACCCATTTATGACATTTTTTTTATAACTGACCCGTTCATAACAAATTTTTCGTATAACTGACCCGTTTATGACACAGATAGGTGGCAGTCTGACAAACTGCCAACACTTTACGTATTCATTTGTTGCCGCACCCGTGAACTTGCTACCATCGAGACATATCTGGTAAGTGTGTATTTTCTCTTATATGGATCGGTTGAGTATCGGGTTTTTTTTTTGGTTTAAAAAAACGTGTAGAATTATATAAAATATAAAACGTGTTTTTATTGGTTTATTCCAACTATTGTTACAGGCCCTGGCAGGTGATGCTTAAGCAAACAGATAATTCCTATGCTTGTGTTGCCGAAAGTGAAACCCGCTTCACACTTAATGAAGTAAGGAAGATAACTAGTCAAAATGGGTTTGAGTCAACAGGGTACATCATGTGTCTGTCGGGTTGACCCAGAACCTTGTTTGTCCAATTTTATTAGCAATTGAATGGAGTTTGACATTGCTTATTTTATGCTTATAAGCACAAGCAGGTAATAAACTTATTAAGGGTAAACTTGTAAACAAATTTATTAAGAATAATTAGTTTGAGATAAGCAATTTCAAACTTCTATTGAAACAATTTATTACACCCTATAATAAGCATAAAACGCATAAACAATTTATTTTGAGATTGCAGTAGACATAGGAGATGGGTTGCGGTGGCCCAACATCCCCTTAGTGTGACAAATATGATTACAAAAATTATCTTAATTCAGTAATGTTTTATAAAAAAATAATTTTGGAATTTTTTTTTAGAATGTTTGAGTCGTTTCTTTTTAAGCCGGTTGTGTTTACTTGTTCGTTTGACCCGTTAGGGATAAAAGGTAACCCGAATCATAGACATTTGTTTGGTATGGACAGACCAAAGAAGAACCGCTACGGGTTCTTGGGCTGAAGGATGAACAAGGAAGCCAATTTGAATACACTTTGAGCGCCTTCCAACCAATTTGACCTGTTCAGCTTGATTTCAATTTAGTCACTTTCTCATTTTGTGAAGAGTAAAAACGTTTGACCTGTTTCCATAACCCAAATTGACCCATTTACTAGATTTCTTTTTCTACATTTTAGTATAATTCAGTGTGTTTTCTGCAGACTGCAACTTGGTGGGAGGAAGACGTCGATTTGGAGTTATCTTCAGCATGGCATAACTAAGTTGAACCCGATAAAACAGGGCCTAGTCATGATCATTTCATATTGTTTTTACATGTATATCAATCGTCTTAATATTTTTTTTTTTCTAAAGTTTTATATACTTCCATTTTTTGTCACTAGGTCTCTTATTGGTCATAGTGAAGAATATATACGTATCACCATTCACCATAGACTTATTTTTATTGGACGGTTAACATCTAATGCATAATTTTCTATGGATTGTTGTTGAAGATAATGGGCAAGCACTGGAGCAACCTTTAAATCTATTTATATGAAATAGAAATCGGTTAATTTGGGTTATATTTTATTATTGACATGTTAAATGGGTAAAAATAATAAAATTGGTTAAGAAGAAAAAGGATAAAAAGTTTCATTATAGCAATACCAAAATGCTTACCGCCTCCGGAATTTTTGTACCAAATAAACCTTAGATCATCTTAACAATAGCTTTTTAAGTATACTTAACATATATGTTTGGGTTTTGAATAAAACGAGTTCAGATTCCAGTCATTGTACCAAATAAACCATGGATCATCTTAACAATAGCTTTTTAAGTATATTTAACATATATGTTGAGGTTTTGACCAAAATGAGCTCAGAATAAAACGGGTCATTTTAATAAAGTATCTATGACAAATAAGAGTTATAGTAACTATCTGTATTATTATTTTATAGATAAAACTTAAAAAGACAATCAATATAAGGATTCATAAAACCCCCAACATAGCTATGCAAAACTTGTGGTTGAGTAATTTTTCTGTCCTACAGGTTTATTTCCCTCAATTTCCCCTAGATTTGCCGCATCCATTTGCACCTTTTTTATCCAGTTTTGATACATAGTTTTCAAATTTTGAGGTAAAGCATGAAACATATTACTAGTGGCGGACCTAGGATTTTTTTTCGGTGTTCAAAATTTTCGGGTCGGTCCTCGCTCAGTTGAATTAGATTTAAAAAAATAGAAAAAAATAAGTAATACAAGGATTGAACCATGACCTCTTGTTGGTAAAGAGGGGGTTTACCACTACACCAGCTTTCTTTTTCATTCTATGGTGTCCACCTAATTGTATTTATAGGGTCCTTATATAATTTAATATACCGGATCTAAAAAATTTAATGTTTTGGTATTGGACACTTAGTTTAAAAAGCGTGCTTGAGGTGCGGGGCTATTGGAAAAACGTCTCAGGGTCTAAAGGCGGCGCAGGTGTGTCAAAATTAGGGTCTGGAGGAGGCTAAATTTCAAAATTAGGGTCTAAGTAATAAGAATGATCGTTAGTTTGTAACGGGAAATCAAGAAGCTAATCAGTCTTTATTTATCTACTGGAGTATATACATTGTCTGATTGACACCTATTCAATTGTCATAACTCATTACTTTGATAAAACTTCTGCTTACATTTGTTATTTTCCGTTTGCTTACATTTGTTATTTTTAGCTTGCTTACATTTTAAATTGTTGACATCAACAGGCCATTACCTACCAGCATTTCTTCATATAAGGTATCTTCATAGACTTCATGCTTTCTTGCTGGTTTCGTAAAATGAAGCTTCTCGAAGCTTTTTTATAAGTAAAAAGATTCCCCTATATGACATTGTGAAGGGGTCTTCAGATGAGTTTATCGATGCCAATGTGCAACTTGCATTGGCTGTTGTAAGGAAGCTACAAGAAATTCGGGAAACACGAATCGCATTGTAAGTCATTTTTATTTGGAATAATGGATTTTAATAATCCAAAATATTAGCTATTGGCCGGCAACGGTCCCAACTTAAAAAATAACCAGTGGCGGTCCCACCTTTTCACATATTGTAAACTAATGGACTTTTACTTAAGAACCTTAATTTCTTTTTGTCCCCTTATCTTTTTCGGTTTAGTAAAGCTCTATTGGTTTACAATATATGAAAAGGTGGGACCACCACTGGTTATTTTTTAAGTTGGGACCGTTGCCGGCCAACGGCTAATAGTTAGGATTATTAAAATCAATTATTCATTTTGATTTTCATTTCATTCTCTTCATTTGAAGTATTTACAGTTTTAAAGGAATGCATATTCATGGGGTTTTAAAGGGTTTCGACGACTATTATCGACTTGGTAGCGGGCAGTGTTGTAAAAGTCGCTAGGCGGTCCCTAGTCGGCCGACTGGGGAGTTGGGAGTAATCGGAGTACTCGGAGACAGGGGCGCAGCTTACAAGGGGCGGGGGGGGGGACGTCCGCCCCCCGGGATTTTTCGCTCAGTAGTGTTATATATGTAGTTTTCGTATAGAAATTTGTGGGTATATAGGTTTTCACCCCCCCGGTTCTATGGAAATTTTTGGGTATTCTATAGAAATTTTTGGGTATATATGTTTTCACCCCCCCGCCCGAAAAATCCAAGCTTCGCCACTGCTCGGAGAGTACTCGGGGAGTACGCGGACATGGTAAATATAAAGAAAATTAATTGTTATATATTATGTATGTGTTAAAATAAGCATAATTCATGTCAACTGAGTATAATTTAAAATGAAACATGTTTAAAGTTCAAATATTCTGAATACAAGTCCGACTAGTCTGAGTACAAGGCCGAGTAGTCCGAGTACAAGGCCGAGTAGGCCGATTTTGACCGAGTTTGACCGATTAAAAGTCAACAAACCAAGTTGACCGCCTAGACCGACTAGGCCGACTACGTCCGACTACGTCCGACTAGGCCGACCAGGCACCGAGTACTCGGCCGAGTAATCCGACTTTTACAACACTGGTAGCGGGTGGTGTTGATGGTGGTGAGGAAATTTGGATGAAAGTGGTGGATAATGACAGGAGAAGTGTGTGGGTTAAAGAGAGAGAAGGGTTGGGTTGGGGTGGGGTAAGGCAAGGTTATTAGTTTTATTTTAATATTTAATTTTTTCTATTTTTAATAAACTCAAGAGTTAAATGTCTGGTTGGTCCTTGTGGTTTGTAAATATTGCAGACTTGGTCCCAGTGGTTCAATAATTACACAGTTGGTTCCGATGGTTTGAAAAATGTTACACGAGTGGTCTGATGTTTGCATTTTCTTAACATGGATGGTCCATAGTAGCTAACCTTGTTAAAAATTTCAGTTAAGTTCATATAAAATGTCCATTTTACCCCTATATTAATAAATAATAATAACTAAAAGTTCAGATTTCATTCTGTTTAAACAACTATAATAGCCTTTCCATCACCATCTCTCCTCCACCACCATTGAACACCCACCACCACCATCTCCCCTCCATCACTGAACACCCGACTCCACCGTCTCCCCTCCACCATCGGACACCCACCACCACCACCACCACTAAACACCCACATATAACCTTCAATCTTTCTCTGTCTAACCCACCATCACCACCACCTCCACCTTCAACCCACCGTCACCACCACCTCCTCCACCCACCCAAGTTGAACTTGTGTAAATTCTGAAGTAATCAGACACAAGAACCCTCTCAAATTTTGTCATCTTTATTCTTTAACAATCAAGAAACTCAAAATCTACAAAACCCAGTTGGATAAACACAAATCAATACAGGATTAATAATCAAGATCTGTAATCAAAACAAAACCCATCAATTGGAAGACGAGATTAAAGCAATACGGACCGATGATTAAAGTTAAAGACTCTGTTTTGACTGTTGGATTGATAAATTTCAAGAAAGAGAGCAAAGGGGCGGCGATTTTGGTGGCCTTCACCAGGTAATTCTTTCATCTTTATCTACTATGATTTGGCCTTCACGAGATTTGTGACAAAAACAGAACAAAAGTAAAACCTAGATTGATTTCACCGAACGATCCGCTTCCGATCTTACGACTGAGCTTGTACTTTCCTCCGACGATCCTGTACATACGGTTTTCTGATCAACTACGACGGATTGACGACGACGACGAAACTAGTACAGGTCAATTTGGAGTAGATAAAGATGAAAGAATTATTGGAGTAGATAACAACTAGGGCTGTTCAAATCGCTCGCCGCTCGTCGCTCGCTCGACGCTCGTTCGGAAATTGCTCGGAAAATGCTCGTTCGATTTGATGCTCGGTTGTAAACGAGCCGCTCTGCTCGGTTCGGTTTGTAAATGAGCTAAGCATGAGCAAATGTCCGCTCGGCTCGGTTCGGCTCGAATTATTATTTTTAATTAGTATATATATACATATACATATATATACACACACACACCTATATATACACACATTACACAGACATATATACTTGAATATAAACTAAATTTATAGTTTTATAGATACCAATCTATTAGATTTTGGTCCGCTATATACAAATTTATAACTATATCTATACGTACCTAAACCGATAAACGACAGGTTGCTCATCGCCTCAATGTTTCATGTCGTTACCCTAAGTTGATCGTTTCTTGCTCTCAACGTAATTGTTCGTGCAATATGATCATCGCCTCGTCGACCACAACATTGTAACTCATAAGAAAAATATTATGCCATGAAATGTGTATGTTTTTAAGGACATAAAATCTTGAGACCAAACATTGTCACTATCTCTCTCAGCAAATTTAAATCGGGTGACATGGTTGTTCAAATTGCTCGAATTTCGCTCGACGCTCGCTCGGAAAATTTACTGCTCGAAAAATGCTCGCTTGATTTGAGGCTCGATTTTAAATGAGCCGCTCCGCTCAGTTCGGTTTGTAAACGAGCCAAGCACGAGCAAAGGTCCGCTCGGTTCGGCTCGGCTCGTGAACAGCCCTAATAACAACGAGGTAGACTTCTAATGGAGGTGGGGTTTTTTTTAGAGAGAGTGAAATAGAGAGAGAGGATGAAGAAGGTGGCTTTAGAGCATTCTCATCCAATCCATCAAAACTTGTGAAGGTGAGTTTTTATATTGTAAAGGGTATAAAAAGTGGTTGTGAGTGGAGGAGAAAGAAAATATTACTGTTCATCTGTATATTTGGGGGGACACTATTCACCCAGTATAATTTTTTTTAATATATATTGAAAGTGGTTCTGAGTGAAGGAAAGAGAAAAATGTGATAATAATATTATTTAATTGAAAATGAGAGAGAAAAAATATTTGTTTTTAGTGGAAATATATTGATATAGGAGTTGTTTTTTAGTGGAATTTATGTATAATTTGATGGATTGGATGAGAATGCTCTTATCTCTTTTATTTTTTTAATTGTTTAGGGGTAAAATAGACATTTCACACACTGTTAACTGAGAAATTTAACTTTTTTAAGTGATAAGGACCAACTGAGTTTAAAAATTGCAACCACTGTGACCAAGTGTGTAATTAGTGGACCCTTGGGACAAAGTCTGTAATTTTTGCAAACCACAGGGACCAACCAGACATTTAACTCTAAACTCAAAAAGACACATTTTCCCCTCATTTAACGAAAAAAAATAGACGGGGTTAAGTTAGTTGTTAGACCATAATGATAATGGTGAAATCTTTTTGGACCGACTAACGATAAATAAGACCTTTAGATTATATTGATAAAACTGCCCAAACTACATGGACCATTTTGGCATTTTACCCAACTAAAAAATAAAATATAATTAACTGTGATTATTCATATATTTATTTATTCAGAAAATAAATAAATAAATAAATAAATAAAAGTTTAATCTCTAAGACTAGCGGGTGTGGGCGGGGATGCCAGGCAACGCTGGCTAATCCACACCGTGCCAGCGTTGGCCACAGTGTTGCCCCGCTAGCGTGGCTTTGAAACCCGACGTTGGGCGCTGGGGGAGGGGGTCTGAGGTGGCTGGCTAGGATTGGGTGGTGGAATTGGATCGTTTGGGGTAGCCGTTAGCCATAGCCGTTGGGGATGACAGTTTTCATCCCAAACTTCATTTTTTTCCACAATTATTTCCAAATCTTCTTCAACCAATCTCACATCAAATAACAAATCTTTTTCAAACAAACCGAACATGGTGCATTGGGCGGAGGAAGAGGAGATCGCACTTGTCACATTGATCGCCCATGCACAACGTACGTTACAACGCGGTCAAACCGCGTATTGAGGACAAGCATTCCAACAATACCAACAACACGTTGAGAACGCTCGTCACAATTTAAACGTCTGCTAACACAAGTGGCGTGAACTCAAACCGAAGCTGGATCGGTTTAAAGTATGTTTCGACCGTGTCCCTGCGGCTGCGGGGGACTTGAGCCATGACGATCGAGTGGAGATCGCGAATATCGAGTGAAGGCATGACGGAAATCTGGAATTTAAATGGGTTCCCCATTTTAACATTTATCGAACTCTGTAATCTTTTTTAGGAGTTAGTAACAACTTTTTTTTTAGGATTTAATAAGTAGTTTTTTTTTTAATTTTTAGGATGGTATGTAACTTTTTTTTTAAATTAATATAAGTTTGTGTTTTATTCTATAAATCTTAACTATATAAAAAAATCAACATGGACCAGTAACGCCGTCTAGCCACGCCGCTTTCACACCCCACTTCTTTTTAAGTGGTCTTGTGAATCCCACAATAGTCACGTAAAGAGCAATGCCCCAAGCCCCACCCCCATAGTCTAAATCGTTATCTTACTCTCTCTCCTACTTTCTCTCTCTTCCCTGTTCGAATTCTCTTCAATTCCTCATTTTCCACCAAAAAAGTTGTAGCGAATTGAATCAGGTGCAGCAGCAACGACGGTTCTTCTACACCGGCAACTGCTCGGCAGCTCGGAGTGTCAGTTTACAAGCCTAAATCCTACCAAGTTCTTGTTGCAGATGCGGCTAATTATCTCGCCTCTGCTCTCCATGACGCCAAAACTCGTCTTGAAATTGATTTCCCGTAATTCTCTAATCTATTCATTTTAAGCATTTTATTAGACACTTATGCCTCTGTTAATTTTAAAAAAATTGCATTTAATAATGTGGTGATTGTTCCTCATTGCATGATTTGTTTGTTGAGTGTTTCCCCCAAAAGAACAATAGCCATCAGCACCCCACATGTAATTCCCTGTATGTGACATCTGGCCCCTGGTACCAACCAATTTGTTCATTAGGGGACCCGGGGTGCTCAATCCCCTGCCTTCGGGTACCCCTACCCGCAGGCCGCACACCGCCGCCGGTTCTGCGGGTAGTAGTACCTTGAGGGTAGGGTCTAGATTATGCACCACCCGATGGTCTTAAGTGTGATATGAGGAGGGAGAGAGAGAGAGAGGGGGGGGGGGGGGGGGGGGGGAGAAGGGGAGGGGTCAAATGGTGGGTCTATGTTTTAAGATAGTGGTTTAGGCTGAGTGACGTGGCGCAGCGGAATTGGCGGGGCTTCAGGTACGTGGGTTGGGCACCCTTCCCCCCTTAGGTTACTCCCACTTAAGCACGTTTAACTGTGGAATTTTGCTCTCACCCATATCCAATGCGACCAAAACGCGTTGATGATATTTGAGACGGGCCATTACTTACGGCCCGGTTATGGGAGTATATTATTATTAGGTTTTATTAGTATGAGCCTATGGGCTTACTTTAGGTTTCTAGGGTTTTTTTTTATGATCTCTTTAAAAGCATGGCAACCTTCATTCATAAACGCTCCGCTTGCAGTATGCGCATATAATGCATATATGTGTGGGCGCTCGGGGGGCAAAAGTGAAAGTGCACTAATTTTAACGTTATTTTACTAATTTCGTGAAAATAACATTAAAAGAGGGGGATGGTTAATCATGCATCATGTGGTGGCGTTGATAGCTGAAAGACAAGGGAGTACATGCACTAATCGGCATTTGTCTTAATTGCTGAGTGTTATGTACCTTATGATGCTAAACTACTATCGAGGTAAGGCTGTCTACATCTTACCCTCCTCAGACCCTACGTTAGCTTTGCTATTGGTGATGATGATGACGATGACGATGATGATGAACCTTCATTCATAATCAATTTAAGTATTTTACCATTACACCAATATGTTGTTCGTACTCCGTAGGCAGATCAAAACGATGTGGGATTGCGTAAGGTATCACAGTGTAGAGTGTGGAAATGTGATTGTATATAATTCATACCGTAATATAAAATTAGGTAAATATTGGATTAGTATAGAAGTAGGAGATATATGATTCTAGTATGCCTACCTATTCATGAAGTTAAAAGAGAAATGGAAGTCATTAAACAACTATCAACATTTAGGATATATGGACAGATGGTGTATAAATGGAACACCAGGCTAAGAAAACCAGCTCAATGGAGTTAGGATATAACTCCAGCAAGTTCTTAGCATCAGAAACTCAGCTGCAAGTCCCGTTGCCCAATGAGGAGCCAGTAAAATTTGCTCAATTATTCATCTGCAAGAAGGCCCCGTGCCCTAAAAATTTAATGTTTTGGTATTGGACACATAGTTTAAAAAACGTGCTTGAGGTGTGGGGCTATCGGAAAAACGCCTCAGGGTCTAAAGGCGGCGCATGTGTGTCAAAATTAGGGTCTGGAGGAGGCTAAATTTAAAAAACGACCAAAACGGTGAAGAGAATGTGAATGGGTTTGATGAAGGATGTAAAAGAGGTGAGAGAGATGCAGCTTTCAGTTGTACATAAAGCTTATTTGGTTGTACATGTAGCAACGTCTCGCGTACGGGAGGATCTCGCTTCGCACCTTGGCTTTCGGGTCATAAACACCTTGGAGGGCCTCACGCTTTTAAAAAACAAGCTTGGACCCACAGTTCATGAACAGCTGCACTGGCTTCATAGCCACCATCAATACTAGTGGCTCTCGACGAGTCTAAGTCACTTTTCTCACTAAGTAACAAGAACGATTGTTTGTTTGTAACGGGAAATCAAGAAGCTAGTCAGTCTTTATTTATCCACTGGAGTATATACATCGTCTGATTGACACCTATTCAATTGTCATAACTCATAACTTTGATAAAACTTCTGCTTACATTTGTTATTTTCCGTTTGCTTACATTTTAAATTGTTGACATCAACAGGCCATTACCTACCAGCATTTCTTCATATAAGGTATCTTCATAGACTTCATGCTTTCTTGCTGGTTTCGTAAAATGAAGCTTCTCGAAGCTTTTTTCTAAGTATAAAGCTTCCCCTATATGACATTGTGAAGGGGTCTTCAGATGAGTTTACCGATGCCAATGTGCAACTTGCATTGGCTGTTGTAAGGAAGCTACAAGAAATTCGGGAAACACGAGTTCGCATTGTAAGTCATTTTTATTTTCATTTCATTTTCTTCATTTGAAGTATCTACTGTTTTTGTCCCAAATTTGAGATAACACATGAACCCAAATCAACCCATTTAAAAGTAAACGGGTCAAAATTGCCACCTCATCGTTTAACCGTTGATGGTATACGCGTTTCGAACTTATTGTTTGATGTAGGTGTTCCCTGACAAGCCAGAAAGACGTAGAGCCTCAGAGCTATTCAAATCAGCTATTGATTTGGTAAGTGAAATCATCATTTTAGAACTAATTTCTTTAAAGATTTATTTAACATTTCAAAGTATGTAAATTGGTGATCAGCTTAAAGCAGTATGATGATCATGGATTACAATCCCTAATTTTTAAATGTTAATGTCATTATAAACCCTAATCTGAGATTAATAAATCCCTATATGTCCTTAATCCAGGTTGACGGAATCACTATCGGTTCGTTGGATGATATTCCAGCTGGCCCTGTTTCTTCCTTCTTCAAATCTATAAGGAACACACTCGATTTTGATTTTGACGATGAAAATGAAGGTTAATTTTATAGAAAAACAAACTTCTCTAAACTTCCATACTGCAGCGTTTCTTTTTTTTTTTTTTGTGAATGAGGAATATATACTTGTGATCATATTGGTGAATATAGTATATAATAATTAGAATGTATTTGGATTAGATATTGGTCACAAGGCAGGAAACGAAAGTCAAAGGCTGTTAATTGGCGGTTAATGACAGTTTTCTGGTACCCCAAACGAATGGGTATAACTACCTTGATCGTACCGTTTCATAGACTATAAATGAGCGCAAAATTGTATGGATACGTAGATCAATTTCATGATCAAAACAGTCTGCGTTGACTTTCGTTGACAGACGAAATTCATCCAAATTGACTCCGTGTTCTTGTTCTTGATGCATGATTAATTTGTAATTAAGTGTTCTTGATATCCAACAATAATTACAAGTTCTGTTGCATAAGTGACCCGTTTATAACAATTTCTTTTTTTTTTTATAACTGACCCATTTATGACACAGATAGGTGGCAGTCTGACAAACCGCCAACACTTTATGTATTCATTTGTTGCAGTACCCGTGAACTTGCTACCATCGAGACATATCTGGTAAGGGTGTATTTTCTCTTATATGGATTGGTTTAGTAACGGGTCAAATCGGTTCAGGTTGAAAAAGGTGGTTTTGGTACATGCAAAAAAGAACAAAATCGGTTTGGTTGACCAGCAACACTTCTTGTCTGTCCACTATAAAAAATTTTGAACAGTTAATGTGCTAATTATGGTTTAGAAACAATATTGTTAGTACGATAATTAAAATATCTGAATAAAACAATATTGGTCCATGCTGACGTGCAGGAAAAATTTGGGGCATCAACACCCGCGCTCCTATTTAATCTAGAACTCGAGACGTTGCGGTAATATTAATGTGGATTTACTTTCAGATAAAATTCATATATGATGTCATCAATTTTAGTTTTTTTTTCTCTGTGACAAATGGAACGGTTGGATTTGGCAGAGCTGACCTTGGTCTTCTTGGTTTTCCACCGAAAGATTTACACTACCGATTTCTTTCTCAATTTACTCCGGTTTTTTATATTCGGATAAGGGAGTATTCCAAGGTAGTTCTTATGATTTTATTTATTTTAATTATTTTTTATTGTAAGGTTTGACATTACTTTGATAGATACTTTTACTTTAAAATGAAAAGACAGTGGCAGTAGCACCATATATTGTGAATTACACTGGGGCCCTCTTCCGTCAATACCCTGGTAAGAATATTAATTTTGGAGTAAATTACTTGTTGAGTCCCTGTGTTTTAGTGTGTTTAACCACTTGAGTTCAAAATCAAAAAGTTTAACACCCTAAGTTCCTGACCGCTCATTTTATAATGTTTTGAGTCCGATTTTGTTCATTTTATAACGTTTTGAGTCCATTTTTTGTTAAAAAAAAATTGGACTTAAAAGGTTAAAAAAATGGTCTCAAAAGAACTCAAAAGGTTATAAAAAATGCGTCTAGGGACTCCGGGCATTAAACATTTTGATTTTGGACTCAAATGGTTAAAACCACTAAAACACAAGGACTCAAAAAGTAATCTACTCTTAATTTTGACATTACGTTGATGACATGTCAGCAGCCCCATCTGATGCCATATATGCATGTGAAATAAATATATTTACAAGTTTCACTAAAGTTATCTTTTTTAGAACAATTAGCTTTAAAAATTACGAAATGTCTTCACATGCGACATCCTAATTTATTAGATAAATACTTCTAAAAACAATTACAATATAACGACAAATAAGATGCTACATCATTAAATATTTAATAATCAGAAAAAAGACCTGCTAATTGGTTTCTACAATTAGCTTGTTGGAATGACATATTTTCTTTCTTGTCTTGTATCATGATGTATAAACCGTAATACTAGCATGTTTCAGTCTATAGAATTATATAAATATAAAACATGTTTTTTTTTACTGCAACTATTGTTGCAGGACCCTGGCAGGTGATGCTTAAGCAAACGGATAATTCGTATGCTTGTGTTGCTGAAAGTGAAACCCGCTTCACCCTTAATGAAGTAAGTATGAATTGCTACTCGTTTCCTTAGTGGTGGTAAACCGGTTGGGTTGGAAAACTAGTCAAAACATGGTTGAGTCAAACAGGTACATTTTGTGTGAGTTGGGTTGACCAAATACACTCTTTTTCCAATTGTTTATAATCAATTGAGGGGTGTTTGACGTTGCTTATTTATGTTTATTAGCACAAGCAGGTACTAAGTTTATGAAAACAGTTTTTTTTTTTCTCATCCTAAGGGTAAACTTGTAATTGAGGTCATCAATAAGCGTTCCCAAACACCCCAACCCCATTGGCCCATTATGGTGACATATTTGATTACAAAAATTATCTTATTTTAGTAATGTTTTATATAAATAATTTAGGAAATTTTATAGAATGTTTGACTCGTTTCTTTTTAAGCTGATCTTTCTTTTATATTACTCGTTCGACCCGTTAGGGGTAAAAGGTAACCCGAATCAAAACATTCATAGACATTTGTTTGGTATGGGCAGACGAAAGAAGAACTGCTAAGGGTTCTTGGACTGAGGGAGGAACAAGGAAGCCAACTTGAGTTCCTTCGCAGGGGCTATAAGGTAATTTTCTCATTTCTATTCGTTCCTCCAAAATACACCCTCCCCCTCATGAAATTTGTAGTATGTATTTTTTTAGAAGAGTTAATTACGTTTTTTTGTCCCTGTGGTTTGTTGAAAATAACCATTATAGCCCATTAGTTTAAAAAATTGCTAAAACAATCCCTGTACTTTCGATTTTGTAACAATTACAATCCACTCGCGCTAAAGCCATCCAGTTATTCTATTAGTTTATTTGAAAGAGTAAATTGCTAAATTCATCCCTGAGGTTTAGTCAAATTTGCTACATCCATCCAAAAAAGATTTTTTTCTCACCTAGACCACTGAGGTTTCTAAATACTTGCTAGATCCATCCATTTTACAAACATTGTCAAAAATTAAAGTAAACTAATGGGTACTTTTGTCATTTTATATACATGTATTATTTATAATTTTCTTTTATTTTCTATTTAACTTTAACTTAAAAAGATAAATGTTGTTTTTAGGTTAGATAAAGGGAAGCATTCATATTATATGATCTTCCATTTGAATGTCGAAATCTTTTTATAAATTAGTTGGTTAATACATAAAGAATGTTTAATCCTAAAAACTGTATTATGTCAACTTAAAACTGAATTTATATAAACTAAGGGATCCCAATTGGCTGCAACATTGTTAGCAGATTGAGCTGAACCGCAACCATCCCAACCATGGTCACTTTGCACCACCTGTTGACCCAATGGCCAACGCCCAATTCCAGTTAACTGGCTTGTTGTTATTTGGTTAGCTTCGGCTGAAACTGACCACTCCATGAGATTTGTGTCAAACAAGCTGCTAGTGTTGGGAGTTTCTAGCCATGTGATTTCAGTAGACCATGGCACAGTTGCTGGCAGAAGAGGCTCATAGCAACATTGCGAACCATGGTTTGGACCGTCCTTTTTATATAGCTTAGCTTTAAGTGCACCAAGAATCCCTCCCTCACAACCCTCCAAACCACATCCTTCTTCGAACGAAAATGGTTCAGGCTATTCATATGCCTGGGCAGCATCCTCAGCCGTGTCGAAAGTTGGTACGTGCATTAGCCCCATGCAGTGTTCGGGCAGCTTGGTCATATGCCTGGGCAGCATCCTCAGCCGTGTCGAAAGTCCCTAGCCATAAGCGGACCTTCTGCAACGAGTCCTTTATCTCCGCCACCCATCTCCCTGACGGCCGTTGTCGCACCCCAACATACCTTGGGCGTCCTATAGAGTTTGGCAACTTTCTTCTTCCCTTTCCCGCTGGCTGCATCATGATCGGAGACGGTTCAAGTATAGTTTGTGATGAATCATGGGGATGGACTCTTATATTGTGAATTTGAGCAACTAATTTATAAAAACCCCCCTCTCTTTCTCTATGTAAATCTCTCTCTAGGATTAAAAATTCTTTATGTATTAACCAACTAATTTATAAAAAGATTTCGACATTCAAATGGAAGATCACATAATATGCATGCTTCCCTTTATCTAGAAAGAGAAGGGGGGGGGGGGGGGGGGGGGGGGGTTGGTTTTTTATAAAAAAGAACATTTATCTTTTTATGTTAAAGTTAAATAGAAATTAAAAGAAAATTGTAAATAATACATGTATATAAAATGACAAAAGTACCCATTAGTTAACTTTAATTTTTAACAATGTTTGTAAAATGGATGGATCTAGCAAGTATTTTGAAACCTCAGTGGTCTAGGTGAGAAAAAAAAAGTTTTTTGGATGGATGTAGCAAATTTGACTAAACCTCAGGGACGAATTTAGCAATTTACTCTATTTGAAATGACCATAATGCCCTTGTTATTAAAATAAAAATAAAAATAAATAAAGAGTTAGTTACGCCATTGTAGATTGATGAAGTTGTTAACCGCCATTGTTGGTGAGTTGAAGGTGGAAGTTGTGAAAGTACTGGTACTGTTTTGGCAGTTTTTAAACTAATGGACTGTAATAGTTATTTTCAACAAACTAGGGGGCGAAAAGCGTAATTAACTCTTTATTTATTTATATTTCAGTTTTAATAACAGGGGCATCATGGTCGGTTCAAATAATCTAACATAATAACTGGATAGCGTTAGTGAGGGTAGACTGTATTTGTTATAAAAGTGAAAGCAGAGACTCTTTTAGCAATTTTTAAACTAATGGACTATGAGGGACGAAAAGCGTAATTAACTCTTTCTAGGCTAAATTACTCATCAGCCCATCATCCTCATCATCATTTTAAATAAATTTGATGGTAATTCACAAACTATTTCTTGGCTATATAACTATATATTTATACACTAATCCATCTTTAAATAAGATGATTTATAAAAATACATGCATATTCCATACACTTTGAGCGGCTTCCAACCAATTTGACGTGTTCAGCTTGTTTTCATTATTGTCACTTTCTCATTTTTCGAATTTGACCCTTCAAGACTTTGTAAAGTAAAAACGTTTGGCTTGTTTCCATAACCCAAAAGACCCATTTACCAAATTTCTTTATCTACATTTTGGTATAATTTGGTGTGTTTTCTGCAGACTGCAACATGGTGGGAGGAAGACGTTGATTTGGAATTATCTTCAGCATGGCGTAACTAAGTTGAACCCCATAAAAACGGGGCCTAGTCATGATCATTTCATATTGGTTTTACATGTAGCATGGCGTAACTAAGTTGAACCCCATAAAAACGGGGCCTAGTCATGATCATTTCATATTGGTTTTACATGTATATCAATCAGTACTCATCTTTCTTCTTAATATTTTTTTTTTCTAAAGTTTTATATACTTCCATTTTTGTCACGAGGTCTCCTATTGGTCATAGTGAAGAATATAAATGTATCACAATTTTTTTTTTAAATTAGCATTTTTATTCCATTCCAATCATCAGGGCAAATTACATAAGGATAGCAGGTAGACGAGAAACAAACTGCGCCGCCATCCCTTTCTGAATAGAAAACTCTAATCTATTAAAAACAAAGCCCCGCCCCTGAGGGGTCGAAAAGTTGCTATGGACCACACGCTGAACTCTTGACAAGACCGAACTGCCTCCGGCGCCAAGGAGCCGAACGTATCACAATAGACTTATTTTTATCAAACGGTTCACATGAATCACATCTAATGCATAATTTTCTATGGATTGATGTTGAAGATAAAGGGCAAGCATTGGAGCAACTTTAACCAATTTATGTGTTATGTGAAATTGGTTAATTTGGGTTATATTTTATTATTAACCACCTTTAACCAGCAGGGTCCAACGGGTCATCCTAGAGGTGTACAAATCGGTTTTTTTCAAAAACCGGTTTCGGTTATTAACCGAACCGGGTTTTTTCACCCAAAACGAAAACCGGTTTTTTTTTATAACCGGTTTCGGTTACTAACCGGTTTTTCAAGTCCAAAACAATAACCGGTGTAACCGGTTAGGACCGGTTTTTAACCGGTTTTCCCCAAAAAAACCGGTTGTTTTTCCGGTTTCAACGGTTTCGGTTGTTAACCGGTTTTTTCAGATCAAGATTAGTAACCGGTCACAAACCGGCGGCTCGGTTATAAAACCGGTTAAAAAAAAACCGGTTTCGGTTTTTTTTCCGGTTTCGGTTCTAAAACCGGTTTTTTTTGGCAAGTATTTAATAGTGAAATGAAAATTTATCCGGAAGAAAGATGGAAGATTTATCATAATAATCACACAAAAAAACGAAAGCAAACTCGTATCCACTTAAAGTCGAAGGCTATACACGATGACACTTAATAAAACTTTAAGATTTCAATCAAAAATCAAAGTTACGTGCAGCACTTTTAGATCTAGAGATGATTAGAAGCACAGCGTCTCACCTCCACCAAGTCAAGAGATCATTGGTGGAGAAGAGAGAGATTGCATTGATATAATCATGGCTGGCTTTCACTGCTTTTATACCTCTATATTTCCAATCCCTTTTCACCCAAAAAAAAAAACAGAAAACATGTTAAAAGTTGCCTATAGCAATACCAAAATCATACAAAGAACAAACTTACTAATACAAACAACACAACATAACATTATCTAGTTTTGATACATAGTTTTCAAATTTTGAGGTAAAGCATGAAACATATTAATTATAACAACATCAACAAGAAAACATGTGACAACAATTTGAAGTAAAGCATGAAACTTCAACAAGAAAAGATGTGACAACAATACTTATGTATAAAATCATAAACCATATACCTCAATTTACTCAGGAAACCAAAATATGCAATCCTCCATGATCTTCTCACTATCAATGGACCCATAATCATCCAAAATCCACAAACAAATCCAACAACTATGCTTATGATCAACCCCCAATCTGCTCCATCCTCTTCTTTTTTCTCTCCTATTGTATGAGTTGCTGCTTTAACCCGTTCACAACCATTAGTTTCAGTTAGTGGAGCTCCACAAAGTTTGTTGCCAAAGAAGCTAGACTCACTGAAGCTTTGAAGCTGTGTACCTGTTGGAATTCTTCCTGTTAAATTGTTGGAGGACACGTTGAAGCTACTCAAGAAATGTAAACTTGACAAGCTCATGGGAAGTTCCCCGGAAAGACTGTTTACGGATAAATCTAAAGATATGAGTTCTTTCATGTTTCCGATCTTCTCTGGGATACTTCCACTCAATTGATTTCTTGATAAATTCAACGATGTTAACTCCAAGAGGGACATTAGCTCACTAGGAATGTATCCGGTGAGATTGTTACTCGAAAGGTCTATCAACATCACTAATGGAAGAATACTGATATATGTGTCCTCTCGTCCGTTCGTCACCAATGAATCACCAGCAATAAAATCTTCAGGTCGTCCAGTGGAGTAAGAAAAGTCACGTCCTGAATTGCTTTCGATGCCGGAAAGGACACTAAAGTTGTTGAAGCATCTCGGAATATTTCCAGATAGGTTGTTATGAGCAAGATCTAATATTTGAATATATCTAATATGACAAAGCTCATGAGGAATATTTCCGTCAAAACGGTTTGATCTAAGGTTAAGAATTCTTAAAAGAGTAAGTTTTGTTCCAATCCATGTTGGAATGCTTCCAGTAAGTTCATTCCTTCCAAGTTCAAAAACATCTAGTTCTGTTAAGTTCATTAGAGAAGAATGTAATCTTCCGGAGATCTTGTTCCCATGCATGTTCAGATACCATAAAGGTAAAGAACCCAATGTTCTTGGAATCTCACCAGACAAACTGTTATTCTCCATATTTAAGGCTATCAACCTTGGCCATTTCTCCCAACACTCTGGAATGTCACCCGACAGATGATTATTTCCCAAATTAAGAAATGATGTGCTTGTCACACCACTGGAACACAACAAAGGATGTGACGATCCCCGAAACTCATTCGAGCTAATGTCAATAACTTCAAGTGTTGCAGGGATACCAGAGAATGGTCCTCGGATATGATTATTTGACATATTCAAATAGCTTAGCTTGGAGAATGATCTCACAAATGATTCAGGCATGGGTGATGAAATGCCTGTGTTGCTTATGTCTAATTCCTCTAAATCCTTCTGTGATTGCAACCACAACGGAAATTGAGGCCCTAAAACCCAATTTCTCAGAGACAAGGATACCAACTGGAAAGGGGGAATCCAGTTTGCAACTTGCAGCCTTAAGATTAATTTGTTAGCTGATCCATATAGATACTTTAAGCTCACTAGTTTGATAAAGTGAGCTTCTGTCACAACACCTGTAAGCAAATTATGAGAAAAATCTAAATAAGCCAACTTTGAAAGTTGTCCGAGGCTATCAGGAAGGCTGCCATTCAGTCGGTTAAACCCAATAATCAACACCTCCAATGATGATAATTGTCCAATCGAGTTGGGAAAGCTTCCATTTATTTGGTTATAACTAACATCCAACTCCTCCAATGATGATAATCGTCCAATTGAGAATGGAATGGGACCTGAAATTTGATTATCAGTAAGATATAATGTTCTGAGAAATGACAAGTTTCCTATGGAATGAGGAATTATACCAGTTATATAGTTCTTGAACAAGGATAATGACTCCAAGGCAGGTGATTTGCACTCGAAAAAACTTTCAAGAAAATATGTCAGACTAATATTACCAATATTGTTAAAAGACAAATCAATCTCTCTGAAATTACAAAAATTACCCAATGATTTAGGGATTCTCTTAGTGAGTTGATTTCCAGACAAGTCGAGGCTAATAAGATTTGTTAGATTTTGAAGGGAATCTAGAACTGAACTTGAAATACCACAATATCTAATATCTAACGAGATGAGATTACTACTGGACAACTCTTGAAATATTGAGGAAGAATTCATGAAATTAGTCTCGGCGACATGAAGCAACTCAAGAGAAGTCAGATTGCGGAAGCTAGGAATAGGACCATGAAAATAACACTCAGTTAAATCCAATGAAACAAGACTAGTTACACTGAATATCCACTGTGATACTGAACTGTTAAAATCATTGTAAGAAAGATCGAGAACAGAAAGGGATGTGAGATTGACACTAGGAACATACATGTGTAGATTTGAGAGTTCACATCGAGACAAATGTAGCTGGACCAAAGAGGGAAGAGTGTTAATCACCTGAAGCCAATCGGTTGCTTTGCTAAGGTCCACGCCACTCATATCGAGGTGATGCAACATACCAAGACTTGACAACCACTTCATATTCGCCATGCTCGTTCTTTCAAAATAATATGGATAATGAAAACTTCCAAGACACAGAACATGTAATTCTGAGAGATTCCCTAGTTGTGGAGGGATGGTTTCACCAAATTTGGAATATGAAAGGTTAAGGTACCTTAGGTTTTGAAAAGAACCAATGAATTTAGGAACTTGGATGCCTCCAAAATCATTGCAACTCAAATCCAGATGCTTGAGTTGCTTTAGATCCAACAAAGATTGACTTATTTCCCCTTTCAACATCTGCTTCAAGGCTTCTTTTACTCCTATCGTGAAATAATAATCTTCGATACTACAATGACCATCAAGTCCAGGAAGATGAATACGATGAACATGACCTGTAGAATTATCACAAGCTATCCCACCCCATGTACAGCAGTCCTTGTTCTCAGCAACCCACGAAGCGAGTCGTTGTGATTCATCAGTGAGGCCATGCTTGAACCGGAGAAGTGCTTGTCTCTCAACATCATTGCATAACACATGATGAGAGTTTTGATTAGATGAGCATAAACGAAACAAGGCCAAAACAACAAGTAAGAACAAGTGAAAACAAGAATATGAAGATCGAGCACTCATATTGTTTGATATTAGTTTAGAAGATGAGATGGGGGCTTAATCTAAAGATTCTAAATTCGAATATTTATAAATACCAACGGTAGCTTTTACTTGGCTGTATGAATGGACTTAAGCATCTAGTAAACGCCAAGTCAAGTAAACGAATGGTACACACGCCAGTCTATATGAACGGTAGCTTTTACTTGGCTGTATGAATGGTAGCTTTTACTTGGCTGTATGAACGGTAGCCAATCTATATGGACACAAATATCATCAGTGTGTGGACATGATAAATGAGAGTGATGGACGAATAAAGCAATTTAGAATAAGTCAAGGTTAGTTAGTGGACATAAATGGAGAAGCCTGTAACCAGCTTTCATTTCAAGTTAGAAAACCAATCAAAATTGGTACCAGTTTGTGAAAAGTAGAAATCAGTCATTTGTAGTAAACTTTGAACGAGTCCATGAAAGGTGCATGACTAAATCTGTCAAATTAAGCTCATATATGGATAGCAGGTGAACTATATTTTGTTCTTAGTCTAGATTAATCATCTTTGAATCATATAAAGGTGCATAATGTATACACACCCATAGGCAATCAAGGAATTTTTATATATATTTTATCTTCAGTATATATATAAATAAACTTTCTTTCATTTTTTTTGGGGGGTTTTTGGGCATCTAGCTTTATGCGAGCCTACTTAACTTGCAGTTTAACATCAACTCTATAGTAGGATTTCAAATTTAAACTAACATCAACAAATAAATTAGAAAAAAATATATTCAAACTTGTACTTATAAGTTTCTTAATCATTAGAGTTATAATTGTATTGTAAACTAACCGTTGTAATTCTTATGATACTAAAATATATATGTAATAAATTTGGTATACTCGTTCAAATATACATATATATCTATATATAGGGTAGGGTTCATGCGAGAACCACCTTTATTGCGAGAACCAATGTGAACACAACAAAATAAACCCACTACACCACCCAAAACATAAAAATTATCTAAAAAAACTAACCCCCCCCCCCCCCCCCCCCCAAGCTAAATGTTAAAAACTAAACCATAAATCTACACCCCCAAAAAACTTTAAACACATAAAAAAAATTAATATTTTTTAATAAAAATCGCTAGTTTTAATCTCCAAAAAAAATTTAATTTTTTTTATTGACGAAAAGTAGTGATTTTTATTAAAAATAATTTTTGTGTGTTTTTAAGATTTTTTTTAGGTATTTTTGGTTGTGTTCACATTGGTTCTCGCGGTTCTCGCAATAAATGGTGGTTCCTAACGGATCCTTCTCCTACATATATATATAAAATCGCACGTTAGCAAACAATCGCGTACGCAATGTACGTTAAGCCATTTTGTACGTTAACTGACCTCTATATATATAGGCTCACACTATCTGCACACCTTGGTTGGCTATCTACACACTTAAGGTTTACCTACGCTGCGTATAAAGCTATACTCAGCGTATATAAACCATGGATTTCAGAGCCTTATCAGCAATCATTGCACAGAAAACAAGGGTTTATATACGCTGCGTATAGAGCTATACGCAGCGTATATAACCCATCAGATTTTTTTTTGCTATTTTGATGTATTTGTGGTATAAATTCCCACCCGGTTCCAACGTTAAATCGATTAAAATATATAACCGTTAATGTTATACCAATGATATTATATACCGTTAAATTGTTTTGGAAAACATATATACGGTTTGAATATATTATATTGTTATCGTTTAAATTAAATTATTATACCATGTCTAGTGCGGTTCGAATGCTATCAACGTTTAAATATCATACCGTTAATTATTTTTAAATATGTCCTTATAGGGACTATTAGAGAAATGAATACAACAAATGGAGTTTCTTCTTCACTTTATTTCTGAAAGTTTTCTCCTTGGCTCACTGTGTGCGGTACGGATACCGAAGGTTTTGGCGGTTAATCGAAATCCTCCACCTTAAGAACCTTTGCAAAAGTGGAATCCAAGGATTCTATGGTTAATGAATAATATGGATCACAAATAGAGCCAGGACTGGTATAATCCAAGTTTGGGATTCCAAGACTTGGAGGTAAGAAATATGGATCATTTGGGTCCATGGGTATCATCTTCGGAGTGGGAGCCTCAGAGACTGTTGGTATGGACTCCTCCGATGTTGGCTTCTCATTTGGGGTTTCAAAAGTCTTAGGTACAGAATCTGAAATATAGCTAATGGTTTCAACTGGTTTGATTTTGGGAATGGGTCCAAAAAGGTCCTTTCTCCATACTGGTCGTACGCTTATTCGAGCTGTGGTACGAAGCTTAACATTCTTAGATTTCGGGTTTGGAGAGCTTCCGCCAATGACAGCTTTACTCGGCGACATGTTCCTGAAATACACAAATATAAAAAACAATGTATATATAACAGGGATGAGATCATTCCTAGTTCATGTCTAGACTCGGAAGTCGAGGATTGTACAACTGTGTCATTGAGATTAAACACAAAAGGCTAGTGTTTAATTCACTCAATGTTGGCTCTGATACCAACCTGTCACACCCCGATATTTCCACGTATTACCGGTGGGGCCAGAGGGGAGTATCGTGACGTAGTTGATATCATCATAGACAATTAATCACAGTTTAATGCACAGCGGAAGTCTAAAATAATATTACAAACCGAATTCGAAAAGTATAATAAAATATTACACAACGGTTGTAAGTGGATCCACAGACGGATCTAAAACAGAAAGAAATATTGTTCAACAGACTTTAAGTATTAAAAGCTTGCAAGACTCTTTATTTAATACTCAAGAGTTTCCAGCCCATTACGCGTAGTACCTGCACTTAATCTTTTTTGAAAAATACGTCAGTTTACACTGGTAAATACAATTAACTGACTCTTTTGAAAAGTATTTATAAAATTGGTTTGGATGCACAAAGCATAAAATCTTTTATAACTTGAGACAATTATTTGAAATAATCTTGTATACAGATTTATATGTTTGTCGTCCGTTTAGGACCGGAATAGAAGAGCCGATACAAGATTAATAGACACACCACAAGTATAGGCCCACAAGGAGTTTCCTCACGAGTGAGATACCGTTTATACATACGCAACTGTCAGGTGTATGCCTACACCCCGTGCTTAAGCCGTGTCCATTTCAAATGAATGAGCCGAGGATATTCAGGACACGGTCATTAACCCCCCAAAGGCTTTGTATCAAACAAAATAGATTAAAACGGGTTATGTAAATTTATTAATCTAATCCGATTAAATGATTTCATACCCGACCAAGCGGTATTATTATAATAACGTATCCCAAGCCCGTATAACGGAAAATAAGTTAAAAGTATTTACCTGAGCTAAAATGTAATGTTTATTCTCAGCCGTATTTCAAATCAGCAAGTACAAGTAGCTTTTACCGGGCTCCTAATCTGGAACGAAGGTTTTTAATAACCTATTAGATTCCTAACGGGTCTTATTTAAGTTATAACTTAGACCGGTTAGCCTTAAAGAAAGGTTTACGGTTCGAAACGCAAGATTAAGCGAAGACCGGATTAGAATGTGTTTTAGACCCAACAAGTAGGAAGACTTGTATAAATTGGGTAAACTAATTACATTCTGGATTTTGAAGTAAAAATGATTAGGTTTGACCCGTTTCGGCTTAATTTATGCAAACTAGTTACATAAACCATACCGAACGCGTATATGCATATCGGGTAACCAAATGAGTCATGTACAAGTTCCATAAGTTATCATGCTTAGAATATGTTGTGATATCAATAGGATATCTTCCATTATGCCAAAAACGAATTTAAAACCAATTTAAGCCCACTAAGGGTATTTTGGTCATTTTAAAGTTTATAAAAGAGGTTAAATAGCAATCTGAGGTTCTGGTCTAAAATAATCAGTAAAAATATTTATTTTAACAAGTTACAGCAGTAAGATATCATACATATGTGAAATTTATCATTTATGGCCAAACTATGCACCGTAGGGGCATTTTGGTCATTTCACATATGCTTTAAGGGTCAAATTTGGAAATCTGAGTTCAAGACTTAAACTTACTGTTAAAGTATAAAAATTTATTTTTAAAATCAGTAGGTAACAAGTCTTAGGTGCTAAATATGGTTTTAAACCATACTATGCGCCTAAATCGCATAAAAGTCTATATTTGACGATATTTGATATGTTTAATGAAATCTGAGAATTTGATCAGTCTTAACTGCCTAAATATCTTATTTAATATATAAAATCAGTAGGAAAAGGTTTGGTATTAAAATGATATGTAAAACTCATTTTATTAACGAAAAGGGCATTATCGTCAATTACCGAATTTATGTTAGACCTCTATATTATTATCAGTATAAAATTTGACAAAAATTTCCAAAAATCCCTAAATATCAATTTTTCTAAATGAGAAACTAGGGCCAATATAAAGTTTTCTAAATGAGAATATCTAGTTTCAACATCTAATAAACTTTTGCTAACATAATAGACAGGATACTGCTGACCTTCATGATCCTTTACAAGAACAACACTTACTGCATTCCCTGATACCGCAAGATACAGGGATAATGGTTCACCATCCTCGGGCTTCATCAATAGAGGTGCAGTTGAAAGATATTGCTTCAATTCCTGCAAGGCTGCTTCATGCTTCTCTCCCCATTCGAATTTCTTATTCTTCTTCAGGATATCGTAGAATTCCTTGCATCTTTCCGAGGATCTTGATATAAATCTTTTTAATGCTGCTACTCGTCCTGTCAATCTTTGTACATCTTTCATGTTGGAAGGTGACTTGATATCCAAGATGGATTTAATCTGTTCCGGGCTTGCTTCGATCCCCCTTTTAGTCACCATGTATCCTAGAAACTTTCCTGCCCCCACTCCAAAATGACATTTGGCAGGATTTAGTTTCATGTTGTACTGGTCCAGGATATCGAATGCTTCTTCAATATCTCGGATATGATCCTTAGCCTTCTTAGATTTTACCACCATATCATCGATGTATACTTCCATAGTATCCCCCAATTTGTCTTTAAACATCATGTTCACCAATCTCTGGTATGTTGCACCTGCATTTTTCAAACCGAAAGGCATAACAGTATAACAATAAATACCTGTTGGTGTCATGAAAGCAGTATCCTCCTGGTCCGAAGGTTCCATTTGTATTTGTTGGAATCCTGAGGATGCATCCATGAAGATTAACATTTCATGACCGGCAGTAGCATCCACCATTGAGTCGATATGAGGCAGAGGGAATGGGTCTTTAGGACACGCTTTGTTCAAGTCTGTGTAATCTACACAGACTCTCCATTTCCCATTTTTCTTTTGCACCACAACTACATTTGCTAGCCATTTAGGAAATTTAACTTCCCTAGTCATCTTGCTCTTTAATAATCTTTCAACCTCTTCCTGAATGATCGCGTTCCGTTCAGGAGCAAACTTCCTCCGTTTCTGTTGGACAGGCTTGAAAGACCTGTCAATTCCGAGCTTGTGAGTTATAATATCCTTGGAAATACATGTCATATCCTCATGTTTCCATGCGAATGTTGACATCCTGCATTTCAAAATGTTAGTCAATTGGTTTTCAATATCCTGAGGGATATTGGTTCCTACGAGCACCGAGATATCTGAATTATCCTGATCAAGGATAACTTTTTTGACATCCTGCTCTGAAGCCTCCAAGATATCCTGGGCTCGCATCTTTAATTGCTATCCTGTCTTGGGCTTTGTTGAGGATTTCATCGAAGAAGAATAACACTCCTTTGCTTCTTGTTGATCACTTTCCACCTTGACAACCCCTAAGGGGTAGGGATCTTGATACATTGATGATAGGTCGATGGCACATCTTTTATATCATGGATCCATGGCCTACCCAATATAATATTGTAGCAGGATAAGGAGTCCATGACACAGAAGCGCTGCATTGAGTTGACTCCTTCAACATAAACCAGCAACTTTATCTCTCCCACAGTATTCCTGGCCTCTCCACTGAACCCGACAAGTACAGTAGATTTTGAAGTGATATCCATTGGGGAAACATTCATCCTTTCCAGCATTTCCAGCTGAATAATGTTGACAGAGCTGCCATTATCCACCAGTATCCTGCGCACAAAGTGATTAGCAACATATAAAGTCATTACCAAACCATCATGATGAGGATCCTGGACAGTATCCCTATCATCACTGTCAAACGTGATCACTTTATCAGTTGTGAGGGTTGTCATCCTGGTTGGCTTATCTCCCCTTTCTGCCTTAGCTTCCTTTGCATGTCTTTTTGCTGCAGAATAAGAGGTTCCACAGATATCGGATCCTCCTGAAATAAAGTTAATTATCTTCAGGAGGCGATGCTGCTCGTTCAGGATCCTTCTCAGTATCCTGACCCTTATTCTTCTTTCTTCCCAGGAGATCCTTCAGATATCCCTTGCTTAGGAGATAGCTTATTTCCTTCCTCAAAGCAATGCAATCCTCCGTAACATGTCCAAAATCCTCATGGAAGGCACACCACTTGGACTTATCCTTCCTGTCAGCTTTCTGTTGGTTCTTTCTATGCCACCTCGCTTTGTCTCCCAAACCCTGCATAGCATACATCAGTTCAGGTATATTAACAGAAAAACAATATTCTGATAACTCAGGATACTCCTCAAGATCCTCGTCTTCAACAGCATTCACTTTCTTGCTATCATTCCTGTCATAAGGCTTAGAGCGATATGGCTTGTATGAGGATTCTGACTTCCTGTTAGTTGATTCATAGGTTGAGGATGAATTCATCCTCTCTTGCATCTTTTTGTCATCTTCCAGCCGAACATATCTTAAAGCCCTGTTTCGAGCCTCATCCAGGTTCCTGCAAGGATTCATTACGAGATCTTGATAAAATTGTGAATCCTTTTGCAATCCCATTTTGAAGGTTGCGGAGTTTTGAAGCATTTGTATCAAATGCGGCCGAAGTTCGAAGTTGTTGGCTTCGACATTCGGTGCATTGATAGCGGCGCCGAGGTTACCTACGGTGGGTCGTAGGTAATCCATGAGGGTACGTTGGTCCGCCATTGGAAGTGGGTCCCCCGAAACTTTCTCTTGGTTTTTAGCTTTAAGTCTTTTTCCTAGAAAGCGTTCGGGTTCGTCTAGGGGTTCTTTTATGTCTCTACTAGAACTGGAGCTCATACACTGCGTGAAAAGTTCAGATGTGGCGCCTAGGCTCCAAGTCCTGCAACAAAAACAAAAAGAACGTTGGTCAGAAGCTTCACCATGGCCCCGTGCTCAGATGAACACGGCCCGTGGTCAGAGATACAGTAATTGTTTTCCGGATCCCTGTTACCGGGGAGCTCGACACGGCCCCGTGCTCAACTCTCTGTAACTCGGAAAATAAAAACTGTCAGCAAAAAATGCTAGGCACGGCCCGTGTCCTACCAGGCACGGCCCGTGCTAAGCTCTGCAGAAGCTGAAAATCTAAGAAAAATCCTAAAAAAAATAGAAAAATAAGAAAAACGATTAGGCCGTTGATTCCTAACTTTCTTAAAATCCTTGTGTCCCAGGCAACGGCGCCAAAAACTTGATGCGTGTGAAGTGTTGTATAGTTTTTAATGTATATTTTAAGCCCTTTAACACTTTTTAGCCAAATTTTAAATTTATAAAACAAGATATTTACTAACACTAAACACACATATGGGCAAGTGCACCCATCGTGAGCGTAGTATAGTGTTGGTAAGATACCGAGGTCGTCCAAGGACATAAGAGCTTTTAATACCAGTTTATCCTTAACGTCTAATCAAATCAAAAGGTTAGAAACAGGTTTTAAACTAGAAAATGAAAAGTAAAAAATGCTGAAAATAAAAATAAAAGTAAAAAAAACAGATAGACAAGATGAATCACTTGGATCCGACTCGTGTTTGGTGTAACCTTTGATTATTTCCGCACTTTTGCACTTTTTAAGAGATTATCTTAGTTATTGTAGTAGGCCCCTCTTTTGAAGGCGATGTTACCCTCAACCCAGTAGTTTGAGTCAGCAAGGATACAATCCTAAAGGGTCGGATTATTGAAAGATAATTAATTAAGTTATTAATGCGTAATGTGGTAGGCCCCTCTTTTGAAGGTGACGTTACCCTCGGCGAAGTAGTCTGAGTTAGCAGGGATACAATCCTAAGTAGCCGGGTTAAAGTTTTAATAGTAGTTTACATATGAGGGGATCAAAGAGTTTGGACCCCGCCATCCAATACCAGTGGGTATTGAAGGAGGTCCTACTAAATTTGACCCAGGTCCTTGCAGAATCTATACACTGAACAAGGCAAGACTCTTACCAAACCATTCCCTTAACCCCCGACCAGGTAGCCAACATATCTCCATATAGACCGTGGAGATATGAATGGTGTAAATCTTTTATTTTATATAGACAGTAAAATAACGCCAAGACACCACGGACAAATGATAAGGAAGATTCACCTTCAACATAAGAAACTAGTTATTAAAGTCATTAATACATAACCAAATAAAAAGTGCGAAAAGATTAAAAATAAAAAGTATTACACTAGACACTTATCTTCACCAAGTGATGTAAGAGACTTAGGTAAACATGGCCTTTGATTGTCAAGAACTCTTACGATCAATCTTGGATCCCGAGACTACTCACACACTCTATGATGGATGATGGTGGTGGATGTGTGTTGTGATGGTGGTGGTGGGTGGGTGAAGTGTGAGAGAGGTGGTTTGCCAAGGGATGGTTTGCAAATGAGCTAAGCACCCCTATTTATAGCCTGCACAGAAGCCCGGACACGGCCCCGTGTCCACTTGCCTTCTCTTTCTTCATTAATTGCAGTTTGTCTGCATTAGTTGACCACGCCCCCGTGTCCGCTGGGCACGACCCCGTGTGCAGAAGCGTATCTGTACTATCAAGATTTCCCCAGATTCAGCGAATCTTAGAGTTGACCACGGCCCCGTGTCCGCTGGGCACGCCCCCTTGGTGGGTGATAGAAGCTTCTACAACTTTGTCTTTTCTACAGACACTTGGGCACGCCCCCGTGCTCATTGAGCACGGGGCGTGTTCAGCTTTCTGTTCTCTTGTTTTGCTTGGGAAGATGTTGTCGGGGGGTCGGGCATGCCACGTTTGTTCCTTTTCTTGTATTTATGTTAGATTTTTTCTGTCTTTTTGCTTCTTTTGTTCATTTGAGCTCATTTATTTTCTGAAAATACAAAAGGAAGACAAAAACTCACTTTTTCCAACATTAGTACTAAAAAAGGGTTAGTTTTATGCCACATTTGATGTAATTTATATGTTGCATTTTGCGCACATCAAATGCCCCCACACTTGAATCTTTGCTTGTCCTCAAACAAAACTCTTTATAATGTGGCTTTACACTCTCAAATGGAACGGGTAGAAGAGATGGTTTTTGGGCTTGTCATAGAGTGTCGGGATTTCCAAGATTCTTTATTAAGTTTTATTTTTATTTATTTACAATCCTATTCGTCATGATTTATTTAAAACATTGCATAAGATAAATTACTTATTAGGGCATAACATGCCTTTTTAAAATTCCATTTATATACAAATTCACATACCTCACGGGGGATCACTCAACACTCGGCCGAAGGTGTATTTTAGTGAAACACTCGAGAGCGGCATGGAACTTATTTCTTCCATAAGCTTGCCAAGCAATCAATCCTCCTCCTTTTTAACTATATACCTTTGCAAATATCAAGAAGACATTTGGGGGAAGGGTTAGGCTTGGGTTAAAGGTAGGTGGTTGGGTTAGTGGTTAGTAGAAAAGGGCGAAAGGCGTAAAAAGCGTCGGTTTTCGTAAGACTTTTTATTTTTGTAACTTTTTATTTTGATGAAGCAATCTTTCAAACAAAGTTCTTTTTTGATAAACATGTTTGTTTATTTCTTTTGGCTTCATCATCATCATTTTTTTTGGATAAGGAGTCATAAGAAAAACCGAGCTTTACCGAGCTTTGTTACTAAAATAAAGGGTTTAAAATGAAAAAAGGATTTTGGTGGGTAAAAGAGTGTTTGTTTTGGGTTAAGAAATGAAAAGGTTTAGGCTCAAAGGGGTTAACTAGGGGGATTTTGGGTAGGTGGTAAAAAAAAAAAGAAAAGAAAAATAATGGTGTAGAAATAAAAAGGGTTAGTCCTAATGCCTCCATCATTTACTTACTCGGGTTTAAGTTGGTAAGGACCGGGAATGTATCGTCGTGGCAAGTTCTAGAGTCGTAAGAACCAAGCGGCTATTCACACAAGAAACAAAACATGAGCATTTAGTTTAAAGATGTGTATTTGTATGCTCAATAAAGGCTCAAAACTCACTTTTTGTGTGAATGGGTTTTTATGTGATCAAGTATATATAATCAAATTTTAACTAGATTTGTCATGTCGTTTCATAATTTTCTTATGTTGGTTCTTTTTATCACGACGCTATCGGTTGTAAATTTGTAAAAATATAACCTTTTTAGAACTTGAAATTCCCAAATTAAACCTAGACAAGTAAAAAAAATGAAAAAATTTTGAAAAAAATTGAGGTGATTAGCAGTTCCAATAGAGTTTTGTGTAAGGCTTGTAATTAGGACTTGCAAGATTCAAGGTTTTAGCATCCCCCCACTCTTAAATTACACATTGTCCTCAATGTGTCCCAAAAATAAGTTTTTAGGTTGATTGAATGTGTAAAAGGGTGTGAAAAAGCAAAAATTTATGTTACTGGGCGTCTGGACACGACCCCGTGGGTTCCGGGCACGGCCCCGTGTTCAGATTGCCAGTAACAGAAAGTAACAAAGAGAAACAGAAGCCTGGGCACGGGGGCGTGTCCAGTGAGCACGCCCCGTGTCCAGTTACCTGAACTGGGCATTTTCTGCAGATGGTTGAGCACGGGGCGTGTTGGCTGAGCACGGCCCCGTGCTGAACTTGCTGTAATGAAGAAAAATTTGTCGGGTGGCCCTGTTTTTGTGCATGGGGTGCTGGTTCCAGTTTCCCTTAGTATCCTTCACCATCCCGAGTGTGTTTTATTCCTGAAAATTAAAACTAAACTAGAAAACATAAAAATTAATCTAAACTAAACTACGGATAGTTCCGCGGAATGCCTCTGTGGTGCGCCACGTTTATAAGGGTCCTTGGCTAGACCCAAAGCCTGGTCATGTGTTACCCAAGTGGGATGTTTTGCATCCCATGTTGCACCATCGGAGAGCATCATCCAAACTTGAGTCTATGACCTTCATGTAATTGACCGGGTCGTCGTCTTCTACTCTCTTCCCAACTCCAAACTTCATTTCCTTGTCCCCAATCCTCAATGTTAGTGTTCCACCATTCATGTCTACCACTGCTTGGGCCGTAGCTAGGAATGGCCTCCCTAAGATGAGTGGTACTTCGGTATCTTCCTCCATATCTAGTATGACAAAGTCGGCCAGGAAGACAAATTCGCCGACTTTGACCAATAGATTTTCAGCGACACCTTGTGGATATTTGACGGACCTATCTGCGAGTTGTATGCTCATTTTTATAGGGCTTGTTTTCCCTAGGCCGAGTCGGTTGAACATTGATGCGGGCATGAGGTTGATGCTAGCCCCGAGGTCGGCTAGTGCATTGTGAATGGGGGATTCTCCAATCGAACAAGGAATTGTGAAGCTTCCAGTGTCAATCTTCTTTTGTGGGAGTTTGCTGAGTAGCAAGGCGGAGCATTCTTCGCCTAAATTAACTAATTGCAATGATTCAATTTTTCTTTTATGAGTGAGGAAGTCCCTCATAAATTTTGAATATTTAGGCATTTGAGTTAGGACTTCGATAAATGGAATATTAACATGCAATTGTTTTAGCAAATTTTCAAACTTTGCGAATTGCTCATCGGTCTTTTGGCGAATCAACCGACCGGCGTATGGAACCGAAGGATTTTTGGTGGGCTCTTGAATTGGTGGATAAGCCTTCTCTTGTTGGGGCGTGGGTGGAGTTGTGGTTTGGCTAGATTGGCTTCTTTCAGTTGGGGGCAATGGAGCTTCCTCGGGACCCACGGTACGGTTTCTCAATGTGATGAGATGTGCTTGCGCCTTTGGGTTGGTTTCAGTATTACTTGGTAACGCGCCTTGTGGTCTCTCGGAGAAATTTTGAGCTATTTGATTTAATTGTTTTTCAATGTTTTGAATACTAGCTTGTTGATTTCTAAAATTCGATTCCAATTGTTGAAATCGATCCGAGTTTTTCTTTTAGGTGTCGTAGATGAGGCGAGATATGGTATCTTCAAGCATTTCTCGTCCCCCTTGATGTTGAGAGAAATTTTTTGACTCGTTTCTTGGTTGTTGAAAGTTTGTTCTTTGGTTTAGATTTTGTTGGTTACTACTATTGCCGGGTTCTCACCAACCAAGGTTAGGGTGGTTACGCCATCCTTGGTTGTAGGTACCCGTAGGAGGACCCGGCGGCCTAGGTCTATTATCAATGTAGTTTACCGATTCTGTTTGATTATCTACTTCTTTCATACAACTTCAATTTTCATGCGGCCCACCACACCCCTCACAAGCCATAACCGAGGCCGTTTTTGCCATTTCTAGTTTTTTGCTTTTTGAAGAAAGGGCCTCGATTTGAGCTTGTAAAGAAGTGCTTTCATCAACCTTATGGGCACCCGGGGCAATAGATTTATTGCCTCGGGGAGTGTGCCACTGAAAATTGGTTTGAGCAATTTCCTCAATTTGATTATATATTTCATTTGGGCGACGATTACCTAAAAGTCCCCCGGAGCTAGAGTCAAGTGTTTGTCTTGTGTGTGGCAACAACCCATTATAGAAAGTGGATACTTGTTGCCATACCAAAAGACCGTGATGAGGACACTTTCTTAGCAGCTCCTTGAACCTTTCCCAAGTTTCATATAAGGATTCCCCATCTTCTTGTGAATATGTATTAATTTCAGTCATTAACTTGGCCGTTTTAGCAGGAGGGAAATACTTATATAGAAACTTTTGGGCTAGTTCATCCCAGGTGTTTACCGAGCCAACTGGGAGGGTATCAAGCCAAGCCTTAGCTCGGTCTTTTAGTGAAAATGGAAACACTCGAAGGCGGATAGCGTCGTTTGATGCTCCATTGATCCGAAAGGTATCACATATTTCTAAGAAATTAGTAATATGTAGATGGGGATCCTCGTCCGCAAGCCCATGGAAGGTTGCGGAGTTTTGAAGCATTTGTATCAAATGCGGCCGAAGTTCCCAGTTGTTGGCTTCGACATTCGGTGCATTGATAGCGGCGCCGAGGTTACCTACAGTGGGTCGTAGGTAATCCATGAGGGTACGTTGGTCTGCCATTGGAAGTAGGTCCCCCGAAACTTTCACTTGGTTTTTAGCTTTAAGTCTTTTTCTTAGAAAGCGTTCGGGTTCGTCTAGGGGTTCTTTTATGTCTCTACTAGAACTGGAGCTCATACACTGCGTGAAAAGTTCAGATGTGGCGTCTGGGCTCCAAGTCCTGCAACAAAAACAAAAAGAACGTTGGTCAGAAGCTTCACCACGGCCCCATGCTCAGATAAACACGGCCCGTGGTCGGAGATACAGTAATTGTTTTCCGGATCCCTGTTACTGGGGAGCTCGACACGGCCCTGTGTTACACCGACACGGCCCCGTGCTCAACTCTCTGTAACTCGGAAAATAAAAACTGGCAGTAACAATGCTGGGCACGACCCGTGTCCGACCAGGCACGACCCGTGCTGAGCTCTGCAGAAGCTGAAAATCTAAGAAAAATCCTAAAAAAATAGAAAAATAAGAAAAACGATTAGGCCGTTGATTCTTAACTTTCTTAAAATCCTTGTGTCCCCGGCAACAGCGCCAAAAACTTGATGCGTGTGAAGTGTCGTATAGTTTTTAATGTATATTTTAAGCCCTTTAACACTTTTTAGCCAAGTTTTAAATTTATAAAACACGATATTTACTAACACTAAACACACATATGGGCAAGTGCACCCATCGTGAGCGTAGTATAGTGTTGGTAAGATAACGAGGTCGTCCAAGGACACAAGAGCTTTTAATACCGATTTATCCTCAACGTCTAATTAAATCAAAAGGTTAGAAAAAGGTTTTAAACTAGAAAATGAAAACTAAAAAATGCTGAAAATAAAAATAAAAGTAAAAAAACAGATAGATAAGATGAATCACTTGGATCCGACTCGTGTTTAGTGTAACCTTTGATTATTTTCGCACTTTTGCACTTTTTAAGAGATTATCTTAGTTATTGTAGTAGGCCCCTCTTTTGAAGGTGACGTTACCCTCAACCCAATAGTTTGAGTTAGCAAGGATACAATCCTAAAGGGTTGGATTATTGAAAGATAATTAATTAAGTTATTAATGCGTAATGTGGTAGGCCCCTCTTTTGAAGGTGACGTTACCCTCGGCTAAGTAGTCTGAGTCAGCAGGGATACAGTCCTAAGTAGCCGGGTTAAAGTTTTAATAGTAGCTTACATATGAGGGGATCAAAGTGTTTGGACCCCACCATCCAATACCAGTGGGTATTGAAGGAGGTCCTACTAAATTTGACCCAGGTCCTTGCAGGATCTATACACGAAACAAGGCAAGACTCTTACCAAACCATTCCCTTAACCCCCGACCAGGTAGACAACATATCTCCATATAGACCGTGGAGATATGAATGGTGTAAATCTTTTATTTTATATAGACAGTAAAATAACGCCAAGACACCACGGACAAATGATAAGGAAGATTCACCTTCAACATAAGAAACTAGTTATTAAAGTCATTAATACATAACCAAATAAAAAGTGCGAAAAAATTAAAAATAAAAAGTATTACACTAGACACTTGTCTTCACCAAGTGATGTAAGAGACTTAGGCAAACATAGCCTTTGATTATCAAGAACTCTTACGATCAATCTTGGATCCCGAGACTACTCACACACTCTATGATGGATGATGGATGATGGTGGTGGATGTGTGTTGTGATGGTGGTGGTGGGTGGGTGAAGTGTGAGAGAGGTGGTTTGCCAAGGGATGGTTTGCAAATGAGCTAAGCACCCCTATTTATAGCCTGCACAGAAGCCCGGACACGGCCCTGTGTCCATTGGGCACGGCCCCGTGTCCACTCGCCTTCTCTTTCTTCATTAATTGCAGTTTGTCTGCATTAGTTGGCCACGCCCCCGTGTCCGCTGGGCATGACCCCGTGTGCAGAAGCGTATCTGTACTATCAAGATTTCCCCAGATTCTGCGAATCTTAGAGTTAACCACGGCCCTGTGTCCGCTGGGCACGCTCCCGTGGTGGGTGATAGAAGCTTCTACAACTTTGCCTTTTCTGCAGACACTTGGGCATGCCCCCATGCTCATTGAGCACGGGGCGTGTTCAGCCTTCTGTTCTCTTGTTTTGCTTGGGAAGATGCTGTCGGGGGGTCGGGCATGCCACGTTTGTTCCTTTTCTTGTATTTATGTTAGATTTTTCTGTCTTTTTGCTTCTTTTGTTCATTTGAGCTGATTTATTCCTGAAAATACAAAAGGAAGACAAAAACACACTTTTCCAACATTAGTACTAAAAAAAGGTTAGTTTTATGCCACATTTGATGTAATTTATATGTTGCATTTTGCGCACATCAACGTGAATTAATTAGTCACTACCAGGATACTATGTCAGGATGTTACCAATATCCTGATCCGGTATCCTGATCACAACAAAAGAAACATAGTCAGAATATTATTCAGGATATGTAAGCAGAAAACCACCCATAACAGCTTCTACATTATTAGTTGTGATTTATTTTGCAAAAACTGACTCGTTTGACTTTTCTGTTAAGTAGTTTGACCCAACAATTGACTGAGATAACGTGATAATTAGGAGGTGCCCTTTTAAGGGTTTAACACCTTCATAATTACCAACACATAGCCACTTTCAATTCGAATAATGGCTGGACCGTTAGTGATTAATCACAAAGTCAAAGCATCATTATGATATCTTTGACTTTCGATCATTAAACTAATAAAACCTTAACTACAGAAGCTAAGAACGTTTACAATGGTCCTTAGCAAGAAGATTTGACTTGTGAAAGCTTCCTAGATAACCAGGATGCTTCAGAGAATGCTCCAAGCTTGAGAGAACTCAGCTAGAGAGTTTGAAATTCTAATTTTTAAGTGTGCAAGAACCAAGTGGGAATTGAGGGCCTTTATATAGGGAAATTGGATGTGATAAGATGATTCCAAGTGTCCCAGGTGTTAATCTGATGCTCACAAGTGTCTAGTGGTTTTGAAAACCAGCAAAGAGTCCATAGAATTCGAGTTATGTGAGTGTGTAGATGGTTTGGAGAAGAAAGCATGCTAAAACCTGTTGTTAGAACCTTGAGGTTTATGCATAGAGAAATACAAAAGTTTAGGGTTGGTCTTGTAATGTTTAACTAGTTATTTTGGGTCGCATGTATGTAATGGGTCTTAGGTGATCTCGAGTGGGCTTAGGGATGGTCTCGATCCATCTTAGTATTTAAGCAAACCCTCATTGTGTTTAGAGGATTGATCAGTTTATCGAAGTTCAGGAGGCCACTCGAGATCTTGGTGCTTGTCTTGTATCAGTCATCGTGTCAAAGGTGAATGCAAGATTAGTGTTTTGGTTTGATTACATTTGTTTCTCTTATTTATAGTTTTTCTTGAATCCACTTGTGTTTGGTTTCCGCACTTACACAAGTTATTGTTGATATCATTGAGAGATCCTCACAGGTTTTACAATTGGTATCAGAGCCAAGAAACCAATTCTTGGTTCGGTTTTGATATCACTTGGATTCAAGAAGGCATTACTTGTTACTGATCCTGTTTGCTAGTGTGTTTTACAGAATTTCAGTATTATTAGTATGTTCGGATTCAAACTGTTCTTCGCAAATCTTGATTAAAGTTGCTGATTTTGGTTTGTGATTCGTGACTAAGGTGTTTGCTGAATTATCGGAAGTTTTGTTGAGGATAAAAAATTCAAAGATTTCATATCTTTGAATTTTTGGAAGCTAATGAAAATCAGGGATCACAGTTACTTTTATCTCACAAATCTGTTTTGCAGGGTCTCGATTCGCAATCAACTCAGTCTCGACTGAAGATCATCAGTCTCGAGTGCTAAATTCTTCCGTCTTGAGTGGAAATCTCGTTCTTGTCTCGACTCGCAACTGCTGTGGTCTCGAGTTGTCATCTTAACTCGAAACCATTTGTCTCGACCGGCTTCAAGTTTTGATTGTTCCTGATCTCGACTCGCAACATCGGTCTCGACTCAGGATTAAATACACTTGCAAATTCAATCTCGATTCTTAGTCTCGACTCGCAACGACATTTACAACGTCTTTCAGCTTTTGAACTTTGGACTCTTGAACTTAAATAATTAATTAATCAGTAAATTAATTAAGTAATTAAGTAATCGAGTAACCATGACTTCAAGTAACCAAAGTGTTGACCTGGCAGGTATGACTAAGCATCAAGAACTGGATTCCATCATTGGAACCACCACTCGTGTTCCTAGGCTGTTAGATGGAAATGACTTCCCTGAGTGGAAGTGGCGTTTTGAAAAACATGTTAAGGTCAAAGATGCAAAAATTTGGCGAAGTATTTTGAGAGGCCCAAGAGAAATCATGGTGGAGAGTGCTACTGAAGCTGGTGTGAAAGTGAAAAAGCCTCATGATCAGTATACTGAAAAAGACTTTAAAATTGTTGAGGAAGATGATATGGCATTTTCTTACCTGGCCATGGCTTTGGGACCAGACATTGCTATTGGTTTTCGCACTTGCAAATCTGCAAAGGAATTGTGGGAATCATTAATAGATGTCTATGAAGGTAATGAAGATATGAAAGAGAGTCGTAGAAATCTGCTGAGCCAAAATTTCAACAATTTTAACCATATATATGGAGAGACTGTTGATAATCAAATTCAGAGATTCATCAAGTTGGTTACTCAAATGCAGATGGAGGAAATGCACACAACTAATGCTTCAACTAATAGACAGCTTCTAAATGCTCTACCTAAAAGTTGGGATCATCACGTTGCAATGATCAAGAAAACCAAGGATCTAGCAAGGTGTAGTTTATCTGAAATGATTTCTCACATTAAAGCATGCGAGCTAGACGATAAACAGAGAGAAACAAATTACAAGAATAGCATGTTGGCTGCTGGATTCACTGCTACACCCTCTGCCTCAAGCAATAACACTGCTCTTGTGTCTCACACTGGTTTTCAAATGTTCAGCAACTCTAATTCTGCTAAAGCTGCTCCTACCTCATCGAATGCTTACTACTCTGGAACTCCAGCACCTACTGCTAATGCTACTGCTGCTGCATCGTCAACTCCCACTGCGAAAAACGAGATGATTGCTTTCTTCTCGCAACAGTCCAAAGAAAATCTTGATATAGCTGCTTCTGTCATAAATTGCTTGAATGCTTTTGCTTCAGGTAAATTTGATCCTCCAAAGTTCTCTATGGATGACTTAGATCAAATTCATCCCGAAGATGTAGAAGAAATGGATATAACCTGGCAGATGGCTATGGCAGCATTTAGAGCCAAAAATTTTGTGAGAAAAACCGGGAGAAACAAATGGCAAGGTCTTACCTTTTCTGGACCCACAAAAATGCCATTTGAGTTACGTTGCTACAATTGTCATGAACCAGGACATTTGGCAAGAAACTGTACCAAGCCTAAGGTCAATAGAGAACAAACTCCAGCCCAACCTGTTTCACCTAATCGAGAGAGAGCCTTTGTGACCACATCGAGTATATCTGCTGATGCTGCTGCTGGTGGAAGTCCTCAACCCCTGGGATTAGCTCAAGCCTTGGTGGTTCAGCCTAATATCAACTTTGATTGGAATTCGAAAATTGAGCGACTGAACATCTCAGCTCCAGAAAATCAAGCCGATTCAAACAACATTGCTTTCATGACCTCAAATGATCAAGTTTCTGCACCTGAGGAGGAGACTTCAGCTGAAAACCTTGCTTTCATGACCCAGATTATTTCAGCTCCAGTCAAAGGTCTCACCAAAGAAGAGGTAATTTCTGTTTTCTGTACTCCTGAATGTAGAGAACGAGTTGAAGCCTATAGAATACACAACGCTGAGCTAATCGAAGATTATAATGACATTAAAAGGAAAATTTTCACTTTAGCTAATAATGAAAAACTTTTTAAAGAAAAAATTGAAGCTCAGCGAAAAGACATCATCAAACTCAAAGATGATGTAAGTGTAAAAACAACTCAACTCTTATATGTTCAGGAGAAATTATGCACTGTGACTAAAGAACTGGAGGATATCAGAGATAGATATCAAATAAATGAACTCAATATTAAAAAAATTGATTCTTCCAGCAAACTAGTCAAAAACTTGTGTGATCAACAGCTCGCATACAAGAAAAAGAAAGGGCTGGGATTGGGTTTTAATCAGGCTCCTCCTCCTTATAATGACAATTATACTTACTTACCTATGACTGAGGAGGAGATGATGAATGAAAGTAAAATGACTTATGGTCCCAAAAACAATAAGTCATCATTTAATGGCAGACCTGTTGAAGAACAGGTGGTTCAACCAGTTTGTTTTGTGTCCAAGGGTACATTTGATCCTAACGTTTCTTCATCATGTGCAGATGAAGTACCTGAAGTGAGGTGTGGAGATACGTTTGGGAATGAACAACTTTTCAATTCTGATTTTTCTAAATCTACTTTTGATAAAACTGATTCTGGTTGTGTGTTTGGTCAATCGTTTTTGAACTCATTTCATAGTTATGTTTCGTCTTCTTTTGGGCCTGATGTTTTGGGCAAAACTGTGAATGCTTGTGATGAATCTTTGAATAATGTGTGTGATGATGGATGTTTTTCAGTAGCTGAAAATTGTGATTCTAATGTTTCTAACTCTTCAGCTGATGATAGTGTGATAGGTGAGGTCCCTCAGGACACATTCAGTGAAACCACTGAAACTTCTTCTCAAGAAAATCAACAGTGTGCTGATTCTTCTTCTGAATCGGTCTCAGTGGATGTCCCTAATGTTGAACCTAGTGGGACCCCATTGGAAACCGAGGTTGAAAAGGGACTATTATCAAACTCAGATGATACATGTGTTGATAAAGTGTCAACATCTTCTGATATTATAACTGAATCTGATTTTCTAAAAGAAGAGGTGGTTATTATAAATGAAAAATTACAAGAAGAAGTTTTTGAAGAGAAAATTAAAACGGAATCTGAAACATCCTTTCAAAATGAATCTGATAGAATTATAAACAAGGATAAATCAACTCCATCTGAATCTCATACTTGTGCTAGTGCTAGTTCTGATCAGCAAGTACCTAAATGCTCAGATAAGGCACAAGTTAAACAAGCAAGCAAAATCAAGCAAGCTCAATCTTCTAAACCCAATAGATCCACATCTGCTATGAAGCATCAAAACTTCCACACATTGAAACGACAAACATGTTTCAATTGTGGAGTTGCTGGACACATTGCCAGAAACTGTGTTCACCGCCCAAGTGTGCAGTCTAAAAACAAGTATGCACAAAATCAGAAAGTTATGCCAAACCGATATCGTTGTTCAGAGTCAGTGACGACTGAAAAGTCTAAGACAATGATGAATAACTATCGTAAGGCTAAGCCTTCTGATCAAGATTGGAATGCAGCCAAACGTAGAAATCAAAATCGACAAAATGATTTTCGAAGAAATCAATATAAAGCTTTTGGTAACTACAATTCCCAATGGTCAAATAAACATTGGAAACCTAAAGCTAAGGCTACGCAATCCAATTTGTCTCATACATCTCATCAAAATTCTGCCATTAAAAATCCTTCGAAATTTTTAAATAAAGAAAGTTTAGTTTGGCAGAGAGTGACTTACATTGATGCACAAGGAAAACCCGGATCCGCTATGGGCTGGGTTCCTAAATCTAACTGATCCCGCTAATCGTGCAGGAACAACTGTGGAGGAATACCGTGCGCCTCTGGTACATGGATAGTGGCTGTTCCAGGCATATGACAGGAGACTTGTCTCAACTGGCCAATGTAAAAGAATTTGACGGTGGATATGTCTCTTTTGCGGGAGGAGAATCAGGAAGAATCACGTTGAAAGGAACAGTGAAAAACGACGTTTTAAGCTTCGAAAATGTGAATTATGTCCCAGAACTGAGACACAATCTGTTGAGCATTTCACAAATTTGTGATTGAGGAAATTCAGTTCATTTTACAAAGAAAGGATGCTACGTATTGAAGCCAGGGATTGTCATTCCTGAAGATTGGTTTTTGATGATAGCCGAGAGACGGGGAAATGCTTATGTCATTGATATGAACAAGAAGCCGTGTGAAGAAGTTACTTGTCTATTTTCGAAGATTTCAGAACATGATGGTTTATTGTGGCATCGTCTCCTTGGACATGTGAATATGAAGAACTTGAATCGACTGGCCAAAGGTCAACTGGTCCGTGATCTACCAATCAAAGACTTTATGTTGGTAGAAAAATGTGTTGCTTGTGCAAAGGGAAAAGCACATCGAAAGCCTCATAAATCCAAGCCTACACCCTCAACCAAAGCTGTGCTTGAATTACTTCACATGGATCTCTTTGGTCCGGTGAATGTATTATGTATTGGCAAGAAGGCTTATTGTCTCGTGATAGTTGATGATTACTCACGCTACACCTGGGTGTACTTTCTAAGTCACAAGAATGAGGCTGCGGGTTTGATCAAACAATTCATTACTCTAGTGGAAAATCAAGCCAGTACGAAAGTGAAGGCTATTCGATCAGACAATGGGACGGAATTCAAAAATGTCACCATGGATACATTCTGCGTTGAAAAGGGAATTGTTCAACAGTACAATGCACCACGTACTCCACAACAAAATGGAGTGGCTGAAAGACGAAATCGTACTCTTATAGAGGCTGCGCGTGCCATGCTGGCTGATTCGAAGCTTCCTAGTTTCTTCTGGGCTGAAGCTGTTAGCACGGCTTGTTACGTCCAGAATCATGCTTTAGTAAACAAACGACATATGAAAACTCCTTATGAGATTCTGGAAGGATGTAAACCTTCGCTTTCACATTTTCGCATCTTTGGTTGTCCATGTGTGTTACTACTTATGGACGCCAATGGAAAGTTTGAAGTCAAAGGGGACGAGTGTTACTTTGTTGGATATGCTAAAGGTTTAGCCTATAGAGTATACAACAAAGTAACTAAAAAGGTCGTCGAGTCGTGCAACATTGAATGGCTCGAGGAAAATGCTACGGACGCTAGAGTTGGACCAGATTGGTTATATGATTATGCTGAATTATTTAAATCATTTAACATTTTGTCAAGTGTCCCTACAGATGCAGGTGTGTCTACTCCCAAACAGCCACTGTCCTTTGGTGATACTGAAGAAGAAGAACAGGCTGAAGGAAGTTCAAGAAATCATACCATTGACCAACCGGGAATGGTTTTCACTCGGCACCCTACGCCTCAACAAATGTCCCATCAATCCCCTGAAGGTGCTTCATCAAGCGGTGCTGCATCTAGTGGTTCAGGATCTGCACTATTTCCTGAATCCATTCCTGAAGACTGCATAGTTACAACTCCTTTAGTTCACCATACTGTAGCATCTAATGAGGGGGAGACTAGCAACACCACTGATGTTAATCAAAATGCTTCTACTGAAGACGAGACCGTACCTGACATGGAAATTCCTACAGGTGTCCAACGAAATCACCCTATAGAGAATGTGATTGGTCCTGTAGATGCAGGAGTTTTAACCAGGAGCCAATCAGGGACCATCAATACATGTTTATACTCTTGCTACATCTCACAAATAGAACCTAAAACTGTTGATATAGCTTTGCAGGAACCAGGTTGGGTAGATGCTATGCATGAAGAGCTGAACCAGTTTGAGAAGCTTGGAGTATGGAAACTTGTCAAGTTGCCAAAGGGAAAGCGCAAACTTGGAACTAGATGGGTGTTCAGAAACAAGCAAGACTCTGCAGGGGTTATTGTTCGAAATAAAGCACGATTGGTGGTCCAGGGTTTTCGACAAATAGAGGGTCTGGATTATGATGAAGTATATGCTCCGGTTTCCCGACTTAAAGCCATCCGGATCTTCTTAGCCTAAACGTCATATATGGGGTTCACTGTGTATCAGATGGACGTCAAGACAGCGTTTCTATATGGAGATGTGAAGGAAGAAATCTTTGTTGAGCAGCCACCGGGTTTTGTTCATCCAGATCATCCAGAATATGCCTACAAGCTCGATAAGGCATTGTATGGATTGCACCAAGCACCACGAGCTTGGTATGCTACTCTAACTGAGCATCTTCTGGCTCATGGGTACACACGTGGCACGATAGACCAGACTCTGTTTATCAAGAAAGTGGGCAAGGATCAGATCTTGGTTCAAATTTATGTCGATGATATTATCTTCGGATCTACAAGTGAGGGGCTTTGCAAGGAGTTTGAGAGAGTTATGAAAAAGAATTTTGAGATGAGTGCTCTCGGAGAAATGACACTGTTTTTGGGTTTACAAGTCAAACAAAATTCTCAAGGCATTCTTATTCATCAAGGGAAGTATGTGGATGATGTGCTAGCAAAATTTAAGCTTGCAGACGCAAAATCAGCTGAAACACCAATGGCTGAGAGACCGTTATTGACTGAAGATGAAGAAGGATCTCCTGTTGATCAACATCTTTATAGGTCTATGATCGGGTCGTTGATGTATCTGACAGCGAGCCATCCAGACATCATGTTTGCTGTCTGCAACTGCGCGAGATATCAGGCTAATCCTAAAACTTCTCATCTTACTGCTGTTAAACGAATCTTTCGGTACCTTAAAGGCCGACCTCGGTTTGGTCTGTGGTATCCGAGGGATTCCAATTTTGATCTGTTTGCGTTTTCTGATAGAAACTTTGGAGGCACTGATAGTGACAGGAAATCTACATCAGCTGGATGTCAATTTCTGGGTGACAGGCTCATTTCTTGGCAATGCAAGAAACAACAAATGGTGGCGATTTCCACAGCTGAAGCTGAGTATGTTGCCGCCTCTGCATCTTGCTCTCAGGTGGTGTGGATGCAACATCAATTGCAGGACTACGGTTTGACTTATCTCAACACTACTATTTACTGCGATAATGATGCTGCAATACAAATTGTTAAAAATCCTGTTTTTCACTCCAAAACCAAGCACATTGACATAAAAGTTCATTTTATTAGAGACTGCTTCGACAGAGGTCTTATTAAACTGGAGCAAATCGACACAGATGCAAATGCTGCCGATTTGTTTACAAAACCTGTAAGCAGCTCAAAATTCAAAGTGCTTGTGGATTTTCTGAAAATGATCCGGTATACCGACTGAGCATGTTTTTTTTAGTAAATTTGTTCATAAAGTTTTCTATTCATAGGTAGTTTTTTTATTTATGCACAAATTTAGGGGGAGAAATTTTGAATTGAAAAATACAAAAACATTGAAAAATTTTGAAAAATACAAAAACATTGAAAATTTAAAAAAATCCAAAAAGAAACATTGCATGTCTGGGAAATGAAATGAATTTTCACATTATGGTCGAGGGCTGACTCATGTAAGACCAGCATTGAAATAGTTTGACTCTAGTATGATGTGTTGGTAGGCTCTATCCATAAGACTGGAAACGTTGGTTGTTTCTATTTAGAACTAAATTAGTACATGACCTCAGGAAAGAAAATCACTTGGAATTAGCTCATGTCTATTTGAATGTCTGTATGTTGTCCCGATACACACAATTTTGGTCTGACTCTGAAATCTTCTCTGAAAAAGTCGTGTATCTCCTCTGCTGCATCCAGATATATGCTGACCTGGAGGTGCTAGGCAACGTCAGCTTCTGCTGCATCCAGATACATGCTGACCTAGCTGTACGTTGTCGCGCTGTAGATTAATTAAACACCCGAAAGAGGCCCTCAAGTGCCCAAAAGAAACCCAAGAAACCTATATCAAACTGAGAAAAACTCATTTGATCTGTATATTATACCATCTCTGCTTAAGATCTATTCTGTTCTTTTCTCAATCTATTCCCAGTTAAGATTTCAGAGATCTGGATTGGACTTGTGAAATATGTGGTAGGGAAGCTACTTGCATGATAGAGTGTGCTGTATATAACTCCGGGATTTGATTAGTATTTGTTTGGGTGTTCATTGTTAAGAAATCAAAACATGATAAAATTTGTTACAGGCAGTTATATGGAAAAAGTCTAGGGAGATGAGTTTAGGAGGACAAATATACTGGCAATCGTCTAGATCATTCAGTAGTAGATCAGTGTTGATAAGTGTGGTCAAGCCCGAAACCTGTGATTTGATCCCTGAGCAATTATGATATTTCCTTATTTTAATTTTTGAAAATAATATTTCGATATTATTTATTTTTTATGTTTGTAGGTTTTTGTTTCATAAAAACGTGCTTAGAAAGTTGAAGGGTTGTATAAAAAAAAGAGATTGAATTTTAATTGGATTATTAAAATAATTGGAAATATGTTTATAAATCCAATATTCAAACTGAATTGTGGTCTCGAATCGAGACTGTGGTCTCGAATCGAGACTGTGGTCTCGGCCCAAACTGTTCAAGGCCCGGCCCACAGATTTTAGATATTTAAAGGGATCTCGACTTGAGACCTCATTGTGCACTCGCAATCATCACTGTTACACTCAAAAACTCTCTCTCACTCTCCGTCGATTTCCTTCGTTTTCAGACGTTACTCCGGTCTCGACTTGCTGTTTTGAATCTGTTGAAGGTAGTCTGATGGATTTCATGATGATTAAGTTGAAGTTTTGCAGGTTCTCTTGAAGATTTGATGAAGAATGTTTGAACATCATATGAATATTTGAAGATGCTCATGAACCCTAAAATTGGATATGTTTTGGTCTTCAAAAATTTTGAAAGTGTTTTTGGATTTTGATCCAAATCGTAACAGATCAAAAGGTGTTTGGGAGGTCTCGACTCAGATTGAAGAACATACCTTAGGGACTCGAGATCTGTGTTTACGAGTCGCAACCTCATCAGTCTCGACTGAGGTCTCGAGTCAATGTTATATTGGTCTCGAGTAAAAAACAAAATGGTTTCGAGTGATTTTTCTTGTCTCGACTAAGGTCTCGACTCGAAACCTCATGGTCTTGACTCGAAATCTTATGATCTATGCTGACTTTTGCAATCTGAGTTGTTGACCAATGACTAACCTTGTTGACTGTTGACTAGTTGTGTTAACTATGAACATGTTTCGTCTTATTAACAAATTTCATCAAGTTAACAAATTCTTATGTGCTTAATGTTTCTGTTGTGTGTAGGATATGGATTTAAAGTTTATTTCTACACATAATCAAGCTGGATACTTAGCTGCTCCTCCAGAGAAGCACACGAAATTATATACGTCACTGATTAAAGGGTTGAATAGCTGCCGACTTATTCATGCACTAAGAGATAATCCAGTTGTCTATGAAAGTCTTGTTCAAGACTTTTGGAAGACAGCAAGATTTGAAGCACAAGGAGCTGATGGAAAGGGGATGATAGAAGCTGAGATTCAGAAGAAGAAGATTGTTATTACTGAGCAAATGATAAGAGAAGTTCTACAGTTTGGTGATAATGAATCTGATCCGATTGATCTTCCAAGTGGTACTGTAGAGGCTGTTTTGCCTCGTTTGAGCTACGAAGGAAAATATCCTTCACTCGTAAAGAAGTTTTTGCACCCGTATTGGCGTTTGCTGGCTCATATGTTTATTTTGTGTATGACAGAAAATCGAGGGGGAACAGATCAACTGAACATTACACAAACGGCTGCCTTTGTTGCACTTATTACAAATGGGCTGTTCAATTACTCGAAGTATATCTTTGAAGGGATGAAGATAAATGTTACAGGGATTCGAAAAGATAAATTTATTATGTATCCAAGATTTTTGCAGATGATCTTAAATGCTCGTTATTCTAATTTGGAGCGATCCGGTGATACTTTGGAGCTGAAACCCATGGGACCAGCATGTTTTGGTGCCCTTACGTCCAAGAAAGGCACTGAGAAGAAGTTTGAAGGGCGTATTCCATTAGAGAAATTTGGTCAGTTTGTAGAGACTGAAGATGTAGCTGCTGATCCAGTATTAGTACAACCTGTTCCAGTAAATGCAATGGTTGCTGAGGAGCATGATGTTCAAGGTGCTGTTGATAATGAGCCTGAGACAGAGATTTTAACAATCAACTCTGACGATGAGGGCATAGAGATTATGTGTGATTCAGGAGATGATGAAGAGCTTCCTCCTGAAAAAGAAGCTGATGTTGTTGTTTCTACTGTTCCGTCTGTGATTACTGCTGAGAGTTTGGCTTTGTTGTTAAAGTCTGTGACTGATAAGATGGGAAATCCTCCTTCTAATCTTACAGTATCCAATGAAGAGCCTAGTGAGAACCCAAAGGATCCTGATTCATTGCCCTTGAAGCGGAAAAGGAGGGATCATCGACTCGGAATGTATGTTGAACAAAACAAAGATCAATCTATGAATATTGCTGAAGATGATGATGGGTTGTATGACTTCGATTTTGAGAAAAGTGTCACTGATACCACCACCATTACTGAAGATATCTTTGAGTTTAACACTGACACTCAAAGAAATGATTTAGAGACCACCACTGCTGATGTTCAAGCTACAAATGTTGTTTCTGATTCTGCAGGTCCTTCTAGAGTTATTCATGACATGCCTAGCAGTTCAAGTGGTAAAAGACCTGAAGAGCCATTGAGAATGCCGTTTGATGATGACTCGAGTGATGATGATGAGTTCATTAGTATGAGAGAAATGAAGAAACGATTAATTGTGGTTGAGCAAGATTCGATTCATAAAGATGCCAAGATTATCCAACTTGAAGATACTATAGTACAAAAGAATCAACAAATTGAACAACTTCAAGGAGACGTCAGTTTACTGTTTAATATGGTTTATGATTTATGTGGAAAGCTGGAGAAGAAGTTTGGACAAGAGTTTTCTGATCCGACTGACGTAGAAAACAGAAGAAAAGCCTTTGAAAAAGATGATGCTGAAAGAAGTGCTGCTATGGAACAATACTTCAAAAGAGTTACTGATCTAGTTGCCGACAAAGAAAAGGCTGAAAGAATAAAAAAGAAAAGGGAGTTTGTAATTCTGAAGAACAAGAATCTTAATCAAGATGATGATGATGCTCAAGCAACTCATCATTTAATGGATGTTGGTGAAACTCTCTATGATAAAGTTGGAAATAGATCTGGTGTGGTCAGCTGGGGTTTTGATCATGATCGTCGAAGATGGTGGATAAAAAGGAAGGTTGGACCTGTTGAGTGGTACAAAAATCCAGCTCAGTTTCAGACTTTCACAAAGGTTGATTTGATAAACTTGTCTAAGTCACCTTATGTGGATGATAAACCTGGAGGTCGTGGATATTTGTTTTTCGAGAGATTGCAGAGGGAAGTTCTTCATAACTTTCCTTCGATGCACACTGCAGAGTCCATTGTTAAACCAGCTAAAGGCGTTAGAGATCCATATACAAACAAGCGAATGAAGATCGTGCACTGGCCAGTGACTAACAAGGAAAAGGTGATTCCTTTGGTGAGAAAGATTCCAAAAGGTGCTTTGAAGTCCCTGCATTTTTGGGCTTATGATGAGCGTCTAGGGCAGGCAGTAATTGTTTGTGATGATGATGTGAATTTTCGCTTGGTGGATCAAGTTGATTTGTTGAATCTTGCTTATGAAGATCTGGAAGTGTTAGCTCGCAATCAAATTAGAGCTACTGAAAAATATGAAGAAATTGCAAAAGAATGGACAAGTGCTGTTGCTTCAGCCATTCATATTCGCACAAGGGCTTTGGTGGGCTCAAAGATCGTTTGGGTGGTGATCGTGATAGTTGAAGACTCAAGAATCTCCATGCATAAACCTAGGGGAAGATTGTTGGAACCTTGAGGTTTATGCATAGAGAAATACAAATGTTTAGGGTTGGTCTTGTAATGTTTAACTAGTTATTTTGGGTCGCATGTATGTAATGGGTCTTAGGTGATCTCGAGTGGGATTAGGGATGGTCTCGATCCATCTTAGTATTTAAGCAAACCCTCATTGTGTTTAGAGGATTGATCAGTTTATCGAAGTTCAGGAGGCCAGTCGAGATCTTGGTGCTTGTCTTGTATCAGTCATCGTGACAAAGGTGAATGCAAGATTAGTGTTTTGGTTTGATTACATTTGTTCTCTTATTTATAGTTTTTCTTGAATCCACTTGTGTTTGGTTTCCGCACTTACACAAGTTATTGTTGATATCAGTGAGAGATCCTCACAAGTTTTACACCTGCATCTGTGCAAAGATTCTGCCCATTTTAGGCTGTCGCGTTGCGTGACGGCAGAGGGTCTTTGGTGTGTTGTAGCGCCACCACAAGGGTGACCAGCCAAACAAGTTTCAAACTTGGCAGAATTGACCCCTGGACCTTTAAAACCTCATAACTTCAATTTTAAGCACTTTTAACCCATGAAGTTTATATTTTTATGATCTATAACATATAACCAAACATCGTTAGGTCCGGTTTCGTTAAATGATAACCAAAAACACAAGTTTTGCCTCGTTGACGCTTTTAACCCTTTAATTACGAAAGTTAACGTATTTATCTCAAACGACATCGAAACCTTGTGAAATTTTCGTCACTTGTTCTTGGGAGTATAATTAATTGTTACAAAGCTCCAGGTTCGTCAAAAGGTTACTCAGAGGTATTAATTTAACATGTTGACACATTTAACCCTCGCGTCTTGTAAACTTTCACTTTCTTTCACAAACGGCTTCATACGTTTCACAATTTATTCGTTTAAGGGTATAAACATTGGGTAGGGTCGTTGAAAGGCAAAATTTTCAAATGTTGACACTTTGGATCCTTTCACATATATACTTTCTTCTTTTGTCAACTTTAGTCCCTCGAAATCAATTCATTACACGTTTAAAGTTCATGACACGTGTCGTTACTACATTGGACATGATTTTGCGAGGTGTTACAAGTCGCCTAAGCTTTGTTTTCTTTTCTTGTTCCTGTTATAGCTATACTGTTATGATTTCACCGGCTACTTCTTTAGTTAAGTTTGGCTACGGGTCTCTATTTTAGGCGTTCGACCAGTCAAATCAAAGCTTGAATCGAGGAGCACGTCGTTGCAAGGTCCCGGAGGGGCCTTGTCCAAGTTTCGGCTCATCTAGATCTTTGTAATTAGTTAGAAAATAAAATAAATACGTGTCACGGCCCTAGCCCCGGTTTGACCCGGTCCGGAGCCGCGGGACAGGAACCCGTGGTATTTGATTGATGTGACAGCGGAAGATTTTAACAGGATCTTTTTAAAACTTGAAATGCCCGATTATTTTATTTCATAATTCGGGATAAACCCCGTAATTTACAATAGAGGAATTTTACTAGGAAATTCCCTGATTTATTAAAACATGTTTATTTATTTTTAACTGAGCCACCTCTTCAAGCTTGTTAGTGCTCCGTAGCACGTTTTCCTTGAATTACAGCAGGTCGCCTGAAACATGTTTTAAAAATATTTTGTTAGCGGGGAAATACTGGTGAATCATTCATTTTGACAAAATGACACGTAGTTATAAATTGCAGCATAAGAGCGATTACAATGGCTTCTATCTTATTTTTATCTGGCGCCTTGTCACCCGTGTGACGATGGTCATACCACTATTGGGTCCCACCCCAAGTAGTGACGTTTATCACTGTTAGGATTTATTAGCCTAACCGTGAGAAATTAGTAATGTGCACAATACCCCACTAGCCAATGATTTAAGATAACCACGACTTACTCCCTGTTATTATAATATTTGAAAATGGAGTATTGTAAAATACTTTTGGTAAAAAGAGAATGACTCACATTGCAGATTTAACGGGTAGAGTCTAGCCTACTGATTAGCCTAATAACCTATTTTAAATAACAATGCACATGAACGAGGTCACTAACTAATACAGCATTTACGATAACTCACGAGATTAAAACCTTCACAACGAATGACAAAGTGCAATACTTAAACATCCATCGAATTCACGACGAATGACAAAGTATAAACCCAATTTGAGCAGCACTTAAACATTCATTGGATAGTTTCAATCGATCGGACATTGAATCGTAGCAGCGATCGAGTTAATACCGGGTATCGTAGCAGCGCCTCGCTATATTGAAAGTAATATTCAAATTTGGACAGTGTAACTTCGTTTTTGAATTGAGATTTCGACATCAGAGGACTGCTCGTTGCTCGATCTATTTATAGGTGAAATTTAGGGCTCACGCGGCCCGCATGAACCTTCGGCCATACCTTACGCGGCCCGCGTAGCCACCTAGTCTACGTGTAGGTCTAGTTGGTCACGAGTAGGGTCGACAGGTGTATGCCACGTGTCTCGGGAACGCTTATCCGGTCAACCCACATATTGACGCGGCCCACGTAAGGCTAAGCTAATCCTTACGCGGCCCGCCTGAAACCCACTAATCTTGATTTCTTAGTTTTTTATATACAATGGTGTTCCAGGGGCTCGGGTTTTTACTTACGGGTCAAATTGTGACATTTTTAAGAGTCCTTACATCCTCCCCACCTTATTTAAAATCTCGTCCTCGAGATTCACTGGAATAAGTGAGGATACTTTTTAGCTTCATTTCCGATTCCAGCTCCCAAGTGTATTCGGGTCCTCGTTTCGACTCCCACTTGACTTTGACCAGCACTAGTCGTTTGTGCTTGAGAAACTTAATCTTTCGGTCTTCTATTTGTATTGGTTTCTCTACGAATTTTAACTTTTCATTTACCTCTATATCCTGAAGAGGTACTACCAGTGATTCGTCTGATAAACACTTCTTGAGATTGGATACATGAAATACATCATGTACCCCGGCTAGTTCTTCTGGTAGTTGTAAGCGATAGGCAACTGGTCCTATATGTTGGATCACTGAAAATGGTCCTACGTATCTTGGACTTAGCTTTCCCTTCTTACCTAACCGTACTACTCCTTTCCAAGGAGAAACTTTCAAGAGTACTCTATCTCCAACTTGAAATTCTAATGGTTTGCGTCGATTGTCGGCATAGCTCTTTTGACGATCTCGAGCAGTTTTCAGTCTTTCCTTGATCTGAGTGATCTTGTCGGTGGTCTCTTGCACGATTTCAGGACCTGATAATTGACTCTCTCCTATTTCTGCCCATCAAACTGGAGTTCTGCACTTGCGTCCATACAGTGCTTCGAATGGGGCAGCGTCGATGCTTGAATGATAACTATTATTATAGGAGAATTCAATTAAGGGTAAATGGTTGTCCCAGTTTCCACCAAAATCTAGTACACATGCCCGGAGCATGTCTTCCAGGGTTTGTATTGTCCTTTCACTTTGTCCGTCTGTTTGAGGATGATATGCAGTACTTAAATTTAGTCGGGTTCCCATTGCTTCCTGGAAACTAGTCCAGAAATGGGATGTGAAACGACTATCCCTATCTGATACAATGGAGAGTGGAACTCCATGTAAGGATACTACTTCGTCTACATACAACTTGGCTAACCTTTCCATGCTAAAGGTTTCCATGGGTAGAAAATGAGCTGACTTGGTTAATCGATCCACAATCACCCAAATCGCATCATTATCTTTCCTGGTTTTGGGTAACTTAGTAACAAGGTCCATTGTTATAAGCTCCCATTTCCATACAGGCATTTCTAATTGTTGAAGTAGACCCGAAGGTTTCTGGTGTTCTGCCTTGACTTGTGAACAAGTAAGACACTTAGAAACATATCTAGCTATGTCCTTTTTTCATTCCTATCTACCAAAAATTATTCCTTAAATCTTGGTACATTTTATTGTTACCAGGATGCATGGTATACCTAGACTTATGGGCTTCCTCTAAAATCTTATTTCTCAAATTTCCTTGCTTAGGTACCCAAATCCTTTTCTTGTGAAATCTCCAAATTCCATCATTTCCTTGCTCTAATTCTTTTATTCTTCCTTTCATTCTTTCAGCATCATCTTTGATTGCTGTTTCCTGAACATTCTTTAATTGTTCCATTAAGTCTAATTGTAAACTTAATCTAAGAGCACGAACTCGTCGTTGTTTCTCATGATACTTACGACTTAAGGCATCTGCAACTACGTTTGCCTTTCCGTCATGATATTGGATATCACAGTCGTAGTCACTTAGGATTTCCATCCATCTCCTCTGCCTCATATTTAATTCTTTTTGCCCAAATATGTACCTTAAACTTTTGTGATCCGTATAGACAATAAACTTACTTCCATACAGGTAATGTCTCCAAATCTTAAGGGCAAAAATTATGGCTCCTAATTCTAAGTCATGAGTCGTATAGTTTTCCTCGTGCTTTTTCAATTGCCTTGAAGCATACACAATTACCTTCTTGCGTTGCATTAGCACACATCCTAATCCTAGCTTTGAAGCATCACAATATAATTCAAAATCCTCTGTTCCTTCTGGCAAGGCTAGGATTGGGGCATTTGTTAACTTTTGTTTTAAAATCTTAAAGGCTTCTTCTTGCTTAGGTACCCATTCAAACTTAACTTCTTTACAGGTTAGCTTAGTTAATGGTACAACTATCTTGGAAAAATCCTTAATAAAGCGTCTATAGTATCCAGCTAATCCTAAAAAGCTTCTAACTTCCGTAGCTGATTGTGGAACCTTCCATTTGGTGATTGCTTCTATTTTAGCAGGATCTACGTGAATACCTTCGTGGTTCACCATGTGTCCTAAAAATTGCACTTCCTGTAACCAAAATTCACACTTCGAGAATTTGGCGTAAAGCTTTTCTTTTCTTAACAAAGTTAAGAGTGCATGCAAGTGCTCACAATGTTCCTCCTGACTTTTGGAATAAATAAGTATATCGTCGATGAAGAAAATTACAAATTTATCCAAGTATGGTTTACAAATTCTATTCATCATGTCCATAAATGTTGCAGGTGCATTTGTTAATCCGAAGGGCATGACTGTAAACTCGTAATGACCATACCTAGTTGTGAAAGCAGTTTTAGGTATGTCTTCTTCTTGTACCTTCAACTGATGATATCCGGAGCGTAAGTCGATCTTAGAAAAGTATATAGCTCCTTGAAGTTGATCGAAAAGATCATCAATCCTAGGTAATGGGTATCAATTTTTAATTGTAACCTTATTTAATTCCCTATAATCAATACACATTCGCATCGAACCATCCTTTTTCTTTACAAACAATACTGGTGCTCCCCAAGGGGATGAACTAGGTTGTATGAATCCTTTACTTAACAATTCATCTAATTGTTTCTTTAGTTCTAGCATTTCTGTGGGTGCTAACTGATAAGGTGCCTTGGCTATCGGTGTAATTCCGGGAATTAGATGAATCCTAAATTCTACTTCCCTATCTGGTGGTAATCCTGGTAACACTTCTGGGAATACATCTGGGTATTCTGAAACTACAGGAATTTCCTTAAGTTCTTTACCCTTAGTGTTAATGATTACTGAAATCATATACACTATTCCTTGCTTTCGTTTATAACTAGCAACTTTCATTACTGAAATGAACTTCATGGGTTTACTTGGCTTATCTCCTGTAATCACAATTACTTCTCCTGTGGGGGTATTAATTTCTACGGAATTTTTGTCACAAAGAATTCAAGCATGGTTGGCTATTAACCAATCCATTCCTAATACTACATCGAATCCGGCTAAATTCATAGGTAACAGGTTTGCAGAAAATTTGTGACCTAAGAGTTCTATCTTTTCTTCTCGCAAAACCTTATTTATGTTAACAGAATTTCCATCTGCCATTTTGACTGTCAAAATCTGCCTAAGGTTGGTTAAGGGTAAATTTAGAGCTTGACAGAATGAAGTATTGATAAAACTTTGGTTTGTACCAGAGTCAAATAATACTTTTGCATACACGTTGTGGACTAGGAATGTACCAGCTATCACGTCAGGAATTAGTTCGGCTTCCTGCGTAGTCAGTTGGAAAGCTCTTACGTTCTTCTTTGTAGCTCCTTCTGCAGGTTTAGCTTTGTTGTCAGCTGGTTTAACTAATTTCGGGCAGTCTGGCCTGAAATGTCCAGCTTCTCCACAATTGTAGCAAACTGTTGCTTTCTTCTTCCTGCAGTCTTCCTCTTGGTGTCCTGGAATTTTGCAAAAATTGCAATATCCCTGGCATCTTCCAAAATGCTTTCTTTTGCAGGAATTGCAAAATGGAACAGTGGAAGATTGTCCAGCTCCTTTTCTCCTGAAACTACTACGGTTACCCACACGGAATCCTTGGGTAATCTTTTGGGCTACTTCCTTTTTCTGGTTTTCTTCACTTGTGCGTACCAGTTCGTCAGTTAGGGTGTTAGCTAATTCTACCGCATCGTCAATAGTGTGAGGTCTCGCAGCTTTAACGATATTACGGATTTCACCAATCAATCCCCAAATATAGCGGGAAATAAGCACCGGTTCTGGCGAAGCCAGGGTTGGTACTACTCTCGCATACTCGAAGAATGTCGAAGTATACCCGCGACAATCTACACCAATCATCCGATGGTTCAGGAACTTATTCGCCATTTGTTCCTTTTCATATTCGGGACATAATTTTCTTTCCATTAGCTGTTTAAATTCTTCCCAACTCATGGCATAGGCCATGTTACTTCCTTTGGCTTGAAGTACCGTATTCCACCATTCTAGCGCCCCTTCTTTGAAAATATGTGACGCATACATGGCCTTGCCTTTCTCAGCACATTTACTTATCATAAGTACTGCTTCGGTTTTCTCCAACCAACGCAGTGCTGCAGTTGCCCCTTCATTGCCTGCAAATTCAGCTGGTTTACAAGCAAGAAATTCTTTGTAAGTGCAACCACGCGTTGCAGTTTTCATTTTCTTAGGGAGTGGGGCCTGCCGTGGATCATTATCGTTGTTAGTATGATTGCCACCTCCGTTTACACTATTACTAAAGTTATCTTCTTGGGTACGTTTACTAGGAATGATTTGTTGAGATTCAACAGGTTTCTGGACAGCAGCAAGGATTGTTGGAATACAATTGGCTATTCCTTGAGCAACGATATTCTCGATATCTTGCCTAGTCATAAATTGATCTTCCGGATTTTGTTCAGATTGGTTCACTTCATTAACTGGTTCATTATTAGCAGGTTCCATCTGGTAATTAATATGTATAAAAATTATTAGCATAAAATAAATAATAGCTATATGCAATAATCACACAATACAACATACGTATAGCCAAAATAGTCGATTTCTCGTCGTCCATTTCTTTTTATTTTATATTATGCATCAGTACACACCATTATCTTACAAAAGTTTTATTTGTAGGTTATTTTACAGACTTATTTTATTATTATTATTATTACTATTATACAATCACAGTTTCACCACTATCCTATCCCTAGGCACTTTAGAAGTGACGTTCCCTCTCGTCGTACTTCCAGGAGATCTGTTCTCCTACCTCCCGAATCCTATTTCCTGCACCTATTAGCTCTTCGCCAAAATGGCGGAGTTCAACTAAGTTTTCATTACTCATTGGTGGATTTGGTATAGGTTCTGGGTCGAACTGAGGGAAAAAGGTATAAGGGTTATTGAGAAGGTTTTGAAACTGCCAGTCGTTAGTCCACCACTCGTCCATTCCTAGAGGTTGCGTGTGGATCAAAGGTTCTGGGATGGCTGGTTCCAAATTTATGGGAAGTTGAGTTTCGGCAGGATAAGGGTAGAGGTTGGTATTGATAGGTCTAATGATATCACAGCTTACCAATATGCGATCCAACTCCTCTTGTAATGGCAACTCCTCGACTTGTTTAGAACTTTCCCCAATTTCCATTTCTACTTGCCTGGAATCTTCTCCGATCGCAATTCCTTTTCCTTTATCTATGGGATTCTCTATTTTAGGAACCTTTCTAGTTACTGGTTTCCTCCTGCGTACACGCCTCCAGCCTACAAATCTTCTTCTTTTCATAGGCTTTGGTTTCTCCGGAGGTGGAGCTTGGAATTCCATAGGTTCTTCCACGTCGGCTATGTAACCAGTGAAGTCATTGGAAACTTCTATTTTCACCGGATAAAGATTGAGATTCTGAAGGGCTTCAGATAACTCATTCATGCTGTTTAGCATATATGCAAAAATGTACACAAAATGCCAAGTTAAAATTTATAATAAAATATTTAAGTATTATTACATACCGTGTGACTTAATTTGATACAAAGGACAACTGAAAATTAAAACATACTAGGGTTTATTGTAAATTTATTTATTTACTAGGTAACATTTTCCTTAGAGTTTCTAGCTTGTAGATGGTATGGGTGTTAGTACTGGGTCAGGATATTTAAAATTTTGCATTTACTGCTACAGTGGCTAACATATAGAGATCTGCTCATTTTTCATCTAATTCATCTTCCCATGGTGGGTTATTGCCTATTTCCTGAGTTTTCTGATTAACCCTCACTTCTTTTGGTTGTGACTTCTTCATTTTCTCTTGGCTTTTCCTAATAATTAAACTTCTTTTATTAGGAGAAAGTGGTTTCTCATATTGTGCCTTACGAACAAATATTCCTTCCTCAGGATTTGCGGAGTGTTTTGAGGATGATGATCCTTTTTCTTTCGGTGTAGTATCTAATTTATGATAGATGTCCGAAAGTCTTTGTTTACCCATACAGTAAACAATTATTCAAATAATAAAACACGTAATCACAAAATGGCAATCAGTAAAAATTAAGTATTTTCTTAAATACTTAATTGGCTTAAATCAGTGGCTCTGATACCACCTTTTCCTGTCACGGCCCCTGCCCCGGTTTGACCCGGTCCGGAGCCGCGGGACAGGAACCCGTGGTATTTGATTGATGTGATAGCAGAAGATTTTAACAGGATCTTTTTAAAACTTGAAATGCCCGATTATTTTATTTCATAATTCAGGATAAACCCCGTAATTTACAATAGAGGAATTTTACTAGGAAATTCCTTGATTTATTAAAACATGTTTATTTATTTTTAACCGAGCCACCTCTTCAAGCTTGTTAGTGCTCCGTAGCACGTTTTCCTTGAATTACAGCAGGTCGCCTGAAACATGTTTTAAAAATATTTTGTCAGCGGGGAAATACTGGTGAATCATTCATTTTGACAAAATGACACGTAGTTATAAATTACAGCATAAGAGCGATTACAATGGCTTCTATCTTATTTTTATCTGGCGCCTTGTCACCCGTGTGACGATGGTCATACCACTATTGGGTCCCACCCCAAGTAGTGACGTTTGTCACTGTTAGGATTTATTAGCCTAACCGTGAGAAATTAGTAATGTGCACAATACCCCACTAGCCAGTGATTTAAGATAACCACGACTTACTCCCTGTAATTATAATATTTAAAAATTGAGTATTGTAAAATACTTTTGATAAAAAGAGAATGACTCACATTGCAGATTTAACGGGTAGAGTCTAGCCTACTGATTAGCCTGATAACCTATTTTAAATAACAATGCACACGAACGAGGTCAGTAACTAATACAACATTTACGATAACTCACGAAATTAAAACCTTCACAACGAATGACAAAGTGCAATACTTAAACATCCATCGAATTCACGACGAATGACAAAGTATAAACCCAATTTGAGCAACACTTAAACATTCATCGGATAGTTTCAATCGATCGGACATTGAATCGTAGCAGCAATCGAGTTAATACCCGGTATCGTAGCAGCGCCTCACTATATTGAAAGTAATATTCGAATTTGGACAGTGTAACTTCGTTTTTGAATTGAGCTTTCGACATCAGAGGACTGCTCGTTGCTCGATCTATTTATAGGTGAAATTTAGGGCTCACGCGGCCTGCATGAACCTTCGGCCATACCTTACGCAGCCCGCGTAGCCACCTAGTCTACGCGTAGGTCTAGTTGGTCACGAGTAGGGTCGACAGGTGTATGCCACGTGTCTCGGGAAAGCTTATCCGGTCAACCCACATATTGACGCGGCCCACGTAAGGCTAAGCTAATCCTTACGCGGCCCGCCTGAAACCCACTAATCTTGATTTCTTAGTTTTTTATATACAGTGGTGTTCCAGGGGCTCGGGTTTTTACTTACGGGTCAAATTGTGACATTTTTAAGAGTCCTTACAATACGCTTTATTGATAACAATTAAAATGTGAAACTTTCAAGATAAGTCAATAACTGGGATGCAAATTATTATACGAAAGCTCTTAACATATTAAATTATGTCTTAAAAATACATACATCTGACCCATCTCCATCTCAAATTTAAAAAATATCAAGCAAAACAAAATCAAGACTTCAATTTTTACATTTGAATTCTTTGGAACCTTTTCTAGACCTGGCTGTGGGCAATTTTAAAACATGATATATCCAATAAATATCATAAATTGCCCTCTTTCGTGTATCGCAAAGTTAATTGGTTTGATGTATAGGAGGTTAGCATATAGTAGTTTCAATGGATTTTTTACTATGAGAATGTACCGTTAACAAATTCAACAGTGAAAAAACTGAAACTTTTCCCCGGTTACATTGAATCAGTTTGGATTGTGTTAAATGGTCCTTAGCATTGTGATGGTTCTTGGATGATTGTCTTAGCATCTATCGTACGCGAGTCGCAGATTTGTTACAAAGTTTTTCCGATGTTAGTTTCATTTTCATAGTCACGGTTAGGAGAACTTTTGATGCATGGTTGCAGCTTCAAGAAAGCATCAATTAATAGAGGTTTTAAAACACCAACTACAAAACGTGGCAACCAAACACCAAAAGACACCATGATTCATTTCATCAAACACCTTAGTTGCACAGTTTCATGGCAAGAAATAAAAGCTCAGGCAAAACCATCATAGTCTTTGAAATTTGGCAACACACCACAGGTTCAAGACTATCGAATTATAGAGGTTTTAAACAACATATACAATATATATAAGACTTTTTGCACATTGTACAACTACATGAAGCGCATTTGTGTTACAAGTTTATAATATACTAGTATTAAACCCTGCGTGTTGCGCCGTGGTTCCTGAATTGTTCTATATAACTTCTTAGGTAAACAATAACAAATATGGTTATAATGTTGCAACAAATTGAGTACAAACCTTTATAGCTATAAGTTACACATTAAGTTGCAATCTGACCCGCTACCAATAGAATGTGACTTGCAATCTGACCTATGAAATACCACCTTGTTTTTAACCTGTTGTAAAATACAATGAGCTTTGCCAAAATAACCTCTTCTTTGTGCTTTTAGAGATCCATCTTCAATAGTTATGCTGGAATCAAAGAAACAAAATACGAGGTAATTAAGAACCATAAACTGTATCACAGAGCCTAACCAATTGTTAATCACATTCAGGGGATTAATTAGGACTCACCGGTCAAAACATGGCCATCATGAAGGATCGACTCAGGGTTTACCTGTAAACACAGTGACGCCAGAAACGGAAGCAGGTGCAAATCGACAATGGTGCACTTTTGCTTCCTCATTAAAAAGACTTGAACTACAACACCCACTTATTGTGGCAAACCGGTACAAATATTCGATCTTTATCTTCAAACCAAACATCGCCGTTGTCTATAATAAAAAAAAAATTGTTTTTTTTTTTCATCCCACTTGAATATAAGTTGAATGAAAATTTAAATGAATCCATGTAAAAGAGAGGCTCAAAATGTTTCAATATTTTTTGCCCATACTTGTCTCCCTAGATTAGTTACAATTCAATATTTAGCCAAATCATAACCAAACTAAACAAACACCTATAATTGAAGATCTTTCTTGATCTTTTTTAACTTCCTAAAAGTCAATCTTTGTGGTTGATGTTCATACCAACATATAACAAAATTCATTTGGTTATGATCACATTTAATGTATTACTCTCCAACCCTATATTGAAAATGGTAGATTTTGAAGTTACAGAGAGAAGAAGAAGGGAGAATATAGGGTAAAATTGACTAAAATACCCTTTCTCTTTATTTTAACATTTGCCACATGTCATAATCATATTGTTTCATATCTTTTCTAGCCAAAATAAACTTCCTATTTGATTCTCTCCCATATTTATTGTTATCTTTTTATCATCTATGTTTATCAATTTTTATTATATATTTCTTTTTTGAAAATATATATTATACTATTTAGATATATTAAATGTGCAAAATGAAACTTAGTATTTAACTCTTAACAAGTTTCCCATTTATATAATAATTAGTAATATTTTATTATTTAAAAATTCAGATATCACAGAGGCATGCAACGGACCCCACCTCTCAAGGGCTTAACGCCCGTTATTGGAAGATGACATTAGCTACGCCCCACATTAACAACGGGTAGTGGTGTTTGCTGCCTATGCCTGGTGAGGTGGCACGAGACGCAACCCACTACCCAAAGCCTCATGAATTAGAAGTAAACTTATTTATTATAGAGTGTAAAGTTGAATTTGTATCTTAATCTTTTAATTATACTACCAAGTAAACTAAAAATTAAAATATATATTTTTGAAAGGGGGGGGGGCAAGTTTTTAGCCCATAGCGCCGAGGGAGGGCGCCGAGAGGGGGGGGGGGGTTCCCTGGCGCTATGGCCTCATATGGAGCCCCATAACACGCAACTACACCTAGCGTGCTAGTTATAATTGTATTGTAAGCTAACTGTTATAATTCTTACGATACTAAAATATATATGTATAATAAATTTGGTATAGTCATTCAAAAATATATATATGTAAATTACTATTTTTATAAATTATAATTATTAAAAGTTTTAACGAGAAAAAGTATGTTTATTTTGTTATAGATAAAAATAAAAGAAAATATGTGGACGTAAGTGAGGGTATTTTCTAAGTAAAGGTATGGAAGACAGTTTTGATTAGGATAATTAGACCAAGTTGTAAAACAATTTATAAAAGGTCGACATAATTAGTAAATGAGACCGTTGTATGAATAAATCAACAAGTTAACATCATGTAATAAATTTTGTGTTTATTAATGTCCCCACACCCTTCTACATGATGGTGAGTAGCTCAATTGGTTTTACCTTATTTCTTTGAGTATAGTACACGTGGCTTAACATAATTTTGGATTTGATGTTTATCTTTTCAAAAGTATATCGATTGTTTACACTTTATAACACATTTAATTCCTAACTTTACCAAAAGTCACATGGATGACACCAGTGGTTTGCACTTATTAACGAATTTAGTCCCTAACTTGGACATGCTTGAATCTTAAGATTTGTTGGTTAGGGACTAAATACGTTATAAAGTGCACACCACAAAGACCATCCGTGTACTTTTGAAAAGCCAAGGACCAAATCCAATGTTTTGGTAATTCACAGAGGCCATGTAACACTCTAAAATCCTAATTTTGACTATCGTGTTTAATTTGAGTACAACTAGAAATACTTAACCTAGTTAATTAATGTTCTCTTTAAAGAAGAAATAAGTGGTGTCCAAATAAAACAACTAATGAAACAATAGGGTGAAATTGGTCGCAAATCTTGTGTATGAACCTTGATTATTGATCATCTAGACTTTATTAGCCACAAGGTAAGTTGCAAATTTATGTTAGATGAAGTTTTATATGAAGAGGAACTTGAAAGTACTAATCTTGAATAATTTGATAGTATGATATAAATTTGTAAAATCCACCGGAAACAGGTCTCGTACAAACCCGACCCAAACCGGATTCTATGTTTTAAAATAAAAATGGGATTTTTATTCTACTTTTTTAGCATTGTAATTATATTAATGTTTTAAGTTTTAATATCTAACTTATAATAAAAGACTTCAAATAATACCACATGGCATTCTCTCCTTCAACCTCATAAATTTTAGGTTTTTTTGCATATTTCCCCTTAAAAAACTTTTAAATTGCATATTTACCGAAGCCTAAAATAAAATTGCATATTTCCCCTCTATTAACTACTAAAATTGAAAATTTACCCGTTTGATTTAATTTATTAAAATTAAATTATGTAATGACAATTTTACCCTTACTTTTGCCTAACTTTAGAAAATTGCATATTTACCCATTCTTTTACTAGTTTTTGTCTTTTTTCGCTACTTGAGTCTTTTACTAAGTTATTTTGTTTTCATTATTTTTCCTTACACGAAAGAGTAACAATCATAAAATCATCAAAGTTGTATGTGTATGTATCAATCTATAAACATTTTTTATCGCCAAAACAATATCGTTTCCTAAATGAGTTCTTAGCCAACCGAAAGTAGCCTCCATATTTTAATTTTATCTGATACTTGGATATTATTTGAAAAACATTTGACTTAAGTATTGGTGATTGAGCCATATTCTCCCATGTTGGTGTATCTACGTTTTCATCATCCATGTTGAATTATTCAACTGTAACAAAAAAAAATACATGAATTCAATAAAAAACAAAACGTGTACTGCTGTTTTACTTTTTTGTTTAGCAAATTAAGGTGCTGTTTGTTTTTTGTTAAAAGAGCTTCAGGACCTCTTTTGTCTTCACCAAGCAGACCACGCGCAGACATAGGTGTCTGCAGCTTGTTTGTTTTTCAGGAGACAATTCATTAAAAAACCTCTTCAGAAGCTCTTCCTCGGGCAGATCCTATCTTACCTCTTCACATACCTCTTCAACCTCTTACAAACACAAAACTCTCAAAACCCTAGTTCCCTTCTCCATTCCTCAGCCGACCTCCCCTGCTCCTCCACCTCCAGCCGCCGCCACGCCGAGCACCACCTTCTCCAGCCGCCCCCACGCTGCCCTCCACCCCTCCCGCAGTCGTTCTCCACCGCCGAGCACCACCGCCACGCCGATCTGAACCCTTCCACAGCTGCAGCCCCTTGTATCTCCACTCCTCCTCCAACATCAGGTAATATAATATATTGGTAGATACAATGTTTGCATATAGATGTTGGGTGTTTAATTTTAAAGCTCTCTTCTTTCTGTTCATATTATTTGAATCGATCTGCAAATGCTCTTGTGGTTGTTGAAGGTTTTTAATTTTAAAGAGTGGGCCTTTTTATATTGTCTTTGTTGAAGTAAAATTTAAAGCTTTGGTCTTTTTGGATTGCTGGTCATATTTGAATCGTCTTCGTCTTCAAAAATGTTGCTTGACACCATCTTCAAAAGTTCTGCTTTCAGGCTTCACTCTTTTGAATTGGCAAGTAAATAGGTCATATAATTATTGTTTTCTTTGAATTTATGTGTGTATATATACGTGTATGAAGGATGTGTGAGGGTTTTTTTTTTTTTTTTTTTTTTTTTTTTTTTATCATAGTTGTGAGTGTTGACATGTGTGTCAACAGATGATTTTGATATATTATGGTGTTTTTATATAGTAGATTATCATATGAACTGATGCATATAGTATATTTTATCTAGTATACTTTATAGAGGATGGGAGAGTTTTTTTTATCATAGTTTTTTTAATTATTTTTGAGTTAAATTTTTTATCATACTTTATGGAATATTTCGCTTCGCTTATTTCAGCAGTTTGCAGAAGTAAAAAAAACAAACAGTCTTCTTCTTGCAGACTGCAGACATTTGGTCCAGCACTTCTGCTACAGATGTTATCCGCAGACTCCAGACGTTTTACCTCAGAAAAAACAAACAACACCTAAATGAGTATTTTTCTTATTGACTTTTATTGCACCACAGTTGAATTTTTAAATTGATTTCTTGCTTCAAGATATGTATGATAGATGACAAACGACAAACGTACTGTTACAAAAATTGTTGTTTTAAATTGATTTCATGACTTTTGGTTACATTGATTTAGGGCCGGCCCCTAGAGGGGGTGTGGGGTGGGCCACCGCTCAGGGCCCAAATCCTATTGGGACCCGATTTATTTTTTCAAAAAAAGGAGTAAATTTCCGTTTTGCTCCCTATTGTTTGGTCAATTTAACGGTTTTGCCCAAAACCTTTAAAAATAGCCATTTTTCTCCAATAGTTTGCTATGGTTTTTCTAATTTGCTCCCCACGTTTAACTCCATCTAAATTGTCGGGAGCAAAATGGAAAAACCATAGAAAACTATTAGAGGAAAATGTCTATTTTTAAATGTTTGGGGCAAAATCGTTAAAGTGACCAAACCACAGGGAGAAAAACGGAAGTTTACTCTAAAAAAAGTGTTATATATATATATATATATATATAGGGGACCGCTAAAATGAAAACCACCTCCAGTTGTAAGAACCGTGAGAACTTTTTTATCCGGGGCGAGGTGGACCAAATTTTTTTTTCATAAATGTAGATGCGTGTATTATAAACACATTTGTAAAAAAAAATTTCAAAAAAAAATGTCGTTTGTGTAGTTTTGAGCACCACAAGTTTGTGTTTACGGCACAAACTTGTGGTGCTCAAAACTACACACACGACATTTTTTTTGAATTTTTTTTACAAATGTGTTTATAATACACGCATCTACGTTTATGAAAAAAAAATTTGGTCCAACTCGCCCCGTACGGTGTAGTTTTCACGGTTCTTACAACTGGAGGTGGTTTTCATTTTAGCGGTCCCCTGTATATATATATATTAAATGTGTATATCTATACGTTGTTTCAAGTTAATAAACAAGTAGGAAACTTGCTCGGGTGGTCTCTGTTTCCAAGTTAAAACAGTTAGACGATGATCGCCGAAGTTCGATTCCCCCTCCAAGGCTTTTGAGCCTAATTTATTTCTATTTTCTTTCATTTTTTCCATTTAATTTTTTCTTTTTTTCCCTTTCAAGGCTTTTCAGCCTAATTTATTTCTTCTATCTTTTATTTTCTTTCCCATTTAATTTTTCCTTTTTTTAATCATTTTCCATTGTCTTTCAATTCTAAATTTTGTTTTTCATTTTAATGATCTCTAGATCAAGTGGTGGAAGGTTTGCATTTCTCTTGAGTGATGCAAGTTCAACTCTCACTTGGTGCAGAGTGAGACATTGGTGGGCAATGACAGGAGACCCAGGGAAACTTGGGTTCGATCCTTGAGCCAAACGGGTTTTACCGGTAATTTCATCGTCGTGCCTATGAGCGGGTGGGTTACCGGGTTTTCCCCGGAATTGGTGGAGGACTCGGGTTACTCTCGGAGTACTCCGTTTGGTCCAGTGGCTGTCCCGAGAGTGCTCGGGATTGATTCTGTTGGCCGTTCAAAAAAAAAAAAAAAACTGAAATCTTATATTATTATTCACTTATTTTGTTTCTCATTTTAAAACTGAAATCTTATATTATTATTTACTTTCTTAATTCTTTTTATTATTTAAAATAATTACAACTAAACAACTATTTAAAACGTTTCTTTCCTTTTATTTTATAATTTAAAACTAATGAAGAAAACACGAGAAAATATTATGGCTATATTTTTTTGGATTTTTTAATTCTGTTTTCATAGCGAATGCATCAGAACAGACAAAGTTTTTATCATACGTAACGTGCGGGTTTGATCCCACTAGTTTTCATATATTTCTGACTTTATATATATATATACACACACTTTTAAAAAAATGTATATTTAGCGGCCCATTTTTTCATTTATTCTTGTGTTCTCTAGTGTATACATATGTATTGATTCAAATATATTTATCTTTTCTTTCTAAAATTAAGTTTTTGACTTTATATTGTAGGGGCCCGTTTTTTTCACTCGCCCAGGACCAAAATTATTTTGATGATTCTCAGAGACGGCCCTGCATTGATTGATCACTGCTTCCATCTCACTGAAACAGCCAAGCATCAGATATGCAGATAATATGCAAGCATAATCTCTACCCGATGCAAGAATGTCTATGACTTCATCATTCTTTAAAGATGAAGGGCACAAACTTATCCATATAAAAGTTTAATTATCTCGAGAAACATTCTGGCTTTTTGGTTCTTTAACAACGTTCCACCTAGGGGTGTTCATCGAATCGAATATCAAATTTTCGAATTATTCGAATAATTTTTATTTTCCCTTGAATTCGTATTCGATTCGAATTCGATTAAAATCTACCAAATTCGATTCGAATTTGTATTCGAATAAAAAACCCAATTCGTATTCGATTAAAAATTCGAATTCGAATCGAATTCGAATAAATTCGATTTGATTTAGATTCTTTAAAAACATGTAAAAAAACTATCAAAATGATACATAAATTTTAAAGCAACCATAAAGCACGATGTCATATTAAAACATTTCAAATAAAGTATCATAAATCTAAAATTCAAAACGAGAAGTCAGGAATAACCACTCCACATTACAAGTTAATATTTTTAGGGTTAAAAATCTATTGATAGATTTGTTACTTAGGTTTTAGTTATGGGCCATGTAGTTGGTTTAATACTGGGTAATTTTAATACTTAGAATAAATTTTGAAAATAATTTATAGTATAACCTAATAAAAGTTATATATGTATTATATATAAAATTAATAAATAAAAATATATAATTTTTATTCGAATTTCGAATCGAATCGAATTTGAAATTGTAAATTCGTATTCGATTCGTATTTGATTTACTTGACTCGAATTGAATCAAATTCGAATTCGAATTCTTATAATCGAAACAAATTCTTGATAATCGAATCGAATTTAAACAAATTTCGAATTTTTCGAATTCGAAACGAATTCTGAACACCCCTAGTTCCACCTGCCCATCTGACATGTATAATGTGATCTTCTCATAATCTCATTGTATGTTATGGCCTTTGAAGTAAGTTTTAGCATTAAAAGGGTTTAGCCGTAGAAGATACTGAAAGTCGTAGATAACTTTGAACCTGATTTTCCTCCAAGTCAGGATCTTTTAATTTTGAAAAGGGTAATTTTGTCATTTTAATAGAAAAGGGGAAATATGCAAATTTCATTTAGGCTTGGGTAAATATGCAATTGAGGGTGCTTTTTAAAGGGAAATATGCAAAAAAAATCCTAAAAATAACCAATATATAGATATCACTTATTTTTATCCTTATCTTTATCTAAAACTAGGTTAGAATCCCGTGTATTACACGGGTTGAATAAATGTAATTTTATATATTAAATAATAAAAAAAGCTATATCTTTGAGAACCCCGTGTATTGTACGGGTTGAGAAAATTTAATTTTATATATTAAATAATGAAAAAAAGTTACAATTTTAAGAACCTCATGTGTTATACGGATTGAGCACATGTAATTTTATATACCAAACAATAAAAAGTTATATCTTTATAAACCCTATGTATTATATGGATTGAATAAATCTAATTTTATATACTACATAATAAAACAGTTATATTTTTTAAAAACCTCGTGTATTACACGAGTTGCATAAATGTAATTTTGTGTAGTAATATCTTTAAAAAAAACTACGTATCCGATCGAACTCAATATATCCTATTATATTGTTTAAATTTATATTAAATTTAATTTTATAATTAATTTTTAATTGAATTTATATCGTACAATCATAACGTATTATACGCGAACCGACTAACTTGAATTTATATCGTCAAGGCAAAAACTCTTGATAGGGTCAAAGTGGCATTTACAAAGTTCATAAAAAGTTAAGTGGTTAAAATTGCATTTCCTGAACTTAAGGGCTAAGAAAGGGTAAAGATAAAATTTGATAAAGTTTTGGGGTAAGAAGGAAACTATAACAAAATTATAAATATTATAAAATATTATATTATCTCCTATACAAATTGTTTAAATTTATATTAAATTTAATTTTATAATTAATTTTTAATTGATATTAATTATCTATAAAAATAGATGGGTTCAATGAATGACATGTATCCTTTCATTGGTTTCTTTTATTATATAGTATAGACTAGGTTATTACCCGGGATTGTTTCCCGGGCTCGGGAAACTTAGTTATATTAATTATTATTTGTTATTAATACGACCTCATTACATCAAGCATCTCATTGGATTCAACAACAATGTCTTCACATCACCGGATTAGATCATGAACCCATATTAGAGGTCAAACAAAAGCACAACAGGACCACATGAATAACATTATTTCCACTTTTACTTCAATGCACTTAGGTGATTGGGTGATTTTGGATTTTGTAAAAATGTTTGTTCTTGTACTTCTTTACAAAATTACATAGAATTCAAGAAAATGAAACAATGACTTAAAGAACTACAATCTAACACCCAATCTAATCGGGCAAACAGATGTTGACCAAAAGTCAAACAGTGGTTGAACAAAAGTCAAACAGATGTTTAACCAGATCCACTATCTTCTTATATTTTAAGACTGTTTTCCTCTTCAAAACACTGTTCAACCTAACATGGGTTTCCACCAACTGTTGACCAATAGTGAAACAGATGTTCAAACCACTGTTTGAGTTATTCAAACGTCTGTTGAATATTAAATGAGATGTTGACCAAAAGTCAAACAGATGTTGACCAAAAGTCAAACGATTTGACACGTACATGATTTCTTATACATATTTAACATGTTTCATTTGATCAATTTCAGTTTTAGTTTGGAAATTGTGGACATACCGGTGTCTCAAAATTCACCAACATCAATACCGGTTTAAAACTAAGATTAACGGCTGCAAGTTTCTGACTTTATAAAACGGTTATTACAAAATTCAGCATTGGCTGCCCGCATTGTTTCCGTTAGACATAGACCCAATAATTTACATCTACATATATTGTTTTAGAACCACAACTTCAAAACTAAACCAACAAAGTCTACCATCAGTTTCAAAAAGCGACCAACTACAACCCAAAAATTTGGTTCCATCTATCCTTCTGCGTTTGCCTTCTTCAATCCCATGAACATTCATCCAAACAAAAAAAAACTTTTATACCTTTCACGAAGTTAAGTGTAAATGCTTGACCTGGAACCATGCCTTTATCAGTCACAAACTTTCTCATTCCTTGCACATAATATCTTGGTTGACCTTGAGATGAACCTATAGCAACTTGAACATCCCAAACAGCACCTGCCGCGTCCACAATCTTCAAACCGATCTTACGATTCAGTCCGAGATCTTCAGCCTGTTTTTTAAAAAGTCGCTGTAACAAACAACGAACAATTCAATAAACAAAGAATTAACACATCTTTAAAATATGACTGAAATATTATATATTAGTAAACTCATCAGCACAAACTTACAAAATGACCGTCCACATGGAAAGAAATAGGTACGATCGGATTATCTTCATTCACAACAGCCATACCACCTTCATTGACATTAACAATGTCCTGTACAGCTTCACTATCTGAACTCAAGATAATCTCTTCTACCACCTTTTCTTTAACAACAACACAGACCTCCGGTGGAAGCACTAAATCGCAAGTAGCACAATTGAAAACCGTGATATGAAAAGTCTGAAGATCTATTATCTCAAAGACAATCAGATGATTAGCAGTTATTGATAAGTCATTCATTATCTGCTTGCATCCGGTAGTTATGTAAAGTTCATTGTTGAAATCTTCCATCCGTACAGACCAGTTCTGCTTTCCATATCCTTTAATAACAACCTGATATGAAGGAATAGTGTTTAACATCTTGTGATGAACAAAAGAACTATTAACACTCTACAATTCGAAAAAAAACACATTATATAGTACGTTAGTAAAAATATATCAGAAAATTAAGTAAATAAATAAAAAAACAACAATTAAACAACTGTATCTCCAAAATAATTACATGATGAATATTGTTTGAAGTTACATACCATATAATCTTAGTTACCACACATTTTGTAGTAAAAATGATCACAAGGAGCAAGAGAAATGTCTTGATGAAAATATAATATTCTGAAACTTTCCAATGCTTCCTCATAGTGAAATATCAACCATGAATCTAAAGGTATTTTCAAATTGTCTACCAACTGATACCAACCATTATAGAAATAATATCTGCTATTGCTTACAGGATAGATTAAAAACATTTCCAGTTGTGGTCCGAATGTTTGTATTTCCAATTGGATAATTAAACTGTTGAATCCATTTTTCATACTGTTTTGGCAAAATCTAAGCATAAATAAATAAAACACTTTTATTGCTAGATATCATACAAAAAAAATAAAATTAAGTGTTAAAGTAAGATCGGATAAAATTTCTAACCAAAGATTTCCTTTTACTGTCTTCAAGGTAACACGGAAATCCATAAATCATTGTCATGTAAAACTGTAATAGTATCAATCATATAGAATCAAAATCAATAACATTAAGAAACAAATGAATACAATCTATTAAGGTATGCAATACGTCTAAATAAAAGATGATACAAATAATATATATCAAAATAACAATAGACAACATCGAAAAGGTGAGAATACATGTAATTTCTTATCATATCGAAATATATTTATTTTTTACAGCAAATCATATAATTAAAACTTAAAACCTACTTTTCCAATTAAGTATCACAAATAGACGTGCATGATCATCACCTGAATAAATTGTATAGAAAGACAGGATAGTGACTTGTCTTTATACCAAACAAAAACTTAAAAACAATATACCAACTACTAATCAAAATAAGTTCAACTTTTCAAATACACATGAGAATACATCAGTTAAAATTGGAAATCTATATTATACTTCAGAATAACATCGTTACATGAACAACTTTATAAACAACTTTACAAATAAACATGACAATACATCAGTAAAGATTGAAATTTTATATCATACATCAGAATCACATCAACAACTTTATAAATAATTTTACAAATACAAATGAGAATACAACAGTAAAGATCGAAATTTTATATCATACATTAGAATAAGATAAATACATGAGCAAAGTGAAATCCAATAAAATCAACAATTGATAAGACAAATGGTAGATACACGAAATGTAGATCACTTTTTTTAGAATCATATATGTCTATGATAACATGCTGTAAGGACTCTTAAAAATGTCACAATTTGACCCGTAAGTAAAAACCCGAGCCCCTTGAACACCACTGTATATAAAAAAACTAAGAAATCAAGATTAGTGGGTTTCAGGCGAGCCGCGTAAGGATTAGCTTAGCCCTACGCGGGCCGCGTCAATATGTGGGTTGACCGGATAAGCGTTCCCGAGACACGTGGCATACACCTGTCGACCCTACTCGTGACCAACTAGACCTACGAGTAGACTAGGTGGCTACGCGGGCCACGTAAGGTATGGCCGAAGGTTCATGCGGGCCGCGTGAGCCCTAAATTTCACCTATAAATAGATCGAGCAACGAGCAGTCCTCTGATGTCGAAATCTCAATTCAAAAACGAAGTTACACTGTCCAAATTTGAATATTACTTTCAATATAGCGAGGAGCTGCTACGATACCGGGTATTAACTCGATCGCTGCTACGACTCAATGTCCGATCGATTGAAACTATCCGATGAATGTTTAAGTGCTGCTCAAATTGGGTTTATACTTTGTCATTCGTCGTGAATTCGATGGATGTTTAAGTATTGCACTTTGTCATTCGTTGTGAAGGTTTTAATCTCGTGAGTTATCGTAAATGCTGTATTAGTTACTGACCTCGTTCGTGTGCATTGTTATTTAAAATAGGTTATCAGGCTAATCAGTAGGCTAGACTCTACCCGTTAAATCTGCAATGTGAGTCATTCTCCTTTTATCAAAGTATTTTACAATACACCATTTTCAAATATTATAATTACAGGGAGTAAGTCGTGGTTATCTTAAATCACTGGCTAGTGGGGTATTGTGCACATTACTAATTTCTCACGGTTAGGCTAATAAATCCTAACAGTGATACACGTCACTACTTGGGGTGGGACCCAATAGTGGTATGACCATCGTCACACGGGTGACAAGGCGCCAGATAAAAATAAGATAGAAGCCATTGTAATCGCTCTTATGCTGTAATTTATAACTACGTGTCATTTTGTCAAAATGAATGATTCACCAGTATCTTCCCGCTGACAAAATATTTTTAAAACATGTTTCAGGCGACCTTCTGTAATTCAAGGAAAACGTGCTACGGAGCACTAACAAGCTTGAAGAGGTGGCTCAGTTAAAAATAAATAAACATGTTTTAATAAATCAGGGAATTTCCTTGTAAAATTCCTCTATTGTAAATTACGGGGTTTATCCCGAATTATGAAATAAAATAATCGGGCACTTCAAGTTTTAAAAAGATCCTGTTAAAATCTTCCGCTGTCACATCAATCAAATACCACGGGTTCCTGTCCCGCGGCTCCGGACCAGGTCAAACCGGGGCTGGGGCCGTGACAGGAAAATGTGGTATCAGAGCCACTGATTTAAGCCAATTAAGTATTTAAGAAAATACTTAATTTTTACAGATTGCCATTTTGTGATTACGTGTTTTATTATTTGAATAATTGTTTACAGTATGGGTAAACAAAGACTTTCGGACATCTATCATAAATTAGATACTACACTGAAAGAAAAAGGATCATCATCCTCAAAACACTCCGCAAATCCTGAGGAAGGAATATTTGTTCGTAAGGCACAATATGAGAAACCACTTTCTCCTAATAAAAGAAGTTTAATTATTAGGAAAAACCAAGAGAAAATGAAGAAGTCACAACCAAAAGAAGTGAGGGTTAATCAGAAAACTCAGGAAATAGGCAATAACCCACCATGGGAAGATGAATTAGATGAAAAATGGGCAGGTCTCTATATGTTAGCCACTGTAGCAGTAAATGCAAAATTTTAAATATCCTGAGCCAGTACTAACACCCATACCATCTACAAGCTAGAAAGTCTAAGGAAAATGTTACCTAGTAAATAAATAAATTTACAATAAACCCTAGTATGTTTTAATTTTCAGTTGTCCTTTGTATCAAATTAAGTCACACGGTATGTAATAATACTTAAATATTTTATTATAAATTTTAACTTAGCATTTTGTGTACATTTTTGCATATATGCTAAACAGCATGAATGAGTTATCTGAAGCCCTTCAGAATCTCAATATTTATCCGGTGAAAATAGAAGTTTCCAATGACTTCACTGGTTACATAGCCGACGTGGAAGAACCTATGGAATTCCAAGCTCCACCTCCGGAGAAACTAAAGCCTAAGAAAAGAAGAAGATTTGTAGGCTGGAGGCGTATACGCAGGAGGAAACCAGCAACTAGAAAGGTTCCCAAAATAGAGAATCCCATAGATAAAGGAAAAAGAATTGCGATCGGAGAAGATTCCAGGCAAGTAGAAATGGAAATTGGGGAAAGTTCTAAACAAGTCGAGGAGTTGCCATTACAAGAGGAGTTGGATCGCATATTGGCAAGCTGTGATATCATTAGGCCTATCAATATTAACCTCTACCCTTATCCTGCCGAAACTCAACTTCCCATAAATTTGGAACCAGCCATCCCAGAACCTTTGATCCACACGCAACCTCTAGGAATGGACGAGTGGTGGACTAACGACTGACAGTTTCAAAACCTTCTCAATAACCCTTATACCTTTTTCCCTCAGTTCGACCTAGAACCTATACCAAATCCACCAATGAGTAATGAAAACTTAGCTGAACTCCGCCATTTTGGCGAAGAGCTGATAGGTGCAGGAAATAGGATTCGGGAGGTAGGAGAACAGATCTCCTGGAAGTACGACGAGAGGGAACGTCACTTCTAAAGTGCCTAGGGATAGGATGGTGGTGAAACTGTGATTGCATGATAGTAATAATAATAATAATAAAATAAGTCTGTAAAATAACCTACAAATAAAACTTTTGTAAGATAATGGTGTGTACTGATGCATAATATAAAATAAAAAGAAATGGACGACGAGAAATCGACTATTTTGGCTATACGTGTGTTGTATTGTGTGATTATTGCATATAGCTATTATTTATTTTATGCTAATAATTTATATACATATTAATTACCAGATGGAACCTGCTAATAATGAACCAGTTAATGAAGTGAACCGATCTGAACAAAATCTAGAAGATCAATTTATGACTAGGCAAGATATCGAGAATATTGTTGCTCAAGGAATAGCCAATGCTATTCCAGCAATCCTTGCTGCTGCCCAGAAACCTGTTGAACCTCAACAAATCATTCCTAGTAAACGTACCCAAGAAGATAACTTCAGTAATAGTGTAAACGGAGGTGGCAATCATACTAACAACGATAATGATCCACGGCAGGCCCCACTCCCTAAGAAAATGAAAGCTGCAATGCCTGGTTGCACTTACAAATAATTTCTTGCTTGTAAACCAGCTGAATTTGCAGGAAATGAAGGGGCAACTGCAGCACTGCGTTGGTTGGAGAAAACCGAAGCAGTACTTATGATAAGTAAATGTGCTGAGAAAGACAAGGTCATGTATGCGTCACATCTTTTCAAAGAAGGGGCGCTAGAATGGTGGAATACGGTACTTCAAGCCAAAAGAAGAAACATGGCCTATGCCATGAGTTGGGAAGAATTTAAACAGCTAATGGAAAGAAAATTATGTCCCGAATATGAAAAGGAACAAATGGCGAATAAGTTCCTGAACCATCGGATGATTGGTGTAGATTGTCGCGGGTATACTTCGACATTCTTCGAGTATGCGAGAGTAGTACCAACCCTGGCTTCGCCAGAACCGGTGCTTATTTCCCGCTATATTTGGGGATTGATTGGTGAAATCCGTAATATCGTTAAAGCTGCGAGACCTCGCACTATTGACGATGTGGTAGAATTAGCTAACACCCTAACTGACGAACTGGTACGCACAAGTGAAGAAAACTGGAAAAAGGAAGTAGCCCAAAAGATTACCCAAGGATTCCGTGTGGGTAACCGTAGTAGTTTCAGGAGAAAAGGAGCTGGACAATCTTCCACTGTTCCATTTTTCAATTCCTGCAAAAGAAAGCATTTTGGAAGATGCAAGGGATATTGCAATTTTTGCAAAATTCCAGGACACCAAGAGGAAGACTGCAGGAAGAAGAAAGCAACGGTTTGCTACAATTATGGAGAAGCTGGACATTTCAGGCCAGACTGCCCGAAATAAGTTAAACCAGCTGACAACAAAGCTAAACCTGTAGAAGGAGCTACAAAGAAGAACGTAAGAGCTTTCCAACTGACTACGTAGGAAGCCGAACTAATTCCTGACGTGATAGCTGGTACGTTCCTAGTCCACAACGTGTATGCAAAAGTATTATTTGACTCTGGTGCAAACCAAAGTTTTATCAATACTTCATTCTGTCAAGCTCTAAATTTACCCTTAACCAACCTTAGGCAGATTTTGACAGTCGAAACGGCAGATGGAAATTCTGTTAACATAAATAAGGTTTTGCGAGAAGAAAAGATAGAACTCTTAGGTCACAAATTTTCTGCAAACCTGTTACCTATGAATTTAGCCGGATTCGATGTAGTATTAGGAATGGATTGATTAATAGCCAACCATGCTCGAATTCTTTCTGACAAAAATTCCGTAGAAATTAATACCCCCACGGGAGAAGTAATTGTGATTACAGGAGATAAGCCAAGTAAACCCATGAAGTTCATTTCAGTAATGAAAGTTGCTAGTTATAAACGAAAGCAAGGAATAGTGTATATGATTTCAGTAATCATTAACACTAAGGGTAAAGAACTTAAGGAAATTCCTGTAGTTTCAGAATACCCAGATGTATTCCCAGAAGAGTTACCAGGATTACCACCAGATAGGGAAGTAGAATTTAGGATTCATCTAATTCCCGGAATTACACCGATAGCCAAGGCACCTTATCGGTTAGCACCCACAGAAATGCTAGAACTAAAGAAACAATTAGATGAATTGTTAAGTAAAGGATTCATACAACTTAGTTCATCCCCTTGGAGAGCACCAGTATTGTTTGTAAAGAAAAAGGTTGGTTTGATGCGAATGTGTATTGATTATAGGTAATTAAATAAGGTTACAATTAAAAATTGATACCCATTACCTTGGATTGATGATCTTTTCGATCAACTTCAAGGAGCTAGATACTTTTCTAAGATCGACTTATGCTCCGGATATCATCAGTTGAAGGTACAAGAAGAAGACATACCTAAAATTGCTTTCAGAACTAGGTATGGTCATTATGAGTTTACAGTCTTGCCCTTCGGATTAACAAATGCACCTGCAGCATTTATGGACATGATGAATAGAATCTGTAAACCATACTTGGATAAATTTGTAATTGTCTTCATCGACGATATACTTATTTATTCCAAAAGTCAGGAGGAACATTGTGAGCACTTGCATGCACTCTTAACTTTGTTAAGAAAAGAAAAGCTTTACGCCAAATTCTCGAAGTGTGAATTTTGGTTACAGGAAGTGCAATTTTTAGGACACATGGTGAACCACGAAGGTATTCACGTAGATCCTGCTAAAATAGAAGCAATCACCAAATGGAAGGTTCCACAATCAGCTACGGAAGTTAGAAGCTTTTTAGGATTAGCTGGATACTATAGACGCTTTATTAAGGATTTTTCCAGGATAGTTGTACCATTAACTAAGCTAACCTGTAAAGAAGTTAAGTTTGAATGGGTACCTAAGCAAGAAGAAGCCTTTAAGATTTTAAAACAAAAGTTAACAAATGCCCCAATCCTAGCCTTGCCAGAAGGAACAGAGGATTTTGAATTATATTGTGATGCTTCAAAGCTAGGATTAGGATGTGTGCTAATGCAACGCAAGAAGGTAATTGTGTATGCTTCAAGGCAATTGAAAAAGCACGAGGAAAACTATACGACTCATGACTTAGAATTAGGAGCCATAATTTTTGCCCTTAAGATTTGGAGACATTACCTGTATGGAAGTAAGTTTATTGTCTATACGGATCACAAAAGTTTAAGGTACATATTTGGGCAAAAAGAATTAAATATGAGGCAGAGGAGATGGATGGAAATCCTAAGTGACTACGACTGTGATATCCAATATCATGACGGAAAGGCAAACGTAGTTGCAGATGCCTTAAGTCGTAAGTATCATGAGAAACAACGACGAGTTCGTGCTCTTAGATTAAGTTTACAATTAGACTTAATGGAACAATTAAAGAATGTTCAGGAAACAACAATCAAAGATGATGCTGAAAGAATGAAAGGAAGAATAAAAGAATTAGAGCAAGGAAATGATGGAATTTGGAGATTTCACAAGAAAAGGATTTGGGTACCTAAGCAAGGAAATTTGAGAAATAAGATTTTAGAGGAAGCCCATAAGTCTAGGTATACCATGCATCCTGGTAACAATAAAATGTACCAAGATTTAAGGAATAATTTTTGGTAGATAGGAATGAAAAAAGGACATAGCTAGATATGTTTCTAAGTGTCTTACTTGTTCACAAGTCAAGGCAGAACACCAGAAACCTTCGGGTCTACTTCAACAATTAGAAATGCCTGTATGGAAATGGGAGCTTATAGCAATGGACCTTGTTACTAAGTTACCCAAAACCAGGAAAGGTAATGACGCGATTTGGGTGATTGTGGATCGATTAACCAAGTCAGCTCATTTTCTACCCATGAAGGAAACCTTTAGCATGGAAAGGTTAGCCAAGTTGTATATAGACGAAGTAGTATCCTTACATGGAGTTCCACTCTCCATTGTATCAGATAGGGATAGTCGTTTCACTTCCCATTTCTGGACTAGTTTCCAGGAAGCAATGGGAACCCGACTAAATTTAAGTATTGCATATCATCCTCAAACAGACAGACAAAGTGAAAGGACAATACAAACCCTGGAAGACATGCTCCGGGCATGTGTAATAGATTTTGGTGGAAACTGGGATAACCATTTACCCTTAATTGAATTCTCCTATAATAATAGTTATCATTCAAGCATCGACGCTGCCCCATTCGAAGCACTGTATGGACGCAAGTGCAGAACTCCAGTTTGCTGGGCAGAAATAGGAGAGAGTCAATTATCAGGTCCTGAAATCGTGCAAGAGACCACCGACATGATCACTCAGATCAAGGAAAGACTGAAAACTGCTCGAGATCGTCAAAAGAGCTATGCCGACAATCGACGCAAACCACTAGAATTTCAAGTTGGAGATAGAGTACTCTTGAAAGTTTCTCCTTGGAAAGGAGTAGTACGGTTTGGTAAGAAGGTAAAGCTAAGTCCAAGATACGTAGGACCATTTTCAGTGATCCAACATATAGGACCAGTTGCCTATCGCTTACAACTACTAGAAGAACTAGCCGGGGTACATGATGTATTTCATGTATCCAATCTCAAGAAGTGTTTATCAGACGAATCACTGGTAGTACCTCTTCAGGATATAGAGGTAAATGAAAAGTTAAAATTCGTAGAGAAACCACTACAAATAGAAGACCGAAAGATTGAGTTTCTCAAGCACAAACGACTAGTGCTGGTCAAAGTCAAGTGGGAGTCGAAACGAGGACCCGAATACACTTGGGAGTTGGAATCGGAAATGAAGCGAAAGTATCCTCACTTATTCCAGTGAATCTCGTGGACGAGATTTTAAATAAGGTGGGGAGGATGTAAGGACTCTTAAAAATGTCACAATTTGACCCGTAAGTAAAAACCCGAGCCCCTGGAACACCACTGTATATAAAAAAACTAAGAAATCAAGATTAGTGGGTTTCAGGCGGGCCGCGTAAGGATTAGCTTAGCCTTACGCGGGCCGCGTCAATATGTGGGTTGACCGGATAAGCGTTCCCGAGACACGTGGCATACACCTGTCGACCCTACTCGTGACCAACTAGACCTACGCGTAGACTAGGTGGCTACGCGGGCCGCGTAAGGTATGGCCGAAGGTTCACGCGGGCCGCGTGAGCCCTAAATTTCACCTATAAATAGATCGAGCAACGAGCAGTCCTCTGATGTCGAAATCTCAATTCAAAAACGAAGTTACATTGTCCAAATTCGAATATTACTTTCAAATAGGTTATTAGTTACTGACCTCGTTCGTGTGCATTGTTATTTAAAATAGGTTATCAGGCTAATCAGTAGGCTAGACTCTACCCGTTAAATCTGCAATGTGAGTCATTCTCTTTTTATCAAAAGTATTTTACAATACTCCATTTTCAAATATTATAATTACAGGGAGTAAGTCGTGGTTATCTTAAATCACTGGCTAGTGGGGTATTGTGCACATTACTAATTTCTCACGGTTAGGCTAATAAATCCTAACAGTGATACACGTCACTACTTGGGGTGGGACCCAATAGTGGTATGACCATCGTCACACGGGTGACAAGGCGCCAGATAAAAATAAGATAGAAGCCATTGTAATCGCTCTTATGCTGTAATTTATAACTACGTGTCATTTTGTCAAAATGAATGATTCACCAGTATTTTCCCGCTGACAAAATATTTTTAAAACATGTTTCAGGCGACCTGCTGTAATTCAAGGAAAACGTGCTACGGAGCACTAACAAGCTTGAAGAGGTGGCTCAGTTAAAAATAAATAAACATGTTTTAATAAATCAGGGAATTTCCTAGTAAAATTCCTCTATTGTAAATTACGGGGTTTATCCCGAATTATGAAATAAAATAATCGGGCATTTCAAGTTTTAAAAAGATCCTGTTAAAATCTTCCGCTGTCACATCAATCAAATACCACGGGTTCCTGTCCCGCGGCTCCGGACCGGGTCAAACCGGGGCTGGGGCCGTGACACATGCATAATAACTACATAGTAATCAGATATAAAAAAAATTAGGACTATCAGAAGTTGTTCGAGTATAAGCCGCAACAATAAACGCAATCATAACCAACAGGGAGATACATGAATACACCACCGCTGATTACAACTTTTTCATTAAAACAGCAAGAACCATTATCGGCTATGGAATTCAAAACTAAAAGAATAAACATGAAAAAGTACAAAACAAATCAGATTATTTAACAATACCTTTGTTATTATCCAAGATGATATTGATGAAGATCGGAAGAAATCGAAAAAGATGATAGAGTTTCTTGGAGAAAGTGTACAAAGAAACGTGGAGAGAGAAAGGAACCGAGATTTTGTGAGGATCTTTAAAAAGTTAGAAGGTTTAAAAATATCTTATGTAACCGGGTCGGATCATCCCATTTAGTTTTTTCGTCAACATCTGTTTCACTTTTGGTCAACACCAGTTTGAGTTTTGGTCAACATCTCATTTAGTATTCAACAGAAATTTAAATAACTCAATCAGTGGTTTGAAAATCTGTTTGACTTTTGGTCAACAGTTGGATGGAAACCCATGTTAGATCGAACAGTGTTTTGAACAGATGTTTAAACATCTGTTTAGACTTAAACAGATGTTGGGGCTTAAACAGATGTTTGGTGTTCTATATCAGTTGTTTGGACTTAAACAGATGTTTGACCTTAAACAGATGTTTGGCCATAAACAGATGTTTGGCTATAAATAGATGTTTGGCCTTAAACAAATGTTTGACCTTAAACAGATGTTTGCCCATAAATAGATATTTGGCCTTAAACGAAACATCTGCTTAAGGTCAACATCTGTTAACATATAAACACTGTTAACATAAATTACAAAAAAATTAGCTAATAGACGACACACATTTAGCATCTTAAATCATCAAGACCCTTAACAATTTAACCATATGATTTAATTGTGTGTTTTATCTTAGATGGGACAACTCAAAAAGAAAATTCATTAAAAGGATAATATATTAAACGGGTCAAAAACGCTCAAAGTGTATTTTACTGCATAAATACTGTTACATACAAACACTATCAACATAAACACTGATGCAATATCTGCTGTTGATGCTGAACTACTATTGTTGTTGGGCAGTGGTTCACATTTGGTTGTTCAGACCTTTGGCTATTTCTTGTAGCTTTGCTGAGTCAGGATTTTCTACCAACATCCACTTGATGGCCAATTTAAAATATTTGGATTCTTGTTGCGCCTGTTCTTCTTCATCCATTTGTTTTTGCCTCTTTGTTTGATAGAAAAGAACAGCAGATGGAACAGTCGGTTTAGCAGATCTTTTAGTTGGTACAGTCTGTTTGATTGAGGAAATTTCAATTTTTTGTATGTCTCTATCACTTTAATCTCTTTCCACCTTGTGATTTGATTCCTTGAGCCATAATTTGCAGTTATAAGCTCTTCCTTCATTCTCTTCAACTTCAAAGCACTTTCAGGTACATTCTTTTTATACTTGGACCAGACTGGTGGGGTTGGTTTTATTGTTGAGTCTTCAAGCATCTTTTGTATTCTTGCAATTTCTTGCTTGAGCTCACTTATGGTCCAATCTTTGAATTGATACTTTTCTGCCTTGTATTTCTTGTTTTGTATGATGAGCTCAATGTAATCATTCCTTAGGCTTTCATCATCTCTTTCTGATAACTGCTGACAAAGATCTTTTGAAAACTGCACTAATGTTCTGACTTGGCTGAGCAGATATTGCAGATATCTCTGTATTTCTTTATCAGATTTTCCTTTTGTGTCTCTTTTTGAGATATCCTCTACTTGTTTAGCTTTCAATTGAAGGTATTCATGAATGTTCTTTGGCAAAGGATATCCTTGAAGGGATGGAAGATTCCTCTTTTCAGGACCATCTTCAGTATAGAAGGATTTGATTTCTTCCCTAACTGCTGGAAGATCCAGAGGAAATTTCACACTCAAAGGAACAAAGGCAGTAGTTTGGTCAGGGGTTAGAATTGAAGCAGTTGAAGTAGGTTTTTGTACAGTTGATAAGATCAAAGGTTGTGAAGATATTGGAAGTGGAGAAGTTACAGTATCATCTTCAAGTATGACATTTGTTATCCTCCTTCTTTTGATTTTTGGTGTGGTTGGAGGTGTTGAAATTGGAGTTGAATTTGTGGATTGAGCGGTGGTTGGTAAAGTGACAACAGCATTTGTTGTGACAACAACTGTTGAAACCACTGATGTATCAACAGCTGTTGATATAACAGGTGTCTCAACATCTATTGGCTTTGTAGTTTAAGGTGAGGAACTTTTGGGGATTTCAGAAGGTGATGTATCAACCATTGATGTATCAACAGCTGTTGATATAACAGGTGTCTCAACATCTGTTGGCTTTGTTGTTTGAGGAGAGGAACTTTTGGGGATTTCAGATGGTGATGTATCAACCACTAACTGTTGATATAACAAGTGTCTCAACATCTGTTGGCTTTGTGGTTTGAGGGAGGAACTTTTGGGGATTTCAGAAGGTGATGTATCAACCACTGATGTATCAACAGCTGTTGATATAACAGGTGTCTCAATGACGTGCTGTAGTGGTACACGCAAATTTAATCCAAATTACAACTAGTAGATAGCAGTAAATGGGTATCGAACACAGGGAGTTTGTGGAAAATGTGTTGATTCTATAGCTTTGCAATTTAACTACAATTAACCTAATATGCAGAAATTAAAGATCAATGATTTGGATTGTTTGTTTTAGAAAACTAAATTATCAATTACTTACTAATCAAGATTGGATTTTTAATTCAGATTATGAGAACAATGACCATCTTAGGATTCAGTTTCTTTTAACACTTGTGCGAAATTCCAACTAGAAAGAGTTACATAGACATAACTCGTGCATAAACAATTGTTGCGATAAAAGGGAACAAAGTACTCGGATTATATGAATGCGAGGTTGTTTCCAGATGATCAATCAATCAATATCCAACCCTAACCCTTCCCGTGATATCTCGATTGTCAACGACACCAAGAACGTACGATTTAGACTAGAATTGCAATATCAATTAACAAGCTACAAGCAAATATTCATACACCATGATAATCAAAGCAAACACCCAAAGTTATCATTCTAGAAATAAAGGAACAAACACACAAGAGTTATAGAAAACCTTCACCTAAGTTGATCTCCACAAATTTAGTCGGACATTGTTCGGTTGATCATCATAACATCAAAGTTCAAGTTCATACGAATCAAAAACCAAAACCAAATGTTTAGAATTGTTTAGAACCAAGTATAACCAGCCAAAATAGCCCCTAAGTGCAGAGAAAAACGTTACAATCATGAATAATGTGAAAAGGCACTTGAAAACGGTTTTAATGAGGCAGTTACACTTTTCCTCGTCACCTCTACCGTAACTTACGGTAGCTACTGTAAGTTACGGTAGCCTTCAAAGTGATACGGTGGATCAATACTGTGTTACGGTGGAAAATGGGAGTTTCATGGGGCTACCGTAAATTACGGTAGCCACCGTAATTTACGGTGGACCCCTGATTCTTCTGTTTTGTTTCTTCTTTCCTTCCATGCTTGACCCGTTCCACTCCAGTTGATCCACAGCAGCAAGTTGTCCCTTTTAAGCTCCAAAGTGTACCTGAAACATAAGCAACTGTAGTCATCTAATTCAAGATAATTACGTGATCAAGTGAGGGATAAACTAGTCTTTTAACACCATTAAGTGTTGTCCTATGGACCACCCATCACATCCCCACACTTAACCGTTGCTTGCCCCAGGCAACTCATCAAAACCATTTTCAAAACAAGCGATCAACATAAATCAAGCAATAACATGTAGTCCTTTTTACTAACCCTTTCTTAACAACCGAAATAACACACCCCTCACTATATCTCTCCTCTCGGCAACAAGTAAGCACTAGCATATGTAAGCTAGACACACAAAATGCAAACGGGTGGTTGCACAACTATAAGCTTGTACCTAAATCAGTCCTCCTACAAGTGTCAAATATGAATGCAAATCAAAGGGGCTTAAAGGTTGTAACGAGGCTAGGCGAATGGGTAGGAAATGGAATATATATGAAGTAGCGAGAAACTTTACCCGGTCTTTTATTACACAATGAAACACAAAAAAAAACTACTAACTTCAACTTCTATAGACAATACAACTAATCATCATTTTTTTTCATTGCTTTTTCCAATTTTTTTCTTTTTTTTTAATCAATAATCAAACATTCAACATAACATCATAACATATCTACACACTACTAAAACACTACTAACACTATAAGACTGGGTCAAGTTGGGTAAAATTTTAGGAAACTAGCTAAGGGGTAACAAATGATAGGCTTTAGACACAAAATTGGGCAACTAAATGTCCAAACCCCCGCCCCTCTCACTACTAAGCTCATATATATAATTAATGAGGTCCAACCCCCCAAAGCCCACACTCGCACTCACCAAAACGAGGCTACCTAATTGCCCTTATCCTTTTTACATTCACATTCAACTAAGGACTCGAACCATATTCAAGTACAAGTTCTAATGCATCCCCCACCCGTTGCCACTCTCCTCAAAGACAAGTATTATTTATTTACAAGTGTGGCTTCAACTCTCACCAAGAACAAAAGGTATTAAGGGTTGCCGGTGCATTATTTGGGGTTAATCCAAGATGTTCAAATTCTCACATTGTTTTGCTTGATTTAAAATTTTTTAAAAACCTCAAAATTTCCCCCATCCCCACACTTGGGATACATTGACCCCAATGTATGGTTTTGGGAGGATTTGATCGCCTAAACTCTTTGATACCAACCAAAAGCTCATAACTCAAACCACAAATTTCTTTTTGGTATTTTCATTTTATATTTTTTATTATCTTTTTATAATTTTTTCAAAAACATCACACCACCAACTCACATAACCCAAACCAAAACATCACAAACTAAACACCACCCAACCACCTGACCATAAACATAACAAACTAACAAATATTCACAAAATATACAAGAAGGAGCACGACCTGACTAATAGTAGCGCGGCTGCGGAGGCCCGAAAATGGAAGACATCATCTCATTCCATTCTCCGAAAGCAAATGCGCTGCTACCGCTTCCACTTTGTTGCGAAGCTCCTTGTTGTTGACGCGGGTCTAGCCATTGTGAATGATGGTGCGACGGGGTCGGATACGATATACCACCATCGTATGGGGGTCGAGACGCATAATCCACCGGAGGTGGATCCACAACCACGGGCCGCCCCGCATGCCAATCCGCATGCATCCTTCGAGCTTGATCATCTTCATATCGGTTATTCATCTCTAACTCACAGGAGTAAGCATGTGCACGATTCCACGATTTGGATCAGTCAAAGTTGTGCTTTAAGGCTCGCTCCATACTAGCACTCATCATCGTTTGGTGATCAAAGAAAGTGCGCTCCGAACCCGACCATGTATCAAAAACGGATGACGGAGGACGTTGGTTCTCAATAACCTCTTGCATAGTAACACCGTATGCCTAATTTGGCTCGTATGAGCGCTCCGTATAATTATAGGAAGCACCACCATATCCCCTACTTGGGCCCCCTTGGCCCACTTCCTCGCCGTGAGGCTCATCCGCATAGTCCTCATCCCCACTCGAGGGTTCAACATCACTCTCGGGTTCGTCTGCTTCACCCGATAATAGTGCCCTTGCATCAACTTTCAATGCTCTCCATCTTTGACCCTCTAATTTGAGCTTGTGATATCTTTCCGACTGAGCATAGGTCCATCCAATACCCATCTTTTGTATATCAAAAGGCTTATGCCTTTTTGCAGCTCCCTTGTCTTCCGAAGTGATCGCCATGAACTGTTTCAACAACCCCGTAATAATTCGGCAATACGGAATGATGCTCCTCCCCACCTTGTTGCAGCATATCCAAAGATGGTTCATGATCAAATACCGAATCGGAAAATGAGGAGACCCATTTAACAACGAATAGAGAACGGGTATTTCTGGGTACCTTACTTGTTCCTTATCTCCTCTTCGTGGAATGACATTCAGAATGTAAATAGTTAGCAGCAATTTTGCTTCAATCTTCAAGTTCTTTCGGTACAAGATGCCACTATAAGTACCAGGCAAGAACAAAGCCGCTAACATGTCATTCCACCTTGGATGTTTCTCCGGTTTAATCAACAGATCATCAAGGCTATGGATCATATAATCACGAGCAGGTAGATTGTCATATTTCCCCAATTTCCATAGTGTATCAAACGACATTTCCACCTTAATCCCATTAACTTCACCCGTCAACTTCATCTGCGATGGCCTATCATACTTGTTGCATTGCAAGGTTGCCATCCATTCCTGAATCTCATCCATAAACAAGTTTTTGTTGTTTTAGCGTAACAACTGAGCACCGCTTCCCATCCTAAGGCGCAAAACTGGGCAAACACATTAAACGGCCCAAACTCAACTTCTCTAACTTCCCTCTCACAGATAAACGCAACAGCCCTATTATTTAGACGATTCATTCGATCATGAAATAGTGTCGGCTGCCACTCCTCCGGCTGATCATCCAAAGAACCCGATTCCCATAGTGGCTTGTCAGCCGGGTCCAACTCCATCATCTCTTCCTCCTCACTTTCACTGTCATCAACCCTACCCAAATATTGCCTCTTCTTTGGTTGTTGTTCCGGCTGTTTGCCTTTGCCTTTAGATGAAGAACTAGCTCCAGCTTGCTCCTTAGTTCTAACCATTTTCCTACACACACCACAAAAACAAACAACACAACCAAACAAAAAAAAGTTAGTCCTTTTTTTCCAAAACATCCCCACACTTGCTTGTTACTATGTTTGTAGATGTTAGTGAACAAAAATTTTATAACTTATTTTCTCAAAAATTGGGCATGGTGCCTCTACAATGTAGAGGTTCCCAAAAGTTCACTACTTTTAACATCAATCCTACATCTACAACCATTACAATGATCAAGTAACAATTTTCATGATAAAAACTATGAACAAGCAAGTGTGTGTGAACAAATGGCAAAAATAACCTTTATCTTCCTGATGCATCATCAAAACTAACAAATAAACATCACATACCTTAGTGTGAAGATGCTAGAACATAAGAAAAACAAGAACTTCAAAAACCCCCTAAAATTTCGGCCCTAGGGTTTGTGAATCGAACAAGAAAACGAGTTTTTCTTGCAAATCTCTTCCCAAAATCAGCAAGCACGTGAAAAATTAGCCAAGATAGATCTAAATCTCACAATATTTGACCAAGAATTGAAAGAGATATGAAGAATTGAAGGTTGAAGAAGGTTGTGGGGTTATGGAGATCTTGTGGGGCAATTAAAAGAGATAGATGAGGGTGTGTGGAAGAGATAGGGTAAAGGAACGAGTGGTTAGGGATATGTCACGTGATTGTGTTTTTTTTTATAACTGTTGTTGCTGAAACGACCCATCAGTTCGCCAGGTCTACCGTAAATTACGGTAGGCACCGTAATTTACGGTAGCTCCTGGCAACAAAAACCTATCGTAAAATAGTAACCAACCACCGTAACACCCCAAAATTTTCCAAGCCCACCGTAACTTACGGTGTGTACCGTAATTTAAGGTGGCATCTGGGCATCTGCACTTCGCCAAAAATTCAATTTTTTCAGTGTTTTTCTTTGTATTTTTTCAGTTTTTTAATTTTTTGTGTTTTTATAATTTATCAAAAACATGGAAAAATTACCTTACCCCCTCGAAAATCCTGTGTTGTCCTCAACACAATGTTAGAACTATTTGTAACCCGAACGTCCCCACACTTGTTTCAAACACGAGCTTCAAGCAAATACGGTAATTGTGCAAACGAAACAAAACAAACAAAATAATATACTAACTATTTACACTACCAAACCTGGGCCTCTCATGGTTGTTCATCATCTACCGGGCGTAAGATGTAGCCTGTTTTGTCTAGCTCCAAGTTGTTGATGTCTTTCCCCTCCAAGTATGGCTTCAACCGATGGCCATTCACCGTTTGTTGTTTGTTTGTTTGCTCATCTTGGATATCTACATCGCCAAACCTCCCAACTCACCGAACGACATATGGACCCATCCATTTGCTTTTAAGCTTGCCCGCAAACATCTTTAACCTTGAGTTATACAACCATACCTTTTGACCGACTTCAAAGGTTTTCTTCCTCAACTTTGCATCATGAACTTTCTTGAGCTTGTCTTTGTAAGCCGATGCACACTCATACGCCCCGTCTCTAATTTCTTCTATTTCACTCAATTGCAACTTCCTCATCTTCCCCGCTTCATCATAATCCGCATTCACCGTCTTGATTGCCCAATGTGCCCTATGAGCTAACTCCATTGGCAAGTGACAACCCTTTCCATACACCATCCGGTAAGGTGTTGTGCCAATTGAAGTCTTGTAGGCCGTCCGGTACGCCCACAACGCATCATCTAACTTACTAGACCAATCCTTCCTATCCGTTCGAACCGTTTTCATGAGAATTTCTTTAATTTGACGGTTGGACACATCGACTTGTCCACTAGTTTGCAGATGGTAAGGTGTGGCAATCCGATGATTCACGCTATACCGCTTTAACAATTTCCCAAAATTAAAGTTCTTGAAATGCGAACCACCATCACTTATGATAACTCGCGGAATGCCAAAACGGGAGAAAATGTTGGATTGAACAAATTTACGAACAACCGAGTGGTCATTTGTTCTTGTTGTAATAGCTTCAATCCACTTAGAGACGTAGTCCACCGCCACAAAAATGTACAAAAACCCATTGGAATTCGGGAAGGGACCCATAAAGTCAATGCCCCATACATCAAATATTTCCACAACCAAAATTGGTTGTAATGGCATCTCGTCCCTTTTTTAAATGTTTTCCATCCTTTGACAATTTACACAATTTCTTGCAAACTCACACGCATCCTTGAAAATTGTGGGCCAATAAAACACACACGATAGAACTCGGTAGCCCATCTTATGCCCGCTAAAGTGACCTCCACATGCGGATGAGTAGGCATGAGTCAAGATTTCCAACACCTCCGTTTCGGGTACACACCTCCGAATGACTTGATCCGGCCCAATCTTGAAAAGATCCGGTTCATCCTAAATGTATTGCTTCATTTGGACCATAAATTGTTGTCTTCGCTTCTTGGTCCAATTATTTGGGATGGCACCCGTGGCTAAGTAGTTTACGTAGTGAGCGTACCACGGTGCAACAAAGGTGGACACGGCTAGTAATTGCTCATCGAGAAACCTTTCATTTATCTCGCTCAAATCGTCAATCCCTTCCACTGGGATCCGAGACAAGTGATCCGCCACTACGTTTTCACTTCCCTTCTTGTCTCGAATCTCTAAGTCAAACTCTTGTAACAACAACACCCACCGGATTAAACGAGGCTTCGCGTCTTTTTTCTCCATTAAATACCGGACCGCGCTATGATCCGAATATACCACCACTTTGCTCCCCCAAATATACGAACGAAACTTATCCAAAGCATACACCACCGCTAATAACTCCTTCTCAGTTGTGGTGTAATTCAGTTGCGCTTCGGATAACGTCTTACTTGCATAATAAATTACCACCGGCTTTTTGTCAACTCGTTGACCCAAAACTGCACCAATTGTAGTGTCGCTTGCGTCACACATGATTTCGAATGGCTTGGACCAATCCGATGGTTGCAAGATGGGAGCTTTGACCAAATGTTCCTTCAAAACAGTAAATGCTTGCAAACATTCGTCAGTAAAGTCAAATGGAACATCCTTTAACAACAAATTCCATAAAGGTTTAGTGATAACACTAAAACCTTTAATGAAACGTCTATAAAAACCCGCGTGTCCCAAAAATAACCTTACACCCTTAACATTTTTAGGTGGTGGCAAAGATGATATTACCCTTATTTTTGCCTTATCCACCTCCATACCCCTTTCCGATATTACATGGCCTAACACAATGCCCTCTTGCACCATGAAATGACTTTTCTCCCAACTAAGCACTAAATTTTTCTCAACACATCTTTTTAAAACCTTTTGTAACTCATTGAGACAAGATTCAAAACTAGTGCCAAAAATCGAAAAGTCATCCATAAACACTTCAAGCGACTCTCCAACCATGTCCGAGAAAATACTCATCATACATCGTTGGAAAGTTTCCGGTGCATTACACAAGCCAAATGGCATTCGTCGAAAGGCAAATGTACCATATGGACAAGTGAAGGTGGTCTTGTGTTGGTCATCCGAGTGTATTGCTATTTGATTATAACCCGAGTACCCGTCCAAAAAGCAGTAATATTTTTGACCCGACAATTTTTCAATAATTTGGTCAATAAAAGGTAGCGGGAAATGGTCCTTAGAAGTGGCGGCATTCAATTTACGGTAGTCAATACAAACACGCCACCCGGTAACCGGTAGGGTGGCAACTTGTTCACCATTTTCATCCTTGACTACTTAAATGCCGGCCTTCTTAGGCACAACTTGGGTAGGACTTACCCAAGCACTATCCGAAATCGGATAGATAATTCCCGCATCCAACCATTTAATTACCTATTTCTTTACTACCTCCCTTAGGTTTGGATTCAATCGTCGTTGATCTTCTCTTGTTGATCATCGGTGGTGATGATCTTGTGCATGACGATTGATGGACTAATTCCTTTGAGATCGGCAATCGTCCATCCGATAGCTCCTTTGTTCTCTTTCAAGACTTCCAACAAGGCTTGTTCTTGCGCCATCTCTAAATTAGAGGCTATAATGACCGGTAGTGTGTCATTATCCCCTAGAATATCATACTTCAAATGGCTTGGTAAGTCTTTGAGCTCCAACTTTGGTGGTTCTTCTAGTGATGGTTTAGTACCCGAGCTTATTTCCACCGGCAAGCTTTCAAATTGGTGGGTCCATGGCGGTCGAGCCTCTTTCAACGCCATAGCGTCTTGTTTCTCCTCTTCAACCCTTAGTGCACAAGCATGTACCTGTTCAGAAAAATCACAAAGACAAACATCTATGCCATCCTCCTCATACTCATGCGGGTTGCATCCGTCGACTAAATCTGCCATAAAACACTCATCAACACCAACAACATTAGAATTGTTAGTAAAAACATTCAAGCGCATTTTTCGGTTTCCCAAATTCATATCGACTGTACCAAATCTACAATCGATCACAGCATGGGCGGTGCTAAAAAATGGCCAAACCAAAATAACATTTTGTTGTTGTTTTGGGTCCGCGGATGACTAGTCCAAGACTAAAAAGTCAACCGGGTAATAAAACTCATCAATTTTCACAATCACATTTTGAACCATCCCCCAAGGTAGCTTATGAGACAAATCGGCCAAAACAACCGTTGTCTCTACCCTTGCTAATGGACCAAAGTCATATTGGTCATATAAGCCCCCCGGTAAAATGCTCACCCTGGCTCCAAGATCTAGTAACGCTTTTGCCATTTGAAAGTTACCAACTTGTATATTTATTAATGGCGTGCCCGGATCTTGAAGCTTAGGAGGAAGCTCCCCATTCAAAACTGCACTTACTTGCCCGGTTAAATCTTCCCGCTTAGGAATTTTCTTCTTTTGTTGCCTTTTTTGGGTGCATAACTCTTTCAAAAATTTAGCGTATGCGGGTGTTATGGGTCATTTTCTGAGCATATATCCTGACTAATATTCTGCTTTTGATTGCTTACTTGTGATCAGGATACCGGATCAGGATATTGGTAACATCCTGGTGCGATATCCTGGTACTAACTGAATTAATCACGTGCATATTAAGAGTTACAAGTCTCCAACGTTCAAGAAGACTTTTTCCCCCTAAGACTCGGGCAAATCGGTTGGAATAGAGACGTTGATCCCGAAAGACCAGGACTGCAACGTTCACTTGGGAATATTCGGAGTATCCCGGTTATTTAGGATAGTTAGTTGTTCTCGTTTAACTATAAATAGTATGATCGGATCAAGTTAAGGCACTCACATTCATTCGCACACTTTACTCTCTAGTTACTAGCAATCACTATGCGCCAACACTTGTAATCAAATCTCTTTGTAACACCTAGTTGATCCGCATCATATCCTGCACTGTATCCCGACATTTGAAGTAATAGAAGAACAAGGCAGCTGTGATTGTCAGCTCCCGAGGTTTTGTGTCGGCGATCTAGATTGATCAAGGGCTTTCCTCAAACATCTCGTGTCATCCTTTACTTTTTTGCTCATTGTTTGATCATAAATACAGCTTTATATCTTGAGCTGTATCCTGAAACTGTTTTTGCAAATAACTTGACTAGCATATTTTCAACACACATTTCTAGCACACTACCTCACTTAGCTAATTTGATCACTAAATTGCTTCGGTAATTTTTTACCAAAACAATTTGGCGCCCACCGTGGGGCAAGTGGTGCTATTTTTACTAAAAGCTTTCGCAAAATCGCTACTCGGTTTTCTGTTTTTGAAATTCTTTTCAAAACTATTTTCAATGGCCTCGAGATCAAACATGAGCTCTTCCACCATGTCTGCACCAACCTCTGCAACAATTGGCTCGGTGCTTCCACCACCTCCTCCTAGATCTCAAGCTTCTTCCCAGGGGACTGAAATTCATGTGGCTCGGGATGTTATCCCCGCTTGCAACATCCAGGGATCTAGTCCTGTTTTAGCTTCTAATGAGGAAATTCTAAATTTGTTTGTTAGTGTACAGGAACATATGAGGCAGCAGCAGGAAACTAATCAAATACTGATGAGAGAGATACAACTCTTGAAATCCGGCTCGAGCAGGCCTGCTGAAGATACTGTCACTCCCTTGCAACCCAGGGCTTTGAACTTCAGTTCTGCAGTTTATACCGAGGATAACCGAGGAAATATTGTGCCTAGCCATTCCCAGAATCATACTCCTGAGACACCCTCATCAGTTAGAATATCAATTGTGAGAAGCTCAGGATATGCCTCAGGATATGGCCAGAATCCTCAGAACGGTAATGTATCTAATAATAATAATGCTCTTGCCACTAACAGTGTTGGATCTTTGCAGGATGCAGGTATGACATCAGCATTATCTAGGGATCTCCAGAAGCTGAAGGACATGATATCCAGTGTACCTGGGGTGGTTCAGCCAATTCCTGAAGTGACCCAGAATAGCCACAGGATATCACAGTTTGCACATCCCATTTCTGATGCTGAAATCCCAAAAAGATTTCAAACCCCCAACATGAAACTCTATGACGGAACTACGGATCCTGAGGAGCATATCGCCCAGTATAGGGAAAGGAAGGAGATCAACCCTATCCCCTCGGATCTCAAAGAAGCATGCTTATGCAAGGGTTTCGGTTCTACCTTAACAGGATCAGCCTTAAAATGGCTGTTAAACGTTCCTCCTCACTCAATTACTTCTTTTGCTCATTTGGTTAATTTGTTTAATAGTCAATTTTCTTGCAGCCGGAGTTTTGAGAAATTAACCAGTGACCTTTACAGGATAACTCAAGGACCTCAGGAATCATTGAGGGATTATGTGAACAAGTTTAGTCAGGAATCATTGGATATCCCACATCTTGATATTGCAACGGCAGTGCAAGCCTTCAAGATGGGGCTGCAAAAAGATTCTCAATTCTACCAGGATCTTGTAATGAATCCCTGCAGGAATCTGGACGAAGCTCACAACAGGGCTTTAAGATACATTCGGCTGGAGGATGATAAAAAGATGCAAGAAAAAATGAATTCGTCCACAACCTATGAGTCAACCAACAGGAAATCAGAATCCTCGTATAAGCCATATCGCTCCAAGCCATATGGTAGAAATGACAACAAAAGAGTGAATGCTGTTGAAGACGAGGATCCTGAAGAGTATCCTGAATTATCCGAATACTGTTTTTCAATTAACATACCTGAACTGATGTATGCTATGCAGGGTTTAGGAGACAAAGCAAGGTGGACTCGTGAAAATCAACAAAAAGCTGATTGGAAGGATAAGTCCAAATGGTGTGCGTTCCACGAGGATTTCGGATATGTTACTGAGGATTGCATTGCCCCGAGAAAAGAAATAAGCTATCTCTTAAGCAAGGGATATCTGAAGGATCTCCTAGGAAAAAAGAAGGGCAAGGGGCAGGATATTGAGAAGGATCCCGAACGAGCAGCATCACCTCCTGCGGATGCCAAAATAATTAACTTTATTTCAGGAGGGTCCGATATTTGCGGGACTTCATATTCCGCAGCCAAGAGACATGCAAGAGAAGCTAAAGCAGAAATAGGAGAAAAGCCGACCAAGATGACGACGCTCACAACTGATAAAGTGATCACTTTTGATAGTGATGACAGGGATACTGTCCAGGATCCTCACCATGATGCTCTAGTAATAACATTATATGTGGCTAACCATTTTGTACGCAGGGTACTAGTGGATAACGGCAGCTCGGTCAACATAATCCAACTAGGGACGTTGAAAAGGATGAATATATCTCCAATGGATATCACTTCGAAGTCCACCGTGCTCGTTGGGTTCAGTGGAGAAGCTAGGAACACAGTGGGGGAGATAAAATTACCCGTATATGTTGAAGGGGTCAACTCAATACAACGCTTCTGTGTGATGGACTCCATATCCTGCTATAATATCATATTGGGTAGGCCATGGATCCATGACATGAAAGCTGTACCGTCAACCTATCATCAATGCATCAAGATCCCTACGCCTTGGGGGGTTGTCAAGGTAGATAGTGATCAGCAGGAGGCAAAGGAGTGTTACTTATCCTCGATGAAATCCTCAACCAAGCCTAATGCAGCATAGCAATTAAAGATGCGGGCCCAGGATATCGTGGAGGCTTCAGAGCAAGATGTAAAGAAAATTATCCTCGATCAGGATAATCCAGATATCTCGGTGCTCGTAGGAACCAATATCCCTCAGGATATTGAAAATTAATTGACTAACTTTTTGAAATGCAGGATGTCGACATTCGCATGGAAACATGAGGATATGACAGGCATTTCCAAGGATATTATAAGTTTATAACACATAAGCTTGGCATTGACAGATCATTTAAACCAGTCCAACAAAAGAGAAGGAAATTTGCTCCGGAACGAAATATGATCATCTAAGAGGAAGTTGAAAGGCTATTGAAGAGCAAGATGATTAGGGAAGTGAAGTTTCCCAAATGGCTGGCTAATGTGGTTGTGGTGCAAAAGAAAAACGGGAAATGGAGAGTATGTGTGGATCACACCGACTTGAATAAAGCTTGTCCCAAAGACCCGTTTCCTCTACCTCATATTGATTCAATGGTGGATGCTACCGCTGGCCATGAGATGTTAACCTTCATTGATGCCTCTTCAGGATTTCAGCAAATCCAAATGGAACCCTCTGATCAGGAGGATACTGCTTTCATGACACCCACAGGTATTTATTGTTATAGTTTGGTTTAAAAAATGCAGGTGTAACATACCAACGGCTGGTGAACATGATGTTTAAAGACAAACTGGGGGACACCATGGAGGTATACATCGACGATATGGTAGTAAAATCCAAGAAGGCTGAGGATCACCTTCAAGATATTAAGGGAGCATTTGATATCCTGGACCAGTACAACATGAAATTGAATCCTGCTAAATGCCACTTTGGAGTGGGGGCAGGAAAGTTTCTAGGGTACATGGTGACTAAAAGGGGGATAGAAGCAAGCCCGGAGCAGATTAAAGCTATCTTGGATATCAAGTCACCTTCAAATATGAAGGATGTTCAACGATTAACAGGGCGAATAGCAGCATTGAATAGATTTATCTCGAGATCCTCGGAAAAAATGCAAGGAATTTTATGATATTCTGAAGAAAAATAAGAAATTCAAATGGGGCGAGAAGCATGAAACAGCCTTGCAGGATTTGAAGCAGTATCTTTCAACCGCACCTCTGTTAATGAAACCTGAAGATGGCGAACCACTATCCCTATACCTTGCAGTATCAGGGAATGCAGTAAGTGATGTCCTTGTAAAAGATCATGAAGGTCAGCAGTATCCTGTTTATTATGTCAGTAAAAGCTTACTAGATGCTGAAACTAGATATTCACACTTAGAAAAGTTAATATTAGCCCTAGTTATGGCATCGACAAAACTTAGACATTATTTTGAAACACATAGGATTCATGTTAAAACCAATTATCCTATTAAAAACGTGCTTCGGAAACCTGAGATGTCAGGTAGAATGGCTAAGTGGTCAATAAAGTTAAGTGCCTATGATCTAATATATGAACCTAGAAATGCTATAAAGTCTCAGGCTCTAGCAGACTTTGTGGCTGATTTCAATAGTGATATTCAAAATGAAGTAGACCTAGAGGTACAACAGCTAGGAGAAAACTTAGAATCCTGGATATTGTATACTGATGGTGCATCTAATGTAAGAGGTGCAGGTTTGGGTATACTACTAAAATCGCCACAGGGGGACATATTAGCCCAGGCTATTAGATGTGAGTTTCCTGCCACTAATAATGAAGCAGAATATGAAGCTTTAATTGCAGGATTAGAATTGGCTAAGAGCATGAATATCAAGAGTCTACAAGTGTTTGTTGATTCTTTGTTAATCACTAATCATTTTAATGGATCTTATGCAGTAAAAGGTGAAAAATTGGTCGAATACCTTGAAATTGTCAAAAAATTAGTAGGATATTTCGATGTTTTCACACTTGAACAGGTACCAAAAGAGGACAATGCTGAAGCTGATGCCTTGGCAAATCTGGGATCATCAGTCAGGATACCAGAAGGGACCCAAATACCAATATTACATATCCTGTATCCTGCGACGTATCCTCAGGGTAAGGAGGTAGTAAGTGTCCAGGATCCTGGCGCTGAGTATCCTGAAGAGGATCCTAGATCCTGGACGGCTCCCATCACAAGATATCTCAAGGAAGGACACATCCCCAAGAATGAGAATCCTAAGGCCTTTAGGATGAAGGTATCACGATTTACTATTATAAATAATGTTTTATATAAGAAATCTCTTGCAGGTCCATATCTGAGGTGCTTGGAGGATCCCGAGACCAAAGAAGTGCTTCAGGATATCCATGAAGGGGATTGTGGTAACCACATTGGGGGCAGGTCATTATTCTCAAAAGTATTAAGAACAAGATATTATTGGCCTACCATGAGAAAAGATGCTGCAGAATATGCTCGAAAATGTAACGCATGCCAAAGACATAGCAACATACTACATCAGCCTGCAGAGCCATTATATCCTATTATATCTCCTTGGCCGTTCATGAAATGGGGAATGGATATAGTAGGAAAATTGCCAAAAGCTCCAGGAGGAAAAGTCTTCATGCTGGCAATGACTGATTATTTCTCTAAGTGGGTTGAAGCTGAAGCATTCGTTCAAGTCAGAGATCAGGAAGTGGTATCCTTCATAAAAAGGAATATACTTACTAGATTTGGTGTACCAGCTGAAATAATTTGTGACAATGGATCTCAATTCATAAGTAAGAGGACTACTGACTTCTGCAAGAGTTGGGGAATCAAAATGATCACATCCACACCAGTACATCCTCAAGCGAATGGACAAGCAGAATCCTCAAACCAGATAATTGTCAACAACCTAAAAAAGAGGCTAGGAGCCCAAAAAGGAAGATGGGCAGAAGAATTACCCTTTGTTTTATGGGTTGATAGAACGATGGTGAAAAATGCAACCGGCCAAACCCCATTTTCCTTGGTATTTGGAGCAGAGGCGGTGATCCCGACAGAAATGGTAATACCTACAACAAGATCCAGCCTTCAGGATTCTGAGCAGAATCCTGAAATCCTATGCCAGGAACTGGATACTATTGATGAGACAAGAGATGCACCAAGGCTAAGGATGGCAGCATACCAACAAAGGATATCTAAAGCATATAACAAGAATATAAGGACTAGAAGGTTCCAGGTTGGAGACTGGGTATTGAGAAAGGCTTTTCAGAACACTACTAATCTTGCTGATGGAAAGTTAGCTCCAAAATGGGAAGGACCCTATGAGATTGAATCAGAATCAGGGAAAGGAGCATATCGACTCAACAATATGGAAGGGGATATGCTACCAAGATCCTGGAATGCTATACACCTAAAGCTCTATTTCAAGTGAGTTTAGAATTTAATTTCTAACTCAGGATGGTATGAGTTCTATTTCTTTTAAATATGTTTGAATTTATTCTTTTGAACCCGTTACTGACTTAAGCATCGGAGGGGTGTTAGCCTGGCTAACACCCACCTTAGCTTACAATTGTTTTGCAGAATATGCTTCGGGATATAGCTCCAGGATACACATTCAGGATACTTCGAAAGATTAGAGGATTGGCCCCCTCTCTCACGTATAAGGGATCCTGATCCCTTCAAAGGTTTAAAGGTATTCACCTTTCTCACGATTTGGGTTTAAACACCCCGCCTGGAGCGCAAGTTGTCCAGGGATAGTTCAAGGTGGCGGGACCAGTTCATGTAAAAGTGGCTGACAATTTCGTCACTGTTGGCTATATCCTGGACCCTTAAGGTATATGAGGATTGATCACCCTCTCTCACGAAAGGGTATTTTCATACTCTCTAAGGTTTAAAAGTTTTCACCTTTCTAAGTCTTGGAGTTTATACACTCCCGCCTGTAGCGCATGAAAATTTGGGATTTTCCCCAGGATACTTGTGGGTTTACCCCAAGATACTAAGGATTTGTCTCCAGAAGGTTTTCGGGTTTTACCCCAGTAACACGAGAACTGTCTATGCAGTTAGACATGAATCCAAATTTTTTTTTCTAAGAGTTGGAATATTTCCTGCACAAGGGACATTTCTCTTAAGACGATTATGGATGGCACAAAGAGTCGGATTTGAACCCGATGCACTAAGACTGGGGACATCTTAGTGGAATGACTTACAAGAAGGGTCAAAGTTTGGTATTAAGGTTACACTCCACTCCTGGTATGATCTTTCCTTTGTGAATCTTACACAACTTGATTGAACTTTTGAAACCATGTTTAAAGTTTAAGTATCCTGATTAGGGTATATCTTTAGGATATATTCTCGGAATATGATTCAGGACATTAGGTTAGAATATTTGGCATACAATACTTGGATTTAAAAATCAGAGTTAAATGTGTTATCAAAACAAAGTTTGTAAGTTCTAAGCAAACTATCTTTCTCCTTTAAAAACTCTATTTAAGTTGTTTGAGATTTTGAAGAATAAACTGTTTGAATTTTATTTGACGAAGGATATCGGCTAAGTATCCTGGTCAAGATATTTTCTAAAAGTAATGGCATTAATCTTGCAAAATTGAAATTTAAACTAAGTAACGTATGACAAAAAATTAAAAGGCAACAACAAGTAGGTCAAAAGGTGGTTATATTATTAACATATCAAAAGTTGTGTTTTTGGTTTCACCTTAAACCAAGGTCCATCCACCAAAAGCACAATAGGTTCTTAACCATATTTACACAACGATTGAAGGTTTCGTCTCAAACCGAGACCCATCCACCTCCAACCGATGTATCGTCCAAAACAAATTATACTAATTGATAACCAAGGGCTTCATCCTGAAACCCAGGACCCATCCACCTTTGGTTATCAAATTGTTCTAATGCAGGAAATATAAATTGTTCGAAGACTGAAAAAGTAAATTGTTCAACAAGCTACAACCATCAAACTTAAAAAGTGGGCTCCGGCCTTGGCACGTATATCCATCATCGCCCACATCGCTGCATTTAAGGGGCAGCTCCCTCCTTCACCATGACATATTCACCAGTATTCTCCCCAGCATTCCTCTCAGCATCATCAGTAGCATCCTCTCCAGCATCACCCCCGGCATCCTTTAAAGCACTAGCATCAGGCACCATAGCAGGTTCTTCCATAGCAGATTTGGCAGGAGGCTCCACGGGATTTCCCCCAAGATCTTTCAGTTTCGCCTCCCAGGCCTTGGTGTTCCAGGAGGGGCATTGAAAGCCCAAAGCCATCGCCTCATAAGCCATTTTCAGTCTGGCCTGGAGAAAGGAAATGACAACAGAGTTTTTGAGGCTCTCCCGATACGAAGCCATAGCTTGCTCATGCTGGACTTGGGTGGAGTCAATCTTGGCCTGAGCTTCATGGGTAACCTTTTGGATGGTGGACTGCTGCTCTTGGGCCATTGCCTTGTATTTGGCCTCGTAGTGCTCTGATTTGGCGGTGGCGATCGCTGCTTGGTCTGCGATAGTGGCTTCGGCCTTTTTCAGCTAATTTTCAAGCATGGCGTTCGAGTCGCATGCATCCTCGTAAAGGAAAATCAAACGTTCAAGACCCTGCAAAATAAAGAAACAGGTATTAACTTTAATTAAGTTTAGTAACCAGCATGTGTTGCAGGATATGGATCAGGATATTTACCTGGTTGAGGAAGGCGGTCATGAATTTGCTGGACTCCGCAAACCCATGATTTTAAAATGGGAATACATTGGGGGTAGCAGGAGGCTCCGTTTCCTTTCTCTTTCAGGAGCTGGAGGCCCGAGTTCTGGATGCTGGAGGAGCTTTGGGAGCAGTAATGGTGTTAGTGCATTTATCTGTCTATCGCTTTCGTCAATCAAAATTGTAGCAGAAACTGAAGAAGTCGAGTCGTTATGATGGAATATCTAGGCAAAAGGCAAGGTGTCAATATTGTAATTAATGAGAAATCTCATTAATAGTCAAGGCCTATAAATAGGAGCTTATGTGTTAGTTTTAAAGACTTTTGCTCATTTGGTGATTTGAGAGCTCTAGATCTAGAGAGAGAATCTAGAGAGAGAAAGTGATTCACGGTTCGTGTACGTTATCAGATTTTATCAAAGAATCACGTTTATATTACGTCATGTGTGTTTAGGTCACGTTCGTGTACGGATTCCGCACGTTTCACGTTCGTTTCGCAATCGTTTCGGAGTCAAACCGGTCCTAACAAGTGGTATCAGAGCTAGGAGCTCGATTGCTTGATCAAACACATTGATTCGTACCTGATTTCAGCAGATTCAGATCTGAATTTCACCAATTTCTTCATCTTCTACTTATTTCTCACGTTTTTTTTCAGAAATTCGTCAAATTGAACGTGATTTCATGGTCCGTTTCGTCTGATTTTGTAGTATGTTGTGCAAAAATAGTTGTTATACAATCCTACCAAGTTTCAGACTCAAATTCCTTGTCGTTTAGGAGAAATCTGAGTTTTTCTGTCCGATTTCGTAACATTCAGCTGGATTTCGCTTGAACCTGATGTTTTGCTCTTGATTTCGCTTGAAAACATTGAATGTTTGAAGCGAAATAGTTAATTTCGCTTGAAATAGAACCTGACATCAGATTTCGCTTCAACAGAAACTTGTTTGATTTCGCTTCAAGTCAGAACAGTTGATTTCGCTTCAAGTCAGAACAGTTGATTTCGCTTCAAGTCAGAACAGTTGATTTCGCTTCAAGTCAGAACAGTTGATTTCGCTTCAAGACATAATATTTGATTTCGCTTCAAAACATCAGTTTAAGATTTCGCTTGAACAGAAAAGATGATTTCGCTTCAGAACTGATTACATTGAGATTTCGCTTGAAGCTTTAACAATTGATTTCGCTTGAACAGTTTAACACATGATTTCGCTTGAAAGTTGTTGAACTGATTGATTTCGCTTGAAGTTGCTGGTCAAGAGATTTCGCTTAAAGTCTGTTTTTGATTCAACTTGGGATTTCGCTTGAGTTTGCCATTTCGCTTGAAAATCGAAATTTCGTGTCGAGAACATTTCACGGATACCGAGTGTCAGTCTATTTTCAGTTTATTTGATATTGATTGTACTGATTGTGTTTATTTGTGTGATTCAGGTTTACATCATGGCTGAGGAATTCTTCAACACGTTTTACAACGCGTTCGCAACCGAATCGTCTGAGGCTTCAAATATTACGCCTAAAACCATTTCTAAAGTGCTAAATGAAAATATCAAGAATGATAATTTTTATGGAACTCATTCAAAGCCACCAACTCTTGATAGCATTGAGGATTATACCTGGTGGAAAGAACGCTTCATCAACTGGGCAAAGGCGTATGCTCATGAAAGTTGGTTTTGCCTGGAGTATGGGTATGAAAAACCAAAAGACGATAAAGGCGAAGATCTTGTATTCAAAAAGTTTACTAGAGAAGATAAAGCTGAATTTGGAGCTGAACAGAGAATGATAGCATTGATCCAGTCCGCAATCAGAAACGATATCTTTGCTTTACTAACTCATGACGGGTCATCTAAGTCTGTCTGGGAAGCTTTACGTATTAAAGCTGAAGGGGGTAAACAGATTAAAAAGAACAAAATCGCGTTATTAAAGAAAGAATTTGATCTGTTTGATAACATAAAAGGAGAGTCGGTGAGGCAAATGATTGAGAGATTCTGTCATCTAAAAATTGAATTGGAAAGATTAGAGATAAACAAAACAAGAGAGGAATTGATAGACAAAGTGATTGAAGCGTTACCACGAGCTGATCAGTGGCAAACGTTTGTTTTTATTTTGAAAAATGATGCTTTGTATGATACAATTACTCTTGATGCTTTGTTTGAAAAGATCGAAAGTCATGATCTAGAGCTACAAAAGCAAAACAAGATGACTGATTCTTCACATCAACAGAACGTTGGCTTGTACTACAAAAGCAGTGTGCTTTCTGACAAAGGCGTTGGTTCACCAAAAACGGCATTTAGTGGTGAAAAGATGAAAGAACCACAAACAACTTCAACAAGTCATTATTCTGGATATCATTCATCTTCAAAGACAAATTCTGATGATTCTGAGGAAATTCTGTGCAACATTGCTCTTAAACTAAAGAATTCTCCTGCAATGAGCATCAATGCAGCGAAGCAGCAAATGAGTTTTCTTGCATCTGTTTTGGAGTCATATGAAGGTCTAGTAGCTGGCAAAATTGGAAATTCTGAATTGACCAAAGAAGACTACGACCAGATTGATCCGGAAGAGATGGAACTCATTGACATCCGTTGGTGTTTAGCTAGTTGTATTCGAAGAGCTCAGAGGTACATGGAGATTACCGGGAAACAATCGCTTGGAGGTGCTTCAACAAAGCTTGGATTTGACAAATCCAAAGTGACCTGCTTCAAATGCAAACAAAAGGGTCATTTCAAAAGAGAATGCAGAAATTCTGAAGTTGGTGAAGGAAGTGAACGTCCTTTCAACGATGATTATTATCGAAAGGCAATTTACCATCGAAGCAGAGAAGAACCAAAGTTGATTGAAGATAAGCCGAGAGAAAAATCAAGAGCTTATGCTGTAATTTACGAGGATGAAGGATATGATTGGAGTGAGGTTCTTCCAATAGATGATATTGTTGATGAACGGTTCAAAGCTAAAGCCAAACAGGAAGAATTAAATAAGCATTATGTTTTTGTTGCTGAGATTCAAGAGGAAAACAAAGATAAAGACATTGCTGAAGTCCATGAAGAAAAAGTTGAGATCAAAGAGAAAACTCGGGAAGAGATCTTAAGTGAGAAGACTTACAGAGAAAGAAATGTGGTTTTAAACAGAATGGATGATATGCAAGAGGAGTATGAGATGGCTGTCGGTAGCAAAAGATGGGATAAGAAGAGAGAATGTTACTATAACAGAGAAGGAGAACCGGTTGTTCCCAGGAAAGACATAATCTTCGATGATGTTCTTCTTGCTGTCCCGTTAAGAGCTGAATACTATAGAAGAGTATTGAAAGATGACAAATATGCTAAGCAATATGAAAAGGATATCAGATATGCCATGTTATCGTGTCTGAGAAAAAGGGACGAAGAGAGAATGAAGAAGAATGTTGAAGAAATGGTGAACAATCTGAAGAAAGTTGCTGAAGAGGTTAAAGTAGAAACTGTTGAAGTTGAAGTTGTGAAGGAAATCAAAAGTGAAGAAGTTGTTGTGAATGAAGAGGTGAAGATAGAAGAAAAGAATGAGAATGAGGAAGCTGGTAATGTTGGTGATGAAGTCGGTGTTGAAGAAAAGCAGAATGTTGATGAGCAGACAGAGGTTGCTGAAAACATCGAAGTGCCAATCACTAAGGTAAATTCTGATTCTGAAAACTTAAAACTAGTTGAACAGTGCAAGAAATGCATGGAACCGTGCAGAACTTGTACTGAAAAAGATGAGCAATTTAAAACAAGAGTTCTTGAGTTCACAAAAATTGAAAACATTTTCAAAGAAAAATGCAAAGAGATGTTAGAAAAAGAAAAGGTTTTTAAAGAAAATGATGAAAAACTTTCAGAAAAATGTAACAAATTAGAAAAAGAAAATGAAGTTTTGAAAGAAAATGTTTTGAAAATGACAAATGAATGTGAACAAAAAGAAATTGCTTGTCAAGAAATGAAGAAAGATTATGACTCAATGAAAATAGCATATGATATTATGAAAGAGTCATACGACAAAGTGAAAGATGAAATGAAATATGCTCAATCTAGAATGAATTATATGTCTGAAACAACCAAAGAACTTAAACGAATGTATTCTATAAAACAAGATGTTGTTAATTCCTATATTGAGGATGTTGCTAAGTTGAAACGACAGATTGCTGATTTAGAACAGGATAACAACAAGTTAAAGAGTTACCACGTGTCGTCATATGTGCTTGAAAGAATTTTCAATATAAAACCGGGTGATGGTGAGTCTGAGCAGAACAAGAAAGGCATTGGCTCAGAGTTTCATCAAGTTCCACCACCGGGAAAATTTGCATTTTATGATGAGGAAAAGGTCGAAAAAGCTTTCAACATGGTAGAACAATTGCCAGATAACATTGACATAACCTATTCCAAATCTGATGATTCTCATGATTCAGAGGTGGTAGGTAAAGTCGTTGAAAGTGTGTTGGAAGAAGAGTCAGTTGTTACAGGTAAATCTGAATCACATGATGAAGATGAAGGAAATCTTCATGATGGTTATATGAAAAATACAAAATCTGAGGAAAGTTTGTATGATGATTCAAAAGGATTGGTTTATACCATGATTGGATCAGACAAATTGTTCTTAGATGTTGTTTTCCCGATTCAGAATGTGATTTCAGAAAAGGTTGATAAAGTTTTCAAAATGGTTGAGATTGAGAAGTCTGAGATTTCAAAGTTTGTCGGTAAGAGTCATAAAGGTTCATATAACAAACCTGGTTACAAGAAGAAAAACATGAAGGCTGGGTTGGGTTATAAGAAGAAACAAAGTTGGAAAAGAAATGAAACTCCGAATTTTCAAACAAAAATGAGTTTTGTTGATGGAGGCAGTTTAGAAGAAGAAAAAGAAATCAAAATGAAACAGTCTAATGATGAGTTTTTTGCTAAAAAGAAAAAGCAACAACCACAGGTCAAAGATATATCCATGAGAACATGTTTCAAATGTGATAAAAAAGGACATCTTGCACGCAAGTGTCCTAATTTAAAACCTGTGGATGTTGACAAAAAGAAAACTGATGCTGAGAAACAAAAATCTGAAAATGTGAGACAAAGGTCATCCAAATTTGATTCGAAACAAACTTGGAGGTTCAATACAAACAAGTTTGCTTCAAATCAAAATTGGAAATCAAACCAGAACAGGTTTGATTCAAGACAGATCTGGAATTCTCATACACCCAGAGTCAGAACAATTCAAAGTTGGAAAACATCAGTTGATATGACAAAACCTCAAGAGTTTTGGAATCCAAGAGTTGTTGTTCAAAATCAAAATGTTCAAAAAGATTCACATTTTTACAAACGAGGAACACCAAAAGGTCAGACATGGTCTGTTAAGAAACAAGTTGAGTTGGTAAAAGATGAGAAAGTTGAAGTTAAAATTGAGAAAGTTTTTGTGAAAAATGACAAAGAATTTCCAGCATTGAATGAAGATTATTGTGTTGAAATGCCTAAGGTTCAACAGACCTGGGCTAATTTGTTCAAGTAATCAAGTAGTCTGAATGTGCAGGTGCTCAACAATTCTGAAGATTGTGAGAATGGAAGTTGGAGCAGCCTGGCACAACAACGAGGAGAGGAGGCTGCTGGATCCTGTGTTGGTTGAAACAGGAAGTTTATATGTTTTTTGTAAATAAATAAATAATATTTTCAAAACCCTAAAAATTTGAAAAATTAAAAACCAAAAATATGTTTTTAGTTTGTTAAAATTTGAAAAACCAAAAATATGTTTGTTTTTAATTTTTGTCAAATATTCAAAAAATACAAAAATATGTGTTGATTGAATACGCCGAAACCCTCACGGCTGAACAAACATGATTACTTTCATCAGATTGAAAAACGGTTTTCAAACTGTTAAGATCAATGGGTTGTAAATCATGGGGGTACTTTATGTTATATTTTCTGCAAAACAGAGCATGAGATGCAGAAAATGGATGGCGAGACAAAGCTATCAGTGTTGGTTGTCAAATTTTCTTTATATGATTTTGCATTTTAGGGGAAGTAATGTTGTTAGAAAATACAAAAACATTTGAAAATTTTGAAAAAGCCAAAAACATGATAAAATTAAAAATTTGAGTTTTGCGTAAAAAGAGGAAATGATAGTACATCAGTAGACAGTTACAGTACGCTAAAGAATTGGAAAGTTTAAATGTGTTAAACGATCTCACCGTGGATGTGTCGGTAGATTTTTATACATTTAGTAAACTTTTTCGGGATATAAACCTAAATTCAAACTTACTTATTTCGTGGGGAACACTACTTGGATATATAGGTAACCCCTGAAATCTCGTTTGAAAGGTCTCTTAATCTGATATACTAGGTTTTTATACTCAATGATGTCTGGGGTATTATTCCGGGACTTCTGCTGAACGGTGGTTCTGACCTAGTCCTCGAATAATACTTTCCGCATATGCTTGAAACATAGCATCACCCTCAGCATATATGATAAGACAATAAAATTGCTTAGCAATGCTGTTGTAAAAAAGATCCTCTAAAGGGGACACACCCACAAGTTGAGTCATGATCTCTCTGCTGAACGATGGTTCTGACCTGAGCTCTCATGATTCTTCATAATTTATTAACCCTTTACAGATATCATTTGTGTTATAATTGCCTGTAAGACTGATTATTGGGATTCTGGATACGGGAGTATATTCAAGAGGTGGGACACATGAATAGGTTTAAGTTCTTAATACACCTAATTCGTATCCTGAATCAGTTGAAATTTGTGTGAAAATTTAAGTGGATCAGTATATCGACAATCTAAGTGAATTGTTTAATGCATAATGTGATTTTAAGCTCAACGGTACTTGTGACTTGTCATAAACTGATATGATCCTCTGACGCATACTCAAACAAAAAATATTGTCTGTGAATATGTTTGTACATATTTTTTTTTCTGCTTTATATTTTCAGAAAATACAAAAAGATTTTTGATTCTGCTTTATTTTCGACAATCGATGTCTGAGAACTGAGTTTCAAAATCTAAGTAAGCTGATTGTGTTTCTGAAAATAAAACAAGTTCATTAATTTGAAACTTGAAATTTTAAAAATTAAAAATCAAAAACAGTTTGTGATATCTCTAAGGTCATTAACTTGAACTTGGATGATTAACTGTGAGGGATTTGGATTCTTAAACATTGCTAAATCAATGAAGTGTGTTGATAGGGAAGTGTTTTAGAAGATTGGAATTGCCAGATTACATTTCCTGGATAGTTGAAATTTGAAATGCTGTTACTTATAAATGTTTGAGAAATTGCAGATGATAGTCCAGATTACGATCCCGGAAGCTGAGTCTAAGGGGGAGTCTGAAGACGAGCTCAAAGCAAGGGGGAGCTTGTATACGGAAAAGCAAGGTGTCGATCCCAAAGCACGGAAGCTTGACGAAAGGGGGAGCCTGATGAAGAAAAGAGGAAAAGCTGAAACTGAAGACAGATCCATTGGGATTCTGTTCGAGAAGATTCAAAGAAAGAAAGAGAAAGAAAAGACGCTACGAATTGACTACAGATTGACTACAGCAATATCCAAGGGGGAGTCTGTTAGTGCATTTATCTGTCTATCGCTTTCGTCAATTAAAATTGTAGCAGAAACTGAAGAAGTCGAGTCGTTATGATGGAATATCTAGGCAAAAGGCAAGGTGTCAATATTGTAATTAATGAGAAATCTCATTAATAGTCAAGGCCTATAAATAGGAGCTTATGTGTTAGTTTTAAAGACTTTTGCTCATTTGGTGATTTGAGAGCTCTAGATCTAGAGAGAGAATCTAGAGAGAGAAAGTGATTCACGGTTCGTGTACGTTATCAGATTTTATCAAAGAATCACGTTTATATTACGTCATGTGTGTTTAGGTCACGTTCGTGTACGGATTCCGCACGTTTCACGTTCGTTTCGCAATCGTTTCGGAGTCAAACCGGTCCTAACAAATGGTCTTCGAACTGGTAGGTTTCGGTGTAACAGATGACTTCGGATTGGATTCTTGCTTGACAGGTGCAAGGCTTGAGTAACTGTCCAACTCATCGAGTTGGAAGCCTTCGAGATTGATAACTGGCACTGTATAAGGGAAGATACGATTAATCTCGTTATGCTTTTAAAATATAATCGGTTTGATAGATAAAATGATTTCTGAAAATATACTTACCAGACATGCTGGAGCTTGATCTTTGACTTGAACTTGTAGATAGCAGGGTGAAGGTCCTCTCACTTTCTGGAAGCCTGTAGATTTCTTTTATCCTTTCTACCGATTCAGCACTGGGTGGAGCTAGTTCCTTGAAATTTGCTGCAAAAAATAAACGTATTAGGATATCAGTTCAGGCTATAGTTTCGGGATATGATTGGGGATATTCCTAAAGCCCTAAATCCTACCAGAAGTTAACCATCTCATAGGAAGGCCAGAACCCCTATCGATGGAGTCCCTTTTTACGAAGAAAAATTTTCTTGTCCATTTATCCTCGTTCTTGGTAGCTTTAAGAATGAGAGGATTTTTGGATATAGAGAATAAAAGGAACCGGCTGGAACCGTGGGATCTTAAACGATAGGCCATCGGAAGATCTTCGATGCATAAGTCCCGCATATGACGAGCCTTAATCTGCTCCAAGGTGACTAGGACGCGCCAAACCATGGGCATGGTTTGGGCGAAGCTAAGGCCCGTCAACTCGAAGAATCGAGAGATGAAGGGTGAAAACGGATATTGAAGACCGATGGAGAAAGCATAAGCAAAAAAGCATACCCACTCAACGGAAAAAAATCCGATCGGACCTCTCGGTCAAATGGACGGAAGACTGTACCGGCGGGAAAGGCACCGGAAGCTCGTAAAGCCGCGATATCAGCATTATCAAATGAGCATACCTCCTTTGAAGGTTCCTTGAGCAGGTTTTGTTTGTAGAAGAGGGAGACGAGATCTGCCGTTTGTGACCTAGTGCGGGTAGCCATGGAAGGTTGTAACGGACTTAAACAAAGAAAACAGGGAAGACAGAGAGAGAGAATACCTGAAATTCGCTTGAAGATAGAGATAATTATAATGAAGAATCCCTCAGTTAATATAGGCTGAATATAGGGGGTAAAGAGTAAATAGTGCATTGGAAGTTGCACATTGTCATTTCAAGGGTCTCGTCATATTGACTGCCTCGATCCAGGTGATAGAGTTTTAAAATATATCCGTTGGATTGGTATACCAACAGATATATTTTGGGGACAATTGTTATGGGTCATTTTCTAAGCATATATCCTGGCTAATATTCTGCTTTTGATTGCTTACTTGTGATCAGGATATTGGTAACATCCTGGTGCGATATCCTGGTACTAACTGAATTAATCACGTGCATATTAAGAGTTACAAGTCTCCAACGTTCAAGAAGACTTCTTCCCCCTAAGACTCGGGCAAATCGGTTGGAATAGAGACGTTGATCCCGAAAGACCAGGACTGCAACGTTCACTTGGGAATATTCGGAGTATCCCGGTTATTTAGGATAGTTAGTTGTTCTCGTTTAACTATAAATAGTATGATCGGATCAAGTTAAGGCACTCACATTCATTCGCACACTTTACTCTCTAGTTACTAGCAATCACTACACACCAACACTTGTAATCAAATCTCTTTGTAACACCTAGTTGATCCGCATCATATCCTGCACTGTATCCCGACATTTGAAGTAATCAAATCTCTTTGTAACACCTAGTTGATCCGCATCATATCCTGCACTGTATCCCGACATTTGAAGTAATAGAAGAACAAGGCAGCTGCGATTGATCAAGGGCTTTCCTCGTACATCTCGTGTCATCCTTTACTTTTTTGCTCATTGTTTGATCATAAATACAGCTTTATATCCTAAGCTGTATCCTGAAACTGTTTTTGCAAATAACTTGACTAGCATATTTTCAACACACATTTCTAGCACACTACCTCACTTAACTAATTTGATCACTAAATTGCTTCGGTAATTTTTGACGAAAACATCGGGTACTTGTTTTATTGCATCAAGTAATGGAAGGTTGATTTTTACTTGTTTTAACATGTCCCATAATTCTTCTTTTTGGGGACCTCTTGATGTAATAAAGTTTTTTTTTACCCGGGTCAAGTAAAGCCGATGGAAACGGGACTTGACTCGGTTCACCTTCATCTTTTTCATTCTTTTCACTTTCACCCAACCCCAGTTTTTTAACATTTGAATTTTTAGAAACAACCGGTGAAACCTCATCATCACTCTCATTACCCGTGACATCCTCAACTACCCCTTCAACTAAACCCGGTGACAAATTAGCTTTAAATTCTTTGCAACTTCTCAACACACTAACATGACTAATATTAACATTGTTACCTCGTGACGAACCATGGGAAGGATTTACCTTGGTATCGCTAGGCAGTTGACCTTTGCTTCTTTACAACTCTGCCACGTCGGTTGCTAGTTGACCCATTTGGGTTGTTAGTGATTGAATGCTCTTGTCACGAACCTCATCCTTTTGCATCTGGACTTCATCAAGTTGATTCCGTTTTTGCATGTCTTGTTGCATAGCCCGAAGCATATCCGTGACTTCATTCCCACTTGACGAATTTTGACCCGAACCACTTTGACCCGTTTGTTGAAATTGCCCTTGATAACCATAATTGTTTCCACCCCTATAATTGCCTTGATTGTATTGTTGACGAGGTGCAAAGTTACCTTGAGATCCTTGAAAGTTTGGGTTATCTTGGTTCGCCGCGTTTCCATAACGGAAATTAGGATGGTTTCGTAACCTGGGGTGGTATGTGTTGGAGTTCATGTTGAAATTTCGACCACCCCCTTGAATTACAATCACTTCTTCGACTTGCCCTTCCTCCACTCCTACTAAGAAAACCTCCGTCGTATGGCCTATTTCATTGCAATTAGTGCACACATTGTACACTTGCTTTGTGGTTTGCACGTTTCCACTCTCTACTCCATGCACTTGTGGCCTTTGTATAACATGCATTGCTCGTCTTAAAGATTGAGCCTTCCTTTTGGAAGTCACCGCCATTTGTTCTAAAAATGCCCAATCGTCTTGTTCAAAATTCGTAGCGAAAGTACCATTAGTAATCGACATCAAATCACGTGCATCCTCCGAACTCAACCCTTCGTGAAACGCATTCAACAACTCCCAAAGTTGGATCCCGTGATGAGGGCAATTCCTTAGCATCATATTGAATCTTTCGAAGGCTTCATGAAACATCTCCCCCGACTGTTGTTGGAAACTTCTCAAACCTCTCCTTGCATCGTTGGTCTTTTGAGAAGTATAAAACTCATCCAAAAAATATTTGTTGCATGTCAGCCCATGTAAAAATCGACGCGAAGGGTAAAGTGTGAAACCATCTCTTCGCTTTGTCTTCCAAAGAAAATTGGAAAAGAACCAACTTGACATCATCCGAAGAAAACCCTTGACCTCCAATCGTGTTGCAAATGGAGTCGTATGTCTCCAAATGAAAATAGGGTTCTTCCGTTGCTAACCCCTTGAACTTTGGTAGACTTTGGAGGGCCGTTGTTCTAACTTCAAAAGTTCTTATGTCCGCATGATGAGGAATCACTACCGGCGAAGGATTGTTAGTGATAATAGGCCGGAAGTGAGCTTCAATTCCCCGTACTACCTCCCGGTGATGTCTTCGAGGGGCACCCAATGGTGCTCTTGGTTGACCCATTTGCCCTTGCATAGGCCCTTGAGGTGCAAATGGTGATTGATATTGGTATTGATGCACTGGCGGTTGTTGTTGAATCGGCCTTTGAAATTGCGGTTGTGTATTTTGTGGACGCACTTGATGTAGCGGTGTAGGGCGTTGCAATTGTGGCCCTTGTGGTCTAATATGTTGCACCCCAACCGGCATTCTACCCATGTCTTGAAATTGTTGTAGCGGTTGACTTTGTTGACCCGCTCCTCCTTGAGGTCCCAAATATCCTCCATCACCCCCATAGTAAAAACATTCTTCTTCGTACCCTCTAAAATCCTCTTCATAACCATCGTCATAACCATCTCCTCCTATTCCCGAAGATTGCCCAAAGGGAAGAGTTGAGTATTGAAAAACTGATTGGTTCGATGGTCTAAATGATGAAGTAGCATGAACAATGGTTGAATTTGGTGGTATTGGATAAGTAGAGGATGATTGACCCGTAGTTGGGGGAAAGAAGTGTGAAAATGGTGGAATTGTAGTAGAGGGGCTAAAGGTAAGAGTGGGTTCAACTTGGGTAGTAATAGGCGATGTAGTGGTATTGGTTGGTGTAACTTCATGAGGTGGAGTAGGTTCAGTAGTGGTATTAGGCATGGTGGTGTTTGGTGATGGTTGTGTGGAAGTAGGTATAAATGATGAGGTCGTTTGACCCGTTGTGGGTGGTATTTGAGATTCTTGTATGATGTTTCTTGGTGTAATGGGTGAAGTGGGTGAACCAATAATTCTGTTCTCTCTTAACAAAACTCGGTTTTGCCTAAGTGTTCTTTCAATTTCCGGATCAAACGATAGTGGTGACGACTTGTGAGAGCCTCTAGTATGCATACACCTATAGTACCTGCACACTAAACACAACCAGCGTAAACCCGAAAATAACAAACAAAACTATTAAACTAACATATGTTGCGCACTACTCCCCGGCAACGGCGCCAAAATTTGACGTGCTGTCGTGGTACACGCAAATTTAATCCAAATTATAACTAGTAGATAGCAGTAAATGGGTATCGAACACAGGGAGTTTGTGGAAAATGTGTTGATTCTATAGCTTTGCAATTTAACTACAATTAACCTAATATGCAGAAATTAAAGATCAATGATTTGGATTGTTTGTTTTAGAAAACTAAATTATCAATTACTTACTAATCAAGATTGGATTTTTAATTCACATTATGAGAACAATGACCATCTTAGGATTCAGTTTCTTTTAACACTTGTGCAAAATTCCAACTAGAAAGAGTTACATAGACATAACTCGTGTATAAACAATTGTTGTGATAAAAGGGAACAAAGTACTCGGATTATATGAATGCGAGGTTGTTTCTCGATGATCAATCAATCAATATCCAACCCTAACCCTTCCCGTGATATCTCGATTGTCAACGACACCAAGAACGTACGATTTAGACTAGAATTGCAATATCAATTAACAAGCTACAAGCAAATATTCATACACCATGATAATCAAAGCAAACACCCAAAGTTATCATTCTAGAAATAAAGGAACAAACACACAAGAGTTATAGAAAACCTTCACCTAAGATGATCACCACAAATTTAGCCGGACATTGTTCGGTTGATCATCATAACATCAAAGTTCAAGTTCATACGAATCAAAAACCAAAACCAAATGTTTAGAATTGTTTAGAACCAAGTAGAACCAGCCAAAATAGCCCCTAAGTGCAGAGAAAAACGTTCCAATCATGAATAATGTGAAAAGGCACTTGAAAACGGTTTTAATGAGGTAGTTACACTTTTCCTCGTCACCTCTACCGTAACTTACGGTAGCTACTGTAAGTTACGGTAGCCTTCAAAGTGATACGGTGGATCAATACTGTGTTACGGTGGAAAATGGGAGTTTCATGGGGCTACCGTAAATTACGGTAGCCACCGTAATTTACGGTGGACCCCTGATTCTTCTGTTTTGTTTCTTCTTTCCTTCCATGCTTGACCCGTTCCACTCCAGTCGATCCACAGTAGCAAGTTGTCCCTTTTAAGCTCCAAAGTGTACCTGAAACATAAGCAACTATAGTCATCTAATTCAAGATAATTACGTGATCAAGTGAGGGATAAACTCGTCTTTTAACACCATTAAGTGTTATCCTATGGACCACCCATCACTCAACATCTGTTGGCTTTGTAGTTTGAGGTGAGGAACTTTTGGGGATTCAGAAGGTGATGTATCAACCACTGATGTATCAACATCTGTTGATATAACAGGTGTCTCAACATCTGTTGGCTTTGTGGTTTGAGGTGAGGAACTTTTGGGGATTTCTGAAGGTGATGTATCAACCACTGATGTATCAACAACTGTTGATATAACTGGTGTCTCAATATCTGTTGGCTTTGTAGTTTGAGGTGCAGAACTTAAGGGGATTTCAGAAGGTGATGTATCAACCACTACCACTGATGTATCAACAGCTGTTGAAGTATCCTGCTCTTCCTTTGCCATCAGAACTTCCTTTTCTTTTTCAAATCTTTTAGAACCCTTTCGTTCCATTTTCTCTTTTCTGTTTGCTTTTTGTTCAGCAAAGGCATTGAGAGTCACATTGTCACACCCCGATATTCCACGTATTACCAGTGGGCCCGGTGGGGAGTATCGTGAAGTAGTTGATATCATTATAGTCATATAATCACAGTTCAATGCACAACGGAAGTCTAAAAGTAATAATTATACAAACCGATTCGAAAGTAACATAAAGTATTACATAACGGATTGTAAAAGGATCCACAGGCGGATCTAAAATCAAAAGAAATATTTGTTCAACAGACTTAAGTATTAAAAGCTTGCAAGGCTCTATAACTAATACTCAAGAGGTTCCAGCCCATTACGCGTAGTACCTGCACTTAACCTTTTTGGAAAATACGTCAGTTTACTCTGGTAAATACAATTAACTGACTCTTTTGAAAAGTATTTATAAAATTGATTTAAAAGCACAAGGCACAAAATTTTTATTAAAACTTGGGACAATTATTTAAATAATCTTGTATACAGATTTAAATAATTACGTGATCAAGTGAGGGATAAACTCGTCTTTTAACACCATTAAGTGTTATCCTATGGACCACCCGTCACTCAACATCTGTTGGCTTTGTAGTTTAAGGTGAGGAACTTTTGGGGATTCAGAAGGTGATGTATCAACCACTGATGTATCAACATCTGTTGATATAATAGGTGTCTCAACATCTGTTGGCTTTGTGGTTTGAGGTGAGGAACTTTTGGGGATTTCAGAAGGTAATGTATCAACCACTGATGTATCAACAACTGTTGATATAACTGGTGTCTCAATATCTGTTGGCTTTGTAGTTTGAGGTGAGGAACTTTTGGGGATTTCAGAAGGTGATGTATCAACCACTACCACTGATGTATCAACAGCTGTTGAAGTACCCTGCTCTTCCTTTGCCATCAGAACTTCCTTTTCTTTTTCAAATCTTTTCGAACCCTTTCGTTCCATTTTCTCTTTTCTGTTTGCTTTTTGTTCAGCAAAGGCATTGAGAGTCACATTGTCACACCCCGATATTCCACGTATTACCAGTGGGCCCGGTGGGGAGTATCGTGATGTAGTTGATATCATTATAGTCATATAATTACAGTTCAATGCACAACGGAAGTCTAAAAGTAATAATTATACAAACCGATTCGAAAGTAACATAAAGTATTACATAACGGATTGTAAAAGGATCCACAGGCGGATCTCAAATCAAAAGAAATATTTGTTCAACAGACTTAAGTATTAAAAGCTTGCAAGGCTCCATAACTAATACTCAGGAGGTTCCAGCCCATTACGCGTAGTACCTGCACTTAACCTTTTTGGAAAATACGTCAGTTTACACTGGTAAATACAATTAACTGACTCTTTTGAAAAGTGTTTATAAAATTGATTTAAAAGCACAAGGCACAAAATTTTTATTAAAACTTGGGACAATTATTTAAATAATCTTGTATACAGATTTACATGCTTGTCGTCCATTCAGTAGCCCGGGTTAGAAGTACCGGGTTAAAGGTTTATTGACACACCACAAGTATATGCCCACAAGAGATGTGAGATACCGTTTATACATACGCAACTGTCAGGTGTATGCCTACACCTCGTGCTTAAGCCGTGGCCAATTAATACTCGGGAGGTTCCAGCCCATTACGCGTAGTACCTGCACTTAACCTTTTTGGAAAATACGTCAGTTTACACTGGTAAATACAATTAACTGACTCTTTTGAAAAGTGTTTATAAAATTGATTTAAAAGCACAAGGCACAAAATTTTTATTAAAACTTGGGAGAATTATTTAAATAATCTTGTATACAGATTTACATGCTTGTCGTCCATTCAGTAGCCCGGGTTAGAAGTACCGGGTTAAAGGTTTATTGATACACCACAAGTATATGCCCACAAGAGATGTGAGATACCGTTTATACATACGCAACTGTCAGGTGTATGCCTACACCCCGTGCTTAAGTCATGGCCATTTAATATATGAGCCGAGGATATCCAGGACATGGTCATTAACCCCCGAAGGCATTGCATCAAACAATACAGATTAAAACGGGTTATGTAAATGTATTAATCACAATCCGATTTAAATAACTACATACCCGACCAAGCGATATTTTTATAATACCGTATTCCAAGCCCGTATAACGGAAAATAAGTTAAAAGTATTTACCTGAGCAAAAATATAATTTTTATCCCAGTCGTATATTAATCAGCAAGTACAGATAGCATTTACTGGGCTCCTAAATCTGGAACGAAGGTTTTAATAACCTATTAGATTCCTAACGGGTCTCACTTAAGTTTAAACTTAGACCGGTTAGTTTTAAAGAAAGGTTTACGGTTCAAAACGCAAGATTAAGCGAAGATCGGATTAGAATGTGATTTAGACCCGACAAGTATGAAGACTTGTATAATATGGGTAAACTAAACACATTCTGGATTTTGAAGTAAAAATGATAAGGTTTGACCCGTTTCGGTCAATTTATGCAAACTAGTAACATAAACCGAACCGAACGCGAAAAATGTATAACGGGTAATCCAATGAGTCATGTACAGATTTCACAAGTTAATATGCCTTAAATATGTTGTGATATCAGTAGGATATCTTCCATTATGCCCAAAACGGATTTGAAATCAATTTAAGCCCCGTAGGGGTATTTTGGTCATTTTAAAGGTTATAAAAGAGGTTAAATAGTAATCTGAGGTTCTGGTCTAAAATGAACAGTAAAATATTTATTTTTACAAGTTATATCAGTAGGATATCACACATATGTGAATTTTATCATTTATGACCAAACTATGCACCGTAGGGGCATTTTGGTCATTTCACATAAGCTTTAAGGGTCAACTTTGGAAGTCTGAGTTCAAAACTTTTACTTACTATTAAAGTATAAAAATTTATCAATAACAGCAGTAGGTAACAAGCCTTAGGTGCCAAATATGGTTTTACACCACACTATGCGCCTAAATCGCATAAAAGTCGGTATTTGACGATATTCGGGTTTATTAAGGAAATCTGAGATTTTGATCAGCCTTTACTGTTTAAAATAACTTATTTAATATATAAGATCAGTAGAAAAAGGTTTGATATGTAAAGGATGTGTAAAACTCATTTTATTAGCGAAAAGGGCATTATCATCAATTACCGGGTCTATGCGAGAACTCTATGTTATGATCAGTTAAAATTTAATAAAAATTTCCAAAAATCCCTAAATATTATATTACATCAGGGAGTAGAAAGTTTGGTGTACAAATTTTGGGTTTAAATAGGTTTTATGCCGAAAATACCGTTTAATTAATAAAAAGCTTTTAATTTACGACATCGAGCATAACTCCTAATTTAGACCACAAACTAGTGTCAAATTTTTAGGACATGCTTATAAATCAGAAATAAAGATTTTTGTCCTCTCACATTTTCAAAAATCTCGTTTTTATATCAAAAGGGCATAATGGTCAACTATTAAGTATTTTACGGAAACATGCAAATGATTCGAATAAAATAAGAACCATATAGTATAATCTCAGAGGGTTATACTAACATGTGATATGGTCCTAAAGGAACCCTAAGGCATATCTAAAACAAGCTAAATCGGGTCAGAACTGAAAGTCAAAGCAAAAGTCTACTTTTGCGACTTTCGGTTCCGAACCGAGCCTACACTCAGAATTGTCGGGTTGAACATGCCTAGACATGTTCAATTAATATTTACCAAGTTATTAAAGTGACAAAACTGATTGTATTGCCTTTACATCATTAGTTACGGATTTTATTTAAAAACCGATTTGTTTGACTTTTATTTTAATTACTTTGACCCTACAATTAACTAAGCAAACATGGTAATTAGGAGGTGCCCTTTTGAGGGTTTAATACCTACCTAATTACGATCACGTAGCCATGCTCGTTGTGAACAATGGCTCGATCATTTAAAAGTCAAAGCGTTTATCGCGAGCGCTTGACTTTTCGGCTTTAAGAGCCAAATAACTTAACTAAGCATGAAAGGAACACTTACGAGTGGTCCTTAGGATTGAAGGAGGTTCCCAAGTTGGTCGGGATCCTCTTAAAATCAGGGAGCAAGAGCAGAAATGGAATGAAGTGAAATGAGAGCCAAAAAAAGTGGGTATTTATAGGATTTTGAGAACCGTTAGGATCGTTCCTCGACAAACGAGCTTCAATCTGGACCGTACAAGTATCACCCACTGTTTTGGTAATCTATGGGTGCCCAAAACAAGCCCCTAGAATGAAGAAACCAAGCACACAACCCAGAAACCAGCTGCTGTTTATGAAAAATTGGTTTTTACTGATCTGGTGTTCTCTCGCGCCCCGCATAAGAGTTAGGGAAATCTTACGCGGCTCGCGACCTCAGATAAACTCAGCAACAGTTTCATAAATTACAACTTTAGTCCCTGCAAGCTTGTAAGGCCCATTTTCGACACGTTTAAGGCCCGTTAAGCCATTTTCAAGGATCTAAAATGATGCCTAAGCATAGGGAACATAAAACATGCTCAAAAATATGTCGGATGTTGGTTCATTTGGTCGTACAGTTGTGTTGTTCGGCTAATTACGATGAAACACGAACGGACGCGAAAAACGATCCAAATTACGCGACGAATGGAATTTATCATGCCAATTACTAAAATAAAATATTTTAATGATTACATAAATTTTTGGATGTCCGGATATATTCAGAACGTAAGATATGCGCGGAAATGAAAACTTATGCCCTTTTTTGACGCTTATAGTCCCTGTTGATCAAATAAGTTTATTTTTGCGCACCAAACACCTCAAAGACTATTTCTAAGCTATGTAAGGGATATTTAGGGCATGTTTAACTTATGATCATGTTCCGGAATGTTCGTTACCGTTTGATTCAGTACACTTTTGCAATTTGATGCAAATAGTCCTTTGATAAAACAAAGTAGTGCGAAATGTCGTTTAATGATATCCAAGCCTTCCTTGGCCCATAATGGGTATTCCCAAGCATGTGTTTAAATATTACTACACTCTCGTTCGTTTAAATGGTCATCAAAAGGCGTAGATTCAAAAGTTGACGCTTTTGGTCCCTCTAATGCGCAAACTTGCGCATATCATCGCTTAATAGCATCGAAGCCATATCAAATTCATATTATGCATTCAAGAGAGTATTATTAAACATCACAATGCTTCGGGTTCATAAAAAGGTCATTCATAGGTATAATTAAACATATTGACGCTTTTTACCCCTTAAACTTGCAAAGTTGCGCGTATCGTCACTTATAGGCATAAAAGCCTTAGATGGCCAATATTTGGCATCCCCGAGAGTATAATCAACCATCATGAAATTCTCGGTTTATTAAAAGGTCACTCAGAGATAAGAATTAACATGTTGACGTTTTTAACCCTTCATCGCGCAAACTTTCAATTAATTATGCAACCGGCTACTCTTGATCAACAAGTGGCTCATTTGTGAATATGAATACCGTAAGAGGTTATTCAGAGACTTATTTTAAGCATGTTAACATTTCCAGTCCTTCCATAATCAAAGTTTTTGATTTTTCACAAAATTAGTCCTTCATAGTCAACGTTTGACTTTATTAGGGTTTTGTACACGTGTCAACACATCATTGGACATGATTTTACAAGGTGTTACACACATCAACCTTATTTGTACCATCTGGCCTTGGAATTTCTACAACAGGTTTAGCCTTTGGATCAGGTTTTAGATACAAACCATCATTTCCTTTGTTTCCATTCTCCCCCTTTTTAGCATCATCAGGGTTTTCTATATAGACAATAGTAGGAGGAGAAGTACCAGTGGTTTGAAGTAAATGAGCTTTGATGGCTTTAATGTCAGCTTGAGTATCCTTATACCTTGATTCCATCACATTTTTGAACATTTGTAGCTGAATTTCATGTTGTTGATCAGCATATTTTCTTTGTTGATGAAACAAAGGTTGTAGAAGTTGCCATAGCTCACTTGTTGTGGTAGCAGATGATGAAGCAGTGGATCGAGACTTTGAGTATTATAACAACTGTTGCAGCATATTTTTGATATCTGACACAGATGTTTCAAGATTGGTAACTCTCTCCGTCAAATACTGATATTTTAAACCATAACCCAATTTAATGGGATCATTTGATTTCCCACCAGTAGTGGTTGTATCAGCAGTTGGACCAAGAGAAGTCTCCAATGGTTCATTCACTGATGCTCCTTTTTCTTGGTACTAGGGACTTTTTTCTTCAGCAGTAGTTACCTTAGTAAGCACACCAGTTGTTAGCTTGAACACACCAGTGGATACCTTGGTTCCCAAGGAAGAAATTGCCTTCAAGGGAGTCTGACTTATGAAACTACTTTCCAGGTGTAAATCAGTGGATTCAACACATGTAGTAGCTCCTTCACTTGAACAACCACCAAGAGATACATATAACTCTAGGGGTGTAACCTCCTCAACTGTTGATGGGTTAGCAAAGGTAGAGGCATCAGAATCAGTCACTTGTTGGAGTATATTCTCAGTGATGGGTTGTTGAGAAGAACTGATTACTGTCTGATCCATATCCAATGCTTTAAATAGGGGTAAAATGGTGGGTGGTAATGTGGTTGTAGGGATATGAGTTGAAAGAGAAATTGTCCCGGGAGCAGGGCTATAGAACATACTCTCAAGTGAGGGTAATGTACCATAGACAGGTGTCCTTGTGCTTACAACCTATTCCTTTTGTGAGGAAGCAGGAAGAGTTGAGGCTTGTGGTGGAGATCTTTCCAACTGTTGTGAGGAAGTAGCAACAGTGGATGATGGTGACTTTTGTGTTGTCACAGGAGTTACTTCTGGGATCTCATCTTCTAGAAGGTCCTTTTTTGAGGGTTTGGGGGGCTTTTTGGTTTTTTTCTTGACGGTCTTTTTGGTGGGGGTTGCACAGCAGTTGTTGTGATGTTGTGGTCACCAAGAGCAGTGGGCTCAACAGCAGAAACCTGAGGAGCAAATGTGGACGCATCTAAAGTTTGCTCAGGCTCCTCTGTTTATGTTTTTTAAAGCTTTTGACTCTGACAACGTTGTAAAAGTTTCAGCAGACAAACTATTTATTTCACAAGGAGCACCTTGAAGAAGCACTTGTGCACTGTCTTTTGGTACTTTCTGCTGTAAATAGTAGCTTAAAAACCTTGGAAACAACAGGAATGGTTTTTTCTTATCTTTTATATTATTGACATTTTTAACCAAATTATTGAAAATCTCTTGGGAGTAATTGAAATCTTGTTTAGCCATAATAGCATATCCCAAGTATTGAATTTTCAATGGAATTTCATTGAAAGCTGTTATTTTATTTGAAACACACAAGAGTAAAGTATGAAATAAAAATTTCATCGGAGGTGGGAATGCTCCTTTTTGCATAGTAGCTTTGGTGCATTGCTCTTCATACCCCCTTTCAATCAAATCTCGTTGATACTCTTCTTTAGGGAAAGAGTTTTTACCTGTATGATCGTTCATCTCAAAAACCTGAGATATGGTTTGTGGAGTAATAGCAACCTGAATTCCACCTACTGTTGATGTAATAGACAAGGCTTGTTGTCTTGAACTTCTAATTTTGCATTTTTCCAAAAATCTCGTAGGGTTTCTTGGTAAATAGGTGCGTTGCAGGTCAACAAAGTTTTGTACTTTGAGGATGAAAGAGCATCGATGATTGAGTGAAATTCTGTGTTTTTACTTGTTTTCTCAAGTGTACACAGATAGTTATGAGGGTTTTTGAGAGAAAGAGCCATGGTGATTCGAAGGAATTTGTGAGAGGAAGAAGAAGATGAAGAAGAGTTTGAAGGAATTTGATGGAAACCCTGTTTGGAATTCGAAATGGCAGTTAAAACCCTGTTTGGGGTTTTGATTAGGGTTTTATAAAAGCGAAAAGTGGATGCCGACGTGGCAGTGGTTACAAAGCTTGGACGGCTAAGAACTTTCCACGTAACAACATCTAATGAAAATGGATGACAGTTGTTTAGGGAAACCACTGATGGTCAATATCAGTGGATGTCAACTATAAAAATGTGAGCAGTAGCTGTTTTTTAACTATCAGTGGATAGCCAACAGTGATTGAAACACTGATGTTTGGATTTAAACAGATGTTTAACCTTAAACAGATGTTTGGCCTTAAACAGATGTTTAACCTTAAACAGATGTTTGGCCTTAAACAAATGTTTGACCTTAAACAGATGATTGCCCATAAACAGATGTTTGGTCTTAAACCAAACATCTGTTTGACTATTGGTGAACATCAATTTGACTTTTGATGAACATCTGTTTCAGTTTTGGTCAACATCTCATTTAGTATTCAACAGAAATTTGAATAACACAATCAGTGGTTTGAACATCTGTTTGACTTTTGGTCAACAGTTGGATGGAAACCCATGTTAGATTAAATAGTATGAATGAATAAACACTGAAGTATCATAAAACTGTGAATGAATATCGTGAAAAGTTAGATGTGATACAACAGTTGAGAGGAGACCTTTATATTTTAGGCTTGTTTCTTATTTTGATTAACTGTTGATGATGTTGAGAGTTTTTATTGACACTGACATTTTAGAATATGTTAAGATACATGTTGAGATTATTAAAATCAACTATTACATAGAAAATAGAAATTTAATGAAATATTTATAAACTATTACACGCTAGAGTTAACACTTGTTAGGATTTTGTAGACTCTGGCCTTTCTCCATCTGATTTCATGCTCTCTTTTGTTTTTCAGGTCAGTTAGCATGTTGCAGATTTTCTGATCCTATTTTAGAAGTTGAGTGAGAAACTCTTCTGCATTTTTCTGGAAATCTGATGGAGGAGAGTGGAGGACTTCATCAAGCAATGCTATGCTGTTCCAGGTTTTCTTGTAATTAGTGTCATTGATTATGTCGACTTTACTGTTTACTTCTTCGTCTGTTCTTTTTTCTTTGAGTGACCACATTGAGAATTGGGTTTTAACATCGCTGGTGTCTGACCAGTGGTAGAAGCTGAAGTTTGCCATGTAGATTTTTGTTGAATTTTCTGATGTGGAACAATCTTTCACAGACAGTGATTTGTAGGACAATTTGTTGATGTTTTGAATCAAAAGTAATTATCGGTCTTTTATAGAGTTTAAAAACGCGTCTACATGGCAAATGAAGAGGTTAATTGTAATTATGATAATCTGCTTTTATTCTTTGAACTTCGAAAATTTGTCCCTTGGGTTTCTTGGTGTTTAATTTTAAAGTTTTCCCATAAAAGTTGGGGTTTGAAAAGGTTTTTGCATTAAAAGACTGCTGTTTTGAAATATACATTAATATGTTTATATTAAATCTACACGTTTTGATTGATTAAGTATATAAACTCATGGCCACTTCGCCTGTTTTTCATCACGATTTCCTACGAAGATATCATACTTTCAGGAAAGTCGAGTAATATAGTTTATTGATATGGTGTCATTCACTACTGTAAAATCAGATGATTTAAAGCAACGTTTTGTCAAGCATATAGAGGAACAGGTGTATGAAGATAGGGCTACTCTTCAAGAGCTGAAGAGATGTTTTGATGGATTGCAAGTTGGCCTGTTCACGAGAGAGCAGGTTTCCAGAAATCTTATGCGGATGCCTTCAACTTCAGCTTGTGAGCTTTGCGTTGTCAGCAATATAGAGTGCGGTGATAGAGACGTGGAGTTCATGGCGATGCTAAAGGACATACATCGAGAGGTTCAGCAATCGATGGAGTTGAAGCTGACATTTCTTAATTCTTACGGTTATTGTTAGATTTAAAAGTTTAGTTGTTCAGTATGTTATGTAATAATTGGACTTTTAATGTCATGAATAAATGAATAAATTTTAATCTTATGAATCTATGTTGCGTTTGTAGGAAAAAAGAGAGAGAAAATGTCAATTTTAAATTACCATTTTGCATATTTTGAATTTCAAAAGTTATTGATATTATTAGTAATTACTGATTTGATTTGAAAGCAATTGTCATCATGACATTTCTAATTTTTATTTTAACTTTAATTAAGAGAAAATAACCATCAATTTGAAATTCCCGTTTTGCATATTTTCAATGTCCAAAGCTCAAGAAATTAGCATTAATTACTGATTTGATATGCAACAAAATGTCATCAACAAATTTTTTTTTAACTTTAATTTTTATCACCAAAACAATATTGAAGGAACTCTTATCTCATTGGAATGTAACGATTAGGTAAAATGGTAATTTCATTGTAATTCAAGTTTTCATTTGATAATTTCATTCTATAATTAATTAACCACATCAACAATAAAAATGTGAGCAGTGGATGTTTTATAGGAAAACCAATGATGGTCAATATCAGTGGATGTCAACAATAAAAATGTGAGCAGTGACTATTTTTTAACTATCAGTGGATAGCCAACAGTGATTGAAACACTAATGTTTGGTCAGTCAATGGTCAACATGAAGAATGAAGAAACAGAGGTTGTCTTTCAGCAGTGGATAACATTTAACAATCAGATGTTTGAACCAAAACAGTGGTTGTAACAGACTTTTAAGGATTAATGATAACTATCATTTTTAACTATTTTGAAGATGTTTGACCTTAAACAGATATTTGACCTTAAACAGATGTTTGGACATAAACAGATGTTTGCACTTAAACAAATGTTTGACCTTAAAAAGAAGTTTGCCCATAAACATCTGTTTGCAAAAAAAGACCAATTTCAAGAATATTATACCCAAACAATCAAAATTAGGAGCTTAATAATCATCCAAGTGTACTTCATTTTTATTTAGTAGTATAAAGATCAAACCACTGTTCTATTTATAGTACAAATCAAACCACTGAGGTGATGTGATAAATACTGTTACATATAAACACCTCAGTGATATGACATCTAACAATCTAACAGAGTATAAAACACTGATGTGATAAATACTGTTACATATTAACACTGTTAACATAAACAAAGGTAGAATATCTGTTGTTGATGCTGAACCACTGTTGTTGTTGGGCAGTGGTTCGTCTTTGGGTTTGTATAGGGTTTGTCTCGAGAGATAAACTCTAGCGAACCACTGCTACACTAAACACTATTACATAAGAAACATTGATACATAAATACTAAAGTTGAATCCGTTGTAGATGCTGAACCACTGCTGCTACTGAGCAGTGGTTTTCCTTTGGTTGATCAGGTTTTAGGTACATAAGTGCTTGTCTTTAACAGGGCTTTGTCTTCAACAGTGGATAGGCCTCATCAGTCTTTATAAGGAGCAGTGGTTAGTTATAACAGTCCTTAGCATGATCAGCTGTTATAACCACTCCATAACCCTTTGAGAGGAAGCAAGTGTCAGTCTATTTAATCGAGAGGAATGATTGCAGCACATCCCTGTTGAAAAACAGAATCGATAAATTTAGGGAAAATGAGGTTGAAAGATGATAAGCCAACAGTGGACGATCTCATTCTACAACTTCGATAAATTCAGGGGTATTCTCAAATAATGCTTCCTAGATGCTTCCAAAGAAGCAGCACTTTGGACATTTGTCAGTCTTCAAACATCTATTATCTACTATCTATTATCTATTATATATAATAAATGAAAGTTGATTGCTCCACGTGGCCCAAAGTGGAGCAATCAACTTTCATTTATTATATATAATAGATAATAGATGTTTGAAGACCGACAAATGTCCAAAGTGCTGCTTATTTGGAAGCATCTAGGAAGCATTATTTGAGAATACACGTGAATTTATCGAACCTGTAGAATGAAATCGTCCACTGTTGGCTTATCATCTTTCAACCTCATTTTCCCTAAATTTATCGATTCTATTTTCCAACAGGAATGTAATGCATTATTACCTTATTTAAGATACCTTCAACTGCATCTTCTGATAAATCAACATTCATTTCACTCAAAAGATACCTTCAACTACATCTTCAATCATGAACTATTTAAAGAAATGGATGAAATCATCCAAAAATACCCAAAATAAAACTAATTCAACCATCCAACAATACGATACTTGCCGTATTAGAATGGCCATTTTTACCTTGTTTCAACAGGGATGAAATCATGAACTATTAGAATGGCCATTTTTACCTTATTTCACAAATTTCATAATATGAAAATAAGTAAAACATAAAAAATGAAACCAAACACCTGATATTTGTCGTTCAAATCTTTGAGTTGGTCCTCATAGTCCTACAACCTTTCGAAGTCGTTGGAGTCGGTCGGTGATGTCAGCAGCCTAATTAACAAACAACAGCAAACAACAATAGCAAGTCACCAAACAATCGACCTCAAAATCATATAGAAGCCCAAAAATAAAACAAACCCTAACCTAAAACTCAAGATAGAAAAATGAAAAAATATATTTATAACTAACCCTAAACCTCAAATCCATTACAACATAACCATTTAATCGACCTCAAAATCATATAAAAGTCTAAAAATAAAATGAAAATTAGATAAGTGAACATGCCGACAACCTCCGATCATCTCCGTCATCAAGTTACCAGTGGAACCCTAGCCAAAGCACAACCATAAGTAAAGACGCATGAAGATCGAATGAGTGAACAATGAAAACAAAGATTGACACTTATAGAACGGAAGTTATTGATAATCTAACCTTGATTTGGAGCATTGATCTGAACATCGATCGGAATAGAATAGAGCAGAGCAGAGGGAGAGAGAAAGTGGGGAAGCCCTAAATGAGTAAATGAGGGATGAGATAGATAAAAGAGGGCAGTGGTACTGTTGGGCGGTAAAAGGGGAAAAACGATGCCCTCATCTACTGACACGTGGCCCAAATAATTTTCATTTATTATATATAATAGATAATAGATTAATAAATAACTTCAATTTTGCAATTTAAACCCTTTGTTTTTTACTTTTAACCCAAAGTTTTTCATCTTTTGCAATTTAATCTCAACACTTTTTTATTTTCAATTTTGGTCCACCGTACTTTTCATCTTTCCCAAGTTTTTCATTTTATTCTAAATTTTGTGAGTTAACACACCGCAACGTGCGTGTGGTGTTCAATATTTTTTCGTTTATTTTTTCCCGTTTGACTGGCCCGTCGCGTCATATCTATTTTTCCGCGTTTGACAAGTTCGTCCAACACGCGGGTCCTGGATGGACTTAGTTATTTTTTATGTTTTGCGTTTCGGTTTAATTTCTCAGCAACGAGCGTGCGTGATTCAAATATTTTACGTTTGCTTTTCGTTCGGCGTTATTTTTTCCCGTTTTTATTTATTTATTTTTATGAGCTTTTCCGGTGTTGTTGGTCGCTGACAATGGTATAGTATTGCTACTACTTAACACAGTTTTATGACAACCGCTGCAACGCAGAGCTTAATACTAGTAATTATATAAATGTATAATTATTGATTAATGAAAACTTAGTTAATTTAGTTAGTTATTGAAAACAAATCACTAACTAAGTTATACAAGATAATTATGTTAGGATCTAAACTAAAGGGACTAAAGTTGCCACCTCCTAAAGCTTGTTTTAAAAAGGAAACAACAAATTGGGCGCAAAAAAGAATCAAACCCGGGTCTGTAAAACCCCTAACAAATTGGTCGGTTCATAATATTCAAGTTTTGGGAGTTATATCAAAATCGAATCAAGCTGTTAGTATGAGAGTTCAGTTACAAATAACAGGCTTGAAGAAGTTGCTGATGACATGACACGTAGGAACGAGGCCTTAGAGAAATAAATGGATTAGTGTATGTTATGTTTGGTTTAAAGGATATTTTGGATTATTTGTTTTGTGACATTGTTTAATTGGATTGTTAATAATGTATAAACTTTTAAATATCTTGTCATAAGTTGTGATCAATCAATCATGCCCCGGTCACCTAATCCGTTACGGGTCGGGGTGTGATAAAATTGATGAAAAAATTTCATTTGAATTCAAAAGGGGGTGGCGACGCAGCTTGTTGCCCGTCTACCAACCCATGATTTGTAATTTGCTCTAACCTTCTAAAAATGATTATAGAAAAACTTTCATTTGAAAAAAAAAATTTGAAATCACTATATGAATGAATATGTGTGTAGAAATTGTGTATGTGGTTGTTCTAAGTAAAAAACCCTCATGTGGGTTGAAGTGGGTCTTTGACATGATCATAATATTGGAGCCTTTTAGGTTGAATTGTTGATACTAGTAATATAACATGAAGCTGTAATGAGTGAATGTTGTTGAATTACATAGAATGTGATAACTAGTGGAAACATTATAATTTGCTAGTAACTCGACAACTTGAATGAATGTTGAAATAAATGCCCACCAAGTGTTAAATGAATGCCTTGTATGTGAAAATGCGTGAATTTGTGTTAAACTCTTTATGGTCATGTTTAGAATGAAATTGTATGCGTGGTGATTCATGATCATTTTAGTGATATAGAATGTCAATGGATGAATTCATGAAATCTAAAAGTGAATTCGTCAAGTGTGGTTGCGAAGGAGGAAGGTACGAGCTACACAAGAAAACAAGAAGTTCAAGATCACGGTAAGTTCTTCTAACTTACACTTTGGTTTATTGTAGTTTGATTGTGTCTATAGAGTTATGGTACAATTGAAAACGAATGTGTGTTTAGTAATGTAAATAAAAATGTGGTTGACTCGAAGTAACGAGTCAAAATGGGTAAGTGTTGGGAGTGGTCGACACCAAGATAAAAACTTGGGTTTTAGTTGTTCATAATATATATGGTGGTTTGAAGGTATTAATCTGTGCTAATGATCAAGTGGGAACTCATATGTTACGTGTTATAAAGAAGGTATGAACATGACCCATTAAAACATGTCAATTTGGGTAAAAAATGATTAGTGGTTAAAAACGTAGATTTAAACTTGAGTATCAGTTAGGTTACATTATTAGACATCATGTATGCCTAGAAGGGTCTTTAGAATAAAATGAATGAAATGGGATGAGGCGGTAGAATTCGATCAAATATTCATATGCAAGAAGCCCGGTGCAGTAGATTTCAATGTTGTGTTCTTGGACACATAGTTTTAATAAGCGTGCTTGAGAAGTGAGGCAGCATATGTGGGTCAAAATTAGGGTCTGGAGGAGGCTAGAATGTAATGACCAAAAGGACAAAGAGATTGTGAATGGGTTTACTTGATGAAGGTTAATATGTAAACGAGATGAGAGAGATGCAGCTTTCAGTTGTACATAGAACAACGGCTCGCGTATGTGAAGCTCTCACCTTGGAGGGCCTCATGTATTTTTTAAAACAAACTCATGACAAGCTGTAGTGCTTTCATATCTACCATCAAATCATCAATACTAGTGGCTCTAGACGAGTCCAAGTCACTTCTCTCCCAAAGTACAATGATGGGAAATCAAGAAGCTAACCAATCTTTATGTATTTTACTGGAGTATATACATTTTCTGATTCACACCTATTTAGTTGTCATAATTTATTCTTTTATAAAACTGCTGCTTACGTTTTTAAATTGATGACGTCAACAGGCCATTGCCTACCAGCATTTCTTTATATAAGGTATCTTCATAGACTTCATGCTTTCTTGCTGGTTCCGCAAAATGTAGCTTTTGCTAAGTAAAAAGCTTCCCCTATATGACAATGTGAAGGGATCTTCAGATGAGTTGTTCACTGATGCCAATGTGCAACTTGCATTCGCTGTTTTAAGGAAGCTACAAGAAATTAGGAAACTCGAGCTCGCATTGTAAGGCGTTTTTATTTTTCATTGAATTTCTTCATTTGTATTATTTGTCTACTAGACGTGGCAATATGGGTGCCATAGTTATTGGTCCAAATGAATAATCGAGTCTCACATCAAAACTGGGTTGACCCAAAACAGTTTTTGTCCCAAATTTGTGATAAAACATGACCCGACTCAACCCATTCACAAGTAAATGGGCCAAAATTGCCACCTCATTGTTGTGCTATAATCAAGACGAGTCGAGCCGAGCCAGGCTGAGCTCAAGCTCGTACTTAAACGAGCCAGCTTGGTTTGGCTTGTTTATTTAATTAAGCTGAAAAGTCAAGCTCGAGCCCTGCTCGTAAAATGTTCGAGCTACCTCCAACCAAATCGAGCCGGCTTGTTAACTTTTTTTAACTTTTTTTAACTTTTTTTTTGTTTTTTTTATAAATATTGATAACGTGAAAAAAAAAAACAAAAATACATAAAAATTACACATATATCTATTTGTATTAATTTATTTTTTCTAATATCTTAAAGGCTCAAAGGCATATTAAAAGTATTATATATATGATTTTTGTTTATTTTCCTATTTTTTCATATGTTATCGATTGATTAAACTTAAAATGTTAACGCCTCAACCCCTTCCCGCATATTTTTTGAGCAGGCTCACGAGCCGAGCCAGGCCTAGCTTGAGCTTGGCTTGTTTACAGATCGAGTCGATCCGAGCCCAGCCGCGAGCTTTTTGAACACCCCTACCTCATTCTTCAAATCTATACGGAACACACTTGATTTTGATTTTGATGATGAAAACGAAGGTTAGTTGTATTACCATACTACAACGTCTTTTTTATGTGAAAGAGGAATATATACTTGTGATCGTATTGGCGAATAGTATATAATAGTTAGAATGTAATCTAGACTTAGATTATTTGATTATGTATTTAGATAAGATATTTGATAGAAACAGAAAATAAGATGGATTGAATTACTGAAAACAAAGATAGATAGTCGGCCCGATTTCGAGAAGGGCGAGATCTCCGATACAAATACTGGAACACTTGAAATCAAAAGACACCCTAAATCTAAAACAAAACTCTGAATATATAGAGATAATTCCTAAACTACTCGGTGGTTTTCTGCCCCACTCCTCCACTTCCTGATTTCCCGCTCTTTTCCCTCCACTCAGCATATTTCTCCCGCCACTCAACTTGTATTAGGTTTGACCTAGCCCAGGTGGGCTTTCTGATCCACTCCAGCCCAAACCTAGCCCAGGTGGGCTTTCTAATCCAGTTCGGCCCAGCAGAGGCTTTGGGTTCGTATCAATATTGGTCACAAGGCAGGAAACGAAAGTCAAACTTGACAAAAGTCAAAGGCCGTTAATTGGCGGTTAATGACAGTTTTCTGGTACCCCAAACGAATGGGTATAACTACCTTATTCGTACAGTTTCATAGACTATAAATAGGCGCAAAATTGTATGGATACGTAGATCAATTTCATTATCAAAACAGTTTGCGTTGACTTTCATTGACAGATTAAATTTATCTAAATTGATTGCATGTTCTTGTTCTTGATGCATGATTAATTCCTAATTAAGTGTTCTTGATATCCAAGTATCCAACAATAATTACAATTTTTGTTGCATAAGTGACCCGTTTATGACATTTTTTTTATAACTGACTCGTTTATAACAAATTTTTCGTATAACTGACCCGTTTATGACACAGATAGGTGGCAGTCTGACAAACCGGCAACACTTTACATATTCATTTGTTGCAGCACCCATCGAGACATATCTGGTACGTGTGTATTTTCTCTTATATGGATCTGTTGAGTATCAGGTCAACCGGTCAAATGGGTTCCGGTTGAAACAGGTGGTTTTGGTACATGTTATAAAGGACCAAGTCGGTTTGCTTGACCAGCAAACACTTCTTGTCCACCATTAAAAAGAAACATATGAACAATAAATGTGCTAATCATGATTTAGAAACAATATTGTTACTACAATAATATAAATATTTTTCCATGCTGACGTGCAGGAAAATTTTGGTGCATCAACACACGCTCTGCTATTTAATCTGGAACTCAAGACGTTCCGGTAATATTTATGTGGATTTAATTTCAGATAAAATTCATATATGATGTCATAAATTTAGTTTTTTTTTTTCTCTCTGAAAAATTGAACGGTTGGATTTGGCAGGCTAACCTTGGTCTTCTTGGTTTTCCACCAAAAGATTTACACTACCGATTTCTTTCTCAATTTACTCCAGTTTTTTATATTCGAATAAGAGAGTATTCCAAGGTGCTTCTTCTAATCTTATGATTTTATTTATTTAAATAACTTTTGTTTTTTATAATGTTTGGCATTACTTTGATGGACATTTTTACTTTAAAATGAAAAGACAGTGGCAGTAGCACCGTATATTGTGAATTACACCGGGGCCCTCTTCTGCCAATATCCTGGTAAGAATATTAATCTAAACATTACTTTGATGACATGTTTCAGTCTGTAGAATTATATAAAATATAGAATTATAGAATTATATAAAATATAAAACGTGTTTTTTTTGGTTTATTGCAACTATTGTTACAGGGCCCTGGCAGGTGATGCTTAAGTAAACAGATAATTCCTATGCTTGTTTTGCCGAAAGTGAAACATGCTTCACACTTAATGAAGTAAGTACGGAAGATAACTAGTCAAAATGGGTTTGAGTCAACAGGGTACATTTAGTGTCCGTCGGGGTTGACCCAGAACACTTTTTGTCCAATTTTTTAGAGTTAACTTGCCTGTAGTTTGTCCAATTATGTCAGTTCAGATCAAATTTCAAATTTGTACCAATTATGTCAGTTAAAACAACCTTTTTCATCCTAAAGGTAAACTTGTGATTAAATTTATCAAGAATAATAGATAAGCAATTTCAAACTTCTACTGAAACAATTTATTACACCCTATAATAAGCATATAAAGCATAAACAATTTATTCTGAGATTACAGTAGACAGAGGAGATGGGTTGCGGTGGCCCAACACCCCCTTAGTGCGACAAATATGATTACAAAAATTATCTTAATTCAGTAATGTTTTAATATAAAAAGTTTAGGAAATTTTTATAGAATGTTTGACCCGTTTCTTTTTAAGCCAGTTGTGTTGACTTGTTCGTTTGACCCGTTAGGGATAAAAGGTAACCCGAATCAAAACATTGATAGACATTTGTTTGGTATGGACAGACCAAAAAAGAACTGCTAAGGGTACTTGGACTGAAGGAGGAACAAGGAAGCCAACTTGAGTTCCTTCGTAGGGGCTATAAGGTAAATTTTATCAGCCCATCAATCTCATTCTCATTACCATAATTATTTTAAATAAATTGATGGTAATTCACAAGCTATTTATTGGCTAACTATACCTTTATACAGTAATCCATCTTTAAATAAGATGATTTATAAAAATACATGCATATTTAATACACTTTGAGCCTCTTCCAACCAATTTTACCTGTTCAGCTTGATTTCATTTAAGTCACTTTCTTATTTTACAAATTTTACCCTTAAAGACTTTGTGTAGTTAAAAGTTTGACCTGTTTCCATAACCCAAATTGACCCTTTACCAAATTTTTTTTTCTGCATTTTGGTATAATTCGGTGTGTTTATTTAACTGACCTGTTTATGACAATTTTTTTTCATTTTTTTAACTGACCCGTTTATGACGCGGATAGATGGCAGTCTGACAAACCCATTATGGTGATAATTATGATCACAAAAATTATCTTATTTCAGTAATGTTTTATACAAAGTAATTTAGGAAATTTTTCAGAATGTTTGACCTATTTACTTCTAAGCAGATTTTTTTTTTTTTTTTTTTTCTCATTCAACCTGTTAGGGATTAAAGGTACCCAAATCAACATATTAATAGCTGTCTGTTTGGTATGAGCAGACCAAAGAAGAGCTGCTAAGGGTACTTGGACTGAAGGAGGAACAAGGAAGCCAACTTGAGTTCCTTTGCAGGGGCTATAAGGTAAATTTCTCATTTCTAGTATGTATATTTCTAGAAAGTACCAGGCTAATTTACTCATATGCCCACATCATTATCATTATTATAAAATTCCAATAAACCGATGGTAACCAACAAGTGAGGTGGGGAAGACAAGTGTAAATTTAAGAAGATAAGATGGGGGCTTCATCTAAACTGGAATATTTATGAATACCAATAGTAGCTTTTACTTGGCTGTATGAATGGACTTAAACATCTAGTAAACGCCAAGTCAAGTAAACGAATGGTACACACACCAGCCAGTCATCTATAGCCAATCTATATGGACACAAATATCACGGTGTGTGGACATGATAAATGAGGGTGATGGATGAATAAAGCAATTTAGATCAAGTCAAGGTTAGCTGTCATCCAAAGTTAGTGGACATAAATGGAGAAGTCTGTAATCAGCTTTCATTTCAAGTTAGAAAACCAATCAAAATTGGGACCAATTTGTGAAAAGTAGAAATCAGTCATTTATAGTCAACTCTGAAGGAGTCCAAGTAAACCATGAAAGGTGCATGACTAAATCTGTCAAATTAAGCTCATATATGGATACCAAGTGAACTATATTTTGTTCTTTGAGTCTAAATTAATCATCTTTGAATCATATAAATAATTCGCATGCTACGAGCATGAACAAACAGTTGTTGCACGAATGGATCCACAAATCTTTGCTATTCTATCTACAATCCGCAAAACCCAAAGTTTGGGCCGGTCCTGTATCCTATTAACAAAACCCAAAGTTTGGGCCGGTCCTGTTCACTGAATCCAATAGTGAATTGGGTCAAGGTAAATGCGAACATATGTTATGAGGGGCACACGCGGGTTCTAACTAAGGCCCGTACCCACATACGATCTAAGTAATCGCATACATAAGACCCATTGAACTACTTCAAGTAAACAACCTACACACATAACATTTAACGACACACACGTATAGTCTAATAATCTTGTATGATCGTGAAATAAAAGCAATTTGATGTAGAGACGCACGTCAAAGGTTGAGAAATTTGAGCAATGCTAACCTTGGAAATGCGGGTTGTCACAGTTCGCCGCCGGTAACCAAGGTCGTTCTAATACTGAGGTCGGTAAGGTACAACGCTCATCCTCTAGTCCGTCGATTTTGCAAGTTGATTGAGTAATACACGGTATGTTGCTAGAGTGTTGCAGAAGTGATCGCATTTCTGGATCTAAGGCGTCAATACGTTGAGTTCCAGCAAACGAAGATAAGTGAAAAAGGTATAGACCAATCATTCGACACTGCGACATCCAACTCAGGGACGTTCGTACAAGCACCTAACATTCTACCCAGTTTGCTAGGCGTTCAGATGGGTGTTCAGGTAATACTCGATAGCATCGAGATTCGTAAGGATTCATAAAGGAGTGAAAAGATCACGTTCTGGTAGGAGACAATCACTGCTATGACCCCTATAGTTTTGTTATGTTCTCATTGTTCGAAAAACGAAACAGAACCCCTTTTTCACTTGTTAAGTCTTACTGGGACTCACATGCACCCCACTTTATTATTATGTGTGCACCCACAATAATATTGTGATTTGCATGCTCATCTCAGTTCCTCCTAACTCATGTCAAATGGTTCCTCAAACTCAGATGTCAAACGGAGGTTGTCAAAGTAATAAGATCACAAAAATTCAAGGACTATGGCATACTATCAACGCATCATAAAGTAAGCAAGCAATCCATGCCATCATGCTATAGTGACGAGTGTGTGTTCGTATGTCACGTCATAAACAAAAGTGTACTAGTCATGTAATGTATGCAACAAGTGAGAAAGACGAACCTTGCAATCTGGAGCCATGTGTCATGGTCGTATTCACGTATTCAGAACTATTCGGTTATAGTCTGGTTTTACAAAACGTTTTAAAACCAAGTTCACTATAACCAGTGGCTCTGATACCAAACTGTCACACCCCCAAAACACCACATGCGGGAACCCCCGCGAGGCGTGTGACGTACCAGGATCTAGCCACCAATCACATTGAACTCATACATGATTTAAAAAAAAAACTTTCATTTATTAAGATAAGGTATTACATTACATAAAGTGTAACTCATCATATTCAGCGGAAGCATAATCATTTGTTAAGTGGTACATAAACCGTATGTACAAAAACCATTAGACTTGTCTCACGATTCCATGCATTACGACCCATGACCACTCCAGCATCCCAGACAGCAAATTCCACATCCACACATACCTATAACCTGCGAGCATGCACAAAGTGTATCAGACAACGCTGGTGAGTTCATAGTTTTACGAAAACGTTAGTTACCAAGTGTTTAATTCCGTTCATTGATTACAATGTTGATAATACCTCGGATACAAGACGGCTCCTGATTGATTTTGCCCATTCCCCAATGCTCCTATCAAAGCATTGGGCATGACTGAGACATTAGTTCACACCCGTCCTCTTAGGTACGGGGTGAGGGTGCCAAACCTAGATAGCGCTACCAACTAATACTCCGTTACCTCTCTGGTAACAAACAAGATGGGACTTAAAGGTGATAGGACGAGTGTATTATCCAACATCCCAGATTTTACCCACAAGACGTATTCCTCTCAGGAATACCCAATTGATTTACCCAAAAACATATCCCTCTCAGGGATACCCAATGACTGTCCCAACCACGGGGACACATGCTCAAGAGAAATGAACTCACCTTAGATTGCTCGGATTGTTAAGTTACTTTACCCGTTCCAAGTTGGTCAACCATACCCTACCGTGGTTACTTAAGATAATCAGTTTCATGAATACATACCCAAATCACGTATTCGACAAGTCACACATAATAACATTGTCACATAACACGTAGCAGATGATTGGTTTTCATACACGTTTGTCTCACAAGTTCATGTTCCCAACAATGGTTACCAAAAACATAAGTCTTACCATCAATCAAGTTATCAAATTTACACAGTTTACATTTATCTCGAGATCACAGTATATCAGATAACAAATACACATTTCTAACACAAGTTCACATCTCATGTGAATGTCACAAAACATAACAGGTGAGTTTGTTGATCATACTAGCCAAACCAGACTTCTTATTTTTACGCACCTGTAACACAGATCTTATACACACAGTTATCTATATTATCATCATTATCATAAGGCCTAACCCGTTCACCTTCTTGACGAAGTACCCCCTGGCGACGAAATATCTAGGTGACGAAATACCTATTTTTCGTCGAAATCACCTGTGACGAAACATCTATTCTTCGTCGTGACCCACAGTGACGAATCATGCATCTTTCATCAGGTTACTAATGACGAAACATCACCAATATTTTGTCGAAGTCAGTTAACAGATCCTATCGGTTACAGTTTCACGTTTCTCCTAGAACCCTAATCGTCATCAATGGTTTTAACATGATCATCGACCAATCATCAAGTTCCTAATTACCAGTAACATGTAACAAAAGCATCAACAATTCAAGTATTCATATCAACAATACTATCATAGCAATCATCCGATTAATACTTGCTTAACATTCTAACAGAATAGAAATCATTAAGACACACAAACCCTAATTCTAATTCCACAAGATTCATGTAATTTGTAATCTGTTCGTGGCCATCAAATCACATCGATCCCCTAAATAAACCTTAAACCTTACTTGTATAAATTCCTAACAATGAGTCAATCCAAACACACATGAACAAGAATCACATAAGGTTTACTCTATTCAAGATAACATTACTAACCGTGAGTTGTTGTGTGCAATAGGGTGTTGGAATGATCGATCAACGACTCGGTCCTCAAAAGTATTGTTGCCGTCGGTAGAGAGCAAGACGAAAGAATGTTAGGGGTTTCGTTTTCGTCCACTCGTTATAATGATAATGAGGGGTTATACAAACACTCCACAATAATAGTTGGGTAATAGTTGGGCCGTGATACAGACTGGGCCGAAGCCCTTTGTGACGAAAGATCTTCTTCGACGAAGATCCATCTTTCGTCGACATGATGATGGCGAAAAACCCCATATTTCGTCGAGACGGGGGTGGCGAAGAACCATATTAATAACCTCAAATACAATATATTTAACATCATATATTTACAACCAATCATTACAAAAATCACACAAATCATTCAGATAACCTATACACACGACAACATGTAAATCATATTGTAAAAACAGGGTTGTGCAGTTAGTGATGTGTAAAAGATAGACCTTGAAATCTCGGGTTGTCACAATACTTTTCCTATAATCTCCTACGCTTTAGAGCCAATTTCAATTCCTTTCCGGTTAGGTGGTCGATCGACTTGGAGTAATACTCAATGTCCCTCTCCATTTGTTTGTCCTTCATAAGCTCGACCACTTCCCGGTTCTCTTGTATACGTTGAGCCCCGAGGTCGCGTATGTCTCGAAGGCGTTGGTTCATCTTCGCAAACTCTTCTTTCAAGTCGGATTCCCCCGATGATGACTCTGATCGCCTCGATTTTCCACTGCTTCCTCTACCGAGTGGTCGTCGTAGCTCCGTTTCCGGCTCCTCCGCTCCCTCCTTACCCGTTTAAGTCGATGTTTTGGGCATTAGACGTTGGCGTTTCGGGCTCACGGACTCGGAGGTTTTTTACTTCTTTGAAGTCCTTCTATTTCCCGACCTAGTAGAAGAAGTCCCTCCCATCGTAAGGACGTTGGCCCATTCACAGCTACTACGAGAAAAGCCACCAAACTGTTAAGTACGAAAATTTCCCACGTTCCATTTGATATTCTATTAATGCCGACGAAATTATATCTGAATCACTCTCGCCACTTTTCAACCTTATCTAATACGTTGATAAACCGTTTGGAATATTGTGCATTTAGAGTTCACATCGGACCACTTGTCCGATATGGAATCATGTAGCTGGTAAACCTCCTCTTTTTCGACGAGATCAAAAAAGAGTTCTCGGATTCGTCTCAAAAATTAATTTTATTTTGGTTATCGGCTACAAAAAAATGAAAAAAATAAAGTACAATTTTTAACATTAAAAGAATAAGTATAAAATAAAAAATAAAAAAATGTTACCAATTTTGGGATCCTCCGATACGTCGATTCACGCCCGGGCTAACTCGTACTCCTCGTCATCTTCCCACATTTGCACCTTTTTTTGGTTCAGGTCACGGTTAATTCTTTCTTTTTATGTGACGCCCATTTCCCTTGTCGGGTTTGGTTCGGTTGTGTCTTCGGGACACAGTCGGGCTCCCTTTGTGACGACCCGCAACCTAGCGACGAGCCGTAACCGTAACCATTGGATGAGCTGTAACCTCCCATGTTGAAGTTCGGATTCCCACCGTATTAAAACCGGCTTATTTTGGTTAAAGTCGACAGACCCGGTTCCATAGGTGCTTGGTCGGGTGGGAACCAAAACAAAGGGTTGGTTTGGAACGTTCGTTTGGTTCGGGTCTTGCTCTGAACCGCCGCTTGGACGAGTAGAAACAAAACGCGGGTTGTAGGGATGCATCATTTTTATAGTGGTGTGTTAATTGTAATGTAAACAAAACGGGGAGGGGCAAGTTTTCAACCCATAGCGCCGAGGGATGGCGCCCAGAGGGGGGTTCCATGGCGCTATGGCCTCATATGGAGGCCCCATAGCAGGCAACTACCCATAGCATTTGAGTTATAATTAGATTGTAAACTAACTATTGTAATTCTTATGATACTAAAATATATATGTATAATAAATTTGGTATAGTAATATATAGATATATAGAGTAGGAGTTGGATGGAAAGTGTGTTTTTCCTAGAAAGTCTAGGAAGCAATAAGAACGCGACATGTGGCATTGAAGGATTTTATCTAAAAGGGCATTTATGTACTTTCACAATCTATTTTTATTTTAGGAAATTATCTTCAATAACTAACTATCCATAAATTTCGGAATTTATTGTTTTCGATTTCTGATCTCATGTAATATCAATCATTCCTTCGTTTTCTTGCTGGAATCTATTAGCATGTTCTTGGTACTGTGTTTTAACAGTTTGTTCTTGGTGATGTGTTTTAACAGCAAGCAGATTCATACAGCTGTGTTTTATTATTCAGATTCATACAGTTGTGTTTTAACAGCAAGCAGATTCATACAGTTGTGTTTTAGCATTCAGATTCATACAGCTGTGTTTTAACAGCAAGCAGATTCATACAGTTGTGTTTTAGCATTCAGATTCAAACAGTTGTGTTTTAACAGCAAGCAGATGCATACAGTTGTGTTTTAGCATTCAGATTCATACAGTTGTGTTTTAGCATTCAGGTTCATACATGTGTGTTTTAACAGCAAGCAGATTCATACAGTTGTGTTTTAACAGCAAGCAGATTCATACAGTTGTGTTTTAGAATTCAGATTCATACCGCTGTGTTTTAACAGCAAGCAGATTCATACAAATGTGTTTTATCATTCAGATTCATACAGCTGTGTTTTAACAGCAAGCAGATTCATACAAATGTGTTTTATCATTCAGATTCATACAGCTGTGTTTTAACAGCAATTCAGATTCATACAGCTGTGTTTTAACAGCAAGCAGATTCATACAAATGTGTTTTACATCAGCAAATTTCGCCCCAGCTTTCGATCGGCTTCCGGTAACTGTTCCGCAGCTATTTATCCTTTCCAAAGTTTCCTGCTTTTTGAATCTCTTCCCTGCAACCAGCAAAATACCGTCAATTACAAACAAGAATCACCCGTAATCGCTTTGTAAAACACGCAGTACAATGAAAACTTGATCTTACGTATATGGAACAAGGAAAATCTCTTATCTTCATCCATGATTTTAGGTATTTTTGGTATGATTTTGGGGGTTTCCGAATTTGGGTTTAGAGAGAGGGAAATTGGCGTGAATTAAGGAGATGTGATATCTCTGACGGTTATTTTTTATTGGTTTAAAACACACATAAGGACGAAATTGCCCCTACTAATTTAAAACAATCTATTAAATATAGTTAATTATTACAAGATTGTCATTGATTTAATCTCAACCCTTAAACACACCAATCGGATGGACAAGATCGCTTCCTAGACTTTCTAGGAAAAACACACTTTCCGTAGGAACCCTACTCTAGATATATATGTAAATTACTATTTTTATAAATTATAATTATTAAAAGTTGTAACGAGAAAAAGTACGTTTATTTTGTTATAGATAAAAATAAAAGAAAATATGTGGACGTAAGTGAGGTCATTTTGTAAGTAAAGGTATGGAAGAGAGTTTTGATTAGGATAATTAGACCAAGTTGCAAAACAATTTATAAAAGGTCGACATAATTAGTAAATGAGACCGTTGTATGAATAAATCAATCAAGTTAACATCATGTAATAATTTTGGTGTTTATTAATGTCCCCACACCCTTCTACATGATGGTGAGTAGCTCAATTGGTTTGACCTTATTTCTTTGAGAGTAGTACACGATGGACTAAGTGTGGTTTAGCATAATTTTTTATTTGATCTTTATCTTTTCAAAAGTATACGGATGATCTCGATTGTTTGCACTTTATAACGCATTTAATTCCTAACTTTGCCAAAAGTTACATGGATGGCACTAGTTGTTTGCACTTAGTAACGAATTTAGTCCCTAACTTGGACATGCCTGAATCTTAAGATTTGTTGGTTGGGGACTAAATACGTTATAAAGTGCACACCACAACGACCATTCGTGTACTTTTGAAAAAGCCAAGGACCAAATCCAATATTTTGGTAAATCACAGGGACAATGTAACACTCCAAAATCCTAATTTTGACTATCGTATTTAATTTGAGTACAACTAGAAATACTTAACCTAGTTAGTTAATGTTCTCTTTAAAGAAGAAGTAAGTGGTGTCCAAATAAAACAACTAATGAAACTATAGGGTAAAATTGGTCGCAAATCTTGTGTATTGATTAGCCACAAGGTAAGTTGCAAATTTCTATTAGATGAAGTTTTATATGAAGAGGAACTTGAAAGTACCAATCTTGAATGGTTTTGATAGTATGATATAAATATGTAAAATTCGGCGGAAACAGGTCTCATACAAACCTGGCCCAAACCGGATTCTACATGTTAAATAAAAATAAAATTTTTATTCTATTTTCTAGTATTGTAATTATATTAATGTTTTAACATAATTAATAAATGTATAATTATTGATTAATGAAAACCTAGTTAATCTTCCTCGCAGCAAGACTTCTAAAAGCCAGTTGCTAAGAAAAAGATTAGAACAATAGGGCTCTGGCGATTTCAGAACTAGCTTGACTCATTCCACCCAGCAAGTCTGGGGTGAACGAGAATTAGTTCACACCAACATGCTTAACTCCTAGGACTTTTGGGATTGAATACTCTTACTCTTTTTGACCAAAAGATGGTGAAGAGAGGAGGTAGATAGAAGTAGTTTTGAATGAGGAGAGGGAAATCTAGCCATTAGTTAAGTCATTTTTTGTTTGGTCATAAGTTGGTTAGAGAAAAGTAATTAAATGGTAATTAAATAAATGTATAATTATTGATTAATGAAAACCTAGTTAATTTAGTTAGTTATTGAAAACAAATAACTAATTAAGTTATACATGGTAATTATGTTAGGATCTAAACTAAAGGGACTAAAGTTGCCACCTCCTAAAGCTTGTTTTAAAAAGGAAACAACAAATTGGGCGGAAAAGGGAATCGAACCCGGGTCTCCACCCGGCTAAAAGCTTTAACACGCGCCAATAAACAACGCCACCGCTTGCCATAGTTACGTTAAACTAGTTATAAGCCCCCGCGTTGCGGGGCGGGGGCATAAACTGTGCTATCAGCATTTAGGGGTAGAACCGTGCTAAGTGGCAAGTCAAAAACAACCAAAACCGGAAAAAAACGTAAAAGAAAAAAACACGGATTTATAACACCAAGCAACTCACACGATGTAAAACGTAGATGAACTCGAAATTATACCGACAAGTATTAGAAAGTCGAGAGGTCAAAAGAAACTTTTAGAAAATGAAGGGACAAAGGTGACAATTTTAAAACTTAAAAGAGGCAGACTAAATTACTTTTTGAGTCCTTTAGTTTTAATGGTTTTAACCACTTAGATCTAAAATAAAAAAGTTTAACGCCCTAAGTTTCTAACCGCTTATTTTATAACATTTTGATTCCAATTTTTTTAACACTATTTTGATTTTGCTAAATAAACATCACTACCCTTTTTCCATTTGCCTTTTATACCATCCCATCGTCAAACCTAAAACAATATCTTGATATCTCGGCCATTCCCAACGTCACAACACTACATCTCCGTGGAATTGTGGAAAACACCAAGATTTTCATCTCTTTCTCCCATAAATCGATATATGCATCCATATTCCCATTAACCCATCTTCAAGCATTCAAATCACTTCATCTCTCTCTCTGTCTCTCTTTGCAAATACTATTTCGGCCTGAATAAACGAATTGTAGGGGTTGGGTGGGTTTGGGTTGGATGTTGTTTTTCGGTGAAGACCGAAAGTTTCGATCATATGGCGTACCACATTCTAATCCCAGGTAGATTTCGTTCCCTCTCTCTAGAAAACCAAACTTTTTCTTTCTCTACAACAAATCGGTATCATCGCCTGATCTAAAACATGCAAGCATCGGTATCATCGTCTGATCTAAAACATGTAAGCATCGAGCAGTCCATTGGCTCTTGCCGGAAATCTCACCGTCTTTGTTGGAGGGAATTTAAATCACCACCGAAGCCATTGTTGGAGGGAATTTAAATCACCACCGAAGCCACCGATCGAAACCCTAACTGTCGCCGCTGCCGCCCTGTGTCCTCCGTATTATGATTTTGTCAAGCAGATTTACCATGTCCTCGCCACTTTCACTGTTATTCCAAGCATCAACTTTGAAAATGGCACTTTTGTAAATTTGTTGGTTAACATGGGCGGATCTTAGTGGAGCCGTGGCAGGGCCACGGCCCTGGCAAGTTTTTCGGCCGTAGTGCTAATTTTCCGCATTTCGATCGAAATTTTGTATATATACTATGTTCGGCCCTGGCAAGTTTTTCGGCCGTAGTGCTAATTTTAGTGCCCGTGTCTTTCGGCCCTGGCAGGTTCAATGGGCAAGATCCGCCACTGTTGGTTAACCATGGGTGGTCTTGTCATTTCCGTTTGAAAACCACAAAAGGACAAACATTATACTGTAGATAAGATGAACGCAAATTGTATATATTGAATAATTTCCAACAATTTTCTTCTTAAACAAACCTCGAGCCAATTTAAATCATATAACTTGCCCCCAAGCCCCACACGAGATCTCACCGGATTTTCGACGATTCACATAATCGTTGATCTTTTGACAAGGATATTGTTGCCAAACCTCATAACCATGAACCTAGATGCGAATACGAACCAAAGAGCACTTTTATTTCGCTATTCCTACTCACCAAATCGGTTCATAATATTCAAGTTTTGGGAATTATATCAAAATCGAATCGAGCTGTTAGTATGAGAGTTCAGTTATAAATAAAGGCTCTAGTTGAGCATCCAAACGATTTCACACCCTAAACTTGCCAAAAAAAACTCCTTGTCTCGACATATACATTCGCCGGAACTTTAGACCCGCCGGAATTTCTATATCCTTCATCTTTCAAACGCGACCGTAAGTTGTTTTACCTGCCCTTTGATCGGTTTTAACAGGCGAGCAAAAACCCTAACTCAATTTATTGTAACAATGTTAGTGTTATGTGAATTTGATGATTAAGCAAGTTAGGGTTTCGGTTAGAAGATGACACAGTCTCAGTTTCAGTTTCTGATAAATTAATAAGTTTCTCAAAAATAACCAAACAGCTTATGTGGTGCAGATTCTCACTCGGATATAGGAAACCACGGTAATAATAAAAATCTAAAATAAGTAATCAATACAATTAGTTGTGATTTTGTTTATATAATATTCATAATTTCGAATTTTATACTTAGGGTAGTTTTAGTCATTTGAAGATCCCTCTTTCATTGTATGCTTATTATTGCCTTTTTCTCCTCACATAAACCCTCATTGCCAAACATCATTTTGGAGCTTATAACTTTTCAAAAAGCCAATAAGTCAACAAGTTGTTTGAAAAAGCTTAGCCAAACATGCCCATGTTATGTTAAGAAATCACAAAATGCAACCCGTTAGTAAATCTTTTCCTAATTCTCTCTCTTTTTTTTTTTATCATTTACATGTTTTGGAGTGTATCATGTGCATTGTTTCATCACTCCAAGTTTTTATTATCCAAGAACATTCAAGTTTCAATTGTGTAATTATGTGGTAGTTGTGGTTGTTTATTGTTTGTGTTACTAACCATTGTCGCTAACCAGAAACGCTAACCATGTGACTATTTGGATTATTTATTTATCATATAATTACCATTAAATCACATGTTAACATATTTTCTTTTAAACAAATAAATTTAAAACAATAGATTTACTCACTAACTATTATTGACCCGAAAACTACTTTTACACTTGATACAAATCACTGGCTTGAAGAAGTTGCTGATGACATGACACGTATGAACGAGGCCTTAGAGAAATAAATGGATTAGTGTATGTTATGTTTGGTTTAAAGGATATTTTGGATTATTTGTTTTGTGACATTGTTTAATTGGATTGTTAATAATATATAAACTTTTAAATATCTTGTCATAAGTTGTGAGCAATCAATCATGCCCCGGTCACCTAATCCGGTACGGGTCGGGGTCAGGGGCGGATCCAGGGGTGTTTTGGGGGTTCCCAGGAACCCCCTTGGTTTGGCAAAAAATGAGAAAAATTAGTGGAAACCTTGAATGATTTGAAAAAATTTAGTGATAATTTATCAAAAGGAACCTGTTGAAAAAAACTCCTGGATCCGCCACTGGTCGGGGTGTGACAAAATTGATGAAAGAATTTCATTTGAAATCACTATATTGGAGCCTTTTAGGTTGAAGTGGGTCTTTGACATGATCATATTATTGGAGCCTTTTAGGTTGAATTGTTGATACTAGTCATATAACATGAAGCTGTAATGAGTGAATGTTGTTGAATTACATAGAATGTGATAACTAGTGGAAACATTATAATTTGCTAGTAACTCGACAACTTGAATGAATGTTGAAATAAATGCCCACCAAGTGTTAAATGAAATGCCTTGTATGTGAAAATGTGTGAATTTGTGTTAAACTCTTTATGGTCATGTTTAGAATAAAATTGTATGCGTGGTGATTCATGATCATTTTAGTGATATAGAATGTCAATGGATGAATTCATGAAATCTAAAAGTGAATTCGTCAAGTGTGGGTGCGAAGGAGGAAGGTACGAGCTACACAAGAAAACAAGAAGTTCAAGATCACGGTAAGTTCTTCTAACTTACACTTTGGTTTATTGTAGTTTGATTGTGTCTATAGAGTTATGGTACAATTGAAAACGAATGTGTGTTTAGTAATGTAAATAAAAATGTGGTTGACTCGAAGTAACGAGTCAAAATGGGTAAGTGTTGGGAGTGGTCAACACCAAGATAAAAACTTGGGTTTTAGTTGTCATAATTTATTCTTTTATAAAACTGCTGCTTACGTTTTTAAATTGATGACATCAACAGGCCATTGCCTACCAGCATTTCTTTATATAAGGTATCTTCATAGACTTCATGCTTTCTTGCTGGTTCCGCAAAATGTAGCTTTCGCTAAGTAAAAAGCTTCCCCTATATGACAATGTGAAGGGATCTTCAGATGAGTTGTTCACTGATGCCAATGTGCAACTTGCATTGGCTGTTTTAAGGAAGCTACAAGAAATTAGGAAACCCGAGCTCGCATTGTAAGGCATTTTTATTTTTCATTGAATTTTCTTCATTTGTATTATTTGTCTACTAGACTTGGCAATATGGGCGCCTTAGTTATGGGTCCAAACGAATAATCACGTCTCACATCAAAAGTGGGTTGACCCAAAACAGTTTTTGTCCCAAATTTGTGATAAAACATGACACGACTCAACCCATTCACAAGTAAATGGGCCAAAATTGCCACCTCATTGTAGTGCTATAATCAAGACGAGTCGAGCCGAGCCAGGCTGAGCTCGAGCTCGTACTTAAATGAGCCAGCTTGGTTTGGCTTGTTTATTTAATCAAGCTGAAAAGTCAAGCTCGAGCCCGGCTCGTAAAATGTTCGAGCTACCTCCAACCAAATCGAGCCGGCTTGTTAATTTTTTTTAACTTTTTTTTTTGTTTTTTATAAATATTGATAACGTGAAAAAAAAAAACAAAAATACATAAAAATTACACATATATCTATTTGTATTAATTTATTTTTTCTAATATCTTAAAGGCTCAAAGGCATATTAAAAGTATTATATATATGATTTTTGTTTATTTTCCTATTTTTTCATATGTTATCGATTGATTAAACTTAAAATGCTAACGCTTCAACCCCCTCCCGCATATTTTTTGAGCAAGCTCACGAGCCGAGCCAGGCCTAGCTTGAGCTTGGCTTGTTTACCAATCGAGTCGATCCGAGCTGAGCCGGCGAGCTTTTTGAACACCCCTACCTCATTGTCAACTCTTGATAGCATACACTTTTCGAACTTATTGTTTGATGTAGGTGTAGCCTGACAGGCCAGAAAGATGTAGAGCCTCAGAGCTATTCAAATCAGCTATTGACTTGGTAAGTGAAATATTCCTACTAGAACTAATTTCTCTTAAGGAATCATTTAACATTTCAAAGTACGTAAATTGGTGCACATGCAACAATAGATGTTCAACTGGAATACCAATATGTCGTTAATCCAGGTTGATGGAATCACTATTGGTTCGTTGGATGATATTTCAGCTGGCCCTGTTTCTTCATTCTTCAAATCTATACGGAACACACTTGATTTTGATTTTGATGATGAAAACGAAGGTTAGTTGTATTTCCATACTGCAACGTCTTTTTTATGTGAAAGAGGAATATATACTTGTGATCGTATTGGCGAATATAGTATATAATAGTTAGAATGTAATCTAGACTTATATTATTTAATTATGTATTTAGATAAGATATTGGTCACAAGGCAGGAAACGAAAGTCAAACTTGACAAAAGTCAAAGGCCGTTAATTGGCGGTTAATGACAGTTTTCTGGTACCCCAAACGAATGGGTATAACTACCTTATTCGTACAGTTTCATAGACTATAAATAGGCGCAAAATTGTATGGATACGTAGATCAATTTCATTATCAAAACAGTTTGCGTTGACTTTCGTTGACAGATTAAATTTAGCTAAATTGATCGCATGTTCTTGTTCTTGATGCATGATTAATTCCTAATTAAGTGTTCTTGATATCCAACAATAATTACAATTTTTGTTGCATAAGTGACCCGGTTATGACGTTTTTTATAACTGACTCGTTTATAACAAATTTTTCGTATAACTGACCCGTTTATGACACAGATAGGTGGCAGTCTGACAAACCGGCAACACTTTACATATTCATTTGTTGCAGCACCCGTGAACTTGCTACCATCGAGACATATCTGGTACGTGTGTATTTTCTCTTATATGGATCTGTTGAGTATCAGGTCAACCGGTCAAATGGGTTCCGGTTGAAACAGGTGGCTTTGGTACATGTTATAAAGGACCAAGTCGGTTTGCTTGACCAGCAAACACTTCTTGTCCACCATAAAAAAACATATGAACAATAAATGTGCTAATCATGATTTAGAAACAATATTGTTACTACAATAATATAAATATTTTTCCATGATGACGTGCAGGAAAAATTTGGTGCCTCAACACACGCTCTGCTATTTAATCTGGAACTCAAGACGTTGCTGTAATATTTATGTGGATTTAATTTCAGATAAAATTCATATATGATGTCATAAATTTAGTTTTTTTTTTCTCTCTGAAAAATTGAACGGTTGGATTTGGCAGGCTAACCTTAGTCTTCTTGGTTTTCCACCAAAAGATTTACACTACCGATTTCTTTCTCAATTTACTCCGGTTTTTTATATTCGAATAAGAGAGTATTCCAAGGTGCTTCTTCTAATCTTATGATTTTATTTGTTTAAATAACTTTTGTTTTTTATAATGTTTGGCATTACTTTGATGGACATTTTTACTTTAAAATGAAAAGACAGTGGCAGTAGCACCGTATATTGTTAATTACACCGGGGCCCTCTTCCGCCAATACCCTGGTAAGAATATTAATCTAAACATTACTTTGATGACATGTTTCAGTCTGTAGAATTCTATAAAATATAGAATTATATAAAATATGTTTTTTTGGTTTATTGCAACTATTGTCACAGGGCCCTGACAAGGATGCTTAAGCAAACAGATAATTCCTATGCTTGTTTTGCCGAAAGTGAAACCCGCTTCACACTTAATGAAGTAAGTACGGAAGATAACTAGTCAAAATGGGTTTGAGTCAACAGGGTACATTTTGTGTCCGTCGGGGTTGACCCAGAACACTTTTTTGTCCAATTATGTCAGTTCAGACCAAATTTCAAATTTGTACCAATTATGTCAGTTAAAACAAACTTTTTCATCCTAAAGGTAAACTTGTGATTAAATTTATCAAGAATAATAGATAAGCAATTTCAAACTTCTACTGAAACAATTTATTACACCCTATAATAAGCATATAAAGCATAAACAATTTATTCTGAGATTGCAGTAGACAGAGGAGATGGGCTGCGGTGGCCCAACACCCCCTTAGTGCGACAAATATGATTACAAAAATTATCTTAATTCAGTAATGTTTTATATAAAAAGTTTAGGAAATTTTTATAGAATGTTTGACCCGTTTCTTTTTAAGCCAGTTGTGTTGACTTGTTCGTTTGACCCGTTAGGGATAAAAGGTAACCCGAATCAAAACATTGATAGACATTTGTTTGGTATGGACAGACCATAAAAGAACTGCTAAGGGTACTTGGACTGAAGGAGGAACAAGGAAGCCAACTTGAGTTCCTTCGCAGGGGCTATAAGGTAAATTTTATCAGCCCATCAACCTCATTCTCATTACCATAATTATTTTAAATAAATCGATGGTAATTCACAAGCTATTTTTTGGCTAAATAACTATACCTTTATACAGTAATCCATCTTTAAATAAGATGATTTATAAAAATACATGCATATTTAATACACTTTGAGCCGCTTCCAACCAATTTTACCTGTTGAGCTTGATTTCATTTTAGTCACTTTCTTATTTTACAAATTTTACCCTTAAAGACTTTGTGTAGTTAAAAGTTTGACCTGTTTCCATAACCCAAATTGACCCTTTACCAAATTTCTTTTTCTACATTTTGGTATAATTCGGTGTGTTTTTTTAACTGACCCATTTATGACAATTTTTTTCTTTTTTTTAACTGACCCGTTTATGACGCGGATAGATGGCAGTCTGACAAACCCATTATGGTGATAATTATGATCACAAAAATTATCTTATTTCAGTAATGTTTTATACAAAGTAATTTAGGAAATTTTTCAGAATGTTTGACCTATTTACTTCTAAGCAGATTTTTTATTTTATTTTTCTCATTCAACCTGTTAGGGATTAAAGGTACCCAAATCAACATATTAATAGCTGTTTGTTTGGTATGAGCAGACCAAAGAAGAGCTGCTAAGGGTACTTGGATAGAAGGAGGAACAAGGAAGCCAACTTGAGTTCCTTTGCAGGGGCTATAAGGTAAATTTCTCATTTCTAGTATGTATATTTCTAGAAAGTACCAGGCTAATTTACTCATCTGCCCACAGCCCACATCCCACATCATTATCATTATGATTATCATTATTATAAATACACTAGGATATCTCCCGTGAATACTCATGGGTTGGAAAATTTGAATTTTTTAAACTTAATTGTACATATATACTAACAAATAAAAATTGTGTGAAGAATAAGATATATTAACTAAACGTTAAAAATTGTGTGAATACTCATGGATTCTGATATTTAAATTTTTGAATAAACAAATGTGAAATTTTATTTTAAATGTAAGATGTGTTGGGAAATAATAAGTATATTAATTGATTAAAGAAATATTAATTATTGAAAGTTTAATATTACATTATTATAATTATAAGTAATAATATATCAAAATATGTTTTAATATATTAATTTTTGAACACTATAAGAAATAATATATCAAAATAAATATAAAGAAAGCTCTAGTTAAGCCTAACTCTAAATATTATGAAAGCATAATAATTCATCCATAAGGTACCAACTTACAAAGCAACACTTTAAAAGAATTACTAATGGAATAACTTTTAAAATAAAGATTACATGAACATAGTAGTTTTAAGAGTTTTGTTCTAAAAAATCAACAGTCTCCCAACCTTTTCCATCATCTCCATCCATCTCGGTCCTTGATTCTAGAAGTTGCACCTCACATGATGCATCACCACCTACTTAATGCGTTTTCACAAGAGCTTCGTTCGCCTCAATGAGAGGGCATCAATTTCTAAAACCAAGTTTGAAGTTAACTAAAAGCTTTAATAGATTAGAAAAAACAAGGGTGAGGGTATTGATACATCCCTACTTTTTAAGTGAACATCCCCCCAGAGGTGGCGTATAGGGCAATAAGGGGAGTATATAGTGTGAAAGCAATTAATGTAATAGGTTTGTCTCTTCCAGAAGAACAAATGAGGAACCTAACGTTGCTGGAAATTGAGCGTTACTTATTACGTAACAACTCAAGTTTAAGTCGGTTTCCGTCTATGCCTCAACCCGACAGTGAGTCAATATATTCAGCAGATAACCGTTTAATTGCTGACGAGCTTCGGTACGATGTAAGCGCTACTGCCATTGAATTTCATAATCATTTAAGTAGCCTAACCAATGAGCAGCGTTTAGTGTTTGATGAGATAATTGAAGCAGTTAATAGTAATGCTGGTGGTGTGTTCTTCGTCTATGGCTACGAAGGAACTGGTAAGACGTTTCTGTGGAAGACATTATCTGCATCCATTAGATGTAAAGGAGATATTGTACTAAATGTTGCATCAAGTGGTATCGCATCTCTTTTGTTACCTGGTGGCCGTATTGCACATTCAAGGTTTCATATACCTTTGAATTTAACAGAAAGCTCGATGTGTTTTATTAAACCGGACGATGACGTTTCTGATTTATTAAGGAAAACAAAATTGATAATTTGGGATGAAGCACCGATGAATCATAAACATGCGTTTGAAGCATTTGCCCGGACAATGAAAGATATCTTCAAATGTGAGATGACCTTTCGTGGTAAAGTTATGGTGTTCGGTGGTGACTTTAGACAGATACTTCCGGTTGTACCAAATGGCAGTAGGCGAGAAATCGTTAATGCTTCAATCACTTCGTCGTATATTTGGAGTAGTTGCAAGGTCCTTATGTTAACCAAAAACATGAGGTTAACCGTAGGAGCGAACGCATCTGATATAGAAGAGATTAAAGCTTTTGCGAATTGGTTGCTCGAGTTGGGCAAGGGAAAGATTGGTGACAGTGACGATTGTCAGGTGGATATAGATATTCCTGAAGATTTGTTAATCAAGTGCTCTGAGGATCCTATGTCAGATCTGATCGACTTTGTATATCCTTCACTTCTTCAACTGTACAAAGATAAAGATTTTTTTGCTGAAAGAGCTATATTGGCACCAACAAACGAGGTTGTTCAAGAAATTAATGAAAGATTGCTTGCTTCGTTTCCTGGCGATGAAGTGGAGTATCTGAGTTCTGATAGTATTTGTCAAACTGATAAAGAAAATAACGAAGCACATGCGAGACTATATTCTCCCGATGTTCTGAATGGTCTTAAAATTTCTGGTCTGCCTAATCATCGATTAGTCCTTAAAGTTAGTGTACCTGTAATGTTGCTTCGTAATATTGATCAACAAAATGGTTTATGCAACGGTACGAGACTACGGATTACTAAACTTTATAAACGTGTTATAAAGGCTGAGATTATATCCGGCGGAAACATAGGGACCAGAACGTTTATTCCACGAATCAGTTTGACACCGTCGGATAAAAGAATTCCTATCAAGTTTCAACGACGACAATTCCCCTTGAATGTATGTTTTGCAATAACTATAAATAAAAGTCAAGGACAATCTCTATCAAGGGTTGGATTGTATTTGAAATATCCAGTTTTCTCACATGGTCAGCTTTATGTTGCGTTATCAAGAGTTAAAAGCAGAGCCGGTGTGAAGTTGCTTATACTAGACAAAGATGGGAATGTAACGAGTAAAACAACAAATGTAGTCTACAACGAAGTTTTTTCCGGCATTTGAATATGATGCAGTTTCGCACGCAATCAAATGGGTCAAACTCAATGATTCATTCAAAGACCTAGAACCGAATGGTTCAAAGAAACCTTAAGGTTTTCTTTACAATAATCAAACTAAAAAAACTGAGTAAACAATAAACTCTAGACCCTAATTTATAACTATGAAAAAGATAACATAGGAAATTCAAATTTTAAATAAAAATATAAGATATGGTGATATGCTCCTGCATCATACTCCCCGTCTTCAAAAAAACTCGTCCTCGAGTTTTGTCTTCGAACCAAGCCACCTGGGTCGAATGGAACATCAATCCGATTCCGCTTTATGATTATCATCATTACCCCTTTAAACAACTTAACTTTATGGATCAACTCGCCCTGTTCAGAACCTGTCCCACCTGGATCAAATGGAGTATGTAATTGAGTCGATTGACAAAATTTGGTAGACCCACTGACAAAATTTGGTTGATATATCGGATCTGTTCTAGTCTTCCCTGAAGGCTTTTCTTTTGGGCTATGCTGGAAAAGCCCATTATATATTTTCACTTTTTTCTACCATTTCCAAGAAAGAAGTGTCCACACCAAATGTTGGCCCACCATTTGTTTTAATAGGTGAGACTATATTCACCACCAGTCGATTAGATTTACGTATGGGTAGGTTGCTAAGCTCACTTGGAATGTTCACATGACTCCCACAATAATTTAAATTCTGCTCCACTCCCACGTGCCTGATCATATTTTCACTAAATTTTTCAATAGGCTTTATTGGCCCACGTGTAATATTCTCATGCATACGCATAGGTGGCTTGCATCCATTACTATAAATAATTTTCTTATCAAAAGCTACTGAGATTTTTTTATCAATAATTTTGAAATCATTTCCAATTTGAAATCGAGGATTCTTAGGAGATAATACCGTGTGTAATTTAAAATTCAATTTTCCCGTATTTGACGGCGGTAATACTTGGACTTCCAAATTCAGCGCAACACCACCCCTAGCGACCACGTTATGAGACTCTTCAACACTATCCGCCCCAACGCCACCAACGACAACCGCCTGATGCAGTTTCGCACGCAATCAAATGGGTCAAACTCAATGATTCATTCAAAGACCTAGAACCGAATGGTTCAAAGAAACCTTAAGGTTTTCTTTACAATAATCAAACTAAAAAAACTGAGTAAACAATAAACTCTAGACCCTAATTTATAACTATGAAAAAGATAAAATAGGAAATTCAAATTTTAAATAAAAATATAAGATGTGGTGATATGCTCCTGCATCATACTCCCCGTCTTCAAAAAAACTCGTCCTCGAGTTTTGTCTTCGAACCAAGCCACCTGGGTCGAATGGAACATCAATCCGATTCCGCTTTATGATTATCATCATTACTCCTTTAAACAAGTTAACTTTATGGATCAACTCGCCCTGTTCAGAACCTGTCCCACCTGGATCAAATGGAGTATGTAATTGAGTCGATTGACAAAATTTGGTAGACCCACTGACAAAATTTGGTTGATATATCGGATCTGTTCTAGTCTTCCCTGAAGGCTTTTCTTTTGGGCTATGCTGGAAAAGCCCATTATATATTTTCACTTTTTCTACCATTTCCAAGAAAGAAGTGTCCACACCAAATGTTGGCCCACCATTTGTTTTAATAGGTGAGACTATATTCACCACCAGTCGATTAGATTTACGTATGGGTAGGTTGCTAAGCTCACTTGGAATGTTCACATGACTCCCACAATAATTTAAATTCTGCTCCACTCCCACGTGCCTGATCATATTTTCACTAAATTTTTCAATAGGCTTTATTGGCCCACGTGTAATATTCTCATGCATACGCATAGGTGGCTTGCATCCATTACTATAAATAATTTTCTTATCAAAAGCTACTGAGATTTTTTTATCAATAATTTTGAAATCATTTCCAATTTGAAATCGAGGATTCTTAGGAGATAATACCGTGTGTAATTTAAAATTCAATTTTCCCGTATTTGACGGCGGTAATACTTGGACTTCCAAATTCAGCGCAACACCACCCCTAGCGACCACGTTATGAGACTCTTCAACACTATCCGCCCCAACGCCACCAACGACAACCGCCTGATGCAGTTTCGCACGCAATCAAATGGGTCAAACTCAATGATTCATTCAAAGACCTAGAACCGAATGGTTCAAAGAAACCTTAAGGTTTTCTTTACAATAATCAAACTAAAAAAACTGAGTAAACAATAAACTCTAGACCCTAATTTATAACTATGAAAAAGATAAAATAGGAAATTCAAATTTTAAATAAAAATATAAGATGTGGTGATATGCTCCTGCATCATACTCCCCGTCTTCAAAAAAACTCGTCCTCGAGTTTTGTCTTCGAACCAAGCCACCTGGGTCGAATGGAACATCAATCCGATTCCGCTTTATGATTATCATCATTACTCCTTTAAACAAGTTAACTTTATGGATCAACTCGCCCTGTTCAGAACCTGTCCCACCTGGATCAAATGGAGTATGTAATTGAGTCGATTGACAAAATTTGGTAGACCCACTGACAAAATTTGGTTGATATATCGGATCTGTTCTAGTCTTCCCTGAAGGCTTTTCTTTTGGGCTATGCTGGAAAAGCCCATTATATATTTTCACTTTTTCTACCATTTCCAAGAAAGAAGTGTCCACACCAAATGTTGGCCCACCATTTGTTTTAATAGGTGAGACTATATTCACCACTAGTTGATTAGATTTACGTATGGGTAGGTTGCTAAGCTCACTTGGAATGTTCACATGACTCCCACAATAATTTAAATTCTGCTCCACTCCCACGTGCCTGATCATATTTTCACTAAATTTTTCAATAGGCTTTATTGGCCCACGTGTAATATTCTCATGCATACGCATAGGTGGCTTGCATCCATTACTATAAATAATTTTCTTATCAAAAGCTACTGAGATTTTTTTATCAATAATTTTGAAATCATTTCCAATTTGAAATCGAGGATTCTTAGGAGATAATACCGTGTGTAATTTAAAATTCAATTTTCCCGTATTTGACGGCGGTAATACTTGGACTTCCAAATTCAGCGCAACACCACCCCTAGCGACCACGTTATGAGACTCTTCAACACTATCCGCCCCAACGCCACCAACGACAACCGCCTGATGCAGTTTCGCACGCAATCAAATGGGTCAAACTCAATGATTCATTCAAAGACCTAGAACCGAATGGTTCAAAGAAACCTTAAGGTTTTCTTTACAATAATCAAACTAAAAAAACTGAGTAAACAATAAACTCTAGACCCTAATTTATAACTATGAAAAAGATAAAATAGGAAATTCAAATTTTAAATAAAAATATAAGATGTGGTGATATGCTCCTGCATCATACTCCCCGTCTTCAAAAAAACTCGTCCTCGAGTTTTGTCTTCGAACCAAGCCACCTGGGTCGAATGGAACATCAATCCGATTCCGCTTTATGATTATCATCATTACTCCTTTAAACAAGTTAACTTTATGGATCAACTCGCCCTGTTCAGAACCTGTCCCACCTGGATCAAATGGAGTATGTAATTGAGTCGATTGACAAAATTTGGTAGACCCACTGACAAAATTTGGTTGATATATCGGATCTGTTCTAGTCTTCCCTGAAGGCTTTTCTTTTGGGCTATGCTGGAAAAGCCCATTATATATTTTCACTTTTTCTACCATTTCCAAGAAAGAAGTGTCCACACCAAATGTTGGCACACCATTTGTTTTAATAGGTGAGACTATATTCACCACCAGTCGATTAGATTTACGTATGGGTAGGTTGCTAAGCTCACTTGGAATGTTCACATGATTCCCACAATAATTTAAATTCTGCTCCACTCCCACGTGCCTGATCATATTTTCACTAAATTTTTCAATAGGCTTTATTGGCCCACGTGTAATATTCTCATGCATACGCATAGGTGGCTTGCATCCATTACTATAAATAATTTTCTTATCAAAAGCTACTGAGATTTTTTTATCAATAATTTTGAAATCATTTCCAATTTGAAATCGAGGATTCTTAGGAGATAATACCGTGTGTAATTTAAAATTCAATTTTCCCGTATTTGACGGCGGTAATACTTGGACTTCCAAATTCAGCGCAACACCACCCCTAGCGACCACGTTATGAGACTCTTCAACACTATCCGCCCCAACGCCACCAACGACAACCGTGTCACCTCCGGCCACTGTGCTTTTACGCTTAAAAGAATCAACGACAATAGGCTTATCTCTAACTACAACATTATTCATGCCGTCATCTCTTAACTCCTCCTCCTTACCATCACTTTCGTCGCGAGCAACTGACTTACCCCCGGTGGCCATCGTAGCACTACCTTTAGCAACCCCATTTTCATTCAAATATTCAACAGATATTGGTTTGTCTTCTTGAATGGTAAGGCTGCTAAGAGCTTTTAGCACCCACAAACATTCTTCCTCGCCGGGTTCAATCCCGTCTTCATCGAATCGGGGTTCCTCTTCCGATAAATTCTCTTGATAGATTGGTTCGTAGAACCAGGGTGGGTAACGGCCGAACGGATTCTCCTCCTCCTCGTTCACATCGTCCCGGACGATGTGAAGCGATTCGGTTCCCATAACGCGCCTCTCCCGTTGTAACTCAAGATCTCGGACTCGTTGATAGAGCCATCTGATCTCTTCAAGATCCTGGACTCGTTGACGGAGCCGTTTGATTTCTTCAAAATCTCGGATTCGTTGTCGGAGCCTTTTGATCTTAAAATCCCGTGGGTCGAGATAGACTCCATCGCTGCCTCGGTCGGCTAGACTCCATCGCTGCCTCGGTCGGCGACTCTGCGAGTAGGGTGTCGATCTTCACCACAAGCACGTGAATAGAAAACACTCATGTCGTTGCCTCGGTCGGCGACTCTACGAGCAAGAAAGTATTCATCTCCACGTCGAGCCATTTGATAAACCATAGCTCTGATACCACCTGATGCAGTTTCGCACGCAATCAAATGGGTCAAACTCAATGATTCATTCAAAGACCTAGAACCGAATGGTTCAAAGAAACCTTAAGGTTTTCTTTACAATAATCAAACTAAAAAAACTGAGTAAACAATAAACTCTAGACCCTAATTTATAACTATGAAAAAGATAAAATAGGAAATACAAATTTTAAATAAAAATATAAGATATGGTGATATGCTCCTGCATCAGAATAGTTTTCTGTTTTTTTCTTCCAATGTATGTATTTGTACACAGCATTTCATTTCAAAGTAAATAATATGGTTTTGGTTGAATCCCGCGTATTACGCGGGCATTAACCTAGTATATATATATATATGTAAAAAACTCTCGACGTCTACATTCGCCGGAACTTTAGACTCGCCGGAATTTCTATATCCTTCATCTTTCAAACGCGACCGTAAGTTGTTTTAAATGGGCCGCACGCGGGCCTGGGTTTTTGGAGCTGCATTCGTGTCCGCAGGACGTGCGGGCACGCACGAGTTCAAGCAAATCCCAGCTGAGAAAATCATTTTTTGCACCCCCCCCTGCGCGCGGGTAGGACTTGTGGTAAAACATGTCATAAAGCTACAATGGAGTAGTAAATGCTTTACCTTATAAACAACCACTCACTTTGTCCCCACACCGATGTGGGACAAAGTATTTATAAAAAAAAAATTATATGGGCTCTAGATATGAATATAAATATATATATATATATATGCATGATATTATAAATTAACTGCATAGATGGGATATATAAAAAAAAATTATTTAAACATCTTGCGCTTCGGGTACGAAAAGCCCACCGCTTTTGCGCTTTGCGCCTCAATTTTAGACCTCGTCGCTTTTGTGCGCCTCTCGCTTTTTAAAACCAAGGTCTCACATCAAAACTGGGTTGACCCAAAACAGTTTTTGTCCCAAATTTGTGATAAAACATGACCCGACTCAACCCATTCACAAGTAAATGGGCCAAAATTGCCACCTCATTGTAGTGCTATAATCAAGACGAGTCGAGCCGAGCCAGGCTGAGCTCAAGCTCGTACTTAAACGAGCCAGCTTGGTTTGGCTTGTTTATTTAATCAAGCTGAAAAGTCAAGCTTGAGCCCGGCTCGTAAAATGTTCGAGCTACCTCCAACCAAATCGAGCCGGCTTGTTATTTTTTTTTTGTTTTTTATAAATATTGATAACATGAAAAAAAAAACAAAAATACATAAAAATTACACATATATCTATTTGTATTAATTTATTTTTTCTAATATCTTAAAGGCTCAAAGGCATATTAAAAGTATTATATATACGATTTTTGTTTAATTTCCTATTTTTTCAAATGTTATCGATTGATTAAACTTAAAATGTTAACGCTTCAACCCCCTCCCGCATATTTTTTGAGCAGGCTCACGAGCCGAGCCGAGCCGAGCCAGGCCTAGCTTGAGCTTGGCTTGGTTACAAATCGAGTCGATCCGAGCCGAGCCGGCGAGCTTTTTGAACACCCCTACCTCATTGTCAACTCTTGATAGCATTCACTTTTCGAACTTATTGTTTGATGTAGGTGTTGCCTGACAGGCCAGAAAGATGTAGAGCCTCAGAGCTATTCAAATCTTGGTTTAAAAAAGCGAGCTTTAAGCGAGCTTAAAGCGTGAGGCGATGAAGCGCTAGGGTTGTCGCTTTTTTTGCTCTGAGGCAACAAATCACGTGAAGCTTTTTGAAGCGCGCTTTAAGCCCGAAGCGCCATTGGTTTGAAGCGACGCTTCAGCCCAATCAGGTCAGATTTAGGTTTTTAATTAAGGCCCAATAGTCTCTAATAGGGTTTAATTGAGGCCCCCTACTTCTTTACCCTCAAAAAGAACGTTAGTAAACATCTTCAGCCGCTCCCTCCCTCTTCTCCGTCGATTCTTCATACTTTCTCCAATAATCGACTTTAATTTATGTTTTTTATGTGTTTAGTGTGTTTTTTTAATCATGTTTTTGTGTTTATTATTGATTAACAAGTAGAATATGTCATATGGATGTGTACAAATATTTTTAAATTTTTTTTTTTAATTTTGAGCGCTTCGTATACGTGAAGCTCTCGCTTCGCGCTTGAAGCTTCGCTTAAAGCTTTTGGAACCAAAACGCTTCGGAGCGCCTCGCGCTTTTTTAAACCAAGATTCAAATCAGCTATTGATTTGGTAAGTGAAATATTCCTACTAGAACTAATTTCTCTTAAGGAATCATTTAACATTTCAAAGTACGTAATCCAGGTTGATGGAATCACTATTGGTTCGTTGGATGATATTCCAGCTGGTCCTGTTTCTTCATTCTTCAAATCTATACGGAACACACTTGATTTTGATTTTGATGATGAAAACGAAGGTTAGTTGTATTTCCATACTGCAACGTCTTTTTTATGTGAAAGAGGAATATATACTTGTGGTCGTATTGGCGAATATAGTATGTAATAGTTAGAATGTAATCTAGACTTAGATTATTTGATTATGTATTTAGATAAGATATTGGTCACAAGGCAGGAAACGAAAGTCAAACTTGACAAAAGTCAAAGGCCGTTAATTGGCGGTTAATGACAGTTTTCTGGTACCCTAAACGAATGGGTATAACTACCTTATGCGTACAGTTTCATAGACTATAAATAGGCGCAAAATTGTATGGATACGTAGATCAATTTCATTATCAAAACGGTTTGCGTTGACTTTCGTTGACAGATTAAATTTATCTAAACTGATCGCATGTTCTTGTTCTTGATGCATGATTAATTCCTAATTAAGTGTTCTTGATATCCAACAATAATTACAATTTTTGTTGCATAAGTGACTCGTTTATGACATTTTTTTATAACTGACTCGTTTATAACAAATTTTTCGTATAACTGACCCGTTTATGACACGGATAGGTGGCAGTCTGACAAACCGGCAACACTTTACATATTCATTTGTTGCAGCACCCGTGAACTTGCTACCATCGAGACATATCTGGTACGTGTGTATTTTCTCTTATATGGATCTGTTGAGTATCAGGTCAACCGCTCAAATGGGTTCCGGTTGAAACAGGTGGTTTTGGTACATGTTATTAAAGGACCAAGTCGGATTGTTAGAAACAATATTGTTACTACAATAATATAAATATTTTTCCATGCTGTAGTGCAGGAAAAATTTGGTGCATCAACACACGCTCTGCTATTTAATCTGGAACTCAAGACGTTGCGGTAATATTTATGTGGATTTAATTTCAGATAAAATTCATATATGATGCCATAAATTTAGTTTTTTTTCTCTCTGAAAAATTGAACGGTTGGATTTGGCAGGCTAACCTTGGTCTTCTTGGTTTTCCACCAAAAGATTTACACTACCGATTTCTTTCTCAATTTACTCCGGTTTTTTATATTCGAATTAGAGAGTATTCCAAGGTGCTTCTTCTAATCTTATGAGTTTATTTATTTAAATAACTTTTGTTTTTTATAATGTTTGGCATTACTTTGATGGACATTTTTACTTTAAAATGAAAAGACAGTGGCAGTAGCACCGTATATTGTGAATTACACCGGGGCCCTCTTCCGCCAATACCCTGGTAAGAATATTAATCTAAACATTACTTTGATGACATGTTTCAGTCTGTAGAATTCTATAAAATATAGAATTATAGGATTATATAAAATATAAAACGTGTTTTTTTTTGGTTTATTGCAACTATTGTCACAGGGCCCTGACAAGGATGCTTAAGCAAACAGATAATTCCTATGCTTGTTTTGCCGAAAGTGAAACCTGCTTCACACTTAATGAAGTAAGTACGGAAGATAACTAGTCAAAATGGGTTTGAGTCAACAGGGTACATTTTGTGTCCGTCGGGGTTGACCCAGAACACTTTTTTGTCCAATTATGTCAGTTCAGACCAAATTTCAAATTTGTACCAATTATGTCAGTTAAAACAACCTTTTTCATCCTAAAGGTAAACTTGTGATTAAATTTATCAAGAATAATAGATAAGCAATTTCAAACTTCTACTGAAACAATTTATTACACCCTATAATAAGCATATACAGCATAAACAATTTATTCTGAGATTATGATTAAATTTTTTTCTTTTTTTTGACTGACCCGTTTATGACGCGGATAGATGGCAGTCTGACAAACCCATTATGGTGATAATTATGATCACAAAAAATATCTTATTTCAGTAATGTTTTATACAAAGTAATTTAGGAAATTTTTCAGAATGTTTGACCTATTTACTTCTAAGCAGATTTTTTTTTTTTTTCATTCAACCTGTTAGGGATTAAAGGTTCCCAAATCAACATATTAATAGCTGTCTGTTTGGTATGAGCAGACCAAAGAAGAGCTGCTAAGGGTACTTGGACTGAAGGAGGAACAAGGAAGCCAACTTGAGTTCCTTTGCAGGGGCTATAAGGTAAATTTCTCATTTCTAGTATGTATATTTCTAGAAAGTACCAGGCTAATTTACTCATCTGCCCACATCATTATCATTATGATTATCATTATTATAAATACGTTGATGGTAATTCACAAGATGTTTCTTGGCTAAATTACTCATTTGTCCTTTATCATCATTATAAAATTCCAATAAACCGATGGTAACCACATGATGTTCTGTTTGTTATGTTCAAGGGTAATTTACACTTGTCTTCCCCACCTCATGAGAACAAGTGAGGTTGGGAAGACAAGAAGAATGATGGGGGCTTCATCTAAACTGGAATATTTATGAATACCAATAGTAGCTTTTACTTGGCTGTATGAATGGGCTTCATCTAGAAGATAAGGTGAGGTGGGGTGGGGTAGGGCAAGGTTATTAGTTTTATTTTAATATTTAAAATTTTCTATTTTTAATAAACTCAAAAAGACACATTTTCCCCTCTTTTAACAAAAAAAATAGACGGGTTAAGTTAGTTGTTGGACCATAATGACAATGGTGAAACCTTTTTGGACCCACCAACGATAAATAAAACCTTTGTATTATAATGGCAAAACTGCCCAAACTACATGGACCATTTTGACATTTTACTCAACTAAAAATTAAAATTTAATTAACTGTGATTATTCATATATTTATTTACACAGAAAATAAATAAAAGTTTAATCTCTAAATCGTTATCTTACTTTCTCTCCTGCTTTCTCTCTCTCTCTCTCTTCCCCGTTCGAATACTCTTCAATTCCTCATCTTCCCCCAAAAAAGGTGTAGCGAAATCCTACCAAGGGCATGTTTGGCTAAGCTTTTTTGAAACAACTTATTGACTTATTAGCTTTATGGAAAAGTTAGTATGGAGTGATTTTTTGGAAAAGTCATTTTTCCCCTCACATACAAGCTCATTGCCAAACATCATCTAGAGCTTATAACTTTTCAAAAAGCCAATAAGTCAATAAGTTGTTTCAAAAAGCTTAGCCAAACATGCCCCAAGTTCTTGTTGCAGATGCCGCTAATTCTCTCGCCTCTGCTCTCGATGACGCCAAAACTCGTCTCGAAATTGATTTCCCGTAATTCTCTAATCGATACATTTTAAGCATTTTATTAGGCACTCATGCCTCCGTTAATATTAAAAAAATTGAATTTAATAATGTGGTGATTGTTCCTCATTGCATGATTTGTTTGTTGAGTGTTTCCCCCAAAAGAACACTAATCTGAGATTCATAAATCCCTATATGTCCTTAATCCAGGTTGACGGAATCACTATCGGTTCTTTGGATGATATTCCAGCTGGCCCTGTTTCTTCCTTCTTCAAATCCATAAGGAACACACTCGATTTTGATTTTGACGATGAAAATGAAGGTTAGTTTTATAGAAAAACAAACTTCTCTAAACTTCCATACTGCAGCGTTTATTTTAATATGAAAGAGGAATATATACTTGTGATCATATTGGTGAATATAGTATATAATAATTAGAATGTAATCTAGACTTCGATTATTTGATCATGTATTTGGATTAGATATTGGTCACAAGGCTGGAAACGAAAGTCAAAGGCCGTTAATTGGCGGTTAATGACAGTTTTCTGGTACCTTAAACGAATGGGTATAACTACCTTGTTCGTACCGTTTCATAGACTATAAATGGGCGCAAAATTGTATGGATACGTAGATCAATTTTTATTTGTAACTGACCCGTTTATAACATTTTTTTTATAACTGACCCGTTTATGACATTTTTATTTGTAACTGACCCGTTTATAACATTTTTTTATAACTGACCCGTTTATAACACAGATAGGTGGCAGTCTGACAAACCGCCAACGCATTATGTATTCATTTGTTGCAGCACCCGTGAACTTGCTACCATCGAGACATGGATTGGTTTAGTAACGGGTCAAATCGGTTCAGGTTGAAAAAGGTGGTTTTGCTACATGCAAAAAAGAACAAAATCGGTTTGGTTGACCAACAAACACTTCTTGTCCACTATAAAAATTTTGAACAGTTAATGTTCGAATTATGGTTTAGAAACAATATTGTTAGTACAATAATTAAAATATCTGAATAAAACAATATTGGTCCATGCTGACGTGCAGGAAAAAATTGGGGCATCAACACCCGCGCTTCTATTTAATCTGGAACTTGAGACGTTGCAGTAATATTTATGTGGATTTAATTTCAGATAAAATTCATATATAATGCCATTAATTTTAGTTTTTTTTCCTCTGTGACAAATGGAATGGTTGGATTTGGCAGAGAGCTGACCTTGGTCTTCTTGGTTTTCCACCGAAAGATTTACACTACCGATTTCTTTCTCAATTTACTCCGGTTTTTTATATTCGGATAAGAGAGTATTCCAAGGTAGTTCTTTCAATCTTATGATTTTATTTATTTAAATTATTTTTTTATAGTGTTTGGCATTTCTTTGATAGACATTTTTAATTTGAAATGTAAAGACAGTAGCAGTAGCACCATATATTGTGAATTACACTGGGCCCTCTTCTGCCAATACCCTGGTATGAATATTAATTTTGACATTACGTTGATGACATGTCAGCGGCCCCATCTGATGCCATATATATATGCATATGAAATAAATATATTTACAAGTTCCACTAAAGTTATCTTTTTTAGAACAATTAGCTTTAAAACATTAATTTTGACACTACTGTTGCAGGACCCTGGCAGGTGATGCTTAAGCAGACGGATAATTCGTATGCTTGTGTTGCTGAAAGTGAAACCCGCTTCACCCTTAATGAAGTAAGTACTTCACACTTAGTTATTGACCCGTTTCTTTTCAAGCCGATTTTGTTTATTTTAGTGTTCGACCCGTTAGGGATAAAAGGGTAACCTGAATCAACACATTCATAGACATTTGTTTGGTATGAACAGACGAAAGAAGAACTGCTAAGGGTTCTTGGACTGAAGGAGGAACAAGGAAGCCAACTTGAGTTCCTTCGCAGGGGCTATAAGGTAAATTTCTCATTTCTATTCGTTCCTCCAAAAATTCACCCTCCACCCTTGGGATGTATTTTTCTAGAAAGTTCCAGGCTAAATCACTCATCAGCCCATCCATCATCATTACCGTTATCATCATCGTTAGATAATAAACTGATGGTAATTCAAAAGATGTTTCTTTGCTAAATTGCTCATTTGACCATTATCATAGTTACAAATTTTCAATAAACTGATGGTAATCCATCTTTTCTTTCTCTAAGGCTTATAAATAACTATAATTTTTATACACTAATGCCTCTTTAAATAAAATGATGTTAATTTTTATACGCTTTGAGCGGCTTTCAACCAACTGTTAGCCTGTTTTCAATTTAGTCATTTTTTTATCTTACAAATTTGACCCCTTAAAGGCTTTGTAGAGTTCAAACTTTTGACCTTCCATAACCCAAATTGACCCGTTTACCATTTTTTTGTACATTTGGTATAATTCGGTGTGTTGTCTGCAGACTGCAACATGGTGGGAGGAAGACGTTGATTTGGAGTTATCATCAGCATGGCGTAACTAAGTTGAACCCGATAAAAAAAAAAAAAAAAACGAGGCCTAGTTATGATCATTTCATATTGTTTTTACTTGTATATCAATCAGTACACGTATTTCCTCTTGATTTTTGTTTTCTGTCCTATTTTACACCTTTTTTACAGCTTCAAAGAAAATGATCATACAAAGAACAAACTTACTAACACAAACAACACGACATAACATTATCCAGTTTTAGTTTTCAAATTTTGAAGTAAAGCGTGTAACATATTACAACATCAACAAGAAAACCCCATGTGACAACAATTTGAGGTAAAGCATCAAAACATATTACAACATCAAGAAGAAAACATGTGACAACAATACTTATGTATAACATCATAAACCGTATACCTCAATTTACTCAGGAAACCAAAATATGCAATCCTCCATGATCTTCTCACTATCAATGGACCCATAATCATCCAAAATCCACACACAAATCCAACCACTATGCTTATAATCAACCCCCAATCTACTCCATCGTCTTCTTTTTTCTCTCCTATTGTATGAGTTGCTGCTTCAACTGGTTCACAACCATTAGCTTCAGTTAGTGGAGCTCCACAAAGTTTGTTGCCAAAGAAGCTAGACTCACCGAAGCTTTGAAGCTGTGTACTTGTTGGAATTCTTCCTGTCAAACTGTTGAAGGACACGTTGAAGCTACTCAAGAAATGTAAACTTATGTGGATTTAATTTCAGATAAAATTCATATATGATGTCATAAATTTAGTTTTTTTTTTCTCTCTGAAAAAATTGAACGGTTGGATTTGGCAGGCTAACCTTGGTCTTCTTGGTTTTCCACCAAAAGATTTACACTACCGATTTCTTTCTCAATTTACTCCGGTTTTTTATATTCGGATAAGAGAGTATTCCAAGGTGCTTCTTCTAATCTTATGATTTTATTTATTTAAATAACTTTTGTTTTTTTATAATGTTTGGCATTACTTTGATGGACATTTTTACTTTAAAATGAAAAGACAGTGGCAGTAGCACCGTATATTGTGAATTACACCGGGGCCCTCTTCCGCCAATACCCTGGTAAGAATATTAATCTAAACATTACTTTGATGACATGTTTCAGTCTGTAGAATTATATAAAATATAGAATTATGGAATTATATAAAATATAAAACGTGTTTTTTTTTTGGTTTATTGCAACTATTGTTACAGGGCCGTGGCAGGTGATGCTTAAGCAAACAGATAATTCCTATGCTTGTTTTGCCGAAAGTGAAACCCGCTTCACACTTAATGAAGTAAGTACGGAAGATAACCAGTCAAAATGGGTTTGAGTCAACAGGGTACATTTTGTGTCCGTCGGGGTTGACCCAAAACACTTTTTGTCCAATTTTTTAGAGTTAACTTGCCTGTAGTTTGTCCAATTATGTCAGTTCAGACCAAATTTCAAATTTGTACCAATTATGTCAGTTAAAACAACCTTTTTCATCCTAACGGTAAACTTGTGATTAAATTTATCAAGAATAATAGATAAGCAATTTCAAACTTCTACTGAAACAATTTATTACACCCTATAATAAGCATATAAAGCATAAACAATTTATTCTGAGATTATGATTAAATTTTTTTCTTTTTTTTGACTGACCCGTTTATGACGCGGATAGATGGCAGTCTGACAAACCCATTATGGTGATAATTATGATCACAAAAAATATCTTATTTCAGTAATGTTTTATACAAAGTAATTTAGGAAATTTTTCAGAATGTTTGACCTATTTACTTCTAAGCAGATTTTTTTTTTTTTTCATTCAACCTGTTAGGGATTAAAGGTACCCAAATCAACATATTAATAGCTGTCTGTTTGGTATGAGCAGACCAAAGAAGAGCTGCTAAGGGTACTTGGACTGAAGGAGGAACAAGGAAGCCAACTTGAGTTCCTTTGCAGGGGCTATAAGGTAAATTTCTCATTTCTAGTATGTATATTTCTAGAAAGTACCAGGCTAATTTACTCATCTGCCCACATCATTATCATTATGATTATCATTATTATAAATACGTTGATGGTAATTCACAAGATGTTTCTTGGCTAAATTACTCATTTGTCATTTATCATCATTATTAAATTCCAATAAACCGATGGTAACCAACAAGTGAGGTGGGGAAGACAAGTGTAAATTTAAGAAGATGAGATGGGAGCTTAATCTAAACTTGAATATTTATAAATACCAATAGTACGTAGCTTTTACTTGGCTGTATGAATGGACTTAAACATCTAGTAAACGCCAAGTCAAGTAAACGAATGGTACACACGCCAGTCTATATGAACGGTTGCTTTTACTTGGCTGTATAAATGGTAGCTTTTACTTGGCTGTATGGACACAAATATCATCAGTGTGTGGACATGATAAATGAGAGTGTTGGACGAATAAAGCAATTTAGAATAAGTCAAGGTTAGCTTAGCTGTCATCCAAAGTTAGTGGACATAAATAGAGAGGCCTGTAAGACTAAAGGGTATGGTGAGGCCCATCCCCACGAGGATGGGCCGCCACGTAGGCGCCACATCACCGGCTCGTGGGGGATGAGCCTCCTTCACTTTTGAGGGGGGTGGAGGAAGTGCTTGTCTCTCAACATCATTGCATAACACATGATGAGAGTTTTGATTAGATAAGCATAAACGAAACAAGGCCAAAACAACAAGTAAGAACAAGTGAAAACAAGAATATGAAGATGGAGCACTCATATTGTTTGATATTAGTTTAGAAGATGAGATGGGAGCTTAATCTAAACTCCAATAGTTATTAACTCCAGTAGTAGCTTTTTCTTGGCTGTTTGAATGGACTTAAACATCTAGTAAACGCCAAGTCAAGTAAACGAATGGTACACACACCAGTCAGTCATCTATAGCCAATCTATATGTCATCCAAAGTTAGTGGACATAAATGGAGAAGTCTGTAATCAGCTTTCATTTCATGTTAGAAAACCAATCAAAATTGGGACCAATTTGTGAAAAGTAGAAATCAGTCATTTTATAGTCAACTCTGAAGGAGTCCAAGTAAACCATGAAAGGTGCATGACTAAATCTGTCAAATTAAGCTCATATATGGATACCAAGTGAACTATATTTTGTTCTTTGAGTCTAAAGTAATCATCTTTGAATCATATAATAATTCGCATGCTACGAGCATAAACAAACAGTTGTTGCACGAATGGATCCACGAATCTTTGATATTCTATCAACAATCCGCAGATGATAAACATGGGCCAGGAATGCATATTCACGGGGTTTTAAAGGGTTCCGGCGACTATTATTGACTTGGTAGCGGAGACTGGGTAGCGGGTGGTGTTGATGGTGGTGAGGAACTTTGGATGAAAGTGGTGGATGATGACGGCAGAAGTGTGTGGGTTAGAGAGAGGGGTTGGGTTGGGTTGGGGTGGGGTAGGGCAAGGTTATTAGTTTTATTTTAATATTTAAAATTTTCTATTTTTAATAAACTCAAAAAGACACATTTTCCCCTCTTTTAACGAAAAAAATAGACGGGTTAAGTTAGTTGTTGGACCAAAATGACAATGGTGAAACCTTTTTGGACCCACCAACGATAAATAAAACCTTTGTATTATAATGGCAAAACTGCCCAAACTACATGGACCATTTTGATATTTTACTCAACTAAAAATTAAAATATAATTAACTGTGATTATTCATATATTTATTTACACAGAAAATAAATAAATAAATAAAAGTTTAATCTCTAAATCGTTATCTTACTCTCTCTCCTGCTTTCTCTCTCTCTTCCCCGTTCGAATACTCTTCAATTCCTCATCTTCCCCCAAAAAAGTTGTTGCGAAATCCTACCAAGTTTTTGTTGCAGATGCTGCTAATTCTCTCGCCTCTGCTCTCGATGACGCCAAAACTCGTCTCGAAATTGATTTCCCGTAATTCTCTAATCGATACATTTTAAGCATTTTATTAGACACTCATGCCTCTGTTAATATTAAAAAAATTGCATTTAATAATGTGGTGATTGTTCCTCATTGCATGATTTGTTTGTTGAGTGTTTCCCCCAAAAGAACAATAGCCATCAACACTCGACATGTAATTCCGTGTATGTGACATCCGAAAAACGCCTCAGGGTCTAAAGGCGGCGCATGTTATTTTCCGTTTGCTTACATTTGTTATTTTTTGTTTGCTTACATTTTAATTTGTTGACATCAACAGGCCATTACCTACCAGCATTATGCTTTCTTGCTGGTTTCGTAAAATGAAGCTTCTCGAAGCTTTTTTCTAAGTAAAAAGATTCCCCTATATGACATTGTGAAGGGATCTTCAGATGAGTTTACCGATGCTAATGTGCAACTTGCATTGGCTGTTGTAAGGAAGCTACAAGAAATTCGGGAAACACGAGCTCGCATTGTAAGTCATTTTTATTTTCATTTCATTTTCTTCACTTGGAGTATCTACAGTTTTTGTCCCAAATTTGAGATAACACATGACCCAAATCAACCCATTTACAAGTAAACGGGTCAAAATTGCCACCTCATCGTCAACCGTTGATGGTATACGCGTTTCGAACTTATTTTTTGATGTAGGTGTTCCCTGACAAGCCAGAAAGACGTAGAGCCTCAGTGCTATTCAAAACAGCTATTGATTTGGTAAGTGAAATAATCCTTTTAGAACTAATTTCTTTAATGATTTATTTAACATTTGAAAGTATGTAAATTGGTACACTTTAAGCAATAGATGCTGTTCAACTGAAGTTTGTTTTGCTCCTCCAAAAAAACTCTTTTGTTATTGATCAGTTTATATGCACATATCTTTGTGGAAACATCAGCAAAATGTTCTTGTTAGCTGTTTTATACAATCTGAAAACTGTTGTATTCTGCTGGTGATCAGCTTAAAGCAGTGTGATGATCATGGATTAAAATCCCTAATTTTAAATGTTAATGTCATTATAAACCCTAATCTGAGATTCATAAATCCCTATATGTCCTTAATCCAGGTTGACGGAATCACTATCGGTTCTTTGGATGATATTCCAGCTGGCTCTGTTTCTTCCTTCTTCAAATCTATAAGGAACACACTTGATTTTGATTTTGACGATGAAAATGAAGGTTAGTTTTATAGAAAAACAAACTTCTTTAAATTCCATACTGCAGCGTTTATTTTAATGTGAAAGAGGAATATATACTTGTGATTATATTGGTGAATATAGTATATAATAATTAGAATGTAATCTAGACTTAGATTATTTGATCATGTATTTGGATTAGATATTGGTCATAAGGCAGGAAACGAAAGTCAAAGGCCGTTAATTGGCGGTTAATGACAGTTTTCTGGTACCCCCAAACGAATGGGTATAACTACCTTGTTCGTACCGTTTCATAGACTATAAATGGGCGCAAAATTGTATGGATACGTAGATCAATTTCATAATCAATTCAGTCTGCGTTGACTTTCGTTGACGGATGAAATTCATCCAAATTGACCCCATGTTCTTGATGCATGATTAATTTCTAATTAAGTGTTCTTGATATCCAACAAAAATTTCAATTTCTGTTGCATAAGTGACCCGTTTATGACATTTTTTTTGTAACTGACCTGTTTATAACAATCTTTTTTTTTTATAACTGGCCCATTTATGACACAGATAGGTGGCAGTCTGATAAATCGCCAATGCTTTATGTATTCATTTGTTGCAGCACCCGTGAACTTGCTACCATCGAGACATATCTGGTACGGGTGTATTTTCTCTTATATGGATTGGTTGAGTAACGGGTCAAATCGGTTCAGTTTGAAAAAGGTAGTTTTGGTACATGCAAAAAAGAACAAAATCGGTTTGGTTGACCAGCAAACACTTCTTGTCCACTATAAAAAATTCTGAACAGTTAATATGCTAATTATGGTTTAGAAACAATATTGTTAGTACAATAATTAAAATATCTGAATAAAACAATACTGGTCCATACTGACGTGCAGGAAAAATTTGGGGCATCAACATCCGCGCTCCTATTTAATCTGGAACTCGAGACGTTGCGGTAATATTTATGTGGATTTTCATTTTAGTATTTATTTTTCTCTGTGACAAATGGAACGGTTGGATTTGGCAGAGCTGACCTTGGTCTTCTTGGTTTTCCACCGAAAGATTCACACTGCCAATTTCTTTCTCAATTTACTCCGGTTTTTTATATTTGGATAAGAGAGTATTCCAAGGTAGTTCTTATGATCTTATGATTTTATTTATTTTAATTATTTTTTTATTGTAAGGTTTGACATTACTTTGATAGATATTTTTACTTTAAACTGAAAATACAGTGGCAGTAGCACCATATATTTTGAATTACACTGGGGCCCTCTTCCGCCAATACCCTGGTAAGAATATTAATTTTGACATTACTTTGATGACATGTCAGCAGCCCCATCTAATGCCATATATGCATGTGAAATAAATATATTTATAAGTTTCACTAAAGTTATCTTTTTTATAACAATTAGCTTTAAAAATTACGAAATGTCTTCACATGCCACATCATAATTTATTAGATAATTTCTTCTAAAAACAATTACAATATAATGACCAATAAGATGCTACATCATTAAATTATTATTAATAATCAGGAAAAAGACCTGCTAATTGGTTTGTATAATTAGCTTGTTGGAATGACATATTTTCTTTCTTGTCTTTTATCATGATGTATAAACCGTAATACTAGCATGTTTTAGTCTATAGAAATATATAAAAATATAACATGTTTTTTTTGTTTACTGCAACTATTGTTGCAGGACCCTGGCAGGTGATGCTTAAGCAAACGGATAATTCGTATGCTTGTGTTGCTGAAACTGAAACCCGCTTCACCCTTAATGAAGTATGAATTGCTACTAGTTTCCTTAGTGGTGGCAAACCGGTTGGGTTGGAAAACTAGTCAAAACATGGTTGAGTCAAACAGGTACATTTTGTATGAGTTTGGTTGACCCAATACACTCTTTGTCCATTTTTTTATAATCAGTTGAGAGGTGTTTGACATTGCTTATTTATGCTTATTAGCACAAGCAGGTAATAAGTTTATGAAAACGGGTTTTTTTAATCCTAAGGGTAAAGTTGTAATTAAGCTCATCAATAAGCATTCCCAAACACCTGGACCCCATTATGGTGATATATGATTAAAAAAATATTTTATTTCAGTACAATTTTATATAAATAATTCAGAATATTTTATAGAATGTTTGACCCGTATCTTTTTAAGCCGGTCTTTCTTTTATACTACCTGTTCGACCCGTTAGGGATAAAAGGTAACCCGAATCAAAGCATTCATAGACATTTGTTTGGTATGGACAGACCAAAGAGGAACTGCTAAGGGTACTTGGACTGAAGGAGGAACAAGGAAGCCAACTTGAGTTCCTTTGCAGGGGCTATAAGGTAAATTTCTCATTTCTAGTATGTATATTTCTAGAAAGTTCCAGACTAAATTATGCATCTGCCCATCATCATCATTATCATTATCAATTTATCATTATCATAAATACATTGAGAGGTGTTTGACATTGCTTATTTATGCTTATTTTATGAAAACGGTTTTTAATCCTAAGGGTAAAGTTGTAATTAAGCTCATCAATAAGCATTCCCAAACACCCGGACCCCATTATGGTGATATATGATTAAAAAAAATATTTTATTTCAGTAAAGTTTTATATAAATGATTCGGAATATTTTATAGAATGTTTGACCCGTATCGATCTTTCTGTTATACTACTTGTTCGACCCGTTAGGGATAAAAGGTAACCCGAATCAAATGTTTGGTATGGACAGACCAAAGAGGAACTGCTAAGAGTTCTTGGACTGAAGGAGGAACAAGGAAGCCAACTTGAGTTCCTTCGCAGGGGCTATAAGGTAAATTTCTCATTTCTAGGATGTATATTTCTAGAAAGTTCCAGGATAAATTATGCATCTGCCCATCATCATCATTATCATAAATACATTGAAGGTAATTCAGAAGATGTTTCTTAGCTAAATTACTCATTTGACCATTATCATAGCATAATTACAAAATTCCAATAAACTGATGGTAACCACATGATGTTCTGTTTGTTGTGTTCAAGGGTAATTTAGACATTTCACAAATCAAATTTACACTGGTCTCCCCAACCTTATGAAAATTACAATATTTCTTCTTTCTAGATGGCTTGCAGGCTGAATTTACTCATTTAGCCATTATCATCAGTACACACATATATTAAATATGAATAGAATCCACAAGATCTTTTAGTTAGTTATTCCCCCCATGAAAATTCCAAGATATTTTCTCCTTGAAAATATTCAAGCTAAATTACTCACTTTTACTTATCCAAGAGATTGTTTTTTTCTATTTTTTTTGGTGTTGTAAGAGTAATTAGATATCTAATAAGTAGTCAAAACATTTTCCTCCAGAGTCAAAGTTTGCAATTTCCTTGAGACAGTTTATTATACGGTAATCCATCTTTAAATCAAATGATTTATAAAAATTTATGCATATTGAATACACTGAGCGGCTTTCGACCAATTTGATCCAATTGGCGTGTTTTCATTTTTGTCATATGTTTATTTTACAAATTTGACCCCATAAAAGACTTTGTAGAGGAGTTCAAACTTTTTGTCAGATCGGGATGGATATACGTTCACTAGCATGGATGAACATCAGTGAGTATGCACAGATTCTGTGCAGGGACTCGAACACAAAACCACAGGGACGATACACACAGTGAATTCACACACAAACACAAGATATTATATATGTATCGTACAATTACAAATGAGAGATTCTATCCTATTTATAGGTACAAGATTCCTTGGGGAACAAGGCATATAGCTAACATAAAATAACTAACTGAATTTCTTGTTCACCATGTTTTGAATCTGCGCAGTTGACTTTGTATGAACAAGTTTTACTTTTTATAATTAACTTCTTAAAACCATAATTTCTTGATTAGTAATCTTCCAACACTTTTGACCTTCTTCCATAACCCAGACTGACCTGTTTACCATTTTTTTTGTACATTTGGTATAATTCGGTGTGTTGTCTGCAGACTGCAACATGGTGGGAGGAGGATGTTGATTTGGAGTTATCTTCAGCATGGCGTAACTAAGTTGAACCCGATAAAAAACAACTAAGTTGAATCTGATAAAAAACGTGGCCTAGTTATCATCATTTCATATTGTTTTTACTTGTATATCAATCAGTACACATATTTCCTCTTGATTTTTTTTTTCTAAACTTTTATGTACTTCCATTTTTGTCACTAGGTCTCCTGTTGGTCATAGTGAAGAGTATGTATGTATCACCATAGACTTATTTTTATTGGACGGTTAATGTCTAATGCATAAGTTTCTATCGATTGATGTTGAAGATAAAGGGCAAGCATTGGAGCAACCGTTTAACCTATTTATGTGAAATCAAATTCGGTTAGTTTGGGTTATATTTTATTATTAACACGTTATATGGGTAAAAATAATAAAATCGCTTAAGAAGAAAACAGGTTAAAAGTTTTCTATAGCAATACCAAAATGTTTACCGCCTCCGGAATTGTTGTACCATATAGACCATAGATCATCTTAACAATTGTTTTTTAAGTATTTGTGTTTTGTACAAAATGAGCTCAGATTGAAACCAGTCATTTTATTAAAGTATCAGATGACAAATAAGAGTTATAGTAACTATATATTATTATTTTATAGATTAACATAAAAAGACAATCAATGTAAGGACTCATAAAATCCCCAACATACCTATGCAAAACCTGTTGTTTAGTAATTTTCCGTCCTACAGGTTTATTTACCTTGATTTCCCCTAGATTTGCTGCACATTTTACATCTTTTTTTACTGCTTCAAAGAAAATGATCATACAAAGAACAAACTTACTAACATAAACAACACGACATAACATTATCCAGTTTTGATACAAAGTTTTCAAATTCTAAAGTAATGCATGAAACATATTACAGCATCAACAAGAAAACATGTGACAACAATACTTATGTATAACATCATAAACCATATACCTCAATTTACTTAGACAACCGAAATATGCAATCCTCCATGATCTTCTCACTATCAATGGACCCATAATCATCCAAAATCCACAAACAAATCCAACCACTATGCTTATAATCAACCCCCAATCTGCTCCATCCTCTTCTTTTTTCTCTCCTATTGTATGAGTTGCTGCTTTAACCCGTTCACAACCATTAGTTTCAGTTAGTGGAGCTCCACAAAGTTTGTTGCCAAAGAAGCTAGACTCACTGAAGCTTTGAAGCTGTGTACTTGTTGGAATTCTTCCTGTCAAACTGTTGAAGGACACGTTGAAGCTACTCAAGAAGTTTAACTTTGACAAGCTCATGGGAAGTTCTCCAGAAATCCAGTTTACCGATAAATCTAATGATATAAGTTCTTTCATGTTTCCAATCTTCTCCGGGATACTTCCACTCAATTGATTTCTTGATAAATTCAACGATTTTAACTCCAAGAGGGACATTAGCTCACTAGGAATGTGTCCAGTGAGATTGTTACTCGAAAGGTCTATCAACATCACTAATGGAAGAATACTGCTATATGTGTCCTCTCGTCCGTTCGTCACCAATGAATCACCAATAGTAAATACTTCATCTCCAAAAATGATGTGAGCAAAGTCAAAAGGTTTTGAGTTACTTTCGATGCCGGAAAGGATACTAAAGTTGTTGAAGCATCTTGGAATATTTCCAAATAGGTTGTTATGAGCAAGATCTAATATTTGAATATGTATAATATGACAAAGCTCATGGGGAATAATTCCGTCAAAACGGTTTGATCTAAGGTTAAGCATTTTTAAATTAGTAAGTTTTGTTCCAATCCATGTTGGAATGCTTCCAGTAAGTTCATTCCTTCCAAGTTCAAGAATACCTAGATCTGTTAAGTTCATTAGAGAAGAATGTAATCTTCCGGAGATCTTGTTCCCATGCATGTTCAGATACGTTAAATGTAAAGAACCCAATGTTCTTGGAATCTCACCAGACAAGCTGTTATTCCCCAAATTTAAGGTTTCCAACCTTGGCCATTTTTCCCAACACTCTGGAATATCACCCGATAAATGATTATTTTCCAAATTTAGAGATTTTGTTCTAGTCACACCACTGGAACACAACAAAGGATGTAACGATCCCCAAAACACATTTGAGCTAATGTCAATATGTTCAAGTGTGGCAGGGATACCAGAGAACGTTAATGGTCCTCGAATATGATTATTTGACATATTCAAATATGTTAGATTGGAGAATGATCTCACAAATGATTCGGGCATGGGCGATGAAATGCCTGCGTTGCTTATGTCTAAATCCCTTAAATCCTTCTGTGATTGCAACCACAACGGAAATTGAGGCCCTAAAACCCAATTTCTCAGAAGCAAGGATCTCAACTGGAAAGGGGGAATCCAGTTTGCAACTTGCAGCCTAAAGATTAATTTGTTAGCTGATCCATATAGATCCTTCAAGCTCACTAGTTTGATTAAGTGAGCTTCTGTCACAACACCTGTAAGCAAATTATGAGAAAAATCTAAAGAAGTCAACTTTGAAAGTTGTCCGAGGCTATCAGGAAGGCTGCCATCCAGTCGGTTAAAACGAACATCCAACTCCTCCAATGATGATAATCGTCCAATTGAGTATGGAATGGGACCAGAAATTTCATTTGCACCAAGTAATAATGTTCTGAGAAATGACAAATTTCCTATGGAGTATGGAATGGGACCAGTAAGCAAATTATGAGAAAAATCTAAAGAAGTCAACTTTGAAAGTTGTCCGAGGCTATCAGGAAGGCTGCCATCCAGTCGGTTTGACCCAATTAACAACTCCTCCAATGATGATAATTGTCCAATTGAGTCGGGAAGGCTGCCATCTAGTTTGTTAGACGTAGCATCCAAAATCTCCAATGATGATAATTGTCCAATCGAGTTGGGAAAGCTTCCATTTATTTGGTTATGCTGAACATACAACTCCTCCAATGATGATAATCGTCCAATTGAGTATGGAATGGGACCAGAAATTTGATTATTTCTAAGATCTAATGTTCTGAGAAATGACAAGTTTCCTATGGAATGAGGAATTATACCAGTTATATAGTTATAGGACAACCATAATGACTCCAAGGCAGGTGATTTGCACTCGAAAAAACTTTCAAGAAAATATGTTAAACTAAGATTACCAAAATTGTTAGAAGACAAATCAATCTCTCTCAAATTACAAAAGTTACTCAATGATTTAGGTATTCTCTTAGTGAGTTGATTGTCAGACAAGTCGAGGCTAATAAGATTTGTTAGATTTTGAAGGGAATCTAGAACTGAACTTGAAATACCACAATAACTAATATCTAACGAGATGAGATTACTACTGGACAACTCTTGAAATATTGAGGAAGAATTCATGAAATCATTCCAGGCAACATGAAGCAACTCAAGAGAAGTCAGATTGCGGAACCCAGGAATAGGACCATGAAAACGACACAATGTTAAATCCAGTGAAACTAGACTAGTTACACTGAATATCCACTGTGATACTGAACTGCTAAAATCATTGAAAGAAAGATCGAGAACAGAAAGGGATGTGAGATTGACACTAGGAACATACATGTGTAGATTTGAGAGTTCACATCCAAACAAATGTAGCTCGACCAAAGAGGGAAGGGTGTTTATCACCTGAAGCCAATCAGTTGCTTTGCTAAGGTCCACACCACTCATATCCAGGTGATGCAACATACCAAGACTTGACAACCACTTCATATTCGCCATGCTCGTTCTTTCAAATGGATCGTCATGAAAACTTCCAAGAGACAGAACATGTAATTCTGAGAGATTCCCTAGTTGTGGAGGGATAGTTCCGCCAAAATTGGAATGTGAAAGGTTAAGGTACCTTAGGTTTTGAAAAGAACCAATGAATTTAGGAACTTGGATGTATCCAAAATCATTGCAACTCAAATCCAGATGCTTGAGTTGCTTTAGATCCAACAAAGATTGACTTATATCACCTTTCAATGTCATGCCATCAAGTCCAGGAAGATGAACACGATGAACATGACCTGTAGAATTATCACAAGCTATCCCAGCCCATGTACAGCAGTCCTTGTTCTCAGCAACCCACGAAGCGAGTCGTTGTGATTCATCAGTGAGGCCATGCTTGAACCGGAGAAGTGCTTGTCTCTCAACGTCATTGCATAACACATGATGAGAGTTTTGATTAGATGAGCATAAACGAAACAAGGCCAAAACAACAAGCAAGAACAAGTGAAAACAAGAGAAACAAGAATATGAAGATGGAGCACTCATACTGTTTGATATTAGTTTAGAAGATGAGATGGGAGCTTAATCTAAACTGGAATATTTATAAGTACCAATAGTAGCTTTTACTCGGCTGTATGAATAGACTTAAACATCTAGTAAACGCCAAGTCAAGTAAACGAAAGGTACACACATGCACCAGTCTATACGGACACAAATAGCATCAGTTCAGTGTGTGGACATGATAAATGAGAGTGATGGATGAATAAATCAATTTAGAATAAGTCAAGGATAGCTGTCATCCAATGTTAGTGGACATAAATGGAGAGGTCTGTAATCAGCTTTCATTTCAAGTTAGAAAACCAATCAAAATTGGGACTAATTTGTGAAAAGTAGAAATCAGACTTTGAATGAATCCAAGTAAACCGTGAATGGTGCAGGTGAACTATATTTTGTTCTTTTAGTCTAAGTTAATCATCTTTAAATCATATAATCATTTGAAAGTTTTAATAGATAAAACAACACGAGAACCACAACCAATTCATGGCCTGATCGTAAATTGACCATGATATATTTATCAAGCCGAATTTTGTTTTTCCATACCAGCATAATGTATAAACACCCATAGGCAATCAAGGAATTTTTATATATATTTTATCTTCAGTATATATAAATAAACATTCTTTCAATTTTTTTGGGCTTTTGGGTATCTATCTTTATGCGAGCCTACTTAACATGCACTTTAACATCAACTCTATGGGTAAGATTTCAAATTTAAACTAACATCAACGAATAAATTTAGAAAAAAAAAATATTCAATCCTGGTACTTATAAGTTTCTTAATCCTTAGAGTTTAGGTTACTCGGGGCGCCTCGTGATGACAAATCCTTCACGCGTTGAAGGTAGTGAAACACCGCCGCCACCACATTTATTCACGCGTGGAGATTATAACGCGTCCTCATCATCACGCGTTGTAATTGAAATTTTGGAACGTTGAAATGACCGTTAGGTGAAAAAATTTGATCGTTTGTTTATGATTTGGCTATATATATACACACACAATGCAATTATTTAAAATACCAAACAATACAATTCTTCCAACACAAAAAATAGAATATTTCAAACTTCAAAAAAATTCAATTCAACCCAAAATGGAAGGTTCAAGCAAACGAGGTTCGGGAAAAAAACCCGTACGATCGAAGGTTCGAGCTAATCTTGGCGAGCCGGCGAGATTTCAGTTGCAAGACGAACCCAACCCAATCCCACCATTTCAAACCCAACCGTTTCCTAACCAACCCTTTCAAACCCAACAATTTCCACCATTTCAAACCCAAGCATATCAAACCCAACCTTTCATTCCACCACTTAAACCTCAACAATTTCAAACACAACCGTTTCGAACCCACCATTTCAACGTCGACCCACTAGAAGATAACAATCTCATCCACCAATTCGCCCGTGCATACCGCGAGCCACAACAACAACTTGATGACGATAGTGAACCGGTTGAAGAAGAAGAAGACGATCAAGAGTTGAAATCGTCCCAATATCCGCTCGGAGAGCTTGGAGGAGCGAGGAGTCGGTCACCTTGGTGAAGGCATACTTGCACATCTTCAAAAACAAGAAACATTCGAATGAGAAAAAAAAAGACTTGTTTTGGAGACGAGTTATATCTCATTTTGGCAAACTTCCCGGTTCGACCGAACGAAACATGGATTAAATGACTTCGAAGTGGGGAGATTTGAACCGAAAAATGAGTAAATTTAACGCTTGCTTCATTCAATTGGTACGTTTTTTTTACAAAGTAAACTGTTTTTTATATAAACCGTAAACTATTTTTTTTATTTTATAAAACATAAAATTGTTTTTTAATGTTTACTAAACATAAAACTGTTTTTTTTAAACAGAAAACCGTTTTTTTTATTTTTAAAAACAGAAAACAGCTTTTTCTATTCTAAAAAACAGAAAACTGTTTTTATATTTTACAAAACATAAAACTGTTTTTATATTTTTAAAAAACAGAAAACAGTTTTTTTATTTTCAAAAAACAGAAAATTGTTATTTTTTATCTTATTTTATAAAAAAGTTTTTTTGTATTTTTTTAGACCTGAAATCCACAAATCGGAGCGAGCAATGCGACTATCATAAAAAAACGCCTTAGAAGACTATTGCCGGTTATACAAGCATAAAACTTTTCCACACTTGGTGGCATGGGAGGTTGCGAGACATCACCCGAAGTGGGCCCGGTTGCGTTGGTCGACATGGATGGGCTGACGGCTCTAAGGAGAAGAGGAGGTCCCAAAAGATCAAAAACTTCCGATTCCGAGAACTACACTACTTCCGGGTCGGGTAACATGTCCCAAATGATTGAACTACCAACCCGATCAAGATATTACACCTACAAGGCCGCGTGATATTCACCAAAATACATATGTTTTATTCCCCCATTTTACCACCATTTTACGCGTTTTTGGCCGTAAAACCGAGAATTGGATACTTAATCAGGTATGTTTTTGTTTACAGGCCTAAAACAGCGTGCCAAACAAGAAGATGAAGAACACGAGGACTTTCCGGGCGAAAATGCTGAGTTACGAAGATTCTGTGGAAAAAACTATCTTTCAGCTGTCACACGACCGTGCGATTAATGGCACCCCCGTGCAGATCCGACAACAAGGCCCAACCCGGCACCGCACTGCCAGTGCGATCAGGCGTGCAACAGATCGTCGGGAACGCACGATCGTGCGATGCCTGGAACGACCGTGCATGGTCTTTGACCTCGAATGCACTGCCGGTGCAGTTGGTCGTGCCAGCCACTTATCGGTGATGCACGCTCGTGCAACTCATGGAACGCCCGTTCCGATCTGAAGACCGGTCCAAGATTCGCTGATGTCACACGGTATGGTGAACAGTAAATTAAAGTGCACGACCGTGCACTTTAATCGCACGACCGTGCGATCTGAAAATGTTATAAAAAACAGAAGGGAGTAATCAGTTCGCAACTCTGGACTTTTGGGAGCTTTTCTGGCGATTTATCAGGCTCCGGAGGCTTTTCTTTCACCCGGATTCAAGCCATCATCGTGTTGATTAGCTCCGTTATCATCCAGATTCTCAATCTAGTGCTTGTTTATGGTTTGATTCTTGAATCTTTCCATGTTTTTGTCTATTATTCAAGCATTTTGGTTGATGATTATGTATTATTGTAAGCCTAAGGGTATAAACACTTGTAACCCTTGCTTAATAACAACCATTATTATGTTAATTATGTTTGTAATGACACTTGAAGCATTTTCTATGTTAATCCTTGATGATTAGTTTACAACCTTGTTTGTTGATGTTGAATTCTTGATTATAGTTAATTATCTTGGATGATTAGTATGTGGTTAGTTGACATATTTGCAAAATGAAGCTTAATTAATCATGTGTTAGTAGACTTTGAACTTGTTTAACATGTTTACACCATGATACTAGAAATGGTTAGTGGTTTAATAAGGGGTAATTAAGGTTAATCAAGAAGGCTTTCCCTCACGGAAGGACCTTAACGGGTTAAATGGTGTTGTTATGAATTCTTGACATAAGTTGTTAACTTAGTAATTTAGGCCAAAATTGCTTTCTTGGTGAATTTATGTTCAAGATTTGTAAAACGAACTCGGTTGTGATTTAATCTAGTTTATGCTTGTCTCGGTGGTTACATTGTTTTTATCGGTGTCACTTTCCTTGATTAAGTGAAGTTAGAAAACTCCTAACGGATGACTAACTTTTCTTTAGGGGATTTTCATAGACATTTGTCAATTGGGCGTTAAAGAACAATTTTAGGTGGTTAAAGTGTATTCATCGTTTTAGCTTTCCAAAGAATTGTCATGTTAGGATTCCCGAAAGGGATACTAATTGTCTTGAAAAAATGGAAAATTGACCAAGTGTTTTAAGTGGCAAAATCGACTTAGTTCACATACTTTGGTTGTGCATAAAGCAAGGCTATTTATCTATTTTTATATTTTGGAATTTATTAAGTTATAAAAATATTTGTTTAGTCTTATTTTTAGTTTTTAGAAAATCACCGACTTGTCTTTCTACCGGTAATTTAATGACAAAGGTTTAGTATTATTCCTCCGCCTACATCCTTGGATCGACACTTGGTTCTTACCGAAACTTTACTACATGTATGACGGGGTACACTTGCCCTTTCGTGTGTGTTTTAATATTGAAGTATAAATCATTTTTATACATTTAAAACCGAACCGTGTGTAAAATTCATTGTAAAAACATGTATATATACGCACACGTCAAGTTTTTGGCGCCGTTGTCGGGGATGTGGCGAGCTTTAGGAACGACCCGAGTCAATATCTTATCGGTGTACATACTTGTGAATATTTGTAAATATTTTCTTGATTATTTATTTGTTTATTTATTTGTTAATACTTCTTGTTTTTAAGTTAATTTATTCGTTTTCAAGCTTATTTTTAAACACTTGTAAATTTTTATTTCATTTATTTGTTCGAATTCGAACTAATTATTCATTTATTCTTTGAATTTTCAGAGCCGATTTTTTTTATACTAGTCAATTTGATTATTTTTATTTGTTTTGATTTTTATAAAATTTCGGGCCCATTTTTGGATTTTTTATAAAATTTCAGCCCCTTTAAGCGGAAAATCTGTTTTATTACAGCAAAAAAAAAAAAAAAAACAACTTTATTATAATAATAAAATATTCATGTGTGTCAATTTTTCGTTTGCAGACGTCTTCGTGTGAGATCCCGCGCGGTTGCGCTGCAACTCGCAGCAGCTGCGGACGAGCAGGTGGTACCCGTTGAAGCCGAGGGCTCAGGGGACGCAGGAAACATAATCATGGCGGACGACGAACGACCACTAAACGAGTCAAATCAGCCCGGAGGTACAGGCCTGGAACCAAGCATTTCCCGACCTACGGTAGTCGCACCTACTTTTGAAATTAAATCTAGTATTATAAATATGGTGCAGAATTCGGTGCAGTTTGACGGACGTGAGCAGGACCTGGGATGAGCTGGCAGAATTATTCATGCAAAAATACTTCCCGCCTGAGAAAACAACCAAGTTAAGGAACCGGATTCTGACTTTTCGTCAGGACAAAGGAGAGTGGTTACACGCGGCCTGGGAGCGATTTAAGGATCTATTACTTAATGTTCCACACCATGGTTTCTCCAAAAGACAGTTGGTTTTGACGTTTTACCAAGGGCTCAATTATGACACGCAGGAGAGATTAGATGTGCACGCAGGAGGCGATCTGGGGACGAAGACGCCAAATGAAGCTTATGCTATCATCGAAAAAGCTGTGTTAAAGTCGAGCTCGCGTCGAAACGGAGAGAGAGGCCGGACATCATCATCTCGCCCAGGGGTTCATGCTGTGGACGACTACACAGCCATCACTGCACAGTTCTCGGCGCTTTCGATAAAGTTTGATAAAGCCCAAATGGCTGCACAGGCTAGTTCAGGATGTGACCAATGCGGAGTGTCGCATGAGCCGGGTGCATGCTTTCAGGGGGTTATGTATGAGGGCCATGTAGAAGTAGATTTTGTAAGCAATTAAGTGAGGCCGCAGAATAATCCCTACAGCAATACATACAACCCGGGATGGAGGAATCATCCGAATTTTGGGTGGAGGGCAAATGTGGGTAATCAAAACCCATTAGGATTTGCCCAGCGGGCTCCAGCACCGAAGTAGGCTCATGGTCAGCAATTCCAGCCTTACAATCAATCTTTCTAGCCACGTCCATACTCGTATCAGAATCAGGGTGCCAGAAATAGTTCCCAGCAACAAGCCCCTTAATCAAGTTCCAAGCTGGAAGAAATGATGGCTCTACTTCTTAGCAGCTCCACTAGTGCAAACCAATTACCTGAGAAGCGATATCAACAAAGCGAGGATCGCTTCTTAGCCCACGAGGGAGAAATGCGGAGTCAGAAAGCCTCGATTCAGAATATCGAGAACCAAGTTGGTCAGCTGGCTAAGATGATGTCGGAGAGACCCCCAGGTGGTCTTCCAGGTAACACAGAGCCAAATCCGAAAGGGCATGTAAATGCGGTGATGACCAGGAGTGGTAGAACCACCGGAGCCGACATATCCAACTCACCACCGATCACTGAAGCGGTCCCGACTGACACTTCGGACGAGGTGCACGCTAGGCGAGGCCCAGCTAGTACAGCACAAGCCCAGGAGCCAGTCAAAGATTACACTCCTCCAATTCCATACCCGGGCAGGCTGAAGAAACAGATAAATGAAGAACAGTATGGTAAGTTTTTTGAAATGTTTAAACAACTACACATAAACATACCATTTGTTGAAGCCTCGGCCCAGAAGCCGAAGTACGCAAAATTCTTAAAGCACATCCTCTCGAATAAGCAGAAGCTCGAGGATATGTCCTGTGTGGTGATGAATGAAAGCTGCTCTGCCATTCTTCAAAATCGTCCGCCCACGAAGATGGGAGACCCAGGCAGTTTCACGCTTCCTTGCCTGATTGGAAATATGTATGTTAGCCATGCATTGGCTAATTTGGGAGCGAGTATCAGCCTTATGCCCTATAAGGTTTTTACTAAGTTGGATCTAGGTGAGCCGTCACCTACAAGGATGCGCATTCGACTAGCTGATCGTTCTATCAAGTATCCACGTGGGTTTGTTGATAATATGCTTGTTAAGATTGACAAGTTTGTGTTTCCCGTGGACTTTGTTATCCTGGATATGGATGAGGATTCTAGGGTGCCTTTGATACTCAGACGTCCATTCTTGAATACCGCCCGGACCATTGTAGACGTAGCTGCAGGCCAGATTACACTCCGAGTGAATGATGAGCATGTGGCCTTTGACATCAAGCGGTCAATGCAGCACCCACAGAGTCAGGATGATGCGCTCTACTATGGTGACATTGTCGACACTTATGTAAGCACACATTTCCAGGGCACGATTGAGGAGATTGATTCGGACACACATCTGTTTTGTGGGGACCTAGATGGCATTACACATGAGGGCTACGATTTCGAGCAGCCAGTCTATCAGATTGGTGATGATGGTTCCCAGAGTCCGGATCGATTTACAGAGATTGATCGTGAGGATGAAGAAAATTCGAAGCCTTTAGTTGAAGATCCCCCGTCCTTGGAGCTTAAGGAGCTTCCGCCCCATTAAGAGTACGCATTTCTAGACGAGGAGCACCGTCTGTCGGTTATTGTCTCATCATCTTTGTCGGACGAGGAAAAGAGCACACTTCTCAGTGTTTTACGACTTCATAAGCTTGTAAGATAATGGATATTAAAGGGATCAACCCCTCCTTCTGTACTCATAAAATTCTCATGGAGGACCATTACAAGCCGTGTGCACAGCCACAGAGACGATTGAACCCGAATATGCAAGAAGTTGTCAAAAAGGAGGTGATAAAGTTGTTGGATGTAGGTTTGATCTACCCCATATCCGACTCAGTTTGGATTAGTCCTGTTCAGGTAGTGCCCAAAAAGGGAGGCATGACTGTAGTCACAAATGATAGGAATGAGCTTATTCCAGCCCGGACGGTCACATGATGGCGTGTTTGCATCGATTATCGCAAACTCAATGATGCCACCCGCAAGTACCACTTCCCGCTTCTATTCATCAACCAGATGTTGGAACGTCTGTCGGGGAAGTCTTATTACTGTTTTCTGGATGGGTTTTCCGGCTACTTTTAGATTCCTATTGCTCTTGAGGATCAGGAGAAGACTACCTTTACATGCCCCTTTGGCATATTTGCCTACCGGTGTATGCCTTTTGGGTTGTGTAATGCACCAGCTACCTTCTAGGGATGCATGGTTTCAATTTTCCATGACATGATCGAGGATTCTATGGAAGTATTCGTGGATGACTTTTCAGTATTTGGAGACTCCTTTGATCAGTGTCGAGAAAATTTGAAGAAAATGTTGAAGAGGTGCGAAGAAACGAATCTTGTCTTGTAACATCCGCCAATTTTAGCGCTATAGGATTGACGCCCCGCCCGTAGACTTGTGGTTATGTCATGAGCATCTCGCGTCTCATTTGGGTTGATATGTTAGACACATGCCAAATTTATTGTTTATCTTGAATCACATGCTTGCTATGAGGAATTGTTTAAAAACTTATCTTATGCTATGTATGTACCAAACTTATATACTCGCCTTTGCTTTTGCATTGAATTGTATTTTAAACATTTTACAGGTTGATGATGACGATGCTATGAAAAGAAGTAGTGTTGATGCCTAGATACACATATAGACGTTTAGGTTTAATATGTTTTGATTATGTTGTCATGTATTTCCTTTGAACTTATTGTATTTTAATTTCTTGTAATGTTGACAATTTACTCTATGAAATGAAATCATTTTATTAAATATTGTCACAAGTAGCGTTATGATGTCTCGAGCAATCTTCACACTTTGTCTCATCCCGATGTTTCCGCCATTGGTTGGGGTGTGACAGATTGGTATCAGAGACATAACTATAGGGAATTAGGTAGAATTGCCATGCTTTTTACCTAGTCTATAGTTCTAGAGCCTTATTCTTATGTTATATTTGAAACTACATGCATGCCACTTTATGTGTTTCTTATACATTCTCTTTGGGCCTTTTTGAACGTATATGTCATTTTTATTCTTATGTATCAATACTTGTTTTATCATGTGTTAAATGCTTGTTTTAGTGTTCTATACCTTATATGCTATTCTTGAAATGTCTTTACGTGTTATTTTCCTGAGATGATTTATGTTCTTATACTTGTTATTATTATTTTGAACATATGTTATCTACTCATTATCCGTACAATTAATTAATATTAAACAATATATAAATTATACCTTACATACCTCAAGTGTATAAAAAAAAATTCGTCTAACGTGTTATTGAAAAAAAAAAAATTTTTTATCTAAATTGTTTGGTAATAAAAATGGTGAAATCGGCAGTCCCCGGAATTGAACCCGGGTCTAGGTCACACCCTTTCGCGCGCCTAGGCAACCGAGCTAGGTGCCTAGTTTGTGAAATTTCCGTTTTGGTTAAATATAAACACATGTACAATAACTTCCTTGCTTCTTACTATAAGTCTTCTACTTATCCTCCTTATGTTGTTAATAATTGTTTTATTATCCCATTTATTTGTGTGCTATGCGTGGCATGTTTATACTTGTTCGACAAATCTTTAACGTACACTTTCCCTCATGCATTTTACTCAATATTTCTAAATCCGAAAACACTCATAATACACAAACGAGACGATTTCACCAACATAGGCGGGAAACCCACAATTCGGTGAACGAATCTCAATCTACCTATTCTTTTTACATGAAATATCGCCATTAAGCTAGGAGTGAAATCCACATCTTAATGGTAAATTTCAAATTTCAAACTCTAGTGGACCCTCGTCAACGTGTCGAAATTAAATTTGACCCGAAGAGTACCAACCACACTTAGGATACGAAATCGTCAAGTTAGGGGTGAAACCTGCACCTTGTCGACTAGTTCCACTCTTTGAATTTTTCATAAATCCCGTCAAGTCTTGAAATTTCGATCGATTTGTGACATGTAGTAACTGGAAGGGTAAATACCGTTAACCGACTTGTCGGCGAGAGTATTCCACCTATTAGGCCAAAGCATGCTCCACAAACTCGAAAGACTTTTCGACCACTTTGGTTAGTCAAAGTTCCGTTTTGGAACCATCCTAAATTTTAATCGAACATGCGTTATATTATTTATTTTATACGATGCAATCTTTCAAACACGAATCTACTTTTGGTATTTTCTCTTCACACACACACAACATATTAAATCCTTTTCATACATTTATACATATGCATGGTCTCATATAATTTAAATTTGTATTCCTTGTAATAACGAGTGGGAATATATCATCAAGGTAGGAGTGATTTCTTTACCTTGACGATTAACTCCACTCCCCTTTTCTTAAAAAACGACCTCACCAACGAGTTAGGGGTGATTCCCTTACCTAGGTGATCGTTACCAAAACGTCTCTTCTAAATATCTTATTATGCAAACTCGATCATGTTTTATACCTAAATTATTTATCATTATTCAAAACATATATGTATACATATACAAAATACATTGTTTCATCAAGCGTACCTTCTATCCTCCAATCTATTTTCACTCAACTCACATACACAAGATTCTTAATCGTGTCTTAAAACGTTTTATTACTCAAACCTCTTGATCTTATACGTATTTAAATTCATACCATGTATAAAATCATTAACTCATATACTAATAGTCGCGATTTATACATTTTACGTTGTACTCATATGTTACGCTTAGATTCAAATTTATATTCATATTCTTAGAATTATACTTACACTTACGTTTACACTAATATTCATGTTCATGCTGACAATACATTATTGCTTATACTCATGGTTATATCATATTCACACGACATATGTTTATACATACATTCGCATGCGTATTCATAACTTACACTTATACTCATACTTATCTTTCATACACGTTCATGATTCATACATTCGTGCCCATACGCGAGCGGAATCCGAGGGATTCGCTTACGTGGGTCCCAAACATACTTAAGCATGGACTTGCTTACATACTTTATTCTTATACACACACATTTTTATTTTCTTTATGTACCTACCCAAATTCATACACAACTGGTACAAGCTATGCGGATCATGCGACGATCAATATAATCACGGGTGCACACGGGATTATAGCGATAGGCGTATGAGAACCATAGAGTGTACTATTGTGTATGGTAAGACACGGAACGTAACACGACACCGAATACGAAACGGACATAACATGGTCAAAACATGGTGGATACGCCGCTGGTACTTCCTGTATATAAGTGTTTTCACCATGTTATCAAACTTTCGTAAAACGTGTCATGAGAAATTTGGTGTTTTACAGACCTATTTAGACCTAATACAACTTTAGACAACTCACAACGCATTATATCCGATTATCCACGACGAGACTTCATTCTTAACACACTACGTTCATCTATCCAACACTTATGCTGTTCTTATACTTGCATTCCTTGAGAATCAATCATTCACCTTTATACTCCTATTATTCTCCATTATTCTTTCCTTTTATACGAACCTCGTTCACAATCAAGTCTGTTTAAACGTTCGAATCTCAACCTACCTCCTTACCTTATAAAACTACCTTGCTAATCTTTATTCATTTTACAACCACCGTAGTGGTCGTTACTTCCAAAACCGTTTTATGTAAAACGTCAAACCTTCTCATTCCTCTTAATAAAACAAATTTTTACGAATATGCGATTTTGTACCATTCTTAAACCTTCTATACAAACTACCTCATTTTTCATCAAAATACATACCGTATTATACGAAAGCTTCCTTCTTAAGTAACATCATTGAGTTATTCAAACTTATTTAAACTCGCTTGTCTATACACATACATGCACGTTTTACTAATGCTTAATGCCTCGAATCATTTTAGACGAACGAACCCTGTTTACAAACCTATCTTTTCGTTTCTCGAAACTTCATACTTTTCAACATATTTCAGAAACTTCCAAGTTTCGATTTTAGACAATCATTCTTTTAGCCAAAATGCTTTTTCTCCAAGGTCTTCCTCTTAAATAAATTTCGGGACGAAATTTCATAAAGTAGGGGAGACTGTAACGCCTCGTATCTTCATATTTGTATTTTACTTTTCGAGGCGTTAATCATATTGGTAATACATTTTTTATCACATTGTTAATGGATAAACAATCGTTGAAAAATCATTACCCTTAATTTAATTCGTTATATAAATGATTATTCATTAGTTAATTAATTAAATTAATTAAATTTACAAATTAAAAAGTCTTGTTCTCTTTGTTCTTCGTTTTATTTAGTTTCTGTTCGTCGTTGTATTCTTTTACGAAGGAGATGAACGTTGTCGGTTTTAATTTCAAAGTTTATCAAACAGTTTTAACTTGGAAAACAATAATTAGCGTAGGATTACAAAGTTAACACAGGATTATTTATCAAACTGTTGAACTTTCTTTTCAAATATTAGGATTCTATGTATATACAGAAACAAAAACGTAAACTATGAAGAAGTCAGCAGCACAGTCTAGTGGTCATGGCTTCCCCATGCACTTTGTATCATTTTAGGAAAACCCATTAATAAATTAAGCAAACTTTTTTTATTTAAATTCTTTTCTTTTTAAAGTCTTTATAAACCATAAAATTTTAAAACAAATATTCTTTTATTTTATTAACCTTTTAATTCATTTTTTTTTTAAAATAAAAGCTCTTACGTTAATAACATAAAATAAAATTATCAATTATATTTATAACAATAAAAGTTTATTATGTGAAAATATGGGTTAGGATCAAATACAAATGATAAAATAAATAAGAAGGGTAAGAAGGATTCTAGTCCATTGATCTTAGATTTGGAGGGTTGAGATTAGTTATAGGGAAAAGAAGATAATAGAAGGGCATAAAGGGAATCCTATATTTATGGATTTTCTCTCTCCACATGCAAGGCACATGACAATTCCCCCATCGATTTAAAACGTCCATAACTTTTTCATACGACATTTTAAAAAAAAATTCACCATAATAACGAGGTTTTTATCTTTAATATGAGTACCATATTATCATATAAAAATAAAATAAAAAATTTCATTTTTACTGGGTTTTTTTTTGCATTGTGTTAAAGGTTCAGGTCATTGTGTCTTTTAACTGGGTTTTGGTTAGTAGAGTTTCTATACATTGTGTTATTATCAAAACCTGTAACACAATGTTAATTTGGGTTCTATCCATTGCGTTTCTATAAGAACCTATAACACAATATATGACACAAGAAGATGGTGTTATATTTGGGTTTTCTATAAATTGTGTTATTAGTTCAGGTCATTGTGTTTAATATGTTATTCATTGTGTTTTAATATGTTGTCCATTGTGTTTTAATAATTTGTTCAATTTTTTTTATTATCTTTGTTCATTGTGTTTTAGTTTGTTGTGTATTATGTTTTTAGTTTGTTTTCCATTGTGTCTTCATCTGCTCTCTATTATGTCTTTTATCTGCTGTCATTAATTGTGTCTTTTATTTACTGTCATTAATTGTGTCTTTTATCTATTGTCATCAATTGTGTTTTTATTTAGTCTGATACTTATTGTGTTATATGTTATCGCCATTGTGTTATACGTTATAGTCATTGTGTTATACGTTATAGTCATTGTGTTTTAGTATGTTATCCATTGTGTCTTTATCTGTAGTCATTGATTGTGTTTTTGATCAACTTTACATTGTGTTTTACATCATGTCCATTGTGCTATTATCAAAACCTATAACACAATGTTAATTTGGGTTCTATCCATTGCGTTTTTATAAGAATCTATAACATAATATATGACACAATGAAGATGGTGTTATATTTGGGTTTTCTATAAATTGTGTTATTAGTTCAGGTCATTGTGTTTAATATGTTATTCATTGTGTTTTAATATGTTGTCCATTGTGTTTTAATAATTTGTTCAATTTTTTTTATTATTTTTGTTCATTGTGTTTTAGTTTGTTGTGTATTATGTTTTTAGTTTGTTTTCCATTGTGTCTTCATCTGCTCTCCATTGTGTCTTTTATCTGCTGTCATTAATTGTGTCTTTTATTTGTTGTTATCAATTGTGTTTTTATTTAGTCTGATACTTATTGTGTTATATGTTATCGCCATTGTGTTATACGTTATGGTTATTGTGTTTTAGTATGTTGTCCATTGTGTCTTTATCTATTGTCATTGATTGTGTTTTTTATCTACTTTACATTGTGTTTTACATCATGTCTATTGTGTAATATGCAACTGGGGTTTTTATTTTATTTTTTAAATATAACAATATGGTACTTATATTAAAGATAAAAAACGCTCGATTTTATGGTATAATTTTTTTTAAAAACAAATGATGTATAAAAAAGTTACGGACGTTTAAACGTTGGGGGGAAATAACATGTGACTTGCATGTGCATATTCTCTTTCCTCTTATAGACAAAATTACCCTTTCCATTTAATTCCTCTTAAGACACTTGACTTTCTCTGGTGGCTTCTTACCCTTCTTACTTTTAAATACTTTGTATTATAACTCAACCCGTGAAAATATAATATACAAACTATTAATTTGTAAATCATAAATATTAGGACATATATTTAAACTTATAGTGATCGCCTCTCTTGTGGTATTCCATATCTAGGATAATCGCCTGCTCGTTCTCTTGGATTTCCCAATCTTACTCGTACGTTACTTACAAGAAATCGCAACTCAATCATCGTGAGTATACTCGTATTCCCCTCTTTTACTTTTACCATTTTTGGGGTGTAACATGTTTTACTATTAAACTACACTTAAACTTATTCTTATGCAATGCACAAAATAATACATTATATATGGATACTTTGATACATCTTGATGCTTGTTAATACTCATATTACAAAAAATGGAAACTTATCATCAAGATAGGGGTGATTCCCTAACCTTGATGATTAGCTCCACTCACTTTCCAACTTCACCAATGAGCTAGGGGTGATTCCCTTACCTCGGAGGTAGTTACCAACTTTTCTTCGTTCTCAAATGATTGAACGTCCCTTTTCAAAAAAATTTGGAATTTATTTCACGTGCATGCTAATATGTTATACTGGATTCGTGTTACTTGGACATTCTTTATGTGATAAACTTGTCATTAACTTCGTAAGAAGCCACACCTTAACATACACGATGGGTTGACCTGTGTGTTCACATGCCAGGGATACGTTAATCTTGTTAACTAAGTATGTCATGTGGATTGTTCTAAATTTTTATGCAAATACGTTAATCTTAGATTTCGAGGACGAAATCTCCTAAAGTAGGGGAGACTGTAACATCCACCAATTTTAGCGCTATAGGATTGACGCCCGCCCGTAGACTTGTGGTTATGTCATGAGCATCTCGCGTCTCATTTGGGTTGATATGTTAGACACATGCCAAATTTATTGTTTATCTTGAATCACATGCTTGCTATGAGGAATTGCTTAAAACTTATATTATGCTATGTATGTACCAAGCTTGTATACTCGCCTTTGCTTTTTCATTGAATTGTATTTTAAACATGTTACAGGTTGATGATGACGATGCTATGAAAAGAAGTAGTGTTGATGCCTAGATACACATATAGACGTTTAGGTTTAATATGTTTTGATTATGTTGTCATGTATTTCCTTTGAACTTGTTGTATTTGAATTTCTTGTAATGTTGACAATTTACTCTATGAAATGAAATCAATTTATTAAATATTGTCACAAGTAGCGTTATGATGTCTCGAGCAATCTTCACACTTCGTCTCATCCCGATGTTTCCGCCATTGGTTGGGGTGTGACATGTCTTAAAATGGGAAAAATGCCACTTCATGGTGAGAGAGGGCATAGTTCTGGGACATAAGATTTCGCAGGCTGGTATGGAGGTCAACCCAGCTAAAGTTGACATAATTTCACGACTTCCACCTCCCACCTCTGTGAGAGCGATACGGAGCTTTCTCGGTCATGCGGGGTTCTACAGGTGATTCACCAGGGATTTTTCAAAAATCGCCAGGCCCATGACCCGTCTGTTGGAAAAGAATGCTCCATTTATCTTTGGAGATGATTGCTTGAAGGCTTTTGACCTTCTCAAGCAAAAACTGATTGAGGCCCCTATTTTAGTCGCACCTGACTGGAGTCTGCCATTTGAAATTATATGCGACGCGAGCGATTTCGCTATAGGGGCCGTTCTGAGACAAAGGAAGGAAAAGCACTTTCACTCTATCTACTACGCGAGCAACACTCTTCACGATACACGTGAGAATTACACTACAACAGAAAAAGAGCTCTTGGCGGTAGTTTTCGCATTTGACAAATTCATATCGTATTTGGTGCTTTCGAAAACAATTGTGTATACTAATCACGCAGCCATCAGATCCCTGTTTAGCAAACAAGATTCTAAACCGCGTCTTATCAGGTGGATCTTATTGTTGCAGGAGTTTGATACCGAAATTCAAGACAAAAAAGGGTTCGTTGAATGTAGCGGCTGACCATCTTTCTCGATTGGAGCATGGAGACATCAAGGACACACGATGGGATTCAATAAATGACAATTTCCTACACGAGTCATTGATGAGTGTCGAGGTATGCGATGAGTCGCCTTAGTTCACCGATTTTGCAAACTATCTTGCTTGTGAGATCCTCATTAAAGGATTGACGCACCAACAAAAGAAAAAATTCTTTGCGGACCTCAAGCACTATATTTGGGATGACCCTTTCTTGTTTAGAGTTGGAGCTGATCAAGTGATTAGGAGATGTGTGTCAGGAAAGGAGGCGACTGACATTCTGCGCCATTGTCACGAGGGACCTACTGGAGGTCATCATGGAGCCAATTTAATCGCTAAGAAGGTGCTTGATTTAGGGTTTTATTGGCCGACGATATTTCGTGATGCGCAGAAGTGGGTCATTGCGTGCGATGCCTGCCAGAGGGCAGCAAATATATCGGCACGCGACAAAATGCCTCAAAACTGGATTCAAGTGTGTGAAGTCTTTGATATCTGGGGGATAGACTTCATGGGACTATTCCCCCCCCCCCCTCGCGAGGAAACAAATATATCCTGGTTGCTGTTGATTATGTATCAAAGTGGGCCGAGGCACAGGCCTTGCCCACCAATGATGCCAGGGTAGTCATGAAGTTTTTGAAGAGTTTGTTTGCCCGGTTTGGTGCACCAATGGCGCTGATTAGCGATAGAGGGACACACTTTTGCAACACTCAGCTGGAGAGAGCTCTGTCCCGTTATGGTGTGCACCACAGATTATCCATGCCCTATCATCCACAAACAACTGGGTAAGTGGAGGTCACGAACCGCGGGTTGAAGAGAATCCTTGAGCGGTCGATGGGTGCAAACCGTAAGGATTAGTCAGAAAAATTGGATGAAGCACTTTGGGCTTTCCGTACGGCGTACAAGACGCCTATTGGGACTACTCCCTTTAGGCTTGTTTACGGAAAAGCATGCCATTTCCCTGTGGAGTTAGAGCACAAGGCGATGTGGTCTCTCAAAACTGCAAATCTGTATCTCCAAACTGGAGGTGAAGCCCGGTTCCTTCAGATTCACGAACTAGAATAGCTACGACAACACGCCTATGAAAGCTCCGTGTTATACAAAGAATGCACCAAGAGATTGCATGACAAATGCTTGAAGGACCATAAACAATTCCAAGCGGGAGACCTTGTCTTGCTCTACAACTCAAGGTTGGTTTATTTCCAGGGAAGTTGCACTCGCGTTGGACGGGGCCGTATACGGTAAAGGAGGTATTTTCGTATGGGACCCTCGCAATTGGGAACGTGGATGAGGTAACTTTCAAGGTGAATGGGCATCGTTTAAAGCTCTATGTAGCCGGGCCGATCGAGTCGGCGGTGGAGGTTATCGAACTCCACACCCCGCATACATCATAAGTGTGGGGAGGAGAGTCTACGCTACTGACTCAATGATCAAAAATGTAGCAGGCGCGTCTTATGCGCTTAGGGGTAAAATTGTCCTAGTTTTTGTTCTTTTCGTTTTTGCGTGTTTTTGGCGTGTCTGGTAGTTTTTAGTAGGCGTGTACAGTTTTCGATCATACCGGACGAGGAATCTAAGTTAGAATATTGTTAAATCAGTTTGCGTGTTGCAAAAATGGCGGAAAGGGGTCGGAACAGCCTCTAAAAATGGGTTCTGGGAAAGAAAGACTGGTATGCATGTCTCGCACGACCATGCCAACATTGGCACGTCCGCGACGATCCTAGCCGGCACCCACTCTTGCACTCCCGTGCATTCCGAGAACAGTGGGCAAAGATCAGGTTTTGTCGAAGATGCACTACCGTGCATCCAGTAGCACGACCTTGCGAATGGCCAGGGGCAGTTTTGTCCTATCACTATATAAGGGCCTTTTCTGCACTCCCCTCTTCAAAAATTGCGAACCCTAAGAGCACTCTCGTTCCTGACCAGTTTCTTCTCCAAAATCCCACCATTTTTTGCAAGATTCCTCAGATTCTTCGAACACGGTATGTAATTCCTCTTGATTTGCTGTTTTAATCTCGTTCTAGGCTTAGGTATTTCAAATCTCTTCAAGGATTTTAGGTTTATCTTCATAAATACAAACGAAACCCTAATCCTTGCAAGATTGAAGCGAATCATGAACACCCAGTCGGTTTCCTAACCCCCATTCACCAGAAATTCGTTGATTTTCAAAGAAATCTTACTGTCCTGTGATGGGGGTTGAAAAACTGCAGAAAATCAAGTCGCACGATAGTGCCGTTGGTGGAACGGTCGTGTAGATGCGGAGTTCATGACTGTTTGCTGTGGTGCTGGAGATGCACGGTAGTGCAACTGGTCGCACGTCCGTTGATGTGCGTGAAGTGTGTTATGGTTTTAATGTTTATTTTAAGCCCTTTTACACTTTCCTTAGCCAAGTTTTAAATTTATAAAACACGATATTTACTAACACTAAACACACATATGGGCAAGTGCACCCATCGTGAGCGTAGTATAGTGTTGGTAAGATACCGAGGTCGTCCAAGGACACAAGAGCTTTTAGTACCGGTTTATCCTCAACGTCTAATCAAATCAAAAAGGTTAGAAAAAAGGTTTTTAAACTAGAAAAATAAAAACTAACTAAAATGTTGAAAAATAAAAATAAAAATAAAAACAGATAGACAAGATGAATCACTTGGTTCCGACTCGTGTTTAGTGTAACCTTTGATTATTTCCGCACTTTTGCACTTTTTAAGAGATTATCTTAGTTATAGTAGTATGCTGACACTTGGGCACGCCCCGGTGCTCATTGAGCACGGGGCGTGTTCAGCCTTCTGTTCTCTTGTTTTGCTTGGGAAGATGCTGTCGAGGGGTCGGGCATGTCACGTTTGTTCCTTTTCTTGTATTTATGTTAGATTTAGCTGCCTTTTTGGTTCTTTTGTTAATTTGAGCTCATTTAATCCTGAAAATACAAAAGGAAGACAAAATCACACTTTTTCCAACATTAGTACTAAAAAAGGATTAGTTTTATGTCACAATTGATGTAATTTATATGTTGCATTTTGCACACATCAAATACCCCCACACTTGAATCTTTGCTTGTCCTCAAGCAAAACTCTTTATAATGTGGCTTTACACTCCCAAATGGAATGGGTAGAGGAGAAGGTTTTTGGGCTTGTCATAGAGTGTCGGGATTTCCAAGATTCTTTATTTAGTTTTATTTTTATTTGTTTACAATCCTATTCGTCATGATTTATTTAAAAATTTTCATAAGATAAATTACTTATTAGGGCATAACATGCCTCTTTAAAATTCTATTTATATACAAGTTCATATACCTCACGGGGGATCACTCAACACTCGGCCGAAGATGTATTTTAGTGAATCACTCGAGAGCGGCATGGAACTTACTCCTACCATAGGCTTGCCAAGCAATCAATCCTCCTCCTTTTTAACTATATACCTTTGTAAATATCAAGAGGACTTTTGGGTGAAGGGTTAGGCTTGGGTTAAAGGTATATGGTTGGGTTAGTGGTTAGTAGAAAAGGGCGAAAAGCGTAAAAAGCATCGGTTTTCGAAAGACTTTTTTATTTTTGCAATTTTTTTATTTCAATGAAGCTATTATTCAAACAAAGTTATTTTTGATGAACTTGTTTGTTTATTTCTTTTTGCTTCATCACTAACAAAACAATTTTTTTTTTTCAAAGTCAAACGAAAAACCGAGCTTGTTACTAAAACAAAGGGTTAAAAATAAAAAGGGTTTTGGTGGGTGAAAGGGTGTTTGGTTTGGGTTAAGAAATGAAAAGGTTTAGGATCAAAGGGGTTAACTAGGGGGATTTTGGGTAGGTGGTAAAAAAAAAAGAAAAATAATGGTGTAGAAATAAAAAGGGTTAGTCCTAATGCCTCCATCATTTACTTACTCGGGTTTAAGTTGGTAAGGACCAGGAATGTATCGTCGTGGCAAGTTCTAGAGTTGTAAGAACCAAGCGGCTATTCACACAAGAAATGAAAAAATGAGCATTTAATTTAAAGATATGTATTTGTATGCTCAATAAAGGCTCAAAACTCATTTTTGTGGGAATGGGTTTTTATGTGATCAAGTATATATAATCAAATTTTAACTAAGCTTGTCATGCTGTTTCATAATTTCCTTATGTTGGTTATTTTTATCACGACGCTATCGGCTGTAAATTTGTAAAAGTATAACCTTTTTAGAATTTTGAAATTCCCAAATTAAACCTAGACAAGTAAAAAATTTAAAATTTTTGAAAAAATTTGGGGTGATTAGCGGTTCCAATAGAGTTTTGTGTAAGACTTGTAATTAGGACTTGCAAGATTCAAGGTTTTAGCATCCTCCCCACACTTAAATTACACATTGTCCTCAATGTGTCCCAAAAATAAGTTTTTAGGTTGATTGAATGTGTAAAAAGATGTGAAAAAGCAAAAATTTGTGTTACTGGGCGCTGGGCACGGCCCCGTGTTCAAGTGCCAGTAACAAAATTGAAAAAGAGAAACAGAAGCCTGGACACGGGGGCGTGTTGGGTGAACACGGCCCGTGTCCAGTTTACCTGAACTAGGCATTTTCTGCAGACTGTGCAGCACGCGGCCGTGTTGGGTGGACACGACCCGTGCTGAACTTACTGTTAATGAAGAAAGTTGTCGGAGGGCCCTGTTTTCCTGCATGGGGTGCTGGTTCAAGTTTCCCTTGTTATCCTTTGCCATCCTGAGTGTGTTTTATTCCTGAAAATTAAAACTAACTAAAAAACATAAAGATTAATCTAAACTAAACTAAGGATAGTTCCGCGGAATGCCTCCGTGGTGCGCCACGTTTATAAGGGTCCTTGGCTAGACCCATAGCCTGGTCATATGTTACTCAAGTGGGATGTTTTTGCATCCCATGCTACACCGTCGGAGAGCGTCATCCAAGCTTGAGTCTATGACCTTCATGTAGTTGACCGGGTCTTCGTCTTCTACTCTCTTTCCAACTCCAAACTTCACTTCCTCGTCCCCAAACTTCAATGTTAGTGTTCTGTCATTCATATCCACCACCGCTTGGGCAGTGGCTAGAAATGGCCTCCCGAGGATGAGAGGGACATCGGCGTCTTCCTCCATGTCTAGGATGACAAAGTCGGCCGGGAAAACGAAATTGTCAACTTTGACCAATAGATTTTCAGCGACACCTTGTGGAAATTTGACGGATCTGTCTGCGAGTTGTATGCTCATCTTTGTAGGGCTCGTTGTTCCTAGGCCGAGTCGTTTGAACATTGATGTGGGCATGAGGTTAATGCTAGCCCCAAGATCGGCTAGTGCTTTACGAATGGGGGATTCTCCAATCGAATAAGGAATCGTGAAGCTTTAGGGATCAATTTTCTTTTGTGGGAGTTTGTTGAGTACTAAGGCGGAGCATTCTTCGCCTAAGTTAACTAATTGCAATGATTCAATTTTCCTTTTCTGAGTGAGGAAGTCCCTCATAAATTTTGCATATTTAGGCATTTGGGTTAGGACCTCGATAAAAGGAATATTAACATGCAATTGTTTTAGTAAATTTTCAAACTTTGCGAATTGCTCATCGGTCTTTTGACGATTTAACCGACTGGGGTATGGAACCGGAGGAGTCTTGGTGGGCTCTTGATTTGGTGGAGAAGCCTTTTCCGGTTGTGGTGCGGTGGAGTCGTGGTTTGGCCGGATTGGCTTCTTTCAGCCGGCCGTAATAGAGCCTCCTCGGGACCCACGGTTCGGTTTCTCAATGTGATGAGATATACTTGCGCTTTTGGGTTGGTTTCGGTATTGCTTGGTAACGCGCCTTGTGGTCTCTCGGAGAAATTTTGAGCTACTTGATTTAATTGTTTTTCAATGTTTTGAATGCTAGCTTGTTGATTTCTAAAATTCGATTCCAATTGCTGAGATCGATCCGAGTTTTTCTTTTCGGTGTCAGAGATGAGGCGAGATACAGTATCTTCAAGCCTTTCTCGTCCACCTTGTTGTTGAGAAAAGTGTTGTAGTTGTTGAAAGTTAGTTCGTTGGTTTTGTTGGTTACTACTATTGCCGGGATCTCTCCAACCAAGGTTAGGGTGGTTACGCCATCCTTGGTTGTAGGTACCCGTTGGTGGACCCGACGGCCTAGGTCTATTATCAATGTAGTTTATCGTTTCTGTTTGATCATCTACTTCTTTCATACAACTCCAATTTTCATGTGGTCCACCACACCCCTCACAAGCCATAACCGAGGCCGTTTTTGCCATTTCTAACTTTTTGATTTTTGAAGAAAGGGCCTCGATTTGGGCTTGTAAAGAAGTGCTTTCATCAACCTTATGGGCGCCCGGGGTAATAGATTTATTACCTCGGGGAGTGTGCCACTGAAAATTGGTTTGAGCAATTTCCTCAATTTGATTATATATTTCATTTGGGAGACGATTACCTAGAAGTCCCCCAGAGCTAGAATCAAGTGTTTGTCTTGTGTGTGGCAACAACCCATTGTAGAAAGTGGATACTTGTTGCCATACCGTAAGACCGTGATGAGGACACTTTCTTAGTAGCTCCTTGAACCTTTCCCAAGTTTCATATAAGGATTCCCCATCCTCTTGAGAATGTGTATTAATTTCAGTCATTAATTTAGCCGTTTTAGCAGGAGGGAAATACTTATATAGAAACTTTTGCGCTAGTTCATCCCAGGTGTTTGCCGAGCCAACTGGGAGGGTGTTAAGCCAAGCCTTAGCTCGGTCTTTTAGTGAAAATGAAAACATTCGAATGCGGATGGCGTCGTTTGATGCTCCATTGATCCGAAAGATATCACATATTTCTAAGAAATTAGTAATATGTAGATGGAGATCCTCGTCCGCAAGCCCATGAAAGGTTGCGGAGTTTTGAAGCATTTGTATCAAATGCGGCCGAAGTTCGAAGTTATTGACTTCAACATTCGGTGCATTGATAGCGGCGCCAATATTACCCACAGTTGGCCGTAGGTAATCCATGAGGGTACGCTGGTCCGCCATTGGAGGTGGGTCCCCCGAAACTTTCTCTTGGTTTTTAGCTTTAAGTCTTTTTCTGAGAAAGCGTTCGGGTTCTTCTAGAGGTTCTTTTATGTCTCTACTAGAACTGGAGCTCATGCACTACGTAGGAGATTCAAATGTGGCGTCTGGGTTCCAAGTCCTGCAATAAAAACAGAAAAGAACGTTGGTCAGAAGGTTCACCACGGCCCCGTGTTCAGTGAACACGGCCCGTGGTCGGAGATACAGTGATTGTTTTCCGGATCCCCGTTACTGGGGAGTTGGACACGGCCCCGTGTTGCACCGACACGGCCCCGTGCTCAGCTTTCTGTAACACCGGAAAATAAAAACTGCAGTAACAATTCTGGGCACGACCCGTGTCCGACCAGGCACGGCCCGTGCTAAGCTCTGCAGAAGTTGAAAAACTAAGAAAAATCCTAAAAAAAATAGGAAAATAAAAAAAATGATTAGGCCGTTAATTCCTAACTTTCTTAAAATCCTTGTGTCCCCGGCAACGGCGCCAAAAACTTGATGTGCGTGAAGTGTGTTATGGTTTTAATGTTTATTTTAAGCCCTTTTACACTTTCTTTAGCCAAGTTTTAAATTTATAAAACACAATATTTACTAACACTAAACACACATATGGGAAAGTGCACCCATCGTGAGCGTAGTATAGTGTTGGTAAGATACCGAGGTCGTCCAAGGACACAAGAGCTTTTAGTACCGGTTTATCCTCAACGTCTAATCAAATCAAAAAGGTTAGAAAAAAGTTTTTAAACTAGAAAAATAAAAACAAACTAAAATGCTGAAAAATAAAAATAAAAATAAAAACAGATAGACAAGATGAATCACTTGGTTCCGACTCGTGTTTAGTGTAACCTTTGATTATTTTCGCACTTTTGCACTTTTTAAGAGATTATCTTAGTTATAGTAGTAGGCACCTCTTTTGAAGGTGACGTTACCCTCAACCCAGTAGTTTGAGTCAGCAAGGATACAATCCTAAAGGGTCGGATTATTGAAAGATAATTAATTAAGTTATTAATGCAAATTATGGTAGGGCCCTCTTTTGAAGGTGACGTTACCCTCGGCTAAGTAGTCTGAGTCAGCAGGGATACAGTCCTAAGTAGCCGGGTTAAAGTATTAATAGTAGTTTAACTTATGAGGGGATCAAAGAGTTTGGACCCCCGCCATCCAATACCGTTAAGTATTGTAGGAGGTCCTACTAAATTTGACCCAGGTCCTTTGCAGGATCTATACACTGAACAATGGCAAGACTCTTACCAAACCGTTCCCTTAACCCCCGACCAGGTAGCCAACATACCTCCATATAGACCGTGGAGATATGAATGGTGAAAATCTTTTATTTTAAATAGACAGTAAAATAATGCCAAGACACCACGGACAAACGATAAGGAAGAATCACCTTCAACATAAGAAACTAGTTATTAAAGTCATTAATACATAACCAATTAAAAAGTGCGAAAAGATTAAAAATAAAAAGTATTACACTAGACACTTTGTCTTCACCAAGTGATGTAAGAGACTTAGGCAAACATGGCCTTGATTGTCAAGAACTCTTACGATCAATCTTGGATCCCGAGACGACTCACACACTTTATGATGGACAATGGATGATGGTGGTGGATGATGGTGTTATGGTGGTGGTGGGTGGTGGGTGAAGTGTGAGAGAGGTGGTGTGCCAAGGGATGGTTTGAGCTTGAGCCAAGCACTCCTATTTATTGGCTGAACAGAAGCTCGGGCACGGCCCCGTGTCCACATCCTTCTTTGTCTTCATTAATTGCTCTTGTCTGTATTAGTTGACCACGGCCCCGTGTCCGCTGGGCACGACCCCGTGTGCAGAAGCATATCTGTACTATCAAGATTTGCATGGATTCTGCGAATCTTATAGTTGACCACGGCCCCGTGTCCGCTGAGCACGGCCCCGTGGTGGGCGATGGAAGCTTCTACAACTTTGTCTTTTATGCTGACACTTGGGCACGCCCCCGTGCTCATTGAGCACGGGGCGTGTTCAGCCTTATGTTCTCTTGTTTTGCTTGGGAAGATGCTGTCGAGGGGTCGGGCATGTCACGTTTGTTCCTTTTCTTGTATTTATGTTAGATTTAGCTGCCTTTTTGCTTCTTTTGTTAATTTGAGCTCATTTAATCCTGAAAATACAAAAGGAAGACAAAAGCACACTTTTTCCAACATTAGTACTAAAAAAGGGTTAGTTTTATGCCACAATTGATGTAATTTATATGTTGCATTTTGCACACATCATCCGTGCAGTTCCGATAAGTTCCGATCACCATCACTGATCTCGATGACGCACGACCGTGCGTCAGGTCGAACGCCCGTGCAAATTGCCCAGATCAGTTTCACAGAATCTTCATAATGGTGTACTAGGCTGCTCCGTTCGATATTTTTTTCTGTTCCTCTTTGTCTAACAATAATTTCTCGTGCAGATGGACCATCCTTTCCTCTACTTTGATCAAACAATGCACGGTACCACCCTTGCCTTACCAAACTCAATGAACTTTGGCAGAGGCGGGATCAAATTGGTATCCCAAGGAGGCTGGATTGGGATGTAATGGCGGAGCTGAACCAAAGCAACCGGCTGGCAGATATGTTATCACTCCTGTTCTCTCGGCTGGTCAACATCGACCGACCCAATTACTTAGAGCTCACTTTGGAGTTTCTCGCCACATACCCTACGAGAAACCAAAGGCGAGCCGGAACCCAGATTTCTGACATAAGAAACGGATTAATTTTAGGTTGGGCGGTAATTGGCATAATTGGACCGTTGGGAGGTTGGGAAGAAGGCTCGGAATCTACACGAAAAATGAAATGGATTCCGAATTTTTCACTGAGCGATACACTTTTCCCAGCGAGCAGGAGCGGGCTGATTTTTGGGCACGGGTTGCTGTTGGCCCACCATATGATCCTCGAGTGGCGAAATCATCGCGACTATGAGACCCCCTGCTTAGGGTCATACGCCATATTTTCAGCCATACTATTGCGGGACGCATGGACAGTTTGGGAAACTGTCCCACACCTGATGTCATTCTTTTATACGCGCTCGCGGAGGGGGTTCATATTAACCTCGCCGCACGCATGGCTGAGTACTTCGTGCATGGCTCTGGATGGACCCCCTGTAGCCAAATCCAAGGGTCAATATGTCACTCAGCTCGCCTGCGCAATGGGAATCATGACAGATGAACTGGTGGCAGGTCTGACTTTGGTTAATGAGGGAACGTATGTGGACATCCGCTCATTGAAGGCTATGGGGCTAATCGTGGATACCGATAATGGTGAAAGTTTAAAAGGGTTCAACAACGAGGTCTGGGACCCGTTACCACCAGAGCCAGCTGACGATGAGGATGAAGTTATGTCCGATCACGAGGTGGAGGAGCACGAGCAACTGCCACACTCACCACAGCACCAGGAGCCCCCGCAGTTCCAGCATTGGCCACCCGGCATCCCGTCTTACCCTGAGTTTTATGGTCAATTTCAGCAGATGCAGATTAACCAAGAGCAGTTGAGAGCTAACCAGGAGCAGATGCGGGCGAATCAAGATTTCATGCGCCAAGAGGTGCATGCCGGGTTTTCATATATCTTTGGAGTCTTCAGAACGCTTACCCAACTACTTTGGCGAGCCCCCACAGTTCCCATTCGGGAACCCCGGTGACTATGGTGGGGCAGGCACATCGGGCACAGGTGGAGGTGCCGATGACGAGTAGTTGAGGAGTTCTGAGCTGGTGGTTATGGCAGTATTTTAGTAGTTTGTTTTTAGGGTGTTCATTTTGGTTTTATTGTAAAACCCGCGGACATGTTTTTATTTTTAGACATTATCTTTTGTTTTCGTAATTATGTATGGATGTTTAGTACTTTTATTATTATCTAGATCATAGTTTGTGTTGCGACTTGATTCTCCCTTGTGCTGTGTTTTGCTTTGCTTTGCTTTGCTTTGTGACATCTATGCAAATATTTGAAGCACATTTTGGACCAAAAAGAAACAACAGAATCAGCTTTGGAGCCTCGTTTCATCTTCAGTCATCTTCAGGGGAGTGTTATTCTCCTTTTTTTCTCTATATTCTGGGTTTCGCAATGGGGACAATGCAAAGTTCAAGTGTGGGGAGGGGGTTTAACATTTTGACTTTGTTTGTCCTCAAAAAAATTCAAAGCTATTGTATATATTTTTTAGTAAATAAACCGATTAGTTGTTGTTTTTGAAAGCTTCAGATATGATAAAAATCCGACAAGCAAAATAAATTTTGAAAAAAATAACTAAAAACGTGACAAACAAAGAATGACTTGCATGTTAATTTTCACACTTTTACCCATTCCTTCCGTTATGTGAGCATGTTTGAGCGTTAAATTCGTTATATGTTTGTTCATTTCGGAGTAGGAGTGAGCCGGATGTTACGTGTAGTTTAGAACTTGTCACTAGCATGCTTTTTAAGACCATAAACGTGTGAAATTGTGTAGAAATGATAGAGGCACCCAGAAACCCCCTTGTTATTAGCCTTTTTCTTTGTTTTATTTTCCCTAAACCCTACGCTACCCACTAGGATTAACCATGTCGAGCCTATTTCCGTGTTTTTCTTTCTTTTACCTAACCAATTAACCCACTTAGCCAAATTTAGCCTTTTTATTTTTAACCCTTTTGTGTTAAAACTCGGTTAAATTTATGGTTTAACTAGCGTTCCTTGTAATTAGTTGTTCATTGTACAAAGCAATTAGAATATATATGCAAAAAAATCATCAGAAAATAAAACGCCCTAAATTAGGGTGAAGTCGACAAAATTCGAGCAATTTTAAGTGCTAAAATGATGAAGTTTCATTGATGAGCTCGATAACACAAAAAGTCGGTTTTTTAAGGCATTAGTATATGTACAGTTTAGTTGTATTACGATTGTTAAACGTGATTACTGAGTTTTAACCATTTAGTCACTTTAAAAATTTCCATTCCACACCCTTCACCAAACCTTTCGTTACAACCCGTAAAGACCTCTTGATTTACACTTTTTCGCATGTTAGTTGGTGGAGATGAGATCTTGTGACAAGCTTATGATATTACACGTTTCATTGTCTAGGCATTGAGTGTTTACACATACACATTTTATGTATGTTTCACAAATATAACCGAGTGTGTGTGAACATTGTGAGGTTTGTGAAGATTAGCGTGCTAAGTCAACCGGAGTGAAATCACGACTTTATGATTATCTCTACATATATTTGCATGTGCTTGTTTGGTTTGAATCATTTGACGTTGCATTTCGAAAAACCGGCTAACCGTATATATGCGTATTAGTAGGTAATTTGTAAATTCTTTTTCTCGCTAGAAACTATCTTTTATCACATTTTAATTTTAGCTTGCTTGAGGACAAGCAAGGTTCAAGTGTGGGGAGGTTTGATATTCACCAAAATACATATGTTTTATTCCCCCATTTTACGCTTTTTGGTCGTAAAACCGAGAATTGGATACTTAATCAGGTATGTTTTTGTTTACAGGCCTAAAACAGCGTGCCAAACAAGAAGATGAAGAAAACGAGGACTTTCCAGGCGAAACTGCTGAGTTACGAAGATTCTGTTAAAAAAATGTCTTTCAGTTGTCGTACGACCGTGCGATTAATGGCACGCCCGTGCGGATCCCACAACAAGGCCCAAACCGGCACCGCGCCGCAAGAAAAATGGTGATTTGTCAAGTAGAGGAAAGGAAACGGTGGCGGAGTCGATCTTTGAATTCAAAGAGGCTAAATTGGTAGAAATGGCCGAATCCAAAGAAAGAAAAGAAAAACTTGTGGCGACAAAACTTAAATGTGAGGAGGCGTATATTAGACACTTGACCGAAAACGAAAAAAATAGTGATTTAAACTTCTTGTTACAACCGCACGACAATCTCGACGAACCGTTTAAGTCGATCTTACTTCAACACAAATGCGAAATATGTGAAAAGTGTGGTTGGGAGATGTCGTAGATTTTTAGGTTTTTTTTAATTTGCAATGTTTAGTTTTTTTTAGTTTGTAATTTAGGATTTATTTGAATGAAATTTATAATTTATAGTTTTATTGATTTTTTGTTTTATTGTTAATTTATATTTATAAAAAACCATCACTAGTGATAGTGATGGGCATTTCCACTAAAATCGATCACTAGTGATGGAATAAAGACATGACGGAACTTGATTGAATGTTGTGAGTGATGGAACTCCATCACTAATGGAGCGTCCCTACCCCCTTATAATTGCATTGTAAACTAACGGTCGTATTTCTTACAATACTAACATATATATGTCATAAATTTGCAATACTCGTCCAAATATATATATATATATATATATATATGGGACCGCTAAAATGAAAACCACCTCCAGTTGTAAGAACCGCAAGAACCAGTTCCTAGCCATTAGATCAACAAGATCAATGGATGAGATTAAAAGTAACTAAAAATAATAATAAATGCTTCTTGTCTTATTATGTCTTGAATATTTTAATCCAAAATGGTAATTTAGTAAAATGACTCTATTTTCTCTTTTTGTCTTTATTGTTTTTTATTAGTTTTTTGTATTATTATATTACTTTTTATATTTTAAACATAAATTCAGATTTTTTTAAAAGATTTTTTATACCTTTTACAATTTAAGTTTTAGGTTAAACTTTTTACGTTTTACGTTTTTTTAACGCGCCATTTTTACGCCCGGCTTTTTCAAGCGTCGTTTTTTTAACGCACCGTTTTTTACGCGTCGTTTTTTCAAGCGTCGTTTTTTTAACGCGCCATTTTTTACACGTTTTTTTAACACGCCGATTTTTACACTTTTTACGTTTTATGATTTACGTTAAACTTTTTAAACTTTTTACGTTTTAAGTTTTACGTAAAACTTTTTACGTTTTATGTAAAACGTTCTACGTTTTATGTTTTACGTTTTACGTAAAGCTTTTTACATTTTACGTTTTACGTTTTTTACGTTTTACGTTAAAAGTTTTACGGTTTAACTTTTTTTTTTTACAAAAAATTCTTTACGCAAAAACGAACGCACCTAGAAATCGCAAACTCGGGAGATGTCTCAGATATATCGTTATCAGCATCGACTCGGTGAAAAAATAAAAAACCAACAACATCAAAACAAAGTGTATCTCGAAAAAAAAAAACGGGCTTTGGCTCAGATTTATCTGATAATCAAAAGGCTGCAAAAGTGGGGTTGCAGGTTTAAAAAACCTACCCTCCGCCGTCCTTACAGCGCCATTGTCATGAAAATCGACGTTTTTTTTTCATCATCGCCACCCAATCGACCATATCAAAACCTACAGATTCAAAAGAACACAAATCAAAACCCACGAAACCCACCGCCACACCACCAAACCCACTGCCACACCACCACACCCACCAAACCCACCACCACACCCACCGCACATCGGAGCCGTCGGCCTCAAAACCCAACATCGGAGCCGTCGAAATGTTTATCAGAAGAGTTAGCAGGAGTACATGACGTATTTCATGTATCCAACCTTAAGAAATGTTTATCAGACGAATCACTGGTAGTACCTCTTCAAGACATAGAGGTAAATGAACAGTTGAAGTTCGTAGAGAAACTGCTTCAAATAGAAGACCGAAAAATCAAGTTTCTCAAGCACAAGTAACTAGTGCTGGTTAAAGTCAAATGGGATTCAAAAAGAGGACCCGAATACACTTGGGAGCTGGAATCGGAAATGAAGCGAAAGTATCCTCACTTATTTCAGTAAATCTCGAGGACGAGATTTTAAATAAGGTGGGGAGGATGTAAGGACTCACAAAAATGTCCCAAAATTTACCCGTAAGTGCAAACCTGGACCCCTAAAACCCTACCGTGCATGAAAAAATCAATAAAATGTGAAACATGGGTTTCAGGCGGGCCACGTAAAGGTTAGCTTAGCCTTACGCGGGCCGCGTCAACATGTGTTTGACCGGATAAGTGTGACCAGGCCACATGGCATCCATCTGGTAACCCTATGCTTGACCATGCAAACCTATACGTAGAGTAGGTGGCCACGCGGGCCGCGTCAGGTTCGAGCCAAGGCTCACGCGGGCCGCGTGAGGCCCAAATTTCACCTATAAATAGCTTGGATCAGGAGCTTTCATTCTGTGTCGAAACCAATTCTCAAAAACCAAAGCACACTGCTCAAAATTCGAAATTAAGGTAGGGAGGCGCTGCTACGATACCGGGTATTAACTCGATCGCGCCTACGATTCAATGTCCGATCGATTGAAACTATCCGATGAATGTTTAAGTGCTGCTCAAATTAGGTTTATACTTTGTCATTCGTTGTGAATTCGATGGATGTTTAAGTATTGCACTTTGTCATTCGTCGTGAGGGTTTAATCTCGTGAGTTATCGTAAATGCTGTATTAGTTACTAACCTAGTTCGTATGCATTGTTGTTTAAATTAGGTTATCGGGCTTATCAGTAGGCTAAACTCTGCCCGTATAAATCTGCAATGTGAGTCATTCTCTTTTTATCAAATATTTTACAATACTCCATTTTCAAATGTTATAATTACAGGGATTAAGTCGTGGTTATCTTAATCACTGGCTAGTGGGGTATTGTGCACATTACTAATTTCTCACGGTTAGGCTAATAAATCCTAGCTGTGATAATCGTCACTACTTGGGGAAAGACCCAATAGTGGTATGACCATCGTCACCAGGTGACACGTCGCCAGATAAAAATAAGATAAAAGCCATTGTAATCGCTCTTATGCTGTAATTTATAACCATACGTCATTTTTTCAAAATGAATGATTCACCAGTATTTCCACACTGAAAAAATATTTTTAAAACATGTTTCAGGCGACCTGTTGTAAATCAAGGAAAACGTGCTACGGAGCACTAACAAGCTTGAAGAGGTGGCTCAGTTAAAATAAATAAACATGTTTTAACAAATCAGGGAATTTCCTAGTTAAATTCCTCTATTGTAAATTACGGGGTTTATCCCGAATTATGAAATAATATAATCGGGCATTTTCTAGTTTTAACAGATCCTGATAAATCTTCCGCTGTCGCATCAAATAAATACCACGGGTTCCTGTCACGCGGCTCCTGACCGGGTCAAACCGGGGCTGGGGCCGTGACAGGAAAAGGTGGTATCAGAGCCACTGATTTAAGCCAATTAAGTATTTAAGAAAATACTTAATTTTTACTGATTGCCATTCTGTGATTATGTGTTTTATTTAAATATTTGTTTACAGCATGGGTAAGCAAAGACTATCGGACATCTATCATAAAATAGATAATTCACCAAAAGAAAAAGGAACCTCATCCTCAAAATACCCCGCAGATACTGAGGAAGGAATATTTGTCCGTAAGGCACAGTTTGAGAAACCGCTTTCTCCTGAGAAAAGAAGTCGGATTATTAGAAAAAGTCAAGAGAAAATAAAGAAGTCACAACCAAAAGAAGTGAGGGATAATCAGGAAACCCAGGAAATAGGCAATAACCCACCATGGGAAGATGAATTAGATGAAAAATGGGCAGATCTCTATATGTTAGCCACGGTAGCAGTAAATGCAAAATTTTAAAATACCCTGACCCAGTACTAGTACCCATATCATCTACATGCTAGAAACTTTAAAACAAAATTTTACCCAGTAAATAAATAAGTTTACAATAAACCCTAGTATGTTTTAATTTTCAGTTGTCCTTTGTATTAAAGTAGTCTCACGGTATGCAATAATACTTGAATGTTTATCTGTGAAATTTTATCATAAAATTTTAACTTAGCATTTTGTGTGCATTTTGCATATATGCTAAACAACATGAATGAGTTATCTGAAGCCCTTCAGAATCTCAATCTCTATCCTGTGAAAGTAGAAGTCTCCAGAGACTTTACTGGTTAGTTGCCCGATGTGGAAGAACCGATGGAATTTCAAGCTCCACCTCCGGAGAAACCAAAACCTAAGAAAAGGAGAAGATTTGTAGGCTGGAGGCGTGTACGCAGGAGAAAACCAGCAACTAAGAAAGTTCCCAAAATAGAAAATCCCATTGATAAAGGAAAAGGGATCGAGGTTGAGGAAAATGTTAAGCAAGTAGAAATGGAAATTGGGGAAAGTTCTAGGCAAGCCGAGGAATTACCATTACAGCAGGAATTGGATCGCATCCTGTCAAGCTGTGATATCATTAGGCCTATCAATAACAACCTCTTCCCTTATCCTGCTGAAACCCAACTTCCAATAAACTTAGAACTAGCCATTCCAGACCCTCTGATCCACACCCAACCTCTAGGAGAAATGGACGAGTGGTGGACCAACGATTGGCAGTTTCAAAACCTCCTCAATAACCCTTATACCTTTTTCCCTCAGTTCGACCCAGAACCTATACCAAACCCACCAATGAGTAATGAAAACTTAGCGGAACTCCGCCACTTTGGCGAGGAGCTAGTGGATGCAGGGAATAGGATTCGGGAGGTAGGAGAACAGATCTCCTGGAAGTACGACGAGAGGGAACGTCGTTACTGAGGTGCCAACTGATGAGGGATAGTGTGATGGTGAACCTGTGGATTGTATAATAATAATAATAATAATAATAATAATAATAATAGTAATAATAATAATAATAATAATAATAATATAAGTTTGTAAAATGACCTAAAAAATAAAACTTTTGTAAGATAACAGTGTGTACGGATGCATAATATATATATATATATATATATATATATATATATATATATAAATGGAAATCGAGAAATCGATAATTTTGGTTATACGTGTGTTGTATTGTGTGATTGTTTGCATATAACTGTTATTTACTTTACGCTAATAATTTATACATATATTAATTACTAGATAGAAAACGCTAATAATGAACCCGTTAACGAAGTTAACCAATCAGAGCAAAATCAGGAAGATCAATTTATGACTAGGCAAGATATCGAGAATATCGTTTCTCAAGGAATAGTCAATGCTATTCCAGCAATCCTTGCTGCTGCCCAAAAACCTGTTGAACCTCAACAAATTATTCCTAGTAAACGTACTCATGAAGACAACTTCAGTAATAGTGTAAACGGAGGCGGCAACCATACTAACAACAATAATGAGATACGGCAAGCCCCAATTCTCAAAAGAATGAAAGCTGCAACGCCTGGTTGCACTTACAAGGAGTTTCTTGCCTGTAAACCAGCTGAATTTGTAGGCAATGAAGGGGCAACAGCGGCGCTGCGTTGGTTGGAGAAAACCGAAGCAGTAATTCTGATAAGTAAATGTGCGGAGGAAGACAAGGTCATGTACGCGTCGCATCTTTTTAAAGAAGGGGCGCTAGAATGGTGGAATACGGTACTTCAAGCCAAAGGAAGAAATGTGGCTTATGCCATGAGTTGGGAACAATTTAAACAGCTAATGGAAAGAAAATTCTGTCCCGAATACGGAAAAGAACAAATGGCAAATAAATTCCTGAACCATCGGATGATAGGTATAGACTGTCGAGGGTATACTTCGACATTCTTCGAGTATGCGAGAGTAGTACCAACCCTGGCTTCGCCAGAACCGGTTCTTATTTCCCGCTATATTTGGGGATTGATTGGTGAAATCCGTAATATCGTTAAAGCTGCGAGACCTCGCACTATTGACGATGCTGTGGAAGTAGCTAACACCCTAACTGATGAGCTGGTACGCATAAGAGAAGAAAGCCGGAAGCAGGAAGTAGCCCAAAAGATTACCCAAGGATTCCGTGTGGGTAATAGTAGCAACTTCAAGAAACGAGGGAACAGGCAATCTCCCACTGCTCCATTTTGCAATATCTGCAAAAGAAAGCATTTGGGAAATTGCAAGGGGTACTGCAATTTCTGAAAATTCCAGGGCATCAAGAAGAAGACTGCAGGAAGAAGAAATCAACGATCTGCTACAACTATGGAGAAGCTGGACATTTCAGGCCAGATTGCCCGAAATTGGTCAAACCAGCCGATAATAAAGCCAAACCTGCAGACGGAACTACCAAGAAGAACGCGAGAGCCTTCCAGTTGACTACTCAGGAAGCAGAACTAATCCCTGATGTGATATCTGGTACGTTCTTAGTCCACAGCGTTTATGCAAAAGTATTATTTGACTCTGGTGCAAACCAAAGTTTTATAAATACTTCATTATGCCAAGCCCTTAAATTACCCTTAACCAACCTTAGGCAGATTTTTACAGTCGAAACGGCAGATGGAAATTCTGTTAACATAGATAAGGTTTTGCGAGAAGGAAAGATAGAACTCTTAGGCCATAAATTTTCTGTAAACCTGTTACCTATGAATTTAGCAGGATTCGATGTGGTATTAGGAATGGATTGGTTAGTAGCCAACCATGCTCGAATTCTTTGTGATAAGAATTCCGTAGAAATTCATACCCCCATAGGAGAAGTAATTTCAATTACAGGAGATAAACCACGAAAGCCACTGAAATTTATTTCAGTAATGAAGTTGGCCAGTTATTCAAAAAAACAAGAAATGGTATATATGATTTCAGTAATCATTAACACGAAAGGTAAGGAACTTAAGGAAATTCCTGTAGTTTCAGAATACCCAGATGTATTCCCAGAGGAACTCCCAGGATTACCACCCGATAGGGAGGTAGAATTTAGGATTCATCTAATTCTTGGAACTATACCGATAGCCAAAGCACCTTATCGATTAGCACCCACCGAAATGTTAGAACTAAAGAAACAATTAGATGAGTTGCTCGGTAAGGGATTCATACAACCTAGTTCATCTCCTTGGGGAGCACCAGTGTTGTTCGTAAAGAAAAAGGACGGTTCGATGCGAATGTGTATCGATTATAGAGAACTGAATAAGGTTACAATTAAGAATCGATACCCATTACCTAGGATTGATGATCTCTGTGATCAACTCCAAGGAGCCAGATATTTTTCTAAGATCGACTTACGCTCCGGATATAATCAATTGAAGGTACAAGAAGAAGACATACCTAAAACTGCTTTCAAAACTAGGTATGGTCATTACGAGTTTACAGTCAGGCCCTTTGGACTAACGAATGCACCTGCGGCATTCATGGACATGATGAATAGAATCTGTAAACCGTATTTGGATAAATTTGTAATTGTCTTCATCGACGATATACTTATTTATTCCAAAAGTCAGGAGGAACATTGTCAGCACCTGCATGTACTCTTAACTTTGTTAAGAAAGGAGAAACTTTACGCCAAGTTCTCAAAATGTGAATTTTGGCTACAGGAGGTACAATTTTTAGGACACATGGTGAATCACGAAGGTATTCACGTAGATCCCTCCAAAATAGAAGCAATCACCAAATGGAAGGTCCCACAATCAGCTATGGAAATTAGAAGCTTTTTAGGGTTAGTTGGATACTCTAGGCGATTCATTAAGGATTTTTCCAAGATAGGTGTACCATTAACTAAACTAACCTGTAAATCAGTTAAGTTTGAATGGGGACCCAGATAGGAAGAAGCCTTTAAGATTTTAAAGCAAAAGTTAACCAATGCTCCAATCCTAGCCTTACCAGAAGGAACGAAACATTTTGAAGTTTACTGTGATGCTTCTAAACTAGGATTAGGATGTGTACTTATGCAACGCAGGAAGGTAATTGCGTATGTATCAAGGCAATTGAAAAGGCACGAGGAAAACCATACGACTCATTACTTAGAGTTAGGAACCATAATTTTTGCCCTTAAAATTTGGAGACATTATCAGTATGGAAGTAAGTTCACTGTCTAAACGGATCATAAGAGTTTAAGGTACATATTTGGGCAAAAAGAATTAAACATGAGGCAAAGAAGATGGATGGAAATCCTAAGTGGCTACGACTGTGATATTCAATATCACGAAGGAAAAGCAAACGTAGTTGCAGATGCTTTAAGTCGTAAGTATCATGAAAAACAACGACAAGTTCATGCTCTTAGATTAAATCTGCATTTGGACTTAATGGAACAATTAAAGAATGTTCAGGAAACAACAATCAAGGATGATGCTGAAGGAATGAAAGGACGAATAAAAGAATTAGAGCAAGGAAATGATGGAATTTGGAGATTCCATAAGAAAAGGATTTGGGTACCTAAGCAAGAAGAATTAAGAGATAAGATTTTAGAAGAAGCTCATAAATCTAGGTATACCATGCATCCTGGTAACAATAAAATGTACCAAGACTTAAGAAATAATTTCTGGTGGATAGGAATGAAAAAGGACATAGCTAGGTATGTTTCTAAGTGTCTTACTTGTTCACAAGTTAAGGCAGAACACCAGAAACCTTTGGGACTACTACAACAATTAGAAATGCCTGTATGGAAATGGGAACTCATAACAATGGACTTTGTTACAAAGTTACCCAAAACCAGAAAAGGTAATGACGCGATTTGGGTAATTGTGGATTGATTAACCAAGTCAGCTCATTTTCTACCCATGAAAGAAACCTTTAGTATGGAAAGGTTGGCAAAGTTGTACGTAGACGAAGTAGTATCCTTACATGGAGTTCCACTCTCCATTGTATCGGATAGGGATAGTCGTTTCACATCCCACTTCTGGACAAGTTTCCAAGAAGCAATGGGAACCCGACTAAATCTAAGTACTGCATATCATCCACAAACAGACGGACAAAGTGAAAGGACGATACAAACCCTGGAAGACATGCTCCGAGCATGTGTAATAGATTTTGGTGGAAACTGGGATAACCACCTGCCTTTAATTGAATTCTCCTATAACAATAGTTATCATGCAAGCATCGAAGCTGCCCCATTCGAAGCACTATACGGACATAAGTGTAGAACTCCGGTATGTTGGGCAGAAATAGGAGAAAGTCAATTATCAAGACCTGAAATAGTGCAAGAAACTACCGACAAGATCACTCAGATCAAGGAAAGACTGAAGACGGCTCGAGATCGCCAGAAGAGCTATACCGACAATCGACGCAAGCCACTAGAATTCCAAGTCGGAGATAGAGTACTCTTGAAAGTTTCTCCTTGGAAAGGAGTAGTTCGGTTCGGTAAGAAAGGAAAGCTGAGTCCAAGATACATTGGACCATTCCCGGTAATCCAACAAGTAGGACCAGTTGCTTATCGTTTACAACTACCAGAAGAGTTAGCAGGAGTACATGACGTATTTCATGTATCCAACCTTAAGAAATGTTTATCAGAGGAATCACTGGTAGTACCTCTTCAAGACATAGAGGTAAATGAAAAGTTGAAGTTCGTAGAGAAACCGCTTCAAATAGAAGACCGAAAGATCAAGTTTCGAAAGCACAAGCGACTAGTGCTGGTTAAAGTCAAGTGGGATTCAAAAAGAGGACCCGAATACACTTGGGAGCTGGAATCGGAAATGAAGCGAAAGTATCCTCACTTATTTCAGTAAATCTCGAGGACGAGATTTTAAATAAGGTGGGGAGGATGTAAGGACTCTCAAAAATGTCCCAAAATTTACCCGTAAGTGCAAACCTGGACCCCTGAAACCCTACTGTGCATGAAAAAATCAATAAAAAGTGAAACATGGGTTTCAGGCGGGCCGCGTAAAGGTTAGCTTAGCCTTACGCGGGCCGCGTCAACATGTGTTTGACCGGATAAGCGTGACCAGGCCACATGGCATCCATCTGGTAACCCTATGCTTGACCATGCAAACCTATACGTAGAGTAGGTGGCCACGCGGGCCACGTCAGGTTCGAGCCAAGGCTCACGCGGGCCGCGTGAGGCCCAAATTTCACTTATAAATAGCTTGGATCAGGAGCTTTCATTATGTGTCGAAACCAATTCTCAAAAACGAAAGCACACTGCTCAAAATTCGAAATTAAGGTAGTGAGGCGCTGCTACGATATCGGGTATTAACTCGATCGCTGCTACGATTCAATGTCCGATCGATTGAAACTATCCGATGAATGTTTAAGTGCTGCTCAAATTGGGTTTATACTTTGTCATTCGTCGTGAATTCGATGGATATTTAAGTATTGCACTTTGTCATTCGTCGTGAGGGTTTAATCTCGTGAGTTATCGTAAATGCTGTATTAGTTACTAACCTAGTTCGTATGCATTGTTGTTTAAATTAGGTTATCAGGCTTATCAGTAGGCTAAACTCTGCCCGTATAAATCTGCAATGTGAGTCATTCTCTTTTTATCAAATATTTTACAATACTCCATTTTCAAATGTTATAATTACAGGGATTAAGTCGTGGTTATCTTAATCACAGGCTAGTGGGGTATTGTGCACATTACTAATTTCTCACGGTTAGGCTAATAAATCCTAACTGTGATAATCGTCACTACTTGGGGAAAGACCCAATAGTGGTATGACCATCGTCACCAGGTGACACGGCGCCAGATAAAAATAAGATAAAAGCCATTGTAATCGCTCTTATGCTGTAATTTATAACCATGCGTCATTTTATGCAAAATGAATGATTCACCGGTATTTCCCCGCTGACAAAATATTTTTAAAACATGTTTCAGGCGACCTGCTGTAAATCAAGGAAAACGTGCTACGGAGCACTAACAAGCTTGAAGAGGTGGCTCAGTTAAAATAAATAAACATGTTTTAATAAATCAGGGAATTTCCTAGTTAAATTCCTCTATTGTAAATTACGGTGTTTATCTCGAATTATGAAATAATATAATCGGGCATTTTCAAGTTTTAACAGATCCTGATAAATCTTCCGCTGTCGCATCAAATAAATACCACGGGTTCCTGTCCCGCGGCTCCTGACCGGGTCAAACCGGGGCTGGGGCCGTGACAATTAGTAAATGGAGAAAAGTGCCCGGATAGTCCCCGTGGTTTGCCTATTTTTCACCTTTAGTGCCTAACTTTCTAAAATTACAGTTATAGTCCCCAACTTTTGCAATTTCATTCCCGGATATTCCCTGACGCGGATGGGGTTAGCTTTCCAAGTTAAGTGGAGGATAAAATGACTAAAATGCCCTTAATAATAAATAAATAGTTCAGATGGGGGCCACATTTTATATTAAAAACCTAAAAGCATCATCTTCTCCTTAACCTCACCTCCACCCCTTTAACCACCGCCTACACCCTCCACCACCTCCACCCTCTACCACCTCCACCCGCAACATCAGAAATCTTAACATAATGAGGCGTAGAAACAATTTCATCAGCACTAAACCCAAACGAAGCTCTATACGCTTCTAATTCTTCAATATCTTGTTTGCAAACTTTACTCTGCCTGCTTTGAACCCCATTTCCAGCATTAGAATACCCATCTGATTCCTTCGACACACTCCACCTCCTACCAGTTTGAGGAAGAAAAGATTGATCGTAAAAAACTGCAGAAGAAATTAGCGTCTTGAGGTAACTTCGAGTCTCACCCTTTTTCTTGCGAATAATTCCATTGCGGGCTGAAATCCCATTCAGGGAAAGATGATGACAGACCATCATTTGATGAGCGTGATATCGGTGATCTAAGTGTATTCGCCGGACTTCCGGGGTATAAAGAATATGTTGCTTGGAGATCGTTTATTTTATGATCATTGTTAAGTTTTAAAGTAGACGAAAGGAACTGTGCATACGGGACATCGGAAAGCACTTTTCAAGGTTTGATTCCGGTTTCTTTTAAAACAAAATTGTTTTGGTTTTGTTACTATTAGAGAGATCATAACTGCTAATTTATTTTTTGTAATAGGCTGGATGGATGTTTTATAAGATCTAAGGAACTGTGCATACGGCTCAGATTTAGTACCATGGTCTGCCGGAAGGGTGTAGCGGGGGGTGGGATTGTAGGGAAGAAACAGAGAGGGGGTAGGATGGAGGGTTGGTTTTTATATTTTAATAAAATGGTGGGCCCCACTTAATTTTAGGTAGATTAATTAGATTTTTTTAATAACAAGGGTATTTTAATAATTTCACATCCACTTAACACCAAAAACTAATCCTCATCCGCGCTATGGACTATCCCGGAACGAAATTGCAAAAGTTAGGGACTATAGCTGTAATTTTAGAAAGTTAGGGACTAAAGGTGAAAAATAGGCAAACCACGGGGACTATCCGGGTATTTTTCTCTAGTAAATGAGACCGTTGTATGAATAAATCAATCAATTTAACATCATGTAATAAATTTTGTGTTTAGTAATGTCCCCACACCCTTCTACATGATGGTGAGTTGCTCAATTGGTTTGACCTTATTTTTTGAGTATAGTACACGATGGACTCAGTGTGGTTTATTAGAACTTTGAATTTGATCCTCACATTTTCAAAAGTATATGGATGGTCATGGATGGTCTGATGGTTTACACTTTGTAACGCATTTAATTCACAACTTTGCCAAAAGATACATGGACAGTCCCAATGCTTTGCACTTAGTAACGTATTTAGTCCTTAATTTGACCATACTTGAATCTTAACATTTGTTGGTTGGGGACTAAATACGTTACTAAGTGCACACCACAAAGACCATCCGTGTACTTTTAAAAAGCGAGGGACCAAATCCAAAATTTTGGTAAATCACGGGGACCATGTAACACCCCAAAATCCTAATTTTGACTGTAGTTCCCACTCATGCTCTCTCACTCCCTCCAGAGTCGCCTAAGCTTTTTTCTTTTCTTGTTCCTGTTATAACTATGCTGTTATGATTTCACCTGCTACTTCTTTAGTTAAGTTTAATCCAATTATTTTGCCACAATATTGTAATCATTGTTCCTGCTATGACCATGTTAAGTTCTATGTTAAGTATAGTTAAGATTAAGAGTGACTATAGGTATAGTTAAATCATAAGGTTTTATTATAGCAAAATGACAAACCATAGGGAGCATACCTGCTATTTTCAAAAGGTGGGGACTAAACGTGAAAAAACATGAAACCACAGGGACCATCCGGGCAATTAACTCTAAGTTTAATCTATTATCGAATCCCAAACCGTAAAATCAAACCAAAACCAAACCGTGAATCCCAAACCGTAAAACCAAACCAAAACCAAACCGTTAGTAACTACTAGGTTTGATTCGGTTTTTATTTTCAACTGTTCGGTTTCGGTTTTCGACAATGAAAAACCGTTACTAACGGTTTGGCTCACGGTTTGATCTAGAAACCGGCCAAACCAAACCATGAACATCCCTACTGTTAGATTTTGCAAGCATGAGGAGGCAAATTGCAAGATATGGATAATACGGGTGTGTAGTACAAAAGGTCTTTGCAAGCAGGAGGCAAATTGTAATTTACACCTTATAAAAATAGGCTAAAAGTAATTAGGTAAATCTTAAAATTAATCTTAAATCAACTATAATTGATGCAGGCCCAAGTGTAGAGGATCGGGCCATGACATTTCTGGAGGCCGATCATCGAGCTTCCAAGGGTATTTTACGAAAACGAGCATAACTTTGGCTACGAATCTCCGTTTTAGGCGTTCGACCAGTCAAATCAAAGCTTGAATCGAGGAGCACGTCGTGGCAAGGTCCCGGAGGGGCCTTGTCCAAGTTTCGGCTCATCTAGATCTTTGTAAATAGTTAGAAAATAAAATAAATACGCTTTATTGATAACAATTAAGATGTGAAACTTTCAAGATAAGTCAATAACTGGGATGCAAATTATTATACGAAAGCTCTTAACATATTAAATTATGTTTTAAAAATACATACATCTGACCCATCTCCATCTCAAATTTAAAAAATATCAAGCAAAACAAAATCAATACTTCAATTGTTACATTTGAATTCTTTGGAACCCTTTCTAGACCAGGCTGTGGGCAATTTTAAAACATGATATATCCAATAAATATCATAAATTGCCCTCTTTCGTGTATCCCAAAGTTAATCGGTTTGATGTATAGGAGGTTAGCATATAGTAGTTTCAATGGATTTTTTTACTATATGAATGTACCGTTAACAAATTCAACAGTGAAAACACTGGAACTTTTCCCCGGTTACGTTGAATCAGTTTGGATTGTGTTAAACGGTCCTTAGCGTTGTGATGGTTCTTGGATGATTGTCTTAGCATCTATCGTACTCGGGTCGCAGATTTGTTACAAAGTTTTTCCGATGTTAGTTTCATTTTGATAGCCACGGTTAGGAGAACTTTTGATGCATGGTTGCAGCTTCAAGAAAGCATCAATTAATAGAGGTTTTAAAACACCAACTACAAAACGTGGCAACCAAACACCAAAAGACACCATGATTCATTTCATCAAACACCTTAGTTGCACAGTTTCATGGCAAGAAATAAAAGCTCAGGCAAAACCATCCTAGTCTTTGAAATTTGGCTACACACCACAGGTTCAAGACTATCAAATTATAGAGGTTTTAAACAACATATACAACATATATAAGACTTTTTGCACATTGTACAACTACATGAAGCGCATTTGTGTTACAAGTTTATAATAAACTAGTACTAAACCCCGGGCGTTGCGCTGTGGTTCCCGAATTGTCCTATATAACTTGTTATGTAAACAATAGCAAATATGGTTATAATGTTGCAACAAATTGAGTACAAACCTTTATTGCTATAAGTTACACATCAAGTTGCAATCTGACCCGCTACCAATAGAATGTGACTTGCAATCTGACCTATGAAATACCACCTTGTTTTTAACCTGTTGTAAAATACACTGAGCTTTGCCACCCCATACAGCATGCATCAAATGACCTCTTCTTTGTGCTTTAGAGATCCATCTTCAATAGTTAGGCTGGAATCAAAGAAACAAAATACGAGGTAATTAAGAACCATAAACTGTATCACAGAGCCTAACCTATTGTTAATCACATTCAGGGGATTAATTTAGGACTCACCGGTCAAAACATGGCCATCATGAAGGATCGACTGAGGGTTTACCTGTAAACACAGTGACGCCAGAAACGGAAGCAGGTGCAAATCGACGATGGTGCACTTTTGCTTCCTATTTAAAAGACTTGAACTGCAAAACCCACTTATAGTAACAAACCGGTACAAATTTTTGATCTTTATCTTCACACCAAACATCGCCGTTGTCAATAGTAAAAAAAAAAAAAAAGAAATTGTTTTTTTTTCATCCCACTTGAAATTAAGTTGAATGAAAATTTAAATGAATCTCTGTATAAGAGAGGCTCAAAATGTTTCCAATACCTATAATTGAAGATTTTTCTTGATCTTTTTTAACTTCCTAAAAGTCAATCTTTGTGGTTGATGTTCATACCAACATATAACAAAATTCATTTGGTTATCATCACATTTAAAACCTGGCAAACGGGTTGGGTCGGGTCGGGTCATGGGTCAAAACGGGTTAGGGTCGGAATGGGTTTCGGGTCAGAACGGGTTTCGGGTCGGGTCGGGTCAGGTTAAAAAATGTTTTTTTAAAGAGATTTTACATAAGGGGCAATTTTGTCGGGTTAAAACGGGTCCAGATTGGTTCCAAAAGAAGACTTTTAGTAGTTCATACACAACTTGGTTTCTAATTTACTTCGTCTTGACTCGTTTTTCAATTTGTTAGATTTCAAGATTTTATTTGTATACTTTTTATTCAGTTCAATTCCTTATGGTTCATAACATTAGAATAGCAAGTCTAAGTTCAATAACTGAATTACTAATAAGAACTTGAGTTTTATCAACTTTACTTTTTTTTTTTTTTTTGTCAAACACTACAAGAGAAAGTGTCATCTTTGGCAGTAACTTTAGGTAATTAAAAGGTAATTCATCTCAGTAACAGAACAAAAAGAAACTCAACTTTATGTAAAGATATTAGTATAATATTAAGCTAGCTAACCTTTAAGTTGCAATCACAAATGCCATTTCACATTCAAAGAAGGAAGCAAAAGGAATCTTTAAAACCTTCAAAGATCACCAACAACTGTAAAACCCATGTTTCATAGACAGATTTACGTGCAACTAATAGCCCTAAACAACACTATTGTTTGAAACTGGATCACTTGTGATGGATTCTGGCATTTACCAACTGTTTGGAACTGAATCACTCTATAACAAACACGTAAAAGAGCATCAATCGATAGCAAGTTAAACCGTTACGAATACGAAGACAAAGAGATTATAATAACTTATTTCTGGTAGATGAATCGGAATTCAAGTTAGCAAGCAAAATTGAGGGTTTTTCCGCCATTAAAGTGTAAAATTCGCACGCTACAAGAATGAACAAACGGTTGTTGCACTTGATAAGTTGATATATTTATCTGATTTGTTAACGTTTGGAGATGTTGAGTGTGATAATGGATCCACGAATCTTTGCTATTATATCTACAATCCCCAGATGATAAACATGGGCCAGGAATGCATATTCATGGGGTTTTAAAGGGTTCCGGCGACTATTATTGACTTGGTAGCGGGTGGTGTTGCTGGGTGGTGAGGAACTTTGGATGAAAGTGGTGGATAATGACGGCAGAAGTGTGTGGGTTAGAGAGAGGGGTTGGGGTGGGGTAGGGCAAGGTTATTAGTTTTATTTTAACATTTAAAATTTTCTATTGAGTTAAATGCCATTTTAGTCCCTGTGGTTTGAGCCATTTTACCAGTTTAGTCCAAAGGTTTCATTTTTAACCTGTGGGTCCAAAAAGGTTTCACATTTGCCATTTTAGTCCACTGGGTTAACTTCATTCACTTTTTCTGTTAACCAGAAGACTATTTCGGTCATTTTATATGGCTGAATTGCCCTTTTAGTTAACAGAATTACATACAAAATGACCAAATTGGCCTTCTCGTTAACAGAAAAAATGGATGAAGTTAACCAAGTGGACTAAAATGGCAACTGTGAAACCTTTTTTGACCCACAGGTTAAAAATGAAACCTTTGGACTAAACTGGCAAAATGGCCCAAACCACAGGGACTAAAATGGCATTTAACTCTTTTCTATTTTAATAAACTTAAAAAGACAAATTTGCCCCTCACTTAACGAAAAAAATAGACAGGGTGAAGTCAATTGTTGGACCATAATGACAATGGTGAAACCTTTTTGGACCCACCAACGATAAATAAAACTTTTGGACTATACTGACAAAACTACACAAACTACATTGACCATTTTGGCATTTTACTCAACTAAAAATTAAAATATAATTAACTGTGATTATTCATATATTTATTTATTCAGAAAATAAATAAATAAAAGTTTAATCTCTAAATCGTTATCTTACTCTCTCTCCTACTTTCTCTCTTCTTCCCCGTTCGAATACCTTCAATTCCTCATCTTCCCCCAAAAAAGTTGTAGCGAATTCAATCGGGTGCAACAGCAACGACAGTTCTTCTACACTGGCAACTGCTTGGAAGCTGGGAGTGTCAGTTTACAAGCCTAAATCCTACCAAGTTCTTGTTGTAGATGCCGCTAATTCTCTCGCATGTGCTCTCCATGACGGCAAAACTCGTGCAAGGTTTTGCAAACATCGAGTACGTTTTTTTGCATGTTTTGAAGATAAAACACATAGTTTGCAATTTGATGTGAACATAAAGGACGATTTTTGTAATTTACTCATCTTTTAATTACACTACCAACTAAGATAATGTCACACCCCCAAATTCCACCAGCGGAGTATCACCGCAGGGAGCGTGACATGACCAGGATCAAGCCACCAAACATATTGAACAATGTATAAAAGCAAATATAAAACCAACCACAATATAATTGGTGTCCAAAAGAAATTAACCAAGTTCAAGTTATCAGCGGAAGCATAAAGTTTAAAGCTAAAACATAAGTTATAAGTTCATAAAGTTTAACATGGAACTCAACAGTCCATGTCCCACAACGACCTCTCCTTCTGGTGCAAGCTCCAAGTAAACACCTAACGACCTGCAAGGCATATAGTAACGAATCAACAACAAAGTTGAGCGAGTTCACAGTTGGTGTCCATTTTAAAGTTGTTCCAAAAACAATAAGTTATCTCGAAAACCATGAGTTAACCATTTCCTTGTTTCCCAAACCATAAACAGTGGGGGCTACCCCATGTTAACCACTAGACCCGTTACCATATCGACCACTGACTGAAGACATGTTTATGTGCCCTGCGTCAATGTCTATCATCATTGACTAAGTGTCCAGATCCATTAGTCCACTCCCGTCCTCTGCGGCACGGTGTGAGGCTTGTAAAACCTAATAGCGCTATTTAACTAATGACCCGTTCGCCATCAGCCCGACGATAAAGTCGATATAAAAATGAGGGATTTCATGATAGAGTTTTGTCTAGTAAGTTAAAGGTTGTACTACCCAAGGAGGACCGAGGTACATATTCTACCCAAGGAGAATATGTAGGTTTCATTTTAGTTCCTTAACTCATTCCCAAACTACCGGGAATCCCATGCCTTGTAGAAAGTGTGGACTCACCTTAGGTTAGCTCGGCAGATACACAAAAAGGTCACTTGAGCTATATGTGGTCAACCACGTCCTAACATGGTTACCATACAAGTCAGGTCTAGGTTCAAGTAGTGCACATAAGTTTACACATAAGCTAGCAGGTTACGATCACGTAATGATCATGGCAAACACATTGAACACGTTAACATATTAACAGTAGCAGTCATGCACATCATACCCAAACTTGTGCGACTCAAATGATTGGGCCCACACAAGTTCAATGGCCCAACAATCTTGTGCGATTCAATAATTGAAGCCCACTAAACCTTCGGCCCAACCTGTTGTGCGTCCAGCATAATCTTGTATGACTCACAACGGGTTGTGCGACTGAAACAAGCCCGGCCCAAGAATAAATGAAATCCATACCCCATACAGCCCAAGATATAAACAGATAATCAACTTGTGCGGTCCATTTGATCTTGTGCAACCCGAATTAACTTGTACGGTCGGATTTTTGGGCTGTTGGCCCAACATATTAACATTAAAGTATCCCAACATCTTGTGCGATCAGCACAACCTTGTACGATCCACAAGATGTTGTGCGACTGTGCTAAAAGGGGTTGTACAGTGTGCCTACCCAGTTGTACCCTAGCATATCTTGTGCAACTGACTTGTGCGACTAGCCTTGTGCGACTGGCTTGTGCGATCGGTTTTAACATTCCTTAATTCTTGCAATTTAGTTACAATCATGCAAACAGTTTCCAATTTCCATTCGATCAATCAATGCTAACAGTTTCCAACTTTGCCATAGGTCGATTAAATCAAGACTTTATCATCTAATTACTTATGAATCCCTAATCATAATCAAAGTATCAACAACAACTTATAACCTTAAACTATCAGATTAATAGTTTCAATACTTCTTGTTCGACCATACAATTGATCCGATTATGCATACATACAACCGAATAATCCTATGTTCGATTCTAGATCAATATTAACATTATACCACTTTATCATTTAAGCTCAAGTACACACAATCATTCATGATCCTACTAATCAAGAGTCCTGAATCATCATGTGAAATCATAGCAATCACAATATCAATTAACATAAGATCGCAATATCAATTAACGTAAGATCACAATATCAATTAACATAAGATCATGGAAATCGTAACATCATAGCAACTAATCAAAGGTATAAAACTAACCGAAGTGTGCAGTGGATCAAGATGAGAGGCTTCGGTTGAAGGAGATGTTGCCGTCGAATAAGGGAGAGGAGAAGAGAGAACTAGGGTTTTGTGTGTGTGGAGTATTTGCAAAATAATGAGAAACAAACCCCACACATGGGTGTTTGTATGCATATAAAAGGAGTGGGCCGAACCCTTCTGTAACAACTCTCGCCAAAATTATTATTTCTTATTTTATTATGTCCAAAAGGAAACCCTAATTGAGACCCCCAAATAATATTGCATGACCCCTAAAATTTTCTGAACAATCGGAACTAGGATCAGGTCCCCTAAGACTCAAGGGAGGGTATGTCACACCCCAACCGATGGCGATTCGGTTTCGATTGCGAGCGATTCGATAGGGTTTCCTATTCAAATTACTTTTAGTCCCAACTACTTCGTATATGACATGATTTGATCGGGATTCGGGTTTGGGTTCGATTGTATTCGAGTTAGACTTCGAGTTTCGATTGAGTTCGCTTGATTATCACAACATAACATAAAATAAACATGCACAGGTAACACATAAGGCACACACACGTATAAACAACAAGTAAAATACACAGTTCGAGTTGCTGTTCGATGTCGATTCGATTTGCATAGCTTGATCATTAGTTGATTAACTTTATCGCATTGCTACTGCCTATGATTCACAGTCGTAGGTCGTTTGAAATACGATTAACAAGAGTCGATTATTGTGAGTAACAACACTTACTCCACATAATATAATTAAAATAAAAACATTTCTACGAGTCAAGTCGCGCGAAATCGGTCGTTGACTTTGACCTTGACTTTGACTTTCACTCGTGAAAACACGGGGTGTTACAGCCTCCCCTTGTTTAGGGAATTTCGTCCCGAAATTAAGCTGGAAGCCGTAACAAAGTCGTGAATCACGTGTGAGAGCTTTTCGGTTGGACCGATTTTGACTTTGCGTAACGTGCGGAATCCGTGCACGATCGTGGCCAAACCCAATCGCAACGGAGTCGAAACCGGGCCTACAAGTGGTATCTGAGCAGGTTGTCGATTGCGAAGATCAAACGTACAGATTCGCACAGAAATTGATCAGATTCAGAGCCAAATTCATACAGATTTGTCAAAAATTTCGTTACTTCTCAATTATTTCACGTTTCTAACTAAACAAACGACAAATTAGACAAGATTTTACGGTTAAAATCGGCTAAAATTTGGATATGTTGTGCGAAATTCATTGATCTACAAGCCTACAAAGTTTCATATCTTAATTCAAAGCCGTTTGAGAGAAATCTGCGTTTTTGTGGTTCGCTTCTTTAATTAAACAACTGCGGGTACTTTGCCTTCATGTCGCTTTCGAGTTCCCAAGTGAACTCCGCGCCTTGTTTGCCTTCCCATCAGACTTTCACGATAGGAATATTTGAGCGCCTGAGTTGCTTGGTTTGGCGATCCATGATTTCAATAGGCTTTTCCACGAAGTGTAATGTTTCGTTCACTTGCAGATCGTCTAGAGAGACATGTAAATCGTGGTCAACGATGCACTTCCGGAGGTTTGACACGTGGAAAGTCGGGTGGACGTTACTAAGTTCCTCCGGTAATTCGAGTCTGTAGGCAACTTTTCCGATCCTTTCCAGAATCTTAAAAGGTCCAACATATCGAGGCGCGAGTTTTCCCTTTTTGCCGAATCGGACTACACCCTTCCAAGGTGATACCTTTAGGAGTACGTAGTCACCAACGCCAAATTCCCGGGGCTTACGCTTTTTATCGGCGTAAACTTTCTATCGATCCCGAGCTTTCGCTAGGTTGTCTCGAATTTGGAAAATTTTGTCTGTCGTTTCTTGTAGCAGCTCCGGACCGGTTAGTTGCGAGTGACTGATCTCGTGCCACACAATAGGCGATCGACATCTTCTTCCATATAACGCCTCGAAAGGTGCCATCTGGATGCTAGCCTGGTAGCTGTTGTTATACGAGAATTCGACTAACGGCAGGTGTTTGTCCCAATTTCCACCGAAGTCTAAAACACACAAACGGAGCATGTCTTCAAGAGTACGAATCGTTCTTTCAGTCTGACCGTCGGTTTGTGGGTGGAAAGCGGTACTTAGATTAAGCATTGTACCGAGTGCTATTTGAAACGTTTCCCACAATCGTGACGTAAACCGAGCATCACAGTCAGAGATGATGTCACGAGGCGTCCCATGTCTACAGATGATCTCGTCGGTGTAGATTTGGGCTAGTCGTTCCACCTTGTAGTCTTCTCGTATGGGCAGAAAGTGAGCTGATTTAGTCAAACGGTCAACAACAACCCAAATGCTGTCGTGACCTGATGACGTGGTTGGAAGCTTGGTTACGAAATCCATGGCTATGCTCTCCCATTTCCACATAGGAATTGGTGGTTGCTCGAGCAAGCCAGAGGGTCTTTGATGTTCAGCCTTGATTCTAGCACAGGTTAGGCATTTCCTGACGTAGAGAGCGATATCCCTTTTCATACCCGGCCACCAGTACCTATAGCGAAGATCCTGGTACATTTTGTCAGCTCCGGGATGAATGGAATAGCGGGATTTATGGGCTTCGTCCATGATAATCTGTCGTAAGTCGGTTCGCTTGGGAATCCAAATTCGGTCTAAAAAGTGGAATATCCCGTTCGATTTGCTCACCAGTTGGGCTCCATCGTGGTAGATTCGTTCTTTCTTCAAAGTGCGTTCGTTGAAACACGCATGCTGGGCGTCGCGGATGAGAGTTTCGAGGTTGTGCTGGGCTTGAACATTACGGGTGCTAAGCAGATAGCTCCGTCTGCTAAGTGCTTCGGCAACAACATTTGCTTTGCCTGGGTGATAACGAATCTCACAGTCGTAATCGTTGAGAAGTTCTACCCATCGGCGTTGACGCATATTTAGTTCCCTCTGATTAAAGATGTGTTGTAGGCTCTGATGATCGGTGAAGATCATACACTTAGTACCATACAGGTAGTGTCGCCAAATCTTTAATGCAAAAACAACCGCGCCTAGCTCGAGATCATGGGTTGTATAGTTCTTCTCGTGGATTTTGAGCTGTCGAGATGCGTAAGCTATGACCTTGTCTCGTTGCATGAGAACACAACCGAGCCCAAGGTTAGAAGCATCACAGTAGACAATGAAATCATTGTTTCCGTCGGGTAGCGTGAGAACAGGAGCATTGCAAAGCATGTGCTTGAGGGTTTGGAAGGCAGACTCTTGTTTGGTTCCCCAAATAAAAGGCTGGTCCTTATGTGTAAGAGAGGTAAGTGGTACATCAATCTTCGAGAATCCTTGGATAAATCGTCGATAATAGCCCGCTAGTCCGAGAAAAGAACGGACTTCAGACGGATTCTTAGGCGTAACCCAGCTCTTGACAGCTTCAATCTTCGCAGGATCAACGTGGATACCCTGACTATTTACAATGTGACCCAGAAACTGAACCTCCCCCAACCAAAATTCGCACTTGGAGAACTTGGCGTAAAGTTGGTTTCCCTGGAGTAACTCGAGAACCAAACGTAGATGTTGCGTGTGTTCGGCTCTCGACTTGGAATAGATCAAGACATCATCGATGAATACGATGACGAAACGGTTGAGATATGGTTTACACACGCGATTCATCAGATCCATGAAAACTGCTGGTGCGTTTGTTAGGCCAAAAGGCATGACAACGAATTCATAATGGCCGTAACGAGTACGAAACGCGGTTTTGGGTATATCCTCCTCTTGTATACGCAGCTGATGATATCCGGAACGTAGATCGATCTTTGAGAAGCACGTAGCGCCTTGTAGCTGGTCAAACAAATCGTCGATGCGGGGTAAAGGGTAGCGGTTCTTGATAGTTAGCTTATTCAATTCCCGATAGTCGATGCACATCCTGAATGACCCATCCTTCTTTTTGACGAAAAGGACTGGTGCGCCCCAAGGAGAGGTGCTCGGGCGAATGAAGCCTTTCTCAAGTAATTCCTGGAGTTGGGTTGAGAGTTCGCGCATTTCAGACGGCGCGAGTCGATAAGGAGCTCTGGCGGTAGGATTAGCTCCAGGAATGAGATCAATGCGAAAATCAATATCGCGTTTTGGAGGTAGTCCGGGAAGGTCCTCTGGAAAAACTTGAGGGAATTCCCGAACCACGGGAACGTCTTTTACTTCCTTCTTCTCTTTCTTTTCCTTCTCCGCTGCTACAACGTTAGCCAAGAAAGCCCTGTATTCCTTGCGGAGATACTTGCTAGCTTGTAGGCATGACATAAGCTTGAGCCCTTTTGAGGTAGTATCGCCATACACACATAATAAATCACCATTTGCGAGCGAAAAACGAATCATCTTGTTGAAACACACCACTTCAACATGGTTCTCCCGAAGAAAATCCATGCCTACTATGACGTCGAAGCTTCCGAGTTGCATTGGAATAAGGTCGATCGAGAAGATGTGATTGTTAAGCTCAAGAGTACAATCACGGATAACGGAATTAACAGCGACGGTTCTTCCAGTAGCGACTTCAACTTCGAATGCCGAGGAGAGTTTGGAACGTCTACGACTAAGGAGTTTCTCAAATTCGAACGACACAAAGCAATTATCCGCTCCAGTATCAAACAAACATGAAGCATAAATACCATTCACGAGGAACGTACAATTGACCACGTTGTTGTCGACCTGGGCTTGACGCACGTTAAGATTGAAAGTTCTGGCGCGTGCGGCCTGTTGTTGCTGCTGCTGTTGCTGTTGCTGTTGTGGCTGCTGTTGCTGGGGCTCTTGTTTCACAGCCCTGTTCGGGCACATGATGGCGAAATGGTTCGGGTCGCCACATGAAAAGCAGGCTCTGGCTTTGATTGCGGGTGCCGGAGGAGCTTGTTGACCCTGTGGGGCAGTGAGCAGAGCTTGATTGGCAGGAGCTTGACGAATATGGCAGTTGGCGGTGAAGTGACCGTACACGTTGCAGTGAGCACAAAAATGGCATTGAATAGCAGTCGGGTGATGATAGGTGCAGGTAGGGCAGAGTGGGTGTGGCCCAGTGTATGTACGCTTTGCAGGCGGTGCATTGGCCACAGGCGCTGCCACTTGACGTTGTTGAGCAGGTACGGTTTAAACTGGTGCAGCAGTGATCGCACAGTTCTTGTTGGTGGAGCTGTTCTTTCTCTTGTTCTTCCTCTTGCTGCTTGATGAGGTGGGCTCAACAGTCGGTGCGGTAGTGGTAGCTTGGTGCAGATGCTTGGAGGTTTTATCCCACACCCCAGCCTTAACCCTTTTGTCATTGATCTCAGCGGCTAGCAGATAGGTTTCCTCGATCGTGGTAGTCTTAGCCGCTTGTACGAAATCAGCAACGCTGTCGGGTAAAGCTCGGATGTACTTGTTGATGGTCATCTCGGGAGTCTTGACCTGGTCGGGACAGATAATGCTGAGCTGTTTGAAACGAGCAGTGAGACCAGCATTGTCTCCATCCTTCTGATGTATGTGCCAGAATTCATCTTCAAGCTTTTGACGTTCGTGAGGAGGGCAGAATTCCTCTAGCATGACTTCCTTGAGCTCGTCCCACGACAGACCGTAGGCTGCATCATTTCCTCTCTTGTTTCTCTCGGCCGTCCACCAGTCTAAAGCACGGGACTGAAAGACGCCGGTAGCGTTCAGAGTTCGGAGGTCATTAGGGCAACCACTTTGTCGCAGAGTAACCTCGATAGAGTCAAACCAGTGGAATAGTGCAGTAGGACCTCCTTCGCATGTGAATTCTTTCGGCCCACACGACTTGAATTGCTTAAAACTGAAAGGCCTCGCGTTGGCTTTGGGAGCTTCGATTCTCGATTCCTCGGATGATTTGCTAGCATTCTCATACGCGTCACTCACGGCTTTAGCTACACTTTTCGCGATGATGGAAGCAAGGCGTCTGTCCCTCTTTTCTTGATGAGAGAGCATACGACGAGACCCAGACGACATTGTCTGCAATAGACATCGCCACGGAACTCAATCACACATATTCGAATCTCACCTCACACGTCTACTACTACTAAAGCTCAGTAACACGTACCATGTAAACGCATATAGTCACAAAATCACAGAATTACACAAAATCACATAAACACATAGGGCACATAGTTACAACATTCCTAAACACGTAAGCACAATAGCAAGAAACACATACGCCTTAGTCACTAGAGGCCTTCAGAAAACAGAAACCTAGTATTCAGAGTTTACGAGTGTTCGAACGTATTGTAGTGCGAGCGATTATCTGGACGGATTGTCTGTCCGCACGAACAACCATCCAGACGGATTACCACTATCCGCACGGATTACCATTCGGACGGATTCCCCAAACTTCAACAAGTGACTCAGCCTCAGAGACGTGTCCGCACGGATCACCATCCAGACGGATTGTTGTCCGCGCGACCGGCTTGAAAGGTAGAGATACTTAAATGTTTTCTAATTGCTACAACGAAAACTTCAAAGCACAAGCCATCATACACAAACACATCCTTAGGAAGAAACAATCCACTCGAATAGTGATCCACACGGACTACTTGTTCGCACGGATAGTTTATCCGCACGAGTGAGTAATCCGGACGGATTGCCACTCGCATGGGTAAATAATCCGGATGGATTGTCACCCGCACGGACAGACAATCCGGACGGAATACCATCCGCACGGATTGCTATCCGCACGAGTGAGTAATCCACACGATCAACTACCCTACCCACTCTCACTTTGTACTGTTTTACGCGCCACTTATCGTTACGTTACCAAATCTATTCAGGCTAACCGTACTCACTGAGAAGCGCTCCCTTCAATCCATAATCGCGGTGAGTATACTCGAACCCTTTTTGCTTTTAGCACTTTTGGGTGTTACATACGTTATGAATATTCAAACTACAATTATCACACTACTCAAGCTATTTTAACGCTAACCATTAATGCATGTATTACGTGGCTTATGAATGCTTGTTTGTTATGTTTACACATGGAATGTTGTCTACCTGCCTTAGCAACGATAGTACTATAGTTTGGACTCAGCACCCGTTCACACGGGGGTTGTTAAGGATCTTTTACTTGCATGGATTACGGTGGTAATCATGTATTGCGAACTGCCTCGGGCAGTCAACCCGCAGTCATTGGTATCGATGGATCTATGTCGATAACTAACGTGCTTCATTTCACTATGTGTACGTGCTGGTTATGCGTAAACGAATTCGAACTCTATATGCTATTATCAAACTTGTATGCTCACCTTTACATTTTATGTATTGACTTTATTTTAACGTATGTGACAGGTGCCTAGGTTGTTTATATGCTTCTCGGGCTGTGATGAAATCGAAGCTAGGAACTGGAGTCCTAGAAACCAACGAATAAATTAGTTATGTTTAAATCTGAGTTGTCGGAACAGGATATTTGTCTTGATGCTTGTCTGTAATAATTATTTAACTATTTAAGATACGGTATGGGACGTATTATTTAATTAAATGGTAATGATAGTTGTTATGGAAACTTCTGGACAATCTGTTTCGCTCAGTGCCATGCCCCGATGATTCCGCCATCGGTTGGGGTGTGACAGGGTATTCCCTAATTGGTATTATCCTCACAGTTCGTTGTAGAACACGTATTTCGTCTAAATGTCAACTCACCCAGGCTACAAATACACAAGGCTACCCTATGCTAAAAGGGTACCCGTCGCGTCACGCGACAGTCATTCTCTTTTTATTAAATTGTTTCCAAAACCCTATTTTCAAAGTTATTATTACAGGGATTAAGTCTCTGTAATCTTCAAATACTGCCGGTATGTAGGGTTTTGTATACATTACTTGATACCCGTCACCATTGGACAACGGGTTAGCCAATGGGTGATCTGACCATAGTCACAGATATTGTCAAGTGACAAATACCGATTTGGGGTATTTGGTTGATAAAAACATTGTAATCACCCTTAATACTGTATATTATAACAATGTGTCGTTTTATGCAACTTGAATGACTCGCCAGTATTTCCCTGCTGATAAAACCTTTTTAAAACATGTTTCAGGTGATCTGCTGTGATCCAGGAAAAAGTGCCGTGTAGCACTACAAGCTTGAGGAGGTGGCTCAATAAAATAAAGAAACATGTTTTTTTTTGTAAAAACAGGGATTTCCCAGTGAAATCACCTTTATTGTAATTTATGGGTGTTATCCCTAATTTGTGAAATAAAATAAATTGGGCATTTTCAAGTTTTAAAAAGATCCTGTTAAAAATTCCGCTGCCAACATAATAAGTACCACAGGTTTTTGTCCCGCAGCTCCTGGACCGGGTCACACCGTGACAAGGAGTGTGGGCCGAGAGGATGTAACACCTCGAAAATTCACGTCCTATAATGTATTGACACGTGTCATATGTTTAAACGTGTGAAAGAATATTATAAAAGGACTAAAGTTGACAAACATGGAAAGTATGTGAATATACGTGTTCAAAATGTCAACAGTGAATAAATACACTTCATAATAACCCTACATGATGTTTATAACATCAAACGAATAAATCATGGATCATGCGAAGCTAAAAGTGAGACATTACAAACTACAGGGGTTAAATGTGTCAACATGTTTAAGTTATACCTCTGAGTGACCTTTTGACAAACCCGAAGCTTTGTAACTGTTAAATATGCTCACTAGAATGCACGATATAAATTTCATAAAGTTTCGTTATCGTATGAGAAAGTTATGATCAAATTCGTGTGCGAGGGGTTAAAGCGTTAACATGGAAAGTTATGACTTTTCGGGTAATAACCGAGTGGCCAAGGACTTAGAAAAGTGGGTACAAGTCCTAAAGCCCTTGTAGGTAAATAATAAGGGGTCAAATTGCAAGTAATTAGCTCAATTGACCTTTCGGAAGGGCCAAGAGGTGTGATGCAACAACATGAAAACGTTTTTGTCTGATCAGAGGGTCCAGGCGGGCCTCGTAAGATGTTGATGTATCTTACGCGGGCCGCGTTAACCACCCAGATGCAGAAAATGTGAACAGCCTCCTGTTTATGCGCAGAATCGACCAAAAACAGATATTTTAACATGGTGGGCGACCCCTAAACAGTCCTAGGCATTTAGGGACACATGTTGAAGGGTTGTGGTCAGTGTTAGACATTGGTGTCAACAATCTATGGTGAGAAATTCACTATAAAAGGCCACAAGACTTCAACTCATTCCTCACATCTTCATCTGCACATTTGGAGCATTTCTGGAGCAAAGGATCTTTCTCTAAGCATCACATTTTGTGCATAGGACTTCAGTAAGTTGCTAATCCTTTCTTTAATTGAGTTTAGCTTAGTTATCTAGCTAAAAGTCAAACCTTCGTAATTACGGTTTGACTTCGAGATTAATTAATAATGGCTCAGTCAAATCTCGAATTAAAAGTAGATATAAGTTGGCAATTATGTGGGTAATAAACCCTCAAAAGGGTTCCCCCTGGTTCCCACTCTAACTAGGTCAAATGTCGGGTCAAACTTATATTTAAAAAGTCAACAGAATGTGTAAATTACAATTTATGCATAATTAACAATGTAGAACACATACAACCTGTTTGATCATTAATATAACTTGGTAATTAGTGTAAGAACATGTCCAAACATGTTCAACCCGACAATTTCCTTTAAATACCCGGTTCGGAACCGAAAGTCACATAGTTTGACTTTCACTTCGACTTTCAGTTCTGACCCGTTTAGGCATGTTTTAGAAATGCCTCAAAGCTTTAATTGGACTAGGTTACATGTTAGTACAACCCTCTGTGATTATACACCTTGGTTCATTAGTTATCCAATTAATATGCTTGTTTCCGTTAATTGCTCATATGTTGACCATTATGCCCTGATTACCTTAAAACGTGATTTTTGGAAATGTAAAAGAGTCGACACTTTAAATACTGATATATAAACTTGTATGCAAAGTTTGACATCAGTTTGAGGTGCAGATTAAGAGTTATGCTCGTTAGCGTAAAATGAAAGCTTTATGTTAATAAAACGGCGTAATTAGCGTATAGCCTAGTTAAGCCTACTTTTTGGTATCAAACTTAATACCCACTGATGAAATATATTATTTTGGGATTTTTGAAGATTTTTAATTAATTTTAGGCTGAGCATAACTCATAGTCGTAGGCTTAATCCGGTAATTGTCGGTTTTGCCCTAACTGGCCATAAAATGAGTTTTACATATCTAAACGACTCCAAACCTTTTGCTACTGATTATATATGTTAAATAAATTATTTTAAGCCTCCTGGAAGTATAAAAATATCAGCTTTATGTATCGAACCCGTAAACGGCTCTTAATCGCCTTATTAAGCGTTTTTAACGCATAGTATGTATTAAAACTATATTGAACATACCCGGGTTGATACCTACTGATATTTTAGGCAAATTAGAATATTTTTACAGTAAGAAAAGGTTGATTAACTCAGACTTCGGTTTTGAGCTTTTCGGCTTATGTGAAATTACCAAAATGCCCCTACGGTGCATAGTTGGTTATAAATGATAAATTTCACACATATACTTTAACCTACTGATATAACTTGGAAAATTGAGTATATTTGCTGATTACATCAGGCCTGTAACTCAGGTTAACACTTAAACTCTTTTACAACCTTTAAAATGACCAAACTACCCCTACGGGGCATAGTTTGTGTTTAAATTCGTTTCGGGCATAATAAAAGACATCTTACTGATGTCACAACATATTTGAAGCATATTAACTTAGGAAACCTGTATATGGAACTTACGGACACCCGTTACGCTATTTTCGCATTCGGTTCGGTTTATGTAACAAGTTTACATAAATTAACCGAAATGGGTCAACCATTATCGGTTTTATCTCAAAATCCAGAATGTGCATGAAGGACCCATATTAAGCAAGTATCTGAACTTGTCGGGTCTAAATCACATTCTATCCGGTCTTTGCTTAATCGTGCGTACGAACCGTATCATTGAAACTAACCGGTCTAAGCTTAAGCTTAATTAAAGATCCGTTAGCATTCTAATAGGTTATTATAAACCTTCGTTCCAGATTAGGAGAACCAGTAAAAGCTACTTGCATTTTGCTTATTGTGATTTATACATTCCTCAGGTAAATACTTTTAACTTATTTTCCCTATACGGGCTTGGGTTACGGTATATAGAATACCGTTTGATCGGGCATCAAATCCTCCACCGTTGGGTGGGTAATTGAATAATTTGATCGGCTCGTTTAAACAGTCTTGTTACTTAAAGCCTTTGGGGGGTTAATGACCATGTCCCGGATATCCTTGGCATCATTTTACGAAATGGCCACGACTTAAGCGCGGGGTGTAGGCGTATACCCGTCAGTGCACAAAAGAATAATGTGGTGTGTCTATTGATCTTTAACCCGGACAAGATCCGGGCTACTGAACGCACAAGGAACATGTAATTCGTTCACAAGATTATAATATTAAATAATTCTCCCAAGTTAAATAAAAATGTTTATGCCATGTGCATCCAAACCAATTTTCAATCATTTTCCAAAATGAGTCAGTTGATTGTATTTACCAGTGTAAACTGACGTATTTTCCCAAAAAGATTATATGCAGGTACTAAGCGTAATTGGCTGGGATTTCTCCTTAGCATCAGTAGAAGTCTCGCAAGCTTAAGATGCCTAAAGTCTGTTGAACTATAAATTCATTTTTATTTTCGATCCGTTTGTGGATAAACTTCCGAATATTGTGACATTGATATTACAATATTAAATTCGGTTATATATCTTACAATTTGCTTCCGCTGTGCATATTAAATATTGTGTTGTTTGACTATTATGTTGCCAACCACGTCACGATACTCCACACCGGGCCCACCGGTGACACGTGGAAATCGGGGTGTGACAGGTTGGTATCAGAGCCAACACTGAGTGAATTAAACACTAGCCTTTCTGTGTTTAATCTCAGCTACACAATTGCACATTTAAAACTTTCGAGTCTAGACAAAGAACATAGGAACAATCCAAATTTGTTTCGGTTTATTTTTAACTTTGTCTTTTATTTTATTTTATATGTTCGTGTTATCTCATTCTAATTTGACAGGACTCTTGATAAAAATGCCGCCAAGATTCTTCCGATGGAGAGGACGAGGCAAGGGGCCGATTACCGCCCCCAATGACGACGAGGCAGGACCATCACATGTGCGAGCTCCGTCTACTACCGCGAGTGACGACCCTCGACAGAACAGGAGGAACTTGTTTGAACCAGCCAGACGATCGGTATCACACAGCTCTACACCTCCGGTCCAAAACCCTTACGGGCCACAGCCGGAGTACGAGTCCAACAACCCTCAGCCTTCGTATATACCCTTACAATGATCCTTATCGCATCATTCTTTCGGGGACCCCACACTTGCTTTCAGGGGCCGGTTTAACCCGGCCAATTACATCCAAGAACCCGTGGGTTTTAACCCACTAGGGCCAGAAGATCACTACTCCGGAGATCACGCGGAGGACATGGACGAGGACACTGATCCCGTCGAACCTGCTAGTGGTACGCCAAACCATCCCATCGAGATCTCCGACGGATCTTTTTTCCACGGATCACCCTATGGTGGTCCAGACAGCTTCCAAGCCATGTTCAACCGGCACGAATGGTTTTAATACATACTTTGCCTGGGTGATAACGAATCTCACAGTCGTAATCGTTGAGAAGTTCTACCCATCGGCGTTGACGCATATTTAGTTCCCTCTGATTAAAGATGTGTTGTAGGCTCCGATGATCGGTGAAGATCATACACTTAGTACCATACAGGTAGTGTCGCCAAATCTTTAATGCAAAAACAACCGCGCCTAGCTCGAGATCATGGGTTGTATAGTTCTTCTCGTGGATTTTGAGCTGTCGAGATGCGTAAGCTATGACCTTGTCTAGTTGCATGAGAACATAACCGAGCCCAAGGTTAGAAGCATCACAGTAGACAATGAAATCATTGTTTCCGTCGGGTAGCGTGAGAACAGGAGCATTGCAAAGCATGTGCTTGAGGGTTTGGAAGGCAGACTCTTGTTTGGTTCCCCAAATAAAAGGCTGGTCCTTATGTGTAAGAGAGGTAAGTGGTACATCAATCTTCGAGAATCCTTGGATAAATCATCGATAATAGCCCGCTAGTCCGAGAAAAGAACGGACTTCAGACGGATTCTTAAGCGTAACCCAGCTCTTGACAGCTTCAATCTTCGCAGGATCAACGTGGATACCCTGACTATTTACAATGTGACCCAGAAACTGAACCTCCCCCAACCAAAATTCGCACTTAGAGAACTTAGCGTAAAGTTGGTTTCCCTGGAGTAACTCGAGAACCAAACGTAGATGTTGCGCGTGTTCGGCTCTCGACTTGGAATAGATCAAGACATCGTCGATGAATACGATGACGAAACGGTCGAGATATGGTTTACACACGCGATTCATCAGATCCATGAAAACTGCTGGTGCGTTTGTTAGGCCAAAAGGCATGACAACGAATTCATAATGGCCGTAACGAGTACGAAACGCGGTTTTGGGTATATCCTCCTCTTGTATACGCAGCTGATGATATCCGGAACGTAGATCGATCTTTGAGAAGCACGTAGCGCCTTGTAGCTGGTCAAACAAATCGTCGATGCGGGGTAAAGGGTAGCGGTTCTTGATAGTTAGCTTATTCAATTCCTGATAGTCGATGCACATCCTGAACGACCCATCCTTCTTTTTGACGAAAAGGACTGGTGCGCCCCAAGGAGAGGTGCTCGGGCGAATGAAGCCTTTCTCAAGTAATTCCTGGAGTTGGGTTGAGAGTTCGCGCATTTCGGACGGCGCGAGTCGATAAGGAGCTCTGGCGGTAGGATTAGCTCCAGGAATGAGATCAATGCGAAAATCAATATCGCGTTTTGGAGGTAGTCCGGGAAGGTCCTCTGGAAAAACTTGAGGGAATTCCCGAACCACGGGAACGTCTTTTACTTCCTTCTTCTCTTTCTTTTCCTTCTCCGCTGCTACAACGTTAGCCAAGAAATCCCTGTATTCCTTGCGGAGATACTTGCTAGCTTGTAGGCATGACATAAGCTTGAGCCCTTTTGAGGTAGTATCGCCATACACACATAATAAATCACCATTTGCGAGCGAAAAACGAATCATCTTGTCGAAGCACACCACTTCAACATGGTTCTCCCGAAGAAAATCCATGCCTACTATGACGTCGAAGCTTCCGAGTTGCATTGGAATAAGGTCGATCGAGAAGATGTGATTGTTAAGCTCAAGAGTACAATCACGGATAACGGAATTAACAGCGACGGTTCTTCCGGTAGCGACTTCAACTTCGAATGCCGAGGAGAGTTTGGAACGTCTACGACTAAGGAGTTTCTCAAATTCGAACGACACAAAGCAATTATCCGCTCCAGTATCAAACAAACATGAAGCATAAATACCATTCACGAGGAACGTACAATTGACCACGTTGTTGTCGGCCTGGGCTTGACGCACGTTAAGATTGAAAGTTCTGGCGCGTGCGGCCTGTTGTTGCTGCTGCTGTTGTGGCTGCTGTTGCTGGGGCTCTTGTTTCACAGCCCTGTTCGGGCACATGTTGGCGAAATGGTTCGGGTCGCCACATGAAAAGCAGGCTCTGGCTTTGATTGCGGGTGCCGAAGGAGCTTGTTGACCCTGTGGGGCAGTGAGCAGAGCTTGATTGGCAGGAGCTTGACGAATATGGTAGTTGGCGGTGAAGTGACCGTACACGTTGCAGTGAGCACAAAAATGGCATTGAATAGCAGTCGGGTGATGATAGGTGCAGGTAGGGCAGAGTGGGTGTGGCCCAGTGTATGTACGCTTTGCAGGCGGTGCATTGGCCACAGGCGCTGCCACTTGACGTTGTTGAGCAGGTACGGTTTGAACTGGTGCAGCAGTGATCGCACAGTTCTTGTTGGTGGAGCTGTTCTTTCTCTTGTTCTTCCTCTTGCTGCTTGATGAGGTGGGCTCAACAGTCGGTGCGGTAGTGGTAGCTTGGTGCAGATGCTTGGAGGTTTTATCCCACACCCCAACTTTAACCCTTTTGTCATTGATCTCAGCGGCTAGCAGATAGGTTTCCTCGATCGTGGTAGTCTTAGCCGCTTGTACGAAATCAGCAACGCAGTCGGGCAAAGATCGGATGTACTTGTTGATGGTCATCTCGGGAGTCTTGACCTGGTCGGGACAGATAATGCTGAGCTGTTTGAAACGAGCAGTGAGACCAGCATTGTCTCCATCCTTCTGATGTATGTGCCAGAATTCATCTTCGAGCTTTTGACGTTCGTGAGGAGGGCAGAATTCCTCTAGCATGACTTCCTTGAGTCCCACGACAGACCGTAGGCTGCATCATTTCCTCTCTTGTTTCTCTCGGCCGTCCACCAGTCTAAAGCACGGGACTGAAAGACGCCGGTAGCGTTCAGAGTTCGGAGGTCATTAGGGCAACCACTTTGTCGCAGAGTAACCTCGATAGAGTCAAACCAGTGGAATAGTGCAGTAGGACCTCCTTCGCATGTGAATTCTTTCGGCCCACACGACTTGAATTGCTTAAAACTGAAAGGCCTCGCGTTGGCTTTGGGAGCTTCGATTCTCGATTCCTCGGATGATTTGCTAGCATTCTCATACGCGTCACTCACGGCTTTAGCTACACTTTTCGCGATGATGGAAGCAAGGCGTCTGTCCCTCTTTTCTTGATGAGAGAGCATACGACGAGACCCAGACGACATTGTCTGCAATAGACATCGCCACGGAACTCAATCACACATATTCGAATCTCACCTCACACGTCTACTACTACTAAAGCTCAGTAACACGTACCATGTAAACGCATATAGTCACAAAATCACAGAATTACACAAAATCACATAAACACATAGGGCACATAGTTACAACATTCCTAAACACGTAAGCACAATAGCAAGAAACACATACGCCTTAGTCACTAGAGGCCTTCAGAAAACAGAAACCTAGTATTCAGAGTTTACGAGTGTTCGAACGTATTGTAGTGCGAGCGATTCGTTAATGATGTGTTGTGTGGGTAGCCAAGGCCAAAATCAATAGATTGAAACCGGTAGTATCTCAAAATGCTAATAAACAAGCATAAAACACGTAATTCATATAAAATCGACGAAAACTTGAAACACATAAAATCGAGAATAGATTGTCTGCGGCTTATTTAGACTTCGACTAACCAAAGTGGTTCGACTATTCACAAGGATCCTGTGTGCACAATACCTTCAGGACTATGCCTTTGCCTCGATTCTTGGGCGGTGGCGCAATTCCCATTGGTTATATTGTGTCTTCAGATCGTTGGAGTCCATCGAAACTTTGGTAGGAGTTTTGTATAAAAGCAGGACAAGTCGTCAAGGTTAGGGTTTCACCCCCATCTTACAACTTTGTCCTTGTTCTTGATAAAATTGAGGAGATTATTCATCAAAATATGGATTTCACTCCTAATTTGGTATGATTCTCCTCGTTTGGAGATAAAACGCAAGCTGATTAGGCAACTTTAGTCGAGAGTTTGCGGTTTTCACACCTATTCACGGCCTCATTACCCGTTCATAACTTGAAAATTCGAGTGCAGTGATAGTGTAGGTAAATGAAAGTAGTGAGGAATAAGCTCGTACACTATCCAGTAGGGATGTACTCGAGTCGGTCTGCTGGTTCTTGACTATAGACCAGGTCTCTAAGACTTCGACCCGGACTAGGTCGAGTCTTGCCTAATTCCCTATAGTTATGGCTCTGATACCAATCTGTCACACCCCAACCGATGGCGGAATCATCGGGGCATGGCACTGAGCGAAACAGATTGTCCAGAAGTTTCCATAACAACTATCATTCCATTTAATTAAATAATAAGTCCCATACCGTATCTTAAATAGTTAAATAATTATTACAGACAAGCATCAAGACAAATATCCTGTTCCGACAACTCAGATTTAAACATAACTAATTTATTCGTTGGTTTCTAGGACTCCAGTTCCTAGCTTCGATTCCATCACACCCGAACGCACCATTAAGGCGAAATCCGAATGGATGGTCAATCCGCACGGATTGCCAATCCGCACAGATTGCCAATCCGGATGGATGACCAATCCAGACGGATAACCTATCCGGGTTACGTGCTATCCGCACGGATTACCCTTTCTCCTTTTGGCATCCTATAAATACATGGGTCACTCTCCAAACTTTCCACTTTTGGCAAGTGACGTCCGAACCGCACGCATTCTTCACTTTTTCTCAGATTTCTCTCAATCCAGGTAAGATCTTGCTCTAATTCTTGTACATTCTTGATCGCTACACAATTCTACACCTTTCCATCTCTCAAATCTCAACATTTAACCATGAAACCATCAAGATTTGAGGTATTCTCGGGTGACGTCATCATGAAGTTCTCATGAACTTCAAGCTTGACTTCATTCCACCAAGAATAACTCAGATCTGAACTGTTTCCATAAGATTTCACAACAATATCACCTAAATCTAAACTTTTCAAAGGATAAAAGAGTTGAAAGAAATAAACTCAAGTTTTCTCCTTCTTTTACCCTTAAAATCGGTACGAATCTGATCGGTTCTAGTCTTCTACTTGATAATAGTGATGCACTAGTCCTAGATCTGGATTCTACCCCCAAGACACCTGATTACGAGATAAACCAGAATGACCGTTTTGAGTCGCCGACAGATCGAGTTAGGGTGGTTCCTGGCCGGCTTAGTCATGTGAGTAAGAATACGATTCCAAGTGGTTGCCACGTAATCAGAACGTCTCGATAAACGACAACAGAAACCAAGAGTAGACGAATGGAACAACTAGACGAGAGACTGTCCGAACGGACCAGTTGTCTGCACGGACAAGCTGTCCGCATGGACAGACGATCCGGACAGTTGTCACCCGGACGAACTACACATTGGGACCCACATTCAAAGCAAGGTTTGAGTATCGACGAATGAACGATCCGGACGGATGATCTCTGAATGAATTACTCTTCGGATCATGAGATACTAAGACCTTGAATAAATTCAAGCAATGCTCATCCGCACGGACAGACTATCTGGACGGATTGTCTGTCCGCACGAACAACCATCCGGACGGATTACCACTATCCGCACGGATTACCATCCGGACGGATTCCCCAAACTTCAACAAGTGACTCAGCCTCAGAGACGTGTCCGCACGGATCACCATCCGGACGGATTGTTGTCCGCGCGACCGGCTTGAAAGGTAGAGATACTTAAATGTTTTCTAATTGCTACAACGAAAACTTCAAAGCACAAGCCATCATACACAAACACATCCTTAGGAAGAAACAATCCACTCGAATAGTGATCCACACGGACTACTTGTTCGCACGGATAGTTTATCCGCACGAGTGAGTAATCCGGACGGATTGCCACTCGCACGGGTAAATAATCTGGATGGATTGTCACCCGCATGGACAGACAATCCAGACGGAATACCATCCGCACGGATTGCTATCCGCACGAGTGAGTAATCCACACGATCAACTACCCTACCCACTCTCACTTTGTACTGTTTTACGTGCCACTTATCGTTACGTTACCAAATCTATTCAGGCTAACCGTACTCGCTGAGAAGCGCTCCCTTCAATCCATAATCGCGGTGAGTATACTTGAACCCTTTTTGCTTTTAGCACTTTTGGGTGTTACATACGTTATGAATATTCAAACTACAATTATCACACTACTCAAGCTATTTTAACGCTAACCATTAATGCATGTATTACGTGGCTTATGAATGCTTGTTTGTTATGTTTACACATGGAATGTTGTCTACCTGCCTTAGCAACGATAGTACTATAGTTTGGACTCAGCACCCGTTCACACGGGGGTTGTTAAGGATCTTTTACTTGCATGGATTACGGTGGTAATCATGTATTGCGAACTGCCTCGGGCAGTCAACCCGCAGTCATTGGTATCGATGGATCTATGTCGATAACTAACGTGCTTCATTTCACTATGTGTACGTGCTGGTTATGTGTAAACGAATTCGAACTCTATATGCTATTATCAAACTTGTATGCTCACCTTTACATTTTATGTATTGACTTTATTTTAACGTATGTGACAGGTGCCTAGGTTGTTTATATGCTTCTCGGGCTGTGATGAAATCGAAGCTAGGAACTGGAGTCCTAGAAACCAACGAATAAATTAGTTATGTTTAAATCTGAGTTGTCGGAACAGGATATTTGTCTTAATGCTTGTCTGTAATAATTATTTAACTATTTAAGATACGGTATGGGACGTATTATTTAATTAAATGGTAATGATAGTTGTTATGGAAACTTCTGGACAATCTGTTTCGCTCAGTGCCATGCCCCGATGATTCCGCCATCGGTTGGGGTGTGACAGGGTATTCCCTAATTGGTATTATCCTCACAGTTCGTTGTAGAACACGTATTTCGTCTAAATGTCAACTCACCCAGGCTACAAATACACAAGGCTACCCTATGCTAAAAGGGTACCCGTCGCGTCACGCGACAGTCATTCTCTTTTTATTAAATTGTTTCCAAAACCCTATTTTCAAAGTTATTATTACAGGGATTAAGTCTTTGTAATCTTCAAATACTGCCGGTATGTGGGGTTTTGTATACATTACTTGATACCCGTCACCATTGGACAACGGGTTAGCCAATGGGTGATCTGACCATAGTCACAGATATTGTCAAGTGACAAATACCGATTTGGGGTATTTGGTTGATAAAAACATTGTAATCACCCTTAATACTGTATATTATAACAATGTGTCGTTTTATGCAACTTGAATGACTCGCCAGTATTTCCCTGCTGATAAAACCTTTTTAAAACATGTTTCAGGTGATCTGCTGTGATCCAGGAAAAAGTGCCGTGTAGCACTACAAGCTTGAGGAGGTGGCTCAATAAAATAAAGAAACATGTTTTTTTTTTGTAAAAACAGGGATTTCCCAGTGAAATCACCTTTATTGTAATTTATGGGTGTTATCCCCAATTTGTGAAATAAAATAAATTGGGCATTTTCAAGTTTTAAAAAGATCCTGTTAAAAATTCCGCTGCCAACATAATAAGTACCACAGGTTTTTGTCCCGCAGCTCCTGGACCGGGTCACACCGTGACAAGGAGTGTGGGCCGAGAGGATGTAACACCTCGAAAATTCACGTCCTATAATGTATTGACACGTATCATATGTTTAAACGTGTGAAAGAATATTATAAAAGGACTAAAGTTGACAAACATGGAAAGTATGTGAATATCCGTGTTCAAAATGTCAACAGTGAATAAATACACTTCATAATAACCCTACATGATGTTTATAACATCAAACGAATAAATCATGGATCATGCGAAGCTAAAAGTGAGACATTACAAACTACAGGGGTTAAATGTGTCAACATGTTTAAGTTATACCTCTGAGTGACCTTTTGACAAACCCGAAGCTTTGTAACTGTTAAATATGCTCACTAGAATGCACGATATAAATTTCATAAAGTTTCGTTATCGTATGAGAAAGTTATGATCAAATTCGTGTGCGAGGGGTTAAAGCGTTAACATGGAAAGTTATGACTTTTCGGGTAATAACCGAGTGGCCAAGGACTTAGAAAAGTGGGTACAAGTCCTAAAGCCCTTGTAGGTAAATAATAAGGGGTCAAATTGCAAGTAATTAGCTCAATTGACCTTTCGGAAGGGCCAAGAGGTGTGATGCAACAACATGAAAACGTTTTTGTCTGATCAGAGGGTCCAGGCGGGCCGCGTAAGATGTTGATGTATCTTACGCGGGCCGCGTTAACCACCCAGATGCAGAAAATGTGAACAGCCTCCTGTTTATGCGCAGAATCGACCAAAAACAGATATTTTAACATGGTGGGCGACCCCTAAACAGTCCTAGGCATTTAGGGACACATGTTGAAGGGTTGTGGTCAGTGTTAGACATTGGTGTCAACAATCTATGGTGAGAAATTCACTATAAAAGGCCACAAGACTTCAACTCATTCCTCACATCTTCATCTGCACATTTGGAGCATTTCTGGAGCAAAGGATCTTTCTCTAAGCATCACATTTCATGCATAGGACTTCAGTAAGTTGCTAATCCTTTCTTTAATTGAGTTTAGCTTAGTTATCTAGCTAAAAGTCAAACCTTCGTAATTGCGGTTTGACTTCGAGATTAATTAATAATGGCTCAGTCAAATCTCGAATTAAAAGTAGATATAAGTTGGCAATTATGTGGGTAATAAACCCTCAAAAGGGTTCCCCCTGGTTCCCACTCTAACTAGGTCAAATGTCGGGTCAAACTTGTATTTAAAAAGTCAACAGAATGTGTAAATTACAATTTATGCATAATTAACAATGTAGAACACATACAACCCGTTTGATCATTAATATAACTTGGTAATTAGTGTAAGAACATGTCCAAACATGTTCAACCCGACAATTTCCTTTAAATACCCGGTTCGGAACCGAAAGTCACATAGTTTGACTTTCACTTTGACTTTCAGTTCTGACCTGTTTAGGTATGTTTTAGAAATGCCTCAAAGCTTTAATTGGACTAGGTTACATGTTAGTACAACCCTCTGTGATTATACACCTTGGTTCATTAGTTATCCAATTAATATGCATGTTTCCGTTAATTGCTCATATGTTGACCATTATGCCCTGATTACCTTAAAACGTGATTTTTGGAAATGTAAAAGAGTCGAAACTTTAAATACTGATATATAAACTTGTATGCAAAGTTTGACATCAGTTTGAGGTGCAGATTAAGAGTTATGCTCGTTAGCGTAAAATGAAAGCTTTATGTTAATAAAACGGCGTAATTAGCGTATAGCCTAGTTAAGCCTACTTTTTGGTATCAAACTTAATACCCACTGATGAAATATATTATTTTGGGATTTTTGAAGATTTTTAATTAATTTTAGGCTGAGCATAACTCATAGTCGTAGGCTTAATCCGGTAATTGTCGGTTTTGCCCTAACTGGCCATAAAATGAGTTTTACATATCTAAACGACTCCAAACCTTTTGCTACTGATTATATATGTTAAATAAATTATTTTAAGCCTCCTGGAAGTATAAAAATATCAGCTTTATGTATCGAACCCGTAAACGGCTCTTAATCGCCTTATTAAGCGTTTTTAACGCATAGTATGTATTAAAACTATATTGAACATACCCGGGTTGATACCTACTGATATTTTAGGCAAATTAGAATATTTTTACAGTAAGAAAAGGTTGATTAACTCAGACTTCGGTTTTGAGCTTTTCGGCTTATGTGAAATTACCAAAATGCCCCTACGGTGCATAGTTGGTTATAAATGATAAATTTCACACATATACTTTAACCTACTGATATAACTTGGAAAATTGAGTATATATGCTGATTACATCAGGCCTGTAACTCAGGTTAACACTTAAACTCTTTTACAACCTTTAAAATGACCAAACTACCCCTACGGGGCATAGTTTGTGTTTAAATTCGTTTCGGGCATAATAAAAGACATCTTACTGATGTCACAACATATTTGAAGCATATTAACTTAGGAAACCTGTATATGGAACTTACGGACACCCGTTACGCTATTTTCGCATTCGGTTCGGTTTATGTAACAAGTTTACATAAATTAACCGAAATGGGTCAACCCTTATCGGTTTTATCTCAAAATCCAGAATGTGCATGAAGGACCCATATTAAGCAAGTATCTGAACTTGTCGGGTCTAAATCACATTCTATCCGGTCTTCGCTTAATCGTGCGTACGAACCGTATCATTGAAACTAACCGGTCTAAGCTTAAGCTTAATTAAAGATCCGTTAGCATTCTAATAGGTTATTATAAACCTTCGTTCCAGATTAGGAGAACCAGTAAAAGCTACTTGCATTTTGCTTATTGTGATTTATACATTCCTCAAGTAAATACTTTTAACTTATTTTCCCTATACGGGCTTGGGTTACGGTATATAGAATACCGTTTGATCGGGCATCAAATCCTCCATCGTTGGGTGGGTAATTGAATAATTTGATCGGCTCGTTTAAACAGTCTTGTTACTTAAAGCCTTTAGGGGGTTAATGACCATGTCCCGGATATCCTTGGCATCATTTTACGAAATGGCCACGACTTAAGCGCGGGGTGTAGGCGTATACACGTCAGTGCATAAAAGAATAATGTGGTGTGTCTATTGATCTTTAACCCGGACAAGATCCGGGCTACTGAACGCACAAGGAACATGTAATTCGTTCACAAGATTATAATATTAAATAATTCTCCCAAGTTAAATAAAAATGTTTATGCCATGTGCATCCAAACCAATTTTCAACCATTTTCCAAAATGAGTCAGTTGATTGTATTTACCAGTGTAAACTGACGTATTTTCCCAAAAAGATTAAATGCAGGTACTAAGCGTAATTGGCTGGGATTTCTCCTTAGCATCAGTAGAAGTCTCGCAAGCTTAAGATGCCTAAAGTCTGTTGAACTATAAATTCATTTTTATTTTCGATCCGTTTGTGGATAAACTTCCGAATATTGTGACATTGATATTACAATATTAAATTCGGTTATATATCTTACAATTTGCTTCCGCTGTGCATATTAAATATTGTGTTGTTTGACTATTATGTTGCCAACCACGTCACGATACTCCCCACCGGGCCCACCGGTGACACGTGGAAATCGGGGTGTGACAAGTTGGTATCCGAGCCAACACTGAGTGAATTAAACACTAACCTTTCTGTGTTTAATCTCAGCTACACAATTGCACATTTAAAACTTTCGAGTCTAGACAAAGAACATAGGAACAATCCAAATTTGTTTCGGTTTATTTTTAACTTTGTCTTTTATTTATTTTATATGTTCGTGTTATCTCATTCTAATTTGACAGGACTCTTGATAAAAATGCCGCCAAGATTCTTCCGATGGAGAGGACGAGGCAAGGGGCCGATTACCGCCCCCAATGACGATGAGGCAGGACCATCACATGTGCGAGCTCCGTATACTACCGAGAGTGACGACCCTCGGTAGAACAGGAGGAACTTGTTTGAACCAGCCAGACGATTGGTATCACACAGCTCTACACCTCCGGTCCAAAACCCTTACGGGCCACAGCCGGAGTACGAGTCCAACAACCCTCAGCCTTCGTATATACCCTTACAACGATCCTTATCGCATCATTCTTTCGGGGACCCCACACCTGCTTTCAGGGGCCGGTTTAACCCGGCCAATTACATCCAAGAACCCGTGGGTTTTAACCCACTGGGGCCAGAAGATCACTACTCCGGAGATCACGCGGAGGACATGGACGAGGACACTGATCCCGTCGAACCTGCTAGTGGTACGCCAAACCATCCCATCGAGATCTCCGACGGATCTTTTTTCCACGGATCACCCTATGGTGGTCCAGACAGCTTCCAAGCCATGTTCAACCGGCACGAATGGTACTTTACACCTCCTCTCCATTCACCACCTCAGCAGCAGCAGCCGTAACAACAACAGTATCCCTCTGTGGATTCCAGATTCGTGGCAGTCACGCCACCGCCTCCACCGCCGCCAGTGCAGCCGGCACCTCCGCAACCGCCGAGGCGAAGGAGAACCGGTGCGCGCATGTCGTCACGAGCAGGGGATTTCCATTTCAGTTCCCCACGTCAATCCAGTGGCAGTCACTATCCGCCACATCAGGAGGACCCACAAATGGGTGGACCCTCTAACCCAGCTGTACCGCAGCCGCCACCAATGCGTTTTGACAACCCAATTCCAGCATATACGGGTTCCATGGCATACAACCCGTTTGAGCCGCCGGTATACACCAACTACGGTTACGCGGAAGCCGATCCCTACATGGTAGCGGTAAATTATAACGCCTTGCACCCGGAAGGACCGTACGGAGCGCCATGGGGAGTAGGTTACCCGACTCATGGGTACCAGATACCCCCTAGGCCTATTATTCGGACGCAATCACAGCCACCACGGTTTTCTCCCCCAGAACGGGAGGAGATTCTTCAGAGACTGGATCAGGTGGAGCGGGACTTCCATCGTGATCGCAGGGAGAGACAGAGCTTCTTCCAAGGATTAACAAGCCTCATCAAAGGGAAGAGCAAGAAGGATCATTAAATCCTTCCACTGTTATTGTATTTCCTTGTAACGATTGAGCCCCTGCGTGCGCCTGTATTTGCTGTATTTGTTTAAGCCCCTGCGTGTGTATTTATGTATGTTTGTTTTGACCCCTGCGTGGGTCTATCTTTCGTTAACCCCTGCGAGGGTATGATGTTTGCTTAAAGTCCCTGCGTGGACTAGTATGTTTGATTAAAGTCCCTGCGTGGACTAGCATGTTGATTGACCCCTGTGTGGGTAATTGTTCGTTGAAAAAGACCCGTTTAGGGCAGAGTGTAATATTTTAATAAATTAATAGAATGTTTGTCTTATAAATTTCATGTTGCCATTATGTGCATAAATAAATTATAAATGAAATAAATAAATTAAAATCATTCCTTTTGAAATAATCTGCCTATGTAATTATTAATTAAGAATCTTAAAAGTGAAACCTAGCCTTCAGGTCATTTTAAGGCCGGGCCAAGATGGTAAGACCTGTTCAAAAGATTTAAATCCAAGTTAACATCTGAAAACATGTTAACATTCCTGGCAGACGTGATTCGTTAAAATGACACGTCATTTTTATATATATATATATAAGGATTCCTTAAAAGGTTCCTAACCTAATTTAATGATCTCTGAATCATGGGTTAAGATCATCAATTAAGATGATTATATTTTACCATACGTTGGTAATATAATGCCTACGGGCCTTGCTCATTTCTACATGAGCCAAAAGACAGTGGTAGCGATGACTCCCTGTCCGAAAAAGGTAATAAACTATATTCAAACCTTAAAAGCCTTGATTCTCTGAAATCTTAGCTTATAATTTATAAATGTCCTTGAGACTAGGCCTTTTTGTGCCACAAATAAAACTGTATTGTTTTATAATTAGGATAAATTATAATAGAGATCCTAAATAAATATGATTTATAAATTAACCAAATATGGTCTCTGTTTACCATGGTTAATGAATTGCCATAAAAGACAATTCCATAATAAACTCCCAAGTAAACTATTGTCCTTGTTTTCTGTAACAGTTCAATTAAAATGGCTAATTCAGACGAAATTAATAGCCATCCCGTGGAGGAAAATGATAACGCCCGAATTACTTTGACGGGTGCTGAATTGAAAGCGCTAGTTGATGGCGCAGTTACAAGGGCCTTGGAGCGGCAGTATGAAGATTATAGTGGGACTCGGAGTAGGACCCTATCTACGCCGCATTCAAAGCCCAAAACACAATCTGAGGCTCACAGCAAGCCACCTCCCAAAAATGATGGACCCAAGAAAGATGGTGATGATCGTCAGTCCACCAACCATCAAAGTGTCCCATCTCAACAAATAGTACTGAATCAAGAACCCCGTAACAAGGGTTGCTCCTATAAGTACTTCATTTCTTGTAAGCCCAGAGATTTTACTGGGGAAAAGGGAGCCATCGACTGCATGACGTGGCTAGACGAGATGGACACGGTTGTGGATATCAGCGGATGCGCTGAGAGGGATGTGGTCAAGTTTGTGTCGCAGTCATTTAAGGGTGAAGCTTTAGCATGGTGGAGATCTCTGATTCAAGCCACCAGAAAAATCCCATTGTACAATATGTCATGGGATCAATTTGTTGCCCTTATCAGGGAAAGTTACTGCCCTCAGCATGAGGTGGAGAAGATAGAATCTGATTTTCTATCATTGGTGATGGCAAACCTTGACTGTCAAGCTTACCTAACGAGCTTCAACACAATGTCCCAGTTGGTTCCTTATCTGGTGACCCCGGAACCAAAAAGAATATCTCGTTTTATCGGTGGTTTAGCCCCCGAAATAAAGGCAAGCGTAAAGGCTTCTCGGCCAGCTACCTTCAGGTCTGTAGCTGACATATCTTTGTCACTTACTCTAGATGCGGTCCGACAAAGATCGCTGAGAAACAAAGAGGCTGAGAAGAGAAAGCGTGAAGATGATAGTTCACGAAGATCGAACAAGAAGCACCGTGGGAAGGGTGACAACAAGAAAGGATCAGAGTCAAGGAAAGATGGGCATCATTCTGGTGAGAAGCCCAAATGCAAGATTTGCAAGAAACAGCACTATGGAAAGTGCAGACTCGAGTCGAACTCGCAGGCTCAGTCAAAAACCTATGCATGTGGAATATGCAAATCCACGGATCACAAAACCTTGGATTGCAAGAAGATGAAAGACGCAACGTGCTACCGTTGCAATGAAAAGGGGCTCATTAAGACCAACTGCCCTAAATACACCAAGAAGCCTGAAGAGGCCAAGAAGACTAATGCTAGAGTCTTCAGAATGGATGCAAAGGAAGCAGTCCATGATGACAATGTGATAACAGGTACATTTCTTATAAATAAAGTTTATGCAAGAGTGCTTTTCGATTCAGGAGCTGATAAGTCATTTGTAGATAATAAGTTTTGTAAATTGCTGAATTTACCTGTTAAAAACTTAAGAGTGAAATATGAGGTGGAATTGGCTGATGGCACCATAGAAACCGCCTCAACCATATTAGATGGATGTTTCATATCCATTAAGAACCACTCTTTTCCTTTGTCATTACTTCCTTTGAATTTAGCTGGTTTTGACATTGTTCTGGGTATGGACTAGTTATCTCATAACCAGGCCCAAATCGTCTGTAATAAAAAGCAAGTGGTGATCAAGACTCCGTCTGGTGAACCACTTACTATTCAGGGAGATACACGGTATGGATTGCCTGAATAAGTGACTATGCTCAAGGCCTCCAAGTGTTTGAAGAAGGGTTGTGTCATCTACATGGCACAGGTGACTATCGATGAACCAAAGCCCAAGGTTGAAGAAATCCCTGTCATTTCTGAATACCCAGAAGTTTTTCCCGAAGATCTACCTGGTTTACCACCAGATAGACAAGTTGAATTCAGAATCGACATCATCCCCGGAGCAACACCTGTTGCTAGAGCACCGTACAGATTGGCACCCACAGAAATGAAGGAGTTGAGGACGCAGCTAGATGAATTAATGGCTAAAGGTTTCATTAGACCTAGTTCATCTCCTTGGGGAGCGCCAATCCTGTTTATCAAGAAGAAGGATGGATCGATGCGTCTGTGCATCGATTACCGTGAGCTTAATAAAGTCACAGTCAAGAATAGGTATCCTTTGCCCAGGATCGACGATTTGTTCGATCAGCTTCACGGGGCAAGTTATTTCTCGAAGATTGATTTGAGGTCAGGCTACCATCAGTTGAAGGTTAAAGATGAAGATGTTCACAAGACTGCATTTAGGACTCGTTACGGTCACTACGAGTTCCTAGTGATGCCTTTTGGGCTCACTAATGCACCAGCCGCGTTCATGGATCTCATGAATCGCGTCTGCAAGCCTTACTTGGATAAATTCGTCATCATTTTCATTGATGACATCCTCATCTACTCGAAGAACCAAGCTGACCATGAGAAGCACCTTCGATGCATTCTGGAATTACTTCAGCAAGAGAAGCTCTATGCCAAATTCTCTAAATGTGAATTCTGGCTTCGAGAAGTCCAATTCCTTGGACACGTGGTTAGTGAGCATGGTATCCAAGTGGATCCCGCTAAGGTTGAAGCAGTAATGAACTGGCAAGAGCCAAAGATGCCTACAGAGATTCGTAGCTTCCTGGGATTGGCAAGATATTACAGGCGTTTCATTGAAAAATTTTCAAGGATTGCTGCACCCCTAACCTCCTTAACTAAGAAGAAGGTTAAGTTTGTTTGGGGCCCTAAGCAGCAAGAATCCTTTGATATTCTGAAGCAAAAGTTGAGCAACGCCCCAGTACTGACATTGCCAGATGGAATAGAAGAATTTGTGGTTTATTGTGATGCTTCGCACACTGGCATGGGGTGTGTGCTTATGCAGAAAGGCAAAGTTATTGCCTACGCTTCACGACAATTGAAAGTGCATGAAAAGAATTACACCACCCATGACTTGGAGTTGGGTGCCATTGTATTTGCACTAAAGCTTTGGAGGCACTATCTTTATGGTGTCAAGTGTGTGATCTATTCTGCTCACAAGAGCCTCCCGCATCTGTTTAATCAGAAAGAATTAAACATGAGCCAACGCCGTTGGATGGAGACTTTAAATGATTATGATTGTGAAATCAAATACCATCCAGGCAAGGCGAATGTAGTCGCTGATGCCTTGAGTCGAAAGGAAAGGGTGAAACCCATCCGAATCAATGCCAAGAGCATTGAAGTAAAGAATAATTTAATTGAAAGGTTGTTAGCTGCACAGAAGGATGCTGTGTTGGAAGCTAACTATCCTAATGAAAAGTTAGGAGTAACTGAGGAGCAGTTATCTCTTAGCAAGGACGGACTTCTGAAATTGAATGGACGAATATGGGTTCCAATTTATGGAAGACTTCGTGATGTTATCCTCCAGGAAGCCCATAGTTCCAAATATTCCGTTCATCCTGGAGCTGATAAGATGTACCAGGATCTAAAGGTAAATTATTGGTGGATAGGCTTGAAGAAGTCTGTAGCTACCTATGTAGCTAAATGCTTGACGTGTGCACAAGTCAAGGCAGAACATCAAAAGCCGTCAGGTTTACTACAACAGCCTGAACTTCCTATGTGGAAGTGGGAAATGGTGACGATGGATTTCATCACCAAGTTACCAAAGACAAGGAAAGGCAATGATACAATATGGGTGATAGTTGATAGACTGACTAAGTCAGCACATTTCTTACCCATCAAGGAGACTTATAGCTCCGACATGTTATCCCACTTATACGTGGATAAGATTGTAGCCTTGCATGGCATACATGTGTCTATTATCTCTGACAGAGATACTAGATACACGTCACATTTTTGGAAAAGCTTCCAACAATCTTTGGGCACGCGTTTGAACTTTAGTACGGCTTACCATCCTCAGACAGACGGTCAGAGTGAGCATACTATTCAAACGTTGGAAGACATGCTACACGCATGTGTGATCGATTTAGGTGCTAGTTGGAATAACCACCTGCCGTTAATTGAGTTCTCCTACAACAATAGCTACCACACCAGCAATAAGGCTGCGCCTTTTGAGGCATTATACGGTAGAAAGTGTAGATCGCCCGTTTGTTGGGCAGAAGTTTGAGATGTCCAATTATCAGGACCAGAGATAGTGTTCGAAACGACGGACAAGATTGTCCAGATTCGTGACCGTCTCAAAGCTGCCCGAGATAGGCAGAAGAGTTACGCACATCCAAAGCGTAAAGCTTTTCACTTCGAAGTAGGTGACAAGGTGTTACTTAAAGTGTCACCCTGGAAGGGAGTGATGCGGTTTGGTAAGAAAGGCAAGCTAAGCCCGAGATACACAGGACCTTTCGAGGTTATCAAACGTGTCGGGTCAGTTGCCTATAAGCTAAACTTACCAGAAGAGCTCAGTGGAATTCACAATGTGTTCCACATCTGCAATCTGAAGAAGTGTTTCGCTGACGAATCACTGGTTATACCACATACAGATGTGCATATAGACGAGAGCTTAAAATTTGTGGAAAAACCATTGTCGATTGAGGATCGACAGGTTAAGAAGCTTCGTAGGAAGCATGTACCTATGGTAAAGGTCAAATGGGATGCCCGTAGAGGTCCCGAATTCACGTGGGAGGTTGAATCCACGATGAAAGAAAAGTACCCTTATTTATTTCAGTAAATCTCGGGCCGAGATTTATTTTAAGGGGGTGAGGATGTAACACCTCGAAAATTCACGTCCTATAATGTATTGACACGTGTCATATGTTTAAACGTGTGAAAGAATATTATAAAAGGACTAAAGTTGACAAACATGGAAAGTATGTGACTATACGTGTTCGAAATGTCAACAGTGAATAAATATACTTCATAATAACCCTACATGATGTTTATAACATCAAACGAATAAATCATGGATCATGCGAAGCAAAAAGTGAGACATTACAAACTACAGGGGTTAAATGTGTCAACATGTTTAAGTTATACCTCTGAGTAACCTTTTAACAAACCCGAAGTTTTGTAACTGTTAAATATGCTCACTAGAATGCACGATATAAATTTCATAAAGTTTCGTTATCGTATGAGAAAGTTATGATCAAATTGGTGTGCGAGGGGTTAAAGCGTTAACGTGGAAAGTTATGACTTTTCGGGTAATAACCGAGTGGCCAAGGACTTAGAAAAGTGGGTACAAGTCCTAAAGCCCTTGTAGGTAAATAATAAGGGGTCAAATTACAAGTAATTAGCTCAATTGACCTTTCGGAAGGGCCAAGAGGTGTGATGCAACAACATGAAAACGTTTTTGTCTGATCAGAGGGTCCAGGCGGGCCGCGTAAGATGATGATGTATCTTACGCGGGCCGCGTTAACCGCCCAGATGCAGAAAATGCGAACAGCCTCCTGTTTATGCGTAGAATCGACCAAAAACAGATATTTTAACATGGTGGGCGACCCCTAAACAATCCTAGGCATTTAGGGACACATGTTGAAGGGTTGTGGTCAGTGTTAGACATTGGTGTCAACAATCTATGGTGAGAAATTCACTATAAAAGGCCACAAGACTTCAACTCATTCCTCACATCTTCATCTGCACATTTGGAGCATTTCTGGAGCTAAGGATCTTTCTCTAAGCATCACATTTCGTGCATAGGACTTCAGTAAGTTGCTAATCCTTTCTTTAATTGAGTTTAGCTTAGTTATCTAGCTAAAAGTCAAACCTTCGTAATTGCGGTTTGACTTCGAGATTAATTAATAATGGCTCAGTCAAATCTCGAATTAAAAGTAGATATAAGTTGGCAATTATGTGGGTAATAAACCCTCAAAAGGGTTCCCCCTGATTCCCTCTCTAACTAGGTCAAATGTCGAGTCAAACTTGTATTTAAAAAGTCAACAGAATGTGTAAATTACAATTTATGCATAATTAACAATGTAGAACACATACAACCTGTTTGATCATTAATATAACTTGGTAATTAGTGTAAGAACATGTCCAAACATGTTCAACCCGACAATTTCCTGTAAATACCCGGTTCAGAACCGAAAGTCACATAGTTTGACTTTTACTTTAACTTTCAGTTCTGACCCGTTTAGGCATGTTTTAGAAATGCCTCAAAGCTTTAATTGTACTAGGTTACATGTTAGTACAACCCTCTCTGATTATACACCTTGGTTCATTAGTTATCCAATTAATATTCATGTTTCCGTTAATTGCTCATATGTTGACCATTATGCCCTGATTACCTTAAAACGTGATTTTTGGAAATGTAAAAGAGTAGAAACTTTAAATACTAATATATAAACTTGTATGCAAAGTTTAACATCAGGTTGAGGTGTAGATTAAGAGTTATGCTCGTTAGCGTAAAATGAAAGCTTTATGTTAATAAAACGGCGTAATTAGCGTATAGCCTTGTTAAGCCTACTTTTTGGTATCAAAATTAATACCCACTGATGTAATATATTATTTTGGGATTTTTGAAGATTTTTAATTAATTTTAGGCTGAGCATAACTTATAGTCGTAGGCTTAATCCGGTAATTGTCGGTTTTGCCCTTACGGGCCATAAAATGAGTTTTACATATCTAAACGACTCCAAACCTTTTACTACTGATTATATATGTTAAATAAATTATTTTAAGCCTCCTGAAAGTATAAAAATATCAGCTTTATGTATCGAACCCGTAAACGGCTCTTAATCGCCTTATTAAGCGTTTTTAACGCATAGTATGTATTAAAACTATATTGAACATACCCGGGTTGATACCTACTGATATTTTAGGAAAATTAGAATATTTTAACAGTAAGAAAAGGTTGATTAACTCAGACTTCGGTTTTGAGATTTTCGGCTTATGTGAAATTACCAAAATGCCCCTACGGTGCATAGTTGGTTATAAATGATAAATTTTACACATATACTTTAACCTACTGATATAACTTGGTAAATTGAGTATATTTTCTGATTACATCAGGCCTGTAAATCAGGTTAACACTTAAACTCTTTTACAACCTTTAAATTGACCAAACTACCCCTACGGGGCATAGTTTGTGTTTAAATTCGTTTCGGGCATAATAAAAGACATCTTACTGATGTCACAACATATTTGAAGCATATTAACTTAGGAAACCTGTATATGGCTCTTACGGACACCCGTTACGCTATTTACGCATTCGGTTCGGTTTATGTAACAAGTTTACATAAATTAACCAAAACGGGTCAACCCTTATCGGTTTTATCTCAAAATCCAGAATGTGCATGAAGGACCCATATTAAGCAAGTCTCTGAACTTGTCGGATCTAAATCACATTCTATCCGGTGTTCGCTTAATCGTGCGTACGAACCGTATCGTTGAAACTAACCGGTCTAAGCTTAAGCTTATTTAAAGATCCGTTAGCATTCTAATAGGTTATTATAAACCTTCGTTCCAGATTAGGAGAACCAGTAAAAGCTACTTGCATTTTGCTTATTGTGATTTATACATTCCTCAGGTAAATACTTTTAACTTAGTTTCCCTATACGGGCTTGGGTTACGGTATATAGAATACCACTTGATCAGGCATCAAATCCTCTACCGTTGGGTGGGTAATTGAATAATTTGATCGGCTCGTTTAAACAGTCTTGTTACTTAAAGCCTCTGGGGGGTTAATGACCATGTCCCGGATATCCTTGGCATCATTTTACGAAATGGCCACGACTTAAGCGCGGGGTGTAGGCGTATACCCGTTAGTGCACAAAAGAATAATGTGGTGTGTCTATTGATCTTTAACCCGGACAAGATCCGGGCTACTGAACGCACAAGGAACATGTAATTCGTTCACAAGATTATAATATTAAATAATTCTCCCAAGTTAAATAAAAATGTTTATGCCATGTGCATCCAAACCAATTTTCAATCATTTTCCAAAATGAGTCAGTTGATTGTATTTACTTGTGTAAACTGACGTATTTTCCCAAAAAGATTAAATGCAGGTACTAAGCGTAATTGGCTGGGATTTCTCCTTAGCATCACTAGAAGTCTCGCAAGCTTAAGATGCCTGAAGTCTGTTGAACTATAAGTTCATTTATATTTTCGATCCGTCTGTGGATAAACTTCCGAATATTGTGACATTGATATTACAATATTAAATTCGGTTGAATTATATCTTACAATTTGCTTCCGCTATGCATATTAAATATTGTGTTGTTTGACTATTATGTTGCCAACCACGTTACAATACTCCCCATCAGGGCCACCGGTGACACATGGAAATCGGGGTGTGACAGAGGAGTGTGACAAAGATGAGATGTACGGCCCAACTTGGGCTTGTGCGATTGGGTTGTGTTGTGCGACCAGAATTATATTACACATACATACTTATCATATTCATAAACATTCGCATGCAATCAAATTAACACACCAACTATTCGAGTAACATACATTCAAATTACATCAAAGCACAAAGAAAGGCTCTAAATTATGAGTTGTCACATCTTCCCCAAGTTGAAAGAAATTTCGTCCCGAAATTTAGCACGTAGCTACTAAGGAAGCTAGTTAGGTTGCGTGGTTTCCTGGTTTTCCTGGGGTGTCACATCCTTCCCCCGTTGGTTTGGAATTTTGTCCCAAAATTCCACAGTAGCTTCAGCCTCAGTAGTGGTTTCAGTTTTCTAGAACAACTGGGGATAGTTGTCTTTCATTTGGTCTTCTCGTTCCCAGGTAAACTCTGGGCCACGACAGGAGTTCCAATGAACTCGAACAATGGGTATTCTGGTACGTTTGAGAACCTTAACATCTCAGTCTATAATCTCTACTGGTTCCTCAACGAATCGCAGCTGATCATCGATGGTGAGTTCCTTGAGAGGAACTATGAAGGTCTCATCTGACAGGAACTTCTTCAGATTTGACACATGGAATACGCTATGAACTCCACTAAGTTCTTCAGGTATATTCAATCTATAGGCCACCTTGCCAATTCTCTTAGTGATTTCAAAAGGTCCAACATAACATGGATTTAGCTTGCCTCGTTTACCAAAACGAATCACACCTTTCCAAGGTGAAACTTTAAGTAGCACTCGATCCCCAACCTGGAACTCGAGTGGTTTCATGCGCTTATCAGCATAGCTTTGCTGAGGGTCACGAGCTGCCGCCATTCGTTGTCGTATTTGGGCAATCTTTTATGTCGTGTCGACGACGAGTTCTGGGCCAGTGATTTGACTGTCACCAACTTCTGCCCAGCATTCGGGTGATTGGCATTTCCGTCCATACAACGCCTCGAACGGAGCAGCCTGGATGCTAGTGTGGTAACTGTTGTTATATGAAAACTCTACCAAAGGTAGGTATCTTTCCCAGCCGTTACCAAAGTCGATTACACATGCTCGAAGCATGTCTTCAAGAGTTTGAATGGTGCGTTCCGTCTGTGGATGATATGCTGTGCTCATGTCTAGACGTGAGCCAAAGGATTTATCCATAGCTTGCCACAAATCAGAGGTAAAACGTGGATCACGATTAGAAATGATGGAGGTTGGCGCCCCGTGCCTCGAGGCCACTTCCTTCAGGTAGACGTCTGCTAGAGTAGAGAACTTATCCGTTTCTTGGATAGCCAGGAAGTGTGCAGACTTGGTTAATCGATCCACTAACACCCAAATGTTATCGTTTCCTTGTTAGGATCTAGGTATACCAGTAATGAAGTCCATGGAAATTTGCTCCCATTTCCATGGGGATCTCTAGTTGCTGAAGTAGGCCTTATGGCTTCTGGTGTTCAAACTTGACCCTAGCGCAGGTCAAACATTTACTAAATAGGTCGCTATGCTAGCTTTCATGTGGGGCCACCAGTACGTAGTTTGAGATCGTGGTACATCTTGTCCGAACCAGGGTATTGAGTAACGAGACTTGTGTGCTTCATCCATCACAAGCTCACGTAGATTACTAGAAAATGGAACACAGATGCGCCCCGCTAAGTAGTAAGCACCGTCTTCCTTTAGTTCTAACCGTCTCTCCAATCCTAGCAGGGACTCAGCCTTGATGTTCTCTTCTTTCAATGCTTCGACCTGAGCGTCACGAATTTGGGAAGGAAGACTAGAGTGGATGGTAAGCTGTAACGCACGTACACGCTTAGGTTTGGTTTCCTTTCGAGTGAGGGCGTCAGCCACCACATTAGCTTTGCTTGGTTGGTACTTGATCGTGCACTCATAATCGTTAAGGAGTTCGACCCATCGACGCTACCGCATGTTCAACTCCTTCTGATCGAAGATATGCTGGAGACTCTTGTGATCGGTGTAAATGGTGCACTTGGTACCGTACAAGTAATGTCTCCATATCTTAAGAGCAAACACTACCGCTCCCAACTCCAAGTCATGAGTAGTGTAGTTCTTTTCGTGAACTTTAAGTTGGCGTGATGCGTAAGCAATGACTTTCTTACGTTGCATCAACACACACCAAGACCTTGGATTGACGCATCACAATAAACCACAAAATCGTCTGTGCCTTCAGGTAACGAGAGTATAGGTGCGCTACAAAGCTTCGACTTCGGTTGCTGAAACGCATTTTCCTGTGCATCACCCCAACGGTAGGTGATACCCTTCTGAGTAAGAGGCTGCGCAATCTTTGAGAAATCCTTGATGAACCTTCTGTAGTAACCCGCCAAACCCAAGAATTAACAGATTTCAGTTGGTGTTCGAGGTGCAGGCCAATTCCTGATTGAGTCAACCTTGGATGGATCAACATGAATCCCATCCTTATTAACCACGTGGCCTAGGAAATGGACTTCACAAACAAAACTGGTGCTCCTCATGGAGAAGAGCTAGGACGAGTGAAACCCTTGTCCAAGTGCTCTTGTAGTTGCATGGACAGTTCTTCTAGTTCTGATGGGGCTAAGCGATAAGGTGCACGAGCTATAGGCGCTGCTCCAGGAGCTAGCTCGATTTGAAACTCGACCTAACGATGAGGCGGAAGACCAGGTAATTCCTCAGGAAAGTCGCGTACGATCGGAATATCTTCAATCTTCTTTTCCTTTGCTGAGGTGTCAGAAACGAGAGCTAGAATGGCAGTGTGGCCCTTTCGCCGATACTTCGGGCCTTAACGAAAGAGATGATGCCTACGACACCGCCACTCTTATCACCATGAATAACGAGGGGTTCCTTACGAAAACGAGGAATGCGGGCGATTTTCTCCATGCAAAGAATCTCTGCTCGATGTTGGGATAACCAATTCATCCCAATGACGACGTCGAAGCTACCAAGAACGATGGGGATAAGATCGATAGAGAAGGTCTGGCCAGCTAAAGCGAGATTACAACCTTTAACTATGTGTGTGGCCTCAAGACTGTTACCGTTGGCTAGTTCTTCAACATGCTTGGTGTCTAAGGGGATTGGGGTACGCTTAAGCACCTGACTAACTTTTAAGGACACATAACTAGTATCGGCACCTGAATCGAATAAAATAGAAACAAAGAAGTCATCCAGTAGGAACTTACCCGTCACGACGTTGGGATTGTTCCCTGCTTCAGCTTGCCTAATCACGAACTCACGTCCTCTGGCACCATCACCATCCTTGTTGTCCTGGTTGCTGTTTCCATTACCCTGGTTGTTACTATTGTTGTTGCGATCCTGATTCAGCTGTGGGCATTTTCTTTTAAAGTGACCCTCTCCTCCACACTGAAAGCACCCCATATTGTTACCCTATTGTTGTTGCTGCTGCTTGTTCTGTGGAGCTTGTTGCTGCTGCTGACGATTCTGACTCGCAGGATATGGGCTCCTGCAATCCCTAGCCCCATGCCCTTTCTTATTGCACCGTTGACAACGTTTCCTTACGCATGACCCGCTGTGGTGCCATTGGCACTTGATGCACTTCGGCTTATTCCCTAGGTATCCAACCTGATTTTGGTCGTTCAGCCTACGCTGCTTGAGTTTATTTTGCGAATCTTGTTGTTGCATAAAGCTAGGACCCTCACCTTGGTAATTATTCCATATACGCTTATTGCTACCAAAAGCATTTGTAGTAGTAAAGTTACGCTTGGGCAGTTTGCCCTCTTCCACCGCCTGATGGGTGAGTTGGTGCGCCAAATGGACGACTTGCTGGATCGTGGTGGGATTGGCCGCAATTACTGAACTTTGAATTTCCGGGACTAAGCCTCTAAGGTAGAGCTCGATTCGTTTATAGGTAGGCTGTGACAAGTTAGGACATAAGGCAGCCAAGTCGTTGGACCTTTTTGTGTACGCCTCATTCTCTGATCCTTCCATGTTCAAACCATAATACTCCACTTCAAGTTTCAGAATGTCGTCCTTGTGACAGAATTCTTCCTTGATCAAATCCTTGAAGTCGCTCCAGGGGGTAGCGTTTGCGTCCGCCAACCCGAGCATCTGAACTTGCGTGTTCCACCAGGAAAACGCTTTCCTTTGTAAGGTGCTAGCAGCGTACTCTACTCGTTTGCTGGTAGGGCTCTCACTTTCCTTGAATGCAGATTCGACCCTTCGGATCCAGTGTAGGAGACCTATCGCTCCTTCGGTGCCATCGAATGGGTGAGGTTTGCATTCCAAGAATGCCCTTGAAGGTGCCAAATTGGGTGTGTGGGGGTTGGCCCCCTGATTGGGTTGCTAAAGCCTCAGCGACCCGAGCATCTATCAGGGTCACTAACTGGTCCTGCGTCAGGTGAATCTCACCACCACGTTCTCCTCCGCGTCCACTCATGATCTTCACACTCAAAGAGTATAAATGAGAATGAGGATGTAGGAGTGCGAAAAGAATGACAGATGAAAGTGAGCACATAAGGTTTCAGACAACAAGGTGCATGTCAAGAGGGTACATTAAAGCTAATAAGAAATATGCTACTATGTTAACCAAGCATACCATAATCAATACACTACGTAAACTAACAGACAGGCAATACAATTATAAACCATATCACCTATAGTGTTGAGTCTTGCACGTGGAGCGAAGTGTCGTTGTGGATCGTTTAGCACTGTACAGGTTGTAGTCTGGTTTTGTCAAAAAGCTTTTCCCCTTTTTTTTTAAAACCAAGTTCACTATAACCAATGGCTCTGATACCAATCTGTCACACCACCAAATTCCACCAGCGAAGTATCACCGCAGGGAGCATGACATGACCAGGATCAAGCAACCAATCATATTGAACAATGTATAAAAGTAAATATAAACCAACCACAATATAATTGGTGTCCAAAAGAAATTAACCAAGTTCAAGTTATCAGCGGAAGCATAAAGTTTAAAGCCAAAACATAAGTTATAAGTTCATAAAGTTTAACATGGAACTCAACAGTCCATGTCCCACAACGACCTCTCTTTCTCGTGCAAGCTCCAAGTAAACACCTAACGACCTGCAATGCATATAGTAACGAATCAACAACAAAATTTTGCGAGTTCACAGTTGGTGTCCATTTTAAAGTTGTTCCAAAAACAATAAGTTATCTCGAAAACCATGAGTTAACCATTTCCTTGTTTCCCATATCATAAACAGTGGGGACTACCCCATGTTAACCACTAGACCCGTTACCATATCGACCACTGACTGAAGACATGTTTATGTGCCCTGCGTCAATGTCTATCATCATTGACTAAGTGCCCAGATCCATTAGTCCACTCTCGTCCTCTGCGGAACGGTGTAAGGCTTGTTAAACCTATTAGCATTATTTAACTAATGACCCGTTCGCCATTGGCCCGACGATTAAGTCGATATAAAAATGAGGGACTTCATGATAGAGTTTTGTCTAGTAAGTTAAAGGTTGTCCTACCCAAGGAGGACCGAGGTACATATTCTACCCAAGGAGAATATGTAGGTTTCATTTTAGTTCCTTAACCCATTCCCCAACCACCGGGAATCCCATGCCTTGTAGAAAGTGTGGACTCACCTTAGGTTAGCTCGGTAGATACACAAAAAGGTCACTTGAGCTATATGTGGTCAACCACGTCCTAACATGGTTACCATACAAGACAGGTCTAGGTTCAAGTAGTGCACATAAGTTTACACAAAAGCTAGCAGGTTACGAACACGTAATGATCATGGCAAACACATTGAACACATTAACATATTAACAGTAGCAGTCATGCACATCATACCCAAACTTGTGTGACTCAAATGATTGGGCTCGCACAAGTTCAATGGCCTAACAATCTTGTGCGATTCAATAATTGAAGCCCACTAAACCTTCGGCCCAACCTGTTGTGCGTCCAACACAATCTTGTGCGACTCACAATGGGTTGTACGACTGAAACAAGCCTGACCCAAGAATAAATGAAATCCATACCCCATACAGCCTAACATATAAACAGATAATCAACTTGTGCGGTCCATTTGATCTTGTGCGACCCGAATTAACTTGTATGATCGGATTTTTGGGCTGTTGGCCCAACAACTTAACATTAAAGTGGCCCAACATCATGTGCGATCAGCACAGCCTTGTACGATCCACAAGATGTTGTGCGACTGTGCTAAAAGGGCTTGTACAGTGTGCCTACCCAGTTGTACCCTAACATATCTTGTGCGACTAGCCTTGTGCGACTGGCTTGTGCGATCGGTTTTAACATTCCTTAATTCTTGCAATTTAGTTACAATCATTCAAACAGTTTCCAATTTCCATTCGATCAATCAATGCTAACAGTTTCCAACTTTGCCATAGGTCGATTAAATCAAGACTTTATCATCTAATTACTTATGAATCCCTAATCATAATCAAAGTATCAACAACAACTTATAATATTTAACTATCAGATTATTGGTTTCAATACTTCTTGTTCGACCATACAATTGATCCTATTATGCATACATACAGCCGATTAAACCTATGTTCGATTCTAGATCAATATTTACATTATACCACTTTATCATTTAAGCTCATGTACACACAATCATTCATGATCCTACTAATCAAGAGTCCTGTATCATCATCTGAAATCATAGCAATCACAATATCAATTAACATAAGATCTCAATATCAATTAATGTAAGATCACAATATCAATTAACATAAGATCATAGAAATCGTAACATCATAGCAACTAATCAAAGGTATAAAACTAACCGAAGTGTGAAGTGGATCAAGATGAGAGGCTTCGGTTGAAGGAGATGTTTTCGTCGAACAAGGGAGAGGAGAAGAGAGAACTAGGGTTTTGTGTGAGTGGAGTATTTGCAAAATAATGAGAACAAACCCCACACATGGGTGTTTGTATGCATATAAAAGGAGTGGGCCGAACCCTTCCTTGGGCTGCCTTTGATTTCAAATTCAAGGAGTGTGGCTGAGAGGAGTGTGACAAAGATGAGATGTACGGCCCAACTTGGGCTTGTGCGATAGGGTTGTGTTGTGCGACCAGAATTATATCACACATACATACTTATCATATTCATAAACATTCGCATGCAATAAAATTAACACACCAACTATTGGAGTAACATACATTCAAATTACATCAAAGCACAAAGAAAGGCTCTAAATTACGAGTTGTCACATCATCCCCAGTTGAAAGAAATTTCGTCCCGAAATTTAGCATGTAGCTACTGAGGAAGCTAGTTAGGTTGCGTGGTTTCCTGGTTTTCCTGGGGTGTCACAGATAAAAATTAAAATATAATTAGAAAAAAAAAACTAAATGAATTAAAAACATATATTATATATAATATAAGGGGGTTAAAATAAAAATGATTAAGTTACTTTTTATCTTGTTAGAATCATGCTATAGTGGAATAACTAAACCATACAAAAGGTGATGTCGCGTTAGCACCACGTAAGTATTGATACAATAACTAAACCATCAAATAACTAAGCAATGAGGCTGTAACACCCCAACTCGGCTTGAGCTGACGTGTCGCTTGTACAGTACATCAAAGCTTAAAACATCATTTCATAAATTGTAAAACTTTTCATTATTTCATATAAATAAAAAATATAGTACAAAACATTTTAAATTTTATGAAAATCCATGTGTGTCTTTATTCCCTCGAACCATCCATCCAAGTCTTCCTGAATATCCTTGCAACCTAACGTACATAAGAAGGAAAATGTATGCCTGAGTAAACGGTCAGTGGGACAACAACAATGCAATATACATTTTCTTAAGAATATCTATATATCAGACAATATATATAACACATGTTCAGTTAGTCACCTTCAGTGCGTCACATTCAGTAGTTCAATGCGTAGTCAGTTCACATTCAGTGCGTCACTTAATCACATTCAATAGTTTGCATTCAGTTTTTTGGTGCGACAGAATCAGTAGTTCTGTGCGTTATAGTCAATATTTTCTTAAACAATATAACTATATATATAAATATAATAACACATAATCTTGAAGATCACCAGAGCATACAATAATGAATCTAAATTTCCAACTACAAGGTAGTGGAAACCCAAATTCGCGCACATAAGTTGTTAGGAGTCGGTACCACATAATAATATAACAAAATAACGAGTTTAGTCTTTTGGCAACGGGGTAATGGAAACCTAAACTCGTACATATATGTGGAGATGTGTAACAACCCGCGTCATGAAAGTCAAAGTATAAGTCAAAGTCATAGTCAACGGAAGAAAAGATTGCTAATTGCGATCTGTCACTCCTTGCTTAACTATTGACTGTACACCTTGACCTGTAAGCGAATCCTTTAAAATTATGTACTTTAGTTGTATGATGTGGAGTATCTATAATAAATCGAGGTTTAATCGCATCATAATCGCTAATCTATTTATCACTTTATCGCTAAATCGCATCGCTATCGCACCGCAACTCGAATTATGTGTTCTGGATATTGTTTTACGTGTGTGTGCTATTATGTGTTACTTGTGCATGTTTATGTATGTTTTGTGGGGATTAATCGAAAACGCAATCGCAACTCTATCGCAACGCAATCTCATCGCAAACCCAAGATTAAGGATAATTATATTGTTGTATGTTAGTTAGGTTATTTGTGTAATTATGGTTTAACACTATCGCACCGCTTACTCGCAACGCATCGCAAAACTCAACGCACGAAATGTAACATCAAAACCCAACGCACATGCGCCGTTCGATCGAACGGTCATCCGTCTGGATGAACATCCGATCGAACCGCTCTTTGACCCTTCACTGCACCGCCTTTCCTCTTTTGGACACCTATAAATAACACCTGTCACATCACAAACAATGATGTGACAGCTCTGGTGCGACCCTTGGACTTGTCAGCCTCTTTTCTCTCGATTTCTCGCGATTCTTGTAAGTTTTCAACTCAAATCTTGTACTTCTATGATCTACACACACTTCTTCATCAATTTCATCTTCGAATCTCTACTTTTAACCACGAAATCAGCTGTTTGAGGTGTTCTAGGATGATGTCATAATGGGGTTCTTATGAACTTCAAGATTTGGCCTCATTCCACCAAGAACAACTCAGATCTAAAGGATTTCAACATGTTTTAACACTGATTTTGCATAAATCTAAACGTTTTCAAAGATTAAAAGGATTGAAAGATTGCTTTCATAACTTTCTTTCAACTCTTTTACACTCATGCTCTCAAAACCGATAGAATCGGAGCTCGTCCAGGCCATCTACTCGTTTCCTAGTGAAGTGTCTGTATGAGATCTGATTCATATCAACGAAACAACCGACTTAGCGGGTTGAACATGAAAGACCGTCAAGAACAGTTAACTAGTCAAACGGGGTGATTCCCATCCGATCAGGTAACCTGGACTTGGTTGGGTTTCCGTTGTTTAGAACGTGGTCATACCGTCTCGGTCAAACTGCAAACTTCTCAAACTTAGTAAAATATTTCAAAGATTCAAACGATCAGGTTGTCGAACGGATTGCCGTCGGATCGGATTGCCATCCGATCGAACGACAATCCGATCGGATGACATTTGGTCTCAACACTTGAACTTTTTACAAATTTTGAAAGATAATCAGTTTCTAACGGATTGTCATCCGATCGGAAGACCATCCGATCGAATGACCATCCTGCTGTGAACTTGTTCTCTAGAAAGTGTCTCGCCGGACGGATCGCCATCTGATCGAACGACCACCCGATCGGATGACCGTTCGATCGAACAACCTGAAGGGTAGAGATATTTCTCTGATTTTAAAATGCTACAACGAAAACTTCAAAGCATCATACACAAACACATCCATCCCAAACGAGTGGCAATCCGACTGAATGGCCATCCGACCGGATTGTCATCTGATCGAATGACCATCCGTTCAGATTGTCATCCGATCGGATGACCATTCGTCACTTGGTTCACTCGTCACAGTTTAACGCGCCGTTCTTCGCTTATGCTATCATTCTGTAATCAGGCTAAGTTTACAGCGCTCTCTTCAATCCAAGACGGTGTTTATTTAATTAAATGCTATCTGTGAGTATACTCGATCCATTTTTGCTTTACACACTTTTGGGTGTTACATACGTTACTTATACTAAATCACATCGATTAGACAACGCAAACACTTTTATACGTTAACCGACTCTGCATGTCATACGTGTTACTCGATGAATGCTTGTACGTTATGTTTACACAGTACTTGTTGTCTGACACCTTAGCAATGATAGTACTATTGCTTGGATTCAGCACCTGTCGTGGATGGGGGTTGCTAAGGGTATTTCTCACATGTCACAGTGGTGATATTTGTTGCGCACTCTACAACTCGCAGTCACGTCTATGCATATTTAATTGTCGATAACCTACTTGCTTCGCATTACTACGTGTTACATGCTTGTTATGCGTAAAACAATTTCGCTATCTACTATACTATTAAACTTGTATGCTCACCCTTACACTATGTGTATTTACCTTTATTTTAACGTATGTGACAGGTGTTTAGGATGTTGTGCTTTGCCTGCTTTTGTGGAATCAAGTAGGAGAGAGAGTCTAGAAACAAACAATTTAAATTCTAAGTTGTCGAAACAATATATTTGCCATGAGATACTATGCCTGTAATAATTGAATTATTTGGTAAGTTACGGTATGGGACGTAATGCTAAATATCCGGTAATTTTTGTTGTTATGGATTTCTCTTGAACAATCTGTTTCGCTCAGTGCCATGCCCCGATGTTTCCGCAATCGGCTGGGGTGTGATAAGATGGGTCTGTACCTTTAGTGATGATCACAAAACTGAGATAACCAAATATGTGTAGACGATCACAGAATTCAATAATATATAATAGTTTTTGAAATTATTTTCAAAAGAGCAAAACTACGGTATTTTGGTTTGGTTGTTAATAAAAACCAAATGAGACTTTATGAACATTTCCTTGAACGTTGATTGTATGTTTGATTTGTAAAAGTTATTTACGTAAATAATTTGTAGTTATAAAATATACCGGCTATAATTCAAATCAAGATAACTTTGATACTATTTTAAGAAAGAGTTAATTACACAAATGGGTCCTGTGGTTTATAGTTAATTTCGCCTTTGGGTACTAACTTTTTTTTTTAACATGTTTAGGTCTCATGGTTTCAGTTTTGTAACACCTTTGGGTACTAACACCAAAATTAGTTAATTAATGACCAAAATGCCCTTGCATTTTTTTAAGTTTATCAATGTAACACATTTGGGTAGTAACACCTAATTTTATTTAAGTTTAAATCAAATTTATAAAATCTATTTATTTATTTTTTTCATCTTTTTATTATATTTCTTAATTAACATAAAGTCTATTTATTTTTTTATTTTCATATTTTTATTAAATTTTTTATTTAACATAAAATCTACTAGTTACACCAGTAAAATCTACTGGCTATATAGTTTTATGTAAATTAAATTTCTTACTCGTTTTAAATAATCTAAACCTTACTCGTTTTCAATTTTAGATAGATAATAATAAATATAGAAACTGTATAAGTTCTAAAATAGTAAAATGCAAATGAACAAAAAAGCGAGTTAAAAAAAGGTTTAATTATATGAAAGATATTTATTATTATCAATTATATCTATCCAAAATTTATTATTATCAAAGATATTTATTATTTATTACTATCCAAAATAATTGATAATAAATATCTTTGTTAATAACAAATTTTGGATAGATGTAATTGATAATAATAAATATCTTTCATGAAAATAATTAAACCTTTTTTTAACTCGTTTTTTTGTAACGTGTTGTTACATAAAGGCTTAATTTTGTAAAGGCTTAATTGTAAAGGCTTAATTACATAAAGGCTTAATTTTTTTTTAATGAAAGATATTTATTATTATCAATCATATCTATCCAAAATTTATTATTATCAAAGATATTTATTATTTATTACTATCCAAAATAATTGATAATAATAAATTTTGGATAGATATAATTGATAATAATTAATATCTTTCATATAATTAAACCTTTTTTTAACTTGCTTTTTTGTAACGTGTTGTTACATAAAGGCTTAATTTTGTAAAGGCTTAATTACATAAAGGCTTAATTTTTTTTTTCATGAAAGATATTTATTATTATCAATCATATCTATCCAAAATTTATTATTATCAAAGATATTTATTATTTATTACTATCCAAAATAATTGATAATAAATATTTTTGATAATAATAAATTTTGCATAGATATAATTGATAATAATTAATATCTTTCATATAATTAAACCTTTTTTTAACTTGCTTTTTCGTTCATTTACATTTTATTATTTTAGAACTTATACAGTTTCTATATTTATTATTATCTATCCAAAATTGAAAACGAGTAAGGTTTAGATTATTTAAAACGAGTAAGATATTTAATTTACATAAAACTATATAGCTAGTAGATTTTACTGGTGTAACTAGTAGATTTTATGTTAAATAAAAAATTTAATAAAAATATGAAAATAAAAAAATAAATAGACTTTATGTTAATAAAGAAATATAATAAAAAGATGAAAAAAAATAAATAGATTTTATAAAATTGATTTAAACTTAAATAAAATTAGGTGTTAGTACCCAAATGTGTTACATTGATAAACTTAAAAAAATGCAAGGGCATTTTGGTCATTAATTAACTAATTTTGGTGTTAGTACCCAAAGGTGTTACAAAACTGAAACCATGAGACCTAAACATGTTAAAAAAAAGTTAGTACCCAAAGGCGAAATTAACTATAAACCACAGGACCCATTTGTGTAATTAACTCTTTAAGAAATAAATCATGTTGTGAAAGTAACTAAAAATCAAGATTTTATTTAATTAATGAAAACATGATTTAAGAACCCATAGGTTTAATATAAATTTTTAATCTTGTTTAATTTACTTATCTGTAGGGCTGTCCAAACTGCTCGACGATCGAGGATCGCTCGACGATCGCTCGAAAATTGCTCGAAAAATGATCGTTCGATTCACGCTCGATTTGTAAATGAGCCGCTCGGATCGGTTCGATTTGAAAACAATCCAAGCATGAGCATAGGTCCGATCGCTCGTCGATCGATCGGTTTCGCTCGAATTAATTTTATTAAATAATTAATATATATATTTATTTAATATAAGTATAAGAATAACTAGCCCAATCATACTTAGCCCATCCTTAACCCATAAAAATAACTAGCCCAGCCCATTCCTTACCCTATTCTAATCATACGCAGCCACAAGTCCATCTTGTACACACTATCTAACCCTATGTATGAAATGAAAGAGTGGAGAAACCCTAGTGCTCTCACTTATCTCCAGCCGCTCCATCTTGTACACACACAAGCTCTTCTGTACATTCACCTAATCACCTCCTCCAAACTGATCCAACCTACACCTCGACCCTTTCCCCTCTTCTTCTCAGGCGACACACCACCATCATCCTCATCCGGCTCTACACCACACTTGCAACACCTCTCTTCTTCCTCACTCACACCTGTAAGCCCATTCCCCTCCGATGTCGGTTCAGCCGACGGCACATGACAGCGAGACAGAGCGAGAGAGAGAGAGAGAAGGGTGAGAGGCGACGGCGGCGGTTCCCGTTTGTCTCGAGTCTGGTCCTCCAACAGACAAGCGACGAAAACTTCTCGTGGTGCAGCGACGGCAATGGCAGTGGGTTCCGTCGATGTATAAGTGTTGAGAAAAACCGATCGAAACCGAGCGAAAACGATCCGATCGATTTAAATTCGAACCGATCATGAGCACAACTTTTATGCTCGGTTTCCAAATTCGAACCGAACCGATCCGATCGGTTGTAATTCGATCCGATCTCGAGCAGACCCATGATCGGTTCGGATCGGTTCGTGAACACCCCTACTTATCTGTATATATTAAATGAAATTGCTTGAAGAGGTAAAAAAAATAAAAAATAAAAACATCCCAGTTTACCAACTTCAAAGAAATTATAATTAAAATATGGAATAATGGAATTTAATAATCCAATTTTTCACCAGTTGGCCGACAACGGACCCAACTTCAAAAATAGCCACTGGTGGTCCCAACTTTTCGTATATTGTAAACCAATGGACTTTTACTAAAAAAAACCTTAATTTCTTTTTGTCTCCTTATTCTTTTCGGCAACTTTTTCGTATAATGTAAACCAATGGACCTTTACTAAACCGAAAAGGATAAGGAGACAAAAAGAAATTAAGGTTTTTTTTAGTAAAAGTTCATTGGTTTACAATATACGAAAAGTTGGGACCGCCAGTGGCTATTTTTGAAGTTGGGTCTGTTGCCGGCCAACTGGTGAAAGGTTGGATTATTAAATTCCATTATTCCAAATAATATTCATTTATAGAGTATGTTCAACCAATAATTTATATCAAAAGCTAAAATAAATATAATTTTTAATCACATCGAGTAAAATACTTATAAACCAATAGCTAAAGACAATAAGATATCTATTAAATAATATGTAAGTTTAATATTGTACCTCAAGGTGTATGCGAAACTTGAGGAAAATTGTCCGTAAATATTGTAGAGGGTGACAAAAATAAAGAAAACGAATTAGAGATGGTTTGATTTTGGAAAGGCGACGTATGGTTTTATAAAGGGTCTTCTTGGGCTCTAAGTTTTGAGAAAAATGTCAGAATTTGAAAATAAGGTGTGTTTCAAATGGTTACAAGTTTCTCAGTTATATAATAATTAGTAATATTTTATTATTTAAAAATTCGGATATTACAGCGGCATGCAGCGGACCCCACCTCTCCCCGTTGTTGGAAGATGACATTAGTCACGCCCCTCATTAACAACGGGTAGCGGTGTTTGCTGCCTATGCCTAGTGAGGTGGCACAAGACGCAACCCACTACCCAAAGCCTCGTGAATTAGAAGTAAACTTATTTATTATAGAGTGTAAAGTTGAATTTGTATCTTAATCTCTTAATTTTACTACCAACTAAACTAAGACTATGGGGTATGGGGCTTGGGTTGGGGCGTGGGTTGGGGGAAAACGCCCAAGCCACCACCCCGGATGGGCTTGGGTTGGGGCGTGGCCCTTGGGGCTTGGGTTTCAAGCCGGACGTGGGGCGGGGGAAGCGAGCTGACATGGCGGGCTGTGAATGGCCAATTCAAACTAGCCGTTGGGGGCATGATTTTTAAAAAAATAAAATTTTTCCTTTATAAATACCTTTCCATATTAAACATTTTTCTCACACAATATTAAACACATAAACCACAATCTTGCCATGAGTTCTTCAAGTTATAGTGAATCTTCGTCATCTGATGATGGTGTGGAAATATTTCTACAAACGATCGCGGCGGTGGTGAAAGCTATCGTGGAAGACGAAGACGATGAGGAAGAGACTCAACAACCTAAACGGAGGAGAAGGTACATCGCTCGTGAACGGCACACCGCTAACAATTTGTTGGTAAGCGATTACTTCTCAGCGGAACCTAAGTATGATGAAAAAATGTTTAGGCGTCGTTTTCGTATGAGTAGAAACTTATTTTTAAGGATATCTAGAGATCTTGAGGAGAAGTATGTTTATTTCAAACAAAAACCCGATGTAACCAGGCAATTAGGATTTAGTACGTGGCAAAAGGTCATGGCCGCACTTAGGCAGTTAACGTACGGCAATAGTTCGGACATTATGGATGACTATTTAAAAATGTCTGCATGTATAGCTAGAGAAAGTCTTCACAAATTTTGTTCGTGTATTCTAGAACTTTATAGGAAAAGATATTTGAGAAAGCCCTCCTTCATTGACATGCAACAAATATTGGAACATCACGCAGATTATCATGGGCTACCCGGGATGCACGGTAGTTTAGATTGTATGAAATGGGCTTGGGAACTTTGCCCTACCCAATGGCAAGGCGCTCACACTAGTGGATTTCACGGGATGCCAGCCATCATGCTTGAAGCGGTTGCGTCCCAAGATCTTTGGATATGGCATACGTTCTTCGGTATGCGAGGTTCACATAATGATATTACCATCATAAATCACTCGCCCCTTTTCAATGATCGGGTAAATGGTATAGGAACCAAAGGAACTTTCTTTGTAAACGGGGTTGAGTACGTGTTTGGGTACTACCTAGTTGATGGGATTTACCTGGAGTGGGGGGTTTTCATAAAATCGTTCACAAGACACGGTACCACAAATCCAAAGAGATTAAAGTTTAACAGGGTCCAGATGGCTGCACGTAAAGACGTCGAGCATTCGGTGTTTTGAAGAAAAGGTGGCGAATATTGGCAATGCCTTGTCGACTATGGGACAAGGATCAGATTGGAAACGTGATGTACACATGTATCATTCTTCACAACATGATTTTGGAGGATGAAGGTAGAGCGGTCGTTACCTACTATGATGACGATGACCCCCTGTCACACCCCCAAAATCCACCTGCGGAGTACCACCGCTTGGGGGCGTGACTGACCAGGATCCAGCCACCCATTATACTAAACATTGGTCCATAGTAAAGATGTTCACCGACCACAATAGTTAATAATCATTATAGTTCGAAGTTTTAGAGGTTTAAGTTCAAATAACGTTTTAAGTAAACAGCGGAAGCATAAACCAAATAGTTTCAAAACGAAGTTCATAGTTCAAGATTATTTAGAACCCAACACATGGGCTAGACGACCACTACACATCCCCAAGCTGCAAGCTCCTGAGTCACTGGTTACCTGCAAAGCATGCAGTAGGGTATCAACAAAAATGCTGGCGAGTCCACGAGTTGTCCAGTTTTAATTACCAAAAACTTGTTTCACCAGTTAATTTATCCGTTTATACATGCGATGGGGAGCTACCCCATAAGTAAGCGACTAAACTGTTTTTCCAATACCGAATACTTACTTAACCGTACGTTTCCGTAGTGCCCCGTTGTCAATGTTCTATCATCATTGACGGTTTACCAGAGTTCATTAGTTCACTCCCGTTCCCAGTAACAAGGGTCGGTGTGAGGCTGGTTACAACTAAATAGCGCTATTAACTAATAACCCGTTCGCCAGGCCCCGGCGACTAATCGGTATTAAATGGTAGGGACTTAAGTGATAGAGTTTCGTTTAGTGTTGCTTGTTGCATTCCGTATAAACAATAATTAACCAAGAGTTCCCAGTAACAAGGGAGGTAGGTAAGTTTGTTCCCAGTAACAAGGGAAGAAAAGTAAGTTTGTATCCCTTACGCGGGGATAGCGTTGATTAAGTTTCCGTTTCCCAAAACCACCGGGAACGCATGCTTTTATAGTTGTGAACTCACCTTGGGTTGCTCGGCAGTTTAGTTTACTTGGTTAAATATGCTGGTCACCACGTCCTAATATGGTTACCAATGTGGGTCAGGCTCGGACACAAGTAATCACGTATATGGTACACGTATCTAACACATAGCATACAAAACATACGAGGGTATTGGGCCTGCTCTAATGATTGCACAGTCAAACATTAACAGTTAACACATAGTCCAGTTAAACAGTGAAGCAGTAATTATGCAGTCCAAACGTTAGATGCGGCCCAATAACGAAAACAAGCAGCCCACTCGAGACCAGGTGGTCTCGAGTCGAGACCAATAGGTCTCGAGTCGCAACCAAACGGTCTCGGGTTGTAGTGGGGTGGTCTCGAGTCACGTAAGTTCGAATCGCAACCTTAAATGTCTCGGGTTCAGTCTCGAGTCGAGATCATGAGGTCTCGAGTCGAGACCTTGCCGTTTTCGAGTCTTGCAGCTTATCTCAAGTTGTTAATTGGTGATCTCGAGTCCAATCTCGAGTCGAGACCTTGCTTCTTTCAAGTCCCTGATGTCTGCTTGTTTGATCTCGAGATGTCACGTATGGTCTCGAGTCGAGACCGAGGGTCTCGACTTGCACACATGGCACAGAATGCTTCTAGAACCTCAAATGTGCCAACCAATAGTATTTCAATTTCATGATTTGGTGTACTATCCAATGAGGGTTCAAAAACATGTTTTCTTGTCTGAATTCTAAATAAACCGGATCAAAACGCACAATTTCAACACATATTCATATCATATTCATATAGTTCATCACTAGGGTTTTATCATTCATCTCTAAATTCAAAGCATGTGCATATATCCTCAATTCTTCAACATATAACATAAGATTTGTGACAAGAATCATGTGACATATATCCTAAATATCAAGACAATCTTGTAAACCACCATTAAACACAATGTTTGTCCTATTTTATCAAGCATGAATCGGATTGTCATAAGTATCACCAATTATTTATCATTCAACGCACAATTAGTTCACATCTCATTCATCATCCAATCATTCAAAGTAAACATCCATTAACCGATTCATTTGATCAACAAAGTAGTATTATTAAGTATTCTAAATCATCAAGGATTAAACAAGCCATAGGACACTAACCGGCTAGATATGGAGAGTGTAAGGAGGAGCGGTGAAGAAAGTTCCCGAGTGATGATGTCGAGCTTGATCCGAGAGCCTTAGTGCTTCCTGTTGAATCCGAGAGAGATGAGAGGAGGTTTATGGTGGTGTTCTAGGGTTTTAGTGAGGGGGAGAGAGTGTGTGTGGGTTGTCCAAAAAATGGCAAGGTTGGTTATCCACAAGGGTTATATACTCGTCCCATGTAGGTGCACCCTAATGGGTTCGAGTGGACTTTAGGGGTGCACGGCCCAACCGGCCCAGTCGTTCACTCGAGACCGAGTGGTCCCGAGTCGGGTTCATGGTCTCGGTTCACTTATACGTACACATATATACATATTACATACACATAGTTTAGTACAAGCATCACATAACACTTCAAGATAATTCGCAAATCTTCATTTAATAGTATATGTACACATAAAGCTAAACAATGAGGTTGCTCGGGAAAACCCGAAGTGTCACATTATCCCCAAGTTTTAAGAACTTTCGTCCCGAAAGTTAAGGCAGCCACTGACAAGCTAGTATGTGTGAGAGCGTTTCAATGGGGTGTCACAACATCCCCCCGTTAGTTTGGAATTTCGTCCCGAAATTCGGTTGTAGCTTCAGTGCTGGGAGTTTCATTAGGGAACAGCTGGGGATACTTGTGCTTCATCTGGTCTTCCCGCTCCCAGGTAAACTCTGGGCACGTCGCGAGTTCCATCGGACTCGCACGAGGGGTATCTGGCTATGTTTGAGGGTTTTGATCTCTCGATTTGTGATCTCAATTGGTTCCTCAGTAAAGTGTAGTTGTTCGTCAATAGTGAGTTCCTTGAAAGGAATGATGAGTGTTTCATCTGACAGACACTTCTTCAGATTAGACACGTGGAAGACGTTGTGCACAGCACTCAGTTCTTCAGGCAGATTCAATCTGTAAGCGACCTTACCGATCTTTTCGGTAATTTCAAAGGGTCCGACATATCTCGGATTTAGCTTGCCCCGTTTTCCAAAAAGAACCACACCCTTCCAGGGTGAGACTTTAAGTAGAGCCCGGTCACCAACCTGGAACTCTAGCAGTTTCCTATCCTTATCAGCGTAGCTCTTCTGACGGTCACGAGCTGCCGCCATGCGTTGCCTAATCTGGGCAATCTTTTCTGTAGTGTCTACTACATGTTCCGAGCCTGTGATCTGGCTGTCACCAACCTCCGCCCAGCAGAGAGGCGATCGGCATTTACGACCGTACAATGCCTCAAAGGGTGCTGCCTGAATGCTGGTGTGGTAGCTGTTGTTGTAGGAGAATTCCACTAATGGTAGGTGCTTCTCCCAATTCTTGCCAAAATCGATCACACATGCCCTAAGCATGTCTTCGGGTTTGGATGGTGCGTTCAGATTGCCCATCCGTTTGCGGATGATAAGCGGTGCTCATGTCTAAATGTGAGCCAAAAGATTTGTGCATAGCTTGCCACAACTCAGAAGTAAAACGCGCGTCTCGATCGGAAATAATAGAGGTTGGCACCCCGTGCTTCTAAACCACTTCCTTTAAGTATACCTCTGCTAAGGTAGAGAACTTGTCTGTTTCTTTAATAGCCAAAAAGTGTGCAGACTTAGTTAATCGGTCCACTATTACCCAAATGGTGTCATTTCCGCGTTGAGACCTAGGCAGGCTAGTGACAAAATCCATGGAAATTTGCTCCCATTTCCATTGCGGGATTTCTGGTTGTTGGAGTAGGCCCGATGGTTTCTGATACTCAGCCTTGACTCTTGCACAAGTCAAACATTTTCTGACATAGGTTGCTATGTGGGCTTTCATGCCAAGCCACCAATATGTAGTCCTTAAGTCGTGGTACATCTTATCCAAACCAGGATGTACTGAGTAACGGGACTTATGGGCTTCCTCCATTACTAGCTCGCGCAAATTCCCGTAAAGTGGGACCCATATACGCCCGTTTACGTAGTAAGCACCATCTTCTTTTTGTTCTAGCCGTTTCCTTGATCTTCGCAGGGACTCAGCCCTAACGTTCTCGGCTTTCAACGCTTCGACCTGAGCGTTTCGGATTTTCATAGGGAGGTTCGAGTGGATGGTGAGCTGTAAGGCACGAACGCGCTTAGGTTTGGTTTCCTTCCTGCTGAGGGCATCTGCCACCACATTAGCCTTGCCTGGATGATATTTAATCGCACACTCGTAGTCATTTAGGAGTTCGACCCATCGGCGTTGCCGCATATTCAGCTCCTTTTGTTCCATTATGTGTTGGAGACTCTTGTGATCAGTGTAAATCGTGCACTTAGTACCGTACAAGTAATGTCTCCAAATCTTGAGCGCGAAGACCACAGCTCCGAATTCTAAGTCATGCGTCGTGTAGTTCCGTTCGTGGATCTTGAGCTGTCGCGAAGCGTAAGCAATAACTCTCTCGCGTTGCATCAGCACGCAACCAAGTCCTTGAATAGAAGCGTCGCAGTAAACAACAAAGTCGTCGGTACCGTCAGGTAAGGAAAGAATAGGAGCACTACAAAGGTTCTTCTTTAGTTCCTGGAAGGCAGATTCCTGAGCATCATTCCACTTATAAGCAACACCCTTCTGAGTGAGGGTCGTAAGTGGTTGAGCGATCTTAGAGAATCCCTTGATAAATCTTTGATAGTATCCTGCCAATCCCAAGAATTGGCGAACTTCGGTCGGAGTCTTAGGTATAGGCCAGTTCTTAATGGATTCGATCTTGGCGGGGTCAACATGAATCCCATCCTGATTGACTATGTGCCCAAAGAAATGGACTTCTCTAAGCCAGAAATCACACTTTGAGAATTTGGCATACAGTTGCTCATTGCGAAGGAGTTCGAGAATAAGACGCAAGTGTTGTTCATGCTTCTCTTGACTCTTCGAGTAGATAAGGATGTCGTCAATAAACACAATTACGAACTTGTCGAGGTAGGGTTTGCATACTCGGTTCATGAGATCCATGAAGATCGCAGGTGCATTGGTCATTCCGAAAGGCATGACAAGGAATTCGTAGTGACCATAGCGGGTTCTGAAAGCAGTCTTAGAGACGTCCTCATCGCGGACTCTCAGCTGGTGATAACCCGATCGCAGGTCGATCTTGGAATAATAGCTCGACCCTTTCAGCTGGTCGAACAGATCGTCGATACGGGGAAGTGGATAACGATTCTTGATGGTAACCTTGTTTAGTTCGCGGTAGTCAATGCACATTCGGAATGTGCCATCCTTCTTTTTAACAAAGAGGACTGGGGCTCCCCAGGGTGATGAGCTAGGATGGATAAAACCTTTGTCCAGAAGTTCTTGTAATTGAGTAGAAAGTTCCTTGAGTTCTGCGGGGGCTAGTCGATAAGGTGCGCGAGCTATAGGTGCTGTTCCGGGAGCTAGCTCGATTTGAAATTCGACCTGACGGTGAGGAGGGAGTCCAGGTAGTTCTTCAGGGAATACCTCGAGATAGTCGCGTACAACAGGGAAATCTTCAATCCTGCTTTCCTTTTTCTGTGTGTCGGCAACAAGTGCTAAGATAGCGGTGTGCCCCTTTCGTAAACACTTCTGGGCTTTTAAGAATGAAATGATGCCTGTGACTTCTCCGCTTTTGTCGCCTTGAACTATAAGGGGTTTGCCAGGAGGACGGGGAATACGAATAGCTTTCTCTTGGCAGAGGATTTTGGCTCGATGCTTGGATAACCAATCCATACCAATGACGATGTCGAAGCTTCCGATAATGATGGGGATAAGATCGATAGAAGGTCTGACCAGACAACTCTAATTTGCAGTTACGTATTACGTGTGAGGCCTCGAGGTTTCTACCATTAGCTATTTCAACGATGTGCTTAGAGCTTAACGGCGTAGGAGTGGACTTAAGTTTCTTACTAATACGTAGGGATACATAACTAGCATCTGCTCCGGAATCAAATACTACGGAAACATAACGATCATTAAGTAGGAACTTACCCGCTACAACGTTGGGGTCGTTCCTTGCTTCAGCCGTCCCAATCATGAATGCCCTTGCATTGTTTCCAGCTCCCTGGTTGTTGTCGTTGTTTCCAGCACCTCGATTATTGTTGTTGCGATTCTGGTTCAGCTGAGGGCAATCCTTTCGCATGTGCCCTATCGCCCCACATTTGTAGCATTCACGATTGTTTCCTTGCTGCTGCTGTTACTGTGGTTGATGCTGATTCTGCCTAGCTGGGAACTGGCTTCGGCAGTCTTTGGCTTCATGCCCCATCTTGTTGCATCGCTGACATTGACCTTTGCCGCATGGCCCACTGTGGTGTCGGTTACATTTGTTACACTTGGGGTGGTTTCCTCTATAACCACCCTGTTGCTGAGGGCCTTTATTGTTTTCAGTCTTCCTTTGTTGAACTGGGGCCTGAGTAGGGTTAGCATCCTTTCCCTGACTTCCATCCCACTTTCGTTTGTTATCGCTAGAAGTTCCAGCAGTAGCACTGATCCTCTTGGGCAACTTGCCCTCCTCCACAGCCTGATTGGTGAGTTTGTGAGCAAGACGAACCACGGGCTGTATGGTATTGAGGTTGGCTGAGGTCACATGGCTCCGGATTTCTGGGACCAGGCCTTTGATGTACAATTCGATCCTTCGATACATAGGTCGGGACATGTTTGGGCAAAGTGCAGCATAGTCGTTGGACTGCATGGTGTAGGTCTCAATCTCTGATCCAACCATCTTGAGCTCACAGTACTCGTTCTCGAGTTTGTGGATGTCATCCCTGTGACAGTACTCCTCTTTGATCATGTCCTTGAAATCTTCCCACGCAGTAGCATTAGCAGTTTCCAGACCGAGCATCTGAATCTGCGCTTTCCACCATGAAAGCGCGTTTCCTTCAAGCGTACCAGTCGCGAATTTTACCCAGTTAGCAGGGGGACACTCACAAACAGCAAAGACAGCTTCGGCCTTTTCAATCCAATGCAGAAGGCCTATGGCACCTTCAGTGCCATTGAAGGGGAGAGGCTTGCCATCCATGAAGGTTTTGAAAGTACAAACACGTGGCTGCGCAGGCGCTTGCTGACCTCCAGGGTGAGCTGCGAAAGCTGCAGCCACCGTGTTGAGCAAGTTGGTGAACTGAGCCTGAGTCATGTTAACGTTTCCTCTTCCGTGTCCACTCATTGTCTTCATAGCCAGAAAACACAGTATGAGTGTGATGTCGTAACATATCGAGAATGAGATAGAAGAGGGATGCGTATCTAACTAATTAGGCACACTAGTATGTATAGTAGAGCAGTCAACATAAGATAAACAAGCAAGTAAACACAAGCCCGAGCTATGAGGTCTAATATGTTGAGTCTTGCCCTTGGAGTGTAGTGTCGTCACGAGTCACGGGTTATAGTCTGGTTTTTCTCAAAAAGACTCTTCTTTTTAAAACCAAGTTCACTATAACCAATAGCTCTGATACCAATCTGTCACACCCCCAAAATCCACCTGCGGAGTACCACCGCTTGGGGGCGTGACTGACCAGGATCCAGCCACCCATTATACTAAACATTGGTCCATAGTAAAGATGTTCACCGACCACAATAGTTAGTAATCATTATAGTTCGAAGTTTTAGAGGTTTAAGTTCAAATAACATTTTAAGTAAATAGCGGAAGCATAAACCAAATAGTTTCAAAACGAAGTTCATAGTTCAAGATTATTTAGAACCCAACACATGGGTTAGACGACCACTGCACATCCCCAAGCTGCAAGCTCTCGAGTCACTGGTTACCTGCAAAGCATGCAGTAGGGTATCAACAAAAATGCTGGCGAGTCCACGAGTTGTCCAGTTTTAATTACTAAAAACTTGTTTCACCAGTTAATTTATCCGTTTATACATGCGATGGGGAGCTACCCCATAAGTAAGCGACTAAACTGTTTTTCCAATACCGAATACTTACTTAACCGTACGTTTCCGTAGTGCCCCGTTGTCAATGTTCTATCATCATTGACGGTTTGCCAGAGTTCATTAGTTCACTCCCGTTCCCAGTAACAAGGGTCGGTGTGAGGCTGGTTACACCTAAATAGCGCTATTAACTAATAACCCGTTCGCCAGGCCCTGGCGACTAATCGGTATTAAATGGTAGGGACTTAAGTGATAGAGTTTCGTTTAGTGTTGCTTGTTGCATTCCGTATAAACAATAATTAACCAAGAGTTCCCAGTAACAAGGGAGGTAGGTAAGTTTGTTCCCAGTAACAAGGGAAGAAAAGTAAGTTTGTATCCCTTACGCGGGGATAGCGTTGATTAAGTTTCCGTTACCCAAAACCACCGGGAACGCATGCTTTAATAGTTGTGAACTCACCTTGGGTTGCTCGGCAGTTTAGTTTACTTGTTTAAATATGCTGGTCACCACGTCCTAATATGGTTACCAATGTGGGTCAGGCTCGGACACAAGTAATCACGTATATGGTACACGTATCTAACACATAGCATACAAAACATACGAGGGTATTGGGCCTGCTCTAATGATTGCACAGTCAAACATTAACAGTTAACACATAGTCCAGTTAAACAGTGAAGCAGTAATTATGCAGTCCAAACGTTAGATGCGGCCCAATAACGAAAACAAGCAGCCCACTCGAGACCAGGTGGTCTCGAGTCGAGACCGATAGGTCTCGAGTCGCAACCAAATGGTCTCGGGTTGTGGTGGGGTGGTCTCGAGTCACGCAAGTTCGAGTCGCAACCTTAAATGTCTCGGGTTCAGTCTCGAGTCGAGATCATGAGGTCTCGAGTCGAGACCTTGCCGTTTTCGAGTCTTGCAGCTTATCTCAAGTTGTTACTTGGTGATCTCGAGTCCAATCTCGAGTCGAGACCTTGCTGCTTTCAAGTCCCTGATGTCTGCTTGTTTGATCTCGAGATGTCACGTATGGTCTCGAGTCGAGACCGAGGGTCTCGACTTGCACACATGGTATAGAATGCTTCTAGAACCTCAAATGTGCCAACCAATAGTATTTCAATTTCATGATTTGGTGTACTATCCAATGAGGGTTCAAAAACATGTTTTCTTGTCTGAATTCTAAATAAACCGGATCAAAACGCACAATTTCAACACATATTCATATCATATTCATATAGTTCATCACTAGGGTTTTATCATTCATCTCTAAATTCAAAGCATGTGCATATATCCTCAATTCTTCAACATATAACATAAGATTTGTGACAAGAATCATGTGACATATATCCTAAATATCAAGACAATCTTGTAAACCACCATTAAACACAATGTTTGTCCTATTTTATCAAGCATGAATCGGATTGTCATAAGTATCACCAATTATTTATCATTCAACGCACAATTAGTTCACATCTCATTCATCATCCAATCATTCAAAGTAAACATCCATTAACCGATTCATTTGATCAACAAAGTAGTATTATTAAGTATTCTAAATCATCAAGGATTAAACAAGCCATAGGGCACTAACCGGCTAGATATGGAGAGTGTAAGGAGGAGCGGTGAAGAAAGTTCCCGAGTGATGATGTCGAGCTTGATCCGAGAGCCTTAGTGCTTCCGGTTGAATCCGAGAGAGATGAGAGGAGGTTTATGGTGGTGTTCTAGGGTTTTAGTGAGGGGGAGAGAGTGTGTGTAGGAGAGTGTGTGTGGGTTGTCCAAAAAATGGCAAGGTTGGTTATCCACAAGGGTTATATACTCGTCCCATGTAGGTGCACCCTAATGGGTTCGAGTGGACTTTAGGGGTGCACGGCCCAACCGGCCCAGTCGTTCACTCGAGACCGAGTGGTCCCGAGTCGGGTTCATGGTCTCGGTTCACTTATACGTACACATATATACATATTACATACACATAGTTTAGTACAAGCATCCCATAATACTTCAAGATAATTCGCAAATCTTCATTTAATAGTATATGTACACATAAAGCTAAACAATGAGGTTGCTCGGGAAAACCCGAAGTGTCACACCCCCCAACCAGGTAACGTAACAGACGAAGATAAAGCGGCAAATGAATTTTTGATAAAGTCAAGGGATATACATCACAACCTTCGATCTGATTTGGTGGATCATGTTTCAATGATTCCTGGGTTCGAAACCGACGAAGACGACGAAGACGACGGAGAATGATAGTTTTTTATTTTGATAATTATTTTGTATGTTTATTTTAATAATTATTTTGTATGTTTATGTAGTTTTTAATGGTTATATATATATATATGTATATATATATATATATATATATATATATATATATATATAAAGCTGATGTGGCTTGGCCACGCCAGCCAAGCCACGCCCACCATACCCCATCCAAAGTGGGTTTTATAAATTGAGTTTTGAAAATCCACGTGTCATCTCATGCCCCAACCCAAGCCCCACCTTACCCCATAGTCTAAAAGTTAAAATATAAGTAATTGTGATTATTCATATTTAAGTGTTTCTTTATTACTCAATAAATAAATAAATAAAAGTTTAATCATTTAATCATTAATTAATCTGACTCTCTCTCCTACTTCCTCTCTCTTCCCCGTTCGGATACTCTTCAATTCCTCATCTTCCCTCAATAAACTACAGCGAATACAATCAGGTGCAGCAGCAGCAGCAGCAACGAAGGTTCTTCTACACCTCGGAAGGTCCGAGTGTCAGTTTACAAGCCTAAATCCTACCAAGTTCTTGTTGTAGATGCCGCTAATTCTATAGCCTCTGCTCTCCATGACGCCAAAACGCGCCTCGAAATTGATTTCCCATAATTCTCTAATCTATTCAGTTCCTCATTGCATGATTTGTTTGTTGAGTGTTTCCCCCAAAAGAACAATAGCCATCACCACCAGACATGTAATTCCGTGTATGTGACATCTGGCCCCTTCGTACCAACCAATTTTGTTAATTAGGGGACCCGGGGTGCTCGATCCCCTACCTTCGGGTACCCCTACCCGCAGGCCGCACACCGCCACCGGTCCTGCGGGTAGTAGTACCTTGAGGGTAGGGTGTCTAGATTATGCACTACGGATGGTCTTAAGTGTGATAAGAGGAGAGAGATAGAGAGAGTTGTGTGTATGGAGAGAGAGAGTGGGGTCAAATGGTAGGGTTCATGTTTTAAGATAGTGGCGTTACTAAATCGGGTAGTTTAGGGTAGTGGATAGACCGGCTGACATGGCGCAAGGGGATTGGCGGGACTTAAGGTATGTGGGTTGGAAATCCTTTCCCCCCTTAGGAGCTCATAGACATGCCACCCATCCGTAGGTTACTCCCACTTAAGTACGTTTAACTGTGGAATTTTGCTCTCGCCCATATCCACTGCAACCAAAACGCGTTGGTGATATTTGCGACGGGCAATTAGTTACGGCCCGGTTATTGGAGTATATTATTATTAGGTTTTATTAGTGTGAGCCTACGGGCTCATTCTTATGATCTCTATAGTATGACAACCTTCATTCATAATCAATTGAAGTATTTTACCATCTTACACCAGTATGTTGTCCGTACTCCGTAGGCAGAACAAAACGATGTGGGATTGCGTAAGGTATCACAGTGTGGATTGTGGGAATGTGATTGTATATAATTCATACCGTAATATAAAATTAGGTAAAGAGGTAAATATTGGATTAGTATAGAAGTAGGAGATATATGATTCTTGTATGCCTGCCTGCCTATTCATGAAGTTAAAAGAGAAATGGAAGTCAATAAACAACTATCAACATTTAGATTTGAGTATAAATGGAACACCAGAGGTTATATACAATCAGAGGGGTATAAATGGAACACCAGGCTAAAATTTGCTCAATTATTCATCTGCAAGAAAACCAGCTCAATGGACTTAGGATATAACTCCAGCAAGTTCTTAGCATCAGAAACTCAGCTGCAAGTCCCGTTGCCCAATGAGGATCCGCTAAAATTTGCTCAATTATTCATCTGCAAGAAGGCCCCGTGCCCTAAAAATTTAATGTTTTGGTATTGGACACGTAGTTTTAAAAGCGTGCTTGAGGTGTGGGGCTATCGGAAAAACGCCTCAGGGTCTAAAGGCGCCGCATGTGTGTCAAAATTAGGGTCTGGAGGATGCTAAATTTCAAAAACGACCAAAAGGGATTATGAATGGGTTTGATGAAGGATGTAAAAGAGGTGAGAGAGATGCAGCTATCAGTTGTACATATAGTAACGTCTCGCGTACAGGAAGATCTCGCTTCGCACCTTGGCTTCCGGGTCATAAACACCTTGGAGGGCCTCACGCTTTTTAAAAAACAAGCTTGGACCCACGGTTCATGACCAGCTGCACTGGCTTCATATCCGCCATCAATACTAGTGGCTCTCGACGAGTCTAAGTCACTTTTCTCACTAAGTAATAAGAATGATCGTTTGTTTGTAACGGGAAATCAAGAAGCTAGTTAGTCTTTATTTATCTACTGGAGTATATACATCGTCTGATTGACACCTATTCAATTGTCATAACTCATAACTTTGACAAAACTTCTGCTTACATTTGTTATTTTCAGTTTGCTTACATTTTAAATTGTTGACATCAACAGGCCATTACCTACCAGCATTTCTTCATATAAGGTATCTTCATAGACTTCATGCTTTCTTGCTGGTTTCGTAAAATGAAGCTTCTGGAAGCTTTTTTCTAAGTAAAAAGAGTCCCTTATATGACATTGTGAAGGGGTCTTCAGATGAGTTTACCGATGCCAATGTGCAACTTGCATTGGCTGTTGTAAGGAAGTGTTAAAATACCTATAACTATCCAGTATAAATGTGCATATTATATTTCTTGTTTGATCCTTTTATTTATCCCTATTTTAACCTCTTGTTTATTTTAATTGTGAGGTTGGGCTATTAAGGATGGGCTGCTCCTTCAAATGGTTGCTTGATGTCTTGGGCTGTGTCTTGGGCTTATTACCGTTGCATCCTTCTGTTGCCAGCTGGGCTCCGGTGTTATCGCTTAGGGTTAGCAAGATAAAAAGGGGGTTTGGTCCCTTGGTGGTCATTCATTCGAGCATCTCATTTCTCCTGTCATTCGCTGCTCTCTGATCGTTTCCTGGAGTCTCACACGTACATTCGTGAGCCTAGGTTTTGTCTATTGATTGTATTGATCATCCAGTTGGAGATCCTTTACTCTTTTGTTTGCTGTTAATCTGTGATGACTTAATCATTCAGTTATTGTATTTGATTTTGAACTTTCATAATAAAAGTCTTTGATTCTCAAGTTCTGACATGGTATCAGAGCTCCGAGGTTAAATCGGTGCTCTGGTGCTCTTCCGCTGCTTCTTGTGACGGTTGATCTCTGTAAATCAACCTAGGTCTTCCGATTCTTGAGGTCTTGGTAGTCTTTGAGTCTGACGGCCTTGACTCACGGTGTTACCCTTCTCTTCCTGCTGCTGTGATCAAAATCCTAAAATCTAGGGTTTGGGCTTCGTCCTGGTTCTGTTCATCGGTGCTGCTCGTGTGGTATTGGAACCCTAATTATTGGGGGTTTGCTCTGGTTCTTGAAGAAGACCCTCGTTAGTCCCTTATTGGGCAAACTAACAGGATCCGTTTTGGCTTTCTGATCAATCGCTTGTAACCCTAAGTGAAGGTTACAAGCCTTGGTCCACTGGAGTTGTTTGCATCCACTGTGAGATTGTTCCTTCCTTTATCTCTTTAATTTTTTGTTGCATCATTCTGTCTTGTGTCTAGGCATCCTTGATACCAGTTTTAGGCTTTACCGGTTTGATTATTGGGACACAGAGAGGGCTCACTCTGTTGCATTGTGTTTGGTCTGTCGAGTTGTGGCTCCCTGGTCATTGTCTGCGGAGGCACCTTGAGTGATGAACCTCTGATCGGACCTCTGTCCAGGCTTCGCCGGTGTCTGTTACCTTGTTTGCTTTGGTTGTTTTGGGCTATTTATCTAATTGTTTGTTATCTTGATTGTGTTGACTGTTTTTTGTGGATTGTTTGTTTGATACCTGCTGTTCGGCTATCCATTCACTATCTGTTCTGTGTTTTTTCTTTTATCATTATGACTGATAAAACTGAGACTGCTGTTACCTTGATTAGCAAGTTGGATGCTAGTGACCCATTATATCTTCATGCTAGTGACTCTAGTGGTCTCACAATTGTTAGCATTAAACTTAAAGGAACTGAAAACTATGTGGTGTGGTCTAATGCTATGAAACTTGCTCTAATGGCTAAAAACAAACTAGGGTTCATTGATGGAACTTGTGTTAAATCTAAAGACAATGATGTGCTTGCTAGTCAGTGGGATAGATGCAATTCTATTGTTCTCACCTGGATTTTGAACTCTGTCTCTGATGAATTATATGTTGGGCAAGTCTACTCCAAACTTGCCTCAGAAGTATGGGATGATTTAAAAGACACATATGATAAAGTTGATGGGTCTGTTGTGTTTAGCTTATATCAAAAAATCAAATCTGTGAATCAAAATGGTTCTAGTGTCTCTGAGTACTATCACAAAATTAACACTATGTGGAAACAATTTGATGCTATGCTTCAGTTGCCTTCTTGTACTTGCAATGCTTCATCCAAGTTCAATGAGTTTAATCAGTTAATCAAACTTATGCAGTTTCTAATGGGTCTTGATGACATTTACCAACCTGTTAGAACTAATCTCTTGACTAGGGATCCTCTACCTACCATTAAAACTGCCTTCTCTATTATCTCTAGAGAAGAGTCCCATAGCGGATCAAATAGTGGGTCTAAAACTCCTAATGTAGGTTTTGCTGCTAAGTCAAACAATTTTAATGACAGGAAAAAATTTAACAAAGGTCCCAACCCTAATCTTAAATGTACTCATTGCAATAAGGTTGGGCACACTGTTGATAAATGTTTTGAACTCCATGGCTATCCTTCTAACTATAGACAAAAACCAAACAGTCAGTGGTCTAAGTCTAATAATTCTGTGAGTAATGGGAATAGCCCTTCTGTGAATAATTCTATGAGTGATAAAGGTAGTAGCCCCTTAAACACTCTGTCTGCTGATCAATTTTCCAAGTTGCTAGGGCTGCTGAATGAAAATAAAACTGAAGATCCTTGTAAATCCAATGTGGGAGGTAAATGCTTTAATTCCTTCTCTAACTTCAAACATCTTGTCTGTTTTAACTCTGTGAACTCCTCTAGCCAGAGTCTGAACTGGATCATAGACTCCGGGGCAAATCAGCACATGGTCATGTCCAGTAAAAACATGTTCAACTTGGTAGATGTCACTGAATATAATATAACCATTAAACACCCTAATGGAACGGATGCTAAGGTTACTAAAATTGGATGTTTTAAACTGTCTGAGTCTGTGATCCTAAAGGATGTTTTTGTTATGCCTGAATATTATGTGAATCTCATCTCTGTGTATAAACTTGCTAAAGATAACAAGCTTAGAGTTATATTTGATGAGAATACTTGTTACATTCAGGATTCCTTCACCAAGAAAACCCTGGTGACTGGTAGACAAGCTGAGGGCTTGTACTTTTGTGGTAATCCCCTAGGCACTAATTTTTCTTGCTTAAGTAAAACTGAAAGCATAAAGCTCTGGCACTCAAGGCTGGGTCACCCAGCTGAACAAGTGCTAAAAATCTTACAAATTAAAACTGAATCAAATAATGCCAATCCTTGTGACATTTGTCACAGGGCCAAACAACATAGGGCACCATTTCCTCTAAGTGATCACAGGACAACAAAAATAGGGGATCTGGTGCACTTGGATGTTTGGGGCCCCTACAAGGTCACCAGCATAGATGGTTACAAATACTTTCTCACTATTGTTGATGATTTCACTAGAGCGGTATGGGTATATCTAATGAAATCGAAATCCGAAGTTTTTGAAAACTTACAAAGCTTTTACAACTTGATTAAAACCCAATTTGAGGTTGACATCAAGGTCTTTCGGAGTGATAATGGATCTGAATTCATTAACTCTCAAATGTCTTCTTTTGTCAAATCTAAAGGGATAATTCATCAAACCTCTTGCACTTACACCCCACAACAAAACGGGGTTGTTGAAAGAAAACACAGACACTTGTTAAATGTTGCAAGAGCTTTATTATTTCAGTCTAAGGTCCCTCTTAAATACTAGTCTGAATGTGTGCTTACTGCTTCATACTTAATCAACAAGCTTCCTTCCTCTGTGCTACATGGTTGTTCCCCTTATGAAATGCTTTTTGGTTTTAAACCTTCTCTTGATCACTTGAAAGTGTTTGGTTGTCTGTGTTACTTCACTACTTTAGACATCTCTGATAAACTTGAAGAACGTGCTGAAAAATGTGTTTTTATGGGATATTCCAACTTTAAAAAGGGATATAAGGTCTGGAGCTTGGACCAAAGAAAGTTTATTTTTTCCAGAGATGTCAGTTTTCATGAAACTGTTTTCCCTTTTAAAAATAACACTAATGGTGAAATTAATTTAAACTTGTTAAATCAACTAAATTTCTTTGACAACCTTGATCCTTCAAGTGATACAAATCCCCATGATGAAGAGAAGGGCAACACTGACTCAACTACTATGACTCAGCAACACAGTGATACAGTTGAGCCAACTATTGATAGTGACACTCAACATACATCAGACATTCATGATGTGTCTGAGCTTAATGATTCTATAGAGGTTCCAACTGAACCTGTGAGGGATGAGTCAAGTAGCGTTCATGATGAGTCAAACCTTCCTGAGGGTACTCAAAACATTAGAAGATCCACTAGGTCCGCCTCGGCCCCTAGAAGATTTGATGATTTTATTGTAGGGAATGCCAAATATAGCTATAATAAAGTTGTTAATTACTCTAATCTGCCTGCTGAAAATGTGTGTTTTGCTGCCAATATAAATAAAATTGTTGAACCTCAAACTTATAAAGAAGCCCTTAAAGATAAAAGGTGGGTTGATGCTATGAATGATGAACTGTCAGCCCTTTATAAGAACAATACCTGGGATATTGTAGACTCCCCTAGTGGTACTAAACCTATTGGTTGTAAGTGGGTGTTTAAGGTAAAATACAAATCAACAGGCGAAATAGATAGATTTAAGGCTAGGCTCGTAGCTAAAGGGTTTAATCAACGTGAAGGAATTGACTTTGAGGAGACATTCTCTCCTGTCGTTAAAATGGTTACTGTTCGATGTGTTATTGGTCTATCTGTTCAAAACAACTGGCCCCTATACCAACTTGACGTTAACAATGCCTTCCTGTATGGTAATCTTAGGGAAGATGTTTACATGACCCTTCCAGATGGTTTAAATGTAAATCAGCAGGGTAAAGTGTGTAAGTTGAACAAATCTTTGTATGGGTTAAAACAGGCCCCTCGTATGTGAAATGAGCGACTTGTCCAAACCTTGGTCAAAATTGGGTTTGTACAATCCAAGTGCGATCATTCCATGTTTATCAAGTCCGATAAATCTATCTTTGCTGTTCTCTTGGTTTATGTTGATGATATTGTACTAACAGGTAATTGTGAACATGAGATTAATAAAATAAAGAGCCTTTTAAAAAATGAGTTCCAGATCAAAGATCTCGGTTTACTAAAGTATTTTCTTGGAATAGAAGTAATAAAATTAAACAATGGTATTTGCCTTTCTCAAAGAAAATATTGCATGGACCTGTTGAATGAATATGGGATGAGTGGCAGTAAGCCAACTAGCTGTCCCATTGATCAAAACCATGTTTTGACCAATCTGACTCTAAATAATTCCAAACCAGTGGATACTACACAGTATCAAAAAACTTGTTGGAAAACTCATTTACCTTTCTCACACCAGACCTGATATTGCCTACTCTGTTCATTACCTATCTCAGTTCATGCATAAGCCCACTGAGGCTCACACCCAAATTGCTTTCAAAGTTTTAAGATATCTCAAAAATGCTCCTGGTGCTGGAATTCTATTTACCAAAGGCACCACCTTCCAGTTAACTGCTTTTGCAGACTCAGACTGGGCTAAATGTGTGGACAGCCGAAGATCTGTCACAGGTTTTTGCATTTTTCTTGGGGGCTCTTTGGTTTCTTGGAAAAGTAAGAAACAAAGTGTTGTTTCTCGGTCCTCTGCTGAGGCCGAATACAGGTCTATGTGCAGTGCCACGTGTGAAATATTGTGGCTTCTGAATCTGTTAAGAGAACTCAATGTTGCTGTGCATATTCCGGTTGATCTGAAGTGTGACAACACTGCAGCGCTGTCCATTGCTGCTAATCCTGTCTTTCATGAGCGGACTAAGCATTTTGAAGTTGATTTGTTTTTCCTAAGAGAGAAAATTGCATCCGGATTGATCAAAACAACAGGGATCAAGACTGAGCACCAACTAGCTGATATATTCACTAAAGGCTTGCTTCCAAAAATTCATTCTGATATGTGTAAGTCTCTGGGTATGTTCAATCCCTTTGCACATTTAAACTGAGGGGGGATGTTAAAATACCTATAACTATCCAGTATAAATGTGCATATTATATTTCTTGTTTGATCCTTTTATTTATCCCTATTTTAACCTCTTGTTTATTTTAATTGTGAGGTTGGGCTATTAAGGATGGGCTGCTCCTTCAAATGGTTGCTTGATGTCTTGGGCTGTGTCTTGGGCTTATTACCGTTGCATCCTTCTGTTGCCAGCTGAGCTCCGGTGTTATCGCTTAGGGTTAGCAAGATAAAAAGGGGGTTTGGTCCCTTGGTGGTCATTCATTCGAGCATCTCATTTCTCCTGTCATTCGCTGCTCTCTGATCGTTTCCTGGAGTCTCACACGTACATTCGTGAGCCTAGGTTTTGTCTATTGATTGTATTGATCATCCAGTTGGAGATCCTTTACTCTTTTGTTTGCTGTTAATCTGTGATGACTTAATCATTCAGTTATTGTATTTGATTTTGAACTTTCATAATAAAAGTCTTTGATTCTCAAGTTCTGACAGGAAGCTACAAGAAATTCGGGAAACACGAGCTCGCATTGTAAGTCATTTTTATTTTCATATCATTTTCTTCGTTTGAAGTATCTACAGTTTTTGTCCCAAATTTGAGATAACACATGACCCAAATCAATCCATTTACAAGTAAACGGGTCAAAATTGCCACCTCATCGTGGTATACGCGTTTCGAACTTATTGTTTGATGTAGGTGTTCCCTGACAAGCCAGAAAGATGTAGAGCCTCATAGCTATTCAAATCAGCTATTGATTTGGTAAGTGAAATAATCCTTTTAGTACTAATTTATATACGGATTATTTTTTACATTTCAAAGTATGTAAATTGGTGCACTTGAAATAATAGATGCTGTTCAACTGAAGTTTGTTTTGCTCCTTCAAAAAAACTCTTCTGTTATTGATCAGTTTATATGAACATATCTTTGTGGAAACATTAGCAATATGTTCTTGTTAGCTGTTTTATACAATTTGAAAACTGTTGTATTCTGCTGGTGATCAGCATAAGTGTTGATACATATTTTGTGGACGCGACTCAGCTCGGTTCGTCTCGGTTCGGTTCGACCCAGTTAGGTTCGGCTCAAGCCAGACGTCACGACATTCCTCCGTCGTGCGCCCCAGAGTTCGACACGCAGAGCACGAAGCGCCGCGAGCCGGTTCCCGCGCCACATCATCATGACATCATCATGATGATGTCACTTGTTGACTACTCTTTACACTTATGAATTGCAAAGTTCATGTACGTGCATGTGTTGTTTTGTTTGGACCAATCAACAAGCTTGGGCAGAAATCACATGGGCTGGAACTTGCACATGGGCCGAACCCAATACCCCAATCGTACAAGTCAGAATATATATATATACCGAAATCAAAGGTGATTTAGGTAGAGATAAGGCAGCGGACAGAAGGAAGAACCCGAGAGAACTAGTGAGAGTTTGCAAAGATTGTTTTGTAAACATTGATTTGTAACCGTTTTCAAGTATTAATACATTGGTGTTAATCGTTGAGTCTCGGTCTCCTTTTCGTGTTCTTGTCCATCTTTCTATCTCGGTTTGCATCTCCGGTTGGATTCCGCACAACCGGGTGTGTTTGACAACAAGGAGTAGGCGACTAGATCCTCCCCTAGCCGGACCTACAAGTGGTATCAGAGCCTTGGCTCTTCTCCTTGTTAAAACCGAGTGTTTTCGGGTTGTTTTTCGGGTTTTTGAAGTTTATCATTTTCTGGAAATTATGTCTAAAATCTCGAAAATCTTCATGTTTTGCTGTTAGTTCATCAGAAAACCTTGCTTATAACTGATTTGTGAATGGTGTGTTAAGGTTTTGAGTGAAGTTTCAAGCAAAATTGTGTTTCGGCAATTTACGGTTCACCGGAAAACTCATAGTTTCACCGGATAAACCATTGTGTTCTTGACATATTCAAGTGTTCTTCATAAAAATCTACTTTTTGATCCTTGAAAGTTACTTGTGAAAGTGTTAGTTGTTGAAAATTGTGAGTTGATTAAAATATTGTTTGCCCATCATTTGGTTGGTAACTTGGAAATGGTGTAGCCGAAAGTGGGTTACTTTGTGTCAGGAGGTTAGAAAGTCAAGCTTTGTGTCGCACAAGATGGTTGGTTCAGACAAGATCAGTTGCACAAGAATGATCAGTCGCACAAGAGTTTGAATCGCACAAGACTTGATTAGTCGAACAAGAAGTTGGGCTCGCACAATATCTGGGCTTCTATTTGGGCTTCTGATTATTTGGGCTTCTATTTAAATTCTATTTGGATTTCTGACTAGTCGCACAACATATATTGTCGCACCTCGCACAAGATTTATATCTAATCGTACAAGATTTGTCAATTTGATTTGTCGCACAAGAATTGGATAATCACACAAGATTTCAGTTGTACAAGTTTCAGTCGCACAAGAATTGATTAGCTGGGATCGCACAACATTTGTTTTGTCACACAAGATATTGGGATCGCACAAGTTATTCACTCGCACAAGACTCTTTCAGTCGCACAAGAAGAGTTGGGCTTAAGAATTGGGCCTTAGCATCGAAATCACCTATCAAACATCAGCCGAAATCACTTGTGCATATCAGTTTGGGACGAAATCAGTTGTGCATACCATCTTGGTCGAAATCACATGTGCTGAAATCAACTTCTGGACGATATCACATACTTGTGTTATTTCTTTTAACAGGAGATCTTTATTTCTTTGTTAACTGTTTGTTTGAGTGATTAAACAGGTTTTTCACTTACATACATCAAACAAGAGCTGTACGAGCCCTTGGGATTGGAGTACGGATCCACAACCAGATCTAAAACAGATGTCGATGGCCGAATATATGAGGCGTACCATACCTCAACAACAACAGTCAATAAGTGCAAGTCAATGGGCAATGGTGTCGAATCAAAATCAGAGCATTCAAAATATTTTGCTTAGTGAGAATGAGACGGGTAGCAACAATAGCCCTCCAAAGTTAAATTACATGAACGACTATCCATCATGGAAGGGTCGTTTCCATAACTACGTTCAAGGGCAAAACACAGAATTATGGACGTGTTTCATCTCTCCATTTAGTGAAGCTCTTGAAGAAGCAGGATCAAATGCGACAACTTTCAATAACATGCAAGAAGCCGATAAAAAGGCATATGATCTGGAGAAGAAGGCGTATGCTATTCTCACTCAAGCACTTCACAGAGACATCTTTCATCAATTCTCATATTGTAAGACCACGAAAGGTTTATGGGATGCATTGGTAGCGAGAGGAGAAGGAAATGCAGCTACTAGAAAGATACGCCATGATTTATTGAAGAAAGAGTTTGAATCATTTCAGTTCTTGGAGAATGAAACTCTAAATGATATGACTTCTCGTTTTTATCATTTGATTAGTGAAATGACTTCCTATAGTGTTGCTGCAACTCATCCGGAAATGGTTGCACGATTTGCTGATGCTCTACCTCCTAAGTGGAGTCCATTCATTGAACTTCTAAAGCATACGGGCGCTCTGGATGCAGCCAATGTCAGTCTTTATGAATTCATTCAGAAGTTGGAGAACAAGAACGAAGAGGAAATTCGGAAAGCTAAAAGGATTGCAACTGCACCTCCTCAAAACACAGAAATGTATTTGCCTGGTTTTGGTCCTTCAGCTAGTTCTAGTTCAGTTCAGCAACCGAAGCTTCAAACGGCGTTTGTATCCAATACAAACTCTTCTCCGTTTCCATCGCAACCACAGTGGAATCAAAGTGCTTACATGTCACAATCTATACCTCAACCTCCACCTCAAGCCCAACCACAACAACAACAAGCGCATTATACCAACAATCCTTCACCCCAAAACACCAACACTGTCAGAGTTGATACTTCCAATCTTTCAAAAGTCAGTGTAGAAGTTGCAAAGGAACATTTGGAACTTCTCAACACAATGTTCAGTTCATACTGTGGATTGGTAGCAGGTCAAATTGGAAACATCAATATGACAAATGAAGATTATCAGCAGATAGACCGTGATGAAATGGAGTTAATGGATATCAAGTGGGCGTTTGCAAGTGCAGTTAGAAGGGCAAAGGATTTCATGACTCGAACTGGAAGAACTTCGTTGGAAGGCAAAAATGATACGAAGTACGGGTTCAATAAAGATGCGGTTACATGTTACAATTGTGGCGAAAAGGGTCACTTCAAACGTGAGTGCACCCGACCAAGCAAGCAAGGCAATCAGAATCCGTTCAGAAATCAGACGAGTACTTCTAATGCAAATCAAGACAATCCTGAACGAAGGATAGTAGCGGTGAACAACAATCAGAACCAGAACCAGTCTGGACCTTCAAACACCAATCAAGCATTGATTGTTCAAGCTGATGAAGGATGCGATTGGTCTGTACAATTGGGAGATAATGATCAAATAGGTGGAACTGCATGCTATGCAAAAATTATAAATCACATCAAGCATGTTCACAAGGAAGAGTTTTCTGAAAGTGATAATAGCTCGGGTTATAGCGGGAGTTCAGATGAAGAAAGCTCGAATGCGGGAGATTATCATTCTGAAGATGGATCTTTTTCTTATCAGACTGCCTTTATGGCAAATGTCTTGGCCTCTACGAGTCAGGTAAAATCCGAAACTCCTAGCATATGTAGTGATTGTGCTGATTTGAAACATGAATGTGCTAATGCTAAACATGCTTTTGAAGAATTAAAACATGAATGTGATAGAGTGAAACTTGAATGTGATACGATTCATAGTCACAATCAGAGTTTAGTTGTTGAACTGTCAAAGTGCAAAGAGGCAAACATGGCCTTAGCTCGCAATGAAAAGGAGTTTAAAAAAGTTATTGAAACCCAAAAGAAAAGTGTTTCCGAATTAACAAAAATTGTTTGTAACAAACAAATTGGTATTAATAACTACATTAATATCATCGAGGAAACAAAGAAAGAGCTAGCCGTGGCGAAATGTGAGCATGAAGCGATCAAGCTCAAATTGGAGAGTTACTCAAACTCCCGATATGTGCTTGATCACATCATTGACGTTCAACAACTAAAGGGTAATGTGAAAGGCGTTGGGTATAAGTCATGTCCACCCCCGTTGAGACACGACTATACCAAGTCGCCCGATGAAGAGGATATGCCTCGGTATGAACCCAGTGTGCCTCTTGATTATGAGGAAGTTACTACTGGCCTAGGGTTCAAACCGGACAATTCATCGGAGGGCTCATCTGATCGGAAAGAAAAGTCATCATGTGCTTCAAATCAAAGTTCTCCGACCATTGAGGACTATGATTCTTCAGATGATGAATCAGATGTGAATGACCAGGATGAATCACTTAATGAGACGAAAGGAGTAGAAATTCCAATTGAGAATCATATTCTTTGTGATCCTCCTGCTCCTGCCATGCAACCTGTTGCCAAGCAAGTGATAGATCCTGTCAAGGATGTCAAAGATGACAATGAATGTGTGTCTGCTGTTAAGAGCAATAACTTGTTGTATACTTTAGTCGGTGATAACAAAATTTATTCAAACAAAGATTTTCCAATCAAAAACGTCAATCAATCATTGATTGATAAAGTGTTTGAAGATAATACAACTAAGTTTTTGGGAAAAGCGATCCCGAGAGTTTCAGTAACTCAGTGTGATCCTATTCCAAAAGCTGAAGTGAGGAAACAATTTGGTAACAAAAAAATTACCGACTAAACAACAACCTGTCGCTTTTAAGGGTAAACAGCAACAGCAGCGAGCTCAAAATTCTAAAGGTTCACAACCAAAGGTTGAGACCAAAGGAGCTCGTTTCAAGAAGAAAAACAAAGATATCAAGTTTGTAGCATCAAGGGGTACTGATAAAATTGAGACTTTTGAAAATAAATCAAACACCGATTTTATCCAACAAGTCAAGATTTTAAAACGTAACAGCCAAAACAATTACACACAGCACACAAACGGGTGTGAAGCTAGTACCTCTGGGTCTACAACTTCTATGTCAGGTCGTCGATCAAATTCTCCTAAGTTTGTTGAAAGGAGAACTTGTTTCAAATGTGGGAAGGTTGGGCACATCATTAAAGACTGCAAAAACTCGCCCAAACCAAATTTTGTTGAAAGAGCCCCCTCTGAACAAGGTCACTCACAACGTCGTCCTGTTTCTCCAAAACATGATAAAAGAACTGTTAAAGAACAAGAAACAAAACAACGACGTCAAAACGTCAAAGAAGTTGAAAAGGCGTTAAAACCGGAGGTTGTCCAAACAAAGTCGGTTAAGTTAGAAATTAAAAATGAAAAACAAAAACAGATTTGGAAACCAAAATCGGTAACTGTTTCAGGGGAAGCTCAATCCATTCCGAATCATCAGGAAATCGAAGTCACAATCCTCGATGATGAAGGACGACCCAAGTCTGTTAAGGCTTGGGTCCCCCTCTCCAACTATTCTCTGAGTGAGTGTGCAGGATGTTCCAGGAGGAACTATCGATAGTCATAGGATTGTTGATAGTGGAGTGTCCATGCACAAGAACGGCGACAAAGAAGTTGTTGCCTGTGATGGAGAGAAGAAAAAGAAAAGAAGACAGAATTGTCTGTCGAAAGAGATTAAAAGCTTCGACAAAATGCAAATCATTTAAAGTTTGATTGTTCAAGGTTATAATCGGGTCCCCAGGATAGATTCAATCAAAATGTACGCACCTGCAGCACGTTTGAAGTTCAAAATCAACAAGATGAACGTGCAGTGTACATTTCTACGTGGTGTGATTGAAGAAAATGTGTTTGTTGAACAAACCAACCGGGTGTGCGGATTCCTTGGCATGGATTGCTCAACCGCACACTACTTCTCAAGAGAAAGACAAAGACCTTCGCTGGTGCAATGTGGAAGACCAGCCGGACCCAAAGGTTTCTGATCTTGTTGCTGTAAAGAGATTTCTAAGTAGCTACAAAATCGACTTTGAAATCCACACCGGGTGGATATCCAGTTTGGGAGAGCACTTAGATTCCTTGCAATGCACGAAGCAGTTGCAGGATACGGTTTTAAAATTCTAATCTCTCCTATACTTGTCGATATTTAAGCTGCTTTGTGAATTATTATTATCTCGTACAGCACTCTTTGGCCAGACAATGTTGTCATGGTCCGCACCGCTTACCGACATGCCAACTCATTTTTTCCAAAATTCGATAAATCATTTCTGATTCAAAATTAATTTTGGTAAACGACATTGAGGTAAAACATGAGTTAACCAACATCGGGAAATCATTTTTGTAAATACCTTTGTGTTTTTAAATTTTATCTTAGTTTGTTGATTTTAGGGGGAGTAAATCCAAATTTGAAAATTCAAAAACATCGAAAAATTTCAAAACCCAAAAACATTGGAAAAACAAAAATGAGTTTCCTGGCGAGAAAAAGAGAAAATGATAGTAAATCAGTGGTCTGTCGAAACCTTTTCGAACTGAAATGCAAAATGAAAAATGTTAAGCAGCACTATATAAGATGTATCGGTAGGCTCACAATCATTTTAAAGTGTGCAGGGTGATATAAATCTTAAATCGACTGAAGACCAGGTGGGAACCATTCATTGGCATATGGTCTTAGTACCGAAATTTCGTTTGAGAGATTGCCGAGGTTTTGAGATATTCGGTCTTTATGCTGCTTATCATCTGGGTATCATGGTTGTTTCTTTTACCGTAAAAATAACGGGGACGCAAGTCTAGATCTTCCATGATACCATACATACGTGTACATATTGCATTCGACCTCAATAAGTGATCAACAATCACATGTCCAAACAGAATAAGTGGTAATATATCACATTTATCCGGGAGTCAAGTTCGTCTCTTTGCTGTACGAAAGTACTGACCTGTTCACGGACTTGCTCTTGTGCCCTTCATGCATCTAAAAATCAAGTTCCTCATCAATAAGTGATTCTATCACATAGGGCTTGTTTTCAATCAAAATAAGTGAGTTTCTCACATTTTCATATACGGTCAAACAGATGATAATCAGTATACTCACCGGTAAGATGAACCCTCGTGCATACCTTGATACGGGAATGTGTCGTGATGTGGATGAACACCGGTCGGTAAGTATAAATCATACCTTAACGTATCCCCTCGCCATGATTACATCTGATAAGTTGAGCTTATGTGGACAACAATACCGATAATTGTTATAGGATGCTTATCTAATTGTTAACTAAAAGAAGAACAAGAGCGTTTTGACATGACCGTACACTACACTGATATGATTCTCTTACCCTCGAAACTCGCAAAAAGAATGTTTGTAAATATTTATTTACTGTATTTAGTTTCTGCATCTTTGTATATATTTAATTATTGCTTTCCGTCTTTACGTTTGAAAAATGAAAAATTCCAAAAAGATTTTAGGTGTGTTTTAATATAAACTTTATAAAATCCAAAAAGATTTTGCTTCTACTTTATTTTTGATTGACTGCTGTTGGAACTCGAGTCTATCATACCCAAAATCCTGATCGTAAGCCGGAAAACAATTGCATCTTCATAAACAGTCGAAGTTAACAAGTTTTGAAAGTTAAGAACTAAAATTGAACAAATTTGTTTAAACTTTCAAACTGTTGTCGGTCGGTAGTTGATTGAGATTTGATCTCATATGTGTCATTTGTTTAAATGTTAACTATATTCCAAGCGTTTGTTCTCATTATGCGTTTAGGTTTCTTGCATGTGCAGATGCTAAAGGCGAGGAGAACATGTTCAATGACAAGCTTTGGAATGAAGACACGAAGTGGAGGCACTCAAAGGATAAAATGATCGAGTTGCCGCTAACCCTTCATCAACACCACAAGGATCCGAAGAATTAACGATCGAAAGATTCACGAGCATAACTCAATGGAGAGTTTATTTTAAGGGGGAGTTTATTGACACACTACCTAAATGAAAAGGGAGTTTGTCGATACACTTTCTACTTACAACGCGTGAAGACTTTGAAGATCCTCCGACGTGGAAGACATGGAAGTTGAACCTCACGAGTAGCGTCCAAGGGGGAGTTTGTTGATACATATTTTGTGGACGCGACTCAGCTCGGTTCATCTCGGTTCGGTTCGACCCAGTTAGGTTCGGCTCAAGCCAGACGTCACGACATTCCTCCGTCGTGCGCCCCAGAGTTCGACACGCAGAGCACGAAGCGCCGCGAGCCGGTTCCCGCGCCACATCATCATGACATCATCATGATGATGTCATGATGATGTCACTTGTTGACTACTCTTTACACTTATGAATTGCAAAGTTCATGTACGTGCATGTGTTGTTTTGTTTGGACCAATCAACAAGCTTGGGCAGAAATCACATGGGCTGGAACTTGCACATGGGCCGAACCCAATACCCCAATCGCACAAGTCAGAATATATATATATACCGAAATCAAAGGTGATTTCGGTAGAGATAAGGCAGCTGACAGAAGGAAGAACCCGAGAGAACTAGTGAGAGTTTGCAAAGATTGTTTTGTAAACATTGATTTGTAACCGTTTTCAAGTATTAATACATTGGTGTTAATCGTTGAGTCTCGGTCTCCTTTTCGTGTTCTTGTCCATCTTTCTATCTCGGTTTGCATCTCCGGTTGGATTCCGCACAACCGGGTGTGTTTGACAACAAGGAGTAGGCGACTAGATCCTCCCCTAGCCGGACCTACAATAAGGCAGTATGATGATCATGGATTACAATCCCTAATTTTTAAATGTTAATGTCATTATAAACCCTAATATGAGATTCATAAATCCCTATATGTCCTTAATGCAGGTTGACGGAATCACTATCGGTTCGTTGGATGATATTCCAGCAGGCCCTGTTTCTTCCTTTTGATTTTGACGAAAAACAAACTTCTCTAAACTTCCATACTACAGCGTTTATTTTAATGTGGAAGAGGAATATATACTTGTGATAGGATTGGCGAATATAGTATATAATAATTAGAATGTAATCTAGACTTAGATTATTTGATCATGTATTTGGATTAAAAGTGAAAGTGCACTAATTTTAACGTTATTTTACTAATTTCGTGAAAATAATGTTAAAAGAGGGGGATGGTTAATCATGCATCATGTGGTGGCGTTGGTAGCCGAAAGACACAGGAGTACATGCACTAATTGGCATTTGTCTTAATTGCCGAGTGTTATGTGCCTTATGTCCAAGGCTTGATACAAAACTACCTTCGAGCCGGGGGGTCTCACTGGAAGCAGCCTCTCTATTCCAACGGGTAGATGTATGGCTGTATGATGATGATGATGATGATGATGATTGGTCATAAGGCAGGAAACGGAAGTCAAAGGCTGTTAATTGGCAGTTAATGACAGTTTTCTGGTACCCCAAACGAATAGGTATAATTACCTTGTTCGTACCGTTTCATAGACTATAAATGGGCGCAAAATTGTATGGATACATAGATCAATTTCATAATCAAAACAGTCTGCGTTGACTTTCGTTGACAGACGAAATTTATCCAAATTGACCCCATGTTATTGTTCTTGATGCATGATTAATTCATAATTAAGTGTTCTTGATATCCAACAATAATTACAATTTTTGTTGCATAAGTGACCCTTTTTTGACATTTTTTTTTGTAACTGACCCGTTTATAACATTTTTTATAACTGACCCGTTTATGACACAGATAGGTGGCAGTCTGACAAACCGCCAACGCTTTATGCATTCATTTGTTGCAGCACCCGTGAACTTGCTACCATCGAGACATATCTGGTACGGGTGTATTTTCTCTTATATGGATTGGTTTAGTAATGGGTCAAAACGGTTTGGTTGACCAACAAACACTTCTTGTCCACTATAAAAATTCTGAACAGTTAATGTTCGAATTATGGTTTAGAAACAATATTGTTAGTACAGTAATTAAAATATCTGAATAAAACAATATTGGTCCATGCTGACCTGGAGGAAAATTTTGGGGCATCAACACCCGCGTTTCTATTTAATCTGGAACTTGAGACGTTGCGGTAATATTTATGTGGATTTAATTTCAGATAAAATTCATATATGATGCCATTAATTTTAGTTTTTTTTCCTTTCTGACAAATGGAATGGTTGGATTGGGCAGAGCTGACGTTGGTCTTCTTGGTTTTCCACCGAAAGATTTACACTACCAATTTCTTTCTCAATTTACTCCGGTTTTTTATATTCGGATAAGAGAGTATTCCAAGGTAGTTCTTTCAATCTTATGATTTTATTTATTTAAATTACTTTTTTTATAGTGTTTGGCATTTCTTTGATAGACATTTTTTACTTTGAAATGTAAAGACAGTAGCAGTAGCACCATATATTGTGAATTACACTGGGGCCCTCTTCCGCCAATACCCTGGTAAGAATATTAATTTTGACATTACGTTGATGACATGTCAGCAGCCCCATCTGATGCCATATATATGCATATGAAATAAATATATTTACAAGTTCCACTATGTTGATACATATTTTGTGGACGCGACTCAGCTCGGTTCATCTCGGTTCGGTTCGACTCAGTTAGGTTCGGCTCAAGCCAGACGTCACGACATTCCTCCGTCGTGCGCCCCAGAGTTCGACATGCAGAGCACGAAGCGCCGCGAGCCGGTTCCCGCGCCACATCATCATGACATCATCATGATGATGTCATGATGATGTCACTTGTTGACTACTCTTTACACTTATGAATTGCAAAGTTCATGTACGTGCATGTGTTGTTTTGTTTGGACCAATCAACAAGCTTGGGCAGAAATCACATGGGCTGGAACTTGCACATGGGCCGAACCCAATACCCCAATCGCACAAGTCAGAATATATATATATATATATATATATACCGAAATCAAAGGTGATTTCGGTAGAGATAAGGCAGCGGACAGAAGGAAGAACCCGAGAGAACTAGTGAGAGTTTGCAAAGATTGTTTTGTAAACATTGATTTGTAATCGTTTTCAAGTATTAATACATTGGTGTTAATCGTTGAGTCTCGGTCTCCTTTTCGTGTTCTTGTCCATCTTTCTATCTCGGTTTGCATCTCCGGTTGGATTCCGCACAACCGGGTGTGTTTGACAACAAGGATTAGGCGACTAGATCCTTCCCTAGCCGGACCTACAAGTGGTATCAGAGCCTTTGCTCTTCTCCTTGTTAAAACCGAGTGTTTTCGGGTTGTTTTTCGGGTTTGTGAAGTTCATATTTTTCTGAAAAATCAGCTCATTACTTCGAAATTTCTGGTGTGTTTGTTGTTAGTTCATAGAAAACCTTGTTTAAAACTCTTTTTAGCATGATGTGTTGAGGTTTTTAGTGAAGTTTCTAGCAAACTCGCGTTTTCGGAAAATTTGTCTTCACCGGAAAACTCATATAGTTTGCCGGAAACTCATCCAGTTCATATTATCTTCAAAGTGTTCCTTATTGGTTTGCTTTTTGATCTTTGAAAATTTGAATTTTAAAGTTGTTAGTGTTTTGGAAATTGTGAGTTGATTATAATATTGTTTGCCCATCATTTGGTTGGTACATTGAACAGTGTGTGCCGAAAGTTGAGTTGAAAAGGAAGTTACTTTGTGTTAGTGGATAGAAAGTCAAAGTCTTGTCTGGATCGCACAAGATTCTTAATCACACAAGATTCATTTAATCGCACAAGACTTGATTGGTCACATATGATAATCAGTCGCACAACAATGTTCAGTCGCACAACATGATTGGATCGCACAAGATCTGAAAGTTGCACAAGATAGTGGGCTCGAACAAGAACTGGGCCTCCAATTGGGCTTCTAATTTCAAAGGACCATCTTTTAAATTCTCTTTGGGCTTCTGATGTCCAATCGCACAAGAATGATTAATCACACAAGATATTGATTCGCACAAGACATTCATGTTCAGTCGCACAAGAGATCAACTCGCACAAGATTGATTACTCGCACAAGAGGTTGGTACTCGCACAAGAATTGGGCCTTTCATCAGTTGTTATCATTCATACATCAAACATGAGTTGTACGAGCCCTTGGGATTGGAGTACGGATCCTCAACCAGATCTAAAACAGACGTCGATGGCCGAATATATGAGTCGTACCATACCTCAACAACAACAGTCAATAAGTGCAAGTCAATGGGCAAAGGTGTCGAATCAAAATCAGAGCATTCAAAATCTTTTGGTAGCGAGAGGAGAAGAATATGCAGCTACTAGAAAGATACGTCATGATCTGTTGAAGAAGAAATTCGAATCATTTCATTTCTTAGAGAATGAAACCATAAATGATATAATTACTCGTTATTATCATTTGATGCATGAAATGTATTATGTTGGTGTTCTTGTATCTCAACAGGAAATTGTAGCACGGTTTGCTGATGCTCTACCTCCAAAGTGGAGCCCATTCATTGAGCTTTTAAAGCATACGGGCGTTCTGGATGCTGTCAATGTTAATATCTATGAATTCATTCAGAAGTTGGAGCACAAGAACGAAGAAGAAATTCGGAAAGCTAAACGAATCCCTGCTCCTCAAAATACCGAAATGTATCTTGGAGGAGGTTTTAACCCGTTAGTTAGTTCCAGTTCAGCTCAGCAACCAAAGTTACAAACGGCGTTTGTATCAAATACAAACTCATCTCCGTTTCCACAGTTCAATCAAAATGCTTATCTTTCGCAATCTAAACCCCAACCTCAACCTCAAGTTTCCACAACACAACCTCAATTCGATCCAAGTGTCGATTGTGGTCCGGCCATACAGTTGGGAAACGGTGATCAAACAAGAACTGCGTTTTATGCTGAAATTGTCAAGAATGTCAATGATGGTGAATCTTCGGGAAATGATGATAGTTCGGGATATAGTGGCAGTACTGATGAAGATAGCTCAGGTGTGAGTGATTACAGTTCAGAATCGGACGTGAAGGAGGGAATGGATTCTAAAGCTGATAGTTTGTCGAATGGTGCCAAGGAGATGACATGTCAAAACTCTGACTTGATCAAGAAAGCTGATGCTACATCAGAAGAAATGGAGAAGATTCTCACTGAAGATGGATCTTTCTCTTCTCAGACTGCCTTTATGGCTAATGTCACAGCTTCTACAAGTCAGGTAAAATCTGAAACTCCTAGCATATGTAGTGATTGTGCTGATTTGAAACATGAATGTGCTAATGCTAAACATGCTTTTGAAGAATTAAAACATGAATGTGATAGAGTGAAACTTGAATGTGATACGATTCATAGTCACAATCAGAGTTTAGTTGTTGAACTGTCAAAGTGCAAAGAGGCAAACATGGCCTTAGCTCGCAATGAAAAGGAGTTTAAAAAAGTTATTGAAACCCAAAAGAAAAGTGTTTCCGAATTAACAAAAACTGTTTGTAACAAACAAATTGGTATTAATAACTACGTTAATATCATCGAGGAAACAAAGAAAGAGCTAGCCGTGGCGAAATGTGAATATGAAGCGATCAAGTTCAAATTGGAGAGTTATTCTAACTCCCGATATGTGCTCGATCACATCATTGACGTTCAGAAACTAAAGGGGAATGTGAAAGGCGTTGGGTATAAGGCGTGTCCACCCCCGTTGAGACACGACTATACCAAGTCACCAGATGAAGAGGATATGCCTCGGTATGAACCCAGTGTGCCTCTTGATTATGAGGAAGTTACTACTGGCCTAGGGTTCAAACCGGAAAATTCATCGGAGGGCTCATCTGATCGGAAAGAAAAGTCATCATGTGCTTCAAATCAAAGTTCTCCGACCATTGAGGACTATGATTCTTCAGATGATGAATCAGATGTGAATGACCAGGATGAATCACTTGATGAGATGAAAGTAGAAATTCCAATTGAGAATCATATTCTTTGTGATCCTCCTACTCCTGCCGTGCAACCTGTTGCCAAGCAAGTGATAGATCCTGTCAAGGATGTCAAAGATGACAATGAATGTGTGTCTGCTGTTAAGAGCAATAACTTGTTGTATACTTTAGTCGGTGATAACAAAATTTATTCAAACAAAGATTTTCCAATTAAAAAAGTCAATCAATCATTGATTGATAAAGTGTTTGAAGATAATACAACTAAGTTTTTGGGAAAAGCGATCCCGAGAGTTTCAGTAACTCAGTGTGATCCTATTCCAAAAGCTGAAGTGAGGAAACAATTTGGTAAGAAAAAATTACCGACTAAACAACAACCTGTCGCTTTTAAGGGTAAACAGCAACAGCAGCGAGCTCAAAATTCTAAAGGTTCACAACCAAAGGTTGAGACCAAAGGAGCTCGTTTCAAGAAGAAAAACAAAGATATCAAGTTTGTAGCATCAAGGGGTACTGATAAAATTAAGACTTTTGAAAATAAATCAAACACCGATTTTATCCAACAAGTCAAGATTTTAAAACGTAACAGCCAAAACAATTACACCCAGCACACAAACGGGTGTGAAGCCAGTACCTCTGGGTCTACAACTTCTATGTCAGGTCGTCGATCAAATTCTCCTAAGTTTGTTGAAAGGAGAACTTGTTTCAAATGTGGGAAGGTTGGGCACATCATTAAAGACTGCAAAAACTCGCCCAAACCAAATTTTGTTGAAAGAGCCCCCTCTGAACAAGGTCACTCACAACGTCGTCCTGTTTCTCCAAAACATGATAAAAGAACTGTTAAAGAACAAGAAACAAAACAACGACGTCAAAACGTCAAAGAAGTTGAAAAGGCGTTAAAACCAGAGGTTGTCCAAACAAAGTCTGTTAAGTTAGAAATTAAAAATGAAAAACAAAAACAGATTTGGAAACAAAAATCGGTAACTGGTTCAGGGGAAGCTCAATCCATTCCGAATCATCAGGAAATCGAAGTCACAATCCTCGATGATGAAGGACGACCCAAGTCTGTTAAGGCTTGGGTCCCTCTCTCCAACTAATCTCCGAGTGAGTGTGCAGGATGTTCCAGGAGGAACTATCGATAGTCATAGGATTGTTGATAGTGGAGTGTCCATGCACAAGAACGGCGACAAAGAAGTTGTTGCCTGTGATGGAGAGAAGAAAAAGGAAAGAAGACATAATTGTCTGTCGAAAGAGATTAAAAGCTTCGAAAAAATGCAAATCATTTCAAAGTTTGATTGTTCAAGGTTATAATCGGGTCCCCAGGATAGATTCAATCAAAATGTACGCACCTGTAACACGTTTAAAGTTCAAAATCAACAAGATGAACGTGCAGTGTACATTTCTACGCGGTGTGATTGAAGAAAATGTGTTTGTTGAACAAACCAACCGGGTGTGCGGATGCCTTGGCATGGATTGAACAACCGCACACTACTTCTGAAAGAGAAAGACAAAAACCTTCGCTGGTGCAATGTGGAAGACCAGCCGGACCCAAAGGTTTATGATCTTGTTGCTGTCAAGAGATTTCTCAGTAGCTACAAAATCGTCTTTGAAATCCACACCGGGTGGATATCCAGTTTGGGAGAGCGCTCAGATTCCTTGCAATGCACGAGGCAGTTGCAGGATATGGTTTTAAATTTCTAATCTTTCCTATACTTGTCGATATTTAAGCTGCTTTGTGAATTATTATCTCGTACAGCACTCTTTGACCTGATACGTTGATCTCAAATATCACCTCACACATGATTGTTTCACTATGAAACTCGTCATTGTTGTCATGGTCCGCACCGCTTACCGACATGCCAACTCATTTTTTTTCCAAAATTCGATAAATCATTTCTGATTCAAAATTAATTTTGGTAAACGGCATTGAGGTAAAACATGAGTTAACCAACATCGGGAAATCGTTTTTGTAAATACCTTTGTGTTTTTAAATTTTATCTTAGTTTGTTGATTTTAGGGGGAGTAAATCCAAATTTGAAAATTCAAAAACATCGAAAAATTTCAAAACCCAAAAACATTGGAAAAACAAAAATGAGTTTCCTGGCGAGAAAAAGAGAAAATGATAGTACATCAGTGGTCTATCCAAACCTCTTTAAACCTTAAATGAAAAATGATGAGCAGCTCTATATAAGATGTATCGGTAGGCTCACAATCATTTTAAAGTGTGCAGGGTGATATAAACTTAAACCGACTGAAGACCAGGTGGGAACCATTCATTGGCATATGGTCTTAGTAGCGAAATTTCGTTTGATAGATTGCCGAGGTTCTGAGATATTCGGTCTTTATGCTGCTTATCATCTGGGTATCATGGTTGTTTCTTTTACCGAAAAATAACGGGGACGCAAGTCTAGATCTTCCATGATACCATACATACGTGTGCATATTGCATTCGACCTCAATAAGTGATCAACAATCACATGTCCAAACAAATAAGTGATAAAATATCACATTTATCCGGGAGTCAAGTTCGTCTCTCTGCTGTACGAAAGTACTGACCTGTTGACGGACTTGCCCCTGTGCCCTCATGCATCTGAAAATCAAGTTCCTCATCAATAAGTGATTCTATCACATAGGGCTTGTTTTCAATCATAATAAGTGAGTTTCTCACATCATATACGGTCAAACAGATGATAATCGGTATACTCATTGGTAAGATGAATCCTCGTGCATACCTTGATACGGGAATGTGTCGTGATGTGGATGAACACCGGTCGGTAAATATAAATCATACCTTAACGTATCCCCCCGCCATGATTACATCTGATAAGTTGAGCTTAAGTGGACAACAATACCGATAATTGTTATAGGATGCTTATCTAAATGTTGACTAATTGAACAAAAAAAAAAAAAAAAAAAAAACGTTTTGGCGTGACCGTACACTGATATGATTCTCTTACCCTCGAAACTCGCAAAAAGAATGTTTGTAAATATTTATTTACTGTATTTAGTTTCTGCATCTTTGTATATATTTAATTATTGCTTTCCGTCTTTACGTTTGAAAAATGAAAAATTCCAAAAAGATTTTAGGTGTGTTTTAATATAAACTTTATAAAATCCAAAAAGATTTTGCTTCTAGTTTATTTTTGATTGACTGCTGTTGGAACTCGAGTCTATCCTACCCAAAATCCTGATCGTAAGCCGGAAAACAATTGCATCTTCATAAACAGTCGAAGTTAACAAGTTTTGAAAGTTAAGAACTAAAATTGAACAAATTTGGTTAAACTTTCAAACTGTTGTCGGTCGGTAATTGATTGAGATTTGATCTCATATGTGTCATTTGTTTAAATGTTAACTATATTCCAAGCGGTTGTTCTCATTATGCGTTTAGCTTTCTTGCATGTGCAGATGCTAAAGGCGAGGAGAACATGTTCAATGACAAGCTTTGGAATGAAGACACGAAGTGGAGGCACTCAAAGGATAAAATGATCGAGTTGCCGCTAACCCTTCATCAACACCACAAGGATCTGAAGAATTAACGATCGAAAGATTCACGAGCATAACTCAATGGAGAGTTTATTTTAAGGGGGAGTTTATTGACATACTACCTAAATGAAAAGGGAGTTTGTTGATACACTAACACTTTCTTCTTACGACGCGTGAAGACTTTGAAGATCCTCCGACGTGGAAGACATGGAAGTTGAACCTCACGAGTAGCGTCCAAGGGGGAGTTTGTTGATGCATATTTTGTGGACGCGACTCAGCTCGGTTCGTCTCGGTTCGTCTCGGTTCGGTTCGACCCAGTTAGGTTCGGCTCAAGCCAGACGTCACGACATTCCTCCGTCGTGCGCCCCAGAGTTCGACACGCAGAGCACGAAGCGCCGCGAGCCGGTTCCCGCGCCACATCATTATGACATCATCATGATGATGTCATGATGATGTCACTTGTTGACTACTCTTTACACTTATGGATTGCAAAGTTCATGTACGTGCATGTGTTGTTTTGTTTGGACCAATCAACAAGCTTGGGCAGAAATCACATGGGCTGGAACTTGCACATGGGCCGAACCCAATACCCCAATCGCACAAGTCAGAATATATATATATATACCGAAATCGAAGGTGATTTCGGTAGAGATAAGGCAGCGGACAGAAGGAAGAACCTGAGAGAACTAGTGAGAGTTTGCAAAGATTGTTTTGTAAACATTGATTTGTAATCGTTTTCAAGTATTAATACATTGGTGTTAATCGTTGAGTCTCGGTCTCCTTTTCGTGTTCTTGTCCATCTTTCTATCTCGGTTTGCATCTCCGGTTGGATTCCGCACAACCGGGTGTGTTTGACAACAAGGATTAGGCGACTAGATCCTCCCCTAGCCGGACCTACACACTAAAGTTATCTTTTTTTAGAACAATTAGCTTTAAAATATTAATTTTGACACTACTGTTGCAGGACCCTGCCAGGTGATGCTTAAGCAAACGGATAATTCATACGCTTGTGTTGCTGAAAGTGAAACCCGCTTCACCCTTAATGAAGTAAGTACTTCACACTTAGTTTTTGACCCGTTTCTTTTTAAGCCGATTTTGTTTATTTTAGTGTTCGACCCGTTGGGGATAAAAGGGTAACCCGAATCCACACATTTTTCATAGACATTTGTTTGGTATGAACAGACAAAAGAAGAACTGCTAAGGGTTCTTGGACTGAAGGAGGAACAAGGAAGCCAACTTGAGTTCCTTCGCAGGGGCTATAAGGTAAATTTCTCATTTCTATTCGTTCCTCCAAAAATTCACCCTCCACCGGTAGGATGTATTTTTCTAGAAAGTTCCAGGCTAAATCACTCATCAGCCCATCCATCATCATTATTGTTATCATCATCATTAGATAATAAACTGATGGTAATTCAAAAGATGTTTCTAGGCTAAATTGCTCATTTGACCATTATCATAGTTACAAAATTTCAATAAATTGATGGTAATCCATCTTTTCTTTTTTCGAGGCTTATAAATAACTATATTTTTTATACAGTAATGCCTCTTTAAATAAAATGATTTAATCAAATTTTATGCATAGAATACGCTTTGAGCGGCTTTCAATCAATTTGACCCGTGTAGCCTGTTTTCAATTTAGTCATTTTTCATATTACAAATTTGACCCCTTAAAGGCTTTGTAGAGTTCAAACTTTTGACCTTCTTCCATAACCCAAATTGACCCGTTTACCATTTTTTTGTACATTTGGTATAATTCGGTGTGTTTTCTACAGACTGCAACATGGTGGGAGGAAGATGTTGATTTGGAGTTATCATCAGCATGGCGTAACTAAGTTGAACCCGATAAAAAAACGGGGCCTAGTTATGATCATTTCATATTGTTTTTACTTGTATATCAATCAGTACACATATTTCCTCTTGATTTTTTTTCTGAAGTTTTATATACTTCCATTTTTGTCACTAGGTCTCCTATTGGTCATAGTGAAGAATATATAAGTATCAGAATATAATTTTCTACCGATTGATGTTGAAGACAAAGGGCAAGCATTGGAGCAACCTTTTAACCTATCTATGTGAAATCAAAATTGGTTAATTTCGGTTATATTTTATTATTAACACATTATATGGGTAAAGATAATGAAATCGGTTATACCAAAATGTTTTCCGTCTCCGGAATTGTTGTACCACATAAACCTTAGATCATCTTAACAATAGTTTTTTAAGTATATTTAACATATATGTTTGTGTATTGAACAAAATGAGCTCGGATTGAAACCGGTCATTTTAATAAAGTCTCAGATGATAAATAAGAGTTAAGTATCAGATGACAAATAAGAGTTATAGTAACTATATATATTATTATTTTATAGATTGAACATAAAAAGACAATCAATATAAGAATTCATAAAACCCCCCAACATAGCTAATCAAAACCTGTGGTTGAGTAATTTTTCTGTCCTATTTTACACCTTTTTTACAGCTTCAAAGAAAATGATCATACAAAGAACAAACTTACTAACACAAACAACACGACATAACATTATCCAGTTTTGATACAAAGTTTTCAAATTTTGAAGTAAAGCGTGAAACATATTACAACATCAACAAGAAAACCCCATGTGACAACAATTTGAGGTAAAGCATGAAACATATTACAACATCAAGAAGAAAACATGTGACAACAATACTTATGTATAACATCATAAACCATATACCTCAATTTACTCAGGAAACCAAAATATCCAATCCTCCATGATCTTCTCACTATCAATGGACCCATAATCATCCAAAATCCACAAACAAATCCAACCACTATGCTTATAATCAACCCCCAATCTACTCCATCGTCTTCTTTTTTCTCTCCTATTGTATGAGTTGCTGCTTCAACTGGTTCACAACCATTAGCTTCAGTTAGTGGAGCTCCACAAAGTTTGTTGCCAAAGAAGCTAGACTCATCGAAGCTTTGAAGCTGTGTACCTGTTGGAATTCTTCCTGTTAAATTGTTGAAGGACACGTTGAAGCTACTCAAGAAATGTAAACTTGACAAGCTCATGGGAAGTTCCCCGGAAAGCCTGTTTACGGATAAATCTAAAGATATGAGTTCTTTCATGTTTCCGATCTTCTCTGGGATACTTCCACTCAATTGATTTCTTGATAAATTCAACGATTTTAACTCCAAGAGGGACATTAGCTCACTAGGAATGTGTCCGATGAGATTGTTACTCGAAAGGTCTATCAACATCACTAATGGAAGAATACTGCTATATGTGTTCCCTCGTCCGTTCATCACCAATGAATCACCAGCAATAAATAATTCAGTTCCAACACTGCTGAAGTAAGCAAATTCATGTTCTCGATAGCTTTCAATGCCGGAAAGGATACTAAAGTTGTTGAAGCATCTCGGAATATTTCCAGATAGGTTGTTATGAGCAAGATCTAATATTTGAATATGTCTAATATGACAAAGCTCATGAGGAATATTTCCGTCAAAACGGTTTGATCTAAGGTTAAGAATTCTTAAACCAGTAAGTTTTGTTCCAATCCATGTTGGAATGCTTCCAGTAAATTCATTCCTTCCAAGTTCAAGAACTTCTAGATCTGTTAAGTTCATTAGAGAAGAATGTACTCTTCCGGAGATCTTGTTCCCATGCATGTTTAGATACCATAAATTTAAAGAACCCAATGTTTGGGGAATCTCACCAGACAAACTGTTATTCTCCAAATTTAAGACCGCCAACCTTGGCCATTTCTCCCAACACTCTGGAACGTCACCCGACAAATTATTATTTCCCAAATTAAGAACGAACATACTTGTCACACCACTGGAACACAACAAAGGATGTAACGATCCCCAAAACCCATTCGAGCTAAGGTCAATATATTCAAGTGTGGCTGGGATACCAGAGAACGTTAACGGTCCTCGGATGTGATTATTTGACATATTCAAATAAACTAGTTTGGAGAATGATCTCACAAATGATTCAGGCATGGGTGATGAAATGCCTGTGTTGCTTATGTCTAATCCCCCTAAATCCTTCTGTGATTGCAACCACAACGGAAATTGAGGCCCTAAAACCCAATTTCTCAGAGACAAGGATCTCAACTGGAAAGGGGGAATCCAGTTTGCAACTTGCAGCCTTAAGATTAATTTGTTAGCTGATCCATCTAGCCACTTCAATCTCACTAGTTTGATAAAGTGAGCTTCTGTCACAACACCTGTAAGCAAATTATAAGAAAAATCTAAAGAAGTCAACTTTGAAAGTTGTCTGAGGCTATCAGGAAGGCTGCCATCCAGTCGATTATAACTAACATCCAACTCCTCCAAGGCAGGTGATTTGCACTCGAAAAAACTTTCAAGAAAATATGTCAGACTAATATTACCAATATTGTTACGAGACAAATCAATCTCTCTCAAATTACAAAAGTTACCCAATGATTTAGGTATTCTCTTAGTGAGTTGATTGTCAGACAAGCGGAGGCTAATAAGATTTGTTAGATTTTGAAGGGAATGTAGAACTGAACTTGAAATACGACAATAACTAATATCTAACGAGATGAGATTACTACTGGACAACTCTTGAAATATTGAGGAAGAATTCATGAAATCATTCTCGGCAACATGAAGAAACTCAAGAGAAGTCAAATTGCGGAAGCTAGGAATAGGACCATCAAAATCACACAAAGTTAAATCCAGTGAAACTAGACTAGTTACACTGAATATCCATTGTGATACTGGAGTGTAAAAATGATTGTAAGAAAGATCGAGAACAGAAAGGGATGTGAGATTGACACTAGGAACATACATGTGTAGATTTGAGATTTCACATCGAGACAAATGTAGCTGGACCAAAGAAGGAAGGGTGTTAATCGCCTGAGGGTTGCTTTGCTAAGGTCCACACCACTCATATCGAGGTGATGCAACATACCAAGACTTGACAGCCACTTCATATTCGCCATGCTCGTTGTTCCATAATAAGATGGATCATGAAAACTTCCGAGACACAGAACATGTAATTCTGAGAGATTCCCTAGTTGTGGAGGGATGTTTCCACCAAAATTGGAAGATGAAAGGTTAAGGTACCTTAGGTTTTGAAAAGAGCCAATGAATTTAGGAACTTGGATGCCTCCAAAATCATTGCAGCTCAAATCCAGATGCTTGAGTTGCTTTAGATCCAACAAAGATCGACTTATATCCCCTCTCAATTTCTGCTTGCAGGCTTCGTCGTACTCTTTGATGCTATAATAATCATCGATACTACAATGACCATCAAGTCCAGGAAGATGGATACGATGAACATGACCTGTAGAATTATCACAAGCTATCCCAGCCCATGTACAGCAGTCCTTGTTCTCAGCAACCCACGAAGCGAGTCGTTGTGATTCATCAGTGAGGCCATGCTTGAACTGGAGAAGTGCTTGTCTCTCAATGTCATTGCATAACACATGATGAGAGTTTTGATTAGATGAGCATAAACGAAACAAGGCCAAAACAACAAGCAAGAACAAGTGAAAACAAGAATATGAAGATGGAGCACTCATATTGTTTGATATTATTAGTTTAGAAGATGAGATGGGAGCTTCATCTAAACTTGAATATTTATAAGGGCTTGGTTATTCACACATCCCCCTTGGTTATTTGCACATCCCTTGAACCCTATAGGAAGCGTATAGGGTAATACGGTTCCTCTGTGTCCAAGCGTATTGAGCAATACACTTCCAATATGTGTACTTGAAGTACAAACTTTTCAGAAGATGGTCAGCTAATGATTAGGGAACTAGAGGAAGCATATGGGGCAATACGGTTCCTCTGGGTCCAAGCGTATTAAGCAATACACTTCCTATATGTGTACCAAACTTTTCAAAAGATGGTCAGCTAAAAGGAAGCGTATTGCCCAATACGATTTCCATAAGTTTAATAGGAAGCGTATAGGGCAATACACTTCATATTCGTTTTATTTAAAAATTATAAGTTGCATCAAATTTTTAACTTATTATTGTTATCTTATAGAGTAAATTGCCATTTTAGTCCCTGAGGTTTGTCCAAATTTGCCATTTTAGTCCAAATAGTTTTTTTTCGCCTCTGGGTCCCTGACTTTTCCATTTTATTGCCGTTTTGATCACATACACTAACTCCATCCAAAAACTCCATCTTTAAATGTTTTCAATTGCCATTTTGATCCAATTCCAAAAAATCAAAAAAATTCTAAAAAATCATAAAAATTCTAAAAAATCATAAAAATTCTAAAAAATCCAAAAAATTGACGTGGTATACACGTCTTGAACCAACTCCTCGGGCATACGATCGATAGCCGTGGTATACACGTCCTGAACCAACTCCTCGTCTGTGTAAAAACCGGTGGCGACAACAAATTGACGAAGCGACGTCTCAAATACCTCGCCGAACAGACGGAATGTGATCTCGGGTGATGGGGCCGGCAAGTTCGGATCATCAAAATCCGAGTCCGGCCGGTCATCCGGTCGAGGTCTATAGCGGAATGTGGAGAGAAACTCCACCATCAACGGCCGATAACATGGTGCGGCTCCTATTCGAAATAAACGATCCCACGGGCAATCCAGCCCGATAACCTGTCGAATAGTGTCCGCCACCCCACATGGTTATCATAAATATGTTTTGGGTATTACAATAATGTATAAACGTTTTTTGACACATTTTTTATAAAAAGGATTCAGATTAGGGGACCAGGGGAACCATATTGTCCCATACGCTTCCTATACATTGGCTCTAGGGGAACCATATTGACCCATACGCTTCCTATACTTTGGGTCTAGGGGAGCCATATTGCCCCATACATTTCCTCTCTCTCTCTATATATATATATATATATATATATATATATATATTGTTTTGTTTAATAAGTGTTTTTATAAAAACATTATAAGATAACAATAATAAGTTAAAAATTTGATGCAACTTATAATTTTTAAGTAAAACTAATATGAAGTGTATTGCCCTATACGCTTCCTATTAAACTTATGGGAATCGTATTGGGCAATACGCTTCCTATTGGGTCACTTTTCAGACCTTTATAGCTTTGAAGTGCGTGCGCGTCAGAGAATATTGTACCAATAGGAACCGTATTGCCCAATACGCTTCCTATTGGTGTCGCATTTAATGTTTCAAACCCTATGGGAAGCGTATTGGCCTATATGGTTTCTATTGAGGGATGTACAAAAATTTTAGGGGATGTGTAGATACCATCACCCATTTATAAATACCAATAGTACGTAGCTTTTACTATGAATGGACTTAAACATCTAGTAAACGTCAAGTCAAGTAAATGAATGGTACACACATGCACCGGTCTATACGGACACAGATAGCACCAGTTCAGTGTGTGGACATGATAAATGAGAGTGATGGATGAATAAATCAATTTAGAAGGGTGATGGTATCTACACATCCCCTAAAATTTTTGTACATCCCTCAATAGAAACCATATAGGTCAATACGCTTCCCATAGGGTTTGAAGCATTAAATGCGACACCAATAGGAAGCGTATTGCCCAATACGATTCCCATAAGTTTAATAGGAAGCGTATAGGGCAATACATTTCATATTAGTTTTACTTAAAAATTATAAGTTGCATCAAATTTTTAAATTATTATTGTTATCTTATAATGTTTTTATAAAAACACTTATTAAACAAAACTATATATATATATATATATATATATATATAGGGTAGGGTTCCAGCGTGAACCTAATCCCATGCGTGAACTGATCTGGACCATTGATTTCCTTTTTAGTTGTTAAGGGTATGATTGTAATTATATAAAAAGTTATATTTAAATTATTATTTTAATAATTGATTTAAGTTACATCTTTCCTATTTTAAATTCATTATCCACATTATCTTTTATTTCATTTTTATTTTTTAGATTTCACCACCAGAATTCGGATTATGATTTTTAAGATTCACGTAACCTTCATATTTCAACGGTATACACATGTGTACTTTGATATGAATTGAACAGTACACATGTGTACTCAGCATGGTACATATGTGTAATTAGCTACATAATACATACATATAAACAAAACTTGTAAACCTATTTTATATTAAGCAAATAACAATTTCCATAATGTTTGCCAAACCAAAAAAAAACATACAATTACAAGTTCCAGTTTCGTGAAAACAATAAACGCAACATAATCGGAAAAACAAAAAAGACATAGTCTTTTACAACTATGCGCCGCGTTGTATGCTGAATCATCCTTATCGACCAAGTAAACAAACATACGTGAATCATCCTTATCGACCTTCAATCTCCACTTTCCTCGTTTACGACGTCTCCTATAATAACACAAAAAACTCAGCAATTAGTCCTTTGCATAATTCACAAGTGTACATCAACAACTTTACACATTCAATACACAAAAAAAAATATGAGATATCACAAAAACAGACGCTATACACATGTGTACATCGCATTAAAAACATAGCAAAACCAGAATACACATGTGTACAACGCCTTAAAAACAGAGCAAAATCAGAATACACATGTGTACAGAGCCTTAAAAACCAGAGCAAAAATCAGAATACACATGTGTACAGCACCTTAAAATCACTCGAAAAATCCTCTCACATTTTAATATGGAATACATGTTGCACCCAAATGTTTTTAAAGCTAAAATGGGATCGAGTATACTCACATTGATTGCGTTGCGATTTCTTGTAATAACGCACGACTAAAGATTGAGAAATTCCAAGAGAATGAGAACGATTATCCTAAACACATAACGGACTCGTTACAAGTTGTAGATTAAATATAATCGCTAACGTTTACAATTTAATTAAGTATTATAATATAATTTAACTTACTATTAACATTGAATGTTAAAAGAAATTATAATAGAATTTTTAATTATTCATGTTACTGATATATAAGGTTTTATGAACATGTAAACGGTTGATTCGACAGGTTATTACTGAAAAGGAATTGTATTAAAACTAATACACAATGTTATTATTAAATGTTTAAGAAAAAAATAATAAATAAATAAAATAAGAATAAGAAGAGTTATAAACTGTATGGAATGTATGGGTTTAAAAGGAAAAGGGATATAATTGTATTTGCATTAAAGTCTAGTTACTGTTAATGCTCATCTTCTCCATTTTATAAAAGAACCAAAAAAAACGAACTGGAGCGAAAACATGAGTGGCCGGGTCGAACCCGTGACCACTGGTTTGTTTATAAAAAACCAACACCACTATATCAACTTTGTTATATTCTATCTTTTGTTTTTCTTAAAACGTGAAATAACTGGCATCGTCATCTAATTTTTTATCCAACCCGAAATACCCAGTTAACCATTGACTTTAGTTCAATTCAAGGCTTCTTAGATTCTTGTAATAGTTTCTAGTATGTAATAAAAACAAAACAAAATGACGGAACAGAAGGTTATACCGAACACGAAAGTTGGTAGCGGGTCGGGTTCCGTCGTAAACTCCGACGACTCTTCTTGTTCCGACGTATTCTTTCAGTGAGTTCGTGCGGCTTCTTTTATATAAAGGAAACAAGGATTAAAAGAACAGTAACTAAAGGAATGTACCAAAACGAAGGGAAGTGGTTCCGTCGTGACTTCGGGTTTCTCCGGTGAACTCCGATGCGCTTCGATGTCCGGTCGTCTTCTCCGACGGTGTCGGACTTCTCCGGCGAGTTATGGTGTTATCGAAACAGAAAGAGTGAGAGGATTTTTCGAGTGATTTTGATGGTGTCGATCTCATAGGGTCTCACATAGGTTGTATATATACTAATTCAAATTAAATCACATTTTAATTCTTGAAACTGATACAGAGATTTTAGGGGATTACAAATTAATTAGTTTCCATATCTTTAATATAAAAGTTCCCTATTTTACCCTTTAGATTAAAATTTAAATTAAATTTATTATACCTTTAATTACAATTGTGCCATTGATCTAAGATCTATCATCTACAAAATCAAGGGCTCAGATAAGTTCACGCAGTTCACGCTGGAGAAAATGTTCACGTTTGAACCTAATCCTATATATATATATAGAAAATGTATGGGGCAATATGGTTTCCTTGGACCCAAAGTATAGGAAGCGTATGGGCCAATATGGTTCCCCCTAGACCCAAAGTATAGGAAGCGTATGGGGCAATATGGTTCCCCTAGAGCCAATGTATAGGAAGCGTATGGGGCAATATGGTTCCCCTGGTCCCCTAATCTGAATCCTTTTTATAAAAATGTGTCAAAAAAAATGTTTATACATTATTGTAATACCCAAAACATATTTATGATAACCATGTGGGGTGGCGGACACTGTTCGACAGGTTATCGAGCAGGATAGCCCGTGGGATCGTTTATTTCGAATAGGAGCCGCACCATCTTATCGACCGTTGATGGTGGAGTTTCTCTCCACATTCCGCTATAGACCTCGACCGGATGACCGGCCGAACTCGGATTTTGATGATCCGAACTTGCCGGCCCCATCACCCGAGATCACATTCCGTCTGTTCGGCGAGGTATTTGAGATGTCGCTTCGTCAATTTGCCGCCGCCGCCGGTTTTTACACAGACGAGGAGTTAGTTCAGGACGTGTATATCACGGCTATCGATCGTATGCCCGAGGATGAGTTGATTGCCTGGTGGCCCACCATCGGTGAAGGTCCATACACCAAGGCGGAGGAGGTCCGATCCTCGGAGATTCGCGACCCGTTAGTTCGTTACTTGCATCGTTGCTTTAGCACGGGCATCGCGGCTTGGTGGCAAGAGTTGCTAGCACGTAATGAAGGCCGATCTTTTCTATCTATATTGTTTATTTACTGGTCGTCCGTGCGCCTTCCATCTCTGCCTGGTGGATTATTTTGTCACACGTTGGAAAAAGCAGCGTCGTGGTAGTATATATGGAGGATCGTTTATCGGCCGGATAGCCCAGAGTGTTAGTCGGTACTTTGGTTGGGTCGAGGATAGGTATCCACCACCGGCTCCCTGCAAATATTTGGACATGAGGTCGATGACAGGGATGAAAGTGGCGGCAAACATTCCTAATGTTGGTTATAGGTTTGTCGGGACGAACCGTCCGGTTTGGGCATGGCAGCCATTGGTACATCACCCGCGTTTGGACGAACCGTCAGGTTTGGTCAACCAACCGTCTTCTCGATAGGATTTTGCATAACCAAGATGAGCAAATGCGACTTCTAACACTGCATGGTCAGGAGATAACATCCCACGGTCGCCAGATGGATCAGATGCATGATGACATATGGTGGCTGATGACTGGCATGGGTGAAATGTATAAGTACATGTGTATATCGGTTCCACCCCGTCCACCACCACGAGTTTATCTGGACCAGGGCCCGTTCTTTACGCAGCAGCCCGACCCGTCCATGCCATCCTTTACCCAGCCCCTCCTGTCCATGCAGGTATATTATCTTATTTTTATTTCATTTATCTACGAGCAATTTAATGTTATGTAATGGGTATTTTGTTTAAATTCTTATAGCCTTATGACCCGTCCTATACTCAGCCCGACCTTTCCTTGCCACATTTTCCTCGGTCCGGCCAGACCATGCCGCTCTTTCCTCTGTCCGACCTTTCCATGCAGGTATGTTATTTTGTTTTATTTCATTTTCTACGAACAATTTTAATGTTATGTAATGAGTATTTTGTTTGATTTTTTATAGGCTCCAGACACGTCCTATACACGGCACAGCCCGTCACCCTCTACTAGGCGTGGCCCGAACTTTACAGAGGAGGAGCTCGCTGAGTCTGACGAGGAGTCTGACGAGTATTGATGATGATAGTGATTTTTATTATCATATTATGTAGTACTGTACGAACAATTGAATTTAATTTTAAGTATTTGTAATATTTGTTTAATTTGAATATGTTTAATTTGTTTGGATTGCTTAATTTCACTACGTCTTTTATAAAATTTATAACAAAAAAAAAACTAACATCATTTTATAACAAAAAAAACAACTTAATTAATGTTTAAAAAAAATAAAGTTTAAAAAGATACTAATAACAAATGCTGTTCTTGCAAAAAAAAAAATTCCTCCAGGGAACGTATGACCCTATATGATTCCTCTTGTCTTTTGAAAAAAAATCATTAAGGGAGCGTATGACCCTATACACTTCCTTTTAGCTGACCATCTTTTGAAAAGTTTGGTACACATATAGGAAGTGTATTGCTTAATACGCTTGGACCCAGAGGAACCGTATTGCCCTATACGCTTCCTCTGGTCCCCTAATCATTAGCTGACCATCTTCTGAAAAGTTTGTACTTCAAGTACGCATATAGGAAGTGTATTGCTCAATACGCTTGGACCCAGAGGAACCGTATTGCCCTATACGCTTCCTAAAGGGTTCAAGGGATGTGCAAATAACCAAGGGGATGTGTGAATAACCAAGCCCATTTAGAATAAGTCAAGGATAGCTGTCATCCAATGTTAGTGGACATAAATGGAGAGGTCTGTAATCAGCTTTCATCTCAAGTTAGAAAACCAATCAAAATTGGGACCAATTTGTGAAGGGTCAAACTATCTACACACCAAGTGTGTAGATAGTCACCAAAAAAGGTGGTTTTTGTCCTTATATGCACACCCTGCAGTGTCGAACTGTGGCCAAAACGTGACGTTTTGGTCCGGTTAACCAGACAAAGACTGACGGGTCTGTTGACCGGACCAAAACGCCGAGCTTTGGCAGCGTTTTGGTCCTGTCAACCAGACCGAGTGTCAGTCTTTTGTCCGGTTGATAGGACCAAAACGCGGCCAAAACTCGGCGTTTTGGTCCGGTCAACAGACCCATCAGACACCCATCAGTCTTTTTCTGATTAACCGGACCAAAACGCCGCGTTTTGGCCACAGTTCAACACTGCAGGGTGTGCATATAAAGACAAAAAACACCGTTTTAGGTGTGTATATAGTGAAAAGGGTGTGCCAATAGGTACACCCTTTGTGAAAAGTAGAAATCACACTTTGAATGAATCCAAGTAAACCATGAATGGTGTAGGTGAACTATATTTTGTTCTTTTAGTCTAAGTTAATCATCTTTAAATCATATAATCATTTGAGAGTTTTAATAGATAAAACAACACGAGAACCACAACCAATTCATGGCCTGATCGTAAATTGACCATGATATATTTATCAAGCCGAATTTTGTTTTTCCATACCAGCATAATGTATAAACACCCATAGGCAATCAAGGAATTTTTATTATATATTTTATCTTCAGTATATATAAATAAACATTCTTTCAATTTTTTTGGGCTTTTGGGTATCTATCTTTATGCGAGCCTACTTAACATGCACTTTAACATCAACTCTATGGGTAAGATTTCAAATTTAAACTAACATCAACGAATAAATTTAGAAAAAAAAATATTCAATCCTGGTACTTATAAGTTTCTTAATCCTTAGAGTTTAGGTGACTCGGGGCGCCTCGTGATGACAAATCCCTCACGCGTTGAACGTAGTGAAACACCGCCGCCACCACATTTATTCACGCGTGGAGATTATAACGCGTCCTCATCATCACACGTTGTAATTGAAATTTTGGAACGTTGAAATGACCGTTGGTGAAAAAATTTGATCGTTTGTTTATGATTTGGCTATATATATACACACACAATGCAATTATTTAAAATACCAAACAATACAATTCTTCCAACACAAAAAATAGAATATTTCAAACTTCAAAAAAATTCAATTCAACCCAAAATGGAAGGTTCAAGCAAACGAGGTTCGGGAAAAAACCCGTACGACCGAAGGTTCGAGCTAATCTTGGCGAGCCGGCGAGATTTCAGTTGCAAGACGAACCCAACCCAATCCCACCATTTCAAACCCAACCGTTTCCTAGCCAACCCATTCAAACCCAACAATTTCCACCATTTCAAACCCAAGCATATCAAACCCAACCTTTCATTCCACCACTTCAACCTCAACAATTTCAAACACAACCGTTTCGAACCCACCATTTCAACGTCGACCCACTAGAAGATAACAATCTCATCCACCAATTCGCCTGTGCATACCGCGAACCACAACAACAACTTGATGACGATAGTGAACCGGTTGAAGAAGAAGAAGACGATCAAGAGTTGAAATCGTCCCAATATCCGCTCGGAGAGCTTGGAGGAGCGAGGAGTAGGTCACCTTGGTGAAGGCATACATGCACATCTTCAAAAACAAGAAACATTCGAATGAGAAAAAAAAAAGACTTGTTTTGGAGACGAGTTATATCTCATTTTGGCAAACTTCCCGGTCCGACCGAACGAAACATGGATTAAATGACATCGAAGTGGGGAGATTTGAACCGAAAAATGAGTAAATTTAACGCTTGCTTCATTCAATTGGTACGTTTTTTTTACAAAGTAAAATGTTTTTTTATATAAACCGTAAACTATTTTTTTATTTTATAAAACATAAAATTGTTTTTTAATGTTTACTAAACATAAAACTGTTTTTTTTTAAACAGAAAACCGTTTTTTTATTTTTAAAAACAGAAAACAACTTTTTCTATTCTAAAAAACAGAAAACTGTTTTTATATTTTACAAAACATAAAACTGTTTTTATATTTAAAAAAAACAGAAAACAGTTTTTTCATTTTCATAAAACAGAAAATTGTTATTTTTTATCTTATTTTATAAAAAAGTTTTTTTTGTATTTTTTTAGACCTGAAATCCACAAATCGGAGCGAGCAATGCGCTATCATAAAAAACGCCTTAGAAGACTATTGCCGATTATACAAGCATAAAACTTTTCCACACTTGGTGGCATGGGAGGTTGCGAGACATCACCCGAAGTGGGTCCGGTTGCGTTGGTCGACATGGATGGGCTGACGGCTCTAAGGAGAAGAGGAGGTCCCAAAAGATCAAAAACTTCCGATTCCGAGAACTACACTACTTCCGGGTCGGGTAACATGTCCCAAATGATTGAACTACCAACCCGATCAAGATATTACACCGACAAGGCCGCGTGATATTCACCAAAATACATATGTTTTATTCCCCCATTTTACCCCCATTTTACGCGTTTTTGGCCGTAAAACCGAGAATTGGATACTTAATCAGGTATGTTTTTGTTTACATGCCTAAAACAGCGTGCCAAACATGAAGATGAAGAAAACGAGGACTTTCCGGGCGAAAATGCTGAGTTACGAAGATTCTGTGGGAAAAACTGTCTTTCAGCTGTCGCACGACCGTGCGATTAATGGCACCCCCGTGCAAATCCGACAACAAGGCCCAACCCGGCACTGCACTGCCAGTGCGATCAGGCGTGCAACAGATCATCAGGAACGCACGATCGTGCGATGCCTGGAACGACCGTGCCTGGTCTTTGACCTCGGATGCACTGCCGGTGCAGTTGGTCGTGCCAGCCACTTATCGGTGATGCACGCTCGTGCAACTCATGGAACGCCCGTGCCGATCTGAAGACCGGTCCAAGATTCGCTGATGTCACACGGTATGGTGAACAGTAAATTAAAGTGCACGACCGTGCACTTTAATCGCACGACCGTGTGATCTGAAAATGTTATAAAAAACAGAAGGGAGTAATCAGTTCACAACTCTGGACTTTTGGGAGCTTTTCTGGCGATTTATCAGGCTCCGGAGGCTTTTCTTTCACCCGGATTCAAGCCATCATCGTGTCGATTAGCTCCGTTATCATCCGGATTCTCAATCTAGTGCTTGTTTATGGTTTGATTCTTGAATCTTTCCATGTTTTTGTCTATTATTCAAGCATTTTGGTTGATGATTATGTATTATTGTAAGCCTAAGGGTAAAAACACTTGTAACCCTTGCTTAATAACAACCATTATTAAGTTAATTATGTTTGTAATGACACTTGAAGCATTTTCTATGTTAATCCTTGATGATTAATTTACAACCTTGTTTATTGATGTTGAATTCTTGATTATAGTTAATTATCTTGGATGATTAGTATGTGGTTAGTTGACATATTTGCAAAAGGAAGCTTAATTAATCATGTGTTAGTAGACTTTGAACTTGTTTAACATGTTTACACCATGATACTAGAAATGGTTAGTGGTTTAATAAGGGGTAATTAAGGTTAATCAAGAAGGCTTTCCCTCACGGAAGGACCTTAACGGGTTAAATGGTGTTGTTATGAATTCTTGACATAAGTTGTTAACTTAGTTAGTAGTTTAGGCCAAAATTGCTTTCTTGGTGAATTTATGTTCAAGGTTTGTAAAACGAACTCGGTTGTGATTTAATCTAATTTATGCTTGTCTCGGTGGTTACATTATTTTTATCGGTGTCACTTTCCTTGATTAAGTGAAGTTAGAAAACTCCTAACGGATGACTAACTTTTCTTTAGGGGATTTTCATAGACATTTGTCAATTGGGCGTTAAAGAACAATTTTAGGTGGTTAAAGTGTATTCATCGTTTTAGCTTTCCAAAGAATTGTCATGTTAGGATTCCCGAAAGGGATACTAATTGTCTTGAAAAAATGGAAAATTGACCAAGTGTTTTAAGTGGCAAAATCGACTTAGTTCACATACTTTGGTTGTGCATAAAGCAAGGCTATTTATCTATTTTTATATTTTGGAATTTATTAAGTTATAAAAATATTTGTTTAGTCTTATTTTTAGTTTTTAGAAAATCACCCACTTGTCTTTCTACCGGTAATTTAATGACAAAGGTTTAGTATTATTCCTCCGCCTACATCCTTGGATCGACACTTGGTTCTTACCGAAACTTTACTACATGTATGACGGGGTACACTTGCCCTTTCGTGTGTGTTTTAATATTGAAGTATAAATCATTTTTATACATTTAAAACCGAACCGTGTGTAAAATTCATTGTAAAAACATGTATATATACGCACACGTCAAGTTTTTGGCGCCGTTACCGGGGATGTGGCGAGCTTTAGGAACGACCCAAGTCAATATCTTATCGGTGTACATACTTGTGAATATTTGTAAATATTTTCTTGATTATTTATTTGTTAATACTTCTTGTTTTTAAGTTAATTTATTCGTTTTCAAGCTTATTTTTAAACACTTGTAAATTTTTAAATCATTTATTTGTTCAAATTCGAACTAATTATTCATTTATTCTTTGAATTTTCAGAGCCGATTTTTTTTATACTAGCCGATTTGATTATTTTTATTTGTTTTGATTTTTATAAAATTTCGGGCCCATTTTTGGATTTTTTGTAAAATTTTCAGCCCCTTTAAGCCGAAAATCTGTTTAATTACAGCAAAAAAAAAACAGCTTTATTATAATAATAAAATATTCACGTGTGCCAATTTTTCGTTTGCAGGTTGATGTCCTCAACCCCCGCTCCTGACGCTGTTGAGCCTTCAGACGAACCCGAGCGTGATCTGAGGAGACGTCTTCGTGAGAGATCCCGCGCGGTTACGCTGTAACTCGCAGCAGCTGCGGACGAGCAGGTGGTACCCGCTGAAGCCGAGGGCTCAGGGGACGCAGGAAACATAATCATGGCGGACGACGAACGACCACTAAACGAGTCAAATTAGCCCGGAGGTACAGGCCTGGAACCAAGCATTGCCCGACCTACTGTAGTCGCACCTACTTTTGAAATTAAATCTAGTATTATAAATATGGTGCAGAATTCGGTGCAGTTTGACGGACGTGAGCAGGACCTGGGATGAGCTGGCAGAATTATTCATGCAAAAATACTTCCCGCCTGAGAAAATAACCAAGTTAAGGAACCGGATTGTGACTTTTCGTCAGGACGAAGGAGAGTGAGGACGAAGGAGAGTGGTTACACGCGGCCTGGGAACGATTTAAGGATATATTACTTAATGTTCCACACCATGGTTTCTCCAAAAGACAGTTGGTTTTGACGTTTTACCAAGGGCTCAATTATGACACGCATGAGAGATTAGATGTGCACGCAGGAGGCAATCTGGGGACGAAGACGCCAAATGAAGCTTATGCTATCATTGAAAAAGCTGTGTTAAAGTCGAGCTAGCGTCGAAACGGAGAGAGAGGCCCGACATCATCATCTCGCCCAGGGGTTCATGCTGTGGACGACTACACAGCCATCACTGCACAGATCTCGGCGCTTTCGATAAAGTTTGATAAAGCCCAAATGGCTGCACAGGCTAGTTCAGGATGTGACCAATGCGGAGTGTCGCATGAGCCGGGTGCATGTTTTCAGGGGGTTATGTATGAAGGCCATGTAGAAGTAGATTTTGTAAGCAATCAAGTGAGGCCGTAGAATAATCCCTACAGCAATACATACAACCCGGGATGGAGGAATCATCCGAATTTTGGGTGGAGGGCAAATATGGGTAATCAAAACCCATTAGGATTTGCCCAGCGGGCTCCAGCACCGCAGCAGACTCATGGTCAGCAATTCCAGCCTTACAATCAATCTTTCCAGCCATGTCCATACTCGTATCAGAATCAGGGTGCCGGGAATAGTTCCCAACAACAAGCCCCTCAATCAAGTTCCAAGCTGGAAGAAATGATGGCTCAACTTCTTAGCAGCTCCACTAGTGCAAACCAATTAGCTGAGAAGCGATATCAACAAAGCGAGGATCGCTTCTTAGCCCACGAGGGAGAAATGCGGAGTCAGAAAGCCTCGATTCAGAATATCGAGAACCAAGTTGGTCAGCTGGCTAAGATGATGTCGGAGAGACCCCCAGGTGGTCTTCCAGGAAACACAGAGCCAAATCCGCAAGGGCATGTAAATGCGGTGATGACTAGGAGTGGTAGAACCACTGGAGCTGACATATCCAACTCACCACCGATCACTGAAGCAGTCCCGACTGACACTTCGGACGAGGTGCACGCTAGGCGAGGCCCAGCAAGTACAACACAAGTCCAGGAGCCAGTCAAAGATTACAGTCCTCCAATTCCGTACCCGGGCAGGCTGAAGAAACAGATAAATGAAGAACAGTATGGTAAGTTTTTTGAAATGTTTAAACAACTACACATAAACATACCATTTGTTGAAGCCTCGGCCCAGATGCCGAAGTACGCAAAATTCTTAAAGGACATCCTCTCTAATAAGCAGAAGCTCGAGGATATGTCCTGTGTGGTGATGAATGAAAGCTGCTCTGCCATTCTTCAAAATCGTCTGCCCACGAAGATGGGAGACCCAGGCAGTTTCACGCTTCCTTGCCTGATTGGAAATATGTCTGTTAGCCATGCATTGGCTAATTTGGGAGCGAGTATCAGCCTTATGCCCTATAAGGTTTTTACTAAGTTGGATCTAGGTGAGCCGTCACCTACCAGGATGCGCATTCGACTAGCTGATCGTTCTATCAAGTATCCACGTGGGTTTGTTGAGAATATGCTTGTTAAGATTGACAAGGTTGTGTTTCCCGTGGACTTTGTTATCCTGGATATGGATGAGGATTCTAGGGTGCCTTTGATACTCGGACGTCCATTCTTGAATACCGCCCGGACCATTGTAGACGTAGCTGCGGGCCAGATTACACTCTGAGTGAATGATGAGCATGTGACCTTTGACATCAAGCGTTCAATGCAGCACCCACAGAGTCAGGATGATGTGCTCTACTATGGTGACATTGTCGACACTTATGTGAGCACACATTTCCAGGGCACGATTGAGGAGATTGATTCAGACACACATCTGTTTTGTGGGGACCTAGATGGCATTACGTAGGAGGGCCACGATTTCGAGCAGCCAGTCTATCAGATTGGTGATGATGGTTCCCAGAGTCCGGATCGATTTACAGAGATTGATCGTGAGGATGAAGAAAATTCGAAGCCTTCAGTTGAAGATCCCCCGTCCTTTGAGCTTAAGGAGCTTCCGCCCCATTTAGAGTACGCATTTCTAGACGAGGAGCGCCGTCTGCCAGTTATTGTCTCATCATCTTTGTCGGACGAGGAAAAGAGCAGACTTCTCAGTGTTTTACGACTTCATAAGAAAGCAATCGCTTGTAAGATAATGGATATTAAAGGGATCAACCCCTCCTTCTGTACTCATAAAATTCTCATGGAGGACCATTACAAGCCGTGTGCACAGCCACAGAGACGATTGAACCCGAATATGTAAGAAGTTGTCAAAAAGGAGGTGATAAAGTTGTTGGATGTAGGTTTGATCTACCCCATATCCGACTCAGTTTGGGTTAGTCCTGTTCAGGTAGTGCCCAAAAAGGGAAGCATGACTGTAGTCACAAATGATAGGAATGAGCTTATTCCAGCCCGGACGGTCACATGATGGCGTGTTTGCATCGATTATCGCAAACTCAATGATGCCACCCGCAAGTACCACTTCCCGCTTCCATTCATCAACCAGATGTTGGAACGTCTGTCGGGGAAGTCTTATTACTGTTTTCTGGATGGGTTTTTCGGCTACTTTTAGATTCCTATTGCTCTTGAGGATCAGGAGAAAACTACCTTTACATGCCCCTTTGGCACATTCGCCTACCGGTGTATGCCTTTTGGGTTGTGTAATGCACCAGCTACCTTCTAGGGATGCATGGTTGCAATTTTCCATGACATGATCGAGGATTCTATTGAAGTATTCGTGGAGACTCCTTTGATCAGTGTCTAGAAAATTTGAAGAAAATGTTGAAGAGGTGCGAAGAAACGAATCTTGTCTTAAAATGGGAAAAATGCCACTTCATGGTGAGAGAGGGCATAGTTCTGGGATATAAGATTTCGCAGTCTGGTATGGAGGTCGACCCAGCTAAAGTTGACATAATTTCACGACTTCCACCTCCCACCACTGTGAGAGCGATACGTAGCTTTCTCGGTCATGCGGGGTTCTACAGGCGATTCATCAGGGATTTTTCAAAAATCGCCGGGCCCATGACCCGTCTGTTGGAAAAGGATGCTCCATTTATCTTTGGAGATGATTGCTTGAAGGATTTTGACCTTCTCAAGCAAAAACTGATTGAGGCCCCTATTTTAGTCGCACCTGACTGGAGTCTGCCATTTGAAATTATGTGCGACGCGAGCGATTTCGCTATAGGGGCCGTTCTGGGACAAAGGAAGGAAAAGCACTTTCACTCTATCTACTACGCGAGCAACACTCTTCACGATGCACGTGAGAATTACACTACAACAGAAAATGAGCTCTTGGCGGTAGTTTTCGCATTTGACAAATTCAGATCGTATTTGGTGCTTTCGAAAACAATTGTGTATACTGATCACGCAGCCATCAGACACCTGTTCAGCAAACAAGACGCTAAACCGCGTCTTATCAGGTGGATCTTATTGCTGCAGAAGTTTGATACCGAAATTCAAGACAAAAAGGGTTTGTTGAATGTAGCGGCTGACCATCTTTCTCAATTGGAGCATGGAGACATCAAGGACACACGATGGGATTCAATAAATGACAATTTCCCACACGAGTTGTTGATGAGTGTCGAGGTATGCGATGATTCGCCTTGGTTCGCCGATTTTGCAAATTATCTTGCTTGTGAGATCCTCATTAAAGGATTGACGCACCAACAAAAGAAAAAATTCCTTGCGGACCTCAAGCACTATATTTGGGATGACCCTTTCTTGTTTAGAGTTGGAGCTGTTCAAGTGATTAGGAGATGTGTGTCGGGAAAGGAGGCGACTGACATTCACTGTCACGAGGGACCTACCGGAGGTCACCATGGAGCCAAATTCATCGCTAAGAAGGTGCTTGATTCAGGGTTTTATTGGCCGACGATATTTCGTGATGCGCAGAAGTGGGTCAGTGCGTGCGATGCCTGCCAGAGGGCAGCAAATATATCGGCACGCGACGAAATGCCTCAAAACTGGATTCAAGTGTCTGAAGTCTTTGATATCTGGGGGATAGACTTCATGGGACCATTCCCCCCCTCGCGAGGAAACAAATATATCCTGGTTGCTATTGATTATGTATCAAAGTGGGCCGAGGCACAGGCCTTGCCCACCAATGATGCCAGGGTAGTCATGAAGTTTTTGAAGAGTTTGTTTGCCTGGTTTAGTGCCCCAATGGCGCTGATTAGCGATAGAGGGACACACTTTTGCAACACTCAGCTGGAGAGAGCTCTGTCCCGTTATGGTGTGCACCACAGATTATCCATGCCTTATCATCCACAAACAAGTGGGTAAGTGGAGGTCACAAACGGCAGGTTGAAGAGAATCCTTGAGCGGTCGGTGGGTGCAAACCGTAAGGATTGGTCAGAAAAATTGGATGAAGCACTTTGGGCTTTCCGTACGGCGTACAAGACGCCTATTGGGACTACTCCCTTTAGGCTTGTTTACGGAAAAGCATGCCATTTCCCCATGGAGTTAGAGCACAAGGCGATGTGGTCTCTCAAAACTACAAATCTGGATCTCCAAACCGGAGGTGAAGCCCGGTTCCTTCAGATTCACGAACTAGAATAGCTACGACAATACGCCTATGAAAGCTCCATGTTATACAAAGAACGCACCAAGAGATTGCATGACAAACACAGGAAGGACCATAAACAATTCCAAGTGGGAGACCTTGTCTTGCTCTACAACTCAAGGTTGCGTTTATTTCCAGGGAAGTTGCACTCGCGTTGGACGGGGCCGTATACGGTTAAGGAGGTATTTTCGTATGGGACCCTCGCAATTGAGAACGCGGATGGGGTAACTTTCAAGGTGAATGGGCATCGTTTAAAGCTCTATGTAGCCGGGCCGATCGAGTCGGCGGTGGAGGTTATCGAACTCCACACCCCGCATACATCATAAGTGTGGGGAGGAGAGTCTACGCTACTGACTCGATGATCAAAAATGTAGCAGGCGCGTCTTATGCGCTTAGGGGTAAAATTGTCCTAGTTTTTGTTCTTTTCGTTTTTACGTGTTTTTGGTGTGTCTGGTAGTTTTTAGTAGGCGTGTATACTTTTCGATCATACCGGACGAGGAATCTAAGTTAGAGTATTGTTAAATCAGTTTGCGTGTTGCAAAAATGGCGGAAAGGGGTCGGAACAGGCTCTAAAAATGGGTTCTGTGAAAGAAAGACTGATCTGCAGGTCTCGCACGACCGTGCCAACATTGGCACGTCCATGCCGATCCTAGCCGACACCCACTCTTGCACTCCCGTGCATTCCGAGAACAGTGGGCAAAGATCAGGTTTTGTCGAAGATGCACTACCGTGCATCCAGTAGCACGACCGTGCAGATGGCCAGGGGCGGTTTTGTCCTATCACTATATAAGGGCCTTTTCTGCACTCCCCTCTTCAAAAATTGTGAACCCTAAGAGCACTCTCGTTCCTGACCAGTTTCTTCTCCAAAATCCCACCATTTTTTGCATGATTCCTCAGATTCTTCGAACACGGTATGTAATTCCTCTTGATTTTCTGTTTTAATCTCGTTCTAGGCTTAGGTATTTGAGATCTCTTCAAGGATTTTAGGTTTATCTTCATAAATACAAACGAAACCCTAATCCTTGCAAGATTGAAGCGAATCATGAACACCCAGTTGGTTTCCTAACCCCCATTCACCAGAAATTCGTTGATTTTCAAAGAAATCTTACTGTCCTGTGATGGGGGTTGAAAAACTGCAGAAAATCAAGTCGCACGATAGTGCCGTTGGTGGAACGGTCGTGCAGATGCGGAGTTCATGACTGTTTGATGTGGAGCTGGAGATGCACGGTAGTTCAACTGGTCGCACGTCCGTGCAGTTCTGATAAGTTCTGATCACCATCACTGATCTCGCTGACGCAGGACCGTGCGTCAGGTCGCACGCCCGTGCGAATTGCCCAGATCAGTTTCACAGAATCTTCATAATGGTGTGCTAGGCTACTCCGTTCGATATTTTTTTCTGTTCCTCTTTGTCTAACAATAATTTCTCATGCAGATGGACCATCCTTTCCTCTACTTTGATCAAAACAATGCACGGTACCACCCTTGCCTTATCAAACTCAATGAACTTTGGCAGAGGCGGGATCAAATTGGTATCCCAAGGAGGCTGGATTGGGATGTAATGGCGGAGCTGAACCAAAGCAACCGGCTGGCAGATATGTTATCACTCCCGTTCTCTCGGCTGGTCAACATCGACCGACCCATTTACTTAGAGCTCACTTTGGAGTTTTTCACCACATACCCTACGAGAAACCAAAGGCGAGCCGGAACCCAGATTTCCGACATAAGAAACGGATTAATTTTAGGTTGGGCGGTAATTGGCATAATTGGACCGTTGGGAGGTTGGGAAGAAGGCTCGGAATATACACGAAAAATGAAATGTATTCCGAATTTTTCACTGAGCGATACACTTTTCCCAGCGAGCAGGAGCGGACTGATTTTTGGGCACGGGTTGCTGTTGGCCCACCATATGATCCTCGAGTGGCGAAAGCATCGCGACTACGAGACCCCCTGCTTAGGGTCATACACCATATTTCCAGCCATACTATTGCGGGGCGCATGGACAGTTTGGGAAACTATCCCACACCTGATGTCATTCTTTTATACACGCTTGCGGAGGGGGTTCATATTAACCTCGCCGCACGCATGGCTGAGTACTTCGTGCATGGCTCTGGATGGACCCCCTGCAGCCAAATCCATGGGGGTCAATATGTCACTCAGCTCGCCTGCGCAATGGGAATCATGACAGATGAAGTGGTGGTAGGTCTGACTTTGGTTAATGAGGGAACGTATGTGGACATCCGCTCATTGAAGGCTGTGGGGCTAATCGTGGATACCGATAATGGTGAAAGTTTAAAAGGGTTCAACAACGAGGTCTGGGGCCCGTTACCACCAGAGCCAGCTGACGATGAGGATGAAGTTATGCCCGATCACGAGGTGGAGGAGCACGAGCAGCCGCCACACTCACCACAGAACCAGGAGCCCCCGCAGTTCCAGCATTGGCCACCCGGCATCCCGTCTTACCCTGAGTTTTATGGTCAATTTCAGCAGATGCAGATTAACCAAGAGCAGCTGAGAGCTAACCAGGAGCAGATGCGGGCGAATCAAGATTTCATGCGCCAAGAGGTGCATGCCAGGTTTTCATATATCTTTGGAGTCTTCAGAACGCTTACCCAACTACTTTGGCGAGCCCCCACAGTTCCCATTCGGGAACCCCGGTGACTATGGCGGGGCAGGCACATCAGGCACAGGTGGAGGTGCCGATGACGAGTAGTGGAGGAGTTCTGAGCTGGTGGTTATGGTAGTATTTTAGTAGTTTGTTTTTAGGGTGTTCATTTTGGTTTTATTGTAAAACCCGCGGACATGTTTTTATTTTTAGACATTATCTTTTGTTTTCGTAGTTATATATGGATGTTTAGTACTTTTATTATTATATAGATCATAGTTTATGTTGCGACTTGATTCTCCTTTGTGCTGTGTTTTGCTTTGCTTTGTGACATCTATGCAAATCTTTGAAGCACATTTTGGACCAAAAAGAAACAACAGAATCAGCTTTGGAGCCTCGTTTCATCTTCAGGGGAGTGTTATTCTCCTTTTTTTCTCTATATTCTGGGTTTCGCATTGGGGACAATGCAAAGTTCAAGTGTGGGGAGGGGGTTTAACATTTTGACTTTGTTTGTCCTAAAAAAATTCAAAGCTATTGTATATATTTTTTTTAGTAAATAAACCGGTTAGTTGTTTTTTTAGAAAGCTTCAGATATGATAAAAATCCGACAAGCCAAATAAATTTTGAAAAAGATAACTAAAAACGTGACAAACAAAGAATGACTTGCATGTTAATTTTCACACTTTTACCCATTCCTTCCGTTATGTGAGCATGTTTGAGCCTTAAATTCGTTATATGTTTGTTCATTTCGGAGTAGGAGTGAGCCGGATGTTACTTGTAGTTTAGAACTTGTCACTAGCATGCTTTTTAAGACCATAAACGTGTGAAATTGTGTAGAAATGATAGAGGCACCAAGAAACCCCTTTGTTATTAGCCTTTTTCTTTGTTTTATTTTTCCCTAAACCCTACGCTACCCACTAGGATTAACCATGTCGAGCCTATTTCCGTGTTTTTCTTTCTTTTACCCAACCAATTAACCCACTTAGCCAAATTTAGCCTTTTTATTTTTAACCCTTTTGTGCTAAAACTCGGTTAAACTTATCGTTTAACTAGCATTCCTTGTAATTAGTTGTTCATTGTACAAAGCAATTAGAATATATATGCAAAAAAAAAATCATCAGAAAATAAAACGCCCTAAATTAGGGTGAAGTCGACAAAATTCTAGCAATTTTAAGTGCTAAAATGATGAAGTTTCGTTGATGAGCTCGATAACACAAAAAGTCGGCTTTTAAGGCATTAGTATATGTACAGTTTAGTTGTATTACGCTTGTTAAACGTGATTACTGAGTTTTAACCATTTAGTCACTTTAAAAATTTCCATTCCACACCCTTCACCAAACCTTTCGTTACAACCTGTAAAGACCTCTTGATTTACACTTTTTCGCATGTTAGTTGGTGGAGATGAGATTTGTGACAAGCTTATGATATTACACGTTTCATTGTCTAGGCATTGAGTGTTTACACATACACATTTTATGTATGTTTCACAAATATAACCGAGTGTGTGTGAACATTGTGAGGTTTGTGAACATTAGCGTGCTAAGTCAACCGGAGTGAAATCACGACTTTATGGTTATCTCTACATATATTTGCATGTGCTTGTTTGGTTTGAATCATTTGATGTTGCATTTCGAAAAACCGGCTAACCGTATGTATGCGTATTAGTAGGTAATTTGTAAATTTTTTTCTCGCTAGAAACTATCTTTTATCACATTTTAATTTTAGCTTGCTTGAGGACAAGCAAGGTTCAAGTGTAGGGAGGTTTGATATTCACCAAAATACATATGTTTTATTCCCCCATTTTACGCTTTTTGGCCGTAAAACCGAGAATTGGATACTTAATCAGGTATGTTTTTGTTTACAGGCCTAAAACAGCGTGCCAAACAAGAAGATGAAGAAAACAAGGACTTTCCAGGCGAAACTGCTGAGTTACGAAGATTCTGTGGAAAAAACTGTCTTTCAGCTGTCGCACGACCGTGCGATTAATGGCACCCCCGTGCGGATCCCACAACAAGGCCCAACCCGGCACCGCACCGCAAGAAAAATGGTGATTTGTCAAGTAGAGGAAAGGAAACGGTGGCGGAGTCGATCTTTGAATTCAAAGAGGCTAAATTGGTAGAAATGGCCGAATCCAAAGAAAGAAAAGAAAAACTTGTGGCGACAAAACTTAAACGTGAGGAGGCGTATATTAGACACTTGACCGAAAACGAAAAAAATTGTGATTTAAACGTCTTGTTACAACCGCACAACAATCTCGACGAACCGTTTAACTCGATCGCTGCTACGATTCAATGTCCGATCGATTGAAACTATCCGATGAATGTTTAAGTGCTGCTCAAATTGGGTTTATACTTTGTCATTCGTCGTGAATTCGATGGATGTTTAAGTATTGCACTTTGTCATTCGTCGTGAGGGTTTAATCTCGTGAGTTATCGTAAATGTTGTATTAGTTACTAACCTAGCTCGTATGCATTGTTGTTTAAATTAGGTTATCAGGCTTATCAGTAGGCTAAACTCTGCCCGTATAAATCTGCAATGTGAGTCATTTTCTTTTTATCAAATATTTTACAATACTCCATTTTCAAATGTTATAATTACAGGGATTAAGTCATGGTTATCTTAATCACTGGCTAGTGGGGTATTGTGCACATTACTAATTTCTCACGGTTAGGCTAATAAATCCTAACTGTGATAATCGTCACTACTTGGGGAAAGACCCAATAGTGGTATGACCATCGTCACCAGGTGACACGGCGCCAGATAAAAATAAGATAAAGGCCATTGTAATCGCTCTTATGCTGTAATTTATAACCATGCGTCATTTTATGCAAAATTAATGATTCACCAGTATTTCCCCGCTGACAAAATATTTTTAAAACAGGTTTCAGGCGACCTGTTGTAAATCAAGGAAAACGTGCTACGGAGCACTAACAAGCTTGAAGAGGTGGCTCAGTTAAAATAAATAAACATGTTTTAATAAATCAGGGAATTTCCTAGTTAAATTCCTCTATTGTAAATTACGGGGTTTATCCCGAATTATGAAATAATATAATCGGGCATTTTCAAGTTTTAACAGATCCTGATAAATCTTCCGCTGTCGCATCAAATAAATACCACGGGTTCCTGTCCCGCGGCTCCTGACCGGGTCAAACCGGGGCTGGGGCCGTGACAATTAGTAAATGGAGAAAAGTGCCCGGATAGTCCCTGTGGTTTGCCCATTTTTCACCTTTAGTCCCTAACTTTCTAAAATTACAGTTATAGTCCCCAACTTTTGCAATTTCATTCCCGGATATTCCCTGACGCGGATGGGGTTAGTTTTCCAAGTTAAGTGGAGGATAAAATGACTAAAAAGCCCTTAATAATAAATAAATAGTTCAGATGGGGACACATTTTATATTAAAAACCTAAAAGCATCATCTTCTCCTTAACCTCACCTCCACCCCTTTAACCACCGCCTACACCCTCCACCACCTCCACCCTCTACCACCTCCACCCGCAACATCAGAAATCTCAACATAATGAGGCGTAGAAACAATTTCATCAGCACTAAACCCAAACGAAGCTCTATACGCTTCTAATTCTTCAATATCTTGTTTGCAAACTTTACTCTGCCTGCTTTGAACCCCATTTCCAGCATTAGAATACCCATCTGATTCCTTCGACACACTCCACCTCCTACCAGTTTGAGGAAGCAAAGATTGATCGTAATAAAACTGCAGAAGAAATTAGCGTCTTGAGGTAACTTCGAGTCTGACCCTTTTTCTTGCGAATAATTCCATTGCGGGCTGAAATCCCATTCAGGGACAGATGATGACAGACCATCATTTGATGAGCGTGATATCGGTGATCTAAGTGTATTCACCGGACTTCCGGGGTATAAAGAATATGTTGCTTGGAGATTGTTTATTTTATGGTCATTGTTAAGTTTTAAAGTAGACGAAAGGAACTGTGCATACGGGACATCGGAAAGCACTTTTCAAGGTTTGATTCCGGTTTCTTTTAAAACAAAACTGTTTTGGTTGTGTTACTATTAGAGAGATCATAACTGCTAATTTATTTTTTGTAATAGGCTGGATGGATGTTTTATAAGATCTAAGGAACTGTGCATACGGCTCAGATGTAGTACCATGGTCGGCCGGAAGGGTGTAGCGGGGGGTGGGATTGTAGGGAAGAAACAGAGAGGGGGGTAGGAGTAGGGTAGGATGGAGGGTTAGTTTTTATATTTTAATAAAATGGTGGGGCCCACTTAATTTTAGGTGGATTAATTAGATTTTTTTAATAACAAGGGTATTTTAGTAATTTCACATCCACGTAACACCAAAAACTAACCCCCCATCCGCGCTATGGACTATCCCGGAACGAAATTGCAAAAGTTAGGGACTATAGCTGTAATTTTAGAAAGTTAGGGACTAAAGGTGAAAAATGGGCAAACCACGGGGACTATCCGGGCATTTTTCTCTAGTAAATGAGACCGTTGTATGAATAAATCAATCCATTTAACATCATGTAATAAATTTTGTGTTTATTAATGTCCCCACACCCTTCTACATGATGGTGAGTTGCTCAATTGGTTTGACCTTATTTTTTGAGTATAGTACACGATGGACTCAGTGTGGTTTATTAGAACTTTGAATTTGATCCTCACATTTTCAAAAGTATATGGATGGTCATGGATGGTCTGATGGTTTACACTTTGTAACGCATTTAATTCACAACTTTGCCAAAAGATACATGGACGGTCCCAATGCTTTGCACTTAGTAACGTATTTAGTCCCTAATTTGACCATACTTGAATCTTAACATTTGTTGGTTGGGGACTAAATACGTTACTAAGTGCACACCACAAAGACCATCCGTGTACTTTTAAAAAGCGAGGGACCAAATCCAAAATTTTGCTAAATAACGGGGACCATGTAACATCCCAAAATCCTAATTTTGACTGTAGTTCCCACTCATGCTCTCTCACTCCCTCCACAGTTGCCTAAGCTTTTTTTCTTTTCTTGTTCCTATTATAACTATGCTGTTATGATTTCACCTGCTACTTCTTTAGTTAAGTTTAATCCAATTATTTTGCCACAATATTGTAATCATTGTTCCTGCTATGACCATGTTAAGTTCTAGGTTAAGTATAGTTAAGATTAAGAGTGACTATAGCTATAGTTAAATCATAAGGTTTTATTATAGCAAAATGACAAACCATAGAGAGCATACCTGCCATTTCCAAAAGGTGGGGACTAAAAGTGAAAAAACATGAAACCACAGGGACCATCCGGGCAATTAACTCTAAGTTTAATCTATTATCGAATCCCAAACCGTAAAACCAAACCAAAACCAAACCGTGAATCCCAAACCGTAAAACCAAACCAAAACCAAACCGTTAGTAACTGCTAGGTTTGATTCGGTTTTTATTTTCAACTGTTCGGTTTCGGTTTTCGACAATAAAAAACCGTTACTAACGGTTTGGCTCACGGTTTGATCTAAAAACCGGCCAAACCAAACCATGAACATCCCTACTGTTAGATTTTGCAAGCATGAGGCAAATTGCAAGATATGGATAATACGGCTGTGTAGTACAAAAGGTCTTTGTAAGCAGGAGGCAAATTGTAATTTACTCCTTATAAAAATAGGCTAAAAGTAATTAGGTGAATCTTAAAATTAATCTTAAATCAACTATAATTGATGCAGGCCCAAGTGTAGAGGATCGGGCCATGACATTTCTGGAGGCCGATCATCGAGCTTCCAAGGGTATTTTACGAAAACGAGCATAACTTTGGCTGCGAATCTCTGTTTTAGGCGTTCGACCAGTCAAATCAAAGCTTGAATCGAGGAGCACGTCGTGGTAAGGTCCCGGAGGGGCCTTGTCCAAGTTTCGGCTCATCTAGATCTTTGTAAATAGTTAGAAAATAAAATAAATACGCTTTATTGATAACAATTAAGATGTGAAACTTTCAAGATAAGTCAATAACTGGGATGCAAATTATTATACGAAAGCTCTTAACATATTAAATAATGTTTTAAAAATACATACATCTGACCCATCTCCATCTCAAATTTTAAAAATATCAAGCAAAACAAAATCAATACTTCAATTGTTACATTTGAATTCTTTGGAACCCTTTCTAGACCAGGCTGTGGGCAATTTTAAAACATGATATATCCAATAAATATCATAAATTGCCCTCTTTCGTGTATCCCAAAGTTAATTGGTTTGATGTATAGGAGATTAGCATATAGTAGTTTCAATGGATTTTTTTACTATGAGAATGTACTGTTAACAAATTCAACAGTGAAAAGATTGGAACTTTTACCCGGTTACGTTGAATCAGTTTGGATTGTGTTAAACGGTCCTTGGCATCTATCGTACTCGGGTCGCAGATTTGTCACAAAGTTTTTCCGATTGATATTTGTTGCTCGTGTTTGGCGCAAGTAGTCCCTATTATGCAAAGATTAGGTTAGTTTCATTCTCATAGTCACGGTTAGGAGAACTTCTGATGCATGGTTGCAGCTTGATGTAACCCTGTCGCACATTCATGTGATGTTGTTTGGTTGCTTGAGTGCAGTGGCGAAGCTTGAAGTTTTTTACGGGAGGGTCGAAAACGTATATACCCAAAAATTTCTATAGAACCGGGGGGTCGAAAACATATATACCCAAAAATTTCTATACGAAAACTACATATATAACACTACTGGCCGAAAAGTTCGGGGGGTCGGGTGCCCCTCCCGGCCCCTTCAAAGCATCGCCCCCTGCTTGAGTGTTCGACTTTTGTGTTGGCCAACCTAGAGTTTCGAAGTGCAGGTTGGTTTCATTGTTTGTTCACATTATCACACTATCCCTGTGTTATGATTCATTTGAGTTTGCAAGCTAACAACAAATAACTCAAAACCTAACCAAACCAACCCTTTTTTATACGACAACAAAACAGAAATATGAGGAGACATGTTGAAAATTATCTCTTTTGTATACAACAAACCTCTACATAAAAGAAAAAAAGTCACATTTTATAATATAAACTTCTAATTCATGGTTGCATCTGGTTGCTAGTTTCAAGCCATCCACGTTGCCATGCCAAGGAGATGTATATCATCATCGCCTTGGAAACAATCGTACCCATCCCAAAAAAAAAAAAAACAAACATCCCAAATAAGCACACAAAAATAATGACCAACAAAGCCAGTCATACAACCCACAAAACCATAATTAAGAAGCTGGCGACCACAACAAACAAGGAATTAATGAAAGCATTTCATCAAACATCACAGCTTCAAGAACATCAATTAATAGAGGTTTTAAAACTCCTACAAATTGTGACAACCAAACACCAAAAGACACTACTAGAAAAATGACTATTTCTAACGACTTCTGGAAGTCAAATGAGTTGGTCTCTTTAATGAGAAAACTCATGGAACTTGCTTGATTTTAACAAAAAGAAACGACTTTTGCAGTTTAATTATTTATGCAGGTGCAATGTAACTATATTAGAGCTACATGGGTCAAGATTTTTGGGTCAATTTTGAATTTGGAAAGCAACAAGGTTGAGTTCCAAATAACTGAATTTATTGAAATTGTCAAATTTGTGATGATTTATGCAGAGGGTTCCCAGTTTGTTTGAAGTATGTCTTGCCATTAGTTTCACTACTGATAATGAGTCATTTAAGGTCAAATATCCCGCCTTTTTTTGTTTTTTTATCTTTTATATGAACACAATCTTAGTTTACTATTAAGAAGCTATACACAAAATATAGAAGGCAATGGGAAGGGTCACTGAGAAAATTGTCAACTTAATGAAGAGTGAAAAGATGTTTGAATCACAAGGAGGCTTGTTTTTTCTTTCTTAGGTATAAATATTTTATTTATACAATAATACAATATATTACCTTATTGTTATATTTAATTACTGATTCGGTGATCATTTGATTTGGATTTATGACATTTTTGATAAAGTTGATGAATTTAATGGGTTTTAAAGTTGATTACAGATTGTTTGAGTTATGGTTGGTGCAGGTTGAGAATGAGTACGGATCTATAGGAAAGGCTTATGGATGTGCGGCTACAACTACATGACTTAGGCTGCAAACAAGGCGGTTAAATTGGACACCCCATTGGTAATGTGCAAGCAAGATAGTACTCGCAACCAAATGTTCCATTTTTTGCTCTACACATTTGCAGAGAATTTGAAATCATCCACGGGATGAGACGAGACGAGAAAACAATGGGTTAGCATACCTTCTTTTCTTGGCGAATAGAGAGTTGTCGATTATCTGTTGAAAAGGTATATCATTTTCTAATCTTGATTCTGAGACTAAAATTGGGTCTGAAATCTGAATTTTAATCTTTTTTAGCCAAATAGTTATCTTGAGTTTTTTTCTAAATACTTTGAGCTTGACATGTGGCATTATATTGATTGGAGCTTGAAGAAACGCGAAGCTAAGAAGGATACTTCAGTTATATCCACTATTGCATATAGCACTGTAGATGCAAAAAGAAACATGATTGGGGGATTGAGAATCCATCAACTTTCCTGTTGTCTGTTTGTTAGGATTTTTAGATTTTAAGTTAGTTTCCTTTAATATGGTGCTAAAATAAGGTATTGTGTTTCAGGTAAAAGCTGGGGTGGAAACTCAAGTTGATTTTGTTAAGTCACTTGCTTTTGAAGCCTGTGTTGCTTTCTTTATAGACATACAAGATTGTGAACTGGCTACACGAAGAACTCTCTTTCTTGGTATGCCTTACATAGTTATTGTATATAAAATGTTTTATGTTACAGTTTAGCAAATAAAATAAAGAGTAAATTACTTTTTGAGTCCTTTTGTTTTACTGGTTTTAACTATTTGAGTCCAAAATCAAAATGTTTCACTACTACAGAAATGATTTGTCTAGGCGGTGGAAACGAAGGTTATGAGAGGTTTTCTGATCGCCCAAACAAAGGTCGCAGGAAAAAATGGGTCACTTAATCTGGGCGTTTAACAACCCGCCCAAAATAAAACTAAGACCGCCCAAAAAACCTTGTAAATGTTTAGCACTTTTGTATCATTTTGGGCGGCAGTGAAACCGCCCAAAAATATTCAAATGATTCAAGGCTACAATCGCTCAGAAAGAATTAAAAAGGAATTTAAAAATAAATTACAATAATTTCACCAAAACAATATCAATCCAGCCAAAAAGAAAGAAACTCAAACAAATTCATATATAACACCTGTTTAATTACATTATAACTTGCATAGTTTACAAAACTTGTTCAAACACAGTACAATACAAAACTAACCTAACCGTATCTAGCTACTATCATTAAACTAGCGGATTCAGCCCGCACGTTGCACCCCTTCATAGAGGATTGTTCACCCAAGAAATTGCCTTCCACAGATCAACTAACTGGACATCATGGTTCTTGTTAGCTAACTCTTCAACTTACCACTAGTGTCATTGCCAGCGCTACACGGCAAGTTTAAAGTGCGATGTGCAATGATAAATAGTCAGAGCGCGTTGTGGCGATTCTGGTGAAAAATTGACACTATGCATACATACCTGTTAACCCAAGTTATAAGTTGTTCAAGTGTAAAAAAATGAGCTAGGATTTTGCTTTTGAGAGTTAAAAGTAAATATATCATTATATGAACTCTTTAGTACTAATTTTAACCTGAGTTCAGTATTGAGTTGAGCTACTCGTTATGACTTGTTTTGTTTTAGCCTTTTGCTCAGCTTCCTTTTGCGGTTGTTTTTAAGTGCAATCCCATGTTCTGCAGCTATGTAATCTCTTTCCTGTGTATAATCACCGTGAAAATCTTATCTTCCAAATCATGAAATCCAACTAAAAAAATATAATATAATATATAGACTATAGAGCAAGTATATGTTTATCTGATCTTGAAACTCTTTTACACATACCTTTGCTTTGAGTGCCATGCCAATATATTACTTATCTTAATATCTTGACGAACATAACGGGCCTTTGTATACTGTAATACAATATTTAAAACATCATTTATTTATAAAACCAATGCAAATAAAGACAATAAATGATAACAGGTTGGCTAGACTCCTTTGACCCACAACAACGCAATTCGCCACCTCTATTCAAATAATTTAGATATGAGGGTCTTAGAAAATAGTTACCTCTGCGTCAAAAGCATCTCCTCGTGCGTCTCTTTTTCTACGTGGATCTCCTTAGTCTGATTTTCCTCTAAATATTTTGTCATCAAAATATGTAAACAAATAACTATGAAGAATATAATGGTGTAAGATAACAAAATGAATATACACAGATATAAAATCACATTACAGTTCAAATTTAGATCAAACTAACAACAATTGAGCAGCCAATTTGTCTATGTAACTTTTTAATAGTCTAATCGTTAAGTATCTAGATGAAAACATTAGCATAGTTCAAAGTATGTGATATATTCGTAGGAATTCAGATTCAAATTAGCATAGTTCATGTGGGCACTAGGGTAGGAATTCAGAATCAAATTAAAAGCAAAAGGAGGTAAAGAACACATAATGTGTGGGTACTTACCTGAACTTTGCACCGAAAACTGAGTGAAATAACTGAAGTTCTTCCTATAATAATTGCAGTTTTGAAAATTATATCAGTGTCAAAGTGAGGCAACAAAACTTAAAGCATGCATTTTGTTTATGGTGCCCGTAACATTATTGTGTGGCAAAAATGTAAACTACTGGATTGTTGCACTGTTAAGCATACATTTGATAACTTTGTGTTGCAAAAAGCTACAGTACAGTGACTTGTTTATCTACGTAGGAACCAAAATTAGTGTACTTATATGATTTATGTATAGCATATGTTAGGGAATGTATAAGAGTAGCAAGTGGATACATAGTATTTTCTTACTACATCAACCTGACATGATTAATCAAGTGTCCATCCATAAAACACAATATGCTTGTAGTCTTTTGGCGCCAAATGGATTGTGGGTTTACAGAATCATAAGCATTAAGCGGGTCTTGGATCGCCTTTTGGTTTGGTAGGACGGCCCCATACCGATGCCAAACCGTATGGCCATCTTTAACTTGATTGTACGGACGAACGACGGCTAGCAATTCCGGGTCGCAATTGCTATCAATAAGCATATTAACTATAACACTTATAGTTATGTCCAACAGAAAAACCAACTATATGCTTAATCAAGATCTAACTCTCTAATATGCAGAAAATTAAAAACAAGATGTTGAATAATTAAAAAAACAAACATGACTTTTGTCATAAAAAACATATCCATCTGGGGTTTCAAGATACTTATTTAAGCAATAGAACTATAATAAACCTAAATTTAGTGGCTTTAAAATGTAAAGCTATCTATAAGAAATAAGAATGAAAGATCACCTATCAAATTACTAGTATAAAAGGGCATAATATAATAATAATAATAATAAGCCATAAACGAAGATTAAAAGAAAACTTTATTGAATTGAAGAACAATGCACTGATACACACATACATATATTATATCAAAATCAACCAACAAATATAAGAGACCACATGAGATACTCATAAACCCATAAAAAATATATCAAAATCTGACATAAAGGACCATACATGGAATTATATATCTAGCAAAATCCAACACATTATCGATTTAGGATTCATAAACCGCTAAAAAAGGAACACAAATAAATAGATAGAATATAAATAGAGGTAGATAACATAACCTACAAAACTACTCAAACTTCATAAATCTCTTCAAAATAAGCTCCAACACGGATCAACAAACTAAAATTCTAGAACAATAATCAATTTCATTCAAAAGATTACACAAGAAAGGAAAGATATAAGGAAAAAAAAAGTAGAGTTGTTACCAGTTTCTTTTGTGCCTACGATTTGGGGAACATAGGTTAGGGTTTCAAGTCTCACTAAGTTTTTTTGGAGGATCCATTTTGAGGTAATTATTTTTTAGTGAAATGTTTGGCGGTATCATTTGCCGCTTACATGAAAAATCTTATTTTTCTGGGCTTTCACCAAATTTGGCCCAAAATAAAATAGTTGTTTGGGCGTTCACTGTACACCGCCCAGAATGAGATTTTTTTAAGCGATTATTTATTTTTTTGGGTTATTAATTGGCATGAAAATAAATAAAGCAATATTTTAGGCGGTTTTGGGTTATGAACCGCCCAAAACAAAATATTGAACCGCCCAAACTCTTCCGTTTTCTACTAGTGTTTAACGCCCTGAGTCCCTAGACACTTTTTTTATAACTATTTGAGTCCAAATTTAACCTTTTGAGTCCATTTTTTTTTAACAAAATTGGACTTAAACCGTTATAAAATAAACAAAATTGGACTCAAAACATTATAAAATAAATGGCTAGGGACTCGGGACGTTAAACTTTTTGATTTTGGATTCAAGTGGTTAAAACCACTATAATACAGGGACTCAAAAGTAATTTACTCTAAAATAAAATTGAGCTATCTTGTGATGTTTGGAAAGGTTGATGAGAGGGCAGTATTGAAGCACTTTGACTGGCCAGAAGGGAAAACAGATGCACTAAGAAAAGCAAACTTTGAACTTCAAGACCTGAACTTAATAACATGTAACTTTGTTGATGATTCCAATCGCACCTATCAATATGCTTTAAAGAATGTACAAGTTGCTAGAGAAGTATGTATCCAAACACTTGATATTTAGTTTTAAATACCTTTTTGTGATCGTTATAATCATTAACATGAATTATAAAAACAATTAAAAATTAATGACACTTTGGGTGATTCTCAACTTGATTAACCCGCTCAACATGTTTGACCCATCTCATATAGTTAAGATATAAATTTGGCTATTTTCCAGCTGGATTCGTAATACCCATATAGGATTTTGTACCTAGGTTATTTTTCATGAGAAAATCACTTTTAAAAATTGACCCAGACTCGCTTTCATACTTCCAAATGACAGGTTTATAGTTTTTTTTTTCAAAATAGACGTTACTCATGCTTTGTTGTAACCATTTTTTAGGTAGCTATAGGTGACGGCTAACATCTTATTTGTGCTATCTGATGTATGTACAGAAAGTGTAAATGGGCTGCTTGTGGATATTGTAACAGACCCAGATGAAGCCCGCAAACCAAACACTATAATAGCATCAAAAACAGGTTAGGTTGTGAAGATTTAAATTTTGATTACAAGAGTAATCATCAAAAATTCTTGTACACTTTGTGACAACAAATTGCTAGCTTGACTACTATTTTTTGTTGTAGTTTTTTAAGAGACCGTTTTGTGATGAGTTTTTGAAATTTTGGTTTAAGAAATTTAGTGTAAGAGTTTGGAACTTTGGATATCAAGAACAAGGTGCTATATTTCTACTTCATTATTTTTTAAGTTTTTATTATTTGTATATAGGGGTGGCAATAGGTAACCTGTAGGTAACCTGCTAAGACACCATAACAGAAAAGTACACCAAGTGATTTTTTACGTTTTTAAAAATAATCAAAAGTTGAAAGTTAGGATCTATTATTTCTCCTTCTATCTGCATAAAATATACATCTGTCTTATAGACATTGGATATAAAGTAGTTAAACGAGTCGTATTCATGTTTAAAATTTTTGTTGTTCGCGTTATTAGATACCTCTTAAACCTGCTAAGACACGATTTGCCAGCCCTATTTGTATGTATAGATGACCAATTTACTTGTGAATGGGTGAATTCTTGTTATATATCATCTTGGACGAGGCAAATGGGGGTTTAAAAGAATTAGATGAAATGAGTCATGGTCGAAAGTTGCCCAAAAGTGTATTGAAATTATATAATTAATGGTGTTTGAAACATTTAGTTATTTGAAAAGGTTCGAAAATTTGGTAAAAAATGACTCTCCTTGTTTCGACCCATAGCAAGAAAGTTAACCTTATGAAGTGTTATCCAACCTCCCCATTTATCCACCGCAACGTGCGTTGAACGTTATTCATTGATTTCATCACTAGCTCTATTTTATTTTGTATCCTCATGCAACTTTTCTGGTGTTGTCATATATATAAACTTTGTCTAGAAAGAATATAATCCGAGTACTTGACTTTCTTATGATTTCAAGTAACACTTTCTTATAGCTTGTCAAGAACTTGAAGGCAGATCCTCCTCCCACCAAACGTATAAATTTGGAATGTTGTTTTGATTAATTGAAACCTACCTAGAAGAGACTGGTCATCTAATGCTATGTTAAATAGTAAATAAAAAAGTTATTTAGCAAGTATATAAATGTTATGTTAATATTTTAAATAATCACACACGTACTTATGTGAAAATCTAACACATGTTTATATTATAAAAGAATCAATGTCATGACACGAAAGTTATTCATAAGCTATATTAATATAATAATGCGTTAAAAATCCAAAGGATCAAATGAGTTTAGTGCATAATCACAGCAGTTGTATGGAAGGAATTCATCTTACGGTAAATAAGGTTTTGAGGTATACTTTAATTCCTTTCAACTCCATCTATGGTTGTATGAAAAATCCATCTTACGGTAAATAAGGTTTTGAGGTATACTTTAATTCCTTTCAAATCCATCTATGTTTGTATGAAAAATCTATCTTACGATAAATAAGGTTTTGGGGTATACTTTAATACTTCTCAACTCCATCTATGCTTGTATGAAATATTATGGTAAATAAGTTTTTGGGGTATGCTTTAATCTTTGTCAACTCCATCTATTTGTCACATCACTCACTTTTTTCTATTTCACTTTACCTCACCTTAAGGAAATGGTTTAATCCTACTAACTCTACATAACCCTATTCTTTTAGTGGTTTGGTTATAAAAAAGGAAAACAAATTAATTTAGTCTCTTAACATCCTGTTAACATATTAACAAACAATCTCTTTAATGCCGCTTAACACAAGAAGAGAGTGGTATGCAATGCTGTTTAACATGCCATGTCTTCGTCAACGCCCCATATGTTAAGGTACACCCAAGGCCTAAGTAATCCACATAGAGTTGCTTATTTTTCCTTATTTTTGTGTTACTTTATTGCATCCGTGATTTCTTGAGTAACTTGATAATTTAAATGTTAAATATATTACGTACGAGAAATGTGTAACGATTATGACGTATATCCATCACAATGATGCTATTAACCTAAGACCTTTAAAAAAACATAATAAACTTTTGTAAAAATATTATACAAAAACTACAAGAAATGAGTGCCGCAATCCAAAGTGTCGCCCCCGCCGCATCGCGCGGGCATCCTACTAGTTCCTTCACATATAGGAAGGCTTTTGAATTCCTTTAGTTAAAGGATTTTGAAGGAATTCATGCCTAATTCCCAATTCCAATTCCATTGTCAACCAAGCACATGAAGATTGCAATTGGGATTCCAATTCCATCAAATTCTGTGAACCAAACATCTTAAGAGATGGAATTCAAATTCCAATTCCCCTAAATTCCATTGAATTCCTGCGAACCAAACGCCCCCTTAGGTTATATTGTAGTGATTTTATATTAAGGGTAGTTGTCCGAAAAAAAATACATAGGCTTATGTTGAATTTACATATGAGTTCATGTAATTTATTTTTACATAATTAAGTTTTCTTTAACGGTGTATGGTTAAGATGTCACTAACCGGGTTAGTAGTTAATATTAACAAGTTAGACTATGGGGTATGGGGCTTGGGTTGGGGGAAAACGCCCAAGCCACCACCCCGGGTGGGCTTGGGTTGGGGCATGGCCCTTGGGGCTTGGGTTTCAAGCCGGGCGTGGGGCGGTCTTGACAAGCTGACATGGCGGGCTCTCAATGGCCAAACCAAACTAGCCGTTGGCCAACGGCTATGTTAAAAAAAAATATTTTTTCACTATAAAACTCCCATTTTTCTTCCATTTTTTACCACATTCAACCACATCTTCTATAATCATCTTCAATTCTCCTTCTACAAAACGAAAAAATGCATCCTCATAACCGTGCTTATGACCCGAACAACCCGTATGCATTCCAAGAAAATAATCCTAGCCCACCACCCAATCGTCCAATGCCTCGTCCATTTTTCATACACTCTTCTATGCCCGTTGAAGCGAGTTATGCATCGTATCTTGGGAATCGTTTGTTTACTAACTTCCCACACACCGATGATTCGATACCTACCCGGTTTACACAAACGCACATCAACCTTTCACCAACCTCCATCGACCTTTCACAAACCGAAACCGTCCCCGAAACTCAACCACCCAACGATGGTCCTTCCGCATCGAAACCCATCAAAAAGAGAAGTCATAAGAAAAAACCGAGGCGGAGAAAGCACTTGAAACCGTCAAACGAAACAACAAAAATGGGTCGTTGCTGAAGAACTTGCATTGGCGAGGGCTTGGTGTCAACAATCTCAACATCCAAGTTTAGGTATTCTTAAACTTTGTTTTTATTAATGGTTAATTTTTATATAACTTTGTAATATATTAAATTTTGTTTTTATTAAAATAGGAAATTCTCAACATCGTACCCATTTGTGGGAAACGGTTAGTAGAGTATTCCATGATGAATTGGGAAGGGAGGCTTATCGTGAAACCGATAGCTTATCCTCGAAGTGGAGCGAGATTAGCGGCCAACTTACAAAATATAGTGGTTATTTAAATAAAGCAAAGCAAAACCCAAAAAGTGGTGAAACCGAAGCCGACATTGTGACAAATGCATTGGTTGCATTCAAATCAAATGTGGGGACCGACTTCCGTTTCATGTATTGTTGGGAGATTTGTAAGTTCCATCCAAAGTGGGCGAATATCCCCAGTGGTAGCGAAAGTAACACGTCTTCCAAAAGGTCAAGGGCCTCGTCCCAAGCCCAATCTGATGCACGAGATCAAGAGTTTGAGGACCTTTTGGATGATTCGCCAAACCGACCTGAGTATGGAAGAGATGCCGCAAAAAGGCGTGCTCAAAAATCAAGATCTGGTACGGCATCGCCTTCAGCTGGGAGTTCGGGCTCGCGTAGGGGAATATACAGCGATCAGTTGGATGACATTGCATACAAGTTAGATACATTCAACGTCTTCCAACAACAAAGGGCCGAACAACGAAAGAGCAAAAATGCTAGAGATGCCCTGAAACAAAGACGGGATGATTTGAAATTTCTATCCCAGCCCATTGATCACCTAGAGGGTGACGAGTTGCAACTAGTCTTGGAGATGAGAGAAGAGATAAAAAACAAATATAAACGTTAGGAATTTTTTTATGTAATTTTCTTTATTTAAAATATTAAAAAAATTAAATTTGTTGTTTTAAAAAATATTCAAATAGCCCAGCGGGTCAGTCCAGCGAAGCCCACCAAACCCACGCCCCAAACCTCCGCCCCACCATACCGTGTTGAATGTGGGTCAGCCAATGTCTGCCTGGGCCACGTGTCAACTCATGCCCCAACCCAAGCCCAACCCATGCCCCACCATACCCCACGGTCTTAGTATTAAAATCTTCTCTTGTCTGGGTTTAAACCCAAGATCTCTAAGAGAAGCAAAGTTTCTCATATGCTCCTTGACCACTGGACCAAAAGATCATTGGTAGATAATTAGCTCCAACTATTAAAAATCAACACGAACTTTTTTATTATAATTAAGGTAATTGTTGGGAAAAAATAATACATAGGCTTATGTTGAATTTACATACGAGTTCACGTAATTTGTTTACATAATTAAGTATTTAAGTCCAACTTTTAAAAATCAACACGAAGTTTTTTTATTCTATTTAATAACAGAAAATCCAATCACTTTTACATGAATAGATCCTTTAACTTTTAAGTGTCTAAGTTTTATGTGTTGAGTGTATAATTATTTTGCAACCGATAAAATCAAGAAGGTTAAAAAGACTTAAAGCTGTTTGTTTACCTCTTAATGAGGCTCTTAATGGTTCAGACCTCTTACTGGTTTAGCACTTAATTCAAACTGTTTGTTTCACGAGCAGATGTCTGAATAGTTCAGACATTTTCCTCTGAATGTTTAAGATTTATACAGAGTCTGAATGGTTAAGACCTCTAATCTGAATTGGTCAGACATTTGTCTCTGAACGGTTAATCATTATACATGCTCTTAATGGTTCAGACCTCTCTCTTACTGGTTCAGCTCTTAATGGTTCAGACCTCTTACTGGTCCAGCACTTAACCATTCAGATGTTGCCAAACAGCCCCTCATTATAATGTTTAACCATTCAGAGGCAAATGTCTAAACCATTCAAACATCAGCTCACACGAAACAAACAGTCTAAACCAGTAAAAGGTCTGAACCATTAAGAGACTCATTAAAAAGTAAACAAACAACAATAACACATGTATTACACCGATCATACAGAATAATGAAAAATCTTAATGCATTCTTACTATCCATGAAAGCTGAGTGCTTTGTTCCATTCATTTACTTTACTTAACAAAACAAAATTGATTAATTCAAAACCATAGTAAACAAACAACAATAACACATGTATTACACCGATCAAATGTGTAGCAACTTACTACGCATTTGTGATGGAAAATTTATTACCATATTTAAATATTTAACTAGTTTTATTATTACCATATTTTAAATATTTAAATTTATACCGAATTATTTTCGGTACCCGCTACCCCACACTTGAGCTTACATCTTTTAATGGCCTTTCAATCATTACTATCCAAACGCGATTAATAAGCGTTTAGACTATAATAAATAGTGTTTAAGACACGAATTAACTTAATTAGGCTTTTAGAATGCTTTTGGAATCCCTCCGACACCCCCTTCTTGCTCCGTCAAACACGCACACCCCAAGATCCCTGCCCCCACCCTTTTTGCTTCAGTTCAACCACCAGAATCACCAACATCTCCATCATCGGCGACCACTGTAGGCGGCGGTGGCGTGGTGGATGTGACAATCCGTAATTAACGTCTCTTAATTACGCGATTAGCAAACGTTTAAGGCGATAATAAATAGTGCCTAAGGCACGAATTAACTTAATTAGGCTTTTGGAATGCTTAGGAATGCCTACATAACTTTACAGTACGCGAATGATAATATGCGGAGAAATTGCGTAACGATAAACGATAACGAACTGATGCCGTACAAAATATTGACCACGCCGACAAATACGAACTTTATACGTATAATTTAAACTTGTGGATCTCGTTTTGCGAAACTATCATGCTTCCAAACGTCACAACACGCAAACGTGAATGAAAAACGAAACTGCAGGAACGCACCGACAACGAAACGGAAGCATCGGACGCGTATTATCTTTAAAAATTGAAATATTATGACGTACTTAGCTCCGTAATCGAATGTTACCATCCTTAGTTGAAAACGGATCGAAAAAAAATGGATTTAAAAGCGACAAACGGAACACTTCACGCGTTTTAACGCAACCGACAAAATACACGTCAAACCTCATTTTCCGACGTATTTTTTTAGCATTCTCGACTTAACGTTATATTTTACGACAAAACGGCGATCGGGTTCGAGAAACGAGCTTCAGAAACGATTTGGGCCGCTCAAAATATGCTAACGGGCCTTGGGCCCAACTCACTTAATATAACTATATATGTAGAGCAAACCCTAGTTCCTTTTCTTTTGATGAGATCTGCGCACACAACACGCACACCAGACCCTCTCATCTTCTCTGCATATACTTCTTCTTTGTGAAACCCTAGACAAACACACATAACAGCACCCCCCTTCTCGGTCCCTCTCTGCTCCGATTAACCGGCCGGCTCCGGCTTGATCTCCGGCCACACATCCACCTGCAAACACCACCGCTCCCTTCAACCTCGCTCTCACTCTCCCTCTCGACTAAACTCAGACCATCGGAGCCGTAAATCCGACGAGTTCGCTGGGCGTTCGATCTCTGCCGCTGTGGTTAATGATGATGATGTTTATGATGATGATGGTGGACGGTTAGCGGTGACCCGGGGTCCGACGGCGGCGGCAGTGAGCGCCGAAGTCGCTGTCGGGTGATTTGTACCGGTAAGTGTCATATCTTTTTAAGCTTCGGTAAGCTCTGTTTGTTTTATATAATACTGATATTTTGGGGTATGACAGTGGAGGTTGTCGGGTCGTTGTTCGAGCGAGCGAGAGAGAGAGGCAGAGAACGGGAGTGAAAGAGGAAGCCGGTGGAGCCGGCTGTTGATATTCCCGGCGGCCGGAAAGGAGCGAGCACTGGCAATTGCTACCGGATTCGAAACTACGGGTAACAAGGGTGGTCGTTCTGGAATCTGGTAGCCGTAACTCGAGACTACTCCGGTAAGAACTCCTAATCTGGCAGCCTCAACCCAAACCTACCTAGCAATTGCTACCCGATTCGAAATGTTCACATTCGCTGAGATAGTGAAGGCATCGCATAAATTTAGAGAAGAGATAACAAGCTTCCGATGAATATGTAATTTTATTTTCTTTATGTTCGTAGATTTTATACATTTTTTGTTTGTAAATTTGTATAAATTTATGATTAATGTTATTAAATTTGTATAGTTTTTAGTTTTATTTGCTTTTGTATCAGATCTCTCGGGTGATTTATAAATAGAATAAAACAAAAAACACATTTTCTTTAAACAAAACATATTTTTACCCACGGGTTTGTGACACAAAATCCATCGCCAAAAACCTTTTCTTTTTTCATTTTATTTATTACAAATTCGTCAGAAATGCGTAGCAAACAGGTAGTCAGAAATTCGTCATAAACTATGAAAAAATATAAAAATTAAATTTCGTGACAATTGTGTAGCAAAAATTAAAAATTAACTTCCGTTGAATGGGTAGGAAAATGCGTAGAAAATGTGTAGCAATTTGTGACAGCCCTTTTCTGTCAGAAATGGGTAGGAAAATGCGTAAGAAACCAGTTTCCTACGAGTGGTTTTCCTACATATGCACTTTGTCACAAATTCGTAGAAAATCGCGAGTTGTGACGCATTTCCTACGGAAAATGGTGTCAGAAATTTTAATTTTTCTAGTAATGAACTATACCAACTCTAAGTGCTAAGAATTTTTGAACCCATCAACAATTTATGAATTATGTGGGTTCAAAGCTTTATGGTTGTGCATTCTGAAACTCAAGAACAGGTCGTGTACCTTTACCACGAAAATCCCTCTATACGGCTATACATACATATAATCAATCACAAGTCAAAGCCGAACCTAGACAAAAGTCATATCAGACTTGATTTATATGCTCACAAGGTTTGGTTTCATGCAAATTTATGAAGTTTTGACCTCTTGGAAGTCAAATCTGCATCTTAAGGAAGGTAAAACTGCATAGACAAGATACAAAATTTTTTTGGATGGTAAAAGAAAGGAAATGAAAATAAAATTTCAGAATCAATACAAGAAGGATGATTATGAACTCAACTGATCAAGATATAAGATTCAATTAGAGTGTTCGTCTCTTTATATACAAACAAGAGTTCAACTTTAGTCCTCCATCTTCTTCCATGATAACTACAACCCTTCTGCTTTTAAACTTGTCTACAATAGTTCCTAAAGTTTATTTCCTTTTAGTCTAACCACCAACTTATCACGTTTTTATATTTAAATTGAAAAGTGTTGGAAACTTAATTGGTATTTTTAACAGAAACCTTGGAGTTGCAAGAAAGAGAAAGAAAAGATCGTGAATGATATGCGATGGAGGAGAAGAAAGACAAGATCAAAATGTTTGATAATGTAAATTTGAAAATGTAAAGTTATGACTTCGTGTTTAATGTTCATGTAAGGGGAATTAAGCAGCGAAGAAGAAAGAATTAACCGAGAAACGAATGATGGGTGTTTCTAAACCTAGACTTTGAGCTCGTATTAAAAATGGATTCATCTATGAAAAATCGTTTATAGAAATATGTGGAGGATAGAAGGTGATGTTTCTTTTTTATATTTTCAAGTTACGTTAGAAAATGGTGAGGGCCTCAAATCATAAATTTTCTAACGATGAAATTTCATGTTTTTTAGAGTTAATTGCCCGGATAGTTCCTCTGGTTTGTCATTTTTCACCTTTAGTTCTCACCTTTTCAAAATAGCATGTATAGTCCATGTGGTTTAACAAACTGTTACTCGGATAGTCCCTGCAATGGATGGGCGTTAAATAATTCAGTTAAGTGGGTGAAAAATTACAAAAATACCCTTGGTCCATCTCTCTCTCTATCAAACACATCTCTCTCCTCTTTATCTCCTTTAAAAAGCCACCACCACAACCACCTCCACTTCTACCACTGCCATCACCACTTAGCCACCACCACTATCACCACTGCCACAACCACCCTCCGCCACAACCACCACCGCCGCCATCATCACCACCACCGGTGGGGAAATCCTGAAACAATTAACATCACCGCCAATACTTTTACAAAAATACGTAAACTCTGAAACAAACCGCCGGAGTTGAAGATCGATAGAACTATCGATGAGTCGAAAGGCTGCTTCGAGTACATGCTACGTATTGGTCGAATGTCAATTTCAGTCAAATCACCACCACAATTTATCACAAAATCGATTTATAACCACGATTAATCACAAACCGCCAGCGATCTGAAACACATTAGTCATCTGATGACCATCATCTCCTTGTTTTAGGTTTCAAACGATGGGGTTGAAGATCGATTTTCACATAGCAGACGCGAAGAAGGTGTATGGTGTGATTTTCACAGAGCAGATGCGGGAGGCGGTGGGGTTTCTGCCAGCGAAATGAACGAATGGGATGTGGGGCTTTGGTGGCGGCCAGAAAAACACGGTGATTTGGTGCGTTTTTTGGTATGTAGCTGATGGTGGTGGTAGAGGAGTCATGGTGGTGGTAGAGGAGTCATGGTGGTGGTGGAGTTATGGTGTGGAGGTAGTCGCATACAAGGAGAGAAAGACGATGGGAGAGGGAGTGGGGGTGTGGGTGGGGGTGGGCCCCACTTTCTTTTAATATTATACAATTATTAAATAGATAATTGATAACATTTTATTACTTTTTTATTAGTAAGGGTATTTTAGTCATTTCACACCCACTTAACACTAAAAGTTTACCCCCATCCATTACAGGAACTATCGGAGCAAAAATTTGTTAAACCACAGGGAGCAAACATGCTATTTTGAAAAGGTGGGGACTAAACGTAAAAAATGGCAAACCACAGGGACTATCCGAGCAATTAACTCTGTTTTTTATATAACCTACTTCTTCACTAAAAGTTCACGTTTTTTTTTTTGAACGGCCAACATAATCAATCCCGAGCACTCTCGGGGCACCACTGGACAAACGGAGTACTCCGAGAGTAACCCGAGTCTACCACCAATTCCGGGGAAAACCCGGTAACCCACCCGCTCGTAGGCACGACAGTGAAATTACCGGTAAAACCCGTTTGGCTCAAGCATCCAACCAAGGTTTCCCTGTGTCTCCTATCATTGTCCACCAATGCCTCACTCTGCATCAAGTGAGAGTCGAACCTACATCTCTCAAGAGAAATGCAAGCCCTCCACCACTTGATCTAGAGATAATTGGCACTAAAAGTTCACGTTTAACTCCAAAATATCACATGAACCCCGTGTTTATTTTCGGAATTTTTTTCATCATTCTATTAAAAATACATTTTCTATTAAGCATCGAAGAAACAACAAGAAGATCTTGAGAATATTTATGTTCACCCAATCTATTTTTACCCCTGCTACTCATTAACCCAATTAAAGTGAAGTGGTGAATAAGAAGAAGAAAGACTAACATGTGTTGTTAATTTCGTTTTAAACTTTAAATTGTCAAGTTAATTGTAAAGTTGAAATGTGTAAGCATGTAATGTCAATAGAAAAAAAAAAAAGTTATAATGTAAAGTTATATTGTTAAGGGTTGATTTGTGGTTTTAATGCATTTCATTTCGCTGGCAAAAAAAATAGAAAATAAAAACAGTTGCGGTTTGAAAATGAAAAAGTCGTCAATTTGAAAGTGTAAAGGTGAAGCAACAAGCAACAACTCTACTTCAATGAGTAAACATCTTGAAAACACGTCTTTTATTTCCTTTTTCATGTCAAAAGCAAATCTAAAGAAAACGTTATTACTTTTAGATTTATACCAAGTATAAATATAAATTAATTAGGATTTCGGCTAAGAAAGAGGCTCCTGTGAATTTCCTTACGGACCCTATGGAAGGGAGATCTACTCTGCGACCAGCGGATCTGCTGGTCTTTGGTTGGGCTAGGGGGAAACATGCTTGTGTTGACCTCACAGGGGGTTTCCCCTCTGGTTGGTTTAAGGGAAAACGGGTTTGTAGCTGGACAAGCAGCAAGAAAGGCAGAATCGAAGAAAGTTGATAAGCACACTAAAGCTTGTGCAGAGAACCAGCATGTTTTTGTCACTTTTGCCTTTGACATATTTGGCTCCCTAGCGTCAGAAGCTATCCAATTCCTGACCAGGATCCAACGGGTCATCCACAACAATTGCTCAGCATCAGGGGGACGAGGTTTTGTCTTTGGCAGATTAGGGTTTGCAATTCAGAAAGGGGTGGCGGCGCAGCTTGTTGCCCGTCTACCTTTTGTTTTGATGTAACTTGGCAAGTATGAATGAAATTTCGTTTTTATCTCAAAAAAAAAAAAAAAAAAAAAAATTAGGATATCATTCAGCTTTTTAGACCAATCCAACCCGTTACGATCTTTTTTTAAACCCGTTACGATCAAGTATCTTTTAGTGACTTGCACAAAGAAGTATATAGGGGGACCTATTTACTTTTAGTAAGCACGATTTGTCAATATTGGTTATATTTTTGTTCTAAACTTTTGACACTTTTTAGTTGATTTTTAGATGGCTTATAATCCAACCAAAACGTTTAAACTTCAAATTATGAAAAGTGCAGATATGATGTATTTATCATAGAAAATCTAGAAATTGTTGTTAAAATAAAGAGTAAATTACTTTTTGCGTACTTATGTTTTAGTAGTTTTAAACATTTGAGTGCAAAATCAAAATGTTTCATGTCATGAGTCCTAGACGCTTTTTTTAATAACCATTTGAGTCATTTTGAGTCCAAATTTTAACCTTTTGAGTCCATTTTTTTTTTTAACAAAATTGGACTCAGAACATTATAAAATAAATGACTAGGGACTCAGAGCGTTAAACTTTTTTTATTTTGAACTCAAGTGAGAGACTCAAAAATTAATTTACTCTAAAATAAATCAATCAATAAATAAAAATAAAAAATAAAACATTTCCACCAACCTTTCGTCTAAGGACAATTCAAAAATCCATGAAAAATATATGGGCAACCAGAAAAGCTATATTCGTCTTCAACACCATTATTGATCTTACTCTAGAAACAAATCAACTTTTAATTCATTAAGGCTGGAGGGTATGGAGGCGCCATCAGGGCCACCTCACCCTCTATAGCGTCACTCGGCGTCATACCTCCACACCCTGCGATTCAAGAAGGGGGCGCTATTGTTGTGGCTTCAACATGGTAGCGCCAGTTTCTTGTTTGATTGAGATGAAGGATTGGTTAAATGGGGGGCGCTATAGCTTGATGGGGCTTTATCCCACACCATTCAAGTTAAGGGAGAGGCCTTAAAGCCCCTGTGTGACGTGGCGTTGACGTGACGTTGATAAAGCCCCTCCCACACTCTCCAGCCTAATAATAAATATAATTTTCTATTTAGGTTGAAGTTTTGTGCGTTCCTTGCAACCACTAATTGTTCCAAATCTGATTTCTCAATGTGGAAAGCCTAAATTTCTAAACCTGAAATTTGAAATTAACATAGTCTAGTGGTGCTTACGTGTGCACTCACATTGGGTTGGTATAGTGTTGTGAGTAAGGGGAGTGAAGGTGGTATCACTTGCAAAAATTCCATCACTCACAAACATCCAATCAAGTTTCGCCATGTCATCAACCATTATTCTATCACTCACAAGCTTTTTTTAGTGGCGGTGGTCATCACTAGTGATGGAATTCCATCACTCACAACTTTTTTTAATTAGAAACTAACAATAAAACACTAAAATTATAAATTTCATTAAAATTAAAACATACTAGTTCAATTTAACATACTATAAATATTTTAGGCTACAATTTAAAAAAATAAAAACTAAAAAATCTCTACTCCTCGTCCGACTCATGAAACTCCAAACCTAAAGAACCTACTAGTTCGATTAAATCGTATCTCAACCGAAAGTGAGTTTCTTCATCACGCAAGTCTTGTTGGATATTTTCTGGAACTTGAACTTGTGTAGGGGGATCCGGCACCCAATCCGGAAATATTGCACGTCCGTCTTCTTTGATTATCATATTGTGCAATATGATACATGCATATACTATGCTATGTATTGATTTCTTGTTCATCGCACGAACCGGTCGGCGTATTGAAATGTGTTTGTGTTTTGGTGTGGGTGAAATGGTTTAAAATTGAGAAGTATATATAAAAGGTTTAAAGGTTTTTTTTTATTAAAACTTACCGTTAAAAAACGGTCCAAAATGCCTAACGGTCACATTTTGCACAATTATGTACGCATGAACTTTTCCACGCGTTTTAAGTTTAACGAGTGATGAACATAGGTGGCGGCGGTGTGCATTTTGTTTTCACGAGTGATGGTGGTCTATCACGGAACCACCCCCAGTCCCCTTAGAGCATTCATATCCCTTTCATCGTTTCTACCCTATAATTACACTAAAAATACTATATTTTCTCTTATTTTCTTCAATTAAATATTACTCCACTCACAACTACTTTTAAAATATATTAAAAAATTAAGTGTCAGGAGTATCCCCTCAAATATACATATGAACCGGAGCATTTTCTCTATCCTTCACTCACAACTACTTTTTATAATATAAAGAACACATTCATAAAATTTAATGAAAGAAATGTGAATGCTCTCGTATCCTTAAATTATGAGGGAAACAATAAGATTTGATCAATTTTCTTACTCCATTTAAGTTGACATACTTATTCCATATCCATGTAATTTGATCAATTGCTATTATGAATCGGTAAATATATCAATCCCTTGCTCATTTCATATAAAATGGGATGTGAGCTGTTTTTAGCAATTCATAATAGCAATTGATCAAAATATTATTATAAAATGGGTTGTGACATGTTTTTTTTACTAGTTCATAATAGTAGTTGATCAAATATATCAAATGGGATGTGAGATGTATTTTTTTTAAATCTGTAATTTTTTAGAATAAATATAGTTTATGCTTCAATTATAAGATTAAAGATAAAGAAATTACCTGCCCTAATATCATATCCCATATAGTATCATGAAATCTCTTATATTGTTTGTTTAAATATCTACTTTATTGGTAGTTCTTAAACAATTGAAGTGTGTCGTGCTCAAACATTTGATGATTATAACTTAGTTAACAAAGAGTTAGTATTTTTTCCTCTTTATAAATTATAGCTATATTTTACAAAAAAAAAAATGGTAGTAGTTAAACAATTGAAGTGTGTCGTGCTCAAACATTTCATGACAAGTGAAGAAAGTTTTTTGTTTTTTAATTTTTTCTATGTAATTAAATATAATGTTTAATTGCAAAATGTAAAAAAATGGTGTTTTTACCTAGTATAATGAGTAATTACATAATTATTATACTACCGTAAAAACACGGTTTTTTTTAGATTCTGATACTAAAATACGTACTTAAAAAATGGAAAAAATCAAAAATCTCTTCTCATCTCTCATGTTCAGCCCAATTTTTATATTATTATAATCTATTATATATAATAAATGAAAGTGATTTGGGCCACGTGTCACTTGATTAGGGCATCCTCAGTTCCATTTTCCCGCCCAACAGTACCAAGCTTCCGTCTCTTTATCTCACTCCTAAAAACCCTAGATCTTCTAATTTTCTTCTTCTGTACTCTTCTCTTCTCCCTTCTCTGGCGATTCGAAGGTTCCGGTTAGGGTTTTTCAATCATCGTGCTGTAGCAGAGAATCATAAGGTACGGCCACCACTTCCTCTTTTTCCTTTCAATTGACGATGATCTTACATCTAATAGAAGCCCTAATTTCATTATTCTGATGACAAGGTAAACTTTGGTCACTGATTCTTTTATGCTTTCGCATCTCTGTTCTTATTCAGTTAGGACTAATGTATTAATGATTTGGGTGTTTGGATGACAAGGTTATCTCTATTCCTATTTCTACACTCTGTTTATATAGATTTGTGTATGCGTTTATACAAATAGATGTATGCGATTATGTACCGTATGTTTATTGGATCTGCATTTGTTGATTTGATTATGTTTGTTGTGTGATTGAAGATCTTCTGTACAGAGATTATCAAGGAGACCATAATTTCACCATCACGACGTATTCGCCTACTGGAGTTGTGAGTTATTTCTTTTCGTATGTATTGATTTGTTTGTGTTTTGATATTGCTAGATGAAGGTTGAGATATTACTATGTGTGATTGTGGTTGATTTGTTGTGTTTTTGGAGTAGATTAGGGTTTATGTGAGTTTTAATGTTAACTTTGTTAGTTTATTTCCTTTTTGGCCTTCTATATGATTTTAAGGTCGATTGATTGGTGACTTGCTATTGTTATTTTGTTGTTGTTTGTTAATTAGGCTGCTGACATCACAGAACGACTCCAACGAGATTGAAAGGTTGGAGGACTATGATGACCAACTCAAAGATTCGAAGGACAAATGTCAGGTGTTTGGTTAATTTTTGGTCAGGTTTCCTGTTCAGTTTTGATGTTCACTTATCTAATTTTCATTTTATTTTTAGGCTTTTATATGATTTTGAGTTTGATTGATTGGTCACTTGCAATTGTTGTTTGCTTATTTGTTATACAACTACCTGATTTCATATTTCATTATGATTTGTATGCTTTTAGGGTTTGATTTTATATTGGTCACCACATTAATGTTGAGTGCTCAACAATATTGGATGCTTGAATTACTTTTATTTTGGGTATTTTTGGATGATTTCATCCATTTCTTTAGATAGTTCATGATTGAAGATGCAGTTGAAGTTATCTTTTGAGTCAAATGAATGTTGATTTATCAAAAGATGCAGTTGAAGGTATCTTAAATAAGGTAATAATTGCATTACATCCCTGTTGAAAAACAGAATCGATAAATTTAGGGAAAATGAGGTTGAAAGATGATAACCCAACAGTGGAGATCTCATTCAACAGTTTCGATATTTTCAGCGGTATTCTCAAACAATGCTTCCTAGATGCTTCCAATGAAGTAGCACTTTGGACATCTGTTGTTCTTCAAACATCTATTATCTATTATATATAATAAATGAAAGTTATTTATATTGCGTTGCCCAAACAACTTTCATCTATTATATATATAAGAAATGAAACTTATTTGGTCTACGGGTCCCAAATAACTTTCATTTATTATATATAATAGATTGAATAGATAATAGATAATAGATGTTTAAAGTACAACAGATGTCCAAAGTGCTGCTTCTTTGGAAGCATCTAGGAACCATTATTTGAGAATACCCTTGAATTTATCGAATCTGTAGAATGAGATCGTCCACTGTTGGGTTATCATCTTTCAACCCCATTTTCCTTACATTTATCGATTATGTTTTTCAACAGGGATGTAATGCAATGATTCCTTTCAATTAAAAAGTCCGACTATTGCTTCCTCTCAAAGGGTTATGGAGTGGTTATAGCAGCTGATCATGCTAAGGAATGTTATAATTAACCACTGCTCCTTATAAAGACTGATGAGGCCTATGCACTGTTGAAGACAAATCCCTGTTAAAGACAACGACTTATGTACCTAAGAGCTACTTCAACCAACGGAAAACCACTGCTCACTAACAACAGTGGTTCAGCATCTACAGTGGAATCAACTTCAGGTGTTTGGTTAATTTTTGGTCAGCTTTCCTGTTCAGTTTTCATGTTCACTTATCTAGTTTTCGTTTTATTTTTAGGCTTCTATATGATTTTCAGGTTGATTGATTGATCACTTGCTATTGTTGTTTGCTATTGTTGTCAAGTAAGGTAAAAATGGCCATTTTAATTACTTGAATATTGCGTATGATATCCTTTTAATTTTAATCGCCCAACAAGTTTTTTGGTTTGTTTCTTTCTTCTTTGTTTATTTGTTAGATGTACACATTCTATAGAATGTAGTTAAGAGCCGCACATAAATCAGGTAATTGTTATTCTTTTGCTAATTGTTTCTACAGTTTGTAATAAGTTGTTCTTCTACTTTGTTATCTATTATTATCTATTTATATATAATAAATGAAAGTGATTTGGGCCACGTTTCACTTAATTAGGGCATCCTCAATCCCATTTTCCCGCCCAACAGTGACACTCTCCTTTAATCTCTCCTAAAAAAACCATAAATCATTCTGTCGCCTCATTTTCTCCTTCAGGCTTTCTCTTTTCTCTAAACCCTAAAGATCCTTTCCTTCATCCAGTTCTTCCATCATCGATTCTTCTTTCTCACATTTATTCTCCATAAACCCTAAGTGTTCTGCGGTTTATCTCTTACAAGATTCTTTCATCTTCTTCGTCGGCAAGGTTCTTCCATTTGAGGTTTGATTCGTATGTTTATAGATCTGTGTTGATTTCTTCTTATTTTCATACAAAGTTTCTAATTAAACCCTAATTTCTACTCCTAATCTCATCATATGGTTCCAAGGTTGTTGTCATCGATGGTCATCAAAGTTGAGATCCGCTTACCTGCGGCTAGATTTCCGCCATGAACTGGTATGTTTAAATATGTTCAAAAACTAAGGGTTTTTTCCTTAACGGTGATGATATGAGTACAACATCTGTTGATTATTGATCTGTGAATATGTTCACCAATTATTCTTTTTAAAATTAGGGTTTCATTTGCTTGAGATTTGAATTTTCCAATTGTTGAAGTCTTTGAAGCCGATCCTTTTAAATTTCCGGGTATGATCTGTTTGTAACAGCAGTGGTTCAGCATCTACAGTGGAATCAACTTCAGGTGTTTGGTTAATTTTTGGTCAGGTTTCTTGTTCAGTTTTGATGTTCACTTATCTAATTTTCATTTTATTTTTAGGCTTCTAGATGATTTTGAGGTTAATTGATTGGTCACTTGCTATTGTTGTTTGATGTTGTTTGCTATTGTTGTCAAGTAAGGTAAAAATGGCCATTCTAATTACCTGAATATTGGGTATGATATCCTTTTAATTTTAATTGCCCAACAAGTTTTTTGGTTTGTTTCTTTGTTCTTTGTTTATTTGTTAGATGTACACGTTCTACGGAATGTAGTTAAGAGCCGCACATAAATCAGATAATTGTTATTCTTTTGCTAATTGTTAATACACTTTGTAGCCAGTTCTTCTTCTTCTTTGTTATTTCGTATAATATAATGATTTGTTATACAACAACCTGATTTCATATTACATTATGTTTTGTATGCTTTTAGGGTTTGGTTTTACATTGGTCATCACATTAATGGTGAGTACTCAAGAATATTGAAAGGTTTAATTAGTTTTAATTTGGGTATTTTTGGATGATTTCATCCATTTCTTTAGATAGTTCATGATTGAAGATGCAGTTGAAGTTATCTTTTGAGTGAAATGAATGTTGATTTATTAGAAGATGCAGTTGAAGGTATCTTAAATAAGGTAATAATTGCATTAAATCCCTGTTGAAAAATAAAATTGATAAATTTAGGGAAACTGAGGTTGAAAGATGATAAGCCAACAGTGGAGATCTCATTCTACAGCTTCGATAAATTGAGCGGTATGCTCATATAATTCTTCCTAGATGTCACACCCCAACCGACGGCGGAAACATCGGGATGAGACGAACAAATCGCTCAAAAGCATCATAACACTATGTGACAATATAATTTAAATCCAATTTCATTAATGACTAAAATTTGAATACAATGTTTCAAATAAAGACAAATTGCAACAACATTGTTTATTATTGAATGAGTATCTAAGTCCATCCTAACTTGATTTCTTCATCGTCTTGTCTAACAACCTGCAACATGTATTAAAATAAAATCAACAAAAGTTGAAGAGTATACAAGTTTGAATACATAGCATAATAGAATAAAAACTCAAATCCAACATGATTCATAATATGTGATTACTAGTATGCAATTTTGGCGTACAATATGATCAAACCCTAGAATACAACGCATAAAATAGCCTAATCCCAATAGTTTAGCGGGGTGGTAATGTTTAACTTAACAATACCCAATAGAATAGCGGGCGGGGCGTTAATCCTATAGCGCTATAATTGTTAAGGTGGGCGAGCAAAGTTAATGAGCATATAACGTTCCAAATCGTTCATAGAGCATACAAGAATAACAAGTAATTCACATTAGTTTCATGCTTGATCAAGGATTGAGTATGTTTAATTGAGTTTAAAAGTTGTTTGCATAGTTATACACGTTGCATCCCAAAGTGTAAAAGGGAAAAAGGGATCGAGTATACTCACGAAATTGCTAAGTCTTCCGATTATCCGAGTGTTGACGAGTGTACGAGATTAGGAGGATGGAACACCGAGGTCACTCTATATGGGCAAACGAAGGTGTAAGAGAAACAGAGATTACGACGAAGGGTTGAATTGGAATATAGAGTTTAACTAGCTGATATATATATTTTATATAGTTTGTGTAAAAATTATAAATCAAGTCTATACAAAGTATTGTGGACATGGCGTCAAAATAAATATATATTTATATCTATTTTATAAAAATTGATCGAAATTGATAGGTTTCGTTTTATAAAAATTATTGTTTCGTTTCATGAAATTTTACGAAAAACGGGCAGAGTTTCCTTTGTTTTTGGACGATCCCGACAACTAAAGTGTCGATAAAATTGTCAAAACTCAATAAACAATTTGATAACACAATGTAAATATAAGATTTCTATGTAGAAACAATACAAGTTATAACAAGTTTGGAGTCGTGATTAAAAATATTAACTAATTATGAAAAACACTAAAACTAATATTCGAGTCATTATTTCATACCAAAACTTGTGTCGACCCGACAGTTGACCAGAGTTGACCTGATTGACCAGTTTTGACCCGAGCTTTGACTGAAACCAAACCGGACCGTGACCCGAGCCGTCATCTAAATCCATGAATTCTGACCCGCACGGAACCAAGACGCGAACTCGAACCAAACCGAGCTTTAAGCTAAAGAAAATGAATCCCGAAACAAAACTGAGACAAACACGAACCCGAGACTTAAAACACGAAACAACTTGGATTCGAACCTGCTGACCCGAGACCTGTACCGAACAGGAACCCGAACCTGCGATTTGGACCTGGCCCTGAACTGGAATACCCAAACCAAACATGTACCTGAACCCGACGAGCCAGACCCGAGGTTGAACGATCCGCCGCCGCTGCCACAGATGACGGCACTGCCGTCGTCTCTCCTCCGCTTCTCTCTCCACGTCTCTCTATCTCTCTCTCTCGTGTTCGTCTTCACGCCACCACCGGACGGCAGTGGTGGTGGTGGTCGCTCATCAATCGAAGGAAGGAGGGGGTGAGGAGGTGTGGTAAGGTGAAGGGAGCACCTTATCAGAAAACCACCGGAGTTCCTTGGCTTCACCGTGTATCCAGTCACCGGTCATAGAGGGAAAGGATGAGGGAGATCGAGAGGGGATCAGGTAGATGAGTCTGTAGATTTAAAGGCACTTGTGTGTGTAGGATCAGGAGGACATGTATCACTCTTGTGTGTGTTTAATAGGGTTTCACTTCTAAAAGATGAAGAAGAAGGAGCAGGGACAAGAAAATGGGGGAAATATAAGTGGGTGTCGGCTGGTGGAGAAAAGGATTTAGGGTTTTCAACAAATGAAAATAGATAGGGTTTTAAATAGACAGGTAAGTTATGTTGTTAAAAAGAAAAGAACTAATTTAATAACATACTAACTTGGTTAGTTTATTAACTTTAATATCTCACGAGACTGACTAGGTTAATATAAAATTAAACTTTTTTTTTAGTAATATTAATTAATTTAATTAATTAATGGAAATAGGATTGATAAATAACCATATTTATAAATGAATTAAAATTTGGATAAAAATCTTTAAATGATTATTCATTTCACGAAGCTTCCGAATCTCATTATTTTAAGAGTTTTGACTAGTTTAACGAGCATCGAGTTTCATTGTGTAATAACGAGCCAAGAGTCTTGGATAATATATCGATTGCAACGAAAGACGGCGTACGAGAGTACAAAGTTTCCAAAAATAGGATTTTAAGCAAATGTTTCCAAATGTAGAAAATATGAAAACGCGGGGCGTTACAGTCTCCCCACCTTTAGGAAATTTCGTCCCGAAATTTATTTAAGAGGTAGATTTTAAAGAGTTTTTGTAAAAGTTTGAGGCTTGAAATTTTGAAATGTTTTGAAAAGTACGAAATTTTTGGGAGAATAAAAATAAGTTTGTAAAATGATTTGTCTGGCTAAAATGGTTTTTGAGGCATAAGCAGAGGTAAACGTGTATGGGTAAAACGATTTTGAGAGGCTAAAATTGGAGTTGTTTTACAAATGTATTGTATTTACGAAGGAGGTCTTTATACAATGGTTTGAAATCAATAAAATAGATTACGTATGAAGTTTTAAAGGTAGTATAAGACCACATATTCATAGAGATTGCTTCTCAAGTGGAACAAGAAGGTTTGGTAAGATAAAGTATTAACGACCTACTAAATGCGTTTACACAGGAATAAAGAATAGGAAATCGGTTCTAAAGGTAATAAGATAAGTTAGGATTCGAATGTTTAAACAAGCTTGATTGTGAACGAGGTTCGTATGAAAGAAAGGATATATGAGTATAATGCGAGTATAGAATGAACGAATGACTCTTGAAGAGTGCAAGTATAAGAATATCATAAGTGTTGGATAGATGAACGCAGTGTGTTAAGGATGAAGTCTCGTCGTGGATAATCAGACATAATGCGTTTGTGAGTTGTCTAAAGTTGTATTAGGTCTAAATAGGTCTGTAAAACACTGAATTTCTCGTGACACGTTTCACGAAAGTTTGGTAACGTGGTGAAAACACTTATATATAGGAAGTACCAGCGGCGTATCCGCCATGTTTTGACCACATTACGTCCGTTCCGTATCCGATGCCATGTTACATTCCGTGCCTTACCATACACAGTAGTACACTCTATGGTTCTCATACGCCGATCACTATAATCCCGTGTGCACCTGCGATTATATTGATCGTCGCATGATCCGCATAGCTTGTACTAGTTGTGAATGAATCAAGGTATGCATAAATTTTGAAAACAAAATTGCGTGTGTACAGAAATGTAGCATGTAAGCATGTTTACGTTCCAAATAGTATAAGTCTAACGTAAGCGAATCCTTCGGTTTTCGCTCGCGTACATGTGCGAATGTATAAATTTTTGAGTAAAATGCATGAGCATAGTATAAGTTTAAATATGAACACGCACGTGAGCCTAAACACAAAACGCATGTCAGGAGTATGAGCAAAAGTATAAGCATAACGTATATGAAAATGAGTATAAATATGAGTACAAGCATGAGTATAAGCATAAACACAAAGCGTATGTGTATGAATACAAGTATCAGTGTGAACATAAGATGCATGAGCATGGATATGAACGTGAATATAGGTGTAAAACATGAAGGTTTAAGTATGAATAAAATATATGTGTATGAATATAAGTGTAAACAAAGTTGTACAAGTGTAAATGAGACATAAAATGTCTGAACATGGATATGAATGTAGTATAAACACGAATGTAAATACAACGTAAATGTATAATTGTGAGTGTATGTATAAACGTAAAACGTATGGATTTTGAATCATGAGTATAACATAAATGTGTAAGTGTGAACATAAGTGAAGGCATAAAATGTACAAGTATGGATGTAGGAAATGATGATTTTGTTTATAGTATAAATCGAAATACACGTGTTTATGTGCATAAAAGATCAAAAGTTTTGAGTATAAAAGAAGAAGGAAACGAGTGACACGCGTGAGATTGTTGTGAGATATTGACTAAAACGTGTAATATGGTATGCGTATATAGTTGTTTGCGCAAAACGTGAAGTTAAATAGGTTGGGTTGTCATGGAATGCAGAATCTAGTTTGTGATTGTAAGGGAATGTAAAACAGTTATTAGTTACGTGAAACGTATTTTGTAAAAAGAATGGAAATGCTACCACGGTTTTAAAAGAGGTTATATAAGTTGAAAATTTGTCGGTCCTTATGGAGTTTCCTTGCCCACGTGTTTTGAATTTAATTGACGTATCGAGTGAGGTTTTGAAAAGTTCTAGAGATTAATAAGTTTGCGTCGTTTTAAGTAACTCTGTATTAGAAGGTTTCGAAGTTTACGGATTCTCGTGAAAAAGTTGATCCTTAGAAAAAGGAATTTGATATATGGACTTAGTGTTTGCTGGAAAAAAAACGTCCTTTAATAAAACGTTTTATTGCTTTTGAAAGAAGTTTTAGTAAATGTTGAATAATATTTGTAATATTTTATAAGTGTTTCAATAGTTATGTTGAATATAACATTTTGTGGCCAATGGTTTTGTTGGACCGATTAAGTTGATGAGTAGCATTTTGTGAAATTTTGAATATCGGGGAGTAAGCGTTTATGGTAAAGGCTAAGAATTTTGTGTGTGTTAACAATATGAAAATAATTGTAGGATAAGAAATTCGTTTATATAAACAACGCATTTTGAAATAATTAGGGATTTGACTAAATGACAAATGATTTAAATATATATATATGATCATGTTTACATAATATAGTCTATTAAAAGGAAAGTATAGGTAACGATCACCTAGGTAAGGGAATCACCCCAAATCCGTTGGTGAGGTCGTTGTAAGATGAGAAAAGAAGCGGAGTTAATCGTCAAGGTAAGGAAATCACTCATATCTCGATGATATGTCTCTGCTCGTTACAAAAGTGTAATTAAAATTATGTTAAATCATGCATGCTAATAACGTATAATCGTATGAAAAGTAAGAGTATGATGTGTGAGCAAAATGAAATCTCGAAAAATTATTCAAATTTGTCAAACGATCGAAAATAATAAAGCGTAAGCTCGAATAAAACTTGGGATAGTTCCAAACGGAACATTGACTAACCAAAGTGGTCGAAAGATCTTTGAAATTGAGAAACATGCTTTGGCCTAATAGGTGGAATACTCCCGCCGATATCTCGGCTAACGATACTCACCCTTCCAGTTACTACATGTTCCCAATCCATAAAAAATTCGAGACTTGGCGGGATTTTTGAAAATCAAGGAGTGGGACTAGTCGACGAGGTGCGGGTTTCACCCCTAACTTGACGATTTCGTATCCTAAGTGTGGTTGGTACTCGTCGGGTCAAAATTTAATTTCAACACTTTGACTAGGGTCCACTAGAATTTGAAATTGAAATTCTTCATCAAGATGAGGACTTCACTCCTAACTTGGTGATGAATCTCGTGTAAAAGTATAGGTAGATTGAGAGTCGTTCACCAAATTGTGGGTTTCACGCCTATTTTGGTGAAGTTGTCTCGTTTGTATAATCATGAGTGTTTGCGGATTTAGAATAGTCGAGTAAAATGTGTGAGGAAAGCATATGTTGAAGATTAAACAAACAAGTATAAACATGTCAAGGACGGCACATAAAGAATGAGTATTAAAACAAATATTAACACATAATAAAACACGTATCAACACATAAGGATAGTATGTCAAGTATTAACACATAAGGGACATATATGTTTAAAGATCAAAAGAGAATGAATAATGAACAAATAAAGTAACATGGAAGTAGTTCAAACAAAGTATGAGAATAAAGCTCTAGAACTATAGACTAGGTAAAAAGCAGGGCAATTTTTCCTAATTCCCTATAGTTATGGCTCTGATACCAATCTGTCACACCCCAACCGACGGCGGAAACATCGGGATGAGACGAACAAATCGCTCAAAAGCATCATAACACTATGTGACAATATAATTTAAATCCAATTTCATTAATGACTAAAATTTGAATACATTGTTTCAAATAAAGACAAATTGCAACAACATTGTTTATTATTGAATGAGTATCTAAGTCCATCCTAACTTGATTTCTTCATCGTCTTGTCTAACAACCTGCAACATGTATTAAAATAAAATCAACAAAAGTTGGCGAGTATACAAGTTTGTATACATAGCATAATAGAATAAAAACTCAAATCCAACATGATTCATAATATGTGATTACTAGTATGCAATTTTGGCGTACAATATGATCAAACCCTAGAATACAACGCATAAAATAGCCTAATCCCAATAGTTTAGCGGGGTGGTAATGTTTAACTTAACAATACCCAATAGAATAGCGGGCGGGGCGTTAATCCTATAGCGCTATAATTGTTAAGGTGGGCGAGCAAAGTTAATGAGCATATAACGTTCCAAATCGTTCATAGAGCATACAAGAATAACAAGTAATTCACATTAGTTTCATGCTTGATCAAGGATTGAGTATGTTTAATTGAGTTTAAAAGTTGTTTGCATAGTTATACATGTTGCATCCCAAAGTGTAAAAGGGAAAAAAGGGATCAAGTATACTCACAAAATTGCTAAGTCTTCCGATTATCCGAGTGTTGACGAGTGTACGAGATTAGGAGGATGGAACACCGAGGTCACTCTATATGGGCAAACGAAGGTGTAAAAGAAACCGAGATTACGACGAAGGGTTGAATTGGAATTTAGAGTTTAACTAGCTGATATATATATTTTATATAGTTTGTGTAAAAATTATAAATCAAGTCTATACAGAGTATTGTGGACATGGCGTCAAAATAAATATATATTTATATCTATTTTATAAAAATTGATCGAAATTGATAGGTTTCGTTTTATAAAAATTATTGTTTCATTTCATGAAATTTACGAAAAACGGGCAGAGTTTCCTTTGTTTTTGGACGATCCCGACAACTAAAGTGTCGATAAAATTGTCAAAACTCAATAACCAATTTGATAACACAATGTAAATATAAGATTTCTATGTAGAAACAATACAAGTTATAACAAGTTCGGAGTCGTGATTAAAAATATTAACTAATTATGAAAAACACTAAAACTAATATTCGAGTCATTATTTCATACCAAAACTTGTGTCGACCCGACAGTTGGCTGACAGTTGACCAGAGTTGACCTGATTGACCAGTTTTGACCCGAGCTTTGACTGAAACCAAACCGGACCGTGACCCGAGCCGTCATCTAAATCCATGAATTCTGACCCGCACGGAACCAAGACGCGAACTCGAACCAAACCGAGCTTTAAGCTAAAGAAAATGAATCTCGAAACAAAACTAAGACAAACACGAACCCGAGACTTAAAACACGAAACAACTTGGATTCGAACCTGCTGACCCGAGACCTGTACCGAACAGGAACCCGAACCTGCGATTTGGACCTGGCCCTGAACTGGAATACCCAAACCAAACATGTACCTGAACCCGACGAGCCAGACCCGAGGTTGAACGATCCGCCGCCGCCACCACAGATGACGGCACTGCCGTCGTCTCTCCTCCGCTTCTCTCTCCACGTCTCTCTATCTCTCTCTCTCGTGTTCGTCTTCACGCCACCACCGGACGGCAGTGGTGGTGGTGGTCGCTCATCAATCGAAGGAAGGAGGGGGTGAGGAGGTGTGGTAAGGTGAAGGGAGCACCTTATCAGAAAACCACCGGAGTTCCTTGGCTTCACCGTGTATCCAGTCACCGGTCATAGAGGGAAAGGATGAGGGAGATCGAGAGGGGATCAGGTAGATGAGTCTGTAGATTTAAAGGCACTTGTGTGTGTAGGATCAGGAGGACATGTATCACTCTTGTGTGTGTTTAATAGGGTTTCACTTCTAAAAGATGAAGAAGAAGGAGCAGGGACAAGAAAATGGGGGAAATATAAGTGGGTGTCGGCTGGTGGAGAAAAGGATTTAGGGTTTTCAACAAATGAAAATAGATAGGGTTTTAAATAGACAGGTAAGTTATGTTGTTAAAAAGAAAAGAACTAATTTAATAACAAAATAACTTGGTTAGTTTATTAACTTTAATATCTCACGAGACTGACTAGGTTAATATAAAATTAAACTTTTTTTTAGTAATATTAATTAATTTAATTAATTAATGGAAATAGGATTGATAAATAACCATATTTATAAACGAATTAAAATTTGGATAAAAATCTTTAAACGATTATTCATTTCACGAAGCTTCCGAATCTCATTATTTTTAAGAGTTTTGACTAGTTTAACGAGCATCGAGTTTCATTGTGTAATAACGAGCCAAGAGTCTTGGATAATATATCGATTGCAACGAAAGACGGCGTACGAGAGTACAAAGTTTCCAAAAATAGGATTTTAAGCAAAGGTTTCCAAATGTAGAAAATATGAAAACGCGGGGCGTTACACTAGATGCTTCCAATGAAGCGGCACTTTGGACATCTGTTGTCTTCAAACATCTATTATCTATTATCTCTTCTATCTGTTATATATAATAAGTGAAAGTTATTTGGGCCACGTTGACCAAATAACTTTCATTTATTATATATAATAGATAGAATAGATAATAGATAATAGATGTTTGAAGAACAAAAGATGTCCCAAGTGCTGATTCTTTTGAAGCATCCAGGAACCATTATTTGAGAATACCTTTGAATTTATCGAAGCTGTAGAATGAGATCCTCCACTGTTGGGTTATCATCTTTCAACCTCACTTTCCCTAAATTTATCAATTCTATTTTTCAACAGGGATGTAAGCAATTATTCCTCTCAATTAGATAGACCGACCCTTGCTTCCTCTCAAAGGGTTATGGAGTGGTTATAATAGCTGATCATGCTAAGGACTGTTATAACTAACCACTGCTCCTTATAAAGACTGTTGGACTTAAAGACTGTTGGACTTAAAGACTGATGAGGGCTATCCGCTGTTGAAGACAAATCCCTGTTAAAGACAAGCACTTATGTATCTCATCTCTGATTATTTGTTTCTTTGTTCTTTGATTATTTGTTAGATGTACATATTCTATAGAATGTAGTTAAGAGTCGCACATAAATCTGACCAGTTATGGTTTCGGTAAGTATCGGTAAATTGTCTTTGATTTGTTATTGTTTATTCAAATGCTTGCATTGGTGTACCATGTGATTACCAGTAGATTGATTTTGATATGTTTGTAGTTTTGTTTTTCACAATCTGTTTTGTTGTTTTATTCACCCATGTTTCATTCATAGATCTCTATAATCCATATTTATGGTTTCAAATCTGTTTCCTGAGTTATTTACAGTTGTAGCACACCAAATATTTATTATTTGTATTGAGTTGGTATATTGGGATTAAATACTGAACTGGTGGAATTACAGCAAGTCCAGGTTATGCTTCAAGCTGTCTCGATCTCTTTGGAGTTGGATAGGTGGCTTTGGGAGGTCTGAAAAACAGAATTGATAAATTTAGTGAAAATGGGGTTGAAAGATGATAACCCAATAGTTGAGGATCTCATTCTACAGCTTTGATAAATTCAGGGTTATTTTCAAATAATGCTTCCTAGATGTTTGAAGACCGACAAATGTTCAAAGAAGCAGCACTGTGGACATTTGTCTGTCTTTGTCGTTCTTCAAACATCTAGGAACCATTATTTGAGAATACCCCTGAATTTATCAGAGCTGTTGAATGAGATCCTCTACTGTTGGGTTATCATCTTTCAAATCCATTTTCCCTAAATTTATGGATTCTGTTTTTCAATAGGGATGTAATGCAATGACTCCTCTCAATTGAATAGACGGACACTTGCTTCCTCTCAAAGGGTTATGGAGTGGTTATAAAAGCTGATCATGCTAAGGACTGTTATAATTAACCACTGCTCCTTATAAAGACTGATGGACTTAAAGACTGATGTGGCCTATGCACTGTTGAAGACAAAGCCCTGTTAAAGACAAGCACTTATGTACCTAAAGCCTGATCAACAAAAGGAAAACCACGGCTTAGTAGTAGCAGTGGTTCAACATCTACAACGGATTCAACTTTAGTATTTATGTATCAGTGTTTCTTATGTAACAGTGTTTAGTGTAGCAGTGGTTCGCTATAGTTTATCTCTCGAGACAAACCCTAGAGAAACTCAAAGACGAACCACTGCCCAACAACAACAGTGGTTTAGCATCAACAGCAGATATTCTACCTTTGTTTATGCTAACAGTGTTTATACGTAACAGTATTTATCACATCAATGTTTTATACTCTGTTAGATTCTTAGATGTCATATCACTGAGATGTTTATATGTAACAGTATTTATCACATCACCCTAGCATGCTAACTGATTTGTACTATAAATTGAACAGTGGTTTGATCTTTATACTACTGTTTAATCTAACATTGGTTTCCATCCAACTGTTGCCTAAAAGTCAAACAGATGTTCAAACCACTGATTGTGTTATTCAAATTTCTGTTGAATACTAAATGAGATGTTGACCAAAACTGAAACAGATGTTCATCAAAAGTCAAACTGATGTTCACCAATAGTCAAACAGATGTTGACCTTAAACAGATGTTTGGTTTAAGACCAAACATCTGTTTATGGGCAATCATCTGTTTAAGGTCAAACATTTGTTTAAGGCCGAATATTTGTTTATGGCCAAACAACTGTTTATGGCAAACATTTGTTTAAGGTTAAATGTCTGTTTAACTCCAAACATCAGTGTTTGAATCACTGTTGGCTATCCACTTATAGTTGGTTTAAAACCAAACATCTGTTTATGGGCAATCATCTGTTTAATGTCAAACATTTGTTTAAGGCCAAACATCTGTTTATGGCCAAACATCTGTTTATGTTGGGATTGAACCCTACAGAGGAACAGATGATGTAAAGCCAAAACAGGTTTACTACAGTGGATATATCATAAGTAGTGGTTTGCACTAAACTTTCCCCTTGAAAGTGATTCTAACATCTGATGACTCAAGTACTGCTCCTGCAACAACTGCTTTCCACTGCTGAAAGTCAACCTCTGTTCTCTCATTTCCTTGGTAATCACTGTTGTTCAAAATCAGTGTCTTCATACACTGATAGGCTATCCACTGATAGTTAAAGTCACTACTGTTTTCATTATAACCATTGCAACCACTGATATTGCTCCATTAGTGGTTTCATAAAACAACCGTCTTCCATTATTCATCAGAGGTTGGCACGTGGACAGTACAGAGCGGTCAGATCTTTTGTAACCACTGCCACGTCAGCATTCACTTTTTCCCCTTATAAAACCCTGATCAAAACCTCAAACATGGTTTACACTGTCGAATCGAATTCAAAATTCCTTTCTCAAAGCAGTTATCTTCAATCTCTCTCCAAACCACTCATCTTCTTCATCGTTCTTACCCATCTTCGATTCAACAATGGCCATTCGATACAAAGCTTCTCACAATTACACCGGTCTACTTGAAAAACCAAGTCACACCACCACCTTCAACTCCGTTATTGATGCTTTGTCGTCTTCAAAGTACAAAACTTTGTTGACCTATGATGCTCTGATATACTTGGAAACCCAAAGAGAGTTTTGGAAAAATGCAAAACTTGAAAGTAAGGATAAAACGCCCATAGCCATTACTTCTTCTATAAAGGGTGTTTCAGTCACTATCACACCACAAACCATCTCAGAGGTGTTTCAACTTGATGATCTTACAGGTAAAACCTCTTTCCCAAAAACAGAGTATCAAACGTATTTCATTGAAAGGGGGTATGGAGATTAGATGGAAAAAGATACTTTACAAAAAGGCAGTTTTCCACCTGCCACAAGGTTTTTATTTCATACCCTTCTTATGTGTGTCTCCAACAAAACCACTGCATTCAATGAAATCCCATTGAAGATTCAATACCTGGGTTATGCTATCCTACATGGAGAAAATTTTAACTATTCCAAGGAGATCTTCAATGATCTTGTTAAAAATGTTGATAAAAAATCATTTTTGTTATTTCCAAGGTTTTTAAGTTACTATTTTCAAAAGATAATGCTCATGTCCTTATTCAAGGAGAGCCATTTCAAATAAACAGCCTAACCTTTGAAACTTTTACAAGGTTATCAAAAAATTCCAAAACACAAACAGAGGTTTTTGAGCACACTTTAGCAGCAACCACTGCTCCTCAGGCACCTGCTGTTGAGCCCACTGCTCAAGGTGTTCACAGCAGCAAAACAACTGCTGTGAAACCCACACCTAAAACCACCAGAAAACCAAAACAGAAAAAATCACAAAAGCCCCCCAAACCCACTAAAAAGGTAACTCTGGAAGATAAGATCCCAGAGCAACTACCATTGACAACACATAAGTCACTAATAACCACTGCTGCTACTTCCTCACAGCAGATGGTAGATAGATCTCAACGTGAGCCTCAAACTCCTCCTGCTTCTTCTCAAAAAGAACAGGTTATAAGAACAGGGACACCAAATTATGATGCTCTGGAATCACTTGATTCCATCATCCACAGCCCACTGCCCGGGGCAAATTCGCTATCTACACCTATCCTCACTTCTCAAATTCCCTCACAAACAAAACTTTTGTTGGATGCACTTGGTTTAGCCTAGACACAAACCGGTTCTTCTCAAACACCTATTACTGAGAATATACCCCAACAGGTGATTGGGTCTGGTGTCTCAATCTTTGGTAACCCACCAACAACTGAGGAGGTTACACTGCAGGAAGTACAAGTACTCCCTGTCAGTAGTTCAAGTGGAGCAGCAACGACAGGTGTTGGATCCACTGATCTTCACCTGGCCAGTTGTTTCATCAATCAGACTCCCTTAAAGGCAATTTCCTGTCCAGCAACTCTGATATCCACTGGTGTGTTTATTCCAACCAGTGGTACAATTAAAAAGCTATCAATTGCTGAGGAAAGAAGTCCCCAGTACCGAGAAAAAGGGGCATCAGTGGATGACTTTTGGGACACTTTCCCTAAATCAACTGCTGATACAACCACTGCCAGTGGGAAATCAGATGATCCCATTAACTTGGGTGATGGTTTAATGTACCGAGAATTGACAGAGAGGGTTGACAAATTGGACACATCTGTTGCAGACATCAAGTCAATGCTGCAACAGTTGTTACAAGCACAAAAGACAACACCCACTGCTGCACCAGCTGCAACATCTGCTCCTACTCCCACTGAGCTTTGGAGTCTATTTCAACCTCTGCTTCACCAACAAAGAGCATATGCTGATCAGCAACATGAAATACAAATTCAAAAGATCAGAAATATGATGGAAGCTAGGTTCATTGATACACAAGCAGACATAAAGGCAATCAAGGCCCATTTACTGAAAACCACTGGTTTTGCTCCTCCTCCTATAATTTTTGTTGATAATCCTCCACCAGCTGATGCCAAAAAAGGGGAGAAAATGAAGCAGCTAAAGAAAAAGGGATATGAAGATGGTCTCTACATTGCACCTAATAAGTCAAGTATGCTTGCAGACATCCCTAAGCCAGATGGTTCCAAAAAGATTGATGAAACCTTAAATGTCTTTGCTACTGAAAAAGAAAGGCTGAAAAAAGATATGGAAGAAAAAGGAAAATCAAGGTTTGAGCAGGAGAAGAAAGTTTTTATGGAAATGGAAGAGCAGGGTGTTTCTGAGCCCAAGGATGAAGAAAGTCCTGAGCCTAAAAGAAAACAGCCCACTAGAAAAGCGAGGCAACCCAAAACCACACCTTCCAGAATCACAAAACACACTTCCAAACCTCCTAAAAGCTCCTCTCATCAACCTTCCAAACCAACAGATGTTGGAACTCCTGTTGTATCAACAGTTGTTGGTACTTCAGTGGTTTCAACAGATGTTACACCAACAACTGCCACCAATACCACTTCAACACCCACATCCACTGCCCTACCAAAAATCACATCACCACCAAAAACATCCTCATTACCACCAACACCTCCTGCCAAAAAGCAGAAGACTTCAGGTGACACATCATCTGTTGTAATAACAACAGTGGTTGAAACACCATTTGTTTCAACAACTGTTAGTCAGCCACCTACCACTCAGGTCACCACCACTCAACCCACCAAAACACCACCAACTTCTCCTAAACCTAAAAGGAGAAGGATAATTTTGAATGATGATTCTTCACCACCACAAACATCCACACAACCACTGTCCCTTGTTACCATTCCAAACCCTGTTCCACTCTCTTCAGCACAAGTCTCAAATCCAAACACTGCCATTGTTTCTACAGGATTCCAGTATCCATTAGATCTTCCAGCAGTAAGAGAGGAGATCAAATCTTTCTACTCTGAAGATGACCCTGCTAAAAGGAACCTGCCATCTGTTCAAGGATATCCAAGGCCTAATAACATTGAAGAATACTTGAAGTTAAAGGCTCAACAAGTAGAGGATATCTCCAAAAGAAATACAGAAGGAAAATCTGACATGGAGATTCAAAGATACTACCAATATCTGCTAACCTAAGTCAAAACTTTGGAGCAGTTTTCAAAAGATCTCTGTCAGAAGTTATCAGAAAGAGCTGATGAAACCTTGAGGAAAGACTATCTTGATAATATCATGGCTTACAAAAAGTACAAAGGAGAAAAGTACCAGTACAAAGATTGGACCATCAGTGAGTTAGAAAGTGAAACAGCCAGAATTCAAGATATGATAAAAAACAAGGTGAAGCAGACTCCACCAATCTGGGCAAAATTTAAGAAAAATGTACCAGAAAGAACTTTGCAGCTGAAGAGAATGAAAGAAGAGCTAATAACAGCAGACTTTGGGTCAAGGAACCAAGTGACAAGGTGGTCAGAGGATAAAGTGTTGGTATCTTACAAAAAGCTGAAAGAATTGAGAAAGAAAAATCCTAATGTTCCTCAAAAGCCTGTTTACCCTGAAGCAGTGGTTCCAGCTAAGCCACAAAAGCTATAAATCAGGAGATCCACTGCTCCACATGCTGCCCATCTTTATCAAAGAAGGAAACAAAAGCAGATGGATACAGAAACAACAGAAGATGTAGCAATAGGGGATTACCTTATAAAAGAGGGCCTTAAGCGGATGATAGCAGAAAAGCTTGATGACTTAAGTACTGCTCCTGCAACAACTGCTGTTTCTAATGACTGATGCTGCTAAAGTACTGATGCTCTATCTACTGTTGTTTCCTAAGTACTGCTGAATAGAACAGTTTGTACTATACTATTCTATTGTTAGGTTGATGTGTACTATAAATAGAACAGTTTGTACTATTCTATTTAGGGAGTTTTCTCCTTCATCACCAGTTATCTTGTACGATCAACCAGTGAGCTCAGGTTCAGGGGGAGTTTAGTATGTAAGCATGCATGCATGTAATCTTTTGATTGTAATCTTTTGACTAATGAGAAGCATGTGTTTATAAAAACTATTTTCCCTTTGACTGTGTTTACAAAGTTTGTCTCCATTTCAGCTGCATCTAATCTTATTTTACATTCATTCATTTGTTCAAATATGACAAACAAACATAATCATGATAGCCTCAGATCCTAATAGTTTATGGCCAAACATCTGTTTAAGGTCAAACATCTGTTTAAGTCCAAACAACTGATATAGAACGCCAAACATCTGTTTAAGCCCCAACATCTTCTTAAGTCTAAACAGATGTTTAAACATCTGTTCAAAACATTGTTCAATCTAACATGGGTTTCCATCCAACTGTTGACTAAAAGTCAAACAGATTTTGAAACCACTGATTGAGTTATTCAAATTTCTGTTGAATACTAAATGAGATGTTGACCAAAACTCAAACTGGTGTTGACCAAAAGTCAAACAGATGTTGAAGAAAAACTAAATGGGATGATCCGACCTGGTTACATAGGATATTTTTAAACCTTCTAAAATTTTAAAGATCCTCACAAAATCTCGGTTCCTTTCTCTCTCCACGTTTCTTTGTACACTTTCTCCAAGAAACTCTGTCATCTTCTTCGATTTCTTCCGATCTTCGTCAATATCATCTTGTATAATAACAAAGGTATTGTTAAATAATTTGATTTGTTTTGTATTTTTTCATGTTTATTCTTTTAGTTTTGAATTCCATAGCCGATTATGGTTCTAGCTGTTTTAATGAAGATGTTGTAAATGATGGTGGTGTATTCATGTATCTCCCTGTTTTTTTTCAATCCATTGTTGGTTATGATTGCGTTTATTGTTGCGGCTTATACTGGAACAACTTTTGATAGTCCTAATTTTTTGTATATCCGATTACTATGTAGTTATTATGCATGTTATGATAGACATATATGATTCTAAAAAAAGTGATCTGCATTTCGTGTATCTACCATTTGTCTTATTTTGACTAGTAGTTGGTATAATGTTATTCTAAAGTATAATGTAAATTTCCGATTTTAACTGATGTATTCTCATATGTATTTGAAAAGTTGAACTTATTTTGATTAGTAGTTGGTATACTGTTTTTAAGTTTTTGTTTGATATACACACAAGTCACTATCCTATCTTTCTATACAATTTATTCAGTTGATGATCATGTATGTCTATTTGTGATACTTAATTGGAAAAGTAGGTTTTAAGTTGTAATTATATGATTTGCTGTAAAATATATATATTTCGATATGATAAGAAATTACATGTATTCTCACCTTTTCGATGTTGTCTATTGTTATTTTGATATATATTAGTTGTATCATCTTTTATTTAGATGTATTGCATACCCTAATGGATTGTATTTATTTGTTTCTTAATGTTATTTATTTTGATTCTATATGATTGATACTGTTACAGTTTTACATGAGAATGATTTATGGATTTCCGTGTTACCTTGAAGACAGTAAAAGGAAATGTTTGGTTAGTAATTTTATCCGATCTTAGTTTAACACTTAATTTGATTTTTTTTCTTTTGATATCTAGCAATAAAAGTTTTTCTTTTATTTATTCTTAGATTTTGCCAAAACGGTATCAAAATTGGATTCAACAGTTTAATTATCCAACTGGAAATACAAACATCCGGACCACAACTGGAAATGTTTTTAAAGTCAAGATCTATCCTCTAAGCAATGGCAGATATTATTTCTATAATGGTTGGTGTCAGTTGGTAGACAGTTTGAAAATACCTTCAGATTCATGGTTGATATTTCATTATGAAGAAGCATTAGAAAGTTTCAGAATATTGTATTTTTATCAAGACATTGCTCTTGCACCTTGTGAAGATTTTTACTACAAACCATCTGGTAACGAAGATTATGTGGTATGTAACTTCGAAGATTATTCATCATGTAATTTTTTTGGAGATACAGTTGTTTAATTGTTGTTTTTTATTTATTTACTTAATTTTCTGATATATTTTTACTAATGTACTATATAATGTGTTTTATTCTGATTGTAGAGGATTAATCGTTCTTTTGTTCATCACAAGATGTCAAACACTATTCCTTCATATCCGGTTCTTATTAAAGGATCTGGAAACCAGAACTGGTCTGTACAGATGGAAGATATCAACAATGAACTTTACATAACTATCGGATGGAAGGAGATAAAGAATGAGTTGTCATTAATTGCTGATCATCTCATTGTCTTTGAGATGATAGATCTTCAGACTTTTCATATCACGATTTTCAATTGTGCTACCTGTGATTTAGTGCTTCCACCGGAGGTCTGTGTTGTTATTAAAGAAAAGGTGATAGAAGAGATTGTCTTGAGTTCAGATACTGAAGCTGTACAGGACATCGTTAATGTCAATGAAGGTGGTATGGTTGTTGTGAATGGAGATAATCAGATGGTACCTATTTCTTTCCGTGTTGACGGTCATTTTGTAAGTTTGTGATTATGAGTTTACTAATATATCATACTTTAGTAATATTTTAAAGATGTGTTAATTCTTTGTTTATTGAATTATTCGTTGTTTGTTACAGCGCCTTTTTAAAAAACAAGCTGAAGATCTTGGACTAAATCATAAGATGGGTTTGAAGATTGTGGACGTGGCAGGTGATGTTTGGAATGTTCAAGCTGCTATTAGTTCATCTCGAGGTCAACCAAGATATTATCTGAAAGGAATGAGAAAGTTTGTGAGAGATAAAGGCATGGCTCCAGGTGAAGCATTTACACTTAACTTTGTGAAAGGTAAAAAGCTTTTTATGTTCGGATGAATGTTCATGGGATTGAAAAAGGCAAATGCAGAAGCATACATTGAACCAAGTTTTTGGGTTGTAGTTCTTTGCTTTTCGAAACTGATGGTAGACTTATTTGTTTAGTTTTGAAGTTGTGATTCTAAAACTATATATGTACATGTAAATTATTAGGTCCATGTCTAACGGAAACAATGCGGAGATGTAAGCTAAAGACAATATACTCGGTTACTCGCTCGAAACGATTCCTTAATTGAAAATATAGTACAAACTAATAGCAAAATCAAGTTCAAAGTTATAAGCGCTATTCTTTGACAATGATAAGCTGGTTAATTATGCCATTAAAGGAATAAAAAGATCGAGTTCTATTCTCTGATAATCATTTCAAGCAAATAGAAACACATACAGTTTCGATTATATTAAGAAACATATCGCCTTTTGCTTGGACTGGTGTCCACAATTTCCAAACTAAAACTGAAATTGATCAAATGAGACATGTTAAATATGTATAAGAAATGATGTATGGGTCACTTCGTTTGACTTTTGGTGAAAATCTGCTTGACTTTTGGTCAACATCTGATTGACTTTTGGCCAACATCTCATTTAGTATTCAACAGACGTTTGAATAACTCAAACAGTCGTTTTAACATCTATTTGACTTTTGGTCAACAGTTCATGGAAACCCATGTTAGGTTAAATAGTGTTTTGAAGAGGAAAACAATGCTAGATTATAAGAAGACAGTGGATCTGGTTGAACATCTATTTCACTTTTGGTCAACAAGTGTTTGACTTTTGGTCAACATCTGTTTGCCCGATCAGATTGGGTGTTAAACTATAGTTCTTTAAGTCATGTTTTTGTTTTCTTGAATTCTATGTAATTTTGTTAAGAAGTACAAGAACAAACATTTTTACAAAATCCCAAATCACCCGATCACGTAAGTGCATTGAAGTAAAAGTGCAAATGATGTTATTCATGTGGTCCTGTTGTGCTTTTGTTTGACCTCTAATATGGGTTTATGATCTAATCCGGTGATGTGAAGACATTGTTGTTGAATCCAATGAGATGCTTGATGTAATGAGGTCGTATTAATAACAAATAATAATTGATATAACTAAGTTTCCCGAGCCCGGGAAGCAATCCCGGGTAATCACCTAGTTATAAATTATAAATAAGCTACATGTATATGCATATGGTAGTTGTACCATTGGTTTTGAGAGTTTTTCAGGAAAAAAAATGATTTTTTCCTTTCTAACTCTAAAGTTTCAATCTTTAACAATTTAAGTCTAAAGTTTCATTTTTTGGTAATTTAAACTCTTTTGATTTTTTTACTTTTAACTCAAAGTTTTTCATCATTTGCAATTTAACCCCAACACTATTTAACTTTCAACTTTGGTCCCTTATAGTTTTCATCTTTTGCAAGTTTTCCGTTTAACGTTTAGTTCTAAATTTTCCGAGTTAACATGCCGCAACGTGCGTGTGGGGTTCAACGTTTTTTCATCTATTTTTCCCGTTTGACAGGCCTGTCGCGGCGCGTCTATTTTCCCCCGTTTGATAAGTCTATCGCAACGCACAAGACAGAGATCAACTTAGTTATTATTTTCTATGTTTTACACACGGGTTCACCGTCATATAAGAAACATTTAACTTTCATCTAATATGATATATGACTAATGAATCCTCGCCGCATTGCGGCGGGTGGTAACTCTAGTTAAGACTAATTTGTAACAGAAACTCACCCTGTATTTTATAAAACAAATAATTTTAATAAAAAAAATTCCCTAACGACTTGTATAATACTATACTACTCGTACAAATTTATCTTTATACACGAGTTATATCTATTTTTTTTTGTTTTACCAAAACTACTAAAAAAGTTGATGAGTTTTGATATAAATATATACGACTTGTATAACATCGTACACGAGTTGTAGGTGTCACTGACGTCCAAAAAAGATGTCTGGGTGTCTGGTTAACGCCTCTCTTTAAAATAAAAAAAAGTTGTCGCTTTGAAAAAGCAAATCTAAAGAATAGATTAAGATTCTCGACATGTCCCTTCTTTTTCTTGTCAACAAAGCAAATTGAAAGAATAAATACTTAACTTTTACCTTTAAATTAGGTACGATACCATTCACCTTCAATCAAGTTAACCCATTTGAGCTGGTCAAATATGTAGTTTTTTTTTGAACGGCTGTGAAATATGTAGTTGTGTTGTGTATACATTTATTATTTGTCATTAAAAAAAAGTAAAAAAAAATATTATTTTTATTTTAAAGTTATATTTATATTGGTAAAAGAAATGTAGAACTAATGTCAATACCATTCACTTTATTCTATTAAATTTGTATAAAAAGGCTATAATGTTCTTGTTAGTGTAGTGTAGAGAGAAAAGTGAAAGAAAGTTAATGTTTTTATAACCGGACCGGTTATTGGGTTATTGAATTGGACATCTCACCGGTTTACTGGTCGGACTGATCGGATCGATCGAACCGGATTTAAGAACTCGATAATATTTTTTAATAGAATAAAAATATATAATACTAAAAATATTAGAAAAAATAAATATAAATATAATGTCTTTTGTAAAGGAGAATATGGATAAGATTTTCAAAAGATTTTGGGTGCTACTTTCTACACCCCTTATTTACTTTTTTCATCCCCCTCCTCTCACATACTTACAGGTGGGGCCTGCGTGGGACCGACAGTTTTCCTCTCACAAGGGAGGGTATAATCAGGAAAAGTGGGGGGGGGGGGGGGTGCGTATAGAATGAGCCAAGATTTTCTCATACTTTTCAATGTACTTTTTGCTACAGCTTTCTACCATGTTCATTTCCAAGAAACTCATTTTCAATTTTTTACTGTTTTTTTCTTCTATACATGGAGTATCTGCATTGGGTTTTCTTGTATATTACTACTGGATTTTTTGCATTTATAATATTGAAGTGTGAGCTACAAGAAGATCGAAGTGGACCGGAGAACAAGGATCGTGGTAGGAGTTGCCGACCGGAAACAGGAAAATTGCTCAAATCATCACCACCTCCCCTCATCTCCGACTCTCTTACGGAGAAGACCAGACTTAGCATCGTTATTCTCTTCATCTTCGGTTTGACCGCCTAGTCCCGGTTCCGCGGTTCGATCGCCGGCCACCCGGTCCGGCCGGCTGGTTGCTACACAAATGGTTCAAAGGGCATGGCCGGACCGCCGGCACCACCGGTCCCCGGTTAAACCGACCGGAACGGTCGGTCCGGTTTTTCAAATATTTCAGAAATTGCTTCACGATCTTCAAAGCTTGATGGTTGTGCATTCTGAAACTCGAGAACAAGTCATGTACATTTACCACGAAAATCCCTATATGACTATACATACATCTAATCACAAGTCGAAGGCAAAGGAAAACAAAAGTCAGATGATACTTGATTTAGATGCTCACAAGGTTTGGCTTCATGCAAATTTATGAAGTTTTGACCTTTTGAAAGTCAAATTTACATCTTTTGAAGTGGGATGATTGTGAACTCAATTGATCAAGATATAAGAATCAATTAGAGTGTGCATAAGGAAGAGAGAGCAAAGACGAGTGTTTCATTCTCATACCTTACTCTCCTTATATACACACAAAAGTTCAACTTTAGCCCTCAACCTTCTACCTTGACAATTATAGCCCTCCAGCTTCTAAACTTGGCTACAATAGGTCTTGAAGTTTGACCTTGTATTTGAAAAGGATTCATCCATGAAAAATGGTTAATAGAAATATGTAGAGGGTAGAAGGTGATATTTTTTATAACTTTTAATTTACATTAAAAAAAGTGAGGGCCTCGAATCAATGTATAACTAATGATGAAATTTTACATTTTTCAAAGTTTATTTCCTAGTTTCATGAATATAGGCCTAGTTCTTCGCTAAATTTTCAAGTTTACGTATACGAACCCGTGTTAAATTCATGGATTTAACTAGTAATACTAGAATTGAAGCATCGAAGAGGATTCAACTAAGTATACAAATAATTGAAGCATCTAAGAAACAACAAGATGTCATGAATAATAATTACTCCTTTTCACCCGTGTCTATGGCTTTATAGCCTACTGACATTTTGGGGATGAGATGAGATTTTGAGACCAATAGGTTTTGAGTTCGATTCTCACAAGGGAGGTTTTTCCTATATTTATTGGGTTTCCTCCTGAATTGGTGTATATGCATTATGCCTAGTGGTGATGGATATGATCAGGTGGTTTCCCTGGTGGTACGATGATACTTCAGTGTTCCGTCAGTGATCTAAATTTGCTGTTAAAAAATATGTATAGTTCTTTTTTTTTGAACAGCATATCGGCTAGAGCTATACATGACCAAAGCTTGATCGAAGAGAGATTCTAACCTAAGCACTCCAGGACAGGAATCTACTAGATAGTAAACCTTTCCACCTCCATTACCACTAGAGGCAACTTCATTGGATAATATATATAGTTCTTAGCTTTGGATTGTCGGTTAAAAAAAAGGTTATCAATTTGAAAGTGTAAAGATCATCTTTGAAATTTCATGAATACTTGATACCGATAATGCTGATCCCGAAATTTCATGAATACTTGATACCGATACCGAAACATGTCGGTTCGGTACGGTATCGGTACGGTATCAGTATTTTGAGGGTAAAAGTCGGTATTTTGCCGATACCGTACCGTACCGATACCGAAAAAACCAAAATGTGGATACCGTTTCCGATACCGAAACATGTCGGGATCAGGATTATCGGTATCAGGATCGGGATGGAATTGGTATTTTATACCATTTGCTCATGCCTATAAAGATGAAGTAAAAAAGCAACAACTTTACTTTAATGAATAAAATCCTTGATAACACGTCCTTTTTTTCTTTCTTTTTCACGTCAAAAAAGCAAATCTAAAGAAAAGATTGCAAGTTTAAAACTACTCATTATATTTTACATTTATAATGAATTTTATTTGTGATATCATTAAGTTTTTTAGAAAAATCCAATCGGTTTTTGAAGCATTGAATACTTTAACCTGAAGGATATGAGATAAAACCCCTATATTTCAATAGAGCCCTCGTTTCACACACACATCTTGTTATTATTCGCCATTACAACCACAACCCACCAATAGCGCCCACATGATAAAGCTTGAGGTATGGTTTGAGGGAGAGAGCTATTGTGTCCTTTTCGTTGGGTTGGCACTCCATACCCTTCTTCCTAATTAAGGGCCCTTTTAAATTTTAGCAGGCATGGTTTATTAGTATTACTATTATTTCCTTTTGTTATTTATTTTAATACTTTTAGTGCTGCAAATGAACATAACATGACTTGTTCGTGTTTGTTTGTTAAGGATATAAATGTGTTCATAAACTTCATAAATGCTTACCGAACAATATTTTTTGTTCGTATCTGTTCATGAAGGAAATGAACGTGTTTGTCTTCATTCGTTAATTTTATGTAGTGAACACAAGCGGACGTTCATAGATACGAACATAAACAAATGTTCATGAATAAACACGAACAGAAACAAACACTAATTAAATTTCGAACAAATATAACATCTTTCATCACAAACATTGCCTGCAGCTTCATTTGCTTCTTCAACAATAATGACAACGCTTAAATTATTTTCCATTGTGGGAGTGTCAACATTTAACTGAAATTCAGATGAGTTTTATTGTCACACCCCGATATATCCACGTATTACCGGTGGGCCCGGTGGGGATTATCATGACGTAATTGATATCATCATAGTCAAATAATCACAGTTCAATGCACATCGGAAGTCTAAAGTAAATATATTACAAACCGATTCAAATGTAACATCAGTATTACAACGGAATGTAAAAGGATCCACAAGCGGATCATAAAACAGAAAGATAAACATTGTTCAACAGACTTTAGACGTCTAGAACTTGCAAGATTCCCTATTAACGCCCTGAGCTCCCAGCCAATTACGTACAGTACCTGTCACTTAATCTTTTTGGAAAATACGTTAGTTTACACTGGTAAATACAATTAACTGACTCTTTTGAAAACATTTATGAAAATTGATTTAAATGCACAAGGCACAAATATCTTTTTATAACTTGGGACAATTATATAAAAATAATCTTGTATACAGATTTATATGTTCGTTATACATTCAGGGCTCGATGTTAGAAACCGAGTCAAGATTAACAGACACACCACAAGTATCGGCCCACAAGAGAGTGAGATACCGTTTCCCTTAAGCAACTGTCAGGTGTATGCCTACACCCCGTTCTTAAGACGTGGCCATTTCTTAATAATGATGCCAAGGATATCCGGGACATGGTATTAACCCCCCAAAGGCTTTAAGCAAACAAAACAATTCAAACGGGTCATTTCGATAAATTAACCTTCATACGATTAAAAATTCAATGCCCGACCAAGCGGTATTTTATATACCGTACCCCAAGCCCGTATAAGGGAAAATAAGTTAAAAGTATTTACCTGAGCTAAAATGTAATTTTATTCTCAGCCGTATATTCAAATCAGCAAGCACAAGTACCTCTACTGGGGCTCTCAATCTGGAACAAAGGTTTTAATAACCTATTAAATTTCTAACGGGTCTTATTTAAGTCTTAACTTAGACCAGTTAGTTTTAAGGAAAGATTTACGGTTCAGAACGAAAGATTTAGCGTAGACCGGATTAGAATGTGATTTAGACCCGACAAGTTTGAAGACTTGTATAATATGGGTAAACTAAACACATTCTGGATTTTGAGATAAAAATGATAAGGTTCGACCCGTTTCGGTTAATTTATGCAAACTAGTTACATAAACCGTACCGAACGCGAAAAGTGCATAACGGGTAACCAAAAGAGTCATGAACAAGTTCCACAAGTTAATATGCTTTTAATATGTAGTGATATCAGTAGGATATCTTCCATTATGCCCAAAACGGATTTAAAATCAATTTAAGCCCCGAAGGGGTATTTTGGTCATTTTAGGATTGTAAATGTAATATACGAAACTTTCATAACCCTAATGAAATAAATGTCATAAGTATTATGGCATATTACTATGTCGGATATTCAATGCCTAGAACGTTGGTCAACTTTCAACCACACTTAATTAAGGTATAATAATAATAATAATAATAATAATAATAATAATAATAATAATAATAATAATAGTTAAGATTGTTGTATATCTCTTCCTACGAAGAGAGGAAATGAAATGACCATATGAACTATTATAATATGAACTATCATATAGATTTTTTTAAATTGTGTTTAGGTAGTAGAACTTGTATAACCGAAAAAAAAAAAAAAAATGAAATAAATAATAACTAAATAAGAATGCTTTGATAAGGAATTAAGTTGCACAGCTATCACCATCCGATCCTTTCTCAACCTCCGATCAATCATGAAGCGACTTTCCTTTTTCCTATTCAATCACAACCTCTTGTAATCCTTTCCAAATGTATGTTTCGAATCACAATATTAGCCTTTCAAGACAAACGTATACGAGCATAATAAAACTTAGAGCCAACCCAAAATCACCGCCGCTACGTTGCCGAGGAGTTGTTGTTCTGTCGCTGGCTCCAAATCAGGTCGCGCCATCGTTGATTCTGCAGTCATCGACAACCGTGGAAAAACGCAGCAGTGTCGGAGAAGACGCCGGTTTCTGATTCCCGCCGACCAGCGATTGACTTGTTTGAACCAGGTAACCCAAGTCATTGTATTAAATCATGTGTTGTGATGTTCTAATTTACAAACCCGTTTTCGTTCCGCTAGTCTGCACAGCCCCATCACACACCCGTTTCCGTTCGTGTCTGATTGCAGCAAGCTGCCACCCATTGCTCTCGTATTCATCTCGCTTGGCGACTAAGGTAACGAAGTTAAAACCTCCGCTGATTGTAGTTGTTTCGCCATCCTTAAGTTGTCTAAATTAAAGGATCTATAGCTAATATTTTTTTTTGGCAATCACTATGTTTGAACTGAACATAGCACACCAACATTTGAGAAAAAGGAAGTTTTCTGTTCGTTTTGATTTTGGTCTTCAAGTTCGATTTTGTCATTTTTTTTAGAATCCACCCTACTCGCTTGACTTATAGTTATTGAAGCCAACAATTTAATAAGAAACTATAATTAAGATTTCGATTGTAAGCACAATCTGCAAATTTTATATTTGGGGGAGGACGAGAAACTCAGTTCTCGGATTAGAGAAAAAGACTACATGCTGTTGATTCTTTTTTTTATATAGTTCTTTATTTTTTTTGGGAAACTTGATTACCAGGGAACTCATATAAACTAGTTGTTGATACATATTTATGGACGCGACTCGACTCGTCTTAATTCAAGAGTATGGACGCGACTCGACGCGACTCAGCACGGCTTATCATGTAATGACTTTCCTCCGTCATGTTCAAGACCTCAAGCCGTACAAAGGAGACAGACAAGGACTGGGCTCAACATTACAGTCCTTGGGCTAATGAAAGATGACGAAACCAGGAATTGGGCCTCAACTGTTTGGGCCAAAGGCCACATCGGCGAATCAGCCCAGAAGTCGACGAAACAGATGTGTTTCGTCGACCATGATTCTGATTCGTCGCCTGTCTTCTGTTTCGTCATATGTGTATGTGTCTGTTAGTATAAATAGGTTTCATTTGTTCTGTTTCGGTAGAGAACACATAGCAAGAACACAGAGAGCAAAAGCACACACACATGAGAGTTTGAGAAAGTTTGCAAAACACATTTGTAAACATTGATTTGTAACAGACCCTTTCATACGTATTAATACAGAGGTGTTAATCGGTGAATCTTGCGTGTCGTGTTTTTACGTGTTCCGTCTCGGTTTGCTATTCCGGTTGGATTCCGCACAACCGGGTTGGTTTGTACACAAGGATTAGGCGACTAGATCCTCCCCTAGCCGGACCTACAAGTGGTATCAGAGCCTTGGCTCTTCTCCTTGTTAAAACCGAGGTGTTCTTGCGTTTTTCGGGATTTAAAGTTCATAATTTTCTGGAAAAATATCTTAAAATCGGACTGAATCTTGTTGTTTTGCACTATGTTTGCTTAAAAACCTTGTTAAAATAAAGTTCACACATTATGTGTTGGTTTTTATTAAACATTTAAGCAAAATTCGGGTTTCGGAAACTTTTCGGGTCACCGGAAAACTCATAGTTTACCGGAAAATACATTGTGTTCTTGATAACCTTCAAAGTGTTCTTGATAAAACCCACTTTGTGATCTTAGATTTTTTTTTAATTAAAAGGTGTTTGTTGAATTGGAAATTGAAATAGATTATTAAAATTGGACACCTTACCGGGTTAGTAATCTTACCATACCAGTTGTTTGAAAAAGAGTGTTGTGTCTGACAGATCTCACCCACCCAGCTACTTCTTCGACGAATCAAACATCAGACGAAACAGGTCTCATTCGTCAAGCCCCTCCTCGACGAAACAGACCTTCTGTTTCGTCGATATTACTTGTTGTTGGGCCTCTGTTTCGTGGACTGTGTTGTGGGATTGGGATAACAATTTGGGCTTCTGTTTCGTAGTACATCTTGGGTCTCTGTTTCGTCGAGTGGCAGCCCAAACACAAGTGGGCTTGTTTCTTCGACACATTTAGCCCAAATTGCTCAATATCAGTTTCGTCGAATACCTTTGTTTCGTCAAACCCAATACACATATCTGTTTCGCCACTCATAAAGAAACTGTGTTTCGTCATACATCTGTTTCGTGGGTCTGCATTTCGTCAAAACACTTATCAGCTTATAACAGAGGGTTTGCAAGTGTGTCTTAACAGTTTGTTTTGAGTGTGTTTCACAGGTACTTGTCATCATTGATCAAAAATGAATCCAAGGTGGAATACTTTGGTAAATACAGATATGTATTTTGGTACTCCGTCATCTTCCGCACCGGCATCTTCTCAAGCTAATGCAATTTCTACCGGTCAATGGGCATTTGTGTCAAATCAAGTTCCAAGTGTTCAAAGCATTCTTTTAAGCGAAAGCGAAACTGGAAGTTTGAATAGACCTCCAAAGTTGATGCACTTATATGAATATCCAGGATGGATTGACAGATTTCATACATACGTTCTTGGCCAAAATACAGAATTGTGGTTGCGGTTTATTACTGATTTCGATCAAACAATAGAGGTTGCCGCATCATCTGCTGCTACGTTTGCAGATCTCACGGAAGATCAGAAGAAGGTCTATGATCTAGAAAAGAAGGCATACGCCATTCTCACTCAGGCTTTAAGTAAAGATATCTATCATCAATTCGTAAAATACAAGACAACGAAGAGGTTGTGGGACGCGTTGAAAACAAGGGGCGTAGGAAATGAAGCGACACGTCAACTGAGAAAAGAACTGCTAAAGAAAGAGTTTGATGGTTTTACTTGTATGGAGAATGAGTCGTTGGGTGATTTGACAAGTCGATTTAATCACTTGTTGACTGAATTGACAAACTTTGGGGTAGCTACAACTCCTGCAGAGATTGTGAAAAGGTTTGCAGATGCGTTGCCACCTCAATGGAATACTTTCTTGGAAATCATGAAGTACAATGGTACTTTAGCTACAACGAGCTTCAACGACTTTGTTCAAATTCTAGAAAACAAGAATCAGGAAGAAACTCTGAAGGCAAAAAGAATTCCCGTGCCTCAAAATCCTGAAATGTATTTTGGAACCTCTAGCACCTCTACAAAACCTTCTTCGCATGCTCCAATTCAAACAGCATTTGTGACTAGCACTGACATGTATGGCAATACTATCCAAGTGCCGGTTCCTCCAAAGACAGACATGTATGGAAATCTGCTAGAACCAGTTCCTCAATCAGCACCACAACAGCAACGACCTCTCAGACCAACTGATATGTTCGGAAATCCTTTACCAGTTCGATCTCCCGCAACAACAGACATGTATGGGAATCCACTTCCTCCTCCTCCTGCTCAATCTACCGTACCAACAGACATGTACGGGAATCCACTTCATCCTCCACAGCAAGCATGTTATGGAAGTACATCATCTGCTAGTCAGCAATCTAAGCCAAATACAGTACGGCTCGACACTTCAAGCTTCTCAAAAGTTAGTGTGGAAGTAGCTAAGGAACACATGGAGCTGCTAAACACTTTGGTGAGCGCATACTGTGGTTTAGTAGAAGGTCAGATTGGCAACATTAATCTGACTCAAGAAGACTATCAGCAGATAGACAAGGAAGAGATGGAGATGATGGATATTAAGTGGGCCCTTGCCAGTGCTGTTAGGCGAGCAAAGGATTTCATGGAAAGAACTGGCAGAACCAGCTTGGAAGGCAAGAAAGACACCAAGTATGGGTTTGATAAGCAGGCTGTTAGATGCTTCAATTGTGGTGAACGTGGCCATTTCAAGCGTGAATGTACAAGGCCATCTCAACATGGGAACCAGAATCCCTTCAGAGGTCAAGGAAACAGGGCTAATCAGAATCAAGCGAGGAACAATGATCGCACACTGGTGCCTGTCAACAACCAGAATCAACCAGGACCATCAAATGCCAACCAGGCACTTGTGGTTCAAGTAGATGAAGGCTGTGATTGGTCAATCCAGTTGGGAAATGATGCACCTGATGGAACAGCTTGTTTTGCTGAAGTGGTTAATGAGCTTAAACACGCCAGTGGTGGAGAATCTTCCACCAATGGTGATGTATCTTCTGAAGATGAAGACTCTTCTGGTTATAGTGGAAGCTCGGATGAAGAATCTTCCACTACAAGCAATGATCAGGTGGATGACACATCAGCTGCGTCAGTCGATACTAACATTGATGAACTTTTGGAGGAAGCTGCAGCAGGAATTCAAAGAAGATCTATTTTGGTGGATCAAGCTGCTTATTCTTCGTCTTCTCTCCATTCAGCCTTTATGGCTAATGTCGACAGTTCATCAAGTCAGGTATGTGTCGATGAACCCACTTCTGTTAGCTGTGATAATTGTGATAGTTTGAATGTTAGATGTGCTGATTTGGAAGCAAACTTGTCTGAGTTGCAAGGCAAACACGATGCTTTACAAGCTAGTTTGTTTGACTTGCAAGACAAACATGTTTTAGTGAATGATAAGTGGTGTGAATTGCAAAGCAAACACGAGGCTTTGCAAGAGAAATATGATGTGACATTCATTCATAATCAGAAATTAACTGTTGATCTTTCAAAGTGCACTGAAGCCAACATGTTTTATGAAAACCATGAAAAGGAATTTAAGTCAATGATTGAAACATTAAAGAAAGATAAAACTGAGCTGACTAAAATGGTTTCCAGAAAACAAACTGACATTAATTTGTATATCACTCGTCTTGAGGTGATGCAAAAGGAAATGGCTTGTGTTAAAACTGAAAGTGAGGCGATCCGACTCAAGTTAGATAGTTATTTGAGTTCTAGCTATGTGTTGGATCACATCATTGATGTTCAGAAAGAGAAAAAGGATGTCACATGCATAGGTTATAAGAAATGTCCACCACCCGTGAGAAACAATTATGATGCCATGCCAGATGAGGAATATAGAACTCACTTTGAGCCATCTGTTCCTCTAGATATTAAGGAATTTGCAGCTGAATGTGCAACAGGACTCGGATATAAGAAAGTGGAATCATCAGATTCAGATGTATCAGCAGATACATATGTGTCTTCTGCTGAACCGAATCAGGATCCTCCAGTTGTTGTTGAGGATACTGATTCTTCTGATGACGAATCCGATGATACTGATTCAGCAAAGTCTGATGCGGTGATCAAAGAAGAGGACATACCTCTTGAGAATCATATTCTCTGTGATCCTCCCGCTAAGACTGTTGCAACTGAGTCCTCGTCTGAGAAAGAGTCGGAGAGTGTGGATTTGCTGTACACTCTTGTTGGTGATGATAAAGTCTATTCAGACAAAGATTTTCCTATTAAAAATGTTAATCAATCTTTAATCAGTAAAGTCTTTGAAAATTCTACAAGTAAGTTTTTGGGAAAGACGGGACCACATGTTACAGTGACACAGTGTCCTCCTATCCCAAAGGCTGAAGTTAGAAAAAAATTTGGGAACAAGAAATTACCAACAGTGGAAAAACAGCAAAATCATACCAAATCCAAAGGTAAAGCACCGACTCAGAATCAAAAGAAGCCGAATCAGAAGAAGAAAAAGAATGTGAACTTTGTGAAGTCTAAGGGAACGGACAAAATTGCAACGTTTGAAAATCAATCTAACTTAGATTTTGTCAAGAAAGCAACAGTGATGAAAAGGAATGAACCAAGTTGTTCGAAACCTAGTACCTCGAGATCACAAAGTTCATCTTCATCATCGGCAAGACAATAACATGATGCTCCGAGGTTTGTAGAGCGGAGAATGTGTTTTGAATGTGGCACAATTGGACATATCATTCGAAATTGTCCATATCTTCATAAGTTGAAAGCAAAAGTTGATGCCCCCCATGGTAACAATTACCATAAAAGATCTGTTTCACCAAAACAGGACCCTCGTCTTGTTAAACAACGAGAAGTGAAACAGAAAAAGAAACAACGAAAAGAAGTTGAAAAGGCGTTAAAACCGAAGGTTTCCCAAACAAAATCTGTTAAATCGGATGATAAACATGAAAAACAAAAACAGATTTGGAAACCAAAATCGGTAAATGTTTCAGGGGGAGCTACATCAATTCCGAATCATCGGGAAATGGATGTTACAATTCTCGATGATGACGGACGACCCAAGTCTGTGAAGGCTTGGGTCCCCCTCTCCAACTAATCTCTGAATGAGTGTGCAGGATGTTCCAGGAGGAACTATTGATAGTCTTAGGATTGTTGATAGTGGAGCGTCCATGCACGAGATTGGCGACATAAGGCTCCGAAATATTGTTACATTTAGGAGAATGTTGTTGCCTTTGATGGAGAGAGGAGAAAAGAAGACAAGAATGTCTGGTGAAAGAATGTGATTGAATGAAGTTGAAAAAAAAAAAAAAAAATTCGACCAGTTGAAATATGTTCCAAAATTTGGTTGTTATGGTTTTTGATCGGGTCAACAAGATAGATTCAATGAATTGTACGCACCTGCAGCACGTCTGATGTTCAAAATCAAGAAGATGAACGTGCAGTGTACATTTCTCCACGGTGTGATTGAGGAAAATATGTTGGTTGATCAAACCAAACCGGGTGTGCGGATGCCTTGGCGTGGATTGAACAACCGCACACTTCTTCTCAAGAGAAAGATAAAGGCCTTCGCTGGTGCAATGTGGAAGACCAGCCGGACCCAAAGGTTTTTGATCTTGTTGCTGTGAAGGGATTTCAGTAGCTACAAAATCGACTTTGAAATCCACACCGGGTGGATATCCAGTTTGGGAGAGCGATCAGATTCCTTGCAATGCACGAAGCAGTTGCAGGATACGGTTTTAAATTTCTAATCTCTCCTATACTTGTCGATATTTAAGCTGCTTTATGAATTATTATCATCTCGTACAGCACTCTTTGACCTGACAAGTTGATCTCGAATATCACCTCACACGTGATTGTTTCAATATGAAACTCGTCAATGTTGTCATGGTCCACACCGTTTACCGACGTGCCAACTCATTTTCTCCAAAATTCGATAAATCATTTCTGATTAACTTAATTTTGGTAAAGGGCACTGAGGTAAAACATGAGTTAAAACCAACATCGGAAAATCATTTTTGTAAATACCTTTGTGTTTTAAATTTATCTTAGTTTGTTGATTTTAGGGGGAGTAAATCCAAAAATTTGAAAATCCAAAAACATTGAAAAATTTCAAAAACACAAAAACAATAGAAAAACAAAAATGAGTTTCCTGGCGAGCAAAAGAGAAAATGATAGTACATCAGTGGTCTGTCTAAACCTCTTTAAACCTTAAATGAAAAACGATAAGCAGCTCTATATAAGATGTATCGGTAGGCTCACAATCATTTTAAAGTGTGCAGGGTGATATAAACCTTAAATCGACTGAAGACCAGGTGGGAACCATTCATTGGCATATGGTCTTAGTACCGAAATTTCGTTTGAGAGATTGCCGAGGTTCTGAGATATTCGGTCTTTATGCTGCTTATCATCTGGGTATCATGGTTGTATCTTTTACCGAAAAATAACGGGGACGCAAGTCTAGATCTTCCATGATACTATACATACGTGTACATATTGCATTCGACCTCAATAAGTGATAAACAATCACATGTCCAAACAAATAAGTGATAATATATCACAAATTCTTTCCGGGAGTCAAGTTCGTCTCTCTGCTGTACGAAAGTACTGACCTGTTCACGGACTTGCTCTTGTGCCCTCATGCATATGAAAATCAAGTTCCTCATCAATAAGTGATTATATCACATAGGGCTTGTTTTCAAATCAAATAAGTGAGAATCTCACATCATATACGGTCAAACAGATGATAATCGGTATACTCACCGGTAAGATGAACCCTCGTGCATACCTTGATACGGGAATGTGTCGTGATGTGGATGAACACCGGTCGGTAAGTATAAATCATACCTTAACGTATCCCCTCGCCATGATTACATCTGATAAGTTGAGCTTAAGTGGACAACAATACCGATAATTGTTATAGGATGCTTATCTTAATGTTAACTAATTGAACAAAGAGAGCGTTTTGGCATGACCGTACACTGATATGATTCTCTTACCCTCGAAACTCGCAAAAAGAATGTCTGTAAATATTTATTTAATGCTTTCAGTTTCTGCATCCTTGTATATATTTATTTACTGCTTTCAGTCTTTACATTTGAAATATTCAAAAATACCAAAAAGATTTTAGGTGTGTTTTAATATAAACTTTATAAAATCCAAAAAGATTTTATTTCTATCTTATTTTCGATCGTACGATGTTGGAACTCGAGTCTTCGTTACCTGAAACCTGAACGAAAACCGAAAATGACTAAATCTTCATAAACGGTCGAAATTTGCAAAGTTTTGAAAGTTAAAATTGAAATTGATAAAATTCTTTAAACTTTCAAACTGTCGGACGGTGTTTGCTTGAACAATGGTCTCACGTGTGTCGGTTGGTTATGTTATGATATTCCAAGCGGTTGTTCTCATTACGCGTTTAGATTTCTTGCATGTGCAGATTCTAAAGGCAAGGAGAACATGGTCGATGACAAGCTTCGGAATGAAGACACGACGTGAAGGCACTCAAAAGACAAAGATGATGGAGTTGCCGCTGACCTTCAACACCACAAGGATCTCACTTCATAAAGATAAAGACTTTCACGAGCATAACTCAAGGGGGAGCTTATGTCAAGGGGGAGTTTGTCAACACACTTCTTACATGAAACAGGGAGTTTGTTGATACACTTTCTACTTTCAAGACGTGAAGACTTTGAAGATCCTCCGACATAGAAGATATGAGAAGATAATCTCGCGAGTAGCGTCCAAGGCGGAGTTTGTTGATACATATTTATGGACGCGACTCGACTCGTCTTAATTCAAGAGTATGGACGCGACTCGACGCGACTCAGCACGGCTTATCATGTAATGACTTTCCTCCGTCATGTTCAAGACCTCAAGCCGTACAAAGGAGACAGACAAGGACTGGGCTCAACATTACAGTCCTTGGGCTAATGAAAGATGACGAAACCAGGAATTGGGCCTCAACTGTTTGGGCCAAAGGCCACATCGGCGAATCAGCCCAGAAGTCGACGAAACAGATGTGTTTCGTCGACCATGATTCTGATTCGTCGCCTGTCTTCTGTTTCGTCATATGTGTATGTGTCTGTTAGTATAAATAGGTTTCATTTGTTCTGTTTCGGTAGAGAACACATAGCAAGAACACAGAGAGCAAAAGCACACACACATGAGAGTTTGAGAAAGTTTGCAAAACACATTTGTAAACATTGATTTGTAACAGACCCTTTCATACGTATTAATACAGAGGTGTTAATCGGTGAATCTTGCGTGTCGTGTTTTTACGTGTTCCGTCTCGGTTTGCTATTCCGGTTGGATTCCGCACAACCGGGTTGGTTTGTACACAAGGATTAGGCGACTAGATCCTCCCCTAGCCGGACCTACACTAGTGTTGATTGTTTTGAGAAAGTGAATGAATTAACTCTTGATTCTTTTTATTTACGTTAATGTAAAAGCATTTACAAAAATGTATAAGTAAATAAATAAATAAATATCACCATCTGTTTTATACCCAGAATACTATAGAAAAGAATTAATACCACTGTTTATAACCACACAAGGTATTCTTATAGAAATCCTATTTAAACAACAACACAACAAAGTATAATAATTAGTATTATGTAATAATATTGTAGGGTTTCATGACATTTGATTCAAGCTTAGGATTTACTACGGTCATTGCTAATTGCTTAAGGTACGGATTTTGTGGTCTCCTTCTTTTAGCATAATATTGTTTTCTATTCTCATAGTGTACAGATATTCGGTCTGTTACGCGTAGCGTAAAGTGTTTACTCGTTTCATAATATCGTAGTATCCATCATCACCATTCTATGATTTATTGTTATGCATCTCGTATTGAAATATCGTCGTTATAATATGCATGCGATAGGTTACACTTTCATACTCATCATCGCATGTTCTCATGTGTTCTATAATTTATTATTCTTTATTGGCTAGATGTGACATGGCCTTAGTGTATCGTTAGTGAATTTGTCTTGACTGGAGTAAATCATTCTATTGACTTCAATACCCGAGCATATCCACCTATGGGGACATAGGGCGTCATCATAGGCACAGTTGACGTGCACCATCCGTGGCGGTGCGAAAGGCCCACGGCGTCTCTATATTGTATTGTGTGCTAAGTGTTGCACTTATTGATTATTGAGAGGCGTATGGATCGATCCTAGGAGTGTAAGTGTAAGTGTTAGTGGTAGTGGAATAGGTGTGAGTGCCCACATCCCCTCTACATAATGGTGCATTGGAACTGCAGCTAATGTACAAAGTGTTAGTGTTATTATTAGTGGCTCACATGGGTATTTCTAATATACCTTTATGGTATTCATCAGTGGATCATTCAGCGTATTGTATTGCTTGCATCGTCAAAGTGTTTAGTGTATTGCTTCTATCATTTATGTGTTAGTGCTATTGTTTCTCCGTTACTGGGCAATTTTTGGCTCAACCGTTTCTTTTTGTTGTTTTCTTTTATTATGTCTTAAACAGGTACTCAGGGAAATCGGGGAAATGTGTGAAGAGTGATAATAAAAAGCTAGAGTTGGAACAAGGAGTTTAATAAAACCTTTTATTCAATAAATTTAGACAGTTATGATTTTCGGTTGAGACCATTATGTCATTTTGGGGATTTTTTTTTAAACCTATGGAATTTATGTTTTAATTAAGTTATTAATTGTCTCTGATTACCGAATTGTGTAACACGTCAGCCCTAATCGGGGCGGGGTGTTACAGTTATGGTATCAGAGCCAGGTTCTATCCTGTAGAAAACTTTAACTAAATAATTAAGACATGTGATGATTGGGTAGACATTGGGTTAGGTATTTCGTTATGCGATAAGTCCTTATTATTTGTTTTATCATAATTCTTAATGTGTTTTTTTAGATGCCTCCTCGTCGTGAGACACGTAACTCTGGTCGTCGTAATGGTGGTGGACCAAATGAGCCTGATCCAAATATCGTAGCTGCTGTCACTCAGGCCTTTACTGCTATGTTGTCTGCACTTGTTTAGGCCGTACGTGGTCCTAATCCGAACCCTAATCCAAATCCAAATCCGAACCCTAATCCTAATCCAAATCCGAACCCTAATCCAAACCCAAACCCAAACGGTGTAATTGGGGATTGGCTAGATAAGTTCACAAAACAGAAACCGAGATCTTTCACAAAGGCAACCACTCCAATTGTAGCAAGGGATTGGATTGCTCACATCGAGAAAATATTTCAGGCGTTAGGAGTTGGAGATGAATTTAAATCGTGGTTAGCATCATATAAACTAGAAGAAGATGCACAAACTTGGTGGGAAGGTGTATTGGAGGAAAGAGGAGGAGACCCATTTGTGGAGAATTTGCCTTGGGCAGATTTTCGTGCTATTTTCTTTGAGAAATATTTTAACAGCGTGGATAAGAGTTCTTACACACGAGAGTATCACAATATCCGCCAGAGGAATGACGAACCACTTTCTGACTTCACTGATCGATTTTATCGACTAGTTGGATTTCTTGGGTCAGCCGCTGGAACACCAGAGGAACAAGCAGAGAAATATCAATGGGCAGTTTGTGATCGGATTCGTAGAGCAATCATCCAGTCAACGTTCCCCACTGTTGCAGAGGCCGCTAAGGCTGCCAAAAAGGTTGATATGGAGAACAAAGAATTTTTGGGTGGTTCCAATAATAGTAGGAAGAGAAACAGAGACGAATACCGCACTCCGTTCACTAGTGAGTCGTCTCAAGCACCTACTCGAAATAATCAAAACAACATGGGGAATAGGTCATCGGGAAGGAATAATAGACCATGGCAGGGAAGGAGCCAAAATCAAGGTCAGATTAATCCCTACCAGCCACCAACCCAAGCTCAACCCGTAAACCAGAAAGGTAACCCGAACCCTACCCAGCCTCCAGTGTGTAACCATTGCAACAAGCGTCACCCAGGCATCTGTCGTCGACTTACTGGGGCTTGCCTTAAGTGTGGAGATATGGGGCATAAGATTAGTGAGTGCCCAAAGGCTGGTAACCGACCAACTGATACCATTAGGGGAGCTACTGTGCCACCTACTACTGGAGGGCGTGTTTTCTCATTGACTGCAGGGGAAGCTGCTAATGCTCCAGGTACCGTTTCGGGTAGTATTTATTTGGGTGAGCATGAATTGTATGTGTTATTCGATACTGGGGCAACCCACTCGATAGTCTCACAACTAATTGCCCGACATCTAAAAATTTCGCCTTCCCCATTGGATCAAGCTTTAGTTATTTCTACACCAATGGGAAATCCTTCAGTTATTACTCACGTCTATAAAGATTGCTCGCTTGTGGTCAGAAATGTTATTCGTATAGCGAATCTTTATCCCATGCAAATGGGAGATTTTGATGTCATACTAGGCATGGATTGGTTATCCATGCATCGAGCTACCATTGATTGTCACTCCAAACGAGTCATTTTTGGTGATATTCTGAATCCTGAATGTATTTATCAAGGATCTCAACCTCGAAAATCCATTAAAATCATCTCTGCTCTTAAAGCTTAAAAACTTATATCCCATGGATGCGAGGGATTCTTAGCTTCTATTAAAGATACCTCAGTGGATACACCACGTGTCGAAGACGTTCCTATTGTTCGAGACTTCTCTGACATCTTTCCAGAAGAATTGCCAGGGATACCACCTGAACGTGAAGTATAGTTCACTATTGATTTGATTCCCGGAGCTGAACCTATTTCTAAAGCACCCTATCGTATGGCCCCATTGGAGTTGAAGGAATTGAAAGAGCAGCTGCAAGAACTTTTGGAACTTGGATTCATTAGACCTAGTGTTTCACCTTGGGGAGCACCGGTTTTGTTTGTAAAGAAAAAAGATGGTAGCATGCGTTTTTGCATTGACTACCGGGAGTTGAATAAGATCACCATTCGTAATCGCTACCCCTTACCGCGTATTGATGACCTTTTTGACTAACTCCAAGGAGTGAAGTTTTTCTCAAAGATTGATCTCAGATCAGGGTACCATCAGTTGAGGGTCAGAGATCAAGATGTTCATAAGACAGCATTTCGTACCCGGTACGGTCACTATGAGTTTCTAGTCATGCCTTTTGGTTTGACAAATACTCCTGCTGTTTTCATGGATCTTATGAACCGAGTATTCCATGAGTATTTGGATCGGTTCGTGATTGTATTCATCGATGACATCTTGGTGTTTTCTAAAAGTAAAGGGGAGCATGAGGACCATCTTCGCATTGTTCTAGGAACTTTACGCCAGGAGAAGTTATACGCAAAATTTTCTAAGTGCGACTTTTGGCTTGAACAAGTGGCGTTTCTAGGCCACATTGTATCAGCGGAAGGTATCACAATGGATCCATCAAAGGTGGAAGCTATCACTAAATGGCCTAGACCCACGTCAGTTACCGAAGTTCGAAGTTTTCTTGGTCTAGCGGGATATTATCGATGTTTCGTAGAGGATTTTCTATTTTGGCCTTACCTCTCACTCAACTCTTGAGGAAAGGGGTAAAATTTACTTGGAACGATGATCGAGAAAAGAGTTTTGAGGCATTGAAGCAGAAGCTAGTATCAGCTCCTATTCTTACTCTACCTTCAGGCACAGGCGGATTCGATATATACAGTGATGCATCGAAGAAAGGGCTTGGTTGCGTTCTCATGCAGCATAGAAAGGTTATTGCTTATGCCTCACGTCAGCTTAAACCCTACGAGGTGAATTATCCAACGCATGATCTAGAGTTAGCGGCAGTCGTTTTTGCACTTAAGATTTGGAGGCATTATTTATATGGGGAGACATGTAACATATTCACCGACCATAAGAGCCTCAAGTATATTTTCACTCAGAAGGAGCTTAACATGAGGCAGAGAAGATGGTTAGAGCTACTCAAGGATTATGATGCCGACATTCAGTACCACCCTGGTAAAGCAAATGTTGTTGCAGATGCACTAAGTAGGAAGAATTCTGGGGGTTTGGCATGCTTGACTGTTCAGCCTCAAATTCAATCAGACCTGATACGCATGGATATTGGTATATAGGTTGGTGAGTCTGGTGGTTATTTGGCTAGACTGAAGATCGAACCAAACCTCATCACTCAGATAAAGGAAGCTCATAAAGAAGATGGTGAGCTTTAGGCGGTCTTACAAAATTTGGGAGTATGAAAACAATCTGAATTTCGAGTGGATGAACATGGAACAATATGGTGTGGGAAGCGTTTATGTGTGCCAGATGATTCATCTCTTCGTGAATCATTACTGACTGAGGCACACAGTTCACCTTATTCTATACACCCTGGATCCACAAAGATGTATAGGGATTTGAGGCACATTTTTGGTGGAGTGGTATGAAAGAAGATGTAGCTAGACATGTGAGCCAATGTTTGATATGTCAGCAAGTGAAGATTGAACATCAACGGGCTAGTGGATTATTACAGCCTTTATATATTCCTGTCTGGAAGTGGGATGATATTTCTATGGACTTTGTAACTGGTTTACCAAGAACCCGTATGAAGAACGATGCTATTTGGGTTGTGGTAGATAGACTTTCAAAGTCTGCTCATTTCTTGCCCATTCGTAAGGAGTACGAGGTGAGTAAGCTATCAAAGATATTCCTTTGTGAGATTATTCGATTACATGGTACACCATCATCTATAGTGTGTGATAGAGATCCACGTTTCACATCACGGTTCTGGAAGAGTTTCCAAAATGCTTGGGATACGAAGATACGATTTAGCACTACTGCCTTCCATCCGCAAACTGATGGACAGTCTGAACGTACTATTCAGACTTTAGAGGATATGCTTAGATCATGTGCACTTGAGTGGACGGGAAACTAGGATGAATACTTGTGCTTGGTGGAGTTTGCCTACAATAATAGTTGGCAAGCTAGCATTGACATGGCACCTTTTGAATTGTTATACGGGCGTAAATGTCGAGCTCCCACATGTTGGGACGAGGTCGGAGAAAAGATGATAGAGGGTCCTGAACTGGTGCAGATCACGAACGAAAAGGTTGCTACTGCTCGTGAGAAACTTAAGGAAGCCCAAAGTAGACAGAAGAGTTATGCTGATCGCCACCTAAGGGCTTTGGAATTTAATGTAGGTGAAAAAGTATTCTTAAAAGTCTCACCATGCAGAGGTGTCTGACGTTTTGGTATAAAGGGAAAGCTGAGTCCTCGCTTTATCGGACCATTTGAAATTTTGGAAAGAGTCGGCGAAGTTTCTTATCGGTTAGCTCTACCGCCACAATTGTCGCACGTGCATAATGTGTTTCATATTTCACTGTTACGTGGGTATAATTACCATCCACTCCATGTTGTGAACTATTCTCTACACGAGATTCGTGAGGACTTATCATACGAAGAGGAACCCGATGCTATCTTGGACCGACAAGAACGCATGATGCGTAAGAAATCTTTTCCGTTCGTCAAAATCTTATGGAAAAATCATCCAGAACGTGAAGCCACTTGGGAATCGGAGGAAGCGATCCTTTCTCAATATCCATATCTATTCGAAACCTAAGGTTAGTGTTCCTAATGGATAAATTTTCGTGTATCAAACTCACTTGTGTGTCTTTTCGACTCTTTTTGCTCAGCGTGTTTGCAACTACGTAATCGTTTTTCGCATCGTTAATAGGTAACGTGAATCGCTAATTTCGTGGACGAAATTATTTTTAGGAGTAGAGAGTTGAAATACCCGTATTGTATGGTGTTATATAATGCTAATTTCGAGGACGAAATTTTATTTTAAGGGAGGTAGAATTGTAATATACGAAACTTTCATAACCCTAATGAAATAAATGTCATAAGTATTATGGCATATTACTATGTCGGATATTCAATGCCTAGAACGTTGGTCAACTTTCAACCACACTTAATTAAGGTATAATAATAATAATAATAATAATAATAATAATAATAATAATAATAATAATAATAATAGTTAAGATTGTTGTATATCTCTTCCTACGAAGAGAGGAAATAAAATGACCATATGAACTATTATAATATGAACTATCATATAGATTTTTTTAAATTGTGTTTAGGTAGTAGAACTTGTATAACCGAAAAAAAAAAAAAAATGAAATAAATAATAACTAAATAAGAATGCTTTGATAAGGAATTAAGTTGCACAGCTATCACCATCCGATCCTTTCTCAACCTCCGATCAATCATGAAGCGACTTTCCTTTTTCCTATTCAATCACAACCTCTTGTAATCCTTTCCAAATGTATGTTTCGAATCACAATATTAGCCTTTCAAGACAAACGTATACGAGCATAATAAAACTTAGAGCCAACCCAAAATCACCGCCGCTACGTTGCCGAGGAGTTGTTGTTCTGTCGCTGGCTCCAAATCAGGTCGCGCCATCGTTGATTCTGCAGTCATCGACAACCGTGGAAAAACGCAGCAGTGTCGGAGAAGACGCCGGTTTCTGATTCCCGCCGACCAGCGATTGACTTGTTTGAACCAGGTAACCCAAGTCATTGTATTAAATCATGTGTTGTGATGTTCTAATTTACAAACCCGTTTTCGTTCCGCTAGTCTGCACAGCCCCATCACACACCCGTTTCCGTTCGTGTCTGATTGCAGCAAGCTGCCACCCATTGCTCTCGTATCCATCTCGCTTGGCGACTAAGGTAACGAAGTTAAAACCTCCGCTGATTGTAGTTGTTTCGCCATCCTTAAGTTGTCTAAATTAAAGGATCTATAGCTAATATTTTTTTTGGCAATCACTATGTTTGAACTGACATAGCACACCAACATTTGAGAAAAAGGAAGTTTTCTGTTCGTTTTGATTTTGGTCTTCAAGTTCGATTTTGTCATTTTTTTTAGAATCCACCCTACTCGATTGACTTATAGTTATTGAAGCCAACAATTTAATAAGAAACTATAATTAAGATTTCGATTGTAAGCACAATCTGCAAATTTTATATTTGGGGGAGGACGAGAAACTCAGTTCTCGGATTAGAGAAAAAGACTACATGCTGTTGATTCTTTTTTTTATATAGTTCTTTATTTTTTTTGGGAAACTTGATTACCAGGGAACTCATATAAACTAGTGTTGATTGTTTTGAGAAAGTGAATGAATTAACTCTTGATTCTTTTTATTTACGTTAATGTAAAAGCATTTACAAAAATGTATAAGTAAATAAATAAATAAATATCACCATCTGTTTTATACCCAGAATACTATAGAAAAGAATTAATACCACTGTTTATAACCACACAAGGTATTCTTATAGAAATCCTATTTAAACAACAACACAACAAAGTATAATAATTAGTATTATGTAATAATATTGTAGGGTTTCATGACATTTGATTCAAGCTTAGGATTTACTACGGTCATTGCTAATTGCTTAAGGTACGGATTTTGTGGTCTCCTTCTTTTAGCATAATATTGTTTTCTATTCTCATAGTGTACATATATTCGGTCTGTTACGCGTAGCGTAAAGTGTTTACTCGTTTCATAATATCGTAGTATCCATCATCACCATTCTATGATTTATTGTTATGCATCTCGTATTGAAATATCGTCGTTATAATATGCATGCGATAGGTTACACTTTCATACTCATCATCGCATGTTCTCATGTGTTCTATAATTTATTATTCTTTATTGGCTAGATGTGACATAGCCTTAGTGTATCGTTAGTGAATTTGTCTTGACTGGAGTAAATCATTCTATTGACTTCAATACCCGAGCATATCCACCTATGGGGACATAGGGCGTCATCATAGGCACAGTTGACGTGCACCATCCGTGGCGGTGCGAAAGGCCCACGGCGTCTCTATATTGTATTGTGTGCTAAGTGTTGCACTTATTGAATATTGAGAGGCGTATGGATCGATCCTAGGAGTGTAAGTGTTAGTGGTAGTGGGATAGGTGTGAGTGCCCACATCCCCTCTACATAATGGTGCATTGGAACTGCAGCTAATGTACAAAGTGTTAGTGTTATTATTAGTGGCTCACATGGGTATTTCTAATATACCTTTATGGTATTCATCAGTGATCATTCAGCGTATTGTATTGCTTGCATCGTCAAAGTGTTTAGTGTATTGCTTCTATCATTTATGTGTTAGTGCTATTGTTTCTCCGTTACTGGGCAATTTTTGGCTCAACCGTTTCTTTTTGTTGTTTCTTTTATTATGTCTTAAACAGGTACTCAGGGAAATCGGGGAAATGTGTGAAGAGTGATAATAAAAAGCTAGAGTTAGAACAAGGAGTTTAATAAAACCTTTTATTCAATAAATTTAGACAGTTATGATTTTCGGTTGAGACCATTATGTCATTTTGGGGATTTTTTTTTAAACCTATGGAATTTATGTTTTAATTAAGTTATTAATTGTCTCTGATTACCGAATTGTGTAACACGTCAGCCCTAATCGGGGCGGGGTGTTACAGTAAAAGAGGTTAAATGACAATCTGAGGTTCAGGTCTAAAATAATAAGTAAAAATATTTATTTTATAAAGTTATATCAGTAAGATATCTTACATATGTGAAATTTATCATTTATGGCCAAATTATGCACCGTAGGGGCATTTTGGTAATTTCACGTATGTTTTAAGGGTTAATTTTTGGAGATATGAGTTCCAAACTTTTATTTATTGTTAAAGTATTAAAATTTATTCATAACATCAGTAGGTATCAAGCTTTAGGTGCCTAATATGGTTTTAAACCATACTATGCGCCTAAATCGCATAAAAGTCGGTATTTGACGATACTCGGTTTAAATAGGGAAATCTGGGATTTTAACCAGCCTTTATAGTTTAAAATAACTTATTTATTATATAAAATCAGTAGAAAAAGGTTCGGCATGTAAAGGATGTATAAAACTCTTTTTATTAGCAAAAAGGGCGTTATCGTCAATTATCGAGCCTATGCGAGAACTCCATGTTATGATTATCTTAAAATTTAATAAAAATTTCCAAAAATCCCAAAATATTATATTACATCAGTAGGTAAAAGGTTTGGTGTCAAAATTTGGGTTTAAATAGGCTTTATGCCGAAAATGCCGTTTAATTAATAAAAAGCTTTCAATTTACGCTATTGCGCATAACTACTAATTTAGACCTCAAACTGATGTCAAATTTTTAGGGTATGTTTATAATTCAGTAACAATGGTTTTTGTCCTCTCACATTTTCAAAAATCTCGTTTTAAGGTCAAAAGGGCATTATGGTCAACATTTAGGCATTTAAAGGAAACATGCAATGAACTAGGATTTCTATGGAACCAAGTTGTATAACCTCAGAGGGTTATACTAACCTATAACATGGTCCTAAAGGAATCCTAAGGCATATCTTAACTAAGATAAATCGGGTCAGAACTGAAAGTCAAAGCAAAAGTCAACTTTTGCGACTTTCGGTTGCGAACCGAGCCTAAACTCAGAATTTGTCGGGTTGAAAATGCTTAAACATGTTCTTATATTAATTACCAAGTTATTTAAGTGTTAAAACATGTTGCATAACTTCTGTATTATTAGTTATGAATTTATTAGTAAAAACTGACTCGTTTGACTTTTTATTAAGAGGTTTGACCCGACAATTGACTGAGTAAACGTGGTAATTAGGAGGTGCCCTTTTTAGGGTTTAACGCCTACCTAATTTCGGTCACGTAGCCATGTTCATTGCGAACAATGGCTCAACCGTTTAAAAGTCAAAGCGTTTATCGCAACGTTTGACTTTTCGGCTTTAAGAGCCAAATAATTGAACTAAGCACGAAAGGACACTTACAAAGGGTCCAAGCAAGGAAGGAACTGATCTAGGATATTCAGGTATGAAGCACAAAAGCCCCAACTTAGAACAATTTAGATCAAGTGTGAAATGAGAGCAAGATCAAGTGGGTTTATATAGGATTTCAAGAACCATTAGGATCGTTCCTCGATAATTGAGCTTCGATCTGGACCTTACACATAAGGTACATGGTTTTGGAATACTAGGGGTGTCCAAAACCATCACACGGTATTGAGAAAAGTTACACTTAGGCCCCTGAAATTCAACCTGGTTGCAAAAATGGAGTTTCTGCACAGATGAGGCCATGGCGTTGCGCCACGGCAAAGCCCTATGGTGGTGTTGCAGCGCCACCATGTGCCAGTTCCCTGAAAGTTTCAAAATTGACAGGTTTGGTCCCTGTAACACTTTTGAGCCATTTTTGATGCGTTTAAACCCCATTAACCCCATTTCAAGTTTCTAAAATGATGCCTAAACATAGGGAACATAAAACATGCTCAAAAACATGTCGGATGTCGGTTCGTTTGGTCGTACGTTCACGTTGTTCGGCTAATTACGACGAAACACGAACGGACACGAAAAACGATCCAAATTACGCAACGAATGGAATTTTATCATGCCAATCACTAAAATAAAATATTTTAGTGATTACATAAATTTTTGGTTGTCTGGATATATTCAGAACGTAAGATATGCGCGAAAATGGAAACTTGTGCACTTTTTGACACTTTTAGTCCTTGCTTGACTTAAAAGTTTATTTTTGCGCACCAAACACCTCTAAGCCTATATCTAAGCTATGTAAAGGAATTTTAGGGCATGATTAACTTATGATCATATTCCGGAAGGTTTGATACCTTACGAATCGACAGACTTTTGCAGTTTGACGCAAATAGTCCTTTAATCGCACAAAGTAGCGCGAAATGTCGTTTAATGATATCCAAGCCTCCCATTGCCCATAATGGGTATTCCCAAGCATGTGTTTAAATTTTACTATGCTCTCATTCACTTAAATGGTCACCAAAAGGCGTAGATTCAAAAGTTGACGCTTTTGGTCCCTCTAATGCGCAAACTTGCGCATATCATCTTTTAATAGCATCGAAGCCTTATCTAATCCATGTTAGGAATTCTTGAGAGTATTATTAAACATCACGATGCTTCGGGTTCGTTAAAAGGTCATTCAGAGGTATAATTAAACATATTGACGCTTTTAACCCCTTAAACTTGCAAAGTTGCGCGTAACGTCACTTAAAGGCATAAAAACCTTAGACGGCCAATAATTGGCATTCCCGGGAGTATAATCAAATATCATGAAGCTCCCGGGTTGTTAATAGGTCACTCAGAGGTAAGACTTTACATGTTGACACTTTTAACCCTTCATTGCGCAAACTTTCAATTAATTATGCAAACGGTTATTCTTGAGCAACAATTGGCTCATATGTGAATAGGAACACCGTGTAACGTCATTCAAAAGCTTATACTAAGCACGTTGACACTTTTAGTCCTTTCACATTCAATTTTTTTTGATTTTTTGAAAAATTAGTCCCTAAAATTCAACGTTTGACTTTATTAGGGTTATTTACACGTGTCAATACATTATTGGACATGATTTTTCGAGGTGTTACATCCTCACCCCCTTAAAAGAAATCTCGACCTCGAGATTTGCTAAAATAATGGAAGTATTTTCTGACGTATCATGGACTTATCCTCCATAGCATATTTGGTCCTCTAAGGATATCTCAGTTGACCTATACAATAGCTAAGTACTCTCTTTCAGAGTTTCTTAACCTGTCGATTCTTAATCTACATAGGTTTCTCATTAAACCATAAATTTTTCATTAGTCTGCATATCATTATGTGACAATGTTCTCGACTTATTTGCGAAACATATCCTTAAGTCACTAGTGTGGAACACATTGATTTCCATCAAGCTCCTCAGCTAAGTTTTAGCTTATAGCTTACCAATCTTAATATATTCGATTTCCTCGAATGATTCTATATATCAGAACTTAACTAGCTTGATAATTCAAAAATTTAGCACACCCTCCTTAGGGTGATACCTTCATTTGAATCTTATTCCTTATTAAGGACTTAAGAGGGTTGCGACTTTCATTAATCCTTAATTTTTGCGCCGATTACTGGCAGCTTCTAGACGATCATAAATTCATATGATCTTATCTGCTGTTCTGTAACAACCCTCGGTAAAATCAATACCCGCATAATATTTCCGACTCTCTGATATATGATAAAATGTCTTAATATGTCTTATATTATACCCCGTATGTGAAAACCGAGCCTTGGTTATATTATAGTTTATAAAATAAATAAAATTCTGAAAATATAAGTTGAGGCGGGCCGCTTTGACCCACCTCCACATCTAACGCGGGCCGAATTAGGACCAAGGTTGACTTCGCTGACTTCTCTAGTCAAAGCGGGCCGCTTTAGGATTTAGTTAAGTTAATGCGGGCCGCGAGTGACTTGGTTACGCGAATGCACCAGAGGTCGACACGTGTCGACATCGTGTCAACCCTAGTTGCTGACTAGTCAAAGCTATGGGTTGATGCGGCCCGCTTTAGGTCTAGCGTTCTGGAACGCGGGCCGCGTGAGGATCAGATTTCACAACTATAAATAGCCAGCATCAGATTTCAGTTTTCTTCGCCAATTCACGAATCTCTTTCACGAATTCTGAAATAATAGAAGTAATATTTTGGGTATTTTACCCCTAATTAGCGAAGTTCTGCTCCGTTGTAAGTATTATAACCCCGGTTTCATAACAGTTACGCTACCCGATTGATTTAGGGTTCCGTAACAACTGTCGTGGTTCTGCCCGACGTAGTTGTTGGAATACCGTCTCGGGGAGGGTATTATTAATAATTTCAAAGGGTTATGATACTAATCAATGTACATTTGTATAAATTATAGATTATAGCCAGGAAATCCTTACAAAAAGCCTAAGACAGCAATGTGAGTTTATCCTCTTTTTGATAAACTTTTTGGTAATGTTTTACCAAACCTTAAATGCTTACTATGAAAATTAGCAGTAATTGAGTCTTTGTAGTTATTCAATTACTGCCGGTATGTTGGGGTTTTGTATACAAAATTTTGTACTACTTGCGAGTAGTAAGTCAGGATGACAAATTCGTTACCATTGGACAATGAGTTAGCCAATGGGTAATATGACCCACAAGTCAGGTGTGATAGTACCAGATGGAGTAATTGTGTAGACTTAAACAAAGTGATCACTCTCAATACTGTTCACTGTGACTTTAAACTTGATTAAATTGGGATTCACTCACCAGTATTTCCCACTGACAAATATTTTTAAAACATGTTTCAGGTAACCCAATGTGACAGCCAATTAGTAAAAAGCCAGCTGGAGAGCACTGAAGGCTTGGAGATAATGTGGCTATAAAAGTTACCTAATAAACAATGTTTTAAATTTAATAAAATAGGGGTTTGTCCCTATAAGTATATTGTAATAAGAAACTTGGGTTTTGCCCATGTGTTTATTAATATCAAAGATGGTGGTTTTTCTCTGATAAATATTTCCTAACTACGATCCTGATGTAAATTCCACTGCAAGACTAAATAAAAACCCGATACCACCAAACTCTGTGATCACGTCCGCCCGTTTCCGGGGATAAGGGATCGGGGGTTGTGACAGAAGGTGGTATCAGAGCCTAGCCACTGGTTCAAGCCAAAGAAGTGTTCTGCTGACACTTAAATTATAAAACTTGTGTTAGGAAATAAATTACGAAATAAATGCATAACTGTAATTATGTGTTATGTGTTATTTGACTATCTGTTAGTTTTCAGTATGAGTGATCAAGGACCATCAGACGTGAATCGTCAGTTATTTGATTCACCTAGGAGTGAAAGTACATCATCACAGCCTGCCCTTTCAGGGTATTCTGCTGATCAGGAAGAGGGAATATTTACCTTTAGAGCTCAATCTGAAGAACCATTTCCTACTAAGAAGCGAGGATGGTTCAGTAAAGAAGCTTTTGCTCGTAGGAAGAGAATGAGGAAATTGCAACAGCAAAGGACTTTAGCAGCCATTAAGAGAGAGACAGATGCCCATACTCAAGATATGCTAAATAGAAGATTAGCTAATTTCCATATCTTAGCTACGACTGCTGCTGACCCATGTCTGGAACAATTAGTAGCCTCACAACCACAAAACCCAGAACACCCTATGGAGATAGAAAATCAGGAAAACCAGGTGGAAATGCATGATTTTAACCCAGAAGAAATCCCTCGGGTACCTGCACCAAACCCACTGGACCCGAATTACGACCCCTGGTGGGACGATAATAGGGACTTTGTGCAACGTTACCCTATTCAGGATTATCCACCCATACAGAACATAGAAGTTTACCCAGGTATGGACCCTTTAGATCCCTATTACCAAGATAACTACATTAGGGAGATATTAGAGGATCCTTACCAATTTCAGGAATTGTCACCCCCATATCAGGAACCCGTACCCCAGATTCCCAACCCAGTCCGAGAACCTGCACCCCCAATGAGTGCAGAAAACGTTCAAGAACTTAGGACTTTCGGGGAGGAAATTTTAGAAAACAGTGAAAGGATGCGTCAGGTGGGAGAGCGTCTCGTATGGAAGTACGATGAACGCAATATGGATTTTTGGATGAATCCATATCCGTGAATGTTTGAATGGAGGAAGTGGTAGTAATAATAATAAAATAAAAATAAAATAAAATATGTGTGTACGGATGCATACTACTATTTTATTTCTGTTAGTATTTTAATCTTTATTTCTGTACTAGTGTGTAATAGACGCATAAGTATATGAAAAGAGTAAGTAGCAATGATCTACGATTTTGGCAAAATTGCGTGTCGTGTAATTAATTATATTAAGATATTAATTGTGATATTAATATGGTATAAATGTTTAAAATTCAGATGTCAGACCAAGGAAATCAAGTCAATTTGGATAATAACCCGGAAATCCAGAATGATAATATTCAGAATGATGATAATCTGAATAATGAGAACCCAAACAACAATAACAATGGAAATCAAGTGGACAATAGTGCTATTCAACATATAGTAGCACAGGGAATTATAGATGCTATGCCATTTATACTAAAAACTGTTAAGGATGCTGATAATAAAAGTAAGCATAGCAGTAAGCGACCACTTGAACCGGAAAACAGTGTGAACAATGGACCGGTACTTCAAATGCCAATTCCCAAAAGAAGAAGAACCATGCCTTATGGTTGTTCTTATAAAGAATTCTGGTCTTGTAAACCAATGGAATTCTCGGGCAATGAAGGGGCCATTGGAACCTTACGCTGGATAGAGAAGACTGAGGCAGTCTTAAGGATAAGTAAGTGTGCTGAAGAAGATAGAATACTGTTTGCTTCTAATCTGTTTAAGAATGCAGCACTAGAATGGTGGAATACTATCCTCCAAACTAAAGGAAGTGATAGAACCTATAATATGGAATGGGAAGAATTTAAGGACAAGGTAGAAAGGAAATTCTGCCCACCAAATGAAAAAGAGCAGATAGCAAACAAATTCCTAAACCTTAGGATGACTGGTATTGATAGCAAAGGGTACACTAAGTTATTCTTTGAATATGCTAGAATAGTGCCAACTCTTGCTTCACCAGAACTAGTGTTAATTTCCCGTTATATTTGGGGATTAATTGGGGAAAATTAGACACATAGTCAAGGCAGCCAGACCACAAACCATAGAAGAAGCTGTAGAATTAACAAATACCTTGACTGATGAATTAGTCCGTACTAGAGAAGAAGACCAGAGAAGGAACCTAACCCAAAGACTTACTCAAGAATTTCGTTCTGGAAATTATAATCGTAAGAATATGGGTTCTACCTCTGCAATATACTGCAAGGTCTGCAAGAAAAAGCATTCGGGAAAATGCTCCATTCTCTGCAATCATTGTAAGATGCCAGGACACAAGGAAGAAAATTGCAGGAAGAAAATCAGTAATGGATTATGCTACAACTGTGGAGAAAAAGGTCATATCAGGCCAAATTGTCCAAAATTAGCTCCAGCCACAGATAACAAGAATACTAGAAATGCTAGAGCATTTGTTCTGACGGCAGAAGAAGCCAAGATGATCCCAGACGTCATAGCTGGAACGTTTTTAGTTAATGATGTCTTTGCTAAAGTATTATTTGACTCTGGTGCAAACCAAAGTTTTATTAATACATCGTTTTGCAAAATTTTAAATCAGTCGTTAACTAAACTACCACATGAATGCGTAGTAGAGACAGCCAATGGAGAAACCATTAGGATTTCTGAAATCTTGCAGGGTGCAAGCATAGAAATTTTAAATCAAAAGTTTATTGCAAATCTTTATCCCATGAATCTGGTAGGATTCGATGTTGTTCTAGGAATGGATTGGTTAATAGCCAATAAAGCTAGTATTTTATGTGATCAAAAGTTAATTCAAGTAAATTCACCAAAAGGTAAAAAGATCACAATTAAAGGAGATAAGTTCTCTAAATCTACAAAATTCATATCTGTGATGAAAACTGCAAGCTGTATAAGAAAAGGTTCTATGATTTCTGTAATCACTAACACTAAAGGAAAAGAACTAAAAGATATTCCAGTAGTATCTCAGTTTTCAGATGTTTTTCCAGAAGAATTACCAGGACTACCTCCGGACAGAGAAGTTGAATTTCAAATTCACCTACTACCAGGAACATCACCGATTGCCAAAGCACCTTATCGTTTGGCACCTGCAGAAATGCAAGAATTAAAGAAACAATTAGATGAATTATTGGAAAAAGGATTCATACAGCCAAGCTCATCACCATGGGGAGCGCCAATATTATTTGTTAAAAAGAAGGACGGATCAATGCGAATGTGCATTGACTACCGTGAATTAAATAAGATCACGATTAAGAATCGGTACCCATTACCGAGAATCGATGATTTGTTTGATCAACTGCAAGGAGCTCGATTTTTCTCTAAGATCGATTTAAGGTCAGGATATCATCAATTAAAGGTACAGGAAGAGGACATTCCTAAAACTGCATTTAGAACAAGGTATGGTCATTATGAATTTACTGTCATGCCATTTGGTCTAACCAATGTCCCAGCTGCATTTATGGACATGATGAACCGAATATGTAAGCCATATTTGGATAAATTCATAATTGTATTCATAGATGATATTCTAATTTACTCTAAGAATAAAGAAGATCATGCAAGACATTTGCATGCACTTTTAAGTCTGTTAAGAAAGGAAAAACTGTATGCTAAGTTTTCAAAATGTGAATTTTGGTTAGAACAGGTACAATTTCTTGGACACCTAGTTAATCATGAAGGAATTCATGTAGACCCAACCAAAATCGAGGCAATTACGAAATGGAAAACCCCTGAGTCATCAACTGAGGTTAGACGTTTCTTAGGATTGGCCGGTTATTATAGAAGATTTATTAAAGATTTCTCTAGAATAGCCATTCCCTTAACTAAGTTAACTTGTAAATCTGTTAAGTTTGAATGGGGAATAAAACAAGAAGAAGCCTTTAGAATTCTTAAGCAAAGATTAACCCATACACCAATATTAGCATTACCAGAAGGAACTGAAGACTTTGTAGTCTATTGTGATGCTTCTAAATTAGGTTATGGATGTGTATTGATGCAACGCCAAAAGGTTATAGCATATGCATCTAGACAACTTAAGAATCATGAAGAAAATTATTCAACCCATGATTTAGAATTAGGAGCTATAATTTTTGCTCTTAAGATTTGGAGACATTACCTTTATGGTAGTAAGTTTACCATATTTACTGATCATAAGAGTTTAAGGTATGTTTTCGGACAAAAGGAGTTGAATATGAGACAAAGACGCTGGATGGAATTTCTTAGTGACTATGATTGTAATATCCAGTATCATGAAGGAAAAGCAAATGTAGTGGCAGATGCTTTAAGTAGAAAGTATTATGAAAAGCCAAAAAGGGTACGTTCTCTTAAATTAAATCTGCAAGTAGATCTAAATGATCAGATAAGAGAAGCACAAGAATCAGTAATCAAGGATGATTCTGAAAAATTAAAAGGTATGTTAAAAGAATTAAAACAAGGAACAGATAGAATTTGGAGATTCCATGAAAAGAGAATGTGGATACCTAAATTAAGAAACCTGCGTAATCGTATATTAGAAGAAGCTCATAAATCTAAATATACGATGCATCCAGGAAGTGATAAAATGTACCAGGATTTAAGGAAAAATTTCTGGTGGATAGGAATGAAAAAGGATATAGCAACCTATGTTTCTAAATGTTTAACTTGCTCACAAGTTAAAGCTGAACATCAGAAACCTGCAGGATTGTTACAGCAATTAGAAATGCCAGTTTGGAAGTGGGAATTAATAACAATGGATTTTGTTACTAAATTACCCAAAACTAAGAGAGGAAATGATACAATCTGGGTGATTGTAGATAGACTAACTAAATCAGCTCATTTCTTACCAATGAAGGAAACAATTAGTATGGAACAATTATCTAAATTGTATGTAAATGAAATTGTTTCTTTACATGGCATTCCTTTATCAATTGTTTCTGACAGAGATAGTCGCTTTACATCTCATTTTTGGTCAAGTTTCCAAAAGGCAATGGGAACTAAGATAAAGCTAAGTACGGCTTATCATCCACAAACAGATGGACAAAGTGAAAGGACAATTCAGACAATGGAAGATATGCTTAGAGCTTGTGTAATTGACTTTGGAGGTAATTGGGACGATCACTTACCTTTAATAGAATTTTCTTATAATAACAGTTATCACACAAGTATCAATGCTGCACCATTTGAAGCACTTTATGGACGAAAGTGTCGAACCCCAGTCTGTTGGGCAGAAATTGGGGAAAAGCAATTATCTGGACCTGAGATAATACAGGAAACAACTGATAAGATTATTCAAGTCAAGGAACGATTGAAAGCAGCACGTGATCGACAAAAGAGTTATGCTGATAACCGATGCAAGCCGTTGGAATTTCAAATAGGAGATAGAGTATTGTTAAAAGTCTCTCCTTGGAAAGGAGTGGTAAGATTCATTAAACGGGGAAAGCTAAGTCCCAGGTATGTTGGACCTTTTAAAATTATTAGAAGAATAGGACCTGTAGCCTATCAGCTACAATTGCCAGAGGAAATGGCAGGAATACATGATGTGTTTCATGTATCAAATCTTAAAAAGTGTTTAGCTGATGAATCACTGATAGTGCCTCTTAAGGATATAGAGGTAAATGAACAACTCAAGTTTGTAGAAAGACCTCTACAAATTGAAGACAAGAAAATCAAGAATCTCAAACATAAGAGACTAGTTCTAGTCAAAGTGAAATGGGAATCCAAAAGAGGACCTGAGTACACATGGGAACTCGAATCAGAAATGAAGAGGAAATATCCGCACTTGTTTCAGTAGAACTCGAGGACGAGCTCTAAACAAGGTGGGGAGAATGTAACAACCCTCGGTAAAATCAATACCCGCATAATATTTCCGACTCTCTGATATATGATAAAATGTCTTAATATGTCTTATATTATACCCCGTATGTGAAAACCGAGCCTTAGTTATATTATAGTTTATAAAATAAATAAAATTCTGAAAATATAAGTTGAGGCGGGCCGCTTTGACCCACCTCCACATCTAACGCGGGCCGAATTAGGACCAAGGTTGACTTCGCTGACTTCTCTAGTCAAAGCGGGCCGCTTTAGGATTTAGTTAAGTTAATGCGGACCGCGAGTGACTTGGTTACGCGAATGCACCAGAGGTCGACACGTGTCGACATCGTGTCAACCCTAGTTGCTGACTAGTCAAAGCTATGGGTTGATGCGGCCCGCTTTAGGTCTAGCGTTCTGGAACGCGGGCCGCGTGAGGATCAGATTTCACAACTATAAATAGCCAGCATCAGATTTCAGTTTTCTTCGCCAATTCACGAATCTCTTTCACGAATTCTGAAATAATAGAAGTAATATTTTGGGTATTATACCCCTAATTAGCGAAGTTCTGCTCCGTTGTAAGTATTATAACCCCGGTTTCATAACAGTTACGCTACCCGATTGATTTAGGGTTCCGTAACAACTGTCGTGGTTCTGCCCGACGTAGTTGTTGGAATACCGTCTCGGGGAGGGTATTATTAATAATTTCAAAGGGTTATGATACTAATCAATGTACATTTGTATAAATTATAGATTATAGCCAGGAAATCCTTACAAAAAGCCTAAGACAGCAATGTGAGTTTATCCTCTTTTTGATAAACTTTTTGGTAATGTTTTACCAAACCTTAAATGCTTACTATGAAAATTAGCAGTAATTGAGTCTTTGTAGTTATTCAATTACTGCCGGTATGTTGGGGTTTTGTATACAAAATTTTGTACTACTTGCGAGTAGTAAGTCAGGATGACAAATTCGTTACCATTGGACAATGAGTTAGCCAATGGGTAATATGACCCACAAGTCAGGTGTGATAGTACCAGATGGAGTAATTGTGTAGACTTAAACAAAGTGATCACTCTCAATACTGTTCACTGTGACTTTAAACTTGATTAAATTGGGATTCACTCACCAGTATTTCCCATTGACAAATATTTTTAAAACATGTTTCAGGTAACCCAATGTGACAGCCAATTAGTAAAAAGCCAGCTGGAGAGCACTGAAGGCTTGGAGATAATGTGGCTATAAAAGTTACCTAATAAACAATGTTTTAAATTTAATAAAATAGGGGTTTGTCCCTATAAGTATATTGTAATAAGAAACTTGGGTTTTGCCCATGTGTTTATTAATATCAAAGATGGTGGTTTTTCTCTGATAAATATTTCCTAACTACGATCCTGATGTAAATTCCGCTGCAAGACTAAATAAAAACCCGATACCACCAAACTCTGTGATCACGTCCGCCCGTTTCCAGGGATAAGGGATCGGGGGTTGTGACATGTTCCCAGGGTAATCTTTCAGATCCTGATAATTGGACTTACCAAAATTCTGTCCAATAACAGATGTCTAACATCCTATCTATACAAGGTCTTCAAAGGAGCGGCCTTGATACTTATCACAACTATTATAGAGAAACTTACTTAAGGTGAGATGGTTATTCCAACTACTGCCTAAAACCAATCTTAAGGAATAGTTAATCCTTATAGTTAGTCAAACAAATCGACGATCCTGGGCAGTTGATGGCGATTCTTAATTGTTGTCTAAATAGGGTTGCGGTAACCAATGCGTAAGCAAGAGAACCGTCTTTCCTAACTAACCATATTGAAACTCTTAGAATTACTAATTAGGCTTTAAGAACCTTTATCTTAAATTTTATGTAACTAGGGTTTCTATTATTCCAAAGTTGGAGGTACTAATCGTCAAGGAGATTTCACGATACTGCAGCCCTAAGCGGGATGTTAATCTCGACTTTACTTTTCTCATGAGGTAAACAGGGTAATCTGTGGAGAAGATAATCAAGACGCAAGGAGATTACAAAGATTTTCCAAAACTCGGGCTCCGGTTTCTCTATCATTGTCTGTGTCGGATAAATAACACATTTTCTTTATGAATCCAAGGATTCCTTAATCAGAGACACTTACTTGGACAATTCCATTCTTGATATCTTCTTTGAATATCATTAGCTGAGTTTAGTACAATATAACCATTGGGATATCTCAGTGGTTCCATGCATTAAACCTCCATACTGATCAGGCATGGAAGCAATCTATGGAACGTATTAAGATACACCAATCCTCATATGGCGTTTTTATCATACAATCTGATATTTGCAGTTGATAGAAATCACTGGGATAACAATACTAGCATATACCGATGTACTTCATCTGGAGAGAGAGTTCTCTAGAACTTTTACGAATGAAGATTTCTGGCAGGAACAGTAGAAATGGTCCCTACGAATCTCATCTGTATGTTTTACCTTACACTTAATCTCTAGGGTTTTATGGAAGATTTTAAAAATTTGTTATACTTACCATCTATGAAGGATTTATTGATATCCTATTCAAAACAGAACTCTTAGCATTTATTCTATTTCATATTTTATGCTTAGGGTTCTAACAGGCAGATTTAATAACTTACAAAATTTATTATCCTGGTTATAACATTGTCATCTCGTATGGCCTCTTTTGTACCCATCTGAAAGGCCTTAGCATTGATCTTCTTAACTTCTTCAAGCTTCTTTGCATATTTTGGGCAATTTGACTTGATATGCCCCTTCTTGCTACAATTGTAACAAGTCGCATCTCCTATCTTCTGGCATTCTAATGTTCTATGCTCACTAGATCTGCAGATCCCACAAGCCCTAGGCTGCGATTGGGATTTTGATTCGAACCTGCACTTCCCATAATGGCGCTTCTTGCAGGTCTTGCATCCAGGTTTCTTGTTGAGCTTTTGTTTGTTTTCCTTAAGCTCAAACTTACCTTTTTTCTTGGAAATGTGGGAGTTATCTTTCTCCTTCTTCCTTTTTAGTTCATCCTTCACATCCGAGGCATGAACAAGATCCTTCTTGTGAGTAAGGAAGTGTGGTTTTAAATGGGATTTGGAGCAAGTAGCATTGGGTTCCTTGAACTTTTTCACGACCTTCCTCACAGCTTTTTCAACAGCTGCGTCTATCATAGCTTGGAGAACATCTTTGTTAATTCTGAGGTTCACAATTGTAGCATCATTAGCATGTGTCGCATCATCCATGACACGATCGACGGCTGTCTTATCCGAGTTTGTCATACTCGATATTTGGTTCCTAATACCAAATGAAACGATTACTTAGTTGCATTCCAACAACCGCTATTCACCATCCAGATGACTTAACATATGCTAACCATAGTATCATTAAACCATACCGGCTAATATAGTACGAACATTCTTATTGAATGTTATTTAAATATATATATATCAATTATATTTAGCCTAGGTCATAAAAAGACCATCAATGGCATTTAAGGTTCGGACCTAGTCCATCACCTTTTTGACAGGGTATCACAATGTCACATCTATCTTGATCATATTGATGATTTTGGATAGCTTGAAAGCTTGTCATAAGGACATTGGAGAAGAGCGATTCCTAATAGATATAAAGCATCCATCTAAAGTTGTTGACGCAGTCCCTAAAGTATCATCGGCCAATTCTACCTTGCATTATATGTCTAGAGTCCTAACAGGCAGATACAATAGTTTACAATATTTATTGTCCATAATAGACTTATTTTCGCCAGAATCAAACAAATTCCCGTATAAACATCATTGATAAGGAAGGTACCTGATGTTATATTTATGTACTGCCTCCTAGGTTCACGCGTTTGTTTTCTTGGCCTCTTCAGGCTTCTCCTAATTCCTAGGGCAGTTAGTCTTGATATGCCCCTTCTCGTTGCAACCATAGCAGGTTGCATCTTTCAACTTCTTGCAATCCATGGTTTTATGTTCCTTAGACTTGCAAATTCCACAAGGTAGAGGCTGAGATTCAAATCTGCATTTCCCCAGGTGGTATTTTCGACAGGTTTTGCACCTGGTCTTTTCACCCGACTGCTGGTTGTCTTTCTTAAACCTGGAACTCTTCTTATTCTCAGAGTTCCCCTTACGTTTCTTATCAGCACCGCGTGAGTTCTCATCCTCACGTTTCCTTTTCCTTTCTTCAGAATTCTTGAGCGATCTCTGCCTAACCGCATCAAGGGTAAGAGATAACGACAGATCAGCCGCTGACCTAAAGGTAGTAGGTCTTGATGCTTTCACACTGGCTTTAATTTTTGGAGCTAAACCTCCAATAAAACGAGCTATACGTTTTGGTTCTGGCGTCACCAAGTATGGAACCAGTCGAGACATGGTATTGAAACTGGTAAGGTATGCCTGACAGTCTAAGTTCTTCATGACCAAGGTCAAGAAGTCAGTCTTAATTTTCTCAACTTCATGTTGAGGACAATAATTCTCCTTGATTAACGCAACGAACTGTGCCCAAGTCAAGTTGTATAACGGAATCTTTCCAGTAGCTTGGATTAAAGACCTCCACCAAGCTAGAGCTTCACCTTTGAACGATTGTGACACAAATTTCACAATGTCATGTTCTACACAACCACTAATATCAACCACTGCATCCATCTCATCGAGCCAAGTCATGTAATCGATGGCTCCTTTATCCCCTGTGAAGTCTCTAGGCTTGCAGGAGACAAAATATTTATACGAACAGGTTTTAACCCAAGGCTCCTGATTGAGCACAACCTGCCTAGATGGAACACTCCTCTGATTCGAAGAATGATGAGATTCATCCTTATGAGATGCATGCGACTTGGAAGGTGGTTTTGTATGTTGTGCCGATAGGGTCCTGCTACGGGTATCGCTTGATTCATTATCTCGTCTGTCCAGAGCTCGAGTGACGGCATTGTCTATCAATGCCTGCAGTTCTGCACCAGTTATATTAACTCTGGTAGTATCATTATTCTCCCTCGGGTGGCTGTTAACTTCATCTGATCCAGCCATGTAGCTAATCGCTACATAAAATATTGACAACGATTTATTCAGGAGTTTATTACGGAATTGTCTTTTATGGCAATTCATTAACCATGGCAATTTTTAAGCCATATCGGTTAATTTAATTTATTTAAATTTTATAATATTTTATCCCAGTTATAAATTATTTAGGATATTGAGATGGCACAAAAGGCCTGGTCACGAGGATAGTTTTAAATTTATAAGCCATGACCTTATAGGATCGAGGCATTAAGGTTTGAACACAGTTCATTACCTTTCTTGACAGAGAGTCAAAGACTACAACTGTCTTTTGTCTTTTAGGACAATAGATATAGCCCGTAGGTATTTCATCATTAAGGGATGTTTATGATATGATCATCTTATCAGATGATATTAGTCAAGATCGTATTGATCATACAGACTATTATGCTTGGACGTAGTCCAACATCTTTAGACAGGGGTTAAAGACCACCTCTGTTGTTGTCTTATCGGACAACAAGTTTAGCCTGCAGGCACTTCATCACTAATGGATGTTTATAATATGATCATCTTTATTTGATGATTTGAGCCATGATTTCTAAATCACTAGGCTAAATAAGAAAATTGGAAGGATCCAATGTAAGGATGACTGTTGTGATTTTCTCGAATCACATTTTGTCAAGAGTGTTAACATGTTTTCAGATGTTAACAAGGATCTGAATCTCTTTTAAACAGGTTTTACCATCATAGCTAGCTCTTTAATGACATACAAGCTAGGTTATACCCTTTAAGATTCTTTTTAATATATATACTGGCAGATCAAATACAAAAAGGAATGATATTTTGATTTATTTCATTTATTATATTCATATATAATGATATAATGAAATTTAGGTAAAATATTCCAATAATTTTATAAATGAGTACATAATTGCCCTAAGCGGGACTTGAAAGAAATAACGTTGTCCACGAAGGGACTGAAAGATAAATATGTCCTTATAAGGACTACTAAGGAAATGAAATTCAACGAAAGGAGTTTCTTCTTCACTTTATTTCTGAATGTTTTCTCCTCGGTCGCACGTTTATCCTAGCCGCGGTACGAAGCTAGGCATTTCTAGGCTTCGGATGTGGAGAATTTCCATTACGGCTTCTTTGCTTGGTGACATATTCAAAATACATAAAATCGAAAGCAATATTTTACCGAATAGGGATGAGAGTATTCCTATGTTAAGTCTAGACTCAGAAGGTCAATGAATGTGCTACTGTGTCATTGAGATTAAACAAAAAAGGCTAGTGTTTAATTCACTCAATGTTGGCTCTGATACCAACCTGTCACACCCCGATATATCCACGTATTACCGGTGGGCCCGGTGGGGAGTATCGTGACGTAATTGATATCATCATAGTCAAATAATCACAGTTCAATGCACAGCGGAAGTCTAAAGTAAATATATTACAAACCGATTCAAATCTAACATCAGTATTACAACGGAGTGTAAAAGGATCCACATGCGGATCATAAAACAGAAAGATAAACACTGTTCAACAGACTTTAGATGTCTAGAACTTGCAAGATTCCCTATTAACGCCCTGAGCTCCCAGCCAATTACGTACAGTACCTGTCACTTAATCTTTTTGGAAAATACGTCAGTTTACACTGGTAAATACAATTAACTGACTCTTTTGAAAATATTTATGAAAATTGATTTAAATGCACAAGGCACAAATATCTTTTTATAACTTGGGACAATTATATAAAAATAATCTTGTATACAGATTTATATGTTCGTTATACATTTAGGGCTCGATGTTAGAAACCGAGTCAAGATTAACAGACACACCACAAGTATAGGCCCACAAGAGAGTGAGATACCGTTTCCCTTAAGCAACTGTCAGGTGTATGCCTACACCCCGTGCTTAAGACGTGTCCATTTCTTAATAATGATGCCAAGGATATCCGGGACATGGTCATTAACCCCCCAAAGGCTTTAAGCAAACAAAAAAATTCAAACGGGTCATTTCGATAAATTAACCTTCATACGATTAAAAATTCAATGCCCTACCAAGCGGTATTTTATATACCATACCCCAAGCCCGTATAAGGGAAAATAAGTTAAAAGTATTTACCTGAGCTAAAATGTAATTTTATTATCAGCCGTATATTCAAATCAGCAAGCACAAGTACCTCTACTGGGCTTTCAATCTAGAACGAAGGTTTTAATAACCTATTAAATTTCTAACGGGTCTTATTTAAGTCTTAACTTAGACCGGTTAGTTTTATGGAAAGATTTACGGTTCAGAACGCAAGATTTAGCGTAGACCAGATTAGAATGTGATTTAGACCCGACAAGTTTGAAGACTTGTATAATATGGGTAAACTAAACACATTCTGGATTTTGAGATAAAAATGATAAGGTTCGACCCGTTTCGGTTAATTTATGCAAACTAGTTACATACACCGTACCGAACGCGAAAAGTGCATAACGGGTAACCAAAAGAGTCATGAACAAGTTCCACAAGTTAATATGCTTTTAATATGTTGTGATATCAGTAGGATATCTTCCATTATGCCCAAAACGGATTTAAAATCAGTTTAAGCCCCGAAGGGGTATTTTGGTCATTTTAAGATTGTAAAAGAGGTTAAATGACAATCTGAGGTTCAGGTCTAAAATAATAAGTAAAAATATTTATTTTATCAAGTTATATCAGTAAGATATCTTACATATGTGAAATTTATCATTTATGGCCAAACTATGCACCGTAGGGGCATTTTGGTCATTTCACATATGCTTTAAGGGTTAATTTTTGGAAATCTGAGTTCAAAACTTTTATTTATTGTTAAATTATAAAAATTTGTTCATAACATCAGTAGGTATCAAGCTTTAGGTGCCTACTATGGTTTTAAACCATACGATGCGCCTAAATCGCATAAAAGTCGGTATTTGACGATATTCGGTTTAAATAGGGAAATCTGGGATTTTGACCAGCCTTTACAATTTAAAATAACTTATTTATTATATAAAATCAGTAGAAAAAGGTTCGGTATGTAAAGGATGTATAAAACTCTTTTTATTAGCAAAAAGGGCGTTATCGTCAATTATCGAGCCTATGCGAGAACTCCATGTTATGATTATCTTAAAATTTAATAAAAATTTTCAAAAATCCCAAAATATTATATTACATCAGTATGTAAAAGGTTTGGTGTCAAAATTTGGGTTTAAATAGGCTTTATGCCGAAAATGCCGTTTAATTAATAAAAAGCTTTCAATTTACGCTATTGCGCATAACTCTTAATTTAGACCTCAATCTGATGTCAAATTTTTGGGGTATGTTTATAATTCAGTAACAAAGGTTTTTGTCCTCTCACATTTTCAAAAATCTCGTTTTAAGGTCAAAAGGGCATTATGGTCAACATTTAGGCATTTAACGGAAACATGCAATGAACTAGGATTTCTATGGAACCAAGTTGTATAACCTCAGAGGGTTATACTAACCTATAACATGGTCCTAAAGGAATCCTAAGGCATATCTAAACTAAGCTAAATCGGGTCAGAACTAAAAGTCAAAGCAAAAGTCAACTTTTACGACTTTCGGTTGCGAACCGAGCCTAAACTCAGAATTTGTCGGGTTGAACATACTTAAACATGTTCTTATATTAATTACCAAGTTATTTAAGTGTTAAAACATGCTCCATAACTTCTGTATTATTAGTTATGAATTTATTAGTAAAAACTAACTCGTTTGACTTTTTATTAAGAGGTTTGATCCGACAATTGACTGAGTAAACGTGGTAATTAGGAGGTGCCCTTTTTAGGGTTTAACACCTACCTAATTACGGTCACGTAGCCATGTTCGTTGCGAACAATGGCTCAAACGTTTAAAAGTCAAAGCGTTTATCGCAACGTTTGACTTTTCGGCTTTAAGAGCCAAATAATTGAACTAAGCACGAAAGGACACTTACAAAGGGTCCAAGCAAGGAAGGAACTGATCTAGGATGTTCAGGTATGAAGCACAAAAGCCCCAACTTAGAACAATTTAGATCAAGTGTGAAATGAGAGCAAGATCAAGTGGGTTTATATAGGATTTCAAGAACTGTTAGGATCGTTCCTCGATAATTGAGCTTCGATCTGGACCTTACACATAAGGCACATGGTTTTCGAATACTAGGGGTGTCTGACGTGATGTCGTGGTCACAATCAAATTTAATCCAATTACTACTAAATAGATAGTGGTAAGTGGGTATCGAACACAGGGAGTTTGTGGAATATGTGTTATTTAGAAGATTATCTAACTTAACTAAAACTACACTAATTGCAATAAAAGTAAATTTCAAGAGTTGGTTTGATTGAATTGGTTTTTAAAACTAAGATTACTAATTAATTTGCGAAATGAGAATTGAGTTTGTAAACAATTTAGAGACAAATGACTATCTTGAGATTCCGGTTTGCTTCGACATTTGTGCTATCATTCAACTAGAAAGAATCACATAGACATGATTCATGTATGATTACTTGTTGTGATAAAAGGGAACTAAGTACTCGGATTCCTAGAACGCGAGGTTGTTACCCGATGACCAATTAACCAATACCCAATCCTAATTCTACCTATCATATCTCGATTGCCAACGGCACCAAGAACGTATAGTTTCGAACAAGATTAGCACACTAATTAACAATTTACAAGTAAGCAATCACACACCATAACAAACAAATCATAAAGAAGAGTTCATTATTCTAGAAATATAAAATCAAAACACAAAGTCTTACACAAACCTTCAACCCAAGATAATCATCAAAAGTTTAGCCACACATAGCCATGACAATCATCTTCACAATTAGTTCAATGTTCATAAAGATAAAAAACACATAAAACTAATGATTAGCCAAGTGTTCTTCCCCAAAAAGTCTCCAAAAGTTGCCCAAATTCGAGTTCCCCAGCAGGTGTAACCGAAAACCAATCATAAGACTCCATAAATCCCCTCAAAATGACAATTAAATGCGAGAGTTACATTTTTGGATCAGTCGGAGGCGTAACCTACGGCTCCCAGCCGTAGGTTACGGCTGTCAGCAACTCCAAAGTCAACATAGAGTGCCGTAACCTACGGCCCTCAGCCGTAGGTTACGGCTCTGAGTGGTTTCTTACGGCAAGCCTCTGCTGTTTTACGGCATAACTTTTGATGCAAAGGTTGGGGCCGTAACCTACGGCCCTCAGCCGTAGGTTACGGCGCTGAGTGTACTTGACTTCTTATTTCTTCACCACAGCTTGATTTCTTCACCTCTTAACGATGCCATCTTCCCACATCCATTCAAGCATCATAAGTCCCGCATCTTAAGCACTTTAGCACCTGCATAATCAAACATAGAGTGGTTACCAAGTTCAAGCAATTAACTGAATAAAGCATGGAATGTGCGTACATTTAGACCTTTTAAGGGTTGTCCTACGGACCACCCGTCACATCCCCACACTTACCCGTTGCTTGTCCCAAGCAACTCATTCAAAAACCATTTTCAACTAAAGCGATCAATCATGCAAACCGATCTAAAATGTGCCATCCTTCTACTAACTTTCAATCATACCACAAGACACACCCCTCACAAAAATCTCTCGGTGACAAGAATTATTAGCATATAATGCTAATCCACTCAATGCGTGTGTGTGTGTGTGCGACAATAAGCTTGTATAAAAATCAAGTCTCCTCCTAACAAATATCTAGCATGCTTATGAATCAAAGGAACTTACGGGTTGTAACGAGGCTAGGTGTAAAGGTAGGAAATAGTGGGAATGCGAAAGTAGCTCATTGATTCGACCCGGTTTTTATTTCTACTACTAAACAAAGCAAACAACAACTAAATACACAACTTCTTCAACATCTTAACTACTATTGCAACTAAATACTTCTTTTTGTATTTTTCTCATATTTTTCTCTTTTTTTTTTTTTTTTTTTTTTTCTTTCTTCTTCTTTTTTTTTCTTTTTTTTTTAAGCAAATAACTCAAAAATATATACAAGAACATCAACAATCACAAACTAAATTCCTAAACCGGGTCATCTCAATAGGTAAAGTTTTTGTAAGAAGTAGGTTTGGGTCGCAACCGAATGGTATAAGGCTCAAACATGGCTTTCTAAAGACCAAACCCCCACCCCTCACAACACCAAGCTCATATATGTAACGTATGAGGTCCAACCCCCAATTCCCACACTCTCACACATCTAGACGAGGCTACCTAAAAGTCCCCTATCCTTTTCACAAGCATGCTAATTCTAAGATTTAACAAGAATTCGTACACAAGTTCTATAAACACAAGACACACACCGCCACTCAAACAAAGAAATATCAATAACAATAATATGTGGCTCAAATTCTCACCAAGAAAAGACTAGGAATGGGTGTCGGCATGTCATGCGGAACAATATCAAGTGTTCAAATTTCAACAATTTTTTCGCTTGGTTAACAATTTTTTTTAAAAATTCTCAAAATTTTCCCCTCATCCCCACACTTGGGATACATTGTCCCAATGTATGGTTTTGAGAGAAAGATCGCTTAACACACCAAACTTTTTTTTTTTTTTTTAACAACAGCAAACAAACTAACTACCATTATTTCAAAGTTAAAGAACATAACAAGACTAAGGAAAGAGTACATTGACCTGGCGAAGTTTGACACAACCGATGTTGGAGACAATCTGACTTCCTATCACCACCTTCACACAAATATCCGCACATCTTCCCCACACTTGAATGTTGCCATAGCCCTGAAACATAGAAAACTAAAGAAATAACAAGATCAGTGAAGAACCTCGGGTTGCCTCCCGAGCAGCGCTAAGTTTTCAGGTCTTCAGCCAGACCGTGCCACCCCTATTTAAGGTGGCTCAAAGAAGCGGTTCCTGCCATCTCCATCACTTCCTCGTGCCGTTGAGCAAAATGCATCCATCTTGTTTTGACTCGGTGGGTAATCAAATACGCTCTTGCTTGAACCCATATGCCTTTCTTCACGATCCGGTGGGTGATTTCTTCTCATTCTTTGAAACACCTTTTCACTATACCCGATATCCTTCGCTACAACAAAATCGTAATTAATCATCTTAGTATGAACATCAAATAACAACTTACGGTTCTTTTCGGTCATAGTAATGATTCCTTCTCTACAATCGATTTGAGCATTTGCCGTATAGAGAAACGGTCGACCCAAAATCACCCTTTGTTGTGACGCCATTGTGGTAGTAGCATAATCTAAAACCAGAAAATCCACCGGGTATTCAAATTCTCCCAACCGCATCATAACGTTCTTAACCATTCCACGTGGACGCCTCCAACTCTCATCCGCCAAGCTCACCATGGTGTCTACATCTTCAAGCGGACCGAAATCATACATGTCATATAGCTCACCCGGTAACACACTCATGCTCGCCCCATAATCCAATAATGCATGAGGAATTTTTAGTTTCCCCACTCGGATAGGCACGATTGGCGTTCCATACTCTTTATCATTCTTGATTTTGGCATCTTTTTCCAAACCTGCATTCACTTGAGACGAAGAAGTTAGCAATGTTTCATTAAATTTTGTATTAGGAATAGTGCTTACCACATTGATATTAACACTTTTAATGTTTTTGGGATTTATCACCGTGTCACTTGGTAGCTGGCCTTTTGCTTTCTTCAATATCGCCACTTCACTTGCAAGTTGACCCATTTGGGTGGTCAAAGTTTGAATCGCTTTATCACGGGCCTCGTCCTTTTGCATCCGAACCTCATCACGTTGATTCATTCGTTGCATTTCAACTTGCATCGCCTTCAACATCTCCATTACTTCGTTTCCACTCGAAGAACTTTGACCCGTTTGATATTGCCTTTGAAATCCTTGGTTTCCTTGGAAATTCGGGTTTGCTTGATTTGAAGGGTTCCCATAATGAAAGTTTGGGTGGTTCCTCAACCTGGGGTGGTAAGTGTTGGAATTCATGTTATAGTTTCTACCACCCCCTCCTTGACCTTGTACAACATGAACCTCTTCGTATTGCCCATCACCTCCTTGGCAATTTTCAGCCGCATGACCTATCTCATTACAAATAGCACAAACATCATAAATTTGGTTAGAGGGTTGAACAATACCATCATCAACCGCATGCACTTGTGTTCGGGTAATGGCCGGTCGTGCTCTCCTTGATGCTTGAGCTTTCCTCTTTGATGTAATTGCCATTTGCTCCAAGAACTCCCAATCGTCATGCTCATAGTTTGTGCCAAATGACCCATTTGTAATGGACATTAAATCACGAGCATCTTCGGCACTCAACCCTTCGTGGAAGGCATTCATCAACTCCCAAAGTTCAATTCCATGATGTGGGCAATTCTTGATCATCATATTAAAGCGCTCGAAGGCTTCATGAAACATTTCTCCTTGTTGTTGTTGAAAACTCCTCAACCCTTTTCTAGCATCATTAGTCTTTTGGGCGGTGTAAAATTCGTCTAGGAAAATTTGTTGCATTTCCGCCCAAGTATAAATAGATGCTGAAGGCAAAGTGTAGAACCACTTCTTTGCCTTATCCTCCAAAGAAAATTGAAATAGTACCAACTTGATATCATCGGCCGAAAAACCTTGACTCCCAAGAGTATTGCAAATTGAGTCATAGGCCTCCAAATGAAAGTAGGGTTCCTCCGTTGCTAAACCCTTATATTTTGGCAAACTTTGCAAAGAATTTGTTCTCACTTCAAAAGTTCTTCCTTGGTTATTGTGAGGAATAACCACCGGAGAAGGGTTGTGAGTAATTACCGGCCTAAAATGCGCTTCAATTCCCCTCGCATGTTCCCTAAGATGCCTTCTTGGTACACCCAATCGACCCCTTGGACGAATAGGACCCATTGGTCTTGGTATATGCCCTTGTGGTGCGAATGGTTGTTGAACTTGTTGTTGAGGCATCGGTGGGTGTTGAAATGGCCTTTGGAATTGTGGTTGAACATTTTGTGGCCGAACTTGTTGCAATGGTATAGGGCGTTGCATTGGTGGCCCTTGTGGCCTTGGTCTAATGTGTTGTGGTATGAGTTGTTGTTGTTGTGGCATTCCACCAACACTTGCCATTCCTGTAACACCCCAACCCGGAAGGGCTGACGTGTCAAAATAACAGTGATATCATAAACAAAAGTCAAAATTTCCTTTATTTATTTATTGGATATAGATACAACCACATTACTAATAAGCTTAATATACAAGCGGAGACATTATCCTTAATTAACTAACATCTTCAGATTTATTCCTAGGCTTTATTCTTCTCTCTCTTTCCCGCCCAAAGTAACCTGCTGACCTGTATACACAACAATTTTACGGAATGAGCCGAATGCTCAGTACGGAATATTAGGCTCAAATAACAAATATCACTTTATTCGGATAAAACTTGATGCAAATAACGAATTTTCATAATCATATCTTACGGATGTACCCATGAGCAAACTTAAAACGTGACAATACACAGGTAGCTACTCCTGCATAATTATCACATGAGATGGCGAATTGGCATACCCGTTATCCACCTCCTTATACTTAAATCCTAGGATCGATCCATACGCCTCCTAATAGCCTTATGTACCACACTTGTACTTAAGAGACGCCGTGAACTAATCTCTCCGTCACGGTTGGAGCACATGATGTCGATGCCGCAACAACATGCTCGTGGGACACTCCACGAGAAGCGATACTCAGGGTATTAGAGTACAAATGGTCTTATTCACATAACTTATAAATCTTATTTTCATAACAAAACGGAACATATATTGGAACATGCGATAATGAGTATAACTAACATAATACTATCGCATGACATGAAATCTTAAATCAAATGATTAGAATAGAATTCGAACGAACTGTCAATTGAATCGATAATCAAAGACGTGAGGAGTTTTTAAAAGATATAATAATTTAGTGGTTTATAACAATTTGACTATGAAGCAATAAGAAGTGGGGTAAGGATCCGTACCTTAATAACTCCAAAGTAAAGCTACCTTGTGATAATATTTCAGATTTATATGAGCAGAGTTTAGACTACTGATTAGTCTTTTAACCTAATTTAAATAACATGCATACAAACTAGGTTAGTAACTTAATACAGCATTTACGATAACTCACGAGATCAAATTCTCACAACGAATGACAAAATGCGATACTTCATCCATCGAATTAACGATGATCCGTCAAATTAATGACGAACGACAAAGTACAATACTTTATCCATCGAATTAACGATGATCCGTCAAATTAATGACGAACGACAATGTATAACCCTAATGTGGGCGGCACTTAAACATCCATTGGATATATTGATCGATCGGACAATGAATCGTAATAGCAATCGAGTTATTACCCTGTTCTGCAGCACCCCGCTATACTTAATTTGTGTTTTGTGTGTGTTTTGAGAGTAATCGGATGACAACTCAGTGAAATTTTGGAGTTTGATCGTCGTTTTTGTGCCCAGAATCAAGTCCCACAGCCGACTATATATAGCTGAAAAATGGTCCCTGTCGCGTGGCGCGACAGGTCTCCTTGTGCCCTTCGCGTGGCGCGAGGGGTTACTTTTGACATACGGTTGCCGCATGTATTTATAGCCTAGGTGAGTCGACAGAACTAGAAAATTCGATTTTAATAATAAACTGCGATGATAATCGTCAATGGGGAATATCCCCCCCTGAGTTTTAGGGGCCCTAATCCTGATTCCTATTGTTCTGAAAATTCTAGAGTTTGTACAGAATTACTTGGGTGTCTTAATTAGGGTTTCCTCAAATAAATAATAATAATAATAATGGTTTTAAATTTATGGTTATTACAACTATTACCCCCTTAAAAGAAATTTCGTCCTCGAAATTTTTCAAAACATATTGCATAAGTAACGGAAACGGAACTTTCATAGCAGAGTTACTAACTTATATAACAAGAATCTCCTAAACACACATGTGTATCTGAAATTCATAATGACTATAATTGTCAATTACCTTACATATGTGTCTTAATGGTCCTCCTATAACGCATCTTAATAAAATATCTTACCGTACGAAAAGTCAATGGAAACTTACAGATACTAGAGTGACTATTGTACTGATATTTCCTACATAGATATGCTTAATCATAGTTAAGATATATTCACATAAAGTAAAGCATATATGACTGTAGACAGAAACAAATGAACATATATCAAAGAGCAAGATTTACCGTTATTTTGACTAAAATTCTATTGCGAGAATAGATTAGGGTATAGAGAGCGAATTGATTCTTCAGATTCCCATGTTGCTTCGTGTTCAGAATGATTTTTCCAAAGGACTTTAACAAACGGAATTACTTTCCTACGCAAAACCCTTTCTTGTCGATCTAAGATGGCTTCTGGCTCCTCTTCGTAGGACAAATCTTTGTGAATTGTAAGTAACGGATAACTAATGACATGGAGTGGATGATAATTATATCCTCTTAATGAGGAGACATGAAAAACGTTATGAACATGAGAGAGTTGAGGCGGTAAAGCCAGTCGATATGACACTTCTCCTATTCTTTCAAGGATTTCAAACGGACTGATGAAACGGGGACTATCTTGATCTGCATAGCTCTTTTGTCTGCTCTGAGCTTCTTTTAGTTTTTCTCGTGCCATAGTGACTTTTTCATTTGTAATCTGAACTAGTTCTGGCCCTTCAATAAGCTTTTCTCCAACTTCATCCCAGCATATCGGTGCTCGACATTTCCAACCGTACAAAAGCTCAAAAGGTGCCATGCCAATACTTGCTTGCCAACTATTGTTATAAGCGAACTCAACAAGGCATAGATATTCGTCCCAGTTTCCAGACCATTCAAGTGCACATGCTCGGAGCATGTCTTCCAAGGTCTGAATCGTGCGTTCCGACTGCCCATCTGTTTGTGGATGGAAAGCCGTACTAAACTTCAGTCGTGTACCCCAAGCTTCCTGAAAACCTTTCCAAAATCGTGAGGTGAAACGTGGGTCTCTATCGGAAACAATGGAAGATGGTGTGCCATGGAGTCGAATAATTTCTTGAAGAAATATTTCGGATAACTTATTAACCGAAAATCCTTGCTGAATTGGAAGAAAATGTGCTGACTTCGACAACCTATCAACAACAACCCATACAACATCATTCTTCTTGAAAGTCTTAGGCAAACCAGTAACAAAATCCATTGTGATCTCATCCCACTTCCATATGGGAATTTCCAATGGCTGCAACAGACGCTTGCTCGTTTGTGTTCAATTTTCACTTGTTGGCAAGTGAGGCATTTACTTACGTATCGAGCAACGTCTTCCTTCATGCCATTCCACCAAAAGTTCTGTCTTAAATCTCGATACATCTTAGTAGATCCTGGGTGAATTGAAAATGGTGAGCTGTGAGCTTCGGCTAACAATGACTCACGAAGGGTGGAGTCATCGGGTACACAAAGTCTCTTACCGCACCAAATCACCCCATGATGGTCTATACGAAATTCAGATTGTTTACCCACCTCAAGATTTTGCACAATTGCCCAAAGTTCTCCATCTTGCTTTTGTGCATCTTTGATCCGTGATATGAGGTCGGGTTCAATCTGCATTCTAGCTAGATATCCATCAGATTTACTAACCTGAAGCCAAATGTTCATCCTTTCGAGATCCCTCCTAATACGAGACTGAATTTGTAAGCAAGATACAGTCCCGGAATTCTTTCGGCTCAACGCGTCAGCTACAACATTGGCTTTGCCTGGATGGTATTGAATATTTACGTCATAATCTTTTAAAAGTTCTAACCACCTTCTTTGCCTCATATTTAGCTCCTTCTGCGTAAATATGTACTTGAGGCTCTTGTGGTCGGTAAAGATGTCACAACTTTCACCATACAGATAGTGTCGCCAAATCTTAAGTGCAAATACGACTGCGGCTAGTTCTAAATCATGTGTAGGGTAGTTAACTTCATAAGGCTTTAACTGACGGGAGGCATAAGCGATAACCTTCCCATGTTGCATTAGCACACAACCTAATCCTTTCTTTGAGGCATCACTATAGACTTGGTAACCTCCTGATCCAGAAGGGAGAGCGAGTATCGGAGAGGATACGAGTCGTTTCTTCAATTCTTCAAAGCTTTTCTCTTGTTCCTCATTCCATGAGTACTTCACCCCTTTCCTTAGGAGTTTTGTGAGTGGTAAAGAAATTACCGAGAATCTTTCAACAAATCTTCGGTAATAGCCAGCAAGACCCAAGAAACTTCGTATTTCGGTAACAGAAGTGGGTCTTGGCCATTTTGTAATAGCTTCAACCTTTGTTGGGTCTACCATAATTACCTCTGCTGATATGACATGACCTAAAAATGCCACTTGGCTAAGCCAAAAGTCACATTTGGAAAACTTAGCGTACAACTTTTCATGCCTCAAGGTTCCAAGTACTGCATGTAAATGTGCTTCATGCTCTTCGTGACTCTTATAATACACTAGAATGTCATCGATAAAGACAATAACGAATTTGTCTAGGAATTTGTGAAATACGCGATTCATCAAATCCATAAAGACTGCAGGTGCATTAGTTAGCCCAAAGGGCATAACCAAAAATTCGTAATGACCATATCTAGTACGAAAGGCGGTCTTGGGAACATCATCATTTTTGATCTTTAGCTGATGGTATCCGGACCTCAGATCAATTTTTGAAAAGAACTGAGCCCCCTGAAGTTGATCAAAGAGATCATCAATGCGAGGCAGAGGATACTGATTACGAATAGTAATCTTGTTCAGCTCTCGGTAGTCAATACATAGACGCATACTACCGTCTTTCTTTTTCACAAATAAGACCGGAGCACCCCAAGGTGAAACACTAGGTCTTATGAATCCTAGATCTAACAATTCTTGCAATTGTTCCTTCAACTCCTTCAGTTCCATTGGAGCCATACGGTATAGAGCTTTAGAAATAGGTTCGGCACCAGGGATCAAGTCGATGGTGAATTCTACCTGACGATCGAGTGGTAATCCCGGTAGTTCATCCGGAAATACATCAGGATATTCACGGACAACGGAATGGTTATCGATACTCTTAACACTAGCAGAAGTATCCTTAACCGATGCTAAGAATCCAGCACAGCCGTTTGATATGAATTTTCGAGCTTTGAGCGCAGAGATAATTTTAAGAGATTTATGAGCTTGAGTTCCCTGATATATAATATCAGGATGATGAAGATCACCGAAAATAACACGGCGAGAATGACAATCTATAGTTACGCGATGTCGAGACAACCAATCTAGCCCTAGAATAACATCAAAATCACACATATGTATTGGAAATAGGTCTGCCTTACACACAATAGATTCAATATGGATCGGACAATCCTTATATACGTAAGTGATTACGGATGAATTTTCCATGGGAGTGGAAATGGTTAAAGTATGATTTAAGAGAGTTGGTCTTATCGGAAGGTACTTAGTAAACGAATGGGATACTAAAGAATGAGTCGCTCCTGTATCGAATAACACATAGATACTATGTTCACCAATCTGAAGGGTTCCAGATACAGTACCTGGGACATTAGCAGCATCAGTAGCAGAAAGTGCGAAAACTCTTCCTCCAACATTGGGTGGTGTAATGTTTGGTCGGTTATTCTTCCTAGTGTCTTTCTTTGTACACTCCTTGATCATGTGTCCAGTTTGGCCACATCTAAAGCATGCTCCTGTACTTCGGTGACATACGCCCTGATGTCGCTTACCACAAGTATTACATAAAGCATATGTAATCTGATTCGGGTTTACATGCTGATTCAGTGGTTGAGCTCTAATAGGTTCTGCATACAACTGAATCTGGTTTTGAGCGGCCTTCGGGTTTTGTAGTCTAGGTTGCCATGGACGTGCCTGATTTCCAGAGTTTTGATTTCCTTGCACTTTGCGATCTTGATGCTGTGGCGTATTGGATGATTGGCCGATTTCTTGCTTAAATTGTCCTTCCCTATTTCTCTTCTTATTATCCCCAGTTCGAGATAAAAATTCTTTCCTTTCGAATTCAAAAGTTTTGATTGCATCAGCAACTTCGGTGATATCCTTAAATTTCATATACATGATCGACTTCCTAATTCGATCATTGACTGCCCACTTGCATTTTTCTGCCTGAACTTCTGCTGATCCTGCAACGTCTCCTACAATACTAGCCAACCTTGAAAATCTAGTAATGAACTCAGAGGCTGGTTCATCACTCCCCTGTCGAATCACTGCATACTCCCTGATATAAGCTTCTTTATCAGCGGTCGAAAAATACTTGTCGTAAAAGATATTACGAAAGTCGACCCATGAAAGATTAGCGTCAAAATCATCCCCTCCTTTGACATGCTTATATCCTTCCCACCAAGTTTGTGCGTCATCTTCAAATTTGTAGGTAGCCAATCTAACTTTGTATTGCTCCGGAACTCCAAGAACTCCCAAGATCTTTTCAATATGAGCTATCCAGTTTCTTGCTTCGACTGGATTATTAGCGTGACTAAAGGATTTCGGCTTTTGTTTTTGGAATTTACTAATCCATATATCTATACTATAGTTAGTATTGTTCGTGGTATTCTCACGAGTTACACCACCAGGGGTTGGATTAGTGTTAGTGCCTTCTGGATGACGAGTTTGTTGAATGACGGCCTCAGCTGTTTGAGCAACAAGGTTTGGAAGCAACCCGGCAACAGCCTGGTTGATAGCATTAATGATGTTTGTATCAACTGGAGTCTCATTCGAAGAAGTGTTGTTACGTTCATGGTTAGTACGAGTACTCCTACGTAGCGGATGACGAGGAGGCATCTATAAGAATAGACATAGGAGTTAAACAAAATAAGAGACCAAGTTGAATCCTATCATAGATATCTACCCATTCCTCACAGGTTTTAATTACTATCTTTAAGTTTTCTACAGGAAAGAGCCTTTGCTCTGATACCATAGCTGTAACACCCCAACCCGGAAGGGCTGACGTGTCACAATAACAGTGATATCATAAACAAAAGTCATAATTTCCTTTATTTATTTATTGGATATAGATACAACCACATTACTAATAAGCTTAATATACAAGCAGAGACATTATCCTTAATTAACTAACATCTTCAGATTTATTCCTAGGCTTTATTCTTCTCTCTCTTTCCCGCCCAAAGTAACCTGCTGACCTGTATACACAACAATTTTATGGAATGAGCCGAATGCTCAGTACGGAATATTAGGCTCAAATAACAAATAACACTTTATTCGGATAAAACTTGATGCAAATAACGAATTTTCATAATCATATCTTACGGATGTACCCATGAGCAAACTTAAAACGTGACAATACACAGGTAGCTACTCCTGCATAATTATCACATGAGATGGCGAATTGGCATACCCGTTATCCACCTCCTTATACTTAAATCCTAGGATCGATCCATACACCTCCTAATAGCCTTATGTACCACACTTGTACTTAAGAGACGCCGTGAACTAATCTCTCCGTCACGGTTGGAGCACATGATGTCGATGCCGCAACAACATGCTCGTGGGACACTCCACGAGAAGCGATACTCAGGGTATTAGAGTACAAATGGTCTTATTCACATAACTTATAAAACTTATTTTCATAACAAAACGGAACATATATTGGAACATGCGATTCGCTAGAACCGGTACTTGTTTCTCGCTATATTTGGGGTTTAATTAGAGAGATTCGTGATATCGTTAAAGCTGCGAGACCCCACACAATTGATGATACGGTGGAATTAGCCAACACCTTGACCGGCTGGTATATACGCGAGAAGAAAACAAGAAGAAGGAATTGGCTCAGAAAATTTCCCAAGGGTTCCACGGGGGAAATACCAATTATAACTTCAAAAAAAGGGAACTGGGCAATCCTCCACCCCGCCATTTTGCAGTACCTGTAAAAGAAAGCATTTTGGGAAATGCAGAGGGTATTGCAATTTCTGCAATAGACCGAGACACCCAGAAGAAGAATGCAGGAGGAAGAAATCAGTAATCTGCTACAACTGCGGCGAAGCAGGGCACTTTAGACCAGACTGCCCAAAATTAGTCAAGCCAACTGATAACAAGGCCAAACCTGCTGAAGGAACTAATAAGAAAAATGCAAGAGCCTTCCAACTGACTACCCAGGAAGCAGATCTAATCCCCGATGTGATAGCGGGTACGTTTCTTGTACAAGACATTTACGCAAAAGTATTATTTGACTCTGGTGCAAACCAAAGTTTTATAAATACTTCATTCTACCAAGCTCTTAACCTACCTTTAACCAAACTCAGGCATATTTTTACGGTAGAAACGGCCGATGGAAACTCTGTTAACATAGATAAGATTCTGAAAGAAGGAAAAATAGAACTTTCAGGCCACAAATTTTCTGCAAACCTGCTACGTATGAAGTTAGCTGGGTTCGATGTCGTGTTAGGAATGGATTGGTTAGTAGCCAATCATGCTCGAATCCTCTGTGATAAGAATTCCATAGAAATTCATACACCCGCAGGGGAAATAATTATGGTTATAGGAGATAAGCCACGTAAGCCAATGAAGTTCATTTCAGTAATGAAAGTTGCTAGTTATGAACGAAAACAAGGAATAGTGTATATGATTTCAGTAATCGTTAGCACTAAAGGTAAGGAACTTAAGGAAATTCCAGTAGTATCAGAATACCTAGATGTATTCCCAGAAGAGCTACCTGGGCTACCACCAGATAGAGTAGTAGAATTTAGAATTCATCTAATTCCCAGGACTACACCGATAGCTAAGGCACCTTATCGATTAGCACCCACAGAAATGTTAGAACTAAAAAAGCAATTAGATGAATTGCTAAGTAAAGGATTCATACAACCTAGTTCGTCTCCTTGGGGAGCACTAGTGTTGTTTGTGAAAAAGAAGGATGGTTCAATGCGGATGTGTATCGAATATAGGGAATTGAATAAGGTTACAATTAAGAATCGATACCCATTACCTAGGATTGATGATCTTTTTGATCAACTTCAGGGAGCTAGATACTTTTCTAAGATAGACTTGCGCTCCGGATATCATAAGTTGAAGGTACAGGAAGAAGACATACCTAAAACTGCTTTCAGGACTAGGTATGGTCACTACGAGTTTACAGTCATGCCCTTTGGGTTAACGAATGCACCTGCAGCATTCATGGACATGATGAATAGAATCTGTAAGCCGTACTTCGATAAATTTGTCATCGTCTTCATCGACGATATACTTATTTATTCCAAAAATCAGGACGAGCATTGTGAGCTCCTACATGCACTTTTAACTTTGTTAAGAAAGGAAAAGCTTTACGCCAAATTCTCAAAGTGTGAATTTTGGCTACAAGAGGTGCAATTCTTAGGTCACATGGTGAATCACAAAGGTATTCACGTAGATCCTTCCAAAATAGAAGCCATCACCAAGTGGAAGGTCCCACAATCAGCAACCGAAGTTAGAAGTTTTCTAGGATTAGCCGGATATTATAGGCGCTTCATTAAGGACTTTTCTAAGATAACTGTGCCATTAACTAAGCTAACCTGTAAAACAGTTAAGTTTGAATGGGGAGCCAGGCAAGAAGAGGCCTTTAAGATTTTAAAACAAAGGTTAACCAACGCCCCAATTCTAGCCTTACCAGAGGGGACAGAAGATTTTGAAGTTTATTACGACGCTTCTAAGCTAGGACTAGGATGTGTGCTAATGCAACGCAAAAAGGTATTTGCGTATGCTTCAAGGCAGTTGGATTTGGAGGCACTATCTGTATGGAAGTAAGTTTACTGTCTATACGGATCACAAAAGTTTAAGGTATATATTTGGGCAAAAAGAATTAAACATGAGGCAAAGGAGATGGATGGAAATTTTAAGTGACTACGACTGTGATATTCAATATCACGAAGGAAATGCAAATGTAGTAGCAGACGCCCTAAGTCGTAAGTATCATGAAAAGCAAAGGCGAGTTCGTGCTCATAGATTAAATCTACAGTTAGATTTGATGGAACAACTGAAAAACATTCAGGAAACAGCAATCAAGGATGATGCTGAAGGAATGAAAGGAAGAATAAAAGAATTAGAGCAAGGGACGGATGGAATTTGGAGATTCCACAAGAAAGGGATTTGGGTACCTAAGCAAGGAAATTTACGAGATAAGATTTTAGAGGAAGCCCATAAATCTAGGTATACAGTGCATCCTGGTAACAATAAGATGTACCAAGATTTAAGAAATAATTTCTGGTGGATAGGAATGAAAAAGGACATAGCTAGATATGTATCTAAGTGTCTCACTTGTTCACAAGTTAAGGAAGAACACCAGAAACCTTCAGGATTACTTCAACAATTAGAAATGCCTGTTTGGAAATTGGAACTAATAACAATGGACTTCGTTACTAAGTTACCCAAAACCAGGAAAGGTAACGATGCAATCTGGGTGATTGTAGATCGTTTAACCAAATCAGCTCATTTCCTACCCATGAAAGAAACCTTTAGCATGGAAAGATTACCAAAGTTGTACGTAGATGAGGTAGTATCTTTACATGGAGTTCCACTCTCCATTGTATCAGATAGAGATAGTCGTTTCACTTCACACTTTTGGACAAGCTTTCAAGAAGCAATGGGGACCCGACTGAATTTAAGTACTGCATACCATCCCCAAACAGATGGACATAGTGAAAGGATGATACAAACCCTGGAATACATGCTCAGGGCATGTGTAATAGATTTTGGTGGAAACTGGGATGACCACCTACCCTTAATCGAATTCTCCTATAACAATATTTATCATGCAAGCATCGAAGCTGCCCCGTTCGAAGCACTGTATGGACGAAAGTGTAGAACTCCAGTTTGTTGGGCAGAAATAGGAGAAAGTCAATTATCAAGTCCTGAAATTGTACAAGAAACCACCGACAAGATAACTCAAATCAAGGAAAGACTAAAGACGGCTTGATATCGACAGAAAAGTTATGCCGACAATCGACGTAAGCCGCTAGAATTTCAAGTTGGAGACAGGGTACTCTTAAAAGTTTCTCCTTGGAAAGGGGTAGTTCGGTTCGGTAAGAAAGGAAAGCTAAGTCCAAAGTACATAGGACCATTCCCAGTGATCCAGAGAATAGGACCAGTTGCCTATCGCTTACAACTACCAGAAGAGCTGGCTGGAGTACATGACGTATTTCATGTATCTAACCTTAAAAAGTGTTTATCTGACGAATCCCTGGTAGTACCCCTTCAAGATATAGAGGTAAATGAAAAGTTAAAATTTGTGTAGAAACCGCTTCAAATAGAAGACGGAAAGGTCAAGTTTCTCAAGCACAAAAGACTAGTACTGGTCAAAGTCAAATGGGATTCGAAAAGAGGACCTGAGTATACATGGGAGCTGGAATCAGAAATGAAGCGAAAGTATTCTCACCTGTTTTAGTAAATCTCAAGGACGAGATTTAAAATAAGGTGGGGAGGATGTAAGGACCTGCAAAAATGTCCCAAAACGACCCGTAAGTAGAAACCCAAACCTCTAAAACCCTAATCCATATCAAAAACCAAGAAAAGTGAATTTTTGAGTCACTCGCGGGCCGCGTAAGACTTAGGGATAGTCTACGCGGGCCACGACAGCTGGTAAGATCGCCGGATAAACGTTCAGGCCACGTGTTAGACACGTGGCAGACCTACGCGTGACACGCTAGCCCTAATCGTATAATAGGTGGCCCTCGCGGGCTGCGTAAGGTTCTTCTTGGGTTTACGCGGGCCACGTAAAACCCAAAATTTTGCTATAAATTGCTGGGGCAGGAGCAGTTCATCTGTGTTCGAAAAACTTTTCAAATAACGAAGTATACTGCTCAAAATCCTAAATTTACATAGGGAAACACTGCTGCGATTACGGGGTATTAACTCGATCACTGCTACGATATAATGTCCGATCGATTGAAACCGATCCGATGGATGTTTAAGTGATGCCCGAATTCGGGCTATACTTTGTCATTCATCGTGAGGGTTTTGATTTCGTGAGTTTATCGTAAATGTTGTATTAAGTTACTGACCTAGTTTCGTGTGCATTGTTATTTAACTAGGTTACGAGGCTAAATCAGTAGGCAAGGTTCTGTCCAACTAAACTTGCAAAGTAAGTCATTCTCTTTTTATCAAAAGTGTTTTTCAATACTCAAATTATTTTCAAGTTATATGTTATAGGGGGTAAGTCTTTGTTATCTTAAATTACTGGCAGTAAGTGGGGTATTGTGCACATTACTATTGTTCTCTCTCGTTTAGGTGGACGAACCTAAACAGAGATAATCATCATTGTTGGGTGAAATAACCCAATAGTGGTATGACCATCGTCACCAGGGGGTGTCACTGGACCAGATAATTATAAGATAGAGGCAATTGTAATCGCTCTTAGTCCTGTAATTTATAACAATGTGTCATTTTGTGCAAAATGAATGACTTGCCAGCATTTCCCCGCTGATAAAATCTTTTTAAACATGTTTCAGGTGACTTACTATGACCCAGGAAAAGTGTTGTGTCGCACTAAAAGCTTGAAGAGTGGCTCAGTAAAATAAATAAACATGTTTTGTAAAACAGGGAATTTCCTCGTGGAATTTCTTTATTGTAAATTATGGGGTTTGTCCCAAAATGTTAAATAAAATAATTCGGTGTTTTCAGCTTAAACGATCCTGTTAAAATTTTCGCTGCCAAATAAAACACTAATACCACGGGTTTTCTGTCTCGCGGCTCCTGAAACGGGTAACACCGGGCCGGGGGCTGTGACAGAAAAAGGTGGTATCAGAGCTACTGATTTAAACCAATTAAGTATTTAGAAATACTTAATTTTTCCGATTGCCATTCTGTGATTCTGTGAAAATTTAAGTTAATAAATAAAATTTTAACTTAAATTGGTGTGTGTTTCTCCATGTGTGCTAACAGCATGAATGAGCTTTCGGAGGCACTCCGAAACTTTACTATCCATACCACCGATATGGATACCATGGGAAACCCATCTGGCTATCAGGCTGATACTGAGGAACCACTACCATTCCAGGCCCAGGCCCAGGAGAAACCAAAACCGAAAAAGAGGAGGAGAATCCTGGATTGGAAACGTGGGCGTAGGAAGAAGCCAGCTGCCCAGAAGATTAAAAAGACTGAGGATCCAAAGGATAAAGGCAAAGGAAAGGAGATCGGGGAAAGTTCTGGGCAAGCCCAGGAAATGCCACCATGGTAGGAGCTTGATCGCAAACTGGCAAATTGTGACCTCATCGGACCTGCCGATGAAAACCTCTTCAATTTCCCTGCCCAATCTGAACTTACAATAAATTTGGAGCCTGCTATCCCAGATCCTATTGTCAACCACCAGCTTCTACCTGGAGAATTGGAGGAATGGTGGACGAGTGATTGGCAATTTCAGAACTTCATGAATAACCCCAATGTTTATTTTCCCCAGTTTGATCCTGAACCTTCACCAAACACACCTATGAGCGAAGAAAACTTGGCTGAACTCCGCCACTATGGCGAGGAGCTGATAGATGCAGAGAATAGAATTCGGGAAGTGGGGGAGAAAATCACATGGAAATACGACGAGAGTGAGCGTCGTTTCTAAAGTGCCAGCTAACTGGGATCGTATGTGGTTGTATAATAATAATAATAATAATAATAATAATAATAATAATAATAATAATAATAATAATATAAAAACAATATAAAATAATGATATAATATTGTAAAATAACTTAGAATAAAACTTTTGCAAAATACCTGGTGTGTAGTGAGTGATGCATACTAATATATAAAATATGAAAGTCGCAAAGTCGACAATTTTGGCTATACGTGTTGACGTGATTATGTGTGATTACTTTATTGTGTTTGGTTGTTATTTATTTGGTGATAATAATTTGTGTATATTATTAATGATTCAGATGGAAAACGTGGTAAATCAACCAGACAATGAAGTTAATCAATCTCAACAAAACAATGAGGATCATTTTCTTAATAGGCAAGACATAGAAAATATCGTTGCACAGGGAATAGCTAATGCTATCCCGGCAATCGTCGCTGCTGTTAAAAATCCTGCTGAACCTTTGCAAGCCAACCACAGCAAACGCACTCGGGATGATAATTTCAGTAACAGTGTTAACGGAGGCGACAACAATGTTAACGATGTAATTCAAGCCCCAATACTTAAGAAAAATGAAAGTTGCAACACCTGGTTGCACTTATAAAGAATTTCTTGCCTGTAAACCCGTTGAATTTGCAGGCAATGAAGGGGCGACTGCCGCACTGCGCTAGTTGGAGAAAACAGAAGCAGTAACTAAAATAAGTAAATGTGCCGAGGAAGACAAGGTTATGTATGCATCCCACCTTTTCAAGGAAGAGGCATTGGAATGGTGGAATATGGTGTTGCAAGCCAAGGGAAGTGACATGGCTTATGCCATGAGTTGGGAAGAATTCAAGGAATCGGTGGAAATAAAATTTTGTCCCGAATATGAAAAGGAACAAATGGCGAATAAGTTCCTGAGCCACCGAATAGTGGATGTTGACAGTCGAGGGTGCACATCGAAATTCTTCGAGTACGCCAGAATGGTACCAACTCTGGCTTCGCCAGAACCGGTACTTATTTCTCGCTATATTTGGGGTTTAATTAGAGAGATTCGTGATATCGTTAAAGCTGCGAGACCCCGCACAATTGACGATGCGGTGGAATTAGCCAACACCTTGACCGACGGGCTGGTACGTACGCGAGAAGAAAACAGGAAGAAGGAATTGGCTCAGAGAATTTCCCAAGGGTTCCACGGGGGAAATACCAATTATAACTTCAAAAAAAACGGGAACTGGGCAATCCTCCACCCCGCCATTTTGCAGTACCTGTAAAAGAAAGCATTTTGGGAAATACAGAGGGTATTGCAATTTCTGCAATAGACCGGGACACCCAGAAGAAGAATGCAGGAGGAAGAAATCAGTAATCTGCTACAACTGCGGCGAAGCAGGGCACTTTAGACCAGACTGCCAAAAATTAGTCAAGCCAACTGATAACAAGGCCAAACCTGTTGAAGGAACTAATAAGAAAAATGCAAGAGCCTTCCAACTGACTACCCAGGAAGCAGATCTAATCCCCGATGTGATAGCGGGTACGTTTCTTGTACAAGACATTTACTGACCTAGTTTCGTGTGCATTGTTATTTAACTAGGTTACGAGGCTAAATCAGTAGGCAAGGTTCTGTCCAACAAAACTTGCAAAGTGAGTCATTCTATTTTTATCAAAAGTGTTTTTCAATACTCAAATTATTTTCAAGTTATATGTTACAGGGGGTAAGTCTTTGTTATCTTAAATTACTGGCAGTAAGTGAGGTATTGTGCACATTACTATTGTTCTCTCTCGTTTAGGTGGACGAACCTAAACAGAGATAATCATTATTATTTGGTGAAAGAACCCAATAGTGGTATGACCATCGTCACCAGGGGGTGTCACTGGACCAGATAATTATAAGATAGAGGCAATTGTAATCGCTCTTAGTCCTGTAATTTATAACAATGTGTCGTTTTGTGCAAAATGAATGAGTTGCCAGTATTTCACCGCTGATAAAATCTTTTTAAACATGCTTCAGGTGACTTACTGTGACCCAGGAAAAGTGTTGTGTCGCACTAAAAGCTTGAAGAGTGGCTCAGTAAAATAAATAAACATGTTTTGTAAAACAGGGAATTTCCTCATGGAATTTCTTTATTGTAAATTGTGGGGTTTGTCCCAAAATGTGAAATAAAATAATTGGGTGTTTTCAGTTTAAACGATCCTGTTAAAATTTTCGTTGCCAAATAAAACACTAATACCACGGGTTTTCTGTCCCGCGGCTCCTGAAACGGGTAACACCGGGTCGGGGTCGTGATGTCACAACCTCAAAATCCACAAGCGAAGTATCACCGCATGGAGGCGTGACATGACCAGGATCAAGCCACCAATCATATTGAACAATATTGTAAATAAACAAAATCCAACCACACAATATAATTGGTGTTCAAAAACAAGTTAACCAAATTAAATTAATCAGCGGAAGCATAAAATGTAAAACCAAACCATATGTCGTAAGTTCATAAAGTTTAACATGGCACCCAACGGCCCATGTCCCACAACGACTCCTCCTGCTCGTGCAAGCTCCATAGATACCTAACGATCTGCAAGGCATGTAACAACAAGTCAACAACAAAGTTGAGCGAGTTCACAGTTGGTTGTCCAGTTTTAATGTTGTTCCAAACCATAACCAGTGGGGGCTACCCCATGTTGTAAACTACTAGACGTTACCATATCGACAACTGACTGAGGAAGTTGTGCCCTACATCAATGTCTATCATCATTGACTAAGTGCCTAGATCCATTAGTACACGCCCATCCTACCCGCACGGTGTGAGGCTTGTCAACCCTAATAGTGCTATTAACTAATGACCCGCTCGCCATTGGCCCGACGATTAAGTCGATATAAAAATGAGGGACTTCATGATAGAGTTTTGTCTAGTAAGTTATATGTTGTCGTCCTTCCCAACCGAGGACGGAGGTACGTACTCTACCCAACCGAGAATACGCAGGTTAAGTGTAGTCGTCCTTCCCAACCGAGGACGGAGGTACATATTCTGTTAAAGGTGAATATATAGGTTTCGTTTTAGCTTTTTAACCCATTCCCAAACCACCAGTAATCCCATGCCTTATAGAAAGTGTGAACTCACCTCGGTTTGCTCGGTTTGTTTACTTGTTTCCAATTAATCAGTCAAAGCCTATGGTATGCACGTATACCCAATCAGTTTACATTCGCGAAGTTCGCGTATAAATACAATCACAGTGGGTATTAAATCAGTGATCACCAAATAGCACATAGCAGTTATTCACACCCATGCAAATCATACTTCACATATATACATCATATCAATACACTCATTCATCAACAGAATTAACTCAGTTCACTGTGCTGTTTACCCTCTCAACGAAACTCCTTAGTTTCGTCGTGATCCCGTTTGGCGAAACCCCCAGGTTTCATCGTGATCTTTCATTGACGAAACTCCCAAGTTTCGTCGACATCTACATTTCGTTGACAAGCAACAGTTACGTCGCGTTAACAGTTGATCACATACCGAAACCCTAATTACCAATTAACAGTTGATCATCAACATCAAAACCCATCCACGAATTATATGTTACCAGATTATTGATATGTACGTAGCTGTAACACCTATTCATTCAACTTTCATAGACAAGTGATAACATAAACATCAACAGATCATGAACAGTAGCATGAACAATACAATCTCAACATCATATCCCTCAGAATCAAGTAGCAGTTCATGCATACATACAAGTTAATCAAATCAGAATAAACATTTTCAATTGTCTCCACAAATACCTACCATCATTCTATTCGGGAATCACGGTTCGAACATGCGATTACTCGATCACACATTAGTCCAACAAATACATTCAGAATCTCTATCATATACACTAATAATCAAAATTATACGCAAACATAAACATCAATTGTAGATTATCAGTTACTGCAGATATAGTTTACTAACCAAAGACTTAATCGAAGAAGGTAATGTCTCGTGGGGCTGCTACTGCCGTCGTGTGTCTAGGGGAGTCTAGGGTTTATGTAATTTACGTAACTGATAAACAAGAAGTTTTAATATATAATGAAGAGTCGGGCCGAAGCTTCCTGGGCCGAGGCCTGCTATGGCGAAACTCACCCTTCGACGAAACACCATGTTTCGTCGTGATGCATGGCGAAACTTCATTGTTTTGTCGAACTAGGGTTGTGGCGAAACTCCTAAGGTTTCGTCTTTAACTTTTAAGTAATACATAAGTTTAAAACTAAACACATTAACACATTAATCATATAAATAATAACACAATATCTCACATATAATAAACGTGCACAATTACAAGGGCAACAAGTCATGCAAACATAATTGTGAAACAAATACGTGTCGAGGAAAGACCTTGAAAACTCGGGTTGTCACATCATCCCCAACTTGAAAGAAATTTCGTCCCGAAATTTAGCACGTGGTTATTGAGGAAGCAAGCTAGTTAGGTTGCGTGGTTTCCTGGTTTTCCTGGGGTGTCACATCATTCCTCCGTTGGTTTGAAATTTCGTACCGAAATTCCGCAGTAGCTTCAGCCTCAGTAGTGGTTGTACTTTTCTCGAACAACTGGGGATACTTGTCTTTCATTCGGTCTTCTCGTTCCCAGGTAAACTCTGGGCCACGACGGGAGTTCCAATGAACTCGAATAAGAGGTATTCTGGTGCGCTTGAGAACCTTAATGTCCCGGTCTGTAATCTCTACAGGTTCTTCGATGAATCTCAGTTGATCGTCAACGGTGAGTTCCTTGAGAGGAACTATGAGGGTCTCATCTGACAGACACTTCTTCAGATTTGACACGTGGAATACGTTGTGAACTCCACTGAGTTCTTCGGGTAGGTTCAGTTTGTAGGCCACCTTGCCAACTTTCTCAGTGATTTCGAATGGTTCGACATATCGCGGATTAAGCTTGCCCCTTTTTCCAAAATGAACCACACCCTTCCAGGGTGAGACTTTAAGTAGAACCCGGTCCCTGACCTGAAATTCTAGAGGTTTCCTACGCTTATCAGCGTAGCTTTTCTGACGGTCACGAGCTGCCGCCATCCATTGTCGTATCTGAGTAGTCTTCTCGGTTTTGTCTACGACAAGTTCTGGGCCAGTGATTTGGCTGTCGCCAACCTCTGCCCAACAAAGAGGTGATCGGCACTTACGTCCGTACAATGCCTCAAACGGGGCAGCCTGGATGCTGGTGTGATAACTGTTGTTATATGAAAACTCCACTAAAGGGAGGTGTCTTTCCCAGCCGTTGCCAAAATCGATTACACATGCTCAAAGCATGTCTTCAAGAGTTTGGATGGTGCGTTCAGATTGTCCATCCGTCTGTGGATGATATGCTGTGCTCGTGTCTAATCGAGAACCAAAGGACTTGTGCATCGCTTGCCACAACTCAGAAGTAAAACGCGCATCACGATCAGATATGATGGAGGTTGGCACCCTGTGCCTCGAGACTACTTCCTTCAGGTATACGTCTGCTAAGGTAGAAAACTTATCCGTTTCCTTGATAGCCAGAAAATGTGCAGACATGGTTAGTCGATCCACAATCACCTGGTGTCATTTCCGCGTTGAGATCTAGGTAGGCCAGTAACAAAGTCCATGGAAATTTGCTCCCATTTCCATGTTGGTATCTCTGATTGTTGAAGTAGGCCTGATGGTTTCTGGTATTCGATCTTGACTCTTGCACAAGTCAAACATTTACTAACGTAGGTTGCTATGTTGGCTTTCATGCTAGGCCACCAATACGTAGCTTTGAGGTCGTGGTACATCTTTTCCGAACCAGGATGTACCGAGTAACGAGACTTGTGTGCTTCATCCATCACAAGCTCACGTAAATTACCATAATATGGGACCCAGATGCGCCCTATCACGTAATAAGCGCCGTCTTCCTTTAGTTCTAACCGTTTCTTCGACCCTCACAGGGACTCAGCCCTGATGTTCTTTGGTTTCAATGCTTCAATCTGAGCTTCACGTATTTGAGTAGGAAGACTAGAGTGAATGGTAAGTTGTAATGCACGTACACGCTTAGGTTTAGTTTCTTTACTACTGAGGGTGTCAGCCACAACATTGGCTTTGCCCGGATGGTACTTGATCGCACACTCATAATCATTCAAGAGTTCGACCCATCAACGCTGTCGCATGTTCAACTCCTTCTGATCGAATATATGTTGGAGACTCCTGTGATCGGTGTAAATGGTGCACTTGGTACCGTACAGGTAATATCTCCATATCTTGAGTGTGAAAACAACAGCTCCCAGCTCAAGATCGTGTGTTGTGTAGTTCCTTTCATGAATCTTAAGCTGACATGATGCATAAGCAATGACTTTATCTCGTTGCATCAACACACAACCTAGTCCTTGTATTGATGCGTCGCAGTAAACCACAAAATCATATGTGCCTTCAGGTAACGAGAGAATTGGTGCGCTGCAAAGTCTCTCCTTTAAGTGTTGAAACACTGATTCCTGTGCATCACCCCAACGATAGGTGACACCCTTCTGAGTTAATGACGTGAGAGGTTGCTTAATCTTTGAGAAATCCTTGATGAATCTTCTGTAGTAGCCTGCCAAACCCAAGAATTGGCGGATTTCGGTTGGTGTTCGAGGTGCAGGCCAATTCTTGATTGAGTCAACCTTGGATGGATCCACATGAATCCCATCCTCGTTTACGACGTGACCTAGGAAATGGACTTCACGAAGCCAAAAGTTGCATTTCGAAAACTTAGCATAAAGCTGCTCTGCTCGAAGAAGTTCCAAAATAAGTCGCAGATGATGCTCGTGTTCCTCCTGACTCTTAGAATAGATCAGGATGTCATCGATGAAAACAATAACAAACTTATCCAGATAGGGTTTGCACACTCGGTTCATGAGGTCCATGAAGACCGTAGGTGCGTTTGTTAATCCGAAAGGCATGACCAGAAACTCGTAATGGCCGTAACGAGTCCTGAATGTTGTCTTGGAGACGTCCTCGTCTCGGACTCTCAGCTGATGATAGCCCGATCTCAGATCAATCTTGGAGTAGAAACTCGACCCTTACAACTGGTCGAATAGGTCATCGATGCGCGGGAGAGGATATCGATTCTTCACGGTCACCTTGTTGAGTTCGCGATAGTCAATACACATTCAGAAAGTACTGTCTTTCTTCTTCACAAACAAGACTGGAGATCCCCAGGGCAAAGAGCTAGGACGAATGAAACCTTTGTCTAGCAGCTCTTGCAGTTGCACGGACAATTCTTCTAATTATGATGGAGCCAGACAATAAGGTGCACGAGTTATTGGTGCTGCTCCAGGAGCTAGCTCGATTTGAAACTCGACCTGACGATGGGGCGGAAGTCTTCTATCTTCTATCTTCTTCTCTTTTGTTGAGCTAGCTCGATTTGAAACTCGATTTGAAACTCGAGCTAGCACGAGTAATTCCTCAGGAAATACCTCAGGAAAGTCGCGTACGATCGGAATATCTTCTATCTTCTTCTCTTTTGTTGAGGTGCCAGTAACGAGAGCTAATACAGCAGTGTGACCCTTACGCAAACACTTCTGGGCCTTAAGGAATGAGATGATGCCCACAACCGCACCACTCTTGTCACCATGAATCACGAGAGGTTCTTCACCAGAACGAGGAATGCGGGCAATTTTCTCCTTGCAAAGGATCTCTGCTCGATGTTGAGATAACCAATCCATCCCAATGACGATGTCGAAACTACCAAGAACGATGGGAATAAGGTCGATAGAAAAGGCCTGACCAGCTAGGACGAGATTACAACCCTTAACTATGTGTGTGGCCTCTAAACTTTTACCATTTGCTAGTTCTACAATGTGCTTGGTGTTCAAAAGTGTTGGAGTACGCTTAAGCATCTGACTAACTTTTAAGAACACGTAGCTAGTATCGGCACCCGAATCAAATAAAACAATAACAAAGAAGTCATCCAGTAGAAACTTACCCATCACAACGTTGGGATCATTCCTCGCATCGCCCTGTCCAATCATGAAGGCATGACCCCGGGCACCATTGCCGTCATTGTTACCCCTATTGTTGTTCTCATTTCCTTGGTTGTTGTTCTGATTCTGATTTAACTGTGGACAGTGTCTCTTGAAGTGACCCTTAGCACCGCACTGAAAGCATCCCTTATTACCCTGCTATTGCTGCTGCTGATTCTGTGGAGCTTGTGGCTGCTGTTGACGATTCTGATTCACAGGTCGTGAGCTCCTACAATCCTTGGCTTCATGAGCAAGCTTGTTACATCTCTGACAACGACCCTTGTTGCACGGTCCGCTGTGGTGCAAATTACATCGATTGCACTTAGGGTGATTTCCCCTGTATCCACCATGCCCCTGACTACCCGAAGATTGACTAGGGCTCTTGTAGTCATCAGTCATTCGCTGTTGAGACTGAGACAGAGCTGAAGTTGAACCCTTGCTTGAGGCTCCATCCCATTTGCCCTTGTTGTCGCTGGGGGCATCAGAAGTAGTAGTAGCACCAATACTGTAACACCTCGAAATTTCATGTCCAATATAATATCGACACCTGTCATGAACTTTAAACGTGTAAAGGATTACTTTAGAAGGACTAAAGTTGACAAACAAGGAAAGTATGTGAAAATAAGGGTTCAAAATGTCAACAACGGATAAATATACTTTACAATAACCCTACATGATGTTTATACCCTTAAACGAATGAATCATGGATCATACGAAGCTAATTGTGAAAGAAAGTGAGAGATTACAATACTACAGGGGTTAAATGTGTCAACATGTTTAAAGTATACCTCTGAGTGGCCTTTTAGCAAACCCGAGGCTTTGTAACAATTAATTATGCTCACTAGAATGCATGAAAAAAATTTCACCAAGTTTCGTTATCGTATGAGAAAGTTATGATAAAATTCGTATACGAGGGGTTAAAAGCGTCAACGTTGAAATTTATGACTTTTTGGGTGATCAAAAGTTAATCAAGGACTTAACAAAGTTGGTATAAGTCTTGAAGTCCTTAGAAATCAATTTAGAGGGCTCAAAGTGCAAAACAAGAAGTTAAAACAACTTTTAAAAGGACCGGGGGCCAAAAATGCAATAAATGAAAACTTGTTGACATGAAGTCAGGCCTCACACGGGGTGCGTAAGGCTTACCCAAGGCCTTACGCGGGTCGCCTCAGCCTCCCAGATACAGAAAAACATGACAGGTGTCTGTCCAGCCCGTTTAACCGACTCAAATCACTTGTTTTCAATACCATGTGCAGCACAAACTGGTTTTTAGGCCCTAGGGACACTTGTAATTGATCAGGGATCAATCCTAGAATTGTTTGGCATCATCTTGATCAAACAATGATCACTATATAAAGGCCTCATTGTGCAACTTTTTATCATTCATTCCAAACTCAACTCTTGGAGATTTCTAGAGCTCAAGGCCACTCCCTAAGCATCATTAGTCGTGCATTGGACCTTGGTAAGCTTCCTTAACCTTCCTTAATCGTGTTTTACTTAGTTAATTAGCTTAAAGTCAAACCTTCATAATTAAGGTTTGACTTAACGATTAATCACTAAATGTCCAGTGATTAGTCAAATTGAAAGTAGTTATAAGTTGGTAATTATATATGTGGGCATTAAACCCTTAAAAAAGCACCCTCTGATTCCCGCTCTAACTAGGTCATTTGTCGGGTCAAAGTTCGTTATAAAAAGTCAACAGAAACTTAATTTTTGAATTAACGCATAATTAGCAATGTAGCAGACGTATAACCTGTTTTACCACTCATATAACTTAAAAATCAATGCAAGAACATGTCTAAGCATGTCCGACCCGACAATTTTCAGTTAGGACCGGTTCGGAACCGAAAGTCGCATAATTTGACCATTGCCTTGACTTCAGTTCTGACTCATTTTAGCATGATTTAGAAATACCTTAGAGCTCCATTAGGACCAGCTTGTATGATAGTATAACCCTATGCGATTGTACTACTTGACTCGTTGATTGTCCGATGTTTCCATTAAATGCCTAATGTTGACCAATATGCCCATTTGACCTTAAAACGAGAATTTTGGAAATGTGAGAGGACAAAAATCTTTGTTACTGATTTATAAACATGTCCCTAAATTTTCACATCAGTTTGAGGTCTAGATTAGGAGTTATGCTCAATAGCGTAATTAGAAAGCTTTTTATTAATCAAACGGCGTAATTAGCATAAAGCCTATCTAACCCCAATTTTTGACACCAAACTTTTACCCACAGATGTAATATAATATTTTGGGATTTTTGAAGATTTTTAATTATTTTTAAACTGATCATAACCTAAGGTTATTGCCTTGATTCGGTAAATACCGATTATACCCTTTTTGCTTATAAAATGAGTTTTACATAACATTTAGACACCAAACCTTTGGCTACTGATTTTATATGATAAATGAAGTATATTGAACTTTATAAACTGATCAGAAAACCCAGATTTCCAGTTATGACCCGGAAATCGCTTAAAACGGCTTTTTACGCGTATTAAACACATAGTATGGGTTTAAAACCATTTTGTCATATAAGACTTATAACCAACTGATATAACCTATTAAATTAAGTTGTTTTACTGATTATTATAGACCTGAATCTCAGAATTATAATTAATCTCTTTTATAATCTTTTAATTGACCAAAATACCCCTACGGGGCTTAATTTGATATTAAACTCGTTTTGGGCATAATGAAAGGTATCCGACTGATATCACCACATATTTAAAGCATATTAACTTAGGAAACCTGTTCGTGACTCATTTGGTTACCCGTTATGTGTTATTCGCGTTCGGATCGGTTTATGTAACTAGTTTGCATAAATTGACCGAAACGGGTCAAACCCTATCATTTTCACCTCAAAATCCAGAATGTGTTTAGTTTACCCATATTATACAAGTCTTCAAACTTTTCGGGACTAAATCACACTCTAATCCGATCTTCGCTTAATCTTGCGTTTTGAACCGTATACCTTTCTTTAAAACTAACCGGTCTAAGTTTAGGCTTAATTAAGACCCGTTAGGAATCTAATAGGTTATTAAAACCTTCGTTCCAGATTAGGAGCCCAGTATAAGCTATGTGCACTTGCTGTTGTGATTTATACTTTGCTCAGGTAAATACTTTTAACTTATTTTCCCTATACGTGCTTGGGGTACGGTATTATAATACCGCTTGGTCGGGTATGAAGTCATACAATCAGATATTGATTAAAGAGTTGCATAACCCGTTTTATTCTGTCTTGTTTGATGCAATGCCTTTGGGGGGGGGGGGTTAATGACCGTGTCCTGGATATCCTCGGCTCATTCATTAGAAATGGCCACAACTTAAGCACGGGGTGTAGGCATACACCTGACAGTTGTGTATATAAAAAGGTAGTCCACAAGAAGGGTATCTTCTTGTGGGTATTATACCAAGTGGTGTGTCTATTAATATAATTAAACCGGCTCTTCTAACCGGGTCCTAAATGGACGACAAACATGTAAAACTGTATAAAAGTTTATTTTAAATAATTATCCCGAGTTATTAAAAGATATTTGTGCCGTGTGCATTCAAACTAATTTTCTGAAACTCTTTTCAAAATGAGTCAGTTAATTGTATTTACCAGTGTAAACTGACGTATTTTTCCAAAAAGGTTAAGTGCAGGTACTATACGAAATAGGCTGGCTACTCCAGGCATCAATAATCAAGTCTTGCAAGCTCTAGATGTTAAAGTCTGTTTAACAATGATCTTATTTATATTTTGATCCGCCTGTGAATCTTTTACAGTCCGTTGTAATACTTTGATATTACTACTTATTCGGTTTGTACTGTGATTCATACCTTTTGCTTCCGCTGTGCATTTATAAATTGTGTTGTTTGACTATGATGATATCAACTACGTCACGATACTCCCCACCGGGCCTACCAGTAATACGTGGAAATATCGGGTGTGACAGGTTGGTATCAGAGCCAACACTGAGTGAATTAAACACTAGCCTTTTGTGTTTAATCTCAGTTATACAGTTGCACATTCCTAAATTTTCGAGTCTAGACAAGGAACTTAGGACTAATCCAAATTGTTTTTTTTTTTCTAACTTTGTCCTTTATATTTCTTTGTTGTATCTTTCATTTGTTTGACAGGAAATATGCCACCTCGGTTCCGAAGAGGAGGACGAGGCAAGGGGCCAATCAACGCCCCCAACGATCACGAGGCCGGGCCTTCACACCGGCGAACTCCTTTTGCTACCATGAGTGCCGATCCTCAAGGAAACTGGAGGACCTATTTGGAGCCCGCTAGGCGATCTGCCTCGTTTAGCTCAATGCCTCCTCATCGTCACTCCTTTGGGCCGCAATCAGAGAACGAGCCCGAAGACTCACGCCACTCCTTCTTGCCATTGCAGCGATCCCTTTCGCACCATTCCTTTGGAGACCCCACTCCTGTCTTCCAGGGCCGGTTCAACCCGGCAAACTATATAGAATAACCAGTGGGTTTTAACCCACTAGGACCTGAAGACCATTTCTCAGGAGACCATGCAATGGATATAGATGAAGACACGGATCCTGTTGAACCACCTTCTGGGACACCTACTCACCCCATCGAGATCTATGATGGGTCATCCTTCCATGGATCACCTTACCGTGGCCCAGACAGCTACCAGGCGACATTTAACAAGTATGAATGGTACTTTACACCCTCTCACCATTCATCGCCTCACCAGCAGCAGCAGGATCCCTCCGAGGATTCGCGTTTCGTGGCAGTCACGCCACCGCCACCACCACCGCCAGTTCATCAAGCACCTCCAGAACCACCAAGGCGTAGAAGAACAGGTGCACGAATGTCCGTGCGAGAAAGGGGTTTTCACTTTAGCACCCCCCATCACTCAAGTGGCAGTCACTATCCGCCACTGCATGAAGACCCACAAATGGATGGGCCTTCAAATCCAGTTTCAGAGGTGAATTCTGCACCTATTGCGCCACCACCATTGGGTTTTGATAACTCGATTCCTACATACGCCGGTTCAACGGCGTACAATCCATTTGAACAGCCGGCTCACACTAACTACAACTATGCTGAAGCCGATCCATATCTTGTAGCAGCAAACTACAACGCCCTTCATCCTGAAGGACCATACGGAGCCCCCTGGGGAGTGGGATACCCAGCTCGTGGGTATCAAACACCTGCTCAACCTCAATTCCAGCACCAGTCGCAGCCACCACGGTTTTCCCCACCGGAACAGGAGGAAATCCTCCACAGGCTAAACAGGGTGGAACGAGAATTTCAAGAAGAGCGTAGGAACAACCGGGGATTCCTCAAGGGCCTAGCAAGCTTGTTAAAAGGAAAGAAGAAGAGGGATCATTGAATCCCTATATGTATTGTTGTATTTCCTTATTTCAATCAAGTCCATGCGTGGACTTGTCTTTCTTTAGTCCCTGCGTGGACGTGTCTTTCTTTAGTCCCTGCATGGACTTGTCTTTTTAGTCCCTGCGTGGACATCTATCTTAGTAATCAGTCCCTGTGAGGACTTGTATTATCAGTTTAGCTCCTGCGTGGGCAAGTTATTTCTGTCAAAAGTCTCGTTTAGGGCAATATGTACTCCTTTTAATGTTTAATGGAATGTTAAATTTAAAAATTTCATTTTTGTCATTATATGCATAAATATATTATACATGAAATAAATAAATAAAAAAAATCATTCCTCTTAAAATAATCTGCCTATTAAATATTAAATAAGAATCTTAAAGGTATAACCTAGCCTGCATGTCTCTATAAGACTTGGCCAAGATGGTAAGACCTGTTTAAAAAGATTCAAATCCTTGTTAACATCTGAAAACATGTTAACACTCCTGGCAGACGTGATTCGTTAAAATCACACACGTCATTCTTGTAATTGGATTCTTCAAAAGATTCCTAACCTAACTTGATGATCTATAAATCGTGGGTTTAAATCATCAATTAAGATGATCATATATTAAGCATCCATTGGTAATGTAGTGCCTACGGGCCATACTCATTGTCCTATACGACAAAAGACAGTGGTAGTCTACGACTCCCTGTCAGAGAAAGGCAATGAACTATGTTCAAACCTTAATGCCTTGATTCTCTGAAATCATGGCTTATGATTTAGAATGTCCCTGTGACTAGGCCTTTTATGCCACTGATAATATTGTTATTGTTTTATAATTAGGATAAATTATGATTAACAAATTAACCAAATATGGTCTATGTTTACCATGGTTAAGGAATTGCCATAAAAAGACAATTCCATAATAAACTCCCAAATAAATTATTGTCAATATCTTATGTAACAGTTCAAACTACGTGGCTGACTCGGATGAGATCAACAGTCACCCAAGGGAGGATCATAATAAAACCCGAATTAACATAGCGGGTGCAGAACTGCAAGCATTAATAGACAATGCTGTTACAAAAGCTATAGAGCGGCAGTATAATGAATCTAGCGGGACTCGAAGTAGGACCCGATCCGCACCGCATTCCAAGCCTAAGACTCATTCAGAGGCTCACAGCAAGCCGCCCTCTAAGGAAGATGAGCCAAAGAAAGATGATGATCGACATTCCTCAAACCAAAATAGTGTTCCATCCAAGAGGATAGTATTTGATGATAAACCACGTACCAAGTCCTGTACTTATAAGTACTTTGTTTCCTGCAAACCCCGGGATTTCACTGGGGAGAAGGGGGCAATTGACTGTATGACTTGGTTAGATGAAATGGACACCGTGGTCGATATCAGCGGTTGTGCTGAAAGGGATGTAGTGAAGTATGTATCCCAATCATTCAAGGGAGAGGCATTAGCATGGTGGAAGTCTCTCATTCAAGCAGCTGGAAAGATCACACTCTACAATCTGACATGGGATCAGTTTGTTGCTCTCATTAAAGAGAATTACTGCCCTCAGCATGAGGTTGAAAGAATTGAGTCAGATTTCTTATCGTTGGTTATGAAAAACCTAGATTGCCAAGCTTATCTTACAACCTGCAACACGATGTCAAGATTGGTTCCTTACCTTGTGACACCAGAACCCAAAAGGATTACTCGCTTCATGTCACGGCCCCCGATCCGGTTTGACCCATTTCAGGAGCCGCAGGACAGAAAATCTAGTGGTATTTATTTAATAGCGGAAGTTTTCTTCAGGATCTTTTTAAAACTGAAATTTCCCGATTATTTTATTTCACAACTCGGGATAAAACCCGGTAATTTACAATCGTATGATTTCACTGAGAAATCTTTATTTTACAAAACATGTTTCTTTATTTTATATTGAGCCACTTCCTTAAGCTTGTAGTGCTTCACGGCAGTTTTCCTGGATCACAACAGATCACCTGAAACATGTTTGAAAAAGGTTTTGTCAGCGGGAAATACTGGTGAATCATTCTTTTTACTAAAATGACCCGTTTGTTATAATTTACAGCATTAAGGGTGATTACATTGTTTCTATATCAACCAACTACCCACAGTATTTGTCACTCGACTTGTTTCTGTGACTGTGGTCAGATCACCCATTGGCTAACTCGTTGTCCAATGGTGACGGGAAATAAGTAATGTATACAATACCCCACATACCGGCTGTAATTTGTTGATTACAAAGACTTAATCCCTGTAATTATAACCTTGAAAATAAACATGCTTTTGTAAACAAATTTGATAAAAAGAGAATGACTCACATTGCAGATTTAATTGAGCAGAGCCTAGCCTACTGATTAGCCTTTTGACCTAAATTAATAACATGCGCACGAACTCGGTTAGTAACTAATACAGCATTTACGATAACTCACGAGATTAAACCCTCACATCGAATGACAAAGTGCGATACTTAGACATCCATTGAATTAACAACGAATGACAAAGCAATAACCCTAATGTGGGCAGCACTTAAACATCCATTGGATAGTTTAATCGATCGGACATTGAATCGTAGCAGCGATCGAGTTAATACCCAGTATCGGAGAAACGCCTCGCTAATTAATTACTATTTTCGACTTCAGAGTGCTATCAATTCGTTTTTACGAAAAGATTTGGACACCAGTGGATTGTGCAAGTGACGGGCTATTTATAGGTAAAATTAGGGTTTCACGCGGCCCGCGTAAACCCTTAGCCTAACCTTACGCAGCCCGTGTAGCCGCCCAATCTACGAATAGGCTTGACAAGTCACGAGTAGACTAGCCAGGTGGTCGCTACGTGGATTCGGAACACTTATCCGGTCAACACCGGTTTGACGCGGCCCGCGTAAGACCTAACTTGTCTTTTACGCGGCCCGCCTGAAACCTTGAATTTTGTTTGTCTTGCTTTTTAATGTAGGATAAGGTTTCAGGGGTCCGGGTTTATACTTACGGGTATTTTTAAGGCAGTTTTGAGAGTCCATACATTCTCCCCACCTTATTTAGAATCTCGTCCATGAGATTCATTGGAATAAGTGAGGATACTTTCGCTTCATTTCTGATTCCAACTCCCAAGTGTATTCAGGTCCTCTCTTTGAATCCCATTTGACTTTGACAAGTACTAACCGTTTGTGTTTGAGAAATTTCACCTTTTTGTCTTCTATTTGAAGAGGTTTCTCAACAAACTTTAACTTTTCGTTTATCTCTATATCTTGAAGAGGTACTACCAAAGATTCGCCTGATAGGCATTTCTTGAGGTTGGATATATGAAATACATCATGTACTCCGGCTAACTCTTCTGGTAGTTGTAAACGATAAGCAACTGGTCCTATACGTTGGATCACTGGAAATGGTCCTACGTATCTTGGACTTAGCTTTCCTTTCTTACCGAATCTAACTATTCCTTTCCAAGGAGATACTTTCAATAGTACTTTGTCTCCAATTTGAAATTCCAACAGCTTCCTTCTATTGTCTGCATAACTTTTCTGACGATCTCGAGCCATCTTCAGTCTTTCCTTGATTTGAGAAATTTTGTCGGTCGTTTCTTGCACTATTTCAAGACCTGACAATTGACTTTCTCCTATTTCTGCCCAACAAACTGGAGTTCTGCACTTTCTTCCATATAGTGCTTCAAATGGGGAAGTTTCAATGCTTGAATGATAACTATTGTTATAGGAGAATTCAATTAATGGTAAATGATCGTCCCAATTTCCACCAAAATCTATCACACATGCTCTGAGCATGTCTTCTAGAGTTTGGATTGTCCTTTCACTTTGTCCGTATGTTTGAGGATGATATGCAGTGCTTAGAGTTCCCATTACTGCTTGAAAACTTTTCCAGAAATGCAAAGTGAAACGACTATCCCTATCTGATACAATGGAGAGTGGAACTCCATGTAAGGATACAATTTCATCTACATACAATTTTGCCAATCTTTCCATGCTAAAGGTTTCTTTCATAGGTAGAAAATGAGCTGATTTGGTTAATCGATCCATAATTACCCAAATCGCATCATTACCTTTTCTGGTTTTGGGCAACTTGGTAACAAAATCCATTGTTATGAGTTCCCATTTCCATACAGGCATTTCTAGTTGTTGTAGTAGACCTGAAGGTTTCTGGTGTTCTGCCTTAACTTATGAACAAGTAAGACACTTAGAAACATATTGAGCTATATCCTTTTTCATACCTATCCACCAGAAATTACTTCTTAAATCTTGATACATCTTATTGTTTCCTGGATGCGTGGTATACCTAGATTTATGGGCTTCTTCTAAAATCTTATTTCTTAATTCTCCCTGCTTAGGTACCCAAATTCTTCTTTTGTGGAATCTCCAAATTCCATCAGCTCCTTGTTCTAATTCTTTTATTCGTCCATTCATTCCTTCAGCATCATCCTTGATTGCTGTTTCTTGGAAATGCTTTATTTGTTCCATTAAATCTAACTATAGATTTAATCTAAGAGCACAAACTCGTCGTTGTTTCTCATAATACTTACGACTTAAGGCATCTGCAACTACATTTGCCTTTCCTTCGTGATACTGAATATTGCAGTCGTAGTCACTTAGAATTTCCATCCATCTCCTTTGCCTCGTGTTTAACTCTTTTTGCCCGAATATATATCTTAAACTTCTATGATCTGTATAGACAGTAAATTTACTTCCGTACAGATAATGTCTCCAAATCTTAAGAGCAAAAATTATGGCTCCTAACTCTAAGTCATGAGTTGTATAATTTTCCTCGTGCTTTTTCAATTGTCTTGAAGCATACGCAATTACCTTCTTGCGTTGCATTAGCACACATCCTAATCCTAGTTTTGAAGCATCACAGTAAACTTCAAAATCTTCTGTTCCTTCTGGCAAAGCTAAAATTGGGGCATTTGTTAACTTTTGCTTTAGAATCCTAAAAGCTTCTTCTTGCTTAGGTCCCCATTCAAACTTAACTGCTCTACAGGTTAGCTTAGTTAATGGTACAACTATCTTGGAAAAATCCTTGATAAATCGTCTACAGTATCCGGCTAAACCTATAAAACTTCTAATTTCCATTGCGGATTGCGGAACCTTCCATTTAGTAATTGCTTCTATCTTAGCAGGATCTACGTGAATACCTTCGTGATTCACCATGTGTCCTAGGAATTGCACTTCTTGCAACCAAAATTCACACTTCGAGAATTTGGCGTACAACTTTTCTTTTCTTAACAAAGTTAAGAGTGCATGCAAATGCTCACAATGCTCGTCCTGACTTTTTGAATAAATAAGTATATCGTCAATAAAAACAATTACAAATTTATCCAAATACGGTTTAAATATTCTATTCATCATGTCCATGAATGCGGCAGGAGCATTCGTTAACCCAAAGGGCATGACTGTAAACTCGTAATGACCATACCTAGTCCTGAAAGCAGTTTTAGGTATGTCTTCTTCTTGTACCTTCAATTGATGATATCCGGAACGTAAGTCGATCTTAGAAAAATATTTAGCTCCTTGAAGTTGATCAAAAAGATCATCAATCCTAGGTAATGGGTATCGATTCTTAATTGTAACCTTATTCAATTCTCTATAATCAATACACATTCTCATCGAACCATCCTTTTTCTTTACAAACAACATTGGTGCTTCCCATGGGGATGAACTAGGTTGTATGAATCCTTTACTTAGTAATTCATCTAATTTCTTTTTCAGTTCTAACATTTCTGTGGGTGCTAACCGATAAGGTGCCTTGGCTATCGGTATAGTTCCTGGAATTAGATGAATTCTAAATTCTACTTCCCTGTTTGGTGGTAATCCTGGTAACTCTTCTGGGAATACATCTGAGTATTCTGAGACTACAGGAATCTCCTTAAGTTCTTTACCCTTAGTACTAATGATTACTGAAATCATATATACTATTCCTTGTTTTCGTTCATAACTAGCAACTTTCATTACTGATATGAACTTCATGGGTTTTTGTGGTTTATCTCCTGTAATCCGGATTACTTCTCCGGTAGGTGCCTGAATTTCTATGGAATTTTTATCACAATTGATTCGAGCATGGTTAGCTACTAACCAATCCATTCCTAGCACAACATCGAATTCAGCTAATTTCATAGGTAACAGGTTTGCAGAGAATTTATGACCTAAAAGTTCTATATTTCCTTCCCGCAAAACCTTATCTATTTTAACTGAATTCCCATTTGCTGTTTCGACTGTAAAAATCTGCCTAAGGTTGATTAAAGGTAAATTAAGAGCTTGGCATAATGAAGTATTAATAAAACTTTGGTTTGCACCAGAGTCAAATAATACTTTGGCGTAAATGTTGTGAACTAGGAACGTACCAGCTATTACATCTGGAATGAGTTCTGCCTCCTGAGTAGTTAATTGGAATGCACGAACATTCTTCTTGGTAGTTCTGTCGGCTGGTTTAGATTTGTTGTCTGCTGGTTTAACCAATTTAGGGCATTCTGGCTTAAAATGTCCTGTTTCTCCACAGTTATAGCAGATTCTTGTTTTCTTCCTGCAGTCTTCTTCGCGATGTCCTATGGCTTTGCAAAAGTTGCAGGTCACATTACATCTTCCATAATGTTTCTTTTTGCAATTTCTGCAGAACGGCGAAGTTGAAGATTGCCCTGTTCCTCTTCTCTTGAAGTTGCTATTATTACTCATCTGAAATCCTTGGGTAATTTTCTGAGCCAGTTCTTTTTTCCTATTTTCATCTCTTGTGCGTACCAGTTCGTCAGTTAGGGTGTTAGCTAATTCTACCGCATCGTCAATAGTGCGGGGGTCTCGCAGCTTTAACGATATTACGGGTTTCGCTAATTAATCCCCAAATATAGCGAGAAATGAGTACCGGTTCTGGCGAAGCCAGTGTTGGTACCACTCTAGCATATTCAAAGAATGTCGAAGTATAACCGCGACAATCTACACCCAGCATTCGATGATTTAGGAATTTATTTGCCATTTGATCTTTTTCATACTCGGGACAGAATTTTCTTTCTACAAGATTCTTTAATTCTTCCCATTTCATGGCATATGCCTCGATCCTTCTTTTAGCTTGTAACACAGTGTTCCACCATTCTAGTACCCCTTCTTTAAAAAGATTTGACGCATACATAACTTGATCTTCCTCAGCACATTTACTTATAGTGATCACTGCCTCAGTTTTCTCTAACCAACGTAGTGCTGCAATAGCCCTTTCATTACCTGCAAACTCAGCTGGTTTACAGGCAAGAAATTCTTTGTAGGTGCAACCAGGTATTGCAGTTTTCATTTTCTTGAAAATTGGGGCTTGCAGATCATTATTGTTATTATTAATATGATTGCCTCCTCCGTTTATACTATTACTGAAATCGTCGCCTTGTGTACGTTTACTAGGAATGATTGATTGAGGTTTAACAGGTTTCTGGACAGCAGCAACGATTGCTGGAATAGCATTGGCTATTCCTTGTGCAACGATATCCTCGATATCTTGCCTATTTAACAATTGCTCTTCCTGATTTTGCTCAGATTGATTTACTTCATTTACTGGTTCATTACCAATGTTTGCCATCGGATAATTTAAATAGTTAATATAGAATAAGAAACAATCCAATATAACAATTAATCGCACATAATCACTTAAACAAATATACAACCAGAATTGTTTATTTTCCAAATTTTCATTTATTTTATAGATTATATTATGCTTCCATGTACATTTTTATCTTACAACCATTTTATTGTTTATTTTATACATACTGATTTTTGTTAATATTACTGTTATTATACAAACACAGATTCACCACCCACTTCTCTCTCGTCAACTTGCATCTTTAATAACGATGTTCCCTTTCATCATATTTCCATGAAATTTGTCCTCCTATCTCTCGGATCCTATTCCCAGCATCCATCAGCTCTTCGCCAAAATGGCAGAGTTCAGCCATATTCTCATTACTCATCGGTGGATTTGGTAGAGGTTCTGGATTGAACTGGGGAAAAAAGGAATAAGGACTGTTGATAAGGTTTTGGAATTGCCAATCATTAGTCCACCATTCATCCATTCCTAGAGGTTGGGTGTGGATTATTGGTTCTGGAATTGCTGGTTCCAAGTTCATTGGAATTTGGGTTTCAATAGGATGAGTAAAAACATTTTTATTGACAGGCTTAATAGTATCACAGCTTGTCAATATAAAATCTAACTCCTCCTGCAATGTCATTTCTTGAGTTTGCTTAGAGCTTTCTCCAATTTCTATCTTGGTTTGTCTAGAACCTTCTCCATACTCCATTTCCATCTGCCTAGAATATTCCCTAAACTGTATTTCAATCTGCCTAAAATCTTCCCCGTCTTCAATCCCCAATTCCTGCTGACTAGAACTTTCCCCGGTTTCAATTTCTTTTCCTTTTTCTAAGGGATTGTTTATTTTAGGAATCTTCATAGTGGCAGGTTTTCTTCTACGCACACGCCTCCATCCCACCAATCTCCTCCTTTTCTTGGGCTTGGGTTTCTCTGGAGGTGGAGCATTGAATTCTATAGGTTCTTCTATGTCTGGTATGTACCTATTGAAATCCCTAGAAACCTCTATTTTTACCGGATAGAGATTTAAATTCTGAAGGGCTTCAGACAAGTCACTCATGCTGTTTGCAAAATACAAAGCTTTACTAAGTTAAAATTTTATAACAAATTTCATAAACCTTTAAATATTATTTCATATCGTGTGATTGATTTAACACAAAGATAATTAAAACACACCAGGGTTTACTATAACTTATTTATTTTACTGGATAATATTTCTGGCTTGTAAGTGATGAGGTTGCTAAAACTTAAATCAAAATATTTAAAGATTCGCATTTACTGCTACAGTGGCTAGCATATAGAGATCCGCCCATTTTTCATCTAACTTGTCTTTCCAAGGTGATTTACTGGTTAATTCCTGGGTTTCTAGTTTAACCTACTTTTCTCGAAATTTCTTTATTTTCTCCTGACTTTTCTTAAAAATCAAATTTCTTTTATTGGGAGAAAGTGGTTCCTCATATTGTGCCTTTCGCACAAATATTCCTTCTTCAGGAATTACAGAGTGATTTGAGGATTTGGTTTGGGATGAACTTCACTTCTCGTTGGAAGACCTATCTAATTTAAGATAGATATTTGAAAGCTTTTGCTTACCCATACTGTACACAAATATTCAATTAATAAAACACATAATCACAAAATAGCAATTAATAAAATTAAGTATTTTCTAAATACTTATTTGGCTTAAATCCGTGGCTCTGATACCACATTTTTCTGTCACGGCCCCCGATCCGGTTTGACCCGTTTCAGGAGCCGCGGGACAGAAAATCCCGTGGTATTTATTTAATAGCGGAAGTTTTCTTCAGGATCTTTTTAAAACTGAAATTTCCCGATTATTTTATTTCACAACTCGGGATAAAACCCGGTAATTTACAATCGCATGATTTCACTGAGAAATCTTTATTTTACAAAACATGTTTCTTTATTTTATATTGAGCCACTTCCTTAAGCTTGTAGTGCTTCACGGCACTTTTCCTGGATCACAACAGATCACCTGAAACATGTTTGAAAAAGGTTTTGTCAGCGGGAAATACTGGTGAATCATTCTTTTTACTAAAATGACCCGTTTGTTATAATTTACAGTATTAAGGGTGATTACATTGTTTCTATATCAACCAACTACCCACAGTATTTGTCACTCGACTTGTTTCTGTGACTGTGGTCAGATCACCCATTGGCTAACTCGTTGTCCAATGGTGACGGGAAATAAGTAATGTATATAATACCCCACATACCGGCTGTAATTTGGTGATTACAGAGACTTAATCCCTGTAATTATAACCTTGAAAATAAACATGCTTTTGTAAACAAATTTGATAAAAAGAGAATGACTCACATTGCAGATTTAATTGAGCAGAGCCTAGCCTACTGATTAGCCTTTTGACCTAAATTAATAACATGCACACGAACTCGGTTAGTAACTAATACAGCATTTACGATAACTCACGAGATTAAACCCTCACATCGAATGACAAAGTGCGATACTTAGACATCCATTGAATTAACAACGAATGACAAAGCAATAACCCTAATGTGGGCAGCACTTAAACATCCATTGGATAGTTTAATCGATCGGACATTGAATCGTAGCAGCAATCGAGTTAATACCTAGTATCGGAGCAACGCCTCGCTAATTAATTACTATTTTCGACTTCAGAGTGCTATCAATTCGTTTTTACGAAAAGATTTGGACACCAGTGGATTGTGCAAGTGACGGGCTATTTATAGGTAAAATTAGGGTTTCACGTGGCCCGCGTAAACCCTTAGCCTAACCTTACGTGGCCCGCGTAGCCGCCCAATCTACGAATAGGCTTGACCAGTCACAAGTAGACTAGCCAGGTGGTCGCTACGTGGATTCGGAACACTTATCCGGTCAACACCGGTTTGACACGGCCCGCGTAATACCTAACTTGTCTTTTACGCGGCCCGCCTGAAACCTAGAATTTTGTTTTTCTTGCTTTTTAATGTAGGATAAGGTTTCAGGGGTCCGGGTTTATACTTACGGGTATTTTTAAGGCAGTTTTGAGAGTCCTTACACTTCATCAGGGGTTTAACCCCAGAAATCAAAGCCAGTGTTAAGGCTTCAAGACCTACTACGTTCAGATCAGCAGCTGGCCTATCTTTGTCTCTTACCTTAGATGCGGTCAGGTTAAGATCACTAAAGAATTCTAAAGAAGGTAAGAGAAAGCGTGAGGATGATAACTCACGTCGTTCAGACAAGAAACACAAAGGGAACCCTGAGAACAAGAAGAGTTCAGGGTTCAACAAAGGTAACCAACAGTCGGGTGAGAAACCCAGATGTAAAGTTTGTCTGAAACATCACTTTGGGAAGTGTAGATTGGAGTCGAACTCGCAGACACAATCAAGGACTTTTGCATGTGGGATATGCAAGTCCAAGGAACACAAGACCTTGGATTGCAAAAAGTTGAAGGATGCGACCTGCTACAACTACAACGAGAAAGGGCACATTAAGTCGAACTGCCCAAAGTATGCCAAGAAACCAGAAGAAGGTAAAAAGACCAACGCTAGAGTCTTCAGAATGGATGCTAAGGAGGCAGTGCAGGATCATAACGTGATAAAAGGTACCTTTCTTATAAATGAGGTTTATGCAAGGGTATTGTTTGATTCAGGGGCGGATAAGTCATTTGTAGATAATGAGTTTTGTAAGTTGCTGAATTTACCTGTTAAAACCCTAAGTGTGAAATATGAGGTGGAATTAGCTGATGGTACCTTAGAAACCGCCTCAACCGTATTAGATGGATGTTTCATATCCATTAGGAACCACTTTTTTCTATTATCCTTACTTCCTTTGAAGTTAGCTGGTTTCGATATAGTAATAGGCATGGATTGGTTGTCTCGCAACCAAGCCCAGATCGTTTGTGCTAAGAAGCAAGTAGTTGTCAAAACTCCACATGGCGAGCCTTTGACAATCCAAGGAGATACTAAGTACGGAATGCCTGAGCAAATGTCCATGCTCAAGGCATCAAGGTGTTTGAAGAAGTGTTGTCTTATCTACATGGCACAAGTAACCATTGATGAACCAAAGCCTAAGATCGAAGACATACCTATTATCTCTGAATATCTAGAAGTATTCCCTGAAGAACTACCTGGTTTACCCCAAGATAGACAAGTGGAGTTCAGGATTGACATTATTCCTGGAGCAGCACCTGTTGTAAGAGCACCTTACAGATTGGCACCAATGGAGATGAAAGAGTTGAGAACCCAACTGGATGAATTGTTAGCCAATGGATTTATTAGACCCAGCTCATCTCCGTAGGGAGCACCAATCCTGTTTGTGAAGAAAAAGGATGGGTCGATGCGTCTGTGCATCGATTATCGAGAACTTAACAAAGTTAATATTAAGAATCGGTATCAATTGCCCAGGATCGACGACTTGTTCGATCAGCTTCAAGGAGCAAGTTACTTTTCCAAGATCGACTTAAGGTCGGGATATCATCAACTGAAGGTCAAGGATGAAGATGTACATAAGACTGCATTTAGGACTCGTTATGGTCATTACGAGTTCTTAGTGATGCCTTTTGGACTCACTAATGCACCAACCGCATTCATGGATCTCATGAACCGCGTCTGCAAGCCCTACATGGATAAATTTATCATCGTCTTCATCGATGATATTCTTATTTACTCAAAGAATCTAGCTGACCATGAGAAGCACATCCATTGCATTCTGAAACTGCTTCATTGAGAAAAACTCTACGCCAAATTCTCTAAGTGTGAATTTTGGCTTCGTTAAGTCCAATTTCTTGGACATGTGGTTAGTGAACGCGGAATCCAGGTAGATCCCGCTAAGGTTGAAGCTGTCATGAATTGGCAAGAGCCGAAGACACCCACAGAGATTCGCAGCTTCTTGGGATTGGCAGGATATTACAGGCGTTTTATTGAAAAATTTTCAAGGATTGCTGCACCCCTAACTTCTTTGACTAGGAAGAATATTAAATTCGACTGGGGACCGAAGCAACAAGAATCCTTTTATATCCTTAAGCAGAAGCTAAGCAATGCACCTGTGTTGACGTTGCCTGATGGAATAGAAGATTTTGTGGTATATTGTGATGCATCACACACCGGGATGGGATGTGTGCTTATGCAGAAAGGCAAAGTTATTGCCTATGCTTCACGTCAGTTAAAGGTGCATGAAAAGAATTACACCACCCATGACTTGGAGTTGGGTGTCGTTGTATTTGTACTGAAGCTATGGAGGCACTATTTATATGGTATCAAATGTGTGATCTATTCTGATCACAAGAGCCTCCAGCACCTGTTTAACCAAAAGGATTTGAACATGAGGCAACGACGTTGGATGGAAACTTTGAATGATTATGACTGTGAAATAAGATACCATCCCGGCAAGGCGAATGTAGTCGCCGATGCCTTGAGTAGAAAGGAAAGAGTAAAGCCTATAAGAATCAATGCTAAGAGCATTGAGATAAAGAATAGTTTTAATGAAAGGTTGTTAGCTGCGCAGAAGGAAGCTGTGCTGGAAGCTAACTATCTTGATGAAAAGCTAGGAGTAACTAAAGAACAGTTATCCTATGGCAAGGATGGAATTCTGAGGTTGAATGGACGAATATGGCTTCGAGTTTATAGAGGACTTCGAGATGTTATCCTCCAGGAAGCCCACAGTTCTAAATACTCTGTTCATCCTGGAGCTGACAAGATGTACCAGGATCTGAAAGCAAATTTTTGGTGGATAGGCTTGAAGAAGTCTATTGCTGCCTATGTTGCTAAATGTTTGACGTGTACGCAAGTCAAAGCTGAACATCAGAAGCCGCCAGGTTTGCTACAACAGCCTGAACTTCCCACGCGGAAGTGGGAAATGGTGACAATGGATTTCATCGCCAAGTTACCAAAGACAAAGAAAGGAAATGATACTATATGGGTGATAGTAGATAGACTGACTAAGTCAGCACATTTCCTACCCATTAAGGAGACCTACAGCTCCGACATGTTAGCCCAATTGTACGTAGATAAGATTGTATCGCTGCATGGGGTACTAGTGTCTATTATCTCTGACAGAGATACTAGATACACATCAAATTTTTGGAAAAGTTTCCAACAATCTTTGGGCACGCGCTTAAATTTTAGTACGGCTTACCATCCTCAGACGGACGGGCAGAGTGAGCGTACAATCCAAACATTGGAAGACATGCTTCGTGCATGTGTGATTGACTTAGGTGGTAGTTGGGATAACCACCTGCCATTAATCGAATTCTCCTATAACAATAGCTACCATACCAGCATTAAGGTTGCGCCTTTCGAGGCCTTGTACGGTAGAAAGTGCAGAACACCCGTATGTTGGGCGGAAGTTGGAGATGTCCAACTAACAGGACCTGAAATAGTCCTGGAGACGACAGATAAGATTGTGAAAATACGCGATCGTCTCAAAGCTGCCAGGGATAGGCAGAAAAGCTACGCAGATTTAAGGCGTAAGCCTCTAAAATTCGAGGTAGGTGACAAGGTACTACTTAAGGTATCACCCTGGAAAGGGGTAATGCATTTTGGCAAGAAAGGCAAGTTAAGCCCCAGATAGATAGGACCATTCGAGATCATCGAATGTGTCGGATCAGTGGATTATAAGTTAAATTTGCCTGAAGAGCTCAGTGGTATTCATAACGTATTCCACATCTGTTGGTCCGTTCTACGACCTTAAACCGTCAGTTAAGGCAGTTCATCTTTGCGTACGAAGGCGGAATCAACGTAAACAAAGTCATAACAGCTAGTTTCCTTTTAATCTTTCTTTTCTGATTGATATTCGTGCTTGTACAATGTTTTCTGATACAAATCCGTCAGCACTTCGTCTCACACACAATGACCTCTTTCTCTAACAAATGAACCCACACAACCTATTTATAAGCAGATGATTTCGCTTGAGATGGTTTCAAGCGAAATCTTCACCTGTTGATTTCGCTTGAACTTGTTTCAAGCCAAATCTCAAGATGTTGATTTCGCTTGAACTGATTTCAAGCGAAATCTTCAAGATAAACACTTACAAACCCTAATTAAGATCCTATTGTGTGATCATTCAAACAATCCTAGACACAAGACTTAATGCAGACGAAGTCAACAGACATTCTGTGCACCAACAGACTCCCCCTTGGATGTTGACGAAGTCTTCAGCTCCTGAGTCTTCAGTCTTGGTCTTTTCTCCAACTCTCTGTCTTCACATCATAAGCATTCTTCACAGGTTTAGAATCACAACCTGAATCTAACTTCCATCTTCCCTTTGACTGTTGATCCAGACTCCCCCTTTCACATACTCCCCCTCTCTATATGCTAGAATCTGAGATATCTGGTTCAAGCTTTGTCAATTAGCTTCCGTGGGAAAACCTGAAACCTTCATATTCTCTACCACAACATAAGTTTCACAAATTTATAACACTTAGATTTAAAAACTTACTGGTAGAAATCATTCATTCATTAAATATACTAGTTACATCAAGTTCAAATAAATGACCTTGATTAACTAAACACACGATCTTTCAAAACATTTGTATATAACTTTCAAAGTTTTCAACAAACTCTCAACCCTGTTCATCATGTTTAGCACATGGAATTTTGAATATCAGTCCTTCAACATCAGTTGTCGAAAATCTTTTTGAATTTTCAAAAAAATTTATGCTAAAACACTCCGAAAATCTTTTTGAATTTTTTATTAAAGAAATGCAGTAAAGAAATATATACAAACAATATTTTTGTGAGTTTGTGTAAGAGGATCATATCAGTTTATGAGACAAATCACAAGCACCGTTAAGCTTTAATCATTTTAAGTTCTAAACGATTCACGTATATTGACAATATGTTTGTCCTCTTAAGCTCAATCTAAAAACTTTCGAAATGCTTACCGATACGTTAAAGTATATTAAGATAGCACTAAAATTCTTATGGACCCCACGATCTCAGCATATCCCCTCATCATGCAATACATTGACTCAAGTAATGCCTTTAAACTTTCATCAACTGTGATATGTGCAAAAACAATGCAGAATGTTTAAACATTAACAATCAGGTCGATCTTTCGATATGCAGAGAAAGTCCAATGTTTAAACAAAATAAGAAAATAAAAACAAGTTGAAGTTGTTTAGGCTTTAACCACCAGGTCGATACTTCCGTATACGCAGAGGTGATCCAAAGCTTAAACGAAACACCAAAGAAAATAAAGCAGAACGTTTAGGCAACAACATCCAGGTCGATACTCACGTATACGCAGAGGATGTCCGATGCTTAAACAAAATAAAGAAATAAAACAAGTTTAAGTCTTTGCAAAATGAAATGCACAAAATCACAGCGACTTTTCAGCAAGTTGTGAAAGTTCACAAACTGACCGGTTTTTATGTCTCTCGACATTCAGCGATTACCGAGTAGGCACACAGTCAAGAAGGACAAAACTAAGTACTATGCTTTCAACCATGTTTCCTACTAGAACTAGGCTTTTTCATTTAAGTTTGTATCGTTATCGCAAATCTACTAGTCTAGCTGAGCCTATCGTCACATCATTAGTGAGACCATTTATCACATTTGACATTACATTTCTTTAGCATGCTGTGATAGTCCACTGATTTACTATCATTTCCTCTTATTCACAACCAAACTCATTTTTGATTTTTTCAATGTTTTTGACATTTTCAAATTTTCAAAATTTTTTTTAAAATTTTTCTCCCCCTAAAATCAAAATATGTTTCAATTTTGATTTTCTGAGAAAATTTGAAAACAAACTATACAAGAAACGTAACAAACTGATATCGAATCGCTTCAATTCGCCATTCACTTGGCATAAACAATCAGAACTCCCCCTGACAACAAACTATTTTCCCATTAAGATTTCAAAACACTTAAGTTTATTTTAATCAAAATGGTTTTTCCGGAAAATTAGTTTTGTTTGTCTTTTTACAAACTCGGGGTTCATTTCATCACATTGTTTTCTTCAACCATTTGAAATATTTAACATTTTAGACCCTTATCAACAACTAATACCACATGTAGAAAATCAAGTACAACTTAATATCCCTGATTTACCACTTGTAAATCGAAATATCACCTAAGTGAATTTCTCAAGAAAAATGCCGATACCTGCTCCACACTTACCAACCTGGGAACTCCGGCAAGTCAGGTTTTTCTATTTGAAAAGATTCACCCAAGCCTGACCAGCCTTGGGTTTGACAGTTTTTACCTCAACAAATGGCTCTTCTGGTTTTGACAAACCAGAATCATTACCAACACATGGCTCTTCTGACTTTGACAAGTCAGTTTCATTGCCTAATGGTGGCTTATCTGACTTTGAGACGTCAGATTCATCGCCTGATGGTGGCTCCTTTGTTTTTGAAGAAACAAATTCATCGCCAACCTTCATTGGTATCCAATTCTTACTAGATCTAGGTTTTCCCTTTTTATTAGGCTGTGAAATGAATAAACTTTCACAATCTCTTTTATATTCGAAAACCTTGATCAAGATTTTGTCAGAAAAATTAACTTTCTTTGATTGGTTATCATTTTGATTAGTTAATTTTTCTTTCTTTAACTCCCTTTTTGCTTTCCCATTTGTCCTCAGATTTGTATCTGATGAATTCGTTTTGCTTGCCTTTGCAGTTGGAAAAAGCAATTCATCAGAACTTTTTCTCAGATTACCAGTTTTATCCGAGGATAAAATTTTCTCCAAGTATTCTCTTGCTTTCTTTCTCTTCTTCCTCAGTCTGTCTTTCTGCCCTTGTGAAAGCTTCACTTTCTTTTCTCGAACTTTCTGTTCTTGAACTTTTGGTTCTTGAACTTTCTGTTCTTTGGGCTTGACACTGACTGATTTCTTTTTCATTTTCTGAGATTCAACCCTCGATCTTCCTTTTGATCTCATTGGGCAATCTCTGGCAATATGTCCTTTGATTCGGCAGTTATAGCATCTCCTCGTCTCAAACCACTGATTCTGGCAGTTAACAGCAATGTGTCCTTGAACACCACAAGTGTAGCACACTCTGTTATCGTACCATTCACCACTTTCATACCAAACACCGTCTTCATACCACACACTTAGATCAAAGCATTGATTTGCCTTGTGGTAATCACCATTTCTTTGTTTTCTATCATTGTAATGATTTGTCCTTGAAGAATCTTCATCCCATCTTCTCGTATAAGCTGGATTTGGCTTTTAAGAACTGTGGTCAAACCTGCACCACTTATTACCAACATTTTGTAAGTTTTCATTTTTAGATTTTTGTGATTTTTCAAAATGATTGGATGACTTATCTGATGAGCTTTTATTTTCATTTTTAGGATTTTTCAAATTTTTATCTTTTTGTTTCTGTTCTACACTCTTCTTAACAGGTTTTTGTTTAGAACATTCACCTGTTTCAGTAGATTGCAAAACAGTATTTTTAAATTTTTCTTGTAAATGTAAAAATATTTTTCTTTTCTTTTCTTTTTCATCATCAGATATTTCATCACAATCTTCAATTTTGACTTTGTCAAAATTTGTGACATTGTCACTTATTAGAACTGAATTGATCGGTTTTGGACACTCATATGGTGCCGAAGTTACAAAACCTTTCAATTTCACTTCAAGCTCTTTGATTTTCATCCGAGCTTTTTCAGCTTCTTTTTCAAGTTGAATGATTTTAGCAAGATGAGAATTGATTTCAATTTGTTTTTCAAAATTATCTTTACCAAAAATATCTCTCTCATCTTCTAAAATCTTGATTTGATTTTGAAAATCTTTTTCTTTTTCTTTTAACTTTTCATTTTCCAATTTTATCCAAAAAACGTTTTCATTTTCAATTTTGATTTTTCCAAAATCTTTTTCTTTTTCTTTCAAGTCATTAATTTCCAATGTCAAACTGTCCAAACTACTCAACAGTTTGTCATTTTGTGACTTCAATTTCTCACAATTTTCTCTCATTTCAAGAATCTGTTTATTATCAGATTCTTTCTCATCCTTCAAGCTTTTGATTTCCACTGTCAAATTCTCCACATCTTTCAAGAAATTGAAATTTTCTGCTTTGGATTTTTCGCATTTTGAACACACAACTTCACTTTTCGAAGTTTCATCCTTCTTTGATTATTCATTCTTTGTCATTCCTTCTTTAATCTTTTTGATTAATTCAAGAAATTCATCCAAACTCATATTTTTTGAGTTTCTTTCTATTTCATCTATTAACTCTTTCTTTTTCTTTTTCTCTTCTTCATCTCCCCACCATTTCTTTTGCCAATAATCATCCTCTTCTTTATACTGCTGGATTATAGCTTCGATATCAAGCGTACTATCATCGATCGCAATATTTCCATACTCATCAAGATAACACTCTCTGTCCGGATCCCATCTATTTGCTCTCCTTGCTTCCAGATAGATACGAGAAATTCTAATGATTTGGTTTTCAGCAATCATTTTTCTATATTTATACTTCTGCTCTTCAGTTCGATCGTCTTTCCACGGAATAGGTTCAGATTTTGCCATCTTATACGTACCTGAAAAATCAACAAACAGTTAAAATTTTCTTGATTTTGAAAAACAGCAAGTTTAAGCGAAATCACTTGAAGAGTAAACAGCTTCAAGCGAAATCAGCACTATATAACTGTTCAAGCGAAATCTGATCCAAGTTATGTTTCAAGCGAAATCTAATCCAAGCTATGTTTCAAGCGAAATCTAAAACCAGCTTTGATTCAAGCGAAATCTTCAGTTAATCAATTTCGCTTCAACAATTTCAAGCGAAATCCAGCCAAAATTTTCTGTTTTGAAGCGAAATCAACTATTAATTTCGAACACTTTCAAGCGAAATTCTGTTTTAGGTCATTTTAACAAGTTTTAATCTGAATTTTAGTCCGAATCTTTGTAGGCTTTGTTAAAACTCTATTTTACACGATATACTCGAAAATCAGACCATTTCGACCGTTAAATGTCAATCAAATCAGAAAAGTAAGAGAAGAAGTGAGTAGAGATAAGAAAATCCGGTAGAGTCAAGCTGTAATGTTATGAACTCCTCATCCTGATCTCTGATACCACTTGTTGGTCCGTTCTATGACCTTAAACCGTCAGTTAAGGCAGTTCATCTTTGCGTACGAAGGCGGAATCAACGTAAACAAAGTCATAACAGCTAGTTTCCTTTTAATCTTTCTTTTCTGATTGATATTCGTGCTTGTACAATGTTTTCTGATACAAATCCGTCAGCACTTCGTCTCACACACAATGACCTCTTTCTCTAACAAATGAACCCACACAACCTATTTATAAGCAGATGATTTCGCTTGAGATGGTTTCAAGCGAAATCTTCACCTGTTGATTTCGCTTGAACTTGTTTCAAGCCAAATCTCAAGATGTTGATTTCGCTTGAACTGATTTCAAGCGAAATCTTCAAGATAAACACTTACAAACCCTAATTAAGATCCTATTGTGTGATCATTCAAACAATCCTAGACACAAGACTTAATGCAGACGAAGTCAACAGACATTCTGTGCACCAACAACATCTGCAATCTGAAGAAATGTCTGGCTGATGAAGCACTAGTCATACCACATACAGATGTGCACATCGATGAGAGCTTGAAGTTTGTTGAAAAACCTGTGTTGATCAAGGATCGACAGGTTAAGAAGCTTCGAAGGAAGCATGTACCGATCATAAAAGTAAAATGGGATGCCCGTAGAGGTCCCGAGTACACGTGGGAGGTAGAGTCCATAATGAAAGAAAAGTACCCTCATTTATTTCAGTAAATCTCGAGGTCGAGATTTCTTTTAAGGTGGTGAGGATGTAACACCTCAAAATTTCATGTCCAATATAATATCGACACGTGTCATGAACTTAATCGTGTAAAGGATTGCTTTAGAAGGACTAAAGTTGACAAACAAGGAAAGTATGTGAATATAAGGGTTCAAAATGTCAACAATGGATAAATATACTTTACAATAACCCTACATGATGTTTATACCCTTAAACGAATGAATCATGGATCATACGAAGCTAATTGTGAAAGAAAGTGAGAGATTACAAAACTACAGGGGTTAAATGTGTCAACATGTTTAAAGTATACCTCTGAGTGGCCTTTTAGCAAACCCGAGGCTTTGTAACGATTAATTATGCTCACTATAATGCATGATAAAAATTTCACCAAGTTTCGTTATCGTATGAGAAAGTTATGATAAAATTCGTATACGAGGGGTTAAAAGCGTCAACGTTGAAATTTATGACTTTTCGGGTGATCAAAACTTAATCAAGGACTTAACAAAGTTGGTATAAGTCTTGATGTCCTTAGAAATCAATTTAGAGGGCTCAAAGTGCAAAACAAGAAGTTAAAACAACTTTTAAAAGGACCGGGGGCCAAAAATTCAATAAATGAAAACTTGTTGACATGAAGCCAGGCCTCACACGGGGCGCGTAAGGCTTGCCCAAGGCCTTACGCGGGCCGCCTCGGCCTCCCAGATACAGAAAAACATGACAGGTGTCTGTCCAGCCCGTTTAACCGACTCAAATCACTTGTTTTCAATACCATGTGCAGCACAAACTGGTTTTTAGGCCCTAGGGACACTTGTAATTGATCAGGGATCAATCCTAGTGTTGTTTGGCATCATCTTGATCAATCAATGATCACTATATAAAGGCCTCATTGTGCAACTTTTGATCATTCATTCCAAACTCAACTCTTGAAGATTTCTGGAGCTCAAGGCCACTCCCTAAGCATCATTAGTCGTGCATTGGACCTTGGTAAGCTTCCTTAACCTTCCTTAATCGTGTTTTACTTAGTTAATTAGGTTAAAGTCAAACCATCGTAATTAAGGTTTGACTTAACGATTAATCACTAATGGTCCAGTGATTAGTCAAATTGAAAGTAGTTATAAGTTGGTAATTATGTGGGCATTAAACCCTTAAAAGGGCACCCTCTGATTCCCGCTCTAACTAGGTCATTTGTCGGGTCAAAGTTCGTTATAAAAAGTCAACAGAAACTTAATTTTTGAATTAACGCATAATTAGCAATGTAGGAGACGTATAACCTGTTTTACCACTCATATAACTTAGTAATCAATGCAAGAACATGTCTAAGCATGTCCGACCCGACAATTTTCAGTTAGGACCGGTTCGGAACCGAAAGTCGCATAATTTGACCATTGCCTTGACTTTCAATTCTGACCCATTTTAGCATGATTTAGAAATGCCTTAGAGCTCCGTTAGGACCAGCTTGTATGATAGTATAACCCTCTGCGATTATACTAATTGACTCGTTGATTGTCCGATGTTTCCATTAAATGCCTAATGTTGACCAATATGCCCATTTGACCTTAAAACGAGAATTTTGGAAATGTGAGAGGACAAAAATCTTTGTTACTGATTTATAAACATGTCCCTAAATTTTCACATCAGTTTGAGGTCTAGATTAGGAGTTATGCTCAATAGCGTAATTAGAAAGCTTTTTATTAATTAAACGGCGTAATTAGCATAAAGCCTATCTAACCCCAATTTTTGACACCAAACTTTTACCCACAGATGTAATATAATATTTTGGGATTTTTGAAGATTTTTAATTATTTTTAAACTGATCATAACCTAAGGTTATTGCCTTGATTCGGTAAATACCGATTATACCCTTTTTGCTTATAAAATGAGTTTTACATAACATTTAGACACCAAACCTTTGGCTACTGATTTTATATGATAAATGAAGTATGTTGAACTTTATAAACTGATCAGAAAACCCAGATTTCCAGTTATGACCCGGAAATCGCTTAAAACGGCTTTTTACGCGTATTAAACACATAGTATGGGTTTAAAACCATTTTGTCATATAAGACTTATCACCAACTGATATAACCTATTAAATTAAGTTGTTTTACTGATTATTATAGACCTGAATCTCAGAATTATAATTAATCTCTTTTATAATCTTTTAATTGACCAAAATACCCCTACGGGGCTTAATTTGATATTAAACTCGTTTTGGGCATAATGAAAGGTATCCTAATGATATCACCACATATTTAAAGCATATTAACTTAGGAAACCTGTTCGTGACTCATTTGGTTACCCGTTATGTGTTATTCGCGTTCGGATCGGTTTATGTAACTAGTTTGCATAAATTGACCGAAACGGGTCAAACCCTATCATTTTCATCTCAAAATCCAGAATGTGTTTAGTTTACCCATATTATACAAGTCTTCAAACTTTTCGGGACTAAATCACACTCTAATCCGATCTTCGCTTAATCTTGCGTTTTGAACCGTATACCTTTCTTTAAAACTAACCGGTCTAAGTTTAGGCTTAATTAAGACCCGTTAGGAATCTAATAGGTTATTAAAACCTTCGTTCCAGATTAGGAGCCCAGTAAAAGCTATGTGCACTTGCTGTTGTGATTTATACTTTGCTCAGGTAAATACTTTTAACTTATTTTCCCTATACGTGCTTGGGGTACGGTATTATAATATCGCTTGGTCGGGTATGAAGTCATACAATCAGATATTGATTAAAGAGATGCATAACCCGTTTTATTCTGTCTTGTTTGATGCAATGCCTTTGGGGGGGGTTAATGACCGTGTCCTGGATATCCTCGGCTCATTCATTAGAAATGGCCACAACTTAAGCACGGGGTGTAGGCATACACCTGACAGTTGTGTATATAAAAAGGTAGTCCACAAGAAGGGTATCTTCTTGTGGGTATTATACCAAGTGGTGTGTCTATTAATATAATTAAACCGGCTCTTCTAACCGGGTCCTAAATGGACGACAAACATGTAAAACTGTATAAAAGTTTATTTTAAATAATTATCCCGAGTTATTAAAAGATATTTGTGCCGTGTGCATTCAAACTAATTTTCTGAAACTCTTTTCAAAATGAGTCAGTTAATTGTATTTACCAGTGTAAACTGACGTATTTTTCCAAAAAGGTTAAGTGCAGGTACTATACGAAATAGGCTGGCTACTCCAGGCATCAATAATCAAGTCTTGCAAGCTCTAGATGTTAAAGTCTGTTGAACAATGATCTTATTTATATTTTGATCCGCCTGTGAATCTTTTACAGTCCGTTGTAATACTTTGATATTACTACTTATTCGGTTTGTACTGTGATTCATACCTTTTGCTTCCGCTGTGCATTTATAAATTGTGTTGTTTGACTATGATGATATCAACTACGTCACGATACTCCCCACCGGGCCTACCAGTAATACGTGAAAATATCGGGGTGTGACAGGTTGGTATCAGAGCCAACACTGAGTGAATTAAACACTAGCCTTTTGTGTTTAATCTCAGTTATACAGTTGCACATTCCTAAATTTTCGAGTCTAGACAAGGAACTTAGGACTAATCCAAATTGTTTTTTTTTCTAACTTTGTCCTTTATATTTCTTTGTTGTATCTTTCATTTGTTTGACAGGAAATATGCCACCTCAGTTCCGAAGAGGAGGACGAGGCAAGGGGCCAATCAACACCCCCAACGATCACGAGGCGGGGCCTTCACACCGGCGAACTCCTTTTGCTACCATGAGTGCCGATCCTCAAGGAAACTGGAGGACCTATTTGGAGCCCGCTAGGCGATCTGCCTCGTTTAGCTCAACGCCTCCTCATCGTCACTCCTTTGGGCCGCAATCAGAGAACGAGCCCGAAGACTCACGCCACTCCTTCTTGCCATTGCAGCGATCCCTTTCGCACCATTCCTTTGGAGACCCCACTCCTGTCTTCCAGGGCCGGTTCAACCCGGCAAACTATATAGAATAACCAGTGGGTTTTAACCCACTAGGACCTGAAGACCATTTCTCAGGAGACCATGCAATGGATATAGATGAAGACACGGATCCTGTTGAACCACCTTCTGGGACACCTACTCACCCCATCGAGATCTCTGATGGGTCATCCTTCCATGAATCACCTTACCATGGCCCAGACAGCTACCAGGCGACATTTAACAAGCATGAATGGTACTTTACACCCTCTCACCATTCATCGCCTCACCACCAGCAGCAGGATCCCTCCGAGGATTCGCGTTTCGTGGCAGTCACGCCACCGCCACCACCACCGCCAGTTCATCAAGCACCTCCAGAACCACCAAGGCGTAGAAGAACAGGCGCACGAATGTCCGTGCAAGAAAGGGGTTTTCACTTTAGCACCCCCCATCACTCAAGTGGCAGTCACTATCCGCCACTGCATGAAGACCCACAAATGGATGGGCCTTCAAATCCAGTTTCAGAGGTGAATTCTGCACCTATTGCGCCACCACCATTGGGTTTTGATAACTCGATTCCTACATACGCCGGTTCAACGGCGTACAATCCATTTGAACAGCCGGCTCACACTAACTACAACTATGCTGAAGCCGATCCATATCTTGTAGCAGCAAACTACAACGCCCTTCATCCTGAAGGACCATACGGAGCCCCCTGGGGAGTGGGATACCCAGCTCGTGGGTATCAAACACCTGCTCAACCTCAATTCCAGCACCAGTCGCAGCCACCACGGTTTTCCCCACCGGAACAGGAGGAAATCCTCCACAGGCTAAACAGGGTGGAACGAGAATTTCAAGAAGAGCGTAGGAACAACCGGGGATTCCTCAAGGGCCTAGCAAGCTTGTTAAAAGGAAAGAAGAAGAGGGATCATTGAATCCCTATATGTATTGTTGTATTTCCTTATTTCAATCAAGTCCATGCGTGGACTTGTCTTTCTTTAGTCCCTGCGTGGACGTGTCTTTCTTTAGTCCCTGCATGGACTTGTCTTTTTAGTCCCTGCGTGGACATCTATCTTAGTAATCAGTCCCTGCGAGGACTTGTATTATCAGTTTAGCTCCTGCGTGGGCAAGTTATTTCTGTCAAAAGTCTCGTTTAGGGCAATATGTACTCCTTTTAATGTTTAATGGAATGTTAAATTTAAAAATTTCATTTTTGTCATTATATGCATAAATATATTATACATGAAATAAACAAATAAAAAAAATCATTCCTCTTAAAATAATCTGCCTATTAAATATTAAATAAGAATCTTAAAGGTATAACCTAGCCTGCATGTCTCTATAAGACTTGGCCAAGATGGTAAGACCTGTTTAAAAAGATTCAAATCCTTGTTAACATCTGAAAACATGTTAACACTCCTGGCAGACGTGATTCGTTAAAATCACACACGTCATTCTTGTAATTGGATTCTTCAAAAGATTCCTAACCTAACTTGATGATCTATAAATCGTGGGTTTAAATCATCAATTAAGATGATCATATATTAAGCATCCATTGGTAATGTAGTGCCTACGGGCCATACTCATTGTCCTATACGGCAAAAGACAGTGGTAGTCTACGACTCCCTGTCAGAGAAAGGCAATGAACTATGTTCAAACCTTAATGCCTTGATTCTCTGAAATCATGGCATATGATTTAGAATGTCCCTGTGACTAGGCCTTTTATGCCACTGATAATATTGTTATTGTTTTATAATTAGGATAAATTATGATTAACAAATTAACCAAATATGGTCTATGTTTACCATGGTTAAGGAATTGCCATAAAAAGACAATTCCATAATAAACTCCCAAATAAATTATTGTCAATATCTTATGTAACAGTTCAAACTATGTGGCTGACTCGGATGAGATCAACAGTCACCCAAGGGAGGATCATAATAAAACCCGAATTAACATAGCGGGTGCAGAACTGCAAGCATTAATAGACAATGCTGTTACAAAAGCTATAGAGCGGCAGTATAATGAATCTAGCGGGACTCGAAGTAGGACCCGATCCGCACCGTATTCCAAGCCTAAGACTCATTCAGAGGCTCACAGCAAGCCGCCCTCTAAGGAAGATGAGACAAAGAAAGATGATGATCGACATTCCTCAAACCAAAATAGTGTTCCATCCAAGAGGATAGTATTTGATGATAAACCACGTACCAAGTCCTGTACTTATAAGTACTTTGTTTCCTGCAAACCCCGGGATTTCAATGGGGAGAAGGGGGCAATTGACTGTATGACTTGGTTAGATGAAATGGACACCGTGGTCGATATCAGCGGTTGTGCTGAAAGGGATGTAGTGAAGTATGTATCCCAATCATTCAAGGGAGAGGCATTAGCATGGTGGAAGTCTCTCATTCAAGCAGCTGGAAAGATCACACTCTACAATCTGACATGGGATCAGTTTGTTGCTCTCATTAAAGAGAATTACTGCCCTCAGCATGAGGTTGAAAGAATTGAGTCAGATTTCTTATCGTTGGTTATGAAAAACCTAGATTTCCAAGCTTATCTTACAAGCTTCAACACGATGTCAAGATTGGTTCCTTACCTTGTGACACCAGAATCCAAAAGGATTACTCGCTTCATGTCACGGCCCCCGATCCGGTTTGACCCATTTCAGGAGCCGCAGGACAGAAAAACTCGTGGTATTTATTTAATAGCGGAAGTTTTCTTCAGGATCTTTTTAAAACTGAAATTTCCCGATTATTTTATTTCATAACTCGGGATAAAACCCGGTAATTTACAATCGTATGATTTCACTGAGAAATCTTTATTTTACAAAACATGTTTCTTTATTTTATATTGAGCCACTTCCTTAAGCTTGTAGTGCTTCACGGCACTTTTCCTGGATCACAACAGATCACCTGAAACATGTTTGAAAAAGGTTTTGTCAGCGGGAAATACTGGTGAATCATTCTTTTTACTAAAACGACCCATTTGTTATAATTTACAGTATTAAGGGTGATTACATTGTTTCTATATCAACCAACTACCCACAGTATTTGTCACTCGACTTGTTTCTGTGACTGTGGTCAGATCACCCATTGGCTAACTCGTTGTCCAATGGTGACGGGAAATAAGTAATGTATACAATACCCCACATACCGGCTGTAATTTGTTGATTACAAAGACTTAATCCCTGTAATTATAACCTTGAAAATAAACATGCTTTTGTAAACAAATTTGATAAAAAGAGAATGACTCACATTGCAGATTTAATTGAGCAGAGCCTAGCCTACTGATTAGCCTTTTGACCTAAATTAATAACATGCACACGAACTCGGTTAGTAACTAATACAGCATTTACGATAACTCACGAGATTAAACACTCACATCGAATGACAAAGTGCGATACTTAGACATCCATTGAATTAACAACGAATGACAAAGCAATAACCCTAATGTGGGCAGCACTTAAACATCCATTGGATAGTTTAATCGATCGGACATTGAATCGTAGCAGCGATCGAGTTAATACCCAGTATCGGAGCAACGCCTCGCTAATTAATTACTATTTTCGACTTCAGAGTGCTATCAATTCGTTTTTACGAAAAGATTTGGACACCAGTGGATTGTGCAAGTGACGGGCTATTTATAGGTAAAATTAGGGTTTCACGCGGCCCGCGTAAACCCTTAGCCTAACCTTACGCAACCCGTGTAGCCGCCCAATCTACGAATAGGCTTGACAAGTCATGAGTAGACTAGCCAGGTGGTCGCTACGTGGATTCGGAACACTTATCCGGTCAACACCGGTTTGACGCGGCCCGCGTAAGACCAAATATGTCTTTTACGCGGCCCGCCTGAAACCTAGAATTTTGTTTTTCTTGCTTTTTAATGTAGGATAAGGTTTCAGGGGTCCGGGTTTATACTTACGGGTATTTTTAAGGCAGTTTTGAGAGTCCTTACATTCTCCCCACCTTATTTAGAATCTCGTCCACGAGATTCATTGGAATAAGTGAGGATACTTTCGCTTCATTTCTGATTCCAACTCCCAAGTGTATTCAGGTCCTCTCTTTGAGTCCCACTTGACTTTGACAAGTACTAACCGTTTGTGTTTGAGAAATTTCACCTTTTTGTCTTCTATTTGAAGAGGTTTCTCAACAAACTTTAACTTTTCGTTTATCTCTATATCTTGAAGAGGTACTACCAAAGATTCGCCTGATAGGCATTTCTTGAGGTTGGATATATGAAATACATCATGTACTCCGGCTAACTCTTCTGGTAGTTGTAAACGATAAGCAACTGGTCCTATACGTTGGATCACTGGAAATGGTCCTACGTATCTTGGACTTAGCTTTCCTTTCTTACCGAATCTAACTATTCCTTTCCAAGGAGATACTTTCAATAGTACTTTGTCTCCAATTTGAAATTCCAACGGCTTCCTTCTATTGTCTGCATAACTTTTTTGACGATCTCGAGCCATCTTCAGTCTTTCCTTGATTTGAGAAATTTTGTCGGTCGTTTCTTGCACTATTTCAAGACCTGACAATTGACTTTCTCCTATTTCTGCCCAACAAACTGGAGTTCTGCACTTTCTTCCATATAGTGCTTCAAATGGGGAAGTTTCAATGCTTGAATGATAACTATTGTTATAGGAGAATTCAATTAATGGTAAATGATCGTCCCAATTTCCACCAAAATCTATCACACATGCTCTGAGCATGTCTTCTAGAGTTTGGATTGTCCTTTCACTTTGTCCGTCTGTTTGAGGATGATATGCAGTGCTTAGATTTAATCGAGTTCCCATTACTGCTTGAAAACTTTTCCAGAAATGCAAAGTGAAACGACTATCCCTATCTGATACAATGGAGAGTGGAACTCCATGTAAGGATACAATTTCATCTACATACAATTTTGCCAATCTTTCCATGCTAAAGGTTTCTTTCATAGGTAGAAAATGAGCTGATTTGGTTAATCGATCCATAATTACCCAAATCGCATCATTACCTTTTCTGGTTTTGGGCAACTTGGTAACAAAATCCATTGTTATGAGTTCCCATTTCCATACAGGCATTTCTAGTTGTTGTAGTAGACCTGAAGGTTTCTGGTGTTCTGCCTTAACTTATGAACAAGTAAGACACTTAGAAACATATTGAGCTATATCCTTTTTCATACCTATCCACCAGAAATTACTTCTTAAATCTTGATACATCTTATTGTTTCCTGGATGCGTGGTATACCTAGATTTATGGGCTTCTTCTAAAATCTTATTTCTTAATTCTCCCTGCTTAGGTACCCAAATTCTTCTTTTGTGGAATCTCCAAATTCCATCAGCTCCTTGTTCTAATTCTTTTATTCGTCCATTCATTCCTTCAGCATCATCCTTGATTGCTGTTTCTTGGAATGCTTTATTTGTTCCATTAAATCTAACTGTAGATTTAATCTAAGAGCACGAACTCGTCGTTGTTTCTCATGATACTTACGACTTAAGGCATCTGCAACTACATTTGCCTTTCCTTCGTGATACTGAATATTGCAGTCGTAGTCACTTAGAATTTCCATCCATCTCCTTTGCCTCGTGTTTAACTCTTTTTGCCCGAATATATATCTTAAACTTCTATGATCTGTATAGACAGTAAATTTACTTCCGTACAGATAATGTCTCCAAATCTTAAGAGCAAAAATTATGGCTCCTAACTCTAAGTCATGAGTTGTATAATTTTCCTCGTGCTTTTTCAATTGTCTTGAAGCATACGCAATTACCTTCTTGCGTTGCATTAGCACACATCCTAATCCTAGTTTTGAAGCATCACAGTAAACTTCAAAATCTTCTGTTCCTTCTGGCAAAGCTAAAATTGGGGCATTTGTTAACTTTTGCTTTAGAATCCTAAAAGCTTCTTCTTGCTTAGGTCCCCATTCAAACTTAACTGCTCTACAGGTTAGCTTAGTTAATGGTACAACTATCTTGGAAAAATCCTTGATAAATCGTCTACAGTATCCGGCTAAACCTATAAAACTTCTAATTTCCATTGCGGATTGCGGAACCTTCCATTTAGTAATTGCTTCTATCTTAGCAGGATCTACGTGAATACCTCCGTGATTCACCATGTGTCCTAGGAATTGCACTTCTTGCAACCAAAATTCACACTTCGAGAATTTGGCGTACAACTTTTCTTTTCTTAACAAAGTTAAGAGTGCATGCAAATGCTCACAATGCTCGTCCTGACTTTTTGAATAAATAAGTATATCGTCAATAAAAACAATTACAAATTTATCCAAATACGGTTTAAATATTCTATTCATCATGTCCATGAATGCGGCAGGAGCATTCGTTAACCCAAAGGGCATGACTGTAAACTCGTAATGACCATACCTAGTCCTGAAAGCAGTTTTAGGTATGTCTTCTTCTTGTACCTTCAATTGATGATATCCGGAACGTAAGTCGATCTTAGAAAAATATTTAGCTCCTTGAAGTTGATCAAAAAGATCATCAATCCTAGGTAATGGGTATCGATTCTTAATTGTAACCTCATTCAATTCTCTATAATCAATACACATTCTCATCGAACCATCCTTTTTCTTTACAAACAACATTGGTGCTTCCCATGGGGATGAACTAGGTTGTATGAATCCTTTACTTAGTAATTCATCTAATTGCTTTTTCAGTTCTAACATTTCTGTGGGTGCTAACCGATAAGGTGCCTTGGCTATCGGTATAGTTCCTGGAATTAGATGAATTCTAAATTCTACTTCCCTGTTTGGTGGTAATCCTGGTAACTCTTCTGGGAATACATCTGAGTATTCTGAGACTACAGGAATCTCCTTAAGTTCTTTACCCTTAGTACTAATGATTACTGAAATCATATATACTATTCCTTGTTTTCGTTCATAACTAGCAACTTTCATTACTGATATGAACTTCATGGGTTTTTGTGGTTTATCTCCTGTAATCCGGATTACTTCTCCGGTAGGTGCCTGAATTTCTATGGAATTTTTATCACAATTGATTCGAGCATGGTTAGCTACTAACCAATCCATTCCTAGCACAACATCGAATTCAGCTAATTTCATAGGTAACAGGTTTGCAGAGAATTTATGACCTAAAAGTTCTATATTTCCTTCCCGCAAAACCTTATCTATTTTAACTGAATTCCCATTTGCCGTTTCGACTGTAAAAATCTGCCTAAGGTTGATTAAAGGTAAATTAAGAGCTTGGCAGAATGAAGTATTAATAAAACTTTGGTTTGCACCAGAGTCAAATAATACTTTGGCGTAAATGTTGTGAACTAGGAACGTACCAGCTATTACATCTGGAATGAGTTCTGCCTCCTGAGTAGTTAATTGGAATGCACGAACATTCTTCTTGGTAGTTCTGTCGGCTGGTTTAGATTTGTTGTCTGCTGGTTTAACCAATTTAGGGCATTCTGGCTTAAAATGTCCTGTTTCTCCACAGTTATAGCAGATTCTTGTTTTCTTCCTGCAGTCTTCTTCGCGATGTCCTATGGCTTTGCAAAAGTTGCAGGTCACATTACATCTTCCATAATGTTTCTTTTTGCAATTTCTGCAGAACGGCGAAGTTGAAGATTGCCCTGTTCCTCTTCTCTTGAAGTTGCTATTATTACCCATCCGAAATCCTTGGGTAATTTTCTGAGCCAGTTCTTTTTTCCTATTTTCATCTCTTGTGCGTACCAGTTCGTCAGTTAGGGTGTTAGCTAATTCTACCGCATCGTCAATAGTGTGGGGTCTCGCAGCTTTAACGATATTACGGGTTTCGCTAATTAATCCCCAAATATAGCGAGAAATGAGTACCGGTTCTGGCGAAGCCAGTGTTGGTACCACTCTAGCATATTCAAAGAATGTCGAAGTATAACTGCGACAATCTACACCCAGCATTCGATGATTTAGGAATTTATTTGCCATTTGATCTTTTTCATACTCGGGACAGAATTTTCTTTCTACAAGATTCTTAAATTCTTCCCATTTCATGGCATATGCCTCGATCCTTCTTTTAGCTTGTAACACAGTGTTCCACCATTCTAGTGCCCCTTCTTTAAAAAGATTTGACGCATACATAACTTAATCTTCCTCAGCACATTTACTTATAGTGATCACTGCCTCAGTTTTCTCTAACCAACGTAGTGCTGCAATAGCCCCTTCATTACCTGCAAACTCAGCAGGTTTACAGGCAAGAAATTCTTTGTAGGTGCAACCAGGTATTGCAGTTTTCATTTTCTTGAAAATTGGGGCTTGCAGATCATTATTGTTATTATTAATATGATTGCCTCCTCCGTTTATACTATTACTGAAATTGTCGCCTTGTGTACGTTTACTAGGAATGATTGATTGAGGTTTAACAGGTTTCTGGACAGCAGCAACGATTGCTGGAATAGCATTGGCTATTCCTTGTGCAACGATATCCTCGATATCTTGCCTATTTAACAATTGCTCTTCCTGATTTTGCTCAGATTGATTTACTTCATTTACTGGTTCATTACCAATGTTTGCCATCTGATAATTTAAATAGTTAATATAGAATAAGAAACAATCCAATATAACAATTAATCGCACATAATCACTTAAACAAATATACAACCAGAATTGTTTATTTTCCAAATTTTCATTTATTTTATAGATTATATTATGCTTCCATGTACATTTTTATCTTACAACCGTTTTATTGTTTATTTTATACATACTGATTTTTGTTAATATTACTGTTATTATACAAACACAGATTCACCACCCACTTCTCTCTCGTCAACTTGCATCTTTAATAACGATGTTCCCTTTCATCATATTTCCATGAAATTTGTCCTCCTATCTCTCGGATCCTATTCCCAGCATCCATCAGCTCTTCGCCAAAATGGCGGAGTTCAGCCATATTCTCATTACTAATCGGTGGATTTGGTAGAGGTTCTGGATTGAACTGGGGAAAAAAGGAATAAGGACTGTTGATAAGGTTTTGGAATTGCCAATCATTAGTCCACCATTCATCCATTCCTAGAGGTTGGGTGTGGATTATTGGTTCTGGAATTGCTGGTTACAAGTTCATTGGAATTTGGGTTTCAATAGGATGAGTAAAAACATTTTTATTGACAGGCTTAATAGTATCACAGCTTGTCAATATAAAATCTAACTCCTCCTGCAATGTCATTTCTTGAGTTTGCTTAGAGCTTTCTCCAATTTCTATCTTGGTTTGTCTAGAACCTTCTCCATACTCCATTTCCATCTGCCTAGAATATTCCCCAAACTGTATTTCAATCTGCCTAAAATCTTCCCCGTCTTCAATCCCCAATTCCTGCTGACTAGAACTTTCCCCGGTTTCAATTTCTTTTCCTTTTTCTAAGGGATTGTTTATTTTAGGAATCTTCATAGTGGCAGGTTTTCTTCTACGCACACGCCTCCATCCCACCAATCTCCTCCTTTTCTTGGGCTTGGGTTTCTCTGGAGGTGGAGCATTGAATTCTATAGGTTCTTCTATGTCTGGTATGTACCTATTGAAATCCCTAGAAACCTCTATTTTTACCGGATAGAGATTTAAATTCTGAAGGGCTTCAGACAAGTCACTCATGCTGTTTGCAAAATACAAAGCTTTACTAAGTTAAAATTTTATAACAAATTTCATAAATAACCTTTAAATATTATTTCATATCGTGTGATTGATTTAACACAAAGATAATTAAAACACACCAGGGTTTACTATAACTTATTTATTTTACTGGATAATATTTCTGGCTTGTAAGTGATGAGGTTGCTAAAACTTAAATCAAAATATTTAAAGATTCGCATTTACTGCTACAGTGGCTAGCATATAGAGATCCGCCCATTTTTCATCTAACTTGTCTTCCCAAGGTGATTTACTGGTTAATTCCTGGGTTTCTTGTTTAACCTTCTTTTCTCGAAATTTCTTTATTTTCTCCTGACTTTTCTTAAAAATCAAATTTCTTTTATTGGGAGAAAGTGGTTCCTCATATTGTGCCTTTCGCACAAATATTCCTTCTTCAGGAATTACAGAGTGATTTGAGGATTTGGTTTGGGATGAACTTCACTTCTCGTTGGAAGACCTATCTAATTTAAGATAGATATTTGAAAGCTTTTGCTTACCCATACTGTACACAAATATTTAATTAATAAAACACATAATCACAAAATAGCAATTAATAAAATTAAGTATTTTCTAAATACTTATTTGGCTTAAATCCGTGGCTCTGATACCACCTTTTTCTGTCACGGCCCCCGATCTGGTTTGACCCGTTTCAGGAGCCGCGGGACAGAAAATCCCGTGGTATTTATTTAATAGCGGAAGTTTTCTTCAGGATCTTTTTAAAACTGAAATTTCCCGATTATTTTATTTCACAACTCGGGATAAAACCCGGTAATTTACAATCGCATGATTTCACTGAGAAATCTTTATTTTACAAAACATGTTTCTTTATTTTATATTGAGCCACTTCCTTAAGCTTATAGTGCTTCACGGCACTTTTCCTGGATCACAACAGATCACCTGAAACATGTTTGAAAAAGGTTTTGTCAGCGGGAAATACTGGTGAATCATTCTTTTTACTAAAATGACCCGTTTGTTATAATTTACAGTATTAAGGGTGATTACATTGTTTCTATATCAACCAACTACCCACAGTATTTGTCACTCGACTTGTTTCTGTGACTGTGGTCAGATCACCCATTGGCTAACTCGTTGTCCAATGGTGACGGGAAATAAGTAATGTATACAATACCCCACATACCGGCTGTAATTTGGTGATTACAGAGACTTAATCCCTGTAATTATAACCTTGAAAATAAACATGCTTTTGTAAACAAATTTGATAAAAAGAGAATGACTCACATTGCAGATTTAATTGAGCAGAGCCTAGCCTACTGATTAGCCTTTTGACCTAAATTAATAACATGCACACGAACTCGGTTAGTAACTAATACAGCATTTACGATAACTCACGAGATTAAACCCTCACATCGAATGACAAAGTGCGATACTTAGACATCCATTGAATTAACAACGAATGACAAAGCAATAACCCTAATGTGGGCAGCACTTAAACATCCATTGGATAGTTTAATCGATCGGACATTGAATCGTAGCAGCAATCGAGTTAATACCCAGTATCGGAGCAACGCCTCGCTAATTAATTACTATTTTCGACTTCAGAGTGCTATCAATTCGTTTTTACGAAAAGATTTGGACACCAGTGGATTGTGCAAGTGACGGGCTATTTATAGGTAAAATTAGGGTTTCACGTGGCCCGCGTAAACCCTTAGCCTAACCTTACGTGGCCCGCGTAGCCGCCCAATCTACGAATAGGCTTGACCAGTCACAAGTAGACTAGCCAGGTGGTCGCTACGTGGATTCGGAACACTTATCCGGTCAACACCGGTTTGACACGGCCCGCGTAATACCTAACTTGTCTTTTACGCGGCCCGCCTGAAACCTAGAATTTTGTTTTTCTTGCTTTTTAATGTAGGATAAGGTTTCAGGGGTCCGGGTTTATACTTACGGGTATTTTTAAGGCAGTTTTGAGAGTCCTTACACTTCATCAGGGGTTTAACCCCAGAAATCAAAGCCAGTGTTAAGGCTTCAAGACCTACTATGTTCAGATCAGCAGCTGGCCTATCTTTGTCTCTTACCTTAGATGCGGTCAGGTTAAGATCACTAAAGAATTCTGAAGAAGGTAAGAGAAAGCGTGAGGATGATAACTCACGTCGTTCAGACAAGAAACACAAAGGGAACCCTGAGAACAAGAAGAGTTCAGGGTTCAACAAAGGTAACCAACAGTCGGGTGAGAAACCCAGATGTAAAGTTTGTCTGAAACATCACTTTGGGAAGTGTAGAATGGAGTCGAACTCGCAGACACAATCAAGGACTTTTGCATGTGGGATATGCAAGTCCAAGGAACACAAGACCTTGGATTGCAAAAAGTTGAAGGATGCGACCTGCTACAACTGCAACGAGAAAGGGCACATTAAGTCGAACTGCCCAAAGTATGCCAAGAAACCAGAAGAAGGTAAAAAGACCAACGCTGGAGTCTTCAGAATGGATGCTAAGGAGGCAGTGCAGGATCATAACGTGATAAAAGGTACCTTTCTTATAAATGAGGTTTATGCAAGGGTATTGTTTGATTCAGGGGCGGATAAGTCATTTGTAGATAATGAGTTTTGTAAGTTGTTGAATTTACCTGTTAAAACCCTAAGTGTGAAATATGAGGTGGAATTAGCTGATGGTACCTTAGAAACCGCCTCAACCGTATTAGATGGATGTTTCATATCCATTAGGAACCACTCTTTTCCGTTATCCTTACTTCCTTTGAAGTTAGCTGGTTTCGATATAGTAATAGGCATGGATTGGTTGTCTCGCAACCAAGCCCAGATCGTTTGTGCTAAGAAGCAAGTAGTTGTCAAAACTCCACATGGCGAGCCTTTGACAATCCAAGGAGATACTAAGTACGGAATGCCTGAGCAAATGTCCATGCTCAAGGCATCAAGGTGTTTGAAGAAGGGTTGTCTTATCTACATGGCACAAGTAACCATTGATGAACCAAAGCCTAAGATCGAAGACATACCTATTATCTCTGAATATCTAGAAGTATTCCCTGAAGAACTACCTGGTTTACCCCCAGATAGACAAGTGGAGTTCAGGATTGTCATTATTCCTGGAGCAGCACCTGTTGCAAGAGCACCTTACAGATTGGCACCAATGGAGATGAAAGAGTTGAGAACCCAACTGGATGAATTGTTAGCCAATGGATTTATTAGACCCAGCTCATCTCCGTAGGGAGCACCAATCCTGTTTGTGAAGAAAAAGGATGGGTCGATGCGTCTGTGCATCGATTATCGAGAACTTAACAAAGTTAATATTAAGAATCGGTATCAATTGCCCAGGATCGACGACTTGTTCGATCAGCTTCAAGGAGCAAGTTACTTTTCCAAGATCGACTTAAGGTCGGGATATCATCAACTAAAGGTCAAGGATGAAGATGTACATAAGACTGCATTTCGGACTCGTTATGGTCATTACGAGTTCTTAGTGATGCCTTTTGGACTCACTAATGCACCAGCCGCATTCATGGATCTCATGAACCGCGTCTGCAAGCCCTACATGGATAAATTTATCATCGTCTTCATCGATGATATTCTTATTTACTCAAAGAATCTAGCTGACCATGAGAAGCACCTCCATTGCATTCTGAAACTGCTTCATTGAGAAAAACTCTACGCCAAATTCTCTAAGTGTGAATTTTGGCTTCGTTAAGTCCAATTTCTTGGACATGTGGTTAGTGAACGCAGAATCCAGGTAGATCCCGCTAAGGTTGAAGCTGTCATGAATTGGCAAGAGCCGAAGACACCCACAGAGATTCGCAGCTTCTTGGGATTGGCAGGATATTACAGGCGTTTTATTGAAAAATTTTCAAGGATTGCTGCACCCCTAACTTCTTTAACTAGGAAGAATATTAAATTCGACTGGGGACCGAAGCAACAAGAATCCTTTGATATCCTTAAGCAGAAGCTAAGCAATGCACCTGTGTTGACGTTGCCTGATGGAATAGAAGATTTTGTGTTATATTGTGATGCATCACACACCGGGATGGGATGTGTGCTTATGCAGAAAGGCAAAGTTATTGCCTATGCTTCACGTCAGTTAAAGGTGCATGAAAAGAATTACACCACCCATGACTTGGAGTTGGGTGTCGTTGTATTTGTACTGAAGCTATGGAGGCACTATTTATATGGTATCAAATGTGTGATCTATTCTGATCACAAGAGCCTCCAGCACCTGTTTAACCAAAAGGATTTGAACATGAGGCAACGACATTGGATGGAAACTTTGAATGATTATGACTGTGAAATAAGATACCATCCCGGCAAGGCGAATGTAGTCGCCGATGCCTTGAGTAGAAAGGAAAGAGTAAAGCCTATAAGAATCAATGCTAAGAGCATTGAGATAAAGAATAGTTTGAATGAAAGGTTGTTAGCTGCGCAGAAGGAAGCTGTGCTGGAAGCTAACTATCTTGATGAAAAGCTAGAAGTAACTAAAGAACAGTTATCCTATGGCAACGATGGAATTCTGAGGTTGAATGGACGAATATGGCTTCGAGTTTATAGAGGACTTCGAGATGTTATCCTCCAGGAAGCCCACAGTTCTAAATACTCTGTTCATCCTGGAGCTGACAAGATGTACCAGGATCTGAAAGCAAATTTTTGGTGGATAGGCTTGAAGAAGTCTATTGCTGCCTATGTAGCTAAATGTTTGATGTGTACGCAAGTCAAAGCTGAACATCAGAAGCCGCCAGGTTTGCTACAACAACCTGAACTTCCCACGCGGAAGTGGGAAATGGTGACAATGGATTTCATCACCAAGTTACCAAAGACAAAGAAAGGAAATGATACTATATGGGTGATAGTAGATAGACTGACTAAGTCAGCACATTTCCTACCCATTAAGGAGACCTACAGCTCCGACATGTTAGCCCAATTGTACGTAGATAAGATTGTATCGCTGCATGGGGTACTAGTGTCTATTATCTCTGACAGAGATACTAGATACACATCAAATTTTTGGAAAAGTTTCCAACAATCTTTGGGCACGCGCTAAAATTTTAGTACGGCTTACCATCCTCAGACGGATGGGCAGAGTGAGCGTACAATCCAAACATTGGAAGACATGCTTCGTGCATGTGTGATTGACTTAGGTGGTAGTTGGGATAACCACCTGCCATTAATCGAATTCTCCTATAACAATAGCTACCATACCAGCATTAAGGTTGCGCCTTTCGAGGCCTTGTACGGTAGAAAGTGCAGAACACCCGTATGTTGGGCGGAAGTTGGAGATGTCCAACTAACAGGACCTGAAATAGTCCTGGAGACGACATATAAGATTGTGAAAATACGCGATCGTCTCAAAGCTGCCAAGGATAGGCAGAAAAGCTACGCAGATTTAAGGCGTAAGCCTCTAAAATTCGAGGTAGGTGACAAGGTACTACTTAAGGTATCACCCTGGAAAGGGGTAATGCATTTTGGCAAGAAAGGCAAGTTAAGCCCCAGATAGATAGGACCATTCGAGATCATCGAATGTGTCGGATCAGTGGATTATAAGTTAAATTTGCCTGAAGAACTCAGTGGTATTCATAACGTATTCCACATCTGTTGGTCCGTTCTACGACCTTAAACCGTCAGTTAAGGCAGTTCATCTTTGCGTACGAAGGCGGAATCAACGTAAACAAAGTCATAACAGCTAGTTTCCTTTTAATCTTTCTTTTCTGATTGATATTCGTGCTTGTACAATGTTTTCTGATACAAATCCGTCAGCACTTCGTCTCACACACAATGACCTCTTTCTCTAACAAATGAACCCACACAACCTATTTATAAGCAGATGATTTCGCTTGAGATGGTTTCAAGCGAAATCTTCACCTGTTGATTTCGCTTGAACTTGTTTCAAGCCAAATCTCAAGATGTTGATTTCGCTTGAACTGATTTCAAGCGAAATCTTCAAGATAAACACTTACAAACCCTAATTAAGATCCTATTGTGTGATCATTCAAACAATCCTAGACACAAGACTTAATGCAGACGAAGTCAACAGACATTCTGTGCACCAACAGACTCCCCCTTGGATGTTGACGAAGTCTTCAGCTCCTGAGTCTTCAGTCTTGGTCTTTTCTCCAACTCTCTGTCTTCACATCATAAGCATTCTTCACAGGTTTAGAATCACAACCTGAATCTAACTTCCATCTTCCCTTTGACTGTTGATCCAGACTCCCCCTTTCACATACTCCCCCTCTCTATATGCTAGAATCTGAGATATCTGGTTCAAGCTTTGTCAATTAGCTTCCGTGGGAAAACCTGAAACCTGCATATTCTCTGCCACAACATAAGTTTCACAAATTTATAACACTTAGATTTAAAAACTTACTGGTAGAAATCATTCATTCATCAAATATACTAGTTACATCAAGTTCAAATAAATGACCTTGATTAACTAAACACACGATCTTTCAAAACATTTGTATATAACTTTCAAAGTTTTCAACAAACTCTCAACCCTGTTCATCATGTTTAGCACATGGAATTTTGAATATCAGTCCTTCAACATCAGTTGTCGAAAATCTTTTTGAATTTTCAAAAAAATTTATGCTAAAACACTCCGAAAATCTTTTTGAATTTTTTATTAAAGAAATGCAGTAAAGAAATATATACAAACAATATTTTTGTGAGTTTGTGTAAGAGGATCATATCAGTTTATGAGACAAATCACAAGCACCGTTAAGCTTTAATCATTTTAAGTTCTAAACGATTCACGTAGATTGACGATATGTTTGTCCTCTTAAGCTCAATCTAAAAACTTTCGAAATGCTTACCGATACGTTAAAGTATATTAAGATAGCACTAAAATTCTTATGGACCCCACGATCTCAGCATATCCCCTCATCATGCAATACATTGACTCAAGTAATGCCTTTAAACTTTCATCAACTGTGATATGTGCAAAAACAATGCAGAATGTTTAAACATTAACAATCAGGTCGATCTTTCGATACGCAGAGAAAGTCCAATGTTTAAACAAAATAAGAAAATAAAAACAAGTTGAAGTTGTTTAGGCTTTAACCACCAGGTCGATACTTCCGTATACGCAGAGGTGATCCAAAGCTTAAACGAAACACCAAAGAAAATAAAGCAGAACGTTTAGGCAACAACATCCAGGTCGATACTCACGTATACGCAGAGGATGTCCGATGCTTAAACAAAATAAAGAAATAAAACAAGTTTAAGTCTTTGCAAAATGAAATGCACAAAATCACAGCGACTTTTCAGCAAGTTGTGAAAGTTCACAAACTGACCGGTTTTTATGTCTCTCGACATTCAGCGATTACCGAGTAGGCACACAGTCAAGAAGGACAAAACTAAGTACTATGCTTTCAACCATGTTTCCTACTAGAACTAGGCTTTTTCATTTAAGTTTGTATCGTTATCGCAAATCTACTAGTCTAGCTGAGCCTATCGTCACATCATTAGTGAGACCATTTATCACATTTGACATTACATTTCTTTAGCATGCTGTGATAGTCCACTGATTTACTATCATTTCCTCTTATTCACAACCAAACTCATTTTTGATTTTTTCAATGTTTTTGACATTTTCAAATTTTCTAATTTTTTTTTTAAATTTTTCTCCCCCTAAAATCAAAATATGTTTCAATTTTGATTTTCTGAGAAAATTTGAAAACAAACTATACAAGAAACGTAACAAACTGATATCGAATCGCTTCAATTCGCCATTCACTTGGCATAAACAATCAGAACTCCCCCTGACAACAAACTATTTTCCCATTAAGATTTCAAAACACTTAAGTTTATTTTAATCAAAATGGTTTTTCCGGAAAATTAGTTTTGTTTGTCTTTTTACAAACTCGGGGTTCATTTCATCACATTGTTTTCTTCAACCATTTGAAATATTTAACATTTTAGACCCTTATCAACAACTAATACCACATGTAGAAAATCAAGTACAACTTAATGTCCCTGATTTACCACTTGTAAATCGAAATATCACCTAAGTGAATTTCTCAAGAAAAATGCCGATACCTGCTCCACACTTACCAACCTGGGAACTCCGGCAAGTCAGGTTTTTCTATTTGAAAAGATTCACCCAAGCCTGACCAGCCTTGGGTTTGACAGTTTTTACCTCAACAAATGGCTCTTCTGGTTTTGACAAACCAGAATCATTACCAACACATGGCTCTTCTGACTTTGACAAGTCAGTTTCATTGCCTAATGGTGGCTTATCTGACTTTGAGACGTCAGATTCATCGCCTGATGGTGGCTCCTTTGTTTTTGAAGAAACAAATTCATCGCCAACCTTCATTGGTATCCAATTCTTACTAGATCTAGGTTTTCCCTTTTTATTAGGCTGTGAAATGAATAAACTTTCACAATCTCTTTTATATTCGAAAACCTTGATCAAGATTTTGTCAGAAAAATTAACTTTCTTTGATTGGTTATCATTTTGATTAGTTAATTTTTCTTTCTTTAACTCCCTTTTTGCTTTCCCATTTGTCCTCAGATTTGTATCTGATGAATTCGTTTTGCTTGCCTTTGCAGTTGGAAAAAGCAATTCATCAGAACTTTTTCTCGGATTACCTGTTTTATCCGAGGACAAAATTTTCTCCAAGTATTCTCTTGCTTTCTTTCTCTTCTTCCTCAGTCTGTCTTTCTGCCCTTGTGAAAGCTTCACTTTCTTTTCTTGAACTTTCTGTTCTTGAACTTTTGGTTCTTGAACTTTCTGTTCTTTGGGCTTGACACTGACTGACTGATTTCATTTTCATTTTCTGAGATTCAACCCTCGATCTTCCTTTTGATCTCATTGGGCAATCTCTGGCAATATGTCCTTTGATTCGGCAGTTATAGCATCTCCTCGTCTCAAACCACTGATTCTGGCAGTTAACAGCAATGTGTCCTTGAACACCACAAGTGTAGCACACTCTATTATCGTACCATTCACCACTTTCATACCAAACACCGTCTTCATACCACACACTTAGATCAAAGCATTGATTTGCCTTGTGGTAATCACCATTTCTTTGTTTTCTATCATTGTAATGATTTGTCCTTGAAGAATCTTCATCCCATCTTCTCGTATAAGCTGGATTTGGCTTTTGAGAACTGTGGTCAAACCTGCACCACTTATTACCAACATTTTGTAAGTTTTCATTTTTAGATTTTTGTGATTTTTCAAAATGATTGGATGACTTATCTGATGAGCTTTTATTTTCATTTTTAGGATTTTTCAAATTTTTATCTTTTTGTTTCTGTTCTACACTCTTCTTAACAGGTTTTTGTTTAGAACATTCACCTATTTCAGTAGATTGCAAAACAGTATTTTTAAATTTTTCTTGTAAATCTAAAAATATTTTTCTTTTCTTTTCTTTTTCATCATCAGATATTTCATCACAATCTTCAATTTTGACTTTGTCAAAATTTGTGACATTGTCACTTATTAGAACTGAATTGATCGGTTTTGGACACTCATATGGTGCCGAAGTCACAAAACCTTTCAATTTCACTTCAAGCTCTTTGATTTTCATCCGAGCTTTTTCAGCTTCTTTTTCAAGCTGAATGATTTTAGCAAGATGAGAATTGATTTCAATTTGTTTTTCAAAATTATCTTTACCAAAAATATCTCTCTCATCTTCTAAAATCTTGATTTGATTTTGAAAATCTTTTTCTTTTTCTTTTAACTTTTCATTTTCCAATTTTATCCAAAAAACGTTTTCATTTTCAATTTTGATTTTTCCAAAATCTTTTTCTTTTTCTTTCAAGTCATTAATTTCCAATGTCAAACTGTCCAAACTACTCAACAGTTTGTCATTTTGTGACTTCAATTTCTCACAATTTTCTCTCATTTCAAGAATCTGTTTATTATCAGATTCTTTCTCATCCTTCAAGCTTTTGATTTCCACTGTCAAATTCTCCACATCTTTCAAGAAATTGAAATTTTCTGCTTTGGATTTTTCGCATTTTGAACACACAACTTCACTTTTCGAAGTTTCATCCTTCTTTGATTCTTCATTCTTTGTCATTCCTTCTTTAATCTTTTTGATTAATTCAAGAAATTCATCCAAACTCATATTTTCTGAGTTTCTTTCTATTTCATCTATTAACTCTTTCTTTTTCTTTTTCTTTTTCTCTTCTTCATCTCCCCACCATTTCTTTTGCCAATAATCATCCTCTTCTTTATACTGCTGGATTATAGCTTCGATATCAAGCGTACTATCATCGATCGCAGTATTTCCATACTCATCAAGATAACACTCTCTGTCCGGATCCCATCTATTTGCTCTCCTTGCTTCCAGATAGATACGAGAAATTCTAATGATTTGGTTTTCAGCAATCATTTTTCTATATTTATACTTCTGCTCTTCAGTTCGATCGTCTTTCCACGGAATAGGTTCAGATTTTGCCATCTTATACGTACCTGAAAAATCAACAAACAGTTAAAATTTTCTTGATTTTGAAAAACAGCAAGTTTAAGCGAAATCACTTGAAGAGTAAACAGCTTCAAGCGAAATCAGCACTATATAACTGTTCAAGCGAAATCTGATCCAAGCTATGTTTCAAGCGAAATCTAATCCAAGCTATGTTTCAAGCGAAATCTAAAACCAGCTTTGATTCAAGCGAAATCTTCAGTTAATCAATTTCGCTTCAACAATTTCAAGCGAAATCCAGCCAAAATTTTCTGTTTTGAAGCGAAATCAACTATTAATTTCGAACACTTTCAAGCGAAATTCTGTTTTAGGTCATTTTAACAAGTTTTAATCTGAATTTTAGTTCGAATCTTTGTAGGCTTTGTTAAAACTCTATTTTACACGATATACTCGAAAATCAGACCATTTCGACCGTTAAATGTCAATCAAATCAGAAAAGTAAGAGAAGAAGTGAGTAGAGATAAGAAAATCCGGTAGAGTCAAGCTGTAATGTTATGAACTCCTCGTCCTGATCTCTGATACCACTTGTTGGTCCGTTCTATGACCTTAAACCGTCAGTTAAGGCAGTTCATCTTTGCGTACGAAGGCGGAATCAACGTAAACAAAGTCATAACAGCTAGTTTCCTTTTAATCTTTCTTTTCTGATTGATATTCGTGCTTGTACAATGTTTTCTGATACAAATCCGTCAGCACTTCGTCTCACACACAATGACCTCTTTCTCTAACAAATGAACCCACACAACCTATTTATAAGCAGATGATTTCGCTTGAGATGGTTTCAAGCGAAATCTTCACCTGTTGATTTCGCTTGAACTTGTTTCAAGCCAAATCTCAAGATGTTGATTTCGCTTGAACTGATTTCAAGCGAAATCTTCAAGATAAACACTTACAAACCCTAATTAAGATCCTATTGTGTGATCATTCAAACAATCCTAGACACAAGACTTAATGCAGACGAAGTCAACAGACATTCTGTGCACCAACAACATCTGCAATCTGAAGAAATGTCTGGCTGATGAAGCACTAGTCATACCACATACAGATGTGCACATCGATGAGAGCTTGAAGTTTGTTGAAAAACCTGTGTTGATCGAGGATCGACAGGTTAAGAAGCTTCGAAGGAAGCATGTACCGATCATAAAAGTAAAATAGGATGCCCATAGAGGTCCCGAGTACACGTGGGAGGTAGAGTCCATAATGAAAGAAAAGTACCCTCATTTATTTCAGTAAATCTCGAGGTCGAGATTTCTTTTAAGGGGGTGAGGATGTAACACCTCAAAATTTCATGTCCAATATAATATCGACACGTGTCATGAACTTTAAACGTGTAAAGGATTGCTTTAGAAGGACTAAAGTTGACAAACAAGAAAAGTATGTGAATATAAGGGTTCAAAATGTCAACAATGGATAAATATACTTTACAATAACCCTACATGATGTTTATACCCTTAAACGAATGAATCATGGATCATACGAAGCTAATTGTGAAAGAAAGTGAGAGATTACAAAACTACAGGGGTTAAATGTGTCAACATGTTTAAAGTATACCTCTGAGTGGCCTTTTAGCAAACCCGAGGCTTTGTAACGATTAATTATGCTCACTATAATGCATGATAAAAATTTCACCAAGTTTCGTTATCGTATGAGAAAGTTATGATAAAATTCGTATACGAGGGGTTAAAAGCGTCAACGTTGAAATTTATGACTTTTCGGGTGATCAAAACTTAATCAAGGACTTAACAAAGTTGGTATAAGTCTTGATGTCCTTAGAAATCAATTTAGAGGGCTCAAAGTGCAAAACAAGAAGTTAAAACAACTTTTAAAAGGACCGGGGGCCAAAAATTCAATAAATGAAAACTTGTTGACATGAAGCCAGGCCTCACACGGGGCGCGTAAGGCTTGCCCAAGGCCTTACGCGGGCCGTCTCGGCCTCCCAGATACAGAAAAACATGACAGGTGTCTGTCCAGCCCGTTTAACCGACTCAAATCACTTGTTTTCAATACCATGTGCAGCACAAACTGGTTTTTAGGCCCTAGGGACACTTGTAATTGATCAGGGATCAATCCTAGTGTTGTTTGGCATCATCTTGATCAATCAATGATCACTATATAAAGGCCTCATTGTGCAACTTTTGATCATTCATTCCAAACTCAACTCTTGAAGATTTCTGGAGCTCAAGGCCACTCCCTAAGCATCATTAGTCGTGCATTGGACCTTGGTAAGCTTCCTTAACCTTCCTTAATCGTGTTTTACTTAGTTAATTAGGTTAAACTCGAACCATCGTAATTAAGGTTTGACTTAACGATTAATCACTAATGGTCCAGTGATTAGTCAAATTGAAAGTAGTTATAAGTTGGTAATTATGTGGGCATTAAACCCTTAAAAGGGCACCCTCTGATTCCCGCTCTAACTAGGTCATTTGTCGGGTCAAAGTTCGTTATAAAAAGTCAACAGAAACTTAATTTTTGAATTAACGCATAATTAGCAATGTAGGAGACGTATAACCTGTTTTACCACTCATATAACTTAGTAATCAATGCAAGAACATGTCTAAGCATGTCCGACCCGACAATTTTCAGTTAGGACCGGTTCGGAACCGAAAGTCGCATAATTTGACCATTTCCTTGACTTTCAGTTCTGACCCATTTTAGCATGATTTAGAAATGCCTTAGAGCTCCGTTAGGACCAGCTTGTATGATAGTATAACCCTCTGCGATTATACTAATTGACTCGTTGATTGTCCGATGTTTCCATTAAATGCCTAATGTTGACCAATATGCCCATTTGACCTTAAAACGAGAATTTTGGAAATGTGAGAGGACAAAAATATTTGTTACTGATTTATAAACATGTCCCTAAATTTTCACATCAGTTTGAGGTCTAGATTAGGAGTTATGCTCAATAGCGTAATTAGAAAGCTTTTTATTAATTAAACGGCGTAATTAGCATAAAGCCTATCTAAACCCAATTTTTGACACCAACCTTTTACCCACTGATGTAATATAATATTTTGGGATTTTTGATAATTTTTAATTATTTTTAAACTGATCATAACCAAAGGTTATTGTCTTGATTCGGTAAATACCGATTATACCCTTTTTGCTTATAAAATGAGTTTTACATAACATTTAGACACCAAACCTTTGGCTACTGATTTTATATGATAAATGAAGTATGTTGAACTTTATAAACTGATCAGAAAACCCAGATTTCCAGTTATGACCCGGAAATCGCTTAAAACGGCTTTTTACGCGTATTATACACATAGTATGGGTTTAAAACCATTTTGTCATATAAGACTTATCACCAACTGATATAACCTATTAAATTAAGTTGTTTTACTGATTATTTCAGACCCGAATCTTAGAATTATAATTAATCTCTTTTATAATCTTTTAATTGACCAAAATACCCCTACGGGGCTTAATTTGAGATTAAACTCGTTTTGGGCATAATGAAAGGTATCCTACTGATATCACAACATATTTAAAGCATATTAACTTAGGAAATCTGTTCGTGACTCATTTGGTTACCCGTTATGCGTTATTCGCGTTCGGATCGGTTTATGTAACTAGTTTGCATAAATTGACCGAAACGGGTCAAACCCTATCATTTTCACCTCAAAATCCAGAATGTGTTTAGTTTACCCATATTATACAAGTCTTCAAACTTGTCAGGACTAAATCACATTCTAATCCGGTCTTCGCTTAATCTTGTGTTTTGAACCGTATACCTTTCTTTAAAACTAACAGGTCTAAGTTTAGGCTTAATTAAGACCCGTTAGGAATCTAATAGGTTATTAAAACCTTCGTTCCAGATTAGGAGCCCAGTAAAAGCTACGTGCACTTGCTGTTGTGATTTATACTTTGCTCAGGTAAATACTTTTAACTTATTTTCCCTATACGGGCTTGGGGTACGGTATTATAATACCGCTTGGTCGGGTATGAAGTCGTACAATCAGATATTGATTAAAAAGATGCATAACCCGTTTTATTCTGTCTTGTTTGATGCAATTCCTTTGGGGGGGGGGGTTAATGACCGTGTCCTGGATATCCTCGGCTCATTCATTAGAAATGGCCACAACTTAAGCACGGGGTGTAGGCAAACACCTGACAGCTGTGTATATAAAAAGGTAGTCCACAAGAAGGGTATCTTCTTGTGGGTATTATACCAAGTGGTGTGTCTATTAATCTTATTAAACCGGCTCTTCTAACCGGGTCCTAAATGGATGAAAAACATGTAAAACTGTATACAAGTTTATTTTAAATGTAAAACCCTTTAGGATCCTTCAATGATATCAATTGTAGCTTGTGAGAGTGCGGAATCCTATCACAAGTTGATTCAAGAACAAAACAAATATAAACCGAAACAAGATTGAATTAAAACAAACCGAGACTTGCATTCAATGATGAACAAAGACTGATACAAGACTCCTAGATGTTTTCGGCTAGCCTTCAAGTTGCAATCAGCTGATCAACCTCAACCAAATGGTTGAGGTTTGTTTAAATACTAAACACATGGACTTTTAACCTAGGCCCACTTGAAACCGGCCATACTAGCCCAACCCATATAAGTCGACCCAAAATATAAACTAAACAATTACAAAATCAACCCTGAACTATTGTATTACTCTATGCATAAACCTTAAGGTTCCAACAATCTCCCCCTAGGTTTATGCATGGAGGTTCTTGAGACTTCAACTTTCACGATCACCACCTAATCGATCCTTGAGACCACCAAAACCTTTTGTGCGAATATGAATGGCGGAAATCACAGCAGCAGTCCAACCTTTTGCAATCTCTTCATATTTTTCAGTAGCTCGAATTTGATTTTGAGCCAACACCTCCAGATCTTCAAGAGCAAGATTTAGCACATCAACTTGATCAACCAATCGATAATTCACATCATCATCACAAACAAAAACTGCCTGCCCTAGACGCTCATCATAGGCCCAAAAATGTAGAGACTTCAAAGCACCTTTCGGAATCTTTTTCACCAACGGAATCATCTTTTCCTTGTCAGTTACAGGCCAGTGCACAATCTTCATACGCTTGTTTATGTATGGATCTCTAACTCCTTTAGCTGGTCTAACAAAGGACTCTGCCGTGCGCATTGAAGGAAAGTTACGAAGAACTTCCCTCTGCAATCTTTCAAAAAACATATATCCAACACCTCCAGGCTTATCATCTACATAAGGTGCTTTAGACAAGTTTGTTAAATCAACCTTAGTAAAAGACTGAAACTGGCCTGGATGTTTGTACCACTCGACATGACCAACTTTTCTTTTTATCCACCATCTTTTGCGATCATGATCATATCCCCAGCTAACTACACCAGAACGATTTCCAACCTTATCATAGAGAGTTTCACCAACATCCATCAAATGATGAGTTGCATGAGCATCATCATCATCTGGATTTAGATTCTTGTTCTTTAAAATTACAAACTCCCTTTTCTTTTTAATTCTTTCAGCCTTCTCTTTGTCTGCCACTGGATTAGTAACTCTTTTGAAGTATTGTTCCATAGTAGCACTTCTCTCAGCATCATCCTTATCAAAGGCTTTTCTTCTGTTTTCAACATCAGTTGGATCAGAGAACTCTTGTCCAAATTTCTTTTCCAACTTTCCACGTAAATCATAAACCATATTGAACAACAAACTAACATCTCCTTGAAGCTGCTCAATCTGTTGATCTTTCTTCACTATAGTATCTTCAAGTTGGATAATCTTCGCATCTTTATGAATTGAATCTTGCTCAAGCACAACCATTCGTTTCTTCATCTCTCTCATGCTAATAAACTCATCATCATCACTTGAATCATCATCAAATGGCATTCTCAACTGTTCTTCAGGTCTCTTACCACTTGAACTGCTAGGTAGGTCATGAACAATTCCAGAAGGACCTGCAGATTCAGAAATGCCAAGTGGCATAGTATCAACAACAGAATCAGTATCAACAGTTGTAACTTGAACGTCAGCAGTGGTGGTATCCATATCATTTCTTTGAGTGTTAGCATCAAACTCAAAGATATTTTCAGTAGTGGTGGTGGTATCAACAACACTTCTCTCAAAATCGAAGTCATACAGACCATCATCATCCTCAGCAATATTCATGGATTGATCTTTGTTTTGCTCAACATACATTCCGAGTCGAGGATCCCTCCTTTTCCGCTTCAATGGAAGGGAATCAGGATCCTTTGGGTTCTCACTTGGCTCTTCACTTGAAACTGAAAGATCAGAAGGAGGATTTCCCATCTTATCAGTTACAGATTTTAATAGCAAAGCCAAACTTTCAGCAGAAATCGCAGGTGGAACAGCAGAAACAGCAGTATCAGCGTTAGCTTCAGGAGGAAGCTCTTCATCTTCCCCAGAATCACACATAATCTCAATGCCTTCATCGTCAGAGTCAATTGTTAAAATCTCTGTCTCAGGCTCATCTTCAACAATCCTTTGAATATCATGTTCTTCAGCAACTATAGCATTTGCAGGCGCATCATTCACTGGAACAGGTTGCACTATTACTGGATTAGCAGCTACATCTTCAGTCTCTGCAAATTGACCAAATTTCTCTAACGGAATTAATCCTTCAAATTTCTTTTCAGTGCCCTTCTTTGGAGTGAGAGCACCAAAACAAGCTGGACCCATGGGCTTCAACTCCAATGTGTTACCAGATCTCTCCAACTCTGGATAACGAGCATTAAAAATCATTTGCAAGAACCTTGGATACATGAGAAACTTGTCCTTTCTAACTCCAAACACATTTCTCTTCATCGCTTCCAAAATATACTTTGAATAATTGAAAGGCTCATTTATCACACAGACAAGAGCAGCAGTTTGAGTAATGTTCAACTGATCTGTGCCTCCTCGGTTCTCTGTCATACATAAAATAAACATGTGCACCAAAAGACGCCAATACGGATGCACAAATTTCTTTACCATAGGCGGATACTTTCCTTCGTAACTCAATCGAGGTAAAATTTCTTCCACAGTTCCAGCTGGAAGCTCTATGGAATCTGTTTCTTGATCATTAAACTGCAACACTTCTCGAATCACCTGCTCTGTCACAGTGACATCCTTCTTTTGAATTTCAGCAACGATAACTCCCTTTCCTTCAACAACTTCAATCCTCGCACTTTTCCAAAATTCTTGAATGAGATCTTCGTAAACAATTGGATTTTCTCGTAGTGCGTGAACAATACGGCAACTGTTGAGACCTTTCATCAATGAAGGGTACAACTTCTTGTGTTTCTCCGGAGGAGGTGCTAAGTATCCTGCTTGATTATGTGTCGAAATGAATTTCAAATCCATAATATGCATAAAACACAAGTTCATCAGAAACATGAAAATTCAACACATACTTGAATCTAATTTCAAAAATTCAAACTTTAAAAAAAACAATCAGAACAGGTCCAACAGCATCATGACTCAGATAAAAAATTTAGACTTGAAACTGATACTGTTGACTCGAGACCATGAGTCGAGACCATGAGTTCTCGAGTCGAGACCATGAGCTATTGATTCGAGACCATGAGTCGAGACTAAGAGATCTCGAGTCGAGACCATGAGTCGAGACTAAGAGATCTCGAGTCGAGACCATGAGTTGAGATCTTGAGATTGCGACTCGTAACCACTGGTCTCGAGTCCTTATGTTATCTGAGTCGAGACCCCCACAAACAACTTTATCTTTTCAGATTTTTGGATCAAAATCCCAAAAACACCCTATGATTTATTTGAAGACCAAAATATATTCAAAAACTAGGGTTCTTGGCCATCTTCAAATCTTCATCAAAACATCATCAGATCTTCATAACACCTGCAAAACTTCAACAGTATCTTCAAAATACCTTAAAATTCGAAGAATCTAGACCAGAAACAGAATATGATGAAACGAAACCGGAGAACACGTCGGAAACTATGACTACTTAGCGGAACTTTTGAGAGAGAATATCAAATGGTCTCGAGTGAGAAATGAGGTCTCGACTCGAGACCTGTGTTTTATACTCCAACCTAAGTCAACTGGGCCTGGGCCATTGACTTTTGGGCGATGACCAACTGTTTAAACCTAACCGACTTAAAGGATTTATTTTGATTAATTAATTAATGATAAAAAATCCCTTTAATAAATCAGTTATAATTTTAATAATCCACTAAACCTTCTGAGCATAATTTACGAAAACAAAACCTAAAACAAAAATAAATAATAGAAACTATTATTTACAAAAATAAAAAAAGTAAATTTACAAAATTGCTCAGGGATCAAATCACGAGGTTTTGGGCTTGACTTCACTTATCAACACTGATCTACTATCGAAAGATCTAGACGATTGCCAGTATATTTGTCCACCTAAACTCATCTCCCTAGACCTTTTCCATATAACTGCCTGTAACAAATTTTATCATGTTTTGATTTCTTAACAATGAACACTCAAACAAATACTAATCAAATCCCGGAATTATAGACAGCACACTCTATCATGCAAGTAGTTTCCCTACCACATATTTCACAAGTCCAATCCAGATCTCTGAAATCTTAACTGGGAATAGATTGAGAAGAGAACAGAATAGATCTTAAGCAGAGATGGTATAATATACGGATTAAATGAGTTTTTCTCAATTTGATATAGGTTTCTTGGGTTTCTTTTGGGCACTTGAGGGCCTCTTTCGGGTGTTTAATTGATCTACAGCGCGACAACGTACAGCTAGGTCAGCATGTATCTGGATGCAGCAGAAGCTGACGTTGCCTAGCACCTCCAGGTCAGCATATATCTGGATGCAGCAGAGGAGATACACGACTTTTTCAGAGAAGATTTCAGAGTCAGACCAAAATTGTGTGTATCGGGACAACATACAGACATTCAAATAAACATGAGCTAATTCCAAGTGATTTTCTTTTCTGAGGTCATATACTATTTTAGTTCTGAACAGAAACAGCCAATGTTTCCAGTCTTAAGGATAGAGCCTACCAACACATCATACTAGAGTCAAACTATTTCGATACTAGTCTTACATGAGTCAGCCCTTGACCATAATGTGAAAATTCATTTCATTTCCCAGTCATGCAATGCCTCTTTTTGTATTTTTCAAATTTTTTAAATGTTTTTGTATTTTTTTAAAATTTAAAAATTTCTCCCCCTAAATTTGAGCATAAATAAAAACTACCTAAGAATAGAAAACTTTATGAACAAATAAAACAAAAAAAACATGCTCAGTCAGTAAAACAAATCATTTTCAGAAAATCCACAAGCACCTGAAATTTCGAACTGCTGACAGGTTTAGTGAACAAATCGGCAGCATTTGCATCTGTGTCGATTTGCTCCAGTTTAATAAGACCTCTATCAAAGCAGTCTCGTATAAAATGAACTTTAATATCAATGTGCTTGGTTTTAGAGTGGAAGACAGGATTTTTCACAATCTGTATAGCAGCATCATTATCACAGTATATGGTAGTCTTAAGATAAGTCAAACCGTAGTCCTGCAATTGATGTTGCATCCACACCACTTGAGAGCAAGACGCCGAAGCTGCAACATATTCTGCTTCAGCTGTAGAAATAGCTACCATTTGTTGCTTCTTGCATTGCCAAGAAATGAGTCTGTCACCCAAAAATTGACAACCAGCAGAGGTGGATTTCCTGTCCTTGTCAGTGCCTCCAAAATTACTGTCAGAAAATGCAAACAGGTCAAAATTCGAATCCCTCGGATACCACAGACCAAACCTGGGTCGGCCTTTAAGGTACCGAAAGATTCGTTTAACAGCAGTAAGATGAGAAGTTTTAGGATTAGCCTGATATCGTGCGCAGTGCAGACAGCAAACATGATGTCAGGACGACTAGCTGTCAGATACATCAATGATCCAATCATAGACCTATAAAGTCGCTGATCAACAGGGGATCCTTCAGCATCTTCAGTTAACAACGGTCTTTCTGCCATTGGAGTTTCTGCCGGTTTAGCGTCTGTGAACTTAAATTTCTTCAGCACATCATCCACATATTTCCCTTGATGAATTAGAATGCCCTGTGAATCTTGCTTAACTTGTAAGCCCAAAAACAATGTCATTTCACCGAGTGCACTCATCTCGAACTTCTTTTGCATAACTCTCTCAAAATCTTTGCAAAGCTCCTCACTTGTAGACCCAAAGATAATATCATCGACATAGATTTGAACCAAAATTTGATCCTTGCCCACTCTTTTGATAAACAGAGTCTGATCTATTGTGCCTCGTGTGTATCCATGAGCCAGAAGATGTTCTGTCAGAGTAGCATACCAAGCCCTAGGTGCTTGATGCAACCCATATAATGCCTTGTCAAGCTTGTATGCATATTCTGGATGATCTGGATGAATAAAACCCGACGGTTGCTCAACAAAAATTTCTTCCTTCACTTCTCCATACAAAAAAGCCGTTTTGACATCCATCTGGTAAACAGTGAATCCCATGAAGGATGCGTATGCTAAGAAAATCCGGATTGCTTCAAGTCGAGCAACAGGAGCGTAGACTTCATCATAATCCAGTCCCTCTATCTGTCTGAATCCTTGGACCACTAATCGTGCTTTATTTCGAACAATAACTCCTTCTGAATCTTGCTTGTTTCTGAAAACCCAGCGAGTTCCAAGCTTGCGTTTTCCTTTTGGCAACTCCACAAGTTTCCATACTCCTAGCTTCTCGAACTGGTTTAGCTCTTCGTGCATAGCATCCACCCAGCCTGGTTCCTGCAATGCTACATCAATGGTTTTAGGTTCAATTTGAGAAATGTAGCTAGAATATAAGCACAAATTAATGGTTCCGGATTGGCTTCTGGTCTGAACTCCTGCATTCACGGGACCTATCACGTTCTCAATAGGATGATTTCTTTGAACACTAGTTGGAATAGCGAATTCAGGTATCGTCTCGTCTGGAGATGTGTGTGTGTTACTTGACTCCCCTTCATTAGGTGCTACCGGACTGTGACTCACAGGAGTGGTAACAGTATACTCTTCAGGAATAGGGTCAGCAAACAGTTCTGATCCAGCTGTATTGTGTGAAATTCCACTAGATTAAGCACCTTCAGGAGATTGATGAGACAGAGGATGCTGTGTAAAAACCATTCCCAGCGGATCAATGGTATGATGTCTAACACTTCCTTCTGTCTATTCTTCTTCTTCAGTATCCCCAAAAGACAACGATTGTTTTGGAATAGACACACCTGCATCTGAAAAATCACTTGACAAAATATTAAATGATTTAAACAATTCAGCATAATCATATAACCAATCTGGTCCAACTCTAGCATCCGTAGCGTTTTCTTCAAGCCATTCAATGTTGCACAACTCGACGACCTTTTTAGTTACTTTGTCTAACCTTTGGCATATCCAACAAAGAAACATTCGTCCCCTTTGACCTCAAACTTTCCATTAGAGTCCATAAGTAATAATACACATGGACATCCAAAGATATGAAAGTGTGAAACCGAAGGTTTACATCCTTCCAGAATCTCATAAGGAGTTTTCATATGACGTTTATTTACTAAAGCATGATTCTGGACGTAACAAGCCATGCTAACAGCTTCGGCCCAAAAGAAACTAGGAAGCTTCGAGTCAACCAGCATAGTTCGTGCAGCCTCGATAAGAGTACGATTTCTTCTTTCAGCTACTCCATTCTGTTGAGGAGTTCGTGGTGCACTATACTGACGATCAATTCCTTTTTTAGTGCAGAATGTGTCCAAAGTAACATTCTTGAATTCTGTCCCATTGTCAGATCGAATAACCTTCACCTTGGTACTCGCTTGATTTTCAGCTAAAGTGATGAATTGTTTCACTAAGTCTGCAGTTTCATTCTTGTGACTAAGAAAATACACCCAGGTGTAACGAGAATAATCATCAATGATTACGAGACAATAAGCTTTCTTGCCAATACTCAGCACATTCACTGGACCAAAAAGATCCATGTGAAGTAATTCGAGCACAACTTTTGTTGAGGGTGCTGGTTTAGACTTATGAGGTTTTCGATGAGCTTTTCCTTTCGTACAGGCAACACATTTTTCAACCAACATGAAATCTTTTATTGGAAGATCACGTACTAGTTGACCTTTAGCCAGTCGGTTCAGATTCTTCATATTCACATGCCCAAGGCGACGATGCCATAGTAGACCATCATGTTCTGAAATCTTCGAGAATAGGCAAGTAACTTCTTCACACGGTTTCTTGTTTATATCAATCACATAAGCGTTTCCTTGTCTCTCTGCTGACATTAAGAACCAATCTTCTGGAATGACAATCCCAGGTTTAAGTACATGACATCCTTTCTTTGTAAAGTGAACTGAATTTCCTCGATCACAAATCTGAGAAATGCTCAACAGATTGTGTTTCAGTTCTGGAACATAGTTAACATTCTCGAAGCTTAAAATGCCGTTTCTTACTGTTCCTTTCAATGTGATCCTTCCTGATTCTCCTCCCGTAAATGAGACATATCCACCATTAAATTCTTTGACATTCACCAGTTGGGATAAGTCTCCTGTCATGTGCCTGGAACAGCCACTATCCATGTACCAGAGGCGCACGGTAGTCCTCCACAGCTGTTCCTGCACGATTAGCGGGATTAGTTAGATTTAGGAACCCAACCCATAGTGGATCTGGGTTTTCCTTGTGTATCAATGTAAGTCACTCTCTGCCACACTAAATTGTCTTTAATTAAAAACTTCGAAGTGTTTCTAATGGCAGAATTTCGATAACATGTATGAGACAGATTGGATTGCGTGGCCTTAGCTTTAGGTTTCCAATGCTTGTTTGACCAGTTAGAATTGTAGTTACTAAAGGCATTATGTTGATTTCTTCGAAAATCATTTTGTTGATTTTGATTTTTGCGTTTGGCTGCATTCCAATCTTGATCAGAAGGTTTAGTCTTGCGATAGTTGTTTTTCATTGTCTTAGTCTTTTCAGTCGTCATTGACTCTGAACAACGATATCGGTTAGACTTGACCTTCTGATCTTGCACAAACTTCCTCTTGTACGTTGCCCTTGGGAGTTGAACACAATTTCTTGCAATGTGGCCCGCGATACCACAGTTAAAACATGTTTGACATTTCATTTTGTGAGTATTTTGAAAATTTTGACAAGATTTTCTTGATTTTGAATGATTTGGCGTTTTAATTTTCTAAACATGTTTTGCTTGTGGTTATTCTGAGCATTTTGGTGGCTGTTGATCTAATGACTCCTCATTTATCTCAATTCCCTTTTCTTCATTTCTAAATTCAGGTTCATTATTTGAACACGTAGAAGTCTCATCAATATGCATTTCCTCAACGCATTTATCATGTGAAACTAATTCAGGTTCATTATTTGAACATGTAGAAGTCTCATCAATATGCATTTCCTCAACGCATTTATCATGTGAAACTAATTCAGGTTCAATTTCAACTACAGTTTCCACTGGGGTCCCACTAGATTCGACATTAGGGACACCCACTGAGATAGTTTCAGAAGAAGAATCAGGATACTCTTGATTTTCTTGAGAAGTCGTTTCAGTGGTTTCACTGAATGCGTCCTGAGGGACCTCACCTGTAACACTTTCATCAACCAAAGGGTTAGAAACATCAGATTCACAATCATTAACTGAAGAAAAACCATCATCAGACATATTGTTCAAAGGTTCAACACAAACATTATCAGTTTTGCCCAAAACATCAGGCTCACAAGACGAAACATAAGCAGAAAATGACGCAAATAAAGACCGACCAAAAGCAATAGCAGATTCAGTTTGTTCAAAATAATTTTCAGAAATATTAGTATGAACAACTGGTTCACTCCCAAGAACTTCTTCACATTTTACTTCAGATACTTTATCTGCACATGAAGACGAAATGTTAGGATCAATTGCGCCTTTAGAAACAAAACTTATTGGATCAGACTTCTGTTTCCTAACTATTTTGCCATTAAATGATGACTTATAGTTTTTGGGACCATAAGTCATTCGACTTTCATTTATCATCTCCTCCTCGGTCATAGGTAAATAAGTATAATTGTCATTATAAGGAGGATGAGCCTTATTAAAACCCAACCCACAACCTTTCTTTTCCTTATATGCGAGCTGTTGATCACACAAGTTTTTGACTAATTTGCTGGAAGAATCAAATTTTTTAATGTTTAGCTCATTTATATGATATCTATCTCTGATATCTTCCAGTTCTTTAGTCAAAATACATACTTTCTCCTGAGCTTCAAGAAAATGGGCTGTTTTTACACTTACATCATCTTTGAGTTTGATGATGTCTTTGCGCTGAGCTTCAATCTTTTCTTTATAAAGTTTTTCATTTTTAGATAATTTGAAGTTTTTATTTTTTATATCTTGATAATCCTGAATTAGCTCAGCATTATGTATTCTGTAAGCTTCAACCCTTTCCCTACACTCAGGAGTACAGAAAATAGAAAGTACCTCTTCTTTGGTGAGACCTTTAACTAGAGCTGAAAGAATCTGAGTCATAAGAGCTAGATTTTCAGCAGTAGTCTCCTCCTCAGGTGCTGGAGCCTCATTCTCAGAAACGGAAACTTGATCATTTGAAGTCATGAAAGCAATGTTATTTGAAGCAGCTTGATTTTCTGGAGCTGAAATGTTCACTCGCTCAATTTCCGAATTCCAATCAAAGTTGATGTTTGGCTGAACCACCAAGGCTTGTGCTAATCCCTGTGGTTGAGGACTTCCAGTAGCAGCACTATCAGTTAAACTTGATGTGCTCACAAGAGCTCTTTCACGATTAGGTGTTACAGGCTGGGCAGGAGTCTGTTCTCTATTCAATGGAGGCTTTGTGCAGTTTCGAGCATAGTGTCCTTCTTCATGACAGTTGTAACAACGTAGTTTAAAAGGCGCTGTAGACGCTCCTGTGAATGAAGCACCCCATCTATTTTTACCAGTTCTTTGCATAAACCTTGTTGCCCTGAATGCAGCCATAGCCATCTGCCAAGTGATATCCATTTCTTCAACATCATCAGGATAAATCTGATGTAAGTCATCGCCACACCATTTAGGAGGGTCAATTTTTCCTGCAACAAATGCATTCAAACAGTTGATAATGGAGGCTTCAATATCCAAATTTTCTTTAGACTGTTGTGTAAAGAAAGCAATCATCTCATTTTTCGCAGTGGAAGCGGAAGCAGTAGTGGAGACATTCACAGCATTCACAGCAGAAGCAGAAACAGCTGTTGGATGTGGAGGAGTAACCTGATTAGAGGACCCAGAGCAATAGACATTTGTTAAAGTGGGGGCAGTCTTAGCAGATGCTGCATTGATAAACATTTGAAAACCTCCTTGAGACAAGAGAGCTGTGTTATTGTCATTTGATGAAGTGGGAGCAACAGAGAATCCTGCGGCTAGCATGCTATTTTTATAGTTGGTTACTCTTTGTTTATCATCTAATTCACAGGCTTTAATATGAGAGATCATCTCTGACAAGCTGCACCTAGCAAGATCTTTAGTTTTCTTGATCATAGCAACATGATGATCCCAGCTCTTTGGCAATGCATTTAGAAGCTGTCTATTTGTAGATGCATTTGATGTATGAATTTCTTCCATTTGCATTTGTGTGACTATCTTCACGAACCTCTGAATTTGATTATCAACAGTTTCACCATAAATATGGTTGAAGTTGTTGAAATTTTGTCTCAGCAGATTTCTTCGACTCTCCTTCATATCTTCATTCCCTTCGTAGACGTCGATCAAGGATTCCCACAGTTCTTTGGCGGATTTGCAAGTGCGAAAACCAATAGCAATGTCTGGACCCAATCCCATGGTCAAGTAGGACAGTGCTCTTTCATCTTCTTCAATTATAAGTAGATCATCTTCAGTATATTGACTTTTGGGTTTCTTTACTTTAACACCTGGTTCAGTGGAACTATCCATCATGATCTCCCTTGGTCCCCTTAAAATGCTTCGCCAAAGTTTATAATCTTTGACCTTCAAGTGTTGTTCAAAACGCCATTTCCACTCTGGGAAATCATTTACATCAGTCAACCTTGGAATGCGTGTTGTGGTTCCAAGCTTTGAATCCAGTTCTTGTTGTTTGTTAAGGGCATCCAAATCAACGTTATTTGTAGACATAATTAATTAATCAATTAATCAATTAATTATTTTAAGTCCAAAAATTTGTCAACAGTTCAAAGTCCAAGTTCAAATCCCGTTGCAAAGTTACGTTGCGAGTCGAGACCACGGTTGCGAGTCGAGACTAAGAAGCAAACAACTCGAGACCAAAGATGGTTGCGAGTCGAGACTAAATGCAGACAGCTCGAGACCGTAGTTGATTGCGAGTCGAGACTGAAACTAGACAAGTCGAGACCTTGGTTGATTGCGAGTCGAGACCAAAACTAGACAAGTCGAGACAGCTGATGGTTGCGAGTCGAGACCAGAACCAGACAAGTCGAGACCACTGGTTGATTGCGAGTCGAGACCTGCAAAACAAATATGAGATAAATCTGTTGACTTGTAATCCCTGATTTTCAGCACTTTTCAGAAATTCAAAGATATCGTAATCTTTGAATTTTCTTTGATCACCAAAACTCCGAGAAATCAGCTAACAATTTTCTTAAATCACACAAACCAAAATCAGTAATTTCTTTCGATAATTTCTAAGAACAGTTTGAAGATTGAATGTTATCACTGCAAAACAAACACTGAAAAACCAGATCAGTAGCATAAGAAGTTCTTGAATCCGAATGATATCAAAACCGAACCAAGATTGGTTTCTTGGCTCTGATACCAATTGTAAAACCCTTTAGGATCCTTCAATGATATCAATTGTAGCTTGTGAGAGTGCGGAATCCTATCACAAGTTGATTCAAGAACAAAACAAATATAAACCGAAACAAGATTGAATTAAAACAAACCGAGACTTGCATTCAATGATGAACAAAGACTGATACAAGACTCCTAGATGTTTTCGGCTAGCCTTCAAGTCGCAATCAGCTGATCAACCTCAACCAAATGGTTGAGGTTTGTTTAAATACTAAACACATGGTCTTTTAACCTTGGCCCACTTGAAACCGGCCATACTAGCCCAACCCATATAAGTCGACCCAAAATATAAACTAAACAATTACAAAATCAACCCTGAACTATTGTATTACTCTATGCATAAACCTTAAGGTTCCAACATTAAATAATTATCCCGAGTTATTAAAAGATATTTGTGCCGTGTGCATTCAAACTAATTTTCTTAAACTCTTTTCAAAATGAGTCAGTTAATTGTATTTACCAGTGTAAACTGACGTATTTCTCCAAAAAGGTTAAGTGCAGGTACTATACGAAATAGGCTGGCTACTCCAGGCATCAATAATCAAGTCTTGCAAGCTCTAGATGTTAAAGTCTGTTGAACAATGATCTTATTTATATTTTGATCCGCCTGTGAATCTTTTACAGTCCGTTGTAATACTTTGATATTACTACGTATTCGGTTTGTAATGTGATTCATACCTTTTGCTTCCGCTGTGCATTTATAAATTGTGTTGTTTGACTATGATGATATCAACTACGTCACGATACTCCCCACCTGGCCCACCGGTAATACGTGGAAATATCAGGGTGTGACAAATTCGCTTTGGCAGCTTGTTCTGCTCAACTGCCTGATCAGTGAGACGGTGAGCCAATCGAATGACTTGCTGGATGGTGGCGAGGTTAGCTGCAGTCACATGACTCTGAATCTCTGGCACTAAACCCTTAAGGTACAACTCGATGCGTTTGATAGGAGGGTCCTCCATAGTAGGACACAACACGGCCAGTTCATTCGATCTCTTTATATACGCCTCAATTTCAGACCCCGTCATCTTTAAGTTGTAGAACTCCACTTCCAGTGTGTGGATGTCATCACGACTATAATACTCTTCCTTGATTAAATCCTTGAAGTCATTCCATGGGGTGGCATTAGCAGCCGCCAGCCCTAACATCTGAACTTGTGCTTTCCACCAAGTTAACGCAGCACCTTCGAGTGTTCCAGTAGCAAACTTTACCCTACGAGCCTTAGGGCATTCACTCATTTCAAAGACGGATTCGAGCTTCTCGAACCAGTGGAGGAGGCCTACAGCTCCTTCGGTACCACTGAAGGTACTAGGTCGACAGTCCATAAAGGTCTTGAACGTACATACGGGAGGCTGAGCATGTTGACTTGTCGCGCGAGAAAGAAAAGACAAGGTTAAGCACAAGAGTTGGTTCGCGAGAGTAGGATCTAAACATCCTAGGATAGGTCGTAATGGCAGGTTATACCTCCTGCTTGAGCTGCTGCGAGCACCTCAGCAACTCGTTTGTTGATTAAAGCCGTCAGCTGGGCTTGAGTCAAGTTCAAACGTCCACTCATGATCTTCATATCAAAAGAAACACAAGTGAGTGAAGTGTCATGAAAATGCGTAAGTGTGGATTGACAGAAGAGAGTAAGCACACAGGGTTTCAAACAATAGTCGTTGCGTTAGCTAAACATGTCATGAACAATGCACTATGCAAACTAATAGACAAGCAATATAAATATAAATCATACCACCTATAGTGTTGAGTCTTGCACGTGGAGCGAAGCGTCGTTGTGGATCGTCGAGCACTGTACAGGTTATAGTCTAGTTTTGTCAAAAAGCTTTTCCCTTTTTAAAACCGAGTTCACTATAACCAATGGCTCTGATACCAATCTGTCACACCCCCAAAATCCACAAGCGGAGTATCACCGCATGGAGGCGTGACATGACCAGGATCAAGCCACCAATCATATTGAACAATATTGTAAATAAACATAATCCAACCACACAATATAATTGGTGTTCAAAAACAAGTTAACCAAATTCGAGTAATCAGCGGAAGCATTAAATGTAAAATCAAAACATATGTCGTAAGTTCATAAAGTTTAACATGGCACCCAACGGCCCATGTCCCACAACGACTCCTCCTGCTCGTGCAAGCTCCATAGATACCTAACGACCTGCAAGGCATGTAACAACAAGTCAACAACAAAGTTGAGCGAGTTCACAGTTGGTTGTCCAGTTTTAATGTTGTTCCAAAATCCATAAGTTGTTTTGAAAACCACGAGTTATCCAATTCCCTGTTTCCCAAACCATAACCAGTGGGGGGTACCCCATGTTGTAAACCACTAGACCGTTACTATATCAACAAATGACTGAGGAAGTTGTGCCCTACGTCAATGTCTATCATCATTGACTAAGTGCCCAGATCCATTTTTACACGCCCGTCCTACCGGCACGGTGTGAGGCTTGTCAACCCTAATAGCGCTGTTAACTAATGACCTGCTTGCCATTGGCCCGGCGATTGAGTCGATATAAAAATGAGGGACTTCATGATAGAGTTTTGTCTAGTAAGTTATATGTTGTCGTCCTTCCCAACCGAGGACGGAGGTACGTACTCTACCCAACCGAGAATACGCAGGTTAAGTGTAGTCGTCCTTCCCAACCGAGGACGGAGGTACATATTCTGTTAAAGGTGAATATGTAGGTTTCATCTTAGCTTTTTAACCCATTCCCAAACCACCGGGAATCCCATGCCTTATAGAAAGTGTGAACTCACCTCGATTTGCTCGTTTGTTTACTTGTTTCCAATTAATCAGTCAAAGCCTATGGTATGCACGTATACCCAATCAGTTTACATTCGTGAAGTTCGCGTATAAATACAATCACAGTGGGTATTAAATCAGTGATCACCAAATAGCACATAGCAGTTATTCACACCCATGCAAATCATACTTCACATATATACTTCATATCAATACAGTCATTCATCAACAGAATTAACTCAGTTCACTGTGTTGTTTACCCTCTCGACGAAACTCCTTAGTTTCGTCGTGATCCTGTTTGGCGAAACCCCCAGGTTTCGTCGTGATCTTTCATTGACGAAACTCCCAAGTTTCGTCGACATCTGTGTTTCGTCGACAAGCAACAGTTACGTCGCGTTAACAGTTGATCACATACCGAAACCCTAATTACCAATTAACAGTTGATCATCAACATCAAAACCCAGCCATGAATTATATGTTACCAAATTATTGATATGTATGTAGCTGTAACACCTATTCATTCAACTTTCATAGACAAGTGATAACATAAACATCAACAGATCATGAACAGTAGCATGAACAATACAATCTCAACATCATATCCCTCAGAATCAAGTAGCAGTTCATGCATACATACAAGTTAATCAAATCAGAATAAACATTTTCAATTGTCTCCAAAAATACCTACCATCATTCTATTCGGGAATCACGGTTCGAATATGCGATTACTCGATCACACATTAGTTGTCACACCCCAATATTTCCACATATTGCCGGTGGGCCCGGTGGCGAGTATCGTGACGTAGTTGATATAATCATAGTCAAACATACACAAAATAGCACAGCGGAAGTCTTGGAATATAAAATATTATTACAAACTTAAATGTCTGAAATTAACAAAGTATTTATTATAGATGAGCCTGTAAAATCAAATCAACAGGTGGATCTTCACAGAATGTATAAAATGAAGTTTAGCAGACTTTAAGGCATCTTTAAGGATTTGCAAGATCCTCTATTTCGGCACCGAGCAACTCCCAGCCTATTACGAGTAGTACCTGCCACTGAGTCTTTTGAAAATAAGTCAGTTTTCACTGGTAAATACAATTAACTGACTCTTTTGAAAAGAGTTTATAAAAATTGATTTAAGTGCATGAGGCACAAATCATTTATAACTTGGGACAATTATTTAAGCATAATCTTGTATACAGATTTACATGTTTGTCTTACAATTGGGGCCGGTTTGGAAGCCGGTCATGATTAACCGACTCACCACTTATTGAACCCACAAAGGAGTTATCCCCAACATGTGGGTTTATATTTTAGCATTTGCATCTGTCAGGTGTATGCCTACACCCCGTGCATAGGTCGTGACCATTTTCAAAAGAAATGAGCCGAGGATATCCAGGACACGGTCGAATTAACCCCCAATGTTCATGTTATCAAACAAGACAGATTAAAACGGGTTATGTAATTTATTAATCACAATCCGATTAAATGATTTCATACCCGACCAAGAGGTATTATTATAATACCATATCCCAAGCCCGTATAAGGGAAAATAAGTTAAAAGTATTTACCTGAGCTAATACTTGATTCACAGCAAAATAACTCAGTCGTATCCAATCTATCTAAATGCAGGTAGCTTTTACCGGGTGGCTCTAGTCTGGAGTGATGGTAATAAATAACCAATTCAGAATGCTAACGGTCTTATTTAAGTCGTAGACTTAAACCGGCTAGCTTGAAGTATCTAAAACGGTACAATACGCAAGATTAAGCTATGACCGGAATAGAATGTGGTTTAGACCCGACAAGCTTGGATACTTGTATAATATGGGTAAACTAAACACATTCTGGATTTTGAAGTTTAAATGATAAGGTTAAACTCGTTTCGGCAAACTTACATAAACTAGTTACATAAGTCTAACTGTACGCGTATAAGCGATAACGAGTAACCAGATGAGTCATGAACAAGTTCCATATGCCAACATACTTTAAACAAGTTATAATATCAGTGGGATATCAACTTATATGCCCGTTTAGGTTTTAAAATCAAACTACGCCCCATAAGGGCGTTTTGGTCATTTTATGACGTATAAAAGAAACTCGGGTACAATCAGATGTTACAACCATATACCTTCTGTGAAAACACTTTATTTATGATATAACATCAGTATGATATCAAACATATGTGTGTTTCATAGTTTAAAACCAAACTATGCTCCGTAGGGGCATTTTGGTAATTTCACACATAGTCTTGAAGGCTAATTTGGGAATCTGAGTTTATAATATATACCTACTGTAAAAATATTTAAAATGATTTATAAAATCAGTAGGTAACAAGTCTTGGTTGGTAGTTATGGTTTAAAACCATACTACGCGCCGAAACGGCGTTTAAGTCGTTAAATGACGATGTATGCGATCTTTTAGGAAAACTGATATTATGGTCAGGTTTATATGACCAAAATATGTTATTTAATATGACATATCAGTAGTAAAAGGTTTCGTATGAAAATCATACTTTAAAATCATTTTATGTGTTATAAGGGCATTATCGTCATTTAAGAATATAATACAAGCACTTGTGTATAAATTCAGTTTATAATCTGAATTGTTTTCCCAAATTATCCTAATTATGATATTAAATCAGTAGGCAATGAGTTTGGTATAAGGAATTATGCTTAAAATCGATCTAAGCGCCTAAAGGGCATTTTTGTCACTTTAAAGCACAATTTACAACATTATACGCAAACTTAGTTTATGATCAGATTTGTAACATCAAAATATGTTAAACATGTTAACATATCAGTATCTAAGTTGTTTGAAAATTTATCGGTATCTAAAACCTCATTTTTTCTAGAAAGGACATAATAGTTAAAGTACGGCATATTTACGGAAACCTGCATAATACTCGGATTACAAATATGATCGTGTAATATAACCCCAGAGGGTTATGCTACATTATATTATGATCATAACGGAACCTAGAATCGGAAGCATATAAGTCTAATTCGGTTTATAACCAAAAGTCAACGTAGAAGTCAAACTACGCGACCTTCGGTTGCGAACCGACCCTAAACTTAGAATTGTCGGGTTGAACATGCCTAAGCATGTTCTAATAGTAATTACTAAGTTATTAGAGTGTTAAAATATAATTTATAACCTCTGAATTATTAATTTTAATTATTATTACAATTCTGCCAAGTTTGACTTTTTAACTAAAAGGTTTGACCCGACAATTAACTAAGCAAACAAAAGAACTAGGAGGTGCCCTTTTAAGGGTTAATCACTTACCTAACTATGGTCACATAACCACATTCATTTCGAACAGAGGTTGGACCATTTGAGTTTAAACCGAAAGTCAAAGTTAATTTACGATAACTTGACTTTTCGGTTTTTAAATTATGAAACTGAACTAATGAGAGGGCTAAGATACTTACAAAGGGTCCTTGCTATCTTTTCTACTAAAAATAAGTTCCCATTCAGATTAGGAAGCTCCAGAATTTGAGAGTGGAGAAGATTGAATGAAAATGAGCAAATGAAATGGTTGGGTTTATGGCCTATATATAGTTTTGGGTGAATCTTGAGATCAAGACAAGTGTTAGAAGGGTTTACAAGATCATTACAGGTGTTGGGACAGCTGTACAATTGTCTTGAAGCCCAAGGATTCGGTTTTGATTGGTTAAGAATGGATTAGAGTGGGAAACAAGCAAAATTTCGTATCTGGAACCTGCATACGGACCGTATGGTCCAGTGGATACGGTCCGCAAGGACCTGGTCAGCATACATAAAGTTTCAACTGTTGATATGTTTAGTCCCTACACTTGCATAGTTGAGTTTTTGGCACTTCTAACACCCATTAACCCCATTTCTAAGCTTTATAAGGAAGTTAAAGTATATTTAACTTCAACCATGCTCAAAAATATTATGGATGTCAGTTCGTTCGGTCGTACGGTCGCGTTTTTCGCTTAATTACGATGAATGTTCGAACAGACGCGAAAACAATCCAGATTTCGCAACGGATGGTATTTTTGCATTCCCATCACTAAAATATAAAATATTAATGATTACAAAAATTTATGGATGTACGAATATGGTCAGAACGTAGGATATGCGCGAATATGTATACTTTCGCAGTTTTGACTCTTTTAGTACTTTTAACGCATAAAGTTGCGCGTAATGTCATTTATTGAAATCAAAGTCTTGCATAGCCCATATAGGGATTCTCGAGAATGTGACCGAGCATTATGGAGTTTCTGGTTCTCTTAAAGTCACTCGAAAGCGTAGTTTCGCTTATTGACGCTTTTGGTCCCTTTAAGGCGCAACCTTGCGCGTATCATCATTTAATAGCATCAAAGCCCTATGTAGCCCATATTAAGGATTCTCAAGAGTATGATGGCACATCAAAATGCTTCAGGTCCATTAAAAGGTCATTCAGAGGTATAATTAAACAAGTTGACGCTTTTAACCCCTCTAACTTACAAACTTGCGCGCACCTTCACTTATTGGCATAAAAGCCTTGAATAGCCAATATTAGGCATTCCCGAGAATATGATCAAACATAATGAAACTCTAGATTGGTTAAAAGGTCACTCAGGGGTAACAATTTACATGTTGACACTTTTAACTCTTCGACGTGCAAACTTTCACATAATACGCAAACGGCTCCTCTCGTCCAACAAGTGGCTCATTTGAGAATACGGACACCGTATAAGGTCACTCAGAGGCCTAGTTTAGGCATGTTGACACTTTCAATCCTTCTATAATCAAGGTTTTTGATTTTGACGAAAATAGTCCCTCGTAGTCAATGTTTGACTTTATTAGGGTTCGTTACACGTGTCAACACATCATTGGGCACGATTTTACGAGGTGTTACATTAGTCCAACAAATACAATCAGAATCTCTATCATATACACTAATAATGAAAATTCTACGCAAACATAAACATCAATTGACGATTATCAGTTACTGCAGATATAGTTTACTAACCAAAGACTTAATCGAAGAAGGTAATGTCTCGTGGGGTCTGCTACTATCATCGTGTGTCTAGGGGAGTCTAGGGTTTATGTAATTTACGTAACTGATAAACAAGAAGTTTTAATATATAATGAAGAGTTGGGCCGAAGCTTCCTGGGCCGAGGCCTGCTATGGCGAAACTCACCCTTCGACGAAACACCATGTTTCGTCGTGATGCATGGCGAAACTTCATTGTTTCGTCGAACTAGGGTTGTGGCGAAACTCCTAAGGTTTCGTCTTTAACTTTTAAGTAATACATAAGTTTAAAACTAAACACATTAACACATTAATCATATAAATAATAACACAATATCTCACATATAACAAACGTGCACAATTACAATGGCAACAAGTCATGCAAACATAATTGTGAAACAAATACGTGTCGAGGAAAGACCTTGAAAACTCGGGTTGTCACACGTGACATTATATATAGTGGCGTTTCATATTTTATGGCGTTTTTGTAGCCAGAGAGCTTAAATAAAAACACAGAAAAAAGTACGCAGTGATAAAATTGGCATTTTGAATTTATTTGACGTTTTATTTTTCAATGGTGTTTTATGTGAGGAGTGGGTTTTTACTTTTTTACCCTTAATGACGCGCGTCCACGTAATAAAACTGGTGTTATTTACTGAAATGCCACCGCGCCAATCTAGTCCATAGATTGTTTTAATCGGACGATCAATAAGCGTTCTCACACTTTCTACCGTTTTCTCTAAATCCTGACCCTAATATTGTGCGGGTGGGAAAAAATATGCGTAGAATATAATTGAATTAAACTAAATTTGATTTGATTATGAACGACAGCAAGTCAAAAATAAATTATTAATTTCATGGGTTAGGATCAAATAGGAATATTATTTTGGCTAGGAAGGAAAGAAAGCAATAAGATTATGACATTTGACAAAATTTAAAATAAAGAGAAAGGATATTTTAGTCAATTTTACCCAATCTTTTCCCTTCTTCTTCTCTCTGTAACTTCAAAACCCACCATCTTCAACATTTTCTTCACTTTCTATATCAATAATAACTACATTATAGTGCGATTTTCGTCACCAATCAAGGATTCAAACGCCCAATCAACGTGTTCTTCAACTTTTTTGAAGAAACCCAGTTTAATTTCATACAATATCTCTTTTTTTTTCCTGTGATTTTGAAGCGAATCACTTGATTCGTTCGACTCGATCGCTGATAAGTGTTTCTAACATTCAAATTTCGTCAATCGGTGAAGAAATCTTGAGAAATCGGCTTCGATCTATGTAAGAAATTTTTGAATTGCATTTTTACGATCTGGGTTTTTTAATTGAGTCATTGCGTTTTACAAAGTAATCTTGGCGGGGATCCGGGGGCAGCGCCCCTGGGAGCAGGATCCAAGGGGCGGCAGCCCCTGGCGGGGTCCAATGGGCAGAGCCCCTGGCTGGGGTCGAGCTGCGTTTTAGAGAGAACACTTTCTTTTGTGTTTTTAGGCCATTGCATTTTAGAAAAAAAAAAAAAAAAAAAAGACATTTTTATGTGTTTTTTGGTCTATTGCGTTTTAGAAAAACACATTTTGAAGTGTTTTTAGTCCATTGCGTTTTAGGTAAAACACGTTTTTATGTGTTTTCAGTCTATTGCGTTTTAGAAAGAACACTTTCTTTTGTGTTTTTAGGTCATTGCGTTTTAAAAATAAGACATTTTTATGTGTTTTCTGGCCATTGCGTTTTTGAAAAAAAAAACATTTTTAAAGTGTTTTTAGTCCATTGGGTTTTAGGTAAAACACATTTTTATGTGTTTTCAGTCCATTGCGTTTTAGAAAGTACATTTTCTTTTGTGTTTTTAGGCCATTGCGTTTAAAAAAATGATATTTTTAAGTCTTTTCTGGCCATTGCGTTTTAGAAATAAGACATTTCTCTGTGTTTTTGGTGCATTGTGTTTTAGGTAAAACACATTTTTATGTGTTTTCAGTCCATTGCGTTTTAGAAAGTACACTTTCTTTTGTGTTTTTAGGCAATTGTGTTTTAGAAAATGTCATTTTTATGTGTTTTATGTCCATTGCGTCTTAGAAAAACACATTTTTGAAATGTTTTTAGTCCATTGCGTTTTAGATAAAACACATTTTTATGTGTTTTCAGTCCATTATGTTTTAGAAATTACACTTTCTTTTGTATTTTTAGGGCATTGCGTTTTAGAAAAAAAGACATTTTTAAGTGTTTTCTGGTCATTGCGTTTTAGAAATAAGACATTTATTTGTGCTTTTGATGCATTGCGTTTTAGGTAAAACACATTTTTATGTGTTTTCAGTACATTGCGTTTTAAAAAAGTACACTTTTTTTTTTGTGTTTTTAGGCCACTGCGGTTTAGAAAAAAATCATTTTTTAAGTTTTTTGTGCATTGCGTTTTACGCAATTGGGTTTTCGAAAAAAATCAAAAATATAGCAATAGTATACTCGTTTTAAAGATAAAAAACGCTCGTTTTTGGTGTAATTTTTATAAAAAAAATAATGTCGTATGAAAAAGTTATTAACGTTTAGAAATAAGACATTTTTATGTGTTTTGAAGTGTTTTTAGTCAATTGCGTTATAGGTAAAACTTATTTTTATGTGTATTCAGTTCATTACGTTTTTTAAAGAACACTTTCTTTTGTGTTTTTAGGCCATTGCGTCTTTGAAAAAAAAATCATTTTTTACATTTTTTGTCTATTGCGTTATACGCAACTGGGTTTTCGAAAAAAAAATTGAAAATATAGCAATAGTATACTCGTTTTAAAGATAAAAAACGCTCGTTTTTGGTGTAATTTAAAAAAAAAAAATAATGTCATTTGAAAAAGGTATTAACGTTTAGAAATAAGACATTTTTATGTGTTTTGAAGTGTTTTTAGTCCATTGTGTTTTAGGTAAAACACATTTTTATGTGTTTTCAGTCCATTACGTTTTAGAAATAACATTTTTTGTGTTTTAAGGCGATTGCGTTTTAGAAAAAAGTCATTTTTACGTTTTTTGTCCATTGCGTTTTACACAATTGGGTTTTCGAAAATATAGCGATAGTATACTCGTTTTAAAGATTAAAAAACGCTCGTTTTTTGGTGCAATTTTTATAAAAAAAATAATGTCGTATGAAAAAGTTATTAACGTTTAAAAAATAGGGGGAATTGGAGGAGAGAGAAACTATTGTCCTAGATTGACTAAAATGCCCTTACACAAACCCACGCACCCCTTTTTTTCTATTCAATTTCACTCATTTAATCTTAGCGCTTGATTAAATCAATTGATGGTCAAGATTACTTCCTATCCTTTCTAACCAAAAAAACTTACTATTATATCCTAACCCTTAATTTCATTACCCAATTTTTTAATCGAATATTTTTACTATCTTCACGGTCCTCGACACACTTTGCCCCATTTGACCGGCTAAGTGTTATGTTCTAACGCACCAAGTGATATGGCAGCCCTATGGTGTGAGCCAGACGTTAAACAGATATCGCCCCATAGCCAGGGTGTGAGACAGAACATGAACGTCTGCTGCCATGAACAGTGGTGAAGCTTGATAATGAAGACGGGAGATCGAAAACGTATATACCCAAAAATTTCTATACAAAAACTACATATATAACACTATTTAGCGAAAAGCTCGGGGAGTGCCCCCCCCCCCCCCCCCCACCTCGGCCCCCTCTTAAGCTGTGACTCTAGCCATGAACCTTTCAACGGTCGTGAGAAGAAGAAGGTGGTGGGCCCCAAGATAACTAACCAGAGCACTCCTTTTTTCTAATTGTTTTTTAACTTATTTAATAATATTTAATTTAAATAATATTTTGACATATAGTACATAGTGAAATCGATACACACTCTAGTAAAAAAAAGTGATTAAAAACCCCGTGTAACATGGTATTCACTATTTTTGACGTGAGTGAAAAACATAAAACCATTACAAACAACCTTATAACAAGACAACCCTACAAAGTACACATGAATATGTTTATTAACTTTTGTTTTATACTTTCTTCACTTGAAGATTTTATTCATTGTCTTCACTTTAGAAATTCGAAAATAAACCATGTGTTCAAACATACACAATACAGTAATTATTAAGGTTAAAAGTAACGCTAACTTCATAAACTGATAGATCGTGTTTTATTTAGCTCTCGAAAAAAATATATATATGGTGTATCTTTCCTTAAATATGTATTTTGTTTATGTGGGTGTAGACATGATTTGACTTTTAGGTAGTGTTTGGTATAAATGAATGAGAGGCGTAATAGAATAGATCATTGAGAGAGAATGAAGAAAAAAGTGTTTGGTTGGTTAATGGAATGTAATCACCCATTAAAATGATATTCTATTCTCTCAAAATCATTCCACCTCCCATGTTTTTTTTTTCATCTCATTCCCTTTGTCACCCTTAATTAGTAACACCACAACCCACCACCGTCGCCACCAACTTTTGCCACCGTTGACGCCACCATCTACAACCGTTGCCGCCCATCGCCAACCGCTAACGTAGCCCACCGCCGCTGCCGCCACCCACCCACCACCGTCGCCGCTACCTACCCTTGCGACGCACCACCGCCACCACCCACCATCTCTGTCGTAATAAAATATTTAATAAATATTAGTGTATCATAAGTTACATAATGTTTAATCATATTTATGTTCCTTTTAATAAATATTTATGTAACTTTGATAAATAAATGTAACACCTCGTAAAATCACGTCCAATAATGTATTGACACGTGTAAATAACCCTAATAAAGTCAAACGTTGAATTTTAGGGACTAATTTTTCGAAAAATCGAAAAACTTTGAATGTGAAAGGACTAAAACTGTCAACGTGCTTAGCATAAGCTTTTGAATGACGTTACACGGTGTTCCTATTCACATATGAGCCAATTGTTGCTCAAGAATAACTGTTTGCATAATTAATTGAAAGTTTGCGCAATGAAGGGTTAAAAGTGTCAACATGTAAATTCTTACCTCTGAGTGACCTATTAACAACCCGGGAGATTCATGATATTTGATTATACTCCCAGGAATGCCAATTATTGGCCGTCTAAGGTTTTTATGCCTTTAAGTGACGCTACGCGCAACTTTGCAAGTTTAAGGGGTTAAAAGCGTCAATATGTTTAATTATACCTCTGAATGACCTTTTAACGAACCCGAAGCATCGTGATGTTTAATAATACTCTCAAGAATGCCTAACATGGATTAGATAAAGCTTCGATGCTATTAAACGATGATATGCTTAAGTTTGCGCATTAAAGGGACCAAAAGCGTCAACTTTTGAATCTACGCCTTTTGGTGACCATTTAAGCGAACGAGAGCATAGTAAAATTTAAACACATGCTTGGGAATACCAATTATGGGCCATGGGAGGCTTGGATATCATTAAACGACATTTCGCGCTACTTTGTGCGATTAAAGGACTATTTGCGTCAAACAGCAAAAGTCTATCGATTCTTAAGGTATCAAACCTTCCGGAATATGATCATAAGTTAATCATGCCCTAAAAATCCTTTACATAGCTTAGATATAGGCTTAGAGGTGTTTGGTGCGCAAAAATAAACTTTTAAGTCAAGCAAGGACTAAAAGTGTCAAAAAGTGCACAAGTTTGCATTTTCGCGCATATCTTACGTTCTGAATATATCCGGACATCCAAAAATTTATGTAATCACTAAAATATTTTATTTTAGTGATTGGCATGATAAAATTCCATTCGTTGCGTAATTTGAATCGTTTTTCGCGTCCGTTCGTGTTTCGTCGTAATTAGCCGAACAACGTGACCGTACGACCAAACGAATCGACATCCGACATGTTTTTGAGCATGTTTTATGTTCCCTATGTTTAGGCATCATTATAGAACCTTGAAATGGGGTTAACGGGGTTTAAACTCATCAAAATTGGCTCAAAAGTGTTACAGGGACAAAACCTGTCAATTTTGAAACTTTCAGGGAACTGGCACATGGTGGCGCAGCGCCACCACCATAGAGCTTTGCCGTGGCACGACGCCATGGCCTCATCTGGGCAAAAACTCCATTTTTGCAACCAGGTTGAATTTCAGGGGCCTAAGTGTAACTTTTCTAAATACCGTGTGATGGTTTTGGACACTGACGGGTGGTCCGTAGGACAACCCTTAAAAGGTCTAAATGTACGCACATTCCATGCTTTATTCAGTTAATTGCTTGAACTTGGTAACCACTCTATGTTTGATTATGCAGGTGCTAAAGTGCTTAAGATGCGGGACTTATGATGCTTGAATGGATGTGGGAAGATGGCATCGTTAAGAGGTGAAGAAATCAAGCTGTGGTGAAGAAATAAGAAGTCAAGTACACTCAGCGCCGTAACCTACGGCTGAGGGCCGTAGGTTACGGCCCCGACCTTTGCATCAAAAGTTATGCCGTAAAACAGGAGGGACTTGCCGTAAGAAACCACTCAGAGCCGTAACCTACGGCTGAGGGCCGTAGGTTACGGCACTCTATGTTGACTTTGGAGTTGCTGACAGCCGTAACCTACGGCTGGGAGCCGTAGGTTACGCCTCCGACTGATCCAAAAATGTAACTCTCGCATTTAATTGTCATTTTGAGGGGATTTATGGAGTCTTATGATTGGTTTTCGGTTACACCTGCTGGGGAACTCGAATTTGGGCAACTTTTGGAGACTTTTTGGGGAAGAACACTTGGCTAATCATTAGTTTTATGGGTTTTTGATCTTTATGAACATTGAACTAATTGTGAAGATGATTGTCATGGCTATGTGTGGCTAAACTTTTGATGATTATCTTGGGTTGAAGGTTTGTGTAAGACTTTGTGTTTTGATTTTATATTTCTAGAATAATGAACTCTTCTTTATGATTTGTTTGTTATGGTGTGTGATTGCTTACTTGTAAATTGTTAATTAGTGTGCTAATCTTGTTCGAAACTATACGTTCTTGGTGCCGTTGGCAATCGAGATATCATAGGTAGAATTAGGATTGGGTATTGGTTAATTGGTCATCGGGTAACAACCTCGCGTTCTAGGAATCCGAGTACTTAGTTCCCTTTTATCACAACAAGTAATCATACATGAATCATGTCTATGTGATTCTTTCTAGTTGAATGATAGCACAAATGTCGAAGCAAACCGGAATCTCAAGATAGTCATTTGACTCTAAATTGTTTACAAACTCAATTCTCATTTCGCAAATTAATTAGTAATCTTAGTTTTAAAAACCAATTCAATCAAACCAACTCTTGAAATTTACTTTTATTGCAATTAGTGTAGTTTTAGTCAAGTTAGATAATCTTCTAAATAACACATATTCCACAAACTCCCTGTGTTCGATACCCACTTACCACTATCTATTTAGTAGTAATTGGATTAAATTTGATTGTGACCACGACATCACGTTAAATTTTGGCGCCGTTGCCGGGGAGTAGTACGCAACGTGTGTTATTTTTGATCTTTTTAGGTTTGTTATTTTTCTGGTTTACGCTGGGTGTGTTAGTGTGCAGGTATTGACAGGTGCATGCATACTAGGAGCTCTCACAAGCTTTCACCATTAGCATTTGATCCGGAAATCGAACGAACTTTGCGAGCAAACAGAATTTTGTTAAGGGAAAACACAATTAGCGGTTCACCAACAACACCAATTACACCGATTACACCACTGAGATACATGGATCCACCACCACCACCCACCACAGGTGAATTCATACCACCTTTCATACCATCAACCTCTCAACTGTCACCAAATACCACCATGCCCAGTTCTGCTACCGAATTTACTTCACCATTTGATATCCCACCACCCAACACTACATTACCTACCACTACTCAAACTGAACCTACCCTTACCTTTAGCCCTGCTTCTACAATTCCACCACTCACCCATTTCTTCCCAGCTTCAGGTCAATCATCATCCACCTATACATTACCACAAGGCTCAACTGTTGTTCATGCTACTTCATCATTTGGAGCACCAAACCAATCAGGTTTTCAATACTCGACCCTTCCATTTGGGCAAACTTCGGGTATAGGGGGAGATGGATAGGAGGAAGGATATGAAGATTTTGAGGGCTATGATGAAGACGGGTATGCTTATGTGGGTGATGGTGATCAAGGGGAGTTTGCTTATGTGCAAGGTCAATCTCAAGGAATTGTAATAACCATAAATTTAAAACCATTATTATTATTATTATTATTTATTTTAGGAAACCCTAATTAAGACACCCAAGTAATTCTGTACAAACCCTAGAATTTTCAGAACAATAGGAATCAGGATTAGGGCCCCTAAAACTCAGGGGGGGATATTCCCCATTGACGATTATCATCGCAGTTTATTATTAAAATCGAATTTTCTAGTTCTGTTGACTCACCTAGGCTATAAATACACGCGGCAACCGTATGTCAAAAGTAACCCCTCGCGCCACGCGAAGGGCACAAGGAGACCTGTCGCGCCACGCGACAGGGACCATTTTTCAACAATATATAGTCGGCTGTGGGACTTGATTCTGGGCACAAAAACGACGATCAAACTCCAAAATTTCGCTGAGTTATCATCCGATTACTCTTAAAACACACACAAAACACGAATTAAGTATAGCGGGGTGCTGCAGAACAGGGTAATAACTCGATCGCTATTACGATTCATTGTCCGATCGATCAATATATCCAATGGATGTTTAAGTGCCGCCCACATTAGGGTTATACTTTGTCGTTCGTCATTAATTTGACGGATCATCGTTAATTCGATGGATAAAGTATTGTACTTTGTCGTTCGTCATTAATTTGACAGATCATCGTTAATTCGATGGATGAAGTATCGCATTTTGTCATTCGTTGTGAGAATTTGATCTCGTGAGTTATCGTAAATGTTGTATTAAGTTACTAACCTAGTTTGTATGCATGTTATTTAAATTAGGTTAAAAGACTAATCAGTAGTCTAAACTCTGCTCATATAAATCAGAAATGTTGTCACAAGGTAGCTTTACTTTGGAGTTATTAAGGTACGGATCCTTACCCCACTTCTTATTGCTTCATAGTCAAATTGTTATAAACCACTAAATTATTATATCTTTTAAAAACTCCTCACGTCTTTGATTATCGATTCAATTGACAGTTCCCGGGTATTTTACAAAAGTTTTATTCTATGTTATTTTACAATATTATATCATTGTTTTATATTGTTTTTATATTATTATTATTATTATTATTATTATTATTATTATTATTATTATTATTATTATTATTATTATTATACAACCACACCCAACCACATACAATCCCAGTTAGCTGGCACTTTAGAAACGACGCTCCCTCTCGTCGTATTTCCATGTGATTTTCTCCCCCACTTCCCGAATTCTATTCCTTGCATCTACCAGCTCCTCGCCATAGTGGTGGAGTTCAGCCAAGTTTTCTTCGCTCATAGGTGGGTTTGATGCAGGTTCAGGATCAAACTGGGGAAAATAAACATTAGGGTTATTCATGAAGTTCTGAAATTGCCAATCACTCGTCCACCATTCCTCCAATTCTCCAGGTAGAAGCTGGTGGTTGACAATAGGACCTGGGATAGCAGGCTCCAAATTTATTAGAAGTTCAGATTGGGCAAGGAAATTGAAGAGGTTTTCATCGGCAGGTCCGATGAGGTCACAATTTGCCAGTTTATGATCAAGCTCCTCCCATGATGGCATTTCCTGGGCTTGCCCGGAACTTTCCCCGATCTCCTTTCCTTTGCCTTTATCCTTTGGATCCTCAGTTTTTTTAATCTTCTGGGCAGCTGGCTTCTTCCTACGCCCACGTTTCCAATCCAGGATTCTCCTCCGCTTTTTTCGGTTTTGGTTTCTCCTGGGCCTGGGCATGGAATGTTAGTGGTTCCTGTAACACCCCGAAAACGGGTTTAGTAATCAAACCTAGTTAATAGTGATGAACGGGTAAAATACCGTTAGTGGTAAAATTTAACCCGGTAAATATTAGGATTTAAATAAATAAACCTAATATTATTTAAAAAGGAAAATAAATACTTTGAGAAAACAAAGTATATAAAAAGTCCGAATCAACGGGACATAAAACATAACGGGTTATAACTTCCGGAACCCGTTAAAGTAACAAGGAATAATTAACCTAGTTAGTAGCATGTGATTAAGTGACTAATGGTGAGTTATAGCTTCATTTGATCAAAATAAAACATGAGGGACTAATATTGCCAAGTGGGAAACTTGTTTTATTAAAACAAAAGTTAAACACCAAAACACACACTTTAAGTGTGTGTTCTGGTCGAGATATCCACAGGAGCCAAGAACTCTTGAGCTCAAAAACCCTAACAAGCACAAAATCAAGAAATTGGAAGGGCAAATCAAACCCAAATCGAAATTCAAGCACAAATTAGTGATCACCTTAGTGAAGGGATCACAAGGTATGTCAAAATTCACAATTTGGTTTCATCTCAAATTCTTGATAAACTTGTGAAATCGAAATCTGAACTTGATTGATTTATGTTTGAATGAAATTATGATAAATTCAGGGTTAGGAATGAACCCTAATCAATAATTTGATACATTGAAGTTCATGCATGTGAAATTGAGAATCACCCATTTAGGTGTTAAGTGGGTTTTGTTGGAAGACGATGAACACTAGATTTATGATCATCAATTTGGTGTTATTTGATTTCCATGAAGTAAGTCTAGGTGTTGTTATGCATGCTAGACATAAGAACTTATGAATGATGCTAAAACTTGGGTAAATAACTAGTTATGAAAATAGATTGTTGATTTTATAGAATATGTCCACAAGGTGTTTGTTAAAATGCCTAAGTGAATGTTTATATGTTGAAATTACGAATGAAACGCGTAATTGCCTTATTTGACTAATTACGTGAAATATGGGTTAAAACGGGTTCTAATCATAATGTTGATTTAACTTAATTGTGCCTATTGTATGATTAAAGGTAGCTGACTTTTAAAGGTCAAACTAACCAATGATAAAGTCGAATAGTAGTTTCGACATAGAAGATACGTAAGGTGGAATAGTCGTGAATTGAAATGACTAATCTAACCACCTTGTGAATGATGATAGTTTGTCGCCTAACGAGCTAGGTGGAGGCTTGGGAAAGAAGCGGTCAAACGAATCAAGCACGAGAAGAAAAGCGTATTCGGATGCAAGGTAAGTATAGCTTACACTAGTCTTAAATTGTGGAATATTCTCTTATCATATAAATTCAGAATGAGATAACTAAACAATTGAAATATGATGTTCCGTCTTGTAGTCGTACGGAACAAGATAATCAAAGATGAAAGAAACCATAATAATGGTTAAAAAGAAGTAAATCGGTAATTCGGTCATATTATGACGAAAGGAAAAATGAACTTTTAATGGTTACCTTTTATGGTAAGCCAAAACAAATAATAAGGGCAAAACAGTAATTTAGTCACACGTTGACAATAACCGTTAGTTTCAAAAAGACGCTTTTCTGCATAAGACATAAAGAGTCGAAAGTGGTAATAAACGGTTTATAAGTAAAATGACCGTACGGTGTTAAACGGAACGAGTCATGTAGATGAGATGATAATAAATATCATCTCGCATAGATAAACGGTCAATTCGGCCAAACGGGTCAAAAGGTGTAGACATCACCTTTAGAAAATATCAACTAATGATTTTTGTCGAGTTATATGCTTACAGGAATAGATATCCAATGGATACTCGCATCGCTCTTAACTTGCGATTATAAAGCAATGTATTAAAACCGGGTTAATAAGTTGATCCGAGCCAGGTATGTATAATAGATCAACTCATCATTTAGAACTTGAAGTTCTATGAGAGTTAGACAAAGTAAAAGGGATATTCGGTTACCTTAAAAGGTAAACCGAAGGATTTAAATTATAGACATAGTGTTTTGAAAACAAGATTTGGTTAAAAATGAGATTTTGGGCGTGCATGGCTTAAGCAAGCCCTTCGTCGTAAAAGAAGGGTTAAAAATGACAAGAACGCCCTTGTAAGTGAAATTAAGCAAGCAACCCTTAGAAGTCGCTTAAAAACGAGTTTTATAATCAAGTCAATACTTAGAATAAGTATAAAAGCGAAAGATGTAAATCCTTGGTTAAAAGACTCTATGTAAGTCTTTGTCGTAAAATGATAATCCGAGGGGTAAAACTCGGATTATATAGATCGCCACATTAAATCCATCACAAATATAGTTGTGATGGAAGATCATTTGATAAATAATGTGGAAATAAGATGCCAGGAATAAACGAGTGTGAATTATGCGTAAAAGTGCTTAAATGCCCTTAACGGGTCAATTAAACATCTAAGTAAAAACGGGTTTAAGAAATGTATATAAATCCGTGATTTGAATCTAATATGATAACAACATGGAAATGATGAGAATTTAGAATCAAACAACATGTTTGTTTGATAAAATCACGAACGGGTCAAAGTTTGGTAAAAGGGTAATAAGCCGAAGACTTAAAAGTCTTCAATTTTGTTAATCCGGATGTTGGATTTTAACTCCATATGATGGAGGATAAAATTACAATCACGTAGGAAGAAACGGTAGGTCAAACGGACAAACGGATTAAAAGTTATGAAGGTTTCCGTTTTAGAAAACGGCAAACTTGGAAAATCTTGCAGAGGCCACCGTAAGTTACGGTAGCTACCGTAACTTACGGTAGCCTATAAGTCTTTACGCCATAAACCCCCTGCTTTACGGTGGGAAGAATCAACATTCAGGGGCTACCGTAAATTACGGTAGCCACCGTAATTTACGGTAGACCCTGTAACATAATGTGTTTTAGTCAGTTTCATTTCCCGGACTCGTTTTGACACGTTTTAAACCCCGTATGACTAAAGCATTTCATGTTTATGAAATGTAGGTACATTTTGGATGCCAGAAGACGATCAAGCTCAACGAAGAACCGAACACCATAAAGATTCATGCTTCTGCACATTACCTCGTCGTAAATTTAAACGACGAATCCGATCACGTTATGTTTAATAACTTATGATTTGTAAAAGTTTTAATAAACCCGAATTTTTATAATAGGTGTAGTCTTAACTATACATCTAATTTTTGGTAATTTCATGTAAAACCGTTATAAAGTAACTAGGTTGTTACAAGTTGGTATCAGAGCTCAAGGTTGTTGACAAATGTGTTCGGTTCGAGGCTTGATCGCAAATCCGGTAAGTACATTTATATCAATGGTTTAGTATGATTAAAGTGTTGAGAATAACACATATTGTTATCGTGTAATACACGTTACACCAATAAAATCGATATAGAATAGACATAGTCAGCGAAATTACACGCGTTGATACGTATAGTAGAAAAGCCTCATATTATAATACGGGCACCCATTAATGCCAAAATTACTAACTATTGTAAATGTTTTAGAATGAAGGACACTCGCATATGAAGATAGCAAGAGTTTAACAAATCGTGGATTTGACAGAGGAACGGTCCAAAGTAAGACAAACAGAGCACGCTCACCAAGGACCTAAATCACGCAACGATTGCGAATAAGTTAATGGCAAGGAGAGCCTGCTAGAGCAAGCATTATCAGGTGCACGTTTTAAATTATTGCATAAATAGTAATATGCAACAAATACGTAGAGATTGAAAGTTGCATATGTAGATTGAAAACTTGGAAAAACCTGAATAGAAAACCTATCCGGGATATTGTTCCCAAGAAAAACAAATAGAGGCATTACTTACATGGGGTGTAATGTGAAAATTATAAAAAGGTCATGTATACCAGGTGTTGATCGCTTACTCTGGCCAAGTAAGTAGTGAACACGAGGTACCATGAACTTCTTATGATGGACACATTTATATCCGATGTAGTAAGGGTGGGGTGAATGGGACTAACTTAAATGGTACCAAAATGAATCAAATAAGTAAGATGTTTGATAGTAAACGTAAACGTAAGTCGGAAGACGGAAGCGTATTACGTTAGTATAACGAGCCCAAGGGAAGGGACAATAATCAAGTAAATGAAAATACAAACCGACCACTAAGAATGCTAAGGCATAGAGGATAAAGTTGACTATCAAAAGTGGTGAAACTCACACGAACAAATTAAACGGGTTAGGTAAAACGTAATATTGGAAAGGATAACGAGCCCGGTAATGGGACAAGATTGAGTATGAATATAAATATAGGCACAAACCGAATAAAGGAAAGCGCAAGATATTAATGAACCCATGTAATGGGTCGGAATTAAATATGAAATGATTGCAGTCACGAATCACAGTTGGAGTGAACGAAATTTTGATGCGAAAACAAATGATTTTCGAACATAAAAAGGACGATCTACAGGATCATTATAACCTTCGGGTTATAAACAGTGTAAAGGTCTACGGGACTAAAATGACCCACGGGTCATGAATAAAAAGGAAAAGGATCATAAAGGCAACGCCCTAAAGAGGTGAAGGCCTAAAGAAATAGCCTACGAGGCTAAGTGAAAGAACCTACGGGTTACTTAGATAAGCGAGGGAATCAGTAGAGAATCCCCACGTAAAACAAGGACTGCAAAAAGGATAAATGTCAAGTTGTCAAATTTGTTTGACATAAATAATATATATATATATATATATATATATATATATATATATATATATATAACGTTAAACTAAAATTCAGTTTTAGTAAAAAAAACAACGTTTTATTAAACATATATAGTATGAGATGATTGGGAAATAAACCTAAAACACGATGTGACGCGATCACGGTCAGGAAAGTTATGTGAAATAAAATCACATAGTAGCCCGAGAGATGGGTATAATGTAACTGGACTAATAAGTCTAGTCAGTGAGACCGGTTAAGGTCAATATTTAAATTAAGAAAGTGTTCAACACGCTATTTATATATTAAGATTAGCGTGAAATAAACATAGTTGATAAGCGTGTATGACCACATGGCCAATTGGCTACACAGTCAAGTAAAATAATAAAGGTAAATGAGTATGAAACGAAAGTGACGGTCCATGAGGCCTTACTAACGAAGAGCATTAATCGCCTATACGAGGCGATCATAAGGTAACATAAACAAAGTGTCGGAAGTCACATCGAGCAAAAGCACGATTGGAGGGTAAAGCTTTAAGGTATGAGGTTATACGCATGTGTTTTGTAACCCAAAAGATATTACCATACTATTCTGGTAATACTAACAAATGGTTAAGGTATGAATAACGCTCGAAGGATTATTGATACCAAATGCATTAGGTATAAATCGAATGCACTACATGGAAAAGGTTTCGGGGACGAAACCTCTTTAAGGGGGGTAGACTTGTAACACCCCGAAAACGGGTTTAGTAATCAAACCTCGTTAATAGTGATGAACGGGTAAAATACCGTTAGTGGTAAAATTTAACCCAGTAAATATTAGGATTTAGATAAATAAACCTAATATTATTTAAAAAGGAAAATAAATACTTTGAGAAAACAAAGTATATAAAAAGTCCAAATTAACGGGACATAAAACATAATGGGTTATAACTTCCCGAACCCGTTAAAGTAACTAGGAATAATTAACCTAGTTAGTAGCATGTGATTAAGTGACTAATGGTGAGTTATAGCTTCATTTGATCAAAATAAAACATGAGGGACTAATATTGCCAAGTGGGAAACTTGTATTATTAAAACAAAAGTTAAACACCAAAACACACACTTTAAGTGTGTGTTCTGGTCGAGATATCCACAGGAGCCAAGAACTCTTGAGCTCAAAAACCCTAACAAGCACAAAATCAAGAAATTGGAAGGGCAAATCAAACCCAAATCGAAATTCAAGCACAAATTAGTGATCACCTTAGTGAAGGGATCACAAGGTATGTCAAAATTCACAATTTGGTTTCATCTCAAATTCTTGATAAACTTGTGAAATCGAAATCTGAACTTGATTGATTTATGTTTGAATGAAATTATGATACATTCAGGGTTAGGAATGAACCCTAATCAATAATTTGATACATTGAAGTTCATGCATGTGAAATTGAGAATCACCCATTTAGGTGTTAAGTGGGTTTTGTTGGAAGACGATGAACACTAGATTTATGATCATCAATTTGGTGTTATTTGATTTCCATGAAGTAAGTCTAGGTGTTGTTATGCATGCTAGACATAAGAACTTGTGAATGATGGTAAAACTTGGGTAAATAACTAGTTATGAAAATAGATTGTTGATTTTATAGAATATGTCCACAAGGTGTTTGTTAAAATGCCTAAGTGAATGTTTATATGTTGAAATTACGAATGAAACGCGTAATTGCCTTATTTGACTAATTACGTGAAATATGGGTTAAAACGGGTTCTAATCATAATGTTGATTTAACTTAATTGTGCCTATTGTATGATTAAAGGTAGCTGACTTTTAAAGGTCAAACTAACCAATGATAAAGTCGAATAGTAGTTTCGACATAGAAAATACGTAAGGTGGAATAGTCGTGAATTGAAATGACTAATCTAACCAACTTGTGAATGATGATAGTTTGTCGCCTAACGAGCAAGGTGGAGGCTTGGGAAAGAAGCGGTCAAACGAATCAAGCACGAGAAGAAAAGCGTATTCGGATGCAAGATAAGTATAGCTTACACTAGTCTTAAATTGTGGAATATTCTCTTATCATATAAATTACGAATGAGATAACTAAACAATTGAAATATGATGTTCCGTCGTGTAGTCGTACGGAACAAGATAATCAAAGATGAAAGAAACCATAATAATGGTTAAAAAGAAGTAAATCGATAATTCGGTCATATTATGACGAAAGGAAAAATGAACTTTTAATGGTTACCTTTTATGGTAAGCCAAAACAAATAATAAGGGCAAAACAGTAATTTAGTCACACGTTGACAATAACCGTTAGTTTCAAAAAGATGCTTTTCCGCATAAGACATAAAGAGTCGAAAGTGGTAATAAACGGTTTATAAGTAAAATGACCGTACGGTGTTAAACGGAATGAGTCATGTAGATGAGATGATAATAAATATCATCTCTCATAGATAAACGGTCAATTCGGCCAAACGGGTCAAAAGGTGTAGACATCACCTTTTGACAATATCAACTAATGATTTTTGTCGAGTTATATGCTTACAGGAATAGATATCCAATGGATACTCGCATCGCTCTTAACTTGCGATTATAAAGCAAGGTATTAAAACCGGGTTAATAAGTTGATCCGAGCCAGGTATGTATAATAGATCAACTCATCATTTAGAACTTGAAGTTCTATGAGAGTTAGACAAAGTAAAAGGGATATTCGGTTACCTTAAAAGGTAAACCGAAGGATTTAAATTATAGACAGAGTGTTTTGAAAACAAGATTTGGTTAAAAATGAGATTTTGGGCATGCATGGCTTAAGCAATCCCTTCGTCGTAAAAGAAGGGTTAAAAATGAACAAAACGCCCTTGTAAGTGAAATTAAGCAAGCAACCCTTAGAAGTCGCTTGAAAACGAGTTTTATAATCAAGTCAACACTTAGAATAAGTATAAAAGCGAAAGATGTAAATCCTTGGTCAAAAGACTCTATGTGAGTCTTTGTCGTAAAATGATAATCCGAGGGGTAAAACTCGGATTATATAGATTGCCACATTAAATCCATCACAAATATAGTTGTGATGGAAGATCATTTGATAAATAATGTGGAAATAAGATGCTAGGAATAAACGAGTGTGAATTATGCGTAAAAGTGCTTAAATGCCCTTAACGGGTCAATTAAACATCTAAGTAAAAACGGGTTTAAGAAATGTATATAAACCCGTGATTTGAATCTAATATGATAACAACATGGAAATGATGAGAATTTAGAATCAAACAACATGTTTGTTTGATAAAATCACGAACGAGTCAAAGTTTGATAAAAGGGTAGTAAGCCGAAGACTTAAATGTCTTAAATTTTGTTAATCCGGATGTTGGATTTTAACTCCTTATGATGGAGGATAAAATTACAATCACGTAGGAAGAAACGGTAGGTCAAACGGACAAACGGATTAAAAGTTATGAAGGTTTCCGTTTTAGAAAACGGCAAACTTGGAAAATCTTGCAGAGGCCACCGAGCTACCGTAACTTACAGTAGCCTATAAGTCTTTACGCCATAAACCCCCTGCTTTACGGTGGGAAGAATCAACATTCAGGGGCTACCGTAAATTACGGTAGCCACCGTAAATTACGGTAGCCACCGTAATTTACGGTAGACCCTGTAACATAATGTATTTTAGTCAGTTTCGTTTCCCGGACTCGTTTTGACACGTTTTAAACCCCGTATGACTAAAGCATTTCATGTTTATGAAATGTAGGTACATTTTAGATGCCGGAAGACGGTCAAGCTCAACGAAGAACCGAACACCATAAAGATTCATGCTTCTGCACATTACCTCGTCGTAAATTTAAACGACGAATCCGATCACGTTATGTTTAATAACTTATGATTTGTAAAAGTTTTAATAAACCCGTATTTTTATAATAGGTGTAGTCTTAACTATACATCTAATTGTTGGTAATTACATGTAAAACCGTTATAAAGTAACTAGGGTGTTACAGTTCCTCAGTATCAGCCTGATAGCCAGATGGGTTTCCCATGGTATCCATATCGGTGGTATGGATAGTAAAGTTTCGGAGTGCCTCTGAAAGCTCATTCATGCTGTCAGCACACATGGAGAAACACACACCAACTTAAGTTAAAATTTTATTTATTAACTTAAATTTTCACAGAATCACAGAATGGCAATCTGAAAAATTAAGTATTTCTAAATACTTAATTGGCTTAAATCAGTGACTCTGAGACCACCTTTTTCTGTCACGGCCCCCGGCCCGGTGTTACCCGTTTCAGGAGCCGCGGGACAGAAAACCCGTGGTATTAGTGTTTTATTTGGCAGCGGAAATTTTAACAGGATCGTTTAAGCTGAAAACACCCAATTATTTTATTTCACATTTTGGGACAAACCCCATAATTTACAATAAAGAAATTCCACGAGGAAATTCGCTGTTTTACAAAACATGTTTATTTATTTTACTGAGCCACTCTTCAAGCTTTTAGTGTGACACGACACTTTTCCTGGGTCAGAGTAAGTCACCTGAAACATGTTTAAAAAGATTTTATTAGCGGGGAAATACTAGCAAGTCATTCATTTTGCACAAAACGACACATTGTTATAAATTACAAGACTAAGAGCGATTACAATTGGCTCTATCTTATAATTATCTTGTCCAGTGACACCCCCTGGTGACGATAGTCATACCACTATTGGGTTCTTTCACCCAACAATGATGATTATCTCTGTTTAGGTCCGTTCACCTAAACGAGAGAGAACAATAGTAATGTGCACAATACCCCACTTACTGCCAGTAATTTAAGATAACAAAGACTTACCCCCTATAACATATAACTTGAAAATAATTTGAGTATTGAAAAACAATTTTGATAAAAAGAGAATGACTCACTTTGCAAGTTTAGTTGGACAAAACCTTGCCTACTAATTTAACCTCGTAACCTAGTTAAATAACAATGCACACGACACTAGGTCAGTAACTTAATACAACATTTACGATAAACTCACGAAATCAAAACCCTCACGACGAATGATAAAGTATAGCCCGAATTCGGGCAGCACTTCAACATCCATCGGATCGGTTTCAATCAATCGGACATTATATCGTAGCAGTGTTCGAGTTAATACCCCGTAATCGCAGCAGCGTTTCCCTATGTAAATTTACGATTTTGAGCAGTATACTTCGATATTTGAAAAGTTTTTCGAACACAGATGAACTGCTCCTGCCCTAGCAATTTATAGCAAAATTTTGGGTTTTACGTGGCCCGCGTAAACCCAAGAAGAACCTTACGCGGCCCGCGAGGGCCACCTATTCTACGATTAGGGCTAGCGTGTCACGCGTAGGTAACACGTGGCCTGAACGTTTATCCGACGATCTTACCAGCTGTCGCGGCCCGCGTAGACTATTCCTAAGTCTTACGCAGCCCGCGAGCGACTCAAAAATTCAATTTTCTTGGTTTTTGATATGGATTAGGGTTTTAGAGGTTCGGGTTTCTACTTACGGGTCGTTTTGGGACATTTTTGCAGGTCCTTACATATAACGCCAAAGCTTACATCCGGATAAATGTTAATTACATTTTTTGTTATAAAAATAACATCCAGCCTAAACTACGCGCCAAAAAAATCTATAAATAGAAACGCCTCACCACCTTCCGTTTATCACACCAAAAAAACACACAGTGGTTGCAAAAAAAATTTACTACTCAATGTAAAACGCCAAAAAATACAACGACAACAAACATCGTTTCTTTGATCCACAGTAATGTTCTGCATGAAGCTTTATTTAATGATTTGTTACGTGAGTGTAGTAAGATTTTGTTGCATTATATGGACAAAATTGACAAAAAAGGGACTGATGACACCCATATGTCATACTGTCATCTTTGTTACTGAAGAAGGTTTGGATGATAAGAAGATACCTATACAAGTGTAAATGCTACTTTGGCCTCAATGAATATAATGAAGACCACAGGCAGATAGCATCCACCCACAGGGAGTTGCTCTATGTCTCCAACATCCACAAAGACACTTCAACACATGAACAAAGAAAATAAACAACGCCAAACCCAAAACGCCATTTATTTGTCACATTTCTTGTAGTTTCAAAAGAAAAAAGAGACTGATCACACTGAAGATTTAAAATCATAAATTGCTTCTACTTTGTTTTTTTTAATTTTCTTTATCTATTGTTTGTTTTGTAATGTCAGTTAAAAAACAAAAAAAGAATATTAATGCTATAATGAAAAATATAATAAAACGCAAAAATTAGCAAATACGTGTAAAATGCCATAATGCCATAAAAACGCCCCCAAAAAACTACCAAACTATAATAAAATTAATTTGAACAACTAATATTATAAAAAAAAAGCATGAAACAATGTGCAAAGAATATAAAAACAAAAGAAGTCAAATAGTTATCTAACTGCCATTGGAAAACAAAACACCATAATTACAGCCGTCAAAAGATTTGACGTGTTACACCATTAAAACAGTTGAGTCTGAAAACAAAACACGGTAAACTGCAAAAAAAAAAAGTAAAATTAAACGACGGAAAACATAATTACTAACATTTATTATATTAAATTTATTTATCTTTTTCAAAACGCCATAATTACCTGTCATATGTGGGAAAAAAAAGTCAATATAAAAGAAGACCATGAGAACCCAAGCTCAAACACGCCAAAAAGACTAAAACGCCACATATTCTCCAAAACGCCAAAAGGGAAGGGTAAAGGTAAGGACAATAAAAGCCATGATGGGAAAAATGAAAATGTTCAGAAGGATATCCTGGCCCTTGGGGTTCCAATAGGCAACGATTGTGAAAGAACGAGAACTGTAATAAAAAGACTGGAGAGAAAGTTTCCAGCAAAAGATGATGATGATATTGAAGATACTCATATACCAAAACTTAGCAGTTGGGTATTGCATGAGAAAGAAGGAACACTTGAAGTGACTTATAAAAACGGGGTGCAATATTCAAGGCCAGTGGAAGAATGTTGAACACAGGGTTGCTATCTATCATTGAACAACTCTGTGATTTAACACCTTCAAATGATCCAAAATCCAAGGATGCAGTGATATTCAAGAATAGGCTGCAGCAAAGAAGAGACGAGCTAATGGCGTTATACCCAAAAATGAAATTTGATGATAAAGAATCTGAAGAAAGTGATGAACAAAGCGATGGGTACATCTCTGATGTAATCCCACCTACGGAAGACTATTAGTTTATTTTAATTTTTGTGTTATTGTAGTTTTATAAAATATTAATCTATGGTAATGAATTATTAACAAAAAGATAGAAAACGCCAAAAATGACATGGAAAAAGCCATAACGCCAAAAAATTAACTATGTGACACAAAAAGAATTAATTCAACGAGAATAAATCTGAGGAAAAACAGTAAAATGCCAAAGAATTAATAAATCTACATAACGCCAAAATTATCTTGCACGCAAAAAATAAAGAAGCATGTCAAACGCGAAAATCGTGAAAGGAGAAGAATACTAAAAAGACAAAAAAAAACCCCTCGAACCCTGATCAAGCCCCGCGTAACGTGTTCGGCCAGGATGCGTTCTCAACGTTCTCACACTTTTTTCCGTTTTCTCCTGATCCCGTTTCCTCAATATTATATGAAATTAGTTTAATTAAAATTATATTCTACGCATATATTTTCACACCCGCACAATATTATATGAAAGTGTCAATATATATTTTCCTAATATATTGAGTCATTATTCTATTTTATTATTATACTAGGTTAAAAAAACTCGTGTATTACATGGGGTTTGATCAATAAATTATTAAATAGGTATTAATAAGCCGGAAAAATATACGCCGCAATTTAAAAATAATAATTAAATAAATGAAATATTCATAAATTGTTGAAAAAATAAGCGTTTTTAACATTTGACCCCCTAGAGATCAAACATAACTCAAACAAATCTATTCATACAAAAAATTAGTTGAAGTTATCACATCTACAATACATATATAAACATATGCAAAGAGCAAAAATAAGCCATGATATAAATCTAATTAGAAAAAAAAAACATTAATTACTTGAATACTTTCGGCTATAAGGGGGGAAGGGGCATCCTCGGTTAAGGGTGCTCAGCTTCGAAGCCGCATGCCAAACACCCCCGCCACCCCCTCATTCGGGTAGGCGAATGGCTAGGGAAGCTCGGCTACTCTTTATTGAAGGTGAAGTGGGGGGTTTGTGACTTTTAACAATCATATGATTGTTAAATTTATTGAAAAAGTTAATTTATTTATTTTAAATCATTATAAATACCTATCTCACTATTTTTATTTTTATTTTTATAGCATTCACAAACTACCAAACCTTCCACCATATTCTCAAATACCCATTTTTATTTATGACTAATTTCTCAAACGATGATCACGGTATTTATTGTCAACGGGCACTTATACAAACGTGGGTACTATTTGATGTAACCAATGGGATCTAGCCTGCCTAGTCAACGTTTATGAAAACGTTTCCACATCTAACCGATACAGTTGCAAAGAAGCTTAAGAAACTGCAAAAAGGGACAAAAAAAAGATGTGGAACACGCTTTTGGTGTTCTAAAGTGAAAATGAGATATACCTAGGCGACCCATGCAGACCACAAATGTTGACAGGATTAGGAGCATGACGTATGCGTGCATGATATTGTACAACACGATTTTTAAGGTCGAAGGGCATGCCTTCTCACCAGTCCACATAAGGGATTCTTTAGTTTAACCCGTTTCGGACAATGATGCCCTTGGTGAGATTATGGATCCACATATTTCCGACTTCGCCTTGATCTTGTGACACATATTGCAATTTAAGATCCACATTATTTAGAAGATTCAGACGAGGAATATTTATTTTTATTTTGTATTATGTTCAATAATTTATATATATAGTACGTTGAATTATGTTTATTTGATATTTATATGTTTAATTTATTTTATATTAGAAAAAAGTTCCGAGATACTCTAGCGTATGTGACTCTAGTGTTTTAGGATACTTTAAGGTAGATTTAATGTAACAGTGCAAGATTTGGTATTTAATTGTTTAATTATTTGGGATTTTAGGATATTTTAAGGTAGAGTATCTCACAGTTCAAGATTAGCTAGTCTTAGACTACTTTAGGTTTTTACCTCTTCGCCTAATTATAAGAGGAAAAAAATACAATAGAATATGTTTGAATCATATACTAAAAATTGTTCTATTAATTAACCTAGATACAATAGAACATGTTAAAAATCACATGCTAAAAACTATGATATTCATAAATCTAGACGGATATAAATTAAATATGTGTGATTTTGTTTTTCTAATTAATTTAAATTTAAATTAATGCCACAAATTGTTTTTAGATATTTTGTTTTCAAAATAATTTAAATTAATGCAAAAAATTGTTTTAGATATATTTTTTTTAACTAAAATAGTGTAACGTAATCTTAAAATTCTTTTTAAAAAATTAATATTGTTGTTGACGATGATCACTATTGATATCTTTGATATTTTTTATTTTAATTTAATTTTAATATCATTATTATTAAACATAGGAGATAAGGTTAAAAAATATTATGTAATAGGAAATAAAAAAAATGAAAAATAAAGGTAAGAGGTATGAGAAAGTGACATGTGTTCTAAAAAGATTTTTATTTATTAGTATATAGTAAGACTATTCACATTTTATTCTATTTTATATTTTATAATTTTATAATTATAATTTATAATATAATTATAATTCCTAATATAATATAATTATAATCTAATAAAATAAGTATACTGTACACTCTTGTTTGTATTAGAATGTATATTTAGTCTAGGGAAATTGGCATGTAATAATCCCACCCAGACCTTATTGGCCATTAATAATCCCACCTCGGAATATTTCCCCCACCAGTACCGCCTTTCACCTATTTTTCCTACAATGGTCCCCCGTTAAAAAAACTTAACGGAGTTAAGATTTTTTTTCAAATTACATACAAATTTTTAAGGCTTTTGATTAGAACGACGATGCTAGTCCATTGATGTAAAACTTGCCTCGAAACGGTGCTCCAAACGATGAAAACTACGCTTCAGTTCGGGTGTTTAAATTTCCAATTAACCAAAATCAAGTCAGTTGGAGCACCATTTCGAAGTAAGTTTTACATCAATGGACTCGTATCATCGTTCTGATCAAAAGCCCTAAAAAATCTGTTTCTATTTTGGAAAAAAAACTTAACGGAGTTAAGTTTTTTTAACGGGGGACCATTGTAGGAAAAATAGGTGAAAGGTGGGACAGGTGGAGGGAATATTCTGAGGAGGGATTATTAATGGCCAATAAGGTCTACGTGGGATTATTACTCGCCAATTCCCCTTTAGTCTATAATTAATGTCCTCTATTTTAGTGTGTAATTAGTTGTTTCCTTATCAATTGTATGTATCCCTTAAATAGGGTATTCAAAACTAATGTCATGATGTTGAGGCTGCAATAATCAAGCAAAATTCGCCTTCGCGGGATGAGGCAATGACCATGCTTCAGAAGGAACAACAGAGACAAGTGCCACGCCACAACCCTAATCACTTTGTCATGGATAGTGCTCAAATCTCACCTTAACCCGCTCTCTCTTAAAACCAAAACATTCACTCGAACTATCATCCAAATCGCCAACAATCTTATCCTTCAAAGGGCTATGACCAAAACCGTCCCAGGGGCTGTGGCTGCAGATCTCACTGGCGCGATGGTCGGGGGCGTGGTCGAAACAGGAAACAACAGTAGCCACCTTTGTGGTGGCCCAATAATCAGTAAGGCCTGGCGGCCCAGTACATCCCATGGACCATCCCACCTAGCGCATACCCTTCTCGGCCTTGGACTCCCACAATGACCTCGGATTACTACCAACATCAATCCCACATGGCCTATCAAACACAACCACCGCTGAGCCCATATCTGATGGCCCAAACCATGTCACCCTTTCCAGCTCAGCCCACTACGGCTCAACCCATGGTGGCCCCTATGCAGCCCGTACCTCAGGACCAATATGTCGCACCCATTGATCTTAATGCTTTGAGTCCAACTGACTCAGGTACTGCCTTCTCCGCCATGCAGTTGAACTGTCCTGACCCGAACTGGCACATGGACACAGGAGCTTCGTCTCATATCACGGCCAATGCAGGTAAAATAAGTTCTTCTATGTCTATTTCTTCTAGTACTATATTTGTTGGTAATAGACAAAAACTGCCTATAACAGGAACCGGTAATGGCCTTTATGCTATCTTCTATAAAACCTATCTTTTGAAAAACATCCTACAATCCCTGTCCATTATCAAATATTTACTTTCTGTATGCAAATTTACTCGTGATAACCAGGTCAGTGTCGAGTTTGATCCATATGGTTTTTCTTTGAAGGACCACAAGACGAACACTTTTCTATCCCGCCATCATAGCACGGGGGACCCTACCCGTTCACGCAGCCTAGTTTCAAGCCACCATTCGATCCCTCTTGATCCACGCTAACTTACCCCCCACCTTTTGGGTTGAAGCCTTACACGCCGCCACATACATACACAATATCTTGCCTGCTAAACGGCTTCATCACTTTACACCCGCATTTTCCCTCTATCAAAGGCACCCCACTTATGAATATCTTCGTGTTTTTTGTTAGCGTTTCCCAAATGCAACCGCCACGCAACCACACAAACTTCTCCCACGGTCCAGCAGGTGCATCTTTCTTGGTTATCCTCCGAATTTTAGAGGATATCGATGTCTTGATCCCACCATAGGATGGGTCCATATCTCCCGCCATGTTATTTTTGGTGAAGAGGATTTCCCCTTTACTCATGCCAATCACGAGTCCATTTACAATTTTCTGGATGATGACCCTCCCATACTTCACCTGGTTCACTTCCCCTCACATCCCAACATCACTCCACCGATCCCGCCTCAATCCCACAACCCCACGGCCCAAACTACCAGTTCACCTCCGCACACACCCACTACCACTTCTCCTTTACTGCCCTCTCTTACCCAGCTCCACACATCCGCCGCGCCGACAACGACCCCCTACAACCCACACAACACAGCACACAACTCCTACTCGGGCCCACCCTCACCCACCATTCCGTTACCCGCGAACCAACAAAACCAGCACCCCATGGTCACCCGAGCTAAAGATGGTATTTCCAAACCCAACCCTAAGTTTACTCTCACCACCACCTCTGCGCCCTCCATCATCTCTCCGGTCCCCACCACTTATGAAAAGGACTTTTCGGACCCTAATTGGATACGCGTCATGACCAATCAGTTTAGTGCTTTGTAGGAAAATCAGACATGGGAACTTGTGCCTCGGCCTCTTGGTTCTCCCATTATGCGTCGCATGTGGCTCTTTAAACACAATTTTAAATCAGATGGAATGCCAGAACGATACAAGGCAAGACTGGTTGTCAATGGGAAATCCCAAACTGTGGGCATAGACTGTCAAGAAACCTTTAGCCCAGTAGTTAAACCAACTTCTATCCATACAGTCTTAAGCTTAATGATTTCTAAAATTGGCCCATTCATCAGCTTGACGTCAAAAATGCATTCCTCCATGGTAATGTTGAGGAAACGGCCTAAATACATCAACCACTTGGGTTTACTGATCGTGATTATCCCCATCATGTTTGTCGACTCAAGAAGTACTTATTTGGCCTTAAGCAGGCTCCGAGTGCTGGGTACACAAGGTTTTCTAGTTTCATCCTTTCTCATGGTTTTCGAATTGATTTTGAAAATCTTTTAGTTCAGGAAATCTTTCGTTCAGGAAATTCGGTACTGCTACCCAGTACCATTTACTCATCCCTGATCAGGAGTACCGTACGATCAACAACGGTATCGTGCAACTTTTTTTGATGATTTTCTTTAACTTTTAATGATTTTTTTTAGTTTCAGAGGTAGGGATGAGCTTAGTGCTAACTAATACCGAATTGGTAGTGGTACCTAAAATACCAGTTAGGGTACCGATATATGAAGGTAAAAACCGGTACCAGGAACGCCAAAAGTCGGTATCGAATTGGTACTTAAGATCTTTCGGTTCGAGAATTTGGGTACCGGTACCCAGTACCATTTGCTGGTCTCCGACCACGGGTTTCATATAAACAACATCATTAACATACAACTTTTTTGGTTGATTTTCTTTCGGTTATCTTTTAGTGTTTTTTTTTATATATTTTCTTTTTATTCTTGTCAGCGGTTCCGTACGCAACGCGCTCATAGTGATTTCAAAACACATGTAAACACAAACTAAATAACAAAAGAAGTCCACCGCAATGCGGCGATTGTTAAATACTTAGTTTGTTTAATTTCTAAGCTGTCATAGCAAAATGATCTCTTTTTCTATAGCAACAAACTTCAATTTCATAGGATACAAATTAAAGAGATTGCAAGAACATCTAATTATCCATAAGCATCCAATGTTGAAAGTCAAAAACCAAAAAAGGCCTAAAAACAAATCATTTACCTTTTTTAGGAGAGTCCTCACCCTAAACCCCATTTTAAATCTCATACCAACAACAATAACATTGTTTACAGTTTGGGCATACTTGTTTAACCATATGAAGAACTGGCTTGACCTGAAAAAAAGTCACCATATATAGGATATTATAAATAAAGTGAAATATTCACTTGCTTTCAAGTCATCTGGGTATCATGTCTTGGTTTGTAGTAATCTGCAAACACCTTAAAACATATGTTTTATAATATAAACGTACACATTGTCACATTTATATATCCTTTAACTGGTTAATGAGACACAACACTAAATCAAAGATTAAATTCAATTATTTTATTTTAGGTTTAAGTTTGAACAAACTTACTATCTATTGGTAAAACTTTTTGTAAGTTTTAAAACTTGTAGAATCGTATCTGCGATATGATCCTTGCAATCCTTTTGATGATCATTAAGTCGGTAAACTAATATTTATCAAAATGGAACTTGGCCTTCAAATAGTACTGCTTGATATGAAGATGAATCACCATATTATAGCTATCATAATTATTGAATGGAGTGTTCCAAAGCTCCCACTGCCATCAGCACCCCTAAGCGAACAACACCTTTTGTGCTGATATGTAGCTTGATCAGCATAAAGAGACGAACCAATTAACTGAAATGAACCCCCCACCCAAATTATCTACTCTTCATTCAATACTTAAAGAAGACATATCAATGAAAGTAAAAATACCTTATGACTGCAAAAAGTCAGATCCATATCAGCTAGGGGTAGAAGCAATTTAGCAATAGCATCATCAGTCTGAACCACGATATCATTCATAATAAGTTAGCTAACAATCTACTCCATAAAATAGATACTATTACATATAATTCATTGAATACTAATAGTATATATTATACCAGATTTGGATAATCAAGTTATTCATTGATTTTATGAATTTGGCATGCTCATATGTAGAAACCTTGATATGGATTTGGTTCATCGACTTCACCCTCTTGCAGAACCGATTGCGGGAAAGGACACAAGAAGCTATTTTAGGCAGAATAGGAGTTTGTGAGTACCCGAAAAACAGTTAAAAGATATGCCATGTCAACACAGAACCCATTTTCGAATAAAAAAATTATGTTGAAAACTATTAGTGTATATATAGTTGAGTTAGTTGAGTTAGTTAGATGATGTGGCACTAGAGTTAGTTTGAGTTAGTTGAGTGCCGATATATACGTTGTATTCTCTCATTTGTAAAATAACAGAAAATAATATCATACTTTACATATCAATTCAAGCCTTTATGGTATCAGTGCTATGATACCCAGGGTTCCGGCAGTATAACAAACTTTTCCAGTGAAGATTCTGGCTGCTCTTCTTCTCCGATCATCATTCTTTTCTTTTCAATCGCCATTTCTTCTTCTCCCACCTTCATTCTTTCAGTGATTTTGCTTTTTCTTTGATCTATCTTTGTCAATCTCTCTATTCTTCCAATCGATTTCATGGCTGACACTACATCTGATTCTTCTTCTTCTATCAACAATTCATCAAACTCAAACAATACTCTACCTAATATCACCAATTTCTCATCCATAAAACTCGATGATCAGAATTTCCTCAATTAGAGACATCAAATAACAACAGTTTTGAAAACTTTAGGTCTTCTTCAATACTTGAATGTTGATACAATTGTTCCCGATGTAAGTTCTGCAACTTATGAACAGTGGATGAGATCAGATGGATATGTAGATGTAACACCTCGAAATTTCATGTCCAATATTATATCGACACGTGTCATGAACTTTAAACGTGTAAAGGATTACCTTAGAAGGACTAAAGTCGACAAACAAGGAAAGTATGTGAATATAAGGGTTCAACATGTCAACAATGAATAAATATACTTTACAATAACCCTACATGATGTTTATACCCTTAAACGAATGAATCATGGATCATACGAAGCTAATGGTGAAAGAAAGTGAGAGATTACAAACTACAGGGGTTAAATGGGTCAACATGTTTAAAGTATACCTCTGAGTGACCTTTTAGCAAACCCGAAGCTTTGTAACGATTAATTATGCTCACTAGAATGCATGATAAAAATTTCACCAAGTTTCATTATCGTATGAGAAAGTTATGATAAAATTCGTATACAAGGGGTTAAAAGCGTCAACGTTGAAATTTAAGACTTTTCGGTGATCGTATGAATAACCGGGGACCAAACAAAGTTGGTATATGACTTGGAGTCCTTAAAAGTCAAGTTTGGGGGGTTACAAGTGCAAGAAAGCATGTTAAAATCAAGTTTGGAAGTTTAGGGGCCAAAACTGTCAACTTTTGAAAGTTCTGTTGTGTTGGCATGGTCCTTACGGACCGTATGGTTGGGACCCTTACGGTTCGTAAGCTACTCCCAGATGCAGAAAGCTGACAGGTGCCTGTCCATCCCGCTTAACCGACTCAAATAACAAGTTTTCAATACCATGTGCATCCTAAACTGGTTTTTAGGCTATAGGGGGCACTTGTATACATCTTGGATCAATCCTAGAGTTGTTTGTCATGATCTTGATCAATCAAGATCACTATATAAGAACCCACATTGTTTCATTTTTGATCATTCATTCAAACTCAATATGTGGAACTTACTGGAGCACAAGATCAGCCCCTAAGCATCTCTGGTCGTAATTAGTACCTTGGTAAGTATGCTTAACCTTCCTTAATCGTGTTTTACTTAGTTATTAGCTTAAAAGTCAAACCGTCATAATTAAGGTTTGACTTCTCAATTAATCACTAATGGTCTGATGTTTAGTCAAATTAAAAGTAGTTATAAGTTGGTAATTAAGTAGGCAATAAACCCTTAAAAGGGCACCCTCTGATTCCCGCTCTAACTAGGACATTTGTCGGGTCAAAGTTGTTTATAAAAAGTCAACAGGATCTTAATTTTCGAATTAAAACATAATTAACAATGTAGAATCTTTACAACCTGTTTTATCACTCTTATAACTTAGTAATCAATGTAAGAACATGTCTAAACATGTTTGATCCGACAATTTTCTGTTTAGGCTCGATTCGGAACCGAAAGTCACAAAACTTTGACTTTTTCTTTGACTACAGTTCTGACCTGATTTAGATGAGTTTGGAAATGCCTTAGAGCTTCCTTAGGACCAGGTTACATGATGGTATAACCCTCTGTGATTGGTTCGTTGATTGTCCGATTCATTTACACGTTTCCGTTAAATGCTTAATGACGACCATAATGCCCTTTTGACCATAAAACGAGATTTTTGGAAATGTGAGAGGACAATAATCTTTATTACGGATTTATAAACTTGCCCCTAAATTTTCACATCAGTTGGAGGTCAAGATTAGGAGTTATGCTTAATAGCGTAATTAGAAATCTTTTTAATTATTAAACGGCGTAATTAGCGTAAAGCCTAACTAAACCCAATTTTTGACACCAAACCTTTTACCCACTGATGTATTATAATATTTTGGGCTTTTTGAAGATTTTTAATTATTTTTAAACTGATCATAACCAAAGGTTATTGCTTTGGTTCGGTTAATACCGATTATACCCTTTTCGTGTATAAAATAAGTTTTACATAACATTTTGATACCAAATCTTTGGCTACTGATTTTATATGATAAATGAAGTATTTTAAACTTGATGACCTGATCAGAAAACTCAGAATTCCTGTTAAACCCGGGAATCGCTTAAAACGGCTTTTTACGCGTATTAAACACATAGTATAGGTTTAAAACCATTTTGTCATATAAGACTTATCACCAACTGGTGAAACCTATTAAATTAAGTTTTTTTACTGATTGTTTCAGACCCGAGTCTCAGAATTATAATTAATCTCTTTTATAATCTTTAAAATGACCAAAATACCCCTACGTGGCTTAATTTGAGATTAAACTCGTTTTGGCCATAATGGAAGGTATCCTACTGATATCACAACATATTTGAAGCATATTAACTTAGAAAACCTGTTCGTGACTCATTCGGTTACCCGTCATGCGTTATTCGCGTTCGGTACGGTTTATGTAACTAGTTTGCATAAATTAGCCGAAACGGGTCAAACCTTATCATTTTTATCTCAAAATGCAGAATGTGTTTAGTTTACCCATATTATACAAGTCTTCAAACTTGTCGGATCTAAATCACATTCTATTCCGGTCTTCTCTTAATCATGCGTTCGAACCGTATCTTCCTTAAAACTAACCGGTCTAAGTTTAGGCTTAATTAAAGACCCATTAGGATTCTAATAGGTTATTATAAACCTTCGTTCCAGAATAGGATACCCGGTAAAAGCTATTTGCACTTGCTGTTGTGATCATACTTTGCTCAGGTAAATACTTTTAACTTATTTTCTCTTATACGGGCTTGGGGTACGGTATATAAAATACCGCTTGGTCGGGCATTCGACCTTAATCGTTTGGTGGTTAAGTATTATCGAGATGACCCGTTTAAAAATGTTGTTTTGTTTGTTTACCACCTTTAGAGGTTTAATGACCATGTCCCGGATATCCTTGGCATCATTTTACGAAATGGCCACGACCTAAGCACGGGGTGTAGGCGTACACCAGTCAGTGCCTAAATAAATAATATGTGGTGTGTCTATTAATCTTTAACCTGGCACGAACTGGGCTACTGAACGTATAACGAACATGTAATTCTTTTACAAGTTTATATATAAATAATTATCCCAAGTTATAATAGTTTGTGCCACGTGCATTCAAATCAATTTTTATTAAACCTTTTCAAATGAGTCAGTTAATTGTATTTACCAGTGTAAACTGACGTATTTTCCCAAAAAGGTTAAGTGCAGGTACTACTCGAAATAGGCTGGCTTTCTCCTTAGCATCAATAAGAATCTCGCAAGCTTGGATGCATTTCAGTCTGTTGAACTATATTTCTTTTTATCTGATCCGCCTGTGGATCTGTTTTGAATATTTTTGATACTTAATATTACAACTTTATTCGATTAAAATAAATCTATCTTTTGCTTCCGCTGTGCATTTAAATATTGTGTTGTTCGACTATAATGATATCAACTACGTCACGATACTCCCCCACCGGGCCCACCGGTAATACGTGGAAATATCGGGGTGTGACAGGTTGGTATCAAAGCCAACACTGAGTGAATTAAACACTAGCCTTTTGTGTTTAATCTCAGTTACACAATTGCACATTCCTAAATTTTCGAGTCTAGACAAAGAACTTAGGAATAATCCAAATTGTTTTTAATTCTAACTTTGTCCTTTATATTTCTTTGTTGTATCTTTTATTTGTTTTGACAGGAAATATACCACCTACATTCCGAAGAGGAGGAAGAGGTAAGGGGCCAATCAACGCCCCCAACGATCACGAAGCCGGACCTTCTCACCGGCGAACCCCTTCCACTACTATGAGTGCCGATCCTCAAGGAAACTGGAGGACCTATGTGGAGCCCGCTAGACGATCTATCTCGTATAGCTCAACGCCTCCTTATCGTCACCCCTTTGGACCTCAGTCCGAAAGTGAGCCCAACAACCCACAACTTTCCTATATACCTCTCCAGCGGTCCCTTTCGCACCATTCATTTGGCGACCCCACTCCTGTCTTTCAGGGCCGGTTTAACCTGACAAACTACATTCAAGAACTAGTGGGTTTTAACCCATTGGGACCGGAGGATCACTTTTCCGGCGATCACGCCATGGATATGGATGACGACACCGACCCTATGGAACCACCGACTGGAACCCCCACACACCCTATTGAGGTCTCTGATGGATCATCTTTCCACGGATCACCCTACCGTGGTCCAGACAGTTATCAAGCGAGGTTAAACCAATATGAGTGGTATTTCACTCCCCCTCATAACCCACAGCAGCAGGATCCCTCCGAGGATTCGCGTTTCGTGGCAGTTACACCACCGCCACCACCGCCGCCAGTTCATCAAGCACCTCCAGAACCACCAAGGCGTAGAAGAACGGGCGCACGAATGTCCGTACGAGAAAGGGCCTTTCACTTTAGCAGCCCCCAACACTCAAGTGGCAGTCACTATTCGCCACTGCATGAAGACCAACAAATGTGTGGACCTTCAAACCCAGTTTCAGAGGTGAATTCTGCACCAGTTGCACCACCACCGCCACCATTGGGTTTTGGTAACCCGATTCCTACATACACGGGTCCAACTGCATACAATCCATTTGAGCAGCCGGCTCACACTAACTACAATTATGCTAAAGCCGACCCATACCTAGTAGCGGCGAACTACAACGCCTTTCACCCTGAAGGACCATATGGAGCTCCTTGGGGAGTAGGATATCCAGCTCGTGGGTATCAAACACCTGCTCAACCTCAGTTTCAGCACCAGTCACAGCCACCACGGTTTTCCCCACCGGACCAGGAAGAAATCCTCCACAGGCTAAGCAGGGTGGAACGAGACTTTCAGGAAGAACGTAGGAACAATCGGGGATTCCTCAAAGGCCTAGCAAGCTTGTTAAAGGGGAAGAAGAAGAGGGATCATTAAATCCCTATATGTATTGTTGTATTTCCTATTTCAATCAAGTCCCTGCGTGGACAGTTATCTATGTATTTGGTCCCTGCGTGGACAGTTAGCTATGTACTCAGTCCCTGCGTGGACTTGTCTTTGTTTAGTCCCTGCGAGGACTTGTATTATCAGTTTAGCTCCTGCGTGGGCAAGTTATTTCTGTTAAAAGTCCCATTTAGGGCAATATGTACTCCTTTTAATATTAATGGAATGTTTAATTTAAAATTTTCATTTTTGCTAATTTATGCATAAATATATTATACATGAAATAAATAAATTGAAAATTTTTCCTCTTAAAATAATCTGCCTATTTAAATATTAAATAAGAATCTTAAAGGTATAACCTAGCCTGCATGTCACTATAAGACTTGGCCAAGATGGTAAGACCTGCTTAAAAGAGATTCAAATCCTTGTTAACATCTGAAAACATGTTAACACTCCTGGCAGACGTGATTCGTTAAAATAACACACGTCATTCTTATAATTGGATTACTCCAATTTTCCTTATTAAAATAATCATCCTTTAAGGATGAAGTGCCCTCGGGCTATAATTAACGTCCTCTAAGACCAAAGACAGTGGTAGCCTACGACTCCCTGTCAGAAAAAGGTAAAGAACTATGTTCAAACCTTAATGCCTTGATTCTCTGAAATCATGGCTTATGATTTAAAAATGTCCCAGTGACCAGGCCTTTTGTGCCACTAATAAGACTGTTATTGTTTTATAATTAGGATACATTATAATAAATCCTGAATAAATATGATTAACAAATTAACCCAATATGGTCTATGTTTACCATGGTTAATGAATTGCCATAAAAGACAATTCCATAATAAACTCCTAAATAAATTATTGTCAATATTTTATGTAACAGTTCAAACTACATGGCTGACTCGGATGAGATCAACAGTCACCCAAGGGAGAATCATGATAATACCCGAATTAACGTAGCGGGTGCAGAACTGCAGGGAATGATAGACAATGCCATTACTCGAGCTTTGGATAGACAGTTCCATGAATCCAGTGGTACCCATGTAAGGACCCAATTTGCACCACACTCTAAACCACCCTCTAAAACTCACACTGCTCACAACAGTAATTCCTACCACTCATCAAACCAAAGGAGTGTTCCATCCCAAAGGATCGTGCTGAATCAAGAGCCCCGTGATAAAGGTTGCTCCTATAAGTATTTTGTTTCATGCAAACCCATGGATTTCACTGGGGAAAAAGGAGCTGTAGACTGCATGACATGGTTGGATGAGATGGACACTGTGGTGGATATCAGTGGCTACGCTGATAAAGAGGTGGGGAAATTCGTGTCTCAGTCATTCAAAGGTGAGGCATTAGCTTGGTGGAGGTCTTTGATCCAAGCTACAGGGAAAATCCCATTGTACAATATGACTTGGGAACAGTTTGTGTCATTGATCAAGGAGAACTACTGCCCTCAGCATGAGGTTGAGAAAATTGAAGCTGATTTCTTGTCACTGGTTATGAAAAACCTAGATTGTCAAGCCTACCTTACAAGTTTCAATACCCTGTCTAGGTTGGTTCCATACCTTGTGACACCGGAACCCAAGAGGATAGCTCGATTCATCGGGGGTTTAGCACCAGAAGTTAAGGCTAGTGTGAAAGCCTCTAGACCAGCTACCTTCCGGTCTGCAGCTGATATAGCATTATCTCTTACTCTGGACGTGGTCAGGCAGAGATCGCTGAGAAGCACTGATGCTGATAAAAGGAAGCGTGAGGATGATAACTCACGGCGATCGGATAAGAAACATAGGGGAAACAATGACCATAAAAAGAGTTTTGGATCTAAGAAAGATGGTCATCAGTCAGGTGATAAACCCAAATGTAATATCTGCAAGAAACAGCACTTCGGGAAGTGCAGATATGAATCGAACTCGCAGACACAGTCAAGGACTTTTGCATGTGGGATATGCAAGTCCAAGGAACACAAGACTTTTGATTGCAAAAAGTTGAAGGATGTGACCTGCTACAACTGTAATGAAAAGGGGCATATCAAGTCCAACTGCCCAAAACTTGCAAAGAAGACTGAGGATGGGAAAAAGACCAATGCAAGGGTCTTCCAGATGGATGCAAAGGAAGCCGTCCAGGACGACAATGTGATCACAGGTACCTTCCTCATAAATGATGTCTATGCAAGAGTACTTTTTGATTCAGGCGCTGATAAATCATTCGTAGATAATAAGTTTTGTTAGTTGCTGAATTTACCTGTTAAAACCTTGAGTGTGAAATATGAGGTGGAATTAGCTGATGGTACCATAGAAACAGCGTCAACCGTGTTAGATGGATGTGTCATATCCATTAGGAACCACTCTTTTCCATTGTCTTTGCTTCCTTTGAAATTAGCCGGTTTCGATGTAATAATAGGCATGGATTGGTTGTCTCGCAACCAAGCCCAGATCGTTTGTGCTAAGAAGCAAGTAGTTGTCAGGACTCTTCATGGCGAGCCTTTAACAATCCAAGGAGATACTAAGTACGGAATGCCTGAGCAAGTGTCCATGCTCAAGGCATCAAAGTGTTTGACAAAAAGGTTGTGTTATCTACATGGCGCAAGTAACTATTGATGAACCAAAGCCTAAGATCGAAGACATACCCATTATCTCTGAATATCCAGAATTATTCCCTGAAGAACTACCTGGTTTACCCCCAGATAGGCAAGTAGAGTTCAGGATCGACATTATTCCTGGAGCAGCACCTGTTGCAAGAGCGCCTTATAGATTGGCACCAACGGAGATGAAAGAGTTGAGAACTCAACTGGATGATTTATTAAGCAAGGGATTTATTAGACCTAGCTCATCTCCTTGGGGAGCACCAATCATGTTTGTGAAGAAAAAGGATGGGTCGATGCGTCTGTGCATCGATTATCGAGAACTTAACAAAGTTACCATCAAGAATCGGTATCCATTGCCCAGGATCGACGACTTATTCGATCAGCTTCAAGGAGCAAGTTACTTTTCCAAGATCGACTTAAGGTCGGGATATCATCAACTGAAGGTCAAGGATGAATATGTACATAAGACTGCATTTAGGACTCGTTATGGTCATTACGAGTTCTTAGTGGTGCCTTTTGGACTTACTAATGCACCAGCCGCATTCATGGACCTCATGAACCGCGTCTGCAAGCCCTACATGGATAAATTTGTCATCGTCCTCATCGATGATATTCTTATTTACTCGAAGAGTCAAGCTGACCATGAGAAGCACCTCCATTGCATTCTGAAACTGCTTCATCGAGAAAAGCTCAACGCCAAATTCTCTAAGTGTGAATTTTGGCTTGGTGAAGTCCAATTTCTTGGACATGTGGTTAGTGAACGCGGAATCAAGGTAGATCCCGCTAAGGTTGAAGCGGTCATGAATTGGCAAGAGCCAAAGACACCCACAGAGATTCGCAGCTTCTTGGGATTGGCAGGATATTACAGGCGTTTTATTGAAAAGTTTTCAAGGATTGCTGCACCCCTAACTTCTTTGACTAGGAAGAATATTAAGTTCAACTGGGGACCGAAGCAACAAGAATCCTTTGATATCCTTAAGCAGAAGCTAAGCAATGCACCTGTGTTAACATTGCCTGATGGAATAGAAGAGTTTGTGGTATATTGTGATGCATCACACACTGGGATGGGATGTGTGCTTATGCAGAAAGGAAAAGTTATTGCCTATGCTTCACGTCAGTTAAAGGTGCATGAAAAGAATTACACCACCCATGACTTAAAGTTGGGTGCCGTTGTATTTGCACTAAAACTGTGGAGGCATTATTTGTTTGGTATCAAGTGTGTGATCTACTCTGATCACAAGAGCTTCCAGCACCTGTTTAACCAAAAGGACTTGAACATGAGGCAATGACGTTGGATGGAAACTTTGAATGATTACGACTGTGAGATAAGATACCATCCCGGCAAGGCGAATGCAGTCGCCGATGCCTTGAGTCGAAAGGAAAGAGTGAAGCCTTTAAGAATCAATGCCAAGAGCATTGAGATAAAGAATAGTTTGAATGAAAGGTTGTTAGCTGCGTAGAAGGAAGTTGTGCTGGAAGCTAACTATCCTAATGAAAAGCTATGAGTAACTGAAGAACAGTTATCTTTTGGCAAGGACAGATTTCTGAGGTTGAATGGACGAGTATGGGTTCCAGTTTATGGAGGACTTCGAGATGTTATCCTCCAGGAAGCCCACAGTTCTAAATATTCCGTTCATCCTAGAGCTGACAAGATGTACCAGGATCTGAAAGCAAATTTTTGGTGGATATGCTTGAGGAAGTCTATAGCTACCTATGTAGCTAAATGTTTGACGTGTACGCAAGTCAAAGCTGAACATCAGAAGCCGTCAGGTTTGCTACAACAGCCTGAACTTCCCACGTGGAAGTGGGAAATGCTGACAATGGATTTCATCACCAAGTTGCCAAAGACAAAGAAAGGAAATGATACTATATGGGTGATAGTGGACAGACTGACTAAGTCAGCACATTTCCTACCCATTAAGGAGACTTATAGCTCCGACATGTTAGCCCAATTGTACGTCGATAAGATTGTATCTCTGCATGGCGTATCAGTGTCTATTATCTCTGACAGAGATACTAGATACACGTCACATTTTTGGAAAAGTTTCCAACAATCTTTGGGCACGCGCTTAAATTTTAGTACAGCTTACCATCCTCAGACGGACGGACAGAGTGAGCGTACAATCCAAACTTTGGAAGACATGCTTCGGGCATGTGTGATTGACTTAGGTGGTAGTTGGGATAAACACCTGCCATTAATCGAGTTCTCGTATAACAATAGCTATCATACAAGCATTAAGGCTGCGCCTTTTGAGGCATTATATGGTAGAAAGTGCAGAACGCCCGTTTGTTGGGCGGAAATTGGAGATGTCCAACTGACAGGACCTGAAATAGTCTTTGAAACGATGGACAAGATTGTTCAGATTCGTGACCGCCTGAAAGCTGCCAGAGATAGGCAGAAAAGCTACGTAGATTTAAGGCGAAATCCTCTGAAATTCGAGGTAGGTGACAAAGTGTTGCTTAAAGTATCACCCTGGAAGGGAGTGATGCGATTTGGTAAGAAAGGCAAGTTAAGCCCGAGATACATAGGACCATTCGAGATCATCGAATGTGTCGGATCAGTTGCTTATAAGTTAAATTTTCCTGAAGAGCTCAGTGGTATTCATAACCTATTCCACATCTGCAATCTGAAAAATGTCTAGCTGATGAATCGCTAGTCATACCACATACAGATGTGCACATTGATGAGAGCTTGAAATTTGTTGAAAAAACTTTGTCGATTGAGGATCGACGGGTTAAGAAGCTTCGGAGGAAGCATGTACCGATCGTAAAGGTTAAATGGGATGCCCGTAGAGGTCCCGAGTATACGTGGGTGGTAGAGTCCACAATGAAAGAAAAGTACCCTCATTTGTTTCAGTAAATCTCGAGGTCGAGATTTCTTTTAAGGGGGTGAGGATGTAACTCCTCGAAATTTCATGTCCAATATTATATCGACACGTGTCATGAACTTTAAACGTGTAAAGGATTACCTTAGAAGGACTAAAGTCAACAAACAAGGAAAGTATGTGAATATAAGGGTTCAAAATGCCAACAATAAATAAATATACTTTAAAATAACCCTACATGATGTTTATACCCTTAAACGAATGAATCATGGATCATACGAAGCTAATGGTGAAAGAAAGTGAGAGATTACAAACTACAGGGGTTAAATGTGTCAACATGTTTAAAGTATACCTCTGAGTGATCTTTTAGCAAACCCAAAACTTTGTAACGATTAATTATGCTCACTAGAATGCATGATAAAAATTTCACCAAGTTTCGTTATCGTATGAGAAAGTTATGATAAAATTCGTAAACGAGGGGTTAAAAGCGTCAACGTTGAAATTTAAGACTTTTCGGTGATCATATGAATAACCGGGGACCTAACAAAGTTGGTTTATGACTTGGATGGGCATTTCCAATAAAATTCATCACTAGTGATGTAATAATGCTTGATTACATTGCGAAACTTGATTGAAAGTTGTGAGTGAGTGATGAGTGATTAGCGCCCCTACCCCTAATAAGGTTTTCATGGCGTGGCATGTGATACATTTACTATTTATAGAAAGCCTTTCTTTATTTTCAAAGGCTTTAAGTTTGGGTGGTGAGGGGTCACTATGGTGCTTAAAAACAATTATTATTTTACGTGTGGTGTTATGTGTCCCTTCTACATGTATACAATAGTTCGCTCTTCCCACTGTAACAAAGTTCTCCGGTCACCAGAATGTCGTTGCCGGCGACAATGATCAATGACCTTTGCATGAACCTTCTCGAAAACATACTCGCCAGACTTCCGGCCGTAGATTTCGCCTCCGCCGATTGCGTTAATCACTTGTGGCACCTTGTTTGCGCTCGCATCCTTTCTCGCCCCAAGCTCTCATCCGCTTGCTCCTTCAGTAATTATCCTCAGGTAACCTATTTTTTCACACTGGTCATAATAGATTAAGTTCAGAATCAATCAGTTTATCACCTAATATTCATTCATACCTATCATAAACTAAGTTTATAATTGTGTTAGTTAACAATATTATGCCTTAGTTTTCACACCTATCATAATTAAGTTTAGAATTGTGTTACTCAACCGTTTTATGCGGCCTTGATTTTCATCAGGTTGCTGCAAAAGATGTGTTGAAGAAGATACTATCGGAGCCAATTCGTCCTCATTTTGCCATTGTTTCGGTTGATCCTTCGGTTTATTCCGCGTTTCGGGAGGCTCACAAAATCGTATGTTACTATGTTTTATGTCATTTAAAGTTGATATGTATTTTCGACCCCTAAGGGGCGAGACTTTGTTTTTAGTAGATTAGAGTTTTCTAATTAGAAGGGGATGGCGACGCAGTTTGTTGCTCGTCTACCTGTTATCCTTATGTAATTTGCCCTGGTGATTGGAATGAAAAAAAAGAATTTAAGACGGAAAAAAAAAGATCAATAGGCTTCGTAAATTATATTGATTATTTTTCATGAATTTATTGCAGATTACTGCAAAACTAGGATCCAGAGTTCCGGTCATTACTTTTTTTTCCAATACAAATATGGGAAGGGATGCGATTTCTGATGAATCCAAAGAGGTTTACTCTATTTTCTACTTACATATTTTTTTTCTCTTTTATTTTTATATAGTTTAATACCCTTTTACTTATTCAGGATATGAAAGAGAGAGGAATGATCATGTTAACCGTTGGATTTTTACCAGGGATGAAAGTAAAACAAATCTCACACTACTACAAAAAGTATTTGTTTAGGCGGTGTAAATGAAGATTATGAGCGGTTTTATGACCGCCTAAACAAATGTCGCAGGAAAAAATGTTTAATTAATCTGAGCGGTTAAAAAGCCGCCCAAAATAATACAAAATCCGCCCAAAAAAACATGCCAATAATTTTGTGATTTTGTGTTTTTGAGCGGTGGTTTAATATCCCAACCGCCCAAAAAAAAATAATGCAGAGCTCAAAATAATGGCTATATTTAGCTCAAAATAATGGGGAGAGCTCAAAATAATGGCTGCTATATACACAGAAAGAGAAAATAATGTGTTGGCTCAAAATAGTGGATAATGGATACACAGAACTAAAACAATAAAATACTCAGCAAACATCATAGAACCTCTTGATTACATAACTTCCAAAGTTTACAAAAGTTGTTCTAAACATAATAATCCAAAGTTGTTCAAATAACTACCACTAACCTAGCTAACCCATCTTCCAAAGTAGTTCAAATAACTACACCAACCTAACCCAACCAACCTACACTCTTACTCTTAAAAAACCGCGTCATGATGTTTTCAACCAACATGTCGATTTCCTCTTGTGTTAAGCTTGTTGTCTGGGTCCAAATCTAAAACGAAATCAAACAACCAAGGTTATTTTGTGGATATTGAAGTAGGCAACTTTAGGGTCTTCTGGAACTATTTTATAAAATACTATGTTATACAAATATCTGATATCAAACAAGAAAAAAATTACAAGGTTAAAAATTCAGCTGTGTTAAAAAATAAATTTATTGTATGAAATAAAAATAAGAGTTAAATGCCATTTTAGTCCCTATGGTTTGAATTATTTTACCAGTTTAGTACAAAGGTTTTATTTTTCATCGGTGGATCCAAAAAGGTTTCACCATTGCTATTTTAGTCAATTTGGTTAACTTCATCCTTTTTTTCTGTTAATAAGAAGGTCAATTCGGTCATTTTGTATGGCTGAATTGCCCTTCTAGTTAACAGAATTACATATAAAATGGCCTAATTAGCCTTCTTGTTAACAGAAAAAATAGATGAAGTTAACCCAATGGACTAAAATGGCAACTGTGAAACCTTTTTGGACCCATAGGTTAAAAATAAAACCTTTGGACTAAACTGGTAAGATGGCCCAAACCACAGAGACTAAAATGGCATTTAACTCTAAAAATAATAAGAAAAAACTTACATTTGACACCAATTCAAAAGGCTAGCCTCAAACAACCCGTTCGCCAAAAACTGTAACATCCCCTCATATTCGATGGATTCAACTTTGATATCAAACGAAGTCTTGGGGTACATCTCCTTAGGCAAATTAATCTCAATGCTCATCTTTCCATTAAAGAGATCCTTTAATCGTGCAGCCCATAACCTAATATTTTCAGGCCGCTCATTTTCTATCTTCAACAAGGGATTTTGTATTTTTTGTTCAGCCGTTGACAACTTTGGAGCGGGAGGTTCTTCATCGAACTACATAATTAAACAAACACTTTTAAGAGTATATATACACACATACACACACACATGTAACATGTTCGAGTTGTTAATTACCATCGCATCGAGTCGTTCCGACATGTGTACATCATGTTGATCGGGAAAAAATGCGCCAGAAACAAACTACATTAATTGAAAAACTACTTGTTTGTGCATTGTTTATATATACGTATATATATAATGAGAATTTGAGTTGTTGATTACCTCATCATCAAAATTTTCTATAGTAGTCGGATCAATATGATAATGTTGAGTTTGATTTAGTTCATCAGGTTCCTCAAACTACAACAAACGAAATTGTTGCAATATAAAATAAAATTATTATAAAATATATATTACCCTGACCAAAGTAATACCAAACCACTAACCTGTGGCTCATAACATGTGACGTCCTCCAACTGTTGTGTCAAGTCTTGGTTTTGGGGAGTTTTCTCTGTGTTCAAAAGCTACAATTTAACAAAACATACATTATTTTCTTTCATTTGTCAAATATGTGAGAATCATATGATTGTATTAGGAGCCCATCCATCAGATGGGTAAAAATCTCTAGTCACCTACAATCTTTTTTAATGGCTAATGACTTTTAATTATACTAAAAATAGTCTTTTAGTATTTCCTAACATTTCTCATTTACCATCTCATCTGCTATTACATTTACAATCACAATCAGACCTTTGAATTACCCTTAAAACCTAATTCCAAAAAAAACTTCTAAAATCGCTAAAAGACTCATGACAATAAAACCGAACTTAACCTAACGAAATGTTATGTAAACCCGAAATAAACCTAATTCAAAACAACACACTTACTAATTGTTTGAAACAAACAATAAACATGAAACTATAAACCACAAATGTTACGTAAACCCGAAATTACCTTTATTGCAAAACGTGGCCATTGAACATATTTACCACGAGCATCACCTAAATCTAATTTGTCATATATGTATACATACATATTATGCATAAAAAAATAAAATACATCAACAACAAAGATAATAAGAAACAAAAGTTCATACCTTTAACCTCTTGATTTGATTTAATGAAGAATAAAAGCTAGAATAATTCAATTTTTATCTAGAGTAAACTGCAATTTTACCCCCTGAGGTTAGGGGTGATTGGCACTCTTATCCCCCCTAAGGAAATAATTGCAATTTTACCCCCCACTGTTTGCTGTTATGTTGCAACATTACCCCCCGGCTTCAGTTTTGTTGACTGGTCTGTTGACTTGGGAGGGTATTTTGGTAATCTTACCCTATATTTATTATTATTATTATTTTTATTATTAATTGTTATTATATATATATATAATATACATAGTTCTTCTTTAAGGAGACAGAGGAGGTTCAATGCCACCGCCATTCACCACCACAACCACCGCCACTGCCGCCGCCATTCACCACCACAACCACCGCAACTGCCGCCGCCACACAACCACCACCACAACCATCCGGAAGGAGACAGAGGAGGTTCAATGGTCGCCGGAGAGGTTCAATGGTCGCCGGAGACAGAGGAGGTTCAATGGCCGCCACACAACCACCACCACAACCATCGGTATTTTCTAGTATATCTGAAAGGCTTTTTATCCATTACAACTGCTCCAATTCCATATCTAAATGCAAAACTTAATGTCTTTGGACGCGTTATCAAGGGCGAAGATATTGTTCAGGTAAGTTTAATGCTACAATTTATCATGCTTATTCATTTTTTTTTGGTTAAAATAGAAATATACAATCGTTGAACCTTTTCTTGTTTAGTACTAGTAGACATTGATCGGTCTTATTTTGGAATTTGAATTATCTAGGAAATTGAGGAGGTGGACACAGATGAACATTACAGACCTAATTCTCGAATTGGGATAATTGAGGTTACACTGAGACAGAAGATTTAAGGTTTTTTATTCGAATGTCATATACCTACCTGACAAGTGTTTGCTGAATTTATTTTTGTCATGTGAGACAGAGAGTAGAGGGTTGGGTTTATGGTTGTATCCATGGACATAATTGTTTGTGTATGTGTTTGTTCTGCACACAATGTAGAACTTATGGAAGGAAAGTTTGTTTAATTAGAGTTTTAGGTCATACAATTACCTTAATATTTGTCATTGAATTCATCAGTTTTCTTGTTGTTGTCTTGGATGATCGTGACCTTGGTGTGGCTATTTGTTATGTCTTGAGCTTTTATAGTACCAAGTCTCAGAACAGAAACCCGTTCCTGATGTTTCCTAGGATCAAAATCATGCTTATATTCTTTCGTTATTTTATAGAATTGCACAAAGACAGATATGTTATTTTCTTTTTCTTGTGATTAGTTTGGAATTTAAATTTCAGATTAGCTATATGCAAGTTTTATCCATCAAAGTTTTGGAGAGTTACAGCTCGAAATACAAAATTGAGATGAATCACTAGTTGCAGGTGTTGATTGAAGGGTGGTGTAGGGGTGGTAGTGATCGTTGTGGTTTGGCTGTATGTATGTGGATGATTGGGGGCTGGGGTGTGGAGATGACGGTGGTGATTGTTGAAGATGAAGGCGGGTGGTGGGTTTTTTTAGAGAGAGAGAGAGAGGGGGAGGAAGAAGATGGCAGTGGTGGTTGTGGTGGTGAATGGCGGTGGCAGTGGTGGTTGAGGGTGGTGGCTGGAGGTGGCAGTGGTGGTTGTGGTGGTGAATGGCGGTGGCAGTGGTGGCAGGGGGTAAACATGCGACATAACAGCAAACGTTGGGGGGTAAAATAAAACTATAAAAGGGTAAAATAGTCATTTCACCCCCAAGTCAACAAACCAGTCAACAAAATTGAAGCCGGGGGGTAAAATCGCGACATAAGAGTCAACAGTGGGGGGTAAAATTGCAATTATTTCCTTAGGGGGGGTAAGAGTGCCAATGGCCCCTAACCTCAGGGGGTAAAATTGCAGTTTACTCTTTTATCTACAATCAGATAACAACAAATAATTAATTAATACATATTGATCAAACAATTAATATATGTATATACAAGCATACATATGATATATACCTGTTACTAAAGTAATGTTTGAATAGAACGAAGAATGAATTGAATTGAGGAAACAGAGGCTAGGCTAGCTAGGGTTCGCAAAGAGAAAAAAATAACTAAAGAGATGGGATTTTCGTAGAGTTTTTTTAAATATGATAAAAACCCTTTATTTATTTAAGCTAGGTTGTTATGCTCGCACAAAAAAACCTATTTTTTTGAGCTAAAATTTGTAAGAGCTCAAAAAAATCATTTTTTGAGCCATATAGCTCAAAAAAACGTGGGTGTAAGTTTATTGTGCTGATTTTTGGGCGGTTTATGTGTCTAACCGCCTAAATTAATAATTTTTGAGCTCAGAAAAATCATAATTTGTACTAGTGTCACTTCTACAAAAAGACAATCTCTCTTCCGACCCTCAAGCGTTCATGATTGACGAATTCTTAAAAGACATAAGGGAGTTCTCGACTTATATATCAGGATGTCAATCTCCTGCTGCCATAATGATATTTAGTGTAAGCTTGCATGTTACCTATAATTACCATGGTTCCAGAAGTCACTAGACGCTCCTAGGTCGGTTGACTGGGAAGTTGCGAGTACTCGGCCTAGGTGGAGAGTACTTAGACATGTTAAATTATAAAGATTTTAGTTTTTGGAAATTATATATAGGTTAAATATCATAAATTTACTAATATTTATACCAAAATACGTCAATATAAATATAAATTTAAAAATACATGTTCAAATAGTAAAGTAATATTCATTTCTTGAAAAATGATATTTATTCTTTAATATTTTTTAATTTGATAGAAACTGCAATTATGTTTTATTTATTTTTTAAGTCAAACTTGGCTCAAGTTAACCAACTAGATTTGATTTTGACCGTGATTGACCGCGTTTGATTGTTTCGAGTAATTAGACGGAGTTGAAGAAAATCAACTCAGCAAACTACCTTGTAACGATTGACCATGTTTTACAACATTGCTACTTGTGTATGTATTCTACCATTCTTATCTTTTCATGGTTATTTTACTAGACACAGAGAAATCCAGAAGGCACGATTACTGTTATGAGAAAAGTGGGTGAGTGTTATGTTAGAAATATGTCTAGGCGTTCATGGTGACTTATAATAATTATTTTCTTAGGGTTATTTTTTAAAAATTTTAGATCATGTCATGTCACCCGAAACTGTCATTGTGGGAGCTCATCATAGTTGTGGGTTCAAACATGCTGATGGATATTCAGGCCATAAAACCTCTACCGAAAAAAATGTTACTGCTTATGCCTTGGTATTTGCTAGGGAGAATAACAAAGCGCTTGGTAACTTCAAATTTCACTTTTAGTAATTTAAGTATTATCATTTTGTCTTATCTTTTTATCTGTGTAGCTTGTTTTTTTGAGTCTTTTCACATGGATTTAATACTCAAATTCATTTTATATTGAAATTTAAGGTTAATTCCAGCTACCTATGAAGTTTATAAATTCTTTTGAACAGGTATTGGAGAAACTAAATTTCATGCTATATTATCAAGTGGGTTGCTACCCGTCGGCCCTGTGTACGCAGCATCTGTTAAAAAGAGGTATGGTTTTTATACCGGGCTCACTGCAAGAATAGAAGGGTCGCGTGAGAATCTCGATGGTGACACACTTTTGAGTCAAGCTTACGAGGAAGTATGTTATTCTTTACCTCTAATTAATACTTTGCTCGTTTGATTATTGTTATCTAATGTAAGTTGTTTGAAATAAGCAACTTTAACTGTTTATTTGGAGCAACTTATTTCATTCATAAATAAATAACCATATAAGCAATCCCAAAGATATCACAAGACGATAAACACAAACATTTTTAATAAACAGTGCTAAACACCCCCTATTTTATTTTGATGAATATCAATACCTTTAAAAAATATTATGTGGCTTTCTTTTGAATACTAATACAAATATGACCAAACTATGTTACTTTTTTTAATCCAGTATCTGCAATGGTGGATACAGAGTGTGACAAGGGGTAACCCTCGTTGCCCCTTCACGTTCCGGCGGTAGTGTAAATTTTGAAAAAAAATTAACGTTTTTTGATTTGGTTACCCCTTTAATTTTTTTTTTTTTGAAACGTTGCCCTATACTAATTTTCTATATCCGTCATTGTCATTATGATGCCCTAAGACCTCCCGTACTCGTGAGATTTTGGGCGTTTTTTTTTTTTTTTGACAAAAGCGCCGGGGCATGCCCCCCCTAGTGGCCCCCGTGGGTGTTTTTTTGACAAAATTTGCTTTTGGCGTTGTATTTTCCACGCCCAATGTGTTCAACATTTGACCAATCACTGTTTTAATTGAATATTAGTTTTAATAATTAAAAAAAATAATAATTGGGTAATTATGGGAGTGTCACGTGTCGAACAACGACCAAGGGTGGGGGCATTATCCCACTACGCCCTTTTCTTCAAAATACCCCTTGTTTGACTCGGGCGACACGTAACGGACAATGCCCAAAGATAGGGTATTATTCACCATAGCCACTACGCATGCTATAACGTTAATAAATAATGACAGATAGGAGGCATGTATAGAGAATATCGTTGGTGCATTGGGGGTAACAAAAAGAAGAAAATTCTCCATTGGGCGGGAAAAAGTTGAATGGATAACTTCTGTTTCATTCCATGAAGTTAAAAAGTAAGATAGCAATTTTCTTCTGGTTTTATAATATTACCAGTTATTTATAACTTAGAAGTCAACTTACTAGGTGGGTTTGTTTTAACTTTTAAGGGCATACGGAGTGGGTGGCAAAGGGGTTCGACAAATTGACTTTGCCGCTCGGGCACACCGCCGCCAATCTCCTTTGTCGCTCGGTGTAAGACCCTAACACGTATTTGACAAAAGTCGCAGCGAAAATTCGTGCCATAAAATTTCTTTCATTACAACGTCTTGATTTACTTGAAGGTTTATTTTAAAAATATCTCTTTTACAAAACAAAAGCATAACTCCCGTTTACTAAAGTACATACTCGATTATTCTCGTACAATCTATCTTGTGACTCGGTCTTCGATCTCTATTCCTTGTGATAATCGCCCCTGATCCATACAACCTGCACTCACCACATACATTCCTAACATTAGCACACATTATATAAACAAGATTCTTTCACATACACTTCACATTTCGTCCTTTTCAAAATTTAAGCATTTCATCTGCTTATCCATTTCCTGGTGAGGCTTCAATAACGTACCTGCATTACTTTTCATTCTCAAGGTACACCATTAATAACGTTAACACTCAACGTGTCTAAATCATGCATACATACGTACTTACATACATACATACATACATACATACATACATACATACATACATACATACATACATACATACATACATACATACATACATACATACATACATACATACATACATACATACATACTTACACATCTACATACGTACGTACATACCTTTCCTACAACTTTACATACGTGCATACACTCATACATGTCTTTATTCATACATACATACACAACTACATACGTACATACCTTTCCTACACCTTTACATACATGTATACACTCATACATATCTTTATACATACATACACATCCACATACGTACATACCTTTCCTACATCTTTACATACATGTATACACTCATACATATCTTTATACATACATACATACACATCTACATACGTACATACCTTTCCTACATCTTTACATACATGCATACACTCGTACATATCTTTACACATACCTACATACACATCTACTTACTTACATACCTTTCCTACATCTTTACATACATGTATACACTCATACATATCTTTATACATACATACATACACATCTACATACGCGTACAAGATCTTGCATACTTCTTACATACTCATGCGTTGATTACATGGGACTTAGACTTTGATTTATAGCCCAAAAACATCTAAGAATCGATCAAAATCATGTTTAGGATGCACGCCGTAGTCCACGGATAACAAACCGAAGCCTACGATACATGAATCAACTTAAATAACAAATTTCATGTTTTTGGACTTGGAGAGGGCGTCGGCGACGGCCCTAGGGCCCGTCGGCGACGACCCGTGGTTCTTCCCGTAGCCAAACACCCCGTAGACAGGTAAATAACCCGTCAGCAAAAAAACTAACTTTCTAGAGCCCGTCGGCGACTACCCTTAACCCGTCGGCGACTACCTCTAGAAATGGCACTTTTCTGCAGTTCCGTTTCGTCGTCCGTACGCACTAAAACGCGCATAACTTTTGAACCGTTTACCCGTTTAACCTCCCGTTTCTTCCTACATGCTTGTAAATTCACATTCTATCATATGAACTTAAAATCCCACATCCAGATTAAGGAAATTCTTAACTTACACGCTATCGTCTTATTATTCATTTATGATTTATTCGACCCGTTCATGCATTCATCCACATAACTTGTTTGTTTGACCATAATTTCTTATGAACCTAATAATGTCAACATTATATATCATACAAGTTTAAGTTCTCGGATGTCTTGCATCCTCTTGACCCATTTTCGCTCAAGAGCTTATTTTGACCCGTTAAGGGTATTTGCGCATTTTAAGGTCCTTAGCTTACGAAAACCATACTTCTCGCTTTCTTGCTTTTTCAAAACATTCATTTAATCAAATAGCTTGTTTGTAATCAACTTTTAAGACCATTTGCTCGTTTTACCCATCAAGGGCGTTTTTGTCAACTTTGCTCTATCCTTAACAACAAAGGACTCCCTTGCATAAGTAACCAATCCTACTACTTAGCTACAATTCTTAATCACACATACCTTGCTCGGATCAAAGCTAAGATCCGTTTAATACTTCATCGGTCTCATACAATTCTTTCCTACTTGACCTCGATCATCATACTTAATTAAATTGCACATAACTTTACATAAACAACTAAGAAGTGATTACAAAAATCACTTACCTCGTGCGTCCATGTTCATACTCGTTTCCTCACCACTTTTTGACCCGTTAGCCTTCCGTGCTTGATTCCGTCTCGACATGATTCCTATACTTCCATGTCATCGAAATCGCATTCTTATTAGCATACATAATTGTACATGTTAACGATCATATCGATCGCATAATTCCTATTTGACGTTCATTAGTTACTTCTAGCAAGCATAATACATGTGACCAAATTCATATCATTTCAAACTCATGTAAACCATCATGTCATCGCATTAAACACACATTCGTCAAACACGCTCCATATAACTTACCTTAATCTTACAATTATGACAACACGTCTAACCATCCTTCTTATACACGGTTGACTTTTAGAAGTTAACGGTTCATTTAGTTTAACTTTCGACTTATCATTATATACCCGTAACATCATAATAGCCTATACGGACAACACTATATACATATCATCTTTTACTTACATACAATTTCATCGCTTAAGCTCACCTAGGCGTTTCATCAAACGCTTGGTGTGCGTACCACTATCTTAGCACAATGTACAACTAATATATGCATATTCTTCTAATCTTATGCATAATTCATCCAATCCTCCCACTAATTAGCGTTTATCATTCATACATAACATCAAGCATATCAACACCATATTTCTTTCAATTCATGTTACAAGAATTCATCATACCCACATAATACAAACAACATGCAACAAGAATTAGACATGGATGATGATTCAAGTCATTATTCTTACCATAACTAATGGGTTTTGCCTCTAAACATCAAATTAACCTAAACCATGCATAATCCATGTTCTATATGATGATTCTAACATATCCTCATGCCCAATTTCATACCAATTCATGATTTACAACATAACCCACTTCGTGGGTAATCACCAATCTAGAATCTAAGACATACCTTATGATTCCCTAGTGTAGGTGATCACAAATTCGTGTTCGGTTCTGAATTTGAGCTTCATTTATCCTTCCAATTTGATGGATTAGATGGAGTTAGGGTTTTGACTTCATGAGAGCTCCTGCTCCCTCTAGAACACACGATCGTGTGTGTGTTTGTGTGTGTAAATTTTTATTTATTAATTCAACTTTCAACTTAACCCACTTTAACCCCTCAAGTTGCCACTAATTATAAAGGGGCGCAACTTTCTTTCTTTTAATTGTTTTTACCATTTTGTTAACTTGGTTAAATAACCTAGTCATTCATTTCTTGATGCACCATATCATAACATTTAACAAATATAAACATTCGGGTTTTGGGGTGTTACAAGTCTACCCCCCTTAAATATGGTTTCGTCCCCAAAACCTTTCTCATTTCCTCTTACACACACACACACATTTATGTTTGACTTAACACCCACATCATAATCATAAGTAATCATCCTATCTCATTTCATAATTATTCATACAATTGGCTTCTTCTTCTTAACAAGTCTACACTTTCCATGGCATACTTTCATATAACATTCTCATTTCCTTTGACCCGTTAATAACAGGTTAATATACATACTTATTCAAACTTATAATAATGCTTACACTCATATGATCCGTTTATAACGGATTTAGTACTTTCAACTTCATCCTTTAAGATTCCATTCTATAGACACATTGTATAACATTTAACCCTTGTTTTGTTATCACAACAAAACTGCTATGTCATCGTCATACCTACGTGCATAACTCCGTAGCTAACATCGTTCTACATTTCTATAGTCTTTTGTACCATACATATCCTTACGTTACTTACACATTCGGATATTTTCATTCCTATCATTCTTTTGTTCATTTGCTTTACATTTACTTATATGACTTGTTTGACGCATACATGGTCAAGCTATTGACTTCTTCTTATGTAGACTAATTTCGTCTTTTATATCTTAAATCTGTTTCGCGAAATCGAACACATTATTCATACCTTTCGTACCTTCTATGTTTTGAATCCGTCTCGCGGATTCAAACATTGCATTTACGCTTTTCATACCTCGCAGATTCAAGCATTGCATTCATATCTTTCATTCTTTGAATTCGTCTCGCGGATTCAAACATTGCATTTACGCCTTTCATCCCTTGAATCCGTCTCGCGGATTCAAGCATTGCATTCATATCTTTCATTCTTTGAATCCGTCTCGCGGATTCAAACATTGCATTTACGCTTTTCATCCCTTGAATCCGTCTCGCGGATTCAAGCATTGCATTTACGCTTTTCATCCCTTGAATCCATCTCGCGGATTCAAGCATTGCATTCATATCTTTCATTCTTATCATTCATGTTTTTCATTCCTACATAGTACTCTCAATTTCCTGAGAGTCTTACTACCCACTTCACCCGCACGCCCACATGCTACCCAATTCTAACGGACATACCTGCGATAATTACCACGGTCTCACGAATGTCATATGCTTCTTGCGTACTGGCCAGGTGCGCAATTCACATACTAATTTCGTGCCTTCAGGTAATCATCGCCTTATGTCTGCAGTAGTGGGTCTCAGTTCGTGCTACATTTTTACAATCTTATCAAGACAATATCGTTGTCTTCCATTTAGTACTTACCCTCCCAAGGAGATTTCTTCCTTTTTCTTTTAACACCGGTACCATACATATTAACATTGTGTACCTGGGGTCCGTCTGTCCATTCGCATCCTTGCCTGCCTTAGCATCCATCCTAGACTGCATTCAAGGGTCATCTTCTTCAAACACTTATACATACCTTGCACATAACATACCGTCAGTTTCTTTATACGTATACATAAGTACATACTTACATTCGCTTCTACCTTTGGATCTTGATCGAGTCTTAGATTGTACGGGTTCCTTATCATAAGAGCACACAAGTTTGAGTTCAAGTACTTACTTTCTTGTACTTGATTCTCTCAAACCAGGGCTCTGATACCAATTTGTAAGACCCTAACACGTATTTGACAAAAGTCGCAGCGGAAATTCGTGCCATAAAATTTCTTTCATTACAAACGTCTTGACTTACTTGAAGGTTTATTTTAAAAATATCTCTTTTACAAAACAAAAGCATAACTCCCGTTTACTAAAGTACATACTCGATTATTCCCGTACAATCTATCTTGTGACTCGGTCTTCGATCTCTATTCCTTGTGATAATCGCCCCTGATCCATACAACCTGCACTCACCACATACATTCCTAACATTAGCACACATTATATAAACAAGATTCTTTCACGTACACTTCACATTTCGTCCTTTTCAAACTTTAAGCATTTCATCTACTTATCCATTTCCTGGTGAGGCTTCAATAACGTACCTGCATTACTTTTCATTCTCAAGGTACACCATTAATAACGTTAACACACAACGTGTCTAAATCATGCATACATACGTACTTACATACATACATACATACATACATACATACATACATACATACTTACACATCTACATACGTACATACCTTTCCTACAACTTTACATACGTGCATACACTCATACATGTCTTTATTCATACATACATACACAACTACATACGTACATACCTTTCCTACACCTTTACATACATGTATACACTCATACATATCTTTATACATACATACATACATACATACACATCCACATACGTACATACCTTTCCTACATCTTTACATACATGTATACACTCATACATATCTTTATACATACATACATACACATCTACATACGTACATACCTTTCCTACATCCTTACATACATGCATACACTCGTACATATCTTTACACATACCTACATACACATCTACATACTTACATACCTTTCCTACATCTTTACATACATGTATACACTCATACATATCTTTATACAAACATACATACATACACATCTACATACGCGTACAAGATCTTGCATACTTCTTAGATACTCATGCGTTGATTACATGGGACTTAGACTTTGATTTATAGCCCAAAAACATCTAAGGATCGATCAAAATCATGTTTAGGATGCCCGCCGTAGTCCACGGATAACAAACCGAAGCCTACGATACATGAATCAACTTAAATAACAAATTTCATGTTTTTGGACTTGGGGAGGGCGTCGGCGACGGCCCTAGGGCCCGTCGGCGACGACCCGTGGTTCTTCCCGTAGGCCAAAAACCCCGTAGACAGGTAAATAACCCGTCAGCAAAAAAACTAACTTTCTAGAGCCCGTCGGCGACTACCCTAAACCCGTCGGCGACTACCTCTAGAAATGGCACTTTTCTGCAGTTCCGTTTCGTCGTCCGTACGCACTAAAACGCGCATAACTTTTGAACCGTTTACCCGTTTAACCTCCCGTTTCTTCCTACATGCTTGTAAATTCACATTCTATCATATGAACTTAAAATCCCACATCCGGATTAAGGAAATTCTTAACTTACACGCTATCGTCTTATTATTCATTTATGATTTATTCGACCCGTTCATGCATTCATCCACATAACATGTTTGTTTGACCATAACTTCTTATGAACCTAATAATGTCAACATTATATATCATACAAGTTTAAGTTCTCGGATGGCTTGCATCCTCTTGACCCATTTTCGCTCAAGAGCATATTTTGACCCGTTAAGGGTATTTGCGCATTTTAAGGTCCTTAGCTTACGAAAACCATACTTCTCGCTTTCTTGCTTTTTCAAAACATCCATTTAATCAAATAGCTTGTTTGTAATCAACTTTTAAGACCATTTGCTCGTTTTACCCATCAAGGGCGTTTTTGTCAACTTTGCTCTATCCTTAACAACAAAGGACTCCCTTGCATAAGTAACCAATCCTACTACTTAGCTACAATTCTTAATCACACATACCTTGCTCGGATCAAAGCTAAGATCCGTTTAATACTTCATCGGTCTCATACAATTCTTTCCTACTTGACCTCGATCATCATACTTAATTAAATTGCACATAACTTTACATAAACAACTAAGAAGTGATTACAAAAATCACTTACCTTGTGCGTCCATGTTCATACTCGTTTCCTCGCCACTTTTTGACCCGTTAGCCTTCCGTGCTTGATTTCGTCTCGACATGATTCCTATACTTCCATGTCATCGAAATCGCATTCTTATTAGCATACATAATTGTACATGTTAACGATAATATCGATCGCATAATTCCTATTTGACTTTCATTAGTTACTTCTAGCAAGCATAATACATGTGACCAAATTCATATCATTTCAAACTCATGTAAACCATCATGTCATCGCATTAAACACACATTCATCAAACACGCTCCATATAACTTACCTTAATCTTACAATTATGACAACACGTCTAACCATCCTTCTTATACACGGTTGACTTTTAGAAGTCAACGGTTCATTTAGTTTAACTTTCGACTTATCATTATATACCCGTAACATCAAAATAGCCTATACGGACAACACTATATACATATCATCTTTTACTTACATACAATTTCATCGCTTAAGCTCACCTAGGCGTTTCATCAAACGCTTGGTGTGCCTACCACTATCTTAGCACAATGTACAACTAATATATGCATATTCTTCTAATCTTATGCATAATTCATCCAATCCTCCCACTAATTAGCGTTTATCATTCATACATAACATCAAGCATATCAACACCATATTTCTTTCAATTCATGTTACAAGAATTCATCATACCCACATAATACAAACAACATGCAACAAGAATTAGACATGGATGATGATTCAAGTCATTATTCTTACCATAACTAATGGGTTTTGCCTCTAAACATCAAATTAACCTAAACCATGCATAATCCATGTTCTATATGATGATTCTAACATATCCTCATGCCCAATTTCATACCAATTCATGATTTACAACATAACCCACTTCGTGGGTAATCACCAATCTAGAATCTAAGACATACCTTATGATTCCCTAGTGTAGGTGATCACAAATTCGTGTTCGGTTCTGAATTTGAGCTTCATTTATCCTTCCAATTTGATGGATTAGATGGAGTTAGGGTTTTGACTTCATGAGAGCTCCTGCTCCCTCTAGAACACACGATCGTGTGTGTGTTTGTGTGTGTAAATTTTTATTTATTAATTCAACTTTCAACTTAACCCACTTTAACCCCTCAAGTTGCCACTAATTATAAAGGGGCGCAACTTTCTTTCTTTTAATTGTTTTTACCATTTTGTTAACTTGGTTAAATAACCTAGTCATTCATTTCTTGATGCACCATATCATAACATTTAACGAATATAAACATTCGGGTTTTGGGGTGTTACACTCGGTGAAGATGGAGAAGCGGTGATGGGTTGCCGATGTGGGGAGAGGGAGGGTAGGAGAGAGGGGGGGTGTGGGGTGAGGTCCATGTCATCTCAACCAATCACACATTTTTCCTTTTCTTTAAAAAAATAGTTTACCAATTCATGAAGTGTTTAACCATTGCCAACACTTTTGAGCATAGTTTAAACACTTTTCATTGAATGACATAGCACATTCTCATTAGTTAATTTTGAAATTTACCACTTTCAAGTGTCTAACCACTCTTTAACCCTAATCAAGAAATCATGCACCCCTACTTGAAAAGTTGAATATAATCACTTTTGAGTTGGCTACTCTTAAATTGATAACCGAAGCTATTTCGCCCCAAACTAATAACAATAATAATAATCTATTACTTTATTATAAAATCACCTAGAAATTTTCTCACATTAAAATAGCTAGCTTTTAATGTTATAGAAATTATAAACTCATACAAATCATTAATAACTTATTTGGTAAACAATGTCATGTATAAGTATAACTATTAACTAGGGGTGTAAATTTTTGATGCGGTAAAAACTAACACGCAATCTGCAGGTTTGGATTAAGTGTAAACGGGTTCGAGTCAAGTTTGGGTTGAACAGGCAAACTTGTTTAGCTAAACGGCTCGGGTTTGTGTTAATCTGACGGGTTGACTCATTTAACCCATTTAGTTTTTATTTTATTTTCTTAATATGTGTTTTATATGTCATAAAGTAACTTGGTTAGGCTATTTTATGAAAAGTCTAAAACTTAAAAGAGAAATTGATAGAAGATTTTATAATTAGAAATAAATTTGTTATATACATTTGATTTTTTTAAATGTAAATTTAGAGTGTTATTATGCGAAAAAAAATTGTAGCAATATACGAGTTAACGCCTTAACAGGTTGTGTTCATATTCATGTTGTGTTGGGTTCATACGTCTCACACAATTTTCGGGTATGGGCCGAGTTGGACCCACCAACCTGCGAACACGAACCATTTAACTATAACTATAAAGGTTTCATGCAGGACTAACCAAGGGTGCCTTTTTGTTAATGATACGGATATGGACATTAAAACAGGGGATACCTTTCGATTTTACTTTCCAGATCCTATCACAGATTTATTTTCCAATGCTAATGTCTTTAACCACCTGAGTTCTTTCAAGCAAAGAAATACCACTCACAGTGATAAATGGGAGGTGTTCGGCGGTCTTATTTTCACTTCTTTTGGTTGAGGTATATCATTCGATAAATTACTATTTATGGACAACTTTCCTGGCGTGACACTTGGTTGTATATTTTATGGCCGCGTATTTGGGCATGGCGATTTAACCCCATGTGTTGACAACTCACCAAATTTGGACAACTTCCCTCGCGAGACATGTGGCGGGAAATTTTGTGGTCTGGTATTTAGGCGTAGCGAAAAAACTCCGCATATTACTGAATCTCAAGAACGAAAGTGGGTGCATCATTGCGTGCATGAATATGGTGCTCTCTATTTAATCATGTCTTACATTCCAAAATGGAATTAGGGTCTTTTAGTGTGCACTTTGGTGTCTTTCTCTATTTACTTGAGTTTAACTGAATAGAGTTTCAAGCATTATTCGAGTTTGTGTGTTTCTATCGTAGGATCTTATATTCAATGGAACAGTGTGTGCATTTTATATACAAGTATTTATTTATGAGAAAATCATATATGTGTTTGGTAACATGAAAATAAGGATGGCAATTGGTTTGGTATGGCTAATTACATTTCTATACCTGGATGTAAAATCTTGTCTCATACCTGGTTCATTACCCATCGGGTATACACCTACCGAGTATCGCGCATACCAGCGGGTAGCGCGTACACGTTAGCGTTTTAAAAATAACCGTTGGGATTTTCATGTGTGTCTATATATATATATATATAAAGCAATTATATGAAGAAATCATATACTAGTTAAGAAAACTAAGAAACCCAAATGAATGGACCTTATTTTGCCACGTGTTATACCTTTTTGCAGATGTGTTACGTGTATAACACCCTAGTTTGAAAACAACACTTAGCTATTTAATTAGATGCGGAAAGACGGTCCCAAAAAAAAATTGTGTTTACTAATACACACAAACAATATATTTCCCAACTAAAAACGTTTGAAGAATATATAAGTGTTACAATTCTTTCATTTTAGGCAGTGTTGTAAAAGTCGCTAGGCGGTCCCTAGTAGGCCAACCGGGGAGTTGGGAGTAATCGGAGTACTCGGAGAGTACTTGGGGAGTACGCGGACATGGTAAATATAAAGAAAATTAATTGTTATATATTATTTATGTGTTAAAATAAGCATAATTCATGTCAACTGAGTATAATTTAAAATGAAACATGTTTAAAGTTCAAATATTCTGAATACAAGTCCGACTAGTCTGAGTACAAGGCCGAGTAGTCCGAGTACAAGGCCGAGTAGGCCGATTTTGACCGAGTTTGACCGATTAAAAGTCAACAAACCACGTTGACCACCTAGACCGACTAGGCCGACTACGTCCGACTAGGCGCCGACTAGGCGCCGACTAGGCGCCGACTACTCCCGAGTAATCCCGAGGCCGACTAATTGAGACCGCCTAGGAGGAAGTCGCCTCGGAGGGGGTCCGAGGACCGAGTACTCGCCGAGTACTCGGCCGAGTAATCCGACTTTTACAACACTGATTTTAGGTGGTATTTGAAAGCTAGTTTATAAATCATTCGTCTATGTCATTCACGTACTATCAAATCTTCAGACCTGATCCTCTATTTCCAAATCAATTTCAAGACCCGTGAACCTGATGACATCATCCAACATAAATTAAATTAGCAAAGCTAAGTGAGGGTTTCTACTCGCACTAATAATACACCATAAAAAAAATAATAATTCAAAGGTTTATACCTTTACTAACATTTAATGTTAGATACTTACTACCATGGTTAAAAAAACGAAATCAAACTCATGACTAGTTCGTCAACTGCATTCAAATCTTCTTGAATATCATCTTCTCCCACATACCTATGCTTGTAAATCCCTCTTAGCAATCCAAGAGTCAGAATTCATAACTATATTCATTAAAAACTCAAACCGTGCATTACTCATGCACATACTTTAATAAGTTAAATAACCATATTCTTAACCACACACACTAAACAATTTATGCTAAACTCTTATTCTAGCACACAGGTACTAATACAAATGTGACAACCCGTAATACAAACCGTTTGTTTCGCCTTTATAAATCGAATCCCATATTTATTTTATTTGATAAATTAATTATGTTTGTCGCCCTAGTCGACCCAACCTCCTCGCGCTACCCGAAACCTTTAACGGTCAAAACATTGTGTGGATATTATAAACGACTTTGCTAACTCTTTGTGCAAACGTATTTGTTGGTTTAGTTTAAAATAAATAAATAATAATATATATTTATATAACAATAATAATTGTAATGAAACATAATACATGGAAGTAAGGAAGTTTGAAATCATATTGTTTGGTACCATTGCGTGACCCTAACCCCCAGCCCACCTTAACATCGGTCCACACAAGCAATTCCACCGCCAATATTCAGCCTAATTTTTATTTTTAACAACTACATTTTCAAAATGATGACGTGAGCGGGCAATAGTTTTCGACAGTGGTTCGCCAAAAGTGGCGGCCACTTTTGAGTTTTGGTTTTTTTTTTTTTTTTTTTTTTTTATATAATAGTTATTTTATTAATCTCGTGAAAATAATGTTAAAAGCGGCGGATGGTTAATCATGCATCATGTGGTGACATTGATAGCTGAAAGACACGGGGGTACATGCACTAATCAGTCTCTGTCCCGACTGTTTGAGTGTTATGTATCTTAGGTCCAAGGCTTGATACAAAACTACAATCGAGCCGGGGGTCTCACTGGAAGCAGCCTCTCTATTCCTACGGGTAGAGGTAAGGCCGTCTACATCTACCCTCCTCAGACCCTACCTTAGCTTTGCTATTGGTGGGATTTACTGAGTATGATGATGATGATGATTTTATATAATAGTTATTTATAGGTGATGTCAAATTACAATTTTTTTCTCTGGTGTAAAATTACGATTTCGCCCTCGATTCAAAATAAAATTTTGCTTTTGCCCCTTGCTTAAATTTACGATTTTGGCCTCAATTAAAAAATACAGTTTTGCCCTCAGCTAGAGTCCTGCCAAATTATGATTTGGTTCCCAGTTAAAAATTACGATTTTGCCCCCAGCTAAAAATTACGAATTTGCCCGCAGCTAAAATATTACGATTTCGCCCCCATTTCAAAATAAAAAAATGGTTTTGCCCTCAATTCAAATTATTATTTACCTCCATTTTAAAATTACGATTTTACCTCCGCTAAAAATTGCAATCTTGCTATCGTTTTTTTTCTTTGGCAAAACCATGATATTGTTTTATTTTACTTTGTTGACTTAATTTTGTTTTTATTCATGCCAAACAGCTGCCTAGCACTCGCTAATTGGTCCTGACAAATTATTGTTTTGCCCCCAACTCTAAATTACACGCTTGTCATCGTTTTAGTTAATTTTTTTTTATCATAACTATGGTACTGTTTTTCTTTAATTGGTTAACTTGATGTATCTTTTTTGATATCGTATTATAGGTAGCATGTATAACTAACCGACATAAAGGCGTACATGTTATTAACCTAAGAAATACTCAGTTTAGCACCCCGCAACGTGGGCGGCGCATAACTCTAGCTGCCTAATAGTAGCCCATTAGTCCTGAAAAATTACAGTTTTGCCCTGAGCCCAAAATTACGGTCTTATCATCGTTTTTTTTCATAGCAAAATTATAGTAGTCTTTTTTTAATTGATTGAGAATTATTCGGCCCTCGCCCCGCAACGCGGGCGGGGCATCTACTAGTATATATATACATATACATGTACGTACGCCCTCACGCATGTCATCCGAACCCTACGGCAATCGGCTGTAGCTCCTCCACCGTCTCGCGCATCACCTCTCGTCTCTCTCCCTCCCTCGGCAACCGGAGCATATCACCACTCATCCGTCACCGATCGCCGGTAAGCCCCACATATCTCGTTACTTCGTGTTGTCTCGGTTTCGGTCCAACCGTAGCTTCGTTTGATGCCTGTGATTGAATGGTTACATGAAACTATATGAAAATATATATACTTGTTCGATGATTTGTGTATGTATTGTGCATGTTTGATGTTTAAGAATAAAGAATGATCTATGTTGATTTGTTTAAAAGAAATAAGATTGATGATACCTGCTAAGTGACAAGAACATCACGACACTCGAAGTTGGTTAATTGTTTTAGAAAGATAAAGGTTAATACTTTCTGATTTATAACTCTAAGGGACGATATCTGATTGAATGTTAAGATTTTTTTTTTTTGAAAGATGATAATGATCCATGTTGATGCTTTGTATTTGTTGGGTTCTTAGAAACGTACAACCATAGGTGCCCAATGTACAACCTGGTCATGCATACTTAAAAGCTTAAGGGTTAAGAAGTGATGTCTTTTACATGTTGAATACTCGTGCCTGTTGACTGTTGGGATAATGATAACAATGATGGTAACCGGCTAACTGTTTAAATAATAAGAACAATGATGTGGGATAACTTTTCTGTGTATATGGTTAAGATGATACATGTTCAATGAATCAAGGTGATGATTTGGTGTCCGTTAATGTTTCTGTGTATACGATTAAATGTGTAAGTCCGATGATTAACAAACATGGATGTGGAATATGAACGAAATCTGGGTTTAGTGCCGAGTAGAAAAGATGACAAGGATGATTGGATATTATATCTTTTTTTTTGAACGGTAACAGACCAGCTGGTTTTGTGTTGATTCACTATATTGGGTTTTCTTTTCATAAATGTACAAATACACTAGCACAGGGTACAACTCATCCACACATCCCATGATTTGAAATATGTTTGTTATGGTATTTGAAAGTGATGGATACTGAATGATTAGAAATTAAAGGTCTCACACTTACATTAAAATATTTCTGACCATACACTCTACACTCACATTTGAACTGATGAGTGGTTGGAGAATTTAAGGTTATTTTGTCTTATTAGCTTTAATTTAGGAAATTGTGAATTGCTATGTTATTAAGATAGCACACATAGATGCCTCCCAAATCGGCCCACCGTACACTTGTGGCCATACACTATAAGTATTTTATGGGCTGTAATATTTGCATATTTTGGAACTTGGGTTATATGTGACTCTTTCGATGCTACTTGATTATATATGTGAACAATTGCATTAAGTACTTGTATGCGAACCTGATTAGATGTAATAACTATAATAGGACGTGATTGACCAAAAGTTATTTTAGCAAGTAGACTATCTGCCGAGCAAATCAAGGTGAGTTCACACTCCAAAGGCATGGGATTCCCGGTGGGTTGGGAATGGGATTGAATAACTACTCGTACTATCATTACTAGTAAACTACTTTTCACTGTCCTCGGATTGAAGGGCACGTACGTAAAACCTACGTACACTCATACTTACTACTGTGCTCGGATTGAAGGGCACGTACGTAAAACCTACGTACACTCATACTTGCTACGGTCCTTGGATCAAGAAGGGCACGTACGGATACGACTAGTCTAGTAACATACACATGGGAAGCCCCCACTAATCTTCGCAAACATGTTTGGGAAACCGCGATACGGATTAATACGATACACATGGGAAGCCCCCACTAATCTTCGCAAACATGTCTGGGAGACCGCGATACGAATTAAAACGATACATGGTTTACAAAACGAACATATGATTTACGAAACGAATTCTATAACTAAACAACCAACTGTGAACTCGCTCAACTTTGTTGTTGACTCGTTGTTACATGCCTTGCAGGTCGTTAGGTTAGGTACTCATGGAGCTTGCATTGGAGTGGGAAGAGTCGTTGTGGGACATGGACAGCTGTGTGCCATGCTAAACATTTGAAACGTTTAAACTTATGACTTGGTTTTAAACTTTATGCTTCCGCTTGCAACTTAAACTATGTTTTGTTTAGACACAAATTGTATTGTGTTGGATTTTATATACTACTTACATGCTTGTTCAATATGATTGGTGGCTTGATCCTGGTCAGTCACGCCTCCAAGCGGTGATACTCCGCGTGTGGATTTTGGAGGTGTGACAGATTTCATTTCATGAGTATTTGATCCATACGACCAATAAAATACTACACAGTTATATCATACTTCCGATATTGAGAAAGGACCTACGCGATCTTTAAAATCTATGAACATGGTCTTTCTACATATATAATCGAATAAGCAATATTATGTGCTCGTAACATAAAAGAAACCAAAACTAATAATACATACCAAAGTGGATATAAACCACTCACCTTTGCCTGTAGGAAAATATGATATTGCTATTGTCAATCTTGTCTCGTCAACTCCTAAGCTTTCATTGCCTTCTTTGTATGGATCATGAACGCGGATTTTCTTGTAGCCGACAAGCAACAGGATCCACTTATGTGGTTTTGTTCATTTCTTCATCACAAACATTTTTCCGGTATTGGATTGCATATACAACTCCATTAGACCATCCATGCAACGCAATTAAGTTCCAGATTTTCGCACAAACTGTAACACCTCGTAAAATCACGTCCAATGATGTATTGACACGTGTAATAAACCCTAATGAAGTCAAACACTGAAATTGAGGGACTAATTTTTCGAAAAATCGAAAACCTTGATTATGAAAGAACTGGAAGTGTTGTATACCTAAAATAAGTTTCTTACAATGTTTATATTCACAAATGTGCCACTTGATGTATAAGTGTAGCCGTTTGCGTAATTAATTGAAAGTTTGCGCAATAAAGGGGTTAAAAGCGTCAACATGTTAATTCTTACCTCTGAGTGACCTTTTAACAAACCGGGAGCTTCATAATATTTAATTATACTCTCGGGAATGCCAAATAATGGCCGTTTAAGGTTTTTATGCCTATAAGTAAAGTTACGCGCAACTTTGCAAGTTAGAGGGACTAAAAGTGTCAATATGTTTAATTATACCTCTGAATGACCTTTTAGCAAACCCGAAGCATCGTGATGATTAATAATACTTCCAAGGATGCCTAATATGGATTAGATGAGGCTTCAATGCTACTAAATGTTGAGATGCGCAAGTTTGCGCAATAGAGGGACCTAAAGCGTCAACTTTTGAATCTACGCCTTTCGGTGACCATCTAAGAGAACGAGAGTGTAGTAACATTTAACTATATGCTTGGGAATGCCCATTATGGGCCATGGAAGGCTTGGATGTCATTAAACAGCATTTCGCGCTCCTTTGCGCAATTAAAGGACTAATTGCGTCAAACTGCAAAAGTAGGTCGAATCGTATGGTAACGGACCTTCCGGAATATGACCAGGAGTTAAACATACCCTATTTATCCTTCATATAGCTTAGAAATAGGTTTAGAGGTGTTTCGTGCGCAAAAATAAACTTTTATGTCATGCAGGGACTAAAAGTGTCAAAAAGTGCACAAGTTTGCATTTTCGCGCGTATCTCACATTTTGAACATCTCCGGACACCCAAAAATTTATGTAAACACTAAAATATTTTATTTTAGTGATCGCCTTGATAAAATTCCACTCGTCGCGTAATTTGGACCGTTTTTAGCATCCGTCCGTGTTTCGTCGTAATTCGACGCACAGCCAGACCGTACGGCCAAACGAACCAACATCCGACATGTTTTTGAACATGTTTCATGTCCCCGATGTTTAAACATCATAGTGGAGCTTTGAAATGAGTGTAATAGGCCTTGTACGTGTCAGAAAAGCCTTATAACAAGTGCAGGGACTGATATTGCACATCCTGGAACTGTTTTTGCTGTTGTGGACCTGTAGGCGGGCCGCGTAAGTTTCCTGGGTTGTCTATGCGGGCCGTGTGAGTGGGTCGGATGCAGAAAAAGCTTGTAACAGCCTGTTTCTTGCTGTTTTCATGCTCAAAACTGGTTCTTAGCTCACAAAACCGACTCTAGGGGCAACCCATAGATTTTATAAATGGTTTTACACCTGTCATAATCTGGTTATGACCTCCCGACACTTGTCGCGATCTCGTGAGGTCCCGAAAACTATATAAAGGAGGTGAGTTCATTGTTTCCTTCACACCTTCTTTCACTTCTGTTTTGCTCTCTGATTTCTGGAGGATCTTGAGCCTTTTGAGAACCTCCTTGAGTCCTTTGGACTCTTGTAAGTAATCCCTTCATGTTTAGTTTATTTATTTAGCGTTTAAACCGAAAAATCAAGCGTTATCGGTGAATGCCTTGACTTTTAAGCGGTTGAGCCATGGTTCGCAACGAACGTGGCTACGTGACCGTAATTAGGTAGGTGTTTAACCCTCAAGAGGGCATCTCCTAATTACCACGTTTACTAGTTTAATTGTCGGGTCAAATGAAAGTCAAACAGGCTAGTTTTAAATAAAATTCATAACTATTAACATAAAAGTCATAAAACCAGTTTTTGCCACATTAATAACTTGGTAAATATTAGTTGAGCATGCCTAAGCATGTTCAACCCGACAATTCTAAGTATAGGCTCGGTTCGGAACCGAAAGTCGCAAAAGTTGACTTTTGCTTTGATTTTCAGTTCTGACCCGATTTGGTTTAGTTTAGATATGCCTTAGGATTCCTTTAGGACCAGGTTATAAGTTAATGTAACCCTCTGAGGTTATACAACTTGGATCCTTAGTTATCCGATTCATTACATGTTTCCGTTAAATGCCTAAATGTTGACCGTCATGCCCTTTTGACCCTAAAACGAGAATTTTGAAAATGTGAGAGGACAATAATCTTTATTACTGATTTATAAACTTGTACCTAAAATTTGACATCAGTTTGAGGTCTAGATTAGGAGTTATGCTCAATAGCGTAATTAGAAAGCCTTTTATTAATTAAACGGCGTAATTAGCATATATCCTATCTAAACCCAATTTTTGATACCAAACTTTTTACCTACTGATATAAAATAATATTTTGGGATTTTTAAAGATTTTTATTTATTTTTAGGCTGAGCATAACATAGGGTTCTAGGCTTGATTCGGTAATTACCGGTTTTGCCCTTTTTGGGCTATAAAAAGAGTTTTACAAATCCTTTTGACCCCAAAGCCTTTTTCTACTGATCTAATATGATAAATAAAATATTTTGAGCCTTCTGGAATAATAAAAATATCAGCTTTCTATACAAACCCGGAAATGGCTCCAAATCGCCTTTTTAAGCGTTTTTAACGCACAGTATGTATTGAAACTAGTTTAAATATATAAGGGTTGATACCTACGGATATTTTCAGTAAATTTCTATATTTTAACGGTAAGCAAAAGTTGTAAACTCAGATTCTCTGTTTTGCCCTTTTTAAGCCTATGTGGAATTACCAAAATGCCCCTACGGTGCATAGTGTGGTTATAATTAATAAATTTCACATATATATGATACCCTACTTATATGACTTATTAAATTAAGTATAATTACTGATTTAATCAGACCTGTAATTCAGAATGATATTTAAACTCTCTTATAATCTTTAAAATGACCAAAATACCCTTACGGGGCTTATTTTGAGATTAAACTCGTTTTGGGCATAATGGAAGATATCCTACTGATATCACAACATATTAAAGGCATATTAACTTAGGAAACCTATATATGACTCTTTTGGTTACTCGTTACGCACTTGTCGCGTTCGGATCGGCTTATGTGACTAGTTCGCATATATTAGCCGAAACGGGTCAAACCATATCATTTTTGTCTCAAAATCCAGATTGTGTTTAAGTTACCCATATTAAACAAGCATACAAGCTTGTCAGGTCAAAACCACATTCTAACCGGTCTTGCTTTATCATGCGTCTGACCTTATCTTCCTTTTGAAAACTAACCGGTCTAAGTCAAGACTTAATTAAAGACCCGTTAGGATTCTAATAGGTTATTAAAAACCTTCGTTCCAGATTTAGGAGCCCAGTAAAAGCTATCTGTACTTGCTTGGTGGTATACGGCTGGGATTGAATTTATATTTAGCTCAGGTAAATACTTTTAACTTATTTTCCCTATACGGGCTTGGGGTACGGTATATAAAATACCGCTTGGTCCGGCATTGAATTTTTAATCGAATAGAGGTTAACTTATTGATATGCTATGTTTTGAATGTGTTTTGTTTGCTTAAAGCCTTTGGGGGGTTAATGACCATGTCCCGGATATCCTTGGCATCATCTTACGAGATGGCCACGACCTGAGCACGGGGTGTAGGCGTACACCTGTCAGTGTATAACTCAATAATGTGGTGTGTCTATTAATCTTTAACCCGGTCTACGGATCGGGCTACTGAACGCAAAAGTAACATGTAATTCCCTTACAAGATTATATTACATAATTATCCCAAGTTATAAAATAATTTGTGCCCCGTGCATTCAAATCAATTTTCAAACCTTTTTAAAATGAGTCAGTTAAATTGTATTTACCAGTGTAAACTGACGTATTTTCCAAAAAGGTTAAGTGCAGGTACTACTCGTAATAGGCTGGCCTCTCCTTAGCATCAATAAGAGTCTCGCAAGCTTGGATGCCTTAAAGTCTGTTGAACAATGTTTCCTTAATTTTCGATCCGCCTGTGGATCCTATACATTCCGTTTGTAATACTTGATATTACTTTATATCGGTTTGTAATATATTTATCTTTTGCTTCCGCTGTGCATTTATATATTGTGTTGTTTGACTATGATGATGTCAACTACGTCACGACACTCCCCACCGGGCCCACCGGTGATACGTGGAAATTCGGGGTGTGACAGGTTGGTATCAGAGCCAACATTGAGTGAATTAAACACTAGCTTTTGTGTTTAATCTCAATGACACGATAGCACATTCTTTGACCTTCTGAGTCTAGACTTAACATAGGAATACTCTTGTCCCTATTCGGAGGATTATTACCTTCAATTATATTTTAATATGTCGCCAAGCAAGAAGCTGTAATGGAAATTCTCCCCATTTGAAGCCTAGGAAAGGCCGAGCTTCGTATTGCGACTAGGATTAATGTACAATCAAGGAGAAGACATTAAGAACTAAAATGAAGAAGAAACTCCTTTTGCTGAAGTCGTTTCCTTAGTAAGTCCTTATAAGGGCATACTTATCCTTCAGTCCCTTCATGGACAACATCATTTCATTCAAGTCCCGCTTATGGCAATTCTATACCTCTTTTATAACCATTGGGATGTTTTATCTAAATTTCATTTATATCATTATATATGAAATATAATATATGAAATAAATTAAAATAACATTTCTGTTATAAGATCTACCATTATAATAAAATGGCAAAATCTAAAAAGGACAAGACCTAGCCTCGTGTCATTATTGAGACCCGGCCAAGATGGCAGTTCCTCAATTTAGGTTCAGATCCTTATTAACATCACGAGTTAGGATTGTTCTGCGTTAACTATTAAAAAGGAATCTTAAAGGTAAACCTAGCCTATATGACGAGGCCAAGATGGTAGGACCTATTCAAGAGATTCACATCCTTGTTAACATCTGTAACATAATAACTTTTCTGGCAGACGTGGTTCGATAAAGTCACATGAATCATCCTTATACTGGATTCTCCCGAAATCCTTTCTTATTTTGTGATTTAAACATTCATTGGGGATATAATGCCTACGGGCTATAATTAACGTCCTCTGAGACTAAAAGACAGTCGTAGCCTACAACTCCCTGTCAAGAAAAGGCGTGAACACGTTCAAGCCTAAATACCTTGATTCTACAAAATCATGGTTTATAATTTAAAGTTGCCCTTGTGACTTGACTTTTTGTGCTATAGTTATACTTTAATTAAATCCGGGATAATTATGAAAAAAAATCCTAAATAAAAATAATATCATTCCTTTCCTGCCAGTATAAATATTAAAAGAGAATCTTAAAAGGTTTGACCTAGCTTGAATGTCATTGAAGACCTAGCTAAGATGGTAAAACCTGTTTAAAAAGAGATTCAGATCTTTGTTAACAACTGAAAATGTGTTAACACTCCTGACAACAGTGATGCGATAAAATCACACTTGTCATCCTTATATTAGAAATTTTCCAAACCCGTTATTTAGCATAAATGATCAATAGGAACCGTGGCTAATAAACGTCGAGCTTGATAAATACATCAAAACATCCATTGGGATGAATACCTTCGGGCATAGATGTATATATGAAAAAGATAGTTTTATTTCATAACTTCTTGTCAAGACAGTGAACCATGAAATTTTCCGACCCAAAGGAATCATCGATTATGTTTTAAAATTTTCCTAGTGACAAGGCATCTACGCCATCAAAAGTCCTCTGGAACAAGCCCTTGTGCTATATAAAATGTCGGTACGACATTGACAGTCGTGATTTAGGTCCCCTGTCTAATAAACATAAAGGATTTTATTCCGTTTAAACGCCAAAGATGGTTTATTTAAAAACCTAGGCAAAACATAATCAAATAAATTTAATACTATTTATTCGCCTATATGGTTGATTTACACCATGGCTATTTAATCATCAAGTTCGACAAATCAGCAAATTATTACTACATGGTCTGTAGCCTTCAAAGCTTCACCATGGCTGACCCATCTGAAGCTCACACTCATCCAATTGGTCAGAATAATAATGCAAGACTGAGCTTAACAGGCTAAACTGATTGTCCGATAAGACAACGACAGTGGTGGTCTTTGACTCCCTGTCTAAAAAATGATGGACTATGTCCAAACATAATAGTCTATATGATCAATGCAATCATGACTAATATCGTCTAAAATGATGATCATGCTAATTAGCATCCTTTAGCGATGAAATTCCTACGGGTTATACTCTATTCTATCAGAATTAAGACAAAGTTAGTGGTGGTCTTTAGGATCCCCTGTTCAAAGTGGTGGGTTATACCCAACCCTACCAGTCTATATGATCAGTGCAATCGTAACTAAAATCGTCTGATACGATGATCATATTATCTTATGGGATATTTGCAGTACGGTCTTAAGTCTTCCTATCTTCGTAGTAGGATCTCAAGAAGTACTTTCCGACTCGATGGTTATGATTATATGTATCTTGACGGTGATTTAGATAAAGAAACTAGAGTAATACAATAAACGCATGGTGGATACGCCGCTGGTACTTCCTATATATAAGTGTGTTTATTGTATTACCCTTCGTGGCGTTATCCTGAATCACCGATAGGGTCTATAATGCCTACGAGTTTTATATTAAATTGTCCATTAGAAACATTATTAAATATAACCATTTTGGTACATCGTCGGAAGTAATGGGCAATGCCTAAGCCTTATAGTTTATAAGATCGATAAGATCATGACTGATATACTCAATAACGATGATTATATATATATATATATATATATATATACATACATACATGTATATATGTAGGCAACCGCTAATGATGTCCTATGATTTACCTATGTGCCGAAATGAATCGTCCTTCAAGACGATGGCAGTTGTAGTCTATAACTCCCTGTTCAACGGTGAAAACTAGGTTCAAATCTTAAAACCCCTAATCTAATAGATTGCGGCTTATAAACTTGTAACACCCCGTGTTTTCATAAGTGAAAGTCAAAGTCAAGGTCAAAGTCAACGGCCGATTTCGCGCAACTTGACTCGTAGAAATGTTTTTATTTTAATTATATTATGTGGAGTAAGTGTCGTACATTGCAACGATCGAATCATGTTAACCGTATTTCAATCGACTCGCAACTGTGAACTATAGGAAGTAACAATGCGATAAAGTTAATCAACCGAGAAGCAAGCTATGCTAATCGAATCGACATCAAGTCGAAACTCAAGCTATGTATTTTACTTGTCGTTATACGTGTGTGTGTGTGCCTTACGTGTTACCTGTGCATGTTTATTTATGTTAAGTGGTGGAAATCAAGCGAACTCAATCGAACTCGAAGTCTACCTCGAAGGTAATCGAACCCGAAGCCGAATTCCGAATCGAACCGTATCATATACGAAGTAGTTGGGACTAAAAGTAATTTGACTAGGAAACCCTATCGAATCGCTCGCAATCGAAACCGAATCGCCATCGTACCCGAACGCACCTTTCAGTCGACATCCGGACGGATGGTCCATCCGCACGGATTGCCAATCCGCACGGATGACCCATCCGGGTGACCTGCAATCCGCACGGATCACCCTTTCCCCTTTTAGCATCCTATAAATACCCGGGTCACTCTCCAAACTTTCCACTTTTGGCAAGTGACGTCCGACCAGCACGCATTCTTCACCTTTTCTCCGATTTCTCTCAATCCAGGTAAGATCTCGCCCTAAGTCTTGTACATTCTTGATCTATACACACATCTACACCTTCCTATCTTTCAAATCTCAACTTTTAGCCATGAAATCATCAAGATTTGAGGTATTCTAGGGTGACGTCATCATGAAGTTCTCATGAACTTCAAGTGTGACCTCATTCCACCAAGAATAACTCAGATCTGAACGATTTCCACAAGATTTCACAACAACTTCACCTAAATCTAAACTTTTCTAAAGGATAAAAGAGTTGAAAGAAATAAACAAGTTTTCTCCTTCTCTTACCCTCAAAAATGGTACGAACCGGATCAGTTCTAGTCTTCCACACAATGTTAGTGATGCACTAGTTCTAGATCTGGATTCTACCCGCAAGACACCTGATTTCGGGTTAGACCGGAATGACCATTCTAAACCGCCGACAGGCCGAGTTGGGGTGATTCCTGGCCGGCTTAGTCTTTGGGGAAAGAATACAATTCTAAGTGGTTGCCACGTAATCAGAACATCTCGATAAAACGGCAACAGAAACCAAGAGTAGACGAACGGAACAACCAGGACAAGTAAGTCGTCCGCACGGGCAAGTCGTCCGCACGGGCAGACGATCCGGACGGGTTGTCACCCGGACAAGCTACACTTGGGACCCACATTCAAAGCAAGGTTTGAGTATCGACGAATGAACAATTCGGACGGACGACCTCTGAATGGATTACTCTTCGGATCATGAGATACTAAGACCTTGAATAAATTCAAATAGTGTTCATCCTCACGGACAAGTTGTCCGCACGAACAGACTATCCGGACGGATTGTCTGTCCTCACGAACAACTATCCGGACGGACTACCACCATCTGCACGGATTACCATCCGGACGGATTCCACAAACTTCATCAAGTGACTCAGCCTCAGAGACGTGTCCGCACGGATCACCATCCGGACGGATTGTTGTCCGCGCGACCGGCTTGAAAGGTAGAGATACTTAAATGTTTTCTAAATGCTACAACGAAAACTTCAAAGCACAAGCCATCATACACAAACACATTCTCAGGAAGAAACAATCCACTCGAATAGTAATCCACACGGACTACTTGTCCGCACGGATAAACAATCCGCACGAGGGACTAATCCGGATGGATTACCATCCGCACGGATTACCATCCGCACGGATAGTTACTCGCACGGATAGTTTATCCGGGTGGATTACCACTCGCACGGATAGCTTATCCGGATGAATCACCATCCGCACGGATTACCATCCGCACGGATAACTTACTCGCACGGATAGTTGATCCACACGATCAGCTATCCTACCCGCTCTCATTTCATACTGTTTTACGCGCCACTTATCATTACATTATCGAATCTATTCAGGCTAACCATACTCGCTGAAAAGCGCTCCCTTCAATCCATAATCGCTGTGAGTATACTCGAACCCTTTTTGCTTTTAGCACTTTTGGGTGTTACATACGTTACGAATATTTAAACTACAACTATCACATTACTCAAGCTATTTTAACGCTAAACCATTTATGCATGTTATACGTGGCTTATGAATGCTTGTTTGTTATGTTTACACATGGAATGTTGTCTACCTGCCTTAGCAACGATAGTACTATAGTTTGGACTCAGCACCCGTTCACACGAGGGTTGTTAAGGATCTTTTACTTGCATGGATTACGGTGGTAATCATGTATTGCGAACTGCCTCGGGCAGTCAACCCGCAGTCATTGGTATCGATGGATCTATGTCGATAACTAACGTGCTTCATTTCACTATGTGTACGTGCTAGTTATGCGTTAACGAATTCGAACTCTATATGCTATTATCAAACTTGTATGCTCACCTTTACATTTTATGTATTGACTTTATTTTAATGTATGTGACATGTGCTTAGGTTGCTTGTTTGCTCTTTGTGTTGTGATGAAATCAAAGCTAGGAATTTGAGTCCTAGAAACCAACGAATAAATTAGTTATGTTTAAATCTGAGTTGTCGGAACAGAATATTTGTCTTGATGCTTGTCTGTAATAATTATTTAACTATTTAAGATACGATATGGGACGTATTATTTAATTAAATGGTAATGATAGTTGTTATGGAAACTCCTGGACAATCTGTTTCGCTCAGTGCCATGCCCCGATGATTCCGCCATCGGTTGGGGTGTGACAAAACTACTGTCCTCCGCAACTGGAGTGGGTTGCCATACCTTATAACGTCCTCTGCGACAAGGCCTTCGTGCCATATGATTAGTTATGTCCTTCCTGACGGACAAAATGTTTTGTATTTTAGGAAGCCACTATGGCAAGCCTTCGAGCTATCTAAAATCATCTACATACCGAAGACAGTTGGGACATGTTGATCCCCTGTCAAAAGGGTAACGGACTCGGTCAAAACCCTAAAGGCCATTAATGATCCTTTTGTGACTTAGGCTGAATATGATTGATGTACAATCAAATAACACTCCTTAGGAATGTTCATATGGTTTAATAATACCATGGTTGATGTATGATAATTCGTCAGGATGATGACTAAGCTGTGAAATGCACTCAATTAATTGTTAAATTGGTATTTAATACCAAAATATTTGAGTATGGAAAACTCAGAAGAGACAAACAACAGTCGCGATGCTAGAGATGCGACAAATGTTAATAGTGCATCAAGTGTGAACCTCAATGTTAATGGAGTTAATCTCCAAAACTATAATTATCACTGCTGAGAAGGGCTATGAGAAATGCCATGAAGAGCCAAACGCTGCTCGCTCTAAAACTCATGACACTGCTCATGAGAAGAGCTTTATTCATACTCCATATGTGAAGAATGACCCAAATAAAATCATATGTGGCAAGGAGCCCATTCTTTTTAGGATATACTTAAAAAGTACTTCGTCTCTTGGAAGTCAAGAGACTTCAATAGTTTAAAGGGGCCATTGATTGCAAGGAATTGTTGAAAGAAGTAGAAACCATTAGGTATATCAGTGGTTATGCTGGAAAGCACACGGTAAGGTGTGCGTCACAATCATTCAGTGGAAATACCCTTGATTAGTGAGGACACTAATGGAGTCCACAAGAAAGATCCCCTTATACAGTATGGGATGGTCCAAATTTTAAGGACCTTATTAGAAAAACCTGGTATCCGCTTTGCGAAATGGAAAAGATGGAATAAGAATTTTTCTGACTCCCCCATAAGAGCTATAAACTATTGGCAGTAGGTTGCAAACCTTGGTTCATTGGTTGAAATAGTGCTCTTATTCGGTTAACCTAGAACTTAAGCGTAATGCACTATTTATATCGATGATTTAGCATCGGCTATAAAAGGGAACTTTAGGATTTCAAAACCTGCTCATTATAAATCCATTATGGACCTAACTCAGCTACTCATGTTATATAGATTAAGAAATAACCAGTCAAAGTTAAGACTGCCCTAAAAGTTTGTCAAAGATTTTGTAGCTAAGTTTAAAAGGATTAAGAATGGAGGCGTTTAACCCTCCTGATGAATAATTAGAGGCAGTTCACATTAATAATAACGCCAGATAAACCCTTAGTGTGATTTTTTTTTGGCTAAGAGTTACGTTTGGATTCAGGTACTGCTAAGTCTCTCATAAGATTTTAAGCTTAGCAAACTTTAGAAATTTTCCCGTAAGAACCCCAGATATTAAGTGTAAGGTAAAACTTACAGGCGAAATCATAAGAACCATTTCTTCTGTTCCTGTTAGAAATCTCTAATTATGGAATTCTAGAAGTATCCTCTCTCTAGAAGAAGTGCGTCAGCATATATAGTTGATATCTCCTTGATCTCTATCGATTGCGAAAACCAGACAGTATGATAAAAGCGCCATATGAGGATTAATGTATCTTAATAAGTTCCATAGATTGCTTCCATGCCTGATCAGTATGGAGGTTTAATGCATGGAACCGCAAGGATATTCTAATAGTCATATGGTACTAAAGTCAACTAATGGTATTCAAAAAAGATATCCAGAATGGAAATTGTCAAAGTAAATGTTTCCGATTAAGGAATTCATGGACTTGTGACATAAATGTGTCACTTATCTGACACAAACTATGATAGATGAATTGGAGCCTGAGATTTGAAAACCTCTGTAACCTCCTTATAACTTGATTATCTTCTCCTAAGATTACCCTGTTTACCCCTGAAAGGCAGGTAGAATTAAGATTTATATCCCATTAGGGCTGTATCATTATGAAATCTCCAAGACGGCTAGTGCCAGTATTGGAAGAATCAAAACCCTAATTAAATAAGTTTTGAAATAAAGAATTCATATAGCCTAACCCTATATTCTAGGAATTCGGTATTGTTAATTAAGAAAGACGGTTCATTTTGCTTATGCATTGATTAACGCAACCCAAATTAGGCAACAATTAAGAATTGCCATCAGCTGCCCAGGATCGTCGATTTGTTCGACTAACGGCAAGGATTAGCTAATTCCTTAAGATTAGTTTTAAGCAATAGTTGGAATAACCATCTCACCTTAAATTAAGCTTTTCTATAATAGTTGATATATAAGTATCAAGGCTGCTCTTTTGGAGACCTTGTATAGATGGAATGTTAAGCATCTACTAGTAGACAGAAGATTGGTAAGTCCAATTATCAGGATCTGAAACTTGCCTTGACGAGTAAGATCAAACAAACCCATAATCATCAGTAAGATGCCAGTATTCGGCAGAAAATCAAGGATTAATGAGAATATCAACCCTCTTGAATTCTTGTTGAGGAAGAAGGTTCAACAAAAGATATCACCCTGGAAGGGTGTACCAGTTTGTTAAATTATCAGGCTAGTTAAGCTCTGAATATATAGAATCATTCGAAGGAAATCGAATGTATCAAGATCAAATAGCTTATAAGCTAAAACCAATTTAAGGAGCTTGGCGGAGCATACAATGCATTGTACACTAATGAATTGAGGATGTGTTTCACCAATAAGTCAAGAAGCATTATCACATATTGATATGCAGATTTATGATATGATGAGCAACCTATATCGATTAAGGATCGATAGGTTAAGAAGCTCCAAAAGGATACATGTACCAATTATAAAGGTCACTTTGGGAGCTTGGAGAGACTCCAGATATGCTATAGAAGTTAAGTCCGTTAAGTGACAAAAAGTACTTCCAGCATTTTAGAAAATCTTGAGGTCGAGATTTCTTTTAAGGGGGTGAGGATGTAACACCTCGTAAAATCACGTCCAATGATGTATTGACACGTGTAATAAACCCTAATGAAGTTAAACACTGAAATTGGAGGGACTAATTTTTCAAAAAATCGAAAACCTTGATTATGAAAGAACTAGAAGTGTTGTATACCTAAAATAAGTTTCTTACGATGTTTATATTCACAAATGTGCCACTTGATGTATAAATGTAGCCGTTTGCGTAATTAATTGAAAGTTTGCGCAATAAAGGGGTTAAAAGCGTCAACATGTTAATTCTTACCTCTGAGTGACCTTTTAACAAACCGGGAGCTTCATAATATTTAATTATACTCTCGGGAATGCCAAATAATGGCCGTTTAAGGTTTTTATGCCTATAAGTAAAGTTACGCGCAACTTTGCAAGTTAGAGGGACTAAAAGTGTCAATATGTTTAATTATACCTCTGAATGACCTTTTAGCGAACCTGAAGCATCGTGATGATTAATAATACTTCCAAGGATGCCTAATATGGATTAGATGAGGCTTCAATGCTACTAAATGTTGCGATGCGCAAGTTTGCGCAATAGAGGGACCTAAAGCGTAAACTTTTGAATCTACGCCTTTCGGCGACCATCTAAGCGAATGAGAGTGTAGTAACATTTAACTATATGCTTTGGAATGCCCATTATGGGCCATGGAAGGCTTGGATGTCATTAAACAGCATTTCGCGCTCCTTTGCGCAATTAAAGGACTAATTGCGTCAAACTGCAAAAGTAGGTCGAATCGTATGGTAACGGACCTTCTGGAATATGACCAGGAGTTAAACATACCCTATTTATCCTTCATATAGCTTAGAAATAGGTTTAGAGGTGTTTCGTGCGCAAAAATAAACTTTTATGTCATGCAGGGACTAAAAGTGTCAAAAAGTGCACAAGTTTGGATTTTCGCGCGTATCTCACATTCTGAACATCTCCGGATTATTTTAGTGATCGCCTTGATAAAATTCCACTCGTCGCGTAATTTGGACCGTTTTTAGCATCCGTCCGTGTTTCGTCGTAATTCGACGCACAACGAGACCGTACGGCCAAACGAACCGACATCCGACATGTTTTTGAACATGTTTCATGTACCCTATGTTTAAACATCATAGTGGAGCTTTGAAATGAGTGTAATAGGCCTTGTACGTGTCAGAAAAGCCTTATAACAAGTGCAGGGACTGATATTGCACATCCTGGAACTGTTTTTGCTGTTGTGGACCTGTAGGCGGGCCGCGTAAGTTTCCTGGGTTGTCTATGCGGGCCGCGTGTGTGGGTCTGATGCAGAAACAGCTGGTAACAGCCTGTTTCTTGCTGTTTTCATGCTCAAAACTGGTTCTTAGCTCACAAAACCGACTCTAGGGGCAACCCATAGATTTTATAAATGGTTTTACACCTGTCATAATAATCTGGTTATGACCTCCCGACACTTGTCGCGATCTCGTGAGGTCCCGAAAACTATATAAAGGAGGTGAGTTCATTGTTTCCTTCACACCTTCTTTCACTTCTGTTTTGCTCTCTGATTTTTGGAGGATCTTGAGCCTTTTGAGAACCTCCTTGAGTCCTTTGGACTCTTGTAAGTAATCCCTTCACGTTTAGTTTATTTATTTAGCGTTTAAACCGAAAAATCAAGCGTTATCGGTGAACGCCTTGACTTTTAAGCGGTTGAGCCATGGTTCGCAACGAACGTGGCTACGTGACCGTAATTAGGTAGGTGTTTAACCCTCAAGAGGGCATCTCCTAATTACCACGTTTACTAGTTTAATTGTCGGGTCAAATGAAAGTCAAACGGGCTAGTTTTAAATAAAATTCATAAGTATTAACATAAAAGTCATAAAACCAGTTTTTGCCACATTAATAACTTGGTAAATATTAGTTGAGCATGCCTAAGCATGTTCAACCCGACAATTCTAAGTATAGGCTCGGTTCGGAACCGAAAGTCGCAAAAGTTGACTTTTGCTTTGACTTTCAGTTCTGACCCGATTTGGTTTAGTTTAGTTTAGATATGCCTTAGGATTCCTTTAGGACCAGGTTATAAGTTAATGTAACCCTCTGAGGTTATACAACTTGGATCCTTAGTTATCCGATTCATTACATGTTTCCGTTAAATGCCTAAATGTTGACTGTCATGCCCTTTTGACCCTAAAACGAGAATTTTGAAAATGTGAGAGGACAATAATCTTTATTACTGATTTATAAACTTGTCCCTAAAATTTGACATCAGTTTGAGGTCTAGATTAGGAGTTATGCTCAATAGCGTAATTAGAAAGCCTTTTATTAATTAAACGGCGTAATTAGCATATATCCTATCTAAACCCAATTTTTGATACCAAACTTTTTACCTACTGATATAAAATAATATTTTGGGATTTTTAAAGATTTTTATTTATTTTTAGGCTGAGCATAACATAGGGTTCTAGGCTTGATTCGGTAATTACCGGTTTTGCCCTTTTTGGGCTATAAAAAGAGTTTTACAAATCCTTTTGACCCCAAACCTTTTTCTACTGATCTAATATGATAAATAAAATATTTTGAGCCTTCTGGAATAATAAAAATATCAGCTTTCTATACAAAACCCGGAAATGGCTCCAAATCGCCTTTTTAAGCGTTTTTAACGCACAATATGTATTGAAACTAGTTTAAATATATAAGGGTTGATACCTACGGATATTTTCAGTAAATTTCTATATTTTAACGGTAAGCAAAAGTTGTAAACTCAGATTCTCTGTTTTGCCCTTTTTAAGCCTCTGTGGAATTACCAAAATGCCCCTACGGTGCATAGTATGGTTATAATTAATAAATTTCACATATATATGATACCCTACTGATATGACTTATTAAATTAAGCATAATTACTGACTTAATCAGTCCTGTAATTCAGAATGATATTTAAACTCTCTTATAATCTTTAAAATGACCAAAATACCCCTACGGGGCTTATTTTGAGATTAAACTCGTTTTGGGCATAATGGAAGATATCCTACTGATATCACAACATATTAAAGGCATATTAACTTAGGAAACTTGTATATGACTCTTTTGGTTACTCGTTACGCACTTGTCGCGTTCGGATCGGCTTATGTGACTAGTTCGCATATATTAGCCGAAACGGGTCAAACCATATCATTTTTGTCTCAAAATCCAGATTGTGTTTAAGTTACCCATATTAAACAAGCATACAAGCTTGTCGGGTCAAAAACACATTCTAAACTGGTCTTGCTTTATCATGCGTCTGACCGTATCTTCGTTTTGAAAACTAACCGGTCTAAGTCAAGACTTAATTAAAGACCCGTTAGGATTCTAATAGGTTATTAAAAACCTTCGTTCCAGATTTAGGAGCCCAGTAAAAGCTATCTGTACTTGCTTGGTGGTATACGGCTGGGATTGAATTTATATTTAGCTCAGGTAAATACTTTTAACTTATTTTCCCTATACGGGCTTGGGGTACGGTATATAAAATACCGCTTGGTCCGGCATTGAATTTTTAATCGAATAGAGGTTAACTTATTGATATGCTATGTTTTGAATGTGTTTTGTTTGCTTAAAGCCTTTGGGGGGTTAATGACCATGTCCCGGATATCCTTGGCATCATCTTACGAGATGGCCACGACCTGAGCACGGGGTGTAGGCGTACACCTGTCAGTGTATAACTCAATAATGTGGTGTGTCTATTAATCTTTAACCCGGTCTACGGATCGGGCTACTGAACGCATAAGTAACATGTAATTCCCTTACAAGATTATAATACATAATTATCCCAAGTTATAAAATATTTACCAGTGTAAACTGACGTATTTAACAGTGTAAACTGACGTATTTTCCAAAAAGGTTAAGTGCAGGTACTACTCGTAATAGGCTGGCCTCTCCTTAGCATCAATAAGAGTCTCGCAAGCTTGGATGCCTTAAAGTCTGTTGAACAATGTTTCCTTAATTTTCGATCCGCCTGCGGATCCTATACATTCCGTTTGTAATACTTGATATTACTTTATATCGGTTTGTAATATATTTATCTTTTGCTTCCGCTGTGCATTTATATATTGTGTTGTTTGACTATGATGATGTCAACTACGTCACGATACTCCCCACCGGGCCCACCGGTGATACGTGGAAATTCGGGGTGTGACACAAACAAACTGTTACAAACTGATCAGTGTCAAAACCATTCTTACAGACATCTGATCGGAATTTCCTCTGGTCGGATTTATAGAAAGCTACTATCCAAATTTCAGCTCAATCCAACGGTCAGATCTCTTGGAACAACTCATTCTTTACAACAACATTTTCTATACCGAAAATCCAAACAGCTGCTATAAAACTCATACCTCCATGACATATTTCGCATTTCCAACCGTTGGATGTTAATATCTATATGTCAGAAAGCTACTGTAAAAATTTGGGATCGGTCCAACGGCCGATTTTCCGGTAACAACCATTTCTTTTAGACCACATAAAATAAAAACGGAAATCATATTAACAAATCTAACTTTTCGACATTTATAAACGACTTCAACTTAGAATTTATGAGCAAACGGAGCTTGCCATTGCATTGGTATCATCTAGAAATAGTTTTGGGTTGAAACCCGCAACTCCGGCCACCACCGGCCGTCGCAAACCGCCATCGGACCACCATTGGACCACCACTTTCTTTCTCTCTCTAGTTCTATGCATTTCTCTCTCTAACTCCAGGCATTGTTTGTCACAAATGAGCCTAAATATGGCTTTTTATACATTCAACTATTGCCTAATTGCAATATACACCCTCAAGTTTGATTCTTACAATAATGCCCATTTAAGTTTGGGTGAGTCACAAGATGCGGTAACGATATTTCCCTGAAGCGAACCCGTCATATTTCTCAACTTATATTACTAAAATACAAGCCGTTAAAATATATTGCTACGCAACAAGTTATCTTCCTCAATTAAGAGTTCCAAGCAATTAATAAAATATTATTTACAACTACACTCGAAACGGAATCTTACAACCTCGACGGGTATTTCCATCAAATTAACTAATACTATTTCAAAACCATTTTAGAATTACATTAGCACCTCTTTTCATCCAATTCTAACTTAGATTTTCATAAGTTAATGAAATTCCCGATTTTGGATGTTACAACGTGTAACAACCAGGGCTACCACGTGTTACGTAACAGCTTTTACTTTTTTAGAAAAAACTGAAAGTCTGCAAAAGCGGTTACACGTAACACGTGACAGCCTCTGATTGTTACACGTAACACAGTCTGCAAAAATGTGTAACACGTGGCAAAAGGTGGTCCATTCATTTGGGTTTCTTAGTTTTCTTAACTAATATGAGTTTTCTTTTTACCCATAAATACCCTCACATGATAATCATAGGATCTGAGTTAACTTTTTAATTTAACATTGTTAGAGCTAAAGGACGTACTGTGTAATGGGTTTTACAAATAAAATATTGTGACTGTAATTATTAAAGCTAAAGTCCATCTATTGCAATCCGATTCAAACATAAAGGACGAAAAATGTAATTTACCCTACATATAATAAAGTAAATCAATGGGGGACATATGTCATTCATTGTTTTTTTTTGAACGGCCGACAAAAAATTTTATTACTTGTAGCAAGAAGCTACCCACCAAACTTACAAAAGTTTTCAAAACCAAACAAGCATAGTTACATATAAAACTATACAAAAATTAATCACCGATTTCAAACCGACACCATTTTTCCCATGTTAATGCCACCATCTTTGATCGGTTTTTAACCCATAGATATGCCACTGCTTTTATTTCGTCCAGTATCTTCGTGGTGCTCGGGCTCACCTGCCTGAAAACAATCTCGTTTCTCAGCTTCCAAAGATACCAAATTGTCACTAGAGTAACAGCATGTATTGTTTTCCTTTTCTTTCTCGCCCCCGAAGCCACACCATGTAAGTCTAATAAATCCTTAACGCCAAATACAATTATAGGCGGAATGTTACACCAATCTGCAATATTCTGCCAAATCATTTGAGCAAATTGGCACGTTGCAAAGATATGCTCGCACGTTTCGGCAAAATCACCACAAAGGACACACAAGTTATTATGTATCGTAACCTTCCGACGGATCAATGCACGCTTTGTCGGAAGTCTCTCCATTTCAGCTCTCCAAGCTACACTCGTGACCTTTTTCGGGACCCAATTATTCCATTCAAAGGATCTTTCAGGCATAATTCGGTCCACCACCCCCAAGAGTTTTTTTATGGAGCCAACAATGAATGCACCGCTCGATTCGTACTTCCAAGACCAACCATCAATACCTGATCCCATCTGCATGTCGCCAACCATAATTCTTATCTGCTGTACCTGATTCAGCTCCCGAGTATCCAGAACTGGACGATTCCAGGCCCAAGAAAAAACATGCCCAGAAACAGCAAACGCCAATCGATCGACTACCAAGCAATCCTTGACACTCTCGGCTTTGAACAGGTCAGGGAATTTGGAATATAAAAGCACAGAATCGGCCCATATGTCTAACCAAAACTGGATATTTTCGCCGTTCACTAAAGTAGCCCGAGAAGCATCCTTCAGATCAATACCGGCGGATAACAATGGTTGGCGAATACTGACTATACTTTTCCACAGCCCTGGAATTGAGACTTTCACCGGGAATTCATTCCAAGTCCTAGAGCTATGGTAAATAGCCCAGACTACCCTTCGCCACAAGCTACTTTTCTCCGTTTTAAACCTCAACCACCATTTAGCCAACATGGCTAAGTTAGCGTCTCTGAGAGAGCCGAAACCCAACCCCCCATATTCAAGTGGCGCACTTGTTTTATCCCATGCGACCCAATTCATTCTAGCTTTTTCTTCCGAACCACCCCAAAAGAACACTCTTCTAATCTTATCGAGGGCTTCCAAGACTTTAATTGGTGCTTTATAGAGCGATAGGAAATATGTTGGTAATGCATTTAAAACCGATTTGATTAATGTAACTCTACCACCATACGAGAGGGTTTTGGCCTTCCATAAGGAAAGTTTATTCTTGAAAACCTCCACCACCAATTTCCAATTTCGAGCTAAGTTCATGTTGGCCCCAACTAGCAAACCTAAATGCGTAAAAGGAAACGTACCTTGTTTACACCTCAACTGATTCGCCATTTGTAATACTTCGTTATCGCCCAACCCGATCCCATAAATACTACATTTTGCCAGATTCACCTTAAGACCAGAAGCTAGGTGAAAGCATCTTAGCATCCTTCTCAGGTTATTAACATTAGATGCAGACCATTCTCCCAAAAACATCACGTCGTCTGCGTAAATCAAGTGGGACAAGGTTTGTCCACCAGCCGTGAAATCTATACCTCTAAATAATCCAATGGATACAGCCTTTTTCATAATGCAAGTCAGTGCCTCCATTACTATAACAAACAGGAAAGGAGACAAGGGGTCACCCTGTCTAAGACCATGATAACAATCGAATTCTCTAGTAGGCGAACCGTTTACCAGGACAGAAGCTTTTGCTGTGTGCAGGGTAGCCATAATCCAAGATCTCCATTTGCGCGGAAACCGCATTTGTTCCATAATCGAATCCAAAAAAGACCAATTAACAGAATCATATGCTTTATTGATATCCACCTTGAAAAACATCCCTTTCCGTTTATTCTTTTTAAGCCAACTCAAGACTTCATTAAGTATCAGTGGGCCATCCATAATGTTTCTACCAGCTAAGAAAGCCGATTGTTGTTCCGAGATCAGATTTCCTAACACCTTTTTCAACCGGTTAACGAGCACTTTAGAAATCATCTTATTGATAACACCAATCAAACTGATTGGCCTAAAATTTTCTGGGCCAACCGGGTCTTTGACTTTTGGGATTAGTGCAATAAACGACGAGGTACAGCACTTATTAAGGGAGCCCTCTATATAAAACTTGTTGAACAATTTAAGTATATCAACCCAGAGTCCCGCCCAACACCTTTTAATAAACTTGAAATTGAACCCATCAGGTCCTGGAGCACGATCCCCCTCACACTCCCAAACGGCTTCTTTAATTTCCTCCACAGTAAATGGACACTCCAACATAGACGCCCAGTATCCGAAATTGATGCTAAACCAGGACACACCATCCCCGGCCGATTGGACATTGGCTCTGAAAATTGTGCTTTAAAGAATTCAAACAAGGACTCTTTTATGGATAATGGGTTCGTTATCCATTCACCATCTATCATCAAACCATTCAATCTATTGGTGCTAATATTGGAATTAATAATAAGATGAAAATAACATGAGTTCTCGTCCCCGTCTATGGCCTATTTAGTTCTGGATTTTTGACGAAGGTCTAACTGTTTAACCCTGTTAAATTCAGCCATATAATTCCTACATTCCGCCCTCTCCACCAATTCCGCATCATCGAGTAGTCTCTCCTCACCCAGATTTTCAATGCATGCCAACCGCGACTTTTTCCCGTTATAAATCCCCTCCCTCATATCTTTCTCAATTTTCAACCATGTTTTAATCTTATTTTTCAGCCACCTTAGTTTTATTGCTAACGCGAGATCCTCCGGGCCTGAGAAATGAAATTCACCACACTTCTGTAAGACGAAGTCAAGGAACCCATTATAATCCAACCATGAGTTGAAAAATTGAAAGGGAATGTGGCCGAAATCGGATTGAACTATGGATAGGATAATAGGCCGATGATCAGAAACCTCCCTAGCCAATGCAACAACTGTTGCATTTGGCCATCTCTCCCTAAAACCCAGGCACACCAGAAATCGATCAAGTTTACTAAGCTTCCTACCGTTTTCTGATATATAAGTGAAATTACCACCTCCCATGTTATATTCCACAAAACCGGCTGACAAAATAAACTGATTGAAGGCCTCCGCACTAGAAGCTACAAATTCCGAATTCATCCTTTCACTCTCATCCCGCACATCATTAAAATCCCTCATCAACACCCATAATCCCTGTAACGAATTTCTATATCCCAAAATCTCCGACCATAGAATCCGCCTACTAAGTGCATCGCTTGGGGCATAGACATTGACCAGATTCATTCTACACCTCGACTGTACCAAAAAACCAGAGATAATGATAAAATTTCTGTTATGATAAGTATTAACACACCTGAACACAGACGGGCACCATAGGCATGCTAGACCCCCAGACCTGCCTTGCGAATCAACCACAGTGATCTTGTACTCAGCTCGACCCCAATACTGATTAAACATAAAGGACGAAGACACCTGGAGTTTTGTTACCTGTATTGCTAAAAACTGCACCCCGTAACTAGTTTTCAAACCTCTGATCCAATCTGACTTCCGATTGCCCCTTACCCCACGCAAATTAACTAACAGACAATTCATTGGAAACAATCTGCAACACCTTCTTCCTCAACAAGCTTCGCAGTTTCCTCTACAAAGCCGTTTAGATTTATGCCAATGACAGAGCCAACCTGAACAGTAGCTTCAACCTCCGCCCTAATCAACCTTTGAAGATCAGAATCAACCTGGACATCGGAGCCGTCTGGAACCGGAGAAGGACCGTTGACCATATCAGCAAGCGCACAGTTAACAGGGGAGACAGCGACTCCACCTGTTAAACCTACGATGTTATCCACGTTACCAGAGCAACCGGAGTATTCAGATCTATGGGATCCGAGTCTGATCTATTTGACTGATAAAACATCCTTTGGGTGGGGCCTTGTACAGAACCCAGCGAAGGTGGGCTCCGCTCTGTTCTATTTCTTTTACCCAGTGTAGGTCCGGCTAGGGGAGGATCTAGTCGCCTAATCCTTGTATACTAACCAACCCGGTTGTGCGGAATCCAACCGAGATAGCAAACCGAGATAGAACACGTAGAAAACACGACACGCAAAGTTCACCGATTAACACCTCTGTATTAATGCGTATGAATGGTCCAGTTACAAGCTCAATGTTTACAAATCAGTCCTGTAAACTCTCTCAGTGTGTGTGTGTGTGCTCTGTTTTCCTTATCTGTCTAACTCATATATAGAATGAACACAACACACGGGTATATATATACCCAACACAGCTGGTCTGGTCGAAGGATCATGCAGACTGGTCGAACGATCATCTGTCGACCAGTAATAGCTCGAAGGATCAACATGTACCACGAAAGATGTGATCTTTCGTGGTCCATCCATCGAAGTTCATCTTTCGAGCTTATCATCATCGAAGGATATAAGTGATCCTTCGATGACACATCCTTCGACCCAGACGCATTACAAACATAATGTTGACTGTTTGGCCAAGTCAAACCAGGAGGATGGTTGACTTGGTCAAACTTACATGACTAATAAAGACATCGTTTCGTATACAGACAAAGTACAGACACAAGTGCATCAACAAACTCCCCCTTGGCTGTATCTTTGTCTCTATCTTCATTCTTGTAAGTCTCTCGTGTCTTCAAGTCTTTGACTTCTTTTCAAATCTTCAATGTCGGAGGATCTTCAAAGTCTTCACGTCTTGAAAGCAGAAAGTGTACCAACAAACTCCCTGTTTTATGTAGGAAGTGTGTTGACAAACTCCCCCTTAACATAAGCTCCCCCTTGAGTTATGCTCGTGAAAGTCTTTATCTTTATGAAGTGAGATCCTTGTGGTATTGATGATGGTCAGCGGCAACTCGATCATCTTCATCACTTGAGCGCCTTCACGTCGTGTCTTCATTCCGAAGCTTGTCATCAACCATGTTCTCCTAGCCTTTAGAATCTGCACATGCAAGAAATCTAAACGCGTAATGAGAACAACCGCCTGGAATATCATAACATAACAAACGACACACATGTGACCATTGTTCAAACAAACACCGTCCGACAGTTTGAAAGTTTAAAGTATTTTATCAATTTCAATTTTAACTTTCAAAACTTTGCAAATTTCGACCGTTTATGAAGTTTTAGTCATTTTCGGTTTTCGTTCAGGTTTCAGGTAACGAAGACTCGAGTTCCAACATCGTACGATCGAAAATAAAATAGAAATAAAATCTTTTTGGTATTTTTTTTTTTTTTTTTTTTTTTTCAAATGTAAAGACAGAAAGCAGTAAATAAATATATACAGACATTCTTTTTGTGAGTTTCGAGGGTAAGAGAATCATATCAGTGTACGGTCACGCCAAAACGCTCTTGTTGATCAATTAGTTCACATTAAGATAAGCATCCTATAACAATTATCGGTATTGTTGTCCACATAAGCTCAACTTATCATTTGTAATCATGGCGAGGGGATACGTTAAGATAAGATTTATACTTACCGACCGGTGTTCATCCACATCACGACACATTCCCGTATCAAGGTATGCACGAGGGTTCATCTTACCGGTGAGTATACCGATTATCATCTGTTTGACCGTATATGATGTGAGATTCTCACTTATTTTGATTTGAAAACAAGCCCTATGTGATATAATCACTTATTGATGAGGAACTTGATTTTCGATGCATGAGGGCACAGGAGCAAGTCCGTGAACAGGTCAGTACTTTCGTACAGCAGAGAGACGAACTTGACTCCCGGAAAGAATTTGTGATATATTATCACTTATTTAGAGGGACATGTGATTGTTGATCACTTATTGAGGTCGAATGCAGTATGTAATATGTACACGTATGTATGGTATCATGGAAGATCTAGACTTGCGTCCCCGTTATTTTTCGGTAAAAGATACAACCATGATACCCAGATGATAAGCAGCATAAAGACCGAATATCTCAGAACCTCGGCAATCTCTCAAACGAAATTTCGGTACCAAGACCATATGCCAATGAATGGTTCCCACCCAGTCTTCAGTCGATTTAAGTTTATATCACCCTGCACACTTTAAAATGATTGTGAGCCTACCGATACATCTTATATAGAGCTGCTTAACATATTTCATTTTAGGTTTAAAGAGGTTTAGACAGACCACTGATGTACTATCATTTTCTCTTTTGCTCGCCAGGAAACTCATTTTTGTTTTTCTATTGTTTTTGTGTTTTGAAATTTTTCAATGTTTTTGGATTTTTCAAATTTTTGGATTTACTCCCCCTAAAATCAACAAACTAAAACAAATTTAAAACACAAAGGTATTTACAAAAATGATTTTCCGATGTTGGTTTACTCTTGCTTGACCTTAATGCCGTTTACCAATAATAAATAGTCAAATCTTGATTTGTCAAATGCTTTGGTAAAAAGGTCGGCACGTTGGTCATCGGTGTGGACGTAAGCAACATCGATTAGCCTTTTCTCAAAGCAATCACGTATGAAGTGATATTTGATTTCGATGTGCTTAGTCTTTGAATGCTGCACAGGATTTCTAGTTATCTGTAAGGCAGCAGAATTATCAACGTAAATAGGAGTAGTTAGGAATTCAAAACCATAGTCGCGCATTTGTTGTTGGATCCATAGGACTTGGGAGCAACAACTTGAGGCAGCAATGTATTCAGCTTCGCATGTTGATGTAGCGACGCATGTCTGCTTCTTGCACTGCCATGTGACTAGGCGATTTCCCAAAAACTGACATCCAGCCGTTGTGGATTTGCCGTCGATTTTGCATCCGCCAAAATCAGAATCACTGAATGCGATCAAGTCAAAGTTATTATCCCTAGGGTACCACAGACCGGTGTCAGGGCAACCCTTCAAATAACGAAAAATCCTTTTTACAGCTGCAAGATGTGAGGCCTTCAGGTTGACTTGATATCTGGCAAGCAGGCACGTTGGGTACATTATATCTGGTCTTGATGCTGTGAGGTACATAAGAGAACCGATCATAGCGCGGTAGTATGAGCGGCTAACATCTTGACCCTTCAAGTCTGGAGTAATTCCGTGATTTTGCGGCAATGGGGTACCAATGGGCGTTGCATCAGACATCTGGAACCGGCTCAAGATGTCACCAACATATTTAGTCTGATGGATGAATATCCCAGACTCAGTTTGTTGTACTTGTAGGCCCAAGAAGAAAGTCATTTCCCCCATAGCACTCATCTCGAATTTATCCTGCATAATGCGCTCGAAATTCCTACACAAAACATCATTAGTAGAACCAAATATAATATCATCAACGTATACCTGTACCAGTAGAAGATCTCCATCTTGTTCTTTGATGAAAAGAGTACAATCGATAAGACCTCTGCGAAATCCATTCTCCAGCAGATAATTAGATAAGGTTGCGTACCAAGCTCGCGGTGCTTGATGAAGACCATAGAGAGCTTTGTTGAGCAACCAAACCCGATCGGGATGGATAGGATCTTCAAAACCTGGAGGCTGTTCGACGTACACCTCTTCTTCTACCACACCATGTAAGAATGCACTTTTCACGTCCATCTGGTATACCTTGAAACCTTTGAATGAGGCATAAGCCAGAAATATCCAAATTGCTTCTAGACGTGCAACAGGTGCATACACTTCGTTGTAGTCGATTCCTTCAATCTGACGAAAACCTTGAACGACTAGCCTTGCTTTGTTCCGAATAACGATTCCACGGTCATCCTTTTTGCATTTAAACACCCAACGGGTACCAATCTTCTTATAACCAGCAGGTTTCTCTACGAGTTTCCAGACACCAAGCTTCTGGAATTGTTGCAGTTCTTCCTGCATTGCTTCAACCCATGAGCTATCTTTCAAAGCATCTCTCCAAGTTCTTGGCTCTTCCTGTGAGACATAACACGCGAAAGACCAATCATTTTGTTGACCAGATTCTCGGATAGTTGCATACAAGCCTGCATTGTTGTTGTTTCGCAACATGTTTCTCGTTTGAACGCCACTTTGTACATTTCCGATGATGTTTTGTTGAGGATGGGTATTGTGAATCCTTGTTTCTGGATTATCTTGAACTGGAATATTTGTACCCAGATTGTTGAGATTGAGATCAACAATCAATTCAAGACCCGGAATTGACGAAGTGGATGATCCAGTAGCTTCAGCTGTTCTAGGGACATCTACTGGAGGTGTACCTTCTGAAGTACCATGTACTGCTGCTGTTGGTCCTTGATCTGCATCGAGAAATTCGTCATCCTCTGAAGATTCGTTCAATTCGGAAGCATCTAGAAAATCCTCATTGTCGAGAGCATTATTATTCACTGAAGATGGTTCTTGATTGACAATAATGGGACGAACCAACGGTGAATCTGTTGCATTGTCACTCTCGAAAAACATCCTTGCTGCAGCATTTTCTTCAACTGCTTCAACATTGATCGAATTGAAAAAGTCATCGTACTCAAACATCCAAGGCTGACCAGGATTTCTAACTGGCAAAGTGTGCCTTTGTACTCTGACTTCAGACCATTCCTCAACCCTTTTAGTCTCGAGATTCCAGACTCTTAAGTTCGGGGTGGAATACCCAAGAAAGTATCCCTCAATTGCTCTTGCCCCAAACTTTCCATTAGGATCGATAATTGTGCAAGGAGCTCCAAATGGTTCAAGATAAGACAAGTCTGGTTTCCGTTTGTTAATAAGCTCAAAGCAGGTCTTGTTGTGCCTTTTGACTGTAAGGACTCGATTCAACGTGTAACATGCAGAGGACACAGCTTCAGTCCAGAATGGAATGGGCAGCTGCGACTCTACCAACATTGTCCTAGCAGTCTCGATCAATGTGCGGTTCTTACGTTCAGCGACGCCATTCTGTTGAGGAGTATAAGCTGCACTAAATTCGTGAAGAATACCTTTTGAAGTGCAAAACTCCGCCATGGCATGATTTTTGAATTCAGTACCATTGTCGCTGCGTATCCGCCTAACCTTCAAGTTATAAAGATTCTCAATCTGAATGATCAAGTTTTTGATAATACCGAAGGTTTCACTCTTGTGTGCCATGAACGCCACCCAAGAAAATCTTGAATAATCATCAGTTATCACGAGGCAATATTGATCATTCCTAATGCTTTTGTGCTTGACAGGACCGAACAAATCCATGTGCAAACGTTCAAGAGGAACAGCCACCGTGTTGATTTTCTTTGAAGGGTGTCGCTTCTTCGTTTGTTTTCCTTTCTGGCACGAAACACAGACGTCTTGAAGATGGAAGTTTTTGAGAGGAACACCATTCACCAATTCATTTGATACCAAATAATTCATTTTGCGTAAGTGAATGTGACCCATTCGTCTGTGCCAAGAGATTGTGTCTTTTTCTGTGGCTTTAGAAACGAAACAAGTTGCTTGTGCAGACGTTGTGATAGCTTGGCTCATATCAAGGACATACAGATCATTTATCCTTGGAGCCGACAAGAGAATCCATTCTTTCGGAATCTTGAAGCCGGGTTTCAGTACATAACATCCATTAGCATCAAAGTGTACCGAGAACTGCTTATCACAAATTTGAGAAACACTAAGAAGATTGTGATCAAGTTGTTGTACGAAGTTGATCTTGTCAAAACTAACAACCCCGTTGGTAATCATTCCTTCACCCGTAATATATCCGCCCTTATCTCCAGCAAAAGCAACATAACCTCCTCTAATAGATTTGACGTCGTAGAGAAGCTTCATGTCGCCTGTCATGTGCCTGGATGCCCCACTATCAACAATCCAGTGACTACTGATAGTTCCTCCTGGAACACCCTGCACATGAACTCACACAATTAGTTGGAGATGGGGACCCAAGCCATTGTGGTCTTGGGTCTTCCATTTTCATCAATCACAATAACCTCTATTCTTTGATGATTTGAAAATTGTGATGGTCCCCCTGAATTTGTGGTCACTTTAGGTTTCCATGTCTGTTGAGTTTTACCAGTGTCATTTTTTAACAATTTAACTTCGTGATTGTTTGAAGTTTTTGAAAATTTTGAATTTTCTGGCTTAACTGAAACAGATGGTTTTTGAACCACATCATTTTTAATTGCCTTTTCAATTTTCTTGACCTGTTGGCGTTTCTGTTTCTTTTCCCTTTCTTTTACAAGGCGGGGATCTTGTTTTACAGAAACAGATCGTTTGCGGTCAGTTTGGTCACGGGGATCATCTTCTTTGGCTTTTAATTTATGAAGATACGGGCAATTTCGAATGATATGCCCAATTGTACCACATTCAAAACATGATCTTCGTTCAACAAACCCCGAAGTATCATGTGATCGTCTTGCCGATGATGAACTTTGTGATCTCGAGGTACTAGGTTTTGAACTATTTGGTTCATTCCTTTTCATCACTGTTACTTTCTGGACAAAATCTAAGTTAGATTGATTTGCAAACTTTTCAATTTTGTCCGTTCCCTTCGATTTCACAAAGTTCACATTCTTCTTCTTCTTTTGGTTCGGCTTCTTTTGTGTTTGAGCCGGTGATATTCCTTTTGGCTTGGTGTGATTTTGCTGTTTTGGCACTGTTGGTAATTTCTTGTTGCCAAATTGTTTTCGAATTTCAGCCTTTGGAATAGGAGGACACTGTGTGACTGTAACATGTGGTCCTGTCTTTCCCAAAAACTTACTTGTTGAATTTTCAAAGACTTTACTTATTAATGATTGATTAACGTTCTTAATAGGAAAATCTTTGTCTGAGTAAATTTTATCATCACCAACAAGAGTGTACAGCAAATTCACACTCTCCGACTCTTTCTCAGATGAGGACTCGATTGCAACAGTCTTAGCGGGCTTGGCGGGAGGATCACAGAGAATGTGATTCTCGAGAGGTATGTCCTCTTCTTTAATCACCGCATCAGACTTTGCTGAATCAGTATCATCAGATTCATCATCAGAAGAATCAGTATCCTCAACAACAACTGAAGGATCCTGATTCGGTTCAGCAGGAGACACACATGTATCTGCTGACACATCTGAATCTGATGATTCTTCTTTCTTATATCCGAGTCCTGTTGCACATTCTGTTGCAAATTCCTTCACATCTAGAGGAACATATGGCTCAAAATGAGTTCTATACTCCTCATCAGGCATGGCATCATAATTGTTTCTAACGGGTGGTGGACATTTCTTGTAACCTATGCATGTGACATCCTTTTTCTCTTTCTGAACATCAATGATGTGATCCAACACATAGCTAGAACTCAAATAACTGTCTAACTTGAGTCGGATCGCCTCACTTTCAGTTTTAACACAAGCCATTTCCTTTTGCATTACCTCAAGACGAGTTATATACAAATTAATGTCAGTTTGTTTTCTGGAAACCATTTTTGTCAGTTCTGTTTTATCTTTCTTTAAGGTTTCAATCATCTTTTTAAAATCCTTTTCATGGTTTTCATAAAACATATTGGCTTCAGTGCACTTGGAGATATCAACTGTCAATTTCTGATTATGAATAAAAGTCACATCATATTTCTCTTGCAAAGCCTCATGTTTGCTTTGCAATTCACACCACTTAGCATCTAATAAAACATGTTTGTCTTGCAAGTCAAACAAACTAGTTTGTAAAGCATCGTGTTTGCTTTGCAACTCAGACATGTTTGCATCCAAATCAGCACATCTAACATGCAATCTATCACAATTATCACAGCTAACAGAAGTGGGTTCATCGACATATACCTGACTTGATGAACTGTCGACATTAGCCATAAAGGCTGAATGGAGAGAAGACGAAGAATAAGCAGCTTGATCCACCAAAATAGATCTTCTTTGAATTCCTGCTTCAGCTTCCTTCAATAGCTCATCAATATTTGCATCGACTGACGCAGTTGATGTGTCATTTCCCTGATCATTGCCTGAAGCGGAGGACTCTTCATCTGAACTTCCACTATAACCGGAAGAGTCTTCATCCTCAGAAGAGTCACCACCATTGGCAGAAGATTCTCCACCACTGGCGTGATTCAAATCCTTCACGATCTCAGCAAAACAAGCTGTTCCATCTGGAGCATCATTACCCAACTGGATTGACCAATCACAGCCTTCATCAACTTGAACCACAAGTGCCTGGTTGGCATTTGATGGTCCTGCTTGAGTCTGATTGTTGACAGGCACCAACGTACGAACATTGTTTCTGTTCTGGTTCTGCTGGTTGCCTTGACCTCTAAAAGGATTCTGGTTTCCATGTTGAGATGGCCTCGTACATTCACGCTTGAAATGACCACGTTCACCACAATTGAAACACTTAACAGCCTGCTTATCAAACCCATACTTGGTGTCTTTCTTGCCTTCCAAGCTGGTTCTGCCCGTTCTTTCCATGAAATCCTTTGCTCGCCTAACAGCACTGGCAAAGGCCCACTTGATGTCCATCATCTCCATCTCCTCTTTATCTATCTGCTGATAGTCTTCCTGTGTCAGATTAATGTTGCCAATCTGACCTTCCACCAATCCACAGTATGCGCTCACCAAAGTGTTTAGCAGCTCCATGTGTTCCTTTGCTACTTCCACACTGACTTTAGAAAAACTTGAGGTGTCGAGCCGTACTGTATTTGGCTTTGATTGTTGACCAGCAGATGATGTACTTCCATAACACGCTTGCTGTTGAGGAGGAAGAGGATTCCCATACATGTCAGTTGCTCTGATAGGTTGTTGGCCTTGCTGTTGTGGTACTGATTTAGGGACTGGTTCAAGCGGAACTCCATATATGTCTGTTGTTGGAGGAGGAAGGCCATACAAGCTAGTGCTAGATACAAATGCTGTTTGAATTGGAGCGTGTGAAGAAGGTTTTGTAGAAGTGCTAGAAGCTCCATAATACATTTCAGGATTTTGTGGCACTGGAACTCTTTTTGCCTTGAGAGTTTCTTCCTGATTTTTGTTTTCCAGGAGTTGAGCAAAATCACTGAAGTTTGTTGTATCCAAAGTGCCATTGTACTTCATGATTTCTAAGAAATTATTCCATTGAGGTGGCAGTGCATCTGCAAACTTCTTCACTATCTCTGCTGAAGTTGTTACAACCCCAATATTTCCCAATTCAGTCAGCAAATGATTGAATCGACTTGTCAAATCTCCTAAAGATTCATTCTCCATACAAGTAAAACCATCAAACTCTTTCTTTAGCAGGTCTTTTCTCAATTGACGTGTCGCTTCATTTCCTATGCCCCTTATCCTCAATGCGTCCCACAACTTCTTCGTTGTCTTGTGACTGACAAATTGATGATAAATATCTTTACTCAACGCCTGAGTAAGAATGGCATATGCCTTCTTTTCCAAATCATAGACCTTCTTCTGATCTTCCGTAAGATCTGCAAACGTAGCAGCAGATGATGCGGCAAGCTCTATTGTTTGATCAAAATCTGTGACGAAACGTAACCACAATTCTGTATTTTGACCAAGGACGTATGTATGAAATCTATCAAACCATCCCGGATATTCACTTAAGTGCATCAACTTTGGAGGCCTATTCAAACTTCCCGTTTCACTTTCGCTTAACAAAATGCTTTGAACACTTGGAGTTTGATTTGATACGAATGCCCATTGACCGGTAGATATAGCCTTAGCTTGCGAAGATACAGGTACGGGAGATTCGGCCCATGCAGGAGATGCAGGTAAGGGAACACCCCAGGCCGAATTCATTTTTGATAAGAAAAATAAATTTTATATGAATATCCCGAAAGATGACAAACAGCCGAAGGATACCTGTTCGAAAGACACTTGTAAAACACAAACTGTTAAACACAAACCGACTAATGATCGAAAGATCAACACCTGTTCAAAGGATCAACAGTGTTCGAAAGATCACTGTTGAGTTTTGAGCAATGTTTTCGAAGGATTCTCCAACCGAAGGATCCTTATCCTTCGAAAAAGTACTGTACACCGAAAGATGAACACGAAAGATGACTTCGAAAGACTCCCTAATCGAAGGATCCTAGTCTTTCGAAAATGAGCAGTGGACCGAAAGATATATGTTTCGAAAATATTCCTTGGACCGAAAGATAAGTCTCACACTTCGAATGATGCTCGAAGGATGACTATCTGTCGAACCTCCTTTGGTCGAAAGATGATCTTTCGACTTCGAAGGATATCTTTTGAACTAGCTCTGACACAGTTGACAAATGAGACAGTTTGGTGAAAAGTTGACGGGTTGGTGAGAACTTTCGGCAGAAAGTATGTTCAGACCATATCTTTCAGGTCTGAACATGCAGGTCTTTCACCAACCGGGCAATGATCCCAATATTTTAATCAGTTTACACTTTCCAATGCACAAACACTTTGAAGTTTAAAAATTTTAAGATCAAAAGTGTAGAATAACAAGAACACACTGAAGAACAAACCCAGAAATATTTAAATTTCCAGCAAACCGACAACTATCCAAAACCCGTCTTTGCTTGAAACTTCACTAAAAACCCATTTTTAACATGTGACAATGAAAAGTGACAAGGTTTTTATAAGAACAAACAGCAAAAACAGCAAGGTTTCCAGAAAATATGAACTTTAAAACCCGAAAAACACCCGAAAACACTCGGTTTTAACAAGGAGAAGAGCCAAGGCTCTGATACCACTTGTAGGTCCGGCTAGGGGAGGATCTAGTCGCCTAATCCTTGTATACTAACCAACCCGGTTGTGCGGAATCCAACCGAGATAGCAAACCGAGATAGAACACGTAGAAAACACGACACGCAAAGTTCACCGATTAACACCTCTGTATTAATGCGTATGAATGGTCCAGTTACAAGCTCAATGTTTACAAATCAGTCCTGTAAACTCTCTCAGTGTGTGTGTGTGTGCTCTGTTTTCCTTATCTGTCTAACTCATATATAGAATGAACACAACACACGGGTATATATATACCCAACACAGCTGGTCTGGTCGAAGGATCATGCAGACTGGTCGAACGATCATCTGTCGACCAGTAACAGCTCGAAGGATCAACATGTACCACGAAAGATGTGATCTTTCGTGGTCCATCCATCGAAGTTCATCTTTCGAGCTTATCATCATCGAAGGATATAAGTGATCCTTCGATGACACATCCTTCGACCCAGACGCATTACAAACATAATGTTGACTGTTTGGCCAAGTCAAACCAGGAGGATGGTTGACTTGGTCAAACTTACATGACTAATAAAGACATCGTTTCGTATACAGACAAAGTACAGACACAAGTGCATCAACACCCAGGCTAATAAAAAGGAGTTGGGCCTTCATAACCTTCCAAATTATCAGAATTCCCGTTCACCACCTGAGGCCCATATTCCCGTTCACCACCTGTCATTCATTGTATCTATCTTATTTTTTGTTTTCCCAATATCACCGGTGGATTAGTGTTGGATTTTTCAACTACAAATTACTGATGTACAAGATTTTAATTTATTTTTCTTGGATTTGATCTCTATGTTGACATTTTGTTGATAATAACCAACGAATCAGTCCGTTGATTAATCTTTCATTGGTGAAAGTAATTTTCCTAGTAGTACATTAATGCATGGGAAACTAGTTGGTTTTTACTATTTTTTTAACTTATATGATTATGTTATATATGAGATATATAACATATAACTTAAAAGAGTTTGTATGAGGGATTTTACAAGTTAAGATGAATAAGAAATTTGTTAAAAGTAGGAAGTTCGATTTCAATTTCAAAAGGTGGAAGTAACAATAAGGATGTTATATACTATTTTTTTGTAAGATGTTTATTGATGGTATAAAGAAAAATATATACTATTTTCACGAGCCACATGGGCGTCGACGTGGCTAGCGCCACCGCTAGCGAGAACCACAACGTGCACTCTTAAGCCTCTTAATAGTTTTCAAAGACAAAGAAATTGTTGGGAAATTAATTAAACTTGAGCTTATAAATTAATTTAATTATAAATATAAATATAAATATAAGATTATTAAAGTTGGAAACAATTGAGTCAATCCTCTTTCCAAAAGTCTTGGAATCAAACCCTATAAATACTCTCACCATCTTCCGTCATCTCGCAAACCAAAACCCAACTATTTAACAACCTCGTCTACAGGCAGCCATAACAGGTAATCATTTGAGGGAATATATGAATACTGTTACCATTATACCATTCTTATTAGTTATAACTTGAAATTTGCACAGTTGCAATATACTAATACTGATCATGCGTGTTTGATTTGTAATATTTCATATTATTATTAAAGTTTGAAGAGTTTTTTTTTTTTTTTTCATGAATTGCAAACACACACCCCCTAAAATCCAGCTAATACCCATTTTGTGGGACCCGGAAATTGAATATTAGGTATCAAGAACACGAGAATTCAAATGGTTCGTTCAAGATGACTTGTGTCCACATTAAGGTTAATTACTTAATCAACAAAAAAACAAATATGGACCTAAATAAAGTTTAATGAAACCGGGTCCATTTTCTTTTGTTCTTATCTGTCACTCAAGCCCAAACAACGGCTTCACAATCCCAATACTAAAACCGCACCACTTTGATGGGGTAAACGCCTCTTGTCACCAGGCCAAGAGGATATCGGCTAAATTTATTTATTATTTATATTTGTGTTTGATTTTATAGAGTGACATACTGTTTTGTGTTTGATTTTATAGAGTGACATACTGTACATTGATCACCCAAATGACAACTACTGATCACCTCGGTATAGACATCCTTCAAAACATACTATCCAGACTTCCGTCCGTGGATTTCGCCTCTGCCAATTGTGTTAGCCGCTTATGGAAGCATGTTTGCGGTCACATCCTTTGTCGCCCCAAGCTCTCCTCCGCATGCTCGGTTAATTGTTCCCTCCAAGTAACTTATTCCAAGAACTAATGTTTAAACCAAGCATAAATTGTATTACACCATTTATCACTTTTGTGCCCCAAATTTTTAAAGTAACTTATTCCAAGAACTAATGTTTACACCAAGCATAAATTGTATTACACCATTTGTCACTTTTGTGCCCAAAATTTCTATTAGGTTGCTGTAGAAGACGTGGTGAATAAAGTACTATCTGAGCCGATTCGTCCTCATTTTGCCATTGCTTCTGTTGCCGATATAAACAATACTGAATATTATTACGAAGAGGCTCACCAACTAGTATGTTATTTGGACTTCAAGACGAATATGATTTTCAAACTTTTCCATGAAAAGATTGCTATCTACTTGAAGCGAATAGAATACTTCTATAGTTCTACTCGCTTCGCAAAATTTATTAAGTTCATGAATGAATTGCAGATTACTACAAAACTCGGTCCCAAAGTTCCACTCATTACTAATTATGCCTTTGGAATTATTGGAAGGGATGCGACTTCTGATGAATTTCAAGAGGTTTACTTGGTTATCTACTTATAGACATTGCTTTTTAAATGTTTTTTTTTTCCTTTGATGTTAAGATAGTAACAATTCAAATAACCTACAGACATTGTGGACAAAAGATATTTCAATGGGAGGAATAATGTTAACCGTTGGATTCGTACCAGGGATGAAAGTAAAACTAATCTCACTTCTGCACCAACTTAAGGTAATAAATCTCATCTTTGTTGAGCACATCATCAACCTTAATTATCATATATCTGTGACTGTATTTATTTTTTGACATCTATCAGGATCCACAAACATTCATGATAGACGAATTCATAATGGACATAAAAGAGTTCTCGACTTCTACATCAGGACGTGAATCCCCTGCTGCCATAATGATTTTCATGGTAAGCATGTTACTTCTTGTGTAGGTATTATCAACTTTTGATGATTTTCTTGTCTGGATTTATTCATAGAGTATTTTAAAAGAACATCGAGAAGAAGCGATGATTGATGTTATGGGAAAAGTGGGTGAGTGTTGCATTAGAAATACCTTAGTGCTTTACCTGGGCTTGTTATCATAGTTGTTAATAGCGAGTAGCGGTAAATAGCGACAAGCTACCCATACGCTACGTTTGGATAGCAATGAGATAGCGAGCGCTGTTTGATGTTTAGCGATAACGTACTAGAATTTTTTTTTCAAAAAAATAGGGTTTTAGTCACGAATTTAAGGTTTTTTGATGCAATTAGTGAAGATTACAGCTGTTTGGTCGATTAAAATGCCTAAAACTTGGGTTTTTAATTTTTAAAAAGAATAAAAAAACCCCTTATTGTCGCTATTGAGTACTAAACATCAGATAGCACGATGATCCAGTGCTACGCTACGCTACTTGCTAGAGCGCTTGCTATCATCGCGATTAACAAACTATGCTTGTTATAATTATATCTATATATTTGTTTCTATATCTTAGATTATGTCATGTCACCGGAAACTGTTATTGTGGGAGGTTATGGCTACTTGATCGAGAATACAAATGAAAGTTTAAGGAACATAACTGCTAGTGAAGAACATGCTGCTATTGCCTTGTGTTGATACATATTTTGTGGACGCGACTCGGCTCGGTTCGACTTGGTTCGGTTCGACCCGATTAGGTTCGGCTCAAGCCCGACGTCACGACATTCCTCCGTCGTGCGTCCCAGAGTTCAACACGCGAAGCACGGAGCGCCGCGAGTCGGTTCCCGCTGCTACATCATCATGACATCATCATGATGATGTCATGATGATGTCACTATGTTGACTAATCTTTGATTGCATATTGAATTATCAGAATTCAGGTGTATTATGGGAATCAACTTCTTTGGGCCAATAAACATGCAACATGGGCCTGATATTTGTTTGAGTTGGGCTGCCCCAACAAGTGACGAAGACAAAGCCCAGATCCCTCAAAATAACGAAATCACTTTGATTTCGGAGAAGACTTTGGGATTTCGTCTACCATATGGGATTTCGACCATTATCTGATTTCGTTGATGTGTTTCACTATATAAATAGAACTGATAGAACACAGAAAACGTAGAACACACACGAGAGTTTTGAGAGAGTTTGCAAAATACATTTGTAAACATTGCTTTGTAACAGAACCTTTCATACGTATTAATACAGAGGTGTTAATCGGTGAATATTGTGTGTCGTGTATTTGCGTGTTCTATCTCGGTTTGCTATCTCGGTTGGATTCCGCACAACCGAGGTGGTTTGTATACAAGGATTAGGTGACTAGATCCTCCCCTAGCCGGACCTACAAGTGGTATCAGAGCCTTGGCTCTTCTCCTTGTTAAAACCGAGTTGTTTTCGGGTTGTTTTTCGGGTTTTAGAAGCTTGTATTTTCTGGAAATTTTCTGTCTAAAACTTCGAAAATCTTCATGTTTTGCTGAAAGTTCTTATAAAAACCTTTTTATTTCTCATTTTCACATAATTAAAGATTGGTTTTGAGTGAAGTTTCAAGCAAAAACTCGTGTTCGGCAGTTTACGGTTCACCGGAAAACTCATTAGTTTACCGGAAACTCATATTTTCTGGGTTGTGTTCTTCATATCTTCATAACATCTTCATAGTGTTCTTGGTGTTTCAACTTTTTGATCCTTGGAAGTTATTGGTGAAAGTTGTTTGTGCATTGGAATTTGTTGTGGGATTATAATATTGTTCACCACCTTACTAGTTGGTAGAATTGGAAATTGTAAAACCCTTGCAGGATCAATCAATGATATCAACAATATCTTGTGAAAGTGCGGAAATCAATCACAAGACGATTCAAGATTAAATAATGATAATAAAGAACAATAGTTGAGAACAATAGAAATCACAAACCAATAGATTCTTGCATTCAACGATAAACGTAGACTGATACAAGATCTAGCAAAACAACTCAGTTCCTTCTCCTTGTGTCGCCACCTATCACCTCATCAACAACAACCTCAAACAATGAGGTAAATGTTGTTTAAATACAAAACTAACTGGGCCGAAATCTAAGCCCATGCGACACAAGTCTACTAACCCAAACCATACATAATCGGCCCAAACATATTAACTAAACATAAACATAATCAACCCTCAAACTATGCTAACCTACATGAATAAACCTTCAAGTTCCAACAATCTCCCCCTAGGTTTATGCATGCAGGTTCTTGACACTTTAACCTTCACTATCATCTTGCACCCGATCCTTAATACCACCGAAACCCTTTTTATGAATATGAATAGATGCTGCAACAGCTTTAGTCCAAGCTTTGGCAATTTCTTCATATTTCTCAGTAGCTCTAATTTGATGACGAGCCAGCACTTCCAAATCTTCATGAGCAACATTCAGTAAATCAATCTGATCCACCAAGTAAAAACACACATTATCATCACAAACAATCACTGCCTGCCCTAAGCGCTCATCATAAGACCAAAAATGTAAGGTCTTTAGAGCACCCTTTGGAATCTTTTTCACCAACGGAATCGTCTTCTCTTTATCAGTTACAGGCCAGCGTACAATCTTCAAGCGCTTGTTCGTATATGGATCTCTAATGCCTTTAGCTGGTTTAACAACGGACTCTGCAGTACGCATTGAAGGAAAACCCTTAAGAACCTCCCTCTTCAATCTCTCGAAAAACCTATAACCAACTCCTCCAGGCTTATCATCTACATAAGGTGCTCTAGACAAGTCTGTCAAGTCCACTTTAGTAAATGACTGAAACTGGCCTGGATGTTTGTACCACTCAACAGGTCCAACTTTTCTTTTAATCCACCATCTTTTACGATCATGATCATAACCCCAGCTAACTACACCAGAACGATTTCCAACCTTATCATAGAGAGTTTCACCAACATCCATCAAATGATGAGTTGCATGAGCATCATCATCATCTGGATTTAGATTCCGATTCTTCATAATTACCAACTCTCTTTTCTTCTTGATTCTTTCAGCCTTCTCTTTGTCTGCAACAGGATCAATGATTCTTCTAAAGTAATGTTCCATAGCAGCACTTCTTTCAGCATCATCTTTTTCAAAAGCTTTTCTTCTGTTTTCAACATCAGTTGGATCAGAAAACTCCTGTCCAAACTTCTTCTCCAACTTCCCACGCAAATCATAAACCATATTAAACAGCAAACTAACATCGCCTTGAAGTTGCTCAATCTGTTGATCTTTCTTCACAACCATATCTTCTAATTGAATAATCTTCGCATCTTTATGAATGGAATCTTGCTCAAGGACAACCATTCTTTTCTTCATATCTCTCATGCTGATAAACTCATCTTCATCACTCGAATCATCATCAAACGGCATTCGAAATGGCTCTTCAGGTCTTTTACCACTTGAACTGCTAGGCATATCAAGATCAACTCTAGAAGGACCTGCAGCTTCAGTAGCACTAGGTAGCGTTGTCTCAACAGTGGCATCAATGTCAATACTAGTAACCTGAACGTCATCAGTAGTAACATCCATATCAGTTCTTTGAGTATTAGCATCAAAATCAAAGATGTCTTCAGTAGCAGTGGTGGTATCGGTGACATTCTTCTCAAACTCGAAGTCATAAAGACCTTCATCATCTTCATCAGTAACTACGGGTTGATCTTTGCTATGCTCAACATACATTCCGGGCCGAGGATCCCTCCTTTTCCGCTTCAATGGCATGGAATCAGAATCCTTTGGGTCTTCACTAGGCTTTTCACTTGACACTGAAAGATCAGAAGGAGGATTTCCCATCTTATCAGTTACAGATTTCAATAACAAAGCCAAACTTTCAGCAGTAATCACGGGTGGAACAGCAGAAACGGCAGTATCAACTTCAGCTTCAGGAGGAAGCTCTTCATCTTCATCGGAATATTCAATAACCATTCATAATTCCTGCAAAAACTTGAATAATGACGTCATTATACCTTGATGATCAATGAGTCGCAACCGGAGATTGCGAGTCGTAACCGGAGATGAATCGGAATCCTTCAACAGATCACCGGAATCTTGAGAGAGAATCAGACTTGGTTGCGAGTGAGAAATGAGGTCTCGACTCGCAACTGCCCCTTTTATACCACAAAAACAGATCATGGGCTTTTAACTCTTGGGCTCACAACTTTAACAAATTTGGGCTTGACAAATTTGGGCTCTTGACTAAACAGATTTATCAACCAATTTTTAACCCATTTCAAAACTAATTTAATTTTAATGAAAATTATCCATTAAACCTTTTGAGCAATGTTTGCAAAATAAAAACCTAAAAACAAAATTAAATAACGAAATTATTTACAAAATAAAATAAGGAAATTTGCATAGATACTCAGGGATCAAATCACAAGGTTTTGGGCTTGACTTCACTTATCAACACTGATCTACTACTGAATGATCTAGACAATTGCCAGTATATTTGTCCCCTTAAACTCATCTCCCTAGACCTTTTCCATATAACTGCCTGTAACTCAATTTATCATGTTTTGATATCTTAACAATGAACACTCAAAACAAATACTAATCAAATCCCGGAATTATAATAGCACACTCTATCATGCAAGTAGCTTCCCTACCACATGTTTCACAAGTCCAATCCAGATCTCTGAAATCTTAACTGGGACTAGGTTGAGAAGAGAACAAAATAGATCTTAAGTAGAGATGGTATAATATACAGATCAAATGAGTTTTCTCAATTTGATATAGGTTTCTTTGGGTTTCTTTTGGGCACTTGAGGGCCTCTTTCGGGTGTTTAATTGATCTATAGCACGACAACGTACAGCTAGGTCAGCATGTATCTGGATGCAGCAGAAGCTGTCGTTGCCTAGCACCTCCAGGTCAGCATATTTCTGGATGCAGCAGAGGAGATACACGACTTTTTCAGAGAAGATTTCAGAGTCAGACCAAAATTGTGTGTATCGGGACAACATACAAACATTCAAATAGAAATGAGCTAATTCCAAGTGACTTTCTTTCCTGAGGTCATGTACAATTTTTAGTTCTAAACAGAAACAGCCAATGTTTCCAGTCTTAAGGATAAAGCCTACCAACACATCATACTAGAGTCAAACTATTTCGATACTGGTCTTACATGAGTCAGCCCTCGACCATAAAATGAAAATTCATTTCATTTCCCAGTCATGCCACACCTCTTTTTGTATTTTTCAATTTTTTAATGTTTTTGTATTTTTCAAAAATTCTCCCCCTAAATTTGAGCATAAATAAAAACTACCTAAGAATAGAAAACTTTATGAACAAATTTACCTACGAAAAACGAAAAACAAAAACATGCTCAATCAGTAAAACGGATCATTTTTAGAAAATCCACAAGCACTCTGAATTTCGAGCTGCTGACAGGTTTAGTGAACAAATCGGCAGCATTTGCATCTGTGTCGATTTGCTCAAGTGTAATAAGACCTCTGTCAAAGCAATCTCGAATAAAATGAACTTTGATGTCTATGTGCTTGGTTTTGGAGTGAAAAACAGGATTTCTAACAATTTGTATTGCAGCATCATTATCGCAGTAAATAGTAGTGTTGAGATAAGTCAAACCGTAGTCCTGCAATTGATGTTGCATCCACACCACTTGAGAGCAGGAAGCAGAAGCAGCAACATACTCGGCTTCAGCTGTAGATATCGCCACTGTTTGTTGTTTCTTGCATTGCCAAGAAATGAGCCGATCACCCAAAAATTGGCATCCCGCAGATGTAGATTTCCTGTCACTGTCAGTACCTCCAAAATTGCTGTCAGAAAAAGCAAACAAGTCAAAATTGGAATCCCTCGGATACCACAGGCCAAACCGAGGTCGGCCTTTAAGATACCGAAAGATCCTTTTAACAGCAGTAAGATGAGAAGTTTTAGGATTAGCCTGATAGCGTGCACAATTGCAAACAGCAAACATAATGTCCGGACGGCTAGCTGTAAGATACATCAATGACCCGATCATAGACCTATATTGACGTTGATTGACAGACTCTCCTTCTTCATCTTCAGTCAATAGTGGTCTCTCAGCCATAGGTGTTTCAGCAGGCTTTGCGTCCATGAATTTGAATTTTGCCAGCACATCATCCACATACTTCCCTTGATGAATAAGAATTCCTTGTGAACTCTGCTTGACTTGTAGACCCAAAAACAGTGTCATTTCTCCAAGAGCACTCATTTCAAACTTCTTTTTCATAACTCCCTCGAATTCCTTGCAAAGATCCTCACTTGTAGATCCGAAAATGATATCATCAACATAGATTTGAACCAAGATTTGATCACGTCCTACTTTCTTGATGAACAGAGTCTGGTCTATGGTGCCACGCGTATACCCATGAGCCAACAGATGCTCTGTTAGTGTGGCATACCAAGCTCGAGGAGCCTGGTGTAACCCGTACAGTGCCTTGTCTAGCTTGTAAGCATAGTCAGGATAGTCTGGATGCACAAACCCTGGTGGCTGCTCGACAAAAATTTCCTCCTTCACCTTTCCATAGAGAAACGCGGTTTTGACATCCATCTGATAAACAGTGAATCCCATGTATGACGCGTAAGCCAAAAAGATTCGGATGGCTTCAAGTCGTGCAACCGGAGCATATACTTCATCATAATCCAGTCCTTCAATTTGTCTAAATCCCTGAACCACCAGCCTTGCTTTATTTCGAACGATGACTCCTGCAGAATCCTGCTTGTTTCGAAATACCCATCTAGTTCCAAGCTTACGTTTTCCTGTTGGCAACTTGACGAGCTTCCATACTCCAAGTCTTTCAAACTGGTTCAGCTCTTCGTGCATAGCATCTACCCAGCCAGGTTCCTACAAAGCTATATCAATAGTTTTAGGTTCGATTTGAGAAAGATAACAAGAATATAAGCAAGTGTTAATGGTTCCTGTTTGACTCCTGGTCAAAATTCCTGCATTTACAGGACCAATCACATTCTCGATTGGATGATTGCGTTGAACGCTCGTAGGTATGGCCAAATCAGGTACAGTCTCCTCTTCAGTGATGGTGTTGCTAGACTCCCCCTCATTAGGTGCTGTAGTAGTGTGAACTACAGGAGAAGTGACAACACAATCCTCAGGAATTGGTTCAGGAAATAAAGCAGAGTCACTAGTTGATGCACCCTCAGGAGATCGATTGACCATCGGAGTTGGTGTAGGATGTTGCGTAAACACCATTCCCGGTGGATCAATGGTATGATGCTTCACGTTGTCTTGCATCTGTGATTCGTCTTCCGTATCTTCAAATGACAATGGTTGTTTGGGAATAGACACACCTGCAACTGAAACATCACTTGACAAAATGTTAAATGATTTAAACAGAGCAGAATAATCGTATAACCAATCTGGACCAACTCTAGCGTCCGTAGCATTCTCTTCAAGCCATTCAATGTTGCACGACTCGACGACCTTTTTAGTTACTTTGTTGTATACCCTATAAGCAGAGCCTTTAGCATATCCAACAAAATAACATTCGTCACCTTTGACTTCAAACTTTCCGTTGGAGTCCATTAGTAATAATACACATGGACAACCAAAAATACGAAAGTGTGAAACCGAAGGTTTATGTCCTTCCAGAATCTCATAAGGGGTTTTCATGCGACGTTTGTTTACTAAAGCATGATTCTGGATATAACAAGCCGTGCTAACTGCTTCGGCCCAAAAGAAGCTAGGAAGCTTTGAATCAGCCAGCATAGTACGCGCAGCTTCAATGAGAGTACGATTCCTTCTTTCAGCCACTCCATTTTGTTGTGGAGTTCGAGGCGCACTGAACTGACGATCAATTCCCTTATCAATGCAGAAAGTATCCAAAGTAACGTTCTTGAATTCTGTCCCATTGTCTGATCGAATAACCTTCACCTTAGTACTCGCTTGATTTTCAGCCAAAGTAATGAATTGTTTTACCAAGTCAGCAGTTTCATTTTTGTGGCTGAGAAAATACACCCAAGTGTAACGAGAGTAATCATCGACGATTACCAGACAGTAAGCTTTCTTCCCAATGCTCAGCACATTCACTGGACCAAAAAGATCCATGTGAAGTAGTTCGAGTACAGCTTTTGTCGAGAGTACTGGTTTAGTCTTATGAGGTTTTCGATGAGCTTTCCCTTTCGCACAAGCAACACATTTCTCCACCAACATGAAGTCCTTGATTGGAAGATCACGTACCAGTTGACCTTTAGCTAGACGGTTCAGATTTTTCATATTCACATGCCCAAGTCGACGATGCCACAACAGACCATCATGCTCCGAAAATTTTGAAAATAGACAAGTGATCTCTTCACATGGTTTCTTGTTCATATCAATGACGTAAGCATTACCTTTCCTTTCAGCCGTCATCAAGAACCAGTCTTCTGGAATAACAATCCCAGGCTTAAGAACATGACATCCCTTCTTCGTGAAATGAACTGAATTCCCTCGATCACAGATCTGCGAAATACTTAACAGATTGTGTTTCAGTTCTGGAACATAATTAACATTTTCAAAACTTAAGACGCCGTTTCGAACAGTTCCTTTTAACGTGATTCTGCCTGACTCTCCTCCCGCAAATGAGACATATCCACCATTAAACTCTTTGATATTTTCCAGTTGGGATAAGTCTCCTGTCATGTGCCTGGAACAGCCACTATCCATGTACCAGAGGCGCACGGTAGTCCTCCACAGCTGTTCCTGCACGATTAGCGGGATTAGTTAGATTTAGGAACCCAGCCCATAGTGGATCTGGGTTTTCCTTGTGCATCAATAAACGTCACTCTCTGCCACACTAAATTATCTTTATTCAAAAATTTTGAAACATCCCTTTTGGCGACATTTTGATGATATGATTTCATTGAATTGGATTGCATGCCATTAGCTTTAGGTTTCCAAAACTGTCTTGACCAGTTAGAATTGAAACTTTCATAAGCGTTACCAAAAGAATTACTTCGATTTCGCTGAAAATTTGTTTGTCTATTCTGATATTGATTATAGCGTTTGGCTGCATTCCAATCCTGATCAGAAGGTCTAGTCCTATGATAGTTGTTCTGCATTGTCTTAATCTTTGCAGACATCATGGACTTCGAACAGTGATATCGATTAGACGTGACCTTCTGATTTCGCTCTGATGTTTTCTTGTTCGGTGTCCTTGGGAGTTTGCCACAATTTCTGGCAATGTGACCAGCAATGCCACAGTTAAAACATGTTTGACGTTTCACATTTTGAATATTCTTGACGTTTTGACTCTGTTTGCTTGATTTCGTGTGATTTGATGTTTTAGTTTTCTGAACATGTTTGACTTGTGGTTTTTCTTTAGACAACTTTTCTTCAACTGATTTCTCTCTTAGATCAGCATCCTTTTCATTGTTACTTAATCTTGATTCCGAATTTGAACATGTACAAGTTTCATCCAAATGCGTTTTATCAAGGCATTTCTCATCTGAAACCGATTCAGGTTCACTTCCCGAACAAGAAGAAGTCTCAACAATATGCTCTTCCTCAATGCATTTGTCATGTGAAACTGATTCAGGTTCTTTTTCTGAGCCTAAAGAAGTTTCATCAATATGCATTTTCTCAGAGCATTTATCATGTGACACAGATTCTGGTTCATTGTTTAACACAGATTCCAATGGGGTCCCACTAGATTCAACATTAGGGACACCCACTGAGACAGATTCGGAAGAAGAATCAGGATACTCTTGATTTTCTTGAGAAGTCGTTTCAGTGGTTTCACTGAATGCATCCTGAGGGACCTCACCTGTAACATTTTCACAAACATTTTCACAAGCTGAAACATTAGAGATGTTAGGATCACAAACATTAGTTGAAAAACAACCATCACCACACTTATTGTTCAAATCATCCACACAAACATTATCAGTTTTGCCCAAAACAACAGGCTCACAAGACGAAACATAAGCTGAAAACGAAGCAAACAAAGAACTAGTAAAAGCAATGTCCGACTCAGTTGGTTCAGAATAATATTCAAAATATGGTTCAGAAACATTTGAAATAATAACCGGTTCACTCCCATGAACATCATCACACTTTACTTCAGAGCTATCATCTGCACACGAAGATGAAACATTAGGATCAATTGTGCCTTTGTGAACAAAATTCAATGGAGCAGACTTCCTTTTCTCAATTTGTCTGTCATTTAACGACGACTTATTATTTTTGGGACCATAAGTCATTTTACTTTCATTTTCCATCTCCTCCTCAGTCATAGGTAAATAAGTATAATTGTCATTATAAGGAGGAGGAGCCTTATTAAAACCCAAACCACACCCTTTCTTTTCCTTGTATGCAAGTTGTTGATCACAAAGATTTTTAACCAATTTACTGGAAGAATCAAACTTCTTGATATTTAATTCATTAATTTGATATCTGTTTTGAATATCTTCCAGTTCCTTAGTTAAAATGCATACCTTTTCTTGAGCTTCTAGGAAATGGGCTGTTTTTACACTCACATCATCCTTTAGTTTGATGATGTCTTTTCGCTGAGCTTCAATCTTTTCTTTATAAAGCTTCTCATTTTTAGACAAAGTAAAATTTTTATTTTTTATGTCATTATAATCTTGAATGAGCTCAGCGTTGTGTATTCTGTAAGCCTCAACCCTTTCCCTACACTCAGGAGTACAGAAAACAGAAATTACCTCTTCTTTGGTGAGACCTTTAACAGGAGCTGAAAGAATTTGAGTCATGAAAGCAAAATCATCAGCTATAGTCTCTTCCTCTGGCTTTGGGCTATGTTCACTTGAAGTCATGAAAGCAATGTTGGATGTAGCATTTTGATTCTCTGGAGCTGATATGTTCAGACGCTCAATTTCTGAAGTCCAATCAAAGTTGACGTTGGGCTGAACCACCAGTGCTTGTGCTAATCCTTGCGGCACAGGACTTCCAGAAGCAGCAGCATCTGCTATACTTGTAGTGGTCACAAGAGCTCTTTCTCGATTAGGAGTTGCAGGTTGGGCAGGAGTTGCAGGAGTTTGATCTCTGTTTATAAGTGGCTGTGGGCAGTTTCGAGCATAGTGTCCTTCCTCATGACAGTTGAAGCAACGAAGATTAAAAGGCACTTTAGCAGCTCCATTCCATGCATTTCCCCACTTGTTTTTACCTGTTCTTTTCACAAACTTTTGGGCTCTGAAGGCTGCCATCGCCATCTGCCAGGTGATGTCCATTTCTTCAACATCATCTGGATGAATCTGTTTCAGATCATCAGAACACCACTTTGGTGGGTCAAGTTTTCCTGCAATAAAAGCATTCAAACAGTTGATCACTGAAGCTGCGATATCCAAGTTTTCCTTTGATTGTTTGGCAAAGAAGGCTATCATTTCGTTGTTAGCAGCGGAAGCAGAAGCAGCAGTAGAGACATTTCCAGAATTTGGAATTGAAGCAGGAGAAGCTGGAGAGACGACTTGATTAGAGGATCCAATTGAGTGCACCTTAGCTGAAGTTGGAGTAGTGGATGAAGTATTTCGAAACATCTGAAAACCACCTTGAGACAATAATGCTGTGTTGTTGTTGTTAGAGGAAGCGGGAGCAATGGAGTAACCAGCAGCTAGCATACTGTTCTTGTAATTTGTTTCTCTTTGCTTATCATCCAGTTCGCATGCCTTAATGTGAGAGATCATCTCTGACAGAGTGCATCTAGCGAGATCTTTAGTCTTCTTGATCATAGCAACATGATGATCCCAACTCTTTGGTAGTGCATTAAGAAGTTGGCGATTTGTAGATGCATTTGTTGTATGAATTTCTTCCATTTGCATTTGGGTGATCAGCTTCACAAACCTCTGAATCTGATTGTCTACCGTTTCACCATAAATATGGTTGAAGTTGTTGAAATTTTGTTGTAGCAGATTTCTTCGGCTCTCTTTCATATCTTCGTTTCCTTCATATACTTCGATCAGAGAATCCCACAATTCTTTGGCAGATTTGCAGGTGCGAAAACCAACAGCAATATCAGGACCCAAACCCATGGTTAAGTAGGAAAGAGCTCGATCATCTTCTTCAACAATGAGCACATCATCTTCAGTGTACTGATCCCTAGGTTTCTTTACCTTAAGACCTGGTTCAGTTGAGCTTTCCATCATAATTTCCCTAGGACCTCGCATAATGCTTCGCCACAGCTTATATTCCTTAACCTTCAGATGATTTTCAAAACGCCACTTCCACTCAGGAAAGTCATTAGCATCAGTTAACCTAGGAATGCGTGTTGTGGTACCAAGCTTTGAATCCAATTCTTGTTGTTCTTTAAGGGCAGTCAATTCACTGTTGTTAGACGACATGTTTAATTAATTAGATAATTAATTAATTGATTTTTGTTTTAAGTCCAAAAGTCAACAGTTCAAATGTCCGTAAATCAGTGTCGTTGCGAGTCAAATGTCCGTAAATCAGTGTCCTTGCGAGTCGTAACTGCTGTGGTTGCGAGTCGTAACTGCTGTGGTTGCGAGTCGTAACTAAAACAGGATGAGCCAAAACCAAGGTTGCGAGTCGTAACAGCTTCGGTTGCGAGTGGAGACTGACTACTGGTTGCGAGTCGCAACTGAAACAGGATGAACCGTAACCGTGATGAATGCGAGTCGAAACCAAAACGTGATGAACCGCAACAATGATGGTTGCGAGTCGTAACTGGAACGTGATGAGCCGCAACTAGATGATTGCGAGTCGAGACCTGCAAAACAGATAAGAGATAAGAACTGTTGACTCGTAATCCCGAAATTCCAGCACTTCCAAAATCCAAAGATTTGAGATCTTTGAATTTTCTTCAATCAGCTCCGAACAATCAGCAAACAGATTTCTGAAAATTATACGATCCAAATCAGTAACTATTTTTAACAAAATCACCAAGAACAGATCCAAAACAGATCGGTAAAACTAGTTCCTTTCACTGCAAAACAATCACCACAAACCGATTAGTAATAACAGTTTAATCTTGAATCTGATTGATATCAAAACCGAACCAAGAATGGTTTCTTGGCTCTGATACCAATTGTAAAACCCTTGCAGGATCAATCAATGATATCAACAATATCTTGTGAAAGTGCGGAAATCAATCACAAGACGATTCAAGATTAAATAATGATAATAAAGAACAATAGTTGAGAACAATAGAAATCACAAACCAATAGATTCTTGCATTCAACGATAAACGTAGACTGATACAAGATCTAGCAAAACAACTCAGTTCCTTCTCCTTGTGTCGCCACCTATCACCTCATCAACAACAACCTCAAACAATGAGGTAAATGTTGTTTAAATACAAAACTAACTGGGCCGAAATCTAAGCCCATGCGACACAAGTCTACTAACCCAAACCATACATAATCGGCCCAAACATATTAACTAAACATAAACATAATCAACCCTCAAACTATGCTAACCTACATGAATAAACCTTCAAGTTCCAACAGAAATGGTGTAGCCGAAAGTGGGTTGTTTGTGTCTTGAAACTTGTTGTTTGATTATTATATTTGCATCATCATTTGGTTGGTGATATAAGCATGGGGTATGTCCTGAGCCGAAAGTGGTCTGGTTGTGTCAGGGGATAGAAAGTCAAGGTGGTTGGATGATCACACAAGTAGCTGGGCTTCCAATTGGGCTCCTGGTGGAATTATAGTTGGGCTTCTGATCAGTCGCACAAAAATTCATTTGAACCGCACAAGATTAGTTTGGGTCGCACAAGATTTTATCAGTCCTTGTGGCCGAAAACACCCTGGTCATCACTATATTGCTGGACGAAAACCCCTATCATTTCCCTGATTTCGTCCAACATCATCAAACGAAAACACTTCTTTGAATTCATCAAGTCTTGGCCAAAATCACTTGCTGGTTCATTTTCACTTGTTGTTTTCATCAAGACTTCTTGGACGAAAACCCTTCTTGTTTTCATCAGATTTCATCAGCAACGAAATCACTTATTGTCCATTTCAACGAAATCACTCATTTTTTTAACAGGAGATTTTTATTTCTTTGTTAACTGTTTGTTTGAGGTGTGTTGTTCAGGTGTTCATTCATACGTATCAAATATGAACCCGAGTTAGTGGGGTACTCCGGCTCCGGATAGCGGAAAGTATAGAAGTACGGGTTTGTCTCCTTCGTGGGCCGAAACTCCCGTACCGGTATCTTCGCAAAGCCGACGACCTATCATAGAAACTGATATGTTCGGAAATCCATTACCTGTTCGATCTACCGGACCAACAGATCTGTACGGAAATCCGCTTCAACCAGTTCCTCAACCAGTGCCTCAACAGCAAACCCAAAGGCCTCCTGTGCCAACTGATCTATATGGCAATCCAATACAAGTTCCAGTAAAGCCAGCTCCAACAACAGACTTGTACGGAAATCCTCTACAACCAGCTCCACAACAGCAAGTCTATCGGCCATCTACTGTAACCGCTTGTTTTGCTGAGGTTCTTAAGGATCTTAAACACGCCAGTGGTGGAGAATCTTCCACCAATGGTGATGAATCTTCTGAAGACGAAGACAGTTCTGGCTACAGTAGAAGCTCGCATGAAGAATCCTCGACTTCAGGTGGTGATCATTTGGATGACACGTCAAGTGTGTCAGTCGATGCAGATGTTGATGAGCTATTAGGAGAAGCTGCAGCAAGGAATGATAGAAGATCTATTCTGATGGATCAAGCTGTTTATTCTTCTTCTTCTTCTCTCCATTCAGCCGTTATGGCTAATGTCGACAGTTCGTCAAGTCAGGTATGTGTCGATGAACCTACTGCTGTTAATTGTGATAATTGTGCTAGCTTAAGTGTTAAATGTGCTGATTTAGATGCTAATATGTCTGAGTTGCAAAGCAAACATGATGCTTTAAATGCTAACTTGTTTGACTTGCAAAACAAACATGTTTCTTTAAATGATAAGTGGTGTGATTTGCAAAGCAAGCATGAGGATTTGCAAAACAAATTTGAAGTGACAAATATGCACAATCAAAAGTTGATAGTGGATCTTTCAAAATGCAAAGAGGCTAACATGTTTTATGAAAACCATGAAAAGGAATTTAAAACGATGGTTGAAACTTTAAGAAAAGATAAAACCGAACTGACAAAAATGGTTTCCAGAAAACAAACTGACATAAATTTGTATATCACTCGTCTTGAGATAATGCAAAAAGAGATGGCTTGTGTTAAAACTGAAAGTGAGGCGATCCGACTCAAGTTAGACAGCTATTTAAGCTCTAGCTATGTGTTGGATCACATCATTGATGTTCAGAAAGAGAAAAGGGATATCACATGCATCGGATATAAGAAATGTCCACCACCTGTTAGACACAATTATGATGCATTGCCTGATGAGGAGTATAGAACTCATTATGAAGAATCTGTTCCTTTAGACATTGAGGAATTTGCAACAGGACTCGGATACAAGAAGGAAGTATCATCAGAATCGGATGTGTCAGCAGATACATGTGTGTCTCCTGCTGAACCGAATCAGGATCCTCCAGTTGTGATTGAGGATGCTGATTCTTCTGATGATGAATCTGATGATACTGATTCAGCAAAGTCTGATGCGGAAATCAAAGAAGAGGACATACCTCTTGAGAATCATATTCTATGTGAACCTCCTGCAAAACCCGCTAAGACTGTTGCAATCAAGTCCTCGTCTGCAAAAGAGTCGGAGAGTGTGAATTTGCTGTACACTCTTGTTGGTGATAATAAAATTTATTCTGACAAAGATTTTCCTATTAAGAATGTTAATCAATCCTTAATTTGCAAAGTCTTTGAAAACTCAACAAGTAAGTTTTTGGGAAAGACAGGATCACATGTTACAGTAACACAGTGTCCTCCTATTCCAAAGGCCGAAGTTCGAAAACAATATGGCAATCAGAAATTACCAACAGAGAAAAAGCAGCCAAATCATACCAAACCGAAAGAAAAGACACCGACTCAAAGTCAAAGGAAGCCGAATCAGAAGAAGAACAAGAATGTGAACTTTGTGAAATCAAAGGGAACGGACAAAATTGAAACGTTTGAAAACAGATCTAACTTAGATTTTGTTAAACAAGCAACAGTGTTGAAAAGAAATGAACCAAACTGTTCGAAACCTAGTACCTCGAGATCACAAGGTTCATCATCATCGGCAAGACGATCACATGATACTTCGGGGTTTGTTGAACGAAGATCATGTTTTGAATGTGGTACAATTGGACACATAATTCGAAACTGTCCGTATCTTCATAAGTTGAAAGCTAAGGTTGATGATCCCCGTGACCAAATTGACCGCAAGCGATCTGTTTCATCAAAACCAGATCCCCGTCTTGTAAAAGAAAGGGAAAAGAAACAGAGACGCCAACAGGTCAAGAAAATTGAAAAGGCGATTAAGACCGATGTGGTTAACAAAACATCTGTTTCTGTCAAACCAGACAATTCAAAAACTTCAGACAATCGTGAAGTTAAGTTTTTAAAGCATAACACTGGTATAACAAAACAGACCTGGAAACCAAAAACGGTTATTGAATCAGGGGGACCATCACAATTTACAAATCATCAAAGAATAGAAGATATTGTTGTTGATGAAAATGGAAGACCCAAGACCACAATGGCTTGGGTCCCCCTCTCCAACTAATCTCTGAATGAGTGTGCAGGATGTTCCAGGAGGAACTATTGATAGTCTTAGGATTGTTGATAGTGGAGCGTCCATGCACAAGATAGGCGACATAAGGCTCCGAAACATTGTTGTATTCTAGGAGAATGTTGTTGCCTTTGATGGAGAGAGGAGGAAAGAAGACAAAAATGTCTGATGAAGGAAAAAGGAATGAAGCTGAAAAATTCGACAAGTTGAAATATGTGCCAAAACTGGTTGTTATGGTTTTTGATCGGGTCCTCAGGAAAGATTCCAATGAAAAGTACGCGCCTGTAGCACGTCTGAAACTTTTTGAAGATTCATGGATTTTTCTTCCACAAGAAGTTCAAAGTCCACAATATGAACGTGTAAGGTACTTTTCTCTTCGGTGTGATTGAAGAAAATGTGTTTGTTGAACAAACCAACCGGGTGTGCGGATGCCTTGGCATGGATTGAACAGCCGCACACTACTTCTCAAAGAGAAAGATAAAGACCTTCGCTGGTGCAATGTGGAAGACCAGCCGGACCCAGTGGTCTGTGATCTTGTTGCTGTGAAGAGATTTCTCAGTAGCTACAAAATCGACTTTGAAGTCCACACCGGGTGGATATCCAGTTTCGGAGAGCGCTCAGATTCCTTGCAATGCATGAAGCAGTTGCAGGATACGGTTTTACATTTCTAATCTCTCTTATTCTTGTCGATTTTTAAGCTGCTTTATGATTTATTATCATCTCGTATAGCACTCTTTGACCAAACACATCGAAATCAAATATCACTTCATACGTGATTGCTTTGATAAAAGGCTTATCGATGTTGTTAAGGTCCACACCGATGACCAACGTGCCGACCTTTTTACCAAAGCATTTGACAAATCAAGATTTGACTTTTTATTATTGGTAAACGGCATTAAGGTCAAGCAAGAGTAAAACCAACATCGGAAAATCATTTTTGTAAATACCTTTGTGTTTTAAATTTTAGCTTAGTTTGTTGATTTTAGGGGGAGTAAATCGAAATTTGAAAATCCAAAAACATCGAAAAATTTCAAAAACACAAAAACAATAGAAAAGCAAAAATGAGTTTCCTGGTGAGCAAAAGAGAAAATGATAGTACATCAGTGGTCTGTCTAAACCTCTTTAAACCTTAAATGAAAAATATGTTAAGCAGCTCTATATAAGATGTATCGGTAGGCTCACAATCATTATAAAGTGTGCAGGGTGATATAAACTTAAATCGACTGAAGACCAGGTGGGAACCATTCATTGGCATATGGTCTTAGTACCGAAATTTCGTTTGAGAGATTGCCGAGGTTCTGAGATATTCGGTCTTTATGCTGCTTATCATCTGGGTATCATGGTTGTATCTTTTACCGAAAAAAAAACGGGGACGCAAGTCTAGATCTTCCATGATACCATACATACGTGTACATATTGCATTCGACCTCAATAAGTGATCAACAATCACATATCCAAACAAAATAAGTGATAATATATCACAGATTCTTTCCAGGAGTCAAGTTCGTCTCTCTGCTGTACGAAAGTACTGACCTGTTCACGGACTTGCTCCTGTGCCCTCATGCATATGAAAATCAAGTTCCTCATCAATAAGTGATTCTATCACATAGGGCTTGTTTTCAATCAAATAAGTGAGTTTCTCACATCATATACGGTCAAACAGATGATAATCGGTATACTCACCGGTAAGATGAACCCTCATGCATACCTTGATACGGGAATGTGTCGTGATGTGGATGAACACCGGTCGGTAAGTATAAATCATACACTAATCGTATCCCCTCGCCATGATTACATCTGATAAGTTGAGCTTATGTGGACAACAATACCGATAATCGTTATAGGATGCTTATCTTAATGTTAACTAATTGAACAAAGAGAGCGTTTTGACATGACCATACACTGATATGATTCTCTTACCCTCGAAACTCACAAAAAGAATGTCTGTAAATATTTATTTAATGCTTTCAGTTTCTGCATCTTGGTATATATTTATTTACTGCTTTCTGTCTTTACATTTGAAATATTCAAAAATTCCAAAAAGATTTTAGGTGTGTTTTAATATAAATTTTCAAAAAGCCAAAAAGATTTTTCTTCCATCTTATTTTCGATTGTACGATGTTGGATCTCGAGTCTTCGTTGCCTGAAACCTGATTGAAAACCAAAATCGACTAAATCTTCATAAATGGTCAGAATTTGCAACTTTTGAAAGTTAAAGACTAAAATTGAACAATTTGTTAAACTTTCAAACTGTCGGACGGTAGTTGAACATGGTCACATGTGTGTCATTTGTTTAATGTTAAATATATTCCAAGCAGTTGTTCTCATTGCGCGTTTAGCTTTCTTGCATGTGCAGATGCTAAAGGCGAAGAGAACATGTTCGATGATAAGCTTCGGAATGAAGACACGACGTGAAGGCACTCAAATGATAAAGATGATCGAGTTGCCGCTGATCAATCACCAACACCACAAGGATCTCAAGCATTGAAGTAAAAAAAAAAAAAATTCACAAGCATAATCAAAGGGGGAGTTTATTGATACACTTCCTAAATACAAGCGGGAGTTTGTTGATACACTTTCTACTTACAACACGTGAAGACTTTGAAGATCCTCCGACATGGAAGACATGGAAGTTGAACCTCACGAGTAGCGTCCAAGGGGGAGTTTGTTGATACATATTTTGTGGACGCGACTCGGCTCGGTTCGACTTGGTCACGACATTCCTCCGTCGTGCGTCCCAGAGTTCAACACGCGAAGCACGGAGCGCCGCGAGTCGGTTCCCGCTGCTACATCATCATGACATCATCATGATGATGTCATGATGATGTCACTATGTTGACTAATCTTTGATTGCATATTGAATTATCAGAATTCAGGTGTATTATGGGAATCAACTTCTTTGGGCCAATAAACATGCAACATGGGCCTGATATTTGTTTGAGTTGGGCTGCCCCAACAAGTGACGAAGACAAAGCCCAGATCCCTCAAAATAACGAAATCACTTTGATTTCGGAGAAGACTTTGGGATTTCGTCTACCATATGGGATTTCGACCATTATCTGATTTCGTTGATGTGTTTCACTATATAAATAGAACTGATAGAACACAGAAAACGTAGAACACACACGAGAGTTTTGAGAGAGTTTGCAAAATACATTTGTAAACATTGCTTTGTAACAGAACCTTTCATACGTATTAATACAGAGGTGTTAATCGGTGAATATTGTATGTCGTGTATTTGCGTGTTCTATCTCGGTTTGCTATCTCGGTTGGATTCCACACAACCGAGGTGGTTTGTATACAAGGATTAGGCGACTAGATCCTCCCCTAGCCGGACCTACACCTTGGTATTTGCCATGGACAAGAACAAACCTTTAGGTAACTTTAGATATTCACTTTTAGATAGGTTTTTCACGTTTTTTTAATCTTCACTTTTTAACATACTATTCTTTTGGATTTAACACTTGTTGGGGAATATTTAAAATAAACGCTTAGATTATCTGAGAGTCGTACAGGACACTTTCAGATTGAAACAATTTGATGGTTTTAATTGTTCAAGAATAAGTATGTAATCTGTAGAGAAATTTGTGAACCAGAAGAATGACTAAATGAAGATTATTTCTAATTTAGGGCTGAAGGGTCATTAACTACCTCATATTTACATGCAATTTTCGTAAAATTAAGCTGCCCCTTGGACCCTGCTACAAGGGGTGTTGCCCCCGGACCCGGGCAAGGGGGCGTTGCCCCCTTGAAACTCCCATTGGGGCTTCGCCTCTAAGGACTAAAAAGGTTCCCTGATACTTAAAATTATAATAAACTCAAACAAGTGTGTACTCTCAAATTCTCCCAATTTATTTGATGTACATCACGATACACTATGGTTAACAAGTGAATCCAATTACACTCAAATCTAATTTAAAATAGGTATCGGAGAAACTCAGTTTCATGCTGTAATGTCACATGGACTGCAACCGGTAGGCCCAGCATACAAGGTGGTATCTTTTGAAAAAAACCATGTTTTGTCAAAGCTCACTGTAAGAAAAAAAGGATCACATGAGAAGCTTGATGGTGAAATAATTTTGATACAAGCTTCTGAGAATGTAGTTATTCTTTACCTTACTACAATGCTTATTATTTGGCTTTCTGTTGCAAGTTTCATAATAGAGGTAACACAGTATGGTCACAGCTCTATGATGTAGTATTTTCTCTATGTAAACTTAAAAAACATTGGTAAAAATGTTCAAACTTTAAAAAAGGAAATTTACAAAACGAGCCATTGACCAAACCTACTTTCAAAACTAGCCACCTCCCGCGTGCTTGGAGCAACGAATCATGCACGGGATGTGTCTTTGGAGAGATTTCATGCACAGGATGCGTTTTGGAGAGATTTCATGCATGGGATGCGTTTGTGGGTCCACCTCATGTGTCTGTGGGTCCACCTCATGTGTCTGTGGGTCCTCATGCGTATGTGGGTCCACCTCATGCGTCTTGGATTATGCAACTTTTGAAAACGCCATGTGTCCATTTTTTATTGGATTTCAATGCTCCAAAGATGCATCCCGTGCATGATGCGTCGCTCTAAGGACACGGAAGGTGGCTGGTTTTGAAAGTGATTTTGGTCAATGGCTAGTTTTGTAATTTTCCCTTTAAATATGTTGACTACATTGACCTTTCGCTCATGTGGCACTCACATGGTGCTTGGTTGGTATATGAAAATTGGTCTAACTTATAAGATAGAAAGGAATGATTTTATCATTTTTGAAGAGAGAATGTTCTGTTCTTTTGAATATAAATATGACCATACTATGTTACATTTTTTTGTTCTAGTATTTTTCTCTGAAGTCATGATTAATCTTTCATAAATAATGACAGCTAGGAGACATGATCAGCTCTTATCCTTTGTTCATTGGGGTAACAAAAAGAAGAAAATGCACCATTGGGAATAAAAGAATTGGATGGATGACTTATCTTTCATTCCATGAAGTAAGACTGTAAGTAAACAATTTTCTTCTACTTTACAAAGTTATATCTTTTTTTTCTTTCACATTGTCATTTGTTATAACTTATAAGTCAACTTACAACTAGAAATGTTGCACCACAGCTTGAATATTATGCTATGTTTGCTTGAATATTATGCTATGTTTGTTTAAATAAGCTAATCCTAAACTGGCTATTTCACCCTAAACTTATCATATTATAACAAATTACTACATCCAAACATTGAAAACTGGTTGTCTTCAATCTAAAAACGTAATGACCAGATAATCTATTCCAAAACACAAGCCCTTAGACGCGGCTGGTCGCGTCACATATCAAGATATCCAGTTTTGGTATTATTTGAGTTAACCGAATCACTTTTGTACAATATGAGTATAATGACATAGAAGGATTTTACATTAAAATTACACTTTTACCTGTTAACCCGTTTTCATTTTATTTACTTAGAAATAAAAAATATAAACACACAGAAATGATTAATAACTAAATGGGTCAAAAAATGTCACCTCTTAACTATAACCATTATCATGCAGGTCTGTTAATTATGAAGAGCTTTTTAATGATTATATGGGCATAAAAAAAGGCGATACCTTGCGTTTTTACCACCCAAATCTCACCACTGCTTTATCTTCTGTCGCCAATGCCGCAAACCATATGAGATCTTTCAAGAAAGGGAGCACCACTAGCGGTGATAAGCATGAGGTGTTTGGCGGTATTATTTTCACTTCTTTTGGTCGGGGTGAGCCATTATTCGGCCAACCAAACGTTGACAGCTCACCTTTTTTGGACAACTGTCCTAGCATGACCCTTGGCGGGACATATTCTGGCTGGGTGTTGGGGCGTGGAGATTTAAACATGTATGCTACAGAATCTCGAGAAGAAAAGGCGGTGCGTAGTTTCATGCATGAATGCGGTGCTGTCTGTTTAATCATGTCTTATACCGGATAAAAAGGGAATTGTGGTGTTTGGTTGGGCTTTGACATCTACTCTATTTACTTTTGCATTTTTTTTTTGCTTTCATGTTTCTTTTGCTGTTTGGATCTCCTTATTTTCTTATCAATTGTTCAATAATAAGGTTGCAAATCTCATTGTTTCAATTTTGTTTTTCAATCATTGACTCATTTGTTATTGGTAGGGTTTTTCTACTAGGAATTTTTATTTGTAAGTTGAACCATTTCTAGTTTGGTTGTTGTATATGAGTTTATATGTGTAATTGTTATATATTGTTTGTAGAAATGAGTGATGTTGAGAGAGGTGTGATGTGAATTATCTTATTTGCAATTTTGTAGAATGAAGTTTGAGTTTATAAAACGAAATATGGATGTTGCAATTTACCATTAGTGATAAATATTTGATAGAGGATTTTTTTCAACTGTCTGCTTAATATTTTATGTGTATAAAACTGTTGTTCTTGTTGAATTTTTGAAGAGTGGAGATCATAGAATAAGTGGTAAGATGATAGAGTGACTTTTGTTTGGATACTCATATGTTGTTCTTGTGTAGAGGTGTACAATAAACTGGTTCGTTTAATAACCGGTTATTTTTCAAAAAAAAAAAAAAGAAAGAAAGAAAGAAAAACTTGTTAGTGGTTTAATGTGTTCGGTAACCGGTCTTTTCCTATTAATTAAACAGTTTTTTTTTTCTGATTTTTTTTCAGTTAACTAGGAATTGGCTAAAAACCGGTTTCTGAACCTACGGCTAACAAAAACCACTGACCGGTTACTCAATCGGTTATTAACCGGTACAGTATCAGTTATTTAATCGGTTATCTTGTGTACCGATCTATTTTTGTGAAAAGGTTTTCATTAACTGTTCTAAATTGTACTCACCCTAAGACCATACGGTGTGGAGGGGCCTGAAAAATGGGCGTTATCCGACACGTGAAGGTCACGTCAACTTGAGTCAGAAAGGGGGCGTGGAGCAAAAACGGGAGTATGGAAGAGTGGTGTTATTCGACACGTGACACATTTTTTTATCGTTAAATTACATTTGAAAATTCTACAAAATCTATTTAATTTATAAAAATACAATAATAGTAATTTAACAAATAACGTTAATAATTAAACATTGCATATTTAAAAATAAAAACCATTATATAATTTAAAAAAAACAAACGACATAAAATAAAAAAAAAGATTACATAACTAATATAAAACTTAAAACTTAAAAATTACTACATTAAAATCTAATAATCTGGCAAGCCGAAACATGACGGAATTCACTGTTGTGTTTGTGCCTGAAGTTGATGAGAGCGAATTGTATGATGTTGTCCTCCCCAAGGTCACCGCCCGCGTTTTCCACCACGGTGTGAACTCGAATCTTTCGCAATTCAAACTGATAACCCTAAAACGAGAAGAAAGCGAGTCCACTGTTCGGGTGGTGTCACCCCTATGCACGCAAAAGTGTTGTAAAATTCTCCACCAAAACGGACCACTCGAACGGTTACGCGGCGTGTAGTGGCTCAAGCCTTTGACCCACGACTCGCACAATGCGACATCCTCTTCTTCGGTCCAATGAATGGTTGACATTTTCGGTTTTGTGAAGTGGAAATGGGAGAGTGGTTATAAAAATTTGGGTGAAATGTGAGTTTTTTTTTTTTTTTGTGAAAAAAAAGGAAGACGTGATTTATATAGGGTAAATTTTGTTTTTTAAAAAGTTTAGTTTTTAAAATTTTAAAATTAACCGAATTGAAACGTGCTATGTCCACGCCAATTGAAACGTGCCATGTCAACGCAAATTTGGTCTCAACACCTGTGGGGATCTCCACCGCCAAATGACCCACGCCATCCTTCACGTTGTGGTCGGCCTGGTGTACACGGCGTTGACAAACTTCCACGTGACTTGTAAACACCCACACCGTGTGGTCTAAGCAAAGCAAATTATAGGTAGCATTTGGTCCATTTACTATAAATGAGTCGATGTTGGTAGATCGATCTCTAAAGAATCAAAAGGGTTGAAAGATCGATCTCTAAAGAATCAAAAGGGTTCACTCTTTAAGGATTTAACTAAATAGGAACTAGACTGGATTAGTAAAAAACATGTTAAAAGTCGGCCCAAATATATTCAAATGCATAGAAATATCGACTTTCTAAAGACTAGATTTAATGAACACCTTTCCTCTCCTACACATATATAATTAGTTATATAAACGGTTGGACCGTTCTGATTCTTCAGCACTGCACGGACTTTATATATACTCCCTATATAGACAGACCATTCTCCTCGATTTCACTCATAACTCGAAGCAGGTTCGACTCATAGTAAGGTAACACTGTGAACACAACCTTATTCTGGTATGTTACATGTATGTGTTTTGATTAGATAACCGGGTTGTTTGAGTTTAAATCGATTTTATCTTGTCTAAATTTTTAGTCAGTGATAATTGACAAAACTAAGAATTATTTAAGCTATCTCATTGCTTTGGTTGAAAGATTATTGATTAAACTAATTTTTAATTTGGATTATAGATCCAAGTTTCATGTTAGGTTTAGTTGGCTAATTGAGTTGAATGACATATGAGTTTTGGGTTTTAAATTTTAATTCTAGGCTTTTGTTTTTATGAACACTTAAAAAGTACTTGATTTTCAAGTAATTATGTTTCCGATAGTTAAACTTTTTTTTGTAATTTCAATACTACAAACTGAATATATTACAGTTATATATTATAATTATATAATCTTTGTGTACAGCTACGTATTTGAAAATGTCAAGCGTTACAACAACACCAGTAGGTATTGATCTTGGAACAACATACTCATGTGTTGCAGCCTGGTTTGATCAACACGACCGTGTTGAGATCTTCCCTAACGAACAAGGTTACATGATTACTCCATCGTATGTGGCTTCTAACGGCAGAGACCTTTTAGTTGTTGAGAGTGCTAAAAACCAAGTCACCAGAAATCCCACTCGAACTGTTTTTGGTAAGTTGATTTGATGAACAACTTTGATATTTTTAAACAACAATAATCATACCTTTAAGTTTTAACCTTTGTTTAGTATATTTCAGATGTTAAGCGTTTAATGGGAAGCAGATTCAGTGATACCAGATTGCAGCAAGACATACAATCATGGCCTTTTAAGGTAATTAAAGGATCTAATGATAAGCCGGTAATTGTACTTGAACACAAGGGTGTAGACATGGAGTTTTCACCTGAAGAAATATCTTCCATGATTCTAAAGAAGTTGAAAGAGGCTGAGGAGGCGTTCCTAGGAACCACTGTTAGAGATGCAGTGATTACCGTTCCTGCATATTTCAGTGACAAGCAACGACAAGCAACAAAGGTTGCTGGTACACTGGCTGGCCTCAATGTCATGCGCTTGATCAATGAGCCCACAGCAGCTGCAATTGCCTATGGTCTAGACAAGTTTTCCGACCCAAACCACCCAAATCAGAAAAACGTTTTCATATTTGATTTGGGTGGAGGGACATTTGACGTGTCACTTCTCACTATTAGTAAGGACGGAACCATACGTGTTAACGCAGTGGGGGGTGATACTCATTTGGGTGGAGAAGATTTTGACAAAACAATGGTTGATTATTGTGTACAAGTATTTAAGAAAAGACAAAACAAGGATATCAGTGAAAATGCAAGAGCAATGGCGAGATTGAAAGTTGCATGTGAAAAAGCAAAGAGGGAGTTGTCCTCGACATTTGAAACTTCCATTGACATAGATTGCTTGTATGATGCGATTGATTTTTCATTAAAGGTTACTCGGGTAAAGTTTGAGAAGCTAAATGCTTGTTTTTTTAACAAGTGCATCCAGCATGTGGAAAATTGTTTAAGAGATGGGAAAATGCAAAAAAATAATGTTGATGATATAGTCCTTGTTGGTGGGTCAACAAGGATTCCCAAAGTACAACAAATGATTAGGGAGTTTTTTGACTCGAAACCACTTTGCAAGAATATTAAAGCGGATGAAGCTGTTGCTTATGGTGCGGCATTGTTGGCTGCAAAGTTAAGGGGGAACAACAATAAAGTTGTGAATGATTTGATACTTCTAGATGTCACTCCTTTATCCCTTGGTGTCAAAGAGTATGGAGGACGTATGATTGTCCTAATCCCAAGAAATACACCAATACCCACAACGAGGGAAAAAATTGGTGTTACAACGTTTGAAAACCAAGAACAAATACGAGTACCAGTGTATCAGGGTGAGTGCGATGAAGCGGAAGACAACATATTCCTTGGTGAATTCATTATTCATGGCGTTCCACCAGCCCCTCCAGGTAAGGAAAGATTGAAGGTTTGCTTTAGCATAGATGCCAATGGTATTCTTGATGTCTCAGGTGAGTTGGTATCTACCAGTGATAAAAAAAATCTAGTGATAACTGAGAGTGGAAGTTTGTCTGGCTATGACATTGAGAGGATGTTGAACAAGGTTGAGCTATGAATTCTAATAATGGAATAAGGAATAAAACGAGAGCTTAATAAAGTTTCCACTTTTAAGATGTTTGCTTTGTTTTTTTTTTTTTTTTATCAACTTCAAATCTATATATTATATATTGCTTTTAGACCATGTGTAGTGATACACGTGAATAAAGCCCCTATCTATGGCCATTTTACGACACGTGTCATCCCAGTCAGCAAAGGGGCATTATGGGCGTTTTTCACAAATGAGCGTAGTGGGATAATGCCCAATAATGCCCCATCAATGATTACCTAATTAATATTTTCTTGGTTATTTTTTTAATTTAAATATAAAGGTATTTGAGTTGGAATTACATGATTGGCCAAGTAAGGTGAAGAAAGGCGTGGTTTGAAACACGTCTGGAAGCTTTTTTTGAAAGAAAAAGCCCAAAAACACCCCGGGGGTGGGGCTACGGCGTGATGGGGCGTGATTGGGGGAGAAAAACGCCAGAATCATGCCCACTACGGATGGTCTTATGGATGATGTCTCATGTCTATACAATGCACAGCTATGATTCTTGTGAATATATGCTATTGCTAACAACCAAAACATATAGTAATAAAAATTAGAATGACTCGGATGTTGTGTATGCTCATATTACAAGTTCGGTTTCAAAGTTTGAAAATTTACATTTTTGGTCCATACTCTTAACAACGGGAAACATCGATGGTCCCTGAGTGGATGAACGGGATGTTGGAATTTCGAATTAAAGGTTCCTTCGCGTGCAAGGCAAGGAAACTAATTAAGGAGTGGATAATTAATTATTATTATCATGTCCTAAAATACATAGATTTTTAGCAATCCTAGTTATAATCTAATAGGTGTGTTTAGATTATAAATACCATGTTTTGGTGAAGGGGTAAGGTCCCAAAAACCTTGTAATAAGTACTTGGGACCATACCACAAACTCGTCTCTCAAGCCCTATTTACCTTGCGCGGTCGCGCACTGGTTTTATAAAAGAAAGGCTTAAGGCAGATAGCAGACGACACCCGCGCGCCAAAAGGAAATCATAAATCCTTGCGCTTTCATAAAGGATGAAAATCCTAAAGACAAGCACTTCTGCTTAATAATATCCAGACTTGGATATTATTTACTTAACTGATACCACATGGTAAAGAATCACACCAGATTACAATAGTAATCTTCTAGAAAACTTAATCGTGCACCACCCAGACGGTTACAACCGTCTGAGCCACGTGTCATCTCCCCAACCTCCTTTAGAGTCACGGTGATGGCATGGAAATAGAAAGAAATCATCACTTGTCCACTTTCCACGTGGCAATACCCCAGTCTTTGATCTAATCAACGATCCGTGTGCTCTCACGTCGGATCAAAGGAATTAACGATGGAGAAAAATAACCGCTACGGCGTTATCATCTTCCGTTAACTTTTCAATAACAGGTTTTCCCTCCCAAAATTCCCGGCTATAAATATGAGAATAAATCAGGTATGAAACCCAAGTTACACACACTTCTTCAATACATCTTCTTCTTCATAACCCATACTTATTCTCACACCGGAGTCGGGTCAAGGAGAGAACCCCTTTCTCCCCTTGGCGAGGCTAACGGTGCTTCTTTTTTGCAGAGTTTTATCGGAGAAGAAGGTCAATCATAATCGAATCAAACGAGAGAGAACAAACCCCTTTATGCAGATCCAAACCCCCTAGATATTTCGATCCCGGTCGTTGATCTAGTGTTTCTTCATTGGCGCACACCGTTTTTCTCTGTTTCATCCAATTTTCTCCCGTTTTTTGATCTACCCTGTTGATTCCATTTGCATATGGAAGAAACGTCGTCTCATCGGCAAACCGGCCCTCGGCCGAACGTCGTAAACAATTTTCAGGTTGAAGGAATTCCAGAAGATGCCTCGGATGACAACGGGGTTCAATCCAATCGAGAAAATGAACCTGTCACTCCAGGGGTGCTACCAGAAAACCCTGTTCACTCAATTCTGCCTCCAGGAGAAACTCCAATCTCCTGGTATGTCAGGTCTCAAGGGGCACTAAATGCAGTATACACACAATTGTGTGCACAGACTGCTCCCTTAACTCAATCACGGAGGCCAGGATCTCATGCTAATGCTTCCCAACGGGAGGATCCATCTTACAAGAATACAGAAGTTTACTCCAGATCTACTTAAAAACATGAGTACACTCAGTCAGGAAGTTATCAGAGAGAGTATCGTGACGAAGCACACCCCCACCGCAGACAATCAGTCCATACCAGGCCGGGTCCTCAACGAAATACTCACACCGATGAAACTGATCCAACCTATCGTGTGAGTGAGAATACCAGTGTGTTTAACCGCTTGCAGCCCAATTACAACAAATGCAGACCTTGTGCGGTTTACAACCCAGAGGCCGAGCATAATTATGATTTGATTTACAGCCCTGCGGAAGTAGCGGAAAATTCGAAATTCATCATGGGAATAGCCCTCGCGCCGCTTGAGAAAGCAAAATTACCATCTAATGTGGGAAAGTTCAACGGGTTGACGGACCCGGATGATCATCTAAGAGTATTTACCAGCGCAGGATTGGTTGGGGGCTGGACCCTCCCATTATGGTGCCATCTGTTCGTACAGACCCTAACCGGCGCGGCAAGAATCTGGTTCGATAACTTACCAATCGGACAGATCGCATCGTGGAAAGATCTGCGTGAAAAATTTCTGACACATTTTAGCCAACAACGGCGTTCCATTCGCGATACATCTGATGTAATGAACATTTGGCGCCACGATGATGAAAATCTGGAGGACTTTATCACCAGATACAACAAAGAAGTATTGGAGATTGGCGGTGTTCATGAGAAACTAATCCGCGCTCAATTCAAATACGCGGTTAGGTGCGATTACATGATTAAGGTCTTATCCGGAACAGAAGGCCTCCCGAAAAGCTGGGAGAAGGTAATGGCAGCGGCAAAAGTTTATGCTCAAACTGAAAAGAACCTTACCACGAATAGGCCGCCGCCACCACATAATAGACCCGCTGACTTAGGCTCCACTGGCGGGAGAAAGTTAAGAAGTCATGGCGTGATTCTGGCTCGACAAATCATTCGACTAAAGATGCTCGAGCAACGATCAACAAACTTACCGCGCAAAGGGAGACCAGACAGGAGAATAGGGAGAGACAGTGGACTCCCTTAACTAAGACCCCGGTGGAAGTTTTGAGTACTGAAGACTATCAATTTAAACCTCTGATCCCCATGAAAAACAAGCGTGGACAAGACCCTGCCTAATATTGCGAGTATCACAAGGACAGCGGTCATACCACTAACAACTGCATTTCTTTACGCACAGAGATAGAAAAAGCCCTCAAGAGCGGCGAGCTCACACATTTGCTCCAAAATGTGCGAAAAGAAATAAAGCAGATAACTAGGGGTGAGGAGGGCCCAAGCAAAAGGGCGAAAACTTAAGAGACAACTCTATGAATTCCCCGCGGGAAAACAAGATCTATCAAACGAAGCGGGAAAGTTAGAGAGTAAGTTAAGTTTCATATATTTATATTAGCAAACTTTGTAATAGCCCCTGTGCTCTATCCCTAAATAAAATAACAAAGTTTCTATTATTTGGATGTTTTTCTTACAAAGTGCATGCAATTTCTCTTAGTAAGCGCAAAAACATTATGGTAACTACAAAACAAAGCCTCATGAACGGTCAGTGATTACGTCACAAACGACCATAAGTTCACACATGAGCTTTATACCAACTTTATTCGCCTTACTCAATAAAAGTAATCGTATTCATGCAAAATATTGTAAAACGAAAAACATGACATACTATTCTCGGCGTACAAACACGTCCTAAAAACTATCAAATACGGCAGTGTTTTAGTTACTTGCGCAACAGCGCACCAACAAAGAAAGGGATATACATCCCAAATATCACAAGAAAATTGTTCAATACATTTTCAACCTACGCCAAATCTTCACCCTCATCCGGAAAGATTTCATTTAGTTGTGCTACGTGATCATCAGATTGCAGCACAACATTTATCAGATCCATAACCGGAAGGTGCAAGTTGTTAAATTATGCTTTTAAAGCTGCAAGAGCAGCACCAGTATCGACACCATAAGTTGCAGATTTGCTGATATCCCAATCAACCTTCAAAACGCTATTTACATGATGAGAGCATTCAGCATATCCTTGGGCGTACCTGTCTCTTCGCGCAGCAACAACTAAACACGCAACGGTTTTATCCAACTCCTCATAATTCAGTACTGATTCAGCAACCTATGAAAATAGATAAGGGTAAATAAAGGCGCATAAACAGGCCCACGAAAAAAAAAGGGGCAAACAACTTACACAAGCAATTCCACGATCTTTTAGCCATGCCATATCACTCTTTAAAGGTTCAAGCTCGCTCTCCGCCGTGGCTCGCGCCGTTTCAGAGTTTTCCAATTTATCTTCGGTTTCGGTCAAACGGCGCGAGGTTTCAGCCTTCTCAGAATGCACAAGCTCCAGATCCTTTTTAAGTTGTTCCTGGTCAGAAAGCAAAGCAGTAAGTTCTTCCAACTCTTTATCTTTAAGAGCAAGAGTGGCGCAAGCTTGTACCTCTCGTTGCTCACTGCGCTCCCTATGAGAACGCGCTTCTTCTAGCGCAGCTCCTGCATCAGCATTCTCCTTTTTCAACCTTTCTATCTCCGCATCCTGTTTCTTCAGTTTTTCAAACTCAGCCTTGAGATTATTGATGACATTGCGAAGGTTTACCTTCTCAGCATTATCTTTTTCGCAAATTCTCTTCCAGTTTTTGCGTTCTTCGGAAAGGAGGGCAACATCAGCTTCCGCTTTCCTCTTCCAACCTGCAACAGACCACTCCTTGGTTTTACGATCGGCCTCAAACTTGGCTTGATCAGCTTCCAATTTAGCTTTTAGCTGCGCTAAGCGCCTTTCATCACTAGCAAACTTCTTCTGGGAAACCCTAAAAGCTTCCCAATCCTTGTGCATACTATACCACTCACGCACTATGCGATGAGTGGTAGAAACATGAGAAGCAGTCTCCTCAAGGTAAGCTTGATAAGTTTGTTCATAAGACCGGCTTTCTTGAAACTTGATCTCCCCAGGCGGAAATATTCCCTGCAGCCAATCTCGACACACATGCCAATCCGAGAAGGTGTCACCCTTCTTCAAATTCCAAACAGGGGCATGAAGCTCAGAAGCATCTTTCTCCGAGTAAGTCCTGTAATAGTAATCCCCCAGGGTTTCCTCTGGGCGGATTGGAGAATTTTTATCAACACCAGCAAATGAACTTTGCTCCTCAACATTAACCTTCTCAACACGCTCAGGCATAACATCAGAAGGTTTAGGGGAAAAAGTTGAAGTTTTGTCAGCAGTTTGTTCTTTCCCCAGGTCCTGAGCAACAGTTTCAGGGGTTCGTGGATTCTCAGCACCATCCACAACCCCTGGATTAACAACATTTTCAGCACCTGCAGTAACATCAACAGGCCTATCAGCCTCAACAGTCTTCTCCACATCACCATCAGCAACCTCCGTAGTCTTTAACTGGTCAACAACAGAAGCACGCGGAGGGGTGAGTGGAAGCTCTTCATTAACCACAGATTGCGGCTCTGTGGGAACAGGGGAAACAGGGGTTTCTGGAAAAAACAACAAAACCTGTAAATATCTGATACGCATAAGGAGGAAAAGCAAAAGACAACACTTACTAGGAGCAGATTCCGAAATAAAAGCATCCAGATTGCCCTTCCTGGTAATTTTCTTCCGCTGGATTTTCTTTGAGGGCCGATCTTCAGCGTCAGTATCAGCTTGTTTTCTTTTGCCCGTTTTCCTCGGCACTAAGTGTTCAGGGCTAGATTCCAAGTCAATGGGATCATTTGGATTGGATGGAGGGATATCAGCAGTATCTCTCGGTTCAGGTTTTGGCCTCCTAACAGTAATTGTAGACGTAAGACCCTCCAGAGAGTTAGAAATCACCACATAATCACACCAGGAGTCAGAGGAACGGCGCATACCTTTCTTCTCTCCTCCAACATTTTTTGTCTTCAAAGATTGAGCTTTATCAGTTTCGTTCTTCTTCGGCGCAGAAGTAGAAGTCGTCGCGCGCCTCTTCTTCTCAGGGCCTATACCCAAGTTTGACAACTCACCTACGGAAGCGGAAAAAACATTTTTACTCAAAAGCGCAAAAGTGAACAGTAAACCAATATGCACATAACTTACCAGCACCAGCAACAGGCTGAACAGACAGATCCGCATCTCGCGGAAGAACAAAATTCTTCACAATACGATGGTACCAAAGCTCTTCATCAGGCTTCTTCTTAATGGTACCCATCTTTCCGCCTTCTCTCTTGAACGCGACAACATACAGCGAAACAACTACAAGGGAAGAAAGGCAAGTTCAAAAAAAAAAAAAAGAGAGAGAAGAGGGAAAAACCCCAATCTTACCGTGCCCATCCTCCGTATACACCGGCTTGTCATCACGGTCCATTTTCCAATTCAAACTCATGCTGGCCCCAACAAGAGCTTTCTCCGGCAAAGCGATATTGGGAACATCCTTCAGATCTTGATACCAGTTCTCGTCAACAGGGGTCTGAATTGTTTCGACAGGAACATCTTCTTTTCCCCTTAAAACCATCCTCACCGGAATCACTCTGGCTTTGATAAAGAAATTTTTTTGCTTCCAGTCATGGAAAGACTTTGGAGGATGTTGCAAAATCTTCTTTGCAGATGATCTCTGAACAAAAGAATAAAACCCTTGAATACAATGCATTTGGTAAAAAAACCCTAAATCGAGGGATTGTCGGCTCGATATGCATCGTTCGGCACACAAACTCAAAATGTCGAACCCTAACCATGCCAATAGGGTGCAATTGGGAAATATGTAACTTGTAATACTCAAGGATTTCAAGGAAGAATCTGGTTACAGGCAAATGAAAGTTGCCTTCACAGAAAAAATCCCAAAAAAGGGTGATATACCCAGTCGGAGCATCCGTTGCCGTTTGCCCCTCTTCGGGGTACAGAGCACCCCAGTTCTCCGGAAATTTAAGGTTCCGAACCAAACCATCAAAGGTCGCTCTAGGCCATTTTAACGGTGGAAGTTCAGCAGACATTTCTTCAGATAGGTCTTCTTGGTGTTCTCCGGTTGACATAAGAGAAAGAAATGATAAACCTTTTCTCAAACAATTAATGAAGAAAGGAAGAAGAAAAGTTTTTCAATAAAGCAATGATTAAAGAGGAAAAGGGGCAACTCAAACAAACTTATATACTCACCGCAATAAATAGCATCGGTAATCGCCACAGCACCTTTTCCGGATATCACAGTTACCCAAGCGACAGAGCGAGTGAAGATCAACACAAACGCGAGTACACGCGCACGTGCAAAGCACGGACAGTAAGGGACAACTGACAGCGACAACCTGTCACTCAGTCTTTACTGCACCAGTCCCACCTAAAGTCAAAGATTTTCAAAATCTTTATAATAAACAAAGAAAATCTTCTCTTAGAAGATTCCCCATTTTCGCGCCAAAAAGCATTTCCTTCTCATAAGTCCAGTGCTCCACTTACTTGCATAAGAGCAACACTAGACTGGGGAGACTTGAAGGGGTAATGTCCCAAAAACCTTGTAATAAGTACTTGAGACCATACCAAAAACTCGTCTCTTAAGCCATCTTTACCTTGCGCGGCCGCGCACTGGTTTTATAAAAGAAAGGCTTAAGGCAGATAGCAGACGACACCCACGCGCCAAAAGGAAATCATAAATCCTTGCGCTTTCATAAAGGATGAAAATCCTAAAGACAAGCACTTCTGCTTAATAATATCCAGACTTGGATATTATTTACTTAACTGATACCACATGGTAAAGAATTACACCAGATTACAGCAGTAATCTTCTAGAAAACTTAATCGTGCACCACCCAGACGGTTACAACCGTCTGAGCCACGTGTCATCTCCCCAGCCTCCCTTAGAGTCACGGTGATGGCATGGAAATAGAAAGAAATCATCATTTGTCCACTTTCCATGTGGCAATACCCCAGCCTTTGATCTAATCAACGATCCGTGTGCTCTCACGTCGGATCAAAGGAATTAACGATGGAGAAAAACAACCGCTACGGCGTTAGCATCTTTCGTTAACTTTTCAATAACAGGTTTTCCCTCCCAAAACTCCCGGCTATAAATATGAGAATAAATTAGGTATGAAACCCAAGTTACACACACTTCTTCAATACATCTTCTTCTTCATAACCCATACTTATTCTCACACCGGAGTCGGGTCAAGGAGAGAACCCCTTTCTCCCCTTGGCGAGGCTAACGGTGCTTCTTTTTTGCAGAGTTTTATCGGAGAAGAAGGTCAATCATAATCGAATCAAACGAGAGAGAACAAACCCCTCTATGCAGATCCAAACCCCCTAGATATTTCGATCCTGGTCGTTGATCTAGTGTTTCTTCATTTGGGTATTAGGGATTGTATGAGTCAAGTTTTGTGATTGTTTCTTGACATTAATAAAATTTGGGTGCTTGGCCAAGTTGTTTTTGTTTTCCGTTTTCGTTATTGTTCAATACCGATTCATCGTGGAATACGAAATTAAATAATATTTTATTAGATATGAAATTTCACCGGTGCTCGCAAGAACAAGCCGTATACCGAAGAACCGTTGGAACGGACGTCTTATTAATCGGCGTGTACGTGGACGATTTAATTGTGACGGATTCAAATTTGAAACTTATTATGGAGTTTAAGCGCGGGATAGCTAAAAACTTTGAAAATACTGACGGGATAAAAATTAAGCAAGAGGCGTATGCAAAGAAAATACTGACGGAAGCCGGTATGATTAACTGCAATCCTACTAGTGTTCCCATAGACCCGAACGTGGAAGTTTCTAAATTTGAAGATGAAGAAGATTTTGATGCAACGAGATATTGAAAGATTGTCGGGTGTCTCCGGTACCTTTTACATACTCGACCAGATTTGGCGTTTTCGGTCGAAGTAGCTAGTCGGTACATGTAATGTCCGAAGCAATCTCATGCAGCTCTCATCAAGCAAATTCTTCGCTATTTAAAAGGTACTTTTAGTTATGGCATTACCTATACTCGAGGAGAAAATGTTGGTCGGTTACAGTGATAGTAGTCACAACATAAATCCTGACGATGGAAGAAGTACTACGGGACACGTGTTTTATTTTGGGTCTTCCCCAATTACTTGGTGTTCTCAAAAGCAAAGTGCATTTGCTTTATCATCGTGTGAGGCGGAGTATATGGCGGCTAGTGCAGCCGCGTGTCAGGCGGTTTGGCTAAAAGAATTGATTGGTGAATTACTAGACAAGAAAATTCAAGCGGCGGTGTTACGTGTTGATAATACATCGGCGATAGCTCTCGCGAGGAACCCGGTTTTCCATGGAAGAAGCAAACACATAAAATCCCGGTTTCACTACATTCGGGAATGTGTTGATCGTGAAGATATCGTGGTCGAGCATGTTAGTGGCATTGATCAAAAGGCGGATATTTTGACGAAGGCTCTTCGGAAGATCAAGTTCAAGGAGATGACTGAAAAGCTTGGAGTTGAAGACTTGTCAGATACGAGTTTGAAATTCCGGGGGTGATTGTTGGAAATTTCGAATTAAAGGTTCCTTTGCGTGACCGGAGGACGATCAAGCTCAATGAAGAACCGAACACGATCAAGAAACAAGCTTCCGCATGACGTCTCGTTGTTACTTTTAAATGACGAACTTATTTACATTATGTTGTAAACTTTTAAATTGTAAAATGTTGATACATATTAAGTGGACACGACTCGGTTCGGTTCGACTCAGCTAGGTTCGATTTGGCTCGGTTAGGTTCGGCTCAAGCCCGACGTCACGACATTCCTCCGTCGTGCGCCCCAGAGATCGACACGCGAAGCATGAAGAGCCGCGAACCTTTCCCGTCGCCACATCACCATGACATCACCATGTAGATGTCATGATGATGTCATAATATGACTTATCTATGCATGGTTTCAATTCCATGTGAATTCAACAATTTAGTGAAAGTTGTCATACTATGTATATATCATATTATAAGAAAATTGCCTTATTAATATGTTTCCATGCATATGACAAAGTTTCATTTGGAACATGCATATGACGAAGTGTCAATGAAGGTTCGTCGAAGATATACATGTGACGAAGGTTGAAGACTTCGTCACATTCCAAGGTTCGTCCAGATTGTTGCTGCCGAAGCCTTATAGCGAAGAACTCTCAAGGTTCGTCCAGATTGTTGAATTTTTGTCAGGACTTTCTGATGGTTCGTCGCCCAGGTGTAAAGTTCGTCAACTTGTTCTATTATATAAACAGCAAACAGCAGACAAACTGGTGTGAAAGTCTGAATAGATTTGAGAGCGAACACACTGTAACACACACACTGAGAGAGTTTACAGAGCGTATTTGTAAACATTTTACTGTAACCGTTTCAAGTATTAATACATTTGAGTGTTAATTGTTGAACCGTGTTTGTCGTTTTCGTGTTCTAACTTGGTTTAACTTACCCGCTTGGATTTCGCACTCTTGGGTTCATCGGAAAATAAGGAATAAAGGTTAACTCGATCCTCTGGGTGGACCTACAATTGATATCAGAGCATTGGCTCGATTCCTTGTTAAAACCAAGTTGTTTTCTTGTGATTTTAAGGATTTTTAAGAGTTTTTCTTGTGTTTTGAGTGTAAGGATCATACTTTTTCTGGAAAAACTGTTGTTAAAATCTTGAAAATCTCTTTGTTTTGCTATTAGTTTTTACAAAACCTTGTTATATTTCATGTATCCATGCTAAAATTTGGTTTTGAGTAAACTTTTGTGCAAAAATTGTTGTTCGGAATCTTTTCGGCACCGGAAAACTCATGGGCTTCACCAGGATATTCATCATGTTCATCGTTTTATTCAAAGTGTTCTTCAAATATATATGTGTTTGATCTTTGTTTGGTAAATCGGTGAAGTGTTTGTGATTAAAATAGATTAAGTTGAATATTGTGTACATTGATATGATGAATATTTGAAAAGCAGGTTCTGAAGGTAGAGTGTACTTGACTTTTTTGCCAAAAGGAAACTTCTGTGTCAGAAGATTTGATTTTGAAATATCTTTCTGTCTGGTCACATTTGTCAATGAAGGTTCAGCGACGAATCCTCCAACCTTCGTCATATATGAAAGTGACAAAGATTTGATTTTCTTTAAAAAAAAAAGGAGATGACTTTCTTTTTAGGCTTGCAAGTGCAACAAACGAAGTCTGGGATTTTCATCCATCAGACTAAGTATGTTCAAGACATTCTGAACCGATTCCAGATGTCCGACACATTGCCCATTGGTACCTGTCACACCCCAACCGATGGCCGAATCATCGGAGCACGACACTGAGCTAAGCAGATTGTCCAGAAGTTGCCACAACAATTATCAAAACTATTCAATTTAAATAATACGTCCCATACCGTATCTCAAACAGTCAAATAATTATTACAAACAAACATCAAGACAAATATTCTGTTCCGATAACTCAGATTTAAATAAGTAGCAATTGTTTATCTGCTTCTAGAGACCCCTGATTCGTTATCTACAGACAACTATTTGTTGGGCTCTAAAGCTTTATTCTAGCTTCAAATTCCTACCACATGTGCGTCCTAAGCACCTGTCACATACGTTAAAGTAAAGTCAATACATAAAATGTAAAGGTGAGCATACAAGTTTGATAATAGCATATAGAGTTTGAATTCGTTTACGCATAACCAGCACGTACACATAGTGAAATGAAGCACGTTAGTTATCGACATAGATCCATCGATACCAATGACTACGGGTTGACTGCCCGAGGCAGTTCGCAATACATGATTACCACCATAATCCATGCAAGTAAAAGATCCTTAACAACCCCCGAGTGAACGGGTGCTGAGTCCAAACTATAGTACTATCGTTGCTAAGGCAGGTAGACAGCATTCCATGTGTAAACATAACAAACAAGCATTCATAAGCCACGTATAACATGCATTAACGGTTAGCGTTCAAATAGTTTGAGTAGTGTGATAGTTGTAGTTTGAATATTCGTAACGTATGTAACACCCAAAAGTGCTTAAAGCAAAATGGGATCGAGTATACTCACAGCGATGAATGGATTGAAGGGAGCGCTTAGCGAGTAAGATTAGCCTGAATAGATTCGATAACGTAGCGATAAGTGGCGCGTAAAACAATACAGGGTGAGAGTGGGTAGGATAGCGGGTCGTCCGGATGGTCATCCGTGCGAACAGCAATCCGAGTGACTAGTAATCTGTTCGGTTAGTCATCCGTGCGGACAGTTTGTCCGTGCGGATGGTTATTCGAGTGGATTGTTTCTTCCTATGGGTGAGATGTGTTTGTGTATGATGGCTTGACTTTTGAAGTTTTTGTTGTAGCATTTGAAAACCTTGAAGTTTCTCTTACCCTTCAAGTCGGTCGAGCGGAAGACAATCCATCCGGATGGTAGTCCGTGCGGACAACGACTTTAATGGTGAGTCACTTGGTGAAAGTGTTATCCGGTCGGATGGGTTATCCGATCGGGTGGCACCCTGTTAATGAACATGTTGGAAATTGTTTAAGGTCTTAGTATCTCATGATCCGAAGAGTAATCCATTCAGAGGGTCGTCCATGCGGATTATTCACTCGTCGATACTCAAACCTTGTATAGATATGGGTCCCAAGTGTCGTCCGTCCGGATGGCAACCCGTCCGGATAGCCTGTCCGTGCGGACATCAGTTCGTCCGGACATCATCTCGTTCGGGTTGTTCCATTCGTCTACCCTTGGTCGCTTTTGTCGTTCTATCGAGACGTTCTGATTACGTGTCAACCAATCGGAATTGTATTCTTACCCGCATGACTAAGCCGGCCAGGAATCACCCCAGCTTGGCTGGTCGGCGGCTCAGAACGGTCATTCTGGTCTAACCCGAAATCAGGTGTCTCACGGATAGAATCCGGATTTAGGACTAGTGCATCACTAATATTGAGTAGGAGACTAGAACTGATCCGATTCTTATCGTTTTTGAGTGTAAAAGAAGGAGAAAACTTGTGTTTATTTCTTTCAACTCTTTTATCCTTTCAAAAAGTTCAGATTTACGCGAAGTTGTTGTGAAATCTTATGGAAACCGTTCAGATCCGAGTTATTCTTGGTGGAATGAGGTCAAACTTGAAGTTCATGGGGACTTCATGATGACGTCATCCTAGAATACCTCAAATCTTGACAATTTCACGGTTAAAAGTTAATATTTAAGAGATAGAAAGGTGTAGGAGTGTGTATAGATCAAGAAAGTACAAGATTTAGGACGAAAACTTACCGGAATCGAGAGAAATCGAAGGAAAGGTGAAGAGAGCGTGCTGGTCTGACGTCACTTGCCAAAAGTGGAAAGTTTGGAGAGTGACCCGTGTATTTATAGGATGCCAAAAGAGGAAAGTGTTATCTGTCCGGATTGCACATCACCCGGATGGTCGGTCGGGCGAATGGCAATCCTGGTCGGATGGCACTTATCACTTCCCCAGGTGGCTACCCGTGCGGATTGCCATCCGGCCGGTTGGCGCCTGGGTGGTGTGTTTGGTGCGACGATCTTTGACGTTTCGGTTCCGATTGCGAGCGATTCGATAGGGTTTCCTAGTCAAATTACTATTAGTCCCAACTACTTCGTACCTTGCGTAGTCTATTTTCCACTATCTATCATGGTTTGATCGTGATTCGAGTTCGAGTTCGATTGCATTCGAGTTACATTTCGAGTTTCGATTGAGTTCGCTTGATTACCACAACAAACATAAATAAACATGCACAGGGAACACATAAGGCACACACACACGTATAATAACAAGTAAAAGTACGTAGGTCGAGTTGTGAATTGATGTCGATTCGATTAGCATAGCTTGATTAGTGATTAGTTAACTTTATCGCATTGTTACTTCCTATAGTTCACAGTCGTAGGTCGATTGAATATCGATTAACACGATTCGATTATTGTCATTAACAACACTTACTCCACATAATACATATAAAATTAAGAAATTTCTACGTGTCAAGTTGCGCGAAATCGATCGTTGACTCAGACCTTGACTTTGACTTTGACTTTGACTTGTGAAAACACGGGGTGTTACAGCCTCCCCTTGTTTAGGGAATTTCATCCCGAAATTAGGCTGAAAGCTGTACAACGCCGTGAATCACGTTTGAGAACCTTCTGTTTAGACCGGTTTTTACTCCGTAACTATTGCGGAATCAAACACACAAGAACGTACTATAATATAGATTGATATGAAATCGTACAAAGCACTTGAATCACAATGCTACTTTCTCTCTCTAGCTTCACTCTTTAAACAACTGCGGGTACTTAGCCTTCATGTCGCTTTCGAGTTCCCAAGTGAACTCTGCGCCCCGTTTGCCTTCCCATCGGACTTTCACAATAGGAATGCGTGAGCGCCTGAGCTGCTTGGTTTGGCGATCCATGATTTCGACAGGCTTTTCCACGAAGTGTAATGTTTTGTTCACTTGTAGATTATCTAGAGAAACGTGTAAGTCATGGTCGGCTATGCACTTTCGGAGGTTTGACACGTGGAAAGTCGGGTGGACATTACTAAGTTCCTCCGGTAGTTCGAGTCTGTAGGCAACTTTTCCGATCCTTTCCAGAATCTTAAAAGGTCCAACATATCGAGGCGCGAGCTTCCCTTTCTTGCCGAATCGGACCACACCCATCCAATGTGATACCTTTAGGAGCACGTGGTCACCAACGCCAAATTCACGGGGCTTGCGCTTTTTATCGGCGTAACTTTTCTGTCGATCCCGAGCCTTCACTAGGTTGTCTCGAATTTGGAAAATTTTGTCTGTCGTTTCTTGTAGTAGCTCCCGACCGGTTAGTTGCGAGTGACCGATCTCGTGCCACACAATAGGCGATCGACATCTTCTTCCGTATAATGCCTCGAATGGTGCCATTTGGATGCTAGAATGGTAGCTGTTGTTATACAAGAATTCGACTAACGGCAGGTATTTATCCCAATTACCACCGAAGTCTAGGACACACGAACGGAGCATGTCTTCAAGAGTATGGATCGTTCTTTCAGTCTGACCGTCGGTTTGTGGGTGGAAAGCAGTACTTAGATTGAGCGTTGTACCGAGTGCCGTTTGAAACGTTTCCCACAATCGCGAAGTAAACCGAGCATCACGATCAAAGATGATGTCACGAGGCGTCCCATGATTACAAACGATCTCATCTGTGTAGATTCGGGCTAATCGTTCTACCTTGTAGTCTTCTCGTATGGGCAGAAAGTGAGCTGATTTAGTCAAACGGTCGACTATAACCCAAATGCTGTCGTGACCTGATGACGTGGGTGGTAGCTTGGTTATGAAATCCATAGCTATACTTTCCCACTTCCACATGGGAATTGGTGGTTGTTCAAGTAAGCCAGAGGGTCTTTGATGTTCGGCCTTGATCCTAGCACAAGTTAGGCATTTTCCGACGTAGAGAGCGATACCCCTCTTCATACCCGGCCACCAGTACTTATAACGAAGATCCTGGTACATTTTGTCGGCACCTGGATGAATAGAATACCGGGATTTGTGGGCTTCGTCCATCAGAATTTGCCGTAAATTGGTTAGCTTGGGCAAATTCGGTCTAGAAAGTGGAATATCCCGTTCGATTTGCTCACAAGCTGGGCTCCATCGTGGTAGATTCTCTCTTTCATCAGGGTGCGTTCGTTAAAACATGCATGTTGAGCGTCGCGGATGAGAGTTTCGAGATTATGCTGGGCTTGAACATTACGAGTGCTAAGCAGATAACTCCGTCTGCTAAGTGCGTCGGCAACAACATTTGCCTTGCCTGGGTGATAACGAATCTCACAGTCGTAATCGTTGAGAAGTTCTACCCATCGGCGTTGACGCATATTAAGTTCCTTCTGATTAAAGATACGTTGTAGGCTCCTATGATCGGTGAAGATCGTACACTTGGTACCATACAGGTAGTGTCGCCAAATCTTTAATGCAAAAACAACTGCGCCTAGCTCGAGATCGTGGGTTGTATAGTTCTTCTCGTGGATTTTGAGCTGACGAGATGCGTAAGCTATGACCTTGTCCTGTTGCATGAGAACACAACCAAGACCAAGGTTGGAAGCATCACAGTAGACAATGAAATCATTGTTTCCGTCGGGCAATGTAAGAACAGGAGCATTGCAAAGCATGTGTTTGAGGGTTCGAAAGGCAGACTCTTGTTTAGTTCCCCAAACAAAAGGCTTGTCTTTATGTGTAAGAGAGGTAAGCGGTACAGCAATCTTCGAGAATCCTTCGATAAATCGTCGGTAATAGCCCGCTAGTCCGAGAAAAGAGCGGACTTCAGACGGGTTCTTAGGCGTAACCTAGCTTTTGACAGTTTCAATCTTCGCAGAGTCGACGTGACTGCCTTGACTATTAACAATGTGACCCAGAAATTGAACTTCCTCCAACCAAAATTCACACTTGGAGAACTTGGCATAGAGTTGGTTCCCCTGGAGTAACTCGAGAACCAAACGTAGATGTTGCGCGTGTTCGGCTTTCGATTTGGAATAGATCAAGACGTCGTCGATGAACACGATGATGAAACGGTCGAGGTATGGTTCACACACGCGATTCATCAAATCTATGGAAACCGCTGGTGCGTTGGTTAGACCAAAAGGTATGACAACGAATTCGTAATGGCCGTATCGAGTACGAAACGCGGTTTTGGGTATATGCTCCTCTTGTATATGCAGCTGATGATATCCTGAACGTAGATCGATCTTTGAGAAACACGTAGCGCCCTGTAGTTGATCAAACAAATCGTCGATACGAGGTAGGGGATAGCGGTTCTTGATAGTTAACTTATTCAATTCCCGATAGTCGATGCACATCCTGAACGACCTGTCCTTCTTTTTGACGAAAAGGACTGGCGCGCCCCAAGGAGAGGTGCTCGGGCGAATAAAGCCTTTCTCAAGTAATTCCTGGAGTTGGGTTGAGAGTTCGCGCATTTCGGACGGTGCGAGTCGGTAGGGAGCTTTGGCGATAGGGTTGGCTCCAGGAATGAGGTCGATACGAAAGTCGATATCATGACTTGGCGGTAGTCCGGGAAGATCCTCTGGAAAAACATTAGGAAATTCTCGAACCATAGGAACGTCTTTCACTTCCTTCTTCTCTTTCTTTTCCTTCTCCGCTACTACAATGTTAGCCAAGAAAGCTCTATATTCCTTGCGGAGATACTTGCTTGCTTGCAGACATGACATAAGCTTGAGCCCCTTTGAAGTAGTATCGCCATATACACACAATGAGTCACCATTTGCGAGCGAAAATCGAATCATCTTGTCGAAGCATACCACTTCAGCATGGTTCTCTTGAAGAAAGTCCATGCCTACTATGACGTCGAAGCTTCCGAGTTGCATTGGAATAAGGTCAATTGGGAATATGTGATTGTTGAGCTCAAGAGTACAATCACGGATAACAGAATTAACGGCGACGGTTCTTCCGGTAGCGACTTCAACATCAAATGCCGAGGAGAGTTTGGAGCGTTTACGACTAAGGAGTTTCTCAAATTTGAAGGACACAAAGCATTTATCGGCTCCAGTATCAAACAAACATGATGCATAAATACCATTCACAAGGAACGTACCATTGACCACGTTGTTGTCGGCCTGGGCTTGACGCACGTTGAGGTTGAAAGTTCTGGCGCGTGCGGCCTGTTGTTGCTGTTGTGGTTGCTGCTGTTGTGGTTCTTGTTTCACTACCCTGTTAGGGCACATGTTGGCGAAATGGTTCGGGTCGCCACATGCAAAGCAGGCCCTGGCTTTGACTGCGGGTGCCGGAGGAGCTTGTTGTCCCTGTGGGGCAGTGAGTAGAGCTTGATTGGCAGGAGCTTAACGAATACGGCAATTGGCAGTGAAATGGTCGTATACATTGCAGTGAGCACAGAAACGGCATTGAATAGCAGTCGGGTGATGGTAGGTGCAAGTAGGGCAGAGCGGGTGTGGTCCAGTGTATGCACGCTTTACAGGCGGTGCATTGGCCACAGGCTCCGCTACTTGACGCTGTTGGGCTGGTACAACCTGAATCGGTGCAGTAGTGATCGCACAGTTCTTGGTGCTGGAGCTGTTCTTTCTCTTGTTCTTCCTCTTGTTGCTCGATGAAGTGGGTTCAACAGTCGGTGCGGTAGCGGTAGCTTGATGCAGATGCTTCGAAGTCTTATCCCAGACACCAGCCTTAACCCGTTTGTTGTTGATCTCAGCGGGCAACAAATAAGTTTCCTCGATCGTCGTAGTCTTAGCCGCTTGCACGAAATCAGCAACGCAGTCAGGCAGTGCCCGGATGTACTTCTTGATCGTCATGTCAGGAGTCTTGACTTGATCGGGACAGATAATGCTGAGATGTTTGAAACGAGCAGTGAGACCAGCATTGTCTCCATCCGTTTGCTGTATGTGCCAAAATTCATCTCCCAGCTTTTGACGTTCGTGAGGAGGGCAGAATTCCTCTAGCATAACTTCCTTGAGCTCGTCCCACGACAGACCGTAGGCTGCATCGTTCCCTCGCTTGTTCCTCTCGGCCGTCCACCAGTCTAGTGCTCGGGACTGGAAAACGCCAGTAGCATTCAGAGTACGGAGGTCATCAGGGCAACCACACTGTCGCAGAGTAACCTCAATGGAATCAAACCGGTGAAATAGTGCAGTGGGACCTCCTTCGCCAGTGAATTCTTTTGGCCCACACGACTTGAATTGCTTGAAACTGAAAGGTCTTGCGGTAGCTTTAGGTGCTTCGGTTCTCGATTCTTCAGATGATTTGCTGGCATTCTCATAAACATCACTCACGGCCTTTGCCACACTCTTGGCGATGATGGAAGCAAGGCGTTTGTCCCTCTTTTCTTGACGAGAAAGTGCATGACGGGATCCAGACGACATTGTCTGCAATAGACATCGCCACGGAACTCAACACATGTATTCGAATCTCACCTCACACGTCTACTACTACTAAAGCTCAGGAACACGTACCGTATAAGCACATAGACACATAATCACGCAAAACACAGAATCATTTAACCACATAAGCACGTAGGGCACGTAATCATTTAATACCTAAGCACAGAAGCAAGAAAGCGAATTGTCACGGCCCCCAACCCGGTTTGACCCGTTTCAGGAGCCGCGGGACAGAAATCCCGTGGTATTTAATTAATTGAGTTTAACAGCGGAAGTTTATCATCAGGAACTTTTTAAAACTGAAATATTTCCCGGTTATTTTATTTCACAACTCGGGATATAACCCTGGTAATTTACAATCATTTGATTTCATGAAGAAATCTTTTATTTTACAAGACATGTTTCTTTATTTTATCCTGAGCCACTTCCTTAAGCTTGTAGTGCTTCACGGCACTTTTCCTGGATCATAACAGATCACCTGAAACATGTTTGAAAAAGGTTTTGTCAGCGGGAAATACTGAGTGAATCATTCTATTTACATAAAATGATGCATAGTTATTAATTACAGCATAAGAGCGATTACAATGGCTTCTATCTTATTTTTTATTTGGCGCCGTTTCACAATGGTGACATGTCACAATGGTGATGTGGTCATACCACTATTAGGTCAATGAACCTAAATAGTGATGATTATCCCTAGTAGGTCAATGAACCTAACTGGGAGAAAATTAGTAATGTGCACAATACCCCACTAGCCAGTGATTCAAGATATCCACGACTTAGTCCCTGTAATTATAACTTTTGAAAATAATTTGAGGTATTGTAAAATAGTTGATAAAAAGAGAATGACTCACATTGCGGATTTAATTTTGAGCAGAGTCTAGCCTACTGATTAGACTTTTATCCTAAATTAATAACATTGCACACAAACTGGGTTAGTAATCAATACAACATTTACGATAACTCACGAGATCAAACCCTCACAACGAATGACAAAGTGCGATACTTAAACATCCATCGAATTAACGACAAATGACAAAGCATAACCCTAATGTGGGCAGCACTTAAACATCCACTGGATATTTTGATCAATCGGACATTGAATCGTATCAGCGATCGAGTTATTACCCTGATTGCGGCGACGATTAGTGAATCGTGTGTGTTTTTAATAGTAAATAGAGCTTATCTCGATGTATATTTTGACTTTGTTCGTCGTTTCAGTGCCCAAATTCGATTGCCAAAGTCCGCTATTTATACCCAAAATTTAGCCAGGCTTGCGCACCGCAAGCATAATCCCTTACGGTGCGCAAGGGACACGAAATCACTATAGGTTGGCCACGTCCTGGACTAGCTTTGCTGACTTGACAGAATTCAAAATTTAAATTTTGACAGCGTTTTATTTAGATAATCGTGACTAGGGTTTACCCCCCCTGAGTTTTAGGGGCCCTGATCCTGATTCCGATTGTTCTGAAAATTTTAGGGTTCGTGCAGAATCACTTGGTTGTCTCAATTAGGGTTTCCTATTGGACAATTAAAAAAATAAATATGACTTTTGATGAGAGTTGTTACATTCTCCCCACCTTAATAAAAATCTCGTCCTCGAGATTTACTGGAATAATTGAGGATACTTTCGCTTCTTTTCTGATTCCAGTTCCCAAGTGTATTAGGGTCCTATCTTTGAATCCCACTTTACTTGAACTAACACTAATCGTTTGTGTTTTGAGAAATTTTGATCTTTCTATCTTCTATCTGAAGAGGTTTCTCTACAAATTTTAATTTTTTTCGTTTACCTTTATATCTTGGAGGGGTACTACCAAAGATTCGTCTGATAGACATTTCTTGAGATTGGATACATGAAATACATCATGTACTCCAGCTAACTCTCCTGGTAGTTGTAAACGATAAGCAACTGGTCCTATACGTTGGATCACTGGAAATGGTCCTACGTACTTTGGACTTAGCTTCCCTTTCTTACCGAATCTAACAACTCCTTTCCAATGAGATACTTTCAATAGCATTTTGTCTCCAACTTGAAACTCCAACGGCTTTCGTCTATTATCTGTATAACTCTTCTGGCGATCTCTAGCCGTCTTCAGCCTTTCCTTCGTGATACTGAATATCACAGTCATAGTCACTTAGGATTTTCATCCATCTCCTTTGCCTCATGTTTAACTCTTTTTGCCTAAATATATATCTTAAATTCTTATGATCCGTATAGACAGTAAACTTACTTCCATATAGATAATGTCTCCAAATCTTAAGGGCAAAAATTATGGCTCCTAATTCTAAGTCATGAGTCGTATAATTTTCTTCGTGCTTTTTCAATTGTCTTGATGCATACGCAATTACCTTTTTGTGTTGCATTAATACACATCCAAATCCTAGCTTTGAAGCATCACCGTATACTTTAAAATCTTCTGTTCCTTCTGGTAAGGCTAGGATTGGGGCATTTGTTAATTTATGCTTTAAGATCCTAAAGGCTTCTTCTTGTTTAGATCCCCATTCAAACTTAATTGTTTTACAGGTTAGCTTAGTTAATGGTATAGCTATCTTGGAAAAATCCTTAATAAACCGTCTATAGTATCCGGCTAAACCTACAAAACTCCTAATTTCCATTGCGGATTGCGGAACCTTCCATTTGGTAATTGCTGCTATCTTAGCAGGATCTACGTGAATACCTTCATGATTCTCCATATGACCTAGAAATCGCACTTCTGGCAGCCAAAATTCACACTTCGAGAATTTGGCGTAAAGCTTCTTTTCTTAACAAAGTTAAGAGTAAATGCAAGTGCTGACAATGTTTGTCCTGACTTTTAGAATAAATAAGTATATCGTCTATGAAAACAATTACAAATTTATCCAAGTACGGTTTACAGATTCTGTTCATCATGTCCATGAATGTTGCAGGTGCATTTCATTAATCCGAAGGGCATGATTGTAAACTCGTAATGACCATACCTAGTCCTGAAAGCAGTTTTAGGTATGTCTTCCTCTTGTACTTTCAATTGATGATATCCGGAACGTAAGTCGATCTTAGAAAAATATCTATCTCTCTGGAATTGATCGAATAGATCATCAATTCTAGGTAATGGGTATCGATTCTTAATTGTAACCTTATTCAATTCCCTATAATCAATACACATTTTCATCAAACCATCCTTTTTCTTAACAAATAACACTAGTGCCCCCCACGGGGATAAACTAAGTTGTATGAAACCTTTACTTGATAATTCATCTAATTGCTTTTTCAGTTTTAATGTTTCTGTGGGTGCTAACCGATAAGGTGTCTTGGCTATCGGTATAGTTCCTGGAATTAGATGAATCCTAAATTCTACCTCCCTATCTGGTGGTAACCCTGGTAACTCTTCTGGGAATACATCTGGGTATTCTGAAACTACAGAAATTTCCTTAAGTTCTTTATCTTTAGTATTAATGATTACTGAAATCATATATACTATTCCTTGCTTTCGTTCATAATTAGCAACTTTCATTACTGATATGAACTTTATGGGTTTACATGGCTTATCTCCTGTAATCATTATTACTTCTCCAGTGGGTGCACAAATTTCTATGGAATTCTTATCACAGATAATTCGAGCATGGTTGTTGACTAACTAATCCATTCCTAACACAACATCGAATTCAACTAATTTCATAGATAATAGGGTTGCAGAAAATTTATGACTTAAAAGTTTTATTTCTACGTTTTGCAGAACCTTATTTATTTTAACTGAATTCTCATCTGTCGTTTCTACTGTAGAAATTTGCCTAATGTTGGTTAAAGGTAAGTTAAGAGTTTGGCAGAATGAAGTAAAACTTTGGTTTGCACCAGAGTCAAATAATACTTTTGTGTAAACGTTGTGAACTAAGAACGTACCAGCTATCACATCTGGAATGAGCTCTGCTTCCTGAGCAGTCAATTGGAAGGCTCTTACATTCCTTTTTGCTCCTTCTGCAGGTTTGGTTTTATTGTCAGATGGTTTGTTCAGTTTTGGACAATCTGGCCTAAGATGTCCAGCTGCTCCACGGTTGTAGCAGACTGAAAATTTCTTCCTCCTGCAGTCTTCTTCTTGATGCCCCGGAATTTTGCAAAAATTGCAATATCCTTTGCATCTTCCAAAATGCTTCCTTTTGCAAGAATTGCAAAATGGGCTAGTGGAAGATTGCCCATTCCCTCTTCTCTTAAAATTGTTATGATTACCCGGACGAAATCCTTGGGTAATCTTTTGGGCTACTTACTTCCTTCTATTTTCTTCTCTTGTCCGTACTAGTTCGTCAGTCAGAGTATTGGCTAAATCCACCGCATCATCAACCGTGCGAGGTTTCGCAGCCTTGACGATATTACGGATTTCGGCAATCAATCCCCAAATATAACGAGAAATAAGTACCGGCTCTGGCGAAGCCAGGGTTGGTACCACTCGAGCATACTCAAAGAATGTCGAAGTATACCCTCGATAATCTACATCCACCATCCGGTGGGTTAGAAACTTATTTGTCATTTGTTCTTTTTCATACTCGGGACAAAATTTTCTTTCTACAAAGCTCTTAAATTCTTCCCAGTTCATAGCATACGCCATCCTTCTTCCTTTTGCTTGTAACACCGTATTCCACCATTCTAGCGCCCCTTCTTTGAAAAGGTTTGACGCGTACATGACCTGATCATCCTGAGCACATTTACTTATGGCAATTACTGCCTCGGTTTTCTCTAATCAACGCAGTGCCGCAGTCGCTCCTTCATTGCCTGCAAACTCAGTGGGTTTACAAGCAAGAAATTCTTTGTAAGTGCAACCAGGCGTTGCAGCTTTCATTTTCTTAGGGAGCGGAGCTTGCCGTGGTTCATTATCATGATTAACATGATCATTGCCTCCGTTTATGCTATTACTGAAGTTATCTTCAGAAATACGTTTGCTAGGAACGATTTGTTGCGGTTCTATTGGATTTTTAACAGCAGCAATGATTGCTGGAATAGCATTGGCTATCCCTTGAGTAACTATTGCTAGAATAGCGTTGGCTATCCCTTGAGCAACGATATTTTCTATATCCTGCCTAGTCATATATTGATCCCCCGGTTGTTGCTCATATTGATTAACCTCATTAACTGGTTCATTATTAGCGTTTTCCATCTGATAATTAATATATATATATATTTTATTAGTATTCGATAAATAACAATTATACACAAAATCATCATATAAATTTTACAATACACATATGGCCAAAACTATCGATTTCTCGATTCCCATTTTTATATTTTATAGTATGCATCAATACACACTATTATCTTACAAAGTTTTATTTTAGGTTATTTCACAGACTGATTTTACTATTACTATTACACAACCACAGTTCCATAAATCCCCTATCCTTTGTCAGATGATATTCTAGTAACGGCGTTCCCTCTCATCATATTTCCAGGAGATTTGTCCCCTAATCTCTTGGATCCTATTCCCAGCATCCGTTAGTTCTTCGCCAAAGTGGCGGAGTTCAGCCATATTCTCGTTACTCATTGGTGGATTTGGTAAAGGTTCTGGATCGAACTGAGGAAAAAGCTTATAGGGGTTGTTTTGTAACTGTATTTCATTAGTCACCCATTCGTCTATTTGCGAGTGGATTGAAGGGTTTGGAATAGCTGGTTCTAAGTTCATTGGTAGTTGTGTTTCAAGAGAGTGAATAAAAACATTTTCATTAACAGGCTTAATAGTATTATAGCTTGCCAATATAAAATATAGCTCTTCCTGAGATGGTAACCCCTCAATTTGCCTAGAGCTTTCCCCAATTTCCATTTTCTTAGGCTTGGGTTTCTCAAGAGGTGAAGCGTTGAATTCTATAGGTTCTTCTATGTCTGGTATATATTTATTGAAATCTCTGGAAACCTCTATTCTTACCGGATAGAGATTTAAATTCTGAAGGGTGTCAGACAAGTCACTCATGCTGTTTAGCAAAATACACACAATTACTAAGTTAAAAATCATAAAATTTTATAGAAAAACTTTTAAATATTATTTCATACTGGGTAACTACCAAAACAACGGAAAATTAAAACACACTAAGGTTTACTTATTTATTTACTAGGTAAGGTTTCTAGACTGTAATTAATCCGGGTGCTAAAACTTGAACCAAAATATTTAAAGATTTTGTATTTACTGCTACAGTGGCTAGCATATAAAGATCTGCCCATACTGTACAAAATTAGTCAGATAATAAAACACATAATCACAAAATAGCAATTAATAAAAATTAAGTATTTTCTAAATACTTAATTGGCTTAAATCAGTGGCTCGATCAGTGGCTCTGATACCACCTTTTTCTGTCACGGCCCCCGACCCGGTTTGACCCGTTTCAGGAGCCGCGGGACAGAAATCCCGTGGTATTTAATTAATTGAGTTTAACAGCGGAAGTTTATCATCAGGATCTTTTTAAAACTGAAATATTTCCCGATTATTTTATTTCACAACTCGGGATATAACCCTCGTAATTTACAATCATTTGATTTCATGAAGAAATCTTTTATTTTACAAGACATGTTTCTTTATTTTATCCTGAGCCACTTCCTTAAGCTTGTAGTGCTTCACGGCACTTTTCCTGGATCATAACAGATCACCTGAAACATGTTTGAAAAAGGTTTTGTCAGCGGGAAATACTGAGTGAATCATTCTATTTACATAAAATGATGCATAGTTATTAATTACAGCATAAGAGCGATTACAATGGCTTCTATCTTATTTTTATCTGGCGCCGTGTCACAATGGTGACATGTCACAATGGTGACGATGGTCATACCACTATTAGGTCAATGAACCTAACTGGGAGAAAATTAGTAATGTGCACAATACCCCACTAGCCAGTGATTCAAGATATCCACGACTTAGTCCCTGTAATTATAACTTTTGAAAATAATTTGAGGTATTGTAAAATAGTTGATAAAAAGAGAATGACTCACATTGCGGATTTAATTTTGAGCAGAGTCTAGCCTACTGATTAGCCTTTTATCCTAAATTAATAATATTGCACACAAATTGGGTTAGTAATCAATACAGCATTTACGATAACTCACGAGATCAAACCCTCACAACGAATGACAAAGTCCGATACTTAAACATCCATCGAATTAACGACGAATGACAAAGCATAACCCTAATGCGGGCAGCACTTAAACATCAATTGGATATTTTGATCAATCGGACATTGAATCGTATCAGCGATCGAGTTATTACCCTGATTGTGGCGACGATTAGTGAATCGTGTGTGTTTTTAATAGTAAACAGAGCTTATCTCAATGTATATTTCGACTTTGTTCGTCGTTTCAGTGCCCAAATTCGATTGCCAAAGTCCGCTATTTATACCCAAAATTTGGCCAGGCTTGCGCACCGCAAGCATAATCCCTTACGGTGCGCAAAGGACACGAAATCACTATAGGTTGACCACGTCCTGGACTAGCTTTGCTGACTTGATAGAATTAGAAATTTAAATTTTGACAACGTTTTATTTAGATAATCGTGACTAGGGTTTACCCCCCCTGAGTTTTAGGGGCCCTGATCCCGATTCCGATTGTTCTGAAAATTTTAGGGTTCGTGCAGAATCACTTGGTTGTCTCAATTAGGGTTTCCTATTGGATAATTAAAATAATAAATATGACTTTTGATGAGAGTTGTTACACGAATACACCCTTAATTACTAGAGGCGGTCAGAAAACAGAATCCTAGGTCTAGAGAAGTGGCAAAAAGTGATTTTTGGAGCGTTTACTTGTCAAACTGATCAATAAGAATCACGGTAAATTGTACATCTAGTGGGTTCGGTCGCGCATGTTCACGGATTTCGCACGTCGAACGTGTCGCTACGCAATCGTTTGGAGTCAAAATAAGCACATAATCACAAGATCTATATCGGGGCACGAGGGGTATTCTGACTGCATCTATCGTTTTTAGCATAAGGTCGTCTATAGTTCAGCGATTTGTTGACGTTTTGGGGTAGAAATGCAACGCGAGTCGAGTGTGTCGATCGTAGTGAAAGCGAAATCCAGTAAATTCCAAAAATTAAAACACATAAACAGGTAAACACACATATAGACTCATAAAATCGACGAATTATCCGAGTCAGCAGTTGTCGGCTCAGAATCGAAACACATAAAATTCGAGAAATAGATTGTCTGCGGCTAGTAGACTTCGACTAACCAATGTGGTTCGACTATTCACAAGGATCCGTTGTGCACATTTAACCTTCAGGACTGTGCCTTTGCCTCGATTCTTGGGCATTTGGAGAGAGTTTTGTATAAAAGCGGAACAAGTCGTCAAGGTTAGGGTTTCACCCCTATCTTAACAACTTCGTCCCTGTTTTTAATAAAATTGAGGAGATTATTCATCAAAATACGGATTTCACTCCTGATTTGGCATAATTCTCCTCGTTTGTAGTTAAAATGCGATTGATTAAGCAACTTTAGTCGAGAGTTTGCGGTTTTCACAACTATTCTCGACCTTATTGCCTACTCGTAGTTGAAAATTCGAGTGCAGAAATAGCGTAGTATAAGCAAAGATAGTGAGGAATAAGTACGTACAAATTTCCTACTAGACGTACTCGAGTTGGTCTGTTGGTTCTTAACTATAGTCTAGGTATCTAAGACTTCGAACCGGACTAGGTCGAGTCTTGCCTGATTCCCTATAGTTATGGCTCTGATACCAATCTGTCACACCCCAACCGATGGCGGAATCATCGGGGCATGGCACTGAGCGAAACAGACTGTCCAGAAGTTTCCACAACAATTATCAAAACTATTCAATTTAAATAATACGTCCCATACCGTATCTCAAACAGTCAAATAATTATTACAGACAAACATCAAGACAAATATTCTGTTCCGACAACTCAGATTTAAATAAGTAGCAATTGTTTATCTGCTTCTAGAGACCCCTGATTCGTTATCTACAGACAACTATTTGTTAGGCTCTAAAGCTTTATTCTAGCTTCAAATTCCTACCACATGTGCGTCCTAAGCACCTGTCACATACGTTAAAATAAAGTCAATACATAAAATGTAAAGGTGAGCATACAAGTTTGATAATAGCATATAGAGTTCGAATTCGTTTACGCATAACCAGCACGTACACATAGTAAAATGAATCATGTTAGTTATCGACATAGATCCATCGATACCAATAACTGCGGGTTGACTGCCAGAGGCAGTTCACAATACATGATTACCACCGTAATCCATGCAAGTAAAAGATCCTAAACAACCCCCGAGTGAACGGGTGCTGAGTCCAAACTATAGTACTATCGTTGCTAAGGCAGGTAGACAACATTCCATGTGTAAACATAACAAACAAGCATTCATAAGCCACGTATAACATGCATTAACGGTTAGCGTTCAAATAGTTTGAGTAGTGTGATAGTTGTAGTTTGAATATTCGTAACGTATGTAACACCCAAAAGTGCTTAAAGCAAAAAGGGATCGAGTATACTCACAGCGATGAATGGATTGAAGGGAGTGCTTAGCAAGTAAGATTAGCCTGAATAGATTCGATAACGTAGCGATAAGTGGCGCGTAAAACAATACAGGGTGAGAGTGGGTAGGATAGCGGGTCGTCCGGATGGTCATCCGTGCGAACAGCAATCCGAGTGACTAGTAATCCGTTCGGTTAGTCATCCGTGCGGACAGTTTGTCCGTGCGGATGGTTATTCGAGTGGATTGTTTCTTCCTATGGGTGAGATGTGTTTGTGTATGATGGCTTGACTTTTGAAGTTTTTGTTGTAGCTTTTGAAAACCTTGAATTTTCTCTTACCCTTCAAGTCAGTCGAGCGGACGACAATCCATCCGGATGGTAGTCCGTGCGGACAACGACTTTAATGGTGAGTCACTTGGTGAAAGTGTCATCCGGTCGGATGGGTTATCCGATCGGGTGGCACCCTGTTAATGAACATGTTGGAAATTGTTTAAGGTCTTAGTATCTCATGATCCGAAGAGTAATCCATTCAGAGGGTCGTCCGTGCGGATTATTCACTCGTCGATACTCAAACCTTGTTTGGATATGGGTCCCAAGTGTAGTCCGTCTGGATGGCAACCCGTCCGGATAGCCTGTCCGTGCGGACATCAGTCCGTTCGGACATCATCTCGTTCTGGTTGTTCCATTCGTCTACCCTTGGTCGCTTTTGTCGTTCTATCGAGACGTTCTGATTACGTGTCAACCAATCGGAATTGTATTCTTACCCGCATGACTAAGCCGGCCAGGAATCACCCCAGCTTGGCTGGTCGGCGGCTCAGAACGGTCATTCTGGTCTAACCCAAAATCAAGTGTCTCGCGGATAGAATCCGGATTTAGGACTAGTGCATCACTAATATTGAGTAGGAGACTAGAACTGATCCGATTCTTATCGTTTTTTAGTGTAAATGAAGGAGAAAACTTGTGTTTATTTCTTTCAACTCTTTTATCCTTTCAAAAAGTTCAGATTTATGCAAAGTTGTTGTGAAATCTTATGGAAACCGTTCAGATCATAGTTATTCTTGGTGGAATGAGGTCAAACTTGAAGTTCGTGGGGACTTCATGATGACGTCATCCTAGAATACCTCAAATCTTGACAATTTCACGGTTAAAAGTTAATATTTAAGAGATAGAAAGGTGTAGGAGTGTGTATAGATCAAGAAAGTACAAGATTTAGGACGAAAACTTACCGGAATCGAGAGAAATCAAAGGAAAGGTGAAGAGAGCGTGCTGGTTGGACGTCACTTGCTAAAAGTGGAAAGTTTGGAGAGTGACCCGTGTATTTATAGGATGCCAAAAGAGGAAAGTGTTATCCGTCCGGATTGCACATCACCCGGATGGTCGGTCGGGCAGATGGCAATCCTGGTCGGATGGCACTTATCACTTCCCTAGGCGGCTACCCGTGCGGATGGCCATCCGGCCGGTTGGCGCCTGGGTGGTGTGTTTGGTGCGACGATCTTTGACGTTTCGGTTCCGATTGCGAGCGATTCGATAGGGTTTCCTAGTCAAATTACTATTAGTCCCAATTACTTCGTACCTTGCGTAGTCTATTTTCCACTATCTATCATGGTTTGATCGTGATTCGAGTTCGAGTTCGATTGCATTCGAGTTAGATTTCGAGTTTCGATTGAGTTCGCTTGATTACCACAACAAACATAAATAAACATGCACATGTAACACATAAGGCACACACACACGTATAATAACAAGTAAAAGTACGTAGCTCGAGTTGCGAATTGATGTCGATTCGATTAGCATAGCTTGATTAGTGATTAGTTAACTTTATCGCATTGTTACTTCCTATAGTTCACGGTCGTAGGTCGATTGAATATCGATTAACACGATTCGATTATTGTCATTAACAACACTTACTCCACATAATACGTATAAAATAAAGAAATTTCTACAAGTCAAGTTGCGCGAAATCGGTCGTTGACTCAGACCTTGACTTTGACTTTGACTTGTGAAAACACGGGGTGTTACAGTACCCCACTGCAGCAAAATCACGGAATCAATCCAGACTTGAAGGGTGAACTCGTTAGCTCTTCATACTACCGCGCGATGATTGGATCCCTTATGTACCTCACAGCATCAAGACCAGATATAATGTATCCAACGTGCCTGCTTGCCAGATATCAAGTTAACCCGAAGGCCTCACATCTTGCAGCTGTAAAAAGGATTTTTCGTTATTTGAAGGGTTGCCCAGACACCGATCTATGGTACCCTAAGGATGATAACTTTGATTTAGTCGCTTTCAGTGATTCTGATTTTGGCGGATGCAAAATCGACGGCAAATCCACAACGGCTGGATGCCAGTTTTTAGTAAATCGCCTTGTAACATGGCAGTGCAAGAAGCAGACTTGTGTTGCTACATCAACTTGTGAAGCTGAATACATTGCTGCCTCAAGTTGTTGCTCCCAAGTCCTGTGGATTCAACAGTAAATGCGTGATTACGGTTTTGAATTCCTAACTACTCATATTTTAGTCGATAATTCTGCTGCCTTATCTATCACTAGAAATCCTGTGCAGCATTCAAAGACCAAACACATTGAAATTAAGTATCACTTCATACGTGATTGCTTTGATAAAAGGCTAATCTATGTTGTTAAGGTCCATACCGATGACCAACGTGCCGACCTTTTTACCAAAGCATTTGATAAATCCAGATTTGACTTTTTATTATTGGTAAACGACATTAAGGTCAAGCAAGAGTAATCCGCATCGGAAAATCGTTTTTGTAAATATCTTTGTGTTTTTTAAATTTATTGTAAGTTTGTTGATTTTAGGGGGAGTAAATCCAAATTTGAAAATTCAAAAACATCGAAAAATTTCAGAACTCAAAAACAATAGAAAAACAAAAATGAGTTTCCTGGCGAGCAAAAGAGAATATGATAGTACATCATTGGTCTGTCTAAACCTCTTTAAACTGAAATGCAAAATGAAAAATGTTAAGCAGCTCTATATAAGATGTATCGGTAGGCTCACAATCATCTTAAAGTGTGCAGGGTGATATAAACCTAAATCGACTGAAGACTGTGTGGGAACCACTCATTGGCATATGGTCTTAGTATCGAAATTTCGTTTGAGAGATTGCCGAGGTTCTGAGATACGTGGTCTTTATGCTGTTTATCATCTGGGTATCATGGTTGTTTCTTTTACCGAAAAACAACGAAGACGAAGTCTAGATCTTCCATGATATCATGCATATGTGTACATACTGCATACGACCTCAATAAGTGATCAACAATCACATGTCCAAACAAAATAAGTGATATAATATCACATTTATCCGGGAGTCAAGTTCGTCTCTCTGCTGTACATTGTACTGACATGTTCACGGACTTGCTCTTGTGCCCTTCATGCACCTGAAAATCAAGTTCCTCATCAATAAGTGATTCTATCACATAGGGCTTGTTTTCAATCAAAATAAGTGAGTATCTCACATTTTCATATACGTCAAAACAGATGATAAATGGTATACTCACCAGTAAGATGAACTCTCGTGCATACCTTGATACGGGAATGTGTCGTGTGTGGATGAACACCGGTCGGTAAGTATAAATCATACACTAATCGTATCCCCTCGCCATGATTACATCTGATAAGTTGAGCTTATGTGGACAACAATACCGATAATTGTTATAGGATGCTTATCTAAATGTTAACTAAATGAACAACAAGAGCGTTTTGGCGTGACCGTACACTGATATGATTCTCTTACCCTCGAAACTCGCAAAAAGAATATCTGTAAATATTTACTTAATGCTTTAAGTTTCTGCATCTTTGTATATATTTATTTACTGCTTTCAGTCTTTACATTTCAAATATTCAAAATACCAAAAAGATTTTAGGTGTGTTTTAATATAAACTTTATAAAAGCCAAAAATATTTTATTTCTAATTTCTTTTGATTACCCGATGTTGGATCTCAAGTCTTCGTTACCTGAAACCTGAACGAAAACCAAAACGACTAATTCTTCATAAACGGTCGAAATTTGAAAGTTTTGAAAGTTAAAGTCCAAAATTGAACAATTCGTTAAACTTTCAAACTGTCGGACGGTAGTTGATCATGGTCACATGTGTGTCAATTGTTTTATGATTAACTATATTCCAAGCGGTTGTTCTCATTACGCGTTTAGCTTTCTTGTATGTGCAGATGCGAACGTGTTAGAAGACTAGCTTCGGAAGGAAGACACGACATGGAGGCACTCAAATGATAAAGATGATCGAGTTGCCGCTGACCAATCATCAACACCACAAGGATCTCAGTATTGAAGATCAAAAGATTCACGAGCACAACTTAAGGGGGAGTTTGTTAATGCACTTCCTGTTTGTTGAAAAGGGAAGTTTGTTGATACACTTTCTATGTGTGACACGTGAAGACTTTGAAGATCTACGTCAAGAATGAATTAACCATCACGAGATGACGAACCTCACGAGTAGCGTCCAAGGGGAGTTTGTTGATACATATTAAGTGGACACGACTCGGTTCGGTTCGACTCAGCTAGGTTCGGTTTGGCTCGGTTAGGTTCGGCCCAAGCCCGACGTCACGACATTCCTCCGTCGTGCGCCCTAGAGATCGACACGCGAAGCACGAAGAGCTGCGAACCTTTCCCATCGCCACATCACCATGACATCACCATGTTGAAGTCATGATGATGTCATAAGATGACTTATCTATGCATTGTTTCAATTCCACGTGAATTCAAATATTTAGTCAAACTTGTCATACTATGTATATATCATATTATAAGAAAATTGTCTTATTAATATGTTTCCATGCATATGACGAAGTGTCAATGAAGGTTCATCGAAGATATACATATGACGAAGGTTGAAGACTTCGTCACATTCCAAGGTTCGTCCAGATTGTTGCTGCCGAAGTCTTATGGCGACGAACTCTCAAGGTTCGTCCAGATTGTTGAATGTTCGTCAGGACTTTCTGATGGTTCGTCGCCCAGGTGTAAAGTTCGTCAACTTGTTCTATTATATAAACAGCAAACAGAAGACAAACTGGTGTGAAAGTCTGAATAGATTTGAGAGCGAACACACTGTAACACACACACTGAGAGAGTTTACAGAGCGTATTTGTAAACATTGTACTGTAACCGTTTCAAGTATTAATACATTTGAGTGTTAATCGTTGAACCGTGTTTGTCGTTTTCGTGTTCTAACTTGGTTTAACTTACCCGCTTGGATTCCGCACTCTCGGGTTCGTCGAAAAACAAGGAATAGAGGTTAACTCGATCCTCCGGGTGGACCTACATAAAAGGTTTTAATAAACCCGTATTTCCGATGTATATGTAAACTTAATTACATGATCCTTTTTGTAAACTATACGTTAAACCTTGATTTAATTTAAATGGTGTTACAAAAGGCAAGGAAACTAATTAAGGAGTGGATAATTAATTATTATTATCATGTCCTAAAATAGATAGATTTTTAGCAATCCTAATTATAATCTAATAGGTGTGTTTAGATTATAAATACCATGCTTTGGGTATTAGGGATTGTATGAGTCAAGTTTTGTGATAGTTTCTTGACATTAATAAACTTTGGGTGTTTGGCCAAGCTGTTTTTGTTTTCCGTTTTCGTTATTGTTCAATACTGATTCATCTTGACGGGAACCCTTTAACATATAAAAATAAGCTTTAAATATCAAAACTTAAAAACACTTTTAACTTAGCAAAACGAATTTGCAATATGGACATACCACAAGGATCATCCGAGTAATGAACTCTAAAAATTATATGTGAAGGTGCAATTCTAAGTAAAGTTGAAATTTCTGGAATATTTTTGAGTTAGGGGGGTGGTTCAGGATTTAGGTAAGTACTTCTAGGGATTTTCTAGAAATTCTTGTAGATGTAACTAGTTCGCTACTCTATAAGTGAACTCATGCAAGTTCTAGTAATGCTTTTGGGAGTACGTTGGTGTGACATGCGAACTCGACTAATTCGCTTGAGTGGCAAGCCCACTTCATCAAGTTTTTCACCAAACATCGCTCGTCCGTTACAGTTTTTTTTTCATCAAACTCTATGGTGTTTGCTTGCCACTTAAGCAAACTTTTCGAGTTCATTTGCACGTGTAGCAAACTGCCTAGAAATACAATAACTATACAAATAGTCTATAAGTAATTAGCTGAATCTTAAACCTACTACTAATTCAAAAAAGTCAATCAAGACTCTCTAACTCTACTCCAAGTTACATTCTTATGACAATGCGTTCACCATTTAGAAATACAAAGGCTTATCCCACTTGTTTTGCTTAGTTCTAAATGTTAGGATTTGTATGCATGTTTTTAAATCTCCCATAAGGAAGTACTATAAAGGCAAAACAAACCTTAAGGTGTTTCAAAAGATTTGACCTTAAAAGAATTGGAAGACACGTTGTAGTGGATGACACGACTTTGATAACTCCTCTAATAGCATCCACACACCTATGTTTTCATCAAAATACTGTTAGAGAAAAAAAAACACATCTACGAATTTAGTTTTCTAGAAAAAAAAATCCAAAGAATGTAGTTTTCAGATAAAAACCAAATTAGTAAAAACTAAATGAATTAAAAACATATACTACATAAAATATAAGGGAGTAAAATTTAAAAAAAAAATGGTTAAAGTTACCTTTTTATATTGGCCTGGTCTATTCGCATACGCCATTTGTCTTTTTGCACACCCGTTTTCCTCTGTGTAGCTATACTCTTGTGCTCCCCACCAAAAGTACATTGAAACCAAATCTTGTAATTCTCTCCTCTTTTATTCGACCTCTTAATCACAATGAGGTAACCATTGTCTTTTCCCGTGTCTTGTACCCAACGCACCAACTCTTTACGTGACGAAAAGGTCTACGTTGTATCAAACGAAAATGTAACCGGGTAACAGCCTTCTTCGTCAACAGACACATTCTCCGGCTCACCATCGTCACCGAGGTCCGAATAGACTTGATGTTCAAAGCTCTGTTGATAACCGTAACTGTGGTTTGGATAACACTCCTGCTGTACAAAGCTGTGCTCGCCACCGTAACCGAAATTCGAATAACCTTGTTGTGCGTAAGGGTCCTCCACAGGGGTATTCAAATCTAGCGTCACCGTGTTATCACGATAACGAATGCCAGATACAACCTCTGTCTCCTTCAAGTTGAACGAGACCGGTTTCTCATACGAGTCAGAAATAGCGGTCCCCTCGTAAGAATCAGGAACAACTGACTCGTCAGAATATGGACCGAAAAGATAGTTGCTTAACCACGACATCGTTTTTTCAAGCCACGTAACTAATACAGCAAAACCGCGCGTTATTTTGAAGAAACACAAGTAATTTGGAAATCGACAAACAACAAAACCCCCGTATGTTTGTAAACAACATATTGAGTGTTTTATGTCTCGAACGCTAAATGTATGTCTGAGCAGCTTGCTTTTAAAAGTGAAAATTTGGGGTTGAAGCGCCGCGCTATGGCCAAAGCGCGGCGCTTAGGGTTAACGACAAACCTCGTAATCAGCTTTATGTCTCTCAAACAGTAACTCATGTCTCAAACGTCAATCAAGTCACCTTTTGTCGAGCTAAGCGCCGCGCTATGGCCAAAGCGCGGCGCTTTGAGGTGTGAAAATAATTTTGGCCGTGTGTAATTAGCATGACCCTTTATATTTTGTTTGAATCAGGCTTTGTGAATTGAAATAACTAAACCATCCAAAAAGTATAGTCAAGTGTGTCAATAACTAAGTCAGATGTAGTAAAATAACAAAAAATTAAATTAAATAAAAAGTAAAAAGAAAAGAAAATGATGTGATTGGTCAAAAGGGAGTAGACCCTGTCTCTAAAGAGCTTAACGCCCGTTATTAAACCATGCGTAGTCGATAAAAAATGGGCCCTTTTTTAACCCAAACACGCCCCGACGTCGGCTCCCTTGGGCGTTTTTGTTCGAAATTTTTGAATGACATTCTAAATACAACGCTCGAGCTCCTTTTGTGTTGACCAAACACCTTTTTTTCCGATGGTTTTTGTACAATAACAATTTTAGATAGTTTTTTATTTAATTAAATTATTAAACCTCTTTTATGAAAAATGTCTTATTGCTGACTGAATTGCCACAAGCGTAAAACACCCTAGGGTGTGGCGTTATTCATGTGTACCACTACACATGGTCTTAGTTACCCTCAATCCAGATTTAAATGTAGGTACTAGTGTTTGACGTCAATGCTTGATGAGGCGCCAACAAGCTACAGATAGCCTTTCAAATCACAAGTCAGCTTTATCTATCATACACTGAATATCTATATTTCCACACCATACAATAAGATCATCAACAGAAACAAGTAACAGACCATCAACATAAACCCTAACTATAAACCCTAAGCCCTCTCTCCTCGAATCCTCTTAGCCAACTGCATATCTTTAGGCATAATAGTAACCCTCTTAGCATGAATCGCACACAGATTCGTATCTTCAAACAACCCTACCAAATACACTTCCGACGCCTCTTGTAAAGCCGCAACCGCACTGCTTTGAAACCTCAAATCTATTTTGAAATCCAGAGCAATTTCTCTCACCAGCCTCTGAAACGGAAGTTTCCGGATCAACAGCTCCGTACTCTTCTGGTACTTTCGGATCTCTCTCAGCGCCACTGTTCCTGGCCTGAATCTGTGGGGCTTCTTCACTCCTCCGGTCGCCGGAGCAGACTTCCGGGCGGCTTTTGTTGCCAGTTGCTTTCTTGGAGCTTTTCCTCCGGTCGATTTGCGGGTGGTTTGCTTTGTTCTTGCCATTTTTGGTGATGTTTGGTGAAGGTTTTTGTGATTTTTTTGAATGATTGGAGGATGTGTAATGGATGATTGGGAGATTTGTGTATTTATACTGGGGTTTGTGAAGGTGTTTGAACTTTTGGGGGAATTTGAGCGCCAGAGGAGATGGAGCGTTGGATTATGGAGGAAGAAATGGACGGCTAAGATTGCTCGTTAGGAGATCACACGGATAGGTATCCGTGTGCTTTTGCAAGATCTGCATTTTGGTTTTTTAATTGAACGAAAACAAAAATGGCTAAAATATTTATTTTTTTACTCATTACAATGGCTAAAATATTTATTTTTTTAGTAATTACTCCACAGCACAAATGGGGTGCACGAGGGATTTGATAAAATCTTTTTATATATATACAGCCTCCTCGTTAAATAAACTAGAGTTATACCAGTCGCGTGTTGCAACGACGTTTCACATCTTAAATTACAAGTTGTGCAATGCCTATGCTACATATGGTTAGTTTGCCTACTCTAGGTGCCTTTGATTTCAGAAGACATTTGGCCTACATTCGTAGTAGTATTTAAAATAGACTTAGTTTCAGTATCAGATATTCACCATTGATATTCCAAATGACAAATAAATATATGCAACGATAATTAGGAATACAAAGCACAACATATAAACTTCTTATATTCACCACTGATCATACAGCTTATCTTACATCCTCTTACGGGATAAGTACTGTTAGAAAAGAAAAAATATATATCTCTTGAACCTTTAAATGAGCCTTATATCTTCACTTCTTCATGTTCTCATATATAACACACCTCAAGTATTTGAGGCTGTAAAAGTTTAGGACATTCTTTTTGTTATATGGCTTTGGAGGTTATAGATACATAAATTAGTGGAACTTAATAACTCCCTTTGTATGTATTCTCTGAACCTTAAATACATAGAGGAACTCTTTTCGCACACACACTAAATTACAACTTTTAAGAAGCATATTAAAACAATCTTACACCATATTAGTAGAGGTAATTAACAAAATTTGATTATTCCATATCCTATAATCAGACACAAAGAACACAACCAGACAACCCCTTAATTGCAAATCTTCAAACTTCTATCAAAGTACACATGCAACATACAACTGCAGGTATGACTAAACCTCTTCAAATTGCACAACTCTTTAAGGTTAAGTTTCTCTACTTATACCAAAGTAGCCCATAATTCTTAATATCATAGTGACATTTTGTTAGAGATTATACAATCATCATGCTACAACCTATCTGGATCAAAATCTGCATAATCCCTTCACTCACTCGCTGAATTCACTCCCTAAATTCGAAGAGTTCAAACTCAAACTTTCATTACTAACTATTTCGGCTAACATTGCTGGTACCTCTGTTTGTACTCAAAACGCACACAAACCATATGAAGCAAACATTGGTATGCATATTCAACAATCCAAAGCCTCAGATGTGCCTTCAGATCCGACTTTCAGCTCATAATCATTACCGAAATTGAAATAAAAATAAACGCCAGGTTCCAAGTTAGGTCAGTGACCGATTCCCTCACATACATCGACGGATCACGGAGCACCAGTCAGCTGCTGGTGCGACGAAGACACCTATTTTTTGGAACCTGGATACACAAATGATGCTTTTACATGGGAGGCCCGAATTTTAAGAAAAACTAAAACTCCCAAATTCAAATACACAAAAACCCACATAAAAGCCTAATATTATCGACAATAATGGTACAAAGTCGACCAAATTCGATGGAAGGGAATACTCATCCTTTTATAATTTATAAAGTAAATTTTAAAAACAATAAAAACAAACAAATTGTATAATATTATTACTTCAACATATTACCAAACTCGTCGGATCTGGCCGGATAAAAGTTGGATCTGGCCGTATCGACTGAACCACCTGAACCTTCTATTGGTTGTTAAATATTCACCGAACTCGTCAGATCTGGCCGGATAAAAGGTCGCTGGATCTGTACCGGCAAAGACGAAGAGGTGACGTTGTCGGATCCTTGTAAACAAAACAAAAGAGGGCTAACTTGAAAGTCGTCGGATCTTCGTCAGACGGTCGCCTGAACCCTAAACCCAGGCCCACTGGAGATGTCCATCTGACTCTGACTGTCTCCGTTCTAGCTAGATAAGTGATACTCGAGCCTGGAGCTGCTCGTTGGAGTACCAAGACGGTCGGCCGGAGAAAATGGCCGGCAACCGTCACTCTCTCTCTCATCTTTTTCATCGTTCTCTCACGTTTCTCTCTCTTTCTCTAGATTTCAGTTGCGTATATGAACAATCCAACACCGCCCTCAGATGACGCGTGGTCTGCTTTGACACTCAGCTGCCCATCTGGTTCTTTAATATGATATGGTTGAAATGAAATTACCAACATGCCCCTTTTAACTGTTTATTCACTTTCCCTATTATTAGATTTAGATTAGATATATATTTTAATTACTACCTACTAAACTAAATTATTAAACTATAATTAACAGTGATTTTTACTACTTAAAAAAATAAAAAATAGAGTAAACTTCCGTTTTGCTCCATGTGGTTTGGTCATTTTAACGGTTTTGCCCCAAACCTTTAAAAATAACCATTTTACTCCAATAGTTTGCTATGGTTTTTCCATTTTGCTCCCCGCCTCTAACTCCATCCATATTGTCTATTTTTCCATTTTGCTCCCTGTAGGGAGCAAAATGGGAAAACCATTGGAGGAAAATAACTATTTTTAAAAGTCTGGGGCAAAACCGTTAAAGTGACCAAATCACAGGGAGCAAAACAGAAGTTTACTCTAAAAAATAAATAAATAAATAAAAGTTTGATAATCAAAATCTCAACTGTCAATTACCTCCAACTGTTATCGTTATCTCTCTCCCACCTCAACCTCTTCTCACTCTTTCTCTCTCTAAAATCGCCATGGTTTCCTCACTTTCTCTCTTCTCATAGCACCTACACTCTCATCATCAACAGAACCAGCATCTTACTCTCTCTCCTACTTTCTCTCTCTTCCCCGTTCGAATACTCTTCAATTCTTCATCTTCCCCCAAAAAAGTTGCATCAAGTTCAATCTGGTGCAGCAGCAACGAAGGTTCTTCTACTCCTGCAACTGCTCGGAAGCTTAGAGTGTCAGTTTACAAGCCTAAATCGTACGAAGTTCTTGTTGCAGATGCCGCTAATTCTCTCGCCTCTGCTCTCGATGACAGCAAAACTCGTCTCGAAATTGATTTCCCGTAATTCTCTAATCTATTCATTTTAAGCATTTTATTAGACACTCATGCCTCTGTTAATTTAAAAAAAAAATTGCATCTAATAATGTGGTGATTGCTCCTCATTGCATGATTTGTTTGTTGAGTGTTTCCCCCAAAAGAACAATAGCCATCAGCACCCGACATGTAATTCCTTGTATGTGACATCCGGCCCCTCGTATCAACCAATATTGTCCAATTTATTCATTAGGGGACCCGTGGTGCTTCGGGTACCCCTACCCACAGGCCGCACACCGCTGCCGGTCCTGCGGGTAGTAGTACCTTGAGGGTAGGGTCTAGATTATGCACTACCGGATGGTCTCAAGTGTGATAAGAGGAGAGAGATTGTTGGGATTGAACCCTACCAGAGGAACAGATAATGTAAAGCCAAAACTGGATCAAAGCAGTGGATCCAGAATAAGCAGACGTTTACAGTTGGTTTATGCAAATCTCTCCCCTTGAAAGTGGTTTCATATCTGCTGACCTCCTATCTGCTGATCATACTAAGTGCTGACCTACAACTACTGCTTTATATCTACTGACCAATGTCAAAGACTGATGGAAGATCAAAGCTCTGTTGACTCAATCTACTGCCTTGGGTCAAGTACTGCTGATCCGGACAAGCACTGCTGGGTTCACAGCAGTGGAAGGATGCAGCAGCAGTTTAAGTGTCTTTTATGTAATATAATGTAATAGCAGTAGTTTAGTACATCAGTGTTTATAGATCAGTAGTTAGAGTTTGTTAGGAGGTTAGATGTCACTTTCATGGTGACGTCAGCTAAGATGCTCAGTGGTTTGCAAGTGCCTATAAATAGTTCAGTACTTTGTACTGTTCTATTAGCTCTTTCACCACATCGTCTTCTTTGCACGAACAAACTACTGAGCTCTGGCTGAGGGGGAGTTTGCATTCTTACATCAATCATTGTAATCGTTGTTGAAACAAATTCAATCTTTCGATTCATTGTGTAAAGATGTTTGATAAAAGTATTACTCTCGTTTGATTGTATGCAAAGTTTGCTTTCATCTTATTTCCGCTGCACAACTCTTTCATTTCCATCTTAATTACAAACGAAAATACAATCAAAAAGAAACTCAGATCCAACAATTGGTATCAGAGCTTGGACAGTCAAATTTGATTTAACAATCATTTTGACGTAAATAGTTCAGCTCATAACAGTTGATACTGATCGTTTGTTCGTCCGTTGAAAAACAGAGCAAGGATTAATCACCATTAAAGTTGATTTCTCAGTGTCTGTAAAACAACAAGAATGACGTCACAATCTCAGGATGATAAAAACAACATCGGCTCACTTTTTAAACCACCTATGCTAAAAAGAAATGAGTACAACATCTGGCAGAGGAGGATGGGTCACATCCTCGCTCAACAAAGCACAGGTTGTTGGAGGTCTGTCACCTTTGGTCCTCATGTTCCTTCAGTGCCAAGCGCTGAAGATGCTAAAAAGTTCGTTCCAAAACCAGTTGAAAATTACACTGAAACCGATTTTCAAAAGATCGAACTAGATGCTAAAGCGTTTAGCATCATAGCATCAGCGCTGCCCAATGAAATGTATGCTGGACTGTTACACTGTAACAGTGCCAAAGAATTGTGGGACGCACTTAAGGAACAGTTTGGAGGTACTGAAGAAGTCATAGAAAACAATAGGGAAATCCTGAACCAACAGTATGAAACATTTTGTCATGTTAGAGGTGAATCACTGACTCAACAATTTGAGCGGTTTAGTTGTCTCATCAGTGAACTGAGGCTTGTTAATACTACCTTTACAAACTCGACTCAAAACAGCAGGTTCCTCAGGTCACTGCCCGAAAAATGGGACACTATAGCCTTTGTCACCAGAAATTCACCTGAGTTCAAGGATCTGACCTTGACCCAGCTCCATGGTCGACTCCTGACCTACGAAAGGGAGTTGAACCAGAAAAGGAAGTTACAAGAGTCAGGAAAAGCCGTTGATGATTATACATTCGGTAATACTGCTCTTCTGGGTCAAGAAGAATCTGGGAGCAGTGGTAAGGACCAGGGTTATGATCACTTCATTGACATAACTGCTGGTGCAAATTTTAACAACCCTGATCCTCACTCTGCAAGTTATGCATTCACAGCAAACGAAAACCAGATGTCAGATAATTTAAGCTTTGAACTAAATGATTTGCAACATTTTGATCCCACTGATTTAGAGGAAATGGACATCCTGCACCAACTGGCTTTGCTAAGTGTTAGAACTAGCAAGTTCTATAAAAGAACAGGGAGAAAATTCCCAGGTTTGCATGGGAATCTAAGGGTTGGGTTGGATAAATCGAAAATCAAGTGCTACAAGTGTAATAGGTTGGGACATTTCGCTAGGGAATGTAGGAGTCAAAATACTGGTCCCATAATTACTCATCCTAGCTCAAATCCTAGACCTCAAAATCAAAACACTGTGCACTATGCCCAATATGCCCCAGCAGCTCAAGTGAACACTGCTCACTATGCTGCTGCCCCTGTGCCAGTACATTATGTCCAAACTACTGTTCCACAAATCCAATATGTTCAAACCCCTGTTCCACAGGTACAAGTGCAACCTGTTGCACCTCAAACCACTGCTCCAGCAGCAGCACAACCAGATCAACAAAGTTTTTTCACTCAAGGGTTTGTTGACTGGAGCAGTATGCCTGAAGATCTTAAGGATGAAAATTTTGCACTCTATGCTTTTAATGAACCCTCACATGATGAGTTTTGTTTGATGGCATTAGAGTCAATACAGGAGGGGATTGAAGCTGAGGAGGAACAGCAGTGCTTTGAAACAGTGGAAGAGGTGACTGAAGCAGTGGTTACTGCTGTGGCTGGTGAACTACTATTGGGAGAAAGTTCAGGTATTCTGATCGAACCAATGACAGATCCATGGTCCATAGAGGACAAAGAAGAAGAGAAAGAAGAAAAGGCTGGTGAAAAGAAGGTAAAAGCTGATGATGATGAAGATCGTCAATGTGATTGTGCAATGATGGCAGGTGCCAAGGTATCTCCTCAAGTTCTTGAAAAACTGTGTTCAGACAATTGCATAATTGCTTTTGCTAACATCAAAGAGGTGAATGAAAACCTTCGGGATAAAATCTTATCTGATGAGGTCAAATTTGAAAGCTCTTTAAAAGAACTTAAAAACAAACTGACTGAAAAGGAAAAAGAAATCAGCTGTCTAAAAGAAGAGCAAAGCATCACCAAAACCCAACTTCAAACTATGGTAGAACAATACCAAAGTTGCAAAAAGGAGTTGGAATCCACCCAGATTACTTGTGAAAGATGGGTGGAATCCTGCAGAGGATATGAGGTGATGCTTGCTAAACAGATTGAAAGTAATGTGAAATTTGGGGTTGGCTATAGAAAATATGATGATGAACACATTGCTTGTGAAAAATCTGTTCAAAACACTGATGTAACCACTGAGTTCATCCCCACAAACAAGAATGGCCAAGAAGTGAAAATCACTGACAAACTTGGTAACAAAATCACACTTGGTAGAACAAGGAGTTCCTCAACTTTTGAAGAACTTGAGAAATATCAGTTTAAACCTACCTGGTCTGACGAGTGTGATATTCTTGAAAATTTCAAGCCAATGGACTTTACATCAACTGATGGTGTTAAAGCTCCAAAAGCTAAAGTCATACCTCTCAAGGACATCCCAGCAGTGGTTAAAACCTCTGCTGCAAAGGAGTCTGAAAAGAGAAAGAAGAAAGAAAAAATTGATAACTTGTTTTGTGAATTTTGTGAAAAAAGGAATCATCTAACAAAAGATTGCTTCCACTTGAAAGCTTATGATTTAAACAAAACAAGTGTCATTGTTTCAGCAGAAAGCTGCATTGTTTGTGGTAAGACAAACCACAAAACTCAAGCATGTGTGTACCTCAAAAACTTTGATGTGAAAAAGAATGAGTACATGACTAAAACATCCTTGAGTCCACCATCATCATCAACATCTGTCAAATTCACCAAGAAACAACCACTGTTTGTGCCAGTACAAACAGCTGTTACAAAACAGCTGAACCAAACATCTGTCAAAAGAGATGTTCAGGTTACTGATGCACCCCCTACCAATCAGTTCAGAAAAGGCAGAGAAAAACAGTCTTACCAAAGGATTCCACACGTTTATGAGGCCTACAAAAGGCCCTCTAAACCCAAAGTGAACAGGCATCCTTTTGGTTACCAGCAGATGATTGGTCAGGACCCACAACAGTGGTTAGAGAAACACTGTTCTAAAACAGTTCAAACCTCTGACCTAACCACTGTCCATCAGTCTGCATCCATCCCAGACACTGTTGAGACCCCATCCAAAGCCCTGCTGGCTTTGGAGACCTTAATGAACTAATCCTTTTACTTCATGTGCAGGGAGCTTCTGCATGCTTTGATAGTCTTTGGTATGTAGATAGTGGAGGCTCCAGGCACATGACAGGATGTAAAGCCCTCCTCAAAGACTTTAAAATCCATGGTGGGAGTGATATATCCTTTGGGAATAATAGTAAAGGGAAAGTTTTGGGGTCTGGAACAGTGCAATCTGGAAATGTAAAATTTGAAAATGTCAATCTAATAGACAATCTAAAATTCAACCTTCTGAGTGTGTCCCAAATGAGTGACAAGGGATTTGGGTCATTCTTCACAAAAGACTGTTGTAAGATTGTTGGACCAGAAATGGTCAAAAAGATTGAAGCAATAATCAAAACTGGTCAAACTAAACTTGTTGCTCAAAGAAGTGGCAATGTTTATGTTGTTGACATGTCAAAAGAGTGTCCCAGAGCTGATGCCTGTCTGTTCTCAGCTGCCTCTAACAAAGAGACAGAACTTTGGCACAGAAGGCTGGGACACACAAATCTTAAGACAATCACAGAAATTTCAAAAAATGGTTTGGTGAGAGGCCTACCACAAAAATTGTTTTCATGTCCTGAACATTGCATTTCCTGTTTAAAAGGAAAACAGCATAAAAGTTCTTATAAGTCCATTGAAGAGTCCAAAACAACCCAGTGTTTGCAAATGCTACACATGGATTTGTTTGGCCCAGTTCAAGTCATGAGCCTTAAAAAGAAAAGATATTGTTTGTTTATTGTTGATGACTTTTCTAGGTTCACATGGACTTTCTTTTTGCACTCAAAAGATGAAACTGCAGGCATTTTGCAAGACTTTGTAATACAGGTTGAAAAGCAATTTGACCTTCCAGTAAAAAGCTTCAGGAGTGACAATGACACAGAATTCAAAAATAGGGAGTTGGATGCCTTCTGTGTGAAGAAAGGGATTGTAAGGCAGTACAGCATCCCAAGAACACTAGAGCAGAATGGGGTAGTGGAAAGGAAGAACAGAACTCTGATTGAGGCTGCCAGAACCATGCTTGCAGATTCAGGTTTGCCTTTAACTTTCTGGGCAGAGGCAGTAAACACTGCTTGCTATGTTCAGAACAGAGTTTTAATAAACCCCAGGCACAAAAAGACTGCCTATGAAATTCTGTATAAAATTAAACCACTGATCTCATATTTCAAAGTGTTTGGCTGCCCATGCTTTATTTTGAACTTAAAAGATTCCATTTCAAAATTTGCAGCCAAAATTGATTGTGGTTATCATCTGGGATACTCAACCACTGCCAAGGCTTACAAAGTGTTTAATACACGGACCAAGGCAGTGGAGGAGACTTTGAATGTTAAGTTCAATGAATTTTCATCAATGAAAATCCCAGCAAACCCTGCAGATCTGTTTGATCTTGAAAAATTCACTTTTGAAAATACTGCTGTCAAGACTAACAGTGCAGGTCCATCAGAGGATACAACACCAGACTATGGGTATGAACTCATCATCCCTCAAAGGTCTGCCACAAAGGGAAAAGCATCAGCTGTTCAAAACAGTTGTCAAAGCTCTACCACTGCTACCTCAACAGTTGTTGACCAAAGTAGCCCATCAACCACTGCTTCCACATCCTCAAACACTGCTGACAAAAGTCCTCAAACAGTGGATAAAAGTCAGCAGTTGTCCACATCATTACCTCCTATACCACCACCGTTTGAAACCACTGCTGGATCATCAAAGTCCCCAGCAGTGGTTAGCTCAGATGATACACATTTGCAGCCTTCACCAACCAATGCCATCATACCATACCAAGGAGATTTAATCTTCTTGAGATCTCATCCACCTGATCAAATCATTGGCAACATAAATGAAGGGGTGCTCACAAGAAGCCAAACCCAAAACATTTGTCTTTTTGCTGGTTTTCTATCACTCCATCAGCCAGTCAAGTACCAAGAGGCACTGAAAGACAACAGCTGGGTAGAAGCCATGCAAGAGGAGCTCCAACAGTTTAAAAGACAACAAGTATGGGAGCTTGTACCACTGCCAGAAGAGGTTAGTCCCATTGGCACAAAGTGGGTCTTCAAGAACAAAACTGATGAAAGGGGTATTGTTGTCAAGAATAAAGCCAGGCTTGTGGTTCAAGGTTACAGACAGGAAGAAGGGATTGATTATGATGAAACATTTGCCCCTGTTGCAAGATTGGAAGCCATTAGACTGTTCCTGGCCTTTGCTGTCAACCACAATATGAAGGTGTTTCAAATGGATATCAAAAGTGCTTTCCTCTATGGTACAATTCAAGAAGAGGTGTATGTTTGTCAACCTCCAGGTTTTGAGGATCCATTTTATCCAGATCATGTCTACAGGTTAAACAAAGCCTTGTATGGCTTGAAACAAGCACCAAGGGCCTGGTATGAAACTCTTTCCAACTTCCTACTCTCAAATGGTTTCAAAAGAGGTACCATTGATAAAACAATGTTTTTAAAATGGAGAGGGAAGGATTTAATGATTGTCCAAATTTATGTGGATGACATTATTTTTGGAAGCACATGTAACAAAATGTGTGAAGAGTTTAGAGAACTCATGACAGCTGAGTTTGAAATGAGTGCAATGGGTGAGTTGCAATGCTTTCTTGGTCTCCAAGTACAGCAAATGCAAAATGGAACTTTCATTCATCAAAGCAAATATGCTAAAGAACTTTTAACCAAATTTGATATGAATGATTGTAAACCATGCAGCACACCCATGGCAACAAATAAGCTGGTCATGTCTGATGAAAAAGATGAGCTGATTGACCAAACACTCTATAGAAGCATGATTGGGTCTTTATTGTACCTAACTGCATCTAGACCAGACATCATGTTTGCAACATGTGTCTGTGCAAGAAGTCAATCAGCTCCCAGAAAATCAAATCTCATTGCTGTAAAAAGGATCTTCAGATACATAAAAGGTGCTCCCACACTTGGTATCTGGTATCCAGCTAATGGGAACATCAAGCTTTCAGGTTTCTCAGACAGTGACTTTGCTGGATGTCACACTACAAGGAAGTCCACATCAGGAGGGTGCCAGTTTCTGGGTGATTGCTTAGTGTCATGGCAAAGCAAAAAGCAAGCAGCTGTTTCAACATCCACTGCTGAAGCTGAATACATTGCTGCTGCAAGCTGTACAGCCCAACTCCTGTGGCTTCAAAATCAGTTGCTGGATTTTGGTATCACTGCCTTAAAGACACCACTCATGTTGGACTGTCAGGCAGCAGAAAATATCATCAAAAATCCAGTTTCCCATTCAACCACCAAACACATCGACATCAGACATCACTTTGTGAGGGATTGCTATGAAAAAGGTTTGATTTCTCTGCATCATGTCCCAACTAAAGATCAGCTGGCTGATGTGCTCACAAAAGCACTTGATACAGCCACTTTTGAAAGCTTGGTCTCTAGGATTGGGATGCTAAACATGGAATAACAAGCAAAATCTTGTTTTTCTGTGAATAAAGGCAACAAGATGTTTTCAGAAAATCAAAACTCCATCCTTAAAAATAGCTAAAAATGAAAATTTTTCATTAAAATCCTTAAAAGTCTGCCATTAACCACTGATTGTTCAAAAGTCTGCTATACTTCAAATGTCTGTCCACTGCTGAAAGTCAACCCCTGCTCTCTCACTATTTTGATAAACTCTGTTGTTCAAAAGCAGTGTCTTATCCACTGATATGCTATCCACTGATAGTAAAAATCATCCACTGCTTTCATACCACTGCCTTCATCAGTCACTTTCAACAAAAGTACTGTCCTTCACTTTCAACAGGGGTTGTCACGTGGACAGTACATATTGGTCAGACCTTTTGTAACGGCTGCCACCTCAGCATTCACTTTCTTCCCTATAAAATCCCCCACTCACCATCAACACAGGGTTTTACTGTCGAATTGAATTCTTAAAAATTCTCTTCTCAAAGCAGTTTTTCTTCACATTTCTTCACAAATTTCTTCGATCAATCATCCTCAAAATGACAAAATCAAAGAAATCTTCAAAACCCTCATCCAAATCTTCATCGAAAACAGCCTCTCAAAAGGCAATCTCCACTGAAATTCCACACAAACCATCTCACAATCTCCTGGGTCTTCTCACAAAACCAGGAACCACCAAAGTTTTCGATTCCATCATTGATCTCATGGCAAAATCAAAGTACAAAACTTTGATCACTGCCGATGCACCAATCTATTTGGCGACCCAAAGGGAGTTCTGGAAAAATGCAACCCTTGAAAAACAAGGCGACACTGCAACCACCATAAACTCTTCTATAAAGGGTAAAGCTGTCCAAATCACGCCACAATCCATTTCAGAGGTCTTTCAACTCGGTGATCAGGAAGGTAAAATTTCTTTCACTAAAAACGAGTTACAAACTGACTTCATTGAGAGAGGGTATGAAGCCACAATGATGAAGAAAATTACCTTAGAAAAAGGTTATTTTCGTTCTGCAACCAGATTTTTATTTCATACCCTCCTACTATGTGTTTCAAACAAAACCACTTCTTTTAATGAAATCCCTTTAAAGATTCAAAATCTGGGATATGCTATTCTTCAAGGAGAAAATTTTAACTATTCTCGGGAAATTTTTAAAGATTTGGTTAATAATGTTGAAACAAAATCATTCTTACTGTTTCCAAGGTTTTTAAGTTACTATTTTTCAAAGAAATTCAGTAAGGATGATTTAGCTGTAATAAACCAGGGTGATCCTACTCAAATAAACAGTTTAACTACTGAAACTTTTTCAAGGATGTTAGCAACCTGCAAAACACAAGCAGAGGTGCCTGAGCAGATTTTAGCAGTTACAACTGCTCCTCAGGTATCTGCTGCTGAGCCCACTGCTCAAGGTGATCAAAGCAGCAGCACAACTGTTTTGAAACCCACACCTAAAATCACCAAAAAGCCAACAAAAAGAAAAACACAAAAACCCCCCAAAACCATCAAAAAGGCATCTCTGGAGGATGAGATACCAGAGCTTCTGCCATTGACAACACAAAAGTCACAAGAAACCACTGCTGCTACTTCCTCACAGCAGTTGGTACAAATATCTCAACCCATAACCAAAACTCCTCTTGTTTCTTCACAAAAAGAACAGGTTGTACAAAAAGGGCCTCCACATCATGATGCTCTGGAAACACTCGTTTCTATCATCCACAGTCCAATGCCCGGGACACATCCTATTTCTACACCAACCATCACATCCACATTTCCCTCACCAATAAAACCACTGTTGGATGCAATTGATTTGAACCAGGCATTATCCAGTCCTTCTCAATCACCTATTAATGAGAATATACCTCAACAATTGACTGGGTCTGATGTATCATTCTTTGCTAACCCACCAACACAACCTGAGGAGGTTACACCCCTTGAGTTACAAGTAACTCTTGGTGGTATTCCAAGTGAAGCAGCCACTACAACTGTTACACCCACTGGGTTACATTTGGACAGTGGTTACATTCATAAGACTTCCTTAGAGGCAATTCCTTTTATAGCACCTCTGCCAACCACCAGTGGATTTATTTATCCTACTGGCAACATCAAAAGGTTGTCAAGTGTTGAAGGAAGAAGACCCCAGTACCAAGAAAAAGGGGCATCAGTGGTTAATGTTTGGAGTATATTTCCTACATCTACCACTGATAAAACCACTGCTAGTGGGAAATCAGATGATCCCATTAACTTGGGTGATGGTTTAAAGTACCAGAAATTGACGGATCGTATTGCAAAGCTTGATAACTCTGTTGCAGAACTCAAAGATATGCTACAACAGGTGTTACAAGTTCAGAAGGTACAATCAACTGCTGTTCCACCTCAAGCATCTGCTCCACAAAGGGCACCTGCTACAAATGAGCTCTGGAATCTATTTCAATCTTTTCTCCAACAACAAGCACAATTAGCAGATCAGCAACATGAAAAACATGTACAACAGCTGAGAAATGCAATGGAGTCAAGATTCAAGAACACTCAGGCTGACTTAAAGGCTCTCAAAACTCAGATCTTGCACACCACTGGCACTGCTCCTCCAAAAATACGCTTCATTTATGACCTCCCAGAAGATAATGCCAAAAAGGGGGAGAAAATTAAGGAGTGGAAAAAGAAGGGTATAGAAGATGGTCTTTATCTTGAACCAGAGAATTCAAACATGACCAAGAAGATCCCTTTGCCAGATGGCAGCAAGAAGATTGATGTGACAACAAATGCACTAGCAGAAGCAGTTGCAAGTGTGAAAAGAGATAGAGAGGCCAAAAGGAAAGCCAGGGTGGAAAGAATGGATCATCCAGATCAGGGTACTTCTGGGTCAAGGGATCATGAAAATCCTGTTGAGGAAAAGAAGAGGCCTACTAGAAAAGTAAGGCAACCCAAATCCATTCCAACCAGACGTTCAAAGTCTGTTCAAAAACCACCATACAAAACAGCTGATGCAGCAGGAGTTACAAAAACTACTGCTTGCCAAACAGTTGTTCCATCAACACACACCACTTCAACACACACAACATCCACCGCTTTACCATCATCACCACCAAAAACAACACCTGCTGACATACAGCAGAAGACAGCAGATGTTATAACATCTGTTGTAATGACAACAGTGGTTGAAACACCAGTTGTTTCAACAGCTGTTAGTCAATCACAATCCACTGCCACAACATCTACCACCACTATTCCATCCAAAACATCATCAGTCACTCCTAAACCAAAAAGGAGAAGGCTAATTTTAAAAGATGATGACACATTACCACCACAAACATCTTCAAAATCTTTAGCTCTTGTCACAATACCAAAACCTGTTCCTCTCTCTTCAGTTCCAATGTACAAGCCCTTACCTCCTGCAGGTGTTCAATTTCCTCTTGAACTAACAGCTGTTAGAGATGAAATAAAATCCTTCTATTATGAGGATGACCCTGCTAAAAGGAGTTTGCCTTCAATAAAGGGATATCCTTGGCCTAAAAATGTTGATGAATACTTGGAAATCAAAGCCAAGCAAGCAGAGGATATCTCAAAAAGAAACACACAAGGGAAGTCTGACAAAGAAATTTCAAGAAATTTTCAATATCTGCTCACACAAGTCAGATCCCTAGAGCAATTTGCAAAAAATGTTAGTCAACAAATTTCTGAAAGATCAGCTGAAAATCTGAAGAAAGACTACATTGAAAGCATCATGGCTCACAAGAAGTACAAAGGTGAGAGATACATGTACAAAGAGTGGACTATTCCTGAACTTGAAAATGAAGCAGCAAGAATTCAAGACATGATAAAAAGGAAAGTCACTCACACTCCTCCTAACTGGGCAGAGTTTAGAAAGAATGTACCTGATAAACAGGAAGAGCTGAAGAGAATGAAAGAGGAACTGGTAGCAGCTGATTATGGAAACAAAAGACAAGTTGCTAGATGGAAAGAAGATGTGGTCAGGGCTACTTACAAAAAGTTGGAACAATTAAGAAAGAAAGATCCTTCAGTTCCTCAAAAGCCTGACTATTCCAAAGCAGCGGTTTCAAAAAGACCACCAAAGCTGCAAGTCAAAAGAACCACTGCTCCAGCTGGTGCTGCCATCTACAAAAGAAGGAGCAAAAACCAGTTTAGCATGGAAACAATTCAAGATCTTTTAGCCGGAGATGCCATTGTAAAAGCTGGCACAGAAGTAATGATAAAGGAAGATCTTGAATTGGAACAATCTGCAACCGCTGCTCAGCCAGCTATGATCAGGCCAGCCTCTCCAAATACTTCTGCAAATAAACATCTCCCAAGAAACCCTCCAGGCTCAAAAATACAAAAGTGGGAAACTGACAAACAGACCTGTGTATTGACTTTGCTCAGGTCTGGTGGAGGAGTGGAGAAAATATCAAGGGAACAAGCTCTTGGCCTGAGTCTTGAAGATTTGCAGGATCTCCTTGATCTTCCACTCAGCAGGGATGATGAAGATACAGATGCCCTAGACTTTGAATTACAATTTAAAGGTCAGATAAGGGAGCTGTTGATGAGGCAATAAAGAAGTCCACAAATAATGAAGAGTTTTGGCATTATCTGTTCCAGGGGGAGATTGTTGGGATTGAACCCTACCAGAGGAACAGATAATGTAAAGCCAAAACTGGATCAAAGCAGTGGATCCAGAATAAGCAGACGTTTACAGTTGGTTTATGCAAATCTCTCCCCTTGAAAGTGGTTTCATATCTGCTGACCTCCTATCTGCTGATCATACTAAGTGCTGACCTACAACTACTGCTTTATATCTACTGACCAATGTCAAAGACTGATGGAAGATCAAAGCTCTGTTGACTCAATCTACTGCCTTGGGTCAAGTACTGCTGATCCGGACAAGCACTGCTGGGTTCACAGCAGTGGAAGGATGCAGCAGCAGTTTAAGTGTCTTTTATGTAATATAATGTAATAGCAGTAGTTTAGTACATCAGTGTTTATAGATCAGTAGTTAGAGTTTGTTAGGAGGTTAGATGTCACTTTCATGGTGACGTCAGCTAAGATGCTCAGTGGTTTGCAAGTGCCTATAAATAGTTCAGTACTTTGTACTGTTCTATTAGCTCTTTCACCACATCGTCTTCTTTGCACGAACAAACTACTGAGCTCTGGCTGAGGGGGAGTTTGCATTCTTACATCAATCATTGTAATCGTTGTTGAAACAAATTCAATCTTTCGATTCATTGTGTAAAGATGTTTGATAAAAGTATTACTCTCGTTTGATTGTATGCAAAGTTTGCTTTCATCTTATTTCCGCTGCACAACTCTTTCATTTCCATCTTAATTACAAACGAAAATACAATCAAAAAGAAACTCAGATCCAACAGAGATAGAGAGAGTTGTGTGTCTGGAGAGAGAGAGAGGGGGGGTCAAATGGTGGGCCCATGTTTTAAGATAGTGGTTTAGGCCGAGTGACGTGGCGCAAGGGGATTGACGGGACTTAAGGTATGTGGGTTGGGCACCCTTCCCCTCCTTAGGACCACCCATAGTGGGGGGTTTTTGGGCGTTTTATCCCCAAAAAAACGCCTCTCCATGCCCCATGACCGCCCCCTGGGCGTTTTTAACAAAAAAATGCTTTGGCGTTCTTTTTTCAACGCCCTTGTTCATTCCTTTTGGCCAATGACGTCCCTGATGGTTTACCTTTGGCCAATAAGATTTTTATGATGGTTTTTATTTAATTTTATTCTATTACACCCCTTTGAATATAATGCCCCACAATGCCCACATCCACACTACACCCATTTTAGAAAACGCCCCATAATGCCCCATTGCTGACTGGACTTCCACATGGTGCACAACGCCCATGGGTGGGGGCATTGTTTATGTGTACCACTACACATGGTCATAGGAGCTCATAGACATGCCACCCATCCCCAGGTTACTCCCACTTAAGCACGTTTAACTGTGGAATTTTGCTCTCACCCATATCCAATGCGACCAAAACGTGTTGGTGATATTTGAGACGGGCCATTAGTTACGGCCTGGTTATTGTAGTATATTATTATTAGGTTTTATTAGTGTGAGCCTACGGGCTCACCTTAGGTTTCTAGGGTTTTCTTATGATCTCTATATATATAGTATGACAACCTTCATTCATAATCAATTTAAGTATTTTACCATCTTACACCAGTATGTTGTCCGTACTCCGTAGGCAGAACAAAACGATGTGGGATCGCGTAAGGTATCACAGTGTAGATTGTGGAAATGTGATTGTATATAATTCATCCCGTAATATAAAATTAAGTAAAGAGGTAAATATTGGATCAGTATAGAAGTAGGAGATATATGATTCTAGTATGCCTGCCTATTCATGAAGTTAAAAAGAGAAATGGAAGTCAATAAACAACTATCAACATTTAGGATATATGGACAGATGGGGTATAAATGGAACACCAGGCTAAGAAAACCAGCTCAATGGACTTAGGATATAACTCTAGCAAGTTCTTAGCATCAGAAACTCAGCTGCAAGTCCCGTTGCCCAATGAGGAGCCGGTAAAATTTGCTCAATTATTCATCTGCAAGAAGGTCCCGTGCCCTAAAAATTTAAAAAGCGTGATTGAGGTGCGGGGCTATCGGAAAAACGCCTCAGGGTCTAAAGACGGCGCATGTGTGTCAAAATTAGGGTCTGGAGGAGGCCAAATTTCAAAAACGACCAAAAGGGATTATGAATAGGTTTGATGAAGGATGTAAAAGAGGTGAGAGAGATGCAGCTTTCAGTTGTACATAAAGCTTATTTGGTTGTACATATAGCAACGGCTCGCGTACAGGAGGATCGCGCTTCGCACCTTGGCTTTCGGGTCGTAAACACCTTGGAGGGCCTCACGCTTTTTAAAAAACAAGCTTGGACCCACAGTTCATGACCAGCTGCACTGGCTTCATATCCGCTATCAATACTAGTGGCTCTAGACGAGTCTAAGTCACTTTTCTCACTAAGTAATAAGAATGATCGTTAGTTTGTAACGGGAAATCAAGAAGCTAATCAGTCTTTATTTATTTACTGGAGTATATATGATGCGTGTGAAGTGTCGTATATTTTAGGTATATATTTTAAGCCCTTTTTAACACTTATTTTAGCCAAGTTTTAAATTTATAAAACACGATATTTCACTAACACTAAACACACATATGGGCAAGTGCACCCATCGTTGAGTGTAGTATAGCATTGGTAAGATACCGAGGTCGTCCAAGGACACAAGAGCTTTTAGTACCGGTTTATCCTCAACGTCTAACCAAAATAAAAGTTTAGAAAAATGTTTTAAACTAAGAAAAAAATAAAGCTAACTAAAATGCTGAAAATAAAAATAAAAGAAAAAACAGATAGACAAGATGAATCACTTGGTTCCGACTCGTATTTAGTATAACCTTTGATTATTTCCGCACTTTTGCACATAATTAAGAGATTATCTTAGTTATTGTAGTAGGCCCCTCTTTTGAAGGTGACGTTACCCTCACCCCAGTAGTTTGAGTCAGCAGGGATACAATCCTAAAAGGGTGGATTATTGGAAGATAATGAATTAAGTTATTAATGCAGTATTGTGGTAGGCCCCGCTTTTGGCGGTGACGTTACCCTCGGCTAAGTAGTCTGAGTCAGCAGGGATACAGTCCTAAATAGCCGGGTTATAGTATTAATAGTAGTTAACTTATGAGGGGATCAAAGAGTTTGGACCCCCGCCATCCAATACCGTGAAGTATTGAAGGAGGTCCTACTAAATTTGACCCAGGTCCATTGCAGGACCTCTAAACGCTGAACAATGGCAAGACCTTTACCAAACCGTTCCCTTAACCCCCTACCAGGTAGCCAACATACCTCCATATAGACCGTGGAGATATGAATGGTGAAAATCTTTTATTTTATATAGACAGTAAAATAATGCCAAGACACCACGGACAAACGATAAGGAAAGATCACCTTCAACATAAGTAACTAGTTATTAAAGTCATTAATACAAAACCAAATAAAAAGTGCAAAAGATTAGAAATAAAAAGTATTATACTAGACACTTTGTCTTCACCAAGTGATGTAAGAGACTTAGGCAAACATGGCCTTGATTGTCAAGAACTCTTACGATCAATCTTGGATCCCGAGACGACTCACACACTCTACGATGGACAATGGATGATGGTGGTGGATGATGGTGTTGTGATGGTGGTGGGTGGTGGATGAAGTGTGAGAGAGGTGGTGTGCCAAGGGATGAGATGAAATGAATCCAAGCACTCCTATTTATAGGCTGAACAGAGAGCTGGACACGGCCCCGTGTCCGTCTGACACTCTCTCTCCTCATTAATTGTAATTCGCAATTACAATAAATGCGCCTGCTGTACTTTCGACACGCCCCCGTGTCCGCTGAGCACGGCCCCGTGATGGGCAATAGAAGCTTCTATAGGTTTGTCTTTTCTGCTGCTTCTTGGGCACGGCCCCGTGCTGGCTGAGCACGGGGCGTGTTCAGCCTTCTGTTTTCTCTATTTTGCTTTGGAAGGTGCCGTTGAGGGTTCGGGCAGTCCACTAATGTTCCTTTTCTTGTATTTATGTTGGATTTAGCTGTCTTTTTGCTTCTTTTGCGTTTTTGAGCTCATTTAATCCTGAAAATACAAAAGGAAGACAAAAACACTCTTTTTCCAATATTAGTACTAAAAAAGGGTTAGTTTTATGCCTCATTTGATGTAATTTATATGTTGCATTTTACACACATCAAATACCCCCACACTTGAACTTTTGCTTGTCCTCAAGCAAAACTCTTTAATATGTGGCTTACACTCCCAAATGGAATAGGTAGAAGAGAAGGTTTTGAGCTTGTCGTAGAGTGTCGGGATTTCCAAGATCTTTTTGGGTTTTATTTTTATTTATTTACACTCCTATTCGTAATGATTTATTTAGAACTGTTCATAAAAGAAATTACTTATTTGGGCATAACATGCCTTTTTAAAATTCTATTTATGTACAAGTTCACATACCTCGCGGGGGAATCACTCACACTCGGCCGAAGGTGTATTTTTAGTGAATCACTCGAGAGCGGCATGGAACTTATTCCTACCATAGGCTTGCCAAGAAATCAATCCTCCTCCTTTGACACCTATTGATGTAATTTATATGTTGCATTTTACACACATCAATATACATTGTCTGAATGACACCTATTCAATTGTCATAACTCATAACTTTGATAAAACTTCTGCTTACATTTGTTATTTTCCGTTTGCTTACATTTTAAATTGTTGACATCAACAGGCCATTACCTACCAGCATTTCTTCATATAAGGTATCTTCATAGGCTTCATGCTTTCTTGCTGGTTTCGTAAAATGAAGCTTCTTGAAGCTTTTTTCTAAGTAAAAAGATTCCCCTTTATGACATTGTGAAGGGGTCTTCAGATGAGTTTACCGATGCCAATGTGCAACTTGCATTGGCTGTTGTAAGGAAGCTACAAGAAATTCGGGAAACACGAGCTCGCATTGTAAGTCATTTTTATTTTCGTTTCATTTTCTTCATTTGAAGTATCTACCGTTTTTGTCCCAAATTTGAGATAAGACATGACCCAAATCAACCCATTTACAAGTAAATGGGTCAAAATTGCCACCTCATCGTCAACCGTTGATGGTATACGCGTTTCAAACTTATTGTTTGATGTAGGTGTTCCCTGACAAGCCAGAAAGACGTAGAGCCTCAGAGCTATTCAAATCAGCTATTGATTTGGTAAGTGAAATCATCATTTTAGAACTAAGTTCTTTAAAGATTTATTTAACATTTCAAAGTATGTAAATTGGTGATCAGCTTAAGCAGTATGATGATCATGGATTACAATCCCTAATTTTTAAATGTTAATGTCATTATAAACCCTAATCTGAGATTCATAAATCCGTATATGTCCTTAATCCAGGTTGACGGAATCACTATCGGTTCGTTGGATGATATTCCAGCTGGCCCTGTTTCTTCCTTCTTCAAATCTATAAGGAACACACTCGATTTTGATTTTGACGATGAAAATGAAGGTTAGTTTTATAGAAAAACAAACTTCTTTAAACTTCCATACTGCAGCGTTTATTTTAATGTGGAAGAGGAATATATACTTGTGATAATATTGGTGAATATAGTATATAATAATTAGAATGTAATCTAGACTTCGATTATTTGATCATGTATTTGGATTAGATATTGGTCACAAGGCAGGAAACGAAAGTCAAAGGCTGTTAATTGGCGGTTAATGACAGTTTTCTGGTAACTTAAACGAATGGGTATAACTACCTTGTTCGTACCGTTTCATAGACTATAAATGGGCGCAAAATTGTATGGACACGTAGATCAATTTCATAATCAAAACAGTCTGCGTTGACTTTCGTTGACAGACGAAATTTATCCAAATTGACCCCATGTTATTGTTCTTGATGCATGATTAATTCGCAATTAAGTGTTCTTGATATCCAACAATAATTACAATTTTTGTTGCATAAGTGACCCGTTTATGATATTTTTTTTGTAACTGACCCATTTATAACATTTTCTTTATAACTGGTCCGTTTATGACATTTTTTTTGTAATTGACCCGTTTATAACATTTTTTTTATAACTGACCCGTTTATGACACAGATAGGTGGTAGTCTGACAAACCGCCAACGCTTTACGTATTCATTTGTTGCAGCACCCGTGAAGTTGCTACCATGGAGACATATCTGGTACGGGTGTATTTTCTCTTATATGGATTGGTTGAGTAACTGGTCAAATCGGTTCAGGTTGAAAAAGGTGGTTTTGCTACATGCAAAAAAGAACAAAATCGGTTTGGTTGGCCAACAAACACTTCCTGTCCACTATAAAAAATTCTGAACAGTTAATGTTCGAATTATGGTTTAGAGGTAAAGAGTACTGTACAATATTGCTTATCGTACATTACGTACGCTTCAATCTCAGCCGTCAGATCATCTTCCAGCATTTTAAAATCGCATGTTGTTTTTTTATAACGATTTCGCATGTGATATTTTTTGATGAATTCGCATGTTTTTTTGTACCAATTTCGCATGTGATAATTTTGATGAAATAGCATGTTGTTTTTTTTTATAACAATTTCGCATGTGATAATTTTTGATGAATTCGCATGTTGTTTTTTTGTACCAATTTCGCATGTGATAATTTTGATGATATAGCATGTTGTTTTTTTGTAACAATTTCGCATGTGGTAATTTTGATGAAATCGCATGTTAAAAAACCAACATGCGAAATTGTTACAAAAAAACAACATGCGAATTCAATGCGGGAAGATGATCGGACGGCTGAGATTGTAGCGTACGTAATGTACGATAAGGACATTTGTACGTTAACCTAACCCATGGTTTAGAAACAATATTGCTAGTACAATAATTAAAATATCTGAATAAAACAATATTGGTCCATGCTGACGTGCAGGAAAAATTTGGGGCACCAACACCCGCGCTCCTATTTAATCTGGAACTCGAGACGTTGCGGTAATATTTATGTGGATTTAATTTAGATAAAATTCATATATGATGTCATTAATTTTAGTTTTTTTTCTCTGTGACAAATGGAATGGTTGGATTTGGCAGAGCTGACCTTGGTCTTCTTGGTTTTCCACCAAAAGATTTACACTACCGATTTCTTTCTCAATTTACTCCGGTTTTTTATATCCGGATAAGAGAGTATTCCAAGGTAGCTCTTATGATCTTACGATTTTATTATTATTATTATTATTTTTATTGTAAGGTTTGACATTACTTTGATAGATATTTTTACTTTAAACTGAAAATACAGTGGCAGTAGCACCATATATTGTGAATTACACTGGGCCCCTCTTCCGCCAATACCCTAGTAAGAATATTAATTTTGACAATACTTTGATGACATGTCAGCAGCCCCATCTGAAGCCATATATGCATGTGAAATAAATATATTTACAAGTTTCACTAAAGTTATCTTTTTTAGAACAATTAGCTTTAAAAATTACGAAATGTCTTCACATGCGAAATCATAATTTATTAGATAAATACTTCTAAAAACAATTACAATATAATGACAAATAAGATGCTACATCATTAAATATTTAATAATCAGAAAAAAGACCTGCAAATTGGTTTCTACAATTAGCTTGTTTTGTATCATGATGTATAAACCGTAATACTAGCATGTTACAGTCGATAGAATTATATATATATATATATAACATGTTTTTTTTACTGCAACTATTGTTGCAGGACCCTGGCAGGTGATGCTTAAGCAAACGGATAATTCGTATGCTTGTGTTGCTGAAAGTGAAACCCGCTTCACCCTTATTGAAGTAAGTATGAATTGCTACTCGTTTCCTTAGTGGTGGCAAACCGGTTGGGTTGGAAAACTAGTCAAAACATGGTTGAGTCAAACAGGTACATTTTGTATGAGTTGGGTTGACCCAATACACTCTTTTTCCAATTGTTTATAATCAATTGAGGGGTGTTTGACGTTGCTTATTTATGCTTATTAGCACAAGGAGGTACCAAGTTTATGAAAACAGATTTTTTTTTTCATCCTAAGGGTAAATTTGTAATTGAGTTCATCAATAAGCGTTCCCGAACACCCAATCCCATTGGCCCATTATGGTGACATATTTGATTACAAAAATTATCTTATTTTAGTAATGTTTTATATAAATAATTTAGGAAATTTTATAGAATGTTTGACCCGTTTCTTTTTAAGCTGATCTTTCTTTTATATTACTCGTTCGACCCGTTAGGGATAAAAGGTAACCTGAATCAAAACATTCATAGACATTTGTTTGGTATGGGCAGACGAAGGAAGAACTGCTAAGGGTTCTTGGACTGAAGGAAGAACAAGGAAGCCAACTTGAGTTCCTTCGCCGGGGCTATAAGGTAAATTTCTCATTTCTGGTATGTATATTTCTAGAAAGTTCCTGGGTAAATTACCCATCTGCCCATCATCATTATTATCATTATCATTATTATAAATACATTGATGGTAATTCACAAGAAGTTTCTTGGCTAAATTACTCATTTGCCCATTATCATGATTACAAAATTCCAATAAACTGATAGTAACCACATGATGTTCTGTTTGTTATGTTCAAGGGTAATTTAGACATTTGACAAATTAAATTTACAATTGTCTTCCCCACCTCATGAGAATTACGATATTTCTTCTCTCTAGAAGGCTTCCAGGCCAAGTTACTCATTTGGCCATTATCAGCACTACACATAAATTAATAGAATCCACAAGAGTGGGATAAGGCTTAGGTACCATGAGGTCCTGGGTTCAATTCCCACAAGGGGGGTTTTCCCAGATTTATTGGATTTCCTCCTGAATTGGTGTATAGGCATTATGCCTAGTGGAGATGGATATGACCGGGTGGTTCCGCTCGTGGCACGATGATACTCCAGTGGTCTGTCAGTGATCCAAATTTGCCGTTCAAAAAAAAAAAAAAAAAAATCCACAAGATCTTTTTGTTAGTTGTGTTTAAGTGTGTTTTAGATATGTAGCAAGTTCAGTTTTATTCCGCCCATGAAAAATCCAAAATATTTTTTTCTCCTCGAAAATATTCAGTATAAAGTACTTACTTTTGTTGATCCATGAGATTGTCTTTTTTCTATTTTTCGGGTGTTGTAAATTGGATATCTAGTCAAACATTTTCCTCTAGAGTCAAAGTTTGCAATTTTCTTGAGACTGACCGAGCACATTTTTATACAGTAATCTATCTTTAAAGCAAATGATTTATAACAATTTATGCATTTTGAATACACTGAGCAGCTTTCGACCAATTTGATCCAATTGGCATGTTTTCATTTTTGTCATTTGTTTATCTTACGAATTTGACCCATAAAGGCTTTGTAGAGTTCAAACTTTTAACCTCCTTCCATAACCCAAATTGACCCGTTTACCATTTTTTTTTTGTACATTTGGTATAATTCGGTGTGCTGTCTGCAGACTGCAACATGGTGGGAGGAAGACGTTGATTTGGAGTTATCTTCAGCATGGCGTAACTAAGTTGAACCCGATAAAAAACGGGGCCTAGTTATGATCATTTCATATTGTTTTTACTTGTATATCAATCAGTACAAATATTTCCTCTTGTTTTTTTTTTTTTTTAAGTTTTATATGCTTCCATTTTTGTCACTAGGTCTCCTATTGGTCATAGTGAAGAATATATATGTATCGTGGTAGATTTATTTTTATTGGACGGTTAACATCTAATGCATATTTTTTATGGATTGATGTTGAAGATAATGGGCAAGCTTTGGAGCAACCTTTAACCTATTTATATGAAATCACTAACAAGTTATACGGGTAATATCAATTAAAAAGAAAACATGTTAAAAGTTGCCTATAGCAATACCAAAATCTGTACCATCTCTGGAATTGTTGTACAAAATAAACATTAGATCATCTTAACAATAGTTTTTTTAAGTATATTTAACATATATGTTTGGGTTTTGACCAAAATGAACTCATAGATCATCTTAACAATAGTTTTTTTAAGTATATTTAACATATATGTTTGGGTTTTGACCAAAATGAACTCGGATTAAAACGGGTCGTTTTATTAAAGCATCAAATGACAAATAGTAGTTATAGTAACTCTACATATATTTATTATTATTTTATAGATTAAACATAAAAAAGACAATCAATATAAGGATTCATAAAACCCCCCAACTAGGGGTGTAAACATGCCCAGAGGCTCGAGAGCTACTCGTGATCGGCTCGGTTAAAAGCTCGAACGAGTCGAGCCTTAACAAGCCCGAGCCCGAGCTCGAGCCTGAAATAGAGCTCGTTTAGTTATCGAACCCGAGCTCGAGCCTGAAATACAAAGCTCGTTTAGGCTCGCGAGCCCAAACGAGCCTAAACAAAATTTTAGTTTTTTATATATATAATATAATAATGATGATGATAACATTGGTGAGCCGAGCTCGAGCCGAGCTTTGGCTCGCTTAATCGCTGTTGAAACGAGCTCGAGCTGAGCTTTTAGCTCATTTGACGTTGTTCTCGAAATAGCTCGAGCCGAGTCGAGCCGAGCTCGAGCTTTGGGTTTTACTCGCGAGCCGAGCTCGAGCTCAGAGAAGTAGGCTCGAACCGAGCCGAGCTCGAGCTTCATAAAAACATAACGAGCCGAGCTCGAGCCTAGTCGGGCTCGGGCTCGCTCGTTTACACCCCTACCCCCAACATAGCTATGCAAAACCTGTAGTTTAATAATTTTCTGTCCTGCAGGTTTATTTACCTCAATTTCCCTAGATTTGCCTCATCCCATTTTACAACATTTTTTTACTGCTTCAAAGAAAATGATCATGCAAAGATCCCCAGATTTGGGGCATCCCATTTTACACCATTTTTTACTACTTCAAAGAAAATGATCATACAAAAAACATACTTACTAACACAAACAACACGACATGACATTATCCAGTTTTAATACAAAGTTTTCAAATTCTGAAGTAATGCTTGAAACATATTACAGCATCAACAAGAAAACATGTGACAACAATACTTATTTATAGCATCATAAACCATATACCTCAGTTTACTCAGAAAACCAAAATATGCAATCCTCCATGATCTTCTCACTATCAATGGACCCATAATCATCCAAAATCCACACACAAATCCAACCACTATGCTTATAATCAACCCCCAATCTGCTCCATCGTCTTCTTTTTTCTCTCCTATTGTATGAGTTGCTGCTTCAACTGGTTCACAACCATTAGTTTCAGTTAGTGGAGCTCCACAAATTTTGTTGCCAAAGAAGCTAGACTCACCGAAGCTTTGAAGCTGTGTACCTGTTGGAATTCTTCCTGTTAAATTGTTGAAGGACACATTGAAGCTACTCAAGAAATTTAAACTTGACAAGCTCATGGGAAGTTCCCCGGAAAGCCTGTTTACGGATAAATCTAAAGATATCAGTTTTGTCATGTTTCCGATCTTCTCTGGGATACTTCCACTTAATTGATTTCTTGATAAATTCAATGATATTAACTCCAAGAGGGACATTAGCTCACTAGGAATGTATCCAGTGAGATTGTTTCTCGAAAGGTCTATCAACATTACTAATGGAAGAATACTGCCGTATGTATCCTCTCGTCCATTCGTCACCAATGAATCACCAGCGATAAATCCAATACTACTGGTGTAACCAAAGTCATCTGAATTGCTTTCGATGCCGGAAAGGATACTAAAGTTGTTGAAGCATCTCGGAATATTTCCAGATAGGTTGTTATGAGCAAGATCTAATATTTGAATATGTCTAATATGACAAAGCTCATGAGGAATATTTCCGGCAAAACGATTTGATCGAAGGTTGAGAATTCTTAAAAGAGTAAGTTTTGTTCCAATCCATGTTGGAATGCTTCCAGTAAGTTCATTCCTTCCAAGTTCAAGAACATCTAGTTCTGTTAAGTTCATTAGAGAAGAATGTAATCTTCCAGAGATCTTGTTCCCATGCATGTTCAGATGATGTAAAGGTAAAGAACCCAATGTTCTTGGAATCTCACCAGACAAACTGTTCTTCCCCAAATATAAGGCTCTCAACCTTGGCCATTTCTCCCAACACTCTGGAAGGTCACCCGACAAATGATTATTTTCCAAATTAAGAAAAGATGTGCTTGTCACACCACTAGAACACAAGAAAGGATGTAACGATCCCCGAAACCCATTCGAGCTAATGTCAAGAAACACAAGTGTGGCAGGGTTACCAGAGAACGTTAATGGTCCTCGGATATGATTATTTGACATATTCAAATAAATTAAATTGGAGAATGATCTCACAAATGATTCGGGCATGGGCGATGAAATGCCTGTGTTGCTTATGTCTAAATAACTTAAATCCTTCTGTGATTGCAACCACAACGGAAATTGAGGCCCTAAAACCCAATTTCTCAGAGACAAGGTTCCCAACTGGAAAGGGGGAATCCAGTTTGCAACTTGCAGCCTTAAGATTAATTTGTTAGTTGATCCATCTATATCCTTCAAGCTCACTAGTTTGATAAAGTGAGCTTCTGTCACAACACCTGTAAGCAAATTATGAGAAAACTCTAAATAAGTCAACTTTGAAAGTTGTCCGAGGCTATCAGGAAGGCTGCCATCCAGTCGGTTTGACCCAATATACAACACCTCCAACGATGACAATCGTCCAATTGAGTCAGGAAGGCTGCCATCCAGTCGGTTTGACCCAATATACAACTCCTCCAATGATGATAATTGTCCAATTGAGTATGGAATGGGACCAGAAATTTGATTATCACTAAGATCTAATGTTCTGAGAAATGACAAGTTTCCTATGGAATGGGGAATTATACCAGTTATATAGTTATAGGACAACCATAATGACTCCAAGGCAGGTGATTTGCACTCGAAAAAACTTTCAAGAAAATATGTCAGACTAATATTACCAATATTGTTTAAAGACAAATCAATCTCTCTCAAATTACAAAAGTTACCCAATGATTTAGGTATTCTCTTAGTGAGTTGATTTAAAGACAAGTCGAGGCTAATAAGATTTGTTAGATTTTGAAGGGAATCTAGAACTGAACTTGAAATACCACAACTTCTAATATGTAACGAGATGAGATTACTACTGGACAACTCTTGAAATATTGAGGTAGAATTCATGAAATCATTCCCGGCAACATGAAGCAACTCAAGAGAAGTCAGATTGCGGAACCCAGGAATAGGACCATGAAAATGACAGGCAGTTAAATCCAATGAAACTAGACTAGTTACACTGAATATCCACTGTGGTACTGAACTGTTAAAATTGTTTATAGAAAGATCGAGAACAGAAAGGGATGTGAGATTGACACTAGGAACATACATGTGTAGATTTGAGAGTTCACATTCAGACAAATGTGTTGGCCCGAACTTGGATCTTGATCTCTAATGAGCGTGAATAACTTTGAATAACAACAACTTGAATAACTTGATGATAACCGAATGTATACAATATCGAATTGAGAGTATATACAATTGATTTCGAATGTAATGAACAAGTACAAATGAATCTAACTATCCCTATTTATAGTTTCCTACGGGTACGAGTGAATAGACGCGTCTCTTCGTGAAAAGTCATGTCTCTTGGATGTGTGGTTGAGATTGGATCTTGAAGAGGTGTGTTGATTCTCGTCCGCATGATCAACAGTCGCGTCCCTTGATGTTTGCCTTGTATTGATTCGAAATGGTGTGTGTGTAGAGACACACCCATTCGGTTAGTGAGGGTAGTTTCAAACTTCCATCTTGTCAACTTTGGTCCTCGTACTTTGTAACCGCTACTTAATAATAATTCTAACTATCTAATGATGTTAAGAGATTAACCGGTTTCATTCACCCCCTTAATCTCGAACATCCATGAGTTGCTTTAAATCTTGAATTCCGAGCAGTTCCCTCATTGTAGCAAACTTGATCCTTGCTAGTGCCTTCGTTAGTATATCTGCTCGTTGTAGTTCTCCACTTATGTGTTCCACAGTGATATCTTCGTTTTCCACACATTCTCTTATGAAGTGATAGCGTGTGTCAATGTGCTTGCTTCTTCCATGAAAGACTGGATTTTTCATGAGTGCTATTGCTGAAACGTTATCTACTCTGAGTGTTATCTTTTCTTCCTTCCAGCCTGTGATTTCACTTAACAATCTTTTAAGCCATAGTGCTTGACATGCTGCTGCAGTGGCTGCCATGAATTCTGATTCGCATGATGATAGTGCCACTGTCTGTTGCTTCTGTGTACACCAGGTTATAGGTGATTCTCCAAAGTAGAATACCAGACCAGTTGTTCCTTTTCCTTTGTCTGTATTAACTCCAAAACTACTGTCGCTATAACCTGTGATCTTACATCCTCCTTGTCTTCTGTAGATGATTCCATGCTCTTTAGTTCCTTTGATGTAACGTAGTATTTGCTTTACTACTTTCAGGTGTTGCTCCTTTGGTTCTTGCATGAATCTACTAAGTAGACTGACTGGGTAACATAGATCTGGTCTTGTATGCAATAAGTACCTGAGAGAACCTATCAGGCTTCTGTAATGTGTTGCATCTCCTTCTTCAGTCTTTGTCAATTGAGTTCCTGGTGTCATGGGTGTCTTCGTGTCGTTGCAGGATAACATATCAGCATCTTTGAGTATCTTGTTGATATATCCTGTCTGTTTGATGCCTATCTCACCCCTTGCTTGAATTACTTCTATTCCCAGATAGTATGCTAGCAATCCTAGATCGCTCATATCAAATTTGTTCTTCATCTGAGATTTAAAGATGTCTATCTCCTTCTTTGATGTTCCAGTGACTATCAAGTCATCAACATAGACTCCAACTATTATTGTAGAGGCTTCCCTTGTTCTTGTATAGATTGCATTCTCTAAAGTACACTTCTTGAAGTTAAGTGACTTTAGGGTGTGATCTAACTTCATATTCCAAGCTTTTGGTGCTTGTCTCAATCCATACAGTGATTTTGATAGTTTGTAAACTTTTCCTTCATTTCCTGGCTTTATAAAACCTTCTGGTTGTGATACATATACTTCCTCTTTGAGGTCTCCGTGTAAGAATGCAGATTTCACATCTAGATGATGTACCTCCCAACCTTGATATGCTGCTAAAGCCAACATTAGTCGTACTGTTTCCATACGTGCTACTGGTGCAAAGACTTCGTCAAAGTCTATTCCGTGTTGCTGAACATATCCTTTCGCAACTAGCCTTGCTTTGTGTCTGACAATATTTCCGTTTGCATCTTTCTTAGTCTTGAATACCCATTTTAAACCTATTACATTGTGATCTCTTGGCAATTCCGTCAAACTCCAAGTGTTATTCTTGTTTATTGAGTCTAATTCAGCCTTCATTGCTTCAATCCACTTTCTGTCACTAGATGCTTCCTTGTAATTCCTTGGTTCTTCTTCAGCGAGTAATAATTCATGTGGATCTAGTTGAATTTCTTCTGTTTCTTCATACAGGTCTTCGAGACTTCTTAATCTTACTGGAGTGTCACTAATACTCTCTGTTGTACTTTCAGAAGTGGATGGACCTCCACTTGATAAATTGCTTGAACTTCCTGCTGAGTTCTGATTGTATGAATATGCTGGCGGGGTTACATAGGAGTCTGGTTCTTCTGTCTGATCTACTCCTGAATTGTCATGATGTGGCCCGCTACTGCCTGGACTACTTGGCTCATTTTCTTCTAATTCTGGTGGTATGTCATCTTCTTGAATGACAAAGTTTGTCCATTCGGGATTCCCTGAATCTACCGTCTCCATATAACTATTCCAGTTCCATGGTTGACCTTCCATGAACTTTACATCTCTACTGACACATATCTTATTCTTTGCTGGATCATATAATCTGTATGCTTTTGATCCTTCTTCTATTCCAAGGTAAACCATAGGTGCACTTCTATCATCTAACTTCTTTTGTTGAAGTGGTAGTACCTTAGCGTAAGCAGTGCAGCCAAAAACCTTCAAGTGTTCTAAATTTGGCTTCCTTCCTTTCAATGCTTCATATGGTGTCTTGTTCACCAGGGCTTTTGTCGGAACCCTGTTTAGTACGTATATCGCGTGTCGTACTGCTTCACCCCAAAAGTTCTGTGGCATGTTCATTGCCTTTAACATACTGCGAGTAGTTGACAACATCGTCATGTTTCTTCTTTCCACTACTCCATTTTGCTGTGGGGAATATGGTGCTGTAAGCTGTCTTGCTATGCCGTTGGTTTTGCAATACTTGTTGAATTCAGCCGATGTGAATTCACCTCCTCTATCCGTCCTTAGCATTTTTAACTTGGTCTGCGCTTCCTTTTCCACCTTTTCTTTGAATTCCTTAAATGTTTCGAATGCTTGATCCTTGGAAGTTAGTAAATATGCCCACATGTAGCGAGTACAGTCGTCTACAAGTAAGAATATATACTTCTTCCCAGCATGTGTTGGTGGAGTTATAGGACCACACAAATCTCCATAGACTAAGTCCAGAGGTTTTAAAGATCTGAACTTTGCCTGATTTGGAAATGGTGCCCTACTATGTTTTCCTAATAAGCATGCGTCACAGACTTGACTAGCATGATTTATTTGGGGAACTCCATGTACCAAGTTCTTACGAGTCATTTCTTTAATAGCGTCGAAGTGTAAATGGCCTAACCTTGCGTGCCATAACCATGCTGTATCTTCTGTCTTTGATAGTAAGCAGATTGGTTTTCCCGTTTTCAGTTTGACTTTGTACAGCCTGTTCTTCATTCTCTTGACTCGCATTAGTAGCTTTCTATTTCGATCTCGGATAGTAAGTAAATCTCTGTCCATAACCACTTTGCAACCGATTTCTGTAAGTTGTCCGAGGCTCAATATATTGGTCTTCAGACTTGGAATGTAGTATACTTGTGAAACGATCTTTTGTTCTTGATTCAGACATTCCAGTAGTATTGAACCTTTGCCTTTAATTTCTACGTGTGACCCATCACCGAATCGTACTTGCCCTGTCACCGTTTCATCTAACTCCTTGAAGTGACTTCGCACTCCTGTCATGTGGTTGCTTGCCCCGTTGTCTAAGTACCATAGATTCTCATTTTCTGAGGCATAACTTGTCGGTTTTATATGTTCCTCGTTTAGCAGAGCCCTTTCTTGAACATTTTCTTCTTGTATTGTCATTAACAATACGGGTGCTTCGTCTTCCTCGACGAGGTTTGAATGTTCTTGCACTTCGTCTTTCTCAGAACAGTCCTTCTTGTAGTGTCCAAACTTTTGACATTTAAAGCATTGGATCTTACTTAAGTCGGTTCTCGCAAACTTTTTCCAATTTCTAGAACTTCCATTTCTAGATGTAGATCCTTCGTTTCTGGGACTTTGCCTATTTCTGTTGTTTCGCCAATTTCCACGCGTCTGGTTAAATCTACCACGACCGCGGTTTCCAGATTGCCTTCCTCTGTTGTTATCCTGATGTGTAAACATAAGCCTGTCTTGGCTTTCTCCTTGACTTCCTTTCTTTAACTTGAGACGTTCTTCATATGTCTTTAGTCTTCCGACCGCTTCCTGTAGCGTCATGGTATCTAGATCGGAGTATTGTTCCATAGAGGCAACGATTTGAGTAAACCTATCCGGTACGCCATTTAAGAGTTTGCGTACTAGAGTCGATTGACTCATAGTCGATCCTACTTCTGTTGCTCGGGTAACGATACTATTGATCTTTGCGGTAAACGAATCAATAGTGTCGTCATCCCTCATTTGCAACATTTCAAATTCTGACATTAGCGTGTGCATACGCGCCTTTTGTACCCGATCTACGCCAACATGTCTAATCTTTAGATTATCCCAAATCTCCTTTGCAGTTTTACAACTTGCGACTTGCAATACAACGTCTTCTGGTATTGCTTGAAACAGATATGCAATTGTAGACTTATCTTTCTTAGCGTCTACCGTTGCATTTTCTGCCGGTTCAATCGTTTCCCATAAACCATTCGCTTCAAGAATCGTCTTGATACGAATAGCCCAAACCGTATAGTTTGTTGGTTTCAGAATTGGACACTGAAACTGCGAAAGAGAATTTCCTTCCTTTTGAATTATAACTTGTGAACTTGGTCCGGTTCCTCCTGACATATCTTCCTGCCGAACAATCTTCACTTCTACTAACTTTTATTTCTTGGTTTCAATAGATCTTACAAACCCCACGATTTCCCTAACCGTGTAATAATCAAACAACCGAAAATAATCTAATTCGCACTAAACCCCGGAATCAAAACAAACCCTAGATTCCTAACCAAACCCTTCGGTTCAACCGATTATACTAGAACCGAAACTAAAAATTCTGAAATGAAACTTTTGCGAATTAAAACGAAATTGAAACCTGATCGCGAATTCCCTGCGATGCCTTGCAATTCCCACGCCTAGAGCCTGATGCTCTGATACCAATTTGTTGGCCCGAACTTGGATCTTGATCTCTAATGAGCGTGAATAACTTTGAATAACAACAACTTGAATAACTTGATGATAACCGAATGTATACAATATCGAATTGAGAGTATATACAATTGATTTCGAATGTAATGAACAAGTACAAATGAATCTAACTATCCCTATTTATAGTTTCCTACGGGTACGAGTGAATAGACGCGTCTCTTCGTGAAAAGTCATGTCTCTTGGATGTGTGGTTGAGATTGGATCTTGAAGAGGTGTGTTGATTCTCGTCCGCATGATCAACAGTCGCGTCCCTTGATGTTTGCCTTGTATTGATTCGAAATGGTGTGTGTGTAGAGACACACCCATTCGGTTAGTGAGGGTAGTTTCAAACTTCCATCTTGTCAACTTTGGTCCTCGTACTTTGTAACCGCTACTTAATAATAATTCTAACTATCTAATGATGTTAAGAGATTAACCGGTTTCAAAATGTAGCTGGACCAAAGAAGGAAGGGTGTTAATCACCTGAAGCCAATCGGTTGCTTTGCTAAGGTCCACGCCACTCATATCGAGGTGATGCAACATACCAAGACTTGACAACCACTTCATATTCGCCATGCTCGTTCTTTCAACATATAGATCATGAAAACTTCCGAGACACAGAACATGTAATTCTGAGAGATTCCCTAGTTGCGGAGGGATTGTTCCGCTAAAATTGGAACGTGAGAGGTTAAGGTACCTTAGGTTTTGAAAAGAACCAATGAATTTAGGAACTTGGATGTATCTAAAATCATTGCAACTCAAATCCAGATGCTTGAGATGCTTTAGATCCAACAAAGATCGACTTATTTCCCCTTTCAATTTCTGCTTCAAGGCTTCTTTTTCTCCTATCGTGAAATAATAATCTTCGAAACTACAATGACCATCAAGTCCAGGAAGATGAATACGATGAACATGACCTGTAGAATTATCACAAGCTATCCCAGCCCATGTACAGCAGTCCTTGTTCTCATCAACCCACGAAGCAAGTCGTTGTGATTCATCAGTGAGGCCATGCTTGAACCGGAGAAGTGCTTGTCTCTCAACGTCATTGCATAATACATGATGAGAGTTTTGATTAGATGAGCATAAACGAAACAAGGCCAAAACAACAAGTAAGAAAAAGTGAAAACAAGAATATGAAGATCGAGCACTCATATTGTTTGATATTAGTTTAAAAGATGAGATGGGAGCTTAATCTAAACTTGAATATTTATAAGTACCAATAGTAGCTTTTACTTGACTGTATGAATGGACTTAAACATCTAGTAAACGCCAAGTCAAATAAACGAATGGTACACACACCAGTCTATGTGGACACAAATAGCATCAGTTCAGTGTGTGGACATGATAAATGAGGGTGATGGATGAATAAAGCAATTTAGAATAAGTCAAGGTTAGCTGTCATCCAATGTTAGTGGACATAAATGGAGAAGTCTGTAATCAGCTTTCATTTCAAGTTTGAAAACCAATCAAAATTGGGACCAGTTTGTGAAAAGTATAAATCAGTCATTTATGACTAAATCTGTCTTAAGCTCATATATCGATAGCAGGTAATATAATGCACAGCCATTTTTTTTTTTTTTTTTGTCACATTAAGCTCATATATCGATAGCAGGTAATATAATGCACAGCCTTTTTTTTTTTTTTGAAAGTTAACTATTATAATGCACAGCCTGATCGTAAATCGACCATGATAATTTTATCAAGCTGAATTTTGTTTTACCATAAATCAATCAAGTTATTATAATGTAATAAATGAGACCGGTGTAGAATAAATCAATCAAGTTATTATCATGTAATAAATTTTGTGTTTAATAACATCCCCACACCGTTCTACATGATGGTGAGTAGCTCAATTAGACCAAGGGGTGTGGGGATTGCCCCCCCCCCCCCCCCCCCCCAAGCTTTGGGTCGTCCCCCTCGTCCCACACCGCCCCCCTCCCCCTCGTCGCGTCGCAAACGGCAAGAATCAGCCGGTGGAGACGAGCCTACAACAAAGTTTGTTCTCTCTCTCTCTCTCTCTCTTTGTATTATATATTTGTTTTTAATTAAACTTGGGTAGTCCTCCACACCCTTGGGTAGTCCCCAAAGGGATGGTCCTCCACCCAATGTGACGTGGCGCCTACGTGGCGGATAGTCACAAAAGGACTGCCCAAACCACACCCCATGGTCTTAGTTTGATCATATTTTTTTCTTGAAATACATAACTAATAATTTCTCACGCTCTATTATGAGTTTGAAACGTGATACAACTTTTACATCGAAACGTAGACAACTATTAGGTGTTAAAGTCTGTAATGCCTGATTTCAACCACTTTTACATCATTATCAAACTCGTAAAAAATTTCAGGTCAAAACATTAATAACGATAAGCACGTAATGGCGGGTCAATTTTGAATAGAGTTTATATGGATAGATAGTTAAAAATAAGATCAAAACTAATATAAAAAGTAAAAATAATTTTAAAAACAATTATTTATTGTAAGTGTGAAGTAAGGTAAAGAACTCGGTGTTTCTAGTGTTAGCATAATAAAGTTATCGGGTCATTTGTACTGGGTTTGTCTCTCAGCCCAATTAGATGGTTAACCTAGATTGTTTTCCTATATATTGTGTTTATTGTTTTGTTTATATAACTCTTTTTCTACTCTTTAATAAAAAACCTTAGCCGTATTCTCTATACGTGTTTATGAATTAAGTAAGAGTATGTAGTAAGCACTAATTGGTGTAAACGTTTAATTAGCAAGCATTGACTGAGGATGAGTAATTTTGTGGAAATGTGATTGTATATAATTGGATAATGTATATAAAATTAGGTAAAGAGGTAAATATTCGATTGGTATAGCAATAGGAGATGTTTGAATTTAGTATGTCTGCCTATTGATGAAGTTGAGAGAGAATTGGAAGTGAATAAACAACTGTCAACATTTAGGATTTATGGACCAACGGGTATAAATGGAATAACATAATTCTAGTTAGTTCTTAGCATCAGAAACTCAGCTGCAAGTCTCGTTACTTGATGAGCCGGTAAAATTTGCTGCAGTATTCATATGTTAGACATAATTATTTAGGTTTATAAGTTAGATATTATAATTTGCATTATTTATGTTATTATTATTAGATATAGGGTATGACGGTTTTCCGCCATATATGTATGTATATATATTCTGAATCATCCTCTGATTATCTTATCAATTCATTTTATGAACACATAATTCTCGTTCACCGAAAATCCGAAGATAGATTTACAACATAGTGGTATCAGAGCCACATCGATCAAATCCCTGCAACCACAATAATCGATCAGAACATGAATCAGGCACAAGGAATTCAAACTCAGATCCCTAAATTCACTGGGCAAAATTATTATCACTGGCATATCCAGATCAAGGTTTTATTCGAATCACAAGATTTATGGAATGCTGTTGATGAAGGGATTCAAGAACTGGGAGCAAATTCCACCAAAGAAGCGACTGCAACTTACAAGGATTCGATCAAGAAAGATAAACGAGCATTACGCATTCTTTTTCAATCTGTGAATGAAACAATATTCGAAAGAATTGCCCTTGCAAAGTCATCAAAAGAGGCATGAAGCATCTTGCACAAGTCATACAGAGGAGAAAATCGGGTAAAAATTATAAAACTTCAAACTTTACGTTGTGAATTCGATGCACTGAATATGAAAGAGGGAGAATCTATTGAAGATTATTTCAATAGAACAATTCTTAATGTTAATCAATTACGTATGAATGAAGAGAAAATAAGCGAACAGCGAATTGTAGAAAAAAATCTACGAAGCCTGACTCGAACTTTTGAGTCAGTGGTAATCGCTGTAGAGAAACGAAAAATTTAGAAGATATTTCAACCGAAGAATTAATGGGAATCCTTCAATCTCACGAATTGAGATTGAAACGTTATGATGATACACCGGTAGAAATGCAAAACATCAATCAAGACAGATCTAAGACATCTCGGATTGATGTTGGAGGAAGGGGACATAATAAATTCAAAGGACGAAACATTAATTCGATGCGGTGTTATAATTGTCAGCGAATTGGACACATAGTCAAGTTCTGTCGGCAAAAGGATGAAAGCGATAAATCAGACAACATGTTAATTCATAAGGAAGATGAGAGCGATGAACATGATTAAACGATGTTCCTGATTTTTAATATGGAGGAAGCAGTCAAAGAAGACTGCTGGTATCTGGATAGCGGCTGCAGCAACCATATGACTGGAAACAGAAACTTGTTTATCCGACTGGATGAATCATCAAAGAAGGAAGTGAGGACAGGGGACGACAAGAAACTGGAGGTGCAGGGCAGCGGAGATGTATCAATCTCAATCAGGGGACAAGTCAGGAAGATACCGAACGTTTTTTATGTGCAAGGCTTGAAACACAATCTGTTGAGTGTGGGGCAACTCATACAAAAAGGGTACACAGTTATGTTTCAAGGGAATCGGTGCATTAATAAAGATGCAGGCAATGAGACTATAGGTAATATCAAGATGACAAGTAACAAAATGTTTCCGTTACGTCCCGGAAGTGATTTAAATTTTGCAATGACCATGACAACTAAAGACATGTCGATTCTATGGCATAAGCAATATGGTCATGTAAACATGGATATGTTAATCCATATGGGAAACAAGGAACTGGTTCACGGATTACCGAAGTTAATGAAAAACGAGGACATGTGTGAAGGTTGCATTTCAGGAAAACAAACGAGGAAGTCATTCTCAAAGAAAACAACGTGGTAAGTCGTTGAACCTTTACAATTGGTCCATTCTGATATATGTGGACCTATAAGAACAGAATCGATTGCAGGGTTCAGGTATTTCATCACTTTTATTGATGATTACTCGAGGAAAACCTGGGTATATTTCCTCAAATATAAATTGGGAGCACTGAATTACTTTAAGATATTCAAAGCTTTGAATGAAAAACAATTCAATCATTCGGTTAAAATGCTAAGAACTGACTGAGGAGGAGAGTATTTTAGTAAAGCTTTTCAAGACTTCCTGAAACTAAATGGAATACGTCATCAACTGACCAACAGTTACTCTCCCCAACAGAATGGGGTTGCCGAAAGGAAAAATAGAACGTTAATTGACTTAAGTAGAAGCATGATGAATATTAAACAATTACCAAATTGTTATTCGGCTGAAGCTGTGGCATGTACAACATACATCTTAAATCGAACAGTTACAAAAACAAAACCAAATATAACCCCTTTTGAAGCATGGAATGGGAGGAAGCCTAATGTAGAACATCTCAAAGTGTTTGGATGCCTAGCCTATGCTCATATTCCTAAACAACATAGAGATAAACTATACAAGAAGACGGAAAAGACGGTCTTTATTGGTTATAGTGAAAATAGTAAAGGCTACAAACTGTATAATCCGCTAACCAATAAAACCATCATCAGCCGTGATGTTGTGTTTAACGAAAGCAAGAGATGGGTCATGGATTCGAAAGAGTCAGACGTACCGTTTTTTATTTCGAATAGTGATGATACAAGTCAAACTCACAGAGAAACTCCTGTAGAACCACAGGATGTAGAACCACAACCTGATCATGAGCACATAGGTGAGAACACAGAATCGCCTGGACATGGAGAGGAAAATCAAGAAACAGAATCAGGAGCTGATCAATCACAATCAAATGCAAATGATTCATCCTCAACTGATTCGGAGAATGAAGTAATCAATACAAGAAGCATCAATAGTGTATACAGAGACACAAGAGCTCTCACCGAAGCCGAAGTTCTGCAAAAATGTAATGAAAGTCAAGTAGTTAACTTTGTTCTCTATACCAATAGTGCAGACCCAACAACGTATGAGGAGGCCATCAAGGATACAAAATGGATAGAAGCAATGAACAGAGAAATAGAATCTATTCACAAAACATCAAAAGCCGATAGGTGTGAAATGGATTTACAAAACAAAATATGATGAAAAAGGGAATGTAGATAAGTACAAGGCCAGATTAGTAGTTAAAGGATACAAGCAAAAATATGGAATAGACTATCAAGAAGTATTTGCACCAGTGATCCGATTTGAAACAGTTCGAATAGTGTTGGCTCTCGCAGCACAGTATGATTGGCATCTACATCAAATGGATGTAAAAACAACATTTTTGAATGGGAAATTAGAGGAACAAGTTTACATAGACCAACCTCAAGGTTATATCAAACAAGGAGAAGAGAAAAAGGTATGTCATCTCAAACGTGCTCTATATGGTCTGAAGCAAGCGCCAAGAGCTTGGTATAGCAGAATAGATATGTACTTTCTACAACACAAGTTCAAAAAATGCAATTATGAGCACACTCTCTATGTTAAAGACACTAACGAAGGAAAATTAGTGATATGTCTATATGTAGACGATCTGATTATTGCAAGCAACTCCATGAGGTTGATATCTAATTTCAAAGACACGATGAAGAAGGAATTTGAAATGACAGATATGGGCAGATTGCATTATTTTCTCGGTATGGAAGTTCAGTATGAAAATGGCAACATAATCATGTCACAAAGGAAGTATATGAGAAATTTATTAGAAAAATATAGAATGCATCAATGCAATACAGTTTCTACACCGATGGAATATGGTCTTAAACTGTCCAAGGATGATCCTGAAGAGTTTATAGATGAAAGTGTCTATCGAAGTCTTGTAGGAAGTCTAATGTATCTGACAAATACGAGACCAGATATCATGTTTGCAGTAAGTAAAGTTAGTAGATTCATGAAATGTCCAAAGAAGAGTCACTGGGAAGCCGCCAAACGTATACTAAAATACATTAAAGGCACTCTAAATCAAGGTGTTACCTATTCTAAAGGAGGAAAAAGGAAGCTCATAGGTTACAGCGATAGTGATTATGTGGGAAACATAGATGACAGCAAGAGCACATCTGGATACATCTTTCATCTGGGATCTGGACCCATATCCTGGCAATCAAAGAAGCAAAAGGTAGTGGCACTATCCTCAACAGAAGCAGAATATATGGCCTTAACCCTAGCCGGTTGCCAAGCTGTTTGGATAAAAGGTATACTAGATGAATTACAAGGAAAAGAAGAATATCCTGTATCTATTTTCTGCGATAACAAGTCCACTATTTGCCTAGCAAGAGATCTAGTATATCATGGAAAGAGCAAGCATATAAGAGTCAAATATCATTATATCAGAGATTTAATTAAGAAGGAAGAAGTGACCGTAATCTTTTGTGCAACAAAGGATCAGGTGGCTGATATTAGGACGAAAGCCCTGCAGCCGAAAGACTTCATTCGTCTCAAACATCTGCTGCCTTGATGCTGAAATAGTCTAGCTTAAGGGAGGGTGTTAGACATAATTATTTAGGTTTATAAGCTAGATATTATAATTTGCATTATTTATGTTATTATTATTAGATATAGGGTATGACGATTATCCGCCATATATGTATGTATATATATTCTGAATCATCCTCTGATTATCTTATCAATTCATTTTATGAACACATAATTCTCATTCACCGAAAATCCGAAGATAGATTTACAACATCATATGTAAGAAGGCCCAGTGCAATAGATATCAATGTTGTCTATCTGGGACACTTAGTTTCAAAAAGCATGCTTGAGAGCCTCAGGGTCTAGAGGCGGCACATATGGGTCAAAATTAGGGTCTAGAGATGGCTAGAATGTAACAACTGAAAGCCCGAAGAGATTATGAATCGGTTTACTTGATGAAGGTTAATATGTAAATGGGACGAGAGAGATGAAGCTTTTGGTTGTACATAGAGCAATGTCTCGCGTATGTGAAGCTCTCACCTTGTGCCTCGGCTTTTGGGACATAAACGCCTCAGATTAAAACAAACTTGGACACACAGTTCTTAACCAGCTGTGCTGACTTCATATTTGTCATCAATACTAGTGGCTCTAGACGAGTCCAAGTCACTTTTCTCACTAAGTAATAAGAATGATGGTTTGTTTGTAACGGGAAATCATCATCATACTCAGTAAATCCCACCAATAGCAAAAATAAGGCAGGGTATGAGGAGGAGGGTAAGATGTAGATAGCCTTACCTCTACCCCGTAGAAATAGAGAGTAATATGTAACGGGAAATCATAACACTAATCAATCTTTATGTATTTACTGGAGTATATACATTGTCGGATTGACACCTACTCAATTGTCATAACCTGTAATTTTGATATAATTATAGCTTAAATTAGTTATCTTAGTTTGCTTACATGTTAAATTGATGACATCAACAGGCCATTACCTACCAGCATTTCTGTTGATGCACCTTAGGTGTGGATGTGGCTCGGCTCGGTTCGTCGAGGATCAAGAACTCACAGTGACATCCTCCTGTCACACTTTATATAACAGTTGGTATATCTTGAGAAGACATCGAAACATCCTCTATAGATTTGAATACATGAACGTGTTAATCGTTGAATCTTTGTATTGTGTTTACTATCTCGCTCGGTTTGTGTCGTAACGAGGATTCCGCACTCGTACAGCATCCGAAACAAGAAATCATCGTAGTCCGACGATCCGTATTGGGACCTACAAGTGGTATCAGAGTCTAAGGCTCGATTTCTTGTTGAAAACCGAGTTGTCGGTGAGGTTTTTAAGCGACTGCTGAAGTTATATTGAACAAAAACTGAAAACCCATTTTTATCGGATAAAAATACGGATTAACACTCACAAATTTGATGTTATTGGTTGATGCTCTATGATAAAACTTGTTAAAAACGAGTGGAGATTATAAAAAATACAAGTTTTATTGAGTTTGAAAGTGAAAATTATAATCCACCATTTTTTCCAGCGAGCAAGGTCACCGGAAAAAGTCTCTGGAAAAGTACATTGTGTTTTTGACATTCTATTGGCTGACATAAGGCGGAGTAGTCTGTTTTTGTCCTGTGACATTCTCAAGAATTGTGTCTCACTCGTTTTGTCTTAAGGGGTAGGGCGCTCATCACTCATAACATCCAATCAATTTTAGCAATGTTATCGAGCATTATTCCATCACTAGTGATGGATTTTAGTGGAATGTCCATCACTCAACACACACTATCAAAATCATTCAAAAAAAAATCAAAACTGAATTCAATCAACTTCTTCACGCGTGAAGATTTCAACGTGTTTTAGGATCCACCCGTGATAGGTTGAGCGGCGGCGGTGTTCCACGGGGTATAACGCGTGGTCACCGTGCCACCACGGATTGCCCCGTCCCCCCTTATAAAGCAAGCATTTTTTTAACGGGAGTCCATCACTAGACTTTGATGTGAAGTGGGTATAATTAAATGAATCGAGACATATTTATAAGCCAATTTCATTAAAAAAAATTGTTTCATCAAGCCCACAATCAGTTGGACTTTCTAACATAGTGTCGATTGGGTTTGTGTCCTTACGGTCATACTCGTTTGAAATTACTGGCCAGTCTTGTTTTGGTTGTTTAGCCCACCATCACTGTAAACCCATAAATATAGTTTAATCTAAAGCCCATTTTTTATTTCTTGTTCTTTCTAAATCTTAAGGCACATTACATTACACTATATCTTAAAGTAAAAGTCGGTGGTTGTTACATCACAGCCACCACTTTTGATTTTATATATAAACAATGTTTGAGCATTAAAAATCAAAATGAGAGTTTGTTCTGGTGGTTGCCTAAGCCTCCTTAGGCTAAATAGGAGGCCAGGAGTTCGACACCCTCAACCCAACTTTTTTCCACAGGTGGAGCTTTTTCTCAAATGGAAATATAATTTTATGTGAACATACTCTTTAGTCTTGATGTAACACCACGTAAAAACATGTCCAATTATGTATAGACACGTGTCATAAACTCTGAATATGTGAAAGATTGAGTTTGAAGAACTAAAGTTGACAAACAGTGAAACTATGCCTATAGAGGGACTAAAAGTGTCAACATGCCAAACTTGAGCCTCTGAATAACCATACATGATAAATATATTCTTAAATGAGTGATTGATTGGATGTAAGAAGCCGTTTGTGAAAATAATCGGAAGATTATAAAACTACAAGGGTTAAACGTGTCAACATGTCAATTCTGACCTCTGAGTGACCTTTTAACGAAACAGAGGCTTCGAAATATTCAAAAATACTCTCAAGAATAAGTGGTATAAATTTCACATAGTTTCGAGATTGTTAAGCATGTTTTCAAGACTTTGGGCTATAAGTGTCAACTTGATGAAACTTGCTTTCATAGTGATATTTAACGAACCCGAGCCTAACGAAGTTTGTTTATTCATCCTTGAGCCTCAACAAACTAACTACAAGGGCCCTACATGTCAACAATAAGGTTTAAAAGGGCTTAAAACCACCAAGGACTGATTCTGCCACAAATGAAACTTGTTTTGCCAGTTTACCGGTTCCACGCGGGCCGCGTAAGATCCCTTATGATCTTACGAGGGCCGCCTAAAAACGCCCAGCGCAGAAAAAACTTGACAGGTGCGGGTTTGATCTGTTACACCGCCTCAACCTCAGTTGTATCGACTCTAGGGGCTATAAGTCGGTTTATTTCATCAACTAGGACACCTGGGGTGATCCTAGGATGTCCAATAACAGATGTAAATGATCTATGATCTTGCAAAATAGTATATATAGGACTTAGTTCTTGAGTTCAAGAACACACATTGCAACAACTTGCTAAAGACTCACTCCTGGAACTTGCCATCAATTAGGAGAAGATTCCAAGTGTAGAAAAGACAGCTAGGACCATTAGTAAGCTTTTAATTGCTTGCTTAGTCGTTTTAATTAGCTTAGTTACCTAAAAGTCAAACTTGTCGTAAATTAGCTTTGACTTTCATTTTAATCACATATGGATCAACCACTGATCAAATTGAAAGTGATTATGGGAGCATATTAAGGTAGGTGATTAACCCTTAAAAGGGCACCTGCTAATTATCTCGTTTGACCAGTCAATTGTCGGGTCAAAGTAGTTTGACAAAAAGTCAAACTGGACAGAATGTTTGAAAATGATTATAATTAATAAAACAAAAGTTCTAAATTATATTTTAACATTCTAATTACTTAGTGATTAGTATTAGAACATGTTTTATCAGTCCTAACCCGACAATTAATTGTCTAAGGTCAGTTTATAACCGAAAGTCGCAAAAGCTTGACTTTTGCTTTGACTTTCAGTTCTGACCCGTTCAAGCTTAATTCTCCCATGTTTTAAGCTTCCATTAGGACCACATTACTCAGTAGTATAACCCTCTGAAGTTATATTGCACAGTGCCTAATGGTTTGAATTATATGCACATGATCGTTAATATGCTTAAAAATACCATAGACGCCCTTTTGACACACAACTAAGATTTTTAGAAATGTGAATAGAGAAACACCTTTGCTACTGATATTTAGACTTGTCCCGAAAATTTCACATCAGTTTGAGGTCTAGATTAGGAGTTATGCTCAATAGCGTAATTAGAAAGCTTTTTATTAATTAAATGGCGTAATTAGCATAAAGCCTATCTAAACCCAATTTTTGATACCAAACTTTATACCTAATGATGTAAAATAATATTTTGGGATTTTTGAAGATTTTTATTTATTTTTAGGCTGAGCATAACATAGGATTATAGCTTGATTTCGGTAATTGTCGGTTTTACCCTTTTCATGCATAAAATGAGTTTTACATAACATTTTGATGTCAAAATTTTTGCTGCTAATTTTATATGATAAATAAAATATTTTGAACACAATAAACTGATCAAAAACTCAGATTTCCTATTTCAACCCGAATATCCCTCAAAACCGACTTTTAAGCGTTTTTAGCACATAGTGTGAGTTAAACCTATTTTTGGCATATAAAACTTATTACCTACTGATGTTTTAAGTTAATTTATATATTTAAACAGTAAACCAAAGTTTTAAACTCAGAAGTTTATTTTGACCTTTAAAGCTTATGTGAAATTACCAAAATGCCCCTACGGTGCATAGTTTGGTTATATAAGATAAATATCACATATATAAAGTACCCTACTATTATAACTTATAAAAGTATATATTTTTACTGATTAGATCAGACCTGAAACTCAGTTTAATATTTAAAATCTTTTATGAGCATTAAAATTACCAAAATGCCCTTATGGGACTTGATTTGGTTTAAATTATTTTTGGGCATACATGTTAACATCTTACTGATGTATTAACATAATTTGAGCATAATAACGATTAAGATCTGTATATAATTTATTTGGTTACCCGTTACGTGTTTACGCGTTCAGATCGGCTTATGTGACTAGTTTACATAAAATAGTCGAAACGGACTTAACCTTATCATTAAATTCTCAATTTCCAGAATGTGTTTAGTTTACCCATATTATACAAGTATCCAAGCTTGTCGGGTCTAAACCACATTCTATCCCGGTCTCCGCTTAATCTAGCGTTTAGAACCATAAGGTTTCTTTCTAGCTAGCCGGTCTAAGTCCTTGACTAAATTAAAGACCCGTTAGCATCCTAATAGGTTAATAAACCTTCTATACAGATTAAATAGCTTCTGGTAGAAGGTGCCATCAAAAAGCCTTAGGATTATACTGCTAGCATCAGGTAAATACTTTTAACTTATTTTCCGTTATACGGGCTTGGGATACGATATTATAATAATACCGCTTGGTCGGGTATGAAATCATTTAATCGGATTGTGATTAATAAATTTACATAACCCGTTTTAATCTGTCTTGTTTGATAACATAAACATTGGGGGTTAATTCGACCGTGTCCTGGATATCCTCGGCTCATTTCATTTGAAAATGGCCACGACCTATGTAACACCCCGTGTTTTCGAAAGTCAAAGTCAAGGTTAAGGTCAACGACCGACGATACGAATTTGACTTATAGTAATTTCTTTATTTTAGTTGTATTATGTGGAGTAAGTGTCAATAATTACAATAATTGACGCATATTATTCGTTACCCAATCGACTTACGACTGTGAACTATAGGAAGTAACAATGCAATAAAGTTAATTAATCGATAATCAAACTATGCTAATCAAATCGACATTGAATCGAATCGCAACTCGAATAACGCATTTGGAATATTGTTATACGTGTATGTGTGCTTTATGTGTTACTTGTGCATGTTTATTTATATGTGTTAAGGGAATCAATCGAACGCAATCGGAACTCGAAACGCAATCGAACTCAATCGAAATTGAACTCGAATCACAATCGAAATGGTATGATAATTAGTGGAGAAGGGACAGTGCTAGATATGAATAGTTGGGACTGAAAGTAATTTGAATAGGAAACTCCATTGCATTCGCATCACTCGCAATCGAAATCGAAACATCAAAAATCGTCGCGTCAAACACACGAACCAAGTGCAATCCGGCCGGATAGCCATCCGACCGGACAACCACTTGGTCATGGGTCAGGCGCCATCCAACCGAGATGACATCCGACCGGCCAGCCCTTTCCTTTTTTTGGAATCCTATAAATACCCATGTCACTCTCAAACTTTCTACTTTTGGAAACCTCTGTCCGACCAGCTCGTGCTCCTCACCTTTTCTTCGATTTCTCTCGATTCTGGTAAGCTCTCGTCCTAAATCTTGTACTTTCTTGATCTACACGTACTCCTACACCTTTCTATCTTTTGAATCTTAGTTTTTAACCATGAAATCATTAGATTTGAGGTGTTCCAGGATGATGTCATCATGTGTTCTTGAAGAACTTCATGTCTTGTCTTCAATCCACCAAGAACAACTTAGATCTAACCGACTTCCACACAAATACCCAAAGATCTGGCACAGATCTAAACATATACATAGTGAAAAAGGATTGAAGGATGGTTTCTAACTTTCTTTCAACTCTTTTACACTTAATACACTCAAAACCGATAGAATCGGACCTTGTCCTAGTCTCCTACTCGTTCTTAGTGTTGTACTAGTCCGAGATCTGGATTCTACTCAGGAGACCACTGATTTCGGGTTAAACAAGAACAACCGTCTTGAACCGGTTAACTGGCCTAAGTAGGGTGATTCCTGGTTGGTTTAGTCACATGGGGTCAAAATGGGGTTCTGTTGACTAACACATTGTCAAAATGTCTCGATAAAATGACAAACAAACAAAACGACCAAGTGAAGTACGAACGGAACAATTGGGACGGAGTGCTATCCGACCGGACTGCTGTCCGAGCGGATAGGCCACCCGAATGGATGGCCATCTGAACGGATCACACCTTGGGTCCCACACTTAAGCAACTTTATCTGAAGTTTGAGTATTGAACGAATTGTTATCCGATCGGACTACCATCCGACCGGATTACTCTTCGGATCATGAGATACTAGGACTTTAAAGACTTAAACAATTTTCAACATGTTCATTAACAGGGTTGCCACCCGGTCGGATGGACATCCGACCGCGTGACTCTTCTGCTGTGAATCTGTTCTCACTAAGTAACCTCGTCATTAGAGTCGCCGTCCGACCGGACTACCGTCCGACCGGATGACCATCCGAGCGGATTGTCATCCGCACGACTGACTGTCCGATCGACCGACTTGAAGGGTAGAGATACTTCGATGTCTTCAAAATACTACAACGAAAACTTCAAAAATCAAGTCATCATACACAAACACATCCGACCCAAAGGAAGAAACAATCCGCTCGAATAGTCATCCGACCGGACTACCGTCCGACCGGATGACCATCCGAACGGATTGTTGTAATAACCATAAATTTAAAAATCATTATTCTAGAAATAAAAGAATAATAATAATATATATTTATCTTATGATCCATCCTTCTGTATATCAACCAAAACTATTATTAGTATTTATAAATTACCCACTAGGAAACCCTAATTAAGACACCCAAGTAATTCCGTACAAACCCTAGAATTTTCAGAAATTTCAGAATCAGGATCAGGGCCCCTAAAACTCAGGGGGGATATTCCCTACTCAACGATTATCTTTATAAGTATTATAAAAATCGAATTTAATCAAAATTGTCGACTCAGCTAGGCTAGTTCCACGCGTGGCAACCCTATAGTGCTTAGGTGTTCCTTACGCACCGTAAGGAAATTAATGTTACGGTGCGCAAGGGTTGTTACGGACCGTAAGATATTATTTGTTACGGTCCGTAAGGGGGGTAAATTTCGACTATAAATACAGAACATTGGCACTCACTTTCTGGTGTTCATTCGACGAAGAAATTCGTTTCAAGCTTCGAGTTATCATCTGATTATCACAATTAACACACACAAAACACTAATTAAGTATAGCAGGGTGCTGCAATCAGGGTATTAACTCGATCGCTATTACGATTCATTGTCCGATCGATCAATGTACTCAATGGATGTTTAAGTGCTGCCCACATTAGGGTGATGCTTTGTCATTAGTCGTGATTTCGACCGGATGTTGAGTGCCACCCGAATTCGGGGAATACTCTGTCCTTCGTTGTGAATCCGATGGATGTTTAAGCATAGCACTTTGTCATTCGTTGTGAGGGTTGATCTCGTGAGTTATCGTAAATGCTGTATTAAGTTACTAACCTAGTTGTGTGCATGTTATTTAAATTAGGTTAAAAGACTAATCAGTAGTCTAAACTCTGCCCGTATAAATCTGAAATATTATCATAAGGTAGCATCACTTTGGAATTATTAAGGTACGGATCCTTACCCCACTCTTTATTGCTTTATATTCAAATTGTTATAAACCACTAAATTACTATATCTTTTAAAAACTCCTCACGTCTTTGATTATCGATTCATTTGACAGTCCGTTAGATTCCTATTCTAATCATTTGATTTAGCTTTCATGTCATGCGATAGTATTATGTTGTTATACTCATTATCGCGTGTTCCAATATATGTTCCGTTTTGTTATGAAAATAGGTTTTATAAGTTATGTGAATAAGACCATTTGTACTCTGATACCCTGAGTATCGCTTCTCGTGGAGTGTCCCACGAGCATGTTGTTGTGGCATCGACATCATGTGCTCCATCCGTGACGGAGAGATTAGTTCACGGCGTCTCTTAATACAAGTGTGGTACATAAGGCTATTAGGAGGCATATGGATCGATCCTAGGATTTAAGTATAAGGAGGTGGATAACGGGTATGCCAACTCGCCATCTCATGTGATAATTATGCAGGAGTAGCTACCTGTGTATTGTCACGTTTTAAGTTTGCTCATGGGTACATCCGTAAGATATGATTATGAAATTATGTTCTTGCATCGTATAAAGTTCCATCCGGATAAGATTTCATATAAAGCGTTATTTGTTCTTTGAGCCTATAATTCCGTACTGAGCATTCGGCTCATTCCGTAAACTTTTTGTATATACAGGTCCACAGGTTACTTTGGGCGGGGAAAAGAGAGAAGAATAAAGCCTAGGAATAAATCTGAAGATGTTAGTTAATCAAGTCAAATGTCTCCACTTGAATATTAACCTTAATTTTAGTAGTCATGAGGTTGTATCCTTGTCAAATAAATAAATGGAATTATGACTTTTGTTTATGATACTACTGTTATTGTGACACGTCAGCCCAGTACCGGGCTGGGGTGTTACAGCTATGGTATCAGAGCAAAGGCTCTTTCCTGTAGAAAACTTAAAGATAGTAATGAAAACCTGTGAGGAATGGGTAGATATCTATGATAGGATTCAACTTGGTCTCTTATTTGGTTTAACTCCTATGTCTATTCTTATAGATGTCTCCTCGTTAAGAGGATATAATTATTATCTACTCCATGTCATTAGTTATCCGTTACTTACAATTCATGAAGATTTGTCCTACGAAGAGGAACCAGAAGCCATCTTAGATAGACAAGAAAGGGTTTTACGTAGGAAAGTAATTCCGTTTGTTAAAGTCCTTTGGAAAAATCACTCTGAACACGAAGCAACATGGGAATCTGAAGAATCTATTCGCTCTCTATACCCTAATCTATTCTAACAATAGAATTTTAGTCGAAGTAACGGTAAATCTTGCTCTTTGATATATGTTCAATTGCTTCTGTTTGCGGTCATTCATGCTTTACCTTATGTGAATATATCTTAGCTATGATTAAGCCTATCTATGTAGAAAATATCAGTACCAATAGTCACTCTAGTATCTGTAAGTCTCCATTGACTTTTCGTACGGTAAGATATTTTATTAAGATGCGTTATAGGAGGACCATTAGGGCACAAATGTAAGGTAATTGACAATTATAGTCATGAACGTAATTATAAATTTCAGATACACATGTGTGTTTAGGAGATTTTTGTTATATAAGTTAGTAACTCTGATATGAAACTTCCGTTTCTGTTACTTATGCGATAGGTTATATTCTTATTTGAAAATTTTCGAGGACAAAATTTCTTTTAAGGGGGTAATAGTTGTAATAACCATAAATTTAAAAATCATTATTCTAGAAATAAAAGAATAATAATAATATATATTTATCTTATGATCCATCCTTCTGTATATCAACCAAAACTATTATTAGTATTTATAAATTACCCACTAGGAAACCCTAATTAAGACACCCAAGTAATTCCGTACAAACCCTAGAATTTTCAGAAATTTCAGAATTAGGATCAGGGCCCCTAAAACTCAGGGGGGATATTCCCTACTCAACGATTATCTTTATAAGTATTATAAAAATCGAATTTAATCAAAATTGTCGACTCAGCTAGGCTAGTTCCACGCGTGGCAACCCTATAGTGCTTAGGTGTTCCTTACGCACCGTAAGGAAATTAATGTTACGGTGCGCAAGGGTTGTTACGGACCGTAAGATATTATTTGTTACGGTCCGTAAGGGGGGTAAATTTCGACTATAAATACAGAACATTGGCACTCACTTTCTGGTGTTCATTCGACGAAGAAATTCGTTTCAAGCTTCGAGTTATCATCTGATTATCACAATTAACACACACAAAACACTAATTAAGTATAGCAGGGTGCTGCAATCAGGGTATTAACTCGATCGCTATTACGATTCATTGTCCGATCGATCAATGTACTCAATGGATGTTTAAGTGCTGCCCACATTAGGGTGATGCTTTGTCATTAGTCGTGATTTCGACCGGATGTTGAGTGCCACCCGAATTCGGGGAATACTCTGTCCTTCGTTGTGAATCCGATGGATGTTTAAGCATAGCACTTTGTCATTCGTTGTGAGGGTTGATCTCGTGAGTTATCGTAAATGCTGTATTAAGTTACTAACCTAGTTGTGTGCATGTTATTTAAATTAGGTTAAAAGACTAATCAGTAGTCTAAACTCTGCCCGTATAAATCTGAAATATTATCATAAGGTAGCATCACTTTGGAATTATTAAGGTACGGATCCTTACCCCACTCTTTATTGCTTTATATTCAAATTGTTATAAACCACTAAATTACTATATCTTTTAAAAACTCCTCACGTCTTTGATTATCGATTCATTTGACAGTCCGTTAGATTCCTATTCTAATCATTTGATTTAGCTTTCATGTCATGCGATAGTATTATGTTGTTATACTCATTATCGCGTGTTCCAATATATGTTCCGTTTTGTTATGAAAATAGGTTTTATAAGTTATGTGAATAAGACCATTTGTACTCTGATACCCTGAGTATCGCTTCTCGTGGAGTGTCCCACGAGCATGTTGTTGTGGCATCGACATCATGTGCTCCATCCGTGACGGAGAGATTAGTTCACGGCGTCTCTTAATACAAGTGTGGTACATAAGGCTATTAGGAGGCATATGGATCGATCCTAGGATTTAAGTATAAGGAGGTGGATAACGGGTATGCCAACTCGCCATCTCATGTGATAATTATGCAGGAGTAGCTACCTGTGTATTGTCACGTTTTAAGTTTGCTCATGGGTACATCCGTAAGATATGATTATGAAATTATGTTCTTGCATCGTATAAAGTTCCATCCGGATAAGATTTCATATAAAGCGTTATTTGTTCTTTGAGCCTATAATTCCGTACTGAGCATTCGGCTCATTCCGTAAACTTTTTGTATATACAGGTCCACAGGTTACTTTGGGCGGGGAAAAGAGAGAAGAATAAAGCCTAGGAATAAATCTGAAGATGTTAGTTAATCAAGTCAAATGTCTCCACTTGAATATTAACCTTAATTTTAGTAGTCATGAGGTTGTATCCTTGTCAAATAAATAAATGGAATTATGACTTTTGTTTATGATACTACTGTTATTGTGACACGTCAGCCCAGTACCGGGCTGGGGTGTTACAGCTATGGTATCAGAGCAAAGGCTCTTTCCTGTAGAAAACTTAAAGATAGTAATGAAAACCTGTGAGGAATGGGTAGATATCTATGATAGGATTCAACTTGGTCTCTTATTTGGTTTAACTCCTATGTCTATTCTTATAGATGTCTCCTCGTTAAGAGGATATAATTATTATCTACTCCATGTCATTAGTTATCCGTTACTTACAATTCATGAAGATTTGTCCTACGAAGAGGAACCAGAAGCCATCTTAGATAGACAAGAAAGGGTTTTACGTAGGAAAGTAATTCCGTTTGTTAAAGTCCTTTGGAAAAATCACTCTGAACACGAAGCAACATGGGAATCTGAAGAATCTATTCGCTCTCTATACCCTAATCTATTCTAACAATAGAATTTTAGTCGAAGTAACGGTAAATCTTGCTCTTTGATATATGTTCAATTGCTTCTGTTTGCGGTCATTCATGCTTTACCTTATGTGAATATATCTTAGCTATGATTAAGCCTATCTATGTAGAAAATATCAGTACCAATAGTCACTCTAGTATCTGTAAGTCTCCATTGACTTTTCGTACGGTAAGATATTTTATTAAGATGCGTTATAGGAGGACCATTAGGGCACAAATGTAAGGTAATTGACAATTATAGTCATGAACGTAATTATAAATTTCAGATACACATGTGTGTTTAGGAGATTTTTGTTATATAAGTTAGTAACTCTGATATGAAACTTCCGTTTCTGTTACTTATGCGATAGGTTATATTCTTATTTGAAAATTTTCGAGGACGAAATTTCTTTTAAGGGGGTAATAGTTGTAATAACCATAAATTTAAAAATCATTATTCTAGAAATAAAAGAATAATAATAATATATATTTATCTTATGATCCATCCTTTTGTATATCAACCAAAACTATTATTAGTATTTATAAATTACCCACTAGGAAACCCTAATTAAGACACCCAAGTAATTCCGTACAAACCCTAGAATTTTCAGAAATTTCAGAATCAGGATCAGGGCCCCTAAAACTCAGGGGGGATATTCCCTACTCAACGATTATCTTTATAAGTATTATAAAAATCGAATTTAATCAAAATTGTCGACTCGGCTAGGCTAGTTCCACGCGTGGCAACCCTATAGTGCTTAGGTGTTCCTTACGCACCGTAAGGAAATTAATGTTACGGTGCGCAAGGGTTGTTACGGACCGTAAGATATTATTTGTTACGGTCCGTAAGGGGGGGTAAATTTCGACTATAAATACAGAACATTGGCACTCACTTTCTGGTGTTCATTCGACGAAGAAATTCGTTTCAGGCTTCGAGTTATCGTCTGATTATCACAATTAACACACACAAAACACTAATTAAGTATAGCAGGGTGCTGCAATCAGGGTATTAACTCGATCGCTATTACGATTCATTGTCCGATCGATCAATGTACTCAATGGATGTTTAAGTGCTGCCCACATTAGGGTGATGCTTTGTCATTAGTCGTGATTTCGACCGGATGTTGAGTGCCACCCGAATTCGGGGAATACTCTGTCCTTCGTTGTGAATCCGATGGATGTTTAAGCATAGCACTTTGTCATTCGTTGTGAGGGTTGATCTCGTGAGTTATCGTAAATGCTGTATTAAGTTACTAACCTAGTTGTGTGCATGTTATTTAAATTAGGTTAAAAGACTAATCAGTAGTCTAAACTCTGCCCGTATAAATCTGAAATATTATCATAAGGTAGCATCACTTTGGAATTATTAAGGTACGGATCCTTACCCCACTCTTTATTGCTTTATATTCAAATTGTTATAAACCACTAAATTACTATATCTTTTAAAAACTCCTCAAGTCTTTGATTATCGATTCATTTGACAGTTCGTTCGATTCCTATTCTAATCATTTGATTTAGCTTTCATGTCATGCGATAGTATTATGTTGTTATACTCATTATCGCGTGTTCCAATATATGTTCCGTTTTGTTATGAAAATAAGTTTTATAAGTTATGTGAATAAGACCATTTGTACTCTGATACCCTGAGTATCGCTTCTCGTGGAGTGTCCCACGAGCATGTTGTTGTGGCATCGACATCATGTGCTCCATCCGTGACGGAGAGATTAGTTCACGGCGTCTCTTAAGTACAAGTGTGGTATATAAGGCTATTAGGAGGCGTATGGATCGATCCTAGGATTTAAGTATAAGGAGGTGGATAACGGGTATGCCAACTCGCCATCTCATGTGATAATTATGCAGGAGTAGCTACCTGTGTATTGTCACGTTTTAAGTTTGCTCATGGGTACATCCGTAAGATATGATTATGAAATTATGTTCTTGCATCGTATAAAGTTCCATCCGGATAAGATTTCATATAAAGCGTTATTTGTTCTTTGAGCCTATAATTCCGTACTGAGCATTCGGCTCATTCCGTAAACTTTTTGTATATACAGGTCCACAGGTTACTTTGGGCGGGGAAAAGAGAGAAGAATAAAGCCTAGGAATAAATCTGAAGATGTTAGTTAATCAAGTCAAATGTCTCCACTTGAATATTAACCTAATTTTAGTAGTCATGAGGTTGTATCCTTGTCAAATAAATAAATGGAATTATGACTTTTGTTTATGATACTACTGTTATTGTGACACGTCAGCCCAGTGCCGGGCTGGGGTGTTACAATTGTCATCCGCACGACAGCCTATTCGACCGGATTACCATCCGATCGAACCGCTGTCCAGCTCACTCGTACATTGCATCGTTTTACGCGCCACTTATCATTATGCTATCAATCTATTCAGGCTAACCTTACTCGCTAAGCGCTCCCTTCAATCCATCAATCGCTGTGAGTATACCCTTTTTGCTTTATGCACTTTTGGGTGTTACATACGTTACAACTATTCAAATCACATCAAACACACTACTCAATACTATTTGAACGCTAACCGTTAATGCATGTTATACGTGGCTTATGAATGCTTCTTTATTATGTTTACACATGGAATGCTGTTTACATGCCTTAGCAACGATAGTACTATAGTTTGGACTCAGCACCCATTCACTCGGGGGTTGTTAAGGACAATTACTTGCATGGATTACGGTGGTAATCATGTATTTCGAACTGCTTCAGGCAGTCAACCCGCAGTCATTGGTATCGATGGATCTATATCGATAACTAACATGCCTCATTTCACTATGTGTACGTGCTGGTTATGCGTAAACGAATTCGAACTCTATATGCTAGCATCAAACTTGTATGCTCTCCTTTACATTATATGTATTGACTTTTATTTTAACGTATGTGACAGGTGCTTAGGATGTACATCTGCTAGGAAATCGAGACTAGAATAAGGCTCCAGAGGCCAACAAATAGTTGTCTGTACAAATGAAATCAAGGGTCTCTAGAAGCAGACAAACAATTGCTCTATAATCTGAGTTGTTGAAATAGAACTATTTGCCTAGACTTTGTCTGTAATAATTTGTTTACCTTTTGAGGCATGGTATGGGACATGTTATTTTAAATTGATTGGTAACGATAATTGTTATGGAAACTTCTGGACAATCTGTTTCGCTCAGTGTCATACCCCGATGTTTCCGCCATCGGTTGGGGTGTGACAGATTGGTATCAGAGCCATAACTATAGGGAATTAGGCAAGACTCGGTCTAGTCCGGATTGAAGTCTTAGATACCTAGTCTATAGTTAGGAACCAACAGACCGACTTGTGCATATCCATTAGGGATTATGAGCAAGCTCCCTTGCTACTTCTCGCTATTCTCACACACGCTACACTATCACTGCCCACTATTATTCAAACTTAAAACAAGTAAATTGGTCGAGATTAGGTGTGAAAACCGCAAACTCTCGGCTAAATTGCTTGATCAACTTGCATTTTTATCTACAATCGGGGAGAATTATGCCAAACTAGGAGTGAAATCCATATTTTGATGAATAATCTCCTCTATTTAATCAAAAATAGGAACAAAGTTGTTAAGCCAGGGGTGAAACCCTAACCCTGACGACTTGTTCCGCCAATTTTACAAAACTCTCACCAAAGTTTTGATGAATTCCAAGGACTCGAGTGCTTAAGCAACCAAAAGGATGGGTGCCATTCACCGCATGACGGTGATAGAGCACAGCCTATTAGGTCAACAAGGACTTGTTGTGCATCCTTGTGAATAGTTGAACCACTTTGGATAGTCAATGTCTAATAGCCGCAGACAATCCATTTCTCGATTTTATGTGTTTCGATTCTGAGCCCGCCACTGCTGACTCTGATAACGCGTTGATTTTATGTGTTATTATGTGTGTTTACCTGCTTACATGTTTAAATTTTGGAAGATTTATCCGATTCTTGCTATCACCTCGAATGACACACGCGAACGCACTGCAGTCTATCTCAAATCGCTAAGATGTGAACGACCTTATGCTACGATATACGCTTATACTACGCTACTCGATGTACTAAACAGGATCGCTATAATCGAACAATCGCGGACTTTGAATAATAGGTTTCTGTTTTCTAACTGCCTCTAGTGATTAAATGCGTATGCGCTTCTGTGCTTCTGTGCTTTACGTGCTTATGTGATGTGTGTTTCTGTGCTTTACGTGATTATGTGTTTACATGATTATGCGTGTTCCTGAGCTTTAGTAAGCAGTAGACGCGTGAGGTGAGATTCGAATACTTTGTGTTGAGTCCTGTGACGATGTCTGTTTCAGACAATGTCATCTGGATCCCGCCACCCCTCACTTTCTCGTCAAGAAAAGATAGACAAACGCCTTGCTGCTATCATCGCAAAACAGGTAGCAAAAGCCGCGAGTGATGTTTACGAGAACGTCAGCAAATCGTCTGAGGAGTCGAGAACCGAAGCTCCTAAAGCTACAGCCAAAGCTCCCTTCAATTTTAAACAATTCAAGTCTTGTGGGCCAAAAGAATTCACTGGCAAGGGAGGCCCTACAACGTTGTTCCAATGGTTTGATTCCATTGAGGTCACTCTATGACAGAGCGGTTGCCCTAATGACCTCCGTACTCTGAATGCTACCGGCGTCTTCCAGTCCCGTGCACTAGACTGGTGGACGGCCGAGCGAAACAAGCAAGGGAACGATGCAGCCTACGGTCTGTCATGGGATGAGCTCAAGGAAGTCATGCTGGAAGAATTCTGCCCTCCTCATGAACGTCAAAAGCTAGAGGATGAATTTTGGCACATACAACAAAAGGATGGTGAAAATGCTGAGCTCACTGCTCGCTTCAAACAGCTCAGCATCATTTGTCCCGACCAAGTCAAGACTCCAGACATGGCGATTAAGAAGTACATCCGAGCGCTGCCTGACTGTGTTTCCGATTTCGTGCAAGCGGCTAAGACTAAGACGATCGAAGAGACTTATCTGCTGGCCGCTGAAATCAACGACAAGCGGGTCAAGGCTGGTGTCTGGGATAAAACTCCGAAGCATCTGCATCAAGCTACCACCACCACACCAACTGCTGAAACCACCACCACATCGAGCAACAAGAGGAAGAACAAGAGGAAGAACAGCTCCAACAGCTCCAGCAACAAGAACTGTGCGATCACTGCTGCACCGATTCAAGCTGTACCAGCTCAACAACGTAAAGTAGCGGTGCCTGTGGCAAATGCATCGCTTGCTAAGCGTGCATACACTGGGCCACACCCACTCTGCCCTACTTTCACCTACCACCACCCGACTACCATCGCTTGCCGTTTCTGTGCTCATTGCAATATGTACGACCACTTCACCACCAATTGCCGTGCTCGACAAGCACCTGCTCATCAAGCTCTACTCACCGCCCCTCAGGGTCAACAAGCTCCTCCGGCACCCGCGGTCAACGCTAGAGCCTGCTTCGCATGTGGTGACCCGAACCATTTCGCCAACATGTGCCCAAACAGGGTTGTGAAACAAGAGCCCTAGCAGCAGCAGCCTCAGCAGCAGCAACACCAGTAACAACAGCAACAAGCAGCACGCGAACGAACTTTCAACATCAACGTGCGCCAAGCCCAAGCCGACAACAACGTGGTCAATGGTACGTTCCTCGTGAATGGTATTTATGCTTCATGTTTATTTGATACTGGAGCCGATAATTGCTTTGTGTCGTTCGAATTCGAGAAACTACTTAGTCGTAAACGCTCCCAACTAACCTCGACGTTCGATGTTGAAGTAACTACTGGAAGAACCGTCGCCGTTAATTCTATTCTCCGTGATTGTACTCTTGAACTCAACAATCACATCTTCCCAATCGACCTTATTCCGATGCAACTCGCGTCATAGTAGGCATGGACTTTCTTCACGAAAACCATGCTGAAGTGGTGTGCTTGGACAAGATGATTCGATTCTCGCTCAGGAATGGTGATTTATTGTGTGTTTACGGTGAAACTGCTTCGAAAGGCCTCAAACTCATGTCGTGTGTCCAAGCTAGCAAGTATCTCCGCAAGGAATACAGAGCTTTCTTGGCTAACATTGTAGTAGCGGAGAAGGAAAAGAAAGAGAAGAAGGAAGTGAAAGACGTTCCTGTGGTGCGAGAGTATCCTAACACTTTTCCTGACGATCTTCCCGGCCTACCGCCAAATCGTGATATCGACTTTCGTATTGATCTTATTCCTGGAGCAAATCCTGTTGCCAAAGCTCCTTACCGACTCGCACCGTCCGAAATGCATGAACTCTCTAACCAACTCCAGGAATTACTTGAGAAAGGCTTCATTCGCCCGAGCACCTCTCCTTGGGGCGCGCCAGTCCTTTTCGTCAAAAAGAAGGATGGGTCGTTCAGGATGTGCATCGACTATCGGGAATTGAATAAGTTAACTATCAAGAACCGCTATCCCCTACCTCGCATTAATGATTTGTTTGATCAGCTACAAGGTGCTACGTGTTTCTCGAAGACCGATCTACGCTCAGGCTATCATCAACTACGCATTCAGGAGGAAGATATACCCAAAACCGCGTTACGAACTCGATACGGCCACTACGAAACACACCCGCAATTTTCATGGATCTGATGAATCGCGTGTGTAAACCATATCTCGACCGTTTTGTCATCGTGTTCATCGACGATGTCTTAATCTACTCCAAGTCGAAGGCCGAACACGCGCAACATCTACGTTTGGTCCTCGAGCTACTCTAGGGGAATCGACTCTATGCCAAGTTCTCCAAGTTTGGTTGGAGTAGGTTCAGTTTCTGGGTCACATTGTCAATAGTCAGGGCATTCATGTCGATCCCGCGAAGATTGAAGCAGTTAAGAGCTGGATTACGCATAAGAACCCATCTGAAGTCTGTTCTTTTCTCGGACTAGCGGGCTATTATCGACGACTTATCGAAGGATTCTCGAAGATTGCTGTGCCACTTACCGCACTCACGCATAAGGACCAGCCTTTTGTTTGGGGAACCAAACAAGAGACTGCTTTCCAAACTCTCAAGCACATGCTCTGCAATGCTCCTGTCCTCACTCTACCTGACGGAAACGATGATTTCATTGTCTATTGTGATGCTTCCAACCTTGGTTTCGGTTGTGTTCTTATGCAGCGGGACAAGGTTATAGCTTACGCGTCTCGTCAGCTCAAAATCCATGAGAAGAACTATACAACCCATGATCTCGAGCTAGGCGCAGTTGTTTTTGCGTTAAAGATTTGGCGACACTACCTGTATGGTACAAAGTGTACGATCTTCACCGATCATAGGAGCCTACAACATATATTTGATCAGAAAGAACTTAATATGCGTCAACGCCGATGGGTAGAACTTCTCAACGATTACGACTGTGAGATTCGTTATCACCCAGGCAAAGCAAATGTTGTTGCTGACGCTCTCAGCAGACAGAGTTATTTGCTCATTACTCGCAACGTCCAAGCCCAATACGATCTCGAAACCCTCATCCGCGAAGCTCAGCATGCATGTTTTAACGAACGCACTCTGAAGAAGGAACGAATCTACCATGATGGAGCTCAACTTGTGAACAAATCAAATGGGATATTCCACTTTCTGGACCGAATTTGGATCCCTAAACGGACCGATTTACGACAGATTCTGATGGACGAAGCCCACAAATCCCGGTATTCTATTCATCCAGGTGCCGACAAAATGTACCAGGATCTTCGCTACAAGTACTCGTGGCCGGGCATGAAAAGGGATATTGCTCTCTACGTCGGAAAATGCCTGACTTGTGCGAGAGTCAAGGCTGAACAAAAAAGACCCTTTGGCTTACTCGAACAACCGCCAATCCCTATGTGGAAGTGGGAGAGTATAGCTATGGATTTCATAACAAAGCTTCCGCACACGTCATCAGGTCACGACAGCATTTGGGCTGTTGTTGATCGTTTGACCAAATCAGCTCACTTTTTGCCAATACGAGAAGATTACAAGGTAGAACGATTAGCCCGAATCTACACCAACGAGATCATTTGTAATCATGGGACGCCTCGGACATTATCTCTGATCGTGATGCTCGGTTTACCTCGCGTCTGTGGGAAACATTTCAAAAGGATCTCGGTACATCGCTTAATCTAAGTACCGCGTTCCACCCACAAACCGATGGTCAGGCTGAAAGAACGATACGTACTCTTGAAGACATGCTCCGTTCATGTGTCATAGACTTCGGTGGTAATTGGGATACATACCTGCCGTTAGTTGAATTCTCGTACAACAACAGTTATCATTCCAGCATTCAGATGGCACCATTCGAGGCTTTATACGGAAGAAAATGTCGATCGCCTATTGTGTGGCACGAGATCGGTCACTCACAACTAACCGGTCCCGAGCTACTGTAAGAAACGACAGACAAAATTTTCCAAATTCGAGACAATCTAACGAAAGCTCGGAATCGACAGAAAAGTTACGCCGATAGACGACGCAAACCCCTTGAATTTGATGTTGGCGACTACGTACTCCTAAAGGTTTCACCTTGGAAGGGTGTGGTCAGATTCGGCAAGAAAGGGAAACTAGCGTCTCGATATGTTGGACCTTTTAAAATTCTGGAAAGGATCGGAAAAGTCGCCTACAGACTCGAACTACCAGAGGAACTTAGTAACGTCCACCCGACTTTCACTACGTCAAAACTGGGCTTTAGCCACATTTTTTCCAAAACCAGCATGCCACACATTTAAATAAATGTGTAGCTAAAGGTCATTTGTAATATTTTAAAACACTTTTAGCCACACATTTTATTATTAATGAGACCATTGTATGACAACTCAAAATCTTTAGCCACACTTTTCGAAAAAAATGTGACATTTACTAGCGAGTATAGCCACAACTCAAAAAGTGTGGCCGAATGTGACCTACTGCCATGGTATTTGTGTAATTTTTTAATTCATGTGACAAAAACACATATTTTCCAAACCTTTAGTCACACTTTCAATAAAAAATGTGACCATCATTTGTCACAGTAGAAAAGTGTTGCCAAATATTACTAATTGTTACAGTAGGTTTTTGGTGATGTGGCTAAAAAATAATGCATATAACCTCTTATGAATTTATGTGAACAATAGTAGTGTTTATTAGCCACTTATAAGTTTTGTATGTCACTAAAACTTATCAAAGGTGATTAAAAAACATAAAACGTGACTATAGGTAAATCGTCACACTTTAATTACATTATAGTTTATACGTGACAATGGTTACCCACAAAATACACCCAAAAATTCCAAATTCTCTACTCATCTCTCCATATCAAGCTCCATCCTTTTCACTTTGCCTCTCATCCCTCCGCTCGGGTGCCTTCATCTGCAACCAGGTAACTCTCCCCTTTAGAATAGTCCCAATTTTGAAATTAAAAACCCTAGGTTTACGGTGGAAGACGATATAGAAGTGTTGCATTTCTCTGAGACTAGCGATTCAGGACGATTTCATTTGCTAAGAATCTGAAGACGGAGACGATGGATTATGTAGATCCGACAGCGATGAATCCTATAAAGGGAACGGCTCTGCATTGCCAGTTGCTCTTTTGAGGTATACCGTTATTGTATAAGGTTAATGAGATGTAATTAGGCATTTGTGTTTACATCATTTCGTTTAAATTTCATAGAATTGTTAGGAATTCGTGTTGTATTCCTTTGTGTAATTTGTTTCTGGGGTGGGGTCTATATAGCAGGTCTACTGATACATCTTGCCTCAAATCATGTATCAACATAAATATGGGTGAGGTAGTTAGAATATGGTAGATTGCGTTGAGTTTTTGTTACAGTGTCGTACAACGATTTGATCTGGTAGATTCCAGTTGGTGATATGTTCGATTTGATTTTTCGCATCAGGATCATACCGAATCCGAATCTGTTACAGGATTCGCTAACGTTTCGAGATGACGGCTGGTGCTGAAATTGTTTGTAGTGAGGTGGTTTGTAAGGTGAAGATTGAGAAGAAAGTGTGGTTCTGGTGTAAATACAGTCGGTAGTCTTGAAACTGTTGATTGTAATGTCGGTGGTAATGGTAATTGTAATGGCAACGACGATTCCACTTGTGTGTTTATGAATGGGAGTGTCGAGGTGAGTGTTGATGAGTTTGGTGATGCAGGTGGTGTTAATGTTGATAGTGAAGTTGAGCAGTTTAAGAAAGAAGGGTGACTGTTGATTTGTTGGTGTCGGAGACTGCTAGCGTTGTTCACGAGGATATGAAAGTAAGTGTTACGGAGGTAAGTGCAGTTAAAGACGATGTAAATGTTGAGAATGGATTCGATGTTGATCCTCATGTGGTCCTGGTGAGTAATGGTATTGCTAAGGATGTTAATGGTCATCTTGACAAGGTCTCGGGGAACAGAAGGCGGATGTTAAGAGCACCAAAGAAGTGGATGATAATGGTTCGGGGCTTATCAACTCAACTCTGAACAATATAGAAAGCTCTCAAGTGACTGGTTCTGAGTTAGAGTATGCTATTAAGCCATCTGATGTAACCAACAGAATAGATGAGCCCCTCTCCGCACCCTTTACAAGTCGCAGTCTGTTATCAATCTGACTGACAAGGCAGAATGCCTAGTGATAGTTGATAGGTCCGGTAAGACATATGAAGATTTGGAATTTCTGATAACAGCTGAACAGAAAGGTCAAGCAACAGATGACGTTTCTGGTAAGCCATACGATGATTTGGGAGGGGTCAGGTTAGAGCGGATAACCAAGAATCTTGTGGAGGCCCAATCAAGGGATAAAAATGTAAAGTGTCAGTTGATCGGTTAGATTTCATTGGCAGTTTAGCCTGACTAAATTTCTGTTCATTCAGCTTTCTTGATCTCAGCTTTTATCACGCTAGAGACGTGATTTGGTTCAACATCTACATTGACCTCTGACCCTATCAGAGGTGGCAATTATTGGCAGAGTACGACACGAACCATGGCACGAACCCGACAAAAAAATAATCGGGTTTTTAGTTGCATGTTTGGGTTGACATGTCTAACTAGTTTAAGAGACTAGTGGTGTTCAGGTTGTACTAAAACTATACAAGCAACCCTTCAACCCCTTTTAAAAATAGAATAAAAATATAAATAATTTACATCTTTATTATGACCAATATACAATCCAGCAACTTGTTTATCTCATTTACAAATTGTCAACTAGTCTTGACTTGTCAACCCGTCTAACCGTATAAACAAACATTACTCAAGGTTCTAGAATCAGAACAGAGTCCAGATCCTGGTCTTGTTTTGCCTGAGTATCTATATAATTGCTCAGTTTCAAAACCAATAATCGTTGATCTGAACTATACTATATTTAGAATTATAGTCTTATATAATATAACTTGTGTGGTTGTTTTGTACATCAGTTAACAATTGATCACTAGTGGAAATGACCGGAGAATAAGCACTAGTTCAATTCAAGTTTTTATTTTTTTAACTTGAGTTTTCCTTAACTTACTAATTTGAAGACACCAATCATTTGCGGGAGAGAACCCACTGCCTCTGAAGAAGAGAAACATCTTGCTAATGAGTGTTCAGCCGAACTGAGTGCAAAAGTGAATCAGGTAATTTGTCTCATTGATATATTATTAAAGCTAATTGTCTCAGCAGAACTGAGTGCAAAAGATCCATGATTTACTGCTGTCTAAAATATTATAATTTCAGGTTATAAGTATAATTAAAGATCTGTGGGAAAATGAGGCTGGTCTTTGTCGTGCTGCCATGGCAAAATAATGATACAAAAAATATATTAACAGATACAGAGATGGAGACTTGTCAACATGATAAGTCAATAATACTTAAAAGGAGGCTTGCTGATGAGATTGAAAGACAGGTAATGCTTTGCATTTTTTATCCTGTGCATTTCAAACAAATAATTTGTTATATGGAATAAAAATAACAAAAGAATTATGTTTTTCTCTTTAACATGAATTGAAAATAGTTTATGTTATGTTGCAGAGGATGAAATGCTTCCCGTGACCGAAAAATAGGTAATGACGAAGCAACAACGGGTGTAGGGTATCATATTTATTTTGATACCGATAGGGACTTAAAGCTTGTTAATTTTCAAGAAAAAAAGAGTGTAGTTGGCTAGTGAAGAAATATCAAATTACTTGCAACATCAACCATTTGTAGCCGTAGATGGTCAAGGTGGGCTAAAAAGACCTGCTGAAAATTCTCTGAGATGCAAAGTTATCTTTTAAAGGTATTGAGGAGGAATGCAAAGTTACCTTGCCACGAAGCGCTCGTGTTTTTATATTTGTATATACAACTTGTATACGAATCGTTTAAGGTTTGAATTATGTTTCCGCCCTGTATTGTTGACTTCGCCGTAACGTGCGGGTTCCCTACTAGTTTGTTCGCATGTCAACTTGTGTGAAATATCACCATTTATGTTGGACTTTGGTTTATACACGCCTAATTACTAAACTTTTGGTCTTTTGTTTTTTGTCTTCATGGTAATTTTTTAATGGCAAAACTTACATACCTTAAATTACACCAAATAAATCCTAATTACTCCCCTTGGGATTGAACTCAAGACCTCCCACTAAGAGGCAAGAGCCTCTACCAAGTGTGCTAGCCTCATATTGGTGTCTTCATCGTATTTATAGAATATATATAAATCATTTCTATGTTTTGTGTCTTTGATCGCATAGAAGATTCACAGAGATTATACATGTAATCTCTTCGGTTTTTTAAATTTATTTAAATTTTAGTTTGGTTCCTCTGGAAAAACTTCCCTTTAAATAAAAAAATACATTATTTAAAATAGAGTTAAATGTCATTTTAGTCCACTAGGTTAACTTCATCCATTTTTTCTATTAACGAGAAAGGCAATTCAGTCATTTTATATGTAATTCTGTTAACTAGAAGGAAAATCCAGCCATCTAAAATGACTTGCCCTTCTCGTTAACAGAAAAAAAAATGGATAAAGTTAACCCAGTTGACTAAAATGACAACGGTGAAATCTTTTTGGACCCACAGGTGAAAAATGAAACATTTGGACTAAACTGACAAAATGACCCAAACCACAGGGACTAAAATGGCATTTAACTCTTTCAAATAAATATACAAAAATCTTACATAAAAAAGTCATATATGGCTTAATGGACGATATTAGGCCTTAGTGAATCATGACGGACAATAATAGGTCGGTCATATATGTCATAATGAACCATATCGGGTCTTAATGGATCACAACGGACAATGATAGATCATATATGTCTTAACAGACCATATTGGGTCTTAATGGATCACAATGGACACTAGTATGTCATAGAGTTGCATAAATCAGTTCATTTCAATAATCAGTTCGGTTAATCGGTATAACCAGTTAATTTGACTTTTTGACTTTAACCGGTTATTACTTTAACTGGTCATTTGTTTAACTGGTCTGGTTAATTACTTTAACCGGTTATTTTTTTTGTTAATAACTGGTTTTTTGCCCTTTTTTGAAAATTTTGGTTTTTTTCGGTTAACTGGTCTAGTGGTTAAAAAACCCGGTTAATATCTGGTTACTGTACTAAATATTTATAACCAGTTACCAACATACGGTTAAAAATAACCACTAACCAGTTATTCCTCGAGCGGTTGTTAACCGGTTATTTTGTGCACCTCTAGTATGTTATATATGTCTTAACGGATCATAGTGCTCTTTAGTGGATAATAATGGACAATATTAAATTATATATGTCCTGATTGACCATATTGGGTCTTAATAGATCATAATGGAAATAATAGACCATATACATTTTAATTGACCATATTGGACCTTAATAAATCAAAATTAGTAATAGTAGATCATAAATGTTTAATGGACCATGTTGGGCCCGGATAAAATAGACAAAAGTAGATCATAAATGTCTTAATGAATCATATTGGGCCATAATGGATCACAATGGATTATACATGTCTTAATGGATCATGTTGGGCCTTAATGGGTCACAATAGACAATAGTAGATCATACATGTCTTAATGGGCCTTAATGGATCATAGTGGACAATAGTTGATCAAACATTTCTTAATAGACCATGTTGGGCGTTAATGGATCACGAAGGGCAATAGTAGATCATACATGGCTTAATAGATCATGTTGGGACTTAATGGATCACAATAGACATTAGTAGATCATAAATGCCTGAATGAATCATATTAGACCATAATGGATCACAATGGACAATACATGTCTTAATGAACCATGTTGGGCCTTAATGGATCATAATAGATAATAGTATCCCATACATACATGTCTTAATGGGCCTTAATGGATCACAATGGGCAATAATTGATCAAACATTTCGTATTGGGCCTTAATGGATTGCAATGGAAAGTAGTAGATCATGCATGTCTTAATGGACCATATTGGGCCTTAGTGGAAAAAAAAGGGTAATGCATGGTACCCCTGATCGCGGAGGGGATAACCCCTCCCAGGCCGCCACCCGACAAGCCTGAGCCTGGCAGTAAATACCCTTGCCGAGCCGACCCTTTGAGGGTACTTTGTTCGCCCCAAGGTTCGAACCCGGTACCTCTTGGTAAGAGGTGGGTGTCGGTGGCCAACTGGGCTACCCCAGCTGGTTAATTGGGCCTTAGTGGATCACAATGGCCAATAGTAGATAATCCGTGTTTTAATGAACTTATTCGATTCTGACCGAATAACGTCAGTACGGATAAAACCGTTGACATTTTCTACTATTCATAACCGGTATAAGTTTAGTTGAAGACAAAATTGTATCCGGTGCCTGTATCATATCGCTTTTGTAATTAACCGAACCGATACCCACCTTAAAACGTTGCGAAGAGTGGGGAAACCACTAGTTAATATATAAATATAAAAATAGTTATTATATAAATATAATATAGTATATTAAATAAAACTTATTTAAATAAAATGCTTGTTTAGGTTCGTGAGTCGACTTGAGCTCGATAAATGAAGCTCATACTTATTACTAAACAAACTTATTTTTAGGCTCGGGCTCGTTTATGCTCGATTTGTTTTGAGTTTTTTTTCGAGTCGATCTCGATAGCTTGCGAGTTTGCATCAATAAATACCTTTGTTTCACCGACTTCTCGCACGAAAATTTTAATTTCCCCCTCAATTTGTTAAAACTTTCCGCCTAAATTTCCTAGTTATAGTTCCCATCCCCAATTGCTTATAAACACCAATATACCCTAAAAATCCAGTTTTCACCAGATTCGCATTTCGTTTCCCACTCAATTTTTATAACTTACGAGCAGGAGTGCTTTGACCAGGCGACCACTAACATGTTCGTTGCTCATATACACGTCTCACATTCTCTCCCTCTGAACCGGTACGAATCACACAGTGTTAGCAGTAGACGTTTATATTAAATGCTCTGATCTGGTGTAGTTTTTTTTTTATTATGTTGATAGATTTGGTTAGTTTAGGTTTGTTGAATTTTCGTGATGTTATGATGGATCTACGTATTTGATGTTTGAGAGTGTGAATTTGTTGCTGTGAAATTGTTGTAAGTTTTTAAGTGTTTGATGCGTTAATCCAGTGAAATACTCGGTTTCAGTGTTTGTATCTTATGATTAATCATTCTGGATCTGTGTTTTCATGTTTGATTGATTATTTATTTGTTTGAGAGTGTGAATTAGAATCTGCGAAGTTAATTTAGGTTTCGAGTTTTTAATACTTTAATCTGGTGAAAGATTCTGTTTCAGCTTCTGTATATGTGTATTGTGCTCTTAAGCGTTTTGGATCTGCATTTTCATATTGAGAGTGTGAATTGGTTTATGTGAAGTTAATTTATTTGTTAAAAATGTATATTATGGTTTACTACTAAATTTTTTTATGTATTACTTATGATAAAATGAATTGATTTTTTATTTTTATCTTTATAATTTACAGGATGGACTCCATATGAGCACATAGCTATTGCTACTTTGGACCGTCAGTGCCTTTATGTAGCAAAGGTTGCTTTCTCTTCATTCAATATCTATATTTTTCTGTTGAACTTTTTTGGTTTACTTATTTATATATCATTTTGGAACTTTTCATGAGTTATTATTTAATTTTTTCTGGGGTTAATGTTTCTGATTTTGGCCTTTACCAGGTGTCGAATATGCTTCCTCTCTTGAAGCGTGGAATAGGCGTGAGTCATTCCGGGTTGCTCCCCATACTGAAAGAAGTCATTGAAATACTATTCCAAGAAGGTCTAGTTAAGGTTGGGATGAGACTGTTAATCATTCATTTATATTGGTTTTGCCTTATGTTTTGTGTTTTTGAGGTTTTTAATTTTTTATACTGAGATTTTTTGCAACAGTGCTTGTTTGCCACAACAATATTTAGCATAGGTCTCAATATGCCTGCAAAAACGGTTGTTTTTTTCAAATGTTCGGAAGTATGACGGCGATAAATTCAGATGGCTATCGAGTGGTGGATATATTCAAATGGTGGTCGAGCGGTCGTAGAGGAATTGATGATCGTGGGGTCTGCATTCTTATGGTTGATGAAAAATTAGAACCTTCCACCGCTAAAATGATGGTCAAAAGGAGCGCTGACTGTTTAAACAGGTATCATGGTCAAAGGCATACCTTTTGTAGTGAAAGTCAACTATTTTGTTGAATGCTGCATTTGTGGCCATATTACATCTTTACATTGTTCTTGGTGTTGAGTATTATGATTTGCATCTTGAGTTGACTTTCGTTGTTGACTTTGTCAGTTCCATTTAAGCTACAACATGCTTTTGAATCAATTGAGATGCAAAGACGGTGATCCAGAAAATTTGCTTCGTAATTCATTCTATCAATTTCAAGCTGATCGAGCCATCCCTGATCTTGAGGTTGTCTATCTTTCTTTTCATAAGTAATGATTCAAATTTGTCACGCATATTGCTTACGTATTTATTCTGTTTGCAGAGACAAATGAAAGTTCTTCAGGAGGAAAGGGACGCAATTCACATTGAAGAAGAGGATAGCTTAGAAAATTATTATTCTTTGTTGGAGAAATATAAAAACTTAAAGATGGATGTGCGTGACATCATCTTTTCTCCTAGATATTGCGAGCAAACATTTTTCTCAACAAAAGCGCGTTACCATTACCAGAAACATTGTATCAGGTCTTGTTATGATTTCCATCCCTTGTGGGGGTGGTGTTTCAAGGCATCAAATAAAAAGGAAATTAATTCATCATCATCATTATACTCAGTAAATCCCACCGATAGCAAAGTTAAGGTAGCGATCTTCCTTTTATTATATTCTATTAACGTTCACTTGATTGAATTTCGTAGGCGTATACTTTGGAATTGGAAGCTGAAGTTGCAAAACTAAAAGAAATCAACCACGAATTGCTTAAAAAACAGGCATGTAACTGTAACTTTAATCATCATTATCATGTTCATGAACTGTTTGAATGTTTGTTGTTGACCTGTTGTGTCACTGCAGGAAGAGATCATGGAGAATAATCAGGTATGTATTCAAAGAATAACCTCCATATCAACTTAAAGTCATGTCACAAGTTATTAGTATTTTGTAGGTGTTTTAAGAAGTTATATGGTTATGTTGAAAACAAATTTATTTCACACTAAGGCGAGTATGAGACGGGGTTTGATAATTCCGGTCTGGATTATGATTGTAAAACCGTATCCTTACATGGTCCCATATCCGTCAGGTACCCGATTGCTGAGGCGCTGATCAGGGGGCTTCTGATCATCCTCAACGACTATATTCCAGGACAAGTATGTAAATTCCACTTCTGTATGTTTCTTACAATTTTCTATGAGCGAGTCTGGTGGGTTGGGTAACGGGTCAAAACAGTTTCTCATATAATTAATGTTTTCAATATGATTAATGTAAATAAACTTAGGAGGAGGTTTTATGCACTTTAGGTGATGTTTGACTCGCTCAACCCGTTTCCAGTTTAACCAACATTAACCTTTTACCTGACCCGTTAGTAAAAAGAATAACCTAAATTGACTTGCTTCATTTTGGACCAACAGGAAAAAGGAAACATCCCATACGTGGTGGGCAATGGGGCGGGTGTGTTCACCCGAAGCCCAAAAGAAACAGCCCAGATAGTGGCTGGATGGTTCAGCACCAACTCAGATGAGCTCAAGAAAATGTCCGAAAACAGCCTGAAGTTGGCTCAACCAGAGGCTGTGTTTGACATCGTGAGGGACATTCATGACTTGGCGGGTCAACGTGGGCCCCTCGCTAACGCACCGTATGTTTTAACATCATCGTTTACAAACTTAATTTAGTAAGATGTATATGTAATTTGTAGAATATGCGTGCTTTGATTACCTACCATTTTTTGAGTTTGGGAAAAGCTTTTGTGTGGCAAATTGTAAGTTATGTGGTTATGTATTAATTTAATTAGGGTGTTTTAGAACTTTAAGAAGGTGTGCCACTTTTTAGTTTAATTCTGACTGTAAAAAATGTACAAAGAATCTTGTTTAATCGATGATCATGGTTTGGTTTATCAAGTAAATTGATTCAGTATTCAAGAACTTTATAATTAAAAGTTTGAAGTAATTATTTTATGAATAAGTATCTCATAAAAGTAGTGTATCCGGAAGACGTATTTCAATCTTAATTATTTTCACAGTTCAACCCTCTGCCGTAACGTGCAGGTACGTGTACTATACTATATAAATGATTTGAGACGGGCACTATGGTAATATCACACTAATTGTTCACACCGCCGCAACGCGCGGGTCTCCCACTAGTTACATCATTAAAGTTTAATAAACTCTCTCTTGGGACTGTACCCCCAAAAGATTGAAGGTACCATATAATTAGTCACAAATTAATTAGAGTTTTCGATTTTATATAATTACTTAAAATGTGCAGGTTGAGACACAACGACTGACTGATTTCGTTTAAGGGGTCCGTCGACATCGATCTTCGACGAAGGTTCTTCTTCATCATATTCCTTAAACTCTTCAGGTTTCTCTTTCTATGTTTCTTTCAAATTAACCTAGGGTTTATATTCTGTTCATTATGAATTTTTGGTTCCAATCTTGTGATTAGATGAGCAATCTCGTATTTGGCGTAGATATATTGATTTCTTTGTGTAATGTTTTGTTATTCACTTAACCGATTTGTTAATATTGTTAGGATTTTTTTTTTTTGCAAGGGTGATACTTGTGCAATAAAGAAAATTTTCTTTTTGGATTAAGTTGTATGTCAATGAAATTTGTGGTTTTCTTAAGAACTGATGTAAGCTGTAAATTTCTTGAATTTAAGGGCTCATATCTTAGGACACTGACCTTCTGACCTTTAATTAATCTTGTAAGCAATCTTCAGTCTTCACAAATGTGGATGTTGTTCTATGTAGGCATTGCAATCTAACATTCTAGCTACTGAATGGTGCACATGTTCAACCGCCATTAAGAGGTATGTTTGCGGTTTGTATTTCGGTGATTATAGAGTTATGAAGTTTTTGTGGAGTTTATGTTGTTGGTTTATATATTGTAGGGACACTTGATGCTTCATCTACTGTTGGTGTTGTGAAGCCGGCTGATGCATCGGTTCAGAAAACCACACAGGGCCTGCCAAAGGCTCAACCGAGTAATGCAGTTTCGCTCAGTTTTGGCACCTTTGGTTCTGGCTCTTTTACACCTCTTAAGGGTACGAAGTTTATTATTTTGGAGTTAAAATTTATTATTCAATCTGTGGAACCAAGTGTGTTTTTAAGAGAGTACTTACAAGTCATCTTTTGATGCTTAGGTTCGGCTGATGCTTCTAGGGCATTTCCTCTTCAGCTTGGGTCAATTAGTCCTAGTGTTATCAACAGAATGCAGGTATTTATCATCGCTATGTCTAAACAACACTCTTTTGAATTGTGTTAATCTATTAGAGGTGGTAGGATGGGCGGGTCGGGTGACAGGTCAACGTGACCCATAAACACTTTTTACCCATTTTATTTTTTTCTTTAAATAGCTTATTTGTAGATTATGATTACAAAAACAATACCATTTCGTTAAACTAAATTTTTGAACAACATAAAAGATAGCTAAATAATGAAACCATGTTGATATCCTTGGATATTTTTATTTTGCAGGGTCATATTGATTCCTTAAAGGCTGCATCTTCCCAAAATTCAAATGTTCCGAAACAACGCTCGCCAAGGAAAGATCCTTTGTAACTTTTGTAGATAGGTTTTGATTAGAAGTTAATGTTTATAATTAGTATTACTATTTAAATTAAAAACTTATGTATGGATTTTGCGTTATTATTGTTAATAGCATTTGGTTTTTAGTTTTCTCATTTGACAAAAAATGGAAAATAAAATGGGTAATTACATCAAAATGGTCACATAAAACTATATAAAAAAAGTGTGACCAAAGTTTAGACAACAACCACACATAAAATTACAAAATTTCATGTGACTATAAATAAACGTTAGCCACACTATAGTCACTTTGTTTCTTGTTTGTGTGGCGGAATGATACCAAACGTTATGGAAAAAAAAGTTACGTGTGATCAAAGGTTAGACAATAGCCACACTTAAAACTACAAAATTTTGTGTGACTACAAATAACCATTACCCACACCATAATTACTTTGTTTTTTATTGTGTGACGGAATGATACCAAACGTCATGGGAAAAGAAAATTATGTGTGACCTAAGGTTAGACAATAGCCACACTTAAAATTAAAAAATTTCATAGCTATAAATAACCACTAGCCACACCATAGTCACTTTGTTTCTTGTTTGTGTGACGGAATGATACCAAACGTCATGGGAAAAGAAGATTATGTGTGACCAAATGTTAGACAATAGCCACACTTAAAATTACAATATTTGGCATGACTATAAATAACCATTAGTCACGCCATAGTTACTTTGTTTTTTGTTGTGTGACAGAATGATACCAAACGTCATGGGAAAGAAAGTTATCCGTGACCAAATGTTAGACAATCGCCATACTTATAATTAAAAAATTTGATGTGGCTATACATAACCATTAGCCACACTTTCATCACTTTGTTTTTTGTTTGTGTGACGGAATGATATTAAATGTCATGGGAAAAACAAATATGTGTGACAAAATGTTAGACAATAGCCACACCATCATTACTTTGTTTTTATTGTGTGACGAACTAATAACAAATGTCATAGGAAAAATATATATATGTGACCAAAAGTTAGACAATAGCCACACTTACAGTAAATTCATATGACAATGTAATAGAATTGGCCACACTTACAATAAATTCATGTGGCCGTTGCTACCTTTTAGCCATACTTAATAGATAAAATGTTTGATTACAACTCTTTTTGTCACACTTTATTTTAATTGATGTGGCTAAAACATACTTTTTAGTAAATATATGTGACTATATAATACAAAGAGACACACTTTAATTAAATTTATGTGGTTATTGCACCCCTTTAGCCACACTTAATTGAGAAAATGCTAGATTTTAACAAAAAATATTGTTACCCTTTAGCCACACTTTTAAGTTCTAAGGCCACTAAAAAGTGTATGTGGCCGTATGATACCTACGATGACTCGAGCTTTGGTCACACTTGATATGAAAAAAATATGTGTGGCGAAAGACATATAGTCACACTTTTTTGGTATGGCTGTATCCCTATTTTGGCGTAGTGTTTCCATGTGTCAAACCTCCGAAAGTGCCTGGCTGAGCATGATCTAATTGTACCTCTCGACGACCTTCAAATAAACGAAACACTACACTTCGTGGAGAAGCCTGTCGAAATCATGGATTGCCAAACCAAGCAGCTCAGACACTCGCGCATTCCTATTATGAAAGTTCGATGGGAAGGCAAGCGAGGCGCGGAGTTCACTTGGGAACTCGAAAGCGACATGAAGGCGAAGCACCCGCAGTTGTTTGGAAGAGAAAGTCTAGAGAGAGAAAAGTGATTCACAGTGTTGTACAACTTTCAGCATAATTTCGGGACGAAATTCCTTCAACTAGGGGAGGCTGTAACACCCCGTGTTTTCGAAAGTCAAAGTCAAAGTCAAAGTCAAGGTCAAGGTCAACGACCGATGATACGAATTTGACATATAGTAATTTCTTTATTTTAGTTGTATTATGTGGAGTAAGTGTCAATAATTACAATAATCGACGCATATTATTCGTTACCCAATCGACTTATGACTGTGACTATAGGAAGTAACAATGCGATAAAGTTAATTAATCGATAATCAAACTATGCTAACATCGAATCAAATCGCAACTCAAATAACGCATTTGGAATATTGTTACACGTGTGTGTGCTTTATGTGTTACTTGTGCATGTTTATTTATATGTGTTATGGGAATCAATCGAACTCAATCGAAATCGAACTCGAATCACAATCGAAATGGTATGATAATTAGTGGAGAAGGGACAGTGCCAGATATGAATAGTTGGGACTGAAAGTAATTTGAATAGGAAACTCCATTGCATTCGCATCGCTCGTAATCGAAATCGAAACATCAAAAATCGTCGCGTTAAACACACGAACCAAGTGCCATGCAGCCGGATAGCCATCCGACCGGACAGCCACTTGGTCATGGGTCAGGCGCCATCCGACCGAGATGACATCCGACCGGATAGCCATCCAGGCGGTGTGCCATCCGACCGGCCAGCCCTTTCCTTTTTTGGAATCCTATAAATACCCATGTCACTCTCAAACTTTCTACTTTTGGAAACCTCTGTCCGACCAGCTAGTGCTCCTCACCTTTTCTTCGATTTCTCTCGATTCTGGTAAGCTCTCGTCCTAAATCTTGTACTTTCTTGATCTACACGCACTCCTACACCTTTCTATCTTTTGAATCTTAGTTTTTAACCGTGAAATCATTAGATTTGAGGTGTTCTAGGATGATGTCATCATGTGTTCTTGAAGAACTTCATGTTTTGGCTTCAATCCACCAAGAACAACTTAGATCTAACCGATTTCCACACAAGTACCCAAAGATCAGGCATAGATCCAAACACATACATAGTGAAAAAGGATTGAAGGATGGTTTCTAACTTTCTTTCAACTCTTTTATACTCAATACACTCAAAACCGATAGAATTGGACCTTGTCCTAGTCTCCTACTCGTTCTTAGTGTTGTACTAGTCCAAGATCTGGATTCTACTTAGGAGACCACCGATTTCGGGTTAAACAAGAACAACCGTCTTGAACCGGTTAACTGGCCAAACTAGGGTGATTCCTGGTTAGTTTAGTCACTTGGGGTCAAAATGGGGTTCTGTTGAATAACACATTGTCAAAATGTCTCGATAAAACGAAAAACAAACAAAACGACCAAGTGAAGGATGAATGGAACAATCGGGACAGAATGCTATCCGACCGGACTGCTGTCCGAGTGGATAGGCCACCTGAACGGATTGCCATCCGAACGGATCACACCTTGGGTCCCACACTTAAACAACTTTATCTGAAGTTTGAGTATTGAACGAATTGCTATCCGATCGAACTACCATCCGATCGGATTACTCTTTGGATCATGAGATACTAGGACTTTAAAGACTTAAACAATTTTCAACATGTTCATTAACAGGGTTGCCACGCGGTCGGATGGACATCCGACCGGGTGACTCTTCTTCTTTGAATCTGTTCTCACTAAGTAACCTCGTCACTAGAGTCGCCGTCCGACCGGACTACCGTCCGACCGGATGACCATCCGAGCGGATTGTCATCCGCATGAATGACCGTCCGATCGACCGACTTGAAGGGTAGAGATACTTCGATGTCTTCAAAATACTACAACGAAAACTTTAAAAGTCAAGCCATCATACACAAACGCATCCTATCCAAAGGAAGAAACAATCCACTCGAGTAGTCATCCGACCGGACTACCGTCCGACCAGATGACCATCCGAACGGATTGTCATCCGCATGACAGCCTATCCGACCGGATTACCATCCGATCGAACCGCTGTCCGGCTCACTCGTACATTGCATCGTTTTACGCGCCACTTATCATTATGCTATCAATCTATTCAGGCTAACCTTACTCGCTAAGCGCTCCCTTCAATCCATCAATTGCTGTGAGTATACTCGATCCCTTTTTGCTTTATGCACTTTTGGGTGTTACATACATTACAACTATTCAAATCACATCAAACACACTACTCAATACTATTCGAACGCTAACCGTTAATGCATGTTATACGTGGCTTATGAATGCTTGTTTGTTATGTTTACACATGGAATGCTGTCTACCTGCCTTAGCAACGATAGTACTATAGTTTGGACTCAGCACCCGTTCACTCGGGGGTTGTTAAGGACAATTACTTGCATGGATTACGGTGGTAATCATGTATTGCGAACTGCTTCAGGCAGTCAACCCGCATTCATTGGTATCGATGGATCTATGTAGATAACTAACATGCCACATTTCACTATGTGTACGTGCTGGTTATGCGTAAACGAATTCGAACTCTATATGCTAGTATCAAACTTGTATGCTCACCTTTACATTATACGTATTGACTTTTATTTTAGCGTATGTGACAGGTGCTTAGGATGTACATCTGCTAGGAAATCGAGGCTAGAATAATGCTCTAGAGGCCAACAAATAGTTGTTTGTATAAATGAAATCAAGGGTCTCTAGAAGCAGATAAACAATTGCTCTATTTAAATCTGAGTTGTCGAAATAGAAATATTTGCCTAGACTTTGTCTGTAATAATTTGTTTACCTTTTGAGCCATGGTATGGGACATGTTATTTTAAATTAATTGGTAACGATAATTGTTATGGAAACTTCTGGACAATCTGTTTCGCTCAGTGCCATACCCCGATGTTTCCGCCATCGGTTGGGGTGTGACAACCTATGCACGGGGTGTAGGCATAACACCTGAGAGATGCAAAATGCTAATATAACCCACACGTTGGGGATAACTCCTTTGTGGGTTTTATAAGTGGTGAGTCGGTTAATCATGACCAGCTTCCAAACCGGCCCCATCTGTATGACAAACATGTAAATCTGTATACAAGATTATCTTTAAATAATTGTCCCAAGTTATAAATGATTTGTGCCATGTGCACTTAAATCAATTTTTATAAATGTTTTCAAAAGAGTCAGTTAATTGTATTTACCAGTGTAAACTGATGTATTTTCTTAAAGACTGATTGACAGGTACCTCTCGTAATAGGCTGGAGCTATTAGGTGTCAATAGAGGATCTTGCAAATCCATAAGATACCTGAAGTCTGTTGTTTTTCTGTTTCCTTGTACTTTTATGATCCGTCTGTGGATCTTATTACATTCCAGTCTGTATATTCTTAAACTCGAACACTCAGACATTATGGTTTGTAATAGTTTATTCACCAAGCCTTCTGTTGTGCTATATTATTGTGTGTATTGACAATGATGATATCAACTACGTCACGATACTCCCCGCCGGGCCCACCGGTATTATGTGGAAATATCGGGGTGTGACAGGTTGGTATCAGAGCCAACATTGAGTGAATTAAACACTAACCTTTTGTGTTTAATCTCAATGACTCAATAAGCACATTCCTTAGACTCTCGAGTCTAGGCAAATGACCTAGGATTTACTCTTAACTTTCCTTTTATTGTTTATATTATATTTACTTGTTTTGACAGGTTATCACTTGGAAAATGCCACCACGAGTGAGAGGAAAAGGAAAAGGACCAATGCGTGGAGGACCGTCTAGTCACGCGAGACCATCTCACAGACGTACCCCATCCACGACCTTTTCCAGTTTCGACTCTCGGGACAACTGGAGCCACCATTTCGAGCCGGCGAGACATTCTGTTTCGCTAGGATCCTCACCATCCGACCCTCCATATTTTGGTTTACCCATTCTTAATGAACCCCAACATTCTCAGGAGTCACATCAATCAAACCAATCTCATCACTCCCTTCACTCACATTCTTTTCACCATTCCAACTCTCTTTATTCTCCAGACCAATTCAATCCGAATGATTACGTCAATAATCTTTTTGGTGTCAACCCTCTGGGTCCCGAGGATCACTTTTCTCAGGAAATAGAGATGAATGATGACCCGGACCCAGAAATGCAAACCGGAACACCGGGCCACCCAATTAGCATCTCAAGCGGTTCCCCATTTCAAGGATCATCGTATCATGGGCCCGATTCATACCAAGAGAAAATGGCCGCTTATGATTGGTACTTTACCCCTTCATACCATAACTCCCCAGCCTAACCTCCTTTGGTTGAACCCCAGCTTTAAGCAGTTTCACCTCCACCACTTCATGTTGAGGAACCGCCTCAACAGCCGCCTCAGCCATCTCCCGAGGCTCCGAGGCAAAGGAGAAATGCACGTATATCCGTGCAAGGAGGACCTCGTTTTAGTTCTCCTCAGGGTTCAAGTTCTTACCCTCCAATTCCCGAGGACCCCCAAATGGGCGGGCCCTCTAACGCGGTACCGGCGGTTAATCCCCCAGTGTTTCATGCACCACAGCAGCCGCCTTTGGGTTTCGAAAACCCGATCCGCGACATACCCAGGTTCATCTGGGTATAATCCATCGGGATATCCATCGGATTATGGAACTCATGATCCATACCTCACAGCTGCACAATACCATCATCTTTACCCTTCTTCCTACCATCCGGTTCATCCAACTGGATATCCGGTGCAGGGGTATCATTACCCCTCATATCAACAACCTCCTCCTTTCCAGTACCCCAGCTTTAAGCAGTTTCACCTCCACCACTTCCTGTTGAGGAACCGCCTCAACAGCCGCCTCAGCCATCTCCCGAGGCTCCGAGGCAAAGGAGAAATGCACGTATATCCGTGCAAGGAGGACCTCGTTTTAGTTCTCCTCAGGGTTCAAGTTCTTACCCTCCAATTCCCGAGGACCCCCAAATGGGTGGGCCCTCTAACGCGGTACCGGCGGTTAATCCCCCAGTGTTTCATGCACCACAGCAGCCGCCTTTGGGTTTCGAAAACCCGATCCGCGACATACCCAGGTTCATCTGGGTATAATCCATCGGGATATCCATCGGATTATGGAACTCATGATCCATACCTCACAGCTGCACAATACCATCATCTTTACCCTTCTTCCTACCATCCGGTTCATCCAACTGGATATCCGGTGCAGGGGTATCATTACCCCTCATATCAACAACCTCCTCCTTTCCAGTAGCAGCAGACTCAAGAAATCCTGGAAAGGTTAGACAAGGTTGAAAACGAGACTAGAGAAACCAAGAAGAAACATGGTAGTTTTTTGAAGGGCCTCGCAAACCTAATCAAAGGCAAGAAAAAGTAGGATGCTATTGGTTTGTTTTGTTTTGTCATGTAATGAAGTCCCTGCGAGGACATTTATTTTATTTTCATGTACCAAGTCCCTGCGTGGACTTACTTTCTGTTTCAGTAGCCCCTCCGTGGGCAGTTTGTATTGTTTTAAGTCCCGTTTAGGGCATCGTTGTACTAGTTTCGCGATTTAATGAAGTTATTTTCGATTTTAAATATGTATTTTATTACATCATACTATATCATTTCAAATTTGATTGATCTGCCGAAGAAATTCTCTTAGAGGTATAACCTAGCCAAATTATTAAAAATGGCTATGATGGTACAACCTTTTTAAGACAATAAATCCATGTTAACATCTGAAAAACACGTTAACATTCCTAGCTGTGTGGTACGGGAAACCACACAAGTTTCCAAAGATACTTGGACTTTTCCAAGTTACTTATATATAGCCTATATGATCAATGCGAATCATGGCAAATAAACATCAATATGATGTATACACCAAAACATCCATCAGAGATGTATGCTTATAAGTAAAGGTGTAATGATGACAATGATAGTTTTATTGATAACTTCTTGTCAAAAAGGTGATGAACTTTCTTCGACCATTAATGAGCACTGATCCAAGAGATCGATAGACAAATTTTAAATCATCTCTGTGACAAGCCGTCTGAGCTGTCTAAACGTCCTTTGAGACGAGACTATTATTAAATAAAATGTCTTTTATGACATTGACAGTTGTGAATTTAATTCCCCTGTCTAATAGATATAAAAGAATAATATATTCTATTGATTATTGACTAATTATTATTTGAAATGGTCTTTATATGGTTTAATAATACCATGACCATCTAAATCATCGATATGATGAATTATTAAATGAATCATTATTGTTTGATCTAGTACTCCAAAATGGCTGGATCTGATGAAGTAAATAGCCACCCGCGAGGAGAAAACAATAACGAAGCTAGAGTAAATCTTACAAACGCTGAACTGCAGGCTATGATTTACACTGCAGTTGCTCAAGCGGTAGATAAGATATTTAAGGAACCGAGTAGTGTTCGGTCCAAAATTCATTCAAAGTCCCATTCTCAATCTCATACTCATAAGAAAAGTGAGTCTTAGCACTCATCTAACCAGGGTAGTGAGCCAAAGAGGCAAATTTTCCTCAAGCCGACTCCCAAGTAAAAAAAGAGTTGTACTTATAAGTACTTTGTCTCCTGTAAACCGCGGGATTTTACAAGAGAAAAGGGAGCAATCGATTGCATGAAATGGTTAGACGAAATGGAGAATGTGATAGATATCAGTGGATGTGCCAAAGAGGATATAGTAAAGTTTGTATCACAATCTTTCAAGGGCGATGCCCCCACCTGGTGGAAGGCATTACTATAAGCCACTGGAAAGGTTTCTTTGTATAACCTCTCATGGAATAAGTTCGTTGATTTGGTAAAGGACACTTATTGTCCTCAACATGAGGTTGAGAGGATAGAAATTGATTTCCTCACTTTAGTGATGAAGGATCTGGATTGTAGATCCTATGTGACTAGCTTCAATTCGATGTCAAGGCTTGTACCATACTTAGTCACACCTGAGCCCAAAAGCATTGCGCGTTTCATCGGTGGCCTGGCCCCTGAAATAAAAGGGAATGTTAAGGCTTCTAAGCCAGCCACTTATAGATCTGCTGTGGATCTATCTTTATCCCTCACTCTGGATGTTGTGAGGAGTAGAGCGAAGAAGGGTACCGATGAAGGGAAGAGGAAAAGAGAGGAAGACAAGTATCCCCTATAAAAAAAAAAAAGAGTAAAGGAAACTTTAATTTCAAGAAAGGGCAGTCAAATGACAAACCCAGGTGCAAGACCTGTAACAGAAGGCACTTTGGAAAGTGCAACCAAGACCCACAGGCCAAACCATGTGGTATATGCAAAAAGAAAGGGCACAAATCTGTTGAGTGCCGAAATATCAAGGATGCAACCTGCTATGGTTGCAATGAAAAAGGGCACATCAAAACCAATTGCCCCAAGAATGCAAAGAAGCCCGAGGAGGCGAAGAAAAACAATGCAAGAGATTTCCAGATGAACGCGAGGGAAGCGGTGCACGACGAAAACATCATAACAGGTACCTTCCTCATCAATAATAACTATGCTAGAGTTTTCTTTGATTCTAGTGCCGATAAGTCTTTTGTAGATCATAAGTTCTGTAAGACTTTGAATTTGCCTATTAAGACTCTAGACATAAAATATGAGGTAGAGCTTGCCGATGGTACCTTAGAAACAGCTTCCACTCTTCTTGATGGATGTTCTATATCCATTAAGAATCATTCTATCCCGCTATCCCTCTTGCTAATGAAATTGGCTGGGTTTGATATAGTTTTAGGCATGGATTGGTTGTCGCAGAACCAAGCCCAAATTACATGTGATAAAAAGCTAGTTATTATCAAAACCCCTTCTGGCGAATCAGTCACTATTCAAGGAGATACGCAATACGGGTTGCCCAGAAATGTGTCTATTCTCAAGATGTCGCAGTGTTTGAAGAATGGATGTGTCATTTACATGGCACAAGTGACTGTGAATGATCCGAAGCCTATAACTGAAGACATTCCAATCATCTCTGAATATCCTGATGTTTTTCCTGACGATCTACATGGATTACCTCCTGAAAGGTAGGTTGAATTCAGGATAGATATTCTCCCAAGATCCGCACCAATCGCACGAGCTCCTTATCGCTTAGCACCTACTGAAATGAAGGAGCTCAGGACTCAATTAGACGAATTACTAGAAAAAGGTTTCATTCAACCCAGCTCTTCGCCTTGGGGAGCTCCAATATTGTTTTTAAAGAAGAAAGACGGATCAATGCGCCTATGTATTGATTACCATGAACTGAACAAGATAACAATCAAGAATTGTTATCCCTTACCCAGGATCGACGACTTATTCGATCAGCTCCAAGGAGCAAGTTTCTTCTCGAAGATTGATTTGAGATCTGGGTATCATCAACTCAAAGTTAGGACTGAAGATGTGCCTAAGACGGCATTCAGAACGAGATATGGACACTTCGAGTTTTTAGTGATGCCTTTTGGGCTCACTAATGCACCAGCAGCATTCATGGACCTCATGAATAGAGTCTGCAAACCATACTTGGATAAGTTCATCATCGTCTTCATAGATGACATACTTATATATTCCCGTAGTCAAGTCGATCACGGAAAGCATCTTCGATGCATCTTAGAACTACTTCGATATGAGAAGTTGTATGCAAAATTATCCAAGTGCGAGTTCTGGCTCCGTGAAGTCCAATTCCTTGGACATGTTGTTAGTGAGCGTGGCATCCAAGTTGATCCTGCTAAGGTAGAAGATGTAATGAATTGGGAAGCACCGAAAACACCTACAGAAATCCGTAGTTTTCTAGGTTTAGCTGGATATTATAGAAGACTCATTGAAAAATTCTCAAGGATAGTTGCACCATTAACCTCTTTGACCCGTAAGAATGTTAAGTTTGATTGGGGTCCGAAACAACAAGAATCCTTTGAGATTCTTAAGCAAAGATTGAGCAATGCTCCAGTATTAACCTTACCCAAAGGAATTGAAGAGTTTGTCATTTATTGTGATGCTTCACACACCGGGATGGGATGTGTACTTATGCAGCGTGGCAAAGTGATTGCCTATGCATCACGACAACTGAAGGTGCATGAAAAGAATTACACCACCCATGATTTGGAATTGGGTGCTGTTGTATTCGCACTAAAGTTGTGGAGACATTATTTGTATGGAACAAAATGTGTGATCTACTTGGATAACAAAAGTCTTCAACATTTGTTCAATCAGAAAGAGCTCAATATGAGACAACGCCGTTGGATGGAAACTTTGAATGATTACAATTGCAATCCAGGTAAAGCGAACGTGGTCGCTGATGCTCTAAGCCGAAAGGAAAGAGTCAAACCAATTAGGATCAATGCCAATAGCGTTGAGTTTAAGAATAGTCTAAATGAAAGACTATTAGCTACACAGAAGTATGCTGTTTTGGAAGTTAACCTTCCAAATGAAAAGTTAGGTGTAACTGCTGAATAGTTAACATCTGGGAAGGATGGAATCCTCAGAATGAACGGAAGGATTTGGGTTCCAATACAAGGAGGACTTCGAGATGTAACCCTCCAGGAAGCCCACAACTCCAAATACTCAGTTCACCCTGGAGGTGACAAAATGTATCAAGACTTGAAGCGTAATTATTGGTGGATACGTTTTAAGAAATCTATTGCCACACATGTAGCTAAGTGCCTGACTTGTGCTCAGATCAAAGCTGAACATCAAAAGCCATCATGCCTGTTACAACAACCAAAACTTCCCACATGGAAGTGGGAAATGGTAACTATGGATTTTATAACCAAGTTACCTAAAACAAGGCATGGAAATGATACCATATGGGTTATAGTTGATAGGCAGACCAAGTCAGCACATTTCTTACACATCAAGGAGACTCATAGCTCTGACAAATTAGCCCAATTGTATGTAGATAAGATTGTAGCTCTTCACGGCGTACCGGTGTCTATTATCTCTGATAGAGATACTAGATACACCTCACACTTCTGGAAAAGTTTCCAACAATCTTTGGGCACACGTTTGAATTTTAGTACGGCTTACCATCCTCAGACGGATGGACAGAGTGAGCGTACAATTCAAACGTTGGAAGACATGTTTCGTGCATGTGTTATTGATTTAGGTGGTAGTTAGGACGACCACCTACCCTTGATCGAGTTCTCCTATAACAATAGCTACCATACAAGCATTCAGGCTGCGCCTTTTGAGGCATTATATGGTAGGAAATGCAGAACGCCTGTCTGTTGGGCAGAAGTAGGAGAAGCTCAGTTATCAGGACCTGATATAGTCCTTGAAACGACGGAAAAGATTGTCCAGATTCGTGATCGCCTGAAAGCTGCCAGGGATAGGCAGAAAAGGTATGCTGATAAGAGGCGAAAACCTCTAAAGTTTGAGGTTGGCGATAAAGTCTTACTGAAAGTGTCACCCTAGATAGGTGTGATGCGTTTTGGTAAAAAGGGAAAGTTAAGCCCTAGGTATATTTGACCATTCGAGATTATTGAATGTGTCGGCTGTGTAGCTTACAAGCTAAACTTGCCTGAGGAGCTGAATGGAATTCATAATGTGTTCCACATTTGTAACCTTAAGAAATGTTTAGCCGATGAATCTCTAGCTATGTCTCATACAGACGTACAGATTGATGAAAGCTTAAGATTTGTTGAAAGACCTATATCAATTGAGGATCGACAGGTTAAAAGGCTCCGAAGAAAGCATGTGCCAATAGTAAAAGTTAAATGGGATGCTCGTAGAGGTCCCGAATATACGTGGGAAATCGAGTCCACTATGCGACAGAAATACCCTCACTAATTTCAGTAAATCTCGGGTTCGAGATTTCTTTTAAGGGGGTGAGGATGTAACACCACGTAAAAACTTGTCCAATTATGTATAGACACGTGTCCTAAACTCTGAATATGTGAAAGATTGAGTTTGAAGGACTAAAGTTGACAAACAGTGAAACTATGCCTACAGAGGGACTAAAAGTGTCAACATGCCAAACTTGAGCCTCTGAATGACCATACGTGATAAATATATTCTTAAACGAGTGATTGATTGGATGTAAGAAGCCGTTTGTAAAAATAATCGGAAGATTATAAAACTACAAGGGTTAAACGTGTCAACATGTCAATTCTGACCTCTGAGTGACCTTTTAACGAAATAGAGGCTTCGAAATATTAAAAAATACTCTCAAGAATAAGTGGTATAAATTTCACGTAGTTTCGAGATTGTTAAGCATGTTTTCAAGACTTTGGGCTATAAGTGTCAACTTGATGAAACTTGCTTTCATAGTGATATTTAACGAACCCGAGCCTAACGAAGTTTGTTTATTTATCCTTGAGCCTCAACAAACTAACTACAAGGGCCCTACATGTCAACAATAAGGTTAAAAAGGGCTTAAAACCGCCAGGGACTGATTCTGCCACAAATGAAACTTGTTTTGCCAGTTTACCGGTTCCACGCGGGCCGCGTAAGATCCCTTATGATCTTAGGCGGGCCGCCTAAAAACGCCTAGCGCAGAAAAAACTTGACAGGTGCGGGTTTGATCTGTTATACCGCCTCAACCTCAGTTGTATCGACTCTAGGGGCTATAAGTCGGTTTATTTCATCAACTAGGACACCTGGGTGATCCTAGGATGTCCTATAACAGATGTAAATGATCTATGATCTTGCAAAATAGTATATATAGGACTTAGTTCTTGAGTTCAAGAACACACATTGCAACAACTTGCTAAAGACTCACTCCTGGAGCTTGCAATCAATTAGGAGAAGATTCAAGTGTAGAAAAGACAGCTAGGACCATTAGTAAGCTTTTAATTACTTGCTTAGTCGTTTTAATTAGCTTAATTACCTAAAAGTCAAACTTGTCATAAATTAGCTTTGACTTTCGTTTTAATCACATATGGATCAGCCACTGATCAAATTGAAAGTGATTATGGGACCATATTAAGGTAGGTGATTAACCCTTAAAAGGGCACCTGCTAATTATCTCGTTTGACCAGTCAATTGGGATTTTTAAAGATTTTTATTTATTTTTAGGCTGAGCATAACATAGGATTATAGCTTGATTTCGGTAATTGTCGGTTTTACCCTTTTCATGCATAAAATGAGTTTTACATAACATTTTGATGTCAAACTTTTTGCTACTGATTTTATATGATAAATAAAATATTTTGAACATTATAAACTTTTCAAAAACTCAGATTTTCTATTTCAACCCGAATATCCCTCAAAACTGACTTTTAAGCGTTTTTAGCACATAGTATGAGTTAAAACTATTTTTGGCATATAAAACTTATTACCTACTGATGTTTTAAGTTAATTTATATATTTAAACAGTAAACCAAAGTTTTAAACTCAGAAGTCTATTTTGACCTTTAAAGCTTATGTGAAATTATCAAAATGCCCCTACGGTGCATAGTTTGGTTATATAAGATAAATATCACATATATAAAGTACCCTACTGTTATAACTTTTAAAAGTATATATTTTTACTTATTAGATCAGACCTGAAACTCAGTTTAATATTTAAAATCTTTTATGAGCATTAAAATTACCAAAATTCCCTTATGGGACTTGATTTGGTTTAAATTACTTTTTGGGCATACATGTTAACATCTTACTGATGTATTAACATAATTAGAGCATAATAATGATTAAGATCTGTATATAATTTACTTGGTTACCCGTTACGCGTTTACGCGTTCGGATCGGCTTCTGTGACTAGTTTACATAAAATAGTCGAAACGGACTTAACCTTATCATTAAATTCTAAATTTCCAGAATGTGTTTAGTTTACCCATATTATACAAGTATCCAAGCTTGTCGGGTCTAAACCACATTCTATCCCGGTCTCCGCTTAATCTAGCGTTTAGAACCGTAAGGTTTTTTTCTAGCTAGCCGGTCTAAGTCCTTGACTAAATTAAAGACCCGTTAGCATCCTAATAGGTTAATAAACCTTCTATACAGATTAAATAGCTTCCGGTAGAAGGTGCCATCAAAAAGCCTTAGGATTATACTGCTAGCATCAGGTAAATACTTTTAACTTATTTTCTGTTATACGGGCTTGGGATACGGTATTATAATAATACCGCTTGGTCGGGTATGAAATCATTTAATCGTATTGTGATTAATAAATTTACATAACCCATTTTAATCTGTCTTGTTTGATAACATAAACATTGGGGGTTAATTCGACCGTGTCCTGGATATTCTCGGCTCATTTCATTTGAAAATGGCCACGACCTATGCACGGGGTGTAGGCATAACACCTGACAGATGCAAAATGCTAATATAACCCACACGTTGGGGATAACTCCTTTGTGGGTTTTATAAGTGGTGAGTTGGTTAATCATGACCGGCTTCCAAACCGGCCCCATATGTATGACAAACATGTAAATCTGTATACAAGATTATCTTTAAATAATTGTCCCAAGTTATAAATGATTTGTGCCATGTGCACTTAAATCAATTTTTATAAATGTTTTCAAAAGAGTCAGTTAATTGTATTTACCAGTGTAAACTGACGTATTTTCTTAAAGACGGATTGACAGGTACCTCTCATAATAGGCTGGAGCATATTAGGTGTCAATAGAGGATCTTGCAAATCCATAAGATACATGAAGTCTGTTGTTTTTCTGTTTCCTTGTACTTTAAGATCTGCCTGTGGATCTTATTACATTCCTGGTTTGGTCAAAAATTACCTAAGCAATTAAGTGATCAAATTAGTTAAGTGAGGTAGTGTGTTAGAAATATATGTGAAAAAGGTGTTAACAAAATTAGATATGAAAACAGTTTCAGGATACAACTCAGGATATAGAGCTGTATCTATGATCAAACAATGAGCGAAAATGTAAAGGTGGACACGTGATGTACGAGGAAAGCCCTTGATCAATCTAGATTGCTGGCATAAAACCTCGGGAGCTGACAATCGCAGCTGCCTTGTTCTTCTATTGCTTCAAATATCAGGATACAGTGCAGGATGTGGTGCAGATCGACTATGTGTTACAATGTAATTCGAATACAAGTGTTGTGTGTAGTGTTTGCGATGAGCTAGAGAGAAAGTGTTAGAAAATGTGTAGGTTGAGTGACTTAATCTGGTCCGCCCCCATCTATTTATAGTAAAAGAAACGTAACTAACTATCCTACATATCCGGGATCCACCGAATATTCCTCAGTTGAACGTTGTAGACCTGGTCTTTCGGGCTCAACGTCTCTCCTTTAACAAATACGCCCGAGTCTTGAGGAGATGAAGTCCACTTGACCGTTAGCAAGTCCCAGCCTTTCACCTGCACGTGATTAATTCGATATACCTCAGGATATCACCCAGGATGTTAGCAATATCCCCGTCCAGTATCCTGATCATATATAAACAATAAAAAGCAGGATATTAGTCAGCATGCATACTCAGAAAATGAGCCATAACAATTGTCCCCAAATATATCTGTTGGTATACCAATCCAACGGATATATTTTAAAAACTTTATCTCGTCGACCGAGGCAATTAAAACAAAACGATGGTTGAAGTGACATTGTGCCATTTTCAATGCAATATTTACTCTTTACCCCCTATATCCAGCCTATAATTAGCCGAATCATTTCTACTTATTATCATCATTCTTCAAGCGATCTCCAGGTAATCACTTTTCTCCTCATCCTCTATCCTTCTTTCTTGAGTCTCTTTTAGTTTGCCCAACACCCTTCATGGCATCTCGAACAAGATCTCGATCAGATGGACCGGCCTCAACCCTCGTAAGCCAAAACTTCATCCATGATCCAGCAAAGAAATCTGCTGCTTCAACAACGCCGACATCGCTGCTCTCAAAGATTCCGGCGCCTTCCCCACCGGAACAGTCTTTCGCGCTTTCGATCGGGAAGCCCGATCAGATGTATCATCTTACGAGTGGGTTTGTTTCTTCGCCTACCCTTTTTCTCTTGGACTCCGGTACCCATTTCCACCCTTTATCTCTCGCTTTTTTGACCTTACCGGCCTTAGCTATGCCCAGACTATGCCAATGGTCTAGCGAGTTTTGATAGTGGTGGATCAAATCAAGTCTCGTCATTTCCCTGACCTGTGTATTGAAGACCTCCCTATAGCATACCGGTTGAGATCCCATGGCGATCACCGTTTCCTTCTGTTTTCTACCTCCAAGAACCCTTTGGTTCTTAAGGCCACCAAGAACGAGGATCGATGGCGACGAAAATTCTTTTTCGTAAAAAGAGATTCTATTGATAAGGGTTTCGATCTACCGGTTAAATGGTTAACCAAGGGTAGGATTTAGGGTTTTAGGAATATCCCCAATTATATGTTCAAACTGTATCCTAGACTTATATCCTGATGTTTTTATGCAGATAACTTCAGAGATTTAGTGCCTCCCAGTGCAGAATCCGAATCCAAGATCAAGGAAATCTACCGACTTCCTGCCAGTGAAAGAACTTTCTCCCTGTCCCTCACAAATTCAAGCCAGAAATCAAGCTCAGAGATGTCTGGTAAGCACATTCTCAGCAATTATACATATATTTCAAATCAATTATTTTTCAAAAGTATGATGAGTTTAAGAATATCTTCCCTTGTGCAGTACCAGTTGTCAACCTTGAAGGTTTCCAACTTGACGAGTTGGATTGCTACTCCAGCCTTGCACCCATCAAACAAGAATCCAAGCCAAAGTCATCCGCTACACCAAAACCTACCTCTTCAAGGACCGTTTCTGCTTCTAAAGCCCCTCCGGCATCTAGGACCCGGGCATCTAGTTCTCGGAAGAGAAAGGAGACGGACTCTCCAGCTATTTCTGAAACATTCTCTCTCGAGAATCATGGGTTTAACGAAGCCACCTCATTCCTCAAACAGGTAAAATTTTCCTTTCGATATCCTGCACAAGTATGTTAGTCCTTATCCTGCTTATTTTTACATTGATACCTGTGTCCTTATCGATAGGGTTTGGATCGTCTTATGCACTTGTATGAAGATGCCTGTGGGCTTAACAAGATGTTGGAGATCAAGCTGGAGAAAGCTGAAGCCACCATAGCTGACCAGGGAACCATTGCAGCTGCCAAATCCCAGCATTACGAAGACAAATATAAGGCCATGATCCAGGAACACCAAGCTACCCTCCATAAAGCCAACGAGGATGCCCAAGCCAAACTAGATGCCGCCCTTCTCCAATACCAGCAGAATATGAGTTCATATCGGGATAGCCTCAAAGCATCCGTGGTCGTCTCTCTTCTCCAAGCCAGGATAAGGATGGCTTATGAGGCCAGGGATTTGGGCTTCGAATGCCCCTCCTGGAACATAAAGACTTGGGAGGCGAAACTAAAGGATCTCGGAGGTCATCCCGTTGCTCATCCTGCAAAGCATGCTGGTGAAGAGCCTTCTAAGGCGACAGAGGAAGTGGCCAATGCTGATGATGGTGATGCCGAGAAGAATCCTGAGGCCGATGCTGGTGCAGATGCTGGGAAGGAGGCTATTGATCAAGAAGGTGCCGCTTCTTAAGCGGCGAAGTGGGCGATGATGGATATACGTGCCAAGGCCGGAGCCCACTTTCAAATTTCGTGGTTGTGGTTATGTAAACAATTTACTTTTCCTATCTTCGAACAATTTATATTTCCTGCATTAGAACAATATGATGACCAAAGGTGGATGGGTCCTAGGTTTTAGGATGAAGCCCTTGGTCATCGATTAGTATAACCTGTTTTGAATGTTGTAACGGTTGTAGGTGGACAAGTCCTGTTTTGAGATAGATCCTCCAACCGTTACACAAGTATGGTAGAAACTAATTGTGCTTTTGGCGGATGAGCCTTGGTTTAAGGTGAAACCAAAAGCACAACTTTTGACTTGTTAATAATATAACTATCTTTTGACTTATTTGTTATTGCCTTGCATTACTTAATGTAACTCTTAGCTTTGTAAAAATTTTGTATTGTTATCTTATGAAAATATCCTGATCAGTATGTTCAGCAATATATTATAAAAACTTTTTATTGGATAGGACCTCCAAACATTCGTTCAACTTTGTAGAAAGTTCTTTAAAGAGTGAAAAACAATCTATCTTTCCAAAACCTGTTTTGATAATACTTAAAGGATTGAAGTCCCAAACTAGTAGTAGTTTCAAATATCTTAATCAAATATCCTGAAAAGGATTTTGAGAATATATCAGGATATCTAACCTTTTATGAAACATAGTATTATTAAAAACTTAAACGATGTTTACAAAGGAAAGATCATACTAGGAATAGGGTATAACCCTATTATCAAACCTCAATCCCTTTGCAACTTTTCCAATGAAGATGTCCCATGTCTGAGACACTTAGTGCATTAGTTCCGAACCTTATCCTTTGAGCTTTACATCATTGCCTTGGTAGGAATGTCCCCTGTGTACAATGTCTTCAAATACTTAGAAATCTTCTGAATGTCAGTTTCCATTGTATAGGCAATTTTTCATGTCACAGGGGTAAAACCCAAGAATGTACTGGAGATAAATCCCTTGTATCCTGGGGAAAATCCCAAATTTTCATGCGCTACAGGCGGGAGTGTATAAACTCCAAGACTTAGAAAGGTGAAAACCTTTAAACCTTAGAGAGTATGAAAATACCCTCTCGTGAGAGAGGGTGATCAATCCTCATATACCTTTAGGATCCAAGGTATAGCCAACAGTAACGAAATTGTCAGCCACTTTTACATGAACTGGTCCCGCCACCTTGAACTATCCCTGGATAACTTGCGCTCCAGGCGGGGTGTTTAAACCCAATTCGGGAGAAAGGTGAATACCTTTAAACCTGTGAAGGGATCAGAATCCCTTATACGTGAGAGAGGGGGCCAATCCTCTAATCTTCTGAAGTATCTTGAGTGAGCATCCTAGAGGTATATCCTGGAGCATATACTGCAAAACATCTTCAAACTAAGGTGGGTGTTAGCTTGGCTAACACCCCTCCGATGCTTAAGTTAGTATTGGGTTACAAAGAACAAATTAAAGCAAACATATTTAAAAAAGATAGAATTAATACCATCCTGAGTTAGAAATTAAATTCTAAACTCACTTGAAATAGAGCTTAAGGTGTATAGCATTCCAAGATCTCGGTAGCATATCCCCTTCCATATTCTTGAGTCTATATGCTCCTTTCCCTGCTTCTGATTCAACTTCATGTGGTCCTTCCCATTTTGGAGCTAACTTGCCATCGGCAGGATTAGTAGTATTCTGAAAAGCCTTTCTTAACACCCAATCTCCAACCTTAAATCTTCTGGTCCTAATATTCTTGTTATATGCTTTGGATATTCTTTGTTGATATGCTGCCATCCTTAGCCTTGCTGCATCTCTCTTTTCATCTATAGTATCCAAATCCTGACTCAAGGCTTCAGGATTCTGTTCAGGATCACTTAGGGTAGATCTTGCAGTAGGTATTGTCATTTCCGTTGGAATGATTGCTTCTGCTCCAAATACCAAGGAAAATGGGGTTTGGCCTGTTGCATTCTTTACCGTTGTCCTATCAGCCCATAAAACAAAGGGTAATTCTTCTGCCCATCTTCCTTTTTTGGCTCCAAGCCTCTTCTTTAAGTTATTGACAATTATCTTGTTTGAGGATTCTGCTTGTCCATTCGCTTGAGGATGTACCGGAGTAGATGTTATCATTTTGATTCCCCAACTTTTGCAAAAGTCAGTAGCTCTCTTGCTTATAAACTGAGAACCATTGTCACAAATTATCTCAGCCGGTACTCCGAATCTGGTCAGGATATTTCTCTTTATGAAGGATACTACTTCTTGGTCTCTAACTTGAACAAATGCTTCTGCTTCAACCCACTTGGAGAAATAATCCGTCATTGCCAACATGAAAACCTTTCCTCCTGGAGCTTTTGGAAGCTTTCCCACTATATCCATACCCCACTTCATAAACGGCCAAGGGGAAATAATAGGATACAGCGGTTCAGCAGGCTGATGTAATATATTACTATGTCTTTGACATGCATCACATCTTCGAGCATATTCTGCGGCATCTTTTCTCATTGTCGGCCAATAATATCCTGTCCTTAATACTTTTGAGAATAATGACCTGCCCCCAGTATGGTTACCACAATCCCCTTCATGTATATCCTGAAGTACTTCTTTGGCTTCAGGATCCTCCAAACACCTCAAATACGGTCCTGCAAGAGATTTCTTGTATAAAACATTATTTATAATAGTGAATCGTGATACCTTCATCCTAAATGCCTTAGGATTTTCATTTTCGGGGGTGTGTCCTTCCTTGAGATATCTCATGATTGGAGCCGTCCAAGATTTAGGATCCTCTTCAGAATACTCTGCTCCAGGATCCTGAATACCCGCTACTTCTTTATCCCGAGGATTCGTTGCAGGATACAAGACATGTATTATTGGTATTTGGGTTCCTTCTGGTATCCTGATCGATGATCCCAGATTTGCTAAGGCATCTGCTTCAGCGTTATCCTCTCTTGGTACATGTTCAAGTGTAAAAACATCAAAATATTCTGCTATTTTTTTGAGAATATCGAGGTATTTGATTAATTTCTCACCCTTAACTGCATAGGATCCATTAAAATGGTAAGTAATTAACAAGGAGTCAACATATACTTGCAAATTCTTGATACTCATACTCTTAGCCAATTCTAATCCTGCAATTAAAGCTTCATATTCTGCGTCATTATTAGTAGCAGGAAATTCACACCTAATGGCCTGGGGTAATATGTCCCCCTGTGGCGATTTTAGTAGTATACCTAAACCTACACCTCTTATATTGGATGCACCATCAGTATATAATGTCCAGGATCCTGAAGATTCTCCTAACTGTTGAACTTCTAGGTCCACCTCATCCTGAATATCACTACTGAAATCAGCCACAAAGTCAGCTAAAGCCTGAGACTTTATGGCATTTCTAGGTTCATATACTAAATCATAAGTGTTTTGGTCAAAAATTACCGAAGCAATTTAGTGATCAAATTAGTAATGTGAGGTAGTGTGCTAGAAAGTGTATAGAAAATATGCTTGTTGAGTTATTTAGAAAATTAGTATTCAGGATACGGCTCAGGATATTGAGCTGTATCTACGATCAAACAATGAGCAAACAATGAGCAAACAATGAGCAAAAAGTAAAGGAAATGACTCGAGATGTACGAGGAAAGCCCTTGATCAATCTAGATCGCCGGCATAAAACCTCGGGAGCTGACAATCGCAGCTGCCTTGTTCTTCTTATTGCTTTAAACTTCAGGATACAGTGCAGGATATAGACCAGATCGCTAAGTGTTACAATGATTTTGTGAAAATTGCTAGAGAGCAAGTGTTAGAGTGTAGCGAGTGTAATTGTGATGTCCTAGTTGATCTGATATACCCACCTATTTATAGTAATGAATTACAAACAATAATCCCTACAAATATGGGCTACTCCGAATATTCCATTATGAACGTTATGGACCGAGTAATACGTCTTCAACGTCTTCATTTGAACGACTTGGACCGAGTCTTCCGCGGAATAAGTCTTGTTAACGTTGCTAGCTTCTAACCCACGTACCTGCACATAATCCATTAGTAATCCTGAGGATACCTTTCAGGATATTACCAATATCCTGAACCAGCATCCCGGATGTAAACAGATACTACATAACCAAGATATAAACCAAGATATTTTCCAGGATATGGGCTCAGAATTTCACCCATAACAATTGTCCCCAAAAATGTTACCGTTTGATATCCTAACGGTTACATTTTTTCACAGTGGCCGAGGCAATTAAGAGATAAGACTTCCGATGTGACAGCTTTCAACCACCCGGCCTATATTTACTCATCATACCCTATATCTTCTCATCCTCATCTCCTTTTTTACCCACAATCGACAAGAAAAAGGTAATATTCTCTCTCTCATCTTCATAACCATCTTTTATTTTACTCCGGCAAGAATTCAGGCGACCAAATGCCTAGGCAAACGAGGTCCAGTTCAGGCGACTCGGCTCCCACATTCATCCAACAGAATCTTCTCCAAGAACCGGAGAATGAAACATGCACCTTTGATAGTGCTCATCTATCGGCTTTGAAATCCTCCGGTATCTTTCCGGATGGAACCATATTCCGACCCTTTGACAGAGAAATCCGGTCAGATATGGTCTCCAACGAGTGGATTTGTTTAAATGCTTTCCCCTTTACCTTAGGGCTACGATTCCCCTTTCCGGACTTCATTACCGAGTTTTTTAACATCACTAAAATTTCCTTCAGTCAAACCATGCCAATGCTTTGGCGTGTTTTGTCTGTTCTTAACCAAATCAAGAGAAACCACATACCTGACCTTTCCGTCCATGATCTCCCTTTAGCCTACAAGCTTAGATGCCATGGCTCATCTAGATTCCTATTTTATTCTAATTCCGGTGATCCATTGATACTTCGTGCCACCAAAAACGAGGATGGTTGGCAATCCAAGTTTTTCTTCGTAAAAAGGGATTCAATCCCCGGTGGAACGGATTATCCGATGAGATGGTTAAGAAAGGGTAGGACTTAGGGTTTAAGAATGATCCCGTCTCTTATCCTGTCTCATATTCTGAACTAATAAATTTTCATTTTTGTGCAGCTGATTTCAGGAAGATTGCACCTCCTCTTGCTAATTCTCAAGAAAGAATAGACGCCATCAGACTTCTTCCAGAGGCAGAGAGAAGTTTCAATCCTTCTCCACCAACTCCAAGCCCTCTTTCAAGTGCCAACATGTATGGTAAGGATCCTGCAAGATATCCTGCACACATATGTTTTTTATCTGTTATTTATAGGAGGGATTTAGAATTTACTCCCTGTGTGCAGATTCCAGCAAAGTCCCAGTCTATCTAGACCTTGATGAACTTGACAGCTATCCAACTCCAGCCATAGTCAAGAAGGAGACTCTTGCTGCTACTAGCTCCAAGCCACTCCCGGCTCCCAAGGCCAATGCAAGAACCCGTGCTTCCGCAGCGAAAAAGAGAAAGGGTCTTGAGGTCAGTGCTCCAGGCTCAGAAGGGTTCTCCTATGACGAACTCAGCTTCTCTGACTCCTTAGAGCCAATGACATCCTTCCTCAACAAGGTAATATCCTGACGCATATCCTTCATGTATATCCTGCACATATATCCTGCACGTATATCCTAACAGGATATCCTGGTAGGATATCTTAGTCAACATACATTCTAACTCTATACCTGTAATTAATGTGCAGGGCCTCCAGCATTTGCTCCACTTGTACAATGACGCTTGTGGTACTGTGGCACTTCATGAAGCCAGGATCAAGCAGCTCGAGAGCACCGTTGCTGACCAAGGTGCTATTGCTGAAGCGAAGAGCCGGCACTATGAAAGCTTCCTGAAGAAGGTCACCCAAGACGCTGAGGTCAAACTTGCCAGCGTTCAAATGGATCATGATCAGGCCTTGATCAACTTTCGAGAGGGAATCAAGGCTTCTGCTATCGTCTCCCTGCTACAAGCACGCATCAAGATGGCCTACGAGGCCAAGGAGACGGGCCTTGTTTGTCCATCTTGGCCAGTTGAATCCTGGGTGGCTAAGTTAAAGGAGCTCGGAGGCAAAGCTGTGCCACTTCCTGCTGAAGCCGGTGAGTCTTCTAAGTCAGAAGAGGTGGTGGTCCAAGCTGGAGAGAAGAAGGATGCTGAAGCTGATGCTGGGATGGACATTGGTCAGGATGCTGCGCAGGATGCTGGTCAGGATGCTGGAGCGGAGAAGTCTGAGAAAGTTGGAGGAGATGCCACTGTGTGAGGGCATTTAGGTGGGCGATGACGGATATACGTGCCAAGGCCAGAGCCCACCTTTTTGAATTTTAATGTTGGTTTGTACTTCCACAAACAATTTACTTTTCTGCACTTTACTTTCCCGTACCTGAACAATTTACATTTCCTGCATGCTTTTTGAACAATACAACAGTTGAAGGTGGATGGGTCTTGGTTTGAGATGAAGCCCTCAACTGTTGGGTAAATATGGTTATGAACTATTAGTGCTCTTAGTGGATGGGCCTTGTTTTGAGGTGAAACTAAGAGCACAACTTTTGGTATGTTAATAATATAACTTCTCTTTTGACCCTATTACTGTTGTTATTGCTATGAAAATCGTAGTTGTAAAAATTGTTTGGTTTGTACACTTTTAGGAATATATATTATAGATGTATCCCGAAAGGTATCCTGAAAGATATCTTGATAAGGATATTAAAATATAATTCACAAATTGTTCAAATAAAAAGGAGAGATCATACCAGAGATTCGTACAGAACCAATTCTTATCCTTCATTATAAGTTTTGTCCCCAGTGCATACTTGTGAACTTAGATCCATTCTTTGAACAGTATAATGTATGTCCCCTGTGTTTGACACAGAAACACAAATGTATTCATACCTTGTCTTTAAGTAAATTCTGCATACCCTGGGGCAAAACCCCTGATATCCTGAAATGAATCTTCAGCATACTTGGGATAAACCCTGATATCTGGGGATAAACCCTAAATTTCATGCGCTACAGGCGAGAGTGTATAAACTCCAATCCTTAGAAAGGTGAAAACCTTTAAACCTTTGAGAGTATGAAAATACTCTTTCGTGAGAGAGGGTGATCAATCCTCATATACCTTTAGGATCTAGGATATAGCCAACAGTAACGAAATTGTCAGCCACTTTTACATGAACTGGTCCCGCTACCTTGAACTATACCTAGATAACTTGCGCTCCAGGCGAGGTGTTTAAACCCAATTCGAAAGAAAGGTGAATACCTTTAAACCTTTGAAGGGACCAGGATCCCTTAAACGTGAGAGAGGGGGCCAATCCTCTAATCTTTCGACTTATCCTGAGTATATATCCTGGAGCTATATCCTGAAAGATATTCTGCAAAACAATTGTAAACTAAGGTGGGTGTTAGCTTGGCTAACACCCCTCCGATGCTTAAGTCAGTATTGAGTTTCAAAGGATAAATTAAACCAAAACATATTTAAAAAAGATAGAATTCATACCATTCTGAGTTAGAAATTGAATTCTAAACTCACTTGAAGTAGAGCTTGAGGTGTATAGCATTCCAAGATCTCGGTAGCATATCCCTTTCCACATTCCTGAGTCGATATGCTCCTTTTCCTGCTTCTGACTCGACTTCATAAGGTCCTTCCCATTTCGGAGCTAGCTTGCCATCGGCAGTATTAGTGGTATTTTGAAAAGCCTTTCTTAGCACCCAATCACCAACTCGAAATCTTCTAGTCCTTATGTTTTTATTATATGCTCTGGATATTCTTTGTTGATATGCTGCTATCCTTAGCCTTGCTGCATCTCTTTTTTCGTCTATAGTATCCAAATCCTGACACAAGACTTCAGGATTCTGTTCAGGATCCTGCAGCATAGATCTTGCAGTAGGTATCGTCATTTCTGTTGGAATCATCGCCTCCGCTCCAAATACCAAGGAAAACGGGGTTTGGCTGGTTGCATTCTTTACCGTTGTCCTATCAGCCCACAAAACAAAGGGTAACTCATCTGCCCATCTTCCTTTTTTGGCCCCAAGTCTCTTCTTTAAGTTATTGACTATTATCTTGTTTGAAGATTCAGCTTGTCCATTCGCTTGAGGATGTACTGGAGTAGATGTGATCATTTTGATTCCCCATCTTTTACAAAAGTCAGTAGTTCTTTTGCTTATAAACTGGGACCCATTATCACAAATGATCTTAGCTGGTACTCCAAACCTAGTCAGGATATTCCTTTTTATAAAGGATACTACTTCTTGGTCTCTTACTTGGACAAATGCTTCAGCCTCAACCCACTTGGAGAAATAATCTGTCATAGCTAACATAAAAACTTTTCATCCCGGAGCTTTTGGTAACTTCCCTACTATATCCATCCCCCACTTCATGAATGGCCAAGGGGAAACTACAGGATATAATGGTTCAGCTGGTTGATGTAGTATGTTACTATGTCTTTGACATGCATCACATCTTCAAGCATATTCTGCAGCATCTTTCCTCATCGTTGGCCAATAATATCCTGTCCTTAATACTTTCGAGAACAATGATCTGCCTCCGGTGTGATTACCACAATCCCCTTCATGTATATCCTGAAGTACTTCTTTGGCTTCAGGATCCTCCAAGCACCTCAAATACGGTCCTGCAAGAGATTTCTTGTATAAAACATTATTTATAATAGTGAACCGTGATACCTTCATCCTAAATGCCTTAGGATTTTCATTTTCGGGGATGTGTCCTTCTTTGAGATATCTCATAATTGGAGCCGTCCAAGATTTAGGATCCTGTTCAGGATATTCCACTTCAGGATCCTGAATACCCGCTACTTCTTTATCCTGAGGATGCGTTGCAGGATATAAGACATGTAATAATGGTATTTGGGTCCCTTCAGGTATCCTGATTGATGATCCCAAATTTGCTAAGGCATCTGCTTCAGCATTATCCTCCCTTGGTACATGTTTAAGTGTAAAAACATCGAAATATCCTGCTAATTTTTTGAGAATATCAAGATATTCTATTAACTTCTCACCCTTAACTGCATAGGATCCATTAAAATGGTTAGTAATTAACAAAGAATCAACATATACTTGTAAATTTTTGATATTCATGCTTTTAGCCAATTCTAATCCTGCAATTAAAGCCTCATATTCTGCTTCATTATTGGTAGCAGGAAATTCACACCTAATAGCCTGGGGTAATATGTCCCCCTGTGGCGATTTTAGTAGTATTCCTAATCCTACTCCTCTTATATTAGATGCACCATCAGTATATAATGTCCAGGATTCTCCTAGCTGTTGAACTTCTAGGTCTACCTCATCCTAAATGTCACTACTAAAATCAGCCACAAAGTCAGCTAAAGCCTGAGACTTTATGGCATTCCTATGTTCATATACTAAATCATAGGCACTTAACTTTACTAACCACTTAGCCATTCTACTCGACATTTCCGGTTTCCTAAGTACATTTTTGACAGGATAATTTGTTTTAACGTGTATCCTATGTGTCTCAAAGTAGTGTCTAAGTTTGGTTGACGCCATAACTAATGCTAGTATTAATTTTTCTAAATGAGAGTACCTAGTTTCAGCATCTAACAAACTTTTACTAACATAATAAACAGGATATTGCTGACCTTCATGGTCTTTTATGAGAACGGCACTTACAGCATTCCCTGATACAGCAAGGTACAGGGATAGTGGTTCACCATTTTCAGGTTTCATCAGTAGAGGTGCGGTTGAGAGATATCGTTTCAAATCCTGTAGGGCTGCTTCATGCTTCTCACCCCACTCGAATTTTTTGTTCTTCTTCAGGATATCATAAAAATCCTTGCATTTTTCTGAAGATCTTGAGATAAATCTATTCAATGCTGCCACTCGCCCTGTTAATCGTTGAATATCCTTCATATTTGAGGGTGATTTAATATCCAAGATGGCTTTAATCTGTTCCGGGCTTGCTTCTATTCCTCTTTTGGTCACCATATATCCTAGGAATTTTCCTGCTCCTACTCCAAAATGGCACTTAGCAGGATTCAGCTTCATATTATACTGATCCAGGATATCAAATGCTCCTTTAATATCCTGAAGGTGATCCTGAGCTTTCTTTGACTTTACCACCATATCGTCAATGTACACCTCCATGGTGTCCCCCAGTTTGTCTTTGAACATCATGTTTACCAATCTTTGGTATGTTGCACCTGCATTTTTCAAACCAAAAGGCATAGCTGTATAACAATAAATACCTGTTGGTGTCATGAAGGCAGTAGCCTCCTGGTCAGAAGGCTCCATTTGGATCTGTTGAAATCCTGAGGATGCATCCATGAAAGTCAGCATTTCATGCCCAGCAGTGGCATCTACCATTGCATCAATGTGGGGAAGAGGAAATGGGTCTTTAGGACAAGCTTTGTTCAAGTCTGTGTAATCTACACAGACTCTCCATTTCCCGTTTTTCTTCTGTACCACAACCACGTTTGCTAGCCACCTTGGGAACTTGACTTCTCTAATCATTTTGGACTTCAACAATCTTTCAACTTCCTCTTGAATAATCGTATTCCACTCAGGAGCAAACTTCCTTCTTTTTTGTTGCACGGGCTTGAATGATTTATCAATTCCAAGCTTGTGAGTGATAATATCTTTGGATATGCCTGTCATATCCTCATGCTTCCATGCAAACGTCGACATCCTGCATTTTAAAAAGTTAATTAATTGCTCTTCAATATCCTGAGGGATATTGGTTCCCACGAGCACCGAAATATCGGGATTATCTTGGTCTAGGGTAATTTTCTTCACATCCTGCTCCGGATCCTCCCCGATATCCTGGGCCCGCGTCTTTAATTGCTATGCTGCACTAGGTTTGGTTGAGGATTTCATCGAGGATGAGTAGCATTCTTTCGCCTCCTGCTGATCGCTATCAACTTTAACAACTCCCCAAGGGGTAGGTATCTTGATGCATTGGTGATATGTTGATGGCACGGCCTTCATATCGTGAATCCACGGTCTTCCCAGTATAATGTTATAGCAGGATAGAGAGTCCATCACACAGAAACGTTGTATCGAGTTGACTCCTTCAACGTACACCGGCAACTTTATCTCTCCCACTGTGTTTCTAGCCTCTCCACTGAACCCAACAAGCACGGTAGACTTTGAAGTGATATCCATTGGAGATACATTCATTCTTTTAAGTGTCTCTAGTTGGATTATGTTGACGGAGCTGCCATTATCAACCAATATCCTGCGTACAAAATGGTTAGCCACATATAACGTTATTACCAGAGCATCATGGTGAGGATCCTGGACAGTATCCCTGTCATCAGCATCAAATGTGATCACTTTGTCAGTTGTGAGTGTAGTCATCCTGACAGGTTTGTCTCCCCTTTCGGCCTTAGCTTCTTTTGCATGTCTCTTTGCTGCCGAATACGAAGTCCCACAAATGTCGGATCCTCCCGAAATGAAGTTGATTATCTTGGCATCCGAGGGAGGTGATGCTGCTCGCTCAGGATCCTTCTCAGTATCCTGACCCTTATTCTTCTTTCTTCCTAAGAGATCTTTCAAATATCCCTTACTTAGAAGATAGCTTATTTCTTTCCTCAAAGCGATGCAATCCTCAGTCATATGTCCGAAATCTTCGTGGAAAGCACACCATTTTGATTTGTCTTTCCAATCCGCGTTTTGTTGATTCTTTCGAGGCCATCTTGCCTTGTCCCCTAGACCCTGCATGGCATACATCAATTCAGGAATATTAACAGAAAAGCAATATTCAGATAATTCAGGATACTCTTCAGGATCCTCATCTTCGACCGCATTCACTCTCTTGTTCTCATTTCTGCCATATGGCTGTTAGGGGAGGATTTTCTAACAATTAGTGATCCTTATTCGTTATCCTAATTAGTGATCCTTACTTCTGTGACAGGTGGTGATCCTCAGAAGAGCTTCGGGATCAGGATCATGGATCACTTTAAGGATCCTCGTACTAACGATTGTTTATTTATGTGTTATATTATCTCGCAGGTATAACAAGCTTGACCAAGTCTTGGCGACATTCCTGGAGAATATTCCTAAACTATTCTGCACGTGCTTAGCTAAAAATGGACGTTGTGGAGAACGTGGGGGCTTGGCACGAAAGTCGGATAGTTAGTTTAGGTGGTTATTTCTATTTTAAAAAGGGAGTAACGAGCTAGTAGAAAACACTTAGTCATTTCTCAGCTACACACACTCGTACAAACGCTCACACAAGCTCTCGTTCAAACACTTAGCAATTTCATACACTTTTTACACATTTCACCGTAGTGATCCTTGTACCTAGCTCGTTACTATCCGAAGTTGTAAACATTTAATCATTTATTAGAGCTTGGTGATCGGTAGTTTCCATCACCCGGGGTTTTTTGTGCCGGAGATCAACTCTTGATCAAGGGCTTTTTCCCCGTATAAATCCTTGTGTTCTTTGTGCAAATCTACATTGAAGTGATCCTCATCGCTATTACGTAATTAGCATCATACCCCCATAACATAGAGTTTGGTTGCAATATCCTCAACAGATTTTTTGACCAAAACAGTTTGGCGCCCACCGTGGGGCAATTGGTGCTTCGTCCTTAGAAAAATTCGCATTTCTGTGCTCATTTCGGTTCACTACAACCAAGCAAATGGCTTCCTCAGCGAAGAATGCTTCAAATTTGATGCCCTCATTCACTTCTTCTCAAGGCGTTCCTGCTTTGCCTCCACCACCTTCTGGACCCCAGAAGAATGCCGAGAATGCTGCGAAGAAACCAACTCCCATTTTCTCAAAACCTCCAACTTCTTCTGCTTCTTACACTCCCACTGCTAGTGACATGTTTACTTTGATTTTGCAGATGAAGGATCAGATACGGCAACAGGATAAGACCAATGAGAGGATTCTCAAAGAAATTGGAGATCTCAAGAAACAAAAGACAACGGCAGAGGATCATTCCCCACTGGTGCCGAAATCCCTGAATTTTGATACTCCGGTGATTACTTCTCAGCCATCAGTGGTCCCAGACGTTCAATATGTGGGTGGACCAAAAGGAGTGCACTACGGAACAACGACAATGACCCAGGCATCAGGTTCATATTTCCAGCCAGCGGGATCCTATCCTCAGCATATGGGATGCCTCACGAGTTCAGGAGGATATTCAGGAATGCAGCAGGTTCAAGGATCCTCCTTCGTCCCAGGATCATCCCAGGTTCAAGGATCCTCCTTCCTTCCAGGATCATCCCAGGTTCAAGGATCCTCCTTCTTTCCAGGATCATCCCAGGTTCAAGGATCCTCCTTCGTCCCAGGATCATCCCAGGTTCAAGGATCCTCCTTCGTTCCAGGATCATCCCAGGTTCAAGGATCCTCCTTCTTTCCAGGATCATCCCAGGTTCAAGGATCCTCCTTCTTTCCAGGATCATCCCAGGTTCAAGGATCCTCCTTTGTTCCAGGATCATCCCAGTTTCAGGGATCCTTCCAGATGCCAGGATCCTTGAGGAGTTTGCAAACAGGAAGTTCAGATGTCCATCAAGGAGATTTTATTCCAATGCAGACCAATGCCTCTACTGGTCCCTCGATCATTCCAGAGTCTCAACAATATGGATTAACATCCATTCTTCCTAACTTGAATCCAATGGGAGGTAACACTTTTAATAATTCTCATACTACTAACCATGGTCTTATGCAGGATCCAGGTATCAATCATGCCATGGCCAGAGAATTGCAAAAGCTAAAGGATATGATCTCGAGTGTTCCGGGAGTAGTCAAACCTATTCCAGAGATTGCAGATGGGAGCCACAAGATATCTCGTTTTGCACCACCAATCTGTGATGCTGAGATACCCAAGAGGTTCCATGTGCCTACAATGAAACTGTATGATGGTTCGACGGATCCTGAAGAACACATAGCACAATACAGGGAGAGGATGGAGATCAATCCAATCCCAGAAAGGTTAAAGGAAGCATGCCTGTGCAAAGGATTCGGATCCACTCTCACTGGATCAGCTCTCAAATGGCTGCTAAGTCTTCCTCCCTATTCTATTACCTCATTCGCTAACCTAGTTAACTTGTTTAATAATCAGTTTTCTTGTAGTAGAAAATTTGAACGATTAACTAGTGATTTATATAGGATAACCCAGGGTCATAATGAATCATTAAGGGATTACATTACCAAATTCAGTAAAGAATCCTTAGACATTCCCAACTTAGATATAGCCACGGCTGTTGAGGCCTTCAAAATGGGATTGCTTAGGGATTCGTTATTTTATGATGATCTTGTTATGACACCATGCAGGAACCTAGATGAGGTAAGAACCCGGGCCCTCAGGTTCATCCGGCTAGAGGATGACAAGAGGATCCAGGAAAGGTTAACAGGATCCTCAAAGCAGGATAAGCAAGGATCCTCATTCAGGAACAACAAGTTCAGATCCTACAACAGATCTGATAATCAGAACGTGCATTCTATTGATCAAGAAGAGGATGATGAGGATTATCCTCCAATTTCTGAATATTGTTTTAGTGTTGATAACAATGAACTAATCCTTGCCATGCAGAACCTAGGTGATAAAGCTAGATGGCCAAGAAAGAATGATAGGCCGGCTGCAACTAAGGATAAATCAAAGTGGTGTGCATATCATGAAGATTTTGGGCACCTCACAGAAGAATGCATTGCATTAAGAAAGGAAATTGGATACTTGTTGAGCAAAGGGCATCTAAAAGAGTTGTTGGGAAGAAAAAAGTCAAGGACTCAGGATCCTGAAAGGATCCCTGAGAAGGCTCCAGCTCCTCCAGCAGATGCACAAGTGATAAACTTTATTTCTGGAGGATCCGACATTTGTGGCACATCCTTCTCAGCGGCTAAGAGGCATGCAAAGGAAACTAAAATGGATAATGGAGAAAGACCAGTTCAAACATCAAGTGTCTCCGAAGGAAAAGTCATAACCTTTGATGAAGAGGATCGTGTTGATATCCAGGATCCTCATCACGATGGTTTAGTTATTACTCTTTTCATATCTAACCATTTTGTCCGCAGGATCCTAATAGACGGAGGAAGTTCGGTGAACATTATCCAGCTTGATGTTCTAAAGAAGATGGGTATCCCTGAATCAGAGATCATACCAAGATCCTCAGTGCTCGTGGGATTTAGTGGCGAAACTAAGAACACCCTGGGGGACATTAAACTCCCAATATATATTGAAGGCTTACACTCTTATCAAAAATTTTGTGTTATTGACTGTTTATCTTGTTGTAATGTTATCCTTGGCAGGCCCTGGATACACGATATGAAAGCAGTCCCATCCACTTACCATCAATGTGTGAAGCTCCCTAGTCCTTGGGGGATAGTAAAGATTGATAGTGATCAGCAGGAGGCTAAGAATTGCTATACTTCATCGATGAAACCAGCCTCGAAATCCAGGGAGCAATAGCAATCAAGGTATCCTCCAAGGAATGTCTTGGAGGCCAGAGAGCAGGATGTGGTAGAAATCCTCATGGATCCCGATGATCCTGAATCCAAAATCTATATCGGATCAGGGATCCTTGGCGAAATGAAAGAAGACCTCGTATCCTTCCTCAAAAGGAGAAAGACTACCTTTGCATGGAAACACGAAGACATGACTGGTATATCCAAAGATGTTATCACCCATAAACTCGGCATTGACAGATCCTTCAAACCAATCCATCAAAGGAGAAGGAAGTTTGCACCAGAAAGGAATGCCATTATCCAAGAAGAGGTAGAGAAATTGCTCCGGGCAGGTATGATTAGAGAGGTCAAGTATCCAAGATGGTTGGCCAATGTGGTTGTTGTTCAAAAGAAAAATGGAAAGTGGAGGGTATGTGTCGACTTTACCGATTTAAATAAGGCATGTCCCAAGGATCCTTTCCCTTTACCCCACATTGACTCCATGGTGGATGCAACTGCGGGTCATGAACTGTTAACTTTTATGGATGCTTCATCTGGATTCCAACAAATCCAAATGGAACCATCCGACCAAGAGGATACAGCCTTCATGACTCCAACTGGTATATACTGCTATATTGCTATGCCGTTCGGATTAAGAAATGCAGGTGCAACATATCAAAGGCTGGTGAATATGATGTTCAAGGATCAGATTGGACAAACTATGGAGGTTTACATAGATGATATGGTGGTAAAATCCTTAAAAGCTGAGGATCACCTAAGAGACTTGGAGGAAGCATTCGATATCCTTGACAAATATAACATGAAACTTAATCCTTCAAAATGTCACTTTGGTGTTAAAGCAGGTAAATTCTTAGGATATATGGTGACAAAGAGAGGCATTGAAGCTAGCCCGGAACAGATCAAAGCAATAGTGAATATCAAATCTCCGGTCAATGCTAAGGATGTTCAAAGGCTAACAGGAAGGATAGCAGCCTTGAACAGATTTATATCCAAGTCCTCCGAGAAGTGTAAAGAATTCTATGATATCCTAAGGAAGAACAAGAAATTTGAGTGGACGGAGAAGCATGAAAATGCTTTAAAAGCCCTCAAAGATTACCTATCCTCGGCCCCGGCTTTGATGAAACCAGAAAAAGGTGATGTGTTATCCTTGTATCTTGCAGTATCCTCAAAAGCAGTAAGTGCGGTCCTTGTTAAGAATCATCAAGGTACACAACATCCTGTCTATTATGTAAGTAAAAGTTTACTTGATGCCGAATCCAGGTACTCACACCTTGAAAAGCTTATTCTTGCATTAATTATGGCATCTACAAAGTTAAGACATTATTTTGAAACTCATGTTATCATTGTTAAAACTAATTTTCCAATTAAGAATGTCCTCAGGAAACCAGAGATGTCAGGAAGGATGGCTAAGTGGGCAGTGAAATTGAGTGCATATGATATAAGATATGAGCCTAGGACAGCCATCAAATCCCAAGCATTAGCTGACTTTGTGGCTGATTTCAGTAGTGATTTACAAGAAGAAGCTGAGCTAGAAGTCCAGCAGCTAGAAGAGACCAAGGATCCTTGGATACTTTATACTGATGGATCCTCAAATATCAAAGGCACAGGGCTTGGAATACTACTAAAATCGCCACAGGGGGACATAATACCCCATTCTATAGCTTGTGAATTCCAAACCACTAACAATGAGGCTGAATATGAAGCCCTAATTGCTGGTTTACAAATTGCAAAGCATATGGGGATCAGGTATCTTGAGGTACACGTAGATTCTTTGTTGATTACAAACCACTTTAATGGATCATATTCTGTTAAAGGTGAAAAGCTAACCAAGTATTTGGAGATAGTCAAAAGTTTGGCACTCTCTTTTGTTTCCTTTAGTTTGTCACAGGTACCAAGGGAAGAAAATACAGAAGCTGATGCATTGGCTAACTTAGGATCATCTTTGAAGATCCCAGAGGATATCAAGATTCCTATTATCCATATCCTGACCCCGGCTATCGAGGATCACCAGACTATGGAGATAGGAAATGATTCTACAGTTATCCCCAGTGAGGATACTCAATCCTATTCAGGATCAGGATCATGGATCTCACCAATTATGAGATACTTACAACATGGAGAGATTCCTACAAGAGAAAACCCTAGGGCTTTCAAATCTAAGGTATCTCAATTCACAATTATAAATAATATGTTGTATAGACGATCTCTTGCAGGACCATACTTGAGATGCATTGAGGATCCTGAAGTTCAAGAGGTTTTAAAAGACTTCCATGAAGGAGATTGTGGAAACCACACTGGGGGCAGGGCTTTATTCTCAAGGATCTTGAGGACAGGATACTACTGGCCAACCATGAAGAAAGATGCTGTGGAGTATGCCAGAAGATATGATCCTTGCCAGAGACACAGCAATATCCTTCATCAACCAGCTGAATTATTGCATCCTATATCCTCCTCTTGGCCATTTATGAGATGGGGTATGGATATAGTTGGTAAGCTCCCTAAGGCACCTGGTGGAAAAGTATTCATGCTTGCTATGACTGATTACTTCTCCAAGTGGATAGAGGCTGAAGCTTTTGCCCAAGTCAGAGAAAAGGAAGTTATATCCTTCATTAAAAGAAATATTATAACTAGATTTGGAATTCCTTCCGAGATTATATGTGATAATGGTTCCCAATTTATTGGGGGCAGAACCACTAATTTTTGTGACAGCTGGGGATTAAGATGATAACTTCAACACCAGTCCACCCACAAGCTAATGGCCAAGCAGAATCATCCAACCAGATCATCATCAACAATTTGAAGAAAAAGCTTGGATCCAAGAAAGGGAAATGGGCAGAAGAACTACCCTATGTGCTTTGGGCTGATAGGACAACCCCCAAGAATGCTACTGGTCAAACACCATTCTCTTTGGTGTTTGGGGCAGAATCAGTGATCCCAACAGAAATGGTGGTTCCTACTGCTAGAACAAGTACCCGTGATCCTGAGGAAAATGATGAAAACTTGGCTCAAGACCTGGATACTATTGAAGAAATCAGGGATATGGCTAGGATAAGGATGGCCAGCTATCAACAAAGAATGGCTGGTGCTTACAACAAAAATGTCAGGATCAGGAGGTTTCAAGTTGGAGATATGGTGTTAAAGAAAGCATTTCAGAATACCACCAATCCTGTTGATGGAAAATTGGCTCCAAAGTGGGAAGGCCCTTATTTGATTGAAGCTGAAGCAGGAAAGGGGGCATATAGATTGCTAACCATGGAAGGTGATTTGCTACCAAGAGCTTGGAATGCTGTCCACTTGAAGAAATATTTCATGTAAGCAGGATCCTTATGGCATAGGTGATCCTCACGATAGGGATATCCTTAAAGGATCCTCAAAGTATCGGTGATCCTTACTCAGGTAATATCCTAATCTTGAACTATTTCATTTCTTTATTTTCTCATATAAGGATAAGGATCATGTATCCTTTATCCATCTCTCACGTAAGTTCAAGTTTTGAAAGTTCAGGTATCTTTAGCACAACGTTGGTTATCCACAGAAGCAATCCGTCTTTTGGGTTTAACCCCAGTTATTTGGGCTTGTCCCCAGATTCCACCTGTAGCGCACGATGATCCTGGTATAGTTCAAGGCTTTGGGACCAGTACTCGTTCTAGGGGCTGATAATTCCATTGTTCTGGCTATGCTTAGGATCCTACGTATAATGGTAGACGTACCATACATCCGTTCATAAGGTTTCTAACGTTTTCACGTTAGCTAAGGTTTTGGCATCTTCATGTCACCAAGTTTGGATAGTCGCCAGTTAGGGCCATACTCCAGTTTACATGCGATCCTTGGGCTTGTCCCCAGTTATCCTTGGGCTTGTCCCTAGTTATCCTTAGGCTTGTCCCCAGTTATCCTTGGGCTTGTCCCCAGTTATCATTGGGCTTGTCCCCAGTTATCCTTGGGCTGGTCCCCAGTTGCTAACTCTTTTCTTATAATTGGCTTAGTCCCAAGTTATGCTCTATTTCAGGTCCTTGAAGATAGGCAGCTAGGGATCCTTGATCCTTGATCCTTATTTCACTCTAAGGTTTATCTTATAGTTATCCTTATTATAGTTAGGATTCTAACTTGGATCCTCAGGTATGATCCTTAACTCTTTTGATTTTATTCATTATTCTTTTAAATAACCCTTATACTTGACAACTGAACTTGTATTTCTTAAATCATATCACTTTTTAAACCTATCGGTTATGGGATATGTGATCCTTGTTCATATCCTAAACTTTTTGGATATCTTTTCTAATTTTTCAAGGCTTGATAAGTATAAGCAGAATGAACATTACAACAGTTGGAAAGTAACATATTAAAAAGGATAACAACACATGATAAGCGACAAAAGGTTAAGATTTTATTTATTAACAAAGACTAACCCTTAAAAGGTTGTCAAAATTACTTACCCCAAGCATCTACCAGCAAAACGTGGCCCGTCCGCTGGGGTAAGTAAAGGGTGTCCATGATAATAAGTTCGAGAGAAGTGCAGGAATATAAAGGCGGCAGGATCACAATGGTTTCATCCCCAAAACAGAGGATCCCTCCACCAAATGCAATCCTGCCTATTGTCTGAAGGATCATACATGATCCTTAAATCCTAAAAACTGTTGTTTAAGTACAAACCATCAAATTGTTCAACACCACAACCACAAAAAACAAACTATCAAACTTAAAAAATTGGGCTCCGGCTGCGTCTAGAAATGTCCTTCATCGCCCAACCATGCATCCTAAACCTTCCCTGCATCACCACCTCCGGCTCCACTGGTTTCACCACCATCACCTTTGCCTCCAGCCTCGATCGTCAGGATCTCTTCAGCCTCCTCAGCCTCTTCATCGTCCAGTTCAGCAAGCCTTGCCCTCCAGCCTTCAACATCCCAGGTGCTCTTGTCAAAAGCAGGATCCTGAGCTTCCAAGGCCATCTGCAGCTTGGTCCTGTACATTGCTATGGCAGCAGAGATTTTGGCGTCTTCGGTGATCTCACTCTTCTCATAGTCAATGTTAACCAGCACCTTGGCCATCTGCTGTTTGGTATCCCGGACTTCCTTCTGAAGATCAGCAATTGTGAGATCCTTTAGCACCGCAGCCTGCTGGAGATCGGCAATCTTCCTATCCTGGTCCTCAACGTGGCCCACATAGTCCTCAATCTCAGCGAATTTCTGTAAAAGGGATAAAGGATAAGGTCAGAACCAAGTGATCCTCAGATCAGCAGGATATGTCAGCAGGATATACAAGCAGAGACAGTGATCCTTACCTCATTAAAGTACTCAAGGAATTGATGGCGGATTAGAGGCAGACCCTGCAGACTCTCAGCTTCAGAGCCTTTTCTCTTCTTGATTGCCTTTCCTTTGAGGGGTGCCTTGAGGGCCGAAGCTGTCGGACTGGTAGGAGCTTTTCTCTTAGAGGATCTGACAGTGGTGAGATCAGCAACATTGAACTTGGAAGCAGACTTGGTGGATTTTCCAGCACCTACACAACCAAAACAAGATAAGTATCTCTTCTTAATTCATATTTCATTATTTATTTAAATCTTAAACAAGGATACTTACTTGACATTGTGACAGAGCCTGAAGATACCTCCTGTGAATCTTGGGTTGTTGTTTTGAAAGTTCTTGTCTCAGGGTCAAGTTTCTTGAAAGCGAGGAGCCTCTCCTTAGCAGCAGGGGTCAGTTTGAGATGTGAAACGACAATAGCTGCATAACAAAAAAGCAAAAATATATATAAGTGATCCTTACATCAAAGGAAAGTTCCTAGTGATCCTTCTCAGGATCCTCCACCCTACCATGGGTAGCCCATTTCTTGGGTAGATCCTTTCCATCCTGAATAGAATCTCTCTTGACGAAAAAGAAACGCCGCTTCCAGTTAGCATCGTTCTTGGTGGCCTTGAAGATTGGATGTTCCTCACCGGGTTTACGTTTCAACAAATAACGATGAGAACCAAAGGTGGTAAGATCATATAGCTCTCCCAGCTCTGCCATACCTAGATCTATTCCCTCCTGATCGATGATCCTCTCAAGGGTGTATAAAACCCTCCAAATCATCAGCATGGCTTGAACATAAGAGATGCCGGTTAATGAAAAGAAAGATTGGGTGAAGGCTGGAAAAGGATATGTATAGCCTATGGTGAAAGGAGTGACGGGGAAAGCAACCCACGTATCGGAGATATGATCGCTCAGGGTATTGGGGTCAAAAGGCCTAAATTCGGTGTTCGCCGGGAAGCAGTGCCGGATTCTATCTATCTGAGCATCATTGAAGCAGCAGCGTTCTCTAATGGAGTCTTCAATGATCCCCTGGCTTTTCGGAGGACTATTCTTTGGGTGATCCTTGGCTGGGGAATTTCAGAGCAACATCTTTGACAGAAAGAGATGAAAACAGAGTAAGAGAAGGAAGAAGATGAAGAGAGAGAGTACCTGATCGTCTTCGGAATGCAGATTATAAAGGGAGTCTCTCTGAAAATTTAAATGCATTTGATCCTATCTCTATCCCCTATTTATAATCATGATCGTGCAGGGTTGTCACGTCTATGACGTCATGGTTGCAACGGCTAGTTCAATAATAACGGCTATATATCCGCTAGTTAGTTGCGGATAAGATCTAGAAAACATAACTCGCTAATTTTATATATCACTCCTTATATTTTGGGGGCAATTGTTAGGGGAGGATTTTCTAACAATTAGTGATCCTTATTCGTTATCCTAATTAGTGATCCTTACTTCTGTGACAGGTGGTGATCCTCAGAAGAGCTTCGGGATCAGGATCATGGATCACTTTAAGGATCCTCGTACTAACGATTGTTTATTTATGTGTTATATTATCTCGCAGGTATAACAAGCTTGACCAAGTCTTGGCGACATTCCTGGAGAATATTCCTAAACTATTCTGCACGTGCTTAGCTAAAAATGGACGTTGTGGAGAACGTGGGGGCTTGGCACGAAAGTCGGATAGTTAGTTTAGGTGGTTATTTCTATTTTAAAAAGGGAGTAACGAGCTAGTAGAAAACACTTAGTCATTTCTCAGCTACACACACTCGTACAAACGCTCACACAAGCTCTCGTTCAAACACTTAGCAATTTCATACACTTTTTACACATTTCACCGTAGTGATCCTTGTACCTAGCTCGTTACTATCCGAAGTTATAAACATTTAATCATTTATTAGAGCTTGGTGATCGGTAGTTTCCATCACCCGGGGTTTTTTGTGCCGGAGATCAACTCTTGATCAAGGGCTTTTTCCCCGTATAAATCCTTGTGTTGTTTGTGCAAATCTACATTGAAGTGATCCTCATCGCTATTACATAATTAGCATCATACCCCCATAACATAGAGTTTGGTTGCAATATCCTCAACAGATTTTTTGAGCAAAACAATGGCTTAGGCCGATATGACTTGAATGAGGATTCTGACTTCCTGTTAGTTGACTCATAAGTGTTGGATGAGTTCATCCTTTCTTGCATCTTTCTGTCATCTTCCAACCGAATGTATCTTAGGGCCCTGTTCCGAGCTTCATCCAGGTTCCTGCATGGGTTCATTACAAGGTCTTGGTAAAATTGAGAATCCTTTTGCAACCCCATCTTGAAAGCTTGCACAGCTGTTGCAACATCAAGATGAGGAATGTTTAGTGATTCTCGGCTAAACTTGTTCACATAATCCCTAAGGGATTCCTGAGGGCCTTGTGTTATCTTGTAGAGATCACTTGTTAATTTTTCGAAGCTTCTACTACAAGAAAACTGACTATTAAATAAATTTACTAAGTGAGCAAAAGATGTAATCGAATGTGGAGGAACATTCAAGATCCATTTCAAAGCTGATCCCGTCAAGGTTGAACCAAAACCCTTGCACAAGCATGCTTCCTTGAGATCCGGAGGGATAGGGTTAATCTCCATCCTTTCCCTATACTGAGCAATATGCTCTTCAGGATCCGTTGTTCCGTCGTAAAGCTTCATGTTGGGGGTTTGGAACCTCTTTGGGATCTCAGCATCACAGATAGGATATGCAAAACGAGATATCTTGTGGCTGTCTCGAGACAATTCCGGGATTGGCTGGACCACCCCGGGTACACTTGATATCATGTCCTTCAACTTCTGAAGTTCCCTAGTAAGTGCCGATGTCAACCTGTATCCTGCAAAGATCCACTATTGTTAGTAGTATGAGTATTATTATTATTTGACACGTTACCCGTTGGAGGATTTTGCCCATATCCTGAAGCATATCCTGAGCTCCTTATGGTCGACATCCTGACCCAGGAGGGTATTTCAGGAGTATGATTTTGAGGAAGGCTGGGCACAATATTCCCCCTGTTATCCTCAGTATACACAGCCGAGCTGAAGTTCAACGTTCTGGGATGTAATGGAGTGACAATATCCTCAGCAGATCTGCTCGAGCCAGACTTCAGGAGTTGTATTTCCCTTAAAAGCATTTGGTTTGTTTCCTGTTGCTGCCTCATTTGTTCCTGCACACTTCCAAATAAGGTTAAAATTTCATCGTTAGAAGCTAAAACGGGAGCAGATCCCTGGACACTCCGAGTAGGGATAACATCTTGAGATTGTGTAGAGGCTGGCATCCTTGGAGGAGGTTGTGGAAGCACCGAACCGGTAGTGGCAGAAGTCATAGCAGACACAGTAGAGGAACTCATGTTTGATCTTGAGGCCATTATGGACAATGTGGCAAAAAGTTTTGAAAATAAAAAACCGATTAGCGATTTAACAAAAATTTTTAGTAAAGAGAGCACCACTTGCCCCACGGTGGGCGCCAAATTGTTTTGGTAAAAAATTACCGAAGAAATTTAGTGATCAAATTAGTAATGTGAGGTAGTGTGCTAGAAAGTGTATAGAAAATATGCTTGTTGAGTTATTTAGAAAATTAGTATTCAAGATACGGCTCAGGATATTGAGCTGTATCTACGATCAAACAATGAGCAAACAATGAGCAAAAAGTAAAGGAAATGACTCGAGATGTACGAGGAAAGCCCTTGATCAATCTAGATCGCCGGCATAAAACCTCGGGAGCTGACAATCGCAGCTGCCTTGTTCTTCTTATTGCTTTAAACTTCAGGATACAGTGCAGGATATAGACCAGATCGCTAAGTGTTACAATGATTTTGTGAAAATTGCTAGAGAGCAAGTGTTAGAGTGTAGCGAGTGTAATTGTGATGTCCTAGTTGATCTGATATACCCACCTATTTATAGTAATGAATTACAAACAATAATCCCTACAAATATGGGCTACTCCGAATATTCCATTATGAAAGTTATGGACCGAGTAATACGGCTTCAACGTCTTCATTTGAACGACTTGGACCGAGTCTTCCGCGGAATAAGTCTTGTTAACGTTGCTAGCTTCTAACCCACGTACCTGCACATAATCCATTAGTAATCCTGAGGATACCTTTCAGGATATTACCAATATCCTGAACCAGCATCCCGGATGTAAACAGATACTACATAACCAAGATATAAACCAAGATATTTTCCAGGATATGGGCTCAGAATTTCACCCATAACAATAAGCACTTAACTTTACTGACCACTTGGCCATTCTGCCTGACATTTCTGGTTTCCTAAGCACATTTTTGACAGGATAATTCGTTTTAACATGGATCCTATGTGTCTCAAAATAATGTCTAAGCTTTGTCGATGCCATGACTAGAGCTAATATCAACTTTTCTAAATGAGAATACCTAGTTTCAGCATCTAACAAACTTTTACTAACATAATATACAGGATATTGCTGACCTTCATGGTCTTTTATAAGAACGACACTTACAGCATTCCCTGATACAGCGAGGTATAGGGATAATGGTTCACCATTTTCAGGCTTCATCAATAGAGGTGTGGTTGAGAGATATCGCTTCAAATCCTGCAAGGCTGCTTCATGCTTTGCTTCCCACTCAAATTTCTTATTCTTCTTGAGGATATCATAGAATTCCCTGCATTTTTCCGAGGATCTAGAAATAAATCTATTCAAAGCTGCTACTCGGCCTGTCAACCTTTGTACGCCCTTCATATTTGAGGGTGATTTTATATCCAGGATAGCTTTGATCTGCTCTGGGCTTGCTTCTATCCCCCTTTTTGTCACCATATATCCAAGAAACTTTCCTGCCCCCACTCTGAAATGGCACTTAGCAGGATTCAGCTTCATGTTGTATTGATCCAGGATATCAAATGCTCCCTTGATATCCTGGAGGTGATCCTCAGCTCTTTTAGATTTTACCACCATATCGTCAATATATACCTCCATGGTGTCCCCCAGCTTATCTTTAAACATCATATTTACCAATCTCTGGTATGTTGCACCTGCATTTTTCAAACCAAAAGGCATAGCAGTATAGCAATATATACCTGTTGGTGTCATGAAAGCAGTATCCTCCTGATCCGAGGGCTCCATTTGAATCTGCTGAAATCCTGAGGATGCGTCCATGAATGTTAACATTTCATGTCCAGCAGTAGCATCTACCATTGCATCGATATGAGGGAGAGGAAATGGATCTTTAGGGCAAGCCTTGTTCAAGTCCGTGTAGTCTACACAGACCCTCCATTTCCCGTTTTTCTTCTGTACCACAACTACGTTTGCTAGCCATCTTGGAAACTTGACTTCTCTGATCATCCTGGACTTCAACAATCTTTCAACTTCCTCTTGGATAATCGCATTCCGCTCAGGAGCGAATTTTCTTCTTTTTGCTGAACAGGCTTGAATGATTTGTCAATTCCAAGCTTGTGGGTGATAATGTCTTTGGATATGCCTGTCATATCCTCATGCTTCCATGCAAACGTTGACATCCTGCATTTCAAAAAGTTAGTTAACTGTTCTTCAATATCCTGAGGGATATTGGTTCCTACGAGCACCGAGATATCAGGATTATCCTGATCCAGGACAATTTTCTTCACATCTTGCTCCGAATCCTCCACGATATCCTGGGCCCGCATCTTTAATTGCTATGCTGTACTAGGCTTAGTTGAGGATTTCATTGAGGATGAGTAGCATTCCTTCGCTTCCTGCTGATCACTTTCAACCTTGACAACTCCCCAAGGGGTAGGGATCTTGATGCATTGGTGATATGTCGATGGCACAGCCTTCATGTCGTGAATCCATGGTCTTCCCAGTATGATGTTATAGCAGGATAAGGAGTCCATCACACAGAAATGTTGTATCGAGTTGACCCCTTCAACATATACCGGTAACTTTATCTCCCCTACGGTATTCCTAGCCTCTCCACTGAAACCAACGAGCACAGTGGACTTCGAAGTAATGTCCATCGGAGATACATTCATCCTCTTCAATGTTTCCAGCTGAACTATATTGACAGAACTACCGTTGTCTACCAGTATCCTGGTTACAAAATGGTTAGCCACATATAATGTTATTACTAAAGCATCATGGTGAGGATCCTGAACAGTATCCCTGTCATCACTATCGAAAGTGATCACTTTATCAGTTGTGAGGGTAGTCATTCTGACTGGTCTGTCTCCCCTCTCACTCTTAGCTTCCTTTGCATGTCTCTTGGCCGCCGAATACGAAGTCCCACAAATATCGGATCCTCCTGAAATAAAGTTAATTATCTTGGCATCCGCTGGGGGTGATGCTGCTCGTTCAGGATCCTTCTCGGGATCCTGCCCTTTATTCTTCTTCTTTCCCAGCAAGTCCTTCAGATACCCCTTGCTTAGCAGGTAACTTATCTCTTTCCTTAAAGCAATGCAATCCTCGGTCATATGTCCGAAGTCTTCGTGGAAGGCACACCATTTGGATTTATCCTTCCAATCAGCTTTCTGCTGGTTCTTTCGAGGCCACCTAGCTTTGTCCCCTAAGCCCTGCATAGCACACATTAATTCAGGTATATTAACAGAAAAGCAGTATTCAGATAAGTCAGGATATTCTTCGGGATCCTCGTCTTCAACAGCATTCACTTTCTTGTTATCATTTCTGCCATATGGCCTGGAGCGATATGGCTTATACGAGGTTTCTGATTTCCTGTTAGTTGATTCATAGGTTAAGGTAGAATTCATCCTCTCCTGCATCTTCTTGTCATCTTCCAAACGGATATATCTCAAAGCCCTGTTACGAGCTTCGTCGAGATTCCTGCAGGGATTCATTACAAGATCCTGATAAAACTGAGAATCCTTTTGTAATCCCATCTTAAAAGCTTGCACAGCTGTTGCAACATCAAGATGTGGGATATCCAAGGATTCTCGACTGAATTTGTTCACATAATCCCTCAAGGATTCCTGAGGCCCTTGAGTTATCTTGTAAAGATCACTGGTTAGTTTCTCAAAAATCCGACTACAAGAAAATTGACTGTTAAATAAATTAACCAAATGAGCAAATGAAGTAATTGAGTGAGGAGGGACGTTTAACAGCCATTTTAAGGCTAATCCTGTCAGGGTAGAACCAAATCCCTTGCACAAGCATGCTTCCTTGAGCTCCAGAGGGATAGGGTTAATCTCCATTCTTTCCCTATACTGGGCAATATGCTCTTCAGGATCCGTAGTCCCATCATACAGCTTCATGTTGGGAGTCTGAAATCTTTTTAGGATTTCAGCATCACAGATAGGATATGCAAAGCGGGATATCCTATGGCTGTCTTGGGATACTTTCGGAATTGGCTGAACCACTCCAGGTACACTGGATATCATGTCCTTCAATTTCTGGAGCTCCCTGGTAAATGTTAACGTCATACCTGCATCCTGCAAAGAGCCATTGTTGTTAGTAGCAAGAATATTATTATTTGACACATTACCGTTCTGAGGATTTTGGCCATATCCTGAAGCATATCCTGAACTTCTCACAGTCGATATCCTGACCGAGGAGGGTATCTCAGGGGTATGATTCTGAGAATGGTTTGGGACGATATTCCTCCTATTATCCTCAGTGTAAACCGTGGAACTGAAGTTCAAAGCCCTGGGCTATATGGGAGTGACAGTTTCTTCAACAGGTCTGCTCGAGCTAGCTTTTAAGAGTTGTATTTCTCTTAACAGCATTTGGTTAGTCTCCTGTTGCTGCCTCATTTCTTCCTGCACACTTCCAAATAAAGTCAAAATTTCATCATTAGAGGCTAAAACGGGAGCAGATCCCTGGACACTCCGAGTAGGGATAACATCTTGAGATTGTGAAGAAAATGGCATCCTTGGAGGAGGTGGTGGAAGCACCGAACCAGTAGTAGCAGAGGTTGTAGCAGACATAGTAGAGGAGCTCATGTTTGATCTTGAGGCCATTGTAAACAATGTGGCAAAAAGTTTTGAAAATAGAAAACCGATTAATGATTTTACAAAGATTTTTAGTAAAAGTAGCACCACTTGCCCCACGGTGGGCGCCAAATTGTTTTGGTCAAAAATTACCTAAGCAATTAAGTGATCAAATTAGTTAAGTGAGGTAGTGTGCTAGAAATATATGTGAAAAAGGTGTTAACAAAATTAGATATGAAAACAGTTTCAGGATACAGCTCAGGATATAGAGCTGTATCTATGATCAAACAATGAGCGAAAATGTAAAGGTGGACACGTGATGTACGAGGAAAGCCCTTGATCAATCTAGATCGCCGGCATAAAACCTCGGGAGCTGACAATCGCAGCTGCCTTGTTCTTCTATTGCTTCAAATATCAGGATACAGTGCAGGATGTGGTGCGGATCGACTATGTGTTACAATGTAATTCGAATACAAGTGTTGTGTGTAGTGTTTGCGATGAGCTAGAGAGAAAGTGTTAGAAAATGTGTAGGTTGAGTGACTTAATCTGATCCGCCCCCATCTATTTATAGTAAAACAAACGTAACTAACTATCCTACATATCCGGGATCCACCGAATATTCCTCAGTTGAACGTTGTAGACCTGGTCTTTCGGGCTCAACGTCTCTCCTTTAACAAATACGCCCGAGTCTTGAGGCGATGAAGTCCACTTGACCGTTAGCAAGTCCCAGCCTTTCACCTGCACGTGATTAATTCGATATACCTTAGGATATCACCCAGGATGTTAGCAATATCCCCGTCCAGTATCCTGATCATATATAAACAATAAAAAGCAGGATATTAGTCAGCATGCATACTCAGAAAATGAGCCATAACAATTCCAGTCTGTATATTCTTAAACTTGAACACTCAGACATTATGGTTTGTAATAGTTTATTCACCAAGCCTTCTGCTGTGCTATATTATTGTGTGTATTGACAATGATGATATCAACTACGTCACGATACTCCCCGTCGGGCCCACCGGTATTATGTGGAAATATCGGGGGTGTGACACTTGATTTATTAAAATTAATTACTTACATATAGTTTAATATTTATTTGTTAGATTATAAAGAATAAAAGTTGGATCTACACCCCCTATTATTTAAGTTAGTAGGTTAAACATTCCATTCTAATTTTTGGTAATTGATAACTTTGATTCGCCAGCATTTTCTGCTTAATAATTTAATGTCTCATTTTTTTAATTACTTTTACGATTTTAGACCATAGTATCTCATAAATTACTATACTTTTTTATATCTATGCCAAACCATGTTAATGTCTAAATTACTTTTACCATTTTACACGGCTGTTGAAATTACTGTTACAACTTTACACCGAAACGACTAAGACATTCTCTTTTTTTCTTTATTTCAAATGGCGTTAATGTCACGAATATACCGTGTGAACAAAGTAAAAAACGTGTAATGTCACGTGCGGGTATTACACGTTAATGTCGTCATCATAAATTTTAAGCGTAATGCTTATATATGTTACACCGAGTTAGACCGGATACATTCGAAACACGTGTTTTCATACGGCTAACATATCACATAACGTGCCGCCATAAATAAGCAACTAAGGTGCTGCATCCATAACGTGTGGCGTACGCCAGTTTTGAAGTACATGTCGGTTTAAATTAACGTTTCAACGTAAACGACTCACATTTTGGCATAAACTTTTTCCTGAAACAATTCCGATCAAATATAATATATTTTTATACTTATTTTTTACGTTTGTAAACTGTGTTCGATAGCGAGTGGGTTAAATATAACACTTTTTCATTCGACTGCGACCTAACTTTTTTCGAAAATAAGTCGGGTCAAATATACGATATAAACTTGAGTTTTTTTTTAACTTTCGACGTCGCCGCAAAGCGCGGCGCGTCGAAATCCTAGTTTATCCACAATCAAAAACTGATTGTGGATCTCTCAAAATGCACAGAGGCTAATATGGTTCTTAAAAATGATGAAAAAGAATGTAAAACCATAGTTGAAACCTTAAAGACAGATCTTTCTGAGCTAAAGAAAACTGTTTCAAGAAAACAAACTGCAATTAATAATTACATTACCATGCTTGTGGAAACAAAAAGGGAATTGGCCTGTGCTAAGTGTGAAAATGAGGAAATCCAGCTTATGTTGGATAGCTATTCCAACTCTCGGTATGTGTTGAATCCCAACATTAGCATACAAAAAGAGAAAAAGGATGTCAAGTGCATTGGGTATAATAAGTGTCTTCCTCCGGTTAGACACAATTATACCAAGATGCCTGATAAGGAGGATATGCCTCGTTTTAAGCCGCCAGTTCCTTTAGACATTGAGGAATTCACAGTTGGGCTCGGATACAAAAAGGACATATCCTCCAATCAAGCTCAACCAGCTGATGTCAAAGGCTCCACAGCCGTACAGAATTAGGATCCTTGAGTCATTGTTGAGGATTGTGATAGTTCAGATGATGAGTCAAATGAGGACGAAGCTAGGCAGTCAAACACGGTGACAAAAGAAGCAAACATACCTCTCGAGAATCACATTCTTTGTGACCGTCTAGCAAAACCATGTGTGAGTGCTCCTGTCGAGATTGCTGAAGCTCACGTTGACACCTGTGAAAACGTGAACTTGCTTTATACGTTGATCGATTCTGACAAAGTTTACTCAAACAAAGATTTTCCCATTAAAATGGTATTCAATCTTTGATTGATAAAGTGTTTGAGAATTCAACCAGTAAGTTTTTGGGAAAGTCGAGCCCAAGAGTTGTAGTAACTCAGTGTATTCCTATCCCAAAAGCTGAAGTTTGGAACCAATATGGAAATCAAAAACTTCCAGATCAACAAAAGAAAAATCACGCTAATCAAGGAAAGAGAAAGGGCAAAAGAGCTCAGAACAAGAAGAAGTTTCTAAAGATAAACTTCGTGAAGTCTCGGGGGACTGATAAAATTGAATCTTTCGAAAACAAATCCAACACGGATTTTGTTAAACAAGTTCAGATTTTGAAAAGAAACAGTTAGAACAACTACACACAATACACAAACGGTTGTGATGTAGGACCAAGTGCCTCGAGATCGCGAAGTTCATCGTCAAGTTATCACCATCATGATACTCCGAGGTTTGTTGAGCGGAGATCGTGCTTTGAATGCGGTGAGTATGGACACATTGTCAAGAACTGTCCATATCTCACCAAGGGAAAAGGAAAGGGTGGTACCCCTATGAAAACTCATATCAACCACGGTCTCTTTCACCGAAAAAAGACTTTCGGTTTCAAAAGGAAAGAAAATTGAAACAGAAAAGAATACAACGGAAGGAAGTTGAAAAGGTTTTAAAACCTAAGGTTGTTCAAACACAGTCTCTTAAACCAAATGTAAAAAATTAAAAACAAAAACAGATTTGGAAACCAAAAACGGTAACTATTTCAGGGGGGTTCAATTAATTCCGAATCATCGGGAAATGGAAGTCACAATTCTCGATGATGCCGGACGACCGAAGTCTATGAAGGCTTGGGTCCCCCTCTCCAACTGATCCTTGAATCAGTGTGAAGGATCTTCTAGGAGGAACTATTGATAGTCTTAGGATTGTTGATAATGGAGCTTCCATGCACAAGATTGGTGACATATAGCTCCGACACAATTTTTAATCCATGAGAATATTGTTGCCTTTGATGGAGAGAAGAAAAGAAGACAAAAATGTCCGATGAAAGAATGATGATTAAAGAAATTGAAAACTTTGACAAGATGAAAAACGTGTCAAAGTTTGATTTTTATGGGTTTTGATCGGGTTAGGAGGATAGATTCCAACGAAATGTATGCACCTGCCGCACGTCTGAGGCCTTTCAAAGATTCATGGCTTATTCTCCCACAAGAAGTTTAAGACATACAAGCTGAACGTGCAGTGTACATTTCTCTATGGTGTGTTGAAGAAAATGTGTTTGTTGATCAAACCAACCGGGTGTGTGGATACCTTCGCATGGATTGAACAACTGCACACTACTTCTCAAGGAGAAAGACGAAGACCTTTACTGGTGCAAAAGCATGTGGAAGACATCATGTATAGACCGACCAATGATGATGTGTACAAGCTTTCCCACATGCTCACTTGCCTCTTACCAACTGGACCCGGAGATTTCTGATCTTGTTGTCGTGAAGAGATTTCTCAATTAACTGAAGTAGCTGCAAAATTAACTTTGAAGTCCACACCGGGTGGATATCCAATGTGGGGGAGCACTCAGATTCCTGGTAATGCACGAAGCAGTTGCAGGATTACGGTTTTGAAGTTCTAATTTCTCCTATCTTTGTCGATATTTAAGTTGTTTTGCGAATTACAAACATCTCGTACATCACTCCTTGACAAAACACGTTGATCTCGTATATCATCTCACACGTGATTGTTTCAATATGAACTTATCAATGTTGTTTTGGTCCACACTGATTACCAACGTGCCAACTCATTTTTCCAAAATTCGATAAATCATTTCTGATTAAATTAATTTTCGTAAACGACATCGAGGTGAAACATGAGTTAATCCACATCGGGAAATCGTTTTGTGAATATTTTTCTTGAGAAAATCCAAAAAGATGTTATTTAAAAGTTTAAATTTACTTTTTGAATTTTAGGGGGAGTAAATCCACATCAGAAAAATACAAAAAACAATAGAAAAACAAAAATGAGTTTCCTGGCGAGAAAAAAGAGAAAATGATAGTAAACCAGTGGTCTATCGAAACCTCTTTGAACTTACAATGAAAAACGATAAGTAGCTCTCTAATGATGTATCAGTAGGCTCACAATCATTTAAAAGTGTGCAGGGTGATATAAACATAATTGACTGAAGACCGTGTGGGAACCGCTCATTCACATATGCTCTTGGTACCAAAATTTCATTTGATAGATTGTCGAGGTTCTGAGATACGTGGTCTTTATGCTGTTTATCATCTGGGTATCATGGTTGTTTCTTTTACCGAAAACAACGGAGACGCAAGTCTAGAACTTCCATGATACCATACATACGTGTACATACTATACATACATGTATATAATACATGAAGCATACGACCATCAATAGGTGATAAAAATATCACGATCACCCCCGAATAAGTGATTCTAAATCACATCTATCATCCGAGAGTCAAGTTCGTCTCTTTTTCGGTACGATAGTACTAACCTGTTAACGGACTTGCTCTCGTGCCCTACATACATCCGAATATCAAGTTCCTCATTAATAAGTGATTTTATCACATAGGGCTTGTATTCATCCTCAAATAAGTGAGTATCTCACATCATCTACATTAAAACAGATGATAAATGGTATACTCACTAGTAAGATGATCTCTCATGCATACCTTGATACGGGAATGTGTCGTGAGTGGATGAACGAAGGTTGGTAAGTATAAATCATACCTTAGCGTATCCCTAAGTTATATGATTACATCTGATTGTTGAGTTTAAGTGGACAACAATACCGATAATCGGTATAGGATACTTATCTAAATGTTAACTAGTTGAACAATAAGGGTGTTTTGGCATGACAGTACACTGATATGATTCTCTTACCCTCGAAACTCGCAAAAAGAATGTCTGTAAATATTTATTTACATTTCTCTGTTTCTGCATGTCTGTATATATTTATTTACTACTTTCTGTCTTTACATTTGAAATATTCAAAAATACCAAAAATATTTTAGGTGTGTTTTAATATAAATTTTATAAAAGACAAAAAGATTTTATTTCAATTTTATTTTTGATTGTCCGATGTCGGAACTCGAACCTTTCCACCAAATCTTAATTGAGAACCGGAAAACATTTGTATCTTCATAAACGGTTGAAGTTAACAGGTTTTGAAAGCTAAGAATCTAAAACTGAACTTTTTAAAACTTTCAAACTGTTGTCGGATGGTAGTTGATTGAGATCGAGTTGGTCATATGTGTGTCGTGTGCTTATATTGTTTAAAATTAAATCTTAGTGAGGTTTTCTTTTGAAAATTTTTCTAAGGTTGATTATATCCCAAGCGGTTATTCTCATTACGTGTTTAGCTTTGTTGTGTGTGCAGATACGGCATCCGAACCAGCTAAAGGCAAATAGAACGTGTCAGATGACAAGCTATGGTATGACGACACGACATGGATGCAGTTAGAGGATCAAGATGATCGAGTTGCAGCTGACCACTCATCAACACCACAAGAGGATTTGAAGCCTTGAAGATTAAAGATTCATGAGCGTCATTCAAGGGGGAGTTTGTTGTTACACTCCTTGATTGTGACACGTGAAGACTTTAAAGATCCTTCCGTGTGAAGAACGAACCATCACCAGCAACATCCAAGAGGTAGTTTGTTAATGCACCTTAGGTGTGGATGTGGCTCGGCTCGGTTCGTCGTGCATCAAGAAATCACAGTGACTTCCTCCTGTCATACTTTACATAACAGTTGGTATATCTTGAGAAGACATCGAAACATAAAGGGAAATTATTGTTGCTGCACATTGAAACACAAGGTTCATTAAATCAGATTCCATGTCATCGAAATAGGAGGTTTTTATGTGAAGCTAGAAAGGATCGAAACACATGGGAGTATAATGACAATTATATCCCTGTTTCGATGAGGAGATGATACCAGGATTCCTTGACAATTATATCTCTATCGATTTGAATACACGAACGTGTTAATCATTGAATCTTTGTATTGTGTTTACTCTCTCACTCGGTTTGTGTCGTAACGAGGATTCCGCACTCGTTACGGCATCCGAAACAATAAATCATCGTAGTCCGACGATCCGTATCGGGACCTACAAGTGGTATCAGAGCGTAAGGCTCGATTTCTTATTGAAAACCGAGTTGTCGGTGAGGTTTTTGAGTGACTGCTGAAGTTATATTGAACAGAAACTCAAAACCCATTTTTATCGCATAAAAATACTTAACACTCACAAATCTAATGTTATCGGTTGATGCTCTATGATAAAACTTGTTAAAAACGAGTGGAGATTATCAAAAATACAAGTTTTATTGAGTTTGGAAGTGAAAATTATAATCCACCGTTTTTTTCCGGCGAGCAAGGTCACCAGAAAAAGTCATCGAAAAAGTAAATTATGTTCTTGACATTCTATTGGCTGACATAAAGTGGAGCAGTCTATTTTTGTCCACTGACATTTGCAAGATTTTTGTCTGATTGTGTTTTGTCTTAAGGGGTAGGGGCGCCCATCACTCACCACTCGCTCATCACTCATAACATCCAATCAATTTACACCATGTCATCGAGCATTATTCCATCACTAGTGATGGATTTTAGTGGAAATGCCCATCACTCACCACACACTATCAAAATCATTCAAAAAAAAAAGACAAAAATGAATTTAATCAACTTCTTCACGCGTGAAGATTTCAACGTGTTTTAGGATGCACGCGTGATAGGGTTGAGTGGCGACGGTGTTCCACAAGGTATAACGCGTGGTCACCATGCCACCACGGAGCGCCCCGTCCCCCTTGTAAAGCAAGCATTTTTTTAACGGAAGTCTTTCACCAGACTTTGATGTGAAGTGGGTATAATTAAATGAATTGAGACATATTTAGAAGCCAATGTCATTAAAAAATGAATAGGGTTTTGAGATTTAAAAAGAAGTATTTATAGTTAGGTTTTTAGTGGGCTTGGGCCCCAGACCCACAAGCCCGTTTTCGCACGGCCCGATTTGTTTTTGAAGCCCGTTTCTCAAACCCGATTCTCGTAATACGCCGCAAAATAGAATTTTAAGTCTAAAACACTATGGATTACGTCAGAAATCGATACTTTGACGCGTACACTTGTCGGTCATGTTAATTCGCGTAAACGGCGTAGTTTGTCGTTTTCAAATCCGTTTCTCGATCCGTTTTCAACAGCGAATATTGAAATTCGAAAGCGAAGCTAAATATATGAAAATATTTCAATTTTTACGTTAATACGCGTGTCTGTGCTAGACTTTGTTCCCGACGTTCAGCCTATTGACGCACCTGCCGATCTTGAGCCAGTGCCAGCTCCTGAGCCGATACCTGCTCCTGAGCCTTTGCCTGATTTTGATCCTATCCCATTTGGCATACCTGACATTGCACCACTCATACCAGATCCGGTTCATGCACCCGCTGACCCTACTATTATTGAGCCAGTCACTCCCCCACTAGCACCTGCACCTGTTGATAATGCTCCCTTTCACCCGATTGTGTCCGATGTTCACCGCACTGACCTGCCTATCACTTTCTTGCAGGATATTCCCGCACCCCGTCCAGGGGAAGGCCCGTCTGGCCAGCAGCCTAGCCATGTCCCACACGTGTCAGCAGCTTTTTCTCACATGCATCAGTATACACCTAGTGCTCATTTTACTTCTTCACCGCTAGATGAGCCACTCATATGGTTTCCACCAAACACCATGCCGAATTCTGATCCCTACCATCCCTCGCACTTCACCGGTTACACAGGGGATGAGTTACTCTTGTCATTGCAGCTTCAGTATGAGATCCTGTGTCGTAGAGTTATGGAGCTTGAGAGGATTCCACGTCCTCCACCTTGTTCTTGTCCGTCACCTTTTGCGACTCCACCTGCTCCTCTTTAACCTTATCCAGATTTTGATGTTCGATTTCTCACCATGGAGCAGCAGATTAGTTATCTTGAGGAGGAGCCCATGCATGTGCACAACTTGCTTTTCTTTCCTCCACCTCCTCCTCCACCACCATCAGCATAGCAGGTTTTTGGTTTTATCTAGGTAGCTTGCTTTTGATCAGAGCACCGCTATTAAGCCTAGCTTGCGAAGCCTTTTGGAGACCACTTTTTGATTATATGACTGTTGTAGACTGATCGACATTTTGGACCAGGGTGGTGTGACCCTGTAGTCCCATTTGATGTGATACGATACATTTGTAGAACATGTAACTGTATTCGTGGTCGATGATTAACGAAAGCTCAATTGTAATGTTCTCATTATATACATTGTTGAATTACACATTGTGTAACACCCCGAAAACGGGTTTGGTAATCAAAGCCCGTTAATACTAAAAGACGGGTAAAATACCATTAGTAGTAAAATTTACCCGGTGAATATTAGGATTTAAATAAATAAGTTTAATATTTATTAAAAGGATGGGAAATACTTTGAGAAAGCAAAGTATATAAAAATGCCCGAGATTTAACGGGACTTAAAATAAAACGGGTTTTTTGAACAAGATGAATAACTAGGAAAATTATAACCTAGTTAACTACAAGTCTAGAAATAACTTGAAATAAGGTTAGAATAACCAAAATTTAATGTTAAACAAAAAGGGAGGGACCAATGTTGTTAAACACCTCAAATGAGGTCTGGTTCGATCAGAGGCAGGGAAGGGGCGACCAGGGTTCTTCAAACCCAAAAACTTCACAAATCTCAGAAATTGAAGGTTCAAATTAAGTTCTAACCGAAAATCGAACATAGATTAGTGATCCCCATTGCAAGGAGATCATAAGGTATGTAAAATTTGACAAGAATTCACTACTTGAAATTCTCATGAATTTAGAAAAGTAGAAATCTGATGTTGCATGTTTGCTATGTGGATAGAATAGGGATGATATAGTGTCTAGGAGTAAAACCTAGACAACAACATGTGAAATAATGTCTAAATTCAGGAAATCTCATGAACACATTGAAGGTGGTTCATGGGTTTTGTGAGAAAGTGATGAACACTAGGGTTTAGAAGACTATTCTAGTGCAAATTGACTCAAAGAAACTGAATTCTGAAAAATATGATGTTTAATTCTATAAATGATAGCTCAATGTTTGTTAATCTAGGCTAAGTGACAAGCCATGAATTAGAATATAAAAGATATAAAATTCTGCATGTTAAGTGTTTGTAAAAATGCCCCAAAGAAGGCTTGAAAGTTAAAAATCGGACAAAAACGCATGTTTGATGGATATGGAAAATTGTGCATTAAGACTTCTAAAAAGGGTTCTAAACAGATTGTGAATTGAACTCTTTAGGCGAGGAATCCGGATCGTCAAGTGGACAAGCCGGTGGAAATACGTGTTTGAAAAAGGATGCTAAAAAGGTACGTAACTACGGTTCCGTTACATTATGCTTGATTTCGTATTTTCGTTAATAGACTTTAAATTAGCACAATACATGAAATTGGCATTTAGTGGAAGTGACGAAGATCACTAGGTAAATAAACGGGTCAAAAGGTGAAATAATCACCCTTTGACAATATCGACCAATGGTTTGTCGAGTTACATGTTTATAGGAATAAATATCAAATGGATACGCACATCGCTATTGCTTAGCGGCTACTAAGTCAAGGTATTGAAACGGGTCAATATATTGATCCGAGCCAGGTATGTATAATAACACAACTCATCACGTAGAATTTGGAGTTCTATAAGAGTTAGACAAAGTTTATAGATATTCGGTTAACTTTAGGTAAACCGAATAAGTTGAATTATGTTTATGGTGTTTTAGAAACACATGAGTTTACAAACAAGAATTATAGTTAAAAGGTTGGATTTTTAGTCAAACAAGTATTTAAAGGTCCTTGTAGTTAAAGAAGGATAAAAATTGACCAAATTGCCCTTGTAAACTAATTCGGAGGAACGACCTTAAAAGGTGGTTCAGAAATGAGTTTTATGATTATATGAATGCTTAGGATAAGTTAGATAGTGAAAAACGTAAATTCTTGGGTCGAAAGGCTTTATATGAGTCTTTGCCGTAAAATGGTAATCCGAGGGGTAAAACTCAGAACATAAAGATATCCACACTAAACCCAACACACATATAGTTGTAGTGGAAGATTACTTGATAAGGAATGTAGGAATAAGATGTTAGAAATGAATGAAAGCGATTTCATGTTTTAAAGTGCTTAAAATACCCTTAACGGATCGAAATAAGCATACGAATGAAAACAGGTTTAAATTGGGTAATAAACCTATGATTAGAACCTAAAATGGTAGATAACATTAATTTGAAGAATTGTTTGTGATGTAGGAATCAAACAAACACGTTTGTTTGATAAAATGCGTAAACGGGTCAAATTTTTGTAAAAAGGTAATAAGCCGAAGCTATAAAAGTTTCAAAATTTATTAAGCCGGATGTCGGATTTTAACTCCATATGATGGAGATTCAAATTACAATAACGTAGGAAGAAACGGTAGATTAAACGGATAAGCGGATTGAAAGATACGAAAGTTTTCGGGTCAATAAACGGCAAAATGGAAAGGTTGCATGCAGGGACCACCCACCGTAAGTTACGGTGGGGCTGACTTTGTTACGGTGGGTGCCTACTGAAGTACGGTGGGAAGATTTGCAATTCAGGGGCCACCGTAACTTACGGTGCCACCGTAAGTTACGGTGGAGGCCAGGTTCAAGCATTTTGTTTTGAATCAAGATATCAATGTTAGATTTTCCTAATTTCCTCGTTGTATTAGTTATTTAATTATCAAAACTGACCTTTAAGTTGGTTTTGATCACAGGTGAATGTCGAGAGTCCCGGATGAAGATCAAGCATCGAGCAAGAACCGAACACACGTTAAACAAAGCTTCCGCAACGTTGTTTTGTCGTTATTCTAAACGGCGAATTAAATCACATTATGTATATCACTTAAATTGTAAAAGTTTTTAACAAACCCGTATTTTCGATGTATATGTAATCATTAATTACATGATTATTTACGCAAAATATACGTTAAACCTTGATTTATAAGAACGGGTGTTACAAGTTGGTATCAGAGCCTTGGTTTAAGAGATTCAAGTATGGTGGCAAAACTATGCTTGGACTTAAACCTTATGCTCTTAATAAAGATTGGTGTTCGGTTCGAGGCTTGATCGCAAATCCGGTAAGTACAAGTATGTTAATAGTCTAGTATGATTAAAGTGTTGTGAACAACACATAGGGTTATCGTGTAATACACGTTACCCCAATTTAAAATGATTGATATAGTTGACGAAATTACACGCGTTGATGCGTATAGTAGAAAAGCCTTGTATTATAATACGGGCATCCTTTAATGTTGAAATTACTAACTGTTGTATATGTTTTGATTGAAGGACACTCGCATATGAGGATAGCGAGAGTTTAACAAATCATGGATTTGACAGAGGAATGGTTCAAAGTATGACAAATAGAGCACGCTCACCAAGGACCTAAATTGTGCAACGATTGCGAATAGGTTAATGGCAAGGGGAGCCTGTTAGAGCAAGCATTATCAGGTGCACGTTTTAAATTATTGCATAAATAGTAATATGCAACAAATACGTAGAGATTGAAAGTTGCATAGGTAGATTGAAAACTTGGAAAAACCTGAATAGAAAACCTATCCGGGATATTGTTTCAAGAAAAACAAATAGAGGCATTACTTACATGGGGTGTAATGTGAAAATTATAAAAAGGTCATGTATACAGGTGTTGATCGCTTACTCTGGCCAAGTAAGTAATGAACACGTGGTACCATGAACTTCTTATGATGGGCACATTTATGTCCGATGTAGTAACGGTGGGGTGAATGGGACTAACTTAAAAAGTACCCAAATGAATCAAATGAGCAAAAATAATTGATAATAATGTAAACGCACAACCGGGTGACGAAAGCGTATTACATTAAGATGATGAGCCCGAGTGAAGGGACAAGGATTAATGTAAAACAATTAAGGTATGCAATTGGGAGGGGTGTGCTTACACTCGAACCCGAAGAATGCAAATATAACTCTTAACGGGCCGATTTTGTAAAACACCAAATTTGAGAACAAAGCAGGAATATAAAAGCGAAACGAAGTCATAATGCATACCATAAGGGTTGCAATAAATAACGACTACGGTAAAACACCCGGTTGGTGGGTAAGGATTTAAACGCATGCGTAGACTGGGAAACAGGAACGCGAAATAGAAAGTCAAAAGACTCGGAATATGAGTCATGACTAAAAGACGACAAGAATTTTCGCAAACATAAATTTTAGTAATTACGTTCAACCATTTCAAAGTTGGACGGGTCAAATAAAGAATGAAGTTTGACATTCATAAGTGATGAAAATTCACCCAAAATGAGTCAAACGAGTCAATATAGGAAAACGCAAACCGGTGAAACCGGAAAGCTAAAAATAATAAGATAGAAGGACCCGGGTAATGGGTTGTAAAGAAGTATAAGTATGAACCGGGTAACGGTAAGTGTATGGAAAACTGACGTGTAAATTGACATTAGAAGTCGAGAAGTCGGAAAGATGATTCGAAAGAAAACAATGTAGCCTTAGACTACGGTCAAGGTCAAATGAAATCCAAAAAGTAAAGTTGAATAATTATAAACATAAAAAGGGGTGCCTTAACGTCATATGCGTATATAAACGTATACACATTTGAATAAAGACTAGAATAAAAGATGATCTACGGGATCATCATAACCTACGGGATATTAATTAGTGTAAAGGTCTACGGGGCCAAAATAACCCACGGGTCATGAATTGAAACAAAGGGATCATAAGGGCCTCGTCTTAAAGAGATGAAAGCTTAAGGAAATAGCCTACGAGGTTAAGTGAAGGAACCTACGGGTCCATAGTGTAAAGTGAGGGAACTTGTTATGATTCCCCGTGTAAAACGAGAACGGAAAACAATGAATTAGGGGTTGTTAATTTCCTTGATATGAGTAATTGACATAGTTAAAGGGAAAAACGTTAGACTAAAATTCAGTTTTAGTAAGAAATAACATTTTATTTACAAATATAAATTCTGATAGGAAATTGAATAGTAAGCATGAAAGATTCAAGTCTTGTCGCTGATAGGTGCAAGACGGTATATTCGAAAAGTGATCTTTTCGAAAATGAAAGGTAGATATAAATTAAACATGACGTGACACGATCACGGTCGAGAAATGCAATGTGAAGTGGAGTCACATAATAACCAAGCGAGCGGTAAAAAAGTAACTGGACTAATAAGTCTAGTTAGTGAGACCGGTTAAGGTCATTTAAGTAATTTGGTTGCTTGTAAGCAGTGGATTCGGTATAACTGAACCGAATAAATGAATTTGAAAATAAAAGAAATTGTTGCTAAAAGTGAAAGATTTCACTAAAGACCTTTAAACGGGTCAAAGAAACGGATTCATAAGGAATTCGATAGTATATGAAAGCGATGGATATCGCTAAGTTAACTAAACTAGTGGAAATAACGAGATTACGTTATTTCGAAGTTACACTATGTCGTATGAGGTACGTAGACAATTAGTAACCAAAAAGATGTTACCATACTTTTCGGGTAATACTAACGATTGGTTAAAAAGTATAAGTAATGTTTAAAATATTTCTCGGATCGAATACATTGAGTTTAAACTCAATGAATTATGTAAGAAAGGGTTTCGAGGACGAAACCTCTTTAAGGGGGGTAGACTTGTAACACCCCGAAAACGGGTTTGGTAATCAAACCCCGTTAATACTAAAAGACGGGTAAAATATCATTAGTAGTAAAATTTACCCGGTGAATATTAGGATTTAAATAAATAAGTTTAATATTTATTAAAAGGATGGGAAATACTTTGAGAAAGCAAAGTATATAAAAAGGCCCAAGATTTAACGGGACTTAAAATAAAACGGGTTTTTTGAACAAGATGAATAACTAGGAAAATTATAACCTTGTTAACTACAAGTCTAGAAATAACTTGAAATAAGGTTAGAATAACCAAAATTTAATGTTAAACAAAAAGGGAGGGACCAATGTTGTTAAACTTGAAACTATTATTATTAGTTTAACAAAAAATAAAAACCAAACACCTCAAATGAGGTCTGGTTCGATCAGAAGAAGGGAAGGGGCGACCAGGGTTCTTCAAACCCAAAAACTTCACAAATCTCAGAAATTGAAGGTTCAAATCAAGTTCTAAGCGAAAATCGAACATAGATTAGTGATCCCCATTGCAAGGAGATCATAAGGTATGTAAAATTTGACAAGAATTCACTACATGAAATTCTCATGAATTTAGAAAAGTAGAAATCTGATGTTGCATGTTTGCTATGTGGATAGAATAGGGATGGTATAGTGTTTAGGAGTAAAACCTAGACAACAACATGTGAAATAATGTCTAAATTCAGGAAATCTCATGAACACATTGAAGGTGGTTCATGGGTTTTGTGAGAAAGTGATGAACACTAGGGTTTAGAAGACTATTCTAGTGCAAATTGACTCATAGAAACTGAATTCTGAAAAATATGATGTTTAATTCTATAAATGATAGCTCAATGTTTGTTAATCTAGGCTAAGTGACAAGCCATGAATTAGAATATAAAAGATATAAAATTCTGCATGTTAAGTGTTTGTAAAAATGCCCCAAAGAAGGCTTGAAAGTTAAAAATCGGATAAAAACGCATGTTTGATGGATATGGAAAATTGTGCATTAAGACTTATAAAAAGGGTTCTAAACGGATTGTGAATTGAACTCTTTAGGCGAGGAATCCGGATCGTCAAGTGGACAAGCCGGTGGATATACGTGTTTGAAAAAGGATGCTAAAAAGGTACGTAACTACGGTTCCGTTACATTATGCTTGATTTCGTATTTTCATTAATAGACTTTAAATTAGCACAATACATGAAATTGGCATTTAGTGGAAGTGACAAAGATCACTAGGTAAATAAACGGGTCAAAAGGTGAAATTATCACCCTTTGACAATATCGACCAATGGTTTGTCGAGTTACATGTTTATAGGAATAAATATCAAATGGATACGCACATCGCTATTGCTTAGCGGCTACTAAGTCAAGGTATTGAAACGGGTCAATATATTGATCCGAGCCAGGTATGTATAATAACACAACTCATCACGTAGAATTTGGAGTTCTATAAGAGTTAGATAAAGTTAAGGTATAGATATTCGGTTAACTTTAGGTAAAGCGAATAAGTTGAATTATGTTTATGGTGTTTTAGAAACACATGAGTTTACAAACAAGAATTATAGTTAAAAAGTTGGATTTTTAGTCAAACAAGTATTTAAAGGTCCTGGTAGTTAAAAAAGGATGAAAATTGACCAAATTGCCCTTGTAAACTAATTCGGACGAACGACCTTAAAAGGTGGTTCGGAAATGAGTTTCATGATTATATGAATGCTTAGGATAAGTTAGATAGTGAAAAACGTAAATTCTTGGGTCGAAAGGCTTTATATGAGTCTTTGCCGTAAAATGGTAATCCGAGGGGTAAAACTCGGAACATAAAGATATCCACATTAAACCCAACACACATATAGTTGTAGTGGAAGATTACTTGATAAGGAATGTAGGAATAAGATGTTAGAAATGAATGAAAGCGATTTCATGTTTTAAAGTGCTTAAAATACCCTTAACGGATCGAAATAAGCATACGAATGAAAACAGGTTTAAATTGGGTAATAAACCTATGATTAGAACCTAAAATGGTAGATAACATTAATTTGAAGAAGTGTTTGTGATGTAGGAATCAAACAAATACGTTTGTTTGATAAAATGCGTAAACGGGTCAAATTTTTGTAAAAAGGTAATAAACCGAAGCTAGAAAAGTTTCAAAATTTATTAAGCCGGATGTCGGATTTTAACTCCATATGATGGAAAATCAAATTACAATCACGTAGGAAGAAACGGTAGATTAAACGGATAAGCGGATTGAAAGATACGAAAGTTTTCGTGACAATAAACGGCAAAATGGAAAGGTTGCATGCAGGGACCACCGTAACTTACGGTGCCACCGTAAGTTACGGTGGAGCTGACTATGTTACGGTGGGTGCCTACTGAAGTACGGTGGGAAGATTTGCAATTCAGGGGCCAGCGTAACTTACGGTGCCACCGTAAGTTACGGTGGAGGCCAGGTTCAAGCATTTTGTTTTGGATCAAGATATCAATTTTGGATTTTTCCTAATTTCCTCGTTGTATTAGTTATTTAATTATCAAAACTGACCTTTAAGTTGGTTTTGATCACAGGTGAATGTCGAGAGTCCCGGATGAAGATCAAGCATCGAGCAAGAACCGAACACACGTTAAACAAAGCTTCCGCAACGTTGTTTTATCGTTATTCTAAATGGCGAATTAAATCACATTATGTATATCACTTAAATTGTAAAAGTTTTTAACAAACCCGTATTTTTGATGTATATGTAATCATTAATTACATGATTATTTACGCAAAATATACGTTAAACCTTGATTTCTAAGAACGGGTGTTACACATTGGTGATATGAATGTGATGTTATATGCTTACTTGCGTTGCTAAATACTATTACATACACGTACTACATACTTAACATACTAGTTAAGACCTGACCAATACAATCTTCTTTATAGAAGATGCCTCCTCGAAGAAACAATCAGTTGCCCACAATAGAGGCAGAACTGCAAGAACGGATTTCACAAGCAATCGCATAACATGAGGCCTTGCGCTCTGAACACAGCGGAGGTACCTCAGGAAATAACCCACCTCACGGTAATGTTTAAGTCACCTAAGACACATTACGATACGTTTGGACATCCCATGTGCGTTTGCTAATGCTTACTGTGAATGATGTTCCCTGTGCAGGCTGTACTTACAAGCAGTTCCTTGATTGCAAACCTCTGAACTTTGACGTCACTGGAGGTGCTGTAGCTTTCGTTAGATGGGCTGAGAAAACCGTTTTCGTGCTATGAATGAGCAAGTGTGCGCCAGAGCACCAGGTCACCTACATTTCTGGACTTTTTCTAGACGGGGCTCTATCATGGTGGAACCTTCAGGTTCAGAATCTGGGAGAGGAAGCTGCGTATGCTATGACTTGGGATGAGGTGAAAGAACTGATGCACAAGAAGTACTGTTCAAGGACTGAGATTCAGAAGTTGGAGACCGAGTTTTGGAATCTTAAGACGGATGGTCAAAGTGAGAGAACGATTCAAACACTTGAAGACATGCTACGAGCTTGTGTAATGGACTTGGGTGGCAGTTGGGACACTCACCTACCTCTGGTTGAGTTCTCCTATAATAACAGCTACCATACAAGCATTCAAGCTGCACCGTTTGAAGCTCTTTACGGACGCAAGTATCGATCGCCGTTATGCTGGGCAGATGCGGGCGATAGACAGCTAGTTGGTCCCAAGTTGGTTCAAGAAATGACAGATAAGATCATGCAGATCCGAGAGCGCATTAAGGCGGCTCGTGATCGACAAAAGAGCTATGCGGACCAAAGAATTTGGAATTTGAAGTGGGAAATATGGTTCTGTTAAAAGTCTCACCGTGGAAAGGTATGACACGCTTTGGGAAGCGTGGAAAGTTAAACCCACGATATATTGGACAATTCAGAATCCTCGAAAGGATTGGTACTGTAGCGTACAAGCTGGAGCTACCAGCAGAACTTAATGGTGTTCATGATACATTCCATGTATCTAATCTGAAGAAGAGTCCAACTCAAGAAACAGTGATCATTCATGCTGACGAAGTTCACATTGACGACACACTCCACTTTACCGAAGAACCTGTTGAGGTTACTGAGTGGAAAGTTAACAAGACCCGAAGGAGTAGTGTCAAACTTGTCAAGGTTTGATGGAACGGGCGTCACAACCCAGTGTTTACTTAGGAGCGTGAAGACAGCATGAAAGCTAGATTCCCGGATTTATTCCCTAACACCCCTGCAGCTAGTAGTAGAGCTTAAAATTTCAGGACGAAATTTTCTTAACAGGGGGAGAATGTGACAACTGTCAAAAAAATCTAGGTATCCGTACAATTAATTAATCTTGATTAGTGCTTAATGTGCTGAAATTTCAATTAACTGCATTCTGATTACTACCATACACAAACATGTGCATCATACATTGTCAAAAGTCATACCAATATTGCATGAAAGCCATATTGCCTCAAATGATGCATTAAGTATAGTTAGCACAGTTATCTGATAAATCAGGAAAATGCTGATAGAACTCAGCACATAGACAGACAGTGCATTGAGACACAGAATGAGCCAGAAACCAAGTACTACACTAGTATAGTGTGTAAGGAAGTAAGGATCCCAAAACTACCTTCCTAGTGATAGTTTAAGTGCCGGAAAGTGCCTAAAACTCACCCAAAGTGCTGAATTCAGCAAAATTCAGCATTAATCAGCATTTTAACAATCAAATTTTATGCAGAAATATGGTTCAATGGTCCTGAATGCTTTCCTAAGTGTCGGGAACCAAAAGTGTCACAAAAGGGTACATAAAGCACACTAAACTGCAAGTTTAGCACCTTAACAAACCAGTATCCAACCGAACAACCGGACACTACCCGAAACATCAAAATTACACTAGAAGCACTATTTTAATGTTTCCAAGCTAGTTATGATCCCCGAACATCATAACACCTCCTAAAAATATCTAATAACTGAAGCACGTAACCGATACTTGAATCTAAACTTGTATGTAACTAAATGGTTAAAACCTAAGCTAGACCCCGCCCACCTATCTTACGGCCCAACATGGCCCCCACCAAGGTGATTTTATTTCTTTTTTTTTAATGGATCTTGTTTGTGCTTTTTATAACATATTACCCAAGAGTTTAAGTGAGAACATGGTTATAAGAAGAAATTGAAGGATTAGAGTTCATTATCTCACACACACTAACACACACTTGATCTTCTTCTTCTCCCCTTGGGAGCTCTCGGCCGAACACCCACACTTACACCACCACCATCATTCATCCAATCTCATCCATTCTAAGCACATACAAGGGTGTTAAAGTTCATACAAAGGAGCTTGGTGGCTTTAGATCTTGAAGGACCTCTCTTGTAAGCTCTTATCCACTTCATTTCTACACTTGAATCATCCCTAGCCTTGAGCTAGTGGTAAGATCCTTGTACACTCCATTTTACTTCTATTTTAGTAGGTTAATAGATGTTACAAGTAACTAATCTTGAAGAACACTAAAGATCATGAGAAGTAAATATGAACATAAGCTTAAAATGTGAAGTAATCTTGATGAATATGAGTTGTTATGCTTGTTGATCATTGATTGTTTGTAGAAATGATGTTGTTCATCATATGATCTTGCTAGATCATGATTGAAAACATAATCTAGCAAGATGTGAGAATAGAAATTGTTGTAGGATGATGGATCACCCACACATAAAGCATGAACTTGAAAGAAACATAATGTTTTCTTGTAAAGTAATGATCAAAGTATATTGTTAATCTTGTAGATCTAAATATTTCATGGATTATTCTAAAGAAACCAAGTTAAAATATAAGTTTTGTTAAAACTTGGTTCTTACATGAACAAACACTATTTTTGGTGGTTAAACAAGTGTAGAAACACTTGTGTAACAAGAAAATTTCATATAGAAACATTTTTATAAAACATGATCACAAGTTGTAAACATCTAAATCCTTCAAGAATGATGTTTTAAAATAAACAACCACACTTTAAAGGGTAACTAAACTTACTAAACACACTACCAAGTTACTACAAATTTTCACAAACTTTCAAGTTCATGAAGGAGTAGATTAAGCATGATTTTGGCAAAATTGGTAAGAGTAAGTTGTTTAGAGTTGATTGTAAATTGATTGTGATGATTTTTACAAAAGAAAATGATATGCTTGAAAGCATGGAAACCTCCATTTTTAGAGGAAACTATGGCAAAATTTTCTAAAAATATAAACACTTAGAAAAAATATTTATAAACATGCACTTACAAGTGTATTTCCAACAACAATTGTTACATAAACTTTGCCATAATTTTTGCTACAAAAATACAAATATTGGAGGTTGGTTTTTATAAATAAAAAGTAACTAAACATGTATTTAGAACACATATATATTTGGAAGACACATGTGTATGATTATTTGTATACTTTGTGTAATAGTTATATTATTTTAGGACTTGAAATAATATAACACATCAAAACACCAAGGATTACAATCCAAAATATTACCAAAAATTCAAGGAATAAATATACATACTTACACAAAACATTGGTGAACCGAACAAGAAATGTAACTTACAAAATATTCCGAAAAATATGTTCACAAAGTTTATTTTGGTAAATAATATTTTGGACACAAAGAAATGAAAATATGATTTTTACAAATGTGATATTTTTGACAAGGGAAAAAGATAGCATTTTTGACAAGTATAAATATATATATTTTCCTTGGAATTATTAGAAGATATATTATTTTTGGGAAAAATATATATTTTCTTGAGTAAACTTGAAATACATTATTTTCGGATAAGAATAAGTTTATAAATATTTTCTAAGTTAGACTTGAAAATATATTATTTTGGAACTACAAATATTTTTGCCAAAAGAAAAATTATATATAATTTTTCTAAGCAATATTTCTTAAATATATATTTTGGAAATATATATATTGGTGGATTTTATTAGAAATAATAATATTTCGGAAAGTTTAATATAAATTTAAGTATATGAATACTTAATGAATACAATAATATACGTAATCTCACACGTATAAATACACACCGGAATACGACACCAATTCATGGCAAAAATATACAAATACAAGAATACGAATACGAATACAAATACACCCATCCATGGGAAGGAAATACAAGTATGAATACTTGGGAAGTATTAAGTTAATATATGTTGTTTAACAATTATTCCAAAATTTAATAAATATAATTTAAGTTAAAATATTAATTATTTTAACAAATAATTCTATAACTTGGAATAATATCAAAGAAACGTAACTCAAGGACATTAATACTAAGTCAAGGCACGGCCCGTTCGTCTAATAGACATTAGTACGTTTTAGGTAGGCGTGTTCACCGGAGAAGTTCGAGTTACGATTATTGAAGACGCATGACTGTGAGTTTCGTGTTCCCCCTTTTCTTTTAACTGTTTTTAGTTTTATAACTTTAGGGGTGAAGTACATGTTACAACTGTTTACAAACGTTATTATTTGGTATGGTCAGCTAAGGAAGGATACACCTAGATCATGTGAGTGGTGGGTATAACGTTTAAGGCCATCAATCCTATTTGGGTGTAGCGAGTCCCGCCCATGTTGGACCAGGGTTGGCCCATGGGTAGACTATGTCTTACGGCCGGAAGCCCGGTGCAAAATCTGCTAGGTTTGAGCTTTCCTGCATCACGTCACACATATCAATGGCCTTGCAAACCATTGGTGATATGTTTTCCTTGTTGGTTTCATACCTGGATTTACAAACTTACTTACATACTTACAATGATTTTAAAGGTTTATTCATACACAAAAACAAACACACGAACTCACTCAACTTTTGTTGATGTTTTCAAAATACATGTATTTTAGGGAATTAGTAAGTGGATCTGGCGGGCGTTGGAAGTTTCATGCTGCGTTAGGAATAAAGATGTCATCCATGGTTTTGAGGTTTGGTTTGGGTGTCTTAATCCTGGACGAGACACGTCTTCCAAACCTTGGTTTTATTTAATATCTTTTGATGAGTCCTTAGTGAACTCATAAACAATTCGTATGGTTTGTAAAACTTGAATTTGAAGTCTATGTTTAAACAATGATGTGATGATGTTTTCAAACTTATTTAATGGATGAGAAATCTATGGTTTTATCATATAGTTGTTGTTATGATTGAATGAAATGGTATTAAGAAAGTCACACCATAATCACGCTTCCGCAAAAGTCAGGGTGTGACAGCTTGGTATCAGAGCTTCGATTGTAGCGAACTAGGATTCCTTCTCGAGTCTAGACTACAATCATTAGGGCTCTCACGAAAATGTTTTCACTTCATACACGAAACGCCCAGATCCAGGAAAACAAACATTTTTACAAACAAAAGACACGAAACACATTTCAAAGTTTATGTTTGTAGTTCAGTCTGAGAGACTGGGTGGTTCAGTCTGAGAGACTGGGTAGTTCAGTTTGAGAAACTGAGAGGTTCAGTCTGAGAGACTAGGCGGTTTAGTCTGGGAGACTGGGTAGTTCAGTCTAGGACTAGACTGGGTGGGATAGTCTGGGAAGAGTAGGACGGATACGTGAATACATTGTTATTAATTACATGCTTAATGATGGTTGTTGATATATGTGCATATGTTGTGATTGTTTTGTTACAGACACTATGTCTTTGTCTGAGAGTGGACTGTCTGATACTGTCGACCCCATGGCCATAGTTTCTGACTATGAGATCGTCCCAGAGCCAGAGATCTTTACCTCCGATACTGAGAGCGACCCGGAGATGATGTCGGACAACGACGACGATTTTCAGCCTTTTGCGCTGCCCGACTTTGGCAATGATTTACCGCATGCTGATGGTATCCCCGACGAGGATCCATTTCTTATTCCTATTCCAGTCCAGGGCCATCTCATACTCAGACATCCCGATGGTGAGCATGTCGTGGCACCGATCCTCGCCCCTTTGCCTCTTACGGCCTTTCCTTTCGAGGATTTGCCTTTTGATGACTTGTTTGATGATGATGTCGACCTTTTTGTTGATGGTCCCCCTGATGATGCCCAGGGTGATGGAGTTTTAGCTAAGGATGTCATTGTTGTTCCACTCATTGAGATTCCTATTATTAAGGTTTCCTCAGATCATTCTGTTCTAGATTCCTTTGAGTCTGTGTCATCCTCCGCCTTGCATGCAGTGGGACTGCGACGTTACGCCACTGTTACAGATGACGATACAACCATGTCAGCTGCACCGATTCCTCCACTTGATGTTGAGCCTGGACTTGAGCTAGACTTTGTTCCCGACGTTCAGCCTATTGACGCACCCGCCGATCTTGAGCCATTGCCAGCTCCTGAGCCGATACCTGCTCCTGAGCCTTTGCCTAATTTTGATCCTATCCTATTTGACATACCTGACATTGCACCACTCATACCAGATCCAGTTCCTGCACCCGCTGACCCTCTTATTATTGAGCTAGTCACTCCCCCACTAGCACCTGCACCTGTTGATGATGTTCCTTTTCACCCGATTGTGTACGATTGTAAAAACCTGCACTTTCGTGTGTTGTTACTACTTGATATACTCGTTACGCCTAGCACCAGAGATTCGGATCGTAATGTAACTTTATCGCACACATCGCTATTCGAAGGATAATCACATATTTTCGCAATACAATACCACTATACTACACTATTATCACAAGCACTAACACTCACGGAGGCATTGAGTGAGGACCTATTCTACCCTCCTCGGTAGCCGTGATGTGTCGAAACGCAGACAAATAACGCTAACAAAGACTCTCGGGTGAGTGCTATAGCTCTAGTCGTTGTGACGATGACGACCATACGAGTGAATGGTACCCCGTCAGTCTTTGTGGCATTACACGCAGTAACGTTCACAATGACATCAAGAAAGGACCTATACTACCCTCCTTGATGGCTGTGAAACGTCGCTAATAATCTCATACTCAAACGAAAACCGATTGATAATTATCGAAACTTTGAATTATGGATACATAAATACGACCCCTAGTGATATATATACATATATAATAATAATATAAAGTTACTATGAAAAGCGCATACTTCGAAAACTATCAAAACGATCGAAAACGGAGAAATCCCTCGCGTCGGAATGGCCATCCGGACGGATAGCCATCCGGATGGATGGGCCATCCGGACAGATAGCAATCCGCACGGATGGGCCATCCGGACTGATAGCAATCCGCACGGATGGGCCATCCGGACCCAAAACCTCCTTCAGCCTTCTCTGTGCCTATAAATAGCCTGTCACACCACTGTTCAAGTGATGTGACAGCTCCCACTCGACCAGAGACGCTCCAGGACCCTTTTCTCTCGATTCCTCACGATTCCGGTAAGATTTCAACCTAAAACCTTGTACTTCTATGATCTACACTCAATTCTACATCATTCTATCCTTTAAAACTCAATTTTTAACCGTGAAATCTACTGATTTTGAGGTGTTTTAAGGTGATGTTACCAAGAGTTCATATGAACTTCAAGTTGTGACCTCATCCCACCATAAGCGCCTCAGATCTGAGTGATTTCCACATGTTTTGATGACGAATTTCACCTAAATCTATGTATTCAACCCAGGAACTGTGTGATTTCGAGCTAAACATGAGAAACCGTCAAGAACGGCCAGATCTGATGGAACGGGGTGATTCCCGGCCATTAGAGCGGGTCGGAACTGATGGAATTTCAAGTGTTAGTGCGAAATCACACTGTCCCGGTAACTCCGCACGTATTCCTTCCGATAAACACTGAAAACCAGTGTTCAGAATGCAAAAAAGACGTGTTCTCCGCACGGATCACATGTCATCCGCACGGATCACATGTCATCCGCACGGATCACATGTCATCCGGACGGATGAACACCTATCCGCACGGATAACATGTCATCCGGACGGATGAACACCTATCTGCACTGATAACAATTCGAACGAGTGACACCTATCCGCACAGATAACAATTCGAACGAGTGACACCTATCCGCACGGATAACAATTCGAACGAGTGACACCTATCCGCACGGATAACAATTCGGACGAGTTGACACCTATTCAACCGGATGACAATTCGACCCAATCAACAGTCATCCGATCCAAACCAACAGTCATCCGACTGGAAAACTGCCATTTTTATATTATTCCCGCGTAACCGTGCATCGTTTACTATATCCTTCAATGATTTAACGCAGACGTACTCGCAACCGACCCAACCAAGTTGTATTCCCGCTAAATACGCACTGTGAGTATACTTGTACCCTTTTTAATCATATTTTGGGTGTAACATACGTTTCTAGCAAATCGAACTCATCAAACGAATTATTCAATCAATCGAATTATCACTTACGAATAACTGTTATGCATAGATATACGTGATACTAGTTGCATATGTGCTAGGGCTTATACTCGCGACGTCCCACCATGACTAGTATAGTACTATTGCGCCCGACGGGGTCAAGTTTGCCATCGCATATTCAAGCATCGAGGACTTAGTTGGTAGTATCAGCTTTGTGAGTATATATGTCGTGTGTTACGTTCTTGCATATGGAAATTCGCTACACTTTTTATCTATTACGCTATACATATCAAACCTGTATACTCGCCAATACTTTTGTATTGACAAATATTTTAACGTATGTTGCAGGTTAGATCGCAGGCTATTTCAAATCAAGCTAGGAAGTCTAGAAACTCAACTAAAATCTAGGTTATCGGATTTGTATTGTTCGGGAGGACAAGAAATCTGTAATAACTTATGTGATTGTGTTATTTGTTAGTATGGGATAACGAATGTATTAAATATTATCGCAACATAGTTGTTATGGATTCTCTTGAGCAATCTGATTCACCTAGTGCCGCGCCCCGATGATTCCGCCATCAGTTGGGGTGTGACAGATTGGTATCAGAGCCATAACTATAGGGAATTAGGCCAGACTCGACCTAGTCCGGGTCGACGTCTTAGAAATTGACCTAGTCTATAGTCTAAGTACCAACAGGCCGACTCGTACAAACCAGTAGGGTTTGTATCGGGCCTACTTGATACTCTCGATCGAAATTGCTAAAAGATACAACTTTGCGTGAACACCGCGTACTACAGCATCACGCGAAGGAGCCTTTCCTAAGGCTGAAATGCTACTTAGCCTTTCCTAAGGCTGACATAATACACGTATTTTCGAAAATACTCGCATAACGAAACCGAGTGATCCTATCAAGACCAGGTGTGAAAACCGAGAACTCTCGACAAGATCGCTCACTCAGCGCAATTTTTCTAGCACGAGAACCTTTCATCGAGTTAGGAGTGCCGTCCACATCTCGACGAAAGTCTCCATTTCCAGATCTAGTGGAACTCACGAATTTATTCGAAGAGCATAACCACAATTAGGAACGAAACTGTTAAGTCAGGGGTGAAACCCGTACCTTAATAAGACGTTCCACTCTCTAAATTAGTTTCCAAAAGCTCTCACTAAGGACTCGACTATCATGATAACTCGAGCCACGTGATGACTAGGAAGACGAATGCCATGAGCTGCATCCCAGTGGAAGCATGGAGTCTTCTAGGTCAACGCTCGCGCACGAACTTGTCAAATATAGTTGGGTTACCTTGGGTAGTCGACGCCTAAACACCCAAGGCATTCTATCATACGAACCGCCGATTTTATGAATGGTTGGGACTCATTTACGTTTGTGTATTTTGAGACTTTACGCTTTATCGATTCCTCGATTTAACGATTTTCACTCCCTGCTTTATAAACGCACAAATCGCACAACCATCGCAATCTAAAACGAAATCCGAATGTTCGCAACAAAACTAATGCATAATCTATTGCCTTCGCTATCATTTTCTCACCGCGACGTGTCCTCGCTTATTCTAAATCGACCTGTAGATGTATGATTAAAAATTACATCTATATATATATATATATATACGTATAAACAAACAAGTCATTGTGTGAGAACTTAGGGATTTTGTGTCTCCTATGTGGCTCCTATGTGATTCGCACTACTAATATACTATCGCATCAAGTTTTGAACGCGCTCAATCGCGTCGCGAAACTCAAAAATCATTATGATCGAATCTCATTCGAAGTCTCTTCCTGTCTAGATGCCTTCCAACAACTCTACTTCGAGAATGTTAGGAAAGAGACAAGCCAAACGAAGGGGCGAAAAGAGGATTGCTTCACTTGTGACCAGGGAAGTGGTCAAAGTCATTCCTCAAATTGCCGCACGAGTGCACTCTCTTATCAACTCTCGAATTTCGGAAGACGTTAAGACAGAAGAGCCGCAATCTACATTTCTTTACAAACACTTCAAAGCCTGTGATCCGATGGTCTTCACGGGTGAAGCAGGTGTTTCTCAACTGCTGCAGTGGTTCGACTCTATCGAAGTTACCCTTCATCAAAGTGGGTGTCCCGATAGTTTCTGTACTACTTGCGCTACCGGAGTATTTCAATCGCGAGCACTCGACTGGTGGACCGCCGAACGTAACAAACGTGGGATCTCCGCAGCTTACGCTCTCTCTTGGGATGAGCTGAAAGAGCTCATGAAGAAGGAATATTGTCCTCCCCACGAGATTCAGAAATTGGAAGACGAATTTTGGGAAATCAAGCAACTCGAAAGTGATAACACTGGCTACACCGCAAGGTTCAAACAGCTTAGCATAATCTGCCCAAGTCAAGTCAACACCCCAGAGAAAGCTATCGCGAAGTACATTTGTAGCTTGCCTGAGTGTGTGGGTGATTTTGTCGAAGCTGCAAGACCCGCTACCATCGAAGAAACCTACCGCTTAGCCACAGAAATCAACAACAAACGACTCGTGGAAGGGTTTTTCTCCAAGAATCCTGTCAAGCAAGCTTATCAAGCAATCGCCACTAATCCCTCAGGCGATCCTGTTAACGATTCACTTGACGAATCTGCTGACGATTCTTTTGATGAATCTGCTAACGATTCTTCTGACAAATCAGCTAACGATTCTTCTGACGAATCTGCTGTCGATTCTTCTAACAAATCTGCCGACGGATCTTCCGACAACTCGACCAAAGATTCTGCAAGTGAGTCCTTAGAAGAATCCTCCAACGACGACACCTCTTCGCAAGACACCGACAAACCTAGCCGCAAACGAAAGACTTCAAGCCCGAGTTCATCAACGACCGAACTGCTGCAACCGAAACCTCTTCGGACAGTTCCGATGTTTCCAAAACGAGCCTACACTGGAGCTCATCCTCAGTGTTACTCGTATACCTATCATCATCCAGTTGGGGCTGACTGTCGCTATTGCAATAACTGCAACTGTTACGGTCACTTCACCCGCAACTGCCGCATCGAACCGCGAACTTGAGTACAACAACAACAGCTCTAGCAAAAGCCTACAGCATCAAACATTTAGCAAGCGTAGGATAAAATTGTAATGATACGATTTTCGACGCTAATTTCTAAGTTTTGAACCTACTCTGTTACACGATGTTGCCACTATGCGTAACATTAACTCTCGTTTTCGTTTTCTCTTCCGCTCTCTAATCGTCGCACTTAGACTAGATTCACACACATACTAAATACTATATATCACAAAATAATGTGTTTTACCCTCACTACACTCTTAGAACGAGGTACGATAAACGTGCAAGGAACGAATAATCACGGGTGCACACGGGATTATTTGGGTCAGTGCACGGAGATCGTAGTAAATTCTAAGGTGCCACAAGCGTTTTGACAAAAGGTGACACCAAATCACGGGATGAAAGTAGTAGGGGTCAAGCAATGTGTGCTTTATCATACTACCAAAGTTCCGTGAAGAAAGTGCCACGTGGAGTTGAACGTTATTAGACCTATTATACTATTGTGATTATTTTCAACACGCTACACTTAATCACAAGGCGTAACAACTAAATCGCATCATCGCAAGACTTGTCGTAAGTCTGCAAACGCCATGCAATCACCTCATCGATGGACTCTGGGGAGTCTACGTCGCAGGGCAATTGCATCGACACAAGACTGGTCGTAAGTCTGTTGTAACGAATCTCAATCAAGTACATAAACGCTCACAATGTTGAGTGAGGCCATATTCTACCCTCCTCGATAACTGTGGTGCGTCGTAACGTAACGTTAAGCTTATTCGAAACAAAACTCGACTAATCGCAATCGCTTGTCATGTGTATCTCGCTATTTCTATCGCTTATTATTATGTGAACCTATATCGCTTGCTGTGTATCAAACTATCGCGGTCGCCTACCGTTATCCGTGGTGTTTGTGTTAAGTTAGCACACATGACCTCGCTTCACGAGATGAAGCCCATATGATTAAAGCAAGGTGTTTTAGTCATATCGGCGGGCTTTCGTGGAAAAAGGCCATGTGGGGTCTAATGTCAGTTGATCTCTGTGGTGTAAATCAATCGAATCAAATAGCATAAATCGCGTATACCCCCATCGCTTGCAACGCAACAACTGCCGCTCATCGTAACTCGTTCATCATCATTGGCGCTGCGGTATTCACTAAATCACCTAATCGCTTATCGCTTATCGTGCATAATCTATCGCTTATTCGCTCGTTTGGTACAACCTATGTGGTAATAACACGCATGACATTGCTTCACGAGGCAAAACTAGCCTGGTTAAACGTGGTGTTTCACCATGTTAGCAAACTCTCATGGAAACATGCCATGCAGGTTCAATGTGTAATCTAATCGACATCGCGCTAATCGCTTATCATCTACCGCTCGACGTCTAACCAGACACGACGCTTAAACATTTCGAGTCATCAGGCTACTCGCGCACGTTGTTATAGCAACGTTCGCAATTCAACTCGCTTGTTTTACCTATTCGATTCTATTTTCAACTTGGTCCGACTTCCTACCGATTGGACCGAAGTAGCGAAATTCTATCTGTGTCATATCGGCCCACATGACACCGTCTCACGAAACGAAAGTGATATGGAGGAACATGGTGGATACGCCGTTGGGACTTCCTATATATAAGTATTTTAACCATATTACCAAACTTTCGTGAGGAAGTGCCAAGTGGGGCTCGATGTTAATTAACTTTTCAAACTGTTAAAAACTGATTTTTATAAAAATTTTATTAAAACCATTGGACAAGTGAAATTTCCTCACAATGTGGAGGTAACATCGAATCAGCTTAACTCCATGCCCAAGGGAAGTCTCATAAGTCTAGTCTTTCTTTAAAAACTTTTGCAATATCAAAACGAAATCTTTCTTAAGACGTTGGGTCGACATCGAGTTCAGCATTGAACCCAGGTCCTAGGAGAGTTTTCGTAACCTCAGTTTTCATTTTCGAATTCCTTAAAATGTTTAAAACCTAAACTTTCTTGCAACGTTGGTTAACAATCGACTCAGTTAACCCTACGTTATGAGAAACCTTTCAAGTTCTTTAAAATTTCAATCGCATCAAACTTACAAATTCTTCGCGACTCGAGGTACTCTTGGAAAGCCAACTCGTGGGATTATTACTTTTGTCTTACGTCGCTTCTCGCTATCGCAATCGATCTCTCTTATTTGAAGCACTCTCGCTTGTCAACTCTCACCCGATTAACTCATTGTATCGCTACTTATACAAGGATCAACTCTCAGAAGTCTACCTATTGGATTAATTTCGGGATGAAATTTCCTAAAGTAGGGGAGACTGTAACAACCCGCACTTTCGTGTGTTGTTACTACTCGATATACTCGTTACGCCTAGCACCAGAGATTCGGATCGTAATGTAACTTTATCGCACACATCGCTATTCGAAGGATAATCGCATATTTTCGCAATACAATACCACTATACTACACTATTATCACAAGCACTAACACTCATGGAGGCATTGAGTGAGGACCTATTCTACCCTCCTCAGTGGCCGTGATGTGTCGAAACGCAGACAAATAACGCTAACAAAGACTCTCGGGTGAGTGCTATAGCTCTAGTCTTTGTGACGATGACGACCATACGAGTGAATGGTACCCCGTCAGTCTTTGTGGCATTACACGCAGTAACATTCACAATGACAACAAGAAAGGACCTATACTACCCTCCTTGACGGCAGTGAAACGTCGCTAATAATCGCATACTCAAACGAAAACCGATTGATAATTATCGAAACTTTGAATTATGGATACATAAATACGACCCCTAGTGATATATATACATATATAATAATAATATAAAGTTACTATGAAAAGCGCATACTTCGAAAACTATCAAAACGATCGAAAACGGAGAAATCCCTCGCGTCGGAATGGCCATCCGGACGGATAGCCATCCGGATGGATGGGCCATCCGGACGGATAGCAATCCGCACGGATGGGCCATCCGGACTGATAGCAATCCGCACGGATGGGCCATCCGGACCCAAAACCTCCTTCAGCCTTCTCTGTGCCTATAAATAGCCTGTCACACCACTGTTCAAGTGATGTGACAGCTCCCACTCGACCAGAGACGCTCCAGGACCCTTTTCTCTCGATTCCTCACGATTCCGGTAAGATTTCAACCTAAAACCTTGTACTTCTATGATCTACACTCAATTCTACATCATTCTATCCTTTAAAACTCAATTTTTAACCGTGAAATCTACTGATTTTGAGGTGTTTTAAGGTGATGTCACCAAGAGTTCATATGAACTTCAAGTTGTGACCTCATCCCACCATAAGCGCCTCAGATCTGAGTGATTTCCACATGTTTTGATGACGAATTTCACCTAAATCTATGTATTCAACCCAAGAACTGTGTGATTTCGAGCTAAACATGAGAAACCATCAAGAACGGCCAGATCTGATGGAACGGGGTGATTCCCGGCCGTTAGAGCGGGTCGGAACTGATGGAATTTCAAGTGTTAGTGCGAAATCACACTGTCCCGGTAACTCCGCACGTATTCCTTCCGATAAACATTGAAAACCAGTGTTCAAAATGCAAAAAAGACGTGTTCTCCGCACGGATCACATGTCATCCGCACGGATCACATGTCATCCGGACGGATGAACACCTATCCGCACGGATAACATGTCATCCGGACGGATGAACACCTATCCGCACGGATAACAATTCGAACGAGTGACACCTATCCGCACGGATAACAATTCGAAGGAGTGACACCTATCCGCACGGATAACAATTCGAACGAGTGACACCTATCCGCACGGAGAACAATTCGAACGAGTGACACCTATCCGCACGGGTAACAATTCGGACGAGTTGACACCTATTTAACCGGATGACAATTCGACCCAATCAACAGTCATCCGATCCAAACCAACAGTCATCCGACTGGAAAACTGCCATTTTTATATTATTCCCGCGTAACCGTGCATCGTTTACTATATCCTTCAATGATTTAACGCAGACGTACTCGTAACCGACCCAACCAAGTTGTATTCCCGCTAAATACGCACTGTGAGTATACTTGTACCCTTTTTAATCATATTTTGGGTGTAACATACGTTTCTAGCAAATCGAACTCATCAAACGAATTATTCAATCAATCGAATTATCACTTGCGAATAACTGTTATGCATAGATATACGTGATACTAGTTGCATATGTGCTAGGGCTTATACTCGCGACGTCCCACCATGACTAGTATAGTACTATTGCGTCCGACGGGGTCTAGTTTGCCATCGCATATTCGAGCATCGAGGACTTAGTTGGTAGTATCAGCTTTGTGAGTATATATGTCGTGTGTTACGTTCTTGCATATGGAAATTCGCTACACTTTTTATCTATTACGCTATACATACCAAACCTGTATACTCGCCAATACTTTTGTATTGACAAATATTTTAACGTATGTTGCAGGTTAGATCGCAGGCTATTTCAAATCAAGCTAGGAAGTCTAGAAACTCAACTAAAATCTAGGTTATCGGATTTGTATTGTTCGGGAGGACAAGAAATCTGTAATAACTTATGTGATTGTGTTATTTGTTAGTATGGGATAACGAATGTATTAAATATTATCGCAACATAGTTGTTATGGATTCTCTTCAGCAATCTGATTCACCTAGTGCCGCGCCCCGATGATTCCGCCATCGGTTGGGGTGTGACAACGATGTTCACCGCACTGACCAGTCTATCACTGATGTGTGTAAAATGCGACATATAAATTACATCAAATGAGGCATAAAACTAACCCTTTTTAAGTACTAATATTGGAAAAAGAGTGTTTTTGTCTTCCTTTTGTATTTTCAGGATTAAATGAGCTCAAAAACACAAAAGAAGCAAAAAGACAGCTAAATCCAACATAAATACAAGGAAAGGAACATAAGTGGACTGCCCGACCCCTCAACGGCATCTTCCCAAGCAAAATAGAGAAGGCAGAAGACTGAACACGCCCCGTGCTCAGCCAGCACGGGGCCGTGCCCAAGAAGCAACAGAAAAGACAAACCTATAGAAGCTTCTATTGCCCACCACGGGGCCGTGCCCAGTGAACACGGGGGCGTGGCGAAAGTACAGCAGGCGCATTAATTGTAATTGCGAATTACAATTAATGAGGAGAGAGAGTGTCAGACAGGCACGGGGCCGTGCCCAGCGGACACGGGGCCATGCCCAGCCCTCTGTTCAGCCTATAAATAGGTGTGCTTGGTTTCATTTCAACTCATCCCTTGGCACACCACCTCTCTCACACTTCATCCACCACCCACCACCATCACAACACCATCATCCACCACCATCATCCATTGTCCATCGTAGAGTGTGTGAGTCGTCTCGGGATCCAAGATTGATCGTAAGAGTTCTTGACAATCAAGGCCATCTTTGCCTAAGTCTCTTACATCACTTGGTGAAGACAAAGTGTCTAGTATAATACTTTTTATTTCTAATCTTTTGCACTTTTTATTTGGTTTTGTATTAATGACTTTAATAACTAGTTACTTATGTTGAAGGTGATCTTTCCTTATCATTTGTCCGTGGTGTCTTGGCATTATTTTACTGTCTATATAAAATAAAAGATTTTCACCATTCATATCTCCACGGTCTATATGGAGGTATGTTGGCTACCTGGTCGGGGGTTAAGGGAACGGTTTGGTAAAGGTCTTGCCATTGTTCAGCGTTTAAAGGTCCTACAATGGACCTGGGTCAAATTTAGTAGGACCTCCTTCAATACTTCACGGTATTGGATGGCGGGGGTCCAAACTCTTTGATCCCCTCGTAAGTTAACTACTATTAATACTATAACCCGGCTATTTAGGACTGTATCCCTGCTGACTCAGACTACTTAGCCGAGGGTAACGTCACCGCCAAAAGCGGGGCCTACCATAATACTGCATTAATAACTTAATTCATTATCTTCCAATAATCCACCCTTTTAGGATTGTATCCTTGCTGACTCAAACTACTGGGGTGAGGGTAACGTCACCTTCAAAAGAGGGGCCTACTACAATAACTAAGATAATCTCTTAATTATGTGCAAAAGTGCGGAAATAATCAAAGGTTATGCTAGATACGAGTCGGAACCAAGTGATTCATCTTGTCTATCTGTTTTTATTTTATTTTTATTTTCAGCATTTTAGTTAGTTTTTATTTTTCTTAGTTTAAAACCTTTTTCTAAACTTTTTATTTTGATTAGACGTTGAGGATAAACCGGTACTAAAAGCTCTTGTGTCCTTGGACGACCTCGGTATCTTACCAACGCTATACTACGCTCACGATGGGTGCACTTGCCCATATGTGTGTTTAGTGTTAGTAAAATATTGTGTTTTATAAATTTAAAACTTGGCTAAAAATAAGTGTTAAAAGGGCTTAAAATATACACCTAATATATACGACACTTCACACGCATCAATCACTTTCTTACAGGACATTCCCGCACCCCGTCTAGACAGCAGCCTAGCCATGTCCCACACGTGTCAGCAGCTTTTTCTCACATGCATCAGTATACACCTACTGCTCATTTTACTTCTTCACCGCTAGATGAGCCACTCATATGGTTTCCACCGAACACCATGCCGACTTCTGATCCCTACCATCCCTCGCACTTCACTGGTTACACACGGGATGAGTTACTCTTGTCATTGCAGCTTTAGTATGAGATCCTGTGTCTTAAAGTTATGGAGCTTGAGAGGATTCCACGTCCTCCACCTTGTTCTTGTCCGTCACCTTTTGCGACTCCACCTGCTCCTCTTTTACCTTATCCAGATTTTGATGTTCGATTTCTCACCATGGAGCAACAGATTAGTTATCTGTTGCGACACGTTTATGATCTTGAGGAGGAGCTCGCGCATGTGCGCAGCTTGCTTTTCTTTCCTCCACCACCATCAGCATAGCCGGTTTTTGGTTATGTAGGTAGCTTGCTTTTGATGAGAGAACCGCTATTGAGCCTAGCTTGTGAAGCCTTTTGGAGACCACTTTTTGATTATATGACTGTTGTAGACTGATAGACACTTTGGACCAGGGTGGTGTGACCCTGTAATCCCTTTTGATGTGATACGATACATTTGTAGAACATGTAACTGTATTCGTGGTCGATGATTAATGAAAGCTCAATCGTAATGTTCTCATTATATACGTTGTTGAATTACACATTGGTGATATGAATGTGATGTTATATGCTTACTTGCGTTGATAAATGCTATTACATACACGTACTACATACTTAACATACTAGTTAAGACCTGACCAATACAATCTTCTTTATAGAAGATGCCTCCTCGAAGAAACAATCAGTTGCCCATAACAGAGGCAGAACTGCAAGAACGGATTTCACAAGCAATCGCACAACATGAGGCCTTGCGCTCTGAACACAGCGGAGGTACCTCAGGAAATAACCCACCTCACGGTAATGTTTAAGTCACCTAAGACACATTACGATACGTTTGGACATCCCATGTGCGTTTGCTAATGCTTACTGTGAATGATGTTACCTGTGCAGGTTGTACTTACAAGCAGTTCCTTGATTGCAAACCTCTGAACTTTGATGGCACTGGAGGTGCTGTAGCTTTCGTTAGATGGGCTGAGAAAACCGATTTTGTGCTGCGAATGAGCAAGTGTGCGCCAGAGCACCAGGTCACCTACATTTCTAGACTTTTTCTAGACGGGGCTCTATCATGGTGGAACCTTCAGGTTCAGACTCTGGGAGAGGAAGCTGCGTATGCTATGACTTGGGATGAGATGAAAGAACTGATGCGCAAGAAGTATTGTTCAAGGGCTGAGATTCAGAAGTTGGAAACCGAGCTTTGGAATCATAAGACGGATGGTCAAATCGAGAGAACGATTCAAACACTTGAAGACATGCTACGAGCTTGAGTAATGGACTTGGGTGGCATTTGGGACACTCACCTACCTCTGGTTAAGTTCTCCTATAACAACACCTACCATACAAGCATTCAAGCTGCACCGTTTGAAGCTCTTTACGGACGCAAGTGTCGATCGCCGTTATGCTAGGCAGATGCGGGCGATAGACAGCTAGTTGGTCCCGAGTTGGTTCAAGAAACAACAGATAAGATCATACAGATCCGAGAGCGCATTAAGGCGGCTCGTGATCGACAAAAGAGCTATGCGGACCAAAGAAGGAAACCTTTGGAATTTGAAGTGGGAAATATGGTTCTGTTAAAAGTCTCACCGTGGAAAGGTGTGGCACGCTTTGGGAAGCATGAAAAGTTAAACCCACGATATATTGGACCGTTCAGAATCCTTGAAAGGATTGGTACTGTAGCGTACAAGTTGGAGCTACCAGCAGAACTTAATGGTGTTCATGATACATTCCATGTATCTAATCTGAAGAAGAGTCCAACTCCAGAAACAATGATCATTCCTGTTGACGAAGTTCACATTGACGACACACTCCACTTTACCGAAGAACCTGTTGAGGTTACTAATTGGAAAGTTAACAAGACCCGAAGGAGTAGTGTTAAACTTGTCAAGGTTCGATGGAACACGCGTCACGACCCAGAGATTACTTAGGAGCGTGAAGACAGCATGAAAGCTAGATACCCGCATTTATTCCCTAACACCCCTGCATCTAGTAGTAGAGCTTAAAATTTCGGGATGAAATTTTCTTAACAGGGGGAGAATGTGACAACTGTCAAAAAAATCCAGGTATCCGTACAATTAATTAATCTTGATTAGTGCTTAATGAATGTGCTGAAATTTCAATTAACTGCATTCTGATTACTGCCATACACAAACATGTGCATCATACATTGTCAAAAGTCATACCAATATTGCATGAAAGCTATATTGCCTCAAATGATGCATTAAGTACAGTTAGCACAGTTATCTGATAAATCAGGAAAATGCTGATAGAACTCAGCACATAGACAGACAGTGCATTAAGACACAGAATGAGCCAGAAACCAAGTACTACACTAGTATAGTGTGTAAGGAAGTAAGGATCCCAAAACTACCTTCCTAGTGATAGTTTAAGTGCCGGAAAGTGCCTAAAACTCACCCAAAGTGCTGAATTCAGCAAAATTCAGCATTAATCAGCATTTTAACAATCTAATTTTATGCAGAAACATGGTTAAATGGTCCTGAATGTTTTTCTAAGTGTTGGGAACCAAAAGTATCACAAAAGGGTACATAAAGCACACTAAACTGCAAGTTTAGCACCTTAACAAACCAGTATCCAACCGAACAACTGGACACTAACCGAAACATCAGAATTACACTAGAAGCACTGTTTTAATGTTTCCAAGCTAGTTATGATCCCCGAACATCATAACACCTCCTAAAAATATCTAATAACTGAAGCACGTAACCGATACTTGAATCTAAACTAGTATGTAACTCTAAACTAGTATGTAACTAAATGGTTAAAACCTAAGCTAAACCCCCCCCCCTCCTATCTTACGGCCCAACATGGCCCCCACCAAGGTGATTTTATTTCTTTTTTTTAATGGATCTCGTTTGTGCTTTTTATAACATATTACCCAAGAGTTTAAGTGAGAACAAGGTTATAAGAAGAAGTTGAAGGATTAGAGTTCATTATCTCACGCACACTAACACACACTTGATCTTCTTTTTCTCCCCTTAGGAGCTCTCGGCCGAACACCCACACTTACACCACCACCATCATTCATCCAATCTCACCCATTCTAAGTACATACAAGGGTGTTAAAGTTCATACAAAGGAGCTTGGTGGCTTTAGATCTTGAAGGACCTCCCTTGTTAGCTCTTATCCACTTCATTTCTACACTTGAATCATCCCTAGCCTTGAGCTAGTGGTAAGATCCTTGTAGACTCCATTTTACTTCTATTTTAGTAGGTTAATAGATGTTACAAGTAACTAATCTTAAAGAACACTAAAGATCATTAGAAGTAAATATGAACATAAGCTTAAAATGTGAAGTAATCTTGATGAATATGAGTTGTTATGCTTGTTGATCATTGATTGTTTGTAGAAATGATGTTGATCATCATATGATCTTGCTAGATCATGATTGAAAACATAATCTAGCAAGATGTGAGAATAGAAATTGTTGTAGGATGATGGATCACCCACACATAAAGCATGAACTTGAAAGAAACATAATGTTTTCTTGTAAAGTAATGATCAAAGTATATTGTTAATCTTGTAGATCTAAATATTTCATGGATTATTCTAAAGAAACCAAGTGAAAATATAACTTTTGTTAAAACTTGGTTCTTACATGAACAAACACTATTTTTGGTGGTTAAAAAAAGTGTAGAAACACTTGTGTAACAAGAAAATTTCATAAAGAAACATTTTTATAAAACATGATCACAAGTTGTAAACATCTAAATCCTTCAAGAATGATGTTTTAAAATAAACAACCACACTTTAAAGGGTAACTAAACTTATTAAACAAACTACCAAGTTACTACAAATTTTCACAAACTTTCAAGTTCATGAAGGGGTAGATTAAGCATGATTTTGGAAAAATTGGTAAGAGTAAGTTGTTTAGAGTTGATTGAAAATTGATTGTGATGATTTTTACAAAAGAAAACGATATGCTTGAAAGCATGGAAACCTCCATTTTTAGGGGAAACTATGGAAAAATTTTCTAAAAATATAAACACTAAGAAAAATATTTATAAACATGAACTTACAAGTGTATTTTCAACAACAAGTTGTTACATAAACTTTGCCATAATTTTTGCTACAAAAATACAAATATTGGAGGTTGGTTTTTATAAATAAAAAGTATCTAAACATGTATTTAGAACACATATATATTTGGAAGACACATGTGTGTGATTATTTGTATACTTTGTGTAATAGTTATATTATTTTAGGACTTGAAATAATATAACACTTCAAAACACCAAGGATTACAATCCAAAATATTACCAAAAATTCAAGGAATAAATATACATACTTACACAAAACATTGGTGAACCGAACAAGAAATGTAACTTACAAAATATTTCGAAAAATATGTTCACAAAGTATATTTTGGTAAATAATATTTTGGACACAAAGAAATGAAAATATAATTTTTACAAATGTGATATTTTGACAAGGGAAAAATATAGCATTTTTGACAAGTATAAATATATATATTTTCCTTGGAATTATTAGAATATATATTATTTTTGAGAAAAATATATATTTTCTTGAGTAAACTTGAAATACATTATTTTTGGATAAGAATAAGTTTATAAATATTTTCTAAGTTAGACTTGAAAATATATTATTTTGGAACTAAAAATATTTTTGACAAAAGAAAAATTATATATAATTTTTCTAAGCAATATTTCTTAAATATATATTTTGAAAATATATATATTGGTGGACTTTTATTAGAAATAATAATATTCCGGAAAGTTTAATATAAATTTAAGTATATGAATACTTAATGAATACAATAAAATACGTATTCTCACACGTATAAATACACACCGGAATACGACACCAATTCATGGCAAAAATATACAAATACAAGAATACGAATACAAATACACCCATTCTTGGGAAGGAAATACAAGTATGAATACTTGGGAAGTATTAAGTTAATATATGTTGTTTAACAATTATTCCAACATTTAATAAATATAATTTAAGTTAAAATATTAATTATTTTAACAAATAATTATAGAACTTGGAATAATATCAAAGAAACGTAACTCAAGGACATTAATACTAAGTCAAGGCATGGCCCGTTCGTCTAATAGACATTAGTACGTTGTAGGTAGTCGTGTTCACCGAAGAAGTTCGAGTTACGATTATTGAGGACGCAAGACTGTGAGTTTCGTGTTCCTCATTTTCTTTTAACTGTTTTCAGTTTTATAACTTTGGGGGTGAAGTACATGTTACAACTGTTTACAAATGTTATTATTTGGTATGGTTAGCTAAGGAAGGGTACACCTAGATCATGTGAGTGGTGGGTATGACGCTTAAGGCCATCAATCCTCGTGGGAGGACCGAGGGACATGAGTGATAGATCTATTTGGGTGTAGCGAGCCCCGCCCATGTTGGACCAGGGTTGGCCCATGGGTAGACTATGTCTTACAGCCGGAAGCCCGGTGCAAAATCTGCTAGGTTTGAGCTTTCCTGCATCACGTCACACATATCAATGGCCTTGCAAACCATTGGTGATATGTTTTTCCTTGTTGCTTTCATACCGGGATTTACAAACTTACATACATACTTACACTGATTTGAAAGGTTTATTCATACACACAAACAAACACACGAACTCGCTCAATTTTTGTTGATGTTTTCAAAATACATGTATTTCAGGGAATTAGTAAGTGGATCTGGCGGGCGTTGGAAGTTTCATGCTGCGTTAGGAATAAAGATGTCATCCATGGTTTTGAGGTTTGGTTTGGGTGTTTTAATCCTGGACGAGACACGTCTTCCAAACCTTGGTTTTATTTAATATCTTTTGATGAGTCCTTAGTGAACTCATAAACAATTCCTATGGTTTGTAAAACTTGAATTTGAAGTCTATGTTTAAACAATGATGTTATTATGTTTTCAAACTTATTTAATGGATGATAAATCTATGGTTTTATCATATAGTTGTTGTTATGATTGAATGCAATGGCATTAAGAAAGTCACACCATAATCACGCTTCCGCAAAAGTCAGGGTGTGACAGCTTGGTATCAGAGCTTCGATTGTAGCGAACTAGGGTTCCTTCTCGAGTCTATACTACAATCATTAGGGCTCTCACGAAAATGTTTTCATTGCATACACGAAATGCCCAGATCCAGGAAAACAAACATTTTTACAAACAAAAGACACGAAACACATTTCAAAGTTTATGTTTGTGGTTCAGTCTAAGAGACTGGGTGGTTCAGTCTGAGAGACTGGGTAGTTCAGTTTGAGAAACTTAGAGGTTTAGTCTGAGAGACTAGGCGGTTTAGTCTGGGAGACTGGGTAGTTCAGTCTGGGAGACTGGGTGGGATAGTCTGGGAAGACTAGGACGGATACGCGAATACATTGTTATTAATTACATGCTTAATGATGGTTGTTGATATATGTGCATATGTTGTGATTGTTTTGTTACAGACACTATGTCTTCGTCTGAGAATGGACTGTCTGATACTGTCGACCCCATGGCCATTGTTTCTGACGATGAGATCGTCCCAGAGCCAGAGATCTTTACCTCTGATACTGAGAGCGACCAGAAGATGATGTGGGACGACGACGACGATTTTCAGCCTTTTGCGCAGCCCGACTTTGGCGATGATTTACCACATACTGATGGTATCCCCGACGAGGATCCCTTTCTTATTCCTATTCCTGTCCAGGGCCATCTCATCCTCGGACATCCAGATGGTGAGCATGTAGTGGCACCGATCCTCGCCCCTTTGCCCCTTGCGGCCTTTCCTTTCGTGGATTTGCCATTTGATGACTTGTTTAATAATGATGTCGACCTTTTTGTTGATAGTCCCCCTGATGATGCCCAGGGTGATGGAGTTTTAGCTGAGGATGTCATTGTTGTTCCACTCGTTGAGATTCCTATTATTGAGGTTTCCTCTGATCATTCTATTCCAGATTCCTTTGAGTCTGTGTCATCCTCCGCCTTGCATGCAGTGGGACTGCGACGTTACGCCACTGATACTGATGATGATACAACCATGTCAGCTGCACCGATTCCTCCACTTGATGTTGAGACTGGACTTGAGCTAGACTTTATTCCCGACGTTCAGCCTATTGACGCACCCGCCGATCTTGAGCCAGTGCCAGCTCCTGAGCCGATACCTGCTCTTGAGCCTTTGCCTGATTTTGATCCTATCCCATTTGGCATACCTGACATTGCACCACTCATACCAGATCCAGATCCAGTTCCTGCACCCGCTGACCCTCCTATTATTGAGCCAGTCACTCCCCCAATAGCATCTGCACCTGTTGATGATGCTTATTTTCACCCGATTGTGTCCGATGTTCACCGCACTGACCTACCTATCACTTTCTTGCAGGACATTCTCGCACCCGTCCAGGGGAAGGCCCGTCTAGCCAGCAGCCTAGCCATGTCCCACACGTGTCAACAGCTTTTTCTCACATGCATCAGTATACACCTACTGCTCATTTTACTTCTTCACCGCTAGAAGAGCCACTCATATGGTTTCCACCGAACACCATGCTGACTTCCGATCCCTACCATCCCTCGAACTTCACTGGTTACACACGGGATGAGTTACTCTTGTCATTGCAGCTTCAGTATGAGATCCTGTGTCGTAGAGTTATGGAGCTTGAGAGGATTCCACGTCCTCCACCTTGTTCTTGTTCGTCACCTTTTGCGACTCCACTTGCTCCTCTTTTACCTTATCCAGATTTTGATGTTCTATTTCTCACCATGGAGCAGCATATTAGTTTTCTGTTGTGACATGTTTATGATCTTGAGGAGGAGCTCGCGCATGTGCGCAACTTGCTTTTCTTTCCTCCACCTCCTCCTCCACCACCATCAGCATAGCCGTTTTTTGGTTTTATGTAGGTAGCTTACTTTTGATGAGAGCACCGCTATTGAGCCTAGCTTGCGAAGCCTTTTGGAGACCACTTTTTGATTATATGATTGTTGTAGACTGATAGACATTTTGGACCAGGGTGGTGTGACCCTGTAGTCCCTTTTGATGTGATACGATACATTTGTAGAACATGTAACTCTATTCGTGTTCGATGATTAATGAAAGATCAATCGTAATGTTCTCATTATTTACGTTGTTGAATTACACATTAGTGATATGAATGTGTTGTTATATGCTTACTTGCGTTGATAAATGCTACTACATACACGTCCTACATACTTAACATACTAGTTAAGACCTGACCAATACAATCTTCTTTATAGAAGATGCCTCCTCGAAGAAACAATCAGTTGCCCGCAACAGAGGCAGAACTGCAAGAACGGATTTCACAAGCAATCGCACAACATGAGACAACCTATAGTGTTATATTTGTTATATAATGATATATAGTGTTACATAGTGTTATATGGTATTATATGGTGTTACATATTGTTATACGGTGTTTATATGGTGTTATTTAGTATTATATATAATGTTATAATACACTTCTCACACTTTGAGCACTTTTTACAGGATCCTCTACCTATATATATATATACTATATATATTTTGTTTACTGTTCATTCAATCCTCTTTTTAATATATATAAAAACAGAACATGCAGGTAAAGAGGGCTTACCTGAACGTCGTCGGATCGTCGTTGGAGGGTTGCATCGTCGGTGTACCAAAAGGGTCATCGGAACCCTAAACTCCACCGTCGCCGCTGCCATGTAGAACCAAATCCCCTCTACAGAAAACTTTCGCCACACATTCGGGTAACCCTAGCCGCAGTCGTCGTTCAGTGGCGCTGTTAGATTGGTCAGCCGGAGGCCATGGTGGGCTACAATCGACCGGAGGCCATGACGGCAGCTACGCTCTCAGTTTCTCTTCTCTCTTGTGTTTATATGAATTACCCTAGGTTGTGGCAGGTTATAAAAAAAGTTGACCAAAATAACCTTTAACAGTTCATTGCGTTTATTTTTTAATATAAGGATAATATATATATATATAGGTAAATTTCATGACTTTTTGGTTCCATTGATTGATCATGCTTCCACCTCACTGAAACAGCCAATCATCAGATATGCAGATAATATGCAGGCATAATCTCTACCTGATGCAAGAATGTCTCTGACTTCATCAATCTTTAAAGATGAAGGGCACAAACTTATCCATATAAAAGTGTAAATATCTCGAGAAACATTCTGGCTTTTTGGTTCTTTAACAACGTTCCACCTGCCCATCTGACATGTATAGTATGATCTTCTCATAAGACTATGGGTTATGGGGCGGGGGTTGGGGTGTGGGTTGGAGAGAAACGCCCAAGTCACCACCCCGGGTGGGCTTGGTGTAACAACCTCAATAAAAGTCCTATTTAATTTATTATTTTATCCAATAGGAAACCCTAATTGAGACACCCAAGTGATTCTACGCAAACCCTACAAATTTCAGAACAATCAGAATCAGGATCAGGGCCCCTAAAACTCAAGGGGGGCATTCCCTACTCAACGATTATCCATATATCTCGCTGTCTAAATTGAAAATTCTCGAACCGTCGACTCACCTGCACTCCAAACACACGTGGCAACAATTTAGGGAAAATTGACCCTTGCGCACCGTAAGGGTGAGAGTGTTACGGTGCGCAAGGGGTGACAAAATTCGGGTATAAATAGAGGACGTTGGCACTTAAATTCTGGAGTTCATTCGACGAAGAAATTCGCTTCAGGCTCCGAGATAGCTTCTGTTTACCACAATTAACACACACGAAACATTAATTAGTATAGCGGGGTGCTGCCACAAACAGGGTATTAACTCAATCGCTGCTACGATTCAATGTCCGATCAATTGGAACTATCCAATGGATGTTTAAGTGCTGCCCACATTAGGGTTTATGCTTTGTCATTAGTCGTGATTCCGATGGATGTTTAAGTGATTGCACTTTGTCATTCGTTGTGAATCCGATGGATGTTTAAGTATCGCACTTTGTCATTCATTGTGAAGGTTTAATCTCGTGAGTTATCGTAAATGTCGTATTAAGTTATCTACCTAGTTCAGGTGCACTAGGTTACAAGGCTAAATTAATAGGCTAAGCTCTGCCTGTATAAATCTGCAATATATTAAAGCTTATCTGGAGATTAAACTTTGCCGTATGAATCTGCATGATTATAATGTGAGACATTCTCTTTTTATCAAATTTGATTTCAAAATCATATTTATTATCAAGATTATAATTACAGTGATTAAGTTTATGTAATCACCATATTACAGCCGGTATGTGGGGTTTTGTATACATTACTTGGTAATCTTCACCATTGGACAACGAGTTAGCCAATGGGTGATATGACCATAGTCACAGAAACGAGTCGAGTGACAAATACCGAGGGTAGTTGGTTTGATATCTGGAAACATTGTAATCTCTCTTAATACTGTAATTTATAACAAATGTGTCATTTTAGCAAAATGAATGAACTCACTCAGTATTTCCCGCTGACAAAACCTTTTTAAAACGCGTTTGAGGTAATTACAGTAGATTGGAATAAGAGATGGATATGGCACTGAAAGGCATCAAGAAGTGGCTTATTTTATTAATTAAATCCAATTAAGAAATATTGTTTTATGTAATCAAATTTATCTCTAAAGCTACCATTGTACAACATGGGTTTATCCCATCTATTTAATAAATAAAATCCGGTGTTTTCTAAACTCTGATATTTTTTCCTAACTCACGGTCCTGATGAAATTTCCGCTGCAACGTTTTCAAAATAATCACCGGTACCACCGGGCTGTTCACGACTCCCGATTCCGTCCAGGGTGGGTCGGGGGCCGTGACAGAAGGTGGTATCAGAGCCACTAAGCAGAGCCACTGCTTTAAGCCTTTAGGTGTTGTGACAATAATACCTAAGTTCATCTAAAAGAGTTAGGAGATTTCTATTAACTGGTAGCACATATGATAGCATTTAGACTTGAACTTAAGAAAAGATGCCTTAGTATTAGCTTCACGATAAGCTAAGTACTTGTGTAAATAAATTTGATGGATTTTGGTGAGCCATAAATAATATATTTGATAAAGTAATGTCACGGAACAACTAAGTCCAGAGTCACTAGTTGAGAGAATGATCAACAGTGACATGACCAAAAGCACTAGTTGAGAGAATGATCAACAGTGATATGACCACAATTACTAGTTGAAAGAATGATCAACAGTAATATGACCTGAGTCACTAATTGAAAGAATGATCAATAGTAAATTGACACTGTCACAGGACTCGTCTAATAATCAATATAATAATAAGATATGTTATGGAAATACAAATTTCCTTAATTCTGAATAAAAGCCCTAATAAGATAGGCACTTTTTGAAAAGATACTATTTATGGGAAATAGAAAATTTTCTCCGGCAAGACTGGGTATAATATAGCAAACTCTCCAGTTTGTCCGGATATACTGAGGTTACCGCTCCGGCGCGAATCGGATAAGACGGGGTATAAAATATGTCAAACGAATGACAAGATTTCCCTAAATAGTATTATGACCTGATATCTGATTTATTTTTGGAAATATGAATCTGTTAAATACATTGACTTGATAGATGATATATTCATTTCAGCATGTGAAATATATGATTATATAGATATATATATCTATAAGAAATTCCAAAAAGTCAAAATAGGAATAAAGCATAAGCATCTGTGTCTAGATTTCTTTATCAGGAATCTCTTTTCTGATAATCAAACATCATTTTGTTTGATCATCTGCCTAGTAACTCGAGCGATAATAATAACAATAGAAACACATTAAGTTGGGATACCATCAAAAGTATAAAGAATTTTTAAATACGTTACCATAAACTATTAACGCAAGTAAGAAGCATGAAAAGTTGTGCTAGTGCACAAAGAAAACACATGAAAATTTTACGTTCACAGACATTAAAGTATGTCACACACGACTTTCAAGGCAAGACCTTTGGAAAATATAAATTGAGCACGATAACACCAATGTTAATTCTGTCAGTAGAAGACCTAAAAGCAGCACTTTGCCACATGATCCTACCAACAACATGAATATAGCTGAGGTACGCTAGAACAAGATTTCATAAAAACATCGGTGCACAATCTAATCAGAGTCATAAGTATTGGCGCTGCAAAGGAAGTCATATATCTTTGCAAAATTCCCTATTTCATTTTATTTGACATTCCCTGGTAATGTCATTTAATAACGGTTATCACTCAAAATTCCAGATAGAAGTTCTTATGTTTCTTTTGTTGAAAATTCTGACTTCTGCATATGATCAGTTGACTATTCGCAGTTCTACTTTTCCTAACGGTCATCATACCAGGAGAATTTATTTCATAGTAGCAAATATTGATTCATTTCATTTCTTGGTAAATCCACACGTTACACATGCACTATTTGTTGCGCATGTGGTTCGTTTAATTTCTGAATTCCGCTGGAGGGCTTCATTCTAATTTTTCGTTTTATCCAAACTCAAATATACTTTAGTTAGACTTGAATTTGGCACGGTGAACCGCATTATTACTAAACAATGACTCTTAATATCAAGTCAATAAAATTTTGAAAAAAAAAAAAAAAAAAAAAAAAACTCAATTTTCTTTGGCATCCATGGTTTCTGTTATGACCATGTCCGAATTTTCTTATTTAAACTTGTTTTGTTTAAACCGATTTCAATTATTTGAAATTAACCGCATTACGTATTCAATTCAAAATCCCATATGATGGATTGAAACTATCATATTCAAAATAGTACCAACAAGTACTTCAATTGTTTGGCCTTTGACTTCACTAAATTATTTCTTTGAGTAAGATCACCTTGTGGTGACATTTTCACAAGATCTGAAGATTTCGCTAATCTAGGATTTAAATATTTAATTATTTATAATCCACTTTGTTGATTTATTCTATACAAATAATCTTAAAACAATTATGTGCTCAGATACCCAAATTCATATTTTGGTATATCTCTTAATAGTTATTACAATATCAATCAAGCCTTTCATAATATTTATTACTCTATCATCATTTATCATTAATTATATATGAAATTACTTAATTTACAAATATAGTATTACTATATTTTAAACCATTGCGGTGAATAAATTATATTTAAAAAAAAAAAAACTATGTTTAAAATATACTCTCATTTAAAGTATGGTTTAGTTATGTATTATTGATAATTTTATTATTAATAATAATGTATTAATAGTAGTAGTGTTAATATTATTTTAAATAACTAGGATTATTATTAAGGGAAGATATTGGATAACTTAGCCTTAGTTAGGCATGGACTGATCACCTATGCTTAAACAAGGCAGCACTAACCAATATCCACTCATGATAATGACTAGTTAATATATATAAATTAAATCATCATACTTCATTATATATAAAAATATATATTTTACATTATATTTTTATAAACCAATACAAAGAATTAGAGGGACGAATAAAATTATATAAATTATCTATCACATATGTTGTAAAGAAAATAATCATCAATTACTTTGGGTTAAGGAAACATTATATATAAAGATAGTCCTCGTTTTCACATATTTACAACATTTGTAAATACATTCACAACGTTATATAATTTCAAAATGAAAATAAGTAATTAAATAGAATCAACCCATTAAGTGTTATATATTTACCAAATATTTTATAAACACTTTTATACAATAAAAATTTTTACACCTTTATTTATAACTTTCATGTAATGTTATAAATAATAGTAATTTCTTTTACAAAATAATAAAATATTTTGTAATAACTTCATTGCGGTATTTTGTAATATATATTACATAGTAAATATAAATTATTTTACATAGTATAGTAAAATACTAAAATATTTATTTAAAATTTGTGACTATTTACATATAGTAAAAATACGTAAATATTTGATATGTAAGATACGGTTTAGACAGGGATACAAAATAATATAATATAATAGTTGGTCATGTCAAAACAACTTGGAACTCTAAATAATGATACACTAACTCTATTGTCTTTTTGTGTATCTTTACAATTCACTCATTTCAACACTTTGATTTTCTCATATCATAAATATTTGACAAATCATTTTTTTCATACTTTTATTTTATTTTGAAACTGTCAATTCTAAATCTCCCTTAGTTACCAATCAAAGTAAGCTTTCTTTTGACAAAGAATTTTTATTGATTCTAAAAATCCTTCACATTCATTTTAAATATTGATCATATATCTTTCGGCATAAACCTAGTCACTTTGGAAATCATATCATTTCATCTCATTCGTTTGTCATCGATTTCTTGAACTAATTCAGTTGAACCATTGAATCATACTTATGATACAACTCGTTCGATATTTTAAATTCCATATCATCTACCCTAATATTATTTTTATTAACTAAAAGGTAACATAGATCTAAAAAGAAATATCATAACCCAAATACACTTGGGAGCTGGAATCTGAGGTAAAGAAAAAGTATTTCTACTTATTCCAGTAAATCTCGAGGACGAGATTTTTATTAAGGTGGGGAGAATGTAACAACCTCAATAAAAGTCCTATTTAATTTATTATTTTATCCAATAGGAAACCCTAATTGAGACATCCAAGTGATTCTATGCAAACCCTACAAATTTCAGAACAATCGGAATCAGGATCAGGGCCCCTAAAACTCAAGGGGGGCATTCCCTACTCAATGATTATCCATATATCTCGCTGTCTAAATTGAAAATTCTTGAACCGTCGACTCACCTGCACTCCAAACACACGTGGCAACAATTTAGGGAAAATTGACCCTTGCGCACCGTAAGGGTGAGAGTGTTACGGTGCGCAAGGGGTGACAAAATTCGGGTATAAATAGAGGACATTGGCACTTAAATTTTGGAGTTCATTCGACGAAGAAATTCGCTTCAGGCTCCGAGATAGCTTCTGTTTACCACAATTAACACACACGAAACATTAATTAGTATAGCGGGGTGCTGCTACAAACAGGGTATTAACTCAATCGCTGCTACGATTCAATGTCCGATCAATTGGAACTATCCAATGTATGTTTAAGTGCTGCCCACATTAGGGTTTATGCTTTGTCATTAGTCGTGATTCCGATGGATGTTTAAGTGATTGCACTTTGTCATTCGTTGTGAATCCGATGGATGTTTAAGTATCGCACTTTGTCATTCATTGTGAAGGTTTAATCTCATGAGTTATCGTAAATGCTGTATTAAGTTATCTACCTAGTTCATGTGCACTAGGTTACAAGGCTAAATTAATAGGCTAAGCTCTGCCTGTATAAATCTGCAATATATTAAAGCTTATCTGGAGATTAAACTTTGCCGTATGAATCTGCATGATTATAATGTGAGTCATTCTCTTTTTATCAAATTTGATTTCAAAATCATATTTATTATCAAGAATATAATTACAGTGATTAAGTTTATGTAATCACCATATTACAGCCGGTATGTGGGGTTTTGTATACATTACTTGATAATCTTTACCATTGGACAACGAGTTAGCCAATGGGTGATATGACCATAGTCACAGAAACGAGTCGAGTGACAAATACCGAGGGTAGTTGGTTTGATATCTGGAAACATTGTAATCTCTCTTAATACTGTAATTTATAACAAATGTGTCATTTTAGCAAAATGAATGAACTCACTCAGTATTTCCCGCTGACAAAACCTTTTTAAAACGCGTTTCAGGTAATTACAGTAGATTGGAATAAGAGATGGATACGGCACCGAAAGGCATCAAGAAGTGGCTTATTTTATTAATTAAATCCAATTAAGAAATATTGTTTTATGTAATCAAATTTATCTTTAAAGCTACCATTGTACAACATGGGTTTATCCCATCTATTTAATAAATAAAATCCGGTGTTTTCTAAACTCTGATATTTTTTCCTAACTCACGGTACTGATGAAATTTCCGATGCAACGTTTTCAAAATAATCACCGGTACCACCGGGCTGTTCACGACTCCCGATTCCGTCCAGGGTGGGTCGGGGGCCGTGACACATGGGTTTGGGCGTGGCCCCTTGGGCGGGAGTTTAAGGCCGGGCGTGGGGCATGCTAGCGATCCTATGTGGCCGGCTCTTATTGGCTTGTTGGCTAGGGCATATCGATCCTATATGTCTTGGCCACGCCAGCCTAGCCACGCCCACCATACCCCTATGAACTTGGGTTTGTGTATTGAGTGCCCCCATAATCCACGTGTCAACCCATGCCCCAAACCCCGGCCCTACCATACCCCACAGTCTAATCTCATTGTATGTTATGGCCTTTGAAGTAAGTTTTGATGCAGCATACACATTTGGTTGTTTTAGCATTAAAAGGGTTTAGCCGTAGAAGATAGTCGTAGATAACTTTGAACCTGATTTTCCTCCAAGTCAGGATCTTTTAATTTTAAAAAGATAATTTTGTCATTTTAATAGAAAAGGGGAAATATGTAAATTTCATTTAGATTTGGGTAAATATGCAATTGAGGGTGCTTTTTAAGGGGAAATATGCAAAAAATCCTAAATTTTATTCATATTTGTTTAATAAATTTATTTTAATATTAATATTAATTAATAACCAATATATAGATATCACTTATTTTTATCCTTATCTTTATCTAAAATTAATAAATAACTTCAATTTTACAATTTAAACACTCTGTTTTTTACTTTTAACCCAAAGTTTTCATCTTTTGCAATGTAATCCCAACACTTTTTTATTTTCAATTTTGGTCCACCGTACTTTTCATCTTTCCCAAGTTTTTGGTTTCGTTCTAAATTTTGTGAGTTAACACACTCAACGTGCGTGTGGGGGTTCAACATTTTTTCGTATATTTTTTTTTCCGTTTGACTGGCCCGTCGCGTCATATCTATTTTTCTGCATTTGACAAGTCCGTCCAACACGCAGGTCCTGGATGGACTTGGTTATTTTTTTTATGTTTTGCGTTTCGGTTTAATTTCTCAGCAACGAGCGTGCGTGATTCAAAGATTTTACGTCTGCTTTTCGTTAGGCGTTATTTTTTCCCGTTTTTATTTATTTATTTTTTACAAACTTTTCCGGTGTTGTTGGTCGCTGACAATGGTATAGTATTGCTACTACTTAACACAATTTTATGACAACCGCTACAACGCAGGGCTTAGTACTAGTAATTATATAAATGTATAATTATTGATTAATGAAAACTTAGTTAATTTAGTTAGTTATTGAAAACAAACATGGGTAATCGGTTTGGTTTTGTTTGGTTGTTGACGTGAAGAATACCGGGGAGATGGAGAAGACTCTGTCTACAATTCGGATGGGGGATTACAAACTATGTTTTAACGTGGCACGTTTTACTTTAGAGGATGGGGAGATAAACAACAGGCAATCGGAGAAATTCAAGGCTAAGTCAGCTAGCGAGCCATCTGATCAACCTATAGGTAGAAAGGTGTCTAATGATGTGACTGCCATAGGGATGAAGTCGTTCAAGGATGCTGTTGTGGGTACTTCCAATACGGTAAAAGAGGAGAAGGTTATAGTAGTGTAGGAGGAGTTTAAAGTGTTTGATCATGTGATGGGGAAGGCCGTAATTGTTAGGATGGTGAACTGTAAAGCGCTGAAAGAGGCAGGGGAGACGGTTAAAGTTTTGTCTTCAGGCGAAGGGGTCGTGCAATACGTTGGAGGAATGTTCATCATTGTCTCTTTTAAGAGCGGTATGGAGATGGAACGGTTTGTCGAATTAGTGAAGGAGAAAGAGGATGTCTTTCAATGGGTGGAAAAGTGGGTTGGTCAAACACTCCCATTCGAGAGAGTGGCGTGGTTGCGTATAGGGCATTCCTCTGCATTTGCTCGATAATTCAGTTATCTATAGTATTGGGGAGAGTTTTGGCAAGATTGTTCAGGGTGGTCAACATGAAGTTTGGGATTCTGATTTATCTTTTGATTATGTCGGTGTGCTCGTCACGGAAGGTAGAAGGATTCAAGAAGAGGTCGTCATTCTATGGAAGGGATGAAAATACAGAGTATGGGTGGAGGAGGAGGTCGGCGATTGGGAACCTGATTTTCTGGATAAGCCTAGGGGAGAAGTGGAAGTTTTGGTTAACTGGAGTAATGTACTAGCGTCGGATTTTCCGGCCGGTCCAACGTTACACGGAGATATGGAAGGTCCGATATTTACGGACATTATAGAGGAAGAAGGAAATGTTATTGTGGAAGGAAATGATATTTTGGAGAAGATTGACAATAAATTGGATGAGGCGGTTGGAGTGGATAAGGTAAGTAACGTCAATTTAAGAAGACCAAATAAGGAAGATATTAATTTCGGTTGTGATAGGAGATTTTCGTCAAAAAAAGAAGGAAGAAAATCGAAAAAGAAGGTTAGAGGAGGGATGGGCCTGGTTCAAGATAAAATGCTATCTGTGGATAGTAGGCCCAGCTTGAGGAAAAGACCACGTTTAGATGTTGATCCAAATGGACTAGACCCTTTTGGGCTTGATGCCCTTTTGGGCTTAATAAATAACAATTCAGTTGGCCTTTGTGATACTAATGGGGTGGATAAGGAGACGTCAAAGGATGATGGGAGTACAGAAGAAGGTCCAGCTGTCCAATCTAGCACAGATAAGGAGACGGTATCACCGAAAACGGTGCAGGATGTGAATTACCGATTTGATACAGAGGTTCCTTTTGATACATATGTTAGTGATGAAGACTCGATGGTGGGTCCACAGGTCCCCGTCTCGTTCGTCGGTCAAAACCTATCGTCGGTTGCCAGTTCGCAAGTCGATAGAGATAATCAATTAGCTTCTTCGACGTTGATTGGGGATATAAGTAGAGAGGTGGGGAACACTGTTCAGTTGGGAGCTAAAGTGGGTGTCGATCTGGGCAATTTCAAACATATAGTGACAACTATTGTGGAGGAAGAAGGCGTACAATTAGGTATCCTATGAATTTTATGACGATTAATGTTAGGGGATTGAGTATGCAAAGGAAACAAGGGTGGGTCAAAGAGTTGAAGAACAAGAATGGGGTTGATTTTGTGGCCTTACAGGAATCTAAAATTATGGAGTACAGGAGGTTTGATGGTAGTCACTGTTGGGGGAGGGGGGTTTATGACTTTGATTTGGTAGAAGCTTCGGGGTGGTCTAATAAATATGTGGAATACTAAGGTGTTTAAAAAAAACGCAGTTGTCTCATACCCTAATTTTTTACTTACATCGGGGACGTTGGTTGTAGATGGGTCGCATTTAAACGTACTCAATGTTTATGCGCCCCAAAAAGTCGTGGCTAAAAGGAATCTTTGGGTTAAATTAAAGGACTTGATTGGTAGAGGTCAAGGTATGTGGATAGTGTTGGGTGATTTTAATGCTGTTCGTTGGCCAGAAGAAATGAAGAACTCAAGATTTAATCATACGAGTGCTGCGGATTTCAATCTTTTTATTGATGAAGTGGAATTACAGGAGTATTATATGAGGGGTAACAGGTTTACTCATGTGGCAGTGAACGGTGATAATTTTAAGTTAAGTAAGATTGACAGGATTCTGGTCCATCAAGCATTTTTTAATAGATGGTCGTTGGCGTGTCTTAGAGCCTTACCGAGGGACTTGTCCGATCATACACCTCTGTGGTTAACTTTGGTGGATTCTAACTTTGGATATAAACCATTCCGATGGTTTAATTCTTGGTTGGAGAGAGAGGGTTGTCAGGAGGTGGTTATAAAAGCGTTAAGAGAGTCTTCTTTTGTGGGGGGTCCAGATGTGGTTATCATGAATAAGCTTAAAGTTGTCAGGGAAGCGCTTAGAATTTGGTGGGCTGACATTAAACTGAAAGAAGGAGAGGATCTTGAAATGTACAAGAATGAAATTAAAAAATTAGATCTTATAATGGAAGAGAGGGATTTAGAAGAAGATGAGATTTGGGTTTGGGAAGAATGCAAAAAAGGAGTGGTTCAGGTGAATTATTGGAAATGTAGAGACATGAAACAGAAATCCCGAGTTAGATGGGCTTCGCAAGGTGACGAGAATTCCGCATACTTTCATAGGGTAGTGAACGGGCGGAAAGCTTCGAATAGTATTCCAAGCCTGTTGGTGGATGGTCAGTGGATTTCTAAGCCGAGCTTGGTCAAGAAAGAGGTTCTTCAGTTTTTTCGGAATCACTTCTCGGAAAAGTTTTCGGTTAGGCCGGTCCTTGAGTGTGATAATTTTAAGTCTCTTTCTTTTGAGGAAGCTGACAGGCTAGTTCGGGCGTTTTCCAAAGAAGAAATTAGGGAGGCAGTGTTTGCTTGTGGGTCAGACAGAGCTCCGGGTCCTGATGGGTTTAACTTCAAATTCGTTAAACATTTTTGGGATTATTTGGAAGGTGATTTTTTGAAGTTATTTAATAATTTTTACAATACGGGGGAGATTAGTAGAGGGTGTAGTACCTCATTTATAACTCTTATCCCTAAGACTAGTTCGCCGGTAGGGTTAAAAGATTATAGGCCAATTACTTTAGTTGGAGTTATTAGCAAAATTATCTCTAAAGTGTTGGCTTCGAGGGTGAAGGAGGTGATGGGGAAAGTTATCTCAGATTCTCAGACCGCGTTTCTTAAAGATAGATTTATTTTGGATGGCCCTTTAATTATAAACGAGCTATATGGTTGGATCAAAAAGTCGGGGAGGCAAGGTTTTTTGTTGAAAATTGATTTTGAAAAAGCATACGACAATGTGAATTGGGGTTTCCTTCTTTCGGTGATGGGTCAGATGGGTTTCCTGGAAAATGGTGTCATTGGATTAAGGGGATTCTTCGGTCTGCTAGGTCGGCTGTCTTGGTCAATGGGTCGCCCACTTTCGATTTTCAGTGTTATAAGGGGATCAGACAAGGGGATCCTTTGTCTCCTTCTTTGTTTCTCATGGTCATGGAGGCCTTCTCGTGCATGGTTAGTAAGGCTTGTGATTTGGGGGAGTTGAAGTATCTTAGAGGTTTTGATGGGGGTCTTGCCATCTCGCATTTATTATATGCAGACCATGCTTTGATATTGGTGGAATGGTCGAGGGAGAATATAGAGAAGACGACAAGGTTACTTAGAGTTTTTTACAGCTGTTTGGGGCTAAAAATAAATTTAAAGAAGTCTTCGTTGTTTGGTATTGGGGTTAATGACGAAGAAGCGAAGGATATGGCTAGAGTTTTGGGTTGTCGGGTTGGGGAGTTCCCATTTGATTACCTGGGAATCAAAGTCGGTGAGAACATGAATAAGAGTTGCCATTGGGATTCGGTTATTGACATGGTTAAAAGACGGTTAGCTTCTTGGAAGGCGAATGTGTAATTTATGGGTGGAAGGCTAACATTAATTAAATCGGTGTTTGCTAATTTACCGGTGTATTACTTGTCTTTATACAAAGCTCCTAATAAAGTGATGGACCAGATGGAAAAGTTAATGAGGAATTTTCTATGGGCAGGTTCGAATGAAGATAAAAAGATGAGCTAGGTGGCGTGGGATACAGTGACAAAATCTAAAAAAAATGGTGTTTTGGGTATAACAAGACTAAAGGATGTGAACTTTGCTCTTTTGGAAAAATGGGCTTGGAGATTTAAAATTCAAAAGGAGAGTGTATGGCGTAAAGTGGTGGAGAGGGTTCACGGGGGAAGGGGTAGATGGGATTTCATGCCTCTAAATCGTAGATTTAACGGGTGTTGGAATTCTATTGTTAAGGTGCTGGCTAGACGATCCTTTAAGGGGAAAAGTTTTAATACGTTCATAAAGGCGAAGATTGGGAATGGCCGGTCGATTAATTTTTGGTCGGATTTATGGGTTGGGTCGACCGTGTTAAAAAGTAGGTGGCCTTGTCTTTATAAATTGGAACGTCAAAAAAGTTGTACGGTTGTGGATAGGCTTCGGGTGGTTGATGGCAGTTTAAGGTTTATAACGGATTGGAAAAGAGGAATCTCAACAGTAGAGGAAATTTCCGAAATACAAGACGTAAGTTTTCTCCTCAATAATGTTTCGTTGTCGGCTTCCAAAGATTTGTGGTATTGGGGGGATGAAGTCAAAGATGTTTTCTCGGTGGCTGCGGTGAAGCTGTTGATTCGAGATGATGAGGAGGTTAGCCGTGGTCAGATTATGCGTTGGGAATCTTGGATACCGATCAAAATAAATATTTTTGTTTGGAGAGCTGAGTGGACCGGATCCCTACTACCGCGGCTTTGATTAGAAGACAGATAAATATTCAAGATGCTTTATGTAGCTTATGCGAATCTGGGGATGAGGATGTGATGCATCTTTTCACAGGGTGTGGTTTTTCTTTTAGAGTTTGGACCGCAGTGGAACAATGGTGCAAGATTATGCCTTTAATGGCTTTCGATTTTATAGATGTGTTGAGCTTTCATGAACAAATTTCAGGAGGTAAGTGGGCTAAAAAAGTGGTTCGTGGGGTTGTTATGATCACCTGCTGGGCGATCTGGAAAGCTCTGAACGACAAAGTTTTTCGGGGGTCAAGTCCGAGGGTCGTAAACGTGGTGGCATTGATAAAGTCATGGTCTTTTTTGTGGTTAAAAGGTAGGACTAAATTTTCTGATATTGTTTGGAAGGATTGGATTTGTAATCCTATGTATATGTTGTAATTGTTTGTTTGGCGGCCCTTATTTCGAGGGTGCGTCTTGTTTTTAATGAAGTATACTGTTAAAAAAAACTAAGTTATACAAGATGATTATGTTAGGATCTAAACTAACAGGGACTAAAGTTGCCACCTCCTAAAGCTTGTTTTAAAAAGGAAACAACAAATTGGGCGGAGAAAAGAATCAAACCCGGGTCTGTAAAACCCCTAACAAATTGGCCGGTTCATAATATCCAAACGATTTCACACCCTAAACTTGCACAAAAAAAAAAAAAAAAAAACCTCTTTGTCTCGACGTCTATTTTCGCCGGAACTTTAGACCCGCCGGAATTTCTATATCCTTCATCTTCCAAACGCGGCCGTAAGTTGTTTTACCTGCCCTTTGATTGGTTTTAATAGGCGAGCAAAACCCCTAACTCAATTTATTGTAACAATGTTAGTGTTATGTGAATTTGATGATTAAGCAAGTTAGGGTTTCGGTTAGAAGAAGATGACACAGTCTCAGTTTCTTGTAAATTAATAAGTTTCTCAAAAATAACCAAACAGCTTATGTGGTGCAGATTCTCACTCGGATCCTTCGGTGACACGAGACGTACCTTGTGAATAATAAAAATCTAAAATAACTAATCAATGTTATGAATGTATACATTATGTGGTGACTATCCACATCTATAACTCCTATCCCTTTAGTGCATCCATTATGTAGTGACTATCCATCTCTATAACTCCTATCTCTTTAGTTACTATTGTACTAATGTAAGGGCCTATATATAATGGCATTTTTATATGATGTTGAAATCAATAAGAAATCCATCTCCCATTCTCCCATTCTTCTCTATACATTGCTAATAGGTCGTTGTTTTACAACACGTTATCAGCACGAGTCAATTTTAGAGTCTAATCGCATTATCACAATTCACAAGAAAATGCAAAGGAGGTCACCACTTCGGGTACACAACCATTAACACAACGCTGATGCCTTGTTATTCTCTTCGAGTTGATAAGGTAACCTCAATATTATTACATGATATTTACTCTTATTTTATGCAAACTGATTCTAGTTCTTGAAATTAACTGCCTGGGGAATTATTACATGATATTTACTCTTATTTTATGCAAACTGATTCTAGTTCTTGAAATTAACTGCCTGGGGAATATATGGGAAAAGCCAGTCACTGGCGAAAGGATTATTCCTAAACCTAAAAAAGGCTTTAAAATAATTATTCCTAAAACCTAAAAAAAAGGCTTTAAAATATTAATTTAATCGGCTGCTAAGGGGATGTCATTCCACAGACTAAAATCATTCGAATCATTTTTTTCCCATCATCCAATTTAAATTATTTATGTGCTCATGATAATTCTCTTATTGTCTAAATTAATTTGTCATGATCCTTTTTGGATTATATTAAATTTAATTATTGTTTTATATAATTATCAAAGCATGTGACAATAATTTTTAATTTTAGTCATTTGTGATAATGCTATTATTGTTTTTCACATGCTTGTCGATACTATTACTGTTTTGGCATGCATAGTCATTTAATATTGCATGTATGCCTTGTATTCTTTGTTACTAAGATTATATGGTGCACAAGTTGTGAGTTGTAATTTCATACGGATATAATTGCACTGTAAAAAAATGTTTGTGTTTAATCTTTTTACTTATATCGTGGCTCAGAATGTGCAATAAAATGTAATATATATATATTTTAGTATACAAAATCTATTTAGCTGAATATGTTATAAATACTTATAGTATAGTTCTATCCAATACTATCTATATATAAATAATTGCATATAGAATAGAAAGTATGCATGTTAAATATTAAATTGGTATAACGTTTATTCATTGTGATCTTGGTAGTATATTACCTATGAAAATTATAAGTTTTATATATCTAGTTATGATAATTGAAAAAAAATTAAGAAAATAATACATACCAAATTACATTGACTGTTCATGTCTCATTAAGTTATGCTTTATTGTTTTTGGTAACAAAATATCAAAATAAATTTACATATACATAAAAAGTAGTTACGTCTTTTTAATATAGTAGATTATGGTTTTATTTAGAATGTTGTATTAAATTTCACAATCGAGACTTATTAAAAACTTAGGTCTCTCATTATCAGTATGAAAAAAAATTAACTGATGTTATTAAAACATTATTATGGGTACATGATGAAAATATGTGTTTATGTTTCAAATGAGAATGAAAACTATATGTATAAGTTATCATTGTGATTAGTTGAATCATAATATGTTGATACATAAATTATATATATTTGTTCATTTTCATGAAAAAAAATTTTGTATTTCATGGAGCTTTTATATGTGGCAACTTATAACAGCATGTACTTTATGACTTGACTTTATGTATATTTCAAATTTTTTTATGATATTATTTATTATAGGTATAGCATTAAATAGAAAAACTAAACCAAAGTTGTTTATTGTTACTATCATGAAAGGGCATATATATGATTCGGTCGTATAACTGATGTTATGTGATGAAAAGATTAGTTATCCATGTGGATAAAACAAGTTTCATTGTCAAACCTCAAATATGCTCTTGAAGAAGCAAGATTGTTAAAGAATATGTAAGGTTTGAAATGACCACCATGAAAGTTTTGTGATTCTAATCCATTCATGAAGTGAATGTGATGATATAATGACCAATGTAAAGGTCGGGATCATGTATATAATAACTAAGAAAATTGTAATGATGTCACCATGATCATTGTTTGGTTATAATCCATTCCTTAAACTGAATATAATGATTGGTGTAAAGTTTGTAATCATGGTAATTGAGAAAATTTTTATGATGCTCATGTAATGAGATCAACCATGTTAATAATGAGATGACTATACAATGATCGTTATAAAGGTCGTAAGATATAAGATTGATAAATTCTATACCACAAATCTAGTTCTCAATTGATGGTAAGCAAGAGAACATTATATACAAGGAAAAATCGATTAAATTCTTTTCATTTGTCACACTTGAGACATATGCTCCTAAAGTAGCAATATCATAATAAGAGTCATGAAAAAATGAAATGATTTTATACTCATGTGACCGAGTAAATAATGAAAAACTATGAAGCTTGTTTTGGTTCTACTCCATTTCCAAAAGTGAATGTGATTATATATTAATCATTGTATAAGTAATGATGGACCTAATTGATAAACTTGTAATGATGAAAATGACTATAAGAATTGTAATGATGGTCATTTTAATAATGAGATGGACCATCAAAAGTGGCAAACTAAGGAGTGATTGCATAACATGGTGGTTTTAACTTTGAAGTTATAGTATATTTTCTTGTATCATACGTTTTGTATTTACATACGGGCAAGTAATACACATACGATCATAAACCAGAAGTTTATGGATCATAATTATTTAATTAGTTGGCATGACCGGTTAGACCACACCGAGTCAATGATGATGTGAAACACAATGAAGAACTAAAAGATTCTTCAAGATAATAATTAGCATGTAATGTTTGCTCTCAAGGGAAATTATATATTTGCAAAATAAACGAGGGTGAGTATACCTAAATATTCTGGAAGCGATTAAAGGATATGCATATCTCAATATGATACCATTTAGTGTTTTAAATCAATGCATCGTCTAAATGGTTATCAAATCCACAACCTGAAGCTTGTGTGATTGTGGCTTAGCTAATGTGATAGCAAGCATATTAATCCAGATTAGTGTATTTATTTGATAATAGTGAATTTGATTCCCAAGTTATTAACGATCATTGGAATAAGTGTTATTGTTGAGATGATCACTAAACGTCTACTATTGGTTACAAAGCCAATGATCATGAGAGGAGCAAAAGTTCATTTAGGTACATGTAATTTTATATATAGTACCATCAATTCACATTAAGCCAATAAGTTATAGTTCTCCCCATATAGTTGGTTTTTGGTCAGGAACCAAAGATGTCTCATCAAATATTTTGGTTGTGCGACATATATTGAAACTCATCCACCACATTGCACAAAGATGGGACTTATAAAAAGTTTGAGAATATGTTGGGTATAAATAATCGTCTATGATTAAATACTTAAATCCATTAGTGAGAAAAATTCGTTAATGGCTCATTGGTTTTCACTTTAATGAATGAATGTTCCCAACATTAGAGGGAGATAACAAGCAGTTGAAAAGTGAAAAGTAATATGAATTATCATGTCATCTTGATCCTCAGACTATAAACTATGAACTAGAAGTTTAAAGTGTAATTCATTTACCAATATTAATGAACAAATTACCAGACAAGTTCACTGACCTAAATAGAGTAACTAAGTAAGTCACATAATCAACTGCTTATGCTCCAGTTATATTTGTGTCCCAAGAGGACAACCACATATTTTTGTAATGAGTCTATTGCATGCCTAAAGCGTGGTAGACTAGTTGATTCCAATAATAAAATTCCTCGAAAATTGGAGCAAGTAATTAAGATGGTCAAGTCGAGGTTATAGTAATAAGATCTCCTGAAGAGACAATAGACATGATGGTTCAAGAAGAACCTCCGGTACCTGAAAATAAAGAGATCTCGCCAAGTTGTATCATGTCTAAGATAGGTATAGAATGGAAATAAAAATCGACGTCGTTATACTTTTGTATATATTGTAGCGCTTAAAATGAGTAAATGATAAGGATCAAGATTTAAGATCTGCCTATGAATGAATATTAAGAAATGATTGGCCAAAATAGAAAGACGCAAATAAGGCAGAGTTTAGTTCTCTAATGAAATGGAAAGTTTCTGGACCAACAGTCCATACAACTGAAGTTGTAAAATATGCTGATACAAAAGTGTCTTTTACGCGAATCATGTGAAAATCAAACTAAGTGATATAAGTCAAAATTGGTGGCACAAGAATTTTCACAAAGACCTATGATTGATTATGAGAAAACGTATTCTCCAGTGGTGGATGCATTGACTTTCCAATATCTTATTAGTTTGGTAATATATAAAAGAGAATTGACATGCGTCTTAGGGAAGTTATGTATCACTTGATACTAAGTCATATAAAATAAGTTCTCAAGAATATTATGATTATTATATAAATTCAGATCTGAATACATATACATGTTGTATATGTTATTGAATTGAATATAATTAGAACTCCCCATGAGTATCCTAAACCATTTGAGTGCTTAAGAGGTTAATTGAAACACCTTAAGGATGTAATTATGGTGCACCAATACTCTAATAAACATACATAGAAAATATGTACCTGGTTATTATGGCATCTCAATGTACACAATGTACAAACATGGTACAATATGAATTTTGGAGCTAAAAGCAAGTGTTCTTGATATTTTTGCAAATGATATGATATCTATGTCTTAAAAGGGTAAGTTTATATAGCAAAACTTCTAAGAGTGAAAGCACATACATATTTGGATAAGATGGAAAGAATTCCCTCATGGATTGATAATGCTAGAAGCATTAGTGATGTCAAAACATCCAGAACGTATTATATGAAGTTGACAAAATACGTATGGACTAAAAAGTCAAAACGAGTGTTGTACAACTCGAGATATTCGCATAAAGAGGGATATAAGTTTGATTAAATTAGCCATGTTCTATGAACATTCTACTTTTAAAAGTTCACTATAATCGTAATTTACAGTAATGATGTCAAGGCATCATTGAGAGAAATTGTCGAGCTTTTAGAGGGAGAATTTTTGAATGACCTTGGCATGGTCTAATTATTACTCGAACTGCAGTTCAGTATATATGTAATTATATTTTGCTAATCCCTCAAGTACATCTAGACGATGATGTTTGGATATTTTAGTATGGACATAGTTGAACCTTAAAGTATGTTAAAGGTTGATAAGTCATTTGCTATAAGAAATGCCTATTATCACCTCCTACCAAAGTAGAGATTCTCATTATAGAAGTACCATCATTAAATGCATAAGTGCATTGATATGTTTTGCTAGCTATGTATGGTTATAATATCTTTCACTTGAGCTTATTGTCATGATATAACATGTGTCAAGCGAAGAGACATTGGAATGAGTTCAAAGAAGTATTTCAGGTATAAATGATATTTGATTATATTTTACTAACCCTTCAAAACAAGCTTGGTTAGTCTTGTAGATGCAGAAATGTAACAAAACACAGTCGTGGACAAATGATAATTTTTGGAAGGAGGCACCTAAACTCTCGTTAGAAGATTATACAACATTGCTCAACATAAAGGATTGCACATTAAGGGATCAAGCAACAAATCATTCGCTACAAAGGCTTTATTCGACTTTCAAGGAAGATGGACACACGTCACTTAAATGATACATGTTAAAATGAGGGGGAGACTTATTCAAGTTGCACTCTTTTTCCCTTGACTAAGTTTATATCTTTTCCTAATTCTCTCTCTCTCTCTCAAAAGTATGAGGGGGAGACTTATTCAAGTTTATATGACTAAAGGTTTTTAAGAAAACCCTAATTCTCTCTCTCTCTCCCCCTGATATCTTTTCCTCATTAAAAACCTTTACTAAGGGAAAACTGAGGGGGAGACTTATTCAAGTTTATATGACTAAGTAAAGGTTTTTAAATCTTTTCCTAATTCTCTCTCTCTCTCTCTCTTTTTTTATCATTTACATGTTTTGGAGTGTATCATGTGCATTGTTCACTTCAAGTTTTCATTATCCAAGAACATTCAAGTTTCAATTGTGTAATTATGTGGTAGTTGTAGTTGTTTATTGTTTGTGTTACTAACCATTGTCGCTAGCCAAAATCGCTAGTAATTTTCACATGGATCTATAGGCTGACTAGGTTCCCCACAACCATGGGTTGTAGCTTAGTATCGCCACCACATTTAGATTCGCTTGTCGGTGGGCTTGAGTATGATATTTACATTGTTACCATTTACCGCATTACCGGAGTTTTACATATCACATCAAAATGATTGGTTGGTTGGTTGGTTGTGATTGGTTTGACTATTTGGATTATTTGTTTATCATATAATTACCATTAAATCACATGTTAACATATTTTCTTTTAAACAAATAAACAAAAGCTGTTTTATTTAAAACAATAGATTTACTCACTAACTATTATTGACCCAAAAACTACTTTTACACTTGATACAAATAACAGGCTTGAAGAAGTTGCTGATGACATGACACGTAGGAACGAGGCCTTAGAGAGATAAATGGATTAGTGTATGTTATGTTTGGTTTAAAGGATATTTTGGATTATTTGTTTTGTGACATTGTTTAATTGGATTGTTAATAATATATAAACTTTTAAATATCTTGTCATAAGTTGTGAGCAATCAATCATGCCCCGGTCACCTAATCCGTTACGGGTCAGGGTGTGACAAAATTGATGAAGGAATTTCATTTGAAATCACTATATGAATGAATATGTGTGTAGAAATTGTGTATGTATTGTGGTTGTTCTAAGTAAAAACCCTCATGTGGGTTGAAGTGGGTCTTTGACATGATCATAATATTGGAGCCTTTTAGGTTGAATTGTTGATACTAGTCATATAACATGAAGCTGTAATGAGTGAATGTTGTTGAATTACATAGAATGTGATAACTAGTGGAAACATTATAATTTGCTAGTAACTCGACAACTTGAATGAATGTTGAAATAAATGCCCACCAAGTGTTAAATGAAATGCCTTGTATGTGAAAATGCGTGAATTTGTGTTAAACTCTTTATGGTCATGTTTAGAATGAAATTGTATGCGTGGTGATTCATGATCATTTTAGTGATATAGAATGTCAATGGATGAATTCATGAAATCTAAAAGTGAATTCGTCAAGTGTGGGTGCGAAGGAGGAAGGTACGAGCTACATAAGAAAACAAGAAGTTCAAGATCACGGTAAGTTCTTCTAACTTACACTTTGGTTTATTGTAGTTTGATTGTGTCTATAGAGTTATGGTAGAATTGAAAACGAATGTGTGTGTAGTAATGTAAATAAAAATGTGGTTGACTCGAAGTAACGAGTCAAAATGGGTAAGTGTTGGGAGTGGTCAACACCAAGATAAAAACTTGGGTTTTAGTTGTTCATAATATATATGGTGGTTTGAAGGTATTAATCTGTGCTAATGATCAAGTGGGAACTCATATGTTACGTGTTATAAAGAAGGTATGAACATGACCCATTAAAACATGTCAATTTGGGTAAAAAATGATTAGTGGTTAAAAACGTAGATTTAAACTTGAGTATCAGTTAGGTTACATTATTAGACATCATGTATGCCTAGAAGGGTCTTTAGAATAAAATGAATGAAATGGGAAGAGGCGGTAGAAATGTAGTATTCGATCAAATATTCATTTGCAAGAAGCCCGGTGCAGTAGATTTCAATGTTGTGTTCTTGGACACATAGTTTTAATAAGCGTGCTTGAGAAGTGAGGCAGCATATGTGGGTCAAAATTAGGGTCTGGAGGAGGCTAGAATGTAATGACCAAATGGACAAAGAGATTGTGAATGGGTTTACTTGATGAAGGTTAATATGTAAACGAGATGAGAGAGATGCAGCTTTCAGTTGTACATAGAACAACGGCTCACGTATGTGAAGCTCTCACCTTGGAGGGCCTCATGTGTTTTTTAAAACAAACTCATGACAAGCTGTAGTGCTTTCATATCTACCATCAAATCATCAATACTAGTGGCTCTAGACGAGTCCAAGTCACTTCTCTCCCAAAGTACAATGATGGGAAATCAAGAAGCTAACCAATCTTTATGTATTTTACTGGAGTATATACATTTTCTGATTCACACCTATTTAGTTGTCATAATTTATTCTTTTATAAAACTGTTGCTTACGTTTTTAAATTGATGACATCGACTGGGCATTGCCTACCGGCATTTCTTTATATAAGGTATCTTCATAGACTTCATGCTTTCTTGCTGGTTCCCCAAAATGTAGCTTTTGCTAAGTAAAAAGCTTCCCCTATATCGCAATGTGAAGGGATCTTCAGATGAGTTGTTCACTGATGCCAATGTGCAACTTGCATTGGCTGTTTTAAGGAAGCTACAAGAAATTAGGGAAACCCGAGCTCGCATTGTAAGACATTTTTATTTTTCATTGAATTTTCTTCATTTGTATTATTTATCTACTAGACGTGGCAATATGGGCGCCTTAGTTATGGGTCCAAACGAATAATCGAGTCTCACATCAAAACTGGGTTGACCCAAAACAATTTTTGTCCCAAATTTGTGATAAAACATGACCCGACTCAACCCATTCACAAGTAAATGGGCCAAAATTGCCACCTCATTGTAGTGCTATAATCAAGACGAGTCGAGCCGAGCCAGGCTGAGCTCGAGCTCGTACTTAAACGAGCCAGCTTGGTTTCGCTTGTTTATTTAATCAAGCTGAAAAGTCAAGCTCGAGCCTGGCGCGTAAAATGTTCGAGCTACCTCCAACCAAATCGAGCCGGCTTGTTAATTTCTTTTAACTTTTTTTTTGTTTTTTATAAATATTGATAACGTGAAAAAAAACAAAAATACATAAAAATTTCACATATATCTATTTGTATTAATTTATTTTTTCTAATATCTTAAAGGCTCAAAGGCATATTAAAAGTATTATATATATGATTTTTGTTTATTTTCCTATTTTTTCATATGTTATCGATTTATTAAACTTAAAATGTTAACGCTTCAACCCCCTCCCGCATATTTTTTGAGCAGGCTCACGAGCTGAGCCATGCCTATCTTGAGCTTAGCATGGTTACAAATCGAGTCGATCCGAGCCGAGCCGGCGAGCTTTTTGAACACCCCTACCTCATTGTCAACTCTTGATAGCATACGCTTTTCGAACTTATTGTTTGATGTAGGTGTTGCCTGACAGGCCAGAAAGATGTAGAGCCTCAGAGCTATTCAAATCAGCTATTGACTTGGTAAGTGAAATATTCCTACTAGAACTAATTTCTCTTAAGGAATCATTTAACATTTCAAAGTACGTAAATTGGCACGTGTGTATTTTCTCTTATATGGATCTGTTGAGTATCAGGTCAACCGGTCAAATGGTTTCCGGTTGAAACAGGTGGTTTTGGTACATGTTATAAAGGACCAAGTCGGTTTGCTTGACCAGCAAACACTTCTTGTCCACCATAAAAAAAACATATGAACAATAAATGTGCTAATCATGATTTAGAAACAATATTGTTACTACAATAATATAAATATTTTTCCATGCTAACGTGCAGGAAAAATTTGGTGCATCAACACACGCTCTGCTATTTAATCTGGAACTCAAGACGTTGCGGTAATATTTATGTGGATTTAATTTCAGATAAAATTCATATATGATGTCATAAATTTAGTTTTTTTTTTTTCTCTCTGAAAAATTGAACGGTTGGATTTGGCAGGCTAACCTTGGTCTTCTTGGTTTTCCACCAAAAGATTTACACTACCGATTTCTTTCTCAATTTACTCCGGTTTTTTATATTCGAATAAGAGAGTATTCCAAGGTGCTTCTTCTAATCTTATGATTTTATTTATTTAAATAACTTTTGTTTTTTATAATGTTTGGCATTACTTTGATGGACATTTTTACTTTAAAATGAAAAGACAGTGGCAGTAGCACCGTATATTGTGAATTACACCGGGGCCCTCTTCCACCAATACCCTGGTAAGAATATTAATCTAAACATTACTTTGATGACATGTTTCAGTCTGTAGAATTATATAAAATATAGAATTATAGAATTATATAAAATATAAAACGTGTTTTTTTTTGGTTTATTGCAACTATTGTTACAGGGCCCTGGCAGGTGATGCTTAAGCAAACAGATAATTCCTATGCTTGTTTTGCCGAAAGTGAAACCCGCTTCACACTTAATGAAGTAAGTGCGGAAGATAACTAGTCAAAATGGGTTTGAGTCAACAGGGTACATTTTGTGTCCGTCGGGGTTGACCCAGAACACTTTTTGTCCAATTTTTTAGAGTTAACTTGCCTGTAGTTTGTCCAATTATGTCAGTTCAGACCAAAATTCAAATTTGTACCAATTATGTCAGTTAAAAGAACTGCTAAGGGTACTTGGACTGAAGGAGGAACAAGGAAGCCAACTTGAGTTCCTTCGCAGGGGCTATAAGGTAAATTTTATCAGCCCATCAATCTCATTCCCATAATTATGTAATACACAAGCTATTTTTCTGCTAAATAACATACTTTTGCATATTTAATACACTCTGAGTCACTTTCTTATTTTACAAATTTTACCCTAAGACTTTGTGTTACATTTTGGTATGCAGTTAATCTCGGTTATCGGCCCCTCACCAAAATACCTCACGCGGACCCCTGGGGTTTCGGAGCTGCATTCGTGTCCGCAGGATGCGCGGGCTCGCACGAGTTCAACCAAATTCCAGCTCAGAAACCCATTTTTTGGACCCCCCCCCCATATCTCAACGCGATAAACGATATCTCATATATCGGTCCTTGACCGATAACCGATATTTTTCCGCATTAACCGCATAGTAATTTGGTGTGTTTTTTTAACTGACCCGTTTATGACAAATTTTTTTTCTTTTTTTTAACTGACCCGTTTATGACGCGGATAGATGGCAGTCTGACAAACCCATTATGGTGATAATTATGATCACAAAAATTATCTTATTTCAGTAATGTTTTATACAAAATAATTTAGGAAATTTTTCAGAATGTTTGACCTATTTACTTCTAAGCAGATTTTTTATTTTTCTCATTCAACCTGTTAGGTATTAAAGGTACCCAAATCAACATATTAATAGCTGTCTGTTTGGTATGAGCAGACCAAAGAAGAGCTGCTAAGGGTACTTGGACTGAAGGAGGAACAAGGAAGCCAACTTGAGTTCCTTTGCAGGGGCTATAAGGTAAATTTCTCATTTCTAGTATGTATATTTCTAGAAAGTACCAGGCTAATTTACTCATCTGCCCACATCATTTTGTTATGATTATCATTATTATAAATACATTGATGGTAATTCACAAGATGTTTCTTGGCTAAATTACTCATTTGTCCTTTATCATCATTATAAAATTCCAATAAACCGATGGTAACCACATGATGTTCTGTTTGTTATGTTCAAGGGTAATTTACACTTGTCTTCCCCACCTCATGAGAATTACGATATTTCTTCTCTCTAGAAGGCTTCCAGGCCAAGTTACTCATTTGGCCATTATCAGCACTACACATAAATTAATAGAATCCACAAGGGTGGGATAAGGCTTAGGTACCATGAGGTCCTGGGTTCGATTCCCACAAGGGGGGTTTTCCCAGATTTATTGGGTTTCCTCCTGAATTGGTGTATAGGCATTATGCCTAGTAGAGATGGATATGACCAGGTGGTTCCGCTCGTGGCACGATGATACTCCAGTGGTCTGTTAGTGATCCAAATTTGCCGTTAAAATTTCAAAAAAAAAAAAAAAAAAATCCACGAGATCTTTTTGTTAGTTGTGTTGAAGTGTGTTTTAGATATGTAGCAAGTTCAGTTTTATTCCGCCCATGAAAATTCCAAAATATTTTCTCCTGGAAAATATTCAGTATAAAGTACTCACTTTTGTTGATCCATGAGATTGTTTTTTTCTATTTTTCGGGTGTTGTAAATTGGATATCTAGTCAAACATTTTCCTCTAGAGTCAAAGTTTGCAATTTTCTTGAGACTGACCGAGCACATTTTTATACAGTAATCTATCTTTAAAGCAAATGATTTATAAAAATTTAGTAATCTATCTTTAAAGCAAATGATTTATAAAAATTTATGCATTTTTAATACACTGAGCAACTTTCGACCAATTTGATCCAATTGACATGTTTTCATTATTTTCATTTGTTTATCTTACGAATTTGACCCATAAAGTGTCACACCCCGATATTTTCACATATTACCGGTGGGCCCGGTGGGGAGTATCGTGACGTAGTTGATATCATCATGGTCAAACATACACAGAATAGCACAGCGTAAGTCTTGGAATATAAAATATTATTACAAACTCAAATGTCTGAAGGTGGATCATTACGGAATGTATAAAATGAAGTTTAGCAGACTTTATGACATCTTTAAGGATTTGCAAGATCCTCTTTTTCGACACCGAGCAACTCCCAGCCTATTACGAGTAGTACCTGCCACTTAGTCTTTTGAAAATACGTCAGTTTTCACTGGTAAATACAATTAACTAACTCTTTTGAAAAGTGTTTATGAAAATTGATTTAAGTGCACAAGGCACAAATCATTTATAACTTGGGACAATTATTTAAGATAATCTTGTATACAGATTTATATGTTTGTCATACAATTGAGGCCGGTTGGAAGCCGGTCATGATTAACCGACTCACCACTTATAGAACCCACAAAGGAGTTATCCCCAACATGTGGGTTTATATTTTAACATTTGCATCTGTCAGGTGTATGCCTACACCCCGCGCATAGGTCGTGGCCATTTTCAAATGAAATGAGCCGAGGATATCCAGGACACGGTCGAATTAACCCCCAAAGTTTATGTTATCAAACAAGACAGATTAAAACGGGTTATGTAAATTTATTAATCACAATCCGATTAAATGATTTCATACCCGACCAAGTGGTATTATTATAATACCATATCCCAAGCTCGTATAAGGGAAAATAAGTTAAAAGTATTTACCTGAGCTAATACTTGATTCACAGCAAAATAACTCAGTCGTATTCAATCTATCTAAATGCAGGTAGCTTTTACCGGATGGCTCTAGTCTGGAATGATGGTAATATATAACCAATTCAGAATGCTAACGGGTCTTATTTAGGTCATGGACCTAGACCGGCTAACTTAAAGTTTTTAGAAACGGTACGATACGCTAGATTAAGCGGTGACCGGAATTGAATGTGATTTAGACCCGACAAGTTTGGATACTTATATAATATGGGTAAACTAAATACATTCTGGATTTTGAAGATTTAATAATAAGGTTAAACCCGTTTCGGCTATTTTATGTAAACTAGTCACATAAACCGATCCGAACGCATAAATGCGTAACGAGTAACCAAATGAATTATATATAGGTCTCATGTGTTATTATGCTTAAAATATGCTAATACATCAGTAAGATGTCAACATTTATGCCCAAGAAGTATTTAAAACCATTTTAAGTCCCGTAAGGGCATTTTGGTAATTTTAATACTTATAAAAGAGATTCTATAACAAAATGAAGTTCTGGTCTTTTGAAATCAGTAAAAGTATTTAATTTATCACATTACATCAGTAAGATATTATATATATGTGAAATTTACTATTTATGACCAAACTATGCCCTGAAAGGGCATTTTGGTCATTTCACATAGGCTTTTAAGGGCATTTTTGGAAACCTTAGTTCATAACTTATACCTACTTTAATAATATTTAAATTTGTTTAAAAATTCAGTAGGTAACAAGTCTTAGATGTTAAATATGGTTTTAAACCATACTATGCACGTAATTAGTGTAAAACTCGCTAATTGACGATAATCAAGATGTTTATGTAAATCTGAGATTTTGATCAGTTTTAAACGCTCAAAATAATTTATTTAATGTATGAAATCAGTAGGAAAAGGTTTGGCATTTAAATCATTTGTTAATCTCATTTTATGCCTAAAAAGGGTATTATCGTCATTAACCGAATTACACAAGAACTCTATGTTTTAAACAGATTATAATCTGACCAAAAATCTTAAAATTCCTTAAAAATAATATCTTAACAGTAGGTAATGAGTTTTGGTTCAAAATCCAAGTTTAAACATGTATAATGCATGATATCGCAAATTAATTAATAAAAAGCTTCTAATTACGATATCGCGAACAACTCCTGTTTGAGACCAAGAACTGATGTCAAATTTTTCGGGACAAGCTTATATATCAGTAGCAAAGGTTTTTGTCCACTCACATTTCTAAAAATCTCATTTGTATGACAAAAGGGCATTTATGGCATTTATAAGCATATTAACAATCGAGTGCATATAATTCAAACTACTAAAGACCAAGCAATATAACTCTATAGGGTTATACTACTGAGCAATGTGGTCCTAATGGAAGCTTAAAACATGGGAGAATTAAGCTTGAACATGTCAGAACTGAAAGTTAAAGCAAAAGTCAAGCTTTTGCGACTTTCGGTTATAAACTGACCTTAAACTGATAATTGCCGTGTTAGGACTGATTAAACATGTTCTAATATTAATTACCAGGTCATTAGAATGTTAAAATATAATTTAGAACCTCTGTTTTATTAATTTAATTCATTTTTAAACTTTCTGTCCAGTTTGACTTTTGTCAAACTAGTTTGACCCGACAATTAACTAGTCAAACGAAATAATTAGGAGGTGCCCTTTTAAGGGTTAATCACATACCTTAATATGGTTCCATAACCACTTTCGTTTCGGTCAGTGGCTGGACCATATGTGATTAAACCGAAAGTCAAAGCTTAATTACGATATGTTTGACTTTGTGGTTTTTAAGCTAATTAAATGGACTAAGCAGGGATTAAGACTCTTACTAATGGTCCTTCCTATCTTTTCTACACTTGAAATTCTTCTCCTAAAGCTTGCAAGTTCCAGAGATGATTGTTTTGAAAGTTGTTGCAATGAAGTGCATAAGAACAATGAACTAGTGCCTCTTATATAGTAATTTGCCATGTCCCTAGATGATTGCAGTTGTTAAGGAGGTCCCTAGGATCACCCCAGGTGTCCTAGTGGTTTAATAAGACCGACAAACAGCCCCTGGTATCATTTCTAATGAGTTAAAGTCGGTTCTGAACATAAACCTGCAGCTGGCAGTTATTTTCTGAACTGGTAAGGGTATGGCTACCCGCGACGGGCAAAGCCTTAGTCCTTCATGGGTCGCCACAGCCTCAAATGAGTTTCCAAAGTTGGCAGCTTTAGTTCTTATGCTCTAAAACTCAATATAACTTTCATTTTTGGCATATAAGGCCCTTGTAGTTAGTTTGTAGAGGTTCAAGGGAGTATAACCAAACTCCGTTAGGCTCGGTTTCGTTAAATATCACTATAAACACAAGTCTCATCAATTTGATGCTTTTCACCCAAAGTCTTGAAAACTTGCTTAACGATCTTGAAACCACGTGAAATTTATACCACTTATTCTTGAGAGTATTTTTGAATATTTCGAAGCCTCGGTTTCGTTAAAAGGTCACTCAGAGGTAAGAATTAACATGTTGACACGTTTAACCCTTTTAGTTTTATAATCTTCCGATTATTTTCACAAACGGCTTCTTTTATCCAATTAATCACTCGTTTAAGAATATATTCTTCACGTATGGTCATTCAGAGGCTCAAGTTTGGCATGTTGACACTTTTAGTCCTTTCGCATACATATTTTCACCGTTTGTCAACTTTAGTGCTTTTAAACTCAATTTTTCTCATATTTAGAGTTTAGGACACGTGTCCTTATATAATTGGACATGTTTTTACATGGTGTTCCATCCTCACCCCCTTAAAAGAAATCTCGACCCCGAGATTTACTGGAATAAGTGAGGGTACTTCTTTCGCATTGTGGACTCAACTTCCCACTTATATTCGGGGCCTCTACGGGCATCCCATTTGACATTTACTATAGGCACATGCTTCCTTCGGAGCTTTTTAACCTGACGATCCTCGATCAATATAGGTCTTTCAACAAACCTCAGGCTTTCATCAATTTGTACGTCTTTATGAGACATAGCTAGCGATTCATCAGCTAGACATTTCTTGAGATTACAGATGTGGAACACATTATGAAATCCATTCAGCTCTTCAGGCAAGTTTAGCTTATAAGCTACACTGCCGACACATTCGATAATCTCGAATGGTCCGATATATCTAGGGCTTAACTTGCCCTTCTTACCAAAACGCATCACACATTTCCCAGGGTGATACTTTTAGTAAGACTTTATCGCCAACCTCAAACTTTAGAGGTTTTCGCCTCTTATCAGCATAACTTTTCTGCCTATCCCTGGTAGCTTTCAGGCGATCACGAATCTGGACAATCTTGTCCGTTGTTTCAAGAACTATATCAGGTCCTGATAACTGAGCTTCTCATACTTCTGCCCAACAAACAGGCGTTCTACATTTTCTACTATACAATGCCTCAAAAGGCGCAGACTGAATGCTAGTATGGTAGCTATTGTTATAGGAGAACTCGATCAACGATAGGTGGTCATCCCAGCTACCTTCCAAATCAATAACACATGCACAAAGCATGTCTTCCAAGTTTTGAATTGTACGCTCACTTTGTCCATCTGTTTAAGGATAATCAAATCATGAATTGTATTATTGATAATAATAGGAGATTACGATAGATTATATAGATAAATAAATTACATTCTAAACCCTCTATTATTAAACTAATTCTGTCTTAACTATTAAGTCTAATATTCCCCCGCAAGTTCAGGGCGGGGAACGACCTGCAACTTGGATCTTAACAGCAGAAATCGTTGAGAGGGTAACGGTTTGGTAAACACATCAGCAATTTGATCATTTGTAGATATGAACTTGACATTAAGATTGCCCTGAGCAACTTGTTCACGGAAAAAATGGTAATCGACCTCTACATGCTTAGTACGAGCATGAAAAACGGGATTCGCAGAGAGATAGGTTGCACCAAGATTATCACACCAAAGAGTCGGAGATTGATGAACTATTCCAAGTTCCCGAAGAAGCGACTTTAACCAGATCAGCTCAACAACAGTGTCAGCAATGGCCTTATATTCGGATTCTGTAGACGATCGAGAGACAGTTCTTTGTTTTCGAGCAGCCCAAGAAATCAAATTAGAGCCTAAATAGATAGCAAATCCCCCCGTGGAACGACGATCGATGGGGCAGCCTGCGCAGTCAGAATCCGAGTATGCGTGAATATCTTGAGTCCAATGAGAGTCAGAGAAGGCCTGTAACCTGGAACCTGTGTCATGACGAAAGTATAATCCAAGCTGAACTGTGCCCTGAAGATACCGCAAGATACGTTTCACAGCAGCCCAATGATTTTCAGTCGGAGAATGCATAAACTGACAAACTTTGTTGACAGCAAAGGCAATGTCAGGTCTAGATAAGGTAGCATACTGAAGAGCACTAACAATTTGGCGATATTTGGAAGGGTCCTCAAGAGGAGGACTATCATCAGGTAACAACTCATGAGAGGTGCTCATAGGAGAAGACACAGGTTTACAATCCACCATACCAGCCCTGTGAATAATATCCAAAACATACTTACGTTAAGATAGAAGCAAATTGGAACCATGACGAAGAACTTCAATACCCAAGAAATAATGTAATGGACCAAGATCCTTAACAGCAAACTGAGAGCTAAAACGACCAATGATGTCACGGATAGCAGTATCATTATTACCAGTAACGATGATGTCATCGACATAAACAAGCACATACACAATAGTGCCTCGGGAATTCAAGATAAATAGGGATGGATCAGTTTTGGATCCATAAAAACCAAGCTGCTGAAGTGCTTGAGACAGCCTAGTAAACCAAGCCCGGGGAGCTTGTTTAAGGCCGTATAGTGATTTGTGCAAGAGGCATACATGATCAGGTCTCGTAGAGTCAATAAAACCAGGAGGTTGCTTCATATAAATTGTTTCTTTAAGATCACCATGCAGGAAGGCATTCTGAACATCTAGTTGACGAGTAGCCCATTTGTTTGTCACAGCCAGTGAAAGAACAGTACGTATAGTGGCCGGTTTGACAACCGGACTAAATGTTTCATGATAGTCAACTCCCGGTTGTTGATGAAAACCCTTAGCCACCAAACGAGCCTTGTAACGACTTATCTTCCCAGTAGGATCTGTTTTCAACCTGTAAACCCACTTACAATCAACCACATTAGCATTTTTGACAGGTGGAACTAATGACCAAGTACCATTCTTATGCAAAGCCGCCAACTCTTCAGCCATGGCATGACGCCACTCAGAAGACTTATTAGCAACGGTAAATGAGGTAGGTTCGGTAGGTATAGGCGAGGAGGTGGTAGTGGTGTATGCAGAAGGGTTGTATCGTGTGGGTTGTTTAGGGTGTGGCCTAAGGTTAGGTGGGCGGGTTCAGGGTGGTGGGTCGGGATTTGTAGAGGCATGGGTTGTATGGATAGGGTTGGCTTGAGTGGATTGTGCGGCTGAGGTTGAAGATGGTGAGGATGATTCAGTTGAGATGGTTGGAGAAGAGGGACCAGGTTCTGAAGATGCAGAATGGTCGGTGACGGGTTGGCTGAGTGGATCGGTGATAGGTTGGCTGGGTGGATCGACTAGGTCATCGGGTATAAATGGTGGTGGGTCAGGAAAGTTGGACACGTAGGACGGTTCGGGTGGGGAGGGAGTCGGGTGGATAGGTGGTTTGTGGTAAGGGAAAACATGTTCATTGAAATGAACATGTCGGGAAATGTACACACGTTCAGTAGTTGGATCAAAACAACGATATCCATGGTGAACAGGGCTGTATCCAAGAAAGACACATGGGGTGGACCGAAAATCAATTTTATGGTGATTGTAGGGACGAAGATATGGAAAGCATTGACACCCAAATACACGAAGAAATGAATAGTCAGGTTTTCGTTTGTAAAGTTGTTCAAATGGAGATTTATTTGAAGATACATAAGAGGGAAGCCGATTGATGAGATATACAGCAGTTTCAAAGGCAAAGTGCCAGAAGCGTTGAGGAAGATGGGACTAAGCTAAAAGGGTGAGTCCAGTTTCCACAACATGACGATGGCGACGCTCCACAGTGCCATTTTGTTCACTAGTATGAGGACAGGAGCGTCGGTGAATAATACCAATACTAGTAAGAAACTGGGTGAGACTTCGGAATTCCCCTCCCCAATCAGTTTGAAGACCTTTTAATTTAGTTTTAAATTGTCGTTCTGCCATGTTTATAAAATTGATTAATGTGGAACGAACATCAGATTTGTGCACTAAGGGGTAAATCCACATATATTTAGAGTGGTGATCAACACACAACAAAAAGAACCGATAACCATCAACTGATAAAAGAGGAGCAGGACCCCAAACATCACAATACACTAAATCCAAAACATTTGTACTACGAAAACTGGAATTAGGTAAAGATAATTTGGAAGACTTGCCCATTTGACAAGAATTACATAATGCAGAAGACAATTTATTTGAAATAGGTAAAGAACAATGCGACAAAATAGAACGAAAAACACGATCATGAGGATGTCCTAAACGTTGATGCCAGATAGTGGTAGATGCTTTAACGGCAGTAAATGCAACTTTAGGAAGAGATTGAAGGCGAGGCAACCGGATGGAGTAAAGACCCTGTTCACTTGGACCCGTTAGGAGGGTGGTGTGTGTAGACTCGTCTTTTACAACAAAATAAGACGAGTGAAATTCAAAAAAGACATCATTATCATGACAAAATTGTTGGACAGACAAAAGGTTCTTTTTAAGATCTGGAACATGAAGTATGTTGTTAAGATTAAAGGTTTTATGTGGAGAGTAAATTTTGGAAGAACCAATATGGAAAATAGGTAGTGATTTACCGTTACCAATAAGTAAAGAGTCATTACCATAGTAGGCTTCAGGGTTGTCAATGGCAGCATAATCCTGAGTCGCATGGCCATTACATCCAGTGTCAGGGTGCCAAGTAAAGCCAGTAGGAGCGTTGCCATCCGAGTGAGCAGCGAAATTAGCTTGAGTCGGCTGATTAGGACACTGAGTTGGAAGATGGCCTATTCCACATCTGTTGCAATGACCATATACCGTATTTTGAGTGGAGGCCCAACTAAACTGTCTGGTAGTAGTGTCCCTGGAGTGATTTTGGTTTTGTGGTGCCCTTGTGTTGCCCCTTGTAAAGACGCGTCCACGACTGCCACAATTGTTAGTGGTTGATGACCGTGATGTATAATAAGCCTATGAGTTATGGTTTGATGGAGAGGCTATTGGCTGAAGTTGATAACCCAATTGGGCAGCCAACAGTTGAAGATTGTTGAGTTGAGTTTGAATAGCATCAATGGACGGTGTGACAGAGGGTAGGACAGCCATGGGTGGGGTGGCCGTAGGTGGTGTTGCAGCCATAAAAGCTTGCGGATAAGGGGTGGAGGCGGTGGGTAGGCTGTGGATTTTGGCGATCATGTAATCATGATCACTTAGAAGACCATGTAGATCGGTAAAGGCAACTGGTGGAGTACGAGCAAGGAGGTTTGCTTTCAGCCCATTGTATTCTTCTCTAAGACCGGACACAACAAGCATGACCAGATCCTTGTCCTTGATGGGTTATCCAATATTTGCAACTGCAGTGGCATATTCTTGTGCTCGACACAGATAATCAGCCGGTTTTTCATCGGCTTTCATAGTGATCCGGCGGAGTTGGCTTTTGAGTGTAAACTCATGAGATGAACTGATTGGTGCGTAGGCACGTTCCAGGGACAGCCAAACTTCACGAGATGTTCGGCCTTGAACATGTTGAAAAGATGATTCTGAGACGCTGGAGATTATAAGCATGCGAACATGCACATCATTGGCAATCCATGAGGCATAACTTGGATTGTTTGTGACAGCATCACCGGTTGTTACACTTTTTGGTGGACACGGTATAGTACCATTAACATAGCCAAACAAATTGTGGGAAATTAAAAAGGGTTCAACCAAGGATCGCCAATGTCCATAATTTGTAGGTTTTAGGGTAAAAGAAAACTTGTGGGAGAAGTGAGTAGTCTTTTCTTGATTTGTAAAAGTGGTTATTGCAGCCATGGTAATCGAACAGGGTTCTGATTTTGGTTGTTGTTGGCCAGAAGTATCGTCGGCAGGATTTGTAGAGGCGGCAGCAGTAGGGTTGCTGGCCACAATTGAATGGTGGCTGCAGTAGGGTTAGGGCCGACAGGTTTGGGGGAGATCTTTGATTTGGCTCTGATACCAAATCAAATCATGAATTGTATTATTGATAATAATAGGAGATTACAATAGATTAGATAGATAAATAAATTACATTCTAAACCCTCTATTATTAAACTAATTATGTCTTAACTATTAAGTCTAATAAGGATGATAAGCAGTACTAAAGTTCAAACGAGTGCCTAAAGATTGTTGGAAACTTTTCCAAAAGTGAGAAGTGTATCTAGTATCTCTATTGGATATAATAGATACCGGCACTCCGTGGAGAGATACAATCTTATCCACGTACAACTGAACTAGCTTGTCGGAGCTATGAGTCTCCTTGATGGGTAAGAAATGTGCTGACTTAGTCAGTCTATCAACTATGACCCATATACTATCATTTCCATGCCTTGTTTTAGGTAACTTGGTTATAAAATCCCTGGTTACCATATCCCACTTCCATGTGGGAAGTTCTGGCTGTTGTAACAGACCTGACGACTTTTTTTTTTTTTTTTGATGTTCAGCTTTAATCTGAGCACAAGTCAGGCACTTAGCTACATGTGTGGCTATAGATTTCTTCAAACCTATCCACCAATAATTAGCTTTCAAATCTTGGTATATCTTGTCACCTCTAGGGTGAACTGAGTATTTGGAATTTTGAGCTTCCTGGAGGATTATATCTCGAATCCCCCATGAATAGGAACCCAGATCCTTCCATTCATTCTGAGGATTTTATCTTTTCCAGGTGCTAACTGTTCAGCAGTTACACCTAACTTTTCACTTGGAAAGTTAGCTTCCAAAACAGCTTCTTTCTGAGCAGCTAACAGCCTTTCATTCAAGCTGTTTTTGAGTTCAACGCTCTTGGCATTAATCCTTATGGGTTTAACTCTTTCCTTTCGGCTTAGAGCATCAGCGACTACACTCGCTTTGCCAGGATTTAGCGAATTTCACAATCGTAGTCGTTTGTAGTCTGCATCCAACGACGCTGTCTCATATTGAGATCTGTTTGATTGAATAAGTGTTGGAGACTTTTGTGATCCGAATATATCACACATTTAATTCCATATAGATAATGTCTCCACAATTTTAGTGCGAATACAACGGCACCCAACTCCAAATCGTGGGTGGTGTAATTCTTTTCGTGCACCTTTAATTGTTGTGATGCATAGGCAATCACCTTGCCTTTCCGCATAAGTACACAACCCATACCGGTGTGTGTAGCATCATAGTACACGACAAACTCTTCTATTCCTTCGGGGCAATGTTAACACCGGAGCATTGCTCAATTTTTTTTTAAGAATCTCAAAAGACTCTTGTTGTTTTGGACCCTATTCAAACTTTACATTCTTGCGGGTCAGAGAAGTCAATGGTGCAGCTATTCTTGAGAAGTTCTTAATGAATCTTCTATAATAACCATCAAATCTCAGAACGCTGCGAAATTCTGTTGGTGTCTTTGGTGCCTCCCAGTTCATAATGGTTTCTATTTTAGCGGGATCTACTTGGATACCATGCTTGCTAACTACATGTCCAAGAAATTGGACTTTACGAAGCCAAAACTCATACTTAGCGAACTTAGCATACAGTTTCTCCTGTCGAAGCAACCCTAAAATACACCGAAGGTGTTTCTCGTGATCATCCTGATTACGAGAATAAATAAGTATGTCGTCTATAAAGACAATGACAAACTTATCTAAGTATGGCTTGCAGACTCTATTCATGAGGTCCATGAATGCTGCTGGTGCATTAGTGAGCCCGAAAGGCATCACTAAGAACTCATAATGTCCATACTTTGTACTGAACGCTGTCTTAGGTACATCTTCAGTTTTAGCCTTGAGTTGATGATACCCAGATCTTAAATCGATCTACGAGAAGAAGCTTGCCCCTTGGAGTTGGTCAAATAAGTCGTCGATCCTTGGCAAAGGATAACGATTCTTGATCGTTACCTTGTTTAATTCAGGATAAACAATGCATAAACGCATTGATCGATCCTTCTTTTTCACAAACAATATAGGAGCTCCCCAAGGTGAAGAGCTGGGTTGTATGAAACCCTTTTTTCAGTAAGTCATCCAATTGAGTCCTGAGCTCTTTCATTTCTGTAGGTGCTAACCGATATAGAGCTTCTGAAACAGATACGGCTCCTAATAGGATGTCAATCCTAATTCTACTTTTTCTCTCAGGGGGTAAACAGGGTTGATCGTCACTTGTGCCATGTAAAGGACACATTTGCTTTACGAGTGCATGGATGCCTTAAGTAGAGACACCTACTTAGGCATTCCTATAATGGATATCTTCTTTGAATGCCACTAGCTGACTTTAGTACAATATGACCATTGGAATATCTTAGTGGTTTCATGCATTAAACCTCCATACTGATCAGGCATGGAAGCAATCTATGGGACGCACTAGGTTACGCCAATCCTCATGTGGTGCTTTTATCAAACATAGTTGGCACTCGCAATTGATAGAAATCAATGAGAAATAATTAAAATAACATATATTATCATACTCCATATAGGGAAAGAGTACTTCAGAATTTTCAGAAGAATCATCGTCGAGAATAGAAGAGACGGTCTCTGTGGTTTCATTGGTAAGTCCTACCTTACTTAGTATCTGGAGTTCTTAAGTATCATCAAAAGTTTGCTAAGCTTATGGTCTATAAAAGACTTATTATTGCCTGTATTAAAAACAGGACACTGAGCAGAAATTATCATTGATAAATGATAAGGAATGTACCTGATGATATTATTAATATGTACTGCCTCTGGCATTCATCAGGTAGTTCAGGCATTTCCCTTCTTAGCCTCTTAAGGCTTCTTGGTTTTATTTGGGCAATTAGTTTTGATGTGCCCTATTCCATTGCAACCATAGCAGGTTGCGTCTTTTATGTTTTGGCACTCCAAAGTTTTGTGACCTTCTTTATTACAGATTCCACAAGGCTTGGCTTGTGAATCTAAAGTACATTTCCCTTTAGTCGCCCTCTTTGGGTAGCGAGTCCTTATATGCCCCTTCTCACCACAACCATAGCATGTGGCGTCTTTCAAGTCCTTGCATTCATGAGTCTTGTGACCCATCTTCTTGCATCTGGCACATCTCCTGATCTGCTTATGGAAACATTTTTCGAGGTGCTGTTTCCCGCAGATTTTACATTTTGGTTTTGCCTCATTTGGCTGAGACTTGTTATAGTTTGAACCAGTCTTACCCTTTTTGTAACCCATATTTGGGGTATTATTGTAACGACTCTCATCAAAAGTCATAATTATTTAATTAATTTGACCAATAGGAAACCCTAATTAAGAAACCCAAGTGATTCTGAACAAACCCTAAAATTTTCAGAATAATCGGAATCAGGATCAGGGCCCCTAAAACTCAGGGGGGGTAAACCCTAGTCGGTAATATCCTTACAGTTTGCTGTAGGAATGGAATTACGTCGAAATCTGACTCACCAAAGCTATAAAAGACACGTACCTACTCTACCCTAGAAGTAACCTGTCGCGCCACGCGACAGGATTAAGAGGACCCCTTGCGTGGCGCGAGGGGGACGGTTTTTCATATATAAATACTAGGCAGTGGGACTTGATTCTGGGAGTTGAAACGACGCTTAAATTCACTTTGTGCGCTGAGATAAGCTCTGTTTATCACAATTAACACACACAGGCACTAAATCGACGCCGCAATCAGGGTATTAGCTCGATCGCTATTACGATTCATTGTCCGATCGATTAATATATCCAATGGATGTTTAAGTGCCGCCCACATTAGGGTTATACTTTATCGTTCGTCATTAATTTGACGGATCATCGTTAATTCGATGGATGAAGTATTATACTTTATCGTTCGTCGTTAATTCGACGGATCATCGTTAATTCGATGGATGAAGTATTGCACTTTGTCATTCGTTGTGAGAATTTGATCTCGTGAGTTATCGTAAATGCTAGATTAATTACTAACACCGAATTGTGTGCTTGTTATTAAATTTAGGATAAAAGGCTAAATCAGTAGGCCAAACTCTGCCCGTATAAATCTGCAATGTGAGTCATTCTCCTTTTCTCACAGTTTGTGAGTCATTCTCTTTTTATCAACTATTTTACAATACCTCAAATTATTTTCAAGGTTATAATTACAGGGACTAAGTCGTGGATATCTTAAATTACTGGTTAGTGGGGTATTGTGCACGTTACTAATTTCTCCCAGTTAGGTTCATTGACCTACTCGGGATAATCACTGTTAGGTTCATTGACCTACATGGATAATCATCACTATTTAGGTTCATTGATCTAAATAGTGGTATGACCATCGTCACCATTGTGACATGTCACCATTGTGACAGAATGCCAGATAAAAATAAGATAGAAGCCATTGTAATCGATCTTATGCTGTAATTAAAAACTATGCATCATTATGCAAAATAGAATGATTCACTCAGTATTTCCCGCTGACAAAACTTTTTCAAACATGTTTCAGGTGACCTGTTATGAATCAGGAAAAGTGCCATATAGCACTACAAGCTCATGGAAGTGGCTCAATATAAAATAAAGAAACATGTTTTGTAAAATAAAGGATTTCTTAGTGAAATCAAATGATTGTAAATTACCGGGTTTTATCCCGCGTTGTGAAATAAAATAATCGGGAAATATTTACATTTTAAAGGATCCTGATGAAACCTTCCGCTGTCAAACTCAATTAATTAAATACCACGGGAATTTCTGTCTCGCGGCTCCTGGAACGAGTCAAACCGGGTCGGGGGCCGTGACAGAAATAAGGTGGTATCAGAGCCACTTATCGAGCCACTGATTTAAGCCAATTAAGTATTTAGAAATACTTAATAATTTTTTATTAATTGCTATTTTATGATTATGTGTTTTATTATCTAATTAACTATATACAGTATGGGCAGATCTTTATATGCTAACTAATGTAGCAATTAATACAATTTTTTTTTAATTTGATTCAAGTTTAGCATTTTTATTTATCTACAGTCTAGGAACTTTATAAATAAATTTACAAATAAAACCTAGTGTGTTTTAATTTTTAGTTGTTTTGATAATTACCCAATATGAAATACTATTTAAAAAGTTGTTTTATAAAATTTTGTTATGACTTAATAATTGTGTGTATTTTGCTAAACAGCATGAGTGACTTGTCTGACGTCCTCCAGAAATTAAATCTCTATCCAGTAAGAATAGAGGTTTCCAGAGATTTCAACAGATATATTCCAGACATAGAAGGACCTATAGAATTCAACACTTTACCTCTTAAGAAACCTAAGCCTAAGAAAATGGAAATTGGGGAAAGCTCTAGGCAAATTGAGAGGTTACCATCTCAAGAAGAACTAGATTTTATAATGGCAACCGATGATGCTATTGAGCCTATTAATGAAAATGATTTTATTTATCCTCTTGAAACACAACTACCAATGAATTTACAACCAGCTATTCCAAACCCTTCAATCCACTCGTAAACAGACGAATGGTGGAATAATGAAATACTGCTACAAACCATCCCTATAAGCTTTTTCCTAAATTTAAACCAGAACCTTTACTACATCCACCAATGAGTAACGAGAATAGGGCTGAACTTCGTTATTTTAACAAAGAATTAATGGATGCTGAGAATAGGATCCAAGAGATTTTGGGACAGATCTCCTGGAAATACGATAAGAAGGAACGCCGTTACTAGAATATCATCTGACAAAAGGATAGGGGATTTATAAAACTGTGGTTATGTAATAGTAATAGTAAAATCGGTATGTGTAAAATAAATAATAAAACGGTTGTATATAGAAGCATGATATAATCTATAAAACAAACGAAATTTTAGAAAATTTACAATTTTGTTGTATATTTGTTTACGTGATTATGTGCAATTAATTGTGACATTGGATTATTTCTTTTATACTAATTATTTATTTATAAATTAGTTATTAGATGGAAAACGCTAATAATGAACCAGCTAATGAGGTTAATCAATCTGAGCAACAACCGGGGGATCAATTTATGACTAGGCAAGATATAGAAAATATCGTTGCTCAAGGGATAGCCAACGCTATTCCAAGAATAGTTGCTCAAGGGATAGCCAATGCTATTCCATCAATCGTTGCTGCTATTAAAAATCCAATCGAAACGCAACAAATTGTTCCTAGTAAACGTATTTCTGAAGATAACTTCAGTAATAGTGTAAACGGCGGCAATAATCATGTTAATCATGATAATAAACCACGGCAAGCTCCGCTCCCTAAGAAAAGGAAAGCTGCAACGCCTGGTTGCACTTACAAAGAATTTCTTGCTTGTAAACCCATTGAGTTTGCAGGCAATGAAGGAGCGACTGCGGCACTGCGTTGGTTAGAGAAAACTGAGGCAGTAATTGCCATAAGTAAATGTGCTCCGGATGATCAGGTCATGTATGCGTCAAACCTTTTCAAAGAAGTGGCGCTAGAATGGTGGAATATGGTGTTACAAGCTAAAGGAAGAAATAGGGCTTATGCTATGAATTGGGAAGAATTCAAGAGTTTTGTAGAAAGAAAATTCTGTCCTGATTATGAAAAGGAACAAATGACAAATAAGTTTTTAACCCACCGGATGGTGGATGTAGATTGTCGAGGGTATACTACGACATTCTTCGAATATGCTCGAGTGGTACCAACCCTGGCTTCGCCAGAGCCGATACTTATTTCTCGTTATGTTTGGGGATTGATTTCCGAAATCCGTAATATCGTCAAGGCTGCGAAACCTCATACGATTGATGATGCAGTAGAATTAGCCAATACTATGACAGACGAGCTAGTACGGACAAGAGAAGAAAATAGAAGGAAGGAAGTGGCCCAAAAGATTACCCAAGAATTTCGTTCGGGTAACCATAACAATTTCAAGAAAGGAGGGAATGGGCAATCTTCTACTAGTTCATTTTGCAATTTTTGCAAAAGGAAGCATTTTGGAAGATGCAAAGGATATTGCAACTTTTGCAAGATTCCAGGGCATCAAGAAGAAGACTGTAGGAGGAAGAAATTTTCAGTTTGCTACAACTGTAGAGAAACTGGACATCTTAGGCCAGATTGTCCAAAATTGAATAAACCATTTGACCATCAAGCCAAACCAGCAGAAGGAGCAAAAAGGAATGTAAGAGCCTTCCAACTAACTGCTAAGGAAGCAGAAATGATTCCAGATGTGATAGCCGGTACGTTCTTAGTTTACAGTGTTTACAAAAAAGTATTATTTGACTCTGGTGCAAACCAAAGTTTTAGAAATACTTCATTCTGCCAAATTCTTAATCTACTTTTAACTAGTATTAGGCAAATTTCTATATTAGAAACGGCAGATGAGAATTTAGTTAAAATAAATAAGGTTCTGCAAAATGTAGAAATAGAACTTTTAAGTCATAAATTTCATGCAACCATATTGGTTGAATTCGATGTTATGTTAGGAATAAAATGATTAGTAGAACAACTATTTTCGAATAATCTATGATAAGAATTCCATAGAAATTTGTGCAATTCACTGGAGAAGTAATAATGATTACAGGAGATAAGCCATGTAAACCCATAAAATTCATATCTAATGAAAGTTGTTAGTTATGAACGAAAGTAAGGAATAGTATATATGATTTCAGTAATCATTAATACTAAAGATAAGGAAATTAAGGAAATTTCTATAATTTCAGAATACCCAGATGTATTTCCAGAAGATTTACCTGGATTACCACCAAGTAGGGAGATAGAATTTAAGATTAATCTAAATTCCAGGAATTTTACCAATAAGCCAGGGAACCTTATCGGTTAGCACAATATTGACTGTTAAGAAAAAAAATATGGTTCAATAAGAATGTGTATTGCTTATAAAGAATTGAATAAAGTTACAATTAAGAATCGATACCCATTCCTTAGAATTAATGATCTATTCGATCAATTCCAGGAAGATAAATAGTTTCTAAGATCGACTTATGTTCCGAATATCATCAATTGAAAGTATCAGAGGAAGATGTACCTAAGACTATTTTAAGAACTAGGTATGGTCATTACGAGTTTACAGTCATACCCTTCGGATTAACGAATGCACCTGCAGCATTCATGGACATGATGAATATGATCTGTAAATCATATGTGGATAAATTTGTAATTGCCTTTATCGACGATATACTTATTCCAAAAAGTTAGGAAGAATATTACCAGCAATTGCATGCACTCTTAACTTTGTTAAGAAAAGAAAAGTTGTACGCCAAATTCTCAAAAGTGTGAATTTTGGTTACAAGAAGTACAATTCTTATGACACATGGTAAATCATGAAGGTATTCACGTAAATTCTGCTAAGATAGCGGCAATTACCAAATGGAAGATTTCTCAATCAGCAATGGAAATTAGGAGTTTTGTAGGTTTAGCCGGATACTACAGGTAGTTTATTAAGGATTTTCCAAAATAGCTGTATCATTTACTAAGCTAACCTGTAAAACAATTAAGTTTGATTAGAATTCTAAACAAGAAGAAGCCTTTAGGATCTTAAAGTATAAATTAACAAAAAATTCCCCAATCCTAGCCTTACCAGAAGGAACTGAAGATTTTGAAGTATACGGTAATGCTTCAAAGCTAGGATTTGGATATATGTTAATGCAACGCAAAAAGGTAATTACATATGCAACAAGGTAATTGAAAAAGAATGAAGGAAATATACCACTCATGAGTTAGAATTAGGAACTACAATTTTGCCTTAAGATTTGGAGACATTATAAAAGTAAGGGTACTATCTATACGGATTATAAGAATTTAAGATATATATATATTTTGGGCAAAAAGAATTAAACATGAGGCAAAGGAGATGGATGAAAATCCTAAAGTGATTACAACTGTGATATTTATTATTACGAAGAAAAGGTTGAAGACAAATATAGATCGCCAGAAGAGTTATACAGATAATAGAGGAAAGCAGTTGGAGTTCGAGTTGGAGACAAAATATAATTGAAAGTATCTCCTTGGAAAGGAGTTGTTAAATTCGGAAAGAAAGGAAAACTAAGTCCAAAGATACGTAGGACCATTTTCAGTGATTCAACGTATAAAGACTAGTTGCTTATCGTTTACAACTACCAGAAGAATTAGCTGGAGTACATGATGTATTTCATGTATCCAATCTCAAGAAATGTCTATCAGATGAATCTTTGGTATTACCTTTCCAAGATATAAAGGTAAACAAATAGTGTTAGTATAAGTAAAGTGGGATTCAAAGATAGGACCCTAATATACTTGGGAACTGGAATCCGAAATGAAGGGAAAGTATCGTCATTTATTTTCGTAAATCTCGAGGACGAGATTTTTATTAAGTTGGGGAGAATGTAACGACTCTCATCAAAAGTCATAATTATTTAATTAATTTGACCAATAGGAAACCCTAATTAAGAAACCCAAGTGATTCTGAACAAACCCTAAAATTTTCAGAATAATCGGAATCAGGATCCGGGCCCCTAAAACTCAGGGGGGGTAAACCCTAGTCGGTAATATCCTTACAGTTTGCTGTAGGAATGGAATTACGTCGAAATCTGACTCACCAAAGCTATAAAAGACACGTACCTACTCTACCCTAGAAGTGACCTGTCGCGCCACGCGACAGGAATAAGAGGACCCCTCGCGTGGCGCGAGGGGGACGGTTTTTCATATATAAATACTAGGCAATGGGACTTGATTCTGGGAGTTGAAACGACGCTTAAATTCACTTTGTGCGCTGAGATAAGCTCTGTTTATCACAATTAACACACACAGGCACTAAATCGACGCCGCAATCAGGGTATTAGCTCGATCGCTATTACGATTCATTGTCCGATCGATTAATATATCCAATGGATGTTTAAGTGCCGCCCACATTAGGGTTATACTTTATCGTTCGTCATTAATTTGACGGATCATCGTTAATTCGATGGATGAAGTATTATACTTTATCGTTCGTCGTTAATTCGACGGATCATCGTTAATTCGATGGATGAAGTATTGCACTTTGTCATTCGTTGTGAGAATTTGATCTCGTGAGTTATCGTAAATGCTAGATTAATTACTAACACCGAATTGTGTGCTTGTTATTAAATTTAGGATAAAAGGCTAAATCAGTAGGCCAAACTCTGCCCGTATAAATCTGCAATGTGAGTCATTCTCCTTTTCTCACAGTTTGTGAGTCATTCTCTTTTTATCAACTATTTTACAATACCTCAAATTATTTTCAAGGTTATAATTACAGGGACTAAGTCGTGGATATCTTAAATTACTGGTTAGTGGGGTATTGTGCACGTTACTAATTTCTCCCAGTTAGGTTAATTGACCTACTCGGGATAATCACTGTTAGGTTCATTGACCTACAGGGATAATCATCACTATTTAGGTTAATTGATCTAAATAGTGGTATGACCATCGTCACCATTGTGACATGTCACCATTGTGACATGTCACCATTGTGACAGAATGCCAGATAAAAATAAGATAGAAGCCATTGTAATCGCTCTTATGCTGTAATTAAAAACTATGCATCATTATGCAAAATAGAATGATTCACTCAGTATTTCCCGCTGACAAAACTTTTTCAAACATGTTTCAGGTGACCTGTTATGAATCAGGAAAAGTGACATATAGCACTACAAGCTCATGGAAGTGGCTCAATATAAAATAAAGAAACATGTTTTGTAAAATAAAGGATTTCTTAGTGAAATCAAATGATTGTAAATTACCGGGTTTTATCCCGCGTTGTGAAATAAAATAATCGGGAAATATTTACATTTTAAAGGATCCTGATGAAACCTTCCGCTGTCAAACTCAATTAATTAAATACCACGGGAATTTCTGTCCCGCGGCTCCTGGAACGAGTCAAACCGGGTCGGGGGCCGTGACAGAAATAAGGTGGTATCAGAGCCACTTATCGAGCCACTGATTTAAGCCAATTAAGTATTTAGAAATACTTAATAATTTTTTATTAATTGCTATTTTATGATTATGTGTTTTATTATCTAATTAACTATATACAGTATGGGCAGATCTTTATATGCTAACTAATGTAGCAATTAATACAAATTTTTTTTAATTTGATTCAAGTTTAGCATTTTTATTTATCTACAGTCTAGGAACTTTATAAATAAATTTACAAATAAAACCTAGTGTGTTTTAATTTTTAGTTGTTTTGATAATTACCCAATATGAAATACTATTTAAAAAGTTGTTTTATAAAATTTTGTTATGACTTAATAATTGTGTGTATTTTGCTAAACAGCATGAGTGACTTGTCTGACGTCCTCCAGAAATTAAATCTCTATCCAGTAAGAATAGAGGTTTCCAGAGATTTCAACAGATATATTCCAGACATAGAAGGACCTATAGAATTCAACACTTTACCTCTTAAGAAACCTAAGCCTAAGAAAATGGAAATTGGGGAAAGCTCTAGGCAAATTGAGAGGTTACCATCTCAAGAAGAACTAGATTTTATAATGGCAACCGATGATGCTATTGAGCCTATTAATGAAAATGATTTTATTTATCCTCTTGAAACACAACTACCAATGAATTTACAACCAGCTATTCCAAACCCTTCAATCCACTCGCAAATAGACGAATGGTGGAATAATGAAATACTGCTACAAAACCATCCCTATAAGCTTTTTCCTAAATTTAAACCAGAACCTTTACTACATCCACCAATGAGTAACGAGAATAGGGCTGAACTCCGTTATTTTAACAAAGAATTAATGGATGCTGAGAATAGGATCCAAGAGATTTTGGGACAGATCTCCTGGAAATACGATAAGAAGGAACGCCGTTACTAGAATATCATCTGACAAAAGGATAGGGGATTTATAAAACTGTGGTTATGTAATAGTAATAGTAAAATCGGTATGTGTAAAATAAATAATAAAACGGTTGTATATAGAAGCATGATATAATCTATAAAACAAACGAAATTTTAGAAAATTTACAATTTTGTTGTATATTTGTTTACGTGATTATGTGCAATTAATTGTGACATTGGATTATTTCTTTTATACTAATTATTTATTTATAAATTAGTTATTAGATGGAAAACGCTAATAATGAACCAGCTAATGATGTTAATCAATCTGAGCAACAACCGGGGGATCAATTTATGACTAGGCAAGATATAGAAAATATCGTTGCTCAAGGGATAGCCAACGCTATTCCAGGAATAGTTGCTCAAGGGATAGCCAATGCTATTCCATCAATCGTTGCTGCTATTAAAAATCCAATCGAACCGCAACAAATTGTTCCTAGTAAACGTATTTCTGAAGATAACTTCAGTAATAGTGTAAACGGAGGCAATAATCATGTTAATCATGATAATGAACCACGGCAAGCTCCGCTCCCTAAGAAAAGGTAAGCTGCAACGCCTGGTTGCACTTACAAAGAATTTCTTGCTTGTAAACCCATTGAGTTTGCAGGCAATGAAGGAGCGACTGCGGCACTGCGTTGGTTAGAGAAAACTGAGGCAGTAATTGCCATAAGTAAATGTGCTCCGGATGATCAGGTCATGTATGCGTCAAACCTTTTCAAAGAAGTGGCGCTAGAATGGTGGAATACGGTGTGACAAGCTAAAGGAAGAAATAGGGCTTATGCTATGAATTGGGAAGAATTCAAGAGTTTTGTAGAAAGAAAATTCTGTCCTGAGTATGAAAAGGAACAAATGACAAATAAGTTTTTAACCCACCGGATGGTGGATGTAGATTGTCGAGGGTATACTACGACATTCTTCAAATATGCTCGAGTGGTACCAACCCTGGCTTCGCCAGAGCCGGTACTTATTTCTCGCTATGTTTGGGGATTGATTTCCGAAATCCGTAATATCGTCAAGGCTGCGAAACCTCATACGATTGATGATGCAGTAGAATTAGCCAATACTATGACAGACGAGCTAGTACGGACAAGAGAAGAAAATAGAAGGAAGGAAGTGGCCCAAAGATTACCCAAGAATTTCGTTCGGGTAACCATAACAATTTCAAGAAAGGAGGGAATGGGCAATCTTCTACTAGTTCATTTTGCAATTTTTGCAAAAGTAAGCATTTTGGAAGATGCAAAGGATATTGCAATTTTTGCAAGATTCCAGGGCATCAAGAAGAAGACTGTAGGAGGAAGAAATTTTCAGTTTGCTACAACTGTAGAGAAACTGGACATCTTAGGCCAGATTGTCCAAAATTGAATAAACCATTTGACCATCAAGCCAAACCAGCAGAAGGAGCAAAAAGGAATGTAAGAGCCTTCCAACTAACTGCTAAGGAAGCAGAAATGATTCCAGATGTGATAGCCGGTACGTTCTTAGTTTACAGTGTTTACACAAAAGTATTATTTGACTCTGGTGCAAACCAAAGTTTTAGAAATACTTCATTCTGCCAAATTCTTAATCTACTTTTAACTAGTATTAGGCAAATTTCTATATTAGAAACGGCAGATGAGAATTTAGTTAAAATAAATAAGGTTCTGCAAAATGTAGAAATAGAACTTTTAAGTCATAAATTTCATGCAACCATATTGGTTGAATTCGATGTTATGTTAGGAATAAATTGATTAGTAGAACAACTATTTTCGAATAATCTATGATAAGAATTCCATAGAAATTTGTGCAATTCACTGGAGAAGTAATAATGATTACAGGAGATAAGCCATGTAAACCCATAAAATTCATATCTAATGAAAGTTGTTAGTTATGAACGAAAGTAAGGAATAGTATATATGATTTCAGTAATCATTAATACTAAAGATAAGGAAATTAAGGAAATTTCTATAATTTCAGAATACCCAGATGTATTTCCAGAAGATTTACCTGGATTACCACCAAGTAGGGAGATAGAATTTAAGATTCATCTAAATTCCAGGAATTTTACCAATAAGCCAGGGAACCTTATCGGTTAGCACAATATTGACTGTTAAGAAAAAAAAATATGGTTCAATAAGAATGTGTATTGCTTATAAAGAATTGAATAAAGTTACAATTAAGAATCGATACCCATTCCTTAGAATTAATGATCTATTCGATCAATTCCAGGAAGATAAATAGTTTCTAAGATCGACTTATGTTCCGAATATCATCAATGGAAAGTATCAGAGGAAGATGTACCTAAGACTATTTTAAGAACTAGGTATGGTCATTACGAGTTTACAGTCATACCCTTCGGATTAACGAATGCACCTGCAGCATTCATGGACATGATGAATATGATCTGTAAATCATATGTGGATAAATTTGTAATTGCCTTTATCGACGATATACTTATTCCAAAAAGTTAGGAAGAATATTACCAGCAATTGCATGCACTCTTAACTTTGTTAAGAAAAGAAAAGTTGTACGCCAAATTCTCAAAAGTGTGAATTTTGGTTACAAGAAGTACAATTCTTATGACACATGGTAAATCATGAAGGTATTCACGTAAATTCTGCTAAGATAGCAGCAATTACCAAATGGAAGATTTCTCAATCAGCAATGGAAATTAGGAGTTTTGTAGGTTTAGCCGGATACTACAGGTAGTTTATTAAGGATTTTCCAAAATAGCTGTATCATTTACTAAGCTAACCTGTAAAACAATTAAGTTTGATTAGAATTCTAAACAAGAAGAAGCCTTTAGGATCTTAAAGTATAAATTAACAAAAAATTCCCCAATCCTAGCCTTACCAGAAGGAACTGAAGATTTTGAAGTATACGGTAATGCTTCAAAGCTAGGATTTGGATATATGTTAATGCAACGCAAAAAGGTAATTACATATGCAACAAGGTAATTGAAAAAGAATGAAGGAAATATACCACTCATGAGTTAGAATTAGGAACTACAATTTTGCCTTAAGATTTGGAGACATTATAAAAGTAAGAGTACTATCTATACGGATTATAAGAATTTAAGATATATATATATTTTGGGCAAAAAGAATTAAACATGAGGCAAAGGAGATGGATGAAAATCCTAAAGTGATTACAACTGTGATATTTATTATTACGAAGAAAAGGTTGAAGACAAATATAGATCGCCAGAAGAGTTATACAGATAATAGAGGAAAGCAGTTGGAGTCGAGTTGGAGACAAAATATAATTGAAAGTATCTCCTTGGAAAGGAGTTGTTAAATTCGGAAAGAAAGGAAAACTAAGTCCAAAGATACGTAGGACCATTTTCAGTGATTCAACGTATAAAGACTAGTTGCTTATCGTTTACAACTACCAGAAGAATTAGCTGGAGTACATGATGTATTTCATGTATCCAATCTCAAGAAATGTCTATCAGATGAATCTTTGGTATTACCTTTCCAAGATATAAAGGTAAAGAAATAGTGTTAGTATAAGTAAAGTGGGATTCAAAGATAGGACCCTAATATACTTGGGAACTGGAATCCGAAATGAAGGGAAAGTATCGTCATTTATTTTCGTAAATCTCGAGGACGAGATTTTTATTAAGTTGGGGAGAATGTAACGACTCTCATCAAAAGTCATAATTATTTAATTAATTTGACCAATAGGAAACCCTAATTAAGAAACCCAAGTGATTCTAAACAAACCCTAAAATTTTCAGAATAATCGGAATCAGGATCAGGGCCCCTAAAACTCAGGGGGGGTAAACCCTAGTCGGTAATATCCTTACAGTTTGCTGTAGGAATGGAATTACGTCGAAATCTGACTCACCAAAGCTATAAAAGACACGTACCTACTCTACCCTAGAAGTGACCTGTCGCGCCACGCGACAGGAATAAGAGGACCCCTCGCGTGGCGCGAGGGGGACGGTTTTTCATATATAAATACTAGGCAGTGGGACTTGATTCTGGGAGTTGAAACGACGCTTAAATTCACTTTGTGCGCTGAGATAAGCTCTGTTTATCACAATTAACACACACAGGCACTAAATCGACGCCGCAATCAGGGTATTAGCTCGATCGCTATTACGATTCATTGTCCGATCGATTAATATATCCAATGGATGTTTAAGTGCCGCCCACATTAGGGTTATACTTTATCGTTCGTCATTAATTTGACGGATCATTGTTAATTCGATGGATGAAGTATTATACTTTATCGTTCGTCGTTAATTCGACGGATCATCGTTAATTCGATGGATGAAGTATTGCACTTTGTCATTCGTTGTGAGAATTTGATCTCGTGAGTTATCGTAAATGCTAGATTAATTACTAACACCGAATTGTGTGCTTGTTATTAAATTTAGGATAAAAGGCTAAATCAGTAGGCCAAACTCTGCCCGTATAAATCTGCAATGTGAGTCATTCTCCTTTTCTCACAGTTTGTGAGTCATTCTCTTTTTATCAACTATTTTACAATACCTCAAATTATTTTCAAGGTTATAATTACAGGGACTAAGTCGTGGATATCTTAAATTACTGGTTAGTGGGGTATTGTGCACATTACTAATTTCTCCCAGTTAGGTTCATTGACCTACTCGGGATAATCACTGTTAGGTTCATTGACCTACAGGGATAATCATCACTATTTAGGTTCATTGATCTAAATAGTGGTATGACCATCGTCACCATTGTGACATGTCACCATTGTGACAGAATTCCAGATAAAAATAAGATAGAAGCCATTGTAATCGCTCTTATGCTGTAATTAATAACTATGCATCATTATGCAAAATAGAATGATTCACTCAGTATTTTCCGCTGACAAAACTTTTTCAAACATGTTTCAGGTGACCTGTTATGAATCAGGAAAAGTGCCATATAGCACTACAAGCTCATAGAAGTGGCTCAATATAAAATAAAGAAACATGTTTTGTAAAATAAAGGATTTCTTAGTGAAATCAAATGATTGTAAATTACCAGGTTTTATCCCGCGTTGTGAAATAAAATAATCGGGAAATATTTACATTTTAAAGGATCCTGATGAAACCTTCCGCTGTCAAACTCAATTAATTAAATACCACGGGAATTTCTGTCCCGCGGCTCCTGGAACGAGTCAAACCGGGTCGGGGGCCGTGACAATTATCACACTTTCGCTTGTGATCCTTTAATACTTGGTCCACAGCTTTGTTTACGGCTGAATCTAACATAGCCTGTAACTCAGTGCCCGATAAGTTCAGTCTTGCATTATTATTCTGATCAACTAGATGATTATGAGCTTCATATGAGTCAGCCATGGTGAAGCTTTGAAGGCTATAACCGAGTAATAATAATTTATTTAATTATATAGCGAATCGTCGAATTTGATGATTAAATAGCCATGGTGTAAATAAACCATATAAGCCAATAGATAGTATAAAATTTATTTGATTGTGTTTCGTCTAGGTTTTTAAATAAACCATCTTTAGCATTTAAACAGAATCTAATCCTTCATATTTATTAGACAGGGGACATAAGTCACAACTGTCAATGTCGTACAGACACTTTATGTAGCGCAAGGGCTTGTCTCAAAGGACTTTTAGATGGCATCAATGCCTTGTCACTAGGACATTTTTAAATATAATCAATAATCCATTAGATCGGAAAATTTCATAGTTCATTGCCTTTTGGCAAGAAGTTATGAAATAAAACTATCTTTATCATGAATACATCTTTGCTCGTAGGCATACATCTCAAATGGATGTTTTGATGTGTACATCATGTTCGATGTTATTAGCCATGATTCATATTGATCATTTAGGCCATAAAGGTGGCTTGGAAAGATCCAAGTACTTTTGGAAGCTAATGTGGTCTCTCAAGTCACATAGCCAGGGGTGCTAACATGTTTTCAGATGTTAACAAAGATTAATTATCGGTTTTACCATCACAGCCATGTTCATAGACATATAGGCTAGGTTATACCGTTAAGATGACCTTTTGAAAATTTTCAGCTGATTGATAAAGTTTGAGTAAAATCGGAACGATCGTTGGATAAAGGACGATATGAATACCTATATAAGAAAAACTTCCCATAAATCATTAGGAATTTACAATAGTGCCTTAATCAGGACTTTTAGTAATTCATTTGTCCACATAGGGACTTTAAAGCAACACTAGTCCACGCAGGGACTTAAAGGGGAAAAATATAAGTCCATATAGGGACTATAAAATATGTCCTCAAAGGGGTTATCATGAAATGTCATGTCCTCAAAGCGACTAATTCAAAGTAGCGTATCCCCAAAGGGATTTTAATGAAATAACATGTCCATAAAAGGACTATATTGGTACAGCGTGCGCACAAAAAGGGATTTGCCGTACAGATGTCCTCACAGGGACTTTAAATATTCTAGTCCACGCAGGGACTAAAAGGAAATATAAGTCCGTAAAGGGACTATAAGATATGTCCGCATTGGGACTTTTACGATATAACATGTTCATAAAGGGACGTTAATAAGCAATTGTTTTCGTGGAGACTTTATGTCGAAAGACACGTCCTCATTGGGACTTATTGATGAAACAATATGTCCTTAAAAGGACTCATAATAAAATATCATGTCCACAAGGGATCTTAATGTAATAATTTGTGCATAAAAGGGACTTTGATGAATCAGCACATCCACGAAGGGACTTTATTGAAATATAATGTCCACGAAGGGACTAAATAGCAAATACCCTTACAGGGTCTTAAGTTGAAAGATATGTCCACACAGGGACTATATAGAAGAGATAGGTCCTTATAGGAACTTAAAGGATAATGAATGTTATGAAAGAAGGATTCTCTAACGCCTTCCTTGCTCCATTTCGATTGTTTCTCTTCTTTGTTTACCATATACGGTAGGGATACTGAAGACCTCAGTGAATAAGGTGAGTATTCCAATCAGGATCCGTTATAGAAGTAGAATTTAAGGATTCCATGGTCAAAGAATGATATGGATCACGGATTAGGTTTTGACAAATATAATCCAAGTCTGGGATTCCAGAACTTGGAGGTAAGAATCAGAGATCATTTGGATCTTCTGATATTATTTTCAATACGGGAGCCTTAGGGACCACCTGGTATGGACTCCACTGGTACAGACATCAAAACGTGAGCCTCAGACACCTCCGGTATGGACTCTGAAGTCTGATTGAAAGCTTCAATAAATTTGGTTTTTGGGAATAGATCCATGAAGGTCTTTCCTCCAAACCAGTCGCACGCTTATCTTAGCCGCAATACGAAGCTTAGCATTCCTTGGTTTCGGATGAGAAGAATCTCCATGAACGGCTTCCTTGCTTGGCGACTTATTCAAAATACATAAAATCGAAAACATTGTTTACTTAATAAAGATGAGAGTATTCCTATGTTACGTCTAGACTCAAAAGCTCTAAGGAATATGCTACTGTGTCATTGAGATTAAACACAAAAGACTAGTGTTTAATTCACTCAATGTTGGCTCTGATACCAACCTGTCACACCCCGATATTTTCACATATTACCGGTGGGCCCGGTGGGGAGTATCGTGACGTAGTTGATATCATCATGGTCAAACATACACAGAAGAGCACAGCGTAAGTCTTGGAATATAAAATATTATTACAAACTCAAATGTCTGAAAATATCAAAGTATTTATTATAGACGAGCCGGTAATATCAAATCCACAGGTGGATCATTACGGAATGTATAAAATGAAGTTTAGCAGACTTTATGACATCTTTAAGGATTTGCAAGATCCTCTTTTTCGACACCGAGCAACTCCCAGCCTATTACGAGTAGTACCTGCCACTTAGTCTTTTGAAAATACGTCAGTTCTCACTGGTAAATACAATTAACTAACTCTTTTGAAAAGTGTTTATGAAAATTGATTTAAGTGCACAAGGCACAAATCATTTATAACTTGGGACAATTATTTAAGATAATCTTGTATACAGATTTATATGTTTGTCATACAATTGAGGCCGGTTGGAAGCCGGTCATGATTAACCGACTCACCACTTATAGAACCCACAAAGGAGTTATCCCCAACATGTGGGTTTATATTTTAACATTTGCATCTGTCAGGTGTATGCCTACACCCCGCGCATAGGTCGTGGCCATTTTCAAATGAAATGAGCCGAGGATATCCAGGACACGGTCGAATTAACCCCCAATGTTTATGTTATCAAACAAGACAGATTAAAACGGGTTATGTAAATTTATTAATCACAATCCGATTAAATGATTTCATACCCGATCAAGTGGTATTATTATAATACCATATCCCAAGCCCGTATAAGGGAAAATAAGTTAAAAGTATTTACCTGAGCTAATACTTGATTCACAGCAAAATAACTCAGTCGTATTCAATCTATCTAAATGCATGTAGCTTTAACCGGATGGCTCTAGTCTGGAATGATGGTAATATATAACCAATTCAGAATGCTAACGGGTCTTATTTAGGTCATGGACCTAGACCGGCTAACTTAAAGTTTTTAGAAACGGTACGATACGCTAGATTAAGCGGTGACCGGAATAGAATGTGATTTAGACCCGACAAGTTTGGATACTTATATAATATGGGTAAACTAAATACATTCTGGATTTTGAAGATTTAATGATAAGGTTAAACCCGTTTCGGCAATTTTATGTAAACTAGTCACATAAACCGATCCGAACACATAAATGCGTAACGGGTAACCAAATGAATTATATATAGGTCTCATATGTTATTATGCTTAAAATATGCTAATACATCAGTAAGATGTCAACATTTATGCCCAAGAAGTATTTAAAACCATTTTAAGTCCCGTAAGGGCATTTTGGTAATTTTAATACTTATAAAAGAGATTTTATAACAAAATGAAGTTCTGGTCTTTTGAAATCAGTAAAAGTATTTAATTTATCACATTACATCAGTAAGATATTATATATATATATATATATATATGTGAAATTTACTATTTATGACCAAACTATGCCCCGAAAGGGCATTTTGGTCATTTCACATAGGCTTTTAAGGGCATTTTTGGAAACCTGAGTTCATAACTTATACTTACTGTAATAATATTTAAACTTGTTTAAAAATTCAGTAGGTAACAAGTCTTAGATGTTAAATATGGTTTTAAACCATACTATGCACCTAATTAGTGTAAAACTCGCTAATTGACGATAATCAAGATGTTTATGTAAATCTGAGATTTTGGTCACTTTTAAATGCTCAAAATAATTTATTTAATGTATGAAATCAGTAGGAAAAGGTTTGGCATTTAAATCATTTGTTAATCTCATTTTATGCCTAAAAAGGGTATTATCGTCATTAACCGAATTACACAAGAAATCTATGTTTTAAACAGATTATAATCTGACCAAAAATCTTAAAATTCCTTAAAAATAATATCTTAACAGTAGGTAATGAGTTTTGGTTCAAAATCCAAGTTTAAACATGTATTTTGCATGATATCGCAAATTAATTAATAAAAAGCTTCTAATTACGATATCGCGCATAACTCCTATTTGAGACCAAGAACTGATGTCAAATTTTTCAGGACAAGCTTATATATCAGTAGCAAAGGTTTTTGTCCACTCACATTTCTAAAAATCTCATTTGTATGACAAAAGGGCATTTATGGCATTTATAAGCATATTAACAATCGAGTGCATATAATTCAAACTACTAAGGACCAAGCAATATAACTCTAGAGGGTTATACTACTGAGTAATGTGGTCCTAATGGAAGTTTAAAACATGGGAGAATTAAGCTTGAACGGGTCAGAACTGAAAGTCAAAGCAAAAGTCAAGCTTTTGCGACTTTCGGTTATAAACTGACCTTAAACTGATAATTGCCGGGTTAGGACTGATTAAACATGTTCTAATATTAATTACCAGGTCATTAGAATGTTAAAATATAATTTAGAACCTCTGTTTTATTAATTTAATTCATTTTTAAACTTTCTGTCCAGTTTGACTTTTGTCAAACTAGTTTGACCCAACAATTAACTAGTCAAACGAAATAATTAGGAGGTGCCCTTCTAAGGGTTAATCACATACCTTAATATGGTTCCATAACCACTTTCGTTTCGGTCAGTGGCTGGACCATATGTGATTAAACCGAAAGTCAAAGCTTAATTACGATATGTTTGACTTTTCTGTTTTTAAGCTAATTAAATGGACTAAGCAGGGATTAAGACTCTTACTAATAGTCCTTGCTATCTTTTCTACACTTGAAATTCTTCTCCTAATGCTTGCAAGTTCCAGAGATGATTGTTTTGAAAGTTGTTGCAATGAAGTGCATAAGAACAATGAACTAGTGCCTCTTATATAGTAATTTGCCATGTCCCTAGATGATTGCAGCTGTTAAGGAAGTCCCTAGGATCACCCCAGGTGTCCTAGTGTTTTAATAAGACCGACAAACAGCCCCTTGTATCATTTCTAATGAGTTAAAGTCGGTTCTGAACATAAACCCGCAGCTGGCAGTTATTTTCTGAACTGGTAAGGGTATGGCTACCCGCGACGGGCAAAGCCTTAGTCCTTCATGGGTCGCCATAGCCTAAAATGAGTTTCCAAAGTTGGCAGCTTTAGTCCTTATTCTCTAAAACTCAATATAACTTTCATTTTTGGCATATAAGGCCCTTGTAGTTAGTTTGTAGAGGTTCAAGGGAGTATAACCAAACTCCGTTAGGCTCGGTTTCGTTAAATATCACTATAAACACAAGTCTCATCAATTTGACACTTTTCACCCAAAGTCTTGAAAACTTGCTTAACGATCTCGAAACCACGTGAAATTTATACCACTTATTCTTGAGAGTATTTTTGAATATTTCGAAGCCTCGGTTTCGTTAAAAGGTCACTCAGAGGTAAGAATTAACATGTTGACACGTTTAACCCTTTTAGTTTTATAATCTTCCGATTATTTTCACAAACGGATTCTTATATCCAATTAATCACTTGTTTAAGAATATATTCTTCACGTATGGTCATTCAGAGGCTCAAGTTTGGCATGTTGACACTTTTAGTCCCTTCGCATACATATTTTCACCGTTTGTCAACTTTAGTCCTTTTAAACTCAATTTTCTCATATTTAGAGTTTAGGACACGTGTCCTTATATAATTGGACATGTTTTTACGTGGTGTTACATAAAGGCTTTGTAGAGTTCAAACTTTTGACATTCTTCCATAACCCAAATTGACATGTTTACCATTTTTTTTGTACATTTGGTATAATTCGGTGTGTTGTCTGCAGACTGCAACATGGTGGGAGGAAGACGTTGATTTGGAGTTATCTTCAGCATGGCGTAACTAAGTTGAACCCGATAAAAAACAGGGCCTAGTTATGATCATTTCACATTGTTTTTACTTGTATATCAATCAGTACACATATTTCTTCTTGATTTTTTTTCTAAAGTTTTATAATCTCCCATTTGTCACTAGGTCTCTATTGGTCATAGTGAAGAATATATATGTATCGTCGTAGATTTATTTTTATTGGACAGTTAACATCTAATGCATAATTTTCTATGGATTGATGTTGAAGATTAAGGGCAAGCATTGGAGCAGCCTTTATCCTATTTATATTAAATCATTAACAAGTTAAATGGGTAATTATACATATTATACATATATTAAAAATAGAAGCTAATGAATAGTAATTTTAATATTATAAAAATACATAGGTTTTTTAATACTAAATTCTAATAAAAGACTCTCAATAATGCCAGATGTCATTCTCTCCTTCAATTCATTAATAACTATTAATAATATTAATATTGATATTAATAATTAATATTTAATCTAATCCGATAGTATTAAATATAATATAATAATAATGACATATAATTTAATCTGATATGATATTATTAAATATAAATATAATAATAATGACATATTTCACATATCACGAAGACCCATATAAAAACCCAAATTAATAAGGAAAAGATATCACTCCCAGATGCATATGCGGAAAAAAAAATGATGCTATAACTAACCTAACATTAGTATTGCTCCATAATGCTATAACTGGCCTAAGATTAGTAAGTAGTTAATTTTTTTTGGTTTATCATTTAAATTTAACATGTGAAGGAAGTTAATATTTAAAAAATTGTTGAGGGACTTTTGTGAGACAAAATAAAAGGATGTTTGGTTTTTCATGAGCAAAACATTGTTAAGGGACTTTTATGAGACAAAATAGAAAGTATGTTGGTTTCCATGTGCAAAAAATCGTTAGAAGGACTATTATGAGAAAAATGTAAAAGTATGTTGGTTTTATGGTATTTGCCCTATATTTTATGATATTTATCATCCTTTACTTATGTGAGAATTTGTGATTAAAAAATATATAAATTATCTATAATTTTAAAACATATGATTTTATTACTTCATAAAATGGATAAGCATATGGTTTGATTTACTTTATTTGTTTTGCGTAAATCCAGTATAAATATAATTAAATGATATGTTTGCCTTTGAAAAAAAATAATTGCATTTATACAAGAAACGTGGTGTTACGTTATTAAAAATACCTTTGAAAAAAGTTAATTGGTGTTACGTTATTAAAAATGTTATTTTTTAATTATATACATTAATATTTCATATCAATACCACAAAAAATATGTAAAATTATAACATTCGGATTTCAGTTTATATATTAGAAATAGTGAAGTGAAGTGATTATTTCAACTAAATAGTTTTGTGATGAATTTATCTATTAAATCTATTAATTCAAACAAAATTTAATTAATTAATAATATTATTAGAATTAGATATACCAACCACAATCCATCTCCATCGTCACAATTTCCGGTCACCAACTCCATCTCAATTAAAATTTAAGAGCCTTCTCATTATATCTCAAAATTTTAAAGAAACCTTTATGTGTTTATCAGTTTTTTTTCTACTTCGTCTCATCCCCCAAAATAAGGATGAGATTTAAGAATTTACTTCGCATTCTTTATGTATCGTATCATAACATATTATATAAATTTAACTATTATATAAATATATATTTTATGCATACATACTTATTATTACTGAAGTAACAAATAATTATAAATTATTTGCTTAAACGTTATAGCGAGTAATGTTATATTTTTTTTAACTTGGTATGGATAGTTCATGTTTGGGTAATATGTGTTTATATTAAAATTTATATTGAACATGTGCAATATCAAGAGTAATTAAATTTTGTAATTATTATGTTCTTCGGATACAACCACTCTTATCATTCAACCCGTGTAACACACGGGACTATAAACTAGTATTATAATAACAATTATTTTCTTTACTTTTTAACTTTAATCATTTTTTTAATAACACGGGTTGGGATAAGCTTGGTGTCAACCGGTATTGAGGCAGTACTGGTATCGAAAATACTGGTACAATCATGTTCGGTATCGGTACATAAAGGTAAAAACCGACACTAATGCAGAAAACACCAAAAGTTGGTGCCGAATTGATATTGGAAATCTTTTGGTTCGAGAAATTCAGTGCTGCTACCCGGTACTATTTGCTCATCCCTGACGAATGGGTATAACTACCTTGTTCGTACCGTTTCATAGACTATAAATGGGCGCAAAATTGTATGGATACGTAGATCAATTTCATAATCAAAACATTCTGCGTTGACTTTCATTGACAGACGAAATTCATCCAAATTGACCCCATGTTCTTGTTCTTGATGCATGATTAATTCGTAATTAAGTGTTCTTGATATCCAACAATAATTACAATTTTTGTTGCATAAGTGATCCGTTTAGGACATTTTTTGTAACTGACCAGTTTATAACAATTTTTTTATAACTGACCCGTTTATGACACAGATAGGTGGCAGTCTGACAAACCGCCAAGACTTTATGTATTCATTTGTTGCAGCACCCGTGAACTTGCTACCATCGAGACATATCTGGTACGGGTGTATTTTCTCTTATATGGATTGGTTGAGTAACGGGTCAAATCCGTTCAGGTTGAAAAAGGTGGTTTTGGTATATGCAAAAAAGAACAAAATCGGTTTTGTTGCCCAGCAAACACTTCTTGCCGGTCCACTATAAAAAAGTTTTGAACAGTTAATGTGCTAATTTTGTTTTAGAAACAATATTGTTAGTACAATAACTAAAATATCTGAATAAAACAATATTGGTGCATGCTGACGTGCAAGAAAAATTTGGGGCATCAACACCCGCGCTCCTATTTAATCTGGAACTCGAGACGTTGCGGTAATATTAATGTGGATTTAATTTCAGATAAAATTCATATATGATGTCATTCTTTTTAGTTTTTTTTTTTCTCTATGACAAATGGGACGGTTGGATTTGGCAGAGCTGACCTTGGTCTTCTTGGTTTTCCACCGAAAGATTTACACTACCGATTTCTTTCTCAATTTACTCCGGTCTTTTATATTCGGATAAGAGAGTATTCTAAGGTAGTTCTTATGATCTTATGATTTTATTTATTTTAATTATTTTTTTATTGTAAGGTTTGACATTACTTTGATAGATAGTTTTACTTTAAAATGAAAAGACAGTGGCAGTAGCACCATATATTGTGAATTACACTGGGCCCTTTTCCGCCAATACCCTGGTAAGAATATTAATTTTGACATTACTTTGATGACATGTCAGCAGCCCCATCTGATGCTATATATGCATGTGAAATAAATATATTTACAAGTTTCACTAAAGTTAACTTTTTTATAACAATTAGCTTTAAAAATTACGAAATGTCTTCACATGCCACATCATAATTTATTAGATGAATACTTCTAAAACAATTACAATATAATGACAAAAAAGATGCTACATTAATAAATATTTAATAACCAGAAAAAGACCTGCTAATTGGTTTCTACAATTAGCTTGTTGGAATGACATATTTTCTTTCTTGTCTTGTATCATGATGTATAAACCGTAATACTAGCATGTTTCAGTCTATAGAATTATATAAATATAAAACATGTTTTTTTTTACTGCAACTGTTGTTGCAGGACCCTGGTAGGTGATGCTTAAGCAAACGGATAATTCGTATGCTTGTGTTGCTGAAAGTGAAACCCGCTTCACCCTTAATGAAGTAAGTATGAATTGCTACTCGTTTCCTTAGTGGTGGCAAACCGGTTGGGTTCGAAAACTAGTCAAAACATGGTTGAGTCAAACAAGTACATTTTGTATGAGTTTGATTGACCCAATACACTCTTTGTCCATTTTTTTTTATAATCAGTTGAGAGGTATTTGACATTGCTAAATTACTCATCAGCCCATCATCTTCATTATCATTACCATCATCATTTCAAATAAAATTTGATGGTAATTCACAAGCTATTTCTTGGCTATATAACTATATATTTATACACTAATCCATCTTTAAATAAGATGATTTATAAAAATACATGCATATTGAATTCACTTTGAGCGGCTTCCAACCAGCTTGTTTTCATTTTAGTCACTCTCTCATTTTTTGAATTTGACCCTTCAAGACTTTGTAAAGTAAAAATGTTTGGCTTGTTTCCATAACCCAAATAGACCCATTTACCAAATTTCTTTATCTACATTTTGGTATAATTTGGTGTGTTTTCTGCAGACTACAACATGGTGGGAGGAAGACGTTGATTTGGAGTTATCTTCAGCATGGCGTAATTAAGTTGAACCCGATAAAAACGGGGCCTGGTCATGATCATTTCCTATTTGGTTTTACATGTATATCAATCAATACTCATCTTTCTTCTTAATATTTTTTTTCTAAAGTTTTATATACTTCCATTTTATAGATTAAACATAAAAAGACGATCAATATAAGGATTCATAAAACCCCCAACATAGCTATGCAAAACCTGTGGTTGAGAAATTTTTCTATCCTACAGGTTTATTTACCTCAATTTCCCCCAGATTTGTTGCATCCATTTTACTCCTTTTTTACTGCTTCAAAGAAAATGATCATCCAAAGAACAAACTTACTAACACAAACAACACGACATAACATTATCCAGTTTTGATACATAGTTTTCAAATTTTGAGGTAAAGCATGAAAGATAAAAATATTACAACATCAACAAGAATACATGTGACAACAATTTGAGGTAAAGCATGAAACATATTACAACATCAACAAGAAAACATGTGACAACAATACTTATGTTTAACATCATAAACCATATACCTCAATTTACTCAGGAAACCAAAATATGCAATCCTCCATGATCTTCTCACTATCAATGGACCCATAATCATCCAAAATCCGCTAACAAATCCAACCACCATGCTTATAATCAACCCCCAATCTGCTCCATCCTCTTCTTTTTTCTCTCCTATTGTATGAGTTGCTGCTTCAACTGGTTCACAACCATTAGTTTCAGTTAGTGGAGCTCCACAAAGTTTGTTGCCAAAGAAGCTAGACTCACTGAAGCTTTGAAGTTGTGTACTTGTTGGAATTCTTCCTGTCAAATTGTTGAAGGACACATTGAAGCTACTCAAGAAATTTAAACTTGACAAGCTCATGGGAAGTTCCCCGGAAAGCCTGTTTACGGATAAATCTAAAGATATCAGTTTTGTCATGTTTCCGATCTTCTCTGGGATACTTCCACTTAATTGATTTCTTGATAAATTCAACGATGTTAACTCCAAGAGGGACATTAGCTCACTAGGAATGTATCCGGTGAGATTGTTACTCGAAAGGTCTATCAACATCACTAATGGAAGAATACTGATATATGTGTCCTCTCGTCCGTTCGTCACCAATGAATCACTAGCAATAAAATCTTCAGGTGATCTAGTGGGGTAAGAGAAGTCATGTCCTGAATTGCTTTCGATGCCGGAAAGGATACTAAAGTTGTTGAAGCATCTCGGAATATTTCCAGAGAGGTTGTTATGAGCAAGATCTAATATTTGAATATGTCTAATATGACAAAGCTCATGAGGAATATTTCCGTCAAAGCGGTTTGATCTAAGGTTAAGAATTCTTAAAAGAGTAAGTTTTGTCCAATCCATGTTGGAATGCTTCCAGTAAGTTCATTCCTTCCAAGTTCAAGAACATCAAGTTCTGTTAAGTTCATTAGAGAAGAATGTAATCTTCCGGAGATCTTGTTCTCACGCATGTTGATATACTGTAAAGATAAAGAACCCAATGTTCTTGGAATCTCACCAGACAGACAAACTGTTATTCCCCAAATTTAAGACTACCAACTCCGGCCATTTCTCCCAACACTCTGGAATGTCACCTGACAAATTATTATTTCCCAAATTAAGAAATAACACACTTGTCACACCACTGGAACACAACAAAGGATGTAACGATCCCCAAAACCCATTCGAGCTAATGTCAATAGCGTCAAGTGTTGCAGGGATACCAGAGAACGTTAATGGTCCGCCGATATGATTATTTGACATGTTCAAATACCTTAAATTGGAGAATGATCTCAAAAATGATTCAGGCATGGCTGATGAAATGCCTGTGTTGCTTATGTCTAATATCTCTAAATCTTTCTGTGATTGCAACCACAACGGAAATTGAGGCCCTAAAACCCAAGATTTCAAAAACAAGAATGTCAACTGGAAAGGGGGAATCGAGTTTGCATCTTGCAACCTTAAGATTAATTTGTTAGCTGATCCATATAGATACTTTAAGCTCACTAGTTTGATAAAGTGAGCTTCTGTCACAACACCTGTAAGCAAATTCTCAGAAAACTCAAAATAAGTCAACTTTGAAAGTTGTCCCAGGCTATCAGGAAGGCTGCCATCCAGTCGGTTAAACCCAATAAACAACTCCTCCAATGATGATAATTGTCCAATTGAGTGTGGAATGGGACCAGAAATTTCATTTCCACTAAGTAATAATGTTCTGAGAAATGACAAATTTCCTATGGAATGAGGAATTATACCAGTTATATAGTTGCCGATCAAGGATAATGACTCCAAGGCAGGTGATTTGCACTCGAGAAAACTTTCAAGAAAATATGGCAGCCTAATATTACCAATATTGTTATACGACAAATCAATCTCTCTCAAATTACAATAGTTACCCAATGATTTAGGTATTATCTTAGTGAGTTGATTTTCAGACAAGCGGAGGCTAATAAGATTTGTTAGATTTTGAAGGGAATCTAGAACTGAACTTGAAATACCACAACCTCTAATATCTAACGAGATGAGATTACTACTGGACAACTCTTGAAATATTGAGGAAGAATTCATGAAATCATTCCCGGCAACATGAAGCAACTCAATAGAAGTCAGATTGCAAAAGCGAGGAATAGGACCATGAAAATAACACTCAGTTAAATCCAATGAAACTAGACTAGTTACACTGAATATCCACTGTGATACTGAACTGTTAAAATCATTGTAAGAAAGATCGAGGACAGAAAGGGATGTGAGATTGACACTTGGAACATACATGTGTAGATTTGAGAGTTGACATAGAGACAAATGTAGCTGGACCAAAGAGGGAAGGGTGTTAATCACCTGAAGCCAATCGGTTGCTTCGCTAAGGTACACGCCACTCATATCGAGGTGATGCAACATACCAAGACTTGACAACCACTTCATATTCGCCATGCTCGTAGTTTCAAAATATGGATATTGAAAACTTCCAAGTGACAGAACATGTAATTCTGAGAGATTCCCTAGTTGTGGAGGGATTGTTCCGCCAAAATTGGAAGATGAAAGGTTAAGGTACCTTAGGTTTTGAAAAGAACCAATGAATTTAGGAACTTGGATGTATCCAAAATCGTTGCAACTCAAATCCAGATGCTTGAGTTGCTTTAAATCCAACAAAGATTGACTTATATCCCCTTTCAACATCTGCTTCAAGGCTTCTTTTTCTCCTATCGTGCTATAATAATCATCGATACTACAATGACCATCAAGTCCAGGAAGATGAATACGATGAACATGACCTGTAGAATTATCACAAGCTATCCCAGCCCATGTACAGCAGTCCTTGTTCTCAGCAACCCACGAAGCGAGTCGTTGTGATTCATCAGTGAGGCCATGCTTGAACTGGAGAAGTGCTTGTCTCTCAATGTCATTGCAATGAGAGTTTTGATTAGATGAGCATAAACGAAACAAGGCCAAAACAACAAGTAAGAACAAGTGAAAACAAGAATACGAAGATGGAGCACTCATATTGTTTGATATTAGTTTAGAAGATGAGATGGGAGCTTAATCTAAACTTGAATATTTATAAATACCAATAGTACGTAGCTTTTACTTGGCTGTATGAATGGACTTAAACATCTAGTAGTAAACGCCAAGTCAAGTAAACGAATGGTACACACACCAGTCAGTCATCTATAGCCAATCTATATGGACACAAATATCATCAGTATGTGGACATGATAAATGAGGGTGATGGATGAATAAAGCAATTTAGAATAAGTCAAGGTTAGCTTAGCTCTCATCCAAAGTTAGTGGACATAAATGGAGAAGTCTGTAATCAGCTTTCATTTCAAGTTAGAAAACCAATCAAATTTGGGACCAATTTGTGAAAAGTCGAAATCAGTCATTTATAGTCAACATTGAAGGAGTCCATGTAAACCATGAAAGGTGCATCACTAGATCTGTCAAATTATGCTCATATATCGATAGCAGGTGAACTATAATTTGTTCTTTCAGTCTAAATTAATCATCTTTGAATCAAATGATAATTTGATAGTTTTAATAGAGAAAACAACACCAGAACCACAACCAATTCATGGCCTGATCGTAAATTGACCATATGATATATTTATCAAGCCGAATTTTCTTTTTCCATGCCAGCATAATGTATACACACCCATAGGCAATCAAGGAATTTTTACATATATTTTATCTTCGGTATATATAAATAAACATTCTTTCAATTTTTTTGGGTTTTTGGGCATCAATCTTTATGCGAGCCTACTTAACATGCAGTTTAACATCAACTCTATCGTAGGATTTCAAATTTAAACTAACATCAACGAATAAATTAGACAAAAATATATTCAATCCTGGTACTTATAAGTTTCTTAATCACTAGAGTTATAATTGTATTCAGGGGCGGAACCAGAGGGGGGTCAAGAGGGTCCGTTGACCCTCCGATCACCGGAACTTTTTGAATTTTTATTTATAAATTTTGAGTTTTTGAAGAACAAACTTAGAGATGGATCCCCTAATTTGAACCGGTATATAATATAAGCCTATGATGACCCCTTCACTAAATCGTTCTGGTTCCGCCACTGAATTTGTATTGTAAACTAATTGTTGTAATTCTTACGATACTAAAATATATATGTAATAAATTTGGTATACTCGTTCAAACATACATACATACGTACATACATACATACATACATACATACATACATACATACATACATACATACATACATACATACATACATACATACATACATACACTAGCCATTTAGCCGAGGGATGCAGCGGGAGCGCGATTTACAATAGGATACTCATTTACCGTTAGCTTATCAGTTGTCTCGTGATATATTGTATAGTACTTAATTTAGTTTTCTTATTCGTGATATGTTGACACTCGTTTTTCTAGTAGGTAACCCGCGCGATGTGGCAGGGGCGATAATTTACAACACAATAGTCGTTTTGTGTTAGTTTATTAATCCTTTTATGATACATCGTATAGCATGTTTAGTATCGGTGTGGGCTATCTATGTTATAGCCTTACAGATCTCAATTCAAGCATGCCACACACCAAAACTAAAATTGATCATAATTTCGATGAATTTGTTCCGACTTAACCAAACCATTAGTCAGGGTGGTTTTTTTGTCATATATTAGGATTGATTGATAAAGTTGATGTTCATATCTTGACATACATTGTAGTTTAATATGAAATAAAACCATATGTTATTACAAATACTTTTTTATTTACTTATTTATTTAAATTCAATTGAATTTGGATTTAGTTTAAATAAGTTTGGGTATGTTATATATTTAGCTAAATGGGTCAGTCTTAAATAAAAAGAGGGACACATATACGTGTTTATCTGCTAACTTTAATAAAAAAGATTTGAAGGGTAGGTTATGTCGAATTACTAAAAAGATTTAGGTTATGTCAAATTACTAAACAGATTTGATATTATATTTTAAAAATTAAAACATAAATGTTTGTTTTACAAATTTATAGGTATGCAAAAAAATTAGCTTTCGAGATAAGAAGAGTCTTATCGTGACACTCAACAAACATAAGTGTCGTATCCTTGAAACTTCTTACTGATAACCCGATGTATGTCCGAATAGAATGAAGTACCCCAAAAAGATATGAAACATGCTATTAAAGATGCAGCCTGCAATAAGTTTCTAGATGATGCAACTTTGGTCACATTTGAATACCTTTCTTTGGAGCAATGGTACCCGCACCGACTTGGGGCGGCAACTCTACACACACCACTGCTTGTCAACAAGTACACGTCTTTGTTGTTATCTTCGCTTAATGACAACACGTAACCAAGGTCAAGAATGTTATGAGCCCCCGGTTTGAACCCACATTCCATTGGTGAGTCGTGGGCACACCCATATGTCATAAATGTACAAGTCTGGGTATATGTACCTGCACACGTGTGTATACGGTCATATCCTCTTTGTTACCCAAAAAATATGGTTTATGCACGCTTAAAGTGATTATGATCATGCTGATTTTATAACTGTTTATGTAAATATTATATATGCTAAAAAAATTTATAGTGACCGAAAATGTAAATATTACATATGTTACAAAAAAAAAAAAAAACAAATCATAGCATCATAAGTATTAAACTAATTAAAATGGGCATGTTATAGTCAAAAGTATTAAATACTTATAACCACTCCTAAATCATGTTATTCTAATATGTATAACATTCAAATAAAATGGATCAAAAAAGTGTTAGCGAGTCAACACAACACAATCAGACCCATTTTGACATGCAAATGTATACTAACCAGCCATTCAAGCATGGATCCGCAGCGCCACAGTAGAAATAACCACCCACGACTGAGGCGGGGCTTTTGCTCGCATCAACATTATCATGTGTGTATCCTGTCACAGGAAATATGGTAGTTATGGAGGTTGGTTTAGTGTACCCCCCAGGAGCATATGATGGATGAGTGGCATAGGGCCCCTCGTATACACGCCATCCGTAGTTTCCGCCTTTCTTGATAATGTTAATCTATTCATATTGATCCTATAAATGTAACATTATATTTTAAGCTAATATGATCTAGAGGAAGTCTTTCTTGTGAATTGTGAAGATGTTATTAGTTCATCATGTTTATGAACCAGACAATTTGGGCCATTTAAATATAATTTTAAAAAATATATAAATAAATAAAAATTAAAATATACAAAAAAAGTATATGTATAAACTTTATAAAAAAACTCGGGCCCCCGGGGAGAGCGGCCCTAAGCATCCTGCCCCTCCTCCGGGCCAACCCTGGTTAAACTGATCAAAAGTTGCCCAAAGTACGTACCTTTTACTTGGCTGTATGAATGGACTTAAACATCAAGTAAACACCAAGTCAAGTAAACGAATGGTACACACAAGTCAGTCATCTATATAGACACAAATAGCGTCAGTGTGTGGGGACATAAATGAGGGTGATGGATGAATAAAGCAATTTAGATCAAGTCAAGGTTAGCTTTCATTTCATGTTAGAAAACCAATCAAAATTGGGACCAATTTGTGAAAAGTAGAAAACACTCATTTATAGTCAACTCTGAATGAGTCCAAGTAAACCATAAAAGGTGCATCACTAAATCTGTCAAATTAAGCTCATATATGGATATCTAGTGAACTATATTTTGTTCTTTTACTCTAAATTAATCATCTTTGAATCATATAATAATTTGATAGTTGAGTAAAATGCAAAAATGATCGTCGAGTTTAGGTCACTTTTATAACTTCAGTACTTTTGTATCCGGGTCCCTTAGGTTTCATTTTTGTTGTCATTTCCATCCAAATCACTAACTCAGTTAAAAAGTATTTTTAAGTGATAGACGATTTTGGCAATTTGCCTATTTATTTCTTATTTTCTTTCTTATCTTTAAATAAAAAAATTATTATAAATATAATATATATACATACATTGGCCAAGCTTTATTGGGGCCAGGGGTACCCCCACCAAGTTTTTACTCGTAGTGATAATTTTACAAAAGTTTCTGAATTTTTTTTGTAGTGTACAATATTGGATTTTTTAAGAGGTCGTCCCCCATAGATTTAAATTTTGAGAGTTTGGCCCCCACTGAGTTTTGGTTCAAGCTCCGCAATTGTATACACACACCATACACACTCTATCTATTTTCTCCACCTCCACTTCCATCACCACCACCACTGTCGCTGCCACAACTACCCCCTTCTATCTCAACACTCGTACGTCATCTCCTTCCGTCTACCTGTCGTACCAAACATCAGTACCACACGTCTCTCCCATCGTGCCAAACATCATTAATTTATTATTATTTTTTATTAAAGGTAAAAAAGAAAATTAAAAAAATATTGTATAAATATACAAATGTGTATATATATATATATATATATATATTATTTATAATTATTTTATTTAAAGATAAAAACAAAAATTTATAAAGTTAGAAAACAAAAGAATAAATAGGAAAGTGCCAAAATCTTCCCTGAGTTTTGAAATTGACAAAATCGTTCATGGGAGTTAACGATATATTTTAACTGAGTTTGCCTTTCGGATAGAAATGTCAAAAATAAAAATGAAACCTTAAGACCCAGATACAAAAAGTTTATTTCTTAGAACTAAAGGTGCAAAAATAATCTAAAGTCAGAGGCTATTTTGGCATTTTACTCTTTGATAGTTTTAATAGAGATAACAAGACGAGAACCACAACCAATGCACGGCCTGATCGTAAATTGACCATGATAAATTTATCAAGCCGAATTTTGCTTTTCAATGCCAGTAATAATGTATACATACCCATGGGCATTCAAGGAATTTTTATATAGAGTAAATTACACAGATTGTCCTTTAATTACACCCTAAATTGCAGTCCCTGCCCTTTCTCTTTAATTTGTGCATTCCATGTCCTTTAAATAACAAATTTGCACACTCCTTGTCCTTTTCTCCAAACCCCATCCAACAACCCAGTTAAATGCACCCACGTGCCTCTCACATGATGGGTAAAATTGTAAATAACCTTCCACCTACCCTTAAAAACCCCAGAAGGGAACCATGAAGAACTGTTTGAAGTGTGGCAAAACAGGGCACAATTGCAGAACATGCAAGGGACAGGAGGCATCCTAGGAAGTTTGATAGTTTGTTGGACTTAAAACTATGGTTTTTATGTTTTGTTTACATGTTTGAAATGTTTGGATGGTAAACTGTCACGGCCCCCGACCCGGTTTCACCCGTTTCAGGAGCCGCGGGACAGAAATCCCGTGGTATTTATTTAACAGCGGAAGTTTTCTTCGGGATCTTTTAAAAACTGCAATATCCCGATTATTTTATTTCACAACTCGGGATAAAACCTGGTAATTTACAATCTTGAGATTTCACGGAGAAATCTTTTATTTTACAAAACATGTTTCCTTATTTTATATTGAGCCACTTCCTTAAGCTTGTAGTGCTTCTCGGCACTTTTCCTGGATCACAACAGATCACCTGAAACATGTTTGAAAAAGGGGTAAATTACACTTTTCGTCCTTTATGTTTATATCAGATTACAACGGATACCCTTTAACTTCAATAATTACAGTCACAGTCCTTTATTTGAAAAACTCATTACACCATACGTCCTTTAACTCTAACCTAGTTAAAATTTTAAGTTAAGTCTGGTCATGTTCTTTACAAATGAGGGTAGGTTGGTAATTTTACCCATTTATTTAAAATATATTTAAACAACTAAACCCCCTCATATCTCTCTCTTCCTCTCCCTCCCCCTCTCTCTCTCTCCCTAACCAACCCCCACCATCATCCCATCGACCATCGTTATGATGACTGACTCTAGCATTGGTTCAGTCAAAAACTGCTTTATAAGGGAAAAAGGATGGCAGTTCGGTTTTAACCGGCTTCAATGGAGATCTCAAACCGGTTCAACTGTTCAATTCAGGTCCAAACCAGTACCAAATCAATGTCCAAACGGCTGCTTTTTCAACCCAACTTTTTGTGCACCTCTATTTTAACCCAAAAGAAACATAGGATGGCAGCATCCATTTCTCTTATCAAAATGGGCACATACACTGCAAGTTGACATTTGGCTAAAAAAATTCAAGATTTAGGGAAAAGTTCTTCAATGATTGCAAATCAACCAAATTGATGATTTATCAAAGCTCAGTTTCCTAACACTTCTAAAATTACAAAAATTAAAACAGCAAAACAATTGCAAAAAACTCCTATTAGCACTTCAGAGAACAACAAAAGAACAATTGAAAATAATTAATGAAAAAGAAAGACAAATCCAAGTTTGTTCTTTTATCTCAAAACCTGAATTATATTTATCCTAAAACTCATCTTCCCATTCCCTGTTTAACGAGTAAGTCCAAATCAAAGGTATCTTTGTCACCGCTGCTTGATTCACCTAATTTCTTCCAAACTCCAACCGCGTCCATTTTCAAAATGGCGAGATCTGAGAAAGCCATCGTCGTCATCAACAAGGACTTGATCTGAGAAAGCTTCAGATCTAATTGGACAAGATGGGTTGAGGAGGTTTCCCTTGGGTTTGTGGAGAAATCCGTCGCTGTCATCAACAAGGACGATTCAAACCTGGGTGGTGGTGGGGCTTGGTGGTGGTTGTTGGATACGGTGGTGGTGGAGGTGGAGGTGGAGGTTAGTTGAAGAGAAAGAGAAAGAGAAAGAGGGAGGGAGAGAGATTGGCTTGGCTGAGGAAGAGATAGGGTTCAATAGAATAAATGAGTAAAATTACCAATCTACCCTCATGTGCAAGGCACGTGATCAAACTTAACTTAAAATTTTAACCTAGTTAGTGCTAAAGGACGTAGAGTGTAATGGGTTTTCAAATAAAGGACTGTGACTGTAATTATTAAAGGTAAAGGGTATCCATTGTAATCCGATATAAACATAAAGGACGAAAAGTGTAATTTATCCTTGAAAAAGGTTTTGTCAGTGGGAAATACTGAGTGAATCATTCTTTTTACTAAAACGACTCTTTTGTTATAATTTACAGTATTAAGAGCGATTACAATGTTTCTGATATCAAACCAACTACCCACGGTATTTGTCACTCGACCGGATCTGTGACTATGGTCATATCCCCCATTGGTTGCCCCAATGGTGACGATTATCAAGTAATGTATACAAAACCCCACATACCGGCTGTACGTTTGGTGATTACAAAGACTTAATCCCTGTAATTATAACTTTGAAATAAATATGCTTTTGTAAATAGATTTGATAAAAAGAGAATGATTCACATTGCAGATTTAATTTGAGTAGAGCCTAGCCTACTGATTAGCCTTTTTAACCTAAATTAATATCATGCACACAACTTGGTTAGTAACTTAATACAGCATTTACGATAACTCACGAGATTAAACCCTCACATCGAATGACAAAGTGCGATACTTAAACATCCATTGAATTAACAACGAATGACAAAGCATAAACCCTAATGTGGACAGCACTTAAACATCCATTGGATAGTTTAATCGATCGGACATTGAATCGTATCAGCGATCGAGTTATTACCCTGATTGCGGCAGCACTTCGTGATTCGTGTGTGTTTTGATAGTAATTCTACTATAACTCAGCGTATATTTGGAGTTTTAACGTCGTTTCAGTGCCCAAAATCAAGTCCCAGACAACCCTATTTATACATGCAATTTGACCCAGTCGCGTAGCGCGACTGGTCACCCCTATAGTCATCGCGCTACGCGACGGCTTACCTATTTTCATAGGGTAGCCCCGTGTATGTGTAGGCTTGCTGAGTTGACGGTTTCGTAAAATTCGATTTTGACAGATAGTTATGTGGATAATCGTAACTAGGGTTTTACCACCCCTGAGTTTTAGGGGCCCTGATCCTGATTCTGATTATTCTGAAAATTTTAGGGTTTATACAGAATCACTTGGGTGTCTCAATTAGGGTTTCCTATTGGGCAAATTAATTAAATAAATATGAGTTTTGATGAGAGTTGTTACATCCTCCCACCTTAATAAAAATCTCGTCCTCGAGATTTATTGAAATAAGTAGGGATACTTTTTCTTCATCTCAGATTCCAGCTCCCAAGTGTATTCAGCTCCTCTCTTTGAATCCCACTTTACTTTAACTAGCACTAGTCGCTTGTGCTTGAGAAATTTGACTTTTCTGTCTTCTATCTTAAGAGGTTTCTCAACAAATTTTAACTTTTCGTTTGCCTCTATATCTTGGAGAGGTACTACCAAAGATTCGTCCGATAGACATTTCTTGAGGTTGGATACATGAAATACATCATGTACTCCAGCTAACTCCTCTGGTAGTTGTAAACGGTAAGCAACTGGTCCTATACGTTGGATCACTGGAAATGGTCCTACGTATCTTGGACTTAACTTTCCTTTCTTACCGAATCGGACTACTCCTTTCCAAGGTGAAACTTTTAATAGTACTTTGTCTCCAACTTGAAACTCAAGTCGCTTGCGTCTATTGTCTGCATAGCTCTTTTGGCGATCTCGAGCTGTCTTCAGTCTTTCCTTGATCTGAGTAATCTTGTCGGTTGTCTCTTGCACTATTTCAGGACCTGACAATTGACTTTCTCCTATTTCTGCCCAACAAACTGGAGTTCTGCATTTTCTTCCATACAGTGCCTCGAATGGGGCAGTTTCAATACTAGAATGATAACTATTGTTATAGGAGAATTCAATTAATGGTAAGTGATCATCCCAATTCCCACCAAAATCTATCACACATGCTCTGAGCATGTCTTCTAGAGTTTGGATCGTCCTTTCACTTTGTCCATCTGTTTGAGGATGATATGCAGTGCTTAAATTTAGTCGAGTTCCCATTGCTTCTTGGAAACTTTTCCAGAAATGAGAAGTGAAACGACTATCTCTATCTGATACAATGGAGAGTGGAACTCCATGTAAAGATACAACTTCATCTACATACAACTTTGCCAATCTTTCCATGCTAAAGGTTTCTTTCATAGGTAGAAAGTGAGCTGATTTGGTTAATCGATCCACAATTACCCAAATCGCAGCATTACCTTTTCTGGTTTTGGGTAACTTAGTAACAAAATCCATTGTTATGAGTTCCCATTTCCATACAGGCATTTCCAGTTGTTGTAATAGACCTGAAGGTTTCTGGTGTTCTGCCTTAACTTGTGAACAAGTAAGACACTTAGAAACATATCTAGCTATATCCTTCTTCATACCTATCCACCATAAATTCTTTCTTAAATCTTGGTACATTTTATTGTTTCCTGGGTGCATGGTATACCTAGATTTATGAGCTTCTTCTAAAATCTTATTTCTTAATTCTCCTTTCTTAGGTACCCAAATTCTTCTTTTGTGGAATCTCCAAATTCCATCAGCTCCTTATTCTAATTCTTTTATTCGTCCCTTCATTCCTTCAGCATCATCCTTGATTGCTGTAGCTTGAACATTTTTCAAGTGTTCCATTAAATCTAATTGTAGATTTAACCTAAGAGCACGAACTCGTCGTTGTTTCTCATGGTACTTACGACTTAAGGCATCTGCAACTACATTTGCCTTTCCTTCATGATATTGAATATCACAGTCGTAATCACTTAGTATTTCCATCCATCTCCTTTGCCTCATGTTTAACTCTTTTTGCCCAAATATATATCTTAGACTTTTATGATCTGTATAGATAGTAAACTTACTTCCATACAGATAATGTCTCCAAATTTTTAGGGCAAAAATTACGGCTCCTAATTCTAAGTCATGAGTCGTATAATTTTCTTCGTGCTTTTTCAATTGCCTTGAGGCATACGCAATTACTTTCTTGCGTTGCATTAGCACACATCCAAATCCTAATTTTGAAGCATCACAATATACTTCAAAATCTTCATTTCCTTCTGGTAAGGCTAAGATTGGAGCATTGGTTAATTTCTGTTTCAAGATTCTAAAGGCTTCTTCTTGTTTAGGTCCCCATTCAAACTTAACTGCTTTACAGGTTAGCTTAGTCAATGGTACAGCTATCTTGGAAAAATCCTTAATAAACCGTCTATAGTATCCAGCTAAACCTATAAAACTTCTAATTTCCATTGCGGATTGCGGAACCTTCCATTTGGTAATGGCCTCTATCTTAGCAAGATCTACATGAATGCCTTCGTGATTTACCATGTGTCCTAAGAATTGCACTTCTTGTAACCAAAATTCACACTTCGAGAATTTGGCGTACAACTTTTCTTTTCTTAACAAGGTTAAGAGTGCATGTAAGTGCTGACAATGTTCATCTTGACTTTTGGAATAAATAAGTATATCGTCGATGAAGACAATTACAAATTTATCCAAGTACGGTTTACAGATTCTATTCATCATGTCCATGAATGCTGCAGGTGCATTCGTTAACCCGAAGGGCATGACTGTAAACTCGTAATGACCATACCTAGTTCTGAAAGCAGTTTTAGGTATGTCTTCTTCGTGTACTTTCAATTGATGATATCCGGAGCGTAAATCTTTCTTAGAAAAATATCTAGCTCCTTGAAGTTGATCAAAAAGATCATCAATCCTAGGTAATGGGTATCGATTCTTAATTGTAACCTTATTCAATTCTCTATAATCAATACACATTCTCATCGAACCATCCTTTTTCTTAACAAACAACACGGGTGCTCCCCACGGGGATGAACTAGGTTGTATGAAACCTTTACTTAGTAATTCATCTAATTGCTTTTTCAGTTCTAACATTTCTGTGGGTGCTAACCGATAAGGTGCCTTGGCTATCGGTATAGTTCCTGGAATTAGATGAATTCTAAATTCTACCTCCCTATCTGGTGGTAACCCTGGTAACTCTTCTGGGAATACATCTGGGTATTCTGAGACTACAGGAATTTCCTTAAGCTCTTTTCCCTTAGTACTAATGATTACTGAAATCATATATACTATGCCTTGCTTTCGTTCATAACTAGCAACTTTCATTACTGATATGAACTTCATGGGCTTACGTGGTTTATCTCCTGTAATTATGATTACTTCTCCGGTAGGTGTTTGAATTTCTATGGAATTCTGATCACAAAGAATTCGAGCATGGTTGGCTACTAACCAATCCATTCCTAACACAACATCAAATTCGGCTAATTTCATAGGTAATAGGTTTGCAAAGAATTTATGACCTGAGAGTTCTATATTTTCCTTTTGCAAAACTTTATCTATGCTAACAGAATTTCCATCTGCGGTTTCGACTGTAAAAATCTGCCTAAGGTTGGTTAGGGGTAATTTAAGAGCTTGGCAGAATGAAGTATTGATAAAACTTTGGTTTGCACCAGAGTCAAATAATACTTTTGCATATACGTTGTGAACTAGGAACGTACCAGCTATCACATCTGGAATTAGCTCGGCTTCCTGAGTAGCTAACTGAAAGGCTCGAACATTCTTCTTGGTAGCTCCGTCAGCTGTCTTGGCTTTGTTGTCTGCTGGTTTGACCAATTTAGGACATTCTGTTTTGAAATGCCCTGCTTCTCCACAATTGTAACAAATTGTGGATTTCTTCCTGCATTTTTCTTCACGATGTCCTACAGTTTTGCAAAAATTGCAGGTTATATCGCATCTTCCATAATGTTTCTTTTTGCATTTCCTGCAGAATGACGGAGTTGAAGATTGCCCTGTTCCTCTTCTCCTGAAACTGCTGTTATTACCCGTACGAATTCCTTGGGTAATTTTCTGAGCCAATTCCTTCTTTCGGTTTTCATCTCTTATGCGTACCAGTTCGTCGGTTAGGGTATTAGCTAATTCCACTGCATCGTCAATAGTGCGAGGTCTCGCAGCTTTAACGATATTGCGGATTTCACCAATCAATCCCCAAATATAACGAGAAATGAGTACCGGTTCTGGCGAAGCCAGTGTTGGTACCACTCTAGCATATTCAAAGAATGTCGAAGTATAACCGCGACAATCTATACCCATCATTCGATGATTTAGAAACTTATTTGCCATTTGATCTCTTTCATATTCGGGACAGAATTTTCTTTCTACAAGACTCTTAAATTCTTTCCAGTTCATAGCATATGCCATCATCCTTCCTTTTGCTTGTAACACCTTGTTCCACCATTCTAGCGCCCCTTCTTTAAAAAGATTTGACGCATACATGACCTGATCATCCTTGGCACATTTACTTATGGTAATTACTGCCTCGGTTTTCTCTAACCAACACAGTGCCGCAGTCGCTCCTTCATTGCCTGCAAACTCAGATGGTTTACAAGCAAGAAATTCTTTATAAGTGCAACCAGGTGTTGCAGCTTTCATTTTCTTAGGGAGCGGAGCCTGCCGTGGTTCATTATCATGATTAACATGATCATTGCCTCCGTTTACGCTATTACTGAAGTTATCTTCATAAATACGTTTGCTAGGAACGATTTGTTGTGGTTCAATTGGATTTTTAACAGCAGCAACGATTGCTGGAATAGCATTGGCTATTCCTTGGGCAACAATATTTTCTATATCCTGCCTATTTAGAAATTGATCCTCCTGGTGTTGCTCGGATTGATTAACCTCATTAACTGGTTCGTTATTAGCGTTTTCCATCTGATAATATATTTAATTTTATTAGTATCAATTAAATAACAATTATGCACAAATAATCATACTAATTTCACAATACACATATAGCCAAAACTATCGATTTCTTGATTCCTCCTTTTCATATATATTATGCATCATTACACACTGATTATTTTTACACAAGTTTTATTTTAGATTATTTCACATGATTATATTATTATTGCTAATTTACAACCACAGTCTCATAACCCCGTTATCCCTCGTCAGCTAATATTTTAATAACGGCGCTCCCTCTCATCATACTTCCAGGAGATATGTAACTACTTCCCGGATCCTATTTCCCGCATCCATTAACTCCTCGCCAAAGTGACGGAGTTCAGCTAAATTCTCATTGCTCATAGGTGGATTAGGTATAGGTTCTGGGTCAAATTGAGGAAGAAAGGAATAAGGACTGTTTAGCAGGTTTTGGAATTGCCAATCATTCGTCCACCATTCATCCATTCCCAGAGGTTGGGTGTGGATTATAGGTTCTGGGATTGCTGGTTCTAAGTTTATAGGGAGTTGAGTTTCAATAGGACGAGTAAAAACATTTGTATTGACAGGCTGAATAGTATCACAGCTTGCCAATATAAAATCTAGCTCTTCTTGCAATGTCATGTCCTGAGTTTGTTTAGAACTTTCTCCAACTTCTACCTGAGAACCTCCTCCAATCTCCATTTCTATTTGCTTAGAATATTCATCAAACTGTAATCCCATCTGCCTAGACTCTTCCCCGACTTCAATTCCCTTCCCTTTTTCTGAAGGATTTTCTATTTTAGGCATCTTTCTAGTGACGGGTTTCCTCCTACGCACACGTCTCCATCCTACAAATCTCCTTCTTTTCTTGGGCTTGGGTTTCTCTGGAGGTGGTGAAGCATTGAATTCAATAGGTTCTTCTATGTCTGGTATATACCATTGAAATCTCTGAAAACCTCTATTTTTACCGGATAGAGATTTAAGTTCTGAAGGGTGTCAGACAAGTCACTCATGCTGTTTAGCAAAATACACATAATTAAAAATTATAACACAATTTTATAGAAAACTTTTAAATATTATTTCATACTGGGTACTACAAAACAACTAAAAAGTAAAACATACTAAGGTTTATTGTAACTTATTTATTTACTGGGTAAGGTTTCTAGACTGTAGGTAATAAGGTTGCTAAAACTTGAGTCAGATTAACTTAAAGATTTGCATTAACTGCTACAGTGGCTAGCATATAAAGATTCACCCATTTTTCATCTAACTTGTCTTCCCAAGGTGATTTACTGGTTAATTCCTGGGTTTCCTGTTTAATCTTCTTTTCTCGGAATTTCTTTATTTGCTCTTTACTTTTCCTAATAATCAGACTTCTTTTACTAGGAGAAAGTGGCTCCTCATATTGTGCCTTTCGCACAAATATTCCTTCTTCAGGAATTACAGAGTGCCTTGAGGATTTGGTTTGGGATAAACTTCCCTTTTCGTTGGATGACCTATCTAATTTAAGATAGATGTTTGACAGCTTTTGTTTACCCATACTGTACACAAATATTCAAATAAGAAAACACATAATCACATAATGACAAGTAGAAAAATTTAAGTATTTTCTAAATACTTAATTAGCTTAAATCAGTGGCTCTGATACCACTTTATTTCTGTCACGGCCCCCGACCCGGTTTGACCCGTTTCAGGAGCCGCGGGACAGAAATCCCGTGGTATTTATTTAACAGCGGAAGTTTTCTTCAGGATCTTTTAAAAACTGCAATATCCCGATTATTTTATTTCACAACTCGGGATAAAACCCGGTAATTTACAATCTTGAGATTTCACGGAGAAATCTTTTATTTTACAAAACATGTTTCCTTATTTTATATTGAGCCACTTCCTTAAGCTTGTAGTGCTTCTCGGCACTTTTCCTGGATCCCAACAGATCACCTGAAACATGATTGAAAAAGGTTTTGTCAGCGGGAAATACTGAGTGAATCATTCTTTTTACTAAAACGACTCTTTTGTTATAATTTACAGTATTAAGAGCGATTACAATGTTTCTGATATCAAACCAACTACCCACGGTATTTGTCACTCGACCGGATCTGTGACTATGGTCATATCCCCCATTGGCTGCCCCAATGGTGACGATTATCAAGTAATGTATACAAAAGCCCACATACCGGCTGTACGTTTGGTGATTACAAAGACTTAATCCCTGTAATTATAACTTTGAAATAAATATGCTTTTGTAAATAGATTTGATAAAAAGAGAATGATTCACATTGCAGATTTAATTTGAGTAGAGCCTAGCCTACTGATTAGCCTTTTTAACCTAAATTAATATCATGCACATAACTTGGTTAGTAACTTAATACAGCATTTACGATAACTCACGAGATTAAACCCTCACATCGAATGACAAAGTGCAATACTTAAACATCCATTGAATTAACAACGAATGACAAAGCATAAACCCTAATGTGGGCAGCACTTAAACATCCATTGGATAGTTTAATCGATCGGACATTGAATCGTATCAGCGATCGAGTTATTACCCTGATTGCGGCAGCACTTCGTGATTCATGTGTGTTTTGATAGTAATTCTACTATAACTCAGCGTATATTTGGAGTTTTAACGTCGTTTCAGTGCCCAAAATCAAGTCCCAGACAACCCTATTTATACATGCAATTTGACCCAGTCGCGCCCCTATAGTCGTCGCGCTACGCGACGGCTTACCTATTTTCATAGGGTAGCCCCGTGTATGTGTAGGCTTGCTGAGTTGACGGTTTCGTAAAATTCGATTTTGACAGATAGTTATGTGGATAATCGTAACTAGGGTTTTACCCCCCTTGAGTTTTAGGGGCCCTGATCCTGATTCTGATTATTCTGAAAATTTTAGGGTTTATACAGAATCACTTGGGTGTCTCAATTAGGGTTTCCTATTGGGCAAATTAATTAAATAAATATGACTTTTGATGAGAGTTGTTACATAAACCTTTGTCTTTTGTTAAGTTGGAATTTTATGATATTAGTTATGTTATCAGTTGTGTATGTTTGGAATGATATGTTATGGTGCAGCAAGCGACGTATTTTATTGCAGGTTTATGGTGTGTATGGTTTGGCTTTTGGTTTGTGCAGTGCAGGGTTAGATAGTTTAGGTTGGTTTGGTTTGGGTTATAGTTTGGGCAGCCGGAGCAGGTGTGATAGGGGTGTGTTTTGTTTGGCTTTTGGTTTGTGCAGCAGGTTATTTGAGTGGAGTTTAGATAGTATAGTGAAGTATAGTTCAGGTTGGTTTGGTTTGGGTTATAGTTTGGGCAGCCGGAGCAGGTGTGACAGGGGTGTGTTTGGTTTGGCTTTTTGCTTTTTGGTCAATTTACTCATATGTTTAGTTTAGATAGTGTAGCGCTTATCATATTGTACAAAAGATTACATAACCAACTTGCATTAATCAACTTGCAACTTACAAATTACAAAACACTTCCAACTAAACATAGACGAAACCAACTAAACATAGACCTGCACATTACAAAGCAGAGTAGCATACCAACTTTACATCACATTACATTAAGAAAAAACGAGCAAACACAATGAAAACAACCCAACTCATGATCAGAAACACCCAACTCATGATCAACATCCTGTACAGGTTCATATTTGCAACTTGTGATGTTTCGACTTTAGATGCTAACTGCTGGTTAAGAGTCGCTGCTGTTCCACCTTGTGATCTTTCACAAACCGCGGTATCAAACCAGCAGATGAATCCACATCTAGGGCATCCATAAAACCTTCTCCCTGGGTTCTTTGAAGTACAAGATGTCTTAAGAGTCGCTGATGTTCCACATCTGCAATATACCATGATTTCGTGTTTATAGTTTGATGAGGAAACTGAATTTATGTGAGGAAGTGTTTATAGTCTGATGAAGAAATCGAAACCCTAATTTATGTGGGGAGGAAGAAGACTCCTGGGGTTTTTAAGGGTAGGTGGAAGGTTATTTACAATTTTACCCATCATGTGAGAGGCACATGGGTGCATTTAACTGGGTTGTTGGATGGGGTTTGGAGAAAAGGACAAGGAGTGTGCAAATTTGTTATTTAAAGGATATGGAATGCACAAATTAAAGGGAAAGGGCAGGGACTGCAATTTAGGGTGTAATTTGTGTAATTTACTCTTTTATATATTTTATCTTCAGTATATATAAATAAACATTTTTTCAATTCTTTTGGGATTTTGGGCATCTATCCTTCTTAACATGCAGCTTAACCTCAACTCTATCGGTAGGATCTAAAATTTAAACTAACATTACAATAACTAAAAACATTACAACAAATTTAAAAACACTCTAAAATTAAATAACTAAAGTCCATATTTTTCTGATAATCGCCTACGTTTTAGAGCCAATTCCAATTCCTTTCCGGTTAGGTGGTCGATCGACTTCGAGTAATACTCAATGTCCCTCTCCATTTGTCTCTCCTTCGTCAGCTCGACCACTTCCCGGTTCTCTTGTATACGTTGAGCCTCGAGGTCGCGTATGTCTCGAAGGCGTTGGTTCATCTTCGCAAACTCTTCTTTCAAGTCGGATTCCCCCGATGATGACTCCGATCGCCTCGATTTTCCACCGCTTCCTCTACCGAGTGGTCGTTGTAGCTCCGTCTCCGGCTCCTCCACCCCCTCCTCACCCATTTAACTTGATGTTTCGGGTATGACGTTGGCGTTTCGGGCTCACGGATTTGGAGGTTTTTGACTTCTTTGAAGTCCTTCTATTTCTCGACCTAGTAGAAGAAGTCCCTCCCATCGTAGGGACGTTGGCCAACTTACAGCTATTACAAAAAAAAAAAGCCTCCAAACCCTTAAGTACAGAAATTTCCCTCGTTCCGTTTGATATTCTATTAAAGCCGACGAAATTATATCCTCATCACTCTCGCCACTTTTCAACCGTTTCTAATAATTTGATAAACCGATTGGAATCTTGTGCATTTAGAGTTCATATCGGACCACTTGTCCGATATGGAATCATGTGGCCGGTAAACCTCCTTTTTTTCGACGAGATCAAAAAAGAGTTCTTGGATTCGTCTCAAAACTAATTTTATTTTGGTTGTCGGCTAAAAAAATGGAAAAAAAATAGTACAATTTTTAACATTAAAAGAATAAGTATAAAATAAAAAATTATAAAAATGTTATAAATTTCGGGATCCTCCGATGCGTCGATTCACGCCCAGGCTAACGCGTACTCTTCGTCATCTTCCCACATTTGCACTTTTTTTGGTTCGGGTCACGGTTAGTTCTTTCTTTTTATGTGACGCCCATTTGCCTCGTCAGGTTTGGTCCGGTTGTGTCTCCGAGACACAGTCGGGCTCCTTTTGTGACGACCCGCAACCTTGCGACGAGCCGTAACCGTGACCATGGGACGAGCTGTAACCTCCCATGTTGAAGTTCGGATCCCACAGTATTGAAACCGGTTTGGTTTTGATTAAATTCGACAAACCCGGTTCCATAGGTGCTTGGTCGGGTGGGAACCGAAACAAAGGGTTGGTTTGGAACGTTCGTTTGGTTCAGGTCTTGCTCCAAACCGCCACTTGGACGAGTCGAAACGAAACGCGGGTTGTAGGGATGCATCATTCTTATAGTGTTGTATTAATTGTAATGTAACTAGTTCTAAGCCCCCGTGTTGCGGTTGGGGGGGGGGGATAAAACCGTAATAACAGCGTTATGTGGGAGGGTAGAACCGTGCTAAGTAGGGATGAGCACGGTACCCGTTCGGTACCGAACTGGTATCGATACCGAAAAACGAGGAAAAGTGGTACCGGTACCGGTATTTACCGGTGTTTTATCAATAAATACCGGTACCGTACCGGTACCGAAAAACGAAGAAATGGGAACCAGTACCGAATATAACCGGTACGGTTCGGTACCGGTACCCGGTACCAAATGCTTATCCCTAGTGCTAAGTAGAAAGCGAATAACGACCGAAACCGAGAAAAAGTGTAAAATAAAAAAAAACATGAATCTATACTATATAATAAAAGAAACCTATTTTGGGACACTTGTCATTCTCTCATTTAGTTGATTAAAATTATTAATAATACTAATAATAATAATATTTAATCTAATCTAATACAAAAAATAATAATATTTAATCTAATCTAATACAAAAAATAATAATATTTAATCTAATCTAATACAAATTCTTATTATTAATTCAATAACCTATTGTTAAACTAAAACTTCAATAGAATCTTAAATCCTAGCTAAACAAGTTTCGAAATTCATAATAATATTAATATTAATATGTTAGACTAAATATATTATTGATATATATATAAAATATATTATTGATATATAACTAAAATTATTATCAATAATATTAATAATAGGTTTGGAATCAAATACAAAGATTCAAAAATAAGAAGTCGTACAAATGGTATCAAATAGACTCTGATTGACCCCATTCAACCGACATTAGAGTCGTCTTATCGAACTCTACGACATTAATTAATATGTACGAGTTGATGGGTTAGACTTATATTAACTCATTTATATCAATATGGTATGTAAATGTCTCCGTCTTTGTTTTGCATTTACAGGAAATATCTATACTATATAGTTTAAATTGTTCAACCCGTGTAATACACGGGGAACAAACCTAGTTTATAATACAAAATAACTCACGTGACATAAAACGTAGACAGACACACAATTATACAACACATATTAGAAATTTGATGGATCAAATAGTTTTTAGAAAATGAGGGGGGGAATGAAAACTTTAAAACTTAAGGGGAGTAAAATCAACTTCAACAAAAATAAAAAATAAAAAACTTATCGGCTAGGTGGTGATGGATTTGTTGGCAAGTAAAGGCTTAGTGGTAGAATTGTAATTAACATCTCATTGTTGTCTATATGTTACACTGTATCTAAGAGCTACCATAATTGTTATATTTAGTAATAGTAATGTAAACGGAATGGGGAGGGGCAAGTTCTCAGCCCATAGCGCCGAGGGAGGGCGCTGAGAGGGGGGGGGTTTGTCACAACCCCCGATCCCTTATCCCTGGAAACGGGCGGACGTGATCACAGAGTTTGGTGGTATCGGGTTTTTATTTAGTCTTGCAGCGGAATTTACATCAGGATCGTAGTTAGGAAATATTTATCAGAGAAAAACCACCATCTTTGATATTAATAAACACATGGGCAAAACCCAAGTTTCTTATTACAATATACTTATAGGGACAAACCCCTATTTTATTAAATTTAAAACATTGTTTATTAGGTAACTTTTATAGCCACATTATCTCCAAGCCTTCAGTGCTCTCCAGCTGGCTTTTTACTAATTGGCTGTCACATTGGGTTACCTGAAACATGTTTTAAAAATATTTGTCAGTGGGAAATACTGGTGAGTGAATCCCAATTTAATCAAGTTTAAAGTCACAGTGAACAGTATTGAGAGTGATCACTTTGTTTAAGTCTACACAATTACTCCATCTGGTACTATCACACCTGACTTGTGGGTCATATTACCCATTGGCTAACTCATTGTCCAATGGTAACGAATTTGTCATCCTGACTTACTACTCGCAAGTAGTACAAAATTTTGTATACAAAACCCCAACATACCGGCAGTAATTGAATAACTACAAAGACTCAATTACTGCTAATTTTCATAGTAAGCATTTAAGGTTTGGTAAAACATTACCAAAAAGTTTATCAAAAAGAGGATAAACTCACATTGCTGTCTTAGGCTTTTTGTAAGGATTTCCTGGCTATAATCTATAATTTATACAAATGTACATTGATTAGTATCATAACCCTTTGAAATTATTAATAATACCCTCCCCGAGACGGTATTCCAACAACTACGTCGGGCAGAACCACGACAGTTGTTACGGAACCCTAAATCAATCGGGTAGCGTAACTGTTATGAAACCGGGGTTATAATACTTACAACGGAGCAGAACTTCGCTAATTAGGGGTATAATACCCAAAATATTACTTCTATTATTTCAGAATTCGTGAAAGAGATTCGTGAATTGGCGAAGAAAACTGAAATCTGATGCTGGCTATTTATAGTTGTGAAATCTGATCCTCACGCGGCCCGCGTTCCAGAACGCTAGACCTAAAGCGGGCCGCATCAACCCATAGCTTTGACTAGTCAGCAACTAGGGTTGACACGATGTCGACACGTGTCGACCTCTGGTGCATTCGCGTAACCAAGTCACTCGCGGCCCGCATTAACTTAACTAAATCCTAAAGCGGCCCGCTTTGACTAGAGAAGTCAGCGAAGTCAACCTTGGTCCTAATTCGGCCCGCGTTAGATGTGGAGGTGGGTCAAAGCGGCCCGCCTCAACTTATATTTTCAGAATTTTATTTATTTTATAAACTATAATATAACTAAGGCTCGGTTTTCACATACGGGGTATAATATAAGACATATTAAGACATTTTATCATATATCAGAGAGTCGGAAATATTATGCGGGTATTGATTTTACCGAGGGTTGTTACATTCTCCCCACCTTGTTTAGAGCTCGTCCTCGAGTTCTACTGAAACAAGTGCGGATATTTCCTCTTCATTTCTGATTCGAGTTCCCATGTGTACTCAGGTCCTCTTTTGGATTCCCATTTCACTTTGACTAGAACTAGTCTCTTATGTTTGAGATTCTTGATTTTCTTGTCTTCAATTTGTAGAGGTCTTTCTACAAACTTGAGTTGTTCATTTACCTCTATATCCTTAAGAGGCACTATCAGTGATTCATCAGCTAAACACTTTTTAAGATTTGATACATGAAACACATCATGTATTCCTGCCATTTCCTCTGGCAATTGTAGCTGATAGGCTACAGGTCCTATTCTTCTAATAATTTTAAAAGGTCCAACATACCTGGGACTTAGCTTTCCCCGTTTAATGAATCTTACCACTCCTTTCCAAGGAGAGACTTTTAACAATACTCTATCTCCTATTTGAAATTCCAACGGCTTGCATCGGTTATCAGCATAACTCTTTTGTCGATCATGTGCTGCTTTCAATCGTTCCTTGACTTGAATAATCTTATCAGTTGTTTCCCGTACTATCTCAGGTCCAGATAATTGCTTTTCCCCAATTTCTGCCCAACAGACTGGGGTTCGACACTTTCGTCCATAAAGTGCTTCAAATGGTGCAGCATTGATACTTGTGTGATAACTGTTATTATAAGAAAATTCTATTAAAGGTAAGTGATCGTCCCAATTACCTCCAAAGTCAATTACACAAGCTCTAAGCATATCTTCCATTGTCTGAATTGTCCTTTCACTTTGTCCATCTGTTTGTGGATGATAAGCCGTACTTAGCTTTATCTTAGTTCCCATTGCCTTTTGGAAACTTGACCAAAAATGAGATGTAAAGCGACTATCTCTGTCAGAAACAATTGATAAAGGAATGCCATGTAAAGAAACAATTTCATTTACATACAATTTAGATAATTGTTCCATACTAATTGTTTCCTTCATTGGTAAGAAATGAGCTGATTTAGTTAGTCTATCTACAATCACCCAGATTGTATCATTTCCTCTCTTAGTTTTGGGTAATTTAGTAACAAAATCCATTGTTATTAATTCCCACTTCCAAACTGGCATTTCTAATTGCTGTAACAATCCTGCAGGTTTCTGATGTTCAGCTTTAACTTGTGAGCAAGTTAAACATTTAGAAACATAGGTTGCTATATCCTTTTTCATTCCTATCCACCAGAAATTTTTCCTTAAATCCTGGTACATTTTATCACTTCCTGGATGCATCGTATATTTAGATTTATGAGCTTCTTCTAATATACGATTACGCAGGTTTCTTAATTTAGGTATCCACATTCTCTTTTCATGGAATCTCCAAATTCTATCTGTTCCTTGTTTTAATTCTTTTAACATACCTTTTAATTTTTCAGAATCATCCTTGATTACTGATTCTTGTGCTTCTCTTATCTGATCATTTAGATCTACTTGCAGATTTAATTTAAGAGAACGTACCCTTTTTGGCTTTTCATAATACTTTCTACTTAAAGCATCTGCCACTACATTTGCTTTTCCTTCATGATACTGGATATTACAATCATAGTCACTAAGAAATTCCATCCAGCGTCTTTGTCTCATATTCAACTCCTTTTGTCCGAAAACATACCTTAAACTCTTATGATCAGTAAATATGGTAAACTTACTACCATAAAGGTAATGTCTCCAAATCTTAAGAGCAAAAATTATAGCTCCTAATTCTAAATCATGGGTTGAATAATTTTCTTCATGATTCTTAAGTTGTCTAGATGCATATGCTATAACCTTTTGGCGTTGCATCAATACACATCCATAACCTAATTTAGAAGCATCACAATAGACTACAAAATCTTCAGTTCCTTCTGGTAATGCTAATATTGGTGTATGGGTTAATCTTTGCTTAAGAATTCTAAAGGCTTCTTCTTGTTTTATTCCCCATTCAAACTTAACAGATTTACAAGTTAACTTAGTTAAGGGAATGGCTATTCTAGAGAAATCTTTAATAAATCTTCTATAATAACCGGCCAATCCTAAGAAACTTCTAACCTCAGTTGATGACTCAGGGGTTTTCCATTTCGTAATTGCCTCGATTTTGGTTGGGTCTACATGAATTCCTTCATGATTAACTAGGTGTCCAAGAAATTGTACCTGTTCTAACCAAAATTCACATTTTGAAAACTTAGCATACAGTTTTTCCTTTCTTAACAGACTTAAAAGTGCATGCAAATGTCTTGCAGGATCTTCTTTATTCTTAGAGTAAATTAGAATATCATCTATGAATACAATTATGAATTTATCCAAATATGGCTTACATATTCGGTTCATCATGTCCATAAATGCAGCTGGGGCATTGGTTAGACCAAATGGCATGACAATAAATTCATAATGACCATACCTTGTTCTAAATGCAGTTTTAGGAATGTCTTCTTTCTGTACCTTTAATTGATGATATCCTGACCTTAAATCGATCTTAGAGAAAAATCGAGCTCCTTGCAGTTGATCAAACAAATCATCGATTCTCGGTAATGGGTACCGATTCTTAATCGTGATCTTATTTAATTCACGGTAGTCAATGCACATTCGCATTGATCCGTCCTTCTTTTTAACAAATAATATTGGCACTCCCCATGGTGATGAGCTTGGCTGTATGAATCCTTTTTCCAATAATTCATCTAATTGTTTCTTTAATTCTTGCATTTCTGCAGGTGCCAAACGATAAGGTGCTTTGGCAATCAGTGATGTTCCTGGTAGTAGGTGAATTCGAAATTCAACTTCTCTGTCCGGAGGTAGTCCTGGTAATTCTTCTGGAAAAACATCTGAAAACTGAGATACTACTGGAATATCTTTTAGTTCTTTTCCTTTAGTGTTAGTGATTACAGAAATCATATACACTATAGAACCTTTTCTTATACAGCTTGCAGTTTTCATCACAGATATGAATTTTGTAGATTTAGAGAACTTATCTCCTTTAATTGTGATCTTTTTACCTTTTGGTGAATTTACTTGAATTAACTTTTGATCACATAAAATACTAGCTTTATTGGCTATTAACCAATCCATTCCTAGAACAACATCGAATCCTACCAGATTCATGGGATAAAGATTTGCAATAAACTTTTGATTTAAAATTTCTATGCTTGCACCCTGCAAGATTTCAGAAATCCTAATGGTTTCTCCATTGGCTGTCTCTACTACGCATTCATGTGGTAGTTTAGTTAATGACTGATTTAAAATTTTGCAAAACGATGTATTAATAAAACTTTGGTTTGCACCAGAGTCAAATAATACTTTAGCAAAGACATCATTAACTAAAAACGTACCAGCTATGACGTCTGGGATCATCTTGGCTTCTTCTGCCGTCAGAACAAATGCTCTAGCATTTCTAGTATTCTTGTTATATGTGGCTGGAGCTAATTTTGGACAATTTGGCCTGATATGACCTTTTTCTCCACAGTTGTAGCATAATCCATTACTGATTTTCTTCCTGCAATTTTCTTCCTTGTGTCCTGGCATCTTACAATGATTGCAGTGAATGGAGCATTTTCCCGAATGCTTTTTCTTGCAGACCTTGCAGTATATTGCAGAGGTAGAACCCATATTCTTACGATTATAATTTCCAGAACGAAATTCTTGAGTAAGCCTTTGGGTTAGGTTCCTTCTCTGGTCTTCTTCTCTAGTACGGACTAATTCATCAGTCAAGGTATTTGTTAATTCTACAGCTTCTTCTATGGTTTGTGGTCTGGCTGCCTTGACTATGTGTCTAATTTCCCCAATTAATCCCCAAATATAACGGGAAATTAACACTGGTTCTGGTGAAGCAAGAGTTGGCACTATTCTAGCATATTCAAAGAATAACTTAGTGTACCCTTTGCTATCAATACCAGTCATCCTAAGGTTTAGGAATTTGTTTGCTATCTGCTCTTTTTCATTTGGTGGGCAGAATTTTCTTTCTACCTTGTCCTTAAATTCTTCCCATTCCATATTATAGGTTCTATCACTTCCTTTAGTTTGGAGGATAGTATTCCACCATTCTAGTGCTGCATTCTTAAACAGATTAGAAGCAAACAGTATTCTATCTTCTTCAGCACACTTACTTATCCTTAAGACTGCCTCAGTCTTCTCTATCCAGCGTAAGGTTGCAATGGCCCCTTCATTGCCCGAGAATTCCATTGGTTTACAAGACCAGAATTCTTTATAAGAACAACCATAAGGCATGGTTCTTCTTCTTTTGGGAATAGGCATTTGAAGTACCGGTCCATTGTTCACACTGTTTTCTGGTTCAAGTGGTCGCTTACTGCTATGCTTACTTTTATTATCAGCATCCTTAACAGTTTGTAGTATAAATGGCATAGCATCTATAATTCCCTGTGCTACTATATGTTGAATAGCACTATTGTCCACTTGATTTCCATTGTTATTGTTGTTTGGGTTCTCATTATTCAGATTATCATCATTCTGAATATTATCATTCTGGATTTCCGGGTTATTATCCAAATTGACTTGATTTCCTTGGTCTGACATCTGAATTTTAAACATTTATACCATATTAATATCACAATTAATATCTTAATATAATTAATTACACGACACGCAATTTTGCCAAAATCGTAGATCATTGCTACTTACTCTTTTCATATACTTATGCGTCTATTACACACTAGTACAGAAATAAAGATTAAAATACTAACAGAAATAAAATAGTAGTATGCATCCGTACACACATATTTTATTTTATTTTTATTTTATTATTATTACTACCACTTCCTCCATTCAAACATTCACGGATATGGATTCATCCAAAAATCCATATTGCGTTCATCGTACTTCCATACGAGACGCTCTCCCACCTGACGCATCCTTTCACTGTTTTCTAAAATTTCCTCCCCGAAAGTCCTAAGTTCTTGAACGTTTTCTGCACTCATTGGGGGTGCAGGTTCTCGGACTGGGTTGGGAATCTGGGGTACGGGTTCCTGATATGGGGGTGACAATTCCTGAAATTGGTAAGGATCCTCTAATATCTCCCTAATGTAGTTATCTTGGTAATAGGGATCTAAAGGGTCCATACCTGGGTAAACTTCTATGTTCTGTATGGGTGGATAATCCTGAATAGGGTAACGTTGCACAAAGTCCCTATTATCGTCCCACCAGGGGTCGTAATTCGGGTCCAGTGGGTTTGGTGCAGGTACCCGAGGGATTTCTTCTGGGTTAAAATCATGCATTTCCACCTGGTTTTCCTGATTTTCTATCTCCATAGGGTGTTCTGGGTTTTGTGGTTGTGAGGCTACTAATTGTTCCAGACCTGGGTCAGCAGCAGTCGTAGCTAAGATATGGAAATTAGCTAATCTTCTATTTAGCATATCTTGAGTATGGGCATCTGTCTCTCTCTTAATGGCTGCTAAAGTCCTTTGCTGTTGCAATTTCCTCATTCTCTTCCTACGAGCAAAAGCTTCTTTACTGAACCATCCTCGCTTCTTAGTAGGAAATGGTTCTTCAAATTGAGCTCTAAAGGTAAATATTCCCTCTTCCTGATCAGCAGAATACCCTGAAAGGGCAGGCTGTGATGATGTACTTTCACTCCTAGGTGAATCAAATAACTGACGATTCAGGTCTGATGGTCCTTGATCACTCATACTGAAAACTAACAGATAGTCAAATAACACATAACACATAATTACAGTTATGCATTTATTTCGTAATTTATTTCCTAACACAAGTTTTATAATTTAAGTGTCAGCAGAACACTTCTTTGGCTTGAACCAGTGGCTAGGCTCTGATACCACCTTCTGTCACAACCCCCGATCCCTTATCCCTGGAAACGGGCAGACGTGATCACAGAGTTTGGTGGTATCGGGTTTTTATTTAGTCTTGCAGCGGAATTTACATCAGGATCGTAGTTAGGAAATATTTATCAGAGAAAAACCACCATCTTTGATATTAATAAACACATGGGCAAAACCCAAGTTTCTTATTACAATATACTTATAGGGACAAACCCCTATTTTATTAAATTTAAAACATTGTTTATTAGGTAACTTTTATAGCCACATTATCTCCAAGCCTTCAGTGCTCTCCAGCTGGCTTTTTACTAATTGGCTGTCACATTGGGTTACCTGAAACATGTTTTAAAAATATTTGTCAGTGGGAAATACTGGTGAGTGAATCCCAATTTAATCAAGTTTAAAGTCACAGTGAACAGTATTGAGAGTGATCACTTTGTTTAAGTCTACACAATTACTCCATCTGGTACTATCACACCTGACTTGTGGGTCATATTACCCATTGGCTAACTCATTGTCCAATGGTAACGAATTTGTCATCCTGACTTACTACTCGCAAGTAGTACAAAATTTTGTATACAAAACCCCAACATACCGGCAGTAATTGAATAACTACAAAGACTCAATTACTGCTAATTTTCATAGTAAGCATTTAAGGTTTGGTAAAACATTACCAAAAAGTTTATCAAAAAGAGGATAAACTCACATTGCTGTCTTAGGCTTTTTGTAAGGATTTCCTGGCTATAATCTATAATTTATACAAATGTACATTGATTAGTATCATAACCCTTTGAAATTATTAATAATACCCTCCCCGAGACGGTATTCCAACAACTACGTCGGGCAGAACCACGACAGTTGTTACGGAACCCTAAATCAATCGGGTAGCGTAACTGTTATGAAACCGGGGTTATAATACTTACAACGGAGCAGAACTTCGCTAATTAGGGGTATAATACCCAAAATATTACTTCTATTATTTCAGAATTCGTGAAAGAGATTCGTGAATTGGCGAAGAAAACTGAAATCTGATGCTGGCTATTTATAGTTGTGAAATCTGATCCTCACGCGGCCCGCGTTCCAGAACGCTAGACCTAAAGCGGGCCGCATCAACCCATAGCTTTGACTAGTCAGCAACTAGGGTTGACACGATGTCGACACGTGTCGACCTCTGGTGCATTCGCGTAACCAAGTCACTCGCGGCCCGCATTAACTTAACTAAATCCTAAAGCGGCCCGCTTTGACTAGAGAAGTCAGCGAAGTCAACCTTGGTCCTAATTCGGCCCGCGTTAGATGTGGAGGTGGGTCAAAGCGGCCCGCCTCAACTTATATTTTCAGAATTTTATTTATTTTATAAACTATAATATAACTAAGGCTCGGTTTTCACATACGGGGTATAAAATAAGACATATTAAGACATTTTATCATATATCAGAGAGTCGGAAATATTATGCGGGTATTGATTTTACCGAGGGTTGTTACAGGGTTCCCTGGCACTATGGCCTTATATGGAGCCCCATAACACGCAACTACACATAGCATTTGAGTTATAATTGTATTGTAAACTAACTATTGTAATTCTTACGATACTAAAATATATATGTATAATAAATTTGGTATAGTCATTCCAAGTATATATATATGTAAATTACTATTTTTATAAATTATAATTATTAAAAGTTGTAACGAGAAAAAGTATGTTTATTTTGTTATAGATAAAAATAAAAGAAAACTAGATGTTACTACCCGCCGCGTTGCGGACGGGTCACATTCACATATCAAAACGATACAAACAAAGCCCACTAAATCCATTTAGCAAGCCCTTATTATAGCACCCAACTGATACGACATCGAAACCCAACCATGGTATAATTTTTGCAAGAAAGTAAACCTTCATCGAGGCGGTCAGCAACACTTAATAGGTGCCAATGAGGTAGTGGTGGAGTGGTTAAAAAGCATGTATATTTACAAACCCTAAAACTTAAAGGTACAACAACCCTTGTTATAGACATTTGTATTGCACTATGTACAACTCACATATACACCAAGATGTTACAAGATCACAAAGCATATAACACCAAATAAGCTTAAGTTACAACTTCTTATGCCCACAATTGTTACTAATTGATATAATGTAAATATGTGGACGTAAGTGAGGTCATTTTGTAAGTAAAGGTATGGAAGAGAGTTTTGATTGCAAAACAATTTATAAAAGGTCGACATAATTAGTAAATGAGACCGTTGTATGAATAAATCAATGAAGTTAACATCATGTAATAAATTTTGTGTTTATTAATGTCCCCACACCCTTCTACATGATGGTGAGTAGCTCAATTGGTTTGACCTTATTTCTTTGAGTACAGTACACGATGGACTGAGTGTGGTTTAGCATAATTTTGGATTTGATCTTTATCTTTTCAAAATTATACGGATGGTCTCGATTGTTTACACTTTATAACGCATTTAATTTCTAACTTTGTCAAAAGTTACATGGATGGCACCAGTGGTTTGCACTTAATAACGAATTTAGTCCCTAACTTGGACATGCTTGAATCTTAAGATTTGTTGGTTAGGGACTAAATACGTTATAAAGTGCACACCACAAAGACCATCCGTGTACTTTTGAAAAGCCAAGGACCAAATCCAATATTTTGGTAAATCACAGGGACCATGTAACACTCCAAAATCCTATTTTTGACTATTGTGTTTAATTTGAGTACAACTAGAAATACTCAAACCTAGTTAATTAATGTTCTCTTTAAAGAAGAAGTAAGTGGTGCCCAAATAAAACAACTAATGAAACTATAGGGTGAAACTGGTCGCAAATCTTGTGTACGAACCTTGATTATTGATCATCTAGACTTGATTAGCCACAAGGTAAGTTGCAAATTTCTATTAGATGAAGTTTTATATTAATAGGAACTTGAAAGTACCAATCTTGAATGGTTTTGATAGTACGATGTAAATTTGTAACATCCGCCGGAAACGGGTCTCATACAAACCCGACCCAAACCAGATTCTACGTGTTAAAATAAAATGGGATTTTTATTCTATTTTTTTAGTATAGTAATTATATTAATGTTATAATATAATTAAATAAATGTATAATTATTGATTAATGAAAACCCAGTTAATTTAGTTAGTTATTGAAAACAAATCACTAACTAAGTTATACAAGATAATTATGTTAGGATCTAAATTTAGAGGGACTAAAGTTGCCACCTCCTAAAGCTTGTTTTAAAAAGGAAACAACAAATTGGGCGGAAAAAAGAATCAAACCCGGGTCTGTAAAACCCCTAACAAATTGGCCGGTTCATAATATTCAAGTTTTGGGAATTATGTCAAAATCGAATCGAGCTGTTAGTATGAGAGGTCAGTTATAAATAAAGGCTCTAGTTCAGCATCCAAACGATTTCACACCCAAAACTTGCACAAAAAAACTCTTTGTCTCGACGTCTACATTCGCCGGAACTTTAGACCCGCCGGAATTTCTATGTCCTTCATCTTTCAAGCGCGACCGTAAGTTGTTTTACCTGCCCTTTGATCGGTTTTAATAGGCGAGCAAAACCCCTAACTCAATTTATTGTAACAATGTTAGTGTTATGCGAATTTGATGATTAAGCAAGTTAGGGTTTCGGTTAGAAGATGACACAGTCTCAGTTTCAGTTTCTGATAAATTAATAAGTTTCTCAAAAATAACCAAACAGCTTATGTGGTGCAGATTCTCACTCTGATCCTTCGGATCTAGGAAACAACAGTGACACGAGACGTACATGTGAATAATAAAAATCTAAAATAACTAATCAATACAATTAGTTGTGATTTTGTTTATATTATATTCATAATTTCGTATTTTATACTTTTAGGGTAGTTTTAATCATTTGAAGATCCCTCTTCCATTGTATGCTTATGTTAAGAAATCGTTAGTAAATCTTTTCCTAATTCTCTTTTTTTTTTTTTTTTTTTTTTTTTTTAATCATTTACATGTTTTGGAGTGTATCATGTGCATTGTTTCGTCACTTCAAGTTTTCATTATCCAAGAACGTGCAAGTTTCAATGGTGTAATTATGTGGTAGTTGTAGTTGTTTATTGTTTGTGTTACTAACCATTGTCGCTAGCCAGAATCGCTAGTAATTTTCACATGGATCTATAGGCTGACTGGGTTCCCCACGACCATGGGTTGTAGTGTGACAATTCGGGTTTTTCCCTTCACGTTCCACCTTATGTTGTAATTTCGTGAGCCTTGTTAAACATGGCTTAATATATATAACTGATTGTTTAAGAATGTGGGTGTATATAAATAATTATGATTATTATTGTGAACATGTTAAACAAGCTTGGACACAGTTCGTCACTCTTTCTAAAAATATGGAGCATATACATTGTTTGCTTGCCAGCTATTCAATTGTCATAACTCATAACTTTGATAAAACTGCTGCTTTTTCTATTTTCCGTTTGCTTGCATTTGTTATTTTTAGTTGCTTACATTTTAAATTGATGACATTGACAGGCCATTACCTACAAGCATTTCTTCATATAAGGTATCTTCATAGACTTCATGCTTTCTTGCTGCTTCTGTAAAATGAAGCTTTTTTTTTTCCAAGTAAAAAGCTTCCCCTATATGACATTGTCAAGGGATCATCAGATGAGTTTACTGATGCCAATGTGCAACTTGCATTGGCTGTTGTAAGGAAGCTACAAGAAATTAGGGAAACCCGAGCCCGCATTGTAAGACATCTTTATTTTCCGTTTCATTTTCTTAATTTACATTTAGATTCGCTTGTCGGTGGGCTTGAGTCTGATATTTACATTGTTACCATTTACCGCATTGCCGGAGTTTTACATTATCACATCAAAATGATTGGTTGGTTGGGTGTGATTGGTTTGACTATTTGGATTATTTATTTATCATATAATTACCATTAAATCACATGTTAACATATTTTCTTTTAAACAAATAAACAAAAACTGTTTCATTTAAAACAATAGATTTACTCACTAACTATTATTGACCCAAAAACTACTTTTACACTTGATACAAATAACAGGCTTGAAGAAGTTGCTGATGACAGTATGACACGTAGGAACGAGGCCTTAGAGAAATAAATGGATTAGTGTATGTTATGTTTGGTTTAAAGGATATTTTGGATTATTTGTTTTGTGACATTGTTTAATTGGATTGTTAATAATATATAAACTTTTAAATATCTTGTCATAAGTTGTGAGCAATCAATCATGCCCCGGTCACCTAATCCGTTACGGGTCAGGGTGTGACAAAATTGATGAAGGAATTTCATTTGAAATCACTATATGAATGAATATGTGTGTAGAAATTGTGTATGTGGTTGTCTAAGTAAAAACCCTCATGTGGGTTGAAGTGGGTCTTTGACATGATCATAATATTGGAGCCTTTTAGGTTGAATTGTTGATACTAGTCATATAACATGAAGCTGTAATGAGTGAATGTTGTTGAATTACATAGAATGTGATAACTAGTGGAAACATTAAACTTGAGTATCAGTTAGGTTACATTATTAGACATCATGTATGCCTAGAAGGGTCTTTAGAATAAAATGAATGAAATGGGATGAGGCGGTAGAATTCGATCAAATATTCATATGCAAGAAGCCCGGTGCAGTAGTTTTAATAAGCGTGCTTGAGAAGTGAGGCAGCATATGTGGGTCAAAATTAGGGTCTGGAGGAGGCTAGAATGTAATGACCAAAAGGACAAAGAGATTGTGAATGGGTTTACTTAATGGAGGTTAATATGTAAACAAGATGAGAGAGATGCAGCTTTCAGTTGTACATAGAACAACGGCTCGCGTATGTGAAGCTCTCACCTTGGAGGGCCTCATGTATTTTTTAAAACAAACTCATGACAAGCTGTGGTGCTTTCATATCTACCATCAAATCATCAATACTAGTGGCTCTAGACAAGTCCAAGTCACTTCTCTCCCAAAGTACAATGATGGGAAATCAAGAAGCTAACCAATCTTTATGTATTTTACTGGAGTATATACATTTTCTGATTCACACCTATTTAGTTGTCAATGTCATAATTTATTCTTTTATAAAACTGCTGCTTACGTTTTTAAATTGATGACATCAACAGGCCATTGCCTACCAGCATTTCTTTATATAAGGTATCTTCATAGACTTCATGCTTTCTTGCTGGTTCCGCAAAATGTAGCTTTCGCTAAGTAAAAAGCTTCCCCTATATGACAATGTGAAGGGATCTTCAGATGAGTTGTTCACTGATGCCAATGTGCAACTTGCATTGGCTGTTTAAGGAAGCTACAAGAAATTAGGGAAACCCGAGCTCGCATTGTAAGACATTTTTATTTTTCATTGAATTTTCTTCATTTGTATTATTTATCTACTAGACGTGGCAATATGGGCGCCTTAGTTATGGGTCCAAACGAATAATCGAGTCTCACGTCAAAACTGGGTTGACCCAAAACAGTTTTTGTCCCAAATTTGTGATAAAACATGACCTGACTCAACCCATTCACAAGTAAATGGGCCAAAATTGCCACCTCATTGTAGTGCTATAATCAAGACGAGTCGAGCCGAGCCAGGCTGAGCTCGAGCTCGTACTTAAACGAGCCAGCTTGGTTTGGCTTGTTTATTTAATCAAGCTGAAAAGTCAAGCTCGAGCCCAGCTTGTAAAATGTTCGAGCTACCTCCAACCAAATCGAGCCGGCTTGTTAATTTTTTTAAACTTTTTTTTTGTTTTTTTATAAATATTGATAACGTGAAAAAAAACAAAAATACATAAAGATTACACATATATCTATTTGTATTAATTTATTTTTTCTAATATCTTAAAGGCTCAAAGGCATATTAAAAGTATTATATATATGATTTTTGTTTAATTTCCTATTTTTTCATATGTTATCGATTGATTAAACTTAAAATGTTAACGCTTCAACCCCCTCCCGCATATTTTTTGAGCAGGCTCACGAGCCGAGCCGAGCCAAGCCTAGCTTGAGCTTGGCTTGTTTACAAATCGAGTCGATCCGAGCCGAGCCGGCGAGCTTTTTGAACACCCCTACCTCATCATCAACCGTTGATGGTATACGCGTTTCGAACTTATTGTTTGATGTAGGTGTTGCCTGACAGGCCAGAAAGATGTAGAGCCTCAGAGCTATTCAAATCAGCTATTGATTTGGTAAGTGAAATATTCCTACTAGAACTAATTTCTCTTAAGGAATCATTTAACATTTCAAAGTACGTAAATTGGTGCACGTGCAACAATAGATGTTCAACTGGAATACCAATATGTCCTTAATCCAGGTTGATGGAATCACTACTGGTTCGTTGGATGATATTCCAGCTGGCCCTGTTTCTTCATTCTTCAAATCTGTACGGAACACACTTGATTTTGATTTTGATGATGAAAACGAAGGTTAGTTGTATTTCCATACAGCAACGTCTTTTTTATGTGAAAGACGAATATATACTTGTGATCGTATTGGCGAATATAGTATATAATAGTTAGAATGTAATCTAGACTTAGATTATTTGATTATGTATTTAGATAAGATATTGGTCACAAGGCAGGAAACGAAAGTCAAACTTGACAAAAGTCAAAGACTGTTAATTGGCGGTTAATGACAGTTTTCTGGTACCCCAAAAGAATGGTAATTCACAAGATGTTTCTCATTTCTAGTATGTATATTTCTAGAAAGAACCAGGCTAATTTACTCATCTGCCCACATCATTGTCATTATGATTATCATTATTATAAATACATTGATGGTAATTCACAAGATGTTTCTTGGCTAAATTTCTCATTTGTCCTTTATCATCATTATAAAATTCCAATAAACCGATGGTAACCACATGCGTTGGTGATTGTTCCTCATTGCATGATTTGTTTGTTGAGTGTTTCCCCCAAAAGAACAATAGCCATCGCCACCCGACATGTAATTCCGTGTTTGTGACATCCGAAAAACGCCTCAGGGTCTAAAGGCGGCGCATGTTGTTTTCCGTTTGCTTACATTTGTTATTTTTTGTTTGCTTACATTTTAAATTGTTGACATCAACAGGCCATTACCTACCAGCATTATGCTTTCTTGCTGGTTTCGTAAAATAAAGCTTCTCGAAGCTTTTTTCTAAGTAAAAGGATTCCCCTATATGACATTGTGAAGGGGTCTTCAGATGAGTTTACTGATGCCAATGTGCAACTTGCATTGGCTGTTGTAAGGAAGCTACAAGAAATTCGGGAAACACGAGCTCGCATTGTAAGTCATTTTTATTTTCATTTCATTTTCTTCATTTGAAGTATCTACAGTTTTTGTCCCAAATTTGATAAACGGGTCAAAATTGCCACCTCATCGTCAACCGTTGATGGTATACGTGTTTCGAACTTATTGTTTGATGTAGGTGTTCCCTGACAAGCCAGAAAGACGTAAAGCCTCAGAGCTATTCAAATCAGCTATTGATTTGGTAAGTGAAATAATCGTTTTAGAACTAATTTCTTTAAAGATTTATTTAACATTTCAAAGTATGTAAATTGGTACACTTTAAGCAATAGTTGCTGTTCAACTGAAGTTTATTTTGCTCTTTTGTTATTGATCAGTTTATATGCACATATCTTTGTGGAAACATTAGCAATATGTTCTTGTTACCTGTTTTATTCAATTTGAAAACTGTTGTATTCTGCTGGTGATCAGCATAAAGCAGTATGATGATCATGGATTACAATCCCTAATTTTTTAAATGTTAATGTCATTATAAACCCTAATCTGAGATTCATAAATCCCTATATGTCCTTAATGCAGGTTGACGGAATCACTATCGGTTCGTTGGATGATATTCCAGCTGGCCCTGTTTCTTCCTTCTTCAAATCTATAAGGAACACACTCGATTTTGATTTTGACGATGAAAATGAAGGTTAGTTTTATAGAAAAACAAACTTCTCTAAACTTCCATACTGCAGCGTTTATTTTAATGTGGAAGAGGAATATATACTTGTGATAATATTGGTGAATATAGTATATAATAATTAGAATGTAATCTAGACTTAGATTATTTGATCATGTATTTGGATAAAAAGTGAAAGTGCATTAATTTTAACGTTATTTTACTAATTTCGTGAAAATAATGTTAAAGAGGGGGATGGTTAATCATGCATCATGTGGTGGCGTTGATAGCCGAAAGACACAAGAGTACATGCACTAATTGGCCTTTGTCTTAATTGCCGAGTGTTATGTGCCTTATGTCCAAGGCTTGATACAAAACTACCTTCTAGCCGGGGGTGTCACTGGAAGCAGCCTCTCTATTCCAATGGGGTAGAGGTAAGGTTGTATGATGATGAGTATGATGATGATGATGATTGGTCATAAGGCAGGAAACGAAAGTCAAAGGCCGTTAATTGGCAGTTAATGACAGTTTTCTGGTACCCCAAACGAATGGGTATAACTACCTTGTTCGCACCGTTTCATAGACTATAAATGGGCGCAAAATTGTATGGATACGTAGATCAATTTCATAATCAAAACAGTCTGCGTTGACTTTCGTTGATAGACGAAATTTATCCAAATTGACCCCATGTTATTGTTCTTGATGCATGATTAATTCATAATTAAGTGTTCTTGATATCCAACAATAATTACAATTTTTGTTGCATAAGTGACCCGTTTATGACATTTTTTTGTAACTGACCCGTTTATAACATTTTTTTTATAACTGACCCATTTATGACATTTTTTTGTAACTGACCCGTTTATAACATTTTTTTATAACTGACCCGTTTATGACACAGATAGGTGGCAGTCTGACAAACCGCCAACGCTTTATGTATTCATCTGTTGCAGCACCCGTGAACTTGCTACCATCGAGACATATCTGGTACGGGTGTATTTTCTCTTATATGGATTGGTTAAGTAACGGGTCAAATCGGTTCAGGTTGAAAAAAGGTGGTTTTGCTACATGCAAAAAAGAACAAAATCGGTTCGGTTGACCAACAAACCCTTCTTGTCCACTATAAAAAATTCTGAACAGTTAATGTTCGAATTATGGTTTAGAAACAATATTGTTAGTACAATAATTAAAATATCTTAATAAAACAATATTGGTCCATGCTGACGCACAGGAAAAATTTGGGGCATCAACACCCGCGCTCCTATTTAATCTGGAACTCGAGACGTTGCGGTAATATTTATGTGGATTTAATCAGATAAAATTCATATATGATGTCATATATTTTAGTTTTTTTTTTTCTCTGTGACAAATGGAACGGTTGGATTTGGCAGAGTTGACCTTGGTCTTCTTGGTTTTCCACCGAAAGATTTACACTACCGATTTCTTTCTCAATTTACTCCGATTTTTTATATTCGGATAAGAGAGTATTCCAAGGTAGTTCTTATGATCTTATGATTTTATTTATTTTAATTATTTTTTTATTGTAAGGTTTGACATTACTTTGATAGATATTTTTACTTTAAAATGAAAATACAGTGGCAGTAGCACCATATATTGTGAATTACACTGGGGCTCTCTTCCGCCAATACCCTGGTAAGAATATTAATTTTGACAATACTTTGATGACATGTCAGCAGCCCCATCTGATGCCATATATGCATGTGAAATAAATATATTTACAAGTTTCACTAAAGTTATCTTTTCTTTAAAAATTACGAAATGTCTTCACATGCCACATCATAAATTATTAGATGAATACTTCTAAAAACAATTAAAATATAATGACAAATAAGATGCTACATCATTAAATATTTAATAATCAGAAAAAAAGACCTGCTAATTGGTTTCTACAATTAGCTTGTTGGAATGACATATTTTCTTTCTTGTCTTGTATCATGATGTATAAACCGTAATACTAGCATGTTTCAGTCTATAGAATTTTATATAATAATAAAACATGTTTTTTTTTGGTTTACTGCAACTATTGTTGCAGGACCCTGGCAGGTAATGCTTAAGCAAATGGATAATTCGTATGCTTGTGTTGCTGAAAGTGAAACCCCCTTAATGAAGTATGAATTGCTACTCGTTTCCTTAGTGGTGGCAAACCGGTTGGGTAGGAAAACTAGTCAAAACATGGTTGAGTCAAACAGGTACATTTTGTATGAGTTTGGTTGACCCAATACACTCTTTGTCCATTTTTTTATAATCAGTTGAGAGGTGTTTGACATTGCTTATTAGCACAAGCAGGTAATAAGTTTATGAAAACGGTTTTTTAATCCTAAGGGTAAAGTTGTAATTAAGCTCATCAATAAGCATTCCCAAACACCCGGACCCCATTATGGTGATATATGATTAAAAAAATATTTTATTTCAGTACAATTTTATATAAATAATTCAGAATATTTTATAGAATGTTTGACCCGTATCTTTTTAAGCCGGTCTTTCTTTTATACTACCCGTTCAACCCGTTAGGGATAAAAGGTAACCCGAATCAAAGCATTCATTGACATTTGTTTGGTATGGACAGACCAAAGAGGAACTGCTAAGGGTACTTGGACTGAAGGAGGAACAAGGAAGCCAACTTGAGTTCCTTTGCAGGGGCTATAAGGTAAATTTCTCATTTCTAGTATGTATATTTCTAGAAAGTTCCAGGCTAAATTATGCATCTGCCCATCTCATTATCATTATCATAAATACATTGATGGTAATTCAGATGATGTTTCTTAGCTAAGTTACTCATTTGACCATTATCATAACATAATTATAAAATTCCAATAAACTGATGGTAACCACATGATGTTCTGTTTGTTGTGTTCAAGGGTAATTTAGACATTTGACAAATCAAATTTACACTGGTCTCCCCAACCTTATGAAAATTACAATATTTCTTCTTTCTAGATGGCTTGCAGGCTGAATTTACTCATTTAGCCATTATCATCAGTACACATATATTAAATATGAATAGAATCCACAAGATCTTTTAGTTGTGTTGAAGGGCATTTTAGACATGTAGCAAGTTCAGTTTATTCCCCCATGAAAATTCCAAGATATTTTCTCCTTGAAAATATTCAAGCTAAATTACTCACTTTTACTTATCCAAGAGATTTTTTTTTCTATTTTTTTGGTGTTGTAAGACTAATTAGATATCTAATAAGTAGTCGAAACATTTTCCTCCAAAGTCAAAGTTTGCAATTTCCTTGAGACAGTTTATTATACGGTAATCCATCTTTAAATCAAATGATTTATAAAAATTTATGCATATTGAATACACTGAGCGGCTTTCGACCAATTTGATCCAATTGGCGTGTTTTCATTTTTGTCATATGTTTATTTTACGAATTTGACCCCATAAAAGACTTTGTAGAGGAGTTCAAACTTTTTGTCGGATCGGGGATGGATATACGTTCACTAGCATGTAGGCCTGTAAACGAACCGAACGAACACGAACATGGGCATGTTCGTGTTCGTTCATTTAACTTTAATCGAACACGAACACGAACACATAATCGAACACATTTTTTTGTTCGCGTTCATTCATTAAGAAATCGGGCATGTTCGTGTTCGTTTATGTTCGTTCGTTTAAAGCCTAAATGAATAGTTCACGAACATTAACAACACAAACGAATATAAACAAAAAAAGATAACTGGACATATTTGAATAAACATAAACAAACATAAATTAACATGAATGAACAAACATTAACGAACACAAATGAACATAATTGAACAAATATAAACAAACACAATTTCACATTAGTGAACACAAACAAACAAGTCAAATATATTACAGTTCACCCGAAAACACATCTAAGTTAGGGTTCATAGATACTAAAACTAAGTTTTTTTTTTATAAATATTAAGTAAGTGATCAGTTACGATCTAAGAAAAATTTTAAAAGTTCACTTTTTATTACTAGAGAACTCAATCACCAAATAGTTATATTTATATAAGTAATTAAAAAACCTAATATTTATATAAGAATAACTATTTATGTATATACTAAAATTTAAGCGAACATAAACGAACGAACATAAACGAATGTTCACGGACATAAATGAACGAACGCTTACGAACATAAATGAACGAACGTTCACGAACATAAATGAACGAACACAAGGTGTGTTCATGTTCGTTCATTTAATTAAACGAACACAATTTTTTGTTCGTGTTTGTTCGTTTATTAAATAAACGAACTTCCCGCCGAACAAGTTCACGAACAGTTCATGAACGTTCGGTTCGTTTACAGGCCTACTAGCATGGATGAACATTAGTGAGTATGCACAGATTCTGTGCAGGGACTCGAACACAAAACCACAGGGACGATACACACAGTGAATCCACACACAAACACAAGATATTATATATGTATCGTACAATTACAAATGAGAGATTCTATCCTATTTATAGGTACAAGATTCCTTGGGGAACAAGGCATATAACCGACATAAAATAACTAACTGAATTTCTTGTTCACCATGTCTTGAATCTACGGAGTTGACTTTGTATGAACAAGTTTTACTTTTTATAATTAACTTCTTAAAACCATAATTTCTTGATTAATAATCTTCCAACACTTTTGACCTTCTTCCATAACCTAGATTGACCCGTTTACCATTTTTTTGTACATTTGGTATAATTTGGTGTGTTGTCTGCAGACTGCAACATGGTGGGAGGAAGACGTTGATTTGGAGTTATCTTCAGCATGGCGTAACTAAGTTGAACCCGATAAAAAACAACTAAATTGAATCTGATAAAAAATGGGGCCTAGTTATCATTTCATATTGTTTTTACTTGTATATCAATCAGTACACATATTTCCTCTTGATTTCTTTCTAAAGTTTTATGTACTTCCATTTTTGTCACTAGGTCTCCTATTGGTCATAGTGAAGAATATATATGTATCACCATAGACTTATTTTTATTGGACGGTTAACATCTAATGCATAAGTTTCTATCGATCGATGTTGAAGATAAAGGGCAAGCATTGGAGCAACCTTTTAACTTATTTATGTGAAATCAAAATCAGCTAGTTTGGGTTATATTTTATTATTAACACGTTATATGGGTAAAAATAATAAAATCGCTTAAGAAGAAAACGGGTTAAAAGTTTTCTATAGCAATACCAAAATGTTTACCGCCTCCGGAATTGTTGTACCATATAAACCATAGATCATCTTAACAATTGTTTTTTTTTTAAGTATTTGTGTTTTGTACAAAATGAGCTCGGATTGAAACCAGTCATTTTATTAAGTCATTTTATTAAAGTATCAGATGACAAATAAGAGTTATAGTAACTATATATTATTATTTTATAGATTAAACATAAAAAGGACTCATAAAATCCCCAACATACCTATGCATAACCTGTTGTTTAGTAATTTTCTGTCCTACAGGTTTATTTACCTTGATTTCCCCTAGATCTGCTGCACATTTTACATCTTTTTTTACTGCTTCAAATAAAATGATCATACAAAGAACAAACTTACTAACATAAACAACAGGACATAACATTATCCAGTTTTGATACAAAGTTTTCAAATTCTGAAGTAATGCATGAAACATATTACAGCATCAACAAGAAAACATGTGACAACAATACTTATGTATAACATCATAAACCATATACCTCAATTTACTTAGAAAACCAAAATATGCAATCCTCCATGATCTTCTCACTATCAATGGACCCACAATCATCCAAAATCCAAACACAAATCCAACCACTATGCTTATAATCAACCCCCAATCTGCTCCATCATCTTCTTTTTTCTCTCCTATTGTATGAGTTGCTGCTTCAACTGGTTCACAACCATTAGTTTCAGTTAATGGAGCTCCACAAAGTTTGTTGCCAAAGAAGCTAGACTCACCGAAGCTTTGAAGCTGTGTACCTGTTGGAATTCTTCCTGTTAAATTGTTGAAGGACACGTTGAAGCTACTCAAGAAATGTAAACTTGACAAGCTCATGGGAAGTTCTCCAGAAAGCCTGTTTACTGATAAATCTAGCGATATAAGTTCTTTCATGTTCCCAATCTTCTCTGGGATACTTCCACTTAAATGATTTCTTGATAAATTCAATGATTTTAACTCCAAGAGGGACATTAACTCACTAGGAATGTGTCCGGTGAGATTGTTACTCGAAAGGTCTATTAACATCACTAATGGAAGAATACTGCTATATGTGTCCTCTCGTCCGTTCGTCACCAATGAATCACCAGCAATAAATAATTCAGGCCCAGTACCTCTGTAAGCAAAGTCTCCTGAATTGCTTTTGATGCCGGAAAGGATACTAAAGTTGTTGAAGCATCTCGGAACATTTCCAGATAGGTTGTTATGAGCAAGATCTAATATTCGAGTATGTCTAATATGACAAAGCTCATGAGGAATATTTCCGGCAAAACGGTTTGATCTAAGGTTAAGAATTCTTAAACGAGTAAGTTTTGTTCCAATCCATGTTGGAATGCTTCCAGTAAGTTCATTCCTTCCAAGTTCAAGAACATCTAGATTTGTTAAGTTCATTAGAGAAGAATGTACTCTTCCGGAGATCTTGTTCCCATGCATGTTTAGATACTTTAAAGGTAAAGAACCCAATGTTCTTGGAATCTCACCAGACAAACTGTTATTCCCCAAATTTAAGACTCTCAACCTTGGCCATTTCTCCCAACACTCTGGAAGGTCACCCGACAAATGATTATTTTCCAAATTAAGAAAATATGTGCTTGTCACACCACTAGAATACAAGAAATGATGTAAACACAAGAAAGGATGTAACGATCCCCGAAACCCATTCGAGCTAATGTCAATATATTCAAGTGTGGCAGGGATACCAGAGAACGTTAACGGTCCTCGGATATGATTATTTGACATATTCAAATACCCTAAATTGGAGAATGATCTCAAAAATGATCCGGGCATGGGCGATGAAATGCCTGTGTTGCTTATGTCTAATCCCGCTAAATCCTTCTGTGATTGCAACCACAGCGGAAATTGAGGCCCTAAAACCCAATTTCTCAGAGACAAGGATACCAACTGGAAAGGGGGAATCCAGTTTGCAACTTGCAGCCTTAATATTAATTTGTTAGCTGATCCATCTAGATAAAACAAGCTCACTAGTTTGATAAAGTGAGCTTCTGTCACAACACCTGTAAGCAAATTATAAGAAAAATCTAAAAGACCCAACTTTGAAAGATGTCCAAGGCTATCAGGAAGGCTGCCATCCAGTCGGTTTGACCCAATATACAACTCCTCCAACGATGATAGTTGTCCAATTGAGTCGGGAAGGCTGCCATCTAGTTTGTTAGACGCAGCATCCAACACCTCCAATGATGATAATCGTCCAGTTGAGTATGGAATGGGACCAGAAATTTCATTTGCACCAAGTAATAATGTTCTGAGAAATGACAAATTTCCTATGGAGTATGGAATGGGACCAGTAAGCAAATTGTGAGAAAAATCTAAAGAAGTCAACTTTGAAAGTTGTCCGAGGCTATCAGGAAGGCTGCCATCCAGTCGGTTTGACCCAATTAACAACTCCTCCAATGATGATAATTGTCCAATTGAGTCAGGAAGGCTGCCATCTAGTTTGTTAGACGTAGCATCCAAAATCTCCAATGATGATAATTGTCCAATCGAGTTGGGAAAGCTTCCATTTATTTGGTTACGCTGAACATACAACTGTTCCAATGATGATAATCGTCCAATTGAGTATGGAATGGGACCAGAAATTTGATTATGACTAAGATCTAATGTTCTGAGAAATGACAAGTTTCCTATGGAATGAGGAATTATACCAGTTATATAGTTCCCGATCAAGGATAATGACTCCAAGGCAGGTGATTTGCACTCCAAAAAACTTTCAAGAAAATATGTCAGACTAATATTACCAATATTGTTACGAGACAAATCAATCTCTCTCAAATTACAAAAGTTACCCAATGATTTAGGTATTCTCTTAGTGAGTTGATTTAAAGACAAGTCGAGGCTAATAAGATTTGTTAGATTTTGAAGGGAATCTAGAACTGAACTTGAAATACCACAATATCTAATATCTAACGAGATGAGATTACTACTCGACAACTCTTGAAATATTGAGGAAGAATTCATGAAATCATTCCTGGCGACATGAAGCAACTCAAGAGAAGTCAGATTGCGGAAGCCAGGAATAGGAGCATGAAAAAAACACCCAGTTAAATCCAATGAAACTAGACTAGTTACACTGAATATCCACTGTGATACTGGAGTGTTAAAATCATTGTGAGAAAGATCGAGAACAGAAAGGGATGTGAGATTGACACTAAGAACATACATGTGTGGATTTGAGAGTTCACATTGAGACAAATGTAGCTGGACCAAAGAGGGAAGGGTGTTAATCACCTGAAGCCAATCGGTTGCTTTGCTAAGGTCCACGCCACTCATATCCAGGTGATGCAACATACCAAGACTTGACAACCACTTCATATTCGCCATGTTCGTTGTTTCACGTGGATAATGAAAACTTCCAAGAGACAGAACATGTAATTCTGAGAGATTCCCTAGTTGTGGAGGGATGGTTCCACCAAAATTGGAATGTGAAAGGTTAAGATACCTTAGGTTTTGAAAAGAACCAATGAATATTTAGGAACTTGGATGAATCCAAAATCATTGCAACTCAAATCCAAATGCTCGAGTTGCTTTAGATCCAACAAAGATTGACTTATATCACCTTTCAATGTCATGCCATCAAGTCCAGGAAGATGAACACGATGAACATGACCTGTAGAATTATCACAAGCTATCCCAGCCCATGTACAGCAGTCCTTGTTCTCAGCAACCCACGAAGCGAGTCGTTGTGATTCATCAGTGAGGCCATGCTTGAACCGGAGAAGTGCTTGTCTCTCAACGTCATTGCATAACACATGATGAGAGTTTTGATTAGAAGAGCATAAACGAAACAAGGCAAAAACAACAAGTAAGAACAAGTGAAAACAAGAGAAACAAGAATATGAAGTTCGAGCACTCATATTGTTTGATATTAGTTTAGAAGATGAATGGGAGCTTAATCTAAACTGGAATATTTATAAGTACCAATAGTAGCTTTTACTTGGCTGTATGAATAGACTTAAACATCTAGTAAACGTCAAGTCAAGTAAACGAATGGTACACACATGCACCAGTCTATACGGACACAAATAGCATCAGTTCAGTGTGTGGACATGATAAATAAGAGTGATGGACGAATAAATCAATTTAGAATAAGTCAAGGTTAGCTTAGCTGTCATCCAAAGTTAGTGGACATAAATGGAGAAGTCTGTAATCAGCTTTCATTTCAACGTAGAAAACCAATCAAAATTGGGACCAATTTGTGAAAAGTAAAAATCAGTCATTTGTAGTAAACTTTGAACGTGTCCAAGTAAACCATAAAAGGTGCATTCACTAAATCTGTCAAATAAACATTCTTACAATTTTTTTGGGTTTTTGGGCATCGAGCTTTAGGACTTGCGTAGTGGGGCGGTATGCCCGGTCATGGCGCCGGCAAAACGCCGGGCACACCATAACGTGGGGCGCTATCAAACGAAAAAGGGGGTGCGGCGCGACTAATATCGCGGCGGTATATTTGTTTGGTTACAACCTTTGGCCAATCAAAAAAGAGTATAGAGTTTTTATAATTAATTAATAAAATTGAAAATTAATAACTAGGTAATGATGGGTAGAGGCTTTATGACTACGGGCTCTAATGATATAACGCCCCATAAAGCCCCTGTGTGACGTGGCACGACACGTGTCGCATAACGCCCACAAAGGGGCTTTATGACTACGGATGGCCTTATGCAAGCCTACTTAACATGCAGTTTAACATCAACTCTATCGTAGGATTTCAAATCTAAACTAACATCAATGAATAAATTAGAAAAAAAATATATTCAATCATGGTACTTATAAGTTTCTTAATCATTAGAGTTATAATTGTATTGTAAACTAACTGTTGTAATTCTTAGGATACTAAAATATATATGTAATAAATCTGGTATACTCGTTCATATATATATACTAGTAGGGTGCCGCGCGTTGCAACGGGGACCACAACACTTCGATGCTAGCGATGATCTCAACCCAAGTCATCTCTTACCAATAACCAAAATCCGAGCATGTATATCTATTATGTAACCTTTTATAAATTTTACATTAAATATATTTTATAAAATAAAATAGTAAGAAGGTATTTGTAAGTTGGAGTAGAACTTCTATTTCAGTTCTTTAGAACTAATTATTAATTATCATCATTATTCTTAATATCAAACTTCAAACCCATCACAAACCACACTTTCATTCACAAAAGCTAAAAAAAACTCAATTTTTTTTTTCATTTATTCAACACTTTTATGCATTAATATCACACGGGGACAGTCTGGTCATAATCCAAATTACTAAAAGCGCAAAACAATAACTTGACAAAAATTACCAGCTAACGACCATCCTACACTTTATATAAACTACACTGTAAAGACACCTTTCTCTTTCTCCTCCGCAGCAACTTCTTCTGTAACTCTGTCTGTTCATTAATGGCGGATTTCAAATCTACACACACATCATCTAGTGTGGTTATTAAACAATAATTGCCATTAAATATGAATTATTGTGTGATGGTTCAAAAGTATGGAGCGATGGAAACGATAAAATGAACTAATGAATTGTCATGATGAACTAAATTAATAAATATTAATTTTCCTACATGAACCTTCCATGGTTTTTTTTCTCTTAGTTACCTGAACTTATTCCAATTAAGCATATTTCTTCAAAACCAACAAGTCCTATTTAAGTAACCCACAAGTTGTATTTACAACCTTCATCTTCATCGTTTGATAGGGCAGTCACCGGGAAATTTATCCGACTTTTCAAACAAATCAAAGTTCGTGTTTTTATTTAATAAGTGAAATGAAATTATAAGGTCGATTGGTTACCTTAATTTATAATGCTAGTAGCGGATCGATGAAATTAGAAATGCTTACAAACGGGAGTTCCAACGAGACTGGTACATTGGTTGCTAAAGCTTTGAACGTGTGTCGTGCGTCTTCAGGTAAGGAGATTCATTTGAGCAAGTTTTGTTTGATATGAATTATGTGTAAGCAGAATGACTTGAATTATGATCGAAGATGTCTAGAATGAGGTAGGATTTTATAATGCTGAACGAAAGATCTTGTTTTATACTCATTCATGACGGATATCAGTTACAACATATGAAAAGGCCTACGGTTATAGTCCTTTTAGATGCCCATTTAAAACAAATTATGACAATCAATTTATTTTCTATGCACTTAATTTGGTAGTTACATCACTTTAAAAATGAGTTACACCGATTATCAAATATCATTATTTAAAGGGTTAATGGATTTAAACACCCCCAACTATGGCCATTTGACCGATGGCACTCTCAACTTTCACTTTGGCTCAGACCACTCCCAACTTAACACTTGGGTTGTCATGGCACCCCCTCGTTAAATATTCACTAACCAGGTTAGTAAATTTAGCCTATGTGGCAATTTTATCTGATGTGGCATGTATGATGTGTCATTTAAATCTGATGTGGCCAATTATTTTTTTAAAGAAATCTATATAATAATTATTATATTTAATAATATATATATATATATGTATAATATGTGTATTTATATATGCAGAGTTGAATCTGCCACCAACAACTGCTCTCCATCTCCCTCTCCCTCTCTCCACCAACAACTGCCACCATCAACCATCACCGCCACCACTTCCTCACAACTGCCACCATCCATGTCCGCTCAAAACAGCCACACTATATGAATCTGTCTCTGGCTAGCGTTGACCCGGACCCAAAGCAAAACAAAATCGAACAAGGCTCCACCTCCACCACCACCATACGTCACTGCCGCTACTGCCTTCGTCGCCGTCGTCGGCCGACATCTCCGTTTAAATGTTCTGCAACAGGAGGGTGTCGGAAGGGGGGTATAGCCGGCTGGTTAGTCGGAGTAGAGAGGGAGAACGAGGTGTTGTGTGGGGGTTACATCAGAGGATGGTGGCTCACCGGCGCCGACGAAGGTGGAGTTTCTCTCTCTTCTCTTTCTGATTTGTTTCGAACTATCTCTCTCTGCTTCACTTTCTCTCTCTTCTCTTTCTGATCTCGTTCTCGATCTCTCTGTCGTTGCGCCGTCGCCATGTGCGGCGGCTCCCTTTCTTCCGATCTGCAACGTGAAGGTGGAGTTGAAGGGTGGTTGGGGGTGTGTGGGTGTCGGGTTGACTGTGGCGGTGGTGAGAAAGGGAGAAGGAGATGGTGGCTGGGTTGATTTGTGGCGGTGGTGAGAAAGGGGGTGAAACCTGATGTTGGAGATGATGAAATCTGACGATGACACTGCGGCGTAAGGGCGGTATCGCGGTGGAGGCACAGTGGTGCTGTGGTTGTTCCGACAACCCTGATGACGGCAAGCGCACGTCTCCAGTAAGTTGTTCTTGGCCTGAACACTATGTTTACACTTAAATCTTTTACATCTAAATTTCGTTTTGGTCTTTAGGGGTTCGGGGGAGGGCTGGTGGTGATGGACGTGGTTCGGGTGAGGCGATGATGTTGAATGTGGTGTTTGGTACAGCGGTTACTGGGTTGATTGTGGCGGTGGTGAGAAATGGGGTGAAACCTGATGTTGGAGATGATGAAATCTGATGTTGGTGGTGGTGAAATCTGTTTGCTGTTGGATTTAATCAAAAGAAAGAGACAAGTTTTTTTTGGTTTTAAAATCCTAATCGTGAAATTGTGACTTGTTCAACAACCATTGGCCACAAAATGGCCACGTCAGCAAAAATAGCCACGTTGGATAAAAACAGGCCATGTCACCATGCCACGTTGGACAAAATGGCCAAGTCAGCAAAAAGAACTAACCTGGTTAGTGAATATTTAACGAGGGGGTGCCATGACAACCCAAGTGTAAGTGTTAAGCTGGGAGTGGTCTGAGCCAAAGTGAAAGTTGAGAGTGCCATCGGCCAAATGGCCATAGTTGGGGGTGTTTAAATCCATTAACCCTTATTTAAATTCATAAATGTATTGCCTATTAAATCATTATTTAATCTAAATAAATCATTAATATTGGATGGTGCTAAAAAGACAATTTTACCCTTAAACTAATCTCATTTTGTATTGTACCATAAGCATAAATACTTGTATTTACTTAACTTTTACCCTCATTAATGGTTAAGATGAAAATATAGGTAAAAAAAGGAGTGTAAGGGTATCTTGGGAAATCCTATTTATTGACTTTTTTCTCTTCACATGTAAGGCACATTCATATTCCACCCTCAATTTTAAACGTTCATAACTTTTTTGTTCGACATTATTTTTTCATAAAAATTTCACCAATATCGAGCGTTTTTTTATCTTTAATTTGAGTACCATTTGCTACATAAAATATGACGACTAAAAAACCCACAAAAATATGTTGTATTTCTATGTTGTATAACATTTTTTGTGCTGGATTTTTGTACTAAATTTTTTGTGCTAAATTTTTTTTTTCTTAATTTTTTTTCTCAAATTTTGTGCTGGATTTTTTGTACTATAATTTTTATGCTGAATTTTTTTGTGCTATATTTTTTACTAGATTTTTTTGTGCTATATTTTTTGAACTGAATTTTTTGTGCTATATTTTTTGTACTAGATTTTTTATGCAGATTTTTTGTACTGGATTTTTTCTGTTGTATCTTTTAGAAAACAAAAGGGTGTCACATGTCATTTTCATACTCCTATTTATATGGAGTGCCATAGAAAACAAGAGGATTTTTTTGTTGTATCTTTTAGAAGACAAAAGGACCAAAATGGCCTTTCTTCCTACTTATATGGAGTGTCACATGGCATCATCACAATCCTTCTTAGGCTACTTAGGCAAAATCTACTTTTTAGTGGATATTTCCCCCATATATATATATATATATATATATGATTAGGTTCAAGAGTGAACACTAGTGTAGTTTGCGAACTGAGCGAACTAATCCTGACCATACATGTGTGTAGATCAATGGCCAGGATTTGATGATGAAATATACTAGTGTATTTTACGAGTTGATGATAAAATCCTAGCCATCCAAGTGTGTAAATCAATGGCCAAGATTTGTTCACTCAGTTCGCAGATACACTACTGTTCACTCTAGAACCCCACCATATATATATATATATATATGGAGAAAAAGTATATCGTACATTACGGCTTAACGTACTTCACGTACAACAACGTGCGTGATTTGTTATATAACATGCGTGATTAGTGTTTTCAATATGCGTGATTATTGTGTTTCAACATGCGTGATTTTGGATTTTTGAGTTATAACGTGCGTGATTTTAAAATGAACGTGCGTAATTACCTGTCGTACGTGATGTACGTTAAGCCGTAATGTACGTTAACCTTCCTCTCTCTCTCTCTATATATATATATATATATATATAGAAAGTGTAAAATACATTACGGCTTAACGTACATCGTGTACGACAACATGCGTGATTATTGTATATAACATGCGTAATTATTGTTATTTTTCAAATAGCCTGTGTTTGATCAATTTCGTACAATTCGTATCAATTTCTTTTCGTTTCACTTCAAATTCACCATTGTTCAGTCAATTTCATTAAATTGGGTTCAAATTTATTGTTGATTTTGAAAAGTTTCATCAAAATGTCAACCCTCGAAATCAAATCGTAGAACAGAGGATGAAGGGACATGACCAACCTTTGATTCAGACCGTAACAGAGGATGCAGGAACATGACCAAGCTTTGATTCGATTGGAGTCAGAGGGCAGTAACAGTGGTTTCAGATCGTAGAACAGGGGATGCGATTTTTGAACTGTGACTTATGGCATGCGTGATTAACGTGCGTGATTTATGTTTCCAACATGCGTGATTAGATTTTTTGAGGTTTATAACGTGCGTGATTTTCAAAATAACATGCGTAAATTGGTCGCGTACTGGTCATACGTTAAGCTGTAATGTACGTTAACTGGCCTATATATATATATATATATATATATATATATATATATATATATAGGGGAAGGTTCATTTGAGAAGAAATTTAATGTGAGAATAAAAAGAAGAAAGGGCATATTAGTAAAATGTTATTTCATTTATAACTCATATCATTAATTTTTCTCCCTTTAATTAATTAGTCAACCAAAGATTAATTATACTACATATAATCTACAAAACCTACACATATCAAAATTTTCCTACATGTACCCTACACGTTATAGAATTTTATCCTACACAGTCGAAATTTATCCTACACACCTCGAAATATATCCTACACAACTCGTAATTTATCTTACACAACTAGTAATTTATTCTACACTTTAAATTAAGTTGTTTTTCTAATTTGGAAAAAGTATATATTTTGAAAAGGAGTTACAAATTTAATTTAGCTAGTTATTAAAGGGGAAGAATACAAATTAATGATTTATGTAAGATTACCAATATACCCTTATGTTAAAATTAAATACAAATATTAAATGAAGTAAAATAAAACATTCTTATTGGTTGAAACTTCTTCTTTTTTCTTCTTACAAAAAAATTCTTCTCATTTGAACCTTCCACTATATATATATATATATATATATATATATATATATATATATATATATATATATATATAGGAGAATGATCCGTTAGGAACCACCCTTTATTGCGAGAACCGCGAGAACCAATGTGAACATAACTAAAAAAAAAATTTTTCTGTGTTTTTAGATTTTTTTTAAATTTTTGGGGGGTTTAGTTTTATGGTTTAGTTTTTAGACCATGTGTAGTGGTAATGCCCCTACCCTTGGGTGTTTTGCGCCATGTGGCAGCCCAGACAGCAATGGGGCATTATGGGGCATTTTCTAAAATGGGTGTAGTGGGGATGTGGGCATTGTGGGGCATTATGTTAAAAGAGGTGTAATAAAATTAAATAAAAACAAACCATCAAAAAATCTTATTGGACAAACAAAAAGAAGATCAAGGGTGATTGGCCAAAACCAATGAAGCAAGACGTGGAAAAAAGAACGCTAAAAGCAATTTTTTGAAAAAAAAAAACGTCCCCGGGGGTGGAAGATGGGCGTTGTGGCCGGTTTTTAGGGGAAAACGCCCAAAAAAACCCCACTACGAGTGGTCTTAGCATTTAGCTTGGGTGGGGGTGTGGGGGGGGGGGGGTTAGGTTTTTTCAGGTTTTTTAGGGGTTTAGCTTTATGGTTTAGTTTTTAGCATTTAGCTTTGGTAGGAGGGGGGGTTAGGTTTTTGGGGGATGGGGGGGTGGGGGTTGGTGGGGTGGGGGTTAGGTTTTTTAGGTTTTGGGTGGTGTAGGGGGTTTATTTTGTTAAGTTCACATTAGTTCTCGCTATTCTCGCAGGTGGTTCTCGCATGAACCTTACCATATATATATATGCATCTTACTATTTTTATAAATTAGTATTAAAAGTTGTCACGAGAAAAAGTATATTTATTTGTTTATTGATAAAAATAAAAGAAAATATGTGGACGTAATTGAGGTCATTTTCTAAGTAAAGGTATGGAAGAGAGATTTGGTTAGGATAATTAGATCAAGTTGTAAAACAATTTACTAAAAGTCGACATAATTAGTAAATGAGACCGTTGTATGAATAACTTAATTAATTTAACATCATGTAATAAATTTTGTTTTTATTAATGTCCCCACACAATTCTAGATGATGGTGAGTTGCTCAATTGGTTTGACCTTATTTTTTGAGTATAGTACGCGATGGACTCAGTGTGGTTTATCAGAACTTTGAATTTGATCCTCACCTTTTCAAAAGTATATGGATGGTCTTATATGGATGGTCTGATGGTTTACACTTTGTAACGCATTTAATTCCCAACTTTGTCAAAAGATACATGGACGGCCCCAATAGTTTGCACTTAGTAACGTATTTAGTCCCTAACTTGACCATGCTTGAATCTTTAGATTTGTTGGTTGGGGACTAAATACGTTACTAAGTGTTCACTACAAAGACCATCTGTGTACTTTTGAAAAGCCAGGGACCAAATCCAAAATTTTGTAAATTGCGGGGACCATGTAACACCCCAAAATCCTAATTTTGACTGTAGTTCCCACTCGTGCTCTCTCACTCACTCCACAGTCGCCTAAGCTTTTTTTTCTTTTCTTGTTCCTGTTATAACTATTTTATGATTTCACCTGCTACTTCTTTAGTTAAGTTTAACCCAATTATTTTGCCATAATATTGTAGTCATTGTTCCTGCTATGATCATGTTAAGTTCTATGTTAAGTATAGTTAAGATTAAGAGTGACTAGAGGTATAGTTAGATCGTAAGGTTTTATTATAAGTTTAATCTATTATCGAATCCCAAACCAAAACCAAACCGTTAACGGTTAGGTTTGATTCGGTTTTAATTTTCAATGGTTCGGTTTCAGTTTTTGACAATAAAAAACCGTTAGTAACGGTTTGGCTCACGGTTTGACCTAAAAACCAGCCAACCAAACCATGAACATCCCTACAGTTAGATTTTGCAAGCATGAGGAGGCAAATTGCAAGATATGGATAATACAGGTGTGTAGTACAAAGAGGCAAATTGTAATTTACTCCTTATAAAAATAGGCTAAAAGTAATCAGGTGAATCTTAAAATTAATCTTAAATCAACTATAATTGATGCAGGCCCAAGTGTAGAGGATCGGACCATGACATTTCTGGAGGCCGATCATCAAGCTTCCAAGGGTATTTTACGAAACGAGCATAACTTTGGCAACGGGTCTCCGTTTTAGGTGTTCGACCAGTCAAATCAAAGCTTGAATCGAGGAGCACATCGTGGCAAGGTCCCGGAGGGGCCTTGTCCAAGTTTCGGCTCCTCAAGATCTTTGCAAATAGATAGAAAAAAAATACGCTTTATTGATAACAATTAAGATGTGAAACTTTCAAGATAAGTCAATAACTGGGATGCCAATTATTATACGAAAGCTCTTAACATAATAAATTATGTTTTAAAAATACATACATCTGACCCATCTCCATCTCAAATTTAAAAAATATCAAGCATAACAAAATCAATACTTCAATTGTTACATTTGAATTCTTTGGAACCCTTTCTAGACCAGGCTGTGGGCAATTTTAAAACATGATATATCCAATAAATATCATAAATTGCCCTCTTTCGTGTATCCCAAAGTTAATTGGTTTGATGTATAGGAGATTAGCATATAGTAGTTTCAATGGATTGTTTTACTATGAGAATGTACCGTTAACAAATTCAATAGTGAAAACATTGGAACTTTTACCCGGTTACGTTGAATCAGTTTGGATTGTGTTAAACGGTCCTTAGCATTGTGACTGTTCTTGGATGATTGTCTTAGCATCTATCGTACTCGGGTCGCAGATTTGTTACAAAGTTTTTCCGATTGATATTTGTTGCTCATGTTTGGCGCAAGTAGTCCCTATTATGCGAAGATTATGTTAGTTTCATTCTCATAGTCACGGTTAGGAGAACTTTTGATGCATGGTTGCAACTTGACGTAACCCTATCGCACATTCATGTCATGTTGTTTGGTTGCTTGAGTGTTCGACTTTTGTGTTGCCAACCTAGAGTTTCGAAGTGCAGGTTGGTTTCATTCATTTGTTCACGTTATCACACTAACCCTATTTATAAGTTGTGTGTTATGATTCATTTGAGTTTGCAAGCTAACAACAAATAACTCAAAACCTAACCAAAGCTTTTTTATACAACAAAACAGAAATGTGAGGAGACATGTTGAAAAATCTCTCTTTTGTATACAACAAACCTCTACAAAACAGAAATATGAGGAGACATGTTAAAACCTCTAATACAAAACGTGGCAACCAAACACCAGAAGACACCATGATGTCCTTGATACAGACTTCTTTGAAGAGACAGAGAGAAATATGATAGAGAAGAGAGATAGTGCGATGGTTCACTTCCTTCCAATTCTAGAAACCCCCAACGGTTTCTTATTACTAATTTAGCAAAGAAACCTTCAATGGTTTCTTTATTACAAAGATTCAGTTTACGGGGAAGAAGGTGAGAAAAAGGGACCAAAGTTGATATTTTGGTTACACGTGTGTGTATGTGTATAGAAAGCCACATTAGACTGTTGGGTATGGGGCTTGGGTTGGGGCGTGGGTTGGGGGAAACGCCCAAGTCACCATCCCTTGGGGTTTGGGTTGGGGCGTGGCCCTTGGGGCTTGGGTTTGAAGCCGGGCGTGGGGCGGGCTTCCATATGGCACGCTACAAGAATGAACAAACGGTTGTTGCACTTGATAAGTTGATATATTTATCCTGATTTGTTAACGTTTGGAGATGTTGAGTGTGATAATGGATGCACGAATCTTTGCTATTATATCTACAAACCGCAGATGATAAACATGGGCCAGGAATGCATATTCATGGGGTTTTAAAGGGTTCCGGCGACTATTATTGACTTGGTAGCGGATGGTGTTGATGGTGGTGAGTAGGGTTGTAAACGAACCGAACGAACACGAACAAGGCCTTGTTCGTGTTCGTTCGTTAAGGAAATAAATGTGTTCACGAACGGTTCATGAACACTTACCGAACGAGATTTTATGTTCGTGTTCGTTCATTAAGGAAATGAGCGTGTTCGCGAACGGTTCACGAACACAAACGAACACAAATAAATTTGGCGAACATGACGAAGGATAAAGATAGATGGCCCAGAGAGTAGCACTCGAACTTGAATCCCTTATTGTGGAACGGAGGTCGATCATATTCGTGGATGTAAATAATGAGAAATGAAAGGGAAATTATGCATAAACAATGTGAAAGTGGGCTTCCTAGTTTAATTGTTAGGGAAATAAAATAAATAAAAGTTTAATAATATAAAAAGTACAAATAATAAGAAAGTGCATCATCATCATACTAAGTATATTCCACCGATAGTAAAGCTAAGGTATGGTCTGAAATAAGAAAGTACAAAGATCTTCAATTAAAATACAAATATACGAACATAAACGAACGCAATTCAACGAATGTTCATGAACATGTTCACGAACACCTTACCGAACGTTCACGAACACAATCGAACGAACGAGACCTCTGTTCATGTTCGTTCATTTAACTAATCGAACGAAATTTCTTGTTCATGTTCGTTCGTTTATTAAACGAACGAACATAAACGAACTTCCCGCCGAACGGTTCACGAACTGTTCGCTGAACGTTCGGTTCGTTTACAGCCCTAGTGGTGAGGAACTTTGGATGAAAGTGGTGGGGTTGGGTGGGGTAGGGCAAGGTTATTAGTTTTATTTTAATATTTAAAATTTTATATTTTTAATAAACTCAAAAAGAGACATTTTCCCCTCATTTAATGAAAAAATAGACGGGTTAAGTTAGTTGTTGGACCATAATGACAATGTTGAAACCTTTTTGGATCAACTGACGATAAATAAAACCTTTGGACTATATTGATAAAACTGCCTAAACTATATGGACCATTTTGACATTTTACTCAACTAAAAATTAAAATATAATTTTTTTTCATATATTTATTTATTCAGAAAATAAATAAATAAATAAATAAATAAATAAATAAAAGTTTAATCTCCTACTTTCTCTTTTCCCCCGTTCGAATACTCCTCAATTCCTCATCTTCCCCCAAAAAAGGTGCAGCAGCAACGACGGTTCTTCTACACCGGCAACTGCTCGGAAGCTCGGAGTGTCAGTTTACGAGCCTAAATCTTACGAAGTTCTTGTTGCAGATGCCGCTAATTCTCTCGCCTCTACTCTCCATGACGGCAAAACTCGTCTCGAAATTGATTTCCCGTAATTCTCTAATCTATTCATTTTAAGCATTTTATTAGACACTCATGCCTCTGTTAATTTTAAAAAAAAAATTGCATCTAATAATGTGGTGATTGTTCCTCATTGCATGATTTGTTTGTTGAGTGTTTCCCCCAAAAGAAAAATAGCCATCACCACCCGACATGTAATTCCGTGTATGTGACATCCGGCCCCTCGTACCAACCAATTTGTTCATTAGGGGACACGGGGTGCTCAATCACCTGCCTTCGGGTACCCCTACCCGCAGGCCGCACACCGCCGTCGGTCCTGCGGGTAGTAGTACCTTGAGGGTAGGGTCTTAAGTGTGATATTAAGAGGATAGAGATAGAGAGAGTTGTGTGTATGGAGAGAGAGAGTGGGGTCAAATGGTGGGGTCCATGTTTTAAGATAGTGGCGTTACTAAATCAGGTAGTTTAGGGTAGTGGATAGACCGAGTGACATGGCGCAAGGGGATTGGCGGGACTTGGTTATTCCCACATAAGAACGTTTAGGAGCTCATAGACATGCCACCCATCACTAGGTTACTCCCACTTAAGCACGTTTAACTGTGGAGCTTTGCTCTCACCCATATCCAGTGCGACCAAAACGCGTTGATGATATTTGAGACGGGCCACTAGTTACGGCTCGGTTATTGGAGTATGTTATTATTACTTATTAGGTTTTATCAGTGTGAGTTTACAGGCTCATTCTTATGATCTCTATATATATTATGACAACCTTCATTCATAATCGATTTAAGTATTTTACCATCTTACACCAGTATGTTGTCCGTACTCCATAGGCAGAACAAAACGATGTGGGATTGCGTAAGGTATCACAGTGTAGATTGTGGAAATTTGATTGTATATAATTCATACCGTAATATAAAATTAGGTAACGAGGTAAATATTGGATTAGTATAGAAGTAGGAGATATATGCCTGCCTATTCATGAAGTTAAAAGAGAAATGGAAGTCAGTAAACAACTATCAACATTTAGGATATATGGACAGATGGGGTATAAATGGAACACCAGGCTAAGAAAACCAGCTCAACGGAGTTAGGATATAACTCCAGCAAGTTCTTAGCATCAGAAACTCAGCTGCAAGTCCCGTTGCCCAATGAGGAGCCGGTAAAATTTGCTCAATTATTCATCTGCAAGAAGGCCCCGTGCCCTAAAAATTTAATGTTTTGGTATTGGACACTTAGTTTAAAAAGCGTGCTTGAGGTGCGGGGCTATCGGAAAAATGCCCCAGGGTCTAAAGGCGGCGCATGTGTGTCAAAATTAGGGTCTAGAGGAGGCTAAATTTCAAAAACGACCAAAAGGGTGAAGAGATTATGAATGGGTTTGATGAAGAATGTAAAGGAGGTGAGAGAGATGAAGCTTTCAGTTGTACATAAAGCTTATTTGGTTGTACATATAGCAACGTCTCGCGTACGGGAGGATCTCGCTTCGCACCTTGGCTTTCGGGTCGTAAACACCTTGGAGGGCCTCACGCTTTTTAAAAAACAAGCTTGGACCCACAGTTCATGACCAACTGCACTGGCTTCATATCCGCCATCAATACTAGTGGTTCTAGACGAGTCTAAGTCACTTTTCTCACTAAGTAATAAGAATGACCGTTTGTAAACGGGAAATCATCATCATCATCATACTCAGGGGTTGTTTGTTTAGCTCTTAATGAGGCTCTTAATGGTTCACATCTTACTGGTTCAACACTTAATGGTTCAGACTGTTTGTTTCGCGAGCAAATGTTTGAATGGTTCAGACATTTGCCTCTGAATGGTTAAGTTTTGTACTGAGTCTGAATGGTTAAGACCTCTAATCTGAATTGGTCAGACATTTGCCTCTGAACGGTTAAGCATTATACTGGCTCTTAATGATTCAGACCTCTTACTGGTTCAGCACTTAATGGTTCAGACCATGGTTGTAAAAGTCCCGCCTAGGCTCCGAGTACTCCCCGAGTACTCGCTACAAGGTAGGTTGCCGAGGCACGAATACTCTTCTCCCAGGCCAATTACTCCCCGAGTAATCTCCGCCTAAGCCGAGTACTTCCCGAGTACTCCCGAATCCGACTAGGGACCGCCTAGCGACTTTTGCAACCATGGTTCAGACCTCTTACTAATTCAGCACTTAACCATTCAGATGTTGCCAAACAGCCCCTCAGTATATCCCACCAATAGCAAAGCTAAGGTAAGGTCTGAGGAGGGTGAGATGTAGACAGCCTTACCTCTACCCCGTAGGAATAGAGAAGCTTCTTCCAATGAGACCCCCGGCTCGATTGTAGTTTTGCATCAAGCCTTGGACATAAGGCACATAACACTCAGCAATTGAGACAAACGCCGATTAGTGCATGTACCTCCTTGTCTTTGGGCTATCAATGCCACCACATGATGCATGATTAACTATCCCCCTCTTTTAACGTTATTTTCACGAAATTAGTAAAATAACGTTAAAATTAGTGCACTTTCACTTTTGCCCCGAGCGCCCACACATTTATACATTATAAGAGCATACCGCAAGCGGGGTGTATGTTTGTAACAGGAAATCAAGAAGCGAATCAGTCTTTATTTATCTACTGGAGTATATACATTGTCTGATTGACACCTATTCAACTGTCATAACTCATAACTTTGATAAAACTTCTGCTTACATTTGTTATTTTCCGTTTGCTTACATTTATTAATTTTAGTTTGATTACATTTTAAATTGTTGACATCAACAGGCCATTACCTACCAGCATTTCTTCATATAAGGTATCTTCATAGACTTCATGCTTTCTTGCTGGTTTTGTAAAATGAAGCTTCTCGAAGCTTTTTTCTAAGTATAAAGCTTCCCCTATATGACACTGTGAAGGGGTCTTCAGATGAGTTTACCGATGCCAATGTGCAACTTGCATTGGCTGTTGTAAGGAAGCTACAAGAAATTCGGGAAACACGAGCTCGCATTGTAAGTCATTTTTATTTTCATTTCATTTTCTTCATTTGAAGTATCTACAGTTTTTGTCCCAAATTTGAGATAACACATGACCCAAATCAACCCATTTACAAGTAAACGGGTCAAAATTGCCACCTCATCGTCAACCGTTGATGGTATACGCGTTTCGAACTTATTGTTTGATGTAGGTGTTCCCTGACAAGCCAGAAAGACGTAGAGCCTCAGAGCTATTCAAATCAGCTATTGATTTGGTAAGTGAAATAATCCTTTTAGAACTAATTTCTTTAAAGATTTGTTTAACATTTGAAAGTATGTAAATTGGTACACTTTAAGCAGTAGATGCTGTTCAACTGAAGTTTGTTTTGCTCCTCCAAAAGAACTCTTTTGTTATTGATCAGTTTATATGAACATATCTTTGTGGAAACATTAGCAATATGTTCTTGTTAGCTGTTGTATTCTGCTGGTGATCAGCTTAAAGCAGTATGATGATCATGGATTACAATCCCTAATTTTTAAATGTTAATGTCATTATAAAGCCTAATCTGAGATTAATAAATCATATGTCCTTAATCCAGGTTGACGGAATCACTATTGGTTCGTTGGATGATATTCCAGCTGGCCCTGTTTCTTCCTTCTTCAAATCTATAAGGAACACACTCGATTTTGATTTTGACGATGAAAATGAAGGTTAGTTTTATAGAAAAACAAACTTCTCTAAACTTCCATACTGCAGCGTTTATTTTAATGTGAATGAGGAATATATACTTGTGATCATATTGGTGAATATAGTATATAATAATTAGAATGTATTTGGATTAGATATTGGTCACAAGGCAGGAAACGAAAGTCAAAGGCCGTTAATTGGCGGTTAATGACAGTTTTCTGGTACCCCAAACGAATGGGTATAACTACCTTGATCGTACCGTTTCATAGACTATAAATGGGCGCAAAATTGTATGGATACGTAGATCAATTTCATGATCAGAACAGTCTGCGTTGACTTTCGTTGACAGACTAAATTCATCCAAATTGACTCCATGTTCTTGTTCTTGATGCATGATTAATTTGTAATTAAGTGTTCTTGATATCCAACAATAATTACAAGTTCTGTTGCATAAGTGACCCGTTTATAACAATTTCTTTTTTTTATAACTGACCCATTTATGACACAGATAGGTGGCAGTCTGACAAACCGCCAACACTTTATGTATTCATTTGTTGCAGCACCCATGAACTTGCTACCATCGAGACATATCTGGTACGGGTGTATTTTCTCTTATATGGATTGGTTGAGTAACGGGTCAAATCGGTTCAGGTTGAAAAAGGTGGTTTTGGTACATGCAAAAAAGAACAAAATCGGTTTGGTTGACCAGCAAACACTTCTTGTCTGTCCACTATAAAAAATTTTGAACAGTTAATGTGCTAATTATGGTTTAGAAACAATATTGTTAGTACGATAATTAAAATATCTGAATAAAACAATATTGGTCCATGCTGACGTGCAGGAAAAATTTGGGGCATCAACACCCGCGCTCCTATTTAATCTGGAGCTCGAGACGTTGCGGTAATATTAATGTGGATTTACTTTCAGATAAAATTCATATATGATGTCATCAATTTTAGTTTTTTTTTTTCTCTGTGACAAATGGAACGGTTGGATTTGGCAGAGCTGACCTTGGTCTTCTTGGTTTTCCACCGAAAGATTTACACTACCGATTTCTTTCTCAATTTACTCCGGTTTTTTATATTCGGATAAGGGAGTATTCCAAGGTAGTTCTTATGATTTTATTTATTTTAATTATTTTTTATTGTAAGGTTTGACATTACTTTGATAGATACTTTTACTTTAAAATGAAAAGACAGTGGTAGTAGCACCATATATTGTGAATTACACTGGGGCCCTCTTCCGCCACTACCCTGGTAAGAATATTAATTTTGGAGTAAATTACTTGTTGAGTCCCTGTGTTTTAGTGTGTTTAACCACTTGAGTCCAAAATCAAAAAGTTTAACACCCTAAGTTCCTGACCGCTCATTTTATAATGTTTTGAGTCCGATTTTGTTCATTTTATAACGTTTTGAGTCCATTTTTGTTAAAAAAATTGAACTCAAAAGGTTAAAAAATGGTCTCAAAAGGTTATAAAAAATGCGTCTAGGGACTCAGGACATTAAACATTTTGATTTTGGGCTCAAATGGTTAAAACCACTAAAACACAAGGACTCAAAAAGTAATCTACTCTTAATTTTGACATTACTTTGATGACATGTCAGCAGCCCCATCGGATGCCATATATGCATGTGAAATAAATATATTTACAAGTTTCACTAAAGTTATCTTTTTTAGAACAATTAGCTTTAAAAATTACGAAATGTCTTCACATGCCACATCCTAATTTATTAGATAAATACTTCTAAAAACAATTACAATATAATGACAAATAAGATGCTACATCATTAAATATTTAATAATCAGAAAAAAGACCTGCTAATTGGTTTCTACAATTAGCTTGTTGGAATGACATATTTTCTTTCTTGTCTTGTATCATGATGTATAAACCGTAATACTAGCATGTTTCAGTCTATAGAATTATATAAATACAAAACATGTTTTTTTTTTGTTTACTGCAACTATTGTTGCAGGACCCTGGCAGGATGCTTAAGCAAACGGATAATTCGTATGCTTGTGTTGCTGAAAGTGAAACCCGCTTCACCCTTAATGAAGTAACTATGAATTGCTACTGGTTTCCTTAGTGGTGGTAAACTGGTTGGGTTGGAAAACTAGTCAAAACATGGTTGAGTCAAACAGGTACATTTTGTGTGAGTTGGGTTGACCCAATACACTCTTTTTCCAATTGTTTATAATCAATTGAGGGGTGTTTGACGTTGCTTATTTATGCTTATTAGCACAAGCAGGTACTAAGTTTATGAAAACTGTTTTTTTTTTTTTTTTCTCATCCTAAGGGTAAACTTGTAATTGAGGTCATCAATAAGCGTTCCCAAACACCCCAACCCCATTGGCCCATTATGGTGACATATTTGATTACAAAAATTATCTTCTTTTAGTAATGTTTTATATAAATAATTTAGGAAATTTTATAGAATGTTTGACCCGTTTCTTTTTGAGCTGATCTTTCTTTTATATTACTCGTTCGACCCGTTAGGGATAAAAGGTAACCCGAATCAAAACATTCATAGACATTTGTTTGGTATGGGCAGACGAAAGAAGAACTGCTAAGGGTTCTTGGACTGAGGGAGGAACAAGGAAGCCAACTTGAGTTCCTTCGCAGGGGCTATAAGGTAATTTTCTCATTTCTGTTCGTTCCTCCAAAATACACCCTCCCCCTCATGAAATTTGTAGTATGTATTTTTTTAGAAGAGTTAATTACGTTTTTTTGTCCCTGTGGTTTGTTGAAAATAACTATTACAGCCCATTAGTTTAAAAAATTGCTAAAACAGTCCCTGTACTTTCGATTTGGTAACAATTACAGTCCACTCGCACTAAAGCCATCCAGTTATTCTATTAGTTTATTTGAAATGACCATAATGCCCTTGTTATTAAAATAAAAATAAATAAAGAGTTAGTTACGCCATTGTAGATAGATGAAGTTGTTAACCGCCATTGTTGGTGAGTTGAAGGTGGAAGTTGTGAAAGTACTGGTACTGTTTTGGCAGTTTTTAAACTAATGGACTGTAATAGTTATTTTCAACAAACTAGGGGGCGAAAGGCGTAATCAACTCTTTATTTATTTATATTGTAGTTTTAATAACAGGGGCATCATGGTCATTTCAAATAATCTAACAGAATAATTGGATAGCGTTAGTGAGGGTAGACTGTAATTGTTATAAAAGTGAAAGCAGAGACTGTTTTAGCAATTTTTAAACTAATGGACTGTGAGGGACGAAAAGTGTAATTAACTCTTTCTAGGCTAAATTACTCATCAGCCCATCATCCTCATCATCATTACCATCATCATTTTAAATAAATTTGAGAGTTAAATGCTTGGTTGGTCCCTGTGGTTTGTAAAAATTTCAAACTTGGTCCTAATGGTTTACTAGAGTAAAGTCCTATTTGAGTCTCTGTGGTTTGTGCAGTTTAACCTTTTGAATCCAAAAACTAAAACTATCTTGATTTGAGTCCCTGTGGTCTCTAATTTTAACCATCAGCTGGGTTGGAGTGCGATTGTAAATTGAAGGGTGGGGGTTGGCTGGGTTGAAGGTGACGGTGGAGGTGGAGGTGGTGGTGATGGATTGAAGGTGGAGATGGTGGCCTGGTGGGTTTTAAAGAGGGGGAAGAACAGGGGATGGGAGGTTGAAGAAGATGAGTCTTCTTTATTGGTTTTTTATTTCTTTTAATTGTTCAAGGGTAATATAGTCATTTTACATATAGTTAACTGAGAAATTTAACAGAGGTTAGGTCAGGGGACCAACCGAGTTCATTTTTGACAACTTTTGGGACCACGCGTGTAATTAGTAAACCACTAGGACCAAGTATGAAGTTTTTGCAAACCACAGGGACCAACCAAGCATTTAACTCTAAATTTGATGGTAATTAACAAACTATTTCTTGGCTATATAACTATATCTTTATACACTAATCCATCTTTAAATAAGATGATTTATAAAAATACATGCATATTCAATACACTTTGAGCGGCTTCCAACCAATTTGGCGTGTTCAGCTTGTTTTCATTGTAGTCACTTTCTCATTTTTCGAATTTGACCCTTCAAGACTTTGTAAAGTAAAAACGTTTGGCTTGTTTCCATAACCCAAAAGACCCATTTACCAAATTTCTTTATCTACATTTTGGTATAATTTGGTGTGTTTTCTGCAGACTGCAACATGGTGGGAGGAAGACGTTGATTTGGAGTTATCTTCAGCATGGCGTAACTAAGTTGAACCCCATAAAAACGGGGCCTAGTCATGATCATTTCATATTGGTTTTACATGTATATCAATCAGTACTCATCTTTCTTCTTAATATTTTTTTTTTCTAAAGTTTTATATACTTCCATTTTTGTCACTAGGTCTCCTATTGGTCATAGTGAAGAATATAAATGTATCACAATAGACTTATTTTTATCAAACGGTTCACATGAATCACATCTAATGCATAATTTTCTATGGATTGATGTTGAAGATAAAGGGCAAGCATTGGAGCAACTTTAACGAATTTATGTGTTATGTGAAATCGGTTAATTTGGGTTATATTTTATTATTAACAACCTTTACCCAGCAGGGTCCAACAGGTCATCCATAATAATTTTTCAGCCTCGGGGGGGGGGGGGGGGGGGGGGGGGGGTTTGTCTTTGGTAGATTAGGGTTTGTAATTCAGAAAGGGGTAGCGACGCAGCTTGTTGCCCGTCTACCTTCTGTTTTGATGTAACGTGGCAAGTATTTAATAGTGAAATGAAAGTTATTCGGTAAAAAAAAAAAAACAGAAAACATGTTGAAAGTTGCCTATAGCAATACCAAAATCATACAAAGAACAAACTTACTAATACAAACAACACGACATAACATTATCTAGTTTTGATACATAGTTTTCAAATTTTGAGGTAAAGCATGAAACATATTACAACATCAACAAGAAAACATGTGACAACAATTTGAAGTAAAGCATGAAACATATTAAGCATCAACAAGAAAAGATGTGACAACAATACTTATGTATAAAATCATAAACCATATACCTCAATTTACTCAGGAAACCAAAATATGCAATCCTCCATGATCTTCTCACTATCAATGGACCCATAATCATCCAAAATCCACTAACAAATCCAACCACTATGCTTATAATCAACCCCCAATCTGCTCCATCCTCTTCTTTTTTCTCTCCTATCGTATGAGTTGCTGCTTTAACCAGTTCACAACCATTAGTTTCAGTTAGTGGAGCTCCACAAAGTTTGTTGCCAAAGAAGCTAGACTCACCAAAGCTTTGAAGCTGTGTACCTGTTGGAATTCTTCCTGTTAAATTGTTGAAGGACACGTTGAAGCTACTCAAGAAATGTAAACTTGACAAGCTCATGGGAAGTTCCCCGGAAAGCCTGTTTACGGATAAATCTAAAGATATCAGTTCTTTCATGTTTCCGATCTTCTCTGGGATACTTCCACTCAATTGATTTCTTGATAAATTCAACGATTTTAACTCCAACAGGGACATTAGCTCACTAGGAATGTGTCCGGTGAGATTGTTACTCGAAAGGTCTATCAACCTCATTAATGGAAGAATACTGCTATATGTATCCTCTCGTCCATTCGTCACCAATGAATCACCAGCGATAGGTCTTTCATGTCCATCAATACTGAAGTAAGCAAAGTCATCAAATGAATTGCTTTCGATGCCGGAAAGGATACTAAAGTTGTTGAAGCATCTCGGAATATTTCCAGATAGGTTGTTATGAGCAAGATCTAATATTTGAATATGTCTAATATGACAAAGCTCATGAGGAATATTTCTGTCAAAACGGTTTGATCCAAGCTTAAGAATTCTTAAACGAGTAAGTTTTGTTCCAATCCATGTTGGAATGCTTCTAGTAAGTTCATTCCTTCCAAGTTGAAGAACATCTAGATCTGTTAAGTTCATTAGAGAAGAATGTAATCTTCCGGAGATCTTGTTCCCATGCATGTTCAGATACCGTAAAGGTAAAGAACCCAATGTTCTTGGAATCTCACCAGACAAACTGTTATTCCCCAAATGTAAGACTGCCAACCACGACCATTTCTCCCAACACTCTGGCACGTCACCCGATAAATGATTATTTTCCAAATTAAGATAATATGTTATTGTCACACCACTGGAACCCATTCGAGCTAATGTCAATAAATTCAAGTGTGGCAGGGATACCAGAGAACGTTAATGGTCCTCGGATATGATTATTTGACATATTCAAATAAATTAAATTGGAGAATGATCTCACAAATGATTCGGGCATGGGCGATGAAATGCCTGTGTTGCTTATGTCTAATTCCCTTAAATCCTTCTGTGATTGCAACCACAGCGGAAATTGAGGCCCTAAAACCCAAGATTTCAGAAACAAGGATACCAACTGGAAAGGGGGAATCCAGTTTGCAACTTGCAGCCTTAAGATTAATTTGTTAGTTGATCCATCTAGATCCTTCAAGCTCACTAGTTTGATAAAGTGAGTTTCTGTCACAACACCTGTAAGCAAATTATGAGAAAAATCTAAATAAGTCAACTTTGAAAGTTGTCCAAGGCTATCAGGAAGGCTGCCATCCAGTCGGTTAAAACGAACATCCAACTCCTCCAATGATGATAATTGTCCTATCCAGTCAGGAAAGCTTCCATTTATTTGGTTAAAACTAACATCCAACTCCTCCAATGATGATAATCGTCCAATTGAGTATGGAATGGGACCAGAAATTTGATTATGACTAAGATATAATGTTCTGAGAAATGACAAGTTTCCTATGGAATGAGGAATTATACCAGTTATATAGTTATAGGACATGAATAATGACTCCAAGGCAGGTGAGTTGCACTCGAAAAAACTTTCAAGAAAATATGTCAGACTAATATTACCAATATTGTTAAGAAACAAATCAATCTCTCTCAAATTACAAAAGTTACCCAGTGATTTAGGTATTCTCTTAGTGAGTTGATTGTCAGAGAAGTCGAGGCTAATAAGATTTGTTAGATTTTGAAGGGAATCTAGAAGTGAACTTGAAATACCACAATAACTAATATCTAACGAGATGAGATTACTACTGGACAACTCTTGAAATATTGAGGAAGAATTCATGAAATCATTCCAGGCAACATGAAGCAACTCAAGAGAAGTCAGATTGCGGAAGCTAGGAATAGGACCATGAAAAAGACACGCAGTTAAATCCAATGAAACTAGACTAGTTACACTGAATATCCACTGTGATACTGAACTGCTAATATTATTGTCAGAAAGATCGAGAACAGAAAGGGATGTGAGATTGACACTAGGAACATACATGTGTAGATTTGAGAGTTCACATCCCGACAAATATAGCTGGACCAAAGAAGGAAGGGTGTTAATTACCTGAAGCCAATCGGTTGCTTTGCTAAGGTCCACGCCACTCATATCGAGGTGATGCAACATACCAAGACTTGACAGCCACTTCATATTCACCATGCTCGTTGTTTCAGATGGATGATGAAAACTTCCAAGAGACAGAACATGTAATTCTGAGAGATTCCCTAGTTGTGGAGGGATTGTTCCGCTAAAATTGGAACGTGAAAGGTTAAGGTACCTTAGGTTTTGAAAAGAACCAATGAATTTAGGAACTTGGATGCCTCCAAAATCATTACAACTCAAATCCAGATGCGTGAGTTGCTTTAGATCCAACAAAGATCGACTTATATCCCCTTTCAATTTCTGCTTCAAGGCTTCTTTTTCTCCTATCGTGAAATAATAATCATCGATAATACAATGACCATCAAGTCCAGGAAGATGAATACGATGAACATGACCTGTAGAATTATCACAAGCTATCCCAGTCCATGTACAGCAGTCTTTGTTCTCAGCAACCCACGAAGCGAGTCGTTGTGATTCGTCAGTGAGGCCACGCTTGAACTGGAGAAGTGCTTGTCTCTCAATGTCATTGCATAACACATGATGAGAGTTTTGATTAGATGAGCATAAACGAAACAAGGCCAAAACAACAAGTAAGAACAAGTGAAAACAAGAGAAACAAGAATATGAAGATGGAGCACTCATATTGTTCGATATTAGTTTAGATGATGAGATGGGAGCTTAATCTAAACTTGAATATTTATAAATACCAATAGTACGTAGCTTTTACTTGGCTGTATGAATGGACTTAATCATCTAGTAAACTGTAAACGCCAAGTCAAGTAAACGAATGGTACACACATGCACCAGTCTATACGGACACAAGTAGCATCAGTTCAGTGTGTGGACATGATAAATGAGAGTGATGGATGAATAAATCAATTTATAAATACCAATAGTACGTAGCTTTTGCTTGGCTGTCATCCAATGTTAGTGGACATAAATGGAGAAGTCTGTCATTTGTAGTAAATTTTGAACTAGTACAAGTAAACTATGAAAGGTGCATGACTAAATCTGTCAAATTTAGGGATTGCAAAAAAGCTCAAGCCCGACGGGTATACCCGAAACCCGAAACATACGGGCCGGTTATACCCGAAGCCCGACGGGTATGGGCCGGGTATGGGATTAAAAATATAAAAATATTCCGGTACGGGTACGGGTATGGGATTTAGCGATACCCGCCCGATACCCGGCCTGTTTACCCGAATAATACCCGAAAAGCATATTATTTTAAATTTAATTTTCCATTTATATAAAATTTAATACATACACTTATTCATATTATTTTGCTTTGTTGTTTGTCTTCAAGACTTTAACATACAAACACAAGATTTTATGTTTAGTCATGTTGTTTCTATGCAGATTAAAAATGTGTGTTAGTTTTGGAATCTTCTAAACACATTTTAAGTTGTTAGGGAGATTAATTGGGTTCTAAGTAATGCTACTATTTTTCATGTTTGGTGTTCAATTAAATGCAAATTATATAAACTGACATTATGTGTTCCAAAGTAGCAGTATATTAATTAGTTAATTATGCTGATATATTGTCACACCCCGACCACGTATAACATACAAAACGTGGCGGAAAACGTCGGGGAGTGTTGTAACAGAATTAATTGTTTCATAACCATGGCATTCAAAGTTGTATTTTATTTATAAACATAAGAGTTACATTGTCTTAAACAGGAAATAAAGAGTTCAGAATATAATTAAACTAAGTCTATCTTCATTTTATGTCTCTAAGGCACAGGTCCGCCCTAGTGTCACGATCATCATCCTACGGAAAAGCTCCTGAAAACACATGTGAAAATAGGTACGTCAGCATAAAAATGCCTGTGAGATACATAGGTTTTGTAAAAATATGATTCATGACTTGTGTTTAAGAAAATGTTTAGTCATGAACCTTGTAATTTGCTTTGTTTTGTAAATCGTTTGAAAAACAATAAGTTCAGATGATATGTATAAATAAATGTAAGGTTAAATGAATAACCATGTAAAAATGGGTTTGTGTAAGATAAGTTGTTTGTAAACAGTGTCTTGTAAAAAGTATGTTATTTGTATAAAATGTAATGTGTCATAAATTGAAATGATTTAAATAACGCTACGATATGTAATACCATACAAACACTTATATATAGGAAGTACCAGCGGCGTATCCACTATGCTTGTATCATATTACACACGCCTCGTTACTTAACTCACTTACTCAAACCAAACCACCAATGTAAATTGTTTATGTATAATCAAATGTCAAAATGTTATTGTGTAAACCATATCAAATGTCCGTGTTTAATGTAAATCATGAACTGTGTATATCAATGTCAAAATGTTTATGTCTAATGTAAATCATGTAATGTGTATCCAAAAATGTCATGTATGGTATGTGAAATATATCAACTAAACCATATGTAAAATGCACAAAAAACAAGGTATTGAAGTAAAACATGGTTTAAATCAAAGTTATGTTTTGTGGAACAAATGCATGCTTTACTGATACAAACATTTATGCGGTATTGTGAAAATGCATACATCCAAGCCTTGAGACTGTGGCGATAAACCCTTAAACAAATTAAAGGTTTATCTAAGTTATGTATATCGAATTCGGTCATTCCTTCCAATCCAAACAAACCCAGGATTTCAGGAACGGGAGTTGTCAATTCCTATGGTACCACTACCTACTAACGAACGGCGTGATCAATGTTAATGAATGTATTGTTCCATGTTAAACAAACCAAATGTCATACCAAAATGTGAGCATGTGATGTAAACAATTGTACTAAGTATGCACACAATGGGCATACATAGCATGAAATGTAATGTGAAACAATGTACTAAGTATGCACACAATGGACATACATAGCATGAAATGTAATGTGAAACAATATACTAAGTATGCACACAATGGACATACATAGCATGAAATGTAATGTAAAACAATGTACTAAGTATGCACACAATGGACATACATAGCATGAAATGTAATGTAAAACAATGTACTAAGTACGCACACAATGGGCATGCATAGCATGAAATGTAATGTAAAAAAATGTACTAAGTACGCACACAATGGGCATACATAGCATGAAATGTAATGTAAAACATGTACTATAATGTACTAACGAACATAACAGGTATATGATGTGAAAACATGGAAAGCATGAAAGTAACAAGTAGGCACATGTGTTTCACCCCAAAACAGTTTGGAAAACAATAAAAGAGGGGTCTATGTACTCACTTGAGATTGTTCAGTAGTCCTAAGATAACCACCAAGCAATGCTAGAGATCACGGAATCAAACGACACCTAATATAGGTAACTATGTTAATAAACCGGACCTAAATCGGAAGATTTAGATAGAATGAGGGTTCGTAAACCAAACGAGTGTGGAGACTCGTGTAATATGGTTTAACAAAGCCTACATACTAAATGAAACCTAACCTAAGTGTTAACGACCCATTACGACCCGTTTAGGTAGCTTATACTACTTTAACGCGTCGTTCGCGTGAAACGCGTTCGGACCGCCTAACTAGTCCTATGACAAGTAATATATGCCTTAACATGTCTAATGTTGTTGTCAAATCAGTTTAGATGTCAAAAGTTATGTTACATATGTTTAAAATGAATTTTGGCATCAAAGGGGTATTTTAGTAATTTACCTAAGGCATATAAACTACCTATCATACAACTACTTAAACGAAGCGACCATAAGGTATAACCTCGGAAGGTTATTCCCTATATACTATGGTCACCTAATGTATTTGGTCGAATCCTAATGATCGACCAAATGGGTCGGGTTCGAAGGTATAAGCGATTTATTAGATCGCTTACCCTACGACCCTAGACAACGTGGTAATCAGTAGGCATAGTCCCAAGGGACTATAACCATCGTGATTACAATCACGTTGCGAAGTTCAAACGAACTTCGCATTGACCATAAACTGATCAACGCAGAAAGTCAAACAAAGTTTGACTTTCGGACTCGAAAAGCAACAAAAGAACGAAAGAATACTTACGAAGGGTCCCCGAATGCTAATTTCGATTCAAGTAACTCAGGTATGAAACAATGGTTTCAACTTAGAGTTTCTCAAATCAAAATTCTAGTGGGTTTTGCAATTGAAGGCATGGGGTATTTATAGGATTCGTAGAGCCGTTAAGATCGTTTCTTGGAAACCGCGATTTGATCTTGGCCATACACCTCAAGATAGTGGTTTTTGAAAACCATTTGAGCCCATAGATTTCCCCAAAACCATGTGCAACAATGGATAGGACCAGATCCAATGTTTCTGCAATGTTTCTGCTGTCTGGGGACTGACGCGGGCCGCGTAAGGATACACAAGGATCTTACGCGGGCCGCCTGGCCTGCACAGATCAGAAACATGTTGCATTTTGACAGTTTTGGTCCCTGTTGGTGTTTAAGCTTATTTCCGGCACTTCTAAGGCCCGTCAAGCCAACTTTAAGGCCCTAAAATGATGCCTAAACATTGTGGACATGAAACATGCTCAAAAATATGCCGGATGTTGGTTCGTTTGGCCGTACGATCGCGATGATCGCTTAATTACGACGGAATGCGCATAAGCGCGAAAAACGATCCAAATGACGCAACGAATGGATTTTTCTTATGCCAAACACTAAAATAAAATATTTTAGTGCTTACATAATTTTTTTTTTGATGTCCGGATGTATTCAGAACGTAAGTTATGCGCGAAAATGCAAACTTATGCACTTTTTGACACTTTTAGTCCCTGAATGACCCAAAAGTTTATTTTAGCATACCGAACCCCTCAAATCCTATTTCTAAGCTATGTAAAGGATATTTATGGTATGTTTAAATTATGGTCATGTTCCGGAATTTCTGTTACAGTTCAAATTGGCATACTTTCGCAGTTTGTCAAATTTAGTCCCTGTAGCCGAATTAACTTGTTTTTGCCATACCAAAGCCTTCAAAACTTATTTCTAAGTTATGTAAAGGTTATTTAAGGTATGTTAAGTATATGTTGATGTTCTAGAGTATATGTCGCATTAAATTGACTACGTTTACGCACCAGTTTGCGTATAAATCTCCAGAAAGCGATGTAGAGTTTGAAATTGGATAAAAGTCAAAACATGAAAAATGTAAAACATAACCAAACAAACATTGGGATCAAATAACATTGTTTTATTGATAATAGAACTGTTCATAATGATTACAAGCACAGATGTTACAGTCTCCCCTACTTGTGGAAATTTCGTCCCGAAATTTATTTAGAGGAAACTCGTGGAAAAAGATGCGGATACTTCGCCTTCATTTGATCTTCGCGTTCCCAAGTAAACTCGGGTCCACGTTTAGCTTCCCAGCGAACTTTGACCAAAGGAATGCGCTTGCGTTTAAGCCACTTGACTTCACGTTCCATGATTTCCACAGGCTTCTCAACAAATTTCAGTGTTTTGTCAACACGAATTTCGTCAAGCGGTATGTGGAGGTTCTCATCAGCTAAACACCTCTTGAGATTGGACACGTGAAAGGTTGGATGAACATTTCCAAGTTCAGGAGGTAACTCAAGTCTGTAGGCTACCTTTCCGATTCTTTCGACGATCTTGAATGGTCCAACGTATCTAGGTGCAAGTTTTCCTTTCTTTCCAAATCTGATCACACCTTTCCAAGGTGAGACCTTAAGTAATACTCGATCACCAACTTGAAATTCCAAGGGCTTGCGTTTTGGGTCCGCGTAACTCTTTTGACGGCTTCTAGCTGTCTGAAGGTTATCACGAACTTTCTTAATCTTGTCAGTTGTCTCTAAAATGAGGGCAGGTCCAGTAAGTTGAGCCTCGCCGATCTCATTCCAGCAGACTGGTGAACGACATTTTCGACCATAGAGAGCCTCGAAAGGAGCCATTTTGATGCTGGTGTGATAACTGTTGTTGTAGGAGAATTCAATCAACTGAAGATGTGAATCCCAACTACCACCAAAATCGATCACACAAGCTCTAAGCATATCCTCCAGAGTCTGGATTGTTCTCTCAGATTGACCATCCGTTTGCGGATGATAAGCTGTGCTCAGATTAAGTTGGGTCCCCATAGCAGATTGCATGGTTCTCCAAAAATGAGAAGTGAAACGAGCATCTCTATCAGAAATGATGTTCAAAGGAACACCATGTCGAGTTACAATTTCATCCACATAGATTTTAGCAAGTTTGTCAGCAGAAAAATCCTCACGGATTGGCAAGAAATGCGCTGACTTAGTAAGACGATCAACGACTACCCAGATGGCATCATACCCTTTCTTTGTGCGCGGAAGTTTAGTAATGAGATCCCTAGTAATGTTTTCCCATTTCCAAACTGGGATCTCTGGTTGCACCAATAAACCCGAAGGACGTTGATGTTCAGCCTTAACCTTAAGACAAGTAAGGCATTTTGATACGTATAAGGCAATGTCTTTCTTCATACCAGGACACCAATAGTGAATACGAAGATCCTTATACATCTTATCTGAGCCCGGATGAACAGAATAACAAGACTTATGGGCTTCATCCATAAGCAAGGTACGAAGATCATCCTGGCTTGGGACCCACAAATGGTCCATGAAGTAATATGATCCATTGTCCTTCAGTTCAAAAGCAGGTGTTATGTGATAGGGAAATTCCTTATCCATCAAACCTTTTGAAACACAAGATTGTTGAGCCTGAGAAATGCGTGCTTGGATATCGGATCAAGATTGTATAACAGATTGAACACGTACACAATGAAGCTTAGTACGTTCCTTACGACTCAATGCATCGGCTACGACATTCGCCTTACCAGGATGGTAGCGAATTTCGCAGTCATAGTCGTTTAGAAGCTCGACCCAACGTCGTTGCCTCATGTTGAGTTCTTTCTGATTGAAGATATGCTGAAGACTTTTGTGGTCCGTGAAAACCACACATTTTGTACCGTACAAATAGTGTCTCCAGATCTTTAGAGCGAAAACAACTGCACCCAACTCAAGATCATGAGTGGTGTAGTTCTTCTCATGTATCTTCAACTGCCTCGATGCGTATGCTATGACTTTGTTCCTTTGCATCAGGACACAGCCAAGACCCAATTTAGATGCATCGCAATAAACGATGAAATCATCATTGCCCTCAGGCAAAGTTAGAACAGGCGCGTCACAAAGTTTCTGCTTCAAGTGTTGAAAAGCTTCCTCTTGCTTGAATCCCCAATCAAAGGGTTTGTTCTTCTGAGTTAGAGCAGTTAGAGGAACTGCAATCTTTGAGAAGTTTTCAATGAAGCGGGGATAATAACCCGCTAGACCAAGAAAAGAACGAACTTCAGTAGGAGTAGTAGGCGTATCCCAATCCTTAATCGCACTGATCTTGGAGGGATCTACATGAATACCTTGTTCGTTGATAATATGTCCTAAAAATTGAACTTCTTTAAGCCAAAATTCACACTTGGAGAATTTGGCGAAGAGTTGCTCTTTCTTTAGGAGTTCTAAAGTAAGACGAAGATGCTGCTCGTGATCAGCTCGCGTCTTAGAGTAAATCAAGATGTCGTCAATAAAAACAATGACGAACTGATCTAAATAAGGTTTGCAGACCCTATTCATTAAGTCCATGAAAACAACCGGAGCATTAGTCAAACCGAATGGCATGACTGTGAACTCGTAATGTCCATAACGAGTGCGGAAAGCTGTCTTGGGAATATCTTCTTCATGCACACGAAGTTGATGATACCCAGAACGTAGATCAATCTTTGAAAAATAAGAAGCACCCTGTAACTGATCAAAGAGGTCGTCTATGCGCGGTAGGGGATATCGATTCTTGATGGTAAGCTTGTTAAGCTCACGATAATCGATACACATCCTAAAAGATCCATCCTTCTTCTTGACAAAAAGAACGGGAGCACCCCAAGGTGAAAAGCTAGGACGGATAAAACCTTTGTCAGAGAGCTCCTGAAGCTGCTTAGACAACTCTTGCATCTCAGACGGTGCAAGACGATATGGAGCTCTGGCAATGGGATTTGCACCAGGTACGAGATCAATACGGAACTCGACTTGACGTGCTGGAGGTAGACCAGGTAACTCTTCAGGGAAAACTTCAGAATAATCCCGAACGACAGGAATATCTGGAATAGACTTACCCTTGCCTTTATCTGCTGTAACATGTTCTAAGAAAGCCACATAGTTCTTCCGCAGATATTTCCGAGCTTTAAAACAAGACATGAGCTTGAGACCACCGGCAGGCTTCTCACCACGAACCTGTAGGATCTCGCCTGTCGAAAGCGGCACACGAACAATCTTCTCAGAACAAACTATCTCTGCGCGATGCTTGGATAACCAATCCATACCCACAATAACGTCAAAGCTTCCAAGTTGCATAGGCGTGAGGTTAATGGGAAAAAGATGATCGTTAAGGTTCAACTGGCAGTTGTGAAGAACAAAATCAAGAACAATGGGTTCACCATTAGCAACTTCTACTGTCAAAGGCTTACCTAGTTTTGTTCTAGACACACGAAGCATTGGCTCAAAAGACAATGACACAAAACTCTTATCGGCACCCGTATCAAAAAGAACAGATGCAGGCTGATTATTAATAAAGAACGTACCGTTCACCACATTATCGTCCGCCTGCGCCTCTTGGGCATTCAAGTTAAAAGATCGCCCTCGAGCCTGAACCTGATTCTGGTTTGCATTCTGATTCTGGTTAGCCAGCCTTGGGCACCGGTTTCTGTAATGGGTCAGATCCCCACAGTTATAACAAGCACCTGGCGGGTAGTGTGGTCGTGCAGCTTGACCCTGTTGCTGAGCAAGAGGCTGAGCAACTTGTTGAGCCGGGTTCTAGACTGCGCGATTTTGAGCAAACCGACAAACATCGGCAAGATGACCTGACTTCCCACAGTTAGTACAGAAACGGCACTGATGTTGCGGCTGATGGTGACTGTTGCATCTATTGCACAAAGGTGCATTCCCTGAATAGGGTTTCTTCGCTGGAGGCTGTGCGGGTTGGTTGGGAGCTGCCTGGTTAGCTTGGGCAGTGACAGCATAGTTTTGGGAAGCCTTACGCTTCCTTGCCCTTTTCGATGAACCAGAATCCTTTCCATTTTTGTTTTGACCTTTCTTGCTATCTTCCTTGTCAGACGACTGTTTCTTGCCCTTGTCACCCTTCCTGTGTAATTTATTCTTTCGAATCTGCGACTCAGTCAATGTCGCTGATAACTCGATCGCCTGACGGAGTGTGGCAGGGTTACTACCAGTAATGATGTCTTGCACTGAGTCAGGTAGGCCGTCGATGTACCTTTCGATAGCCTTGTCGAGTGGGGTAACCATTGTTGGGCAAAGCAGACTCAACTCTTCAAACCTATCAGTATATGCCCTGTGCTCACCACTATCTTGCTTCAAATCATCAAACTCCTTCTCCAACGCTCGCTGTTCATGACGAGGACAGAACTCCCTCATCATAAGAGCCCTAAGTTCAGCCCAAGTTTGTGCTAGAGCAACCTCTGCACCACGGTCTCTCATTACCCCATTCCACCATGTAAGAGCCCTCTTCTGAAACACGCTCGAAAAAAACTCGACCTTGCGATTATCCGGACACTGCACGTGGCGAAAAGTATTCTCAATGCTCTCGAACCATTGAAGAAGCCCAGTCGCTCCTTCAGAACCACTAAACTTGAGTGGTTTAGCCGAGTTAAAATCCTTGTATTTGCATGGAGCATTGTTGTTGTTGTTGGCTTGGTTCCATTGAGCAAAGAGGTTTGGGAATTGAGCAGCCATCTGCTGCGCAATGATTTCTGCCAGTTCGGCAGTTGCTATCTGGTTTTCGCGTCGAGGAGGCATTCTAAAAGAGGAAAACATGAAAGGAAACGAGTGAGATGTTTGGATGAAGAGAATGAGATGAAACAAAAATTGACAACAGCAAAGATGGTGGTCATTTGTCCGCATTACCAAGCAAACAAACGACACACAGTGACTAATCAAAGTAAATGGGTCAAAAATAATGTATCGCGAAGACATGCTCGCCTATAAGTGAACACTCATCCCAAGAATTCCCAAGTAAGCACAACTGGTCTCGCGTCTGATGAGATATATACGAAGTGCTTGCCTAGACAGAAAACCCAGAATACAGGCATTCACTCTTCCAGTTTGCACGTGTTCGCATTATTTAAAACCCAAAACCTTGACGAGATTTTGAAAACTCAGAAAGCAATAAGCCAAAAATTTTAGTTAAACTGGAAGGGTTCAAAACCTTACAAAAGAGTGTTCAAAACCATGTAATAAATTATCCAAAAACAGAAGATTGTTTTTCAAAAAAATCGTTTCGAAAAATTTGGTTTTTGTTTTGATAATCACCTAAGGATAGGTGATATGTATGTTTTAAGATCTAAACACAAGATAACTTGTGTTAGGTTCCTAGAAAGGTTATAGTCTAGGTCAAAGAATTACTAATAACCTAATTCCCTATAACCATTGGCTCTGATACCAACTCTTCTGCCACACCCCGACCACGTATAACATACAAAACGTGGCGGAAAACGTCGGGGAGTGTTGTAACAGAATTAATTGTTTCATAACCATGGCATTCAAAGTTGTATTTTATTTATAAACATAAGAGTTACATTGTCTTAAACAGGAAATAAAGAGTTCAGAACATAATTAAACTAAGTCTATCTTCATTTTATGTCTCTAAGGCACAGGTCCGCCCTAGTGTCAAGATCATCATCCTACGGAAAAGCTCCTGAACACACATGTGAAAATAGGTACGTCATCATAAAAATGCCTGTGAGATACATAGGTTTTGTAAAAATATGATTCATGACTTGTGTTTAAGAAAATGTTTAGTCATGAACCTTGTAATTTGCTTTGTTTTGTAAATCGTTTGAAAAACAATAAGTTCAGATGATATGTATAAATAAATGTAAGGTTAAATGAATAACCATGTAAAAATGGGTTTGTGTAAGATAAGTTGTTTGTAAACAGTGTCTTGTAAAAAGTATGTTATTTGTATAAAATGTAATGTGTCATAAATTGAAATGATTTAAATAACGCTACGATATGTAATACCATACAAACACTTATATATAGGAAGTACCAGCGGCGTATCCACTATGCTTGTATCATATTACACACGCCTCATTACTTAACTCACTTACTCAAACCAAACCACCAATGTAAATTGTTTATGTATAATCAAATGTCAAAATGTTATTGTGTAAACCATATCAAATGTCCGTGTTTAATGTAAATCATGAACTGTGTATATCAATGTCAAAATGTTTATGTCTAATGTAAATCATGTAATGTGTATCCAAAAATGTCATGTATGGTATGTGAAATATATCAACTAAACCATATGTAAAATGCACAAAAAACAAGGTATTGAAGTAAAACATGGTTTAAATCAAAGTTATGTTTTGTGGAACAAATGCATGCTTTACTTATACAAACATTTATGCGGTATTGTGAAAATGCATACATCCAAGCCTTGAGACTGTGGCGATAAACCCTTAAACAAATTAAAGGTTTATCTAAGTTATGTATATCGAATTCGGTCATTCCTTCCAATCCAAACAAACCCAGGATTTCAGGAACAGGAGTTGTCAATTCCTATGGTACCACTACCTACTAACGAACGACGTGATCAATGTTAATGAATGTATTGTTCCATGTTAAACAAACCAAATGTCATACCAAAATGTGAGCATGTGATGTAAACAATTGTACTAAGTATGCACACAATGGGCATACATAGCATGAAATGTAATGTGAAACAATGTACTAAGTATGCACACAATGGACATACATAGCATGAAATGTAATGTGAAACAATGTACTAAGTATGCACACAATGGACATACATAGCATGAAATGTAATGTGAAACAATGTACTAAGTATGCACACAATGGACATACATAGCATGAAATGTAATGTAAAACAATGTACTAAGTACGCACACAATGGGCATACATAGCATGAAATGTAATGTAAAACATGTACTAACGAACATAGCAGGTATATGATGTGAAAACATGGAAAGCATGAAAGTAACAAGTAGGCACATGTGTTTCACCCCAAAACAGTTTGGAAAACAATAAAAGAGGGGTCTATGTACTCACTTGAGATTGTTCAGTAGTCCTAAGATAACCACCAAGCAATGCTAGAGATCACGGAATCAAACGGCACCTAATATAGGTAACTATGTTAATAAACCGGACCTAAATCGGAAGATTTAGATAGAATGAGGGTTCGTAAACCAAACGAGTGTGGAGACTCGTGTAATATGGTTTAACAAAGCCTACATACTAAATGAAACCTAACCTAAGTGTTAACGACCCATTACGACCCGTTTAGGTAGCTTATGCTACTTTAACGCGTCGTTCGCGTGAAACGCGTTCGGACCGCCTAACTAGTCCTATGACAAGTAATATATGCCTTAACATGTCTAATGTTGTTGTCAAATCAGTTTAGATGTCAAAAGTTATGTTACATATGTTTAAAATGAATTTTGGCATCAAAGGGGTATTTTGGTAATTTACCTAAGGCATATAAACTACCTATCATACAACTACTTAAACGAAGCGACCATAAGGTATAACCTCGGAAGGTTATTCCCTATATACTATGGTCACCTAATGTATTTGGTCGAATCCTAATGATCGACCAAATGGGTCGGGTTCGAAGGTATAAGCGATTTATTAGATCGCTTACCCTACGACCCTAGACAACGTGGTAATCAGTAGGCATAGTCTCAAGGGACTATAACCATCGTGATTACAATCACATTGCGAAGTTCAAACGAACTTCGCATTGACCATAAACTGGTCAACGCAAAAAGTCAAACAAAGTTTGACTTTCGGACTCGAAAAGCAATAAAAGAACGAAAGAATACTTACGAAGGGTCCCCGAATGCTAATTTCGATTCAAGTAACTCAGGTATGAAATAATGGTTTCAACTTAGAGTTTCTCAAATCAAAATTCTAGTGGGTTTTGCAATTGAAGGCATGGGGTATTTATAGGATTCGTAGAGCCGTTAAGATCGTTTCTTGGAAACCGCGATTTGATCTTGGCCATACACCTCAAGATAGTGGTTTTTGAAAACCATTTGAGCCCATAGATTTCCCCAAAACCATGTGCAACAATGGATAGGACCAGATCCAATGTTTCTGCAATGTTTCTGCTGTCTGGGGACTGACGCGGGCCGCGTAAGGATACACAAGGATCTTACGCGGGCCGCCTGGCCTGCACAGATCAGAAACATGTTGCATTTTGACAGTTTTGGTCCCTGTTGGTGTTTAAGCTTATTTCCGGCACTTCTAAGGCCCGTCAAGCCAACTTTAAGGCCCTAAAATGATGCCTAAACATTGTGGACATGAAACATGCTCAAAAATATGCCGGATGTTGGTTCGTTTGGCCGTACGATCGCGATGATCGCTTAATTACGACGGAATGCGCATAAGCGCGAAAAACGATCCAAATGACGCAACGAATGGATTTTTCTTATGCCAAACACTAAAATAAAATATTTTAGTGCTTACATAATTTTTTTGGATGTCCGGATGTATTCAGAACGTAAGTTATGCGCGAAAATGCAAACTTATGCACTTTTTGACACTTTTAGTCCCTGAATGACCCAAAAGTTTATTTTAGCACACCGAACCCCTCAAAGCCTATTTCTAAGCTATGTAAAGGATATTTATGGTATGTTTAACTTATGGTCATGTTCCGGAATGTCTGTTACAGTTCAAATTGGCATACTTTCGCAGTTTGTCAAATTTAGTCCCTGTAGCCGAATTAACTTGTTTTTGCCATACCAAAGCCTTCAAAACTTATTTCTAAGTTATGTAAAGGTTATTTAAGGTATGTTAAGTATATGTTGATGTTCCAGAGTATTTTTCGCATTAAACTGACTACGTTTACGCACCAGTTTGCGTATAAATCTCCAGAAAGCGATGTAGAGTTTGAAATTGGATAAAAGTCAAAACATGAAAAGTGTAAAACATAACCAAACAAACATTGGGATCAAATAACATTGTTTTATTGATAATAGAACTGTTCATAATGATTACAAGCACATATGTTACATATATGTTTCAAATATGCATTTGAATATGATATGTTTGTATGTTATTGGTCATATTTTCCTTTGTTTTCCTTTGTTGTAGTTATTAAAGTAGTAAATTATATAAACATTAGAGTAAAAAATGCACATGAGAGTTTTAATGATATTTTTAACAAATTAATGGGTATACCCTTTACCCGATACCCGATGGGTAAATACCCGACGGGTAACGGGCCGGGTACGGGCCAAAGAATTACAACCGGGTACGGGCTTGGGATTACTAATACCCGGCCCATTGCCATTACTAGTCAAATTAAGCTTATATATGGATAGCAGGTGAACTATATTTTATTCTTTTAGTCTAAATTAATTATCTTTAAATCATATAATCATTTGATAGTTTTAATAGATAGAATCACTAGAACCACCAAAAAATATTACATATGTATTTCAAGAGGAAAAAAAAGATGGTTCAAACTCAAAAAAAAAAAGAAGAAAAAAAAAGAAAAGAAAAAAAAGAGAGTTGAGTTGCCATTCAAAAAAAGGACCAAGTTGCAAAACAATTTATAAAAAGTCAACATAATAAATGAGGTCCGTGTAGAATAACCCGTCAAGTTATTATCATGTAAATAAATGGTCATCTTATTTTCACACCCTTTTTTATCATGTAAATAAATGGTCATCTTATTCTCACACTCTTTTTCACTCTATCTCTCTCTACATATATCTATGTATATAGAGAGATAGAGAGAAGAGATGTGTGAATATTAACAGTTGTAATAAATTTTGTGTTTTTATTGTTGAAGGATGGTGTTAGTTTAATGCGGTGATTGTTCCTCATTTCATGAGATTTGTTTGTTGAGTGTTTTCACAAATACCATAGATAGAAATTTTGTTTGTTGAGTGTTTTCACAAATACCAGAGATAGAAATTTCGTACCGATATCGTACCATACCATACCGTTGTACAGTGTCCGATTTTAAATTTAGCTCAATTTTGGTAGTGGAACTAGCCAAATCAAACTTGGGTCCTATTTGTGAAAAGTAGAAATCAGTCATTTATAGTCAACTCTGAACGAGTCCAAGTAAATCATGAAAGGTGCATCACTAAATTAGCCAAATCAAGCTCATATCTGGATACCAAGTGAACTATAATTTATTCTTGAGTTAAATACTGTTTTTTTAGTCCTTGTGTTTTGCTTAAGGGGAATTGGATTTTAATAATCCCAACTTTCAGCAATTGGCCGATAATAATCCCAACTTCAAAAATAGCCTACAACACTCCCAACTTGTAACATTTTGGCCAGCAATGATCCTTGTCTAACTGGGGCAGTTAGTTTTTTGCTGACTTGGATGCTGACGTGGCACACAACTTGGTTAAATGCTGACGTGGAAGCTTACGTGGCACCATCACCATCACCACCTTCATCACCGACACCCACAACCACCGTCCGCCACCACCATCACCACCACACACTGCGACAACTTCTTCCAGCGACCTTATAACTTGTTCCGGCTGCCTTATTACTTGCTCCGGCTACCTGCAACTTACTCCGGCGACCTGCTATTTGTTTCGGCGACACTCTTTACCTGTGAAACCATGAAACGAGACAACCACCAGTCATCTCCAACCTCCTGTGACCTTCTCCACCGCTCAGAACTTCAAAATATCCACCATCGCCTTGTTTCACGTTTTTCCGGTGAGGTTGCAGGTCGCCGGAGTAAGTTGCAGGTCGCCGGAAAAACGTGAAACAAGGCGATGGTGGATATTTTGAAGTTCTAAGCGGTGGAGAAGGTCACAGGAGGTTGGAGATGGCTGGTGGTTGTCTCGTTTCATGGTTTCACAGGTAAAGAGTGTCGCCGGAACAAATAGCAGGTCGCCGGAGTAAGTTGTCGCAGTGTGTGGTGGTGATGGTGATGGTGGTGGCGGACGGTGGTTGTGGGTGGTGGTGATGGTGATGGTGCCACGTAAGCTTCCACGTCAGCATTTAACCAAGTTGTGTGCCATGTCAGCGTCCAAGTCAGCAAAAAACTAACTGGGTTATAACCCAGTTAGACAAGGATCATTGCTGGCCAAAATGTTACAAGTTGGGAGTGTTGTAGGCTATTTTTGAAGTTGGGATTATTATCGGCCAATTGCTGAAAGTTGGGATTATTAAAATCCAATACCCCTTTGCTTAAAATATCTATTTCAGTCCAACAGATTTTTTTTTTGACTTTTTTAATCTAATTGTTTGGTTTTCATATCAATTTTATCCACTTTACTAACTTTATCCATTTTTGTATGTTAATTTCTTATTGAAAGACAAAATTACCCTTAGCCCATTTTTAAACAAATATTTTAGAGTAAATTACAAGTTTTGTCCTTTATGTTTGTACCAAATTGCAGTCGATGTCCTTTACCTTCAAGATTGATACATTTCAAACTGATTCGGATTTTTCGATGTATCGTTTGTGTATATCGGACTGATTCGATTGAGTTTCGGTGTGATTCCGAACATTTTGGACAAGTTTCTTTGTTCGATCAAAGTTGAAAACATTTTGGATTGTTCATATCACTTAAAAATTGTATGAACAATTGAAACTGAAAAAAAAATATAAAGAATTTTGTTCTTTTCAATCAGTTTCGGTGAACAATTTCAATTGTTTCTAGGTGTATTTTGGTTCATTTCTGCTGGTTTCGGACTGTTTTGATTAGATACGGTGAACCTTTGTATGTTTTGGATATTATACATCAGTTACGGATCATTATAACTTCAAAGTTCTGCATATTTGAATTAAATTTCAAATATTATGGTTGTTTTAGAAGATGATGATGATGATGAAGTGGTGGTTTGTATCTTACAACCCATTCTGACCCACGAATTATTTTAAATAGGTATCTTACAACCATCCTGACCCATCCTTAATTATTTCCGTACCCATCCTAACCCATCTTCATTTTTAAAATGACCCAAAATACCCAAATGGATTTTTATTGCCAGGCCTATTTAGTTTGTAAGTTTAGTTTGTACAAGTTTTTAGAGATAGTGACAATTAATTGATTTGTGAACTAATGAAAAAGTTGATGCCATGATCGAAGTTAGAGGAAATAGTAATACAAATTCAGTTTATGAGGCCTATTTATTTGTTTATTAAGTTCATATATGTAACCAAAGTTTTTACTATTAAAAATAAGTGTCAATAATAGTTTTAAGCTTTTAATGATTTACGTAAATATATATCCAAAATATTATCAAATGTTTATTTGCTCATATAACCGGCCAGGTTGTGTGTTTTTCAATCATATTCGTATTGGCTATTGGGTTACCGGTTAAACATAAGTATACTTAATAAACTATACGAGTTTCGTTACCAGTCAAAAATAATTATGTTTCAAGCCGTTATACTTAAAAAATATACATGATTAACAACTAATAAAATAAAACAACCCGTGGTGGCTCGATGGATCCTCTTTTGAGAAGTTTCTGGTGTTAGATGTGACAGAATCATGGAGTTCGGGGGACGAAAGTGAGGCAGGAAAGATGGCGGTTCCGGAGCCTGCTCAGGCGTTGCAGAATCTGCCGGTGCCGCCGCTTCGGCAGGCGAAGAAAAGTCGACGTGGACCGAGGTCTCGAAGCTCACAGTATCGCGGTATGACGTTTTATCGGCGTACTGGTCGTTGGGAATCACATATCTGGTATGATGCACTTGCTTTCTAATTTCTAATAATTGTGTACTTATAATGAGTAGTATAAGAGTGTTTAGGAGTATCTTAGTTTGTAATTAAAAAAAATTAAGTCGTTATGAGAAATTAGTAAATTGGAAATATGTACAATCAGAGCGTCACATATGAATCATATATCTGTGTTTTGAGTGTCTGTTGTTGTAGTGTTTGATTACAACAAATTGAATTGTTTTTTGTGTTGTGACAGTTTAGGGATTGTGGGAAACAAGTGTATTTAGGTAAGTAATATTCATGGTCTTTTTTGTATTATTGTTCAAACATGCAGTTTTATGTATATTGTATAGTTCATTAACAACATTAATTGACTGAATACTGACTACATGTAACACCCCGAAAACGGGTTTGGTAATTAAACTACGTTAATACTAAAAGACGGGTAAAGTACCGTTAGTGGTAAAAGTAACCCGGTGAATATTTGGATTTTTAAATAAATAAGCCTAATATTAAATAAAAGATGAATGAAAACTTTTGAGAAAATAAAGTTTATAGAAGCCCGAGTTAACGGGACTTAAAATAAACTTAGTTATAAATTCCCCGAACCCACTAATTTAACTAGGAATGTTTAACTTAGTTAATAAAATGGGAATATTGTTAGAAAATAAGTAGGTTGTGCCCTACTTAATAACTAACCAAACAAGAGGGGCCAAATCTGGATAATTATAAATACAGAAGTCAAAACAAAACACACACTCAGAGTATGTGTTCTGTTCGAACCCAGTAGGTTCCCCAGGAGCCAAAACCCTAATCTCATTCAAAATCATCAAATTGAAGGCTCAATTGAAGCTCAAATTCACAATTGAACGTGAATTAATGATCACCCAAGCTAGGGGGATTATAAGGTATGTAAAATTTTGATGATTTGCGAAGTTGTGAAATTTGGATAATCATCATAATCGTGAATTATGAATGAAATATTGAAGCCATGATTGAATTAGTGATAGATATTTTCTTAGGAATCAAACCCTAAGTGAAAATTATATATATGATGTTATAATTAGAATGATTTGATGATACACCACAATAGGATAAGTGGGTATTGATCATATGATGAATTTAATGATATAATTATGATTAGAATCATCATATCTGATAGTAATCGGGAAATACTTGAACAAATTATGTGTTTGAGTATGTAATCCTACTTACTAGCATATGAGTTTAGTAAGATATGATAAAAATTGATGATAAGTTCATGATAAATGATGTTTAATATCATCAAGTATTAATTCGGTAACTAATAGTTACAAGAACTTGGTAAAATAAGTGATTAAAACGGTAACATATGTATGATGCTTACGGGATAATTGGCTAAGTTCTTAAACGAATAGTTAAGCTACTTAGTGAAATCAATTATGTTAATAGACAGTTGACTTTAAAAAGTCAAACTGACCAATGATATGATCGAATGATAATTTTGACATAAAGATCGTAGGATGGAATAGTCGTGAATAATTATGACTAATCTAACCATCTTACAGATTTCAATGATAGTTTGGCGCTTAACAAGCTAGGTGGAAGCTTGGGAATGAAGCGGGTCAAACGAATCAGGAATGAAGGAAAAACATAATCTGGATGCTAGGTAAGTAAAGCTTACACCCTTTTATTAAATACCTATTGGTTTTATAGGTTATGAATAATTTAAAGTATTGTTTGAATTATGATGTTCCGACACGACATGTGCGGTTCGGAACAAAAGACAATGATAACAACCGATGTTAAATGGTTAAAAAGAGCTAATACGGATATTCAGTCATGAAAGGACTAGAAGATAACGAGTTTTGAATGATTTACCTTATAAGGTAAACCAATGCAAATAATAAGGGTAAAACGGTAAATTCGATCACTTGTTGATGATAACCGTTAGTTTTGAAGGACACTTTATGACGTAAGACATAAAGAGGTCAAAAGAATAAAGAAATGAATTATAAGTAAAATGACCGCACGGTGTAAACCGGAGTGAGTCGTGTAGAGGGGATGGTAATAAATACCATCTTGCAAAGATAAACGGTCATTTAGACTAAACGAGTCAAAAGGTGAAAATATCACCCTTTGACGATATCGACTAATGACTTTGTCAAGTGTATGATTATAGGAATAAATATCGATTGGATATTTACACCGCTATTACTTAGCGGCTTTTAAGGCAAGGTATCGAAACGGGTCAATATATTGATCCGAGCCAGGTATGTATAATAGGTCAATTCATCATTTAGAACTTGAGGCTCAATGAGAGCTAAACAAGTTAAAAATGGACATTTGGTTATCTTTTAGGTAAACCGAATTATTTAAATTATAGTTATTGTGTTTTGAAAACATAATGATTATTTGAACAAGATCCTAGTTTAAAAAGTGGGATTTTGGAGTCTTTTGTCGTAAAGAAAGTATTTAAGTTGACCAAAACGCCCTCGTAAGCTAAATCGAGCCAATGAACCTTAAGGGTTGTTTGAAAACAAGTTATATGATCCAGCAAATACTTTGAATAAGTATAAAAAGTGAAAGGGGTAAATCTTGGGTCAAATGACTCTATATGAGTTTTTGCCGTAAATTAACAATCCGAGGAGTAAAACTCGGAAAAAATAGTTGTCACATTAAAATCCACCACAATTATAGTTGTGGTGGAAGATCATTTGATAAGAAATGTGAAAATATGATGCTTACAATGAATGAGCGTAATTTATGCTTAAAATATGCTTAAATACCCTTAACGGGTCAAAATAAGCATATGAGCGAAAATGGGTTTAAGAAGGTATATGAACATGTGATTGGAACCTAATACGATAATCATTATTGAATTTAATAGGTTCATGAGAAATAGGGGTCAAACAAACTTTTTCGTTTGATAAATACACGAACGGGTCAAAAAGTTAGTAAATATAATTTAAGCCGAAAGCTTAAAAGTCTCGGATTTTGTTTATCCAGAAGTTGGAATTTAATTTCATGTGATAGGAAATTTAATTACGATCACGTAGGAAGAAACGTGACGTAAATCGGATAAAAAACGAGCAAGTTATGCTCGTTTGTATAAAATATGGATTTGCTGGAAATGTGCAGGTCTGGGAACAACTGTTCTGCCGAAATTAAGGCGTCGCGCCACGCGACGGAAAGCCATGAAGGCTGTCGCGCAACGTAACCTTGCTCGCGGCCCGCGTAAGCCGGGCAAGAATTGTTCGCGCCCCGCGAGGGCCACTTAAACTGGCAAAAATTATGTTGTTGACTGTTTTGACCTGCGATTTTGTTTAAATTCGTTTTAAACGTCATATGACTAATGCGTTTCATGTCTTTGTGAAATATAGGTATGTTAGATGTACCGGAGGACGATCAGGCTCGATAAAGAACCGAACACAATCAAGATTCAAGCTTCCGCGTTACGTTTTCATCGTCATTTTTAAACGGCGAAATTATATATGTTATGTTAACATGTTTTAAAGTTTAAAATGGTGTAATAAACCTCAGAATTTCAGGTGTATATTAACCAATAATACACTATTATAGTGAAAATCTATATGAAAATCGTATAAACGGACCAAGGGTCTTACACTACAGGTGGATTTGATATTGCCCTTGCTGCAGCTAGGTTAGAGTTTTGTTTGAAAAATTGTAACTCAATATATTTCTTGGTAAGGTTTGCCAAACATGGGTCTTAGCATGAAGAGATATCAGGTTATAAATCATACAAAGAAATACTTTTATAAATATAGGTTTTTTTTAACACAACCCATAACCCGTGAAGGTCACGGGTATATAAACTAGTTCATTATAAAACTCTTTCATTCGAGTTCATTATAGGAAGTGATCAAGCCATTTCTGACAACGGATGAAATACAAGTTGGCAAGCTTATAATGAAATATATGGTTACCTTTTAAAATGTAATAATTTTTATACGGAACAGAATGTTGGGCCATCAAGAAGACACAAGCGTGGAAGTTGGAGGTAGCATAGATGAGGATGCTAAGATGAATGTGTGGGCACACTACAATGGATAGGATAAGAAATGAGGTTTTTAGGGAAAGATTGAGAGTCGCTAGTATCCCAGATAAGGTAAGGGAGGGAAGGTTGAGATGGTTTGGGCATGTAAGGAAGAGAAAAGTGACAGCTACGGTTAGAACAATAGAAACTCTCACCGTGGAGGGGAAACGGAGTAGAGGCAGGCCGAAATTAACTTGGGAAGAGCGAATTAGAAAGGATTTGTTAGACTTCCACCTCTCTGAGGACATGGTCGAGGACAGGAGTTCGTAGAGACGTAGGATTAAGGTTAAGGACTTATAGGGAGGGGGGCTCTCTTGTCTTAGAAACTTAGCCTTTTATAGTTCTTTGCGGGGTGAATTTTTAAACCAAATGTTTTTTTTTTTTTTTTTTTTTTTTTTTTTTTTTTTTTTTTTTTGCGTAGACGCGTGTAGGTGTATGCTTTTTATGACTATTATATCTTGATATGTGTTTGGAGCCGGGGGTCTCGCAGGAAGCAGACTCTCTATCCCCTAGGATAAAGGTAAAGTGTGTCTATATCTCATCCTCTCCAGACCCTACTAATAGCTTCTTAGCTATAGGTGGGATAAACTGGGTAAGGTTGTTGTTGTATTTTGTGGATGCAATTGCAAAAAAATTGTTGTTGTTGTAGTTGCAAAAATTTTTGTGTGGAGAAATGAAAGGGAGTAAATTACAAGTATTGTCCTTTATGTTTACATCAAATTGCAGACACTGTGCTTTTGGCCTAAAGTTTATAGGCGGTGTCCTTATACTTTCAAAACCTTGCACGTTTTGTCCTTTAGTCCAAACCTGGTTAGAAATCTCAGTTAAAAATTATCATGTGCAATGCACATGAGGGTAAAATGATAATTTCCCTCTCAACCCTTTCAAACTCAACACTCACTCCATCATCTTCCCAAATTTCTAGGGTTTAAGCCGCCTCCAACTCCAACCACCAATGGCCGCTTCAACTGTCCACATGAATCCTCACAACCGCATGCCTCTTTGCAATATGTCTAACCAATGTGTAATAATTGAGCTCTGCGAAACTGACTGCATATATCAGGTCGCTTGCATATATCAATTTAAGTAAAACAAAGGAAATATTTTCATGCATATATCAGGTCGCTTGCAAATTGGGTAACTTTGGTCTAAACTGGTAGTCGGAGTTCATGTAACAATGTATATTTGAAATTCCTAGTAGGTTGTGAGTGTTTGAAAATGCTTTGGAGCCTGTTTCATTTCTAGCTAATTCGTAACAGGTTACCCATATGGAGATAAAATACAACCCTAATCCCTTTATTATTTATAGGTAACTTATTTTAGATTGAGATTGGCACCTCTAATTATATCACAAAATTCATGATTTCACATGTTATATACTAGAGTTTGTATATATTCTCTAGGATAATTCAGAGCAAGGTCAATGGAAGAGTCAACTCAGAGGAGAGAAAGACTAAAACTTATGAGATTGGAAGCTTCGCAAGAGGCTGCAACTTATAATGATGATCGTTCCACTACTAGTCTCTCAAATCCATTTCTTGAATCCACAACCAACCCTGAAAGTCAGGTGCAGTCAGTTTCGCAGAGCTTCAATTATTACACATTAGTTGGACAGATTGCGAAGAGGCAGGCGGTTGTGAGGATTGATCTGGACGGTTGAAGCGGTATTGGTGGTTGGAGTTGCAGGCGGCTTAAACCCTAGAAATTTGGGGAAGATGATGGAGTGAGTGTTTAATTAGTTTGAAAGGGTTGAGAGGGAAATTACCATTTTACCCTCATGTGCATTGCACATGATAGTTTTTAACTGAGATTTCTAACTAGGTTTGGCCTAAAGGACAAAACATGCAAGATTTTGAAAGGTTAAGGACACTGCCTATAAACTTTTAGCCAAAAGGACAGCGCCTGCAATTTGATGTAAACATAAAGGACAAAACTTGTAATTTACTCCACGAAAGGAGATCTTTCATATGCTTTTCTTGGAGTAGCTTTTCTTTATTATTGTTTTTTTTTATGTGAACGAAGGATAGTATCCTCTACAGCTCAACTTCTTTTGCTTCATATACTAGAATCTCGCCTAAAGTGCAATTGGTATGCTAGATTATAAAATGTAAGCATAACTCAGGAGCCATTTGCCAATAATAGCATTGTCATTTTACTTTTGTTTGGATATCTGATTGTATCCTCACAGTGCAGGTCGGCTTGCTCGTTTACCTGTTATTCTTATGTAATTTTTTCTATCGTTAATGAAAAGGAAAATATGACGTATCTTGAGAACATTACAATGTTTTGACTTTTGACATCTGTGTTGAGGTGTCAGAAATGAGAATGTTGGTACAACCATAACAAACATATTGAATATAGCAGGTCATGTAGCTAGATTTTTGCAAGAAGGAGATTTACCAATTTAAACCTTTTATTTTCTTAAAGTTTAATGCATATTGTCTCTTCTGGTTCAACTACCAGCTCTATAAACACATCTTTAACCCACAACATAGGTGTTGACGAGGCAACCAGATACTGTGCAACCCTGTTCTATAGCAAAAAGATCGTTTGGATACCCTTCGCTCAACCCAACCTGTAATAAACCAAACCGATACCAACCGAGTTCCCGTCGTAACATGCGGGGGATTTTACTAGTTAATCATTATGTATGAATTACTTAAAAACATCATTTCCAAATGTTTTTTTTAATAGCAGAGACCCAGGACACCCGGGACCACCGGTCCACCACTACTAGAAAACAGCCAGATTTAAGACAAGCATATTTGTAGCAAATTTGTGGAAAATTGCCCTTAGCTACATATTTGCGACAAAACAGGTTCGTGCGAAAAATACTTATCGGAAAGTATGATTGTGACAAAACTACCACAAAATTTGCTACAATTAAATAACAAACTTCATTTTGTGGGAAATGACGAGGTATGACCCGGATCGGCCAACCCAACCCGGTCATTACCTATTATTTCATTATAAACAATTAATTACACATGTTTATTCTAGAATGTTCTATTCTGCATGGATAAACTATGTAACCAAATCCCCAACTTTTTTGGAAGATCATGCAAATCCCTAACTTATTGGAGCCCATCCTAAGTTAAGGGAAACCCTAATGGTAAACCATAAATAGAGGTAAACATCTAAGGTATGGATCATCTTGCTCTCGTTTACTTTTTCTTTCTATATACTTAAACTTTCTCCCAAACTGAGACTTATTCTCACGCCGGAGGGTGGTTACAGGAATAACCCCATTCCGGTAACAAGTCCTAACGGTGTTCTGTTTTGCAGCTAGCAGTTTGGATCGCCAAGAGTTGAAGTCCTAGTTGGATACTACCGTAAAGGTCAGTGTTTCTTCATTGGCGCCATCCGTGGGACCCTTTCGGTAACAACAGCAAGACTGAACCCAATGGCAAGCGATCAGAACATGGCAGTAACACCGAGTCAGGCGATGATAACTAGCAACCCACTGATGGAAACGAGCCCTGTTACCACCATGCCGGCCTCACCTGCTGTAACCATGTCTCTTGACTTGAAATTTGAAGCGGAAGGACCTCCACCGGGTTTTACAGGCACCTCCGCTGTCTCTTCTGGGACGACAGCAGCTGACCTGTTCTCATACACCTCCTTGCAGTTCCGGTCAGAGGAACCAATTACAACAGACGCCAATGTCTTCACCCCAGTATCAATTGCGAGTGCACAGACTGTACGTCATAGCACTGCGCCGGTTATTACATCTGCAAACCCAAGTACTGTTATTCCACAGGCAAGTATGCCTCAATACTATCAGCCTGCGGTCACATACGCCATGCCGCCTCTATATTCAGCAGCACTAACGGCGGCATTGTCTACCCCACCGCATCAGCCAGTGGTCATGCTGGCAGGAATTATGAATGCCCCGGTTACGCCGGGGAACTAAGCGTACTTCCCATGATACTATTACGCGTCCCCATACGGGTATTTACCCCATATAATACCCCGGGGGTGGCGCAGGGCTATGCTCAACAGTCGTTGCAAATGCCTTCTATTGAACCCCGGGAAGTTTCCGCCCTGACGGCAGAAGAACCCTGTTAGTACACTCCAATACTAAAGTTCCTCACCAAAGGTGAATTACCTCCCGCCAGGGGTGAAGCCCAAAAGATCCAAACCAAGGCATTGCAATATGAAGTCAACAATGGCGTCCTCTACAGGAAATCATACTTGGGACCACTACTGCGGTGTGTATCCCCAGCAGAGGCAAAATATTGTCACACCCTGACTTTTGCGGAAGCGTGATTATGGTGTGACTTTCTTAATATCATTGCATTCAATCATAACATCAACTATATGATAAAACCATAAGTTTTCCATCCATTTAATAAGTTCAAAACATATCAACATTGTTTTAAAATGTAGATTTCAAAATCAAGTTTTACAAATCGTACAAATTGCTTATGAGTTCATAAAAGACTCGTCAAAAGATATTGAATAACACCAAGGTTTGGAAGACGTGTCTCATCCAGGAATAAGACACACTAACCAAACTCAAAGACCATGGATGACATCTTTATTCTTAACGCAGCATAAAAACTTCCAATGCCTGCCAGATCCACTTTACAAAATCCCTGAAATACATGTAGTTTGAAAAACATCAACAAAAGTTGAGCGGATTCATGTGTTCTTTTGTGTGTATGTATAAACCTTTGAAAATGTGGTAAGTATGTATGTAAGTCCCTGGTATGTAGCAATAAGGAAAAAGAGATCACCACTAGGTTGCAAAGCCAATGGTATGTGTGAAGTGATGCAGGAAGACTCAAACCTATCAGATTTTGGCGTCAGGCACATAGTCACCTCATGGTCCACTCAGCGGACTCAGGAGTGGGGCTCGCTACACCCGAATAGATCTATCACTCATGTCCCTCGGTCCTACAACGAGGATTAATGGCCTTAAGTTCCACCTACCCACTCACATGATCTAAGTAGTATACCCTCCTTAAGCTAACCATACCATGTATAAAAGTGTCTGTAATTATTGTAACATGTATTTCACCCCCGAAGTATGAAACTGAAAACAGTTAAGAGAAAAGGGGGACATGAACTCACTGTATTGCGTCTTCGGTACTTGTAACCCAAATCTCCGCGGCAAACACGACTACCTACAATGGTCTAACGTCTATTAGACGAACGGGTCGTGCCTTGTCTTAGTATGAAGGTTTTTGAGTTACGTTTCTGATATTATTCCAAGTTATAATAATTATATTTAGTTTTTGGAATAATTGTTTATACAATATTTCTGTATTGATACTTCTCAAGTATTTTCGTTCGTATTGCCTTCCCAAGGATGGGATATTTTACACACATATGCTCGTATTGGAATTATATTGTTAAGTCCCTTTTAGAGAATATATATTTAACCATCTTCATGTATAAAACCAACCTTCGATACTTTGTATTTTGTTACAAAATTATGGCGAGTTTTATGTTTGAAAAACATAGTCTACAATATACTAGTAAACACTTGTCTAGAAAATATGTACTAAGTGTTAGGATTTTCAGAAAATTTCGCCATAGTCTCCTTTGTAAATGGAGGTGCCCATGCTAAATAGCATATCATTTTCTTTAACATATAACACGTTAGATCGTTCTCAAATAACCAACCCGACATTTAGACATGCAAAATACTACTTATATCATTTCAGTTTTAATATACAAAACTGGGCTGTTTTCGGGCATTTTAATAAAATAGTTATCTTATTCCAAAAATTCCCAAATTCTTACAGAATGTCTTACACGATCCAAATTTTATTGTGTAAAAATATCAGGGTCCAGTTCATTACCAATATTTTATAAAAATTTATTTACCGGATTGCAATCAGATTTGTCGCTTTCTGATTGCAGTCTACGAAATAATTAATCTAAAATTTATCGTAAGTCTGATTGACTTCCAGTGGGAGAATTACTACGACATCAGAGGTCATCTACAGTACAGTTTTCATGAGCTGATTCAACATAGATTTTAAGTTATGCCTAAAAACATATCACCCAGTTACTGCAGTAAAAACTCAGCTTTAGCTGCTGTTACAAAACGGTTCTTTAAAAATAGTAAACGACCTCAAAAAAATATGATTCCAGTGTCATTTGCTTCGTTTTTCGAAAATACATAATTTAGACTTTAGAAAATCAATTTTTCGATTTATAATGGTCCGGTTACAGCCAGTTGAAGTTGGCTGGAAAATTTACTCAGCTTGCTTTTTATAGTTTAAATGCCACTACAATGTACACATATGATTACCATCCATTCTAATAACGATTTATATCATAACGTAAGTCATTTACAGCAGATTATCGTTCATATAACTCAGATTTATCATGTATTACATCTCTCATCTCATGACTTTTATGCAAAGCTTTATGTGAACTTTTATGTTCAAGTTTCTTGTTATGTAGTGTTCTTGTATTTCATATGATCCCATCATAAATAATCTTTCAACTACTCAAAATAGACATAAACAAGAGTGAATCAAGACTTACTACTAGCTTATAGCTAGGGATGATTCTTAGTGAAGAAGATGATGAAGAAATGATGATGAAAAGCAAGAACAAAGCCCTTTTGAAACTCCACAAGTTGCAACCTCCTTGAATCACCTTCAAAGCTTGATTGGAACTTGAAATTGCAAGAAGATGGTTGAGTTATGGTGATGGTGGTGGCGGTTGAAGTGAACCGAGAGAGGGAGAGAGAGAGAGTGAGGGAATGATGGTGTGAATATTTGAGAAGATATGTAATGATATAGGCTCCATACTTATAATCCCACAATCTAATATCTTGTTAGCTTCAACAAGTAAAATCTATATAAAATATAAGGTAAAATCTTGGAAGGCATGGGGGTGGGTCCCTTGGTGACCGAATTCGGGTATGGGGAGGGGGGTTAGATGTAAGTTTTGATGATAGTAAGATCTAGGCAATCTTAGGAAATCCAAGAAAAATCTTAAGGAAATCCAAAGAAAATCAAATAATATCAAGGAAAGATTGTGTTAGGATTTTGAAATCTTGGGTGGGGCCATGCTTGTGTTCGTAATATGAGGAGGGAGGGGGTCCAAGTGTAACTTTTATCATATCTAATAATATCAAAAATCCAAGAAAGATTTAGGTGAATCTTCAAATATCCAAGCAATATCAATTTAGATTGTGTGAAGATTTAGAGAAATCTTGAGTGGGACCATGACTAGTCAAAAATAATAGAATAATGTAATTGACACAAGTTTGGTGTCCCAGGTAATGTCCGGTTGTTCGGTTAAGTATCGTTCCGTTAAAGTGTTTAATTATACCGTAATGTGTCTTTTATATATATTTTCGTAAGATAAATTATTCCCGGCACTTAGGAAAGCATACAGGACCATTCTGCCATATTTTAGCACCCTACTAGCATATTACAATGCTGTATTTTATTAATAAATGCAGAATTCTGCATTTAAAGTGTGTTTTAGGCACTTCCCGGCACTATAACTATCACTTAGTGACGCAGTTTTATGGTCCTCACTTCCCTACACTCCATACTAGTGTAGTACCTTGTACCTGGCTCATATTGGCCTCAATAACATTGTCTGTCTATGTGCTGGCATTATCAGCATGTTTCTGTATTATCCGTTCAGTGTGCTAGCTGTGCTTTGTGCATCAAGTATGTCACTACGGTTTGTGTGTAATAAATGGAGTGACAATATGAAATGTGATGCATATGTATGTATGTAACAAAAAAATCAGAAAGCAGTTTAAATTGTCAATTGTAATCTAGCACAGTCATTAAGTACATAATTAAAATTAATTAATTGTACGGATACACGTAAATTTGACAGTTGTCACATTCTCCCCCCGTTAAGAAAATTTCGTCCTCGAAATTTGTACTACCTTACCTCCTTGGGGTTTCATTATGCATGTATGTATATGAATAATACCGAGGTAGATAATCACCAACCGAATCAACCTTACTCACATCAGGTGAGTCCAAGAATATAACAACACGAATCCAATGGTTAAAAGGTATGTGCTTTTAGCATTTGGTGTCGAAGGTACAAGACGTATCGACGTACAGTCTAGTGTAATCTAGTTACAGGGGTTCCACAAAAGAGGAGTTTTGTCCAATAGGATTCTCAAGCGATTGGTCACAGTATGCCAACGAGTCTTCATAACCATAGCATCTGCTATACGAATTCAAAATCAGCATCTCAAAAGTAATAGTAAAGTGATCTGTCAATCCCCCGAACAAATGAATGGTAAGAATTAGTGCGTTGTCATTTTTTTGAATTGTGAAAATACATCGTATGAAATACAAGCGAATTTGGTGTATCATTGTCTTAATTCATAGTTGCATCAGAAATGTTTAGATGACCAGTCAATCAAAAGTATATGTAGTTTCGTGTGAGACGGTTGACCATGATCAGCACAAGCTGCAAGTTTGTAATGACACCACAAGGTGTCGTAATGACATAATTCAAATATAGTGGTGACTGAACAAGTTCACCGTGTTCGAAGTCAAATGAAGGTGTACCGAAACAAGCCTGAAGTTTTGATTTACACAATGTCATAGGGTTTTCAGTCGGATACGGAACATCAAGGTATTACTGTCCCTGTTTGAGAGTGGAAAACAATAAATACTACAAGGTATTTAATTTGTAATGAACGAACCGTTAGGAGGTACACCGTGCTATGAAATGAATCTATGTACCATTGCCTTAACACACAACTGTGTAGAGGCTGCTTTAATTGAAATAAACAAGACGGATTTAGAGAAAATTAGCAAATAATTTAAATCCGTGTATGAAGTGAGTAACCAAATTAGCGCAAGCTTCAATCTCGTGAAAGTATCACCGCAATGTATCGAAACCAATCAAACGATTTAGTGGAGTCGTAGACCAACCGAATTTACTACGACTCGTAATGAAAAGGTCTTGGCAAAAATATTTGAATATGATGCTCTCAACACATCATCATACAGCGTCTCAAAACGAACACGCAAAAATGGATAAGTTCAAGCAGTTGAACTAGATTTCAACGTTATCTGACAATCAACATATGTATCAACAAGGGGAATCTCAGTATGGTTACAAAAATAAACCATGAATGTAACTTGAAAGAAAAGAAGTTTCAAGAAAGTGTGTTGACTTGATAACAAAAGAGCCAACAATTACAATAATGTAAGTCATTCGAATCACAAACCAGTGATTAGATTTAGCAACATAATATTCGAACTTCAATGAAGCGCTTGAAATGAAACCGCATGCGTAGCAGATGGTGCATGCGTAATATGTGAGTTTTCCAGTAATGAAATAATGAGTGGTTGCTAAAATGGAGAAACGACCAAATATTCGAAGCAAATGAGTGTTTGCTCTCAGCAAAGAAAATCAACGTGATGCAACTACCATTAAGGGGAGTAGAGATGCAAACATCTACTCGCTAGAAGCAAAAGTGAAGGTTTTGACGAAAGAAATTTAAGTACTTTCTGTTTGGCCAACTGAACTGGTATACATGTCAGGTTAATGGTGTTCGATTGAGTTAACAGATATGGTTTCTAAGTAACAACCTTTGCGAGTCTGGACCTAGGTTCCCAAAGGTCCTAAGTATATGTTTTCTAGATCCTCAAGCTTTCATATTCTGTGTAGATCTGTTTTGTGCATTGCATAGGAAACACTATTTTTGTGTATGCTTAAAAACAAATTATTGTCCCACAATTTTCCCTCGGTATACTTCCTTCCTGAATTTACTGCTAACGACACTCGATCATCGATCAGTCGTGTAATAGTAGTTGGATCCTCACAGTTAGTTAAGTAAGAAATTCGTTAATTCTCAGCAAGATTTACTGACTCTCATGGGTTAGCTCGTTCGGATCCTGGTTGTTTGATGTTCGTATGAAAGCTATCGTCCTTCTTATTGACAAGCAGAATTGGGGTTACCCAAAAAAAGGAATCTTGGTCTGTTATCTTCCTTCTCTATCAACTTCTGAAGCTTCACTGTCAATCCTTGCATCTCCGAAGGTGTAGTCACTAAGGTGCATCGACTACAGGTGCGATGCCTGGAATCAAATTGATGCGAAATTCGACTAGTCGTTGAGGAGATAATTCTGGTAAGTCTTCGGGAAAGACTTCAAGATATTTCCTAATCACAGGGATATCTTCGAGTTTTGGTTCTTCGGCTCCCTTGTCCCCGACGTGAGCCAAGAAAACAACACATCCTTTATGCAACAATTCTTGTGCTTTCAAGCAATTGGCAAACTGTAGAGGCGTATCCTGCTTCATGAGTCAAGATCGTTCCTTTATTCGCCATCGAGATGCGGACATCAATCTCCGCTTGATCACTTGGAAATTAATCCATCCCAATCACCTCGTCGAAGTTTCCCAACTCAACGGCAGCAGATCAAGCGTAAACTTACGCTCTCCGGGTTCTATCTTGCCGTTTCTAGTTACTGCGTTGGCTTCCACTAGCTTCACCTAGCTAGTTCCATCGAGTGCGAGTTATCTAATTTACTTGCTACCAAACCAAGTATACTCTCAACTCTAGAGATGCAAAGCTTAAAATTTGCAACAGTATCTGGCAACACAGATGCATAACGTTGAGTAATATAGAACGTACCGATATCCACGCTTGAATTCCTGGCGTGTCTCCCTAGCTCCGGTGTGGAGCTTTCATCCTTGTGCCTGATCATTTTTAGGGCAATATTTCCTTAAATGCTTTTTGCTTCCACAGGTAAAACAACCTTGAGCACGTTTCTGTTTGTCACTCGTTCTGCCTTGATAATTGTTATTGTCGCGGTTTCCTCCGTGATTCTCGCTACCATCTTGGCCTCCATTACTATGTTCAGTATCTTGCCTACAAGTTTCTTTAGGATGCCCCCTCCTACCACAGTTATCACATTTTCCATATTTACATCGCCCGACATGATAACGTAGACATTTGTCGCACTTAGGTAGGATACCCATGTAGTCTTTTCCCTTTTTGGCCTTCTTCTTGTTACTCGCCCGAGTAATCTTTTTGAAATTTGCGAGCTTTCTCTTGTTATCTCCAGACGACTCTACAGTAGTCTCCTCTTTCTCTTCCATACTGGAAAATTTTTCTAGTCTAACCGCTTCTTCAGTGAGCGCCACGCTTGTGTCGATAGCCTCGGTGATCGTTGAAGGTTTAGATGTTGTTACCAGGCTTAGAATCTGAGGTGCCAATCCCCCTATGAAACATTCGATCCTCTTAAACTCTGGTCCCACCAGGAGCGTAGCAACTTGTGAAAGATCGTTAAATCTCTGCACATACTCTGCTATCTTTGGTCCTTCCATTTTCAAGTTCCACAATTCAGTTCCCAACTTCTGGACTTCTGCCCTAGAGCAATATCTTTTGCGCATCAGTTCCTTCAGTTCGTCCCACGTCAAAGCATACGCAGTAGTCTCGCCCATTGTCTGAACCTGAAGGTTCCACCATGACAGAGCCCCATCTACAAACAGTCCAGCTATATACGTGACCTGATGTTCTGGGGCACATTTGCTCAATCATAATACGGAATCCGTCTTCTCAACCCAGCGCACAAAGGCCAAGGCACCCCCGATGCCGTCGAATTCTCGGGGTTTGTGGTCTAAGAACTGCTTGTAGGTGCAGCCTTCGCTGTGTTCGGAGCGAAGGGCCTCGAGTTGCGCAATGGCCTGTGAGATGTGCTCTTGTAGTTCTGCCGCTGTTGTTGGCGGAGGGTTGTTGGTAGCGATGTTCCCTTGTATCGACATCTTCTAAAAAGAAGGTTGGTTAGGTCAGGTTGTATTTGTTCAGGGAGTGCATATATTTATTTAGAGGTCATTCGTACATACCCATAATGGGTTATCATACCAACCAATCAAGCAATAGCATAATAATAGCGTAACCAAATAATTTGGGAATTATGTTTAATGATAGCATAGCAAGTAAGTACGTAGCATTATAATTATAGCACACACATATAGATCAACAATGTGCTAAGCGAAGACATAGCGACTGAGCTTTCATTAGGTCTTGGCCACAAAGTATTGTCGTATGTTTAATGATGATTGGCATTCTCATTATTCCCTGACCACAATTGTATTGTCTTCCAAAATGTATCACCTCAACAGGGACACAGGGTCACCCTACCCTTGTCCATTAATTATATTAGTGTATCAAAATTATGTAGTCAGATGTGTCCTTCAAAAGTCTCCACAATCCCGGCTTATCATTAGTGCCTTTACCCAAAAGTAATGCAATCCGCAAAATCCAGAAACCACTATACTGGTGTCTGAGGTGGAGGAGGAAAGAAAAGCAAACTGCTATCATGAGCGAGCTCCTCCCCGAGCTTGTATTCACGTCAAAGTAATTAACTGATCTGCCGCTCGTCAGTAAAGAAATGAGCATCAGAATCTTGGGAAAGGTGTAATAGCAACGGTTGAGAGCGCAAAAGGAACCTGGATATATGTGGGGGATCAAAGTATGCTGGCAATAGACAGGGTGGAGGACGTGGTGTCAGCTCAAGCTCTAACATTCCGCGACTCCTATTCTCAAACTGTAGCTGATGTTATAGGAGCAACTTATCCCGTGTGTAGCCTCCATAATGTAAGGGTCTAATATTAGCATAGTGTATTATAGGAACCCTCTAAACGGCTTGTCCAGCGATGTAGAGGTGAATGTAGCAAACGGTGCGGCCTGTGGGGTTGTAGAAAATGCTGCAGTAGCAATTGGGATCGTTACGCGGGTGCTTACCTGGAGTACCTTCCCGGGGTGCGGGTATGTCTTAAAAGCAAGCGATGGGCATGTTGGCGCAATGGACGTCGGTCTTTACAAGAGCAACATTAGCGGGTGAAGGTGCAGGAACAAACGTCTCGGCTGATAAGGAGATCATCAGGCATAGGTGTTGGGTCAGATATAAGGGTGCAATGTCTAGTAAACCAAAAGAAACATGGTGCAAGATCAGTAGGTGCAACATCAAGCTGACCCAAAAGGTGCAGATGCTAGCTCAGGAGCAGGCCCTGGGCCGTGTAACGGTGTGGTGCCTCGAGCGGGTGTTAGTGCAACAGTCATAACGGCGTCGTCGTCTGTGTCAGTAGTAGAGAGATGTAATCCGGCCGTCTATATGGCTGTAAATGTCGCAGACTCAAAGGAGTCTGAAATCGAGTGTATACTAGAATCAGAGGGTAGCTTGACGACAGGGATCTCAAAATGTGCAATTTGTAACAATGTTCTCATCTAATTTCCCATCGTCCTGGGCGTCAATAGGAGGATCATCAACAAGCAGATTAATGTCGCCATCAAACATTCGTCAAAAAGGCGGATTCTCGGGGAAAATAACCACGAGAGGTACGGCGTCGAGGATCGGAGCCATGATGTGCTCGCCATCGGAGTGTCCAAATGATAAGATGGTCGTGGACCGGAACAAGAATGACAGAAAGATTCTCGTCAAGGAAGCCATCAGCAAGGGTAATTCATCGCCAAAGTCTGGCAGCGCGGACGGTTAGAAGTCGTCCTCGTCCTTGGTCAGCATGTCAGGGTTACTTTCAGTGTCAGACGTAAATATCTCCGGCGCGAGTATGGTCTCATCAGGTGTGGTCCCTTCATTTGTGGCGGTGGCCATAGGGTCGTCATCATCTGGCAATTCGTTCCCTGAGGAAGGTGACGTGTGTGCCGGTACATAATAGTCATAGCATGCATATTCACAGTAATCTTTAACACTTTGTGTATTGCAAACAAAGACATTTCATATTGTAATCATGTATCCACATATTCATCCTAGTCTTCCTAGACAAACCTCCCAGTCTCTCAGACTAATCACCCAGTCTCTCAGACTAATACACCTAGTCTCTCAGACTAACCTCCCCAGTCCCTAGGACTGAACTCCCCCAGTCTTTAAGACTGAACTCCCCAGTCTCTAAGACTAAACTCCCTGGTCTTTAAGACTAAATCCCTGGTCTCTAAGACTAAATCCCTGGTCTCTAAGACCAACTCCCAGTCTCTAAGACTAATTCTCCGGTCTCTAAGACCAACCCCCTGGCCTATAACACCAATCCTCCTAGTCTCTAAGCCTAATTAATCCCAGCCTCTAAGGCTGATCCTCCCTCAGCCTCTAAGACTGAACCTCCCTCAGCCTCTAAGACTAAACCTCCCTCAGCCTCTAAGACTGAACCTCCCTCAGTCTCTAAGACTGAATTATAAACATAAATTTTGAAATGTGTATTTGTGCCTTTTTGTTTGTAAAAATGTTTGTTCCCTGGATCTGGACGCTTTGTGTATGCAATGTAAAAGTGTTTGAAAATGTTTTCGTGAGAGCCCTGATGATCGTAGTCTAGACTCGAGAAAGAATCCTAGTTCGCTATGACCGAGGCTCTGATACCAAGCTGTCACACCCTGACTTTTGCGGAAGCGTGATTATGGTGTGACTTTCTTAATATCATTGCATTCAATCATAACATCAACTATATGATAAAACCATAAGTTTGCCATCCATTTAATAAGTTCAAAACATATCAACATTGTTTTAAAATGTAGATTTCAAAATCAAGTTTGACAAATTGTACAAATTGCTTATGAGTTCATAAAAGACTCGTCAAAAGATATTGAATAACACCAAGGTTTGGAAGACGTGTCTCGTCCAGGAATAAGACACACTAACCAAACTCAAAGACCATGGATGACATCTTTATTCTTAACGCAGCATAAAAACTTCCAACGCCCGCCAGATCCACTTTACAAAATCCCTGAAATACATGTAGTTTGAAAAACATCAACAAAAGTTGAGCGAGTTCATGTGTTCGTTTGTGTGTATGTATAAACCTTTGAAAATGTGGTAAGTATGTATGTAAGTCCCTGGTATGTAGCAATAAGGAAAAAGAGATCACCACTAGGTTGCAAAGCCAATGGTATGTGTGAAGTGATGCAGGAAGACTCAAACCTAGCAGATTTTGGCGTCAGGCACATAGTCACCTCATGGTCCACTCAGCGGACTCAGGAGTGGGGCTCGCTACACCCGAATAGATCTATCACTCATGTCCCTCGGTCCTACAACGAGGATTAATGGCCTTAAGTTTCACCTACCCACTCACATGATCTAAGTAGTATACCCTCCTTAAGCTAACCATACCATGTATGAAAGTGTCTGTAATTATTGTAACATGTATTTCACCCCCGAAGTATGAAACTGAAAACAGTTAAGAGAAAAGGGGGACATGAACTCACTGTATTGCGTCTTCGGTACTTGTAACCCAAATCTCCGCGGCAAACACGACTACCTACAATGGTCTAACGTCTATTAGACGAACGGGTCGTGCCTTGTCTTAGTATGAAGGTTTTTGAGTTACGTTTCTGATATTATTCCAAGTTATAATAATTATATTTAGTTTTTGGAATAATTGTTTATACAATATTTCTGTATTGATACTTCTCAAGTATTTTCGTTCGTATTGCCTTCCCAAGGATGGGATATTTTACACACGTTTGCTCGTATTGGAATTATATTGTTAAGTCCCTTTTAGAGAATATATATTTAACCATCTTCATGTATAAAACCAACCTTCGATACTTTGTATTTTGTTACAAAATTATGGCGAGTTTTATGTTTAAAAAACATAGTCTACAATATACTAGTAAACACTTGTCTAGAAAATATTTACTAAGTGTTAGGATTTTCAGAAAATTTCGCCATAGTCTCCTTTGTAAATGGAGGTGCCCATGCTAAATAGCATATCATTTTCTTTAACATATAACACGTTAGATCGTTCTCAAATAACCAACCCGACATTTAGACATGCAAAATACTACTTATATCATTTCAGTTTTAATATACAAAACTGGGCTGTTTTCGGGCATTTTAATAAAATAGTTATCTTATTCCAAAAATTCCCAAATTCTTACAGAATGTCTTACACGATCCAAATTTTATTGTGTAAAAATATCAGGGTCCAGTTCATTACCAATATTTTATAAAAATTTATTACCGGACTGCAATCAGATTTGTCGCTTTCTGATTGCAGTCTACGAAATAATTCATCTAAAATTTATCGTAAGTCCGATTGACATCCAGTGGGAGAATTACTACGACATCAGAGGTCATCTACAGTACAGTTTTCATGAGCTGATTCAACATAGATTTTAAGTTATGCCTAAAAACATATCACCCAGTTACTGCAGTAAAAACTCAGCTATAGCTGCTGTTACAAAACGGTTCTTTAAAAATAGTAAACGACCTCAAAAAAATATGATTCCAGTGCCATTTGTTTCGTTTTTCGAAAATACATAATTTAGACTTCAGAAAATCAATTTTTCGATTTATAATGGTCCGGTTACAGCCAGTTGAAGTTGGCTGGAAAATTTACTCAGCTTGCTTTTTATAGTTTAAATGCCACTACAATGTACACATACGATTACCATTGATGCGTATGAAGTGTTATATATATTAGGTGTATATTTTAAGCCCCTTTAACACTTATTTTTAGCCAAGTTTTAAATTTATAAAACACGATATTTTACTAACACTAAACACACATATGGGCAAGTGCACCCATCGTGAGCGTAGTATAGTGTTGGTAAGATACCGAGGTCGTCCAAGGACACAAGAGCTTTTAGTACCGGTTTATCCTCAATGTCTAATCAAAATAAAAAGTTTAGAAAAATGTTCTAAAATAAGAAAAATAAAAACTAACTAAAATGCTGAAAATAAAAATAAAAAGAAAAACAGATAAACAAGATGAATCACTTGGTTCCGACTCGTATCTAGTGTAACCTTTGACTATTTCCGCACTTTTGCACATAATTAAGAGATTATCTTAGTTATTGTAGTAGGCCCCTCTTTTGAAGGTGACGTTACCCTCACCCCAGTAGTTTGAGTCAGCAAGGATACAATCCTAAAAGGGTGGATTATTGGAAGATAATTAATTAAGTTATTAATGCAATATTATGGTAGGCCCCTCTTTTGGAGGTGACGTTACCCTCGACTAAGTAGTCTGAGTCAGCAGGGATACAGTCCTAAATAGCCGAGTTATAGTATTAATAGTAGTTAACTTATGAGGGGATCAAAGAGTTTGGACCCCCGCCATCCAATACCGTTAAGTATTGAAGGAGGTCCTGCTCAATTTGACCCAGGTCCATTGCAGGACCTCTAAACGGTGAACAATGGCAAGACCTTTACCAAACCGTCCCCTTAACCCCCGACCAGGTAGCCAACATACCTCATTATAGACCGTGGAGATATGAATGGTGAAAATCTTTTATTTTATATAGACAGTAAAATAATTTCAAGACACCACGGACAAACGATAAAGAAAGATCACCTTCAACATAAGCAACTAGTTATTAAAGTCATTAATACGAAACCAAATAAAAAGTGCGAAAAGATTAGAAATAAAAAGTATTACACTAGACACTTTGTCTTCACCAAGTGATGTAAGAGACTTAGGCAAACATGGCCTTGATTGTCAAGAACTCTTACGATCAATCTTGGATCCCGAGACGACTCACACACTCTACGATGGACAATGGATGATGGTGGTGGATGATGGTGTTATGGTGGTGGTGGGTGGTGGGTGAAGTGTGAGAGAGGTGGTGTGCCAAGGGATGGTTTGAGCTTGAGCCAAGCACTTCTATTTATAGGCTGAACAGAAGCTCGGGCACGGCCCTGTGTCCAGTGGGCACGGCCCCGTGTCCACATCTTCTCTTTCTTCATTTAATGCAGCTTTGTCTTATTAGTTGACCACGCCCCCGTGTCCGCTGAGCACGACCCCGTGTGCAGAAGAATCTTTGTACTATGAAGATTTGCCTGGATTGTGCGAATCTTATAGTTGACCACGGCCCCGTGTCCGCTGAGCACGGCCCCGTGGTGGGCAATAGAAGCTTCTACCACTTTGTCTTTTCTGCTGTCACTTGGGCACGCCCCCGTGCTGGCTGAGCACGGGGCGTGTTCAGGCTTCTGATTTCTTGTTTTGCTTGGGAAGATGCTGTCGTGGGGTCGGGCATGTCATGTCTTGTCCCTTTTCTTGTATTTATGTTAGATTTTGATGTCTTTTTGCTTCTTTTGTTAATTTGAGCTCATTTAATCCTGAAAATACAAAAGGAAGACAAAAGCACACTTTTTCCAACATTAGTACTAAAAAGGGTTAGTTTTATGCCTCATTTGATGAAATTTATATGTTACATTTTGAACACATCAAATACCCCCACACTTGAATCTTTGCTTGTCCTCAAGCAAAACTCTTTAATATGTGGCTATTACACTCCCAAATGGAATGGGTAGAGAAGAAGGTTTTTGGGCTTGTCGTAGAGTGTCGGGATTTCCAAGATTCTTTATTTAATTTTATTTTTATTTATTTACAATCCTATTCGTCATGATTTATTTATAACTTTTCATAAGAGAAATTACTTATTAGGGCATAACATGCCTTTGTAAAATTCTATTTATATACAAGTTCACATACCTCACGGGGATCACTCAACACTCGGCCGAAAATGTATTTTTGTGGATCACTCGAGAGCGGCATGGAACTTACTCCTACCATAGGCTTGCCAAGCAATCAATCCTCCTCCTTTTTAACTTATATACCTTTGTAAATATCAAGAGGACTTTGTGGGTAAAGGGTTAGGCTTGGGTTAAAGGTAGGTGGTTGGGTTGGTGGTTAGTGGTTAGTAAAAAAAGGCGAAAAGCGTAACAAGTGTCGGTTTTCGTAAGACTTTCTATTTTTTTGTAACTTTTATTTTGATGAAGCTATTTATTCAAACAAAGTTAATTTTGATGAACTTGTTTGTTTATTTTCTTTTGCTTCATCATCAACACAAATATATATATATATTTTTTTTTTGAAGTCATACGAAAAATCGAACTCGTTACTAAAACAAAGGGGTAAAAATGAAAAAGGTTTTGGTGGGTAAAAAGGGTGTTTGGTTTGGGTTATGAAATGAAAAGGTTTAGGCTCAAAGGGGCTAACTAGAGGGATTTTGGGTGGGTGGTAAAAAAAAAAAGAAAAATAATGGTGTAGAAAATAAAAAGGGTTAGTCCTAATGCCTCCATCATTTACTTACTCGGGTTTAAGTTGGTAAGGACCGGGAATGTATCGTCATGGCAAGTTCTAGAGTCGTAAGAACCAAGCGGCTATTCACAAAAGAAACGAAAAATGAGCAATTAGTTCTAATGATATGTAATTGTATGCTCAATAAAGGCTCAAAACTCACTTTTGTGGGAATGGGTTTTTATGTGATCAAGTATATATAATCAAATTTTAACTAAGCTTGTCATGCCTTTTCATAATTTTCTTATGTTGGTTCTTTTTATCACGACGCTATCGGTTGTAAATTCGTAAAAATATAACCTTTTTGAGAACTTGAATTTCCCGAGTTAAACCTAGACAAGAAAAAATGAAAAAAAAAAATTTTGAAAAAATTTGGGGTGATTAGCGATTCCAATAGAGTTTTGGGTAAGGCTTGTATTTAGGACTTGCAAGATTCAAGGTTTTAGCATCCCCCCCACACTTAAATTACACATTGTCCTCAATGTGTCCCAAAAATAAGTTTTTCGGTTGATTGAATGTGTAAAAGGTGTGAAAAAGCAAAAATTTTGTGTTACTGGGCGCTGAACACGGCCCCGTGTTATCCGGGCACGGCCCCGTGTTCAAGTGCCAGTAACAAATTTAAAACAAGAGAAACAGAAGTCTGGACACGGGGGCGTGTTGGTGAGCACGGCCCGTGTCCAGTTACCTGAACTGGGTCTTTTTCTGCAGACAGTGCAGCACGGAGCTGTGTTGAGTGGACACGGCCCGTGCCGAGCTTACTGTAAATGAAGAATTTTGTTGGACGGTTCTGTTTTCCTGTATGGAGTGCTGGTTCAAGTTTCCCTTGCATCCTTTGCCATCTCAAGTGTTTTATTCATTTCAACACCATCCAAAACACCAAATTAACTAAACCATCATTCATTAATCATAGAGAGAATTACGTAATAGTCCTAAAAATTAAAAATAAAGCAGAAAGCTAAAAGTCCTAATAGGTCAAGTGATCTGTAAAATCTTCCTAAGGAGTTCTACTTCTACAATAAGAAACAAAATTCCGGAAATAGATTTCCGGTTTAAAAGTCTTGTAGAACTCTAATCCGAACGGTGTTCCTAAGATGTTGCTAGAGCCATTCTTCGATTTCCCTCGGGAGAAGGGAGGCGGCTTCATGTTCCTCGACATCTGGTGGAGGAGGAGCGACACCAACCGGAACCCCTTGGAGTATGTCTCGAGGAGGTTCCGGATGTAGGGCGTACCATTCGGCCGGAATGATGACTTCCGGCACCACGTTCCATGCCCTTTGGGTGATTATCGGTACCAAAGGAGGAGAGGCGAGAATGTTCAACCTTTGGTGCAAAAGGTTGACCTCCTGGAGACATCCTTCTAGTCCCACCGTCAAATGATTAATGTGGTCGACCAATGCCTCTTCCACACTCGTTACTTCATCAAGAGCTTCTCTTAAGGCGTAAACATAGTTTACAAGAGAATCCTCAACTGTAGATGATCTTCTCCCTTGCCGGTTGTTCCTGGAATGCGACGAAGAGTTTCCGCTCGTTCTGCTTGCCATTCTGAGAAAACATGCCGAAAAGGGTTCAATCTTATGGGTTCATTACTTCGGACACGGCCCCGTGTTCAGTGAACACGGCCTCGTGTTCAGATATCTGCAGGATTTTTGGACAAGGAATCTTGGGGTTTCAAATTGTTTTTATGATTTTTGAAGCATTTTTGAACTTTAAACAACTTAAAACATTGTTATAGAACTTATTTTTATTAAGATTCCATGAACAAAAATCTAACAAACATCTCAATAAGGCTTGAAACTATAGAAGGTTCAAGCTTTAATGGAAGTATGAGGAAAATTGAAGAAGATGAAAGTGGATAAAAGAGGAAAGGACAAGAAGATAGTTGAGAAACTTCTTTTAGAAAATACCTAGGATGGTATGTGAGAATATTCCTCAAATCTCTGTCCCTGGAATGGTTCAAATGTGCAGGATTCTTGGCTGCATTTATAGAAAACGACAGTACGTTGCGCACGGCCCCGTGTCGGCTGGACACGGCCCCGTGTGCAGATGGAATCCTGACACATTTTTGTCCGCATTCTGACAAAATCAGAAGGGAATCTTTTGGGTGGACACGGGGGTGTGCTGACCTGGACACGGCCCCGTGTCTAGAAGCTGTCTTAAGGAACCCTTCAAATTTTCAAGGAACTTTTTCCGGATCGGGTGGTTCCTTACTAGATGGAACAACCCCAAAGTGCCTAAGATACCTCAATTGATCTAGATTAAGACGAGAACGCAAGAGGTTGTCGGTGAGGGTGATTCCTATGCTATATGTAGGTGGACAAGTCCAACCCTTTTCCGGGCTCTCGTTAAAAAAGGTGTATGTCGAATCACTCAGGTCTATGTATGCATCAAACGAAGTTGATGGGGAGTCCTTCACGGCACAATCGACACAGGGACGACTATCGCTCAAGTCCTCACTGGAGTTAGAAGTATCATTGGAAACAATGAAGTTGTTTGAATGCGTTTCCAACCTTTCTTCTTGGTTATCGCCTTGGAAAAGATTATTGAGGTCTCCCCTAAGTTCTTCTAACCAATTAAAAATTAGATCTTCTAGTTGAAATAATTCATCGAGAAGCATTTCTCCTAGAATATCCGGTTGGGCGCATTCGAGGGAGCGATAGGGATTATTTTTACTTTCGCCCCTCTTAAGGATACTAGGAAATGATGGGTCTATATAGTGGGGTTTATAATTTAGAAAAAAAAAACATTCTAATTCTTTATGGTTACCACCACACAATTGACACCACATAGTACCATAAGAGTGCCGAAAGTAAAAAGTATCAATATCACTCATGGTTGTGTCAGAAATTACCAACCGTCGGGATCTTACGGTTCTGTTTTCAGTAACTGAAACTTGGGCACGGGGGCGTGTTGAGTGGGCACGGCCCCGTGTTCAGCGTACTGTCTGACTTAAAACAAGATTGCCAGTTCCAATGATTGGGCACGGGGCGTGTTCAGCGGGCACGGCCCGTGCTGGATTCTGCAGAAGCTGAAAAACTAAAAAAAAAATCCTAAAAAAATGAAAAATAAGAAAAACGATTAGGCCGTTGATTCCTAACTTTCTTAAAATCCTTGTGTCCCCGGCAGCGGCGCCAAAAACTTGATGCGTATGAAGTGTTATATATATTAGGTGTATATTTTAAGCCCCTTTAACACTTATTTTTAGCCAAGTTTTAAATTTATAAAACACGATATTTTACTAACACTAAACACACATATGGGCAAGTGCACCCATCGTGAGCGTAGTATAGTATTGGTAAGATACCGAGGTCGTCCAAGGACACAAGAGCTTTTAGTACCGGTTTATCCTCAACGTCTAATCAAAATAAAAAGTTTAGAAAAATGTTTTAAACTAAGAAAAATAAAAACTAACTAAAATGCTGAAAATAAAAATAAAAAGAAAAACAGATAGACAAGATGAATCACTTGGTTCCGACTCGTATCTAGTGTAACCTTTGATTATTTCCGCACTTTTGCACATAATTAAGAGATTATCTTAGTTATTGTAGTAGGCCTCTCTTTTGAAGGTGACGTTACCCTCACCCCAGTAGTTTGAGTCAGCAAGGATACAATCCTAAAAGGGTGGATTATTGGAAGATAATTAATTAAGTTATTAATGCAATATTATGGTAGGCCCCTCTTTTGGAGGTGACGTTACCCTCGACTAAGTAGTCTGAGTCAGCAGGGATACAGTCCTAAATAGCCGGGTTATAGTATTAATAGTAGTTAATTTATGAGGGGATCAAAGAGTTTGGACCCCCGCCATCCAATACCGTTAAGTATTGAAGGAGGTCCTACTAAATTTGACCCAGGTCCATTGCAGGACCTCTAAACGCTGAACAATGGCAAGACCTTTACCAAACCGTTCCCTTAACCCCCGACCAGGTAGCCAACATACCTCCATATAGACCGTGGAGATATGAATGGTGAAAATCTTTTATTTTATATAGACAGTAGAATAATTTCAAGACACCACGGACAAACGATAAAGAAAGATCACCTTCAACATAAGCAACTAGTTATTAAAGTCATTAATACGAAACCAAATAAAAAGTGCGAAAAGATTAGAAATAAAAAGTATTACACTAGACACTTTGTCTTCACCAAGTGATGTAAGAGACTTAGGCAAACATGGCCTTGATTGTCAAGAACTCTTACGATCAATCTTGGATCCCGAGATGACTCACACACTCTACGATGGACAATGGATGATGGTGGTGGATAATGGTGTTATGGTGGTGGTGGGTGGTGGGTGAAGTGTGAGAGAGGTGGTGTGCCAAGGGATGGTTTGAGCTTGAGCCAAGCACTTCTATTTATAGGCTGAACAGAAGCTCGGGCACGGCCCCGTGTCCACATCTTCTCTTTCTTCATTTAATGCAGCTATGTCTTATTAGTTGACCACGCCCCCGTTTCCGCTGAGCACGACCCCGTGTGCAGAAGAATCTTTGTACTATGAAGATTTGCCTGGATTGTGCGAATCTTATGGTTGACCACGGCCCCGTGTCCGTTGAGCACGACCCCGTGGTGGGCAATAGAAGCTTCTACCACTTTGTCTTTTCTGCTGTCACTTGGGCACGCCCCCGTGCTGGCTGAGCACGGGGCGTGTTCAGGCTTCTGATTTCTTGTTTTGCTTGGGAAGATGCTGTTGTGGGGTCGGGCATGTCATGTCTTGTCCCTTTTCTTGTATTTATGTTAGATTTTGATGTCTTTTTGCTTCTTTTGTTAATTTGAGCTCATTTAATCCTGAAAATACAAAAGGAAGACAAAAGCACACTTTTTCCAACATTAGTACTAAAAAAGGGTTAGTTTTATGCCTCATTTGATGAAATTTATATGTTACATTTTGAACACATCACCATCTATTCTAATAACGATTTATATCATAACGTAAGTCATTTACAGCAGATTATCGTTCATATAACTCAGATTTATCATGTATTACATCTCTCATCTCATGACTTTTATGCAAAGCTTTATGTGAACTTTTATGTTCAAGTTTCTTGTTATGTAGTGTTCTTGTATTTCATATGATCCCATCATAAATAATCTTTCAACTACTCAAAATTGACATAAACAAGAGTGAATCAAGACTTACTACTAGCTTATAGCTAGGGATGATTCTTAGTGAAGAAGATGATGAAAAGCAAGAACAAAGCCCTTTTGAAACTCCACAAGTTGCAACCTCCTTGAATCACCTTCAAAGCTTGATTGGAACTTGAAATTGCAAGAAGATGGTTGAGTTATGGTGATGGTGGTGGCGGTTGAAGTGAACCGAGAGAGGGAGAGAGAGTGAGGGAATGATGGTGTGAATATTTGAGAAGATATGTAATGATATAGGCTCCATACTTATAATCCCACAATCTAATATCTTGTTAACTTCAACAAGTAAAATCTATATAAAATATAAGGTAAAATCTTGGAAGGCATGGGGTTGGGTCCCTTGGTGACCGAATTCGGGTATGGGGAGGGGGGTTAGATGTAAGTTTTGATGATAGTAAGATCTAGGCAATCTTAGGAAATCCAAGAAAAATCTTAAGGAAATCCAAAGAAAATCAAATAATATCAAAGAAATATTGAGTTAGGATTTTGAAATCTTGGGTGGGGCCATGCTTGTGTTCGTAATATATGAGGGGGAGGGGGTCCAAGTGTAACTTTTATCATATCTAATAATATCAAAAATCCAAGAAAGATCTAGGTGAATCTTCAAATATCCAAGCAATATCAATTTAGATTGTGTGAAGACTTAGAGAAATCTTGAGTGGGACCACGACTAGTCAAAAATAATAGAACAATGTAATTGACACAAGTTTGGTGTCCCGGGTAATGTCCGGTTGTTCGGTTAAGTATCGTTCTGTTAAAGTGTTTAATTATACCATAATGTGTCTTTTATATATATTTTCGTAACACAAATTATTCCCGGCACTTAGGAAAGCATACAGGACCATTCTGCCATATTTTAGCACCCTACTAGCATATTACAATGCTGTATTTTATTAATAAATGCAAAATTCTGCATTTAAAGTGTGTTTTAGGCACTTCCCGGCACTATAACTATCACTTAGTGACGCAGTTTTATGGTCCTCACTTCCCTACACTCCATACTAGTGTAGTACCTTGTCCCAGGCTCATACTGGCCTCAATAACATTGTCTGTCTATGTGCTGGCATTGTCAGTTTGTTTCTGTAATATCCGTTCAGTGTGCTAGCTGTGCTTTGTGCATCAAGTATGTCACTATGCTTTGTGTGTAATAAATGGAGTGACAATATGAAATGTGATGCATATGCATGTATGTAACAAAAAAAATCAAAAAGCAGTTTAAATTGTCAATTGTAATCTAGCACAGTCATTAAGCACATAATTAAAATTAATTAATTGTATGGATACACGTAAATTTGACAATTGTCACAAATATCTTATCTAAGAAATACACTCGGGCATATGTGGCATTCACGCGGGACCCCGAGCAGTTGTGGCGAAAATCCACAGCGTCGGGTACTATTGGCCCGGGATGCATGAAGACGCGGTAGAGGAACTCAGAAGGTGCCGTAGTTGCCAAAAATTTGCTCCTCAAACACTTCATCCCAAGAACAACTTAATCCCTGTCACAGCGGGCGGCCTGGCCTTTCCAGAAATGGGCGGTTGACATCGTGGGGCCATTCCCACAGGCTCCCGGGAAGCTAAAATACCTTATTGTGGCAATCGACTATTTCACCAAGTGGGTGGAAGCCAAACCTTTGGCTAAAATAACCGCTGAAAACGCCAAAAAGTTCCTTTGGGAGCACATAGTGTGTCGATTTGGATTGTCGCTATACTTGGTGAGTGACAATGGAACGCAATTCACCGATAGGGTCTTGCAATATTGGTGTGCAGAACTACAGATTCAGCAAATCTTCACATCGGTAGCACATCCCCAATGAAATGGCCAGGTGGAGCGGGCAAATAGGAGTTTGCTGGATGGCATAAAAAGAAGGCTAGGTTATGAAGGAAGCTCCTGTGTGGAAGAACTGCCAAATGTCCTCTGGGCACATCGAACAATGCCCAAGACAAGTAACAATGAAACCCCCTTCAGCCTAACCTATGGCGCGGAAGCAATGATACCCGTGGAAGTTGGATTGCCCTTGCTACGGCGTCTCACCACTAATGATAACAATGACAGGCTCCTAAAGGAAGGCCTAGATCTGCTAGAAGAAAGGCGTGAGGCAACCGCCATTAGCGAGGCAAAGTACAAGAAAACTCTGGAAAAATACTATAACCAGCGTGTGGCTCAGCATAATTTCAAGGAAGGCGAGTACGTCATGCGTGATAACGAAGCTAGTAGAGAGGAACCCTCGGGCAAATTGAACTAGGAAGGCCCTTACGTCATCCAAGAAGACTTAGGTAAAGGGGCCTACCACCTATCTAGGCTAGATGGTACCGCGGTCCCCCGTAGTTGGAACGCGGCTCAATTGAGAAAATGTTATATGTAGGGCCTCGCCCCTAACGGCGGGTTTGATTGTGTTTCTTTTTACGAACAAATGTAATTCATCTCTAACGATGTCTCTTTCTCTTTAAGTTTTGAGTTAATAAAAGTTACTTCTTTTTATGTTTCCTCATTACTTACATATAAAATAAAATTTACCATCGCATTTACACTGCACTTTACAGTACAAACAATTACCATCGCACCTAAACTGCACATAACGGTAAAAAAGTACCCTTGACACGAAATATTTTTCATATATAAGTCAAATGGTCAAAATATACAGCGCTAAGAGTGGGTATCTTGGTAATAGATACATTAACCACTACAAAGAAGATAGGTATTTTGGTCATAAATACATACAACTATCTTCCAAAAAACCAAGTACTTGTCCCTGTTGCTAAATACCAACATACGGGAACCAAAAAACGAACATGTTCTAAAACAACTACTTCTTGGAAAGCATTGCCCTCACCTCTGCAGGGTGTACAATGCCACACCATAGCATTCCAAGGGATGCGGATCAACTATCAAGTGACTGAAATCCTCCTCAACCACCGGAAGAGCCACCACCTCCTGATCGCCAACCAGGTTTTTACCGGAATGGCCACCGCAGCGCCGTTCATACACCAGTTCACAACGTTCAACATGACCAGGATGAAAAGCTCCCATCAGAGTATCAGCTGTTAGTGAGGCCACACCTGCATCAGCTTTTGCAGGTTCCTCATATATGACGCTCTTACAAGACCGGCTAACCCGGGGTAAACCATCGGCGGAGGGCACCTCTCTCCCGTTGATCATACCTTCCGTCACCGGAATTTGGAGACGAACCAGGCCATCTGCGGCATCCAATCATCGGAAAATGTCGGAAAGTCTCTGTTTATAGCACCTCCGGCTCATCTTTTCGAATTACCAAATTTGGAAAAAGCAACTTAATTTATAGAAGTTTAAACGGTGTGACAGTGATGACGACAGTACCATTAATAAGAAGCCATCATTACAGGTCAAATCGCCACATTTCAGATAAACGGCGGCATCATCAATCATGACATTAGCATTAAATGTCTGACAAACAAATCAAGTATTTGCGCAAAAACCAAGTAAAACAGTGTTCATACAAAATATCTGAGGAATAGTGTAAATAATAAACAAAACAAAAACACTCATTCCTCCTCCAACTCCTCCGCGGGGTCCAACATTAGGCGTAAGGAATCTATGCCATCTTCGTTCACTTTGTCCATCAAGTCGGCGTACGCGGGCAGCGGCTCATTGCACGCCGCTTCGAGAGCATCCGCCATGTCACCCTGAAATTTGCCCCTCGCCGTGTGGAACTCGGGAGTAATCTTCGCCGATTGTTGGCAATCAAAGTAGCCCTTGTAAACACCATCATGATGGCCATATTGATAAGCTGCGGCAGAAAGGCGATCCAGCAGCGCCGTAAAATGTACCGACTGGCGAAGATACTCAAATGCCCCAACCAGGCCATTGGTTATCAACCAATTCCTGTCACCCCGCAAGGCGGCCAGTTGGCTAGTCAGGCTGTCCACCTCAGCATTTGACTGCTCCAAGGCACCTTCCGCCTCCTTAAGGCGTGCCTGATGAGTGGCAGAAGATTGGGCAAGCTCATTCCTTTCAGAGACAAGGGAATCACAGTGTTGCTGAAGTTTTCTAAGATGCTCTTCCCGCTCCTCCAACTCTGCTTGCTTGGCCCGGGCCTTAGCGTTAGATGCTTCGACCTCAACAGTTAAAGCTTGGTATCGCTCCTGCACCTGAGACAAAAAGTCAGTGTCAATTCGGAATTTTTCCATCTTAGCAGACATTTCAGATCTCACCTTTTGGGCCTCGGTAATAGCTTTACGCTCCAGCTCTTCTTGCACATTCTTAGCATGAGCAAGGACTCGGTCTTTCTCCGCTATATCACAGGCCCATATTATCCGTTCCTCAGCAAGGTTGGCAGTCACCCGTTTCAAGTCATCTTCCGCCTTATTCTTCTTCGATAAAAACCTATTCCCCCTCAACCCGGCGGCTTAGAGTTAACTCTCCAAGCGGTATTTCTAATCTTTCAGCTCCTGAATAGCAGCCCGTGCTCCCGGGCTGTGTTGATAATTTCTGTGAGGGTTTCGTACTTTGAGTATAGATTGTCTTAGGCTGATAGACATTGACAACCCAAAGTGATTCGACTATTCATAATGATCTTTAGTACACGCTCTGGCCTTCAGGACTGTGCTCTTGCCTCAAATCCGGGAAAATGTGTCACGACCCCCGACCCACCCTGGACGGAATCGGGAGCCGCGAACAACCAAGTGGTACCGGTGATTATTTTGAAAAATATTGCAGCGGAAATTTCATCAGGACCGTGAGTTAGAAAAAATATCAGAGTTTAGAAAACACCGGATTTTTATTTATTAAATAGATGGGATAAACCCATGTTTTACAAAGGTAGCTTTAATAAGGGATAAACCCAATTACATAAAACAATATTTCTTAATTTGATTTAATTAATAAAATAAGCCACATCTTGAAGCATTTCAGTGCCGTATCCATCTCTTACTCCAATCTACTGTAATTACCGGAAACGCGTTTTAAAAAGGTTTTGTCAGCAGGAAATACTGAGTGAGTTCATTCATTTTTACTAAAACGACGCGTTTGTTATAATTTACAGTATTAAGAGAGATTACAATGTTTCCAGATATCAACCAACTACCCACGGTATTTGTCACTCGACTCGTTTCTGTGACTATGGTCATATCACCCATTGGCTACCCCGTTGTCCAATGGTGAAGATTATCAAGTAATGTATACAAAACCCCACATACCGGCTGTAATTTAGTGATTACATAAACTTAATCACTGTAATTATAACCTTGAAAATAAATATGCTTTTGTAAACAAAATTGATAAAAAGAGAATGACTCACATTATAAGCATGCAGATTTATACGAGCAGAGCTTAGTCTATTGATTAGTCTTGTAACCTAGTGCACACGAACTAGGTAAGTAACTAATACAGCATTTACGATAACTCACGAGATTAAAACCCTCACGACAAATGACAAAGTGCAATCACTTAAACATCCATCGGATTCACAACGAATGACAGAGTATTCCCCGAGTTCGGGTGGTACTCAAACATCCTGTCGGAATCACGACTAATGACAAAGGATAGCATTTAAACATCCGGTCGGATAGTTTCAATTGATCGGATATTGAATCGTAGCAGCGATCGAGTTAATACACGGTATCGTAGCAGCGCCTAGCTATTATGAAAGTAAAATTCGAATTGGGATCAGTAGAACTTCTTTTCTGAAAGAAACTTTCGACACTAGAGGACTGCTCATAGCCTGCTCTATTTATAGCTGGAATTTGGGTCTCACGCGGCCCGCTTGAGCCCTTGCTCGACTCTTACACGGCCCGCGTAGCTGCCTAGTCTACGCGTAGGGTTGCTGACTCACCAGTAGGTTTGCCAGGTGGATGCCACGTGTCCCTCAAGCTTATCCGGAGATCTGCCTTGCTGGCGCGGCCCACGTAAGCCTCGGCTTATCCTTACGCAGCCCGCCTGAAGACCACAAATCTTGATTTCTTGATTTTTGATATGGATTGGGGTTTCAGGGGTCCGGGTTTTTACTTATGGATCAATTTGGGACCTTTTTGAATAAAATTATATCACAAGGAAAAAGGGAATAAAATAGTGAGAAAAGAGAATGGACCCACTTTGTAACTTTAGGGTTCAACTAGAAAGCCTCCTGATATAAATTTTGAGTATAACTTCTGAGCTATTTAAAAATATATAATGCACTCGTGTTAAGTATAATACCCCTAATTTAACCTTATCCCTATGTCACGAGACAGAATCCCAACAAACTTAGTCAGCCAGAGCCTTGACATATATTATGGGGCTCAGATCAATCGGAAAGGGTAGCGGTGATCGAGAGTTAAAACACTTAAAATAGGGCAGGGCTTTATTATTATTTATAGTGTAAATAATAAAAATACGAATATATATATATATATATATATATATATATATATATATATATATATATATATATATATATATATATATATATGATTTCGAGAGAGTGGGTGTAAGAAAATGAAAAGAAGAATGGACCATTTAAATGGCTAATGGTATCTTCCATTTATAGTAAATATGTTAGCAAGCACCACTTCCTGCTTTGCCACATACATCGCATATGTAGACATGCAAGTATGATTCTTTGATTTGCATGTAGGACACACGTCCATTACATGAATTTCTTTTGATTAGTTTTTATTTTATTATTTTGTTTTGTTCTTATCATTGACATGTGCCTCCATAATTCAAGAAATCAAAAGTTATATTTATTTATTATTTTATTATAAACGTACACTATTATTAATTATATATATTTTTTAATTAATTTAACGGCTTCACTTATTTGGCGCTTATAACTTCTAAAATATAACGTTTTTATAAAATAATAAATATGTCTTTAGAATGAGAATATTTTTGTCTACATTTGGGTCTAAGTTTCATTAAAAATAGAGTAGGTTCAAAATACAATGTATTTTTATAATTTAATTATTATACGGTTCCTATGCTCGTCTAGGAACTTCATATTTCTACTATTCAACTTACCCGTAGACTACCTGTCTAATAATATAAGTTTTTATATACTTTTATTTTATTTAGAAGGGTCACCTATATACAAGCTAATTTATTAAAATAATATTTCAACCAACTATATAAAATAGTGTTTAAAACTATTTGGGTTGAATATTTATATTAAAAATAAACTAGTTACTAGTGGTTAAACCTATAATTCTTATATGATAAAAATAGGAATGTTACATCCTCCCCACCTTGTTTTAAATCTCGTCCTCGAGATTTGGGTTACGATATTTCTTTTAGACTTATGTTATATTTTAGTCAATAAAAACAATATTAAGGTAGATGACATAGAATTAAAATATCAAATTTTGTGAATACGAGTTGTGCAATAAGTAGGATTCAATGATTCAACTGAATTAGTTCAAGAAATCGATGACAAACGAATGAGATGAAATGATATAATTTCCAAGGTGACTAGGTTCAAGCCAAAAGATATATGATCAATAGATATTTAAAATGAATGTGAAGGTTTTTTTTTAGAATAAAATTCTTTGTCAAAAGAAAGCTTACTTTGATTGGCAACTAAGGAAGACTTAGAATCGACAGGTTCCAAATGAAATAAAAGCATGAAAATGATTTGTCAAATATTGAATTATGATATGAGAAAATCAATGTGCTGAGATGAGTGAATTGCAAGGATACACGAAAAGAAAATAGAGTTAGTGTATTATTGTCTTAATACATAATTGTATTAAGATGATTTTAATCAAAATGTTCGATCAAAGATAGGTGATATTTTAATTTATTAAATACCTTTTCCTTTTACGTTATCATAAAGTAAAATAATAAATTAATATAGATAGTTTTAAAATATCAAAACCCGTGGTAATTTCGACAAAATAATGATATATGTTTTATTAATATGTTTATCCAAATATCCTAGAACTCACGATTATCATTTTTAAAATCAAGTATGTTTAACTATAAGATTTTACAATAAGATATTTTAAATCATAAAAGTAAAATAATAAATGTTTATTTTAATATCAAACATACTTAAATATTGGCTTGAGTAAATAACATTTGATATTTTAATATATTAAAATACATGTATTATAAAATAATATTTCTATAAGTATTTAATAGTTGTGGAATATTAATCAAGATGAACAATTACTTATAAAATGTCTTGTTCATGACTACTTAGACAGTTAATTAGAAAATTTTATTTGTCTCTCTAATTCTTGTATTGTTTTATGAAAATATGTCTTCTTCTTATAGTACAAAGTATATATATTTTTATATATATATATATATAAATATTTTTACATATAATTAAAATTTACTAAATAAGTATGATGACTTAATTTATATACATTAACTAGTCATTATCATGGTTGGATATTGGTTAGTGCTGCCTTGTTTAAGCATAGGTGATCAGTCCATGCCTAACTAAGGCTAGGCTATCCAATACATGTCCCTGACAATAACCCTAATACCTAAAAATAATATTAACATTACTATTATTAATATATTATTACTAATATTTATTACCAAAAATAAATAATAATAGCTTGTCATAAACTTAAACGAGAGTATTTCTAAAAAAAAATATATAAATTCTTTACCTCAATGGTTTAACAAGAATTTTAAATATAGAAATACTATATTGTAAATTAGGTAATTACTTATGTAAGTTTCCATATATAATTAATTAAATTTATTTTTAAATTTATATAATGTTTTTCGATCAACGATGATAAAGCAATAAATATTACGAAATGCTCGATTGATGCTGTAAGAACTATTAAGAGATACACGGAAATAGGACATGAATTTGTGTATCATTATCTTAGCACACGATTGTTTTAAGATTGTTTTTATAGAATAAATTAACAAAGCGGATTCGATATGAATAAATAAATAAATAATTAAATGCAAGCTTCAATTTTATGAAAATGTCACCACAAGGTGATCGTAATTAAAGAAATAATTCAGTGAAGTCGAAGGCCAAGCAAAACAATTGAAGGGCTTGTTGGGACTATTTTGAATAAGATAGCTTCAATCCATCATATGGGATTTTGAAATGAATATGTAATGCGAGCAAGTTCAAGCAATTTTAACTTGGTTTAAATAAAACGAGTTTATGTATTAATAAGAAAGTTCGGACATGGTCACAACAAAACCATGTATGCCAAAGGAAATTGAGATTTTCAAGAAATTTATTGACTCGATATCAAAGAGTCATTATTTTGCAAAAACGCGTTTTATAATGCAAAGATCAAGTATAGCGAAATGATATTTGAGTTTGGATACACAACAAATTGGAATGAAGCCCTCCAGTGGTCTTCATAAATTAAATGAACCATATGTGCAACAAACAGTGCATGTGTGGATTTACCAAGAAATGAAACAGATCAATATTCGCTTACTATGAAAGAAATCCTTATGGTATGATGACCATTAGGGAAATAGAAACACGAAAGTCAACTCTTTATATTCAGAAGTCAGAAAAAGAAATATAAGAACTTTATCTGGAATTTCGTGTGATAACCGTTGTTAAGTGACATTACCAGGGAATGTCGAATAAAATGAAATAGGGGTTTTGCAAAGGTATGTGACTCCTTTTACAGTGATAATAATTATGACTCTGATTAGACTGTGCACCGATGGTTGTGAAATCTTGTTACAACGTACCTCAGCGATATTCATGTCGTTTGTAGTATCGCGTGGCAAAGTGCTTCTTTTTTATTAGTAGTTCTTCTACTGACGGAATTAGCATTGGTGTCATCGTGCCTAATTTATATTTTCCAAAGGTCTTGCCTTGAAAGTTGTGTGTGATATACTTCAACGTCTGTGGACGTATAATTTAAGTTTCATGTGTTTTCTTGTGCATTAGCACAACTTTATATGCTTCTTACTTGTGTTAATAGTCTATGGTAATGCATTGGAAATCCTTATACTTTTGATGGCGTCCTAACTTAAAGGGTTTCCATCGTTTATTTTGTCACACGAGCTACGAGACAGATGATCAAATGAAATAATGTTTGATATCGGAAAAGAGATTCCTGATAAAGAAATCTAGACACATATGCTTGTGCTTTATTCCTATTTGGCTTTTGGAATTCCTTATAGATATATATATATATATATATATATATATATAATCATATATTTCATATGCTGTAATATACATACCCGTAGTAAGGTCAATGTATTTAACAGATTCATATTTCCAAAAACAAGTCAGATATCAGGTCATGATACTATTTAGGGAAATCTTGTCACTTCTTTGACATACTATATACCCCGTCTTATCCGGTTCGCGCTGGAGAGGTAACCTCGGTATATCCGGACAAGCTGGAGAGTCTGCTACACCATACCCAGTCTTGTCGGAGAAAATTTTCTATTTCCCATAAATAGTATCTTTTCAAGATTTTAAAAGTGCCTCTTTTATTAGGGCTTTTATCCAGAATCAAGGAAATTTGTATTTCCATAACACATCTTTATTCTAGACCAAGTAATATCAATAAGCAAGAATTAATAGTAATTCAGTGTTTTTGCTTATTTAGCGTACCTTGTAATGTTCTAATCACCATTCTTATGGCATACCAATATTTATTACATTATACTTATATAAGTAATTTGAAGCTTACATTAAGGCAAAAATCTCAAGTTCAAGTCTAAATATCATCCTGAGTGCTACCAGATAATATTAAGTTCCTAACTCTCCGTTTAAACTTAGGTATTATTACAACACCTAATTGCTTAAATAAGTGGTTTAGCTTATACTAAGGCATCTTTTCTTAAGTTCAAGTCTAAATGCTATCAGGTGTGCTACCAGTTAATAGCAATCTTCTAACTCTTTTATTTAAGCTTAGGTATTATTATTACACATTTATAGGCTTTAAGCAGTGGCTCTGATACCACCTTCTGTCACGACCCCGACCCACCCTGGACGGAATCGGGAGCCGCGAACAGCCAAGTGGTACCGGTGATTATTTTGAAAAATATTGCAGCGGAAATTTCATCAGGACCGTAAGTTAGGAAAAATATCAGAGTTTAGAAAACACCGGATTTTTATTTATTAAATAGATGGGATAAACCCATGTTTTACAAAGGTAGCTTTAATAAGGGATAAACCCAATTACATAAAACAATATTTCTTAATTTGATTTAATTAATAAAATAAGCCACATCTTGAAGCCTTCCAATGCCGTATCCATATCTTACTCCAATCTACTGTAATTACCTGAAACGCGTTTTAAAAAGGTTTTGTCAGCAGGAAATACTGAGTGAGTTCATTCATTTTTACTAAAACGACGCGTTTGTTATAATTTACAGTATTAAGAGAGATTACAATGTTTCCAGATATCAACCAACTACCCACGGTATTTGTCACTCAACTCGTTTCTGTGACTATGGTCATATCACCCATTGGCTACCCCGTTGTCCAATGGTGAAGATTATCAAGTAATGTATACAAAACCCCACATACCGGCTGTAATTTGGTGATTACATAAACTTAATCACTGTAATTATAACCTTGAAAATAAATATGCTTTTGTAAACAAATTTGATAAAAAGAGAATGACTCACATTATAAGCATGCAGATTTATACGGGCAGAGCTTAGTCTATTGATTAGTCTTGTAACCTAGTGCACACGAACTAGGTAAGTAACTAATACAGCATTTACGATAACTCACGAGATTAAAACCCTCACGACAAATGACAAAGTGCAATCACTTAAACATCCATCGGATTCACAACGAATGACAGAGTATTCCCCGAGTTCGGGTGGTACTAAAACATCCTGTCGGAATCACGACTAATGACAAAGGATAGCATTTAAACATCCGGTCGGATAGTTTCAATTGATCGGATATTGAATCGTAGCAGCGATCGAGTTAATACCCGGTATCGTAGCAGCGCCTAGCTATTATGAAAGTAAAATTCGAATTGGGATCAATAGAACTTCGTTTCTGAAGGAAACTTTCAACACCAGAGGACTGCTCGTAGCCTGCTCTATTTATAGCTGGAATTTGGGTCTCACGCGGCCCGCGTGAGCCCTTGCTCAACTCTTACGCGGCCCGCGTTGCCGCCTAGTCTACGCGTAGGGTTGCTGAGTCACCAGTAGGTCTGCCAGGTGGATGCCACGTGTCCCTCAAGCTTATCTGGAGATCTGCCTTGCTGGCGCGGCCCGCGTAAGCCTCGGCTTATCCTTAAGCGGCCCGCCTGAAGACCACAAATCTTGATTTCTTGATTTTTGATATGGATTGGGGTTTCAGGGGTCCGGGTTTTTACTTATGGATCAATTTGGGACCTTTTTGAATAAAATTATATCACAAGGAAAAAGGGAATAAAATAGTGAGAAAAGAGAATGGACCCACTTTGTAACTTTAGGGTTCAACTAGAAAGCCTCCTGATATAAATTTTGGGTATAACTTCTGAGCTATTTAAAAATATATAATGCACTCGTGTTAAGTATAATACCCCTAATTTAACCTTATCCCTATGTCACGAGACAGAATCCCAACAAACTTAGTCAGGCAGAGCCTTGACATATGTTATGGGGCTCAGATCAATCGGAAAGGGTAGCGGTGATCGGGAGTTAAAACACTTAAAATAGGGCAGGGCTTTATTATTATTTATAGTGTAAATAATAAAAATAAGAATATATATATATATGATTTCGAGAGAGTGGGTGTAAGAAAATGAAAAGAAGAATGGACCATTTAAATGGCTAATGGTATCTTCCATTTATAGTAAATATGTTAGCAAGCACCACTTCCTGCTTTGCCACATACATCGCATATGTAGACATGCAAGTATGACTCTTTGATTTGCATGTAGGACACACGTCCATTACATGAATTTCATTTGATTAGTTTTTATTTTATTATTTTGTTTTGTTCTTATCATTGACATGTGCCTCCATAATTCAAGAAATCAAAAGTTATATTTATTTATTATTTTATTATAAACGTACACTATTATTAATTAAATATATATATTTTAATTAATTTAACTGCTTCACTTATTTGGCGCTTATAACTTCTAAAAGATAACGTTTTTATAAAATAATAAATATGTCTTTAGAATGAGAATATTTTTGTCTACATTTGGGTCTAAGTTTCATTAAAAATAGAGTAGGTTCAAAATACAATGTATTTTTATAATTTAATTATTATACGGTTCCTATGCTCGTCTAGAAACTTCATATTTCTACTATTCAACTTACCCGTAGACTACCCGTCTAATAATATAAGTTTTTATATACTTTTATTTTATTTAGAAGGGTCACCTATATACAAGCTAATTTATTAATATAATATTTCAACCAACTATATAAAATAGTGTTTAATACTATTTGGGTTGAATATTTATATTAAAAATAAACTAGTTACTAGTGGTTAAACCTATAATTCTTATATGATAAAAATAGGAATGTTACAAAATGACACGCATCCTTCCAGTTGAAGCGCGACTTCAGGACGTTGGAGTCCGTCGAGACTTTGGTGAGAGTTTTGTAAAACAATTAAGGCGGAATAAGATGTCAAGGTTTGGGCTTCACCCCTAGCTTGACAGCTTTGTTCCTGTTTTGATTAAGAAAATAGAGACGAAAATTCGCGTTAAAGTATGGATTTCACTCCTGGTTCAACGCAAATTTTCGAGTTTTATAGATAAATACAGATCAAATGAGCAATTTAATCGAGAGTTTGCGGTTTTCACACCTAATCTCGATCAAATTACTCGTTTATTTTCGAATAGTTGTGCAGTGATAGTGTAGTGCAAGCGAGAATAGCGAGATATAGCACGTAAGCTTGTTCCAACCCTTAAGGATTTGCACAAGTCGGTCTGGTGGTACTTAAACTATAGACTAGGGCTTTTCTAAGACATCGACCCAGACTAGGTCGAGTCTGGCCTAATTCCCTATAGTTATGGCTCTGATACCAATCTATCACACCCCAACCGATGGCGGAATCATCGGGGCGCGGCACTGAGCGAAACAGATTGTCTAGAAGTTTCCATAACAACTATATTTACCAAATATTTAAAGCAACAAGTCCCATACCATGTCATATAAGATAATACAATTATTACAGAAAAGATCTAGTCAAATTGTTCTTTTCCGACAACTCAGATTCTTATTACAGACAATTGTTTATTGTTGACCTAGGTCTTTCCTAGCCTCGATTTCACAGCAAAGTAAGCAAATAAGCATTCTAAGCACCTGTCACATACGTTAAAGTAAAATTCAATACACATAGTCTAAAGGTGAGCATACAAGTTTAGTAAATATAATAGAGTTCGAAATCGATTACGTATAACCAGCACGTACACAGTGTAAAATGAGGCATGTTAGCTATCGACATAAACCTATCGATACCAATGACTGCGGGTTGACTGCCCAAGGCAGTTCGCGATACACACTCCCCACTGTGAGCCATATAACTAATTGTCCTTAACAACCCATGAGTGAACAGGTGCTGAGTCCAAACTATAGTACTATCGTTGCTAAGGCAGGTAGACAGCATTCCATGTGTAAACATAACAAACAAGCATTCATTAAGTCACGTATAACATGCAGTAACGGTTAGCGTTTAAATAGTGTTGCGTTGTATGTTCGATGTGATTTGAATATAAGTAACGTATGTAACACCCAAAAGTGCGAAAGCAAAAAGGGTTCGAGTATACTCACAGCGATGATGGATTGAAGGAAGCGCTTAGAAAGTAATTAGCCTGAACAGATTAATAGCATAACAATAAGCGGCGCGTAAAACGAAACAAGTGATAGTGGGCCGAACAACAGTTCGATCGGATGGTGGTCTGATCGGACGGCTGGTCGTTCTAGTGATAGCCCGCTCGGCTGGTCATCCGATTGGGTGACCTTTCGAGTGGATTGTTTCCTCCCTTGGGAAGGATGTGTTTGTGTATGATGGTTTGACTTTTGAAGTTTTTGTTGTAGCATTTGAAAACACAGAAGTGTTTCTATCCTTCAGGTCGATCGATCGAACGGTCGTTCGATCGGGCGACAATTCGGTAGGTTGAACACTTAGTGAGAACAAGTTCACAGCAGTTGTCACTCGATCGGACTGTTGCTCGATCGGGTGGCATCCCTTGTTCATTGAACATGTTGAAAATTGTTAACATTTCAAGTTTCGAAACAACACATAGTCGAATGGTCGGTCGATCGAGTGGTAACTCGATCGGTCGGCTATCCGTTCGGTGTTCCCAAACTCTTGAGGGTTGATTTGAAAATTAAATTGTGGGGCCAAGGGTGCAAGTCGATTGGGCGACCGATCGTTCGGATGGCTGTCTGATCAGACAGTAGTCCGACCAGACAATTCCCCGTCCTAGTCGTCTTATTCATCTTACACTTGGTTGTTTTGATTGTTTGTCGTTTTATCGAGATGTTTTGATAACGTTTTTAGCAACAGAAACCTTGTCAATATTTGGTATCCCTGATCGGACAGGAATCACCAAAATCCGACCAGTTATCTGTTCGAGACGGTGTTCCTTGTTTAACTCGAAATCGGTAGTCTCATGAATAGAATCCAGATCTTGAACCAACACAATCTCAAGAATGAGTAGTAAGTCAGTACAAGCTCCGATTCTATCGGTTTTGAGTACATTGAGTGTAAAAGAGTTGAAAGAAAGTTGGAAAACCATCTTTCAATCCTTTTCATTGTGAATATGTTTAGATCTATGAAAGATCTTTGTTAGTTTATGTGGAAATCGGTTAGATCCGAGTTGTTCTTGGTGGATTGAGGCCAAAACGTGAAGTTCTCAAGAACACACGATGATGTCATCCTAGAACACCTTGAATCTTGGTGATTTCACGGTTAAAAGTTAAGATTCAAAAGATAGAAGGGTGTAGGAGTGTGTGTAGATTAAGGAAGTACAAGATTTAGGACGAGATCTTACCAGAATCGCGAGAAATCTGAAGAAAAGTGGGGAAGAAGAGCTGGTCGGAGGAGAGTTGCCAAAAGTGGAAAGTATGATGGTGTCTGGGGTATTTATAGGGTTACCCAAAGTGGAAAGGGGAGGAGAGGAGCTGATCGATCGGCTGGCAGCCCGATCGAGCAGCTGGCCATTCGAGCGGCAACTCAATCGATCGACTGGTCGATCGGCTAGTCGCCTGGTCGATCAGTCGCATGTTTCGAGTGTTCGGTGTGATGTATTTTGCAGTTTCGATGGCGATTGCGAGCGATAGAGTTTTCCTATTCAAATTACTTTTAGTCCCAACTACTATATCTGACATACAATCATCGGTGAAATAGGATGATTCTATCTTGCGTTTAGCGTTTGTGATTCGATTGCGATTGAGTTCGACCGCATTTCGATTGATTATCACAACACTACATAAATAAACATGCACAAGTAACACGTAAAACAATATCCAGTACGCGTAATTCAAGTTGCGAGCGCGATTGCATTAAGCGATAAACATCGATAAATAGCGATTAAACTTTGATTATTAATAGATACTCCACATAATACAACTAATGTAATTGATTAATTAGACTAATTACAAGTCAAAGAAGTTAAAACAGGATTAGAGCAAGGAGTGACAGATCGCAATTAGCAATCTTTTCTTCCTTTGACTTCAATCTTGACTTTGACTTTTGAAACACGGGGTGTTACAGCCTCCTCTTGTTTAGGGAATTTCGTCCCGAAATTAAGATTCAGCCGTAACAAACAACTGCGGGTACTTCGCCTTCATGTCGCTTTCGAGTTCCCAAGTAAACTTTGCGCCTCGTTTGCCTTCCCATCGAACCTTCACAATGGGAATGCGCGAGCGTCTGAGCTGCTTGGTTTGGCGGTCCATGATTTCGACAGGCTTCTCCATAAACTGTAGTGTTTCGTTTATTTGGAGATCCTCGAGAGGAACTTGGATATCATGCTCAGCAAGGCATTTTCGAAGGTTTGACACATGGAAAGGCCTCGAATGGTGCCATTTGAATGCTGGAATGATAGCTGTTATTGTACGAGAATTCGACCAACGGCAGGTAAGTGTCCCAATTACCACCGAAGTCTATGACACACGAGCGAAGCATGTCTTCCAAAGTACGGATCGTTCTTTCAGTCTGACCGTCGGTTTGTGGATGGAATGGGGTACTCAAATTAAGCTCAATACCGAGTGCAGCTTGAAAGGTTTCTGATGCGTGTGAAGTGTTATATATATTAGGTGTATATTTTAGGCCCTTTTTAACACTTATTTTAGCCAAGTTTTAAATTTATAAAACACGATATTTCACTAACACTAAACACACATATGGGCAAGTGCACCCATCGTTGAGTGTAGTATAGCGTTGGTAAGATACCGAGGTCGCCCAAGGACACAAGAGCTTTTAATACCGGTTTATCCTCAACGTCTAATCAAAATAAAAAGTTTAGAAAAATGTTTTAGACTAAGAAAAATAAAAACTAACTAAAATGCTGAAAATAAAAATAAAAGAAAAACAGATAGACAAGATGAATCACTTGGTTCCGACTCGTATCTAGTATAACCTTTGATTATTTCCGCACTTTTGCACATAATTAAGAGATTATCTTAGTTATTGTAGTAGGCCCCTCTTTTGAAGGTGACGTTACCCTCACCCCAGTAGTTTGAGTCAGCAAGGATACAATCCTAAAAGGGTGGATTATTGGAAGATAATGAATTAAGTTATTAATGCAGTATTGTGGTAGGCCCCGCTTTTGGCGGTGACGTTACCCTCGGCTAAGTAGTCTGAGTCAGCAGGGATACAGTCCTAAATAGCCGGGTTATAGTATTAATAGTAGTTAACTTATGAGGGGATCAAAGAGTTTGGACCCCCGCCATTCAATACCGTGAAGCATTGAAGGAGGTCCTACTAAATTTGACCCAGGTCCATTGCAGGACCTCTAAACGCTAAACAATGGCAAGACCTTTACCAAACCGTTCCCTTAACCCCCGACCAGGTAGCCAACATACCTCCATATAGACCGTGGAGATATGAATGGTGAAAATCTTTTATTTTATATAGACAGTAAAATAATGCCAAGACACCACGGACAAACGATAAGGAAAGATCACCTTCAACATAAGTAACTAGTTATTAAAGTCATTAATACAAAACCAAATAAAAAGTGCAAAAGATTAGAAATAAAAAGTATTATACTAGACACTTTGTCTTCACCAAGTGATGTAAGAGACTTAGGCAAACATGGCCTTGATTGTCAAGAACTCTTACGATCAATCTTGGATCCGGAGACGACTCACACACTCTACGATGGACAATGGATGACGGTGGTGGATGATGGTGTTGTGATGGTGGTGGGTGGTGGATGAAGTGTGAGAGAGGTGGTGTGCCAAGGGATGAGTTGAAATGAATCCAAGCACTCCTATTTATTGGCTGAACAGAGAGCTGGGCACGGCCCCGTGTCCGCTGAACACGGCCCCGTGCCCGTCTGACACTCTATCTCCTCATTAATTGTAATTCGCAATTACAATTAATGCGCCTGCAGTACTTTCGACACGCCCCCGTGTCCGCTGGGCACGCCCCGTGGTGGGCAATAGAAGCTTCTATAGGTTTGTCTTTTCTGCTGCTTCTTGGGCACGGCCCCGTGCTGGCTGAGCACGGGGCGTGTTCAGTCTTCTGCCTTCTCTATTTTGCTTTGGAAGGTGCCGTTGAGGGGTCGGGCAGTCCACTAATGTTTCTTTCCTTGTATTTATGTTGGATTTAGCTGTCTTTTTGCTTCTTTTGTGTTTTTGAGCTCATTTAATCCTGAAAATACAAAAGGAAGACAAAAACACTCTTTTTCCAATATTAGTACTTAAAAAGGGTTAGTTTTATGCCTCATTTGATGTAATTTATATGTTGCATTTTACACACATCAGTTTCCCACAGACGCGAGGTTAACCGACCATCACGATCAGAAATGATGTCGCGAGGCGTACCGTGTCGACAGATAACTTCGTCTGTGTAGATTCGGGCTAATTTTTCTACCTTGTAGTCTTCTCGTATTGGCAGGAAGTGAGCTGATTTGGTCAAACGATCAACGATAACCCAGATGCTATTGTGACCTGCGGTTGTACGTGGGAGTTTGGTTATGAAATCCATAGCTATGCTCTCCCACTTCCATATAGGGATTGTGGGTTGTTCGAGTAAGCCAGAGGGTCTTTGGTGCTCGGCCTTAACCTTAGAGCAAGTCAGGCACTATCCAACTTAGAGAGCGATATCCCGTTTCATGCCTGGCCACAGTACTTGTAACAAAGGTCCTGGTACATTTTGACAGCGCCGGGATGAATAGAATACCGAGATTTATGGGCTTCGTTCATCAAAATATTTCGCAAATCGTTCCGCTTAGGGATCCAAATTCGGTCCAGATAATGGAATATCCCATTTGATTTACTCACTAGCTGGGCTCCATCGTGGATAATTCTTTCCTTCTTCAAAGTACACTCGGTAAAACATGCATGCTGGGCTTCGCGAATGAGAGACTCGAGATAATGCTGGGCTGGAATGTTTGGAATGCTATGCAGATAGCTTCGTCTGCTAAGCGCGTCGGCAATGACATTTGCTTTGCCAGGATGATAACAAATCTCGCAGTCGTAATCGTTGAGAAGTTCAACCCATCGGCGTTGACGCATATTAAGTTCTTTCTGGTTGAATATGTGTTGTAGGCTCCTGTGGTCGGTGAAGACCGTACACTTTGTACCATAAAGGTAGTGTCGCCAAATTTTCAATGCAAAAACAACTGCGCCTAGCTCGAGATCATGGGTTGTATAGTTCTTCTTGTGGATCTTGAGCTCACGAGAGGCGTAAGCGATAACCTTGTTCCGTTGCATAAGAACGCAACCGAGTCCAAGGTTCGAGGCATCGCAATAGACAATGAAGTCATTGTTTCCGTCGAGTAAAGCAAGAACGGGAGCATTGCAAAGCATGTGCTTGAGAGTTTGGAAGGCAGTCTCTTGTTTAGTTCCCCAAACAAAGGATATGTCTTTATGCGTGAGAGCAGTAAGCGGCACAGCGATCTTAGAGAATCCTTCGATAAATCGATGATAATAGCCCGCAAGTCCGAGGAAAGAACGGACTTCGGACGGGTTCTTAGGCGTAACCCAACTCTTGACTGCTTCAATTTTCGTAGGATCGACATAGATACCTTGACTATTGACAATGTGACCGAGGAATTGAACCTCCTCCAGCCAGAATTCACACTTGGAGAACTTGGCATAGTGTTAATTTCCTTGGAGTAACTCGAGAACCAAACGTAGATGCTGCGCGTGTTCGGCTTTCGACTTGGAATAGATCAGGATATCATCGATGAACACGATGACGAAGCAGTCCAGAAATGGTTTACACACGCGATTCATCAGATCCATGAAAACCGCGGGGGCGTTGGTTAAACCAAAAGGCATAACAACGAATTCGTAATGGCCGTATCGAGTGCGGAAAGCGGTTTTAGGAATATCCTCCTCTTGGATGCGAAGTTGGTGATAGCCTGAGCGTAAATTAATCTTGGAGAAACACGAGGCACCTTGCAGCTGATCAAACAAATCATCGATTTGGGGTAAGGGATAGCGATTCTTGATGGTCAACTTATTCAACTCCCGATAGTCGATACACATCCTGAACGATCCATCCTTCTTTTTGACGAAAAGGACTGGCGCGCCCCATGGAGAGGTGCTCGGGCGAATAAAGCCTTTATCAAGTAATTCCTGGAGTTGGCTTGAGAGTTCATGCATTTCGGACGGAGCGAGGTGATAAGGCGCTTTAGCAACAGGGTTGGCTCCAGGAATAAGGTCGATGCGAAAGTCGATATCACGACTTGGCGGTAGACCTGGAAGGTCTTCGGGGAACACATTCGGAAATTCACGAACCACAGGGACGTCTTTCACTTCGGTCTTCCCTTTCTTTTCCTTCTCCGCTACTACAATGTTAGCCAAGAAAGCTCTGTATTCCTTGCGGAGATACTTGCTAGCTTGGACACATGACATGAGCTTGAGATTCTTCGAAGCAGTTTCGCCATAAACACACAATAAATAACCATTCGCGAGCGAGAATTGAATCATCTTGTCGAAGCACACAACTTCAGCATGGTTTTCCCGAAGAAAGTCCATACCAACTATGACGTCAAAACTTCCAAGCTGCATTGGAATAAGATCAATAGGGAAAATGTGGTTGTTGAGCTCGAGAGTACAATCACAGATAACAGAATTTACAACTACAGTTCTTCCAGTGGCGACTTCAACATCGAACGTTGAGGGGAGATGGGAGCACTTTCGATTAAGGAGCTTTTCGAATTCGATCGACACAAAACAATTATCGGCTCCAGTATTAAATAAACACGATGCATATATACCATTCACAAGGAACGTACCATTGACCACTTTGTTGTCAGCCTGAGCCTGGCGCACGTTGATGTTGAAGGTTCTGGCGCGGGCGGCTTGTTACTGCTGCTGTTGCTGAGCCTGTTGCTGCTGCTGCTGAGGCTCTTGTTTCACAACCATGTTCGGGCACATGTTTGTGAAGTGGTTGGGATTACCACACGCAAAGCAGACTCTGGCGTTGATCGCGGGTTCCTGGGCCGCTTGTTGGCCTTGAGGAGCCGTGAGAAGAGCTTGTTGAGCAGGAGCAGGAGCTGCGGTATTGCGAGGGCCGGTTCGACAGTTGACGGTGAAATGGCCATACGTATTGCATGAGCGCAATATCTGCAGGCAATACCCACCGGGTGATGGTAAGAGCACGTTGGGCAGGCAGGATGAGGACCGGTGTATGCACGTTTAGCTAGAGGTGCATAGGTTACTGGAGCAGCTTGGCGGTGTTGTTGTGGTTGTTGTGGAGCTGAAACTGCTTGTAGAGGAGCGGCGGTAGTGATGGCACAATTCTTGTTGCTGGAGTTGCTGTTGTTGTTCTTCCTCTTGCGACGAGAGGACTTGTAAGACTGAGGAGCAGCGGTGGTGTCAGCGGTTGGTGCGGTGGCGGTAGCTTGATGCAGGGATTTTGAAGCTTTATCCCAAAAACCAGCTTTTACTCGCTTGTCGTTGATTTCGGCGGCAAGCAAGTAAGTTTCTTCGATCGTTGCTGGCTTTGCTGCTTGCACAAAATCTGCAACACAGTCTGGCAGAGCTCGAATGTACTTCTTAATCGTCATGTCGGTAGTCTTGACTTGATCGGAGCAGATGATGCTAAGCTGCTTAAAGCGAGCAGTCAGATTTGCGTTCTCTCCATCCTTCTGCTTGATATGCCAGAATTCGTCCTCCAGCTTTTGGCGTTCATGGGGAGAGCAGAATTTGTCCATCATAATGGCCTTTAGCTCTTCCCATGTCAGCTCATAGGCTGCGTCATTCCCCCGTTTGTTCCTCTCGGCCGTCCACCAGTCTAGCACGCGTGACTGGAAGACGCCGGTAGCGTTTAGAGTACGGAGATTTTCAGGACATCCACTCTGGCGCAGAGTGACTTCGACGGAATCAAACCATTGAAACATAGCTGTTGGGCCATCTTCGCCAGTAAATTCCTTTGGGCCACAAGCTTTGAACTGCTTGAAGGTGAAAGCAGTCTTGGTAGCAGCTTTAGGAGCTTCGGTTCTGGACTCCTCAGATGATTTGCTCACATTCTCATAGATCTCACTCACAATCTGAGGAACAACCTTTGCTACTTGCTTTGCGACGAGAGCAGCAAGGCGTTTGTCTCTCTGTTCTTGACAAGTGATTCGTGGGTGACGAGGTCCAGATGATGGTCCAGTCGACATTGTCTGCAACAGACATCGTCTTAGGTCTCAGACATAGTATAATCGATTCTCACCTCACACGTCTAGTACTACTAAAACTCAGGAACACGTATAATCATGTAACACATAGGCACATAATCACCGATTCACATAATCACAGAAGCACGTAAGCATGTAAGGCACAGAATCACAGAAGCACATAGTTTCTCCTAGAAGCACACAGATGCAGTCAGAATACAGAAACCTATCATTCAAAGTCACACGAGCGTTCGAGAATAGCGACTGCGATCACATAGCGTATAGTTTAGCATAAGCGATCATCAATTCGAGGTAGATATGCAGTGTAGTCTCTGTGTGTCGATTGAAGCGAGAGGCGAGAAGCGAATAAATCACCAAATTTGAAACATATAAATAGAAAATCCACATAAAACACATATAAAATCGACAAATATCAGAGTCAGCAATTGCGGGCTCAGAATCGAAACACATAAAAATCGACGAAATTGCGGAATCGAAATCGAGTATAGATTGTCTTAGACTGATAGACATTGACAACCCAAAGTGATTCGACTATTCACAATGATCTTTAGTACACGCTCTGGCCTTCAGGACTGTGCTCTTGCCTCGAATCCGGGCAAATGACACGCATCCTTCCAACTGAAGCGCGACTTCAGGTCGTTGGAGTCCGTCGAGACTTTGGTGAGAGTTTTGTAAAACAATTAAGGTGGAATAAGATGTCAAGGTTTGGGCTTCACCCCTAGCTTGACAGCTTTGTTCCTGATTTGATTAAGAAAATAGAGACGAAAATTCACGTTAAAGTATGGATTTCACTCCTGGTTCAACGCAAATTCTCGGGTTTTATAGATAAATACAAATCCAATGAGCAATTTAATAGAGAGTTTGCGGTTTTCACACCTAATATCGATCAAATTACTCGTTTATTTTCGAATAGTTGTGCAGTGATAGTGTAGTGCAAGCAAGAATAGCGAGATATAGCACGTAAGCTTGTTCCAACCCTTAAGGATTTGCACAAGTCGGTCTGGTGGTACTTAAACTATAGACTAGGTCATTTCTAAGACATCGACCCGGACTAGGTCGAGTCTGGCCTAATTCCCTATAGTTATGGCTCTGATACCAATCTGTCACACCCCAACCGATGGCGGAATCATCAGGGCGCGACACTGAGCGAAACAGATTGTCCAGAAGTTTCCATAACAACTATATTTACCAAATATTTAAAGCAACACATCCCATACCATGTCATATAAGATAATACAATTATTACAGAAAAGATCTAGTCAAATTGTTCTGTTCCGACAACTCAGATTCTTATTACAGACAATTGTTTATTGTTGACCTAGGTCTTTCCTAGCCTCGATTTCACAGCAAAGTAAGCGAATAAGCATCCTAAGCACCTGTCACATACGTTAAAGTAAAAGTCAATACACATAGTGTAAAGGTGAGCATACAAGTTTAGTAGATATAATAGAGTTCAAAATCGATTAAGCATAACCAGCGCGTACACAGTGTAAAATGAGGCATGTTAGTTATCGACATGAACCTATCGATACCAATGACTGCGGGTTGACTGCCCAAGGCAGTTCGTGATACACACTCACCACTGTGAGCCATGTAACTAATTGTCCTTAACAACCCCTGAGTAAACAGGTGCTGAGTCCAAACTATAGTACTATCATTGCTAAGGCAGGTAGACAACATTCCATGTGTAAACATAACAAACAAGCATTCAGTAAGTCATGTATAACATGCAGTGACGGTTAGCGTTTAAATAGTGTTGCGTTGTGTGTTCGATGTGATTTGAATATAAGTAACGTATGTAACACCCAAAAGTGCGAAAGCAAAAAGGGTTCGAGTATACTCACAGCGATGATGGATTGAAGGGAGCGCTTAGAAAGTAATTAGCCTGAACAGATTGATAGCATAACAATAAGCGGCGCGTAAAACGAAACAAGTGATAGTGGGCCGAACAGCAGTTCGATCGGATGGTGGTCCGATCGGACGGCTGGTCGTTCGAGTGATAGCCCGCTCGGCTGGTCATCCGATTGGGTGACCTTTCGAGTGGATTGTTTCCTCCCTTGGGAAGGATGTGTTTCTGTATGATGGTTTGACTTTTGAAGTTTTTGTTGTTGCATTTGAAAACACAGAAGTGTTTCTATCCTTCAGATCGATCGATCGAACGGTCATTCGATCGGGCGACAATTCGGTAGGTTGAACACTTAGTGAGAACAAGTTCACAGTAGTTGTCACTCGATCGGACGGTTGCTCGATCGGGTGGCATCCCTTGTTCATTGAACATGTTGAAAATTGTTCAAATTTGAAGTTTCGAAACATTACATAGTCAATTGGTCGGTCGATCGAGTGGTAACTCGATCCCACTCGATCGGTCGGCAATCCGTTCGGTGTTCCCAAACTCTTGAGGGTTGATTTGAAAATTAAATTGTGGGGCCAAGGGTGCAGGACGATCGGGCGACCGATCGTTCGGATGGCTGTCCGATCGGACAGTAGTCCAACCGGACGATTCCCCGTCCTGGTCGTCTTATTCGTCTTACACTTGGTTGTTTTGATTATTTATCGTTTTATCAAGACGTTTTGATAACCTTTTAAGCAACAGAAACCTTGTCAATACTTGGTATCCCTGATCGGACAGGAATCACCCAAATCCAACCAGTTATCTGTTCGAGACGGTGTTCCTTGTTTAACCCGAAATCGGTACTCTCGTGAATAGAATCCAGATCTTGAACCAACACAATCTCAAGAATGAGTAGTAAGTCGGTACAAGCTCCGATTCTATCGGTTTTGAGTACATTGAGTGTAAAAGAGTTGAAAGAAAGTTGGAAAACCATCTTTCAATCCTTTTCATTGTGAATATCTTTAGATCTATGAAAGATCTTTGTATGTTTATGTGGAAATCGGTTAGATCCGAGTTGTTCTTGGTGGATTGAGGCCAAAACGTGAAGTTCTCAAGAACACACGATGACGTCTTCCTAGAACACCTTGAATCTTGGTGATTTCACGGTTAAAAGTTAAGATTCAAAAGATAGAAAGGTGTAGGAGTGCGTGTAGATTAAGGAACTACAAGATTTAGGACGAGATCTTACCGGAATCGCGAGAAATCTGAAGAAAAGTGGAGAAGAAGAGCTGGTCGAAGGAGAGTTGCCAAAAGTGGAAAGTATGATGGTGACTGGGGTATTTATAGGGTTACCCAAAGTGGAAAGGGGAGGAGAGGAGCTGATCGATCGGCTGGCAGCCCGATCGAGCAGCTGGCCGATCGAGCAGCTGGCCGATCGAGCGGCAGCTCGATCGGCTAGTCGCCTAGTCGATCAGTCGCATGTTTCGAGTGTTCGGTGCGACGTATTTTGCAGTTTCGATGGCGATTGCGAGCGGTAGAGTTTTCCTATTCAAATTACTTTTAATCCCAACTACTATATCTAGCATACAATCATCGGTGAAATAGGATGATTCTATCTTGCGTTTAGCGTTTGCGATTCGATTGTGATTGAGTTCGACTGCATTTCGATTGATTATCACAACACTACATAAATAAACATGCACAGGTAACACATAATAAGCACACACACGTAAAACAATATCCAGTACGCGTAATTCGAGTTGCGAGCGCGATTGCGAAAAGCGATAAACATCGATAAATAGCGATTAAACTTCGATTATTAATAGATACTCCACATGATACAACTAACGTTATTGATTAATTAGACTAATTACAAGTCAAAGATGTCAAAACAAGATTAGAGCATGGAGTGACAGATCGCAATTAGCAATCTTTTCTTCCTTTGACTTCAATCTTGACTTTGACTTTGACTTTCGAAACACGGGGTGTTACAGTTTTAGGTAGTTTGGTCAATAGGTCCATGGTGATATGTTCCTATTTCCAAACCGGGATCTCCAAAGGTTGCAGTTTTCCATATGGTTTCTGGTGTTCCGCCTTGACTTGTAAACAAGTCAAGCACTTCCCCACGTATTTTACTACATCCTTCTTCATTTCGGGCCACCAATAGTTTTGTTTCAGATCATTGTACATCTTGGTCGCACCCGGATGAATAGAATATCGGGATTTATGAGCTTCATCGAGTAGAAGCGTCTTAACCCCACAGGAATTTGGGACCCATATTCTTCCGGATCGAGTCTTCAACCCGTTGTTACCATCCGACAAATCCTCTAGCTGACCGACCATTCTTTCTTTCTTTAGCTTTTCCTCTTTCACTGCCTCTGCTTGCGCTTCTCGGATACGTTCAAGTATACCCGAGGTTACAACAAATTGCATCGACCTTACTCGTATTGGGACATAATCCGCTTTTCTGCTCAAGGCATCCGCCACAACATTCGCCGTTCCAGGGTGGTAATGTATTTCGCAGTCGTAATCTTTCACCATTTCTAGCCATCGTCTTTGTCGCATATTTAACTCCTTCGGATCGAAGAAGTATTTCAAACTCTTGTGGTCAGTGAATATGGTGCACTTTACCCCATATAAATAGTGCCTCCATATTTTTAATGCAAACACCACCGCTGCCAATTCGAGATCGTGCGTCAAATATTTCCTTTCATGCACCTTTAATTGCCTCGAGGCATAAGCTATTACCTTGCCTCGCTGCATTAAAACACATCTGAGCCCCAAAAGTGAGGCATCCGAATAGACTACCAAGTCTTCGACCCCGTCCGGCAATGTTAATACCGGGGCTTGAGTTAACTTCTCTTTTAGCGTTTGGAATGCTCTTTCTTGTTCGACACCCCAAATGAATTTCTCTTCTTTCCGGGTTAACTTTGTTAGCGGCGACGCAATCTTGGAGAAATCTTGGATGAATCTCCTGTAATATCCCGCAAGCCCTAAGAAACTTCTAATTTCCGAAGGGTTCTTCGGGGGATTCCATTTTGACACGGCTTCAATCTTTGACGGATCTACCAATATTCCATCGGCACTTATGATGTGGACGAGAAATTGCACCTCTCGTAACCAAAAGGCGCACTTAGAGAATTTTGCATACAACCTTTCTCGTCTGAGCGTCTCTAACACTTCTTGCAAGTGATGCACATGATCTGCTTCACTTTTCGAGTATACCAGAATGTCATCGATAAACACAATTACCGACTTATCCAACATCGGCTTGCAAACCCGGTTCATGACGTCCATGAAAGCCGCGGGTGCGTTTGTCAGCCTGAATGACATCACGAGGAACTCGTAATGTCCGTATGGCATGCGGAAAGCCGTCTTCGGTACATCCTCTTCCTTGACCTTTAGTTGGTGATACTGTTGGTGCACTTGTGTCTGTACTTTGTCTGTATTTTGTCATGATATAAAACGATGTCTTTGATGTAAGGTTGATGTAAGTTTGACCAAGTCAACCATCCTCCTGGTTTAACTTGACCAAACAGTTAGAACATGGTTTGTAAGATGGTTGTGTCGAAGGATGAGTCATCGAAGGATTGTTCAGATCCTTCGATGAGCTCGAAAGATAAACCTTCGATGGATGTTGATAGACCTCGAAAGATGTCATCCTTCGAGGTATATGTGAATCCTTCGATAGGTTTCAGGTCGATAGATGATCCTTCGATCAGTCTATCTGATCCTTCGACCAGACGAGCTGTGTTGGGTATATATACCCATGTAATGTGTTCACTTCATTTGAGGAAGTAGACAAGTGAGAAGTGGGTGAACTTAGTCTTGCAGAGAGCATTCTGTTGAGAGCACACACACACGAGTGTTTTAGAGAGTTTGCAAAACACATTTGTAAACATAGCTTTGTAACCGAACCTTTCTTCGTATTAATACAAGTGGTGTTAATCGGTGAAGATTGTGTGTTGTGTTTGTGCTTGTTCTATCTCGGTTTGCCTTTCCGGTTGGATTCCGCACAACCGGGTTGGTTAACATAACAAGGATTAGGTTGAACCTCAACCTCCGAGGGACCTACAAATGGTATCAGAGCCGTGGCTCTTTTCCTTGTTAAAAACCGAGTTTATACAAGACTTTGGAGTGTTTTGGACAAAAACTCACATGGTTTAGCACCCGTTTTTAGTGTTTTTCTTGCTTTTCCAGTCGTAAAAACGTGTTCTAAACTTACCGGGTGTGTTAAAAGACGGGTTGGGTAACTTAAAAACTTGTTTTTAAGAAGTTTGGTCTTCTCCGGCCAAATTCCGGCTTACTCCGGTGACCGGTTTCTGGGTTGATCCTTCGATTTTTAGTATATTTTATTGATTCAAAATCTCGGTTTGCTAAAAGTATGGTCTGACCATACCATCTGCCGAAAGTTTTCTACCAACCCATCACCTTTTTCACCAACCTGTCACTTTTGTCAACTGTGTCAGTTTAGATCGAAGGATATCCTTCGAAGTCGAAAGATCATCTTTCAATCAAAGGAGGTTCGATAGATAATCATCCTTCGAACATCCTTCGAAGTCTGTGACTTATCATTCGATCCAAGGAATCTTTTCGAAGGATACATCTTTCGGTCTACAGTTCTTTTTCGAAAGATAAGGATCCTTCGTTTGGAGAATCTTTCGAAATCATTGTTCGAAATTCAACAGTGATCTTTCGAACACTGTTGATCCTTCGAACAAGTCTTGATCCTTCGACCTTAGTCTGTTTATGTTTAACAAGTTTGTGATTTTCAGGTATTATTATTCTTGATCAAAAATGAATCCAAGATGGGGTACTCCGGTAAATACAGAGATGTATTTTGGTACTCCGTCTCCGGATAGTGGAAAGTATAGAAACACGAGTTTGTCTCCTTCGTGGGCCGAATCTCCCGCACCGGTATCTTCTCAAGCTAATGCAATTTCTACCGGTCAATGGGCATTCGTATCAAATCAAACTCCAAGTATTCAAAGCATTCTCTTAAGCGAGAGCGAAACCGGAAGTTTGAATCGGCCTCCAAAGTTGATGCACTTATACGAATATCCAGGATGGATTGACAGATTTCATACATACGTTCTTGGACAAAATACAGAATTGTGGTTGCGGTTCATCACAGATTTCGATCAAACAATAGAGGTTGCCGCATCATCTGCTGCTACGTTTGCAGATCTTACGGAAGATCAGAAGAAGGTCTATGATTTGGAAAAGAAGGCATATGCCATTCTTACTCAGGCGTTAAGTAAAGATATTTATCATCAATTTGTCAGTTACAAGACAACGAAGAGGTTGTGGGACGCATTGAAGACAAGGGGCGTTGGAAATGAAGCGACACGTCAATTGAGACGTGACTTGCTAAAGAAAGAGTTTGATGGTTTTACTTGTATGGAGAATGAATCTTTAGGAGATTTGACAAGTCGATTTAATCATTTGCTGACTGAATTGGCAAATTTTGAGGTTGTTACAACTTCAGCAGAGATTGTGAAAAAGTTTGCAGATGCGTTGCCACCTCAATGGAATACTTTCTTGGAAATCATGAAGTACAATGGCACTTTAGCTACAACAAACTTCAATGACTTTGTTCAACTCCTGGAAAACAAGAATCAGGAAGAAACTCTCAAGGCAAAAAGAGTTCCCGTGCCACAAAATCCTGAAATGTATTATGGAACTTCTAGCACTTCTACAAAACCTTCTTCACACGCTCCAATTCAAACAGCGTTTGTGTCGAGCACTGACATGTATGGCAATACTATCCAAGTTCCGGTCAAGCCTCCTCCAACAGACATGTATGGAAATCCGCTTGAACCAGTTCCTCAACCAGTACCACAACAGCAAAGCCAACGACCTATCAGAGCAACTGATATGTTTGGAAATCCATTACCTGTTCGATCTACCGGACCAACAGACATGTATGGGAATCCACTTCCTCCTCAACAGCAAGCGTGTTATGGAAGCACATCATCTGCTGGTCAACAATCAAAGCCAAATACAGTACGGCTCGACACCTCAAGCTTTTCTAAAGTCAGTGTGGAAGTAGCAAAGGAACACATGGAGCTGCTAAACACTTTGGTGAGCGCATACTGTGGATTAGTGGAAGGTCAGATTGGCAACATTAATTTGACTCAAGAAGACTATCAGTAGATCGATAAAGAGGAGATGGAGATGATGGACATCAAGTGGGCCTTTGCCAGTGCTGTTAGGCGAGCAAAGGATTTCATGGAAAGAACTGGCAGAACCAGCTTGGAAAGCAAGAAAGACACCAAGTATGGGTTTGATAAGCAGGCTGTTAAGTGTTTCAATTGTGGTGAACGTGGTCATTTCAAACGTGAATGTACGAGGCCATCTCAACATGGAAACCAAAATCCTTTCAGAGGTCAAGGCAACAGGGCAAATCAGAACCAAGTAAGGAACAATGAGCGCACATTGGTGCCTGTCAACAACCAGAGTCAAGCAGGACCATCTAATGCCAATCAGGCACTTGTGGTTCAAGTAGATGAAGGTTGTGATTGGTCAATTCAGCTGAGTGGTGATGCTCCAGATGGAACAGCATGTTTTGCTGAAGTGGTTAAGGATTTAAAGCACGCCAGTGGTGGAGAATCTTCCACCAATGGTGATGAATCTTCTGAAGATGAAGACTCTTCTGGTTACAGTAGAAGTTCAGATGAAGAATCCTCGAGTTCAGGCGATGATCATGTGGATGACACATCAAGTGCGTCAGTCGATGCAGATATTGATGAGCTTTTGGAAGAAGCTGCAGCAGGAATTGAAAGAAGATCTATTTTGGTGGATCAAGCTGCTTATTCTTCGTCTTCTCTCCATTCAGCCTTTATGGCTAATGTCGACAGTTCATCAAGTCAGGTATGTGTCGATGAACCCACTTCTGTTAGCTGTGTTAATTGTGATAGTTTAAACATTAAATGTGCTGATTTAGAGGCAAACATGTCTGAGTTGCAAGGCAAACATGATGCTTTACAAGCTAGTTTGTTTGACTTGCAAGACAAACATGTTTCATTGAATGATAAGTGGTGTGAATTGCAAAGCAAACACGAGGCTTTGCAAGAGAAATATGATGTGACATTCATCCACAATCAGAAATTGACCGTGGATCTTTCTAAGTGCACAGAAGCCAACATGTTTTATGAAAACCATGAAAAGGAATTTAAATCGATGATTGAAAAATTAAAGAAAGATAAAACTGAGCTGACAAAAATGGTTTCCAGAAAACAAACTGACATTAATTTGTATATAACTCGTCTTGAGGTAATGCAAAAGGAAATGGCTTGTGTGAAAACTGAAAGTGAGGCGATCCAACTTAAGCTAGACAGTTATTTGAGCTCTAGCTATGTGTTGGATCACATCATTGATGTTCAGAAAGAGAAGAAGGATGTCACATGCATTGGATATAAGAAATGTCCACCACCCGTGAGAAACAATTATGATGCCATGCCTGATGAGGAGTATAGAACTCACTTTGAACCATCTGTTCCTTTAGACGTTGAGGAATTTGCAACAGGACTTGGATACAAGAAAGAAGTATCATCCGATTCAGATGTGTCAGCAGATACATGTGTGTCTTCTGCTGAACCGAATCAGGATCCTCCAGTTATTATTGAGGATGCTGATTCTTCTGATGATGAATCTGATGATACTGATTCAGCAAACTCTGATGCGGTGATCAAAGAAGAGGACATACCTCTTGAGAATCATATTCTATGTGATCCTCCTGCAAAACCCGCTAAGACTGTTGCAACCGAGTCCACGTCTGCAAAAGAGTCGGAGAGTGTGGATTTGCTGTACACTCTTGTTGGTGATGATAAAATTTATTCTGACAAAGATTTTCCGATTAAGAATGTAAATCAATCCTTAATCAGTAAAGTTTTTGAAAATTCGACAAGTAAATTTCTGGGTAAGAAAGGATCACACGTTGTGGTAACACAGTGTCCTCCTATCCCAAAGGCTGAAGTTAGAAAACAATTTGGCAATCAGAAATTACCAACAGAGAAAAGGCAGCAAAATCATAACAAACAAAAAGGAAAATTGCCGGCTCAAAGTCAAAAGAAGCCAAATCAAAAGAAGAACAAGAATGTGAACTTTGTGAAATCCAAGGGAACGGACAAAATTGAAAAATTTGAAAATCAATCTAACTTAGATTTTGTCAAGAAAGCAACAGTGTTGAAAAGAAATGAACCAAGTAGTTCAAAACCTAGTACCTCGGGATCACAAAGTTCATCATCGACAAGACGATCACATGATACTTCGGGGTTTGTTGAACGAAGATCATGTTTTGAATGTGGTACAATTGGACACATAATTCGAAACTGTCCGTATCTTCATAAGTTGAAAGCTAAGGATGATGATCCCCGTGAACGCAATCACCAAAAGCGATCTGTTTCTGTAAAACAGGACCCCCACTTGTAAGAGAAAGGGAAAAGAAACAGAAACGCCAACAAGTCAAGGTGATTGAAAAGGCACTTAAAACTAATGTGGTTCAAAAACAATCTGTTTCAATTAAGCCAGAAAACTCAAAATTTTCAAAAACTTCAATCAATCACGAAGTTAAATTGTCAAACAATCAAACTGGTATAACAAAACAGACCTGGAAACCAAAAACGGTTATTGAATCAGGGGGGCCATCACAATTTCCAAATCATCAAAAAGTAGAAGTTATTGTTGTTGATGAAAATGGAAGACCCAAGACCACAATGGCTTGGGTCCCCATCTCCAACTAATCAAGTGAGTTCATGTGCAGGGTGTTCCAGGAGGAACTATCAGTAGTCATTGGATTGTTGATAGTGGGGCATCCAGGCACATGACAGGCGACATGAAGCTTCTCTACGACGTCAAATCTATTAGAGGAGGTTATGTTGCTTTTGCTGGAGATAAAGGCGGATATATTACGGGTGAAGGAATGATTTCCAACGGGGTTGTTAGCTTTGATAAGATCAACTTCGTACAACAACTTGATCACAATCTTCTTAGTGTTTCTCAAATTTGTGATAAGCAGTTCTCAGTACACTTTGATGCAAATGGATGTTATGTGCTGAAACCCGGCTTCAAAATTCCAAAAGAATGGATTCTCTTGTCGGCTCCAAGGATAAATGATCTGTATGTCCTTGATATGAGCCAAGCTATCACAACGTCTGCACAAGCAACCTGTTTCGTTTCCAAAGCCACAGAAAAAGACACAATCTCTTGGCACAGACGAATGGGTCACATTCACTTACGCAAAATGAATCATTTGGTGTCAAATGAATTAGTGAATGGTGTTCCCCTTAAAAATTTCCATCTTCAAGACTTCTGTGTCTCGTGCCAGAAAGGAAAACAAACGAAGAAGCGACACCCTACAAAGAAAATCAACACGGTGGCTGTTCCTCTTGAACGTTTGCACATGGATTTGTTCGGTCCTGTCAAGCACAAAAGTATTAGGAATGATCAATATTGCCTCGTGATAACAGATGATTATTCAAGATTTTCTTGGGTGGCGTTCATGGCACACAAGAGTGAAACCTTTGGTATTATCAAAAACTTGATCATTCAGATTGAGAATCTATATAAGTTGAAGGTTAGGCGGATACGTAGCGACAATGGTACTGAATTCAAAAATCATGCCATGGCGGAGTTTTGCACTTCAAAAGGTATTCTTCACGAATTTAGTGCAGCTTACACTCCTCAACAGAATGGCGTCGCTGAACGTAAGAACCGCACATTGATCGAGACTGCTAGGACTATGTTGGTAGAGTCACAATTGCCGATTCCATTCTGGACTGAAGCTGTGGCCTCTGCATGTTATACGTTGAACCGAGTCCTTACAGTCAAAAGACACAACAAGACCTGCTTTGAGCTTATTAACAAACGGAAACCAGATTTGTCATATCTTGAACTGTTTGGAGCTCCATGTACAATAATCGATCCTAATGGAAAGTTTGGGGCAAAAGCAATTGAGGGATACTTTCTTGGGTATTCCACCCCGAACTTAAGAGTCTGGAATCTAGAGACTAAAAGGGTCGAGGAATGGTCTGAAGTCAGAGTACAAAGGCACACTTTGCCAGTTAGAAATCCTGGTCAGCCTTGGATGTTTGAGTACGATGACTTTTTCAATTCGATCAATGTTGAAGCAGTTGAAGAAAATGCTGCAGCAAGGATGTTTTTCGAGAGTGACAATGCAACAGATTCACCGTTGGTTCGTCCAATTATTGTCAATCAAGAACCATCTTCAGTGAACAATAATGCTCTCGACAATGAGGATTTTCACGATGCTACCGAATTGAACGAATCTTCAGAGGATGATGAATTTCTCGATGCAGATCAAGAAGCTCCAATAACAGCAGTTCATGGTACTTTAGAGGGTACTCCTCCAGTGGATGCCCTTAGAACAGCTGAAGCTACTGCATCATCCTCTTCGTCAATTCCGGGTATTGAATTGGTTGTTGATCTCAATCTCAACAATCTAGGTACAAATATTCCAGTTCAAGATAATCCAGAAACAAGGATTCACAATACCCATCCTCAACAAAACATCATCGGAAATGTACAAAGTGGCGTTCAAACAAGAAACATGTTGCGGAACAACAACAATGCAGGCTTGTATGCGGCGATTAGAGAATCTGGTCAACAAAATGATTGGTCCTTCGCGTGTTATGTCTCACAGGAAGAGCCAAGAACTTGGAAAGAAGCTTTGAAAGATAACTCTTGGGTTGAAGCGATGCAAGAAGAGCTGCAACAATTCCAGAAGCTTGGTGTCTGGAAACTCGTAGAGAAACCTGCTGGTTACAAGAAGATTGGTACCCGTTGGGTGTTTAAATGCAAAAAGGATGACCGTGGAGTCGTTATTCGAAACAAAGCAAGGCTAGTCGTTCAAGGTTTTCGTCAGATTGAAGGGATCGACTACAACGAAGTGTATGCACCTGTTGCATGTCTAGAAGCAATTCGGATCTTTCTGGCTTATGCCTCATTCAAAGGTTTCAAGGTATACCAGATGGACGAGAAAAGTGCATTCTTACATGGTGTGGTGGAAGAAGAAGTGTACGTCGAACAGCCTCCAGGTTTTGAAGATCCTATCCATCCCGATCGGGTTTGGTTGCTCAACAAAGCTCTCTATGGTCTACATCAAGCACCGCGAGCTTGGTACGCAACCTTATCTAATTATCTGATGGAGAATGGATTTCGCAGAGGTCTTATCGATTGTACTCTTTTCATCAAAGAACAAGATGGAGATCTTCTACTGGTTCAGGTATACGTTGATGATATTATATTTGGTTCTACTAATGATGTTTTGTGTAGGAATTTCGAGCGCATTATGCAGGATAAATTCGAGATGAGTGCTATGGGGGAAATGACTTTCTTTTTGGGCCTACAAGTGCAACAAACTGATTCTGGGATATTCATCCATCAGACTAAATATGTTGGTGACATCTTGAGCCGGTTCCAGATGTCTGATGCAACGCCCATCGGTACCCCATTGCCACAAAATCACGGAATTACTCCAGACTTAAAGGGTGAAGCTGTTAGCCCCTCATACTATCGCGCGATGATCGGATCTCTTATGTACCTCACAGCATCAAGACCAGATATAATGTACCCAACGTGCCTGCTTGCCAGATATCAAGTCAACCCGAAGGCCTCACATCTTGCAGCTGTAAAAAGGATTTTTCGTTATTTGAAGGGTTACCCTGAAACCGGTCTATGGTACCCTAGGGATAATAACTTTGACTTGATCGCATTCAGTGATTCTGATTTTGGCGGATGCAAAATCGACGGCAAATCCACAACGGCTGGATGTCAGTTTTTGGGAAATCGCCTAGTCACATGGCAGTGCAAGAAGCAAACCTGTGTAGCTACATCAACATGCGAAGCTGAATACATTGCTGCCTCAAGTTGTTGCTCCCAAGTCCTATGGATCCAACAACAAATGCGCGACTACGGTTTTGAATTCCTAACTACTCCTATTTACGTTGATAATTCTGCTGCATTACAGATCACTAGAAATCCTGTGCAGCATTCAAAGACTAAGCACATCGAAATTAAGTATCATTTCATACGTGATTGCTTTGAGAAAAGGCTAATCGATGTTGCTTACGTCCACACCGATGACCAACGTGCCGACCTTTTTACCAAAGCATTTGACAAATCAAGATTTGACTATTTATTATTGGTAAACGGCATTAAGGTCAAGCAAGAGTAAAACCAACATCGGAAAATCATTTTTGTAAATATCTTTGTGTTTTAAATTTGTCTTAGTTTATTGATTTTAGGGGGAGTAAATTCAAAATTTGAAAATCCAAAAACATCGAAAAATTTCAAAAACACAAAAACAATAGAAAAACAAAAATGAGTTTCCTGGCGAGCAAAAGAGAAAATGATAGTACATCAGTGGTCTATCCAAACCTCTTTAAACCTAAAATGAAAAATATGTTAAGCAGCTCTATATAAGATGTATCGGTAGGCTCACAATCATTTTAAAGTGTGCAGGGTGATATAAACTTAAATCCGACTGAAGACCAGGTGGGAACCACTCATTGGCATATGGTCTTAGTACCGAAATTTCGTTTGAGAGATTGCTGAGGTTCTGAGATATTCGATCTTTATGCTGCTTATCATCTGGGTATCATGGTTGTATCTTTTACCGAAGAATAACGGGGACGCAAGTCTAGATCTTCCATGATACTATACATACGTGTACATATTGCATTCGACCTCAATAAGTGATCAACAATCACATGTCCAAACAAATAAGTGATAAAATATCACATTTATCCGGGAGTCAAGTTCGTCTCTCTGCTGTACGAAAGTACTGACCTGTTCACGGACTTGCTCCTGTGCCCTCATGCATCGAAAATCAAGTTCCTCATCAATAAGTGATTCTATCACATAGGGCTTGTTTTCAAACAAAATAAGTGAGTTTCTCACATCATATACGGTCAAACAGATGATAATCGGTATACTAACCGGTAAGATGAACCCTCGTGCATACCTTGATACGGGAATGTGTCGTGATGTGGATGAACACCGGTCGGTAAGTATAAATCATACCTTAACGTATCCCCTCGCCATGATTACATCTGATAAGTTGAGCTTAAGTGGACAACAATACCGATAATTGTTATAGGATGCTTATCTTAATGTTAACTAATTGAACAACAAGAGCGTTTTGGCATGACCGTACACTGATATGATTCTCTTACCCTCGAAACTCACAAAAAGAATGTCTGTAAATATTTATTTAATGCTTTCAGTTTCTGCATCTCCGTATATATTTATTTACTGCTTTCTGTCTTTACATTTGAAATATTCAAAAAGTCCAAAAAGATTTTAGGTGTGTTTTAATATAAACTTTCTAAAAGCCAAAAAGATTTTATTTCTGTCTTATTTTCAATTGTACGATGTTGGATCTCGAGTCTTCGTTACCTGAAACCTGATTGAAAACCGAAACGACTGAATCTTCATAAACGGTCGAAATTTGCAAGTTTTGAAAGTTAAAAAACTAAAACTGAACAATTTGTTAAACTTTCAAACTGTCGGACGGTGTTTGATTGAACAATGGTCACATGTGTGTCGTTTGCTTATGATATTCCTGGCAGTTGTTCTCATTACGCGTTTAGATTTCTTGCATGTGCAGATTCTAAAGGCAAGGAGAACATGGTCGATGACAAGCTTCGGAATGAAGACACGACGTGAAGGCACTCAAGTGATGAAGATGATCGAGCTGCCACTGACCATCATCAACACCACAAGGATCTCAATTCATAAAGAACAAGTATTTCACGAGCATAACTCAAGGGGGAGCTTATGTTAAGGGGGAGTTTGTCAACACACTTCCTACATCATACGGGTAGTTTGTTGGTACACTTTCTGCTGTCAAGACGTGAAGACTTTAAAGATCCTCCGACATTGAAGACTTGAAAGAACGTCAAAGACTTGAAGACACGAAGATCGAGACAAAGCTACAGCCAAGGGGGAGTTTGTTGGTGCACTTGTGTCTGTACTTTGTCTGTATTTTGTCATGATATAAAACGATGTCTTTGATGTAAGGTTGATGTAAGTTTGACCAAGTCAACCATCCTCCTGGTTTGACTTGACCAAACAGTTAGAACATGGTTTGTAAGATGGTTGTGTCGAAGGATGAGTCATCGAAGGATTGTTTAGATCCTTCGATGAGCTCGAAAGATAAACCTTCGATGGATGTTGATGGACCTCGAAAGATGTCATCCTTCGAGGTATATGTGAATCCTTCGATAGGTTTCAGGTCGATAGATGATCCTTCGATCAGTCTATCTGATCCTTCGACCAGACGAGCTGTGTTGGGTATATATACCCATGTAATGTGTTCACTTCATTTGAGGAAGTAGACAAGTGAGAAGTGGGTGAACTTAGTCTTGCAGAGAGCATTCTGTTGAGAGCACACACACACGAGTGTTTTAGAGAGTTTGCAAAACACATTTATAAACATAGCTTTGTAACCGAACCTTTCTTCGTATTAATACAAGTGGTGTTAATCGGTGAAGATTGTGTGTTGTGTTTGTGCTTGTTCTATCTCGGTTTGCCTTTCCGGTTGGATTCCGCACAACCGGGTTGGTTAACATAACAAGGATTAGGTTGAACCTCAACCTCCGAGGGACCTACAGATACCCCGATCTAAGGTCGATTTTTGAAAACCAATTCGCACCTTGTAATTGGTCGAATAGATCGTCTATTCTCGGAAGCGGGTATCGATTCTTTACTGTGAGTTTGTTCAACTCCCGGTAATCGATACACATTCACATTCTTTCGTCCTTCTTTTTCACAAATAATACCGGCGTGCCCCAAGGAGACACGCTCGGCCTTATAAATCCCTTGTTGAGCAAGTCTTGAATTTGCGACATCAATTCTTGTAATTCCAAAGGCGCGAGTCGGTACGGCGTTTTTGCTACGGGTTTCACGCCCGGAACCAATTTGATTCTGAACTCTACCTCCCGTTCGGGCAGTATCCCTGGTAGATCTTCCGGAAACACATCTTCGAAGTCACGTACCACCGGTACGTCTCCAATCCTCAATGACTCTTTCTCGGGCTCATTCGCGTATATCATAAACGCTTTACATCCATGCTTCATGAGTTTGTGGGCCTTCATCATCGAACATATTACAGGATGGCCTCCTTTCTCGCCATAGATCGTAACATGTTTTTCGCTCGGAGATGTTAGTTTAATCTCTTTACGGAAACACACAACTTTCGCGTGGTGTCGGGATAACCAATCCATCCCAACAACCACTTGAAATTCTCCCATCGACATCGAAATTAGATCTATCGAGTATTCTTCATCATCGATACTCAATTTACAACCTTGACAGATGTCACATACTATGAAACTTTTGTTGTCCCCTATTTCAACTTCTAAGGGCACAGATAATTTCGTTAATACAAATGAAGGATGTCGAATAAATCCATGTGAAATAAAGGATTTATTCGCACCCGTATCAAAAAATACACGTGCAGGAATCGAGTTTATTGTGAATATACCTGAGACCACGTCGGGTTCTGTTTTTGCTTCAGCCGCTGTAAGTTGAAAGGACCTGGCCTTTGCCTTTGGAGCTTCAATTGGAGATTCTTTAGTGTCTCTCTTTCCGACTAAGTCTGGGCATTCAGACTTTTTGTGACCGAGCTGATAACATTTATAACAAACTGAGACCTTTCCCGGACATAGAGATGCTGTGTGCCCAGTTTTCCCGCATATAGGACACGGTTTGTCCTTGAAACGGCACTCACCCTTGTGCCCCTTTCCACAAATTTTGCAACTTGGCGACCCACCCTTGGCATCCATTTTCTTTACCGATTCAGCCGTTCGAGCCTTCTTTGTAGGGCTTGGATTTACATCCTGTGCCCTTCGCTCGCCCCTTTCGATTTGTTTCTTCAACTCGATTTCCCGCTCCCGGACGGTGTTGATAATTTCTGTAAGGGTTTCATACTTTGAGGGAGTCATGAACTCCCAGTATTCTGTGCTCAACATGTTGTAATAATAATATATCTTCTGCTCTTCAGTGGTGACTAACTCGTCACAGAATCTTGTAGGATCATTTTATCGACCGAACGAGTCGTTCAGAAGAGTTATCAGACAGAATCAGAGGCGGAATACATTGATTCAGTCTTCTTTCAGCTTGATATTCACTTTTAACTGTCTGGTTTATTGATCTGAAAAGTTTTACAGCATAGAGACACTTCGGCAGCACTTCGGCTCCGGAATACAATTTCGTACAAAATGAAACGATCAGACACATATATATAGGCAATTAATTTCGCACGAAATAGCCAACATGCTATTTCGTACGAAACAGCACATGTTGATTTCGTACGAAATAGCCCAATGCTATTTCGTGCGAAATTACCTTATCACATACTTTTCTCGTTTTTCGTGCTCTGATCTTTCAGTACTAATCTAAGACTCGAACGAAGACGAAGTCGACAGACGTATGCACCAACAGACTCCCCCTCGGATGTTGACGAAGTCTTCGGTGCGAGTCTTCAGCATGAAAACTCTTCAGTCTTGATCGGTCTTCTCAACTTCAGGAACTTCTCCTAGCTTTCCGTATCAACAGGATCAGGAACCTGGCTTCTTTGTCTTCAGGCTCCCCCTTTCAATCAGCTGGGATCACAGTCTGGAATTCTTTATCTGTAGCTTAGAATCAAAAACCTGGAATTAGTCATCAGGAATTGAAACCTAGCTATTTCAACATTTTTTGCACATTTTTTCTACTAAAAACATAAGTTTTTACTTAAATCAATAAGAAAAACTTACTGATCGAAACCATTCAATCATCAATTATTCAAACAAACAACCCAATCCAAAATTCATCATGTTTAGCCTTTGGAATTTTGAAAATCAGCTTTCCAACATCAGTTGTCAAAAATCTTTTTGTATTTTTTAATATTTTATGCTAAAATCACTTATAAGAAAAGTATTTAAATGCAGTAAAGAAATATTTACAGACAATATTTTTTGTGAGTTTGTGTAAAGAGGATCATATCAGTTTTTAAGACCATTTACTAGCACCGTTGAGCTATAAACACTTTAAGTTTTAAACGATTCACGTGGATTGACGATATTGTTGTCCACTTAAACTCAATCTAAAAACTTATGAAATGCTTTCCGATAAATTAATGTATATTAATTTTGCACTAAGTTCTTATGGACCCCACGATCTCAGCATATCCCCTCATCATGCAATACACTAATTCAAGTAATGCCTTTAAACTTTCATCAACTGTGATATATGCGAAAACAACGCAGAATGTTTAAATATTAACAATCAGGTCGATACTTCCGTATACGCAGAGAAAGTCCAATGTTTAAACAAAATAAGAAATAAAAACAAGTTGAAGATGTTTAGGCTTTAACCACCAGTTCGATACTCCCGTATACGCAGAGGTGATCCAAAGCTTAAACAAAACACCAAAGAAAATAAAGCAGAATGTTTAGGCACTAACATCCAGTTCGATACTCACGTATACGCAGAGGATGTCCAATGCTTAAACAAAATAAGGAAATAAAACAAGTTTAAGTCTTTGCAAAATAAAATGCACAATCACAGTGACTTTTCAGAAAGTTCTGAAAGTTCACAAACTGACCGGTTTTTATGCTCTTTTAGCATTCAACGATTACTAAGTAGGTACACAATCAAGAAGGACAAAACTAAGTACTATGCTTTCAACCATGTTTCCCACTAGAACTTAGGCTTTTTCATTTAAGTTTGTATCGTTATCGCAAATCTACTAGTCTAGCTGAGCCTATCGTCACATCTTTAGTGAGACCGTTTATCACATTTGACATTTCATTTCTTTAGCGTGCTGTGATAGTCCACTGATTTTCTATCATTTCCCCTTTTTCACAACAAAACTCCTTTTGAATTTTTCAATGTTTTTGGCTTTTTCAAATTTTCTAATGTTTTCGGATTTTCTGAAATATCTTACTCCCCCTAAAATTCAAAACCATTTAAAATTTGAAAACAAACTGTACAAATAAAATGACAACTGTTGTGAATTGCTTCAATTCGCCATCCACTTGGCATAAACATTCAGAACTCCCCCTTACAACAAACTATTTTCCCATTATGATTTCAAAACACTTAAGTTTGTTTTAATCAAAATGGTTTTTCTGGAAAATTAGTTTCGTTGATTTCTCAAACCACTTGTTGGTTAGGGGCTCAACTCATCACCTTGTTCTTCTTTAACCACTTGAAAAATTTAACATTTTTCGGTTCTTTCAACAACACCGCTTGTAGGAAAGATAAATCAAGTACAACTTAATGTCCCTGATTAATCTTGTAGGTCGAAATATCACCGAAGTGAATTTATCAAGAAAGATGCCGATTTCTACTCCCCAATTACCAACTTGGGAGTTCCGGCAAGTCAGGTTTTTCATTTAAAGAGATCCACCCAAGCCTGATGAGCCTTGGGTGTCTTTGAGTGATTGTCACTCGGTTTCTTTTCAATTTTTTGTTTTAAATTTCCGTTTGAAAATGATGGAAAACATGCATCGTCCATTGTCTTAACGAAATTTTCATCTTTTACCTCAACAGATGGCTCCTCTGGATTTGACGAACCAGATTCATCGCCTGATCGTGGCTTATCTGACTTTGATAAGTCAGATTCATTGCCAAAACGTGGCTCCTTTGTTTCCAAAGAAACAAACTCATCGCCAGAAAGTGAAAATTTCACTTTCTTTGGTTTGTTAATCACTTGATTAACCACTTTTTCTTTCTTTAATATCCCTTTCGTCCTCAGATTTGTATCTAATGAATTCATTTTACTTGACTGATCAGTCTTTTGAGAGCAAAACGATTTATCAGAACTGTTATCTGCTTTTACGGCTGTATCCGGAGACAAAATATTTTCGAGATACTCCCTTGCTTTCTTCCTTTTCTTCCTCAGTCTGTCTTTCTGCCCTTGTGAAAGCTTCACTTTTTGTTCTAGAACTTTCTGTTCTTTGGGCTTTTCTTTGACTTTGACTGATTTCTTAGCTTTTTCCTGAGATTCAGCCCTCGATCTTTTCTTTGATCTCATTGGGCAATCTCTGGCAATGTGACCTTTGATATGGCATTCAAAGCATCTTCTTGTCTAAAAACTCTGACTTTGGCAGTTAACAGCAATGTGTCCTTGATAGCCACATTTGTAACACACTCTGTTATCGTACCATTCACCACCTTCAAACCAAACACTAAGATCGTGACATTGCTTGGCCTTGTGGTAGTCATTTCTCCTCTTGTAAGCTGGATTTGTCCTTTGAGCATTGTGGTCAAACCTGCACCACTTATTACCAACTTTTTGTGAGTTTTGATTTTCAAATTTTTGTGATTTTTTATCACGATTGGATGATTGAACTGATGAACTTTTATTGTTGCTTTGAGGATTTTTCAAATTTTTAACTTTTTGTTTTTGTTCCACATTCTTCTTCAAAGGTTTTTGCTTTGAGCATTCGCCTATTTCAGTAGACTGTGGAACAGTTTCTTGAAATTTTTCTTTTAATTTCAGAAACGTTTTCTTTCTTTCATTTTCATCATCAGATCTTTCATCACAATCTTCAATTATGACTTTGTCATAATTTGTGACATCGTCACTTATTGGAATCTCGTTGATCGGTTTTGGACAAATGTGATCTAACATTGTTGATGAAGTCACAAAACCTTTCAACTTCTTTTCTAACTCATCAATTTTATTCTTAGCATTCTCAAATTCATATTCAAGCCGAATAATTTTCTGAAGATGAGAATTTATTGCAATTTGCTTTTCAATATTATTTTTACCAAAAATAGATTTTTCATTTTCTAAAATTTTTATTTGATTTTTAAATTCTTTTTCATTTTCTTTTAAAATTTTGTTTTCCAATGTCAAACTCTCAATATCTTTCAAGAGTTTGACATTGTCTGCTCCAGATTTATCACAATTTGAGCATTTTTCAGATATGTTTTCAACATCAGCTTTCTTCTCAATCTTAAAAGCTGGAATCTCTTCAACCTGTTCTTTTACCACTTGAACTTTTTCTTCAGGTTTGACTTCATCGTTCTGTGACAACCCAGTTGTCTCATCTTGTTCAGATGTTTCTTGATGAACACTGTCAACCTGTTTCTTCTCGGATTTTACACTTTCTTCCACATTTGCTTCCTCATGATTCTTCATTTTTGCAGCTTGTTTATTTTTAAGTTTTTCCAGTGTACCTGCATAAAACATATTAAACAATTCAGGTGCAAACACTCCTTTATAATATTCAAGTTTTTCAATTTCTTCACTGTCATCGTCACTTTCTTCATCTGATGAGTGATCAAACACTGGAGCTTTTTCTAAAACAACTTCTGAATTATTTTCAGCATTTTCTGAATCAACTTCTAAACCCTTTTCAGTTTTATCTAAAATAATTTCTGAATCCTTTTTTGTTGAAACTGGTTCTCTTGAAATTGATTCTTCTAAAACTGGTTTTTCTTCAATCTTAATAGGACTGTATTGTTGAGATTCATAGTAACAATAATACGCAATTTCTTCTAAAGCTTCCATGTTTCGGTAACAGGTTTCACAATAACAATCACTTTCAAAAGAAATAAGTCTTTCACACGAAATCTCTTCAAGCGAAATATCAATTAGTGCGAAATTACCTGCAATAGACCTTCAAACGAAATAACAACACACGAGAAATCAGAAATTTTCACACGAAATATGTTTTCGTACGAAATCACCAAACGAAATATGATTTCGTGCGAAATTAACTTGGATTCAAACAAAAACAACCTCTTTGGAACGAAATAGTAATTTCGTATGAAATATCTCAAACGAAATCTGATTTCATGCGAAATCAACAGCAATTTCAAACGAAATTAATCACAAAAAGTAATTTCGTGCGAAATCAAGATGCTATTCCGTGCGAAATACTGCTGATGTCATCATGTCGATCTGTTTTTGGCAAAATTGATCAAGTTCTAGGCCGATTTTAGGTCTGATTCTTTCAAGGGTTTGTTAAAACTATGTTTCGCACGTTATATGTGAAAATCAGTCCATTTTAACCCTGAAATCTTGATTAATTTTAAAAAGAAGGTGTAGAAATCAGAATTTTCCAGTGAAAACAAGCTAAAAGGTAAGAACTCTTCCTCCTGAGCTCTGATACCACTTGTAGGATCGTTTTATCGACCGAACGAGTCGTTCAGAAGAGTTCTCAGACAGAATCAGAGGCGGAATACATTGATTCAGTCTTCTTTCAGCTTGATATTCAATTTTAACTGTCTGGTTTATTGATCTGAAAAGTTTTACAGCACAGAGACACTTCGGCAGCACTTCGGCTCCGGAATACAATTTCGTATGAAATGAAACGATCAGACACATATATATAGGCAATTAATTTTGCACGAAATAGCCAACATGCTATTTCGTACGAAATAGCACATGTTGATTTCGTACGAAATAGCCCAATGCTATTTCGTGCGAAATTACCTTATCGCATACTTTTCTCGTTTTTCGTGCTCTGATCTTTCAGTACTAATCTAAGACTCGAACGAATACGAAGTCGATAGACGTATGCACCAACAAATCTTAGCTTATCCATAAAGATGCCCGTGATCTTATCGATCGTTTCACCCCTTTGTCTTAACTGGATGAACTCTTCCTTGATCCAGTTGATAACCGCCTTGGGACTATGGTGTTTAAGGAACGGCACCTTAAACTCGTCCCAAGTCATGACCCTTGCCGCTTCGGCTTCTATTTCCTTCTTTTTATTGTCCCACCAATCTTTGGCTTGACCCCTCAACTGACCCGTTCCGTAAGCAACAAAGTCACTTATGTCACAATGGGTCCTTTCAAACACTCCTTCAACATCGCTTAACCATCTCTGGCATATTATCGGGTCGACCTCCCCGTTGTAGATTGGCGGTTTGCACGCCATAAACTCTTTGTACGAACATCCTTTACGTTCTCCCGATTTCTCTTTCATAAGTTTGACACTACTTCCAACCTTTTGACTCGTTCTTCGACTAGTGATAACACCGTGTTTTGAATTTTGTCTATAAACCCGGATAGACAACTTTCAATTGCCTTCCCCACTTCCTCGGCAATTAACTCTTTCATTTGTTCGGTGCTTGTCGGCACCGGATCATCATCGTTTCTTTCCGTCATCTTGAAGCTGAAATGTTTACATCAATTATTAAACATCTCATTTATAACATAGCTTTATTTGCCTCGGTTTAGCCAAGTTCGTAACTTGCTTTAACCGTTCACATTTAGTGCACTTTCCGGGTTTGAGTGTGTTAACACACTCTTCCCATGCACTTTAATTTGCATCTTGTTTCTTATATAAGATAAGATCTACTAAAATAATTAATTAATTCTTACCAGACGATCAATCAAGCTTGAACCGAATACTTTGTTAACAACCTTGAGCTCTGATTACCAACTTGTAACAACCGACTAAATCTTTATTTGAATTTAATAAAAGATGCAAGATTTTATATAAATAGTGCGCTACTTCCAAAAATAAACACAAGTCGAAGTTTCAAAGTGACCACATAGTTATCTACCAACTAGTTCAGATATCCATGACATGATTAGTAATTTGTTTACATCAAAAGCATTGTCAAAACAAAGGTTAAATTAATGCGGAAGCTTGCAAATTTGTGTTCGGTTCTTCAAAACATGCTTTATCGCCATCCGGAAAGTCCCCTTTTGTCACCTAAGGTCAAAACCACTTAAAATGTTAGTTTTGACATTTATATAGAATGTATAAACAAGTTCCAGCATCGAATCATGAAAAATAAAATAAAAATTCGAGTTTGCCCTGTCGCGTGGCACGACGGCTCTCGCGTGTCGCGCCAGATCTTAGTGATCCTGTCGCGTGGCGCGGGGGGTAGCATTTTCCAGCAGGTGCAGGTTTTTGGCCTGCATTTCCTGCCAGCTTCGAAAATTCCAAGTTAAAACTTCAAAAGGTCATAACTTTTGATCCGTATGTCCGTTTTAGGTGATTCTTTTTCCTACGCGACTGTAATTAAATTACCGACGCGTCTATTATGATTATCTTATCAAAAACTTGGCTTACGGACTGAACGACTAAAAATCACTATGCAATTATTCGACCCATTCTATTTACACTCATTTTGCTACCTTTCTAATAGTAAACATAAGGCGCGTCTATTATGATTATCTTATCAAAAACTTGGCTTACGGACTGAACGACTAAAAAGCACTATGCAATTATTCGACCCATTCTATTTACACTCATTTTGCTACCTTTCTAATAGTAAACATAAGGCGCCTTTTTCCCAACTTCCAGGGCTTATTATCACCGGCATTTCATTACCAATCTTATGGCTTCATGCTCTTGTGATTATTACCGCCTATGTTAACTATTAAAAACTCAACACCACTAATCACACCAATATTCGACCCGTTCGGCTCATTTATGGAATCCTCCATTATAATGACTACCAAACGACTTCGAACCGATTCTTAACCAATTAATTCAAGTAACGAACATTGTCGCTTCAATCAACACAACCTTTATTCTACAACGCAGCTATACACATTCTAGTTATCAAATTACTCAATGTAACGAATCAAGTTACATACCTTCAAAGCACGCCCTTCAAACGCAAGTCGCCACCGGCTTGTCCACTTGACGCTCCGGTATCCTTTCCTATAGAGTTCAATCATGGAATGTTTAGAACTCTTTTTAAATCATATATCGCATAGTTTTCCGAAACATCACAATTATGCGTTTTAACTTTAAATTTCAGTTTTAAGCCTTCTTTGAGGCATTTCTACAAACACTTTAAGGGCAGAATTCTACATGGTTTAATAACAAGTTCATAACTTGTCATATAGCCCAAATTTACATCAATCAAACTATCTTACATAAATGTTAGCCTCTATAATTCTGAAATCACTTCACAAATGTCAAATTACACTAGAACAACTCCCAATTTCCTAGTGTTTATCAAGTTCTACATAACCCACTAATCACCTACAATGGTGTTCATGGATTTTGCTAGAATTAAGCACGATTTCAACATGTACTTATCTAGGGTTTACTCCTAGACACTACAATGTTCCTATTTCATCTATATAACACACATGCATCATCAGGTTTTGAATTTCCTAAACTCATGAGAATTTCGAGTAGAGAATTTTTATCAAATTTCACATACCTTATGATCTCCTTACATTGGGGATCACTAATACAAGCTCGGATTTTGTTTTGGACTTGATTTTGGCCTTCAATTTGAGGGATTAAGCAGGAACTAGGGTTTGGGGGTTCTCCTTGGTCGCCCTCTGATTCTATCGACCAGACACACACTTTTGTGTGTGTTTGGTGTGTGTTTTGTTTAATTAATTGAATCTAGTTTCAATTTTAACACATTCAGTCCGTCAACTTTCGTTTTTATTTTGTTTTAACTCTTTAACCAACTCATAAATCACCATCTAACTAGGTTAGTGTCATTCCTAGTTAGTTTATTTTACTTATTTATTTACAACTTATTTGTAATATAAGAATTTGTATTTTCGGGGTGTTACAGCAAATAAAGGTGTCACGGCCCCCGACCCGGTTTGACCCGTTTCAGGAGCTGCGGGACAGAAATCCCGTGGTATTTAATTAATTGAGTTTAACAGCGGAAGTTTATTATCAGGATCTTTTTAAAACTGAAATATTTCCCGATTATTTTATTTCACAACTCGGGATAAAACCCCGGTAATTTACAATCATTTGATTTCACGAAGAAACCTTTTATTTTACAAAACATGTTTCTTTATTTTATCCTGAGCCACTTTCTTAAGCTTGTAGTGCTTCACGGCACATTTCCTTGGATCATAACAGATCACCTGAAACATGTTTGAAAAAGGTTTTGTCAGCGGGAAATACTGAGTGAATCATTCTATTTACATAAAATGATGCATAGTTATCAATTACAGCATAAGAGCGATTACAATGGCTTCTATCTTATTTTTTATCTGGCATTCTGACACAATGGTGACAAGTCACAATGGTGACGATGGTCATACCACTATTAGATCAATGAACCTAAATAGTGATGATTATCCCTAGTAGGTCAATGAACCTAACTGGGAGAAAATTAGTAATGCGCACAATACCCTACTAGCCAGTGATTCAAGATATCCACGACTTAGTCCCTATAATTATAACTTTTGAAAATAATTTGAGGTATTGTAAAATAGTTGATAAAAAGAGAATGACTCACATTGCAGATTTAATTTGAGCAGAGTTTAGCCTACTGATTAGCCTTTTTAACCTAAATTTATAACAGGCACACAATTTTGGGTTAGTAATCAATACAGCATTTACGATAACTCACGAGATCAAACCCTCACAACGAATGACAAAGTGCGATACTTAAACATCCATCGAATTAACGACTAATGACAAAGTATCACCCTAATGTGGGCAGCACTTAAACATCCATTGGATTATTGATCGATCGGAAAATGAATCGTAATAGCGATCGAGTTAATACCCTGATTGCGGCGTCGATTAGTGATCCGTGTGTGTTAATTGTGGTAACAGACTATAACTCGGCGTATATTTGAAATTTGTTCGTCGTTTCAGTTCCAGAATGCAAGTCCCAATGTCCACTGTTTATACACGAATTTGGCTAAGCTTACGGACCGTAAGACTCAACCCTTAAGGTCCGTAAGGGTCATGAAATGTTGATATGGTTGCCACGTGTGGGACTAGCTCAGCTGAGTCGACAATTTCTTAAAATTCGAATTGGACAGCTATTTATGTGGATAAACGTAACTAGGAAATACCCCCCCCCCCGTGAGTTTTAGGGGCCCTGATCCTGATTCTGATTGTTCTGAAAATTTTAGGGTTTGTGCAGAATCACTTGGATGTCTCAACTAGGGTTTCCTATTGGTCAAATTAATTTAATAATTATGACTTTTTGATGAGAGTTGTTACATTCTCCCCACCTTAATAAAAATCTCGTCCTCGAGATTTACTGGAGTAATTGAGGATACTTTCGCTTCTTTTCTGATTCCAGTTCCTAAGTGTATTAGGGTCCTATCTTTGAATCCCACTTTACTTGAACTAACACTAATTGTTTGTGTTTTGAGAAATTTGATCTTTCTATCTTCTATCTGAAGAGGTTTCTCCACAAATTTTAAATTTTTCGTTTACCTTTATATCTTGGAGAGATACTACCAAAGATTCGTCTGATAGACATTTCTTGAGATTGGATACATGAAATATATCATGTACTCCAGCTAACTCTCCTGGTAGTTGTAAACAATAAGCAACTGGTCCTATATGTTAGATCACTGGAAATGGTCCTACGTACCTTGGACTTAACTTTTCTTTCTTACCGAATCTAACAACTCCTAAGTAGATACTTTTAATAGCATTTTGTCTCCAACTTGAAACTCCAACGGCTTTCGTCTATTATCTGTATAACTCTTCTGACGATCTCTAGCCGTCTTCAGCCTTTCCTTTGTGATACTGAATATCACAGTCATAGTCACTTAGGATTTTCATCCATCTCCTTTGCCTCATGTTTAATTCTTTTTGCCCAAATATATATCTTAAATTCTTATGATCCGTATAGACAGTAAACTTACTTCCATACAGATAATGTCTCCAAATCTTAAGGGCAAAATTTATGGTTCCTAATTCTAAGTCATGAGTGGTATAGTTTTCTTTGTGTTTTTTTTTAATTGCCTTGTTGCATACGCAATTACCTTTTTGCGTTGCATTAACACACATCTAAATCTTAGTTTTGAAGCATCACTGTATATTTTAAAATTTTCTGTTCCTTCTGGTAAGGCTAGGATTTTGTTAATTTATGCTTTAAGATCCTAAAGGCTTCTTCTTGTTTAGGTTCCCATTCAAACTTAACTGTTTTACAGATTAGCTTAGTTAATGGTATAGTTATCTTGGAAAAATTCTTAATAAACCGTCTATAGTATCCATCTAAACCTACAAAACTCCTAATTTCCATTGAGTATTGCGGAATCTTCCATTTGGTAATTGCTGCTATCTTAGCAGGATCTTACGTGAATACCTTCATGATTCACCATATGACCTAGAAATTGTACTTCTGGCAGCTAAAAATTCACACTTCGAGAATTTGACGTAAAGCTTCTCTGTTCTTAACAAAGTTAAGAGTAAATGCAAGTGCTGACAAGGTTCATCTTGACTTTTTGAATAAATAAGTATATCGTCTATGAAAACAATTACAAATTTATCCAAATACGGTTTACAAATCCTATTTATCATGTCCATGAATGCTGCAGGTGCATTCGTTAATCCAAAGGGCATAACTGTAAACTCGTAATGACCATACCTAGTCCTGAAAACAGTTTTAGGTATGTCTTCCTCTTGTACTTTCAACTGATGATATCCGGAACGTAAGTCGATCTTAGAAAAATATCTATTTCCCTGGAATTGATCGAATAGATCATCAATTCTAGGTAATGGGTATCGATTCTTAATTATAACTTTATTCAATTCTCTAATACACATTCTCATCAAACCATCCTTTTTCTTAACAAACAACACTGTGTTAACCGATAAGGTGCCTTGGCTATCAGTATAGTTCCTGGAATTAAAGGAATTCTAAACTCTACCTCCTTATCTGGTGGTAATCCTGGTAATTCTTCTGGGAATACATTTGGGTATTCTGAAACTACAAAAATTTCCTTAAGTTCTTTATCTTTAGTATTAATGATTACTGAAATCATATATACTATTCCTTGCTTTCGTTCATAATTAGCAACTTTCATTACTGATATGAACTTTATGGGTTTACATGGCTTATCTCCTGTAATCATTATTACTTCTCTCCAGTGGGTGCACAAATTTCTATGGAATTTTTATCACAGATAATTCGAGCATGGTTGTTTACTAACCAATCCATTCCTAACACAACATCGAATTCAACTAGTTTTATAGATAATAGGGTTGTAGAAAACTTATGACTTAACAGTTCTATTTCTATGTTTTGCATAACCTTATTTATTTTAACTGAATTCCCATCTGCCGTTTCTACTGTAGAAATTTGCCTAATGCTGGTTAAAGGTAAGTTAAGAGTTTGGCAGAATGAAGTATTTCTAAAACTTTGGTTTGCACCAGAGTCAAATAATACTTTTGTGTAAACATTGTGAACTAAGAACGTACCAGCTACCACATCTGGAATGAGCTCTGCTTCCTAAGCAGTCAGTTGGAAGGCTCTTACATTCCTTTTTGCTCCTTCTGCAGGTTTGGCTTTATTGTCAGATGGTTTGTTCAGTTTTGGACAATCTGGCCTAAGATGTCCAGCTTCTCCACAGTTGTAGCAAACTGAAAATTTCTTCCTCCTGCAGTCTTCTTCTTGATGCCCCGGAATTTTGCAAAAATTGCAATATCCTTTGCATCTTCCAAAATGCTTCCTTTTGCAAGAATTGCAAAATGGGCTAGTGGAAGATTGTCCATTTCCTTTTCTCTTGAAATTGTTATGGTTACCCGAACGGAATTCTTGGGTAATCTTTTGGGCTACTTCCTTCCTTCTATTTTCTTCTCTTGTCCGTACTAGTTCGCCAGTCAGAGTATTGGCTAAATCCACCGCATCATCAATCGTGCGAGGTTTCGCAGCCTTGACGATATTACAGATTTCGGAAATCAATCCCCAAATATAACGAGAAATAAGTACCGGCTCTGGCGAAGCCAGGGTTGGTACCACTCGAGCATACTCGAAGAATGTCGAAGTATACCCTCGACAATCTACATCCACCATTCGGTGGGTTAGAAACTTATTTGTCATTTGTTCCTTTTCATACTCGGGACAGAATTTTCTTTCTACAAGGCTCTTAAATTCTTCCCAGTTCATAGCATACGCCATTCTTCTTCCTTTTGCTTGTAACACCGTATTCCACCATTCTAGCGCCCCTTCTTTGAAAAGGTTTGACGCGTACATGACCTGATCATCCTGAGCACATTTACTTATGGCAATTACTGCCTCGGTTTTCTCTAACCAACGTAGTGCCGCAGTCGCTCCTTCATTGCCTGCAAACTCAGTGGGTTTACAAGCAAGAAATTCTTTATAAGTGCAACCAGGTGTTGCAGTTTTCCTTTTCTTAGGGAGCAGAGCTTGCCGTGGTTCATTATCATGATTAACATGATCATTGCCTCCGTTTATGCTATTACTGAAGTTATCTTCAGAAATACGTTTGCTAGGAACGATTTGTTGCGGTTCGATTGGATTTTTTAACAGCAGCAACGATTGCTGGAATAGCGTTGGCTATCCCTTGAGCAACTATTTCTGGAATAGCGTTGGCTATCCCTTGAGCAACGATATTTTCTATATCCTGCCTAGTCATAAATTGATCCCCCGGTTGTTGCTCAGATTGATTAACCTCATTAACTGGTTCATTATTAGCGTTTTCCATCTGATATCTAATTTATAGATAAATAATTAGTATAAAAGAAATAATCCAATGTTACAATTAATTGCACATAATCACGTAAACGAATATACAAACAAAATTGTAAATTTTCTAAAATTTTATTTGTTTTATAGATTATATCATGCTTCGATATACAATCGTTTTATTATTTATTTTATACATACTGATTTTACTATTACTATTACACAACCACAGTTCTATAACTCCCCTATCCTTTATCAGATGATATTCTAGTAACGGCGTTCCCTCTCATCGTATTTCCAGGAGATCTGTCCCCCAATCTCTTGGATCCTATTCCCAGCATCCATCAGTTCTTCGCCAAAGTGGCAGAGTTCAGCCATATTCTCGTTACTCATTGGTGGATTTGGTAAAGGTTCTGGATTGAACTGAGGAAAAAACTTATAGGGATAGTTTTGTAACTGTATTTCATTAGTCAACCATTCGCCTATTTGCGAGTGAATTGAAGGGTTTGGAATAGTTGGTTCTAAGTTCATTGGTAGTTGTGTTTCAAGAGAGTGAATAAAAACATTTTCATTAATAGGCTTAATAGTCTTATAGCTTGCCATTATAAAATCTACTCTTCCTGAGATGGTAACCCCTCAATTTGCCTAGAGCTTTCCCCAATTTCCATTTTCTTAGGCTTGAGTTTCTCGAGAGGTAAAGTGTTGAATTCTATAGGTTCTTCTATGTCTGGTATATACCTATTGAAATCTCTGGAAACCTCTATTCTTACTGGATAGAGATTTAAATTCTGAAGGGCGTCAGACAAGTTACTCATGCTGTTTAGCAAAATACACACAATTACTAAGTTAAAAATAATAACAAAATTTTATAGAAAACTTTTAAATATTATTTCATACTGGATAACTACCAAAACAACTAAAAATTAAAACACACTAAGTTTTATTTGTAAATTTATTTATTTACTGAATCAGGTTTCTGGTTTATATTTAATAAAGGTGTTAAAATTTAATTCAAAATATTTAAAGATTTGTATTTACTGCTACAGTGGTTAGCATATAAAGATGTGCCCATACTGTACACAATTAGTCAGATAATAAAACACATAATCATAAAATAGCAATTAATAAAAATTAAGTATTTTCTAAATACTTAATTGGCTTAAATCAATGGCTCGATCAGTGGCTCTGATACCACCTTTTTCTGTCACGGCCCCCGACCCGGTTTGACCCGTTTCAGGAGCCGCGGGATAGAAATCCCGTGGTATTTAATTAATTTAGTTTCAGGACTCAACCCTTAAGGTCCGTAAGAGTCATGAAATGTTGATATGGTTGCCACGTGTGGGACTAGCTCAGCTGAGTCGACAATTTCTTAAAATTCGAATTGCACAGCTATTTATGTGGATAAACGTAACTAGGAAATACCCCCCCCCTGAGTTTTAGGGGCCCTGATCCTGATTCTGATTGTTCTGAAAATTTTAGGGTTTGTGCAGAATCACTTGGGTGTCTCAATTAGGGTTTCCTATTGGTCAAATTAATTTAATAATTATGACTTTTTGATGAGAGTTGTTACATTCTCCCCACCTTAATAAAAATCTCGTCCTCGAGATTTACTGGAGTAATTGAGGATACTTTCGCTTCTTTTCTGATTCCAGTTCCTAAGTGTATTAGGGTCCTATCTTTGAATCCCACTTTACTTGAACTAACACTAATTGTTTGTGTTTTGAGAAATTTGATTTTTCTATCTTTTATCTGAAGAGGTTTCTCCACAAATTTTAAATTTTTCGTTTACCTTTATATCTTGGAGAGATACTACCAAAGATTCGTCTGATAGACATTTCTTGAGATTGGATACATGAAATATATCATGTACTCCAGCTAACTCTCCTGGTAGTTGTAAACGATAAGCAACTGGTCCTATATGTTAGATCACTGGAAATGGTCCTACGTACCTTGGACTTAACTTTTCTTTCTTACCGAATCTAACAACTCCTATGTAGATACTTTCAATAGCATTTTGTCTCCAACTTGAAACTCCAACGGCTTTCGTCTATTATCTGTATAACTCTTCTGACGATCTCTAGCCGTCTTCAGCCTTTCCTTTGTGATACTGAATATCACAGTCATAGTCACTTAGGATTTTCATCCATCTCCTTTGCCTCATGTTTAATTCTTTTTGCCCAAATATATATCTTAAATTCTTATGATCCGTATAGACAGTAAACTTACTTCCATACAGATAATGTCTCCAAATCTTAAGGGCAAAATTTATGGTTCCTAATTCTAAGTCATGAGTGGTATAGTTTTCTTTGTGTTTTTTTTTTTAATTGCCTTGTTGCATACGCAATTACCTTTTTGCATTGCATTAACACACATCTAAATCCTAGTTTTGAAGCATCACTGTATATTTTAAAATTTTTTGTTCCTTCTGGTAAGGCTAGGATTTTGTTAATTTATGCTTTAAGATCCTAAAGGCTTCTTCTTGTTTAGGTTCCCATTCAAACTTAACTGTTTTACAGATTAGCTTAGTTAATGGTATAGTTATCTTGGAAAAATTCTTAATAAACCGTCTATAGTATCCATCTAAACCTACAAAACTCCTAATTTCCATTGAGTATTGCGGAATCTTCCATTTGGTAATTGCTGCTATCTTAGCAGGATCTTACGTGAATACCTTCATGATTCACCATATGACCTAGAAATTGTACTTCTGGCAGCCAAAAATTCACACTTCGAGAATTTGACGTAAAGCTTCTCTGTTCTTAACAAAGTTAAGAGTAAATGCAAGTGCTGACAAGGTTCATCTTGACTTTTTGAATAAATAAGTATATCGTCTATGAAAACAATTACAAATTTATCCAAATACGGTTTACAAATCCTATTTATCATGTCCATGAATGCTGCAGGTGCATTCGTTAATCCAAAGGGTATAACTGTAAACTCGTAATGACCATACCTAGTCCTGAAAACAGTTTTAGGTATGTCTTCCTCTTGTACTTTCAATTGATGATATCCGGAACGTAAGTCGATCTTAGAAAAATATCTATTTCCCTGGAATTGATCGAATAGATCATCAATTCTAGGTAATGGGTATCGATTCTTAATTGTAACTTTATTCAATTCTCTAATACACATTCTCATCAAACCATCCTTTTTCTTAACAAACAACACTGTGTTAACCGATAAGGTGCCTTGGCTATCGGTATAGTTCCTGGAATTAAAGGAATTCTAAACTCTACCTCCCTATCTGGTGGTAATCCTGGTAATTCTTCTGGGAATACATTTGGGTATTCTGAAACTACAGAAATTTCCTTAAGTTCTTTATCTTTAGTATTAATGATTACTGAAATCATATATACTATTCCTTGCTTTCGTTCATAATTAGCAACTTTCATTACTGATATGAACTTTATGGGTTTACATGGCTTATCTCCTGTAATCATTATTACTTCTCCAGTGGGTGCACAAATTTCTATGGAATTTTTATCACAGATAATTCGAGCATGGTTGTTTACTAACCAATCCATTCCTAACATAACATCGAATTCAACTAGTTTCATAGATAATAGGGTTGCAGAAAACTTATGACTTAACAGTTCTATTTCTATGTTTTGCATAACCTTATTTATTTTAACTGAATTCCCATCTGCCGTTTCTACTGTAGAAATTTGCATAATGCTGGTTAAAGGTAAGTTAAGAGTTTGGCAGAATGAAGTATTTCTAAAACTTTGGTTTGCACCAGAGTCAAATAATACTTTTGTGTAAACATTGTGAACTAAGAACGTACCAGCTACCACATCTGGAATGAGCTCTGCTTCCTGAGCAGTCAGTTGGAAGGCTCTTACATTCCTTTTTGCTCCTTCTGCAGGTTTGGCTTTATTGTCAGATGGTTTGTTCAGTTTTGGACAATCTGGCCTAAGATGTCCAGCTTCTCCACAGTTGTAGCAAACTGAAAATTTCTTCCTCCTGCAGTCTTCTTCTTGATGCCCCGGAATTTTGCAAAAATTGCAATATCCTTTGCATCTTCCAAAATGCTTCCTTTTGCAAGAATTGCAAAATGGGCTAGTGGAAGATTGTCCATTTCCTTTTCTCTTGAAATTGTTATGGTTACCCGAACGGAATTCTTGGGTAATCTTTTGGGCTACTTCCTTCCTTCTATTTTCTTCTCTTGTCCGTATTAGTTCGTCAGTCAGAGTATTGGCTAAATCCACCGCATCATCAATCGTGCGAGGTTTCGCAGCCTTGACGATATTACAGATTTCGGAAATCAATCCCCAAATATAACGAGAAATAAGTACCGGCTCTGGCGAAGCCAGGGTTGGTACCACTCGAGCATACTCGAAGAATGTCGAAGTATACCCTCGACAATCTACATCCACCATTCGGTGGGTTAGAAACTTATTTGTCATTTGTTCCTTTTCATACTCGGGACAGAATTTTCTTTCTACAAGGCTCTTAAATTCTTCCCGGTTCATAGCATACGCCATCCTTCTTCCTTTTGCTTGTAACATCGTATTCCACCATTCTAGCGCCCCTTCTTTGAAAAGGTTTGACGCGTACATGACCTGATCATCCTGAGCACATTTACTTATGGCAATTACTGCCTCGGTTTTCTCTAACCAACGTAGTGCCGCAGTCGCTCCTTCATTGCCTGCAAACTCAGTGGGTTTACAAGCAAGAAATTCTTTATAAGTGCAACCATGTGTTGCAGTTTTCCTTTTCTTAGGGAGCAGAGCTTGCCGTGGTTCATTATCATGATTAACATGATCATTGCCTCCGTTTATGCTATTACTGAAGTTATCTTCAGAAATGCGTTTGCTAGGAACGATTTGTTGCGGTTCGATTGAATTTTTTAACAGTAGCAACGATTGCTGGAATAGCGTTGGCTATCCCTTGAGCAACTATTTCTGGAATAGCGTTGGCTATCCCTTGAGCAACGATATTTTCTATATCCTGCCTAGTCATAAATTGATCCCCCGGTTGTTGCTCAGATTGATTAACCTCATTAACTGGTTCATTATTAGCGTTTTCCATCTGATATCTAATTTATAGATAAATAATTAGTATAAAAGAAATAATCCAATGTTACAATTAATTGCACATAATCACCTAAACGAATATACAAACAAAATTGTAAATTTTCTAAAATTTTATTTGTTTTATAGATTATATCATGCTTCGATATACAATCGTTTTATTATTTATTTTATACATACTGATTTTACTATTACTATTACACAACCACAGTTCTATAACTCCCCTATCCTTTATCAAATGATATTCTAGTAACGGCGTTCCCTCTCATCGTATTTCCAGGAGATTTGTCCCCCAATCTCTTGGATCCTATTCCCAGCATCCATTAGTTCTTCGCCAAAGTGGCAGAGTTCAGCCATATTCTCGTTACTCATTGGTGGATTTGGTAAAGGTTCTGGATTGAACTGAGGAAAAAACTTATAGGGATAGTTTTGTAACTGTATTTCATTAGTCAACCATTCGCCTATTTGCGAGTGAATTGAAGGGTTTGGAATAGCTGGTTCTAAGTTCATTGGTAGTTGTGTTTCAAGAGAGTGAATAAAAACATTTTCACTAATAGGCTTAATAGTCTTATAGCTTGCCATTATAAAATCTACTCTTCCTGAGATGGTAACCCCTCAATTTGCCTAGAGCTTTCCCCAATTTCCATTTTCTTAGGCTTGAGTTTCTCGAGAGGTAAAGTGTTGAATTCTATAGGTTCTTCTATGTCTGGTATATACCTAATGAAATCTCTGGAAACCTCTATTCTTACTGGATAGAGATTTAAATTCTGAAGGGCGTCAGACAAGTTACTCATGCTGTTTAGCAAAATACACACAATTACTAAGTTAAAAATAATAACAAAATTTTATAGAAAACTTTTAAATATTATTTCATACTGGATAACTACCAAAACAACTGAAAATTAAAACACACTAAGTTTTATTTGTAAATTTATTTATTTACTGAATCAGGTTTCTGGTTTATATTTAATAAAGGTGTTAAAACTTAATTCAAAATATTTAAAGATTTGTATTTACTGCTACAGTGGTTATGATATAAAGATCTGCCCATACTGTACACAATTAGTCAGATAATAAAACACATAATCATAAAATAGCAATTAATAAAAATTAAGTATTTTCTAAATACTTAATTGGCTTAAATCAGTGGCTCGATCAGTGGCTCTGATACCACCTTTTTCTGTCACGGTCCCCGACCCGTTTGACCCGTTTCAGGAGCCGCGGGACAGAAATCCCGTGGTATTTAATTAATTGAGTTTAACAGCGGAAGTTTATTATCAGGATCTTTTTAAAACTGAAATATTTCCCGATTATTTTATTTCACAACTCGGGATAAAACCCCGGTAATTTACAATCATTTGATTTCACGAAGAAACCTTTTATTTTACAAAACATGTTTCTTTATTTTATCCTGAGCCACTTTCATAAGCTTGTAGTGCTTCACGGCACTTTTCCTTGGATCATAACAGATCACCTGAAACATGTTTGAAAAAGGTTTTGTCAGCGGGAAATACTGAGTGAATCATTCTATTTACATAAAATGATGCATAGTTATCAATTACAGCATAAGAGCGATTACAATGGCTTCTATCTTATTTTTTATCTGGCATTCTGTCACAATGGTGACAAGTCACAATGGTGACGATAGTCATTCCACTATTAGATCAATGAACCTAAATAGTGATGATTATCCCTAGCAGGTCAATGAACCTAACTAGGAGAAAATTAGTAATGTGCACAATACCCTACTAGCCAGTGATTCAAGATATCCATGACTTAGTCCCTGTAATTATAACTTTTAAAAATAATTTGAGGTATTGTAAAATAGTTGATAAAAAGAGAATGACTCACATTGCAGATTTAATTTGAGCAGAGTTTAGCCTACTGATTAGCCTTTTTAACCTAAATTTATAACAGGCACACAATTTTGGGTTAGTAATCAATACAGCATTTACGATAACTCACAAGATCAAACCCTCACAACGAATGACAAAGTGCGATACTTAAACATCCATCGAATTAACGACTAATGACAAAGTATCACCCTAATGTGGGCAGCACTTAAACATCCATTGGATTATTGATCGATCGGAAAATGAATCGTAATAGCGATCGAGTTAATACCCTGATTGCGGCGTCGATTAGTGATCCGTGTGTGTTAATTGTGGTAAACAGACTATAACTCGGCGTATATTTGAAATTTGTTCGTCGTTTCAGTTCCAGAATGCAAGTCCCAATGTCCACTATTTATACACGAATTTGGCTTAGCTTACGGACCGTAAGACTCAACCCTTACGGTCCGTAAGGGTCATGAAATGTTGATATGGTTGCCACGTGTGGGACTAGCTCAGCTGAGTCAACAATTTCTTAAAATTCGAATTGGACAGCTATTTATGTGGATAAACGTAACTAGGAAATACCCCCCCTGAGTTTTAGGGGCCCTGATCCTGATTCTGATTGTTCTAAAAAATTTAGGGTTTGTGCAAAATCACTTGGGTGTCTCAATTAGGGTTTCCTATTGGTCAAATTAATTTAATAATTATGACTTTTTGATGAGATTTGTTACAAAAGGTCATCACCCAGGCGGGTCCCATCATCAGTAATCCCACTACTGGATCCCCCAGCATCGCTAACAGTGGTACCTCCGGCACTAGTTGCCTCATGAACAGCGGACACTGTAGGCATCTCTTTCTCGGTGGCAGAAAATACGCTCAATGGAGAATCGAACAAGGAGGTGGGCATGACACTTGAAGGTAGTGGTGTGGACACTTGACTAGTTGTCACGGTCACAGCAGTTGTAGGCATGGATGGTGGCATGGTACAGCTGACATTAGCAGTAACACTGGCCTGAAATATTAGCTCGGAAAGGCTTGGCCCGCTAGTGGTGGAAGGCACGGTATCCACAGATGTCAAGAGGGAAGAAGACACACCCTCAACTTGAACCCCAGCTGAAGAACCTGCAGTAAAATCAGAAGTTCAGCAACATAGAACACGAAGTCCATAATGACACCCACAGACAAAATTACTTACCAAGGGGCATGGCGTAAGCGGTTTGCATAGCCTCGAAAGCAGTCAGGGCAGGTACAGTAAAAGTCTTGCGTTTTTTCGACACATGGGTCGGACTTGTCAACTCAACAGCAGCACTCCCAGCGGGTGCAGTCATGTTAACCGAGGAAGCAGCGGCTCCCGCGGCCATGTATTTCCTCCCGATGACCCTTATCCTGTCCGGTTTCTTCTCTATGGCAGCAGCGTTACTTCCCCCGCTGGGGGAAGGCAGAGAAATATAAGCAGCCGGGTCCGCCGTCACAGCTGGCAGTAAAAACTGCTCCAAAAGAACCTTCAGGACATCTGGTTCCTGTTCACCAAGCACGCGGTCCGCGGCTTTCAACGCAGCATGCCGCGGGGGGTCGACAAAATCAAACAAACTCCATTCTCCTGCAACATGTATACATGTTATTTCACACATAATTAACAAAGCATATGTAAGGCAAAAAGGATATGTACCTTCATCATCCCTCCGGAACGAAGGATACAACTTGATGTCACGCCACAGCAGGCTCATCCCCGCCATCACCAAGGCTCCCTCAGGGATTACCGTGCACTCGAAAGGGCGCCCACACAACCTTGTGTACAGGGCGTTTGCCACCAAAGCATCTTCTGGGGGACCTTCGTCTTTAACTTTGTCTTTCGGCCCCATCTCCCTCCAGTGCATTTCTCTGGGAATAACACCAGCGTCAATATAGAAGAATTTTTTCTTCCAATCTTTGTCCTTGGAGCTGGTAGGGATGTCTCTCAAGCAAGACACATCGGTGTCCCTCATTCGAAAGTAAAAAAGGGGGATTTCCATACAAGGACGAAAAAAGCCCTAAAAACGACGAGTTTAGGGATGTGCCCCAAGGCGATACAGGCAAACTCGAACTGTCGAAGCTTGACCAACCCCAAGGGGTGCAATTGAGAAATATGGATGGGGTAATGGTCAAGAACTAACTTGCAGAATTTGGTGATCGATAATCGAAGGTTACAAAACTTGGAAAAATCACTAAACAGAGTGATTTTACCCTTCTTCAACGGAAACGCCGTGTCTGTCTTCGACGGCAGTACCGGATTCCATTCTGCCCTAATACCATAATCTTGAACGAGATTGTTGTACGATACAAGTCCCCACTTGCAATAAAGGGCATCAGCACTCGCTTGGGCAGAAGAAGATGATTCGCCGGTTTTGGAAGCCATTTTCGATTCAAGAAGTTGAAGAACGTAGTTGTAAACAAAGGGAGAAATGAAATTTTAAAACCCTCAACGGGAACTCTATTTATACGGAAGGATAACTTTTTGAATTCGAAAAGACAAACGGATGGGAACACGCGTCAGAATAGGGAAGGTACAGTTGTCATCCTAATGATGAGTTAACTGTCACACCCTTTCCCATCGCCGCCATTTTTTTCAAAAAGTATAACGGTACCCCACTTGAGAAACTTACACTTAAAAGGGGAAATTTTGACTTTTTCTTTTTTAGTCCGATTTCATGAAACTCATTTCATAACTTCGGACTGGGGGGGCATGACGAGGTATGACCCGGATCGGCCAACCCGACCCGGTCATTACCTATAATTTCATTATAAACAATTAATTACACATGTTTATTCTAGAATGTTCTATTCTGCATGGATAAACTACGTAACCAAATCCCCAACTTTTTGGGAAGATCATGCAAATCCCTAACTTATTGGAGCCCATCCTAAGTTAAGGGAAACCCTAATGGTAAACTATAAATAGAGGTAAACATCTAAGGTATGGATCATCTTGCTCTCGTTTAATCTTTCTTTCTATACACTTAAACTTTCTCCCAAACCGAGACTTATTCTCACGCCGGAGGGTGGTTACAAGAATAACCCCATTCCTGTAACGAGTCCTAACGGTGTTCTGTTTTGCAGCTAGCAGTTTGGATCGCCAAGAGTTGAAGTCCTAGTTGGATACTACCGTAAAGGTCAGTGTTTCTTCAGGAAAACTGTAGGAAATTGGTTCAGTTTTCTACAAATTTCCTACAAATTCATGTTGTGTTGTGATTTTGCTTGAAAATTGCGGAAACGTTTTAGGGTTTTTTTTTGTTTCTCTTTTTTGTCACAAAAACTGTAGGAAAGTTGTAGTAAAAATTTAGTTATAGGAAATTTGTGGGAAACTTTTGTAGTAACAAATGAAGATTTCTAGTAGTGCACCCTAGCAAATGGTTCACCCTTTCGTCCGAAAAACAGAACGTGATGACCTAGCCCACCCGTCCAGAAGGAAACCTATAACTGCAAAAACCCTTGGCTCAACCCATAGCATATTGCTCCAGACGAGACTTCAACCCAGAACTACCCACAAGGAAAGCCATGGGACTACTACCGGACCTAATGGCCTTTGGTACACATTACTCGGAGGAGCTCTATAAAAAAGCGTGTCTAAATATCATTTTTACATGAAATGGAGAATCCATGGATATTCAACGAACATGGGTTGGGTATTCCAAATTACCAATTACATAAAATCATACTAGGTTAGGATATAATAGGAAGTTTTGCTGGCTAGAAAGTAATCTTGACCATCAATAGATTTAATCAAGGGCTAAGATTAAATTAGTGAAATTGAAGAGAAAAAAGAGGCGCGTGGGTTTGTGTAAGGGCATTCTAGTCAATCCAGCACAATAGTTTCTCTCTCCTCCAATCCCCCCCCCCCCATTTTTTAAACGTTAATAACTTTTTCATACGACATTATTTTTTTATACAAATTGCACCAAAAAACGAACATTTTTTTATCTTTAAGACGAGTATACTATTGCTATATTTTCGATTTTTTTTTAAACCCAGTTGCGTAAAACGCAATGGAAAAAAACTCAGTTGCGTAAAACGCAATGGAAAAAAAGGTAAAAAAAATAACTTTTTCTAAAACGCAATGCACAAAAAACACAAAGAAATGTCTTATTTCTAAAACGCAATGGCCAGAAAACACAAAGAAAATGTCTTATTTCTAAAACACAATAGCCTAAAAACAAAAAAGAAATTGTACTTTCTAAAACGCAATGGACTGAATATGTTTTACCTAAAACCCAATGCACAAAAAACACAAAGAAATGTCTTATTTCTAAAACGCAATGGCCAGAAAACACTTAAAATGTCTTTTTTATAAAACGCAATGGCTTAAAAACACAAAAGAAAGTGTACTTTCTAAAACGCAATGGATTGAAAACACATAAAAATGTGTTTTACCTAAAACGCAATGCACAAAAAACACAAAGAAATCTTTTATTTCTAAAACGCAATGGCCAGAAAACACTTAAAATGTCTTTTTTCTAAAACGTAATGGCCAGAAAACACATAAAATGTCTTATTTCTAAAACGCAATGGCCTAAAAACACAAAAGAAACTGTTCTCTCTAAAACGCAATGAACTGAAAACACATAAAAATGTGTTTTACCTAAAACGCAATGACTAAAAACACTTCAAAAATGTCTTATTTCTAAAACGCAACGACCAGAAAACACTTAAAATGTCTTATTTCTAAAACGCAATGGCCTAAAAACACAAAAGAAACGGTTCTCTCTGGACCCCACCAGGGGCTGCCGCCCCTTGGACCCCGCCCCCACGGGTGCTGCCCCCGGACCCCTGCCAAGATCGTAAAATGCAATGACTCAATTCAAAAACCCAGATCGTAAAAATGCAATTCAAGAATTTCTTACATGGATCGAAGCCGATTTCTTCAACGATTGACGAAATTTGAATGATAGAAACATTTATCAGTGATCGAATCGAACAGCTCGAGTGATTCGCTTCAAAATCACGGGAAAAATGAGATATTGTATGAAGTTAAACTGGGTTTTTTCCAAAAAAAAAATTGAAGAACACGTTGATTGGGTGTTTGAATAATTGATTGTTGACGAAAATCGCACTATAATGTAGTGATTATTGAGATAGAAAGTGAAAAAAATGTTGAAGATGATGAGTTTTGAAAATTGTGGGTTTTGAAGTTACTGGGGAGAAGAAGGAAGAAGAAAGGATATGATTGACTAAAATATTCTTCCTTTTTATTTTAAATTTTGCCACATATCATAATCCTATTGTTTCCTATTCTTCCTAGCCAAAATAAACTTCGTATTTGATCCTCACCCAATCATAATCATACTAACACTAAACACTTTTAATAATCTAATAATTTATTTAAGCAAATTGATTCAATGTTTGATGAAAATTGATTAAAGACATTTGTCTTCGTGGTCTCTACTTATATGCATATTATTATTTTTTTTTTTACTAAAATATTATATATTGTGTGATAAAAATGCAAGTCTAAAGGGCCTTAAAATGCAGTAGACTTAATTGAGAAGAAATAAGATAAGAATTTTAAAAGTAACGTGGGAAAGTTTGTTGTGGCTATTGAGGTGGTCTTTATCTTTACTAACTTTTTTTTTGAAAATTTTATCTTTACTAACTGCTTTCCATAAAACAAGCAGCCACAAACTTAAATTGACACGTGCCAAGCATGTAACACAGGACAAAACTTTGGTTCCTTCCTTATACGGAAAAGAAATCGGGTATACATGACTTATTTTATTAATAAAAATTAAGTCGATAAATTATTAAAAAAGCTTCAATTTTGAAGAAGCTATTAAGTCAATAAGTCATTTCCAAACTCAATCCTAAATACTATAAGTTCGTTTGTTTTTTTTAGTCCTAGCATCCATAACGTGTCGTTCTTCCTCACAACATGACGTTGTGACGGTCGATGTTGAGGAGGGAGAGGAGGAAGGGAAGACGAACCCGTTACGCCCATATATGGAGGCTGTGAGAGGAAGAGGGGAGACTGGGGAGGGGAGAAGTTTGTTGGTGTCCTTGAAAATAAGAAAGAAATCATCTTGGTAGGGAGCAGGGGCGTAGCTTAGTGCTAAGTAGTTAAAGCGGTCCAAAATCGAATAGCGGTTAAGGTTTGCTATATGATATATAGGTTATAGCGGTGGTATAGTGGTGATATAGCGGTATTTTTTTATACCATGCATAATTTATGTATTTTTATATATATTTTCAACATATACATTTACAAGTGGTTGACATAATCGGGGAATAGTATTGTCAAGTGGTTGGCCACTTTTGGCGGCCACTTTGACTTTTGTTTTTTTTTTTTTCTTTTTCCATATAATAGTTATTTATAGGTGATCCCAAATTACAATTGTATCCCAGGTGTAAAATTATGATTTCGCCCTCGATTCAAAATAAAATTTTGCTTTTGCCCCTTGCTTAAATTTACGATTTTGCCCTCAGTTAAAAAATACAATTTTGCCCCCAGTTCAAAATAAAATTATGGTTTTGCCCTCAGCTAGAGTCCTGCCAAGTTACGATTTGGTTCCCAGTTTAAAATTACGATTTTGCCCCAGCTTAAAATTACGATTTTGCCCGCAGCTAAAATATTACGATTTTGCCCCCATTTAAAAAAAATGGTTTTGCCCTCAGTTCAAAATATTATTTTACCTCCATTTTAAAATTACGATTTTACCTTCTCTAAAAATTGCAATCTTGCCATCGTTTTTTTTTTCTTTGGCAAAACCATGGTAGTGTTTTATTTTACTTTGTTGACTTAATTTTGTTTTTATTCATGCCAAACAGCTGCCTAGCACTCGCTAATTGGTCCTGACAAATTATTGTTTTGCCCCCAACTCTAAATTACACGCTTGTCATCGTTTTAGTTAAATTTTTTATCATAACTATGGTACTGTTTTTCTTTAATTGATTAACTTGATGTATCTTTTTTTATATCGTGTTATAGGTAGCATGTATAACTAACCGACATAAAGGCGTACATGTTATTAACCTAAGAAATACTCGGTTTAGCGCCCCACAACGCGGGCGGCGCATAACTCTAGCTGCCTAACACTGGCTCATTAGTCCTGAAAATTTACAGTTTTGCCCTGAGCCAAAAATTACGGTCTTATCATCGTTTTTTTTCATAGCAAAATTATAGTAGTCTTTTTTTAATTGATTGAGAATTATTCGGCCATCGCCACGCAACGCGGGCAGGGCATCTACTAGTTATATACATATACCATTAATTTTATTTTATTTTTATATATAAATTCACAAGTATGAGGACTAAATATAAACTAATGAAGATGGAGGGGGTTATATGTTTAAATACTCAAACTTAAATAACCCTAATCATCCCCACTTTCATCATACGCCGTTTTCCCGCTCCTCTTCTCTTCTTCATCAGGCATAGTACCCAGTTATCTCTACAATGGTTCAAAATCATGGAGCAACAACTGATTTTTGTTCGAATTAAGGTAACAATTCGTTTCACTTAACCGATTTGGTCAAATTTTGACTAATATCTAATCCAGTTTTGACCGATTTGGTCCGATTATAGGCGACTTTTGACCCATTTTTTCAAACTTTGACCTAATTTGACTTTGACCGTTATACAGGTTTCCAAATAGCGGGCTATAGCGCCGCTAATAGCGGAACCGCTATGAACCACCGCTATTTGGACCGCTACAAACCCAGACGTCCGCTAACCGCTATAGCGCCGCTATTAACTGCATAGGCTTAGTGTAAAGTGGGGGGTGCACCTGCTCCCCCGAATGTTTCGGTTAGAAGTGTAAAAATTTTCTATTTTTCGTTCGAAAATTTTAAAGTTATATAGGATTATCCCCCTAGTTATTTTGCCAAAATCTTTATACAATATTGGGTCTCATGACTTTAAGCTCGGCCACCGGTAGGGAGCAGCTTAAAGAAGTATTTTTGTTGTGTCTTATTTTGCCTAAATATTTATACAATATATAAATTGAGTCTCATGACTTTAAGCTCGGCCACCGGTAGGGAGCAGCTTAAAGAAGTATTTTTGTTATGTCTTATGTTAACTAAATATATTTATTCAATACACGAATAAAAACACATACATCAATCTATACACGAAATGCTATCATTTATCATGTTCAAATTATTATTAGTGGGAAAAGCCTGATACATAAGTGAAAGTTATACGCGAATGTTAGTCTCGTATCTAATAGATAAGCGAGTGATTTGTTTATGATATGATTATACAAACAACTCTAAAAAAGATATCATCGTAGTGTACTCTTCAACCAAAATCTTAGGAGTTTAATTCTCGTAGGGAGTCGTTATAAATATAAAATCAGTAATAGTAGTTTTTAGGAATGATATAAGTGTTCAATAAATTATTAAATTCCTAATTAATTAATGCATCCTACAGTTAATACAAGTTGCAAAAAATAAGTAACATATTTGGGCATCCTTTTGTTTTTTCCGACTTTTTACTCCTTTTCCTTTTTCTGCCCTCATGCTTTCCAAAAGTCGACAATGCATTGCATGGGTTCTTTAAAGGCACGTGCATGCACGGTATAAAATCTCACCAAATTATTTTAAGTCCAAATTATTTTGTTTAGAATTCGTTTTAACCCGTCTTTTTTTTTTCAAGCTTACTCACTTAATGATTATCGTCCTTCTAAATTATTCTAATCTAAAGGTCGACATGATTAGGGAACTGGGGGTGGTGCGTGATGGAACTCCCATCACTCGTGGAAAAATTTAGCACACCGCCGCCACCACCTCCCATCACTCGTAAACTTTATCACTCGTGGAGTTTTCCACGCGTTGATGTCCATTCCGTGATAATTAATGTGAGGGGGTGTGGGGGTTTATTGTTGGGTGTTGTGAGTGATGACTATCGCCACTAAAAAAGGTTGTGAGTGATGAAATAATGGTTGATGACATGACGAAACTTGATTGGATATTGTGAGTGATTGAATTTGTACCACCCCCAGTCCCCTTATGTACGCTTTTTAGGAGTTTTGTACTTTATATATATCTTTTGCTGATATTGTCATTGTGATAAGTCTTTATATATATCCCTTGTTGATAATTCGTCAGTAATAGTTGTTGATGATTCATGGGTGAATTCTTTACTCACATATGCTTGGTTTGCCCACGAACCTTCACCGAGTGTTATTTCCTATCCAACAGTTAACCCGACAAGTGAATTCATTAGTGAAAGTCATTTGATTTGTAATGAGATGGGATACATTAATCTTATTAATGTCTCATATCTTTTAAACTTGTGTTATAGGATGAACTGGTGCTGTATTATACGATACAACTTGTAAGTAAAATTATAAGAGAGCGTTTGATGTGGCCGTATAGTCCGTCCATACAAAGTGAACATGACTTCATCCGTAATAGCATCAATCGGATATACTTATGAAAACGTGTCATGTTTATATGGTAAAGAACTCAAATTTCAATGGCACTCGTCACTTACATGACCTCAAGCTCACTAAAGATATCAAACGACCATAACAGCCCAAAAACGCTTATAACATCTCTAACGTAATAAATAAACATTAATATGAAATCTCTATAACTAATAAATAAAAATAACTTGAGGACGCTTGTTAATATACTAGGCTATGTTTGGTTTTCTCGTCTTTCTCTCCTATTATTAAATAATGATATTAAAATAATATATTTTACATATTTAATAAATCTAATATGGATACCTATCATTTAATTATGCCTAGTTATTTAAGTAATAACTAAATAATTTTAAATTTTTTTTTTACCTAAACGCTTCTACTTGTCTCTCAGATATTTAATGTCGTTAGATAGTTTAAATATATGAAAAAATAGGTTGTATTCAAATAATCTAAGTTTTAGTTCTAATTTTTGTTTGTATTTTATTAAAAAAATTTGAAATCTTGTCATTTTCATTCCTGAGGGTCAAATTTCGATTAACGAAAGTCGCAATAAATTGCTAAACTCAAGGATGAAAATGACAACAAAACGCAAGCCTGAAGGACTCAAATGCAAAAAAAAACAAAAAAAACAAAAAAAAATCATTTTGAATTGAACAAGTAAAAATGACTAAACCTCATAGACAACTTTGGCTTTTAACTCTTTATACATTTATAACTACAATTTAAGTTAACTTGACTGTTAAAAAGTTATCTAAATAACCGAGTACACTCTAATTGAATTAACATTAATCAATTACATAAATCAAATTAATATCCAATTAAAAAAATATTTTAAAAATGAACTTAATAAAATTTGTAACTTTTACATCATATTTTGATAACTGTATACGTTAACAAATTCAGTTTTTTTATTAACTCGTATAATACACAAGTTTTTAAAAACATAATCTACATTAAATTATTAAATTTATACAACTCATGATATTCTTTATCTAGTTAATTAACTAATTAAAAAAAAGGAAAATCAACCGAACTACTAGCTCCAACCGATGCTTTCCACGTGTAATGTAATGACGATTGACGCCACCTTACGGAAAAATAATTTTTAATGTAATTAAATGGTTTTTATTTTTAATAAATATAATTTCATATATTAAAATAATTCGACCCCAGCATCTTGTGCTCTATTTTTTTCTTGACACATGGAAAAAAGGACATGGCTCGATTTGAATGTTAAGTTATCCAATTGGGACAAAAACGACATCAGTGACCTAATTAGAACACTTTTAAAATTTGGTTACTATTCTCTTAAATTTTTTGACTTATTAACTTATTGGAGCTAATAAGTCATTTAGAAAAGCTTGGAAAAGTTATTAAGTCAATAAGTCATTTCCAAACTCAATCTCAAACACAATGCGTTTGTTTGTTTTGTTTTGTCCTAGCATCCATAACGTGTCGTTCTTCCCCACAACGACGGTCGATGTTGAGGAGGAAGGGAAGACGAACCCGTTACGTCCATATATGGAGGCTGTGAGAGAAAGAGGAGAGACTCGGGAAGGGAGAAGTTTGTTGGTGTCCTTGAAAATGAGAAAGAAATCCGTCTTGGTAGGGGCAACTTAAAGAAGTATTTTTGTTGTGTCTTATGTTAACCTAAATATTTTTATTCAATACACGAATAATAACACATACATCAATCTATACACGAAATGCTATCATTTATCATGTTCAAATTATTATTAGTGGGAAAAGTCTGATACGTAAGTGAAAGTTATACGCGACTGTTAGTCTCGTATCTAACAGATAAGTGAGTGATTTGTTTATGACATGATTATACAAACAATTCTAAGGGCATGTTTGGCTAAGCTTTTCGAAACAATTTATTGACTTATTGGCTTTTTGAAAAGTCATAACCTCCAAAATGATGTTTGGCAATGAGGGTGTATGTGAGGAGAAAAAGCCAATAAGTCAATCACTCCATACTGACTTTTCCAAAATGATGTTTGGCAATGAGGGTGTATGTGAGGGGAAAAAGTCAATAAGTCAATCACTCCATACTGATTTTTCCAAAAAGCCAATAAGTCAATAAGTTGTTTCAAAAAGCTTAGCCAAAGATATCATCGTGGTGTACTCTACAACCAAAATCTTAGGAGTTTAATTCTCGTAGAGAGTCGTTATAAATATAAAATCAGTAATAATAGTTTTTAGGAATGATATAAGTGTGCAACAAATTATGAAATTCCTAATTAATGAATCCTGCAGTTAATACAAGTTGCAAAAAATAAGTAACATATTTGGGCATCCTTTTGTTTTTTCAGACTTTTTACTCCTTTTCCTTTTTCTGCCATCATGCTTTCCAAAAGTCTAAAGACAATGCATTGCATGGGTTCTTTAAAGGCACGTGCATGCACGGTATAAAATCTTACCAAATTATTTTAAGTCCAAATTATTTTGTTTAGTCTATTTTTTTCAAGCTTACTCACTTAATGATTATCGTCCTTCTAAATTATTCTAATCTAAAGGTCCACATGATTATGTACGCTTTTTAGGAGTTTTGTACTTTGTATATATCTTTTGTTGAAAGGTCCACATGATTATGTACGCTTTTAGGAGTTTTGTATTTTGTATATATCTTTTGTTGATATTGCCATGGCGACAAGTCTATATATATATATATATATATCCCTTGTTGATAATTCGTCGGTAACAGATGTTGATGATTCGTGGGTGAAGTCTTTACTCACATATGCCTGGTTTGCCCACGCTCCTTCACCGAGTGTTATTTCATATCCAACAGTTTACCCAACAAGTGAATTCGTTAGTGAAAGTCATTTGATTAGTAATGAAATGGGATACATTAATCTTATTAATGTCTCGTATCTTTTAAACTTTTATTATAGGATGAACTGGTACTGTATTATATGATACAACTTATAATGAAAATTATAAAAGAGCGTTCAATGTGTCCGTAGAGTCTGTCCATACAAAGTGAACGCGACTTCATCCGTAATAGCATCAATTAGATATACTCATGAAAACGTGTCATGTTTATATAGTAAAGAACTCAAATTTCAATGGCACTCATCACTTACATGACCCCAAAGCTCGCTAAAAATATCAAACGACTATAATAGCCAGAAAACGCTTATAACATCTCTAACGTAATAAATTAACATTAATATGAAATCTTTATAACTAGTAAATGAAAATAACTTGGGGACGCTTTTTAATATACTAGGCTATGTTTGGTTTTCTCGTTTTTCTCTCCTATTAAATAATGATATTAAAATAATATATTTTTACATATTTAATAAATCTAATATGGATACTTTTCATTTAATTATGCATAGTTATTTAAGTAATGACTAAATAATTTTTATTTTTTTTACCTAAACGCTTCTACTTGTCTCTCAGATATTTAATATGGTTAGATAGTTTAAATATATGAAAAATAGGTTGTATTCAAATAATCTAAGTTTTAGTTCTAATTTTTGTTTGTAGTTTATATACGAGTAAAATGTCATTGTCGTCGTTTGACCACTTTTGCGACTTTCGTTACTGAGGTACCATTTTCATTCAAAAAAATTTGAAATCTTGTCATTTTCATTTCTGATGGCCAAATTTTGATTAACGAAAGTCGCAATAAATTGCTAAACTCAATGATGAAATGACAATAAAACGCAAACTTGAAGGACTCAAATGCACAAAAAAAATCATTTTGAATTGAACAAGTAAAAATGACTAAACCTCATAGACGACTTTGACTTTTAACTCTTTATACATTTATAATTGCACTTTTAAGTTGACTTAACTATGTTAAAAAGTTATCTAAATGACCGAGTACATTCTAATTGAATCTTCCTATACTAATAAATGAAAATATTTTTTAAATTCAGTTTTTTTTTATTAACTCGAAATACTCATGTTTTTTAAAACATAATCGTACATTAAATTATTAAATTTATACGACTCCTATATATTAATTAACTAATTAAAAAAAAAGGAAAATCAACCGAACTACTAGCTCCAACCGATGCTTTCCACGTGTAATGTAATGACGATCGACGCCACCTTACGGAAAAAGCGTGAGTGCACAAAGGTGCATGAAACGTGAACTCAAATACTGAAAACTGAAAAGCGGTAGCACCACCACCGCTAACTGCACCTACAATCGTCCTTTCCGACGTCTCTGCCGCCGACGCCGACGGAGCCATAGCGAAGACGCCATGGATTTTCTCAAGCTAATCTGCCCTAATTCTCCTTACGTAAGCAATTAGTATCACTCCTTACGTTTAATTTTAACTATTTATCACTTGTAGCTTCTATTAGCGAGTTAATCGAAATTAAAACTTGTTTATAAACATAATAATTCATCTATGAAGTTGCAGTATTTTGATCATGCTCAGAAGTTAAGTGATCAGTAATTTGTTTACTCGAAGTAAGTTCATATTCAGTATAGATAGACTGATTTTGTTGTTTGTTTTGAAAAGGAGCTTCGATTATAATCTGTTTGCCTAATATAGTTTTGTAACTTTATGATTTTATCAGTAAGTTAATTATCAGTAATTTGTTTACTCGAAGTAAGTTCATATTCAGTTTAGATTGATTTTCAAAACTATGACGCTCTTTGTTCCGAAAAGGAGCTTCCATTGTAATCTTTTTGTCTAAGGGGCTGTGTTTAAGCTCTTAATGGTTCAGATCTCTTACTGATTCAACACTTAATGGTTCAGACCGTTTGTTTCGCGAGCAGATGTCTAAATGGTTTAGATATTTGCCTCTGAATGGCTAAGCATTATGCTAAAGGGCTGTTTGTTTGCCTCTTAATGAGGCTCTTAATGGTTCAGACCTTTTACTTGTTCAGCGCTTAATGGTTCAGACTGATTGTTTCGCGAGCAGATGTCTGTTTCGCGAGCAGATGTCTGAATGGTTCAGACATTTGCCTCTGAATGGTTAAGCATTATACTGAGTCTGAATGGTTAAGACCTCTAATCTGAATTAGTCAGACATTTGCCTCTGAATGGTTAAGCATTATACTGGCTCTTAATGGTTCAGACCTCTTACTGGTTCAACACTTAACCATTCAGAAGTTGCCAAACAACCCCTAAGTCTGAATGGTTAAGACCTCTTATCTGAATTGGTCAGACATTTGTCTCCGAATGGTTAAGCATTATACTGGCTTTTAATGGTTCAGACTTCTTACTGGTTCAGCACTTAATGGTTTAGACCTCTTACTGATTCAGCACTTATCCATTCAGAAGTTGCCAACCAGCCCCTAATATAGTTTTGTAACTTTTTGATTTTAAGTTCATAACAGCTAAATTGTACATGTTTATCGAGGATTTTATACAATTTCATCAGATATTTAGATTGTTGATTTGGAGTTGTGTATTGCAACGCAGTGGATAAGAAAATTTTTGGTTATAATTGTTGACAGGATACAATAATGTAATAGAATCTTCTTAGAGTTGCTTTTGTGTGTGTATGTTTGATGGTGAAACTCATCTAATATTTTTATAAAATGTTTTGTTATATCATGTTACTTAGATTACATGACTAGAACTCTTATTTTCCTCCCATTTGATAGAATAACTATATGGAAATGAAATTGTAGAACTTCTGTTATTATTTCAATTATTATGTTTTTACAGATCATAAACAAAATCACTTGATAATTGAGCACTGTTTGAAGCATATTTTACCTTTAGTGATATTTCTAAAGTTATTCTAACCCTGTTCCTTGGATCAGATATGGGATGGAAATGGAATTTCAAGATGCGTAAATGACATATATCCTTTATCTTATGGAAATTTATGTTATATAAATGATCAACATAATAAAAAGATGCACACAAGGTGTTATCTTACTATACTATATTGATTGTACTTTCTTAACAAGATTCACTATTCTTGGTTTTGGAGCAAGTATAATAACGGTTATCATAGTTGTAGCGCTTGTCATAACCGAAAGAACTACTAGAGGACGTAGAAAGGTAACAAGTGCTTATTGCTTTTCAAATAAATCAGAGGATGCAATATGATGCACTCATGTCATTTTTCACTGCAGATATACCTGTATGAGAAGGTCTTCTTGTTTCTTTTACCTGTAATTGGGGCATGCATAGCATGCTTCGATATAACTATGCTTTTAAGTAACACAAGAAGGGGTCATCCTGCTTTATATCACGAGTGGCTCCTTAGATGCTCTCAACTCTTAGTTTGGGTAAGGCTTCCATTAATGAACTTAATTCTTAATATAGATGTCCAATTTTCTGATTTTAACTGTTTTTGGTGCATACTGCAGGCGACCATACTTCTTGTCTCACGGTTTGATTGCTGGTTATTTGTCTTATCGAATTGGGTATTGTGTTATTGGTGGATCATGAAACTGTTCTTAGGGATCCCAATTTTGCAAAAAAACTTTTCTTCTGTGAAGGTATTTACTTTTGTCTTCATATATGCAGCTACATTCTTCATTGTTTTAGCTTATTTACACAAAAATAGAGTAAAACACTTTATAACTTTGTATTATTAACTTGAAGTCTTTTTCTCCTTTAAATTCATATTGATTGGCATAGCCTCAACTTTCTTCATTTGCTTCCATTTTATCTATTTGGATTGTAATTGTCAAAAACTGCCCAAACAAGAATCTTACCGTCAAATCTTATTTCTTTACAAAGACATCAGTTAAATTACAATTTATTTTTCTGCAGGTTTTTAGCTGTGTTAATGAGAGCTTAATAGTTTTAGTAGACGTGCTGTTTTGTATCCTGATTAACGTTATCCGAATGAAGCAGATATCTCGCAGGAACAGGTAATCTAATCCATAAGTTTTGTAGAGTTAATTATCCGGAACTTACATAAAAAATAGTATCATACTTCTTTTATCACAATTTTAAAAGTTAATTATCCGGAAATTATATAGAAAATACTCTCATTCCTAAACTAAAACTTGATTCTTACTTCTGTCATATTTATGATCTTTTATTTTTTACTTTTTATCTAACAACCCTGTAGTTCAATGGAAGAGTCACTGATTTCCTGTGAAATGGGCACCGATGACCATTTTCGATCAAATCCCGTACGTATTATTGTACTTCTTGATCCTTTTTTAAGATGTAATGTTCTACAGCAAGATTTACTAGTATCAATGTAACAATACCTCATTATTCTCTATTTTGTAATAGGATAACTTATGTGTCGTTTTCCTTGTTTATTAAAGGGAGTTCTTGCTAGTTTTTGGAATCTAATGACATTCAAAACTATAAATCCGGTCATGGAACATGGTGCGAAGAAGCAGCTTGACTTTGACGATTTGCTTCAGTTACCAATAGACATGGATCCTTCGTTCTGTCATGATTCGTTGCTTAACTGTTGGGAAGATCAAACAAGGCGTAATGGCTCTCATCCTTCTTTGTTTTGGACAATTTGTTATGCATATGGATGGCCATATATGTGTTTAGGCCTGTTAAAGGTACTATTAGAAACAATCTCCTAACTACATTCAAATTTTATATTTCTTCCATATTTCATACTTCATAAATTCAGGTACTAAATGACTGTCTTGGTTTTGCTGGACCTTTGCTTCTTAATATGCTGATTAAGTATCTTCAAGAAGGTTAATTTTTGTTATCTTTTTCTTTTGTAGAATGACAATGTATAGTTCATCTTTTACTAAGACTCATGACATTGATATTATAATGTTTTATTCTTTTTACATTCATCATTTATCTGTACAGACCTACAGGCCTGCTCTTGTACTAAACACATTATATGTTACAGTAGGAGCTGGGCCCACAGGTTCGAACACACTGATGATTATGCATCTTGCTTCTGCTATCTAACATATTTAAATTAGATATGCGAGTAATGTTAAATTCAAGAGTTCTATGTTCTCATTAACACTTTCAAAAATGGAAATTGCACTTTCATTTTGCTTCTAACACATACCATGTGAACTGCCTCGATTGATATTCCCATTAATAACCATTTGTTATAATAAACAGGAACAGGGAATTTTGATGGTTATCTCCTCGCCGTTTCTCTTGGCTTGACTTCCATTTTGAAGTAAGTCTTATGCTTTTATTGTGGTATTACCATATTACATCATTAAAACAGGTGACCATATAGTGCTTCTAACTTACCAGAATCAGTTCAGATACCCAATAACATAAACTCATGTTCTATTCACTTGTTTGTTCATCAGTGTACTTTTTTTCATTAACTATGCAAGTTATGAATGTAATCTTGATGATATTGTATTGTATATGTACTTCTTACTATTTTAATACGAGTTATTTTCTGATGGTGCAGATCTTTTCTTGATACTCAATATACATTCCGGCTTTCCAAATTAAAGTTGAAGCTACGTTCTGGTCTTATGACCATTATATATCGAAAGGTAAATTCTTCTTCTCTGTTTTTTGGTTTTCGGTTATAGAGAGAGAGACACATGTATATATGTATGCATGTATATATTCCGTAAAGTTGCCCATTGTGTATTTCAGTGTCTCCATGTTAGCCTGGCATATAAAACACAATTTTCCGAGGGAGAAATCCAAACATTCATGTCGGTGGATGCGGACCGAACTGTAAATATGTGCAACAGTTTTCATGATATGTGGAGGTCTTTATTATTATTTTTTTCACATTTCAAGTATATAATAAAGTAACAATTTAAGAAGTGTTATTATTTGTACTGACTTGACCATCTTAAACAATTTAAACCTTTCAGCTTGCCGTTACAAATTGGAATTGCCCTGTATTTGCTCTATACACAAGTTCAGTTTGCTTTTGTTGCTGGAATCACAATAACTATTTTGTTGATACCAGGTAGAATGTTCAAATTTCATACTTCTTTGATGTATCATGTATGATATCTTTGTAACGCGTTATTGTTTCTGATAAAGCTCTAATCATATAACGATAACATGTACAGTAAATAAATGGATTGCTGAAATGATTGCCAGTGCCACCAAAAACATGATGGAGCAAAAAGATGAAAGGTGTGTGCCACTTTGCTAAAGTATTCATAGTTTTTAAAAGAGTAAAATGTCATTTTCGTCCCTGAGGTTTGGCCACTTTTGCGACTTTCGTCCAAATGTTTGTTTTTCCTCATCTGGATCCAAAAGGTTTGAAATCTTGCCATTTTCATCCGACTCGTTAACTCCATCCATTTCCCCCCGTTAAATGTGGGGTATTTCCATCTTTTTAGACAATTTGTTATTAAAATAACAAACACTATAAGAAATAAAGATCCACCCCTGTTGACTTTTTCCCCACCTAAACCCTTGTATTATCACAAAAAAATGTATAAAAAGACAAAATACCCCTGACTAACGTTAAAAAATGTCATATTGTCCTAAACCCCGGGGACGAAAATAGCATTTTACTCTTTTTAAAAAACCAACTTGCTTTTCTTTTACAAAGAGTATTTTCTTGAGAAAATCGTATCTAGAAGTGCAGTGATGGAGTTATATGTTCAATTGTAAGTACATATTATGAACTGTAACAATTTTACAGGGTTAGAAGGACCGGAGAACTATTGACATATATTCGCACCTTGAAAATGTATGGTTGGGAGCTTCTTTTTACGAGTTGGTTAATGAAGACAAGATCCCTAGAAGTCAAATACTTATCAGTAACAAATTCTCTCTCCAAAACTATATAATTGATATAGATGACATTTTTGAACCACTTATTTATGAACGGGTCAATTTGGGTTATGTTTTATCTAAGGATCAAGCGAATCAAAAGTTGCACCCTAAATCATCTTACTCAAAGTTTATACTATTTTTTAAATAAGATAAGTTTTGTAATCATTTTGCTACACTAATTTGTACAAGAAGTCAATCCTCTTCTACGAAAAGTGTTACAGGTCAACCAAATCCTAAAAATACTCGTTTTTAGTCAAGTCAGTTTTGGAAAATTATCCAACTGGCCCGGCCCGGTCATGTTGCCATCCTTAATGTCTGACATCTTAATGCAGTTACTCTTACTGTCTGGTATCTTTTTTTTTGTTGTAGACAAGAAAGTACTTGGATGCATGGTGTGTATTCTTTTGGGCAACAACGCCAACTCTTTTTTCTTTATTCACATTTGGACTCTATGTGATTATGGGAAATCAACTAGATGCAGCAACGGTATAATAAACACTGTTTTAATGCATAGAGTTACTTGTGGTTTTCTTATTTAAATACATTACTTACAGGTGGTATTTTTGACCCATTCACTTTTTAATGGGTTGATCCTGGGTTATATTTTAAATCTCGAGGGTCAAGCGGATATAAGAGAAAAATAAATTAAAAGTTTTCATATCAAATGGCCTGAACATGTAAGATGAGATGAAAGTCGCCCAAAGTGGTACTTTAATGCGCAAAACCTCCTAAATCATTATTATAAAAGCTAAATTGTTACACAACGAAAAAGTTTGTATCATATCTAACACACTAAGTATTAATAAACGAGTCAAAAATATTTGACCCGTTACCGACCCCACTATCCGCTAAGCGTAGCTTTTTTACCCTCTATTTTGCAGGTATTTACTTGTCTTGCTCTATTTAACAATTTGATTTCCCCGTTAAACTCATTCCCATGGGTCATCAATGGGTTGATCGATGTGAGTTGTTTACACACCCTTAACAATTTGAGATTTCAATTTACAGAACTATATTTAATTTTTTTGTCAAAATTTATCCACAGGCGGTCATATCTACAAGGCGGTTGAGCAAGTTTCTCTCATGTGTTGAACATGAATCATCATCTTGCTCCAAAGAACTTTCTAATTTTACATCTGATGAAATGGATATTGTTATGAAAGATGCTTGTTGTGCATGGTCAGTTGAACAGGAAGTCAAGGAGCTGATTCTGGATCATGTCAATCTTGCCATTCCAAAGGGTTCTCTCGTTGCAGTTATTGGAGAGGTCAAACCTTTACTTAACATTCCTAACTATAGGTAGACAACGGGCCCTGTCGGGTCAACCCGGGTTTGTATCAGATGGGTAAATTTTTAAGGATCGGTTCAAATGGATCGGGGCCAGCTCAACCCGCTAACATTTATTTTGTCTATTATTTCAGGTAATTAGTTTATTAAATGCGAGTATGAAAACGATAATAACAATATTAATTCAAGTTTGTTGAATACAACAATATAGAAGGTTATAAACACATGATTATGCCATGGGCTAGTTTCAGCTCGTTTTCACTTGAACTGATTGAAATCCCCCCTCCCTATTTGCTTTTAGTCATATTTTCATGATATACTGTGCATGTTTATGTCCTATCTGAAAGAGGTTTCAATTCGTATATAAGGAATATATTAAGAAAAAACCATGATATACACATCCTGCTTTATACATTAGCTCATAGATGTTTAGTTACTGTTATAGTGTTAACACAAACATAATGAAGAGTAAAACAAAAGAAATTTGTTTTACATTCTAAAATATATATTTATTAAAAAATATATATTTATTAGAAAAAAAATAGTTATTTAATATATTTAGATTTAGTTATGTATACAAACAAGATATACAAACTAAAAATAGATTTGATCTAGATTAAATGAAATCAATGATTCAGTATGTCACTTATTAAATACATGTTGAATTCAACATAAAGACATGCATGTTTGCAGGTAGGTTCAGGTAAATCATCCTTGTTGAATTCTATCCTGGGAGAAATGAAGCTTATCAAGGGATCTATATATTCAAGAGGATCTGTTGCCTATGTCCCACAGGTTAAAAAAACAAATTTAGCTAAACATTTAATTTTCAAGCTTTTCTTCAATCATAATTTTCAAATTTAAACTCTCCTTTATTTGGAGCTGTAGATTCCCTGGATTCTCTCCGGTACCATCCGGGATAACGTCATATTTGGAAAGGACTATGATCCAATAAGGTACTGTTCTCTCGGAACTAACTGCTTCTAACTGTATATAAACTGAAAACTAACTGGAACTGCTGATGTGGCAGTGGCAGTTGTCTCAACAAGCCTGTAGTTGATACTAACATATAAAACTTTATTCTTTTTACAGATACTCTGCTGTTCTAGAGGCATGTGCTCTAGACACAGATATTTCACTTACTGTCGGAGGTGATATGGCTTATATCGGAGAGAAAGGGGTAAACCTGTCAGGCGGTCAAAGAGCTCGTTTAGCCCTTGCCAGGTGTCATCATCTAATTAGTTCTGTTTTCAAATAGCATTTGATGATTATATGCAAAAAGGTTATTTCTTATGTTTATGATAAAATGATCAGGGCTGTATACCATGGATCTGACGTAATCATGCTGGACGATGTCCTTAGTGCGGTTGATGCACAAGTGGCTTCTTGGATTTTATCAAATGCTATCCTTGGCCCTCTTATGGACCGAAAAACACGCATTCTTTGCACGCATAATATTCAGGTAATGACTGTATGTCCTTGCTAGAGTTGGTGATTTCGGCTCAATGAATGGATCCATTCGAGGGTTGTTTTCTTTAACTAGTCAAACAGGTAAATTTAATAAAAGGTTAGGTTTATAGAAAACGTCATAAATCTTACAGGTAAAAGTCGTCCAAAGTGTATTTATAATGCATACAACCTCCTAAAAGTAATGTTGATTATGATCAATATAATACAATTTCAGCCCCAGTTACTTATGAGCACGTCAACTCGGGTTTTTTTAATCTGTAGAGGCATAAACAGGTAAAATAAAAAGTTAGGAAGGAAATTGATCAAATGGTTTGAACATGTCTTATGGATTGAAAATCGTCTCAAGACTATTTTTAATGCATAAAACCTCATACATGGCTAAATAAATTTATCCAAAATATTTGATTATGATTGAAATACAACTTTATTATCATGTTTGAGACACTTATTATTTATAACAAATTTGGACAAAAATCGTTCTTGGTCAACATGTTACCGAGCCGACAGCCCATTTTACCACCACTACTAACAACCTTTTTCACTTTACAGGCAATATTTGCTGCAGATATGGTTGTTATAATGGACAAAGGACAAGTGAAATGGGTGGGAAGTCCAGCCAGCTGTTCCAATTCACCATATGCGTCATACGTTAGATCTGAAAAACTTAATACCTCTTCTGAGACTAAAACACAAGTAGAAACTGGAGATACTTGTATGAGAGTCCAAGAGGGTGACGTGGCGGAAAATGAAATTATAAATATTGTGGACCCCGCTGATGACATCATCAGAGTTGAAGAGAGAAAAGAAGGCAGAGTTGAAACAACTGTGTACATGTGAGTCCATGTTCCGGAAATTATCGTTTTGAGAAGACGAGTAGAGGTGACAATATGGGTTGGGTACCATGTCAAAATGGGTTCGGGTTGTAACGCTTCAGGGCCGTTCCAACCTTTTTAGAGACCCTAAGCGAACTACGAAGTGGGGGCCCTAATTTCGCCCATAAACTCTCCTCCAATCCCGATGGACCCATCGCCATGGATGATTACCGTTACGTTTTTCATCTAGTGATAGCCTATAGCCTAGAAATTGAAAGCAGATTGTGATGGGAAGTGGGAACGATGATTGCGGCTGTATTTTAGGGGGTTTAGGCCGCTGAATAATGATGATTAGGTCGATGGTTGTTGCTATGTTGTAATAGCTGAAAATTAATGTGAAATTGGCTTTGAAACTGAGCCTTTTTTTGCTAAACAATATTTACTTTGGGTTTCTTCAATGAAAAACTAGTTTAGTTTTGAAATAAACGTATTTATTTGAGCCTAACACATATACTATATATAAAACTTTCTAAAACTTGGAAACCCTTATTTTATGGTGGCCCTAGGCCCGTGCCTAGATTGGCAAGTCTATAGAGCCGGCCCTGTAACGCTTGATTATCTAGTATGGATCGAAACTGCTGGGTCAGGTTGGGTTGACTCGCTAGTACTTTTTGTGCTCATTTCTTTGACTCGCTACTTTCTCATATGATGCAGGAATTATGCTGCATTTTCTGGTTGGTATATAACAGCGATAACATGCCTATCAGCACTTCTAATGCAAGCTTCCAGGAATGGAAATGATCTGTGGCTCTCTTATTGGGTTGATACAGCTGCATTAGAAGCCCATCCAACATCCTTTTATTTGGTAATTATATTGGTTGTTAATATCAGTGTTACATTCTCAAACAATATAAGGAGATTTAGTGAACGGGTCGAGTCAAAATGACTAGAAAGAAAAAGTTCTTTGAAATAAACTTCTTTTCATATAACTTCAGTGGAATCTTATGCTGCAATTAACCTAGAGATTGAAAAATGAGTGGGTTTGGGTCAAAGCCAAACCATGATGGGTCGTGTTGACCTGAAATACTTCTTTTATTCAAGAGTAAAGCACACAGATGGTCCCTGTGGTTGGCCAAAATTTTGTATTTGATCCCTAGCTTTCCGAAAGTACATGGATGGTCCCTGTGGTTTGTACTTTGTAACACATTTAGTCCCCTACTTTTGCCAAAAGTACATGGCTGGTCCTTGTGGTTTGCACTTTTTAACGCATTTAATCCCTAACTTGGAAATGCTGAAACCTTTAGATTTGTTAGTTGGGGATTAAATGTGTTACAAAGTGCAAACCACAGGACCATCCGTGTACTTTTGAAAAGCTAGGGACCAAATTCAAAATTTAGGTTAACCACAGGGACCATCCGTGTACTTTACTCTTTATTCAATATCCGTGGGAAAAAATTGGGTTTGTTTTCCTTTGTTTATATATGTTCTTGTTTTGATCATTAATCAACAACTGAACATAATCTTTTAGTATTTTTCAAGTTTTCAAACTGTATAATATTATTATTTATTCCATATGAGGCTGCAGATGAACAATTGCCTGACTTGCAAAAGAAGATTAACCAACTTTTAATTGACACTGCAGGTTATACTCTGTATCTTTTGTACAGCAAACTCCTTTCTTACTCTAGTTAGAGCTTTCTCATTTGCATACGGAGGCTTACGCGCAGCAATTCATGTGCACAATAGCCTATTGAAAAAGCTCGTTGATGCACCAGTTTCCTTCTTTGACCAGACCCCAAGTGGAAGAATACTTAACAGGTAACACAAGCTGTTCTAGAGGGGGAAATGTGTCCTTTTTTTACGGGTTGGAACGGGCCAGCTCAGGTGGAGTTGACCCGACACACTTATTTATCCTTTTTTTTTAATTCCATGCATATTTTTTCTTAACTATGATTACAGAATATGTTATTATAAATATTATTAAAAAAACAACTTGTGGTTACTGTAGCATCCGTCAAATGGTCCTATGTCAGATCCGTGCTATAGTAACTTTTTTTAATTTTTTTTCTTTTAATTTAACTTGTACATTTGCACACCCTACACATTAATTATTTACACTTGCACCCCCGACACTTTAATCAAGTTTTTTTCCTTTATCAATTTACGTTTCTACCCCTGAACTTTGATAGAGATATCATACGGCTCCTGAATTTAATAATTATTTTCCTTAAACCAATTTATGTCTGTATCCTTGAACTAAAATATAGTTAACATACGGCCCTTGAATTATAATAACGTAATTTTCTTCTTTTTGTAACCATTTTTTTTATTTTTTATATATTTAATTCTTTTTTATTTAACTTATTATAATTGAAGCTGACTTTTGACTTCAGACGTGTTTACTTAACCGTGCAGCTTGTTTTCCTATTTGACTCGTTGTATATTAAACGTAAACCGAATTGACCCGTTCACAAATCTAAATTGCCACTTCTACTGAAATTCCTTTGATAAGATCAATATCACATTTTTTTATTGTACATGTTGATTGTTTTTTTAGGTTGTCTTCAGATCTCTACACAATTGATGATTCTCTGCCATTCATCCTCAATATTCTTCTTGCCAATTTTGTTGGTCTCTTAGGGATTGCTATAATTTTGTCCTTTGTGCAGGTAATTGTTTAATGAAATAGAGTCATTGTTCTATTTACATTAATACCTTTTTATATTAATTGCTATTAACTTTGGTCATTATTCATTTTTGTGTGTAGGTCATGTTCTTGCTTCTCATTCTGCCGTTTTGGTATGTCTACAGCAAAGTGCAGGTACCGGTTACATGAAGAGTAACTCCTGTCAACATATTTCTCATACAAATACTTAAATAGATAAAAACTAAATAAAAAAGTTGACCCATTAGTTATGAATGGGTTGATTTTGGCCGTGTCAACCCAGTCAGGATGGCTGGTTGACCCGTTTAACCCATTTATATCATATTATATTTTTTTACAATATATTTTATGTCATAAATAAAATTGAGTGTGTATTTTATGCCATAATTTTAACTTAAAAAGAGAAATTGACGTAATATTTTATAATTTAAATGTAACTGTACTATATATATATGTGTTTTTATGCAGTAAATTTTAATTTTAATATACTAGTTTGCGGAAAAAATTATTGGGTTGAACGGGTCGTGTTCGGGTCAACCCGTGAATATTTGGGTCGTGTTCGGGTTCATATGTATGACATGATTTTTGTGTTCGGGTTCGTAAAAAAATTTTGGGTTGGGGTCGGGTTGAACCCGCGAACATGAGCCGTTTAGCACCCCTAATACTAACCAGTTCAAACTAAAAATGACCCAAGCCCAGGTAAACGAGGGTTTTTCTCAAATAGTGTTTTTTTTTCTTTTGGAAAAAGGCCTCCAGTTTTTAATTCGCTTTAGGCCACCAAAATGGTTGAGCTGGCCCTGAACTAATGCATAACACACACACACACTCTTCCAGTGATGCAATGGTAACACTGCTAAATACACGATTATTCAGTTTTACTACAGGTCAACATCACGTGAATTGAGAAGGCTGGACAGCGTATCACGATCACCCATATATGCATCATTCTCGGAGACACTTGATGGATCATCAACTATCCGCGCTTTTAAATCCGAGGTGAAACTGTTGCCTTTGAATTTGGTTGAGTAAAATGCCATTTTCATCCCTAAGGTTTGGCTCTTTTTGCGACTTTCGTCCAAAGGTTTGTTTTTCAGCATCTGGATGACTGGATCCAAAAGGTTTGAATCTTGGTATTTTCATCCGACTCGTTAACTCGATCCATTTTTTAACGTTAAGTCAGGGGTATTTTCGTCTTTTTAGTTATTTTTTGTGATGATTAAAGGGTTTGGGTGGGGAGAAAGTCAACACATGTGGAACTTTATTTCTTATAGTGTTATTTATTTCAACAAAAAATGTCTAAAAAGACATAAATGCCCCTCATTTAACGAGAAAAATGGAAGGAGTTAACGAGTCGGATGAAAATGGCAACATTTCAAACCTTTTAGATCTGATGCGGGAAAACAAACCTTTGGACGAAAGTCGCAAAAGTGGCCAAACCTCAGGGACGAAAATGGCATTTTACTCAATTTGGTTTTATACAAAGTTTTATCAGGCTAGGAAATTAGGTAACCAACTTATTTTAGGCTAGCAAAAACTATCAAAGTTTCAAAATTTTCGATCTAAGGTAATTACCTAAGAAAATCTATTTTCAGGAGCGACATTAACAAAAATTCTACATGGTCAAAAGTTAACGACACATTAGTTACAGCGTCACATTTTACGGGTCATAATAATTTTGTTTTTAATTTGGTTCCCTTGAATCAAAATTTTTGAAACCTTTTGTGCGACAAGCAATAGTTCCTATGATCGTTTCCAGTAAAAGAAAATCATGTTACTAAGTAATGTTCTTTATCTGTATACAGGACCTTTTCTTGTCTAGGTTCATCGAACACGTCACAATGTATCAGAAAACTTCTTATTCAGAGACTATAGCAAGCCTGTGGCTGTCCTTACGCCTACAAGTATTCCTCTAAAACTTGTATTCGATGTTGCATTTTAAGAAAATGCTGTAAGCTTATATCTTATTGTGTATGGCCTCAGTTCTTAGCAGCTTTTGTTGTATCTTATGTTGCGGTGATGGCGGTTATTGGAGCTAACGGGCATCTTCCAATCAATCTAGGTACCCCAGGGCTGGTAAGTCCTCAATTTTCTGAGTTCACACCATTTAACAAAATACTAGAGGAGGGAAATGTAGGCCCGTTTATATAGATGGGTTGTTTGAGTTGTTATATCTCCAATGGGTCAAATAAAAATTTTAGTTGAAAGGGGAATGGGTTAAACGGGTGGAAAGTTGTCCATAGTCTATTCTTGACGACCTCCTTAATCATTTTTTTCCAAGTTCTATATTATTATTATGGGTCAAGTTATTCTACAAAGGCTTCTTATTGTAAGAAGTGTAAGAAGGATTTATAGAGTGACAAGTGTCCAATAACCTAAAACTAAACCCACTACATCACCACCAAAAACCTAAACACCCACCCCCCCCCCCCACCCAAAAACCTAAACCCCCCCCCCCCCCCTACCCACCCAAAAACCTAAACCCCCCACCCCACCCCACCCCCCCCCCCACCCCACCCCCCCCGCAAAAAAAAACAAAAAAAAAACTATACCTCACCAAAAAAACCCTCAAAAAACCTAACCCCCCCCCCCCCCCCCAACCTCCACCCCCCAAAAACCTAAAAAAAACCTAACCCCCCCCCCCCCCCCCCCCACACCCCCCACCCTCCAAAAACCTAAAAAAACCTATCCCCCCACCCCCCAAAAACCTAAAAAAAAAATATAAAAAAAACTAAACACCCACCCCCACCCCCACCACCACCCAAAAACCTAAACCCCCACCCCCCACCCCCTAGGCAAAAAAAAAAAAAAAAAAAAAAAAAAAAAAAAAAAAAAAATTTTTTTTTTTTTTTTTTTTTGGGGGTGGGTGATGTGGGGGGTAGGGGGTGGGGGGGTTGGTGGTGGTTGATGTTTAAGTTTTTTTTTTTTTTTTTTTTTTTTTTTTTTTTTTAGTGGGTTTTTTTGTGTAATGGGTTTTTTTAGGTTATTGGACACTTGTCACTCTATAAATCCTTCTTACACTTCTTACAATTAGGATCCTTTGTATTTGATCCTAATCCTTATTATTATTGTAATAATATTTTTTTGTAACCACAGTTAACATATTAACTATTTATAAAAAAAATTAGAAATGGATAAAGAACGTTCATGGGCCAACGCGACCTGCTTGCTAGGAGTGTTCAAAAAACTCGCAGCTCGCTCGGAGAAAGCTCGAAAATTGCTCGGTTGTAAAGAGCCGGCTCGGCTCAGCTCGATTTATAAACAAGCCGAGATCGAGCTAGGCCTGGCTCCGCTCGTGAGCTCACAAGCCGGCTCGAAGTATCTTATGTTATATAGATTAATCAATCTTAATTTTAAATGTATTAAGATAAAAAAAAAAGATGTGGGAGAGGTTGGAGTGTTAACATTTTAAGTTTAATTAATCAATAACATATAAAAATGGGAAAATAAACAAAAATTATATATATAATACTCTTAATATGCCTTTTGGTCTTTAAAATATTAGAAAAATAATAATGGTACATATAGATATATGTATTATTTTTATTTATTTTTGTTTTTTATGTTATAAATATCTGTAAAAATGTTTAAAAAAAATCTTAAGTTTTTTTAAATTAATGAACCGGCATGATTTGGCTCGAGCTGGCTCAACATTTTACGATCGGAGCTCGAGCTAAATTTTTAAGCTCGATTGAATAAACGATTCGATCCGAGTTGGCCCATTTAAGTTCGAGCTCGAGCCAAACCTGGCTCGGCTCGATTACCACCCTACCGCTTGCTTTGCCCCATACCAAAATGACCTGTGTCAACCCAAACCCGTTTTGACCCATGACCCAAGTTGCCCGACCAACCCATCTTGCCACCTCTAGAAGTTATTTTAGTCATAGTTTTTAAATCCAACGTGACAACTTTCTTAATTTTTGCATAAATAACATGATTTTAACATCACAAACTGTGTAAACAGGTAGGTTTAGCACTTTCCTATGCAGCTCCAGTTGTATCTGAAGAACCAAAGAATCGTGTTTAGGCCGGAGCCTGTAAACGAGGGTTTGGATCTTGTGAGAAAGCTGGAAAAACAATCCTGCAAAACAGAAAACCGTTAGGCTCGCCGCAGAGATGGGAGGGCCCCTCTGCGACCACCCTCCGGCGTGAGGATAAGTATTGGTAGAGAGAGAAAGCAAGGACGAAGGTTCAGAAAATCGTACTTGGCTTTGTACTTGATGGGGTATTTATAGTAGTCAACTGAGATGACATCATCCGTCTTGACGCACTTGAATGGAGGTTCGTCTTCGGAGGTTTTTATTACGGTACGGACTAGTCTTAGACGTCCGTCCAAGTGGAGTCTGGTTCGTCTCAGGGATCATGTCCGGCCTCGGACATGAGTCTTCAAGTCCCCCAGTTTGGTAAGTCTTTGTAAAGACTTAGCAAACTATTATTTCAAGCTTTTTGTCCTATTCGGATGACGTGTCGCCGTTGGAGTGGTCTTGAATTGATGAAGTGGCATATTTTGAATGGTGTGGGTGACCATTATTGTTTTGACCGTCAGTCACCTGCTGGTGACGTTAACGAACCCCGCATTGGAAAACGTGGGAAGTGACGGTTGACATGACAACCCCACCACCGACTTACTTCCTCTATAAATCAAGTTTTTACCACCTCATTTTTACCCTCTCTTCCTCTCTTTTTTCATCTTCTCTGCTGTTATCCTCTCTGTTCTCCTCTTCTTCTTCAAAGAAAGGTGCGTCCCTTTCCTTTTCATTTTTTAAAGATATGGCTCCTGGAAAGGACAATCTGTCGGAGAGCGTGAGCGTGCTTACCCAACGTCAGTTGGATAAGTTCATTAGTGATTATAGGATTCCCTTAGATCTTCACCCGGTCCTTCCTTCCGAAAGGGAAGCCATATACCCATTACGTCAAGGGAAGTTTTCCCTTTATACTCGCGTCTGTAATTTTGCGAATTATAGGGTTCCTTTCTCTCGCTTTTTGATTAGGGTTTTACAATTTTTTAGGGTTCATATTAGCCAAGTTAACCCGTTCGGCCTTAGCCGTATCAACCATTTTGAACTTTCTTGCCGAGCCCTAGACCAGAGGCCGGATCTAAATGTCTTTCGATATTTTTATGAATTTATTACGGCCGGAGATTGGTATACATTCGCACATCGAAAGAATGTTCCTTCCCCATCCTCCGGCGAGCGATCTAGCCTTAAAAATTGGAAGGACAATTTTTTCTGGTTGGACGATCGCTGTTTACCGGAGGATATGAGGTGGCGTTTCAAAGATCAGTCGATGTCCTTCGATCTTGACGAAGATATTGTTTTTAACGAGAGTCTAATCCGTGCCCTTGTTGAACATAAATCCCCTATTCGTCCCCTTCCCGAGCATTATCTTTGGTTAGGCCGAGTTAGTTTTTCTTGGGCCCAAGGGGATAGGGATTGGCCGATTATTCGCCGGAAGAGTGATCGTAAGTTCCGGTCCTTCACATCCCCTTCGGCATTATTTTGTTGTTTTGTTGACCTTTGCCTTTTTGTTTGCAGGTGTCGTAATGTCGCTCCTTGATGCCCTGAAGGTTCCGACCACGGATGTATTCGATTTTGACTTCGAAGAACAAGGTGAAGATGATGTTCCTTTTATGAAGCAAGTGGCGTCTTCGGCCCAGCCGATTCGTCCGGAGGTAGCTCAAGACATGGCTGAACCTTCTGTTGCCGAAGCAACTTCTTCTATTCCTCAGGACGTACCTGATCAGGTTGCTGTTGAGGCTACTTCTTCTATTCCATTATCTCTGAAGGGTGCTGAGGGCTCGTCCGGATCTAGAACTGGTAGGAAATCTTTTCTTGATGATGTGGATAGCGATCCGGAGTTACATACTCTGGACGAGGCCTTGCAGTATCGTCCTTCTTTAAAAAACAAGGATGTTGTGTCAGGTGTGGATTTATCAGGAGTGGTTTTAAAGGCTCGCTCCCATAAGAGGAAAAAGAATGAATCGGTTCAGATTCGTGCTACCGATCCTCTTCCATTTCCAACATCGAAGAAAGCAAAGAAAAGTTCTCATTCCGAAGGTAATGTGCTGGAAGAACTGGACGAACATCTTACTGGAGGTAAATTTTCTAGGGAAGAAGCCGCTTTGGCTCGTTTTAAACCAACTCCTGCGTATTCAGGTTTTGTTCCTGACAGTGAAGTGGAAAGCATGGAGGTTGAGAATCCGGTGGTTACGGATAAGGAGAAAGGTCATGGTGAGCCGAAAGTTGTTACTTTTTCAGGTACGCATTTGGGCTCATCTTTGGGTCCGGACTGTTTTTTGGATGATGAGGAAGATCAAGTGTCTTCGCTTCCCCCATCCTGGTTCGGACCTGAGTTGATGTCCTTTTTTCGATATGCAGATTTGTTTTCGGATGACATGGATATCGATCCAGCGATTGCTGAGGAAAAGTTCATTCCTGATTGGGATATCCGAAACAAAGATTCGGTGATGGATACCTTGGTGGCTAGGACTATGCTTTTTAATATAAATACTCCGATAGACCATGCGAGGAGCCGGAAGATGAAGAATCCAGATCTGGGAGCTGCGGTTCTGACCAACCAGGCCCAGTCAAACATCTTTGTGACGGAGTTGTACCGTAGGTGGGTGGAGGCGGAGTCAGGTAGGGAGGATTTGGAAAAAGAAAACCGTTCTTTGAAACGAAGGGTTGTGAAAACTTCAGATGCGGAGAAGAAAATTACTCAACTGACCCAAGATCTGCAAACTCAGCAGGAGAAAGTTAAGTCCTTGACTGCCCAGAATCAGTCGTCCCAGGCGACTGCTGCTGCTGCCGCGGAAGACAGGGACAAGATTTCTTCGGAGTTCAAGGCTTTTTCTGAATCAATGAAACAGAAGGATGAAGAGCATAAGGTGGTGTTGGCAAACATGGAGGATTCTCTTAATAAAGCGCGTCTTGCTTATGAGAACATGTTGGCTGGTACGTCTTTTTTCTGGTTTTAACTTGTCTCTTGGTTCCTGTTTTTCTAACACTTTTTCCAGAACGGGACGCGCTTAAATCAGGCGAGGCTGATTTGAAGGAGCGTATAGAGGAGATGAAAGGGCGCGAGGAAGAAATAGGGGCGGAGAATGTTTCTTTGAGAGCCAAAGTGGAAGATCTTCAGGAGACGAAGGTTTGGATGCTTTCAGAAGGAGCTCAGCTTTTGGCTAAGAACATCCACAAGGGTCCGGAGATGACTGCCGCAGTGGCTGGAGTTAATAATGCAATGAGTGCGGTGGGCATCAACTCCGGAGTGCACGCTGGTTATGTACATGCTCAGAAGAAGACTGCTTATAAAGACGTTCCGGTTTTGAACCGTAATGCTAGGGAGGAGCTGAAGGCAGCCGTTACTTGCTTTGATACTCTTAAATTTCCGGTGATAGAAGACCTTCCGAAGCTTGTTGACTCGCCTCTTTCCGAGATTAAGAAAGCTCTTCGCTTTGCAAATGACGCCTCTCCGTAGTATCAAGGTGGACATGCCTGGTTCTTTGGGGCATGCACCTGTGAAGTTTGTGATTGATTTAGATTTCTTGGAAGGTGGACATGTCCGGCAATTTAGGGCATGCACCTTATTTAGGATGAATGTAATGATGCTTTTACCAATGTTTGAACAATTATCCTTTGTGTATAGTATTGTAATCTCCGGTTTATACAAGTCCGGTGAATTTTCGATGTAAACACTTGTTTTTACATGCGTCCATGCTTTGTGTATTACATTTTTATGTTTCTAGAACGTTCAGTTTTGAAGTACGGATCCGATTTGTCTTGATTTTGTTAGGATAATTTTTTAAGTGAAGGAAAAGCACGAACGAGGCCAGTTCGTCCTTACCTTTTAGGGTTAGTATCCCTAGTTCGGCCGAGAATAACACTTGTTGCAACGTTTGTTAAAGATAGAAATTTTATTCTATTTTCTTTTCCGGAGTTTTATATTTCTCCGATTGACATAGTAAAAACATTTCGTGCAATCCGTGGGTAAAACCCTCCACGGTTTCTTGGAACTTATAATTCATTTGGTGCGGGCATATCCATCCGCATTACATGGAAATAAAAAGAGTGACGGTGGCCGTAGCCCCGTATTACAATCTTATTAAAATAAGAAACTTTTTTAAAGAAAACATTTCTTTAAGTGGACTCCGTTCCAGGTGCGTGGAATGATGGTTCCATCCATTTTCTTGAGTGTGTACGCACCATCCCTTCCTGCGGTGTTAATCAGGTAAGGACCTTCCCACTTTGGGGCCATTTTTCCGGAGCCTTCCGCTAAACTTGCTTCGTTATTCCGCATGACGTAATCCCCAACTTTGAACCGGACCTCCTTCACCTTTGAGTTGTAATGTTTTTCCAACTCTTGTTTATATTTAGCTTCTCGGATTGCCGCGAGCTCTCTCCTCTCTTCGGCTAGATCCAAGTTCAGAAGGAGTTCCTGGTCGTTTTCTTCTTGATTCAGCTGCATGCGTGGAGTGGGTATCCCTACCTCGGCGGGAATAACTGCTTCGGTGCCGTATGTCAGGCTGAAGGGTGTTTCTCTATTGCTTGTCTTTGGCATCGTTCGGTGAGCCCACAAGACATGCGGCAGTTCATCGGCCCATGAAACACCCTCCTTTCCCAAGCGTTTTTTAATGCCTTCCACGATGCTGCGGTTGGCTCTTTCAACTTGCCCATTGGCTTGGGGGTGGGCTACCGAAGCAAAATTCTGTTCGATACACATCCTTTCACACCATGTCTTGAACGGTTTTTCAGCAAACTGCTTTCCGTTGTCACTGACTATGCACATCGGCATCCCATATCTGCACACTATGTTTTCCCAGACGAACCTCAGCACTTGCTCCCCTGTGATGGTCCGGAGGGGTTTTGCCTCGACCCATTTCGTGAAATAATCAATAGCTACCAACAGGAATCTTACCCCTCCGGTGGAGACAGGGAAAGGACCAACAATGTCAATCCCCCATTTCTGGAAAGGCCATGCCGATGTTACCGGAACGAGATTGTTCTTAGCTCGGTGGCTAATGGGAGCGTGCCGTTGGCAATCTTCACATGACTGAAGTTCGTTTACTGCGCTTTGATGCATACCCGGCCAGAAATATCCCGCGTTCATTACTTTAGCTATGACCATCCTCGGTCCAGCGTGGATGCCGCATATTCCCCAGTGGATTTCCCTTATAACGTAGCTAGCCTCTTCGGGCGTTAAGCATCTTAAGAGCGGACCTAAAAAGGTTTTTCTGTAAAGTTTTCCATCATGGATCTGGTATTGCAGTGCTTTGACCTTTAACTTCCGAGCCTGAGCTTTGTCTTCCGGGAGCGTCCCTTCTTTTAAGTAATCCACAATCGGAGTCATCCAGGATTTTTCTATCACAGAGACAGACATGACCGACTCCGTCTGTTGGATGGCCGGGGTTTGCAGAGTTTCAACTAAGACTTCTTTGGAGAGATGACAGAATGCTACGGATGCAAGTTTACTTAAGGCATCGGCCTTTTTGTTCTTACTCCGCGGTATGTGCACTATCTTGCAGGAATCGAAAGAGGAGATTAAACTGTTAACTTGTTGGAGATACCGAACCATGTTACCCTCTCGTGCTTCATACTCTCCGCTGACTTGATTGGCTACCAATAAAGAATCAACATGTGCCAGTACGGAGGTTGCGCCTGCTTTGGCCGCGGTTTGGAGACCTGCAAGGAGAGCCTCGTACTCTGCTTCGTTGTTTGATGTTTTGAATTCGAAACGCAGGGCATAAGTGTACTCTATCCCTTCTGGATCAATAAGGATTAACCCTGCCCCGGATCCCTCCTTACTGGAAGCTCCATCCGTATATAAATTCCATACCCTTGGTAGGGCGGGTTTTTCTTTGGCGTTTTCTCCAGTTGGAACCTCCGTAAGGAAATCTGCCACCGCCTGACCTTTCACCGGTCCTCTGGTACGATAAGTAATGTCGAAAGCGCTAAGCTCAATTGCCCATTTCGTGAGACGTCCGGAGACCTCCGGCTTTCTAAGAATTTGTTGGATCTGGAGGTCAGTTTGTACCTCTATGTTGAAAGCTTGGAAGTATCTTCGGAGGCGTCTTGAGGCGTGTACCAAAGCGAGTGCCAACTTCTCGATCATTGGATACCGGGTTTCGTAATCTTTCAGGATACGACTTACATAGTACACCGGGATTTGTACTTGATTCCGATGTACTACAAGCACCGCACTTATGGCAAAATGAGACGCGGAGAGATATACTGTGACAGTTTCTCCGGTGATAGGAGCGGTTAAGGTGGGCAGGGATCCAAGACAGACTTTCAGCTCCTGAAACGCCGAATCGGCTTCCGGTGTCCATTCTATTTGACCTTTTCCGGTTCGCTTTTTTAAGACATTCATGAAAGGAATGGAACGATCTGCCGCCTTTGAGACGAAGCGATGGAGGGCAACGAGCTTCCCGTTCAGCGACTGAATTTCTTTGACAGTTTTAGGGGGTTGCATGGAGACTACCGCTCTGATTTTTTCTGGATGTGCCTTGATTCCGGACTGGGTTATCCACACACCGAGAAACTTCCCTTCTTCTAAACCGAAAGAGCATTTCTTTGGATTAAGTTTAAGATTGATACTCCGAAGCCTGGTAAAAGTTTCGAGTATGTCGTCGATCATGTGATCTTCGGCCTGACTTTTTATGACCAAGTCATCCACATAAATTTCTAAGTTTCGTCCAATCTGATCCTTGAATGCCTTATCCATCAGCCTCTGATACGTAGCTCCGGCATTTTTCAACCCAAACGGCATCTTGGTATAACAAAAAAGCCCTTCGTTGGTTACGAATGCTGTCTTATCTTCGTCCTCTAAAGCCATCTGTATCTGATGATAGCCTTTATATGCATCTAAGAAGCATTTTAGACGAAAGCTGGAGAGGGAGTCAATCTTTAGATCAATCTCTGGTAAGGGATAACAATCCTTCGGACATGCGTTGTTTAAATCGGAGAAGTCTACGCACATTCTCCAGGTTTTATCTTTCTTGGTGACCATTACTGGGTTAGAAACCCAGGTCTGGTAACGTACTTCCCGGATGATTCCGGCGCTTAATAACTTTCGTACATCTTCAGAGATTGCTTTGTTTCGGGCTGGAGCCATGTTTCTTTTTCTTTGGGCTACTGGTTTCGCTGAATGCGAAACCTTTAGCTTATGCTCGGCCAGGCATCGAGGAACCCCCACCATATCGGAGGTTTGCCATGCAAATACATCTAGAGAATTAGATAAAAGCTTCCACAACTTCTTTTTAGTACGCTCAGGGAGTTGAGCTCCGATTGCAATTTTTTGCTCTGGGAAGTGCGGATGAATGGCCCATTCTTCGGTGAGGAGATTCGGAGACTTGTCAGTACCCTTGCTTTGTCGTACTTCTGCCACACAAATTGTAGATTCAGAGTGCAAAGTTGCCACACCTGCTTCAGTGGGGAATTTTAGTGATCCGTGAATGGTAGAGCTGATGATACCGAAGGCGCACATTCCGGGCCTTCCTAATATGACATTATGCACGGACCTTGCTTCTACCACTAGATACGTCAGATTTACGGTTCGCTTGAAATCCCCTTCTCCCAACGTTGTTGGTAAGGTTATTTGCCCCATAGGCTGTACTACTTCTCCGGAAAAACTTACCAATGGCATTGATACTCGGATCAATTTTGCTTTGGTCTGCGGGGCTAGCTGTTGAAAACACTGCTTATACATGATTTCGGTGGCACTGCCGCTGTCGACATAAATCCTCCGGACCTTGTGACCTGCTATGATCGCAGACACTATGATTGGTCCGTCCTTGATTTCTTCAGGATTAATGGGAGGGAAAGCAATGGGTTGCTGCATCCAAGCGGCCATATGGTGACTGGACCGCTTGATGCCTTGGTTACCTGCTTTCCTGATCATGCCAATTACTGGTTGATTGTTCGGATTATCCACCGAATTTCCTGAAGACTTTCCTTCCTTTACTTCTTTCACCAGGTGCGACAGCTTTCCGGATCGTACTGCTTTTTCTATTTCTTGCTTAAGGGACCAGCAATCATCAGTGTTGTGACCTCGAGCATGATGATAGTCACAGTATTTCTTGGAGTTCTTATCACCTGGGTTTCGGAGCTTCGGTGGAGCGGGGAAGTTTGACCCTTCCGCACTAAGAATTTCACTTGGAGTTTTGGAAAGGTCTGACAAGTTGTAAAATCTTGATCCGGAGCTTCTTCCACGTGGAGGTCTGTCGTTCCTGTTGTATGGGTGTGATCGCCCTCTATTACTGGACGGAGCTTTATCGAAGACGGACCCACCATTTTTCTTCCAGGAAGACATCTTGTGATCTGACTCCGGAGCTGGATTGCATGCGTTTTTGCCTCGAGCAAAAGCTCTGGCTCGCTCCATGAGTACCTCCATTGTCTTTGGGAGATTTTCGTGTAATTTTTCGACCAACTGATTGTTCCGGACTCCGTGACAGAATCCGGAGATCCTCAGCTGATCAACTACTCCACTAATCTGCATACTCTCCCGGTTAAACCGGTCAATGAAGCTATCCAAAGATTCTCCGTCTCTTCTCCGAATGTTGTGAACTTCGGTGATTTCTTTGGAGTAATGCCTTTGCTGGCTGAAATTTTGGAGAAATAATCTTCGGAACTCTTCAAAATCGTTTATCTCACCCTCATTCAACGCATCAAACCACACTCGAGCAGCTCCGGTGAGTGTTTGCGCGAACATAAAACACCAAGCTGGCATCGGCCATTGTTCTACCCGTGCGGCTCCGTCGAAATCGAACATATGATCATCTGGATCAGTTGTGCCATCATATTTTTTTACTGTAGTTGGCATTTTGAGCTTCGGAGGAAGCTTGGCATGTGTGAGGCGGGCGCTAAACTTTGACTTGGCGGTCATAGAGACTGGGTGATATGGTTTAGTGAGTTCCGGATCATTAACTACATCCATCTGAGCTTCATTTCGTATGGCCATTGCTGGCGAGGGTCCGGACGATCCCTGGACATACCCTGTGTAAGTTTCTGAGGTGACAACTGTGGAAAAGGTTGGAGAGGTAAACATCGTAGGGCCCATGGTCCGTATCGGAGTTTCTTCTTGAAATAACCTGGTTCGTAAACCGAGGATTTGTTCATCTCTAGCTTGTTGCGCCTTCAATCGTCGCAGAAGGCTTGCGTTTTTGGAGAGAAACTCCGCGTCAAACTCGGATGTTTGTGAAGTAGGAATTAGAACAAAAGGCAAGGTTGTTCCTGGACCTGAGCTTAAAGCAGCTGAGGTTATGGAAACAGTACTTGCTGGTGCTGTAACTTGTGTACTAACAGTTGTAGATCCCAGATTCACAGAACCTGAGGCCGCCATTTGTCAGTTCTTTGCTCAAGAAATTCACCGGAGTGAAGGACTAAGAGCTTTAAGATCGGATGGCGCCAATTGAAGAACCAAAGAATCGTGTTTAGGCCGGAGCCTGTAAACGAGGGTTTGGATCTTGTGAGAAAGCTGGAAAAACAATCCTGCAAAACAGAAAACCGTTAGGCTCGCCGCAGAGATGGGAGGGCCCCTCTGCGACCACCCTCCGGCGTGAGGATAAGTATTGGTAGAGAGAGAAAGTAGAGAGAGAAAGCAAGGACGAAGGTTCAGAAAATCGTACTTGGCTTTGTACTTGATGGGGTATTTATAGTAGTCAACTGAGATGACATCATCCGTCTTGACGCACTTGAATGGAGGTTCGTCTTCGGAGGTTTTTATTACGGTACGGACTAGTCTTAGACGTCCGTCCAAGTGGAGTCTGGTTCGTCTCAGGGATCATGTCCGGCCTCGGACATGAGTCTTCAGTATCATTGTTAGGAAGCTTTTTAACAAGTTTCACCGAGACTGAGAAGGAACTAGTCTCAGTTGAGAGGGTTCTTCAGGTCTGAAGAGAACTACTTTTGCTTGTTAATATTTACTATCATACGTTTTTTTAAACATTTAATTGTTTTCGTTGTAGTACATGGATATCCCTCAAGAAGAACTTCAAGGACACAACATGTTGGATGCAAATTGGCCGTTTGATGGACAGATTGAATTCCATCATGTAACACTCAGATATATGCCGTCATTGCCTCCTGCAGTTCGTGATCTTAGTTTTACAATAGCTGGTGGAACACAGGTTTGTGAATCTAGTAACATATTTGTCGTTTTTAGCAGGGGTGCTAAATGGGTCGTGTTCGCGGATTGGCGGGTCCAACCCGAACATGACCCGAACCGCAAATCGTATCAGATATACGAAACCGAACATGACACAAATATTTGTGGGTTGAACCTAACACGACCCGTTTAACCCGATTTTTTTTTTCATTTTTGATTGCATATTAATATTTAGAATTCGAATTAAAACTTTACAGCAAGATACATAAACAATTGTTTATAACACGAAACACCAACCAATTTAATTTATAACACGAAACACACGTTGGAATAAATATAAAATATATGTAAATGGCTTAAACGGATCAACCCGTAGTGTTGACACATACCTGACCCGTTTAGCTAAACGGGTTCGCGGGTTCAACCTAAAACTGGTCTGAACCTGTTTAGACTAAACCCAAACCCGTGAATTCGTGTTAGGTTCGTGTTGTGTTTTCAGATCGTGTAAGAAATTCACACTCTTATTTTTTTATGTACTATGTATTTCCAGTCCCTAAGATTATTATTCTGTGCAGTGTGTTTGTTGTTATTGATCCTAAGTCAATGTGGCAACATGGGTGGGTTGGATTTTTAATAATGGTTTGGGTCGAAACAAGCAGTATTAGTACTCGTATCATTACAATAATAATGGTTGTGTTAGGTACAATCACAAAAACTACATTTTTACAATTATAATCTGAATTTTTTATAGAATGCAATAGAACGTTAAATGTTTGCATCATTAAATACACTCTCCGCATGTTTCCACCATTCTCTTCTTAACAAGATTTTTTTATTTGGCCCTTTTGAGATTAGAACAGCCTAAATCCACCCCTACATTATTACAATTTGGTCCTTCTACTATTTGTACCATAACAAATTGGCACTCATAATCCTGAGATTAATGTGGTTTCTGAGCAGGTAGGAATTGTTGGAAGGACAGGTGCTGGCAAATCAAGCATCTTGAATGCGTTATTCCGCCTCAACCCGATATGTGCAGGACATATTATAGTTGATGGCGTAAACATAGCAGACATTTCTCTGAGAGATCTTAGGTCGCGTTTTTCGGTTGTCCCTCAGACTCCATTTCTTTTCAAAGGAACTTTAAGGTAGAATCACACACATTCAAGTAGTAGTCAAGTAGATGTAGCAAGATGAGCTAGTCGGGCAGTTGGGTAACGGGTCAAAAGAGGTTCTTGTTAAACAAGTCATGTTGTAATATAACTTAAAACCAGCCACGTTAGGTTGGGTTGACTAGCAAACGACTTTTTCTCCATTTTAAAATCTTTTTATAAAGAGTAAAATGTCACTTTTGTCCCGGAGGTTTGGCCAGTTTTGCGACTTTCGTCCAAAGGTTTGTTTTTCCGCATCTGGATCCTTAAGGTTTGAAATCTTGCCATTTTCATCCGGCTCCTTAACTATATCTATTTTTCTCCGTTAATTCAGGGGTATTTCTGTCTTTTTTGTTAACTTAAAGGGCAATTGGGTCTTTTTCAGGGGTATTTGATCTTTTTACATACAATGAAAAAGACCAAATGGCCCTTTAAGTTAGCAAAAAAAGACGGAAATACCCCTGACTTAACGGAGAAAAATGGATGGAGTTAACGAGCTGGATGAAAATGGCAAGATTGTAAACCTTTTGGCTTTTGGATCCAGATGCATGCAGAAAAACAAACCTTTGGACGAAAGTCTCAAAACTGGACAAACCTCAGGGACGAAAATGACATTTTACTCTTTTATAAATAAACATGAGTTACTATGATTACACGAATGGAGGTAATCTAAATGTTCGTATAAGAATGATTTAGGATGTTGTACACAACAAAATACATTCAATCTGTTTGACCCAGCCCATTTGACCAGTTATCATCTAACTTTTTTTTATTCGACCCATACAAAAGTAAATGGGTCAAAATTACCTCTATATTCAATATCATCATTTGGAGATAACAAATATCTATGTTTTCTTGCATATTAACTCAAGGGACAACCTAGACCCCTTCAACTTATACGAAGACTTAAAAATCTGGAAAGCTCTAGAGAAATGTCATATTGAGGAGGAGGTCCGGGCCGCAGGGGGACTAGATATGCAAATAAAAGAGTCCGGAACTTCATTTTCGGTTGGGCAACGACAACTCCTTTGCCTTGCACGCACCTTTCTTAAGTCTACTAAGGTTAGAATGACTTTTTTTATATCATAGAGGTGGCAAAATGGGAGGGTACAGTAACAGGTTAACATTGTTGACCGACAACTTTTTGTCTGAAATGTTGTTACATTGTATCATAGGTTCAAATTTTCATAGTCATTTACCTTTTCAAAACACATAATATCATTTTTGCTCATTCAAGAGTAAATATAATAAAACCGGTTACTTATATTTTTTTCATGAAATAAATGAAGATGGGACAATATTCACAATAACAACATTGTTTTCTTACTATGGAACTGGTAAATATGATAAATTTAGTTTCTGAAAGGTGTCTGTGTGTATATATATATATATATAAGAAATAAATGTATTATATATAACTAATAGTATGGTATCATCAGTGGCGGATCCAAGAATTTTTTTCAGTGGGTTCAGTATTTTTAGATGCTTCAATTTCATAGACCGGACATAAACATTTCGGACCGATTTTGCCGTTTGGGTCGGGTAAGTTTCAAAACATACAGACAAATCCGTATGATTGTTATGTTCTGTTTTTTTTCTCGCTTCCTTTAAGTTTGTGTCTTTGTTTTGCTCAAACAAGTTGGGATGGTTAATATTCATTCAACTATCCCCTTTACGAGAAGGGATTCCCCCTAAACAACCATTCAGCCCACCATTTATACAACCTTCCTATTGTCCCCAGTATGTACATCTTCTAAGGCCACACGGGGCGGTTCCGTGATGGAAGAAAATAATGAGTGATGGGTTTTTTTTTCCACCGCCACTAACTTTTCCACGCGTGATAGTTGTTGGTTGGGGCGATTCCGTGATTTTTTTCACGGCGTGATAGTTGTTGGTTGTGAGGGTAGTTGTTGGTTGGAGGGTAGTTGTTGGTTGGGGGGAAATTGTTGGGTGTGGTGGTGAGTGATGACCACCGCCACTAAAAAAGGTTGTGAGTGATGGAAAAATGGTTGCTGACATGGCGGAACATGATTGGATATTGTGAGTGATGGAATTCTATCACTAGTGACCATCCCCACTCCCTAGGAGCATTCCCAGTTGGTTCCTATCCTCGTACTTAAATTTAACTAAAATCACAATAGAACGAAAAGAAGCAAGAAGTATCTTCCTATTTGCATTGACAGTGGGTAGCAAGCATATGAGATTCACAACAATACATACACATTTTACAGGATCTAACAATCTGAATTAATATTTGTTAACAAGGACTTATATATTCAAGCTCAAAGCATTATTATTTCCTCTATATATTTCAAAAATGATGTAAAGCATCATGAGTTTCAATTTTCACAATTAGGACCATTAAGCAATATGTATAGCAGCATTAAAATGAGTAACACAAGCATTCAGTGTAGAACCTGAAATTTCCTTAACTATATTTTAACTCAAAAAATAACATAAGCAAATATATAATGCCAAAATAAAAGACATTATATAGCAATCTGTTCAACTAAAAGAAATTCCAAAATGGTTTTGAAAGACATAAAAAAGTAACTTAACTACACAACTGAGGGAGGTGTAGAGTATAGTTTGTGTCTGCAACTGGAAATCTGGAAACCCTAAATGGGTGTTATAATTAAGTTTAAACGAATTTGAAACAAAAAATAAACAAATAAAATTTGCAAAAAAGTGACAAACAGGACTCGAACCTGTGAAATTTTAGGGGAAACAAGAGCTTTATTCCACTGAACCAAGTTTGTTATTTTGACTATGGGTTCATCTTTTATAATTCTTATGGGTTCACTCCAGTTTACTATGTATAATATCTATTAAAATTTCGAAACGCAGTGGGTTCGCGTGAACCCGTCCCGGTCAATGTAGATCCGCCCCTGGGTATCATAGTTTTTGCATCAAGTGATTCAGGAGGTTATATGCATTAGATTCACTTTGGGTTATTTTTAAATCTTGCAACTTATTTAGGGCTGCAAATGAACTGAATAACAGTTCGTGAACCGTTCGGCTAGAAGTTCGTTCGTGTTCGTTCGTTTAATAAATGAACGAACACGAACTAGAAAATTCCGTTCCTTTAATTAATGAAGTGAACGAACATATGAACAGAGGTCGTGCTCGTTCGTTTATGTTCGTGAATGTTCAGTAACGTGTTCGTTTATGTTCGTTTGGGTTCGATAGTTCATTGGGGTTTTTATTTTTTATATAGCTACTTCAAATTCCAACTAATGAAATATTCAATAATTATTAGTGTATTGTATTTTATTTGAGTTTTTCTATAAATATTAGGTTAGTGTTCTATGGGTTGATCTTCATAATATTTGTGATTAAAGATACCGATTTCATGCAAAATTTGATATATGTTTCATTGTGTTGTGTTTGTTTGTGTTCATGAACGTTCGTTTGTGCTCATTTATGTTCATGAACGTTCGTCTGCATTCGTTACCTAAACTTAAACGAACGCGAACACGTTCATTTCCTCAATGAACAAACATGAACAAAAAATCTTGTTCATTAAATGTTCATGAACATTTCGTGAACACATAAATTTCCTTAACAAACGAACGGTTCGTTTGCAGCCCCAAACATATTTGACCCAACATCCTTTTTAGCTAATTTTCTTGATTTTGGCATTTTGCCCATTTGACCCCATAGAGGTAAAACGGGTCAAAATTGTCACCTCGTAGTATTTTGCTTGTGTATGATATTCCAAGTCTCTAATAGTTTAAAATGGTGTAGGTGTTATGTTTGGATGAATGTACCGCAAACATAGACACTCAAACTGCTTCAAAACTTAAAGATGCAATATCTAGTGAATGCAGAGGCTTGACAGTTATCACAATTGCTCACCGTATCTCCACAATTCTACATATGGACAATGTTCTCATTCTTGATCAAGGAGTCTTGGTAAGTTTGTTAACTCGGCTTGCTCTTTTTTATCTGTTTACAAGTAGAGGTGGCAAAATGTGTGTGTTAGGGTAATGGGTTAAAACATGTTTTCTTATACAGGTCGGGTCGACCCAAAACACTTACTTCTCTATGTTTCTTTTTTATAAATTATTAGCAAGTTGGATATGAAACTAAATTATATAATTTCAATAACTGTCAAATTTTTGGGTTAAAATGATAACATATGTCTTATGCAATAATATGCGTTTTTGACAACTGTTGATCTGTTTGGCCCATTTTATTATAACAAAAAATAGTAGTTTTTCTCTATGTTTCTGTTTTGGAAATTATTAGCGAGTTGGATATGAAACTAAATTATATAATTTCAATTACTGTCAAATTTTTGGGTTAAAATGATAAAATATGTCTTATGCAATAATATGCGTTTTTGACAACTTTTGATCTGTTTGACCGATTTTATTAAAAAAAATAATAGTTTTCATTTTACCTTTTCTCTTCGTATGAACAGAAAAGACATGAAATGACCGGTCATAAGTCATAACCTATAACCAAACTGATCGAAATCCCCATCTCTGATATTAAGGATGCGGTGGTCACATTATTAATGGTTCATAAGTAATGTAAATATTTAATACAGTCAAATTCGAACATGACACATATATTCGCGGCTTGAAATAAACACAAGTCATTTAACCCGAAGAAAAAGAAAAAAAACAACTATTTCATTTTTGTTTATTATTGGTTTGACACGAATCCTTTTAGAATAAACCTAAACCCAAAAAAGAAAGTACTATTATTGAATTTAAGTAATTTCATCACCTCATGGTATGGTATGATTTCTTATATGTCTTATTAAATAAACATATGTTTTTTTTTTTTTTGGCATTAAATAAACATATGCTTTTTTTTTTTTTTTTTGCATGGTGCAGGTGGAGCAAGGAAACCCTCAGATTCTAGTCAATGACGAGTCTTCTAGATTTTGGAGCTTTGCTAAAGCATCTTCAATGTAGCACCACCAGTCAGAATTATGTTTCTTTGTTGGTGTTGCCCATAATATCTCCATATAATATCTAGAGTTAATTACTCTTTTGGTCTGTATAGTTTGTCAAAAATCACTATTTCAGTTCATTAGTTTAAAAATTGTGATTTCAGTCCATGTGATTTCACTTTCGCATCCCTTTCAGTCCACCTCGTAACCATTTCAGTCCCTGTACTTAACAGAATAATGGATTGAAATGGTTACGAAAGTGAAACCACAAAGACTGAAATGGTTATAAAAGTGAAACCGCATGGACTGAAATCGTAATTTTTAAACTAATTGACTGAAATAGTGATTTTTAACAAACCACATGGACGAAAACAATAATTAACTCTAATATCTATATCTCCAGATTTTGAAGCTTTGCTAAAGCATCTTCAATGTAGTGCCACCAGTTAGAATTATGTTTCTTTGTTGGTGTTGCCCATAATATCTCCATAATAAAGCATAGATAGGGACACATAATACTTTATGAGAAAATCTCTATAAGATTTTTCAGCCTAAAATATATTTTTTTCATATTTATCCCTACTTTATTTATCAAATTCAAATAACTATGATAAGTTATTAAGTTAAAGATCATATGTATTTCGATAAGTTTGTTTATATTTTTTTCTTATTTATCCCTACTTTATTTATCAAATTCAAATAATTATGATAAGTTATTAAGTTAAAGATCATATGTATTTCGATAAGTTTGTTTTATTTACGTGATTAAAAAAATATTAACTTGAAGATTATATGCTATATGATAAGTTTGTTTTATTTACGTTGAAGATGACTACGGATATATGAATTATTAAGAAGTCATATATAAGTATTCTACTTTTAGCACCTTTTGTAAGTTATATTTTTCTAATATATATGTACACACACACAATATCTTAGAACCCGATGTATCATACTAGTTGAATAAATATAAGTTTATATACTAAGTAAGAATAAATGCCTGGATAGTCCCTGTGGTTTGGTAAATTAACACATATAGTCCCCACCTTTTGAAATTTACACCAGTGCTTCCTCGGTTTGACAAATTGTTACTCGGATAGTCCCTGAAGTGGATGTTCGTTAATTTCTACCGTTAAGTCCATGTGAAATTACTTATTTACCCCTCTGATTAAAAAATAAAAAACAAATATTATAAACACTCATATTATTATTTAAAGTGTGGGACTCACGAACTCCTTTATCTTATAAAAACAACCGGCCACCATCAGGGGCGAAGGATAAGAGGGGCGGGGATGGGCGCCCGCCCCCGAATTTTTCGCTCAGTAGTGTTATATATGTAGTTTTCGTATAGAAATTTGTGGGTATATACGTTTTCGCCCTCCGGTTCTATAGAAATTTTTTGGTATATACGTTTTCGCCCCCGACCGAAAAATTCAAGTGAGTATATACGTTTTCGCCCCCCGGTTCTATAGAAATTTTTGGGTATATACGTTTTCGACCCCCGGCCGAAAAATTCAAGCTTCGCCACTGGCCACCATCACCATAGCCACCCACCTCCACCTCCAGCCACCCACACCTCAGCCACCTAAACCTAACTCCTTCAATCATTAACCCGTCAAAATACCACAACCTCCATCACCCAGCTATACAACAAAACACCACCACGGTCACTACCGCCACAACAACAGCCACCATCTGAACTGAACTGAACCACCACCATCTATATTTCCATAAACCACTACCATCATCATCATTCTCTGTCGTCAACACACCCATCGTTGCCACCACCGTCAATAACAACAACACCATCAACAACAACCATCATCAAAACCCAACCAATAAAGCCCTGAAAACGGTTCTAAATCCACAAATGCAGCTCAAAATTCGAAACCCTAAGAGGAAATACGTACCTTAATTGACTGAATTCGCCATTTTTTGTTAACAACATCGTCGCCCTCATGTTCACCAATTTTGGAAACCCTGGGAAACAAATCAGATCCATCGATCGCCGCTGCAGATAGATCTAGCCACCACCACAATTACCATCGTCTCCAACCATCATCTAGGACCTTTTCTACATCTCTCTCTCACTTTCTCTCTCTGATGGATCTCTCTCTCTCTCCCGTCGTTCCTCTCTCTAAATATGGTGGACGGAGGTTTCTTGAATGGAGGAGGGAGTTAAGGTGGTGCAGATGTTGATGGTGGTCGAGTGGCAGGTGGTGGCGGCCGGTGGTAAGTGATGGTGGCAGGTGGTGGTGAGTGTTTTGGTGTGTGTGTGAGAGAGATACAAGGGTTTAAATGGTGAATAAGAAGGTTGATGGGTCCCACATTTAATTTAATATAGGGTAAATTGCAGAAAACAACCTTTATGTATACCCAAAACTGCACTTTATACCTTTCACTATGAAATCCGCCAAAACCAACCTTTACGTTCATGTTTTGCTACAAATTCAACCTTTACACCTAACCTAGTCAAAAAAGTCAGTTAAATGGACTCACATGCCTTGCATGTGAGGGCATTTAGGTCTTTTACTAAAATTCATTTAAAACATTAGGGTATTAATTTAAAAAAAATCAGTTAAGGGGTATTTTGATAATTTAACTATACTAAAAAAAAAACAAAAAACAAAACCTAAATCAATATTCACCATTTATACATCATCATCAAACATCATCATCTGAAACCCAGATCTTCATTAACATCATCTTCTTCATAAAAATCTTATAAACCCTAGAATTTCAAGACACCATGTCTCCTTCAAATTTTAATGAAATCAAGCAGTTCTTGGGTGCAAATTGTGTAACTTTTCAAGACGAACAAAACCCATTGAACAGAATTTCGAAATTCATCATAGTTTGGGAGATTTAGTATTGGTCTGGTCCTCGGTCTTTGCCCCACGAAACCGACATTATAAAGCCTGAATCGAATTGCAGTATCATCCTGCATAGTTACATCAGTCACCCCATAGGTTCAATTCACAAACTTTATTAACAAAATCAAAAATTCTTTCCATTCAATGACCTTTAAACAAGTTTCCCATAATACTCAGTAGCCACAATATTCATCTAAGCTAACATGTATACCCCCACCCTTTTTAATTCAGCAATCAAGGTAAAATCACAAGTTCATGACTCACTACATACTTAATCAGCCATTACATACCTAACAAGCATAAATCAAGAATAAATCGAACAACCATACCTTGACTTCCATCAAATAAAAGCAACTTTGGGGTAAAAATCATACCTTCTTCACTTAGAAAACACTTGGATTGCTTAGAATTGAATTTTGAACAAAAGCCCCAAAATTAGATTTTAGGGTTCTTCGTGGTCGGTTCGATTCGTGAAAATCTGTTGGTTTTCAGAAGAAATCGAGATTGGGGTTGTGCTCCTCTCAAAAAGTTAAGCAATTTAGGCTCCTGGATGAGTTGATTTGGTCAAGAAACGAGGAAGATGGAGATGTGGGTGGCTATGGGGGTTTTAAGGTTTTGGAAGAGAAGATGATGATAATAATTGATTTGTGATGAATAATGAGAGAGAATCTGCCGTAAGATGATGTTTGGTCATGTTATACAGGTCGGATATCATTAAATTCAGGTTTAATTTTGTTTTGAAGAGAAGATGATGATAATAATTGATTTGTGATGAAACAAAAGAGGAAGTGGGTTTTTATTAATAAAAAAAATATTGTTTTAATTTAAAAGTATAACATTTATTGTAAAAGGGGTAAATGGAAAAGACAGATATGCCCTCACGTGCATCGCACGTGGGGCAAGTTAACTGACTTTTTTGACTAGGTTAGGTGTAAAGGTTGAATTTGTAGCCAAACATGAACGTAAAGGTTGGTTTTGGCGGATTTCATAGTGAAAGGTATAAAGTGCAGTTTTGGGTATACATAAAGGTTGTTTTCTGCAATTTTGTCTTTAATATATCTACTTTTAATGTTATAATTAAATAGTAAGGGCATTTTAGTCATTTTACATAGAGTTACCGGCAAAAACTAACGGACATCCACTCTAGGGACTATCCGAGTAACAACTTATCAAACCACAAGGAGCACTGGTGTAATTTTCAAAAGGTGTGGACTATAGGTGTTATTTTACTAAACCACAGGGACTATCCGGACATTTTACTCACTAAGTAATAAAATAGTTACATTTTTTAAAAAGTCCGTGTATTGCAAGGATTGAATAAACACATTTATTACACGGGTTGAATAAATACAATTTAAACGATTAACACATATAAGTGTTAAGATATGTTTTTAAAAAAATGAACTTAGATGTACTATTTACTTATTATAACATTTTACTTTTTTTTTTATTGTTAAGTTAAAACTTGTGTAATACACGGGGTTGGATTAATGAAATACTAAATGGTTATTAATAAGAAGAAGAAAAAAATAAGTAAGAAAAGCGATATTAAATAAATAAGAGATCAAAGGATATTAAGATTTAATATTATTATTTTATATGAAAGAATAGCGGGATAATATGATTCAATATTATTATTTAATACGAGAGATCCACGTGTTTTATTTTTTTGTAAACTATAATGTAACACACGTAAAATAACAAAAATACAACATATGACTAACTCTTTTGTAGGTGATAAGGAAAACACCTTTTTATCTATCATTTTAGATGGTATGCTATACATTACCTTATACATGTATACATTATTAATGTGTTTTCTAGTTTAATTTTTTAAAAACTTTTAGTTATTTCTTGCAGTTTGTACCCCCGAGTCCCTACAATGTTTATACCAACGCTACCAAGAGGCGTAAATTAAAAAAAATGTTGTTGAATTATCATAGATTAAATATGATACCTAAAACAATAAATTCTAACAATATATCATCATCGAATAATAATATTAAAGAGTAACTTAACTAAATCTATTTATATTTCATAAATGTTTTAAATAAAGTTTATCCTCTTCGTTTAAAAAAGGTTTACAATGTATTGCAGTTTATTTATTAGACATTTTTAGTCTCTAGCATAAAGTTTTACAATATGTATATAACTAAAAGAGGTTTCCAATACATTTTAATCCTGTCATATTTTAACTAAAATTGTATTATGAATTTTGAGATGAAAATAGAATCCAAATACGTGTTAATTCTCTCAAATTTTAACAGGTAAATAGTACATTAAAGTTTATTTTTTTTTAAAACATATCTTAAAGACTATATGTGTTAACTGATTACATTATATTTTATTCAACATGTGTAATACATGGGTTTATTCAACCGATGCACTGCAATACACAAGTTTTTATTAATGATATAACTTTTTTATTATTTGATGTATAAAACTATATTAATTTAACTTATGTAATACACGGGGTTCTAACTTAGTTTAATAAATATTTAGAACTCTTGTAGCATATATAGTTTGCGGTTAGTTAAGAAACTTTATTATAAGATCACTGGTGCCACTGAAAAACGGCTTTCAAGGGTTGAATTTGAAGAGATGTAAGGCCATGGGTATGGGGCTTGGGTTGGGGCGTGGGTTGGGGGAAAACGCCCAAGCCACCACCCCGGGTGGGCTTGGGTTGGGGCGTGACCCTTGGGGCTTGGCTTTCAAGCCGGGCGTGGGGCGGTATGGACATGCTAGCTGGCTGCCTCCCATTCGCTCACCCCGCCACGTCATAGCGGACTTTTCAAATTTTGAATTTTAAATTCAAACGGTTTGGGGGAAAACCAAACCGCCACCCGGGTCTCCCAACAACCCCTATATAAAATGTAACCCCCAACCCACTGGTCCCCCCATCCCACGAACCCAACCCCACCGGCTACCCACTTCTCTCGAACCCGCTAACCCACTGGTCCCCCCCCCCCCATCCCACGAACCTAACCCCACCAGCTACCCACTTCTCTCGAACCCGCTAACCCACTGGTCCCCCCCCATCCCACAAACCCGCTATGGCATCCTGGACCCATGAAGAAGAATTGGCTCTCGTCACAAGCGTCGTTGACGCTATGAAGGGGCGGCCACCGGGCCAAACAAAATATTGGCCGGAAGCATTCGCAGCCTACCGACATAACGTCGGTAACGACCGCCACAACCTCAACGCGTGCCAACATAAATGGCGCGAGCTACGGCCCAAGCTCGAGCGTTTCAAGGCTTACTACGAAGCCGTTCCGAGCGGCGAGTTAAGCCACGAGGACCGGGTGGCGGTGGCGAACATAGAGTTTCGAGGCAAGGAGCGAAAGACGTTCGACAAGATCGACCTTTTTGAAATTTATTTAACGCTCTAGGTTTGTTATTTTGTAATTTTTAGAAATTATGTAATTTTTAGGATTATGTAATTTTTAAAATTTTAATGAAGTTGTAGGTTTTTTTTTATAAATGTTGTGTGATTTTTGTAATTTTTTTTTTAATATTCTGCCACGCGGTGCACCCAACCCACGCCCCGCCATACCCCGCGGACACGTAACCAGGCGGTGGGGGGCTCCCATTCCACGTGTCAACAAATGCCTCAACCCAAGCCCCACCATATCCCACAACCTAAATATAAATAGTTTTACGCTAAAATTTAAACATCCAAGGTAAAAAAAAAAAAAAAAAAAAAAAACATCTAAAACCATGATATTTGTCAAGTCATACTTCCACTAAATCTTTTAAAAACTCTTTTTTTCCTCCATTAATGCATGTTAAAAACGTTAAAAACTTCACCACATCATCACCACTTTTTATACTTATTTTTTTTAATCTAACTATTTTTAAAATATTTTGCATTATTTAATGTAACATAAGTTTTAAATATCTATAAAGTCTATCAAAAAATTGAGGGTAAATTAAATGTTGATCCGGGTATCCTTGAAACGGTGGATATCCAAACTCCAAAGTTTTTCTATGGGTTTTTGTTTGGATTCATGATTATTAAAAAAAATAGTGTTGATTGACAGCAATAAACGTCTGACAGTGTGAAAAAATGGGAGCGGTTGTATTTATATTGGTTTTGACGGTGAAAATTTAAAATTTTGATATTCTACTATAACTTAAAAGGCTATGTTGGTGGGGTGACCCACCGGCATTGCCTTACACCCCCTAAACTTTTTCCATTTTGCGTTTCAAGCCCCTTAGCTTTGCTACTTCCCTAAACTTTTTCAATATTTCATTTCAAGCCCTTCAACTTTGTTACGACCCCTCCACTTTTAGAGTAATCAATTTTAATCCCTTATCTAACTTTACAATTCTTCTACTTTAACAATTGGCATTTTTAGCCCTTAGCTTTTTACTAATTTCTATATTACTTAAAGTACAAAGTCGGTGAAACCACCCCTCTTTGACTTCCAAAATTTTCACTTTTAGCTTATAGTTTTGTAATTCACATTTTTTGCATATAGAATTTTCCTTTTATTTACTCTCTACTTTTGTAACTTGCATTTTTTACCTATACTTTGGTAATTTACGTCTTTTTTCACATATGCTTTATACCGACCCCTCAACTTTTAAACTTTTCTTTTTACATTTTGACGTAAATTTGGTATACGCTTTCGGCCTTTATTTTGTATGTTTCCTACATATGAATCGGGTCACATATAATACGTTTTGACTTGATGGTATAAATTGGAGTTAGTCGAGTCGCATATAATACGTTATAATTGTACACTATAAACTCGATTTGCATTACATTTTAATCCAATTACAACACATCTATAGGTTACATCGAGTTCAGTCGGATACTTCGAAACGCACATTATTATATGATTAACACATCACATAACACTTGGACTAATCCGTTCGATGTTTGCGATGTGTTGCGGCGCGGGTCTTATTACTAGTTTAATATTACAATACTAACTTTTTAATAAAAAAAAAAAAAAAACGTTTTTTAGTTATATGACCTAACACACCTCATGACCCACAAGACCTCCTTTGAGCCCATTCATCCATAAAAACAAAAGGCCATAAACACCCTAAAAGCACCCCAAATAGGCTATTTATGGGCAATTTTGGAGAGAAAAAAAAAGGTGAGGTGAAGGAGAGAAGATGGGATGGAGTTCTTATGGAGGAAAGACGTCAGACTGGTTTATGTGTGTGATAGAGAGGATAGAGTGAGTTTGAGGTGGTTTTTGAGGGTTGTGAGAGGGGCACGAGAGAGTGTGTGAGCTGCTGCGACATTATGAACGTTTTAGGAGTTCTCTTAACCCGTTAATGTAAAAAATAAAAAATAAAAAATAAAAAATAATAAATAATAAAAAATAATAATCATCTTTTAGCCCATCCCTTCGTAAAATACACTAGTCCCTCTTAGCGTATTTTCTTGATCACAGCTTTACTCAAATGTTGTTTTCTTTTGCTACGACTCTGTTTATGTAATTTTACCTAACGCATTTTGACTTCCAGTGACACGAATATTCTTCAATCCACGATTCACTCTATTAACATTTTGTTAGGTATTTGGTTTTGTCATCTTTTTGTACACCTTTTTTCATCTCTGCACGCCACAACTCTCCGATGATTCGCGATTATGAATTCCCTATATTATAAGTTTTTTTACTTAGAACACTATTTGTAATCACACGTTAGCCATTGATGTAGGATGAATACATGTCATATATGGAAGAAATGTCAAGATCATGGGGCCACATGTATAAGAGGATAAAAAGACTTGAAAATGATATGAAGATGGGTTGGGAGGTAGTTATTGGTGAACAACATGATAATGGGAATTATTGTTTTTGCATTGGTGGCACCATGCCCATCTTTAGTTCAATTATTTGACAATTTTTTAATGAAGTTCTCTTTAAAAAAAATTATTTGACAAATTATTGTGTCAATGAGGAGACTTTAGATGTGTTGGTAAACTTGATTATTGGCATTTAATTCATTATAATTTTGTGGGTCAGTGGTATAAAATTAAAATATGTAGTTATTTTGAATTAAAATATTCTTCCATCTTGTTATATAAATTTTTTTTAAACTTATATAAAGTTTTCATACTAATAAAATCTATGAAAACATTGAATAATAATAATAATAATAATAATAATAATAATAACAACAATAATAATAATAATAATAATAATAATAACAATAACAATAACAATAACAATAACAATAATATTGTTGTTGTTGTTAATCATAATCATCGTCCACGTTTACAATTTTGCTCACTTGTCATGTTATCTCATCAAAGAATGGATATAATCATCGTCCACGTTTACAATTTTGCTCACTTGTCATGTTATCTCATCAAAGAATGGATTATAGGTAACAAGTCATTCTTAAAATATACAACATATACATAGTTACGTGCACTTTAAACAAGTTTACAACTTTAATATATCAAAATTGAAACTTTTATATGCATGTTGATTTTTGCTTCAGTTAATTTATTTTTTGAACGGCAAAAGACAATCTCATTCATCACCAAAAGTTTACAACAGTTTATATGGTTAGTAAGCTACTAAGCCAACCACCCAACTTACAATGTTTAAATATCACCAAACACAACAAAAAAAAAAAAAAAAAAAAAAACGAAACCTGTTACAATCAAACTGTTATATTAAACCGCACCCATTTATTTCACTCCATTTGACTTTGTTTTGCTCTCCCTTTAATCCATAGAAAAGTTGTAGCTTGCATCTCCCTGAAAATTGCATGTATGTTAACTCTTTCCCCGTTGAAAATACACTCATTAGTCATTCCTTGCTTTCCAAATCCCTCAATATGTTGCCAAAAAGATAATTTGTATGTACCGTCGTTTCGATATTTAGGCAAAATACTAATCACTATGAATATGTACATTCCAATATCAAAGTCTTTGTAATTTCAATTTCCAACGACCTTTAACTCAATTGTCTTAGACTTTTAGTGTTATGCAATCAACATATGGTCATGTTAGTCTCAAGATAACCTGAAAATAAGGTTTTTTCTTCATAAATAATGATTCCATTTAAGTTTTTTTTTTTGAAAAGTTGATTCCATTTAAGTATTTTTGCTCATTAGTTGTGAGAATACGTTTCCAACGATGAATACATGAGTTCTCATAATCAAGGATTAATTACTTTAGTAATATAATAACAAAATAACAACATTTACACAAAATTATAGCAAAGTTAATTCTTGAAGGGTTTACTAATACAATAACACAAAGAGCCCATGGCATTATAGCCTGTGGCATATTGGAATGGGTTAAGGTTTAGAGCCTATTAGGTCAGTGGCAGAACTAAAATATTAACTCAGGGGTATCCCAAAAAAAGATTTTTATCACTGTGCAATCGTACAATATTAAAAAAAAGGTAATTGGATTTTAATAATCCCAAGTTTCACCTGTTGTTGGCTGATAATAATCCCAACTTTAAAAATTTCCTTAAACGATCTCGACTTGTAAGAATTTGGCCCCCATGAATTCTTTTCTAACATATAAGAATTTGGTCTCCTTAATAGATTCAAGTGCACCTGTACACTCCTTGAATGATTTAAGTGCACATATATTGGAAAATGATCAATGGAGGCCAAATTCTTACAAGTTGGGATCATTGGAGGGAATTTTTAAAGTTGGGATTATTATCGACCAACAGGTAAAACTTAGGATTATTAAAATCCAATAACCCTAAAAAAATGACAATAAATAAATAAAGTAAAACAAATACCTAATAAATTTGTCCTCTTCTTTTTTTCATAGCTTGAAATCGTTCCATAACATCGTCGTCTTTTACTTCACGTAAAAAATCTTTTTCGACCGCACAAACCATAGCATTGTTCAAAAATTTTGGGCTCATTCGATTGCGTAAATCCGTCTTGACAAGCTTCAATTTTAAAAAACTTGGACACAGGACACAAATATAAATTCCTTTCCTTTAATGAATTCATCCTATTTCAGCCCAAATTGCAGTGGTTTTAAAAGTTACAAACTAATGAACTAAACAACTAATAATGAATACTCAATAATGAAACAATTCACAAGTCACCAAGAAAACAAATAAAGAAAATGAATACTCAATACTCACGAATTCAACCGATGATTTGATGAACTGATGAAGTGTTGTTGCAGCGACTTCAGCGAATGATGATCAGTGATTCAGTGAATGATGAGCAGCAGTTCACTTCAGACTCAATACTCATGAATTCAATCTGATGTTGCAGTGACTTCAGCGAAGAACGACGAGCAGCATTTCAGATTTCACTTCAGGCTGAAGTCTTCAGCAGTTCAGCGCAGCAGACATGATCGACGATTGGTATCCTCATAGTTGTGTCGTGTCGTGCATTAAAACTTCAGGGCAATTGGGCAATTATTTACAATACTTTATTATTTCAGGCTAACATATTGGGCAATTGGCTTATTATTTACAATTTTCAATTGATTTGAGCTAACATATTGGGCAATTGGGATTCAGGCTTATTATTTTCAATTGATTTGGTCTTACAGACTTTTTTTAGGGGTGTCCTTGTAGTTGTTCATGGGTATCCTTGGTATAAAAATCGAAAAAAAATATTTTTTTACACTACCAATAAAAAGTTGAGCCGTAGCCCGTGCTACGGCTCGGTATGCATAAGGTCCGCACCTGCATTAGGTCCTGGGTTCGATTCTCATAAGGAGAGTTTTTCCTATATTTATTGGATTTCTTGCTGAATTGATGTATAGGCATTTAGATATGATCCGGTGCTTCTGTTGTGGCACAATGATACTCCAGTGGTCTGCCAGTAATTCAAATTTGCTGTTCAAAATTTTGTTTTTATTTCACCAGTTTTATCCAATAATTTAACTAAAAGATCATACTTTTTAAAATTTATTTTTCATTTTAAAAAACCTCACATCTCATCCACCATGTTTATGTTTATCTTATTTACAAACACTTATATTATTATATTTTTTAGTTTTATACACTCACAATAATTTAATGGATGATGAATAGTAGGTTTTATATATAAAAAGTTACTATAGCAATTTTTGAAAAATTTTATTTAAAGATTTTTTTTAATTTAAAATAGAGGATGGTCTAATAGATGGGATGTGAATACTCAAGATTTACTTGTTAAATCAAAACTAATAGATGGGATGTGAATACTCAAGATTTACTTGTTAAATCAAAATTTTAAATTTGTCAACTATGAAAACAAAGATGAGTGGGGGGCCGTCCTCTCATTGAAAATGAATCCCCATATATGTTTGAGGAATTTTGGAAGAAAACCAAATTAATGCAATATTTAAATACAGAGACGTTTTCGAGAATTCACGTACCCTGTTCAGTCTTGAAAAAATATGTCGTTTCGTAATATTTTATTATTATTTAAAATATAATAATCAAATTAGTATTAGGCTCAATAACCTAATGTCAAGTTGGCTAAATTCTAAACCACAAAAAATTATTTGTAAATGAGCCTATATTAGAATTGGTATGTGTTTATTATTTAAAAAAATAACATATACATATCGGATTTTTTTTTAAAATCGCGTACCCCTCAAAATTATGGGCCTTATGCGGAGGTTCTTCCCGCACACCATCAAAGCCGCCACTATTTAAATATAACTGTAACCATAATTAAACCAACATATAACTAACGGTTATACATCAATTTATATGCAATCCCATCAAAGCATGAAGTTTGGCCTAACCTTATCCAAAGTACATAAAATTAATCCTTAGCTTTTGTAAGGTCAAAAATAATGTCGTGGGTGGTTCACATATCATGTGTAATATTTAAGTTAGAGTAAACTGTAATTTTATCCCCTGGGTTTTGGGTCATTGGCATGTCTACTCCCCCTAAGGAAATAATTGCAATTTTACCCCCCACTGTTTGGGGTTATGTCGCAACTTTACCCCCTGCCGTCAGTCAACAGTTATTTGACTGTTATAGGCAGGGGTATTTTGGTAATCTTACCCTATATTTATTATTATTATTATTATTATTATTATATAATATATAATCTCCAGAAAAATCAAACATTGCAATCACTGTTGTTCATCGTTTATCACTGCCACCGCTGGTCTCCATCACCACCTCCGTTCATCACAATCCCCATCGTCATACTTCAACTGCCGTCAACCACCACCAAGCACCATCAACAGCCATATCTCCGTCGTTCACTGTTCAACCAATTTCACAGCAATATTCTGATCAACCTTTCGTCGCCGGTCACCATCTCCGATCAACTTCTTCATCATAAATCTCCGGTCTTTGTCTCTGGTTATCGTCTCCGGCCACCCCACAACCATCACCTCCGTTCACTGCCATAACTGTTGCATCATCTTCTTCTTCATATTAGGGTTTTCTTGTTATTTAGGATCTAATAATGGAAGACGATGATGAGTTCGGAGATCTATACACCGATGTACTGCAGCCGCTTCAAACGACGTCGTCTGCACCTCCTCTGCAATCGCCGCCGGTACGTTCCTCCGATAGAATCCCCAACGATGATGAGGAGATTCTATATGGTTCCAAAAGTTCGAATAGCTTGAAATTAGGTCAATCTGATTTGAATTCAAATCTGAATTTGAATTTGAGTAATAATAATAGAGATATAACTGCAGTGAAAACTGATTCAGGGGTTAGGGTTTTGGGGGAAATTAGAAGAAAAGGTTATTGAGTTTCTTTGGAAGAAGGTGGTGATGATAATAATGATTGGAACAAGGTGCAGATTGTGTTGAATGATGATAATACAGTGGGGATGAATATGATGGGGATGGATGGTGGAGGGGGGTTAGATGGAGGAGACGATGACGGTGGTGAGTTTCTTTGGCAATGAGTAAAGTTGCCCCAAATTGATGTTCAAGTTCTCAGTGCTCCACAAAAGCTAGCGATTTCACTTCCAATGGCTTCCCAATAGATATCGGTTCTAATTCCACTAACAAACCTCCAAATTCTGATTTCGATGATGTGTTTGGGGTTTTCAACCCTTTGTTGCTGTATGTTCTTTCAGTCAACTAATTTTGCAAAAAAAATTACAGTAAGAATCATGAACAACGGTGGTTGTAGGCAAACTGCTGAATCACAAAAATACTCTTTTGTTTGTCTTAAGAATCCCAACTATTCTTGTGTAGAATTGAATCACCTGAGCATCTCAAAGGGTTTTGATCATGAGGGTGAAGAAGGTGGTGGTGGCGGCGGCATATGATGGTGTTGGGGAAGACGGTGGTGGTAGTGGTAGGTGAAGGGAGAGAGAGGGGGAGAGGGGAGAGACAATATCTGTATTGTTTAAGGATGGTGGCTGGAGGTGGCAGTGGTGGTTGTGGTGGTGAATGGCGGTGACAGTGGTGGCAGGGGGTAATATTACAGATTAGAATAAAACACAGGGGTTAATATGAAAGGACAATATAGTCATTTCACATTAAAGTTAACAGATCTGTTAACAAATTTGAGGCCGGGGGGTAAGGTTGCGACATAACCCCAAACAGTGAGGGGTAAAATTGCAATTATTTCCTTAGGGAGGTAGACATACCAATGACCCCAAACCCCAGGGGGTAAAATTGCAGTTTACTCTTTATGTTAATTACATATCCGTCTTTGTATCATAGAACAATTATAATTCATTTACTAGAACTTTTTTTTACCCAAATCTTCTTCAAAATTGTTTTTTTAAAAGAAAATCACGAAAATAGTTATCTTATAGGTATATTTCATTCGGATACATGTAAAATTTGTTTTTCTACTAAAATTGTTCACGTTTGGTAAAATCTAATTTCCCGACATGGATACCCACCCACTTGTAAATAATTTGTGTGTATTCTCATGTTTTTTTCCCTATTTTATAATGTCTTTGATATGAATTTCATCATATTTATGTCATTATATTTTAAGAGTAAATTCCCGTACAAAGTATCTTTTTCCACTTTATTCGTATGTTTTGTATTTGATCTTTTGTCTATATTTTAACTATTCCGCTACTAACTTGTTGTACTTAAAAAAATCAACAAATATAAACATATATTACACACCATATTCTAATTAGAGTATTTTAGAATAAAACAATATATTTACAATAAAAAGGTTAACAAAACCGTACTAAAATACTTACGATCAAATACCATGCTTTTACGTTACTAAAACTAGTCCTTACCTCATCCGCACATTGTCATGTGGTCACTCGAAACACACACAAGCAAAAAAAAAAAGAGTTAAATGCCATTTTAGTCCCTGTGGTTTGGGCCATTTTGCCAGTTTAGTCCAAAGGTTTCATTTTTAACCTGTGGGTCCAAAAAGGTTTCACATTTGCCATTTTAGTCCATTGGGTTAACTTCATCTATTTTTTCTGTTAACAAGAAGGCCAATTCAGTCATTTTATATGGCTGAATTGCCCTTTTAGTTAACAGAATTACATACAAAATGACCAAATTGGCATTCTCGTTAACAGAAAAAATGGATGAAGTTAACCAAGTGGACTAAAATGGCAACTGTGAAACCTTTTTGGACCCACAGGTTAAAAATGAAACCTTTGGACGAAACTGGCAAAATGGCCCAAACCACAGGGACTAAAATGGCATTTAACTCAAAAAAAAAAAAAAAAAAAAAAAAAAAAACAAGAAAAAAAAAGAAGGCGGCGTATTACACGGTTCACTCCATTAAACTGATCTAACTATATCCGTTACCACACCAGAAAAACATATTATTAATATTAATACATGTCTACAATCAGTGGCGTGTCTGAGAATTCATATACCCTGTTCGAGCTCGAGAAAATGTGCCTGTCCATAAGGTTTTATTATTATTATTATTATTATTATTATTATTTTAATCAAATGGGTATCGGGCTCACTAAACCTAATGCCAATAAGCTAACTTCTAAACCATAAAAATTGTTTTGTTAATAGGTCTATTTTGGAGTTGGTATGAGTATAATATTTAAAAAAAAATAACATATATATCGGATTTTTTTTAAAAACGCGTGCCACTCGAAATCACGGTCTCTGTGCGATGATCCTCCCCGCACACCCTCATCACCGCCTCAAATCAAGTGAGACAATTTAACACTACAAAATTAACAAAAACACATGCTACAACTTATATTCACACATATTTTTTTCATTTATGGGAATAATTTCATAATTTTGACACCACACGTACAAAGTTTTGTATACATTTATATTGCTTGTGAAACTAAACTCCATAGATTATGAATTTATGATACGTGACAGATCTCCATTGGTTGGTTGTCGACAATTCAATGAAAACAAAATTCATATAGTGACATAACTGACAATATTAATATCCCACAACAACCAATCATCATCCGCCACGTCGCATGCCATGGAACCCACTACCCCAAGTCTCCATTTATTCCCTCTTCACTACCCACCGTCATACGCTACAATTATTTCATAAATAACTTATTTTCTCTATAGAGAGTTTCTTTTAAGTTTTTGAGAGTTCATTTTCATAGAAGTTTTTTTAGTTGGTTCTAATTGGTGACGGGTATTTGCTTCTTCGCGAGTACAAATGGGTGATCCGGATTGCGAGTCTGGCGTCGGAAATCGCCATGTAATCTTCGGGAAGTATGAGATGGGAAGGTTGTTGGGTCAAGGAACGTTTGCTAAAGTGTATCACGCGAGGGATTTCCTCACGATGCAGAGTGTTGCAGTTAAAGTTATTAAAACGGAGCCGGTAAGTAGAGAGAATATGTTAGTTAGAGTTTATTGTTATATATTACTGTAGTAACAAGAAATTTTATCTTATCAAAGGTTTTCATTTAGTAAACGATAGGAAAATTACATAACAATGGCGGGTAAGCGGGCAACAAGCTGCGCCGCAACCCTCTTTTCAATAGCAAATCCATTTCTACTGAAAACAAAATTCTGGTTCTTTCACATCGAAAAATTGCTATGCAGGACCTTCTACACTCTAAATCGTAGTAACTAAATTATAATAAACCTTAACTAATACATTTTCTCTAATACAGATAAGAAAATAAGTCATATTTGATTAGAGAGAATATATTAGTTAGGGTTTATTGCGATATATATTATAGTCACAACTCACAAGATATTATTTTTACTTACTATAGTAATAATATAACAATAAACTCTAACTAATATATTCTTTCTAATACAGGTAAAAAAGCAAGGTTTGATGGAGCAAATCACCCGCGAGATCGCGGTAATGAGGCTCGTCCGCCACCCAAACGTCGTCCAACTAAAGGAAGTAATGGCGACGAAGACGAAGGTCTTTCTCGTAATGGAGTACGTTAAAGGCGGCGAATTATTCGCCAAAATCGCGAAAGGCCGACTAAAAGAAACTCAAGCCAGAAAATACTTTCAACAACTTATCAGCGCGATCGACTACTGCCACAGCCGCGGTGTCTACCACCGCGACTTAAAACCCGAGAACCTTCTCCTCGACGAAAACGAAGATTTGAAAGTCACTGATTTCGGATTATCGGCATTGCCGGAGCAGCTCCGGCATGATGGAATGCTGCATACTCAGTGTGGAACTCCGGCGTATATCTCGCCGGAAGTTCTCCGGAAAAAGGGTTACGACGGTTCGAAGGCGGATACGTGGTCGTGTGGGGTGATTTTGTATGCTTTGCTTGCTGGGTGTCTTCCTTTTAGAGAAGAGAATTTGATGCATATGTATAAGAAGATTTTTAAGGCGGAGTATGAGTTTCCGCCGTGGTTCTCCGGCGATGCGCGGCGGTTGATATCGAGGATGTTGGCGGTGGATCCGTCGCAACGGATCACCATTCCGGCGATCATGAAATCGCCGTGGTTTTGTAGAGGGCTCAAAGGGAGTGATGGAGGTGCACACTTTTTTTCCCTCTTAGTTTTTTATTTGTTAATAATTGTTTGAAAATTGGACAAATTGTTTTATTTTAAATCAAGTTTTTGTTTTTGTTTTGTTTTTTTTTTTTTTTTTTGAAATTTGATGTAAAAATAGATTTAGTCAGGTGCCGTGTTTATCGTTCTAAAAACAATAACAAAAAGGTATACGGTAGTTGTCAAGTTCGAATAAGTGGCGGACTCATAATTATCTTCTACGGGTGCAAATGAGGGGTTTAATCAAAATTTCAAAAGATGCAATCAGGATTTTGCCCTATAAAATATAGTAAAAAAATTTCAAGATGTGCGTCTGTCCACCCAGCCTTCTAGCTAGGTCCGCTTTTATAAGGTGCAATCGGAATTTTGTGCTATAAAAAATATAGTAATTTTTTTTTCTGAAGTGAGCCCACCCACCCAGCCTTTGTAGCTAGGTCCGAACCTGCTTCGAATTTATTTTATCATATGTATATATAATAAAAAAGAAATTCTGGATCTGGAATGTTGGAAAATAAATGCATGGCTTCTAAGGGCATGTTTGGGTAAGCTTTTAGAAACAACTTATTGACTTATTGGCTTCTTGGAAAAGTCAGGATTTTGTGACTTATTGACTTATTGACTTTTTCCCCTCACATACACCCTCTTTGCCAAACATCATTTTAGAGCTTATGACTTTTCAAAAAGCCAATAAGTCAATAAGTTGTTTCAAAAAGCTTACCCAAACATGCCCTAAAATTTTCAGGGTTTGAGTAAATAAAAATGTAAATCAAGAAAAAAAATGTTTTCACACTAAATTATGTGGGTCGGATTCATTTAGGTTTTTTTTTTTTTTTTTTGTGTGTGTGTTTTTTAAATAGAAGACAAAGGGAAATTTTAAGCATTTATTTGTTCATTTTATAATATAATTTTATATACATGTAGAGCCAGAGCATGGGTTAAATAGGTTAAACAAAGATAAACCTTTGACAAAAAAATCCAACACAATGTTGGATTGCGTGGTGGATTAAAGATCTTTTTTACTAGTGTTACTGTTAAAAGAAATGTCATTTTAACTGTTGAATAAATAGATAAATAAATAAATAAGTAATAAAAGAAATGTCATTATATAATGTGTATAAAAATTTGCCAGTGTTACTATGTAGTTCCGTCTCTGGGTTGATCAGGTTTAGGTTAATATACATAAATGTCATTAACCTAAATTGTCACCAAACTATAATTAACTTGATTTTTTTATTTTTTGAATATTTTGTAGGGTTTCTGGCTCCGATACTACTTAAGACCCCTAGTTTGATGGACATGACTGAAAACAACGATAAAACAAGTGAAACCGAAAAGCCATTTCGAAGGTCAAAATCATCACCCCGATTCTACAATGCATTCGAATTTATATCTTCCATGTCATCCGGTTTTGACTTATCCAACATGTTCGAGACCAACCGTAAATCAGAATCCTTATTCACATCAAAGTTTTGCGCGTCGATGATCATGAATAAGCTCGAATCAATAGCTAAAAAATTAAACTTCAAGATCTTATATTCGAATCAAAATGAGTACAAGTTGAAGATGGAAGGTTTATCGGAGGGGCGTAAAGGAAAGTTGGTGGTGTCGGTGGAGGTGTTTGAGGCGGCACCAGAAGTTGCGGTGGTTGAGTTTTCAAAGACGGCGGGTGATACACTTGAATACAAGAAATTTGAAGAAGATGTTAGACCGGGCTTACAAGACATTGTTTGGAGTTGGCAAGGTGAGAATGGTAGTTGATAACAGGTTAACAACCCCACAATAACCTTATGTACTAAGATACTACAAATGGTAACCAATATTATTAGAAAACATTATATCGTTACTTACTATACTGTTTTGATGTATCTTCTAGTTTATTTTAGATGAAAAACATCTAAAAATATTGATGTATCTTCTAGTTTATTTTAGATGAAAAGCATCTTAAAGTATTTATCCTTATTTTATGTATATATTTGATATGATGAAAAACATATTAAAATATTATAAAGTGATTAAAAAAACATCTTAGTTATTTCACATCCAAATGTTGCTATTGGATAGAGTGGCACATGGGTGTTTTGTCTTTTTAAATTTTGTGAAAACGTCTTCTTCATTAGATTGTAGTGGTAATGTGAAATGGACGTGTTCTTGCCACTTCAAGCCTCAAAACGTCATGTACACCGCCCTCGTGGGCGTGATTTGTCTAAAATTTCGAATGACGTGTTTGTAGAAAAGCTCGGATGATTTTGGTTTGGCCAATAGAATTGTTTGTTTTTGTTTTTGCTTTTCTTTTAATTTCTAAAAAACAATAATAATTGGCTAATCATTGTTGGCGCGTTATACCACTACACCTATTTTTAACTTCAAGCCTCATAATGCCACTTTGCTGACTAGAACGTCACATGTTGGATAATGCCCAAGGGAGGGACATGAACTTCAAGCCCCACTACACATGGTCTTAGGTATATTTTGGTTAAATTTGAAAAGAAAGTTGCATGCCTACTTGAGTGCCTATAAAATGATTTTAATGTGTGAGAGAAATTTGAATACATTGGTAACGTCCACTGTAAGGACCTACACGAGGATGTCCTAAAACACTCCGTAAGTAGAAAACCGGACCCCTAAAACCCTAAACCATATCAAAAACAAAGAAAATTGTATTTTCTGGTCGCACGCGGGCCGCGTAAGACTTAAGGTTAGTCTACGCGGGCCGCGAGAACTTAAAAATTCTTCGGATAAGCTTAAGGGACACGTGTTGTCCACGTGTCACGACCACCGATGACTCAGCAACCCTCAAACCGCCCTACCATCCCTCGCGGGCCGCGTAGGTGGTTCTTAGAGTTTACGCGGGCCGCGACGCGCCCCAGTTTCAGCCTATATATTGAGGCTTTCGGTTTCATTTCAAATCGCTCAATTCTTTTCTTCTTTTAGCCTCTATTATAGCAAAGTAATAGTTCGGGAATAATACCTTTTAATCCCGAAACTCTGCTCATTATTAGGGTAATAACTCTAATCACTAGTACGATACTTTATCCGATCGATTAAAACCGATCCAATGGATGTTTAAGTGCTGCCAATATCTGGCTATACTTTGTCATTCGTTGTGAGGGTTTTTGATCTCGTGATTATCGTTGAAGTTGAATTGAGTTAATGCACTAATACGAGTTCCGTTGTGTCTAGAAATTATAACCCATAACCAGGGAGCCACTAAGCTAGAAAACTTAGCAGTTAAGTAAGCTAAGTAAGTTAATTAATCAGCTAAATACGTTATTTAATTATTCGGCTAAGTAAATTACTTAAACCATTAAGGAAAATTAATCAGTTAAGTAAGATTAATTAAGTTAAGTATGATTAATTAACCAGTTAAACAAGATTAATTAAGCTAAGCAAGATTAATTAAGCTAAGCAAGATTAATTAAGCTAAGTAAGATTAATTAATCAGCTAAGTAAGATTTATTAAACACCTAAATAGATATACATGAAAAATAGATATATATGGAATAGGTATTATCTAAGAAAAGTTTTATCTAGGGAAGGTTTTATCTAGGGAAGGTTCAACTAAAAAAGATAACACCTAGGGAAATTCTATATAGGGGCAAGACTTATCCCTTGGCTATAAATAGGAGCATAGGATTTCATTCTTCCTTGCTCATTTCTTTTCTTCTTCTCTCTATACGTTGGTGTTCTAACCAATAATCACCGATGCGATGTTCTGTCCGATCGATTTAGGAACCAACTAACGGATGCCAAAGTGCTGTACTTTGTGAATTTCATTAAACGGATGCCAAAGGGCTATACTTTGTGAATTTCGTTAAACGGAGGCCAAAGTGCTATACTTTGTGAATTTCGTTAAGGTTCGGATCTCATAACCGTCATTAGGTTTGATTTGGTTTAACACTAGTGCGTATTCCATTCTGTTAAACTAAATGTTTAACTACTCGAAACTCTACCCCGTACACTTACAATCAAAATGGATGCTTAATTATCAGAGGATTCAACACTATAAAGTAGATGCTTAGTTACCAGAAAGCGTAGAATCAAGATTATATGCTAACAAGGTGAGTCATTCTCTTTTTATCAAATTATTTTGTCAAAACCCTACTTGTTTTCAAAGTTATAATTACAGGGATTAAGTCTTTGTAATCTTCAATTACTGCCGGTATGTGGGGTTTTGTATACATTACTTATTTCTCGTCACCATTGGACAACGAGTTAGCCAATGGGTGATCTGACCATAGTCACAGAAACGAGTCGAGTGACAAATACCGATTTGGGGTAATTGGTTGATAGAAACAATGTAATCACCCTTAATACTGTAAATTATAATAATGTGTCGTTTTGTACAAAAATGAATGAACTCACCAGTATTTCCTGCTGACCAAATATTTTTAAAACGCGTTTCAGGTAATTACAGTAGATTGGATTAAGAGTTGGATACGACACTGAAAGGCTTCAAGAAGTGGCTTATTTTATTAATTAAATCAAATTAAGAAATATTGTTTTATGTAATCGGGTTTATCCCATATTAAAAGCTACCTTTGTAAAACATGGGTTTATCCCCATCTGTTTAATAAATAAAATCCGGTGTTTCTAAAACTCTGATATTTTTCCTAACTCACGGTCATGATGAAATTTCCGCTGCAATGTTTTCAAAATAACCACCGATACCACTTGGCTGCTCGCGGCTCCCGATTCCGTCCAGGGTAGGGTCGGGGGTCGTGACATCCACATATATAAGTTTGGATTTAAGGTTTAGGAAGATTTGGACTAGGATGAAGAAGTTGTGAATATTGAATATGCAATAGACTAGACTTGGTTATTGCTAGAGAGAGTAAACAAATAAGTTGAGTCCGAGCTCGCTCAAGTTTGAGCTAAGCTCATGAATAGTTTTTAGCGCTTGAACTTGGTTCGGGCTCGACTTGTTTGTTTTTAATAATTATTTAATTATTTTATTAATCTCTATTTATATTATTTTTACATATATCTATGGTTATAGTTTCTATGTAACATAATATATTTTATTTAGTATTTTTGTTATAATCTTGTATAAAATGCATGGTTAACAATTCAAAGTATAATTAGCTCAGAAACTTATGTATGTTATGTAATAACTAGAATCTATTAGCAATGTATAGAAAAGAATGGGAGATGAATTTCTTATTGATGTATATGTATGAAATACAAAGCCTCTATTTATAGGCTCAACATTAACATAAGAGTAAATACAATGAGGAGTTAAGGATGTGGAGAGTCACTATAAATGATATATTCATAACACTCCCCCTTGACGATCCACATGATGAAATAGTACAGTATTCTTGTAATACGCTTGGTGATGCTGCCTCATTAAAAACCTTGCTAGAAAAACTTAGTGGGACAAAACATCAGCTAAGGGAAAAAGAGTGCAGCGCGTATTTTCTCCTCCTGATACTTTTGGATCAGGTTTGTTGCCTCATTAAAAACCTTACTAAAAAAACCCAATGGGACAAACCTTAGTCAAGGGAAAAAAAGTGCAACTTGAATAAGTCTCCCCCTCATTTTAACATGTATTCCTTAGTGACGTATGTCCATCTTCCTTGAAAGTCGAATAAAGCCTTTGTAGCAAATGATTTGTCGCTTGATCCCTTAATGTGCAATCCTTTATGTTGAGCAATGTTGTATAATCTTCTAAAGAGACTTTAGATGCCTCCTTCCAAAAATTATCATATGTCCACGACTGTGTTTTGTTACATTCCTGAAATATTTCTTTGAACCCATTCCAATGTCTCTTCGCTTGACAAAGGTTATATCATGACAATAAGCTCAAGTGAAAGATATTATAACTATACATAGCTAGCAAAACATAGTAATGCACTTATGCATTTAACGATGGTACTTCTACTTTGACAGGAGATGATAATAGGCATTTCTTATAACAAATGACTTAACAACCTTTAACGTACATTAAGGTTCAACTATGCCCATACTAAAATATCAAACATCATCTTCTAGATGTACTTGGGTGATTGGTAAAATATAATTACATATATACTCGAACTGCAGTTCGAGTAATAATTAGATCGTGCCAAGGTCATTCAAAAATTCTCCCTTTAAAAGCTCGACAATTTCTCTCGATGATGCCTAGACATCATCACTGTAAACTGCAATTATAGTGAACTTTTAAAGTAGAACGTTGATAAAACATGGCTAATTTAATCAAAATTATATCCCTATTTATGCAAGTATCACGAGTTGTATAACACTCGATCTAACTATTTTAGTCCATACATATTCTATGAACTTGATATAGTACGTTCTTAAGGTTTTGACATCATTAATGCTTCTAGCATTATCAATCCATGATGGAATTCTTTCCATCTTATCCAAATATGCATGTGCTTTCACTCTTTAGAAGTTTTGCTACATAAATTTGCCCATTTAACACATTAATATCTATATCATATGCAAAAATGGCATAAACACTTGCTTTTATCTCCAAAACCCATATTGTACCATGCGTGTACACTATTTATTGAGATATCACAATCACCGGGTACAAGTTTTCTATGTATGTTTCTTGGAGTATTGGTGCACAATAATTACATCTATAAGGTGTTTCAATTAACCTCTTAAGCACTCAAATGCTTTAGGATACTCATGGGGAGTTCCATTTATATTCAATTCAATAACATATACAACATGTATATGTATCCAGATCTGAATTTATATAATAATCATAATATTCTCGAGAACTTATTTTATATGACTTAGTATCAAGGGATACATAACTTTCATAAGACGCAAGTCAATTCTCTTTTATATATTACCAGACTAATAAGATATTGGAAAGTCAATGCATCCACCACTGGAGAATACGTTTTCTCATAATTAATCATAGGTCTTTGTGAAAATTCTTGTGCCACCAATTTTGACTTATATCACTTAATTTGATTTTCACATGATTCGCATAAAAGACACTTTTATATCCATCATATTTTACAACTTTAGTTGTATGGATTGTTGGTCCAGAAACTTTCCATTTCATTAGAGAACTAAAATCTGCCTTATTTGCATCTTTCTATTTTGGCCAATCATTTCTTAATATTCATTCATAGGCAGATCTTAAATCTTGATTCTCATCATTTAATCATTTTAAGCGCTACATTATTTGCAAAAGTATAACGACGTCGATTTTTGTTTCGATTCCATACATATCTTAGACATGATACAACTTATCGAGATCTCTTTATTTTCAGGTACCTGAGGTTCATCTTGAACCATCATGTCTATTATCTCTTCAGGAGAATGAATTAAACTACATGATGGGAAAAATGATATTTAATGATTTTAATTTCTAAGCATTAACCAACATGATGGAAAAATGATATTTAATGATTTTAATTTTTAAGCATTAACCAACATCATATATATTAATAACAATAAAAGGCTATTTAATTACTAACCATAAAATATAATAAAAACAATTTATCCACAAGTAATAAGTCGATTACAATTCAAAACCTAAAATTGATATACACATTAATTTATTAGCTTTTACAAAGATGTATAAACATGGATCCACTACGGCATATCATGGCATACCACATTCCCAATCTAAATAATTTCACATTTAATACATATCACACATAACTACATCTTCAAAGAGTTAGTTCACATACAAGTAGAATTATATTATTAAAATCTTTAGAGTAGTTTCAAAATGACCAATTGTGGAGATTTAAATATATATTGCATATTTGGGATGAGTGTGGTACTGGTACCAAAATTCGCCAAAACTAGGTAGAGGTATTTGAAGGTAAAATTCGTATTTTACCGGTACCGATACCGCAAGTACCGATACCGAAATTGCCAAAAAGTAGGTACCGGTACCAAAGAATTCGGTACGAAAAATTCAGTACCGGTACCTAGTATCAAATGTTCATCCCTAATTCAAGCCCCTGTGAAATCATGATATCATTTGTTAAGTGGTTTTTTCTTCGACTGTTGGTATAAATCAGGTTTTAACCAAAACATAGTAGAAATTATGTTAGACTTGTTTTTAAGGTTCTGATAGTGCTTAGAAATGTTACTAGTGATGATTTGAAAGTTTTACAAGTGTTTGATTTAAGAATCTAACAAGATCATTCATAACATGTGTGTAGTTGAAGTTGGTTGTAAAATGTCATGAACAACCCGAATGCAATATTTAGTAAAAATATGGAAGACACCAAAGTCTTAGTACTACTTGCTTCAATGTTATTTCAAATGTTAAGAGATATTGAATCAAGTATTGATGTGAGAATTTAAGAATTAAGAAATCGGCAAATGGTTCAAATTTGACCAATGTTAAGTATTGATGTGAGAATTTAAGAATTAAGAAATCGGCAAATGGTTCAAATTTGACCAATGTTAACATAAGTATGATTTTGACCAACTTGGTTAAAGAAAAAGCTTTTAAACACCTTCGGAGGGGAATATTTTGGGTTCAAGTCACACAATTGACAGGAATAAAAGAAATTTGTTATTCAAAAAAAAAAAAAAAAAAAAAAAAAGATGTTCTGTTTAACTAGTTATAGTTCTTAATAGTCTTAGAAGTATACTGTAAGGTATCTTTTAATGGTAACTTGGGTATAATTGTAAGATATTGGAATCTTCAAATGGTAAATTGGGTATAAGATACAACAAAAATGTCTTTTAACGGCAAATTTAGATCACTGACGGAGGAGAATTGTCATCGGGATGACATACAGAAGCTAGAAATGGAATACTACAATCTCAAGATGGTCAGTTCAGAGATTGAAGCTTACACCAAACGATCAAAGGATCTGGCTGCTCTCTGCCCCAACATGTCCAAACAATATTATATACCTTACTTTATGAGTTTACATGTTTTTCATGGAGGTTATGGCTGAAAAAGGGTTTCGGGTAGCAGTGGCGGAGCTTGACCAAAAGTTTCGAGGGGGCGTAAAGTGATGGGACCCAAAAATTGTTTTCCTATCGTTATGTTTCGGGTCGGGTCGAGTTGTGTAACGACTCACACAAAAACGTCCTAAAAACATTCCGTAAGTATGAACCCGGACCCCTGATAAAACAACTCTCATTAAAATACTATTTCTTATTTTAATTTAACCAAAAAGAAACCCTAATTGAGACACCCAAGTGATTCTGAACAAACCCTAAAATTTTCATAATTTTCAGAATCAGGATTAGGGCCCCTAAAACTCAAGGGGGTAAACCCTAATTGATAATTATCTTAAAAATTCTCGTTGTCCAAATGAAAATTTTCGAATATAACAACTCAGCTGAGCTAGTCCCAACCGTGGCTACCCTATAGCCTACTTTTATTCCTTACGGACCGCAACATTATTAAGCTTACGGTCCGTAAGCTGCTTTACGGACCTCAACATTGGTAAGCTTACGGTCCGTAAGCTTGTCAAAAATTGTGTATAAATAGCAGGCCTTGGCAATCGCATTCTGGTGTTCAAACGACGATAAAATTCAACTCAGGCGCGGAGATATCGTCCAAATACTCTCAATTAACACACACTAAACACTAATTAGTATAGCGGGGTGCTGCTGCACAGGGTATTAACTCGATCGCTATTACGATTCATTGTCCGATCAATCAATATATCCAATGGATCTTTAAGTGCCGCCCACATTAGGGTTATACTTTATCATTCGTCATTAATTTGAGGGATCATCGTTAATTCGATGGATGAAGTATTGTACTTTATCGTTCGTCATTAATTTGACGGATCATCGTTAATTCGATGGATAAAGTATTGCACTTTGTCGTTCGTTGTGAGAATTTGATCTCGTGAGTTATCGTAATTGCTGGATTGATTACTAACCCAGAATTGTGTGCCTATTATTAGATTTAGGTTAAAAAGACTAATCAGTAGGCTAGACTCTGCTCAAATTAAATCTGCAATCCATCAAGGCTTATCTGTAGACTTTGGTTGTATAAATCTGCATAATTATAAAGTGAGTCATTCTCTCTTTTTATCAAATCTATTTACAAAACCCTATTTATTTCAAAGTTATAATTACAGGGATTAAGTTTATGTAATCACCATATTACAGCCGGTATGTGGGGTTTTGTATACATTACTTGATAATCATCACCATTGGGGCAGCCAAGGGGTGATATGACCATAGTCACAGACACCATTGGACGGAAGGGCCAATGGGTCGAGTGACAAAGTACTGTGGGTAATTGGTTTGATAACAGAAACATTGTAATTTTCCTTAATACTGTAAATTATAACAAATGTGTCATTTTAGTAAATAGAATGATTCACTCAGTATTTCCCGCTGACAAAACCTTTTTCAAACATGTTTCAGGTAATTACAGTAGATTGGAATAAAAGATGATACGGCACTGAAAGGCATCAAGAAGTGGCTTATTTTATTAAGAAATATTATTTTATGTAATAAAATTTATCTTTATTTAAGCTACCTTTGTAAAACATGGATTTATTCCATCTATTTAATAAATAAAAATCCGGTGTTTCTAAACTCTGATATTTTTCCTAACTCACGGTCCTGATGAAATTTCCGCTGCAACGTTTTCAAAATAATCACCGGTACCACTGGGCTGTTCGCGGCACCCGATTCCGTCCAGGGTGGGTCGGGGGTCGTGACAGAAGGTGGTATCAGAGACAACTCAAAGAGCCACTGCTTTAAGCCTTTAGGTGTTGTGATAATAATACCTAAATTTATATAAAAGAGTTAGGAGATTGCTATTAACTGGTAGCACACATGATAGCATTTAGACTTGAACTTAAGAAAAGATGCCTTAGTATCAGCTTCAAGATAAGCTAAGTACTTGTATACATAAAGGATGATGGGTTTTGATATACCATAAGAATGGTAATTAGAATATTGCAAGATATGATAAATAAGCAAGAATTAATAGTAATTATTGCTTATAGATATTAATTGGTCTGGAATAAGATATATTATGGGAATACAAATTTCCCTAATTCTGGATAAAAGCCCTAATAAAAGAGGCACTTTTGAAAAGATACTATTTATGGGAAATAGAAAATTTTCTCCGGCAAGACTGGATATGGTGTAACAGACTCTCCAGTTTGTCCGGATATACTAAGGTTACCGCTCCGGCGTGAATCGGATAAGACGGGGTATATAATATGTCAAACGAGTGACAAGATTTCCCTAAATAGTATTATGACCAGATATCTGACTAGTTTTTGGAAATATAATTATGTTAAATACATTGACCTGATAGATGATATGTTTATTTCAGCATGTGAAATATATGATTATATAGATATATATATCTATAAGGAATTCCAAAAGTCAATTAAGAATAAAGCATCAGTATCTGTGTCTAGATTTCTTATTCAGGAATCTCTTTTCCGATATCAAACATTATTTAATTATCTGTCTCATAACTCGTGTGATAAACAAAGAAACCCATTAAGTTGGGATACTATCGAAAGTGTAAAGAATTTCTAACACTTTACCATAAACTATTAACGCAAGTAAAAGGCATGTAAAGTTGTGATAAGGTACAAGAAAACACATAAAAAAAATTTTTGATTATAAATCCACAGAAGTTGAAGTATATTCCACATAACTTCCGAGGCAAGACCTTTTGAAAATATAATTGGGCACGATAACACCAATGTTAAAATTCCGTCAGTAAGAAGAACTGCTAATCAAAAAGAGGCAAAATCCTACAAAATGAATATCACTAAGGTATGCTAGAATAAGATTTCACAAATATCCGTACACAGTCTAATCAGAACTATAATTTTTAGCACTGCAAAAGGAGTCATATACTTTTGCAAATTCCCTATTTCATTTTTCGACATTCCTTGATAATGTCACTTAACAACGGTTATCACAAGAAATTCCAGATAAAGCTCCTAAATTTCTTTCGTTGAAATTCTGACTTCTGTATATAAAATAAGTTGTCTTTCGCATTTCTACTTTTCCTAACGGTCATCATATTAGGAGGATTTATTCATAGTAGCAAATATTGATTCATTTCATTTCTTGGAAAATCCACACGTTACACATGCACCATTTGTTGCACATGTGGTTCGTTTAATTTCTGAATTTCACTGGAGGGCTTCATTCTAATTTGTCGTTTTATCCAAACTCAAATATCCTTTAGTTAGAATTGATTTTGGCATGGTAAACCGCATTATTGCTAAACAATGACTCTTAATATCGAGTCAATAAATTTTTTGAAAAAAAACTCAATTTTCTTTAACATCCATGGTTTCTGTTATGACCATGTCTGAACTTTCTTATTTAAACTCGTTTTGTTTAAACCGAGTTCAATTGTTTGAACTTGCTCGCATTACATATTCAATTCGAAGTTCCATATGATGAATAAAACCATCATCCTAACAAGTATTTCAATTCTCTTGAATTATAACATGCTTGTGTGATCCTCGACTTCACTAAATCATTTCTTTGATCACGGTCACCTTGTACTAACGTTTTCATAAAATTTAAAACTTGCACTAATCTCATTTATATATATATCATATACGGATATTTATAAAAGTTATCTTAACACAAATCATGTATTAAGATAATGATACACAAATTCTTGTCATATTTTAATGTATCTCTTAAATGATTTTTACAACATCAATCTAGCCTTTCGTGATAAATTATTATTTTAACATCTTCAAATCGAAAAACATTATATAAAATTATTTTATATATGAAAACTTACATAAGGGATTACCTAATAGTATTACTATATTATTATTAGTCAACATAAGGAGGATAAGTAGGTGACTTATAATAAGAAGTACAGAATTTATTGTACATGTGCTTATATTTAACTAAAATAGAAATTTCACAAACTAGGCACTTAGCTCGGTTGGCTAGGCGCGCGAAAGGGTGTGGCCTAGACCCGGTTTCGATCCTGGGGACGGCTGGTTTCACCATTTTTATTAGAAATTTTTCCATTTAAGTGTATGTTTAGTTATGTAATACCAATATCAGTTTTATTATTAGTAAGAAAATATTAATAATAATAGTGTTAGTATTATTTTAAAATACTAGGATTATTGTCAAGGGCAGATATTGGGTAACCTAGCCTTAGTTAGGCATGGATTGGCCACCTATGCTTAAACAAGGCAGCACTAACCAATATCCAACCATGATAATGACTAATTAATATATATAAATAAAGTCATCATATTTATTTAAATTTTAAATTATATATATATATATATATAAATATTTGTTTATCACATGTTTTGTGATAACTATTTACTATAACAATTTAGCAAGAAAATAACCATATAAGAATAATATGGTAGTCATTAATTACATTGGGACTTATTTACAACATTTATAAAATACATTTACAACGTTATATGGTTTCAAAATGAAAATAAGTAATCACATAGAATCGACTCATTAAATGTTATATATAAAAGTATTTGTACAAATATTTTGTACAATAAATATTTTTACACCTTTATTTACAATTTTCATTTTAATCATAGTTATCTCTTTTACAAAATAATATTTTGTAACGTAAATTACGGTATTTTGTAATATATATTACATAGCTATTTTACAAAGTATGGTAAAATACTAAAATAATATTTATTTAAAAGTAGTGACCATTTACATAAAAAAAATGCGTCACAAATAATATTTATATTTATGTAAGATACGATTCAGACAAGTACACAAATAATATATATTATATTTAATTTACAAATATAATATAATGGTCGGTCTTACCAAAACAATTTATTCTTATTTCATTTCGATCTCTAGGACATAGTATTAAAACTATGGTCACTAATAGTATACTATCACATTGTTTCACAATTAAAACAACCTGGAACTTTAAAATAAGGATACACTAACTCTATTGTCTTTTGGTGTATCTTTGCAATTCACTCATCTCAACACTTTGATTTTCTCATATCATAAATATTTGACAAATCATTTTTCATGCTTTAATTTCAATTGGAACCTGTCAATTCTAAGTCTTCCCAGTTACCAATTAAAGTAAGTTTTCTTTTGACAAAGAATTTTTATTGATTCTAAAAATCCTTCACATTCATCTATTGATCATATATCTTTTGGCTTGAACCCAGTCACTTTGGAAATTTATATCATTTCATCTCATTCGCTTGACAATCGATTTCTTGAACTAATTCAGTTGAACCATTGAATCCTACTTATGGTACAACTCTTATTCACAAAATTTGAGAATTAATCTGTGTCATTTTGTTGACTAAAATATGACATAAAACTAAAAATATCATAACCCAAATACACTTGGAAGCTGGAATCTGAGATAAAGAAAAAAAAAGGTATTCCTACTTATTCCAGTAAATCTCGAGGACGAGATTTTTATTAAGGTGGGGAGAATGTAACGACTCACACAAAAACGTCCTAAAAACATTCCGTAAGTATGAACCCGGACCCCTGATAAAACAACTCTCATTAAAATACTATTTCTTATTTTAATTTAACCAAAAGGAAACCCTAATTGAGACACCCAAGTGATTCTGAACAAACCCTAAAATTTTCATAATTTTCAGAATCAGGATTAGGGCCCCTAAAACTCAAGGGGGTAAACCCTAATTGATAATTATCTTAAAAATTCTCGTTGTCCAAATGAAAATTTTCGAATATAACAACTCAGCTGAGCTAGTCCCAACCGTGGCTACCCTATAGCCTACTTTTATTCCTTACGGACCGCAACATTATTAAGCTTACGGTCCGTAAGCTGCTTTACGGACCTCAACATTGGTAAGCTTACGGTCCGTAAGCTTGTCAAAAATTGTGTATAAATAGCAGGCCTTGGCAATCGCATTCTGGTGTTCAAACGACGATAAAATTCAACTCAGGCGCGGAGATATCGTCCAAATACTCTCAATTAACACACACTAAACACTAATTAATATAGCGGGGTGCTGCTGCACAGGGTATTAACTCGATCGCTATTACGATTCATTGTCCGATCAATCAATATATCCAATGGATGTTTAAGTGCCGCCCACATTAGGGTTATACTTTATCATTCGTCATTAATTTGAGGGATCATCGTTAATTCGATGGATGAAGTATTGTACTTTATCGTTCGTCATTAATTTGACGGATCATCGTTAATTCGATGGATAAAGTATTGCACTTTGTCGTTCGTTGTGAGAATTTGATCTCGTGAGTTATCGTAATTGCTGGATTGATTACTAACCCAGAATTGTGTGCCTATTATTAGATTTAGGTTAAAAAGACTAATCAGTAGGCTAGACTCTGCTCAAATTAAATCTGCAATCCATCAAGGCTTATCTGTAGACTTTGGTTGTATAAATCTGCATAATTATAAAGTGAGTCATTCTCTCTTTTTATCAAATCTATTTACAAAACCCTATTTATTTCAAAGTTATAATTACAGGGATTAAGTTTATGTAATCACCATATTACAGCCGGTATGTGGGGTTTTGTATACATTACTTGATAATCTTCACCATTGGGGCAGCCAAGGGGTGATAAGACCATAGTCACAGACACCATTGGACGGAAGGGCCAATGGGTCGAGTGACAAAGTACTGTGGGTAATTGGTTTGATAACAGAAACATTGTAATTTTCCTTAATACTGTAAATTATAACAAATGTGTCATTTTAGTAAATAGAATGATTCACTCAGTATTTCCCGCTGACAAAACCTTTTTCAAACATGTTTCAGGTAATTACAGTAGATTGGAATAAAAGATGATACGGCACTGAAAGGCATCAAGAAGTGGCTTATTTTATTAAGAAATATTATTTTATGTAATAAAATTTATCTTTATTTAAGCTACCTTTGTAAAACATGGATTTATTCCATCTATTTAATAAATAAAAATCCGGTGTTTCTAAACTCTGATATTTTTCCTAACTCACGGTCCTGATGAAATTTCCGCTGCAACGTTTTCAAAATAATCACCGGTACCACTGGGCTGTTCGCGGCACCCGATTCCGTCCAGGGTGGGTCGGGGGTCGTGACAAGTTGGCTATTCGATTCAAGTCGGGTCAAATAATAATAGTTCCAAATAAAACGAAGTGTATAATTACCAAACTACCAATCAATTATATACACAGTTTATAAATATTTAGGATATACAATTTAGGAAAAATAATCGGGGGGGGGGGGGGGGGCGATCCTATATAATTTTAAAATTTTCGGACGAAAAATTGGAACTTATACACTTCTAGCCGAAACATTGGGGTGGGCGGATGCACCCCCGGGAACCCATTATGCTTCGCCCCTGTAGGGTAGGAGAGTGGTGTTTATTAGTGTAAGATCGTGTGCAGACCCAAAACGAGTCAATCAGAGGTGTTCTACTCAATATGAAAGGCGGAAACAGACATATTGAGTGTGATTCAGCAAGATATTCACTTTAATACTCTTTCTGATTAATCTGACAAAGTTTTACAGCAAGACGAAACTTCGGCAGCACTTCGGCTCCGGAAACACACATACACAACTGACTGAAACGGAATCAGGCACAAGCTATATATAGGCAGCTTAATTCCGCTTGAACATGACTCAAGCGGAATCACGTTTCAAACGAGATTAGCATTCAAACGGAATTAACAGGTTCAAGCAAAATTAGCAAAGCTAATTTCGTTTGAAATGACATGCCAACTTCAAGCGGAATTAACCATTCTAATTCCGTTTGAACTTGCCTGTTGACCTAATTTCTCGTTATCCGTGCCCTGATTTATCTATACATATACAAGACTCGATACAAGATGAAGTCGACAGACGTATGCACCAACAGACTCACCCTCGGATGTTGACGAGTCTTAAGTGTCGAGTCTTCAACGTCTTCAATCTTTATCAGTCTTCGGGCTTCTTCAAAGTATCTGACAGAGTAAGCATCCTCAAACTTTATCTCTTTCTCCTCTTCAGCATCAACAGACTCCCCTCGAACAAACTTATCTTCCCTCGGATGTTAATCGCAATCTGGCTTTCACAGGATCAGGATCGTGACTTGGTTCTATACTCAGACTTCAGAATCCAGGCTATCCTGCACATCCTCTATCCAAAAGTAAATTTTCAAATTTAACAAAAATTCTTTTAACAACATCACATTTATTGTGAGGTAGACATGACTATAACAGATTTAAACTCTGATGAACTACTTGTGGACACAAACACAATATTTTTCATTTAAACATTTAAACACAAACCCCCCCTCATCACATGCTCATCATGTTTAGCACTTGGAATTTTGAAAATCAGTTCTCCAACATCAGTTGTCGAAAATCTTTTTGAATTTTTCAAAAGTTTATGCTAAAACACACTAAAATCTTTTTGGATTTTTGAATAGAATGAGATGCAATAAAGAAATATATACAGACAATATTTTTGTGAGTTTGTGTAAGAGGAACATATCAGTTTTTGACAAGTCACAAGTACCGTTGAGCTTAGTTACACATTAAGAATTAAACAATTCACTTAGATTGCCGATATCCTGATCCACTTAAAATTTCATACAAATTTCAACTGATTCAGGATATGAATTCGGTGAATTAAGAACTTAAACTCATTCATGTGTCCCACCTCTTGAATATACTCCCGTATCCAGATCCCAATATTCAGTCTTACAGGTGAGTATACCATAGATGATATATGTAAGGGGTTAATTGCGAGGGCCGTGAGAGCTCAGGTCAGAACTTCCGTTCAGCAGAGAGATGACGGCTTCGACTTTTGGTGTGTCCCCTTTAGAGGATCTTTTATTTCAACAGCACATGATTAGCATTTTTCAATGATTCATCATTTTTTATGCTGAGGGTAGGCTTTTATTTCAAGCAAGTGTAAAGTATTCTCCGGGGACTAGGCCATTGCTTCTGCAAAATCAGAAGTCCCGGGATAATACCCAAGATATCACTAAGCATAAAGACCTAGTATCTCAGAAAGAGGGACCTTTCAAACGAGATTTCAGGGGTTACCTATATATCCAAGTAGTGTTCCACACGAAATAAGCAAGTTTGAATTTAAGTTTATATCCCGAAAAAGCTTAATAAATGTGTAAAAACCTATCGGCATATCATCAGTGAGACTGCTTAATGCTATTTAATCATTACATTTCTTTAGCATACTGTAACTGTCTACTGATGTACTATCATTTCCTCTTCTTTGACACCAAAACTCATTTATGATTTTATCATGTTTTTGCCTTTTTCAAATTTTCTAATGTTTTTGGATTTTCTGAAAAATTCTTACTCCCCCTAAAATGCAAAATCATTTAAAGAAAATTTGAAAACAAACTATAAAAGTAAATTAACAACCGATATCAAATCACTTCACTTCGCTATCCACTTGGCATAAACAATCAGAACTCCCCCTTACAACAAACTATTTTCTCATTATGATTTCAAAACACTTAAGTTTGTTTTAACCAAAATGATTTTTCCGGAAAATAAATTTTGTTGATTTTAAACACTTGTAGGTTAGGGGTAAGATCATCACTTTTTTTCTTTTCTCTTTTCAATATAATGAACCCCATATATTCTTTAACCACTTGTAAGAAAGATAAATCAAGTACAATTTAATGTCCCTGATTAATCTTGAAAATTCAACAATCTCATGAATGAAATTCTTAAGAAATATGCCGATACCTACTCCTCACTTACCAACCTGGGAGTTCCGGCATTGTCTACAACCTGTAAAATTTAACAGTTTTTAAGATTAATTCACAAACACAAACTTTATCAAGAAAGATGCCGATTCCTGCTCCACGATTACAAACTTGGGAGCTCCGGCAAGTCAGGTTTTTCAAGTAAAAAACACAGACACCCAAGCCTGACCAGCTTTGGGTGTGAGCTTCTCAACTTCACTAGGGGTTGGGCTGTAAGTTGCCTTCTTAGATTCATAAAATTCTTTGACCCCTTTGGCCTTCCCATTGACCATTTTCCCAAAAATATTTTTTACATTTCCATTGAAAACTTTTTCAACATCAAATTCATTATTTTCAGAAAAAAATTGATTTGAGATTTCAACCTTTCCAACCTTTGATTTTAAATTCTCAGCCCGCAATGGTGGAAAATGAACATCATCCAAAGGCGGAACTGAGTTTTAACCATTTACCTCAACCTGTGGCTCCTCTGATTTTGTGGAATCAGATTCATCGCCAGATTTTACATCTGCTTTCTTAACAATCCAAGCTTGGTTGTCAAGATTTCCCCTTTTCTTGTAAAATCTTTTTGAACATTCACCAACTTCATATGTAGAGTTTTTAAACACTTTAAATTTTTCAATTGGTAGTTCGTTTTTATCAACAACTATTTCTTTGAGTTTTTCTGAAACTCCCTGTTTCGTGTTGGTTGCTTTAGGACAGTTCCAAGCGATATGACCAATTTCTTGACATCTGTAACAGGTTCTAGTCTCTTTTCTCTGATGAGCTTCAGTTTTCTTCTTTTCAGCAAGAAATTCCTGATTTGACTGTCTCCAGAATAAGCCTTTTGATTCCTCTTCACAGCTTGTCCGTGAAACAATTTGTATTTGTTTTAGAAATTTTTTCATGTTTATAATTTTCAGGTGGAATAAATCCAAGACCTTTCTGTTGGATCTGAGTTTGTTTTTTATTGTATTTTCGTTTGAAATTAAGATGAAAATGAAAGAGTTGTGCAGCGGAATTAAGATGAAAACAAACTTTGCATACAATCAAACGAGAGTAATACTTTAATCAAACATCTTTACACAATGAATCGAAAGATTGAATTTGTTTCAACAACGATTTCAATGATTGATGAATGAATGCAAACTCCCCCTCAGCCAGAGCTCAGTAGTTTGTTCGTGCAAAGAAGACAATGTTGCGAAAGAGCTAATAGAACAGTACAAAGTACTGAACTATTTATAGGCACTTGCAAACTACTGAGCATCTTTAGCTGACGTTACCATGAAAGTGACATCTAACCTCCTAACAAACTCTAACCTCTGATCTATACAAACACTGATGTACTAACTACTGCTATTACAATACATTACATAAAAGACACTTAAACAGCTGCTGCATCCTTCCACTGCTGTGAACCCAGCAGTGCTTGTCCGGATCAGCAGTACTTGACTCAAGGCAGGGGATTGAATCAGCAGAGCTTTGGTCTTCCATCAGTCTTTGACATTGGGCAGTAGATGCAAGGCAGCAGTTGCAGGTCAGCACTTAGTAAGATCAGCAGATAGGAGGTCAGTAGATATGAAACCACTTTCAAGGGGAGAGATTTGCATGAATGATTGTAAACGTCTGCTTATTCTGGATCCACTGCTCTGATCCAGTTTTGGCTTTAATTATCTGTTCCTCTTCATAGGGTTCAATCCCAACAATCTCCCCCTGGAACAGATAATGCCAAAACTCTTCATTATTTGTGGAAGTCTTTATTGCCTCATCAACAGTTCCCTTATCTGGCCTTTAAATTGTAATTCAAAGTCTAGGGCATCTGTATCTTCATCATCCCTGCTAAGTGGAAGATCAAGGAGATCCTGCAAATCTTCAAGACTCAAGCCAAGAGCTTGTTCCCTTGATATTTTCTCCACTTCTCCACCAGACCTGAGCAAAGTCAATACGCAGGTCTGTTTGTCAGTTTCCCACTTTTGTATTTTTGAGCCTGGTGGGTTTCTTGGGAGATGTTTATTTGCAGAAGTATTTGGTGAGGCTGGCCTATTCATGGCTGGCTGAGCAGCACTTGCAGATTGTTCCAATTCAAGATCTTCCTTTATCATTACTTTCGTGCCTGCTTTTACAATGGCATCTCCAGCTAAAAGATCTTGAATTGTTTCCATACTAAACTGGTTTTTGCTCCTTCTTTTGTAGATGGCAGCACCAGCTGGAGCAGTGGTTCTTTTGACTTGCAGCTTTGGTGGTCTTTTAGAAACCTCTGCTTTAGAATAGTCAGGCTTTTGAGGAACATTTGGGTCTTTCTTTCTTAGTTCCTCCAACCTTTTGTAGGTGGCCCTGACTACATCTTCTTTCCATCTGGCAATTTGTCTTTTGTTTCCATATTCAGCAGCAACCAGTTCCTCTTTCATTCTTTGCAGTTCTACCTATTTGTCAGGTACATTCTTTCTAGACTTTGCCCAGTCAGGAGGAGTGTGAGCGACCTTCCTTTTTATCATGTCTTGAATTCTTGCAGCTTCATCCTCAAGCTCAGGAACAGTCCACTCTTTGTACATGTATCTCTCTCCTTTATACTTCTTGTGAGCCATGATGCTTTCAATGTAGTCTTTTTTCAAAGTTTCAGCTGTTCTTTCTGAAATTTGTTGACTGACATTTTTTTGCAAATTGTTCTAGGGATCTGACTTGTGTGAGCAGATATTGATAATTTCTTGAAATTTCTTTGTCAGATTTCCCTTGTGTGTTTCTTTTTGAGATATCCTCTGCTTGCTTGGCCTTGATTTCCAAGTATTCATCATCATTTTTAGGCCAAGGATATCCCTTTATTAATGGCAAACTCCTTTTGGCAGGGTCATCCTCATAGTAAAAGGATTTTATTTCATCTCTAACAGCTGCTAGCTCAAGAGGAAATTGAACACCTGCAGGAGGTAAGGGCTTGTACATTGGAACTGAAGAGAGAGGAACATGTTTTGGAATTGTGACAAGTGCTAAAGATTTTGAAGATGTTTGTGGTGGTGAATTGTCATCATCTTTGAGAATTAGTCTTCTCCTTTTTGTAGGAGGGACTGATGATGTTTTGGATGGAACAGTGGTGGTAGATGTAGTGGCAGTGGATTGTGATTGACTAACAGTTGTTGAAACAACTGGTGTTTCAACCACTGTTGTCATTACAACAGATGTTATAACATCTGCTGTCTTCTGCTGTATGTCAGCAGGTGTTGTTTTTGGTGGTGATGATGGTAAAGCAGTGGATGTTGTGTGTTTTGAAGTGGTGTGTGTTGATGAAACAACTGTTTGGCAAGCAGTAGTTTTTGTAACTCCTGTTGCATCAGCTGTTTTGTATGGTGGTTTTTTAGCAGACTTTGAATGTCTGGTTGGAATGGATTTGGGTTGCCTCACTTTTCTAGTAGGCTTCTTCTTTTCCTCAACAGGATTTTCATGATCCTTTGACCTAGAAGTACCCTGATCTGGATGATCCATTCTGTCCACCCTGGCTTTCCTTTTGGCCTCTCTATCCCTTTTTACACTTGCAACTGCTTCTGCTAGTGCATTTGTTGTCACATCAATTTTCTTGCTGCCATCTGGCAAAGGGATCTTTTTGGTCATGTTTGAATTTTCTGGTTCAAGATAGAGACCATCCTCTATACCCTTCTTTTTCCACTCCTTAATTTTCTCCCCCTTTTTGGCATTATCTTCGGGGATTTGATAAATGTAGCGGACTTTTGGAGGAGCAATGCCAGTGGTGTGCAAGATCTGAGTTTTGAGAGCCTTTAAATCAGCCTGAGTGTTCTTGAACCTTGACTCCATTGCATTTCTCAGCTGTTGTACATGTTTTTCATGTTGCTGATCTGCTAATTGTGCTTGTTGTTGGAGAAAAGATTGAAATAGATTCCAGAGCTCGTTTGTAGCAGGTGCCCTTTGTGGAGCAGGTGCTCGAGGTGGAACAGCAGTTGATTGTACCTTCTGAACTTGTAACACCTGTTGTAGCATATCTTTGAGTTCTGCAACAGAGTTATCAAGCTTTGCAATACGATCCGTCAATTTCTGGTACTTTAAACCATCACCCAAGTTAATGGGATCATCTGATTTCCCACTAGTAGTGGTTTTATCAGTGGTAGATGTAGGGAGTATACTCCAAACATTAACCACTGATGCCCCTTTTTCTTGGTACTGGGGTCTTCTTCCTTCAACACTTGACAACCTTTTGATGTTGCCAGTAGGATAAATAAATCCACTGGTGGTTGGCAGAGGTGCTATAAAAGGAATTGCCTCCAAGGAAGTCTTATTAATGTAACCACTGTCCAAATGTAACCCAGTGGGTGTAACAATTGTAGTGGCTGCTTCACTTGGATTACCACCAAGAGTTACTTGTAACTCAAGGGGTCTAACCTCCTCAGGTTGTGTTGGTGGGTTAGCAAAGATTGATACATCAGACCCAGTCAGTTGTTGAGGCATATTCTCATTGATAGGTGATTGAGAAGGACTGGTTAATGCCTGGTTCAAATCAATTGCATCCAACAGCAGTTTAGTTGGTGTGGGAATTGTGGATGTGAAGGGTGGCGTAGAAAGTGGAATTGCCCCGGGTATTGAGCTGTGGATGATAGAAACAAGTGTTTCCAGAGCATCATGATGTGGAGACCCTATTTGTACAACCTGTTCTTTTTGTGAAGAAGCTGGAGGAGTTTCGGGTATGGGTTGAGATATTTGTACCAACTGCTGTGAGGAAGTAGCAGCAGTGGTTTCTTGTGACTTTTGTGTTGTCACTGGCAGAAGCTCTGGTATCTCATCCTCCAGAGATGCCTTTTTTATGGTTTTTGGGGGGTTTTTATGGTTTTCTTTTTGTTGGCTTTTTGGTGAGTTTAGGTGTGGGTTTCAAAACAGTTGTTCTGCTGCTTTGATCACCTTGAGCAGTGGGCTCAGCAGCAGATACCTGAGGAGCAGTTGTAACTGCTAAAATCTGCTCAGGCACCTCTGCTTGTGTTTTGCAAGGTGCTAACATTCTTGAAAAAGTTTCAGTTGTTAAACTGTTTATTTGAGTAGAATCACCTTGGTTTATTATAGCTAAATCATCCTTACTGAATTTCTTTGCAAAATAGTAACTTAAAAACCTTGGAAACAGTAAGAATGATTTTGTTTCAACATTATTAACCAAATCTTTAAAAATTTCCCGAGAATAGTTAAAATTTTCTCCTTGAAGAATTGCATATCCCAGATTTTGAATCTTTAAAGGGATTTCATTGAAAGAAGTGGTTTTGTTTGAAACACATAATAGGAGGGTATGAAATAAAAATCTGGTTGCAGAAGGAAAATAACCTTTTTGTAAGGTAAGTTTCTTCATTATTGTGGCTTCATACCCTCTCTCGATGAAGTCATTTTGTAACTCGTATTTAGTGAAAGATGTTTTACCTTCTTGATCACCGAGTTGAAAGACCTCTGAAATGGATTGTGGCGTGATTTGGACAGCTTTACCCTTTGTAGAAGAGTTTATGGTGGTTGCAGTGTCTCCTTGTTTTTCAAGGGTTGCATTCTTCCAGAACTCTCTTTGGGTCGCCAAATAGATTGGTGCATCGGCAGTGAACAAAGTTTTGTACTTTGATTTTGCCATAAGGTCAATGATGGAATCGAAAACATTTGTGGTTCCTGGTTTTGTGAGAAGACCCGGGAGATTGTGAGATGGTTTATGTGGAATTTCAGTGGAGATTGCCTTTTGAGAGGCTGTTTTCGATGATGATTTGGATGAGGGTTTTGAAGATGACTTCGATTTTGTCATTTTGAAGATGAATGATCGAAGAAATTTGTGAGAGATGAGAAGAAAAACTGCTTTGAGAAGAGAAATTTTTAAGAATTCAATTCGACAGTAAAACCCTGTGTTGGTGGTGAGTGGGGAATTTTATAGGGAAGAAAGTGAATGCTGAGGTGGCAGCCGTTACAAAAAGATCTGACCAATATGTACTGCCCACGTGACAACCCCTGGTGAAAGTGAAGGACAGTACTTTTATGAAAGTGACTGATGAAGGCAGTGGTAGTGGAGCAGTGGATGATTTTTACTATCAGTGGATAGCATATCAGTGGATAAGACACTGCTTTTGAACAACAGAGTTTATCAAATGGAATGAGAGAGAACAGGGGTTGACTATCAGCAGTAGACAGGCTTTTGAAGTAAAGCAGACTTTTGAACAATTAGTGGTTGATGGCAGACTTTTAAGGATTTTAATGAAAATTTCAATTTTAGCTATTTTTAAGGATGGATTTTTGATTTTCTGAAAACATTTTGTTGCTTTTATTCATAGAAAAACAAGATGTTGCTTGTTATTCCATGTTCAGCATCCCAATTCTAGAGACCAAACTTTCAAAAGTGGCTGTATCAAGTGCTTTTGTGAGCACATCAGCCAGCTGGTCTTTAGTTGGGACATGATGCAGAGAAATCAAACCTTTTTCATAGCAATCCCTCACAAAGTGATGTCTGATGTCGATGTGTTTGGTGGTTGAATGGGAAACTGGATTTTTGATGATATTTTCTGTTGCCTGACTGTCCAACATGAGTGGTGTCTTTAAGGCAGTGATACCAAAATCCAGCAACTGATTTTGAAGCCACAGGAGTTGGGCTGTACAGCTTGCAGCAGCAATGTATTCAGCTTCAGCAGTGGATGTTGAAACAGCTGCTTGCTTTTTGCTTTGCCAAGAAACTAAGCAATCACCTAGAAACTGGCACCCTCCTGATGTGGACTTCCTTGTAGTGTGACATCCAGCAAAGTCACTGTCTGAAAAACCTGAAAGCTTGGTGTTCCCATTAGCTGGATACCAGATACCAAGTGTGGGAGCACCTTTTATGTATCTGAAGATCCTTTTTACAGCAATGAGATTTGATTTTCTGGGAGCTGATTGACTTCTTGCACAGACACATGTTGCAAACATGATGTCTGGTCTAGATGCAGTTAGGTACAATAAAGACCCAATCATGCTTCTATAAAGTGTTTGGTCAATCAGCTCATCCTTTTCATCAGACATGACCAGCTTATTTATTGCCATGGGTGTGCTGCATGGTTTACAATCATTCATATCAAATTTGGTTAAAAGTTCTTTAGCATATTTGCTTTGATGAATGAAAGTTCCATTTTGCATTTGCTGTACTTGGAGACCAAGAAAGCATTGCAGCTCACCCATTGCACTCATTTCAAACTCAGCTGTCATGAGTTCTCTAAACTCTTCACACATTTTGTTACATGTGCTTCCAAAAATAATGTCATCCACATAAATTTGGACAATCATTAAATCCTTCCCTCTCCATTTTAAAAACAGTGTTTTATCAATGGTACCTCTTTTGAAACCATTTGAGAGTAGGAAGTTGGAAAGAGTTTCATACCAGGCCCTTGGTGCTTGTTTCAGGCCATACAAGGCTTTGTTTAGCCTGTAGACATGATCTGGATAAAATGGATCCTCAAATCCTGGAGGTTGACAAACATACACCTCTTCTTGAATTGTACCATAGAGGAAAGCACTTTTTATATCCATTTGAAACACTTTCATATTGTGGTTGACAGCGAAGGCCAGGAACAGTCTAATTGCTTCTAATCTTGCAACAGGGGCAAATGTTTCATCATAATCAATCCCCTCTTCCTGTCTGTAACCTTGAACCACAAGCCTGGCTTTATTCTTGACAACAATACCCCTTTCATCAGTTTTGTTCTTAAAGACCCACTTTGTGCCAATGGGACTAACCTCTTCTAGCAGTGGTACAAGCTCCCATACTTGTTGTCTTTTAAACTGTTGGAGCTCCTCTTGCATGGCTTCTACCCAGCTGTTGTCTTTCAGTGCCTCTTGGTACTTGACTGGCTGATGGAGGGATAGAAAACCAGCAAAAAGACAAATGTTTTGGGTTTGGCTTCTTGTGAGCACCCCTTCATTTATGTTGCCAATGATTTGATCAGGTGGATGAGATCTCAAGAAGATTAAATCTCCTTGGTATGGTATGATGGCATTGGTTGGTGAAGGCTGCAAATGTGTATCATCTGAGCTAACCACTGCTGGGGACTTTGATGAACCAGCAGTGGCTTCAAAAGGTGGAGGAATAGGAGGTAATGGAGTGGACATCTGCTGACTTTTATCCACTGTTTGGGGACTTTTGTCAGCAGTGTTTGAGGATGTGGAAGCAGTGGTTGATGGGCTACTTTGGTCAACAACTGTTGAGGTAGCAGTGGTTGAGCTTTGACAACTGTTTTGAACAGCTGATGCTTTTCCCTTTGTGGCAGACCTTTGAGGGATGATGATTTCATACCCATAGTCTGGTGTTGTATCCTCTGATGGACCTGCACTGTTAGTCTTGACAGCAGTATTTTCAAAAGTAAATTTTTCAAGATCAAACAGATCTGCAGGGTTTGCTGGGATTTTCATTGATGAAAGTTCATTGAACTTTACATTCAAAGTCTCCTCCACTGCCTTGGTCCTTGTATTGAACACTTTGTAGGCCTTAGCAGTGGTTGAGTATCCCAAATGATAACCACAATCAATTTTGGCTGCAAATTTTGAAATAGAATCTTTTAAGTTCAAAATAAAGCATGGGCAGCCAAATACCTTGAAATATGAGATCAGTGGTTTGATTTTATACAGAATTTCATAAGCAGTCTTTTTGTGCCTAGGGTTTATTAAAACTCTGTTCTGGACATAGCAGGCAGTGTTTACTGCCTCTGCCCAGAAAGTTAGTGGCAAACCTGATTCTGCAAGCATGGTTCTGGCAGCCTCAATCAGAGTTCTGTTCTTCCTTTCCACTACCCCATTCTGCTCTGGTGTTCTAGGGATGCTGTACTGCCTTACAATCCCTTTCTTCACACAGAAGGCATCCAACTCCTTATTTTTGAATTCTGTGCCATTGTCACTCCTAAAGCTTTTCACTGGAAGGTCAAATTGCTTTTCAACCTGTGTCACAAAGTCTTGCAAGATGCCTGCAGTCTCATCTTTAGAGTGTAAAAAGAAAGTCCATGTAAACCTAGAAAAGTCATCAACAATAACCAAACAGTATCTTTTCTTTTTAAGGCTCATGACTTGAACTGGGCCAAACAAATCCATGTGTAGCATTTGCAAACACTGGATTGTTTTGGACTCTTCAATGGACTTGTAAGAACTTTTATGCTGTTTTCCTTTTAAACAGGAAATGCAATGTTCAGGGCAAGAAAACAATTTTTGTGGTAGGCCTCTCACCAAACCATTTTTTGAAATTTCTGTGATTGTCTTAAGATTTGTGTGCCCCAGCCTTCTGTGCCAAAGTTCTGTCTCTTTGTTAGAGGCAGCTGAGAACAGACAGGCATCAGCTCTGGGACACTCTTTTGACATGTCAACAACATAAACATTGCCACTTCTTTGAGCAACAAGTTTGGTTTGACCAGTTTTAATTATTGCTTCAATCTTTTTGATCATTTCTGGTCCAACAATCCTACAACAGTCTTTTGTGAAGAATGACCCAAATCCCCTGTCACTCATTTGGGACACACTCAGAAGGTTGAATTTTAGATTGTCTATCAGATTGACATTTTCAAATTTTACTTTTCCAGACTGCACTGTACCAGACCCTAAAACCTTCCCTTTACTATTATTCCCAAAGGATATATCACCCCCTCCATGGATTTTGAAGTCTTTGAGGAGGGATTTACATCCTGTCATGTGCCGGGAGCCTCCACTATCTACATACCAAAGACTATCAAAGCATGCAGAAGCTCCCTGCACATGAAGTAAAAGGATTAGTTCATTAAGGTCTCCAAAGCCAACAAGGCTTTGGATGGGGTCTCAACAGTGTCTGGGATGGATGCAGAATGATGGACAGTGGTTAGGTCAGGGGTTTGGACTGTTTTAGGACAGTGTTTCTCTAACCACTGTTGTGGGTCCTGACCAATCACCTGTTGGTAACCAAAAGGATGCCTGTTCACTCTGGGTTTAGAGGACCTTTTGTAGGCCTCATAAACGTGTGGAATCCTTTGGTAAGACTGTTTTTCCTTGCCTTTTCTGAACTGATTGGCAGGGGGTGCATCAGTAACCTTAACATCTCTTTTGACAGATGTTTGGTTCAGCTGTTTTGTGACAGCTGTTTCAACTGGCACAAACAGTGGTTGTTTCTTGGTGAATTTGACAGATGTTGATGATGATGATGGACTCAAGGATGTTTTAGCCATGTACTCATTCTTTTTCACATCAAAGTTTTTGAGATACACACATGCTTGAGTTTTGTGGTTAGTTTTTCCACAAACAATGCAGCTTTCTGCTGAAACAATGACACTTGTTCTATTTAAATCATAAGCTTTTAAGTGGAAACAGTCTTTTGTTAGATGATTCCTTTTCTCACAGAATTCACAAAACAAGTTGTCAATTTTTTCTTTCTTCTTTCTCTTTTTAGACTCCTTTGCAGCAGAGGTTTTAACCACTGCTGGGATGTCCTTGAGAGGTATGACTTTAGCTTTTGGAGCTTTAACACCATCAGTTGATGTAAAGTCCATTGGCTTGAAATTTTCAAGAATATCACACTCATCAGACCATTTTGGTTTAAACTGATGATCTTCAAGCTCCTTGAAAGTGGAGGAGCCCATTGGTCTGGTAAGTGTGATTTTGTTACCAAGTTTGTCAGTGATTTTCACTTCTTGGCCATTCTTGTTTGTGGGGATGAGGTCAGTAGCTTCATCAGTGGTTTGGACAGATTTTTCAAAAGCAATATGTTCATCATCATATTTTCTATAACCAACCCCAAATTTCACATTGCTTTCAATCTGTTTAGCAAGCATCACCTCATATCCTCTGCAGGATTCCACCCATCTTTCACAAGTAATCTGGGTGGATTCCAACTCCTTTTTACAAACTTGGTATTTCTCTACCATAGTTTGAAGTTGGGTTTTGGTGATGCTTTGCTCTTCTTTTAGACAGCTGATTTCTTTTTCCTTTTCAGTCAATTTGTTTTTAAGTTCTTTTAAAGACTTTTCAAATTTAACCTCATCAGTCAAGATTTTATCCCGAAGGTTTTCATTCACCTCTTTGATGTTAGCAAAAGCAATTATGCAATTGTCAGAACACAGTTTTTCAAGAACTTGAGGAGATACCTTGGCAGCTGCCATCATAGCACAATCACATTGAGGATTTTCTTCATCATCTGCTCTTTCTTCTTTCTCACCAGCTTTCTCATTTTTCTCTTCTTCTTTGTCCTCTTTGGACCATGGATCTGTTAGTGGTTCAATCAGGGTTTTTGAATTTTCTCCCAGCAGTAGTTCACCAGCCACAGCAGTAACCACTGCTTCAGTCACCTCTTCCACTGTTTCAAAGCTTTGTTGCTCCTCCTCAGTTTCAACCCCCTCCTGTATTGACTCTAATGCCATCAAACAAAACTCATCATGAGAAGAATCATTAGAAGCATAGAGTGCAAAATTTTCATCACTAAGGTCTTCAGGCATACTGCTCCAGTCAACAAACCCTTGAGTGAAAAAACTTTGTTGATCTGGTTGTGCTGCTGCTGGAACAGTGGTTTGAGGTGCAACAGATTGCACTTGTACCTGTGGAGCAGGGGTTTGAACATATTGGATTTGTGGAACTGTAGTTTGGACATAATGTACTGGCACAGGGGCAACAGCATAGTGAGCAGTGTTCACTTGAGCTGCTGGGGCATATTGGGCATAGTGCACAGTGCTTTGGTTTTGAGGTCTAGGATTTGAGCTAGGATGAGTAATTATAGGACCAGTAGTTTGACTCCTACATTCCCTAGCGAAATGTCCCAACCTATTACACTTGTAGCACTTGATTTTCGATTTATCCAACCCAACCCTTAGATTCCCATGCAGACCTGGGAATTTTCGCCCTGTTCTTTTGTAAAATTTGCTAGTTCTAACACTTAGCAAGGCCAGTTGGTGCAGAATATCCATCTCTTCTAAATCAGTGGGATCAAAGTGTTGTAAATCATTGAGTTCAAAGCACAAATTATCTGACATCTGGTTTTCAGTGTTTGCAGTGAAAGCATAGTTTGCAGAGTGAGAATCAGGGTTGGTAAAGCTACCACCAGCTGTTATATCAATGAAATGATCATAACCCTGTTCCTTACTACTGCCACCAGATTCTTCCTGACCCAGAAGAGCTGTGCTACCGAATGAGTAATCATCAGTGGCTTTTCCACACTCTTGCAACTTCTTTTTCTGGTTCAACTCCCTTTCATAGGTCAGGAGTCTACCATGAAGTTGGGTTAGGGTCAGATCTTTGAACTCAACAGAGTTTCTAGTCACAAATGCAATTGTGTCCCATTTATCAGGTAGTGATCTAAGAAACCTGCTATTTTGGGTTGATTTTGGAAATTCAACCTTAACAAGTCTTAGCTCACTGATGAGACAACTGAACCGTTCAAATTGTTGGGTCAATGTTTCACCCTTAATGTGACAAAAGGTTTCATACTGCTGATTCAGAATTTCCCTATTGTTTTCAATAACTTCTTCAGTACCCCCAAACTGTTCCTTCAGTGCATCCCATAGCTCTTTGGCACTGTTGCAATGCAACAGTCCAGCATAGATCTCATTTGGTAATGCAGATGCTATGATGCTAAATGCTTTGGCATCCAGTTCGAACTTTTGAAAATCAGTTTCAGTATAGTTTTCATAAGGTTTTGGTACGTTCTTCTTTGGATCCTCAGCACTTGGCACCATAGGAACATGGGGACCGAAAACGACAGACCTCCAACATCCGGTGTTCTGTTGAGCAAGGATGTGACCCATCCTTCGCTCCCAGATGTTGTATTCATTTCTTTTAAGCATAGGTGGTTTAAAAAGAGAGCCGATGTTGTTTTTATCATCTTGAGATTGTGACGTCATTCTTGTTGTTTTACAGACACTGAGAAATCAACTTTAATGGTGATTAATCCTTGCTCTGTTTTTCAACGGACGAACAAACGATCAGTATCAACTGTTATGAGCTGAACTATTTACGTCAAAATGATTGTTAGATCAAATTTGACTGTCCAAGCTCTGATACCAATTGTTGGATCTGAGTTTGTTTTTTATTGTATTTTCGTTTGAAATTAAGATGAAAATGAAAGAGTTGTGCAGCGGAATTAAGATGAAAACAAACTTTGCATACAATCAAACGAGAGTAATACTTTAATCAAACATCTTTACACAATGAATCGAAAGATTGAATTTGTTTCAACAACGATTACAATGATTGATGAATGAATGCAAACTCCCCCTCAGCCAGAGCTCAGTAGTTTGTTCGTGCAAAGAAGACAATGTTGTGAAAGAGCTAATAGAACAGTACAAAGTACTGAACTATTTATAGGCACTTGCAAACTACTGAGCATCTTTAGCTGACGTCACCATGAAAGTGACATCTAACCTCCTAACAAACTCTAACCTCTGATCTATACAAACACTGATGTACTAACTACTGCTATTACAATACATTACATAAAAGACACTTAAACAGCTGCTGCATCCTTCCACTGCTGTGAACCCAGCAGTGCTTGTCCGGATCAGCAGTACTTGACTTAAGGCAGGGGATTGAATCAGCAGAGCTTTGGTCTTCCATCAGTCTTTGACATTGGGCAGTAGATGCAAGGCAGCAGTTGCAGGTCAGCACTATGTAAGATCAGCAGATAGGAGGTCAGTAGATATGAAACCACTTTCAAGGGGAGAGATTTGCATGAATGATTGTAAACGTCTGATTATTCTGGATCCACTGCTCTGATCCAGTTTTGGCTTTAATTATCTGTTCCTCTTCATAGGGTTCAATCCCAACACTTTCTTTTTGAAATTACCGTTATGGTTTGGTTTCTTTTGAAAACCAGAACCAGAACTGTAACCCATTTTCTTGTTTAATTTTTGTTTTATTCTTGAGGAGTAAGGCTTAAGTTTTCCAGAAAGATTTATATCTTTTATTTCAGAAATATTAATTTCTGTCAATTTGAAAACCTTTTTGATCATTTCAAATTTAACACATCTTATTGGAAATTCTTTATCAAAATATAATTTGTCAGAATCATTCAAAGTATATGCAACTTCAAATGTTTCGTCATTCAAATTAGATTTTGACAACAAAAATTCTTTACTATACACCCGTTTTCCCGACGACTTTGAACTCCTGATAGACGAACTTGAACTCCTGGACTTAGACATTGACTCGGACTCCTCATCCTTATCTAACACCTGATCGACCATCCTTTTTAATAAAATTGATTTGAATGCACGTGGCACAAATATCTTTTATAACTTGGGATAATTATTTAAATATATAAACTTGTAAAAGAATTACATGTTCCTTATGCGTTCAGTAGCCCGGTTCGTGCCGGGTTAAAGATCAATAGACACACCACATTATTTATTTATGCACTGACGGGTGTACGCCTACACCCCGCGCTTAGGTCGTGGCCATTTCGTAAAATGATGCCAATGATATCCGGGACATGGTCATTAACCCCCCAAAGGAGTTAAGCAAACAAAACATGTTTAAACGGGTCATCTCAATAATACTTAACCACCAATCGATTAAGGTCGAATGCCCGACCAAGCGGTATTTTATATACCGTACCCCAAGCCCGTATAAGGGAAAATAAGGTAAAAGTATTTACCTTTGCAAGTATAAGTCACAAATAGCAAGTGCGTGTAGCTTTTACTGGGTCTCCTATTCTGGAACAAAGGTTTATAATAACCTATTAGAATCCTAACGGTCTTTAGTTAAGCTTAAGCTTAGACCGGTTAGTTTTAACGAAAGATACGGTTCAAACGCACGATTAAGCGAAGACCGGAATAGAATGTGATTTAGACCCGACAAGTTTGAAGACTTGTTTAATATGGGTAATCTAAACACATTCTGGATTTTGTGATAAAACCGATAAGGTTTGACCCGTTTCGGCTAATTTATGCAAACTAGTTACATAAACCGAACCGAACGCGCAAGAGGCGTAACGGGTGACAATGAGAGTCATATACAGGTTTCCTAAGTTAATATGCCTCAAATATGTTGTGACATCAGTAAGATATCTTTTATTATGACCGAAACGAATTTAAACACAAACTATGCTCCGTAGGGGTATTTTGGTCATTTACAAGGTTATAAAAGGGTTTAAGTATTAACCTGAGTTACAGATCTGATGTAATCAGCAAAAATACTCAATTTACTAAGTTATATCAGTAGGGTATTGCATATATGTGAAATTTATCAATTATAACCAAACTATGCACCAAAGGGGCATTTTGGTAATTTCACATAAGCCGAAAAGTTCAAAACTGAAGTCTGAGTTAAACAACTTTTTCTTACTGTTAAAATATTATAATTTACCTAAAATATCAGTAGGTATCAACCCTTGTATGTTAAAAATAGTTTTAGTACATACTATGCGTTTAAAACGCTTAAAAAGGCGATTAGAAGCCGTTTCCGGGTTCTATATAGAAAGCTGATATTTTTATTATCCCAGAAGGTTTAAATAATTTGTTTTTCATATGAAATCAGTAGCAAAAGGTTTGGGGTCAAAAAGATATGTAAAACTCATTTTATAGCCCAAAAGGGCAAAACTGACAATTACCGAATTAAGCTTATGACTCTAAGTTATGCTCAGCCTAAAATTAATTAAAAATCTTCAAAAATCTCAAAATAATATATTACATCAGTGGGTAAAAATTTTGATATCAAAAAGTGGGTTTAAATAGGCTATATGCTAATTATGCCGTTTAATCGCTAAAAAGCTTTCTAATTACGCTAATGAGCATAACTCTCAATCTACACCTCAAACTGATGTCAAATTTTGGGTGCAAGTTTATAAATCAGTAACTAAGGTTTCTACTCTTTTACATTTTCAAAAATCACGTTTTATGGTGAAAAGGGCATAATAGTCAACATATAGGCAATTAACGGAATCATGCATATTAATTAGATAACTAATGAACCAAGGTGTATAATCACAGAGGGTTATACTAGCATGTAACCTGGTCCTAAGGAAGCTCTAAGGCATTTCCAAATCATACTAAAACGGGTCAGAACTGAAGTCCAAGCAAAAGTCAAAGTTTTGCGACTTTCGGTTCCGAACCGCGTCTAAACAGAAAATTGTCGGATCATACAAGCTTAGACCAGTTATTATACTTATTACCAAGTTATATGAGTGATAAAATAGGTTACACGCCTTCTGCATTGTTAATTATGCGTTAATTAGAATATTAGCATTCTGTTGACTTTTTCTAATCAGCTTTGACCCGATAAATGGTCTAGTTAGAGTGGGAATCAGAGGGTGCCCTTTTAAGGGTTTAATGCCCACATAATTACCAACTTATAACTACCTTTGATTCGACTAACTCTGAACCATTAATGATTAATCGCTAAGTCAAACGCTAATTACGACGGTTTGACTTTTAAGCTAAAACTAAGTAAAAACTCAACTAAGAAAGGTTAAGCGCTTACTAAAGTCCTATGCACGATTAGTGATCACTTGAGTCTGCTTTGGAGCTCCAGAAATGATCAGAAATGCAGATGGAAGGTGTGGTTACAAAGTTGCAACACAAGGCCTTTATATAGTGTTTAATCTTCACTTAGATCATTGACAACCAAGCCTATTCTTGTTCCCTGATCATCAACAAGTGTCCTAGGGTCTAAAAAGCAAGTAGGGGTCGTCCAAAGATGTGGAAAATCGATTATAAGTCGGTTTCAAGCTCATAGCAGACACCTAGCAACATCAGCCCAAAGTTTTCGGTTCAGAGGGCCCCTCGCGCCATGCGTAGCCCCCTAGGGGCCCTCGCGTGACGCGATGCCCCTTCTGATCCATTTTCAATTATCAAGTTTCGTGTTTTGATCCTTGGTCCTTTATGAAGTTGTTTCGAATTTGTTTCTTGCATTATGAGCCCTCAAAATTGACTTATAAGGGCTTCAAGGCTTATACCCACTTTGTTAAGTCCTCGGTTTGCTTTGTGTTCACCCGAAAAGTCATAAACTTCATCGTTGACGCTTTTAACCCCTCGTATACGAATTTGATCATAACTTTCTCATATGATAACGAAACTTTATGAAATTTTTATCGTGCATTCTAGTGAGCATAATTAATCGTTACAAAGCTTCGGGTTTGCTAAAAGGTCACTCAGAGGTATAACTTAAACATGTTGACACATTTAACCCCTGTAGTTTGTAATCTCTCACTTTCTTTCATATTTAGCTTCGTATGATCCATGATTTATTCGTTTGAAGGTATAAACATCATGTAGGGTTATTGTAAAGTATATTTATTCACTGTTGACATTTTGAACCCTTATATCCACATACTTTCCATGTTTGTCAACTTTAGTCCTTCTAGAACATTCTTTCACACGTTCAAACCTATGACACGTGTCAATACATTATAGGACGTGAATTTTTAGAGGTGTTACATCCTCACCCCCTTAAAAGAAATCTCGACCTCGAGATTTATTGAAACAAAAGTGGGTACTTTTCTTTCATTGTGGACTCCACCTCCCACGTGTATTTGGGACCTCTACGGGCATCCCATTTTACCTTTACAATAGGCACATGCTTCCTTCGAAGCTTCTTAACCTGTCGATCCTCGATCGATACAGGTTTTTCGACGAACTTCAAGCTCTCTTCTATGTGCACATCTGTATGTGGTATGACTAGTGATTCGTCAGCGAAACACTTCTTCAGATTGCAGATGTGGAATACATTGTGAATACCCCTGAGCTCTTCAGGTAAGTTTAACTTATAGGAAACTGATCCGACACGTTCGATAACCTCGAATGGTCCTATGTATCTCGGGCTTAACTTGCCTTTCTTACCAAATAGCATCACTCCCTTCCAGGGTGATACTTTAAGCAACACTTTGTCACCTACCTCGAAGTTAAAAGGTTTACGCTTTAAATCTGCGTAGCTTTTCTGCCTATCCCTGGCAGCTTTCAGGCGGTCACGAATCTGGACAACCTTGTCCGTCATTTCAAAGACTATTTCTGGTCCTGATAGTTGGACATCTCCAACTTCCGCCCAACAGACGGGCGTTCTGCACTTTCTACCGTATAAGGCCTCGAAAGGCGCAGCCTTAATGCTGGTATGGTAGCTATTGTTGTACGAAAACTCGATTAAGGGCAGGTGGTTATCCCAACTACCACCTAAATCAATCACACATGCACGAAGCATATCTTCCAACGTTTAGATTGTACGCTCACTCTGTCTGTCCGTCTGAGGATGGTAAGCCGTACTGAAATTCAAACGCGTGCCCAGAGATTGTTGGAAACTTTTTCCAAAAATGTGACGTGTATCTAGTATCTCTGTCAGAGATAATAGACACAGGTACGCCATGTAGAGCTACAATCTTATCTACGTACAGTTGGGCTAACATGTCGGAGCTATAGGCCTCCTTAATGGGTAGGAAATGTGCTGACTTAGTCAGTCTATCCACTATTACCCATATCGTATCATTTCCTTTCCTTGTCTTTGGCAACTTGGTGATGAAATCCATCGTCACCATTTCCCACTTCCATGTGGGAAGTTCAGGCTGTTGTAGCAAACCTGACGGCTTTTGATGTTCAGCTTTTACTTGCGCACATGTCAAGCATTTAGCTACATAGGTGGCTATAGACTTCTTCAAGCCTATCCACCAAAAATTTGCCTTCAGATCCTGGTACATCTTATCAGCTCCAGGATGAACGGAGTATTTAGAACTGTGGGCTTCCTGGAGGATGACATCTCGAAGTCCTCCATAAACTGGAACCCATATTCGTCCATTTAATCTTAGAATTCCGTCCTTGCCAAGAGATAACTGCTCCTCAGTTACCCCTAGCTTTTCATTAGGGTAGTTAGCTTCCAACACAGCTTCCTTCTGTGCAGCTAACAACCTTTCATTCAAACTGTTCTTTATCTCAATGCTCTTGGCATTGATTCTTATGGGCTTCACCCTTTCCTTTCGACTTAAGGCATCGGCGACTACATTCGCCTTGCCAGGATGGTACCTGATCTCACAGTCATAATCATTTAAGGTTTCCATCCAACGTCGTTGCCTCATGTTCAAATCCTTTTGGTTAAACAGGTGCTGGAGGCTTTTGTGATCAGAATAGATCACACACTTGACACCATATAAATAGTGCCTCCAGAGCTTCAGTGCAAATACAACGGCACCCAACTCCAAGTCATGGGTGGTGTAATTCTTCTCGTGCACCTTTAACTGACGTGAAGCATAGGCAATAACCTTGCCTTTCTGCATAAGCACACATCCCATGCCCGTGTGTGATGCATCGCAGTAAACCATGAATTCTTCTATTCCATCAGGCAATGTCAATACAGGAGTGTTGCTCAACTTTTGCTTTAAGATATCAAAGGATTCTTGCTGCTTAGGGCCCCAATCAAACTTTATTTTCTTCCTAGTCAAGGAAGTTAGGGGTGCAGCGATCCTTGAAAAATTTTCAATGAAACGCCTATAATATCCTGCTAAGCCTAGGAAGCTACGAATCTCTGTAGGCGTCTTTGGCTCTTTCCAGTTCATGACAGCTTCCACCTTAGCGGGATCCACTTGTATTCCACGCTCACTAACCACATGTCCAAGGAATTGGACTTCTCGAAGCCAGAATTCACACTTAGAGAATTTGGCGTAGAGCTTCTCCTGCTGAAGTAGTGAAAGAATACATCGAAGATGCTTCTCATGATCAGCTTGGTTCTTCGAGTAGATGAGGATGTCGTCAATGAAGACGATGACAAATTTGTCCATGTAGGGCTTGCAGACGCGATTCATGAGATCCATGAATGCGGCAGGTGCATTAGTGAGCCCAAAAGACATCACTAGGAACTCGTAATGACCATAACAAGTCCTAAATGCTGTCTTGTGTACATCTTCATCTTTAACCTTCAATTGATGATAGCGTGACCTCAGATCGATCTTAGAGAAGTAGCTTGCCCCTTGAAGTTGATCGAACAGGTCGTCGATCCTGGGCAATGGATATCTATTCTTGATAGTGACCTTATTAAGCTCGCGGTAATCGATGCACAGACGCATCGATCCATCCTTCTTCTTGACAAATAAGATTGATGCTCCCCAAGGAGACGAACTAGGTCTAATGAAACCTTTGGCTAGCAAGTCATCTAGTTGTGTCCTCAATTCCTTCATCTCTGTTGGTGCCAACCTATAAGGCACCCTTACTACTGGTGCTGCTCCAGGGATGATGTCAATTCTGAATTCTACTTGCCTATCTGGTGGTAAACTAAGTAGTTCTTCAGGAAAAACTTCAGGGTATTCAGAAATGATGGGGATATCCTCCTTCTTAGGCTTTGGCTCGTCAATAGTCACTTGTGCCATGTAGATGACACAACCCTTCTTCAAACACTTTGAGGCCTTGAGCATAGTCACTTGCTCAGGCAGTCCATGCTGGGTATCTCCCTGAATGGTAAGTGGTTCACCAGACGGAGTCTTGATCACCACTTGCTTTTTATTGCAGACAATCTGGGCCTGGTTATGAGATAACCAGTCCATACCCAAAACTATATCAAAACCAGCTAGCTTCAAAAGAAGTAGGGACAAAGGAAAATAGTGGTTCTTAATGGATATGAAACATCCATCTAGTATGGTTGAGGCGGTTTCTAAGGTGCCATCTGCTAATTCCACCTCATAATTCACACTTAAGGTTTTAACAGGTAGATTCAGTAATTTACAAAACTTATTATCTACAAATGATTTATCTGCTCCTGAATCAAATAGCACTCTCGCATAAACATCATTTATAAGGAATGTACCTGTTATCACATTGTCATCCTGTACTGCTTCCTTTGCATCCATTCTGAAGACCCTAGCATTGGCCTTCTTTCCTTCATCAGCTTTCTTTGCGAGTTTTGGGCAGTTGGACTTGATATGCCCCTTGTCATTACAGCTGTAGCAGGTTGCATCCTTCAACTTTTTTCAATCCAAGGTCTTGTGTTCCTTGGACTTGCATATCCCGCATGCAAAAGTCCTTGATTGTGTCTGCGAGTTCGATTCATATCTGCACTTCCCGAAGTGCTGTTTCTTGCAGACTTTGCACTTGGGCTTATCACCAGATTGATGCCCATCCTTCTTAGATTCAGACCCTTTCTTGTGGTCACTGTTTCCTCAGTGCTTCTTGTTTGACCTTCGTGAATTGTCATCTTCACGTTTCCTTTTCTCGGCATCCTTGTTCCTCAGCGATCTCTGTCTGACCGCGTCCAGTGTGAGGGACAAAGATATATCAGCTACAGATCTAAAAGTAGTTGGCCGAGAGGCCTTCACGCTTGCCTTTATTTCTGGGGCTAAACCCCCAATGAAACGAGCTATTCTTTTGGGTTCCGGGGTCACCAGATACGGAACCAGTCTTGACATTGTATTAAAGCTCGTGAAGTAAGCTTGGCAATCTAGATTTGTCATTACCAATGACAGAAAATCTGACTCAATCTTTTCGACCTCGTGCTGAGGACAGTAGTTCTCCCTGATGAGGGTAACGAATTGTTCCCACGTCATATTGTACAGTGGAATCTTCCCAGTAGCTTGGATCAACGATCTCCACCAGGCTAAGGCCTCACCTTTGAACGATTGAGACACAAACTTGACCACATCCCTCTCAGCACACCCGCTGATATCCACCACAGTGTCCATCTCGTCCAGCTATGTCATGCAGTCTATGGCCCCTTTTTCCCCAGTGAAATCCCGGGGTTTGCAGGAAACAAAGTATTTGTAAGTACAGGACTTGGTGCGTGGTTTATCATCAACCACTATCCTCTTGGATGGATCACTGTGTTGGTTAAATGAATGTCGGTCATCATCTTTCTTCGGTTCCTCTTTCTTAGAGGGTGGCTTGCTATGAGCCTCTGAATGTGTTTTAGGCTTTGAATGAGGTACTGATTGGGCTCTGCTCCTAGTACTGCTTGCTTCACTATACTGCCTATCCAAGGCTTTCGTGACAGCATTGTCGATTAATGCTCGGAGTTCCGCGCCAGTCACATTAAACCTTGTGGCGTCCTGATTCTCTCTTGGCAGACTATTAATCTCGTCTGAGTCAGCCATGTATCTTGAACTGTTACATAAGATATTGACATTAATTTATTTGAGAGTTTATTATGGAATTGTCTTTTATGGCAATTCATTAACCATGGTAAACATAGACCATATTTAGTTAATTTGTTACTCACATTTATTTAGGATTTTTATTATAATTTATCATAATTATAAAAAAAATAACAGTTTTTTTTATTAGTGGCGCAAAAGGCCTAGTCACAGGGACATCCTAAGTTTATAAGCCATGATTTCAGAGAATCAAGGCATGCAGGTTTGAACATAGTTCTTTACCTTTTTCTGACAGGGAGTCGTAGACTACTACTGTCTTTTGTCTTATATGACAATGAGTATGGCCCGTAGGCACTACATCACTAATGGATGTTTAATATGTGATCATCTTAATTGATGATTTAAACCCATGATTTATAGATCATTAAGTTGAGTTAGGAATCTTTTGAAGAATCTTATAATAAGAATGACGTGTGTGATCTTAACGAATCACATCTGCCAGGAGCGTTAACATGTTTTCAGATGTTAACAGGGATTTGAATCTTTTAAACAGGTCTTACCATCTTGGCCAGGTCTTATAATGACACGCAGGCTAGGTTATACCTTTAAGATTCTTAATTAACATTTAATAGGCAGATTATTTTAAAAGGAATGATTTTAATTTATTTATTTCATGTAATATATTTATGCAAAAAAAAAAAGACAAAAAGAAAATAAACTTAACATTCCATTACTTATAAAAAGTACACACTGCCCTAAACGGGTCTTTCAACATAACAACTTGCCCACGCAGGGGCTTAACCTGAAATACTAGTCCACGCAGGGACTTAAACAAACAACATACCCTCGTAGGGGTTAACAGAAAGACAGGCCCACGCAGGGGCTCAAAAGACAACCATACCCACGCAGGGGTCAAAACAGGAAGACAGGCCCACGCAGGGGCTCAACTGAAACAAGGAAAATACAATCGATAATGGAAGGATTCAATGGTCCTTCTTGCTCTTCCCTTTTATTAAACTTGTCAATCCCTGGAAGAAACTTTGTCGCTCCCTGTGATCCCTGTGAACTTCCCGTTCAACTTGGTCCAATCTTTGAAGGATTTCCTCATGCTCTGGTGGGGAAAACCGTGGCGGCTGTGATTTTTGCGGAAACAGAGGTCTAGCAGGAATTTGGTACCCATGAGTTGGGTACCCTACTCCCCAAGGAGCTCCATACGGTCCTTCAGGATTAAGGGCGTTGTAATTGGCCGCTACCAAGTATGGGTCGGCTTCAGCGTAATTACAGTTGGTGTGAGCCGGCAGCTCAAACGGGTTGTACGCCATTGAACCAGTGTATGCAGGGATCGGGTTATCAAAACCAAATGGTGGCGGCTGTGGTGCAACTGGTGCAGAGTTCCCTCATAGAATTGGGTTTGAGGGTCCACCCATCTGTGGGTCTTCATGCAGTGGAGGGTAGTGACTGCCACTGGAGTGATGGGGGGAGCTGAAGTGAAAATCCCCTCCTTGCGCAGACATACGTGCACCCGTTCTCCTACGCCTTGGCAGTTCTGGAGGTGCTAGATGAACTGGCGGTGGTGGAGGCGGTGGCGTGACAGCCACGAAACGTGAATCCCCAGAGGGATCCTGCTACTGGTGAGGTGATGAATGGTGAGAAGGTGTGAAGTACCACTCATGCTGGTTGAACCTTGCCTGGAAACTGTCTGGACCACCGTAGGGTGATCCGTGAAAATATGGGCCATCCAAGACCTCGATAGGATGGTTGGGGGTTCCGGTTGCAGGTTCGACGGGATCCGTGTCCTCGTCCATGTCCATGGCATTGTCTCCTGAGAAGTGGTCCTCTGGTCCCAATGGGTTAAAACCCACTGGTTCTTGTATGTAGTTTTCCGGGTTAAACCGGCCCTGGAAAACAGGAGTGGGGTTGCCAAAGGAATTGTGCGATAGGGATCGCTGAAGAGGTATATAGGAAGGTTGTGGGTTATCGGGCTCATTTTCTGACTGTGGCCCGTAGGAGTTATGATAGGGAGGCGTTGAACTGTGCGAGACAGACCGTCTAGCAGGCTCAAAAAGGTTCCTCCTGTTCTCTCGCGGATCGGCACTCGCAGTGGTAGAAGGAGCTCGCCTGTGCGAAGGCCCGGCTTCGTGATCATTGGGGGCGGTGATTGGCCCCTTGCCTCGTCCTCTTCTTCTGAAAAATCTTGGCGGCATATTTAGACCTGTCAATATAACATAAGATAACAACAAAATATAAAGGACAAAGTTAAAATAAAAACAAAAACATTTTGGATTATTCCTATGTTCTTTGTCTAGACTCGAAAATTTAGGAATGTGCAATTGTGTCATTGAGATTAAACACAAAAGGCTAGTGTTTAATTCACTCAATGTTGGCTCTGATACCAACCTGTCACACCCCGAATTCCAAGTGTCACCGGTGGGCCCGGTGGGGAGTATCGTGACGTGGTTGGTAACATTACAGTCAAACAACACAATAATTAAATGCACAGCGGAAGCAAAAGATAGATATATTTCAACTTTAATAAATTGTAATATCAAGTATCACAACAGTCGAAAGTTTATCCACAGGTGGATCAAAATAAAATGGAAACAGTAGTTCAACAGACTTTAGGCATCTTAAGCTTGCGAGACTCTTTATTGATGCTAGGAGTAGCCAGCCTAGTACGCGTAGTACCTGCACTTAACCTTTTTGGGAAAAATACGTCAGTTTACACTGGTAAATACAATTAACTGACTCAATTTGAAAAGGTTTAATAAAATTGATTTGAATGCACGTGGCACAAATATCTTTTATAACTTGGGATAATTATTTAAATATATAAACTTGTAAAAGAATTACATGTTCCTTATGCGTTCAGTAGCCCGGTTCGTGCCGGGTTAAAGATCAATAGACACACCACATTATTTATTTATGCACTGACGGGTGTACGCCTACACCCCGCGCTTAGGTCGTGGCCATTTCGTAAAATGATGCCAAGGATATCCGGGACATGGTCATTAACCCCCCAAAGGAGTTAAGCAAACAAAACATGTTTAAACGGGTTATCTCGATAATACTTAACCACCAATCGATTAAGGTCGAATGCCCGACCAAGCGGTATTTTATATACCGTAACCCAAGCCCGTATAAGGGAAAATAAGTTAAAAGTATTCACCTTTGCAAGTATAAGTCACAAATAGCAAGTGCGTGTAGCTTTTACTGGGTCTCCTATTCTGGAACAAAGGTTTATAATAACCTATTAGAATCCTAACGGTCTTTAGTTAAGCTTAAGCTTAGACCGGTTAGTTTTAACGAAAGATACGGTTCAAACGCACGATTAAGCGAAGACCGGAATAGAATGTGATTTAGACCCGACAAGTTTGAAGACTTGTTTAATATGGGTAATCTAAACATATTCTGGATTTTGAGATAAAACCGATAAGGTTTGACCCGTTTCGGCTAATTTATGCAAACTAGTTACATAAACCGAACCGAACGCACAAGAGGCGTAACGGGTGACTATGAGAGTCATATACAGGTTTCCTAAGTTAATATGCCTCAAATATGTTGTGGCATCAGTAAGATATCTTTTATTATGCCCGAAACGAATTTAAACACAAACTATGTTCCGTAGGGGTATTTTGGTCATTTACAAGGTTATAAAAGGGTTTAAGTATTAACCTGAGTTACAGGTCTGATGTAATCAGCAAAAATACTCAATTTACTAAGTTATATCAGTAGGGTATTACCAATATGAAGCGGAATCACTGATTTCGCTTGAAAACACTATTTTCAAACGGAATCAACAACTTGAAGCGAAATCAACTAATTTCGCTTGAAACTCAAACGGAATTACCAATATGAAGCGGAATCACTGATTCCGTTTCAAATTTTCAAGCGGAATTAAAATACTCGTTCAAACGAAATTAACTCTTTGGCCCATTTTTGTCACTTTTACTTCGAATTTTGATCTGGTTTTCTCAAGGATTTGTTAAAACACTGTTTCGCTTATGTTGTGAAAAATTCAGGCAATTATATCCGTTAAAACTTGTTCAATTGAGAAAAGAAGATGTAGAAGTAAGAATATGAGATGAATCAAGCTGAAATCTACAGAACTCCTCCTCCTGAGCTCTGATACCACATGTAGGATCGTGTGCAGACCCAAAACGAGTCAATCAGAAGTGTTCTACTCAATATGAAAGGCGGAAACAGACATATTGAGTGTGATTCAACAAGATATTCACTTTAATACTCTTTCTGATTAATCTGACAAAGTTTTACAGCAAGACGAGACTTCGGCAGCACTTCGGCTCCGGAAACACACATACACAACTGACTGAAACAGAATCAGGCACAAGCTATATATAGGCAGCTTAATTCCGCTTGAACATGACTCAGGCGGAATCACGTTTCAAACGAGATTAGCATTCAAACGGAATTAACAGGTAATTTCGTTTGAAATGACATGCCAACTTCAAGCGGAATTAACCATTCTAATTCCGTTTGAACTTGCCTGTTGACCTAATTTCTCGTTATCCGTGCCCTGATTTATCTATACATATACAAGACTCGACACAAGACGAAGTCGACAGACGTATGCACCAACAATTAGTCGCATGTTGTTGGGTTGGTGCATGTTTTCGGGTTTGGCTTAAGGTCGGGTTAGCTACTCATGACATGTTTTTAATAAACTAATGTATTTTAAACTTACTTTACTTTAAAACTGAAACTGTGAACTCGCCAACCTTTGTTGATACACTTTTAGCATGTTTTGCAAGACGTTAGGTACAGCATGGGAGCTTGCAACATTTGGAGTGTCATGGCCGCCATTAAACTATTGGCTTTAAATTTTATTAAACACTGTGGTTTTTAATTTATGTCAGGATTTTTACGTTTAGCTTCCGCTGTTGGTTTAAACTATGTTTTGGACATTTAATTCTTAATCACTAATAGTGTTGATTGTGATGATGTTAATAACTTTTATACTTGGTTCAACATGATTAGTGGCTTGATCCTGGTCAGTCGCACGCCCCGCATGTGGATTTTGAGGGTGTGACATCTAAACATTGCGGCTGTGTACAAGGGTTCATCGGCAAAATAATCGGCCACAAATCTATCATGGGATCCTACACATGAGCGTAAAAATAAATAATTAACACATTACTTAATATAACTAAATTATTAACACCGAAAAATAATATAACTAAATTATTAACACCGAAAAATAAAAACGACAGAACCTAACCTTCTCGGTCTCGGTTTATGGCGGCTTGCCTAGTTCGCGGTTGTGACGTGGTTTCTTCATCTTCTTCTTCTTCCTCAATGATCATCTGTGCTGCCTGCATTACGGCGTTTGCAAAAAAACAGGCCTTCACCCGAAGATGACGAACACCACGATAATGAAGACATTGCTAAAACTTTATAAAATTTTAAGAAATGTATAAAAAAGTGAGAGAGAATTTGGGTTGAAAAGAGGGATAAACGGTATTATTTATAAAGAAAATGATTATTATTAAATTAGCCGTTGGCAACGGCTAGAAAGTTTGAAAGTTGGCCCGTCATCATCGTCTTGGCCTGGACCTTTGAGACGGGGACGACCTGAGGGAGCGGTGTTCCGACTCGTCACCGCACCTGGACGCCCCCGAGAACGAGGCCCACACCAAGTAGCCTAATTAATAAATTATTTACATCATGAATGGAATCTCATGATGAATATGAACGGATTTTTCTCTTTACAATCTTTTTTTAATCCTGTTATCACTTGAAGTATTTTAATTGGTTAAAATTTTTGAATCATGGTATCACTTGAATTATTTTAATTGGTTAAATAAAACATCTCAATCAAATAATTCAAAAATCAAGAACTATTCTTTTTTGAATCATGGTATCACTTGAAGTATTTTATTTGGTTAAATAAAACATCCAAATCAAATAATTCAAAAATCAAGAACTAGTATTGTTTTTATATAAAAAAAACAAGTTTTTATGAATAAGTGTACATTTTGGTGGTTAATTCGAGTGGCCTGAAATGATGCATCAATTGACTTTGTCTAGTAATAATGGTATGTGCTCATCTTTCGGGACGCTACACCTTGAACCCTACTATACGTCTAAGAAAAAAATTAAACAATTTCAAACGAGTGTGCACTCTACGTCTCATAGCCTGTAATGAAGTAATTTGAATTTTCCTTATGTTTTAAAAAGAAAAATCCTAATTACCTTGATAATAATAATATCGGGATTAAAAAAAAAAACATTAGGTGAAATGGCCCATAAAAAGCACCCTACAAAGCATATGTTGTCAAATCTGGAAATAACACATGATTATAATTATTAAAATACATAGCCAATGTTATCTTGTATAAATTATGTAGTAGTCCTTTAAATAGTTTTTTTTTTAAACCATGACATCAAGTGCAAGGATTACTTGGTCACTTACTATCAATTTTGCTTTTCGACCCTGTTTATTTGTCTAGGCGCGATTGACAATTATTTTTTTAATAATAAATCTAATTAGTTATGTTAAATACCTAATATGAAATGTTTAATTCTAAGGTTATTTTAAATTAAAATCAAACTAAAAAGTTTAATTTACAATTTTACGTAAACTAAAAATGATCAATATGAATGTTACAATTAATATACTTTGAAACTCATATGTATCTTAACAACTCCCCCAAGAACCACCGGAAACCTAAACAAATTCGTCTCCTCTGTCAAAACTTCCACGGATTGTAGATTCACATCTACAAAACATGTTGAAAATACGTTATTATTTTGCTGACATCCGATGAGACATCCCCACCGTCTGGAGATCTCTCAATCTATCCCTGGAACGGATAAAGTGCGAATTTTGCACTATTGTACATTGCACGCTATATATCCATATGAGGTTGGATGTGTTGTCACTTTGTATGTCTCACATGGATACGCGATATTATATTGTAGAATACATAATATAATATAAAATTATATTTTATTATAGTATAAAAAAGTGAAAATGAGATGAAAAAGTATGAAATAAAAAGAATTAGAAAAAAGAAAGATTTTAAGTGACATAGATACTAGAATTAATAACGATGATGGATCCATTTCGTGATGGGTTATGGGGTCATATGATAGAATGACAAGCCTCTAACCAAGTGCCACATTAAGGATATATAATTAGTTAATTGAATAAATGTTGATTTCTTTTGTCATGAAAATGATTTTGTGATAAATAATATGTTGAAAAAAATGAAACAAGTGATGTGTTGGTTCAACGGTGATGATGTTAAGTTTGGGTAGGGTTGAAGCCGTAGTTTGAGTGTCTTTCAAATGTCGATGCTTTGATACGATAAAATGTTATATCACCTCTTTTAAAGAAAAGTATATATTAAGAGAGACAAATTTGTTTTTTTATAGTAATACTTATCAGGAAAATTTGCGTCGTGAGCAACAAGGATTAACACACTAAAAGAATAAACGACATCACACGAGCGGGATGAAAGAAAGACAATAGGTGTCTAGTCAAATAATGAAATAGTTCATTTGATACGTGTTAGAAGTGGATATGTTGAAGTATTTAGTCAAAATGTTTGAAGTGATAAAAATTTCAATATCAAGATAGGGTTACATTTGATCAAATGAAAGGATTAGATACATCAGTCCATTGTCAAAGATGTTGGTTGCTTTAATAATTTAAAATGTATTATTTGGTAATATATTCGTAGTTATCTTCCATAACCATATAATATTATAATTCTTTTTTTTTTCTTCCAAATTTTAATATCTCTCTTTCATGTCTAATGTATGATTTGTGTAAATGGAATGTATCCCCGTATTATTATAGTCATACAAAGAACATATTTCCAATCAACATATTTAAGTTGTTAACTACAGTAACCCACATACATTTAAAAGAGTGTTAACATTAGTACACTCTTCCCCTCTATTTCTCTCTCTACATAAATATATAGAGAGATAGAGTGAAAAAGGTTGTATGAAAAAGATTTAGGGGTGTGTGAATAAGATGACCCACTTAAATTATATAACAAGAACATAAATTCCTTTATCTAAACATGTTCGATGGGTTGACGAGTAGTGATAAAGTTGTAAACATGTTAATTGGGTTGGTAGGTTGTAAGAAATGTGTTAAAAGTGTTAGTGAGGCTTTTTTGTTTAACTAGACAGGTTGGTAGATCAACGTATTTAAAAAAAACATGTTAAACAAGTCAGGACGAACACGTCCCGTTCAATTAAAGAAGTTAACCCGAAAATGATCCATTTATTAAGTTGGTCAATTATGACAACCCGAAATCTAATCATTTTTGTATCATGTTCATGTTGTGTTTTGGGTCATGTTGGAAATTATTACCGCTAGTTTCACATCATCCTAAGACGCGTCGCGTCCCAAGGTAGAAAAAAACGCAGAAATTAAAAAAAGAGGGAAATAAGCTACTGTAACACCTCGAAAATTTACGTCCTATAATGTGTTGACACGTGTCATAGGTATGAACGTGTGAAAGAATGTTCTTGAAGGACTAAAGCTGACAAACAGTGAAACTATGTAATTATAAGGGTTCAAAGTGTCAACAATGAATAAATATACTTTACAATAACCCTACATGGTGTTTATAACCTTAAACGAATGGATTATGGATCATACGAAGCGAATTGTGAAAGAAAGTGAGAGATTACAAACTACAGGGGTTAAATGTGTCAACATGTTTAACTTATACCTCTGAGTGACCTTTTAACAAACCCGAAGCCTTGTAACAAATAATTATGCTCACTAGAATGCACCATAAAAATTTCACCAAGTTTCGTTATCGTATGAGAAAGTTGTGATAAAATTCGTGTACGAGGGTTATAAGTGTCAACGTTGAAATTTAGGGTTTTTCGGGTAAATCCGAAGTGGCCGAGGGCTTTACAAAGTGGGTATAAGTCTTAAAGCCCCATATGTCAATAATATTAGGATAAGAATTCAGTAAAACATGTGAAAGCGATGTTTCGGGGGACCAGGGACCAAAATTGCAAATTTTAGTAGCCTGATGATGGGCTAGCGCACCGCTACAATGGTAGCGTAACGGTGCGCTAGCGCTGCCCAGCGACCAGATTCATGACAGATGGCTGTTTCAGCCATTTAACCGACTTAGTTGGATCTTATCTGCATTTGTGAGCACCCCTACATGCTTTTTTAGCTTGTAGGACACTTGTTGGACATCTGATTATCACCCTAGACCTTAGTGGCATCAATTTATGAAAGATCAAAAGTCCTTTACAAGTCAAAGTTGCAACATACATGCACATTTCATCTTCTGGACATTTTCAAGAGCTCAAGAACTGATACAAGCATTGCATATCATCCATTAGTCGTGTGTAAGTATGCCTAACCTTCTCTAATTCATTTATACTTAGTTTATAGCCTAGAAGTCAAACCGTCGTAACTACGGTTTGACTTAGTGATAAATCACAATCGGTCCAGAGTTTAGTCGAATCGAAAGTTGTTATAAGTTGGTATTTATATGGGTAATAAACCCCTAAAAGGTCACCCACTGATTTCAATCCTAACTATGTCGTTTGTCGAGTCAAACTTCTTCCGAAAAGTCAACAGAAACGTTAATCGCATATTTAATTATACGGAAGGCGTGTAATCTGTTTTATCAGTCATACAACTTGAAAATAAGTATAATAACTTGTCTAAGCTTGTTTGATTCGACAACTTTATGTTTTGAACCGATTCGGAACCGAGAGACGCAAAAGTTTGACTTTTTCTTTGACCTCAGTTCTGACCCGATTTATATAGGTTTAGACATCCCTTAAAGTTCCATTAGGACCTAGTTGCATGTGAGTATAAGCCTCTGCGTTTATACCACTCGAATCCCTAATCGTCCGATGTTTCCGTTAATTGCCTAAATAGTGACCATAATGCCCTTATAACCGTAAAACGAGATTTTTAGAAATATGAAAGTACAATAATCTTAGTTACTGATTATTGATCATGTCTGTGAATTTTCACGTCAATCGGAAGTCTAGATTAGGAGTTACGCTTAATGACGTAATTATAAACACTTTTATTAATTTAACGGCGTCATTAGCGCAAAGCCTATCTAAACCCAATTTTTGACACCAAACCTTTTACCCACTAATGTTAAATAATATTTTGGGATTTTTGAAGATTTTTAATTATTTTTAAACTGATCATAAGCTAGGTTTATCGCCTTGATTCGGTTAATACCAAAAATACCCTTTTCGGCCATAAAATGAGTTTTACAAATCCTTTTAACGCCAATCCAATTGCCACTGATTTTAAATAATAAATGGAGTATTTTGAGCCTGTTTATTTGATCAGAAAACCCAGAATCGTATTTTAACCTGTACATCGCTTCAAACGACTTTATACGCGTAGTTAACGCATAGTTTGGGTTTAAAACTATTTTAGTATATAAGACTTATTACCAAAGGTTATAACCTGTTAAAATAAGCTATTTTACTGATCAACTCAGACCCGGATCACAGGTGTCTAATTAAACCCTTTTATAATCTTTAAAATGACCAAAATGCCCCTGCGGGGCTTATAAAGAGATTAAACTCGTTTTGGGCATCATGGGTGATATCCTACTGATATCACAACTTATTTAAAGCATGTTAACTTAGGAAACCTGTTTAGGACTTTTACGGATACCCGTTACGCTTCACGCGCGTTCGGTTCGGTTTATGTAACTAGTTTACATAAATTAGCCGAAACGGGTCAAACCTTATCGGTTTTATCTCAAAATCCAGAATGTGTATCATATACCCATATTAAACAAGTCTTCAAACTTGTCGGGTCTAAATCACATTCTATCCGGTCTTCGCTTAATCGTGCGTACGAACCGTATCTTTAAAACTAACCGGTCTAAGCATAAGCTTAACTAAAGACCCGTTAGGATTCTAATAGGTTGTTATAAACCTTCGTTCCAGATTAGGAGAACCAGTAAAAGATACTTGCACTCGCTGATTTTGAACTATACTTACTCAGGTAAATACTTTTAACTTATTTTCCCTATACGGGCTTGGGGTACGGTATATAAAATACCGCTTGGTCGGGGCGTTGAATCTTTAATTGAATGATGATTAAAGTATTGAGATGTCTCGTTTAATATTGTTTTGTTTGCTTAAAGCCTTTGGGGGTTAATGACCGTGTCCCGGATATCCCTGGCATCATTTTACGAAATGGCCACGACCTTAGCACACAGGTGTAGGCGTACATCTGTCAGTGTCTCATAACTAAAGTGGTGTGTCCATTGATCTTTAACCCGGCTAGATCCGGGCTACTGAACGCATAAGGAACATGTAAATCCCTACAAGTATTATATTTAAATAATTATCCCAAGTTATAAAATATTATTTGTGCCTTGTGCCTTAAATCCTTTTTCTTAAACTCTTTTCTAAATGAGTCGGTTGAATTGTATTTACCAGTGTAAACTGACGTATTTTTCTTAAAAAGGTTAAGTGCAGGTACTACGCGAAATAGGCTGGCTTGTCTCCTAGCATCCACATTAAGTCTCGCCAGCTTGGATGTCATAAACTGTTGAACATTTGTTTCCTTTTATTTGGATCTACCTGTGGATTTATATTCGACTATTTGTGATACTTAATATTACAATATCGTTTGGTTGAATTAAATCTATACTTTGCTTCCGCTGTGCAATTAAATATTGTGTTGTTTGACTATTATGTTGCCAACCACGTCACGATACTCCCCTACCGGGCCCACCGGTAACACGTGGAAATTTGGGGGTGTGACAGGTTGGTATCAGAGCCAACATTGAGTGAATTAAACACTAACCTTTTGTGTTTAATCTCAATGACACAATTGCACATTCCTAAATCTTCGAGTCTAGACAAAGAACTTAGGAATAATCCAAAAATGTTTTATTTTATATTTTAATTTTTGTTCTTTTATATTGCCTATTGTTACCTTGTTTATATTAACAGGTACAACAATGCCGCCAAGATTTAGACGAGGAGGTCGAGGAAAGGAGCCAATGGGCGCCCCTAACGACCATGAGGCAGGGCCTTCACATCGACGAACTTCTTCTTCTTCTGCAAGGAATGCCGATTCGAGGGAACTATGGAGGACTTATGAAGAATCTACCAGACGATCTTTTTCGCATGCATCAACACCTCCATATCATGATTCTTATGGGCCTCAGTCCGAGAGTGAACCCCACAACTCGCAACATTCTTTCGGTGAACCTACTCCTGTCTTTCGGGGTCAGTTTAACCCGGCGGATTACTTACCTGAACCAGTGGGCTTTAACCCACTAGGACCGGAGGATCACTTTTCTGGTGATCAAGCGATGGATGAGGACGAGGACACAGATCCCGTCGAGGCTTCAACCGGATCCTTGAACCATCCTTTTGTGATCTCAGACGGTTCATCTTTTCACGGAACACCATACCAAGGTCCGGATAGTCACATGGCACGGTTCGAACGGTGTGAGTGGTATTATACCCCATCTGAACACTCACCGTCTCACCATACACCGTCTCACCATACACCGTCTCACCATACACCGTCTCACCATTCATCGTCTCACCAGCATCAGCAACCGCAGCAGCAACAGTAGCAGCAAGATCCCTCTGGGGATCCACATTTTGAGGCTGTCACTCCACCGCCTCCACCACCGCCAGTTCATATAGTACCTCCAGAACCACCAAGACGTAGGAGGACTGGCGCACGAATCTCAGCACGAGGAGTTGATTTTCGCCTCAACACCCCTCAACATTCTAGTGGTAGCCACTATCCACCTCTATATGAAGAACCCCAAGTGGGTGGACCTTCAGTTCCAGTTTCAGAGGTGAATTCGGCACCTATTGCACCACCATCAGCAGGTTTTGGCAACCCTATCCCTGCTTATACGGCACCGGCAGCTTACAACCCGTATGGACCACCAGCATACCATGGCTATAACTATGCTGATGATCCTTACAACGTGGCATCAAGCTACCTTGCCCATAATAATCCAGAGGGACCATATGGACCATATGGACCCCCTTGGGGTATGGGATACCCAACTCGGGGGTATCAAGCACCTGTTCAGCCGCCACCACAGTACCAGCCACCACAGTACCAGCCACCACAGTACCAGCCACCACGGGCTCCCCCTCCTGAGCAGGAGGACCTCCGTCAAAGACTGGCCATAGTGGAGCGAGACTTCCAGAGGGAACGTCGGAAGAATCATGGATTTATGAGTGGTTTAGCAGATTTACTGAAAGGAAGGAAGAAACGGGATCGTTAAATCCCAATATGTAAATGTATTTCCTTGTTTAAATCAAGTCCCTGAGTGGACATTAGTTTATGTGTGTATGTAGTCCCTGCGTGGACATCTATCTTTGTACCTAGTCCCTACGAGGACTTGTCTTTATTAGTCCCTGCGTGGACACTTAGGTTTGTAAGCAGTCCCTGCGAGGACATGTATTATTTGTATAGCTCCTGCGTGGGCTAGTATTTCTATGAAAAGTCCCGTTTAGGGCAGAAGTGTACTACTTGTAAATTATAATGGAATGTTAAGTTTGGAAATTTTATTCTGTCATCTATGTATTTATATATTAAACATGAAATAAATCTAATAACATCATCCCTTTTTACAAATGATCTGCCTATTAAATATCAAATAAAGAATCTTAAAGAGTGAAACCTAGTCAACAGGTCATTATAAGACCGGGCTAAGATGGTAAGACCTATGTAAAAGATTCAAATCCTAGTTAACATCTGTAAACATGTTAACACTCCTGGCAGATGTGGTTCGTTAAAATCACACACGTCATTCTATAAAAGGATTCTTTAAAAGATCCCCAACCCAATATAATGATCTCTGAATCGTGGGTTTAAAACATTAATTAGGATGACTATATTTTGACATACGTGGTAATATAAAGCCTACGGGCCTTGCTCATTTCTACATGAGCCAAAAGACAGTGGTAGCTATGACTCCCTGTCCGAAAAAGGTGGTGAACTCTGTTCAAACCTTAAAAGCCTTGATTCTCGGAAATCATAGCTTAAAATTTAAATTGTCTTTGTGACTAGGCTTTGTGCCATAAATAAAACTGTTATTGTTAGGACAAATTATAATAGAAATCCTAAATAAATATGATTAATAAATTAACCAAATATGGTCTCTGTACCATGGTTAATGAATTGCCATAAAAAGACAATTCCATAAACTTCCAAATAAACTATTGTTCTTGTTTTCTGCAACAGTTCAATTTAAATGGCTAACTCAGACGAGGTTAATAGTCATCCCGTGGAGGTTAATGAGGAAGCCCGAATTAATCTAACGGGTGCGGAATTAAAAGCGATCATAGACGGCGCTGTTACTCAGGCTTTAGAGAGACAGTACGAAGGGTACAGTGAAACTCGGAGTAGGACCCACTCTAAGCCGCACTCAAAGCCAAAAACACACTCAGAAGCTCACAGCAAGCCACTTTCCAAAGGGGGAAATCCCAAGAAGGATGATGATGATCGTCAGTCCACCAACCATCTAAGTGTCCCGTCTCAACAGATAGTACTAAATCCGAAACCCAGTAATAAGGGATGCTCTTATAAATACTTCGTTTCGTGCAAACCCAGGGATTTTACTGGGGAAAAAGGAGCTGTGGATTGCATGACTTGGTTGGACGAAATGGATACGGTTGTGGACATCAGTGGTTGTGATAATAGGGATACTGTGAAGTTCGTGTCCCAGTCTTTCAAAGGTGAAGCATTAGCTTGGTGGAGATCTTTGATCCAAGCTACGGGGAAAATTCCATTGTATAACATGACCTGGGAACAGTTCATGACGTTGATCAAGGAAAAATTTCTGTCCTCAGCATGAGGTAGAGAAAATTGAAGCTGACTTCCTGTCGCTGGTCATGAAAAACCTGGACTGTCAGGCCTACCTTACCAGTTTCAACACTTTGTCAAGGTTAGTTCCATATTTGGTAACTCCGGAGCCTAAACGTATAGCTCGATTCATTGGGGGTTTGGAACCGGAGATCAAAGCAAGTGTAAAGGCCTCCAGACCAGCTACTTTTCGGTCTACAGCAGACATATCATTGTCCCTTACCTTAGATGCTGTCAGGCTGAGATCGCAGAGAAATACTAATACAGAAAAGAGGAAGCGTGAGGATGACAACTCACGACGTTCCGACAAGAAGCAGAAGGGAAACAATGACCATAAGAAGGGGTCAGGGTTTAGGAAGGATGGTCAGCAGACGGGTGAAAAACCCAGATGTAAAATCTGCAAGAGACAGCACTTTGGAAAGTGCAGGTTTGAATCCAACTCACAATCACAATCGAAACCTTTTGCATGTGGGTTATGCAAATCCAAGGAACACAAAACCTTGGATTGCAAGAAGATAAAGGATGCGACCTGCTATGGTTGCAATGAAAAGGGGCACATCAGGAGCAATTGCCCAAAATATGCCAAGAAGCCGGAAGAGGCTAAGAAGACCAATGCTAGGGTCTTCAGGATGGATGCTAAGGAAGCCGTCAAGGACGACAACGTGATAACAGGTACCTTCCTCGTAAATGATATTTATGCGAGAGTGTTATTTGATTCAGGCGCTGATAAGTCGTTCGTAGATAATAAGTTTTGTGAAGTGTTGAACTTACCTGTTAGAACTTTAAGTGTTAAATATGAAGTAGAATTGGCAGATGGTACCTTAGACACCGTCTCAACTGTGTTAGATGGATGTGTTATATCCATTAAGAACCACTCTTTTCCTCTGTCCCTACTTCCCTTTAAGATAGCCGGTTTTGACATAGTATTGGGAATGGACTGGTTATCTCGTAACCAGGCCCAGATTGTTTGCAACAAGAAACAAGTGGTGATCAAGACTTCGTCTAGTGAATCACTTACTATCCAGGGAGATACCCAGTACGGGCTGCCTGAGCGAATGTCTTTGCTCAAGGACTCTAAGTGTTTAAAGAAGGGTTGTGTCATCTACATGGCACAAGTGATTATTAATGAGCCGAAGCCCAAGATTGGGGATATCTCTGTCATTTCTGAATATCCGGAAGTTTTTCCTGAAGAACTACCTGGTTTGCCACCAGAAAGACAAGTAGAATTCAGAATCGACATTATTCCTGGATCAGCACCGGTAGCTAGGGCGCCTTATAGATTGGCACCAACAGAGATGAAGGAATTGAGAGCACAGCTAGATGATTTGCTAGCCAAAGGTTTCATCAAACCTAGTACGTCTCCGTGGGGAGCACCAGTTTTATTTGTCAAAAAGAAGGATGGATCGATGCGTCTGTGCATCGACTACCGTGAACTTAACAAGGTCACTATCAAGAATAGGTATCCTTTGCCCAGAATCGACGATCTGTTCGATCAACTTCAAGGGGCAAGTTTCTTCTCTAAGATTGACTTAAGGTCAGGCTATCACCAATTGAAGGTTAGAGATGAAGATGTGCACAAGACTGCATTCAGGACTCATTATGGTCATTACAAGTTCCTGGTGATGCCTTTTGGGATCACTAATGCACCTGCCGCGTTCATGGATCTCATGAATCGCGTATGCAAGCCCTACTTGGATAAATTTGTTATCGTCTTCATCGATGACATCCTCATCTATTCGAAGAGTCAAGCTGATCACGAGAAGCATCTCCGTTGCATACTGAAGCTACTTCATCAGGAGAAGCTCTATGCCAAGTTCTCGAAGTGTGAATTCTGGCTTCGAGAAGTCCAATTTCTTGGACATGTCGTTAGTGAGCGTGGTATCCAAGTTGATCCCGCTAAAGTTGAAGCTGTTATGAATTGGCATGAACCCAAGACGCCTACAGAAATTCGTAGCTTTTTAGGTTTGGCAGGATATTATAGGCGATTCATTGAAAACTTCTCAAGGATTGCTGCACCCCTGACTTCGCTGACACGTAAGAAGATTAAGTTTGACTGGGGTCCTAAGCAGCAGGAATCCTTCGATATTCTAAAACAAAAGTTGAGCAATGCTCCAGTACTAACGTTGCCTGAAGGAGTAGAGGAGTTTGTAGTTTATTGTGATGCATCACACACCGGGATGGGGTGTGTGCTTATGCAGAAAGGCAAAGTCATTGCCTATGCATCACGCCAGTTAAAGGTGCACGAAAAGAATTACACCACCCATGACTTGGAATTGGGTGCCGTTGTATTCGCACTAAAACTGTGGAGGCACTACTTATACGGAGTCAAATGTGTGATCTATTCTGATCACAAAAGCCTTCAACATCTGTTCAACCAGAAGGACTTGAACATGAGGCAACGCCGTTGGATGGAAACTCTTAATGATTACGATTGTGAAATAAGATACCATCCCGGCAAGGCGAATGTTGTCGCCGATGCCTTAAGTCGGAAGGAAAAAGTAAAACCGATAAGAATCAATGCCAAGAGCATTGAGGTAAAGAAAAATTTGATAGAAAGGTTGTTAGCTGCACAGAAGGAAGCTGTGTTGGAAGCTAACTATCCTAACGAAAAGCTGGGAGTAACTGAGGAGCAGTTAACTCTTAGCAAATACGGAATTCTTAGATTGAATGGACGAATATGGGTTCCAATCTATGGAGGACTTAGAGATGTTATCCTCCAAGAAGCCCATAGTTCCAAATATTCCGTTCATCCTGGAGCTGATAAGATGTACCAGGATTTAAGGGCAAGTTATTGGTGGATAGGCTTGAAAAAGTCTGCAGCTGCCTATGTAGCAAAATGCTTGACATGTGCGCAAGTCAAAGCAGAACATCAGAAACCGTCAGGTTTGCTACAACAGCCTGAACTTCCCACCTGGAAATGGGAAATGGTAACTATGGATTTTATTACCAAGTTACCTAAGACAAGGAAAGGCAATGATACAATATGGGTCATCGTTGACAGACTGACAAAGTCAGCCCATTTCTTACCCATCAAGGAGACTTATAGCTCTGATATGTTAGCCCAGTTATACGTTGATAAGATTGTAGCCTTGCATGGCATACCTGTAGCTATTATCTCTGATAGAGATACTAGGTACACGTCACATTTTTGGAAAAGCTTCCAACAATCTTTGGGCACACGTTTGAACTTTAGTACGGCTTATCATCCTCAGACAGACGGACAGAGTGAGCGTACTATTCAAACGTTGGAAGACATGCTACGTGCATGTGCGATCGATTTGGGTGGTAGTTGGGATAAGAACCTACCATTAATCGAATTCTCCTACAACAATAGCTACCACACCAGCATCAAGGCTGCGCCTTTTGAGGCATTATACGGTAGAAAGTGTAGATCGCCCGTTTGTTGGGCAGAAGTTGGAGATGTCCAATTATCTGGACCGGAAATAGTGTTCGAGACGACGGACAAGATTGCCCAGATTCGTGACCGTCTCAAAGCTGCCCGAGATAGGCAGAAAAGTTACGCTGATCCTAAGCGTAAAGATTTTCACTTCGAAGTAGGTGACAAAGTCCTACTTAAAGTGTCACCCTGGAAGGGGGTGATGCGGTTTGGTAAGAAAGGCAAGCTAAGTCCGAGATACATAGGACCTTTCGAGGTTATCGAACGTGTCGGGTCAGTTGCCTATAAGTTAAACTTACCAGAAGAGCTCAGTGGGATTCACAATGTGTTCCACATCTGCAATCTGAAGAAGTGTTTCGCTGACGAATCACTGGTTATACCACATACAGATGTGCATATAGATGAGAGCTTGAAATTTGTGGAAAAACCTTTGTCGATTGAAGATCGACAGGTAAGGAAGCTTCGAAGGAAGCATATACCTTTTGTAAAGGTCAAATGGGATGCCCGAAGAGGTCCCGAATTCACGTGGGAGGTTGAATCCACGATGAAAGAAAAGTACCCTTACTTGTTTCAGTAAATCTCGGGTCGAGATTTCTTTTAAGGGGGTGAGGATGTAACACCTCGAAAATTTACGTCCTATAATGTGTTGACACGTGTCATAGGTATGAACGTGTGAAAGAATGTTCTTGAAGGACTAAAGCTGACAAACAGTGAAACTATGTAATTATAAGGGTTCAAAGTGTCAACAATGAATAAATATACTTTACAATAACCCTACATGGTGTTTATAACCTTAAACGAATGGATTATGGATCATACGAAGCGAATTGTGAAAGAAAGTGAGAGATTACAAACTACAGGGGTTAAATGTGTCAACATGTTTAACTTATACCTCTGAGTGACATTTTAACAAACCCGAAGCCTTGTAACAAATAATTATGCTCACTAGAATGCACCATAAAAATTTCACCAAGTTTCGTTATCGTATGAGAAAGTTGTGATAAAATTCGTGTACGAGGGTTATAAGTGTCAACGTTGAAATTTAGGGTTTTTCGGGTAAATCCGAAGTGGCCGAGGGCTTTACAAAGTGGGTATAAGTCTTAAAGCCCCATATGTCAATAATATTAGGATAAGAATTCAGTAAAACAAGTGAAAGCGATGTTTCGGGGGACCAGGGACCAAAATTGCAAATTTTAGTAGCCTGATGATGGGCTAGCGCACCGCTACAATGGTAGCGTAACGGTGCGCTAGCGCTGCCCAGCGACCAGATTCATGACAGATGGCTGTTTCAGCCATTTAACCGACTTAGTTGGATCTTATCTGCATTTGTGAGCACCCCTACATGTTTTTTTAGCTTGTAGGACACTTGTTGGACATCTGATTATCACCCTAGACCTTAGTGGCATCAATTTATGAAAGATCAAAAGTCCTTTATAAGTCAAAGTTGCAACATACATGCACATTTCATCTTCTGGACATTTTCAAGAGCTCAAGAACTGATACAAGCATTGCATATCATCCATTAGTCGTGTGTAAGTATGCCTAACCTTCTCTAATTCATTTATACTTAGTTTATAGCCTAGAAGTCAAACCGTCGTAACTACGGTTTGACTTAGTGATAAATCACAATCGGTCCAGAGTTTAGTCAAATCGAAATTTGTTATAAGTTGGTATTTATATGGGTAATAAACCCCTAAAAGGTCACCCACTGATTTCAATCCTAACTATGTCGTTTGTCGAGTCAAACTTCTTCCGAAAAGTCAACAGAAACGTTAATCGCATATTTAATGATACGGAAGGCGTGTAATCTGTTTTATCAGTCATACAACTTGAAAATAAGTATAATAACTTGTCTAAGCTTGTTTGATTCGACAACTTTATGTTTTGAACCGATTCGGAACCGAGAGACGCAAAAGTTTGACTTTTTCTTTGACCTCAGTTCTGACCCGATTTATATAGGTTTAGACATCCCTTAAAGTTCCATTAGGACCTAGTTGCATGTGAGTATAAGCCTCTGCGTTTATACCACTCGAATCCCTAATCGTCCGATGTTTCCGTTAATTGCCTAAATAGTGACCATAATGCCCTTATAACCGTAAAACGAGATTTTTAGAAATATGAAAGTACAATAATCTTAGTTACTGATTATTGATCATGTCTGTGAATTTTCACGTCAATCGGAAGTCTAGATTAGGAGTTACGCTTAATGACGTAATTATAAACACTTTTATTAATTTAACGGCGTCATTAGCGCAAAGCCTATCTAAACCCAATTTTTGACACCAAACCTTTTACCCACTAATGTTAAATAATATTTTGGGATTTTTGAAGATTTTTAATTATTTTTAAACTGATCATAAGCTAGGTTTATCGCCTTGATTCGGTTAATACCAAAAATACCCTTTTTCGGCCATAAAATGAGTTTTACAAATCCTTTTAACGCCAATCCAATTGCCACTGATTTTAAATAATAAATGGAGTATTTTGAGCCTTTTTATTTGATCAGAAAACCCAGAATCATATTTTAACCTGTACATCGCTTAAAACGACTTTATACGCGTAGTTAACGCATAGTTTGGGTTTAAAACTATTTTAGTATATAAGACTTATTACCAAAGGTTATAACCTGTTAAAATAAGCTATTTTACTGATCAAATCAGACCCGGATCACAGGTGTCTAATTAAACCCTTTTATAATCTTTAAAATGACCAAAATGCCCCTGCGGGGCTTATAAAGAGATTAAACTCGTTTTGGGCATCATGGGTGATATCCTACTGATATCACAACTTATTTAAAGCATGTTAACTTAGGAAACCTGTTTAGGACTTTTACGGATACCCGTTACGCTTCACGCGCGTTCGGTTCGGTTTATGTAACTAGTTTACATAAATTAGCCGAAACGGGTCAAACCTTATCGGTTTTATCTCAAAATCCAGAATGTGTATCATATACCCATATTAAACAAGTCTTCAAACTTGTCGGGTCTAAATCACATTCTATCCGGTCTTCGCTTAATCGTGCGTACGAACCGTATCTTTAAAACTAACCGGTCTAAGCATAAGCTTAACTAAAGACCCGTTAGGATTCTAATAGGTTGTTATAAACCTTCGTTCCAGATTAGGAGAACCAGTAAAAGATACTTGCACTCGCTGATTTTGAACTATACTTACTCAGGTAAATACTTTTAACTTATTTTCCCTATACGGGCTTGGGGTACGGTATATAAAATACCGCTTGGTCGGGGCGTTGAATCTTTAATTGAATGATGATTAAAGTATTGAGATGTCTCGTTTAATATTTTTTTGTTTGCTTAAAGCCTTTGGGGGGTTAATGACCGTGTCCCGGATATCCCTGGCATCATTTTACGAAATGGCCACGACCTTAGCACACAGGTGTAGGCGTACACCTGTCAGTGTCTCATAACTAAAGTGGTGTGTCCATTGATCTTTAACCCGGCTAGATCCGGGCTACTGAACGCATAAGGAACATGTAAATCCCTACAAGTATTATATTTAAATAATTATCCCAAGTTATAAAATATTATTTGTGCATTGTGCCTTAAATCCTTTTTCTTAAACTCTTTTCTAAATGAGTCGGTTGAATTGTATTTACCAGTGTAAACTGACGTATTTTTCTTAAAAAGGTTAAGTGCAGGTACTACGCGAAATAGGCTGGCTTGTCTCCTAGCATCCACATTAAGTCTCGCCAGCTTGGATGTCATAAACTGTTGAACATTTGTTTCCTTTTATTTGGATCTACCTGTGGATTTATATTCGACTATTTGTGATACTTAATATTACAATATCGTTTGGTTGAATTAAATCTATACTTTGCTTCCGCTGTGCAATTAAATATTGTGTTGTTTGACTATTATGTTGCCAACCACGTCACGATACTCCCCTACCGGGCCCACCGGTAACACGTGGAAATTTGGGGGTGTGACAGCTACCTCTTATTCTCAAGTAAAAAACTTTTGATTATTTATATTAAGACTTCTTTATTTAGTTGTTTGTATTGGTTATTTATCCTTGTATATTTGTTAGGCTAGAGGTTATGGGATAACGTCCCACAACACGCCAGCCACTAACGAGATAACATGCCCCTTCTTTTTATTTTTTTTATTTAATTATTAGTTAAACCACAACGTGATAGTCAAAGTGTAGGTTAGAGAAAGTTCATCGTCTATGTGATGTGACGTTATGCTTATCCATAACACATAGTCTTAGACCGTGGGGTATGGTGGAGCGGGGGTTTGGGGCATGGGTTGACACGTGGCTTGGGGGGCTTTCCTGGGCTGACCCACCTTGTACACGGTATGGTGGGGCGGGGGTTTGGGGCGTGGCCAGCCCAAATGTCTGTTTTGTATTTTTTAAAAAACAAAAAATTTAATTTTTTTAATGTTTTTTAAATAAAGAAAATTACATAAATAAAGAAAATTACATAAAAAATTTCCTAACGCTTATATTTTTTCTTTATCTCTTCTCTCGTCTCCAACATTATTTCCAACTCTTCACCCTCTAGGTGATCAATGGGCTGGGCGAGAAATTTCATATCATCTCGTCTTTGTTTTAGGGCTTCCCGAGCTTCTTTGCTCTTCCGAATTTCGGCCCTTTGTTGTTGGAATACGTTGAATGTATCTAACTTGCATGCAATGTCATCCAACTGGTCGCTATATACTCCCCTACGCGAGCCCGAACTCCCAACTGAAGGCGATGTCGTACCCGATCTTGATTTTTGAGCGCGCCTTTTTGCGGCATTTCTTCCGTATTCAGGCCGGTTTGACGAATCATCCAAAAGGTCCTCAAACTCTTGATCTCGAGCATCAGATTGGGCTTGGGACGATACCCTTGACCTTTTGGAAGACGTGTTAGTTTCGCTTCCACTGGGGATATTCCCCACTTTGGATGGAACTTACAAATCTCCCAACAATGCATGAAACGGAAGTCGCTCCCCACATTTGTTTTGAATGTAAGCAATGCATTTGTCACACAGTCGGCTTCGGTTTCACCACTTTTTGGGTTTTGCTTTGCTTTATTTAAAAAAACACTAAATTTTGTAAGTTGGCCGCTTATCTCGCTCCACTTCGAGGATAAGCTATTGTTTTCACGATAAGTCTCCCTTCCCAGTTCTTCATGGAATGCTTTACTAATCGCTTCCCATAAATGGCTTCAATGTTGAGAATTTCCTATTTTAATAAAAACAAAATTTAATATATTACAAAGTTATATAAAAAATAACCATAAATATTAAAATAAGGGCTACAAAATATTTAAAAATACCTAAAGTTGGATGTTGAGATTGTTGAAGCCAAGCCCTCGCCAATGCAAGTTCCTCATTAACGACCCATTTTTGTTGTTTTCGTTTGGCGGTTTCAAGTGCTTTCTCAGCCTCGGTTTTTTTCTTATGACTTTTCTTTTTGATGGGTTTCGATGCGGAAGGACCATCGTTGGGTGGTTGAGTTTCGGGGACGGTTTCGATTTGGGAAAGGTTGATGGAGGTTGGTGAAAGGTTGATGGGCGTTTGTTGAAACGGACTAGGTATCGAATCGTCGGTGTGTGGGAAGTTAGTAAACACACGATTCCCGAGATACGATGCATAATTCGCCATATCGGGCATAGAGGAGTGTATTAAAAATGGACGAGGCATGGGACGATTGGGTGGTGGGCTAGTATTTTCTTGGAATGCGAACGGGTTGTTCGGGTCATAAGCACGATTACGCGGATGCATTTTTCGTTTTGTAGAATGAGAATAGAGATGATTATAGAAGATGTGTAGTGTATTGTGGTTGAATGTGGTAAAAAAAGGAATAGAAGTGTTAGTTTTATAGTGAAAAGTTAAATTTTTTTTTTAACTTAGCCGTCGGCCAACGGCTAGTTTGGTTTGGCCAACGAGAACTCGCCATGTCATACGTATAGACCAGCCCCACGCCCGGCTTCAAACTCCCGCCCCTTGGGCCACGCCCCAACCCAAGCCCACCCGGAGTGGTGGCTTGGGCGTTTTTAGCCAACCCAAGCCCCAACTTAAGCTCCATACACCACAGTCTCGAATAATATTATGTAAACCCGAAGTCGAAAGTATAAATTGGGTTAATGAAGGTCCCTATTTTAAAGTTTACTTTTAGGCCCGAAGTCAAAAGTATAAATTGGGTTAATGAAGGTCCCTATTTTAAAGTTTACTTTTAGCCCTTCAAATTTGTTTGAGTTGCAATTCAAAACAAGGCTATTGTTTATAAAAATATAAATACTTTTATCTTATATAATAAATACATTACTACATTATACATAAATATATAACTACATAATAAATATTATTATTATTCATAAAATTACGATAAATATTGACTAATGATATAAATGTAGAACTTAAAACATGAGTTTCAACTTTAGTATACTTAAATTAATCAAGTCAAAGTTAAGAAGCTCCAACTCAACAACTCATTTTTTTTTTTTTTTGAAAGGTGAACTTCTTAATGGTGACCATTGTCACATCCGCAAATCGCGGACCCTCGCCAAGAACGTGGGCCCAGATAGCAAGGCCAGCGCTGGGTTAACCAGTCTTGGGTCGAAGGCTTTCCTCCGGAAACCGTACTGCCTCTACACGAGTTGCCTAGCTAGAGTAACAGCCGGATGAAAACCGGAGTGACGCTCAGGATCAAACCCTCCTCGGTAGGTTTTTCACCATCATTGCGCACGGGTGTCCTACCCCCTTTCGCCACAAGCGGGAGTCGAACCGGTGACCTCTAGGAGGACAAACACACTATTTCTCCATTGATGTCGTACATTTCAATTTTCTAATAATCATTTCAAATAAAGCCTTGACTAATCATACTTTCACTAGAACTTTCTAACGTGTCAATAATGGCACATTCTCCATCATAACGATGACTAATGCAAATTTTGCCTCATTTGGTAATCCATCACCATCACAATATAAAATAAACTAACTAAAAATAGTCACTATAAAAATAAATAATATTAATGTACTTCTTAACTATATACTTAAATAAATGACTCATCAATTATATTATGTGTATATTATATACATATTAAAAAGAAATGTGGGTGCATTTTCTATATTATGTCCTTTGCTTATTTTCACTTTGGCCCTTCATGTTTCACTTCTTTTTACTTTGGTCTCTTATCTCATTGTTAGTTTCCCTCTACATTTTTTATGTTATGTCCTTTGCTTATTTTCACTTTAGCCCTTCATGTTTCACTTCTTTTTGCTTTTATCTCTTATATCATTGTCAGTTTCCCTCTACATTGTATACATTGTATGTATGATATATTTCATTTTAAAGGGATTGTCAGGTTCTATAACGTTTCTCAAGGTTTTGATTTTTTCATTTCTTTAAGGCCCTTATACTTTCAAGTTTTTTCACTTTACACCTTTAATTTTTTAACATGAAACACTATTAACCCTTATCTTTAAGTAAGTTGCACATTCACTTCTAACTTTCAATAATTGACAACTTTGACCTTCTTAACCTTTTTCAACTTAATAACTTGACACCTCCTTTGGTTTAAATGACTTTTACGACTTTACACCGCAACGTAGACATGTTATTATACTTTTTTTTATCTATGTTCTACTTATTTTGTGTACGTTCGTAAACTGTATTTGAAAGTAAGTCGGTCAAATATACTACGTTTTCATTCGATGGCGATGTAATTTTTTAAGTAAAGAGTCGGGTCAAATATACAGTATAAATACGAGTTACTTTAACTTTCGACGCCGCCGCAACGCGCGACGGGTCAAAATCCTAGTTCTTATAGTATATAAAGGATACAAAATGAATTTTTTTATATAAAACGTTAAGAGCGATTTGATATGAGGAAAAAAACCCTAAGTAATAGATTTTTCATTATAATATACTATAACATAATATAACATATGATTACATAAATATTTATTATGTGTATAATTATACTAGTAGGGTGCCTGCGCGATGCGGTGGGGGCGACACTTTCGATTGCGGCACTCGTTGCTGGTAGTTTTCTTATTTGTATATGATAACATTATTGTGGTGGATATATGTCATAAGTGTTACACGTGGGAGCCTAACACCTATAATGTCTTGCAATGTTCGATCAACTGCCTCTATTGCCTGACGTTTCGCCATCGATGCCTCATCCCATATAATTAACTTGGAGGACCTAATTAGTTGACTTATAATTCCTAAAATTTTGGGACATAGTTTACTATTTATCTACTAAATATCGTAAATTAGTATTAAATAATTCCTAAAATTTTGGGATATAGTTTACTATCTATCTACTAATATCGTAAATTAGTATTAAATAATTCCTAAAATTTTGGGATATAGTTTACTATCTATCTACTAATATCGTAAATTAGTATTAAATAATTCCTAAAATTTTGGAACATAGTTTATCTTCTATCTTCTATCTACTAAATATCAAAGTTTTGTTGTGTTATAAAAATTAATAATAAATAAAGTATAGAAAAACTGTTTTAAACATGTAAAGATTCGTTTGTTAATAAAAAATACTAAACAAATGACAAAAGTATATAAGTTCAATCGAGATGTAAATTATAAGTGCAATAAAATAACACAAAACATAAACTTCAAATATAAAATAGACTTTATTATTCATGGGATAGTCTAGATCAAACAAAAACAAGTGAAAATGAAAAAAAACATAAAAACACTTGATATATTTCATCTAATTTCTCTTCTTTTTTGATCCGTTTTTCTTGTTTGTGCTTGAATCAGCAGTATCATCTAATTCATCTTCTTTCTCATCGTCCTCAGAATCATCTAAATTTATAACCTCGACTCATTTTCATTCAGAGAGTCTCTTAGATCTTTTCTTTTGATTCTCATACTTCCGATCCTTTAAAAACAAAAATTTAATAAAAAAGTTAAAAAATGATTAAATAAATTTTATAAAAAAAAACAAATATTGAATAAAAAAATTTAAAAAAGATTAAATAAATTTTAAAATTACCTCTTTACTAAATTGACGTTGAAGATTAGACTTGTATGGACTGAACATTGCACCATAAGAAATAATTTCAACACTATTATCACCATCATCCTACAATAAAACACCAAAATAATAACATAACGAACTTGTTAATATGAAAGATTATAAGCGAAAATATTACTTAAAAACTAACAAAAGCTTGTTCGACAACTGGGGTGTTTAAATTGGTGTGTTGAATCTGAAAAATCAAATAAGTTAGTATTCACATAAAAGTAAATAAAAGAAAACAATTATTCATTATTGCGATATAACAAAACTTATCATAGAACCGGCCTTAGATTTTTCAATATTGCATGCTTGTTTTTTCGCATCAAGTGAATTCAGAACTGGCTCCATATTTTAAATCTGTTTAGCTATAGAAATGTAGAATTGTGAGTGTTTGCTATGTATTTATAGTAGTCCATTAGGGTTTAGTTTTAGATTGGTCATCCATTTATTTAGGAAGTTTGTTGTGAGTTTTAAGTTTTTAAAATAGGATGCACATATCCTGTTTAGTTTTGTAACACCTCGAAAATTTCGGGTTCAATAATAAAACGACACGTGTCATGTAAGACAAAACGCGTTGTAAACCCGGATTTAATAAAAATGTTTGACAGGATTTAAAAGTGTCGTTATGTTAACTTTTGCACCTCTGAACGACCTCGTAGTAAATCCCAAGACTCAAAACATATTAAAAACATCTAGTATATGTTCAAGATCAGTGAATTATAACAATGAATGATTCATAATTTGATATGGTGGACTCCTACGAAGAAAAAGCACGGTAACCCTTTGTTTTCGGCACTTTAAAATGGGTTCAAGTGAAACAAATCATAATGGTAGGGTATGTATCTGTTCATGGCACTTTTTAGAGGCCCCTTATTGATAAAACATGGCCCTAAATCGATTGCACATCACTTGCCCTTTCAAGTGCATGAAAGAATAACAAATTGGCCCCTGCTGAATGCTTACGCATCGTAGGCAACATAGCCCTACGATGCGCAAGCTGCGCCCAGCAACCAGAAAACAGGCTGTAGCCTGTTTTGCGCGAATTCAACCCTTACAGCCGGTTTTTCTCACTCATGGGCAACCCCTAAACTATCCTAGAGTACTAGGACACATGTGGGAATGTTGTGGGCAGTCCTAGACCTTGTTGTCAATCAATTATGGTGAGTGAATTCACTATAAAAGGGCTTCAAGTTCACAAACACTTCCCACACCTTCTCCTGCATTGTTGGATCATTTCTGGAGCTATCAAGCAGCCTCAAGTGACCCTATTTCGTGCATTGGACTCTTGTAAGTCTGCTAGTCCTTCTCTAATTGAGTTTAGCTTAGTATTTTAGCTAAAAGTCAAACCGTCGTAATTACGGTTTGACTTCGAGATTAATGATTAATGACCCAGTCATATCTCGAATTAAAAGTAGTTATAAGTTGGTATTTATGTGGGTAATAAAACCTCAAAAGGGTTTCCCCTGATCACCACTCTAACCAGGTCAAAAGTCGGGTCAAACTTATAATTAAAAAAGTCAACAGGATACTTAAAATGTCATTTATGCATAATTAGCTATCTAGAACATATACAACCTGTTTGATCATTGTTATAACTTAGTAATAAGTGTAAGAACATGTCCAAACATGTTCAACCCGACTATTTCCTGTTTAGACCCGGTTCGGAACCGAAAGTCACATAGTTTGACTTTCACTTTGACTTTCAGTTCTGACCCGTTTAGGTATGTTTTAGTAATGCCTCAGAGCTTTAATTGGATTAGTTTACTTGTTAGAACAACCCTCTGTGATTACACACCTTGGTTCACTAGTTATCCAATTAATATGCATGTTTCCGTTAATTGCTCATATGTTGACCGTTATGCCCTTATTACCTTAAAACGTGATTTATGAAAATGTAAAAGTGTAGAAACCTTAGTTACTGATATATAAACTTGTATGCAAAGTTTGACATCAGTTTGACTTGTAGATTAAGAGTTATGCTCATTATCGTAAATTTAAAGCTTTATGTTAATAAAATGGCGTAATTAGCGTATAGCCTAGTTAAGCCTACTTTTTGGTATCAAACTTAATACCCACTGGTGTAATATATTATTTTGGGATTTTTAAATATTTTTAATTAATTTTAGGCTGAGCATAACTAGTAGTCGTAGGCTTAACCCGGTAATTTTACGGGCCATAAAATGAGTTTTACATATCTAAACGACTCCAAACCTTTTTCTACTGATCAAATATGATAAATAAATTATTTTAAGCCCTATAGAAATATAAAAAATATCAGATTTAAGTATCAAACCCGGAAATGGCCTTTAATCGCCTTAATTAGCGTTTTTAACGCATAGTATGTTTTTAAAATCATATTGGACATACCCGGGTTGATACCTACTGATATATGAGGCAAATTATGATATTTTAACAGTAAGCAAAGGTTGATAAACTCAGACTTCAGTTTTGAGCTTTTCGGCTTATGTGAAATTACCAAAATGCCGCTTCGGTGCATAGTTTGGTTATAAATGATATATTTCACATATATACTTTACCCTACTGTTATAACTCATAAAATTGAGTATGTTTGCTGTTTACATCAGACCTGTAACTCAGTTAAACATCTAAACTTTTTTACAACCTTTAAAATGACCAAACTACCCCTACGGGGCATAGTTTGTGTTTAAATTCATTTCGGGCATAATGAAAGACATCTTACTGATGTCACAACATATTTAAAGCATATTAACTTAGGAAACCTGTATATGGCTCTTACGGATACCCGTTACGCTTATTACGCGTTCGGTTCGGTTTATGTAACAAGTTTACATAAATTAGCCGAAACGGGTCAAACCTTATCGGTTTTATCTCAAAATCCAGAATGTGCATGAAGGACCCATATTAAACAAGTCTCTGAACTTGTCGGGTCTAAATCTCATTCTATCCGGTCTTCGCTTAATCGTGCGTACGAACCGTATCTTTGAAACTAGCCGGTCTAAGCTTAGGCTTAATAAAAGACCCGTTAGGATTCTAATAGTTTATATTAAACCTTCGTTCCAGATTAGGAGAACCAGTAAAAGCTACGTGCAATTTGCTTATTGTGAATTATACTTTGCATCAGGTAAATACTTTTAACTTATTTTCCCTATACGGGCTTGGGTTACGGTATATAGCATACCGCTTGATCGGGCATCAAATCTCCACCGTTAAAGTGGGTAGTTGAATAATTTGATCGGCTCGTTTAAACAGTCTTGTTTACTTTACAGCCTTTGGGGGGTTAATGACCATGTCCCGGATATCCTTGGCATCATCTTACGAGATAGCCACGACCTGAGCACGGGGTGTAGGCGTACACCTGTCAGTGTATAACTCTATATTGTGGTGTGTCTATTGATCTTTAACCCAGAGTAGATCTGGGCTACTGAACGCATAAGTAACATGTAATTCGTTCACAAGATTATAATATTAAATAATTCTCCCAAGTTAAAAAAGATTAATCTTGCCTCTGTGCATTTTAATCAAATTATAAAACATTTATGCCATGTGCATCCAAACCAATTTTTAAATCATTTTCCAAAATGAGTCAGTTGATTGTATTTACCAGTGTAAACTGACGTATTTTCCCAAAAAAGACTAAATGCAGGTACTAGACGTAATTGGCTGGATTGTCTCCTTAGCATCAATAAAGAGTCTCGCAAGCTTAAGATGCCTGAAGTCTGTTGAACTATTGTTTCCATTTTATGTTCGATCCTTCTGTGGATAAACTTCCGAATATTGTGACAGTTGATATTACAATAATAAATTCGGTTGTATTATATTTTCAATTGCTTCCGCTGTGCTTAATAATATTGTGTTGTTTGACTATTATGTTGCCAACCATGACGTCACGATACTCCCCACCGGGCCCACCGGTGACACGTGGAAATTCGGGGTGTGACAGGTTGGTATCAGAGCCAACACTGAGTGAATTAAAACACTAGCCTTTTGTGTTTAATCTCAGTACACAAATGCACATATCTAAACTTTTGAGTCTAGACTTAACTTAGGAATATTCTCAATCCTAACCTAGAAATTTTTACTTCCAAATTTTTATTGGATACGTCGCCAAGCGAAGAAGCCGTAATAGGAGTTCTCCACACCCGGAGCCCTGAGATGCTGAGCTTTGTACCGCGGCTAGAATGAAACGAGCATCCAAGGAGAAAGCATTCAGAAATAAAATGAAGAAGAAACTCCTTTTACTGAAGATCGTTTCCTTATTAGTCCTTATAAGGACATAATTATCTTTCAGTCCCTACGAGGACAACATTATTCCTTTCAAGTCCCGCTTAGGGAAACTTTATACTTTTATTGTTAAATAGTGGAATGATTAAGTTTAAACTTTCATTTTAAACAAGAAATATTAAATAAATGGAAAATAACATTTCCTTTTGCGAGATCTACCATTATAATAAAATGGCAAAATCTAAAAAGGACAAGACCTAGCTTTGGGTCATATTAAGACCGGCCAAGATGGTAGTTCCATAATTAGATTCAGATCCATATTAACACCTCAATTTAAAAATTGTTCTGCGTTAATTATAAATTAAGAATCTTAAGTGTGAAACCTAGCCTTCGGGTCAACTATAAGACCGGGCCAAGATGGTAAGACCTGTTAAAAAGATTCAAACCATAAATTAAGAATCTTAAGTGTGAAACCTAGCCTTCGGGTCAACTATAAGACCGGGCCAAGATGGTAAGACCTGTTAAAAAGATTCAAATCATAAATTAAGAATCTTAAGAGTGAAACCTAGCCTGCGGGTCAATTATAAGACCGGGCCAAGATGGTAAGACCTGTTTAAAAGATTCAAATCCCTGTTAACATCTTAAAACATGTTAACACTCCCGATAGATGTGATTCGTTGGAAATCACACACGTTATTAAGGATTCTTCAAAAGATTCCTAACCCAGTTTAATGATCTCTGAATCCTGGGTTTACATCATCAATTAAGATTATCATATTTTAACCATACGTGGTAATATAGTGCCTACGGGCCTTGCTCATTTCTACATGAGCCAAAATACAGTGGTAGCTATGACTCCCTGTCAGAAAAAGGTAATGAACTAGGTTCAAACCTCAAATGCTTTGATTCTCTGAAATCCAGCATATAATTTATAATTGTCCTTGTGACTAGGCCTGTTGTGCCAATATACTTTCATGCTTTGATTCTCTAAAATTATAAGCTTATAATTTATAAATGTCCACGTGACCAGGCCATTGGGTGCCACTAATAAAACTGTTAATGTTTTATAATTAGGATAAATTATAATAGAAATCCTAAACCGATATGCGTAATAAATTAACCAAATATGGTCTCTGTTTACCATGGTTAATGAATTTCCCTAAGGGGCGATTCTGTAATAAACATCCCTTAGAAAGGAAGTGCCTACGGGCTACAGTTAATGTCCTCTGAGTCTAAGGACAGAGGTAGCCTACAGCTCCCTGTCAGGAAAAGGTAATGAACTTTGATTCAAACCTTAATGCCACGATTCTCTGAAATCATGGCTTATAAATTTAACTTGTCTACGCGACTAGGCCATTTGTGCTATTATTGACTTATGAATTAGGATTTATGATAACAATCCTGAATAAAATAAATATCCTTCCTTCCCTGTCAGTATGCAGTTTAAAAGGAAATCTTAAAGGTGAAACCTAGCCTACGCGGCCAAGATGGTGAAACCTACTCAAGGAATTCAGATCCTTGTTAACACCTAAGAACATGTTAGCACTCTTGACAAATGTAATCCGAGAAAATCACAACAGTCATCCTTATACTGGATTCTTCCAATTCCCTTATCTAGCCTAGTGAATTAGGAATAATGGCTTATATCATCCTATAAGATGAACATATTATAAACATCCGTTAGTGAAGAAGTGTCTACGGGCTAAACTTGTGGTCCGATAAGACAACGACAGTGGTGGTCTTTGACCTCCTGTCTAAAATATTGGACTATGTCCAAACATAATAGTCTATATGATCAATGCGATCATGACTAATATCATCTAATACGATGATAATATTACTTAACATCCTTTAGTGATGTTTTGCCTACGGGCTATAAAATACTGTCCAATTGTGACAAGGCAATTGTAATCTTTTGTGATTCTTTGCCCAAGGGGGTGAGCTATACTCAAATCCCATAGTCTATACTATCATTGCGATCCTGATTAGTATCATCAGTATGATGATCATAATATTAACATCCCTCGTAGTGAAATGCCTACGGGCTACACCTTATTCTAGTGTCGGTAAGACAAAGGTAGTAGTGATCTTTATGATCCCCTGTTCAAAATGGTGTGATTATACCCAAACCTAATAGTCAATATGATCGATGTGATCATGACTAATAGCATTAGATACGATGGTTATATATAAACATCCATTAGTGATGTTGATTGGCTTACTTTTCTGCCAAATGAATCGTCCTGCAAGACGAGGACAGTTGTAGTCTATGACTCCCTGTCCAAGGGTGAAGAACTATGTTCAAGCCTCAAGACTCCTGATCTAATAAGATTGCAGCCTATGAATTGATGTCCTTGTGACAAATCCACAAGTTATATTCAAGTCACCCATAACAAGCCTCTGGGCTAAAATTCGTCGTTCGTAAGAAGTTAACATACTAAATGTTAACATCACTGGTGACAGGCCTTAGTGCCATATCCTATAACGTCCTAAAGACAAGGCCATTTGTGCCGCATCTAAATGTCATTACGACAAGGCCTTCGTGCCGTATAATCATTTATGTCCTTCGTGACTAGGCTTATTGCCGTATCTTTCTACGTCCATCGAGACAGGCTTCTATGCCATATGTGTATACATATAATAAAAGTCTTGTAAGGCAAGCCCTTGAGCTATTTATAATAGTCCTTGTGACAAAGACAGTTGTGATATTATGGTCCCCTGTCAAGCAGGTATTGGACTCGCTCCAAACCTTAAATGCCATTAGTAGTCCTTTTGTGACCTACACTAAATGTAATAGATATACTTTCAAATAGCATTCATTAAGAATGTTCAGAACAGAATAGCCCATACGGTTATGAATGCCGTGGCTAATCTAAGTCAGGTCATCAGGATGATGACTAATAATTGTTAAATCTTGGTAATTGGTACCAAGTTTCGGGTATGGAAAACTCGGATGAGGTAGACGACAGTCGCAATACTATTAATGCGACGAAAGTTAATAAAAATACAAACGTAAACCCCAACATTTTTGGAGTTAATCTTCAAGCGGTGGTTAACGCAACGGTTGGAAAGGTCAGGGGAAAAGGTCATGAGACAATCCAAAGAGCCGAATGCTTCTCGCTCTAAATCTCATTCAAAACCATGTTTAATTGCTAATGAGGGGAGCTATGTTCACACTTCAAATATGAAGGATGAACCAAAGAAGGAGGATAACTCCCAGAAATCTGAGAAAGAGAGCAAATACAGGCTTAATAAAAAGCAACGAAAGTTCAGTAAAGAAGCCTGTATATCTCAGAGACTGCTTCAGCATTATTAGATGGATGTTTTATATCCATTAGGAATCATTTTTGATGTCCTAGTTCCGTTAAATACAAGGACTCAATATAGTGATAAAAATCAAGCCCATATTGTGGGTAATAAGAAGCAATTAATTATCAAGACTCCTTATGGGACAACCCTCATAATTACAGGTATCTGTACGATTAACTAATATTAAACATAAAAAAATGGTGGAATTGGCCGTCCCCGGAATCGAACCTGGGTCTAGGCCGCACCCTTTCGCGCGCCTAGCCAACTGAGCTAGGTGCCTAGTTTGTGAAACTTCCATTATTGATGTAATATAAGCACTTGTACAATAAATTTCCTTATCATTTATCAATGATAATTTCTGCTAAGTGTCCTGTTTTTAATACAGGCAATAATAAATCTTCATGAACCATAAACTTAGCAAAAAAAAATTTTATCATCCACAAGGTATAACTACCAAGGAAACCATAGTAACCGATTCTTATAGATCGGCAAGGAATCCTTCCGAAAATCTAAGAGCACTCTTTCTTTGCATAGAGTACGACAACATATGTTATTTTAATTATTTTTCTCATTGTTTTTATCGCCTGCGAATGCCAAACTATGTTTGATAAAAGTGCCATATGAGGATTGGCGTATCCTAGTGTGTCCCATAGATTACTTCCATGCCTGATCAGTATGGAGGTTTAATACATGGAACCCCTGAGATATCCCAATGGTCATATTGTACCAATGTCGACTAGTAGTATTCAAAGGAGATATCCGGAATAGAATTATCCAAATAAATATTCCTTGGTAACGGAATATGTGGACTCATAACATGAATGTGTCACTTATTAGACACAAGCGTTGATGAGTGAACTGGAGCATGAGATATGGAAATCTCTGTAACCTCATTGTACCTTGATTATCTTCTCCTAGGATTACCCTGTTTACCCCTGGGAGGCAGGTAGGGTTAAGTTTCATATCCCATTTAAGGCTGTATTATTATGAAATCTCCAAGACGGCTAGTACCATCATTGGAAGAATCGAAACCCTGATTTACTAAGTTTTAAAATAAAGGGTTCATATAGCCTAACTCGATATTCTGAAAGTTTGATATTGTTAAATAAGAAAGACGGTTCATTTTGCTTATGCATTAGTTACCGCAACCCTAATTAGGCAACAATTAAGAAATTGCCATCAGCTGTTCTGAATCGTCGATTTGTTCAACTAAAGGATCAACTAATCCTTAAAACTTGTTAAGTAGTGGTTGGAATAACCATCTCACCTTAAGATAAGCTTGTCTATGATAGTTGATATGTAAGCATCAAGGCTACTCCCTTGGAGACCCTGTAATGATAGAATGATAAACATCTATTGTAGGGGCAATAGATTGGTAAGTTCGATTACCAGGATCTAAGGGCAAATTATTGGTGGATAGGCTTGAAGAAGTCTGTAGCCACCTATGTAGCTAAATGCTTGACTTGTGTGCAAGTCAAAGCTGAGCATCAGAAACCGTCAGGTTTGCTACAACAGCTTGAACTTCCTACGTGGAAGTAGGAAATGGTAACTATGGATTTTATTACCAAGTTACCCAAGACCAGGAAAGGAAATGGTACAAGATGAGTTGTAGTTGATAGACTGACTAAATCAGCACATTTCTTACCCATCAAGGAGACTTATAGCTCCGACATGTTAGCCCAGTTATACGTTGATAAGATTGTAGCCTTACATGGCATACCTGTGTCTATTATCTCTGACCGAGATACTAGATACACGTTACATTTTTGGAAGAGTTTCCAACAATCTTTGAGCACACGTTTGAACTTTAGTACGGCTTACCACCCTCGGACAGACGGCCAGAGTGAGCGTACTATTCAAATGTTGGAGGACATGCTACGTGCATGTGCGATCGATTTGGGTGGTAGTTGGGATAAGAACCTACCATTAATCGAATTCTCCTACAACAATAGCTACCATACCAGCATTAAGGCTGCGCCTTTTGAGGCATTATACGGTAGAAAGTGTAGATCGCCTATTTGTTGGGCGGAAGTTGGGGATGTCCAGTTATCAGGACCAGAGATCGTGTTTGAAACTACGGACAAGATTGTCCAGATTCGAGACCGTCTCAAAGCTGCCCGAGATAGGCAGAAGAGTTACGCTGATCCAAAGCGTAAGGATTTTCACTTCGAAGTAGGTGACAAAGTCCTACTTAAGGTATCACCCTGGAAGGGAGTGATGCGGTTTGGTAAGAAAGGCAAGCTAAGCCCGAGATACATAGGACCTTTCGAGGTTATCGAACGTATCGGGTCAGTTGCCTATAAATTAAACTTACCAGAAGAGCTCAGTGGAATTCACAATGTGTTCCACATCTGCAATCTGAAAAAGTGTTTCGCTGACGAATCACTGGTTATACCACACACAGATGTGCATATAGACGAGAGCTTAAAATTTGTGGAAAAACCTTTGTCGATTGAAGATCGACAGGTAAAGAAGCTTCGAAGGAAGCATGTACCTATTGTAAAGGTCAAATGGGATGCCCGTAGAGGTCCTGAGTATACGTGGGAGGTTGAATCCACCATGAAAGAAAAGTACCCTTACTTATTTCAGTAAATCTCGGGTCGAGATTTATTTTAAGGGGGTGAGGATGTAACACCTCGAAAATTTCGGGTTCAATAATAAAACGACACGTGTCATGTAAGACAAAACGCGTTGTAAACCCGGATTTAATAAAAATGTTTGACATGATTTAAAAGTGTCGTTATGTTAACTTTTGCACCTCTGAACGACCTCGTAGTAAATCCCAAGACTCAAAACATATTAAAAACATCTAGTATATGTTCAAGATCAGTGAATTATAACAATGAATGATTCATAATTTGATATGGTGGACTCCTACGAAGAAAAAGCACGGTAACCCGTTGTTTTCGGCACTTTAAAATGGGTTCAAGTGAAACAAATCATAATGGTAGGGTATGTATCTGTTCATGGCACTTTTTAGAGGCCCCTTATTGATAAAACATGGCCCTAAATCGATTGCACATCACTTGCCCTTTCAAGTGCATGAAAGAACAACAAATTGGCCCCTGCTGAATGCTTACGCATCGTAGGCAACATAGCCCTACGATGCGCAAGCTGCGCCCAGCAACCAGAAAACAGGCTGTAGCCTGTTTTGCGCGAATTCAACCCTTACAGCCGGTTTTTCTCACTCATGGGCAACCCCTAAACTATCCTAGAGTACTAGGACACATGTGGGAATGTTGTGGGCAGTCCTAGACCTTGTTGTCAATCAATTATGGTGAGTGAATTCACTATAAAAGGGCTTCAAGTTCACAAACACTTCCCACACCTTCTCCTGCATTGTTGGATCATTTCTAGAGCTATCAAGCAGCCTCAAGTGACCCTATTTCGTGCATTGGACTCTTGTAAGTCTGCTAGTCCTTCTCTAATTGAGTTTAGCTTAGTATTTTAGCTAAAAGTCAAACCGTCGTAATTACGGTTTGACTTCGAGATTAATGATTAATGACTCAGTCATATCTCGAATTAAAAGTAGTTATAAGTTGGTATTTATGTGGGTAATAAAACCTCAAAAGGGTTTCCCCTGATCACCACTCTAACCAGGTCAAAAGTCGGGTCAAACTTATAATTAAAAAAGTCAACAGGATACTTAAAATGTCATTTATGCATAATTAGCTATCTAGAACATATACAACCTGTTTGATCATTGTTATAACTTAGTAATAAGTGTAAGAACATGTCCAAACATGTTCAACCCGACTATTTCCTGTTTAGACCCGGTTCGGAACCGAAAGTCACATAGTTTGACTTTCACTTTGACTTTCAGTTCTGAACCGTTTAGGTATGTTTTAGTAATGCCCCAGAGCTTTAATTGGATTAGGTTACTTGTTAGAACAACCCTCTGTGATTACACACCTTGGTTCACTAGTTATCCAATTAATATGCATGTTTCCGTTAATTGCTCATATGTTGACCGTTATGCCCTTATTACCTTAAAACGTGATTTATGAAAATGTAAAAGTGTAGAAACCTTAGTTACTGATATATAAACTTGTATGCAAAGTTTGACATCAGTTTGACTTGTAGATTAAGAGTTATGCTCATTATCGCAAATTTAAAGCTTTATGTTAATAAAATGGCGTAATTAGCGTATAGCCTAGTTAAGCCTACTTTTTGGTATCAAACTTAATACCCACTGGTGTAATATATTATTTTGGGATTTTTAAATATTTTTAATTAATTTTAGGCTGAGCATAACTAGTAGTCGTAGGCTTAACCCGGTAATTTTACGGGCCATAAAATGAGTTTTACATATCTAAACGACTCCAAACCTTTTGCTACTGATCACATATGATAAATAAATTATTTTAAGCCCTCTAGAAATATAAAAAATATCAGATTTAAGTATCAAACCCGGAAATGGCCTTTAATCGCCTTAATTAGCGTTTTTAACGCATAGTATGTTTTTAAAATCATATTGGACATACCCGGGTTGATACCTACTGATATATGAGGCAAATTATGATATTTTAACAGTATGCAAAGGTTGATAAACTCAGACTTCAGTTTTGAGCTTTTCGGCTTATGTGAAATTACCAAAATGCCCCTTCGGTGCATAGTTTGGTTATAAATGATATATTTCACATATATACTTTTCCCTACTGTTATAACTCATCAAATTGAGTATGTTTGCTGTTTACATCAGACCTGTAACTCAGTTAAACATCTAAACTCTTTTACAACCTTTAAAATGACCAAACTACCCCTACGGGGCATAGTTTGTGTTTAAATTCATTTCGGGCATAATGAAAGACATCTTACTGATGTCACAACATATTTAAAGCATATTAACTTAGGAAACCTGTATATGGCTCTTACGGATACCCGTTACGCTTATTACGCGTTCGGTTCAGTTTATGTAACAAGTTTACATAAATTAGCCGAAACGGGTCAAACCTTATCGGTTTTATCTCAAAATCCAGAATGTGCATGAAGGACCCATATTAAACAAGTCTCTGAACTTGTCGGGTCTAAATCTCATTCTATCCGGTCTTCGCTTAATCGTGCGTACGAACCGTATCTTTGAAACTAGCCGGTCTAAGCTTAGGCTTAATAAAAGACCCGTTAGGATTCTAATAAGTTATATTAAACCTTCGTTCCAGATTAGGAGAACCAGTAAAAGCTACGTGCAATTTGCTTATTGTGAATTATACTTTGCATCAGGTAAATACTTTTAACTTATTTTCCCTATACGGGCTTGGGTTACGGTATATAGCATACCGCTTGATCGGGCATCAAATCTCCACCGTTAAAGTGGGTAGTTGAATAATTTGATCGGCTCGTTTAAACAGTCTTGTTTACTTTACAGCCTTTGGGGGGTTAATGACCATGTCCCGGATATCCTTGGCATCATCTTACGAGATGGCCACGACCTGAGCACGGGGTGTAGGCGTACACCTGTCAGTGTATAACTCTATATTGTGGTGTGTCTATTGATCTTTAACCCGGACTAGATCCGGGCTACTGAACGCATAAGTAACATGTAATTCGTTCACAAGATTATAATATTAAATAATTCTCCCAAGTTAAAAAAGATTAATCTTGCCTCTGTGCATTTTAATCAAATTATAAAACATTTATGCCATGTGCATCCAAACCAATTTTTAAATCATTTTCCAAAATGAGTCAGTTGATTGTATTTACCAGTGTAAACTGACGTATTTTCCCAAAAAAGACTAAATGCAGGTACTAGACGTAATTGGCTGGATTGTCTCCTTAGCATCAATAAAGAGTCTCGCAAGCTTAAGATGTCTGAAGTCTGTTGAACTATTGTTTCCATTTTATGTTCGATCCTTCTGTGGATAAACTTCCGAATATTGTGACAGTTGATATTACAATAATAAATTCGGTTGTATTATATTTTCAATTGCTTCCGCTGTGCTTAATAATATTGTGTTGTTTGACTATTATGTTGCCAACCATGACGTCACGATACTCCTCACCGGGCCCACCGGTGACACGTGGAAATTCGGGGTGTGACAGGTTGGTATCAGAGCCAACACTGAGTGAATTAAAACACTAGCCTTTTGTGACAACTGCTACTTTCGGGTAATTTACTTACATTTAAAACAGTGATTTACATTATACAAGCATGTGTTTTGAATATTCTGACTGCATGATTACATGGTATACATCTTAGAAAACTCAAGGAATATTCATTGGTTATTACACATGATTCATTTTTATTGGGTACACTTGAAATAGTGCAAACAATTCATCGAAACAACTAGAGTAGTGCCTAGTGAACTAGGGTGCTGACGAAAACTCCGGATCCGCAGAAAACATCAAAAATGACATCTTAAAGACTCGGATGAGAGTCCAACATCAATTATATATTAAACCCTATGTGGGAATACAAGGGTTTGGTTAATATACTACCAATGCACGGTAGCACTAAAAACTGTCCGAAATACGCTAAAAATGACCATTTCATTAATTTTCCGAAAAATTCAGCAATTGTATTTTTAATACAAGATGCAAAAATTGATGTTTAGGCACCAATTTCATATAAACATACTTATGGAATATCAATTTCACGCATAACGGAAATTTGCCCTACAACTTCCATAAGAGAACGTTTCGACTATTTATTAGTGAAACGAGCACTAAACAATTATCCGAACTACATTTTGGCACAAATAGCGAACTAGTGCTCATTATTTTTGGTCTTGTAAAACTAGTTTATGGTCATTTCAAGTCGCGAAACATCTCAGAAAATGGTAAACCCTAAACACCTTAACACTTACATCTTTCTAATTCATTTGAAACCTTATAAATTACTAAGTTATTTTTACCACATAAGACCCCCCCCCCCCCTCCTCATGACCGTGAACAAGGGGTCCCACCCCCTTGTTTATTTTGTTAAAATATCTAGATATTATTTATCTAGTTACTAGTGGATGAGAATGTGATTAATTTCTACACTTAACCATTAAGTTACTAACACTTATCACCATTTTACACCATAACTTACACACACATAAGAGAACTCTCTCATCATCATCATCTTCCATCAAGAACACCTTCAAAACCCAATTATTTTATTCATCTTCTTCATGATCAACATGGATTTCTTTGGAACATAGGATGATCTAAGGCTTTTGGAAGCAAAAGGAAGGGTTTTTCATCCATACCAAAGTGTTCTAACATCAAGATCATCATCTTCCTTGTTCTTAATAATCTGTAAAGATCATCCCTAGCCTAGTGCTAGAAGTAAGCTTCTATTTTTTTTATACATATTATGTTTATGATTGTTATTTCTAATAATAACCATATATAATCATACATAATGAACAAGAAAAATACAAAGAAGCAAAGATAAAAATCATGATATAATTATGTTTGTTTATATTGTGATTTAAGACTTGTGATATGCATATTTGATGTTGTTATGATGATTAGAATACAAATAAATTGCTAGAAGGTGTTTTAAAAGTATGATCTAATAATCATACATGTTTATATTAAATGGTTTTTAACATAAAGGGTTATATGGATGATCATAACTATTAATCTTGTGAAAGTATTTAGGGTTGTTATGTAAAAACAAGACTTTCACAAGATTATAAATTGTAACATACAACTAAAGATTTTTATAAAAGATGTTAAAACTAAAATTAAATTTGGTTTTTGAACTTGTTAGCATATGAAATGATCATGGTTAAAACCCTACATGATTTGGATATCATCTTGATAATTTCATGTTATAAAAGTTTCATATGTTTAGTTAAGATGTTAAGTAAATTGTTGGTGATTTGAAAAAGAAAATGATATGTTTAATGAAACATGGTTAAGATAAAAATACAAAGGTTATATGGAAAATTTTTATAAAATAAAAGACAAGAAAAATATATATTTTCTTAAAAATATATATTTGGTTACTTGAACAATTTTCGTGTGATATATTACTTGGTGTATTAGTTATATATATCATTGTAGGAACTTGAATCTCATGTCACCTTTAAACTCAAAACACGTCATAACGAAAGTCCTACAAGACTTCACATAATAACGCCTTAAAACGAGTTACGGACGATTCTAATAATCGGACACCAATTATGGTCAAAACGGACAACGGACGAATCCTTAAACGAGTCACCAATCCGGGGAGTTACTACGACGTTAGACGATCTTTCGACACGAAATATAAGTATGCTATCGATAACAAATTTCGGATGTTTATAAACTTATAAAAACTAGCATGTTTTTATTTACCAAAAAAGTATACTTAGTATATTTTTATAAAAAGGTTTTTTTTTTTATAAAAATGAAAGGCTTACACTAGTAATTGGGCTAAATTATAACAAATGGGCTTATATTACTTAATGGACTATTTTCTATACAAATGGGCTTACTTACACATAATGGGCTATTGTTTTACAAATGGGCTTGTTTTTCATAATGGGCTTAACATAAAGTCATGGGCTAAGCCCAAACACCAAACATATGGGCCAAAGCCCAACACTATTCAAGCCCAACACTATTCAAGCCCAACACTATTCAAGCCCAACACTATTCAAGCCCAACACTATTCAAGCCCAACACTATTGGAGGCCCAACACTATTTGAGGCCCAACACTATTCAAGCCCAACACTATTGAGGCCCAACACTATTGAGGCCCAACACTATTTGAGGCCCAACACTATTTGAGGCCCAGCACTATTTGAGCCCAATAACTTGAAAACATGGGCTTGGCCCAATGATACTATTATTGGAAACACAACTATACAAGTGATACATACAAGACACGAGATTCAGCGGACGAGATCCGACTATACAACTCATTCATCGAATACACAGTTAACGAACATTTGAACAACTCATACATCGAATACACAGTTAACGAACATTTGAACAACTCATACATCGAATACACAGTTAACGAACAGTAAAGACATGCAAGTCTTACACATACTCAAGACAAAAGACTTGTACTCAAGTTATTTACAAAGACCGAAGTGTCTAACAAGAATAAGAACATTTGTAGGTCGCCACGCTATTCAGGACGACCGCACGTGAGATCTTATTTTCATCTATTCACAAGACGCGATACTGTGAGTTCATGTTCCCCTATTCATTTAAAATGTTTTACAACTTTACAACTATCGGGGAAGATACATGTTCAGAGTATGTTAAAGTTAGGTAATGAAACACCATAGATCATGTGAGAATTAGGGCCATACTATAAGCACCATTAATCCAGTTTGGACCAAGGAACAAAGGACTAGATCTATTGGGTTTTGGCGAGCCCCACTCTTGGTCGTGGACCCATACAGAAGAGTGCGTTTGTGTCCCAGTCGATAGGAATCGGCATAAAATCGTCTAGGGTTGGTTTGCTTCCTATTTCGTCACACATATTAATGTCCTTGCAAAACATTAATGATCAACGATTTCATTGACGCTTTACATACTACAACTCACATTTTTCATACATCGTTTACAACTAAATTGCATGAATTCACCAACTTTTGTTGATGTTTTCCAAACTTAACATGTATTTCAGGGAATTAAAGGACCATGTCGGATTTCCTAGTCAAGATAACAAGTACAGGAACTCCATGCCATCTTTTGAAGGGTTTAACTATTATATTCCGCCTCTTTGCGGAAATATGATGGTTTAAACCTTTGTAGTTTATTTCAAGTTAATGTATGAAACAATAACGCTTTATTTTCATGTTAATGGTTTGTAACCGACACACTAAACTTATGTTGTAATCTTTTGAAACACTTATGTAATGGCAATGGAGTATGTTTATTCATATAGTTTGTTCATGTACATCGATATTTATGCAATGAAAACCAGACAGATCACACCTTGCGTTTCCGCTATGAGCGGGTGTGACAGCTTGGTATCAGAGCATCGATTGTAGTGAGCCAGGATTCTTTACCGAGTCTAAGTCTACAATCACTAGGGATCTCTCATGAAAACCAGTTAAATACAAACAAACGTTTTCACTTGCATAAACATTTTGCATGGTCCATTTTCAACAAGAATTCATCTCATACAAATCAAGCAAGGACATTAGTGTCTTAGTCATCTAAATGGTAGACATGCAACTTTAAGTTAATCCACGCAACTCGATTAGGATAACTTAAAATGAACATTATGTGAAAAATACATTTTGTGTATATATGTAAAGTAACAAATACTCATACGTGTCGAACAACTTATTTCTCAGGATATCATGTCTTCCTCTGAAGGAAGCAACATATACGATGATGTAGACCCGATGGAGCTATCCTCCTCCGACGAGTATGTACCTGCAGTTCAGGTCATTACATCCGACAGCGAGTCGGCATCTGACGATGATCTGGATGACTTTCAGCCGTTCGCGATTGTTGATGACATTATCGACGCAGACGGGTTAGGAGACATTATTGATGATGATGTGCTAGTTATGCCCCCTCTACTTAACGAGATAGTTATCATGGGTCACCCGGAGGGTGAACATGTGGTCGAGGTTATACCATGGGATGTCCTTCCCCTTGCCATTATGCCCTTCATTGACGACCTCGACGAGGAGGACGACGCTGTAGTTCCTGTGATCCCTGTGGAGCATTTGGATGACGAGTTGGGAGACGGGGATGTTCATGACGTGGTTATTTTGGAGGTCGCTGCACCGGTAGTCCCGGTTATTGTCATATCTTCTGACTCCGATACCGATTCAGATGCTTCATCTTATGCATCTGATACCTCGTCCGCACTACAGGGCCATGCAGACATTGAGCTGGATGATGTCATACCTGATGAGCCAGTTGTCCCTGCACATGATCATGTTGCTCCTATTCTACCACATGTAGACCATACTGACGAGGCAGGACCCTCAGGACACGCTCATGTACCACCCGGGGACATGGATCTATACCCACCTGATATGCCCATCACAGACCCATACCACCCATTGCATTACCTAGTTGCTACTACCGAGTTACCGGCTCGTGTGCTCACACTGGAGCATCAGATAGACTTTGTTATACGTCGAGTTAGCGAACTCGAGGATGAGCTTACCCACCTGCTTGATTTGGTACTTCAGGCTCCAGCACCACCAGCCCATTCACCACCTCATGCACCACCACCACCACCACCAGGGTCACCACCATTACCTCCACTACCACCGCAGATGCCACCAGTGGATATACCACCAGTGGATCTACCTGCCCGTATTCTGGCGCTCGAGCAGCAGGGTGTGTTCCTTCACCGTTTGATGCTTGATTTGGAGGGTAGGGTTTCTGAGGTTCACAGGTTATTATTCCCGATACCACCACCAGTATTTCCCCCATCTTAGACTATGTTTGCAGGTATCGTGCTTTTGGGACGGGTATCTCTATATCCGTTTTGTGTACATATTGACGCTACACCAAGTTTTGAAGACAACCGACATACAGTGGATCACACAGTTGGAAGGAAGATCTTGTTATCTCTTTTGTTGTACTAGACTAGTATGACCGGGTTATGTAGCCCGAGTCTATATTTTGTTCCTTTCAAACGATTATGTAACCGGTTGACTATATATATATAAAACTTGGTGTTATATATTAAATGCATCTGAGTGGTCTGGTTGGACATATCTTATTGTTTATGGTTAACTTATTTACTCGCATTATATGTTTCGTGGTGATATTGCTATTAATGTTATGAATATTTCTTTTTGAACAAACAAAATCAACGTCTAATCTTTATCCTATTTCTCCTTTGGAAGAATCATGCCACCAAAACCACCAAGGAGAGTCTTACGTTCACGGAATGATCCACCCCCACCTCCACCAATGCCTACGACCGAGGCGGAACTAAATGCACTTATAGAACAGAGAATCGCTCAAGCTATCGCACTGTATGAGGCATCCCGTGTCGAACAAAGTGGTGGCACTGGCGGATCGGGAGGCCAGGGTCCAGGCGGTACTTCAGGTGGAACAAATAATACGGGTAACATTTAGCTATTTAGTACAACTTGTCAAATTTCTTTCTAAATCTATTCGTGCGATTCACTATTTGCTCATTCAAAATCCGCTGTCCAATTTCAGGGTGCACATTCAAGCAGTTTCTAGACTGCAAGCCACTTAACTACGATGGCACAGGCGGTGCTGTGGCTTATGTGAGATGGACTGAGAAGACGGATTCCACGATCAGAATGAGCAGATGTTCCGCTAATCAGCAAGTCACTTTCGTTACTGGCTTGTTTCTCAACGAGGCTCTTACATGGTGGAACCTACAAGTGCAAACTTTGGGTGATAACGCTGCTTATGCGTTGACTTGGGAGGAACTGAAGGAACGTATGAGGGAGAAGTACTGTTCTCGTGCTGAACTCCAGAAGTTGGAGAACGAGTTTTGGAACCTTACCATGGTCGGAGCTGATATCACGGGATATACACAAAGATTTCACGATCTGTCCCGCGTGATTCCTTATCTTGTAACACCAGAATACAAGCGTATCGAACGCTACATCTGGGGACTTTCTGACAAGATTCGAAGTCTGGTTACTGCAGCTAAACCCACGACTATTACTCAGGCTGTGACTATAGCCGTGAGTCTTACTGAAGACGGGGTCAGGATGAAGATATTCACTGAGAAGGGTGATGACAAGAAGGAAACACATGCCGAATCTTCCAACCGTGGGAAGAGGAATTACTCGAATTTCAAGAGGGGAACCCGCAGTAATAACAACAACAATAACAATAATCCCAACAACAACAACAACAACAACAGGCGACAGAATATCCCGCAAAAGGATGCAAGGGCGTTTGTAGCCACAAACGACACTGGTCCTAAGAAGTACGCTGGTACTTTACCTAAGTGTGAACGATGCAAATTTCATCACGTGGGTGATTGTCGGGTTGTCAAGTGTGATAAGTGTGGCAAGCTTGGCCACCGTACTGAATCATGTTGGGGAACGGGAAATAATACTGGATCAGGAAGTGGTTTTGGTAACAAGAATGGGAACGGGAATGGTCGTAATCAAGGATGTTATGGATGCGGAAGCAGAGATCACTACAAGAAAGATTGTCCTAAAGAAATTCAAGCTCGTGGTCGATCATTTGTGATTGGAGCCAAAGATGCGCGCCAAGACCCTAACGTGGTCACTGGTACGTTTCTTCTAAATGATCATTTCGCATCCATATTATTTGATACCGGAGCCAATTTTAGTTTTATCTCTATAGAATTTAAAAATATTCTGGGCTTGGAACCTAGTAAGCTAGATGTTCCATATTCTATAGAATTGGCTAACGGTAGACTAATAGAGACGGGAGAAGTTGTTAAGGAGTGTGCCTTAGAACTTGGCGAACAAAAATTCAATATCGATCTCTTACCCGTTGAATTGGGTAGTTTCGACGTAGTGGTTGGCATGGATTGGTTATCCAACAATCGAGCCGAAGTCGTTTGCCATGAGAAGATCATTCGCCTACCACTACCGAACGAAGAGACACTTGTTATACATGGAGAGAAGCGTGACACCCCATTGCGGATCATCAACTGCATGAAAGCACAGAAGTACTTACGGAAAGGTTATATTGCCTTTCTAGCGCATGTTGTAGACAAGAAGGCCGATGGGCCGAAGTTGACAGATATTCCGGTAGTAAAAGAATTTCCTGAAGTCTTTCCTGAAGACTTACCAGGACTACCGCCTTATCGACAAGTCGAATTTCACATCGACCTGGTACCAGGAGCCGCACCTGTAGCCAGATCTCCATATCGATTAGCACCTTCTGAAATGCAGGAATTGTCCACACAACTTCAAGAGTTGATGGATAAGGGATTCATTAGACCGAGTTTCTCGCCCTGGGGAGCTCCAGTTCTTTTTGTGAAAAAGAAGGACGGGACATTCAGAATGTGTATCGACTACAGAGAGTTGAATAAACTCACCATCAAGAATCGGTATCCACTACCGAGGATTGACGACTTATTCGATCAACTTCAAGGGTCGAGTTTTTATTCAAAGATAGACTTACGATCGGGGTATCATCAGTTACGAGTTCAAGAAGAAAGCATACCGAAAACGGCTTTTCGGACTCGTTACGGTCATTACGAGTTTCTCGTTATGCCATTTGGTTTAACGAACGCACCGGCGGTCTTCATGGATTTAATGAACCGCGTGTGCAAGCCGTATCTCGACAAATTCGTCATAGTGTTCATTGACGACATCTTGATATACTCACGATCGGCAGACGAGCACGAACAACATTTGAGAACCATCTTAGAACTACTCAAGAAGGAGAAACTATACGCGAAGTTTTCCAAATGTGAGTTTTGGATTCGTGAAGTACAATTTCTCGGGCACATAGTGAACGAGAAGGGTATTCAAGTAGACCCGTCGAAGATTGAATCGATTAAGAATTGGGAAGCGCCCAAGACTCCTACTGAAGTGCGACAATTTTTGGGCTTAGCGGGATATTATCGGAGATTTATTGAGAATTTTTCAAAAATTGCTCAACCGCTAACTTCTCTTACACAGAAAGACAGGAAATTCGATTGGGGAGAGAAACAAGAAGCAGCATTTCAACTTCTTAAAGACAAGTTGTGCATTGCACCAATCTTATCATTACCCGACGGTACCGATGACTTTGTGGTATACTGTGATGCTTCGCATCAAGGTTTGGGTTGTGTACTCATGCAACGTGAAAAAGTTATCGCGTACGCGTCCCGCCAATTGAAAGTTCACGAGAAGAACTATACCACTCACGACCTAGAGTTAGGCGCGGTGGTATTTGCTTTAAAAATTTGGCGGCATTACTTATATGGTACACAGTGCACTATTTTCACAGATCATAGGAGTCTACAACACATATTCAACCAAAAAGAATTAAATATGCGTCAGCGACGTTGGGTTGAATTATTGAACGACTATGATTGTGAAATCAAGTACCATCCGGGCAAGGTGAACGTTGTAGCAGACGCCTTGAGCCGCAAGGAACGAGTTAAAACACTAAGAGTGCGAGCACTAGAGATGACGATTCACACAGATCTCACCGCACGAATTCAAAATGCACAACAAGAAGCGCTCAAGGAAGAGCATTTTCTAGAAGAATCACTTCGAGGCATGGAAAAACAATTAGTGCCAAAGGAGGATGGAACTTTGTACGTTGCAGGTAGAATTTGGGTTCCATTCTTTGGAAGTCTCCGAGATCTCATTTTTGAGGAAGCACATAGGTCAAAGTACTCGATCCATCCTGGATCAGATAAGATGTACCATGACTTAAAAGAGTACTATTGGTGGCCTAACCTCAAAAAGGATATTGCTATCTATGTTGGAAAATGCTTGACCTGCGCGAAGGTCAAGGCAGAGTATCAAAAACCATCAGGGTTACTCCAACAACCCGAGATTCCCGCTTGGAAATGGGAACAAATATCTATGGACTTCATTACGAAGTTACCCAGGACCTCGAAAGGCCATGACATGATATGGGTAATCATCGATAGATTGACAAAGTCCGCACACTTCTTGCCGATTAGGGAGAAGGATAGTACTGAGAAACTAGCGGAAATCTATCTCAAAGAAATAGTGGCTCGTCATGGAGTGCCTATTTCAATCATTTCGGACCGAGACGGTCGTTTTGTTTCAAGAATATGGAAATCATTTCAACAGGCCTTTGGATCTCAATTGAATCTAAGTACGGCCTTTCATCCACAAACTGACGGCCAGAGCGAACGGACAATCCAAACACTCGAAGATATGCTTCGTGCATGTGTTATGGATTTAGGTGGCAATTGGGATAATCATCTACCTCTAGTTGAGTTTTCCTACAATAACAGCTACCATACAAGTATACGAGCTGCACCGTTTGAAGCTCTTTATGGTCGAAAGTGTCGCTCTCCGCTATGTTGGGCGGAAACGGGCGATAGTCAATTAATTGGTCCGGAACTAGTCCAAGATACTACGGATAAAATTTTTCAGATCCGAGACCGTATCAAGGCGGCTCGCGATCGACAAAAGCTCTACGCTGATGGAAAACGAAAACAAGCATCTTTCGAGGTTGGAGAGAAAGTTTTTGTTGAAAGTCTCACCTTGGAAAGGCGTAGCGAGGTTCGGTAAACGTGGAAAGCTTAACCCGCGTTACATTGGACCATTTGAAATCTTAGAAAAGATTGGCACTGTTTCCTACAAGTTGAAGTTACCAGATGAACTTAGCAGTGTACACCACACGTTTCATGTGTCGAATCTTAAAAAGAGTCCAATACAAGTAACCGTTGCCATTCCTGTGGATGAAATTCACATTGACGACAAACTCCATTTCACTGAAGAACCTGTTGAGGTCACAGACTGGAAGGTCAATAAAACACGGAGAAGTCGTATCAAATTAGTAAAGGTTCGTTGGAACTCTCGTCATGGACCCGAGTATACTTGGGAACGTGAAGATCGAATGAAGGAAAAATATCCCCACTTATTTCCAAAGACCCCTGCAAAGACTAACAAAGCTAGAATTTCGGGACGAAATTCTAAATAACAAGGGGAGAATGTGACAACTGCTACTTTTGGGTAATTTACTTACATTTAAAACAGTGATTTACATTATACAAGCATGTGTTTTGAATATTCTGACTGCATGATTACATGGTATACATCTTAGAAAACTCAAGGAATATTCATTGGTTATTACACATGATTCATTTTTATTGGGTACACTTGAAATAGTGCAAACAATTCATCGAAACAACTAGAGTAGTGCCTAGTGAACTAGGGTGCTGACGAAAACTCCGGATCCGCAGAAAACATCAAAAATGACATCTTAAAGACTCGGATGAGAGTCCAACATCAATTATATATTAAACCCTATGTGGGAATACAAGGGTTTGGTTAATATACTACCAATGCACGGTAGCACTAAAAACTGTCCGAAATACGCTAAAAATGACCATTTCATTAATTTTCCGAAAAATTCAGCAATTGTATTTTTAATACAAGATGCAAAAATTGATGTTTAGGCACCAATTTCATATAAACATACTTATGGAATATCAATTTCACGCATAACGGAAATTTGCCCTACAACTTCCATAAGAGAACGTTTCGACTATTTATTAGTGAAACGAGCACTAAACAATTATCCGAACTACATTTTGGCACAAATAGCGAACTAGTGCTCATTATTTTTGGTCTTGTAAAACTAGTTTATGGTCATTTCAAGTCGCGAAACATCTCGGAAAATGGTAAACCCTAAACACCTTAACACTTACATCTTTCTAATTCATTTGAAACCTTATAAATTACTAAGTTATTTTTACCACATAAGACCCCCCCCCCCCCCTCCTCATGACCGTGAACAAGGGGTCCCACCCCCTTGTTTATTTTGTTAAAATATCTAGATATTATTTATCTAGTTACTAGTGGATGAGAATGTGATTAATTTCTACACTTAACCATTAAGTTACTAACACTTATCACCATTTTACACCATAACTTACACACACATAAGAGAACTCTCTCATCATCATCATCTTCCATCAAGAACACCTTCAAAACCCAATTATTTTATTCATCTTCTTCATGATCAACATGGATTTCTTTGGAACATAGGATGATCTAAGGCTTTTGGAAGCAAAAGGAAGGGTTTTTCATCCATACCAAAGTGTTCTAACATCAAGATCATCATCTTCCTTGTTCTTAATAATCTCTAAAGATCATCCCTAGCCTAGTGCTAGAAGTAAGCTTCTATTTTTTTTTTTTATACATATTATGTTTATGATTGTTATTATAACTAATAATAACCATATATAATCATACATAATGAACAAGAAAAATACAAAGAAGCAAAGATAAAAATCATGATATAATTATGTTTGTTTATATTGTGATTTAAGACTTGTGATATGCATATTTGATGTTGTTATGATGATTAGAATACAAATAAATTGCTAGAAGGTGTTTTAAAAGTATGATCTAATAATCATACATGTTTATGTTAAATGGTTTTTAACATAAAGGGTTATATGGATGATCATAACTATTAATCTTGTGAAAGTATTTAGGGTTGTTATGTAAAAACAAGACTTTCACAAGATTATAAATTGTAACATACAACTAAAGATTTTTATAAAAGATGTTAAAACTAAAATTAAATTTGGTTTTTGAACTTGTTAGCATATGAAATGATCATGGTTAAAACCCTACATGATTTGGATATCATCTTGATAATTTCATGTTATAAAAGTTTCATATGTTTAGTTAAGATGTTAAGTAAATTGTTGGTGATTTGAAAAAGAAAATGATATGTTTAATGAAACATGGTTAAGATAAAAATACAAAGGTTATATGGAAAATTTTTATAAAATAAAAGACAAGAAAAATATATATTTTCTTAAAAATATATATTTGGTTACTTGAACAATTTTCGTGTGATATATTACTTGGTGTATTAGTTATATATATCATTGTAGGAACTTGAATCTCATGTCACCTTTAAACTCAAAACACGTCATAACGAAAGTCCTACAAGACTTCACATAATAACGCCTTAAAACGAGTTACGGACGATTCTAATAATCGGACACCAATTATGGTCAAAACGGACAACGGACGAATCCTTAAACGAGTCACCAATCCGGGGAGTTACTACGACGTTAGACGATCTTTCGACACGAAATATAAGTATGCTATCGATAACAAATTTCGGATGTTTATAAACTTATAAAAACTAGCATGTTTTTATTTACCAAAAAAGTATACTTAGTATATTTTTATAAAAAGGTTTTTTTTTTTATAAAAATGAAAGGCTTACACTAGTAATTGGGCTAAATTATAACAAATGGGCTTATATTACTTAATGGACTATTTTCTATACAAATGGGCTTACTTACACATAATGGGCTATTGTTTTACAAATGGGCTTGTTTTTCATAATGGGCTTAACATAAAGTCATGGGCTAAGCCCAAACACCAAACATATGGGCCAAAGCCCAACACTATTCAAGCCCAACACTATTCAAGCCCAACACTATTCAAGCCCAACACTATTCAAGCCCAACACTATTCAAGCCCAACACTATTCAAGCCCAACACTATTCAAGCCCAACACTATTGGAGGCCCAACACTATTTGAGGCCCAACACTATTCAAGCCCAACACTATTGAGGCCCAACACTATTTGAGGCCCAGCACTATTTGAGCCCAATAACTTGAAAACATGGGCTTGGCCCAATGATACTATTATTGGAAACACAACTATACAAGTGATACATACAAGACACGAGATTCAGCGGACTAGATCCGACTATACAACTCATTCATCGAATACACAGTTAACGAACATTTGAACAACTCATACATCGAATACACAGTTAACGAACATTTGAACAACTCATACATCGAATACACAGTTAACGAACAGTAAAGACATACAAGTCTTACACATACTCAAGACAAAAGACTTGTACTCAAGTTATTTACAAAGACCGAAGTGTCTAACAAGAATAAGAACATTTGTAGGTCGCCACGCTATTCAGGACGACCGCACGTGAGATCTTATTTTCATCTATTCACAAGACGCGATACTGTGAGTTCATGTTCCCCTATTCATTTAAAATGTTTTACAACTTTACAACTATCGGGGAAGATACATGTTCAGAGTATGTTAAAGTTAGGTAATGAAACACCATAGATCATGTGAGAATTAGGGCCATACTATAAGCACCATTAATCCAGTTTGGACCAAGGAACAAAGGACTAGATCTATTGGGTTTTGGCGAGCCCCACTCTTGGTCGTGGACCCATACAGAAGAGTGCGTTTGTGTCCCAGTCGATAGGAATCGGCATAAAATCGTCTAGGGTTGGTTTGCTTCCTATTTCGTCACACATATTAATGTCCTTGCAAAACATTAATGATCAACGATTTCATTGACGCTTTACATACTACAACTCACATTTTTCATACATCGTTTACAACTAAATTGCATGAATTCACCAACTTTTGTTGATGTTTTCCAAACTTAACATGTATTTCAGGGAATTAAAGGACCATGTCGGATTTCCCAGTCAAGATAACAAGTACAGGAACTCCATGCCATCTTTTGAAGGGTTTAACTATTATATTCCGCCTCTTTGCGGAAATATGATGGTTTAAACCTTTGTAGTTTATTTCAAGTTAATGTATGAAACAATAACGCTTTATTTTCATGTTAATGGTTTGTAACCGACACACTAAACTTATGTTGTAATCTTTTGAAACACTTATGTAATGGCAATGGAGTATGTTTATTCATATAGTTTGTTCATGTACATCGATATTTATGCAATGAAAACCAGACAGATCACACCTTGCGTTTCCGCTATGAGCGGGTGTGACACCTTTTGTGTTTAATCTTAGTACACAAATGCACATATCTAAACTTCTGAGTCTAGACTTAACTTAGGAATATTCTCAATCCTAACCTAGAAATTTTTACTTCCAAATTTTTATTGGATACGTCGCCAAGCGAAGAAGCCGTAATAGGAGTTCTCCACACCCGGAGCCCTGAGATGCTGAGCTTTGTACCGCGGCTAGAATGAAACGAGCATCCAAGGAGAAAGCATTCAGAAATAAAATGAAGAAGAAACTCATTTTACTGAAGATCGTTTCCTTATTAGTCCTTATAAGGACATAATTATCTTTCAGTCCCTACGAGGACAACATTATTCCTTTCAAGTCCCGCTTAGGGCAACTTTATACTTTTATTGTTAAATAGTGGAATGATTAAGTTTAAACTTTCATTTTAAACAAGAAATATTAAATAAATGGAAAATAACATTTCCTTTTGCGAGATCTACCATTATAATAAAATGGCAAAATCTAAAAAGGACAAGACCTAGCTTTGGGTCATATTAAGACCGGCCAAGATGGTAGTTCCATAATTAGATTCAGATCCATATTAACACCTCAATTTAAAAATTGTTCTGCGTTAATTATAAATTAAGAATCTTAAGTGTGAAACCTAGCCTTCGGGTCAACTATAAGACCGGGCCAAGATGGTAAGACCTGTTAAAAAGATTCAAACCATAAATTAAGAATCTTAAGTGTGAAACCTAGCCTTCGGGTCAACTATAAGACCGGGCCAAGATGGTAAGACCTGTTAAAAAGATTCAAATCATAAATTAAGAATCTTAAGAGTGAAACCTAGCCTGCGGGTCAATTATAAGCCCGGGCCAAGATGGTAAGACCTGTTTAAAAGATTCAAATCCCTGTTAACATCTTAAAACATGTTAACACTCCCGATAGATGTGATTCGTTGGAAATCACACACGTTATTAAGGATTCTTCAAAAGATTCCTAACCCAGTTTAATGATCTCTGAATCCTGGGTTTACATCATCAATTAAGATGATCATATTTTAACCATACGTGGTAATATAGTGCCTACGGGCCTTGCTCATTTCTACATGAGCCAAAATACAGTGGTAGCTATGACTCCCTGTCAGAAAAAGGTAATGAACTAGGTTCAAACCTCAAATGCTTTGATTCTCTGAAATCCAGCATATAATTTATAATTGTCCTTGTGACTAGGCCTGTTGTGCCAATATACTTTCATGCTTTGATTCTCTAAAATTATAAGCTTATAATTTATAAATGTCCACGTGACCAGGCCATTGGGTGCCACTAATAAAACTGTTAATGTTTTATAATTAGGATAAATTATAATAGAAATCCTAAACCGATATGCGTAATAAATTAACCAAATATGGTCTCTGTTTACCATGGTTAATGAATTTCCCTAAGGGGCGATTCTGTAATAAACATCCCTTAGAAAGGAAGTGCCTACGGGCTACAGTTAATGTCCTCTGAGTCTAAGGACAGAGGTAGCCTACAGCTCCCTGTCAGGAAAAGGTAATGAACTTTGATTCAAACCTTAATGCCACGATTCTCTGAAATCATGGCTTATAAATTTAACTTGTCTACGCGACTAGGCCATTTGTGCTATTATTGACTTATGAATTAGGATTTATGATAACAATCCTGAATAAAATAAATATCCTTCCTTCCCTGTCAGTATGCAGTTTAAAAGGAAATCTTAAAGGTGAAACCTAGCCTACGCGGCCAAGATGGTGAAACCTACTCAAGGAATTCAGATCCTTGTTAACACCTAAGAACATGTTAGCACTCTTGACAAATGTAATCCGAGAAAATCACAACAGTCATCCTTATACTGGATTCTTCCAATTCCCTTATCTAGCCTAGTGAATTAGGAATAATGGCTTATATCATCCTATAAGATGAACATATTATAAACATCCGTTAGTGAAGAAGTGTCTACGGGCTAAACTTGTGGTCCGATAAGACAACGACAGTGGTGGTCTTTGACCTCCTGTCTAAAATATTGGACTATGTCCAAACATAATAGTCTATATGATCAATGCGATCATGACTAATATCATCTAATACGATGATAATATTACTTAACATCCTTTAGTGATGTTTTGCCTACGGGCTATAAAATACTGTCCAATTGTGACAAGGCAATTGTAATCTTTTGTGATTCTTTGCCCAAGGGGGTGAGCTATACTCAAATCCCATAGTCTATACTATCATTGCGATCCTGATTAGTATCATCAGTATGATGATCATAATATTAACATCCCTCGTAGTGAAATGCCTACGGGCTACACCTTATTCTAGTGTCGGTAAGACAAAGGTAGTAGTGATCTTTATGATCCCCTGTTCAAAATGGTGTGATTATACCCAAACCTAATAGTCAATATGATCGATGTGATCATGACTAATAGCATTAGATACGATGGTTATATATAAACATCCATTAGTGATGTTGATTGGCTTACTTTTCTGCCAAATGAATCGTCCTGCAAGACGAGGACAGTTGTAGTCTATGACTCCCTGTCCAAGGGTGAAGAACTATGTTCAAGCCTCAAGACTCCTGATCTAATAAGATTGCAGCCTATGAATTGATGTCCTTGTGACAAATCGACAAGTTATATTCAAGTCACCCATAACAAGCCTCTGGGCTAAAATTCGTCGTTCGTAAGAAGTTAACATACTAAATGTTAACATCACTGGTGACAGGCCTTAGTGCCATATCCTATAACGTCCTAGGGACAAGGCCCTTTGTGCCGCATCTAAATGTCATTACGACAAGGCCTTCGTGCCGTATAATCATTTATGTCCTTCGTGACTAGGCTTATTGCCGTATCTTTCTACGTCCATCGAGACAGGCTTCTATGCCATATGTGTATACATATAATAAAAGTCTTGTAAGGCAAGCCCTTGAGCTATTTATAATAGTCCTTGTGACAAAGACAGTTGTGACATTATGGTCCCCTGTCAAGCAGGTATTGGACTCGCTCCAAACCTTAAATGCCATTAGTAGTCCTTTTGTGACCTACACTAAATGTAATAGATATACTTTCAAATAGCATTCATTAAGAATGTTCAGAACAGAATAGCCCATACGGTTATGAATGCCGTGGCTAATCTAAGTCAGGTCATCAGGATGATGACTAATAATTGTTAAATCTTGGTAATTGGTACCAAGTTTCGGGTATGGAAAACTCGGATGAGGTAGACGACAGTCGCAATACTATTAATGCGACGAAAGTTAATAAAAATACAAACGTAAACCCCAACATTTTTGTAGTTAATCTTCAAGCGGTGGTTAACGCAACGGTTGGAAAGGTCAGGGGAAAAGGTCATGAGACAATCCAAAGAGCCGAATGCTTCTCGCTCTAAATATCATTCAAAACCATGTTTAATTGCTAATGAGGGGAGCTATGTTCACACTTCAAATATGAAGGATGAACCAAAGAAGGAGGATAACTCCCAGAAATCTGAGAAAGAGAGCAAATACAGGCTTAATAAAAAGCAACGAAAGTTCAGTAAAGAAGCCTGTATATCTCAGAGACTGCTTCAGCATTATTAGATGGATGTTTTATATCCATTAGGAATCATTTTTGATGTCCTAGTTCCGTTAAATACAAGGACTCAATATAGTGATAAAAATCAAGCCCATATTGTGGGTAATAAGAAGCAATTAATTATCAAGACTCCTTATGGGACAACCCTCATAATTACAGGTATCTGTACGATTAACTAATATTAAACATAAAAAAATGGTGGAATTGGCCGTCCCCGGAATCGAACCTGGGTCTAGGCCGCACCCTTTCGCGCGCCTAGCCAACTGAGCTAGGTGCCTAGTTTGTGAAACTTCCATTATTGATTTAATATAAGAACTTGTACAATAAATTTCCTTATCATTTATCAATGATAATTTCTGCTAAGTGTCCTGTTTTTAATACAGGCAATAATAAATCTTCATGAACCATAAACTTAGCAAAAAAAATTTTTATCATCCACAAGGTATAACTACCAAGGAAACCATAGTAACCGATTCTTATAGATCGGCAAGGAATCCTTCCGAAAATCTAAGAGCACTCTTTCTTTGCATAGAGTACGACAACATATGTTATTTTAATTATTTTTCTCATTGTTTTTATCGCCTGCGAATGCCAAACTATGTTTGATAAAAGTGCCATATGAGGATTGGCGTATCCTAGTGTGTCCCATAGATTACTTCCATGCCTGATCAGTATGGAGGTTTAATACATGGAACCCCTGAGATATCCCAATGGTCATATTGTACCAATGTCGACTAGTAGTATTCAAAGGAGATATCCGGAATAGAATTATCCAAATAAATATTCCTTGGTAACGGAATATGTGGACTCATAACATGAATGTGTCACTTATTAGACACAAGCGTTGATGAGTGAACTGGAGCCTGAGATATGGAAATCTCTGTAACCTCCTTGTACCTTGATTATCTTCTCCTAGGATTACCCTGTTTACCCCTGGGAGGCAGGTAGGGTTAAGTTTCATATCCCATTTAAGGTTGTATTATTATGAAATCTCCAAGACGGCTAGTACCATCATTGGAAGAATCGAAACCCTGATTTACTAAGTTTTAAAATAAAGGGTTCATATAGCCTAACTCGATATTCCGAAAGTTTGATATTGTTAAATAAGAAAGACGGTTCATTTTGCTTATGCATTAGTTACCGCAACCCTAATTAGGCAACAATTAAGAAATTGCCATCAGCTGTTCTGAATCGTCGATTTGTTCAACTAAAGGATCAACTAATCCTTAAAACTTGTTAAGTAGTGGTTGGAATAACCATCTCACCTTAAGATAAGCTTGTCTATGATAGTTGATATGTAAGCATCAAGGCTACTCCCTTGGAGACCCTGTAATGATAGAATGATAAACATCTATTGTAGGGGCAATAGATTGGTAAGTTCGATTACCAGGATCTAAGGGCAAATTATTGGTGGATAGGCTTGAAGAAGTCTGTAGCCACCTATGTAGCTAAATGCTTGACTTGTGCGCAAGTCAAAGCTGAGCATCAGAAACCGTCAGGTTTGCTACAACAGCTTGAACTTCCTACGTGGAAGTGGGAAATGGTAACTATGGATTTTATTACCAAGTTACCCAAGACCAGGAAAGGAAATGGTACAAGATGAGTTGTAGTTGATAGACTGACTAAATCAGCACATTTCTTACCCATCAAGGAGACTTATAGCTCCGACATGTTAGCCCAGTTATACGTTGATAAGATTGTAGCCTTACATGGCATACCTGTGTCTATTATCTCTGACCGAGATACTAGATACACGTTACATTTTTGGAAGAGTTTCCAACAATCTTTGAGCACACGTTTGAACTTTAGTACGGCTTACCACCCTCGGACAGACGGCCAGAGTGAGCGTACTATTCAAATGTTGGAGGACATGCTACGTGCATGTGCGATCGATTTGGGTGGTAGTTGGGATAAGAACCTACCATTAATCGAATTCTCCTACAACAATAGCTACCATACCAGCATTAAGGCTGCGCCTTTTGAGGCATTATACGGTAGAAAGTGTAGATCGCCTATTTGTTGGGCGGAAGTTGGGGATGTCCAGTTATCAGGACCAGAGATCGTGTTTGAAACTACGGACAAGATTGTCCAGATTCGAGACCGTCTTAAAGCTGCCCGAGATAGGCAGAAGAGTTACGCTGATCCAAAGCGTAAGGATTTTCACTTCGAAGTAGGTGACAAAGTCCTACTTAAGGTATCACCCTGGAAGGGAGTGATGCGGTTTGGTAAGAAAGGCAAGCTAAGCCCGAGATACATAGGACCTTTCGAGGTTATCGAACGTATCGGGTCAGTTGCCTATAAATTAAACTTACCAGAAGAGCTCAGTGGAATTCACAATGTGTTCCACATCTGCAATCTGAAAAAGTGTTTCGCTGACGAATCACTGGTTATACCACACACAGATGTGCATATAGACGAGAGCTTAAAATTTGTGGAAAAACCTTTGTCGATTGAAGATCGACAGGTAAAGAAGCTTCGAAGGAAGCATGTACCTATTGTAAAGGTCAAATGGGATGCCCGTAGAGGTCCTGAGTATACGTGGGAGGTTGAATCCACCATGAAAGAAAAGTACCCTTACTTATTTCAGTAAATCTCGGGTCGAGATTTATTTTAAGGGGGTGAGGATGTAACACCTCGAAAATTTCGGGTTCAATAATAAAACGACACGTGTCATGTAAGACAAAACGCGTTGTAAACCCGGATTTAATAAAAATGTTTGACATGATTTAAAAGTGTCGTTATGTTAACTTTTGCACCTCTGAACGACCTCGTAGTAAATCCCAAGACTCAAAACATATTAAAAACATCTAGTATATGTTCAAGATCAGTGAATTATAACAATGAATGATTCATAATTTGATATGGTGGACTCCTACGAAGAAAAAGCACAGTAACCCTTTGTTTTCGGCACTTTAAAATGGGTTCAAGTGAAACAAATCATAATGGTAGGGTATGTATCTGTTCATGGCACTTTTTAGAGGCCCCTTATTGATAAAACATGGCCCTAAATCGATTGCACATCACTTGCCCTTTCAAGTGCATGAAAGAACAACAAATTGGCCCCTGCTGAATGCTTACGCATCGTAGGCAACATAGCCCTACGATGCGCAAGCTGCGCCCAGCAACCAGAAAACAGGCTGTAGCCTGTTTTGCGCGAATTCAACCCTTACAGCCGGTTTTTATCACTCATGGGCAACCCCTAAACTATCCTAGAGTACTAGGACACATGTGGGAATGTTGTGGGCAGTCCTAGACCTTGTTGTCAATCAATTATGGTGAGTGAATTCACTATAAAAGGGCTTCAAGTTCACAAACACTTCCCACACCTTCTCCTGCATTGTTGGATCATTTCTGGAGCTATCAAGCAGCCTCAAGTGACCCTATTTCGTGCATTGGACTCTTGTAAGTCTGCTAGTCCTTCTCTAATTGAGTTTAGCTTAGTATTTTAGCTAAAAGTCAAACCGTCGTAATTACGGTTTGACTTCGAGATTAATGATTAATGACTCAGTCATATCTCGAATTAAAAGTAGTTATAAGTTGGTATTTATGTGGGTAATAAAACCTCAAAAGGGTTTCCCCTGATCACCACTCTAACCAGGTCAAAAGTCGGGTCAAACTTATAATTAAAAAAGTCAACAGGATACTTAAAATGTCATTTATGCATAATTAGCTATCTAGAACATATACAACCTGTTTGATCATTGTTATAACTTAGTAATAAGTGTAAGAACATGTCCAAACATGTTCAACCCGACTATTTCCTGTTTAGACCCGGTTCGGAACCGAAAGTCACATAGTTTGACTTTCACTTTGACTTTCAGTTCTGACCCGTTTAGGTATGTTTTAGTAATGCCTCAGAGCTTTAATTGGATTAGGTTACTTGTTAGAACAACCCTCTGTGATTACACACCTTGGTTCACTAGTTATCCAATTAATATGCATGTTTCCGTTAATTGCTCATATGTTGACCGTTATGCCCTTATTACCTTAAAACGTGATTTATGAAAATGTAAAAGTGTAGAAACCTTAGTTACTGATATATAAACTTGTATGCAAAGTTTGACATCAGTTTGACTTGTAGATTAAGAGTTATGCTCATTATCGCAAATTTAAAGCTTTATGTTAATAAAATGGCGTAATTAGCGTATAGCCTAGTTAAGCCTACTTTTTGGTATCAAACTTAATACCCACTGGTGTAATATATTATTTTGGGATTTTTAAATATTTTTAATTAATTTTAGGCTGAGCATAACTAGTAGTCGTAGGCTTAACCCGGTAATTTTACGGGCCATAAAATGAGTTTTACATATCTAAACGACTCCAAACCTTTTGCTACTGATCACATATGATAAATAAATTATTTTAAGCCCTCTAGAAATATAAAAAATATCAGATTTGAGTATCAAACCCGGAAATGGCCTTTAATCGCCTTAATTAGCGTTTTTAACGCATAGTATGTTTTTAAAATCATATTGGACATACCCGGGTTGATACCTACTGATATATGAGGCAAATTATGATATTTTAACAGTATGCAAAGGTTGATAAACTCAGACTTCAGTTTTGAGCTTTTCGGCTTATGTGAAATTACCAAAATGCCCCTTCGGTGCATAGTTTGGTTATAAATGATATATTTCACATATATACTTTTCCCTACTGTTATAACTCATCAAATTGAGTATGTTTGCTGTTTACATCAGACCTGTAACTCAGTTAAACATCTAAACTCTTTTACAACCTTTAAAATGACCAAACTACCCCTACGGGGCATAGTTTGTGTTTAAATTCATTTCGGGCATAATGAAAGACATCTTACTGATGTCACAACATATTTAAAGCATATTAACTTAGGAAACCTGTATATGGCTCTTACGGATACCCGTTACGCTTATTACGCGTTCGGTTCAGTTTATGTAACAAGTTTACATAAATTAGCCGAAACGGGTCAAACCTTATCGGTTTTATCTCAAAATCCAGAATGTGCATGAAGGACCCATATTAAACAAGTCTCTGAACTTGTTGGGTCTAAATCTCATTCTATCCGGTCTTCGCTTAATCGTGCGTACGAACCGTATCTTTGAAACTAGCCGGTCTAAGCTTAGGCTTAATAAAAGACCCGTTAGGATTCTAATAAGTTATATTAAACCTTCGTTCCAGATTAGGAGAACCAGTAAAAGCTACGTGCAATTTGCTTATTGTGAATTATACTTTGCATCAGGTAAATACTTTTAACTTATTTTCCCTATACGGGCTTGGGTTACGGTATATAGCATACCGCTTGATCGGGCATCAAATCTCCACCGTTAAAGTGGGTAGTTGAATAATTTGATCGGCTCGTTTAAACAGTCTTGTTTACTTTACAGCCTTTGGGGGGTTAATGACCATGTCCCGGATATCCTTGGCATCATCTTACGAGATGGCCACGACCTGAGCACGGGGTGTAGGCGTACACCTGTCAGTGTATAACTCTATATTGTGGTGTGTCTATTGATCTTTAACCCGGACTAGATCCGGGCTACTGAACGCATAAGTAACATGTAATTCGTTCACAAGATTATAATATTAAATAATTCTCCCAAGTTAAAAAAGATTAATCTTGCCTCTGTGCATTTTAATCAAATTATAAAACATTTATGCCATGTGCATCCAAACCAATTTTTAAATCATTTTCCAAAATGAGTCAGTTGATTGTATTTACCAGTGTAAACTGACGTATTTTCCCAAAAAAGACTAAATGCAGGTACTAGACGTAATTGGCTGGATTGTCTCCTTAGCATCAATAAAGAGTCTCGCAAGCTTAAGATGTCTGAAGTCTGTTGAACTATTGTTTCCATTTTATGTTCGATCCTTCTGTGGATAAACTTCCGAATATTGTGACAGTTGATATTACAATAATAAATTCGGTTATATTATATTTTCAATTGCTTCCGCTGTAAGTAACTTTTAAACTAGAGCTTGACTCGGACTCTACTATTTAAGAAAAACTTTATTATAATATTTATATACAGAATCGTATAGTTTTATATGTAGCATGATATATATTATATTTTGTTTAACAACATTTTTGTAGTTCTAAATACCACCTAATCAATCTTTTACGTATATTTTGTTTAACAACATTTTTTAGTTCTAAATACCACCTAATCAACCTTTTACAGAGTTGTAGAGATTTTAACACACACCACATGCGTGTGGACAATAACTGATGCTGCTAGACCACAAGGTCAAGGACATATGTATTTAGTAAATTTTGTTATACTTATATAAAATATTTATTATATTAAACGAAAAATTATAAATTTATTCAAATAACCAACTTAATTAGACTCATCACTCATGAGTCTAATTAAACACAGTATATGATGTTCCCGCTCAAAATACTGTATGATAATACTTTTTTACATATAGACACTCAAGATGAGCCAATGACAAATAACATTTTGTGTTACTTAGTGTCTTATCTACACCTGGCAATTATAATCTATTATTATGTAAATAAGTTGATTTAAAATTTTAAATAGATAAAGATCTTGTGTTTGAAAATTACATTAACGAGTCAATTTGGGTCCATCAAAGTTATATAAAGGGCTACTATTATAGAACGCGTTAACTTAAAGATGTTTAAATGAGCGAGACCACCCACCACCCTGTGTCAACCACCGGGCTGGCCCTGAGAATTTGTGCACAGATTGGAAATGATTGTCAAAACATACTTGCAGGTGAAACCTGTTTTTCTAGAGTTGTGCATTCTACACCTTCACAAGTTTTCGACTATTAATATATAAACAAAACCTAACTGCCATCTTTGGAAAAAAAAAAGGGTTTGAATACACACTCCGCTGCAATGTCACCGTGTTTCTTGAAAATGGATTCGAGAATTGGCGCAACGCGTTTCTTCACATTGTAGCCTTGGACACAAATTATGACGGATTGAGATGAAACCTTTCCTGTCTGTACAATAAAAGGATTAGCTGTGGCAAAATGATCGGGTCAAACGTGTTGAGTTGACTCAAATTTACCGCTTTAGGTAACGGGTTTGGTTAACTTGACATGTTAGTTTTCCTATTTTCTTTCAAATTCCATAAAAGTTAACATATAAATGCAGTTTTAGAAATTTTATTATTTGTTACTTCGTTTAATCACTAGTAGCATTAAACAAGTTTCATTAATTTACCACAACACGATCCTCTACATGGTTAGATAGCGTCGGCATCTCTGTCTCGACACATCTCTGTCTAGCCTTACATAGTTCCTGCATAACAATCAAAATTCATAAGATTTTTAAACGACTAAAAAGAAAGAGTTGAGAATATTTACATCGTAACGCTCCTCTAGGCTTATGAGACGTGTCATAACCAACAACTTTTGCAACTTAATCTCCATCATCTCCTTCTCCATGTCCATAGTTCGGTAACTAGCGGTGTCGTCAGAGCTCGGCAGGGTGGTGGTGTCTGCAATGTCCTCTACGGGCAAGGTGGTGGTGGCGGCGATGTCGTCTTCCAGCTGGTCACGCGCCTTATCTGATGAGCGAGGTTGAAATGATAATCGTGCCTTCTTCTTCAACGGCGGTGAATAATCATTAGCAGAACTTTCTAAAAACTGACGGCTAGCCCTCCACCAGTCCGTGGCAGACTCTGCAGGAGTTGGCGTCAAGACTTGAAGTGGCTCAAATCCAGGCTGAAAAATGATAGCACACTAGATTAACTATTACTAATAAAAAATAAAAATGACTAAAATAAAAAATAATGTGCATACCAATGGTAACTGAGCCGAGTTGAGTAGAGCCAGGCTGAGCTCGAATTTAAACAAGCCAGCTCGGCTCGTAAAAACTTCTAGCCAGCTCGAGCCCAATCAAGCCGGCTTGTTAATTTTTTTATAATTTCTTAATAACTTTTTTTTACAAATATTGGTAACATATAAACAAACAAAAAAATTAACACACGTTTCTAAAATAATACATATATAAACACACTGATACATACGAGCCATCGAGTCAAGCCACAAAGAGCCGAGCACCTTGGCTCAAGCTTGGCTTGATTACAAAACGAGCTGGCCTGGCTCGGCTCGAAAACTAAACAATCTTTTTTCGAGCGATTTGAATGCCCCTACATACCACAGTGGCATCAAGGACAAATGGTAGTGCAAGCTCCCACGTTATACGTTGGCTCTCATCCCAGCTAATGGCCCTCGGAATCCCGTCACGCTTGACAGCAAACTTCCTAGCGTATGGGAAAACTTCGAAGATCCATATCTAGAAAATCACAATAATATAATTATCATGAAACTAAACTATATTTAAAATATAGGTATGGACGTATGGAACTTTATTAAACAAAATAACAATATAACCTTAAAGGCCCAAATAAATCCATGTAGCGAATACATAAGTGGCCTCGTGGTGGGTATAGAAGTGACTCGAGTAGAACGTTCTGCGAGCGCATTATGTAGCTGCCCGTACACAACCTTCCATACGTACGAACCCCATGGATACGAGTTCCATGACTCCAAGTCATCCACGAGATCTAGAAGAGCCGGGTCCACCAATGACTTTGACTCGCGGCCCATGAACCCGGCCTCAAGCAACATCAGCAGACAAAGTCGTACTGCATCAGCGTCCGATAACCGGTAAAAAGAATTATCAAAGACGTATTTGAGATCCGAAACCTTTATACTAGCTTGTACATGACCAAACACCCTCCCCCTAAATGTGATATCTGGCCTCTTTTGTCTCCAACGATGAGGCATGAATCGTAGTCCTGTGATGAGACAAAACTCCTCGGGTCCAAACCGCAACTCCCGACCTCCAACACGAAAAAATAATGCATTGTGAAGCCCGGCTGGGATATATTGAGTCTGTAGTATCAGGTGGACTAAATTTGATTCATTAGATGTGGATCGCACATCTAACCATGGTCCAAAACATGTGCCCCGAAATAACTCTGACCTCGCGGAGCCTGGTCTCAATCTAACCCGGATTTCTTTTGCTACTGCTATGTGGCATCTGATCTTCACTTCGGCCCCAAAATATGACTCCTGAAGAAACAACATTATACACTATATATAATCATATGGGCATCATAAATGAACGGTCAATCATGTATAGTTCTATTTGAATGTAATTAAGCATACTGGCGTCGCATAAATGTTTAAAGATCATAAAAGGAAACCACCATCAAAAGAACGTTAAAGTTCTCCCACAAACCTTCTTAGTTGGTGTATCCGGGGTATGTTCCTCTGTCTTGACCATATTTGAGTCAATCTGCAATTAAAAAACGACGATAATTATTAGTAAAAGATAGACACAAGAGACCATATATAACTAAGAGCATCTCCGACGCATCCCTTTCAAACGCCCGTAAATGTGACACATCAGCTGCCACATCATATTTCCACCCATCCTTCAAACGCACCCATAAACACATAGTCATGCATTAAGAGTTGTAAAATTGATGCATACTGCTGCAGTAACAGCATATATGAACTGAACATCCAATTGAATAATTAGTTTACAAAAAAAAAAAGAAAACATTTCTTGAATGGTGTGCATCCAGCAGCTGAATGCAATGTAAGAGCATCTCCTATACAAGAAAGCGGACGGCAACGTGGCACATCTAGACGCTTAGGTGGCGTCCGGATTCAAACGTTTGGATGCTTGTCCGGAATTCCAAACGCAATGCGACGGACGGATGGTGAGGCCCACACACACAGTAAATAGTATAGGGGTATTATATGTCATTTTTAGGAAGAGGTGATAGTTGTAAATAATCATTGTAACAGAGTTCGTTTAAGTAACGAACTGAACAACCGTAATGGGTAGCTGTTGATTTGAGAGTTAATCTAATGTGAGAGGAAAAGTGGTTTTTAATGGTGGCCCCACCCGCAAGTCATCTGTGAGATGGGTATAGGGGCGGCAATTCTTGACACGCCCGAAACCCAAATCGAACACGAAATAGAACAAAACTTTGGGTCGACTAACACGACCCGGTTAAAAAAAGGGTCGAGTTTGGGTTGCCCGTATAAAAAACAGGTTGACCCATTAACCCATTCAAGTAGCTAGACAAAAAAACTTCAATTTTTTTTTGCATTTTCTGTTTTCTATTTTTAAATGTTTTGTCACATTATATTCACTCATACACACCATTAAATACATTACCGATAACCCACTTACCATCAACAACCAGCTTATAACTCGTCAACATGTATGACTCATTGAAAAAAATGGGTTAAACGGACCGTGTTTGGGTTGACCCAAATGTATGTATGTGCAGGTTAGTGTTAAAATCTTTGACTGGACACCTATAATAATATTGGTCCGGTTCAGGTTGCACATTTCAACCCGTCAACACCCAGAGTTTTAAAGGGGATGCATGGGAGATATATTCTGATAATTTATTATAATCAGATGCAAATAAAGAAAGAGTTCGGGTAATGATTCGTACCAGATGCAGTCAAGTGAGTGATTGAAAATGAACTGCTAACTGTGTAAAGACATGAAAAGGGTAGGGTTTGGGTTCAGTGGTTGGTGACGGCGGTGGTTTCAAAAGAAGATTATACGGTGAAGGAGTTGGGTGGTTTGAAGTAAGATGAGCAATAATGTTATTGTTGGGTATGTCCGTATGTGAAAGGACACATATATTAGGATGGGGGAGTGGTCTCGGGGATTGTTTCGGGGAGGGGTTTACCGATTGGGGATGTATTGCCGTGGATGTTCGGTGAACGGGGAAGAGGAGAGAGGGGGTTAATGGTGGCCCTAACCCCTTTCAACCAATCACATTTTTTTAATTGTTTATCACTCTACTCTTCATGTGTTTGACCATTGCTAGTGATTAGTGAAATGCATAGCGGAGTGAGGACTTGACATGACATCATTGGTTAGAAATTAAGTTTACCACTCCCCAAATAGTGATGACCCCTCCTTCCACCTTTATATTCTTCCATTCTTCTTGAACAATAATAGGACCCAATGTTTTCATAACCGGACCGGACATTGAACCAGACGACTTACTGGTTTAATGGTCGAACCGGTCGGACCAGTTTAAGAACCGGATTATATTATATACATATATAGAGGCCGGTTAACGTACAATACCTCTTATCCTACATTATGTACGCGATGCCCACAACCGTACGATCTTCAATCCATCAAACGCGGGCAAACATTGATAACCACCGTAAATTCAAACAGCCATCACCATTATTCCTCGTCGCCTTTTTCCTTCACTACCGCCGGACTCGAAAAAGATCAGCAAGCAACAATACGGCGACGTTAACCTCCCTCCGGTCACCTGCAACCTTCGTTCTTCGTTTCCGGTTCAATCATCTTATTCGAACTCCGACCCTAAAACCTGCAACTCATCTTCATCTTCATCAGTTCATCATCATCTTCAACCTTTCGTCGCCGGTCACTGTTTAATCATCTTCACCGTTGAACACCTTCATTCTCTCCGATCATCAACCACCTTCAACCACCGTACCTCCTACGACCACCATCCAGAAAACTCCATCACAAACAAGATCCACTGCTTCGAATAATCATCATCTTTCTGTTTCTCTCTCTTGTTCTCAAAGACAGTGCCAAGTCCACACCACATGCGAATTTGATCAACACCACATGCGAAGTAGTGCCATGTCCACATGCTAGTGCCATGCACATGCGAATTAGTGCCATGTCCACATGCGAAATTTGTATGTCTCTAATTATATTTTTGTCCACATGCGAAATTTGTTTTTGTCCACATGCGAAATTTGTATGTCTCTAATTATATTTTTGTCCACATGCGAAATTTTAGATGTCTCTAATTAATCCACATGCGAATTAATGAAATAGCATGTGTTAATTTTGATGAAATAGCATGTTTTTTTGTAACAATTTCGCATGTGGTACAAAAAACAATATGCGAATTCAATGCGGGAAGATGATCGGGCGGCTGAGATTGTAGCGTACGTAATGTACGATAAGGAGATTTGTACAGTACTCTTTACCTATATATATATATAGGGAGGAGTTCATGCGAGAACCACCCTTATTGCGAGAACCGCGAGAACCAATGTGAACACAACCTAAAAAAACCTAACCCCCTCCAAGCTAAATGCTAAAAATTAAAACCCCCAAAAAACCTAAAAAAAAAACCTAAACCCCCCTCCCCCACCCCCCAAAAACCTAAACCCCCACCCCCCCCCCCCCCCACCCCCAAGCTAAAATGCTAAAAACTAAACCCTTAAAAAACCTAAAAAAATCTAATAAAATCAAAAAAAAAATCTAAAGTTTTTTTTTTTTTAATATTTTTTATGCTCAAATCGCTACTTTTAGTGGCAAATTTTTTTTTTTTTTTTTGTTTCGAAAAGTAGCGATTTTTATATAAAAAATATTAAAAAAAAATTTGTGTGATTTTTAGGTATTTTTTGTTGTGTTCACATTGGTTCTCGCGGTTCTCGCAATAAGAGGTGGTTCTCGCATGATCTTCTCCCTATATATATATATATATATATAATAACAATAGACATATTGTATATACTTATTAATTGATAAAAGTTGGTGGAACAGTATAGTTTGGGATTATTGGATTTGGCCACAGTTTGATAATAACTCTAAGTTTCACACACATCCACACCTCAGTAAAAGAGAGAGCGCTCGGAGAAATAGAGAGCCGACGAGGGGATCCGGCGAGGATCCGGCGAGTACTCCGGCGCCTGAGATGCTTGTGATTAAGCAGGTTAAATATATATATATATATATATATACATATATATATATAGGATCAGGTTCAAGAGTGAACACTAGTGTAGCTTGCGAACTGAGTGAACTAATCCTGACCATACACGTGAGTAGATCAATGGCCAGGATTTGATGTTGAAATACACTAGTGTATTTTACGATTTGATGATGAGATCCTGGCCATACACATGTGTAGATCAATGGTCAGAATTTGTTCACTTAGTTCGCAAATACACTAGCGTTCACTCTAGAACCCCACCCTATATATATATATATATATATAGGATAAGGATCATGTGAGAAGTAGTAGGCTAAATGAGAAACTTGAGAAGCATTCTGGACCACACATTTTCCCTAAGCAAAAAAATGCAAAAAAAAGGTAAAAAAATGCAATTTTTTTTTTTTTTTTTTGGAAAAATAGCAGCTTTTTCTTTAAGAATTAATTTTTTTTTAATTTTTTTTATTTATACATATATGTATATTGTTAATCTTTTAACTATGCATATATGTATATTGTCCATTATACATATATGTATATACATGTTTAAAATTGAAAAATAAGTGTTATTTAGGATTTAGCATTAGTATTTAGGGTTTAGCATTAGGGTTTAGGGTTTAGCTTTATGGTTTAGGGTTTAGCTTTAGGGTTTAACATTAGGGTTTAGCATTAGGGTTTAGCAATAGTATTTAGGGTTTAGCATTAGGGTTTAGCTTTTGGGTTTAGCTTTAACTTTTGGGTTTAGCTTTATCTTTAGGGTTTGTATTAGGGTTTAGCACTAAGGGTTTAGCTTTAGTGTTTAGTTTTAGCTTTTGGGTTTAGCATTAGGGTTTAGCTTTAGGGTTTAGAATTAGGGTTTAGCTTTAGGGTTTAGCATTAGGGTTTAGCTTTAGGGTTTAGAGTTTAGGGTTTAGCATTAAGGTTTAGCTTTAGTGTTTATGGTTTAAGATTAACAATATACACATTTTTTCAATTTTAAACATGTATATACATATATGTATAATTGACAATATACATATATGTATAGTTAAAAGATTAACAATATACACATGTGTATAAATCCAAAAAAAAAATTTTAAATTTTTTTTTTTTAATCTTTAAAGAAAAAGCTGCGATTTTTCAAAAAAAAAAAAAAAAAATTTGCATTTTTTTCACATTTTTTTTGCATTTTTTGCTTAAGGAAAATGTGTGGTCCAGATTGCTTCTCAAGTTTCTCAAATAGGGTGGACTTCTCTTAGGATCCCTACCCTATATATATATATATATATAAGTATCCGCTAAAATGAGAACCACCTCGAGTTGTAAGAACCGCGAGAACTTTTTGATCCGGGGCGAGATGGACCAAATTTTTTTTTCAGAAACGTAGATGCATGTATAAAAACAACATTTGTAAAAAAAAATTCAAAAAAAATATCGTGGGTGTAGTTTTGAGCACCACAAGTTTGTGTTTACGGGACCCGTAAATTTTCCGGCCAGATTTACGGGTCCCGTAAACACAAACTTGTGGCGCTCAAAACTACACACACGACATTTTTTTTTGAATTTTTTTTTTTACAAATGTTGTTTTTATACATGCATCTACGTTTATGGAAAAAAAATTTGGTCCACCGCGCCCCCTACGGTGTAGTTCTCACGGTTCTTACAACTCGAGGTGGTTCTCATTTTAGCATTCCCCTATATATATATATATATATATATATATATAGGATTAGGTTCAAACGTGAACAAAATCCCAAGAGTGAACTGCGTGAACTGATCTGGGCACTTGATTTTTATGATCTTGAGATTAAAGTAAGTGGCATGATGGTAATTATTTGGTTAATTTTTTTTCATTTAATTAAATACAAAAAGGGTATATGTGTAATTTCAATCTTAAATTGATTGCATAAATCTCTCACAAATCAAGTAATCAATTATCCTCTTAAATTGATTGCATAAATCTCTCACAAATCAAATCAAGGATTAGGAAAGATGTAACTTAATTCAATTATTATAATAATTATTTGTTTAAATGCGATGTACACATGTGTATTCTGATTTTGCCCTCTTTTTAATGCGATGTACACATGTGTATATCGTTTGTTTTTGTGATGTCTCATAATTTTTTTTTATTGAATGTTGATGTACACCTGTGAATTACTGTACACATATGTACGATGCTGAGTACACATGTGTACTGTTCTATTTATATCCAAGTACACATGTGTATACCGTTGAAATATGAAGGTTACGTGGATCTTAAATATTAAAATTGAAATCTGGTGATTTGTTGTTTGTTTTTATAATTATCTTATTAATAAATAAACATAATGTGGATAATGAATTTAAATTAGGAAAGATGTAACTTAATTCAATTATTAAAATGATGATTTAAATCTAATTTTTTATATAATTACAATCCTACCCTTAACAACTAAAAAGGAAATCAATGGTCCATATCTGTTCACGCAGTTCACTCTTGGGAGATTGTTCACGCTGGAACCCTACCCTATATATATATATATATATATATATATATATATATATATATATATATATGGGAAGGTTCATTTGAGAAGAAATTTAATGTGAGAAGAAAAAAAAGAAAATGCATATTAGTAAAATGCTATTTCATTTATAACTAATATCATTAATTTTTCTCTCTTTAATCAATTAGTCAACTAATCATTAATTATTTTACATATAATCTACAAAACCTGCACATATCAAAATTTTTCTACATATACCCTACACATTATAGAATTTTATCCTACACAGCCAAAATTTATCCTACACAATTAGTAATTTATTCTACACTTTAAATTAAATTGGTTTTTAATTTGGAAAAAGTATATATATTTTGAAAAGGAGTTACAGATTTAATTTAGTTAATTATTAAAGGGGAAGAATACAAATTAATGATTTATGTAAGTTTACCAATATACCCTTATATTAAAATTAAATGCAAATATTAAATGAAGTAAAATGAAGCATTCTTATTGGTTGAAACTTCTTCTTTTTTCTTCTTACAAAAAAATTATTCTCATTTGAACCTTCCACTATATATATATATATATATATATATATATATGTGTGTGTGTATGTATGTATATATGTGTGTGTGTTTCTTCGATTGGTTTCTGGGTTTTTTTTATCTTATAGGAATCTTTTATTTTGTTCAAACTGTGGGTTTTCTTTTTGAATTGTGGATGTAGGGTTTTTTAGTCCTATGGATTGATTGTCAACAATATTTTTGGGGAATATGCTGAATTTGAGTAGCTAATTTTAAGAGTTTCTCAAATTTGTAGATAACAGTATGTTATGGGGTTTAGGGTGTTTGTATTGTCTAGATTAGGTTTTACGATACTGGTATGTATCTTTGTAAGTTATATTTATGGGGAAATAATGAAAATGGCCATTGCAACGCCGTTTTTTCAATTTTGGCCAATTGACACCCCTCGACGAGCCGTTTCAGCATGCTGAAACGGCACAAGATTTCCTTTAAATGGCCAGCCAACCGTTGAGTGCCACGTGTCCGACAAAGCCTGTAACGGCTTGAGCTTGCTGCAGTCCACGCCACGTGTCCGACCAAGGTTGAAAGATCTTAGCCAAGCCGTTACAATCGGCTCATGTTGAAAGATCTTAGCCGAGTTCCTTCAACGAGCCAAGCCGTGTGCTTAGGGCGTAGCCGAGCCGATACAGTACAAACGTGGTCCCCACTTCTGCAAGCCAAGCCGTTTCAGCTGGCTCCGAGCCGGTTCGCCCCATTGTCCAAGCCGTCTCAGTTGCTCCGAGCCGGTACAGCTGGCTACGAGCCGGTACAGCTGCTCCGATCCGTTTCAAAAACATTTTCCAGAGCAAAATTATAAAACATTGCAAGATCTTCATCGTTTATTATATCGATTGGATCACTAAAGGAAGACAATCGATACGATAACTTCGTAATGTTTGTAGAACTACACATGTTTGACACTTTACTTAGAAGAGCAGTGTATGACAGGTTGGGTTCAATTTCTAAACCACGTCTACTTGAATCAACATCAGCAACATACTCCAACTTTCCGTTAACGATTTCCCACTTTCCGCCGATGTATACAACCAAACGAATCTTCATAATTTTAAGTTGGTAAGTTCCTTCTACAAAAGCTAAATGTTTTGATAACTTTAGATGAATCTGTTGCACAAACACACAAAAAAAAAAAAAAACATACAAATATAAATCTATAAACTAAAGCATTGAAACGGCTCGGAGCCATAGGTTGAAACGGCTCGGAGCAGCTGTACCGGCTCGAAGCCAGCTGAAACGGCTCGGAGCAGTTGAGACGGCACAAACATTGGGCCGAACCGGCTCGGAGCCAGCTGAAACGACTTGGCTTGCAGAAGTGGGGTCCACGTGTGTACGGTATCGGCTCGGCTACAACCTAAGAACACGGCTTGGCTCGTTGAAGGAACTCGGCTAAGATCTTTCAACATGAGCCGATTGTAACGGCTTGGCTAAGATCTTTCAATATCTGTCGGATACGTGGCGTTGACTGCAGGATTCTCAAGCCGTTACAGGCTTTGTCGGACACGTGTCAATCAACGGTTGGCTGGCTGGCCGTTTAAAGGAAATCTTGTGTCGTTTCAGCATGCTTGGCGAGGGGTGTCCATTGGCCAAAATTGAAAAAACGGCGTTGCAGTGGCCATTTTTGTGATTTTCCCTATATTTATTTATGCTTATCACAAACACTCTAGGTGTGGTGAGAGAAGAAAGGTACATGTACAGATATTGGAGGAAAAAAAGTGCAGTTGATTATGCTTTATGTAGAGAACACATGTATCTAAGAGTCATTTTGGTGGAGGTAGTTTTATTTGATTGCAATACTTAAGTTGATCTAGAGTCTGGAATTTTGGTTAGATTTGCATTTGACATAGTATGTTGGTTCGGTGTATATTAACCGTAACGACACCGCCGCGAAGCGCGGGTTAAATGCTAGTTTTCTATAAAAATATATAAAACCCAACAAAAATTATATTAAACTTAAATGTTTGATTATATTCTAAAATTGGTGATGTTCAAAAAATATAATTCAAACACATTAAAACACTATAAATTAGCAACCTTTTTGTGCACATATGTCTTGTACCCAATGCTTTGGGAGTTTTCCAAAAAAAAAATTGAATTTTTTACTTTTCACCCAAAGGTATTTGGTAAATTTCTTTTAACCCCAAACTATTTGTTTTTTATACTTTTAGCCCAAAACTTTTTATTTTTTACTATCTACTCTCACATTTTTTTTACTTTCAACTTTAGCTCTGTATAGTTTTCATTTTTCGCAAATTTTTCGCTTTATGCTTCGTTCTAAATTTTGGGGTTAACACATCGCAACGTGCGTGTGTGGTGTAACGTTTTTATGTTTCGTTCTAAACATTGCGAGTTAACACAATGCAACGTGCGTGTGTGGTTCAACGTTTTTACATCGTCTATTATTCCCCGTTTGACAAGTTCGACATAACGTGCGGGTCTTAGATCGACTTAGTTATTAACTTCTATGTTTAGCGTTTCGGTCTAATTTCTTCACATAAACAGGCCGCAACTTCATTGTTGGTGGTCGCTGGGTAATGTGGCATTGATGCTATTTGGCATAGTTTTACGCCCCTGGGGGGTTTTCAAATAAAAAATGGTTATGCATATGGTTGTTGTAACCTTGCCTTTGGGGTTTTTCAAAAAAAATTTGATTTTTTACTTTTCACCAAAAAGTATTTCATAAATTATTTTTAACTTCAAACTATTTGTTTTTTTACTTTTAACCCAAAATTTTTTATCTTTTGCAATCTATCCTCACAACTTTTTTTACTTTCAACTTTGGTCCTTTATAGTTTTCATTTTCCACAAAATTTTTCGCTTTATCCTTCGTTCTAAATTTAGTGACTTAGCACATCGCGACGTGCGTCTTTGGTTTAGCGTTTTTACGCTTCGTTCTAAATTTTGCGAGTTAACACGACGCAACGTGCGTGTGTGGGTGAACGTTTTTACATCGTCTATTTTTTCCCGTTTGACAGGTTCAACATAATGTGCGGGTCCCAAATCGACTTAGTTATAACTAAAGAATCCCCGCCGCATTGCGGCGGGTCGTAATTCTAGTTGAAATAATTAGATAAAGTACTAATTAACAACAAATAGAAAATAAAACTTATAAATATTAAATAAAAAATAAAATCGATTCCAATGAAATTAATAAGGCTGCTCGGTATGGGGTCATCCCCGCTCCGGCTTGCTTCGGCGACGGACCAAACACCGTGCCGCTTGCTCCGTCGCCGTCCAGTCATCGTCCCAAACGTCGGAGTTGTGCCGTTTGCGACGGACCAAAACATGTGGGCCACCCCCGTCGCCGTCCAGAACACCACGCCGCCCCCCCGGTCTTGCTCCGGCGACGTCTTCTTCACCGTCCTCCATACCGAGCAGCATAATAATAAATGTGTAAGTTACTTTTTCAGTTTCTTGTTTCCAATGAAATTATTGGTCACCCTCAAAACGGCTCAAATACCCTTAACCGCATCACCGAACCCCGGTCTGACCGGTCAAACCGGCCGGTCTGGTCTGGTCGTGAAAACAGTGATAGGACCAAGGATTTGATGGGTCCCCCTTCCTTAATTTTATAAAAATCAATCAGCGATAAAATATTTATTTATTAAATATAAATTACTTTTGATTTTTTTTTAATTTTTTTATTGCTTAATTTTCATTTACAACTCCTTATATTTTGACAAGTTTAATATTTTACCCTTCAATTTTAATGAAGTTAAATATATTTTTTTCCTTTTAACATATTTACATTACAACTCCTTAACTTTAATAAAGTTATCATTTTAAATTTTTAACAAATTCTCTATAAGTTTTTTTTATAGGTCTCCTTTTTTTAAACTTGAATAACAAAATGCTTGCCAAGTGGGGCTAGCTCACCTTGGTAGAGGCTCTTGCCTTTTAGTGGGAGGATTTGGGTTCAATCCCAAGCAAGGGTGAGTTATCCTAAGGAGTTTGAGAGAGTAACGTTAGCTATTCAAAAAAAAAAAAATGTTCGGAGTGAAAGGAATTCTAAAATATATAGTTTTGTACTAGCTATAATAATAAAAATCAATTTAAAAGAAAAGTGAATTTCAAGAATTATGTGGTGTCACTGTTATAGTGTCCTTTATGCACAACAGCGTGCAACTTTTTAGCAAAGCAACATTTTTCACTGTTAAAGGTAAGTTTTCCGAACCAAGTTCAACAATTAAAAGCAAGGAGTTGTTTTTTATCTCCTTAATGAAACTCTTAATTGTTCAGACCTCTTATTGGTTTAGCATTTAATGGTTCGGACTGTTTATTTCACTAGCAGATGTCTGAATGGTTCAGACATTTGCCTCTGAATTGTTAAGATTTATACAGAGTCTGAATGCTTAAGACCTCTAATCTAAATTGGTCAGACATTTGCCTCTGAACAGTTAAGCATTATACACGCTCTTAATGGTTCAGACCTCTTACTGGTTCAGCACTTAATTGTTCAGACATCTTACTGGTTCAGCACTTGACCATTCAGATGTTGCCAAACAGCCACTAAACCTTTTGCATATTCAACATTACCGTTTAGTATGTCGTCTGCCGGTTTTTATTGTATCATCTCCTTCTTTCTCTCTTCTTCAAATTTCTGCTCTCCAGTGATGCAACCACAAATTTGTCCAGAAGGAATTTGGTACTAAATTGCAGAAGTTTGCAGGAATATGGTAAGAAAAATCACCGGAAAGTCGTTTTTGTCCGGAATCTCAATGGAAGAGCGCCTTTGATGACACAAGGCGTTTTAGGCGTGCCTCGCTTCATTTAAGCGCCTAGCCTTTAGCGCTTTTGATAACTATATTTATATATGTTACAGAATTCTTTTCTTTATGAGTAAAATGCACGGATAGTCCCTGTGGTTTTGCAAAGTTTCAGCTATAGTCCCCAGATTTTGGAAATTACACTCATAGTCCCTGTGGTTTGACAGTTTGTTTCGCTGATAGTCCCTGGAGTGGATGTGGGTTAGTTTTCTCAGTTAAGTCCATGTGAAATTACAAAATTACCCTTGCTTTTATTATATTCATCAACATCATCATCATCATCATTCATCAGTTCTACTCTCTCTCTCTCTCTCTCTCTCACTAAAAACCACCACCACCGTCACCTCCCATGCCGCCATCACCACTCCCCACCACCGCCATCCCCTTCCACCACCACACCTCCGCCTCCTAAACCCATACCCGCCTCCACCATCAACCACCCCTATCAATCAACATATATAAACCTATGAATCTCATTGATATATATATTTGTAATTTGTAAATCTCCAGCCCTAGCAGCAATTTACTTCAAATTCACATATAAACAGAGTCCTTGTAATAAAAAAATCCTTTGCCATCAAATATACACATAGAAACCTATGAATCTAATTGACTACAAATCTGCAAATCCTCATCAGTAGCAGCAACTTACATCAAATTTACAAAGAAACAAACTCCTTGTAATCAGATAGAAATGGTTTACCAACGATAAATGAATGAACAATGGTTTTTAACATCCATTCCGCCATTGTTGCCGACGATTCGAGAGTGAAGGAAAGGAGTTCGGAGACGTACGATTGTTGAAAACGGAGGCTAACAGCAGCAATTCCGCCATTGTTGCCAACGATTTGTCGGCGAATGGAGCTCTGATTGGCAGCAATTCTGCCATTGTTGCCGGAATTTCATCGGTGGATGGAGTTCCGATCTCGATGTTTGCTGATTTAGATCCGATTTCAAGCAGGAAGAGTTACGATTTGAAACAGGAAGAGTTCCGATTTGAAGCAGGAAGAGTTCCGATGTTTGCTGATTTGGATGGAGTTCCGATCTCGATGTTTGCTGGTTGATTTGGGGATGGGTGGTTGATGGTGGAGGCGGGTATGGGTTTAGGAGGCGGAGGTGTGGTGGTGGAAGGGGATGGCGGTGGTGGGGAGTGGTGATGGCGGCAGGGGAGGTGGCGGTGGTGGTGGTTTTTAGTGAGAGAGAGAGAGAGAGAGTAGAACTGATGAATGATGATGATGATGTTGATGAATATAATAAAAGCAAGGGTAATTTTGTAATTTCACATGGACTTAACTGAGAAAACTAACCCACATCCACTCCAGGGACTATCAGCGAAACAAACTGTCAAACCACAGGGACTATGAGTGTAATTTCCAAAATCTGGGGACTATAGCTGAAACTTTGCAAAACCACAGGGACTATCCGTGCATTTTACTCTTTCTTTATAGAATAACTACGGAGCCATGCAAAATTCAATTGCTTACAATTTCTTTTCTAAATTTTTTCAACTTCCTATGTTCAAATCCTTAATGTATAATCATGTTTTGTGCATTTCTATTGTTACGAGTTAAGTTTTTCAAATCAAAATTGCAATCTTGTAACAACAAATGGAGCGATTTGCCGATATCTATGGTGCAAGAATCGTCATTCAAATCGATTAATGATGCATTGTATCCAATAATCGAGGCACAAGTTGCTAGAGATGTCTCGAGTTGCTAGAGAAGTCTCCAGTGGCGGATCCAACCCTATTTTGTGGGTTCATATGAACCCACTCGGCTTCGAAAAAATGGAAAAAAAATTAATGAAAACCTTGTATGATTAGGAAAAAATTAGTGAGAATATATCAAAACGAACCCACTGAAAAAAAATTCTAGATCCGCCACTGGAAGTCTCGACTCTTGGGACATCTTGATATGATGTGAATATATCAGTCTCATGTTGCATATGTAAGATCTTGAGAACTATGGTGTCGAAACTGCTACAAACAATGATTTAGAAACGATAAACAAAAACATGAAACGTCTAAATGAGCACGTTTAAGTTGTATAGATTGAGGTTAATGTGATACTAAACTCCCAATTAGCTTCTTTATTCTTATTGTTGGTGAACATTAGTTTATTGAATTGGTAGGGATGCCTGATAACAGTTTTTTTAACAGTTTGACAATCAAGAAATCTCTATCTTTGGGATAACTAAAGACTTCTCGAATCAAGAGGAAATTGCTTGTACTTAGTTCTTTGAATGAGGTCTTAGGTTCAAATTTCTGCCATTTTCGGATTAATTTGGTTTCGTATTAAAGCCAGTTTGATAAACATTGATATATTTTTAAAACTACAAAGACTCTACAAAGGATAAATTCATAGCACGAGAAATGGTGTTTCTGATACAACAGTTTTACCAAAGTTGTGCATATTACATTTTCTCGAGTTTTCGACTATATAAACAGACACGATTTAACCCTCGTCTTTGAAAATGGGGGTCTCGCCCCGTTTGAGAATATATAAGGTATTTCAGGGTCAGGGCAATCTTGTAATTATTACACATCCTAGCATGATCTAGTTAGCCTACAAATCTAGTTGTCTTGCCCATGAGTCTATACCACCTTTAGATTCCAAGATGTTATCATTTAAATTATTTTCAACAAGATTAAGTACTCTCACACATTTTTCCGCCTTTTCAAACCGTTCTTGCGCAGCAATGAGCTCCACGCAACTCTCTCTCAGATCCATTAAGGCGGCTTTTTTTAACCAAACTCGTGTTTGCTTTCATTTCCATAAGCAAACTACACTTCCTGTTGGCACGGATGGTGTCTAAGTGAACTCGAAGCCATGAAACATTAATGTTGGCTGCTTCTGCAACTAGCACTTGCTGTTCTATTTCTTCTATTTTGTGAATGCCATCGTTGGTTTGAATTCGACTGACTGCTTCGCAAACGATCTCAAGGAAAGATGATCTCATAGAAGCTGGTTTGAATAGGCAATCTGCTGCAATGTCACCGTGTTTCTTGAAAATGGATTCGAGAATCGGTGCAACACTTTGCTTTACGTTGTAGCCTTGGACACAAATCATGTCAGACTGACATGAAACCTTTCCCTCATTAATAGTCTCTGCGTGGTCAGAAGGACCAAACAAGTCTGAGGTCGTTGGCATCTCTGTCTTTTGACAATGTGGTCGCCTGGCCTTCAATAGCTCCTGCGTAAGAAACAAATTTCATAAGATTTTCAAGAGAAGAAAAGAAGAGTTCAGGATATTTACATCAACGCGCTCTTCTAAACTCATGCAACGTGTCATAACCAACGGCTTCTGTAACTTATCCATTGTTTTCTCCATATTTGTCCTCGACCCCGTACTTTGGTGACCAGTGGTGGGGTCAGCAATGTCCTCTGCCAGCTGGTCACGGACCATAACCGACGGCTGAGGTGGCGATGATAAGCGTGGCTTCTTCAACAGCGGCGAAGAATCATTAGCATAGTTGTCAAAAAACTGACAGCTAGCGCGCCACCAATCAGTGGCACACTCTTCGGGAGTTGGTGTCAACACTGGTAGCGGCTCAAATCCAGGCTGAAAATTAATAGCACACTTAATTAAGTAATACTGATACAATAATTGAAAAGACAAGAAAAACTAACGTACATACAACATACCACTGTGGCTTTCTTGACAAATGGCAGTGCAAGCTTCCACGATATACACTTGTTCTTGCCCCAGCCGATGGCTCTGGGAATCCCATCGTGCTTGATAGCAAACGTCTTAGCGTAAGGGAAAACCTCGAAGATCCATATCTAGAAAATCATAATAAAATAATTTTCAGAAAATTAAACTATAATTTAAAAAAAAAAAGTGTAAAATGCCAATTTCGTCCAAAGGTTTGTTTTTCCGCACCTGGATCCAAAAGGCATAAAAATCTTCCATTTTCTTCGGCCCGTTAACTCCATCCATTTTTCTCCGTTAGATCAAGGGTATTTTAGTCTTTTGGTAAAATAAAAGGGCAATTTGGTCTTTTAAATGCTTGGACATTATGCTAAATACTTGTACATAAAGTGAAAAAGACCGGATTGCCCTTTAAGTTAACAAAAAAGATGGAAATACCCCTGACTTAACAGAGATAAAAGGATGGGGTTAACAAGTTGGATGAAAATGGCAAGATTTCAAACCTTTTGGATCTAGACACATAAAAACAAACCTTTGGACGAAAGTCACAAAACTGGCCAAACCTCAGGGACGAAAATGCCATTTTACTCTTATAAAAAAAGTTGAAGAAAACAACATAACCTTAAAGGCCCAAATAAATCCACTAATCGTATAAAGTGTATTACGGCATCGAGCAGAACGCTTTGCCACCGCATTATGTAGGTGCTTGTACAAAACCTTCCAGACGTATGAACCCCATGGAAATGTGTTCCATGAGTCCAGATCCTCAACCAGTTCTAGAAGAATCAAGTCAACCATAAGACGGGTATCTTTGGCCATGAATCCGACCTCAACCATCATCAACAGACAAATCCGTACTGCATCAAGGTCCGATAACTGATCAAGAGAGTGATGAAAGACGTTTTTGAGATCCCGAACCTTTGGTCTACCTGCATGACCAAATACCCTCTCTCTAAATGTTGAATCTACCCTTCCATATTCCCAGTGATGAGGACCGAATCGCATTCCTGTAATGAGGCAAAACTCTTGAGGTCCAAACCGCAATTCCTGACCTCCAACACGAAAAAATAATGTGTTTTGATGCATAACCGGGGTCGGGGTATATTCAGTCTGTAGCATCAGATGGACTAAAGCCGAGTCAGTAGATGTAGATTGTACATCTAGCCAATGTCCGAAACACGTGCCCCGAAATAACTCCGACCTAGCAAAACCTGGTCCCAACCTAGCCCGGATTACTGTTGCTACTGCTATGTGGTATCTAATCTTCACATCAGCGTAATATAACTCCTGAACGAACAACATTATACACTGTATATCATCAAAAAAGAGACTAATACACACATATAAATGTGTCATATGCACACATACTTTTTTATACGCTCGTGTACATAAGGGGTACAACAACAAACACATAGGTCCATTAAGAAATTATGTAGAAAGTTCACTACACAAACCTCCTTAGTTAGTGGATACGAATTCGAGGCATGTTTCTTTTTCTTGACCATATTTTAACCAATCTGCAATCAAACAAGATGGCTATTACTAGCGAAAAGATAGCCACTTCTAACTAAAAGCACAAAATTAGGGTTCCAAATCTACCATAAAGATTAGAAAGCAACTGGCAACATCATGCTAAATGTCTCACTCTAAATCAGAGCCATAGTTGTCAAATGGCGCCCGCTATTTCATGCATAGTTGTTAATTGCTACATAGCGAACGGCGATATATAGCGGAGCGATACACTAGAAAAAAATTATATGTATATTATATTAAAATACAATGGTATATACGCTATTTTACATGTACATTTAACAAAAACCTAAATCCAGCTATTTTATAGCTATATTTAATTGCTATTTATATTTCAAAAAAACTGAAATCCTGCTATTTGTGGCTACATACCCTGTAGCGACCTTCGACCTATATGCTACGCTATTCGCTATAGCGACCATAGCAACCGCTGTTGACAACTATGATTTCATGTTTAGCGATAAAGGGGTAGAAAAAAAAAGCTATATTTAACACACCAGTTATGTATAAAAATACGCTATCACTAATCATCTAAATAAAATAAAAAAAAATCCGCTATTTATCGTTACCCTTCACCTATACGCTAAGCTATTTGCCTATAGCAGGCGCTACCAGCGCTATTGACAACTATGATCAGAGCCAGATTACACAATTGCCTCAATTTCTCAAGGCATAATGATGCACCAACAGTTTTTACATTGATGCGTATAGTGATTACTGCAATAAGATTACACATAAATTGAACATCCAGTTGAAGTATTGAACAATTAGTCTACAAACATTATGCCTCAATTATCAAGGCATAGATAAAGGTGGATTAACAGTGGTTAAATTGATACATATAGCGATTACTGCAATAAAAATACACATGAATTGAACATCATCTAATTGGAGTATTGAACAATTAGGTTACAAAAACATTTATCTGAATTGAATGTAATGATGCACGATCAGATAGCAAACAAAGAACAGCATAATTAGGGTTAGGGTTTATACCAGATGAACTAACTCTACAGGTGTTGAGTCCGAGATTGGAAAATGCCATAAAAAACGAAAGTAATTTCTGGTTGAGTTAAATTCCAATTTAATCTTTGTGGTTTGGCTATTTTGTCAGTTTGGTTCAAATGTTTCATTTTTCGCTTATGTGTTCAAAAAGATTTCACCAAAACCATTTTAATACACTGGGTTATTTTCATTCATTTTTTCTGTTAACGAGAAGGGCAATTCGGTCATTGTATATGGCCGAATTGCCCTTCTAGTTAACAGAATGACATATAAAATGACTGAATTGCCCTTCTCGTTAACAGAAAAAATGGATGAAGTTAACCCAGTGGACTAAAATGGCAACGGTGAAACCTTTTTAGACCCACAGGCGAAAAATAAAACCTTTAGACTAAACATGCAAAATGTCTCAATCCACAGGGACTAAAATCACATTTAACTCTTTCTGGTTTCTTTTTATCACAAAAGTCTATCCACGTTTTTTTATATTAATATACTAGTATTAAGCCCTCGAGTTGCAGCGGTTGTCGTAAAACTGTGTCAAGTAGTATCAATGCTATACCACTATCAGCGATCACCAACATTAGAAAAGCTCGTAAAAACAAAATAAATAAAAACGAAAAAAAATAAAGCCGAGCGAAAAGCAGACGTAAAATCTTTGAATCACGCACGCTCGTTGCAGAGAAGATAAACTGAAACTTAAAACATAGAAAAAATAACTAAATCAATCCAGGACCCGCGCGTTGCGACGAACTTGTCAAATGGAGAAATATTGATGTGTTGCGACGGGCCAAACGGGAAAAAGACACGAAAAAATGTTGAACCCTATACGCACGTTGCGGTGCATTAACTCACAAAATTTAGAACGAAACGAAAAACTTGGGAATGATGAAAAGTATGGTGGACCAAAATTGAAAAATAAAAACAGTTGGGGTTAAATTGCAAAAGATGAAAAGCTTTCGGTTAAAAGTAAAAAACAAAGGGTCTAAATGGCAAAAGAGTAAAAGTTTTGGGTTAGAAATGAAAAAAGAAAAAAACCGTATACATGAGATACAACACCATAAATTACAAAAAAAAAAAAAAAAAAAAAAAAAATTGTAAAACTTGAATAAACTATTATCCTATATATTAATAAACTAACCTAATGAATAGTAGTTGTCACATCATAGTAATAGTAAACTTTTCTTATTGGTTCAGTACATCCACTCACATATACATATAACATATAGACACGTGACAAAGTTAATGAATAATAAAGTGGAATTTTTGCAATACCCACCCGAAACAGTTGGACGAAAACACTTCTGGGCCCTTTGGCATCTTTTGTTGACTTTTTAATAACACTTAAAAATTGTTTTTTTTTTTTTTTATAAATACTTAAATATTAAAATCCACCTACCCGAAATACCCTCTCTTGGACAAACACCCCTACCCACCCACCCGAAACACTACCCACCCGAAAACATCCCTCCACCCGAAACACTACCCACCCGAAACACCCTCCCTTGGACGAAAACACTTCTGGACGAAATGGAATGGTATCGAAAATACCGGTTACGGTACAGGTATATGAAGGTAAAAACTGGTAGCAAACCGGTACCAGGAAAACAAAAGGTTGCTACCGAATTGACTTAAAATCTTTCGGTTCGGGAGATTCGGTATCGGTACCCAATACCATTTGCTCATCTCTGACCACGGGTTTCATACGAACAACATCATTACCATAAAACTTTTTTTTTTCATTTTCTTTCGGTTATCTTATACTGTTTTTTTTTTCTACATTTTCTTTTTATTCTTGTCAACGGTTCTGTGCGTAACGCGCTCGTAGTGATTTCAAAACACATGTAAACACAAACTAAATGACAAAATAAATTCGCCGCAACGCGGCCATAGTAATAAATCTAGTTATATTAATAGAGTAAACTCTAGTTAATGGTTAAATACTTATTTATTATCTATATAATACATGATATGGTTTCAAATTATTTATCATTCTTTGATTAGTTTAATATTGAGTAAATTGTCATTTTAGTCCCTAAGTTTTTGTCCAAATTGCCATTTTAGTCCAAATAGTTTTTTTCTCCTCTGGATCCCTTACTTTTCATTTTTCTTGCCATTTTGATCACATTGCTTAACATAGTGTAAAAACCAAGTTATAATTAGGGGTATTTTTGGCATTAAATTATTATGAGGTTTATAAATTATGTTGTAAACTACCCCCGGTTATCACTACAAAACAGTTATGCCAAAAATACCCCTGTTTATAATCAGATTTTAAAACTGAGTTAGGCAGTGTGATCAAAATGGCAAGAAAATGAAAAAGTCAGGGACCCAGAGGAGAAAAAACACTATTTGGACTAAAATGACAATTTGGACCAAACCTCAGGGACTAAAATGGCAATTTACTCTTTAATATTTATGAATTAATTAATTTCATATTAGTTTAGGAGATATTAATAATTTATTAGATATTAGATATAGATATTTATAATATTATTACTTACTAATTGAATTTATTAATATGAAAATAAAGATAAGGATAAAGAGAAAGATAAGTCATATTATATATTCGTTATTAATATTAAAAAAAATATTAAACAAATATAAATAAAATTTATGAGGTTGAAGGAGAGAATGTCATGTGGCATTATTAGTAGTCTTTTATTAATATTTAGATCCCTATTATACTTGAAAATTTTGAACATAATTGTGATTTTTTTTTTGAAAAGACAAATTTTAATTATAGATTATGTTCTTTATGTTTTGTAAATTTAGATTTAAATAATCCTAACTAAAAAAATGTTTTGGGACAATCATAACTTTTAACTTATTTTCTCCTAACGAGCTTTTCTTTAATTGAAGTTTAACCCAGTTAGCTTTTAAAAAGGATTTGAAAAAACCATTTTTCCCCTCAGATAGTATATTATGTTAGTCACTTAATGGAATATACTAACGGCAATTAACCTTTGGGACTCAAAGAGTCATAGTGATGAGTTTTGGAAACCCAGGGACTTAAGTTTCCAATTTTTTTAGAGTTAACCTAAAATAATCTTTGGGATAACTTAGTTTTTTTTTTTTGTTTTTCAGGGTAACCAAATACAAAAAACCTAAAAACAATACACTATGCCGTAAAAGTTGAGGGGTAGCAGGCGCTACCCCTCCTAATACAATATGCCCGCCCCTGATCCGTACACTATTTTGGATAAGTTTGATTATATAATTTAACTTATTTATTTTGAATTAGTTAAAAACTAGTAAAATACCAACGCGTTGCGTGGGAGTTCGGTCGCTATCTCTTTGGTTCACCACAGTATAGATAGAGTACCGACACACGATATTGATACGCTAAAGGCACACGATATAGCAACCGAAAGAGAAGACCCAATAAATAAAGTTGTGCCCTAAGGATGTTAACACATGTTTTACATTAGTCGAAAATCATAAACAAAATATCGGTAACGCTTACGATAATATTGACACTAATACGACGTTTTCTGAGTCGTAATCGTCATATATTAGTTTAAATCCAGTGGCATTCATTTTCAATAAATTTGTAATTTTATAATTATATCATTGTTTAAATTAGAGAATTTATTTATCCACATGAAATTAACAAAGTATAATTTAGCAACTAATTTATGCATATGGTAGTTGTACCATAAGCTTTGGGAGTTTTTAAAAAAAAAAAAAATAGAATTTTCCTTTTTAACCCTAAAGTTTTAATGTTTGACAATTTAACTTTAAAGTTTTAATCTTTATTTCCTTTTTAACCCTAAAGTTTTAATCTTTGACAATTTACCCTAAAGTTTTAATCTTTGACAATTTAAGTTTAAAGTTTTAATCTTTGGTAATTTAACCCATTAATTTGATTTTTCATCTTTGACAATTTAAGTTTAAAGTTTTAATCTTTGGTAATTTAACCCATTAATTTGATTTTTCACTTTTAATTCAAAAGTTTCCATCTTATTCAATTTAATCCCTTTGATTAATTTGATTTTTCACTTCTAATTCAAAAGTTTCCATCTTTTGCGATTTAACCACTTTGATTTTTTTACTTATGTGTTATAATCTTGACTTTGGGGGGTTTTCAAAGAAAAAATGCTTATGCATATGGTTGTTATAACCTTGGCTTTGGGGTTTTTTTTTTTTTTTAAATGATTTTTTTACTTTTCACCCAAAAGTATTTTATAAATTACTTTTAACCCAAAACTATTTGTTTTTTTACTTTTAACACAAAACTTTTTATCTTTTGCAATCTTCCTGGCAACTTTTTTTACTTTCAACTTTGGTCCTTTATAGTTTTCATTTTCCGCAAATTTTTCGCTTTATGTTTCGTTCTAAATTTTGTGACTTAACACATCACAACGTGCGTCTTTGGTTTAACGTTTTTACGTTTCGTTCTAAATTTTGCGAGTTAACACGACGTAACATGCGTGTGTGGGTGAACGTTTTTACATCATCTATTTTTTCCCGTTTCACAGGTTCAACATAACGTGTGTGTCCTAAATCGACTTAGCTATAACTAAAGAATCCCCGCCGCATTGCGGCGGGTCGTAATTCTAGTTATTTTAAAAATAATAACTCCAACACATAATGTATCGGCCGGAACAACATCGGTCATCACCCCCACCTACAACAACCGTCGCCAAACCGCCATCATCTCTATCTACTCTCTCTCTCTCTCTCTTTCACCACCTTTGCTAACACGGCTTGTTACGACATCCTCCGGTTCGCCACCTCTGCTACCACGGCTTGTTACGACCACCATGAACCACCACTCTGTTTCTCGCTCTCTCTCTTTCACCGCCACCTAACATCTAAGATGATTAACAATGGCGGTGGTGTGGTGGTCGGATTTCACACCCCCATAACCAATTGACCACAACTCCTTCTCGACTGCCATAAGCCCATAACCTCGGCGGCTCCACCTCATTCGCGGCCTCCGGCCCCGCCACAGTTTCAGTCGGAAGATTCACCGTCGCCACCACTGCTATAGCGACCGTCAACTACCTATTTATCTTTTAAGTCACCTCTTTTTGTACCTGATGCCCACGTATGCCAAATTCTAACGGATGTAAAAAATTTGAAAACATGAACCCGACCATGTATATCGTAATGGCCAAATTCGAAAAACAGGAAGTTTATGGTGATGGTTTCCAATCACAACACTACGTCAAGTTAGTATATCTCTACATAACACTATGTCGAGATAATTTACAATAATCACCAACGAATGTGATACCCCTCATAAGTATATATCACTCTTAGGGGAGTGGGGGTGGTATCACTTGCAAAAATTCCATCACTCACAAACATCCAATCAAGTTCCGTCATGTCATCAACCATTATTCCATCACTCATAACCATTTTTTAGTGGCGGTGGTCATCACTAGTGATGGAATTCCATCACTCACAACCATTTTTTTGTTTTTATAAAGTTTATAAAAAAATCTTACAAGTTTATAAAAGAAACAATTTTTTTATGACAAGGACCAAACCTGCCAGTTTTAAAAGTTGAAATTAAAAGGAATAGCCAATGATCTCTAGATCAAGTGGTGGAGGGTTTGCATTTCTCTTGAGAGATGCAAGTTCGACTCCTACTTGGTGCAGAGTGAGTGTAACAACTCTTATTAAAAAGTCCTATTTATTACTTTAATTGTCCAATAGGAAACCCTAATTGAGAAACCCAAGTGATTCTGCATAAACCCTAAAATTTTCAGAACTATCAGAATCAGGATCAGGGCCCCTAAAACTCAGGGGGGGTAAACCCTAGTTACGATTATCCACAAATTTTGCTGTCAAAATCGAATTTTACAATTCCGTCAACTCAGCAAGGCTAGTTAGAAACGTGGCTACCCTATGGTAAATAGGGACCCCTCGCGCCACGCGACGCCCACGAGGGTACCCCTCGCGTCACGCGAGGGGGTCAAATTTTATGTATAAATAGTGGGGTTTGGGACTTGCATTTTGAAGTTGAAACGACAAAGAAATTCGTTATACACACTGAGATATCGTAGAAACAATTCTAAAACACACACGATCACAAATCGCTGCCGCAAAACAGGGTAATAACTCGATCGCTGCTACGATTCAATGTCCGATCGATTAAACTATCCAATGGATGTTTAAGTGCTGCCCACATTAGGGTTTATGCTTTGTCATTCGTCGTTAATACGATGGATGTTTAAGTATCGCACTTTGTCATTCATTGTGAGGGTTTGATCTTGTGAGTTATCGTAAATGCTGTATTAGTTACTAACCTAGTTTTGTGTGCATTGTTATTTAAAATAGGTTAACAAGGCTAATCAGTAGACTAGACTCTGTCCGTGTTAAATCTGCAATGTGAGTCATTCTCTTTTATTCAAAGTGTTTTATAAATTCTTAAATATTTTCAAAGTTATAATTACAGTGATTAAGTATATGTAATCACCAAATTACAGCCGGTATGTGGGGTTTTGTATACATTACTTTATAATCGTCACCATTGGGGCAACCAATGGGGGATATGACCATAGTCACAGAAACGAGTCGAGTGACAAATACTGTGGGTAGTTGGTTGATATCAGAAACATTGTAATCTCTCTTAATACTGTAAATTATAACAAATATGTCGTTTTAATAAATAGAATGATTCACCAGTATTTCCCGCTGACAAAACCTTTTTCAAACATGTTTCAGGCAATCTGTTGTGATTCAGGAAAAGTGCCGTGGAGCACTGCAAGTTTAAGAAAGTGGCTCATAATAAAATAAAGAACCATGTTTTGTAAAATAAAGATTTCTCCGTGAAATCATATGATTGTAAATTACCGGGGTTTTATCCCGAGTTGTGAAATAAAATAATTGGGAAAAATTTTAGCTTTAAAAAGATCCTGATGAAAACTTCCGCTGTCAACTTAATTAAATAAATACCACGGGATTTTCTGTCCCGCGCCTCCTGAAACGGGTAAAACCGGGTCGGGGGCCGTGACAGAAAAAGGTGGTATCAGAGCCACTGAGTTAAGCTAATTAAGTATTTAGAAATACTTAATTTTTCCTGATTACTATCATGTGATTATGTGTTTTATTAACTGACTATTTGTTAGTTACAGTATGGGTAAGCAAAAGCTTTCAAACATCTATCTTAAATTAGATAGGTCATCAAATGAGAAGGGAAGTTCATCCCAAACTCCTGAAGAAGGAATATTTGTTCGAAAAGCCCAATACGAGGAACCACTTTCTCCTGATAAAAGAAGTTTTATTATTAGAAAAAGTCAGGAGAAATTAAAGAAATCCCGAGAAAAGAAAGTTAAACAAGAATCCCAGGAATTAATCAGTAAATCACCATGGGAAGACAATTTAGATGAAAAATGGGCGGATCTTTATATGCTAGCCACTGCAGCAGTAAATGCTAATCTTTAGAATACCATGACTCCGTATTAGCAACCTTATCACTTACAAGTCAGAAACATTATCCAGTAAATAAATAAAATTACAATAAAACCTAGTATGTTTAATTGTCAATTTTCCTTTGTATTAAATTAGTCACAGGATATGTAATAATATTTGAGGATTATCTGTAAAATTTGTTATAAAATTTTAATTTATTATTTTTATATATATGCTAAACAGCATGAATGAGTTATCTGGAGCCCTAGAGAATCTCAACCTCTACCCTGTAAACATAGAAGTTTCTAAAGAGTTTACTGGGTACTTTGCTGATGTGGAACAACCGATAGAATTCAACGCTCCACCTCTGGAAAAACCCAAGCCTAAGAAGAGGAGAAGATTGGTAGGATGGAGGCGTGTGCGTAGAAAGAAACCTGCCACTAAGAAGATTCCTAAAATAAACAATCCCTTAGAAAAAGGAAAAAGAATTGAAACCAGGGAAAGTTCTAGACAGCAGGAATTGGAGATTGAAGTCGGGGAAGATTCTAGGCAAATGGGAATACAGTTTGAGGAATATTCTAAGCAAATAGAGATGGAGATTGGAAAAGATTCTAGACAAACCAAGATGGAAATTGGAGAAAGCTCTAAGCAAACTCAAGAAATGACATTGCAGGAGGAGTTAGATTTTATATTGGCAAGCTGTGATACTATTAAGCCTATCAATGAAAATGTTTTTACTCATCCTATTGAAACCCAAATTCCAATGAACTTGGAACCAGCAATCCCAGAACCAATAACCCACACCCAACCTTTAGGTATTGACGAATGGTGGACTAATGATTGGCAGTTCCAAAACCTTCTCAACAATTCCTATACGTTTTTTCCCCAGTTCGATCCAGAACCTTTACCAAATCCACTGATGAGTAATGAGAATATGGCTGAACTTCGCCATTTTGGTGAAGAGCTGATGGATGCTGGGAATAGGATCCGAGAGATAGGAGGACAAATCTCATGGAAATATGATGAGAGGGAACATCGTTATTAAAAATGCAAGTTTACGAGGGAGAAATGGGTTATGAGTCTGTGTTTGTATAATAACAGTAATATTAATAAAAATCAGCATGTGTAAAATAAACAATAAAACGGTTGTATATGGAAGCATAATATAATCTATAAAACAAATGAAAATTTAGAAAATTTACAATTTTGGTTGTATATTTGTTTACGTGATTATGTGCGATTAATTGTTATATTGGATTGTTTCTTATTCTATACTAATTATTTATTTATAAATTAATTATCAGATGGCAAACATTGGTAATGAACCAGTAAATGAAGTAAATCAATCTGAGCAAAATCAGGAAGAGCAATTGTTAAATAGGCAAGATATCGAGGATATCGTGGCTCAAGGAATAGCCAATGCTATTCCAGCAATCGTTGCTGCTGCCCAGAAACCTGTTAAACCTCAATCAATCATTCATAGTAAACGTACACAAGGCGACAACTTTAGTAATAGTATAAAAGGAGGCGGTAATCGTATTAATAACAATAATGATCTGCAAGCCCCAATTTTCAAGAAAATGAAAGCTGCAACACCTGGTTGCACTTACAAAGAATTTCTTGCCTGTAAACCAGCTGAGTTTACAGGTAACGAAGGGGCTATTGCAGCACTGCGTTGGTTAGAGAAAACTGAGGCAGTGATCACCATAAGTAAATGTGCTGAGGAAGATCAAGTTATGTATGCGTCAAATCTTTTTAAAGAAGGGGCGTTAGAATGGTGGAACACAGTGTTACAAGCTAAAAGAAGGATCGAGGCATATGCCATGAAATGGGAAGAATTTAAGAATCTTGTAGAAAGAAAATTCTGTCCCGAGTATGAAAAAGATCAAATGGCAAATAAGTTCCTAAACCACCGGATGGTGAATGTAGACTGTCGAGGATATACTTCGACATTCTTCGAATATGCTAGAGTGGTACCAACACTGGCTTCGCCAGAACCGGTACTCATTTATCGCTATATTTGGGGATTAATTAGTGAAATCCGTAATATCGTTAAAGCTGCGAGACCTCGCACTATTGACAATGCGGTAGAATTAGCTAATACCCTCACTGACGAACTGGTACACACAAGGGATGAAAATAAGAAGAAGGAACTAGCTCAGAAAATTACCCAAGGATTTTGTGTGGGTAATAGTAGTAACTTCAATAAAAGAAGAACAGGGCAATCCCCAACTCCTCAGTTCTGCAGAAATTACAAAAAGAAACATTATGGAAGATGCAATATAACCTGCAACTTTTGCAAAGCTGTAGGACATCGTGAAGAAAGCTGCAGAAAGAAAACCATAATCTGCTTTAACTGTGGAGAAGCGGGGCATTTTAAAACAGAATGTCCTAAATTGGCCAAACCAGCAGACAACAAAACCAAGGCGACCGACGGAGCTACTAAGAAGAATGTCAGAGCATTCCAGCTGACCACTCAAGAAGCAGAACTCATTCCAGATGTGATAGCTGGTACGTTCCTAGTTCACAACGTGTACGCAAAAGTATTATTTGACTCTGGTGCAAACCAAGTTTTATAAATACTTTATTCTGCCAAGCTCTTAATTTACCCTTAACCAACATTAGGCAGATTTTTACAGTCGAAACAGCAGATGGGAATTCAGTTAAAATAGATCAGGTTTTGCAAAAAAGTAGAAATAGAACTTTCAGGTCATAAATTCTCTGCAAACCTGTTACCTATGAAATTAGCTGAATTCGATGTTGTGTTAGGAATGGATTGGTTAATAGCCAACAATGCTCAAATCCTTTGTGATAAGAACTCTATAGAAATTCAGGCACCTACTGGAGAAGTAATCATGATTACAGGAAATCAACCACATAAACCCATGAAGTTCATATCAGTAATGAAAGTTGCTAGTTATGAACGAAAGCAAGGAATAGTATATATGATTTCAGTAATCATTAGTACTAAGGATAAAGAACTTAAGGAGATTCCTGTAGTCTCAGAATACCCAGATGTATTCGCAGAAGAGTTACCAGGATTACCACCAAATAGGGAAGTAGAATTTAGGATTCATCAAATTCCTGGAACTACACCGATAGCCAATGCACCTTATCGGTTAGCTCCTACCGAAATGTTAGAACTGAAAAAGCAATTAGATGAATTACTAAGCAAAGGATTCATACAACCTAGCTCATCTCCTTGGGGAGCGCCAGTGTTGTTCGTAAAGAAGAAGGATGGTTCGATGAGAGTGTGTATTGATTATAGAGAATTGAATAAGGTTAAAATTAAGAATCGATACCCATTACCTAGGATTGATGATCTTTTTGATCAACTTCAAGGAGCTAGATACTTTTCTAAGATCGACTTACGTTCCGGATATCATCAATTGAAAGTACAAGAGGAAGACATACCTAAAACTGTTTTCAGGACTAGGTATGGTCATTACGAGTTTACCGTCATGCCCTTTGGGTTAACGAATGCTCCTGCCGCATTCATGGACATGATGAATAGAATCTGTAAACCGTATTTGGATAAATTTGTAATTGTTTTTATAGACGATATACTTATTTATTCCAAAAGTCAGACAGAACATTGTGAGCACTTGCATGCACTCTTAACTTTGTTAAGAAAAGAAAAGCTTTATGCCAAATTCTCGAAGTGTGAATTTTGGCTACAAGAAGTACAATTTCTAGGACACATGGTGAATCATGAAGGTATTCATGTAGATCCTGCTAAGATAGAGGCAATTACTAAATGGAAGGTTCCGCAAACCGCAATGGAAATTAGAAGTTTTATAGGTTTAGCTGGATATTATAGACGGTTCATTAAGGATTTTTCCAAGATAGCTGTACCATTAACTAAGCTAACCTGTAAAGACATTAAGTTTGAATGGGGACCTAAACAAGAAGAAGCCTTTAGAATCTTGAAGCAGAAATTAACAAATGCTCCAATCCTAGCTTTACCAGAAGGGACTGAAGATTTTGAAGTATATTGTGATGCTTCAAAACTAGGATTAGGATGTGTGCTAATGCAACGCAAGAAGGTAATTGTATATGCTTCAAGGCAATTGAAAAAGCATGAAGAAAACTATACGACTCATGATTTAGAATTAGGAGCCGTAATTTTTGCCCTTAAGATTTGGAGGCATTATCTGTACGGAAGTAAATTTACTGTCTATACAGATCATAAAAGTTTAAAGTACATATTTGGGCAAAAAGAGTTAAACATGAGGCAAAGGAGATGGATGGAAATCTTAAGTGATTATGAGTGTGATATTCAATATCACGAAGGAAAGGCAAATGTAGTTGCAGATGCCTTAAGTCGTAAATACCATGAGAAACAACGACGGGGTCCGTGCTCTTAGATTAAATCTACAATTAGATTTAATGCAACAACTGAAGCATTTTCAAGAAACAGCAATCAAGGATGATGCTGAAGGAATGAAAGGAAGAATAAAAGAATTAGAACAAGGATCTGATGGAATTTGGAGATTCCACCAAAGAAGAATTTGGGTACCTAAGCAAGGAGAATTAAGAAATAAGATCTTAGAGGAAGCTCATAAATCTAGGTATACCATACACCCTGGAAACAATAAGATGTACCAAGATTTAATAAATAATTTCTGGTGGATAGGCATGAAGAAGGATATAGCTAGATATGTTTCTAAGTGTCTTACTTGTTCACAAGTTAAGGCAGAACACCAGAAACCTTCAGGTCTACTACAACAATTAGAAATGCCAGTATGGAAATGGGAACTCATAACAATGGATTTTGTTACTAAGTTGCCCAAAACCAGAAAAGGTAATGATGCGATTTGGGTAATTGTAGATTGATTAACCAAATCAGCTCATTTTCTACCCATGAAGGAAACCTTTAGTATGGAAAGGTTAGCCAAATTGTACGTAGACAAAGTAGTATCCTTACATGGAGTTCCACTCTCCATTGTATCAGATAGGGATAGTCGGTTCACTTCTCATTTTTGGACAAGTTTCCAGAAAGCAATGGGAACTCGACTAAACTTAAGCACTGCATATCATCCACAAACAGACGGGCAAAGTGAAAGGACGATCCAAACTCTGGAAGACATGCTCAGAGCATGTGTAATAAATTTTGGTGGAAATTGGGACGACCATTTACCTTTAATTGAATTCTCCTATAACAATAGTTATCATTCAAGCATTGAAACTGCCCCATTTGAAGCACTGTATGGACGAAAGTGCAGAACTCCAGTTTGTTGGGCAGAAATAGGAGAAAGTCAATTGTCAGGTCCTGAAATAGTGCAAGAAACGACCGATAAAATTTCTCAAATCAAGGAAAGACTGAAGACGGCTCGAGATCGTCAAAAGAGTTATGCCGATAATTGACGCAAGCCACTGGAATTTCAAGTCGGAGATAAAGTACTTTTGAAAGTTTCTCCTTGGAAAGGAGTAGTTCGATTCGGTAAGAAAGGAAAGCTGAGTCCAAGGTACGTAGGACCATTTCCAGTAATCCAACGTATAGGACCAGTTGCTTATCGTATACAACTACCAGAAGAATTGGCCGGAGTACATGACGTATTTCATGTATCCAATCTCAAGAAATGTTTATCTGACGAGTCCCTTGTAGTACCTCTTCAAGATATAGAGGTAAATGAAAAACTAAAGTTTGTTGAAAAACCTCTTCAAATCGAGGATCGAAAGATTAAATTTCTCAAGCACAAGCGACTAGTTCTAGTCAAAGTCAAGTAGGATTCAAAGAGAGGATCTGAATACACTTGGGAGCTAGAATCAGAGATGAAGCGAAAGTATCCTCATTTATTCCAATAAATCTCGAGGACGAGATTTTTATTAAGGTGGGGAGGATGTAACAACTCTTATTAAAAAGTCCTATTTATTACTTTAATTGTCCAATAGGAAACCCTAATTGAGAAACCCAAGTGATTCTGCATAAACCCTAAAATTTTCAGAACTATCAGAATCAGGATCAGGGCCCCTAAAACTCAGGGGGGGTAAACCCTAGTTACAATTATCCACAAATTTTGCTGTAAAAGTCGAATTTTACAATTCCGTCAACTCAGAAAGGCTAGTTAGAAATGTGGCTACCCTATGGTAAATAGGGACCCCTCGCGCCACGCGACGCCCACGAGGGTACCCCTCGCGTCACGCGAGGGGGTCAAATTTTATGTATAAATAGTGGGGTTTGGGACTTGCATTCTGGAGTTGAAATGACGAAGAAATTCGTTATACACACTGAGATATCATAGAAACAATTCTAAAACACACACGATCACAAATCGCTGCCACAAAACAGGGTAATAACTCGATCGCTGCTACGATTCAATGTTCGATCGATTAAACTATCCAATGGATGTTTAAGTGCTGCCCACATTAGGGTTTATGCTTTGTCATTCGTCGTTAATTCGATGGATGTTTAAGTATCGCACTTTGTCATTCATTGTGAGGGTTTGATCTCGTGAGTTATCGTAAATGCTGTATTAGTTACTAACCTAGTTTTGTGTGCATTGTTATTTAAAATAGGTTAACAAGGCTAATCAGTAGACTAGACTCTGTCCGTGTTAAATCTGCAATGTGAGTCATTCTCTTTTATTCAAAGTGTTTTATAAATTCTTAAATATTTTCAAAGTTATAATTACAGTGATTAAGTATATGTAATCACCAAATTACAGCTGGTATGTGGGGTTTTGTATACATTACTCTATAATCGTCACCATTGGGGCAGCCAATGGGGGATATGACCATAGTCACAGAAACGAGTCGAGTGACAAATACTGTGGGTAGTTGGTTGATATCAGAAACATTGTAATCTCTCTTAATACTGTAAATTATAACAAATATGTCGTTTTAATAAATATAATGATTCACCAGTATTTCCCGCTGACAAAACCTTTTTCAAACATGTTTCAGGTAATCTGTTATGATTCAGGAAAAGTGCCGTGGAGCATTGCAAATTTAAGAAAGTGGCTCATAATAAAATAAAGAAACATGTTTTATAAAATAAAGATTTCTCCGTGAAATCATATGATTGTAAATTACCGGGGTTTTATCCCGAGTTGTGAAATAAAATAATTGGGAAAAATTTTAGCTTTAAAAAGATCCTGATGAAAACTTCCGCTGTCAACTTAATTAAATAAATACCACGGGATTTTCTGTCCCGCGCCTCCTGAAACGGGTAAAACCAGGTCGGGGGCCGTGACAGTGAGGCACTGGTGGGCAATGATAGGAGACCCAAGGAAACCTTGGTTGGATCCTTGAGCCAAACGGGTTTTACCGGTAATTTCATTGTTGTGCCTACAGGCGGATGGGTTACTGGGTTTTCCCGGGAATTGGTGGTGGACTCGGGTTACTCTTGGAGTACTCCGTTTGTCCAGTGGGTGCCCCGAGCGTGCTCGGGATTGAGTTTGTTGGCCGTTCAAAAAAAAAAAGAAATTAAAAGGAATAAGATTTAAATAAGTTTTGTAAATAACTATAAACCACAGGGACTGAATGTGTTAAAAAGGAATCAAACTTTTCAAAAACATCAGCTCCATCTTCTTCGACTTGCACCGAGTTTTCCGGCGAAGCCAACAAATTTCCGGCGAAAAACATCACAACGTACAAGTATTAATACACAACATACAAGTCATACACATACAATCGAATTTTTACAACGCGTGAAGTTTTCCACGCGTTGATTCTTTCACGCGTTGTGGAAGGTGGTGGCGGCGGTGTCCTATATGGAACAACGAGTGATGGGGATGCCATCACAGACCACCCCCAGTCCCCTTACAAGCTAGTAACATACAAGAATATTACAACCATCACATGGTCCAATAATAGAAAGCCACATGGCTCAATTGGAAGATTAAAATCGTTGAATGGCAATTATGTAATTTACCTATATATTAAAATTTGAATGGAATGAATAGTAACTTATTATATTAAAATTTGAATTACCTTTACCTATATATTAAAACTAGGTTAGAACCCCGTGTATTACACGGGTTTACTAAATATAATTTTATATACTAAATAATAAAAATAATATATCCTTAAAAAATTCGTGTATTGTATGGATTTAACAAATGTAATTTATATACCCAATAATAAAAAAAGGTTATATTTTTAAAAATCTTGTGTAATACATGGGTTAAATAAATGTAATTTTGTATAGTAAATAATAAAAACAAAGTTATTTTTTAAAAACCCTATGTATTACACGGTTTGAATAAACCTAATTTTATGTACCAAATAAGGAAAAAAAGTTGTGTCATAAAAAAACTAATGATAACATATTAATACAAAGTTTGGTTTTCGTGATAATAAGAAAACGTTATAGCATAAAAAAACAAACGATTTCGTTATAGGGAAGCATTCTGTAAATGGCTAATGAAAAAAAAACGTAGTTATATGAAAAATATATCTATCTATAAAGACACCAAGTACCTATACTTAATATGTTTAAGTTTTTTAAAAGATATGGGAACTTATGAATGCACTATACGTATCTGTGAACACAAAAAGTAACATTCGCCATTGAAAAAATTAATAAAGAGAGTGAATCAACATAATAACATGGATAGATTATTAAAAAAACGTACTTCGGTTTCGGGGACGAAACCCTTTTAAGGGGGGTGGACTTGTAACACCCCGAAAATATAAAACTTTATATCATAACTATAAAGTATAAATAGACGAAAATTTATTAACTAGGAACTTTTAACCTAGTTAGTTAGTTACAAAACTAGAAATAGCCTATAATGGGGTTAAAAGCTACTAAATGATATGTTGAACAAAGTAGAGGGGCCATAGTTGTTAAATTGGAAACTAAACTAGATAATAAAAAAAAAAAAAAAAACCAAACACCCCATTTAGAGGTGTTGGTCGACCAAGAAAGAGCAGGGGCGACATCCCCATCTTCAAAAACCTAAAACTCCACTAAATCAATCAATTGAAGGAATTATCCAAGTCAAAATCGAAAATTGAGCTTAGAATCATGATCCTCATCACAAGAGGATTCTAAGGTATGTAAAATCTGATGAAATCTCTCTACTTGAAATTCTCATGATTTTGTAAAATCGGGAATTTGATGTTGCATGTGTGTTATGTAGTTAGATTAGAGTTGATATGGTGTCTAGAAGTGAAACCTAGCCAATTACATGTGAAATCATGACCAAATTCAGGAATTCCATGAACACCTTGAAGGTGGGTTGTGGGTTTTATATGATGATGATGAACACTAGGGTTTAGAATGGTTATTCTAGAGTAATTCGATCTTAGAAAGTAATTTCAGAAAGGTGTGATGTTTAAATGCTATATGAAGACTTTATTGAAGTTAAGATTAACTAATTAGCAAGCTATAAACATGAATATGAAAGATGTAAGAATTCTGCCCTTATAGTGTTTGTTGAAATGCCTCAAAGAAGGCTTGAAACTGAATCGTTAAGTTAAAAACGCATAATTATGAAGTATGACAAAATGTGCGTTATGTATGAAAAACATAGAGTTCTAAACATAAAGTGATTGAACTCTATAGGAAAGGAAGCCGGGGCATCTAGTGGACACGCCGGTGGCGATTCGCGGTTGAAGGGCGTACAATAAGGTATGTAACTTGACCCGTTACACTAAGTAAATTTAGATTATTGTAATATGCATAGTTGAAATTTAGAATCAAGGTTGCTATGAATTAAAGCAATGATAACGTTATATTGAATATTTGGTCAAAAGTTGGTTAGAACTCGTTGGTAGTCGTCAAAAAGGAAGGAATTCCGTAGACGAGCCAAACGGGTCGGATAATCAAGTTAGGCATGGTTAATGTTTCGGATTTTGATAGATTGAATGTAAATTTTGAATATTACATAACATATTAGAAATACGGGAATTTAATGTATCGGTATCATAGAAAACTGAAATCCGAGAGTTTGGGTCTTGGTGTAATGATCAAACAAAAACAAGACATGAAATTCCAGGTACTACCGTAATTTACGGTAGTACCGTAAATTACGGTAGAGGATATGTGTTTGCGGTAGGTTACTACTGTTTTACGGTCAAAACCAAGAATTTCCAGGACTCACCGTAAATTACGGTGACACCGTAATTTACGGTGGAACCTGAGAAAATTGTATTGTTTTTATTTTTTTATCATTGATGAGGGATGTTATGTTTATGCACTACTTAAGAATGTTCAAAACTAATGTTTCAAAGGTTTTGATAATAGGTAACAAAGTGGATCTTAAGGATGGCGTCAAGCGAATGATGTTGAACCGAACACTACCTTTTTTTTTTTAAGCTTCCGCAATGTCTTTAAAACTTTAGTATTTTTGTTTATGGGCTGTAATAATTCGTTAAACAACTTTTGAAATGTTTTAACTTAGTCATAGTTAACTAAAGTTGACGCACTTATGAAACTCTGTTAATGAATGTTATGTTACTTAACCAATATTTAATAGTAATGGTGTATTTTATAATTAAATTCAAGTTAAAAATTTAAGGGTGTTACAAGTTGGTAATCAGAGCCTAAGGTTGTCAACAAAGTGTTCGGTTCAAGCTTGATCGATCGTCCGGTAAGAACTAACTTATTTTGTTAATAAATTATGTACTACGTAAAGAATGAGAAATGAACAATATGCATGAAAAGAGTGTGTAAGCTCACTCAAATACGAGAAATGCATGAAACGAGAATAATTAAATCAAGTTATGAACTTGATTGAATTGAAACAAGAATAATTAAATCAAGTTATGAACTTGATTGAATTGAAATAAGAATAATTAAATCAAGTTATGAACTTGATTGAATTGAAACAAGAATAATTAAATCAAGTTATGAACTTGATTGAATTGAAACAAGAATAATTAAATCAAGTTATGAACTTGATTGAATTGAAACAAGAATGATTAAATCAAGTTATGAACTTGATTAAATCAAAACAAGTGAAGCATGTGTTATAAATGGAATGTTTAACAACCTATGTAAACATTTCAGAAATAGAGATGGCTGATGGAGGCAATGCTAATGCGGTGCCAAGAGTCACCGAACAAATGAGGGAAGTGATTGCCGAAGAGGTTGGAAAGGCGATCGAAAACAGTTTGTCGGGCTTTATTGATAACATTCAAAACACAGTTTTATCAATAGTAGAAGATAGAATCAAGAAACTGGAAGATGATTCAAATGTAGCAAAGGAAAAGCATGGAGGACGAAAGCCTTGTTCATACAAGGAATTCATGGCCTGTAAACCACCAATATATAATGGGGAGGTTGATCCAATTGTGTGCCAACGATGGCTAAGTGATATCGAAGGAGTATTCGAAAGAACTCATTGTGATGAAAATGACTACGTAGCTTATGGTACGGGTCAATTAAGAGGTCAAGCGAAAGACTGGTGGGATAACAAAAAGAAGGAGATTGGAAGTGAAGCGGCTAAGGCCATGACATGGGAGGAGTTTAAGACGCCGTTCCTTAAACACCATAGTCCCAAAGCGGTCATAAATAGAATCAAGGAAGAGTTCATGCAACTCAGACACAAGGGTGAATCCATAGACAAGATCACGGGGATGTTTATGGACAAGATAAAGTTCTGTGATGATTTGGTGACAAATGAAGAACAAAAGGTCTATTACTACCATAACATGCTAAGTGTGGAGTATAGAGAGTTCATAACCCCTTCAAAATACGAGACCCTTACCGAGATTGTCAATGCTGCTCGGGAAAGGGAGATCGAACTGAAAAAGAGCATAGAACGGGGTGAACGAAGGGCACAAGATGTGAATCCAAGCCCTACTAAGAAGGCACGAACAAACGAAAGCGCAAAGAAATCTGATACGAAAGGCGGGTCGCCAAGTTGCAGAATCTGCGGGAAGGGTCATAAAGGCGAATGCCGTTACAAGGATAAGCCTTGTCCCATATGCAAGAAAACGGGACATATGGCTATATCATGCCCGGAGAAGGTGACGGTTTGTTACAATTGTTATCGAACGGGTCACAAGAAGTCGGAATGCCCGGAGCTGGTTGGAAAGAAGGATGGGCAGGAACCGAAAGGTGAAGCCCCGAAAGCAAAGGCAAGATCTTTTCAACTAACCGCCGCAGAAGCAAAGGTTGAACCTGACGTGGTCTCAGGTATATTTGCTGTAAATTCAATTCCTGCACACGTGTTATTTGATACGGGTGCGAATAAATCCTTTGTTTCATATGGATTTATTCGACATCCTTCATTTGTTTTAACAAAATTACCTGTGCCCTTAGAAGTAGAGATAGGTAATAACAAGAGCTTTATTGTTTGTGATGTATGTAAAAACTGTAAACTGAGCATTGACGACGAAGAATATTTGATAAACCTAATCCCGATGTCAATGGGAGAATTCCAAGTAGTCGTTGGGATGGATTGGCTATCTCAACACCATGCAAAGATCGTGTGTTTTCGTAAAGAGATAAAACTAACATCTCCGAGCGGGAAACACGTCACCATTTATGGCGAAAAAGGAGGCAACCCCATAGTATGCTCAATGTTGAAAGCACACAAGCTCATGAAGCGAGGATGCAAGGCATTCATGATATACGCTAATGAGCCCGAAAAAGAATCACGAAAGATTGGAGATGTACCGGTAGTACGAGATTATGAAGATGTGTTTCCGGAGGATTTACCGGGGATACCGCCTGAACGGGAAATAGAGTTTGGGATCGAATTGATTCCGGGCGCAAAACCCGTAGCAAAAGCCCCGTACCGACTTGCACCGTCGGAATTACAAGAGTTGATGTCTCAAACCCAAGACCTGCTTGACAAGGGATTTATAAGACCGAGTGTGTCTCCTTGGGGCGCACCGGTGTTGTTCGTGAGAAAGAAAGATGGGAGCATGCGCATGTGTATTGATTACCGGGAGTTAAACAAACTCACGGTAAAGAACCGATACCCGCTCCCGAGGATAGATGATTTATTCGACCAACTACAAGGTGCGAACTGGTTTTCAAAAATTGACCTTAGATCGGGGTATCACCAACTAAAGGTCAAAGAAGAGGATGTGCCGAAGACGGCTTTCCGCACGAGATACGGACATTACGAATTCCTCGTGATGTCATTTGGACTAACAAACGCACCCGCGGCTTTCATGGACCTCATGAACCGGGTTTGCAAGCCAATGCTGGATAAGTCGGTCATCGTATTTATCGATGATATCTTGGTGTATTCGAAAAGTGAAGCTGAACACGCACATCACTTACAAGAAGTGTTAGAGACCCTTAGACGAGAGAAGTTATACGCAAAATTCTCTAAATGTGCCTTTTGGTTACGAGAGGTACAATTTCTTGGCCATGTCATAAGTGCCGACGGAGTATTGGTGGATCCGTCAAAGATAGAGGCTGTGTCAAAATGGAATTCTCCGAAGAACCCTTCGGAAATTAGAAGCTTTTTGGGGCTTGCGGGATATTATAGGAGATTCATTCAAGATTTCTCCAAGATTGCGTCACCGCTAACAAAGCTAACACGGAAGAAAGAAAAGTTCATTTGGGGTGCTGATCAAGAGAAAGCGTTTCAAACGCTAAAAGAAACGCTAACTCAAGCTCCGGTATTGACATTGCCGGACGGAGTAGAAGACATGGTGGTTTATTCTGATGCTTCACTGTCGGGGCTCGGTTGTGTTTTGATGCAACGGGGCAAAGTTATAGCTTATGCCTCGAGACAACTGAAGATACACGAGAGGAAATACCCCACGATGATCTTGAGTTGGCTGCGGTGGTATTTACCTTAAAAATATGGAGGCATTACTTATATGGGGTAAAGTGCACCATATTCACCGATCACAAGAGCTTAAAATACTTCTTCGATCAGAAGGAGTTAAATATGCGACAAAGAAGATGGCTAGAAAAGGTGAAAGACTTCGATTGTGAAATACATTACCACCCCGGAAAGGCTAATGTAGTGGCGGATGCTCTAAGTAGAAAAGCGGACTATGTCCCGATACGAGTAAGGTCGATGCAACTCGTGGTGACCTCAGGTATACTTGAACGTATTCGAGAGGCGCAGTTAGAAGCAGTAAAAGAAGAAAATTGGAAGAAAGAAAGAATAATTGGTCAATTGAAAGATTTGTCGGATGGGAATCATGGGTTGAAGACTCGATCCAGAAGGATATGGGTCCCACATACTTGTGGAGTGAAGGCGCTTCTACTTGGTGAAGCTCATAAATCCCGTTATTCAATTCATCCGGGTGCGACCAAGATGTACAATGATTTGAAACAAAATTATTGGTGGCCCGGAATGAAGAGGGATGTGGCGAAGTATGTGGAAAAATGTTTGACATGTTTACAAGTCAAGGCGGAGCATCAGAAACCATACGGCAAACTCCAACCATTAGATATTCCGGTTTGGAAATGGGAACATATCACAATGGACCTACTGACCAAGTTGCCTAAAACGAATCGTGGTTTTGATGCCATATGGGTAGTGGTGGATCGATTGACGAAAAGTGCTCACTTCATTCCGATTCGTGAGATTTATACGTCAGAAAAGATGTCAGAAGTTTATACCAATGAAATCATAGCACGTCATGGGGTGCCGGTGTCCATCGTGTCGGATAGGGATACCCGGTTTACTTCGAATTTCTGGCGAGATTTCCAAGAGCAAATGGGGACCAAATTATTCATTAGCACTGCGTACCATCCTCAAACAGATGGACAAAGTGAAAGAACGATACAAACATTGGGAGACATGCTACGGGCGTGTATAATCGACTTTGGAGGAAGTTGGGATGTTCACCTACCGTTAGTCGAGTTCTCGTATAACAACAGCTACCAATCTAGTATTAAGATGGCACCGTACGAAATGCTTTATGGTAGGAAGTGTCGGACCCCGGTATGTTGGGGTGAAGTGGGTCCACGTGAACTCGCCCATCAAGATATAGTACGAGCCACGAATGAAAAGATCGATATAGTTCGGGCACACTTGAAAGCGGCTCAAGACAGGCAAAAGGCGTATGCTGATAAAAGAAAAAGGCCAATCGAATTCCAAGTTGGTGACATGGTCATGCTAAAAGTTTCCCCATGGAAGGGCGTTATTAGATTCAGAAAAAGGGGGAAGCTAAGCCCAAGGTTTATTGGGCCATTTAAAATTATCGGGAGAGTTGGCAAGGTAGCTTACCGCCTTGAATTACCGGAGGAGCTAAGTGGAATCCATGGCACGTTCCACGTGTCGCAATTAAGAAAGTGCCTAGCAGACGAAACGGCCTATATCCATTACGATGATATCGAAGTGGATAATAGTCTGAATTATGCGGTGAGACCGGTGGAGATTTTAGACCGAAAGGTCAAATATTTACGAAATAAACAAATTGACTAAGTCAAGGTCAAATGGGAGCATAGGAAAGGTTCGGACACTACATGGGAGTCCGAAGAGGAGATGCGATGTCTTCACCCTACATTATTTGGTACGTACTTCGGTTTCGGGGACGAAACCCTTTTAAGGGGGGTGGACTTGTAACACCCCGAAAATATAAAACTTATATCATAACTATAAAGTATAAATAGACGAAAATTTATTAACTAGGAACTTTTAACCTAGTTAGTTAGTTACAAAACTAGAAATAGCCTATAATGGGGTTAAAAGCTACTAAATGATATGTTGAACAAAGTAGAGGGGCCTTAGTTGTTAAATTGGAAACTAAACTAGATAATAAAAAAATAAAAAATAAACCAAACACCCCATTTAGAGGTGTTGGTCGACCAAGAAAGAGCAGGGGCGACATCCCCATCTTCAAAAACCTAAAACTCCACTAAATCAATCAATTGAAGGAATTATCCAAGTCAAAATCGAAAATTGAGCTTAGAATCATGATCCTCATCACAAGAGGATTCTAAGGTATGTAAAATCTGATGAAATCTCTCTACTTGAAATTCTCATGATTTTGTAAAATCGGGAATTTGATGTTGCATGTGTGTTATGTAGTTAGATTAGAGTTGATATGGTGTCTAGAAGTGAAACCTAGCCAATTACATGTGAAATCATGACCAAATTCAGGAATTCCATGAACACCTTGAAGGTGGGTTGTGGGTTTTATATGATGATGATGAACACTAGGGTTTAGAATGGTTATTCTAGTGTAATTCGATCTTAGAAAGTAATTTCAGAAAGGTGTGATGTTTAAATGCTATATGAAGACTTTATTGAAGTTAAGATTAACTAATTAGCAAGCTATAAACATGAATATGAAAGATGTAAGAATTTTGCCCTTATAGTGTTTGTTGAAATGCCTCAAAGAAGGCTTGAAACTGAATCGTTAAGTTAAAAACGCATAATTATGAAGTATGACAAAATGTGCGTTATGTATGAAAAACATAGAGTTCTAAACATAAAGTGATTGAACTCTATAGGAAAGGAAGCCAGGGCATCTAGTGGACACGCCGGTGGCGATTCGTGGTTGAAGGGCGTACAATAAGGTATGTAACTTGACCCGTTACATTAAGTAAATTTAGATTATTGTAATATGCATAGTTGAAATTTAGAATCAAGGTTGCTATGAATTAAAGCAATGATAACGCTATATTGAATATTTGGTCAAAAGTTGGTTAGAACTCGTTGGTAGTCGTCAAAAAGGAAGGAATTCCGTAGACGAGCCAAACGGGTCGGATAATCAAGTTAGGCATGGTTAATGTTTTGGATTTTGATAGATTGAATGTAAATTTTGAATATTACATAACATATTAGAAATACGGGAATTTAATGTATCGGTATCATAGAAAACTGAAATCCGAGAGTTTGGGTCTTGGTGTAATGATCAAACAAAAACAAGACATGAAATTCCAGGTACTACCGTAATTCACGGTAGTACCGTAAATTACGGTAGAGGATATGTGTTTACGGTAGGTTACTACTGTTTTACGGCCAAAACCAAGAATTTCCAGGACTCACCGTAAATTACGGTGACACCGTAATTTACGGTGGAACCTGAGAAAATTGTATTGTTTTTATTTTTTTATCATTGATGAGGGATGTTATGTTTATGCACTACTTAAGAATGTTCAAAACTAATGTTTTAAAGGTTTTGATAATAGGTAACAAAGTGGATCTTAAGGATGGCGTCAAGCGAATGATGTAGAACCGAACACTACCTTTTTTTTGAAGCTTCCGCAATGTCTTTAAAACTTTAGTATTTTTGTTTATGGGCTGTAATCATTCGTTAAACAACTTTTGAAATGTTTTAACTTAGTCATAGTTGACTAAAGTTGACGCACTTATGAAACTCCGTTAATGAATGTTATGTTACTTAACCAATATTTAATAGTAATGGTGTATTTTATAATTAAATTCAAGTTAAAAAATTTAAGGGTGTTACACTAGAACCACCGTTCACCACCACCACCATCCTCGCCGTTATCCTTAACCATCACCGCCGTCATCGTGGACCACAGCCGACACCACCGTCATCACCTTCAATCAAAACCATCACTGGTGTCTCCTTCAAGCACAACCGCCTCCGTCATTATCGTTGCTCCACATGACCACCGCCGTCACCCCGTCGTTACACCCACAACAACACCAACATCTTTCAACATCCCCGTCGATCTAAGCTGAGTTGTTCAAGCGTCGTGTCAGACAACCGTCGACCAGCGGAGCTGTTCAAGCGTCGTGTCAGACAACTGTCGACCACCGGAGCTGTTAAAGCTTCGTGTCGGACAACCGTCGGCCACCATCTCCCCCACTCTCTTTCTCTGCGTTTTCTCTCTCTCTAACCTCTCACTATCATACTCTATCTCTCACTTTGATTCTTTCGCTCTAAACTTCTCTCTCTTCTGCTTTCTCTCTCCATCTCACTCTTTCTTTGGGTTTTCCAAAATGAGGAAAGTGTGTGTTTATGGGTATTTGTGGTGGAAGTGATGGTGGAATTAGGATAAAAGAGGGGTGGGGATGGTGTAGCTGGTATGTGGTGGGGTGATTAAAGAGGTTTTGTTGATGGTGGTGGTTTGAACTTGTAGAGAGAGGTTATAATGAAATTGTGATTGAAGGTGATGACGGTTTTGTAGTGAATTGCAAGGTTATAATAATTTTTTTTCTTTTTTATGTATTTTTAAAGAATATGGTGAAAAGACAAATTTACCCTCATGTGCATTGCACATGACCAGATTTGACAGAAAAATCTAACTGGGTTAGGGCTAAAGGACAAAATGTGTATGATTTGAAAACATAAAGTACAAAACTCGTCAATTTTAAACATAAAGGACAGCGCCTGCAAATGGGTATAAAGATAAAGGACAATCCTTGCAATTCACTCATTCAAATATTGAACAAAAGATATTATCACAATTAAATAATATTTATCAAAAACTCAAATTTTGATAGCCTCGTTGACTGGCACGTGTCCCCAAAGAAATTTGAATGGAATGAATAGTAAGTTATATTAAAATTTAAATATTTGATAAATAATAGTTGAGAAATAAATAAGCTTTTGGTTCCGGATTGTAAATATTAAAATTCATGTTTACGATAATATCATTAAATTATCAGATTTATAAAATAATAACCTTAGTGTTGCCTTTGCTCATTTAAATCCACATATCCGATTTTGCAAGCACAGAAGAAAAAACACAACATAAAATTTATTAAATATTATGTTGTGAAACTAGCCTAATAGCATAAGAGAAGAAAAATAGATCTAGTATTGTATTGAATGTGATGTGTTTACAATGAGATACAAAGAATCTATATACAGGAGAGAAAACTTGGAGAACAAGCCTAATCTATTTTAGGCGTTAATAACTGATGTGTGTAAAATGCAACATATAAATTACATCAAATAAGGCATAAAACTAACCCTTTTTAAGTACTAATATTGGAAAAAGAGTGTTTTTGTCTTCCTTTTGTATTTTCAGGATTAAATGAGCTTAAAAACACAAAAGAAGCAAAAAGACAGCTAAATCCAACATAAATACAAGGAAAGGAACATAAGTGGACTGCCCAACCCCTCAACGGCATCTTCCAAAGCAAAATAGAGAAGGCAGAAGACTGAACACGCCCCGTGCTCAGCCAGCACGGGGCCGTGCCCAAGAAGCAGCAGAAAAGACAAACCTATAGAAGCTTCTATTGCCCACCACGGGGCCGTGCCCAGTGAACACCGGGGCGTGGCGAAAGTACAGCATGCGCATTAATTGTAATTGCGAATTACAATTAATGAGGAGAGAGAGTGTCAGACAGGCACGGGGCCGTGTCCAGCGGACACGGGGCCGTGCCCAGCCCTCTGTACAGCCTATAAATAGGAGTGCTTGGTTTCATTTCCACTCATCCCTTGGCACACCACCTCTCTCACACTTCATCCACCACCCACCACTATCACAACACCATCATCCACCACCATCATCCATTGTCCATCATAGAGTGTGTGAGTCGTCTCGGGATCCAAGATTGATCGTAAGAGATCTTGACAATCAAGGCCATGTTTGCCTAAGTCTCTTACATCACTTGGTGAAGACAAAGTGTCTAGTATAATACTTTTTATTTCTAATCTTTTGCACTTTTTATTTGGTTTTGTATTAATGACTTTAATAACTAGTTACTTATGTTGAAGGTGATCTTTCCTTATCGTTTGTCCGTGGTGTCTTGGCATTATTTTACTGTCTATATAAAATAAAGGATTTTCACCATTCATATCTCCACGGTCTATATGGAGGTATGTTGGCTACCTGGTCGGGGGTTAAGGGAACGGTTTGGTAAAGGTCTTGCCATTGTTCAGCGTTTAGAGGTCCTGCAATGGACCTGGGTCAAATTTAGTAGGACCTCCTTCAATGCTTCACGGTATTGGATGGCGGGGGTCCAAACTCTTTGATCCCCTCATAAGTTAACTACTATTAATACTATAACCCGGCTATTTAGGACTGTATCCCTGCTGACTCAGACTACTTAGTCGAGGGTAACGTCACCGCCAAAAGCGGGGCCTACCATAATACTGCATTAATAACTTAATTCATTATCTTCCAATAATCCACCCTTTTAGGATTGTATCCTTGCTGACTCAAACTACTGGGGTGAGGGTAACGTCACCTTCAAAAGAGGGGCCTACTACAATAACTAAGATAATCTCTTAATTATGTAAAGTGCGGAAATAATCAAAGGTTATACTAGATACAAGTCGGAACCAAGTGATTCATCTTGTCTATCTGTTTTTCTTTTTATTTTATTTTCAGCATTTTAGTTAGTTTTTATTTTTCTTAGTTTAAAAACATTTTTCTAAACTTTTTATTTTGATTAGACGTTGAGGATAAACCGGTACTAAAAGCTCTTGTGTCCTTGGACGACCTCGGTATCTTACCAACACTATACTACGCTCACGATGGGTGCACTTGCCCATATGTGTGTTTAGTGTTAGTAAAATATCGTGTTTTATAAATTTAAAACTTGGCTAAAAATAAGTGTTAAAAAGGACTTAAAATATACACCTAATATATATAACACTTCACCGCACATCAAGTTTTTGGCGCCGTTGCCGGGGACACAAGGATTTTAAGAAAGCTTAAAATCGACGGCCTAATCAGTTTTTCAAAACCTTTTTAAAAGCGCGCACATTTTTCTGCATTTTAGTTTAGTTTTGCATTTACAGTAACCTGTACACGGGGCCGTGTTCACTGAACACGGGGCCGTGCTGCACTTTTTCATAAAAACACCCAGTAACAGAAGCTTGAACACGGGCCGTGCTCACTGAACACGCCCCGTGCTCAACAAAATCAATAAATTTAATTAAAACGCCCAGATACAGGTCCTGAACACGGGGCCGTGCTCACTGAACACGGGGCCGTGTCCAGCCTCTGTTTCCGTTTTTATTTTTGTTTTCTGATCTCGAGACTCGGTTGTGGTCTGCTGAGTGATCCTTATGGATCGATACTCAGGAGGTTACAACTACACCTATGAGGAGGATGATTATAGGGGTAATTATTGCACTAATTGTCGTAATGCACGCTCGATTCAAAATAATCACTCGTATCAACTATCCAATTCATACACCTACTATGAGGAGCCCAGGTATGAGCCATCAACTTCATACACATCCTATGAAGACCAAAGGTATGAACCTCCTCCCTCATACTCATATTTTGATGAACCAAGGTATGAGCCCTCATACTCCTACCTTGAGGAACCAAGATATGAGCCACCACCTTCATACGCTTACTATGAGGAACCTTGGCGTGAACAACCCACCTCATATGAGTATTATGAAGAACAAAATTATGAACCTTATCCATCATATGCTTACAATGAAGAACAATGGTGCGAACCATCGACTTCATATGGGTATTATGAGGAACAAAGGGTCGAACAACCGGATTCAAGCTTAGAAAATTCCGATTCTTTTTCTATAACCGAAGTGACCGATAGGATATTAGAACACATTAGAGTTATCGATCGATGTATAAAAGAAGCTCGCGCAAGGGAAGAGGAGTCCCGCGCAAGGGAAAAACTAAAAAAGGAAGAGATAACTAAAAGTGTTAAAATGGAAGAACAAATAAGTGAAAAACCTACACATGAGTTAAACAACGAGAAAGGTGAGGCCGACAACGTTAAAATTCAAGAAGAGTCTAATTTTGAAGAAATTAATCTCTTGTCACCTTCTTTCGAAAACCATTGTTTAGTACCCACTCATGCTAAGTTTTTAAAAGAGTTAAACACTAACGCTAAAATTGACGAAACGGTAAGTGTTAAGTTAACTAATGATCAAACTTCACTAATAAAAGAAGACCCGTTTGAAATTAACATCACACCGGTTCCATGTTTCTTTCAAAATTCGTTTATTAGTAATGTCACCATTGATAAAGATCTTTGTGTTAGCATAATGCCTAACTGCATTTTCGAAAAATTAAGTATTAGTGATTTTTCTCCACTTCAAATACCCATTTTTCTATCTAATCGGAAAGTAATAAAATCAATCGGTATAGTTAAAGATGTCTTGGTTCAAACAAATCAAATGGTAATCCCGACCGACTTTGTCATCCTCGATGACGCTCCTCTAGTGTTGGGAAGACCATTTGTAAAAACTCACGAAGCTTTGAAAAACCGGAAGTTCAATAATCTACCTCTTCAATTAGGGGCATTTAAAAGAAGTATCGATCTCGAACGATCAATGAAATATCCATTCGGCAATAATGACCCCCTAATTGAAGATGAAGATGAACCACCCGATACAAGTGAAGAGACTGACCACTTTGTTGAAGAAGAGGTCGCCATAGAACAAACTTTTAAAGTTCTTGATCGAAATGAGCAACCAAATAAGGAGTCTCCTAAAGACCCACCACTTGAGCTCAAAGAACTTCCAAAAGGTTTGGAATATGCTTTTCTAGACAAAGATGGTAATTTACCTGTAATTATTTCGTCTAAATTAGGTAACTTAGAAAAAGAAAAATTAATTAATCTTTTGAAAAAACACAAAAACGCAATAGTTTGGAAACTTGTAGACATAAAAGGAATTAGTCCTTCTATGTGCACACACAAAATTTTGATGAATGATGACTACAAATCGGTCATAGAACCACAACGTCGAGTAAATCCAAATGTTCAAGAAGTGGTTAAAAATGAAGTCATCAAATTACTTGACGCCGGACTTATCTATCATATCTCCGATAGCCCTTGGGTAAGTCCTGTCCAAGTAGTTCCAAAGAAAGGAGGTATGACGGTAATAACTAACGAAAAGAATGAACTAATACCAACAAGAACCGTCACAGGATGGAGAGTATGTATAGATTATAGGTGATTAAATGAAGCAACAAGAAAGGATCACTTTCCTTTGCCCTTCATTGATCAAATGATAGAAAGATTATCCGGTCATAAATTTTACTGTTTCTTGGATGGTTTTTCAGGTTACTTTCAAATCCCGATAGCACCCGAAGACCAAGAAAAGACAACTTTCACATGCCCCTATGGAACTTTTGCTTATCGACGCATGCCGTTTGGTCTATGTAATGCCCCAGCCACATTCCAACGTTGCATGGTAGCCATCTTCCATGACATGATAGAAAAGACAATGGAAGTCTTCATGGACGACTTTTCTATCTTTGGGGATTCATATGACCAATGCCTCGATAACCTTGAACGAATGCTATCCCGATGTGAGGAAACTAACCTCGCCCTTAATTGGGAAAAATGTCATTTCATGGTAACGGAAGGAATAGTACTCGGTCACAAGATCTCAAGCGAAGGAATGGAAGTGGATCGAGCCAAAATAGATACCATTTCTAGATTACCACCTCCATCCTCCGTGCGAGCTATCAGAAGTTTCCTAGGGCATGCCGGATTCTATAGACGATTTATCAAAGACTTTTAAAAAATCTCAAGGCCTCTAACGAAGTTACTTGAAAAAGATGCTCCTTTCATCTTTGACAAGGATTGCAATCAAGCATTTCTCACCTTAAAAGAAATGTTAGTCAATGCACCCATCATGATAGCACCTGATTGGAAATTTCCTTTCAAAATCATGTGTGATGCTAGTGACTTTGCAGTTGGAGCTGTCTTGGGACAAAGAAAAGAAAAGCATTTCCACCCAATCTATTATGCTAGTAAAACACTTAATGATGCACAAGAAAATTACACAACAACTGAAAAAGAGTTGCTAGCTGTGGTATTTGCTTTTGATAAATTTCGTTCTTATCTTGTTCTTTCTAAAACTATAGTCTATACAGACCATGCAGCCATTCGATATCTCTTCAAGAAGCAAGACGCAAAACCACGTTTGATTAGGTGGATTCTTCTCCTCCAAGAATTTGACATTGAAATTAAGGACAAAAGAGGAGCAGAAAATACCGCAGCAGATCATCTTTCACGCTTAGAAGACCCAGCTTTAGAGGCAACCAGGGATGAGCAAATCAACGAAAAATTTCCAACTGAGTCCCTGGAAATGGTGGAATACAAGGAAGAACCATGGTACGCCGACTATGCTAACTACCTAGCTAGCGGTATAGTCACAAAAGGGTGGCCACATCATCAAAGAAAAAAATTCTTTGCCAATGTGAAACACTACTTTTGGGAAGATCCATATCTTTTCAAAATGTGTGCCGACCAACTCATCCGACGATGCGTACATGGTAGTGAAGCACGAAGAATTCTCCTCCATTGTCATGAAGGTCCATACGGAGGACATCATGGTGCTGCTAGTACCGCACGAAAGGTATTCGATTCAGGATTTTATTGGCCAACCATTTACAAAGATGCCCAAAGTCTTGTAAAAACATGTGATGCTTGCCAAAGAACAGGTAATATTTCTTCCAAAAATGAAATGCCACAAAATGGCATTCTTGTTTGTGAAATTTTTGATGTGTGGGGACTCGACTTTATGGGACCTTTCCCACCATCGAAAGGAAACAAATATATACTTGTGGCAGTAGATTACTTGTCTAAATGGGCCGAGGCCGAGGCACTTCCAACAAATGATGGAAGAGTCGTGGTAAGATTTCTGAAAAAATTATTCTCTCGTTTTGGCACACCTAAAGCTTTAATAAGTGATAGAGGTACCCATTTTTGCAACCATCAACTTGAAATTTTTTTAACAAGATATGGGGTCTATCACCGGGTTTCAACAGCATATCACCCTCAAACAAACGGGCAAGCCGAAGTGACTAATAGAGGTTTAAAACGAATACTCGAAAAAACCGTAGGGTTAAATAAAAAGGAATGGGCTGATAAACTAGATGATGCGTTATGGGCTTTTCGAACTGCTTATAAAACAACAATAGGTACAACCCCATATAAGCTAGTCTAGGGAAAAAGTTGCCATTTGCCAGTAGAAATTGCACACAAAGCCTACTGGGCAATCAAAAATGTAAACTTGGATTTAGAATTTGCTGGTAAAAATCGATTTTGTCAATTAAATGAATTAGACGAACTTAGGAATTATGCATACTCAAACTCTGAAATTTATAAGGAAAGAATGAAAAATTTGCATGACAAACATATTAAACCTAATGAATTTCGGGTAGGGGATCTAGTTCTTTTGTTTAATTCACGACTTCGATTGTTTCCTGGTAAATTAAAGTCTAGGTGGTCAGGACCTTTTTCCATCACCCATATTTTTCCACACGGTGCAGTAGAAATTAAATCTCGAAATGGGCCCCCATTTAAGGTCAATGGCCAACGGCTGAAACTCTATCAAGGATTCATTGAGGATGAAGAAGAAGAGATCTCGCTTCAAACGGTGGAAGAATAAAAACATCATACCTAGTAAGTTACGAACGATTGAGACGACAAAATAAAGCGGTAAGTTTTCTAACCATAGCTTATGGGGAAAAGGGGCACTCACACGGGCACTAAAAAAAAAATTTATTTTCAAAACTTTGCTCGGCACGAGGCCGTGTCCGCTGGACACGGGGCCGTGTCCGCGCTGCAGTCGGGATAAATCCCCTTTTTCAAAACAGTTACTTCATTCCACACGCCCCGTTTCCCCGAAAAAGCTCTGGTTTCAGGCGATTTTTCGCAGAATTTCAACGTCTCCTGTCGCTCTAACAACATCAAGGTATGATTCTATCACTTTTAGTAGTTAGATTAGTTACTTGCATGTAGTTAAAACACCAAAAATTTGGGAAAAATCTAGGGTTCTTGAAGTTCATCCGGATTGAACCTCAAATTTTTGTTTAGATCCGTTTGCATTTAGTTAGATTAGTGTTATGGGAAGTAAATACACTTGTATTGTTCACAGATTTACCCGATTTCTCACAAAAAACCCCAAACCCTTGTTTTTGAACCGAAAAGGATAAAATTGATAGGGTAAACGGGATATTTTGGGAAAAACGGCACTTAGGGTTTCATTTTCGGGGGAAACCGCACCTATTGGACCAAAAATTTTCAAGTTTTCGAAACCGGGTCGAAAAATTAAATTTTTGAGTAACAGACGCCTGGACACGGGGCCGTGTCCGCTGGACACGGGGCCGTGTCCGCTGGACACGGGGTCGTGTCCAGCCCACTGTTTGCAGTTTTGTCCGAAAAATATTTCTGTTTCATGCTAACTTTTGGTGTACTCTTACAGATGGCTAGGAAGTTCACAAGATTTAACGCCAATGAGCACGATGCAAGAGCTCGATATGAGATTCTTCAAACAAGGCCGGAGGAATACCCAAGACAAGCATGCACAGACTTACTAACCTTGGTGAATCAAATTGACCGTTTCAACAACATTGTCACAGGACCACTCAGAGTCGCCTTAACAACTCGACTCCGTTCCGTCCACGAATGCACCTTGGAATTCTATAGCACATTCACATTCAACTCAAGGTGTGACCCATTCGACAATGATGGGGTATCATTCAGATGTGGCGGAACAATGTATTCAATCTCTATGGCTCAGTTCGGATCGATTGTCGGGTTGTATGCGGAAGAGGATGCGGGAAACGAAGAAAATACCGGAGGAATGAGAGAAATAGGTTAAAACGAACGCCAAGCCATTTGGGCTCAGATTAGTGAAGGGTACTACAATCCGAGTAGCACTAAGAGTACGAAGTTGAGGGATCCGCTTTACAGATACATTCATAGGCTCCTTGGCTACTCTCTTAGCCAAAGGCATGATAGCAGTGGCGTCGTTGGGTTAAGAGATTTGGTTGTCCTCCATTGCATCCACAACCGTAGGCCGCTCGATGTTCCGTTCCTCATGCTCCGAAACATGCATCACAACCGCCTTGCTAGTGCACCGACTCCTATTTTCTTTGGGGGATGGGTGTACCGTCTCTTCAAGCACTTCACCCACATACCTAGGTCATTTGAGAGGAGCCCTTGGTCGGGTAGGGTAGATATACACATCTGTCGCTCAATGAACCTAATTTATGAAGCTGAAGATGGGTCGGTGAGCTTTCAAAGGACGCAAGGTCATGCATGGAACCCGCAAGAAGCACTTGTCCTCCCCGCTCCGCAACATCATCAATACCAATACCAACCCCACGGTGATCCGGGTCAATCCTCCTCGGGAGGCGGTTTTCCTAACTTTCAAAGTTTACATGATTTGATGCAGGAAAACCTCATGTGCACCAGGAACACCTACAATATGGCAAGCAACACGTACAACCGGGTTGGGGCGATTAAAAGAAACATAACCGATATCCAAGATGATATTGGATATATCCGAGACCACATTGCAGGCCATGGAGGGGATGATGATGATAATGATGATGATGACGATGCCATGGAGTAAGCGGAAAGAGCGGAGGAAGAAGCGGTTGGTTGATGACTCCCCAGGTTAACCCTTTTCTATCCTGAACAATTTGAGGCCTGCGTGCCAAGTGTTGAACAATTTACTTTCCCTAACTACTTTTATTTTCTGCATTTATTTTTCTTTTAACTTTGTTGACTTGGATGTTAAACTTGGTAAAATTAGGATGTTTGCTATGTTTTGGTGGAGTGTTCATTGATTAAACAGGTACATACGAGGCTTGGAGTGCTAAGCCTCAGCACTTCTAGGACCAGGATGGAAAAACCGGGGGAAGAAACCTGTTTTTCAGGCTTACAGACTGTCCACACGGGGACGTGTCCAGCCAACACGCCCCCGTGCCCACTCTCCTGGACCTTCTGTTTGTTTTTTATTCTGCAGACCTTGTCAGACACGGGGCCGTGCCTAACCAACACGCCCCCGTGTTCGCCTTCTGTAAGTTTTCCTTACTGGCAGTTCGCCACGGGGTCGTGTCCAGCGGACACGGGGCCGTGTCCAGACTGCCAGTAAGACAAAATCTTTGCTTTTTACACCTTTTTACGCATTCAATCAACCTAAAACTTATTTTTGGGACACATTGAGGACAATGTGTAATTTAAGTGTGGGGGGGATGCTAAAACCTTGAATTTTGCAAGTCCTAAATACAAGCCTTACACAAAACTCTATTGGAACCGCTAATCACCCCAAATTTTTTTCAAAAATTTCATTTTTTTTTTGTCTAGGTTTAACTCGGGAAATTCAAGTTCTCAAAAAGGTTATATTTTTACAAATTTACAACCGATAGCGTAGTGATAAAAAGAACCAACATAAGAAAATTATGAAACGGCATGACAAGCTTAGTTAAAATTTGATTATATATACTTGATCACATAAAAACCCATTCCCACAAAAGTGAGTTTTGAGCCTTTATTGAGCATACAATTACATATCATTAAACTAAATGCACATTTTTCGTTTCTTGTGTGAATAGCCGCTTGGTTCTTACGACTCTAGAACTTGCCATGACGATACATTCCCGGTCCTTATCAACTTAAACCCGAGTAAGTAAATGATGGAGGCATTAGGACTAACCCTTTTTATTTTTTCTACACAATTATTTTTCCTTTTCTTTTACCACCTTCCCAAAAAAATCCCCCTAGTTAACCCCTTTGAGCCTAAACCTTTTCATTTCATCACCCAAACCAAAACCCTTTTACCCACCAAAACCTTTTTCATTTTTAACCCTTTGTTTTAGTAACAAGTTCGGTTTTTCGTAGGATCGAAAAAAAAAAGTGTATTGATGATGAAGCAAAAGATAAACAAACAAGTTCATCAAAAACAACTTTGTTTGAATAAAAGCTTCATCAAAATAAAAAGTTACAAAAATAGAAAGTCTTACGAAAACCGACACTTGTTACGCTTTTCGCCCTTTTTCTACTAACCACTAACCCAACCACCTACCTTTAACCCTAGCCTAACCCTTAACCCACAAAGTCCTCTTGATATTTACAAAGGTATAAAAGTTAAAAAGGAGGAGGATTGATTGCTTGGCAAGCTTATGGTAGGAATATGTTCCATGCCACTCTCGAGTGATTCACTAAAAATACACCTTCGGCCGAGTGTGAGTGATTTCTCCCGTGAGGTATGTGAACTTGTGTATAAATGGAATTTTAAAAAGGCATGTTATGCCCAAATAAGTAATTTTTCCTATGAAACGTTCTAAATAAATCATTACGAATAGGATTGTAAATAGATAAAAATAAAACCCAAACAGATCTTGGATTCCCAACACTCTACGACAAGCCAAAACCTTCTCTTCTACCCATTCCATTTGGGAGTGTAAGCCACATATTAAAGAGTTTTGCTTGAGGACAAGCAAAAGTTCAAGTGTGGGGGTATTTGATGTGTGTAAAATGCAACATATAAATTACATCAAATAAGGCATAAAACTAACCCCTTTTAAGTACTAATATTGGAAAAAGAGTGTTTTTGTCTTCCTTTTGTATTTTCAGGATTAAATGAGCTCAAAAACACAAAAGAAGCAAAAAGACAGCTAAATCCAACATAAATACAAGGAAAGGAACATAAGTGGACTGCCCGACCCCTCAACGGCATCTTCCAAAGCAAAATAGAGAAGGCAGAAGACTGAACACGCCCCGTGCTCAGCCAGCACGGGGCCGTGCCCAAGAAGCAGCAGAAAAGACAAACCTATAGAAGCTTCTATTGCCCACCACGGGGCCGTGCCCAGTGAACACGGGGGCGTGGCGAAAGTACAGCAGGCGCATTAATTGTAATTGCGAATTACAATTAATGAGGAGAGAGAGTGTCAGACAGGCACGGGGCCATGCCCAGCGGACACGGGGCCGTGCCCAGCCCTCTGTACAGCCTATAAATAGGAGTGCTTGGTTTCATTTCCACTCATCCCTTGGCACACCACCTCTCTCACACTTCATCCACCACCCACCACCATCACAACACCATCATCCACCACCATCATCCATTGTCCATCATAGAGTGTGTGAGTCGTCTCGGGATCCAAGATTGATCGTAAGAGATCTTGACAATCAAGGCCATGTTTGCCTAAGTCTCTTACATCACTTGGTGAAGACAAAGTGTCTAGTATAATACTTTTTATTTCTAATCTTTTGCACTTTTTATTTGGTTTTGTATTAATGACTTTAATAACTAGTTACTTATGTTGAAGGTGATCTTTCCTTATCGTTTGTCCGTGGTGTCTTGGCATTATTTTACTGTCTATATAAAATAAAGGATTTTCACCATTCATATCTCCACGGTCTATATGGAGGTATGTTGGCTACCTGGTCGGGGGTTAAGGGAACGGTTTGGTAAAGGTCTTGCCATTGTTCAGCGTTTAGAGGTCCTGCAATGGACCTGGGTCAAATTTAGTAGGACCTCCTTCAATGCTTCACGGTATTTGATGGCGGGGGTCCAAACTCTTTGATCCCCTCATAAGTTAACTACTATTAATACTATAACCTGGCTATTTAGGACTGTATCCCTGCTGACTCAGACTACTTAGTCGAGGGTAACGTCACCGCCAAAAGCGGGGCCTACCATAATACTGCATTAATAACTTAATTCATTATCTTCCAATAATCCACCCTTTTAGGATTGTATCCTTGCTGACTCAAACTACTGGGGTGAGGGTAACGTCACCTTCAAAAGAGGGGCCTACTACAATAACTAAGATAATCTCTTAATTATGTGCAAAAGTGCGGAAATAATCAAAGGTTATACTAGATACAAGTCGGAACCAAGTGATTCATCTTGTCTATCTGTTTTTCTTTTTATTTTATTTTCAGCATTTTAGTTAGTTTTTATTTTTCTTAGTTTAAAAACATTTTTCTAAACTTTTTATTTTGATTAGACGTTGAGGATAAACCGGTACTAAAAGCTCTTGTGTCCTTGGACGACCTCGGTATCTTACCAACACTATACTACGCTCACGATGGGTGCATTTGCCCATATGTGTGTTTAGTGTTAGTAAAATATCGTGTTTTATAAATTTAAAACTTGGCTAAAAATAAGTGTTAAAAAGGACTTAAAATATACACCTAATATATATAACACTTCACCGCACATCAATAACGACAATAATAATACATTTATAACACTCCCCCTTGGTTATCAACTTCATACGCTTTGGAGATGCTGCCTCGTTAAAAACCTTGCCAGGAAAACCCAGTGGGACAAAACCTTAGCTAAGGGAAAAAGAGTGCAGTGCGTATCGTCTCCCCCTGATACTTCTAGATCATGTACGTTGCCTCATTAAAAACCTTATCAAGAAAACCCAATGGGATAAAACTTAGTGAAGGGAAAAAGAGTGCAACTTGTGTAAAACTCCCCCTCATTTATGATGTGTATCATTTAAGTAACATATGCCAATCTTCTATGAAAGTTGCTGGAAACTTTTGTAGTAAGAAATTTGTCGCTTAATCTCTTGATGTACAATCTTTTAATGAACACTGATGTATGATCTTCATGTTGCCTCCTCTTGTAAGCAGATACCATAAGATCCATGAATGTGTTTTGTTATAATCCTTGCATTTATAAAACTAACCAAACTTGTTGATGGGTTAGGAAAATATGAACCCATATCTTTCGTACCTTAAGGGTATAGAAAATATATGTTTTACCCATTACACTATCTCTTCACTGTACACGGGTTATATCTTGCAAATGAATTTAATGATATATGTTCGTGTATAACTAGCAAGATATACTAATACAATTTGTATTTGAACTATGGCACTTCATGACCAAGAATCTTTGCTTCTTTGATAGAAGATGATAAAATTCATTTTTCTGTATCAAATATTTGAACTCATTAAATGTACTTACACCATAAGCTTTGTCCATAGGAAAATATCCACCATTGTCTAGATGTATTATGATTGATGGATAGTAATAAAAATGTATGTTCTACATATCGAGCCATAAATTTGCAATACCAACTTTAATTTGCAAATTCTTTGTTTAAATATTTGAGCTCCTTTAGATCTCTTTAGGAGATTCAAAGACATCGTCAACATATACAATACCCCGTACTGTTCTTTTAATGAAAACAAATGGACCAATTATACCATAGGAGTTTCTCTTTTAAAGCTCATCAGTAAGTCGATTATATCACGTTCGACTCTACTATTTTAATCCATACAAAAAAAATTAAGCTTATAAAGATTCATTGTGAGGTTTTGAAATCAATGCCTTAAACATTTGCAATCATTCACATACTTCTTTCCACTTTGACTTGTTATATATGTGCATACACTCTTTATGAGTTTTTTCACATAAACTTCTTCATTGATTTCTATATCATATGCAAAGATGTCTTGAACACTTGCTTCATTTATAAAATCCATGTCGTACAATGCTTGTACATTGTAAATTGAGATACCATAATCACCGAGTACAAGTTTTCTATGTATGTTTCTTGGTGTACAAGAATTACATCCATAAGATGTTATAACTAACGTTATAAGCACTTAAATGCTTTACATTACTCATCAAGAGTTCCAATTATATTCAACGTATTTAAATATGAATTTGTATACAATAATCATATCATTCTCGAGAACTTATTTTACATGATTTTGATAATTTAAATCCTTGAGGGACTTTCATGTAAACTTTTAGTATCAAGTGATACATAACTTTTATAAGACGCATATCAATTCTCTCTCTATATTACCAGATAAATAAAATATTGGAAAGTCATTGCATCCACCACTAAAGAATGTGTCTCATTATAATCAATCATGGGTTTTTGCGAAAATCCTTGTGCACCATATTTGCCTTATCTCATTTAATTTGATTTTCACATGATTCGCATAAATGACCCATTAATATCCAACAAACTTTACAAATTCAGTTGTATGGACTGTTGGTCCGAAAACTTTCCATTTCATTAGAGAATTTAAATCTGCCATACTTTGCGTCTTTCCATTTTGGCCAATCATTTATGTATTTTCATTCATAGGCAGATCTTAAATCTTGATCCTCGTCATTTCATCATTTCAAGCGCTATATTATATACAATAGTATAACAACGTCGATTTTAATTTTGATTCCATACATTTCTAGACATGATATAACTCATCGAGATCTCTTTATTTTTTCAGGTACCTGAGGTTCTTCTTGAACCGTCATGTCTATTGTCTCTTCAGGAGACCTTTTACTACACCTCGACTTGACCAACTTCATAACTTGCTCCAATTTTCGAGGAATTTTATTATTGGAATCAACTAGTCTACCACGCTTTAGGCGTGCAATAGACTCATTACAAAATATGTGGTTGTCCTCTTGGGACACAAATATAACTGAAGCATAAGCAGTTGATTATGTGACTTACTTAGTCACTCTATTTAGGTCAATAAACTTTTCTGGTAATTTGTTCTTTAATATTGGTAAATGAATTATCCTTTGAACTTCGGGTTCACCGTTTATAGTCTGAGGATCAAGATGACATGATAATTCATTCCACTTTTCACTTTCCAACTGCTGTTATCTCCCCCTAATGTTGGGAACATTCATTCACTAAAGTGAAAAACCAATGAGCTGTAAACAAATTTCTCACTAATGGCTTTAAGTATTCAATCATAGATGATTATTTATACCCAACATATTCTCAAACTTTTTAGAAGTCCCATCTTTGTGCGGTGTGGTGGATGAGTTTCAATATATGTTGCACAACCAAAATCTTTGATGAGACATATTTGGTTCCTGACCAAAAACCAACTATATGGGGAGAACTATAACTTAGTGGCTTGATGTGAATTAATGGTACTATATGTAAAATTACATGTACCTAAATGAACTTTTGCTCCTCTCATGATCATTGGCTTTGTAATCAATAGTAAACGTTTAGTGATCATCTCAACAAAGCAATTATTGTATAAACATAAGCTATATGTAGTTCAACATTTATTCCAATAATCATTAATAACTTGGGAATTGAATTCATCGTTATTTCCAAAATAAATATACCAATCTGGAATAATATTCTTGCTATCACATTAGCTAAGCCACAATCACACAAACTTCAGGTTGTGGATTTGATAACCATTTAGACGATGCATCGATTTAAAACACTAAATGGTATCATGTGTAGGATCGGTTTTGACACCGTTCGATTGCGTAACGAACGTTCGACGTGCGGAATCCGTGAACGTACGTGACCGAACACACAAGAACGTACAAATTAACGTGATTCTATTGATATGATGTCGTGTACAAAGCCGTGAATCACGTAGAGAGACTTTCTCTCTCTAGACTTTCTCTCTCTAAGATTATCTCCCTAAACCACCAAATGAACAAAAGTCTTTATCTCTAACCCTAACTCATCTATTTATAGGCCAAGGCTTTAATGAGAAAACTCATTAATTACAGCACTGCCACCTTGCCTTTCTTATCTAAATATTACAATATAAGACTATATTTCTTCAGTTTCAGCTACGGAATCGATTGACGAAGGCGATAGATAGATAATGTGTGACAACTGCCACTTTTCGGTAACTTTCTTACACTTAAAGTACTCATTTTTAACTACATTTTTATGCATTTCGAACACTCGAACTGCGTATTACATAATATACATCTTAGAATACTTATGGAATATTCAATTATGATGCACATGATTCATTTTATTGGTTACCTTTGAAACAATGTAAACAATGCATCGAAACAACTAGAGCAGTATCTAGTAAACTAGCGTGCCGACGAAAACTCAGGATCCAGCGAAACCATCTAAATTACATCTTTAGGACTCAGACGGAAGTCCAACATCAAATGAACATTAAACCCTATATGGGAATGCAAGGGTTTGGTTTAATATACTACCAATGTCCGGTAGCACCGAAAACTGCCGAAAAGCACTAAAAGCGACGATTTCTACACTTTTCCGCAGAAATTCTGCAGAAATCAGCTTTGTAATATTTTTACGACATGTAAAAATATTATTTAACATAGAATTCATGTGAGGATACATTCGGGTATCATCCGAGCCAATAACTACATCAATTCACACAAGTTACGCAACTTAGCGTTCAATTAACATCTAACCGAAACAATTCGAAACGAATATCCGAACAATGTCAAATCTTTTTTTTAATGGTCATCTAGTGTTAATTGGATCATTATGGTATAGTAATGATCATTAAACACCCTCTAAACACTTAAACACTTATACTTACACATTTCCTAAACAATTACCTAAAAAGTTCTAACACTTTTACTAGGTAAATCAAGAAGCAAAAACAAAGGGGACCCCCCCCCCCCCATTCACGGTCATAAGACCTTATGTGGGACCATCCCCTTAATTTTTACCACTTAATTTAATATCTAGATATTTTCATTAGTTTCAAGTGGATAAATGTTGGTGAATTATTACAAGACTTAACCACTAAGTAATACTAGCACTTTACCACTTAATTCATTATTATTCACACAAAACTCTCTCATCATCTTCATCATCCACCAAGAACACCATAAACCCATTTTATTTTATCACCTCTTTTATGATCAATATGATTTTCTATGGAACATAAGAAGATCTAAATCACTTACAAGTTAAAGAAAGGGTTTTCATCCATTCAAGAGTATTCTACCATCAAGATCTTCATCTTTTTATTTCTTAATCATCCTCCAAGATCATCCCTAGCCTAGTGCTAGAAGTAAGCTTCTAGTTTTATTTATTTTTCATACTTATATTATGTTTATGATTGTTATTATAACTAATAATAACTAAATAATCATACATAATAAACATGAAAAATACAAAGAAGCAAAAATAATAATTATGATTTATTTATGCTTGTTTATGTTGTGATCTAAGACTTGTTAGTTTCATATTTGATCTTGTTATGATGATTATGATATGAAGAACTTGTTAGATAATGTTTTAGAAATATGATCTAACAATTATACATGTTTATGTTAAAGGGTTTTTAACATAAAGGACTACTTGGATGATCATAACCTTTAATTTTGTTAAAGTATTTAATGTTTTTCACTAAAAACAATACTTCTACAAAATTATGAAAAGTAACATACAACATGAGATTTTTATAAAAGTTGTTAAAAGTAGAAGTAAACTCGGTTTTTGAACTAGTTAGCATATGTTATGATCATGTTTAAAACCCTACACGATTTAGAGATCATCTTGATAATTTTATGTTATAAAAGTCTCATGTGTTTTAGTTAAGATGTTGGGTAAATTGATGGTGATTTGGAAAAGAAAATGATATATTTATGAAACATGGCCAAATGATTAATACAAAGGTTATATGGCCATTTTTTTTAAGAACCTTATGTTAACAAAACTATCATTTTTTTTAAAAGTCTTTACAAGATTAGAAAGTTGGTCTTTCTAAACATAAAAATTGACATAAATATATATTTTGGTAAAATATATATTTAGTGAACATATCAAGTATGTGCTATGTGTTATTATTTGTATTAGTTATATATACAAGTTAGAGACTTGATAACAATGACACAAATAAATACAAGACATACTCACAACTAAAGACTTACAAGAATACATATAGACACACATGAAAACAACTTACGGACATTCCGAAGGATCGGACACAACTTATGGTCAAATCGGACGACGGACGAATTTATAAACATATCGCCATTCAGAGAACTTACTACGACGTTTAGGCGATCTTCCGACACGGGCACAAAAATTACGTTACCATTAACAAAATTCGGACATCTTGAGACTTATAAAAACTATTATGTTTTTATTTACTAAAAAGTATACTTAGTGAATTTTTATAAAAATGTTTTTATAAAAATGAAAGACTTATATTTACTAGTGGGCTATTTTATACAAATGGGCTATGTTTATACAAATGGGCTATTTTTATACAAATGGGCTTACTTTTCTAAATGGGCTTAATTTCATAATGGGCTTATCAAAACACATGGGCTAAGCCCAATACCAAACATATGGGCCAAGGCCCAATAACATTAAGCCCAATACTATTGAGGTCCAACACTATTGAGGCCCAACACTATTTAAGCCCAACACTATTGAGGCCCAACACTATTGAGGCCCAACACTATTTAGGCCCAACACTATTGAAGCCCAACACTATTGAGGCCCAACACTATTTAGGCCCAACACTATTGAGGCCCAACACTATTGAGGCCCAACACTATTGAGGCCCAACACTATTTAGGCCCAACACTATTTAGGCCCAATACTATTTAAGCCCAATAACATGAATTCTTGGGCTAAGCCCAATGACATATAATTATTAAACATTACAATTATACAATTTACTTATACAAGACACGAAACCAAGAAGACAAGACCCGATGATACAACTCACAAGAGACAAGATTACACATATATATATATTTGATGAAATATATATATAACGGTTTAACAATTCGTGCATCTAATACACAGTTCAACGAACAACAAAGACATACAAGTCTTACACATATTTAAGACACAAGACTTGTACTCAAGTCATTTATAAAGACCGAAGTGTCTAACAAATATAAGAACATTTGTAGGTCGCAACACTATTCAAGACGACCACGCGTAAGATCACAGACACTTATCATTCACGGACGCAATACTGTGAGTTCATGTCCCCTATTCATTTTAAATGCTTTACAACTTTACAACTATCGGGGAAAATACATGTTCAATTGTATGTTAAGTCATGGAATGAAACACCTTAGATCATGTGCGATTAGGGTCATACATCTAAGCACCATTAATCCAGTTTGGACCTAGGTACAGAGGGTTAGATCTAATGGGTATTGGCGAGCCCCACTCTTGGTCGTGGACCCATACAGAAGAGTGCGTTTGTGTCCCAGTCGATAGTAGTCGACATGAAATCGTCTAGGTTTGGATTGCTTCCTAATTCGTCACACATATTAATGTCCTCGCGAAACATTAATGATCAACGATTTCATTGATTCTTTACATACTACATCATTACATACAGATACATTTTATACAACTCACATTTTATGGATACAGTTTATACAACTCACATTTTATGGATACAGTTTATACAACTCACATTTTACAGATACATTTTATACAACTCACATTTTACAGATACATCTCATACAACTAAACTGCATGAACTCGCTCAACTTTTGTTGATGTTTTCTGTTGGTGCACTTGTGTCTGTACTTTGTCTGTATTTTGTCATGATATAAAACGATGTCTTTTGTTAGTCTTATTTACGTCTTAGGTGTGTTAATATGTGTGTTTGATGTAAGTTTGACCAAGTCAACCATCCTCCTGGTTTGACTTGGCCAAACAGTTAGAACATGGTTTGTAATATGTTGTGTCGAAGGATGAGTCATCGAAGGATGAGTCATCGAAGGATAAACCTTCGATGGATGTAGATGGACCTCGAAGGATATCATCCTTCGAGGTACATGTGGATCTTTCGATAGTTTTCAGTTCGATAGATGATCCTTCGACCAGACGACCTGGTTTGGGTATATATACTCATGTAATGTGTTCACTTCAGAGTGTGTGAGTGAACTTAGTCTTGTAGAGAGCGTATTTTCAGTTTGGTCAAGGGCTGTAACCGTGTCCACTGAAATACAAGAGAAAACTTTGATATCTCGTGTGTCTACCTTTCTCTTTGTAGCTTGTGTTCTCATATAAACTACCGGTTTGCATTCTAGCTTGGATTCCACACTTGCTAGTGTGTTTAACATAACAAGGATAAGGTTTAACCTCAACCTCCGAGGGACCTACAAGTGGTATCAGAGCCGTGGCTCTTTTCCTTGTTAAAAACCGAGTTTATACAAGACTTTGGAGTGTTTGGACAAAAACTCACATGGTTTAGCACCCGTTTTTAGTGTTTTTCTCGCATTTCTAGACATAAAAACGTGTTCTAAACTAACCGGGTGTGTTAAAGGTCGGGTTGGGTAACTTAAAAACTTGTTTTTAAGAAGTTTGGTAATTTCCGGCCAAATTCCGGCTTACTCCGGTGACCGGTTTTCTGGATAAGAACCTTCTTTTTAGGTAATATTTTATTGGTCAAATCTGTTTTGGTAGAAAGTATGGCCTGAACATACCTTCTGCCGAAAGTTTCTCTACCAACCAATCACCTTTTCACCAACCTGTCAACTTTTGTCAACTGTGTCAGTTCAGATCGAAGGATATCCTTCGAAGTCGAAAGATCATCCTTCGAAGTCGAAAGATCATCTTTCGATCAAAGGAGGTTCGATAGATAATCATCCTTCGAACATCCTTCGAAGTCTGTGACTTATCCTTCGATCCTAGGAATCTTTTCGAAGGATATATCTTTCGATCTACAGTTCTTATTCGAAAGATAAGGATCCTTCGATTGGAGAGTCTTTCAAAATCATTGTTCGAAACTCAACAGTGATCTTTCGAACACTGTTGATCCTTCGAACAAGTTCTGTTCCTTCGATCCTAGTCTGTTTAAGTTTAACAAGTTTGTGTTTTTCAGGTCTTTCGATCAAGGATCCTTCGGCTGGTTGTTATCATTCGAGATATTAACATAGTTTGTGAAAATTAAAAAAAAAAAAGGAAAACTTGTTTTCAAATTTTAAATCAATTTTCACTTAATATATTAATTTTCTTTACAAAATGGGAACAAACGGTCAGTGGGATCCAACCGCGTGGACTCAAACAACTTTGACTCCACAATCATCAGCTACGCAATCATCAGCTACGCAATCTGCGTCAGATTTCAACAAAACTGCATGGATGCAGGCTATTGCCCCACCTCAAGCTGCAATGATAACTGCAAATCAATGGGCATTGGTCACAAATCAAAGCAGCAGCATTCAAGCAATGATGCAGAACGACAGTGAAACTGGTACAAGCACAAAACCGCCAAAGCTAAATCACATCAATGATTGGGGATGGTGGAAAGAAAGGCTGAGAACTTATGTTCAGGGGCAAGGTCAAGATCTATGGATGTGCTTCTTCACCGCATTTGACAATGATTTGGAAGTTGCAGGATCTAATCCACAAACTTACAGCACTATGTCTGAAGATGATAAGAAGAAATTTGAGTTAGAAAAGAAAGCATTCATGATTCTCACACAAGCTCTTCACAGAGACATTTACCACCAGTTTGTTTACTGCACGACTACTAAAAGCTTGTGGGATATGCTCACGTTACGATGTGAAGGAAATGCTCAATCTAGAAAGATCAAGCAAGAATTACTGAAGAAAGAGTTTGAAGGATTCACGTGTATGGAGAATGAGACTTTGGCAGAGTTATCTACAAGGTTCCATCACTTGTTGAGCGAGATGTTTGCTTTTAGAGTCACTGCCACTCCACAAGAAATGGTGAAGAGATTCGCTGATAGCTTACCAGCAAAGTGGAGCAGTTATCTTGAAATTCTCAAAGAAAATGGTGTTCTAGACACAATCACCGTTTATGAGTTAATTCAAAAATTGGAGAACAAGGATGTAGAAGAAAAGCTTAAGGCAAAAAGAACACTAACTCCTCAAAATCCAGAGATGTACTATGGGATTGCAGGAGGTATCAGTGGAGAAAAACCAGCCTCTCAACATGCGAAGCTTCAAACAGCGTTCATCTCAAACACCGGACCTTCCACAACAAATCAGTTTGATCCTTCAGCATACACGATGTATTCAAGACCAGATTCTTCTTCTCTACAACAGGATGTGCAACCGACAGCTCAGCAATTCACACCACCGCCTTTCTTAGACCCAAGCAGAGCTCATCAGCAACAACCGCAACAGCAAGGGTTTTATGGAAGCTCTTCAAACTTTCAAGCCACTTCCAATCCGAACACAGTCAGATTAGACACTTCCAACTTTTCCAAAGTCAGTGTTGAAATAGCCAAGGAGCATATGGAGATGTTGAACACCTTGGTTAGTGCTTATTGTGGATTGGTCGCAGGTCAGATTGGGAATATCAATCTAACCAATGAAGATTATCAGCAAGTGGATAGAGAAGAGTTTGAAATGATGGATATCAAATGGGCTCTTGCTAGTGCAATTCGAAGAGCAAAGGAGTTTATGGAAAGGACGGGGAGAACCAACTTGAATAGCAACAACAACACCAAGTATGGTTTTGATAAGAATGCTGTCACTTGCTTCAATTGTGGTGAAAAGGGTCACTTCAAGCGGGAGTGTCAGAAGCCACCTAAGCAAGGAAATCAGAATCCCTTCAGGAATCAAGGACAGCCACAACAGCAACTGAACAACAATTCTGATAGATCAATAGTTCCCGTTGGAGGAAATGTATCTGGATCCACAAACACTAATCCCCACAGAGGATTGGTTGTTCAAGCTGATGAAATCTGCAATTGGAACCTTCAGCTTGGAGAATGAGGAAATGGTGGAACAGCATGTTATGCTAAAGTGATTGAGAAGGTAGTAGAACCCGTGTCTGCTGGTGAATCTTCAGAAGATGAAGATAGTTCGGGTTATAGTGGGAGCATGGATGGGGAATCACTTGATGCTGGTGATTTATCAAGTGATGCTTTAGATTTGGAAGTTGATGAGTTTTTGACTGAAGCTGAAGCATTATGCAAGAGGAGATCTATTCTCTGCCAGAAATCTGCTGGAACTTCCGAGAAGCTTGCTCAGTTCTTCTCTGAAGATGGATCTTTTTCTTTTCATACAGCCTTTATGGCTCACGTAGAAGGTCAGACTTCTCAGGTATGTGATACTAATTCTGACTCTATTTCTGTTCCTATTGAATGTGCAAAGTGTTTAAAATATGCTGAAAAGGAAAGTCAGTTTGAAATCACATACAAACACAATCAAGAATTGATTGTAGATCTTTCTAAAGCAACTGAAGCTAACTTGTTTTTAACCAGAAATGAAAAGGAATTTAAAGCAACAATTGCGTCATTAAGACATGATGTTTCAGAATTACAAAAGGCTGTTTTGCGAAAACAACATGCTAACAATAACCTTATTGACACAATTGAAAAGCAAATGGTAGAGTTGGCAACAGCTCGATGTGAATGTGAGACAATTAAGCAGAAACTGGAAAGCTATTCCAATTCCCGCTATGTATTGGATCACATCATTGACGTTCAAAAGAAAAAGGGGGATGCAACATGTATTGGATTCAAATCATGTCCTCCCCCAATGAATCACAATTACTCCAAATTGCCTGATGACAAGGATATGCCCCGTTTTGAACCTACTGTGCCACTCGGTCTAGATGACTTTGCAGCAGGCCTCGGGTTCACAACTGGTACATCATCCTCAGGTCAATCAGAATCTGAGAATGTGACAGATTCATCGTGTGTTAAGGGACAGAGTCCTCCCATTGTTGAGGATTTTGATTCTTCGGATGATGAATCTGAAGAAATTGTGAAACAACAGTCTAACTCGGTTACAACAGATATTCCAATCGAGAATCACATCCTGTGTGATCCACCAGTGAAACCGAGTAAGACTAAAATGTCAAAAGCAATGGAGTCCCTTGTATCTAGCCGTGAAGGGAATAATTTGTTGTACACGTGATGTGTCTAAAATTATACACATCTTATGCATCAAATTCCTTACAATTTAATCTGTTTGAATATGGTTTTCCCGCAATATTGGTATTTATTTAGTTAAATGTTATATTTACAGGAATTAGCGAAATAATCGAAGATTATGCGAGAAAACGGTACAAAATCGGTGAAGGAAGCATTACATGAGGAAACGTGCCGAAGAAAACGAAAAATTCACCTTGGAGTCAAGCTTACGGACCGTAAGCATCATAACCTTACGGTCCGTAAGGTAGGCGGCTTCTAGAAGCGGATCAGGTCAATCTTACGGACCGTAAGCATCATAGCCTTACGGTCCGTAAGGCTTTGTCGGCAGCCGTCACTACGTCCAGACATGGAGCAGTTGAACGAATTCTACACACGTGGGCTTACGGACCGTAAGCTTCACAGCCTTACGGTCCGTAAGGAGTGTCGGCGCAGCGGATGTTGACTAACAAGCTTACGGACCGTAAGCTTCACAGCCTTACGGTCCGTAAGCTAGTCCCCAGCACCAAAAATCTCACCTATAAATAGGCCTGCACTTGTAACTCGTAAACACACCTTCCAAGCTCGGAAATATCACGTAAAAGCCTGCTATCAGGCGACATTAGGCAGCTGGATGTGTCAAGGAAGTACCACGGAGCTCTCGGGAAGTTTAGAGGCGTTCGGTTCTAGTCCTAATCGACCCGAGTTCGGTAAATATTTGTTTTTCAAGTTTTGTTTAAGTGTGTTATTGTGTAATATGTTTAGTTAAATTTGTAAACTACCTGGGTTATGATGAACTAGATAATTGTAATTTATATTTGAAGTAATTTTAGTTATTTGGTGTGATTTACATGATGTATTGTTGAACTTGTCTTTATTCTGTCCTTTAATTGTTTACAACTTGATTATTGAAATTAGTAACTTTAAACCATATTACTATTTCAATCTGAATTGTTAATCTTTTGAATATCAGTTCGGGCCTTGTCTTTTCGATAAAAACATTAACTTTCGATTAACAAGATAATCAAGTGTTAAAATTAAACCAATTAAAGATGCAAACTTACTTGGTAATTAGAAATAGTTCCAGGTATGCTAGGTTATTAGCTAGCCGTTGTTGGGTAAATTTGGGTGACCGATAACTCGGATTCATTTACTTTTTCGCGTCTAGGATTTCCTAGGATTTCAATGTTTCAATAATACTTCTGCTTTGCGTGTTTAAAAGATCGTCCCACAACTTAGTCTCTGAGGTTCCAACGGTTGGATTCACGTAGGATTTGGTATCGATAGCTCGAATCGGTTTGTTCTAGCACTTCACATTTAGTCTTAATCTTTTGTTTAAGTTGCATCTCTAACGGGGGATTAATCAATTGATAAAGATACTTAACTGTTATTATTGTCAAATTAGCATTGCATGATTCTAGGGATTCTAAACCCAGGTAGTTCGTTTATTATTTGTAAAACTCTGTTTATGTGATTGTTTTACTTTGTTTGCATTTATTTGTGTTTATTTGTTTTATTTTTATTGTTTTGTATTATTATTAAAAAAAAAATCAAAATTCAATTTAAAACAAACTTTTAAAATCCAACTTTATAGTCGATAAAGGTTTATTATCTAAAGTTTGTATATAGTGTCCACGGATTGATATCCGGTCTTGCCATCTACACTACACCGCGACCGGTGCACTTGCCGATTGTGTGTGGTTTAGTAGCAATTCCATTTTAAAACTTGTCACGAAATCAAATTAATTAATCATATAATCACAGCACGTTTCGCACACACCAACACGCTCAAAGGAGATAGCAAAATCTACTCTAACAAAGATTTTCCAATTAAAAATGTAAATCAAGATTTAATTGAGCAAATTTTTTAAGGATGCACTGATAAGTTTTTGGGGAACAAAAGTGGCAAAGTTACCGTCACTCAATGTGATCCAATTCCATGTGAACAAATTAGAAAACAATACGGAAACCAAAAACTACCAATTGAGCGAAAACAACAAGTCAACTCCGGAAAGGGTAAGGTACAGGGAAAGAAGGCTCAGAACAAGAATGTTCAAGCACCTAAAGTTCAGCAGCCTAAGACTGAACAACCAAAGGTTCAACAACCTAAAGTTGAACAGTCTAAGGCTACTCAACCTAAGGCTGCACAACCTAAAATTCAACAATCAAAGGTTGAGCAACCTAAGGTTCAACAACAAAAGGTGCAAAACAAAAGAGCTCCTGTTACGAAACGAGAACCGAAAATGAACTTTGTTGGATCCACGGGTTCAGACAAACTTGAAACATTTCAGGATAAATCTAACGTTGATTTTGTAAAACAAGTTAGAATTTTAAAACGAAATGATCAGAATAATTACACCCAACACACCAACGGATGTGATTTAGGTCCAAGCACGTCTAGATCACAAAGTTCATTGTCTGGTTCTCCGTCTGGTCATCAACATGTTTCTCCGAAGTTTGTAGAGCGGAGAACATGTTTTGAATGTGGGACAGATGGGCATATTGTAAGATATTGCCCACACGTGCAAAAGCTGAAGTAAAAAACGAGTGCTCCCCAAGAAATCGATTACCGAAAACGATCAGTTTCCCCGAAACAAGACCCACGTGTCTTGAAAGAAAGGGAAAAGAAGTTAAAGCAAAAGAATCAAAAGGTAATTGAAAAGGCCTTAAAATCAGAGGTCAAAGAAGAAAAACCTGTACAAGCAAAATCTGAAACTGTAAAACCAGTAAATGCTAAAACAATAAATTCAAATACTGGTAAAGGACAAACAGCTTGGAAGCAAAAGCAGGTAATTCAATCAGGGGGAGCACCACAGGTTCTTTTTCCTAATCATCAAGTGATTGAAATCACTTTCCTTGATGATCAAGGACGACCCAAGTCCACAAAGGCTTGGGTCCCCCTCTCAAACTGATAAGTTAATTGCATGTGCAGGCGGCTCCAGGAGGAACTATTAATAGTCATTGGATTGTTGATAGTGGGGCTTCCAGGCATATGACGGGCGACTATCGTCTTCTTTTCGATGTGCGAAGTATAAGAGGAGGATATGTTGCGTTTGCTGGAGACAAAGGAGGGTATATCACCGGCGAGGGAATGATCTCAAATGGAGTTGTGAGTTTCGACAAAATCAATTATGTGCAACAGTTGGATCACAATCTCCTGAGTGTTTCTCAGATCTGCGACAAGAAGTTCACCGTGCATTTTGATGATGCCGGTTGTTATGTGCTGAAGCCAGGATTCAAGATTCCCGAAGAATGGATTCTCTTATCAGCACCAAGAGTTAATGATTTGTATGTCCTCGATATGAGCCAAGCAATAACCAAGTCCAAACAAGTTACTTGCTTTATTTCAAAAGCCACTGAAAAGGAGACGATCTCTTGGCACAGATGGATGGGTCATATTCACCTCAGAAAAATGAATCACCTTGTCAAAAACAATCTGGTGAGAGGTGTCAATGTGAAGAATTTTCAACTTCAAGATGTCTGTGTGCCGTGTCAGAAAGGGAAGCAGATCAAGAAATCACATCCATTGAAGAAGGTTAACACCGTAAACATGCCACTCGAACGTCTGCATATGGACCTTTTCGGCCCAGTCAAACACAAGAGTGTGCACGGGGAAGTTTTCTGCTTGGTAGTCACTGATGACTATTCAAGATTTTCATGGGTTGCTTTCATGGTCCACAAGAGCGAGACTCCAGAAATTCTAAAGAATTTGATCACCTTGTTGGAAAATCTTTATAATCTAAAGGTGAGGCGAATTCGAAGCGACAACGGAACCGAGTTCAAAAACAGGGTTATGGATGAATTTTGCACTGCAAAAGGAATCCTTCATGAATACAGCTCTCGGTACACGCCACAACAAAATGGAGTCACTGAAAGAAAGAACAGAACCTTAATTGAGACTGCAAGAACCATGTTGGTTGAGTCTCAGCTTCCAGTTCGATTCTGGACTGAAGCTGTTGCCTCGGCTTGCTACACGTTAAACAGGGTTCTCACAGTGAAAAGACATGGCAAAACGTGCTTCGAACTCCTACACAAGAAGACTCCTGACTTGGAATATCTAGAACCTTTTGGTGCACCATGTACCATGATTGAGCCTGACGGGAAGGTTGGTGCCAAAGCTATCGAAGGTTACTTCCTTGGGTATGCTACTCCTAATCTGCGAGTATGGAACCTGACTACCAAGAAGATTGAAGAGTGGGGTGAAGTAAAAGTTCAAAGATATTCTAATCCACCGAAGCCTTCTGGAGATCCATGGATGTTCGATTATGATGGTCTTTTCGACTCATTCAATCTGCCGACATTTGATGATGACAATGTAATTGCTCAAATGTTGTCTGAAAGCGAGAATGCGACTGGCTCTCAGTTAGTTCGCCCGATCATTGTTGACTCACAAGCATCTTCTTCTGTCAACAATCTCGTTTCAAATGAGGTGTTTAATGATGCTGTCGACTACAATTTGTCATCGGAAGATGAGGAGTATGTTGATGCAAATGATGGTGAAGCACGGGGTCCGGTTCAAGGTACTTCAGAAGCAACGGATCCAGTGTCTGCGCCAATTGTCCAAGAAGAAAATGCATCATCTTCTACAACTCAACAGCTTCAGAATGATATCGGGAATTTAAATATCAATAACTTAAGGACCAATGTTGACATTCCTCTAGTTCCTGAAACCCGAATTCATAACATTCATCCTCAGCAGAATATTATAGGTGATGTTCTCAGTGGTGTAAGGACAAGGAATCAAATCAGAAATAACGAAAATGCTGGCTTGTATGCTGAGATACGAGAATCGGGACAACAAAATGATTGGTCTTTCGCCTGCTATGTTAGCCAAGAAGAGCCTAGATCTTGGAAGAAGGCATTGAAAGATGATTCCTGGGTGGAAGCCATGCAAGAAGAACTTTAGCAGTTCGAGAAGTTGGGCGTATGGAAATTGGTTGATAGGCCCGACCACTACAAGAAGATCGGAACTCGTTGGGTGTTTAAGTGCAAGAAGGACGATCGTGGGATTGTTGTCCGAAACAAAGCAAGGTTAGTTGTTCAAGGCTTCAGTCAGATAGAAGGTATTGACTACAATGAAGTGTATGCACCTGTTGCTCGTCTGGAGGCTATTAGAATCTTTCTAGCCTACGCATCCTTCAAGAAATTCAAGGTGTACCAGATGGATGTTAAAAGTGCATTTCTTCACGGAGTAGTCGAAGAGGAAGTATATGTCGAGCAACCACCGGGGTTTGAAGATCCATTACATCCTGACAGAGTTTTACTACTTAACAAAGCGTTATATGGTCTTCATCAAGCACCTCGAGCCTGGTATGAGACACTGTCTACCTACCTGCTGAACAACGGGTTTAGACGGGGTTTGATCGATTGTACCCTCTTCATCAAAGAAAAAGGTAAAGATCTTCTGTTGGTACAGGTATACGTCGATGACATTATCTTTGGTTCTACTGATGATAAGTTATGCAAGGAATTTGAGAAGGTGATGCAAGATCGATTCGAGATGAGTGCGATGGGTGAAATGACGTTTTTCTTGGGTTTGCAAGTTAATCAGTCCGAATCTGGAATTTTTATCCATCAAACCAAGTACGTCGGAGACATCTTGAGCCGGTTCCAGATGTCCGATTCAAAGCCAATTTCTACTCCTCTTCCGCAGAATCACGGGATTACTCCGGATGAAAAAGGGGAAGCTGTGGACTCTTCGCTTTATCGTGCTATGATTGGATCTTTAATGTATCTCACCGCATCAAGACCCGACATTATGTATCCAACGTGCCTTCTCGCCAGATGCCAAGCGAATCCGAAGGTCTCTCACTATGCTGCTGTCAAAAGGATTTTTCGTTATCTGAAGGGTTGCCCTGACACCGGGTTATGGTACCCTAAGGATGATAACTTCGATCTCAAGGCTTACAGTGATTCTGATTTCGGCGGCTGCAAGAAAGATGGCAAATCAACTACAGCAGGATGTCAGTTCTTAGGCAATCGCCTAGTCACTTGGCAGTGCAAGAAGCAGACATGTGTGGCTACGTCTACATGTGAAGCGGAATACATTGCTGCGTCTAGTTGCTGCTCCCAGGTTCTATGGATCCAACAACAGATGCGGGACTACGGTTTTGAATTCCTAACTACTCCTATTTATGTTGATAATGAAGCTGCTTTACAGATCACTAGAAATCCTGTACAGCACTAAAAAACGAAGCACATCGATATTAAATATCACTTCATACGTGATTGCTTTGAAAAGAGACTTATCGATGTGGTTCACATTCATACCGATCACCAACGTGCCGACCTTTTTACCAAAGCATTTGATAAATCAAGATTCGATTATTTACTTTAGGTAAACGGCATAAAGGTGAAGCAAGAGTAATCGACATCGGGAAATCGTTTTTGTATATATTTTTCAAAAAAAAAAAATCCAAAAATATGTTTTTACTTTATTTTATTTTTGAATTTTAGGGGGAGAAAATTCAGAAAAACACAAAAACAATAGAAAAACAAAAATGAGTTTCTTGGTAATATAAGAGAAAATGATATTACATCAGAGGTCGGTCGAAACATGTTTCTAGAAATCAAAAGAAAAGAAAATGATAAGTAGCTCTACTAATGATGTACCGGTAGACTCACGATCATCTTAAAGTATGCAGGAGATATAAACATAACGAACTGAAAACCGTGTGGGAACCGCTCATTGGCATATGGTCTTGGTACCGAAATTTCGTTTGATAGATTGCCGAGGTTCTGAGATATTCGGGGTTTATGCTGTTTATCATCTGGGTATCATGGTTGTTTCTATAAAGGACGTAAGTCTAGATCTTCCATGATACTATAAATACGTGTACATACTGCATTCGACCTCAATAAGTGATAAACAATCACATGTCCATTCAAATAAGTGATAAAATATCACATTTATCCGGGAGTCAAGTTCGTCTCTCTGTTGTACGGAAGTACTGACCTGTTCACGGACTTGCTCCTGTGCCCTCATGCATATGAAAATCAAGTTCCTCATCAATAAGTGATTCTATCACATAGGGCTTGTTTTCAAATCAAATAAGTGACTTGTTCACATTGTATATACGTTAAAAACGGATGATAAATGGTATACTCGCCAGTAAGATGAACTCTCGTGCATACCTTGATACGGGAATGTGTCGTGAGTGGATGAACACCGGTCGGTAAGTATAAATCATACCTTAAATGTATCTCAATGCATTATGATTACACTTGATCGCTGAGTTTAAGTGGATAACAATATCGGTAATTATGGTAGAATACTTATCCACATCTGTAAAAGAATATTAAAAGGAAATATGTTTTGACAAAAGACCGCAAACTGATATGATTCTCTTCGCCAGAAACTCGCAAAAACGTTGTTGTGTTTGTACATTTTTATTTACTGCTTAACTTTAATGCTTAACTTTTATTGTCTTTTTAAACAGTTTTGTCGTTTGGTGCATATCAGCACGACATTAGCGGTGATGTCGTTTGATAACATTCAAAGGACATTAAAATTGTTGTTTTTTTTATTTTATCAAAATCCAAAAAGATTTTCAATTTAATCTTATTTTTTATTAACCGATGTTGGAGCTCGATCAGATACCTGGCAAGCCGAGATACTTCATAAAACTGACCTTTGCAGAACTTCATAACGGGCAATTTTTCAAAACAGTCGTTTCTGAAAACTTTTAAGAATTTGAAGGGTTTGAATTGCAAATTCCCAAAATCCAAAGTGTTGGTGAAAATCTGATCCTTCGAGGAAGCAATGGCCCTCGAAAGATCAGATGGTCAATGAAAGTCAATCTTGATGCTCGAAAGATGAATTGGTCAACGAAGGATTTGACCAATTGGATCCTTCGAGCTGATCAGACTTTTCGAAAGATGGATCAGGTCGAAAGATATCCTTCGAGGATCGTCTTTCGAGGTTGTTGAGGGTTCCCACAAATATCTGGCATCTTTCGATCCAGATCTGGATCCTTCGACCCAAAGTCTCATCTTTCGAGCACCTTTTTCATCTTTCGAAAGGTTAATGATCCTTCGAGGCGGTTCGTGTTTCGAGGACAGTGTATAAAAAGGGGTCTTCTTCTTCATTTCAACATAAACAGTTCAAATTTCAAAAACCTCTGATCCTACCAAAACTCTGCCAAAATCGAAACAAAAGTTAGGCTATCAGGATTACAACAACAATCACGGTAGGATGATCCTCATACACTTAACAAACAACAACATGAACACCTCATCTGATCATGTGATTTTATGTAATGTGCATGTGTTGTAAATATGTTAGTGGTAGGTTTTGATGATCATAAGGTTGTATCTTGACTGATGTTTTGTGTTACAGAGTTTTGTGTTGAATTTTAATGGTCTGAAAGGGTCTTGGGTATTCTTGGGGTTGATCGGTTCATGTGTATGTGTTAGTATTCGGGTTAGGATTAGTGTCCGGGGTTGGTTTTGATGTTGATGTTTTTAAATGGTTTGATGTTGATGTTTCTAAATGGTTTGAAACACACTTAAAACACACTTAAAACAGTCACCGGAAAACACGCCGATGAACAGTGCCACCGGAAAACATCCTTCGATCTCGAAAGATGATGTTTCTTAACCTCGAAGGATGGACTGCAAAATATCCTTCGAACTGAGACTCGAAGGATACTAAGCTTTTCGAAGGATCCATGATCAATCAAACATCATCCTTCGATTGATCAGATCTTTCGATTGACCAAGATATCTTTCAAAATTAATGATCTTTTGTAAGTTGATCCTTCGATAAGGCCTTTCATCTTTCGAGGAAAATAACATCCTTCGAGTCAAGTGTCAATCCTTCGATGTCTAAATGGAATCCTTCGAGGAAACAACATTTAGAAATTTTTCAAGAAACTGAAATCTTTCTAAGTGTGAAATCCTTGTTGACTGTTTGACTGTTTTCTCATTACGTGTCCTTGTTTTCATGAACAGAAATGGCACCGAAAGAGAAGAAAGAACGGGCAAAACCAACTAAGAAAGAAAAGTCTGAAGTTGAATCTATGTCGGAGCCAAGACACAACATGGCCGCGTATCTGCAACCGGAAGACAAAGTTAGTCCGGAATTCAATGGGATAATGCAGTATCTTCACCAGACACGAATCAACTATGCCATTACTACACAACACACCGCTTACCAGTCCCAGATCAAGGAATTCTGGAATTCTGCTGTGGTTGATACAGTGAATAACCAAGAAGTGATTAGAGGATTCGTTACTGAGAAACCCGTGGTGATCACCGAGAACACCATCAGAGCGCGTTTGCAATTGGGAGATCAACCAGAAGACTTGACTTCTATTGATTTACAGTGTCAGCGTGGTTTATTGATGAGGCTACGTTACAGCGATAATGTGCTAGCAAATCAGATAAACAAAGGGTTCATGCCGTTACGATACAAGTTTTTATTGCATATTCTTATTCACTGTCTGAGCAACAAACGGTCTGGATACGATTTGTCACCTATTGAATTGACGGGATTGTTTACGGCTTTAATTCTGAACAAGTCGTTCAACATATCACGTTACATCTTTGACAATCTGAAAGAGAATGCCCGCAGGCCACTTCCGTCAGCAAATCAACGGACGTCAACCAAGTTTTGGTTATATCCAAGATTCTTGCAAATGATGATAGATGATCAGATTCCGAATCTTCCCAAGGTTGAAGCAGATGTTCTACCAGTCAATCCGATGAACGAGCGTACATTGCTGATCTTCAAGTCGATGTCTAAGTATAAGGAATCCGATCCAGTCAGAAAGCTTATTGGTCACCTCGATGATCTGGCCTACGAGGCTCCACAGAATCACAAGTGGCGTCGAGATGCAAGTGATTCTGATGACGAAGAGCCCAGGTTAATCGCGTTGGCTAACACACAACTCGGGGCTAAGCACGGAATTAAAGCATCGAGCAAGAAGTCTGCTGGCAGTTCCAGTACTGCAACACATGCTGAAATTGATGTGAATGTTGTTGCGGAAGAAGTTCAAGGAGTGTTCGTCGATTCTGATGTTCGTGGTAGTGCAGGTGGAGATGGTGGTCCTGCAAGTCGGTCAGGCGATGATGCGACAGACAAAGGTAAAGGTAAGGTGGGCGAGCCGAGGAGGTTGGTGGATGAAAGCAGTTCGTCTTCTGATGATGAAGGAGGTTCTGGTAATGATGATTCGTCTTCTGAGGATGATAATCCTCCTCCACCAGGGATGCGAAAGGCTTATGATCAGCGCGGGAATTTTCGTGGTTTTGAACGTATAGAGAAACCGGTTAGTGCCGCAGAATCTGACAAAGATGATGATTATATTCCTGCTGCTCCTGGTTTCGTTAGAAAGAAGAGGAGAGCAAGAAAACAGGGTACTCGTACTTCAAAGAAATCAAAGGACGGATCAGGGTCAATAGGTGAAACTGCTGGTGATGTCACTATACCTGATTCGATCCAGCATTCAACGCCTCCAGAGCATCAGCTACCACCTGTCAGTGATCAATTAACTACATCAGAGATGCTGGAGCTGGTCTCATCTCCGCAGACGTCTTCTGGGACACGCACGGCGACTGTTGATCAACAGCCGCCTGCAACTCCTGTCTCAGGTACACACACACGTCCTCCTCTTGTTATTACTGGTCCAACAGGTACTTCCGGTCCATCTGGTCAGTCTGGTTTCTCAGGACCTGAGCCCTCACGGCCGACTCTAGCAGAAACATTGTCTGGTTTGTCTGAAGCTGAGAAAATTCACTTCCTGATCGAACAAGTCAGTGAATTGGGTAACTTAGTCGGTCGGCATACTAGAAAGATTGAAGAGTATCGTGTACAGCGAACACAGGATGTGGAGGCACACAACAAGCTAGTCTCAATTGTTAGTGCACAGAATCTTAAGATAAAAGAACAAGCTCTAGAGATTGAAAGACTGAAAGAAGCAAACAGGGCTCGTGATAGGGAAGTTGAGATAATGAAGGGGCATAGCACTGTGTTAGAGCATGAGGCAAAAGCGTTAAAGCAGAAGCATGAAGAGCTGTCGGATCGCTATAAAAATCGTGATGATCGATTAATAGAAGCCTTCAAGCCTGTTCAAGCAAACTTCAAGAAAATTGATCACAAAGTAGTTACGCTTTGGGATGAAAGATGCAAAGCATTGGGCATCGTTTCCTCAAAGCGTGGCGATGACAAGGACGATGATGCAGCAAATCCTGATCAACCAGCTACCTCAGGTTCCGGTGTAACTGCATCCGGTGCTGCAGGTGGGTCTAGTACGTCTCAAGATGCTCCTACTGCTCCTCCAACAGCTACTACTGGTCCGTCTGACCATACTGAAACGTTGGAAGCTTCGGCAGGGTTTGAACATGTTAGTCTTGAACCGGAAGCGTTTACTGATCTCCCTGAATCCTCAATTGTTCAACAGTATCATCCAGTCACGGGTGAACTATTAGAAGAGGGAGAACACGTTACAGAGATGTCTGATGAACGTGTATTAGCGCTGAAGGAATTGGATGAAGTTGATTTGACAACGATCGATGCTACTCCATTAGTTCCGGACGAAACCGATTTATCTACGATTGAAGAAATCTTCATCGGTTCGGATCCGGAACGTCCTGTTTATGTTGGTCAAGATAATGTGGAGTTTAATGCGCTTGATGATGAGTTTGTGGCGGCAAAGACAGCAGAATTTACTAATCTTTCCTCAGATTCTTCTACAGCTCAAGAAAGCCGTGAGAAGACCGTGAACGAATGGCAAGCGGATTTCCTAGCTAGGAATCCTCCTCCGCTCCCTCCGTTGGTTCAGGCCAACTACATGATTCTGGAAAGGAATCAGGCTCGGGGTCGTATTATCAGCTGGATGTTCATCAAGGAGCTTCACTGCATGGTTGTGAAGCGAGAATGCGGCCTTTAGTACTTCAGGTCTCTTCTCAGCATTCTTTCACTTCCTTATTATGATGTTGCGGTTTTGGCTCAGCTGAAGGTTATTAATCGAGTCGAAGACAAGATGGTGAATCTGTTCGCCAAGAAGATCAGGTTGGAACGAAGAAGAGGTTGGAAGGATCCGCTATACAAGCCGCAGTTTCCTCGATACGAGCAGATCAGGTTCACGCTTGATCCAGAGACAAATACTGCTTGTTATCGATTGGTTTATGATCCTCCGAAGTTGATGAAGAAAATACCGTTGTTGAAGATGAGGACAGATTTTCTGGGTAATTTTCGTTGCTGGGTTTATGATGCAGATACTGGAGAAGCGGTGATCTTATTCAAAGACAGTCAGGAGAACTTTCGAATGATAGATCCAATGTGGATTACTAACATGTCCAGGTCGGATATTATTATTCTTAAGGATCACGAGATCAACTACTTGGTTAGGGATCGTGCACAAACAATGAAGTTTCAGAAGATGGCCTTGTATTGCTTCAACCTACTTGTGAATGCGGGAAGTGCATGGTCTACGCATCACTTAACGGTTGAAAGGATGTCAGAGACTTGAAGACACTAAGATCGAGACAAAGCTACAGCCAAGGGGGAGTTTGTTGGTGCACTTGTGTCTGTACTTTGTCTGTATTTTGTCATGATATAAAACGATGTCTTTTGTTAGTCTTATTTACGTCTTAGGTGTGTTAATATGTGTGTTTGATGTAAGTTTGACCAAGTCAACCATCCTCCTGGTTTGACTTGGCCAAACAGTTAGAACATGGTTTGTAATATGTTGTGTCGAAGGATGAGTCATCGAAGGATTGTTTATATCCTTCGATGAGCTCGAAGGATAAACCTTCGATGGATGTAGATGGACCTCGAAGGATATCATCCTTCGAGGTACATGTGGATCTTTCGATAGTTTTCAGTTCGATAGATGATCCTTCGATCAGACTATCTGATCCTTCGACCAGACGACCTGGTTTGGGTATATATACTCATGTAATGTGTTCACTTCAGAGTGTGTGAGTGAACTTAGTCTTGTAGAGAGCGTATTTTCAGTTTGGTCAAGGGTTGTAACCGTGTCCACTGAAATACAAGAGAAAACTTTGATATCTCGTGTGTCTACCTTTCTCTTTGTAGCTTGTGTTCTCATATAAACTACCGGTTTGCATTCTAGCTTGGATTCCGCACTTGCTAGTGTGTTAAACATAACAAGGATAAGGTTTAACCTCAACCTCCGAGGGACCTACATTTTCTAACTTACATGTATTTCAGGGAATTAGTGGACCAATGCAACGATTTCAGTTCAAGGAAAACAAGTATCAATACTCCATGCCAACTATTGAAGAGTTTGCCTGTTATATACCGCCTCTTTGCGGTGATATAGTGGTCAAAGTCTTGACATTTTAAGACTTACATTTTGATGTATAAAACGATGACAACTTATTTTCATTTGATGGTTTGTAACCAATACATTCAACTTATGTTGCATTCTTTTGAAACAATTATGACAATGGCATTGGAGCTTGTTTTTATTCATTTAGTATGTTCACTTATATTGTTATGCAATGAGAACCGATCAGATCACACCTCGCGCTTCCGCTACGAGCGGGTGTGACATAATGCACTAACAGACTCCCCCTTGGATATTGCCATAGTCAATCTCGTAGCGTCCTGTCTTTCTCTCTTTCGAACAAAATCCCCGTGGATCTGTCTTCAAGCTTCCGTTGCTCCCCTTCTCGGTAGTCTCTTTCTTCAGGCTCCCCCTTTCGTCAAGCTTCCGTGCTTTTGGGATCGACACCTGGATTTCCGTATACAAGCTCCTCCAAGATATTTATCTGGCTTTTTGAATCCACGCTTCCTCTTGCGTTGAGCTCGTCTTCAGACTCCCCCTTAGACTCAGCTGTCGGGATCGTAGTCTGGCTTTCATCAGTTCACAAGTTCAGGATCAATTCCTGGCTTTGTTCTGCATCTGCTCAGGATTTGAAACCTGGTTAACCTGCACATCCTCTACCTCAACAAAAGTTTCACAAATTTAAATTTATAACAGTTAGATTTAAGAAACTTACTGATAGAAATCAATTATTCAACAAACATACTAGTTACATCAAGTTCAAATGAATGACCTTGATTAACTAATCATACAATTTTTCAAAACATTTGTATATAACATTCAAAGTTTTCAACAAACTCTCCCAACCCAATTCATCATGTTTAGCACTTGGAATTTTGAAAATCCGCTTTCCAACATCAGTTGTCAAAAATCTTTTTGTATTTTTTCAAAACTTTATGCTAAAATACACTAAAATCTTTTTGGATTTTGAGTTTAAAGAAATGCAGTAAAGAAATATATACAAACAATATTGTGAGTTTGTGTAAGAAGATCATATCAGTTTATGAGACAAATCACTAGCACCATTAAGCTTTAGACATTTTAAGTTCTAAACAATTCATCTTGATTGTCGATATACTGATCCATCTTAAATCCTCACACAAATTTCAATTTACTCAGGATACGATTTAGATATCTTATGAACTTAGCTCATTCATGTGTCCCACCTCTTGAATATACTCCCGTATCCAGAATCCCAATATTCAGTCTTACAGGTGAGTATACTACAATGATATCTGTACATAAATTAGGTAATGCGAGGGCCGAGGGATCTCAGGTCGATACTTCCGTATGCGCAGAGAGATATCAGCTTCGACTTTACGGTATGTCCCCTTTAGAGGATCTTTTAGCTACAACAGCAGGAACTATCAATTTTATTGTTTCATCTGCATGCTGAGGGTTTATGTTGTGTTTCAAGCATTGCGGAAAGTATTATCCAAGGACTAGGTCAGAACTTCCATTCAGCAGAAGTCCCGGAATAATACCCCAGATATCACTGAGTATAAAGACCTAGTATATCAGAAAAAGGGACCTTTCAAACAAGATTTCAGGGGTTACCTATATATCCAAGTAGTGTTCCCCACGAATTTCACAAGTTTTAAATTTAGGTTTATATCCCGAATAAATCTACTAAATGTGCGAAAACCTATCGACACATCATTAGTGAGACCGTTTATCACATTTGACATTTCATTTCTTTAGCGTGCTGTGATAGTCCACTGATGTACTATCATTTCCTCTTTTCTCAACAAAACTCATTTTTGATTTTTCAATGTTTTTGGCATTTTCAAATTTTCTAATTTTTTTAAAATTTTTCTCCCCCTAAAATCAAAATATGTTTCAATTTTGATTTTCTGAGAAAATTTGAAAACAAGCTGTACAAAAATGACAAACTGATATCGAATCACTTCAATTCGCCATTCACTTGGCATAAACAATCAGAACTCCCCCTGACAACAAACTATTTTCCCATTTAGATTTCAAAACACTTAAGTTTGTTTTAATCAAAATGGTTTTTCCGGAAAATTAGTTTTGTTTGTCTTTTTACAAACTCGGGGATCATTTCATCACATTGTTTTCTTTTAATCACTTGTCGGAAAGATAAATCAAGTACAACTTAATGCCCTTGATTAATCTTTTGTAATTCGAAATATCACAGTTACAAACCTGTGAATTTCTCAAGAAAGATGCCGATTCCTACTCCACACTTACCAACCTGGGAGTTCCGGCAAGTCAGGTTTTTCTATTTGAAAAGATTCACCCAAGCCTGACCAGCCTTGGGTGATTTTGAATTCTTGTTCAACAATGATGGAAAATTTGCATCATCCATTGTTAAACCTGAATTCTCAGATTTTACCTCAACAACGGGCTCTTCTGGCTTTGACGAACCAGAATCATTGCCTGAATGTGGCTTGTCTGACTTTGAAACGTCAGATTCATCGCCGACAACTTTCTTTTTCTCCTTTTTCTCTTTTGTCCTCAGATTTGCATCTGAAGAATTCAATTTACTTGGCTTTGCAGTCGAGTGAGTTGATTCATCAGAACTTTTATTCAATCTGTCCGGTGAACCTGAAGACAAAATTTTCTCCAGATATTCTCTTGCCTTCTTCCTCTTCTTCCTCAGTCTGTCTTTCTGCCCCTGAGAAAGCTTCACTTTCTGTTCTAGAACCTTCTGTTCTTTGGGCTTGACAGTGACTGGTTTCTTTACCGTTCTCTGAGATTCAACCCTCGATCTTCCCATCGATCTCCTTGGGCAATCTTTGGCAATATGTCCTCTGATATGACAATTATAGCATCTTCTTGTTTCATAATTCCAATTCTGGCAGTTAAGAGCAATGTGTCCTCTCACACCACAGGTGTAGCACACTCTGTTATTGTACCATCCACTTCTGTCAGTCCAAACTTTCAGATCATAACATTGTTTGGCTTGGTTATAGTCATTTCTCCTCCTCAATGCTGGATTTGGCTTTTGAGCACTGTGGTCAAACCTGCACCACTTATTACCAACATTTTGTGAGTTTTCATTTTTAAATTTTTGTGAATTTTTATAATGATTGGATGACTTATCTGATGAGCTTTTATTTTCAATTTTGAAGTTTTTCAAATTTTTAACTTTTTGTTTCTGTTCTGCACTCTTCTTAACAGGTTTTTGCTTTGAGCATTCACCTATTTCAGTAGATTGCAAAACAGTATTTTGAAATTTTTCTTGTAAATCTAAAAATAATTTTCTTTTATTTTCTTTTTCTTTTTCATCATCAGATATTTCATCACAATTTTCAATTTTGACTTTGTCAAAATTTGTGACATTGTCACTTATTGGAACAGAATTGATCGGTTTTGGACACACATATGGTGCCGAAGTCACAAAACCTTTCAATTTCACTTCAAGCTCTTTGATTTTAATCCGAGCTTTTTCAGCTTCTTTTTCAAGCTGAATGATGTTAGCAAGATGAGAATTGATTTCAATTTGTTTTTCAAGATTATCTTTACCAAAAATATCTCTCTCATCTTCTAAAATCTTGATTTGATTTTGAAAATCTTTTTCTTTTTCTTTTAACGCTTCATTTTCCAATTTTATCCAAGAAACGTTTTCATTTTCAATTTTGATTTTTTTCAAAAACTTTTTCTTTTTCTTTCAAATTGTTAATTTCCAATGTCAAACTGTCCAAACTACTCAACAGTTTGACATTTTCTGACATCAATTTCTCATAATTTTCTCTCATTTCAAGAATCTGTTTATTATCAGATTCTTTCTCATCCTTCAAGCTTTTGATTTTCAAAGTTAAACTCTCCACATCCTTCAAGAGTTTCACATTGTCTGCTTCTGATTTTTCACATTTCGAGCATTTTCCATTCATCTCTCCATCATCAGCTTCTTTCTTTGTTTCCATCCTGTATGTTCCTGCACAGAAAATTTTAACAAAATCAAGAGGATTCATATTTTCATCAATATAACAACCCCTCTTAATATCGTATCTCATAACATTTTTTGCAGCAAGACACACAGAGATTCTTTTTCTCATTTCAATAATCACATCCAAATTTATCTTTTCTAAATCCTTTTTTATTTCATCTATCAACTCCTTCTTTTTCTTTTCATTTTCATAATTGTGTGTTTTAATCTTACCGATGAATTCTCTTAAACACAAATTTGAGAATCTAAAATCCTTTTTCAGGTTAGTCAAGAATTCATTCCATTCAGCCGGTAATACATCTGCAAATTTTGATATCTGTTCAGCATCTGATATTCTTATCTCATACCTTTTTAAATTTTCAAGTAATTGATCATATCGTGTTACCAACTCATCCAACGGTTCATGTTTCTTGCACAAAAAATTTTCAAGTCTATTAACCCAAACATGCTTATCCCCTTTTTCTCTTGTGTTAAACCAAAACCTATCATACCAATCATTCAATCTTTCAAGGTTATTGTTTTCCTGTTCGTCAAACATTTTGACCACAATATCTTTGTTAAATGACTTGAACTCTATTAAATGTGTCAAACAACAATTTTATTGTTACTCAAGTAAATTTATTGATCCTCAAATTTGAACAATTTTTTTACTCAACTTAAACCGACACTCTCACATGCAAATAGACAAAAATGTTGCACTAAAATGTGATTGGGCCTTTATTATTGGTTGGGCCGACAACCAATTGATAGACAAACCTAATTGGACCCCTGATAACACTCAATACCCACTACAATTCTAATTGGACCTCAAAAATTAAGTGTGGCTGACAACAACTTTCAATTGATTTTAATTGGGTCGACTACTTTCAATTTGATCTCAACTTTACCGACCAACTGAAATATCAATTACTAGTTCCAACAACATCACATGCAATTCATTGATTCAAAATGTTCACGTGACCAATCTGACAATTGCTTTTGATTAATGACCGTCAATTAAATCTGAATTTTGATTGAACCGACACTCAATGTCTGACAAATTCTCGTGAGTTTTAATGACTGATAATCACAATTTCATTTAGGAAACAATTCATATATCACATGTCTCGAAACAACTTCACATGCAGTGAACCTCAATGATTGGACCGATTTCAATTTTATATCACGTGAATTGATGTTATCAACACAAATCCACTCAGAGTTCACGTGTATTCAAACTACCTAATAAACTCAATGTATGATTGGACCGTTCAAGATTGACATAAGAGCGAAATCATACACAGACCAAATGAGCGAAACCCTATTGATGTCAAATAAGCGTAATCTATTTGACCGAATAAGCGAAATCACTTAGAAACCACAAGAGCGAAATCTCAAAGGTTCGTATGAGCGGAATCAGATAAGACCGAATAAGCGAAATCACACCTTTTGGATTGTCCTAAGAGCGAAATCACGTGACAAATAAGCGAAATCTGATGTATGGGTGGTCCTATGAGCGAAATCTAACTGATTTTAGACACGAAATCGGATCGAAAACCTTCGATATCTCCTAAACCACTAGGAGTTTGGATCTGAAACTTGGTAGGGTTGTAAAACAGATGTTTTCGCACAATATATCAAAAATTCAGCCGATTCGGACCGTAAAATCCCGTTTAATTTGACGAAAAACCGTGAAAAACGTGATAAACGTGAGAAAAATGAAGAAATTGGTGAAATTCGGGTCTGAATCCGCTGAAATCTGGTACGAATCAATGTGTTTGATCAAGCAATCGAGCTCCTAGCTCTGATACCACTTGTAGGATCGGTTTTGACACCGTTCGATTGCGTAACGAACGTTCGACGTGCGGAATCCGTGAACGTACGTGACCGAACACACAAGAACGTACAAATTAACGTGATTCTATTGATATGATGTCGTGTACAAAGCCGTGAATCACGTAGAGAGACTTTATCTCTCTAGACTTTCTCTCTCTAAGATTATCTCCCTAAACCACCAAATGAGCAAAAGTCTTTATCTCTAACCCTAACTCATCTATTTATAGGCCAAGGCTTTAATGAGAAAACTCATTAATTACAGCACTGCCACCTTGCCTTTCTTATCTAAATATTACAATATAAGACTATATTTCTTCAGTTTCAGCTACGGAATCGATTGACGAAGGCGATAGACAGATAATGCACTAACATCATGTTTGGATATACATATCCTTTCTTTATTCCAGAATATTTAGGGATTCACACCCTATCTTGGTTGGTAAATAATTAATTTCTTCTTGAGAGCAAAGACATCTTTAATTGTCAGGAAGAATCTTCCAGTTCTTCATTGAGTTTCACATCATCATTGACTCGGCATGGTCTAACCGGTCATGCCAATATAATATCATGATCCATAAACTTCTAGTTTATGATCGTAGATGTATTACTTGCACATATGTAATACAAAATGTTAGATACGATAATGTCTTTTAACTTCAAAATTCAAACCATCATGTTATATAATCAAATTCACTTTAGGGAATGGAATAAACGAACAAACTGCATAGTTTTCCATTATTTACTTGGTCACACGAATATACAATCATTTCAATCTTTTCATACTCTCGTAATGATATTGCTACTTCAAGAGCATATCTCATGTGTGATAAATGGAAATTTTTATCCGTTTTTCAACATAAATAATCTTTCTCTTCACATCATATAAAATGATCAATAACTACATGATCGATCATATAAGATTAATCAGTCCAAAATTGTATATCCTTTTTTCAAACTGATAATAAGATTTACAGAGTAATACTTTAGATGTCATATCTAAACATATTATGATAGTGATAATAAACCACAACTTGGCTTTGGTTATTCTAATCAATATCATTTATATAAACAAATGATTGCATATAAAAGACATATAAATGCACTACTAATAATATACAAAGTTTAACTATGCAATACATAATGTTATAGGATGTCATCATATAAAATAAATTATGCTAAAAACATTATGATATAAGATGCTTTTCTGTCATCAATTATACACATACATTCATGCACATATATATCATATCTATACAAATACATCTCCACTTGTCAATACAAATATTTATAACATAACATTAAAATTTCTATCATTTTACAAGTTATATTCATTATTTTAATGACATTAATAAAATTGCAATATTGATAATCTTGCTAAAAATCTTAGACAACATTTTTTTTATCAACAACAAGTAGCTAACTTTTAATATATAAAACCATTTAGAAATATATTTCACTGTTATGTTAATTCACACATATATTTTGACATACAAATATATCATGTATACGTTCACATATTATTTTTCAATGAAATTAAAATATTAACAAGTGTATGATAAGTGAACCTTAGAACTGGACGAGATCCAAATAAATAAAGCCACCAACAATAGGGGTGTTCATCGGTTCGGTTTATGGTTTATTTGGTTTATTCGGTTTTCAAAATTTTGTACCCCAAACCAAAAACCAAACCAAACCAAACCAAATAAGAAATATGCAAACCGATCCAAACCAAACCAAATTCAATTCGGTTTGGTTTCGGTTAGAAACCAAATAAACCAAATCTAACCAAATTGTACTAAGTACTTTTTTTTCCTAATTCATACTTATGTTTGTGTTCCAACTTTTGAACATCGCAACTAATTTACACCTAACAATATATGAATACAAGAAAGTTTCATTGCGAAATAAAACAAACACATCCATAAAGTAATCGTAGACACGACCACAAAGTTAAAGCTTCAAAACATAGATCATAGAAAACTATAAATAGTTAACAAGTCTAATGACACAAAATATAAATAATCTTCAAACATGAGTCTTTCGTCAAAAAAATATAGAAATCCTAAAACCTAGTTTCTATAGGTCTGAAGTTCTATTATTTTAGAAATGTTGAGTTGGTCTTTTAGATTTACATTTGGTATTTTGGGCTACATAAAAAAATAACTATTTTAGGCTAATAAATTGTATATGATTTATAAAATATTATTATTTTTATTTAATAATTAATTAAGTTAAATGGTTTATTCGGTTATCCAAATAAACCGAATAAACCAAATAAAATAAAATGTGGATCCATAAACCGAACCAAAAACCATATTCACAATTCGGTTTCGGTTAGAAACCAAACCAAAAACCGAATTCGTTATTCGGATCGGTTTATTTGGTTACGGTTACGGTTCGGTTTACGGTTTTTATTTGGTTACGGTTTTTTCTGAACACCCCTAACCAACAATAAACCATAATATACTATTTTTAAAAGAAATTATAGCCTACCTTTTCTCTAATTCAAATTTAAATTGAGATTTTGTTACAAAAACAATAAAAACAAAAGGAGACATGAATTGTCATATATTTTGGTAGGTATTATTTTCTTAACTTTTGAATTGTCGTAACTAGATTTATAAAAAGTTATAATTTTCAAAGAAAATATGCTACTAAGATCACAAAGAACAAACGTTATACCAATTTAGTAATATTTTGAAAGAAATATTAAATATTAAAACTTTTAAGAAAACATTATTCCTTAACCTATACCTAACATCATTCTATTAACAAATATATGTAAAGCTAAATGCATATATATATATATGCAACATGTGCATGTCATATATGATAATATGACATAAGTCTTATCCATGTGGATTTCAAAACTCTTTTGCCCAAACACATTTATCTCTAAATTTTATTTACTTTTTAAAAGCTTCTCATGTCCATCTTTTTATATTTGCCTTTATTCCGTTAAATAATTTTTAGCTTATTATTTCTTTTTGTTACATGACTCACAGTTTCACAAACATTTATAAGAATGCATATGAATAATAAACAAAAACAAACAGTGAGTATATTTAGAGATTTAATGTAGCATCTTTAATTTTTTTTCTCTGCACCAGAGAATCAAATATTTTGATAGATTTTTTTGTTTATTTCTTTTTTTTTTTTTATCATTCTCTGTATTATCTCTAAATTTTATTAAGGACAAATACATTAACAACATAAAAATCAATATCCAACATACCCATCTTCCTTCGCTATAACGATCAAAATTACCCAATAAGTCTTCTTCAGAGTATTATCTTGTACGTGCACATTGTTCTATACATAAACTTTGTAACGAAAGTGTTTCCTATTATTTTTAATTATAAATAATAAAATTGTACCTCTATTGTCGTTGTTGACGTTGATGACATGTTTAGAGAATTAAAGTTGATAATTCCCATCAATCCTATTCCACTTCAAAAGCAAAGTAACTCGTGCTGATAACGTGTTGTGAAACTAGCCTAATAGCATAAGAGAAGAACAATAGGGAGAAATAGATCTAGTATTTTATTGAATGTGATGTGTTTACAATGAGATACAAAGAATCTATATATATGAGAGAAAACTTGGAGAACAAGCCTAATCTATTTTAGGCGTTGATAACCATAGTAATAATACATTTATAACATATTATATATTAATTCAACAGATATCAATAACTTATTAGATATTAGATATGATAATAAATATTATTAATAACTTGAAGTAGTAAATGTCATGTGTCATTAATTAGAATCTTTTACTAGTATTAGATTATATAAAATGTGTAGTCCGCATGATACATATGGGAGATAAAATCCAGAGGGTTTGCATGGGTTAAAAATAGATTTTCTTGTAACTATCTCAAATGGGCGGATTTGTGTAAATACCCATTGTATATGTTGTAATTTGTTGGCCCTTTGCCCGTTTGGGTCGGGGGTTGTTTGGTTGTTTGGCCTTTTGCCCGTTTGGGTTGGAGGTTTGTTTTTAATGAAGTTTATTTTTCAAAAAAAAAAAAGATGTAAACAATTTACTATATGTATGCTTTGGATAAACATATAAGTAATGATTTAAGCGCTCGAATAATCTGTGCTAAAACTAAAGATGGGCGTGTCCAGTTTCTTTTTATACCCGGAACCGGTTCCGAACCGTACCCGGTTCCGAACCGTACCCGGTTCCTGATTGAGAGTGAATGGAACCGGTTCTTGTTGGAACCGGTTCCAGTTCGTACCCGGGTTTTCAGCATTAAAACTAGAACCGAGTGTAACCGGAACTCTGGAAAAACAAATTCCGATAAAGACCGAACCGACCCGATAAGTCATATATCAAACAAGCAATCACTTAGGAGATGAAGGAAGGGATGAAGGATTTAAACTAAGAAACCTTACAGCTTCCTTTTGAGTTTTGAGCAAACTGTAAAGATGAACAAAGAGACGAAGCATTTTGATAAATAAAGGAAATGTTGGTCAAACATGCTTTTTTACGTCCGTATATATATAATATAAATTAATTGAAAACTTGTTTCAGTGGGTTTACAGCTGTAAACATGACAGGTTATAGTAGAGTGCATACATAACAGGTTGGCCAGTTAAGTTATAGTGCATACATGACATGATGGGTTGTACAAGTCATTAAGCATGGTACAAAAAAGCTAGCAGGCATGAATACAACTAGTAAAACAAATAATTACCTTTTTGTCCTTTTTAGAACCGGTTCCGGGTTGGAACCGGGTAGGAACCGACGGGTTTTTTGAACCCGGAACCAGTTCTTCTATACGTCGGGTAGGAACTGGAACCGGTTACAGGTCGGTTCTACTGGGTCCGGTTTGGAACCGGTTATTATGCCCATTTATATAACATTAAAATGAAATGTCGGTGACACACTACTTACTCCTCCTAACGATTCAAACTTGACAAAAAGCCCTTGAAGTTTCAAAATAGATAATCAATTTATTTATATAACCTTATAAAATGTCACTTTTACCCCTCTTAAGTTTTAGCTTTTCAAATTTACTCCAATATTTTCATTGTTTAGCTTATGGAAAAAAATCATTTCTCACGTGATTATTTTATGTACGTGTCGGTATAATTTCACGTTTCGACGTAAATTTTTTCAGAAACGAGTCGGATCAAATATAATACGTTTCCATTCTTATTTTTATATACATTTTACAGTTGGTCTACGTTTTGACATTTTAATGAACGTATTGGTATAAATTTTCATTTCAATGTAAACGATATACATTCACGTTTCGACATAATTTTTTCCGGAATCGAGTCTGGTCAAATATAATACGTTTGCATATGCTTATTTTTGTGTACATTTTTTGTTGGTCTTTATTTTGACATAAATTGTATTCGGAAAGAAGTCGGGTGAAGTATAATACGTTTTCATTCAACGTTAAAATTCGAGTCATTGTACATTTTGATGCCGCTAAGTCTTGATACAAATGTAAGGGTGGTGTAATGGTTAAGTGAAACCCTCACTAAACGAACAAACTTGGGTTCGATTCCATTTCTTTTGTAACCACAATGCTTTAGATCGGATACGTCGAAACACACGTTTTCATATTGTTAACGCATCACATAACATGCTATCGACTATAAACAACTAAAGGGTCAACGCCGCAACGCGCGACTTATGACAACAATCTAGTCTCTAGTTAAAACACAATTAAAAGGTAAGTTAGTTAACAAGTAAAATTGATATTGCATATGCTTTTCTTTACAGAATATCTAGAATATAATTGAAAACCTATATAAAGGAGATCAATTCTAATCACAACTCCAACTATAGTACTATACCATCTCAGCAGGAGAAAGGGTGTTTCAGATACAACATTTTACCAGAGTTGTGCATTCTACACCTTCTCGAGTTTTCGCCTATACATCTACATCAAATTTAGTTAGCCTATAAAACTGGCTGTCTTGCCCATGAGTCTATACTACCTTAAGATTCCAAGATGTTATCATTTATATTATTTTCAACAAGATTAAGTACTCTCACACATCTTTCCGCCTTTTCAAACCGTTCTTGCGCGGCCATGAGCTCCACGCAACTCTCTCTCAGATCCATTAAGGCGGCTCTTTTAACTAAACTCGTGTTTGCTTTCGTTTCCATAAGCAAATTGCATCTCCTGCGGGCACGGATGGTGTCCAAGTGAACTCGAAGCCATGAAACGTTAATGTTGGCTGCTTCTGCAACTAGCACTTGCTGTTCTATTTCTTCAATATCATCATTGGTTTGAATTCGACTGACTGCTTCACAAACGATCTCAAGGAAAGATGATCTCATAGAAGCTGGTTTGAATAGGCAATCTGCTGCAATGTCACCGTGTTTCTTAAAAATGGATTCAAGAATCGGTGCAACACTTTGCTTTACTTTGTAGCCTTGGACACAAATTATGTCAGACTCAGATGAAACCTTTCCCACCTGTACAATATAAGAATTAGATGTCGTAAAATGATCACTTGAAACATTAAAGAGATTTCGATAATTTACCACAACACGATCCTCTACGTGGTCAAAAGGACCAAACAAGCCTGAAGTCGTCGGCATCTCCGTCTTTAGACAAAGTGGCCGCTTAGCCTTCAATAGCTCCTGCGTACGAAATAAATTTCATAAGATTTTCAAGTGATGAAAAACAAGAGTTCAGTATATTTACATCAACGCGCTCCTCTAAACTCGTGCGATGTGTCAAAACCAACGGCTTCTGTAACTTATCCGTTATTTTCTCCATATTTGTCCTGGACCCCGTACTTTGGTGACCAGTGGTGTTGTCTGAGCTCGGCATGGCGGTGGGGTCAGCAATGTCCTCTGCCAGCTGGTCAGGGACCATAACCGACGGCTGAGGTGGAGGTGATAAGCGTGCCTTCTTCAACAGCGATGAAGAATCATTAGCATAGCTGTCAAAAAACTGACAGCTGGCGCGCCACCAATCGGTGGCGCACTCTTCGGGAGTTGGTGTCAACACTGGCAGTGGCTCAAATCCAGGCTGAAAATTAATAGCACACTAAATTAACGAATACTGATACAATAATTGAAAAGACAAGAAAACTAATGCAGATACTACACTACACACCACTGTGGCATCCGTGACAAATGGCAGTGCAAGCTTCCACGTTATACACTTGTTCTTGCCCCAGCTAATGGCCCTCGGAATCCCACCATTCTTGATAGCAAACCTCTTAGCGTATGGGAAAACCTCGAAGATCCATATCTAGAAAATCATAATAAAATAATTTTCAGAAAGAGTAAAATGCCATTTTGTCCCTCTTGAGGTTTGGCCAGTTTTGCAACTTTCATCCAAAAGTTTGTTTTTCCGCATCTTGATCCAAAAGGTTTCAATTTTGTCATTTTCATCCGGCTCGTTAACTTCATACATTTTTCTCCATTAAGTCAGGGGTATTTTCGTCTTCTTTGTTAACTTAAAGAGCAATTCGGTCTTTTTCACTTTATGTACAAGCATGTAGCCTAATGTACAAGTATTTAAAATACCGAATTGCCCTTTAAGTTGACAAAAAAGACGAAAATACCCATGACTTTATGAAAAAAAAAATGGTTGGAGTTAACGAACCCGATGAAAATGGCAAGATTTCAAACCTTTTGGATCCAGATGCGAAAAAACAAACCTTTGGACGAAAGTCGCAAAACTGGTCAAACCTCGAAGACGAAAATGGCATTTTACTCTTTCAGAAAAGTAAACTATAATTATAAAAAAAAAAAGTTGAAGAAAACAGCATAACCTTAAAGGCCCAAATTAATCCACTGAGCGAATAACCAAGTGTATAATGGCGTCGAGCAGAACGCTTTGTGGGCGTATTATGTAGCTGCTTGTACAGAGACTTCCAGACGTATGAACCCCATGGAAATGTGTTCCACGAGTCCAAATCCTCCACTAGTTCTAGAAGATTCAAGTGAACCAATGCACGGGGATCGCAGGGCATGAATCCGAACTCAACCAACAACAGCAGACAAATCCGTACCGCATCAAGGTCCGATAACCGATCAAGAGAGCAATTAAAGACGTTTTTGAGATCCGAAACCTTTGGTCTAGCTTCTACATCACCAAATACCCTCTCCCTAAATGTCGTATCTGTACTTACGTATTTCCATTGTTGAGGACCGAATCGCAGTCCGGTAATGATGCAAAACTCTTGAGGTCCAAACCGCAAATCCTGACCTCTAACACGGAAAAATAACGCGTCTTGATGCACGACTGGGGTCGGGGTATATTCAGTCTGTAGTATCAGATGGACTAAAGGCGAGTCAATAGATAGAGATTGTATATCTAGCCATGGTCCGAAACACGAGCTCCGAAATAACTCCGACCTGGCAGAGCCTGGTCCCAACCTATCTCGGATTTCTGTCGCTACTGCTATGTGGCATCTAATCTTCACCTTAGCCGAATATAACTCCTGAGGAGACAACATTATACACTATTTAAGTATATATCATCAAAAAAGAGACTAAGAAATTTTTCACTTTGTATCTTATATGGCCATCAACAAAGATCTAGCAAGGGCCGTAAGGATGCATTTCTATGCAGTTTGACCTAAAACAATCAGAAAGTTGGCTTATACTTCGTATGTAACAATGGGTAGTCCTACAATAATACATGAATTTCCAACATGTTAGCTATAACAGAAGCATAGAATGAAACTGTATTCATAACTAGCAGCAAAACAAACATGAAAAGAACCAAACAAGTCTGACTGTCTGACGTTGTTGGCATCTCTATCTTTGCACAATGTGGTTGCCTAGTCTTTCATGGCTTATGCATAGTAGATAAATTTCATAAGATTTTTATGTGATTAAAAAGAAAGATTTTAGAATGCTTACATCAACATGCGTGTCTAGACTAGTGAGACTTTTTATAACCGACGGCTTCTGTAACTTATTCTCTAGCATTGTTTTCTCCATATTTTCTCTCCACCCCGTACTTTGATGAGTAGTGGTGATATTAGAAGTGTTGTCAGTATTGTCTACAAGCATGATGGTGGTGTTGCTATTGTTGTCTACCAGCTGATCACGGACCATAACCGACGACTGAGGTGGCGATGATAAGCGTGCCTTCTTCAACAGCGGTGAAAAATAGCCGTCAAAAAACTGACAGCTCGCGCGCCACCAATCAGTGGCGCACTCTTCGGGAGTTGGTGTCAACACTGGTAGTGGCTCAAATCCAGGCTGAAAATAAATAGCACACTTAATTAAATGTGCAACATATTGCACATGTGTAATACTAATATTTTTTAAGGTTTTTTTTAATCATTAAAACACTTGGTTTTTATTTAAAAAAAATGTGTTTTTAAAGTTTTTTTGGAGTTTTTTTTAGTTTTCTCACGAATAAGTAGTTTTCTCATGATCCTCTCTCTAATTAAGTAATACTAGTAAACTAATTAAAAAGATAAGAAAAACTAATGTACATACTGTAAGAATTATAGAAGACTGAATGATCATTAATGAATGAGTAGGTTGCAATATATAGGGATTACGAGTAACCCTAGAAACCTAACTAAGCCCGTGGGCTCATAGTCTAATACTCCCCCGCAGTCGTAGCGGAGGAACTAGAAGCTTATACTGAAAAAGAATATGAAAACAAATTAAACAATAATAAACCCTAAAAAACTGTGTTCGATTTCGGTCAAAATTCCATAATCTTGCAATCTTCAATCCATAATCTCCGATCCACAGTTTTGAATGATCTCGTAATCCTACAAGAGACATCCAATACGGAAGTGCGGCGGCGGCAGGTAGCGGCACAGCGGCGGATCGTAATCCTGCAGGCGGCGCGGCGGGAGACCGTAGTCTAATGAGCGGCGGCGGCACGACGGCAAGGGGCGGCTCGATCAATCAATCAATCATACCCAGTAAAATCCCACAAATAGCAAAGCTATTTGTAGGGTCTGGGGAGGGTGGGATGTAGGCACACCTTACCTCTACCCCTAGGGATAGAGAGGCTGCTTCCAGAGAGACCCTCGGCTCCAAAACACCCAGGAAAGAAATAAATTAAGCATGAGGTGTGTGTGTGTATGTGTATGAAGCTACCAATGTAGTATGAGTTGCGAAAAAGTGCATGGTAGAACCAAACAAATATGACAACACAAAACAGTCTATACACATAGTTACATATCTACGACCATACACTACACCTAGAAACACAACTGAACAAAACATCCTATACACATAGATACTTATGTACGACCATACACTACACCTAAAAACACAATTGTACCCTTTCCTAGAAATCCTTAACCTTAATCCTACGTCTCCACGAGCTCCTATCATGGACCATGTTCTCAGAGAGGTGCAATTTTTGCAAATCCTGCCTAATCCGCTCATCCCAAGTAATTTTGGGTCTGCCTCTACTCCTCCTCCCCTCCACCTCGAGGGTTTCAACCACTCTAACTGGTTCTACCGTCTGCCTCCTCTTCACATGCCCAAACCATCTCAATCTTCCCTCCTTTATCTTATCTGATATACTAGCTACTTCTAACCTTTCCCTAAAAACATCATTTCTTATCCGGTCTAACCTTGTGTGGCCACACATCCATCTTAGCATTCTCATCTCTGCTACCTCCATCTTGCGTGCCTGTACTTCCTTAATGGCCCAACATTCGGTTCCATATAACATAGCAGGTCTAATTGCAACCCTATAAAATTTCCCTTTCAATTTTGTTGGGAACCTCCTATCGCACAATACCCCAGTGGCAGCTCTCCACCTACACCATCCGACCTGGATGCGGTGAGCAACGTCACTATCTATCTCCCCATCCCTCTGGACAAACGATCCTAGATACTTGAACTTAGTCACCTGCGGGACCGCTTGACTGTCAATGGTGATCTGAATGTCCTCATCGTTGTCTACTCCACTAAAGTCGCAATACAAGTACTCAGTCTTAGATCGACTAATCTTTAAACCTCTTCCCTCTAACGCTGCTCGCCACTCTTCTAACCTCGCATTCAGGCTTTGTTTACTATCAGCAACTAACACAATATCATCTGCAAAAAGCAGGCACCACGGAAGAGCCCCCTGAATTGACTTTGTCAACTCATCTAGGATAACTGCAAATAGAAAAGGGCTCAAAGCGGACCCTTGGTGGAGGCCTACCTCCACCGGGAAAGAATCAGTATCCCCTACAGGCGCTCGGACACTAGTCTCAGTCCTAACATACATGTCCCTAATTAAGTCAATATACTTCCCAGAAACCCTTCTACTCTCCAAACTATCCCAAATCAGTCTACGTGGCACACTGTCATAGGCCTTTTCAAGATCAATGAACACCATGTGTAGGTCTCGTTTCTTCTCCCTATACTTCTCCATCAATCTCCTTAGAATATGTATTGCCTCCGTAGTCGATCGCCCTGGCATAAAACCAAATTGGTTTACCGTGACTTGGGTTTCTCTTCGGATTCTCGTCTCAATTATTCTCTCCCATAATTTCATAGTGTGTCCTAGCAGCTTAATCCCTCTATAATTCCCACAACATTGGGCGTCCCCTTTGTTCTTATACACCGGTACTACTACAGTATTCCTCCATTGATCTGGCATTTTCCCAGATTTGAAAATAAGATTGAATAAAATAGTTAGCCAATGTACTCCTTCTTCTCCCAAGCATTTCCAGACCTCAATCGGTATGTTATCTGGGCCAACTGCCTTAGCCCTTCCCATCTTTCTAAGGTTTGTTCTCACCTCCTCCCGTGTGATACGTCGACAGTAGCCGTTATTCCGTAGTCGCCTTTGCGTAGGTGAATCATCATTTTCTTCAATTTCTTGTTGGTAATCCCTCCTGCCATTGAAAAGATTGTAGAAGTACACTTGCCATCTCATCTTAATGTCGTGTTCTTTGACTAAAACGCATCCGTCCTCTCCCTTTAAAAACTTCACTGCTCCTAAGTCTTGCCTTCTACGCTCTCTAGCCTTTGCAATCTTGAACATGTTATGCTCCCCCTCCTTTGTTTCCAGTCGATCATACATCTGCTTGTAAGCTGCGTTCTTCGCCTCTGACACTGCCTTCTTCGCCTCTCTCTTCGCCTCTTTATATCTATCCCTTAAAATCGCTTGCTCCTCCTCGACTGTACACCTCAAAAGATCCCTAAAGCACCCTTGTTTAATCCTTATTTTAGTATGCACATCCTCATTCCACCACCATGACTCCTTATGGCCACACCTCTTTCCTTTTACAACCCCTAGCGTTTCCCTCGCCACATTAGTAATGGTGTTTGCCATGTCCTCCCACATTTGGTTTGCGTCCCCATCTACTCTAGGCGATGTCATTAAGAGGACCTTATCTCTAAACACTTCGATTTTGTCGCCCTTTAACATACCCCATCTAACCCTAGGTCGCATTACCCTCTCTCCCTTGGTCAGCTTTCCTCTCATGACTATATCCGCCACCAATAAACGGTGTTGAGTCACTGCTGTCTCCCCTGGTATAACCTTGCAGTCCCTCCACCACCTTCGATCTCCTAGCCTCATCAAAATATAGTCAATCTGAGTGTTACGTCCGCAACTGCTAAAAGTAATCAACTGTGATTCTTTCTTCTTAAAGAAAGAATTCAAAATACCTAGGTTGTGGGCCACCGCAAACTCTAGCAAATCCCTACCAGGGTTGTTCCTATCACCAAAACCAAAGCCCCCATGAACCTCACTAAAACCATCACTATGCCTACCAATATGGCCATTAAAATCGCCTCCTATGAAAATTCTTTCTTCCCTAGGTATGGCCTTCACAACTCCGTCTAGGCAGTCCCAAAAATCTCTTTTCTCTTGATCCCCTAGTCCCACTTGTGGGGCATATGCGCAAACAACTGTCACCACTTCCTCTCCTAGTACTAATCTCAACACCATGATCCTATCGTTGTATCGTATCACCTCTACCACATTTTTATACAAGTTTATATCAACTAGAAAACCTACCCCATTCTTTACCCCATCAGACCCTGAATATAATAACTTGTACCCATTGCGCTCATCCCCTTTATGTCCCTTCCACCTAGTCTCCTGAAGGCACGCTATCTCTACCCTACGTCTTTTTAGTGTATCTATGATCTCCAACAACTTACTACTAAGGGTTCCTACATTCCACGAAGCCACGCACAAACTATACCCCCTATCTTTTCCCCTCCCTGCACCCCTCGTCCTCGAACACGATCTCAATGAAAAATCATGATATCTACCGTCTATGATTGCTACAAATCACCCGATAATCCAAAAAGGGCACACGCATAACAAATAATGATCAAATAGAGCGTTATAAATAAGTTCACACAATAAGTCAACAATCACAAATACGATCAAGAACAATGCCTAAACAATAACACAACAGGTAAACAGCAGAATAGGATAACACAACAGGTAAACAGCAGAATAAGATAAGTTCACACAATAAGTTCACACAATAAGATAACACAACAGGTAAACAGCAGAAATAACAACACAAACAACCAGACGCGAGTATCACAGACAATAACAGCTCAACAAACAAGAGGTAATCAACAAGAGAATATAACAAACAACAAATAAGAAACACAGAATATATCAGCAGCAATAAGAATGCCTAAATGCAACAGGATGTACCCTTCGTGTGTCCCAATCAATCAAACCGGTCCAACTACCCCGGCAACAAGAATGCCTAAATGCAGAAAACGGAAAAACAGAAATATAGAAATATAACAAGGAAAGATCTCACCAAGGCAGCAAATCCCAGCAAGGGTTTCACCAGTTCAGATTAGGATTTTACAACCTTCTTGGGTTGGACCCTAACCGAACAGCAGCTTCCAAGTTTCTTTTTCCACGAATTCAAGCACCGCAACAAGGTTGTCAAGATATGACAACACAACCGGAAAATCTGAAGTCGGCAAACGTGAGTCCACCAAGAGTTACAGATTTGTGTTGCTTAAAACACTTCCTTGGGCCTAAATTGAACTTCTGGAAACCCAAAAACGAAAACCCCCAAATTTAAAATTTAGGGTTCGTCACTTTGTTCTCTGATTCCTGAATCGCTTCTGGTTGGCTGATTGAACCTTACCTTCCCTCCCTGCTGCTCTGAATCGTAGGATGAAAGATCTGTCGCCTCTTTGTTTTTTTTTAGGTTTAGAAGACGGGAGGAGCGAACAGGGGAGAAGAGAGTCGCTGGGCTATGGCGGCTTGTGTTACGAACAGATGAACCTGGGCTGTGAGTATAAACCAAATCCTGAGATGTGAAAGAATGAGGCTGGCCAGAGAAGCGCGTTGACGGCCGGAGGTGGAGCGCCGGAGCGGGAACGGTCACCGAAGAGGATGGAGGTGAGTGGGGTCACCGGAAAGAATATTTATGCCACTATAAGGGGCGGCTCGATGCAGACGTGAAATCAACAAGATGAACCATAGCATCATCTATGTGGTAAGAGACTGTAAGAACATTGGTGAATCTAGAACCGAAAACGAAGCTTTATTTGAACATGAAACTCGGAAAAAAAAAGAACCGGAAACGGAAAACAAACAGCGGCTGGACAGGGCGGCGGCGACAGTGACGGCACACCGCCCTGTCTAGGGTTTTTCTCAAGTGGTGACGGCCAGGGTTTGGTTATTTGTGTGTGGCGCGGCAGAAACGGTATAGAGCCTAGGCTGGCTCTGATACCCTGTAAGAATTATAAAAGACTGAATGATCATTATTGAATAAGTAGGTTACAATATATAAGCCTATAAGGATTACGAGTAACCCTAGAAACCTAACTAAGCCCGTGAGCTCATAGTCTAATACATACTACATACAACAAACCATTGCGGCATCCACGACAAATGGTAGTGCATGCTTCCATGTTATACATTTGTTCTTGCCCCAGCTAATGGCCCTCGGAATCCCACCATGCTTGATAGCAAACTTCTCAGAGTATGGGAAAACCTCGAAGATCCATATCTAGAAAATCACAATATAATAAACTTCAGAAAAGTAAATTACAATCATAAGTTTGTCTTATACAAAATAGCGTAACCTTAAAGGCCCAAATAAATCCCTCTAGCGAATAATTAAGTTGTGAAAAAGGGCGTCGCGCAGAACGTTTTGGCAGCGCATTATGTAGCTGCGGCGAAAAAGCGCGTCGTGCAGAACGTTTTGACAGCGCATTATGTAGCTGCCTGTACACAACCTTCCAAACATATGAACCCCATGGAAATGTGTTCCATGAGTCCAAATCCTCCACTAGTTCTAAAACATCTGAGTGAATGACATAATCAGACTGACTGCCCATGAATCCGACCTCAAGCAACATCAGCAGACAAAGCCGTACTGCATCAAGGTCCGATAACTGATCAAGAGAACTATCAAAGACGTTTTTGAGATCCGAAACCTTTACTCTAGCTTGCACATGACCAAATACCCTCCCCCTAAATGTCATATCTAGCCCCACGTGCATCCGATTTTGTCTATAAAGTTGATGAGGACCAAATCGCATTCCTGTGATGAGGCAAAACTCTTGAGGTCCAAACCGCAACTCCTGACCTCCAACACGAAAAAATAACGCATCTTGATGCACAACCGGGGTATATTCAGTCTGTAGTATTAGATGGAGTAAATTCGAGTCGATAGATGTAGATCGTATGTCTAGCCATGGCCCGAAACACGTTCCCCGAAATAACTCCGACCTAACAGAGCCTGGTCTCAACCTATCCCGGATTTCTGTCGCTACTCCGATGCGGCATCTAATCTTCACTTCAGCCCGAAAATACAACTCCTGAAGAAACGACACTACACAATGTATATCATCATACAAATTAAAAGAGACTGTAATAATGTTTTTACATTGTAATTCATATATCCAAAAACTGTCAATCATGTATTTGAACGTAATTAGGCATGGCATAAATGTGTAAAAATCATAAAAAGACGATTTAATCACAAAAAAGACCTTGTCATACACACCCATTTAACAAAATGCCCAATATCTTCTCTTTTTTAACAAGATAACATAGATCTAGCAAGAGTAGTAAGGATGCATTTATATACAGCTTGACCTAAAACAATCAGAAAGTGAGCTTATATTTCTTATGTAACAATGGGTAGTCCTATTACTATATACGACATGTATAAAACCATATAAAAGTGTAATACTCCTGTATTCAATTTTTATACTCTTGTATACGTAGGGGGTACAACAAGCACATAAAGGTACATTTTTCCGAAGCCATTAAGAAATTATGTGGAAAGTTGTCTCCACAAACCTTCTCAGTTGGTGTATCTGTGGCATCTTCCTCTGTACTCTTGACCATCTTTTAACCAATCTGCAATCAAACAAAACAACAATTACTAGCAAAAATATAAACACATGGACCCATATTAATTTGTAGACTTAAACACTAAAGCATAGAAGTCGATAAGTCATGAAATAAACTAAAAAGAAGTGTAGATGTGCTTGAAGGTGAACACCATACCTAACTAAAAGTACATAATTGTGGTTCCAATCTACCAAAAAGAAAGCGACTAGCAACATTATGCGAAATGCCTCTTGCTATTAATTGACCAATTAGTTTAATAAATAAAAATGCTAGAAACCTCTTCATTATCTTTTACAGTGGTTATGAGTTTTAGTAATGACCTTTTTGTTATTAAAATAAAGCTTCTAGTCTAACTTCTTTTAATCTTTTTGACCTAACCAGATTCAAATTCTGCAATGTAATCATGCACGAATGCATGATTAGATCACAAATAAAAACAACATATTCAAGGTTAATATCCATACCACCCTTTATTGTTATATGGTAGGGTTCATGAGAAAACTCCTTTTAATGAAAAAACTCTATCTAAGACCGCTGGGTGCGGGCGTGACTTTTGGGCGTTGATGGCCCTTCAACGTCGGGTGTTACACCCCGGGTTGGCGTTTTGGTGGGCGTTGCCCGCTTGGCGTGGGGCGCTGGCCTGGGGTGACATGTCTGGCAATGGTTGGCTGGTTGTTGATGACCGTTTGGCTAGCCCCTTCCACAACGCCGGCCTGGCCACCCCGCTTCCACACCCCACTTTTTTGGGTGTGGATTGGTGGAGCCCACATCTGCCATGTGTCGAGCAATGCCCCCAACCCAAGCCCCTCCACACCCCATAGTCTAACCATTACTAAACCCTAAAATATAAACCTTAATCCCTAAACCCTAAGAACTAAGCCCTAAACCCCAAAAAGCTTAACCCTAAAGGCTAAGACCTACAAGCTAAAAACTAAATGCTAAAGCTAAACCCTAAAAATTAAACCTGACCCCTAAACTCTAAAAATTAAAAGCTAACCCCTAAACCCTAAAACCTTAACCGTATGAAAATAAAAATCCACACAAATATCAATCATCAGATAGACCTCTCGCGAGTTTTCTAAAAAACGAAGAGTTTTTTCATGATCCTTTCCCTATTGTTATAAACCTCTTCATTTTGATCATTTTCTTTTGCAACAGTTATGAATTTTAGTAATGACCTTTTATTATTCAATCAAAGCTTTCTAGTCTCATTTCTTTTAATCTTTTTGACCTAACCAGACTCATATTAATATTAGATTAACAAACAGAATCACAGTGAATGAATGAAGAAACAATATCAACTAGAATGTTTAACTAACACAATTGAGAGAGTGTTTGTACCAGTCAACATAAACACAAAATGTTTGTATCAACTTGAATTAGCAATCAACCGATACACAAACACGTAACCGATGATTAGCATATATCAATTAGTAAAGCGCGATCAACGGAATGATTCACAAACAAAATGTAACCTGATTAACAAAGTTCCATTAACAGGCATCGATTCATCTACTGCAGCTTTCATCGGTATCTGCGCTCCGGCAACGGCTACGATCAGCCGTCCAGAGTTGGTAACTTAGCCGTACGGACACACATTTAGGCCAAACTGATTGCTATTCGGATCGGGTTATTTGGGGTTTTTTTTATTATAGGTATGGGTGAGCAGAAACCTAACCTTAATTGAAATTAAGAGTTAAATGCTTGGTTGGTCCCTGTGGTTTGTAAATATAGTCATTTCACATACATTTAACTCTGAAATTAATCGAAAATTGAATTAACTAAAGATCGGTTGTTGGTTATTTTTTGTAAGGCCATGGGGTATGGGGCTTGGGTTGGGGGAAAACGCCCAAGCCACCATCCCGGGTGGGCTTGGGTTTGGGCGTAGCCCTTGGGGCTTGGCTTTCAAGCCGGGCGTGGGGCGGGGGAGCAAGCTGACATGGCGGGTTGTGAATGGCCCTTTCAAAGTAGCCGTTGGGCTAGCCGTTGGGGTCTATATTTAAAAAAAAAAATTCTTTTATAAATACTTACCACATTTAACATCTTTCTCACACCATAAATTTTTTTATAAATTTTTATTTTGATAATTGTTTTGTATGTTTATTTTAATAATTATGTTGTATGTTTAGTAGTTTTTGGTTTAAATATATATAAAAAAAATAAAAATAAAAAAGCTGATGTGGCTTGGCCACGCCAGCCAAGCCACGCCCACCATACCACCTTCAAAAGTGGGTTGATGCCTTGACTTTTGAAACTACACGTGTCAACCAATGCCCAACCCAAGCCCCACCATACCCCATGGTCTAACCTTGGTTAACTGAAGCATTCATATTTTTATATATATCTAGTTTTCATACCTCTATTTTATGTTTTATACCTCTATTCCATGTATTTATGAGTAAAAATTTTAACTCAGGTTTGGTTTGGTTATTAACCGAACTGGAAACAGACAAATTAACCGAATAAACCAAACTGATTAACCGATAACTTCAATTACGGTTACAGTTAAGGCTAATAACCGAACCATTCACACCCCTACTTATATAAATCTACTCGTAACTGGGCCTAAATAATATACGAGTTAATTGATTTCGGGTTTATTTGGGTCGGGCAATTATGCAACTAAATAAAAGTTGCAACGCATGCTTTACAATTTAAGTTAGCATAATTATTACTAAACAAAAGACACAAAATGTCAAATAAAAATACTCCCAGTGTAATATTTTGTTCAAACTCATGCATTAAACAAATATATTAAAGGGATGTTGGATTTAAATGACCGGCTTTCACCATTTAGCCAATAACACACCCAACTTATGAATTGTACCACATCACTCCCAACTTTCAACTTATTTTTCTCTAACACTCCTAACTAACTAAACCCTAACCCAGTTAGTTTTTTTGTTAGTTCACAGGTTTTATCGACACAATGGAAAACACTTTTATTGGAAAAACCCAAACAATCGTATCCTTGAAATCTCAAAATAACTTGTCCCAAAGACATGAAAAACTCTTTTAGAAAACTTCTTAAGCTTTTTAGAAACCATGAAAATCATGGATAAACCTATCCAAAAGAAATATTGAAAACCATTCCTTTGGAACTCCTGTTGGACTTTCCCTCGGAGTACTTAAAAATCATTTTATCAAAATTTGGAAATCACTCACTTGGAATTTCTGTTGGACATTCCCATGGAATACTTGAAATCGTTTTATCGAAATTTGGAAATCATTCCTTTGGAATTCATGCTGGACATTCCCCTGGGATACTTGAAAGTCTTGAAAAGCATACGATATGCAAAACAAGTTCATAGGTAAGATCCCTCGTTAGCTAGCTATGCCAACGAAGTATGTATAACATGAGCACGTAACCAAACCACGACAGAAATAAAACTTTGCCCCAAACCCAATTGTACTTTCGTACAAATGTAAACTAGGATTATATGCAAGAAAAATGACATATAATCAAATGAAGTTAGGATTGAGAAACTAAAAAGAAGAGATAAAACACTATTGAGTCAAATGCATGGTTGGTCCCTGTGGTTTGCAAAAATTGCAGACTTGGTCCTAAGGGTTCACTAATTACACACTTGGTTCCGGTGGTTGTATTTTTTAAACTCGGGTGGTCTTTAACACTAACCTTTGTTAAATTTTCCAGTTAAGTCTTTGTGAAATTACTAAATTGTCCTTGAACAATTACAAAAATAAAAAACCAAAAAGAGATGCCCACCCCTCATCTTCTTCTCCCATCTCTATAACCCACCACCACCACCACCACCACCACTTCCACCTTCAACCCACCATCACCACCACCTCCTAAATTAATCGTACACTGATATAAGTTAAATTATACATGTTTTTATCCCATAATTTACTTCCATTTTAAGCGTTTTTGATCGAAACTGCATTTTAGGTACCAAATCTGGTACTTTTCTATTTTCAGGTCTTAAACAAAGTGCAAAAGACAAATCTGGTGAAAACGGGGCAATTTAAAGACAATTCTGATGAAATTGGCGAGATTCTGGTGAACTGCCAGATGACGCACGACCGTGCGTCCACATGCACGACCGTGCATGGTCTCCGACCCCGGAAGCACTGCCAGTGCAAGTGAGTGTGCCGATGATTTCTCGGAACGCACGACCGTGCGAGCCAAGTGCACGACCGTTTCTAAATTTGATCTTTAATATTTTAAGAAATCTCATATCAAAGTATATATATATATGATTCAAATATGGTTTAAGAAATGAATTAAACTTATCAAATGATAAAAATTGTGTCTTCTTGAGATATATATGTACATATTTTAAATCACATAGTTATACCGTACCAAATGTTTTTGTACATATTTTTATTGCATAGATGAAATATCATTTATAAGATTGATACCAATCATATATATATATATATATATCTGACTTACACGTAATTTAATAAATAAGTTTAAGTTGTTTCCTGTTGATATATAGGTATTATGTATTAAAATTAGGGGTATTGGATTTTAATAATCCCAAGTTTCACTAATTGGCCGGTAATAATCCCAATTTCAAAAATTGCCTATAACAGTCCCAACTTGACTAACTGGGTTATAACCTTGTTGGGCTGGTGACCTGCAACTTATTCCGGCGACCCGTTTTACCCCTGAAACCACCAAACGAGACCACCACCAATCATCTCCGACCTCCTGTAATCTTCTCCGCTTCTCAAAAGTTTAAAATTTCCACCATGTACGCAACTCCGGTGACCTGCAACTTATTCCGACGACCTTCTTTACCCCTGAAACCACCAAAGGAGACCACCACTTGTCATCTCCAACCTCTAGTGACCTTCCCCGCCGCTCAAAACTTCAAAAAACTAACTGGGTTATAACCCAGTTAGACAAGGATCATTGGTGGCCAAAATCTTACAAGTTGGGACTGTTGTAGGCAATTTTTGAAGTTGGGATTATTACCGGCCAATTAGTGAAACTTGGGATTATTAAAATCCAATACCCCTTAAAATTATTTAATTACACAATACTAGGTTATTGTACATATTCATGTTTCATAAAAACAGTTTTGCAAAATATTTTATATCTTCCATGGTATATGTACATGTGCTTAAATTTTAGAATCGTCAAACTATGAATTGCGAACTGTAATAACTGTTGTTCATTATTTGTATAAATTAAATTAAGGATCATGTTTTATAAAATCCTTTTAACAAAATTTTATTCAAGAGCCGAAAATTCTATTTAGTTATTGAAAATATTTTTTTCTTCCAAAATTACTATTATTATTAGTTTTAAATTTTAAAACAGAATTTAATAATATTTTAGTTTAGTGTATTATATTAATACCAATGATGATAATAATAGTATACATTAAAGATTTTTCTTAGAAAGCGTTTGTGTATGAGAATTTTTCTTAACATGTTAATTATCATCGATATTGAGTATATATAATTTCTAAATATTACTTAATTTATCAAATTTTGACGAATAATCTACATATTTAATATTTAATAATACGATAAGAAGTAATAAAGAATTATAAAGTGATTTACAAAGTATTTTAATAATGCTGAAACATTATATTTTAACAAAATTAGTATAATTATATGTTTTACCAAAATTTTGACAAATACATATCTTTAAATCGAGTAAGACTTTGGGTTATATCATAAATCATAAAATATACTGCTTTTATAGAATAATATTTTATATTATGATATTTTAGGGATATCATACCTAAGGGTATTGTTTTATATTTTTAATTAAGATATTAATATCAATATCATAATATTGTATTCACAGAAATATGTGGATATAGAATTGAATATTGTATTATGAATATATTTCCTTTTTATAGCCTAACATATTGTAAGATACAATAGGAGTTACATATCCTGAGAATTTAAACGATATAAAACTAATTAGGTATAATACATATTATCTTAATATTATTATACCTGAATTGTGTTATCTTGTATTAATATTAAGATATTTAATGTTAATATCGTAATATTATTATAATGTTGAATTATTTTCATACAAATATATGATACATATATATATAATATATCATAAAATTCCATAAAACATAATATTACTAATACCTTATATATAAGCATATCATAACTGTGAGATGGGTAACACATATTGGAAATTCAAAATTTGTTAAATCATAATAAACACATTGAGATTTCGTGTTCACAGGATAACACATATGATATTAATTTCCTAACATAAATATTTAAGGTTTAGGCATTGGAAGAACATCCAAAGGGCTTAAACCAGTGGCATAGCTCTGATACCACCTTCTGTCACAGCCCCCGACCCCATCCCAGGAGCGGGAGCCGCGAGCCTCAGAGCAGATGGTATCGATGTTTATTAATTTGGCAGCGGAAAGTTTCATCAGGACCGTAGTTATGAAATATTTTTATCAGAGTTGAACACCATAATGTTTAAAATAAATAAATGGGATAAAACCCAAGTTTTCTGTTATTATATTTATAATAACAAGTGGGATAAAACTCGATTTTCCTTTATAGTACATTTATAGGGAATAAACCCTAATTATTGAAAACAATTTCTCCTTTTTAATTAGGTAACTTTTATAGCCACTTTTCTAAGCCTTCAGTGCTCTCCAGCTGGCTTTTATTGGCTTCATACTACATTACCTTAAACACGTGTTTAAAATATTTTATCAGCAAGAAATACTGGTGAGTGAATCCCAGTTTAATCAAAACAGGTTTTATCATTATACAGTATTGAGAGCGATTAGAATGTTTATATCTACACAATTACTCATTCAGTACTTGCCACTCGACCGGATCTGTGGCTATGGTCATATCACACATTGGCTAACCCATTGTCCAATTGTGAAGATTATCAAGTAATGTATACAAAACCCCATAATACCGGCAGTAATTGAAGAATTACAAAGACTCAATCACTGCTAATTACATTTTAAGATAATTAAGGTTTTGTAAAAACGGTGTACAAAAAGAGGATTACTGACATTGCTATTTTAGGTATTTCCCTTGTGACTTCCTGGTTATAATCTATTAATTAAAACAATGCGCACGCGTTAGTATAATAACCCAATTTACATTAGTTATACCCTCCCCGAGACTGAAACTCCAACGACTACGTCGGGCAGAGCCACGACAGCCGTTACGGAGTACTAGATCAATCGGGCAGCGTATCTAATACGTAACCGGGGGTTATAATACTTACAACGAGGCAGAGCTTCGCTTATTAGGGGGTATTATACCCGGGAATTACTTCTACACTACAGAAATTGAGAGAAAGAATTTGAAAATGAACGGTTTGGACTGAAGGCTGATGCCTTCTATTTATAGTGCCTGATCGACGGTTTCTCGCGCCCCGCGAAGAAGAACAAGGGGGTCTTCGCGCCCCGCGAGAGATGGTAGGGCGGTTTGAGGGTTGCTGAGTCATCGACACGTGGCGGCACCGGGTGTTCTTCTGTCGTTGAGCTGTCGCGGCCCGCAACTAAGATAGACAAGGGCTTCGCGGCCCGCGAGCGACCCCTGTAATTTGTTTTATTTGTTATTTAATGAGATAAAGGTATTTCGAGGCCGGTTTTCGTATACGAGGTGTATTTTAGGATGTGTAGGGGTGCCAGGGGTGTTTTAGGAGGTTTGGTATACTATTTAATAAAATATGTAATGCACTTGCATTAAGTATAGTAACCCAATTCAACTTTATCCCTACGTCACGAGACAGAACCCCAACGAACTTAGTCGGGCAGAGCCTTGACATTCGTTACGGGGTCGTACATCAATCGGACAGGGTATCAGTGATCAGGGGTTAAAACACTTAAAACAGGGCAGGGCTTTGGAGTATAATTGGTATAATATTTAAGAAAAGGAAAATTAGAATTTATAGAATGGAGGGCGATGAGAATGAAATGTGAGAAGTTGGATTTGCTCCAACCTTCCCTATATATACTATGTTTTTGACTTGGAGTTTAAGTTTCTTTTGATATTATCATACACGTACAACATACACGTATGATGAATTACATTTTAATTGTTAGTCAAGATTCCATTTCTTTCTTTTCATTTCAAATGTGAACGTAGACATCTAGTTAGTTAATATTATTTATTTTTATTAATTTATATATTGTAATTAATTTAATTGCTTCACATATTTGGCACTTATAACTTCTAAAATATGACGTTTTATAAAACTATAAATATATTATTAGAACGAGAAAAATCTTATCTACATTTTGAACCAAGTTTCACTAACATTGAGTAGGTTCAAATATAATGTATTTTTATTAATATGATTATTAAACAGTTCCTATGTTTGCCAAAATACCTTATATTTCTATCGGTCAACTTATCCATGATCTATTCGTGTAATAACTTTATTTTGAATTTAAAAATTCTGGGGAATGTTACATCTTCCCCACCTTGTTTTAAATCTCGTCCTCGAGATTTGGGCTACGATATCTTCTTGGGGTTACTTCACGTCTTTTAGTTGGTTATCAAGGTGTCTGGGATAGAATCAAAAGATGAATATAAGGATATCATAGGATAATTGGAATTTAATGGTCTTAAAACTCATTTTCAGGAATTGATGTTAACTGAATGAGATGAAATGAAATCAAAAGGGAGATTTGATAGGCATAGAATTCGAAATGCAATGATTTGTAGAAACAATAGGATTCAATGCCAGGAAATAACTTACTTTGATCATCAATTAAGGGGGATTCTGAATCAATAATCTCAATTTGAGAATGGAAGTATGAAAAATGATTTGCCAATGATCAAACCGGAAATCAGTGACGTTTATTTAAATGGCAGGGATACACCGGATAATATAATAGAATTTAGGGTATCATTGTTTAATACACAATTGTATCAAGACTATTTGAATGATGAGTAAAACGAATGACATATGATTAGGGTTTACTATTAGCACAGACTACAAATTTATACAGACACCGCAAGGCGTTGTAATGACTGAAAGAATTCAATGATTACGGTGACCAAATGAATTCACCGTTTTCGAAATTAACTGAAAGTTTTAAATGAAGTGAATTTGGATATTCAATTGATATGATGTTCAAATGAAGAAAGAAATGAATATTGTAGGATCAATTTAAAGATGAAAGAAATGTTGGAGGTACATTGAAATAGGAATACATGTACTTTTATCTTAACATAAAATTGTATTAAGACTGGTTTAGGATAATGAATCAATAAATAGATAAATTTGTACCTCATGTGTGAAAATGAAATGAGTCCAAGTTTCAAAGAAATTGCCACCGCAAGGTGTCGTTTTTAACAAATGATACATTGAAATTGAAGATTTTAAACAAGTTTTGTATGTTTCAAATAATGAAATTACCTTGAATATGATCATCTCAATTCATCATATGGGATTTTGAATTGAATGTGTATTGTGAACAAGTTCAAACAATTGAGTTTGGTTTGGACATATTCCAACAATGGATATATGTATTGACAAGAAATGGTTATAATAAAATCCGGTAAGTATCTTTTGAAAAGAAAAGGAGTTTTCAAGAAATCTGTTGAATTGATTATCAAAAGTCAATATTACGAAATCATATGGATTATCAGAATGAGTATAACGAAATATTTATTAAAACTCATGAATAAATGATCTTTTGAAGTGAATTCTTATGCATGACAAGTAAAGCATGTATGATATAGGAATGAGACAAATGAGAGAAAAATTGTAACACCTCGAAAATTCACGTCCTATAATGTGTTGACACGTGTCATATGTTTAAACGTGTGAAAGAATATTATAGAAGGACTAAAGTTGACAAACATGGAAAGTATGTGAATATACGTGTTCAAATTGTCAACAGTGAATAAATATATTGTACATTAACCCTGCATAATGTTTATAGCATCAAACGAATAAATCATGGATCATGCGAAGCTAAAAGTGAGAAATTACAAACAACAGGGGTTAAATGTGTCAACATGTTTAAGTTATACCTCTGAGTGACCTTTTGACAAACCCGAAGCTTTGTAACTGTCAATTATGCTCACTAGAATGCGCGATATAAATTTCATAAAGTTTCGTTATCGTATGAGAAAGTTATGATCAAATTCGTAAGCGAGGGGTTAAAGCGTTAACGTTGAAAGTTATGACTTTTCGGGTTAACCAGAAGTGTCCAGGGACTTGGCAAAGTGGGTATAAGTCCTAAAGCCCTTATAGGTAAATAAGAAGGGGTCAAATTGCAAAATATAAGCTTAGTTGCCCTTTCGAAAGGCCAAGAGACACTTATGCGGAAAATAGAAAATGTGAAATCTGATAACAGGGTCCAGGCGGGCCGCGTAAGTGACCTTAAGGTCTTACGCGGGCCGCGTCAGACACACAGAAACAGCAACTTCAGACAGCAGCCTGCATTCGCGTTTAACCGACCTTTAACAGATATTTTCACATTGTGGGCGACCCCTAAACAGTCCTAGACACTTAGGAACACTTATTGATGAATTATGGTCAGTGGTAGACTTGTGTGTCAACATTCTATGGTGAAAAATTCACTATAAAAGGGCCATAAGTTGCAACCAAGTTCTTCACACCTTCTCTTGCATTCCTGATCATTTCTGGAGCTCAAGACTTCTCTCAAGTGATCTCTGGTCGTTCATAGGACTCTTGTAAGTTTGCTTGTCCTTCCTTAGTTAAGTTTTTGCTTAGTTTAGCTTAAAAGTCAAACCGTCGTAATTAACGGTTGACTTTAAGATTAATCACTAATGGTCCAGTGATTAGTCAAACCAAAAGTAGTTATAAGTTGGTAATTATGTGGGTAATAAACCCTTAAAAGGGTTCCCCCTGATTCCAACTCTAACTAGGTCAAATGTCGGGTCAAACTTATTATTAAAAAGTCAACAGAATGTTTAATTTACAATTTATGCATAATTAGCAATGTAGAACACATACAACCTGTTTGATCATTAATATAAGTTGGTAACTAGTGTAAGAACATGTCTAAACATGTTCAACCCGATAATTTACTGTTTAGACCCGGTTCGGAACCGAAAGTCGCAAAGCTTTGACTTCAGTTCTGACCCGTTATGGTATGTTTTAGAAATACCTTAGAGCTTCATTTGGACCAGGTTACATGCTAGTATAACCCTCTATGATTATACACCATGGTTCATTAGTTAACCAATTAATACGCATGATTCCGTTAATTGCTCATATGTTGACCATTATGCCCTTTTCACTTTAAAACGTGATTTGTGAAAATGTAAAAGTGTAGAAACCTTAGTTACTGATATATAAACTTGTATGCAAAGTTTGACATCAGTTTGAGGTGTAGATTGAGAGTTATGCTCATTAGCGTAATTAAGAAGCTTTATGTTATTAAAACGGCGTAATTAGCGTATAGCCTAGTTAAGCCTACTTTTTGATATCAAACTTATTACCCACTGATGTAATATATTATTTTGGGATTTTTGAAGATTTTTAATTAATTTTAGGCTGAGCATAACTCGTAGTCGTAGGCTTAATCCGGTAATTGTCGGTTTTGCCCTTACGGGCCATAAAATGAGTTTTACATATCTAATCAACTCCAAACCTTTTGCTACTGATTACATATAATAAATAAATTATTTTAAGCCTTCTGGAACGATAAAAATATCAGCTTTACATATAGAACCCGGAAACGGCTTCTAATCGCCTTATTAAGCATTTTTAGCGCATAGTATGTACTAAGACTATTTTTAAACATGCAAGGGTGATACCTACTGATATTTTAGGTAAATTATAATATTTTAACAGTAAGAAAAAGTTGTTTAACTCAGACTTCAGTTTTGAGCTTTACGGCTTATGTGAAATTACCAAAATGCCCCTACGGTGCATAGTTTGGCTATAATTGATAAATTTCACATATATGCTTTACCCTACTGTTATAACTTAGTAAAATGAGTATTTTTGCTGATTATATCAGGCCTGTAACTCAGGTTAATACTTAAACTCTTTTATAACCTTATAAATGACCAAACTACCCCTACGGGGCATAGTTTGTGTTTAAATTCATTTCGGGCATAATAAAAGACATCTTACTGATGTCACAACATATTTGAAGCATATTAACTTAGGAAACCTGTATATGGCTCTTACGTGTAACACCTGTGCCTCCACGGCCATCAAACAAATGCCAAACCAATGAAATATTGTATTTCATACTTGGGATTTGTAAAAATATGTGTATCGTTTACACATATCAACTCTTGTTCGATTTCAAACTCTAAATCGCTTTCTGGAAGGTTATACGCGCACCGATGCGTAAATATAACCAGTTTAATGCAACAAAAACTCCGGAATAGTGACATAGGCTTAACATACCTTAAATAACCTTTACATAACTTAGAAATAAGTTTTGAAGGCTTTGGTATGGCAAAAACAAGCTAATTCGCTTACAGGGACTAAACTTGACAAACTGCGAAAGTATGCCAATTTGAACTGTAACAGACATTCCGGAACATGACCATAAGTTAAACACACCTTAAATATCCTTTACATAGCTTAGAAATAGGCTTTGAGGGGTTCGGTGTGCTAAAATAAACTTTTGGGTCATTCAGGGACTAAAAGTGTCAAAAAGTGCACAAGTTTGCATTTTCGGGCATAACTTACGTTCTGAATACATCCGGACATCCAAAAATTTATGTAAGCACTAAAACATTTTATTTTAGTGTTTGGCATAAGAAAAATCCATTCGTCACGCATTTTGGATCGTTTTTCGCGCTTGTGCGCATTCCGTCGTAATTAAGCGAACATCGCGTTCGTACGGCCAAACGAACCAACATCCGGCATATTTTTGAGCATGTTTCATGTCCACAATGTTTAGGCATCATTTTAGGGCCTTAAAGTTGGCTTTACGAGCCTTAGAAGTGCCGGAAATGGGCTTAAACACGTGCAGGGACTGAAACTGTCATTTCTGAAACTTTGTTCTGATCTGTGACTTCTAGGCGGCCCGCCTCAGTTTCTTAACATCCTCAGGCGGCCCGTGTCAGTCCTTCTGACCAGGTTAAATGTTTCTAACAGCAGATTGCAGCTGTTTGATCCACCACCACATGTTCCCAATTGTCTAGTCAGATGATAAGGACCATTTTTAGGCACCACAACTTGCCAACACTTGTACGGTTATGATTAAGGCACGTTTTCCATGAAACGATCTTAACGGTGGACCTTTTACTATAAATACCCCACCCCCCATGCTTCAAAATTACAAGAATTCTGATTTGAGAAGCTCTAAGTTGAAACCATTGCTTCATACCTGAGATTCTTGGATCGGGATTAGCATTCGGGGACCCTTCGTAAGTATTCTTTCGTTCTTTTCCTTATTTTATTGCTTTTCGAGTCAGAAAGTCAAACTTTGTTTGACTTTCAGCGTTGACCAGCTTATGGTCAATGCGAAGTTCGTTTGAACTTCGCAACGTGATTGTAATCACGATGGTTATAGTCCCTTGGGACTATGCCTACTGATTACCACGTTGTCTAGGGTCGTAAGGGTAAGCGATCTAATAAATCGCTTATACCTTCGAACCCGACCCAGTTTGGTCGATCATTAGGATCCGACCAAATACATTAGGTGACCATAGTGTATAGGGAATAACCTTCCGAGGTTATACCTTATGGTCACATCGTTTAAATAGTTGTATGATAGGTAGTTTATATGCCTTAGGTAAATTACCAGAATACCCTTTTCATGTATAATTGATAATTAAGCATATGTAACCTAAACTTTTGTCACATAACTGATTATGTAACATGATTAGGCATATAACACTTGTTATAGGGCTAGTTAGGCGGTCCGAACGCGTTTCACGCGAACGACGCGTTAAAGTAGCATAAGCTACCTAAACGGGTCGTAATGGGTCACAAGCACTTAGGTTAGGTTTCATTTAGTATGTAGGCTTTGTTAAACCATGTGACACGAGTCTCTATACTCGTTTGGTTTACGAACCCTCATTCTATCAGATCTTCCGATTTAGGTCCGGATTATTAACATAGTTACCTATATTAGGTGCCGTTTGATTTCCGTGATCTCTAGCGTTGCTTGGTGGTTATCCTAGGACTTCTGAGCAATCTCAAGTGAGTACATAGACCCCTCTTTTACTGTTTTCCAAACTGTTTTGGGGTGGAACACATGTGCCTACTTGTTACTTTCATGCTTTCCATGTTTTCACATCATATATATGCTATGTTCAATAGTACACTTATAGTACATTGTTTTACATGATTTCATTGTTTTTATGCTATGTATGTCCATTGCGTGCATACTTAGTACATCGTTTTACATTTACATTTTATGCTATGTATGTCCATTGCGTGCATACTTAGTACATCGTTTTCATCACATGCTTACATTTTGTTATGACATTTGGTTTGTTTACAATGGAACAATACATTCATTAACATTAGCTACGCCGTTCGTTAGTAGGTAGTGGTACCATAGGAATTGACAACTCCCGTTCCGGACATCCCAGGGAAAGGGGATGAAAGGAATGACCGAATTCGATATACATAATTTAGATAAACCTTTAAGTGGTTTAAGGGTTTATCGCCTCAGTCTCAAGGCTTGGATGTATGCATTTTAACAATACCACATAGATGTTCATATCAGTATAGCATGCATTTTCCACAAAACATAGCTTTGATTTAAACCAAGTTTTACTTCAATACTTTGTTCTTGTGCATATGGTTTAGTTGATATTTATCACTAGCCATACAGATCAGTTTGGTTATACATCACATGATTTACATTGATCATGCATTTTCCACAAAACATAGCTTTGATTTAAACCAAGTTTTACTTCAATACTTTGTTCTTGTGCATATGGTTTAGTTGATATTTATCACTAGCCATACAGATCAGTTTGGTTATACATCACATGATTTACATTGATCATGCATTTTCCACAAAACATAGCTTTGATTTAAACCAAGTTTTACTTCAATACTTTGTTCTTGTGCATATGGTTTAGTTGATATTTATCACTAGCCATACAGATCAGTTTGGTTATACATCACATGATTTACATTGATCATGCATTTTCCACAAAACATAGCTTTGATTTAAACCAAGTTTTACTTCAATGCTTTGTTTTGTGCATTTCAACTATGGTTAAGTTGATACATTTCACTAGCCATACATATCATTTTGTTTACATATTACCTGATTTACATTTTGACGTAAACATTTTAACATATTATTTCAATACATTTAGAAGTTGGTTTAAACATAGACATCTTACATTGTTTGTTTGGTTTGAGTAAGTGATTAAGTAACGAGGCGTGTGTAATATGATACAAGCATGGTGGATACGCCGCTGGTACTTCCTATATATAAGTGTTTGTATGGTATTACATATCGTAGCGTTATTTGAATCATTTCAATTTGAGACATATAACATTTTATACAAATAACATACTTTTCACAATACATTGTTTTACAAATAACTTAACTTATACGAACTCATTTTTACATGGTTATTCATTTAACCATGCATTATTCTCTTATTTATACGTATCATCTGAATTTATTGTTTTTCAAATGATTTACAAAGACAAAGCAAATTACAAGGTTCATGACTAAACATTTTCTTAAACATAAGTCATGAATCTTAATTTTCACAAAACCTATGTACTCGCCGGCATTTTTATGCTGACGTACCTATTTTCACATGTGTTTCAGGAAATGAAGCATAGGATTGATCAAGATACACTTAGGCGGACATGGGCCTTAGTGACAATAAAAGATGCAGACTAGTTATTTATGTTATGTTCTTTGATTATCAAGACTTTGTAACTCTTTTATTCAATAAAACAGTATTTCAATTTCCATGTGTTATGAAACAATGATTCTGTTACAACACTCCCCGATGTTTCCGCCACGTTTTGTTGTTTTACGTGGTCGGGGTGTGACAGAAAAGTTGGTATCAGAGCCAATGGTTATAGGGAATTAGGTTATTAGTAATGCTTTGACCTAGTCTATAACCTTCTTAGGACCCTAACGCGAGTTTACTTGCGTTTAGTCATAAAACAATACCGTCACCTATCCTTAGGCGACGACCACAACAAGAACATAAATTTCAAAAACGCTTTGAAAACTAATCATCTGTTCTAGGATGATTGATTACTAGGTTTTGAACCCTCTATTGTAAGGTTTTGAACCCTTTGTTATATGGTTTTGAACCCCTTTGAGTATTCAAAACCTCGTCAAGGTTTTGGGTTCTAAATAATGTGAACACGTGCAAACTGGAAGGGTGAATGCCTGTATTCTGGGTTTTCTGTCTAGGCAAGCACTTCGTATACATCTCATCAGACGCGAGACCAGTTGTGCTTACCTGGGAATTCTTGGGATGAGTGTTCACTTATAGGCGAGCATGTCTTCGCGATACATTATTTTTGACCCATTTACTTTGATTTGTCACCATCTCATTTGTTTACCTTAGGTAACAAACAAATGATCGCAATTTTCATTCGTTACCATTCTGTATTGATTATCCAATAACCTTTCACTTGTTTCTTCCGATGTCTTTCATTTTCTTCTAGAATGTCTATTCCTCTCAGCACTGGTCAAACGTCCGAGCGAACAGCCAAATTCGTTCAGCAAATAGGCGAAGTGATTCAGAAGACTGTGGATTTAGGCATTGCCATGGCTCGTCTCAACAATGAAGCCTCTCGTCTCAACAATGAAGCCACTCAAGAGTCACAAAAGGAAGCAGAAGTCAGGCTTGCACCAACATCAAGGAAACGTAAGGCTTCAAGGAAACCCGCAGCGGTTACACCTAATCAAGCGGGACCTAGCCATGTGGCAAGGCCACCAGCTAGGAGGCCGTACTTAGGAACTGCTCCTAGGTGCAAGCGATGTAACGGTCATCATTCAAACCTCATACCCTGCTCCAAATGCACCTACTGTGGACGGTTGGGACATTTGATTATCACATGCCGCTTTGCTATCCAGAACAAAGCTGTTGCAAATCTTGCTGCTACCCAACTCCAAGTCAACCCTACTCAAGCTCGTTTCTCACGAGGGCCTTGCTACAACTGTGGCGAGATGGGCCATTTCCAAAGGGATTGCTCAAAGCTTGCTAATGCAAATCTGACGCACGGATGAGCAGTTGGCCGAGTAGAAGATGTTGCTATCTTATGCTTTTGTTTCTTTCGTTTTCTTGATTGTGAAACAATCTGTCTCGTTCATAAATAAAAGTTGTTGTTCGCAATTGTGATATACGAGTGTAGTTACATGTGTGTATGACTTTTCCTATGATACCTGTATTAAGGAACTATGTTCCTTACAAACTACTCTTGTGATTCTCTCTTTCAAATGATCGCTCATGATTCCTTCAAAAATTTTAAGTACTCGTTTCACTCTAAGAAACAAAGTACAGAAAATAAAGTGACATTATGAGTAATCATGCTTCTGCACATCTGTGCCATTAAATCCTTGGTTAGATAACTAAGGGTATTTTCAAATCTCATACCCATTACGTTTTGATTTTTCAACATACACAGTACAAGTATTTCAAAACAATCTTCATGATCTCAAAACATTTCATATAGTTTGAAAACAATTTTTCTAGATGCATTGTCTATGTTATTTCAAAAACATTGGCCATGTTATCAAAACCAACCTTCCTAATTTCAAAATATTTCATATAGTCTGAAGACAATATTAACACAATACATTTTCTTATCAAGTGCATGATTTCGAAAAGCATCATTCATGTCTTTCAAAAAACCTTATACATAATTTCAAAATTCATCTCGCATGATTTCAAAACATTTTGTAAATATATCTACCTAATACACCTACTTTATGATTTCAAAAGTATTATATATATAAGGTTTCAAAAACGTTAAACACATTTTTCTTAAAAGAACCCCATGCATAGTTTTCAAAAATATTTTCCTCGTACATTGACTTAACCTTCAAATTCTGCTTCATATGTCGCCTTGACATATCTAGCATCACAACTTCATAAGCATTTTTTTTTTCTTCATGTTTTGACTTAAGCACATCTAGTGCAAGGTTTCAGAACATCTTCAACTTCTAAAATCCATAGGGGATCTTTTTATTTTCACAATTAGATCCTTGTGGATGATTATCATCCAAATCAGAGTCCTTAATTGGATTCCTTATGTACCTTAATTCGAACACTTCGGTTCCTAATAATCGAAACCGAATTTTCTTTTTGAATCTTTCTATCTTTATAGTTAGATTCTTGATAACGTTTAAAGTACCAAATGAAATCCACGGAATGGATTCCAAGTGTGCTTTAAATGCATATACGCAATTTACAAGACAAATTAACAAACAATTTTGTGGTTATGTGACTATGTGTTTACTCATCTTATGTTTTCTTTTATGCATTTTGTGTTTTGTATACTCTGGATATTCATTATCCAAATCCTAGTAGAATCTTTCATATCTTCATATGAGGAATTCGTAGCAGGATAGTCAAAAGGTACTACCTTAAATCCTTAATGGGCTTCTATGTAATAGTTAAGACCCTTGGATTATATAGTACCACTCCATGATTCATAAGAGACCCTTTAGTGGTCTAATCAAAAAGATTGATTCACAATTTGGTTAAAGAACGACATCTAGTGATGTAGCTGGACAGACTCCTTGATAGTCTATTTTAGATCATTTATTGATTTAATTAAAAGGACTCTATGGCGGTCTAGTCACACTCATCACAGGATTGTTCATTTGGTTTTCCCCTACACATTATAAAATGGACTGAGTGAACTATGCAAGGAATTGTCTAATTATGGACGCGTACATAATTATGAAATTTAGTGCACAGAAACCCAGTAAGATTTATTATGTGTAAGAACCGATAGCGACAACAATAACAAAATGAGAACGATGTAATGGAGGTACGGTGGACGCACCAATGACACTTCATATACTTGTATATAAGTATCCCTCTTACATTGCAATCATGATGTTATTAAAGGTTACTAGAAGTTCAGAACCCTAATCAATATTGTTCGATCTTTTCAACTTCATGTTTTCAAGCCCTCACGAGTTTCCTCTAAATAAATTTCGGGATGAAATTTCCTAAAGTAGGGGAGACTGTAACACCTGTGCCTCCACGGCCATCAAACAAATTCCAAACCAATGAAATATTGTATTTCATACTTGGGATTTGTAAAAATATGTGTATCGTTTACACATATCAACTCTTGTTCGATTTCAAACTCTAAATCGCTTTCTGGAAGGTTATACGCGCACCGATGCGTAAATATAACCAGTTTAATGAAACAAACACTCCGGAATAGTGACATAGGCTTAACATACCTTAAATAACCTTTACATAACTTAGAAATAAGTTTTGAAGGCTTTGGTATGGCAAAAACAAGCTAATTCGCTTACAGGGACTAAACTTGACAAACTGCGAAAGTATGCCAATTTGAACTGTAACAGACATTCCGGAACATGACCATAAGTTAAACACACCTTAAATATCCTTTACATAGCTTAGAAATAGGCTTTGAGGGGTTCGGTGTGCTAAAATAAACTTTTGGGTCATTCAGGGACTAAAAGTGTCAAAAAGTGCACAAGTTTGCATTTTCGGGCATAACTTACGTTCTGAATACATCCGGACATCCAAAAATTTATGTAAGCACTAAAACATTTTATTTTAGTGTTTGGCATAAGAAAAATCCATTCGTCACGCATTTTGGATCGTTTTTCGCGCTTGTGCGCATTCCGTCGTAATTAAGCGAACATCGCGTTTGTACGGCCAAACGAACCAACATCCGGCATATTTTTGAGCATGTTTCATGTCCACAATGTTTAGGCATCATTTTACGGCCTTAAAGTTGGCTTTACGGGCCTTAGAAGTGCCGGAAATGGGCTTAAACACGTGCAGGGACTGAAACTGTCATTTCTGAAACTTTGTTCTGATCTGTGACTTCTAGGCGGCCTGCCTCAGTTTCTTAACATCCTCAGGCGGCCCGCGTCAGTCCTTCTGACCAGGTTAAATGTTTCTAACAGCAGATTGCAGCTGTTTGATCCACCACCACATGTTCCCAATTGTCTAGTCAGAGGATAAGGACCATTTTTAGGCACCACAACTTGCCAACACTTGTACGGTTATGATTAAGGCACGTTTTCCATGAAACGATCTTAACGGTGGACCTTTTACTATAAATACCCCACCCCCCATGCTTCAAAATTACAAGAATTCTGATTTGAGAAGCTCTAAGTTGAAACCATTGTTTCATACCTGAGATTCTTGGATCGGGATTAGCATTCGGGGACCCTTCGTAAGTATTCTTTCGTTCTTTTCCTTATTTTATTGCTTTTCGAGTCAGAAAGTCAAACTTTGTTTGACTTTCAGCGTTGACCAGCTTATGGTCAATGCGAAGTTCGTTTGAACTTCGCAACGTGATTGTAATCACGATGGTTATAGTCCCTTGGGACTATGCCTACTGATTACCACGTTGTCTAGGGTCGTAAGGGTAAGCGATCTAATAAATCGCTTATACCTTCGAACCCGACCCAGTTTGGTCGATCATTAGGATCCGACCAAATACATTAGGTGACCATAGTGTATAGGGAATAACCTTCCGAGGTTATACCTTATGGTCACATCGTTTAAATAGTTGTATGATAGGTAGTTTATATGCCTTAGGTAAATTACCAGAATACCCTTTTCATGTATAATTGATAATTAAGCATATGTAACCTAAACTTTTGTCACATAACTGATTATGTAACATGATTAGGCATATAACACTTGTCATAGGGCTAGTTAGGCGGTCCGAACGCGTTTCACGCGAACGACGCGTTAAAGTAGCATAAGCTACCTAAACGGGTCGTAATGGGTCACAAGCACTTAGGTTAGGTTTCATTTAGTATGTAGGCTTTGTTAAACCATGTGACACGAGTCTCTATACTCGTTTGGTTTACGAACCCTCATTCTATCAGATCTTCCGATTTAGGTCCGGATTATTAACATAGTTACCTATATTAGGTGCCGTTTGATTTCCGTGATCTCTAGCGTTGCTTGGTGGTTATCCTAGGACTTCTGAGCAATCTCAAGTGAGTACATAGACCCCTCTTTTACTGTTTTCCAAACTGTTTTGGGGTGGAACACATGTGCCTACTTGTTACTTTCATGCTTTCCATGTTTTCACATCATATATATGCTATGTTCAATAGTACACTTATAGTACATTGTTTTACATGATTTCATTGTTTTTATGCTATGTATGTCCATTGCGTGCATACTTAGTACATCGTTTTACATTTACATTTTATGCTATGTATGTCCATTGCGTGCATACTTAGTACATCGTTTTCATCACATGCTTACATTTTGTTATGACATTTGGTTTGTTTACAATGGAACAATACATTCATTAACATTAGCTACGCCGTTCGTTAGTAGGTAGTGGTACCATAGGAATTGACAACTCCCGTTCCGGACATCCCAGGGAAAGGGGATGAAAGGAATGACCGAATTCGATATACATAATTTAGATAAACCTTTAAGTGGTTTAAGGGTTTATCGCCTCAGTCTCAAGGCTTGGATGTATGCATTTTAACAATACCACATAGATGTTCATATCAGTATAGCATGCATTTTCCACAAAACATAGCTTTGATTTAAACCAAGTTTTACTTCAATACTTTGTTCTTGTGCATATGGTTTAGTTGATATTTATCACTAGCCATACAGATCAGTTTGGTTATACATCACATGATTTACATTGATCATGCATTTTCCATAAAACATAGCTTTGATTTAAACCAAGTTTTACTTCAATACTTTGTTCTTGTGCATATGGTTTAGTTGATATTTATCACTAGCCATACAGATCAGTTTGGTTATACATCACATGATTTACATTGATCATGCATTTTCCACAAAACATAGCTTTGATTTAAACCAAGTTTTACTTCAATACTTTGTTCTTGTGCATATGGTTTAGTTGATATTTATCACTAGCCATACAGATCAGTTTGGTTATACATCACATGATTTACATTGATCATGCATTTTCCACAAAACATAGCTTTGATTTAAACCAAGTTTTACTTCAATGCTTTGTTTTGTGCATTTCACCTATGGTTTAGTTGATACATTTCACTAGCCATACATATCATTTTGTTTACATATTACCTGATTTACATTTTGACGTAAACATTTTAACATATTATTTCAATACATTTAGAAGTTGGTTTAAACATAGACATCTTACATTGTTTGTTTGGTTTGAGTAAGTGATTAAGTAACGAGGCGTGTGTAATATGATACAAGCATGGTGGATACGCCGCTGGTACTTCCTATATATAAGTGTTTGTATGGTATTACATATCGTAGCGTTATTTGAATCATTTCAATTTGAGACATATAACATTTTATACAAATAACATACTTTTCACAATACATTGTTTTACAAATAACTTAACTTATACGAACTCATTTTTACATGGTTATTCATTTAACCATGCATTATTCTCTTATTTATACGTATCATCTGAATTTATTGTTTTTCAAATGATTTACAAAGACAAAGCAAATTACAAGGTTCATGACTAAACATTTTCTTAAACATAAGTCATGAATCTTAATTTTCACAAAACCTATGTACTCGCCGGCATTTTTATGCTGACGTACCTATTTTCACATGTGTTTCAGGAAATGAAGCATAGGATTGATCAAGATACACTTAGGCGGACATGGGCCTTAGTGACAATAAAAGATGCAGACTAGTTATTTATGTTATGTTCTTTGATTATCAAGACTTTGTAACTCTTTTATTCAATAAAACAGTATTTCAATTTCCATGTGTTATGAAACAATGATTCTGTTACAACACTCCCCGATGTTTCCGCCACGTTTTGTTGTTTTACGTGGTCGGGGTGTGACATTACGGATACCCGTTACGCTTATTACGCGTTCGGTTCGGTTTATGTAACAAGTTTACATAAATTAGCCGAAACGGGTCAAACCTTATCGGTTTTATCTTAAAATCCAGAATGTGTATGAAATACCCATATTAAGAAAGTCTCTAAACTTGTCGGGTCTAAATCACATTCTATCCGGTCTTCGCTTAATCGTGCGTACGAACCGTATCTTTGAAACTAACCGGTCTAAGCTTAAGCTTAACTAAAGACCCGTTAGGATTCTAATAGGTTATTATAAACCTTCGTTCCAGATTAGGAGAACCAGTAAAAGCTACTTGGGTTTGCTTATTGTGATTTATACTTTGCTCAGGTAAATACTTTTAACTTATTTTCCCTATACGGGCTTGGGTTACGGTATATAGAATACCGCTTGGTCGGGCATTAAATCTTCCATCGTTTAGGTGGTTAATTGAATAATTTAATCGGCCCATTTAAACAGTTTTGTTTACTTAAAAGCCTTTGGGGGGTTAATGACCATGTCCCGGATATCCTTGGCATCATTTTACGAAATGGCCACGACCTAAGCGCGGAGTGTAGGCATACACTCGTCAGTGCACAAAAGAATAATGTGGTGTGTCTATTGATCTTTAACCCGGACACGATCCGGGCTACTGAACGCATAAGGAACATGTAATTCGTTCACAAGATTATAATATTAAATAATTCTCCCAAGTTATAAAATGTTTATGCCACGTGCATCCAAATAAATTTTCAATCATTTTCCAAAATGAGTCAGTTGATTGTATTTACCAGTGTAAACTGACGTATTTTCCCAAAAAGAGAAATGCAGGTACTAAGCGTAATTGGCTGGGATTTCTCCTTAGCATTGATGCGTGTGAAGTGTTATATATATTAGGTGTATATTTTAAGCCCTTTTAACACTTATTTTAGCCAAGTTTTAAATTTATAAAACACGATATTTTACTAACACTAAACACACATATGGGCAAGTGCACCCATCGTGAGCGTAGTATAGCGTTGGAAAGATACCGAGGTCGTCCAAGGACACAAGAGCTTTTAGTACCGGTTTATCCTCAACGTCTAATCAAAATAAAAAGTTTAGAAAAAATGTTTTTAAACTAAGAAAAGTAAAAACTAACTAAAATGCTGAAAATAAAAATAAAAAGAAAAACAGATAGACAAGATGAATCACTTGGTTCTGACTCGTATCTAGTATAACCTTTGATTATTTCCGCACTTTTGCACATAATTAAGAGATTATCTTAGTTATTGTAGTAGGCCCCTCTTTTGAAGGTGACGTTACCCTCACCCCAGTAGTTTGAGTCAGCAAGGATACAATCCTAAAAGGGTGGATTATTGGAAGATAATGAATTAAGTTATTAATGCAGTATTGTGGTAGGCCCCGCTTTTGGCGGTGACGTTACCCTCGGCTAAGTAGTCTGAGTCAGCAGGGATACAGTCCTAAATAGCCGGGTTATAGTATTAATAGTAGTTAACTTATGAGGGGATCAAAGAGTTTGGACCCCCGCCATCCAATACCGTGAAGTATTGAAGGAGGTCCTACTAAATTTGACCCAGGTCTATTGCAGGACCTCTAAACGCTGAACAATGGCAAGACCTTTACCAAACCGTTCCCTTAACCCCCGACCAGGTAGCCAACATACCTCCATATAGACCGTGGAGATATGAATGGTGAAAATCATTTATTTTATATAGACAGTAAAATAATGCCAAGACACCACGGACAAACGATAAGGAAAGATCACCTTCAACATAAGTAACTAGTTATTAAAGTCATTAATACAAAACCAAATAAAAAGTGCAAAAGATTAGAAATAAAAAGTATTATACTAGACACTTTGTCTTCACCAAGTGATGTAAGAGACTTAGGCAAACATGGCCTTGATTGTCAAGAACTCTTACGATCAATCTTGGATCCCGAGACGACTCACACACTCTACGATGGACAATGGATGATGGTGATGGATGATGGTGTTATGGTGGTGGTGGGTGGTGGATGAAGTGTGAGAGAGGTGGTGTGCCAAGGGATGAGTTGAAATGAAACCAAGCACTCCTATTTATAGGCTGAACAGAGGGCTGGGCACGGCCCCGTGTCCGCTGGGCACGGCCCCGTGCCTGTCTGACAATCTCTCTCTTCATTAATTGTAATTCGCAATTACAATTAATGTGCCTGCTGTACTTTCGACACGCCCCCGTGCTCGCTGGACACGACCCGTGGTGGGCAATAGAAGCTTCTATAGGTTTGTCTTTTCTGCTGCTTCTTGGGCACGGCCCCGTGCTGGCTGAGCACGGGGCGTGTTCAGTCTTCTGCCTTCTCTATTTTGCTTGGGAAGATGCCGTTGAGGGGTCGGGCAGTCCACTTATGTTCCTTTCCTTGTATTTATGTTAGATTTAGCTGTCTTTTTGCTTCTTTTGTGAATTTGAGCTCATTTAATCCTGAAAATACAAAAGGAAGACAAAAACACTCTTTTTCCAACATTAGTACTTAAAAAGGGGTTAGTTTTATGCCTTATTTGATGTAATTTATATGTTGCATTTTACACACATCAAATATCCCCACACTTGAACTTTTGCTTGTCCTCAAGCAAAACTCTTTAATATGTGGCTTACACTCCCAAATGGAATAGGTAGAAGAGAAGGTTTTGGGCTTGTCGTAGAGTGTCGGGATATCCAAGATCTTTTTTTGGGTTTTATTTTTATCTATTTACAATCCTATTCGTAATGATTTATTTAGAACGTTTCATAGGAGAAATTACTTATTTGGGCATAACATACCTTTTTTAAAACTCCATTTATATACAAGTTCACATACCTAACGGGAGAAATCACTCACACTCGGCCGAAGGTGTATTTTTAGTGAATCACTCGAGAGCAGCATGGAACTTATTCCTACCATAGGCTTGCCAAGCAATCAATCATCCTCCTTTTTAACTTATATACCTTTGTAAATATCAAGAGGACTTTGTGGGTTAAGGGTTAGGCTTGGGTTAAAGGTAGGTGGTTGGGTTAGTGGTTAGTGGTTAGTAAAAAGGGTGAAAAAGCGTAACAAGTGTCGGCTTTCGTAGGATTTTCTATTTTTGTAACTCTTATTTTGATGAAGCTATTATTCAAACAAAGTTATTTTTGATAAACTTGTTTGTTTATTTTCTTTTGCTTCATCATCAACAAATTTTTTTTTTTTTTTTGATCATATGAAAAACCGAACTTGTTACTAAAACAAAGGGTAAAAAAATGAAAAAGGGTTTTGGTGGGTAAAAGGTTGTTGGGTTATGAAATGAAAAGGTTTAGGCTCAAAGGGGTTAACTAGGGGGATTTTTGGGTAGGTGGTAAAAGAAAAATAATGGTGTAGAAATAAAAAAAAGTTAGTCCTAATGCCTCCATCATTTACTTACTCGGGTTTAAGTTGATAAGGACCGGGAATGTATCGTCATGGCAAGTTCTAGAGTCGTAAGAACCAAGCGGCTATTCACACAAGAAACGAAAAATGAGCATTTAGATTAATGATATGTAATTGTATGCTCAATAAAGGCTCAAAACTCACTTTTGTGGGAAGGGGTTTTTTTATGTGATCAAGTATATATAATCAAATTTTAACTAAGTTTGTCATGCCTTTTCATAATTTTCTTATGTTGGTTCTTTTTATCACGACGCTATTGGTTGTAAATTCGTAAAAATATAACCTTTTTGAGAACTTGAATTTCCCGAATTAAACCTAGACAAGTAAGAAAAATGAAATTTTTGAAAAAATTTAGGGTGATTAGCGGTTCCAATAGAGTTTTGTGTAAGGCTTGTATTTAGGACTTGCAAAATTCAAGGTTTTAGCATCCCCCCCACACTTAAATTACACATTGTCCTCAATGTGTCCCAAAAATAAATTTTTAGGTTGATTAGACGTGTAAAAAGGTGTAAAAAGCAAAAATTTTGTGTTACTGGCAGCCTGGACACGACCCCGTGTTTAGTGGACACGACCCCGTGTTCAGGTGCCAGTAACGAGAACTTACAGAAGATGAACACGGGGGCGTGTTGGCTGGACACGACCCCGTGTCTGTCAAGGTCTGCAGAGTCTAAACAAACAGCAGGTTCTGGGGAATGGGCACGGGGGCGTGTTGGTTGGACACGTCCCCGTGTGGACAGTCTGTAAGCCTGAAAAACAGGTTTCTTCCCCCGGTTTTTCCATCCTGGTCCTATAAGTGCTGAGGCTTAGCACTTCAAGCCTTGGTTTGTATCTGTTTCATCACTTACTACCACACCAAGCAACACAAACATCCTACATTACCATAGTTAATTGTTCCAAGCATAAAGTAAAAGAAAAATAAAACGGAAAATAAAAGAAGTCAAGGAAAGTAAATTGTTCAACATTTGGCACGCAGGCCACCAATTGTTCAAGAGTGAAAAAGGGTTAACCTGGGAAACCATCAAACAACCTTTTCTTCCTCCGCTCCTCCCGCCTAATCCATGGCATCGTCATCGTCATCATCATCATCATCCCCTCCATGGCGTGCAATGTGGTCTCGTATGTATCCAACATCATCCTGGATATCGGATAGGTTCCCTTCGATAGCTCCGACCCGGTGGTAGGTGTTGCTCGCCATGTTATAGGTGTTCCTGGTGCACATAAGATTTTCCTGCATCAAATCATGCAAACTTTGAAAGTTAGGAAAACCACCTCCCGAGGAGGATTGGCCCGGATCACCGTGGGGTTGGTATTGGTACTGATGATGTTGCGGAGCTTGGAGGACAAGCGCTTCTTGCGGGTTCCATGCATGACCTTGCATCCTTTGAAAGCTCACCGTCCCGTCTTCCGCCTCATAAATCAGGTTCATTGAGCGACATATGTGTATATCCACCGTACCCGACCATGGGCTCCTCTCAAATGACCTAGGTATGTGGGTGAAGTGCTTGAAGAGACGGTACACCCATCCCCCAAAGAAAATAGGAGTCGGTGCACTAGCAAGGCGGTTGTGATGCATGTTTCAGAGCATGAGGAACGGAACATCGAGCGGCCTGCGGTTGTGGATGCAGTGGAGGACAACCAAATCTCTTAACCCAACGACGCCACTACTTTCATGCCTTTGGCTAAGAGAGTAGCCGAGGAGCCTATGGATGTATCTGTAGAGTGGATCCCTCAGCTTTGTACTCTTAGTGCTGCTCGGATTGTTGTACCCCTCACCAATCTGAGCCCAAATAGCTTGGCGTTCGTTTTCGCCTATTTCTCGCATTCCTCCAGTATTTTCCTCATTTCCCGCATCCTCTTCCGCATACAACCCGATAATCGATCCAAACTGAGCCATAGAGATCGAATACCTCGTTCCGCCACATCGGAATGACACCCCGTCATTGTCGAACGGGTCGCACCTCGAGTTGAATGTGAAAGTGCTATAGAATTCCAACGTGCATTCGTGGACGGAACGGAGTCGAGTTGTTAGGGCGACTCTGAGTGGTCCCGTGACAATGTTGTTGAAACGGTCGATTTGATTTACCATGGTTAGCAACTCCGTGCATGCTTGCCTCGGGTATTCCTCCGGCCTTGTTTGAAGAATCTCATATCGAGCTCTTGCATCTAGCTCATTGGCGTTGAATCTTGTGAATTTCCTAGCCATCTGCAAGAATACACCAAAGGTTAGCACGAAACAGAAATGTTTTCGGACAAAACTGCAAACAGCGAGCTGGACACGACCCCGTGTCCAGCGGACACGGTCCCGTGTCCAAGGGTCTGTTACTCAAAAATCTCATTTTTCGACCCGGTTTCGAAAATTTGAAAATTTTTGGTCCAATAGGTGCGGTTTCCCCCGAAAATGAAACCCTAAGTGCCGTTTTTCCCAAAATATCCCGTTTACCCTATCAATTTTATCTTTTTCGGTTCAAGAACAAGGGTTTGGGGTTTTTGTGAGAAATCGGTTGAATCTGTCACACCCTGGCTTTGCGGAAGCGTGGTTAATTTGGTGTGACTTCTTAATACCATAGCTTAATCATAACCAAGCTATATGAGTTAAAAACATGCAAGATCATCCATTAAGTTTTGAAAACCAAATACAGTACCATTGTTTTAACGGGAACATACCCAAACAACCATAACCTGGTTCAATAGAAGTTACAACTTAAAACATAACATAAACATGATTGAAGGGCTGTGTCTTGTCCAGGAAAGAGACACATCCCCTAAACCCCGGATGACCTCGGAAACTAGTGCAGCGGAAAACATGCCATACCGTGCCAGATCTCGTTAATTTCCTGAAATACATGTAAGTTGAAAAATCAACAATAATGTTGAGCGAGTTCATGTGTAAGTGAGTATGTAAAACACTTGTGAGTATAGAAATAATCGTGGTATGTAGCAAATAAGGGGACTTGTGATCACCAATGGTTTGCAAGGCCACTGGTATATGTGAAGTGCAAATAGGGAGACTCAAACCTAGCAGATTTCGCCACGGCATTTGTATGTGGACAAAGTCACCCCGAGGTCCGTTTCTAGTTTGGCCTGGGGCTGGGCTCGCTACACCCAGATAGATCTACCGCTCCTGTCCCTCGGTCCCGACATGAGGACTAATGGCCTCATATTGCTCCTACCCACTCACATGATCTGAGTAATAAACCTCCTTATGCTAACCATACCGTTGTATAAAGTACTCGTAATCATAGTAACATGTATTTCACCCCCGCAGTTAAGAAAACTGAAAACAGTTAGAGAAAAGGGGGACATGAACTCACAGTGAATGCGTTTCTACCAAGTACTCCAAATCAGAAAGCTGTACGACGACCTACAAGTGCTAATTCTATTAGACGGACGGCCGTGCCTTAGCTTTAGTTAAATCTTTGGGAAATAGTTAGACAACTATTTCGTGTTTACGTTCTGTATATACTTGGTAGTTAATCTCCTTCCCAAGGATGGGGGATTTGATACATGTGCGTTCGCAACTTATTAAGTCTCACTTAATATATATATATATATATATATTTCCAATCCCAAAATATAAGTATTTTTCTCAAAAATATTATATTTTCATTTCACATAATCTTTTCCAATAATACGTTGTTAAAATACGCGTTCATAAATATTTCTGTAAGTGCGTAAGTTACGTTTTAACAATTGCGTGGTAATATACTTACCGATGTAACTTATATATTTATGGTGAAAGCGTTCGTATTACATTGGATTCGTTAACGTTCGTAAATATTATTTTTACTCTAAAAATAATATTTATGTATTTCACAAAATAATCATAAACAGTGTGTGAAAAATATACATATTTAACACGTTAAATTTTGTGAAAATCCCACCTCCGAATATTTAGTAAATAAAGTCATGGCGAAATTTATGTTTCGAAAACATGTCAAAAATGATCCTAACACTTGTAGTGTAAATAGTTCTAAGTGTTAGGTTTTCAGGAAAATTTCGCCAGAGTTTCCTCTGTAACTGGAGGTGGCCACGCTTTCAAGCGTATCATTTTCTTTAACAAATCAAATCAACAAGTGTTCTCAACATCATCAAACAACTTTTCAACATTTTAACTAGTCAAAGATAGGTATAATCGCAAAAATATACGAACTTGTGGTTTGTCTAAAAATATGTAGTAAATCTCTTTACTTTTAATGGATCTTTTGTGTAAGTAATCCGATTTTGTAAAAACGTCGTTTTTAGAGAAAATCCATCCTTACAACTTCTAGTAACTTTTGACAAAACTAGTTCTTTGTCGGATCTTTTCATTTCACAAGTGTTTATACACTTGTGGTTTATAAAATCATGCTTGTTAGTGTAAGATCCTTCTTTTAAAATACATGATTTCCTTGATATGTGGTCCTTTGAAAATACCACTTGCAGATGCGTAGATCCGCTAGTTTTAAACACTATTGTACAAGTTAAAACACTTTTACACAAGTTCATGTTTCATGTGTGGTAGAGTTTCACCCTTTAACCCTTGTATTATTTCAAAACAAGCTTATGTTAAGATCCATGATCTTACCAAACCGGGTTAAATGATGATCCGAGCTACCACATCGTAGATCGGGTCTAAATAACCATACATTTCAAAGACTACAACTTTTACACAACTTATGTGCTATTAACCACCATTTTTCATGCTTTTAGTAGACTTTTGTTCATCATCTTGCATTTTAACGAGATTTAACCGATACAAATCCTTTTAACCACTTTAGAATAGTTCAAAAACGAGTTTTAAACATTATACCTCTAGCTCGAGGCTAGGGAAGATTCTTGACGAAAATGGCGTGGATAAAAGCAAAGTAGAGAGGTCCTTCGCGTTCCGCTTGCTCCAAGACCCCTAATACGTGACCTTTGATGTATGAATGATGTTGGAATGGCAAGAACCAAAACCGAAAATGGATGGTTGAAGGAGGGATGTTTGGCCGTGAGCTAGGTAGAGAGAAAGAGAGAGTTTGAGTTGGTGTTGTGTTGTGTAATGATCTCTTGAGTTTAGGTTAGAACTTATAGACTAAACATATGTGTATTAACCATTGGAAATTATGTCTTGTAGATATTTAACATAGGAGATTTTGCAAATCTTGTAAGTACCATATATGTCCCCTAGGGGACCGAATTCGGTTGGGGGGGGGGGGTTACCCGGTTCATTTCCAACTAATCTCCAAGTATTAGTTAGTTAGTTAGTTAGGATTTTAATATTAGTTACTAGAATGTCATGCGTTATGGCGGGTGTTAGGGTAATCAGGGACCCCAACTGGCTCAGAAAAAGATAAATAGTGAAAATAACAATATTTTCATGTTCCGGGTAAAGTCCGGTTATTCGGTTGGATAGTAATCCGTTAAAGTGTTAACAAAGCCTTAAAGTGTCGTTATTGTTACTTTTAGTGACACAATTTATTTCCGACACTTTGGAAAGTGTCTAGTAATATTTTCCTCATGTTTTGGCACTTCACTAGTCAGCTAGAAGCTGGATTATTTATTAAAGTGCTGTGTTTTGTACTTAAAGTACGTTTTAGGCACATCCAGTCATTGTAACTTATCCCTAGAGACGCAGTTCCACAACCCTTATATCCCTACACTCACTACTAGTGTAGTCAAATATCTCAGGTTCTTATAGGCCTTGGAGGCAGTGTTTGCCTGATGCTGGCTTTATCAGCATGTTCAGTAGGTTATCCGTGTATTGTGCTACTGTGCTTTTTGTGCATCATGTTTGTCACTAAGGTGCCGTATGTAAATAATGTAGTGACGATATGTAAAGTATGATGCAGGTATGTACATGTATCAGATATCAAGTAGCAGTTCATCAGCTAGTTCAACAAGCACAGTAATTAAGCAGTAATTAATCATTAGTTAAGTCGTACGGATACCTGGTTTAGTGCGGGTTGTCACATTCTCCCCCCGTTAAATAAATTTCGTCCCGAAATTTAAGTTCTGCTACTAGATGCAGAGTTCTTAGGAAAAAGGTGGGGGTATTTCTCTTTCATCCGGTCCTCACGCTCCCGGTGAACTCAGGACCATGTCTGGCATTCCAACGAACTTTGACGAGTTTGACACTGCTCCGGCGGGTCTTGTTAACTTTCCAATCTGTGACCTCGACAGGTTCTTCAACGAAGTGGAGCGTGTCGTCAACATGAATCTCGTCGATGGGAATGGCAACGTCAACTTGAGTTGGACTTTTATTTAGGTTGGATACATGAAATGTATCGTGAACACCATTCAGTTCAGCAGGTAGGTCCAACTTGTATGCTACTAGTCCTATTCTTTCTAGAATTCTGAAGGGACCAATGTAGCGCGGATTTAACTTCCCACGCTTCCCAAAGCGTGCCACCCCCTTCCAGGGTGATACCTTCAATAAAACCATCTCTCCAACTTGGAAATCCACATGTTTCCGGTTCGGATCCGCATAGGCCTTTTGTCTGTGGCGAGCTGCTTCGATGCGTTTAAGAATTTGCGCGATCTTGTCTGTCGTCTCTTGGACGATTTCGGGACCAGCAAGCTGCCTATCACCTGCGTCAGCCCAACATAGTGGTGATTGACACTTGCGTCCGTATAGGGCTTCAAATGGCGCGACACCAATACTGGTGTGGTAGCTGTTGTTGTATGAAAATTCAACCAAAGGTAAATGTTTATCCCAGCTACCGCCCAAATCCATAACACACGCTCTCAGCATGTCTTCCAAAGTTGTATTGTTCGCTCGCTCTGGCCGTCAGTTTGCGGATGAAACGCAGTGCTCGGATTCAATTGTGAGCCAAAGGCTTCTTGGAAGGATTGCCATATTCTTGACACAAACCTTCCGTCTCTATCAGAGATGATCGAGAGAGGCACTCCATGACGTGCGACGATCTCTCTCATGTAAATTTCAGCCAATTTGCTCGTGTTATCCTTCTCCTTGATGGGTAAGAAGTGTGCTGACTTCGTTAATCGATCCACTATCACCCAGATAGTGTCATGGCCTCTTGGCGTTCTTGGCAATTTCGTAATAAAGTCCATTGAGATTTGTTCCCATTTCCACTTGGGAATCTCAGGTTGTTGCAGAAGTCCCGAAGGCTTCTGGTATTCCGCCTTAACCTTAGCGCACGTTAAACATTTGCTCACGTAAACAGCAACATCGCCTTTCATCCTAGGCCACCAATAATAATCTTTGAGATCCTGGTACATCTTATCCGCTCCTGGATGTATAGAGTACCGCGATTTGTGAGCTTCGTCAAAAATAACTTTCCTTAAATCTCCAAACAAAGGAACCCAAATCCTTTTCTCAAAACATAACGTTCCTTCTTCGTTTGGTACCAGTAGTTTCTCCATCCCACGGAGATACTCTTCTTCACGGTTTCCTTCCTTGAGAGCTTCTTTCTGCGCGGCACGAATGCGCGAGGAAAGATCGGTTCGTATAATCATTTCTAAAGCTCTAACCCTTATGGGTTTGATTCTTTCTTTTCGACTTAGGGCATCGGCGACCACATTCGCCTTCCCTGGGTGATACTTTATCTCGCAGTCATAATCGTTCAGCAACTCGACCCAACGCCTTTGCCTCATATTCAACTCCTTCTGATTGAATATGTGTTGTAGGCCCTTGTGATCTGTAAAGATTGTACACTTCGTACCATAAAGGTAGTGTCTCCCGATCTTTAAAGCGAAACCACTGCGCCGAGCTCCAAATCGTGTGTGGTATAGTTCTTTTCATGCACTTTCAACTGACGCGATGCGTAAGCAATAACCTTCTGGCGTTGCATCAACACGCAACCCAATCCTTGACGCGATGCGTCGCAGTATACCACAAAATCATCTGTACCTTCCGGTAGAGCTAAGATAGGCGCGTTACAAAGCTTACTCTTCAATATCTGAAACGCTTCATCCTGTTCGATTCCCCAATCAAACTTCTTATCTTTCTGGGTGAGGAGCGTCAAAGGTTGAGCGATTTTTGAAAAATCCTCAATGAACCTTCGATAGTAGGCAGCCAAACCCAAGAATTGTCGAATCTAGGTTGGCGTCTTTGGCGTTTCCCAATTCTTGATCGCCTCGATCTTTGTGGGAGCAACATGGATTCCATTTCCATTAACCACATGTCCAAGAAACTGGACTTCGCGTAGCCAAGAGAATTTGGCATCCAGTTGTTCTTTCTTCAGCAGCTCCAAAATAGCTTTTAGATGTTGTTCGTGCTCGGTCTTTGTCCTTGAATAAATCAAGATGTCGTCGATAAACACAATCACGAACTTGACCAAGTACGGCTTGCAAACTCTATTCATTAAGTCCATAAAGACCGCAGGTGCGTTTGTTAAACCAAACGGCATAACAAGGAACTCGTAGTGTCCATAACGAGTTCTGAAGGCTGTCTTCGGGATACTTTCCTTTTGTATCCTTAACTGATGGTATCCAGATCGCAAGTCGATCTTTGAGTAAAAACTTGAACCTTGCAGTTGATCAAACAGATCATCAATTCTTGATCGTCAGCTTGTTCAGCTCCCGGTAGTTGATGTTTATTTGAAAATCATCATCCTTCTTTTTGATGGGTAAAAATGGGATTACCCCAAAAGGGAATTTTTGGTCTGTTATCTTCCTTCTCCATCCATTGCCAACACTTCTCTGTCAATCCTTGCATCCCCGAAAATGTAAGTCGCTATGATGCATCGACTACGGGTGCCGTGCCTGGAACTAAATCGACGTGAAACTCTACTTGCCTCTGAGGTGGCAGTCCAGGCAAGTCTTCCGGGAAGACTTCTGGATACTCCCTCACGACAGGGATGCCTTCGATTCTTTGCTCGGCAGCCTTCTTGTCTACAATGTGTGCCAAGAAGGCAGCACATCCTTTCTGCAAACACTTTCGTGCTTTCAGGCAGCTGATAATTCTTAACGGCGTATCACGCTTTTCACCAAGAACCACAATTGTTTTGCCATCTTCGGTTGGGATACGAACAACCTTTTCGTGACAAACTATCCCAGCCTTGTTGCCTGATAACCAATCCATTCCTACCACCACGTCGAAGCTTCCCAACTGGACTGGTAGTAGGTCCAGAGCAAACTCACGCTCTCCTAATTCGATCACACAGCCTCTGGTAACTTCATTGGCTTCTACTAACTTCCCATTAGCCAATTCGATTGAGTAGGGAATCTCTAACTTACTAGCGGTTAAACCAAGTATATTCTTAAATTCTAATGACACGAAGCTATAATCGGAACCAGCATCAAACAAAATAGACGCAAAAGTTTTGGTTGTTTGAGAACGTACCAGAAATCACACCTGGATCCTGGCATGCTTCACAAGCTCCGGTGTTGGACCTTCTTTCACGGTCTTGTTTCAACTTCGGGCATTCCCTCTTAAAATGTCCAACGTACCTACAATGGAAGCATCCTAGCATTCGGCCATTTCCTTTCCCATTTCCACCTAGAGCGTTGTTACTGTTTTCTCCTTGTATGAGACTCTTCATCCCACAACCTCCTTTGTCGTGTCCTTTCCTCCCGTACCTAGGCTTCTGGCATCCACATTCGTGGTGATACTTGCACCCAGCACATCTTGGTTTAGTTTCTAAATAAATCTTATCACTGGCCTGTTTGTTAGGGCAATCTTTCTTGAAATGCCCTTTGTCCCCGCAGTCAAAACAACCTCGAATAGATCTTTGTTCATCGTTATTCGTTTGGGTATCTTCGGTAAGCTTCCTTTTGTTCTTTCCAGACGACTCTACATGAGTTTCCTTGTCAGGGTTTGCAAGTTTTTCTAGTCTAATTGCTTCCGTAACGAGTGCCAAACCCATCTTACTTGCAACAATAGTTGTTGGTGGCGTAGATGCTGTCATCAAGCTCAAGACTTGAGGCGCCAGTTCCCAAATGAATTGTTCCAATTTCTTCAGTTCTGGTTTTACCAGGTACGGAACAATTCGTGACAGATCATGAAGTCGTTGCACGTACTCCAACACCTTCGGACCTTCCATCATTAGGCTCCGAAATTCATCTTCCCACTTCTGGGTTTCCGTTTGGGGGCAATACTTCTTATGCATCATTCCTTTCAACTCATCCCAAGTTAACGCGTATGCTGTAGTTAGGCCCATTATTCGAACCTGAAGATTCCACCATAATCGAGCTCCATCTTGAAACAACTCAGAAACGTATGGGACTTGTTGTTCTGGCGTACAGCCACTCATTCGAAAGATGGATTCCATACTTTCAATCCATTTTACAAAAGTTATGGCACCCCCAGTGCCGTCGAACTTCGGAGGCTTGTAGTTGAGGAAGTGCCAGTAGGAACAACCGTTATATTCTGAGGTACCTCTGATAGGTTCGGAGCGTAGGGCCTCGTGCTGTGCTATAGCTGTAGCAATTATCTCTTTAAGTTCTGCCTCAGAGGTGGGCATGCGCATTTCGCGTCTTGGCGGCATCTTCTAAAAGATGTTTCACATAGGTTAGGTCATAGCAAGTGAAGTGTACGTATGCATTCAATAATACCAACACATAACATCTCATGCTATCAACAGATCAATCACATAACATCTTATGTTATAGGACATAAACAATAGATTGAATCATCACAAGTGATGAGAATACTGCGATTGTATTGCCACAATTCGAGACCACAATGTAAAGCTTACAAGTACACCACTATATCATACGACATCAATGACTTAGTAGGGGACGACCCTAGACAAGTCGTGCGATCGCTGGACATGTTCAGGAGTCTCTGGTTCGTCCATTCTCAAATTCCAGGACTCCACGTCAAGCTTCTGAATTTCAGTCCTAAAACAACATTTCCTCTCAATCGTTTCCTTGAGCTCGTCCCAGCTCAGTGCATAAGCAGCGTCTGTGCCAAGGGTCTGAACCTGGAGGTTCCATTAAGAGAGTGTGCCATCTAGAAATATCCCCGGGATGTAGGTAACACTCTGTTGGGGCGATCAGTTACTCATTCTTAGAATGGAGTCGGTCTTTTCGGACCAACGAACAAATGCAACGGTGCCTCCTGCTTTATCAAAGTTCAAAGGCTTTCAGTTCAGGAACTGTTTATAGGTGCAGCCAGTTGGAGGGTTATTTCCAGTAATGCCATCGTTGTACTTAGAGCGGAGGGCTTCATGTCGTGCATTTACCTGTGAGATGCGTTCTTGCAGCTCGGCTTCTGTCCTTGGCAACGTACTGGTGTTTGTGTCACGTCTGGGTGACATTCCCTTTTTGTCGAAATAGTGTGAAGCGGGTTGGACAACGTTTCAATTGTCTATGAGGAATATAGTAACATAAGCCATCATGTAATCACCCAATTTCATACGCAAAAATATACTCAATGTATGAGTGGGGAAATAAATTCCCGAGCCTTCACATAGACTTGCCAACTTGGCTTATCGCTTGCAATAGAATGAACTCGAGGCTACATCGCCTTGGTCATTCGTGTTTAAGTTATTTCCTGCTGCATTGGTTATCATTAGCTTGACCCGCAGAGTCCACCAGGATTCCTGTGCACTACAAATCGTTATTACGTGGGCCCCCGTAATAATAAATTGTCTTGCACAGTTACCCCAAATTTTTCTCTCGTCCAAGCAGATGATCAATCAAGGAGCAACAGTAGGTGCATTGGCATGAACAGGGTCATGCTCCAATACGGGGTCAGGAGCAGCGCCTGGCTCAGGGGCCACTGCCGGCTCCGGATCAAAAACTTCATCTTAAGGTTAGCTGGATCAACAAGCACAGGGGGTTACAGGATCCTCCAAGGGCTGATCCACGTGCATGAACTCAATGTCATGGTCTGGATCAAAACCAGGTGGAAAAAGCAGGATCAACCTCGATATCGTGATCAAACTCAAAGCTGTGGGCGGGATCCGGTGCAGCTGATGATGCCATATCAGGGTCGGCGTCGTGTAAGTGGTGCTGCCTTCCCTGTATGTGCGAAGATGCGGATGTCAGAAACTCAAATGAGTCTGGGATAGGGGAATGGACCTGAGTTTCCCCTACAGGAGCGTCCGCATGCAGTAGTCTAATACCAGCAGCAATAGGGCCTTGCCCTCAAGTGGGTCCTCCTCTTAATAGTTCGACATCGTCTTCAGAGACAACGTCGGGGGCATATCAACAACGAGATAAGCGGCAAGGGGGCAAATTCCCAACAAGGTGGCCATTAGTAGGCTCTGCTACGACTTCAGGCAGCGCACAGAGGGCTGAAAGTCGTCGTTGTCTGTGCCGGTAGTATCGGAAATGTACACCTCGTGCTTCGATGAAACTATGTCGTCTGACACTATGGCCATGGGGTTCGTAGTGTCCATCTTTCTAGTACTTGATGAAAGCATGACGTTTGTAACACAAACACACATATACGTATAATAATCAGTCATATAGTCATATAAACATGTAGTCACCACGTAAACATTCAAATCATTCTCCTAGTCTCACTAGCCAATTCTCCTAGTCTCACTAGCCAACTACCTCGATCTCTCAGACCGAGCCTCGGCCTCTCAGACCGAGCCTCAGCCTCTCAGACTAAGCCTATAATAATGAATAAAATGTGCTCAACATTTGTTTGTAAAAAGTTTTGGATCTGGACTTAAGTGGTATGCAGTAAAATGTTTTCGTGAGAGCCCTAGTGATCATAGTCTAGACTCGAGAAAGAATCCTAGTTCGCTGTGATCAGAGCTCTGATACCAAGCTGTCACACCCTGGCTTTGCGGAAGCGTGGTTAATTTGGTGTGACTTCTTAATACCATAGCTTAATCATAACCAAGCTATATGAGTTAAAAACATGCAAGATCATCCATTAAGTTTTGAAAACCAAATACAGTACCATTGTTTTAACGGGAACATACCCTAACAACCATAACCTGGTTCAATAGAAGTTACAACTTAAAACATAACATAAACATGATTGAAGGGCTGTGTCTTGTCCAGGAAAGAGACACATCCCCTAAACCTCGGATGACCTCGGAAACTAGTGCAGCGGAAAACATGCCATACCGTGCCAGATCTCGTTAATTTCCTGAAATACATGTAAGTTGAAAAATCAACAATAATGTTGAGCGAGTTCATGTGTAAGTGAGTATGTAAAACACTTGTGAGTATAGAAATAATCGTGGTATGTAGCAAATAAGGGGACTTGTGATCACCAATGGTTTGCAAGGCCACTGATATATGTGAAGTGCAAATAGGGAGACTCAAACCTAGCAGATTTCGCCACGGCATTTGTATGTGGACAAAGTCACCCCGAGGTCCGTTTCTAGTTTGGCCTGGGGCTGGGCTCGCTACACCCAGATAGATCTACCGCTCCTGTCCCTCGGTCCCGACATGAGGACTAATGGCCTCATATTGCTCCTACCCACTTACATGATCTGAGTAATAAACCTCCTTACGCTAACCATACCGTTGTATAAAGTACTCGTAATCATAGTAACATGTATTTCACCCCCGCAGTTAAGAAAACTGAAAACAGTTAGAGAAAAGGGGGACATGAACTCACAGTGAATGCGTCTCTACCAAGTACTCCAAATCAGAAAGCTGTGCGACGACCTACAAGTGCTAATTCTATTAGACGGACGGCCGTGCCTTAGCTTTAGTTAAATCTTTGGGAAATAGTTAGACAACTATTTAGTTAAAGCTGTGCGACGACCGATGTAACTTATATATTTATGGTGAAAGCGTTCGTATTACATTGGATTCGTTAACGTTCGTAAATATTATTTTTACTCTAAAAATAATATTTATGTATTTCACAAAATAATCATAAACAGTGTGTGAAAAATATACATATTTAACACGTTAAATTTTGTGAAAATCCCACCTCCGAATATTTAGTAAATAAAGTCATGGCGAAATTTATGTTTCGAAAACATGTCAAAAATGATCCTAACACTTGTAGTGTAAATAGTTCTAAGTGTTAGGTTTTCAGGAAAATTTCGCCAGAGTTTCCTCTGTAACTGGAGGTGGCCACGCTTTCAAGCGTATCATTTTCTTTAACAAATCAAATCAACAAGTGTTCTCAACATCATCAAACAACTTTTCAACATTTTAACTAGTCAAAGATAGGTATAATCGCAAAAATATACGAACTTGTGGTTTGTCTAAAAATATGTAGTAAATCTCTTTACTTTTAATGGATCTTTTGTGTAAGTAATCCGATTTTGTAAAAACGTCGTTTTTAGAGAAAATCCATCCTTACAACTTCTAGTAACTTTTGACAAAACTAGTTCTTTGTCGGATCTTTTCATTTCACAAGTGTTTATACACTTGTGGTTTATAAAATCATGCTTGTTAGTGTAAGATCCTTCTTTTAAAATACATGATTTCCTTGATATGTGGTCCTTTGAAAATACCACTTGCAGATGCGTAGATCCGCTAGTTTTAAACACTATTGTACAAGTTAAAACACTTTTACACAAGTTCATGTTTCATGTGTGGTAGAGTTTCACCCTTTAACCCTTGTATTATTTCAAAACAAGCTTATGTTAAGATCCATGATCTTACCAAACCGGGTTAAATGATGATCCGAGCTACCACATCGTAGATCGGGTCTAAATAACCATACATTTCAAAGACTACAACTTTTACACAACTTATGTGCTATTAACCACCATTTTTCATGCTTTTAGTAGACTTTTGTTCATCATCTTGCATTTTAACGAGATTTAACCGATACAAATCCTTTTAACCACTTTAGAATAGTTCAAAAACGAGTTTTAAACATTATACCTCTAGCTCGAGGCTAGGGAAGATTCTTGACGAAAATGGCGTGGATAAAAGCAAAGTAGAGAGGTCCTTCGCGTTCCGCTTGCTCCAAGACCCCTAATACGTGACCTTTGATGTATGAATGATGTTGGAATGGCAAGAACCAAAACCGAAAATGGATGGTTGAAGGAGGGATGTTTGGCCGTGAGCTAGGTAGAGAGAAAGAGAGAGTTTGAGTTGGTGTTGTGTTGTGTAATGATCTCTTGAGTTTAGGTTAGAACTTATAGACTAAACATATGTGTATTAACCATTGGAAATTATGTCTTGTAGATATTTAACATAGGAGATTTTGCAAATCTTGTAAGTACCATATATGTCCCCTAGGGGACCGAATTCGGTTGGGGGGGGGGGGGGGTTACCCGGTTCATTTCCAACTAATCTCCAAGTATTAGTTAGTTAGTTAGGATTTTAATATTAGTTACTAGAATGTCATGCGTTATGGCGGGTGTTAGGGTAATCAGGGACCCCAACTGGCTCAGAAAAAGATAAATAGTGAAAATAACAATATTTTCATGTTCCGGGTAAAGTCCGGTTATTCGGTTGGATAGTAATCCGTTAAAGTGTTAACAAAGCCTTAAAGTGTCGTTATTGTTACTTTTAGTGACACAATTTATTTCCGACACTTTGGAAAGTGTCTAGTAATATTTTCCTCATGTTTTGGCACTTCACTAGTCATCTAGAAGCTGGATTATTTATTAAAGTGCTGTGTTTTGTACTTAAAGTACGTTTTAGGCACATCCAGTCATTGTAACTTATCCCTAGAGACGCAGTTCCACAACCCTTATATCCCTACACTCACTACTAGTGTAGTCAAATATCTCAGGCTCTTATAGGCCTTGGAGGCAGTGTTTGCCTGATGCTGGCTTTATCAGCATGTTCAGTAGGTTATCCGTGTATTGTGCTACTGTGCTTTTTGTGCATCATGTTTGTCACTAAGGTGCCATATGTAAATAATGTAGTGACGATATGTAAAGTATGATGCAGGTATGTACATGTATCAGATATCAAGTAGCAGTTCATCAGCTAGTTCAACAAGCATAGTAATTAAGCAGTAATTAATCATTAGTTAAGTCGTACGGATACCTGGTTTAGTGCGGGTTGTCACAGAATCTATGAACAATACAAGTGTGTTTACTTCCCTTAACACTAATCTAACTAAATGCAAACAGATCTAAACAAAAATTTGAGGTTCGATCCGGATAAACTTCAAGAACCCTAGATTTTTCCCCAAATTTTTGGTGTTTTAACTACATGCAAGTAACTAATCTAACTACTAAGAGTGATAGAATCATACCTTGACGTTGTTAGATCGATAGGAGACGTTGAAATTTTGCGAAAAATCGCCTGGAACCAGAGCTTTTGTGGGGAAACGGGGCGTGTGGAATGAAGAAACTGTTTTGAAAAGGGGGTTTTATCCCCTCTGTAGCGCGAACACGGCCCCGTGTCCAGCGGACACGGCCTCGTGTCGAGCAAGTTTTTTTTTTTTTTAGTGCTCGTGTGAGTGCCCCTTTTTCCCATAAGCTATGGTTAGAAAACTTACCGCTTTATTTTGTCGTCTCAATCGTTCGTAACTTACCAGGCATGATGTTTTTATTCTTCCACCGTTTGAAGCGAGATCTCTTCTTCCTCATCCTCAATGAATCCTTGATAGAGTTTCAGCCGTTGGCCATTGACCTTAAATGGAGGCCCATTTCGAGATTTAATTTCTACTGCACCGTGTGGAAAAATATGGGTGATGGAAAAAGGTCCTGACCACCTAGACTTTAATTTACCAGGAAACAATCGAAGTCGTGAATTAAACAAAAGGACTAAATCTCCTACCCGAAATTCATTAGGTTTAATATGTTTGTCATGCAAATTTTTCATTCTTTCCTTATAAATTTCAGAGTTTGAGTATGCATAATTCCTAAGCTCGTCTAATTCATTTAATTGACAAAATCGATTTTTACCAGCAAATTCTAAATCCAAGTTTACATTTTTGATTGCCCAGTAGGCTTTGTGTGCAATTTCTACTGGCAAATGACAACTTTTTCCATAAACTAGCTTATATGGGGTTGTACCTATTGTTGTTTTATAAGCAGTTCGAAAAGCCCATAAAGCATCATCTAATTTATCAGCCCATTCCTTTTTATTTAACCCTACGGTTTTTTCGAGTATTCGTTTTAAACCTCTATTAGTCCCTTCGGCTTGTCCGTTTGTTTGAGGGTGATATGCTGTTGAGACCCGGTGATAGACCCCATATCTTGTTAAAAATTTTTCAAGTTGATGGTTGCAAAAATGGGTACCTCTATCACTTATTAAAGCTTTAGGCGTGCCAAAACGAGAGAATAATTTTTTCAGAAATTTTATCACAACTCTTCCATCATTTGTTGGAAGTGCTTCGGCCTCGGCCCATTTAGACAAGTAATCTACAGCCACAAGTATATATTTGTTTCCTTTTGATGGTGGGAAAGGTCCCATAAAGTCGAGTCCCCACACATCAAAAATCTCACAAACAAGAATGACGTTTTGTGGCATTTCGTTTTTGGAAGAAATATTACCTGTTCTTTGGCAAGCATCACATGTTTTTACAAGACTTTGAGCGTCTTTGTAAATGGTTGGCCAATAAAATCCTGAATCAAATACTTTTCGTGCGGTACTAGCAGCACCATGATGTCCTCCGTATGGACCTTCATGACAATGGCGGAGAATTCTTCGTGCTTCACTACCATGTACGCATCGTCGGACAAGTTGGTCGGCACACATTTTGAAAAGATATGGATCTTCCCAAAAGTAGTGTTTCACATTGGCAAAGAATTTTTTTCTTTGATAATGTGGCCACCCTTTTGCGACTATACCGCTAGCTAGGTAGTTAGCATAGTCGGCGTACCATGGTTCTTCCTTGTATTCCACCATTTCCAGTGACTCAGTTGGGAATTTTTCGTTGATTTGCTCGTCCCTGGTTGCTTCCAAAGCTGGGTCTTCTAAACGCGAAAGATGATCTGCAGCGGTGTTTTCAGCTCCTCTTTTGTCCTTGATTTCAATGTCAAATTCTTGAAGGAGTAGAATCCACCTAATCAAACGTGGTTTTGCGTCTTGCTTCTTGAAGAGATATTGAATGGCTGCATGGTCTGTATAAACTATAGTTTTAGAAAGAACAAGATAAGAACGAAATTTATCAAAAGCAAACACCACAGCTAGTAACTCTTTTTCAGTTGTTGTGTAATTTTCTTGTGCATCATTAAGTGTTTTACTAGCAAAATAAATTGGGTGGAAATGCTTTTCTTTTCTTTGTCCCAAGACAGCTCCAACTGCAAAATCACTAGCATCACACATGATTTCGAAAGGAAATTTCCAATCAGGTGCTATCATGATAGGTGCATTGACTAACATTTCTTTTAATGTGAGAAATGCTTGATTGCAATCATTGTCAAAGATGAAAGGAGCATCTTTTTCAAGTAATTTTGTTAGAGGTCTTGAGATTTTTGAAAAGTCTTTGATAAATCGTCTATAAAATCCGGCATGCCCTAGTAAACTTCTGATAGCTCGTACGGAGGATGGAGGTGGTAATCTAGAAATGGTATCTATTTTGGCTCGATCCACCTCCATTCCTTTGCTTGAGATCTTGTGACCGAGTACTATTCCCTCCGTTACCATGAAATGGCATTTTTCCCAATTAAGGGCGAGGTTAGTTTCTTCACATCGGGATAGCATTCGTTCAAGGTTATCGAGGCATTGGTCATATGAATCCCCAAAGATAGAAAAGTCGTCCATAAAGACTTCCATTGTCTTTTCTATCATGTCATGGAAAATAGCTACCATGCAACGTTGGAATGTTGCTGGGGCATTACATAGACCAAACGGCATGCGTCGATAAGCAAAAGTTCCATAGGGACATGTGAAAGTTGTCTTTTCTTGGTCTTCGGGTGCTATCGGGATTTGAAAGTAACCTGAAAAACCATCCAAGAAACAATAAAATTTATGACCGGATAATCTTTCTAACATTTGATCAATGAAGGGTAAAGGAAAGTGATCCTTTCTTGTTGCTTCATTTAATCGTCTATAATCTATACATACTCTCCATCCTGTGACGGTTCTCGTTGGTATTAGTTCATTCTTTTCGTTAGTTATTACCGTCATACCTCCTTTCTTTGGAACTACTTGGACGGGACTCACCCAAGGACTATCGGAGATAGGATAGATAAGTCCGGCGTCAAGTAATTTGATGACTTCGTTTTTAACCACTTCTTGAACATTTGGATTTACTCGACGTTGTGGTTGTATGACCGATTTGTAGTCATCATTCATCAAAATTTTGTGTGTGCACATAGAAGGACTAATTCCTTTTATGTCTACCAGTTTCCAAGCTATTGCATTTTTGTGTTTTTTCAAAAGATTAATTAATTTTTCTTTTTCTAAGTTATCTAATTTAGAAGAAATAATTACAGGTAAATTACCATCCTTGTCTAGAAAAGCATATTCCAAACCTTTTGGAAGTTCCTTGAGCTCAAGTGGTGGGTCTTTGGGAGACTCCTTATTTGGTTGCTCAATTCGATCAAGAACCTTAAAAGTTTGTTCTATGGCGACCTCTTCTTCAACAAAGTGGTCAATCTCTTCACTTGTATCGGGTGGTTCATCTTCATCTTCAATTAGGGGGTCATTATTGCCGAAAGGATATTTCATTGACCGTTCGAGATCGACACTTCTTTTAAATGCCCCTAATTGAAGAGGTAGATTGTTGAACTTCTGGTTTTTCAAAGCTTCATGAGTTTTTACAAATGGTCTTCCCAACACTAGAGGAGCGTCATCGAGGATGACAAAGTCGGTCGGGATTACCATTTGATTTGTTTGAACCAAGACATCTTCAACTATACCGATTGATTTTATTATTTTCCGATTGGATAGAAAAATGGGTATTTGAAGTGGAGAAAAATCACTAATACTTAATTTTTCGAAAATGTAGTTAGGCATTATGTTAACACAAAGATCTTTATCGATTGTGACATTACTAATAAACGAATTTTGAAAGAAACATGGAACCGGTGTAATGTTAATTTCAAATGGGTCTTCTTTTATTAGTGAAGTTTGATCATTAGTTAACTTAACACTTACCGTTTCGTCAATTTTAGTGTTAGTGTTTAACTCTTTTAAAAACTTAGCATGAGTGGGTACTAAACAATGATTTTCAAAAGAAGGTGACAAGAGATTAATTTCTTCAAAATTAGACTCTTCTTGAATTTTAACGTTGTCAGACTCACCTTTTTCGTTGTTTAACTCATGTGTAGGTTTTTCACTTATTTGTTCTTCCATTTTTACATTTTCAGTTATCTCTTCCTTTTCTAATTCTTCTCTTGCGCGGGACTCCTCTTCCCTTGCGCGAGCTTCTTTTATACATCGATCGATAACTCTAATGTGTTTTAATATCCTATCGGTCACTTCGGTTATAGAAAAAGAATCATTATTTCCTAAGCTCGAATCCGGTTGTTCGACCCTTTGTTCCTCATAATACCCATATGAAGTTGATGGTTCACACCATTGTTCTTCATTGTAAGCATATGATGGATAAGGTTCGTAATTTTGTTCTTCATAATACTCATATGAGGTGGGTTGTTCACGCCATGGTTCCTCATAATAAGCATATGGAGGTGGTCTCATATCTTGGTTCCTCAAAGTATGAGTAAGAAGGCTCATACCTTGGTTCATCAAAATATGAGTATGAGGGAGGAGGTTCATACCTTTGGTCTTCATAGGATGTGTATGAAGTTGATGGCTCGTACCTGGGCTCCTCATAGTAGGTGTATGAATTGGATGGTTGATATGAGTGATTATTTTGAACCGAGCGTGCATTACGACAATTAGTGCAATAATTACCCCTATAATCACCCTCATCATAGGTGTAGTTGTAACCTCCTGAGTATTGATCCATAAGAATCACTCAGCAGACCACAACCGAGTCTCGAGATCAGAAAACAAAAAATAAAAACGGAAACAGAGGCTGGACACGGCCCCGTGTTCAGTGAGCACGGCCCCGTGTTCAGGATCTGTATCTGGGAGTTTTAATTAAATTTACTGATCTAGTTGAGCACGGGGCGTGTTCAGTGAGCACGGCCCGTGTTCAAGCTTCTGTTACTGGGTGTTTTTATGAAAATGTGCAGCACGGCCCCGTGTTCAGTGAACACGGCCCCGTGTACAGGCTACTGTAAATGCAAAACTAAACTAAAATGCAGAAAAATGTGCGCGCTTTTTAAAAAGGTTTTGAAAAACTGATTAGGCCGTCGATTTTAAGCTTTCTTAAAATCCTTGTGTCCCCGGCAACGGCGCCAAAAACTTGATGCGTGTGAAGTGTTATATATATTAGGTGTATATTTTAAGCCCTTTTAACACTTATTTTAGCCAAGTTTTAAATTTATAAAACACGATATTTTACTAACACTAAACACACATATGGGCAAGTGCACCCATCGTGAGCGTAGTATAGCGTTGGTAAGATACCGAGGTCGTCCAAGGACACAAGAGCTTTTAGTACCGGTTTATCCTCAACGTCTAATCAAAATAAAAAGTTTAGAAAAAATGTTTTTAAACTAAGAAAAGTAAAAACTAACTAAAATGCTGAAAATAAAAATAAAAAGAAAAACAGATAGACAAGATGAATCACTTGGTTCCGACTCGTATCTAGTATAACCTTTGATTATTTCCGCACTTTTGCACATAATTAAGAGATTATCTTAGTTATTGTAGTAGGCCCCTCTTTTGAAGGTGACGTTACCCTCACCCCAGTAGTTTGAGTCAGCAAGGATACAATCCTAAAAGGGTGGATTATTGGAAGATAATGAATTAAGTTATTAATGCAGCATTGTGGTAGGCCCCGCTTTTGGCGGTGACGTTACCCTCGGCTAAGTAGTCTGAGTCAGCAGGGATACAGTCCTAAATAGCCGGGTTATAGTATTAATAGTAGTTAACTTATGAGGGGATCAAAGAGTTTGGACCCCCGCCATCCAATACCGTGAAGTATTGAAGGAGGTCCTACTAAATTTGACCCAGTTCCATTGCAGGACCTCTAAACGCTGAACAATGGCAAGACCTTTACCAAACCGTTCTCTTAACCCCCGACCAGGTAGCCAACATACCTCCATATAGACCGTGGAGATATGAATGGTGAAAATCCTTTATTTTATATAGACAGTAAAATAATGCCAAGACACCACGGACAAACGATAAGGAAAGATCACCTTCAACATAAGTAACTAGTTATTAAAGTCATTAATACAAAACCAAATAAAAAGTGCAAAAGATTAGAAATAAAAAGTATTATACTAGACACTTTGTCTTCACCAAGTGATGTAAGAGACTTAGGCAAACATGGCCTTGATTGTCAAGAACTCTTACGATCAATCTTGGATCCCGAGACGACTCACACACTCTATGATGGACAATGGATGATGGTGATGGATGATGGTGTTATGGTGGTGGTGGGTGGTGGATGAAGTGTGAGAGAGGTGGTGTGCCAAGGGATGAGTTGAAATGAAACCAAGCACTCCTATTTATAGGCTGAACAGAGGGCTGGGCACGGCCCCGTGTCCGCTGGGCACGGCCCCGTGCCTGTCTGACAATCTCTCTCTTCATTAATTGTAATTGGCAATTACAATTAATGCGCCTGCTGTACTTTCGACACGCCCCCGTGCTCGCTGGACACGGCCCGTGGTGGGCAATAGAAGCTTCTATAGGTTTGTCTTTTCTGCTGCTTCTTGGGCACGGCCCCGTGCTGGCTGAGCACGGGGCGTGTTCAGTCTTCTGCCTTCTCTATTTTGCTTGGGAAGATGCCGTTGAGGGGTCGTCGGGCAGTCCACTTATGTTCCTTTCCTTGTATTTATGTTAGATTTAGATGTCTTTTTGCTTCTTTTGTGAATTTGAGCTCATTTAATCCTGAAAATACAAAAGGAAGACAAAAACACTCTTTTCCAACATTAGTACTTAAAAAGGGGTTAGTTTTATGCCTTATTTGATGTAATTTATATGTTGCATTTTACACACATCAGCATCAATAGAAGTCTCGCAAGCTTAAGATGCCTAAAGTCTGTTGAACTACTGTTTCCATTTTATTTTCGATCCGTCTGTGGATAAACAATCGACAGTTGTGATATTTGATATTATAATATTATATTCGGTTGAATTATATCTTACAATTTGCTTCCGCTGTGCATATTAAATATTGTGTTGTTTGACTATTATGTTGCCAACCACGTCACGATACTCCCCCACCGGGCCCACCGGTGACACGTGGAAACCGGGGTGTGACAGGTTGGTATCAGAGCCAACATTGAGTGAATTAAACACTAGCCTTTTGTGTTTAATCTCAATAACACAATTGCACATATCTAAACTTTCGAGTCTAGACAAATAACATAGGACAAATTCTACCTTGTTTGGTTTTTGTTTTGTCCTTTATTCTATATATATTCTTGTCGTTATCTCATGTTGTATTGACAGTATTAACAAAACGCCGCCAAGATTCTTCCGAAGAAGAGGACGAGGAAAGGGGCCAATCACCGCCCCCAATGACAACGAAGCAGGACCTTCGCATGTGCGAGCTCCTTCTACCACCGAGAGTGATGATCCCCGACAAAACCGGAGGAACCTCTTCGAGCCGGCTAGACGGTCGGTTTCACACAGTTCAACACCTCCTGTTCATAACCCTTACGGGCCACAGTCGGAGTATGAGCCCAATAACCCTCAACCCTCCTACATACCTTTACAGCGATCCTTATCGCATAATTCTTTTGTTGACCCTACACCAGTTTTTAGGGGCCGGTTTAACCCGGCAAATTTCATACAAGAACCAGTGGGTTTCAACCCATTGGGACCGGAGGACCACTTCTCGGGAGACAACGCTATGGACATGGACGAGGACACGGATCCCGTCGAGCCAGCAAGCGGTACGCCGAACCATCCCATCGAGATATCCGACGGATCTTCTTTCCACGGATCACCCTACAGTGGTCCAGACAGCTTTCAAGCTATGTTTACCCGGCACGAATGGTATTATACACCTCCTCGCCATTCACCGCCTCAGCAGCAACAGCAGTAGCAGCAGGATCCCTCTGTGGATTCACGATTTGTGGCAGTCACGCCACCACCTCCACCGCCACCAGTTCAACCGACACCTCCACAACCGCCGAGGCGTAGGAGGACAGGCGCACGTATGTCTGCGCGAGCGGGGGATTTCCATTTTAGTTCCCCACGCCAATCAAGTGGCAGCCATTACCCGCCACTTCAGGAAGACCCACAGATGGGTGGACCTTCGCAACCAGTTGCACAGCAACCACCTCCGATGGGTTTTGATAACCCGATTCCAGCATACACGGGTTCGATGGCGTATAACCCGTTTGAACAACCAGCTCACACCAACTACGGTTACGCCGAAGCTGACCCCTACATGGTAGCGGCAAATTACAACGCCTTTAACCCAGAAGGACCCTATGGTGCTCCTTGGGGAGTAGGGTACCCAACTCATGGGTACCAGATACCTGCCAGACCAATTATACGGACGTAATCGCAGCCGCCACGGTTTTCTCCCCCAGAACGGGAGGAAATTCTCCAGAGACTGGATCAGGTTGAGTGAGACTTTCACCGCGACCGCAGGGAGAGACAGAGCTTCTTCCAAGGATTAACAAGCTTGATCAAAGGGAAGAGCAAGAAGGACCACTGAATCCTTCCAATTGTTGTTGAGCCCCTGCGTGGGCCAGTCTTGCTGTATAAACCCCTGCGTGGGTATTCTTGTTTGTTTTGACCCCTGCGTGGGTCTATCTTTCTATTAACCCCTACGAGGGAATGTTATTGTTTAAGTCCCTGCGTGGACTATTATGTTATTTGTGTAAGTCCCTGCGTGGACTATTATGATGTTTGTTAAGCCCCTGCGTGGGTAAGTCCTTGTTTGAACCCCTGCGTGGGTAAGTTTGTTTATTAAAAAGTCCCGTTTAGGGAGACGTGTAACCTGTAAATAATTAATGGAGTGTTATGTTTATAAATTTCATTTTTGCTATTATATGCATAAATATTATTTATGAAATAAATAAATCAAAACCATTCCTTTTGATAATGATCTGTCTATTAAATATTGAATAAGAATCTTAAGAGTGAAACCTAGCCTGAGTGTCATTATAAAGACCTGGCCATGATGGTAAGACCTGTTTAAAAGATTCAAATCCCTGTTAACATCTGTAAACATGTTAACGCTCCTGGCAGACGTGATTCATTAAAATCACACACGTCATTCTTATTATTGGATTCTTCAAAAGATTCCTAACCCAATTTAATGATCTCTGAATCATGGGTTTAAATCATCAATTAAGATGATCATATTTTGACCATACGTGGTAATATAGCGCCTACGGGCCCTGCTCATTTCCATATGAGACAAAAAGGCAGTGGTAGCGATGACTCCCTGTCAGATAAAGGTAATGAACTAGGTTCAAACCTTCATGCTTTGATTCTCTGAAATCATAGCTTATAATTTATAAATGTCCTTGTGACTAGGCCTGTTATGCCAGTATACCTTAAAAGCCTTGATTCTCTGAAATCATAGCTTATAATTTAAAATGTCCTTGTGACTAGGCCTTATGTGCTAATATATATTGTTATTGTCTATAATTAAGATAAATTATAATTGAAATCCTAATTAAATACGATTAATAAATTAACCAAATATGGTCTCTGTTTACCATGGTTAATGAATTACCCTAAGGGGCAATTCCATAATAAACTCCCAAATAAATTATTGTCCTTGTTTTATGTAACAGTTCAATTAAAATGGCTAACTCGGATGAAATTAATAGCCATCCAGTGGAGAATAATGACAACGCCCGAATTACTTTAACGGGTGCGGAATTGAAAGCGTTAGTTGATGACGCTGTGACAAAGGCCTTAGAGCGGCAATATGAAGAATATAGTGGGACTCGTAGCAGGACCCTTTCTACGCCGCATTCAAAGCCTAAAACACACTCTGAAGCTCACAGCAAGCCACCTCCCAAGAAAGATGATCCCAAGAAAGGAGATGACGATCGTCGCTCCTCAAATCATCATAGTGATCCGTCTCAACAGATTGTGCTAAATCAAGTACCCCGTGACAAGGGTTGCTCCTATAAATACTTTGTCTCATGTAAACCCAGGGATTTCACTGGGGAGAAAGGAGCTGTAGATTGTATGACGTGGTTAGATGAGATGGATACAGTTGTGGATATCAGTGGATGTGCTGAGAGGGATGTGGTCAAGTTTGTGTCGCAATCGTTTAAGGGTGAAGCTTTAGCTTGGTGGAGATCTCTGATTCAAGCCACCGGGAAACTCCCATTGTACAACATGTCATGGGATCAATTTGTTGCCCTAATCAGGGAAAATTATTGCCCTCAGCATGAGGTGGAGAAGATAGAGTCTGATTTTCTATCATTGGTAATGACAAACCTTGACTGTCAAGCTTACCTCATGAGCTTCAACACAATGTCCCGGTTGGTTCCGTATCTGGTGACCCCGGAACCAAAAAGAATAGCTCGTTTTATCGGTGGTTTAGCCCCGGAAATTAAGGCAAGCGTGAAAGCTTCTCGGCCAGCTACTTTTAGATCTGTAGCTGACATATCTTTGTCCCTCACTTTGGATGCGGTCAGGCAAAGATCGCTGAGGAATAAGGAGGCTGAGAAGAGAAAACGTGAAGATGATAGTTCACGGAGGTCGAACAAGAAGCACCGTGGGAACGGTGACAACAAGAAAGGATCTGAGTCAAGGAAAGATGGGCATCATTCTGGTGAGAAGCCCAAGTGCAAGATTTGCAAGAAACAACACTTTGGAAAGTGCAGACTCGAGTCGAACTCACAGACTCAGTCAAAAACCTATGCTTGTGGTATATGCAAGTCCAAGGATCACAAAACCTTGGATTGCAAAAAGATGAAGGATGCAACTTGCTACAGTTGCAATGAGAAAGGGCACATTAAAACCAACTGCCCTAAATATGCCAAGAAGCCTGAAGAGGCCAAGAAGACAAATGCTAGAGTCTTCAGAATGGATGCAAAGGAAGCGATTCTAGACGACAACGTGATTACAGGTACTTTCCTTGTAAATGATGTCTATGCAAGAGTACTATTTGATTCAGGCGCTGATAAGTCGTTTGTAGATCATAAGTTTTGTGAATTGCTGAAATTACCTGTCAAAACCTTAAGTGTGAATTATGAGGTGGAGTTAGCAGATGGCACCCTAGAAACCGTCTCTACTGTGTTAGATGGATGTGTTATATCCATTAAGAACCACTCTTTTCCTCTGTCCCTACTTCCATTTAAGTTGGCCGGTTTTGACATCGTTTTGGGTATGGACTGGTTATCTCATAACCAGGCCCAAATTGTCTGCAACAGAAAGCAAGTGGTGATTAAGACTCCGTCTGGTGAATCACTTACCATTCGGGGAGATACCCAGTATGGATTGCCTGAGCAAGTGACTATGCTCAAGGCTTCCAAGTGTTTAAAGAAGGGTTGTGTCATCTACATGGCACAAGTGATTATTGATGAGCCGAAACCGAAGATAGAAGACATCCCTGTCATTTCTGAATACCCAGAAGTTTTTCCTGAAGAACTACCTGGTTTGCCACCAGAGAGACAAGTTGAATTCAGAATTGATATCATCCCTGGAGCAGCACCAGTTGCTAGAGCACCTTATAGGTTGGCGCCCACGGAGATGAAGGAATTAAGGACGCAATTAGATGAATTGCTAGCTAAAGGTTTCATTAAACCTAGTTCATCTCCATGGGGAGCACCAGTCTTGTTTGTCAAGAAAAAGGATGGATCGATGCGTCTGTGCATCGATTATCATGAGCTTAATAAAGTCATGATAAAGAATAGGTATCCTTTGCCCAGAATCGACGATTTGTTCAATCAATTGCAAGGGGCAAGTTATTTCTCGAAGATTGAATTGAGATCAGGCTACCATCAACTGAAGGTTATAGATGAAGACGTACATAAAACTGCATTTAGGACTCGTTATGGTCATTACGAGTTCCTAGTGATGCCTTTTGGGCTCACTAATGCACCAGCCGCGTTCATGGATCTCATGAATCGCGTTTGCAAGCCTTACTTAGATAAATTCGTCATCGTTTTCATCGACGACATTCTTATCTATTCGAAGAACCAAGCTGACCATGAGAAACACCTTCGCTGTATTCTTAAACTTCTACATCAGGAGAAGCTCTATGCCAAATTCTCTAAGTGTGAATTTTGGCTTCGAGAAGTCCAATTCCTTGGACATGTGGTTAGTGAGCGTGGTATCCAAGTGGATCCCGCTAAGGTGGAAGCTGTTATGAACTGGCAAGAGCCAAAGACGCCTACAGAGATTCGTAGCTTCCTAGGATTGGCAGGATATTACAGGCGTTTCATTGAAAATTTTTCAAGGATTGCCGCACCCTTAACTTCCTTGACTAAGAAGAAAGTAAAGTTCGTTTGGGGCCCTAAGCAGCAAGAGTCTTTTGATATCCTTAAACAGAAGTTGAGCAACGCCCCTGTGTTGACGTTGCCGGATGGAATCGAAGAATTTGTGGTTTACTGCGATGCATCGCACACTGGCATGGGGTGTGTGCTTATGCAGAAAGGCAAGGTTATTGCCTATGCATCACGACAGTTAAAAGTGCATGAAAAGAATTACACCACCCACGACTTGGAGTTGGGTGCCGTTGTATTTGCACTAAAACTGTGGAGACATTATCTATATGGAATCAAGTGTGTGATCTATTCTGATCACAAGAGCCTTCAACATCTGTTTAATCAGAAGGACTTAAACATGAGGCAGCGCCGTTGGATGGAGACTTTAAATGATTATGATTGTGAAATCAGATATCATCCCGGCAAGGCGAATGTAGTCGCTGATGCCTTGAGTCGAAAGGAAAGGGTGAAACCCATTCGAATCAATGCCAAGCGCATGGAGATAAAGAACAGTTTGACTGAAAGGTTGTTAGCTGCACAGAAGGAAGCTGTGTTGGAAGCTAACTATCCTAACGAAAAGCTAGGAGTAACTGAGGAGCAGTTATCTCTTGGCAAAGACGGAATTCTGAGATTGAATGGACGAATATGTGTTCCAATTTATGGAGGACTTCGAGATGTCATCCTCCAGGAAGCCCATAGTTCCAAATATTCCGTTCATCCTGGAGCTGATAAAATGTACCAGGATTTAAGGGCAAACTATTGGTGGATAGGCTTGAAAAAGTCTGTAGCTGCCTATGTAGCTAAGTGCTTGACTTGTGCGCAAGTCAAAGCAGAACATCAAAAGCCGTCAGGCTTGCTACAACAGCCTGAACTTCCTACGTGGAAGTGGGAAATGGTAACTATGGATTTTATCACCAAGTTACCTAAGACAAGGAAAGGAAATGATACGATATGGGTTATAGTTGATAGACTGACTAAGTCAGCACATTTCTTACCCATCAAGGAGACTTATAGCTCCGACATGTTAGCCCAGTTATACGTGGATAAGATTGTATCCTTACATGGCATACCTGTGTCTATTATCTCTGACAGAGATACTAGATACACGTCACATTTTTGGAAAAGCTTCCAACAATCTTTGGGCACGCGTTTGAATTTTAGTACGGCTTACCATCCTCAGACTGACGGTCAGAGTGAGCGTACCATTCAAACTTTGGAAGACATGCTACGTGCATGTGTAATTGATTTAGGTGGTAGTTGGGATAACCACCTACCTTTGATTGAATTCTCCTACAACAATAGCTACCATACCAGCATAAAGGCTGCGCCTTTCGAGGCCTTATACGGTAGAAAGTGTAGAACGCCCGTTTGTTGGGCGGAAGTTGGAGACGTCCAATTATCAGGACCAGAGATAGTCTTTGAAACGACGGACAAGATTTTCCAGATTTGTGACCGTCTCAAGGCTGCCCGGGATAGGCAGAAGAGTTACGCAGATCCAAAGCGTAAAGCTTTTCACTTCGAAGTAGGTGACAAAGTATTGCTTAAAGTATCACCCTGGAAGGGGGTGATGCGATTTGGTAAGAAAGGCAAGTTAAGCCCGAGATACATAGGACCTTTCGAGGTTATCGAACGTGTCGGGTCAGTTGCCTATAAGTTAAACTTACCAGAAGAGCTCAGTGGAATTCACAATGTGTTCCACATCTGCAATCTGAAGAAGTGCTTCGCTGATGAATCACTGGTTATACCACATACAGATGTGCATATAGATGAGAGCTTAAAATTTGTGGAAAACCCATTGTCGATTGAAGATCGACAGGTTAAGAAGCTTCGAAGGAAGCATGTGCCTATTGTAAAGGTCAAATGGGATGCCCGTAGAGGTCCCGAATATACGTGGGAGGTTGAGTCCACGATGAAAGAAAAGTACCCTTATTTATTTCAGTAAATCTCGGGTCGAGATTTATTTTAAGGGGGTGAGGATGTAACACCTCGAAAATTCACGTCCTATAATGTGTTGACATGTGTCATATGTTTAAACGTGTGAAAGAATATTATAGAAGGACTAAAGTTGACAAACATGGAAAGTATGTGAATATACGTGTTCAAATTGTCAACAGTGAATAAATATATTGTACATTAACCCTGCATAATGTTTATAGCATCAAACGAATAAATCATGGATCATGCGAAGCTAAAAGTGAGAAATTACAAACAACAGGGGTTAAATGTGTCAACATGTTTAAGTTATACCTCTGAGTGACCTTTTGACAAACCCGAAGCTTTGTAACTGTCAATTATGCTCACTAGAATGCGCGATATAAATTTCATAAAGTTTCGTTATCGTATGAGAAAGTTATGATCAAATTCGTAAGCGAGGGGTTAAAGCGTTAACGTTGAAAGTTATGACTTTTCGGGTTAACCAGAAGTGTCCAGGGACTTGGCAAAGTGGGTATAAGTCCTAAAGCCCTTATAGGTAAATAAGAAGGGGTCAAATTGCAAAATATAAGCTTAGTTGCCCTTTCGAAAGGCCAAGAGACACTTATGCGGAAAATAGAAAATGTGAAATCTGATAACAGGGTCCAGGCGGGCCGCGTAAGTGACCTTAAGGTCTTACGCGGGCTGCGTCAGACACACAGTAACAGCAACTTCAGACAGCATCCTGCATTCGCGTTTAACCGACCTTTAACAGATATTTTCACATTGTGGGCGACCCCTAAACAGTCCTAGACACTTAGGAACACTTGTTGATGAATTATGGTCAGTGGTAGACTTGTGTGTCAACATTCTATGGTGAAAAATTCACTATAAAAGGGCCATAAGTTGCAACCAAGTTCTTCACACCTTCTCTTGCATTCCTGATCATTTCTGGAGCTCAAGACTTCTCTTAAGTGATCTCTGGTCGTTCATAGGACTCTTGTAAGTTTGCTTGTCCTTCCTTAGTTAAGTTTTTGCTTAGTTTAGCTTAAAAGTCAAACCGTCGTAATTAACGGTTGACTTTAAGATTAATCACTAATGGTCCAGTGATTAGTCAAACCAAAAGTAGTTATAAGTTGGTAATTATGTGGGTAATAAACCCTTAAAAGGGTTCCCCCTGATTCCCACTCTAACTAGGTCAAATGTCGGGTCAAACTTATTATTAAAAAGTCAACAGAATGTTTAATTTACAATTTATGCATAATTAGCAATGTAGAACACATACAACCTGTTTGATCATTAATATAAGTTGGTAACTAGTGTAAGAACATGTCTAAACATGTTCAACCCGATAATTTACTGTTTAGACCCGGTTCGGAACCGAAAGTCGCAAAGCTTTGACTTCAGTTCTGACCCGTTATGGTATGTTTTAGAAATACCTTAGAGCTTCATTTGGACCAGGTTACATGCTAGTATAACCCTCTGTGATTATACACCATGGTTCATTAGTTAACCAATTAATACGCATGATTACGTTAATTGCTCATATGTTGACCATTATGCCCTTTTCACTTTAAAACGTGATTTGTGAAAATGTAAACGTGTAGAAACCTTAGTTACTGATATATAAACTTGTATGCAAAGTTTGACATCAGTTTGAGGTGTAGATTGAGAGTTATGCTCATTAGCGTAATTAAGAAGCTTTATGTTATTAAAACGGCGTAATTAGCGTATAGCCTAGTTAAGCCTACTTTTTGATATCAAACTTATTACCCACTGATGTAATATATTATTTTGGGATTTTTGAAGATTTTTAATTAATTTTAGGCTGAGCATAACTCGTAGTCGTAGGCTTAATCCGGTAATTGTCGGTTTTGCCCTTACGGGCCATAAAATGAGTTTTACATATCTAATCAACTCCAAACCTTTTGCTACTGATTACATATAATAAATAAATTATTTTAAGCCTTCTGGAATGATAAAAATATCAGCTTTACATATAGAACCCGGAAACGGCTTCTAATCGCCTTATTAAGCATTTTTAGCGCATAGTATGTACTAAGACTATTTTTAAACATGCAAGGGTGATACCTACTGATATTTTAGGTAAATTATAATATTTTAACAGTAAGCAAAAGTTGTTTAACTCATACTTCAGTTTTGAGCTTTACGGCTTATGTGAAATTACCAAAATGCCCCTACGGTGCATAGTTTGGCTATAATTGATAAATTTCACATATATGCTTTACCCTACTGTTATAACTTAGTAAAATGAGTATTTTTGCTGATTATGTCAGGCCTGTAACTCAGGTTAATACTTAAACTCTTTTATAACCTTATAAATGACCAAACTACCCCTACGGGGCATAGTTTGTGTTTAAATTCATTTCGGGCATAATAAAAGACATCTTACTGATGTCACAACATATTTGAAGCATATTAACTTAGGAAACCTGTATATGGCTCTTACGGATACCCGTTACGCTTATTACGCGTTCGGTTCGGTTTATGTAACAAGTTTACATAAATTAGCCGAAACGGGTCAAACCTTATCGGTTTTATCTTAAAATCCAGAATGTGTATGAAATACCCATATTAAGCAAGTCTCTAAACTTGTCGGGTCTAAATCACATTCTATCCGGTCTTCGCTTAATCGTGCGTACGAACCGTATCTTTGAAACTAACCGGTCTAAGCTTAAGCTTAACTAAAGACCCGTTAGGATTCTAATACGTTATTATAAACCTTCGTTCCAGATTAGGAGAACCAGTAAAAGCTACTTGCGTTTGCTTATTGTGATTTATACTTTGCTCAGGTAAATACTTTTAACTTATTTTCCCTATACGGGCTTGGGTTACGGTATATAGAATACCGCTTGGTCGGGCATTAAATCTTCCATCGTTTAGGTGGTTAATTGAATAATTTAATCGGCCCGTTTAAACAGTTTTGTTTACTTAAAAGCCTTTGGGGGGTTAATGACCATGTCCCGGATATCCTTGGCATCATTTTACGAAATGGCCACGACCTAAGCGAGGAGTGTAGGCGTACACTTGTCAGTGCACAAAAGAATAATGTGGTGTGTCTATTGATCTTTAACCCGGACACGATCCGGGCTACTGAACGCATAAGGAACATGTAATTCGTTCACAAGATTATAATATTAAATAATTCTCCCAAGTTATAAAATGTTTATGCTACGTGCATCCAAATAAATTTTCAATCATTTTCCAAAATGAGTCAGTTGATTGTATTTACCAGTGTAAACTGACGTATTTTCCCAAAAAGATTAAATGCAGTACTAAGCGTAATTGGCTGGGATTTCTCCTTAGCATCAATAGAAGTTTCGCAAGCTTAAGATGCCTAAAGTCTGTTGAACTACTGTTTCCATTTTATTTTCGATCCGTCTGTGGATAAACAATCGACAGTTGTGATATTTGATATTACAATATTATATTCGGTTGAATTATATCTTACAATTTGCTTCCGCTGTGCATATTAAATATTGTGTTGTTTGACTATTATGTTGCCAACCACGTCACGATACTCCCCCACCGGGCCCACCGGTGACACGTGGAAACCGGGGTGTGACAAAAATAAAGACCTTTTATTGGTGAAGTTTTGATCGAAATTAAAAGTTAACTAACTTAAGTATAATCGAAACATAGGTGCTTATTATGTTGTTGTCTCCGGTATTGTAAATATTTATGTGTTTTCCTTAGCTTCATGTGGGTTTCTATTCTTGTTGTCGGGTGCCTTAGATAACTTCGGGCAGTAGAGACGGAAGTGGCCTGGGTCTCCACATTTGTAACATACATTAGTTTCCCTTATCCTTCTACATTCTTTTTCTGCATATCCAGCCTTCTTGCAGAAGTTACAGCGAAGTGCTTTCTTGGAATGGCGTTTTATTGCGTGCTTCTTGTTATGGTCGTTGCAGGTAGGTTGCGTTATTGCTGGTTCCATTTCTTTGTCCTTACAGGATTTTTCGGAGCGAAATTCCTTATAAGAGTAGCCATAGGTTGTGGTTTTCTTTCGTTTGGATGATGGAGTTTTGATATGAATATCATGACTCCTGTTGATGCTAGGGTTAGGTTTGAAGTGATGGGTATGCTTAAAGTGTATAGTAGAATCCTCGTTTATAGGCACCGAAATTTTAATAGCTTCAATGATTGAGGGTATGGCGTTCGAGATTGCTTGAGCTATTATATTTTCTATAGTGCTCCTATCCAAAGAATTTTCATTACTAGTCTGAATTTCTTGATTACATGTCATTTCCTTTGACATCTGAATTGCAAACATGTTCAGATATAATTATCACAGAACTAAGCAATTATACATGCATCTTTTGTTGCTCATTTTACGTTTAGCACAATTGTAGTCATATCGATCAGTATCATGCATTGATAGATATACATATATATATATATATATAGTGGAGAGTTCAAATGAGAAGAAACTTTTTGTAAGAAGAATAAAGAAGAAATTTCAACCAATAAGAATGCTTCATTTTACTTCATTCAATATAAGTATTTAATGTTACTATAAGGGTAATATGGTAAACCTACAAAGATCATTAATTAGTAGTATTCCTCTTTAATAGCTAACTACATTAAAATTTGTAACTTATCTTCAAAATATATAATTTTTCAAAAAAATAAAATAAAATAATTTAGAGTGTAGGATAAATTAAAATGTGTATATGATAAATTACGGGTTGTGTATGATAAATTTCAACATGTGTAGGGTAAATTTCGAAAGGTGTAGGGTAAATTTTGATGTGTGTAGTCAGAAAACATTAGTGTGAAGGATGATAGATTTTAATTATAATTAGTCAAAGATGATAATAAATGAAATAAGTGAAAAAGTATTTAATATTTTACAACTATACCCTTAGTTCGTTTTCTTCTCAATTAAATTTTCTTCTCAAATGAACCTTCCCCTATATATATATATATTGTATTTTAGCATTTTCTTTCGCTATATACTTTGTCAAAATATAAAGAAAGTATATATTATATGTATTGTTTCTTCCTTTGGTGTAATAGCTTTTCTCTATATTGCCTTAATTTAACTATATTTCCAGAGCTCATAACTGGATATGTATTCAAAAATAAGGTAAGAGTTTTATATGAAATTCCTAGATTCTCTGTCATTGACCCATTATTATTCTTTTAAGAGGTGATGCTAGTACAGATATCTTTAAGGTATTTTCTGAATTAAAGCTGGGTATCAAAATAAATTTTGAATAAACATGTAGGTTTGCTTCTTTATATAAAAGCTTGTCTTTCTACAGAAGATATTTGATTATTATATTGTAGATACTATTAAGAAAATTGTGTTTTGCATATACGTATAAAGTAAAATTTTCTGTAACCCATATAATATTAATTCATAAAAATTTAATTACATTACTAATTTGTATTAGTTATCCTGTTTATTCTCATAACTTTGTTTATTCCTTTATATTAACAAAATAAATTTCTATGAGATTTATAATATTTTGTAATGAAAAGGAAATTGATCAAAAGGAATAAGTTCAATAAAGATATAAATTTTCTGGATTCTTTTAGAACAATTAAATCTTTAACTGACAGATTGACTTTCTTTGGTTATAACGTACTTAGAACTTAATTCAAATTCTTAATTTATTATATCTATTTATTAAGGATTCGTAATAGATAATACAAAGTCCAGCGTTTCTAAATTTGATCTTTAATATTTTAAGAAATCTCATATCAAAATATATATACATATGATTCAAATGATAAAAATTGTTTTATTTGTTATTTAATGAGATAAAGGTATTTCGAGGCCGGTTTTCGTATACGAGGTGTATTTTAGGATGTGTAGGGGTGTCAGGGGTGTTTTAGGAGGTTTGGTATACTATTTAATAAAATATGTAATGCACTTACATTAAGTATAGTAACCCAATTCAACTTTATCCCTACGTCACGAGACAGAACCCCAAACGAACTTAGTCCGGCAGAGCCTTGACATTCGTTACGGGGCCCTACATCAATCGGACAGGGTATCAGTGATCAGGGGTTAAAACACTTAAAACAGGGCAGGGCTTTGGAGTATAATTGGTATAATATTTAAGAAAAGGAAAATTAGAATTTATAGAATGGAGGGCGATGAGAATGAAATGTGAGAAGTTGGATTTGCTGCAACCTTCCCTATATATACTATGCTTTTGACTTGGAGTTTAAGTTTCTTTTGATATTATCATACACGTACAACATACACGTATGATTAATTACATTTTAATTGTTAGTCAAGATTCCATTTCTTTCTTTTTATTTCAAATGTGAACGTAGACATCTAGTTAGTTAATATTATTTATTTTTATTAATTTATATATTGTAATTAATTTAATTGCTTCACTTATTTGGCACTTATAACTTCTAAAATATGACGTTTTATAAAACTATAAATATATTATTAGAACGAGAAAAATCTTATCTACATTTTGAACCAAGTTTAACTAAAACTGAGTAGGTTCAAATATAATGTATTTTTATTAATATGATTTTGGTCAACTTACCCATGATCTATTCGTGTAATAACTTTATTTTGAATTTAAACATTTTGGGGAATGTTACACAATTGGAAAGTTGATCAAGTGCTTTTGTGACATATATGATGTAGATAACATGTTTAGGTTGTTTGTGAAACAAGATAATACATATTTTTCATATTTGGTGTCTATTATGTTTTAAATATAGTTTTAGATAATTTTAGTTAAACATCCATTCACTTATCTTTTTATCTGGTAAATTAATGACAACGATTTAGTACTCTACTCCGCCCGTGTTCCATGGATCGATATCTTGCTCTTACCAATACTTTTGCTACATATATGACATGATACATTTGTCTTTTTGTGTGTGTTTTAATGTTAAGGTATAAACCATTTTTATAAATATTAAAACAAAGTTCGTGTGTAAATTCACTGTAAAAACCTGTGCGCTTCGCACGACGTCAAGTTTTTTGCGCCGTTGCCGGGGACCACGGCGAGTTTTCGGAACAATCCGAGTCATTCTTTTACCGGTGTACATACTGTGAATACTTGTACATTTTTGTATTTATTTATTTTGTTATTTACTAACTTGTTGATATTTAATTGTTCGACTAATTATTCTTTTTCTGTTTAACTAACCAACTAACCGTTTACGTAACCTTTCATTTAATTCATTTTTGTTCAACCGATTAATTATTCTAGCATTTATTTATTTATTTAATTCGGTAAGTGTTCAGAAACGCACCCAATTTGTGGTCGCAACTCTCCGAACCATTTATTTATTCTTTATTTATTTATTTATGCACGTGTTCGGAATCGAACCGATTATTTATTTTATTTTATTTATTTCATTTATTCCATTCATGTTCATTCAGTTATTTGTTTAACGAGTTCAGATTCGAACCATTTGTCTATTTATTTATTCTTTTATGTGTTCGGGATCGAACCATTTATTTATTGTTTATTCATTTATTTATTTATGTACAAGTGTGTTCGGGATCGAACCACTTAATTATTTATTTATTTACTTAAATTACGTGTTCGGAATCGAACCGATTGTCTATATATTTATTTATGCTTATTCTTTTATTTACTTATGCTTATTTATTCATTTATTTATTTATTTACGTATTCGGAATCAAACCGTTTGTTTGTTTATTTATTTCTTTTACTAAAAAAAATCGGATATAAATAAATAAACAAATAAATAAATAGATAGATAAGTATAATAATTTATGTATATGTATATAATATAATAAAATAATATTATTACATTTTTTTCGTATAATGCTTTCCTTTTATTTGTAGGTTGATATCCTCAACCCCTGTACCCGTTATTGCTGAGCTAGCCAACGAACCAGAACATAACCTAAGAAGAAGCAGGCCGCTTCGCGAGAGATCACGTGTTGTTGCACAAAGAATTGCGGCCGCAATCGACGAACCGGTGATAAACCGAGCAAACGACCCTTATGGGTTGTTTAAAAATGTGACAACTGTGTTCTGTAATCGATGTACGATGTAAAACAATGATGATTACTAATAAAACAATGTGCTTTGGTGTTATTATATATGTTTTGGTATTCCTATGTGTGAAATTGTGTTTGGTGATTTTACAATTTGATTCAATTCCAATTTCAAGCTTTAAATCGCTTTCTGGAAGGTTATACGCAAACTGGTGCATAAACGCAGTCAGTATAACGCGACAAACACTCCGGAATAGTGACATAGGCTAAACATACCTTAAATAACCTTTACATATAACCATCTTGATTTGAGTTGGTTAATTATGTTGCAATATTATACACTTTTCTAAACAAGGTTTTCGAAGTATTGCAATATATGTAAACAAGCCATGATTCCGATACTCTTATAAAACCTATGTACTTGCCAGCATTTCTTTGCTGACTTTGTTTTTACATATGTTTCAGGTGTTGTTGCTTGATTGACGTTCTAGGATGCATGCGTCACATAGGATCTGGACGAGGCCTTAGTGACATAAAACGATGATAGTTTATATAAAACTTGTTTGTTATGTGTTAAAACAATGATAATGCTTAATATTATCAATAAAACGAAACACTTTTTGTATCCCTGGTTATGAAACGATAATTCTGTTACAACACTCCCCGACATTTCCGCCACGCTTTGTTATTTAACGTGGTCGGGGTGTGACAGAAGAGTTGGTATCAGAGCCAATGGTTATAGGGAATTAGGTTATTAGTAATTCTTTGACCTAGACTATAACTTCTAGGACCCCCAACGCAAGTTTATTTGCGTTTAGATTTTTAAAACAAAATCGTCACCTATCCTTAGGTGATACCCACAACGAGAACACAATTTTCGAATCCGCTTTGAAAATTAATCATCTATTCTAGGATGATTGATTACTAGGTTTTGAACCCTCTGTTGTAAGGTTTTGAACCCTTCCAGTTTAACTCATTTTTAGCTTAGTGCCTTCTGAGTTTTCAAAATCTCGTCAAAGTTTGGGTCTAAATAATGTGAACACGTGCAAACTGGAAGAGTGAGTGCCTGTACTCTGAGTTTTCTGTCTAAGGCTTGAGTGTTCGTACAAATCCACATAATCGGACCAGTCACTCTTACCTGGGAACTATTGGGGTGAGTGTTCACTTATAGGCGAGCATGTCTTCGCGATACATTATTTTTGACCAATTTACTTTGATTAGTCACTGCGTGTCGTTTGTTTGTTTGGGGTAACAAACAAATGATCGCCTTCCTTATGTTTTGTCGATACCTCTTTTGTTCTTCCTAATTTTCAACCTCACTCGACTCTCTTGTTTACCTTATTAGACAATGCCTCCTCGACGTGAAGCACAATCTTTCACTATTGAAGAAATCGCAGCCCTGGTCTCTCAGCAAGTGGCTGCTGTGCTTCCCGGCGTTGTGACCCAAGTCCACGAGATATTCAACAACAATAATAACAACAACAATGCGCCGTGTAACTTTAAGAATTTCAATACTGCGAAGCCGCTTAAGTTTTCTGGGTCACTAGGAGCAACTGCGCTCCTACAGTGGTTTGAGAGTATCGAGAGCACATTCAGACATGTGCAGTGTCCGAATGCGCGTAAGGTTGAATTTGCTTCGAGCGTGTTTGAGAAGCGAGCGCTTACCTGGTGGAATGGTATAATGAGCGACAGGGGTGCCGAAGTGGCGTTGGCACAAACATGGGAAGATCTTCGGGCTCTCACGATGAAGGAGTTTTGTCCCCGTCACGAAATTCGGGCTTTGGAGCGAGAGTTTGACGATTTAAAGCAAGATGGGGCTGAACACCGTGCGTACACGGAGCGTTTTGAGGAACTCAGTCTATTGTGTCCCACCATGGTTACCCCTCTGGAGAAAGCAATCGAAATATATATCGATGGTTTACCCGATTCTATTCTGGAGATTGTGACCGGTGTTAATCCTACTACCCTTCGTCAAGCAATCGAGTTGTCTGCTACCCTGACTGAGACTCAAGTCAGGAAGGGTAAACTCACCCGCAAGGGTGATAAAAAGAAGGCGACTGATTCAGGGAAGGACAAGAAAAAGGGTAAGGGTAAGGAAGGTGAGACGTCGAAGAAATCGAGGAAGCGAAAGGGTGCCCAGAATTTTGCTGTTACAGCACAGACTGCTCAGAACCCGCAGAACCCACCGGCTCAGCCACCTTCAAAGAAAGCGTATGCTGGTACCGCACCTCATTGTGCTCGTTGCAACGGTCATCACGTTGCACAACAGGCTTGCAAGCAATGCACGACGTGTGGTAAACTTGGGCATTTGGCAATTAATTGTCGTTTGGGACAGAATCAGGTTGCTCAGGTTCCAGCTCCGGTTCAGGGGAATGCTGTGAGATTCCCACCAGGTTCATGTTTTAATTGTGGAGAGTATGGTCACTTCCGCAACAACTGTCCGAGACTGGTGAATGCAAACGCGAACCCGAATGCGAACGTCAATATTAATGTGAATCCCCCTCGTGGGCGAGCGTACAATTTGAATGCAAACAAAGCGAGGGCTGACAACGAGGTTGTCAATGGTACGTTTCTTGTTAACAATCAACCTGCATCTATTCTTTTCGATTCTGGTGCCGATAGAAGTTTTGTTTCATTGTCATTTGAGCCTTTGCTTGCGATACCTAGAACTAAACTGAGGAAACCCTTATCTGTTGAAGTTGCCACTGGTAAACCTCTTGTTCTCGATTCTATTATTCGTAATTGTCAGTTGAACCTTGATAACCATCTTTTTCCTATTGACCTCACACCGATGCAACTTGGGAGTTTCGATATTATCGTTGGAATGGATTGGTTAACCAAACATCATGCTGAGGTGGTTTGTTTCGATAAGATTGTTCGTATTCCTTTGTCTTCTGGCGATGTTCTGGAGATTCGTGGCGAGAAGCCATTTGGTGGTTTGAAGCTTATGTCGTGTATGGAAGCCCAAAGTTATTTGCGAAAAGGATATGTTGCTTTTCTGGCACATGTCACCGAGGAGAAAAGCAAGAGCAAGAGTATTCATGATATTTCGATTGTTCGGGATTATCCAGAGGTGTTTCCTGATGAACTTCCTGGTTTGCCTCCAGTTCGTCAAGTCGAGTTTCATATTGACCTTGTACCCAATGCCAACCCGATTGCAAAGGCACCTTATCATCTTGCACCATCGGAGATGCAAGAGTTATCGAAACAGCTTCAAGAGTTATCTGATAAAGGATTCATCCGACCGAGCTTTTCACCTTGGGGAGCTCTTGTCCTCTTCGTGAAAAAGAAAGATTGATCTTTTCGAATGTGTATCGATTATCGTGAGCTTAATAAGCTCACCATCAAGAATCGATATCCCCTACCTCAAATTGATGATCACTTCGACCAGCTGCAGGGTGCTTCATGCTTTTCCAAGATCGATCTGCGTTCTGGGTATCATCAACTTCATGTTCTCGAAGAAGATATTCCCAAAACTGCTTTCCGCACAAGATATGGGCATTACGAGTTCACTGTCATGCCTTTTGGTTTGACGAATGCTCCAGCTATCTTTATGGACTTAATGAATAGGGTCTGCAAACCTTATTTGGACAAGTTCATTATTGTGTTCATCGACGATATTCTCATTTATTCAAAATCTCGAGCCGAGCACGAGCAACACCTTCGTTTAACATTGGAACTCCTGAAGAAGGAACAACTTTTTGCTAAATTCTCCAAGTGTGAATTCTGGCTTAAAGAAGTTCAATTCTTGGGTCATATAGTCAATGAGCAGGGTATTCATGTTGATCCATCCAAGATTGCTGCTATTAAGGACTGGAATACACCGACGACGCCTACAGAGATTCGATCTTTTCTTGGTCGTGCTGGTTATTATCGTCGATTTATTTCAAATTTCTCGAAGATTGCGGTTCCACTCACTGCTTTGACTCAGAAGAATAAGCCTTTTGAGTGGGGTCCCAAGCAAGAAGAAGCATTCCAAACGCTGAAGCAGAAGTTATGTAATGCTCCTGTTCTATCTCTGCCCGAGGGAAGCGATGATTTCGTTGTCTATTGCGATGCGTCCAACTTAGGCCTTGGTTGCGTCCTTATGCAACAAGGTAAAGTTATTGCATATGCATCTAGGCAGCTGAAAGTTCACGAGAAGAACTACACGACTCATGATCTTGAGTTAGGAGCTGTGGTTTTCGCGCTTAAAATCTGGAGACACTACCTCTATGGAACGAAGTGTGTGGTTTTCACAGACCACAAAAGTCTCCAACATATTCTTAATCAGAAAGAGCTAAACATGAGGCAACAACGTTGGGTTGAACTCTTAAACGATTATGAATGTGAGATTCGCTACCACCCTGGTAAGGCGAATGTTGTAGCCGATGCGCTTAGTCGAAAGGAACGAGCCAAGCTTCATTCTGTTCGAACTCTATCTGATATTCAATCTCGTGTCCTTCAAGCTCAGCAATTTTGTGTTTCACAAAATTTGATAGGTAATGAATTACCACATCAACTTGAGCTTAAGCTCGAAGCGAAAGACGATGGTTTGCTCTATTTTAAGGATCGATTGTGGATTCCGAAACAAGACGATCTTCGCACTTTAGTAATGGACGAATCACATAAGTCTCGATATTCTGTCCATCCTGGTGCTGATAAAATGTACAAGGATCTTCGTACTAAGATCTGGTGGCCTGGTATGAAGAAAGATGTTGCCTTGTATGTGTCGAAATGCCTAACTTGTCTCAAAGTCAAGGCAGAACATCAACGACCTTCTGGTTTGCTAGTACAACCAGAGATACCGGTTTGGAAATGGGAGAACATTGCGATGGATCTCATCACTAAATTACCGCGTACATCTAAAGGTCATGATGCTATTTGGGTTGTAGTTGATCGTTTGACAAAATCTGCTCACTTCTTACCAATCCGTGAGGATTTCTCTGCTGAGAAGCTTGCCAAGATCTATGTAGACGAGATTGTATCACGACATGGTGTTCCTTTAGATATCATTTCCGATCGTGATGCTCGATTTTCATCTCATTTTTGGAAGGCCATGCAATCTGCTTTGGGAACCCAACTGAATCTAAGCACTGCTTATCATCCCCAAACATATGGCCAATCTGAGAGAACGATTCAAACTTTGGAGGATATGCTTAGAGCATGCGTGATAGACTTTGGTGGTAATTGGGATTCTCATCTACCACTGATCGAGTTCTCTTACAACAATAGTTATCATGCTAGCATTAATATGGCGCCATTCGAAGCTCTCTACGGTCGAAAATTTCGTTCACCTGTCTGTTGGAACGAGACCGGTGAAGCTCAGCTTACTGGACCTGAGCTCGTTCTGGAAACAACAGACAAAATCAAGAAAATCCGCGATAATCTTGTGACAGCTCGAAACCGTCAAAAGAGATATGCGGATATGGGACGCAAGCCCTTAGAATTCCAAATCGGAGACCGTGTCCTACTCAAGGTGTCACCTTGGAAGGGAGTGGTGAGATTTGGAAAGAAAGGAAAACTTGCACCTCGATATGTGGGACCATTTAAGATTGTGGAAAGGGTTGGAAAGGTTGCCTATCGATTGGAGCTACCTCCAGAGCTTGGAAATATTCACCTGACTTTTCACGTGTCCAATCTGCAAAAGTGTTTAGCTGACACTGATCTACACATTCCTCTCGACGAGATCCAAATCGATGAAACAATGCATTTTGTCGAGAAACCCGTGGAGATCGTGGACCGTGCTTTCAAACAGTTGAAGAACAAACGGATTCGATTGGTTAAAGTTCGCTGGGAATCCAAACGTGGCCCAGAGTTTACTTGGGAACGTGAGGACCAGATGAAGACGAAATATCCGCATTTGTTTTCACAAGCTTCCTCTAGTTAAAATTTCGGGACGAAATTTCCTGAAGTAGGGGAGACTGTGACAACTATGTTCTGTAATCGATGTACGATGTAAAACAATGATGATTACTAATAAAACAATGTTCTTTGGTGTTATTATATGTTTTTTGGTATTCCTATGTGTGAAATCGTGTTTGGTGATTTTACAATTTGATTCGATTCCAATTTCAAGCTTTAAATCGCTTTCTGGAAGGTTATACGCAAACTGGTGCATAAACGCAGTCAGTATAACGCGAAAAACACTCCGGAATAGTGACATAGGATAAACATACCTTAAATAACCTTTACATAACTTAGAAATAAGTTTTGAAGGCTTTGGTATGGCAAAATCAAGTTAATTCGCTTACAGGGACTAAATTTGACAAACTGCGAAAGTATGCCAATTTGAACTGTAACGAACATTCCGGAACATGACCATAAGTTAAACATACCCTAAATATCCTTTACATATCTTAGAAATAGGCTTTGAGGGATTCGGTGTGCTAAAATAAACTTTTGAGGTCATTCAGGGACTAAAAGCGTCAAAAACTGCATAAGTTTGCATTTTCGAGCATAACTTACGTTCTGAATACATCCGGACCTCCAAAAATTTATGTAAGCATTAAAATATTTTATTTTAGTGTTTGGCATAAGAAAATTCCATTCGTCGCTTAATTTAGACCGTTTTTGCGTTCGTTACGACTTCCGTCGTAATTAACCGAACAACGCAACCGTGCGGCCAAACGAACCGACATCCGAGATAATTTTGAGCATGTTTCATGTTCCCTATGCTTTAACATCCTTGTGAAGCTTAAAAATGGGCTTGACGGGTGTTAGAAGTGCCAAAACACGACCATACGCGCACAGGGACCAAAACTGCCAAAACTGAAACTTTGCTGGTCTGCAGATCCTTACGGATCATATGGTTCTGGGTCTTACGGTCCGTAAGCATGTGCCAGAACATCAGAAAGCTGTTTCCAGCCTGTTTCCAGCTGTTACACTCACAAAACCCAATTGCACATGTCTCTTCCTGATAATGGGGGGCATTTTGATGTACATGGGGTTGTAAACAAGTGTAGGGTTGAGATTGAAGCACGGTTTTCGAGAAACGATCCTAACGGTCCTAGAAATCCTATAAATACCCCCACCCTTCACTTGCAAAACCCACACTTGAATTTTCTGAAATATCTCTAAGTTGAAGTGCAAATCACTTCATACCTGAGATTACTTGGAAAATCAAGAGCTTGCGGGGACCTTTTGTAAGTGTTCTTTCATTCTTTTCATTCGTTTTAGCGTTAAAGTCAAACTGCGTTTGACTTTCTGCATTGACCAGTTTATGGTCAATGTGAAGTTCGTTTGAACTTCATAACGTGAGCGTAATCACGATGGTTATAGTCCCTAGTGACTATACCTACTGATTACCACGTTATCTAGGCTCAGTGACGAGTCGTAGTTTCGGCCAAAATGCGTATTCTTGCGTATTTTGTAACCAAACTACTCTTAGGTATCAAAACCGTTTGTTTTGATACCAAACTTGTTTTCTAACTTAGTTAAGCATGTTTTAACATGCTTAGCTCGTCACTTTTTAGATTTGTGCTTGTCTAGGGTCGTAAAGGTAAGCGATCTAAACAATCGCTTATACTTTCGAACCCGACCCGTTGGTCGATCATTAGGATCCGACCAAACACATTAGGTGACCATAGTTTTATAGGGAATAACCTTCCGAGGTTATACCTTATGGTCACGACGTTTAAGTAGTTGTATGATAGGTAGTTTATATGCCTTAGGTAAATTACCAAAATGCCCTTTTTACGCCAAAATTCATTTTAAGCATATGTAACATAACTTTTGACATCTAAACTGATTTGGCAACAATATTAGACATGTTAAGGCATATTTTACTTGTCATAGGACTAGTTAGGCGGTCCGAACGCGTTTCACGCAAACAACGCGTTAAAGTAGCATAAGCTACCTTAATGGGTCGCGATGGGTCGAAAGCACTTAGGTTAGGTTTCATTTAGGATGTAGGCCTTGTTAAAACCATATCACATGAGTTCCAACACTCATTTGGTTTACAAGACCTCATTCTGTCCGATTCCGATTTAGGCATCTATTGTTTGACTAGTGATTCGATTACTAGGTGCTGCTTGATTTCTCTGGTTTACTCGAGTTTGTTGAAGTACTATTGATTGAGGATACCTTGCACTACAAGTGAGTACATAGTTCCCTATTTTACTGTTTTCAAATGTTTTGGGGTGATTCATATGTACATAATGTTTTCAAGGTGTTAACGATCATTTCAAAAACGATTAAAACGATTTATACTAAACTAATAACGATTTCGATAATGTGAACGAACTTGTTGGTTGTAGTTACATAACGAATGACATTCATTAATTTTGGCCGAACCGACCAGTATTAGGTTATGGTACCATAGGATCTGACAAATCCCGTTATTGCACTATACCCATGGTTATGTGTGGGTGTTGTGGGTAACGACTGAATCTGTAATTATTAACTTACCCTTTGGGGGTTTGTTAATACGAGAAGCGAGGAACGAGGTAGTCGAGTCACGAAGGTTTGAATGTTATTAACGAGACAACCATATATATAAGTTTTCACAATTAAAACGAGGATGATTTAAACGATTTAAACGAGTAAACGATTTGGATACGATTTGGAAACGATTTGGAAACGATGTTAAACGATTTGGGTAAACGATTGGTTTTTGGCTAGTGTTTAGATAACGGGACGGGTGTAATGTGGTGAAAACATGGTAGATACGCCGCTGGTACTTCTTGTATATAAGTGTTTTCAACATATTACATGCCATGGCGTTGTTTAGTTCACTTGGGTAAACGATCTTCGAAACGATGTCACACAACGATGTTTTATTAACGAGTTTTTACAAGATGTTTTACGAATTGGTTTACTAAAACAAAAGCTTTTGGGTTAAGAATCATGGCTACGAGATTTTATAAATTATAACCATCTTGATTTGAGTTGGTTAATTATGTTGCAATATTATACACTTTTCTAAACAAGGTTTTCGAAGTGTTGCAATATATGTAAACAAACCATGATTCCGATACTCTTATAAAACCTATGTACTCGCCAGCATTTCTTTGCTGACTTTGTTTTTACATATGTTTCAGGTGTTGTTGCTTGATTGACGTTCTAGGATGCATGCATCACATAGGATCTGGACGAGGCCTTAGTGACATAAAACGATGATAGTTTATATAAAACTTGTTTGTTATGTGTTAAAACAATGATAATGCTTAATATTATCAATAAAACGAAACACTTTTTGTATCCCTGGTTATGAAACGATAATTCTGTTACAACATTCCCCGACATTTCCGCCACGCTTTGTTATTTTACGTGGTCGGGGTGTGACAAAAAATAAGCATTATGATCATTTAAATCCTTATGATAAGTATAAAAGGCCAGATATGAAACCTTTGGGTCAAATTACTCTAAATGAGTCTTTTCCGTAAAATGATAATCCGATGGGTAAAACTCGGAACAAATAGTTTACCACATTAAATTCACCACAATTATAGTCGTGGTGGAAGACAAGTTGATACTTAAATGTGGAAATATAATGCAAGCAACGAATGAGCGAGATGTAAGTTAAAACGCTTAAATCCCTTAACGGGTCAAAATAAGCATATACGCATAAACGGGTTAAGGATGCATAAGAAACGCGTGATTTGAACCTTGAATAATAGGAAACAGTTATAACATGATGTTCATGATAATTTGTATGCAACAAATAAGTTTGTTTGATAAAATCATGAACGGGTCAAAAATTTTGTAGAAATATATAAAGCCGAAGGCTTAAAAACTTAGAAAATTGTTAATCCGGATGTCGGATTTTAACTCCATGTGATAGAGAATCAATTTACAATCACGTAGGAAGAAACGAATCGTAAAACGGATCAAAATCGAACAAGTTATGGTCATTTTAGTAGAAACTATCTTGGCTGGGAATATGCAGGCTTGAAAAACAAACTTTCTGTCGAAACATCACCCTCGCGCCCCGCGACGGGGATTTGGGTGTTCGGTCGCGGCCTGCGACCAGGCTCGCGTCACGCGATAGGTTTAAGGGATACCGTTGCGACACGCGACGGCTTGTTAAGCTGGCAGTTGTTTACTGTTGATGTATTTTGGTCTTAGAAACTCATATGAACATGTTTTAAATTCTCGTAACTAATAAGTTTGAGTGTTTTGACTATAGGTAACTTACAAGACAATGCGGATGACGATCTAGTTGACGAAAGAACCGAACACGCACAAGAATAAAGCTTCCGCTTTTAGTTTCGTCGTCACGTTTTAAACGACGAATATATATTATAATATGTTGAAACGTTTTATTTATTAAAATGTTTTAAGAAATCTGAAATTTCCAGAGTATGTGTAATCGTGAACACACATTTTTATTTTGATAATTATATGAAAATCGTATAAATCAATCAAGGGTCTTACAAGAATATTTCTACTTTTTGTAGTAGTACAAGGGAAGAAAATATAAATATTCATATGAAATAGAGACTTGTATGTTTTTGTGGTAAGATAAGGGAAGAAAATATAAATATTCATATGAAACAGAGATGTGTAAATATAGCTTTAACTTGTACATATAGATAAGAAAAAAAAAAAAAAAAGAGGGATGCCCCAAGACATCCACCCATCATTTATCAATCAATCAAATTATCATATTTATAAAAAAAAGAGGGATGCCCCAAGACATCCACCCACCGGGGTCGGGGTATATTCAGTCTGTAGTATCAGATGGACTAAAGGCGAGTCAATAGATAGAGATTGTATATCTAGCCATGGTCCGAAACACGTGCTCCGAAATAACTCCGACCTGGCAGAGCCTGGTCCCAACATATCTCGGATTTCTGTCGCTACTGCTATGTGGCATCTAATCTTCACCTTAGCCGAATATAACTCCTGAAAAGACAACATTATACACATACAAGTATATATGACAAATTTTTCACTTTGTATCTTATATGGCCATCAACAAAGATCTAGCAAGGGCCGTAAGGATGCATTTCTATGCAGTTTGACCTAAAACAATCAGAAAGTTAGTCCTACAATAATACATAAATTTACATGTTAGCTATAACAGAAGCATAGAATGAAACTGTATTCATAACTAGCAGCAAAACAAACATGAAAAGAACCAAACAAGTCTGACGTTGTTGGCATCTCTATCTTTGCACAATGTGGTTGCCTAGTCTTCCATGGCTTATGCATAATACATAAATTTCAAAAGATTTTTATGTGATTAAAAAGGAAGAGTTTAGGATGCTTACATCATCATGTGTGTCTAGACTAGTGAGACATTTTATAACCGACGGCTTCTGTAACTTATTCTCTAGCATTGTTTTCTCCATATTTTCTCTCCACCCCGTACTTTGATGAGTAGTGGTGATATTAGAAGTGTTGTCAGTATTGTCCTCTACAAGCATGGTAGTGGTGTTGCTATTGTTGTCTACCAGCTGATCACGGACCATAACCGATGGCTGAGGTGGCGATGATAAGCGTGCCTTCTTCAACAGCGGTGAAAAATAGCCGTCAAAAAACTGACAGCTTGCGCGCCACCAATCAGTGGCGCACTCTTCGAGAGTTGGTGTCAACACTGGTAGTGGCTCAAATCCAGGCTGAAAATAAATAGCACACTTAATTAAATGTGCAACATATCATATGTTGCACATGTGTAATACTAATATTTTTTAAGGTTTTTTTAATTCATTAAAACACTCGGTTTTTATTTTTAAAAAAATATGTGTTTTTAAAGTTTTTTTGGGAGTTTTTTTAGTTTTCTCACGAATAAGTAGTTTTCTCATGATCCTCTCCCTAATTAAGTAATACTAATAAACTAATTAAAAAGATAAGAAAAACTAATGTACATACTGTAAGAATTATAAAAGACTGAATGAGTAGGTTACAATATATAGGGATTACGAGTAACCCTAGAAACCTAACTAAGCCCGTGGGCTCATAGTCTAATACATACTACATACAACATACCACTGCGGCATCCACGACAAATGGTAGTGCATGCTTCCATGTTATACATTTGTTCTTGCCCCAGCTAATGGCCCTCGGAATCCCACCATGCTTGATAGCAAACTTCTCAGAGTATGGGAAAACCTCGAAGATCCATATCTAGAAAATCACAATATAATAAACTTCAGAAAAGTAAATTACAATCATAAATTTGTCTTATACAAAATAGCATAACCTTAAAGGCCCAAATAAATCCCTCTAGCGAATAATTAAGTGGCGAAAAGCGTCGTGCAGAACGTTTTGGCAGCGCATTATGTAGCTGCGGCGAAAAAGCGCGTCGTGCAGAACGTTTTGGCAGCGCATTATGTAGCTGCCTGTACACAACCTTCCAGACATATGAACCCCATGGAAATGTGTTCCATGAGTCCAAATCCTCCACTAGTTCTAAAACATCTGAGTGAATGAATGAAGAGGACCGACTGCCCATGAATCCGACCTCAAGCAACATCAGCAGACAAAGCCGTACTGCATCAAGGTCCGACAACTGATCAAGAGAACTATCAAAGACGTTTTTGAGATCCGAAACCTGAACTCTAGCTTGTACATGACCAAATACCCTCCCCCTAAATGTCATATCTAGCCCCACGTGCATCTGATTTTGTCTCCAAAGTTGATGAGGACCAAATCGCATTCCTGTGATGAGGCAAAACTCTTGAGGTCCAAACCGCAACTCCTGACCTCCAACACGAAAAAATAACGCATCTTGATGCACAACCGGGGTATATTCAGTCTGTAGTATTAGATGGAGTAAATTCGAGTCGATAGATGTAGATCGTATGTCTAGCCATGGTCCGAAACACGTTCCCCGAAATAACTCCGACAGTCCGACCTCACAGAGCCTGGTCTCAACCTATCCCGGATTTCTGTCGCTACTGCTATGCGGCATCTAATCTTCACTTCAGCCCGAAAATACAATTCCTGAAGAAACGACACAATACACTGTATATCATCATACAATTAAAAGAGACTGTAATAATCTTTTCACTTTGTAATTCATATATCAAAAAACTGTTAATCATGTATTTGAACGTAATTAGGCATGGCATAAATGTGTAAAAATCATAAAAAGACGACTTAATCACAAAAAAGACCTTGTCATACACACCCATTTAACAAAAGGCCCAATATCTTTTCTTTTTTAACAAGATAACATAGATCTAGCAAGAGTAGTAAGGATGCATTTATATACAGCTTGACCTAAAACAATCAGAAAGTGAGCTTATATTTCTTATGTAACAATGGGTAGTCCTATTCCTATATACCACTTGTATAAAACCATATAAAAGTGTTATACTCCTGTATTCATTTTTTATACTCTTGTATACGTACGGGGTACAACAAGCACATAAAGGTACATTTTTCCGAAGCCATTAAGAAATTATGTGGAAAGTTGTCTCCACAAACCTTCTCAGTTGGTGTATCTGTGGCATCTTCCTCTGTACTCTTGACCATCTTTTAACCAATCTGCAATCAAACAAAACAACAATTACTAGCAAAAATATAAACACATGGACCCATATTAATTTGTAGACTTAAACACTAAAGCATAGAAGTCGATAAGTCATGAAATAAACTAAAAAGAAGTGTAGATGTGCTTGAAGGTGAACACCATACCTAACTAAAAGTACATAATTGTGGTTCCAATCTACCAAAAAGAAAGCGACTAGCAACATTATGCGAAATGCCTCTTGCTATTAATTGACCAATTAGTTTAATAAATAAAAATTCTAGAAACCTCTTCATTATCTTTTACAGTGGTTATGAGTTTTAGTAATGACCTTTTTGTTATTAAAATAAAGCTTCTAGTCTAACTTCTTTTAATCTTTTTGACCTAACCAGATACAAATTCTGCAATGTAATCATGCACGATTGCATGATTAGATCACAATTAAAAACAACATATTCAAGGTTAATATCCATACCACCCTTTATTGTTATATGGTAGGGTTCATGAGAAAACTCCTTTTAATGAAAAAACTCTATCTAAGACCGCTGGGTGCGGGCGTGACTTTTGGGCGTTGATGGCCCTTCAACGTCGGGTGTTCCACCCCGGGTTGGCGTTTTGGTGGGCGTTGCCCGCTTGGCGTGGGGCGCTGGCCTGGGGTGACATGTCTGGCAATGGTTGGCTGGTTCTTGATGACCGTTTGGCTAGCCCCTTCCACAACGCCGGCCTGGCCACCCCGCTTCCACACCCCACTTTTTTGGGTGTGGACTGGTGGAGCCCACATCTGCCATGTGTCGAGCAATGCCCCCAACCCAAGCCCCTCCACACCCCATAGTCTAACCATTACTAAACCCTAAAAAATAAACCTTATTCCCTAAACCCTAAGAACTAAGCCCTAACAAAAAGCTTAACCGTAAAGGCTAAGACCTACAAGCTAAAAACTAAATGCTAAAGCTAAACCCTAAAAAATAAACCTGACCCCTAAACTCTAAAAATTAAAAGCTAACCCCTAAACCCTAAAACCTTAATCGTATGAAAATAAAAATCCACACAAATATCAATCGTCAGATAGACCTCTCGCGAGTTTTCTAAAAAACGAAGAGTTTTTTCATGATCCTTTCCCTATTGTTATAAACCTCTTCATTTTGATCATTTTCTTTTGCAAGGGTTATGAATGTTAGTAATGACCTTTTATTATTCAATCAAAGCTTTCTAGTCTCATTTCTTTTAATCTTTTTGACCTAACCAGACTCATATTAATATTAGATTAACAAACAGAATCACAGTGAATGAATGAAGAAACAATATCAACTAGAATGTTTAACTAACACAATTGAGAGAATGTTTATACCAGTCAACTTGAATAAGCAAGCAATCGACCGATACACAAACACGTAACCGATGATTAGCATATATCAATTAGTAAAGCGCGATCAACGGAATGATTCACAAACAAAATGTAACCTGATTAACAAAGTTCGATTAACAGGCATCGATTCATCTACTGCAGCTTTCATCGGTAACTGCGCTCCGGCAACGGCTACGATCAGCCGTCCAGAGTTGGTAACTTAGCCGTACGGACACACATTTAGGCCAAACTGATTGCTATTCGGATCGGGTTATTTGGGGTTTTTTTTTATTATAGGTATGGGTGAGCAGAAACCTAACCTTAATTGAAATTAATCGAAAATTGAATTAACTAAAGATCGGTTGTTGGTTATTTTTTGTAACCTTGGTTAACTGAGTCTCAAGCATGTACATATCAACACACTCATCTCACTATCTACACACTCAGAAAGGTGATTTTTGTCTTTACATGCACACCCTGCAGTGTCGAACTGTGGCCAAAACGAGGCTTTTTGGTCCGATTAACCAGACAAAGACTGACGGGTGTCTGACGGGTCTGTTGACCGGACCAAAACGCTGAGCTTTGGCCGCGATTTGGTCCTGTCAACCAGACAAAAGACTGATACCCGGTCTGGTTGACAGGACTAAAACGCGGCCAAAGCTCGGCGTTTTGGTCCGGACAACAGACCCGTCAGACACCCGTCAGTCTTTGTCTGGTTAATCGGACCAAAACGCCCCGTTTTGGCCACAGTTCGACACTGCAGGGTGTGCATGTAAAGACAAAAATCACCTTTTAGGTGTGTAGATAGGCAAAATTGGTGTGTGGATAGTTTGGCCCTTAATGCCCTTTTTATATATATCTAGTTTTCATACCTCTATTTTATGTTTTATACCTCTATTCCATGTATTTATGAGTAAAAATTTTAACTCAGGTTTGGTTTGGTTATTAACCGAACTGGAAACCGACAAATTAACAGAATAAACCAAACTGATTAACCGATAACTTCGATTACGGTTACAGTTAAGGCTAATAACCGAACCATTCACACCCCTACTTATATAAATCTACTCGTAACTGGGACTAAATAATATGCGAGTTAATTGATTTCGGGTTTATTTGGGTCGGGAAATTATGCAACTAAATAAAAGTTGCAACGCATGCTTTACAATTTAAGTTAGCATAATTATTACTAAACAAAAGACACAAAATGTCAAATAAAAATACTCCCAGTGTAATATTTTGTTCAAACTTATGCATTAAACAAATATATTAAAGGGATGTTGGATTTAAATGACCGGCTTTCACCATTTAGCCAATAACACACCCAACTTATGAATTGTACCACATCACTCCCAACTTTCAACTTATTTTTCTCTAACACTCCCAACTAACTAAATCCTAACCCAGTTAGTTTTTTTGTAAGTTCACAGGTTTTATCGACACAATGGAAAACACTTTTATTGGAAAAACCCAAACAATCGTATCCTTGAAATCTCAAAATAACTTGTCCCAAAGACATGAAAAACTCTTTTAGAAAACTTGTTAAGCTTTTTAGAAACCATGAAAATGTAACACCCCGAAAATATAAAACTTTATATTAAATTATAAAGTATAAATAACGAGAATTTACTAATTAGGAATTTTAGCCTAGTTAGTTATTTTCTTTGAAATGACTTATTACAAGGTTAAAAGTTACCAAATTATATGTTGAACATAGTAGAGGGGCCTTAGTTGTTAAATTTGAAACTAAGCTAAATAATAAAAAAATAATAATAAACCAAACACCCCATTTAGAGGTGTTGGTCGACCAAGAAGGAGCAGGGGCGACACCCCCATCTTCAAAAACCTAAAAACTCCATTAAATCAATCAATTGAAGGCTCAATCCAAGTCAAAATCGGAATTAGAACCTAGAATTGTGATCCTCATTGCAAGAAGATTCTAAGGTATGTAAAATTTGATGAAATCTCTTAACTTGAATTTCTCATGAATTTGGAAAATCTGAAAATTTATGTTGCATGTGTGTTATTTGGATTGATTAGAATTGATATGGAGTTTAGAAGTGAAACCTAGCCAATTTCATGTGAAATCATGACCAAATTCAGGAAATTCCATGAACACCTTGAAGGTGGGTTGTGGGTTTTACATGATGATGATGAACACTAGGGTTTAGATTGATTATTCTAGTGTAATTCGATTTTAGAGGGTGATTTCAGAAAAAGTATGATGTTTAAATGCTATATGATGGCTTTATTGAAGTTAAGTTAACTAATTAGCAAGCTATAAACATGAATATGAATGATGTAGAAATTCTGCCCTCATAGTGTTTGTAGAAATGCCTCAAAGAAGGCTTAAAAATAGAAATTTAAAGCTTTAACGCATAATTATGATGTTTCGGTATATTATGCGAAGTGAGGTCTAAAGAGAGTTCTAAACATGTCTTGAATTGAACTCTATAGGACAAGATACCGGAACGTCGAGTGGACAAGCCGGTGGTGATTCGCGGTTGAAGGGCGTGCGCTAAGGTATGTAACTTGACCCGTTACATTAAGTAAATTTAGATCATTATAATTGACATAGTTGAATTTTAAAATACAAGTTGCTATGAATTAAAGCGATGATATCGCTATATTGAATATTTGGTCGAAAGTTGGTTAGAACTCGTTGGTAGTCGTCAAAAAGGAAGAAATTCCGTAGACGAGCCAAACGGGTCGGATAATCAAGTAAGGCATGGTTAATGCTCCGGATTATGATAGATTGATTGTTGATTTTGAATATTATTTAACATATTAGAAATATGAGGTTTTAATGTATCGGTATCATAGAAAACTGAAATCCGAGAGTTGAGGTCTTGGTGTAATGAACAAACAAAACAAAACAAAACATGAAATTCCAGGTACTACCGTAAATTACGGTAGTACCGTAATTTACGGTGGATGTTATATGTTTACGGTGTGGGTCTACTGATTTACGGTGGACATTTATTGAACATTGACCACCGTAACTTACGGTGGAACCGTAAGTTACGGTAGGGTCTGAACTTTTGTAAAATTTTGTGAAATTGAAAATTTTAAATTTCATTTCGATCGTAGTTTTGAACAAGTAATATTCTGACCATACTAACATAAATGTTTATGTAAACATTGCAGTCTAGGTACTCAAAGTTTATGGATGACGATCAAGCAACTTAACAAGAACCGAACACGATTTTTGAAGCTTCTGCTATGTTTTAATCTTACTTAATCTTTGTTCTTGGGTTGTAAACAAATTCTCAAACAACTTTTGTATGTTCTAACTTAGTCATTAGTTGACTAAGGTTTATGATACTTCCGAAACTTAAGTTTAAACTATTATCTTTTGTATAAAATTATACTTATATTCAAGTAAATTTTGAGGTTGTTACAGAAAATCATGGATAAACCTATCCAAAAGAAATATTGAAAACCATTCCTTTAGAACTCCTGTTGGACTTTCCCTCGGAGTACTTAAAAATCATTTTATCAAAATTTGGAAATCACTCACTTGGAATTTCTGTTGGACATTCCCATGGAATACTTGAAATCGTTTTATCGAAATCTGGAAATCATTTCTTTGGAATTCATGCTGGACATTCCCCTGGGATACTTGAAAGTCTTGAAAAGCATACGATATGCAAAACAAGTTCATAGGTAAGATCCCTCGTTAGCTAGCTATGCCAACGAAGTATGTATAACATGAGCACGTAACCAAACCACGACAGAAATAAAACTTTGCCCCAAACCCAATTGTACTTTCGTACAAATGTAAACTAGGATTATATGCAAGAAAAATGACATATAATCAAATGAAGTTAGGATTGAGAAACTAAAAAGAAGAGATAAAACACTATTGAGTCAAATGCATGGTTGGTCCCTGTGGTTTGCAAAAATTGCAGACTTGGTCCTAAGGGTTCACTAATTACACACTTGGTTCCGGTGGTTGTATTTTTTAAACTCGGGTGGTCCTTAACACTAACCTTTGTTAAATTCTCCAGTTAAGTCTTTGTGAAATTACTAAATTGTCCTTGAACAATTACAAAATAAAAAACCAAAAAGAGATGCCCACCCCTCATCTTCTTCTCCCATCTCTATAACCCACCACCACCACCACCACTTCCACCTTCAACCCACCATCACCACCACCTCCTAAATTAATCATACACTGATATAAGTTAAATTATACATGTTTTTATCCCATAATTTACTTCCATTTTAAGCGTTTTTGATCGAAACTGCATTTTAGGTACCAAATAAGGTACTTTTCTATTTTCAGGTCTTAAACAAAGTGCAAAAGACAAATCTGGTGAAAACAGGGCAATTTAAAGACAATTCTGATGAAATTGGCGAGATTCTGGTGAACTGCCAGATGACGCACGACCGTGCATGGTCTCCGACCCCGAAAGCACTACCAGTGCAAGTGAGTGTGCCGATTATTTCTCGGAACGCACGACCGTGCGAGCCAAGTGCACGACCGTTTCTAAATTGATCTTTAATATTTTAAGAAATCTCATATCAATATATATATATATATATATATATATATAGGGTAAGGATAGTGTAAAAAGGGCCTAAAGTGTGAGAAGTGTATTATAACACTATATATAATACTATATAACACCATATAAACACCGTATAACAATATGTAACACCATATAATACCATATAACACTATGTAACACTATATATCATTATATAACAAATATAACACTATAGGTTGTCTGATAGCATGTCTATGATAGATGTATAGTGTTATATTTGTTATATAATGATATATAGTGTTACATAGTGTTATATGGTGTTACATATTGTTATACGGTGTTTATATAGTATTATATATAGTGTTATAATACACTTCTCACACTTTGAGCACTTTTTACAGGATCCTCTACCTATATATATATATATATATATATATATATGATTCAAATATGGTTTAAGAAATGAATTAAACTTATCAAATGATAAAAATTGTGTCTTCTTGAGATATATATGTACATATTTTAAATCACATAGTTATACCGTACCAAATGTTTTTGTACATATTTTTATTGCATAGATGAAATATCATTTATAAGATTGATACCAATCATATATATATATATATATATATATATATTGTAACACCTCGAAAATTCACGTCCTATAATGTGTTGACACGTGTCATAAAGTTTGAACATGTGAAAGAAGGTTATAAAAGGACTAAAGTTGACAAACATGGAAAGTATGTGATTATACGGGTTCTAAGTGTCAACAGTGAATAAAAATACTTCATAATAACCCTACATGATGTTTATATCATCAAACGAATAAATCATGGATCATACGAAGCTAAAAGTGAGAAATTACAAACTACAGGGGTTAAATGTGTCAACATGTTAAAGATATACCTCTGAGTGACCTTTTGACAAACCCGAAGCTTTGTAAATATAAATTATGCTCACTAGAATGCGCGATATAAATTTCTTAAAGTTTCGTTATCGTATGAGAAAGTTATGACCACATTCGTGTGCGAGGGGTTAAAGTGCAAACATTGAAAGTTAAGACTTTTCGGGTTAACCGGAAGTGTTCGGGGACTTGGGAAAGTGGGTATAAGTCCTAAGGCCCTTGTGGGTAAACATAAGGGGGTCAAAATGCAAGAAATAACCCTAGTTGCCCCTTCGTGAAGCCAAAGGTCAACCTGCAAAACAAAAGAAAATTAAAAATCTGATTCTATTGGGCCAGGCGGCCCGCGTACGGGTTTGGTGAAATTGAAGCGGGCCGCGTGGGAGCACCAGATGCAGAAAAACGGGCAGCAGCCTGTTTTGCGCGATTCTGACCGATTCTACTGGTTTTTCTCAATCTTGGGCGACCCCTAAAAATGTTTTAGAGTACTAGGGACACTTGTAAACAACTTATGGTTAGTTATAGGCCTAGATGTCAATCTTTTGTGGTGTTTACAACCACTATATAAAGGCCTCCATGATCATTCTTTCCTCACACCAATTTCCTTGCAATCTGATCATTCCTGGAGCTCTCAAGCAGGTCCAAGTGGTCTTAAGTCGTGCATAGGACTCTTGTAAGTCTACTAGTCCTTCTTTAATTGAGTTTAGCTTGTTTAATTAGCTAAAAGTCAAACCGTCGTAATTACGGTTTGACTTCGAGATTAGTCATTAATGGCTCAGTCATATATCGAATTAAAAGTAGTTATGAGTTGGTACTTATGTGGGTAATAAAACCCCAAAAGGGTTTCCCCTGATGATCACTCTAACCAGGTCAAAAGTCGGGTCAAACCTTTACTTAAAAAGTCAACAGGAAGTCTAAAATGCCATTTATGCATAATTAACATTGTAGATCATATACAACCTGTTGGATCATTGTTATAACTTAGTAATAAGTGTAAGAACATGTCTAAACATGTTCAACCCGACAATTTCCTGTTTAGACCCGGTTCGGAACCGAAAGTCACATAGTTTGACTTTCACTTTGACTTTCAGTTCTGACCCGTTTAGGCACATTTTAGAAATGCCTCAGAGCTTTAATTGGATTAGGATACATGTTAGAACAACCCTCTGTGATTAAACACCTTGGTTCACTAGTTATCCAATTAATATGCATATTCCCGTTAATTGCTCATATGTTGACCATTATGCCCTTATTACCTTAAAACATGATTTATGAAAATGTTAAAGTGTAGAAACCTTAGTTACTGATATATAAACTTGTATGCAAAGTTTGACATCAGTTTGACTTATAGATTAAAGGTTATGCTCAATATCGCAAAATTAAAGCTTTATGTTAATAAAACGGCGTAATTAGCGTATAGCCTACTTAAACATACTTTTTGATATCAAATCTTTTACCCACTGATGTAATATATTATTTTGGGATTTTTAAAGATTTTTAATTAATTTTAGGCTGAGCATAACTAGTAGTCGTAGGCTTAATCCGGTAATTGTCGGTTTTGCCCTTACGGGCCATAAAATGAGTTTTACATATCTAAACGACTCCAAACCTTTTGCTACTGATCACACATGATAAATAAATTATTTTAAGCCTTCTGGAAATATAAAAATATCAGATTTAAGTATCGAACCCGGAAATGGCCTTTAATCGCCTTAATTAGCGTTTTTAACGCATAGTATGTATTAAATTATATTAGACATACCCGGGTTGAAACCTACTGATATATGAGGAAAATTATGATATTTTAACAGTAAGCAAAGGTTGATAAACTCAGACGTCAGTTTTGAGCTTTTCGGCTTATGTGAAACTACCAAAATACCCCTACGGGGCATAGTTTGGTTAAAAATGATAAATTTCACATATATGCTTTAGCCTACTGTTATAACTCATAAAATTGAGTATGTTTGCTATTTACATCAGACTTGTAACTCAGTTAAACATCTAAACGCTTTTACAAACTTTAAAATGACCAAACTACCCCTACGGGGCATAGTTTGTGTTTAAATTAGTTCGGGGCATAATGAAAGACACCCTACTGATGTCACAACATATTTGAAGCATATTAACTTAGGAAACCTGTATATGGCTCTTGAGGATACCCGTTACGCGTATTTCGCGTTCGGTTTGGTTTATGTAACAAGTTTACATAAATTAGCCGAAACGGGTCAAACCTTATCGTTTTTATCTCAAAATCCAGAATGTGTTTAGTTTACCCATATTATACAAGCCTCCAAACTTGTCGGGTCTAAATCACATCCTATCCCGGTCTTCGCTTAATCATGCGTTTTGAACCGTAAACCTTTCCTTAAAACTAACCGGTCTAAGTTACGACTTAAATCAGACCCGTTAGGAATCTAATAGGTTAATAAAACCTTCATTCCAGATTGAGAGCCCCAGTAGAAGTACTTGTGCTTGCTGATTAGAATATACGGCTGAGTATAAATTGCATTGCTAGCTCAGGTAAATACTTTTAACTTATTTTCCCTTATACGGGCTTGGGATACGGTATTATAAAAATACCGCTTGGTCGGGTGTAGAAACCTTTTAATCGGAGATGATTAAATTGCATAATCCCGTTTTAATCTGTATTGATTGATAACAAATAACATTGGGGGTTAATGACCGTGTCCTGGATATCCTTGGCTCATTTTAAAAAGTGAATGGCCACGACGTAAGCACAAGGTGTAGGCAAAACACCTCCTGTTGCATATGTATAACGTATACTCACTCGTAAGGGTATCTTCTTGTGAGATTATATTTGTGGTGTGTCGATTAATCTTGTCCGGCTTGTATTGTATAATCACCGGCCCTAAATGTTGGACAACCATGTAATTCGGATACAAGATTTTTATTAATAAAATTGTCCCAAGTATAAAAGATTAATTTTGCCTCTGTGCATTTTAATCAATGTGTCAAGATATTTTGTGCCGTTTGCACTCGAATCACTTTTCAAACTCTTTTTCCAAAATGAGTCAGTTAATTGTATTTACCAGTGTAAACTGACGTATTTTCCAAAAGGTTAAGTGACAGGTACTATGCGTAATTGGCTGGGAGCTCAGGGCGTCACTAGGGAATCTTGCAAGTTCTAGATGCCTAAAATCTGTTGAACAGTTTTTCTTTTATTGATCCGCCTGTGGATCCTTTACCTTCCGTTGTAATACTTTGACATTACTTATATTCGGAATGTAATATATTTATCTTTTGCTTCCGCTGTGCATTATTATATTGTGTTGTTTGACTATTATGTTGCCAACCACGTCACGATACTCCCCCACCGGGCCCACCGGTGACACGTGGAAAATCGGGGTGTGACATATATATATATATATATATTTGACTTACACATAATTTAATAAATAAGTTTAAGCTGTTTCCTGTTGATATATAGGTATTATGTATTAAAATTATTTAATTACACAATACTAGGTTGTTGTACATATTCCTGTTTCATAAATACAGTTTTGCAAAATATTTTATATCTTCCATGGTATATGTACATGTGCTTAAATTTTAGAATCGTCAAACTATGAATTACGAACTGTAATAACTATTGTTCATTATTTGTATAAATTAAATTAAGGATCATGTTTTATAAAATCCTTTTAATAAAATATTATTCAAGAGCCGAAAATTCTATTTAGTTATTGAAAATATTTTTTTCTTCCAAAATTACTATTATTATTAGTTTTAAAACAGAATTTAATAATATTTTAGTTTAGTGTATTATATTAATACCAATGATGATAATAATAGTATACATTAAAGATTTTTCTTAGAAAGCGTTTTTGTATGAAAATTTTTCTTAACATGTTAATTATCATCAATATTGAGTATATATAATTTCTAAATATTACTTAATTTATCAAATTTTGATGAATAATCTACATATTTAATATTTAATAATACGATAAAAAGTAATAAAGAATTATAAAGTGATTTACAAAGTATTTTAACAATGCTGAAACATTATATTTTAACAAAATTAGTATAATTATATGTTTTACCAAAATTTTGACAAATACATATCTTTAAATCGAGTAAGACTTTGGGTTATATCATAAATCATAAAATATACTGCTTTTATAGAATAATATTTTATATTATGATATTTTAGGGATATCATACCTAAGGGTATTGTTTTATATTTTTAATTAAGATATTAATATCAATATCATAATATTGTATTCACATAAATATGTGGATATAGAATTGAATATTGTATTATGAATATATTTCCTTTTTATAGCCTAACATATTGTAAGATACAATTGGAGTTACAAATCCTGAGAATTTAAATGATATAAAACCAATTAAGTATAATACATATTATCTTAATATTATTATACCTGAATTGTGTTATCTTGTATTAATATTGTTTTGGTCAAAAATTACCGAAGCAATTTAGTGATCAAATTAGTTAAGTGAGGTAGTGTGCTAGAAACGAGTGTCGAAAATATGTTAATCAAATTAATTGTAAAAACAGTTTCAGGATACGGCTCGGGATATAAAGTTGTATCTATGATCAAACAATGAGCGAAAAAGTAAAGGTTGACACGTGATGTACGAGGAAAGCCCTTGATCAATCTAGATCTCCGGCACAAAACCTCGGGAGCTGACAATCGCAGCTGCCTTGTTCTTCTATTACTTCAAATATCAGGATATAGTGCAGGATGTGGTACTGATCAACTAGGTGTTACAATGTAATTTGAATACAAATGTTTGTGTGTAGTGTTTGCAGTGAGCTAGAGAGCAAAAGTGTTCGCAAGTGTGTGTATAAGTTGCGTGCCTTAATCTGATCCGCCCCCATCTATTTATAGTAAAAGAAGTGTAACAAACTATCCTAATAAACCGGGATCCGGCGAATATTCCCCACTTGAACGTTGTAGACCTGGTCTTTCGGGTTCAACGTCTCTCACATAACAGATACGCCCGAGTCTTGAGGAGAAGAAGTCCATCTGACCGTTAGTAACCCATAGCCTCTAACCTGCACGTGGTTAACTCAATTAACCTCAGAATATCGCCTAGGATGTTAGCAATATCCTAATCCAGTATCCTGATCACAAGCAAACAACCAAAAGCAGGATATTAGTCAAGATATGTACGCTCAGAAAATGACCCATAACAATTGTCCCCAAATATATCTGTTGGTATACCAATCCAACGGATATATTTTAAAAGTTCTATCTCGTAATTCAAGGCAATTAAATCGAGACGACGGTCAAGATCACATCATAACCTCCAACGCGCTTTTAACTCGATGGAGATCTACAATGCTCCAATATCTTCTCTCTTTTTGTTTGAAAAGCAGATATCTCTAACGGAGTCTCCAGGTAATTCCCTATTTCTCATTCACTTTCTGTCAATCTTTCTTCCCTTTTTCGTAATGGCTGCCAGAACTCATTCCCAAACCGGTGAATCATCCGAGACCTTCACTCAGCAGAATCTTCTCAAAAATCCCGAGAAGGAGGTATGTGCTTTTGATAACGCAGACATTGCGGCTTTGAGAGCTTCCGGTGCTTTCCCTGATAACGCGGTCTTTAGACCATTCGATCGGTCAATTCGATCGGATGTTTCCTCCGCTGATTGGGTTTGCTTTCCAGCATACCCTTTTTTGCTAGGTCTTCGATACCCTTTTCCCGAATTTATGATGCAATTCTTCCGGACCACCGGTATCTCTTTTGCTCAGACCATGCCCATGGTCTGGAGGGTATTAATCGTGCTTAACCAAATTAAAAACCTTCACTGTCCCAACCTTTGTATCGAAGATCTGCCAATGGCTTATCGCCTCCGATCCCACGGTTCTAGCCGGTTTTTGCTTTTTTCGACTTCCAACAAACCCCTTATTCTTAAAGCCACCAAAAACGAAGATGGATGGCAACGCAAGTTCTTCTTTGTCAAACGAGACTCCATTGATGAGGGTGCTAGCCTTCCGGTGGAGTGGTTAACCACCGGTAGGATTATGAATGTTCCCATGTACCTTTAGACTTTTATCTTTTGCTAATATCCTTCTTTTTGATTCCTTTGCAGTAAATTTCAAGGAAGTAGCTCCCCCTACTGCGGAATCAGAGAAAAGAATCAAAACTGTTTACCAATTACCTGCAAGCGACAGGAGTTTTACCATACATATCCCGAGTTCCAGTCAATACTCCTCATCTGAAATGTCTGGTAAGGATTACTTTTAAAATAATTAGTTAACACAATATAATAAAATGAAGAGTAATAAAGATGTAAAACTTTTCCCTTTATGCAGCACCGGCCAAGATCCCTGAAGTCTTTGACCTCGACGAGTTGGACAGTTATTCTGATCAGGTTCAGATCAAGAAAGAACCTAGTCCCAAGGCCACAGCCTCATCCAAACCCAGCAGTTCCAAAGCCATCGTCATTCCCAAACCTTCGCCGGCTACCAGGCCCCGGAGTTCAAGTTCTCGTAAAAGGAAAGAGCCCGATTCCCCCGTCATTTCTGACACATTCCCCTATGAGAATTACGGGTTCATCGAAGCAAGCGGGTTTATGACTTCCTTTCTCAACCGGGTTAGTATTCTTGAACCATATCCTGCAGCTTATACCATTTACAAGTATTTATCAAAATCAATATCTGTCCTCTTATTTTTGCAGGGTCTTGAACGTTTGGTTCATCTATATCAAGAATCCTGCGGGCTCAACAAGACGCTTGAATCCAAGTTAAAGAAAGCCGAAGTTAGGATCTCCGATCAAGGCATGATTGCAGCCGCTAAATCTCGGCATTACGAGGAGAAGTTCAAGGCTATGACTCAAGAACACCAAACTGCCCTCAACAAAGCTACTCTCCAGGCCCAAGCCGACCTTGACGCTGCCCATGCTCAACAAGAACGGGACATGATCAGCTACCGGGAAAGCCTTAAGAGTTCCGTCGTCACTTCCCTCCTCCAGGCCAGGCTGAAGATGGCCCACGAAGCCAAAACACTAGGCTTTGAATGCCCTTCTTGGGACGTCGGTGCCTGGGAAACAAAGCTAAAGAGCCTCGGCGGCACTTCTGCCAAACCAGCTGCTGAAGGATCTTCCAAAGCAGTTGAAAAACCAACCGATGCTGAGAAGGATGCTGAGGCGGATCCCGAGACGGATGCTGCTGAAATTACCATGAACGAAGAAGGCGCTGCCTCCTAAAACTTATTTTCTTTAAATTGTTTGAACAATTTGTCTTATGAACAATTTTTATTTCCGCATCAAAACAATTTGATAACCGAAGGTGGATGGGTCCTGGGTTTTAGGATGAAACCTTCGGTTATCAACTGGTATTGCTTATTTCAAATAATTTCATCTTTCAATCGACTTGCTATTGTTTTCTGTATTTATTTTTGCAAAATTTTGTACAACTATCTTTTGAAAATATCCTGATCAACATACTCAGTGATATATTATGAAAACTTCCAAAAATTCAACCAACTTTAGAGAAAATTTTTAAAGAATAAAAGAAAGTCCAATTTTTTAAAACCTGTTTTGATAATACTTGTTTGATCAAGGTTTTAATTTCAAACTAGTATTACTTCCAAATATTTTAATCAAATATCCTGATAAGTATACATTTTGAGAATATGTCCCGAAAATTTATCCTAATCAGGATTTCTAAGCTTCCGTCAAACATGGTTTCAAAAACTCATATAATGTTTACAAAGGAAAGATCATACCAGGAATAGAGTGTAACCCTATTCTCAAACTTCAATCCTTTTGCAACTTTTCCAATGAAGATGTCCCCTGTCTGAGACACTTAGTGTACTAGGTCCGAGCTTTATCCTTTGAGCTTTACACAATTGCCTCAGTAGGAATGTCCCCTGTGCACAATGTCTTCGAATACTTAGAAATCTTCTGGACATCGGTTCCAATTGTATAGACAATTTTTCGTGTTACAGGGGTAAAACCCAAAAATGTACTGGAGATAAATCCCTCGTATCCTGGGGGGAAATCCCAAATTTTCGTGCGCTACAGGCGGGAGTGTATAAACTCCAAGACTTAGAAAGGTGAAAACCTTTAAACCTTAGAGAGTATGAAAATACCCTTTCGTGAGAGAGGGTGATCAATCCTCATATGCCTTTAGGATTCAGGATATAGCCAACAGTAACGAAATTGTCAGCCACTTTTACATGGACTGGTCCCGCCACCTTGAACTATTCCCGAATAACTTGCGCTCCAGGCGGGGTGTTTAAACCCAATTCGGAAGAAAGGTGAATACCTTTAAACCTGTGAAGGGATCAGGATCCCTTATACATGAGAGAGGGGGCCAATCCTCTAATCTTCCGAAGTATCCTGAGTGTGTATCCTGGTGCTATATTCCGAAGCATATACTGCAAAACATCTTCAAACTAAGGTGGGTGTTAGCTTGGCTAACACCCCTCTGACGCTTAAGTCAGTATTAGGTTTCAATAAATCAAATCAAACATATTTAAAAGAGATAGAATTCATACCATCCTGAGTTAGAAATTAAATTTTAAACTCACTTGAAATAAAGCTTAAGGTGTATAGCATTCCAAGATCTCGGTAGCATATCCCCCTCCATATTCTTGAGTCGGTATGCACCTTTTCCTGATTCTGATTCAACCTCATATGGTCCTTCCCATTTTGGGGCCAGCTTTCCATCAGCAGGATTAGTAGTATTCTGAAAAGCCTTTCTTAACACCCAATCTCCAACTCTGAACCTTCTAGTCCTTATATTCTTGTTATATGCTCTGGATATCCTTTGTTGATATGCCGCCATTCTTAGCCGTGCTGTATCTCTTGTCTCATCAATAGTATCCAGCTCCTGGCATAGGACTTCAGGATTCTGCTCAGGATTCCTGAGGTTGGATCTTGCTGTGGGTATCACCATTTCCGTCGGGATCACCGCTTCTGCTCCAAACACTAAGGAAAATGGGGTTTGACCAGTTGCATTTTTTACCGTCGTTCTATCAGCCCACAAAACAAAGGGTAGTTATTCTGCCCATCTTCCTTTCTTAGCCCCTAATCTCTTCTTCAAGTTGTTGACAATTATCTTATTTGAGGATTCAGCTTGTCCATTTGCTTGAGGATGTACCGGGGTAGATGTAATCATTTTGATTCCCCAACTCTTGCAGAAGTCAGTAGTCCTTTTACTTATAAATTGAGATCCGTTGTCACAAATTATCTCAGCTGGTATTCCAAACCTAGTCAGGATATTCCTTTTTATGAAGGATACCACTTCCTGATCTCTAACTTGAACAAATGCTTCTGCTTCAACCCACTTGGAGAAATAATCCGTCATTGCCAACATGAAAACCTTTCCTCCTGGAGCCTTTGGAAGCTTTCCCCACTATATCCATACCCCACTTCATAAACGGCCAAGGGGAAACAATAGGATACAGCGGTTCAGCAGGCTGATGCAATACGTTACTATGTCTTTGACATGCATCACATTGTTGAGCATATTCCGTGGCATCTTTCCTCATCGTCGGCCAATAATATCCTGTCCTTAATATTTTTGAGAATAAGGACCTGCCCCCAGTAAGGTTGCCACAATCCCCTTCATGTATATCCTGAAGTACTTCTTTGGTTTCGGGGTTCTCCAAGCACCTCAGATATGGTCCTGCAAGAGATTTCTTATACAAAACATCATTTATAATAGTGAATCGTGATACCTTCATTCTAAAGGCTTTAGGATTCTCATTCTTTGGGATGTGTCCTTCCTTGAGGTATCTTATGATTGGAGCCGTCCAAGACTTAGGATCCTCCTCAGGATACTCATCATCAGGATCCTGAATACTTGTTACTTCCTTATCCTGAGGATTCGTCGCAGGATATAGGATATGTAATATTGGTATTCGGGTTCCTTCCGGTATCTTGACCGATGATCCTAGATTTGCTAAGGCATAAGCTTCAACGTTATCCTCTCTTGGTACCTGTTCAAGTGTAAAAATATCGAAATATCCTGCTAATTTTTTGAGAATTTCGAGATACTCGATTAACTTCTCTCCTTTAACTGCATAGGTCCCATTAAAGTGATTAGTGATTAACAAAGAGTCAACATATACTTGCAAATTCTTGATATTCATATTTTTAGCCAACTCTAATCCTGCAATTAAAGCCTCATATTCTGCCTCATTATTAGTAGCAGGAAATTCACACCTAATAGCCTGGGGTAATATGTCCCCATGTGGCGATTTTAGTAGTATACCTAAACCTACACCTCTTACGTTAGATGCACCATCAGTATACAATGTCCAACATTCTAAGTTTTCTCCTAGCTGCTGTACTTCTAAATCCACTTCGTTTTGAATGTCACTACTGAAATCAGCCACAAATTCAGCTAAAGCCTGAGACTTTATGGCATTTCTAGGCTCATATACTAAATCATAAGCACTCAATTTTACTGACCACTTAGCCAACCTGCCTGACATCTCGGGTTTCCTAAGCACGTTTTTAACAGGATAATTGGTTTTAACATGAATCCTATGCGTCTCAAAATAATGTCTAAGTTTTGTTGATGCCATAACTAGGGCTAATATCAATTTCTCTAGATGAGAATATCTAGTTTCAGCATCTAGTAAACTTTTACTAACATAATAGACAGGATATTGCTGACCTTCATGGTCCTTTATAAGAACGACACTTACAGCATTCCCTGATACAGCGAGGTATAGGGATAGTGGTTCACCATTTTCAGGCTTCATCAATAGAGGTGCAGTTGAGAGATATCTCTTCAAATCCTGCAAGGCTGCTTCATGCTTTGCTTCCCATTCGAACTTCTTATTCTTCTTGAGGATATCATAAAATTCCTTGAATTTTTCCGAGGATCTCGAAATAAATCTGTTCAATGCTGCTACTCGGCCTGTCAACCGTTGAACATCCTTCATATTTGAAGGTGATTTGATATCCAAGATGGCTTTGATCTATTCTGGGCTTGCCTCTATTCCTCTTTTGGTCACCATATATCCTAGAAACTTTCCTGCCCCCACTCCGAAATGGCACTTAGCAGGATTCAGCTTCATGTTATACTGATCCAGGATATCAAATGCTCCCTTAATATCCTGGAGGTGATCCTCAGCCTTTTTAGATTTCACCACCATATCATCGATGTATACCTCCATTGTGTCCCCCAGCTTATCTTTGAACATCATGTTCACCAATCTCTGGTATGTTGCACCTGCATTTTTCAAACCGAAAGGCATAGCAGTATAGCAATAAATACCTGTTGGTGTCATGAACGCAGTATCCTCCTGGTCCGAAGGCTCCATTTGAATCTGCTGAAATCCTGAGGATGCGTCCATGAATGTTAACATTTCATGCCCAGCAGTAGCATCCACCATTGCATCGATATGAGGAAGAGGAAATGGGTCTTTAGGACAAGCCTTATTTAAGTCTGTGTAATCTACACAGACTCTCCATTTCCCATTTTTCTTCTGTACTACGACCACATTTGCCAGCCATCTTGGAAACTTTACTTCTCTGATCATTTTGGACTTCAACAACCTTTCAACTTCCTCTTGTATGATTTCATTTCTTTCAGGAGCAAACTTCCTTCTTTTTTGCTGAACAGGCTTGAACGACCTGTCAATTCCAAGCTTGTGAGTAATAATGTCTTTGGATATACCTGTCATATCCTCATGCTTCCATGCAAATGTTGACATCCTGCACTTCAAAAAGTTAGTTAATTGTTCTTCAATATCCTGAGGGATATTGGTTCCTACGAGCACCGAGATATCAGGATTATCATGATCCAGGATAACTTTCTTCACATACTGCTCTAAAGCCTCCACGATATCCCGGGCCCGCATCTTTAATTGCTATGCTGGATTAGGCTTGGTTGAGGATTTCATTGAGGATGAGTAGCATTCCTTTGCCTCCTGCTGATCACTATCAACTTTGACGACCCCCCAAGGGGTAGGGATCTTGATGCACTGGTGATAAGTCGAAGGCACAGCCTTCATGTCATGGATCCATGGCCTGCCTAGTATGATGTTATAGCAGGATAATGAGTCCATCACACAGAAGCGTTGTATCGAGTTGACCCCTTCAACATATACTGGTAACTTTATCTCTCCTACGGTATTCCTAGCTTCTCCATTGAAGCCAACGAGCACAGTGGATTTTGAAGTAATGTCCATCAGAGATACATTCATCCTCTTCAATGTTTCCAGCTGGATTATGTTGACAGAGCTACCATTGTCCACCAATATCCAGCGTACAAAATAGTTAGCAACATATAATGTTATCACGAGAGCATCATGGTGAGGATCCTGGACAGTATCCCTGTCATCACTATCAAAAGTGATCACTTTATCGGTTGTAAGGGTAGTCATTCTGTCTGGTTTGTCCCCCATTTCAGTCTTAGCTTCCTTTGCATGTCTCTTGGCCGCAGAATACGAAGTCCTACAAATGTCGGATCCTCCTGAAATAAAGTTAATTATTTTGGCATCTGCTGGGGGTGATACTGCTCGTTCAGGATCCTTCTCAGGATCCTGACCTTTATTCTTCTTTCTTCCCAGCAAATCCTTCAGGTACCCCTTGCTTAATAGGTAACTTATTTCTTTCCTTAGAGCAATGCAATCCTTGGTCACATGTCCGAAGTCTTCATGGAAGGCACACCATTTGGATTTATCCTTCCAATCAGCTTTCTGCTGGTTCTTACGAGGCCACCTAGCTTTGTCTCCTAAACCCTGCATAGCATACATTAACTCAGGTATATTAATAGAAAAGCACTATTCAGATAATTCAAGATATTCTTCAGGATCCTCGTCTTCAACAGCATTCACTTTCTTGTTATCATTTCTGCCATATGGCTTAGAGCGATATGGTTTGTACGAGGATTCTGATTTCCTGTTGACTGATTCGTAGGTTGAGGTAGAATTCATCCTCTCTTGCATCTTTTTGTCATCTTCCAAGCGGATATATCTCAAAGCCCTGTTACGAGCTTCGTCGAGATTCCTGCAGGGATTCATTACAAGATCCTGATAAAACTGAGAATCCTTTTGTAGCCCCATCTTGAAAGCCTGCACAGCTGTTGCAACATCAAGATAAGGGATATCCAAGGATTCCCGACTAAACTTGTTCACATAATCCCTCAAGGATTCCTGAGGTCCTTGAGTTATCCTGTAAAGATCACTGGTTAGTTTCTCAAAGCTCCTACTGCAAGAAAACTGACTGTTAAATAAATTAACCAAATGAGCAAACGAAGTAATTGAGTGAGGAGGAACATTTAACAGCCATTTTAAGGCTGATCCTGTCAATGTAGAACCGAAACCCTTGCACAAGCATGCTTCCTTGAGCTCTGGAGGAATGGGGTTAATCTCCATTCTTTCTCTATATTGGGCAACATGCTCCTCAGGATCCGTAGTCCCATCATACAATTTCATGTTGGGGGTTTGAAATCTTTTTGGGATCTCAACATCACAGATAGGATATGCAAAGCGGGATATCCTGTGGCTATCCTGGGATAATTCCGGAATTGGCTGGACCACTCCAGGCACACCGGATATCATGTCCTTCAATTTCTGAAGTTCCATAGTAAATGTTGACTTCATACCTGCATCCTGCAAAGATCCATTATTGTTAGTAGCATGAATATTATTATTTGACACGTTACCCGTCTGAGGATTCTGGCCATATCCTGAAACATATCCTGAGCTCCTCACAGTTGACATCCTGATCGAGGAGGGTATTTCAGGAGTATGATTCTGGGAATGACTGGTGTAACAACTCTCATCAAAAGTTATATTTATTTAATCAAATTGTCCAATAGGAAACCCTAATTGAGAAACCCAAGTGATTCTGTATAATCCCTAAAATTTTCAGAACATTTGGAATTAGAATCAGGGCCCCTAAAAATCAAGGGGGTAAACCCTAATTGACGATTATCTCTAAAATGCGTTGTCTAAACTGAAAATTCTCAAAATAGCGATTCAGCAGACCTATACTAGTGACAAGGCTACCCTAGGGTAGGTTGGTACCCCAGGCGAGTCGCGACATGATCAGCAACATCTCCCGCGACACGCGGGAGATGTCAATTTCTTGTATAAATATAGGGGCTTGGGACTTGAATTCTGGCTTCAGTTCGACGTTAAAATTCCTTACGTACACAAAGATAGACACTATTTACTACAAAAACACACACTGATCACGAAGTGCTGCCACAATTCAGGGTAATAACTCGATCGCTGCTACGATTCAATGTCCGATCGATTAAACTATCCAATGGATGTTTAAGTGCTGCCCACATTAGGGTTTATGCTTTGTCATTCGTCGTTAAATCGATGGATGTTTAAGTATCGCACTTTGTCATTCGTTGTGAAGGTTGTAATCTCGTGAGTTATCGTAAATGCTGTATTAAGTTACTAACCTAGTTTGTGTGCATGATTATTTAAACTAGGTTATCAAGGCTAATCAGTAGGATAAGCTCTGTTAAATCTGCAATGTGAGTCATTCTCTTTTTATCAAATTTATTTACAAAAGCATGTTTATTTCAAAGTTATAATTACGGGGATTAAGTCTTTGTAATCACCAAATTACAGCCGGTATGTGGGGTTTTGTATACATTACTTGATAATCGTCACCATTGGGGCAGCCAATGGAGGATATGACCATAGTCACAGATCCGGTCGAGTGACAAATACCGTGGGTAGTTGGTTTGATATCAGAAACATTGTAATCGCTCTTAATACTGTAAATTATAACAAACGAGTCGTTTTAGAAATTAGAATGATTCACTCAGTATTTCCCGCTGACAAAACCTTTTTCAAACATGTTTCAGGTGATCTGTTGTGATCCAGGAAAAGTGTCGTGAAGCACTATCAGCTTAAGGAAGTGGCTCAGTATAATAATAAAGAAACATGTTTTGTAAAATAAAAGATTTCCTGGTAAAATCTCAAGATTGTAAATTATCGGGTTCTGTCCCGAATTGTGAAATAAAATAATCGGGAAATATTTCAATTTTAAAAAGATCCTGAAGAAACTTCCGCTGTTAATTAAATACCACGGGATTTCTGTCCCGCGGCTCTTGAAACGGGTCAAACCGGGTCGAGGGTCGTGACAGAAATAAGGTGGTATCAGAGCCACTGATTTAAGCCTGTTAAGTATTTAGAAATACTTAATTTTACTGATTGCCAATTATGTGATTATGTGTTTTATTAACTGATTATTTGTTAATTACAGTATGGGTAAACAAAAGCTGTCAAACATCTATCTTAAACTAGATAGGTCATCCAACGAGAAGGGAAGTTCATCCCAAACAAAACCTTATGTAATTCCTGAAGAAGGAATATTTGTCCGTAAGGCACATTACGAGGAACCACTTTCTCCTAATAAAAGAAGTTTGATTATTAGGAAAAGTCAGGAGGAAATAAGAAAAAACCGAGAGAAGAAAGTTAAACAAGAAACCCAGGACTTAATCAATAAATCACCTTGGGAGGACAAATTAGATGAGAAATGGGCAAATCTTTATATGCTAGCCACAGTAGCAGAAAATGCAAATCTCTAAATACTCAAAAGTTTTAGCACTTTTATTTTCCAGAAACCTTATTTAGTAAATAAATAAGTTACAGTAAATCATAATATAATTTACTTGTCAGTTGTTTTATGTATGCAATAATATTTACGGGTTATCTATAAAATTTTGTTATTTTATTTTAACATTTGGTATGTATTTTGCATATATGCTAAACAGCATGAATGAGATATCTGAAGGTTTAGAAAATCTTAACCTCTATCCCGTTAAGATAGAAGTTTCTAAGGAATTCACCGGTTACTTCGCTGATAAAGAAGAACCCCTGGAATTTCAATCCAAACCATTGGCAAAACCTAAACCCAAGAAAAGAAGCAGATTTGTGGGCTGGAGGCGTGTACGTAGGAAAAGCCAGCAACAAGAAAGGTTACTACAACTGAAGAACCAAAAGACAAAGGGAAAGGGGTAGAAATTGAGGAAAATGTTAATCAAGTAGAGATAGAGGCTGAGAAGAGTTTTAAGCAAACATAAAGAGAAGTCGGAGAAAGTTCTAGACAGAAACAGAAAATGACTCCCTGGGAAGTTTTAGATCATAAATTAGTAATGAGTGACCTCATCGGACCTGCCGATGGAAACCTTGAACCAGCCAATCCAAACCTTATATTTACTGGAGAAGATCTTTTCAGCTACCCACTAGAAGCTCCAATCCCAATCAATCTGGAACCTGCTATTCCAGATCCTATTGTCCAACCTCAACCATTACCGGTAGAATTAGATGAATGGTGGACAACTGATTGGCAATACCAAAATCTTTTAAACAACCCTGATACATTTTTCCCACAAGTTGACCCAGAACCTCCACTATATCCAACTATGAGCCCGGAGAATATAACTGAACTTCGTCTTTGGGGCGAAGAGTTAATTGATACAGGAAATAGGATTAGGGATATTGGAGAAAGGGTTACTTGGAAGTATGACGAAAGGGAGTGTCGTTTTTAAGAAATTAGCTGACCAAATAATGGGAGTTTGCAGGAATATGTGTTAATAAATAATCATAATAACCAGTATGTGTAATAACTTAACAATAAAACGTTGTATGATAATCGTGTGTACGAGGCATAATATAATATATAGAAATGAAACTTGTGAAATCGATAATTTTGGTTATACATGTTAATGTGATTATGTGCAAACTGTTTTATTATATTTATAATTATACTAATTATTTATATAAAATTAATTATCAGATGGCAAACATTGGTAATGAACCAGTAAATGAGGTTAATCAGTCTGAGCAACATCCAGGAGATCAATATATGACTAGATAAGATATCGAAAATATTGTTGCTCAAGGGATAGCCAATGCTATTCCAGCCATCGTTGCTGCTGTAAAAAATCCAATTGAACCGCAACAAATCGTTCCTAGTAAACGTATTTCTGAAGATAACTTCAGTAATAGTGTAAACGGAGGCAATGATCATGTTAACCATAATGGGGAACCACATCAAGCTCCATTACCCAAGAAAATGAAAACTGCAACGCCTGGTTGCACTTTCAAAGAATTCCTTGCTTGTAAACCCACTGAATTTGCAGGCAATGAAGGAGCAACTGCATCACTGCGTTGGTTAGAGAAAACCGAAGCAGTCATTGCAATAAGTAAATGTGCTAAAGATGATCAGGTCATGTACGCATCAAATCTCTTCAAGGAAGGAGCACTCGAATGGTGGAACACTGTGTTACAATCAAAAGGAAGAATAATAGCTTATGCCATGACTTGGGAAGAATTTAAGGGTTTTGTAGAAAGAAAATTATGTCCCGAGTATGAAAAGGAACAGATGACAAATAAGTTTCTAAATCATCGGATGATGGGTGTAGATTGTCGCGGTTATACTTCGACACTCTTTGAATATGCTAGAGTGGTACCAACACTGGCTTCGCCAGAACCGGTACTCATTTCTCGCTACATTTGGGGACTGATTAGTGAAATCCGCAACATTGTTAAAGCTGCGAGACCTCGCACTATTGACGATGCTGTGGAATTAGCTAATACCCTAACTGACAAACTGGTATGTACACAAGATGAAAACAAGAAGAAAGAATTGGCTCAGAAAATTACCCAAGGATTTCGTGTGGGTAACAGTATTAATTTAAAGAAAAGAGGAACTGGGCAATTCTCAACTCCGTCATTCTGCCGAAAATGCAAGAAGAAACATTATGGAAGATGCGATATAACCTGCAATTTTTGCAAAGTTGTAGGACATCGTGAAGAAAACTGCAGAAAGAAAACAATAGTTTGCTATAACTGTGGAGAAAATGGACATTATAAAACAGAATGTCCTAAATTAATCAAACCAACAGACAACAAAACTAAGGCGACCGACGGAACTATTAAGAAGAATGCTAGGGCATTTCAGCTAACCACTCAAGAAGCAGAACTCATCCCAGATGTGATAGCGGGTACGTTCTTAGTTCACAACATTTACGCCAAAGTATTATTTGACTCTGGTGTGAACCAAAGTTTTATAAATACTTCATTCTGCCAAGCTCTTAATTTACCTTTAACCAATATTAGGCAGATTTTTACAGTTGAAACGGCAGACGGAAATTCAGTTAAAATAGATAAAGTTTTGCAAGAAGAAAACATAGAACTTTTAGGACATAAATTCTCTGCAAAACTATTGCCGATGAATTTAGCTGAATTTGATGTTGTATTAGGAATGGATTGGTTAGTAGCCAACCATGCTAGAATCCTTTGTGATCAAAATTCCATAGAAATTCAATCACCCACCGGAGAAGTGATTAGGATTACAGGAGATAAACCACGTAAGCCCATGAAGTTCATATCAGTAATGAAAGTTGCTAATTATGAACGAAAACAAGGAATAGTGTATATGATTTCGGTAATCATTAGTACTATGGGAAAAGATCTTAAGGAAATACCAGTAGTCTCAGAATACCCAGATGTATTTCCAGAAGAATTACCAGGGTTACCACCAAATAGGGAGGTAGAGTTTAGGATTCAACTAATTCCAGGAACTACACCGATAGCCAAGGCACCTTATCGGTTAGCACCCACAGAAATGTTAGAACTAAAAACGCAATTAGATGAATTACTAAGTAAAGGATTCATACAACCTAGCTCATCCCCTTGGGGAGCGCCAGTATTATTTGTTAAGAAAAAGGATGGTTCAATGAGAATGTGTATCGATTATAGAGAATTGAATAAGGTTACAATTAAGAATCGATACCCATTACCTAGGATTGATGATCTATTTGATCAACTTCAAGGGGCTAAATATTTTTCTAAGATAGATTTACGCTCCGGATATCATCAATTGAAGGTACAAGAAGAAGACATACCTAAAACTGCTTTCAGAACTAGGTATGGTCATTATGAGTTTACAATTATGCCCTTTGGGTTAACGAATGCACCTGCTGCATTCATGGACATGATGAATAGGATCTGTAAACCATATTTGGATAAATTTGTAATTGTTTTCATAGACGATATACTCATTTATTCCAAAAGTCAGACAGAGCATTGTGAACACCTTCATGCACTCTTAACTTTATTAAGAAAAGAAAAGCTTTATGCCAAATTCTCGAAGTGTGAATTTTGGTTGCAAGAAGTGCAATTCTTAGGACATATGGTGAATCACGAAGGTATTCACGTAGATCCTGCTAAGATAGAAGCAATTACCAATTGGAAGGTTCCACAAACAGCAATGGAAATTAGAAGTTTTATAGGTTTAGCTGGGCATTATAGACGGTTTGTTAAGGATTTTTCCAAAATAGCCGTACCATTAACTAAGCTAACCTGTAAAGCGGTTAAGTTTGAATGGGGACCAAAGCAAGAAGAAGCTTTTAGAATATTAAAGCAGAAATTAACAAATGCACCAATCTTAGCCTTACCAGAAGGAACTGAAGATTTTGAGGTATATTGTGATGCTTCAAAACTAGGATGTGGATGTGTGCTTATGCAACGCAAAAAGGTGATTGCATATGCTTCAAGGCAATTGAAAAAGCACGAAGAAAACCATACGACTCATGATTTAGAATTAGGAGCCGTAATTTTTGCCCTTAAGATTTGGAGACATTATCTTTACGGAAGTAAATTTACTGTATACACAGACCACAAAAGTTTAAGATATATATTTGGGCAAAAAGAGTTAAACATGAGGCAAAGGAGATGGATGGAAATCCTAAGTGACTACGACTGTGATATTCAGTATCATGAAGGAAAGGCAAATGTAGTTGCAGATGCCTTAAGTCGTAAGTATTATGAGAAACAACGACGAGTTCGTGCTCTCAGATTAAATCTACAAATAGATTTAATGGAACAATTGAAGAATGTTCAAACTACAGCAATCAAGGATGATGCTGAAGGAATGAAAGGAAGAATAAAGGAATTAGAACAAGGAGCAGATGGAATTTGGAGATTCCACAAAAGTAGAATTTGGGTACCTAAGCAGGGAGACTTAAGACCTAAGATTTTAGAAGAAGCTCATAAATCTAGGTATACTATGCACCCAGGAAATAATAAGATGTACCAAGATTTAAGAAAAAACTTCTGGTGGATAGGAATGAAAAAGGATATAGCACGATATGTTTCTAAATGTCTCACTTGTTCACAAGTTAAGGCAGAACATCAGAAACCCTCAGGTCTACTACAACAATTAGAAATGCCTGTATGGAAATGAGAACTTATAACAATGGATTTTGTTACTAAGTTACCCAAAACCAGAAAAGGTAATGATGCGATTTGGGTAATTGTGGATCGATTAACCAAATCAGCTCACTTTTTACCAATGAAAGAAACCTTTAGTATGGAAAGGTTGGCAAAATTATATGTAGATGAAGTTGTATCCTTACATGGAGTTCCACTCTCCATTGTTTCGGATAGGGATAGTCGTTTTACTTCTCATTTCTGGAAAAGTTTCCAGCAAGCTATGGGAACTCGATTAAATTTGAGCACTGCATATCATCCCCAAACAGACGGACAAAGTGAAAGGACGATCCAAACTCTAGAAGACATGCTCCGAGCATGTGTAATAGATTTTGGTGGAAATTGGGATGATCATTTATCATTAATTGAATTCTCCTATAACAATAGCTATCATTCAAGTATTGAAACTGCTCCATTTGAAGCACTGTACGGAAGAAAGTGCAGAACTCCAGTTTGTTGGGCAGAAATAGGAGAAAGTCAATTATCAGGTCCTGAAATAGTACAAGAGACGACTGATAAGATTACTCAAATCAAGGAAAGACTGAAGACGGCTCGAGATCGCCAGAAGAGATCGCAGACAATAGATGCAAGCTACTTGAATTCCAAGTAGGAGACAAAGTACTATTAAAAGTTTCCCCTTGGAAAGGAGTTGTTCGATTCGGTAGGAAAGGAAAGTTAAGTCCAAGGTACGTAGGACCATTTTCAGTGATCCAACGTAAAGGACCAGTTTCTTATCGTTTACAACTACCAGAAGAATTAGCAGGAGTACATGATGTATTTCATGTATCCAATCTCAAGAAATGCTTATCAGATGAATCACTGGTAGTACCTCTTCGAGATATAAAGGTAAACGAAAAGTTGAAATTTGTTGAGAAACCTCTTCAAATTGAGGATCGAAAGATCAAGTTTCTCAAACACAAACGACTAGTTTTAGTCAAAGTCAGATGGGATTCAGAGAGAGGAGCTGAATACACTTGGGAGGTGGAATCAGAAATGAAGCGAAAGTATCCTCACTTATTCCAGTAAATCTCGAGGACGAGATTTTTATTAAGGTGGGGAGAATGTAACAACTCTCATCAAAAGTTATATTTATTAAATCAAATTGTCCAATAGGAAACCCTAATTGAGAAACCCAAGTGATTCTGTATAATCCCTAAAATTTTCAGAACATTTGGAATTAGAATCAGGGCCCCTAAAAATCAAGGGGGGTAAACCCTAATTGACGATTATCTCTAAAATGCGTTGTCTAAACTGAAAATTCTCAAAATAGCGATTCATCAGACCTATACTAGTGACAAGGCTACCCTAGGGTAGGTTGGTACCCCAGGAGAGTCGCGACAGGATCAGCAACATCTCCCACGACACGCGGGAGATGCCAATTTCTTGTATAAATACAGGGGCTTGGGACTTGAATTCTGGCTTCAGTTCGACGTTAAAATTCCTTACGTACACAAAGATAGACACTATTTACTACAAAAACACACACTGATCACGAAGTGCTGCCACAATTCAGGGTAATAACTCGATCGCTGCTACGATTCAATGTACGATCGATTAAACTATCCAATGGATGTTTAAGTGCTGCCCACATTAGGGTTTATGCTTTGTCATTCGTCGTTAAATCGATGGATGTTTAAGTATCGCACTTTGTCATTCGTTGTGAAGGTTGTAATCTCGTGAGTTATCGTAAATGCTGTATTAAGTTACTAATCTAGTTTGTGTGCATGATTATTTAAACTAGGTTATCAAGGCTAATCAGTAGGATAAGCTCTGTTAAATCTGCAATGTGAGTCATTCTCTTTTTATCAAATTTATTTACAAAAGCATGTTTATTTCAAAGTTATAATTACAGGGATTAAGTCTTTGTAATCACCAAATTACAGCCGGTATGTGGGGTTTTGTATACATTACGGGGATTAAGTCTTATGCATTAGTTACCGCAACCCTAATTAGGCAACGACTAAGAATCGCCATCAACTACCCAGGATCGTCGATTTGTTCGACTAACTGTAAAGATTAGCTATTCCGTAAGATTAATTTTGAGCAATGGTTGGAATAACCATCTCACCTTAAGATAAGCTTTTCTATAATAACTGCTATATAAGTATCAAGGTGGCTCCTAGGAGACCTTGTATAAATGGCATGTTAAACGTCTATTGTTAGGACAATAGATAGGTAAGTTCAATTATCAAGATCTGAAAGTTGCAGTGGAAACAACAAAGCAAATCACACAAATCCCTAATTATTTGTAAGATGCCAATATTCGACAGAAAATCAAGGATTAATGAAAATAGCAAACCTCCTAAATTCTTGTTAAGAAATAAGGTTCAACAATAGGTATCACCCTGGAAAGGAGTGATGTGATTTGGTAAGAAAGGCAAGCTAAGCCTGAGATACATAGGACCTTTCGAGGTTATCGAACGTGTCAGTTCAGTTGCCTATAAGCTAAACTTACCTGAAGAGCTCAGTGGAATTCACAATGTGTTCCACATCCGCAATCTGAAGAAGTGTTTCGCTGATGAATCACTGGTTATACCACATACGGATGTGCATATAGATGAGAGCTTAAAATTTGTGGAAAAACCTTTGTCGATTGAAAGTCGACAGGTTAAGAAGCTTCGAAAGAAACATGTGCCTATAGTAAAGGTCAAGTGGGATGCCCGTAAAGGACCCGAATTCACGTGGGAGGTTGAATCCACGATGAAAGAAAAGTACCCTTATTTATTTCAGTAAATCTCGGGTCGAGATTTATTTTAAGGGGGTGAGGATGTAACACCTCGAAAATTTCACGTCCTATAATGTGTTGACACGTGTCATAAAGCTTGAACGTGTGAAAGAATGTTATAAAAGGACTAAAGTTGACAAACATGGAAAGTATGTGATTTTACGGGTTCTAAATGTCAACAGTGAATAAATATACTTCATAATAACCCTACATGATGTTTACAACATCAAACGAATAAATCATGGATCATACGAGGCTAAAAGTGAGAGATTACAAACTACAGGGGTTAAATGTGTCAACATGTTTAAAGATATACCTCTGAGTGACCTTTTGACAAACCCGAAGCTTTGTAACTGTAAATTATGCTCACTAGAATGCGCGATATAAATTTCATAAAGTTTCGTTATCGTATGAGAAAGTTATGATCAAATTCGTGTGCGAGGGGTTAAAGCGTAAACATTGAAAGTTAAGACTTTTCGGGTTAACCGGAAGTGTCCAGGGACTTGGCAAAGTGGGTATAAGTTCTAAAGCCCTTGTAGGTAAATAATAAGGGGTCAAATTGCAAGTAATAATGCTAGTTGACCTTCCGAAGAGCCAAGGGACAAGATGTGGAAACTAAAAAAAAATGAAAAAAAAAGCTGATCAGAAGGCCCATGCGGCCCGCTTTAGCACCTCAAGCGGGCCGCCTCAGCCCCCCAGATGCAGAAACTCGTTTTTTTCACCTGTTCAGCCTTCTAAACGCCATGTGTTGCCCTTAAACCCTTCCAAGAGCCCCCTAAACAACCCCTAAACACTTAGGGACACTTGCTGAAGAGTTGTGGTCATTGATAGACTTAGATGTCAACAAGTTATGGTGATCTAAACACTATAAATAAGACCATTAGTTGCAACATTTGATCATCCACCTTCATCTGCATTTGTGGAGCATTTCTGGAGCTTAGGAGCAGATCCAAGACATCCCTACACGTGCATAGGACCCTTGTAAGTACCCTTGACCTTCCTCGATTAAGTTTTAGCCTAGTTTTAGCTTAAAAGTCAAACCGTCGTAATTAACGGTTGACTTTAAGATTAATCACAAATAGTCCAGTGATTAGTCGAATCAAGAGTAGTTATAAGTTGGTATTTATGTGGGCATTAAACCCTTAAAAGGGCACCCTCTGTATTACACTCTAACAAGATCGTTTGTCGGGTCAAAGTTAATCCGAAAAAGTCAACAGAAGCATAAAATGCATAATTAGCAATCTAGATGGTGTACAATCTGTTTTGTCATTGATATAGCTTAGTAATCAATGTAAGAACATGTCTAAGCATGTTCAACCCGACAATTTCCTGATTAGACCCGGTTCGGAACCGAAAGTCGCAAAGCTTTGACTTTTGCTTTGACTTCAGTTCTGACCCGCTTTAGTATGATTTGGAAATGACTTAGAGCTTCCTTAGGACCAGGATACATGTTAGCATAACCCTCTGTGGTTGGTTCATTGATTGACCCATTCGTTTACGCGTTTCCGTTAATTGCTCATATGTTGACCATTATGCCCTTATTACCATAAAACGTGATTTCTGGAAAAGTAAAAGAGTAAAAACCTTAAATACTAATATATAAACTTGTAACCAAAATTTGATATCAGTTGGAGGTGTAGATTGAGAGTTATGCTCATTAGCGTAAATTGAAGGCCTTATGTTAATAAAATGGCGAAATTAGCGTATAGCCTAGTTAAGCCTACTTTTTGGTATCAAACTTAATACCCACTGATGTAATATATTATTTTGGGATTTTTGAAGATTTTTAATTAATTTTAGGATGAGCATAACTAGTAGTCGTAGGCTTAATCCGGTAATTATCGGTTTTGCCCTTACGGGCCATAAAATGAGTTTTACATATCTAAACGACTCCAAACCTTTTTCTACTGATTAGATATGTTAAATAAATTATTTTAAGCCTCCTGGAAGTATAAAAATATCAGCTTTATGTATCGAACCCGGAAATGGCTTCTAATCGCCTAATTAAGCGTTATTAACGCATAGTATGTACTAAAACTATTTTAAACATACTAAGGGTGATACCTACTGATATTTGAGGCAAATTATAATATTTTAACAGTAAGCAAAAGTTGTTTAACTCAGACTTCAGTCTTGAGCTTTACGGCTTATGTGAAATTACCAAAATGCCTCTACGGTGCATAGTTTGGTTATACTTGGTAAATTCACATATATACTTTAACCTACTGTTATAAATTATCAAAATAAGTATTTTTGCTGATTATATCAGACCTGTAACTCAGGTAAATACTTAAACTCTTTTATAACCTTTTAAATGACCAAACTACCCCTACGGGGCCTAGTTTGTGTTTATATACGTTTCGGGCATAATGAAAGACATCTTACTGAGGTCACAACATATTTGAGACATAATTAACTTAGGAAACCTGTATATGGCTCTCATGAATACCCGTCACGCTTATTACGCGTACGGTTCGGTTTATGTAACAAGTTTACATAAATTAGCCAAAACGGGTCAAACCTTATTGGTTTTATCTCAAAATCCAGAATGTGTATGAAATACCCATTTAAGACAAGTCTTCAAACTTGTCGGGTCTAAACCACATTCTATTCCGGTCTTCGCTTAATCATGTGTCTGAACCGTATATCCCCTTAAGACTAACCGGTCTAAGCTTAGGCTAAATTAAAGACCTGTTAGCATTCTAATTGGTTATTTATACCATCATTCCAGACTAGAGCATTTCGGTAAATGGTACCTACGCTTACTTAAGTGAATACGGCTGAGTTATTAAATTCTTGCTATTTAAGACAGGAGCTAGCTCAGCTAAATACTCTTAACTTATTTCCCTATACGGGCTTGGGATACGGCACTATAAAAGTACCGCTTGGTCGGGTGTGTAGTTATTTAAATTGTATTGTGATTGATGTACTTACAACCCGTTTAATATGTATTATTTGGTGTATGGCCTTTGGGGGTTAATGACCATGTCCCGGATATCCTTGGCATCATTCGAAGTAATGGCCACGACTTAAGCACGGGGTGTAGGCATACACCTGACAGTTGCATTATGTAAAAACTGGTAATCCACTCCGAGGTATCATCCTTGTGGGCATTATACCGGAACTGGTAATCCACTTAGAGGATGATAGCCTGTGGGCATTATACCTGTGGCGTGTCAGTTAATCTAGTCCGGCCCTACAAACCGGCCCTAACGGACGACAAATAAGTAAAACTGTATACAAGATTATATACAAATAATTTTCCCAAGTATAAAAAGGTTAATTTTGCCTCTGTGCATTTTAATCCAATTATAAAAGATATTTTGTGCCACGTGCATTCAAACCAATTTTCTTAAACTCTTTTCAAAATGAGTCAGTTGAGTGTATTTACCAGTGAAAACTGACGTATTTTCCAAAAAGGTTAAGTGACAGGTACTGAACGAAATTGGCTGAAAGCTCAGGGCGCTAATAAGGAATCTTGCAAGTTCTAGGCGTCTAAAGTCTGTTGAACAAATGATATGTTTAAAGATCCGCCTGTGGATCCTTTACTTTCCGTTGTAATACTGGATATTACTTTATATTCGGAATGTAATAATATTTATCTTTTGCTTCCGCTGTGCATTATATAATTGTGTTGTTTGACTATTATGTTGCCAACCACATCACGATACTCCCCACCGGGCCCACCGGTGACACGTGGAAAGTCGGGGTGTGACAGATTGGTATCAGAGCCAACACTGAGTGAATTAAACGCTAGCCTTTTTCGTTTAATCTCAGTTACACAATTGCACATTCTTGAGTCTAGACAAGAACATAAGACAAATCCAAATTCATTTCGTTGTCTTTTAATTGCTTCCTTGTTATTTTTCTGATTAGCCTTTGCATGGGCAAGTCATATTATCAGAAGTCCCGTTTAGGGCAACCATATACTTGTTTAAATTTTAAAGGAACGATTATGTTTAAAAATATCATTCCTATATTATAAGATCTACCATTATAATAAAATGGCAAAATCTAAAAAGGACGAGACCTAGCCATACGTCACATTAAGACAGGGCCAAGATGGTAGTTCCACAATTAGATTCAGATCCTTGTTAACAGTTCAATTTAGAAATTTTTCTGCGTTAATTATTAAAAAGAATCTAAAGGGTAAAACCTAGCTTATGTGTCACTGCAGACAAGGCCAAGACGGTAGAACCTATTCAAGAGATTCAAATCCTTATTAAAAATTTGAAAGCATATTAACATGCTTGACAAAGTGTGATGCGATAAAATCACATAAGTCATTTTTTTTGGGTTATTCTAAAATTCCTTATTTATATAATCATCCCTTATGGATGAAGTGCCCACGGGCTATAATTAACGTCCTCTGGGACTAAAGACAGTGGTAGCCTACAACTCCCTGTCAAGGAAAGGTAATGAACGTTGGTTCAAACCTCAAATGCATCGATTCTCTGAAATCCTAGCATATAATTTATAATTGTCCATGTGACTAGGCCTTTGGTGCCACGAATAAGATTGTTACTGTTTTATAATTAGGATAAATTATTATAGAAATCCTAAATAATTTGATTAATAAATTAACCAAATATGGTCTCTGTTTACCATGGTTAATGAATTACCCTAAGGGGCAATTCCATAATAAACTCCCAAATAAACTATTGTCCTTGTTTGCTGCAACAGTTCAATTGTAATGGCTAACTCAGACGAGGGTAATAGTCATCCAGCGGAGGTTAATAATGACGCCCGAATTAATCTAACTAGTGCGGAATTAAAAGCGATCATAGACGGCGCAGTTACACAGGCTTTGGAAAGGCAGTATGATGAGTATAGTGGGACTCGTAGTAGGAACCTATCTACACAGCCTTCAAAGCCACCGTCCAATAACGACGACCCGAAGAAAAATGATGACCGACACTCCTCAAACCACAGTGCTCCATCTCAGCAGGTCATACTGAATAAAGGACCCCTTGCTAAGGGTTGCTCCTATAAATATTTCGTTTCCTGCAAACCCCGGGATTTCACTGGGGAGAAAGGAGCCATCGATTGTATGACATGGCTGGATGAGATGGATACGGTTGTTGATATCAGCGGATGCGCCGAGCGAGACGTGGTCAAGTTTGTGTCGCAGTCTTTCAAGGGTGAAGCTTTAGCATGGTGGAGATCTCTGATTCAAGCCACCGGGAAAATCCCACTGTACAATATGTCGTGGGATCAATTTGTTGCCCTTATCAGGGAAAATTTCTGCCCTCAGCATGAGGTGGAGAAGATAGAATCCGATTTTCTATCCTTGGTGATGACAAACCTCGACTGTCAAGCTTACCTAACGAGCTTCAACACTATGTCTCGGTTGGTTCCATACCTGGTAACCCCGGAACCAAAACGGATAGCTCGTTTTATCGGTGGTTTAGCCCCCGAGATCAAGGCAAGTGTAAAAGCTTCTCGGCCAGCGACTTTCAGATCAGTAGCTGACATTTCCTTATCCCTTACTTTAGATGCGGTCAGATTGAGATCGCTAAAGAAATCTGAAGAAAGTAAGAGGAATCGTGAGGATGATAACTCACGAGGTTCAGAGAAGAAGCACAAGGGAAACACTGATTCTAAGAAGTCTGGGTTTGGAAGGAATAGTCAGCGAACAGAGGAGAAGCCAAAGTGCACGACTTGTCAAAGACGCCACTTTGGAAAGTGCAGATCTGAATCCAATTCTAAGTCTGAATCACCTGCATGTGGGTTATGCAAGTCTAAGGAGCACAAGACTGTTGAATGCAGGAAGATTAAAGATGCCACCTGCTACAATTGCAATGAGAAGGGGCACATAAAGACCAACTGCCCTAAGTACGCAAAGAAGACTGAAGAGGCCAAGAAAGCAAACGCATGAGTCTTCCATACGAACGCCAAAGAGATGATGCAGAATGATAACTATATAGCAGATACCTTTTCATATCAAACAGTTTATGCATGAATTTTATTTGGTATTGGCACATATGATTCTATAATGAATGATAAATGTTGAGAACTGTTGTCTCCGCCTGATTAAGACTCCGGTCATTTAATGCGAGGTAGAAATTGACCGATGATACTTTAGAAAATGCTCCAACAAATCCTATATTGATATTTAATATCTATTAGAAATCACTCTTTTCTGATACCCTTACGGCAAACTTTCAAACTATCCAAATTCATCAATATATTAAAGACAGATGTGACATTTTGATCCCCTGTCAAAGAGGTGATGGACTAGGTCCAACCCTCAAATGCCATTGATGGTCTTTTGTGACCTAGGCTAAGTGATATTGATATATTTTTAAAATAACATTCATTAAGAATGATAATGCCTTATTGGCCAGTATAATTGATGAAACCATGGTTAGTATATGTTAAGGCCATCAGGGTAATGAATAGCAGATGTTGGATTACAACTAAGTAAAGGATTCACCTGGTAATAGGAACAAAAATCTCGAGTATGATAAACTCGGATAAGACAACCGTCAATCGCGCCATTGATAATGCGACGAATGTAAATAAAAACTACAAACGTAAACCTCAATACTAATGGAGTTAATCTCCAGGCTGTGGTTGACGTAACAGTTGGAGGGATCATGGGAAAAGGTCATGAGACAATCCAAAGAGCCGAATGCTTCTCGCTCTAAATCTCATTCAAAAACCATGTTTAATTGCTCATGAGGAGAGCTATATTCACACTTCAAATATGAAGGATGAACCAAAGAAGGAGAATAACTCCCAGAAATCTGGGAAAGAGAGCAAGTACAGGCCTAATAAAAAGCAACGTAAGTTCAGTAAGAAGCATGTATACCTCAGAGACTGCTTCAGCATTATTATATCCATTAGGAATCAGTTTTTCGATGTCCTAGTTCCGTTAAATATAAGGACTCAATTTAGTGATAAAAATCGATTGGTTACCAAAAAAAAAAAAATCAAGCCCATATTGTGGGTGATAAGAAGCGATTAATTATCAAGACTCCTTATGAGACAACCCTCATAATTACGTGAATCCGTACGATTAATTAATATTAAACAAAAAAAAATGGTGGAATTGGCCGTCCCCGGAATCGAACCTGGGTCTAGGCCGCACCCTTTCGCGCGCCTAGCCAACCGAGCTAGGTGCCTAGTTTGTGAAAATTTCCATTCTGATTAAATATAAGCACATATAGTTGATATCTCTTTAATCTCTATTGATTACGAATACCAAATAGTATGACAAAACCGTCGTATGAAAATTGATGTATCTTAATAAGTTCCATAGATTGCTTCCATGCCTGATCAGTATGGAGGTTTAATGCATGGGACCACAAAGATATCCCAATGATCATATGGTACTAAAGTCAACTAATAGTATTCAAAGAAGATATCCATAATGAAATTGTCCAAGTAGACATTCCCGATTTAGGAACTCGTGGACTAGTAACATAAATGTGTCACTTATTTGACACAAGCAATGATGAGTGAACTGGAACCTGAGATATGGAAATCTCTGTAACCTCCTTGTACCTTGATTATCTTCTCCTAAGATTACCCTGTTTACCCCTGGGAGGCAGGTGGGGTTAAGTTTCATATACCATTTAAGGCTGTATTATTATGAAATCTCCAAGACGGCTAGTACCATCATTGGAAGAATCGAAACCCTGATTTACTAAGTTTTAAAATAGAGGGTTCATATAGCCTAACTCGATATTCCGAAAGTTTGATATTGTTGTATAAGAAAGACGGTTCATTTTGCTTATGCATTAGTTACCGCAACCCTAATTAGACAACGACTAAGAATCGCCATCAACTACCCAGGATCGTCGATTTGTTCGACTAACTGTAAAGATTAGCTATTCCGTAAGATTAATTTTGAGCAATGGTTGGAATAACCATCTCACCTTAAGATAAGCTTTTCTATAATAACTGCTATATAAGTATCAAGGTGGCTCCTTGGAGACCTTGTATAAATGGCATGTTAAACGTCTATTGTTAGGACAATAGATAGGTAAGTTCAATTATCAGGATCTGAAAGTTGCAGTGGAAACAACAAAGCAGATCACACAAATCCCTAATTATTTGTAAGATGCCAACATTCGACAGAAAATCAAGGGTTAATGAAAATAGCAAACCTCCTAAATTCTTGTTAAGAAATAAGGTTCAACAATAGGTATCACCCTGGAAAGGAGTGATGCGATTTGGTAAGAAAGGCAAGCTAAGCCCGAGATACATAGGACCTTTCGAGGTTATCGAACGTGTCGGTTCAGTTTCCTATAAGCTAAACTTACCTGAAGAGCTCAGTGGAATTCACAATGTGTTCCACATCCGCAATCTAAAGAAGTGTTTCGCTGATGAATCACTGGTTATACCACATACGGATGTGCATATAGATGAGAGCTTAAAATTTGTGGAAAAACCTTTGTCGATTGAAAGTCGACAGGTTAAGAAGCTTCGAAAGAAACATGTGCCTATAGTAAAGGTCAAGTGGGATGCCCGTAAAGGACCCGAATTCACGTGGGAGGTTGAATCCACGATGAAAGAAAAGTACCCTTATTTATTTCAGTAAATCTCGGGTCGAGATTTATTTTAAGGGGGTGAGGATGTAACACCTCGAAAATTTCACGTCCTATAATGTGTTGACACGTGTCATAAAGCTTGAACGTGTGAAAGAATGTTATAAAAGGACTAAATTTGACAAACATGGAAAGTATGTGATTTTACGGGTTCTAAATGTCAACAGTGAATAAATATACTTCATAATAACCCTACATGATGTTTACAACATCAAACGAATAGATCATGGATCATACGAGGCTAAAAGTGAGAGATTACAAACTACAGGGGTTAAATGTGTCAACATGTTTAAAGATATACCTATGAGTGACCTTTTGACAAACCCGAAGCTTTGTAACTGTAAATTATGCTCACTAGAATGCGCGATATAAATTTCATAAAGTTTCGTTATCGTATGAGAAAGTTATGATCAAATTCGTGTGCGAGGGGTTAAAGCGTAAACATTGAAAGTTAAGACTTTTCGGGTTAACCGGAAGTGTCCAGGGACTTGGCAAAGTGGGTATAAGTTCTAAAGCCCTTGTAGGTAAATAATAAGGGGTCAAATTGCAAGTAATAATGCAAGTTGACCTTCCGAAGAGCCAAGGGACAAGATGTGGAAACTAAAAAAAAATGAAAAAAAAGCTGATCAGAAGGCCCATGCGGCCAGCTTTAGCACCTCAAGCGGGCCGCCTCAGCCCCCCAGATGCAGAAACTCGTTTTTTTCACCTGTTCAGCCTTCTAAACGCCTTGTGTTGCCCTTAAACCATTCCAAGAGCCCCCTAAACAACCCCTAAACACTTAGGGACACTTGTTGAAGAGTTGTGGTCATTGATAGACTTAGATGTCAACAAGTTATGGTGATCTAAACACTATAAATAAGACCATTAGTTGCAACATTTGATCATCCACCTTCATCTGCATTTGTGGAGCATTTCTGGTGCTTAGGAGCAGATCCAAGACATCCCTACACGTGCATAGGACCCTTGTAAGTACCCTTGACCTTCCTCGATTAAGTTTTAGCCTAGTTTTAGCTTAAAAGTCAAACCGTCGTAATTAACGGTTGACTTTAAGATTAATCACAAATAGTCCAGTGATTAGTCGAATCAAGAGTAGTTATAAGTTGGTATTTATGTGGGCATTAAACCCTTAAAAGGGCACCCTCTGTATTACACTCTAACAAGATCGTTTGTCGGGTCAAAGTTAATCCGAAAAAGTCAACAGAAGCATAAAACGCATAATTAGCAATCTAGATGGTGTACAATCTGTTTTGTCATTGATATAGCTTAGTAATCAATGTAAGAACATGTCTAAGCATGTTCAACCCGACAATTTCCTGATTAGACCCGGTTCGGAACCGAAAGTCGCAAAGCTTTGACTTTTGCTTTGACTTCAGTTCTGACCCGCTTTAGTATGATTTGGAAATGCCTTAGAGCTTCCTTAGGACCAGGCTACATGTTAGCATAACCCTCTGTGGTTGGTTCATTGATTGACCCATTCGTTTACGCGTTTCCGTTAATTGCTCATATGTTGACCATTATGCCCTTATTACCATAAAACGTGATTTCTGGAAAAGTAAAAGAGTAGAAACCTTAAATACTAATATATAAACTTGTAACCAAAATTTGATATCAGTTGGAGGTGTAGATTGAGAGTTATGCTCATTAGCGTAAATTGAAGGCCTTATGTTAATAAAACGGCGAAATTAGCGTATAGCCTAGTTAAGCCTACTTTTTGGTATCAAACTTAATACCCCCTGATGTAATATATTATTTTGGGATTTTTGAAGATTTTTAATTAATTTTAGGATGAGCATAACTAGTATTCGTAGGCTTAATTCGGTAATTATCGGTTTTGCCCTTACGGGCCATAAAATGAGTTTTACATATCTAAACGAATCCAAACCTTTTTCTACTGATTAGATATGTTAAATAAATTATTTTAAGCCTCCTGGAAGTATAAAAATATCAGCTTTATGTATCGAACCCGGAAATGGCTTCTAATCGCCTAATTAAGCGTTATTAACGCATAGTATGTACTAAAACTATTTTAAACATACTAAGGGTGATACCTACTGATATTTGAGGCAAATTATAATATTTTAACAGTAAGCAAAAGTTGTTTAACTCAGACTTCAGTCTTGAGCTTTACGGCTTATGTGAAATTACCAAAATGCCTCTACGGTGCATAGTTTGGTTATACTTGGTAAATTCACATATATACTTTAACCTACTGTTATAAATTATCAAAATAAGTATTTTTGCTGATTATATCAGACCTGTAACTCAGGTAAATACTTAAACTCTTTTATAACCTTTTAAATGACCAAACTACCCCTACGGGGCCTAGTTTGTGTTTATATACGTTTCGGGCATAATGAAAGACATCTTACTGAGGTCACAACATATTTGAGACATAATTAACTTAGGAAACCTGTATATGGCTCTCATGAATACCCGTCACGCTTATTACGCGTACGGTTCGGTTTATGTAACAAGTTTACATAAATTAGCCAAAACGGGTCAAACCTTATTGGTTTTATCTCAAAATCCAGAATGTGTATGAAATACCCATTTAAGACAAGTCTTCAAACTTGTCGGGTCTAAACCACATTCTATTCCGGTCTTTGCTTAATCATGCGTCTGAACCATATATCCCCTTAAGACTAACCGGTCTAAGCTTAGGCTAAATTAAAGACCCGTTAGCATTCTAATTGGTTATTTATACCATCATTCCAGACTAGAGCATTTCGGTAAATGGTACCTATGCTTACTTAAGTGAATACGGCTGAGTTATTAAATTCTTGCTATTTAAGACAGGAGCTAGCTCAGGTAAATACTCTTAACTTATTTCCCTATACGGGCTTGGGATACGGCACTATAAAAGTACCACTTGGTCGGGTGTGTAGTTATTTAAATCGTATTGTGATTGATTGTAACACCTGTGCCTTCACGGCCATCAAACAAATACCGAACCAATGAAATATTATGTTTCATACTTGGGATTTGTAAAAATATGTGTATCATTTGCACATATCAATTCTTGTTCAATTTCAAACTCTAAATCGCTTTCTGGAAGGTTATACGCACACCGATGCGTAAATATAACCAGTTTAATGCAACAAACACTCCGGAATAGTGACATAGGCTTAACATACCTTAAATAACCTTTACATAACTTAGAAATAAGTTTTGAAGGCTTTGGTATGGTAAAATCAAGTTAAATCGCTTACAGGGACTAAAGTTGACAAACTGCGAAAGTATGCCAATTTGAACTGTAACAGACATTCCGGAGCATGACCATAAGTTAAACATACAATAAATATCCTTTACATAGCTTAGAAATAGGCTTTGAGGTGTTCGGTATGCTAAAATAAACTTTTGTGGCATTCAGGGACTAAAAGCGTCAAAAAGTGCACAAGTTTGCATTTTTACGCGTAACTTACGTTCTGAATACATCCGGACATCCAAAAATTTATGTAAGCACTAAAATATTTTATTTTAGTGTTCGGCATAAGAAAAATCCATTCGTCGCGTCATTTGGATCGTTTTTCGCGCTTGTGCGCATTCCGTCGTAATTAAGCGAACATCGCGTTCGTACGGCTAAACGAACCGACATCCGAGATATTTTTGAGCACATTTTAAGTTCCCTATACTTTAACTTCATTTTAGAGCTTTGAAATGGGGTTAACGGGCCTTAAACGTGTCAAAAATGGGCTGAATGCATGACAGGGACCAAAAGTGTAATTCTGCCAAACTTTGGCCTAGCGGTGCGCTACACTTTTAGTGTAGCGGTGCGCTAGCCAAGTCCAGACCAGATGCAGAGTTTCTAATAGCCTGTTTGCACATGTTTGATCCTCCACCACATGTTCTAAGATGCTTAGTCATGAAGATAAGGATCATTTCTAGCCACCATAAGGTCCCGACACATGTACGGGCAAGATTAAGGCACGTTTTCCTTGAAACGATCTTAACGGTGGACCGAATACTATAAATACCCCACCCCCATTGCTTCTAAACCCACAAGAATTCTGATTTGAGAGCTCTAAGTTGAAACCATTGTTTCATACCTGAGTTCTTAGATCGGGATTAGCATTCGGGGACCCTGGGTAAGTATTCTTTCGTTCTTTTCCTTATTTTATTGCTTTTCGAGTCAGAAAGTCAAACTTTGTTTGACTTTCAGCGTTGACCAGTAATGGTCAATGCGAAGTTCGTTTGAACTTCGCAACGTGAGTGTAATCACGTTGGTCATAGTCCCTTGGGACTATGCCCACTGATTACCACGTTGTCTAGGGTCGTAGGGTAGGCGATCTAATAAATCGCCTATACCTTCGAACCCGACCCAGTTTGGTCGATCATTAGGATCCGACCAAATACATTAGGTGACCATAGTAGATAGGGAATAACCTTCCGAGGTTATACCCTATGGTCACATCGTTTAAGTAGTTGTATGATAGGTAGTTTATATGCCTTAGGTAAATTACCAGAATACCCTTTTCATGTATAATTGGTAATTAAGCATATGTAACCTAAACTTTTGTCACATAACTGATTATGTAACATGTTTAGGCATATAACACTTGTCATAGGACTAGTTAGGCGGTCCGAACGCGTTTCACGCGAACGACGCGTTAAAGTAGCATAAGCTACCTAAACGGGTCGTAATGGGTCGTAAGCAGTTAGGTTAAGTTTCATTTAGTATGTAGGCTTTGTTAAACCATATCACACGAGTCTCCACACTCGTTTGGTTTACAAACCCTAATGCTACCCAGTCTTCCGATTTAGGTCCGGTTATTTAACATAGTTACCTATATTAGGTGTCGTTTGATTCCGAGATCTCTAGCACTGTTTGGTGGTTATCTTTAGACAACTGAGCAATCTCAAGTGAGTACATAGACCCCTCTTTTACTGTTTTCCAAACTGTTTTGGGGTGGAACACATGTGCCTACTTGTTACTTTCCTGCTTTCCTGTTTTCACATCATATACCGACTATGTTTGTTAGTACATTATAGTACATGATTTCATTACTTTTCTGCTATGTATGTTGACTGATAACATGCTAAGCACATTGATTTACATGACTTTTCTGCTATGTATGTTGACTGATAACATGCTAAGCACATTGATTTACATGACTTTTCTGCTATGTATGTTGACTGATAACATGCTAAGCACATTGATTTACATGACTTTTCTGCTTTGTATGTTAACTTAGCATACTTAGTACATCATTTTACATTGCATCTCTGTTGCATATGTTCCAGTAACATATGGACACATTGTTTTACAACTCTACCTTGTATGTTTACTCTAGCATACTAGGTACATTATCTTCATCTCATGCTTACATTTTGGTATGACATTTGGTTTGTTTAACGGGTCTATATAACATTCATTAACATTTGCTACGCCGCTCGGTAGTAGGTAGTGGTACCATAGGACTTGACAAATCCCGTTCCGGACATCCCAGGGAAAGGGGATGAAAGGAATGACCGAATCCGAATACATATTCTCTTGATAACTCACTTTTACATAGTTATCCGGCTGTCTCAAGGCTTGAATGTTTGCGTTTAACATACTGCATAAGTGTTTGTATCAGTAAAGCATGCATTATTCTACAAAACATAACTTTGATTTAAACCAAGTTTTACTTCAATACTTTGTTTTGTTCATTTTTACTTATGGTTTAAGTAGTCTAAATTTTACTTACCATACATATCATTTTGGTTATACATTACTTGACTACTTTTGGACTATCAACATTTGACATGGTTTATACAAGGACTTTTGACTACTGGTTTAAACATAGACATTTGACATGGATATTTGACATAGACATTTGACTTGGATATTTGACATAGACATTTTGACATGATTTACATCTTGACATGAACATTTTACATTGTTTGGTTTGGTTTGATTAAGTGATTAAGTAACGATGCGTGTGTAATATGATACAAGCATGGTGGATACGCCGCTGGTACTTCCTATATATAAGTGTTTGTATGGTATTACATGTCGTCACGTTATTTGAATCATTTCAGTTTGAGACATAGAACATTTCATACAAATAACATACTTTTCACAAGACATTGATTTATAAACAACTTATCTTATACAAACACATTTTACTTGGTTATCCATTTAACCTTACATTTATTTATACTTATCATCTGATCTTATCGTTTTTCAAATGATTTAAAGACAAAGCAAATAACAAGGTTCATGACTAAACATTTTCTCAAACATAAGTCATGAATCTTATTTTCACAAAACCTATGTATCTCACAGGCATTTTTATGCTGACGTACCTATTTTCACATGTGTTTTTCAGGAGCTGTTGCATAAGATGACCAAGATACACATAGGCAGACTTGGGCTTTAGTGACAATAAAAGATGCAAGACTAGTTAATTATGTTGAAATTCCTTGTTTATTAAGACATTGTAACACTTTTAATCAATAAAACGAAACTTTAATATCCATGGTTGTGAAACATTAATTCTGTTACAACACTCCCCGATGTTTCCGCCACGTTTTGTATGTTCTACGTGGTCGGGGTGTGACAGAAAAGATGGTATCAGAGCTAATGGTTATAGGGAATTAGGTTATTAGTAATGCTTTGACCTAGTCTATAACCTTCTTAGGACCCTAACGCGAGTTTACTTGCGTTTAGTCATAAAACAATACCGTCACCTATCCTTAGGCGACGATCACAACAAGAACATAAATTTCAAAACCGCTTTGAAAACTAATCATCTGTTCTAGGATGATTGATTACTAGGTTTTGAACCCTCTATTGTAAGGTTTTGAACTCTCTATTATATGGTTTTGAACCCTTTGAGTTTTCAAAATCTCGTCAAGGTTTTGGGTTTTTAAAAATGTGAACACGTGCAAACTGGAAGGGTGAATGCCTGTATTCTGGGTTTTCTGGCTAGGCAAGCACTTCGTATACATCTCATCAGACGCGAGACCAGTTGTGCTTACCTGGGAATTCTTGGGATGAGTGTTCACTTATAGGCGAGCATGTCTTCGCGATACATTATTTTTGACCCATTTACTTTGATTAGTCACCGTCTCATTTGTTTGCCTTAGGTAACAAACAAATGATCGCAATCTTCATGCGTTATCATTCTGTTTTGATTGTCCAATAATCTTTCACCTGTTTCTCCCTATGCCTTTCTTTTTCTTCAAGAATGTCTCTTCATCACGATAACGCCCAGATATCTGAGCAAGCAGCCAAATTCGCTCAGCGAATAGGCGAAGTAGTCCTGAAGACTGTGGAATTAGCTACTGCCATGTATCGTCTCCTGGATGAAGCCACTCAAGAGTCACCAAGACAGGCAGGACCTAGTCAGGTGACAACACCATCAGCCAATAAACCAATCGAGGAATCAAAGACCATGGATGAACAACCCCCTAAGAAGTCAAAGAAGCGAAAGGCTTCTCAGAACTTCGCCATTGTCGCTCACAATGGTCAAGCCTTCCCCAACCAACCAGCTCAACCCCCTGCTAGGAAGTCATACAATGGAACTGCACTCTTGTGCAACCAATGTAACCTTCATCATCACCCTTGTGTGAAGTGCCGCAAATGTCAGATTTGTGGACTTATAGGTCATACAGCAAGGGTTTGCCCAACTACAGCTGTACCAAATCAAGCTGGCGACACTCCTGCTCAAGCTCGTTTCTCACGAGGGCTTTGCTATAACTGTGGCGAGATGGGCCATTTCCTAAGGGATTGCCCAAAGCTTGCTAAGGCAAATCTGACCCACGGATGAGCAGTTGGCCGAGTAGAAGATGTTGCTATCTTATGCTTTTGTTTCTTTCGTTTTCTTGATTGTGAAACAATCTGTCTCGTTCATAAATAAAAGTAGTTGTTCACAGATTCTGATGTACAATTGTAGTTACATATGTGTAGGATTTTCCTATGATACCTACATCAAGGAACTATGTTCCTTACAAACTACTCTTGTGATTCTCTCTTTCAAATGATCGCTCGTGATTCCCTCGAACATTTTAAGTACTCGTTTCATTCTAAGAAACAAAGTACAGAAGATAAAGTGACATTATGAGTGATCATGCTTCTGCACATCAGTGCCTTTGAATCCTTGGTTAGATAACTAAGGGTGTTTTCAAATCTCATACCCATTACGTTTTAATTTTTCAACATACACAGTACCAGTATTTCAAAACAATCTTCATGATCTCAAAACATTTCATATAGTTTGAAAACAATTTTTCTAGATGCATTGTCTATGTTATTTCAAAAACATTGGCCATGTTATCAAAACCAACCTTTCTAATTTCAAAATATTTCATATAGTCTGAAGACAATATTAATACAATACATTTTCTGATCAAGTGCATGATTTCGAAAAGCATCATTCATGTCTTTCAAAAACCTTATACATAATTTCAAAATTCATCTCGCATGATTTTAAAACATTTTTGTAAATATATCTACCTAATACACCTACTTTATGATTTCAAAAAGTATTATATATAAGGTTTCAAAAACGTTAAACACATTTTTCTTAAAAGAACCCCATGCATAGTTTTCAAAAATATTTTCCTCATACATTGACTTAACCTTCAAAATTCCGCTTCATATGTCGCCTTGACATATCAAGCATCTCAACTTCTTAAGCATTTTACATCATGTTTTGACCTAAGCACGTCCAGTGCAAGGTTTCAAAACATCTCCAACTTTTAAATCCATATGGGATCTTTTTATCCTCACAATTAGATCCTTGTGGATGATTATTATTCAAATCAGAGTCCTTAATTGGATTCCTTATGTACCTTAATTCGAACACTTCGGTTCCTAATAATCGAAATCGAATTTTCTTTTTAAATCTTTCTATCTTTATAGTTAGATTCTTGATAATGTTTAAAGTACCAAATGAAATCCACGAGATGGATTCCTATTGTACTTTAAATGCATGTACGCAATTTACAAGACAAATTAACAAACAATTTTGTGGTTATGTGACTATGTGTTTACTCATCTTATGTTTTCTTTTATGCATTTTTGGTGTTTTTACTACTCTGGATATTCTTTATCCAAATCCTTGCAGGATCTTTCATATCTTCATATGAGGGATTCGTAGCAGGATATTCAAAAGGTACTACCTTTAATCCTTAAATGGGCTTCTATGTAATAGTTAAGACCCTTGGATTATATAGTACCACTCCAAGATTCATAAGAGACCCTTTAGTGGTCTAGTCAAAAAGATTGATTCACAATTTGGTTAAAAAAAATGACATCTAGTGATGTAGCTGAACAGACTCCTTGATAGTCTATTTAAATCATTTATTGATTTAGTCTAAAGGACTCTATGGCGGTCTAAGTCACGCTCATCACAGGATTGTTCATTTGGTTTTACCCTACACATTATAAAATAGACTGTGTGAACTGTGCAAGGAATTCTCTAATTATGGATGCGCACATAATTATGAAATTTAGTGCACAGAAATCCAGTAAGATTTATTATGTGAAGGAACCGATAGCGACGACAATAACAAAATGAGGACGATGTAATGGAGGTACGGTGGACGCACCAATGACGCTTCATATACTTGTATATAAGTATCCCTCTTACATTGCAATCATGATGTTATTAAAGTTACTAGAAGTTCAGAACCCAAACCAATGTTGTTCGATCTTTTCAACTTCATGCTTTCAGGCTCTCACAGGTTTCCTCTAAATAAATTTCGGGACGAAATTTCCTAAAGTAGGGGAGACTGTAACACCTGTGCCTTCACGGCCATCAAACAAATACCGAACCAATGAAATATTATGTTTCATACTTGGGATTTGTAAAAATATGTGTATCATTTTCACATATCAATTCTTGTTCAATTTCAAACTCTAAATCGCTTTCTGGAAGGTTATACGCACACCGATGCGTAAATATAACCAGTTTAATGCAACAAACACTCCGGAATAGTGACATAGGCTTAACATACCTTAAATAACCTTTACATAACTTAGAAATAAGTTTTGAAGGCTTTGGTATGGTAAAATCAAGTTAAATCGCTTACAGGGACTAAAGTTGACAAACTGCGAAAGTATGCCAATTTGAACTGTAACAGACATTCCGGAGCATGACCATAAGTTAAACATACCATAAATATCCTTTACATAGCTTAGAAATAGGCTTTGAGGTGTTCGGTATGCTAAAATAAACTTTTGTGGCATTCAGGGACTAAAAGCGTCAAAAAGTGCACAAGTTTGCATTTTTACGCGTAACTTACGTTCTGAATACATCCGGACATCCAAAAATTTATGTAAGCACTAAAATATTTTATTTTAGTGTTCGGCATAAGAAAAATCCATTCGTCGCGTCATTTGGATCGTTTTTCGCGCTTGTGCGCATTCCGTCGTAATTAAGCGAACATCGCGTTCGTACGGCTAAACGAACCGACATCCGAGATATTTTTGAGCACATTTTAAGTTCCCTATACTTTAACTTCATTTTAGAGCTTTGAAATGGGGTTAACGGGCCTTAAACGTGTCAAAAATGGGCTGAATGCATGACAGGGACCAAAAGTGTAATTCTGCCAAACTTTGGCCTAGCGGTGCGCTACACTTTTAGTGTAGCGGTGCGCTAGCCAAGTCCAGACCAGATGCAGAGTTTCTAACAGCCTGTTTGCACATGTTTGATCCTCCACCACATGTTCTAAGATGCTTAGTCATGAAGATAAGGATCATTTCTAGCCACCATAAGGTCCCGACACATGTACGGGCAAGATTAAGGCACGTTTTCCTTGAAACGATCTTAACGGTGGACCGAATACTATAAATACCCCACCCCCCATTGCTTCTAAACCCACAAGAATTCTGATTTGAGAGCTCTAAGTTGAAACCATTGTTTCATACCTGAGTTCTTAGATCGGGATTAGCATTCGGGGACCCTGGGTAAGTATTCTTTCGTTCTTTTCCTTATTTTATTGCTTTTCGAGTCAGAAAGTCAAACTTTGTTTGACTTTCAGCGTTGACCAGTAATGGTCAATGCGAAGTTCGTTTGAACTTCGCAACGTGAGTGTAATCACGTTGGTCATAGTCCCTTGGGACTATGCCCACTGATTACCACGTTGTCTAGGGTCGTAGGGTAGGCGATCTAATAAATCGCCTATACCTTCGAACCCGACCCAGTTTGGTCGATCATTAGGATCCGACCAAATACATTAGGTGACCATAGTAGGTAGGGAATAACCTTCCGAGGTTATACCCTATGGTCACATCGTTTAAGTAGTTGTATGATAGGTAGTTTATATGCCTTAGGTAAATTACCAGAATACCCTTTTCATGTATAATTGGTAATTAAGCATATGTAACCTAAACTTTTGTCACATAACTGATTATGTAACATGTTTAGGCATATAACACTTGTCATAGGACTAGTTAGGCGGTCCGAACGCGTTTCACGCGAACGACGCGTTAAAGTAGCATAAGCTACCTAAACGGGTCGTAATGGGTCGTAAGCAGTTAGGTTAAGTTTCATTTAGTATGTAGGCTTTGTTAAACCATATCACACGAGTCTCCACACTCGTTTGGTTTACAAACCCTAATGCTACCCAGTCTTCCGATTTAGGTCCGGTTATTTAACATAGTTACCTATATTATGTGTCGTTTGATTCCGAGATCTCTAGCACTGTTTGGTGGTTATCTTTAGACAACTGAGCAATCTCAAGTGAGTACATAGACCCCTCTTTTACTGTTTTCCAAACTGTTTTGGGGTGGAACACATGTGCCTACTTGTTACTTTCCTGCTTTCCTGTTTTCACATCATATACCGACTATGTTTGTTAGTACATTATAGTACATGATTTCATTATTTTTCTGCTATGTATGTTGACTGATAACATGCTAAGCACATTGATTTACATGACTTTTCTGCTATGTATGTTGACTGATAACATGCTAAGCACATTGATTTACATGACTTTTCTGCTATGTATGTTGACTGATAACATGCTAAGCACATTGATTTACATGACTTTTCTGCTTTGTATGTTAACTTAGCATACTTAGTACATCATTTTACATTGCATCTCTGTTGCATATGTTCCAGTAACATATGGACACATTGTTTTACAACTCTACCTTGTATGTTTACTCTAGCATACTAGGTACATTATCTTCATCTCATGCTTACATTTTGGTATGACATTTGGTTTGTTTAACGGGTCTATATAACATTCATTAACATTTGCTACGCCGCTCGGTAGTAGGTAGTGGTACCATAGGACTTGACAAATCCCGTTCCGGACATCCCAGGGAAAGGGGATGAAAGGAATGACCGAATCCGAATACATATTCTCTTGATAACTCACTTTTACATAGTTATCCGGCTGTCTCAAGGCTTGAATGTTTGCGTTTAACATACTGCATAAGTGTTTGTATCAGTAAAGCATGCATTATTCTACAAAAAATAACTTTGATTTAAACCAAGTTTTACTTCAATACTTTGTTTTGTTCATTTTTACTTATGGTTTAAGTAGTCTAAATTTTACTTACCATACATATCATTTTGGTTATACATTACTTGACTACTTTTGGACTATCAACATTTGACATGGTTTATACAAGGACTTTTGACTACTGGTTTAAACATAGACATTTGACATGGATATTTGACATAGACATTTGACTTGGATATTTGACATAGACATTTTGACATGATTTACATCTTGACATGAACATTTTACATTGTTTGGTTTGGTTTGATTAAGTGATTAAGTAACGATGCGTGTGTAATATGATACAAGCATGGTGGATACGCCGCTGGTACTTCCTATATATAAGTGTTTGTATGGTATTACATGTCGTCACGTTATTTGAATCATTTCAGTTTGAGACATAGAACATTTCATACAAATAACATACTTTTCACAAGACATTGATTTATAAACAACTTATCTTATACAAACACATTTTACTTGGTTATCCATTTAACCTTACATTTATTTATACTTATCATCTGATCTTATCGTTTTTCAAATGATTTAAAGACAAAGCAAATAACAAGGTTCATGACTAAACATTTTCTCAAACATAAGTCATGAATCTTATTTTCACAAAACCTATGTATCTCACAGGCATTTTTATGCTGACGTACCTATTTTCACATGTGTTTTTCAGGAGCTGTTGCATAAGATGACCAAGATACACATAGGCAGACTTGGGCTTTAGTGACAATAAAAGATGCAAGACTAGTTAATTATGTTGAAATTCCTTGTTTATTAAGACATTGTAACACTTTTAATCAATAAAACGAAACTTTAATATCCATGGTTGTGAAACATTAATTCTGTTACAACACTCCCCGATGTTTCCGCCACGTTTTGTATGTTCTACGTGGTCGGGGTGTGACAGAAAAGATGGTATCAGAGCTAATGGTTATAGGGAATTAGGTTATTAGTAATGCTTTGACCTAGTCTATAACCTTCTTAGGACCCTAACGCGAGTTTACTTGCGTTTAGTCATAAAACAATACCGTCACCTATCCTTAGGCGACGATCACAACAAGAACATAAATTTCAAAACCGCTTTGAAAACTAATCATCTGTTCTAGGATGATTGATTACTAGGTTTTGAACCCTCTATTGTAAGGTTTTGAACTCTCTATTATATGGTTTTGAACCCTTTGAGTTTTCAAAATCTCGTCAAGGTTTTGGGTTTTTAAAAATGTGAACACGTGCAAACTGGAAGGGTGAATGCCTGTATTCTGGGTTTTCTGGCTAGGCAAGCACTTCGTATACATCTCATCAGACGCGAGACCAGTTGTGCTTACCTGGGAATTCTTGGGATGAGTGTTCACTTATAGGCGAGCATGTCTTCGCGATACATTATTTTTGACCCATTTACTTTGATTAGTCACCGTCTCATTTGTTTGCCTTAGGTAACAAACAAATGATCGCAATCTTCATGCGTTATCATTCTGTTTTGATTGTCCAATAATCTTTCACCTGTTTCTCCCTATGCCTTTCTTTTTCTTCAAGAATGTCTCTTCATCACGATGACGCCCAGATATCTGAGCAAGCAGCCAAATTCGCTCAGCGAATAGGCGAAGTAGTCCTGAAGACTGTGGAATTAGCTACTGCCATGTATCGTCTCCTGGATGAAGCCACTCAAGAGTCACCAAGACAGGCAGGACCTAGTCAGGTGACAACACCATCAGCCAATAAACCAATCGAGGAATCAAAGACCATGGATGAACAACCCCCTAAGAAGTCAAAGAAGCGAAAGGCTTCTCAGAACTTCGCCATTGTCGCTCACAATGGTCAAGCCTTCCCCAACCAACCAGCTCAACCCCCTGCTAGGAAGTCATACAATGGAACTGCACTCTTGTGCAACCAATGTAACCTTCATCATCACCCTTGTGTGAAGTGCCGCAAATGTCAGATTTGTGGACTTATAGGTCATACAGCAAGGGTTTGCCCAACTACAGCTGTACCAAATCAAGCTGGCGACACTCCTGCTCAAGCTCGTTTCTCACGAGGGCTTTGCTATAACTGTGGCGAGATGGGCCATTTCCTAAGGGATTGCCCAAAGCTTGCTAAGGCAAATCTGACCCACGGATGAGCAGTTGGCCGAGTAGAAGATGTTGCTATCTTATGCTTTTGTTTCTTTCGTTTTCTTGATTGTGAAACAATCTGTCTCGTTCATAAATAAAAGTAGTTGTTCACAGATTCTGATGTACAATTGTAGTTACATATGTGTAGGATTTTCCTATGATACCTACATCAAGGAACTATGTTCCTTACAAACTACTCTTGTGATTCTCTCTTTCAGTTAATCTAGTCCGGCCCTACAAACCGGCCCTAACGGACGACAAATAAGTAAAACTGTATACAAGATTATATACAAATAATTTTCCCAAGTATAAAAAGGTTAATTTTGCCTCTGTGCATTTTAATCCAATTATAAAAGATATTTTGTGCCACGTGCATTCAAACCAATTTTCTTAAACTCTTTTCAAAATGAGTCAGTTGAGTGTATTTACCAGTGAAAACTGACGTATTTTCCAAAAAGGTTAAGTGACAGGTACTGAACAAAATTGGCTGAAAGCTCAGGGCGCTAATAAGGAATCTTGCAAGTTCTAGGCGTCTAAAGTCTGTTGAACAAATGATATGTTTAAAGATCCGCCTGTGGATCCTTTACTTTCCGTTGTAATACTGGATATTACTTTATATTCGGAATGTAATAATATTTATCTTTTGCTTCCGCTGTGCATTATATAATTGTGTTGTTTGACTATTATGTTGCCAACCACGTCACGATACTCCCCACCGGGCCCACCGGTGACACGTGGAAAGTCGGGGTGTGACAAAAATGGGAGCAGATCCCTGAACACTCCGAGTAGGGATAATATCCTGAGGTTGTGAAGAAGCTGGCATCCTTGGAGGAGGTGGCGGAAGCACTGAACCATTAGTAGCAGAAGTTGTAGCAGACACAGTGGAGGAGCTCATGTTTGATCTTGAGGCCATTGTGGACAATGTGGCAAAAAGTTTTGAAAACAGAAAACCGATTAACGATTTTACGAAGATTTTTAGTAAAGGTAGCACCACTTGCCCCACGGTGGGCGCCAAATTGTTTTGGTCAAAAATTACCGAAGCAATTTAGTGATCAAATTAGTTAAGTGAGGTAGTGTGCTAGAAACGAGTGTCGAAAATATGTTAATCAAATTAATTGTAAAAACAGTTTCAGGATACGGCTCGGGATATAAAGTTGTATCTATGATCAAACAATGAGCGAAAAAGTAAAGGTTGACACGTGATGTACGAGGAAAGCCCTTGATCAATCTAGATCTCCGGCACAAAACCTCGGGAGCTGACAATCGCAACTGCCTTGTTCTTCTATTACTTCAAATATCAGGATACAGTGCAGGATGTGGTGCTGATCAACTAGGTGTTACAATGTAATTTGAATACAAGTGTTTGTGTGTAGTGTTTGCAGTGAGCTAGAGAGCAAAAGTGTTCGAAAGTGTGTGTATAAGTTGCGTGCCTTAATCTGATCCGCCCCCATCTATTTATAGTAAAAGAAGTGTAACAAACTATCCTAATAAACCGGGATCCGGCGAATATTCCCCACTCGAACGTTGTAGACCTGGTCTTTCGGGTTCAACGTCTCTCACATAACAGATACGCCCGAGTCTTGAGGAGAAGAAGTCCATCTGACCGTTAGTAACCCATAGCCTCTAACCTGCACGTGGTTAACTCAATTAACCTCAGAATATCGCCCAGGATGTTAGCAATATCCTAATCCAGTATCCTGATCACAAGCAAACAACCAAAAGCAGGATATTAGTCAAGATATGTACGCTCAGAAAATGACCCATAACAAATATTAAGATATTTCATGTTAATATCGTAATATTATTATAATGTTGAATTATTTTCATACAAATATATGATACATATATATATAATATATCATAAAATTCCATAAAACATAATGTTACTAATACCTTATATATAAGCATATCATAACTGTGAGATGGGTAACACATATTGGAAATTCAAAATTTGTTAAATCATAATAAACATATTGAGATTTCATGTTCACAGGATAACACATATGATATTAATTTCCTAACATAAATATTTAAGGTTTAGGCATTGGAAGAACATCCAAAGGGCTTAAACCAGTGGCATAGCTCTGATACCACCTTCTGTCACAGCCCCCGACCCCATCCCGGGAGCGGGAGCCGCGAGCCTCAGAGCAGATGGTATCGGTGTTTATTAATTTGGCAGCGGAAAGTTTCATCAGGACCGTAGTTAGGAAATATTTTTATCAGAGTTGAACACCATAATGTTTAAAATAAATAAATGGGATAAAACCCAAGTTTTCTGTTATTATATTTATAATAACAAGTGGGACAAAACTCGATTTTCCTTTATGGTACATTTATAGGGAATAAACCCTAATTATTGAAAACAATTTCTCCTTTTTAATTAGGTAACTTTTATAGCCACTTTTCTAAGCCTTCAGTGCTCTCCAGCTGGCTTTTATTGGCTTCATACTACATTACCTGAAACACGTGTTTAAAACATTTTATCAGCAAGAAATACTGGTGAGTGAATCCCAGTTTAATCAAAACAAGTTTTATCATTATACAGTATTGAGAGCGATTACAATGTTTATATCTACACAATTACTCATTCAGTACTTGCCACTCGACCAGATCTGTGGCTATGGTCATATCACACATTGGCTAACCCATTGTCCAATTGTGAAGATTATCAAGTAATGTATACAAAACCCAATAATACCGGCAGTAATTGAAGAATTACAAAGACTCAATCACTGCTAATTACATTTTAAGATAATTAAGGTTTTGTAAAAACGGTGTACAAAAAGAGGATTACTGACATTGCTATTTTAGGTATTTCCCTTGTGACTTCCTGGTTATAATCTATTAATTAAAACAATGCACACGCGTTAGTATAATAATCCAATTTACATTAGTTATACCATCCCCGAAACTGAAACTACAACGACTACGTCGGGCAGAGCCACGACAGCCGTTACGGAGTACTAGATCAATCGGGCAGCGTATCTAATACGTAACCGGGGGTTATAATACTTACAACGAGGCAGAGCTTCGCTTATTAGGGGGTATTATACCCGGGAATTATTTCTATACTACAGAAATTGAGAGAAAGAATTTGAAAATGAACGGTTTGGACTGAAGGCCGATGCCTTCTATTTATAGTGCCCGATCGACGGTTTCTCTCGCCCCGCGAAGAAGAACAAGGGGGTCTTCGCGCCCCGCGAGAGATGGTAGGGCGGTTTGAGGGTTGCTGAGTCATCGACACGTGGCGGTACCGGGTGTTCTTCTGTCGTTGAGCTGTCGCGGCCCGCGACTAAGATAAACAAGGGCTTCGCGGCCCGCGAGCGACCCCTGTAATTTGTTTTATTTGTTATTTAATGAGATAAAGGTATTTTGAGGCCGGTTTTCGTATACGAGGTGTATTTTAGGATGTGTAGGGGTGCCAGGGGTATTTTAGAAGGTTTGGTATACTATTTAATAAAATATGTAATGCACTTGCATTAAGTATAGTAACCCAATTCAACTTTATCCCTACGTCACGAGACAGAACCCCAACGAACTTAGTCGGGCAGAGCCTTGACATTCGTTACGGGGCCGTACATCAATCGGACAGGGTATCAGTAATCAGGGGTTAAAACACTTAAAACAGGGCAGGGCTTTGGAGTATAATTGGTATAATATTTAAGAAAAGGAAAATTAGAATTTATAGAATGGAGGGCGATGAGAATGAAATGTGAGAAGTTGGATTTGCTCCAACCTTCCCTATATATACTATGTTTTTGACTTGGAGTTTAAGTTTCTTTTGATATTATCATACACGTACAACATACACGTATGATGAATTACATTTTAATTGTTAGTCAAGATTCCATTTCTTTCTTTTCATTTCAAATGTGAAGTAAACATCTAGTTAGTTAATATTATTTATTTTTATTAATTTATATATTGTAATTAATTTAATTGCTTCACCTATTTGGCACTTATAACTTCTAAAATATGACGTTTTATAAAACTATAAATATATTATTAGAACGAGAAAAATCTTATCTACATTTTGAACCAAGTTTCACTAAAACTGAGTAGGTTCAAATATAATGTATTTTTATTAATATGATTATTAAACGGTTCCTATGTTTGCCAAAATACCTTATATTTCTATCGGTCAACTTACCCATGATCTATTCGTGTAATAACTTTATTTTGAATTTAAAATTTTTGGGGAATGTTACATCTTCCCCACCTTGTTTTAAATCTCGTCCTCGAGATTTGGGCTATGGTATCTTCTTGGGGTTACTTCACGTCTTTTAGTTGGTTATCAAGGTGTCTGGGATAGAATCAAAAGATGAATATAAGGATATCATAGGATAATTGGAATTTAATGGTCTCAAAACACATTTTCAGGAATTGATGTTAACTGAATGAGATGAAATGAAATCAAAAGGGAGATTTGATAGGCATAGAATTCGAAATGCAATGATTTGTAGAAACAATAGGATTCAATGCTAGGAAAGAACTTACTTTGATCATCAATTGAGGGAGATTCTGAATCAATAATCTCAATTTGAGAATGGAAGTATGAAAAATGATTTGCCAATGATCAAACCGGAAATCAGTTACGTTTATTTAAATGGCAGGGATACACCGGATAATATAATAAAATTTAGGGTATCATTGTTTAATACATAATTGTATCAAGACTATTTGAATGATGAGTAAAACGAATGACGTATGATTAGGGTTTACTATTAGCACAGACTACAAATTTATACAGACACTGCAAGGCGTTGTAATGACTGAAAGAATTCAATGATTACGGTGACCAAATGAATTCACCGTTTTCGAAATTAACTGAAAGTTTTAAATGAAGTGAATCTGGATATTCAATTGATACGATGTTCAAATGAAGAAAGAAATGAATATTGTTGGATCAATTTAAAGATGAAAGAAATGTTGGAGGTACATTGAAATAGGAATACAAGTACTTTTATCTTAACATAAAATTGTATTAAGACTGGTTTAGGATAATGAATCAATAAATAGATAAATTTGTACCTCATGTGTGAAAATGAAATGAGTCCAAGTTTCAAAGAAATCACCACCGCAAGGTGTCGTGTTTTAACAAATGATACAATGAAATTGAAGATTTTAAACAAGTTTTGTATGTTTCAAATAATTAAATTACCTTGAATATGATTATCTCAATTCATCATATGGGATTTTGAATTGAATGTGTATTGTGAACAAGTTCAAACAATTGAGTTTGGTTTGGTGTAACACCACGTAAAAACGTGTCCAATTATGTAAAGACACGTGTCCTAAACTCTAAAGGTGTGAAAGATTTAGTTTGAAGGACTAAAGTTGACAAACAGTGAAACTATGAAACCACAGGGACTAAAAGTGTCAACATGCCAAACTTGTGCCTCTGAATGACCATACATGATGAATATATTCTTAAACGAGTGATTGATTGGATATAAGAAGCCATTTATGAAAATAATCGGAAGATTATTAAATTTCAAGGGTTAAACGTGTCAACATGTTGATTCTGACCTCTGAGTGACCTTTTAATGAAACCAAGGCTTCGAATTATTCAAATATACTCTTAAGAATAAGTGATATAAATTTCACGTGGTTTCAAGATCGTTAAGTATAATTTCAAGACTTTGGGCTATAAGTGTAAACTTGACGAAACTTGCTTTTATAGTGATATTTAACGAACCCGAGCCTAACGAAGTTTGTTTATATATCCTTGAGCCTCAACAATCTGACTACAAGGGCCTTATATGTTAAAAATGAGGTTATATAAGGTTTAAATGAACCAGGGACTAAAGCTGCCAAGTTACAAACTTGTTTTGCCAGTTAAACCAGCCCACGCGGCCCGCACAAGCCTCCTCTATGGCTTACGCGGCCCGCCTCAGCATGCCCAACTCAGAATTTGGCTGCCAGGTGCGGGTTTTGGCTGTTCCACCGCCATAGCCTAGATTGTATCGACCTAGGGAGCTATATGTCGGTTTATTTCATCAACTAGGACACCTGGGGTGATTCTAGGATGCCCCATAACAGATGTGATTGATCCATGATCATGCAAAGTAGTATATAAGGACATTAGTTCTTGAGTTCCTATGCACACATGCAACCATTTTCTATTCTACAACTTCTGGAGCTTGCTTAGGACAAGGAGAAGATTATCAAGTGTAGAAAAGACAGCTAGGACCATTAGTAAACCTCTAATTACTTGCTTAGTCGTTTTATTTAGCTTAATTACTTAGAAGTCAAACTTGTCGTAAATTAAGTTTGACTTTCGTTTTAATTACATATGGACCAGCCACTGGTTAAATTGAAAGTGGTTATGGGACCATATTAAGGTAGGTGATTAACCCTTAAAAGGGCACCTCCTAATTATCTCGTTTGACTAGTCAATTGTCGGGTCAAAGTAGTTTGACAAAAAGTCAAACTGGGCAGAATGTTTGTAAATAACTAAAATTAATACATCAGAGTTTCTAAATTATATTTTTAACATTCTAATGACTTGGTAATTAATATCAAAACATGTTTTAACAGTCCTAACCCGGCAATTAATAATCTAAGGTCAGTTTATAACCGAAAGTCGCAAAAGCTTGACTTTTGCTTTGACTTTCAGTTCTGACCCATTTAAGCTTAATTCTCCCATGATTTAAGCTTCCATTAGAACCACATTACTTAGTATTATAACCTTCTAGAGTTATATTGCATGGTGCCTAATGGTTTGAATTATATGCACTTGATCGTAATTATGCTTAAAAATGCCATAAACGCCCTTTTGACACACAACTGAGATTTTTAGCAATGTGAATGGACTAACACCATTTCTACTGATATTTAGACATGTCCTGAAAATTTGACATCAGTTTGAGGTCTAGAATAGGAGATATGCTCATTAGCGTAATTAGAAAGTTTTTTATTAATTAAATGGCGTAATTAGCATACAGCCTATCTAAAACCAATTTTCGACACCAAACTTTTTGTCTACTGATATAAAATAATATTTTGGGATTTTTGAATATTTTTTATTTATTTTTAGGCTGAGCATAACATAGGATTATAGCTTGATTTCGGTAATTGTCGGTTTTACCCTTTTCATGCATAAAATGAGTTTTACATAACATTTTGATGTCAAATTTTTTGCTACTGATTTTATATGATAAATAAAATATTTTGAACTTTATAAACTAATCAAAAATTCAGATTTCCTATTTTAACCCGAATATCCCTTAAAACCAACTTTTAAGCGTTTTTATCACCTAGTATGGGTCAAAACTATTTTTGGCATATAAAACTTATTACCCACTGATGTTTTAAACTAATTTATATAATTAAATAGTAAGCCAAAGTTTTTAAACTCAGAAGTGTATTTTGACCTTTAAAGCCTATGTGAAATTACCAAAATGCCCTTACGGTGCATAGTTTGGTTATATAAGATAAATTTCACATATATAAAATACCCTACTGATATAACCTACTAAAAATATATATTTTTACTAATTAAATCAGACCTGAAACTCAGTTTCACATTTAAACTCTTTTATGGACATTAAAATTACCAAAATGCCCTTATGGGACTTATTTTGGTTTAAATTACTTTTTGGGCATATATGTTAACATCTTACTGATGTATTAACATATTTTGAGCATAATAATGATTAAGACCTGTATATAATTTTAATTGGTTACCCGATACGCGTTTATGCGTTCGGATCGGTTTACGTGACTAGTTTACGTAAAATAGCCGAAATAGACTTAACCTTATCATTAAATTCTCATTTTCCAGAATGTGTTTAGTTTACCCATATTATACAAGTATCCAAGCTTGTCGGGTCTAAACCACAATCTATTCCAGACTCCGCTTTATCTAGCGTTTAGAACCGTAAGGTTTCCTTCTAGCTAGCCGGTCTAAGTATTTGACTTAATTAAAGACCCGTTAGCATCCTAATAGGTTAATAAACCTTCTATACAGATTAAATAGCTTCCGGTAGAAGGTGCCTTCAAAAAGCTTTAGGATTTTACTGCTAGCATCAGGTAAATACTTTTAACTTATTTTCCCTTATACGGGCTTGGGATACGGTATATTAATACCGCTTGGTCGGGTGTGAGATCATTTAATCGGATTGTGATTTAATAAATCTGCATAACCCGTTTTAATCTGTTTTGTTTGATAATATAAACATTGGGGGTTAACGACCGTGTCCTGGATATCCTCGGCTCATTTCATTTGAAAAAGGCCACGACCTATGCACGGGGTGTAGGCATACACCTGACAGATGAAAATGCTAAAATATAAACCCACATGTTGGGGATAACCCCTTTGTGGGTTCTATAAGTGGTGAGTCGGTTAATCACGATCGGCTTCCAACCGGCCCCAATTGTATGACAAACATATAAATCTGTATACAAGATTATAATTAAATAATTGTCCCAAGTTATAAAAGATTTGTGCCATGTGCACTAAAATCAATTTTCATAAATGTTTTCAAAAGAGTCAGTTAATTGTATTTACCAGTGTAAACTGATGTATTTTCTTAAAGACTGATTTGACAGGTACCTCTCGTAATAGGTTGGAGCTATTAGGTGTCATAAGAGGATTTTGCAAATCCATAGATACCTGAAGTCTGTTATTTTGTTTCTTTGTATTTATTTATGATCTGCCTGTGGATGTTATTTGTCACACCCCGATTTCCACGTGTCACCGGTGGGCCCGGTGGGGGAGTATCGTGACGTGGTTGGCAACGTAATAGTCAAACAACACAATATAATAATGCACAGCGGAAGCAAATTTAAAATAAGATACAACCGAATTTATTTATTGTAAACAAAGTCACAATTATCCGGTGTTTATCCACAGTAGGATCGAATAAAAACATTGTTTATGGTTCAACAGACTACGGCATCTTAAGTTTGCGAGACTTCTAGTGATGCTTAGGAGACTCCCAGCCTATTTCGCCTAGTACCTGCATTTAATCTTTTTGGGAAAATACGTCAGTTTACACTGGTAAATACATTCAACTGACTCATTTATAAAATGATTGAAAATTTGTTTGGATGCACATGGCATAAACATTTTTATTAACTTGGGAGAATTATTTAATATTATAATCTTGTGAACGATTTACATGTTACTTATGCGTTCAGTAGCCCGGAACGTATTCCGGGTTAAAGATCAATAGACACACCACTTATGTGAGTTATACACGGGAGTACGCCTACACCCCGTGCTCAGGTCGTGGCTATCTCGTAAGATAATGCCGAGGATATCCGGGACATGGTCATTAACCCCCCAAAGGCTGTAAAGTAAACACATCTGTTTAAAACGAGCCGATCAAATTATTCAATTAACCACTAAGCGTGGAAGATTTGATGCTCGATCAAGCGGTACGCTATGTACCGTAACCCAAGCCCGTATAGGGAAAATAAGTTAAAAGTATTTACCTTGATGCAAAGTATAGTCACAATAATCAAATAGAAGGTAGCTTTTACTGTTTCTCCTAATCTGGAACGAAGGTTAATTATAACCTATTAGAATCCTAGTGGGTCTTTAATTATGCTTAAGCTTAGACCGGCTAGTTTCAAAGATATGGTTCGTACGCACTATTAAGCGAAAACCGGATAGAATGTGATTCAGACCCGACAAGTTTGAAGACTTGTTTAATATGGGTTCATTATTCACATTCTGGATTTTGAGATTAAACTGATAAGGTTTGACCCGTTTCGGCTAATTTATGTAAACTTGTTACATAAACCGCGCCGAACGCGTATTATGCGTAACGGGTATCCGTAAGAGCCATATACAGGTTTCCTAAGTTAATATGCTTCAATTATGTTGTAACATCAGTAGGATGTCTTTCGTTATGCCCCAAACTAATTTAAACACAAACCATGCCCCGTAGGGGTAGTTTGGTTATTTTAAAGTTTGTAAAAGAGTTTAATTGTTTAACTGAGTTACAGGTCTGATGTAAACAGCAAACATACTCATTTTGATGGGTTATAACAGTAGGCTAAGGCATATATGTGAAATTTATCATATTTAACCAAACTATGCCCCGTAGGGGTATTTTGGTAATTTCACATAAGCCGAAAAGCTCAAAAACGAAGTCTGAGTTTATTAACCTTTGCTTACTGTTAGAATATCATATTTTGCCTCATATATCAGTAGGTATCAACCCGGGTATGTCCAATATGATTCTAAGACATACTATGCGTCAAAAACGCTAATTATGGCGATTAAAGGCCATTTCCGGGTTCTATACTTAAATCTGATATTTTTATATTTCCAGAAGGCTTAAAATAATTTATTAATCATATGTGATCATTAGCAAAAGGTTTGGAGTCGTTTAGATAAGTAAAACTCATTTTATGGCCCGTAAGGGCAAAACCGACAATTACCGGATTAAGCCTACGACTACTAGTTATGCTCAGCCTAAAATTAATTAAAAATCTTTAAAAATCCCAAAATAATATATAACATCAGTGGGTAAAAGATTTGATATCAAAAAGTATGTTTAACTAGGCTATACGCTAATTACGCCATTTTATTAACATAAAGCTTTAATTTAGCGACAATGAGCATAACTATTACTCTACAAGTCAAACTGATGTCAAACTTTGCATACAAGTCTAAATATCAGTAACTAAGGATTCTACACTTTTACATTTTCATAAATCATGATTTAAGGTAATAAGGGCATAACGGTCCAAGTATGAGCATTTAACGGAAACTTGCATATAAATTGGATAACTAGTGAACCAAGGTGTATGATCACAGAGGGTTGTTCTAACATGTATCCTAATCCAATTTAAGCTCTGTGGCATTTCTAAAATATGCCCAAACGGGTCAGAACTGAAAGTCAACCGAAAAGTCAAACTATGTGACTTTCGGTTCCGAACCGGGTCTAAACAGGAAATAGTCGGGTTGAACAGGTTTGAACATGTTATTACACTAATTACTAAGTTATAACACTAATCAAACAGGTTATATATGATCTAGATAGCTAATTATGCATAAAAGACATTTTAAGCAATATGTTGACTTTTTAAGTAAATGTTTGACCCGACATTTGACCTGTTTAGGATGGTGATCAGGGGAAACCCTTTTGGGGTTTTATTACCCACATAAATACCATTCTAAAACTACTTTTAATTTGAGATAAGACTGAGTCATTAGTGACTAATCTCGAAGTCAAACCGTAATTACGACGGTTTGACTTTTAGCTAATTAACTAAGCTAAACATAACCAAATAAGAACTAGCAGACTTACAATAGTCCAATGCACGAATTTTGATCAGAAGGGAGAGTTCCTTAGCTCCAGGAATGCTCCAAGGATCAGTTGTAAGTGTGAAGAATGAATGTGCAACATGTTGGGCTTTATATAGTGAAGAACTCACCATGATTGGTTGACAACTCACTCTAAGACTAACCACAATTCGTTTACACATGTCCCTAAGGTCTAGGAACATTTTAGGGGTCGTTTACAACTGATAAAAACCGAACAAACAGGTCACAATCGCGAAATAACCTGCTGCAGAAGGTTTCTGATGCTGGGCACTACCTTACGGACCTCAACCTTGTGGAGGTTACGGTCCGTAAGCTTCACATCAGCCACTATTTTTGACTTTTCTTTGGTGCTTTGCAAAGGTGAACCCATTATCCGACTTTGTGACCTCAAATAACAACTTAGGGACCTCATAAAGTGTCTAGTACAGTTCCTTACCCTACCATTTGCATTTGCTTGCTTAGATTCCAAAAACAAGACCCGAAAACCAAGTGTTACCATTGCTTTTTCTTAGTAGGATCACATCATGCATTTGGGGTCCTATTATAATCAATAGTTTCTGTACCGAGGGTATAAAAGATGGATATAACATTTAATCGGGTCTTGGGATTTATACTTGAGGTCGTTCAGAGGTAACAATTTAACATGACGCCACTTTAATCCTACCGAAACATCTTTATTAAATCCGGGTTTTTCAACGCGTTTTGTCTTACATGACACGTGTCATTTTATTATTAAACCCGAAATTTTCGAGGTGTTACATTATTACATTCCAGTCTGTATATTCTTTCACTCGAACACTCAGACATTATGGTTTGTAATAGTTTATTCACCAAGCCTTCCGTTGTGCTATTATATTGTTTGTATTGACTATGATGATATCAACTACGTCACGATACTCCCCGCCGGGCCCACCGGTAATTTGTGGAAATATTGGGGTGTGACAGGTTGGTATCAGAGCCAACATTGAGTGAATTAAACACTAACCTTTTGTGTTTAATCTCAATGACACAATAAGCACAATTCTTAGACTTCCGAGTCTAGGCTAATGACCTTGGATTTTACTCTTAACTTTCCATTTTATTGTTTATATTATATTTACTTGTTTTGACAGGTTACCACTTGGAAAAATGCCTCCACGAGTGAGAGGAAAAGGCAAAGGACCAATGCGTGGAGGACCGTCTGGCCACGCGGGACCCTCCCACCGACGTACACCATCCGATTCTCTCTCTGGCTCAGACTCAAGGGACAATTGGAGCCATAGCTTCAAACCAGCAAGACATTCTGTCTCACTTGGATCCTCGCCATCTGACCCTCCTTACTTTGGGTTACCCATTCCTATTGAACCCCAACATTCCCATCATTCGCAGGGATCACATCACTCAAACCAATCACACCACTCCTTTCAATCTCATCCTTTTCATCACTCAGATTCTACCTACTCTCCAACTCAGTTTAATTCCAATGCTTACGTCAACGACATTTTGGGCTTCAATCCACTAGGACCCGAGGATCATTTTTTGCAGGAAATGGAGATGGACGATGACCCGGACCCTGAATTGCAAACTGGAACACCGGGCCACCCTATTAGCATATCGAGTGGTTCACCTTATGAAGGATCATCGTACCGAGGTCCTAATTCGTATGCTGAGAAAATGGCTCAGTATGATTGGTTCTTTACCCCTTCATACCATAATTCTCCAGCCCAACCTCCCTTGGTTGAACCACAACTTCAAGCTGTTACCCCACCACCCTTACCAGTTGAGGAACCACCTCAACAGCCTCCCGAGCCGCCAAGGAGAAAGAGAAATGCTTGAATGTCTGTACGTGGGGGACCACGGTTTGCATCCCATTTGACCTTAACAAAAGGTATATGCTTTCTCCGAAGCTTTCTTACCTGTCGATCTTCAATCGACAAAGGTTTTTCAACAAATTTTAAGCTCGCGTCTATCTGCACATCTGTATGTGGCATGACATGTGTTTCGTCAGCGGAACACTTCTTTAGATTGCAGATGTGGAACACGTTGTGAATTCCACTGAGCTCTTCTGGTAATTTCAACTTATAGGCAACTGACCCGACACGTTCGATAACCTCGAAAGGTCCTATGTATCTCGGGCTTAGTTTGCCTTTCTTACCAAACCGCATCACTCCTTTCCAGGGTGACACTTTAAGTAGGACTTTTTCACCTACTTCGAAGTGAAAATCCTTACGACTTGGATCCGCGTAACTCTTCTGCCTATTCCGGGCAGCTTGGAGATTGTTACGAATCTGGACAATCTTGTCCGTCGTTTCGAATACGATCTCTGGTCCTGATAACTGGACTTCTCCAACTTCCGCCCAACAAACTGGCGATCTACACTTTCTACCGTATAATGCCTCGAAAGGCGCAGCCTTTATGCTGGTATGGTAGCTATTGTTGTAGGAGAATTCGATCAATGGTAGGTTCTTATCCCAGCTACCTTCCAATTCGATCGCACACGCACGTAGCATGTCTTCTAACGTTTGAATTGTACGCTCACTCTGACCGTCAGTCTGAGGATGGTAAGCCGTACTAAAGTTCAAACGTGTGCCCAAAGATTGCTGGAAGCTCTTCCAAAAATGTGACGTGTACCTAGTATCTCTATCAGAGATAATAGCTACAGGTATGCCGTGTAAGGCTACAATCTTATCCACGTATAATTGGGCTAACATGTCGGAGCTATAAGTCTCCTTGATGGGTAAGAAATGAGCTGACTTAGTCAGTCTGTCAACTATAACCCATATTGTATCATTGCCTTTCCTTGTCTTGGGTAACTTGGTAATAAAATCCATAGTTACCATTTCCCACTTCCACGTAGGAAGTTCAGGCTGTTGTAGCAAACCTGACGGTTTCTGATGCTCAGCTTTGACTTGCGCACATGTCAAGCATTTTGCTACATGGGCGGCTACAGACTTTTTCAAGCCTATCCACCAATAATTTGCCTTTAAATCCTGGTATATCTTATCAGCTCCAGGATGAACGGAGTATTTGGAACTATGGGCTTCTTGGAGGATGACATCACGAAGTCCTCCAAATATTGGAACCCATATTCGTCCGTTTAACCGTAAAATTCCGTCCTTGCTAAGAGTTAACTGCTCCTCAGTCACTCCTAACTTTTCATTAGGATAGTTAGCTTCCAACACAGCTTCCTTCTGTGCAGCTAACACCCTTTCTATCAAACTGTTCTTTATCTCCATACGCTTGGCGTTAATGCGAATGGGTTTAACCCTTTCCTTTCTGCTCAAGGCATCAGCGACTACATTCGCTTTGCCGGGATGGTATTTGATTTCACAATCATAATCATTCAAAGTTTCCATCCAACGGCGTTGCCTCATGTTTAATTCTTTCTGGTTAAACAGATGCTGGAGGCTCTTGTGATCAGAAAAGATCACAAACTTGATTCCATAAAGATAATGCCTCCACAGTTTTAGTGCGAACACAACGGCACCCAATTCCAAGTCATGGGTGGTGTAATTCTTTTCGTGCACCTTTAACTGTCGTGATGCATAGGCAATCACCTTGCCTTTCTGCATAAGCACACACCCCATGCCAGTGTGTGATGCATCACAATAAACTACAAATTCTTCAGCGCCTTCAGGTAAGGTAAGCACAGGAGCGTTGCTCAACTTTTGTCTCAAGATATCAAAGGATTCTTGCTGCTTAGGGCCCCAAACAAACTTAACCTTCTTCTTAGTTAAGGAGGTTAGGGGTGCAGCAATCCTTGAAAAATTTTTAATAAAACGCCGGTAATATCCTGCCAATCCCAGGAAGCTACGAATTTCTGTTGGCGTCTTTGGCTCTTGCCAGTTCATTACTGCTTCAACCTTAGCGGGATCCACCTGGATACCACGCTCACTGACCACATGTCCAAGAAATTGGACTTCCCTAAGCCAAAATTCACACTTGGAGAATTTGGCATAGAGCTTCTCTTTATGCAGAAGTTTGAGAATACATCGAAGATGTTTCTCGTGGTCAGCTTTGTTCTTAGAATAAATGAGGATGTCGTCGATGAAAACGATGACGAATTTATCTAAGTGCGGCTTGCAAACGCGATTCATGAGATCCATGAACGCAGCCGGTGCATTGGTGAGCCCGAAAGGCATCACTAGGAACTCGTAGTGACCGTAACGAGTTCTAAATGCAGTCTTGTGTACGTCTTCATCTTTGACCTTCAGCTGATGGTAGCCTGACCTCAAATCTATCTTTGAGAAGTAACTTGCCCCTTGCAATTGATCGAACAGATCGTCGATTCTGGGCAGAGGATATCTATTCTTGATCGTGACTTTATTAAGCTCACGATAGTCGATGCACAGACGCATCGACCCATCCTTCTTCTTGACAAATAAGATTGGCGCTCCCCAAGGAGATGAACTAGGTCTAATGAAACCCTTAGCCAGCAATTCATCTAGCTGCGTCCGCAACTCCTTCATTTCCGTGGGTGCCAATCTGTATGGAGCTCTAGCAACTGGTGCCGCTCTGGGGATGATATCGATCCTGAATTCCACTTGTCTATCTGGTGGTAAACCAGGTAGATCTTCGGGAAACACTTCTGGGTATTCCGAGATGACAGGGATGTCTTCTATCTTCGGTTTAGGCTCATCAATAATCACCTGTGCCATGTAGATGACACATCCCTTCTTCATACACTTAGAAGCCTTGAGCATAGTCACCTGCTCAGGCAGTCCATACTGGGTATCACCCCGAATGGTAAGTGATTCACCAGACTGAGTCTTTATTACCACCTGTTTCTGGTTGCAGACGATTTGGGCCTGGTTATGAGATAACCAGTCCATACCCAGAACTATGTCAAAACCAGCCAATTTAAACGGAAGTAGAGACAGAGGAAAAGAATGGTTCTTAATGGATATAGCACATCCATCTAACATAGTAGAGACGGTTTCTATGGTACCATCTGCTAACTCTACCTCATAGTTTACTTTTAGGGTTTTGACAGGTAAATTTAATAATTCACAGAATTTATGATCTACGAAGGACTTATCTGCGCCTGAATCAAAAAGTACTCTTGCAAAAACATCATTTACAAGGAAAGTACCTGTTATGACGTTATCATCATGCACAGCCTCCTTCGCATCCATCCTGAAGACTCTGGCATTAGTCTTCTTAGCCTCCTCAGGCTTCTTATTGTACTTTGGGCAGTTAGTCTTTATGTGGCCCTTTTCGTTGCAACGGTAACACGTTGCATCTTTCATCTTCTTGCAGTCCAAGGTTTTGTGTTCCTTGGACTTGCACAAACCACAAGCAAAAGACCTTGACTCGTTATTCGAGCTTGATTCGAATCTGCACTTTCCAAAGTGTTGTTTCTTGCAAGTTTTGCATGTGGGCTTCTCTCCAGAACGATGCCCATCCTTCTTCGAATCCGACCCCTTCTTGTGATCACTGCTCCCACGGTGCTTCTTGTTCGACCTACGCGAACCGTCATCATCATGCTTCCTCTTCTCGGCCGCCTTATTCCTCTGCGATCTCTGCCGGACCGCATCCAGTGTGAGGGATAAGGAAAGGTCAGTTACAGACCTGAAGGTAACTGGCCGAGAAGCTTTGACACTGGCCTTGATCTCGGGCTCTAATCCACCAATAAAACGAGCGATCCTTTTAGGCTCCGGGGTTACCAGATAAGGTACCAACCGGGATAGTGTATTAAAGCTTGTCAGATAAGCTTGACAATCGAGGTTCCTCATAACCAGTGATAGGAAGTCATATTCTATCTTTTCCACCTCATGTTGAGGGCAGAAATTTTCTTTGATCAGTGCAATGAATTGATCCCACGTCATGCTATACAACGGGATCTTTCCTGAGGCCTCCATCAGAGATCTCCACCAAGCTAACGCCTCACCCTTGAAGGACTGTGAGACAAATTTAACCACATCACCTTCAGCGCATCCGCTGATGTCCACGACCGTGTCCATTTCATCCAGCCACGTCATGCAGTCTACGGCTCCTTTTTCTCCCGTAAAATCCCTGGGTTTACAAGATACAAAGTACTTATATGTTCAACCCTTGTTACGGTGTCCCTGATGCAGTACCAACTGCTGAGATGGATTACTTTGGTGGTTGGTGGACTGGCGATCATCATCGTTTTTCTTTGGTCCATCCTTTTTGGGAGGAGGTTTGTTATGAGCCTCAGAATGGGTCCTTGGCTTTGACTGTGACACAGAGTGGGTCCTACTCCGAGTACCACTGTATTCGTCATATTGTCTATCCAAAGCTTGTGTGATAGCTCCGTCTATGATTGCTTTTAGTTCAGCACCCGTTAATGTAATCTGGGCGTTTTCATTCGGCTCCACCGGATGGCTATTGCCTTCATTGGAGTCAGCCATTTGTATTGAACTGTTGCAGAAAACAAGGTCAATATTTTATTTGGGATTTTATTATGGAATTACCCCTTAGGGTAATTCGTTAACCATGGTAAACAGAGACCATATTTGGTTAACTTATTAATCGCATTAATTTAGGATTTTAATTAAAATTTATCCTAAACATAAACAATAACAATATATATTAGCACATATGGCTTAGTCACATGGACAAATTTTTAAATTATATGCTATGATTTCGGAGAATCAAGGCTTTAAGGTTTGAACCTAGTTCATTATCTATATTTGACAGGGAGTCTATGCTACCACTGTCTTTTGGCTCATATGGAAATGAGCAAGGCCCGTAGGCATCATATTATCAACGTATGGTACAATATGATCATCTTAATTGATGATGTAGACCCAGGATTCAGAGATCATTAAACTGGGTTTTGGAATCTTCTAAAGAATCCTTATACAAATGTGATTTTTAACGAAATCACTTCTGCCAGGAGTGTTAACATGTTTTAAGATGTTAACAGGAATTTGAATCTTTTAAACAGGTTTTACCACCTTGACTCGGTCTTATATTTGACACTAAGCTAGGTTTTACCTTTTAAGATTCTTAATTTATAATTACATAGGCAGATAAAAAAAAGAAATGATTTTAATTTATTTATTTCATTTATTATTTATATATGCGCATAATGGCAACATGAAATTTATAAAATAACCATTCCATTAATTCATTTAGAATATTACACATTTGCCCTAAACGGGTCTTCAAATTTCAAACTTACCCTCGTAGGGTCAACAGATACTTACCCTCGTAAGGGTTAAATAACACACATGCCCACGAAGGGGCTAAATATAATACATGTCCACGCAGGGACTACTTATTCAAACCACACACACCCACTTAGGGTTTAAAACAAACAAGCATGCCCACGCAGGGGCTTAACAATCAACTACACCCACGCAGGGGCTTATACATCAGCGATGGAAGAACCTAACGATTCTTCTTGTTCTTCCCCTTGATCAGACCCATCAGTCCTTGGAGGAATGTTTGCCTTTCCCTTCGTTCTTCATGTGCTTCCCGTTCCACCTGCTCCAACCTATGCAAAATTTCCTCCCTATTTGGAGAAAATCGTGGTGGCTGCGACTGCGTCCTTATGATGGGCCTAGGTGGTATCGAGTATCCCTGTGTTGGGTAACTCACCCCCCAAGGATCCCCATAAGGTCCTTGCGTGCCATAGTTCGCTGCTACCGAGTATGGATCAGCCTCTCCATAACCGTAGTTATGATGTGTTGGTGGCTCAAACGGGTTGTAGCCCATACCACCCGGGTATGCTGGTATCGGGTTTTCAAAACCCATTGGAGGCGGCTGCTGAAAAGCTGGTTGCGAAGGCCCACCCATTTGTGGGTCCTCATAGTGCGGTGGGTAGTGACTAGCACTTGACTGTCGCGGGGAATCGAAAGTGAAGCCCCCCGGTCGCACAGATATGCGAGCACCGGTTCTCCTACGCCTTGGCGGTTGAGGAGGTGCTGGCTGAACTGGTGGCGGTGGAGGTGGTGGCGTAACTGCCACAAAGCGATGATCCTCTGAAGAATCTTGATGATGCGGCTGTGGTTGTGGCTCCTGTTGCTGATGATACGGCTGCTGCTGGTGCTGCCCATGTGACGACGAGTGGTGTGAGGGTGTATAATACCACTGTTGCTGATCAAATAGAGCCTGGAAGCTATCTGGACCACCATAGGGTGATCCGTGGAAAGACGAACCATCCGAGATCTCAATCGGGTGGTTCGGAGTGCCGCTCGCAGGCATGACGGGGTCCGTATCCTCGTCCATGTCGTCGGCTTGATCACCGGAGAAGTGATCGTCAGGCCCAAGTGGGTTGAAACCCACGGGTTCTTGCAAATAATCGGCCGGGTTAAACTGGCCTCTAAAGACAGGTGTGGGGTCCCCATAGGAATGATGGGACAAAGACCTTTGTAGAGGTACATATGAAGGTTGTGTGTTGTGAGGTTCATATGGGTTAAGTGCGGGCGGTGTCGAGCTATGCGAAACCGACCGTCTGGCCGGTTCAACCTGGTTTCGCCGGTTTCGGCGAGGGTCTTCGCTTTCCGTAGCCGTCGGAGCCCTTGTATTTGATGGTCCTGCCTCGTGATCATTGGGGGCGGCTGTCGGCCCCTTACCGCGTCCCCGTGTTCGGAAGAATCTTGGCGGCATTTTCGATATTCCTGTCGATAAAGCATGAGATAATAATACAAAGATATATGCAAAATTTAAATAAAGGACAACACAATCAATAGTGGAATTTGTCCTATGTTATAAGTCTAGACTCAAAAGTTTAGATATGTGCAATTGTGTAACTGAGATTAAACACAAAAGGCTAGTGTTTAATTCACTCAGTGTTGGCTCTGATACCAACCTGTCACACCCCGATTTCCACGTGTCACCGGTGGGCCCGGTGGGGGAGTATCGTGACGTGGTTGGCAACGTAATAGTCAAACAACACAATATAATAATGCACAGCGGAAGCAAATTTAAAATAAGATACAACCGAATTTATTTATTGTAAACAAAGTCACAATTATCCGGTGTTTATCCACAGTAGGATCGAATAAAAACATTGTTTATGGTTCAACAGACTACGGCATCTTAAGTTTGCGAGACTTCTAGTGATGCTTAGGAGACTCCCAGCCTATTTCGCCTAGTACCTGCATTTAATCTTTTTGGGAAAATACGTCAGTTTACACTGGTAAATACATTCAACTGACTCATTTATAAAATGATTGAAAATTTGTTTGGATGCACATGGCATAAACATTTTTATTAACTTGGGAGAATTATTTAATATTATAATCTTGTGAACGATTTACATGTTACTTATGCGTTCAGTAGCCCGGAACGTATTCCGGGTTAAAGATCAATAGACACACCACTTATGTGAGTTATACACGGGAGTACGCCTACACCCCGTGCTCAGGTCGTGGCTATCTCGTAAGATAATGCCGAGGATATCCGGGACATGGTCATTAACCCCCCAAAGGCTGTAAAGTAAACACATCTGTTTAAAACGAGCCGATCAAATTATTCAATTAACCACTAAGCGTGGAAGATTTGATGCTCGATCAAGCGGTACGCTATGTACCGTAACCCAAGCCCGTATAGGGAAAATAAGTTAAAAGTATTTACCTTGATGCAAAGTATAGTCACAATAATCAAATAGCAGGTAGCTTTTACTGTTTCTCCTAATCTGGAACGAAGGTTAATTATAACCTATTAGAATCCTAGCGGGTCTTTAATTATGCTTAAGCTTAGACCGGCTAGTTTCAAAGATATGGTTCGTACGCACTATTAAGCGAAAACCGGATAGAATGTGATTCAGACCCGACAAGTTTGAAGACTTGTTTAATATGGGTTCATTATTCACATTCTGGATTTTGAGATTAAACCGATAAGGTTTGACCCGTTTCGGCTAATTTATGTAAACTTGTTACATAAACCGCGCCGAACGCGTAATATGCGTAACGGGTATCCGTAAGAGCCATATACAGGTTTCCTAAGTTAATATGCTTCAATTATGTTGTAACATCAGTAGGATGTCTTTCGTTATGCCCCGAACTAATTTAAACACAAACCATGCCCCGTAGGGGTAGTTTGGTTATTTTAAAGTTTGTAAAAGAGTTTAATTGTTTAACTGAGTTACAGGTCTGATGTAAACAGCAAACATACTCATTTTGATGGGTTATAACAGTAGGCTAAGGCATATATGTGAAATTTATCATATTTAACCAAACTATGCCCCGTAGGGGTATTTTGGTAATTTCACATAAGCCGAAAAGCTCAAAAACGAAGTCTGAGTTTATTAACCTTTGCTTACTGTTAGAATATCATATTTTGCCTCATATATCAGTAGGTATCAACCCGGGTATGTCCAATATGATTCTAAGACATACTATGCGTCAAAAACGCTAATTATGGCGATTAAAGGCCATTTCCGGGTTCTATACTTAAATCTGATATTTTTATATTTCCAGAAGGCTTAAAATAATTTATTAATCATATGTGATCATTAGCAAAAGGTTTGGAGTCGTTTAGATAAGTAAAACTCATTTTATGGCCCGTAAGGGCAAAACCGACAATTACCGGATTAAGCCTACGACTACTAGTTATGCTCAGCCTAAAATTAATTAAAAATCTTTAAAAATCCCAAAATAATATATAACATCAGTGGGTAAAAGATTTGATATCAAAAAGTATGTTTAACTAGGCTATACGCTAATTACGCCATTTTATTAACATAAAGCTTTAATTTAGCGACAATGAGCATAACTATTACTCTACAAGTCAAACTGATGTCAAACTTTGCATACAAGTCTAAATATCAGTAACTAAGGATTCTACACTTTTACATTTTCATAAATCATGATTTAAGGTAATAAGGGCATAACGGTCCAAGTATGAGCATTTAACGGAAACTTGCATATAAATTGGATAACTAGTGAACCAAGGTGTATGATCACAGAGGGTTGTTCTAACATGTATCCTAATCCAATTTAAGCTCTGTGGCATTTCTAAAATATGCCCAAACGGGTCAGAACTGAAAGTCAACCGAAAAGTCAAACTATGTGACTTTCGGTTCCGAACCGGGTCTAAACAGGAAATAGTCGGGTTGAACAGGTTTGAACATGTTATTACACTAATTACTAAGTTATAACACTAATCAAACAGGTTATATATGATCTAGATAGCTAATTATGCATAAAAGACATTTTAAGCAATATGTTGACTTTTTAAGTAAATGTTTGACCCGACATTTGACCTGTTTAGGATGGTGATCAGGGGAAACCCTTTTGGGGTTTTATTACCCACATAAATACCATTCTAAAACTACTTTTAATTCGAGATAAGACTGAGTCATTAGTGACTAATCTCGAAGTCAAACCGTAATTACGACGGTTTGACTTTTAGCTAATTAACTAAGCTAAACATAACCAAATAAGAACTAGCAGACTTACAATAGTCCAATGCACGAATTTTGATCAGAAGGGAGAGTTCCTTAGCTCCAGGAATGCTCCAAGGATCAGTTGTAAGTGTGAAGAATGAATGTGCAACATGTTGGGCTTTATATAGTGAAGAACTCACCATGATTGGTTGACAACTCACTCTAAGACTAACCACAATTCGTTTACACATGTCCCTAAGGTCTAGGAACATTTTAGGGGTCGTTTACAACTGATAAAAACCGAACAAACAGGTCACAATCGCGAAATAACCTGCTGCAGAAGGTTTCTGATGCTGGGCACTACCTTACGGACCTCAACCTTGTGGAGGTTACGGTCCGTAAGCTTCACATCAGCCACTATTTTTGACTTTTCTTTGGTGCTTTGCAAAGGTGAACCCATTATCCGACTTTGTGACCTCAAATAACAACTTAGGGACCTCATAAAGTGTCTAGTACAGTTCCTTACCCTACCATTTGCATTTGCTTGCTTAGATTCCAAAAACAAGACCCGAAAACCAAGTGTTACCATTGCTTTTTCTTAGTAGGATCACATCATGCATTTGGGGTCCTATTATAATCAATAGTTTCTGTACTGAGGGTATAAAAGATGGATATAACATTTAATCGGGTCTTGGGATTTATACTTGAGGTCGTTCAGAGGTAACAATTTAACATGACGCCACTTTAATCCTACCGAAACATCTTTATTAAATCCGGGTTTTTCAACGCGTTTTGTCTTACATGACACGTGTCATTTTATTATTAAACCCGAAATTTTCGAGGTGTTACATTATTACATTCCAGTCTGTATATTCTTTCACTCGAACACTCAGACATTATGGTTTGTAATAGTTTATTCACCAAGCCTTCCGTTGTGCTATTATATTGTTTGTATTGACTATGATGATATCAACTACGTCACGATACTCCCCGCAGGGCCCACCGGTAATTTGTGTAAATATTGGGGTGTGACAGGTTGGTATCAGAGCCAACATTGAGTGAATTAAACACTAACCTTTTGTGTTTAATCTCAATGACACAATAAGCACAATTCTTAGACTTCCGAGTCTAGGCTAATGACCTTGGATTTTACTCTTAACTTTCCATTTTATTGTTTATATTATATTTACTTGTTTTGACAGGTTACCACTTGGAAAAATGCCTCCACGAGTGAGAGGAAAAGGCAAAGGACCAATGCGTGGAGGACCGTCTGGCCACGCGGGACCCTCCCACCGACGTACACCATCCGATTCTCTCTCTGGCTCAGACTCAAGGGACAATTGGAGCCATAGCTTCAAACCAGCAAGACATTCTGTCTCACTTGGATCCTCGCCATCTGACCCTCCTTACTTTGGGTTACCCATTCCTAATGAACCCCAACATTCCCATCATTCGCAGGGATCACATCACTCAAACCAATCACACCACTCCTTTCAATCTCATCCTTTTCATCACTCAGATTCTACCTACTCTCCAACTCAGTTTAATTCCAATGCTTACGTCAACGACATTTTGGGCTTCAATCCACTAGGACCCGAGGATCATTTTTTGCAGGAAATGGAGATGGACGATGACCCGGACCCTGAATTGCAAACTGGAACACCGGGCCACCCTATTAGCATATCGAGTGGTTCACCTTATGAAGGATCATCGTACCGAGGTCCTAATTCGTATGCTGAGAAAATGGCTCAGTATGATTGGTTCTTTACCCCTTCATACCATAATTCTCCAGCCCAACCTCCCTTGGTTGAACCACAACTTCAAGCTGTTACCCCACCACCCTTACCAGTTGAGGAACCACCTCAACAGCCTCCCGAGCCGCCAAGGAGAAAGAGAAATGCTTGAATGTCTGTACGTGGGGGACCACGGTTTGCATCTCCACATGGCTCAAGTTCTTACCCTCCTATTCCAGAGGACCCTCAGTTGGGTGGACCCTCACACACGGTGCCGGAAGTCAACCCTCCGCCAGTTTCTCATGCACCACTGCAGCCACCGTTGGGTTTTGACAACCCGATCCCGACATACCCAGGATCATCTGGGTATAATCCGTCTGGATACCCATCTGATTATGGAAACAATGATCCCTACCTTATAGCTGCTCAGCACAATGCACTTTATCCTTCTTCTTACCCTCCAGTTTACCCAACTGGATATTCGGTGCAGGGATACCAATACCCACCATACCAGCAACCTCCTCCTCACCATCAGGAACAAACTCAGGAAATTTTACAGAGGTTAGACCGGGTTGAACATGAAGCCCATGAAACTAAGAAGAAGCACAATGGTTTTGTCAAAGGTCTTATGAACCTTCTTAAGGGCAAGAAGAAGTAGGAAATTGTTGTTTCATGTTGTTTTGTCTTTTAATAAGTCCCTGCGAGGACATTATTTTGTTTTTATGTACCAAGTCCCTGCGTGGACTTACTTTTGTTTCCGTAGCCCCTGCGTGGGCAGTTTGTGTGTTTTAAGTCCCGTTTAGGGCAGTGTTGTACTCATTCCGTGGTTTAATGAAGTTATTTTCGATTTTAAATATGTATTTTATTACATCATATATCATTTCAAAATTTTATTTAATCTGCCTAAGAAACTCTTAGAGGTATAACCTAGCTAGAATATTAAATGGCTATGATGGTATAACCTTTTTAAGATAATAAATCTCTGTTAATATCTGAAAATATGTTAACATTCCTGGCTGTGCGGTACGAGAAACCACACAAGCTTCCAAATGTACTTGGATCCTTCCAAGTCACTTATGTATAGCCTATTTGATCAATATAAATCATGGCTAACAAACATCAATGAGATGTATACACCAGAACATTCATTAGAGATGTATGCTTATAAGCAAAGGTGTAATAATGACAATGATAGTATTACTTATAAACTTCTTGTCAAAAAGGCGATGAACTTTGTTTGACCCTTAGAAGGTCACTGATCCAAGAGATCAAAGATTATATATTTTAATCGTCTCTGAGACAAGCTTTCTGAGTTATCTAAATGTCCTTCGAGACGAGCCTAATGTTAAATAAAATGTCTTTTAAGACATTGACAGTTGTGAATTATAATTTCCCCTGTCTAATAGATATAAGAGAATATTATATTCTATTAATTTGATTAATTTATTAAAATGGTCTATATGGTTTAATAATACCATGACCATTTGATCATCAATGCGATGAAATACTATATAATTTAAATATCATCATTGTTTGATATAGTACTCGAAAATGGCTGGATCTGATGAGGCAAATAGCCACCCTCAAGGAGAAAACAATAATGAAGCAAGAGTAAATCTTACAAATGCTGAACTACAAGCAATGATCGATACTGCAGTTGCCCAAGCAGTAGATAAGATATTTAAGGAACCGAGCAATGTTCGGTCCAGAAGTCATTCACAATCCCATTCTCAACCTAATACTCATAGGAAAAGTGAGTCTCAGCACTCATCTAATCAGGGCAGTGAGCCCAAGAGGCATATTATCCTTGAACCGACTCCTAGGTACACCAATGGTTGTACCTACAAATACTTTGTCTCCTGTAAACCAAGAGATTTTACGGGAGAAAAGGGAGCGATTGATTGTATGAAATGGTTGGACGAGATGGAGACTGTGATAGACATCAGCGAATGTGCTAAGGAGGATATAGTAAAGTTTGTGTCTCAATCCTTTAAGGGCGATGCCCTCACTTGGTGGAAAGCATTAGTGCAAGCCACCAGGAAGGTTCCTTTGTACAATCTGTCATGGAACAAGTTTGTTGATTTGGTTAAGGAAACCTATTGCCCTCAGCATGAAGTCGAGCGGATAGAGACTGATTTCCTCACCTTAGTGATGAAGGATCTGGATTGTAGATCCTATGTAACTAGCTTCAATTCAATGTCAAGGTTGGTACCGTATTTAGTCACTCCCGAACCCAAACGCATTGCGCGTTTCATCGGTGGTTTGGCTCCTGAAGTAAAAGGGAATGTTAAGGCCTCTAAGCCAACCACTTATAGATCTGCTGTGGATCTATCTTTGTCTCTCACTTTGGATGTTGTGAGAAGTAGGGCGAAAAAGAGTACCGATGAAGGGAAGAGGAAAAGAGAGGAAGACAAGTCTCCTTAGTCAAATAAAAAGGGCAAAGGGAACTCTGGTTCCAAAAAGGGGCAGTCGAATGATAGGCCCAGGTGCAAGTCATGTCATAAGAGACACTTCGGGAAATGCAACCAGGACTCACAGGCCAAACCATGTGGGATTTGTAAAAAGAAAGGGCACAAGTCAATTGAGTGCCGAAATATCAAGGATGCAACCTGTTATGGTTGCAATGAAAAGGGGCGCATCAAAACCAATTGCCCCAAGAATACAAAGAAGCCTGAGGAGGCAAAGAAGAACAACGCGAGAGTTTTCCAGATGAACGTGAGGGAAGCAGTGAACGACGATAACGTCATAACAGGTACCTTCCTCATCAATAATAATTATGCTAGAGTCTTATTTGATTCCGGTGCTGATAAGTCTTTTGTAGACCATAAGTTCTGTAAGTTATTGAATCTGCCTATTAAGACTCTAGACATAAAATATGAGGTAGAACTTGCCGATGGTACCTTAGAAACAGCTTCAACTCTTCTTGATGGATGCTCTATATCAATTAAGAATCATTCTATCCCGTTGTCCCTCTTGCCAATGAAACTGGCTGTGTTTGATATAGTTTTAGGCATGGATTGGTTGTCGCATAACCAAGCCCAAATTGCCTGCGACAAAAAGCTAGTTATTATCAAAACCCCTTCTGGTGAATCTGTCACTATTCAAGGAGATACACAATATGGATTGCCTAGCAACGTGTCTATTCTCAAAGTATCATAGTGTTTGAAGAGTGGATGTGTCATTTACATGGCACAAGTGACTGTGAATGATCCGAAGCCTAAAATTGAAGATATTCCAATTATCTTTGAATATCCTGATGTTTTTCCTGATGAATTACCTAGATTACCTCCTGAGAGGCAAGTAGAGTTCAGGATAGACATTCTCCCAGTATCAGCACCTATAGCACGAGCTCCTTATCGTCTAGCGCCTACAGAAATGAAAGAGCTAAGAACTCAATTGGACGACTTACTGGATAAAGGTTTCATTCAACCCAGCTCTTCGCCTTGGGGAGCTCCAATACTGTTTGTGAAAAAGAAGGACGGATCAATGCGCTTATGCATTGATTATCGTGAATTGAATAAGGTAACGATCAAGAATCGTTATCCTTTACCCAGGGTCGATGATTTATTTGATCAGCTCCAGGGGGCGAGCTATTTCTCAAAGATTGATTTGAGATCTGGGTATCATCAACTTAAAGTAAGAACTGAAGATGTGCCTAAGACAACATTCAGAACGAGGTATGGACATTTTGAATTTTTAGTGATGCCATTTGGGCTCACTAATGCGCCAGCAGCATTCATGGACCTCATGAATAGAGTCTGCAAGCCATATTTAGATAAGTTTGTCAATGTCTTTATAGACGACATACTTATCTACTCTCGTAGCCAAGTTGATCATGAGAAGCACCTTCGATGTATCTTAGGATTGCTTCAACAGGAGAAGTTGTATGCTAAATTCTCCAAATGCGAGTTCTGGCTTCGCGAAGTCCAATTCCTTGGACATGTTGTCAGTGAACGAGGTATCCAAGTTGATCCCGCCAAGATAGAAGCCATTATGAATTGGGAAGCACCAAAGACACCTACAGAGATACGCAACTTTCTGGGTTTAGCTGGATATTATAGAAGATTCATTGAGAACTTCTCGAGGATAGCTGCACCATTAACTTCTCTAACCCGCAAGAATGTGAAATTTGATTGGGGTACCAAGCAACAAGAATCTTTTGAGATTCTTAAGCAAAAGCTGAGCAATGCTCCAGTGTTAACCTTACCTAAAGGGATTGAAGAGTTTGTCGTATATTGTGATGCTTCACACACCGGCATGGGGTGTGTACTTATGCAGCGTGGCAAGGTGATTGCCTATGCATCAAGACAACTGAAGGTGCATGAAAAGAATTACACCACCCATGATTTGGAATTGGGTGCCGTTGTATTTGCACTTAAGTTGTGGAGACATTATTTATATGGAACTAAATGTGTGATCTACTCAGATCACAAAAGTCTCCAACATTTGTTCATTCAAAAAGAGCTCAATATGAGACAACGTCGTTGGATGGAAACTCTAAATGACTATGATTACGAGATACGCTACCATCCAGGTAAAGTGAACGTAGTCGTTGATGCTCTAAGCCGAAAAGAAAGAGTTAAACCAATCAGGATCAATGCCAAGAGCATTGAGTTGAAGAATAGTCTGAATGAAAGACTATTAGCTGCACAAAAAGATGTTGTTTTGGAAGTTAATCTTCCAAATGAAAAGTTGGGTATAACTGCTGAGCAGTTAGTGCCTGGGAAGGATGGAATCCTCAGAATGAATGGAAGAATTTGGGTTCCTATCCATGGAGGACTTCGAGATGTAATCCTCCAGGAAGCCCACAACTCCAAGTATTCAGTTCACACTGGAGGTGACAAAATGTATCAGGATTTGAAGGCTAATTACTGGTGGATAGGTTTGAAGAAATCTATTGCCACACATGTAGCTAAGTGCCTGACGTGTGCTTAGATTAAAGCTGAACATCAAAAGCCATCAGGTCTACTACAACAGCCAGAACTTCCTACATGGAAGTGGGAGATGGTAACAATGGATTTCATAACCAAGTTACCTAAAACAAGGCATGGAAATGATACAATATGGGTTATAGTTGATAGACTGACTAAGTCAGCACATTTCTTGCCCATCAAGGAGACTCATAGCTCCAACAAGTTAGCCCAGTTGTACGTAGACAAGATAGTAGCTCTTCATGGCGTACCGGTGTCTATTATCTCTGATAGAGATACTAGATACACCTCTCATTTTTGGAAAAGTTTCCAACAATCTTTGGGCACACGTTTAAATTTTAGTACTGCTTACCATCCTCAGACTGATGGACAAAGTGAGCGTACAATTCAAACTTTGGAAGACATGCTTCATGCATGTGTTATTAATTTAGGTGGTAGTTGGGATGACCACCTGCCATTGATTGAGTTCTCCTATAACAATAGCTACCATACTAGCATTCAGGCTGCGCCTTTTGAGGCATTATGGTAGGAAATGCAGAACGTCTGTCTGTTGGGCAGAAGTAGGAGAAGCTCAGTTATCAGGACCTGACATAGTCCTTGAAACGATGGACAAGATTGTCCAGATTCGGGATCGCCTGAAAGCTACCAGGGATAGGCAGAAAAGTTATGCTGATAAGAGGCGAAAACCTCTGAAGTTTGAGATAGGCGATAAAGTTCTACTGAAAGTATCACACTAGAAGGGTGTGATGTGTTTTGGTAAGAAGGGCAAGTTAAGCCCTAGATATATTGGACCATTCGAGATTATCGAATGTGTCGGCAGTGTAGCTTATAAGCTAAACTTGCCCGAGGAGCCGAGTGGAATTCATAATGTGTTCCACATTTGTAATCTCAAGAAATGTCTAGCCGATGAATCTCTAGTTATGTCTCATAAAGACGTACAGATTGATGAAAGCTTGAGATTCGTTGAAAGACCTATATCGATCGAGGATCGTCAGGTTAAAAAGCTCCGAAGGAAGCATGTGTCTATAGTAAAGGTTAAATGGGATGCCCGTAGAGGTCCCGAATATACGTGGGAAGTTGAATCCACGATGCGAGAAAAGTATCCTCACTTATTCCAATAAATCTCGGGGTCGATATTTCTTTTAAGGGGGTGAGGATGTAACACCACGTAAAAACGTGTCCAATTATGTAAAGACATGTGTCCTAAACTCTAAAGGTGTGAAAGATTTAGTTTGAAGGACTAAAGTTGACAAACAGTGAAACTATGAAACCACAGGGACTAAAAGTGTCAACATGCCAAACTTGTGCCTCTGAATGACCATACATGATGAATATATTCTTAAACGAGTGATTGATTGGATATAAGAAGCCGTTTATGAAAATAATCGGAAGATTATTAAATTTCAAGGGTTAAACGTGTCAACATATTGATTCTGACCTCTGAGTGACCTTTTAACGAAACCAAGGATTCGAATTATTCAAATATACTCTTAAGAATAAGTGGTATAAATTTCACGTGGTTTCAAGATCGTTAAGTATAATTTCAAGACTTTGGGCTATAAGTGTCAACTTGACGAAACTTGCTTTTATAGTGATATTTAACGAACCCGAGCCTAACGAAGTTTGTTTATATATCCTTGAGCCTCAACAATCTGACTACAAGGGCCTTATATGTTAAAAATGAGGTTATATAAAGTTTAAATGAACCAGGGACTAAAGCTACCAAGTTACAAACTTGTTTTGCTAGTTAAACCAGCCCACGCGGCCCGCGTAAGCCTCCTATATGGCTTACGCGGCCCGCCTCAGCATGCCCAGCTCAGAATTTGGCTGCCAGGTGCGGGTTTTGGCTGTTCCACCGCCATAGCCTAGATTGTATCGACCTAGGGAGCTATATGTCGGTTTATTTCATCAACTAGGACACCTGGGGTGATCCTAGGATGCCCCATAACAGATGTGATTGATCCATGATCATGCAAAGTAGTATATAAGGACATTAGTTCTTGAGTTCCTATGCACACTTGCAACCATTTTCTATTCTACAACTTCTGGAGCTTGCTTAGGACAAGGAGAAGATTATCAAGTGTAGAAAAGACAGCTAGGACCATTAGTAAGCCTCTAATTACTTGCTTAGTCGTTTTATTTAGCTTAATTACTTAGAAGTCAAACTTGTCGTAAATTAAGTTTGACTTTCGTTTTAATTACATATGGACCAGCCACTGATTAAATTGAAAGTGGTTATGGGACCATATTAAGGTAGGTGATTAACCCTTAAAAGGGCACCTCCTAATTATCTCGTTTGACTAGTCAATTGTCGGGTCAAAGTAGTTTGACAAAAAGTCAAACTGGGCAGAATGTTTGTAAATGACTAAAATTAATAAATCAGAGGTTCTAAATTATATTTTAACATTCTAATGACTTGGTAATTAATATCAAAACATGTTTTAACAGTCCTAACCCGGCAATTAATAGTCTAAGGTCAGTTTATAACCGAAAGTCGCAAAAGCTTGACTTTTGCTTTGACTTTCAGTTCTGACCCGTTTAAGCTTAATTCTCCCATGATTTAAGCTTCCATTAGGACCACATTACTTAGTAGTATAACCCTCTAGAGTTATATTGCATGGTGCCTAATGGTTTGAATTATATGCACTTGATCGTAATTATGCTTAAAAATGCCATAAACGCCCTTTTGACACACAACTGAGATTTTTAGCAATGTGAATGGACTAACACCTTTGCTACTGATATTTAGACATGTCCCGAAAATTTGACATCAGTTTCAGGTCTAGAATAGGAGATATGCTCATTAGCGTAATTAGAAAGCTTTTTATTAATTAAATGACGTAATTAGCATAAAGCCTATCTAAAACCAATTTTCGACACCAAACGTTTTTACCTACTGATATAAAATAATATTTTTCGATTTTTGAAGATTTTTTATTTATTTTTAGGCTGAGCATAACATAGGATTATAGCTTGATTTCGGTAATTGTCGGTTTTACCCTTTTCATGCATAAAATGAGTTTTACATAACATTTTGATGTCAAACTTTTTGCTACTGATTTTATATGATAAATAAAATATTTTGAACTTTATAAACTGATCAAAAACTCATATTTCCTATTTTAACCCGAATATCCCTTAAAACCAACTTTTAAGCGTTTTTATCACCTAGTATGGGTCAAAACTATTTTTGGCATATAAAACTTATTACCCACTGATGTTTTAAACTAATTTATATAATTAAACAGTAAGCCAAAGTTTTTAAACTCAGAAGTGTATTTTGACCTTTAAAGCCTATGTGAAATTACCAAAATGCCCTTACAGTGCATAGTTTGGTTATATAAGATAAATTTCACATATATAAAATGCCCTACTAATATAACTTATAAAAATATATATTTTTACTACTTAAATCAGACCTGAAACTCAGTTTCACATTTAAACTCTTTTATGGACATTAAAATTACCAAAATGCCCTTATGGGACTTATTTTGGTTTAAATTACTTTTTGGGCATATATGTTAACATCTTACTGATGTATTAACATATTTTGAGCATAATAATGATTAAGACCTGTATATAATTTTAATTGGTTACCCGATACGCGTTTATGCGTTTAGATCGGTTTACGTGACTAGTTTACGTAAAATAGCCGAAATGGACTTAACCTTATCATTAAATTCTCATTTTCCAGAATGTGTTTAGTTTACCCATATTATACAAGTATCCAAGCTTGTCGGGTCTAAACCACAATCTATTCCAGTCTCCGCTTTATCTAGCGTTTAGAACCGTAAGGTTTCCTTCTAGCTAGCCGGTCTAAGTCTTTGACTTAATTAAAGACCCGTTAGCATCCTAATAGGTTAATAAACCTTCTATACAGATTAAATAGCTTCCGGTAGAAGGTGCCTTCAAAAAGCTTTAGGATTTTACTGCTAGCATCAGGTAAATACTTTTAACTTATTTTCCCTTATACGGGCTTGGGATACGGTATATTAATACCGCTTGGTCGGGTATGAGATCATTTAATCGGATTGTGATTTAATAAATCTGCATAACCCGTTTTAATCTGTTTTGTTTGATAACATAAACATTGGGGGTTAACGACCGTGTCCTGGATATCCTCGGCTCATTTCATTTGAAAATGGTCACGACCTATGCACGGGGTGTAGGCATACACCTGACAGATGAAAATGCTAAAATATAAACCCACATGTTGGGGATAACCCCTTTGTGGGTTCTATAAGTGGTGAGTCGGTTAATCACGACCGGCTTCCAACCGGCCCCAATTGTATGACAAACATATAAATCTGTATACAAGATTATAATTAAATAATTATCCCAAGTTATAAAAGATTTGTGCCATGTGCACTAAAATCAATTTTCATAAATGTTTTCAAAAGAGTCAGTTAATTGTATTTACCAGTGTAAACTGACGTATTTTCTTAAAGACTGATTTGACAGGTACCTCTCGTAATAGGCTGGAGCTATTAGGTGTCATAAGAGGATCTTGCAAATCCATAGATACCTGAAGTCTGTTATTTTGTTTCTTTGTATTTATTTATGATCCGCCTGTGGATCTTATTACATTCCAGTCTGTATATCCTTTCACTCGAACACTCAGACATTATGGTTTGTAATAGTTTATTCACCAAGCCTTCCGCTGTGCTATTATATTGTGTGTATTGACTATGATGATATCAACTACGTCACGATACTCCCCGCCGGGCCCACCGGTAATTTGTGGAAATATTGGGGTGTGACATTTGGATATATTCCAACAATGGATATATGTATTGACAAGAAATGGTTATAATAAAATCCGGTAAGTATCTTTTGAAAAGAAAAGGAGTTTTCAAGAAATCTGTTGAATTGATTATCAAAAGTCAATATTACGAAATCATATGGATTATCAGAATGAGTATAACGAAATATTTATTAAAACTCATGAATAAATGATCTTTTGAAGTGAATTCTTATGCATGACAAGTAAAGCATGTATGATATAGGAATGATACAAATGAGAGAAAAATAAAGACCTTTTATTGGTGAAGTTTTGATCGAAACTAAAAGTTAACCAACTTAAGTATAATCGAAACATAAGGGTGCTTATTATGTTGTTGTCTCCGGTATTGTAAATATTTATGTGTTTTCCTTAGCTTCATGTGGGTTTCTATTCTTGTTGTCGGGTGCCTTAGATAACTTCGGTCAGTAGAGACGGAAGTGGCATGGGTCTCCGCATTTGTAACATACATTAGTTTCCCTTCTCCTTCTACATTCTTTTTCTGCATGTCCAGCCTTCTTGCAGAAGTTACAGCGAAGTGCTTTCTTAGAATGGCGTTTTATTGCGTGCTTCTTGTTATGGTCGTTGCAGGTAGGTTGCGTTATTGCTGGTTCCATTTCTTTGTCCTTACAAGATTTGTCGGAGCGAAATTCCTTATAAGAGTAGCCATAGGTTGTGGTTTTCTTTCGTTTGGATGATGGAGTTTTGATATGAATATCATGACTCCTGTTGATGCTAGGGTTAAGTTTGAAGTGATGGGTATGCTTACAGTGTATAGTAGAATCCTCGTTTATAGGCACCGAAATTTTAATAGCTTCAATGATTGAGGGTATGGCGTTCGAGATTGCTTGAGCTATTATATTTTCTATAGTGCTCCTATCCAAAGAATTTTCATTACTAGTCTGAATTTCTTGATTACATGTCATTTCCTTTGACATCTGAATTGCAAACATGTTCAGATATAATTATCACAGAACTAAGCATTTATACAGGCATCTTTTGTTGCTCATTTTACGTTTAGCACAATTGTAGTCATATCGATCAGTATCATGCATTGATAGATATACATATATATATATGTTGTATTTTAGCATTTTCTTTCGCTATATACTTTGTCAAAATATAAAGAAAGTATATATTATATGTATTGTTTCTTCCTTTGGTGTAATAGTTTTTCTCTATATTACCTTAATTTAACTATATTTCCAGAGCTCATAACTGGATAGGTATTCAAAAATAAGGTAAGAGTTTTATATGAAATTCCTAGATTCTCTGTCATTGACCCATTATTTTTCTTTTAAGAGGTGGTGCTAGTACAGATATCTTTAAGGTATTTTCTAAATTAAAGCTGGGTATCAAAATAAATTTTGAATAAACATGTAGGTTTGCTTCTTTATATAAAAGCTTGTCTTTTTACAGAAGATATTTGATTATTATATTGTAGATACTATTAAGAAAATTGTGTTTTGCATATACGTATAAAGTAAAATTTTCTATAACCCATATAATATTAATTCATAAAAATTTAATTACATTACTAATTTGTATTAGTTATCCTGTTTATTCCCATAACTTTGTTTATTCCTTTATATTAACAAAATAAATTTCTATGAGATTTATAATATTTTGTAATGAAAAGGAAATTGATCAAAAGAATAAGTTCAATAAAGATATAAATTTTCTGGATTCTTATAGAACAATTAAATCTTTAACTGACAAATTGACTTTCTTTGGTTATAACGTACTTAGAACTTAATTCAAATTCTTAATTTATTATATCTATTTATTAAGGATTCGTAATAGATAATACAAAGTCCAACGTTTCTAAATTTGATCTTTAATATTTTAAGAAATCTCATATCAAAATATATATACATATGATTCAAATGATAAAAATTGTTTTATTTGTTATTTAATGAGATAAAGGTATTTCGAGGCCGGTTTTCGTATACGAGGTGTATTTTAGGATGTGTAGGGGTGTCAGGGGTGTTTTAGGAGGTTTGGTATACTATTTAATAAAATATGTAATGCACTTGCATTAAGTATAGTAACCCAATTCAACTTTATCCCTACGTCACGAGACAGAACCCCAACGAACTTAGTCCGGCAGAGCCTTGACATTCGTTACGGGGCCCTACATCAATTGGACAGGGTATCAGTGATAAGGGGTTAAAACACTTAAAACAGGGCAGGGCTTTGGAGTATAATTGGTATAATATTTAAGAAAAGGAAAATTAGAATTTATAGAATGGAGGGCGATAAGAATGAAATGTGAGAAGTTGGATTTGCTCCAACCTTCCCTATATGTACTATGTTTTTGACTTGGAGTTTAAGTTTCTTTTGATATTATCATACACGTACAACATACACGTATGATGAATTACATTTTAATTGTTAGTCAAGATTCCATCTATTTCTTTTCATTTCAAATGTGAACGTAGACATCTAGTTAGTTAATATTATTTATTTTTATTAATTTATATATTGTAATTAATTTAATTGCTTCACCTATTTGGCACTTATAACTTCTAAAATATGACGTTTTATAAAACTATAAATATATTATTAGAACGAGAAAAATCTTATCTACATTTTGAACCAAGTTTCACTAAAACTGAGTAGGTTCAAATATAATGTATGTTTATTAATATGATTATTAAACAGTTCCTATGTTTGCCAAAATACCTTATATTTCTATCGGTCAACTTACCCATGATCTATTCGTGTAATAACTTTATTTTGAATTTAAAAATTTTGGGGAATGTTACACAATTGGAAAGTTGATCAAGTGCTTTTGTGACATATATGATGTAGATAACATGTTTAGGTTGTTTGTGAAACAAGATAATATATATTTTTCATATTTGGAGTCTATTATGTTTTAAATATAGTTTTAGATAATTTTAGTTAAACATCCATTCACTTATCTTTTTATCTGGTAAATTAATGACAAAGATTTAGTACTCTACTCCGCCCGTGTTCCATGGATCGATATCTTGCTCTTACCAATACTTTTGCTACATATATGACATGATACATTTGTCTTTTTGTGTGTGTTTTAATGTTAAGGTATAAACCAGTTTTATAAATATTAAAACAAAGTTCGCGTGTAAATTCACTGTAAAAACCTGTGCGCTTCGCACGACGTCAAGTTTTTGGCGCCGTTGCCGGGGACCACGGCGAGTTTTCGGAATAATCCGAGTTATTCTTTTACCGGTGTACATACTGTGAATACTTGTACATTTTTGTATTTATTTATTTGTTATTTACTAACTTGTTAATATTTAATTGTTCTACTAATTATTCTTTTTCTGTTTAACTAACCAACTAACCGTTTACGTAACCTTTCATTTAATTCATTTTTGTTCAACCGATTAATTATTCTTGCATTTATTTATTTATTTAATTCGGTAAGTGTTCGGAAACGCACCCAATTTGTGGTCGCAACTCTCCGAACCATTTATTTATTCTTTATTTGTTTATTTATGCACGTGTTCGGAATCGAACCGATTATTTATTTTATTTTATTTATTTCATTTATTCCATTCATGTTCATTCAGTTATTTGTTTAACGAGTTTGGATTCGAACCATTTGTCTATTTATTTATTCTTTTATGTGTTCGGGATCGAACCATTTATTTATTGTTTATTCATTTATTTATTTATGTACAAGTGTGTTCGGGATCGAACCACTTAATTATTTATTTATTTACTTAAATTACGTGTTCGGAATCGAACCGATTGTCTATATATTTATTTATGCTTATTCTTTTATTTACTTATGCTTATTTATTCATTTATTTATTTATTTACGTATTCGGAATCAAACCGTTTGTTTGTTTATTTATTTCTTTTACTAAAAAAAATCGGATATAAATAAATAAACAAATAAATAGATAGATAAGTATAATAATTTATGTATATGTATATAATATAATAATATAATATTATTACATTTTTTTCGTATAATGCTTTCCTTTTATTTGTAGGTTGATGTCCTCAACCCCTGTACCCGTTATTGCTGAGCTAGCCAACGAACCAGAACATAACCTAAGAAGAAGCTGGCGGCTTCGCGAGAGATCACGTGTTGTTGCACAAAGAATTGCGGTCGCAATCGACGAACCAGTGATAAACCGAGCAAACGACCCTTATGGGTTGTTTAAAAATAAGCATTGTGATCATTTAAATCCTTATGATAAGTATAAAAGGCCAGATATGAAACCTTTGGGTCAAATTACTCTAAATGAGTATTTTCCGTAAAATGATAATCTGATGGGTAAAACTCGGAACAAATAGTTTACCACATTAAATTCACTACAATTATAGTCGTGGTGGAAGACAAGTTGATACTTAAATGTGGAAATATAATGCAAGCAACGAATGAGCGAGATGTAAGTTAAAACGCTTAAATCCCTTAACGGGTCAAAATAAGCATATACACATAAACGGGTTAAGGATGCATAAGAAACGCGTGATTTGAACCTTGAATAATAGGAAACAGTTATAACATGATGTTCATGATAATTTGTATGCAACAAATAAGTTTGTTTGATAAAATCATGAACGGGTCAAAAATTTTGTAGAAATATATAAAGCCGAAGGCTTAAAAACTTAGAAAATTGTTAATCCGGATGTCGGATTTTAACTCCATGTGATAGAGAATCAATTTACGATCACGTAGGAAGAAACGGATCGTAAAACGGATCAAAATCGAACAAGTTATGGTCATTTTAGTAGAAACTATCTTGGCTGGGAATATGCAGGTTTGAAAAACAAACTTTCTGTCGAAACATCACCCTTGCGCCCCGCGACGGGGATTTGGGTGTTCGGTCGTGGCCCGCGACCAGGCTCGCGTCACGCGATAGGTTTAAGGGATACCGTTGCGACACGCGACGGCTTGTTAAGCTGGCAGTTGTTTACTGTTGATGTATTTTGGTCTTAGAAACTCATATGAACATGTTTTAAATTCTCGTAACTAATAAGTTTGAGTGTTTTGACTATAGGTAACTTACAAGACAATGCGGATGACGATCTAGTTGACGAAAGAACCGAACACGCACAAGAATAAAGCTTCCGCTTTTAGTTTCGTCGTCACGTTTTAAACGACGAATATATATTATAATATGTTGAAACGTTTTATTTATTAAAATGTTTTAAGAAATTTGAAATTTCCAGAGTATGTGTAATCGTGAACACACATTTATATTTTCATAATTATATGAAAATCGTATAAATCAAGTAAGGGTCTTACAGAAATATTTCTACTTTTCGTAGTAGTATAAGGGAAGAAAATATAAATATAAATATTCATATGAAATAGAGACTTGTATGTTTTTGTAGTAAGATAAGGGAAGAAAATATAAATATAAATATTCATATGAAACAGAGATGTGTATACATAGCTTTAACTTGTACATATAAGATAAGAAAAAAAAAAAAAAAATAGGGGATGCCCAAGACATCCACCCATCATTTATCAATCAATCAAATTATCATATTTATAAAATAATAACCTTAATGTTGCCTTTGCTCATTTAAATCCACATATCCGATTTTGCAAGCACAGAAAAAAAAAACACAACATAAAATTTATTAAATATTAGATATTAATTCAAAAGATATCAATAATTTATTAAATATTAGACATAATAATAAATATTATTAATAACTTGAAGGAGTAAATGTTATGTGGCATTAATTGGAATCTTTTACTAGGATTAGATTAGATAAGACGTAAACAATTTACTATATGTATGCTTTGGATAAACATACAAGTAATGATCTAATTGCTCGAATAATCTGTGTTAAAACACAATTCCAAGTTAAGTTAGTTAACAAGTAAAACTGATATTCATCATCATCATACTCAGTAAATCCCACCAATAGCAAAGCTAAGGTAGGGTCTGAGGAGGGTAAGATGTAGACAACCTTACCTCTATCTCGTAAGAATAAAGAGGCTACTTCCAGTAAAATTGATATTGTATATGCTTTTCTTTACAGAATATCTAGAATATAACTGAAAACCTATATAAAGGAGATCAATTCTAATCACAACTCCAACTGTGCCATCTCAACAAGAGAAAGGGTGTTTCAGATACAACATTTTACCAGAGTTGTGCATTCTACACATTCTCGAGTTTTCGCCTATACATATAGATCAAATTTAGTTAGCCTATAAAACCACTGGTTGTCTTGCCCATGAGTCTATACTACCTTAAGAATCCAAGATGTATCATTTATATTATTTTCAACAAGATTAAGTACTCTCACACATCTTTCCGCCTTTTCAAACCGTTCTTGAGCGGCCATGAGCTCCACGCAACTCTCTCTCAGATCCATTAAGGCGGCTCTTTTAACTAAACTCGTGTTTGCTTTCGTTTCGATAAGCAAACTGCTGTTAATGTTGGCACACAGGAGCTTCAGGAGAAGAAGTTGATGCAAAATATTCGCAGTTATGAAGTTCCCTTGCACAAATATGTGGCTATGATGGAACTTGAGGTATCATCTTACTTTGATTTCCGGTGATCAATGTATTTTACAAATTGAATTTAGGATGTTTCTGAAGATGATCCTTGTTAATAGTATTAGTTCATATTTGTTCTGTTATGGTTTATAGGAGCGAAACGAAAGGCTGTTCTACAAGCTTCTTATCGATAATGTGGAAGAGCTTCTCCCTGTTGTGTACACTCCCACAGTTGGTGAGGCATGCCAGAAATACGGGAGTATATTCAAGCGCCCTCAGGGTCTCTACATTAGTTTGAAAGAGAAGTAAGGCTGATAGATTGAACTGTGTTTACTTAATATATATATTATTTCAAATTAGTATGTCTTGACAGTGATATACCCTGATTTACAGGGGAAAGATTCTTGAGGTACTCGGGAACTGGCCTGAGAGGAATATTCAAGTTATTGTGGTGACAGATGGTGAGCGTATCTTGGGATTGGGAGATCTTGGGTGTCCAAGTGAACTCGAAGCCATGAAACGTTAATGTTGGCTGCTTCTGCAACTAGCACTTGCTGTTCTATTTCTTCAATATCATCATTGGTTTGAATTCGACTGACTGCTTCACAAACGATCTCAAGGAAAGATGATCTCATAGAAGCTGGTTTGAATAGGCAATCTGCTGCAATGTCACCGTGTTTCTTGAAAATGGATTCAAGAATCGGTGCAACACTTTGCTTTACTTTGTAGCCTTGGACACAAATTATGTCGGACTCAGATGAAACCTTTCCCAACTGTACAATATAAGAATTAGATGTCGTAAAATGATCACTTGAAGCATTAAAGAGATTTCGATAATTTACCACAACACGATCCTCTACGTGGTCAAAAGGACCAAACAAGTCTGAAGTCGTTAGCATCTCCGTCTTTAGACAAAGTGGCCGCTTAGCCTTCAATAGCTCCTGCGTACGAAATAAATTTCATAAGATTTTCAAGTGATGAAAAACAAGAGTTCAGTATATTTACATCAACGAGCTCCTCTAAACTCGTGCGATGTGTCAAAACCAACGGCTTCTGTAACTTATCCGTTGTTTTCTCCATATTTGTCCTGGAGACCTGGACCCCGTACTTTGGTGACCGGTGGTGTTGTCTGAGCTCGGCATGGCGGTGGGGTCAGCAACGTCCTCTGCCAGCAGTTCAGGGACCATAACCGACGGCTGAGGTGGCAGGGATAATCGTGCCTTCTTCAACAGCGGTGAAGAATCATTAGCATAGCTGTCAAAAAACTGACAGCTGGCGCGCCACCAATCAGTGGCACACTCTTCGGGAGTTGGTGTCAACACTGGTAGTGGCTCAAATCCAGACTGAAAATAAATAGCACACTTAATTAAATGTGCAACATATACATATGTTGCACATGTGTAATACTAATATTTTTTAAGGTTTTTTTAATTCATTAAAACACTCGGTTTTTATTTTTAAAAAAATATGTGTTTTTAAAGTTTTTTTGGGAGTTTTTTTTTAGTTTTCTCACGAATAAGTAGTTTTCTCATGATCCTCTCCCTAATTAAGTAATACTAATAAACTAATTAAAAACATAAGAAAAACTAATGTACATACTGTAAGAATTATAAAAGACTGAATGATCATTATTGAATGAGTAGGTTACAATATATAGGGATTACGAGTAACCCTAGAAACCTAACTAAGCCTGTGGGCTCATACTCTAATACATACTACATACAACATACCACTGCGGCATCCACGACAAATGGTAGTGCATGCTTCCATGTTATACATTTGTTCTTGCCCCAGCTAATGGCCCTCGGAATCCCACCATGCTTTATAGCAAACTTCTCAGAGTATGGGAAAACCTCGAAGATCCATATCTAGAAAATCACAATATAATAAACTTCAGAAAAGTAAATTACAATCATAAATTTGTCTTATACAAAATAGCATAACCTTAAAGGCCCAAATAAATCCCTCTAGCGAATAATTAAGTGGCGAAAATCGTCGTGCAGAACGTTTTGGCAGCACATTATGTAGCTGCGGCGAAAAAGCGAGTCGAGCAAAACGTTTTGGCAGCGCATTATGTAGCTGCCTGTACACAACCTTCCAGACATATGAACCCCATGGAAATGTGTTCCATGAGTCCAAATCCTCCACTAGTTCTAAAACATCTGAGTGAATGAATGAAGAGAACCGACTGCCCATGAATCCGACCTCAAGCAACATCAGCAGACAAAGCCGTACTGCATCACGGTCCGATAACTGATCAAGAGAACTATCAAAGACGTTTTTGAGATCCGAAACCTTTACTCTAGCTTGTACATGACCAAATACCCTCTCCCCCTAAATGTCATATCTAGCCCCACGTGCATCCGATTTTGTCTCCAAAGTTGATGAGGACCAAATCGCATTCCGGTGATGAGGCAAAATTCTTGAGGTCCAAACCGCAACTCCTGAGTCCTGACCTCCAACACGAAAAAATAACGCATCTTGATGCACAACCGGGGTATATTCAGTCTGTAGTATTAGATGGAGTAAATTCGAGTCGATAGATGTAGATCGTATGTCTAGCCATGGTCCGAAACACGTTCCCCGAAATAACTCCGACCTAACAGAGCCTGGTCTCAACCTATCCCGGATTTCTGTCGCTACTCCTATGCGGCATCTAATCTTCACTTCAGCCCGAAAATACAACTCCTGAAGAAACGACACTATACAATGTATATCATCATACAAATTAAAAGAGACTGTAATAATCTTTTTACTTTGTAATTCATATATCCAAAAACTGTTAATCATGTATTTGAACATAATTAGGCATGGCATAAATGTGTAAAATCATAAAAAGACGACTTAATCACAGAAAAAGACCTTGTCATACACACCCATTTAACAAAATGCCCAATATCTTCTCTTTTTTAACAAGATAACATAGATCTAGCAAGAGTAGTAAGGATGCATTTATATACAGCTTGACCTAAAACAATCAGAAAGTGAGCTTATATTTCTTATGTAACAATGGGTAGTCCTATTCCTATATACCACTTGTATAAAACCATATAAAAGTGTTATACTCCTGTATTCATTTTTGTATACTCTTGTATACGTACGGGGTACAACAAGCACATAAAGGTACATTTTTTCCGAAGCCATTAAGAAATTATGTGGAAAGTTGTCTCCACAAACCTTCTCAATTGGTGTATGTGAGGCATCTTCCTCTGTACTCTTGACCATCTTTTAACCAATCTGCAATCAAACAAAACAACAATTACTAGCAAAAATATAAACACATGGACCCATACTTAACTTGTAGACTTAAACACTAAAGCATAGAAGTCAATCAGTCATGAAATAAACTAAAAAAGAAGTGAAGATGTGCTTGAAGGTGAACCCCATACCTAACTAAAAGTACATAATTGTGGTTCCAATCTACCAAAAAGAAGGCAACTAGCAACATTATGCGAAATGCCTCGTGCTAGTAATCGACCAATTAATTAATATAAATAAAAATGCTAGAAACCTCTTCATATTCTTCATTATCTTTTACAGTGGTTAAGAATTTTAGCATGACCTTTTTTGTTATTCAAATAAAGCTTCTAGTCTAACTTCTTTTAAACTTTTTGACCTAACCAGATTCATATTCTGCAATGTAATCATGCACAATTGCATGATCCGATGACAAATAAAAACAGCATATTCAAGGTTAATGTCCATACCACCCTTTATTGTTATAGGGTAGGGTTCATGAGAAAACTCATTTATTGACAAAACTCTATCTAACCATTACTAAACCCTAAACTATAAATCATAGTTATTAAAGGCGTTAGGCGCACTCAAGGCGCATAGGTCTCGCCTGGAGCCTAAGCGCAAGGCGAAAAAAAAAAAAGCGGGCCTGGAAAAAGCACAAAGCAAAAAAAATAATTAAAATATTTAAAATATTTTTATAGAATAGAAAATTAATACTATTCTTTAAATAAAAAGCTATTATATAACATTTGATATCGTCTATTTAGTACCAAAAGTTATAAAATGCTAGTATAATAGTGTAGAAAAATAGTTTTCGTTAAATAAAAGTATAAATCTAGCTCGAATCTTGCCAGAATTTAGAGAATATGGGTGGAAACTCTCCAGAATCTAGGAATCTCATTGGAATATGCGATGAACCATCACCCAGAGAATTAAGGTGCAATTGCCTTGACTTAAGGCGCAATTGCCTCGCCATGCTAGCAAATTGGGCCCAGGTGCAAGAGGCGATGGCTTTTAACAACTATGCTATAAACCCTAAGAACTAAGACCTAAACCCCAAAAAGCTAACCCTAAGACCACACGGTGTGGGCGTGGATGAGCGGCATTTATGTCTTTCCACGCCGCACACACCACACCCTCCTTGGCGTTGTAGACGGCGTTGTTGACGGGGCGACTAGAATTCCACCGGCGTGGAGTGTATAGTGGGAGACGACGTGGCCACTTGTGATTGGATGCAATTAATATTAATGCTTTTTATTTAAATTTAATAGATTTTATATAACTTTTAAGTATAAAAGCGTGTGCCACGTGTCGAATAACGCCGCTCTTCCACGCCCTGACCCACACGGCCACACCTCCGTTTTTGCACCACGCCCATTTCTAAGGCGTGCTAATGTGTCATCCACGAGTCACAAGTCGCATAATGCCCCATTTTCAAGCCCCTCCACACCGTGTGGTCTGAAGACTAACACCTAAAAGCTAAACGCTAAAATTAAACCCTAACCCCTAAAATCTAAAAATTAAACGCTAACCCCTAAAGGCCTAAACCCCAAAAACCTAACCATATGAAAATAAAAATCAACACAAATATCAATCGTCAGATGGACCTCTCGCGAGTTTTCTCAAAAAGGAAGAGTTTTCTCATGATCCATTTCATATTCTTATAAACCTGTTCATTTTGTTCATTATCTTTTGCAAGGGTTATGAATTTTAGTAATGACCTTTTATTATTCAATCAAAGCTTTCTAGTCTCATTTCTTTTAATCTTTTTTGACCTAACCAGGCTCATATTAATATTAGAAAAACAAACAGTGAATGAATGATTATATCAACTAGAATGTTTAACTAACACAATTCAGAGAATGTTTGTTTATACCAGTCAACTTGAATGATTAGCATATATCAATTAGTAAAACGCAATAAACGGAATGATTAACAAACAAAATGTAACCTGATTAGCAAAGTTCCATTAACAGGCATCGATTCATCTGCCGGAGCTTTCATCGGTATCTGTACTCCGGCTACGTTCAGCCGTCGAGAGTTGGTAGCTTAGCCGTACAGACACACATTAGGCCAAACTGATTGCTATTCGGATCGGGTTATCTTGATTATACTGAACTGAATTAACCACGGTTATCGGTTACTTTTTGTAACCTTGGTTAACTGAAGCATTCATATTTTTATAGAGTTAAATGTTTGGTTGGTCCCTGTGGTTTGCGAAAATTGCAGACTTGGTCCCAGTGGTTTACTAATTACACGCGTGGTCCCAGTGGTTGCAATTTTTGCACTCGGGTGGTCCTTATCACTAAACTCTGTTAATTTTTTCAGTTAAGTTTTATTAAATGACCAAAGTACCATTACTTATTAATAAAAATAAAAATAAAAATGTTTAATCCCCACTTCTTCTTCTACCTCAAACCACCACCGCCTCACCACCAACATCTCCGATTGCGTATTAAGCGAGCACCTACACTCATCTTCACCACCACCATGTAACCCACACTCACCACCTGCACCCTCACCCTTTAAACCCTAACCCACCACCACTCTGATCCATCATCATCATTCCGCCATCGACAACCATACAATGACAAACCAGGGCTGCTCCAAAATCACGTTTATCACCGGAAATCACCATTGATTTGTGTCTGAAAATCTCGTTAAATAAGGATCGATGCAAAATAGAGAGAAACAGAGGAAACGGAAATCACCATTGATTTGTGTCTGAAAATAGGGTCGGGTATTTATTTATTTATTTCCTAATTGTGAATTTGTGATCAATGTACAGACGTTTTAAATACCCATTTTGAGTTCTGTGATTTCACATTTTGAGTTCTGTGATCAATGCACACAAAGACTCGTCAAGTTTTGAATGCCATAGTTACGTGAAAGGTCCATGGAATGATGCAACAGGCCGGTCTTATGATTATTATTGGTAATGTTTGAAATCGCTTAATACGCAATCGGAGATGTTGGTGGTGAGGCGGTGGTGGTTTGAGGTAGAAGAAGAAGTGGGGATTAAACATTTTTATTTTTATTTTTATTAGAGTAAATTGCAATTTTACCCCCTGAGGTTAGGGGGCATTGGCACTCTTACCCCCCCTAAGGAAATAATTGCAATTTTACCCCCTACTGTTAACTCTTATGTCGCAGTTCTACCCCCTAAGCTTAGTCAACGGTAGTTTGACCATTATATGTAAGGGTATTTTGGTAATCTTACCCTATATTTATTTTTATTATTATTTTTATTATTATTTATATTATATATAGGGTAAACTGCAAATCCATCATCATCATCATCTTCAACCATCTGCAGGTTCCATGACCATCATCTTCAAAAACCTCCATCATCATCATCATCATCTTCAACCATCAGCGCCAAATCGCCACAACCACCACCGTCGCCATCATCACCATCCCCGCCACAAACCTCCATCATCATCATCTTCAACCATCACCGTCGCCATCTAAACCGCCACTGCCGCTATAACTCTGTTATTTTGAATACTCTTCCTCCCCCCTCCCTCTCTCTCTCTCTAAAAAAACCCACCACCCATAGAAATTACCACCACAAAAAACCCACCACTGCAATTAATGCTAAATGGCACCTCATGTGTTTTGAACACTCTGTTTTTCACCTTCACTTTTCTTGATCATTTGATCATTACCCACCACCCGCTTTTTACCTTTTCACCATTAACAGATTCTTGAGATTCTTGATCAAGTCACTCATTAGTCTTAATGCTTCGTCGCTGCTGCTCTGTTTAGTCGATGTACAGCAGCTGCTCTGCTTCGTCTTTGCTCTCTAGAACAGGTTCATTATTTCCTTGTGTTCGAGAGTAATTGCAGCCGTGTTCTTTTCACAACCCAACCTAAGATTTGGTCACCAATGAGTTGATAATCTGCTGTAGTTGCTCTGTTTTGACGCAGATTATCAGTTGATAATCTGCTGTAGTTGTCTCTGAGTTGCGGCTGGTTGGAGATAGTCAAGCAGCTGGCTTTTGGTTTCGTTTAAGGCACTTCACAGTTAGAATTGTTGCTGTGTTTTGTGTATGGTCAGACCTGTGCGGCTGATTGTTCTTGATATATTCAAGTTTGTTTAAGACGACTGTACAAATTGGCTGTTTATATAAAAAGTTTGTGCGTGATATTGTGTTCTTGACAGTGGATTAATATGATGAGTGTTTGTTTATTATTTGTGGTTACACCAAACACGTGTATTAGAAAACTATCCAACCCATAACTAATTAGCAATGTAGTGCTGGCATGAAAGGGAAATTATTTTATTCTAAGGTTTTGATTGTGATATCACAACACACAATACACACTGCTGATATCATTTACAGTCAGATTGAGGTGGTTGGTGATGGGGCCCATAACTGTAACCGTCCAAAATATTGCATGACCCGAATGGGAAATTGGATGTTACTTTTGAGATATGTGTAAGCTCTGCAAGTTATAGCAGAGTATTCAAAATAGCCTTTGATGTGTTTGTGATGAACATGACGGTGATGAAGGGGAGAAGGCGGGTGGTGGGTTTTTTTAGAGAGAGAGAGAGAGAGAGGGGGAGGAAGAAGATGGCAGTGGTGGTTGTGGTGGTGAATGGCGGTGGCAATGGTGGTTGAGGGTGGTGGCTGGAGGTGGCAGTGGTGGTTGTGGTGGTAAATGGCGGTGGCAATGGTGGCAGGGGGTAATATTACCAAGTAAACAAAACACAGGGGGTAAAATAAAAGGGTAAAATAGTCATTTCACCACAAAGTCAACAGAATAGTCAACAAAATTGAGTATAGGGGGTAATGTTGCGACATAAGAGTTAACAGTAGGGGGTAAAATTGCAATTATTTCCTTAGGGGGGGTAAGAGTGCCAATGCCCCCTAACCTCAGGGGGTAAAATTGCAATTTACTCTTTTTATTAATAAGTAAGGGTACTTTGGTCATTTAATAAAACTTAATTGAAAAAATTAACAGAGTTTAGTGATAAGGACCACCCGAGTGCAAAAATTGCAACCACTGGGACCACAGTAAACCACTGGGACCAAGTCTGCAATTTTCGCAAACCACAGAGACTAACCAAACATTTAACTCTATTTTTATATGTATCTAGCTTTCGTACCTCCATTTCATGTATTTTATGTTTTATACCTCAATTTCATGTATTAATATCTTCATTCCATGTATTCATGGGTAAAAAATTTAACTCAGGTTTGGTTATTAACCGAACTGTAAACCGACAAATCAACCTAATAAACCAAACTGATTAACCGATAACTTCGATTACAGTTCAGTTAAGGCTAATAACCGAACCATGCACACACCTACTTAGAGGAATCTACTCGTAACTGGGCCAGTTAATTGATTTCGAATTTATTTGGGTCGGGGAATTATGCAACTAAATAAAAGTTGCAACGCATGCTTTACAATTTAAGTTAACATAATTATTTTATTTTATTACTATAAATAAGCAACAAAAATATGCAATACAACTTGTACATTGTGCTTTGGTCTAGCTTTACAATCATTGAATGTAGCCAGGTAGTTATGGTGTTTTTTTCATTATCAGAGCCATGATCGGAATTGAAACTTGCGAGAGGTTGACGAAGAAGTGTTGAAGAAGAAGAAGGTGGAAACCGTTTTGATGAATTTTAAATTCGAGACGACAGTAAAACCTCTGTTTGGGGATGAAACAGGGTTTTATAAAGTGAAAAAGTGAATGCTGACGTGTCAGAAGTTACAAAGATCTGATGGCTAACATCTGTCCACGTTAGAACCTTTGCTGTGATAATGGATGACAGTTGTTTGGCCACCACTGTTGGGCAACAACAGATGTTAGGCAACAATGGTAAGTCAGCAGTCCTTAGATTAAACAGAACCTATGAGAACAGACAATACCCTTCAGCAGTGTTTGGAAACCACTGTTGGGCAACAACAGATGTTAGGCAACAATGGTAAGTCAGCAATCCTTAGATTAAACAGAACCTATGAGAACAGACAATACCCTTCAGCAGTCTGTTGAATTTTTAGTCAAACAGGGGTTTCGAAACACAGTTGTTTTCAATAGACTTTTAATATAAACAAATAAATTCATATTAAAAAATATAAATTAAGTATCAGCAGCCATTTAATGCAAAACATTTCAAAAAAAAAAAATTCATGGGGAAACTATAAAATTAAATATCAAGAAACCGAAAGGACAAATTTTAAACCTCTGGCATAATTTTTTTTTTAAAAAAACTCTACATGGCAAACACAAACTTCTACCACTTCATCGGACACAAATGTTATAAGCAGTGGTAAATCAACTATCGCTAGGATAAACATAACTTATTAAAACAGACAATACTTTTCAGCAGTGGATGAATTTTTATCCAAACAGAAGTTGATTCAAAACATCAACAAATACTATGAAAACACTGATGATTAGTTTTAAACTGATTTTATATATTAAAACTTATGATTATGATGCAATAATAACCTCAGAAAAGCATTGTCGGACAACCTCTCTGGCTGCCACATCAGCTTTTCTTATGTCACCGCAATTTTTAGAGAAACAAAGGTTTGCCCAACAGTTGTTTTCCACAAACTTTTAAGAGTTTTTAAAAATATTAAAAAAATAGCTATTTTTTAAGAATGGAGTTTTGATGTTCTGAAGACATCTTACAAAGATCTGTTGGGCAATAACAGATGTTCAGAACTTCTGTTGTGTTAACGGTTGACAATTTTTTGGAAACCCCTGTTGGCAACAGTAGCAACTCAACATTCGTTACATAAAACATAAATTATGAGAACAGACAATACCTTTCAGCAGTGGATGAATCTTTAGCCAAACAGATGTTTTAAAAACAGTTGTTTTCAACAGACTTTTAAACATTTTTGACAAATTTTTTGAAAACATCTATTTTTTAAGAATGGACTTTCGATGTTCTGAAGACATTATGATGCTTTAATCATCAACAGACGATGATTTCAACCCGTTGTTCTCTTTTGGCAAAATTTAATTTTAACAGACCTTTATAATAGCAGATATCAACTCTAACAACTGTTGATGCTAAAATTAGTAAAAATAAAATGTTTCACAAATATTAATAGAATTGAAATTTATCTATGACATATGAAGATAGATCAACAATTACATCGAGTACTGAACAACGAAATTTAATAATCTAAAGACAATGATTTCAAGCAGTGGCTCTCTTTTGGCAAAATTTAACTTTAACAGACCTTTACAATAGCAGATATCAACTCTAACAATTGAAAACCTATAAAAAGGAGATCAATTCTAATCACAACTCCAACTGTACCATCTCAGCAGGAGAAAGGGTGTTTCAGATACAACATTTTACCAGAGTTGTGCATTCTACACCTTCTCGAGTTTTCGCCTATACATCTACATCAAATTTAGTTAGCCTATAAAACCACTGGTTGTCTTGCCCATTAGTCTATACTACCTTAAGATTCCAAGATGTTATCATTTATATTATTTTCAACAAGATTAAGTACTCTCACACATCTTTCCGCCTTTTCAAACCGTTCTTGCGCGGCCATGAGCTCCACGCAACTCTCTCTCAGATCCATTAAGGCGGCTCTTTTAACTAAACTCGTGTTTGCTTTAGTTTCCATAAGCAAACTGCACTTCATGCGGGCACGGATGGTGTCCAAGTGAACTCGAAGCCATGAAACGTTAATGTTGGCTGCTTCTGCAACTACCACTTGCTGTTCTATTTCTTCAATATCATCATTGGTTTGAATTCGACTGACTGCTTCACAAACGATCTCAAGGAAAGATGATCTCATAGAAGCTGGTTTGAATAGGCATTCTGCTGCAATGTCACCGTGTTTCTTAAAAATGGATTCAAGAATCGGTGCAACACTTTGCTTTACTTTGTAGCCTTGGACACAAATTATGTCAGACTCAGATGAAACCTTTCCCACCTGTACAATATAAGAATTCGATGTCGTAAAATGATCACTTGAAGCATTAAAAAGATTTCGATAATTTACCACAACACGATCCTCTACGTGGTCAAAAGGACCAAACAAGTCTGAAGTCGTCGGCATCTCCGTCTTTAGACAAAGTGGCCGCTTAGCCTTCAATAGCTCCTGCGTACGAAATAAAATTCATAAGATTTTCAAGTGATGAAAAACAAGAGTTCAGTATATTTACATCAACGCGCTCCTCTAAACTCGTGCGATGTGTCAAAACCAACGGCTTCTGTAACTTATCCGCTGTTTTCTCCATATTTGTCCTCGACCCCGTACTTTGGTGACCAGTGGTGTTGTCTGAGCTCGGCATGGAGGTGGGGTCAGCAATGTCCTCTGCCAGCTGGTCAGGGACCATCACCGACGGCTGAGGTGGCGGTGATAACCGTGCCTTCTTCAAAAGCGGTGAAGAATCATTAGCATAGCTGTCAAAAAACTGACAGCTGGCGCGCCACCAATCAGTGGCGCACTCTTCGGGAGTTGGTGTCAACACTGGTAGTGGCTCAAATCCAGGCTGAAAATTAATAGCCCACTAAATTAACGAATACTGATACAATAATTGAGAAGACAAGAAAACTAATGCAGATACTACACTACACACCACCGTGGCATCCGTGACAAATGGCAGTGCAAGCTTCCACGTTATACACTTGTTCGGGCCCCAGCTAATGGCCCTCGGAATCCCACCATTCTTGATAGCAAACCTCTTAGCGTATGGGAAAACCTCGAAGATCCATATCTAGAAAATCATAATAAAATAATTTTCAGAAAGAATAAATGCCATTTTGTCCCTCTGAGGTTTGGCCAGTTTTGCAACTTTCATCCAAAAGTTTGTTTTTCCGCATCTTGATCCAAAAGGTTTCAATTTTATCATTCCAGCTCGTTAACTTCATCCATTTTTCTCCATTAAGTCAGGGGTATTTTCGTCTTCTTTGTTAACTTAAAGAGCAATTCGGTCTTTTTCACTTTATGTACAAGCATGTAGCCTAATGTACAAGTATTTAAAATATCGAATTGCCCTTTAAGTTGGCAAAAAAGATGAAAATACCCATGACTTTATGAAAAAAAATGGTTGGAGTTAACGAACCCGATGAAAAAGGCAAGATTTCAAACCTTTTGGATCCAGATGCGAAAAAACAAACCTTTGGACGAAAGTCGCAAAACTGGTCAAACCTCGAAGACGAAAATGGCATTTTACTCTTTCAGAAAAGTAAACTATAATTATAAAAAAAAAAATGTTGAAGAAAACAGCATAACCTTAAAGGCCCAAATTAATCCACTGAGCGAATAACCAAGTGTATAATGGCGTCGAGCAGAAAGCTTTGCGGGCGTATTATGTAGCTGCTTGTACAGAGACTTCCAGACGTATGAACCCCATGGAAATGTGTTCCACGAGACCAAATCCTCCACTAGTTCTAGAAGATTCAAGTGAACCAATGCACGGGGATCGCAGGGCATGAATCCGAACTCAACCAACAGCAGCAGACAAATCCGTACCGCATCAAGGTCCGATAACCGATCAAGAGAGCGATTAAAGACGTTTTTGAGATCCGAAACCTTTGGTCTAGCTTCTACATGACCAAATACCCTCTCCCTAAATGTCATATCTGTACTTCCGTATTTCCATTGTTGAGGACCGAATCGCAGTCCAGTAATGAGGCAAAACTCTTGAGGTCCAAACCGCAAATCCTGACCTCTAACACGGAAAAATAACGCGTCTTGATGCACGACCGGGGTCGGGGTATATTCAGTCTGTAGTATCAGATGGAGTAAAGGCGAGTCAATAGATAGAGATTGTATATCTAGCCATGTTCCGAAACACGTGCTCCGAAATAACTCCGACCTGGCAGAGCCTGGTCCCAACCTATCTCGGATTTCTGTCGCAACTGCTATGTGGCATCTAATCTTCACCTTAGCCGAATATAACTCCTGAAGAGACAACATTATACACTACTTAAATATATATGATATATCATCAAAAAAGAGACAAATTTTTCACTTTGTATCTTATATGGCCATCAACAAAGATCTAGCAATGGCCGTAAGGATGCATTTCTATGCAGTTTGACCTAAAACAATCAAAAAGTGAGCTTATACTTCGTATGTAACAATGGGTAGTCCTACAATAATACATGAATTTCCAACATGTTAGCTATAACAGAAGCATAGAATGAAACTGTATTCATAACTAGCAGCAAAACAAACATGAAAAGAACCAAACAACTCTGACGTTGTTGGCATCTCTATCTTTACACAATGTGGTTGCATAGTCTTCCATGGCTTATGCATAATAAGATAAATTTCATAAGATTTTTTAAGTGATTAAAAGAAAGAGTTTAGGATGCTTACATCAACATGTGTGTCTAGACTAGTGAGACGTTTTATAACCAACGGCTTTTGTAACTTATTCTCTAGCATTGTTTTCTCCATATTTTCCCTCGACCCTGTACTTTGTTGACTAGTGATGTCAGCTTTGTCCTCTACAGGCATGGTGGTGGGGTCAGCAATGTCCTCTGCCAGCTGGTCGCGGATCATAACCGACAGCTGAGGTGGCGATGATAAGCGTGCCTCCTTCAACAACGGTGATGAATCATTAGCATAGCCGTCAAAAAACTGACAGCTAGCCCGCCACCAGTCAGTGGCGCACTCTTCAGGAGTAGGTGTCAACCCTGGTAGTGGCTCAAATCCGAGCTGAAATTTATTATCACACTTATTTAAGTAATACTAATAAGAGTAAAGTACACGGAATGTTCCTGTGGTTTACCAAAATTTTGGATTTGGTCCCTAGCTTTCCAAAAGTACACAAATGGTCCCTAGGGTTTGCACTTTGTAACGCATTTAGTCCCAAGCTTTATCTAAATGTACATGGATGGTCCCTGTAGTTTGCACTTTGTAACGCATTTAGTCCCTAACTTGAACATGCTAAAACCTTTAGATTTGTTGGTTGGGGACTAAATGTGTTACAAAGTGCAAAACCACAGACCATCCGTGTACTTTTGGAAAGCTAGGTACCAAATCCAAAATTTTGGTAAACGACAGGGACCATCCGTGTACTTTACTCCACTAACTTACATACTACATAAAGCATACCTTTGTGGCATCCACAACAAATGGTAGTGCATGCTTCCACGTTATGCATTTGTTCTTGCCCCAGCCAATGGCCCTCGGAATTCCACCATGCTTGATAGCAAACGTCTTAGCATACGGTAAAACCTCGAAGATCCATATCTAGAAAATCACAATATAAAAAAATTCAGAAAAGCAAATTACAATAATAAATTTGTCTTAAACAAAATAGCATAACCTTAAAGGCCCAAATAAATCCCTCTAGCGAATACTTAAGTGGCGAAAAAGCGTGTCGTGCAGAACGTTTTTGCAGCGCGTTATGTAGCTGCCTGTACACAACCTTCCAGACATATGAACCCCATGGAAATGTGTTCCATGAGTCCAAATCCTCCACTAGTTCGAGAAGACCAGAGTCAACCACTTGACTGGACTGGCAGCCCATGAATCCGACCTCAAGCAACATCAGCAGACAAAGCCGTACTGCATCAAGGTCTGATAACTGATCAAGAGAGCTATCAAAAACGTTTTTGAGATCCGAAACCTTTACTCTAGCTTGTACATGACCAAATACCCTCATCCTAAATGTCGTATCCGGCCCCACTTGCATCCAATGTTGTCTCAAAAGTTGATGAGGACCGAATCGCATTCCTGTAATGAGGCAAAACTCTTGAGGTCCAAACCGCAACTCCTGACCTCCAACATGAAAAAATAATGCATCTTGATGCACGACCGGGGTCGGGGTATATTCAGTCTGTAGTATCAGATGGAGTAAACTCGAGTCGATAGATGTAGATCGTACATCTAGCCATGGTCCAAAACACGTTCCCCGAAATAACTCCGACCTAGCATAGCCTGGTCTCAACCTATCCCGGATTTCTGTCGCTACTTCTATGCGGCATCTAATCTTAACTTTAGCCGGAAAATACAACTCCTGAAGAAACGACACTATACAATGTATATCATCATACAAATTAAAAGGGATTATAATAATCTTTTTACTTTGTAATTCATATATCAAAAAACTGTCAATCATGTATTTGAACGTAATTAGGCATGGCAAAAATGTGTAAAAATCATAAAAAGACGACTTAAACACAAAAAGGACCTCGTCATACACACGCATTTAACAAAATGCCCAAAATCTTGTGTTTTTTTAACATGATGACATAGATCTAGCAAGAGTCGTAACTCGTAAGGATGCATTTATATACAGCTTGACCTAAAACAATCAGAAAGTGAGCTTATATTTCTTATGTAACAATGGGTAGTCCTATTCCTATATACCACTTGTATAAAACCATATAAACGTGTTATACTCCCGTATTCATTTTTTATACTCTTGTCCATGTAGGGGGTACAACAAGAACATAAAGGTACAGTTTTCCAAAGCCATTAAGAAATTATGTGGAAAGTTGTCTCCACAAACCTTCTCAGTTGGTGTATCTGAGGCATCTTCCTCTGTACTCTTGACCATCTTTTAACCAATCTGCAATCAAACAAAACAACAATTACTAGCAAAAATATAAACACATGGACCCATACTTAACTTGTAGACTTAAACACTAAAGCATAGAAGTCAATAAGTCATGAAATAAAGTAAAAAGAAGTGTAGATGTGCTTGAAGGTGAACACCATACCTAACTAAAAGTACATTATTGTGGTTGCAATCTACCAAAAAGAAAGCAAGTAGCAACATTATACGAAATGCCTCTTGCTAGTAATTGACCAATTAGTTTAATATAAATAAAAATGCTATAAACCTCTTCATTTTCTTCATTATCTTTTACAGTGGTTATGAATTTTAGTAATGACCTGTTATTCAAATAAAGCTTCTAGTCCAACTGTTAGTGCACGGAATGTCTGTTGACTTCGTCTACATCAAGTCTTAGGTCAATATGGGTCAACATAGGGTTTAGAATGTCAAAATCATGAAATATGTTGGCTGGTTCGCTTTTATGTCAATGTCTCAAGTCTGGTTCGCTTTTATGACACTATGTTAGGTCTTGTCCGCTTTTGTGTCAAGTTCTGGTCAGCTTATATGTCAAGTGGTCTGGTTCGCTTATTTGTCATGCCGTATATCCGGACCAGAAACATTATATATAGGGGAGTGTGTTCATTAGTTCAATAGTTGTGTGCTTAGGAGCGAACCTGAATCATTGCTTGGGAGCTGAAACTTTGTAAAATTATATTCATAAAGCAATAAAGAGATAGAAATTAGAAAGGAATAGCTGTTGTTACTTTACGTGCATTGATTCCGCCTTTACACGTGAAGATGAGCTACTCGGATTGACGTTTTCGGGTCAAGGAACGGTCCAACACCAACTTCTAATCTTTTTGACCTAACCAGATTCATATTCTGCAATGTAATCATGCACGATTGCATGATCAGATCACAAATAAAACACCATATTCAAGGTTAATACCCGCCCTCAAGATGTGTTGAGTGAGTGTTTAAGAATGAATTTTTAAATAAGTAAAGATGAAACCATAGTTGTTAATGGCGAATAGCGACAAATAGTGATAAGGTACCTATATGCTACATAGCGAATAGCGATAAATAACAGCCGCCATTTTATAAATAGCGATACACTAGAAAAAAGGTATGTGTATATTATATCAAAATACCCTGGTATATACGCTATTTTTACATGTATATTTAACAAAAACCTAAAATCCAGTTATTTTATAGCTATATTTAATCGCTATTTATAAAAAAACTGAAATCTCACTATTTATGGCTACATACCTTGTAGCGACCTTCGACCTATACGCTACGCTATTCGCTATAGCGACCACTATTGACAACTATGGATGAAACTAACAACACAGCTGATGAAAGATATGGCTACATTGGGAACAATGGCAAAAGAACTTGTTTGAAGTGAAACAAAGTTGTTGATGCGCACCAGTTGTGATTGCGTATGGCGGCTCAATATTTTTGGAGTCCTACAGCAAAATAAAAATTAGTGGCCCTTTCAACCCTTTATTGTTATAGGGAAGGGTTCATGAGAAAACTCCTTTTAATGAAAAAACTTTGTGAAACCATTACTAAACCCTAACAACTAAGCCCTAAACCCCATAAAGTTGAACCCTGAAGGCTAAACCTAAAAGCTAAAAACTAAATGCTAAAGCTAACCGCTAAAATTAAACCCTAACCCCTAAAATCTAAAAATTAAACGCTAACCCCTAAACCCTAAAAAGTTAACCACATGAAAATAAAAATCAACACAAATATCAATCGTTAGATAGAGTTCTCGCGAGTTTTCTCAATAAGGAAGAGTTTTCTCATGATCCGTTCCCTATTGTTATAAACCTCTTCATTTTGATCATTATCTTTTGCAAGGGTTATGAATTTTAGTAATGACCTTTTATTATTCAATCAAAGCTTTCTAGTCTCATTTCCTTTAATCTTTTTGACCTAACCAGACTCATATTAATATTAGAAAAACAAACAGAATCACAGTGATTGAATGATTATATCAACTAGAGTGTTTAACATATCAATTAGTAAAACGCAATAAGCGGAATGATTAACAAACAAAATGTAACCTGATTAGCAAAGTTCCATTAACAGGCATCGATTCATCTGCCGGAGCTTTCATCGGTATCTGCGCTCCGGCTACGTTCAGCCGTCCAGAGTTGGTAACTTAGCCGTACGGACACACATTAGGCCAAACTGATTGCGATTCGGATCGGGTTATCTTGATTATACTGAACTGAATTAACCAAAGATCGGTTATCTGTTATTTTTTGTAACCTAGGTTAACTGAAGCATTCATATTTTTATAGATATGTAGCTTTAATACCTCTATTTCATGTATTTTATGTTTTATACCTTAATTTCATGTATTAATATCTCCATATGTATTCATGAGTAAAAAATTTAACTTAGGTTTGGTTTGGTTATTAACCGAACTGTAAACCGACAAATCAACCTAATAAACCAAACTGATTAACTGATAACTTCGATTACGGTTTCAGTTAAGGCTAATAACCGAACTATGCACACACCTACTTATAGTGTTATAGGAATCTACTCATAACTGGGCCAGTTAATTGATTTCGGGTTTATTTGGGTTGGGGAATTATGCAACTAAATAAAAGTTGCAACGTATGCTTTACAATTTAAGTTAACATAATTATTACTAAATAAAAGACACAAAATGTCAAATAAAAATACTCCCAATGTAATATTTTGTTCAAATTCATGCATCTATCTATTATACTAAAATAATTCATCTTTGCCACATCACCTGCTTATGCTTATGTGCCATAGCTACTTAGGCTGATAATTGTGTTTTGAGTGGCAAAATGAATTTCCTCTATTCTCCTTCACTTGTGATGAGCGGCAAAAGGTTTTTCCTTCATTGTCATTTGTGAAACCGTCGTATGTGTTGATATGGAAACTTCAATCAATCATCTGTCTTCTTTAACACGAATTCTCTCTCTTAACAAACCCTAATTTGTTCCACGCCACTTGCAAATCTCACCTAAACATTTTATTAACACTTTTAATCTCCAATCATCATCATACGATTCTCTTTCACTCAAGCATCTAAACCCTAATTCTTCCTTAGATACCGACTGATGATTCCTTTGTTCCCAGTTGACGAGTCATGTCCGGTATGCCGCAAAGCGTGTTTGGATTCTTTCGGCGAGCACGCGATCCACTGTAAAGAGCTACCAGAGTTTAAATATCGACATGATTGGGTGAGAGATGTGTTATGTGATGTTCTTAAGCGGGCCGGGATCTCTGCCAAAAAGGAGGCTCCAGTAATTTCCTGACTGACCCCTTAGAGGGGAGGTCCACTTTACCCCCGGCGGACATCCTTGTGTTTGGATGGGAAGGGGGGAAACACGCTTGTGTAGATCTAACTGGAGTCTCTCCCCTTGTCGGGCTCAAGGACAAGGGCTTTGTCGTAGGGCAAGCGGTGCTCAAGGCAGAGGCGAGCAAAGTGGCAAAACATGAGAAAGCCTGCCTGGAGAATCAACATGTGTTTGTCCCGTTTGCGTTTGATACCTTTGGTGGTCTCTCTCCTGACGCTGTGCGACTTTTGAATCGGGTTCAAAAAGTCGTTAATAGTAATTCTTCGTCGCTAAAGGTTTCAAACTTTGTATTTAGTAGAATTGGTTTTTCTATTCAAAAGGGGGTGGCGGCGCAACTTGTTGCCCGACTACCTGCCATTGCTTTGTAATTGCTTTTTTTTTTTCGTGTGGAATGAAATATAATTTGAATTTTTAGTAAAAAAAAAAGTTCTCCCCAATCCAGAATTTGCATGCTGTTGGAAAGACGGTATTGATGAATTAGGGTTCTTGTGAAGTGAACTGGTAATGTTTTTTCCTGTGTGTCTTTTGGATGTTTGTATAATCCCGTTATTTCTTCACTTTCCTCCTTTGCTTACTTGAATTTTTGTTCCTTTGTCTTTCATCTTTTCGTTTATGCATCCGTTGGGTTGTGTTAAGGGTTTTGAATTTTACCTCAACAACGCTGGTGACCTGTGTCGTCTTTATTGTGGTGTATGTTCTCTGAATCCACAATTTGTATAGGTTTTTACTCCGATTTCATATGTACTTTTGATTTTACAATGATACATTGGTTAAGGGTGATGTTGTAAACAAATTTTCTTCTTATTCTTTGATGTTGTAAACGAATTTTCTTTGATGACAGCGGCGGCGACTAAGGGTGATGTTGATGACAATTTTGGTACACAACAACAGTGGAATAGGGTTTCATTGTGACCCTGACGGCTGCGGGTGTAGTTTCCGCTGGTGACGTCCTGACGATTTTGATGGTTCAGCATTTAGTAAGTGGATCGATTTCAAGAGGATACACTGTTGCACGATGGCTCTTCGTTTTGAGGTATCAATTTGGATTACAGATTCATTGAAACTAATTGAATTTAGAGTTGTGACATTAAACTTTAAAGAGGTTAGGAAAAGTGATTGGTGGTGTGTAATTGATATGAATGTGAATGAATTAATGAGGTTTATTTGTTTAGATTAAGAGATGTTATTTGTTTTTATTGGTTTTGTTATATTGGAAGTAATTATACCATAATAAAAATTCAGGTATCTAAGCAAAGTTTTTGCATTTTTGAACTTTCCGTAGCTTGATTAATATAGTTAACAAAGTCAAAATCTGAATGAGAATTGACTTAGTCTGCTTAGTTAACATATGGTTAAATGAATGAGCCTAATTCAAGCTCTGAATGGATTGAACTATGTGTATAAATTTGACACATTTTGGAGAAAAACGATTGTTGTAATATGGATTTGGAGCTCGGGGTCTAACTGGAAGCAGTCTCTTTATCCCCTGTGACAGAGGTACGGCTTGCCTACATCCCACCCTCCCCAGGCCCTACTGTAACGATTCGCATTTTCGTATTTTCTTATTTTAGCAAGTCGTGTTGTACTTTCCACTTTTAGACACTTGTACTCTCGTCGAAATCTAATTTCGTTTCAATTTGTAATCCGAGACTATTGATCATAATGAAAACAAGTTAATTTTTTTATCATGTTCATGTATTCATGTTAGACTTATGTGCAATTATAATCAAACTCACGTTTGAACGATATATTATCAAAGGATTTTTGATTCTTTATCGACACTTGATACTCGTTAGACTAGTTAAAACTCTTAAACTAATGAAATTCGGATCCTAATCCTTGAAACTCGAAAGCTTTACGAATTAAATCGATTATCCTTAATTTAAACCGTTATAAACATGGTTATTTATTTAGTGTTTAAATAATTAAAATAATAAATTTTACAAATTAAAAGTTTTATTCTTTTTATTTTTATAAAAAAAAATAATAACTTAGTTAGCCTCGTTAAGGTTTTAAAGTTAGTTGAGCTAACCTAGTCAGTAACCAAGTTAGTGTCAGTTAATATAAGCATGTAAGTCAAGGGGGACTTATTGTCAAAAAGAATAAAACTGATTAAAAATATGTAGAACCCGAGGATCGAACCCGGGTCTACGTGTACACAAACCGTCTCCCAATCATCGCACTAACTTAATGGTTTGGTACAAGTCCCTTGAGCCCATTTATTTTATACTCATTCAGCGTTAACTTATCCTTTTTAAACAACTTGCCGCCAAAGAAACAGTTGACCGAAGACAGCCATATTTCCTTTTCTTCTCCGCTGAATTTTCGGTGATTGCCAATAGCTTCCGCGTTTCCATCTTTATGATCAATCATAACTCATTTCCAAGTTTACGAGACTTATGAGGCTCTATATAAACAACACCTAATAACCCACAAATTCACACAACTTGTTTAAGACACCCACACATATCACAACCCCTTTTCGTATCACCCACAACATCCTTTCGAACACCCTTTACACCTTGTCGGAGAAGTCGAGTCGTCGCCGGAAAAACGTGAAGTCGCCGGAGTTTAGAGGTTTCACCGGAGCCCCTCATCGGAGTTCACGACGGAGACGCCTGACACTCGTTTCGGTATACAATCTGATCGCTACTTATCTCCTTTAATTTCTTTTTATTCATTTCATAACAGTGGGTACTTGGGTGTTCGGGTTGGGTTGAAACGTCGTAGATCACCCCGAGTCGTTTCGAACACCATTTCATCACCGTGTCGTTTCGTTTTTTATTTTTATACTTAAACGACCACTGAGAATTAACGAAAACGAAGTAAAATGTTAACACATTCAGTTTTGTTTTGTTGAAGTTCTGTTCGGTATATTTTTTTGATTAAAACGATTCGTTTCTTTTTTTTTTTATTATATGAAATGGATCTTTAACAGTTAATAACGAATGCAAACAGTAACTGAAGTTAGAGTTTGAAACATTTTTCCTTTTGATGTTCATGTCACGTTATTTTATTTATTTAATTTACTTTAAATTCCTTTTTCCTAAATAAAAGCAACAATTTTATTATTCTTTTAACCATAACTGTTTCTTTCTCTTTATAATAAAAGCTTTTAGAAATTTTGTTAATAACTTAATTAAACAATTTAATTAAAATTCTTTAAACTATTAAAGGATAAATTATAATGTACGATGGATTAACTTATAAACCATAAGATTTAGAAATATTATTTAACATATGAAAAGATCATTGAAGAAACACTAGATAAATGGTCGGAACCGAGATATCTAGGGGGTTTGAATCCGCATAAAAGGGTTAGCTCTCTCTCGATTGATTCAGTTGCAGCTGATCTTTTTCTCCGATGGCTCTGCAAAAAAGAGCACCGTTAGCCTCGCCAAGGGGAGAAGAGGGTTCTCTCCTTGACCCGACTCTGGTGTGAGAATAAGTATTGGTAATGAAGAAGAGAATGTATTTGAGAAGTGTGTGTGACTTGCATTCATACCTGGGTTCTTTCTCGTATTTATAGCCGGGAGTCGTTTTAGGCGGGAAAACCCGTTAGTGAAAAGTTGACGGAAGATGCTAACCCCGTAAGCGGTTACATTTCCTTCCGTTTAAGTTCTTTGATCCGACGTGAGAGCACACGGATCGTGGTCTAGATCAAGGGCTGGGGGTTTGCCACGTGTAATGTGATCAAGTGGAGATTACTCTCCAATTACATGCCTTCGTTGTGATTTCAGGGGCGTCTGTGGTAATGACACGTGTCCAGACGGTTATAACTGTCTGGGTGGTGCACGATTATATTTCTTCTAGAAGATTACTGCTGTAATCTGCTGTGGCACCTTATTGTGTGGAGACCACTGAATAAATCCTAAGTCTGAGTATTTATCCAGGTCTAGATATTTAGGCGGAAGTATTGATCTCAGGATTTTTATCCTTTGCTATTGGGGGAAGGCGCAAGGATTTATGTTTTCCTTTGGGCGCGCGACTATAGATTGCTGATTACTTTCTTCTTTTTGTAAGACCAGTGCGCGGCCGCGCAAGGTTAAAAGCTTAAAAAGCCAGTTTGTGGTATGGTCTCAAATACTTATTATGAGGTTTTTGGGACCTTACCCCTTCAAGTCCCCCCAGTCTAGTGTTGTACTTATGCAAATAAGTGGAGCACTGGACTTGTGAGAGGGAGATGCTTTTTGGGCGCGAGAAATAAGAAATCTTCTATGAGAAAATTGAACTTTTGATTTTGTAAAGATTTTTTTGGAAAATCTTTGACTTTTAACGATACTGGTGCAGTAAATTGATTGACAACCTGTCATTGTCAGTTGTTTTTTATTGTCCGTGTCTTACACGTGCGCGTGTAAACGCGTGTGTGTTCTGACATTTACTTTTTCTGCTGCTTGGGGAACTGTGATACCCGGAACAGTCGCTGTGACGGTTACCGATGCTATTTATTGCGATAAGTATATATAACGTCTGGATAACCTCTTTTGCACAATCATTGTCTTGTTGAAAAACTTTTCCCCATTTCTTTTTCTACCGAAAACTCCATCATTCTTCCTCTTATGTCAACCGGAGAACATCAAGAAGATCTTATTGAAGAAATGGAGACTGAACTCCCACCGTTGAAGTGGACTAGGGCGTCCTTTGATGGTTTAATTCAGAATCTCAAATTCCCGGGGAACTGGGGTGCTTTGTATCCTGAAGAGGGGCAAACGGCAGCGGACGCTCCGGCCGGGTATATTACCCTCTTTTGGGATTTTTTCTGTGACGGTAACTTTCGTTTGCCTGTTACCAGATTTTTCCTCGACGTCCTTGGATTTTACAAACTTCATATTTCCCAACTTCATCCTATTGGCATGGTTAGGGTTCGGCATTTTGAATTTGTGTGTCGGACAATGCATGTTGAACCGACCGTTCCTCGATTTAGGGTTTTTCATCAGATGCATTGTACCCAAGGGTTTTATTCGTTTGTTCAGAGGGCTTCGGCGAAGAAAATTCTACTGCAACCCCCAAAATCCTTCCATGATTGGAAGCAAAAAATTTTCTTTATCAAGGCCGGAGTGATTCCAGTGAAGATGGTTCTAAGGGGGAAGGACGACGTTCCGATTGAAACGCTTCAGACCCCTGTTGATGAGAACTGGTACCAAGATCTGAAAGATGTGCCCAATATTGCGTTGCCGGAGAAAGCTCTCGTCGGAGCCGGCATGAGTTTGAACTGGAAGATGGAGCGTGAAGATAAACCCGTATACACAGAGGATGGTCATAGTAAGTTTGGGGTTTTTCCACTCTCTTTCCCTTTTTTTTTTTTTTTTTTTGACCTGTTTTCTTTTTGAATGTAGTTGTTTCTTTGTATGTTGTTGCCTTCAAGAGGGAAGGCGGAAGGATGGGTACCATCAAAAAGAAACCTGAAGAGGAGCTTTGGTACCATCGTATTGTAAGGAATTTTGTTCTTCCGCGAGATGCGGATCTATCCGCTCAACCAGCTGTTGGTGCTGGTAAGTTATATCTGTGTTTCGTTTCCTTTTGCTCTTTGTGGGTAAGCCTTTACTTTGCGCTTTTGTAGGTGAATTGTTGAATTTGGGCATAGGCCCTGAAAAGAAGAAACGCGCAACGACTTCTACTTCTTTACCCAAGAGGAGTGGGACTGTTAAAGCTCAAACTTTGAAGACGAAGAATGTTGGAGAGAAGAAAGGTACGCGCCGTTCCTCTGTCCCCAGGTGTGATTATGTGGTGGTTTCTGACTCTTTGGAGGGTCTTACTCCTGCAGTGACTATGCGAGAACCGAAGCCTGAACCAAAGGATTCTGCTGATATTCCCCCATCCAACCCTAATGAGCCTATTGACTTGGACTCTAGTCCCGAACACTTGGTGCATCGGAAGGCTGGTAAACGGAAACAAACTGATCCTGACGCGGAGGGTCAACCTCCTAAAAAGGTGCAGAGGAAGAAAATTACCAGAAAAGGGAATCTTGATGCCTTTGTTTCGGAATCTGTTCCTGGTAAGTGTTGTTCCTCCTTGTTTCCTTTGAGCGGACTGAATTCTTACAGATTTTTACTTGTCCAGAAGTTCCTGTTTCCCCTATTCCTACAGAAGTACCATCTGTGGTTAATGAAGAACTTCCTTCTACTCCTCCGCGTGCTGCTGTTGCAGACCCGCTAGAGCCTTCAGAGGTTGCTGGGGAAGGTGTAGAGAAAACTGTTGAGGCTGAGAAGCCTGTTGGTGTTGATACAGAGGCTGAAAAGATTGTTGAACCGAGCGTGGTAGATGGCGCTGATAATCCACCAACCCCTGAAGCTGTTGTTCAAGATTTGGGGAAAGAGCAGACTGCTGAAAAAATTTCAACTCCTTCCCCTAGACCTTCTGATGCTATGCCTGAACATACTGAGAGGGTCAGAACTGAGGAACCAGGCTCATATGCTGGTGTTGATAAACAATCTCCAATTCGTCCAGAAGAAACTCTGGGAGAATATTATTACCGGACTTATATGGAAAAAGATGCTTCTGATCCTCATGTCCCTGTTTGGAATTTGAAGAAAGGCGATACCTTCTCGGATTGGCGTGTATGCCAAGATTGGTTGCAGGGGATACTTCCGCCTGGCGAGATTAAGTTTCAGGAAAGTCAGCCTTATGAACAGACTTATCAGTCTTATCTTGCAGAAACTGCTTCTAATGTTTCTACTACTCACCGTATAGTGCGTGAGTGGTATAGTATGCATAAGGAGCAGGCATCTTTCATGGCATCTCAAAAGAAGTTTGCTAAAGATGAAAAACATGTGGCTCAGTTGAAGGCTAAATTAGAAACTGAGCGAGCCAAGTTTGAAGCTGAGCGCAAGACTGAGGAATGGTCTGTTGCTGGTTGGAAAAGAAAGGCTGAAGCTGAAGCTGCTCTCCTGTCTGAGGAACGCAAAAATTGGAGGAGAATTTGCGAGAAAGATAATGCTGAGAAGGCAAACCTTCGTAATATCATAAATAACCTCAAGGCTGAGGTTGAAACTTTGAAGAATCAAGATGCGGAGGTAGAAAAATTGAAGAAGGAGAAAGCTGATGTAGAAACTGCGCTGGCGGAAGCGCGTTCTCATAGGGAACGTAGTGAGCAACGGGAGGTACAAGCTTTTGCCACTCTTGCCCTTAGAGATAGAGAGTTAGAGGAACTTACTGCTTTGGTTTCTGACCAGGAACAATTAAAGAAGGATTTGGAGCTTGCACATTCCGAGAATACTGAAACCTCCCGCCGTTTGGCTGAGATTGAAGAGAAGCTAGAAAATTCAGAAACGGCGCGGGTTACAGCGGAAAGCGAGCTTGAACCTTTAAAGACTGATATGGCCTGGTTAAAAGACTGCGGGATTGCCTGTGTAAGTTTCTTTTCTCTTTTTTGTTGTGGGATCATATATGCGCTCTTTTGATACTCATTTCTGCTTGATTTCATAGGTTGCTGAATATGTGTTAAACTCTGAAGAGCTGGATAAAACTGTCGCTAATCTAATGGTTGCTGCGCGACGAGATGGGTATGCGCAAGGTTATGTGGAATGTTCCCAGCATGTGAAAAGTGCGTTGAAGGTTAACTGGGATGATAGCAAGTCTGCAACTTTTGGCGTAAATACTGCTGCCGCGCTTGCTTCCATGAAAACAGAGTTTAATAATTTGCAACTTCCAGTCATGGAACTGATAAATGTGGCGCTGCAATCGGACGATCACGTGGCGCAACTCAAAGAAATCTTTCCGGATGGGGGTGAAGATTTAGAGTAGTATGGAATTGTATTGAACATTTTTTTATGCGGGATGTAAATCCCTGTTTTGATGGTGCGCTGTTGCGCAGGTATTTTAAACACTGCCGTGTTTGAAACTCTTTAGGGCGTATCTGTAGGCTGAAAATAGTATGTTTCTATTTGTTTTGTTGAATGACTTTACAATATTTTGCATGAGTACAATTGCTTTTATTGAGTAAGGCGAATGAAGTTGGTATGAAGCTCATGTGTGAATTTATGGTCGTTTGTGACGTGATCACTGACCGCGCATGGAGCTTGTTTTATTCTACCATAATGTTTTTGCGCTTACTAAAAAGAGATTGCATGCACTTTGTAAACACAAAAATAATAGAAACTTTGTAATTTTATTCATGGATAGAGCACAGAGGCTTTACAAAGTTTTTCTAATAATTATATGGAACTTAACTTACTCTCTGATAGTTCCGCCGTATTTGATGGGTCATGTCTTTCTGCGGGAAACTTATAGAGTCGTCACTTAGGTTTTGGCCAGTTTGCTTGGGCCTTCTTCAATGGAGCCAGAGCTATCTCCAGTATGAACTTCGAGTTTTCCGCCGCTTCTGCAGGGCGGTAAACTAAGTCATAGTTGTGTTCTGCCTCAGGGTTATAAACCGCTCGAGGTCTGCATTTGTTATAGTTTGGCTGTAGTCGATTGAACACACTGTTGTTTGCACTCAAACGGTATGTTGGATCAGATTCATCGGTGTGGGTATCCCGTTGGGAACCCAACCTATCATGAACCGATTGTCTTCGACGAGGATGTGGTTCTCCGTGGTGTTGTCTCTGGTAACTGCCTGACTGAATGTACTCGCGTTGTGACGTGGATCTGGCATGAACTTCTGTATCATCATAAGTTGATTCTTCTCGCTGGGAGGCATGAGCTCTAGATCCCGGCCTCCGTGATTGAGTCAGAGGAACAGTTTGAGCACACAACTGTGTGTACACTGCGTTTAATGCCCCTTGGGACCGGACATACCATGATATCGGAGTTTCTCCTGGTGGTAAAATTGATTGAGCAGGGTTTGCTGGTAACATTCCTGGAGTAACAGGATCATTTGCTCGATTGGATTGAACCTCATTATCGTCCGAGGCCTCTTCTACGATTCCTTCTACTTGTAAATTGTTTCCGACGTTTGGTCGAGGACCAGGTTGCCGGTGAGATGACGAATTTTCTGCCATGTGCAAAACAGAAAATGGGACGAACTGAATCGAAACGAGATAGAAACTAGAAAACTGAGGAATCGGTGGGCGCCAATGAAGAAACACTAGATAAATGGTCGGAACCGAGATATCTAGGGGGTTTGAATCCGCATAAAAGGGTTAGCTCTCTCTCGATTGATTCAGTTGCAGCTGATCTTCTTCTCTGATGGCTCTGCAAAAAAGAGCACCGTTAGCCTCGCCAAGGGGAGAAGAGGGTTCTCTCCTTGACCCGGCTCCGGTGTGAGAATAAGTATTGGTAATGAAGAAGAGAATGTATTTGAGAAGTGTGTGTGACTTGCATTCATACCTGGGTTCTTTCTCGTATTTATAGCCGGGAGTCGTTTTAGGCGGGAAAACCCGTTAGTGAAAAGTTGACGGAAGATGCTAACCCCGTAAGCGGTTACATTTCCTTCTGTTTAAGTTCTTTGATCCGACGTGAGAGCACACGGATCGTGGTCTAGATCAAGGGCTGGGGGTTTGCCACGTGTAATGTGATCAAGTGGAGATTACTCTCCAATTACATGCCTTCGTTGTGATTTTAGGGGCGTCTGTGGTAATGACACGTGTCCAGACGGTTATAACCGTCTGGGTGGTGCACGATTATATTTCTTCTAGAAGATTACTGCTTTAATCTGGTGTGGCACCTTATTGTGTGGAGACCACTGAATAAATCCTAAGTCTGAGTATTTATCCAGGTCTAGATATTTAGGCGGAAGTATTGATCTCAGGATTTTTATCCTTTGCTATTGGGGGAAGGCGCAAGGATTTATGTTTTCCTTTGGGCGCGCGACTATCGATTGCTGATTACTTTCTTCCTTTTGTAAGACCGGTGCGCGGCCGCGCAAGGTTAAAAGGTTAAAAAGCCAGTTTGTGGTGTGGTCTCAAATACTTATTATGAGGTTTTTGGGACCTTACCCCTTCAATCATTTACATGTGGTATTTTTCACATCTAGGATAGCCATTTTGTTCTCTTGGATTATCCTCAATCTTTACTCGTGCGTTATTACAAGAAATCGCAACGCAACCAATGTAAGTATACTCGATCCCATTTTTACTTTTATCACTTTTGGGTGCAACATGTATTCTATACAAAAACACGCAACGCTTGAAACTTATTATATGCACACTCTATCCATTTTTATACATGAAACAATTTGATGCTTGTTAATCTCGTATGCCATGTAAACTTTTCGTGTCTATATGCTCATTAACCTTGTGAAACTTATTAAACTTCTGAGACTTATTAAACTTCTTATACTCATTAAACTCCTATGCTATAGGAGTACGCACCGCCCTTGAGTGAGTCTTGGGGTGTTTGCGTTGGAAACTTGGGTTTGACATATAGTGACACCGTTTCAGCATATTAGTAACTTGTATTATGTTGTTCATGTTGGATATGAGTACTTAAACTTTTTATTCTACTTTATGCTATGTGTCAAACTTGTATACTCGCCAACATTTTTGTTGATGTTATTTTAATACATGTTGCAGGTTGATAGACGAAGTGATGAAGAAATCAAGTTAGGATGGAACTAGATACCCATTTTAATAATAAACCATGTTTGTTGCAATTTGTCTTTATTTGAAACTATGTACTTGATTTTAGTCATTATGAAATTTGATTTAATCTATATTGTCACAATTAGTGTTATGATGCTTTTGAGCGATTTGTTCGTCTCATCCCGATGTTTCCGCCATCGGTTGGGGTGTGACACCTACCAATAGCCTGGCTATGGGTGGGATTGTACTGGATATGGTTATTGTTGTTGAAGAAAAATGAGTACTTTTTACGGAAAACATTTTAGTTTTGTGGCATCGTTGTGACAGGTGGATGTTAAATCGGAATCTGATTTTATAGGCCAAAAAGTTTTTGGATTGTTCCAAAACAGAATGAAAATTAGATGTAATTTTATCTTTTTGTTCATTTATGGTTGTGAAGGGTGGAGAGACCACATGCCAGGTATTCTAAAATGTCACAGAATGAGGGTGGTTGTACTTTTATGTAAGATAACAAATGATTGGTTGCATAACAATTTATAAACTTCACATGTATTTTTGCCAATTATAACTTTACAGATGGAATTTTTTAACTAAAAAACCATGTTTTTTTATTTTTCTTGCTAGATTCTCGGGAGGTTCAATCGTGCTCGTGCAGCCCGGCTAACTCTCCCTCACTTTGTTTGTGAGACACCGCAATTTATGCCCGGTGGAACACAAGGTCATAATTTTGAGTTACAGTTCATGTGATATTGTTTTCTATTATGAGCATCATTTGTAACACCCTTAAATTTTTACTTGATTTAATCACTAACTTTATACATTTTTATACCAAAAGATATTAAATTAACATAAGTTTCATAAGTAGCATAAACCTTAGTCAACTAATGACTAAGTTGGAACATTCAAAATTGTTTAAGAAATTGTTTACAACCCATGAACAAAGTCTAAGTATGATTAAAACATTGCGGAAGCTTCAAAAATCGTGTTCGGTTCTTCATCATTTGCTTGACCGCCATCCGTAAGATCCACCTTGTTACCTATGGTCAAAACCTTTAAAACACTAGTTCTGACATTGTTATATAGTACATAAATACAAAATCCAACATCAAAATTTGATTAACAAAATATTGTTTTGTTTTCTAGTTCCACCGTAACTTACGGTGTCACCGTAAGTTACGGTAGATCCTGGAATTTCCTGGATCACCGTAAACCAGGAGAATTCTGCCGTAAACACCTGACCCCTACCGTAAGTTACGGTACTGCCGTAACTTACGGTAGTTCCTGGAAATCCATGATTCGTTTGTTTTGTTCATGGTACTCAAACCCAACTCTCGGATTTCGCTTTTCTAACAAACCTGTACATTAAATTCTCGTATTTCTAACATATTATATATTAACTTATATCAAAGATCAATCCATTATATTCTGGAACATTAACCATGCTTTACTTGATTATTCGACCCGTTTGGCTCGTCTAAGGAATCCTCCCATGTAACGACTACCAACGAGTTTCAACCGAATTTGACCAATCATTCAATATAGCGACATCACCGCTTAACTCAAACAACCTTTATTCTAAGATTCAATTACATATTATATAATCATCAAAATCTATTTAATGTAACGGGTCAAGTTACATACCTTTATAGCACACCCTTCAAGCGAGTATCTCCCCCGGCGTGTCCGCTGGACGTTCCGGATTCTTTACCTAAAGAGTTCAATTTCACAACAAGTTTAGAACTCTTTCGTAAGTTTTAACGCATAATTCTCTATAATAATCAAACCTGCGTTTTTATTCTATTTTTAACATTTAAATCCTCACTTAGGCATTTCAACAAACACCTAACGGGTCAGATTCTTCTATAATTATTACCAAGTTCATGATTTGTAATTAACATCTAATTTCACTAGATTAGTAAATTTCACATACATCTTGACATCTATATTTCTGAATTTACTTTACCAATTCAGATTTCACTATAACAATAGTCATAAATCTAGTATTCATCAAGTTTCCTTCAAGCTCATTAGTCTCCTAACATGTAAACCCCAAACCTTACAAACATGATGCAAGTTTTCACAAGGAATCACCTAGGGTTTGACTCTATACATCATATTAAGTCAACATTCATTCATGCATGGCATATCTAGGCTCAATTTCATTTTTTCACAATTAACCTAGAATTCATGATGTATCAAAGTACCAAGATTTTACATACCTTTTGATCCTTACGACGAGGTGATTACTAATTTGTGTTTAGAATTCGATTTGGGACGGATTTGAGGCTTCAATTTTGCAAATTTTAGTGTGAAGCTAAGGTTTGGAGAAAACCCTGGTCGCCCCTTTCATCTGGTTCAACCAGACACACCCAAAATGGTGTGTTTGGTGAGTTTTGTTACAAATCAGCATTTAACTTTCATTTTTGGCAAGCTTAGTCCCTCACTTATCATCTAACTTTAAGTACTAGTGTAACTAACCTAGTGTTAGTTATTTCTAGGATTGTAATTTTAACTAGGTTAAAATTTCTAGATGGTCAATTCTTGTTTATGAAATCCTTAAATTTCTAATATAAAGAATTATATTTTCGGGATGTTACATCATTAATCTGGCACATATATGTCATTTGTAACAGAAGTATGTTTTTACGGCTACAGGGACAATAAAAGGTTTGACCACCTACCAACTTGAGGATAATGGATGCCAAATTATACTCGGAAATACATATCATTTAGCACTCAGTCTGACTTCTGAGCTTATAGATGAATTAGGTGGTCTTCACAAATTTATGAACTGGACTACGACGCTTCTCACCGATTCTGGTGGTTTTCATATGGTAATTTTTCACAGCTTTCTGTTTTTTTAATTTAGAGCTATTTAATAATGTCTTTATAAAAAATCATGTCTTACAACAATATTCGTCACACATTCATACTTATAATGGAGCATAATAATTTTGGTTGTTTGAAGAGCAATCATTTCTCTATGCATCTTTTATTCTTTTAAATGGTTGGAGGTTTGTAGGCTTTGTAACCGAACTTAAGTATGAAAACACTTTCAGGTCTCATTATTGCATTTAGCTGATATCATTGAAGAAGGTGTCACGTATCAGGTTCTTTTTTTCTCTCTAAAAACACACCACATTCTGAGAACTTTGTTAATAATTGTCACATTCTTTGTTGTTTTCATTTCCTACTTTATATTAGTCATTATTTGTAACTGATATCTGCCATTTGACATTTATTCTGCAGTCGCCAGTTGACGGAAAGCCAAATCTCCTAACACCTGAAGAATCAATCCAAATCCAAGTAAGTAGTTGCTGGTTCCATTCATCTTTGTCAACACAACAATCTTACACCAACTGAACCACCTACATATATGTTATCTTTTCTGATCCTTTAATTTTTTTAGGACTGTGATTTTACATGATTGGGTTTGTAATTTTCGACCCATGACTATTATCCAAATTTGGTTTTTTATACTGGAAAATTTGGTGTTTTATGTTCTGTTGCTACATGTGGTTGTGTATTTTTAGCTATGTTGTCAAAGACGCAAGGCGCAGGTGAGGCGCATCGGCCTCGCCCGGAGCCTAGGCGCAAGGCGCCAAAAAAGCGTGGCCTTTTTTAAGAAAAGCACACATAGAGAAGAAATATAAAAAAATATGTTATGCTTTGAAAATAAATAAGATTCCACATATAAAATTAAAAAAAAACTATTATATATGTCATTTAAGATCATGTAGCTACTAGTTAGTAGCAAAAGTTTAGGACTTATATGTTGTAAGTTTTGGGTGTGTGAATAAAAGTCTCAAAAGGTGGTAAATACTTTGTCCCACATTGTTGTGGGAACAAAGTGAGTGGTTATTTATAAGATAAAGCCTTTACTACTCCATTGTAGCTGTATGACTAATATGCTTACTTATTAATAGACTTGATTAAAACTAGAACATGTCAATTGAGTCAAAAGTAACCCAAAATGTATTCAAATACGAAAACAAATATTTTTGTCTTACGCCGGTTGACTCAATGACTTCAGGTTACTGCTAGGGGCCACAAATCGATTTCAGCCGAACACCATTGCCGCTACAAACTCTCAGACCGCTGATCATTTGCACGGACTTGACAGTTGGTCTTACGGATTGGGATAACCGAAACGGCTAAAGAGGACTTTTGTAGTGGATTGGGATAACCTGGGAATAACAAATTAGTTTTCCTACGGACACGAACGAATGCATGACTTCCGTAGTAAAGTAGAATATCTCATCAAGGTAAATTTATGGTTGTTTTTAATACTCTGGCTTTTAGCTTATGAATTGTATGCTGCCGATATTGTTTATGAGTGGAGAATGAATATTGATGGGAAGTTGTCTTTTAAACATGAGTTATTTGGAAGCTTTGTAATCAATAGGTTTTCTAGAACACCTAGGACTAGACCCATTGAGCAAGTATTGTTGCTATTGTATGACTAATATGCTTACTTATTAATAGACTTGATTAAAATTAGAACATGTCAATTGAGTCAAAAGTAACCCAAAATGTATTCAAATAAGAAAACAAATATTTTTGTCTTACGTCGGTTGACTCAATGATTTGTCCACCTTGGTTCCCGACATAATCTGCAAATAGGTAACAACACAAACAAAATGCTTTGTCTGCTTTTACGCTGTACTCTAACCATGTAGCGTAACTAGCATACCATGTCGGGCTGAAACATCGTTCTTTAGCCCCTATCTTTCTTTTTGGGAAGTCATGACCACGTGGTTAGCAAGGTCCATTAAGCCAATATTTTCTTCGAATCTCATCTCTTTGATCAGGATGATAATCCAAAATTCTTTTTCTATCGAAGGGATCGCATAAAAGATTATCTAAATCAACTAAACTTGGTCCTGATGGCGTTTTTCATTTCAAAAAATTTTCCAAAGTTGTCATAGCTTATAGCACTTACTATACAAATAGAAAAAACAATAATCAATATCAATAAAAAGAAAATGACAACCTAATTACAACTAAATTGTTGAACCTGTTACCTATTCGAGTGATTGCCGATTGAGAAGTGCGGTGAAAATAACAAAGCCGGTTGATTCCAGATTTCCAGTCTTCCAAAATTCCAATTGCTGACTGTCGCAACCCCCGATCTCAGATCCCCGGAAACGGGCGGCAGCGAGCCAGCTTCAGTGGTATCGCGTATTGTCTAATTTGGCAGCGGAAATTTTCATCAGGACTGTAGTTAGGAAACATTGATCAGAGTAAAATACCACATTTTCATAATATTAAACAAATGGGTTAAAACCCAAGTTCGTAGTACACACGTTTTCATAGGAATAAATCCTATTTTATTTAATAAAATCATCTATTTTATTTTAGGTAACTTTATTTCCACTTTTCCAAGCCTTCAGTGCTGTCCAGCTGGCTTCTATTTTGCTTTCACAGTTTGTTACCTGAAACGCGTTTTAAAAACATTTGTCAGTGGGAAATACTGGTGAGTGAATCCCAGTTTAATCAAGTTTAAGTAAAAACCCATTGTACAGTATTGAGGGCGATCTCACAATTATATTTGTTTCCAAGACATATCAATTAACATCCATGGTACTATCGAACCCGACTTGTGGAAATGTTACTCCTTGACCAGGTGGTAACAAATTTTGTATACAAAACCCCAACATACTTATGATAATTGTATTCTTACAAATACTCAATAACTGTTTAATATATAATTAATCATGTGAGGTTTTGTAAAAACAATTAACAAAAAGTTTACAAAAAGCGGATCAACTCACATTGTTGTCTTAGATTTTTCGTAGGGGTTTCCTGGTGATAATCTAAAATTTACACAAATGCACACGCGTTAGCATAATAACCCATTTTAACACTAGTAATACCCTCCCCGAGATGGCATTCCAACGACTACGTCGGGCAGAAACACGACAGCCGTTACGGAACATTAGATCAATCGGGCAGCGTATCTAATACGTATCCAGGGGTTATAATACTTACAACGGAGCAGAACTTCGCTATTTAAGGGGGTATAATACCCGTATAATAAGCCTACTATTCAGATTTGAGAAAGAGATTTCGATTTTTAACGAATTATGAATGAAACCCGATGGCCTACTTATATAGTGCTGATTTCTCATTTTGTCGCGGCCCGCATCAAACCAGGTCAACGCGTAGCTGGGCTGGGTCAACACATAGGTCTGCCGGGTGTTGGGCCACGTGGCCGCACCGGGCTTTGCCGGGTTTTTAAGTTCACGCGGCCCGCGTAAGGTTTAAGGGTCCTTTACGCGGCCCGCCTCAACTTAAAAATTCAGTTTTTTTATTATTTTTAATACTATTTAATGTATTTGGGGCCCGTTTTCGCGTATGGGGTGTATTTTGGGACATTTTGGGATATTTTAAAATATATTAGGGTGTCGGAAAAATTATGAGGGTGTCGGTTTTATTGAGAATTGTTATATCCTCCCCACCTTGTTTTAGAGCTCGTCCTCGAGATCTATTGGAACAAGTGTGGATATTTCCTTTGCATTTCAGATTCAAGCTCCCATGTATACTCAGGTCCTCTTTTGGAGTCCCACTTCACTTTGACCAGAGCTAATCTCTTATGTTTGAGATTCTTGACTTTCCTGTCTTCAATTTGTAGAGGCCTTTCTACAAACTTGATTCGTTCATTTACCTCTATATCCTTAAGAGGTACCATTAGTGATTCATCCGCTAAGCATTTCTTAAGATTTGATACATGAAATACATCATGTATTCCTGCCATTTCCTCTGGCAGTTGTAGCTGATAGGCTACAGGTCCTATTCTTCTAATAATCTCAAAAGGTCCAATATATCTGGGACTTAACTTTCATCTTTTGATGAATCTTACCACTCCTTTCCAAGGAGAGACTTTCAACAATGTTTTATCTCCTACTTGAAATTCCAATGGTTTGCGTCGGTTATCAGCATAACTTTTCTGTCGATCACGTGCTGCTTTTAGTCGTTCCTTGATTTGAATAATCTTGTCGGTTGTTTCTTGTACTATCTCAGGTCCAGATAGTTGCTTTTCCCCAATTTCTGGCCAACAGACTGGGGTTCGTCACTTTCGTCCATAAAGTGCTTCGAATGGTGCACCGTTCTTATTTGTGTGATAACTATTATTATAAGAAAATTCTATTAAAGGTAAGTGATCGTCCCAATTACCTCCGAAATCAATTACACAAGCTCTGAGCATGTCTTCCATTGTCTGAATTGTTCTTTCGCTTTGTCCGTCTGTTTGAGGATGATAAGTTGTGCTCACATTTAACTTGGTTCCCATGGCTTTTTGGAAACTTGACAAAAAATGAGTGGTAAATCGGCTATCCCTATCAGAAACAATTGATAAAGGTATTCCATGCAAAGAAACAATTTCATTTACATACAATTTAGCTAGCTGTTCCATACTGAAAGTTTCTTTCATTGGTAGGAAATGAGCTGACTTGGTTAGCCTATCTACAATCACCCAGATTGTATCATAACCTTTCTTTGTTTTGGGTAATTTGGTAACAAAATCCATTGTTATCAATTCCCATTTCCATAATGGCATTTCTAGTTGCTGTAGCAATCCTGAGGGTTTCTGGTGTTCAGCTTTAACTTGTGAACAAGTTAAACATTTAGAAACATAGGCTGCTATGTCCTTTTTCATTCCTATCCACCAGAAATTCTTTCTTAAATCCTGATACATCTTATCATTTCCAGGATGCATCGTATACTTAGATTTATGGGCTTCTTCTAATATACGATGACGTAGGTTTCCTAATTTAGGTATCCACATTCTCTTTTTTTGGAATCTCCAAATTCCATCTATTCCTTGTTCTAATTACTTAATCATACCTTTTAGTTTTTCAGTATCATCCTTGATTACTGATTCTTGGGCTTCTCTAATTTGATCATTTAAATCTACTTGCAGATTTAATTTAAGAGAACGTACCCTTTTTGGCTTTTCGTGATACTTTCGACTTAAAGCATCTGCCAGTACATTTGCCTTTCCTTCATGATACTGGATATCACAATCATAATCACTAAGCATTTCCATCCAGCGTCTTTGTCTCATATTCAATTCCTTTTGCTCGAAAACATACCTTAAATTCTTATGATCTGTGAATATGGTAAACTTACTACCATAAAGATAATGTCTCCAAATCTTAAGGGCAAAAATTATAGCTCCTAACTCTAGATCATGGGTTGAATAATTCTCTTCATGATTCTTAAGTTGTCTAGAGGCGTAGGCTATAACCTTTTGACGTTGCATTAATACACATCCATAACCTAACTTGGAAGCGTCACAATAGACTACAAAGTATTCAGTTCCTTCTGGTAACGCTAGTATGGGTGGATTAGTTAATCTATGCTTAAGAATTCTAAATGCTTCTTCTTTTTTTGGTCCCCATTCAAACTTAATGGATTTACAGGTTAATTTAGTTAAAGGAATGGCTATTCTAGAAAAATCTCGAATAAATCTTCTATAATAACCGGCCAATCCTAAGAAACTTCTAACCTCGGTTGGTAATTCAGGGATTTTCCATTTGGTAATTGCCTCGATTTTTGTTGGATCCACATGAATTCCTTCATGATTAACTAAATGTCCAAGAAATTGTACATGTTCTAACCAAAACTCGCACTTTGAAAATTTAGCATAAAGTTTTTCCTTTCTTAATAGACTTAAAAGTGCGTGCAAATGCTTTACATGTTCCTCTTTTGTAACACCCGTCTAATTATTACTTGAATTTAATAAAACTTCATACGATTTATATAAAAGAATGTCTAAATTAAAACATGGTTACCAAAACAAGGTTCCAAGTAATCAAAACTAGTCAACAAACGACTAGTTAAAACATTCATGACCTAATTAGCAAATTGTTTACATTCAAAAGAAATAGGAATATTGTTTAACAAAGGGAAAAATTACACTTTTCGTCCTTTATGTTTGTACCGGATTGCAACGGATGACCTTTAACTTCAATAATTACACTCACGGTCCTTTATTTGGAAAACTCATTACACTCTACGTCCTTTAGTCCTAACATCGTTAAAATTTTCAGTTAAGTATGGCACATGCCATGCACATGAGGGCATTTACGTCTTTTTACCCTCAATCTCTCTAAAACACCATTCCCCAACCCTAAAACACTGTCATCCTTCCCATGAACCCATAGCCAGCCATTAGCTAAGTCAAAAAGGAGCTCCAACCACCATAAAAATCTACTCCATTCACTCTCGTAATCCTTAAAACATCCTTAAAAAATGTGGCAAAACCAATACAAAACAAAGAAACACAATCCATGAACCTTGATTTTTGTAACATCACCTGTATAGTAAAACACAACCTCTAATATTTATTTTTTTGTCCCAAATTGTGAATCACCAGTAACAACAAACAAAGCAGAATTTTCTAAGACTTTCCAACAACAAAGAAATACAATCCATGAGTCTTAACTTTTGTAATTTTGGCACTATGCCTATGATTATGGTAAACACAACCTCAACATTTCAAATTTTGACCCAAATCGTGAATCAAATCATCAACAAAATTCCACCACTACCACCGTAACCCAGCCACCACCCCCACCAGCGTATCCAACAACCACTACCACCAAATTCGTCCACCAAGCCCCATCAACCATCAAGAACTCGGAATCTATCGCTCGATGCACGGTTTGATTCAGATCTGCCCACGGAAGTCACCATTGCCGCCGCCTTCAATCTCCAGAAGGAGGTTAACCATCGATCAGATCTGTCCTTATCAAGGTTCGATTCAGATATGCCTTTAGATCTCCGACGGGCTGTGCGATGAAGAACACTAGATCTCCGGCGGAGCAAGGCTGTGCAATGAAGATGGAGGTGGAAGTTGGGGGTTGTATGAAGTTTTAAAGATAGGGTTGAGAGAGAAAGATGAGTATTATATTATATTTATATGTAATTTCTTTAATTTAATTGATTTAAATTCTTTTTATCTTTTTTGTTAAATAAATGAAATTACCAATCCACCCTCATGTGCAAGGCACATGTTCTGACTTAACTTAAAATTTTAACTTGGTTAGAGCTAAAGGACGTAGGTGTAATGAGTTTTTCAAATAAAGGACTGTGACTGTAATTATTAAAGTTAAAGGTCATCCGTTGCAATATGATACAAACATAAAGGACGAAAAATGTAATTTACCCTTAACAAAGTTATGAAATCGCGGAAGCTTCAAAAGTTGTGTTCGGTTCTTCAAAAACTTGCTTGATCGCCATACGTATTCTTGCCATACCTGAAAACTGGAGATTTTTAATCAAAAATAAATGTTAGAGTTCTTAGAATTATTGTTTAATCGAAACTACGCTTAAAGACGGATTCGATTAGCTAGAATATACAAAACTTAACAAAATATTTAGGTTCTACCGTAACTTACGGTATCTACCGTAAGTTACGGTAGTTGCTGGAAAGTTCTGGTCTGCCGTAAGGCAGTAAGAAACTGCTGTAAGCCTTTTTATTTCTACCGTAAGTTACGGTATATACCGTAACTTACGGTAGACCCTGTACATTCATGTTTTTGATTGATTTGATTATTTAGCCCAAACCAAACTCTTGGATTTCTCATATCTACAAACCAACATGTTAATTTCTCGTATTAATATGTCGTTTATCAACAATAACCAAAAGATCAATTTATTATATTTCGAAGCATTTGCCACACATTAATCGATTATTCGACCCGTTTGGCTCATCTACGGAATCCTCCATTATGATGACTACCAACAAGTTCTAACCAATCCTGGTTTTATTAATCAATACAACGTATGGGGTGTATTTTGGAACATTTTGGGATATTTTAAAATATGTTAGGGTGTCGGAAAATTATGAGGGTGTCGGTTTTATTGAGGATTGTTTAGACTGACCTTGACTTCTATTAAATTGTTGCCCTAATTGCTTTTAATCTATAACTCCCGTATAATATTCTGGTCCAATTAAATTTTGCATATTGGGATTTGGGAAGTTGGGCTTAGGAAGTTGGGCTGATTAGTTTGGGGCACTTCAAATAATATGAATGGGGCACATTATAAAAGAGTGGCTTCTTTTAGTAGAATATTACTAGTAAATTAGAAAGCTGAGTGGGTGCATGACCCCCACCTCAACCATTAGTCCATCCGCCCCGGATCTAATGTCACATGTCATTTTCTTCTCTAACTTATTTCCAATTAATACCACATGGCATTTTCATCTTTAATTTATCAATAATCTAATACTAATAAAGGATTACATCTAATGTCACATGTCATTTTATTAATATTCTTTAATTTATCAATAATCTAATCTAATACTAATAAAGGATTGCAATATACATGTCATTTTATTAATATCTAATTCTAATTTATGATTAAAAATATACATAAATGATCTATAATTTAAAAAAAAATTATGATTTTAGAACTTCTTAAAATAAAATAGTTTAAACTACAAAAAAGTTGTCATCCATATCTAAGATTATATAGAAAATCGATATATGAGTTTTTTCTAACATATAAATAAAGCTACAAATAGCAACTAACCAGAGGACTATCTCGCAAAAGACTAAAATTTTATTGAACTCTGTTTTAAAATTATAGACGGAGAGAATTTAACGTTTTCAAGTTTTATAGATGAGATAATATTAGGGTTTGTAGCTACACCGATTTAAAATTTTAGTCTTTTGGGAGATAGTCCTCTGGTTAGTTACTCTTTTTCAGCTTTTATTTATATGTTAGAAAAACTCATATATCGATTTTCTATATAATCTTAGATTTGGATGGCAACATTTTTTGTAATTTAAACTATTTTATTTTAAGAAGTTCTAAAATCATAGGTTTTAAAATTATAGATCATTTATGTATATTTTTAATCATAAATTAGAATAGTGGGGAATCTGCGCATTGCAGCGGATTCGACAGAATGGGTCAAGAACATAATTCAAACCTAAAAATGTTAAAAAAAAATCATATATACGTTGTGTGTGTGTATATATAAAAGAACTCGCGCTGCAACGCGCGGGAAACCCTTATGATAAACATTATATAATATACTGCAACATGTTTTTATCAAGTGGGAAACTCGCACATTGTGGCGGAGTCAACAATTTACATCTATTTTTTTTAACTAACTTCTCTAAAATTACAAAACACATTTTAATTTTGGTTAATTGATTAGTCCTTTAGTCCAAATACACAAATACAATAGAATGTATTTTTGAATTTATGTTATTGATGGATGCGATGAGTTTATTATCCACATATAAGGTTTTTTTATTTATAAATAATCTAATATATAGTATAGAATATTAAACATAAATGCCATTGATCAAGGGAAAAGAGGTATGAATGGAATAAAATGACAAAAGGTTAGGCATTTTAACTTGACCTTTCAGCCACCTTAAGACTTGATGAAAATTTACCATTTTATACATAGAAAATGCTTTATATAGTAATATAGATATAGATGTAGATATAGTAATATAGATTAGATATTAATAAAATGACATGTGACATTATATGTAATCTTTTATTAGTATTAGATGTGTTTTCAATTTAATAGAGCTAAGAAATATATTAGTTTCATTTTATACCCATTTGTGACATACTAATTAACCCTTAATAATGAAAAGATTTTATTCATCATGTATAACCTTTAACTTATATCATAACTTTACAATAACTATTTATTAATTAAATCTGCATAACAATTATTAGTAAGAATAACAAATTTAGTTTATATCATACCAATGAAATTGATTTTCTTCCAATAAAGAGAAAAATAACAACTTAAATAGTTATTTTTTAAACAAAATTGAGGTCTTAAAGACATATTTTAAATAAGAGTTATATTTAAAAGATACATAATAATGAAATTATTATTATTTTTATACACTGTTATATGTAACGTAATACGTAATTTTGTTCATATTAATAGTATATAAATTTGTGCATTACATGCTTTTCAGTATCCAACCTTTGTAATACACGGCTGTTATTGTATTTTCAGTGTTACTAATTAAGATGTGCCGATTTTTGTGATAAATTCAAGTTAGATGTGTGAACTATCATATGGTAATAAAAATTCGTTTATATACAGTTCTGTTACTATTAACATAGGTCGTTAGTTATATAAAGTTTTTTTTAAGATTATATAATTATATCGTTTGTATCGTACAAACTCGTGTAATACACGGGTCTATAACCTAGTTAGGATAATATAAGCTCATAGTATCTTGAAACCTTTCATATTTACCAAGCAATATTTAGTAAAACAGTGATACTTAACCTAAAATAATAACGTATATATATTTATCAGATAAATAAGTAGACCATGATATTTAGAGCCCATCACAATAACATGTAAACTTATATTTTTACCAAAATATATATGTAGTTTTATGGACTTGAAGGAACCAACTAACATGAAGTCATGAACCAGTTATGATTCCACAAATATCAAATTGTAACAACAAATAGCCCCGAATCTAGTGAACATCAACCGGTGTAACACATGAACTATGAGCTTATGAATAGGACCCTAGATGTTTTAAAATAACATAAATTAACAACTAGTTTCAACAAACATCTTTCCTTAAAAGAAATATAAATCTTAAGAAGCAATTTATGGAAACTTGACTCTTTTAGCCATAATCATCTAGACTTGGGTGAACTTGAGCATCATAATCTAGTGAAGGGTGAACTTGAGCATCATAAGCTAGTGAAGACAAAAGCGTTTTAAAAAATTTACTTACAAGAGGCAATCAAGGAGAAGGATTGGAACTAGAAACTTTGAAACCTTGAACTAACACTTGAACTTTGAAGACTTGGAGTTTATTCTTAAATTAAATTTTGCAAACTTGAAAATGTGAAGGTATGAGGGTGGGGGTTCGACCAGACAAGAGAGGAGTGTGTGTTTTGACTTTTGAGTGTGTATCATTGAGTTTTATACTGGATTATCTAGTATGGTGTGGTGCATGGATTTAATGTGTCTAGATTTTTTTGTAGGCCATAACTAGTTGTTGAAGATTGGTTAGTCAAGTCATGAAAGTCCAAGGTATGGACGACAATCATGACTTTCATTTTACTAATTTAAAAAAAAAAAAGGAAAAACAATGTGAGGATGGAGAAACAAAAAGGGGTCAGCCGAAGGCGGGGTCTAGGGAGGTTGTTGGTGGTTAATATGGGTATTCATTTTTCAATCGGAAAGCTATTGTGTCGGTTAATCAAGAGTTTATAATAATGGATATAGATCTGTATCAACACTGTTAAATAATATAATTTACTTTAAGACCATCTGTGTAATACTTAATTTCAGTTATAAGAATAATTTAGAGATTTATGACTTATAAGTGTTATAATTTATTGTGGAGTGAATTTCAAGAATTTGTCCTTTATCTTTATACCCATTTTCAGGCGTTATTCTTTATATTCAAAATTGACGAGTTTTGTCCTTTATGTTTTCATATCATACACGTTTTGTCATTTAGACCTAACCCAGTTAGTTTTTCCAGTTAAATTTGGTCATGTGCTTTGCACATGAGGGCATTTTTGTCAATTCAAAGGTTGCAGAAGCTTTGAGCTGTAAATCTGCCGTTGAACTTACCTTTGAATTGACAAAAATGCCCTGATGTACAAAACATATGACAAAATTTAACTGAAAAAACTAACTGGGTTAGGCCTAAAGGACAAAATGTGTATGATATGAAAACATAAAGGATAAAACGCGTCATTTTGAACATAAATGACAGCGCCTGAAAATGGGTATAAAGATAAAGAACAATCCTTGAAATTCACTCTTTATTGTGAGACCACCCATGTAACATATCTGAACCATTAAAAGCCAGTAACAAATCTGAACCATTAAAAGCCCCATTAAAAAGTAAACAAAAAGCCCGTAAATACTTTTTCCACCAACCATAACCATGTTACCTATCCCACCAACAACGTTACCTCTCTTTTGTCTTAGGGTGTACCTATAGGCACACTCAAATGCTTATATGTAAACCAAAAAAGACTTTTTTGTCCTATATGCACACCCTGCAGTGTCGAGCTGTGGCCAAAGCGCGGCTTTTTGGTCCGGTCAACCAGACAAAAGGCTGACGGGCGTCTGACGGGTCTGTTGACCGGATCAAAACGCCGCGTTTTGGTCTTGTCAACCAGACAAAAGACTGACCGGGTGTCTGGTTGACAGGACCAAAACGCGGCCAAAGCTCGGCGTTTTGGTCCGGTCAACAGACCCGTCAGACACCCTTCAGTCTTTTTCTGATTAACCGGACCAAAACGTCGCGTTTTGACCACAGCTTGACACTGCAGGATATGCATATAGGACAATAAAGCCCTTTTTTAAGCTAACTATCTACACAAACAAAAACAAGAGTGGAAATAGTCTCCCCTCGTCTTAAGCATCACAATCTCCGCGAACCCACGAATAGGATTTCCATGAGAACAAAACCAGTCTCCAACGGAGAAACGCCACGTCAGCCTCCCACCTGTCGAACCACCAAGTCCTTCTCTGTACGATCAGCTCAGGAACCGGTTCAGATCATCATCAGCCACCAAATGTCAGTTTCATCTTCACTCAGTTAACAATTCATCTTCAAACACTCTCTCAACTCAACGCCTGTACAGTTCATCTGGTATAAACCCTAACCCTAATTATGCTGCTCTTCGTTTGCTATCTGATCATCAATAACTACATTGAATTCAGAGCAATGTTTATGTATTCTTGTAACTTAATTGTTCAATTGGATGTTTAATTCATGTGTAATCACTATATGCATCAATTTAACAACTCTTCATACTTTTTAAATATTATAGATTATGTGTATTTTTTAATGGTATGCAATGTACTAATATATGAAAAGGTGTAATAACAAATTGTTCCATGGTCAAAATTCACGGTTAACTGACCCATAACCGACTCGATATAACCTTCAAAACCGTTTAACCGAAACCGCCATAACCGATTGGTTATGGTTACGGTTATCCATTAACCGGCAACTCGGTTATGGTTATGGTTTTGGGCCCAAACCGAGTCACGCACACTCCTAGTAATCACTATATGCATCAATGTAAAAACTCTTAGCGCGTCATTGTGCCTTGATTATTGTGGCGATTGTGTAATTTGGCTCTGATTTAGAAAGAGGCATTTAGCATAATGTTGTCAGTTGCTTTCTTTCTGGTAGATTTGGAACCCTAGTTTTGTGCTTTTTGTTAGAAATGGGTACATGTGTCTATCTTTTCGCTAGTAACTGTTGTCTTGTTTGATTGCAGATTGGTTCAAATATGGTCAAGAGAAAGATACATGCTGCGTATTCGTATCCACCAACTACGGAGGTTTGTGTAGTGAACTTTGAACATAATTCTTAATGGACCTATGTGTTTGTTGTGCCCCTTATGTACACGAGCGTATAAACAAAGCATGCCCACGTATTCTCCTTTTGATGATATACAGTGTATAATGTTGTTTCTTCAGGAGTTGTATCCGGCTAATGTGAAGATTAGATGCCAAATCGGAGTAACGACAGAAATCCGAGATAGGTTGGGACCAGGCTCTGCTAGGTCGGAGTTATTTCGGGGCACGTGTTTCGGACATTGGCTAGATGTTCAAAATACATGTAACGACTCGCCTTTAGTCCATCTGATGCTACAAACTGAATATATCCCGACCCCGGTCGTGCATCAAGACACTTTATATTTTCGTGTTGGAGGTCAGGATTTGCGGTTTGGACCTCAAGAGTTTTGCCTCATTACAGGACTTCGATTCGGTCCTCATCATTGGAAATACGAAAGGGCAGATATGACATTTAGGGAGAGGGTATTTGGTGATGTAGAAGCTAGACCAAAGGTTTTGGATATAAAAAACGTCTTTAATCACTTCCTTGATCGGTTATCGGACCTTGATGCAGTACGGATTTGTCTGCTGATGTTGGTTGAGGTCGGATTCATGGCCTACGATCCCCGTGGACCGGTTGACTTGACTCTTCTAGAACTAGTCGAGGACCTCGACTCATGGAACGCTTTTCCATGGGGTTCATACGTCTGGAGGTCTGTGTACAAGCACCTACATAATGCGCTCGCAAAGCGTTCTGCTCGACACCGTTATATGCCACTTGGTTATGCGCTAAGTGGATTTATTTGGGCCTTTAAGGTTATCTTGTTTTGTTCAACTTTTTCCTTTTTATTTTTAGAGTAAAATGCCATTTTCGTCCCTAAGGTTTGACCAGTTTTGTGACTTTCGTCCAAAGGTTCTTTTTTCGCGTCTGGAACCAAAAGGTTTGAAATCTTGCAATTTTCATCCATCTTGTTAACTTTATCCAATATTCTCCTTTAGGACGGAAAATGGATGGAGTTATCAAGCTGGATGTTGGATCCAGATGCGGAAAAACAAACATTTGGATGAAAGTCGCAAAACCGGCCGAACCTCTGGGACGAAAATGGCATTTTACTCTTTTTTATATAATTATAGTTTACTTTTCTGAAAGTTATTTTATTATGATTTTCTAGATGTGGATATTCGAGGTTTTCCCATACGCTAAGACGTTTGCTGTCAAGCATGACGGGATTCCCAGAGCCATTAGCTGGGGCGCGAGCAAGTGTATGACGTGGAAGCTTGCATTACCATTTGTCACGGATGCCACAGTGGTGTGTAGTTTAATATCTGCATTAGTTATTCTTGTCTTTTCAATCATTGCATCAGTATTCGTTAATTTAGTGTGCTATTAACTTTCAGCCTGGATTTGAGCCACTACCAGTGTTGACACCAACTCCTGAAGAGTGCGCCACTGATTGGTGGCGCGCCAGCTGTCAGTTTTTTGACAGCTATGCTAATGATTCTTCACCGCTGTTGAAGAAGGCACACTTATCATCACCATCTCAGCCGTCGGTTATGGCCCCTGACCAGCTGGCAGAGGACATTGCTGACCCCATCACCATGCCGAGCTCAAACAACACCACTGGTCACCAAAGTACGGGGTCAAGGACAAATATGGAGAAAACAATGGATAAGTTACAGAAGCCGTTGGTTATGACACGTCTCACGAGTTTAGAGGAGCGGGTTGATGTAAATATCCTGAACTCTTCTTTTTCATCACTTGAAAATCTTGTGAAATTTATTTCTTATACAGGAGCTACTGAAGGCCAGGCGACCACTTTGTCTAAAGGCGGAGATCCCGACGACCTCAGACTTGTTTGGTCCTTTTGACCACGTAGAGGATCGTGTTGTGGTAAATTATCGAAATCTCTTTAATGCTACAAGTGACCATCTTAAGTAGTAAATAATAGAAGTTATAAAATTGCATTTAATATGTTGTACAGGTGGGAAAGGTTTCATCTGAGTCTGACATAGTTTGTGTCCAAGGCAACAACGTAAAGCAAAGTGTCGCACCGATTCTCGAATCCATTTTCAAGAAACACGGTGACATTGCAGCAGATTGCCTATTCAAACCAGCTTCTATGAGATCATCTTTCCTAGAGATCGTTTGCGAAGCAGTCAGTCGAATTCAAACCAATGATGATATTGAAGAAATAGAACAGCAAGTGCTAGTTGCAGAAGCAGCCAACGTTAGCGTTTCATGGCTTCGACACTTGGACGCCATCCGAGCCCGCAGGAAGTGCAGTTTGCTTGTGGAAACGAAAGCAAACATGGGTTTGGTTAAAAAAGCCGCCTTAATGGATCTGAGAGAGAGTTGCGTGGAGCTCATGGCCGCGCAAGAACGGTTTGAAAAGGCGGAAAAATGTGTGAGAGTACTTAATCTTGTTGAAAATAATTTAAATGAAAACATCTTGGAATCTAAAGGTAGTGTAGACTCATGGGCAAGACAACCAGTGGTTTTATAGGCTAACTAAATTTGATGTAGATGTATAGGTGAAAACTCGAGAAGGTGTAGAATGCACAAGTTGCACAACTCTGGTAAAATTGTTGTATCTGAAACACCCTTTAACCTATTATTTATGTGATAGGGTTAGTTTCATGAGAAAACTATGAAAAACTTGAAAACCAATAAAACTACCATCAACTAATAAAAAAATGTCCACCGTTAAAAAAACAAACAATTTTTTTAAAAGTTGTGTTTCGTTTCTTTTAGTTATAATGTTAGTATTGTAAAAATATAGAGTTAATTACATCGTTAGTCTCTATTGTTTGTGGAAAATAACAACCTCATGTACTAATAGTTTAAAGTAATAGTATGAGGTTTTAACATTTGATTTTGTAACATCCTAGGGTCTTAAAACTAACGGAGAACTTAACGTTGCGTTATGGAGTAACGCCCCTCCACGTTGCCGGTGGAAAGGTGCTACACACCGCCCCGTGAGGCGTTAAACATGGCGTTAGGGTAGAGATGGTGAATGCCTTGACGGGTGTTAGAGGGAATAAAATTATGGGTTGAGTGTGTCACAACCCCCGACCCCATCCTAGGAGCGGGAGCCGTAAACCAATCAAGTGGTACTGATGTTTATTAATTTTGCAGCGGAATTAAAACATCATGATCGTAGTTAGGAAATAATTTCAGAGTTTGTAAAACACCAAATTTTTAATATTAAATAAATGGGCTAAAACCCATATTCCATTTAAATGTTTTTATAGGGATAAACCCAAATAAATAAAATATAAATTTCTTCTTTTATTCATGTATTTATAGCCACTTTATTTAAGCATTCAGTGCTCCATAGTTGGCTTCTATTATCTTTACAACAATTTACCTGAAACCCGTTTTAAAATATTTTATCAGCAAAAAATACTGGCGAGTTCATTCCATTTTATAAAAATATAATTTGTTATAACTTTACAGTATTAAGAGCGATTACAATGTTTATATCTACCAAAAAAACTCATTCAATATTTGTCATGTTGGCAGTTACAATGACTGTGGTTATATTACTATTGGTTAACTCTTTGTCCAATAGTAACACTTGATTAGTAGTGTATACAAAACCCCACATAACGACAGTATTTGTAGAATACAAAGACTTAATTACTGTTATTATAACTTTGATAAACATTTAGGGTTTTGTAAAGCATTTTAAATAAAATGGCCCACAAACGGTGAGAAAAGGAGAATGACTCACTTTGTAACTTTAGGGTTTAACTACAGGCCTCCTGGTATAATTTTGGGCAAAACTCCTGAGCTCTTAACAAAATATATAATGCACTCGTGTTAAGTATAATAACCCAGTTCAACTTTATCAATACATCACGAGACAGAACCCCAACTTAGTTTACAAAGCATAGCGTTTATCAGTCAGCGTTTTGGCATCAGTTGCTGGGTTCAAGATCAATCGAGCAGGGTATCGAATCAGTGATCCGGGGTTAAAACATTTAAAACAGGGCAGAGCTTTGTAGGATTTAGGGGTGAATTAGTAAAGAAAATAAAAGAATTATAAAGAGACAGAGAGGGGGAGGGCGAGAAAAAGGGACAGAAACAAATGGAGGGGGTGACATTTTCAACAACTACAAAAACAAGTGTCGGCACCGACATGGGAATAGGTGTGGCCCTTCATTGGGCTAAATGGGCGGCAACCCAACAAATTTACGATTTTATCCCACTTTAAAATTACGATTTTGCCATTAGTTCAAAATTATGTTTTTGCCCCACTAAAAAATAAATTTACGCTTTTACTCCCAGCTAAATATTTCAATTTTGCCCCCGGTTCAAAATTACGATGTTGCCCCGTTTCAATTTACAATTTTGCCATTAGTTTTTTTCCCTTAAAATTACGATTTCTCCGTCAGTTCAAAATTATGTTTTTACCCCCACTTAAAAATAAATTTACGCTTTTGCTCGCAGCTAAAAATTCCAATTTTGCCATCGGTTCAAAATTACGATTTTGCCCCGTATAAATTTATAATTTTGCCATTAGTTTTTTTTTCTCACACCCAAGTTACGATTTTGCCCTCAACTTAAATTTACATTTTGCCCATCGTTTTTGTTTGTTTTCCTGGTGAAATTACAATTTTGCCCCCAGTGTAAAATTACAGTCGTGCCGGTAGCTTCCTGGCACTCCCCCGTTGGTCCATTTAATTTACGATTTATCCCCGAATTAAAATTATGATTTCGCTCTCAGTTAAAAATTACGTTTTTCCAATCGTTTTAGTTTTTTTAGCAAAACTATAAAGGTTTTTTTTAATTGGTTTACTCGATTTAATTTTTTTTCGTGTCAATGAGCTGCCTAACACTCGCTCATTAGTCCTGAAGAAATTACAATTTTACTAAGAGCCAAAAATTACGGTCTTATCATCGTTTTTGTTTTTTTTTCTACCAAAATTATAGTAGTCTTTTTTTAATTGATTGAGAATTATTCTGTCATCGCCCCACAACGCGGGCAGGGCATCAACTAGTTCTATTTATAGTTGAATTGTTGAAACTTGTAGCTCACGAGAAATTAGATGTCTTCTTATCTTGCCATATACACACAGATGTCTTCTTATCTTGCCATATACACACACGTAGATAACATTTCATTTCTCATTTCTATTTTTTGATTTTGTAACCATACATTTTTAATGTTAAGAGTTTTTATTATTTTATTATTATATATATTATAATTAATTCAGCTGCTTCACTCATTTATCGCTTATAATTTTTAAAATATGATATTTTCTGTCACAACCCCCGACCCCTGCCTCGGGCGGCGGGCGGCGGCGGCCTACTCAGAGATGGTGGTATCGATGTTTATCAATTTGGCAGCGGAATTTACATCAGTATTGTAGTTAGGAAATATTTTATTAGACTAAAATACCACACTTTATAATATTAAACACATAGGAAATTCCCAAGTTTCCATTACAAACATTTTATAATAATAATTATATTGGGATAAAACCCAAGTTTTTGTTACAAACAAGTTTATAGGGACAAACCCTATTTTATTAAATCAAAACATCTTCTTTATTTAGGTAACTTTTTATTGCCACTTTTTCAAGCCTTCAGTGCTGTCCAGTTGGCTTCTATTTGGCTTTCACATTTTGTTACCTGAAACGCGTTTAAAAACATTTTGTCAGTGGAAAATACTGGTGAGTGAATCCCAATTTAATCAAGACAGGTAAAACCGTTTACAGCATTGAGGGCGATCTCGCAATTACATTTGTTTATTTTTCTACTTTAATTACCACTCACGTTACTGTCAACCTGACTTGTGGTCATGTTACTACTCACAGTGTAGTAACAAATTTTGTATACAAAACCCCAACATAACGACGATAATTGTAGAATACAAATACTCAATCACTGTTTAATATAATGTAAAACATTTGAGGTTTTGTAAAAACAGTTTGCAAAAAGGAGGATTACTCACATTGTTACTTTAGGTAATTCCTGTTGATTCCTGGCTATAATCTATAAATTTTAAATAATGCACACGCGTTAGTATAATAACCCAAATTTACATTACTTATACTCTCCCCGAGACAGAACTCCAACGACTACGTCGGGCAAAGCCTCGACAGCCGTTACGGAGCGCTAGATCAATCGGGCAACGTATCTAATACGTAACCGGGGGTTAAAATACTTACAACGAGACAGAGCTTCGCTAATTAAGGGGGTATATTGCCCGGGTATTATAGTTGTTACGTAGAAATTGAGAGAGAAAGAAAAGATTTTGAGCGAGTTGGGACTGAGGCCGATGGCCTCCTTATATAATGTTTTTCGTCGAGTCCGTCGTGCCCCGCGTAAGCCGAAGGCAAATCCTTCGCGGCCCGCGACATAGGGGTTGTAGGCTTTAGCCTTGACTGGTCATTGGAGTAGACTTGACACGAGTTCGACACGTGGCGGCACCGGGTGAGGCCTGGTGTCCCGGCGCTCGCGGCCCGCGTAGACTCAAGGCTAGTCTGTCGCTCCCCGCGACAGACTGTTTTTATTTGTTTTTATTTTATTTTTAATTATATAAGGTATTTTGGGCCTGTTCTCTTATACGGGGTGTATTTTAGGACGTATTGGGGTGTTCTAAATATTTTTAGGGTGTCGAAAATATTTTAGGATGGTTGTTATATCCTCCCCACCTTGTTTTAGAACTCGTCCTCGAGGTTTACTGGAACATGTGTGGGTATTTCCTTTGCATCTATGATTCAAGCTCCCATGTGTATTCTGGTCCTCTCTTGGAATCTCATTTTACTTTGACTAGAACTAGTCTCTTGTGTTTGAGATTCTTGACTTTTCTGTCTTCAATCTGTAGAGGCCTCTCTACAAACTTAAGCTTTTCATTTATCTCTATGTCCTTAAGAGGTACTATTAATGATTCATTGGCTAAACATTTTTTGAGATTGCATACATGAAATACATCATGTATTCCTGCCATTTCCTCCGGCAGTTGTAGCTGATAAGCTACTGGTCCTATTCTTCTGATAACTTCAAAAGGTCCAACATACCTGGGGCTTAGCTTTCCCCTTTTTATAAATCTCCCCACTCATTTCCAAGGAGAGCAATAACACCTTGTCTCCTACCTGAAACTCCAACGGCTTTCGCCTGTTATCAGCATAACTCTTTTGTCGATCACGTGCTGCTTTCAGTCTTTCCTTGACTTGAACAGTCTTGTCTGTTGTTTCTTGTACTATTTCTGGTCCAGATAGTTGTTTTTCTCCAATTTATGCCCAACAGACTGAGGTTCGACACTTTCGTCCATAAAGTGCTTCGAATGGTGCAGCATTGATACTGGTGTGATAGCTGTTGTTGTAGGAAAATTCTATTAATGGTAAGTGATCGTCCCAATTACCTTCGAAATCAATTACACAAGCTCTAAGCATATCTTCCATTGTCTGAATTGTCCTTTCGCTTTGTCCGTCCATTTCAGGATGATAAGCAGTGCTTAGATTTAGCTTGGTTCCCATTGCTTTTTGGAAACTTGTCCAAAAATGAGAGGTAAAACGGCTATCTCTATCAGAAACAATTGATAAAGAAATTCCATGTAATGAAACTATTTTATTTACGTATAACTTGGCTAACTGTTCCATACTAAAAGTCTCTTTTATTGGCAAGAAATGAGCTGACTTTGTTAACCTATCTACAATCACCCAGATTGTATCATTACCTTTTCTTTTCTTGGGTAATTTGGTAACAAAATCCATTGTTATCAATTTCCATTTCCAAACCGGCATTTCTAACTGCTACAATAAACCTGAGGGTTTCTGATGTTCAGCTTTAACTTGTGAACAGGTTAAACACTTGGCAACATATGCAGCTATATCTTTTTTCATTCCTATCCACCAAAAATTCTTTCTTAAGTCCTGATACATCTTATCATTTCCAGGATGCATCGTATAGTTAGACTTATGGGCTTCCTCTAATATACGGTGGTGTAGGTTTCCTTGTTTAGGTATCCAAATTCTTTCCTTATGGAATCTCCAAATTCCATATGTCCCTTGTTCTAATTCCTTAATCATTCCTTTCAATTTTTCAGTATCATCCTTGATTACTGACTCCTGTGCTTCTCTAATCTGTTCATTTAAATCTATCGGCAGATTTAATTTAAGAGACCGCACTCTTTTTGGTTTCTCATGATGCTTTCGACTTAAAGCATCCGTAACTACATTAGACTTTCCTGCATGATACTAGATATTACAATCATAATCACTAAGAATTTCCATCCATCGTCTTTGTCTCATGTTTAATTCCTTTTGCCAAAAAACATACCTTAAACTCTTATGATCAGTGAAAAATGGTAAACTTACTACCGTAAAGGTAATGTCTCCAAATTTTAAGGGCAAAAATTATGGCTCCTAATTCCAAATAATGGGTTGAATAATTTTCTTCATGATTCTTAAGTTGTCTAGAGGCATAGGCTATAACCTTTTGACGTTGCATTAACACACATCCATAACCTAACTTAGAAGTGTCACAATAGACTACAAAGTCTTCAGTTCCTTCTGGTAATGCTAGTATGGGTGCGTTGGTTAATCTTTGCTTAAGAATTCTAAAGGCTTCTTCTTGTTCTGGTCCCCATTCAAACTTAACAGATTTACAAGTTAACTTAGTTAAGGGAATGACTATTCTAGAAAAATCTCGGATAAATCTTCTATAATAACCGGCTAGCCCTAGAAAACTTCTAATCTCAGTTGGTGATTCATGGGTTTTCCATTTAGTAATTGCCTCAATCTTTATGGGATCCACACGAATTCCTTCATGATTAACTAGATGCCCAAGAAACTGTACTTCTTCTAACCAAAATTCACATTTTGAAAATTTAGTATAAAGCTTTTCTTTTCTTAATAAACTTAGGAGTGCATGCAGATGCTTTGCATGTTCTTCTTTACTCTTAGAGTAAATAAGAATATCATCTATAAAAACAATTATAAATTTATCCAAATATGGTTTTCATATTCGGTTCATCATGTCCATGAATGCAGCTGGGGCATTGGTTAAACCAAATGGCATGACAGTAAATTCATAATGGTCATACCTTGTTCTAAAAGCGGTCTTAGGAATGTCCTCTTACTGTACCTTTAATTGATGATATCCTGAACGTAAATCGATTTTAGAGAAAAATTGAGCTCCTTGCAACTGATCAAACAAATCATCAATTCTCGGTAATGGGTACCGATTTTTAATCGTGACTTTATTCAATTCACGGTAATCAATGCACATTCGCATTGACCCGTCTTTCTTTTTGACGAATAAGATCGGTGCTCCCCATGGTGATGAACTTGGTTGTATAAATCCTTTTTCCAAAAGATCGTCTAGTTGTTTCTTTAACTCTTGCATTTCTGCTGGTGCCAAACGGTAGGGTGCTTTGGCAATCGGTGCTGTTCCTGGTAGCAAATGGATTCTGAATTCAACTTCTCTATCTAGTGGTAACCCAGGTAGTTCTTCTGGAAATACGTCTGGAAACTGGGATACTACGGGGATATCTTTCAGTTCTTTTCCTTTAGTGTTAATGATTATGGAAATCAAATACACTAATGATCCTTTTCTTACATAACTGGTTGTCTTCATCACAGAGATGAATTTTGTGGATCTAGATGGCTTATCTCCTTTAATTGTGATCTTTTCACCTTTTGGTGAATTTACTTGTATTGACTTTTGATCACATAGAATACTGGCTTTATTAACTATTAACCAATCCATTCCTAATACATTATCAAATCCAGCCAGATTCATTGGGTAAAGATTTGTGATGTGTGCAAAATGCAACATATAAATTACATCAAATGTGGCATAAAACTAACCATTTTTTAGTACTAATGTTGGAAAAAGTGTGTTTTTGTTTTCCTTTTGTATTTTCAGGATTAAATGAGCTCAAATGAACAAAAGAAGCAAAAAGGCAGCTAAATCTAACATAAATACAAGAAAAGGAATAAACGTGGCATGCCCGACCCCCCGACAACATCTTCCCAAGCAAAAACAAGAGAACAGAAGGCTGAACACGCCCCGTGCTCAATGAGCACGGGGGCGTGCCCAAGTGTCTGCAGAAAAGACAAAGTTGTAGAAGCTTCTATCACCCACCACGAGGGCGTGCCCAGCGGACACGGTGCCGTGGTCAACTCTAAGATTCGTAGAATCTGGGGAAATCTTGATAGTACAGATACGCTTCTGCACACAGGGTCGTGCCCAGCGGACACGGGGGCGTGGTCAACTAATGCAGACAAACTGCAATTAATGAAGAAAGAGAAGGAGGATGGACATGGGGCCGGGCCCGAGCTGCTGTTCAGGCTATAAATAGGGGTGCTTGGATCATTTGCAAACCATCCCTTGGCACACCACCTCTCTCACACTTCACCCACACTCCACCACCACCACCACAACACCATCATCCTCCACCATCATCCATCATCCATCATAGAGTGTGTGAGTAGTCTCGGGATCCAAGATTGATCGTAAGGGTTCTTGACAATCAAAGGCCATGTTTGCCTAAGTCTCTTACATCACTTGGTGAAGACAAGTGTCTAGTGTAATACTTTTTTATTTTTAATCTTTTCGCACTTTTTATTTGGTTATGTATTAATGACTTTAATAACTAGTTTCTTATGTTGAATGTGATTCTTCCTTATCATTTGTCCATGGTGTCTTGGCATTATTTTACTGTCTATATAAAATAAAAGATTTTCACCATTCATATCTCCACGGTCTATATGGAGGTATGTTGGCTACCTGGTCGGGGGTTAAGGGAATGGTTTGGTAAGAGTCTTGCCTTGTTCAGTGTATAGATCCTGCAAGGACCTGGGTCAAATTTAGTAGGACCTCCTTCAATACCTACCGGTATTGGATGGCGGGGGTCCAAACTCTTTGATCCCCTCATATGTAAGCTACTATTAAAACTTTAACCCGACTACTTAGGACTATATCCCTGCTGACTCAGACTACTTAGCCGAGGGTAACGTCACCTTCAAAAGAGGGGCCTACCACATTATGCATTAATAACTTAATTAATTATCTTTCAATAATCCGACCCTTTAGGATTGTATCCTTGCTGACTCAAACTACTGGGTTTAGGGTAACGTCACATTCAAAAGAGGGGCCTACTACAATAACTAAGATAATCTCTTAAAAAGTGCAAAAGTGCGGAAATAATCAAAGGTTACACTACACACGAGTCGGATTCAATTGATTCATCTTGTCTATCTGTTTTTACTTTTATTTTATTTTTCAGCATTTTAGTTAGTTTTATTTTCCTAGTTTTAAAAAAACATTTTTCTAACTTTTGATTTGATTAGACGTTGAGGATAAACCGGTACTAAAAGCTCTTGTGTCCTTGGACGACCTCGGTATCTTACCAACACTATACTACGCTCACGATGGGTACACTTGCCCATATGTGTGTTTAGTGTTAGTAAATATCGTGTTTTATAAATTTAAAACTTGGCTAAAAAGTGTTAAAAGGCTTAAAATATACACTAAAAACCTATCACACCTAACGCACATCAATTTGCAATAAACTTTTGATTTAAAAATTCTATTCTTGCTCCCTGCAAGATTTCGGTAATCTTAATGGATTCCCCGTTTGCTGTTTCTACTAGACATTCTTGTGGGAGTTTAGTTAATGGTTGATTGAGAAGTTTGCAAAATGAAGTATTAAAAAAACTTTGGTTTGTACCAGAGTCAAATAATACCTTGGCAAAAACATCATTAACTAAAAACGTACCGGCGATCACGTCCGAGATCATCTTTGCTTCTTCTGCAGTCAGAACAAATGCTCTAGCATTTTTTTGTAGTCTTGCTGTTCATGGCTGGAGCTAGTTTCAGACAATTTGGCTTGATATGACATTTTTCTCCACAATTGAAGCATACTCCGTTACTGGGTTTCTTCATATAGTCTTCTTCCTTGTGTCCTGGTATCTTACAGAAGTTGCAGTAAGTGGAGCATCTTCCTGAATGCTTCTTCTTACAGGCCTTACAGTAAGGTGCGGACGTAGAACCAACATTTTTCCCACGGTTGGAATTTCCATAGCGAAATTCCTGGGTAAGCATTTGAGCTAGGTTCTTCCTTTGGTTTTCTTCTTGTGTACACACCAATTCATCTGTCAAGGTATTTGCTAGTTCTACAGCTTCCTCTATGGTTTGGGGTCTAGCTGCCTTGACTACATGTCTAATTTCACTGATTAATCCTCAGATGTAACGGGAGATTAATACTGGTTCTGGTGATGCTAGGGTTGGCACTATTCTAGCATATTCAAAAAATGTAGTAGTGTACCCTTTGCTATTTACTCCAGTCATTCTAAGGTTTAAGAACTTATTTGCTATTTGTTCCTTTTCATTAGGAGGACAAAATATTCTTTCCACCATATTCTTAAACTCATTCCATTCCATGTTATAGACTTGGTCACTTCCCCTGGATTGGAGGATAGTGTTCCACCATTCTAATGCCAAGTTCTTAAACAGATTGGAGGCAAACATTATCTTATCCTTTTCTGCGCACTTGCTTATTTTTAAGACTGCCTCAGTCTTTTCTATCCAGCGTAGAGCTGCAATTGCTCCTTCATTGCCCGAGAATTCTATTGGTTTACAGGACCAGAATTCATTGTAAGAACAACCATAAGACATGGTTATTCTCCTTTTTGGATTGGGCACTTGAAGTATTGGTCCATTGTTTACGCTGTGTTCTGGTTCAGTAGGTGGTTGTTTACTGCCATTATTACTTTTATTATTATCCGCTTCCTTAACCGTTTTGATAATATATGGCATCGTGTCTATAATTTCTTGTGCCACTATGTGTTGGATGGCGCTGTTATCTACTTGGTTTCCGTTATTATCGTTATTTGGATTTCCTTGATTCACTTCGTTGTCCATCTGGATTTTAAACATTTACCACGTATTAATATCATAATACAATATTCAATACAAAAAATCACACCACAAGCATATTGATCCAAAATCATCGTCATTGCGACCTTTACTCTATTTTATATATATGCATCTAGTACAAACTAGAACTAAAATCTAAAATTACAATACTAGTATGCATCTATAGCTATTATCTATTTTAGTTGGTTATGATATATTTTGTTTTTCATCATACAAACATATTATATATCTTATTACTACTATTATTGATATGGGTTCATCCAGAATTGCATGTTACGCTCGTCATATTTCCAAATGAGTCTTTCACCTATCTGTCTCATTCGCTCACTTCCTTCTAATATCTCCTCACCAAAGATTCAGAGTTCTTGCACATTCTCATTACTCATGGGTGGGGCTGGTGCTGGTATTGGGTCAGGAAACTGGGGTATCGGTTCTTCGTGTGTGTAAGGGTTCTCTAGGATTTCCCTGATGTACTGGTCATTATCCCAATATGGATCCAAAGGGTCCAGGTTGGGATAGGGTGCTACTGGGTTTTGCATGGGTTCCTCTATTGGGTAAAGTTCCTGATAATCTCTGTGGTCGTCAGATCATGGGTCATAGTCTGTGTCACGACCCCCGACCCACCCTGGACGGAATCGGGTGCCGTGAACAGTCCAGCGGTACCGGTTTTTAAAAACGTTGCAGCGGAAATTTCATCAGGACCGTGAGTTAGGAAAAATATCAGAGTTTAGAAAACACCGGATTTTATTTAAAGAAATGGGATAAACCCATGTTTTATAATGTGAATTTTGTTTACAATATTTCTTAATTTGATTTAAATAAAATAAGCCACTTCTTGAAGCCTTTTCAGTGTCGTATCCAGCTCTTATTCCACTTACCTGAAAATGTTTGGAAAAGGTTTTGTCAGCGATAACACTGAGTGAATTCATTCTATTTTTTATAAATATATTGTTATACCTTACAGTATTAAGGTTTTTATATTTACCCAATTCACTCAGTATTTGTCAAATAATGACAGTTCCAATGTAACAGTAATCATATCAATTATTGACTTCACTTTAGTCGGATAGTGAATTCATCAAATAATTCTAATTGACTATTATTCAATTTATCTGTCACTAGGCGATTCCTGTGACTATAATCATATCAATATTGATTATTCTTTCAATTAATGATTCTGGTCATATCACTGTTGATCATTCTTTCAACTAGTGATTCTATAACACTGTTGATCATTCTTTCAACTAGTGCTTTCGGTCATGTCACTGTTGATCATTCTTTCAACTAGTAACTCAGATTATATTACTGTTGATCATTCTCTCAACTAGTAATTTCTATTCATAACACTGTTGATCATTCTCTCAACCCGTGTCTTTGGACATAATTGTGTCCCATGACATTTTTTTGTCAAATATATACTTTTGGCATCAAACCATTTAATCCAGATAATGACATATATCAATTTATGTCAAATTAATATAACTTATCAAATATGATAATTAAATAATTGTAATATCATTATTTAATATTTCAATGTGACTAAGACTAAAATATAATCTTAGTAAAATGCATAATTACCACTGTTATTTGTAATCATGATAATATTAACTCACTTTCTGATAATTAATAATAAGAATCAAATAATATATAAAATCTTTCATACCAGTAGTTAATATAAAAACTTAATCACTGTAAGTATAACTGGTAACTATTTAGGATTCTGGAAAACCTTTGTAAATATAATTGTTTCACAAAAGGTGATAAAACTTGTGAGAAAATATAATAGACTCACAAACTGTGAGAAAAGAGAAATGAACTCACATTGCAGATTTCTACGGGCAAAGCTTTGTCTACAGATAATCCCTTGATATATTGCAGATTTAATTTGAGCAGAGCCTAGCCTATTGATTAGCCTTTTTAACCTAATGCACATGAACTAGGTAAGTAACTTAATATAGCATTTTACGATAACTCACGAAATCATATTCTCACAACAAATGACAAAGTGCAATACTTCATCCATCGAATTAACGATGATCCGTCGAATTAACGACGAACGACAAAGTATAATACTTTACCTATCGAATTAACGACAATCCGTCAAATTAATGACGAACGATAAAGTATAACCCTAATGTGGGTGGCACTTAAACATTCATTGGATATATGGATCGATCGGATAATGAATCGTAATAGCGATTAAGTTAATACCCTGTTCTGCAGCACCCCGCTATGCTTAATTGAAGTTTCGTGTGTGTTAATTGAAGTAAACAGAAGAGAACTCGAAGAATTGGACGAATTCTTTCGTCGTTTGAACACCAGAAAGCGAATGCCAATGTCCTCTATTTATAGGTGAAATTTGGTCTGCCCTGCGCATCGTAGGCTAAAGATGCCATACGCATCGTATGGTACCCCTGCGCACCGTATGCATAAAACACCCTGCGCATCGTATGGGTTCTTAAGCTGGCTGCGCATCGTAGCACAAAGACCCCTGCGCATCGTATGGTACACATACGCATCGTAGGCCATTCTTCCCTACGCATCGTATGGGTTGAAAATAGGCTATATGATTGCCGCGTGTGTTTCTAGCATTGCTGAGTCGACGATATATAAAAATTCAACTTCCTGAACACGCAATTATAGATAATCATCAAGTAGGGAATACCCCCCCTGAGTTTTAGGGGCCCTAATCCTGATTCTGAAAATTATGAAAATTCTAGGGTTTGTACAGAATCACTTGGGTGTCTCAATTAGGGTTTCCTATTGGTCAAATTAATTTAATAATTATGACTTTTGATGAGAGTCGTTACAGTCTGGGGGATGGGGTACTGGGACTATAGGAATTTCAGCTGGGTCAAAAGCAGGTGCTAGAATTTGGTCTACTGGGTTTGGCTCAATTTCCATAGGTTGTGTGGGAAATAGTGGTAACGGCTGGGGTGCTATGAGTTGTTCTAGATTCGGGTATGCAGCTGTGGTTGCTAAGATATGAAAATTTGCTAATCTCCTATTGAGCATATCCTGAGTGTGAGCATTCATTTCTCTATTGGCCGCTGCTAAGGCCCACTGTTGCTGAAGTTTTCTCATTCTTTTTCTACGCTCATGAGCTCCTCTGCTGAACCATCCTCTTTTCTTGGGAGGGAATGACTTTTCAGATTGTGCTTTGAATACGAAAATCTCTTCTTCGGTATCAGCCGAATACCCCGAGGGGGTAGGCTGTGAAGAGGTTCCTTCGTCCCTAGGTGAGCTAGATAGTTGACGATAAGCGTCCGAAGTTCCTTGGTCACTCATACTGTAAACTAACAGATTGTCAAATAACACAAAATAATAAAATATGCACGTAGTTCCGTAGATAATTTCCTAACATAACAATTAAAATTTTGGTGTCAGCAGAATACTTCTGTGGTTGAATCAGTGGCTGTACCTCTAATACCACCTTCTGTCGTAACCCCCGACCCCTGCCTCGGGAGGCGGGCGGCCGCGGCCTAATCAGAGATGGTGGTATCGATGTTTATCAATTTGGCAGCGGAATTTACATCAGGACCGTAGTTAGGAAATATTTTATCAGAGTAAAATACCACACTTTTGTAATATTAAACACATAGAAAATTCCCAAGTTTCCATTACAAACATTTTATAATAATAATTATATTGGGATAAAACCCAAGTTTTTGTTACAACCAAGTTTATAGGGATAAACCCTATTTTAATAAATTAAAACATCTTCTTTATTTAGGTAACTTTTTATTACCACTTTTCAAGCCTTCAGTGCTGTCCAGCTGACTTCTATTTGGCTTTCACATTTTGTTACCTGAAACGCGTTTAAAAACATTTTGTCAGTGGGAAATACTGGTGAGTGAATCCCAATTTAATCAAGACAGGTAAAACCAATTACAGCATTGAGGGCGATCTCGCAATTACATTTGTTTATTTTTCTACTTTAATTACCACCCACGGTACTGTCAACCCGACTTGTGGTCATGTTACTACTCAAAGTGTAGTAACAAATTTTGTATACAAAACCCCAACATACTGACGATAATTGTAGAATACAAATACTCAATCACTATTTAATATAGTGTAAAACATTTGAGGTTTTGTAAAAACAGTTTGCAAAAAGGATGATTACTCACATTGCTACTTTAAGTAATTCCTGTGGATTCCTGGCTAAAATCTATAAATTTTAAATAATGCACACGCGTTAGTATAATAACCCAAATTTACATTAGTGGATTCCTGGTAATTTCCAGTGGATTCCTGGCTATAATCTACTGTTTTTATTTTTTTTAATTATATAAAGGTATTTTGGGCCGGTTCTCATATACGGGGTGTATTTTAGGACGTATTGGGGTGTTGTAAATATTTTTAGGGTGTCGGAAATATTTTAGGAGGGTTGTTATATTTTATAAAACGATGAATATGTCATTAGAACGAGAATATTTTTATCTACATTTTGACCTAAGTTTCATTAAAAACGGAGTAAAGTTATTTAAAATGAATTTTTATTACTAGTAGGGTGCCCGCGCGATGCGGCGAGGGCGACACTTTGCATTGTGGCACTCGTTTCTGGTAGTTTCTTATTCGTATAATATTTATGATAACATTGCTGTAGTGGATATATGTCATAAGTATTACACATATGTAAAAGTTTTGTTTTTTTTATAAAAATTAATAATCAAAAGACAAAAAATATTGTTTCTTTATAAAAGTTAATAATCAAAAGACAAAAAATAAAAGATAAGTTGTTATTATTGTAAAATATGTTTATTTTATTGGTTAAATTATAAAGTATAATTTTATTTTTTAAAGTTCATAAATTTTTTCTAAATATCCACATGGTACTCATCTAATAAACTTTAAGTTTAAAGTTTTCGTTTTTATAAAAATAAAAAATAGTATTAGACTCGTAAGTACGTTTTAGAGCTTTAACTTAAATTGTTAAATTTTGGTTTTTTACAGATCTAAAAAATTTGTATTTTTATAAAATTTCAATAACTGTTTTTATAAAAAAAATAGGATGTTAAGAGTTTATACCTTTATTAACTTTATATCATACTAAGTTCAGATTTTTAGTTCCTAACTACTCTTATCTATATGAGTCTACTTTTAACTTATAATCACTAAAAATATGCAACACAATCTACTATGTATCTAGTCAAGTTGGTAAAGAATTCTTTTAGAACTGACTAATATTATCTATAACAATATAGTTGAATTTATAATTCATAACAATTTGCAACACAATTTAGTATTTATCTAGTAAAGATTATAAATTTCTTGAGTATTTTATTTATATTACTTGTTATAAAAGGATAATTTTTTTTATAAAAACAAAATGTTTTGTTTATAAATAAAGTATAAAAACAGTTTTACACATGTAAAGTTTCGTTTTAATGAAAAAATAATAATCAAATGAGAAAAAATAAAATATAAGTTGTTATAGTTGTAAAGTAAGTATATTTTGCTGGTTAAATGATAAAGTTTATAATTTTATTCTTTAAAGTTCATAATTTTTTTTTAAATATCCACATGCTACTCATCCAATAAACTTTAAGTTTATAATTTTTGTTTTTATAAAAATAAAAAATAGTAGTTGACTCGTAAGTACGTTTTACACCTTTAACTTTAATTGTTAAATTTTGTTTATATATATATATATATATATATATATATTTTTATAAAATTTTAAAAATAGTTTTTATAAAAAAATAAGGTGTTAAGAGTTTATATCTTTATTAACTTTATATCATATTAAGTTCGGTTTTTTAGTTTAGCTTTAAAGTTTATTACTTTATTACTTTTTAATTAAGAAATACAAATTATTATATTAATATCCAAGAATAACTGCAATATTTTATAATTTCAGATTGACTATATCTAACTGCTATATCTATTTATTGCAACTTTAGGATATTAACTTATATAAGTTCAGTTGACTTGTTAATTTAGGATACTAACGTTATTTTGAACTGTATTAATATGGTCAATAACTGCATTATATTAACACCAAAAATAAAGTTCAAATATAAAATAAACTTTATTCATACGTCTAGGTCGAACATAACAACTAAAAATGAAAAGAAACAACATAAAACCACTTGATAGATTTCATATTAGACTGCTTGAAATCTGTTCCGCTTCTGAATTGACACTCGAGGTATTTTTAATCGGGTTTTCTGGTTTGTGCTTGAATCGATAGTATCTTCTAATTCCTCTTCTTTGGCATTGTCCTCAGAATCGTCTTAATTAATAACCTCACTCAGTTTTCATTCAGAGAGTCTCTTGGATCTCTTCATTTGAGTCTCAAACTTCTGATCTTTAAAAAAGACAAAATTTGAATACAAAAGTTCAAAAAAGATTGAATAAACCTTAAAATTACCTCTTCACTAAATTCACGTTGAAGATTAGATTTGTATGGACTAAACATTGCACCATAAGAAATGATATCAATACTTTTATCACCATCATACTGCAATAAAACACACATATAATAACATAACGAACATGTTAATAAGAAAGATATACCCAAATATAATACTTAAAAACCAGCAAAATCAATACCTTAGAAACTTGTTCGACAAATGGGTTGTTTAAATTGGCATGTTCATCATGCAACTGAATCTGAAAAATCAAATAAGTTAACATTCACATATAAGTAAATAAAAGAAAACAATTATTCACTGATGCAATATAACATAATTGACCTTAGAATTTTCAATCTCGCATGCTTGGTTTTTCGCAACAACTGAATTCAGAACTGGTTCCATTTTTTAACTTTGTTTAGCAGTAGATATAGGGGTGTCCTGCTATGTATTTATAGTAGTAACTATAGAAGTGCATTAGTGTTTAATTTTAGATTTGCCACCCATTTATTTAGGAAGTTTGTTGTGGTTAGTTTTAAGTTTTTATAAGATATATCTAAGTATAGATATTAGGCAGTTTTAATAAAATACAGTGTGACACATAATATCTTCATTTTATGCCACGATACTTTTTTTTTGTTTGCATAGATGGAGCCTATCTTTGTAGATTAGGCACATTAGATCACAAGCATTAATTACTTGTACATTAAAGCGTTATCGATTTGTACCTTTTTATCCGTGCGTCGATATTGAACAAGACAACTACCAACGTCGACAAAAATGTGTAGGTCGTCATGCTATCTTTGGATTTTTTTTTAAATAGTATAGTTTATAAGATATTTCAATAATACGTAAAAAAATTATAAGTTTGTTGTGGAGGAGTGAATTGTAACTAATTATCTATAATTTTGTTAAAACCTTAGGGATTTAAGTGTAATAAGTCTAGGGGCTAAAAAATATATAATGTTTAAAAGACCAAACTACCCTCATTTTAGAGGTCATTCTATAAATAAAGGGGGGGGGGAGTTCTTATTTTTTGGAAATCTTAAAATACCCTTTCTCATGCATTATAATATAGTATAGATTATAATTTTTAAACGGTTCCTATGTTCGTCTAAATACCTCATATTTTTAATAGTCAACTTACCCGTAATCTACTCGTTTAACAATATAAGTTTTTTATATACTTTATTTTAATTTTTATAAATGAAAATTTTGGAAATGTTAGAGAGTGCAACCGTTACCCTGAGTGTTTGAGTTTTTTTTTATAACTAATTTTTTAAAATGTATACACACATAACCCAATATTTTAAATACACTAAATTCTCAAATATCTTAACAAAAACAGGAATATAATCTCAATGACAAGAAGAGCTTGGATCTAAGCTGAAGACATAGCCTTGACAACGGCTTGGTTGAACACTTGAACGTGACCAAGGGTTTAATGGCCGACAAGTATCCGTTTTGGGGAGCAAGTTTTAATGATTTTCAACAAAGTTTGGGTGAAACTAATCAGTCGGTACACCAAGTAGCATCAAGGTGGAGGGATTTGAGAGCTAGGCTTGTAAGATTCAATCGAATCTTTAACCTCTTGGGGCTACTTGGTGATGTGGAAAACGCGACAAAACCGGTTGACGAGGCCTTTGCCGAGTACCATATGGTCCATGAACAAGTATATAGGCACATGGGGTGGTGACCAGTGGCGGAGCCAGAAATTTTTTCTTATGGTGTCATTTTTTATGGATACCTCGGTTTATAGCAACCTGGAGTCGAACTTTTTGGATCGGTTTGGATCTAGTCGGGTCAAATCACATAATAAAAGCAAATATCACAGTAAAAGTACAATGTCATTGAAAACACATAATAAAATTACAAAGTCATTTGAAATATATAAAAAAAATGCATTTAATAGTTGCTCTAGACATATTTTCATGTTTTGAAAACGATTCATAATGTTTTCAATGACAACTTGCAAAAAAAACCTCTTTTTCATTATAACAAACTGTTACACCCTAAATCGTACATGACAAAAGTCGCAGCGGAAAAACACGAACCATAAAATTTCTTTCTTTATAAATACCTCAACGTATTTAAACTTTAACTTTAACTTTAACATAACTCTTATTCATAAATCCGTCATCCTCTTATTTACTAATTAGAAACGTAGCTTATGATTGCTACACTTTACATTCAACGTCCCCGTACAATCTATCTCGTGACTCGATCTTCGATCTTTAATCCTTGTTATAATCGCCCGTTATCCACACAACCTGCATTCACCACATACATTTGAAACATTAGCACACGTTATATAAACAAGCTCATTCATGTACACTTCCCATTTCGTTCTTTTACAAACTTTAAGCATCTCATCTGCGTATCCATTTCCTGATGAGGCTTCAGTAATGTACCTGCATACCTTTCATTCTCAACGTACACCATTATTAACGTTAACCCTCAACGGGTCTAAATCACGCTTACATACGTACATACATTAAACTTACATCTTTACATTCATGCCTACACTCGTACACATCTTTATACGTACATACATACACTTCCACATTCGTACATACCCTTCCTACATCATCACATACATGCATACTCTCTTACATCATCACATACATGCATACACTCGTATATACGCTTATACATACATACATACACATCTACGTACAAACATACCTTTCCTACAACTTTACATACGTGCATACACTCATGCATATCTTTATACATACATACCTACACAATTGCGCACGTACATACCTTTACTACATCTTTACACTCATACATACATATCACATGTCTTCACACAATCCTACATACTTGCATACCTTCGTACGTGCTCACTTGCGTACATAAAACTAGCTTTCCTGCATACATACTCTTAGGGTTACAAAACATGCATGCGTATAGTACCCACATACTATAACGTACCCACAGTCATGCATACCATACTTACATAACTTCTACATACGTGTACAGATGCATACATACAAACATACATACTTGCTTATCTACGAAGGTACATACCTATATGCGCAGGAGAAACTTTACAAATCATCGAGTGATACACCGGGATGCGTTACGGATCACTCGGAAATGCAATACAAAGCAAAAACAGAGAATCGGACTAGACAACCCGTCGGCGACGGGGTGGGGACCCGTCGGCGACGGCCTCTCCTTATACCCGTCGCCCAATTTACCCGTAAACAGTCATTTAGGCCGTCGGCCACTTTCGATCTTTTGGGAACCCGTCGGCGACGGCCTCTAGAAAAGTTCCTTTTCTGCAGATCCGTTTCGTCGTCCGAACGCACTAAAACGCGCGTAACTTTTGAACCGTTTACCCGTTTAACCTCCCGTTTCTTCCTACACGCTTGTAAATTCACATTCTATCATATGAACTTACAATCCCACATCCGGATTAAGGAAATTCTTAACTTACATGCATTCGGCTTATTATGATCTTCTAATTATTTGACCCGTTAGTGCATTATTCAACATAAGCTGTTTAATTGACCTTAATCTCATAAGAATTTAATAATTTCATTGACGCCTATCATAAAGATTAATTTCCCGGATGTCTAGCATTCTCTTATCCAATTTTTCGCTCAAAAGCTCATTTTGTCCCGTAATGGATATTTACGCATTGTAAGGTCTATGGCTTACAAAGACCATATTTCTCACTTCCATACTTGTCTAAAACATTACATTGATCGAACAACTTGGTTCTAAACCATTTTTACTATCGTTTGCCTAAAATCCCCATCAAGGGCATTTTGGTCAACCTTATTTCAATCATCTACAACGAAAGACTTCATCACATATATGACCTCAAACATGATGTTCAATTAATTTAAACAGTATATTACTTACTCGTACTAAGAAGTGATTACAAGAATCACTTACCTTGTGCATCCGTGTTCGTAACTTCTTCCTTGCCTCATCTTGACCCGTTAGCCTTCCACGTTGGTCCGTGCTAGTGTGGTTCCTATTCTTTCATGTCGTCATGCCATGATTATGTTAGTATTCATGCTCATTCATATTAACACACATTTTTCCAACTTTTATCTATTTGACTTTCACTAACACGCATACGACATGACTTGTCAACCACATAGTTCAATATCTCCGAAATACCATTTCGTTATCACACATAACGCACAATTGGTCTACACTTATTCCATGATCTCTTGATTCTTACATTTGTGTCATAATGCCTAACCATGTTATAAATTCTCGGTTGACTTTCAGAAAGTCAACTTTCTAGCATATAACTTCCAACTTATGGACACGCATTCATGTTGATATAGTGAACCATATCAATGACACGATATTCATTTCATACGTAATGTTGTATGACACTAACAACTACATGATCACCTAGTCACATACACAATATACCATTTATATTTCATAATCATGGTGTAGGACACACACACATACCTAAGCACATGATCGACTAACTACATACATGCATACGTATCGTCAATTCAACACATACTAACATATTCATCATTCTTTAGTTGACAACTTTATTCAAAGCTAGTAATTCGACATAATCTCAACCTCTTCACATGTTCATCCGGTGTTTAGCATACAATTTCACATACTAGCTTATACGAGGCATTTCATCAAACACTTGGTGTGCGTACACAATTTAATGCACAATGTACAACTAATTCATGCATAATCTTCCAAGTTCATACATAGTTCATCAATATAACAAACAACACATTCCTTTCAATTCATCTAACGAGATTCCATAATATTCAATATGGCACCTCAACATTTGAACAAGAATTGAACATGATGAAATACCCATGTCATCTTCATCACTCAACTTAGTGGGTTTCCATCTTTAAACATCAATTAATCAAAATTATGCCTAGCACATGATTCCTAAGGTGATGCTAACACATATACATGCTTAATCTCATACTAATTCGTGGGTTGATCATAACCCACTTCATATCAAAATCACCAAATCATAAATTACAACTTACCAAGTGATTTATAGGGCTAGATGATCATGAATTCATGTTCATGCATTAGATCCGAGCTGAATTCCCCTTTCAATTTGATGATTATAGTGAAACTAGGGTTTGAACCCCTTTTTCTCCTTCCTGATGTCGACACACACACACACACACTATGTGTGTGTGGGGTGTTTTGATTTTTATTTTATAAATTCATGTTTCCCACTTTACGGTTTTGGTCCCTCTAGTTTGCTCCCTTGCTTGCTTTGCGAAACATTTTACCACATTCAATCTTTTAATAATTTTAACCATACATTTAAGTAGGTTAAATAGCCTAGTTATTTATTTCTTGATGTATCATATCATAACATTTTAACGAATATAAATATTCGGGTTTTGGGGTGTTACAAGTCTACCCCCTTAAAAGAGGTTTCGTCCCCGAAACCTTGCTCATATCTACGGGACCATAATCCTTTACTTACCGGTTACTATCATCCCTCCTAAATAACATGCTTCTAAAATATATATCTTTAGACCTCAACTTCTTGCCTCATGATAGTTTCTTAGTGATGATCATCACTACATGTTTATTCATTCATTCCATAATCACGTCTACATGCTTAACTCCATAGTTAACATCTTTCTACATTACTATTCCTCTCATTTCGCGCATTTACTTAATTTACATAGGTATATGTATCATGCACATTCATCATACAAGAGTTTAACTAATACTCGTATATTTTACTCAAAACATTAAAATTTCACTTCTTAATGACATAGTTTTCATTCCTATGTCAACTATTAGAACCAAGCTTTCCATATTACGCCATGCCCATTCCAACATTTTTGGTTTCATCCGCTTATATACTTTCATTTCTTTCACGCATTCGATTATCCACTTAATTGGGTAATAGCATATACTCTCATAATGAGATTCGAGCATACCACTTACTACCCGGTAACATCGGGTTAATTGCTTTCAACATAAATCTTCCGTTCTATCCGTATAACGGATTGAACTTCATACATTCGTTATTGCATTCACGACCACTCGTTCTAAACGGATGGTACCTTATCCTCACTCGACTTGTTCAACTTGAACCGGTCGACGTGCATAGCTTGTTACAGCCTTCGCTTATCATAACCAAATCCACAAGGAATTTGCATCATTCATATCTTTCACTCCTTGAATCCGTCTCGCGGATTCAAACATTGCATATACGCTTTTCATTCTTTGAATCCGTCTCACGGATTCAAGCATTGCATTCATACTTTAACTTCTTTCATGTTTCGAATCCGTCTCGCGGATTCTAGCATAGCATTTCATGTTTCGAATCCGTCTCGCGGATTCTAGCATAGCATATCATGTTTTGAATCCGTCTCGCGGATTCTAGCATAGCATTTCATATTTCGAATCCGTCTCGCGGATTCTAGCATAGCATATCATATTTCGAATCCGTCTCGCGGATTCTAGCATAGCATTTCATGTTTCGAATCCGTCTCGCGGATTCTAGCATAGCATATCATATTTCGAATCCGTCTCGCGGATTCTAGCATAGCATTTCATGTTTCGAATCCGTCTCGCGGATTCTAGCATAGCATATCATATTTCGAATCCGTCTCGCGGATTCTAGCATAGCATATCATGTTTCGAATCCGTCTCGCGGATTCTAGCATAGCATATTATACTCTCATTCTTGAGAGTCTTACATTTCTCTTCACCCTCACGTCCACCTACTACTTACTTCTAGCGGACATACCTGTATCAATTATCACGGTCCCACGAACGTCATATGCTTCACGTGTACTGGCCAGGTACACAATCCACATACTAGTTTAGTGTCTTCGTGTAATTGTCACCTTATGTCCGAAAGAATTTGGTTTCGGCACGTGTATCATTTTTCAAAACATGTTTACTATACCATCATGGTCCTTCATTTAGCATTTTTCTCCCCTTAATGCATTTTACCATTTCATATACCGACATATTAAATTTACGTACCTGGGTTCAACTTTATCTTATTTCATGCCTTGGTGTCGGTACTTGAGCGCACTCGCGGATCATCCTCTTCAAACGCTTATACTTATCTTGCATATACAAAACCGTCAGTTTCTTTATGCGTATACATAAGTACATACTTACATTCTCTTTTACCTTTGGATCTTGACCGAGTCTTGGATTGTACGGGTTTCTTATCACAAGAGCACACAGGTTTGAGTTCAAGCACTTACCTTCTTACACTTGATTCTCTCAAACCAGGGCTCTGATACCAACTTGTTACACCCTAAATCGTACATGACAAAAGTCGCAGCGGAAAAACACGAACCATAAAATTTCTTTCTTTATAAATACCTCAACGTATTTAAACTTTAACTTTAACTTTAACATAACTCTTATTCATAAATCCGTCATCCTCTTATTTACTAATTAGAAACGTAGCTTATGATTGCTACACTTTACATTCAACGTCCCCGTACAATCTATCTCGTGACTCGATCTTCGATCTTTAATCCTTGTTATAATCGCCCGTTATCCACACAACCTGCATTCACCACATACATTTGAAACATTAGCACACGTTATATAAACAAGCTCATTCATGTACACTTCCCATTTCGTTCTTTTACAAACTTTAAGCATCTCATCTGCGTATCCATTTCCTGATGAGGCTTCAGTAATGTACCTGCATACCTTTCATTCTCAACGTACACCATTATTAACGTTAACCCTCAACGGGTCTAAATCACGCTTACATACGTACATACATTAAACTTACATCTTTACATTCATGCCTACACTCGTACACATCTTTATACGTACATACATACACTTCCACATTCGTACATACCCTTCCTACATCATCACATACATGCATACTCTCTTACATCATCACATACATGCATACACTCGTATATACGCTTATACATACATACATACACATCTACGTACAAACATACCTTTCCTACAACTTTACATACGTGCATACACTCATGCATATCTTTATACATACATACCTACACAATTACGCACGTACATACCTTTACTACATCTTTACACTCATACATACATATCACATGTCTTCACACAATCCTACATACTTGCATACCTTCGTACGTGCTCACTTGCGTACATAAAACTAGCTTTCCTGCATACATACTCTTAGGGTTACAAAACATGCATGCGTATAGTACCCACATACCATACTTACATAACTTCTACATACGTGTACAGATGCATACAAACATACATACTTGCTTATCTACGAAGGTACATACCTATATGCTCAGGAGAAACTTTACAAATCATCGAGTGATACACCGGGATGCGTTACGGATCACTCGGAAATGCAATACAAAGCAAAAACAGAGAATCGGACTAGACAACCCGTCGGCGACGGGGTGGGGACCCATCGGCGACGGCCTCTCCTTATACCCGTCGCCCAATTTACCCGTAAACAGTCATTTAGGCCGTCGGCCACTTTCGATCTTTTGGGAGCCCGTCGGCGACGGGGTGGGAACCCGTCGGCGACGGCCTCTAGAAAAGTTCCTTTTCTGCAGATCCGTTTCGTCGTCCGAACGCACTAAAACGCGCGTAACTTTTGAACCGTTTACCCGTTTAACCTCCCGTTTCTTCCTACACGCTTGTAAATTCACATTCTATCATATGAACTTACAATCCCACATCCGGATTAAGGAAATTCTTAACTTACATGCATTCGGCTTATTATGATCTTCTAATTATTTGACCCGTTAGTGCATTATTCAACATAAGCTGTTTAATTGACCTTAATCTCATAAGAATTTAATAATTTCATTGACGCCTATCATAAAGATTAATTTCCCGGATGTCTAGCATTCTCTTATCCAATTTTTCGCTCAAAAGCTCATTTTGTCCCGTAATGGATATTTACGCATTGTAAGGTCTATGGCTTACAAAGACCATATTTCTCACTTCCATACTTGTCTAAAACATTACATTGATCGAACAACTTGGTTCTAAACCATTTTTACTATCGTTTGCCCAAAATCCCCATCAAGGGCATTTTAGTCAACCTTATTTCAATCATCTACAACGAAAGACTTCATCACATATATGACCTCAAACATGATGTTCAATTAATTTAAACAGTATATTACTTACTCGTACTAAGAAGTGATTACAAGAATCACTTACCTTGTGCATCCGTGTTCGTAACTTCTTCCTTGCCTCATCTTGACCCGTTAGCCTTCCACGTTGGTCCGTGCTAGTGTGGTTCCTATTCTTTCATGTCGTCATGCCATGATTATGTTAGTATTCATGCTCATTCATATTAACACACATTTTTCCAACTTTTATCTATTTGACTTTCACTAACACGCATACGACATGACTTGTCAACCACATAGTTCAATATCTCCGAAATACCATTTCGTTATCACACATAACGCACAATTGGTCTACACTTATTCCATGATCTCTTGATTCTTACATTTGTGTCATAATGCCTAACCATGTTATAAATTCTCGGTTGACTTTCAGAAAGTCAACTTTCTAGCATATAACTTCCAACTTATGGACACGCATTCATGTTGATATAGTGAACCATATCAATGACACGATATTCATTTCATACGTAATGTTGTATGACACTAACAACTACATGATCACCTAGTCACATACACAATATACCATTTATATTTCATAATCATGGTGTAGGACACACACACATACCTAAGCACATGATCGACTAACTACATACATGCATACGTATCGTCAATTCAACACATACTAACATATTCATCATTCTTTAGTTGACAACTTTATTCAAAGCTAGTAATTCGACATAATCTCAACCTCTTCACATGTTCATCCGGTGTTTAGCATACAATTTCACATACTAGCTTATACGAGGCATTTCATCAAACACTTGGTGTGCGTACACAATTTAATGCACAATGTACAACTAATTCATGCATAATCTTTCAAGTTCATACATAGTTCATCAATATAACAAACAACACATTCCTTTCAATTCATCTAACGAGATTCCATCATATTCAATATGGCACCTCAACATTTGAACAAGAATTGAACATGATGAAATACCCATGTCATCTTCATCACTCAACTTAGTGGGTTTCCATCTTTAAACATCAATTAATCAAAATTATGCCTAGCACATGATTCCTAAGGTGATGCTAACACATATACATGCTTAATCTCATACTAATTCGTGGGTTGATCATAACCCACTTCATATCAAAATCACCAAATCATAAATTACAACTTACCAAGTGATTTATAGGGCTAGATGATCATGAATTCATGTTCATGCATTAGATCCGAGCTGAATTCCCCTTTCAATTTGATGATTATAGTGAAACTAGGGTTTGAACCCCTTTTTCTCCTTCCTGATGTCGACACACACACACACACTATGTGTGTGTGGGGTGTTTTGATTTTTATTTTATAAATTCATGTTTCCCACTTTACGGTTTTGGTCCCTCTAGTTTGCTCCCTTGCTTGCTTTGCGAAACATTTTACCACATTCAATCTTTTAATAATTTTAACCATACATTTAAGTAGGTTAAATAGCCTAGTTATTTATTTCTTGATGTATCATATCATAACATTTTAACGAATATAAATATTCGGGTTTTGGGGTGTTACACAAACAAGTGCACGCATCATTCAAATGATCATCATACATCCTGTTAGGTTAAACAATTGAAACAAAACCAATTAGACATGAGGCTATAATGCTTACTGGATTAGAAAAAGTAAAAATTAAGCATGGACCTTTAATGATTTAAAGTATACAATTTAAATTCAAGTAGCTGGGCTTAACTTTTGAAATATAAATTTGTTTATTGTGTCATTCTTTTAGAAGAAAACAAAACAATGGTGTCGTTTGTAAAAGGACAATGGTGTCGCTCGTAAAAAAACAACGGTGTCGCTCGAATTTTTCCTATTATACGTTGTATTTGCTACACAAAATTTAATGGTGTCGGACGACACCGTTGTTCAAAGTGTGGCTCCGCCACTGGTGGTGACAACTAATAAGAAGCTATCCCCTTTGGCAGCAACCAATTCTACGTCCATGTTCTGACTTGGACGAATCCAAATGATTAGTTTTAATTTTAGTTTATGTACTTGCTCTAATTTGAATTTAAGTAGTCATTTTAATTTTATTTATGTTGTAGTTTTATTTTTAACTTATGTAGTACTTTTAATTTTATTTATCTAGTTATTTAAATTTAATTTATCAACTCGTTTTAAATTTTAACTATGTTTTTGTTTTAATTTTAGTTATGTATGAAATTTAAATATAATTTAAAGTTTTAATAATAATTTTAAGTTTAAATATTCCAACAGCTAAATTCTAAATTGTGATGATATGTCGTTGGTGTCATTCAAATCCCTAAATAATCCAGAAAGCTAAAGTAAGTAGGGTATTGAATCCACATAGAGCATGTACTTAGAATTACATGTTTTATGTTATTATTTATTCTAAAACTTTCATCTCTTGTTTGATTCTGTTTGATTGTGAGAATGTTTTTTAAAATAATATTTAAAGAGTAAAGCTCAATTTGCGTCCTTGTGGTTTATGGACGGCATCAAGTTGAGTCCCTGAAAGAAAGCTTTGGAAACTTGAGTCTCCGGGGTTTCCAAAACTCATCACTATTATGAGTCCTTGTGGCCAACTGCCGTTAGTATCTTCTGTTAACCGAGTAATGGAATATACTGTTTGAGGGGCAAAATGGTCTTTCCAAGTTCATGAGATTATTTAAATCAAAATTTACAAAAACATAAAGGGCATGTTTGGCTAAGTTTTTTGACTTCTACTTCTCAGAAGGACTTCTCCTTCTCAAGAAGTCACAATTTGTGAGTTGTGACTTCTCCTTTTCTCCTTCTTGAAGACAAAAAAAAACCTTGAAAAGTCCTTTTCCTGCTTGTGTTTGACTAAACTTTTCTTATCTTTCTAACTTCTCAATAATGTTTGACTAAGCTTCTCATTCTCTTTTTTTTTTTGAACGGCAAATTTGGATCACTGACGGACCACTGGAGTATCATCGTGCCACCAGCAGAACCACCCGATCATATCCATCTCCACTAGGCAATAATGCCTATACACCAATTCAGGAGGAAACCCAATAAATCTGGGAAAAACCCCCTGTGGGAATCGAACCCATGACCTAATGGTCATAAGCCTTATCCCACCACCAAGATACCACTAGGCTATAATGCCATGGGTTAAGCTTCTCATCCTCAAAAGGACTTTTAGCTCTGTATAAGTCAATAAGTCATTTTGAGAAGGAATCCCAAACACCCCCAAAGAACATAACTAAATACATCCCCCCCCCACCCCCCCCCACACACACACACACCCACCACCCCCACACACACACATTCTTCACTGTATGAATCAGCAAACCAGTTTCATCTCTACTCAGTATTCAAAGACTCACTCAACGTCAACACTTGTATAGTTCATCTGGTATAAACCCTAACCCTAATTATGCTGTTATTTGTTTGCTATCTGATCATGCATGATCACGTTTAATTCAGAGCAATGTTTTTGTTTCTTTGTAACCTAATTGTTCAATTGGATGTTCAATTCATGTGTAGTCATTGTATGTATCAACTTAACAACTGTTAATGCTTTGATAATTCAGGCATAATGTTTGTAGACTAATTGTTCAATACTTCAACTGAATGCTCAATTTTTTGTAATCTTATTGCAGTAATCACTATATGAATCAATGTAAAAACTGTTAGTGCATCATTATGCCTTGATAAATTGAGACAATTGTGTAATCTGGCTCTGATCATAGTCGTCAATACCGCTTGTAGAGCCCGCTATAGGCAAATAGCATAGCGTATAACAGACCCTGTAGCGATAAATAGCGGATTTTGTTTTTGTTATTTAATTTTGAGTTAAATCATAAATGCCATTTTAGTCCATGTGGTTTAAGCCATTTTGCCAGTTTAGTCCAAAGGTTTCATTTTTCGCCTGCGGGTTCAAAAAGGTTTCACCGTTGCCATTTTAGTCCACTGGGTTAACTTAATCTATTTTTTTCTGCTAACGAAAAGGGCAATTCGGTCATTATATGTAATTATGTTAACTAGAAGGGCAATTCGGCCATATAAAATGACCGAATTCCCCTTCTCATTAACAAAAAAATGGATGAAGTTAACCCAGTGGACTAAAATGGCAATGATGAAACCTTTTTGGACCCACAGGCGAAAAATGAAACCTTTGGACTAAACTGACAAAATGGCCCAAACCACTGGGACTAAAATGGCATTTAACTCTTTAATTTTTATTTAGATGATTAGTGATAGCGTATTTTTATACATAATTGGTGTGTTAAATATAGTTTTTATTTTTCTACCTCTTTATCGCTAAACATGAAATAGCGGGCGCCATTCGACAACTATGGCTCTGATTTAGAAAGAGACGTTTAGCATGTTGTTGCCAGTTGCTTTCTTTATGGTGGATTTGGAATCCTAGTTTTGTGCTTTTAGTTAGAAATGGGTTCCTGTGTCTATACTATTTGAGGGGCAAAATGGTATTTTCAAGTCTTTTTTTTTCAAAACTAACTGGGTTAAACCTCAATTAAAAAAAGTATTTAGGAGAAAATAAGTTAAAAGTTGTGACTGTCACAAAACATTTTGTTAGTTGGGATTATTTTAATCCAAATTTATAAAACATAAAGAGCATAAAAATCACAATTATGTTCAAAATTACCAAGTATAATAGGGATTTTAATATAAAAAAGTAGATGGACTTTTGTGATAAAAAACAGAAAATACGTTCGTTTTTTTATGGTATTTACCCTTTTGGTTGATAGGTTGAACTGCCCTGTATAACCTATCAACCTGTTCTGAGCCCGACCCGATACAGTATAAAATCACGGAAGAGGATAGAAGGTTGGTGATGTGGTAGTTGGGGAACATACCAATCTCATTGAACCCACCAATAGGACCAACACCACGTCAGCCTCGAACCACCAAGTTCTTATCAGCTCAGGAACCGGTTCACATCATCGTCAGCCACCAAATGGCAGTTTCATCTCCACTCAGTTAGCAAATACTCACTCAACACCTGTAGAGTTCATCTGGTATAACCCCGAACCCTCCCTAATTATGTTGTTCTTTGTTTGCTATCTGATCATGCGTCATTACATTGAATTCATCATATAAATGTTTTTGTAACCCAATTGTTCAATACTCCAATTAGATGTTCAATTCATGTGTATTTTTATTGCAGTAATCACTATCTGTATCCACTAGTTCTATACCCGTCCGGTGGACGGGTCACGGGTATATTAATGGTATCATGTTCAATACATCATAGATACAACATTGATATTCTTATCATAATTGTGCTTTTATTTTGTTGAAATCCTAGTCTTGAAATCGAAACATAAAAGATTCAAATCCTAAAATCGGACTTAGGTTGTTAGAATCAAACAGAGTTGAGTGCCTTTGATTGACTGTTGTGTTGAACATCATTTGAAATCTAAGTTATGTTGGTATAAACCCTAACTGGTCGAAAAACTGAATAATAAGTGTTTAGTGGATGTTAAAGTGTTGAAAGTTGATAAGGGTTTTGTTAATCGACGTGCTTAGGATATGTCTGAATCAAAGTTTTTCATCAAAACATAAAACCTGCAAACTTGAAAATTTTGAACTGATATTTCAACGTCGTTTGATCTTTCAAACGACAGTGAAGTTATGCTTTGTTGACTGTCGTTTAATCTTTCGAACGACGACAGTGAACTCTTCATATTTTAACTGTCGTTTGATGTTTCAAACGACAGTAGACTCTCTGTTTAAAATCAAGTGTTGTTTGTTAAACCAAACGACACTAAACCTTTGTTTATTTTAAATGGACTGTCGTTTGATCTTAACTGTCGGTTAAGATGACCAACTGTCGTTTGAAATCAACACTTTGGGAATTTTTTTAAGCAGAAAACTTTTTAAAGTGTAGTGTATTTCAATCCTCATGTTCCTCATTACGTGTTAGCTTTCCGTATACAGATATGGAACCAAAACGAGCACGAGGAAAGCCTAAGCCAAAGGAGAAGACCGAGGAAGAAAGAATGTCGGAACCACGACACAATATGGTGGGATTTCTTGATCCAGAGAATAAATGCACTGCAGATTACGGAGGGATTTTGGAATTTCTAAGGCGATCGAAGATTGCTTATGCCGTATCTCAACAACACACGGCTTACAAGAGTCACATCAAAGCCTTTTGGGACTCAGCATCGATAGAAACCATCAACAACGAAGAAGTCATTCAAGCAAAGGTCGAAGAGAAAAATGTGATCGTGTCCGAACAAATAATCCGAACTGTCCTACAATTTAATGATAAAGCCGGAGATCCTTACACAATTTCAGAAAGATGCTATCAGGGATGCTTGCTTCGAATGAAATATACGGGTGATGTCCTAGCCGGACAGCTGCACAAGGCCTCTTTACCACTGCAGTACAAGTACTTTATGCATGTATTGATCCAGTGTTTGGGAAGACTAAAGGGTGGTTATGATATGGCGAACACTAGTATTCTGGGGATGATGACTGCTTTAACGTTAAACAAAGATTTCAACTTTTCACGGACAATTCTAGAGAACATGAAGGAGAATCTTGGTAAACGAGTTCGTAATGCGAACAAGTTCTGGATGTATCCTAGATTCGTGCAGATGATTCTAGATACACAAATTCAGGATCTTCCAAAGATTGAGAAAGACATTCTGAAGATTGACGCGATGACTGAATATGGTTTGAAAGTGTTGAAGAGATTTAGCAAGTATAATGAGGGAGATGTGCCTCGAAAGATGATAGGTTTTCTCGGAAATCCTGAATATGTTGCTCCTGTTGATGACAAATGGAGACATGCAGAGAGTGAGTCTGATGACGAAGAAACAAAACTTGATGCCCTTGTTGAAAGAAAACGCAAGGAAGAAGCCGAAGGGGGTAGCAAGAAAAGAAAAGGAAAAGGAATTGTTATTGAAGAAACATGTGGTGATGCGGGTGGTGAAACGAGTGGAGATGAAGGTGGTGATGATAAAGTAATTGAGGAGGGTGATAAAGGCGATGACGGTGATGATGAGAAAGATGACGATGATGATTCTGAGGCTGAGAAGCTCAGAAAGGACGGTTTAGAGAAGTATGTAGATGATAAAGGTGCCACGAGATATCGACAAATCCTAAAATCAACTGAGAAAGAAGCAGATGCAGATTATGTGCCGCCAACGAAGGAGACGCAAGAAAAGAGAAAGGGGAAACGTCCTGTGAAAGGACCTCGGGGCGGTAAGAAGGCAAGAAAACAAGTAAAGATTGTTGAACCAACTATAAGCGAACCATCAACCGAACCCACAACTGAAACCCCTACTGAAGAACAGCATATGTTCATTGTGGCTGAAGTTGAAAACATCATAAGCACTGACCCTGTTACGACAGAATCTGAAACTTCAACTCAACAGCCAGCATCCGAACCAATTGAAGAACAACCTCAACAATCAACTTCCCAATCTCAATCTGCACCAGTTCAACAACCACAATTCATGGGCGAAGAATCATCGGCTGCAAGAAAGTTTGAAGATGCAACCGACAATGAAGGAATTGTGATGATTCGAGATCAAATGAGTGAATTCTGGGGTCAAACTCTTAAGCAGATAAGATTCATAAACGAAATCCGGAAGAGAATTAATGAGCAAGGTGCAGAGATCAAGACGTTAAAGGATACTACAACTGCTCAAGCTGCTGAGATCGAGAAGTTAAAAGCTGCTGATGTTGCACATACGGCTGAGATCAACAAATTGAAGAAAAGAAATGATGAACTAGAAAAGAAAAACGCTGAACTTGTTACAAAGAATTCAACGATCAAAGCCTGGTATAAGGAAAGAGATAACAAGCTGAAGGATGCTTTTGATTTGCAGCCCGGATTTGAGCCACTACCAGTGTTGACACCAACTCCTGCAGAGTTTGCTACTGATTGGTGGCGCACTAGCTGTCAATATTTTGATGGCTATGCTAATGATTCTTCACCGTTGTTGAAGAAGGCACGATTATCATCGGTACCTCAGCCGTCGGTTATGGTACGTGATCAGCTGGTAGGCGACATTAGCAACACGACTACTATGCTTGTAGAAGACAATACCGACAGCACCACCATGCCCGTTGATGACATTGCCAGGACCCACACCATGGCGAGCTCTAACAACACCACTAGTCATCAAAGTACCGAGTGGACACGTCTCACTAGTCTAGACACACATGTTGATGTAAGTATCCTAAACTCTTTCTTTATAATTTCTTAAAAATCTTATAATATATTTATCTATTACGCATGAGCCATGATTGTATAAAGATAGAGATGCCAACGACTACTAATATTTATTTTCGAGCTGATTTCAAGCAAGCTTTTTTCCGGCTATTTTCGAGCGATATTTGAACAACCCGTGTGTCAACAGTCAACCCAATTCTTTTGACCCATTTTCGCACCCGATCATTTTGCCACATCTAACCCTTTTATTGTACAGACGGGGAAGGTTTCATCTCAAACCGACATAATTTGTGTCCAAGGCTACAATGTGAAGAAAAGTGTTGCACCAATTCTTGAATCCATTTTCAAGAAACACGGTGACATTGCAGCTGAGTGCGTATTTAAACCCGTCTCTATGAGATCATCTTTCCTTGAGATTGTTTGTGAAGTCGTCGGTCGAATTCAAACCAATAATGACATTGATAATATTGAAGAAATAGAGCAACAGGTGTTGGCTACAGAGGCAGCCAACATTAATGTGTCATGGCTTCGAGCTCACTTGGACGTCATTCGCAAAAGGAAGGAGGCCAGCACGAAGTGCAGTTTGCTTATGGAAATGAAAGTGAACACCGTTTTGGTTAAAAAAGCCGCCCAAATGGATCTGCGAGAGAGATGTGTGGAGCTCATGTCTGCGCAAGAACGGTTCGAAGAGGCTGAAAGATGTGTGAGAGTACTTCATCTTGTCGAAAATAATCTAAATGACAGTATCTTGGAATCTAAAGGTAATATAGACTCATTGGCAAGACAACCAGTTTTATAGGCTAACTAGATCATGCTAGGATAGTAGGATGTGTAATAGTTGCAATATTGCCCCAAAAAAAAATTATATTTTCTCGAATCAAAGGTGTAGAAGGCACAACTCTAGTAAAACTGTTGTACTTGAAACACATAGAGCGTTTCAGGTTTATTATTTTAATGTATAGTACAATCCTTAGATGTTTCCTTTTACAGGCAGTTTTCTCTTGATATAACAAGTCTTGGGGGCTGTTTGGCAACATCTAAATGGTTAAGTGCTAAACCGGTAAGAGGTCTGAACCATTAAGTGCTGAACCAGTAAGAGGCCTGAACCATTAAGAGCCTGTATAATTCTTAACCGTTCAAAGGCAAATGTCTGACCAATTCAGATTAGAGGTCTTAACCCTTCAGACTCTGTATAAATCTTAGCCATTCAGAGGCAAATGTCTGAACCATTCAGACATCTGCTCGTAAAACAAACAGTCTGAACCATTAAATGCTGAACTAGTAAGAGGCCTGAACCATTAAGAGCCTCATTAAGAGGTAAACAAACAACACCTTAGCTTATTGCAAAGATAGAGATCCCTTTATTGTCAAACTATTAAACACTGTTATCAGGCATCACTACAAATTCAGTATACTAATGGTCACCAACAATATAAATAAAGAAGCTACTTGGGAGTTTTGTATGACACTAACATCAATCTACACAAGTTAAAGGTGCTCATTTAGACGTTTCATATCTTTGTATATCGTTTCTTAATCATTGTGTGTGGGTTTCGACGCCATAGTTTGATATATTCACAAGCATATCAAGATGTCTCAAGACTTCTCTAGCAACTCGTGGCACCATTATTGGATATGCATTAAAATCATGGTTGTAAAACAAGGTTTCCAAGGCCGAATACTCCCCGAGTAGTCGCTACAAGGTAGGCTGTCGAGTCGACTTTCTTTGACTCCGCCTAATTACTCGAGATCAGTCAAACGCGGTCAACCTCAACCAAAATCGTATCTAGTAGGTAAACTCGGGCCGAGTTTGACTTAAAAAATAATAAAACATAATTTCTATGCCTATTATATTAAAGAATTAATATCATTTTCACGTATTTTGTTCTAGATATTAGTAAATTTATGTTATTTGACATATATATAATTTCCAAAAAGTAATTTCTTTATACTTTAACATGTCCGAGTACTCTCCGCCTAGGCCGAGTACTCTCAACTCCCCGGTCGATCGACTAGGGAACGCCTAGCGACTTTTGCAACCATGATGAAAATTAGTCGATTTGATTGCGTTTTGCTAACCGTTTTGTTAATTCATATGCGTGTTAGTTAATTACTTGTTCAAGTTGATTAAATATCTTGTATAAAAGTCAAGAGTCATAGAACCAGGTATAAAAGTTTCCGGGTCGGTTTGACTGGTTCGGGTTGGGTAAGGCAATGGCATCACATGGACATAGTTTATGGCCATTTAAGATTTCCTCATGATCATTAAATGGAACCAAGTATTAAACATGGTGAAGTCAAACAAAAACTTATGATCCTAATTACATGACAACTTAAAAAAAAAGATTTTTGTAAGTGTTTTAATTAACAATAAGCCATTTGTGACGAAGGTTTGGAACAAGTGGAAGCTGTGAGTGGCATAATAAAACGAGTCTTAAGTCTTAAGGTTTGGAACAACCAATGGTGGATCCAAGATTTATTTTCTAAGGGTGCGGATGAGGGGTTCAATCATATTTTCAAGAGGTGCGATCGGGGTTTTTGCCTAAAAAATACATTAAAATTTATTTTATCAAGGGGTGCTTCAGCCCACCTACCCATCAACATAGGTTCGTCCCTGGGAACAACACATTAATACACATTATGCCGTAAAGTATAATATGTAGGCCAGTAGGTGGAACTTAATTCAACGTTTCCATTACCACCACAAATAATCGAAAGTATTTAGATTTAAAGATTGTAAAATGATAAAATCTCACTAAGTGCTTATTAATACTCAATACAATGATATTCTATCGTTTAGAAACCTCAATAGGTATCTTCATTATCAAACATGTTTTTTTATAAGATTTTGTATAGTAATTTTAATATATGAGTGATAATTAATAAGCATTTAAATACATAACTATTAGTTTGATCCAGGAAGAGATAATTATAGACCTCATTTACAATTAAAACTACTAAACCCCTGACAATCCCATATTTTTTACTAAGGTCACTCTAGTATATTAAATCGAGTAATGAATACTAGAAAATTAAAAAAAAATAAAAAAATTTGCAGAAATTTGTCCGGTAATTGAGTCACTGTTCCATACACGTTGAAGAGGTAATCGTTAATTGGGCCTGAGGCAATATGTTTGGGGCCCAATGATAAGGATCCACAAAAGCTTTAGTTTAATCTTACAAAATGTTGTAAGATAAAAAAAATTAAAAAGTATAATACAAAATTTAAAAATCTTAGATGTTTAACATATTTAATATTTTGAATTAATATTGTTTATAATAATCTAACCTTCTAAACTATTTTATGTATCTCCAAAGTATTTATAAAGACATTTTATTTTATAGCACTTTGAAAATCATTTATTTTTCTATGATAAATTTTGTTACTTCTTGTAGGCAATGAATAATCATTTAAAAAATAAGTAAAAAAAGTTAATGTTCTTATTATTAATGCTTAATATTTAAGATAAAATTAATAGCTCCTTGATACATTTTGGGTAAATTACACTTTTCGTCCTTTATGTTTGTATCAGATTGCAATAAATAGTCTTTAACTTTAATAATTACAGTCACAATCCTTTATTTGGAAAACTCATTACACCCTACATCCTTTAACATCAACCAGGTTAAAATTTTCAATTAAAGTTAGCATGTGCCTTACACATACATGAGGGCATTTATGTCTTTTTACCCCAATCTTTAAATTATAAAAAATAAAAACATTAAGAGCATTCACATCCATGCCATCAAATTATGTGTGTAGAGTTTTTATAATATAAAGAGTATAAAAAGTGGTTGTGAGCGGAGGAGAGAGAAAATGTTACTGTTCATCTGTATATTTGGGGGACACTGTTCACCCCTATAATTTTTAATATATTTTGAAAGTGGTTGTAAATGAAGGAGAGAGAAAAGGTAATGATAAAGTTATAAAAAATATTATTTAATTGAAAATGAGAGAGAAAACATAGTGTTTTTTAGTGTAATTTAGGGTGAAAATATGATGGAATGGATGTGAATGCTCTAAAGGGCATGTTTGGGTAAGCTTTTTGAAACAACTTATTGACTTATTGGCTTTTTGAAAAGTCATAAACTCTAAAATGATGTTTGGCAATGAGAGTGTATGTGAGGAAAAAAACCAATAAGTCAATAAGTCACTCAATATTGACTTTTCCAAAAAGCTAATAAATCAATAAGTTGTTTCGAAAAGCTCAGCCAAACATGCCCTAATATATATCTTAAGCCCTTTGCTTAGAGCCACCGTAGTGCCACCACCGCCACAAGGCCCACAACGAGATGCCAACGTTTGAAACCATCAACCACCACCATCAGAATAACATTTGTTGTTCATTTGAAACCATCCATCCACCACCATTAGAATAACATTTGTTGTTAAACAATTACTATACACCTGAAAAATGGGTTCGGGCCAACAGTTGAAACCATTCACCACCAGAAACACTCGTCCAACACATCAAGACTGGTAATTCAAAGGCTAATCCAACAAAAGCTGATCCTATTTTTTAGACATAAAACATGTCAAAGGCTTTGACTTAATTATTATTAGGTTAATAATGAAAAAAACAATAAAATGCCATTTTGTGAAGACATACGTTTAATCAGTTTACACCAACAATCAAACTCGAGAAGTAGATCAGAGAAACAGACCTTGCGAACGTATCCGCACTCGCTTTCCTTCTCGAAATCTTCAAAGGTCGTCAATAGAGCACAGTTATTCATGGAGGAAACTGTTATTGTTAGATCCTGTGAATATGGAAGGGGATCTTCAGGTTGGAGGTTGGGGAGATTTGGAGGGGAGACGGGATGTGAGATGGAAGGAGGGTGGACCAAAGGAAGTGGGGTTGCAGGTTTTTGGTGGTGGTGGTAGTTGGTGCTGCCACCGTGGCTCCGCCACCAAGGTTGGTGGCCGGCGTTTTCTAGAGAGAGATACACAAGAGAGATGAAAGAACAAGAGGATAAGCTCTTCGGTCTGTGGATGTGAAAATGAAATTAAAAATATTATGTACTTTAAATATAAACTAGGTGTAGTACCCGTGTAACCACACGGGTAGGTTTAGTAATGGTCGAAATCAAATACTAAAAAACAGATTATAATATATCATTTAAATTTTGGTCTTTAGTTCTATATCTTTATAAAGTAATGTTGAAGACAGTATGTGTGACCACACGGGTAGTTTTAATAACCATCGAAATAGATTATAATACATCATTTAAATTGTTTGTATTTAGTTCATGTTTGATATAGAAATTAGCTAACTAACTCAAAATTTATTGTCTAAACTGAAAGCATGACCTAATTTTATATTGTCTAATAATTAAAGCCTGACCTAATTCAAATAACCAAATGTTATTAAACAGTTCAATAAAGCCCCTTATATTTGATCCAATTAAGCTTACTAATGGATTAGATTTTGTAGGCCCGTTAAAACCCTTCTATCAAATATGGATTAGATTTGTTAAAGACATGTATGAAATGTCCTTAATACCCTTATCCCTTAATATCCATTAATATTCCTTAATACCCTTATCCCTTAATACCCGTAACATAGGCAGATTTACATCAGATTATAATATATCATTTAAATTTTGGTCTTTAGTTCTATCTATACTATATTAGACCATGTTTTATAGATAAGTATTATTTTAGTTTAATCTTTTCTAATTAATTTATATATAATCCTCCTACTAAATATTATTTAGTTTAATTTCTTATGGATAATTATTTTTTAGTTTAATCTCCTTGTCACCATCACACTTCTCCAAAAATGCAACTTGACTGTTGTAAGTTGTATGAAATGACTAACATCATCACCGATCATTATCATCATCACACTTCTCCAAAAATCTCCAAATATCTCTCTCAACTCTCAACACTTAACTCAGATCTTCATCATCTTCATCCAGCTTCATCATCTTCATCCATCTTCATCTTGAAAACAAAGGTTTGAATCATCATCTTATCTATATATCTTTTTGATATTTGTGATGTTTTTGTAAAAAACAGAGGGTTGATTTGGATATTTTGTTTCAGTTTTTGATAATGATAATCTGAATGCCGCATGATGATGATGATAATCAGTTTTTTGTGAATGTTTTTTTTGAAAAAACAGAGGGTTGATTTGGGTATTTTGGTTTCAGTTTTTGATAATGATAATCTGAATGCCGCATGATGATGATGATGATAATCAGTTATTTGTGAATGTTTTTTTTGAAAAAACAGAGGGTTGATTGGGGTATTTTGGTTTCAGTTTTTGATAATGATAATCTGAATGCCGCATGATGATGATGATAATCAGTTATTTGTGAATCAGTTTTTGATAATAAGTTTTTTATAATCAGTTCTTTGATAATCAGTTTTTTGATAATCTGAATGCCGTATGATGATGATAATCACTTATTTGTGAATGGGTTGATTTGGGTATTTTGCTTTCAGTTTTTCAGGTTTGTTTGTTATGTTTTTGTTCTGTTTTGGTTCTGTTTTGTTTTGTTTTGTTCTGTTGTTTGTTTTGTTTTTGTTCTGCTTTGTTATGTTTGTTTGTTTTGCTTTGAAAAAACAGAGGGTTGATTTGTTTTGCTTTGTTCAGGTTTGTTTGTGATGTTTTTTGTGAAACTTTTGTACAGAATGGCTGTGGATGTAAAGATACGCAAAACACCAACTACGAAGGCGAGATCACTTGACAACCTCCTAGAAGATAGTACGGTGCACATAAGGAAGTGATTGATCAAAACGATCAATTGCATATGAATGAATACAACCCCAGTGGCAGATATGTAATTACCGAGCTCTGGAATTTCAAGGAAAATCGAAGAGCTACACTGGCGTTATATTCATTCATATGAATGAATATAACCCAAGTGGTAGATATGATTAGCTACACTGGGGTTATATTCATTCATATCTGCTACATTCCGAAGTGCACCCGTCAGTAAAGATCCACAATTGCTTGTGGTGGTATGACGTTTTGTCTCTGTATTGTATGTTACAGTCTTTTGTTATCTAGTCTGCAAGTTCAACAAACTTACATACAGCTTCAAAAACTTGGATTTCTTACAGTTACATCGCTTGCAAGCCTCCACCTCTCCAGCATTTTCCGCTCTACGCCTATAAAATTCAACCAAAAAGTTAATCACCGTTACGCTTAGCATATTGAAAGACTATATTGGGTGAATGGAATAACGTTGTCATCAATTCTAACTTCACCTGTATTGTATGTTACAGTCTTTTGTTATCGAGTCTGCAAGTTCCGTCAAGTCTACGAAGTTGGTATGACGTTTTGTCTCTGTATTGTATGTATTAAAACTTTACATTTAATATACAATTTAGGCTTTAATAATTTGTTATAAAAAATATTAACAATGCCAATACAACTTTCATGAACAACTCTCCTTAAATATCAGGTTATGTGAATGATATGAGAGAACCAACTGGATCAACTTTTTCTGTAATAAGCAACTCTTCCGGAAGATGTCCTCCTTTCATCAATTACAATAGATAAATCAACATTCAATGAATGATTAATAGTTATAAGAAAACTTTATACAGCATACAGTTTGTAATATTTGTTAATGGGCTGCTCTCAATGTTATGATTTGACGATTCAAGTTGTGTGATCATTGAAGATACAAACAATGATAGATTGGTGAATTATACTTAGTGTTGTTAAAACACTGTTTTGAAAACACTTTTGGCTTAAAACATTGGTTTCAAACACTGTCCTTAAATCAACAGTAGTTTCAAACAGTGTTAACCCAAAAGTGGTTTCAAAACAAATCATTAAGGATTACACTATTTTAACCGAACAATGGTTTCAAACACTGCTAACCTTAACCACTGATTCTATACAATATAAGTGACAAACTAAACTACTGCTTTTTCCTTCCATTGTTGCATGTCAATTTATGAAATGTTTGACACTCAGTGGTTTCTTCAAAGTTGTTGTACAAAAGCAGCACCTAATGGACATCAGTTGTAGTATACAAACAATGGATGAGGGCCATCAGATGTTATAACCACTTTCAAGGGGAAAGTCTAATGCAAACAGCTGCTTATGATGAATAGCAGTGGACAGTATTTAGAAAACAGATGTTTGAGCACAACAGTAGTTAGGGGTAAGGAAGTGATAATGATTTGAAAGACTATTAAATCCGCAACTGTTTAATGAGATTATGTTGAATGATTTTGTTGAATGATTTTGTCTTGCGTAAACACAATATCATTTCCAACATCTGTTGATGGTGATTTATGAAATACCTGCAAGAATGCCATCCTTAACAAAATACATTTTAGACACAAATTGTCAATCTTTATATGCCAGCAGTTTTTACATTCCACTGCTTCATTCCAAGCAGGGCTTTGGTCTTTAGCAGCACTTATCTTAGGACAGTAGATTAAATATCAGCACTTTGTCTGGGGCAGTTGTTGTACACAAGCATCACTTAATGGATAGCAGTTGTAGTATACAAACAGTGGATGAGTGCCATAAGATGTTATAACCACTTTCAAGGGGAAGGTGTAATGCAAACAACTGCTTATGATGAATCCACTGATGTGGACCACTCTTATTTGGCCCAAACAAATAACGACTTTCAAGGGGAAAGTCTATTTCAATGGTTAATAATAATATTATGATATTGAAAAATAAGATGGTGGTACCTCTTCAAGGGCAAATACAACCCAAATAGAACAAAAAACACAAACAAACTACACAGAAGCCTATACAAAATCCAACTTTTACAAAATTCTGCTAGCAATAAACACTTCTTCATTCGATATTAAATAGTATTACAAAATTCTGAGTTTGAAAAATATTAAAAACTAAACATTACAATTAACACTTCCTAGGATATCTATTTCTCTCGCCTTCTTCCATGCAATTTCATTTTTTGTTTTAATTTGCAGATCTGCTAGCATATCACAGGTCTTCTGATCCTGTTTCAGCAGATGTGTCATAAATTCTTCTGCTTTTTCTTTAAACTCATATGGAGGAGAAGAGACAACTTCATCCAGCAGAGCAATGCTACTCCACGTCTGCTTATAATATTTATCACTTACCAACGCAACTTTTTTGTTGACTTCTTCAGCTTTTCTCTGTTCATGGAGTGACCATCTTGAATATTCAATTTTAAGATTGGTATTATCCGACCAGTGGTAGAAGGTTTTTCTTGCCATTTAGAAAGACTGTGAGTGGTTTTGGACGTTTTGTTTTAGGATGAAGGGTTTTTTAAAAATTAAGTCTTGATGTTTTCAAGTAGAGCAATCATGATCCTTTATAGTGTTTGAAATATTTGATAGGGTAAATGAAGAGACGTCTGCTAATAAAGATCATTTTTCAAAGGTTTTACATTAAAATGCTTGATAAGGTAAATGAAGAGACATGTTGGCCATATACACGGTTTTCATTATTAAATCATTACATGTATCAGGTTTTTAAATATAAATTTTTATTTAATGGTTGCATTTAAACCTGACCTTTGGGCTGATAGATATCCTATATAATATCATTGCAAATTCAAATATTGTTTCATCATAACCAGTTTCATTCAGTGAAATAGAAGAGCAACTCTTATTGTTTTGCTTTAGCTGTTATAAATACATTAAAATGGAGTCACATACTGCTACACAATCTGAGGATTTCAAGCAACGCTTTATTAAAGAAATCGAAGAGCAAGTTTTTACTGATAGGAGTATTCTTCAAGAGTTGAAGAGATGTTTTAACGGACTGCAACTTGTTCTGCTGACAAGAGACCAAGTTTCAAGAGACCTGAGGGCGATGCCGACTACTTCTGTTCGTGACCTGTGTGTTGCGAATAATATAGAGTGTGGAGACAGAGACCTGGAGTTCATGAGAAAGATTAATGACATACATCGAGAAGTGCAGTGCTCCATAGAGTTGAAGTTAACATTTCTTCATTCTTGCTATTAGACTTTAAGTGTCTGATTACTCTTCTTTTTTTTATGTAATTGTAACTTTTTTTTAATATTTATACTATAAACGATATAATTTTTTTATGACACTTTATTTTTGCTTCTGTTTCATTATAATTTTAGGTATGGTTTTGGGCTGACCAATTTTTTTGGGTTTTGTTTTAAATGCTGAATTTTTGATGTGTTATAGGTTCTTCACTCTGAAACAATTTTTTTTGGGTTTTGTTTTAAACGATACAAGTAAAACTCTAAAGCAGGTATGATATGAAACATATTTTTCTCGATTGTTAAACAGCAGGTAACGCTAAATCAATGTAGTGAAAATGAAAAGGAAATAATACCTGATGAATGAACCTGACGGTCCGATTATAAACCACTGATCACCCTAAAAATAAACCACATACCAACAAACAATCACAAAACAAAACAAAACAAAACAAATTCAAGAATCAACTCTGTAAATATAATCATGTAGTATGGATTTTACCTACCTAAACAGTGTATCATAAAGTGCCATAAGACCGTTTTGTCGAAACGAATAACTATAAGTCATTGATATAATAAAAATCTCACCAGAAATAATTAATGAAAATGTAAATTACAATACCTGTTGATGGTGATTTATGAAACATCTGCAAGAATGCCATCCTTAATAAAATACATTTTAGAGGCAAATTGTCAAGTATAATATGTCAGCAGTTTTTACATTCCACTGCTTCATTCCAAGCAGGGTTTTGGTCTTTAGCAGCATTTGACTGAGGGCAGTAGATTAAATAGCAGCACTTTGTCTTCAGCAGTAATTGTACACAAGCAGTACTTAATGGACAGCAGTTGTAATATACAAACAGTGGATGAGGGCATCAGATGTTATAACCAATTTCAAGGGGAAAGTCTAATGCAAACAGCTGCTTATGATGAATAGCAGTGGACAGTATTTAGAAAACAGATGTTTGAGCACAAAAGTAGTTAGGGGTAAGGAAATGATAATGATTTGAAAGACTATTAAATTAGCAACTGTTAATGCAACAGTGAATAAGCTTTTGACAAATGTTTTGAGCATCTGCTGTTCTGAAGAAAGGAATGATTTTGTCTTGCGTAACCACAATATCATGTCCAACATCTGTTGATGGTGATTTATGAAATATCTGCAAGAATGCCATCCTTAACAAAATACATTTTAGACACAAATTGTCAATCTTTATATGTCAGCAGTTTTTACATTCCACTGCTTCATTCCAAGCAGGGCTTTGGTCTTTAGCAGCACTTATCATAGGCAGTAGATTAAATAGCAGCACTTGGTCTGGTGCAGTTGTTGTACACAAGCAGTACTTAATGGACAGCAGTTGTAGTATACAAACAGTGGATGAGGGCCATCAGATGTTATAACCACTTTCAAGGGGAAGGTGTAATGCAAACAGCTGCTTATGATGAATCCACTGATGTGAACCAGTCTTATTTGGCCCAAACAAATAACGACTTTGAAGGGGAAAGTCTATTTCAATGGTTAATAATAATATTATGATATTGAAAAATAAGATGGTAGTACCTCTTCTTCTAATTTGAAAACATGAATATTGAAATGCTGATGCAATTGTTCTTTTGCATAATTAATGTAAAACTGCTAAATTAGCCATAACATAAGAGCAAATACACCACAAATAAGTGTTCTTTTGCATCATCATACGGCACTCTCAGATCGTTTTGATCAAATATCGTCAGTAAAGATCCACAATTGAAGTTAAAGTTTCTTGATTCTTGTTATTAGAGTTAGACGTGTCTGATTAGTTTTCTTTTTTGTATGTAATTGCTGCTTTCTTAATACTTCATATTTTAATCGTATTAATTTGTTAGCAGTTTTTACATTCCACTGCTTCATTCCAAGCAGGGCTTTGCTCTTTAGCAGCACTTGAGTTAGGACAGTAGATTAAGTAGCAGCACCTTGTTTTCAGCAGTTATTGTATAGAAGCAGTACTTAATGGACAATAGTTGTAGTATACAAACAATAGATGAGGGCCATCAGATGTTATAACCACTTTCAAGGGGATAGTCTAATGCAAACAGATGCTTATGATGAATCCACTGATGTGAACAAGTCTTGGCTCTTATTATCTGTTCCTCTGATAGGGTTCAATCCCAACAAAAGAGGCGTGTACAAAAGAGGCGCATCAAATTCAGATGATAATATATCATTTAAATTGTGGTCTTTAGTTCTATATCTTTATAAAATAATGTTAAATACAGTATGTATTAGTATTATAATAACCATAATGATAAAAGTTTTTGTCTATGTAAATATGTAAACTATCATGTGAACAGATATTTGATGAATTGACATTCGCACAAACTTTCATTAAAAGCAGTCTTATTTGGCCCAAACAAAACTTGTTCTTAGTTAAGTGTAACAAAAGGATTTTCTTTAGTGTATAAGATCAAAATACATCTAAGATTCTATAAAAACATCATTAACAATACTATCTCGATGGTTAATAAAAATATTATGATATTGAAAAATAAGATGGTGGTACCTCTTCTTCTAATTTGAAAACTTTAATATTGAAATGCTGATGCAATTGTTCTTTTGCATAATTAATATAAAACTGCTATATTAGCCATAACATAAGAGCAAATACACCCCAAATAGAACAAAAGCAACAAACAAACTACACAGAAGCCTATACAAAATCCAAGTTTTACAAAATTGTTCCAGCTATCTAAGGTGAGATCCGCAATTTTTCTCCTTTTAACCATCCACCGGTATGATTTCATTCTGCCTTTATACTTTCCAGGAGATGTGTTGATGTATCCATATACTTTAGTTCAAAAACCCTCTCGTCTCGGTTCTTCCAATAAAGCTCTAAAAACATTTCATAAATTCAGCCAATTTCACTACATACAAATAGAAAAAAACGTAAATGGAAAGAACTACATTGATATGAAACCACCAAATCACAAAACCACTTTATTACCCTTCGCTTCCACACTTTCAACACATCCAAACACTTTCAACACACATCCAAACAGTGGTTTCAACCACTGTTTTAACCCAACAATGGTTTCAAACCTCCGTTTTAACCGAACAGTAGTTTCAAGCAGTGGTTTGAACAAATATTATTTCAATTTTTAAACTCAACTAAAACAAATTAATAACGTTAAAAATTACGATCATTAATATACCTTCATGATGATAGCATACGCATGATTTTTCTTTGCGTTGTGGCATTCATCAAATATTAACACCTTGATAATATCCAACGTTAAGAATCTATGCCTCAATGCATTCCTTAAAATGTCAGGGGTCATGACCAATAGCTGTAAGAATGATGTATAACATATACGTGTGTTCAGTTTAAATTGAAAAATAAAAACTACATGATACAACAAAGGTAAAGAGTAACACAATAAAAGTTTATTACTCAAGACTGCATTTGTCTGCCTCAGGGGTACTTTACGTATTTGATGATTAGTCAAAATTCTGATGAGATTGTATGTGGTCAACAAAAAAGTCAAATGTTGACTTGTCATACCTGATTCTGATCTCGTTGTTTCTTCTAATCAACAGCATTCCAAAAATCAACACCTTTTTCACCCCAATACTCCTCCACTTTCAAATCAAGGTGCTTTCTCACATACTCCGCCTGCTAATAAGACAGACAAAGCTTCCATTAGTATGCTTTAACCATATGTTGAAAACATGTTCAAGAAACAACTAAGTCAACCGACATACCTGTTTGACCAATACAACAGTGGGTACCAACTACCAAGAACACAGCAATACACGGGGAGGATTTTTTCAGCAGATAAGCGTAGTGACGTAAAAGCATAATCGCGATCAACGTCTTGCCTGATCCCGTCTCCAAGAACACTATAGTGTTCTCCTTAATTGCCAGAGCTAATGCTTCTATCTGATAACTGCTATATTAGCCATAACATAAGAGCAAATACACCCCAAATAGAACAAAAGCAACAAACAAACTACACAGAAGCCTATACAAAATCCAAGTTTTACAAAATTGTTCCAGCTATCTAAGGTGAGATCCGCAATTTTTCTCCTTTTAACCATCCACCGGTATGATTTCATTCTGCCTTTATACTTTCCAGGAGATGTGTTGATGTATCCATATACTTTAGTTCAAAAACCCTCTCGTCTCGGTTCTTCCAATAAAGCTCTAAAAACATTTCATAAATTCAGCCAATTTCACTACATACAAATAGAAAAAAACGTAAATGGAAAGAACTACATTGATATGAAACCACCAAATCACAAAACCACTTTATTACCCTTCGCTTCCACACTTTCAACACATCCAAACACTTTCAACACACATCCAAACACTGGTTTCAACCACTGTTTTAACCCAACAATGGTTTAAAACCTCCGTTTTAACGGAACAGTAGTTTCAAGCAGTGGTTTGAAAAAAACAGTGGTTTCAACCACCGTTTTAACCCCAACAGTGGTTTCAACCACCGTTTTAACCCAACACTGGTTTCAACCACCGTTTTAACCCAACAGTGGTTTCAACCACTATTTTCTACACAAAACACTGTTTAACCCAACAGTCGTTTGAAACATCTGTTTTATATTCTAACATCTGTTCACAACAAACAGAGGTTTCAAACATAAAACAAACCTTTGCCAAATACATGTTTCACAACAAACTTAATTTATACTATCTATTACCTAAACCGCTTTTCTGAACCACAAGTGATGATTGCATAAGAATCCAACATTCCATTCAGATTAGCACCAATAATATTCTTCGCTACTAACATTTCCATTGAGATTAACATAAGGATCCAACATTCCATTCGATTCGATTACACCAAAACTCGTCCGATGAAACAGGTGCCCACTTCTTCCATCCACCTCTACACAAAATTCAATCCCTAAACTAAATAATAAAAATGAAGATGTTATCATCACATGAAATTAATTTGAACCAAGAATATGTGAGAGCACATACCTTAATTAAAACTTTTGGTTCACATTAATAAACTTAATTAAAAATCAAAATCCGTTCAATCAGTCGATTATTAGGCACAAATTATCACAAGTTCAAATCATAAACATAAAGCACAATCGGTTTAACAATTGTGAATACAATAAATAATTTTATTTCAACCCGCAAACCTTTGCAAAACTCACCTACATCAACAACTACTGCTGCTGCTGAATCAACAACTGCTGCTGCTGAACCTCACAAATTCAATCTTCATATTCCTGAACCTCACAAATTCAATCATTTTGGTTTAACAATGGTGAATACAATAAATAATATAATTTTAATCAGTCGATTATTAACTGAACCTCACAAATTCAATCTTCATATTCATGCATCAACAACTACTGCTGCTGAATTTGCCGTTGATTCAGCTGTAACACAACTGGAGCTAGAAACCCAACTCTCTCTTTCTTCTGTATTCATGGTGAAGTTGCAAAACATTTATATTTTCAGAGGGTCACGCTCAGATTAGGAGGTCGGTGACATTGTCGAGGGTTGTCAGGAAGTGCTATCACTTTGCATTTCCTGATAGCACTTCCTGACAACCTCGACAACGTCACCGACCCCTCCAAGTTTTCCACCAAAACACTCTCACTGGTTGCTTCTTCAACAAACTTACATACAGCCTCAAAAACTTGGATTTCTTACAGTTACATCGCTTGCAAGCCTCCGCCTCTCCAGCAGTTTCCGCTCTACGCCTATAAAATTCAACCAAAACGTTAATCACCATTACGCTTAGCATATTGAAACGTTATACACCGACACTATAATGGTTCAAGTAACTGAAACTCATACCTGAAACTCTTTCTTCTTGCCACCAGACCTTTCTCCAATAACGTTGTCATCAATTCTAACTTCACCTTTATAAGCAAGAACATATCTTCCTTTATAATAACTAATAACTAATAACTCTTAAGTTGATCTATATATATATATATATATATATATATATAAAGCTGAAACTCATACCTGAAACTCTTTCTTCTTCTACCACATATACATACTGATGACACGGAAATCCCCATTACCTAAATTAACAATCAACTTGTTACTCACAACCATAGTAATTAGTAATTTCAATAAAAAAACTCGTTCATCACCATTTGTAAGATCGGGGTATTCATATTTTTAACCCTGTATAAGATTATACTGCACATATATCAGCTCATAAAACTCTGCCAAACATAAATGCTTTTTAACTAGTGAAATTTGCTCATAATACTCTGCCAAACATAAATGCTTTTTATCCCCTAGGTTATTAATGATATATGTTTTTTTATGGGCTCATAATCTACACATTTGGAGAGTTGCAATTATACAAATACAATAATATTCAAATCGATGGTAAAGATGATGAATAAACACTACATGAGGGTCAAGATTCGGTGTAATATTCAACTACCTGTGCCCTGATGACTCTAAAAACCCTAATATGGTTCTAAAAACCCTAATATGGTTCCAGTAAATAAAAAGTAAGAAATCGAAAGAAAAGGCAAGAAAACCAAGATTGAATGTTACCAAAGAGATGGAATTGTACCTTTGTGATGAAGATTTCGTAAGGCTGAAGGACGGCAGAGAGAATTAGTGTAACACCCCGAAAACGGGTTTGGTAATCAAACCACGTTTATATTAAAAGACGGGTAATTTACCTTTAGTGGTAAAAGTAACCCGGTGAATATTTGGATTATTAAATAAACAAGAATTTACTAACTAGGAATTTTAACCTAGTTAGCTAATAGTCTAGAGATAACTTATAATAGGGTTAAAATTAGCCAAACTATAAGTTATACAAAAGTGGAGGGACCTAAGTTGTAGAACTAGAAACTAGAATTTAATAAAACAAATAAAAATAAACCAAACACTCCAATTAGAGGTGTCTGGTCGATCAAAGAAGAGAGCAGGTCGATCCCCACTCTTCAAAACCCTAGAACTTCACTAAACTTGCAAATTGAAGGTCCAATTCAGTCCAAAATCGAAATTAAAGCATGGATTATTGATCCTCATCGCAAGAGGATTAAAAGGTATGTAAAATTTAATGAAAACTCTTAGCTTGAAATTCTCATGAAATTGGGAATTTCTGAATTTATGGTTGCATGTGTATGTTATGATGATTTAGGAACAACTATAGTGTCTAGGGACAAACCCTAGAGAAACACAAGCTGAAATCATGTGAAATTTTAGTGAAAACTATAATCACCATTGTAGGTGATTAGTGAGTTATGTGAAATTTGATGAACACTAAGAAATAGATTGTTGATCTAGTGTAAATTGACAATTTTGAAGTGATTTCAGAAATTATAGAAGTTAACCACTTTGTAAGATGGTTGATTTATGTGAAATTAGGGCTAAGAGATAAGCTAGAGACTTGATAAATAAACATGCAAAATTCTGCCCTTAAAGTGTTTGTTGAAATGCCTCAAAGAAGGCTCGAAACTAGAATTTTTGTAGTTAAAACACCTAGTTGTGATGTTTTGGCTATTATGCAAAACGTGATTAAAAAGAGTTCCAAATGTGATGAATGTGGTTAGAACTTTGGTTAAAACGGTGGTCTAAAGATAACGCCTACCGGGTAATTAAAGAATGCTAGAACTAGTTGATGAACTTGAATATGCAATTAGTATACTAATGGGCATTAGACTTTTAAAAAGTCAAACTGACCTATAATTCGATAAATGGTAAATTTTGATATGAAATGTGTAAGGTGGAATAATCGTATTAAATTATGATTAAACCAACCACCTTGAAAACGAATGATGATAGTTTGACGCGTAACAAGCTAGGTGGAAGCTTGATGAGGGAGCGGATCAAACGAATCAAGAAGGAAAGGAAAAGCGTAGTTCAGATGAGAGGTAAGTAAAACTTACACCGTTTATTTTTGTAGAATACATATCTATTCTATAAGTCATAAATATGATGGAGATAATATTCGAAATATGGTTTCCGACACGAAATGATTTTGGTCGGATTATAAGATAAAATGGGTTTTCGAACGGCTGCTTATTAAGTAAGCCAAAACTAGTAAAAAGAATAAAAAGGGATCAAATGGTAATATTAATACCATTTGACAAATAACGACTAATAAGTGTATGTCGAGTCTCATGCTCGCAGGATGAACGTCTCGTGAATTAGCAAAGCTATGAAATAACAAAATAAGTAAAGACAAGGTATTAAAACGGGTCAATACGTTGATCCGATGCAGGTACGCATAATTAGGTTGTAGTTGAAAGTGCTATTTGGTCGAATAATTAGTGAGAATCCTTCGTCACAAAAGAAGGACCAAAATCGACCAAAACGCCCTTGTAGGCTAAATAAAACGAACAACCCTTAAAGGTTGTTTGGAAACGAATTTCATGATTTGATGGATACTTGGAATAAGTATAGAAGTGGAAGACGTAATATGTTAGTCAAATGGCTCAATTTGAGTCTTTGCCGTAAAATAACGATTTGAAGGGTAATTTTTGGTACATATAAATCACCACATTGAATCCACCACAAATATAGTTGTGGTGGAAGATCCTTTGATAAGAAATGTGGACATATGTATTTGGAAATGAATGAAAGCAATTGGTGCTTATAATATGCTTAAATACCTCAAACGGGTCAAAATAAGCATATGGGTGAAAATGGGTTAAAGAAGGTATATAATTCTATAATCGGAACCTAATATATTAGACATTATTGAATTTATTAGGTTTGTAAGAAATAAGGGTCAAACAAACTTGTATGTTTGACAAAATCACAAACGGGTCAAATTTTGGTAAAAGAGTAATAAGCCGAAGACTTAAAAGTCTTAAATTTTATCAAGCCGGATGTCGGATTTCAACTCCATATGATGGAAAATCAAATTTCAAACATGTAGGAAGAAACGGTAGGTCAAACGGATAAGCGGTTTGAAAGATACGAATGATTTCGTGACAAATTACGGCAAAATGGAAAAGATGGATGCAGAGTCCACCGTAACTTACGGTGCCACCGTAAGTTACGGTGGAGTTGATTTGGGTTACGGTGCTAATCTACTGTTGTACGGTAGGGAATTGTTGATACTTGAGCCACCGTAACTTACGGTGCCACCGTAAGTTACGGTGGAGATCAGAAATAAGTTATTGTTTTTGGTGCAAGATATCAATGTTGGATTTTTTTAAATTTCCTCATTATACTCATTATTTAATTATCAAAACTGACCTTTAAGTTGGTTTTGATCACAGGTGAATGTCGAGAGTCCCGGATGAAGATCAAGCGTCGAGCAAGAACCGAACACACGTTAAACAAAGCTTCCGCAACGTTGTTTTTTCGTTATTTTAAACGGCGAATAGAATTACATTTTGTATATTACTTAAATTGTAAAAGTTTTTAACAAACCCGCATTTTTGATGTATATGTAATCATTAATCACATGATTATTTTCGCAAAATATACGTTAAACCTAGATTTATAAGAACGGGTGTTACAAGTTGGTATCAGAGCCTTGGTTTAAGAGATTCAAGTATGGCGGGAAAGCTACGCTTGGACTTAAACCTTATGCTCTTAATAAAGAATTGGTGTTCGGTTCAAGGCTTGATCGCAAATCCGGTAAGTACGTGTATGTTAATAGTTTAGTATGCTAAAGTGTTGTAAACATCACATAGGGCTATCGTGTGATACACGTTACCCCAATTAAAATGATTGATATAGTTGACGAAAATACGCGCGTTGACGCGTATAGTAGAAAAAGCCTTGTATTATAATACGGGCGATTATTGAAGTTGACGTTACTAACTTTTGTGAATGTTTTAATTGAAGGACACTCGCGTTTGAAGACGACGAGAGTCAAACAAATTGTGGATATGATGATGGAACGGTCCGAAGTATGACAAGAGGAGCATGCTCACTGAGGACTAAATCGCGTAACGACCGTGAACAAGGTTAATGGCAAGGAACGCCCGTCGGGGCAAACATTACCAGGTGCACATTTTAAATAATCGCACAAATAGTAATATGCAACAAATACGTAGAAATTGAAAGTTGCATATGTAGATTAAAAACTTGGAAAAACCCGAATAGAAAATGTATTCGGGATATTGTTTTCAAGAGAAACAAATAGAGGCGTTACTTACATAGGGCGTGATGTGAAAACTATAAAAAGGTCATGTATGTCATGTGTTAATCGCTTACTCTGGCCAAGTTAGTAGTGGCATATGGTACCATGAACTTCTTATGGCGGACACGTTTACATCCGATGTAGTAAGGGCGGGGTGAATGGGACTAATTAAAAAGTACCCAAATGAATCAGATAAGCAAAATATTTGATAATAATGTAAATGCACAACCGAGTGACGGAAGCGTATTACATTAGGATAATGAGCCCGAGTGAAGGGACAAGCAAGCATGTAAAATGATTTAGACAATAATTGGGAGGGAGTGTACTTACCCTCGAACCCAGAAAACGCAAGCATGTAAAATGATTTAGACGAGAATTGGGAGGGAGTGTACTTACACTCGAACGCAGAAAACGCAAGCATGTAAAATGATTTAGACGAGTATTGGGAGGGAGTGTACTTACACTCGAACCCGGAAAACGCAAACATGTAAAATGATTTAGACAAGTATTAGGAGGGGGTGTACTTACACTCGAACCCGGAAAATGCAAATATGTCCCTTAACGGGTCGTTTTTGTAAAACGTCAAACTTAAGGACAAAGTCGGAATATAAAAATGAGGCGAGGTCTTAATGCATACCGGGAGGGTTGCAATAATAACGACTTCGGTAAAACACCCGGTTGATGGGTAAGAATTAAACACATGCGTAAACCAAGAGACGTGAGTAAATACGTTCAACTATTCGAGTTATGACTATAAAATCTCGTATATAGAAATTGTGAGTAAATACGTTCAACTATTCGAGTTATGACTATAAAATCTCGTATATAGAAATTGTGAGTAAATACGTTCAACTATTCGAAGTCGAATGGGTTGAATAAAGAATAAAGTTGATTGTTTATAAGTGATGGATTTCACGTTAATAAGTCAAACAGGTTGAATACAATATAACGCCGAATGGCACAAATGAGCGCTAGCCAGATAAAGGTAGCGTTAAATGCAAGAGAATAATGAGCCCGGTAATGGGATATAACCAAATAAGAATATATGCAAATCAAATAACAGTAAGCATAAGAAGAACTGACGCATAAATGACATGAGAAGTCATAAAATCAGAAAATTGTCCGAAAGAAAACAATTATAGCCATGAAACTACAATTAAGATTAACGGGACCTAAGCTTGAAACCAAATGATTCTTCGAACAAAAACAGGGTGCCTTGACACCAAACATGTATTTTAAGAATGACATGAGTAAGGAGTGATCTACGGGATCAACATAACCTTTAGGGTTATAAACAAATGAAAGATCTACGGGACTAAAACGACCCACGGGTCATGATTAGAAAGAAGTTATAAGGACTTCGCCCTAAAGAGGTGAAAGTCTAATCAAAATAGCCAATAAGGCTAAGTGATAAAAACCTATGGGTTAATTAGATAAAGCGAGGGAATCGGTTGAGAATCCCCGCATAAAACTAAGACTGTAAAAGAATAAATGATGGACTGTCAATATCCTGGTATGGATAATTGACAAAAGTTAAAGGGAAGATCCTAAAACTAAAACTTCGGTTTTAGTAAGAAATAACGTTTTTACAAACATAAATTCTGATAGGAATTTAAATAGTAAGCATGAGAGATACAAGTCTTGACACTGATAGGCGCAAGACGATACATTCGAAAAGTGATATCTTCGAAAATGAAAAGTTGATACAAACTAAACATGATGTGACACGATCACGGTTGGGAAATGTTATGTGAAGCAAAATCACATTATAACCAGGCGAGCAGTAAAAAGTAACGGGACTAATAAGTCTAGTTAGTAAGACCGGTTAAGGCCAGTAATTCAAATCAATAAAATTTGGATTGCTTGTAAGCGATGGATTCGGTATAACTAAACCGAATGAATAAATCTGAAAACACAAGAAATTATTGCTGAAAGTGAAATATTTCACTAAAGACCTTTAAACGGGTTAAAGTAACGGATTCATAAAGAATTCGATATTATATGAAAGCAATGGATATCGCTAAGTTAACTAAACTAGTGGAAATAACGAGATTACGTTATTTCAAGTTGCACTATGTCGTATGAGTTAAGTAGACAATTAGTAACCAAAAAGATGTTATCATACTTTTCTGGTAATACTAACTATTGGATAAAAGTATAAGTGATGTGTAAAAGATTTCGCGGATCGAATACATTGAGTTAAACTCAATAAATTATGTAAGAAAAGGTTTCGAGGACGAAACCTCTTTAAGGGGGGTAGACTTGTAACACCCCGAAAACAGGTTTGGTAATCAAACCACGTTTATATTAAAAGACGGGTAATTTACCTTTAGTGGTAAAAGTAACCCGGTGAATATTTGGATTATTAAATAAACAAGAATTTACTAACTAGGAATTTTAACCTAGTTAGCTAATAGTCTAGAGATAACTTATAATAGGGTTAAAATTAGCCAAACTATAAGTTATACAAAAGTGGAGGGACCTAAGTTGTAGAACTAGAAACTAGAATTTAATAAAACAAATAAAAATAAACCAAACACCCCAATTAGAGGTGTCTGGTCGATCAAAGAAGAGAGCAGGTCGATCCCCACTCTTCAAAACCCTAGAACTTCATTAAACTTGCAAATTGAAGGTCCAATTCAGTCCAAAATCGAAATTAAAGCATGGATTATTGATCCTCATAGCAAGAGGATTAAAAGGTATGTAAAATTTAATGAAAACTCTTAGCTTGAAATTCTCATGAAATTGGGAATTTCTGAATTTATGGTTGCATGTGTATGTTATGATGATTTAGGAACAACTATAGTGTCTAGGGACAAACCCTAGAGAAACACAAGCTGAAATCATGTGAAATTTTAGTGAAAACTATAATCACCATTGTAGGTGATTAGTGAGTTATGTGAAATTTGATGAACACTAGGAAATAGATTGTTGATCTAGTGTAAATTGACAATTTTGAAGTGATTTCAGAAATTATAGAAGTTAACCACTTTGTAAGATGGTTGATTTATGTGAAATTAGGGCTAAGAGATAAGCTAGAGACTTGATAAATAAACATGCAAAATTCTGCCCTTAAAGTGTTTGTTGAAATGCCTCAAAGAAGGCTCGAAACTAGAATTTTTGTAGTTAAAACACCTAGTTGTGATGTTTTGGCTATTATGCAAAACGTGATTAAAAAGAGTTCCAAATGTGATGAATGTGGTTAGAACTTTGGTTAAAACGGTGGTCTAAAGATAACGCCTACCGGGTAATTAAAGAATGCTAGAACTAGTTGATGAACTTGAATATGCAATTAGTATACTAATGGGCATTAGACTTTTAAAAAGTCAAACTGACCTATAATTCGATAAATGGTAAATTTTGATATGAAATGTGTAAGGTGGAATAATCGTATTAAATTATGATTAAACCAACCACCTTGAAAACGAATGATGATAGTTTGACGCGTAACAAGCTAGGTGGAAGCTTGATGAGGGAGCGGATCAAACGAATCAAGAAGGAAAGGAAAAGCGTAGTTCAGATGAGAGGTAAGTAAAACTTACACCGTTTATTTTTGTAGAATACATATCTATTCTATAAGTCATAAATATGATGGAGATAATATTCGAAATATGGTTTCCGACACGAAATGATTTTGGTCGGATTATAAGATAAAATGGGTTTTCGAACGGCTGCTTATTAAGTAAGCCAAAACTAGTAAAAAGAATAAAAAGGGATCAAATGGTAATATTAATACCATTTGACAAATAACGACTAATAAGTGTATGTCGAGTCTCATGCTCGCAGGATGAACGTCTCGTGAATTAGCAAAGCTATGAAATAACAAAATAAGTAAAGACAAGGTATTAAAACGGGTCAATACGTTGATCCGATGCAGGTACGCATAATTAGGTTGTAGTTGAAAGTGCTATTTGGTCGAATAATTAGTGAGAATCCTTCGTCACAAAAGAAGGACCAAAATCGACCAAAACGCCCTTGTAGGCTAAATAAAACGAACAACCCTTAAAGGTTGTTTGGAAACGAATTTCATGATTTGATGGATACTTGGAATAAGTATAGAAGTGGAAGACGTAATATGTTAGTCAAATGGCTCAATTTGAGTCTTTGCCGTAAAATAACGATTTGAAGGGTAATTTTTGGTACATATAAATCACCACATTGAATCCACCACAAATATAGTTGTGGTGGAAGATCCTTTGATAAGAAATGTGGACATATGTATTTGGAAATGAATGAAAGCAATTGGTGCTTATAATATGCTTAAATACCTCAAACGGGTCAAAATAAGCATATGGGTGAAAATGGGTTAAAGAAGGTATATAATTCTATAATCGGAACCTAATATATTAGACATTATTGAATTTATTAGGTTTGTAAGAAATAAGGGTCAAACAAACTTGTATGTTTGACAAAATCACAAACGGGTCAAATTTTGGTAAAAGAGTAATAAGCCGAAGACTTAAAAGCCTTAAATTTTATCAAGCCGGATGTCGGATTTCAACTCCATATGATGGAAAATCAAATTTCAAACATGTAGGAAGAAACGATAGGTCAAACGGATAAGCGGTTTGAAAGATACGAATGATTTCGTGTCAAATTACTGCAAAATGGAAAAGATGGATGCAGAGTCCACCGTAACTTACGGTGCCACCGTAAGTTACTGTGGAGATCAGAAATAAGTTATTGTTTTTGGGTGCAAGATATCAATGTTGGATTTTTTTAAATTTCCTCATTATACTCATTATTTAATTATCAAAACTGACCTTTAAGTTGGTTTTGATCACAGGTGAATGTCGAGAGTCCCGGATGAAGATCAAGCGTCGAGCAAGAACCGAACACACGTTAAACAAAGCTTCCGCAACGTTGTTTTGTCGTTATTTTAAATGGCGAATAAAATTACATTATGTATATTACTTAAATTGTAAAAGTTTTTAACAAACCCGCATTTTTGATGTATATGTAATCATTAATCACATGATTATTTTCGCAAAATATACGTTAAACCTAGATTTATAAGAACAGGTGTTACAATTAGGGCAGAAGATTTCGATATGAAGAAGAAATTGAGATAATTCCAGATTCTTCCAAAGAAGAAAGAGTATTGGGTTTAAAAGACTGTGAACCAAATGATTTATCTTTCAAAAGACTGTGAATTTTAGAGAGAGAGAGTTGAGAGAGAAATTGATTAGAGAGGATAATTGATTGAAGAAGATGATAGGTTATATATTTGGAGCCATAATTTTGAATTTTGAATTTGGAGCCATAATTTTGATTTTGAATCATCAGTGGTTGATTTTGAATCATCAGTTCGTGACTTTTGGAGTTGGCCAGTGGTTTGGATGATCATCAGTGTTTGCCCTTTTGCCCATTTAGATATTGATTATATATTTTAGATAGATTATTAATTAATAGATATGATTACTGCTTACAGTGCATTAATTGCTAATTTCTTCTCCCCATGCAATTTCAAACTTCCCTCCTAAAGAAATCTCTTATTTACTAATAATAAAATCTGATTATATATTTTAGAAAGATTTATACATATCTAAATATTGAAAAAGGAATTATGACATCAGCGATTACATGTGGCATACCTTAGAAATTGACACATATGTAGTTTTACACCAGCTCATAATCTCTTATTATAGATAGTATAGATTGTAAAATTATTAACTTACCCTCATGTGCAAGGCACATGCTATAGTTAACTTAAAATTTTAACTTGGTTAGTGCTAAAAAACGTAGGGTGTAATAAGTTTTCTAAATAAAAGATTGTGACTGTAATTATTGAAGTTAAAGACTATCCATTGCAATCCGATACAAACATAAAGGACGAAAAACGTAATTTACCCATACATTTTTGTTATCTCTTGTAGGCAATAAATAATCAGTAAAAACATAAATGTTCTTACTATTAATGCTTAATATTTAAGAATAAAATTAATAATTCATAAATCTATATATAACATTGTTTGTAACTATTGAAATGAATACTATACTGACTTGAGCATCGGACAATGATGGAATATTAGAATGGAAGGCACTAGCTAGGTTAATTACTAGAAATATGGAAGGTCAATAATACCTTAATATCGTACTTTACTCAAATATAAAAATCAAATTTAAGATAATGCAAGTCAGTTCAACGGTTTGAACCAGCAGAAATAGATTTACCGCTACTACATACCGGGTTTTTGTCCAGTATTCGGTATTACCGACCAGTTCATACTGGTATTTCAAACATTGTTAGTAACTATTGAAATCCAGGTTCACAACCCAAGTTCTAAGCATATAACATGTTAGTCATGAATTGTGCGTGGATAATATAATATAACTAGGTGCCAGGATGTAACCGGGGGTACCCTGAGCTCAAAGGGGTAGAATATCCGAGTCCATGACAAATTGACGTGTGGGTGGTAAAAGTGTTCACGATCCAGTTTTGACGATTTTTAGATTAAACTGTGAGAATACTGTTACTAACAGTTTCAAAAACCAAATCGTTGGATTTTAAAACTAAACTACTACCAACGGTTTGGTTTTCACGATTTAAGCATAATATCATCAATATTAATAAAAATATAAATAAATTTAAAAATTAATCATCATTTTCTAAAGAGCAAACTGCCAAAATAGTCTTCGAGATTTGGTCTCTTTCGCTACTTTAGTCCAAAACTCAAAGTTTTTGAATCTGGGTCCATGTGGTTTCAGTTTTGTTGTCATTTTCATCCAAAAGCAAAATCTGGTCAAAATTTTCAGCTAACATCCAACTTTTTTGTCTTTTCCTCTCTTTTAATGAAGGGCAAAATTGTCAGATTTTTTTAATTTTTTGAAATAAAACGTTAAAAGACCATTTTGCCATTCATTAAAAAGGGAGAAAAAAAGACAAAAAAACTGGATGTTAGCCGAAAAATCTGATCAAATTTTGATTTTGGATGAAAATAGCAACAAAACTGAAACCACATAAACCTATATTCAAAATGTTTGAGTTTTGTACTAAAGTAGGAAAAGTGACAAAACCTCATGTGCCATTTTCATAGTTAATCTTTTCTAGATATTCTCGTCATTAATGTTAAAAAGTCAAAGTCGGAAGTTGTTGTGTGTTGGGGGATATAAGAGTAAATTACAAGTTTTGTCCTTTACGTTTGTCCCAAATTTCAGGCGTTGTCCTTTATCTTTAAAATTGATGAGTTTTGTCCTTAATGTTTGCAAATCTTGCACGTTTTGTCCTTTAGGCCAAACCCAGTTAATTTTTTTTGTTAAAACTGGTCATGTGCAAGGCATGTGAGGGTATTTTTGTAATTTCACCATTATAGGGACAAAACTATGTCTTCTCTCTCTAAATTCCCACTTTCTCTCTCTGCTCTCCCTCTCTCTCTCAACGCCACCTCCCACCACCACCACCACCACCAACCCCCATAACCAGCAACAAACACCATCCCCCATAACCTGCAAACCACCCAAAATCATAATTTAAGATATTATTTTTATAACCATATATATATATATTTCTGAAATTAGGAAACCACCATCCTCCACCTCCACGGCTCCACCACCACCACCACCCTTCACCGCCACCACTACCACCCTTCATCATCTACAACCACCATACAATCAGACCAAATTTGCACTTTTTTATCCCAAAATAAAATATTTGTGCAGATCAAAACCCCAAAACAAGTACCAGATTCAGCCCATAAACTTGTGCAGATCAAAACCCCAAAACAAAACAAAATATATTTCAAAAATCATATAATAAATCAAAACATCCATCAAATTGAGCAACAAGTGCTGGGAAAGAAGCTAGTCATAATTGAAGTGAGCTCAAACATACATCTCAATGGTGTTTTGTGGCCAAAAAGAAACCAGGCAAAGCTTTAACTTTATCGTCTGACCCACCACCACAACCACCACCCAACGCCGCAACCACCACCCAACGCCGCCGCAACCAAATCACCCACTGCAGCCGCACCTAACCCACCACCACAATCACCCTTACACCTCCACCCAACGCCACCGCAACCAAATCACTCACCGCCGTCGAACTAACCCACCACCACATCCACCCCTTCACCTCCACCGTAACCAAATCACTTACTGTCGAAACCAAATCACCCACCGCCGCCCCTAACCCACCACCACAACCACCCTTCACTGCTTTCATCCGTTCAGATTGTGTTAGAGAGAGAGAAGAGAGAGAGAGTACCTGTCGTCGCCCCTTCAGATTGTCTTAGAGAGAAAAGAGAGAGAGATGGACCTTAAGTTTAGAGAGAGAGAGAGAGGGACTTTCAGGTTTGAGAGAGGGAGAGAGATTATATTTTTTTATTTTTCATTTTATTGCAAATTAGTCCCTAAACACAATTTGTTTTTCACAATAGTCACTGAAAAGGTGAAATGACAACAGTACCCTCATGTGCCTTGCACATGACTAGATTTAACCAAAAAATCTAACTGGGTTTGCCATAAATGACGTAACGTGCAAGATTTGCAAACATTAAGGACAAAACTCATCAATTTTAAAGGTAAAGGACAACGCCTGAAATTTGGGAGAAACATAAAGGACAAAACTTGTAATTTACTCGGGATATAATTTTCTTGTGAGAAATAGAACAGCAGATCAGATCAAAACAAGAACAAGTCAACGGCTAAAATTCATAGCGTTGGAGTATTTGGTTGCTGTTTCGATCAGCTATTTTGAGGTTAGTTTTATAGGGTAAAGTTCTGTAGGATCGGTTTGCGACCCGAACGAGTCGTTCAGAAGAGACTTTATCAGTTTCAGAGGCGGAAACTAAGAAACCGACGTCGAAACAGCTTGCGTATCACTTTAACACTGATTATATTGATATACTATCGTTTACAATCAGTCCTCACACCGGCAGCACCTCGGTATGGAATTTCAGAAAACCGTTACAAAAGATTTAGCTTGAAGGCTATTTATAGTTGTGTTGATTTAGCTTGAAATGACACATGCTACTTTCAAGGGAAATCAACATGTTGATTTAGCTTGAAACTGTCATGTGACATTTTCAAGGGAAATCACCACGTTCAAGCTAAATTACCTTAAACACATTCTAAAACCTCTTATACTCTCGTATAACAAGATCTAATCTAACAATTCTAATCTGAGACTCGACATAAGACGAAGACGACAGATGAATGCACCAACAGACTCCCCCTCAGATGTTGACGAGTCTTAAATGTCGAGTATTCTCAATCTTCAGTCTTTATCGGTCTTTTTTCTTTTTTAGCATATACCAGGATCTTCTCTTTGGCTCTAACCTCGTCAGACTCCCCCTCTCATCATGATGGGATCGCCGTCTGGAATTAGCTATCACCTTGAGATTAATCCCTGGCTTTATCTCTGTTTAAGCTCATTTCCTGCACACATTTTCTCATCACAACATAAGTTTTCACTTAAATCAATAAGAAAAACTTACTAGAAATAGTTACACCAAGTTCAAATTAATGACCCTGATTAATTAATCTCAATTTTTCTTTCTCAAAACGAATTTCTTCTGTTAAACTCACACTCCCAAACCTGTTCATCCTGTTCAGCACTCGGAATTTTGAACATTAGCTCTTCAACATCAGTTGTCGAAAATCTTTTTGGATTTTTCAAAAATTTATGCTAAAACACACTAAAATATTTTTGGATTTTTTAATAGAAAGAAATGCAGTAAAGAAATATTTACAGACACTATTTTTGTGAGTTTGCGAAAGAGGATCATTTCAGTTTATGTGACCAATCACTAGCACCGTTAAGCTTGATTTCATTTTCAGTTCTAAACGATTCACGTAGATTGACGATATTGTTGTCCACTTAAACTCAATCTAAAAACTTTCAATCTGCTTACCGATACTTTAAGATATATTAAGATAGCACTAAGTTCTTATGGACCCCACGATCTCAGCATATCCCCTCATCATGCAATACACTAACTCAAGTAATGCCTTTAAACTTTTATCAACTGTGATTTGTGCGAAAACAAAGCAGAATGTTTAAACATTAACAATCAGGTCGATACTCCCGTATACGCAGAGAAAGTCCAATGTTTAAACAAAATAAGAAAAATAAAACAAGTTGAAGTTGTTTAGGCTTTAACCACCAGGTCGATACTCCCGTATACGCAGAGGAGGTCCAAAGCTTAAACGAAACACCAAAGAAAATAAAGCAGAACGTTTAGGCAACAACATCCAGGTCGATACTCACGTATACGCAGAGGATGTCCGATGCTTAAACAAAATAAAGAAATAAAACAAGTTTAAATCTTTGCAAAATAAAATGCACAATCACAGCGACTTTTCAGCAAAGTTGTGAAAATTCACAAACTTAACCAGTTTTATGTCTTCCGACAATCAGCGATTACCGAGTAGGCACACAATCAAGAAGGACAAAACTAAGTACTATGCTTTCAACCATGTTTCCCACTAGAACTAGGCTTTTTCATTTAGATTTGTATCGTTATCGCAAATCTACTAGTCTAGCTGAGCCTACCGTCACATCTTTAGTGAGACCGTTTATCACTTTTAAACTTTCCATTTCTTTAGCATGCTGTGACAGTCCAACTGATCTACTATCATTTCCTCTTTTTGACAACAAAACTCATTTTTTCATTTTTCAATGTTTTTGGCTTATTCAAATTTTCAAATGTTTTTGGATTTTCTAAAATTTTACTCCCCCGAAACTGCAAACACATTTTAGGAAATTTGAAAACAAACTGTACAAAAACATGACAACTGATATCGAATTGCCTCAATTCGCCATCCACTTGGCATAAACAATCAGAACTCCCCCTCACAACAAACTATTTTCCCATTGTGATCTCAAAACACGTAAGTTTGTTTTAATCAAAATGGTTTTTCTGGAAAATAAGTTTTGTTGATATTACCACTTGTAAAATTGGGGATCAAATCATCACATTGTTTTACCAATCATTTGTAGGAAATCAGATACAACTTAATGTCCCTGATTTACCACTTGTAAGATCAATCCAATTCAACTTCTGAACCACTTATAAAAATCACAACCATACAACTTAAACCTGCTTTTCAACCAATTTACCATCTTTTGGTTGAATTCTCAAGGTGCCGATTCCTACTCCTCGCTTACAAACCTGGGAGTTCCGGCAAGTCAGGTTTTTCATTTAAAGAGATTCACCCAAGCCTGACGGTCCTTGGGTGCTTTGGAATTCTTGTTCAAAAATGATGGAAAATTTTCATCATCCATTGTTAAACCTGAATTCTCAGATTTTACCTCAACAACAGGCTCTTCTGGCTTTGACGAACCAGAATCATTGCCTGCACATGGCTTGTCTGACTTTGATGAGCCAGATTCATCGCCGATATGTGGCTCCTTTGTTTCCGAAGAAACAAATTCATTGCCACCAATTTTCACCTTCTTCTTTTCCTTTTTCGTCCTCAGATTTGTATCTGATGAATTTGTCTTGCTTGACTTTGCAGTTGAGGGAGTTGATTCATCAGAACTCTTATTTTTACCAACAGATGAACCCGAGTACAAGATCTTCTCGAGATACTCTCTCGCCTTCTTTCTCTTCTTCCTCAGTCTGTCTTTTTGCCCCTGAGAAACTTTCACTTTCGTTTCTTGAACTTTAGGTTCTTGAACCTTCTGTTCTTTGGGCTTGACATTGACTGATTTCTTTGCCATCTTCTGAGAATTAACCCTCAATCTTTCATCTGATCTCCTTGGGCAATCTCTGGTAATGTGACCTCTGATGTTGCAGTTAAAGCATCTCCTCGTCTCATAACTCCAACCTTGGCAGTTAACAGCAATGTGTCCTTGATAACCACATCGGTAACACACTCTGTTATCGTACCAATCACCATTTTCATCCCAAATGCTCAAATCAAAGCACTGTTTGGCTTGGTGATATTCCTTTTTCCTTTTGATTGCTGGATTTGACTTTTGAGCACTGTGGTCCAACCCGCACCACTTATTTCCAACAATTTTTGAGTTTTCATTTTTTACTTTTTGTGGTTTTTGATTGCGATTGGATGATCGATCTGATGAGCTGTTATTCTCTTTTTGAACATTTTTCAAAATTTTCTCTTTTTGTTTTTGTTCCACTTTCTTCTTCAAAGGTTTTTGCTTAGAGCATTCTCCCTTTTCAGTTGATTGTGGAACAGTTTCTTGAAACTTTTCTTTTAACTTCAAAAATAAATTCTTTTTCTTCATTTTTTCATTTTCATCATCAGATTTCTCATCACAATCTTCAACTTTGACTTTGTCAAAGTTTGTGACATTGTCACTTATTGGAACTGAATTAATAGGTTTTGGGCAGGGAATAGCTGAAGTATTCACAAAAACCTTCAACTTTTCTTCCCATTCCCTGATTTTACCTTCTAACTCTTTGATTTTCTTTTGAGCACACTCTGCTTCCTTTCCAAGTCGAATAATCTTTTCAAGATGAGAATTAATTGCAATTTGTTTTTCAAGATTGTCTTTACCAAACAAATCTCTATCATCTTCTAAAATTTTTATTTGACTTTGAAAATCTTTCTCAATTTTTTTTTCATTTACAAAATCTTTTTCTTTTTCTTTTTCCAAATTGTGAATTTGATTATTCAAAACATTTTCTGATTTTTTTAGATTTTTGTTTTCTAATGACAAACTCTCAACATCCTTCAAGAGTTTGTCATTTACAAATGTCAACATCTCACAATTTTTCAGCAAAACAAGAATATGTTTATCATCAACTTTTGTCTCAACCTTTAAAGATGAGATATTTTCAACCTGTTTCTTTTCCTCATGAACACTTTCATCCTTACTCTCTTCTTCTGATGAATGATCAAAGATAGGTACATCTTCTGCAATCTCTTTCTTTGACTCTGGTTCAGGATTCACAGATACAGGTTTTTCAGATTCTACTTTCTCAGTCTTGACCGATGGAACTTGTTTAACCTGCTCAGCTCTGATCTCTTCTTTAACAATGACTGCCTTTTGATTCTTTCTTTTTGCATCTTGTTTTTCTTTCAATTTTTCAATTTTATCGGCATAAAATAACTTTCCACTACGTTGATCAGATGGAAGTTGTTGTTTAAGATATTCAAGCTTCCGGATTTCCTCTTCATAATTGTCACTTTCTTCATCAGACGAATGATCTAAAATCAGAACTTTTTCAACAACTTCTTTTGCTGAGACTGTTTCTCCTTCTTGCTTTATCGGAATATACTGTTGAGATTCATAATACACATATGCCAACACTTCTTCAAAATCCATGTTTCCGGTAAACAATGAACTGTATCACCTTGTAAGAATATACCTGTCGACACAAACAAAACAAACAATCAGTTTAAAAATTTATCGATTAACAAAATAAGATTGGTACTCGAACTGATGATTTTTTGTGCGGATTGAAAGTTGACAAACTGTGCGAACTGCTATGACCCGATGACTCACTACGTACAAACTGATGGACTTTCAAACAACCAGATGAACCTTTGAAAACTTTGAACTCCAAACTGTGCGACTTGATGAATTCTATATGAATCACTTTAAAATTGGGCCGTACCCTATCCAAGAATTCTCATGGGCTTACACTTTAAACACAATTGGGTCTCTCTTTATGAATCACATGGGTCAAATACAACAATTCGAGATCTCTGCAACCTTAAAAAAAATGCTAATGCTGCCAAAATTAATTCACTTATAAACCCTCGACTTTAAAAATTCTAAATTCTCATTGGACCGAAACCTTGATGTATCAGATCACATGCATATTCTGACAACTCAGTTTATCAAAATTCACCACTTATCAAATCACTTTTATTTATTTGATCAATTTGCTTCTTAGACTGACATCAACTTATCAAAACAATGCTCAATGAATTATCACTGGACCTTTAATTTTGATAACCGATATGTTCACTTTAGTTGATGACACACCAACATCACATGCAAACCGACACAATCATGTGATTTCTTTAATCAATTACTGACACCTAACACATGCAAGAACCGAACTCAAATTAATTGATACAATTTTCAATGTATTGCCGACAATATCAATTCCTATTTGATCGATTTTTTTTAATATATGTCCTGCAAGTTCAAGTCAATCAGCAAAGAATTCACAAGTCTGCAAATTATCAGTTCCAATGCATATTCACATGCTCTCTTTTCTCAATACCTGACAACCTCGTAAAATGATTTACAAAAATCGAGAACTTTCAATCAGTTCACACTACTCAAAGCACAACTTTGTTCACTTAATCAAACCGATGCAATCCTGACACAAGTCACATGATTTTGTTTAATGTTTTCACCCAACACACGATGCACTTTCAATCGGTTCACACTACTCAATGCACTTTCTCGTGAAAAACAAAAAACAGTTCAAGCGATAAAATTGACTGATGATAATCACGTGGTAGACACTGTTAGCTTTCAAGCGAAATTATCACTATGTTTTAAGCGAAATCTAAAACTTTTTCAAGCGAAAACTACGTGATTTTCAAGCGAAATCTGCAAATTGTGAACTTTCAAGCGAAATTATCAACTAATCTCAAGCGAAATCATGATGATGTCAGCAAAACGATCTGATTTTGGTCCGATTGAACAAGATTTAATCCGATTTTAATGCTGAAACTTTTCAGGATTCAATAATACATGATTACGCACAAGATATGTGTATTCGAGCCATTTTTATCCGTAAAAATTTGTTCGATTTTGAAAGAAGGTGAAGAAAATCAGAAAAAGTGACAAAAACGAGCTGTTTTGGCGAAATCTCTTCCTCCTGAGCTCTGATACCACTTGTAGGATCGGTTTGCGACCCGAACGAGTCGTTCAGAAGAGACTTTATCAGTTTCAGAGGCGGAAACTAAGAAACCGACGTCGAAACAGCTTGCGTATCACTTTAACACTGATTATATTGATATACTATCGTTTACAATCAGTCCTCACACCGGCAGCACCTCGGTATGGAATTTCAGAAAACCGTTACAAAAGATTTAGCTTGAAGGCTATTTATAGTTGTGTTGATTTAGCTTGAAATGACACATGCTACTTTCAAGGGAAATCAACATGTTGATTTAGCTTGAAACTGTCATGTGACATTTTCAAGGGAAATCACCACGTTCAAGCTAAATTACCTTAAACACATTCTAAAACCTCTTATACTCTCGTATAACAAGATCTAATCTAACAATTCTAATCTGAGACTCGACATAAGACGAAGACGACAGACGAATGCACCAACAAGTTCTTGTACAAATAATCTTACCATACTAAACATACAAATTGAAGGAAAACTCAAAAAGACAAGGTGACATTTTTGTAATTATCAATAACTATCAAAGTTACTCTACAAATATACCTAAAAAACCTAAAAAAAAAAACTAACCCCCCACCCCCAAAAACCTAAAAAAAACCTAACCCCCACCCCCCAAAAACCTAACACCCCCACCCCACACCCAAGCTAAAATGCTAAAAACTAAACCCAAAAAAAAAAAAAAAAAACAAAAAAAAAACACACAAATTATTTTATTTTATTTTTTTAACATTTTTTATTAAAAAATCGCTACTTTTAGTAGCAGAATTTTTTTTTTTGCTAACAAAATGTAGCGATTTTTTAATAAAAAATGTTAAAAAAAATTGTGTTTTTTAGGTATTTTTGGTTGAGTTCACATTTGTATAGTAACTTTGATAGTTGGTGGTAATTACAAAAATGTCACCTTGTCGTTTTGAGTTTTCCTTCAATTTGTATGTTTAGTATGTTAAGATTATTTGTATTTGATCTTTTGCCTAGTTTTATAACTCGATTCTTTAAATTTATGAAGTAGTGATGGTTTATATGTGGTGGTTTTCTGGATTAAAAGTCGTATGATGTTTGAAAGCTTATTATTTAGTTCGGATAGTAATTTTAGTGCTAGATCGGTTGGTAAAATGTTTGATATCGGCAAAACTGAAGCCAATGGGGTTTGACTTTTCTAAGAAAGTCAAATTCTGGTTTGAAATCTGATCAAATCCGTAACTGAATCTTGTTTATCAAACGGATCACTTGAAATCAGATACACATATCGTTATTCATTAGGTCCCAAGATCACCATTCTATAACTTGGTTCAATTGTTTGACTTTGACAAAGTCAAACTTTTGCATTTGAAATCAGATACACATATCTTATTAACCCTGCTAATTAAGCTGTAAGGTGTGATTACCAGCTTATTACATATAATAAATAAAATACACTCTTATGGGTTAAAAGCGTGATCCGTTGTTTCTTTGCAGTCATCTTCCAAGAAAAGATTTGATTAAGTTGTAGAACCCGTAAAGCATAACTCCAATGGCAACGTCTTCTTCAGCATCATTCGTTAAGGAGAGCTTTCAGTATGATGTGTTTTTGAGTTTCAGTGGAGAAGACACTCGTAAGAACTTTGTGGATCACCTTTATGCTGCTCTTGAGCAACATGGTATTCACACTTTCAAGGACGACGAGAGACTTAAACAAGGAAAAAGCATCAATAACCAACTTATGAAATCTATTGAAGAGTCAAAGTTGTTCATCCTAGTTTTCTCAAAGAACTATGCATCATCATCTTGGTGCTTAAATGAACTTGTAAAGATTATGGAATGCCAAAAGTCGAACGACCAAATTGCTTACCCTGTTTTTTACAATGTGGATCCCTCTGAAGTTCGCAAACAACGTGGACCAGTCGGAGAAGCTCTTGCCAAACACACCAATAAAGAGATCGGGAAATGGAGAGAAGCTCTGACTGAAGCAGCCAATCTGTCCGGTTGGGATTTAAGGAACACTGCTGATGGGTAATTTCTTTAATCATTTCTCTATGAAACTATTCATTCTTTTTTCTTTCTTATTTTGAGGAAAGCTCAAGCATTGTTGCTATTGATATGCTATTATGTCTATGTCTTACACTTCGTATATTGACCTGAAATATAACTTTTTGTGTGGGATCTTGAGTTAGCTAACTGAATCTTCTATAATTCATAGGCATGAAGCCAAAGTCATCAAGTTAATAATTGTGCGGATCTTACTTGAGTTACGACCCATTAAGGTGAACCTTGATGATAAATTAGTAGGCATGGAACCCCGGCTACAGGACCTTGAGAAGTCTTTAGATATCACGTCAAACGAGGTTCACATGATAGGGATCAAGGGGATGGGAGGTGCTGGTAAGACTACACTAGCCAGAGCTGTGTTTGATAGAATATCAGTTCACTTTGAAGCTAAAAGCTTTGTTGAGAATGTCAGGGAAGTTTCAAAAGCATCGTTGTCTGGTTTGTTGTCATTGCAAACAAAGATCCTTTCAGATTTGCCAAATGGTCAAGGAAACAACGTAGGTAGTGTGCATGACGGGAAAAACATGTTGAAAACAAAGTTGCGTGGTAGAAAGGTTCTAGTGGTTTTAGATGATGTGGATCAACAAGAGCAGCTTGAGGCATTAGCTGGTGATCTTAATTGGTTCAAGCCTGTAAGTAGAATTATCATAACAACAAGAGACGAGCAAGTGTTGATAGCACATAGAGTGGAACGGATTCGTGATGTCAGTCTATTATCACATGAGGAAGCGATTGGCCTCTTCAGTAGGCATGCATTTGGGAAAGATCTTCCAATTCAGGAGTATGAAAAGGAATCACAACAAGTTGTACAATATGCTGCTGGCCTTCCCTTGACAATCAAAGTTTTGGGTTCATTTCTGTGTGGTAAAGACAAGCCAGAATGGGTGGATGCATTAGAAAGACTCAAAATAATACCATTGAAGGAGACTCTTGAAAAATTGGAGTTAAGTTATGCAAGTCTAGAGGATGATTACAAAAAATGTTCCTCGATGTTGCATGCATATTGAAGGGGTGGGAGAAAAACGAAGCAATAAGTATGCTTGAAAGTTGTGGATTTCAGGCTAGAATTGGTTTAAGAGTTCTTGAGCATAGATCTCTAATAACCTTTTATGGTAATTCTTTACGTCTTTACTTGAGCATGCATGACCATATTGAAGAAATGGGCAAGAATATCGTACGTCGTTTGCACCCAGACGAGCCCAACAAACATAACAGATTATGGATTCAGGAAGAAATTGAAAATGTATTGGATACTGACTTGGTAAGAATCAGATTTACTTGTAACATAGAGATGAGACGAACACAATTTTTTTACTTATGACATGAACTATTGTTGAATTACAGGGTTCTGAATCGACAAGGTGTATAAGTCTAAAGCTCACCCCTAATATTGTTTTGGAAGGTCTTGGAAACATGAAGAATCTACGATGCCTTATTGTAGATAAAATAGATAACGATTGTGATGACTTTATGGAGATTGATGAAGTAGATCATATAGATAACGATTGTGATGACCTTGTGAAGATTGATGAAGTCAGTCAATACTTCCCAAATGCATTACGATACTTGGAGTGGCATTCTTACCCTCATTGGTGTTTACCCAAAACCTTTCAAGCAAATAATCTTGTTGAGCTTCACATGTCTGAGAGCAGAATCGAACAACTTTGGGTGGGGGGAAAGGTAGGATGATTGATTAATAATTTTAATTTATTTATTGATCAGTTATTAGTATATTACATTCTTTTTGGTGTGATATTAGGTTCTTAAGAAGCTCAAATCCATTACACTCTCCTACTCAAAGTTGAAGACCCTTGACCTTCGGTTGACTCCGAATCTTGTGAGGTTAGATCTTTCATTTTGTGTTGATTTGGTAGAACTTCATGTGCCAGTTGGATGCTTAAAAAGGCTTACGTACCTAAACCTTCGGGATTGTAAGAGGATGAAACCTGTTTTGTTTATCAAAGATTTGGAATCACTTGAGGTTCTTAATGTAAGTTCTTTACATCTAAAGGAGTTCCAGGATATAATCCCGAGCCACTCCAACAGTAATCTGCAACAGCTTTATTTTGATGGCAATGAGATAGAAAACCTACCTTCATCAATTGGAAATCTTCATAAGCTTGTTAATCTATCATTCAATTGTTGCAAAAAACTCAAAAGTCTTCCGGGAAGCATTTGTAGTTTACAACATTTAAGAGTTCTTTCCCTTGATCGTTGTGGGATAGAGGAATTGCCCGAGGACATTGGCCAGTTGGAGTGTTTAGAAGAGCTAAATTTAAGTGGTTCAGAAATTAAACATCTCCCAGATAGCATTTCTAAGTTGAAACATCTTAAAACTCTCAATCTATATGGTTGTAAAGTTTGTAAGTTACCCGAGGATGTTGGTCAAATAGATTCATTGAGCAAACTAGATCTAAGATTTAGCAAGATAAGAGATGTTCCATCAAGCATTTGTAAGTTAAAACATCTCTTAAAGCTTGAACTTTCTAAATGTTATGAACTTGAAAAATTACCCGAGAACCTAGGAGATTTAGAAAGTTTGAATGCACTAGATCTAACATCAACCAAGATCAGAGATGTTCCATCCAGCATCTGTAAGCTAAAGCATCTCAAATATCTTGAACTTTCTAATTGTTCTGAACTTGAGAAACTACCAGAGAACCTAGGAGATTTAGAAAGTTTGAATGCACTAGATCTAACATCAACCAAGATCAGAGATGTTCCATCCAGCATCTGTAAGCTAAAGCATCTCAAATATCTTTACCTTTCTGTTTGTTCTGAACTTGAGAAACTACCAGAGAACCTAGGAGATTTAGAAAGTTTGGATACACTAAGTGTAACATCAACCAAGATAAGAGATGTTCCATCCAGCATTTGTAAGTTAAAATATCTCAAAGAGCTTCACCTTTCTGAATGTTCTGCACTTGAGGAATTACCGGAGAACCTAGGAGATTTAGAAAGTTTGAATAAACTAAGGGTAACATATAGCATGATAGGAGATGTTCCATCCAGCATCTGTAAGCTAAAGCATCTCAAATATCTTGAACTTTCTAAGTGTTATGGACTTGAGAAACTACCAGAGAACCTAGGAGATTTAGAGAGTTTGACTAAACTAAGGGTAACATATAGCGAGATAAGAGATGTTCCATCCAGCATTTGTAAGTTAAAACATCTCGAAGAGCTTGACCTTTCTGATTGTTATGGACTTGAGAAACTACCAGAGAACCTAGGAGATTTAGAAAGTTTGACTAATCTAAGGGTAACATATAGCGAGATAAGAGATGTTCCATCCAACATTTGTAAGTTAAAACATCTCGAAGAGCTTGACCTTTCTGAATGTTCTGAACTTGAGGAATTACCGGAGAACCTAGGAGATTTGGAACGTTTGAATATACTAATTCTAACATCAACCAAGATAAGAGTTGTTCCATCCAGCATCTGTAAGCTAATGCATCTCAAATATCTTTTCCTTTCTAATTGTTCTGGACTTGAGAAACTACAAGAGAACCTAGGAGATTTAGAAAGTTTGGAAGAATTAGATCTAACAGATACTCCTATAAGTCATCTTCCCGATAGCATTTCTTTGTTGAAAGATCTTAAAATTACTGGATACGAAAGAAGGATTGATCCAGATGCAATTCTATTTCAAGAACAACATATTACATTTTCTCCCAAAAGGAGAAGGGCCAATACTGAAGCAACAACAAGTGATGCAGGTTTTTTGTTGAAATATATAATGTTATAAACTCACTAAATAGCATATATTCTAGTGAGAGAGGTATTTGAAATATATTTATGGTTTTGTAGGTGACAAGGTTAAAGAACGAAAGATGGAGGATCACTAATGAAACTTTGTGAAAGACTAGAGCGGGGAACAAGTGGAAGCTGGAGGGGCATATTGAAACTAGTCTTAAATCCGTGTTCAAAACATATAATCATTCTACTGTTGACATTTGTAGTGTTTACAAATTATCTGTGATGACTTGAAACGAATTGTTTGGTTGTGAATCACTATATTATAGTTGCTTTATTTGGTTGTTTGAATTGATACTTGCTGGTGATGTCGGGGCGGGCTCAAATAAGGAAAAGGCAAGATGGGTCTGATTTGATGTTTCATGTTTGTGTTCGTTTTGATATCCTCTGTTCTACCAAGTGATCATCACACAAAGAATCTATGGTATTGGTTCTTAACCAAAGGATGATTTGCAACCGGATTTGGAAATGATTTGAAGGATGAATTAAACACAGAATCATTCTATTAATCATGAAAACAAGGGGTTGAACCTAGCAAGATTCGCCCCCATAATCGTACCGTCGATCTTTACCCTTGACGGTTCAAGCACCCAGTCCCACAAGTGTGCTGCATTCTCTAGCCGAAGAAACCCAAACCTGTTTCCTGCTGAATCCACCTTCTTAGGCACATACATAGGCGTCCGTCACATTTTTGAAACAATCAATCGCCTCTTTGAGTCTATCACTGTCACATGATGGCGAAAGGTTGGAGATAAATAAGGTTGTTTCTTTCCTTCTTTCCTCTTCCGTTTGCCTGTCCTTGGCTTCATGTTCTTCGCCTGACACCAAGAGGGTTCGTATGTTGGGTCAGTTCTGTTCTAAACATATTGGAAAACATGAAAACATACCTGTTACAGCAGACAATGCAGTGGAGAATCCAGTCAGAGAAGATGACATCCCGTTCGACATAATTGTCAGTGTGTTTTGGTTCCTCCTTAGGGTGCTGACTAATGATGGTGACTAAGAAAACCGACAAGGGAATCGGTTATGGGAGAGGGAGGTCGATGATGATGATGTTACGGTTATTAGGTTATCTATCTTAGTGTGTAACCTTTTGACCTCTACATAATTCTCCTTATATAAGCACCCTAGAGGAAACCTAATTAGTTAATAAGGGTAATATGGTCCATCAACAATTACCAACTAATTATTTAATAGGTTATTATATATTTTGATCTATATTATGTAAATTATTATAATGGCTATAGATTAAATATTAAACATAATATATTTAATCTTACATTCTCCCACTTAGCCGAGTAATCATTTACTATGAGTATTAGATAAGCCTGATCAGGAGTTAACACTCATTTTAGCCTTAAACAAGTACTATAGCAGAGAAATATAGCCGTTGAATCATTATGCGACTCAGGACCCCCATTAGTCATACTATAGCCTTAATTTAAAACCTAATCGTCATGATCAAAATACGCATAAGCCCTTTGTTTGATTTGTAACTTCATTTGTCTATATGTCATTATACCGGTTGAACATATTCTAAGAGACATACAAAATCAAACTGAGGAAATTTCATTAATCATAAAACATAAGCTAGTACAATATGCTTAAATAAGGTCTTTACTAAATCCCATATTCCGAACATGTTCTTCGTAAACCTTAGGAGGGAGACCTTTAGTCATCGGATCCGCAAGCATATCTTTAGTACTAATATACTCGATACAAAGATTATTTTCCTCAACTCGTTCTCGTACGAACAGATATTTTGTATCGAGATATAAACCAGCTCCAGTCGAACTGTTACTGTTCGAGAAACTAACGGCAGCTGAATTATCACAATAAAGCTTCAATGGTCTAGAAATGGAATTAACGATTTTGAGTCCAGTGATCAGATTTCTAAGCAACATTCCATGACAGGTTGCGTTATAAACAACAATGTACTCTGCCATCATTGTGGAAGTTCTGGTCAACTGTTATTTATGACTCTTCCATGAGACAGGGCCGCCTGCTAACATAAAGATATAGCCCGAAGTGGATTTCTTGTCATCTTTGCACTTGGAAAAGTCAGAATCAGAATAGCCCACCACTTCTAAATGATCACTTCTTCTATAAGTAAGTTTATAGTCTTTCACCCCTTGCAGATATCGAAGTACCTTCTTAGTTGCTTTCCAGTGATCTAGGCCAGGATTAGTCTGATAACAGCCTAGCATTCCAGCAATATAAGCGATATCTGGGCAAGTACAGACTTGAGCATACATCAGGCTCCCGACTACTGACGCGTAAGGTATCTGGCTCATTTGCTCCTTCTCAACCTCTGTCGTCGGACACTGGAATGAACCAAAAACATCTCCCTTAACTACTGGAGCGACTGAGGGTTTGCACTGTTGCATGTTGTAAAGTGTAAGGACACGATCTATGTAAGCCTTTTGGGACAATCCTAAGATCCCTTTGTGTCTATCTCGGTGAATTTCGATGCCAATGACGTAAGAAGCATCTTCGAGATCCTTCATGTCGAAGTTATGCAAGAGTAACCGCTTCGACTCATGCAACATGTCTAAACTATTACTTGCCAATAGAATATCATCTACGTAAAGGACAAGTATAGTAAATTTGCTCCCACTCATCTTGAGGTAGGTGCATTGATCCACTTGATTCTTCATAAAACCTTGTTTCTTCATGACTTCATCAAACTTGAGGTACCATTGACGTGATGCTTGTTTTAACCCATAAATGGATTTCTTCAACTTACAGACTAGATGCTCCTGACCTTCAGGTTTAAAGCCTTCAGGTTGTTTCATGTAAACATCTTCATCCAAGTCTCCATTAAGAAAGCGGTTTTAACGTCCATCTGATGTAACTCTAAATCAAAATGAGCTACTAGGGCCATGACGATCCTTAATGAATCTTTACGAGAGACAGGTGAAAATGTCTCTTGATAATCAATTCCCTCTTTCTGAGTGTAGCCCTTTGCAACCAATCTCGCTTTGTAGCGTTAAACGTTCCCATTCGGATCCAGTTTTGTTTTGAACACCCATTTACATCCTACGGGTTTCACACCGTTGGGTAATTCTACCAAATCCCAAACGTCATTTTTCTTCATGGATTCAAGCTCTTCAATCATTGCTTTATTCCATTCAGAAGACAGATCACTGCTAATGGCTTCATTGTAAGAGATAGCATCATTGAGCTTTCCGGGATCCATTTCAGTCAGGTAGGTAACATAATCATCCCAATTAGTAGGCCTTCTTTGCCTAGATGACCTCCTGAGTGGATTATCGGGTTCAGCGTTGTCTTGGTTTTGAGCGTTTGATGTGCCTTCGTCATGAGGTATAATGGGTTCTGATTGTAGAGGTGAATTTGCAGTTGGTGCAGTAGCTTCAGGTACAGTAGTTGCATTGGGTACAAGAGGAGTAATCGGAGTAATGGTAAGCGACGAGTCTCCCCCCCCCCGCGTCTTGTACTTCTTGCAATTCTTCGTAAGGGTTGGTACTGCTCCCACTGACCTTGAAATCCCCCAGGAATGCAGCACGCTTGGTATCAACAATACGGGTGACATGAGAAGGACAATAGAAACGATAACCCTTAGAGTTATCAGGATACCCGATAAAGAAACAGGTAACTGTTTTAGGGTCAAGTTTCCTTAGGAAAGGATTGTAAAGTTTTGCTTCAGCAATGCAGCCCCATACTTTCATATATTTAAGACTCGGTTTCCTTCCTGTCCAAAGGTCATAAAGAGTTTTAGGGACAGACTTAGAAGGAACTCTATTGAGTATATGAACAGCTGCTTTTAACGCTCCAGTCCAGAGAAATAATGGTTAATTAGTGTTGGCTAACATATTGCGCACCATATTCATAAGGGTACGGTTTCTTCTTTCAGCGACACCATTCTGCTGAGGTGTACCAGGCATGGTGTATTGGTTCACAATCCCATGGCCCTTACAAAACTCATAAAATGGACCAGGAGCTTGTCCCACATCAGTATGTCTTCCATAATATTCACCGCCTCTATCTGATCTCACAACTTTAATATGACGATCTAATTGCTTTTCAACTTCAGCCTTGTAATCTGTAAAAGTTGTAAGAGATTCAGATTTCTCCTTAATTAGATACAAGTACATGTAACGAGAATAATCATCAATGAAAGTGATAAATGAATTATGTCCTGTTATGCCAGCGATTTGGTAGGGACCACTAATGTCAGTGTGAATGAGTTCTAATAAATTAGAACTCCTAGTGGCACCTTTCTTATTCGCTAATGTCATTTTACCTTTAAGACATTTGACACATGTTCCAAAATCAGAGAAATCGAGAGGAGGTAAGACTTCATCCTTTATAAGACGATTTAATCGTTCTTTTGAAATGTGGCCTAAACGCTGATGCCACAACATGGATGAAGTCTCTAAGTCTCGTTTCTCTTTCATCTTTGTGAGTGATTCATTAATGTTATATGACAACAAAGATTTGGAAAAGCCATCATCTAGTTCTAATCTATAGAGACCACCATCCAGAATACCAGTACCATAAAGAACAGAATCATAGAGGATAGAGAGTTTGCGATGACCATGGGAAACAATAAAACCGTCCATGTCTAACTTTGGTCCTGATACAAGGTTCCGAGTTACCTCAGGAACATATAAGGTATCATAAAGTTTAATACATGAACCAGTTTTCATAACTAATTGTAATGTTCCAATGGCCTTCACTTCTAATTTTCGATCATCCCCAACCTTAAGCGTTCTTTGGTTTCTTTCCAGCTTCCGGATTGAAAGGAATCCCTGAGTTGAATTGGTAACATGAACCATAGAACCAGAATCAAACCTCCAAGAATTAGCAGGAACACTTAAATTATAGGCCTCAAGTATCACAAAATAATCGTTACCTTTCTTAGCCAGCCACTCCTTAAAGTCAGGGCATTCCTTCTGCATATGTCCTGCCTTCTTACAGAACTTGCAGCGGATTCTGCCTAAGGACTTCTTAGAGCTGGAGGGTGCACTTGTATTAGGATTAGGCCTTTGGAATTTTGAAGCATCCTTTCTCTGATGATTGTTCTTCCTTTTCTTAGAGTTGGAGGTGGTGAAGTTAGCAACATCAATAGGGCGATCCATCCTCATACGCTCTTCCTCCAGTACGCACATAGCGACCAGCTCACTCATCGTCCATTTATCCTTCTGAGTGTTGTAATTGATCTTGAATGCTTCAAAGGATGAAGGAAGCGAAGTGATGATAAAATGAACAAGGAAACCATCACTGATCTCCATTTCCAGCCCCTTCAGCTTATTGGCCATGTCATTCATCATCATGATGTGCTCGCGAATGCCGCTCCTCCCATCATACTTAGTTGTCACTAGCTTGAGGATAAGGGTACTAGCGTGTGCTTTAGATGTTCCTTTGAACTGTGCCTCCACATGTTCCAAGTAGGTTTTAGCATCTTCAGAATCAGGAATGGCTCCTCTGATTGCATTACTGATGGACTGCTTCATGAACATGAGAGACATGCGGTTACACCTAGTCCATTTTTCATGAACTATCTGCTCAGCAGCAGTACTTTGAGTGGTAAGGTTCGCTGGCTTATTCTCTCTTAGAGCATAATCAAAGTCCAGCAATCCAAGTGTAAGCATGAGGGCATCCTTCCATGTAGCAAAGTTATCACCAGTCAAAGGTGGAATCCCCTGATTTGGTGCTGATAGTGGAAATAAGATGAGCAAGTTATGATACTTAGGAAGAAGTTCTAATGTGATCTGAGGGCATGTTAAACTAAGGCAGACATAAATAATGACCATTTTACATTATGAAGCTGTGATATTGTCTATTACTAACATCAAAATAATAGACTTAGTTAAAATTCTACTTAAACGAAGACAAATCAGCTTTGGCCAGAAGTGTAATCATTTAAGCATATGTGCAAAGTGGTTGTAACAAATCAGCTTTGGCCAGAAATTGAGACAATCACTTTAGTTATGCACTTGTTAAGTATGCCATCTATGAAAGAATTAAATCAGCTTTGGCCAGATATTAAGACATTCATGTTTATGATGCACACTTAATGTCACACCCCGATATTTCCACATATTACCGGTGGGCCCGGCGGGGAGTATCGTGACGTAGTTGATATCATCATAGTCAATACACACAATATAATAGCACAGCGGAAGGCTTGGTGAATAAACTATTACAAACCATAATGTCTGAGTGTTCGAGTGAAAGAATGTACAGACTGGAATGTAATAAGATCCACAGGCGGATCATAAATAAATACAAAGAAACAAAATAACAGACTTCAGGTATCTACGGATTTGCAAGATCCTCTTATGACACCTAATAGCTCCAGCCTATTACGAGAGGTACCTGTCAAATCAGTCTTTAAGAAAATACGTCAGTTTACACTGGTAAATACAATTAACTGACTCTTTTGAAAACATTTATGGAAATTGATTTAAGTGCACATGGCACAAATCTTTTATAACTTAGGACAATTATTTAAATATGATCTTGTATACAGATTTACATGTTTGTCTTACAATTGGGGCCGGTTGGAAGCCGGTCGTGATTAACCTACTCACCACTTATAGAACCCACAAAGGAGTTATCCCCAACATGTGGGTTTATAATTTTAGCATTTGCATCTGTCAGGTGTATGCCTACACCCCGTGCATAGGTCGTGGCCATTTTCAAATGAAATGAGCCGAGGATATCCAGGACACGGTCGTATTAACCCCCAATGCTTATGTTATCAAACAAGACATATTAAAACGGGTTATGTAAATTTATTAATCACAATCCGATTAAATGATTTCATACCCGATCAAGTGGTATTATTATAATACCATATCCCAAGCCCGTATAAGGAAAAATAAGTTAAAAGTATTTACTTGATGCTAGCAGTAAAATCCTAAAGATTTTTGAAGGCACCTTCTACCGGAAGCTATTTAATCTGTATAGAAGGTTTATTAACCTATTAGGATGCTAACGAGTCTTTAATTTAGTCAAGGACTTAGACCGGCTAGCTAGAAGGAAACCTTACGGTTCTAAACGCTCGATTAAGCGGAGACCGGAATAGAATGTGGTTTAGACCCGACAAGCTTGGATACTTGTATAATATGGGTAAACTAAACACATTCTGGAAATTGGGGATTTAATGATAAGGTTTCACCCGTTTCGGCTATTTTATGTAAACTAGTCACATAAGCCGATCCGAACGCGTAAACGCGTAACGGGTAACTAAATAAATTATATACAGGTCTTAATCATTATTATGCTCAAAATATGTTAATACATCAGTAAGATGTTAATATATATGCCCAAAAAGTAATTTAAACCAAAATAAGTCCCATAAGAGCATTTTGGTAATTTTAATGTCTATAAAAGAGTTTAAATGTGAAACTGAGTTTCAGGTCTGATTTAATTAGTAAAAATATGTATTTTTATAAGTTATATCAGTAGAGTATTTTATATGTGTGAAATTATACCCTTATACAATTAGCAACTTAGGTTGTGTCCCATTTGTTTAAAAGTCACACCTTTTAGTTTATTTACTCATACCCTTTCATTAGATATTATATATATATTTATAAAAAAAGCACCGCTTGATTTGAGAGGCATCGATAAATTCAAAATAAGGCACCAATTCATTCAATTCAAATATATATGCAACGATGTTGATACGATGTAAGGAAAGGCAAAAGGCGCATCGATATAAATGAACCGTCCCCAAAAGATGCACCGCAAGAACAAGTAAACGTAGACAATCATGAAAGTATCTTCCATTTTTATTATATTATATCTTATCATACAAAACAAAACAAAAAACAACCAACCCACATCACCAAACATTGTGCGTTCTGACGTAGCATCAAATAACTGCTTGACCCTCCATTCAAAACCGTCGTGATTTTATCGGTGGTGAAACATGTCCTAACGGAACCGACAAAAAAACTAAATAACCGTCGTGACATGCCGTCGAAAAAAAAAGAACCAAACCAATGCGTCTCCTCGAGCCGAGAAGCCACTTTTTCCACTGTTTGCCACTTTTCACACCCTATATAAACCCCCACCGCCACCATAACCGCCGGCCATGATATCAAAATCTGAACATTTACAGCCCCGGCCAACGGCCGTTGCCGGAAGCTAACAACATGTCTATATCTTTGTGACCCAGCCTCCGAAACCAAGGATTTGTTACAGATCAGTTTCATGTGTGGTCCATATGGTCACATGCATAATCGGTAGTTGGAGAAAAGGAAGTCAATGTTCTTTTTGAAATGTTATTTTGAAAGAAGAAAGAAGATGAACATTGAGAGTCACAAAAGAGTGAAGGCAAGAATAATGGTGGATTCATGAATTTTTTTCATCGGGTTATTTTTATTAGATTCTTACTATTTTTTTTTTTCAAATCATACAAGGTTTCCACTATTTTTTTCCATCTTTTGCCAAACCCCTTCCTTTTGTTATATTCTCACTAATTTTTTCAAATCATACAAGGTATCCATTATTTTTTTCCATCTTTTGCCAAACAGAGGAGGTTTCTAGGAACCCCAAAACACCCCTGGATCTGCCCCTATAAAGGTTTTTCCATCTTTGCCGAACCAATGGGGTTTTCGGGAACTCCAAAACACCCCTGAATCCGCCCCTATGAAGAAAAATGAAATGGATTTGAATTTAGTAGGGTGGAATGGAAAGCATCCTTCACGTTTTAATAATTTATGCACCGTCGTTTTTATATTTATTGTTTTCTTCATGTGTTATTAATTTTTTTTTTCCAGATTTATATGAAAGAATCTATAAGGTTTAGTAATTTAATTGGTTTCATCTTTAGGTGTGCTGAATATTTGGTAGCTTATTAAAAACTATATTACTTTATTTATCTATGGACTTATTTGTTGATGTAATAAAGTAAGAATTTATATAACTCTAGAAATCCTTTTGCGATCATTATGTAGGAGTCGATTTTTCTATTTATATCTTTAAATTAAGTTCATTTAATTTATATATTTTAATAAGTTTTTATTGAAGCATAAAATTTTCTTAATGTGTTACATAAAATTAAGAATTTTCCGTATCTCATATAGTATTGCTAAACAGATTCATAATCAACATCCCGCTGCAACACGCGGGTTGCGTCAACTCGTTTATCTTATATAATCCAACTATGCACCGTAGGGGCATTTTGGTAATTTCACATAGGCTTTAAAGGTCAAAATAGACTTCTGAGTTTAAAAACTTTGGTTTACTGTATAATTATATAAATTAGCTTAAAACATCAGTGGGTAATAAGTTTTATATGTCAAATATAGTTTTAACTCAAACCATGTGCTAAAAACGCTTAAAAATCGGTTTTAAGGGATATTTGGGTTAAGATAGGAAATCTGAGTTTTCGACCAGTTTATAAAGTTCAAAATATTTTATTTATCATATAAAATCAGTAGCAAAAAGTTTGACATCAAAATGTTATGTAAAACTCATTTTATGCATGAAAAAGGTAAAACCGACAATTACCGAATTCAAGCTATAATCCTATGTTATGCTCAGCCTAAAAATAAATAAAAATCTTCAAAAATCCCAAAATATTATTTTACATCAGTAGGTAAAAAGTTTGATATCAAAAATCGGGTTTAGATAAGCTTTATGCTAATTACGCCATTTAAATAATAAAAAGCTCCTTAATTAAACTATTGAACATAACTCTAATTCTAAACCTCAAATTGATGTCAAATTTTCGGGACATGTCTAAATATCAGTAGCAAAGGTGTTAGTCCATTCACATTGCTAAAAATCTCAGTTGTGTGTCAAAAGGGCGTTTATGGCATTTTTAAGCATAATTATGATCAAGTGCATATAATTCAAACCACTAGGCACCATGCAATATAACTCCAGAGGGTTATATTACTAAGTAATGTGGTCTTAATGGAAGCTTAAAACATGGGAGATTTAAGCTTGAACCGGTCAGATCTGAAAGTCAAAGCAAAAGTCAAGCTTTTGCGACTTTCGGTTATAAACTGACCTTAGACTATTAATTGCCGGGTTAGGACTGTTGAAATATGTTTTGATATTAATTACCAAGTCATTAGAATGTTAAAATATAATTTAGAACCTCTGATTTATTAATTTTAGTCATTTTCAAACATTCTGTCCAGTTTGACATTTTGTCAAACTACTTTTGACCCGACAATTGACTAGTCAAACGTAATAATTTGGAGGTGCCCTTTTAAGGGTTAATCACCTACCTTAATATGGTTCTATAACCACTTTCAATTTGATCAGTGGTTAAACCATATGTGATTAAACTGAAAGTCAAACCTAAATTACTATAAGTTAGACTTTTAAGAAATTAAGCTAATTAAGACAACTAAGCAAGTAATTAGAGGCTTACTACAGGTCCTAGCTGTCTTTTCTACACTTCAATTTCTTCTTCTTGTCCTTAGCAAGCTCCAGGAGTTGTAGATTAGTGAATTGTTGCAAGTGTGCATAAGAACTCAAGAACTAGTCCCTTTATATAGTAATTCTCAAGATCATGGATCCTTTCCAGGTGTTAAGGGACACTCTAGGATCACCCCAGGTGTCCTAGATTATTTATAAACCGACTTATAGCTCCTAGAAATCGATACAAACTAGACTAAGGCGGTGGAACAGCCAAAACCCACACCTGGCAGCTTATTTCTGAGCCGGGGACCTCACGCGGCCCGCGTAAGGTTCTGCTTGGCCTTACGCGGCCCGCCTGGAGCTGGCAAACTGGCAAATCAAGTTTTAAAGCTGGCAGTTTTAGTCCCTGGTTGTTTTTAACCCTTTTTAACCTCGTTGTTGACATGTAAGGCCCTTGTAGTCAGTTTGTTGAGGCTCAAGGATGAATAAATTAACTTTGTTAAGCTCGGGTTCGTTAAATATCACTATAAAAGCAAGTTTCGTCAAGTTGACACTTATAGCCCAAAGTCTTGAAAACATGCTTAACGATCTCGAAACCACGTGAAATTTATACCATTTATTCTTGAGAGTATATTTGAATATTTCGAAGCCTCGGTTTCGTTAAAAGGTCACTCAAAGGTCAGAATCAACATGTTGACACGTTTAACCCTTGTAATTTAATAATCTTCCGATTATTTTCATAAACGGCTTCTTATATCCAATCAACCACTCGTTTAAGAATATATTCATCATGTATGGTTATTCAGAGACACAAGTTTGGCATGTTGACACTTTTAGTCCCTGTGGTTTCATAGTTTCACTTTTTGACAACTTTAGTCCTTCGAACTCAATCTTTCACAGCTTTAGAGTTTAGGACACGTGTCTTTACATAATTGGACACGTTTTTACGTGGTGTTACACTTAACATAGCTTTCGTAATACTTGAATGATAAGTAGATGCATCTCAAAACTCATTCAAGTTAAGCCATTTTGGTTTTTGTAAAACATTACCTGATTCTGATTAACTAATTAAGTAATTATAAAAACCAATTATTTAATAGCAAACCACCCGTTAGCGCGGATCGAAATCCACGGTGAGTTCGCTGGGGTTTGCAGAGAGACAGCATGCCCCCGCACGGGGTTCGGGGCGGAGCCCCGAGCCAAATTTTAATTCACATTAACTGCCAAATTTTATGAACACTCATGATTTCGGATGAATCATGATTCATCCGAAATGACTAATTTCGAATCATTTCGGACTATCCGAAATGGATGATTTCGGATGTGTCCAAGACGCGTAAGTCGAGTCATTTCAGATGATTTCGGATGATGATACTTAGTCCGAGATTCATTCGAAATGGTCAGTTCTTGATGATTCGTGATGGATTTCGGATGATTTCGGATGGTAATGCTTAGTCCGAGATTCATCCGAAATGGTCAGTTCTTTGATCATCCGTGATGCTGAGTCCGAAATGGTCAGTTGCCGATCCGTAATGGGCGATCAATGTTCATCCGAAATGATCAGACGGTTGCTGATCCGTAATGGGCGAACAATGTTCATCCGGAATGATCATCCGTAATGTGTTCTTCAAGCTGTTACAGCTGTTAATGTGAAAACATAACAGAAAATTCGAAATCTTAGGAATTGTGATAGAGTTTCCTATTTTATCATTGATCTAATTTTATCATAAAATTTCGAAAATCATAATCTGTTTATCCTATTAACAGATTTCGAAAACCTTATTAGATAAAATTAGATCAAAATTAGGAAAACATTCCACAATTCAAATCATATTCCAAAACATAAAGGAAATTTCGAATTTTAACTAAGAACATGATGAACCCTAAATAAAAATTAACCTTAATACTATATCCGAAATCTGGGAATTTATCAATCATTTAAACAATACTTGAACATTATGATTTCGGACAGTAACATAAGAATGAACATGTCATCCGAGATGCCATTCCGGATGACATAAATCGAACAGTTAATGATTTCGGATGACAGAAAAAACGAATTTAATTATCGTTTTAAAACCTGTTTTCCAGTTTTAATCCAGATTTACGGATAGAAAACAGAACTGACTAATCAACATATGCTCTGATACCACATGTTGGGTCAATTCTGTTCTAAACATATTGGAAAACATGAAAACATACCTGTTACAGCAGACAGTGTAGTGGAGAATCCAGTCAGAGAAGATGACATCCCGTTCGACATAATTGTCAGTTTGTTTTGGTTCCTCCTTAATGTGCTGACTAATGATGGTGACTAAGAAAACCGAAAAGGGAATCGGTTATGGGAGAGGGAGGTCGATGATGATGATGATGTTACGGTTATTAGGTTATCTATCTCAGTGTGTAACCTTTTGACCTCTACATAATTCTCCTTATATAAGCACCCAGGAGGAAACCTAATTAGTTAATAAGGGTAATATGGTCCATCAACAATTACCAACTAATTATTTAGTAGGTTATTATATATTTTGATCTATATTATGTAAATGATTATAATGGCTATAGATTAAATATTAAACATAATATATTTAATCTTACATCGTTGTCTCTTCGATCCTTGCCCAGCCTCCTTAACCCTTCAACCTTCCGTCTTCGTAGGTCGTTGATAACTTGATATGGTTGTAGAACTCCTCCCTCGGCCCCTTCTCCTTAGTTCTCCCTCTCGTCCTATGGTGGGACCTACACGGAGATGGTGTCGGATATCTCGCCAACAACCATTTACTATGGGAACTCACATAGGCTCAAAATTCAGCTCACACAATACTTAACGGTCGCTGGTCAACTTTCATAATACCGTAAATTGAATAAGCACAGATACATAGTGCATTTCATTGTTAGTTCTCATTTCATGTATCATAAATGGAATAAGCATAGACATATCATACATGACTGTATACTTGTATTGTAACTGGTAAATTTCCCCAACTTAAATTTATACCATCTAATAAAAAATGCCTTATATTTGACCTGACGTAGAGCAACTGAAAACGTATATAAAAATAAGCATGAAAACATATTATATTTGACCCGACTTATTTGCAAAACGTTAACCAACTCGAATTTATACCAACATTTGCATAAAAATAAACATGTAAGAAAATTATGTTTTTATGTTAAAGAATGGCACGTCGCATTTCGGCGACGTCGAAACGTAAAGTAACTCGAATGTATACCGTTTAATGAAAACGTATTATATTTGACCCGTCTCATTTTAGAACAAAATTTAAGTTAAAACATAGACCAACTGAAAACGTTTATAAAAATAAGCATGAAAACATATTATATCCGAGCCTACTCATTTTCAAAAAAAAAAGTACGTCGAAACGTAAATCAACTTGAATTTATACCGACACGTACATAAAAAATATGGCAAAACGTAGAACAACTGAAAATGTATATAAAAATAAGCACGGAAACATATTATATCCGAGCCTAGTCATTTACAAAAATTTTTTTACGTCCAAACATGTGAGGGATTGCAGGTGTCAATGGTGAACGTTGAAGAATAAAAAAAAAAAAAAAAACTAAAAGACACTAAAGAAAAGAAAGGAAAAAAAATTGTACGTAGATGAATCTTGTTATATATAACTAGTTTAAACCCCCGCGCGTTGCACGGCGGGACGTAAAATCGTGCTACCAACGTTTGGGGGTAGAACCGTGCTAAGTAGCAAGTCAACATCAACCAAAACCGGAAAAAAACGTAAAAGAAAAACACAGATTATAACACCAAATAACTGACGTGACATAAAACATAGATGAACTTGCATTTATACCAACACGTATTAAAAAGTCGAAGGGGGTCAAAAAGCTTTTAGAAAATGGAGGGACAAAAGTGTCAACTTTAAAACTCAAAGGGGAGCAAAGTAAACTTTAGAGTAAACTTCCGTTTTGCTCCATGTGGTTTGGTCACTTTAACGCTTTTGCCCCAAACCTTTAAAAATAGCCATTTTCCTCTCTGATCTATTTAACCTATATCTATCTTGCTCCCCGCCTCTAACTCCATCCATTTGCAACGTTAAAACAGTCACATGCCCTTCACATGAGGGGCATTTTAGTCTTTTCCCATATTTTTGATATTTTATTATTATATATAATAATACATATATAAAAAGTTAAAAACAGACATACAATTTATCTCTCTTTACATGCTCTCTCCTCCATCAATCAGCCTCCCCACCAACAACCACCATCCTGCACCATCACCTACCGGCCACCGCTAACCACCACCTGCCGACACCACCCACCACCCTACTAACCATCTGCTCCTCCTCATTCGGCTACTCAACAATTGAAACCCAATAACTTCCAACACAGGCAAATCAAAACCTACCTTACAATTCACCAAACAAAACTCCTTTAAATTAGGAAAACAAGAAAACAAAACAGGGACTGGGCCATGGCTTGTTTGCACAAAATAACAAGTCCCTTCAAGTATTCTTCTTCCTGGAAACCCCCCAATAAACAAGAAGCAAGAACTGAATCAAAATGTGGAATTACCGCCGTCCATTTCAATTTCAAAAAGATCATCAGCAGCAACAACAATTCTGATATCAGTGACCCTAATTTCAAACCCTCAACAGTCGGTGACCAGAGAAATATGCAACAGAAAGGCCACCCCTTGAAGAAGAAATCACAGGGAGCAAAACGGAACCCTAGCCGCCGCCACTTACACCTTTTCAGATCTGAACTAATCTCTGTTGCCGCCTTTAATCACGCTCAATCATGAGTTGAAAAACCCTAATTTTGGTCGAAGGAGGTGCCTGTGATGGCGGTCATAGGAGGTGCCTGTGATGGCGATTATAGGAGGTGGGTTCCTGTGAGGTGGCTGTGATGGCGGTTGTAGGAGGTGGGGTGGTGATCGGTGGTGAGTGTTGGTGGTTGGTGATGGGGAAGAAAGAGATTGATTATATAGAGAGAGAAAAGAGAGTGTTTGTATATTACATGTATGTGAATTTTGATTTTTGAAATACTAATAAGTTATTAAATCTTTATATATAAAATTACTAAAATACCCTTACTTTTATATTTGAAGTTACCAAAATACCCTTTCAGATAACAGACAATTTGGATGGAGTTAGAGGCGGGGAGCAAAATAGATATAGGTTAAATAGATCAGGGAGGAAAATGGCTATTTTTAAAGGTTTGGGGCAAAAGCGTTAAAGTGACCAAACCACAGGGAGCAAAACGAAAGTTTACTCTAAACTTTAACTAAGTAACACACGTGACGTAAAACATAGACGAACTCGCATTTATACTAACAAGTATTAGAAAATTAAGGAGGACAAAAACCTTTTAAAAAATAAGAGGCAAACATGACAATTTTAAAACTTAAGGGAGTAAAATAAACTTTAACCGAAAAAAAAAGCTACTTGACTTGAGGGACCACCAAACAAAGTTTGGTGGCTAAAATCGGCCAGGTGAAAGTGATAAATGTTAGTGGTAGAAGTGTAATTAACATCCTATCCTTGTGCAAATAATGCACTGTAGATAAGATGTTACCTCAAATGTTATATTTAGTAAAGTAATAGTACAACAACAACCATACCCAGTAAATCCCACAAATAGCAAAGCTACTTAGTCTCCGGTGGGCCTGTTACATCATACATAGTTATTAGGAAACTTTCAGTCGGGCTTTTGATGCCAACTTTATAAGGCCCAAAACTTAATTGTAAACGACAAGTTCAAGCTTTATAAGTTTTAACCCTGAACTATCCAGCTTTTACACTCTGTTCCCGAGTTTCATTTAACAGGGGAAAGAAAAAGAAAAGAGATGAAAATATGAAAAAACTATGTTTCCGAGATTTTTTAAGGATAGAAGGGGAGGGGAAAGGAGGGAAAAAAGGAAGAAAATTTGTACGTATATTTATCCTCCCAAATTGGAGAGATTATGAGAGAAAATCTTATCAATTACTAAATTGTTCCTTTCTTTACTTTTCCTCCTAACTCGGGAACACATAAAATGCTTGATTTCTTCTTTTTTCCTTTACTTTTCATTAAACTCGGGAACACGAAAAAAATCACATATTTTCTTTCCTTTTCTCTCTTAATTCATTTTCCTTCCCCTCCCCTTGTTAAATGAGACTCGGGAGGGTGTAGGTCGGGGAAGGTGGTCGGGATGGTGAGGCGGCGCTCATCTCCGACGTGGAAACCTCCCGTCTTCCCATCGATGAACTTGGGAAATTCTCTCCGTCTGCCCCGTTCTTCATCTCTCTCTCTCTCTCTCTTAATATATACTAGGTGTAGGACCCGTGTAACCACACGGGTAGGTTTAGTAATGATCGAAATCAAATACTAAAAAACAGATTATAATATATCATTTAAATTTTGGTCTTTAGTTCTATATCTTTATAAAGTAATGTTGAGGACAGTATGTGTGACCACACGGGTAGTTTTAATAACCATCGAAATAGGTTATAATACATCATTTAAATTGTTTGTATTTAGTTCATGTTTGATATAGAAATTAGCTAACTAACTCAAAATTTCTTGTCTAAACTGAAAGCATGACCTAATTTTATATTGTCTAATAATTAAAGCCTGGCCTAATTCAAATAACCAAATGTTATTAAACAGTTCAATAAAGCCCCTTATATTTGATCCAATTAAGCTTACTAATGGATTAGATTTTGTAGACCCGTTAAAACCCTTCTATCAAAAATGGATTAGATTTGTTAAAGACATGTATGAAATGTCCTTAATACCCTTATCCCTTAATATCCCTTAATACCCTTATCCCTTAATACCCGTAACATAGGCAGATTTACATCAGATTATAATATATCATTTAAATTTTGGTCTTTAGTTCTATCTATACTATAATAGACCATGTTTTATAGATAAGTATTATTTTAGTTTAATCTTTTCTAATTAATTTATATATAATCCTCCTACTAAATATTATTTAGTTTAATTTCTTATGAATAATTATTTTTTAGTTTAATCTCCTTGTCATTTATAATATTATTTATTTAACTAGTAGAGTAAATTACGATTTTAGCCTCTGTGGTTATATCACGGTGGGGGCTCAGATGTTAAAAAATTATTTTTTTGATCTAAAATGGTAAAAGTGATATAACCACATGGGCCAAAATCATAATTTACTCTAAGTAATATTATTTATCATTTATACATTTACGGAATTTTTAATAATGGGTTAAATTTATTGAGACTTCGTTAACAAATTTTGCTACAACAAAATAATCTATTTATATCAATCTAAATTTTTATCTATACTATACTATATATTAAAACATTAATGTGTGACACATGTCGTTCATTGTAGGTATTTATTTTATGACTTTCTCGCCTCTATTCCAAACTTATCTTCTATTAATTAAAACTTATCCAATTTTTTTTATTTGGTATATAAAATTACATTAAATCAACCCGTACAAAGTACAATATGGTTCTTATATATATAACTTTTTATTATTTAATATATAAAATTATATTTATTCAACTCGTGCAATAAAAGAAGTTTTTAAAGATATAATGTTTTATTATTTAGTACATAAATTTATTTTACTCAACCCGTGTAATACATAAATTTATCTTTATAAAGTAATATTAAAGACAGTATGTGTTAGTTTTATAATAGAGAAAAATGCAACTTGACTGTTGTAAGTTGTATGAAATGGCAAACATCATTACCGATCATTATCATCATCACACTTCTCCAAAAATCTCTAAATATCTCTCTCAACTCTCAACACTCAACACAGATCTTCATCATCTTCATCCAGCTTCATCATCTTCATCCATCTTCATCTTGAAAACAGAGGTTTGAATCATCATCTTATCTATATATATTTTTGATATTTGTGATGTTTTTGTAAAAAACAGAGGGTTGATTTGGGTATTTTGTTTCAGTTTTTGATAATGATAATCTGAATGCCGCATGATGATGATGATAATCAGTTTTTTGTGAATGTTTTTTTGAAAAAAACAGAGGGTTGATTTGGGTATTTTGGTTTCAGTTTTTGATAATGATAATCTGAATGCCGCATGATGATGATGATAATCAGTTATTTGTGAATCAGTTTTTGATAATCAGTTCTTTGATAATCAGTTCTTTGATAATCTGAATGCCGCATGATGATGATAATCACTTATTTGTGAATGGGTTGATTTGGGTATTTTGCTTTCAGTTTTTCAGGTTTGTTTGTTCTGTTTTTGTTCTGTTTTGGTTCTGTTTTGTTCTGTTTGTTTGTTTTGTTTTTGTTCTGCTTTGTTATGTTTGTTTGTTTTGTTTGTTTTGCTTTGAAAAAATAGAGGGTTGATTTGTTTTGCTTTGTTGAGGTTTGTTTGTGATGTTTTTTGTGAAAATTTTGTACAGAATGGCTGTGGATGTAAAGATACGTAAAACACCAACTACGAAGGCGAGAACACTTGACAACCTCCTAGAAGATAGTACGGTGCACATAAGGAAATGATTGATCAAAACGATCAATTGCATATGAATGAATACAACCCCAGTGGTAGATATGTAATTAGCGAGCTCTGGAATTTCAAGGAAAATCTAAGAGCTACACTGGCGTTATATTCATTCATATTCATTCATATGAATGCATATAACCCAAGTGGCAGATATGTAATTAGCTACACTGGGGTTATATTCATTCATATCTGCTACATTCCGAAGTGCACCCGTCAGTAAAGATCCACAATTGCTTGTGGTGGTATGACATTTTGTCTCTGTATTGTATGTTACAGTCTTTTGTTATCTAGTCTGTAAGTTCCGTCAAGTCTACGAAGTTGGTATGACGTTTTGTCTCTGTATTGTATGTATTAAAACTTTACATTTAATATACAATTTAGGCTTTAATAATTTGTTATAAAAAATATTAACAATGCCAATACAACTTTCATCAACAACTCTCCTTAAATATCAGGTTATGTGAATGATATGAGAGAACCAACTGGATCAACGTTTTCTGTAATAAGCAACTCTTCCGGAAGATGTCCTCCTTTCATCAGTTACAATAGATAAATCAACATTCAATGAATGATTAATAGTTATAAGAAAACTCTATAGAGAATACAGTTTGTAATATTTGTTAATGGGCTGCTCTCAATGTTATGATTTGACGATTCAAGTTGTGTGACCATTGAAGATACAAACAATGATAGATTGGTGAATTATACTTAGTGTTGTTAAAACCCTGTTTTGAAAACACTTTTGGCTTAAAACATTGGTTTCAAACACTGTCCTTAAATCAACAGTAGTTTCAAACGGTGTTAACCCAAAAGTGGTTTCAAAACATATCATTAACAACACTATTTTAACCGAACAGTGGTTTCAAACACTGCTAACCTTAACCACTGATTCTATACAATATAAGTGAAAAACTAAACTACTGCTTCTTCCTTCCATTGTTGCATGTCAAGCACTGATGTTTGACATTTAGTGGTTTCCTCAAAGTTGATCAGTCCTTGAGTGGGCACTACTTTAATCAACAACAGTACTTAGATAGCATCAGTAGATTGAACCAGCAGTGTTTAATCCTTAACAGTCTTCAGGGCTTCATCAGCAGTTTGAAGGACAGCAACTGTTGTATAGAGACAGTGGATAGAGGACATCAGATGTTATAAACACTTTCAAGGGGAAAGCCTGGTGTAAACTACTGCTTATGATGAATGATTAATAGTAATAAGAAAACTCTATACACCATACAGTTACTGAATTTAGGCACAAGTTATCAAATCCACCTGAGAAGGTTTCCACGACAGCGCCAAAAAATATCATTAACAACACTATTTTAACCGAACAGTGGTTTCAAACACTGCTAACCTTAACCACTGATTCTATACAATATAAGTGACAAACTAAACTACTGCTTCTTCCTTCCATTGTTGCATGTCAAGCACTGACGTTTGACACTCAGTGGTTTCTTCAAAGTTGATCAGTCCTTGAGTGGGCAGTACTTTAATCAACAGCAGTACTTAGATAGCATCAGTAGATTGAACCACCAGTGTTTAATCCTTAACAGTCTTCAGGACTTCATCAGCAGTTTGAAGGACAACAACTGTTGTATAGAGACAGTGGATAGAGGACATCAGATGTTATAAACACTTTCAAGGGGAAAGCCTGGTGTAAACTACTGCTTATGATAAATCCACTGTTGTGAACCAGTTTTGGCTTTAATTATCTGTTCCTCTGATAGGGTTCAATCCCAATACTCTTTAGATTATTTTTCAGTACTGTAAAACTTATCAAACTTTGAATTTTCTTCATTCATTCAATAATAAACCATAGTATTACAAAATTATATGATTTTGAAAAATAATAAAAATTAAAAATTAAACATTACAATTAACACTTCCTAGAATATCTCGTTCTCTCGCCTTCTTCCATCCAATTTCATTTTTTGTTTTAATTTGCAGATCAGCTAGCATATCACAGGTCTTCTGATCCTGTTTCAGCAAATTTGTGATAAACTCTTCTGCTTTTTCTTTAAACTCTGTTGGAGTAGAACAGGCAACTTCATCCAGCAGTGCAATGCTACTCCAGGTTTGCTTATAATATTTATCACTAACCATACCAACTTTTTTGTTGAGTTCTTCAGCGTTTCTCTGTTCTTGGAGTGACCATGTTGAAAATTCGATTTTAAGATCAGTAGTATCCGACCAGTGGTAGAAGGTTCTCCTTGCCATTTAGGAAGAATGTGAGTGTTTTCGGACGGTTTGTTTTAGGATGAATGTTTTTTTTTTAAATTGAAGTGTTGATGTTTTCAAGTAAACTAATAATGATCCTTTATAGTGTTTAAAATGTTTGATAGGATAACTGAAGAGACGTCTCCTAATTATGATAACCTTTTTTTTGAAGGTTTCAATTTTGTTCTTTGGTTTTCTAGATATTTAATTTTACTTGTTTTCCCATGAAAACTCATTTTCAAAGGTTTTGCATTAAAATGTTTGATAGGGTGACTGAACAGGCATCTCCCATATACACGTTTTTTACTGTTAAATCATTAAATGTACATGGTTTTTAAGTATAAATGTTTATTTAATGATTGCATTTAAATCTGACCTTTGGCCTGTTTACATATATTCTATATAATAGCATTGCTAATAAAAAGTTTTTTCATCAAAACAGATTCATGCAGTGAAACAGAAGAGCAACTATTATTATTTTGCCTTAATTCTTATAAATATATTAAAATGGAGTCATATACTTCTGCAAAATCTGACGATTTCAAGCAACGTTTTATTAAACAAATCGAAGACCAAGTTTTGGCTGATAGGTATACTCTTCAAGAGTTGAAGAGGTGTTTTAACGGTCTGGAAGTTGGTCTGCTGACAAGAGACCAGGTTTCGAGGGACTTGAGGGCGATGCCGACTACTTCCGTTCCTGACCTGTGTGTTGCGAGTAATATAGAATGTGGAGAAAGAGACCTGGAGTTCATGAGAAAGATCAATGAGATACATCGAGAGGTTCAGCGCTCCATGGAGTTGAAGTTGAAGTTAAAGTTTCTTGATTCTTGTTATTAGAGTTAGACGTGTATGATTAGTTTTCTTTTTTGTATGTAATTGCTACTTTCTTAATACTTCATATTTTAATCGTATTAATTTGTCAACAGTTTTTACATTCCACTGCTTCAATCCAAGCAGGGCTTTGCTCTTTAGCAGCACTTGAGTTAGGACAGTAGATTAAGTAGCAGCACCTTGTCTTCAGCAGTTGTTGTACACAAGCAGTACTTAATGGACAGTAGTTGTAGTATACAAACAATGGATGAGGGCCATCAGATGTTATAACCACTTTCAAGGCGATAGTCTAATGCAAACAGCTGCTTATGATGAATCCACTGATGTGAACCAGTTTTGGCTCTTATTATCTGTTCCTCTGATATGGTTCAATCCCAACAAAAGAGGCGTGTACAAAAGAGGCGCATCAAATTCAGATGATAATATATCATTTAAATTGTGGTCTTTAGTTCTATATCTTTATAAAATAATGTTAAATACAATATGTATTAGTATTATAATAACCATAATGATAAAAGTTTTTGTCTATGTAAATATGTAAACTATCATGTGAACAAATATTTGATGAATTGACATTCGCACAAACTTTCATTAAAAGCAGTCTTATTTGGCCCAAACAAAACTTGTTCTTAGTTAAGTGTAACAAAAGGATTTTCTTTAGTGGATAAGATCAAAATACATCTAACATTCTATAAAAACATCATTAACAATACTATCTCGATGGTTAATAAAAATATTATGATATTGAAAAATAAGATGGTGGTACCTCTTCTTCTAATTTAAAAACTTTAATATTGAAATGCTAATGTAATTGTTCTTTTGCATAATTAATATAAAACTGCTATATTAGCCATAACATAAGAGCAAATACACCCCAAATAGAACAAAAGCAACAAACAAACTACACAGAAGCCTATACAAAATCCAAGTTTTACAAAATTGTTCCAGCTATCTAAGGTGAGATCCGCAATTTTTCTCCTTTTAACCGTCCACCGGTATGATTTCATTCTACCTTTATACTTTCCAGGAGATGTGTTGATGTATCTATATACTTTAGTTCAAAAACCCTCTCGTCTCGGTTCTTCCAATAAAGCTCTAAAAACATTTCATAAATTCAGCCAATTTCACTACATACAAATAGAAAAAAAACGTAAATGGAAAGAACTACATTGATATGAAACCACCAAATCACAAAACCACTTTATTACCCTTCGCTTCCACACTTTCAACACATCCAAACACTTTCAACACACATCCAAACAGTGGTTTCAACCACTGTTTTAACCCAACAATGGTTTCAAACCTCCGTTTTAACCGAACAGTAGTTTCAAGCAGTGGTTTGAACAAATATTATTTCAATTTTTAAACTCAACTAAAACAAATTAATAACGTTAAAAATTACGATCATTAATATACCTTCATGATGATAGCATACGCATGATTTTTCTTTGCGTTGTGGCATTCATCAAATATTAACACCTTGATAATATCCAACGTTAAGAATCTATGCCTCAATGCATTCCTTAAAATGTCAGGGGTCATGACCAATAGCTGTAAGAATGATGTATAACATATACGTGTGTTCAGTTTAAATTGAAAAATAAAAACTACATGATACAACAAAGGTAAAGAGTAACACAATAAAAGTTTATTACTCAAGACTGCATTTGTCTGCCTCAGGGGTACTTTACGTATTTGATGATTAGTCAAAATTCTGATGAGATTGTATGTGGTCAACAAAAAAGTCAAATGTTGACTTGTCATACCTGATTCTGATCTCGTTGTTTCTTCCAATCAGCAGCATTCCAAAAATCAACACCTTTTTCACCCCAATACTCCTCCACTTTCAAATCAAGGTACTTTCTCACATACTCCGCTTGCTAATAAGACAGACAAAGCTTCCATTAGTATGCCTTAACCACATGTTGAACACATGTTCAAGAAACAACAAAGTCAACCGACATACCTGTTTGACCAATACAACAGTGGGTACCAACTACCAAGAACACAGCAATACACGGGGATGGTTTTTTCAGCAGATAAGCGTAGTGACGTAAAAGCATAATCGCGATCAACGTCTTGCCTGATCCCGTCTCCAAGAACACTATAGTGTTCTCCTTAATTGCCAGAGCTAATGCTTCTATCTGATAACTGCTATATTAGCCATAACATAAGAGCAAATACACCCCAAATAGAACAAAAACAACAAACAAACTACACAGAAGCCTATACAAAATCCAAGTTTTACAAAATTATTCCAGCTATCTAAGGTGAGATCCGCAATTTTTCTCCTTTTAACCATCCACCGGTATGATTTCATTCTGCCTTTATACTTTCCAGGATATGTGTTGATGTATCCATATACTTTAGTTCAAAAACCCTCTCGTCTCGGTTCTTCCAATAAAGCTCTAAAAACATTTCATAAATTCAGCCAATTTCACTACATACAAATAGAAAAAAAACGTAAATGGAAAGAACTACATTGATATGAAACCACCAAATCACAAAACCATTTTATTACCCTTCGCTTCCACACTTTCAACACATCTAAACACTTTCAACACACATCCAAACAGTGGTTTCAACCACTGTTTTAACCCAACAATGGTTTCAAACCTCCGTTTTAACCGAACAGTAGTTTCAAGCAGTGGTTTGAACAAAACAATGGTTTCAACCACCGTTTTAACCCCAACAGTGGTTTCAACCACCGTTTTAACCCAACACTGGTTTCAACCACCGTTTTAACCCAACAGTGGTTTCAACCACTATTTTCTACACAAAACACTGTTTAACCCAACAGTCGTTTGAAACATCTGTTTTATATTCTAACATCTGTTCACAACAAACAGAGGTTTCAAACATAAAACAGACCTTTGCCAAATACATGTTTCACAACAAACTTAATTTATACTATCTATTACCTAAACCGCTTTTCTGAACCACAAGTGATGATTGCATAAGGATCCCACATTCCATTCAGATTAGCACCAATAAGATTCTTCGCTGCTAACAGTTCCATTGAGATTAGCATAAGGATCCAACATTCCATTCGATTCGATTACACCAAAACTCGTCCGATGAAACAGGTGCCCACTTCTTCCATCCATCTCTACACAAAATTCAATCCCTAAACTAAATAATAAAAACGAAGATGTTATCATCCCATGAAATTAATTTGAACCAAGAATATGTGAGAGCACATACCTTGTTGTGTAGATCCTTGCAGCAAAGTGAGCACATGCTTTTATTTGACGCATTAGAGATGAAAAGAAAACGCAAATCAATCCATTTACATGTGCTACCTTTAAAAATATTATAATATCTGGGTACTCATCTGAACAGCTTCTGAACGGAATGCTTAGCACAAGTTACTGAATTTAGGCATAAGTTATCAAATCCACCTGAGAAGGTTTCCACGACAGCTCATATTACTGAATTTAGGCACAAGTTACCAAAACTTTTGGTTCACATTAATAAACTTAATTAAAAATCAAAATCCGTTCAATCAGTCGATTATTAGGCACAAATTATCACAAGTTCAAATCATAAACATAAAGCACAATCGGTTTAACAATTGTGAATACAATAAATAATTTTATTTCAACCCGCAAACCTTTGCAAAACTCACCTACATCAACAACTACTGCTGCTGCTGCTGAATCAACAACTGCTGCTGCTGAACCTCACAAATTCAATCTTCATATTCCTGAACCTCACAAATTCAATCATTTTGGTTTAACAATGGTGAATACAATAAATAATATAATTTCAGTCAGTCGATTATTAACTGAACCTCACAAATTCAATCTTCATATTCATGTATCAACAACTACTGCTGCTGAATTTGCCGTTGATTCGGCTGCAACACAACTGGAGCTAGAAACCCAACTCTCTCTTTCTTCTCTATTCATGGTGAAGTTGCAAAACATTTATATTTTCAGAGGGTCACGCTCAGATTAGGAGGTCGGTGACATTGTCGAGGGTTGTCAGGAAATGATATCACTTTGCATTTCCTGACAACCTCGACAACGTCACCGACCCCTCCAAGTTTTCCACCAAAACACTCTCACTGGTTGCTTCTTCAACAAACTTACATACAGCTTCAAAAACTTGGATTTCTTACAGTTACATCGCTTGCAAGCCTCCGCCTCTCCAGCATTTCCGCTCTACGCCTATAAAATTCAACCAAAACGTTAATCACCATTACGCTTAACATATTGAAACGTTATACACCGACACTATAATGGTTCAAGTAACTTGCCTTTTCTTTCTCGGGCTAGTTTGACTTTCACTTAAATCATCATTAACTACAAACCCAACCGCATTAGAAGCATCTTCTGCAACATTTAGAGCAGGCCCGACGTTGGGTGAATCCAATAACGTTGTCATCAATTCTAACATCACCTTTATAAGCAAGAACATATCTTCCTTTATAATAACTAATAACTAATAACTCTTAAGCAAGAATGTATATATCTATATATAAAACTGAAACTCATACCTGAAACTATTTCTTCTTCTACCACAGATACATACCGATGACACGGAAATCACCATTACCTAAATTAACAATCAACTTGTTACTCACAACCATAGTAATTATTAATTTCAATCAAAAACTCGTTCATCACCATTTGTAAGATCGGGGTATTCATATTTTTTTAACTCTGTATAAGATTATACTGCACAAATATCAGCTCATAACACTGGCGCCAAACATAAATGCTTTTTAACCTATTGAAATTAGCTCATAATAGTCTACCAAACATAAATCCTTTTTATCCCCTAGGTTATTAGTGATATATATGTTTGTTTATTAGCTCATAATCTACACATTTGGAGAGTTGCAAATACAATAATATTCAAATCGATGGTAAAGATGATGAATAAACAGTACATGAGGGTCAAGGTTCGGTGTAATATTCAACTACCTGTGCCCTGACGACTCTGGATTCTGGCATTTCTACACGAACAACCCAATCCTTTGAACTTCCATTAGAGATGCAGAGGAGTACGGCGGCGACGGAGGGTTGTGAAAGGATGAGCAAAATGAAAGAGAATAGGGATGAAAATGGTTTTATTGAAGAAGTTTTGGATCCATGAGAGAAAGAGAGTTGATCAGAGAAATTAATTGAAGAAGATGATATCTTATATATCTGGAGCCATAATTTTGAATTTTGAATTTGGAGCCATAATATTGAATCGTCACTTGGTTTTGAAGTTTGAATTTTGAATTTTGAATCATCAGTTGTAATTTTGAATCTTCAGTGGTTTGATTACAGTGGTAATTTTGAATGAGCAGACGTTTGGAATCTAACGTGGGCCAGACCTTTGGAATAATCAGTGGTTTCATTAGAGTGATGGATTTTGAATGGGCAGACCTTTGGAAAAGGTGAAAGTGGGTCAACTTTCAATTTTAAAGTCTTTTTAAAATTCAAATTACCCCCTTTAATTATGTATAAAACGGAATTATGACATCATCATTGACATGTGGCATACCTTAGAAGTTGACACATAGGCAGATTTACATCAGCTCATAATCTCTTATTATAGATAGTATAGATTATTGGATGTGGATGAATGGGGGAAACCATTTCTTGTTAATGGGGAAAGAGGAAGGGAAAGAAGAAGGTGATAAAGTGGAGAAGACGTGAATGTGATGTGGAGGTGGGGAGAAGGAGACCATACCCCCATAGTCTAAGTTTTATAATCTTGAATAATCCATATACTTTTAAGACAACCAACACTTCAAATATTTTCCCTAATTTCTCTCCACTTTTACAGCATTTCATCCATCGGTTCCATTACCTTCAGTGATCCCTAATTTCTCCATTCGGTCGACTGTAAGTTCATTAGTGATGGTTAAAAATTGAAATTATTGGTGCTATTTCACTTCAGATTGCTTTAATTTTCTTGCATTCTGGAATTTGTAAATTTGCTTAGATCGTTCATGAAAGTGTGATCAGTGATTTTACTTTGGGCATGTTTGGGTAAGCTTTTTGAAACAACTTATTGGCTTTTTGAAAAGTCATAAGCTCTAAAATGATGTTTGGCAAAGAAGGTGTATGTGAGGGGGAAAATCCAATAAGTCAATAAGTCACAAAATCCTGACTTTTCCAAGAAGCCAATAAGTCAATAAGTTGTTTCAATAAGCTTACCCAAACATGCCCTTTACCTTACTTTGTGCAATGGATAATGTAAAATATGGGCTCAACTTTCAGTTAGGTTTTGACTGTGTGATTTTACTTTACTTTTAGTAACCGCGGCTGATGAAAAAGGCCGCGGCCCGGAGTCGATCGAAGAAAGCTCAAGGGGGCTGTTATGAAAAATATTTATTTATCAACTTTTCTAACCAAGTTTTTATCCAAAATCCATTTATCAGTAGGCTTTGACCAGATTTTATTATCATATGACCCACTTTTACACTTCATCGGCTCAATTTTGAAGTATTGCATCCTCCTTTACCTCCAAAACTTATTTTTGGACCTTGTAGTAGACATCAGTCTATCATGGCCACTTGTCTAATATGGTAATAGTTGTGGCCCCTTACTAACATTAGGGCTTGCTAGAAGTTGATGTTTTGCAAGAAGCTTGTTGCATTAATCTCACTTAGTCATTGCTAGAATCATTGGTGTTTTGAATCATAAAAAAAAAAGCACATTTGAAGTCAAACTTAGAATTTGCATATCTTCACAAACAATTCTAAAACTCTAATAGTATGTTAAATGTTTTAAAGTTATATATAGAGAGAGATAGGATGGAAAGGGTGTGGAAACAAGATTTTAGGGGTGTTTAGAATAAGATGAGCCTCCCTCCCCTCTATCTCTCTCTATATACATGGATATATAGAGAGAAAGATAAAGTGGAAAGGGTGTAGAAATAAGATTTTAGGGGTGTGAGAATAAAACGAGCCTACATAAATCATATGAAACGAAGCTAGAATTTAGTTATACTTACCTTAAGAGTCAAGTCAATCATGTCACATGAACATGCATATGGATGTTGGATGCCATTTTTTTGTTTTTGGCTTCTAGGTTAGACTTTTGACTTTTTGAGGTCAACATACAGTCTTTTAGTTAGAAACTGAGATACATGTTACACATTCACCATTAACGTTTTTCCACAACAAAGCCGAAGAGATTTAAGCAAGGTGTATAAAGTTCATTTCTAATTTTAATCATATCAAAAAATTCATATACACGGTTGTTTGAATGCAAGCGGGTATTGGTATGGGCAGGGATCAATTCGGTTATCAGTTTCAAAGTTTGTTTGGCCTATATTATAATCCTGACGGCTAGAATTGAATGAACTCTTAATCCGTGTGATGGCAACCTTTCGGCTTCAAAATGTTGGCTTTCGGCTTACTTGGAATATCAATATTGTACACCAGGCACACTAGGCCAGTGGATCGGGCGTATAAAGACATATCACTATCGCAATGGGACGAGTGCATCATTTAAAGATGGACTTGTATTTTAGAGTTTGTAATGCAAAAATGTTATTGGGTTTAGTTGTGTGGGTCGGGTGGCGTAGCTTAGTGTGAAGTGGAGGGTGCAACCCCCCCCCCCCCCCCCCCCCAATGTTTCGGTTAGAAGCGTAAAATTTCCTATTTTTCGTCCGAAATTTTTAAAATTATATAGGATCGTCTCCCAATTATTTTGCCTAAATATTTATACAATATATAAATTGGGTCCCATGATTTTCCGCCCCCTCGGAACTTTTGGTCAAGTTCTGCCACTGATCGGGTTCTTCCGATTTTTATAGGGTTCATGTATGTTGAATATACCAGGGTTTCGGTAATTTGGACATAACTTTGGGGACATGTCCCAAGCAAGTTTCAAATCCTTTTCTCCCTGTAATTATTTTTGTAAATTTACAATTTTTTTCAATATTCCGTCCTCTTTAATAAAAAAATCCGATTAAATTTACGTTAAGGCTGACATTTCAATAAAAACAATTGGCAGGGAATATGGATTAAAATACTTAATTTATTATTTTAAGGTCTTCTATTTCTATTCCATGGAAACTAGGTTTTTACCCGCGCCGCGCGTTGCGGCGGCGACATCACGTCACACGCGTGACGATGATGACATTGATGTGTGGCGCGCCACGCGTGACGTGTGAATTTACTTTTGAAAGAAATAAACCAAAAAAATACCTTGAAGTGACACCAGCGATTCCATCCTAGCTTTGCAAGCTGATTCAATACACAATAATACAAACTAAAGTTAATTTCACATATCACTTTAACAAACAAAAATTAACAACAGAAATAACAAACAAACTGTACTGAATTGATGTATCCTAACTTAGCATCAGCGCAACTTCCATCACCGCACTGTTCCACCGGCACCGCCTCCCCAGCCACCACCGCACGCGGCGGCGCTAGCTCATCCTCATCCTTCCGCTCCTTCTCTCGTAACTTCGACCACATCCGACGACCAACAGAAAACGCCGATAGAGCCGTAAACGCTAGCCACAACCGTCGAGCACCGAATCCCGGTGGAGCGGTCCAAACAAACCCTCGCAACTTCGACCGGGACCCTAGGAACACGATTCCGGTCCACCGCGGCGTCCAGGCCCATCCAATCACAACTCCGAGTCATAAGCTATTCTAAAAGTAATCAATTAGTAGGAACATGACATTCAGTAAATAGAAAGTCAAGTTAATAAACAATCATATGGTAAACACCTGAAGCATTTGGGCAGTTGATAGTGAACGGTTGTGTGCAGTTGAGAAATTCTCGGCGCCTATTGTTCAGTTCTATATCTTAAATCTGGTCATAGAAAGAGAAACCCCTTGTTTATGAAGTGGCGAGACTAACGGTTGTTCTCTGCAGACGGTGACGATGACCAGATCAGTTCCATATCTACCTTAGCACTCCTAAATGGGTGAAGTCTAGAGGAGTAGGATTTTTTGTAGCAAACTAACCAAGCCCAAATTAATTTGGAATACATAATACATGAATGCCGTTTCAATAAGGTTAGATCAAAATTCATATATTTGGTTGATGAATAAAACAAAAAACATGGTACCCAATGATGTGAAAGTCATTTATTCTGATGCAACACATTTGTGATATTCAATAAAATTTGATTACTGCATTAGTTAGTAACAGACCGTCAAATGTAATGAACTTGTTAGTTATCTGTGAATGTGATAAAGAAATACGCTAGGTAGAATATAACATTGATGGTTTGAAAACTTCTCCTTTTTAAACTAAAACAGTGTACCTAATTTATATACGAAGTATCACTTTTGAGTCTTTGCCATGTCATTCGATGCAAATTTCTTGAGGGTTTTGCTATAGCGTGCATATCCTAAGGGCCAGTTTTACTACTCATACCTGTGATAGATCTTCGAAGTAGAAAGTAAAACACACGTGGAAGAAAATTTGATCGTAATATGGAGTTGAAGTTTAGAAATGAAGCGAAAGTTATGATAAGTCGTTTTTGTTACATTTTTTCTCTAGTCAATTAGTTTGAAACATAAACAAAGGCTTAATGTAAAAATCCATTTATTATATCCCATATTTCTGGGAGAACAAATCCATATACCCATCTATACCAGTTGTTGACTTCCAAAAAAAAAATCTATACCAGCTGTCATTAGACAATAAATCCAGTATTCAATCATGTTTCTTATGTTCTTCTCCATGACCATTCCGGTTTGTGCCCACATCCAATCTATATAATCAAGCTGCAATCGTTTGATGTCCAACTGTTATTTCTATATATGTTATAAAGATAAAGATTGACTCTAAAAAGTAATTTATAACAACTTTTAACAAAAAAAGAACCTGAAATCCAAGTTGATGAGTTGAGTGTTCTGGAAGGCCTTTTTCTTTCATTTCTTCGTAATATTTTAGGACTTCACTCAACATTTCATCTTCCGATGGCAAAGAAACCTTAGCCTGCTTTTTCTGACACCGATTCACCTCTGATTCCACTGATCCGAGCAACCTTGTACATTGGCGGAGGTCAACTACTCTATTTGACTTGTCAGCAGCCATATTCTACTCGCAGGAGCCCTAATCGCCGCCTTCCAACAAAAACCCCAAATTTGTTGCAACAATACTTTGGACCCAAGACCCTAATCGATGGCTACAAACTTATTCATGTCAAATTAATAACAAATACCTGCCGGTGTTGTGAATCGTCTCACCACCGCCTTGTCCGCCATAACTGATTACCTCCCCGCAGGTAATCTCGTAAATTGTTAGTGAAGAACATGATTGAACCACCACCACCGCTCTACTTGGTCGTCTACGACGGTTGGGAAGTTTTGAGAGAAAGCATTGAGAAGGTTGCAGAACAAAGAAAGCTTTGAGAATTTTAGCAAAACAAAGAATCATTGAGAAAGTTGTAGAAGTTTTGAAAGAGCAGCGTTGCAGAACAAAGAAATATATGTGAGGTGGTGTAAAAGGTGAAGGTGAGGAAAAGACAAAGGTTGAGGGTAGTTTTGTAATTTGGTTGGTTGAGTGAGGGCAGATATAGTAAATTTGTCTGTGCACCGACATTTCATTATAAGATTATATAAATTGTCTCTTTTAGTTTAACCTCCAAGTATTTATATTCCATAATAGGTCAAAATCAACATTTATAAACTCTAAATAAGTTCAAGCAAACTCTGGAAGGTGCATGGAAAATCCTAAGAAAAAACAATTTACGTGGACGTAATCAGTGACATATTTGAATGAATAAATAAACCATATTAGGTAAAGGTGAATTGACATTCCAATTTATTAATTTATCATGCAATAACATATCCGTATAGAAACAAAATAGATAAATATTTAAACGTATCTAATAAAAAAAATATTGCTGAAGTCTTTTTGATTTACCATTCCATCTCCTTACAAAATTCTGTCACAAATGGAGAAACCATACAAATGGTATTTTCGTTTAGTTCAACCATATAGTACAAGTGCTCCATTTAGAGTAGTGTTGTAAACAAGACGAGTAGGCTAAGCTCGGATCGCTCATTACCTATATATATTACCTATATATTAAAAAGAGAATTCAATGAACAATAAAATCACTAAGGGATGAGTAAATGGTATCGGGTACCGGTACCTGTACAAAATTTACCAAACCAGATGTATTTTCGGTAACCGTTTCGGCTCCGATATTCACCGGCTTTTACCCTCAAATACCGGTGTCGTGCCAATACCGACCAGTACCGAACCGTACCGTACCATAACAGGTATATTCGGTACTGGTACCCACTTTTAGGGATTTCGGTAACAGTATTTTCGGTACCGGTTGGTACCGAGCTCATCAAATCTTGTAGTAACGTAGCAATGCAAGTAATTGCCCTGTTTAGATTACTTTTCATACACACAGTAAGTAACCTGTATTTCGTTTGAATTAGGTTTTATATACACAACTTATTTTGCTTTCTTTTTTGTCTTTTTCTGTAATGAATGAATTGTATAATGTAAAATTAACTTGGATATTTAGATTATTGATGAGCAAATCGTATCAAATCCTGTAATCAAACCGGTATCGTATCGGTACCAAATTTACTATACCAAATCATTTTCGGTACCAATTTGGTACCCATCTTTTGGCGTTTTCAGAATCGTTACTTTCGGTTCGACACCGGTCTAGCATCTTACTTGTATTTATTGATTTTTACCTTCAAATACCATACCGTATTGTACCGAGCATTTTCGGTGCCGTTACCTAAATTCGATGATTTTCCGGATCGGTACTTTCGGTGTCGTTATCGGTACCGAGCTCATCCATATTTTAACGTGTTAGCACCGTAATAAATAACTGAACTGAAAACAACCGAGTTTCCAACATGTAGGACGTATTGGTCCTATTATTATATATTAGGTTATTTAAAATCGTTTTTTTAGGACGGAGTGACTATCCTTATGATACAATGCAAGTCACACATAAAAGCAATTAGAAACAGGTAATCAATCAAACACTAAATGAAATCAGATAGTTTAACAGTGTTTCTATGTATGGGCCGCTAGGGTTAGCGAGGTGTATGCCTTTTAATTTTACGTATACTAAGTTTATTGGTTTTACGTATACTAAGTTAAAGTCTAGTCGGAACCCGCGAGATGCGGCGGTAAACATATCACTTAGGTTGGTGAGTTTTGGGCTATGTACGGGGCGGTTCGGTTTTGAACCATAACCAAAACAATAAGTTTGTTCCAACCAAAAGCCAAATGTTGTGATTAAAAAATCTGATTACTCAGATCATAATCACCGAGTCTTCTAACACCCACCGACCAATTCAAATGCTAGTGTGCTTGTTTACATTAGAAGTCATCAGACTCATTTAACTTGTATATGCTATATGACGCAAATCAAGTGTTTGTTCAAATAGATGATTGTTGGTCATTCGATCCTGATCACCAAAAGTTACCTAGGTCATATGACCCATGTACATAAACAAAAAGATTCACCCAAATCCAACCAGCTCTATTTTTCAACTAAAAAACCATACTTTATATGGATAAAGGGCTTAGCCCAGCAATCTTTATGAAACAAAAAACCAAAGATTACACTATCTTAGAGGGTTATTTTCGTATAGAACCCGTCTTACAAAATAAGAAGTTCCCACTTAAAACATTTGTAGCACCCCATCCTATATTAGCAAACGTAACGGACAGAAGGCCATAAATGGCAGTCTTCCAAGGCTGCAAAATTGGACTTTTCAAGGACCACTTGATGCATTCACAAATACGCTCAAGGGAACCAAAGTGGGCAGTTATCAATCGCAAATTACAAAAACAGAAATGAGGGCCCGGAACACTAATCCACACCCCGGTCTTCTTCCACCTACATGGTACACGTTATTTGTTAGTTAATCAATCCTTTCATGATATATTGTATAGTACTTCTATTAGCTTTTTTTATTCGTAGCATCGGTGTGTCACATGAGCTTTATAGAGCATAATTAAATCACTAAAAAGTTCATATATTCGAAACCATACAAGGAATCGGGATTCATTAGACACATTGAATCTTTTTGTATTAAGTAATGAAATAATTGTCAATGTAGGGTTAGCATATTTAGTAGAGGCTTATGCCCTTAGAGGTGAGGCCCTAGGTTCAAACCAGGGCAAAAGATTAATTTAGAATTATTGGAATATAAATTTGGAGAAAAAAAAAATTAATGAAATAATTGAATGAACTAAAAATATATAACTATGTACCTTCAAATAAAAAAACGTCTTTATCCCTTCTATGAAGTTATTTAATATGATTGAGATGTCACGTAAATAAATTTGGACCGATTCAAATGGATGGAAGAGATAATATGAAAAAATCACTAATTCTAAAAACTATACGACAAATCAAATGTATTCTCTTTAAATTTAATATGAAATTGTTATGTATTTTTCCATAGTCAAATCAACAAGTTATGTTTATACAAAATTATTAAAACTCTGTTTCAGTAGATTCGAAATTTGTCTAAACAAATAAAACGGCTGACAGAAAGAAATAAATGGTTGGAAGACATGCTAAAACAAATAGCTAATAGTATGCAACTAACTCTACCACCTTCACCACCTTATGGTTCTGAGTCTGAATTTGATTCATTATATGATTAATTTCAAATGTAAGTGTGTTCACATCATAATAAACTATCAAAGTATTATGATTAAATTGTTTAATACGTACATTCTATTTTGTGTTTTTACCTACAAGTAATACATATATGATCATAAATAAGAAGTTTATGAATCATAATCAGTTGGCATGACCGGTTAGACCACACCGAGTAAAATGATAATGTGAAATGTATTGAAGAACTAACAGATCCTTCTAGAAAATTATAAAATGGAATTTTTGTTTTCAAGAAAAGTTAATCAATGAAAGTAGGGTGTGAATCCCTAAGTATTCTGGAATAAGCAAAGGATATACATATCCAACTTGATTTAGTGTTTTAAAAATCGATGCATCGTCTAAATGGTTATCAAATCCACAACCTAAAGTTTTTGTGATTAAGGCTTAGCTAATGTGATAGCAAGCATATTATTCCAGATTGATATAGTGATTTTGATAATAAATCAATTTCACATAATGATCATTGCAATACACGTAAAATTTCATGTAGTTTATACATGATTTATTGAGACAATAACTGGATGTGTTTGCTAAGTTGTAACACCCCGTGTTTTCAAAAGTCAAGATCAAGTCAACGACCGATTATACGACTTGACTATTAGTAGTTCTCTTTTTATGGTTATTTTAGTTGTATTATGTGGAGTAAGTGTCAATAAATGCAACAATCGAAGTATGTTAATCGCTATTCAAATCAACTTACGACTGTGAACTATAGGAAGTAACAATGCGATAAAGTTAACCAATCGATAATCAAACTATGCTAATCAAATCGACATCGAATCGAATCGCAACTCGAACTACGCATTTTAGTTACTATTATACGAGTGTGTGCCTTATGTGTTACTTGTGCATGTTTATTTATGTTATATATGTTGTGGGAATCAATCGAAACTCGAAACGCAATCGAACTCAATCAAACTCGAACTCGAATCACAATCAAAATGGTATGATAATTAGTGGAGAAGAGATAGTGCAAGATATGAGTGGTTGGGATTAAAAGTAATTTAACTAGGAAACTCTATCGTATCGAACCAATCGCAATCGAAATCGAATCAGCTCGACTCGTCGCACCGAACACTCAAACCAGGCGACCGATCGATCAGCCTACCAACCGATCGACCAGCAGTTCGACTGGACTGCCGTCCGATCGGACAGGCTGTCCGATCGAGCTGCCATCCAATCGGCCATCCATTTCCCCTTTTGGCAGCCTATAAATACCCCTGTCATTGTCTTCTTTACTACTTTTGGAAACCTTCTGACTGTCCAGCTCGTGCACACCACCTTTTCTCAGATTTCTTCCGATTTTGGTAAGATTTCATCCTAAATCTTGTACTTTCTTGATCTACACGCACTCCTACACGTTTCTACCTTTTAAATCTTAACTTTTAACCGTGAAATCATCGAGATTCAAGTGTTCTAGGATGATGTCATCATGAGTTCTTGAAGAACTTCATGTTTTTGCTTCAATCCACCATGAACAACTTGGATCTAACAGATTTCCATACAAACAACAAAGATCTTTCATAGATTTACACAGATCCGTGGTGAAAAGGGATTGAGAGAACGTTTTCTAACTTTCTTTCAACTCTTTTGCACTCAATATCCTCAAAACCGATAGAAACGGGACTTGTGCCGACTTACTACCCGATTTGTGGTCGTGTTAGCTCAAGGTCCGGGTTCTATACACGAGGTTCACCGATTTCGGGTTAACAAGAAACGCCGTCCTGAACCGTTCACCAATCGGATTTGGGTGGTTCCTGTCCGATCAGGAGGACCAAGTAATGACGAAGTTTGTGTGGTTGACTCGCTGTCAAAATACCTCGATAAAATGATAAACAATCAGAACAACCAAGTGTTAGACGAATAGGCTGATCAGGTCAGGATGCTGATCGATCGGTCTGCTGTCCGAATGGACAGCCAGCCGATCGGACAGTCAGCCGATCGGCTAGTACATGGGTCCCACACTTAGTCAATTATTTTGAAGTTTAAGTATTGAACGAACTGCTGTTCGATCGGACTACCGTCTGATTGGATTACTCTTCGAATCATGAGATACTTGACTTTAACACTTAATTGATTTTCAACATGTTCAATGCACTAGGGATGCCACCCGATCGAACTGCTGTCCGATCGAGTGACATCTCGTTGAGAACTTATTCACGCTGAAGTACCAGCCGAACGGGTTGTCGGCCGACCGTCCGACCGATCGACCTGAAAGGCAAAGATACTTCATTGTTTTCAAATGCTACAACGAAAACTTCAAAAGTCAAACCATCATACACAAACACATACATTCATAGAGGAAGAAACAATCCACTCGGACGGCCAACCAATCGGCCAACCGTCCGATCGGGTTGTCACTAATACAGCCAGCCGTCCGATCGGACTGCCACCCGATCGAACCGCTGTCCGACCCTCCAACACTTGTTTCCATTTTACGCGTTACTTATCGTTATGCTATCGAACTATTCAGGCTAACCATACTCGCTAAGCGCTCCCTTCAATCCATCAACCGCTGTGAGTATACTCGATCCCTTTTTGCTTTAAGCACTTTTGGGTGTTAGATACGTTACAACTATTCAAATCACATCAATCACACTACTCAATACTATTTGAACGCTAACCGTTAATGCATGTTATATGTGGCTTATGAATGCTTGTTTGTTTTGTTTACACCTGGAATGCTGTCTACCTGCCTTAGCAACGATAGTACTATAGTTTGGACTTAGCACCCGTTCACCTGGGGGTTGTTAAGGACAATTACTTGCATGGATTATAGTGGTATTCATGTATTGCGAATTGCCTCGGGCAGTCAACTCGTAGTCATTGGTATCGATGGATCTATGTTGATAACTAACGTGCCTCATTTCGCTATGTGTACGTGCTGGTTATGCGTAAACGAATTCGAACTCTATATGCTATTATCAAACTTGTATGCTCACCTTTACATTATATGTATTGACTTTATTTTAACGTATGTGACAGGTGCTTAGGATGCACACTTGCTAGGAAGTCGAGGCTAGAATAAAGCTTTAGAGCCCAACAAATAGTTGTCTGTAGTAAATGGATCAAGGGTCTCTAGAAGCAGATAAACAATTGCTGCTTTTAAATCTGAGTTGTCGAAATAGAACTATTTGCCTAGATTTTGTCTGTAATAATTTGATTTTCTTTTGAGGCATGGTATGGGACATGCTATTTTAAATTGATTGGTAATGATAATTGTTATGGAAACATCTGGACAATCTGTTTCGCTCAGTGCCATGCCCCGATGATTCCGCCATCGGTTGGGGTGTGACAGATTGGTATCAGAGCCATAACTATAGGGAATTAGGCAAGACACGACCTAGTCCGGGTTGGTGTCTTAGATACCTAGACTATAGTTAGGAACCAACAGACCGACTTATGCATAATCGTTAAGGATTATGTATAAGCTTACTACTACTCGTTATTCTCGCTTATGCTACACTATCACCGCACTCGAATTTTCAACTATGAATAAGCAATAAAGTCGAGATTAGGTGTGAAAACCGCAAACTCTCAACTAAAGTTGCTTGATCAACCCTCATTTTGTTCACAAACGGGGGGAATTATGCCAAATTAGGAGTGAAATCCATATTTTGATGAATAATTTCCTCTATTTTTCAAAACAGGAGCAAAATTGTTAAGATAGGGGTGAAACCCTAACCTTGACGACTTGTTCCGCGCTTTTTACAAAACTCTCACCAAAATCTCAATGGACTCCAACGATCTGAAGTCACGGTACGGCTAACGGGACTCGTGCCAAACGCCCAAGAATCGAGGCCAAAGCATAGTCCCGGAGGTTAAATGTGCACAATCGATCCTAGTGAATAGTTGAACCACTTTGGGTAGTCAAAGTCTAATAGCCGCAGACAATCTACATCTTGATTTTATGTGTTTCGATTCTGAGCCGCAACTGCTGACTCTGATTATTCATCGATTTTATGTGTTTAAATGTGCGTTTACCTGTTTATGTGTTTAATTTTGAAGAAATTACTCGATTTATGCTTTCACTTCGATCGACACATACGACACGCCTTGCGTTTCTATCTCAATACGCTAACAAATCGCTAAGTTATGGACGACCTTACGCTACGTTATACGCTTATACTACACTATTCGATATACTAAACGCGACCGCTATAGCCGAACGAACACAGACTTTGAATGATAGGTTTCTGTACTCTGACCGCCTCTGGTGAATAAATGCGTATGTGTTACTGTGATTCTGTATTTCTGTGCTCTACGTGCTTATGTGTCTATGTGATTATGTGCTCTACATGCTTACGTGTTTACATGCTTCTGTGATTATGCAAACTGTGTTCCTGAGCTTTAGTAAGTAGTAGACGTGTGAGGTGAGATTCGAATGCATTGTGTTGAGTCCTGTGACAATGTCTGTTGCAGACCATGTCATCTGGATCCCGTCAAACACTACTTTCTCGTCAAGAAAAGAGAGACAAACGCCTTGCTGCTATCATTGCTAAACAAGTAGCAAAGGCCGTGAGCGATGTTTACGAGAACGTCAGCAAATTGTCTGGGGAGTCAAGAACCGATGCTCCTAAAGCTGCCGCCAAGACTCCCTTTAGTTTCAAGCAATTCAAGGCTTGTGGGCCAAAAGAATTCTCTGGCGAGGGAGGTCCTACTGCATTATTCCAATGGTTTGACTCCATTGAGGTCACTCTACGACAAAGCGGTTGCCCTGATGACCTCCGTACTCTGAATGCTACCGGCGTTTTCCATTCACGTGCTCTAGACTGGTGGATGGCCGAGAGGAACAAGCGAGGGAACGATGTAGCCTACGGTCTGTCGTGGGACGAGCTCAAGGAAGTCATGCTGGAAGAATTCTGCCCTCCTCACGAACATCAAAAGCTAGAAGATGAATTTTGGCACATACAACAGAAGGATGGTGATAATGCTGCGCTTACTGCTCGCTTCAAACAGCTCAGCATTATTTGTCCTGATCAAGTCAAGACCTCAGACATGGCGATCAAGAAGTATATCCGAGCCCTGCCTAACTGTGTTACCGATTTCGTGCAAGCGGCTAAGACTAAGACGATCGAAGAGACTTACCTACTGGCCGCTGAAATCAACGACAAGCGGGTCAAGGCTGGTGTCTGGGATAAAACTTCGAAGCATCTGCATCATGCTACCACTGCCGCACCAACTGCAGAACCCACCTCATCGAGCAACAAGAGGAAGAACAAGAGAAAGAACAGTTCCAGCAACAAGAACTGTGCGATCACTGCTGCACCAGTTCAAGCTGTACCAACTCAACAGCGTCAAGTAGCGGCGCATGTGGCAAATGCACCGCCTGCTAAGCGTGCATACACTGGGCCACACCCGCTCTGCCCTACTTGTACCTACCACCACCCGACTGCCATCGCTTGTCGTTTCTGTGCTCATTGCAATATGTATGGCCATTTTACTATCAACTGCCGTATTCGACAAGCTCCTGCTCATCAAGCTCTCTCACCGCCCCGCAGGGTCAACAAGCTACTCCGGCACCCACAGTCAACGCCAGAGCCTGCTTCGCATGTGGCGACCCGAACCATTTCGCCAACATGTGCCCAAACAGGGTTGTGAAACAAGAGCCCCAGCAGTAGCAACAGCAGCCTCAGCAGCAACACCAGCAACAATAGCAACAAGCAGCACATGCCCGAACTTTCAACATCAACGTGCGCCAAGCCCAAGCCGACAACAACGTGGTCAATGGTACGTTCCATGTGAATGGTATTTATGCTTCGTGTTTATTTGATACTGGAGCTGATAATTGCTTTGTGTCGTACGAATTCGAGAAGCTCCTTAGTCGTAAACGCTCCAGACTCTCCTCGACATTCGATGTTGAAGTCGCTACTGGAAGAACCTTCGCCGTTAATTCTGTTCTCCGAGATTGTACTCTTGAGCTCAACAATCACATCTTCCCAATCGACCTCATCCCGATGCAACTCGGAAGTTTTGATGTCATAGTAGGCATGGACTTTCTTCGCGAAAACCATGCTGAAGTTGTGTGCTTCGACAAAATGATTTGATTCTCGCTCGCGAATGATGATTTATTGTGTGTCTACGGTGAAACTGCTTCGAAAGGCCTCAAACTCTTGTCATGTGTCAAAGCAAGCAAGTATCTCCGCAAGGAATACAGAGCTTTCTTGGCTAACATCGTAGTAGCGAAGAAGGAAAAGAAAGAGAAGAAGGAAGTGAAAGACGTTCCTGTGGTTTGTGAATTTCCTCATGTGTTCCCTGACGAACTTCCAGGGGTACCACCAAGTCGTGATATCGACTTTCGTATCGACCTTATTCCTGGAGCCAATCCTGTTGCCAAAGCTCCTTATCCACTTACACCGTCCGAAATGCGCGAACTCTCTAACCAACTCCAGGAATTACTTGAGAAAGGTTTTATTCGCCCGAGCACCTCTCCTTGGGGCGCGCCAGTTCTTTTTGTCAAAAATAAGGATGGGTCGTTCCGGATGTGCATCGACTATCGGGAATTGAATAAGTTGACTATCAAGAACCGTTATCCCCAACCCAGCATTGACGATTTATTTGCCAGCTACAAGGTGCTACATGTTTCTCGAAGATCGACCTACGCCCAGGCTATCACCAACTGCGCATACAAGAGGAAGATATGCCCAAAACCGCGTTTCGAACCCGTTATGGCCACTACGAATTCGTTGTTATGCCTTTTGGTCTAACCAACGCACTCGCGGTATTCATGGATCTGATGAATCGCGTGTGTAAACCATATCTCGACCGTTTCGTCATCGTGTTTATCGACGATGTCTTGATCTATTCCAAGTCGAAAGCCAAACACGCGCAACATCTACGTTTGGTTCTCGAACTACTCCAGGGGAATCAACTCTACGCCAAGTTCTCCAAGTGCGAATTTTGGCTGGAGGAGGTTCAATTTCTGGGTCACATTGTCAATAGTCAGGGTATTCACGTCGATCAAGCAAAGATTGAAGCAGTTAAAGGTTGGATTACACCTAAGAACCCGTCTGAAGTCCGTTCTTTTCTCGGACTAGCGGGCTATTATCGACGATTTATCGAAGGATTCTCGAAGATTGCTGTGCCGCTTACCGCTCTCACGCATAAAGACTAGCCTTTTGTTTGGGGAACTAAACAAGAGACTGCTTTTCAAACCCTCAAGCACATGCTTTGCAATGCTCCTGTTCTCACTCTACCTGACGGAAACGATGATTTCATTGTCTATTGTGATGCTTCCAACCTTGGTCTCGGTTGTGTACTCATGCAGCGGAACAAGGTCATAGCTTATGCATCTCGTCAGCTCAAAATCCACGAGAAGAACTATACAACCCATGATCTCGAGCTAGGCGCGGTTGTTTTTGCATTAAAGATTTGGCGACCCTACCTGTATGGTACCAAGTGTACGATCTTCACCGATCATAGGAGCCTACAACATATCTTTGATCAGAAGGAACTTAATATGCGTCAACGCCGATGGGTAGAACTTCTCAACGATTACGACTGTGAGATTCGTTATCACCCAGGCAAAGCAAATGTCGTTGCCGACGCACTTAGCAGACGGAGCTATCTGCTCAGCACTCATAATGTTCAAGCTCAATACGACCTCGAAACCCTCATCCGTGAAGCTCAGCATGCATGTTTTAACGAACGCACTCTGAAGAAGGAAAGAATCTGTCATGATGGAGCCCAGCTGGTGAGCAAGTCAAATTCCACTTTCTGGACCGAATTTGGATCCCTAAACGAACCGATTTGTGACAGATTCTGATGGACGGAGCCCACAAATCCCGGTATTCTATTCATCCCGGTGCCGACAAAATGTACCAGGACCTTCGTTACAAGTACTGGTGGTCGGGCATGAAAAGGGATATTGCTCTTTACGTTGGGAAGTGCCTGACTTGTGCAAGGGTCAAGGCTGAACATCAAAGGCCCTCTGGCTTACTCGAGCAACCCCCAATCCCTATGTGGAAGTGGGAGAGTATAGCTATGGACTTCATAATAAAGCTTCCACACACGTCATCAGGTCACGACAGCATTTGGGTTGTGGTTGACCGACTGACCAAATCAGCTCACTTTCTGCCAATACGAGAATACTACAAGGTAGAACGATTAGCCCGAATCTACACCGACGAGATCATTTGTAATCATGGGATACCTCGTGACATCATCTCTGATCGTGATGCTCGGTTTACCTCGCGACCGTGGGAAACATTTCAAAAGGCTCTCGGTACATCGCTTAATCTAAGTACCGCGTTCCACCCTCAAACCGACGGTCAGACTGAAAGAACGATTCATACTCTTGAAGACATGCTCCGTTCGTGTGTCATAGACTTTGGTGGTAATTGGGATAAATACCTGCTGTTAGTCGAATTCTCGTATAACAATAGCTATCATTCCAGCATACAAATGGCACCATTCGAGGCTTTATACGGAAGAAGATGTCGATCGCCTATTGTATGGCACGAGATCGGTCACTCGCAATTAACCGGTCCCGAGCTACTACAAGAAACAACAGACAGAATTTTCCAAATCCGGGATAATCTAGTGAAAGCTCAAAACCGACAGAAAAGTTACGCCGATAGACGACGCTAGCCCCTTGAATTTGACGTTGGCGACTACGTACTCCTAAAGGTTTCACCTTGGAAGGGTGTGATCAGATTCGGCAAGAAAGGGAAACTAGCGCCTCGATATGTTGGACCTTTTAAGATTTTGGAAAGGATCGGAAAAGTCACCTACAGACTCGAACTACCGGAGGAACTTAGTAACGTCCACCCGACTTTCCATGTGTCAAACCTCCGAAAGTGTCTCGCTGACCATGACTTAATCGTACCTCTCGACGACCTTCAAGTAAACGAAACGCTGCACTTCGTAGAGAAGCCTGTCGAAATCATGGATCGCCAAACCAAGCAACTCAGGTGCTCACGCATTCCTATTGTGAAAGTCCGATGGGAAGGCAAACGAGGCGCAGAGTTCACTTGGGAACTCGAAAGCGACATGAAGGCGAAGTACCCACAGTTGTTTAAAGAGAAAGTCTAGAGAGAGAAAGGTGATTCACGGTGATGTACAACCTCCAGCCTAATTTCGGGACGAAATTCCCTAAACAAGGGGAGGTTGTAACACCCCGTGTTTTCAAAAGTCAAGATCAAGTCAACGACCGATTATACGACTTGACTATTAGTAGTTCTCTTTTATATGGTTATTTTAGTTGTATTATGTGGAGTAAGTGTCAATAAATGCAACAATCGAAGTATGTTAATCGCTATTCAAATCAACTTACGACTGTGAACTATAGGAAGTAACAATGCGATAAAGTTAACCAATTGATAATCAAACTATGCTAATCAAATCGACATCGAATCGAATCGTAACTCGAACTACACATTTTAGTTACTATTATACGTGTGTGTGTGTGCCTTATGTGTTACTTGTGCATGTTTATTTATGTTATATATGTTGTAGGAATCAATCGAAACTCGAAACGCAATCGAACTCAATCGAACTCGAACTCGAATCACAATCAAAATGGTATGATAATTAGTGGAGAAGAGATAGTGCAAGATATGAGTGGTTGGGATTAAAAGTAATTTGACTAGGAAACTCTATCGTATTGAACCAATCGCAATTGAAATCGAATCAGCTCGACTCGTCGCACCGAACACTACCAGGCGACCGATCGATCAGCCTACCAGCCGATCGACCAGCCGTCCGACCGGACGGGACCGGACTGCCGTCTGATCGGACAGGCTGTCCGATCGAGCTGCCATCCGATCGGACAGGCTGTCCGATCGAGCTGCCATCCGATCGGCCAGCCATTTCCCCTTTTGGCAGCCTATAAATACCCCTGTCATTGTCTTCTTTACTACTTTTGGAAACCTTCTGACCGACCAGCTCGTGCACACCACCTTTTCTCAGATTTCTTCCGATTCCGGTAAGATTTCATCCTAAATCTTGTACTTTCTTGATCTACACGCACTCCTACACGTTTCTACCTTTTAAATCTTAACTTTTAACCGTGAAATCATCGAGATTCAAGTGTTCTAGGATGATGTCATCATGAGTTCTTGAAGAACTTCATGTTTTGGCTTCAATCCACCAAGAACAACTTGGATCTAACCGATTTCCATACAAACAACAAAGATCTTTCATAGATTTACACAGATCCATGGTGAAAAGGGATTGAGAGTACGTTTTCTAACTTTCTTTCAACTCTTTTACACTCAATATCCTCAAAACCGATAGAAACGGGACTTCTGCCAACTTACTACCCGATCTGTGGTCGTGTTAGCTCAAGGTCCGGGTTCTATACACGAGGTTCACCGATTTCGGGTTAACAAGAAACGCCATCCCGAACCGTTCACCAATCAGATTTGGGTGGTTCCTGTCCGATCAGGAGGACCAAGTAATGACGAAGTTTGTGTGGTTGACTCGCTGTCAAAATACCTCGATAAAACGACAAACAATCAGAACAACCAAGTGTTAGACGAATAGGCTGATCAAGTCAGGATGCTGATCGATCGGACTGCTGTCCGAATGGACAGCCAGCCGATCGGACAGTCAGCCGATCGACTGGCCAGCTGATCGGCTAGCACATGGGTCCCACACTTAGTCAATTATTTTGAAGTTTAAGTATTGAACGAACTGTTGTTCGATCGGACTACCGTCTGATTGGATTATTCTTCAAATCATGAGATACTTAACTTTAACACTTAATTGATTTTCAACATGTTCGATGCACTAGGGATGCCACCTGATCGAACTGTTGTCCGATCGAGTGACATCTCGTTGAGAACTTATTCATGCTGAAGTACCAGCCGAACGGGTTGTCGGCCGACCGTCCGGCCGATCGACCTGAAAGGCAAAGATACTTCATTGATTTCAAATGCTACAACGAAAACTTCAAAAGTCAAACCATCATACACAAACACATACATTCATAGAGGAAGAAACAATCCACTCGGACGGCCAACCGATCGGCCAACCGTCCGATCAGGTTGTCACTTGTACCGCCAGCCGTCCGATCGGACTGCCACCCGATCGAACCGCTGTCCGACCCTCCAACACTTGTTTCCATTTTACGCGTTACTTATCGTTATGCTATCGAACTATTCAGGCTAACCGTACTCGCTAAGCGTTCCCTTCAATCCATCAACCGCTGTGAGTATACTCGATCCCTTTTTGCTTTAAGCACTTTTGGGTGTTACATACGTTACAACTATTCAAATCACATCAATCACACTACTCAATACTATTTGAACGCTAACCGTTAATGCATGTTATATGTGGCTTATGAATGCTTGTTTGTTATGTTTACACATGGAATGCTGTCTACCTTCCTTAGCAACGATAGTACTATAGTTTGGACTCAGCACCCGTTCACCCGGGGGTTGTTATGGACAATTACTTGCATGGATTACAGTGGTATTCATGTATTGCGAACTGCCTCGGGTAGTCAACTCGTAGTCATTGGTATCGATGGATCTATGTCGATAACTAACGTGCCTCATTTCGCTATGTGTACGTGCTGGTTATGCGTAAACGAATTCGAACTCTATATGCTATTATCAAACTTGTATGCTCACCTTTACATTATATGTATTGACTTTATTTTAACGTATGTGACAGGTGCTTAGGATGCACACTTGCTAGGAAGTCGAGGCTAGAATAAAGCTTTAGAGCCTATCAAATAGTTGTCTGTAGTAAATGGATCAAGGGTCTCTAGAAGCAGATAAACAATTGCTGCTTTTAAATCTGAGTTATTGAAATAGAACTATTTGCCTAGATTTTGTCTGTAATAATTTGATTATCTTTTGAGGCATGGTATGGGACATGCTATTTTAAATTGATTGGTAATGATAATTGTTATGGAAACATCTGGACAATTTGTTTCACTCAGTGCCATGCCCCGATGATTCCGCCATCGGTTGGGGTGTGACATAAGTGTATGATCATGAGAGCAAAAGTTCATGTAATTCATATAATGCCAATATATTGTAATATTTTCTCCCCTTTATAATTGGATTTTGGTTAGAAACCAAATATGTCCATTCTAAGATTTTGATTGTGCGATATATATTGAAATTGATCCACCACGACGCACAAATATGGGACCTTAAAAGGTGATTGGGAATATAGCATTTAACAAAAGAGTTATTTATGGTTCAGTTTATTAATATCCATCTAAATGGACTGACATTCCCAACATTAGGGGAAGATAACAAGCAGTTTGAAAGTGAAAAGTGAAATGAATTATCATGTCATCTTGATCCTCAAACTATAAACTATGAACTAAAAGTTTAAAGTATAATTCATTTACCAATATTAAAGAACAAATTACCAGGCAAGTTCACTGACCTAATAGAGTGACTAAGTCACATAATCAACTGCTTATGCTCCAGTTATATTTGTGTCCCAAGAGGACAACCACATATTTTTGTAATGAGTCTATTGCATTCCTAAAGCGTGGTAGACTAGTTGATTCCAATAATAAAATTCCTCGAAAATTAGAGCAAGTAATTAAGATGGTCAAGTCGAGGTTATAGTAATAAGATCTCCTGAAGAGACAATAGACATGATGGTTCAAGAAGAACCTCAGGTACCTGAAAATAAAGAGATCTCATTATATTGTATAATGTCTATGAAATATATGGAATCGAAACAAAATCGACGTTGTTATACTTTTGTATATAATATAGCGCTTGAAATGATGAGGTTCAAGATTTAAGATCTGCCTATGAATGAATATTAAGAAATGATTGGCCAAAATAGAAAGACGCAAATAAGGCAGAGTTTAGTTCTCTAATGAAATGGAAAGTTTCTGGACCAGCAGTCCATACAACTAAAGTTGTAAAATATGCTGGATACAAAAGTGTATTTTATGCGAATCATGTAAAAATCAAATTAAGTGATATATGTGACAACCGGTAATTAATGGCTTCTAATTACGCAATTAACAAACGTTTAAGCCGATATTAAGTAGTGTTTAAGGCACGAATTAACTTAATTAGGATCTTGGTATGCCTGGGAACGCTGATCGGAGGTTACAGTGCGCGTACGAGGATTTTCGTGAAATCTACTGAATATTAAGCGATAACAAACTGACACCATACAAACTACTGACAACGCTGAAAAATACGAAGTTTATACATATAACTTATAGTTATGAATGAGGTTTTGCAAAATATTATCCTTTCAAACGACACAAAGCGCAAACGTGAACGAAAAACAAGGAAACACTAACACGCCGACAATCAACGATGAAACAGAAGCACCGGACTCGAATTATGTCTCGATATTAAAATATTATGATATATTTAGCTTCGTTTTCAAATTTTACTATCCGTAGTTGAAAACGGATCGCAAAACGGACAAGAAACGACGAACGGAACATTTTACGCGTTTTAACGCGACGACGATCATACGCGTTTAAATATGATATACTACACAATTTTTTTAGCGCTTCGGTTCCAAACACTTTATTTTACGACGTTTTACAAAGTTTGGGATTCAAAAACGGGTTTTCAAAAGCATATCGGGCCGCGCAAAATGGGATTGTGTGCCTGGGACCCAAGCCCAAGTGGAAGACCTAGTATATAAACACCTTTATCTCATAATTTTGGGTCATTTGAAACCCTAAACACTCATTTGCACACAACCACGTTCACAGACCCCTCTCACCATCTCCTTCATCTACACTGGTTCCTCTTGTTCCCGCTCTCTCTCTCTAGGCAGACAGATCACCGGCGGAGCAAGACAGCCGGCGGAGGTCTGGCGAGAACCGGCGGCACCGGGCGGAGCTCCGATGGCTGTGAGCGACGGCGAAGGCAACTTCGGACATGTTCATTTTCCGGTAAGATTCTGACTCTTTGTTCTTTGCATCTCAGATCTCCTTCAAACCCCCTCTCTCCAGCCGATTGTTCGTTGTTTCAGGTGGTATATGTGATGATGACAGTGATGATGGTGGTGATTCGGGTGACGACGACAGAGGTGGAGCCGGTCAGAACCACGTCGGAGAACGGCGACGACTGTGGTTGTTGTTATACAGTTTCAATGTCATCTCAGATCACGATTTAGTATAGATTTGTTTCAGGTTCACGTCGGCTCAGTTTAGGCACGGCTTGGTTCGAGATGCGGGTTCGGGTCAAACCAGTCCACGGTAAATCACGGTCAGAACTTTGGTTCGGGTGTGGTCAACAGCGGTCAACTTCGGGTTCAATTCAACGGGTCAGCGGCTCAGTCAAACTTTGGGTTGATTCGGGTTCGGGTCAAACCTGGTCAACTGGTTGACTCGGTCAACATTAGTCAACGGCAGATTGGATTCGGGTCAACCCAGTCAACACTTCGGGTTGACTGGTCAAAGCTGGTCAACTATAGTAAACGACTAGACTCGATGTATCTCAGTTCAAGATTCAGGTTCAGACTTCATTTTAGAGTTGTTCGGTTCAAGCCAGTCACAGTCAACGTTTCGGGTCATAACCGGTCAACAGAAGTCATAGATAGTCAACAGACGGTCAACAAGTCAACGCTGGTCAAACTGGTCAAAGATGGTCAACTGTTGGGTCAAACTCAGTCAATGCAAGACCCGGTAAAGTTTAACAATGCGTTGAACTTTCATTTATATACGTTATTTTAGATAGTTTACGCGAACCGAGCTCAACCCGATTAAACAACGTTTATACACTAGTGATTATTTAAGTTTTGGCGCTTGACAAATAGTATATATATATATATATTGTTTATTGACAATTGTTGAATCTTGACAAAATAACGACAACTGGTGTTGTCGGGGTCATTCCAAAAACAGAGGAAACTCTGTCCGTTTTTCGTAAACTTCGTAATACGAAATGTATTCATAACACAAAAACGACATCTAACGAGATTGAGGTATTTTTATAAAATAAATATAAGAGTATATTTATTTTGGCGACGCTTTACAAAACGAGTTTATAACATTTCGACAAAAGTGATTACAAGATAACAGAACACCGAAACTTATTTTGTATAAACATAATTTCTTATGTTTAATCCAAACATCTATTATTCGACGATTGTTTCAGATAAATAATATATTTATTGACAACGTTTACGACATCGAAAGTATATATTTATAGTATATATTTATATTTGAATATATAAATATATATATCTTAATCACTCGAAAACTAAGTCGATCTCGAGACTTAATTTTATCCCGGTCATAAACGGGATCAACTAATAATAGTTTGGTTATTTCAAACCAAAATATTAACACTACCTTAGAATCGTTGAGTTAACGATTCGGTAGAGCTCGGACACGTAGTTTAACTACTCCGTTCTATTAGAAACTAATAAGTTATTCCATGTTAGGAATACTACAGATGCACGCTAGCTACTTTACGTTCTTGGAACGACACTACGAAATCACACTAAGCTAGCTTTGCACAGGAATGTCAAGGTGAGTTCATGAACCCCAGTTTTTACTGTTATACATTTTTATAAATGTTTTCGGGGGTGGAAAGACATGCAAGTTTCGCAAAAGTACACAATATTTCGATGAACGAAAACTATATATATTTCTGAACCATTTCGCAACAGGATTTCAACGAACTCAAATGGTTTACGAATGATTTCAATCAAACATACCGGTTTTACAAAACGCGCGCATATTTACGAAACGTGCATGATTTTCTAATGGGTACGGGCGACACAGTCTAGGTGGCTCGACACAGTCGAGGTGGCTCGACACAGTCGAGGTGGCTCGACACAGTCGAGGGGGCTCGACACAGTCGAGGGGGCTCGACACAGTCGAGGGGGCTCGACGCTAACAATCGTCTACACAGGTTGAGTACTTCCTATGTCGTCGCATACGTTAATGTCCTCGCGAAACATTAACGATCAACTTGTTCATAGACGCTTTACATACCCATTTACAACACTAAAACTTTCATATATTCATAAGATTCATTTGATGGAAACTCACAAATACATGGATTTACAAACTTTGGTAACGTTTTTCAAATTATACCTAAGTAAGAGGACGCCCTGATCCTGCTTACAAAGGTTCGTTTGGGCTCAACCCATTCTCTCTCGTGCAATGCACGAAGACTCTCGTGGGCTAGACTCACAGTTCTCATATATCATGCCAAGAAAATGATTTTACTATATTTTCTCAACAACTTTAAAACAGGTTATCAAAAATATTTCTTTTAAATCTTTTCAAAACAAACCATAAACCCGCTCAACTTTATGTTGATTTTTCGCATGTTTCTTTCTCATGTTGCATGTTACAAACCATGGAATGGTTGGAATAGGAGAACCCATGGGATTTCGAGTACTTAGCGGGCGTTCGCATTCTAGAAGTCTTAGCTCAAATACTTCCGCTGTGCAATGAAGATACCAGTCCAGTCACGCCAGCTCTGATATTTCGGGGTGTGACAGATTGGTATCAGAGCCATATGTTTCAGCGAATTAGGTTTCTGTAGAGATACCTAGGCTTTAACCTCACTATCCTCTGAGGACTTAGATATCAAGAATTGAACACATATTGAACGCCTATGACTCGAATATGGGTTCCAACCGTTGCCAAAAACAATGAGTCAACTGTTTTGATTTTAAACATGCACAAGAGTTACGTTTTATACACGATACACGAAACGATTACATACAGTAAGCAAAACCTTGAGAGTTTTGATAACATGCATTTAGGACCTTTGGAGAATTCATGTCAAAATCCATTAAAGGTCATTATGTTGGAACTGCGACTATTAACTCGGGCAAATGCCATTATATTATGTCGTCTATGTTATCTCACTTACCCGAGCAGGTAACCTACGCAGAACGAAACACTAGTGCACAAGAATACATGAAACTCAAATTATATGTCAACGGATGTCAGAGCACATCACATTCTACTCGGAACAAAATGCTAGTGCACAAGTATACATGAAACTTAAACTATACGTCAGCGGACGTCGAAGTATATTACACACGACTTTCAAGGCAAGGCCTTTGGATAACATGATTGAGCACGATAACAACGATGCTAATCCCAGCAGCGGGAGAACTACCGACCGCGGTGTAGCACTTCGCCACGTGATCCTCCAAACGACATGAATCTCGCTGAGGTAAGGTGAAACAAGATTTCATAACTATCGATACTTAGTCTAAAGAGACTCACGGTTGTTGGCGCTGCAAAAGAAGTCACATACCTTCGCATTCCCCTTATTTCATTTATGGCGAATACGCTATGTTCGACATTCCATGGTAATGTCACCTAACAATCGGCTATCACACGAAATTCCAGGTATGATCCTCAAATTTCTTTTGTTGAAATTTCGACTTTTTGCATATAGTGAGTGGATTCTCATAATCCTACTCCTCCTAATGGTCATTGTACCACGAGGATTTCTTTTATAATAGCGAATACTCATTTACTTACTTCTTGACAAATTCGTATGCTACACATGCGTTGTTTGTTACGCATGTGGTTTCACTTGGAATGGTTGTTTTGTCAACATCTCATATATTATTTCGCTATACTCAATCTTTGGCGTTGTGATCTAGATGACTCGTATTATTGCAAAATGTTGACTCCTTGATATCGAGTTGACGGATTTCTTGGAAAACTCATTTTCTTTTGAATGACATACATGGTCTTTCATTGTAACCATGTCCAAATTCTCTTGTCAACACATGCATTCATTGTTGGAGTGCGACTAAACCAAGTTCAATTGTTTGAACTTGCTCGTAGTATATATTCAATTCGAGGTCCCATATGATGGATCATATTCGAAATAATCCCAACAAACACTTCATTTGCTTTGAACCATAATAGGCTTGTTTGGTCTTCGACTTCATTGAATCGTTTCTTTGATCACGATCACCTTGTGGTGGCGTTCTCACAACTTTGAAGCTTGCGCTAATATCGTTTGCACACATCATGTACGGATTTAATTATTTATTTATTTTTTTTATTGATATTAAATTCGCTTTGTTGGTTTATCATATTAAAGCAATCTTAACACAATCGTGTGTCAAGATAATGGTGCACAAATTTATGGCATATTCTAGTGTACCTTTAAACGGTTCTTTCAGTATCGATCGAACATCTTGTGATATTCATTGCTTTTCATCTTCGATCGAAAAATATTATTTATTTGTTTCATTTTCAATCGAAGATCCTATGAGATTTGTTTGAAACAAACTTTCGGATTTACTTCATTGAACTTTCAGTTGAATTCAAACACGGTGAACTTGTTTGATCACCGCTATTATTGAATTGTTTCGATCACTACGACACCTTGTGGCGTTGGTATAAACTTGTAGCTTGGGCTAATTATGATCGAGCGTTTCATGCAAAATACGGTGATGCTTGTTTGGTCACCGTTATCGTTGAATTATTTCATTCACTACGACACCTTGTGGCGACGGTATAAACTTGTAGCTTGTGCTAACCACGATCAATCGCTTCATGTGAAACTACGTATGCTCTTTGTTTGACTAATCACTCAAATAGTCTTAATGCAGCTATGTATTAAGGCGATGATACACCCGGTTCGGTTGTATTTCATTTCGGTGTATCCTTGCAACTCAACAATGTCAACACGTTGATTTTATCTTATTCATTTATTGGTTCAATAGTTGATAAATCATTTCATGGTACTATCAATTTGAGCTTGTTGATTCAAGTTTCAATCATACAACAACCAACGGAAGTTTCCGTTGGTAGTAAATTCTATTGTTTCAAAAATTGATTTGTATATTGTGAACGTTCATTTGGAATTCTATTGGTTGAAATTCCTCTTTTGTTGAACTTCGTAAACATAATCACATTGGTGATAGTATCACTACGCTTCGTTAACTTGACATCGATTTCTAGAACAAACTCAGTTGAACCGTTGGGTTCCTACCGACGCAAAATGTCTTTAAACTCACGTAATCTGAATAAGTATTGATTCGATTATGCGGTCATTCACTTGGGTATTATTCGGACTTACCTGCGAACAACACAACTATGAGGAGATAACATATTCTAAATTTCGAGGACGAAATTTCTGTAACAGGGGGAGAATGAGACAACCGGTAATTAACGGCTTCTAATTACGCAATTAACAAACGTTTAAGCCGATATTAAGTAGTGTTTAAGGCACGAATTAACTTAATTAGGCTCTTGGTATGCCTGGGAACGCTGATCGGACGTTACAGTGCACGTATGAGGATTTTCGTGAAATCTACTGAATATTAAGCGATAACGAACTGACACCATACAAACTACTGACAACGCCGAAAAATATGAAGTTTATACATATAACTTATAGTTATGAATGAGGTTTTGCAAAATATTATCCTTTCAAACGACACAAAGCGTAAACGTGAACGAAAAACGAGGAAACAGTAACGCGCTGACAATCAACGATGAAACAGAAGCACCGGACTCGAATTATGTCTCGATATTAAAATATTATGATATATTTAGCTTCGTTTTTAAATTTTACTATCCGTAGTTGAAAACGAATTGCAAAACGGACAAGAAACGACGAACGGAACATTTTACGCGTTTTAACGCGACGACGATCATACGCGTTTAAATATGATATACTACACAATTTTTTAGCGCTTCGGTTCCAAACACTTTATTTTACGACGTTTTACAAAGTTCGGGATTCAAAAACGGGTTTTCAAAAGCATATCGGGCCATGCAAAATGGGCTTGTGGGCCTGGGGCCCAAGCCCAAGTGGAAGACCTAGTATATAAACACCTTATCTCATATTTTTGGGTCATTTGAAACCCTAAACACTCCTGCACACACAACCACATTCACAGACCCCTCTCACCATCTCCTTCCTCTACACTGGTTCCTCTTGTTCCTTCTCTCTCTCGGTAGACAGATCACCGACGGAGCAAGACAACCAGCGGAGGTCCGGCGAGAACTGGCGGCACCGGGCGGAGCTCCGATGGCCGTGAGCGATGGCGAAGGCAACTTCGGACAGGTTCATTTTCCGGTAAGATTATGACTCTTTGTGCTTTGCATCTCAGATCTCCTTCGAACCCTCTCTCTCCAGCCGATTGTTCGTTGTTTCAGGTGGTATATGTGATGATGACAGTGATGATGGTGGTGATTCGGGTGACGACGACTGAGGTGGAGCCGGTCGGAACCACGTCGGAGAACGGCGACGGCTGTGGTTGTTGTTATACAGTTTCAATGTCATCTCAGATCACGATTTAGTATAGATTTGTTTCAGGTTCACGTCGGCTCAGTTTAGGCACGGCTTGGTTCGAGATGCGGGTTCAGGTCAAACCAGTCCACGGTAAATCACGGTCAGAACTTTGGTTCGGGTGTGGTCAACAGCGGTCAACTTCGGGTTCAAGTCAACGGGTCAGCAGCTCAGTCAAACTTTGGGTTGATTTGGGTTCGGGTCAAACCCGGTCAATTGGTCGACTCAGTCAACATTAGTCAACGACAGATTGGGTTCGGGTCAACCCAGTCAACACTTCGGGTTGACTGGTCAAAGCTGGTCAACTATAGTAAATGACTTGACTCGATGTGTCTTGGTTCAAGATTCAGGTTCAGACTTCATTTTGGAGTTGTTCGGTTCAAGCCGGTCACAGTCAATGTTTCGGGTCAATACCGGTCAACAGAAGTCATAGATGGTCAATAAGTCAACAGACGGTCAACAAGTCAACGCTGGTCAAACTGGTCAAAGATGGTCAACTGTTGGGTCAAACTCAGTCAATGCAAGACCCGGTAAAGTTTAACAACGCGTTGAACTTTCATTTATATACGTTATTTTAGATAGTTTACGCGAACCGAGCTCGACCCGATAAAACAACGTTTATACACTAGTGATTATTTATGTTTTGGCGCTTGACAAATAGTATATATATATATATTTTTTGTTTGTTGACAATTGTTGAATCTTGACAAAATAACGACAACTGGTGTTGTCGGGGTCATTCCAAAAACAGAGGAAACTCTGTCCGTTTTTCGTAAACTTCGTAATACAAATCGTATTCATAACACAAAAACGACATCTAACGAGATTGAGGTATTTTTATAAAATAAATATAAGAGTACATTTATTTTGGCGACGCTTTACAAAACGAGTTTATAACATTTCGACAAAAGTGATTACAAGATAACAGAACACCGAAACTTATTTCGTATAAACATAATTTCTTATGTGTAATCCAAACATCTATTATTCGACGACTGTTTCAGATAAATAATATATTTATTGACAACGTTTACGACATCGAAAGTATATATTTATAGTATATATTTATATTTGAATATATATATATATATATATATATATATATATATATATATATATATCTTAATCACTCGAATACTAAGTCGATCTCGAGACTTAATTTTATCCCGGTCAAAAACGGGATCAACTAATAATAGTTTGGTTATTTCAAACCAAAATATTAACACTACCTTAGAATCGTTGAGTTAACGATTCGGTATAGCTCGGACACGTAGTTTAACTACTCCGTTCTATTAGAAACTAATAAGTTATTCCATGTTAGGAATACTACAGATGCACGCTAGATACTTTACGTTCCTGGAACGACACTACGAAATCACACTAAGCTAGCTTTGCACAGGAATGTCAAGGTGAGTTCATGACCCCCATTTTTTACTGTTATACATTTTTATAAATGTTTTCGGGGGTGGAAAGACATGCAAGTTTCACAAAAGTACACAATATTTCGATGAACGAAAACTATATATATTTCTAAACCATTTCGCAACAGGATTTCAACGAACTCAAATGGTTTACGAATGATTTCAATCAAACATACCGATTTTACAAAACGTGCGCATATTTACGAAACGTGCATGATTTTCTATTGGGTACGGGCGACACAGTCGAGGGGGCTCGACACTAACAATCGTCTACACAGGTTGAGTACTTCCTATGTCGTCGCATACGTTAATGTCCTCGCGAAACATTAACGATCAACTTGTTCATAAACGCTTTACATACCCATTTACAACACTAAAACTTTCATATATTCATAAGATTCATTTGATGGAAACTCACAAATACATGGATTTACAAACTTTGGTAACGTTTTTCAAATTATACCTAAGTAAGAGGACGCGCTAATCCTGCTTACAAAGGTTCGTTTGGGCTCGACCCATTCTCTCTCGTGCGATGCACGAAGACTCTCGTGGGCTAGACTCACAGTTCTCATCATATATCATGCCAAGAAAATGATTTTACTATATTTTCTCAACAACTTTAAAACCGGTTATCAAAAAGATTTCTTTTAAATCTTTTCAAAACAAACCATGAACCCGCTCAACTTTATGTTGATTTTTCGCATGTTTCTTTCTTAGGTTGCATGTTACAAACTATGGAACGGTTGGAATAGGAGAACCCATGGGATTTCGAGTACTTAGCGGGCGTTCGCATTCTAGAAGTCTTAGCTCAAATACTTCCGCTGTGCAATGAAGATACCGGTCCAGTCACGCCAGCTCTGATATTTCGGGGTGTGTCAATATAAGTCAAAATTGGTAGCACAAGAATTTTCACAAAGACCTATGATTGATTATGAGAAAACGTATTCTCCGGTGGTGGATACAATGACTTTCCAATATCTTATTAGTCTGGTAATATATAAAAGAGAATTGACATGCGTCTTAGGAAAGTTATGTATCACTTGATACTAAGTCATATAAAATAAGTTCTCGAGAATATTATGATTATTATATAAATTCAGATCTGAATACATATACATGTTGTATATGTTATTGAATTGAATATAATTGGAACTCCCCATGAATATCCTAAAGCATTTGAGTGTTTAAGAGGTTAATTGAAACACCTTATGGATGTAATTATAGTGCACCAATACTCCAATAAACATACATAGAAAATGTGTACCTGGTTATTATTGAATCTCAATGTACACAGTGTACAAACATGGTACAATATGGATATTGGAGATAAAAGCAACTGTTCTTGATATTTTTGCATATGATACAGATATCTATGTGTTAAAGGGGCAAGTTTATATAGCAAAACTTCTAAGAGTGAAAGCACATGCATATTTGGATAAGATGTAAATAATTTTCTCATGGTTTGATAATCCTAGAAGAATTAATGATGTCAAAACCACAAGAACGTACTATATCAAGTTGACAAAATACGTATGGACTAAAATAGTTGGGTCGAGTGTTGTACAACTCGAGATATTCGCATAAAGAGGGATATAAGTTTGATTAAATTAGCCATGTTCTATGAACGTTCTACTTTTAAAAGTTCACTATATTCGCAATTTACAATAATGATGTCTAGGCATCATTGAGAGAAATTGTCGAGCTTTTAGAGGGAGAATTTTTGAATGACCTTGGCACGGTCTAATTATTACTCGAACTGCAGTTCGAGTATATATGTAATTATATTTTACTAATCCCTCAAGTCTAGAAGATGATGTTTGGATATTTTAGTATGGACATAGTTGAACCTTAAAGTATGTTAAAAGTTGTTAAGTCATTTGCTATAAGAAATGCATATTATCATCTCCTACCAAAGTAGAGATTCTCATTCTAGAAGTACCATCGTAAAATACATAAGTGCATTAATATGTTTTGCTAGCTATGTATGGTTATAATATCTTTCACTTGACCTTATTGTCATGATATAACCTTTGTCAAGCAAAGAGACATTGGAATGAGTTCAAAGAAATATTTCAGGTATAAACGATATTTGATTATATTTTACTAACCCATCAAAACAAGTTTGGTTAGCCTTGAAGATGCATGAATGTAACAAAACACAACATTGATCAACACAAAAGACTATACACATAAAGGAATGAAGTGGCAAAATATTAACTAAAAGATCTACGCAGAAGGCTTAAACGATACATAATGAAATCAGGGGGAGTATTACAAGTTGCACTCTTATATACCACCAAGATTTTTTTTTGAATATACTCGAGACTTTATTAAAGACAATCAAGTCGAGATGATATATGTCCAATCCAGCAACAATTCAACCGATCTTTTCACAAAAACACTACCTACAGCAACTTTCAGGAAACACGTTCATGACATTGGCATGCGTCACGTACTGAGAATGTGATGCCTTACAAATTGCAACTTAAGGGGGAGCTATAGACTGCACTCTTTAATGAGGCAGTACTTAATTACCCCAAAGTTTGCAAAGTGTCATCCAAGGGGGAGTGTTATGAATTATTGCATGTGGATGACAACTAGAATAATTCATTCGAATTATTGACACTATAGGCCCCACCCATTTTGTTTTATTTCTTTGTTTTCTATAAATCATTCAATATATTCGTTGCCGTTTATCTTTTAAGTTTTGATCAAAAGGAAATATTAGATGTAATATGATTGTGATAAAAGAAGAGAAGAATAGAGAAAGATATATAGAGGAAGTTTTGATCTCAATCTCTTAAGTTTTATAACAAAACTTAGTTTTTTTAATTAACCATGTTTATCTCTTAATTTTATTTTGTATTATACGTAGAGCTGTAAACGAACCAAACGAACACGAACAAGGCCATGTTCGTGTTTGTGTTTGTTCGTTAAGGGAATTAACATGTTCGCGAACTGTTCACGAACGCATACCCAACATAAGTTTATGTTCGTGTTCGTTCGTTAATAAAATTCAATTGTTCACGAATAGTTCGTGAGCACTGGTCTCGAACACAAACAAACGTAAGCAAATAAAAATGAACGCAAACGAACATTTAACTTGAAAATAAAAAAATGAAAATATTGTTATCATTAACCATTGGATATAAGTAGTTAATTACAATCATAAAATGATAAATCAAAACACAAGAAGTCTACCACACCACCAAACGATAAATAAAGTTTAACCAACTTAGACATAATTATCCCAAAAAAATGTCTTAGAATGTTCAAATTTTAGCTAACTTAGAAAAAATAGGGTTTCAAGTTTTCAATATGTTTAGATAAAAGGTTTATTATTTATTTTTTTAAATATAATCAAACGAACATATTACCGAACGTTCACGGACGCAGTCGAACGAACGAGACCTGTGTTCGTGTTTGTTCGCTAAGCTAATCGAACGAACATAAACGAACTTTCCGCCGAACGGTTCATGAACAGTTTGTTTAACGTTCGGTTCGTTTACAGCCCTGGTTATATGAGAGTAACTAACTCACACACCCTTTTATTATTTCTCTTAAATCTACACATACTAATTACTACAAGACTTAAACGCTTACCATTTAAGAAGAGACATTAATTTCCAACACCTAGATATATCGTGAATGCTCTAATGCGTATAGTTTAATTCCCATCACAATGGTACACTCTAGACGTGGCAAAACAAGCCCATACATTTTATTGTGGGTTGATGTGAGTATTTTAAATTTTAAGATGAGTTAAAATGGGCCAAACAAAATTAGTCACTGGGTTAGGATGAACCCAAGCGGGTCAGGATGGGTATGAGATAAAATCACTAAACTAATTACTACTCGTAGATATATCTATTCACAACTCCAACTTCACCAATCGCCGCCGTAGTACTCTCCCGTCGTGCTTCATTTAAAAAAAATAAAAATATTAAAAATAATAAAAACAATATTAAATATAAAATTCTAAAAAATTAAAAAAACTAAAAAATCAGAAAAAATTCTAAAACATCAAAAAAACTCTAAAATATAAAAAATCAAAACAATCAAAAACTTTCTAAAAAATCAGAAAAATTCTAAAAAAATCATAAAAATTCTGAAAATCATAAAAATTCTAAAAAATCCAAAAAAAAAAAATCAAAAAAATCAAAGAAAACTTTAAAAATAAAAAAAAATCAAAAAATTTATAAAAAACATAACAATGCTAAAAAATCTAAAAGGTCAAAAAAATCTAAAAAATAAAAAAAATTGTAAAAAATGAAAAAAATTCTAAAAAAATCTCAAAAAATAAAATTTCTAAAAAATAAAAAAATAAAAAAATTCCAAAAAATCATAAAAATTCTAAAAAATCCAAAAATTTTTAAAAAATCATAAAATTCCAAAAAAATCAAACAAACTCAAAAAACCCGAAAAATCTAAAAGGTCAAAAAATTCTAAAAAAATCAAAAAAAAAAAAAAAGACCTTAGGATTTATAGAATTTTTAGAGTTTTTTTTTATTATTTTTATAAATTTTTTTTATTTTTTTAGATTTTTTTTTTGAATTTTTTAGAATATTTTTGAGTTCTTAGAATTTTTTTGATTTTGTGGAATTTTTTAGGATTTCTTAATTTTTTTTTATTTTTTATAATTTTTTGGATTTTTTTAGAATGTTTATTATTTTTATTTATTTTTTATATTTCTTTTTATTTTTTAGAAATTTTTTATTTTTTATAATTTTTTTGATTTCATAGAATTTTTTTAACTTCTTAGAATTTTATTGATTTTTTACAGTTTTTTTTATTTGTTTATTTTTTAGGATTTCTTTAAAATTCTTATATTTTTTAGAAGTTTTTTGAATTGTTTAGAGTTTTTTTTTTATTTTTTAGAATTTTTTTGGATTTTTTAGAATTTTTAGGATTTTTTAGAAAGTTTTTTTTTATTTTTTAGGATTTTTTGACATTTTAGAATTTTTCAATTTTTTTAATTTGTTTTATTTTTTAGGATTTTTTAGAATTTTTTTGAATTTTTAATATTTTTTTTGTTTTTTAGAATTTTTTGATTTTTTTAGAAATTATATATATATATATATATTTTGTATTTTGTATTTTTTGTTTTTTAATTTTTTAATTATTTTTTCATCTTTACCCAAACTTATATCAACCTAACCCATTCTAACTCAAACCCGTCTTGACCCATTAACTATCCAACTCTTTTTTTAAAATACCCATCCTGACCTATACTCATTTTAACCAAAATCATCTTCACCCATTACCCAAACATATCCAACTTGCCCACTTTGCCACAACTAAGACAAACCTAACGCAAAATTCGCGAGTTTGGTTTATTATAGTAAGGTTAGTTTCAGGTAAACTTATAAACATATTAGCTAGCTGGTCAGTTTCGTGTCAGTCCGACTAGTTCGTAAGTTGACCCGTTTAACCCATTTTTTATTTAACTTATTGATGTATGTTTTAAATAACAAGGATAAGATGATCTAGATCCTTCTCTAGAGACAGGGGCGGACCTACCCTTCATGGTGGGTGGGCGGCCGCACCCCTTGAACAACAAATTTTTAGTGTTATTTTTCCCGTAAAATCCCGACCGCACCCCTTGGAAAATCTCGACCGCACCCCTTGGAAATTTTCAGCCGCACCCATTGGAAAAAAATGTTAGGAATTTATAAAAAAAAATTGTAAACACTGATTTAAACCCAACCCAATTCGGTAAACAAGTTAGCTCACTAATCTCTTTAAAAACCTTGTACACTTGTAACCCAACTACTCAACAAGCCCACTTATGAAGTATGCATTAAGCCCAACCCAACTAACTAAAACAATTAAAGAAAACAACCCAATCGTCCCTACAACTCCCGCCCGCTCTCCTCTCTCTGCTCAGCGAACATCACACCCCCACCCAGCGTCCCAGCCCACTTCCCTGGCCGATCAGGCAAAAAATTCGCCGAAAACGCAAAAAATCCGGCCACCAGTCGTCAACTACATCGAAATCTTGAACTTAAATAGGTAAGTCGATTTGCTTTGATGTTTTATTGGGTTTTTTCAATATATATATATATATTTCTTAAAAAGGCTCAAAATTTTATGTGTTTTGATATATTTTCGGGTTGTTCTAGTCTATAGTAGGATGGTTTTGTTGATTATATGATTGTTGATTGGTAAACAACAATTACTAGGGTTTGAAATTCAAAATTTTAAATTGAAAATTAAGGAATATGGGCTATGGTTGAACACTTGAAAATCCTTGTTTATTTTGTATGTGATAGGATTAGGAGGGAACCATGAGTAGAGAAGTTATGGTGCGATTTCTCAAGAGGGAAGAGGTTGAACCATTTTTTTTTTCGCCAGATTTTTCTAATTAAAGACTAAGGTATGTTTTAGATAAGTTTTTTTTTGTTCCTTTATTTAATGATTAGGAGAAATAGAAGTAGGGAGAGTTTGAACTTTGATGCTTTGTTGTTGTTACTTTACTTGCTTATGATGGTTTTTTATGCTTTTTACGTGTTTTACTTGAAACTTTGTTTGTTAATGTGATAGGGAGTTAGGAACTAAGGTTTGATTGTTTGACAATTGAAATTGACCCGATCTGATCCGACCCGCTATGAAACTTTGTTTGTTTATGTTTACATGACCCGACCCGGCCCGATTCGACCCGCTATGAACCGAATTTTTTTTATATAGCTAGGGATCTAAAATCTTTTAAAAATTTCCGCACCCCCAGGAAAAATTTCCTGAGTCCGCCACTGTCTAGAGACCTACATAGATGTAATACCTCAACACGTTAGGGTTGACATTTCACTGTAACAGAAGTCAGAATAAAAAAACACTAGTAATATTAAGAAATAATCTAAACTCAATAAAAACAATTGGCAGGGAATAGGGATTAAAATACTTAATTTATTATTTTAAGGTCTTCTATTTCTATTCCATGGAAATTGTCTCTTTTAGTTTAAACTCCAAGTATTTATTTATATTCCATAATAAGTCAAAATCAACATTTATAAACTCTAAATTAGTCCAAGCAAACTCTGGAAGGTGCATGGAAAATCCTAAGAAAAAACAATTTACGTGGACGTAATCAGTGACATATTTGAATGAATGAATAAATAAACCATATTAGATAATTCACATTCCAATTTATTAATTTCAGTGGCGTCTCTGAGAATTCACATACTCTGTTCGAGCTCGAAAAATATGCCCATATGCTTTAACGATAAACAATATAATTATGAAAATGACAAAAATTATAGTACCCGATAAACAATGCAATTATGATAATGACAAACTCATAGTATTCTAATGAGTTATATACCGTAATAACTAATAAGTTCATAGCTAACCAATGATTCGTGCAACCCTCCTTGCATTCTTCATAGCAAATTGCTGGATCAACTCTTCATAGCAACTGTCTAGTATGCTTAATATACAATTTACATCGTTATTTGCAGATTACCGCGATCTACCAATATAGGACAATAATCAATAGTCAATTCAATACGATACGCCGTACGTGGATACGGACAACATGGTTCTGAAGTTAACAACAATTAACAGACTAACAGTTTAAAAATTAACACTAAACCGACGAACGGGCCTTTTGAGTTCTGAATCTTCTGATCGATGTTCTTGTTCGCGTCTCTGATCGATGTTGTTCTTGTTCACGTCTCTGAATCTTCTGTTCGCAGCAGCCCAGGCCCAGCGATTCAGCGAAGTTCTATGAAGTGATGATGTTCGACTGTTCGTTACTCTGATGAGTTTGTTCGTCTCGTCCTTTCAGATTCCAGGAGTCCATGAAATTGCCGTCGTGTGTTATAATTTTTATTAAAATCATATTAGTATTGGGCCAATAAGCCTAATGTGTAGTGGGCTAAATTATAAACCATTAAAAAGTATTTGATAATCGGCCTATATTGGAATTGGCATGTGTTTACATTTTTTTTAAATAACATATATATATCGAAGTGTGTTATAATTTTTATTAAAATCATATTAGTATTGGGCCAATAAACCTGATATGTAGTGGACTAAATTATAAACCATTAAAAAGTATTTGATAATGAGCCTATATTATAATTGGTATGTGTTTACAATTTAAAAAAATAACATATATATATCAAAAAAAATTTAAATATCGTGCCCCTTGAAATCACGGGCCTTGTGCGGAAGTCCTCCTCACACACCATCATAGCCGGCCATGATTAATTTATCATGCAATAAAATCCGTATAGAAACAAAATAGATAAATATTTAAACGTATCTAATAAGAAAATATTGCTGAAGTCTTTTTTATTTACCATTCCATCTCCTTACAAAATTCTGTCACAAATGGAGAAACCATACAAATGGTATTTTCGTTTAGTTCAACCATATAGTACAAGTGCTCCATTTAGAGTAGTGTTGTAAACAAGACGAGTAGGCTAAGCTCGGATCGCTCATTACCTATATATTACCTATATATTAAAAAGAGAATTGAATGAACAGTAAAATCACTAGGGGATGAGTAAATGGTATCGGGCACCGGTACCTGTACTATATTAAAAAGAGAATTGAATGAACAGTAAAATCACTAGGAGATGAGTAAATGGTATCGGGTACCGGTACAAAATTTACCAAGCCAGGTGTATTTTCGGTACCGTTTCGGCTCCGATATTCACCGGTTTTTACCCTCAAATACCGGTGCCGTACCAATACCGATCGGTACCGAACCGTACCGTACCGTACCAGGTATATTCGGTACTGGTACCCACTTTTGGGGATTTCGGTACCGGTTGGTACCGAGCTCATCAAATCATGTAGCAACGTAGCAATGCAAGTAATTGCACCGTTTAGATTACTTTTCATACACACAGTAAGTAAACTATATTTCGTTTGAATTAGGTTTTATATACACAACAACGTATTTTGCTTTCTTTTTTGTCTTTTTCTGTAATGAGTGAATTGTATAATGTAAAATTAACTTGGATATTTAGATTATTGATGAGCAAATCGTATCAAATCCTATAATCAAACCGGTATCGTATCAGTACCAAATTTACTATACCAAATCATTTTCGGTACCAATTTGGTACCCACCTTTTGGCGTTTTCAGAATCGTTACTTTCGGTTCGACACCAATCTAGCATCTTACTTGTATTTATTGATTTTTACCTTCAAATACCATACCGTATTGTACCGAGCATTTTCGGTGCCGGTACCTAAATTCGATGATTTTCCTGATCGGTACTTTCGGAGCCGTTACCAGTACTGAGCTCATCCATATTTTAACGTTTTAGCACCGTAATAACTGAACTGAAAACAACCGATTTTCCAACGTGTAGGACGTGTGGGTCCTATTATTATATATTAGGTTATTTAAAATCGTTTTTTTTAGGACGGAGTGACTGTCCTTACCACGTCATTTTTATTTATGTTTTGATATTCGGTATCTGCTTGTCGTTGCTGACACGCGTTTTGGAGTCATTAAGTCCCCTTCGCAACGCGCGGGCGGAAAATCAACTAGTTTATATTAAAAAGCTAGAATATTAAGCTCAAACTTTTTTTTGTAAAAAGTATGAGTTCACTCATTTATTTTTTACAAATATATATATATATATATATATATATATATAATGAATAATAGATTTTAATAATCCAAACTATCAGCCGTTGGCCGGCAACGGTCCCAACTTAAAAAATAACCGGTATTGGTCCCACATTTTCACATATTGTAAACTAATGGACTTTCACTAATAGAAGCTTAAATTATTTTTGTCTCCTTATCCTACTCGGTTTAGTAAAGGTCCATTACTTTACAATATATAAAAAGGTAGGATCACCACTGGTTATTTTTAAAGTTGAGACCGTTGTCGGCCAACACCTAATAGTTATGATTATTAAAATTCATTATTCCATAAAATAAATAGTGATAGTTTTAGCACTGAAATACGTCCAACTTAATATATTGTTCTAATTCAAACTTAGTTTTTTTATAATTAACCATGTTTATTAATTTTATTTTGTATTATACGTAGGTCTGTAAACGTATTGAACGAACACGAACAAGGTCATGTTCGTGTTCGTTCGTTAAGTGAATTAACATGTTCACGAACGCATACCGAACATAAGTTTATGTTCGTGTTCATGTTCATTCGTTAATGAAATTCAATTGTTCACGAATAGTTCGTGAACACTGGTCTCGAACACAAACAAACGTAAGCAAATAAAAATGAACGCAAACGAACATTTAACTTGAAAATAAAAAAAATGAAAATATTGTTATACTTAACCATTAGATATAAGTAGTTAAATACAATCATAAAATAATAAATCAAAATATAAGAAGTCTACCACACTACCAAACGATGAATAAAGTTTAACTAATTTAGACATAATTATCCCCAAAAATGTCTTAGAATGTCCAAATTTTAGCTAACTTATAAAAAATAGGGTTTCAAGTTTTCAATATGTTTAGATAAAAGGTTTATTATTATTTTTTTAAATATAATCAAACGAACATATTACCGAACGTTCACGAACGCAGTCGAACGAACGAGACCTATGTTCATGTTTGTTCGCTAAGCTAATTAAACGAACTTCCCGCCGAACGGTTCATGAACAGTTTGCTGAACGTTCGGTTCGTTTACAACCCTGATTATATGAGAATAACTAACTCACACACCCTTTATTATTTCTCTTAAATCTACACATACTTATTACTACAAGACTTAAACCCTTACCATTTAAGAAGAGACATTAATTTCCAACACCTAGATATATCGTGAATGCTCTAATGCTTATAGTTTAATTCCCGTCACAATGGTACACTCTAGACGTGGCAAATCAAGCCTGTACATTTCATTTTGGGTTGATATGACTTATGAGTATTTTAAATTTTAAGATGAGTTAAAATGGGACAAAAAAAAGTAGTCATTAGGTTAGGATGAACCCAAGCGGGGCAGGATGGGTATAAGGTAAAATCACTAAACTAATTACTACTCGTATATATATCTATTCACAACTGCAACTTCACCAATCGCCGCCATAGTACTCTCCCGTCGTTCTTCGTTTAAAAATAATATAAAATATAAAATTATAAAAAAATAAAAAAATGTAAAAAATCAAAAAAATTCTAAAAAATCAAAAACATTCTAAAAAATAAAAAAAAAATCTAAAAAATCATAAAAATTCTGAAAATCATAAAAATTCTAAAAAATCCAAAAAAAAAAACTAAAATATCAAAGAAAATTTAAAATATAAAAAAATCTAAAAAATCACAAAATTTCTAAAAAATCATAAAAATGCTAAAAATCTAAAAAGTCAAAAAAAATCTAAAAAAAATAAAAATCAAAAAAATTCTAAAAAAATGTCAAAAACAAAAAATTCGAAATAATAAAAAAATTCCAAAAAATCATAAGAATTATAAAAAATCCAGAAAATTCTAAATAATAAAAAAAAAATCCAAAAAAGTCAAAAAATCCAAACAATCTAAAAGGTCAAAAAATTCTAAAAAAAAAAAACCGTAGGATTTTTTTGAATTTTTAGAGTTTTTTTTATTTTTATGAATTTATGATTTTTTTAGAATTTTTTTTATTTTTAGAATTTTTTTATTTTTTAGGATTTTTTATTTTTTTAGAATATTTTTGAGTTCTTAGAACTTTTTTGATTTTGTGGAATTTTTTAGGATTTCTTATTTTTTTATTTTTTTTAATATTTTGGATTTTTTAGAATTTGTATGATTTTTTTATATTTTAGATTTTTTTTGATTATTTTTGATTTTTTGTTTTTTATAATTTTTTTTTATTTCTTAGAAATTTTTTTGACTTCTTAGAATTTTCATGATTTTTTACAGTTTTTTTTATTTGTTTATTTTTTAGGATTTCTTTAGACTTTTTATATTTTTCCAGAAGTTCTTTGAATTATTTAGAGTTTTTTTTATTTTATAGAATTTTTAGGATTTTTTTTTTATTTTTTAGAAGTTTTTTTTATTTTTAGGAAATTTTTGACATTTTAGAATTTTTTATTTTTTAAATTTTTTTTGATTTGTTTTATCTTTTAGGATTTTTTAGAATTTTTTTGAATTTTTAAGATTTTTTAGAATTTTTTTATAGTTTTTAGAATTTTTTTGATTTTTTTAGAAATTTTATATTTTTTATTAATTTTATATTTTATTTTATGTTTTTTAGTTTTTTAATTATTTTTTCATCTCATCTTTACCCAAACTTATATTAACCTAACCCATTCTAACTCAAACCCATCTTGACCCATTACCTATCCAACCCTTTTTTTTTAAATACTCATCCTGACCTATACCCATTTTAACCCAAACTCATTTTGACACATTACCCAAACCTATCCAACTTGCCCACTTTGCCACCACTAACACAAACCTAACGCAAAATTATAGTAAGGTTAGTTTCAGGTAAACTTATAAACATATTAGCTAGCTGGTCAGTTTCGTGTCAGTCCGACTAGTTTGTAGGTTGACCCGTTTAACCCATTTTCTATTTGACTTATTGATATGTGTTTTATGTCAAAGAATTACCTGGTTGAGTCTCTTTCTCGCCGAAAACATGACTCTTCAATACTCGTAAATTGAATGATATGTGTAACATTTTAAAATGACTGATGACAAACACTTATGAAAACTATTGTTAGGTAAGTTCAAAAAGTATTTAAGAAAGAATAAAGCCACCGTTCTTGAAAATTAGTGGAAATATTAATACTAATAAAATAATTCAAATAACATTTAAAAACCTTTTCAAAGTCTTACGACCTGTTTTTTATTGAACTATAATTTTTTTCCTTTTAACTCATGTTAAATAACATATTTTTGAAAAGAAAATTATTTTATCCAATAAAGTTAGGAGAGAGAAATAATTAATTAAAAAAACTCATTTTGCTAGATATTTTTTAAAGTGCCTATGTAGGTAAATAAATTTTCTAACTACTAGGGATGACAATGGGTCGGGTTCGGGTATTGGTAATCCCATACCCATACCCGGTTATAAAGTTGTGTCCCATACCCGACCCAATACCCATCGGGTATTTGTCGGGTAATTACCCGTCGGGTACCGGGTATACACGCAGGTATCGGGTATACCCATTAGTTTGTTAAAAGATATACATTGGGATTTCGAAATACATTTTTTACTATTATAATTATTATATAATTTTATTTATGCAACTACTACTATAGATTAAAAATATACATTACATACATATAAGTTTTATCATAAATTAATAATAACTTTATAATATTTATACACTTATATGTATACACTTCACAACATACAAAATATAAATACTATTATGAAATACATATGCTAAAAGAAGATTTATTTTTTCATGTTATGAACATACTAAAATAAATCACTAATAGATAAGGGTTAATGGAAAATAAAAATATAAACTAAAAACTTCGGGTATATAGTTCGGGTAAACGGGTATGTGGTTTCGGGTAATCGGGTCGGGTATAACCTAATCCCATACCCAACCCATACTCGCGAAATTTTTTAAAACTAATCCCATACCCGGCCCAATACCCGTCGGGTATCGGGTATACCCGTCCCATTTGTGTCGGGTTTCGGGTATACCCGTCGGGCTCGTGTATTTTTGCCATCCCTACTAACTACAGGAAATGAGAAAAGGTAAGCAAACATCGATAATAATCAAAACTAGGATTGAGACCCGCCGCAATGCGGCGGGGATTCTTTAGTTATAACTAAGTCGATTTAGGACCCGTACGTTATGTTAAACCTGTCAAACGAGAAAAAATAGACGATGTAAAAACGTTCACCTACACACACACGTTGCGTCGTGTTAACTCGCAAAATTTAGAACGAAACGTAAAAACGTTAAACCAAAGACGCACGTTGCAATGTGTTAAGTCACAAAATTTAAAACCAAGCATAAAGCGTGTTGGTGCACTTGTGTCTGTACTTTGTCTGAAAAACGTTGTCTTTGTTAGTCCTGTAAGTTTGACCAAGTCAACCATCCTCCGGATTGACTTGGCCAAACAGTTAACCATTGTTTGTAAGATGTCTGAGTCGAAGGATGTGTCATCGAAGGATTGTTTATATCCTTCGATGAGCTCGAAAGATAAACCTTCGATGGATGAGCTCGAAACATGAACCTTCGATGGTTGAGCTCGAAGGATAACTCGAAGGATATCATCCTTCGAGGTGTATGTAAATCCTTCGGAAGGTTTCTGGTCGATAGATGATCTTTTGATCAGTCTATCTGATCCTTCGACCAGACCTGCAGTATTCGGGTATATATACCCATGTTGTGTGTTCATTTCAGTAGAGACACTAGCAACACTTGAGAGACACTTCTGTCAAGAACACACACACTTAGAGAGTTTGCAAAACAGATTTGTAAACATTGAAGCTTGTAACCGAACCTTTCATACGTATTAATACAAGTGGTGTTAATCGGTGAATATTGTGTGTCTTGTGTTTATGCTTGTTTCATCTCGGTTTGCATGCTAGCTTGGATTCCGCACTCGCTAGTGTGTTGGACATAACAAGGAATAAGTTATACCTCAACCTCCGAGGGACCTACAAGTGGTATCAGAGCCGTGGCTCTTTTCCTTGTTAAAAACCGGGTTTTATACAAGCTTTGGAGTGTTTTTGGACAAAAACTCACTTGGTTTAGCTTACGTTTTTACTGTTTTTCTCGCATTTCTTGTCATAAAAACGTGTTCTAAACTTCTGCATGTGTTAAAGGACGGGTTGGGTAAGATAAAAACTTGTTTTTAAGAACTTTGGTCATTTCCAGCCAAAATTCCGGTGACCGGTTTCTGGATTAGAACCTTCGATTTTTGGGTATATTTTATTGTTCAAATCTGCTTTGGTAAGAGAGTATGGTCTGATCATACCTTTCTGCCGAAAGTTTTCACCAACCCATCACCTTTTTCACCAACCTATCTACTTTGTGTCAGTGTGTCAGAGCTCATCGAAAGATATCCTTCGAAGTCGAAAGATCATCTTTCGGTCAAGGAGGTTCGACAGATACCCATCCTTCGAACATCTTTCGAAGTCAGTGAGTTATCTTTCGAGCCAAGGAATCTTTTCGAAACATACATCTTTCGGTCTACAGTTCTTTTTCGAAAGATAAGGATCCTTCGATTGGAGAATCTTTCGAAATCATTGTTCGAAATTCAACAGTGATCTTTCGAACACTGTTGATCCTTCGAACAAGTCTTGATCTTTCGATCCTTAGTCTGTTTATGGTTAACAAGTTGTGATTTTCAGGTATTATTATTCTTGATCAAAAATGAATCCAAGATGGAATAGACCGGTAAATACAGATATGTATTTTGGTACTCCGTCTCCCGCACCGGTGTCTTCTCAAGCCAATACCGGTCAATGGGCATTCGTATCAAATCAAACTCCAAGTATTCAAAGCATTCTCTTAAGCGAGAGTGAAACGGGAAGTTTGAATCGGCCTCCGAAGTTGATGCACTTATATGAATATCCAGGATGGATTGACAGATTTCATACATACGTTCTTGGTCAAAATACAGAATTGTGGTTGCGGTTCATCACAGATTTCGATCAAACAATAGAGGTTGCCGCATCATCTGCTGCTACGTTTGCAGATCTTACGGAAGATCAGAAGAAAGTCTATGATCTGGAAAAGAAGGCATATGCCATTCTTACTCAGGCGTTAAGTAAAGATATTTATCATCAGTTTGTCAGTTATAAGACAACGAAGAGGTTGTGGGATGCATTGAAGACAAGGGGCGTAGGAAATGAAGCGACACGTCAATTGAGAAAAGACCTGCTGAAGAAAGAGTTTGATGGTTTTACTTGTATGGAGAATGAATCTTTAGGAGATTTGACAAGTCGATTTAATCATTTGCTGACTGAATTGTCAAATTTTGAGGCCGTTACACCTTCAGCAGAGATTGTGAAAAAGTTTGCAGATGCGTTGCCACCTCAATGGAATACTTTCTTGGAAATCATGAAGTACAATGGCACTTTAGCTACAACAAGCTACAATGACTTTGTTCAAATCCTGGAAAACAAGAATCAGGAAGAAACTCTCAAGGCAAAAAGAGTTCCAGTGCCACAAAATCCTGAAATGTATTATGGAACTTCTAGCACTTCTACAAAACCTTCTTCACATGCTCCAATTCAAACAGCGTTTGTGTCTCACACTGACATGTTTGGCAATACTATCCAAGTTCCGGTCCCTCCAAAAACAGACATGTTTGGAAATCCGCTTGAACCAGTTTCTCAACCAGCACCACAACAACAAAGCCAACGAACTATCAGAGCAACTGATATGTTCGGAAATCCTTTACCTGTTCGATCTACCGAAGCAACTGATATGTTTGGAAATCCATTACCTGCTCAATCTACCGGACCAACAGACATGTATGGGAATCCACTTCCTCCTCCTCAACAGCAAGCGTGTTATGGAAGCACATCATCTGCTGGTCAACAATCAAAGCCAAATACAGTACGGCTCGACACCTCAAGCTTTTCTAAAGTCAGTGTGGAAGTAGCCAAGGAACACATGGAGCTGCTAAACACTTTGGTGAGCGCATACTGTGGATTAGTTGAAGGTCAGATTGGTAACATTAATATGACACAAGAAGACTATCAGCAGATCGATAAAGAGGAGATGGAAATGATGGACATCAAGTGGGCCTTTGCGAGTGCTGTTAGGCGAGCAAAGGATTTCATGGAAAGAACGGGCAGAACCAACTTGGAAAGTAAGAAAGACACCAAGTATGGGTTTGATAAGCAGGCTGTTAAATGCTTCAATTGTGGTGAACGTGGTCATTTCAAACGTGAATGTACGAGGCCATCTCAACATGGAAACCAAAATCCTTTCAGAGGTCAAGGCAACAGGGCAAATCAGAACCAAGGAAGGAACAATGAGCGAACATTGGTGCCTGTCAACAACCAGAGTCAAGTAGGACCATCTAATGCCAACCAGGCACTTGTGGTTCAAGTAGATGAAGGATGTGATTGGTCAATCCAGTTGGGAAATGATGCTCCAGATGGAACAGCTTGTTTTGCTGAAATTGTCAAGGATTTAAATCACGCCAGTGGTGGAGAATCTTTCGCCAATGGTGGTGACTCTTCTGAGGATGAAGACTCTTCTGGTTACAGTAGAAGTTCAGATGAAGAATCCTCGAGTTCAGGCGATGATCATGTGGATGAGACATCAAGTGCGTCAGTCGATGCTAATATTGATGAGCTATTGGGAGAAGCTGCAGCAGAAACTCAAAGAAGATCTATTTTGGTGGATCAAGCTGCTTATTCTTCGTCTTCTCTCCATTCAGCCTTTATGGCTAATGTCGACAGTTCATCAAGTCAGGTATGTGTCGATGAACCCACTTCTGGTAGCTGTGATAACTGTGATAGTTTGCATGTTAAATGTGCTGATTTAGAAGCAAACATGTCTGAGTTGCAAGGCAAACATGATGCTGTACAAGCTAGTTTGTTTGACTTGCAAGACAAACATGTTTCATTGAATGATAAGTGGTGTGAATTGCAAAGCAAACACGAGGCTTTGCAGGAGAAATATGATGTGACATTTATCCACAATCAGAAATTAACCGTGGATCTTTCTAAGTGCACAGAAGCCAACATGTTTTATGAAAACCATGAAAAGGAGTTTAAATCGGTAATTGAAAAATTAAAGAAAGATAAAACCGAGTTAACTAAAATGGTTTCCAGAAAACAAACTGACATTAATTTGTATATAACTCGTCTTGAGGTAATGCAAAAGGAAATGGCTTGTGTGAAAACTGAAAGTGAGGCGATTCAACTTAAGCTAGACAGTTATTTGAGTTCTAGCTATGTGTTGGATCACATCATTGACGTTCAGAAAGAGAAACGGGATGTCACATGCATTGGATACAAGAAATGTCCACCACCCGTGAGAAACAATTATGATGCCATGCCTGACGAGGAAGATAGAACTTTCTTTGTACCATATGTTCCTCTAGACGTTAAGGAATTTGCAGCTGGACTCGGATACAAGAAAGAGGTATCATCAGATTCAGATGTATCAGCAGATACATGTGTGTCTTCTGCCGAACCTAATCAGGTTCCTCCAGTTGTGATATACAGTGAGGATTCTGATTCTTCTGATGATGAGTCTGATGATACTGATTCAGCAAAGTCTGATGCGGTGATAAAAGAAGAGGACATACCTCTTGAGAATCATATTCTGTGTGATCCTCCTACAAAACCCGCTAAGACTGTTGCAATTGAGTCCTCGTCTGCAAAAGAGTCGGAGAGTGTGGATTTGCTGTACACTCTTGTTGGTGATGATAAAATTTATTCAGACAAAGATTTTCCTATTAAAAATGTTAATCAATCTTTAATCAGTAAAGTCTTTGAAAATTCGACAAATAAGTTCTTGGGAAAGACAGGACCACATGTTACAGTCACACAGTGCCCTCCTATCCCAAAGGCTGAAGTTAGAAAACAATTTGGCAATCAGAAATTACCAACAGTGCAAAAACAGCAAAATCATGCCAAACCAAAAGGAAAATCACCGACTCAAACTCAAAGGAAGCCGAATCAAAAGAAGAAAAAGAATGTGAACTTTGTGAAATCTAAGGGAACGGACAAAATTGCAACGTTTGAAAATCAATCTAACTTAGATTTTGTCAAGAAAGCAACAGTGATGAAAAGGAATGAACCAAGTTGTTCGAAACCTAGTACCTCGAGATCACAAAGTTCATCTTCATCATCGGCAAGACGACCACATGATACTTCGGGGTTTGTTGAACGAAGATCATGTTTTGAATGTGGTACAATTGGGCATATCATTCGAAATTGCCCGTATCTTCATAAATTAAAAGCCAAAGAAGATGATCCCCGTGACCAAACTGACCGCAAACGATCTGTTTCTGTAAAACAAGATCCCCGCCTTGTAAAAGAAAGGGAAAAGAAACAGAAACGCCAACAGGTCAAGAAAATTGAAAAGGCAATTAAAACCGATGTGGTTAACAAACCATCTGTTTCTGTCAAACCAGAAAATTCAAAAACTTCTAATAACCATGAAGTTAACATTTTAAAGAATGACACTGGTAAACCAAAACAGACCTGGAAACCTAAAACGGTTAAAAATTCAGGGGGACCATCACAATTTTCAAATCATCAAAGAATAGAAGTTATTGTTATTGATGAAAATGGAAGACCCAAGACCACAATGGCTTGGGTCCCCATCTCCAACTAATTGTGTGAGTTCATGTGCAGGGTGTTCCAGGAGGAACTATCAGTAGTCATTGGATTGTTGATAGTGGGGCATCCAGGCACATGACAGGCGACATGAAGCTTCTCTACGACGTCAAATCTATTAGAGGAGGTTATGTTGCTTTTGCTGGAGATAAAGGCGGATATATTACGGGTGAAGGAATGATTTCCAACGGGGTTGTTAGCTTTGATAAGATCAACTTTGTACAACAACTTGATCACAATCTTCTTAGTGTTTCTCAAATTTGTGATAAGCAATTCTCAGTACACTTTGATGCAAATGGATGTTATGTGCTGAAACCCGGCTTCAAAATTCCAAAAGAATGGATTCTCTTGTCGGCTCCAAGGATAAATGATCTGTATGTCCTTGATATGAGCCAAGCTATTACTACGTCTGCACAAGCAACTTGTTTCGTTTCCAAAGCCACAGAAAAAGACTCAATCTCTTGGCACAGACGAATGGGTCACATTCACTTACGCAAAATGAATCATTTGGTGTCAAATGAATTGGTGAATGGTGTTCATCTTAAAAACTTTCATCTTCAAGACATCTGTGTCTCGTGCCAGAAAGGAAAACAAACGAAGAAGCGACATCCTACAAAGAAAATCAACACGGTGGCTGTTCCTCTTGAACGTTTGCACATGGATTTGTTCGGTCCTGTCAAGCACAAAAGTATTAGGAATGATCAATACTGCCTTGTGATAACTGATGATTATTCAAGATTTTCTTGGGTGGCGTTCATGGCACATAAGAGTGAAACCTTCGGTATTATCAAAAACTTGATCATTCAGATTGAGAATCTCTATAAGTTGAAGGTTAGGCGGATACGTAGCGACAATGGTACTGAATTCAAAAATCATGCCATGGCGGAGTTTTGCACTTCAAAAGGTATTCTTCACGAATTTAGTGCAGCCTATACTCCTCAACAGAATGGCGTCGCTGAACGTAAGAACCGCACATTGATCGAGACTGCTAGGACTATGTTGGTAGAGTCACAATTGCCGATTCCATTCTGGACTGAAGCTGTGGCCTCTGCATGTTATACGTTGAACCGAGTCCTTACGGTCAAAAGGCACAACAAGACCTGTTTTGAGCTTATTAACAAACGGAAACCAGATTTGTCATATCTTGAACCGTTTGGAGCTCCGTGCACAATGATCGATCCTAATGGAAAGTTTGGGGCAAGAGCCATTGAGGGATACTTTCTTGGGTATTCCACCCCAAACTTAAGAGTCTGGAATCTAGAGACTAAAAAGGTCGAGGAATGGTCTGAAGTCAGAGTACAAAGGCACACTTTACCAGTCAGAAATCCAGGTCAGCCTTGGATGTTTGAGTACGATGACTTTTTCAATTCGATCAATGTTGAAGCAGTTGAAGAAAATGCTGCAGCAAGGATGTTTTTCGAGAGTGACAATGCAACAGATTCACCGTTGGTTCGTCCAATTATTGTCAATCAAGAACCATCTTCGGTGAACAATAATGCTCTCGACAATGAGGATTTTCACGATGCTACCGAATTGAACGAATCTTCAGAGGATGATGAATTTCTCGATGCAGATCAAGAAGCTCCAACCACAGCAGTTCATGGTACTTCAGAAGGTACTCCTCCAGTGGGCGTCCCTGGAACAGCTGAAGCTACTGCATCATCCTCTTCGTCAATTCCGGGCATTGAATTAGTTGTTGATCTCAATCTCAACAATCTGGGTACAAACATTTCAGTTCAAGATAATCCAGAAACAAGGATTCACAATACCCATCCTCAACAAAACATCATCGAAAATGTTCAAAGTGGCGTTCAAACAAGAAACATGTTGCGGAACAACAACAATGCAGGCTTGTATGCGGCGATTAGAGAATCTGGTCAACAAAACGATTGGTCCTTCGCGTGTTATGTTTCACAGGAAGAGCCAAGAACTTGGAAAGAAGCTTTGAAAGATAACTCATGGGTTGAAGCAATGCAGGAAGAACTGCAACAATTCCAGAAGCTTGGTGTCTGGAAACTCGTAGAGAAACCTGCTGGTTACAAGAAGATTGGTACCCGTTGGGTGTTTAAATGCAAAAAGGATGACCGTGGAATCGTTATTCGAAACAAAGCAAGGCTAGTCGTTCAAGGTTTTCGTCAGATAGAAGGGATCGACTACAACGAAGTTTATGCACCTGTTGCACGTCTAGAAACAATTCGGATATTTCTGGCTTATGCCTCATTCAAAGGTTTCAAGGTATACCAGATGGACGTGAAAAGTGCATTCTTACATGGTGTGGTGGAAGAAGAGGTGTACGTCGAACAGCCTCCAGGTTTTGAAGATCCTATCCATCCCGATCGGGTTTGGTTGCTCAACAAAGCTCTCTATGGTCTTCATCAAGCACCGCGAGCTTGGTACGCAACCTTATCTAATTATCTGCTGGAGAATGGATTTCGCAGAGGTCTTATCGATTGTACTCTTTTCGTCAAATAACAAGATGGAGATCTTCTACTGGTACAGGTATACGTTGATGATATTATTTTTGGTTCTACTAATGATGTGTTGTGTAGGAATTTCGAGCGCATTATGCAGGATAAATTCGAGATGAGTGCTATGGGGGAAATGACTTTCTTTTTGGGCCTATAAGTACAACAAACTGAGTCTGGGATATTCATCCATCAGACTAAATATGTTGGTGACATCTTGAGCCGGTTCCAGATGTCTGATGCAACGCCCATCGGTACCCCATTACCGCAAAATCACGGAATTACTCCAGACTTGAAGGGTCAAGATGTTAGCCCCTCACACTACCGCGCGATGATCGGATCTCTTATGTACCTCACAGCATCAAGACCAGATATAATGTACCCAACGTGCCTGCTTGCCAGATATCAAGTCAACCCGAAGGCCTCACATCTTGCAGCTGTAAAAAGGATTTTTCGTTATTTGAAGGGTTGCCCTGACACCGGTCTATGGTACCCTAGGGATAATAACTTTGACTTGATCGCATTCAGTGATTCTGATTTTGGCGGATGCAAAATCGACGGCAAATCCACAACGGCTGGATGTCAGTTTTTGGGAAATCGCCTAGTCACATGGCAGTGCAAGAAGCAGACGTGCGTCGCTACATCAACATGCGAAGCTGAATACATTGCTGCCTCAAGTTGTTGCTCCCAAGTCCTGTGGATCCAACAACAAATGCGCGACTACGGTTTTGAATTCCTAACTACTCCTATTTACGTTGATAATTCTGCTGCCTTACAGATCACTAAAAATCCTGTGCAGCATTCAAAGACTAAGCACATCGACATTAAGTATCACTTCATACGTGATTGCTTTGAGAAAAGGCTAATCGATGTTGCTTACGTCCACACTGATGACCAACGTGCCGACCTTTTTACCAAAGCATTTGACAAATCAAGATTTGACTATTTATTATTGGTGAACGGCATTAAGGTCAAGCAAGAGTAAAACCAACATCGGAAAATCATTTTTGTAAATACCTTTGTGTTTTAAATTTGTCTTAGTTTATTGATTTTAGGGGGAGTAAATCCAAAAATTTGAAAATCCAAAAACATCGAAAAATTTCAAAAACACAAAAACAATAGAAAAACAAAAATGAGTTTCCTGGCGAGCAAAAGAGAAAATGATAGTACATCAGTGGTCTATCCAAACCTCTTTAAACCTAAACTGAAAAACGATAAGCAGCTCTATATAAGATGTATCGGTAGGCTCACAATCATTTTAAAGTGTGCAGGGTGATATAAATTTAAATCGACTGAAGACTTGGTGGGAACCATTCATTGGCATATGGTCTTAGTACCGAAATTTCGTTTGAGAGATTGCCGAGGTTCTGAGATATTCGGTCTTTATGCTGCTTATCATCTGGGTATCATGGTTGTATCTTTTACCGAAAAATAACGGGGACGCAAGTCTAGATCTTCCATGATACCATACATACGTGTACATACTGCATTCGACCTCAATAAGTGATAAACAATCACATGTCCCTCAAAATAAGTGATAAAATATCACATTTTTCCGGGAGTCAAGTTCGTCTCTCTGCTGTACGAAAGTACTGACCTGTTCACGGACTTGCTCCTGTGCCCTCATGCATCGAAAATCAAGTTCCTCATCAATAAGTGATTCTATCACATAGGGCTTGTTTTCAAATCAAAATAAGTGAGAATCTCACATCATATACGGTCAAACAGATGATAATCGGTATACTCACCGGTAAGATGAACCCTCGTGCATACCTTGATACGGGAATGTGTCGTGATGTGGATGAACACCGGTCGGTAAGTATAAATCATACCTTAACGTATCCCCTCGCCATGATTACAAATGATAAGTTGAGTTTATGTGGACAACAATACCGATAATCGTTATAGGATGCTTATCTTAATGTTAACTAAAAGAACAACAAGAGCGTTTTGACTTGACCGTACACTGATATGATTCTCTTACCCTCGAAACTCGCAAAAAGAATGTCAGTAAATATTTATTTAATGCTTTCAGTTTCTGCATCTTTGTATATATTTATTTACTGCTTTCAGTCTTTAAATTTCAAATATTCAAAATACCAAAAAGATTTTAGGTGTGTTTTAATATAAACTTTCTAAAAGCCAAAAAGATTTTATTTCTATCTTATTTTCGATCGTACGATGTTGGAGCTCGAGTCTTCGTTACCTGAAACCTGAACGAAAACCGAATTGACTAAATCTTCATAAACGGTCGAAATTTGCAAGTTTTGAAAGTTAAAAACTGAAATTGATAAATTTTATTAAAACTTTCAAACTGTTGGACGGTAGTTGTTTGAACAATGGTCACACGTGTGTTGTTTGTTTATGCTAACTATATTCCAAGCAGTTGTTCTCATTACGCGTTTAGATTTCTTGCATGTGCAGATTCTAAAGGCAAGGAGAACATGGTCGATGACAAAGCTTCGGAATGAAGACACGACGTGAAGGCACTCAAGTGATGAAGATGATCGAGTTGCCGCTGACCATCATCAATTCCACAAGGATCTCAATTCATAAAGAACAAGTATTTCACGAGCATAACTCAAGGGGGAGCTTATGTTAAGGGGGAGTTTGTCAACACACTTCCTACATGAAACGGGGAGTTTGTTGGTACACTTTCTGCTTTCAAGACGTGAAGACTTTAAAGATCCTCCGACATTGAAGACTTGAAAGGACGTCAAAGACTTGAAGACACAAAGATCGAGACAAAGATCAAGTTATAAAGATCGAGACAAAAGACTTGAAAGGACGTCAAAGACTTGAAGACACAAAGATCGAGACAAAGATCAAGTTATAAAGATCGAGACAAAGCTACAGCCAAGGGGGAGTTTGTTGGTGCACTTGTGTCTGTACTTTGTCTGAAAAACGTTGTCTTTGTTAGTCCTGTAAGTTTGACCAAGTCAACCATCCTCCGGATTGACTTGGCCAAACAGTAAACCATTGTTTGTAAGATGTCTGAGTCGAAGGATGTGTCATCGAAGGATTGTTTATATCCTTCGATGAGCTCGAAAGATAAACCTTCGATGGATGAGCTCGAAACATGAACCTTCGATGGTTGAGCTCGAAGGATAACTCGAAGGATATCATCCTTCGAGGTGTATGTGAATCCTTCGGAAGGTTTCTGGTCGATAGATGATCTTTCGATCAGTCTATCTGATCCTTCGACCAGACCTGCAGTATTCGGGTATATATACCCATGTTGTGTGTTCATTTCAGTAGAGACACTAGCAACACTTGAGAGACACTTCTGTCAAGAACACACACACTTAGAGAGTTTGCAAAACAGATTTGTAAACATTGAAGCTTGTAACCGAACCTTTCATACGTATTAATACAAGTGGTGTTAATCGGTGAATATTGTGTGTCTTGTGTTTATGCTTGTTTCATCTCGGTTTGCATGCTAGCTTGGATTCCGCACTCGCTAGTGTGTTGGACATAACAAGGAATAGGTTATACCTCAACCTCCGAGGGACCTACAAAGCGAAAAATTTGCGTAAAATGAAAACTATAAAGGACCAAAGTTGAAAGTAAAAAAGTTATGAGGATAGATTGCAAAAGATAAAAAGTTTTAGGTTAAAAGTAAACAAACAAATAGTTTTGGGTTAAAAGTAATTTATGAAATACTTTTGGGTAAAAAGTAAAAAAAAATATCAATTTTTTTTAAACCCCAAAGCAAAGCCAACGTTACGACAACCATATGCATAACCATTTTTTCTTTGAAAAACCCCTAAAGCACACACCGCGTTGCGGCAGTGCGTAAAACGGTGTCAAATAGTACTAATGTCACACAAACGTCATCGACCACCAACACTGACTCGACCTAGGATATGCGTGTTGCGACGAACCTGTCAAACATGGAAAAATAGAGGTAAAAACGTTGAACCACACATCCACGTTGCGTCGTATTAACTCGAAAAATTTAGAACTATACGTAAAACGAAAATTTACGAAAGATGAAAAGTATAAGTGACAAAAGTTGTGAAGTTAAATTGAAAATAATGAAATGTTTTGGGTTAAAGTTAAAAAACCAAATCATGTAGGGTGAAAATTGCAAAAGATAAAAACCTTTTAGGTTAAAAGTAAAAAATCAAGTTTTTTTTTTTTTTTTTTTTTTTTTTTTTTTTTTTTTGAAAAAATCCCTAAGCACAAGTTATAACTCTTGATGCCTATATTTGTTGCTTCTTTATAGTAACTAGAATTACGACCCGCCGCAATGCGGCGGAGATTCTTTAGTTATAACTAAGTCGATTTAAGACGCGCACGTTGTGTTGAACCTGTCAAACGGGAAAAAAAGACGATGTAAAAACGTTCACCCACACACGCACATTGCGTCGTGTTAACTCGTAAAATTTAGAACGAAATGTAAAAACGTTAAACCAAAGACGCACGTTCCGATGTGTTAAGTCACAAAATTTAGAACGAAGTATAAAGCGAAAAATTTGCGGAAAACAAAAACTATAAAGGACCAAAGCTGAAAATAAAAAAAAGTTGTGAGGATAGATTGCAAAAGATAAAAAGTTTTGTGTTAAAAGTAAAAAAAAAAACAAATAGTTTTAGGTTAAAAGTAATTTATGAAATACTTTTGGGTGAAAAGTAAAAACATTAATTCTTTTTAAAAACCCCCAAAAGCCAAGGTTTTAACAACCATAGCATAACCATTTTTTGATTAAAAAAACCCAAATCCAAGATTACCACACATAAGTAAAAAAAATCAAAGTGGTTAAATTGCAAAAGATGGGAACTTTTGAATTAGAAGTGAAAAATCAAATTAATCAAAGTGGTTAAATCGTATAAGATAGAAACTTTTGAATTAGAAGTGAAAAATCAAATTAATCAAAAGGGTTAAATTACCAAAGATTAAAACTTTAAACTTAAATATTAAAACTTTAGGGTTAAAAGGAAACAAAGATTAAAGTTTAAACTTAAATTGTTAAAGATAAAAACTTTAGGGTTACAAAGGAAAATTGTAGTTTTTTTTTGAAAAACCCCCAAAGCACATGTTACAACACATGTATGCATATTCAAGTTGCTTATTTATATGTTAATAATAAAATAAAATATAAACAAATTTAAATAATAATAAAATAAAATATAAACAAATTTAAAATAATAAGTCAAGCTGGAAGTTGTTGCGTGTTGGGCATAAAATTTCCTTATAAGAACCCATCAGAAAGTAGAACAATAGTCATTGGGTGCGGTTTAGAGCAACTATTTTGAGGTTAGTTTTTAAATTTTAACTCGCTTCTTTAAATTTATCAAGTAGTGATGGTTTATCAGTTTTTTTTTAAGTCAATTGATCCCCAGATTTTATATTATTTCGAATGGTTACGGTGGTGGTTTTCTTGGTTCAAACAAAGGTTGCTTTTTATGATTCTTCAAAGTCGTATGATGTTTGAAAGTATTATAATTTAGTTTGCATCTTGATTTTAGTAACGAATCGGTTGTTAAAATGTCTGAAGCCGATGGGGTTTGACCCCAACAGGTAAAGAAGATGTTATACCATGGGTTGACTTTTCTAAGAAAGACAAATTCTGGTTTTTAAATCTGATCAAATCCGTAACTGAATCTTGTTTATCAAATGGATCACTTGAAATCAGATACATATATCGTTATTCATTAGGTCCCAAGATCACCATTCTTTAACTTGGTTCAATTGTTTGACTTTGTCAAAGTCAAACTTTTGCATTTGAAATCAGATACACATATCTTATTAACCCTGATAATTAAGCTGTAACGTGTGATTATCAGCTTATTACATATAATAAATAAAATACACTCTTATGGGTTAAAAGCGTGATCCGTTGTTTCTTTGCAGTCATCTTCCAAGAAAAGATTTGATTAAGTTGTAGAACCCGTAAAGCATAACTCCAATGGCGGCGTCTTCTTCAGCATCATTTGTTAAGGAGAGCTTTCAGTATGATGTGTTTTTGAGTTTTAGTGGTGAAGACACTCGTAAGAACTTTGTGGATCACCTTTATGCTGCTCTTGAGCAACATGGTATTCACACTTTCAAGGACGACGAGAGACTTAAACAAGGAAAAAGCATCAATAACCAGCTTTTGAAATCTATTGAAGAGTCAAAGTTGTTCATCATAGTTTTCTCAAAGAACTATGCATCTTCATCTTGGTGCTTAAATGAACTTGTAAAGATTATGGAATGTCAAAAGTCAAACGATCAGATTGCTTACCCTGTTTTTTACGATGTGGATCCGTCTGACGTTCGCAAACAACGTGGGCCGGTCAGAGAAGCTCTTGCCAAACATACCAATATAGAGATCGGGAAATGGAGAGAAGCTCTAACAGAAGCAGCCAATCTGTCCGGTTGGGATTTACGGAACACTGCCGATGGGTAATTTCTTTCATCAATTTTCTATGAAACTATTCATTCTTTTTTAGTTTCTTTCTTATTTTGAGGAAAGCTCAAGCATTGATGCTACTGATATGCTATTATGTCTTACACTTTGTATCTTGACCTGAAATAGAACTTTTTGTGTGGGATCTTGAGTTAGCTAACTGAATCTTCTATAATTCATAGGCATGAAGCCAAAGTCATCAAGTTAATAATTGCGCGGATCTCACTTGAGTTGTGAACCTTGATGATAAATTAGTAGGCATGGAACCCCGGCTACAGGACCTTGAGAAGTCTTTAGATATCGCGTCGAACGAGGTTCGCATGATAGGGATCAAGGGGATGGGAGGTGCCGGTAAGACTACACTAGCCAGAGCTGTGTTTGATAGAATATCAGTTCACTTTGAAGCGAAAAGCTTTGTTGAGAATGTCAGAGAGGTTTCAAACGCGTCGTTGTACGGTTTATTGTCATTGCAAAGAAAGATCCTTAAAGATTTGCTAAATGATCCAGGTAACAACGTAAGTAGTGTTCATGACGGGACAAACATGTTGAAAACAAAGTTGCGTGGTAGTAAGGTTATAGTGGTTTTAGATGACGTGGATCATCAAGAGAAGCTTGAGGCATTAGCTGGTGATCTTAATTGGTTCAAGTCTGGAAGTAGAATTATCATTACGACCAGAGATGAGCAAGTGTTGATAGCACGTAGAGTGAAATGGATTCATGATGTCACTCTATTATCTGATGAGGAAGCGATTGGCCTCTTTTGTAAGCACGCATTTGGGATAGATCTTCCAATTCAAGAGTATGAAAAGGAATCGCTACAAGTTGTACGTTATGCTGTTGGTCTTCCCTTAACAATCAAAGTTTTGGGTTCATTTTTGATTGTTTAATAAATTTTAATAAATTTTATTAAAATTTTGATTGGTCTTCCCAAACGAAAACCGACAGTTTGAAAGTTTAATAAATTTTATCAATTTCAATTTTAACTTTCAACACTTGCAAATTTCGACCGTTTATGAAGATTTAGTCGTTTCGGTTTTCGTTCAGGTTTCAGGTAACGAAGACTCGAGCTCCAACATCGTACGATCGAAAATAAAATAGAAATAAAATCTTTTTGGCTTTTATAAAGTTTATATAAAAACACACCTAAAATCTTTTTGGAATTTTTTAATATTTTAAATATAAAGACTGAAAGCAGTAAATAAATATATACAAGCATTCTTTTTGCGATTTTCGAGGGTAAGAGAATCATATCAGTTTACGGTCATGTCAAAACGCTCTTGTTGTTCTTTTAGTTAACATTAAGATAAGCATCCTATAAAGATTATCGGTATTGTTGTCCACTTAAGCTCAACTTATCATTTGTAATCATGGCGAGGGGATACGTTAAGGTATGATTTATACTTACCGACCGGTGTTCATCCACATCACGACACATTCCCGTATCAAGGTATGCACGAGGGTTCATCTTACCGGTGAGTATACCGATTATCATCTGTTTGACCGTATATGATGTGAGATACTCACTTATTTTGTTTGAAAACAAGCCCTATGTGATATAATCACTTATTGATGAGGAACTTGATTTTCATATGCATGAGGGCACAGGAGCAAGTCCGTGAACAGGTCAGTACTTTCGTACAGCAGAGAGACGGACTTGACTCCCGGATGAATGTGATATATTATCACTTATTTGTTTGGACATGTGATTGTTGATCACTTATTGAGGTCGAATGCAATATGTACACGTATGTATAGTATCATGGAAGATCTTAGACTTCGTCTTTTATAGAAACAACCATGATACCCAGATGATAAGCAGCATAAAGACCGAATATCTCAGAACCTCGGCAATCTCTCAAACGAAATTTCGGTACCAAGACCATATGCCAATGAATGGTTCCCACCCAGTCTTCAGTCGATTTAAGTTTATATCACCCTGCACACTTTAAAATGATTGTGAGCCTACCGATACATCTTATATAGAGCTGCTTATCGTTTTTCATTTAAGGTTTAAAGAGGTTTAGACAGACCACTGATGTACTATCATTTTCTCTTTTGCTCGCCAGGAAACTCATTTTTGCTTTTCTATTGTTTTTGTGTTTTTGAAATTTTTCGATGTTTTTGGATTTTCAAATTTTGGATTTACTCCCCCTAAAATCAACAAACTAAAACAAATTTAAAACACAAGGTATTTACAAAAATGATTTTCCGATGTTGGTTTTACTCTTGCTTGACCTTAATGCCGTTTACCAATAATAAATAGTCAAATCTTGATTTGTCAAATGCTTTGGTAAAAAGGTCGGCACGTTGGTCATCGGTGTGGACGTAAGCAACATCGATTAGCCTTTTCTCAAAGCAATCACGTATGAAGTGATACTTAATGTCGATGTGCTTAGTCTTTGAATGATGCACAGGATTTCTAGTGATCTGTAATGCAGCAGAATTATCAACGTAAATAGGAGTAGTTAGGAATTCAAAACCGTAGTCTCGCATTTGTTGTTGGATCCAAAGGACTTGAGAGCAACAACTTGAGGCAGCAATGTATTCAGCTTCGCATGTTGATGTAGCGACGCACGTCTGCTTCTTGCACTGCCATGTGACTAGGCGATTTCCCAAAAACTGACATCCAGCCGTTGTGGATTTGCCGTCGATTTTGCATCCGCCAAAATCAGAATCACTGAATGCGATCAAGTCAAAGTTATTATCCCTAGGGTACCACAGACCGGTGTCAGGGCAACCCTTCAAATAACGAAAAATCCTTTTTACAGCTGCAAGATGTGAGGCCTTCGGGTTGACTTGATATCTGGCAAGCAGGCACGTTGGGTACATTATATCTGGTCTTGATGCTGTGAGGTACATAAGAGATCCGATCATCGCGCGGTAATGTGAGGGGCTAACATCTTGACCCTTCAAATCTGGAGTAATTCCGTGATTTTGCGGCAATGGGGTACCGATGGGCGTTGCATCAGACATCTGGAACCGGCTCAAGATGTCACCAACATATTTAGTCTGATGGATGAATATCCCAGACTCCGTTTGTTGTACTTGTAGGCCCAAAAAGAAAGTCATTTCCCCCATAGCACTCATCTCGAATTTATCCTGCATAATGCGCTCGAAATTCCTACACAAAACATCATTAGTAGAACCAAAAATAATATCATCAACGTATACCTGTACCAGTAGAAGATCTCCATCTTGTTCTTTGACGAAAAGAGTACAATCGATAAGACCTCTTCGAAATCCATTCTCCAGCAGATAATTAGATAAGGTTGCGTACCAAGCTCGCGGTGCTTGATGAAGACCATAGAGAGCTTTGTTGAGCAACCAAACCCGATCGGGATGGATAGGATCTTCAAAACCTGGAGGCTGTTCGACGTACACCTCTTCTTCTACCACACCATGTAAGAATGCACTTTTCACGTCCATCTGGTATACCTTGAAACCTTTGAATGAGGCATAAGCCAGAAAGATCCGAATTGCCTCTAGACGTGCAACAGGTGCATATACTTCGTTGTAGTCGATCCCTTCAATCTGACGAAAACCTTGGACGACTAGCCTTGCTTTGTTGCGAATAACGATTCCACGGTCATCCTTTTTGCATTTAAACACCCAACGGGTACCAATCTTCTTGTATCCAGCAGGTTTCTCTACGAGTTTCCAGACACCAAGCTTCTGGAATTGTTGCAGTTCTTCCTGCATTGCTTCAACCCATGAGCTATCTTTCAACGCTTCTTTCCAAGTTCTTGGCTCTTCCTGTGAGACATAACACACGAAAGACCAATCATTTTGTTGCCCGGATTCTCTAATCGCCGCATACAAGCCCGCATTGTTGTTGTTCCGCAACATGTTTCTTGTTTGAACGCCACTTTGCACATTTCCGATGATGTTTTGTTGAGGATGGGTATTATGAATCCTTGTTTCTGGATTATCTTGAACTGTAATGTTTGTACCCAGATTGTTGAGATTGAGATTATTGAGATCAACAACCAATTCGATGCCCGGAATTGCCGAAGAGGATGATGCAGTAGCTTCAGCTGTTCCAGGGATGCCCACTGGAGGAGTACCCTCTGAAATACCATGAACTGCTGTAATTGGAACTTCTTGATCTGCATCTAGAAATTCATCATCCTCTGAAGATTCGTTCAATTCGGTAGCATCGTGAAAATCCTCATTGTCAAGAGCATTGTTGTTCACCGAAGATGGTTCTTGATTGACGATAATGGGACGAACCAACGGTGAATCTGTTGCATTGTCACTCTCGAAAAACATCCTTGCCGCAGCATTTTCTTCAACGGCTTCAACATTGATCGAATTGAAAAAGTCATCGTACTCGAACATCCAAGGCTGACCAGGGTTTCTAACTGGCAAAGTGTGCCTTTGTACTCTGACTTCAGACCATTCCTCGACCCTTTTAGTCTCTAGATTCCAGACTCTTAAGTTCGGGGTGGAATACCCAAGAAAGTATCCTTCAATTGCTCTAGCCCCAAACTTTCCATTTGGATCGATGATTGTGCAAGGAGCTCCAAACGGTTCAAGATAAGACAAATCTGGTTTCCGTTTGTTAATAAGCTCAAAGCAGGTCTTGTTGTGCCTTTTTACTGTGAGGACTCGATTCAACGTATAACATGCTGAGGACACAGCTTCAGTCCAGAATGGAATAGGCAACTGTGACTCTACCAACATTGTCCTAGCAGTCTCGATCAATGTGCGGTTTTTACGTTCAGCGACGCCATTCTGTTGAGGAGTATAAGCTGCACTAAATTCATGAAGAATACCTTTTGAAGTGCAAAACTCCGCCATGGCATGATTTTTGAATTCAGTACCATTGTCGCTACGTATCCGCCTAACCTTCAACTTATAAAGATTCTCAATCTGAGTGATCAAGTTTTTGATAATACCGAAGGTTTCACTCTTATGTGCCATGAATGCCACCCAAGAAAATCTTGAATAATCATCAGTAATCACGAGGCAATATTGATCATTCCTAATGCTTTTGTGTTTGACAGGACCGAACAAATCCATGTGCAAACGTTCAAGAGGAACAACCACCGTGTTGACTTTCTTTGTAGGGTGTCGCTTCTTCGTTTGTTTTCCTTTCTGGCACGAAACACAGACGTCCTGAAGATGAAAATTTTTAAGAGGAACACCATTCACTAACTCATTTGACACCAAATGATTCATTTTTCGTAAGTGAATGTGACCCATTCGTCTGTGCCAAGAGATTGAGTCTTTTTCAGTGGCTTTGGAAACGAAACAAGTTGCTTGTGCAGACGTTGTGATAGCTTGGCTCATATCAAGGACATACAGATCATTTATCCTTGGAGCCGACAAGAGAATCCATTCTTTTGGAATTTTGAAGCCGGGTTTCAGCACATAACACCCATTAGCATCAAAGTGTACTGAGAACTGCTTGTCACAGATTTGAGAAACACTAAGAAGATTGTGATCAAGTTGTTGCACAAAGTTGATCTTATCAAAGCTAACAACCCCGTTGGAAATCATTCCTTCACCCGTTATATATCCGCCTTTATCTCCAGCAAAAGCAACATAACCGCCTCTAATAGATTTGACGTCGTAGAGAAGCTTCATGTCGCCTGTCATGTGCCTGGATGCCCCACTATCAACAATCCAATGACTACTGATAGTTCCTCCTGGAACACCCTGCACATGAACTCAATCGATTAGTTGGAGATGGGGACCCAAGCCATTGTGGTCTTGGGTCTTCCATTTTTATCAACAACAATAACTTCCACCTTTTTATGATTCGGAAATTGTGATGGTCCCCCTGATTCAGTAACCGTTTTTGGTTTCCAAGTCTGTTTTGTTATACCAGTGTTATTCTTTAAAAACTTAACTTCATGGTTGTCTGAAGTTTTTAAATTGTTTGGTTTGACAGAAACAGATGGTTTTTGAACCACATCGGTTTTAATCGCCTTTTCAATTTTCTTGACCTGTTGTCGTTTCTGTTTCTTTTCCCTTTCTCTTATGAGTCGGGGATCTTGTTTTACAGAAACAGATCTCTTGCGGTCAGTTTGGTCACGGGGATCATCAACCTTTGCTTTCAGCTTATGAAGATACGGGCAATTTCGAATGATATGCCCAATAGTACCACATTCAAAACATGATCTTCGTTCAACAAACCCCGAAGTATCATGTGATCGTCTTGCCGATGATGAACTTTGTGATCCCGAGGTACTAGGTTTTGAACTATTTGGTTCATTCCTTTTCATTACAGTTGCTTTCTTGACAAAATCTAAGTTAGATTGATTTTCAAACGTAGCAATTTTGTCCGTTCCCTTAGATTTCACAAAGTTCACATTTTTCTTCTTCTTCTGATTCGGCTTCTTTTGAGTTGGAGTCGGTGCCTTTCCTTTGGGTTTGGTATGATTTTGCTGTTTTTGCACTGTTGGTAATTTTTGATTGCCATATTGTTTTCGAACTTCGGCCTTTGGGATAGGAGGACACTGTGTTACTGTAACATGTGATCCTGTCTTTCCCAAAAATTTACTTGTTGAATTTTCAAAGACGTTACTGATTAAAGATGGATTAACATTTTTAACAGGAAAATCTTTGTCTGAATAGATTTTATCATCATCAACAAGAGTGTACAGCAAATTCACACTCTCCGACTCTTTTGCAGACACAGGCTCGATTGCAACAGTCTTAGCAGGTTTTTCAGGAGGATCACACAGAATATGATTCTCAAGAGGTATGTCCTCATCCTTTATCACTGCATCAGACTTTGCTGAATCAGTATCATCCGATTCATCATCAGAAGAATCAGAATCCTCACTGTATATCACAACTGGAGGAACCTGATTCGGTTCAGCAGTTACAAACGTATCTGCTGACACATCTGAATCAGATGATACTTCTTTCTTGTATCCCAGGCCTGCTGCAAATTCATTAACATCCAGCGGAACAGATGGCTCAAAGAAAGTTCTGTTCTCCTCATCAGGCATGGCATCATAATTTTGTCTCACAGGTGGTGGACATTTCTTGTAGCCTATGCATGTGACATCCCGTTTCTCTTTCTGTACATCAATGATGTGATCCAACACATAGCTAGAACTCAAATAACTGTCTAACTTGAGTCGGATCGCCTCACTTTCAGTTTTAACACAAGCCATTTCTTTTTGCATTACCTCAAGACGAGTTATATACAAATTAATGTCAGTTTGTTTTCTGGAAACCATTTTAGTTAATTCGGTTTTATCTTTCTTTAACTTTTCAATTACCGATTTAAACTCCTTTTCATGGTTTTCATAAAACATATTGGCTTCTGTGCATTTAGAAAGATCAACGGTCAATTTCTGATTATGAATAAATGTCACATCATATTTCTCCTGCAAAGCCTCGTGTTTGCTTTGCAATTCACACCACCTTTCATTCAAAGAAACATGTTTGTCTTGCAAGTCAAACAAACTAGCTTGTACAGCATCATGTTTGCCTTGCAACTCAGACATGTTTGCTTCCAAATCAGCACATTTACCATGCAAACTATCACAGTTATCACAGCTAACAGAAGTGGGTTCGTCGACACATACCTGACTTGATGAACTGTCGACATTCGCCATAAAGGCAGAATGGAGAGAAGACAAAGAATAAGCAGCTCGATCCACCAGAATAGATCTTCTTTCAATTCCTGCTGCAGCTTCATCCAATAGTTCATCAATAACTGCATCGACTGACACACTTGATGTGTCATCTTCCTGATCATTCCCTGAACCCAAGGACTCTTCATCCGAACTTCCACTGTAACCTGAGCTGTTTTCATCCTCAGAAGAGTCACCACCATTGGCGGAAGATTCTCCACCACTGGCGTGATTTAAATCCTTGACAATTTCAGCAAAACACGCTGTTCCATCCGGAGCATCGTTTCCCAACTGGATTGACCAATCACAGCCTTCATCTACTTGAACCACAAGTCCCTGATTGGCATTTGATGGTCCTGCTTGAGTCTGGTTGTTGACAGGCACCAATGTGCGAACATTGTTCCTGTTCTGGTTCTGCTGGTTGCCTTGACCTCTAAAAGGATTCTGGTTTCCATGTTGAGATGGCCTCGTACACTCACGCTTGAAATGACCACGTTCCCCACAATTGAAGCATCTAACAGCCTGCTTATCGAACCCATACTTGGTGTCCTTCTTGCTTTCCAAGCTGGTTCTGCCCGTTCTTTCCATGAAATCCTTTGCTCGCCTAACAGCACTGGCAAAGGCCCACTTTATGTCCATCATCTCCATCTCCTCCTTATCTATCTGCTGATAGTCTTCTTGTGTCAAATTAATGTTGCCAATCTGACCTTCTACCAATCCACAGTATGCGCTCACCAAAGTGTTAAGTAGCTCCATGTGTTCCTTGGCTACTTCCACACTGACTTTAGAAAAGCTTGAGGTGTCGAGCCGTACTGTATTTGGCTTTGATTGTTGACCAGCAGATGATGTGCTTCCATAACATGCTTGCGCTGGCTGTTGTGGAGGAGGAAGTGGATTCCCATACATGTCTGTTGTAGGTCCTGTAGATTGAGCAGGTAATGGATTTCCAAACATATCAGTTGCTCTGATAGTTTGTTGGCTTTGCTGTTGTGGTGCTGGTTGAGAAGCTGGTTCAAGCGGATTCCCAAACATGTCTGTCTTTGGAGGGACTGGAACTTGGAAGGTATTGCCAAACATGTCAGTATGAGAAACAAACGCTGTTTGAAGTGGAGCATGTGGAGCAGGCTTTGTAGAAGTGCTAGAAGTTCCATAATACATTTCTGGATTTTGTGGCACTGGAACTCTTTTTGCCTTAAGAGTTTCTTCCTGATTCTTGTTCTCCAGGATTTGAACAAAGTCATTGTAAGTTGTTGTAGCTAGAGTGCCATTATACTTCATGATTTCCAAGAAAGTATTCCATTGGGGTGGCAACGCATCAGCAAACTTTTTCACAATCTCTGCTTGAGGTGTAACTACCTCAAAATTTGACAATTCAGTCAACAGATGATTAAATCGACTCGCCAAATCTCCTAAAGATTCATTCTCCATACAAGAAAAACCATCAAACTCTTTCTTTAGAAGTTCTTTTCTCAGCTGACGTGTCGCTTCATTTCCTACGCCCCTCGTCTTCAATGCATCCCACAACCTCTTTGTCGTCTTGTAACTGACAAATTGATGATAAATGTCTTTACTTAATGCCTGAGTGAGAATAGCATAAGCCTTCTTTTCCAGATCATAGACTTTCTTCTGATCTTCCGTAAGATCCGCAAACGTAGCAGCAGACGATGCGGCAACCTCTATTGTCTGATCAAAATCTGTGATGAACCGTAACCATAACTCTGTATTCTGACCAAGAACGTAAGTATGAAATCTGTCAATCCATCCTGGATATTCATATAAGTGCATCAACTTCGGAGGCCGATTCAAACTTCCCGTTTCACTCTCGCTTAAGAGAATGCTTTGAATACTAGGAGTTTGATTTGATACGAACGCCCATTGACCAGTATTAGTTTGAGAAGACACCGATGCGGTAGACGGAGCACCAAAATACATATCAGAATTTACCGCCGGTCTATTCCATCTTGGATTCATTTTTGATCAAGAAAAATAATATTATAACACCAGCCGAAGGATCTGTTCGAAGGATCTGAGATCGAAAGACAAACAAAAACACAAACTTGTTAAGGTTAAACAAACTAAGGACCGAAAGATAAACACTTGACCGAAGGATAACAGTTGTTCGAAGGATCAACAGTGTTCGAATGATCACTGTTGAGTTTCGAACAATGATTTCGAAAGTCTCCCCAATCGAAGGATCCTGGTCTTTCGAAAAAGAGCTGTGATTTTGAAAGACTCTCCAATCGAAGGATCCTGGTCTTTCGAAAAAGAGCTGTGATTTCGAAAGACTCTCCAATCGAAGGATCCTTGTCTTTCGAAAATAACTGTAGACCGAAAGAAGAATGTTTCGAAAAGATTCCTTGAATCGAAGGATGCTCGAAAGATGATAATCTGTCGAACCTCCCTTAATCGAAAGATAGTCTTTCGACTTCGAAGGATGTCTTTCGAAAGATTCTGACACAGTTGACAAAGGAGTGACAGGTTGGTGAAAAGTTGATGGGTTGGTGAGATCTTTCGCAGAAAGTATGGTTCAGACCATCATTCTCTGCAAAAGCAGATTTGAACACATAAAATATAATAAAATTCGAAGGATCCCGCCCAGAAACCGGTAACCGGAGCTGCCGGAATTTTGGTCGGAAATCACCAAACGCCTCAAAAACAAGTTTTTATCTTACCCAAACCGTCCCTTAACACATGCAGAAGTTTTGAACACGTTTTTAACGACAAAAACAGCAAGAAAAGCAGTAAAAACGGGTTGCAAAACCAAGAAAATTTTTGTCCAAAAACACTCCAAAGCTTGTAAAAACCCGGTTTTTAACAAGGAAAAGAGCCACGGCTCTGATACCACTTGTAGGTCCCTCTCGGAGGTTGAGGATGAACCTATTCCTTGTTATATCTAACACACTAGCGAGTGCGGAATCCAAGCTAGCATGCAAACCGGGAGTAGAACAAGCACAAACACAAGACACACAATATCACCGATTAACACCACTTTGTATTAAACGTATGAAAGGTTCCGGTTACAAGCACAATGTTCACAAATCAGTTTTGCAAACTCTCTAAGTGTGTGTGTGTGTTTTGACAGAATGCTCTCAGCAGAGTGTTTCTCTCGTGTATAACTTTCAAGCTCTCCAAACTGTCTAAACTGAAATGAACACACTACAAGGGTATATATACCCGAACACAGCAGGTCTGTGTCGAAGGATCCGATAGATGATCGAAGGATCATCTATCGACCAGAAGCCTCTCGAATGATCAATATAGACTTCGAAGGATGGCATCTATCGAAGTGCATCAATCGAAAGCTATCTTTCGAGATCATCGAAGGATTCGAACAATCCTTCGATGACACAGCCTTCGACTCAGACAACTTACAAACATTTTCTAACTGTTTGACCAAGTCAAACCGGAGGATGGTTGACTGGTCAAACTTACATGACTAACGAAGACATCGTTTTATATCGTTACAAAACACAGACAAAGTACAGACACAAGTGCACCAACACCCATGTATTGTACTGAAAAAATGTAATTTTATATACCAAATAATAAAAATCAGTGTATTGTACAGGTTGAATAAATCTAATTATATATACTAAATAATAAAAAAAATTATATCTTTAAAAACACTGTGTATTACACGGGTTAAATAAATGTAATTTTGTAACCTTATATACAGCAAGCGGGGCGAATATATACTAAATAATAAAAAAAGTTATATCTTTAAAAACACCATGTATTACATGGGTTAAATAAATGTAATTTTGGTAAATAATATGCTATTGGATTCGTTTAAAAAATCATAAATTTGGTTCGGTTTAATTCGAATCAAATCACAAACTTGATTAAGTTTAATTCGAATTGATTAGAACCCCATTTGAAAAATCAAAAACAGAATTATATTATTAGCTTCTCCTCCTAATTAGTGTTTTTTTTAAGTTTGATCTAATGTCTAATAAGTTATTTTGTATATTTTGTTTTAACTTTAATTTTTTTTATATGAGCGTATTTTTTTTTTAAGTTTAAGATTATTGTTTTGTGTTATTATTTAAAAAATATCTTAAATTTATAACTTAAATTTGAAGATAATATATTATTAGAAAAAATAGAATGATTCTATCTAACATTCAAAGTAAGATAAGATTTAATATTAATTGATTATTTATTATTTAATTAATTGATATAAGATAAGTATGAAAATGCAGGAAATTACAAATATAGACGTCTTAAATGAATGACACGTGTCACTTAGTGGTTTCTTTTATTATAGTAGATAGATATCAATAAATAATTGAATATTTAATTAATATAACTAGAATCCATATCCATGTATGATTTTTATATATATTCTTCATATTTTTATTGCAGCTACTGCAATGCAAAAATACAAATACTTGATAAACATTGGTATTAACTTGAATCACTAAAAATACGAATACTTGATAAATATTCATATAACCTGAATCACTTTATAACGAAGGTTATAACAAATCTTCAAATAATAATGCCCCATGACATTCTCTTTTTCAACCTCATAATTTTTTTATATTTATTTAATATATTTCTTTTATTATTAATAACCAATATATAGATATCACTTATCTTTATATAAGATTAATAAATAACTTTGACACATATCTTTATGTAAGATTAATAAATAACTTTGACACGTGACATTTTCTCCTTCAATCTTTTAAAAATATTATTAATATCTAATAAATTATTAATATTTGTCACAGCCCCCGACCGCATCCCGGGAGCAGGAGCCGCGAACCAGTCAGATGGTATTGGTGTTTATTAATTTGGCAGCGGAAATTTCATCAGGACCGTAGTTAGGAAATATTTTATCAGAGTTAAACACCAGAAATATTCAAAATAAAGAAATGGGATAAAACCCAAGTTTTTCTGATAATATATTTATAAGTGAGACAAAACTAGATTTTTCATTTTGATATATTTATAGGGAATAACCCCAATTATTGAAAACAATTCTCATTTTTTAATTAGGTAACTTTTATTGCCACTTTTCTAAGTCTTTAGTGCTCCCCAGCTGGCTTTTATGGGCTTCATACTAAGTTACCTGAAACACGTGTTTAAAACATTTTATCAGCAAGAAATACCGGTGAATGAATCCCAGTTTAATCAAAACAGTTTTATCAATTTACAGTATTGAGAGCGATTACAATGTTTATATCTACACAATTACTCATTCAGTACTTGCCACTCGACCGGATCTGTGGCTATGGTCATATCACACATTGGCTAACCCGTTGTCCAATTGTGAAAATTATTAAGTAATGTACACAAAACCTCATAATACCGACAGTAATTGAAGAATTACAAACACTCAATCACTGCTAAATTGCATTGTAAAATTTTTAAGGTTTTGTGAAAACAGTTTACAAAAAGGAGATTACTCACAAAAATGTTTACAAAAAGAAGCATTACTCAGATTGCTGTCTTAGGTTTTCTGTAAGGGTTTCTTGGTGACAATCTATAAATTCCGTAAAGCATAACTCCAATGGCGGCGTCTTCTTCAGCATCATTTGTTAAGGAGAGCTTTCAGTATGATGTGTTTTTGAGTTTTAGTGGTGAAGACACTCGTAAGAACTTTGTGGATCACCTTTATGCTGCTCTTGAGCAACATGGTATTCACACTTTCAAGGACGACGAGAGACTTAAACAAGGAAAAAGCATCAATAACCAGCTTTTGAAATCTATTGAAGAGTCAAAGTTGTTCATCATAGTTTTCTCAAAGAACTATGCATCTTCATCTTGGTGCTTAAATGAACTTGTAAAGATTATGGAATGTCAAAAGTCAAACGATCAGATTGCTTACCCTGTTTTTTACGATGTGGATCCGTCTGACGTTCGCAAACAACGTGGGCCGGTCAGAGAAGCTCTTGCCAAACATACCAATATAGAGATCGGGAAATGGAGAGAAGCTCTAACAGAAGCAGCCAATCTGTCCGGTTGGGATTTACGGAACACTGCCGATGGGTAATTTCTTTCATCAATTTTCTATGAAACTATTCATTCTTTTTTAGTTTCTTTCTTATTTTGAGGAAAGCTCAAGCATTGATGCTACTGATATGCTATTATGTCTTACACTTTGTATCTTGACCTGAAATAGAACTTTTTGTGTGGGATCTTGAGTTAGCTAACTGAATCTTCTATAATTCATAGGCATGAAGCCAAAGTCATCAAGTTAATAATTGCGCGGATCTCACTTGAGTTGTGAACCTTGATGATAAATTAGTAGGCATGGAACCCCGGCTACAGGACCTTGAGAAGTCTTTAGATATCGCGTCGAACGAGGTTCGCATGATAGGGATCAAGGGGATGGGAGGTGCCGGTAAGACTACACTAGCCAGAGCTGTGTTTGATAGAATATCAGTTCACTTTGAAGCGAAAAGCTTTGTTGAGAATGTCAGAGAGGTTTCAAACGCGTCGTTGTACGGTTTATTGTCATTGCAAAGAAAGATCCTTAAAGATTTGCTAAATGATCCAGGTAACAACGTAAGTAGTGTTCATGACGGGACAAACATGTTGAAAACAAAGTTGCGTGGTAGTAAGGTTATAGTGGTTTTAGATGACGTGGATCATCAAGAGAAGCTTGAGGCATTAGCTGGTGATCTTAATTGGTTCAAGTCTGGAAGTAGAATTATCATTACGACCAGAGATGAGCAAGTGTTGATAGCACGTAGAGTGAAATGGATTCATGATGTCACTCTATTATCTGATGAGGAAGCGATTGGCCTCTTTTGTAAGCACGCATTTGGGATAGATCTTCCAATTCAAGAGTATGAAAAGGAATCGCTACAAGTTGTACGTTATGCTGCTGGTCTTCCCTTAACAATCAAAGTTTTGGGTTCATTTTTGTGTGGTAAAGACAAGCATGAATGGATAGATGCATTAGCAAGACTCAAAAGAATTCCGTTGAAAGAGACTCTTGCAAAATTGGAATTAAGCTATGAAAATCTGGAGGATGATTACAAGGAAATATTCCTCGATGTTGCATGCATATTGAAGGGGTGAGAGAAAAACAAAGCAATAAGTATGCTTGAAAGTTGTGGATTTCAGGCTAGAATTGGTTTAAGAGTTCTTGAGCAGAGATCTCTAATAACTTTTCATGATTATTCTTTTGGCCCTTGCTTGTTGAGCATGCATGACCATATTGAAGAAATGGGCAAGAATATCGTACGTCGTTTGCACCCAGATGATCCCAACAAACATAGCAGATTATGGATTCAGGAAGAAATTGAAAATGTATTGGATACTGACTTGGTAAGAATCAGATTTACTTGTAACATAGAGATGAGACAAACACAATTTTTTTACTTATGACATGAACTATTGTTGAATTACAGGGTTCTGAATCAACAAGGTGCATATGTCTAAAGCTCACTCCTAATATTGTTTTGGAAAGTCTTGGAAACATGACGAATCTAAGATGCCTTATCGTAGATCATATAGATAACGATTGTGATGACTTTGTGAAGATTGATGAAGTTGGTCAATACTTTCCAAATGCATTACGATACTTGAATTGGGAATATTACCCTCATGGGTGTTTACCCAAAACCTTTCAAGCATATAATCTTGTTGAGCTTCACATGTCTGACAGCAGAATTGAACAACTTTGGGTGGGGGGAAAGGTAGGATGATTGATTAATAATTTTAATTTATTTTGTTGATCAGTTATTAGTATATTACATTCTTTTTGGTGTGATATTAGGTTCTTAAGAAGCTCAAATCCATTACACTCTCCTGCTCAAAGTTGAAGACCCTTGACCTTGGGTTGACTCCAAATCTTGTGAGGTTAGATCTTCAACTTTGTGATGATTTGGTAGAACTTCATGTGCCAGTTGGATGTTTAAAAAGGCTTACGTATCTAAACCTTCGGTATTGTATGAGGTTGAAATCTGTTTTGTTTATCAAGGATTTAGAATCACTTGAGGTTCTTAATGTAAGCTTCTTACATCTAAAGGAGTTCCAGGATATAATCCCGAGCCACTCCAACAGTAATCTGCAACAGCTTTATTTCAGTGGCAATGATGTAGAAAACCTGCCTTCATCAATTGGAAATCTTCATAAGCTTGTTAATCTATCATTCAGTTTGTGCAGAAAACTCAAAAGTCTTCCGGGAAGCATTTGTAGTTTACAACATTTAAGAGTTCTTAACTTTAAAGGTTGTGGCATAGAGGAATTGCCTGAGGACATTGGCCTGTTGGAGTGTTTAGAAGAGCTAAATTTAAGTGGTTCAGAAATTAAACATCTCCCAGATAGCATTTGTAAGTTGAAACATCTTAAAACTCTCTATCTAGATAGTTGTGAAGTTTGTAAGTTACCTGAGGATGTTGGTCAAATAGATTCATTGAGCAAACTAGATCTAACATATAGCAAGATAAGAGATATTCCACCCAGCATTTGTAAGTTAAAACATCTCAAAGAGCTTTACCTTTCTGATTGTTCTGAACTTGAGAAATTACCAGAGAACCTAGGAGATTTAGAAAGTTTGTATACACTAAGTGTAACATCAACCAAGATAAGAGATATTCCACCCAGCATCTGTAAGCTAAAGCAACTCAAATTTCTTAACCTTTCTTATTGTTCTGAACTTGAGAAATTACCAGAGAACCTAGGAGATTTAGAAAGTTTGAATACACTAGATCTAACATCAACCAAGATAAGAGATGTTCCATCCAGCATTTGTAAGCAAAAGCATCTCGAAGAGCTTCACCTTTCTAATTGTTCTGAACTTGAGAAATTACCAGAGAACCTAGGAGATTTAGAAAGTTTGTATACACTAGATCTAACATCAACCAAGATAAGAGAAGGGCCATCTTCCCGATAGCATTTCTTTGTTGAAAGGTCTTGAAATTGCTGGATAGGAAAGAAGGATTGATCCAGATGCAATTCTATTTCAAGAACAACAACATATTACATTTGCTCCCAAAAGGAGAAGGGCCAATACTGAAGCAACAACAAGCGATGCAGGTTTTTTTTTTTTTTTTTTTTGAAATATATAACGTTATAAACTCACTGAATAGCATATATTCTAGCGAGAGGTATTTGAAATATATTTATGGTTTTGTAGGTGGCAAGGTTAAAGAACGAAAGATGGAGGATCACTAATGAGACTTTGTGAAAGACTAGAGCGGGGAACAAGTGGAAGCTAGAGGGACATATTGAAACTAGTCTTAAATCTGTGTTCAAAACATATAATCATTCCACTGTTGACATTTGTAGTGTTTACGAATGCATTCATATGATCCATTTTGACACTTCATATGAATTGAAACAAATTGTTTGGTTGTGAATCATGATATTATAGTTGCTTTATTTGGTTGTTTGAATTGATACTTGCTGGTGATGTCGGGGCGGATTCAGATAAGGAAAAGGCAAGATGGGTCAGATTTGATGTTTCATGTTTGTGTTTGTTTTGATATCCTCTGTTCTACCAAATGCATTCATATGATCCATTTTGACACTTCATCAGCTCAATCAATCATCTGTACCCTATGTGGGTCTGCACCTGTGTGTCATATTGAACAGACTAATTATTTATAAAAGTTATAATGATTAGGACATCGTGTTTTGCTAACTTATGTTAACTGGATCCAGAAAGAGAGGATGTGGTTTTAATTCAAGTGCGTGAGTTAATGGGACAGCTAGATGCCAAACAGCAACTAGAGATGGAAATTGAGGAATTAAAAGGGAAACTGCAGGTGATGAAACATATGTGTGATGAAGATACTGAGCTTCAAGAGCAGATAAAATGGATGAATGATGATCTGGAAGCAAATATAAATGATTTGGAGTTTACGATCTCACTTATGTTTGTTCCTAGAAATGTTGCATTAATGTCATTTACTCATTGCTCGAATCATTGGTGCTTTGAATCAGAAACAAACGAATTTGACTTCCGAAGTCAAACTAAGAATTTGACTTCTAGGTTGGACTTTTGACTTTTTGAGGTCAAACCTAGACTTTCTTAGTGTGTGCCTCTCCATTATTAACCTTGTTAGATGTAAGTGTGTATTTAGAATTAAGAGACATATCTCATGTGCTCTACCGACTTTTGGCTCTCCAGTGGTCTAATGAGGTTCACCTGCACAGCGTAGAACTCATGGGAACCGAAAGCTAGTTAGATCTTCCTAAAACAAATGATTGGTAACCACAACTTCCTTACGTACCCACACAACAAGACAAGTCAAAGACTAAACACATTAAAACCACATACCCTAATTTCATCACTTTTACTTTTTTATTGGTTTTAGTTCTTAAAAAAACGAAACCACAATTATATTTTACGCATCCGCTAACATCCTTAATTTGACAATTTCAATTTCAGTTTGAGTTAAAGCTTGACAAACTTCTTAATTTTTGTGTTAATTATGTTTATAATGATTACGGCGACTATGTTCGGATAATTATGTTAAGTACGTATTTATTTTTGGTGGATTATTTCTGATAAAAAATACATATTTTTATTTTAAAATAAATATATAACATTCGTTTGTAATCATTTATGCTCATAAACATTTGTTTGCGTTCATTTACGTTGTAAGTGTTCATTAACATGTTCTTTTCCTTAATGAATGAACATGAACAAGAAATCTCATTCGGTAAGCGTTCATGAACCGTTCATTCCCTAATGAACGAACACGAACTAGGCCTTGTTCAGTTTGTTTACAGCACTAGTCGCACATTTGTTGGAGGTTGAAGATGGTTTAGTCGATTTACGAGAAGGCATGTGTGATGACAATGCATTTAGGGCTTGGGTGGTTGTGAACGGTGGTTGCTGATGGGAATGGCGGTGGTAGTAGTGGTTTTCTTAGGAGGTGATGGTTAGGGTGTTTGGTTGGTGGTAGCTGGTGGATGGTGAGGAGTGGAGTGGTTTCGAATTTGGGTGTAAGTAGGTGGCATAATTAGGGATGAGCACGATACCCGTTCGGTACCGAAAAATGGGAAAAGTGGGTACTGGTACCGGTACCGAATATACCGGTTCGACACCGGTATTTACCGGTGTTTTACCCGTAAATACCGGTACCGAGAAACAGGGAAAGTAGGTACCGGTACCCGGTACCAAATGCTCGTCTCTAGGCATAATGGTAGTGGTAGTCTGCGACCGTGGATGGTGGGGACGTTGTTGGTTGCGGTGGCTCGGGTTTTTTGAGTGGGCTAAATGGTAGTGGTTCTGGTGGTTCTATTTGTGATGAACGGTGGAGAGAAGAGAAAGAATGTGTGTGTATGTATATGTATATATTATAAATAATTTTATTTTTTTATTTAAAGGTTAAAAAACTTGAAAACATAAAAATAGATGGGTAAAATGTCCAAAAAGCCCCCGAGTAACGATACATTTTAACTGGGTTTGTGATTTGGATGAAATGACATCACAAACAAGACGTCATGTGTTCATTTGATTTTTTTATGTAACAAGCAAATTTGGCAACCATCAGGACCGTTTAAACCTTTTGATGGCCCTAAGCAAAGTAAAAATCAGGGGCCCTTTTCATTTGTATTGAGTTAGTAATATTGATTTCTATTTTACATAAAAATTATTAAGAAGAAACTTATATAGTTCCAACATCTAATCTAAATCTAATCTAATCTAAATATTAATAAAAGACTCCATTTAATGACACGTGTCACTCTCTCCTTCAACCTTATAAATTTTATTTATATTTACTTTAAAATATTTATTTAATAATTAATGTATGATTATCACTTATTATAATTTATATATAAATAGGTTAGAACCCCGTGTATTACACGGGTTGAATAAATGTAATTTTATATACTAAATTAAAACAGTTATTCTTTAAAAATCTCGTTTATTACACGAGTTGAACAAACGTAATTCTATATATTAAATAATAAAAAAATTATATCTTTAAGAACCCCATGTATTGTACTGAAAAAATGTAATTTTATATACCAAATAATAAAAATCAGTGTATTGTACAGGTTGAATAAATCTAATTATATATACTAAATAATAAAAAAAATTATATCTTTAAAAACACTGTGTATTACACGGGTTAAATAAATGTAATTTTGTAACCTTATATACAGCAAGCGGGGCGAATATATACTAAATAATAAAAAAAAAGTTATATCTTTAAAAACACCATGTATTACATGGGTTAAATAAATGTAATTTTGGTAAATAATATGCTATTGGATTCGTTTAAAAAATCATAAATTTGGTTCGGTTTAATTCGAATCAAATCACAAACTTGATTAAGTTTAATTCGAATTGATTAGAACCCCAATTTGAAAAATCAAAAACAGAATTATATTATTAGCTTCTCCTCCTAATTAGTGTTTTTTTTTAAGTTTGATCTAATGTCTAATAAGTTATTTTGTATATTTTGTTTTAACTTTAATTTTTTTATATGAGCGTATTTTTTTTTAAGTTTAAGATTATTGTTTTGTGTTATTATTTAAAAAATATCTTAAATTTATAACTTAAATTTGAAGATAATATATTATTAGAAAAAATAGAATGATTCTATCTAACATTCAAAGTAAGATAAGATTTAATATTAATTGATTATTTATTATTTAATTAATTGATATAAGATAAGTATGAAAATGCAGGAAATTACAAATATAGACGTCTTAAATGAATGACACGTGTCACTTAGTGGTTTCTTTTATTATAGTAGATAGATATCAATAAATAACTGAATATTTAATTAATATAACTAGAATCCATATCCATGTATGATTTTTATATATATTCTTCATATTTTTATTGCAGCTACTGCAATGCAAAAATACAAATACTTGATAAACATTGGTATTAACTTGAACCACTAAAAATACGAATACTTGATAAATATTCATATAACCTGAATCACTTTATAACGAAGGTTATAACAAATCTTCAAATAATAATGCCCCATGACATTCTCTTTTTCAACCTCATAATTTTTTTAAATTTATTTAATATATTTAATTAATAACCAATATATAGATATCACTTATAGGGCTGTAAACGAACCGAACGTTCAGCGAACAGTTCGTGAACCGTTCGGCGGGAAGTTCGTTTATGTTCGTTCGTTTAATAAACGAACGAACATGAACAAGAAATTTCGTTCGATTAGTTAAATGAACGAACATGAACAGAGGTCTCGTTCGTTCGATTGTGTTCGTGAACGTTCGGTAAGGTGTTCGTGAACATTCGTTGCTTTGTGTTTGTTTATGTTCGTATGTTTTTGTTTTAATTGAAGATCTTTGTACTTTCTTATATTTTATTTGTACCTTTTATATTATTAAACTTTTATTTATTTTATTTCCCTAACAATTAAACTAGGAAACCCACTTTCACCTTGTTTGTGCGTCATTTCCCTTTCATCTCTCATTATTTACATACACGAATACGATCGACCTCCGTTCCACAATAAGGGATTCCAGTTCGAGTGCTACTCTCTGGGCCATCTATCTTTATCCTTCGTCGAGTTCGTCAAATTTATTTGTGTTCGTTTGTGTTCGTGAACCGTTCGCGAACAAGCTCATTTCCTTAATGAACGAACACGAACATAAAATCTCGTTCGGTAAGTGTTCATGAACCGTTCATGAACACATTTATTTCCTTAACGAACGAACACGAACAAGGCTTTGTTCGTGTTCGTTCGGTTCGTTTACAGCCCTAATCACTTATCTTTATATAAGATTAATAAATAACTTTGACACATATCTTTATGTAAGATTAATAAATAACTTTCTCCTTCAATCTTTTAATAATATTATTAATATCTAATAAATTATTAATATTTGTCACAGCCCCCGACCCCATCCCTGGAGCGGGAGCCGCGAACCAGTCAGATGGTATTGGTGTTTATTAATTTGGCAGCGGAAATTTCATCAGGACCGTAGTTAGGAAATATTTTTATCAGAGTTAAACACCAGAAATATTCAAAATAAAGAAATGGGATAAAACTCAAGTTTTTCTGATAATATATTTATAAGTGAGACAAAACCAGATTTTTCATTTTGATATATTTATAGGGAATAACCCCAATTATTGAAAACAATTCTCATTTTTTAATTAGGTAACTTTTATTGCCATTTTTCTAAGTCTTTAGTGCTCCCCAGCTGGCTTTTATGGGCTTCATACTAAGTTACCTGAAACACGTGTTTAAAACATTTTATCAGCAAGAAATACCGGTGAATGAATCCCAGTTTAATCAAAAAAGTTTTATCAATTTACAGTATTGAGAGCGATTACAATGTTTATATCTACACAATTACTCATTCAGTACTTGCCACTCGACCGGATCTGTGGCTATGGTCATATCACACATTGGCTAACCCGTTGTCCAATTGTGAAAATTATCAAGTAATGTATACAAAACCCCATAATACCGACAGTAATTGAAGAATTACAAAGACTAAATCACTGCTAAATTGCATTGTAAAATTTTTAAGGTTTTGTGAAAACAGTTTACAAAAAGGAGATTACTCACAAAAATGTTTACAAAAAGAAGCATTACTCAGATTGCTGTCTTAGGTTTTCTGTAAGGGTTTCTTGGTGACAATCTATAAATTCCGTAAAGCATAACTCCAATGGCGGCGTCTTCTTCAGCATCATTTGTTAAGGAGAGCTTTCAGTATGATGTGCTTTTGAGTTTTAGTGGTGAAGACACTCGTAAGAACTTTGTGGATCACCTTTATGCTGCTCTTGAGCAACATGGTATTCACACTTTCAAGGACGACGAGAGACTTAAACAAGGAAAAAGCATCAATAACCAACTTTTGAAATCTATTGAAGAGTCAAAGTTGTTCATCATAGTTTTCTCAAAGAACTATGCATCTTCATCTTGGTGCTTAAATGAACTTGTAAAGATTATGGAATGTCAAAAGTCAAACGATCAGATGTAACACCCGTTCTTATTATTCAAGGTTTAACGTATATTTTTGTAGGAACAATCATGTAATTAAGATTACATAAACATTGGAAATACGGGTTTATTAAAACTTTTACAAATCATAAGTTATTCTACATAGCGTGATCAATTTCGTTGTTTAAAATTTACAACGTGGCAAAGTGCGGAAGCGTGTATCTTTATCGTGTTCGGTTCTTCGCTGAGCTTGATCGTCTTCCGGCATCCAAAAGTACCTATATTCCATAAACATGAAATACTTTAGTCATACGGGGTTTAAAACGTGTCTAAACGAATCCGGGAATTTAAACTAAATAAAATATACTTTTTTTCTGGGTCCACCGTAACTTACGGTGGCATGACTAAATCAAGTATACGCAATCATATGTCTTTTTCTGGATTAATAATGACATTATTAATGTGCAGCGATTTTCTATACAGCTGCTGTAATTGACCATTATGACCCATTCAAAGTCCGAACTAGATTAACATGTTCAAAGATGGATCGTAGAAAACTTCAATACCTTCGCAAGCATATAAGGTACACCTTCTAACGAATTTTCTGTTATTTTATATGATTTTTATAAAATCAGCACAGCAACTATATTTTCATTTTTCAAACAGCTTTCAAGGTTTTGAACAGCTGTTTAACTCATTCTTTTGGCCTATTTAACAACCACATTTGTTACTTATGATTGAAAACAGTAAAAATTTACTTCATAAGCTTTCCGAAAAGGTATAGAACACCCAAATCGGATAAACGGTTGATTTTATATGATTTTTTTAAGATTAGTCGAAATCCGTATAAAAAGCTGCGGAAATCATGTTTAGGGTCATTTTAAATTCGAACCAAACCATCAAATGCAACCCATTTCCATGGCTAAAACCCTTATTAAACTCTTGGTAATGGTTAGAAACCTATAACAAATATAATGACCATCGTCCGTAACATTTGGTTTACCTATTAAGGTAACCAAAAACTTATTTTAGACTTCGTTTAACTCTCATTAGCCTTACATTTAAATGAGAGTTATCTTATTATGCGTACCTGGCTCGGATCATTACATTGACCCATTTAAGTACCTTGCCTCAATATCTACTAAGTAATAGCGATGTAAATATCCATTCGATATTTATTTCTGAAATCAAACAACTCATCAAACCATTAGTCGATATTGTCAAAAAGATTAGTCGATATTGTCAAAAAGTGATATTTTCACCTTTTGACCCGTTGGTCTAAATGACCGATAATATTGGCGAGATAAAGCTTATTGCCATCTCGTCTACACGACTCGTTCCGATTTACACCGCACGGTCGTTTTAACTATAATTCACCTCTTAACGCTTTTTGGCCTGATAAGGCTTACGAAATATGTATCTTTCAAAACCAATAATTATTGTCAACAAGTGTCCAAATTTCAATTTTACCCTTATTGGTTATCTTGTTCCGTACGACTACACGCCGGAAACACCATATCTCAACTTTCCATTTGTCTTGTTCGAAATCAAAACAACAAGAGGACATTCTAAACTATATGACTAGTGTAAGCTATACTTACCTTGCATCCATGCCACGCCTTTCTTTCCGTACGCGCTCCGTTTGACCCGCTTCATCCACAAGCTTCCACCTAGCTTGTTAGGCGTCAAACTATCATCATTCACAAGGTGGTTAGATTAGTCATTAACAAATACGACTATTCCACCTTACGTATTTTCTATGTCGAAATCATTATTCGACTTCGTCATTAGTAAATTTTAACTTTCTACTAGTTAACTACCTCTAATCATATGATACGTGAAATTAACTAAAATCTACATTATGATTAGATTCCATATTATCACGTATCACCCCTAATTAAATAAATTAGGAAATTACGTGTTTCATTCATAGTTTCAACATATGAACTTTGTGGGCATAATTTATAACATCAACAATCAAGTTTCGTACCACTGAAAATAGGCTGTTTTTGGTGACCTGTTTAACCTGTTTACAAGTCTTCAAAAATTATGATTTTTTTATGTGGTGTACCAATCGAAGGGTTAGACCTTGTGTTAAAATTTCAAGATCTAACTCTTTACCAAAAACTCGTAAAAATTCATTTACTAAGCTGCAATCAGATTCGTCACTTCTGACTGCAGCTTACGGAAAAATTCATATAAAATTCCTCGTTTATCCGATTGACGAAATTCCAATTGGAGATTTTTGGAATCACTTAATACTTTCTACAGTAAGAATTTGAGATCATAACTCAATTCCTAAATTGAGTTATGACATTCGTAATGGGCTGCAGATTCTGTCAGAAAACGCAGCTTGAACCTTTGATACGGAAAAATTCATAAAACGCTCAATTTTTGTCGAAAAAATGCGATTCCAGTGGGGTTTTAAAGATATTTCCTGGAACTACATTTTAGGCTCAAGAAACACATGTTTTTACCACGTTTTATCCAGGTTACAGCCAATACAAGTTGGCTGTAAATTCTGATCAAGAACCGTTTGAATTCAGCTTTCAAATTAAGCATGTTCTTGACATCATAACACTATTTCTTTAGCGATCAAAACCCTAAGAACATCTTATACCTCAATTTAGCATCAACAAAATCTGAATTTACTTGAGCTAAGCATGATTTCAATCTATACTTGTCTAGGGTTTACTCCTAGGCATTTAAATGTTCCTATTTCATCTACATATCATACATGCATCATCAAATTTCAGATTTCCCAATTTTATGAGAATTTCAAACAGAGAATTAACATCAAATTTTACATACCTTACAACCCTCTTGCAATGGGGATCACTAATCCGATCTCAGATTTCGATTTGGAGTAGATTTGCCCCTTCAATTTGATGAATTTGTGAGTGTTAGGGTTTTGAAGAGTGGGGGTCGCCCTTTTCCTTGCTCCTGATCGAACCAGACATCCCAAATGGGGTGTTTGGTTTGTTTTTTTTTTTTTTTTATTAAATCTAATAATACAAGTTTCGATTTTAACAACATTGGCCCCTCTAATTTGGTTAGTTAATTAAGTAGGGCACAACCTACTTATTTCTAACAATATTCCCCACTTTTTAACTAGGTTAAACATTCCTAATTAAATTAGTGGGTTTTGGGAATCTATGACTAAGTTTAGTTTTAAGTCCCGTTAACTCGGGCCTTCTACAAACTTTGTTTCCTCAAAGTATTTATCCTCCTTAAATCTTTTATTCATTTTTTTTTTTAATATTAGGATTATTTATTTAAATCCTAATATTTACCGGGTTACTTTTACCGCTAACGGTATTTTACCCGTCATCTAGTATTAATGTGGTTTGATTACCAAACCCGTTTTCGGGGTGTTACAAGTCTACCCCACTTAGAGAGGTTTCGTCCTCGAAACCTTTTCTTACATAATTTATTGAGTTTAAACTCAATGTATTTGCTCTCGATAATGAATTGAGCATTGCTCATATCTTAACCAATTGTTAGTATTACCAGAAAAGTATGGTAATATCTTTTTGGTTATTAATCATCTACGTATCTTTTATGACATAATGCAACTTGGAATAACGTAATCTCGTTATTTCCACTAGTTTTACATCAACTTTCTATCTTCAGAATTATCACTTTTCGAACATTTCGTCTTGCACCTATCAGTGTCAAGACTTATATCTTTCATGTTTACTGTTTATACGTCTATCATAATTCATTCATTTTCATCATCATTCTTTTTTCGTAGAAATGTCATTTCTTATCAAAACCGAAGTTTTAGTTTAGCGTCTTCTCTTCAACCTTTGTCAATTATCCATACCGGGATATTGACAGTCTAAAATTTATCCTTTTTTTTTCTTTTTTTTTTCTTTTTAGTCTTTGTCTTATGCGAGGATTCTCCATTTATTCCCTCACTTTGTCTTATTAACCCCTAGGTTTTATCACTTAGTCTATGAGCTATTTTATTAGACCTTCACCTCTTTAAGGCGAGGTCCTTATAATCTATTTCTTTCTAATCATGACCCGTGGGTCGTTTTAGTCCCGTAGATCTTTCATTTGTTTATAACCATAAAGGTTATGTTGATCCCGTAGATCACTCCTTACTCATGTCATTCTTAAAATACATGTTTGGTGTCAAGGCACCCTGTTTTTGTTCAAAGAATCGTTTGGTTTCAAGCTTAGGTCCCGCTAACCTTAATTGTAGTTTCATGGCTATAATTGTTTTCTTTCGGAAAATTTTCTGATTTTTATGACTTCTCACCCTTATCCAGTTCACATACATTCGAATTTGATTATGTCCCCTTACCGGGCTCATTATTCTTTTGCTTTTAACACTACCATTATCCCGCTTGCGTTTACTCATGTCGTCCGGCATGATATTATATTCGACCCGTTCAACTTTAAAATAGCTGAACATAATTTATTCAAAATTTCTATTTACATCATCTTGTCGTCTTTTAGTCATGACTTAAAATCCAAGTCTTTTAGTTTTCTACCCGAGTTCCCGTTTCTCGGTCTATGCATGTGTTTAAATCCTTACCCACCATCCGGGTGTTTTACCGAAGTCGTTATTATTGCACCCCTCCCGGTATGCATTAAGACTTCGCTCCACTTTTATATTCCGTCTTTGCCCTCAAGTTTGACGTTTTACAAAAAACGGTCTGTTAAGAGGCATATTTGCGTTTTCCGGGTTCGAATGTAAGTACACTCCCTCCCAATACTTGTCTAAATCATTTTACATGCTTGCGTTTTCTGGGTTCGAGTGTAAGTACACTCCCTCCCAATACTTGTCTAAATCATTTTACATGCTTGCGTTTTCTGGGTTCGAGTGTAAGTACACTCCCTCCCAATACTTATCTAAATCATTTTACATGCTTGCGTTTTCTGGGTTCGAGTGTAAGTACACCCCCTCCCAATACTTGTCTAAATCATTTTACATGCTTGCGTTTTCTGGGTTCGAGTGTAAGTACACTCCCTCCCAATACTTGTCTAAATCATTTTACATGCTTGCGTTTTCTGGGTTCGAGTGTAAGTACACTCCCTCCCAATACTTGTCTAAATCATTTTACATGCTTCTTCGTCCCTTCACTCGGGCTCATTATCCTAATGTAATACGCTTCCGTCACTCGGTTGTGCGTTTACATTATTATCAAACATCTTACTCATTTGATTCATTTGGGTACTTTTAAACTAGTCCCATATACCCCGCCCTTACTACATCGGATGTAAATGTGTCCGCTATAAGAAACTCGTGGTATCATATGCCACTACTTACTTGGCCAGAGTAAGCGATTAACACATGACATACACGACCTTCCTATAGTTTTCACATCACGCCCTATGTAAGTACTCTATTTAGTTTTCTTGGAAATGATATCCTGGATATGTATTTCTATTCAGGTTTTCCAAGTTTCTAATTTACCTATGCAACAATCATTCTCTACTTTGTTTATTGCATTTTACTATTTGTGTGATTATATTTAAAAGCGTGCACCTGGTATTGCTTGCCTTAACGGGCTTTCTTGCCATTACTTATTTGCAATCATTACGCGATTTAGGTCCTTGATGATTATGCTCTCCTTGCCATATCTCGGACCGTTCCATCATCATATCCACAATTCGTTTGAGTCTCGTCGTCTTCAAACGCGAGTGTCCTTCAATTAAAACATTCACAAAAGTTAGTAACGTCAACTTCAATAATCGCCCGTATTATAATACAAGGCATTTTCTACAATAAGCGTCAACGCGCGTATTTTAATCAACTATATCAATCATTTTAATTGGGGTAACGTGTATCACACGATAGCCCTATGTGTTGTTTACAACACTTTAGTATACCAAACTATTAACATACATGTACTTACCGGAATTGCGATCAAGCCTCGAACCGAACACTATTCTTTATTAAGAGCATAAGGTTTAAGTCCAAGCATGGTCCTCCCCACCATACTTGAATCTCTTAAACCAAGGCTCTGATACCAACTTGTAACACCCGTTCTTATTATTCAAGGTTTAACGTATATTTTTGTAGGAACAATCATGTAATTAAGATTACATAAACATTGGAAATACGGGTTTATTAAAACTTTTACAAATCATAAGTTATTCTACATAGCGTGATCAATTTCGTTGTTTAAAATTTACAACGTGGCAAAGTGCGGAAGCGTGTATCTTTATCGTGTTCGGTTCTTCGCTGAGCTTGATCGTCTTCCGGCATCCAAAAGTACCTATATTCCATAAACATGAAATACTTTAGTCATACGGGGTTTAAAACGTGTCTAAACGAATCCGGGAATTTAAACTAAATAAAATATACTTTGTTTCTGGGTCCACCGTAACTTACGGTGGCATGACTAAATCAAGTATACGCAATCATATGTCTTTTTCTGGATTAATAATGACATTATTAATGTGCAGCGATTTTCTATACAACTGCTGTAATTGACCATTATGACCCATTCAAAGTCCGAACTAGATTAACATGTTCAAAGATGGATCGTAGAAAACTTCAATACCTTCGCAAGCATATAAGGTACACCTTCTAACGAATTTTCTGTTATTTTATATGATTTTTATAAAATCAGCACAACAACTATATTTTCATTTTTCAAACAGCTTTCAAGGTTTTGAACAGCTGTTTAATTCATTCTTTTGGCCTATTTAACAACCACATTTGTTACTTATGATTGAAAACAGTAAAAATTTACTTCATAAGCTTTCCGAAAAGGTATAGAACACCCAAATCGGATAAACGGTTGATTTTATATGATTTTTTTAAGATTAGTCGAAATCCGTATAAAAAGCTGCGGAAATCATGTTTAGGGTCATTTTAAATTCGAACCAAACCATCAAATGCAACCCATTTCCATGGCTAAAACCCTTATTAAACTCTTGGTAATGGTTAGAAACCTATAACAAATATAATGACCATCGTCCGTAACATTTGGTTTACCTATTAAGGTAACCAAAAACTTATTTTAGACTTCGTTTAACTCTCATTAGCCTTACATTTAAATGAGAGTTATCTTATTATGCGTACCTGGCTCGGATCATTACATTGACCCATTTAAGTACCTTGCCTCAATATCTACTAAGTAATAGCGATGTAAATATCCACTCGATATTTATTTCTGAAATCAAACAACTCATCAAACCATTAGTCGATATTGTCAAAAAGATTAGTCGATATTGTCAAAAAGTGATATTTTCACCTTTTGACCCGTTGGTCTAAATGACCGATAATATTGGCGAGATAAAGCTTATTGCCATCTCGTCTACACGACTCGTTCCGATTTACACCGCACGGTCGTTTTAACTATAATTCACCTCTTAACGCTTTTTGGCCTGATAAGGCTTACGAAATATGTATCTTTCAAAACCAATAATTATTGTCAACAAGTGTCCAAATTTCAATTTTACCCTTATTGGTTATCTTGTTCCGTACGACTACACGCCGGAAACACCATATCTCAACTTTCCATTTGTCTTGTTCGAAATCAAAACAACAAGAGGACATTCTAAACTATATGACTAGTGTAAGCTATACTTACCTTGCATCCATGCCACGCCTTTCTTTCCGTACGCGCTCCGTTTGACCCGCTTCATCCACAAGCTTCCACCTAGCTTGTTAGGCGTCAAACTATCATCATTCACAAGGTGGTTAGATTAGTCATTAACAAATACGACTATTCCACCTTACGTATTTTCTATGTCGAAATCATTATTCGACTTCGTCATTAGTAAATTTTAACTTTCTACTAGTTAACTACCTCTAATCATATGATACGTGAAATTAACTAAAATCTACATTATGATTAGATTCCATATTATCACGTATCACCCCTAATTAAATAAATTAGGAAATTACGTGTTTCATTCATAGTTTCAACATATGAACTTTGTGGGCATAATTTATAACATCAACAATCAAGTTTCGTACCACTGAAAATAGGCTGTTTTTGGTGACCTGTTTAACCTGTTTACAAGTCTTCAAAAATTATGATTTTTTTATGTGGTGTGCCACTCGAAGGGTTAGACCTTGTGTTAAAATTTCAAGATCTAACTCTTTACCAAAAACTCGTAAAAATTCATTTACTAAGCTGCAATCAGATTCGTCACTTCTGACTGCAGCTTACGGAAAAATTCATATAAAATTCCTCGTTTATCCGATTCACGAAATTCCAATTGGCGATTTTTGGAATCACTTAATACTTTCTACAGTAAGAATTTGAGATCATAACTCAATTCCTAAATTGAGTTATGACATTCGTAATGGGCTGCAGATTCTGCCAGAAAACGCAGCTTGAACCTTTGATACGGAAAAATTCATAAAACGCTCAATTTTTGTCGAAAAAATGCGATTCCAGTGGGGTTTTAAAGATATTTCCTGGAACTACATTTTAGGCTCAAGAAACACATGTTTTTACCACGTTTTATCCAGGTTACAGCCAATACAAGTTGGCTGTAAATTCTGATCAAGAACCGTTTGAATTCAGCTTTCAAATTAAGCATGTTCTTGACATCATAACACTATTTCTTTAGCGATCAAAACCCTAAGAACATCTTATACCTCAATTTAGCATCAACAAAATCTGAATTTACTTGAGCTAAGCATGATTTCAATCTATACTTGTCTAGGGTTTACTCCTAGGCATTTAAATGTTCCTATTTCATCTACATATCATACATGCATCATCAAATTTCAGATTTCCCAATTTCATGAGAATTTCAAACAGAGAATTAACATCAAATTTTACATACCTTACAACCCTCTTGCAATGGGGATCACTAATCCGATCTCAGATTTCGATTTGGAGTAGATTTGCCCCTTCAATTTGATGAATTTGTGAGTGTTAGGGTTTTGAAGAGTGGGGGTCGCCCTTTTCCTTGCTCCTGATCGAACCAGACATCCCAAATGGGGTGTTTGGTTTGTTTTTTTTTTTTTTTTATTAAATCTAATAATACAAGTTTCGATTTTAACAACATTGGCCCCTCTAATTTGGTTAGTTAATTAAGTAGGGCACAACCTACTTATTTCTAACAATATTCCCCACTTTTTAACTAGGTTAAACATTCCTAATTAAATTAGTGGGTTTTGGGAATCTATGACTAAGTTTAGTTTTAAGTCCCGTTAACTCGGGCCTTCTACAAACTTTGTTTCCTCAAAGTATTTATCCTCCTTAAATCTTTTATTCACTTTTTTTTTAATATTAGGATTATTTATTTAAATCCTAATATTTACCGGGTTACTTTTACCGCTAACGGTATTTTACCCGTCATCTAGTATTAATGTGGTTTGATTACCAAACCCGTTTTCGGGGTGTTACATCAGATTGCTTACCCTGTTTTTTACGATGTGGATCCGTCTGACGTTCGCAAACAACGTGGGCCGGTCAGAGAAGCTCTTGCCAAACATACCAATATAGAGATCGGGAAATGGAGAGAAGCTCTAACAGAAGCAGCCAATCTGTCCGGTTGGGATTTACGGAACACTGCCGATGGGTAATTTCTTTCATCAATTTTCTATGAAACTATTCATTCTTTTTTAGTTTCTTTCTTATTTTGAGGAAAGCTCAAGCATTGATGCTACTGATATGCTATTATGTCTTACACTTTGTATCTTGACCTGAGATATAACTTTTTGTGTGGGATCTTGAGTTAGCTAACTGAATCTTCTATAATTCATAGGCATGAAGCCAAAGTCATCAAGTTAATAATTGCGCGGATCTCACTTGAGTTACGACCCATTAATGTGAACCTTGATGATAAATTAGTAGGCATGGAACCCCGGCTACAGGACCTTGAGAAGTCTTTAGATATCGCGTCGAACGAGGTTCGCATGATAGGGATCAAGGGGATGGGAGGTGCCGGTAAGACTACACTAGCCAGAGCTGTGTTTGATAGAATATCAGTTCACTTTGAAGCGAAAAGCTTTGTTGAGAATGTCAGAGAGGTTTCAAACGCGTCGTTGTACGGTTTATTGTCATTGCAAAGAAAGATCCTTAAAGATTTGCTAAATGATCCAGGTAACAACGTAAGTAGTGTTCATGACGGGACAAACATGTTGAAAACAAAGTTGCGTGGTAGTAAGGTTATAGTGGTTTTAGATGACGTGGATCATCAAGAGAAGCTTGAGGCATTAGCTGGTGATCTTAATTGGTTCAAGTCTGGAAGTAGAATTATCATTACGACCAGAGATGAGCAAGTGTTGATAGCACGTAGAGTGAAATGGATTCATGATGTCACTCTATTATCTGATGAGGAAGCGATTGGCCTCTTTTGTAAGCACGCATTTGGTATAGATCTTCCAATTCAAGAGTATGAAAAGGAATCGCTACAAGTTGTACGTTATGCTGCTGGTCTTCCCTTAACAATCAAAGTTTTGGGTTCATTTTTGTGTGGTAAAGACAAGCATGAATGGATAGATGCATTAGCAAGACTCAAAAGAATTCCGTTGAAAGAGACTCTTGCAAAATTGGAATTAAGCTATGAAAATCTGGAGGATGATTACAAGGAAATATTCCTCGATGTTGCATGCATATTGAAGGGGTGGGAGAAAAACAAAGCAATAAGTATGCTTGAAAGTTGTGGATTTCAGGCTAGAATTGGTTTAAGAGTTCTTGAGCAGAGATCTCTAATAACTTTTCATGATTATTCTTTTGGCCCTTGCTTGTTGAGCATGCATGACCATATTGAAGAAATGGGCAAGAATATCGTACGTCGTTTGCACCCAGATGATCCCAACAAACATAGCAGATTATGGATTCAGGAAGAAATTGAAAATGTATTGGATACTGACTTGGTAAGAATCAGATTTACTTGTAACATAGAGATGAGACAAACACAATTTTTTTACTTATGACATGAACTATTGTTGAATTACAGGGTTCTGAATCAACAAGGTGCATATGTCTAAAGCTCACTCCTAATATTGTTTTGGAAAGTCTTGGAAACATGAAGAATCTAAGATGCCTTATCGTAGATCATATAGATAACGATTGTTATGACTTTGTGAAGATTGATGAAGTTGGTCAATACTTTCCAAATGCATTACGATACCTGAATTGGGAATATTACCCTCATGGGTGTTTACCCAAAACCTTTCAAGCATATAATCTTGTTGAGCTTCACATGTCTGACAGCAGAATTGAACAACTTTGGGTGGGGGGAAAGGTAGGATGATTGATTAATAATTTTAATTTATTTTGTTGATCAGTTATTAGTATATTACATTCTTTTTGGTGTGATATTAGGTTCTTAAGAAGCTCAAATCCATTACACTCTCCTGCTCAAAGTTGAAGACCCTTGACCTTGGGTTGACTCCAAATCTTGTGAGGTTAGATCTTCAACTTTGTGATGATTTGGTAGAACTTCATGTGCCAGTTGGATGTTTAAAAAGGCTTACGTATCTAAACCTTCGGTATTGTACGAGGTTGAAATCTGTTTTGTTTATCAAGGATTTAGAATCACTTGAGGTTCTTAATGTAAGCTTCTTACATCTAAAGGAGTTCCAGGATATAATCCCGAGCCACTCCAACAGTAATCTGCAACAGCTTTATTTCAGTGGCAATGATGTAGAAAACCTGCCTTCATCAATTGGAAATCTTCATAAGCTTGTTAATCTATCATTCAGTTTGTGCAGAAAACTCAAAAGTCTTCCGGGAAGCATTTGTAGTTTACAACATTTAAGAGTTCTTAACTTTAAAGGTTGTGGCATAGAGGAATTGCCTGAGCACATTGGCCAGTTGGAGTGTTTAGAAGAGCTAAATTTAAGTGGTTCAGAAATTAAACATCTCCCAGATAGCATTTGTAAGTTGAAACATCTTAAAACTCTCTATCTAGATAGTTGTGAAGTTTGTAAGTTACCAGAGGATGTTGGTCAAATAGATTCATTGAGCAAACTAGATCTAACATATAGCAAGATAAGAGATATTCCACCCAGCATTTGTAAGTTAAAACATCTCAAAGAGCTTTACCTTTCTGATTGTTCTGAACTTGAGAAATTACCAGAGAACCTAGGAGATTTAGAAAGTTTGTATACACTAAGTGTAACATCAACCAAGATAAGAGATATTCCGCCCAGCATCTGTAAGCTAAAGCAACTCAAATTTCTTAACCTTTCTTATTGTTCTGAACTTGAGAAATTACCAGAGAACCTAGGAGATTTAGAAAGTTTGAATACACTAGATCTAACATCAACCAAGATAAGAGATGTTCCATCCAGCATTTGTAAGCTAAAGCATCTCGAAGAGCTTCACCTTTCTAATTGTTCTGAACTTGAGAAATTACCAGAGAACCTAGGAGATTTAGAAAGTTTGTATACACTAGATCTAACATCAACCAAGATAAGAGAAGGGCCATCTTCCCGATAGCATTTCTTTGTTGAAAGGTCTTGAAATTGCTGGATAGGAAAGAAGGATTGATCCAGATGCAATTCTATTTCAAGAACAACAACATATTACATTTGCTCCCAAAAGGAGAAGGGCCAATACTGAAGCAACAACAAGCGATGCAGGTTTTTTTTTTTTTGAAATATATAACGTTATAAACTCACTGAATAGCATATATTCTAGCGAGAGGTATTTGAAATATATTTATGGTTTTGTAGGTGGCAAGGTTAAAGAACGAAAGATGGAGGATCACTAATGAGACTTTGTGAAAGACTAGAGCGGGGAACAAGTGGAAGCTAGAGGGACATATTGAAACTAGTCTTAAATCTGTGTTCAAAACATATAATCATTCCACTGTTGACATTTGTAGTGTTTACGAATGCATTCATATGATCCATTTTGACACTTCATATGAATTGAAACAAATTGTTTGGTTGTGAATCATGATATTATAGTTGCTTTATTTGGTTGTTTGAATTGATACTTGCTGGTGATGTCGGGGCGGATTCAGATAAGGAAAAGGCAAGATGGGTCAGATTTGATGTTTCATGTTTGTGTTTGTTTTGATATCCTCTGTTCTACCAAATGCATTCATATGATCCATTTTGACACTTCATCAGCTCAATCAATCATCTGTACCCTATGTGGGTCTGCACCTGTGTGTCATATTGAACAGACTAATTATTTATAAAAGTTATAATGATTAGGACATCGTGTTTTGCTAACTTATGTTAACTGGATCCAGAAAGAGAGGATGTAGTTTTAATTCAAGTGCGTGAGTTAATGGGACAGATAGATGCCAAACAGCAACTAGAGATGGAAATTGAGGAATTAAAAGGGAAACTGCAGGTGATGAAACATATGTGTGATGAAGATACTGAGCTTCAAGAGCAGATAAAATGGATGAATGATGATCTGGAAGCAAATATAAATGATTTGGAGTTTACGATCTCACTTATGTTTGTTCCTAGAAATGTTGCATTAATGTCATTTACTCATTGCTCGAATCATTGGTGCTTTGAATCAGAAACAAACGAATTTGACTTCCGAAGTCAAACTAAGAATTTGACTTCTAGGTTGGACTTTTGACTTTTTGAGGTCAAACCTAGACTTTCTTAGTGTGTGCCTCTCCATTATTAACCTTGTTAGATGTAAGTGTGTATTTAGAATTAAGAGACATATCTCATGTGCTCTACCGACTTTTGGCTTTTGGCTCTCCAGTGGTCTAATGAGGTTCACCTGCACAGCGTAGAACTCATGGGAACCGAAGGCTAGTTAGATCTTCCTAAAACAAATGATTGGTAACCACAACTTCCTTACGTACCCACACAACAAGACAAGTCAAAGACTAAACACATTAAAACCACATACCCTAATTTCATCACTTTTACTTTTTTATTGGTTTTAGTTCTTAAAAAAACGAAACCACAATTATATTTTACGCATCCGCTAACATCCTTAATTTGACAATTTCAATTTCAGTTTGAGTTAAAGCTTGACAAACTTCTTAATTTTTTGTGTTAATTATGTTTATAATGATTACGGCGACTATGTTCGGATAATTATGTTAAGTACGTATTTATTTTTGGTGGATTATTTCTGATAAAAAATACATATTTTTATTTTAAAATAAATATATAACATTCGTTTGTAATCATTTATGCTCATAAACATTTGTTTGCGTTCATTTACGTTGTAAGTGTTCATTAACATGTTCTTTTCCTTAATGAATGAACATGAACAAGAAATCTCATTCGGTAAGCGTTCATGAACCGTTCATTCCCTAATGAACGAACACGAACTAGGCCTTGTTCAGTTTGTTTACAGCACTAGTCGCACATTTGTTGGTGGTTGAAGATGGTTTAGTCGATTTACGAGAAGGCATGTGTGATGACAATGCATTTAGGGCTTGGGTGGTTGTGAACGGTGGTTGCTGATGGGAATGGCGGTGGTAGTAGTGGTTTTCTTAGGAGGCGATGGTTAGGGTTTTTGGTTGGTGGTAGCTGGTGGATGGTGAGGAGTGGTGTGGTTTCGAATTTGGGTGTAAGTAGGTGACATAATTAGGAATGAGCATGATACCCGTTCGGTACCGAAAAATGGGAAAAGTGGGTACCGGTACTGGTACCGAATATACCGGTTCGACACCGGTATTTACCGGTGTTTTACCCGTAAATACCGGTACCGAGAAACGGGGAAAGTAGGTACCGGTACCCGGTACCAAATGCTCGTCTCTAGGCATAATGGTAGTGGTAGTCTGCGACCGTGGATGGTGGGGACGTTGTTGGTTGCTGTGGCTAGGGTTTTTTGAGTGGGGTAAATGGTAGTGGTTCTGGTGGTTCTATTTGATGAACGGTGGAGAGAAGAGAGAGAATGTGTGTGTATGTATATATTATAAATAATTTTATTTTTTTATTTAAAGGTTAAAAAACTTGAAAACATAAAAATAGATGGTAAAATGTCCAAAAAGCCCCCGAGTAACGATACATTTTAACTGGGTTTGTGATTTGGATGAAATGACATCACAAACAAGACGTCATGTGTTCATTTGATTTTTTTATGTAACAAGCAAATTTGGCAACCATCAGGACCGTTTAAACCTTTTGATGGCCCTAAGCAAAGTAAAAATCAGGGGCCCTTTTCATTTGTATTGAGTTAGTAATATTGATTTCTATTTTACATAAAAATTATTAAGAAGAAACTTATATAGTTCCAACATCTAATCTAAATCTAATCTAATCTAAATATTAATAAAAGACTCCATTTAATGACACGTGTCACTCTCTCCTACAACCTTATAAATTTTATTTATATTTACTTTAAAATATTTATTTAATAATTAATGTATGATTATCACTTATTATAATTTATATATAACTAGGTTAGAACCCCGTGTATTACACGGGTTGAATAAATGTAATTTTATATACTAAATTAAAACAGTTATTCTTTAAAAATCTCGTTTATTACACGAGTTGAACAAATGTAATTCTATATATTAAATAATAAAAAATTATATCTTTAAGAACCCCATGTATTGTACTGAAAAAATGTAATTTTATATACCAAATAATAAAAATCAGTGTATTGTACAGGTTGAATAAATCTAAATAATAAAAAAAATTATATCTTTAAAAACACTGTGTATTAAACGGGTTAAATAAATGTAATTTTGTAACCTTATATACAGCAAGCGGGGCGAATATATACTAAATAATAAAAAAAGTTATATCTTTAAAAACACCATGTATTACATGGGTTAAATAAATGTAATTTTGGTAAATAATATGCTATTGGATTCGTTTAAAAAATCATAAATTTGGTTCGGTTTAATTCGAATCAAATCTCAAACTTGATTAAGTTTAATTCGAATTGATTAGAACCCCAATTTGAAAAATAAAAAACAGAATTATATTATTAGCTTCTCCTCCTAATTAGTGTTTTTTTTAAGTTTGATCTAATGTCTAATAAGTTATTTTGTATATTTTGTTTTAACTTTAATTTTTTTATATGAGCGTATTTTTTTTTAAGTTTAAGATTATTGTTTTGTGTTATTATTTAAAAAATATCTTAAATTTATAACTTAAATTTGAAGATAATATATTATTAGAAAAAATAAAATGATTCTATCTAACATTCAAAGTAAGATAAGATTTAATATTAATTGATTATTTATTATTTAATTAATTGATATAAGATAAGTATGAAAATGCAGGAAATTACAAATATAGACGTCTTAAATGAATGACACGTGTCACTTAGTGGTTTCTTTTATTATAGTAGATAGATATCAATAAATAATTGAATATTTAATTAATATAACTAGAATCCATATCCATGTATGATTTTTATATATATTCTTTATATTTTTATTGCAGCTACTGCAATGCAAAAATACAAATACTTGATAAACATTGGTATTAACTTGAATCACTAAAAATACGAATACTTGATAAATGTTCATATAACCTGAATCACTTTATAATGAAGGTTATAACAAATCTTTAAATAATAATGCCCCATGACATTCTCTTTTTCAACCTCATAATTTTTTTATATTTATTTAATATATTTCTTTTATTATTAATAACCAATATATAGATATCACTTATCTTTATACAAGATTAATAAATAACTTTGACACATATCTTTATGTAAGATTAATAAATAACTTTTACACGTGACATTTTCTCCTTCAATCTTTTAATAATATTATTAATATCTAATAAATTATTAATATTTGTCACAGCCCCCGACCCCATCCCGGGAGCGGGAGCCGCGAACCAGTCAGATGGTATTGGTGTTTATTAATTTGGCAGCGGAAATTTTATCAGGACCGTAGTTAGGAAATATTTTTATCAGAGTTAAAGACCAGAAATCTTCAAAATAAAGGAATGGGATAAAACCCAAGTTTTTCTGATAATATATTTATAAGTGAGAGAAAACCAGATTTTTCATTTTGATATATTTATAGGGAATAACCCCAATTATTGAAAACAATTCTCCTTTTTTAATTAGGTAACTTTTATTGCCACTTTCTAAGTTTTCATTTTGATATATTTATGGGCTTGATACTAAGTTACCTGAAACATGTGTTTAAAACATTTTATCAGCAAGAAATACCGGTGAATGAATCCCAGTTTAATCAAAACAGTTTTATCAATTTACAGTATTGAGAGCGATTACAATGTTTATATCTACACAATTACTCAGTTAGTACTTGCCACTCGACCGGATCTGTGGCTATGGTCATATCACACATTGGCTAACCCGTTGTCCAATTGTGAAAATTATCAAGTAATGTATACAAAACCCCATAATACCGACAGTAATTGAAGAATTACAAAGACTCAATCACTGCTAAATTGCATTGTAAAATTTTTAAGGTTTTGTGAAAACAGTTTACAAAAAGGAGATTACTCACAAAAATGTTTACAAAAAGAAGCATTACTCAGATTGCTGTCTTAGGTTTTCTGTAAGGGTTTCTTGGTGACAATCTATAAATTACACAAATGCACACGCGTTAGTATAATAACCCATTTTAACATTAGTAATACCCTCCCCGAGACGGCATTCCAACGACTACGTTGGGCAGAACCATGACAGCCGTTACAGAACCCTAGATCAATCGGGCAGCGTATCTAATACGTATCCAGGGGTTATGATACTTACAACGGAGCAGAACTTCGTTATTTAGGGGGGGGGGGTATAATACCCGGGAATAGGGCCTACGCTACAGAAATTGAGAGAGAGATAAGAATATTGAACGATTTCCAATTGAATCCGATCGACCAAATTTATAGGGCTGCTCAAGACCTTCGTCGCGCCCCGCGACGGAAATCACAGGGGCCGTCGCGCCCCGCCAGGGCCAAAAAGGCGGCGGCTGGTGTGCTGAGTCACCGGGGTTGTTTGGCGCGTGTCCTGCCACGTGTCACACTGTGGCTCCGCCACTTATCACTCAGTCGCGGCCGGCTACGGCTGAAGGAGAGTCTGTCGCGCCCCGCGACAGACTGTAATTTTTGTTTTTATTTTATTAATTTAAATATATTTCTGGCTTATTTTTCGTATACGGGGTGTATTTAGGAACGTACAGGGATATTTTAAAATGTATTTAGGGGTGTCGGAAGTATTTTAGGAGGGTTGTTATATCTTGGGCATAACTCCTGGACTCTTTAATAAAATATATAATATACTCACATTAAGTATAGTAACCCAATTCAACTTTTATCCCTACGTCACAAGACAGAACCCCAACGAATTTATTCCGGCAGAGCCCTGACATACGTTACGGGGCCCTAGATCAATCGAACAGGGTATCAGTGAGCAGGGGTTAAAACACTTAAAACAGGGCAAGCCTTTGGAGTATTATATGATGAATTATTAAGGAAATTAACGTATACAAAAGGTGGAGAGTGCGAGCAAAAAGGGACTGGAGCAGTTTTCCTTTTAAAGCTTGCTCTATATATATATATAGTTGATTCTTTCAACTTAATGGGCACGCTATCAACTTCCACGTAAGCAATTCATCATTCATTTTTTTCATACGTGTCTACATATACTTTAAAGGTTAGTTTTTGATTTTATTTTATTATTTATATATTATAGTTAATTCAGCTGCTTCACTTATTTGGCGCTTATAACTAGCGTTTCACAAAATAATGAATATTTTATTAGAACGAGAATATTTGTATCTACATTTTGAACCAAGTTTCATTAAAAACAGAGTAGGTTCAAATATAATGTATATTGTAACTTAATTTAAACGGTTCCTAGGCCCGTCTAGATAGTTAATATTTCTAACATTCAACTTACCCATGATCTATTCGTGTAATAACTAAATTTTAAATTTAAAATTTTGGGAATGTTACATCCTCCCCACCTTGTTTTAAATCTCGTCCTCGAGATTTGAGCTACGATATCTTTTTGGGGTTACGTTACATCTTTTAGTTGGTTATCAAGGTGTCTGGGATAGAATCAAAAGATGAATAAAAAGATATCATAGAATAACTGGAATTTAATGGTCTCAAAACTTAGTTTCAGAAATTGATGTTAACCGAATAAGATGAAATGATACAATGATCAAGGTGACTAAGTTTCATAAGTCAAAGAGAGATTTGATAAGCATAAAATTCGAAATGCAATGACTTTTAGAAACAATGGGATTCAATGCCAGCCGAGAACTAACTTTGAACGTCACCTTGAGGAAGACTCTGAATCAAAAATCTCAATTTTGAAAGTAGAAGTATGAAAAATGATTTGTCAATGATCAAACTAGAAATCAGTGATGTTTAAATGGCAGAGATATACCGGATAATACAATAGAAATTAATGTATCATTGTTTTAAGACTATTTGAATGATCAGTAAAACAAATAACGTATGAATTAATATGATTAGGGTTTACTTCTTAGCACATGCTTCAAATTTATACAGACACCGTCAGGTGTTGTAGTGATTGAAAGAACTCAATGATGAATTCACCGTTTTCGATATTAACTGAAAGTTTCAACGAAACGAATTTGGATATTCCAAAAGATAGGATGTTCAAATGAAGAAATATTTGAATATTGTAGGATAGATTCAAAGATGAAAGAAATACTGGAGGTACGCTGGAATAAGAATTTAGGTACCTTTATCTTAGTACAAAATTGTATTAAGACTGGTTTAGGATAATGAATTGATAAATTCGTACCTCAAGTGAAAATGAAATAAGTCCATGTTTAAAAGAAATCGCCACCACAAGGTGTAATGGTTTAACGAATGATACATCGAAATTGAAGACTTTAAACAAGTTTACTATGATTCAAACAATGAGATTTCCTCAATTATGATGATCTCAGTTCATCACATGGGATTTTGAAGTGAATAGATTTTGTGAACAAGTTCAAACAATTTAGCTTGGTCTAGACATATTTCAAAAATGGGTATATGTATTGACAAGAAATGATTTCAATGAAAATCTGGTAGGTATCTTTAAAAAGAAAAAGGGGTTTTCCAAGAAATTTGTTGACTTGATTATCAAAAGTCAACATTATGTAACCATATAGATTATCAGAATGAGTATAACGAACTGGGGGGAATTGAAGAGGTATGGTCCCAATTCCCTGCCCACATGGCAAGGATCACACCACTTTTTCATCCTACATGGCACCTACATCAGCAAGCGAATCCAGAAGCTTCTGGAAGACATCAAGGTGGCATCAAAGATGCTCCCTCCGACAGAAAGGACAACACGTGTCACCATTCATCGAGCGCCATGTAGGCCTGCAGCAAATCAAGGAGCAGACCGACAGCAGCGGTATGACGTTTCCAGCATGGACAAATATAGGCGCGCCATGTGTACCACCACCCTGACCACAGCAGAGGAGACCAAGAGGGTATTCCCCTTGGTCGGACAGCTGGCGCCCTATAACAGCTGGCAAGGTTGCTCCTCCCTCTTTCATCCTCCGGCTATAAATAGGACCCTTCATCATTCAGGTTAATTCCATTCAATTCCTCTCACTCTCATTCTTAACACACACTGTTTTATTCCTCAGAGCAGTACTTATTCTCACGCCGGAGCCCGGTTAAGAGGGAAACCCCCATATTCCCTTCTTAAAGAGCTAACGGTGTTGCTGTTTTGCAGGACTTTTGGCGAGTAAGAAAGGAGATTGAACCCACTAAAGAGACGACCCAGCTAGTTAATCTTTGGATTTAACCAGTGTTTCATCAGCCGGCAAAGAATGGAGATTGTGAATTCGAAGTTAGTCAATGAGTTAGCGGATGCCAAATTATCAGCCAAACGAATGTTGGAAAAATTACCATGGTTAGGAAGGGTCATAAGTTAACTAATACAAAAGCAATGACAAATATTAACAGCAAAATGGTTTTATTTTTTTCTGTTTCTTTTTAAACAAGCTTTTTCGATTTTAATGGAGTTTCACATTGATTCTAAATGACATGGTTTTAAGCACCCGTCGCAACGCGACGGTTGACTTTTCTAGTCGAATATGTAAAGAAACTCTTAATACTCACCGGCTCTTGTTCGATTCCACCCGATCTAACCCTCCTTTTTTTCCTTCCTTTTCTCCGTCTTCAACGACCTCGCCGCTTTACCGTTGTTGCGACCCGCAAGGGGCGGCTCCCCCTTCTTGAAAATGACTCATAAAACCGCCAATTCTGAGTGAACAAAGTCCGTATTGGTATCGGTATTTCCCGAACCGGTACCGATGTTCTTTTTATTTGTTTTCGATCGATATGAAACACGTGTGTATATCCTTTAAGACATCTCATGACTTTGTTTAGCGAGTGTTGCAACCATAACAAAGTGAACCGATATCTATTGAGATCCCGCCGCGTAGCGCGGGGAATCCCACTAGTTATATATAAAATAATAATTATAATAAATATAAATTAATTAATAAATAATAAATGAGTCGAGCCCGAGCCAAGCCGAGCTTGAAAAACTATCTACGGGCTCCAGCTTTCACAAGTTAAACAAGCTCATGCAGTCAAGCCTAGTCGAGCTCGGGCTCGGCTCGTATGCACCCCTAGTTTCGAGTCCTGTTTTAGGCTAGTTTTGTTGCAGGCTTTAACATTAATATTATTCTTATCATTGGCGAAGCCACGCCCCCCCCCATTTTTTCCGAAACCGGGGGGGGGGGGGGCAACGTATATACCTATACGAAAGTACTATTCATAACACCACGCATCGAAAAGTTCAGGGGGGGCAGACAATAACTAAGCTGCGCCCCTGATTCTTATTATCAGCATTATTATTACTATTATCTTTTTTATCTTCTTAGAGACGGATGATGACCGAAAAAGAAAAAAAAAGCCCCTACTGCATAATACACAGTAACCTCTTTTGTCTAACTAAACATAATACTACTGTTGTAATAAACCATATTTTTGTTCGTAACATGCATGTTTCGTGCTTTTATCGCGTAGGATGAAATTGATGGTGCAAATGAAAGTGTAAACTCTTATTATAATAGTCAACCTTATAAATTTTATTTATATTTACTTTAAAATATTTATTTAATAATTAATGTATGATTATCACTAATTATAATTTATATATAATATCAATAAATAATTGAATATTTAATTAATATAACTAGAATCCATATCTATGTATGATTTTTATATATATTCTTTATATTTTTATTGCAGCTACTGCAATGCAAAAATACAAATACTTGATAAACATTGGTATTAACTTGAATCACTAAAAATACGAATACTTGATAAATATTCATATAACTTGAATCACTTTATAACGAAGGTTATAACAAACCTTCAAATAATAATACCCCATGACATTCTCTTTTTCAACCTCAAAATTTTTTATATTTATTTAATATATTTCTTTTATTATTAATAACCAATATATAGATATCACTTATCTTTATGTAAGATTAATAAATAACTTTGACACATATCTTTATGTAAGATTAATAAATAACTTTGACACGTGACATTTTCTCCTTCAATCTTTTAATAATATTATTAATATCTAAATCTAATATCTAATAAATTATTAATATTTGTCACAGCCCCCGACCCCATCCCGGGAGCGGGAGCTGCGAACCAGTCAGATGGTATTGGTGTTTATTAATTTGGCAGCGGAAATTTCATCAGAACCGTAGTTAGGAAATATTTTTATCAGAGTTAAACACCAGAAATATTCAAAATAAAGAAATGGGATAAAACCCAAGTTTTTCTGATAATATATTTATAAGTGGGACAAAACCAGATTTTTCATTTTGATATATTTATAGGGAATAACCCCAATTATTGAAAACAATTCTCCTTTTTTAATTAGGTAACTTTTATTGCCACTTTTCTAAGTCTTCAGTGCTCCCCAACTGGCTTTTATGGGCTTCATACTAAGTTACTTGAAACACGTGTTTAAAACATTTTATCAGCAAGAAATACTGGTGAATGAATCCCAGTTTAATCAAAACAGTTTTATCAATTTACAGTATTGAGAGCGATTACAATGTTTATATCTACACAATTACTCATTCAGTACTTGTCACTCGACCGAATCTGTGGCTATGGTCATATCACACATTGGCTAACCCGTTGTCCAATTGTGAAAATTATCAAGTAATGTATACAAAACCCCATAATACCGACAGTAATTGAAGAATTACAAAGACTCAATCACTGCTAAATTGCATTGTAAAATTTTTAAGGTTTTGTGAAAATAGTTTACAAAAAGGAGATTACTTACAAAAATGTTTACAAAAAGAAGGATTACTCAGATTGCTGTCTTAGGTTTTCTGTAAGGGTTTCTTGGTGACAATATATAAATTACAAAAATGCACACGCGTTAGTATAATAACCCATTTTAACATTAGTAATACCCTCCCCGAGACGGCATTCCAACGACTACGTCGGGCAGAACCATGACAGCCGTTACAGAACCCTAGATCAATCGGGCAGCGTATCTAATACTTATCCAGGGGTTATGATACTTACAACGGAGCAGAACTTCGTTATTTAGGGGGGTATAATACCCGGGTATAGGGCCTACGCTACAGAAATTGAGAGAGAGATAAGAATTTTGAACGATTTCCAATTGAATCCGATCGACCAAATTTATAGGGCTGCTCAAGACCTTCGTCGCGCCCCGCGACGGAAATCAAAGGGGCCGTCGCGCCCCGCCAGGGCCAAAAGGCGGCGGCTGGTGTGCTGAGTCACTGGGGTTGTTTGGCGCGTGTCCTGCCACGTGTCACACTGTGGCTCCGCCACTTATCGCTCAGTCGCGGCCGGCGACGGCTGAAGGAGAGTCTGTCGCGCCCCGCGACAAACTGTAATTTTTGTTTTTATTTTTATTTTGTTAATTTAAATATATTTCTGGCTTATTTTTCGTATACGGGGTGTATTTAGGAACGTATAGGGATATTTTAAAATGTATTTAGGGGTGTCGGAAGTATTTTAGGAGGGTTGTTATATCTTGGGCATAACTCCTGGACTGTTTAGTAAAATATATAATATACTCACATTAAGTATAGTAACCCAATTCAACTTTTATCCCTACGTCACAAGACAGAACCCCAACGAATTTATTCGGGCAGAGCCCTGACATACGTTACGGGGCCCTAGATCAATCGAACAGGGTATCAGTGAGCAGGGGTCAAAACACTTAAAACAGGGCAAGCCTTTGGAGTATTATATGATGAATTATTAAGGAAATTAACGTATACAAAGGGTGGAGAGTGCGAGCAAAAAGGGACTGGAGCAGTTTTCCTTTTAAAGCTTGATATATATATATATAGTTGATTCTTTCAACTTAATGGGCACGGTATCAACTTCCACGTAAGCAATTCATCATTCATTTTTTTCATACGTGTCTACATATACTTTAAAGGTTAGTTTTTGATTTTATTTTATTATTTATATATTATAATTAATTCAGCTGCTTGACTTATTTGGCACTTATAACTGGCGTTTTACAAAACAATGAATATGTCATTAGAACGATAATATTTGTATCTACATTTTGAACCAAGTTTCATTAAAAACAGAGTAGGTTCAAATATAATGTATATTGTAACTTAATTTAAACGGTTCCGAGGCCCGTCTAGATATTTAATATTTCTAACATTCAACTTACCCATGATCTATTCATGTAATAACTAAATTTAAAATTTAAAATTTAAAATTTTGGGAATGTTACATCCTCCCCACCTTGTTTTAAATTTCGTCCTCGAGATTTGAGCTACGATATCTTTTTGGGGTTACGTTACATCTTTTAGTTGGTTATCAAGGTGTCTGGGATAGAATCAAAAGATGGATAAAAAGATATCATAGAATAATTGAAATTTAATGGTCTCAAAACTTAGTTTCAGAAATTGATGTTAACCGAATAAGATGAAAAGATACAATGATCAAGGTGACTAAGTTTCATAAGTCAAAGAGAGATTTGATAAGCATAAAATTCGAAATGCAATGACTTTTAGAAACAATGGGATTCAATGCCAGCCGAGAACTCACTTTGAACGTCACCTTGAGGAAGACTCTGAATCAAAAATCTCAATTTTGAAAGTAGAAGTATGAAAAATGATTTGTTAATGATCAAACTAGAAATCAGTGATGTTTAAATGGCAGGGATATACCGGATAATACAATAGAAATTAATGTATCATTGTTTTAAGACTATTTGAATGATCAGTAAAACAAATAACGTATGAATTAATATGATTAGGGTTTACTTCTTAGCACAGGCTTCAAATTTATACAGACACCGTCAGGTGTTGTAGTGATTGAAAGAACTCAATGATGAATTCACCGTTTTCGATATTAACTGAAAGTTTCAACGAAACGAATTTGGATATTCCAAAAGATTGGATGTTCAAATGAAGAAAGATTTGAATATTGTAGGATAGATTCAAAGATGAAATAAATACTGGAGGTACGCTAGAATAAGAATTTAGGTACCTTTATCTTAGTACAAAATTGTATTAAGACTGGTTTAGGATAATGAATTGATAAATTCGTACCTCAAGTGAAAATGAAATAAGTCCATGTTTAAAAGAAATCGCCACCACAAGGTGTAATGGTTTAACGAATGATACATCGAAATTGAAGACTTTAAACAAGTTTACTATGATTCAAACAATGAGATTTCCTCAATTATGATGATCTCAGTTCATCACATGGGATTTTGAAGTGAATAGATTTTGTGAACAAGTTCAAACAATTTAGCTTGGTCTAGACATATTTAAAAAATGGGTATATGTATTGACAAGAAATGATTTCAATGAAAATCTGGTAGGTATATTTAAAAAGAAAAAGGAGTTTTCCAAGAAATTTGTTGACTTGATTATCAAAAGTCAACATTATGTAATCATATAGATTATCAGAATGAGTATAACGAAGTATTTATTAACACTCATTAATAAATGATCCTTTTGAAGTGTATTCTCTTGCATGACAAGCAATGCATGTATGATATAGGAATTTTGTCAAGAAATGAGACAAATGAGTGTTGACTATATGACAGAGAAATAAAGACTTCTTATTATAAAACTTTGATCGAGATTAAAAGTCAACTTAATACTTTAGTACAGACAAAACGTAAGGGTGCTTATTTTAAAAGTTGTTGTGGTTTCCGGTGTTTATGCGTTCTCCTTAGCTTCATCTGGGTTTCTGTTCTCGTTGTCGGGTGCCTTAGATAGTTTTGGGTAGTAGCGACGGAAGTGACCTAGATCTCCACATTTATAACATACATTGGTTTCCCTTCTCCTTCTACATTTTTCTTCTATATGTCCAGCCTTTTTGCAGTAGTTACAACGGAGTATCTTCTTAGAATGACATTTTCTTGCGTGCTTTTTGCTGTTGTAGGTAGGATGTGCAGTTTTTGGTTTCACTCCTTTGTCCTTGGAGGATTTGTTAGAGTAGAATTCCTTTTAGAAGTAGCCATAGGTTGTGGTTTCCTTTCGTTTGGAAGATGGAATTTTGATATGAATATCGTAACTTCCATTGGTACAAGGGTTAGTTTTGAAGTGATGGGTATGTTTACAGTGTATAGTAGGATTCTCGTTTATAGGCACATAAATCTTAATAGCTTCAATGATCGAGGGTATGGCATTTGATATTCCTTGAGCTATTATATTTTCTAGAGTGTTTTTATTCAAAGAATTTTCATTACTAGTCTGAATTTCTTGATTACCTGCTATTTCTTTTGACATCTGAATTACAAACATATTCAGATATAATTATCACAGAATTAAGCAATTATGCAGGCACATTTTATTTAGCACACTTATAGTCATAACTATCCGTATTGGTAGATACAGATATGTATATATATACTATATATTTTATCAAAATATAAGGAAAATGCATATACTATATATTGTTTTTCCCTTTAAAGTGATGGCTTATCCTCTATATTATCTTAATTTGACTATATTTCCAAAACTTATGACTGGATAGGTATTTAGAAAATAAAGGTAAGAGCTTTATATGAAATTCTAAGATTATTCGTCATTGACCCATTATTATTCTTTTTAAGAGGTGGTGCTATTACATATATCCTTAAGGTATTTTCTGAATTAAAGCTGGGTGAAATAGGTTTTGAATAAACATGTAGGTTTGCTTCTTTATATAAAAACTTGTCCTTTTACAGAAGATATTTGATTATTATATTGTAGATATTATCAAGAAAATTGTGTCTTGCATATACGTATAAATTAAATTTTTCTGTAATAAAAATTTAATTAGTTATCCTGTTTACTCCCATAACTTTGTTTATTCCTTTATATTAACAAAACAAATTTCTACTAGATTTATTAAACATAATGTCTTGGAATAAAAAGGAATTTTAACAAAAGGAATAAATTTGATAAAGATATAAAATTTTCTGGATTCTTTTCTTTAAATGACAGGTTGATTTATTTTAGTTACAACATACTTAGGAGTTAACTCAAAATTTTATTGTATTTATTTATTTAAAGAATCAAAATAGATAATACAAAGTCTGGTGTTTCTAAATTTGATTCTTAATATCTTAAGTAATGAAGTATTATTCTTATATCAGAATGTATGACTTAAACATAGTTTAAGAAATGTATTAAACTTCTCAAATGATAAAATTGTGTCTTCTTGAGATATATATGTACATATTTTAAATCACATAGTTATACCGTACCAAATGTTTTCGTACATATATTTATTGCATGGATGAAATATTATTTATAAGATTGATACCAATCATATATAAAATATATATATCTGACTTATACATAATTTAAGAAATAATTTTAAGCTATTTCCTGTCGAGATATAGGTATTATGTATTAAAATCATTTAATTATATAATACTAAGTTGTTGTACATATTCCTGTTTCATAAATACAGTTTTATAATTTTTTTTTTATTTCCCATAGTATATGTACATATGCTTAAATTTTAGAATTGTCAAACTATAAATTACGAACTATAATAACTATTGTTCATTATTTGTATAAATTAAATTAAGAATTATGTTTATAAAATTCTTTCAATATAACTTTATTCAAGAACCAAATACTTTATTCTCCCAAAATATTATTATTAGTTTTAATTTAAAACATAATTTAATACTATTTAATATATTAATACCAATGATGATGATAACATTATACATTAAAGATTTTTGTGTATGCAAATTTCTATTAACATGTGAATTATCATCAATATTGAGTATACATATAATTTCTGAATATTAATTCATCAAATTTTGATGAATAATCTATATATTTAATATTTAATGATAAGAAAAAAAAATTAAAGAATTATAAAGTGTTTTACAAAGTATTGTATCTAAACATTGCTGAAACATTATATTTTAACAAAATTAGTATAATTATATGTTTTACCAAAATTTTAACAAATACATATCTTTAAATTGAGTAAAACTTTTTGGATTATATCATAAATTATAAAATATCCTGCTTGCCTCGAATAATATTTTATATTATGGTATTTTAGGGATACCATACTTACGGGTGTGATCTTTATATATTTGATCATAGTATTATTATAATTTACTTTAAATGGTATTTACATAAATATGTGGATATGGTATATTACAAAATTGAATATTATTTTATGAATATATTCCCTTTTTATAACCTAACATATTGTAAAATACAATAGGAGTTACATATTCTGAAAATTTAAATGATGTAGAATTATTTTAGACATAATATATATTATTCAAATATTTATATTATGATGTTTACAAAATATCATATCTGAATTGCATTTGAATATTAAAATATTAATATTAACATTGTATTAAAATTTAGATTGCATTGTATTCCTATATATATATACATATGGATATAGCAAATATATTAGGTATCGCAAAATTTACTAAAACATAATATTATATATAGGGGAAGGATCATTTGAGAAGAAAATTTAATTGAGAATAAAAAGAACAAAGGGTAATTTTGTAAAACATTAAATTGTTTTTTCACTTATCTCATTTATTATCATTTTTTGACTAATTATTAGTCATAAAGACTATTATCCTCCACACTAACTTTTTTTGCCTACACACATCAAAAGTTATCCTACATATTTCGAAATTCATCCTACACGTTGAAATTTATCCTACACAACTCGTAATTTATCCTACACTTTAAATTATTTTATTTTATTTTTTTGAAAAAAGTATATATTTTGAAGATAAGTTACAAAAAATTTAATGTAATTAGCTATTAACGAGGAAGTATATATTTTGAAAAAAGTATATATTTTGAAGATAGATTTACCAATGTACCCTTATAGTAAAATTAAATACTTATATTAAATGAAGTAAAATAAAGCATTCTTATTGGTTGAAATTTCTTCTTACAAATGTTTATATCTACACAATTACTCATTAAGTACTTGCCACTCAACCGGATTTGTGGCTACATCAATTACAGTATTGAGAGCGATTACAATGTTTATATCTACACAATTACTCATTAAGTACTTGCCACTCAACCGGATTTGTGGCTATGGTCATATCACACATTGGCTAACCCGTTGTCCAATTATGAAGATTATCAAGTAATGTATACAAAACCCCATAATACCGGCAGTAATTGAAGAATTACAAAGACTCAATCACTGCTAAATTGCATTGTAAAATATTTAAGATTTTGTGAAAACAGTTTACAAAAAGGAGATTACTCACAAAAATGTTTACAAAAAGAAGGATTACTTACATTGTTGTCTTAGGTTTTCTGTAAGGGTTTCTTTGTGACAATCTATAAATTACGCAAATGCACACGCGTTAGTATAATAACCCATTTTAACATTAGTAATACTCTCCCCGAGACGGCATTCCAACGACTACATCGGGCAGAACCACGACAGCCGTTACGGAACCCTAGATCAATCGGGCAGCGTATCTAATACGTATCCATGGGTTATGATACTTACAACGGAGCAGAAATTCGTTATTTAGGGGGGGTATAATACCCGGGTATAGGGCCGACGCTACAGAAATTGAGGGAGAGATAAGAATTTTGAACGATTTCCAATTGAATCCGATCGACCAAATTTATAGGGCTGCTCAAGACCTTCGTCGCGCCCAGTGACGGAAATCAAAGGGGCCGTCGCGCCCCGCCAGGGCCAAAAAGGCGGCGGTTGGTGTGCTGAGTCACCGGGGTTGTTTGACGCGTGTCCTGCCACGTGTCACACTGTGGCTCCGCCACTTATCACTCGGTCGCGGCCCGCGACGGCTGAAGGAGAGTCTGTCGCGCCCCGCGACAGACTGTAATTTTTGTTTTTATTTTTATTTTATTAATTTAAATATATTACGGACCTATTTTTCGTATACGGGGTGTATTTAGGAACGTATGGGGATATTTTAAAATATATTTAGGGGTGTCGGAAGTATTTTAGCAGGGTTGTTATATCTTGGGCATAACTCATGGACTGTTTAATAATATATAATGTACTCACATTAAGTATAGTAACCTAATTCAACTTTTATTCCTACGTCACGAGACAGAGCCCCAACGAATTTAGTGGGGCAGAGCCCTGACATGCGTTACGGGGCCCTAGATCAATCGAACAGGGTATCAGTGAGCAGGGGTTAAAACACTTAAAACAGGGCAAGCCTTTGGAGTATTATATGATGAATTATTAAGGAAATTAACGTATACAAAGGGTGGAGAGTGCGAGCAAAAAGGGACTGGAGCAGTTTTCCTTTTAAAGCTTGATCTATATATATATAGTTGATTCTTTCAACTTAATGGGCACGCTATCAACTTCCACGTAAACAATTCATCATTCATTTTTTTCATGCGTGTCTACATATACTTTAAAGGTTAGTTTTTGATTTTATTTTATTATTTATATATTATAATTAATTTAGCTGCTTCACTTATTTGGCGCTTATAACTGGCGTTTTACAAAACAATGAATATGTCATTAGAACGAGAATATTTGTATCTACATTTTGAACCAAGTTTCATTAAAAACGGAGTAGGTTCAAATATAATGTATATTGTAACTTAATTTAAACGGTTCCTAGGCCCGTCTAGATACTTAATATTTCTAACATTCAACTTACCCATGATCTATTCGTGTAATAACTAAATTTAAAATTTAAAATTTTGGAAATATTACATCCTCCCCACCTTGTTTTAAATTTCGTCCTCGAGATTTGAGCTACGATATCTTTTTGGGGTTACGTTACATCTTTTAGTTGGTTATCAAGGTGTCTAGGATAGAATCAAAAGATGAATAAAAAGATATCATAGAATAATTGGAATTTAATGGTCTCAAAACTTAGTTTCAGAAATTGATGTTAACCGAATAAGATGAAATGATACAATGATCAAGGTGACTAAGTTTCATAAGTCAAAGAGAGATTTGATAAGCATAAAATTGGAAATGCAATGACTTTTAGAAACAATGGGATTCAATGCCAGCCGAGAACTCACTTTGAACGTCACCTTGAGGAAGACTCTGAATCAAAAATCTCAATTTTGAAAGTAGAAGTATGAAAAATGATTTGTCAATGATCAAACTAGAAATCAGTGATGTTTAAATGGCAGGGATATACCGGATAATACAATAGAAATTAATGTATCATTGTTTTAAGACTATTTGAATGATCAGTAAAACAAATAACGTATGAATTGATATGATTAGGGTTTACTTCTTAGCATAAGCTTCAAATTTATACAGACACCGCCAGGTGTTGTAGTGATTGAAAGAACTCAATGATGAATTCACCTTTTTCGATATTAACTGAAAGTTTCAACGAAACGAATTTGGATATTCCAAAAGATAGGATGTTCAAATGAAGAAAGATTTGAATATTGTAGGATAGATTCAATGAATATGTCATTAGAACGAGAATATTTGTATCTACATTTTGAACCAAGTTTCATTAAAAACGGAGTAGGTTCAAATATAATGTATTTTGTAACTTAATTTAAATGGTTCCTAGGCCCGTCTAGATACTTAATATTTCTAACATTCAACTTACCCATGATCTATTCGTCTAATAACTAAATTTAAAATTTTGGGAATGTTACAATATCTCTTGAACTAATATGAAAATAATTAATTCACAAAGATTAAATTAATCAAAGAATAATAAATAAACTGAAACCGTATCGTGTATTACGCAGATAATAAATAAGTAATATATAATATATAATAGTTTATTCAAGTTTTACAAAAATAAAATTTTTAACTTTTTTTTGTAATTTATGATGTTGTACCTCATGCATAGGTTTTTTTTTTCTTTTTTATTTTTTAACCAAAACTTTTCTTCATTTGCAATTTTGATCATTTGTTTTTTTTTTACTTTTAATCCAAAGCTTTCCATCTTCTATTATTTAACCCCAACTCTTTTTTTATTTTCAGTTTTGGTACACCGTACTTTTCATCTTTCACAAGTTTTTCGTTTCGTTCTAAATTTTGTGAGTTAACGCAACGCAATGTGCGTGTGGGGTTCAAATTTTTTTCGTATATTTTTTTCCGTTTGACTGGCTCGTCGCAACCCATCTATTTTTCTCTGTTTGAAAAGTTTGTCGCAACGCGCGGGTCCTGGATTGACTTAGTTATTTTTTCTATGTTTTACGTTTCGGTTTAATTTCTCTGCAACGAGCGTGCGCGATTCAAAGATTTTACGTCTGGTTGTCACATTATTTTTTTATTTTGTTTTTACAAGCTTTTCTGGTGTTGGTGGTCACTGATAATGGTATAACATTGGTACAACTTGGCATAGTTTTATGACAACCGCTGCAACGCAGAGGCTTAATACTAGTAAATGAATATTTCTCTTGTTAATAAAAACATGTTACTTAATATTTTGACTTAAATGGTACTTCTATTTATTACTTTACTATATATTAATAATCGAATTAAAATAAATAGTGATTTTAATATTATAATATATAGTTTTTTTAATACTTTTATAATTTTAATATTATAATAATAGTTATTTTCTTTATTTTTTTAACTTTAATTCTTTTTTTAATATCAGAGGTTGGGATAAGCTTGGTGTCAACCGGTATCGAAAATACCGGTAGGTTCCTGTTCGGTATCAGTACATGAAGGTAAAAACCGACACTAATACAGAAAACGCCAAAAGTTGGTGCCGAATTGACATTGGAAATGTTTTGGTTCGGGAAATTCAGTGCTGCTACCCGGTACCATTTGCTCATCCCTGATCACGGTTACCGTGCAAACAACGGTATCGTACAACTTTTTTTTGTTGATTTTCTTCAACTTTTAATTTTTTCTTTTTTTAGTTTCAGGGGTAGGGATGAACTCGGTACAACCGATACAAAATCGGTACTATTATCGAAAATACCGGTTACGGTACCGATTATGAAGGTAAAAAACGGTAGTGAACCGGTACCAGGAACGCCAAAAGTCGGTACGAAATTGGTGCTTAAGATCTTTCGGTTTGGCAAATTTGGTACCGGTACTCAGAACAATTTGCTCATCTCTAACCACGGGTTTCATACGAACAACATCGTTAGCATACAAGTTTTTTGGTTGATTTTCTTTCGGTTATCTTTTAGTGTTTTTTTCTACATTTTCTTTTTATTCTTGTTGGTACCGGTACCCAGAACAATTTGCTCATCTCTGACTACGGGTTTCATACGAACAACATCGTTACCATACAACTTTTTTGGTTGATTTTCTTTCGGTTATATTTTAGTGTTTTTTTCTACATTTTCTTTTTATCCTTGTCAGCAGTTCCGTTCACAACACGCTCGTAGTGATTTCAAAACACATGTAAACACAGACTAAATAACAAAAGAAATTCGCCGCAACGCGGCGAACTTCTTTAAACCTAGTTAACAAGAAAACATGAAACATTATTCTTAGTTTATTAGTAGACAAATAATTTGGTATTAGATTAAATATTTCTGTCGGATGAGAAATAGAAACTAACTACAAACAAGTGGAATGAAACTTGCTTTCAAATTTTATTAAAAAAATATCAAATATCTATGCTTTAGAACTTTGCAAATTAAACTCCTTTGATACTAGATAAATAAAAGATTTTAGCAGCATGAAAAAAAAACTTTGGTAATCAAATTTTTCATAGTTACTATTTATATTGTGTATTCTTTTTTCTTAAATTGAGGTCTTATTATTTTGGTGGCACTCAGTGGTGTCAATTGTGTCGGGTTGATGGGTTGGCAGGTTAAAATATTTAACCCAAACCCGACCCATATTATTATTCGGGTTAAAAATTTCAACCCTAACCCGACCGATATAAATTCGGGTCAACCCCAAACCGACCCGTTTAACCCATATTTTTAAATGAGTCATACAAGTTGACGATTTATAAGCGAGTTGATGGGTTTTAAGCGGGTTATCGATAACACATTTAATGATGAGTATGAGTGTGACAAATAAATAATACTAGGTGTACACCCGTGTGAATACACGGGTTTGTTCTAATCACGATCGGAATCAAATACTAAAAAACATATTATAATATATCTTTTAAATTCTTTTTCTTTGGTTACATATCTTTATAAAACAATGTTAAACATATGATCCGTCATAAATTATTAGATAAGGTTTGATATAGAAATAACCTAACTAATTGATAATATGTTGTCTAAAATTAAAGCATGACCTAATTTTATGTTGTCTATTAATAAAAAGATGACTTAATTTAAATAACCAAATGCCATTGAACAATTCAATAAAGCCCATATCTTTGATACTATTAACATTAAGAGAAAAATGAAATTTACATCCCTGTGGTTTGTGTGAACATACAATACAATACAGAGACAAAACGTCATACAAACTTTTAATACATACAATACAGAGACAAAAGGTCATACCAACTTTGTAGACTTGACGGAACTTACAGACTCGATAACAAAAGACCGTAACATACAATACAGAGACAAAACGTCATACCACCACAAGCAATTGTGGATCTTTACTGACGGGTGCACTTCGGAATGTAGCAGATACGAATGAATATAACTCCAGTGTAGCTAATTACATATCTGCCACTTGGGTTATATTCATTCATATGAATGAATATAACCCCAGTGTAGCTCTTCGATTTTCCTTGAAATTATAGAGCTCGCTAATTACATATCTGCCACTGGGGTTATATTCATTCACATGCAATTGATCGTTCTGATCAATTACTTCCTTATGTGCACCACACCATCTTCTAGGAGGTTGTCAAGTGTTCTCGCCTTCGTAGTTGGTATTTTGCGTATGTTTATATCAGCAGCCATTCTGTACAATATTTTCACAAAAAACATCACAAAGAAACCTTGTTTTGATACTACTACGATAGCATAGAACAAAAACAAAACAAACAAACAGAACAAATCAAAACAAAAACAAAACAAACAAACAGAACAAAACAGAACAAAAACATCACAAACAAACCTGGAAAACTGAAACGAAAATACTCAAATCAACCCATTCACAAATATCTGATTATCATCATTATGCGGCATTTAGATTATCAAAGAACTGATTATCAAAAACTTATTATCAAAGAACTGATTATGAAAAACTGATTCACAAATAACTGATTATCATCATGATGCGGCATTCAGATTATCAAAAGCTGATTATGAAAAACTGAAACCAAAAAAACCAAATCAACCCTCTATTTTTCACAAAAACATTCACAAATAACTGATTATCATCATCATGCAGCATTCAGATTATCAAAAACTGGTTACCGAAGACATTATCAAAAACTGATTATAAAAAACTGAAACCAAAATATCCAAATCAACCCTCTGTTTTTTTGACAAAAAAATCATTCACAAATAACTGATTATCATCATGATGCGGCATTCAGATTCTCAAAAACTGATTATCAAAAACTGAAACCAAAATACCCAAGTCAACCCCCTGTTTTTCACAAAAACATTCACAAATAACTGATTATCAAAAACTGAAACCAAAATATCCATTCAACCCTCTGTTTTTTCACAAAAACATTCACAAAAAATTGATTATCATCATCATGCGGCATCCAGATTATCAAAAACTGATTATCAAAAAGTGAAACCAAAATACCCAAATCAACCCTGTGTTTTTTCACAAATAAGTGTTTCACTATACGTAGCTGATTATCATCATCATGCGGCATTCAGATTATCAAAAACTAATTATCAAAAACTGAAAGCAAAATACCCAAATCAACCCTCTGTTTTTTTCACAAATAACTGATTATCATCATCATCATGCGGCATTCAGATTATCAAATAACTTATCACCAAAATACCCAAATCAACCCTCTGTTTTTCACAAAAACATCACAAATATTAAAAACATATATAGATAAGATAAAGATACAAACCTCTGTTTTGAAGATGAAGATTGATGAAGATGATGAAGATGGATGAAGATGATGATGACGATGATCGGTGTTGGGAGTTGAGAGAGAGATTAACATCAAGCTTTTTTGAGAAGTGTGTGATTATGAGAAGTGTGATGATGATTATAAAAAGCAATTATAAAAATTTCTCAGTCACCTCTAGATATATAGATTTAATAATTATTATTTTATATATTATAATATAATTAAATTATTTTTCATAATTATTTTTTAAATAGTAGATATTATTATTTAAAAAAATATATTTAATATATTAATTATAATTTATATAAACAGTGGGCTCATTTTATATATTATAATATAATTAATTTATTTTTCATAATAATTTTTTAAATAGTAGATATTATTATTTAAAAAAATATATTTAATATATTAATTATAATTTATATAAACAGTGGGCTCATTTTATATATTATAATATAATTAAATTATTTTTCATAATTATTTTTTAAATAGTAGATATTATTATTTAAAAAAATATATTTAATATATTAATTATAATTTATATAAACAGTGGGCTCATTTTATATATTATAATATAATTAAATTATTTTTCATAATAATTTTTTAAATAGTAGATATTATTATTTAAAAAAATATATTTAATATATTAATTATAATTTATATAAACAGTGGGTTCATTTTATATATTATATTATAATATAATTAAATTATTTTTCATAATAATTTTTTAAATAGTAGATATTATTATTTAAAAAAATATATTTAATATATTAATTATAATTTATATAAACAGTGGGTTCATTTAACCCCGCGAGCCGGCTTGAGCTCGATAAGTGAACCACATGCTCAAGCTCGTTTACTAAATATGCTCCTTGTTAGGCTCGGGCTGAAGCTCATTTAAGTTTGCCTTGTTTCAGTCTTTTATCAACCAAGCTCGAGTTGCTCAGCTCGTTCACATCCTGTAAACTTTTTTCAGCCCCTTTGGCTCACTTTGGGTGTTCTCATTACCTCCCAATCTATACCCCTAAATATGTAACAGGCTTAAGGTTAGCAATATTATACCTCATGAACTAAACTCTACGCAATTTTAATTATCAACAATTTTCATCAGCAATTTTATTATACCTCATGCACTAACCGGTTTTTCCTGAAGAATTGTTGTCCAGTCTGTTTAATGTGGTGTCAATTGTATTGTTATTCCGCTTCTTCGCTGTATTAACACATTAAATTCTTAAAACATAAAAGCAAAAAAAATGTTCCAAAAAAAAACAAAACACAAATAGTTAGTTATATGCTACCAACCTTGAAGTGTTGCACCACAGCCTCCACATGTGTACACCAGTTTGTTGCTTATGAAACTAACCGTCATCTTAATCAACAAATTGTTGTTATCATCAAAACATGTTTAAGAGAAAAGTAAACTGAATGAAACTAAGTGTCATCATAATCAGCAAATTGCTTATGAAACTAACCGTCATCGTAATCAACAAATTGCTATTACCACCTGATCTGTAGAAGACAGTTGCTTCAACCTTAACATCTTCACAGTCACTCTGTATCAATGGCAACGATGATTCAACCAAATTTACAGTAAACTGGCAACACGAACACCTGTAAAAGAAAACACAGGAATCAGTTACAAACGTCAATTTATATGACCGACCTACAAACAAAAAATTGGAAAACTTACCGGCATCATCACATACAGCTAAATAGGCATCTCAAACCAACAAAACTCCATTTTCTTGTATAGATGTAACAACAATTATACACAATCACTTTTCAAAACCTTATTCAACAACACAACGTCAGCGAAGGTAAGTGACAGTGAAGTTCCAAAACATTTGCAATTTTAGAATGCAAGGCTCAGATTGTGAATAAAGATGATAACACCATAGCTGCAAGAGAGGTTGCATGAACAACTGCCATCCTACAACCTTGTCATACCATAATGCTATATTCATCCAATTTTTACTCAGATCTACAAAATCATCATAGCCTCATTTTGAAAGGACTTTTGTCAAATGCATTTTACATTCATTTTTATTCACCATCACAGACAACACGAAATGATTTACTAAACCATACAAATGATTGCAAAATGTCAGACCTCGTGTATATTCAGGCCGACATTTCCTTCAACGGAAACGCATCTAAGTTACCATAAAGTGCCTGGAACCCTGGCTTACTACCAAAACCCTCTGTGGACGCTTTGTAAATTAAAACCCTAGAGTTTGAATCGAAATCGCCTGTGATGAAGAATAGAGAAGAAAGAGAAGAATAGAGAAGAAAGAGAGAAATGTGCGCTATAAGTTTGAATCGAGAAAGAGAGAGTTGAAACGATTACTTCTGATGTGGATTAAATAGCCAAACAACTCCACATGCATTTTCATATTCTGCCTCCTAAAAAAAAGAAAACTTCTTCAATTTAATAACAAATAAAAAACATATTATGTATACATAATATTATAAAAAAATTCGGAATTATGACATCAGCGGAGTCAAGGTGGCATACCTAATATAATGACACGTAAGCAAAGTGAGATCATCATCTAAGCTCCTTTAATAGATAGCAATAGATAGATAGATATATCACCACTCTGGGAGCACCATCAAACATAGAATTCTTGGAAAACACCATAGTTTTAGTCTCAGGTGAGAACCATCTCATCAACATCATTGACTGAATATCGCGTGCTATTCCAAAACGTTGTCTTATGTGACAGCAATAGCATAATCATCAGCCAAACATGGATTACAGCGAACACTACCTAGCACAGCCGCGAACAGCAGCCGGCAACAATGCTTTATATGTTGCAACAGTACGCCAGATCTCACAATCGTAACCTCAGATGACAAAATCATCTTCATCGGTCTGAATAGATACGTTCAAGTTGTTTTGCGCATTAAATGTACCTGTGAGAAGTAATCAAATATCCATCTCTCTCTTTCTTCTTGACATTTTAATCTAAAAAATCATCATAGATTCATCTTGAAAGGACCCTTTAATATACAAAATCATTATATACAATATTATTTTTTCAAAATGCCAGGCTCAGATTGTGCATAAAGATGACAACACCATGGCTGCAAGAGAGGTTGCATGAACAACTGCCATCCTACAACCTTGCTATACCATAATGCCATCTTCATTCAATTTTTACTCAGATCTACAAAATCATCATAGCCTCGTGTTGAAAGGACAATAAAAATCCACTTTGCATTCATTTTTATTCATCATCACAGACAACACTAAATGATTTGCCACAGTAATACAAAGGATTTGAAAATCTCAGACTCAGCTGAGAAGCATCTCATCAACATAATTGACTGAATATACCTTAGGTAACATCGATCTAATTATCATCAACCAAACATCGATTACACAAACGCTACCTAGAACAGCCGCGAACAGCAGCCGGCAACGATTTGGGCATGTTGCAACAACACGCCAGATCTCGCCATCATAGTCTCAAATGACAAAAGCATCTAAGGTGAACAAAACTGAACCGATCAATTTTCAAAATTGAATCTTAATGTAACAACACATACAGGTTCAATCAAAACAGTTCAAAATTCAGATGATACAACTTTAGGTAATAATCTGTTTTTTTAGGAGGCAAAATTTGAAATGCATAGGGAGTTGTTTTGGCCATTTAATGCACTCAGAACTAATCGTATCTCCTACCAACTCTCTCTTTTTTTTTTTTCTATTATGGTGAAGTTGCAAAACATTTATATTGTCAAACTGTGAGGCTCAGATTGTGCATAAAAATGACAACACCATAGCTGCAGGAGAGGTTGCATGAACAACTGCCATCCTACAACCTTGCCATACCATAATGCTATCTTCATTCAATTTTCACAAAGTTTGCAAAATCATCATAGCCTCATGTTGAAAGCACAAGAAAAGTGCACTTTGAATTCATTTTTATTCATCAACACAGTCAACACTAAATGATTTGCTAAAGTAATACAAATGATTTGAAAATGTCAGACCTCGCTTATATTTAGGCAGACGTTTGCTTCATCATAGTTTTAGTCTCAGGTGAGAAGCATCTCATCAACATCATTGACTGAATATGCGTTAGGTGACATCGATGTAATTATCAACAGCCCAAACATCAATTACACTCAACACTACCTATAACAGCCGCGAACGGCAGTCGGCAACGATTAGGGCATGTTGCAACAACACGCCAGATCTCGGCATCATAGCCTGAGATGACAAAAGCATATAAGGTGATCAAAACTGAACCGATCAATTTTCACCATCAAAAAAATCATAATTGAATCTTAATGTAACAACACATACAGGGTCATTCAACACAATTGAGATGATACTGGTTCAGGTAGTAAAAAGAAACCCTCTGGTGTAGAAGCAACCAGTGAGAGTGTTTTGATGGAATTTTTAGGAGGGGTCGGTGACATTGTCGAGGGTTGTCAGGAAATGCTATCACTTTGCATTTCCTGACAACCTCGACAACGTCACCGACCCCTCGAAGTTTTCAACCAAAACACTCTCACTGGTTGCTTCTTCATCAGAGATCATCCTCTAATCTCCCTTAATAGCTAAGAACGTGACACGTAGACAAATCGAGGTCATCCTCTAATCTCCCTTAATAGAATCCCGAATTAAAACCGTTACTATATAAAATTTGATAAACTAAATTTGATCAATTTAATTGATTTGAGATAAAGAAAAACGAAAACTGATGCATTATTTAGTAAATGATTTAAACTTTCAACTGTTGTTAAAAGCAACCATTTTTATGCAGTGAAAACGGGCTGCAGTTGAAATGCACAATTTTTTTGTATAGTAAATGATTTAAGCAACCATTTTTTTGTAAAGAATTAAACAAAATAACTCAAGAGGAACACTTTAAACGTAGTTAGGCAGCCTTTGTTTTAGACATTGACAGGTAAACAAAATAACAAAGGAAACATAACCCCCCCCTTTAACTTTAACATTTTTATTTCTTTTCCTTATTATCATGTCCTGTCACAAAATCATACAAGTTCCAATAATCAATTAGTCTTACATGAGATACAGTCTACCTACGCAAGAGACATCAATTAGTTTGAGCAAATAGAAAGGATCTTTAAATTACCTAAATACCTAATTTCATGTATCAATGGCAACAGTTGCTTCAACCTTAATATCTTCACAGACACTCTGTATCAATGGCAACGATGATTCAACCAAATTTACAGTAAACTGGCAACACGAACACCTGTAAAAGAAAACACAGGAATCAGTTACAAACGTCAATTTATATGACCGACCTACAAACAAAAAATTGGAAAACTTACCGGCATCATCACATACAGCTAAATAGGCATCTCAAACCAACAAAACTCAATTTTTTGTATAGATGTAACAACAATTATACACAATCACTTTTCAAAACCTTATTCAACAACACAACGTCAGCGAAGGTAAGTGATAGTGAAGTTCCAAAACATTTGCAATTTCAAAATGCAAGGCTCAGATTGTGAATAAAGATGATAACACCATAGCTGCAAGAGAGGTTGCATGAACATCCTACAACCTTGTCATACCATAATGCTATATTCATCCAATTTTTACTCAGATCTACAAAATCATCATAGCCTCATTTTGAAAGGACTTTTGTCAAATGCATTTTACATTCATTTTTATTCACCATCACAGTCAACACAAAATGATTTACTAAACCATACAAATGATTGCAAAATGTCAGACCTCGTGTATATTCAGGCCGACATTTCCTTCAACGGAAACGCATCTAAGTTACCATAAAGTGCCTGGAACCCTGGCTTACTACCAAAACCCTCTGTGGAAGCTTTGTAAATTAAAACCCTAGAGTTTGAATCGAAATCGCCTGTGATGAAGAATAAAGAAGAAAGAGAGGAATAGAGAAGAAAGAGAGAAATGTGTGCTATAAGTTTGAATCGAGAAAGAGAGAGTTGAAATGATTACTTCTGATGTGGATTAAATAGCCAAACAACTCCACATGCATTTTCATATTCTGCCTCCTAAAAAAAAGAAAACTTCTTCATTTTAATAACAAATAAAAAACATATTATATATACATAATATTATAAAAAATTCAGAATTATGACATCAGCGGAGTCAAGGTGGCATACCTAATATAATGACACGTAAGCAAAGTGAGATCATCATCTAAGCTCCTTTAATAGATAGCAATAGATAGATAGATAGATATATCACCACTCTGGGAGCACCGTCAAACATAGAATTCTTGGAAAACACCATAGTTTTAGTCTCAGGTGAGAACCATCTCATCAACATCATTGACTGAATATCGCGTGCTATTCCAAAACGTTGTCTTATGTGACAGCAATAGCATAATCATCGGCCAAACATGGATTACAGCGAACACTACCTAGCACAGCCGCGAACAGCAGCCGGCAACAATGCTTTATATGTTGCAACAGTACGCCAGATCTCACAATCGTAACCTCAGATGATAAAATCATCTTCAACGGTCTGAATAGATACGTTCAAGTTGTTTTACGCATTAAATGTACCTGTGTGAAGTAATCAAATATCCGTCTCTCTCTTTCTTCTTGACATTTTAATCTAAAAAATCATCATAGATTCATCTTGAAAGGACCCTTTAATATACAAAATCGTTATATACAATATTATTTTTTCAAAATGCCAGGCTCAGATTGTGCATAAAGATGACAACACCATGGCTGCAAGAAAGGTTGCATGAACAACTGCCATCCTACAACCTTGCTATACCATAATGCCATCTTCATTCAATTTTTACTCAGATCTACAAAATCATCATAGCCTCGTGTTGAAAGGACAATAAAAATGCACTTTGCATTCATTTTTATTCATCATCACAGACAACACTAAATGATTTGCCACAGTAATACAAATGATTTGAAAATCTCAGACTCAGCTGAGAAGCATCTCATCAACATAATTGACTGAATATACCTTAGGTAACATCGATCTAATTATCATCAACCGAACATCGATTACAAAAACGCTACCTAGAACAGCCGCGAACGGCAGCCGACAACGATTTGGGCATGTTGCAACAACACGCCAGATCTCACCATCATAGTCTCAAATGACAAAAGCATCTTAGGTGAACAAAACTGAACCGATCAATTTTCAAAATTGAATCTTAATGTAACAACACATACAGGTTCAATCAAAACAGTTCAAAATTCAGATGATACAACTTTAGGTAATAATCTGTTTTTTTAGGAGGCAAAATTTGAAATGCATAGGGAGTTGTTTTGGCCATTTAATGCACTCAGAACTAATCATATATCCTTCCAACTCTCTCTTTCTTCTCTATTCATGGTGAAGTTGCAAAACATTTATATTGTCAAACTTTGAGGCTCAGATTGTGCATAAAAATGACAACACCATAGCTGCAAGAGAGGTTGCATGAACAACTGCCATCCTACAACCTTGCCATACCATAATGCTATCTTCATTCAATTTTCACAAAGTTTGCAAAATTATCATAGCCTCATGTTGAAAGCACAAGAAAAGTGCACTTTGAATTCATTTTTATTCATCAACACAGTCAACACTAAATGATTTGCTAAAGTAATACAAATGATTTGAAAATGTCAGACCTCGCTTATATTCAGGCAGACGTTTGCTTCATCATAGTTTTAGTCTCAGGTGAGAAGCATCTCATCAACATCATTGACTGAATATGCGTTAGGTGACATCGATGTAATTATCAACAGCCCAAACATCAATTACACCCAACACTACCTAGAACAGCCGTGAACGGCAGCCGGCAACGATTAGGGCATGTTGCAACAACACGCCAGATCTCGGGATCATAGCCTGAGATGACAAAAGCATATAAGGTGATCAAAACTGAACCGATCAATTTTCACCATCAAAAAAATCATAATTGAATCTTAATGTAACAACACATACAGGGTCATTCAACACAATTGAGATGATACTGGTTTAGGTAGTAAAAAGAAAGCCTCTGGTGTAGAAGCAACCAGTGAGAGTGTTTTGATGGAATTTTTAGGAGGGGTCGGTGACATTGTCGAGGGTTGTCAGGAAATGCTATCACTTTGCATTTCCTGATAACCTCGACAACGTCACCGACCCCTCGAAGTTTTCAACCAAAACACTCTCACTGGTTGCTTCTTCAACAGAGGTCATCCTCTAATCTCCCTTAATAGCTAAGAACGTGACACGTAGACAAATCGAGGTCATCCTCTAATCTCCCTTAATAGAATCCTGAATTAAAACCGTTACTATATAAAATTTGATAAACTAAATTTGATCAATTTAATTGATTTGAGATAAAGATAAACGAAAACTGATGCATTATTTAGTAAATGATTTAAACTTTCAACTGTTGTTAAAAGCAACCATTTTTATGCAGTGAAAACGGGCTGCAGTTGAAATGCACAATTTTTTTGTATAGTAAATGATTTAAGCAACCATTTTTTGTACATAATTAAACAAAAAAACTCAAGAGGAACACTTTAAACGTAGTTAGGCAGCCTTTGTTTTAGACATTGACAGGTAAACAAAATAACAAAGGAAACATAACCCCCCCTTTAACTTTAACATTTTTATTTCTTTTCCTTATTATCATGTCCTGTCACAGAATCATACAAGTTCCAATAATCAATTAGTCTTACATCTGATACAGTCTACCTACACAAGAGACATCAATTAGTTTGAGCAAATAGAAAGGATCTTTAAATTACCTAAATACCTAATTTCATGAACTAAACTCTACGCAATTTTAATTATCAACAATTTTCATCTGCAATTTTATAACAGAGATCTTGTACCTGATAGAAGACAGTTGACAGCAGAGCTCTATGAAAACACTACATGTAATGAAAAACCCCAAATTAGAACCCTAATTTCTAAAATACAGGAAATTACCACAAATATTAAAGGATTACATACCAAGATTTGGCCCTTTTGAGTACACTTGAGGAACATCCTCTTCTTCTAAACCTGGCAGCACACACCAAAACCTCACAAATCAACACAGTCCGAAGCGTTTGTATTCACCAAAACAGTCCGAACTGTTTGTATTCACTCTTTCTCAAAATACAACGGATCTATTCAATATTTCAAACCTCTAATAAAAAAAATCAACAGTTAGGTAAAAAATAAAGCTCAAATCCTTAACCTAATTAGAATCTATACTCTTAAATCTGTTAAATCTATTCAAGATAAATACATCAAAACATCAAAATAAGTGCAAACAAACTTACAAACACACTTAAATCAGTTAAATCTATTTAAAATTTCAAACATATTTTGATAAATCAACTATTAGGTTAAAAATTAAAGCTCAAAACAGTTAAATCAGTTAAATACCTTAGGGTTTGTGGATCTACACATATATGAAACAAATTCAGCAATTGAAGGTCACCACCATCGTCGCTTCTGCAACCCGAAACACCGCCATCATCCTCTTCGTTACCAAATCTATACATGTCAGAATTCATCTTCTTGTTGATCTCTGAATCATTAGACCATTGATCTCTGAGAGAGAGAGAGAGATGCACGCTTGAAAAGAGAGCTTGAATTTTGAACCAAAGCCACAAACCAACACGGTTTCGGTGTGTTCTTTACAGAAGTGTTGCACGGTTGATCTGAAATTCATAAAATTCGAACTTTTTTGTAACTCAGAAGTGTTGATCTAAATGCCGATCTTGAAACCGTAGATGAATTTTGAAAGATAGAGGCACTCTGGATTTGAGAGAGAGAGAGATTGAAATTATAGATTGAAATTTGAAAATGGAGCTATATTTGAGAGAAAGAGGGATTGAAATTATGATTTGAATTTTGAAAATGGCTCCAAAACCATCCGGGATTGAAATTATGTATTATTATTAAATAAATGAAATGAATTTTAAAATCGGAATTATGATGTCATATTAAAATCGGAATTATGATGTTATCCAATCCTATGTGGCATGCCTAATATCATGACACATAAGCAAAGTGAGGTCAGCCTCTAAGCTCCTTTAATAGAGAAGATAGATAATGTGTCAAAACTAACATTATTATAACTAACTATGTAAAATAGAAACGGAAGAAACAAAAATAAAAATATAAAAAAAAATTCTAAATAGTTAAACGGGTTAATGGGTCAACCCATTTTTATACGGGTCAACCCGAACTCAACCCGTTTTTAATGTGGGTCAACCTGAACCCGGTATGTATTTTTAAACGGGTCATGTTAGTCGATTCAAACCTGTGTTATTCGTGTCGGATTCAGGTCCGGTTAACGGGTCATGTCAAGAATTGCCGCCCTAGTGACACTAGGCCATTGTTTCACACTTTCACCTAACTACACACATGGGCCGGCCCTGACCATCAGGGGTGACTTTATTACTTTACTAAAAAATAAAGAATAAAAGATGCATTAAAAATCGAGGTGTGAAACCAATTAATCTTTTTAAGTCAATGAAAGAATAGTCATAAAATTTCCTTTGTAAGAAACTTACTTACAAGCAGAACAATAGATCAAACACAACACAGGTTAAAGATAGTTGAAACCCGAAGGGTTCCGGTAACAACCAATCCCAACAAGCCAACTCAACTCGTTTTTCCAACAAAACCAATAGACATCAAATACCAGCTGCATCTTTTTATTATAAATCATAAAAAAATGTAAACCATGAATATATCGCAAACAAGACCAAACAAAACCAACATATCGATATCTTTTTTAACAAATCGTTGCTTATTTCCTCTACCATTGTCGTCAATTATCGACACCTAAACCATACAAGACACCAGCATACTTCTCCAACGAGCCGCTGAAGAAATTATCCTTCAACTTCCTGAAAGTACACGCAGTAAGCAGACTATCCGAACCTGCTTGATGACAAACACCAATCCTTTCGACTTCCAATAACTCAGCTAACTTATTCAACCCACCATGAAGACTGTTGCAGAACTTCTTCATCAGATCATCTAAAATGGTGGGAAAATACATATTAATCAAACTAAAAAATGGTGGGAAAATACATATTAATCAAACTAAAAAATCCAGATTGTGTATCAGGCAGATTCTGACATGTTAACACTTTCAACAAATATCCGAAATCATATCCACTGTGAAATGTTACCCAATACACACTATCATTCAGCACAATCCCTGAAGATATCAACAACTCGCCAAATCTACGCGCATCGATTCCGTTTTCGTTATTTTTCTTAAAATCGATACCGCTCTGTTTCAACAGCTCAACAGAATCATTTGCGAAAACATCATCATTCACGTTAAATTCATGGAAATTGAACTGCCAGATGCAGAACTTATCGGTTCCACACGTCGGTAAATTTCCTTGATCATCCGAAAAAGTTAGCCCTAATTGAATTAATTTGAGCATATCAACGTTATCCTTCAACGTCTGGTAATGATAGTCGTTACTGTTTTTGAAATTACCGACCGGACGAAGAACAATTCCAGGAAACTCGGTATCCATTGCGATGTACGGAAAATCATCAACGATTTCTCGAAGCAACGCGAATTCTTCCTCGAGATTGTCATTCCACACCTTGCGAATCTGAATCGAATCGCCTTTTGACAAAAGCGACATTTCTCATAACAAAATCGTTCAATTTTTATCAAAATTTATCGAAATTTCGTGAGGAAACAGAACATTAATTAATATCAACAGTGCCGCTTGAGAATCGATACGGATCTGCAAAATACACAATCAATAATCATTATCAGCATGAATTGATTTGAAAAAATGTATAAAATTATAATGTGAAATCGGTACAGATCTGCAAAATACACGATAAATTCAGCATAAACTGATTCGAAAAGCATATAAAATTATTACTACAATAAAAAAATCAAATTTGTGTAATCAAATTTGTGTGTTAAATCATCTACAAAACCCCAAATCTTAATGATGAATTGAAACTTCCACCACTTAGTTGACTTTTTATTATTACTACAATAAAAAAATCAAAGAAGATCGCGCCTTCAGTTGAGGCGGTAGACGGTCGATTTTGAAACAGGAGGTAAAGAATTAGCCGAACGGTTGTAAACAAACCGAACGTTCAACGAACGGTTCGTGAACCGTTCGGGGGAAGTTCGTTTGTTAAATAAATGAACAAACATGAAAAAGAAATTCCGTTCGATAAGTTAAAAAACAAACATGAACAGAGGTTGCGTTTGTTTGTTTATGTCCTTGAGCGTTCGATAATGTGTTTATTTATGTTTATTTGTGTCCATTCGTTTAAAAGTTTTATATGGCTATATTGAATTTTATTGGTTTTAGTTCTTAAAAAAATGAAACCACAATTATCTTTTACGCATCCGCTAACATTCTTCATTTGACCATTTCAATTTCAGTTTGTGTTAAAGCTTGACAAACTTCTTAATTTTTTTGTTACTTATGTTTATAATGATTACGGCGACTAAGGTTCTGTTTGTTTTTTCTGCGGGAAAAGGTTTGCAGTCTGCGGACCACATCTGCATGCATCTGCAGGAGAAAAGGTGAACCAAATGTCTGGAGTCTGCAAGGAGAAGAGGGTTTGTTTTTTTTTTCCTTCTACAAAACCACTTTTCCCACACAATCTCTGCCTCAAATCTCTCTCTCTACTCTCTCTCTCTACAATCTGCAGACCACCATCGCCGCACCACCACCACCGCACCACCTCCGCCTTCACACCACCGCCATCATCTCCGATCTGGGTTCAACCACCACCACCACCGATCTCCGCCATCTCACCAGCTTGTTTGGTTCGATTTGGGGGTTTTCTGGGTTCAACCACCACCGATCTCCGCCATCTCACCAGCTTGTTTGGTTTGATTTGGGGGTTTTCGTCGTTCAACCACCACCACCGATCTCCGATCTGGGTTCGATTTGGGGGTTTTCGTCGTTCAACCACCACCACCGGTCTCCAATCTCTCTCTCTCTACGGTATCTCTCTCACTCTCTCTCTGGGTTCGATTTGGGTTTCGATTTGGGGGTTTTGGGAGCCGCACCGGCGGCGGTGGCAGGGAAGAAGGTGGAGGTGGTGGCGGAGACGTGGTGGTTTCGATTTAGGGGTTTTGGGTGGTGTTTGTTTTGTGGGGGTGCATGTGGTGGCGGTGGTGGAGGTGGTGGCGGAGACGTGGTGGTGGAGGTGGTGGCGGAGACGTGGTGGTGGAGGTGGAGGTGGTGGCGGAGATGGTGGCAGAGATGTGTGGTGGTGGAGGTGATGCAGGTCTGTGGGCAGGAGAAGAGGTGAGAAGAGGTCCGCAGACTTAAGGCCATGTCTGCGTGGGGAAGAGGTGAGGCAGATGTTTTTGGTCTGCAGATCTTCCGGAAAACAAACAAGCTGCAGAGTTCAAACATCTGCGCGCGTCTGCGTGGCGCAGACATAAGTGGCCAGAAGTGCTTCTGGCAAAAAAACAAACACCACCTAAAAGCCAAAGGCTCTCATGTCATGGTCCCATTAAATTTTCATAACTTGACTTTTTTTAATCTATTTCGCTTATGTTTTAAGACTATTAAAAACACACCTACCACCCCAAGCTTTTTTTAAGGAGGAAAAAGTTTCATAAATAACTAACAAGAAGCTAGCAAATGGAATAAAGTGTCTAATTTACTCTTTTATTTAGACTTTAGGGTTTATGGTACCAAATGTTCATCCCTAGGCATAATGGTAGTGGCAGTCTGCAATTGTCGATGGTGGGGACGTTGTTAATTGCTGCAGCTAGGGTTTTTGTAAGACCCGTCTCAATAAATCAAGATTTTAATATTAAACAACGCATTTTATATGGAAATGCATCTTTACAAAAACTTTGTTAAGTTAACGATCATACATGATTAAAGTATTCAAGTTAACTTCCCTACTAGTTTAAAACATTCAAAATATAGTATTAAGTGTTTACAAGATTCACATTAACTAAAACAAAATAGTTCATTTCGGAAGCTTCAAAAGATGAGTGTTCGGTTCTTGATACCTGCTTGATCTTCATCCGAGCGTTTACTACTATCACCTGAATTCAAAACCAACATGAAAATTAGTTTTGATAACTTAAAAATGTATTAAAACAAGTCCCACGAGTTAAATAAACAGAATTCAAACAAATTGCAGCAATTAGGGCCCTCGCGGGCTGCGAACAATGTCACTTAAATTTGTCGCGGGCCGCGACCAATGTCGCGTGACGCGATGATGTCTCTGAGTTGGTGTCGCGCGACGCGACCCTCTGTTTTCAACAGAAAGGTTGGGTTTTTGATGCTGCAAATGCCCAGCTCCTAATTCTTAACCATTACCAACTTAAAACATTCATAACTTTCGTTCTACTTGTCCGTTTTACGTAATTCTTTTTCCTACGTGTCCGTAATTTAAATACGGATCTGTTTACCATCACTATTTGCATAAAAATTCGGTTTATTAGCTGATAGCCTATAAATCCCCTTTTTATTTATTTGACCCATTTAGTTAGATGTCATATTTTGCATAATTCATCAATATTGGTTTCTAAACATAATTACTCATTCCCCGGGCTTGTCAACTTTAGCGTATCACTTCCACTCCATGGTTTACGCTTTAATAATTCAAGCTTCGTCACTGGGTATCGTTTTCGACCCCCCGTCATTCGGGTTAAGCTTCGCCACTGGGTATCGGTACCGGTACTTACCGATGTTTTACCCATAAATACCGGTACCAAAAAACGAAGAAAATGGGAACCGGTACAGTTCGGTACCGGTACCCGGCACCAAATGCTCATCCCTAGTTTGTGAGCGTAAAATGGAAGGTGCCAACTTTGATATTTGTTGTATATACAATTTTATGTTCAGGGAGGTTCTTATTCGAATTTTTTTGGGCAAAGTGGTTCATCGATCCAACAGTGGTCAACGCCGGAAAGATGGTCTTGGATTTATTCGAATTTGCTGCAATGGGCCTGTTTGGATGGGTAGTCACAAGTTTTGGGATGATTGGGCCAGAAATAAGTATGTTTTAAAAAAAGCCCAATCTAAAATCATAAAAGATTTTAAAAATTACTAATGGGTTGTGGATTGCACAAAGGCCTAAAGAAAATACTTCACTGAGATGTGATTTTATATGGTATAGATATGGGCCGACTAAGTTGACTATTATTCAGAGGTGGGCCTGGTTTGGGGGAGGGGGGGGGGGACACAAAATGGACTTCTTTTATTTGGGATTATTGTCTTTTAACATGGGCCGATCAGATGGATAACTGTTATGTTGGTGTAAACAAGCCGAGCCAAGCCCGAGCTCGATTAACTTATGAGAGCTCGGGCTCGAGCTCGGCTCGTTTGTATTTTCTCAAGCTCGAGTTCGGCTCGGGCTCCTCTCGTTTATTATCTAGTAATTAGTATATTAAATAAAAATAATATAAATAATAGACTTTTTAGGCTCGCGAGCTCGATAAGTGAAGCTCAGGCTTGGGCTCGTTTACTAAATTAAATAAGCTTATTTTTAGGTTCGAGGTCGGCTTGTAAACAAGTTTAAATAAGCTCGGCTCAACTTGGCTCGTTTACACCAAGGCTCGATAAGGCTCGATGAGCCTAACGAGCTTCACATGTGAGGCTCGAGCTCGGGCTCGATAAACAAACGAGCTTTGTTTTAGGCTCAAGCTCGGCTTGGGCTCGATAAGGCTCGCCTCATTTTGAGCTTTTTCTCGAGCCGATCTCGAGTAGCTCGCGAGTTGCTCGGCTCGTTTGCACCCCTAGTTATAATACCCGGTTTTTGAAGAACCGGTTCCTTACTGGGTACACTGGTTTTTTGGACTATAACAATACCCGGGTATAGCAATACTCGATTTTCCCACAATTCAATGCCCGGAACTGGTGTACAGAAATGGGCACCTCACCTCTACTTGGAATACCAATAGGCATACACATGGATTGGGATTATAGAGATATATTACTATCATGCAATGGGCCAATTTCCTTATTTAAAGACGGGCTTTAGTGTGTATTTTAGAACTTGTAATTGTCTTTGATTGATTTTAGGCGCATTGCATTTAAATAATCCCAACTTTCTTAATTTGGCTGAGTTATTTGCCGATAATAATCCGAACTGGACCACTTTTGGCAGATACTAGTCCGTCGTTAAAAATAGCTTAACGGAGTTAAGTTTTTTTTTTCGAATTACAAACTGATGTTTTAGGGATTTTGATCAGAACGAGGATACGAGTCGACTTATGTAAAACTTACCTCGAAACGGTGCTCCAAACGACTTATTTTTTGTTAACTGAAAGTTTAAACACCCGAATTGAAGCACCGTTTTCGTCGTTTGGGGCAGTATTTAGAGGTAAATTTTATATCAATCAACTCGTATCCTTATTCTAATCAAAAGCCCTAAAACATCGGTTTGTAATTCGGGAAAAAATTTAACTCCGTTAGACTATTTTTAACGCAGACTATTATCGGCCAAAAGTGGACCAGTTCGGATTATTATCGGCAAATAACTGAGTTGGGATTATTATCGACCAAATTGAGAAAAATGAGATTATTCAAATCCAATTTGCATGAGATTTAGTAATGTAAAAATGTGATTGGGTTTAGTTGTGTGCCCCAGGTGTATTCTATTTGTATGGGACCAATCGACCACGTATGGTGATGTGGTGGGGTGGGGGTGGGTGTTTAGTTTTTGGATGGTGATGTGGTGAGTTTATGTTTTAGGTTTATTGGACACTTGTCACTCTATAAATCATTTTTACATTTGTTACAATTAGGAGTTTTTGTAGAATAAGTTAACCCTTCATAATATTGAGAAAAAATCTAAACTTGATAAAATGAAATCCGATAAAAACAAACGACAGGTATTAAAATACTTTGTTTGTTAGTTCATCTCTTGATTTCTATTTCATGGAAATTATCTCTTGATTATAGTTTACAGGATGAAATAGGAGTGTAGTTTAAGCTCCGAGTATAAATGTTCCATGTATAGTCCAAACATATTAAAATCAACATTTATAAACTCTGCAATAGTCCAGTTATTTCAAAATCAGTTTATGTGGCGTAAGGAATGACATATTTGAGTGAATAAAGGGTGAATTGTTTATTCAAAATATTATCATACAATAAAATTTCCGTATAGAAACAAAATAAATACCTTATATGTAAGTTTCATCTACAACAATATAGATCAGAATACAGCAGATAGAAAATGACAATTCTTTTGGTGTTTATATAGTAAGGGGCCGTTTGACAACTTCTGAATGGTTAAGTGCTGAATCAGTAAGAGTTCTGAACCATTAAGTGTTAAACCACTAAGAAGTCTGAACCACTAACAGCCAAATAATGCTTAACTGTTCAGAGACAAATGTCTGACCAATTCAGATTAGAGGTCTTAACCATGCAGACTCAGTATAATACTTAACCATTCAGAGGCAAATGTCTGAACCATTCAGACATCTGCTCGCGAAACAAACAGTATGAACCAGGGGCGGACCTGTAGTGCAATCGGGCGTAGCCCGGGCTACGACTCAAGTTTTTACCCGTAGTGTAAAAAAAAATCCGATTTTTATACACAGGACACCCCTGAACAAGTACGAGGACACCCCTAAAAATTTTTGGGATACCCCTGAGTTGAAGTTCTAGTTCCGCCACTGGTATGAACCATTAAGTGCTGGACCAGTAAAAATGTCTGAACCATTAAGAGCCTCATTAAGAGGTAAACAAACAGCCCCTAACATTTCATCTACAACAATATTTACTTATATAGCTATAAAAATACATAAGAAAATTTAACCCAACCACAACCACTGTATCATTATAAATATCTTGAAACATATACACATAACATTTTTTAAATAAAACAAACATACAAAAATGGAGTAGATACATAAAACTAAAAACTTGATAAAAGAAAACGTTCGTCTTGAAACATATACACCTAACATTTTTTTTAAATAAAACAAACATATAGAAATGGAGTAGATACATAAAAATACAAAGTTGATAAAAGAAAAAGTACAAACATACAAAAATGGAGTAGATACATAAAAATACAAACTTCATAAAAGATAAAGTTCGTGTTATATAATAAAAAAGTGGTTAGTGTATGTATATTAAGATAGGGGTAAGATCAAATAAAAAGTTTATTTTGTCTAAGTAGGATGAGAAGAAATTTTAACCATTCATTTTTTAAATCAATGGTTACGATGAAAGTGTAGGAGAAAGGAGGAGTGCAAAGGTATCTTGGGAAATCCTATTTATGGACTTTCTCTCTTCACATGCAAGGCACATGAATATTCCACCCCCTTTTTTAAACGTTCATCACTTTTTTATACGACATTATTTTTTCATAAAAATTTCACCGTAAAATCGAGTAAAATCGAGCGTCTTTTTATCTTTAATTTGAATACCATATTGCTATATAAAATAAGAAGACTAAAAATACCCACTAAAATGTGTTGTATTTCTATGTTGTATAACATTTTTTGTGCTGGATTTTGTACTATATTTTTGTGCTTAATTTTTTGTGCTGGATTTTTTTGTCTTAATTTTTTTTTCTCAATTTTTTGTGCTGGATTTTTTTGTACTACATTTTTTGCTGAATTTTTTTTGTGCTATATTTTTTTGTACTAGATTTTTTGGGCTATATTTTTTTGTACTAGATTTTTTGTGCTAATTTTTTTGTACTAGATTTTTTTGTTGTATTTTTAAAAAATAAAAGGGGTGCCGCATGTCATTTTTACTCCTATTTATAAGGATCAAAATGCCTTTCATTCCTACTTATTAGGAGTGCCACATGTCATCATCACAATCATTCTTAGGCTACTTAGGCAAAATCCATTTTTTAGTGGATCCTTCCCCTGTTAAGATATTTTATAATATATAACTAGTAGTAACACCCGTGTGAACACACGGGTATGTTTAATAACGATCGAAATCAAATACTAAAAAACATATTATAATATATCATTTGTTCAGTTAATATATTAGTTTATATTGATAAACCAAAATCACAAAACATACCCAATGTTACTCTAACGTACTAAATTGATTATCTTGAAAGATTGAAGATTTCGAGTCTGCTTTGAAGTTATAGCCTATCGACCAACAAAATTTAAGCTTACCTACATTAGGAATTTCATAATTGAAATTACTTCTCCTAATTCATGTGTTCATCAACTTCTAACTCTTTATCATATACAAGAGAATGGAATTTCTAAAAATTTTACCCATGAATAACCTGTTATTGAAGATTTTGTCTACTAAGATTGCCAATGAGTATTCCAAATACATCCCTTTTAACTAAATTCACAAATTGAAGCACCAAATTACAAAATCCATTGCACCGTTCATCCTATCTATTTATACATTCAATCGGTTCGCATAATTGTAAAAATGAAACGTTTTTTTTAAATAGAGCATATGTTGCATTTTATAGGGCCTAGATATCAATGGCGATGAAGGCGATGGGTCGATGAAGATGATGACCGGTTAAGCAACATGTTGCATTTTATAGGTTCTTTGGTTGTGCTTGGTTTCGAATTGGCAGCAACAGAACGAACGGCTGGCAAACGGCTATGATCACAATCCAAGAATTGTAGTTATGGAAAGGTAGAAGGGTTGTTTACCTGATCATCGTATGGGTTCAGCCCCATGTTCGATGAGGTATTTAGCAGTACTAATATGCCCTTACCTTGCAGCATGAATAAGAGGTGTCTCATCTGTAAATCATATACTTCAATAATCATAAAACTTCACTTCCATATTGAATTATTAAATCAAACTTAACAAACAAAAAACCAATGACCATCCTCATCTGTAACATTCACATCAAGTTTCAATTCCTCGAGAAAATACTTGCAAACCTCACTCTGCCCCTCTTTTGCAGCAAAATGTAAAGCTCCTCGTTTATTCGCATCCTTAACATTCGCCATCGTCTGCTATTGAGCATGAAAAATATTAGTATCAATTCAAAATGCAAAGCTCCTCGTTTATTCGCGTCCTTAACATAGCGACGACCGACCAAACACCATCCCTAGATATTGATCATGAAAAATATTAGTATCAATTCAAATGATAAAGCAACAAAAAAAACCCAAATAACACGTTTCCAATTTCAAACAAACAAAACATCAAACACCTGATGTGCATCTACACAAAACACTAACACCTGCACCCTTTTATAACAAAACTTTAATCAATGAAATAACAACATAATGAAAGACACCTGAGTGAAGGCTTCGATACGTATACCATCAAACAGATTTTAAAAACCCTAAAATCGCAGGAAAGAACAAAGGGAAATAAAAAATTATTACCTATTTTGACGAAATCCATCAACAAAGATTCAGCGTAGCTCGTTAATACGCATCAATATGCAAAACAAACAAAGATAAAACATTATTATATATTATGACTGTAAGATCGAATTTGGATGTTAATAGAAATTAAAGCGGACCAGACTTGTAGACACCAGCCAAATTTGATATATTCCAAATATATCCCCAGTCGGTCCACTTCACCTTTCTCCTGTTGACTGGTAGGATTTGGGATCCACTTCCAAATCCAATTAATAATGCCAAATCCAATTGTAGTCTACAAACCCAAATCAACCTGACCTACCTATTTACAAGTAACTCAGTCGAAATTAACGCATCTGTTTACTAAAAAATTACAGATTAGAAGGATCAGAATTATAATATACGCATACATAACTACATGTTCCAAAATTTTAAAATATATATAAATACTAAAATTAAATGGTCAATTCGGTTTATATGTTCAGTTCCATGTTCTAAACCAAACCCAAAGGTTAAACACTTAAATTCGCAACCCGCCAAAACCGAACCGCCTGTATCTAAAACCAGCTAACTTGCTTTGGTTTGGGCAGTTCACTCGGTTTCAACTCTTTAAAAACACCCCTACTATGATGTGTCACTTTCATTTTTAGGCGAAAGTATTTAATACTTTCTATAAATTGAGAGAAAAAGTATGCCCAGTTCATAAGCTTAGATTTTTAATTCGGTTCGGCCCACGCTTCATCATCACCGTCTATGCTCAGTTCAAAAGGACCGAGAAACTGTTTCCACCAGTTTCATTGCAAAAATCGCCAATTTCATGTTTCAAATGTTATTGTTAGCAGAGCCAGAAGAAAAACAACATAAGCTTAGAAACAAAAACTACACAGTGTCATACATTCAAACTCATATATGCAAGATATTACAGGCGTGACATGTGGATATATCAGTTTTGGCTCTCTTGAATTTGAAAACTTAGCTAAAAATAGAATGGGTCAAACAGATTTGATAAGTCAAATGTATTTAAATGCTCACAGCCACTTAAACAATGATATTGTACTTTTCATAACATGATTTTTATAATTATACTTATAAGTTATAACACTTTACGTACTTAGAATTGTTATAAAGCTAGATGAATAGTTTATGAGCAAGAATAAAACAAAATGGAACAAAAATAAATGAAAAGTTGACTAAGATTAAGACCAAAGAACTTAGTAATCTGACCTCATTAATTCTTCCTGTGGAGGTCTTTTACTGGAGCTACTGTTCCTGCGATATTATGCACACCAAGTTAAAAGTTAAAACTATAATATTACGGATATGCTAATTTGTGCAATGTAAAATAAGTGGTAAGAAAAGAACAGTAAGCACAAACCTGCATACAAAAATGTTGAAAAGATTTAGCGATTTGGTGGAATGATTATATACAGCATCTTGTATATGGTCCTTGCAAAAAATATACACCTCAGGGTAACCAAGAGGCCACCTGCAACAATGTACCCGTCTTTAGTTGCTACATATAAACATGCTTGAACCAAAAGAATACGTTAACACCAATTGCTGACTACCTCACCCAAAGACTCGAAGTGATCACAAGGCACATCAAATTCTGCATCAGCCAAGCTACATCTACAACTCTAAAAACCTTTTAATTCCGAACCAAATTCACAACTTTTAATCGAGAAATTAACATAGATGTAGATAATAAGTGACTAAAGTGAATCATTCTTGCCTGTACTTTAGCACATCAAATAGTGTCTCCTACTTGAACATAAATGACGCCGTCTGTTGCCGTTGCTTTTAGTAAGTAATCAGTTCCCCATTTAACTGCCCTAACTGCGTTTCCGAGCTCAGATCCCATTGATTGTATGAGGTTTTAAAGCAACCTCAAGAGCATCCCAATCGATCCATGCCCTCCATCATTTGCAAGCTGAAACAAAGTACAAAATAAGATATTACAATTATATGTTAGAAGTAAAGGTGTCAAAATGGGCAGTGCGGGTTGTGAAACAGGTTCATGTCAAAATGTGCAATTTCATAGTGGCATTAAACGGGTTGGGTTGGGTTGGATTGGATTGAAATTTCCCATTAAAAATAAATCTTCTATGATTAGATGGTATGTCAAATATGATAAACAAAATTTAATCCATTGTAATATTAAAAACAAAATTTAACCGGTCACATATACCAACACCGAATGAAAATACGTTCAAAAATCACCATTAAATGAAAAAACGAAATTAATATAATCATTAAAAATGAGAAATTAATATAATCATTAAAAATGTTTTAGAAAGCAAGATCTAACTAATTATTTTACAAAAAGGCTCAAAGGAAGTTAGGAGCATAGTTTTATGATAATGCTGGTATGAACAATATGTACATTAAAGTGAAAATAACTTTATGACATACATGGGATCCAACCCTAACATTCTGAAAAGCTTTGAGAACTCTATATGCATCGCTGGCCACAAGATTGTCACATGTATGTATTTTTTTCAACATCATTTCTCATTTCTCCTAATATATTTTTAGTATTATTAAGACAAATAAATAAATAGTATCTACACTTACAAATGCAGCTGATTTTTCCATGTTAATCAAAATGTCATTCACAACAGACTTCGATTATCATATGAAAATAAAGCTTTTTACAATATTATCGCTTAGTTCTCACATAATAGTTTCAATTAAATTAGCAAGATTCCTTCTATAATAGTAAACCATGTTTAGTAAAAAGGATCATAATGTTCTACCATTAAACAAAATTGAATTTTAAGGAAGCTTTTTGGACTCTTTAAATGCCTTAGTGATTAAAAAAAATAAAGGTGTACCTTCCTTGGAGCAGTAAGAGTGCCATCTACATCAAATAAAGAGATTAAACCAGGTTGTCTCAAAGCCATCCTTAATCAAAGTTTACTGCAAAAAAACACACAAACAGACAACAAAATGAATCAAGTTTTGTAAATCAAAGAAGATGCACCATGGCTCAGAGTTTACACAAAAACGAAAGCACCATGGCTGCAAGGGAGGTTGCAGATGAAGATCTACCATCCTTCAACCCTGCCAAGCCAAGGTGCCATATTCAACAACATTTAATCAGAAGATCAAACTCATCATTGCCTGTAGCCCCTCACAGAGATTTAATCAGAACATCGAACCAAACACACATGATTGTAGCCCCTTAAAAGTGATTTCAGGTCGAAAATCCTTCAAGATCTGACCAAATTTGCATTTTAGGGTTTGAAGATGAAAGATTAGTTAAAGAACGAAGGAGAGAGAAGGAGAGGATATGTATCGAGAGAATGGAGAGAGAGAAGGGGGAAGATAGAAACAAAAGGGGTTTGCAATTTGAAATTTGAACCAAAAATTTTGAATTCCTCCTAATTAGGCCGCCCAAACATTTCAGATCTATAAACAGATTATATATAGATATTAAAATCGGAATTATGATGTCATCCAATCCAATGTGGCATATCTAACAACATGACACATCAGCAAAATGAGGTCAGCACTTAGTCTTTAAAAGAGAATGTGTGTGTGTGTGTAAAACAAATGTATAAAAAATTATAAAGAAGTGATGAACTATACCTACTTGGCATCATCCTTAAACGTGTCTTTTCCAACAGCCATTCCAACCAAACCAATACACTCCATAGATTTGGCATGAAGCATGCGATTTGTCGGTTGCATTCACAAGAGTATGGTTTTCAAGTATGGCATAACTGCATCATAATACTTTTGAAAATGGTCCTGCCAAACAGATACTGTGTGAGAAGCAATATTACAGAAAACTAAGAAAATTAAAGTTAAAAAGAAATGAATATGCACAATACCTGAGATGAGTCAGCAACTGATGCCAACGTAGTCAAAGTCCCCTCTTGCACTATCTGCTTAGGATTCTGGATATACAATTAAAGTTCAAAGTTCAATAGTCAGTTTCTATTAAAAACTACTTGTGTGTCAGTTCAATCAATAAACAAATATTAAAACTGTTTGAGGATTGGCTCTGAGATACGGTTCACTAACTCTTCTGTAACATAGAAATCAAGGATATAAAAACCTAAAACCAACAAATTCTCACAAAAAAACTATATGCAATTACAAAATACCTTCACAATAATCACTACTTAACACTTAACAGAAAATCAAACAGCATGATAATTTGGTTCAAATAACAGTTTATTTTTTTAATTATTAATAATTATGTAAAAAAGTTGGAACAATAATAACCTGATGCCTGTAATTCCAGTAACCGTTAGATCCGGCGAGTAAGACGGTACCAACGGAGTCATCGGAGTGAGGCTTCTCCGACGGCAGCCGGATGAAATCGTCGGCAAAGAGACGCGCGTGAACAATATTCTATTTAAAAGACCTGAAACCAATCAAGATTTATAAACGAAAATGTCACTTTTCAATATCGTGAAACCATAAACAGCTCACCTCAGACGAATCATACAACTTTTTATAGTAAGGCAAAGCATCCACCTCCGGCCTCCGGTTCAACGATAACGACTCCAACGACTTCCCATCTTCAAAATCCACTTAGATCAATCAAACTGATAACTCACAGCCCTGAATACAGAGATCGTGAAACCCTAGATCAATCAACATCAAATCAACACAATACTTGAAATTCTATACAAACACCAGATCGAAATTCTATACAAACACTTGAAATCAAGCTGATCAAAACATGCTATATGTAGGGAATATAATACATCAACTTACGGCTGTCTTTACCTCCTCACAATACTTCAAAATCCACTTAGCAGCATCCTTTTATCTGCAGATTAGATAAACAATTCAAAGTTTCTATCAAAATCAAGCAATCAAATCGGTTAGATAAACAACTAACTCAAACAAAACAACTAACAACAAAATCATAAAATTAAACCAGATCACTGACTGTTGTCGTCGCATTATATAACGATTAATCAAATGTCTAAGATTTAAGTTAAAGTCATCTTTTTGGCATCATCAAAGGTAAAAATGGAAGCTTTAGGATGTGAAAGAAACAAATGAATCTGAGAAGTGCTTACAATAGGACCAGGAGCATACTCTCCACTGTAATCAGCTGCATCACCATCATCGGACTCCATAGTAGTCTCTCCACTGTAAAAGTCATCATCAACCGACTCAACATCGTTAGCGTCATGCATATCATGAAACAATAATGATATGAATTGAGTGAGATCTTGTACACAATCACTCACCAAAAGTCAGTGGCTTCGGGAAGTCAACACAATCACTCTTTGTACACGCTTTTTCTTTATCGTTTAGAATCAGAAATTGTAGCGAGATCTTGTATCCATATAGCGGCGCAACTTCATTGACCTATCTTGAACAACATTGTTTGCAAATTTCGGATTCTTGTTATGTATGATATAGAAAAAAACAATAAAATAAGATCACGAAAAAAAATATACGACAAATAGAAGATCTCTTACAGGAACTCGTTGCTTCTTGGCTTTATTAACACCAGTTCCATTCTTAGACATCTTGATAATATCATCTACAGCAAACAGAGTTATACATCTTTAGGTCAAACAACAATCTAACAGAATTATAAGCGGTTTTGCTTCCTGTTGGTGCAGTCATCTGTCGACTACGTCTTAATATCGAGTCTCGATCTCGTTGCGGGTCCGATCAGGTATGACATCACGAGTGACATCACCATGGTGACATCACAAGTGATGTCATGATACAAGAAATTGCTATTTGGTGATTGGACCATTAAAAGGTCCAATGAAGTGAGTTTTCTTGAAAGTCAACATGAAAGTTCGTGAATATGGAATGTGTTAATTCTCATGAAAGTCAAGATGTCTGGACCGCTTATGTATCTTAATCAGGACCGCTCATATGTACTAGGCTGGTTCGCTCATAGGATAGTTTGTGGATCGCTTTTATGTCAAGTCTTCTGGACCGCTTTTATGGCATGTCACATAAGCGGACCAGAATTACTATAAATAGGTACAATGTCATTTCATTTGTAACGATCAGGTCTTGTGATACCGAAGTGCTGCCGGTATTTCCTCTCACTGTAAACGTTGTCAATATAATATACAAGAGGATTAAAGTACTTTTCAAGCTGTGTATACGTTCGTTTCTTAGTTTCCGCCTCTGAAACGTACGAGAGCTCTTCCGAACGACTCGTTTAGGTCGAAAATCGATCCTACAATTGGTATCAGAGCCAAGGAGGAGGAGATCTCGCATATACAGCTCGTTTTCATCATTTTTCTGCTTCTACACTTTTCTTTTCCGAAAAAAATTGAACTTGTTACGGTCAGAATCACGTCAAATTCACATAGTGTGTGCGGAATCATGTTTTAACAAAACCTGAAAGTTTTCAGAACTTAATTCGGCCTAAAATTGGTTCAAATTGAGTTTTTGCTTGCATTCAGTTCGTGTTTTGCTGACGTCATTATCAGGCCCGCTCCAAAAATTAACACCTGGTCCGCTCATTCGGACAATACCTGGTCCGCTCATCTGGACATATCTGGTCCGCTTTTTCGAACAGTTGAGGTCCGCTCTTAGGGTCAGTTGAGGTCCGCTCTTAGATCACGGTCTGGTTCGCTTTTCTGGTCGTGTCTGGTCCGCTTATTAGAACATCATCTGGTTCGCTCTTGTGAACATCTAAGTCTATCAGTCATTGAACAAGATAATCACGTGATTATATCGGGTTATGTGTTACATGTGAGAAATATTAATATAGTTGTCGACTTAGTGGGTTTTAGGATCTATAAAATTGTATTGTGAATTAGAATTGTGGGCTTTGATTGCTGTGTTGCATGTGACTAGAAAAATTCTAAAATATATTCAGACTCCATGTGCTTTGTGGATAAGTGTCTTGAAAAGTCATTTGGTGATAAGTGTTAGCTCACTATAGTATCTCGAAAAGTCATAAAGTTGATTCAAGATAGATAATAGGTCCAATCAGATTGTCTTTGAGTATTAAGGGTTGTCGGAATTACATGTGATAAGTATTAAACAATTAAACAGTTGTCAGTTTTGCATTGTTGTTGTCTACTAAAAGTTGAGTGGTCCTATGATTATTGAAAGATTCATGTGACTACATGTGATATCATCAATTTCCAAACAGATGGTCGGTTAAGTGGATGTGTGTCAGTTGGACATGTTAGTCATTTGTTCAAAGATTTACATGTGATAAATATATCACATCAGTTTACTGAATACATTTCGAAGCCCAATCAAGTTGTTTCGTATGAACAGTACATTGGTCAGTCAGGTTGTTTCATGTGATCAAGTTGCGTGATAATTGTTCAGTTTTCACGGTTCGGAGTTCAAAGGTGTCAAAAAGTCATTTGAGTCATCCAGTTCACACAGTTGGTCAACGTTCAGTCCGCACAGTGTGTCAACCTTCAATCCAATCAAAATTGTCACCAGTTCGAGTAACAGTCTCTTTCAGTTAATTGATAAACATTTAAACTGATTGTGTGTTGTTCGGTGTCGACAGGTATTTTACGAGGTAGACCAGTTCGTTTGAAAGCTTGTTTAAGAAATTCTTCGATACCGAAACATGGATTCTGAGTTCTACAACGCGTTTGCTACACCCTCGACTACTCCAGCTACAATTGCCCAAAACATGAATGCAGAAAATGAAACCGGAACAATGCAAAAACCCCAAAAACTCATGGGTATTGAAGATTATCACGGATGGAAGAAAAGGTTTGAGAATTGGGTACAGGCAAATCATCTAAAAGCTTGGGAGAGTATCGAAACTGAATATGAAAGGCCAAATAATACAATGGGAACTGATAAAATCATTTCTGAATTTACTGAACAAGAGAGGGAAAGTTATAAAGGAGAGAAAATGATGATCAATTTGTTACAACAAGCGATAAAAGAAGATATATTTGTGTTGCTTCAACATGATGAAAATTCTTATTCTATCTGGGAAGCTCTTCAAAAGAAGTTTGAGGGAAGCACTGAAATGTTACAAAGTAAAGCAGCTTTGTTGAAAAAAGAGTTTGAATTGTTTACGTGCATGCCTGGTGAAACAACAAAGAGTCTTATTGAAAGATACTGTCATCTTGTACGCACCATGTCACAGTTGAAGATTACAAAAACTCCAGCAGAATGGGTTGAAAAGCTTGCTGACGCGTTACCGCAACAGGAATGGGGTACATATCTGATGATATTAAAGAATTCCGGACAGTTTAAAAGGTTATCGATTGCACAATTTATAGAAAAGTTGGAGGCACAGGATCTGGAGCAGCAGAAAATTGCTAGAATGAATAGTTCAACTCATCAACAAGATATTAAATTGTATTATAAAGGAAATGTTCAAACTGCTGAAGTCAGTCCAAAGATACAAACTGCATTTAGTGCTGGAAATCAGTCTACACCTAGCAGTCAAGGATCAGTAAACACTAGTGGGTTCTCAACGGTGAATCCTCCAAGTGTTCAAAGTGCATCTGCTGGAAATGGGCATTCGATTCAGTGCAATGTAGCTCTACATCTTCAAAACGGTCAAAATTATTCTGAAGAAGTTGTAAAGCATCATATGGGATTATTGGTCACTGCATTAGAGTCTTATGAAGGATTGATTGCCGGAAGAATTGGTAATCCGATGCTCACAAAGGAAGATTATGACCAAATTGATGCAGAGGAGCTGGAACTGATGGATATTAAATGGGCCTTAGCGAGTGTTTTGAGGAGAGCAGAAAAGTTTAGATTAGTTACCGGAAGAAATGATTTCTTGGATGCAAATCTTTCTAATCTTGGATTTGATAAATCTAAAGTTGTCTGTTTTCGTTGCAGGGAGAAAGGTCACTTTAAAAGAGAGTGTAAGAATCAGGAGCCGAGAGGAGCAAAGGAGTCGTCCGGGAAAGATGATTACTATCGGAAGTCTATATATCAGCAAATCACTCATCAACCGTATCAACAAAAAGAACCTCAAACAGCTCATGGAAGAATGATTGAAGATGCAAACAGGAAAGCTTATCATGGCATCATTGATCAAGATGATGAGAAACTGGCTGAAGGATTTAGCTGGGATAAGTACATTCCAGCTGATTCAAATGTTGGAGCGTTTATTGTTCATATTATTCGAAAGCCGGAAATGCTGAAGGAATGGATGGAAGTGTTATCTGATGAAGAGAAAAGTGAAGATGAAAGATCTGTTTCATCAGAAAACAGTTCATCAGAAACAAGTGATAGTGATGAAGAAATTGAACAAATTAATATTGGAAAAACTCACTTATCTTCTGATAGCTTTGAATTTTATTTTGCAGAAAAACTGAAGAAACTTAAAGAGAAGAAAGCTGCAAAAGAATTGAAAGAAGTCAAAGTGTTTGAGAAGATTGTGGAAGTTGAAAAAATAGTTGAGGTTGAGAAGATCATTGAAGTCACGAAACCTTGTCTTAAATGTTCAGAATCATGCAAACAGTGTATAGAAAAAGATGAGAGGTTTAGTGAGTCAGAAAAGATGAAAGAAAAGTTGTTGTTTGATGTAAAGAATTTGAAAAAGTCGTATGATGTTTTGAACATAACTGTAAATAATTTGGAGAAGACTAACTCTGAAAGAGAGAAAGCTTTGAAGATGCTGAATGCAACAATGATGACAAAGCAGAAAGAAATCAATTTGTACATTGAAGAGTGTGCTAAATGGAAACAAGAAGTGGATACTGAAAAGAATGAAAATGAAAGAATCAGAAGATTGCTGCAAAGTTACAAAGGTTGTGACTACATAATTGATAGAATTTATCCAACAGTTGAAGGATTTGAAGCGTTTAAAGGTGAAGAAACAAAGCCAAAGAAGAAAAAGGATACTGGTAAGAAACAGGGTGTCTGTTACAATAAGTGTCCGCCTCCAATATGGGAAGGGTATTCACCTAGAAAACTGAATGAGGAAGAACTAAAACAGGCGGTCAATATTAAATTAGAGTCTGAATTAACAGATGTTTTACCGGACAACATTGATGTCACGTTCACAGTGTCCGACACAGATCATGAGTCCGAACTGATAAAACGAGTGGTTGATCAGGTGTTGGATAAAGATGAGGAGTCAGAGTCAAAGTCCGAGTCCGAAAGTTCGTGTCAGTCAGTTGGGAGTTTGAGTTCGTCCGAAAAGAGTTCAAAATCGTCGGAAAAACGGGTTTATAGTAAAGAATTTTTATTGTCAAAATCTAATTTGAATGATGAAACATTTGAAGTTGTATATACTTTGAATGATTCTGACAAATTATATTTTGATAAAGAGTTTCCAATAAGAAGTGTTTGTTTTGACATGATCAAAAAGGTTTTCAAAATGACAGAAATTAATATTTCTGAAATAAAAGATTTAAATCTTACTGAAAAACCTAAAAAATACACTTCAAGAGTTCAACAGCGTTTAAACAAGAAAAAGAATTACGGTTCTGGTTCTGGTTTTCAAAAGAAACCTAACCAAAATCGTAATTACAAAAAGAAAGGATTAGGTTTTACTCCAACAGAAAAACAGAAAAATGAAAAATATGTTCGAGATTTTAAATCAAAAATGACATATGTTGCAGGAACTAGTCATGAAGAAGAATCAAAGGGCTCATTCTGGAGACAATCAAATAAAGAATTTCTTGCTGAGAAGAAAAAGAATGAATTTCATATAAAAGAAACCAGAACCTGTTTTAGATGCAATGAAGTTGGTCACATTGCATGGAACTGCCCAAAAGCGACCAATACAAAACAGGGAGTTTCTGGAAAACTGAAAGAAGTTGTTGTTGATAAAATCGAACCACCAACTGAGAAATTTAAGATTTTCAAAAATTCTACATATGAAGTTGGTGAATGTTCGAAAAGATTTTACAGAAGAAGTGTGAAATCTGACAACCAAACTTGGGTTGTTAAGAAATCTGAAGTAAAATCTGGCAATGAATCTGATTCCACAAAATCAGAGGAGCCACAGTTTGATGAGAGTGATGAAAACTCAGTTCCTTCAATGGATGATGAGAACTTTCCACCATTGAGGATTGAGAATTTTAAATCAAAAGTTGGGAAAGTTGAGATTTCTAATCAATTTTATTCTGACAAGAATGAATTTGATGTTGAGAAAGCGTTTAATGGGAAAGTTAAGAAGATTTTCGGAAAAATGGTTGAAGGGAAAGTAAAAGGGGTAAAAGAGTTTTATGCTAAAAAGAAAGCAACTTACACTCCAACTGCTTCTGAATTGAAAACACCCAAGGCTGGTCAGGCTTGGGTGGACATTTTCTTTGCTTGAAAACCTGACTTGCCGGAGATCCCAAGTTTGTAATCGTGGATCAGGAATCGGCATCATTCATGTTTTATGAGTTTGTATGAAAAGTTCTTAAAATTGTTAGCATTTTACAGGTTAAGTATGACTTGCCGGAGCTTCCAGGTTGGTAAGTGTGAAGCAGGAATCGGCATCTTGATTGGTAAAATTGTTTGTGTAGATGTTTTATTCCTACATGTGATTAATTGTTTTGGATATACTTACAAGTGGTAAGAGGTTGATTCTGACAAAGTGATTACTCAAGGTCATTAGTTTGAACTTGATGTAATCCTGATACAAGAAATTGAATGGACAAAATGATGAATCATTCCCCTATCCTACAAGTGGTTTGAAAATTAACAAAACTTATTTTCCGGACAAATCATTTTGGTTAAAACAAACTTGAGTGTTTTGAAATCATAATGAGAAAATAGTTTTGTGAAAGGGGGAGTTCTGATTGTTTATGCCAAGTGGATGGCGAATTGAGGTGATTTGATATCAGTTGTCATGTTCTTGTATAGTTTGTTTTCAAATTTTCTGAAATGTGTTTGCATTTTAGGGGGAGTAAAAATTTCAGAAAATCCAAAAACATTTGAAAGTTTGAAAAAGGCAAAAACATGATAAAATCAAAATTGAGTTTTAGTGTCAAAGAAGAGGAAATGATAGTACATCAGTAGACAGTTACAGTATGCTAAATAAATGTAATGTTTGAATAGCGTTAAACAGTCTCACTGATGATATGCCGATAGGTTTTTACACATTTAGTAAACTTTTTCGGGATATAAACTAAATTTCAAACTTGCTTATTTCGTGGGGAACACTACTTGGATATATAGGTAACCCCTGAAATCTCGTTTGAAAGGTCCCTTATTCTGAGATACTAGGTCTTTATGCTCAGTGATATCTGGGGTATTATCCCGGGACTTCTGATTTTGCGGAAGCAATGGCCTAGTCCCCGGAGAATACTTTCCGCATGCTTGAAATATAGCGCAGCCCTCAGCAAATTGATGAAACAATAAAATTGATAGTCATTGCTGTTGTAATGCAAAAGATCCTCTAAAGGGGACCCACCAAAAGTCGAAGCCGTCATCTCTCTGCGTATCGAAAGATCGACCTGAGCTCTCACGGCCCTCGTACTATAATTTATTCCCCTGACAGATATCATTTGTGGTATACTCACCTGTAAGACTGAATATTGGGATCCGGATACGGGAGTATATTCAAGAGGTGGGACACATGAATGAGTTTAAGTCTTTAAAACACCTAACTCATATCCTGAATTAGTTGAAATTTGTGTGAGAATTTAAGTGGATCAGTATATCGGCAATCTAAGTGAATTGTTTAATTCTTAATGTGTAACTAAGCTCAACGGTACTCGTGACTTGTCAAAAACTGATATGATCCTCTTACACAAAACTCACAAAAATATTGTCTGTAAATATTTCTTTATTGCATTTCTTTTCACTCAAAATTACAAAAAGATTTTAGTGTGTTTTAGCATAAATTTTTGAAAATACAAAAAGATTTTCGACAACTGATGTTGGAGAACTGATTTTCAAAATTCCGAGTGCTAAACATGACGAACAGGTTTGGGAAAGTGTGTTTTGAAGATGTGTGAAATGAAAATGATATATATTCAAGTGGTTCATCAGAAATTGACATGATAAATCTTTCTATTCAGGGTTGTGTCTTCAGGTGATTAGTGAAGTTTCTAAATTTGTTAAATGTTAAACTTTGAGAAACTTACTTTTGGGTAGAGAATATGCAGGTCAATCAGGTTACGATACCTGAACCTGTGAAAGCCAGACTACGATCCCAGCACAAGTTGAGGGGGAGTCTGTTAGAGAAAGAGAGTCTGAAGATGCTAGAGCTAGGAGCCAGAGATCCTGAAAGAGAATTGGAGATAGGATAGAGCCGGTTAGAGTGAAGGCAGCTCGAAGACTGATCAAGACTGAAGACTTAAAGATACGACATTGTCAAAGACTCGACACTTAAGACTCCGTCAACATCTGAGGGGGAGTCTGTTGGTGCAGTCATCTGTCGACTACGTCTTAATATCGAGTCTCGATCTCGTTGCGGGTCCGATCAGGTATGACATCACGAGTGACATCACCATGGTGACATCACAAGTGATGTCATGATACAAGAAATTGCTATTTGGTGATTGGACCATTAAAAGGTCCAATGAAGTGAGTTTTCTTGAAAGTCAACATGAAAGTTCGTGAATATGGAATGTGTTAATTCTCATGAAAGTCAAGATGTCTGGACCGCTTATGTATCTTAATCAGGACCGCTCATATGTACTAGGCTGGTTCGCTCATAGGATAGTTTGTGGATCGCTTTTATGTCAAGTCTTCTGGACCGCTTTTTTGGCATGTCACATAAGCGGACCAGAATTACTATAAATAGGTACAATGTCATTTCATTTGTAACGATCAGGTCTTGTGATACCGAAGTGCTGCCGGTATTTCCTCTCACTGTAAACGTTGTCAATATAATATACAAGAGGATTAAAGTACTTTTCAAGCTGTGTATACGTTCGTTTCTTAGTTTCCGCCTCTGAAACGTACGAGAGCTCTTCCGAACGACTCGTTTAGGTCGAAAATCGATCCTACACTTCCATCTATACAAGTTCAATAATAATACATGTAACTTAAACAAATAACTTAAACAACATCAGCAAATAACTTAAACATCATCAGCAAGCTCTTCAACACCTCTAAGCATCAAAGCCCTAGCATCCACTCCAAATCTAATATCTTTCGCAGAATAGTTCTGAATCTGAACCACCTCTAAGAATGCAAAGCTCTTAATAACCGACTTATCAATTTAGTTATATCATAACTGGATTGAGTTTCATATATGCATATTAGTTCTCGGTACTGATAATGACTAACCAACAACATGATTATCCAGTTATATACCTGCTGAGCAATCTCACACAGATTCACAATCACTAACCACTACTCACACAGACACACTAAAATCAAATAAACAACAACATGATTATACAGTTATCTACCTGCTGAGCACTGTTTCTTGCGATCCTGAACAATCAATCAACAAACAACTACAAAATAAGTTCAAATGATGTACATGAGAATACGAGTCCAGCAGCAGTACCGAGGAATCATCAGAATGGTGCTGTTTCATCACAACTGAATGTTGAATCGACCATTGTTGTTGTTGTAAATTGGGAGTGAAATTGATCGGATTTGGGGATCAGAGGTGAAAACAGAGTTGGATTGAACGTTTTGATCTACAATCTTGAGTAGTGGTGTAAGGAGAACGGCTCTGATCCCCAATTATTGTAAGAACATGATGATTGTTGAAGATAAGAAGTGTACCGGACAAAGATGGAGGCGGTAGGTGAGGGATTTGGGAGGAGGAATGGGTCTGGTACAGATCTGAGAGAAAGAGAGAGGCGCAGATCTAACACTCTGTTCCCGAGTTTACTTAAAGAGGGAAAAGAAAGGATACAAAAACATGTTTGTGTTCCTGAGTTTCATTTAAGGAAGGAAAAGAAAGGAAAATAAAAAATGTCGTGTTCCCGAGTTTCATTTAATGAAGGAAAAAAAAGGAAAGAGAAAGACTTCTTTTCTCTTCCTTTCCCGTCTTCTCTTTACTTTCTTTTCTTTTCCCTCCTTAAGTGAACTCAGGAACACAGTGTAAGAAAAAGAGATAGAATGGAATGGAAAGGGTTTGAAATTTGAAATGGTTCCCTGCAAAGCATTTATTGAACCCTCTTTCTCTATTTTGAATTTCAAATTCAAATTTCAAATTTAAATGGTATTATAATTTTTTATATATATATTAAAATCGGAATTATGATGTCAGCGAATCCAATGTGGCATATCTAAGAACATGACACATCAGCAAAGTGAGGTCAGCTCTAGTTCTCCTTTTATAGATAAGACAGATACATAGATTACACGTAATATTTTCTTGTTTTTTTAATAAGCATTGGAAGTTAGTGGGTATGATTTCCAGGTAAGTGGTAATTAAGAAAGGGAAGAGGAATGATGGTTGGATCAAAATTCATCACCCTATTTAACATTTTAACCTCAACATAGTGTTGAGACTCACAAACCGAAGGCAACCTTTGATTATTTTGAGGTTAGTTTTATATATATATATATATATATATATATATATATATATTTAAATTACGGTGGTGGTTTTGTTGATTTAAATCCGTATGATGCTTGAAATTTTGTTATTATTTAGTTGGTAAAATGTTTGAAATCGACAAAACTGACGCCCATCGGAGGTTTGATGTTCATTACCACATGTTGACTTTTCTAAGAAAGTCAAATAGTAGTTTTAAATCTGATCAAACCCTTAATTGAATCAGATACATATATCATCATTCATCAGGTCCCAAAACCAACTTATAAAGTTAATTGTAAAAGTATCCAAGTACTCAAAATTTCATGGCTTTTAAGAGACACGTGAGGTGTTTGTTTCAACAAAACCAACTTGTAAAGTTAATTGTAAAAGTATCTAACTACTCAAAGTGTAATCATTTTGTTATATATAACTAAATTAGCTTTCTTTTTTTAAGGCGGCATTTCAATGAACGACTAGCAAGAAACTAGAAGACCTAAAAACAACAACCAACAAGAAAGAAACAACACTACATTACAAGAAATCAAAATTGCCCTAATTACCTTCATCTAAGCCTTCAATCTTTGCCGTACATTCATTATATTTCAAAACAGGAATATCAACAATAATATAATATATAATATAATAACAATAATATTCAAACTGTAGCAATTACATGCTAAATCCATCAGTTTAGATGATTCTCATTATTGCTGTACATTCATTATATTTCAATTGTCTCTTGACGATGATGACGGGGTAGCTCAAGCCTCAATAAAATGACTAAGAATACATAATAGCTTGAAGGGTTAAAAGGTTAAAGGGTTTAAAACCCGGGAACTAAGGTGAACAACAAAAAGAACGTGAATAGTAATCAGTCACTTCACTGATTGCTTAAACAACTCTCCCACCGCCGCAAAAGCAAAGCATGTGCACAGGGAGTCCTCTTTTATCTGCAGGTCTAAACGTTTCATCCCCTAAAAGGGTAAGTCCCCCACTGCAAGTCGGATTCACTAGTCAAATGTTTCTCCTTTGAGAAACCTCTTTTCCTATAAATGACACTTCATTGAATACATTTCAAACATTCTGGATCAGCTCAGATCTCATTGGATCTCTGATCTTCCTTCTTGTCTCTCGAGAACTTGTTTTATACAAGTCTCTCTTCTTCATTCCAACACACACAATTTACTTGCTCTTGCATCCAAGGCTGAACATCCTTCAGCCGAGGATCCTAAGTAAATAGCAAACATAACTAGTGAACCTCTCTCCACGTCTTGCAAATGTGGGGACACCCCGCGACCTGCGTTAAGCAAACTTCAACCCTTGAAGCCTTTTGCCTAACTAGTCCGATCTCTACCTCAGGTCTCATTCTCGTTGTAACAACAAGTTGGCCCCCACCGTGGGGCTACGCCAGTCATTTCTATCAGAAGAAGACCAGTAGTGTCGCTCCATTCTTCCAGAAATCGTCATGTCTGAAGGAGAATCTCCAGGAGAGGTAAACCAAGTCCCATGTACCTCTACCCCTAAAACTAGCCAAACTCTAGTGGCTATACCGACTTCCTTCTCAACACCGGGAAGCACTCCAACTGGAGCAACGTACCCCGAGTTTCTCACCTTCCAAACACCGACCCTGTCTCGTTCAGGAGTTCCATCTTCTAATGTCGGTGCTTCTAACACCCCCTTACATATTGACCTTACCCCTGAAGGGGTCGCTAATAACTTCTTAGAGTTGAGGTCTCACCTTAACCAATACGTGAGCAGGAAAAGAGACAAAGGGGTGAGGATTCGGCTAGATTATGACAAGCCAGAACCATCGTTATCTCCTGGACCTCTTGTTCTTCCTTTTACAAGCTCACAACCAACTGTGTCCAGGAATGAAGCTGGTCCCATCCATCTACCTCCAAATCCCAGTCCGTATACATACACAAAGCCAGACCCAACATCCTTTCCTCTATTTTCTTCTCAGCCAATTGCAACCGGTGCTCCATTGGGGCACGAGCTAACTTTAGATTAGCTGTTACAATCTCCTGTTGCAAGTGTTCCACCCCCAGTAACAACCACATGGGAGTAAGCTTTGTCCGTTCTCCCTTTGGCACGAAGAGCCGTCATGAGTGCTCCCTTAGGAGTAAACTGTACAGCTGCACCCGGAAGCATTCAAGGCTTCAACCTCATGGCACAGATGATGGCTCAAATGATGGCAAGCTTCCCTTGGCTGCACTTCATTAATCAAGTGTTGGCCACCCAAGGGAACACCAACAACAACACGGGTGCAAGGATGGAATAGGATCTGGCCAAACCATACAAACCAAGCAACTTGTCATGCTTTTCTCAGCAAATTGCTGATTATGACTTCCAAACCAGGATAAAGATGCCCTCCCACATACGAACCTACGATGGAATTATGGATCCGGAAGATCATCTTCAGATATTTATGGGGGCGGCAAGAATAGAGAAATGTTCCAATGCCGAGTGTTGCTTAATGTTCATGCAAACCCTCGTTGGGTCTGCCAGGATCCTGTTCAATGACTTGCCAGCTCGAAGCACTCGAACCTCCAATGATCTAAGCAAGGGTTTCTTGGCTAATTCCTCACAACAAAGGAGATATGTGAATGTATCACCCCGAAAATACAAATTCTTATATTACAAATATGTTGTAAATAAATAAGAACAAACTAACTGGGAATGACACTAACCTAGTTAGATGATGACTTATGAGTAGCTAATGAGTTAAAACAAAATAAAAACAAAAGTTGAGGGGCCAAAAGTGTTTAATTTGAAACTAATATTGACAAAACAAAAAAAAAATTAAAACTCAAACACACTTATGTGTGCTGAGATCGAACCAGACAAGAAGGGGGGGCGACCAGGGCTCTCCAAAACCCTAACATCCACAAAACTCATGAATTGAAGGTCCAAATCTGATCCAAAACGAAATCCGAGCTAAGATTAGTGATCTCCATTGCAAGGGGGTCATAAGGTATGTAAAATTGGATAAGAAATCTCTACTTGAAATTCTCATGATTCTAGGGAAATTGAAATCTGTTGATGCATGTTTGTTAAATGAATAGATTAAGGATGATATAGTGTCTAGGAGTAAACCCTAGACAACAATAAGTGAAATCATGTCTAATCTCTGAAAATTTCATGAACACATTGAAGGTGATTCATGGGTTTTGTGAGAAGATGATGAACACTAGGGTTTAGAAGGCTATTCTAGTGTAATTTGATGCATAGAAACTGAATTCTGAAAAATTTGATGTTTAATTCTATATATGATAACTCAATTAATGTTAATCGAGGCTAAGTGACAAGCCATTAACTAGAATATAAAAGATATAAAATCCCGCCCTTAAAGTGTTTGTTGAAATGCCTCAAAGAAGGTTCGAAACTGAAATTTAAAGTAAAAAACGCATAATTATGATGTTTGGGCGAATTATGCGATATATGATTGAAAAGAGTTCTAACCGCGTCATGATTGAACTCTATAGGAAAAGATACCGGAACGTCGAGCGGACAAGCCGGTGGTGATTTGTGTTTGAAGGGCGTGCTCTAAAGGTATGTAACTTGACCCGTTACATTAAGTGAATTGTTATTAAATTATGTATGGTCACATTGTAGAATAGAAGTTGCATTGATTGTAGCGATCATGTTTGTTACTTAAATCCGTAGGTTAAGATTTGGTTAGAAGTCGTTTGGTAGTCATCATAATGGAGGATTCCGTAGATGAGCCAAACGGGTCGAATAATGGTGTACATTATAGTGTTAGTGTTTTAAATAGATAGTGATGGCGATAACGATCACAAGAGCATTAAGCCATAAGTTTGGTAATGAAGTGCCGGTGATAATAAGCCCCGGAAGTTGGGTAATAAGCGCCTTATATTCTCTATTACTAAGGTAGCAAAATAGGGATAACTAGAGAGGGTTGAATGATTACATAGTGACATCTTGTCATCTGGTCTGTAAAACAAACTTTTGGTATGGAAATCGTTATAGTGACGTCGGTATTGAATTTACAGACGCATAGGAAAAAGAATCACCTAAAACGGACTCACAAGTCAAAAGTTATGGTCGTTTTAAGCTGAAAATCTGAATTTCCGGAACTGGCAGCAAGTGCAGGTCACAAAACTGGACCTGCTGGAAAAGCAGCTCCCCCGCGCCACGCGACAGGGTACAATTTTATTTTTTTATTTTTTTTGCATGTTTCAACGCTTGGGACTTGTTTATACACTTCATATAAATGTCAAAACTAACATTTTAAGTGGTTTTGACCATAGGTAATAAAGGGAACTATCCGGATGGCGATCGAGCAAGTTTTTGAAGAACCGAACACAACTTTGCAAGCTTTCGCGTTAACTTAGTTTATGTTTAAACAATGTTTTTGGGATGACTTCGTCTAGACAATGTTTTTGATGTAAATGATTTGCTAATCATGTTATGAATGTTTAAACTAGTCGGTAGTTGACTAGTAGGTGTCACTTTGAAACTTTTATTTTGTACTTATGTTAAACCAAGGTACTATATATCTAAAATTTAGTATCTTTTATTAGACTTAAATTAGAAATTTAAACGAGTGTTACAAGTTGGTAATCAGAGCTCAAGGTTGTCAACAAAGTGTTCGGTTCAAGCTTGATCGACCGTCTGGTAAGAATTAGTTAATTATTTTAATAGATCCTATCTTATGTAAGAAATGAGATGCGAGTTAATGTGCATGGGATGAGCGTGTTAACACACTCAAACCCGGAAAGTGCACCAAATGTGAACGGTTAAAGCAAGTTACAAACTTGGCTAAACCAAAGCAGATAAAGTTACGTTATAAATGAGATGTTTAATAACTGATGTAAACATTTCAGTTTCAAGATGTCAGAAGGAAACAATGATGATCCGGTGCCGGCAAGCACCGAACAAATGAAAGAGTTAATTGCCGAAGAAGTGGGAAAGGCAATTGAGGGTAGTCTATCTGGGTACATAGACAAAATAAAAAACACGGTGTTATCATTGGTTGAAGAACTAGTTAAAAGGTTGGAAGATAATGTCAACCTCATGAGAGAGAAATCCGAAGAACGCAAAGGATGTTCATATAAGGAGTTCATGGGGTGTAAACCACCAATCTACAACGGGGAGGTCGACCCGATAATATGCCAAAGATGGCTAAGTGACGTAGAAGGGGTATTTGAAAGGACCCATTGTGACGAAAGTGACTTTGTTGCTTACGGAACGGGTCAGTTGAGGGGTTAAGCCAAAGAATGGTGGGACAATAAAAAGAAGGAAATAGGAGCCGAAGCGGCGAGGGCCATGACATGGGAGGAGTTTAAGACGCCGTTTCTTAAACATCATAGTCCCAAGGCGGTCATTAATAGAATCAAGGAAGAGTTCATGCAACTTAGACACAAGGGCGAGACCATAGACAAGATTACGGTGACGTTTATGGATAAGATGAAGTTTTGAAATGAATTGGTGATGAATGAAGAACAAAAGATATACTACTACTATAACATGTTGAGTGCTGAGTATAGGGAGTTTATGACTCCTTCAAAATACGAGACCCTTACCGAGATCATAAACGTTGCTCGAGAACGGGAAATTGAATTGAAGAAACAAGTTGAAAGGGGTGAACGAAGGGCATAGGATGTGAATCCAAGCCCTACAAAGAAAGTTCGAGCTGTAGAATCGGGGAAGAAAATGGATGCTAAAGGCGGGTCGCCAAGTTGTAAAGTGTGTGGAAAAGGGCACAAAGGAGAGTGCCGGTTCAAAGACAAACCGTGTCCTATATGTGGTAAAACGGGGCACACGGCGTCTCTATGCCCGGGTAAGGTCTCGGTTTGCTACAAATGTTATCAGCCCGGCCACAAAAAGTCCGAATGCCCAGACTTAGTTGGAAAAAGAGATGTTAAAGAATCTCCAGCAGAAGCTCCAAAGGTGAAGGCTAGGTCCTTCCAACTTACCGCGGTTGAAGCAAAAACAGAACCCGATGTGGTCTCAGGTACATTCACAATAAAATCAATTCCTACACGTGTATTGTTTGATACGGATGCGGATAAATCCTTCATTTCACATGGATTTATTCGACATCCTTCATTTGTATTGACAAAATTATTTGTGCCCTTAGAAGTTGAAATAGGGGACAACAAAAGTTTTATAGTTTATGATATTTGTCGAGGCTGCAAATTAAGCATCGATGATGAAGAATACTTGATAGACCTAATCCCGATGTCAATGGGGGAATTTCAAGTAGTCGTTGGGATGGATTGGCTATCTCAGCACCACGCAAAGGTCATGTGTTTCCATAAGGAGATAAAGCTAACATCTCCGAGCGGAAAACACGTCACAATCTATGGCGAAAAGGGAGGCAATCCAATAATATGCTCGATGATGAAAGCTCACAAGCTCATGAGGCATGGATGTAAGGCATTTATGATATACGCGAATGAGCCCGAGAAAGAATTACCAAAGATTGGAGACGTACCCGTGGTACGTGACTTTGGAGATGTATTTCCGGATGATTTACCGGGAATGCCGCCCGAGCGGGAGGTAGAGTTTGGAATTGAATTAGTTCCGGGCATGAAACCCGTAGCAAAAGCACCATACCGGCTCGCACCGTTGGAATTACAAGAATTAATGTCGCAGGTTCAAGACTTGCTAGATAAAGGATTCATAAGGCCGAGTGTGTCTCCTTGGGGCGCGCCCGTGCTATTCGTGAAAAAGAAGGACAGAAGCATGCGCATGTGTATCGATTATCGGGAGTTGAATAAACTCACGGTAAAGAATCGATACCCGCTTCTGAGAATAGACGATCTATTCGACCAATTACAAGGTGCGAATTAGTTTTCAAAAATTGACCTTAGATCGGGGTATCACCAGTTAAGGGTCAAGGAGGAGGATGTACCGAAGACGGCTTTCCGCACGAGATACGGACATTTCGAGTTCCTCGTGATGTCATTCGGGCTAACAAATGCACCTGCGGCTTTCATGGACCTCATGAACCGGGTTTGCAAGCCGATGTTGGATAAATCGGTAATCGTGTTTATTGACGATATTCTGGTATACTCGAAAAATGAAGCAGAACACGCACGCCATTTACAAGAGGTACTAGAGACGCTCAGGCAAGTAAAGTTGTATGCGAAATTCTCAAAATGCGCCTTCTGGTTGTGAGAGGTGCAATTCCTCGGCCACATCATAAGCGCCGATGGAATATTAGCAGATCCTTCAAAAATAGAGGCCGTGTCAAAATGGAGCCCTCCGAAGAATCCTTTGGAGATTAGAAGCTTCTTAGGGCTTGCGGGATACTATAGGAGATTCATTCAAGATTTCTCCAAGATTGCGTCGCCGCTAACTAAAATAACCCGGAAGGAGGAGATGTTCATTTGGGGTGTTGAACAAGAAAGGGCGTTTTAAACGCTAAAAGAGAAGTTAACTCAAGCCCCGGTATTAACGTTGCCGGACGGGGTCGAGGACTTGGTGGTCTACTCGGATGCCTCATTTTCGGGGCTCGGATGCATTCTAATGCAACATGGCAAAGTTATAGCTTATGCCTCGAGGCAATTGAAGATACATGAAAAGAAATATCCCACGCATGATCTCGAATTAGCTGCGGTGGTGCTTGCGTTAAAAATAGGCACTATTTATATGGGGTAAAGTGCACCATATTCACCGATCACAAGAGCTTAAAATACTTCTTTGATCAGAAGGAGTTAAATATGCGACAGAGGCGATGGTTAGAAACGGTGAAGGATTTCGACTGTGAAATACACTACCATCCTGGAAAGGCAAATGTGGTGGCGGATGCTCTGATGTCACACCCCGATTTCCACGTGTCACCGGTGGGCCCGGTGGGGGAGTATCGTGACGTGGTTGGCAACATAATAGTCAAACAACACAATATTTAAATGCACATCGGAAGCAAAGTACAGATTTATTTCAACCAAACAATATTGTAATATTAAGTATCACAAGTAGTCGAATATAAATCCACAGGTAGATCAAAATAAAAAGGAAACAATGTTTAACAGTCTATGACATCCAAGCTTGCGAGACTTATTGTGGATGCTAGGAGATAAGCCAGCCTATTACGCGTAGTACCTGCACTTAGCCTTTTTGAGAAAATACGTCAGTTTACACTGGTAAATACAATCAACAGACTCATTTTGAAAAGAGTTTAAGAATTTCATTTAAGGCACAAGGCACAAATAATATTTTTATAACTTGGGATAATTATTTGAATATAATGCTTGTAAAGGATTTACATGTTTCTTATGCGTTCAGTAGCCCGGATCGAGCCGGGTTAAAGATCAATAGACACACCACATTATGTATATGAGACACTGACGGGTGTACGCCTACACCCGTGTGCTAAGGTCATGGCCATTTCCTAAAATGATGCCAGGGATATCCGGGACATGGTCATTAACCCCCCAAAGGCTTCAAGCAAACAAAACAATTTAAACGAGGCATTTCAATACTTTAACCATCATACAATTAAAGATTCAATACCCGACCAAGCGGTATTTTATATACCGTACCCCAAGCCCGTATAGGGAAAATAAGTTAAAAGTATTTACCTGAGCAAGTACAAATCAAAATCAGCGAGTGCAAGTATCTTTTACCGGGTCTCCTAATCTGGAACGAAGGTTTATAATAACCTATTAGAATCCTAACGGGTCTTTAGTTAAGCTTAAGCTTAGACCGGTTAGTTTTAAAGATATGGTTCGTACGCACGATTAAGCGAAGACCGGATAGAATGTGATTTAGACCCGACAAGTTTGAAGACTTGCTTAATATGGGTATATTATACACATTCTGGATTTTGAGATAAAACTGATAAGGTTTGACCCGTTTCGGCTAATTTATGTAAACTAGTTACATAAACCGAACCGAACGCGCAAGAAGCGTAACGGGTAACCATAAGAGTCCTAAACAGGTTTCCTAAGTTAACATGCCTTAAATATGTTGTGATATTAGTAGGATACCTTCCATTATGCCCAAAACGAGTTTAATCTCTAATTAAGCCCCGTAGGGGGTATTTTAGTCATTTTAAAGATTATAAAAGGGATTACTTTATCTTCTGTGATCCGGGTCTGAATAAATCAGTAAAATAGTTTATTTTAACAGGTTATAACATTTGATAATAAGTCTTATGTGACAAAATGTTTTTAAACTCAAACTATGCGTATAATATGCGTATAAAGCCGTTTTAAGCGACGTACGGGTTAAAATAGGATTCTGAGTTTTCTGATCAGTTAAACAGGTCCAAAACACTACATTTATTAATTAAAATCAGTAGCAATTGGATTGGCGTCAAAAGGATTTGTAAAACTCATTTTATGGCCGAAAAGGGCATATTCGGTATTTACCGAATCAAGTCACTAATCCTAGCTTATGATCAGTTTAAAAATAATTAAAAATCTTCAAAAATCCCAAAATATTATATTACATCAGTGGGTAAAAAGGTTTGGTGTCAAAAATTGGGTTTAGATAGGCTTTACGCTAATGACGCCGCTTAATTACTAAGAAACGTTCTAATTACGTCATTAAGCATAACTCCTAATCTATACGTCCAACTGATGTGAAAATTTACAGACAAGTTTAATAATCAGTAACTAAGATTATTGTACTTTCACATTTCCAAAATTCTCGTTGTATGGTCATAAGGGCATTATGGTCCATATTTAAGCACTTAACGGAAACGTCGGACAATTAAGGATTTAAGTGGTATAAACGCAGAGGGTTATACACACATGTAACAAGGTCCTAATGGAACTTTAAGGCATGTCTAAACCTTTTAAAACTAGGTCAGAACTGAAGTCAAAGAAAAAGTCAAACTTTTGCGTCTTTCGGTTCCGAATCGGTTCAAAACAGAAAGTTGTCGAATCAAACAAGCTTAGACAAGTTATTATACTTATTATCAAGTTATATGAATGATAAAACAGGTTACACGCTTTCTATATCGCTAATTACGCGTTTAATGTTTCTGTTGACTTTTTCGTAAGAAGTTTGACTCGACAAACGACCTAGTTAGGATAGGAATCAGTGAGTGCCCTTTTAGGGGTTTAATACTCACCTAATTACCAACTTATAACTACCTTCATTTCAGCAAAACACTGGACCGATTGTGTTTTATCGCTAAGTCAAACCGTAATTACGACGGTTTGACTTTTAAGCTAAATACAAAGCAAAACTGAATTAGAGAAGGTTAGGCATACTTACTAGTGTCTAATGGATGATTAGGAATGAGTTGGAAATGCACTTGAGCTCCAAAAGTCTTTAAAACAAGCAGATGAGATGAATGATCAATGTTTGCACAATGTGGGTCTTTATATATACTTCCAAACATCAAGGATTGTTGACACACAAGACTATAGTTGATCATGGATCCATACAAGTGTCATCTATAGCCTAAATACCAGTATAGCAAGCCCATGGTATGCCAAACTAGTGATCAAAGTCGGTTAAGTGGGCTGCAGGACATCTGTGCATGTTTTCTGATCAGACAAGGCAGTCGCGTAGCGCGACTGCCGGGGTGTTCATTCTCGCGCTACGCGAGCGTGTTGACGACCAGCTAATCAAGTTTCCTTTAATTGCATTTCAGTCCCTGATCCTTATAAACATCGCTTTCTCATTGTTTCTTGCACTTTAAGGCTTTAATATAGACATATAGGGGCTTTAAGACTTATACCATCTTTGTCAAGTCCTCGGGTAACTTTATGATCACCCGAAAAGCCCTAATTTTCAATGTTGACAATTCTAACCGTCACACTCGAATTTTATCATAACTTTCTCGTACGATAACGAAACTTAGTGAAATTTTTATGGTGCATTCTAGTGAGCATAATTAATCGTTACAAGGCTTCGGGTTTTGCTAAAAGGTCACTCAGAGGTATATCTTAACATGTTGACACATTTAACCCCTGTAGTTTGTAATCTCTCACTTTCTTTCACAATTCGCTTCGTATGATCCATGATCCATTCGTTTAGGGTTATAAACATCATGCAGGGTTATTGTAAAGTATATTTATTCATGGTTGACACTTTGAACCCTTATTTTTACATAGTTTCATTGCTTGTCAACTTTAGTCCCTCTAAAGTATTCTTTCATACGTTCAAAGGTTATGACACGTGTCAAGACATTATAGGACGCAAATTTTCGAGGTGTTACATCCTCACCCCCTTAAAAGAAATCTCGACCTCTAGATTTACTGAAATAGATAAGGGTACTTTTCTTTCATTGTGGACTCAACCTCCCACGTATACTCGGGACCTCTACGGGCATCCCATTTGACCTTTACAATCGGTACATGCTTCCTTCGAAGCTTCTTAACCTGTCGATCCTCGATCGACAATGGTTTTTCCACAAATTTCAAGCTCTCATCTATATGCACATCCGCATGTGGTATGACTAGTGATTCATCAGCGAAACACTTTTTCAGATTGTAGATGTGAAATGCATTGTGAATTCCACTGAGCTCTTCTGGTAAGTTTAGCTTATAGGCAACTGACCCGACACGTTCGATAACCTCGAAAGGTCCTATGTATCTCGGGCTTAGCTTGCCTTTCTTACCAAATCGCATCACTCCCTTCCAGGGTGATACTTTAAGCAACACCTTGTCACCTACTTCGACATGAAAAGATTTACGCTTTGGATCTGCGTAGCTTTTCTGCCTATCTCGGGCAGCTTTGAGACGGTCACGAATCTGGACAATCTTGTCCGTCATTTCGAACACTATCTCTGGTCCCGATAATTGGACATCTCCAACTTCCGCCCAACAAACGGGCGTTCTACACTTTCTACCGTATAAGGCCTCGAAAGGCGCAACCTTAATGCTGGTGTGGTAGCTATTGTTGTAGGAGAACTCAATTAGTAGTAGGTGGTTATCCCAACTACCGCCCAAATCAATCACACATGCACGAAGCATGTCTTCCAACGTTTGAATAGTACGCTCACTCTGACCGTCTGTCTGAGGATGGTAAGCCGTACTAAAATTCAAACGCGTGCCCAAATATTGTTGGAAGCTTTTCCAGAAATGCGACGTGTACCTAGTATCTCGGTCCGAGATAATAGACACAGGTATGCCATGTAAGGCTACAATCTTATCAACGTATAACTGGGCTAACATGTCGGAGCTATAAGTCTCCTTGATGGGTAAGAAATATGCTGACTTAGTCAGTCTATCAACGATCACCCATATAGTATCATTGCCTTTCCTTGTCTTTGGCAGCTTGGTGATGAAATCCATCGTCACCATCTCCCACTTCCATGTGGGAAGTTCAGGCTGTTGTAGCAAACCTGACGGCTTTTGATGCTCGGCTTTGACTTGCGCACATGTCAAGCATTTAGCTACATAGGTGGCTACAGACTTCTTCAAGCCTATCCACCAATAATTCGCCCTTAGATCCTGGTACATCTTATCAGCTCCAGGATGAACGGAGTATTTGGAACTATGGGCTTCCCGGAGGATAACATCTCGAAGTCCTCCGAAAATTGGAACCCATATTCGTCCATTCAATCTTAGAATTCCATCCTTGCTAAGAGATAACTGTTCCTCAGTTACCCCTAGCTTTTCGTTAGGATAGTTAGCTTCCAACACAGCTTCCTTCTGTGCAGCTAACAACCTTTTAATCAAATTGTTCTTTATTTCCATGCGCGTGGCATTGATTCGGATGGGTTTCACCCTCTCCTTTCGACTCAAGGCATCGGCGACTACATTCGCCTTGTCGGGATGGTATCTTATTTCACAATCGTAATCATTCAGGGTTTCCATCCAACGGCGTTGCCTCATGTTCAAGTCCTTCTGATTGAACAGATGTTGAAGGCTCTTGTGATCAGAATAGATCACACATTTTATTCCATATAAGTAGTGCCTCCACAGTTTTAGTGCGAATACAACGGCACCCAACTCCAAGTCATGGGTGGTGTAATTCTTTTCGTGCACCTTTAACTGGCGTGAAGCATAGGCAATGACTTTGCCTTTCTGCATAAGCACACATCCCATCCCGGTGTGTGATGCATCACAATAAACTACAAACTCCTCTATTCCATCAGGCAATGTCAGTACTGGAGCATTGCTCAACTTTTGTTTCATAATATCGAAGGATTCCTGCTGCTTAGGACCCCAGTCAAACTTAATCTTCTTACGCGTCAGCGAAGTCAGGGGTGCATCAATCCTTGAGAAGTTTTCAATGAATCGCCTATAGTATCCTGCCAAACCTAGGAAGCTACGAATTTCTGTAGGTGTCTTTGGCTCATGCCAATTCATGACAGCTTCAATTTTAGCGGGATCTACTTGGATACCACGCTCACTAACAACATGTCCAAGAAATTGGACTTCTCGAAGCCAGAATTCACACTTCGAGAACTTGGCATAGAGCTTTTCTTTATGAAGTAGTTCCAGTATGCAGTGAAGATGCTTCTCATGGTCAGCTTGGTTCTTTGAGTAGATGAGGATATCATCGATGAAAACGATGACGAATTTATCTAAGTATGGCTTGCAAACGCGATTCATGAGATCCATGAACGCGGCCGGTGCATTAGTGAGCCCAAAAGGCATCACTAGGAACTCGTAATGACCATAACGAGTCCTAAATGCAGTCTTGTGCACGTCTTCATCTCTAACCTTCAGTTGGTGATAGCCTGACCTTAAGTCAATCTTAGAGAAGAAACTTGCCCCTTGAAGTTGATCGAACAGATCGTCAATTCTGGGCAAAGGATACCTATTCTTGACAGTGACTTTATTAAGCTCACGGTAGTCGATGCACTGACGCATCGATCCATCCTTCTTCTTGACAAATAAAACTAGTGCTCCCCAAGGAGACGAACTAGGTTTGATGAAACCTTTGGCTAGCAAATCATCTAGCTGCGTTCTCAATTCTTTCATCTCTGTTGGTGCCAACCTATAAGGCGCCCTTGCAACTGGTGCTGATCCAGGAATAATGTCAATTCTGAATTCTACTTGTCTATCTGGTGGCAAACCAGGTAGTTCTTTAGGAAAAACTTCGGGGTATTCAGAAATGACAGGGATACCCCCAATCTTGGGCTTCGGCTCATCAATAATCACTTGTGCCATGTAGATAACACCGCCCTTCTTCAAACACTTAGAGTCCTTGAGAATAGACATTTTCTCAGGCAGCCCATACTGGGTATCTCCTTGGATAGCAAGTGATTCACCAGACGGAGTCTTGATCATCACTTGCTTCTTATTGCAAATAATCTGGGCCTGGTTATGAGATAACCAGTCCATACCCAAAACTATGTCGAAACCAGCTAGTTTTAAAGGAAGTAGGGATAAATGAAAAGAGTGGTTCTTAATGGATATGAAACATCCATCTAATAAGGTTGAGGCGGTTTCTAAAGTGCCATCTGCTAGTTCTACCTCATACTTCACACTTAAAGTCTTAACAGGTAATTTCAACAATTCACAAAACTTATTATCTACGAACGACTTATCAGTGCCTGAATCAAATAACACTCTCGCATAAACATCATTTACGAGAAAGGTATCTGTTATCACATTGTCGTCCTTAACGGCTTCCTTAGCATCCATCCCGAAGACCCTAGCATTGGTCTTCTTAGCCTCTTCAGGCTTCTTGGCGTATTTTGGGCAATTGGTCTTGATGTGCCCCTTTTCATTGCAACCGTAGCAGGTCGCATCCTTCATCTTCTTGCAATCCAAGGTCTTGTGTTCCTTGGACTTGCACAACCCACAAGCAAAAGCTTTCGATTGTGAATTCGAATTCGATTCATACCTACACTTCCCAAAGTGCTGTCTCTTGCAGATTTTACATCTGGGTTTTTCACCCGACTGCTGACCATCCTTCCTAAATCCTGACCCCTTCCTGTGGTCATTGTTTCCCTTCTGCTTCTTGTCTGAACGTCGTGAGTTGTCATCCTCACGCTTCCTCTTTTCGGTATCAGCGTTCCTCTGCGATTTCTGCCTGACCGCATCCAAGGTAAGAGATAATGATATGTCCGCTGCAGACCGAAAAGTAGCTGGTTTGGAGGCCTTCACACTTGCCTTGATCTCCGGGGCCAAACCCCTAATGAATAGAGCTATACGTTTGGGTTCCGGGGTTACTAAGTATGGAACCAACCTTGACAAGGTGTTGAAACTGGTAAGGTAGGCCTGACAGTCTAGGTTTCTCATGACCAGTGACAAGAAGTCAGATTCAATCTTCTCAACTTCATGTTGAGGGCAGTAATTTTCCTTGATTAGAGTCATGAACTGCTCCCAGGTCATATTGTATAACGGGACTTTCCCTGTAGCTTGGATCAGAGATCTCCACCAAGCTAATGCTTTTCCTTTAAAAGACTGTGACACGAACTTCACAATATCCCTATCATTGCAACCACTGATATCCACAACCGTATCCATCTCGTCCAACCAAGTCATGCAATCTACTGCTCCTTTTTCCCCAGTGAAATCCCTGGGTTTGCACGATATGAAGTACTTATAGGAGCAACCCTTATTACGGGGTTCTTGATTCTGTATGACTCTTTGGGATGGAGCACTCCTCTGGTTTGATGAGTGGTGAGAATTACTGTTGTGGGCAGTGTGGGTCCTGGAGGGTGTTCTAGAGTGTGGTGCAGATTGGGTCCTTGCACGGGTACCACTAGATTCATGGAGCTGTCTATCCATTGCTCGATTTACGGCATTATCTATCATTGCCTGTAATTCCGCACCCGCTACATTTACTCGGGCATTATCATGCTCTCTCCCTGGGTGACTATTAATCTCATTTGAGTCTGCCATGAAGCTTGAACTGCTACATATTGACAATAATTTATTGGTGAGTTTATTATAGAATTGTCTTTTATGGCAATTTTATTAACCGTGGTAAACATAGACCATATATGGTTAATTTATTACTCACATTTATTTAGGATTTCTAATATAATTTATCCTAATTATAAAACAATAATAGTTTTATTAGCACATAAGGCCTAGTCACAGGGACAATTTAAATCATAAGCCATGATTTCAGAGAATCAAGGCTTTTAAAGTTTGAACATAGTTCATTACCTTTATCAGACAGGGTCATAGACTATTACTGTCTTTTGTCTCATATGAAAATAAGAAGGGCCCGCAGGCATTCTATTACCAATGGATGGCAAAAAAAGAACTGATCATATTTATTGATGATTTAACCCATGATTCAGAGATCATTTAGTTGGGTTAGGAATCTTTGAAAAGATCCCTATATAATGATAACATGTGCGATTTTAACGAATCATGTCTGCCAGGAGTGTTAACATGTTTTCAGATGTTAACTGGGATTTGAATCTTTTTAACGGGTTTTACCATCTTGGCCAGGTCTTAAAATGACATGCAGGCTAGGTTATACCTTTAAGATCCTTAATTAATATTTAAATAGGCAGATATATTTTTAAAAGGAATGATTCCGATTTATTTATTTCATATATAATTTAATTATGCATAACATAGCAAAGATGAAATTTATAAACTTACATTCCAATAAAAACTTAAAAGTAGTACACTTTGCCCTAAACGGGACTTTTCACAGAAACACTTGCCCTCGCAGGAGCTATACTGGCAATACAGGACCTCGCAGGGACTGTTTGCTAAAATAAATGTCCACGCAGGGACTAATAAAGACAAGTCCTCGTAGGGACTAAGTACAAAGATAGATGTCCACGCAGGGACTACATACATACATAATGAAATGTCCACACAGGGACTTGATTTAAACAAGGAAATACAATAATACATATTGGGATTTAACGATCCCGTTTCTTCTTTCCCTTCAGCAAACTTGCCAAGCCACTCATGAATCCCTGATTCTTCTTACGTTCTCTCTGGAAGTCTCGCTCAACCCTTTCCAGTCTTTGACGGAGATCCTCCTGCTCTGGTGGGGAAAACCGTGGTGGCTGGTGCTGTAGTGGTGGCTGAACAGGTGCTTGATACCCACGAGCTGGGTGTCCTATTCCCTAAGGGGTTCCATATGGTCCCTCAGGATTATGGGCAAGGTAGTTTGATGCCATAAAGTAAGGATCCTCAGCAAAGTTATAGTTATGGTATGCTGGCGGTCCGTATGGGTTGTAAGCTACCGGAGCAGTATAAGCAGGGATAGGGTTGCCAAAACCCGGTGATGGCGGTGCAATAGGTGCCGAATTCACCTCTGAAACTGGAACTGAAGGTTCACCCATTTGTGGGCCTTCATATAGTGGCGGGTAGTGGCTACCACTAGAGTGTTGAGGAGAGCTGAAATGAAAATCCACTCCTCTTGCTGACATCCGAGCGCCAGTCCTCCTACGTCTTGGTGGTGCTGGAGGCGCTAGATTAACTGGCGGCGGTGGAGGCGGTGGCGGTGGCGTGACTGCCACGAAACGTGGATCCCCAGAGGGATCTTGCTGTTGCTGTTGCGGCTGCTGGTGGGGCGATGAATGGTATGATGGTGTAAAGTACCACTCACACTGGTCGAATCGTGCCTAATGACTATCCGGACCTTGGTATGGTGTTCCGTGAAAAGACGAACCATCAGAGATCTCAAAAGGATGGTTCGGGGTTCCAGTTGCAGCTTCGACGGGATCTGTGTCCTCGTCCATATCCATCGCTTGATCACCGGAAAAGTGATCCTCCGGTCCTAATGGGTTAAAGCCCCCTTGTTCTGGTAGGTAGTCCGCCGGGTTAAACTGGCCCCGAAAGACAGGAGTAGGGTCTCCGAAGGAATTGTGCGATAAGGATCGCTGTAGGGGTATGTATGAAGGTTGCGGGTTGTTGGGCTCATTCTCGGACTGAGGCCCATAGGAGTGATGATATGGAGGCGTTGAGCTATGCGACGCAGATTGCCTGGAAGGTTCCTCATACTTTGTTTGGCGGCATTGCTAAACCTGTTAATATAAACGAAGTAATAACAAGGAAAATAAAGGACATAATTTAAATTAAAATAACAACATTTTGGATTTTTCCTATGTTCTTCGTCTAGACTCGAAGATTTAGGAATGTGCAATTGTGTAACTGAGATTAAACACTAAAGGCTAGTGTTTAATTCACTCAGCGTTGGCTCTGATACCAACCTGTCACACCCCGATTTCCACGTGTCACCGGTGGGCCCGGTGGGGGAGTATCGTGACGTGGTTGGCAACATAATAGTCAAACAACACAATATTTAAATGCACAGCGGAAGCAAAGTATAGATTTATTTCAACCAAACAATATTGTAATATTAAGTATCACAAGTAGTCGAATATAAATCCACAGGTAGATCAAAATAAAAAGGAAACAATGTTCAACAGTCTATGACATCCAAGCTTGCGAGACTTATTGTGGATGCTAGGAGATAAGCCAGCCTATTACGCGTAGTACCTGCACTTAGCCTTTTTGAGAAAATACGTCAGTTTACACTGGTAAATACAATCAACAGACTCATTTTGAAAAGAGTTTAAGAATTTCATTTAAGGGACAAGGCACAAATAATATTTTTATAACTTGGGATAATTATTTGAATATAATGCTTGTAAAGGATTTACATGTTTCTTATGCGTTCAGTAGCCCGGATCGAGCCAGGTTAAAGATCAAAAGACACACCACATTATGTATATGAGACACTGACGGGTGTACGCCTACACCCGCGTGCTAAGGTCATGGCCATTTCGTAAAATGATGCCAGGGATATCCGGGACATGGTCATTAACCCCCCAAAGGCTTCAAGCAAACAACACAATTTAAACGAGGCATTTCAATACTTTAACCATCATACAATTAAAGATTCAATACCCGACCAAGCGGTATTTTATATACCGTACCCCAAGCCCGTATAGGGAAAATAAGTTAAAAGTATTTACCTGAGCAAGTACAAATCAAAATCAGCGAGTGCAAGTATCTTTTACCGGGTCTCCTAATCTGGAACGAAGGTTTATAATAACCTATTAGAATCCTAACGGGTCTTTAGTTAAGCTTAAGCTTAGACCGGTTAGTTTTAAAGATATGGTTCGTACGCACGATTAAGCGAAGACCGGATAGAATGTGATTTAGACCCGACAAGTTTGAAGACTTGCTTAATATGGGTATATTATACACATTCTGGATTTTGAGATAAAACCGATAAGGTTTGACCCGTTTCGGCTAATTTATGTAAACTAGTTACATAAACCGAACCGAACGCGCAAGAAGCGTAACGGGTAACCATAAGAGTCCTAAACAGGTTTTCTAAGTTAACATGCCTTAAATATGTTATGATATCAGTAGGATACCTTCCATTATGCCCAAAACGAGTTTAATCTCTAATTAAGCCCCGTAGGGGGTATTTTGGTCATTTTAAAGATTATAAAAGGGATTACTTTATCTTCTGTGATCCGGGTCTGAATAAATCAGTAAAATAGTTTATTTTAACAGGTTATAACATTTGATAATAAGTCTTATGTGACAAAATGTTTTTAAACTCAAACTATGCGTATAATATGCGTATAAAGCCGTTTTAAGCGACGTACGGGTTAAAATAGGATTCTGAGTTTTCTGATCAGTTAAACAGGTCCAAAACACTACATTTATTAATTAAAATCAGTAGCAATTGGATTGGCGTCAAAAGGATTTGTAAAACTCATTTTATGGCCGAAAAGGGCATATTCGGTATTTACCGAATCAAGTCACTAATCATAGCTTATGATCAGTTTAAAAATAATTAAAAATCTTCAAAAATCCCAAAATATTATATTACATCAGTGGGTAAAAAGGTTGGGTGTCAAAAATTGGGTTTAGATAGGCTTTACGCTAATGACGCCGCATAATTACTAAGAAGCGTTCTAATTACGTCATTGAGCATAACTCGTAATCTATACGTCCAACTGATGTGAAAATTTACAGACATGTTTAATAATCAGTAACTAAGATTATTGTACTTTCACATTTCCAAAATTCTCGTTGTATGGTCATAAGGGCATTATGGTCCATATTTAAGCACTTAACGGAAACGTCGGACAATTAAGGATTTAAGTGGTATAAACGCAGAGGGTTATACACACATGTAACAAGGTCCTAATGGAACTTTAAGGCATGTCTAAACCTATCAAAACCGGGTCAGAACTGAAGTCAAAGCAAAAGTCAAACTTTTGCGTCTTTCGGTTCCGAATCGGTTCAAAACAGAAAGTTGTCGAATCAAACAAGCTTAGACAAGTTATTATACTTATTATCAAGTTATATGAATGATAAAACAGGTTACACGCTTTCTATATCACTAATTACGCGTTTAATGTTTCTGTTGACTTTTTCGTAAGAAGTTTGACTCGACAAACGACCTAGTTAGGATAGGAATCAGTGAGTACCCTTTTAGGGGTTTAATACTCACCTAGTTACCAACTTATAACTACCTTCATTTCGGCAAAACACTGGACCGATTGTGTTTTATCGCTAAGTCAAACCGTAATTATGACGGTTTGACTTTTAAGCTAAATACAAAGCAAAACTGAATTAGAGAAGGTTAGGCATACTTACTAGTGTCTAATGGATGATTAGGAATGAGTTGGAAATGCACTTGAGCTCCAGAAGTCTTTAAAACAAGCAGATGAGATGAATGATCAATGTTTGCACAATGTAGGTCTTTATATATACTTCCAAACATCAAGGATTGTTGACACACAAGACTATAGTTGATCATGGATCCATACAAGTGTTATCTATAGCCTAAATACCAGTATAGCAAGCCCATGGTATGCCAAACTAGTGATCAAAGTCGGTTAAGTGGGCTGCAGGACATCTGTGCATGTTTTCTGATCAGACAAGGCAGTCGCGTAGCGCGACGGCCGGGGTGTTCATGCTCGCGCTACGCGAGTGTGTTGACGACCAGCTAATCAAGTTTCCTTTAATTGCATTTCAGTCCCTGATCCTTATAAACATCGCTTTCTCATTGTTTCTTGCACTTTAAGGCTTTAATATTGACATATAGGGGCTTTAAGACTTATACCATCTTTGTCAAGTCCTCGGGTAACTTTGTGATCACCCGAAAAGCCCTAATTTTCAATGTTGACGATTCTAACCCTCACACACGAATTTTATCATAACTCTCTCGTACGATAACGAAACTTAGTGAAATTTTTATGGTGCATTCTAGTGAGCATAATTAATCGTTACAAGGCTTTAGGTTTTGCTAAAAGGTCACTCAGAGGTATATCTTAACATGTTGACACATTTAACCCATGTAGTTTGTAATCTCTCACTTTCTTTCACAATTCGCTTCGTATGATCCATAATCCATTCGTTTAGGGTTATAAACATCATGCAGAGTTATTGTAAAGTATATTTATTCATGGTTGACACTTTGAACCCTTATTTTTACATAGTTTCATTGCTTGTCAACTTTAGTCCCTCTAAAGTATTCTTTCATACGTTCAAAGGTTATGACACGTGTCAAGACATTATAGGACGCAAATTTTCGAGGTGTTACATCTGAGCAGAAAAGCGGACTATGTACCAATACGAGTAAGGTCGATGCAGCTTGTGGTGACCTCGGGTATACTTGAACGTATCCGAGAAGCGCAAGTAGAAGTAGTGAAACAGGAAAACTGGATGAAGGAAAGAATAATCGGCCAGCTAAAAGATTTGTCGGATGAAAATAACGGGTTGAAGATTCGATCCGGAAGAATATGGGTTCCAAATACTTGTGGGGTGAAGACGCTTCTACTTGATGAAGCTCATAAATCCCGATATTCTATTCATCCGGGTGCGACCAAGATGTACAATGATCTGAAACAAAGCTATTGGTGGCCCGGAATGAAGAGGGATGTGGTGAAATATGTGGAGAAGTGCTTGACTTGCTTACAAGTCAAGGCGGAACACTAGAAACCATATGGAAAACTACAACCTTTGGAGATCCCGGTTTGGAAATGGGTACATATCACTATGGACCTATTGACCAAACTACCTAAAACGATTCGGGGATTCGATGCTATATGGGTAATTGTGGATAGATTGACGAAGAGCGCACATTTTATTTCTATACGCGAAACATATACTTCGGAAAAGATGTCCGAGGTATATACAAACGAAATAGTGGCACGTCAAGGAGTACCGGTATCCATTGTGTCGGATAGAGATACCCGGTTTACTTCAAATTTTTGGCGAGATTTTCAAGAACAAATGGGAACGAAACTCTTCATTAGTACCGCCTACCATCCTCAGACGGATGGGCAGAGTGAAAGAACAATACAGACGCTAGAGGATATGTTACGGGCATGTATCATCGACTTCGGTGGAAGTTGGGATGTTTATCTACCTTTGGCTGAATTTTCGTATAACAATAGTTACCATTCGAGTATCGGCATAGAACCTTACGAGATGCTATATGGTAGAAAATGCAGAACCCCAGTGTGTTGGGGTGAAGGGGGCCCGCGTGAATTGGCACATAAAGACATAGTTCAGGCCACTAATGAGAAAATTGAAGTGGTGCGAGCCCATTTGAAAGCAGCCCAAGATAGGCAAAAGTCTTATGCCGACAAAAGACGAAGACCGATTGAATTTCAGATAGGCGACATGGTTATGTTAAAGGTTTCCCCATGGAAGGGCGTTATCAGATTCAGAAAAAGGGGGAAACTAAGCCCGAGGTTTATCGGGCCATTTAAAATCATCGAACGGGTTGGCAAGGTGGCTTATCGCCTCGAGCTACCGGAAGAGTTGAGTTGAATACATGGCACGTTCCACGTGTCTCAGTTGCGAAAATGTTTAGCGGAGGAAACAACTTATATCCCTTACGATGATATCAAGGTGGATAATAGCCTGAATTATGCGGTAAGGCCATTAGAGATCCTAGATCGGAAGGTTAAGCACTTGCAAAATAAGAGAATTGATCAAGTAAAGATCAAATGGGAGCATAGGAAAGGTTCGGACACTACATGGGAGTCCGAAGAAGAGATGCGACATCTCTACCCTACACTATTCGGTACGTACTCTGGTTTCGGGGACGAAACCCTTTTAAGGGGGTGGACTTGTATCACCCCGAAAATACAAATTCTTATATTACAAATATGTTGTAAATAAATAAGTGAAACAAACTAACTGGGAACGACACTAACCTAGTTAGATGATGACTTATGAGTAGCTAATGAGTTAAAACAAAATAAAAACGAAAGTTGAGGGGCCAAAAGTGTTTAATTTGAAACTAATATTGATAAAACAAAAAAATTAAAACTCAAACACACTTATGTGTGCTGAGATCGAACCAGACAAGAAGGGGGGGGGGGGGGGGGGCGACCAGGGCTCTCAAAAACCCTAACATCCACAAAACTCATGAATTGAAGGTCCAAATCTGATCCAAAACGAAATCCGAGCTAAGATTAGTGATCTCCATTGCAAGGGGGTCATAAGGTATGTAAAATTTGATAAGAAATCTCTACTTGAAATTCTCATGATTCTAGGAAAATTGAAATCTGTTGATGCATGTTTGTTAAATGAATAGATTAAGGATGATATAGTGTCTAGGAGTAAACCCTAGACAACAATAAGTGAAATCATGTCTAATCTCTGAAAATTTCATGAACACATTGAAGGTGATTCATGGGTTTTGTGAGAAGATGATGAACACTAGGGTTTAGAAGGCTATTCTAGTGTAATTTGATGCATAGAAACTGAATTCTGAAAAATTTGATGTTTAATTCTATATATGATAACTCAATTAATGTTAATCGAGGCTAAGTGACAAGCCATGAACTAGAATATAAAAGATATAAAATCCTGCCCTTAAAGTGTTTGTTGAAATGCCTCAAAGAAGGTTCGAAACTGAAATTTAAAGTAAAAAACGCATAATTATGATGTTTGGGCGAATTATGCGATATATGATTGAAAAGAGTTCTAACCGCGTCATGATTGAACTCTATAGGAAAAGATACCGGAACGTCGAGCGGACAAGCCGGTGGTGATTTGCGTTTGAAGGGCGTGCTCTAAAGGTATGTAACTTGACCCGTTACATTAAGTGAATTGTTATTAAATTATGTATGGTCACATTGTAGAATAGAAGTTGCGTTGATTGTAGCGATCATGTTCGTTACTTAAATCCGTAGGTTAAGATTTGGTTAGAAGTCGTTTGGTAGTCTTCATAATGGAGGATTCCGTAGATGAGCCAAACGGGTCGAATAATGGTGTACATTGTAGTGTTAGTGTTTTAAATAGATAGCGATGGCGATAACGATCACAAGAGCATGAAGCCATAAGTTTGGCAATGAAGTGTCGGTGATAATAAGCCCCGGAAGTTGGGTAATAAGCGCCTTATATTCTCTATTACTAAGGTAGCAAAATAGGGATAACTAGAGAGGGTCGAATGATTACATAGTGAAATCTTGTCATCCGGTCCGTAAAACAAACTTTTGGTATGGAAAGCGTTATAGTTACGTTGATATTGAATTTATAGACGCATAGGAAAAAGAATCACCTAAAACGGACTCACGAGTCAAAAGTTATGGTCGTTTTAAGCTTAAAATCTGAATTTTTGGAACTGGCAGCAAGTGCAGGTCACAAAACTGGACCTACTGGAAAACCAGCTCCCCCGCGCCACGCGAGGGCCTGTCACGCCACGCGACAGGGTACAATTTTATTTTTTATTTTTTTTTGCATGTTTCAACGCTTGGGACTTGTTTATACACTTCATATAAATGTCAAAACTAACATTTTAAGTGGTTTTGACCATAGGTAATAAAGGGAACTATCCGGATGGCGATCGAGCAAGTTTTTGAAGAACCGAACACAACTTTGCAAGCTTCCGCGTAAACTTAGCTTATGTTTAAACAATGTTTTTGGGATGACTTCGTCTAGACAATGTTTTTGATGTAAATGATTTGCTAATCATGTTATGAATGTTTAAACTAGTCGGTAGTTGACTAGTAGGTGTCACTTTGAAACTTTTATTTTGTACTTATGTTAAACCAAGGTACTATATATCTAAAATTTAGTATCTTTTATTAGACTTAAATTAGAAATTTAAACGAGTGTTACAGTGAAGGATGCCACTGTGATCTTCTAGATCAAACAAAAAGATGATGAAAGCCTCAGGGATTTCATCGAGAGGTACAAAAAGGAGGGTTTAACATATGTGGGAGCCGATGAGAAGATGAGGGTTGCAGGCTTCATGAATGCAATCACCTCTAAATACCTTACCAGGGACTTCAACAAGTGCCTACTCAAAACCTTGGAAGAAGCCCTCAAAAGGGGTGAGGCTCATATCAGGGGGGAAAATGTAACACCACGAAAATTTACGTCCAATAATGTACTGACACGTGTCATAGGCTTTGAATATGTGAAAACATACTTTAGAAGGACTAAAGTTGACAAACAGTGAAACTATGTGAATATAAGGGTCCAAAGTGTCAACAATGGATAAATAGACTCTACAATAACCCTACATGGTGTTTATAATCTTAAACGGATAAATCATGGATCATACGAAGCGGAAAATGAAAGAAAGTGAGGAATTACAAACTACAGGGGCTAAACGTGTCAACATGTTGAAAGTATACCTCTGAGTGATCTTTTGGCAAACCCGAAGCTTTGTAATGATAAAATATACTCACTAGAATATGTGATAAAAATTTCATAAGGTTTCGTTATCGTATGAGAAAGTTATGATCAAAACCGTACACGAAGGGTTAAATACGTTAACGTTGTTTTCGTGACTTTTCGGGTAAGCACAAAGTTAACCAAGGACTTTAACATGTTTGTAAATGTCCCATGGTCCCTAAAAATCAGATTTCAGGTACTTATGTGCAAGATATATAAGAAAAACCACGAAACAAAGTACAAGGACCGAATTGTAAATTGTAGAAACTTATTAAGCTGGTAACCAGCTTGTACGCGGCCCGCGTAAGGGGCCTCGCGGCCCGCGAACATGTCACCAGCGACAAAAGCAACGAACAGCTACCAGTTGCTGTTCTGTTTCGAGTTGTAACCAGCTGTTGTCGACTCCTGAGCCTCACCAATGAACTTTCATGCATCTAGGGGCACTTGTCCTCTTATTACAACACTCATAGACCTCTGTGGCAGCCTATAATCAGATCAAAATCTTGATAAAAGGGTCTTGTATTGCAAACATATGAACACTTGAACTTTCAAAATTCACAAGATCAACTTCTGGAGCTCTCTGGACGACAAGGCAACTTCCTAGTGATCTCTAAGCTTAATTAGGACTATTGTAAGTGTTCATAACCTTCTCAAATTCGTTCTAGCTTAGTTGTTTAACCGAAAGTCAAACTATCATAATTTAAACTTGACTTTGTGATTTAACGAGATTGGCTCTGTCATTTCTCAAATTGAAAGTACCTACAAGTTGGTATTTATGTGGGTAACAAACCCCAAAAAGGGCATTTTCAGATTCCCACTCTAAGTATGTTAATTGTCGAGTCAAAGCTTTCCTTAAAAAGTCAACAGAATGTGTTTTTGCAAATTTAAGCATGATTAGCAATGTAGGGTACATGCAACCTGTTTGATCATCAAAATAACTTTGTAACTAATGTAAGAACATGTTTCAACATGATCAACCCGACAATTTTCAGTTTAAACCCGAATCGGAACCGAAAGTCGCATAAATTGACTTTTGCTTTGACTATCAGTTCTGATCCGTTCATGCATGTTTGAGATCTGTAATAGAGCTTATTTTGGACCAATTTTCATATAAGTTTAACTCTCTGAGATTTTACAACTTGGTTCAACACTTATCCGATTCATATGCATGTTTCCGATTTATGCTTAAAATTGACTATTATGCCCTTTTGACTATAAAACATGATTTTTGAAAAAAGTGAAAGAGTAGAAACATTTGTTACTGATTTATAAACTTGCACCTAAAATTTGATATCAGTTTGAGGTCTAGATTAAGAGTTATGCTCATTAGCGTAATTTGAAAGCTTTATGTTACCTAAACGGCGTAATTAACGTATAGCCTATTTAAACCCACTTTTTGATACCAAAAATTTTACCCACTGATATAATATAATATTTTGGGATTTTTAAAGATTTTTATTTAATTTTTGGCTGATCATATCATAGGTCTCTAAGTTTAACTCGGTAAATACCGATTTTGCCCTTTTAAGCCATAAAATGAGTTTTACAAATCCTTTTGACCCCAAACCTTTTTCTACTGATTTTATTTGATAAATAAAATAGTTTGAGAATTCTGGAAATATAAAAATATCAGCTTTCTTTTAAAAACCCGGAAACGTCTCTAAATCGCCTTTTTAAGCGTCTTTATCGCATAGTATGCACTATAACCATATTAAACATATAAGGTTGATACCTACTGATGTTTTTAGTATGTTTTTATATAATAACAGTAAGTATAAGTTTTTGAACTCAGGTTTCCAGATTTGACCTTTTTAGCCTAAGTGAAATTACCAAAATACCCCTAGAGTGTATAGTTTGGTTTTAAATGATAAATTTCACATATGGGTCATAACCTACTGTTATAACATGTTAGATTAAGTGTATTTACTGTATAAATCAGACCTGTAACTCAGATTACAAATAAAACTTTTTTTATAATCTTTTAAATGACCAAAATACCCCTACGGGGCTTATTTTGAGATTAAACTCGTTTTGGGCATAATGGAAGATATCCTACTGATGTCACGACATATTAAAGGTATATTAACTTAGGAAACTTACATATGACTCTAATGGTTACCCGTAACGCCCTTTTCGCGCTCGGTTCGGTTTATGTAAACAGTTTGCATAAATTGACCGAAACGGGTCAAACCTTATCATCTTTGTCTCAAAATCCAAAATGTATTTAGTATACACAAATTATACAAGTATTCAAACTTGTCGGGTCTAAATCACATTCTATCCGGTCTTCGCTTAATCGTGCGTTTGAACCGTATCGTCCTTAAAACTAGCCGGTCTAAGCTTAAGCTTAAATAAAGACCCGTTAGGAATCTAATAGGTTATTAAAAACCTTTGTTCCAGAATAAGAAGAACCAGTAAAAGCTATCTGTACTTGCTTGATGGTATACGGCTGAGATTGAATTTATATTTAGCTCAGGTAAATACTTTTAACTTATTTTCCCTATACGGGCTTGGGTTACGGTATACAGAATACCGATTGATCGAGCATCAAATCTTACATCTTTAAATGTTTAATTGAATAATTTGATCGGCTCGTTTAAACAGTCTTGTTAACTTAAAGCCTTTGGTGGGTTAATAACCATGTCCCGGATATCCTTGGCATCATCTTACGAGATGGCCACGACCGAGCACGGGGTGTAGGCGTACACCTGTCAGTGAATAACTCAATAATGTGGAGGGTCTATTAAACTTTAACCCGGCACGAACCGGGCTACTGAACGCACAAGTAACATGTAATACGTTCACAAGATTATATTGCATAATTATCCCAAGTTATAAAATGTTTTGTGCCTCGTGCATTCAAATCAATTTTCAACTCTTTTCAAAATGAGTCAGTTAAATTGTATTTACCAGTGTAAACTGACGTATTTTTCCCAAAAGGTTAAGTGCAGGTACTACACGTAATAGGCTGGCTGTCTTCTAGAGCGTCCACAATAAGTCTCGCAAGCTTGGACGACAATAAACTGTTGAACAATATCTTATTTTATTTTGATCCGCCTGTGGATCCGTTTCAACTATTAGTGATGTTTAATATTACATTTTATTTAAAGTTGAAATGAATCTATCTTTGCTTCCGCTGTGCATTTATATATTGTGTTGTTTGTCTATGATGATACCAACTACGTCACGATACTCCCCACCGGTGACACGTGGAAAATAGGGGTGTGACAGAAAAGCGGTTGATATTAAGGAGCAAAGAAAGAGGGGTCCTAGCTGGAGACACAATAGCCCCAGCCGAAAAAGAGACAACTACGGTTCTTATGATAGGCACCCTCGAAGCTCAGACCCTCGAAGGTCTGAAGGTCGGAATCCTTCTATCAGGGACAAGGCCGTAAACTTCATAGCCCTGACTAAGAATCCTCAAGAAATACTTGTTAACGAAGAAGTCAAGCATAGCTTCCGACCACCTAGACCCCTGCCCAAGAGCAAAAGAAATGAAAATTCCACCCAATTTTGTGAATTCCATGAAGAGAAGGGCCATCATACCAATGATTGTTTTCAACTAAAAAAGAGAATCGAAGAAGCAGTCAAGTCTGCAGAACTTGCTCACCTGGTCAAGGGGGTAAAAGATAAGATGGGTGATGGAAAAAACAAAGAAGTGAACATGGTGAATGTCACCGAAGGAACTCCTACCAAGTGGCAACGCCTGGAAGCTTGGGAGCTTCAATGCTTGTGCTTCCCACCCCCAAAAAAGGGGCTCCATTCAAACCCTTTGTTAGTCGAAGCCACTGTGGGGACATTGAAAACAAGCAAAGCATACATTGACACAGGTGCAACAACGAAAATAATGTTCAAAAAATACTTCAACCGACTCAGAGACCAGTAGCGTTCAAGGCTTCAACCTGCTGAGTCATCCATCAAAGGCATAGCTGACATCCCCATCAAGCCTTTGGCGCAACTGACACTTGACGTTTGTTTAAAGGAGGGTGAAATGGAAAGAACTAAACCACTCACCTTCATTGTGATCAATATGCCTTCCTCTTATGACGTTGTCATAGGAAGGCCAGGTCAAAGTGAATTTAGCATGGCTGTCTCTGTCGGCCAAGGCATTGTAAAGTTCCCCACCAAAAAAGGAATAGCAACCCTTCAACCAACCTACGAAGCCTTCATGGTTGAAGGAGAAAGCTCAGGAAAAAACGAAAGTGAAGAGCAACATTGGGCCATCAACCCTAAGTATCATGAACAAAGGATAAGGGTTAACACCAACCTCACTCAGGAAACTCTTTCATTCCTCAAGAAATTGCTAGTCCATAACATGGACATCTTTGCATGGTCTCCTGCTGACATGGCCAGCATCCCTAGGGATGTTGCCGAACATGAACTTAAAATTCCACCAAATGTGAAGCCCATTGTCCAACAAAAAAGGAGCCTTGCCCCTGATCAAAGCGAAGCTGCATTCAAAGAGGTTGAAGGGTTGGTACAAGCTGGCATAATCCGAGAGGTTAAGTACCACTCTTGGATAGCAAACCCTGTCATGGTTAAGAAGCCCGATGGATCATGGAGAATGTGTATCGATTTCAAAGACCTGAATAAGGCTTGTCCAAAGGATTGTTACCCCCTGCCTGAAATCGATCTCAAGTTAGACTTGCTTACAGGGTTCCTTTTCAAGTGCTTCCTTGATGCATATAAAGGTCACCACCAAATTCAAATGAAAAAAAGGATGAGGAGAAAACGGCCTTCCATACCGACAAAGGTATTTTTTGCTATCAAAAGATGCCTTTTGTCCTGAAAAATGCAGGTGCAACTTATCAACGATTGGTTGACAAAGCATTTGTTGAGCAAATCGGAAGGAACATGGAAGCTTATGTGGATGACCTGGTAATTAGAAGCAAAACTGAAGGTCAAATGCTTGACGACATTCAAGAAACATTTCGGAACCTTAGAAAGATAAACATGAAGCTAAATCCGGTAAAATGCTCGTTTGGGTTCGAAGAAGGCAAGTTCTTGGGGCACATAGTTAGCAAACAAAGTATAAAGGCCAATCCCAACAAGGTTAAGGCCATCCTGGAAACAAGGTCCCCACAAAGTAAAAAAGAGGTTGAAAGCTTGAACGGTAAGTTGGCAGCCTTGAAGCGTTTTACCACCGAGCTGGCAGAAAGGTCCCTTCCTTTTTTCAAAACCCTTAATGGGTGCACAAACAAGAGGGACTTCAAGTGGACAGAAGAAGCGAAGGAAGCCTTCAACCAAATGAAGCAGCACCTGGCTTCACTACCAAACATTGCAGCACCTGAAACGGGGGAGTTGATCTCTGTCTATCTATCAATCACCGAAGAAGCAATCAGTGCAGTCCTGACCATCGAAAGAAACAAGGCTCAGGTACCTGTTTACTTCTTCATTAAGACATTAAAATTAGCAGAAACCAAGTACCCTCCACTTGAAAAACTTGCTTTTGCACTAGTCAAAACAGCCAGAAGGCTTCGGAGATACTTCTAAGCACATCCCATACAAGTGGTCACGGACCAACCAATAAAAAATGTGCTTGAAAAACCCGAAACTTCTGGACGTTTAGCCAAATGGGCTGTGGAACTAGGTGAACATAATATCACCTACGTCCCAAGAAAAGCTGTAAAAGCCCAAATCTTGGCTGACTTCATTTTGGAAGTACCCAAAGAAACAATAACGGAAGTTAATACAGCCTCCACTGAACCCTCCAACCCCCATACCTGGAAGCTCTTTACCGATGGAGCTTCCATCGTTGAAGGGTCAGGAGCAGGGCTAGTTCTAATTGATCCAAATGATTGTAGTTCACGTATGCTCTTCGCCTTGAATTTCAGACTACAAACAACGAAGCTGAGTATGAAGCATTGATTGCTGGGCTCAAGCTTGCAAGAAAAATGGGTGTCAAAAAGCTTCAAGTCCTCACAGACTCATTGCTTATTTCAAACCAAGTAAGTGACAACTACATGGCCAAAGAACCAAACATGAAGAGATACTGTGAAAACGCCAAAGAACTCATGAATTCATTCGAAGCATGCACAATCAAACAAGTCCCAATATCACAAAACAAAAAGGCTGATGCTTTAAGCAAACTTGCTTCATTAACCTTTGCTCATCTCACAAAAAAGGTATTGGTTGAAGTGTTGAAGCAGTCATCGCTTCAAGAGCTCGAGTACAAGATGTCATCATCGAAGAAGGCACAAATTGGATGACCCCGTTGATCAAATTCCTCACAAGTGGTGAACTACCAAAGGATCAAGTAGAAGCTGAAAGGGTTCGAATAAAATCAAGACAATATGTGTTGCAAGAAAATATCCTATACAAAAAGGGTATCTTGCACCATTGCTTCGTTGTGTCGGTCCGAAACAAAGTCAATACTTGATCAAGGAAGTTCATGAAGGAATTTGTGGAGCCCATTTCGGCCCAAGGTCAGTAGTTTCAAAATTGATGAACCTTAGATATTTTTGGCCCACCATGCATTGAGATACAATTGAGCAATTGAAAAAGTGTGAAGTCTGTCAAATACATGCTCCAGTGCCAAAAAGCACAAACCATGATTTGGTTCCCATCTCATCTGCTTGGCCATTCCATAAATGGGGAATGGACATCGTTGGACCATTCCCCCCGGCCAAAGGAGGAGTCAAATTCCTCCTAGTAGCGGTTGACTACATCACCAAATGGCCGGAAGTGAAGCCACTGGCAAAGATAACAGGAAAGCATGTAATTGATTTCGTATGGGAAATCATCATTTGCAGATTTGGGCTAACGGGAGTATTAGTCACGGACAATGGTAAGCAGTTTGCTGAGAAGCCTTTCAGCACATGGTGCAAAGAATTACGAATAACACAAGTCTTCAGCTCAGTAGCCTACCCTCAATCCAATGGCCAGGTTGAAAGAACAAATTGTAGCATTGTTGAGGGCATCAAAATACGATTGGGAAAACATGACACCAATTGGCTTGAAGAACTCCCAAACGTGTTATGGGCAATAAGAATCACCGAAAAAACAAGTCACAAGAAAACACCTTATAGCTTGGTGTTCGGATTCGAAGCTGTAATCCCAGCAGAAATAGAAGTTACAACAAAGAGAGCGTTCAACATTGATCTAGAAGCAAACAAGAAAGAGACGATGTTGAACTTGGAACTCCTAGAAGAAGCATGGGATCAAGCAGCCATTCAAGAAGCAATGTATAAACAAAAGATGGAATCTTACTACAATGCCAGGGTTAAGCATGAACGATTCAAGCCTGGTGACCTAGTTCTCAGAAACAATGAGGCAAGCAAAAAGTAAAACCAAGGAAAACTTGGTCCCAAATGGGAAGGACCATATGCTATCCTCGAAGCTCACAAGGGAGGATCCTACAAACTAGCTGATTCAAATGGCAAAAAGCTTCCCAGGCATTGGAACGGCAAAAACCTTAAAATGTTCCACGTTTAGAAAAACATGTGTTAGAAAAATTGGCAAAGTGTTGTTTTTGTTCTTTTGTAATTTGCACACTTTGGTGAATGAACAACTAGGTTCTTGTTAAAACTTGTCTTTTTATCCTATGATCAGGTTGAGAACATAGCAAAAAACTCCATGACAAGGGTCATGTAAGGGGATGAGCTCCCAGGCCACGTCGCTCAATAGGTTCAAGGGTTGAATGAACCTATATAAGGGGTGAGTTCCTAAATCAATACAACTCCATGAGACTTATAAAATTTTCAAAAATAAACTTGTCTCATAGACGGGTCTGAACAGCCTTCACCAAATGTTCCTTAAGCCTTAGAAAACTTTCTAAAAAACAAATCATAACCAACAGGCTTATGAACCAATATCAAACCAAGGAAAATGATAGATAGGATAAGTGCTATGTCTTCTTGTTAAAAATACCAAGGCTGAGTGACTGCAGCACTGAACCCTTCAAGGTATAAATAACATAAAGACAACACAAAACCAACAAAGACAATTCCATAAACATAAAGACAACTTAAGGGCAAAAAAAACACAACAATAAAAGGTTGTATGCAACTTGGAACCAAAAATAAACAGCAAAGCACCAAGTCACAAACATCAAGCAACAACCGGAAGCCTCGAAGGCTTCAAGCTACAAGTATCTAACCAAGCTGCCTTACAAAAATATACAGCAACATAAAAAATTACAACACAAGGCAAGTAGTAGAAAGTTAATAGCTTAACATAAGAAGCCTTAAAGGCCTCCAAAACCTACATAATGTTCAACAGTCATGATCAACAACCAAACCTTAGCGGTTTGTAAACATGCAAATTGTTCAAACAACCACTAGGGCTAACAACCATCAACAGACTCGTGAAGTTTGAAACCAGCAATAAGGCCCAAATGTTTCCCATAGTTCAGCAGTTTGGTGTAGACCTCCCCAAGTGCAGAGTTGAATTCATTAGAATGAAGGAGATAAGTGACAACCTGTTGAAAGCCTTACTCAATGAGCCACTGGTTATCACCAGTAGCTTGAATAACTGAAGCCTTCAAACCTTCCTTTTCCTCATCAAAGGCTTTCTTTTGAACATCTAGAGCCTCCCTATCAGCCTTCAGCTTCAACTTATCTGCTTCAAAACTCTTCTTCAAGTCATTCATCTCAACCTCATGCCTCTTGGTCAACTCACCAAACTTCTTCACCCAAGCTTCCTCTTTTTTCGAAAACCCATCAACCTCCTTTTTCATCGCAGCCATGGAAGCCTTCATTTTATCCTTCCTCTTCGTATCCTCTTCATATTCCTGCATCCCATTCGTAAAACGGGTAACACCCTCAGCCAACAGGGCAGAAAGGTTGCAAGAACTCAACATCAACCTTGAAATAAAATGATTACCCTCCATCTTCGATATAGCATCTCGGACACCAGGGGGAGCAAAATGGGCCAACACATCTGCAAAAACAGCGGGATCCTTGAAACTGTCCCCAACTTTCACACCCTAGTTGGGAACGTAAACCTCTTCAGCACCAGGCTCTTCCAAGCCTTCAACGCTTTTGCCTGATGAACCCTGGATAGTAGGCACAACACCATTCTTAACCAATTTTTGATTTTTCCCAGCAACCACCAACTCTTTTTCCTTTTCCTTCCCCACACCACCTTCAGAAACCTGCTCCGTGGATACTTCAATGTCATCACTAATATCAATAGCCTCTGAACAGAGGGTTGATCAGCACTTTTTAAACGACGGTTTGACCGACGGGTAGAAACCTTGGAAGCAGGAACTTTCGTGAAACCCTTAACATTTGGAACACTTACATAACCGGAACCTTCGAACCTATGCTCAGACCCCCTAGCAATTGCATCTTCACCAGGTGTAGCCGCAACATCCTCAAACACGACATCAGAAGTGTCATCGCTCTTCACAAAGTCAAGTGTAGACATAACTACAAAACAAACATAAATAAAGGGTTTAAACAAACAGGCAGTAGGAACATAATAACACAACAGAACAAACGCATACCCTGCCCATCTCTCATAAGCACTGGATCTCGATCAGGTTTGTCCCACAACTTACTAATGCCCAACAACACTAGTAAGGGCTCAGGAAAGGGACGAACCCTCGAAGGGCACTCCCTGATGGTTTCAAGAAAGCGAGTATTTATCTCAAGAGCAGAGGGTTCAGGTTCGTTAAGAACGGCATCTGGATGTCTCCAAACCATTTTAAAAGGAACAATCTCATTAGAAACCCAGAAAAACCGGTCCTTCCAAAGACCAAGACTGGAGACCATGGAAAAAACCAAACATGTGTCAACTTGGGATGTTTCGAATGTGAACCAATCACCATTCTTGGCCAATTGGAAAAAGCGACGAAATGACAAAAGGGTAGGGTCATACCCGGAAGCCCGGCATAAAACCTCAAAATGTAGAACCCTAGCCAGACCCTGAGGGTGGATCTGGCCAAACGAAACATGTTAATATTCTAGAACATTCAACACAAAGTTCGAAAAAGGATGACGGAGATTCGAAAATTCAAAATGGCGACAATACAAAGCAACAGAACCAGGAGGACACCGATCGATAGAAATATCACACCCCGGTGCTACCGGTTTAAATCTCAACCCAATGCCCAATTCTAAGCAAAAGGCTTCTACTTCTTCTTGGGTTAAACGAGAGAACGATTTCTCTAAATCCTTACGAGCACAGATGTGTGTAAAATGCAACATATAATTAAATCAAATGAGGCATAAAACTAACCCTTTTTTGTACTAATGTTGGAAAAAGTATGCTTTTGTCTTCCTTTTGTATTTTCAGGACTAAATGAGCGCAATTGAACAAAAGGAACAAATATGCAGCAAAAACTAACATAAATACAAGAAAAGTAATAAACGTGGCATGCCCGACCCCTCGACAGCATCTTCCCAAGAAAAAACAAAGAAACAGAAGGCTGACCACGACCCCGTGCCCAACAGACACGGGGGCGTGGCCAGGTGCCTGCATAAAAGACAAAGTTGTAGAAGCTTCTATTCCCAGCACGGGGGCGTGCCCAGCTCAACACGGGCCATGGTCAACGCTAAGATTCGCAGAATCTAGCAAATCTTGATAGTACAGATACGCTTCTGCACACGGAGCCGCGCCCAGCGAACAGGGGGGCATGTGGAGCCTAATACAGACAATTAAAATTAATGAAGAAAGAGAAAGAGGATGGACACGGGGACATGTCTGGGCTTCTGTGCAGGCTATAAATAGGGGTGCTTGGTTCACTTCAAAGGTATCCCTTGGCAAACCACCTATCTCCCACTTCACCACCACTCCACCACCACTACAACACCCACATCCACCACCATCATCCATCATCCATCTTAGAGTTTGTGTAGTAGTCTCGGGATCCAAGATTGATAGTAAGAGTTCTTGACAATCAAAGGCCATGTTTGCCTAAGTCTCTTACATCACTTGGTGAAGACAAGCATTTAATGTAATACTTTTGATTTTTAATCTTTTTCGCACTTTTTATTTGGTTTTGTATTAATGACTTTAATAACTAGTTTCTTATGTTGAATATGAAACTTCCTTATCATTTGTCCGTGGTATCTTGGCGTTATTTTACTGTCTATATAAAATAAAAGATTTTCACCATTCATATCTCTACGGTCTATATAGAGATATGTTGGCTACCTGGTTGGAGGTTAAGGGAATGGTTTGGTAAGGTTCTTGCCTTGTTCAGTGTATAGATCCTGCAAGGACCTTGGTCAAGCTTACTAGGACCTCCTTCAATACCCACTGGTATTGGATGGCAGGGGTGCGAATAGCTTGATCCCCTCATATGTAAACTACTATTAAAACATTAACCCGGCTACTTGGGATTGTATCTTTGCTGACTCAAACCACTTAGCCGAGGGTAACGTCACCTTCAAAAGAAGGGCCTACCACATTACGCATAATAACTTAATTAATTATCTTTCAATATTCCGACCCTTTGGGATTGTATCATTGCTGAGTCAAACCACTGGGTTGAGGGTAACGTCACCTTCAAAAGAGGGGCCTACTACTATAACTAAGATAATCTCTTAAAAAGTGCAAAAGTACGAAAATAAAGGTTACATTAAAAGCGAGTCGGATCCAAGTGATTCATCTTGTCTATCTGTTTTTATTTTATTTTATTTTTCAGCATTTTAGTTTTTATTTTCATGTTTAAAACCTTTTCTAAAACTTTTAATTTGATTAGACGTTGAGGACAAACCGGTACTAAAAGCTCTTGTGTCCTTGGACGACCTCGGTATCTTACTAACGCTATACTACGCTCACGATGGGTGCACTTGCCCATATGTGTGTTTAGTGTTAGTAGAATATCGTGTTTTATAAATTTAAAACTTGACAAAGTCTACGCGGGCCACGACTGAGGCACCAGCGAACAAAAAATGGCGGCTGCAGGTTGCAGCCTGTTCCACCGCCTTTGCATGCTTGTTTTTTATACCAGGGACTGTGCAACTGGTTTTTACTGCCCTAGGGACACTTGTGAACACCTGGTTACCTCCTAGGAACAGCTGCAATGATCTTAAGACATCCAATTTCCTATATAAGAGCCTTGGTTTTCATTTGTTCATGCATACTTAAAAATTTTCACTTCACAACTCACTCTCTGAAGCATCCTGGTGTTCAAGGAACCTTCCTCCAGATGAATTTTCATGCTAAGGACTATTGTAAGTGTTCTTAGCTTCTATAGTTAAGATTTCATTAGCTTAATGACCGAAAGTCAAAGATAACGTAATTATGCTTTGACTTTGTGATTAGTCACTAACGGTCCAGCCATTATTCGAATTGAAAGTGGCTATGTGTTGTTAATTATGTAGGTGTTAAACCCTTAAAAGGGCACCTTCTAATTATCACGTTATCTCAGTCAATTATCGGGTCAAAGTTATGAACAAAAAGTCAAACGAGTCAGTTTTTACAAAATAATTCATAACTGATAATGCAGAAGTTATGGAACATATTTTAACACTTAAATAACTTGGTAAATAATATAAGAACATGTTTAGGCATGTTCAACCCGACAATTCTGAGTTTAGACTCGGTTCGCAACCGAAAGTCGCAAAAGTAGACTTTTGCTTTGACTTTCAGTTCTGACCCGATTTAGCTTAGTTTAGTTATCCCTTAGGGTTCCTTTGGGACCACATTACATGTTAGTTTAACCCTCTGAGATTATACTATATGGTTCCATAAAAATCTGATTCATTTGCATGTTCCCGTTAAATGCTTAAAAATGGACCATTATTCCCTTTTATCATTAAAACGAGATTTTTGAAAATGTGAGAGAACAAAAAGTTGTATTACTAATATATAAGTATGTCCTAAAAATTTGACATCCGTTTCTGGTCTGAAATAAGAGTTATGCACGGCATCGTAAAACCAAAGCTTTTTGTTAATTATATGGCATTTTTGGCATAAATCATATTTAAACCCAATTTTTAACACCAAAATTGCTACCCACTGTTAAGATATAATATTTAAGGATTATTGGAAATTTTTGTCAAATTTTATACTGACCATAGCATAGAGTTCTAGCATAAATTCGGTAATTGACGATAATGCCCTTTTCGTTAATAAAATGAGTTTTACATATCATTTTGATACCAAACATTTTCCTACTGATTCTATATATTAAATAAAATATTTTAGGCAGTTAAGACTGATCAAATTCTCAGATTTCCTTAAAGATATCAAATATCGTCAAATACCGACTTTTACGCTTATTAAGCGCATAGTATGGTTTAAAACCATATTTAACGCTTAAGACTTGTTACCTACTGATTTTATAAATAAATTTTTATACTTTAATAGTAAGTATAAGCCTTGAACTCAGATTTCCAAATTTAACCTCAAAAGCATATGTGAAATGACCAAAATGCCCCTACGGTGCATAGTTTGGCCTTAAATAACTAAACACACCTATGTATGATATCTTGCTGATATAATAACATAAAATAAATAATTTTACAGAATATTCTCAGACCAGAACCTCATATTACTATTTAACTTCTTTTATAAACTTTAAAATGACCAAAATACCCTAACGGGGCTTAAATTGGTTTCAAATTCGTTTTGGGCATAATAGAAGATATCCTACTGATATCACAACATATTTTAAGCATAATAACATATGGGACTTGTACATGACTCTTTTGGTTACCCGTTATGCATATACGCGTTCAGTAAGGTTTATGTAACTAGTTTGCATAAATTAGCCAAAACGGGTCAAATCTTATCATATTTACTTCAAAATCCAGAATGTGTTTAGTTTACCCATTTTATACAAGTCATCATACTTGTTGGGTCTAAATCACATTCTAATCTGGTCTTCGATTAATCTTGTGTTTTGAACCGTAAACCTTTCATTAAAACTAACTGGTCTAAGTTTAAACTTAAATAAGACCCGTTAGGAATCTAATAGGTTATTAAAACCTTCGTTCCAGATTAGGAGCCCAGTAAAAGCTACTTGTACTTGCTGATTTGAAATACGACTGAGAATAAAAATTACATTTTAGATCAGGTAAATACTTTTAACTTATTTTCCGTTATACGGGCTTGGGATACGGTATTATAATAATACCGCTTGGACGGGTATGAAATTATTTAATCGGATTGTGATTAATAAATTTACATAACCCGTTTTAATCTGTTTTGTTTGATACAAAGCCTTTGGGGGGTTAATGACCGTGTCCTGGATATCCTCGGCTCATTCATTAGAAATGACCACGACTTAAGCATGGGGTGTAGGCATACACCTGACAGTTGCGTATGTAAAACGGTATCTCACTCGTGAGGAAACTTCTTGTGGGCCTATAGTAGTGGTGTGTCTATTAATCTTGTCCCGGCTCTTCTAACCGGGCCTTGAACGGACGGCAAACATATAAATATGTATACAAGATTATTTTAATAATTGTCCCAAGTTATAAAATATTTTATGCCTTGTGCAACCAAACCAATTTTATAAATACTTTTCAAAAGAGTCAGTTAATTGTATTTACCAGTGTAAACTAACGTATTTTTCAAAAAGATTAAGTGCAGGTGCTACACGTAATGGGCTGGAAACTCCTGAGTATTAAATAAAGAGTCTTGCAAGCTTTTAATACTTAAAGTCTGTTGAACAATATTTTCTTTCTGTTTTAGATCTGCCTGTGGATCCACTTACAACCGTTGTGTAATATTTTATTATACTTTCAATTCGGTTTGTATTGTTATTTTAGACTTCCACTGTGCATTAAACTGTGATTATTTGACTGTGATGATATCAAATACGTCACGATACACCCCACCGGGCCCACCGGTAATACGTGGAAATATCGGGGTGTGACAAAATTACATTACCCACTATATAGACCCATCGTTTTTCTGTAGCCTTAAGATGGGCGAAAGTAAAAACAATCCCTATCTCTCCCTCGAATGCTCTCAATCGTCCCTTCTAAAAGAGATGATTCTCGAAGAATTATTTCAAATGGAAGAACTAATTCTCCAATTGATAAAGGAACTTAAGATGGAAATAACTAATTCATCTTAAGATGACGATCAAGGAGAATTATTGAGATTGCATTCGGATTATAACAACATCTTTGCTCCCGAAATCACCTCTAACTCTTGTGAAGACTTGAGCGATAGTCGTCCCTGTGTCGATTGTGCCGTAAAGGACTCCCATCGGTTTCCGCCGATGCATACATAGACCTGAGCGATTCGACATATACCTTCTTTAACGAGAGCCCGGATAAGGGAAATAAAGGTTGGTCTTTCCCACCGGTATTTAGCTTAGGAATCACCCTTTCCGACAACCTCTTGCGTTCTTGTCTAAATCTAGGGCAACTTAGGTATCTCAGGCACTTCGGTGTTGTTCCGTCCAGTAAGTAACCACCCGATCCAGATAAATTCCTTAAAATAAGACATAACTTCATAAAAACCTCTAGCCACGGGGCCGTGTCCAGGCCAACAAGCCCCTCTAGCCACGGGCCCGTGTCCAGGCCAACAAGCCCCCGTGCCAACCTAAAGATTCCCGTCTGACTTTAAGTCAGAATACGGACAAAAAGTGTCAGAATCTTGTCTGCACACGGGGCCGTGTCCAGCCGACACGAGGCCGTGTCCAGCGTGTTGTTGTTTCTATAAATGCAGCAAGATTCCTGCACTCTTGGACCCATTCCAAACACAAAGATCTGGTGGGATCTTCACATATACCCTATAAGGTATATTCTATAGAAGGTTCTCAACAACCATCTTGTCTTTTCTACTTTTGTCTATTGCCTTCTTCTTCATTTTCTCCTCACAACCTCCATTAAAACTTGAAATCTCCATGTTTTCAAGCTTTATTGTGATATTTGTTAGGTTTTCATTCAAGGAATCTTGTCAAAAATAAGTTCTACAACACTGTTTTAAGTTATTTCTGCTTAAAAATGCTTCAAAAGTCATAAAAATAATTTAAAGCTCCAAGATTCCTTGTTTCAAAAACCTGCAGATAGGTGGCCACGGGGCCTTGCTCAGTGAGCAGGGGGCCGTGGCCGGAGTACTGTTTCATTAATTTAAAATTTCTTTCGGTTTGTTTTCTTAGAATGTCAAGCAAAAATAGCGGAACATCCTCAACCCATGCCAGTAACGACCGGCGAGGAAGAAGATCATCTTTAGAAGGCTCTCTCATCAACTACGTGTATGCCTTGAGAGAGGCTATCGATGAAATGACAGGAGTAGAGGAAGCCTTGGTTGACCGTATAAATCATTTATTGGTGGGGCTAGAGGGATGTCTACGAGAAGTCAACCTTTTACACCAAAGGTTGAATATTATCGCTTCTCCTCCTATGGTGCCAATCATTGCACAAAGGGAGTGGAATGTTGTGCCGGAAGTCATTATTCCGGCCGAGTGGTATGTCATACCCACGGAGCCCCCTCAAGACATATTACATGGGGTCCCGGTGGCCGTCGCACCTCCTCCACAAGACATTGTGGAAAATGAGCCCGTCTTCTTCCTCCCTAAGGAGATAGAGGAATGACTCAACGACATCTAAGAGACATCCCTCGGTTAAGAAGTTCTACAACGCTTTTAAGTACCGAAAAGCTATTTCCGGGTTTTTGATATTCCTACAATAAGGGTAGAACTCCTTAGAATGATTTCCTGCATTACTTGACCTATCTATCCTAGGAACTTTTAGTTTTTCATTTTATTTTTAATTTTTAGGATCCTTTGTAATTGTTATTTTTAATGAATGATGGTTTCTAAGTATTAAATGGTGTTTGGATGATGTTGAAATGGATAAAACACACTCAAAACGGTGGAGGTTACTAAGGAAAACTTGAACCCACACCCCGTTCACAAAAACAGAGCCTCCCGAAAATTTTTCTTCATTACAGCAAGTTCAGCACGGGGCCGCACTCACCCCAACACGCCCCCGTGCCCAAGGCTCTACAGAAAACACCCAGTTCAGGTAACTAGACACGGGGCCGTGTTCACTGAACACACCCACGTGCCCAGCCTTCTGTTAAATATGATACTGACGATCTGAAAACGGGGCCGTGCGCGGACCAACACGGGCCCGTGCCCAGACGCCCAGTAACATAAATATTTGTTTTAAACACCTTTTTACACATTCAATCAACATAAAAACCTATTTTTGGGACACATTGAGGGCAATGTGTAATTTAAGTGTGGGGGGGGGGGGATGCTAAAACCTTGAATTTTGCAAGTCCTAATAACAAGCCTTACACAAAACTCTATTGGAACCGCTAGTCACCCCAAAAATTTTCAAAAACTTTTCATTTTTTTTACTTGTCTTGGTTTAATTTGGGAATAACAAGTTCTAAAAAGGTTAAATTTTTACAAATTTACAACCGATAACGTCGTGATAAAAAGAACCAACATAAGAAAATTATGAAACGGCATGACAAATCTAGTTAAAATTTGATTATATATACTTGATCACATTATAAACCCATTCCCACAAAAATTAAGTTTTGAGTCTTTATTGAGCATACAAGCATACATCTTTAAATTAAAATCTCATCTTTCGTTTCTTGTGTGAATAGCCGCTTGGTTTCTTATGACTCTAGAACTTGACACGACGATACATTCCCGGTCCTTACCAACTTAAACCCAAGTAAGTAAATGATGGAGGCATTAGGACTAACCCATTTTTCTTTCAACACCATTATTTTTCTTTTTTCCTTTAACCTACCCAAAATCCCCCTAGTTAACCCATTTGAGCCTAAAACCTTTTCGTTTCTAAACCCGCAAAACAAACACCCTTTACCCACCAAAACCCTTTTTCTTTTAAACCCCTTATTTTAGTAAAAAGCTCGGTTTTCTTGTGACGTTCCTTATAAAAAAATGAAGACTAGCAATAAACAAACAAGTTCCTCAAAGAAACTTTGTTTGAAAGTGTTTAGTTTGAATAAAAGTCACAAAAACAAAAAGTTTTACGACGACCGACGCTTTTTGCGCTTTTTGCCCTTTTTACTAACCACTAACCCAAAACCACCTACCTTTAACCCAAGCCTAACCCTTCCCCAAGTACTCTTGATATTTACAAAGGTTTATAGTTAAAAAGGAGGGGGATTGATGACTTGGCAAACATATGGTAGAAATAAGTTCCATACCGGTCTCGAGTGTTTCACAAAATACATCTTCGGCCGAGTGTTGAGTGATCTCCCGTGAGGTATGTGAACTTGTATATAAATAGAACTAGGTTAATGCCCGCGTAATACGCGGGCTTCAACCAAAACCATATTATTTACTTTGAAATGAAATGATGTGTACAATACATACATTGGAAGAAAAAAAAACAGAAAACTATTGAAATGCTGGAAAATTTTTACATCCCGCTTAAGCCATGAAAACAATAAAAGATGATAAAAAAGAAAAAAATAAGCTACACACAAGTACAATAACATATGTTTGATGGTTGTAGGAATTAATACGGCTTTTAGCACAAGCGCCTTAGGCGCCTCATTGATGAACCTCTCTCCATTGATGATCTTAAGAAATACTTCCACTTTATCAACGATTTGGCTTTGCAGATGTTTGATGAGTGGCCTACAGAAAAAGTACCAGTTCTTAGAAAGGCATCGACAGTAAGTCGCCAACAACCATATACACAGCTATTGCATGACTGATACTTGAATACACCATACATTACAAACAGCATGTATTATTTCTATAGCATATAATATAAATAATCTACACTAGCAAAAAAACAGAAAAAAGATTCAATTGGTAAAAAAAAAGCTAATAAGGTAATTACCGAATAATAAAAATTATGAAAACCTATAATGGAACAAACAACCCAAGTCATCAAATTATTCTCCAGCTCCTGTTTTGAACTCCCATTATTATCTTTCAAAATGCCTTGACGATCACAGTTCCAGCCAACAACCTAAGATTACATGGCTACAACAAAAATCACAATTAAAAGTTGAAATTATGGAAGCTAATAGCACGTATGACGATATTATTCATTGCAATTTGAATATGAAATTGATCAAACACATTCTTGCAACTTGTCTTCATTTAAAAGTAACACATTTTCACCAAATACATAAGGCTAAAGGGTGTGGTCGTGACCCTCATGACCACCATGATCCTCCACATAGGCGTCATGTCACTCACCTCTAATCCACCATCTAAAACCACTACCCTAAGGGTGTGGTCATGACCCAAACCACAATGCTCTTTATTTTTTAAGTATATTAAAGAAATTTTATAAATATGATTAAAGGTGTTCTTTTTTCTTGACCTTTGTTAATATGATTAAAGAAACTAACTTTATATTTATTTATACTTACATTGAAGAAGTAAGAACAATACCTTCAATAACTCCCAGGAGATGAAAGTCCAGCTTACGCCTGATCACAACATCATACAATATCAATTGTTCTCATCATCGCCAGCCTAACCATTTTGGAGGCCCTAAGCGGAAAAAAAATACAAGGGCCCTTTTCCAAATGCCAATGCTATAAACCGTCCTTTATCCTAACTTGACTAACAAGAAGATCGAAGACATAAATCCTGGTTCAAAGAAGCCAGTTAGCAAGAAATCTGAAATCGCATCCATAAAAAAACGAACCACCTTATTATCATCCATAAATCACCCGTTCGTGCGCCAGAACAACACCATTTTTTTAATTATCCGAACCTCTCGGTTGGGTCAACATTGTCGCCCTCCTACACTACCCACGGACGCAAAATAGAAAAGTTTAGAATAAAATTACCAATTGTTTCACCTCTAAAAGTCCCCAAAGCGCACCCAATTCATTCTCTTGATCACCTAACGTTTTCATAATTCAATATGTACATACAGAATAGATAACATCAAAAAATCAAGCAATACAGATCAAAGAGAGGTGGTGGCTCTAGGGTTCCGGTTGTTGGACCTAGCAACGACCACAACCGACGGTCCTGCGAGCCCAGTGGTGGTAGCGATTTGGGTTAATGTTCATGGAAAGTGTAAATGGGTCAAATGGTTTAAAAGTCAAGTATTTTTTTTTTTGAACGGCTAACAGAATCAATCCCGAGCACTCTCGGGGCACCCACTGGACCAAACGGAGTACTCCAAAAGTAACCCGAGTCCACCACCATATCCGGGTAAAACTCGGTAACCCACCCGCCCGTAGGCACGACGGTGAAATTTCTGACCAAAACCATGATAATGTGGATCATTATTCCAACTCCCTTAGGTGAAAATAATGTGGATCATTATTCCAATAATAGTTACCATGATGGTCAAAGGTCAACCAAAACCATGATCATTATAATAAATTTCTGACATGAATTATATAAGTTATTTTGACCCGTAATCAACCCAACCCAACCCAAAGAAGGTGCGCAATCATAGAAAGATGTACTTTGACCCAAACCTAAACCCGTCCATTTTGCCACATAAAAAGTTAGAATCTAAATAAACCCATTCATACACACCGTATGTGTTGGAGGTGTATGGTGTGGAGATACTTATCTTAAATACATTTTAGTGCAGGAAATAACATCTGAGACAACCATCTTCATTTGATTTTATAATTCCAATTATAACCAAATCTATGTCCAATTTCCAGCAAAATTTTCACTTTTTTTATTGTCAGCAAAGAATTCTTTATTCTCTTAATTAAAGACTCCTTTGACCATAAAAACACACCTATATGCACCTCTTTTGAACTCCTGTAACTGCCATTCACTATTAGGCTTTCCAATATTCCCATAATGCCCCTTCCAAACATAAATCTTTAGACAATCAAGGCATAATCTCATAGACTTTAAAAAATTCATAACCTGTTCCTTAACAACATCAAACCATATATTTAGACCCCAAAACCTTCTAAAAAACCGAATTCAACAACATCATTGAAATAGGTAATTGCTATGAAAACTTACAACCATGGATACAGGTCAATATGTATTGTGTAATTGCTTATTTTCATTATTTGAATTTTAAAATTTCAATTTTATTGTTTTACATATTCATAGAAACTCCTTTAACATCAAGATCACATTAAGATCATCGTGACTATTATTCAAGTTAACTAAATTCTCACCTTTATAAGTTTTGACCCGTTCTAATCTTAACCAATCACAATTTATAAGTTTTGACCGGTTCTAATCTCATTTGATCAGACTTTCATCTTTGCGATTCTTCGACGCATTTGATCACGTTAGGTTTGTGATTCTTTAACCCACATGACCATACACGGCTATGAGTCTTGGCCCACATGATCATATGGGGGTGGGTGTGAGGATGCAAAAACATAAACAGAACTTACCATTAGACATTACAACCAAGGCACCGCCATTTAGTGCACCCGAGAATGACGTAATGTAATAGCGCTTCTCCCATTGCTCCATTATCTATTCTTTAAATATAGAGATCAAAGCAATCAGTTATATTTTAGATCAAATGATCAAATAGTAAAATCAAAGAGGGGTGGGTCTTATCCCATCCAAGCATGCTGGTTAAACAGCCATGTATTAAACAAAGACCAAAATCCCCTCTAAGAAACTATACACAAATATAGCTAAATTAAGCATAAAGATAACAAAATAATTACACTACAATTTTGTTAACCAGCCATGTATTAATATGTTCTACTTACCTTAGACACCTTGAAAGCCCTAGTCTCATCCCTGAATTTTGCCCCACATTTTGGATCACAACAAAATCTTGTTGTCGGAAATCTCTCAACTACCTACATGAATAACAAAATCTTGCGATAAACAGAGAATTTATAGGAATTTATAAATAATACTTCAATTTGAAAAACAACTTACTATATGCCACATGAATGAATTTCCATGCTATTCGAAAAGCATGTGCCTCGGTATTCAATAACGTAGATGAAGGCTATCCACAATCTACACAACACACGCAAACATGGATCGGCTTAGAATTGCTTCACGATGATGTGTGAGTCATCTTTGAGAGGAAGATTTGAAAACCCTAAGCTCCGATGAAGGTTGATCAAATTGCCGTGTTCACCAGAGAGAGAGAGAGAGAGAGATTAGGGTTTTGAATGAGAAGGAATGATGATTAATGATAGAATGAGTGTCACACCCCTATTTTCCACGTGTCACCGGTGGGCCCGGTGGGGAGTATAGTGACGTAGTTGGTATCATCATAGATAAAACAACACAATATATATAAATGCACAGCGGAAGCAAAGATAGATTCATTTCAACTTTAATAAAATGTAATATTAAATATCACTAATAGTTGAAACGGATCCACAGGCGGATCAAAATAAAATAAGATATTGTTCAACAGTTTATTGTCGTCCAAGCTTGCGAGACTTATTGTGGACGCTCTAGAAAACAGCCAGCCTATTTCGTGTAGTACCTGCACTTAACCTTTTAGGAAAAAATACGTCAGTTTACACTGGTAAATACAATTTAACTGACTCATTTGAAAATGGTTGAAAATTGATTTGAATGCACGTGGCACAAAACATTTTATAACTTGGGTCAATTATTTAATATAAACTTGTGAACGAATTACATGTTACTAGTGCGTTCAGTAGCCCGGATCTTGTCCGGGTTAAAGATCAATAGACCCTCCACATTATTGAGTTATTCACTGACAGGTGTACGCCTACACCTCGTGCTCGGTCGTGGCCATCTCGTAAGATGATGCCAAGGATATCCGGGACATGGTCATTAACCCCCCAAAGGCTTTAAGTAAACAAGACTGTTTAAACGAGCCGATCAAATTATTCAATTAAACATTTAAAGATGTAAGATTTGATGCTCGATCAAGCGGTATTGTTTACTTAAAGCCTTTGGGGGGTTAATGACCATGTCCCGGATATCCTTGGCATCATCTTACGAGATGGCCACGGCCGAGCACGAGGTGTAGGCGTACACCTGTCAGTGAATAACTCAATAATGTGGAGGGTCTATTGATCTTTAACCCGGACAAGATCCGGGCTAATGAACGCACAAGTAACATGTAATTCGTTCACAAGTTTATATTAAATAATGGACCCAAGTTATAAAATGTTTTGTGCCACGTGCATTCAAATCAATTTTCAACCATTTTCAAATGAGTCAGTTAAATTGTATTTACCAGTGTAAACTGACGTATTTTTCCCAAAAAGGTTAAGTGCAGGTACTACACGAAATAGGCTGGCTGTCTTCTAGAGCGTCCACAATAAGTCTCGCAAGCTTTGACGACAATAAACTGTTGAACAATATCTTATTTTATTTTGATCCGCCTGTGGATCCGTTTCAACTATTAGTGATATTTTATATTACATTTTATTAAAGTTGAAATGAATCTATCTTTGCTTCCGCTGTGCATTTATATATATTGTGTTGTTTTGTCTATGATGATACCAACTACGTCACTACACTCCCCACCGGGCCCACCGGTGACACGTGGAAAATAGGGGTGTGACAGGTTGGTATCAGAGCCAACTCTGAGTGAATTAAACACTAGTCTTTTGTGTTTAATCTCAGTTACACAATTGCACAATCCTCGATTCTCGAGTCTAGACAAAGTACTTAGGAATTTTCCAAATTTTTGGTTTTTATTTCTAACTTTGTCTTAATTATATTTTTGTTGTATCACTTGTTGTTTTTTTTACAGGATCACAAAATGCCGCCACGTATGAGAGGCCGAGGAAGGGGAAATGGGGCACATGTAGCTCCAAATGATCACGAAGCCGGACCGTCACACCGGCGAACACCTTCGGATCCTCACAACACTGACGCTCAAGACCTTTGGAGGTCTTTTACCGAACATGCTAGGCGCTCAGTCTCACTGAGTACCTCTCCATCGATCCCACACTTATTTGGGCCTCATTCGGAGAATGAGCCTCAAAACTCTCACCAGTCCTATATACCTCTCCAAGGACACCAATCACCCTTTCACCACCACTCACCAGTTTACCAGGGCTTATTCAACCCTGATGATTACTTAGAAGCAGTAGTGGGTGCTAACCCATTTGGACCAGAAGACCACTTTTCTGGTGGAAACCCGATGGACATCGATGAAGATACCGATCCTGTAATGCCACCATCAGGTACACCGAACCACCCCATCGAGATTTCAGATGGGTCACCATTTATGGGATCACCTTACAATGGTCCGGATAGCTTTGAGGAGAACTTCAAGCAGTATGACTGGGCATTTACTTCCAGTTATCATAACTCTCCTTTGCACCAGCCCCATCACTCTCCCTTACACCAGTCTTACCATAACTCTCCTCTGCACCGGTCATACCATAACTCTCCCCTGCACCTGCCTCACCACTCTCCCCTGCATCAGCCACAGCAGCAGCCACAACAGCAGCCACAGCAGCAGCAGAATCCTTCTGAGGATTCTCGACTTGTCGCAGTCACTCCGCCGCCACCACCGCCTCGACTTCAACCTCCCTCGCCTCAAAGGCGAAGGAGAACAACTGTGCGAATATCCACACGAGGGGGAATACGCATCAGTACCCCTCCACATTCAGGTGGTAGCCGGTACTCACCTGTCCATGAAGAACCAGAGATGGGTGAATCCTCACACCCCGTCTCTGAAGTAGCTTCTGCGCCAGTCGCGCCACAGCCACCATTAGGTTCTGGAGACCCAATTCCCACTTATACCGGTGCTGCAGCATTCAATCCCTTCGAGCAGCAGTTCCCCACAGGTTACGACTTTACAGGAGATCCTTACTGGATAGCGGCAAACTCTCTTCAGCCGGGAGGTTCTTACGGAGATCCCTGGACTGCGGGACACTCGACCTATGGGTATCAGTAGTCACAGCCTTCTCAACCGCCGCTTTATCAACCACAGCCTCCCCAACCACCGCATTATCAGCAACCACCTCAGGCGCCGGCAATGTCACCGCCACAATTTCAAGAAATTCTTCATGAGATACATGAGGTGCGAGACGAGATGCGGCATGAGTTGCGGCATGATCGGAGGCGTAACCGGGGGATGTTTAAGAAGATGGTAGATCTGATCAAGGGTAAAAGCAAGAAGGATCATTGAATCCTTTGTTTGTTTATTTATCTTAGTGTGGTACTCATGTCCCTGCGAGGACATTTATTTCAGTAGTCTACCCCTGCGTGGGTATTTAATTCTGTTCTGCCCCTGCGTGGGCATATCTTTTATTTGACCCCTGCGTGGGTTTGTTTATTTTGTTAGTTGGCCACTGCGTGGGCATGTTGTTTATGTAAAAGACCCGTTTAGGGCAAACTCGTATCGATTTAATTTTTATTTGGAATGGTTAATTTAAGATTTTCATTTTAAATTATGTGCATAAACATAGTATATGAATAAATGAAAAATAACATTTATTGTTTTGATGTACCATTTTAATAAAATAATAAGGATCTTAAAAGGTAAAACCTAGCTGTTATGTTATCATAAATTTAGCCAATATGGTAGAACCTGTTTAAAAAGATTCAAATCTCTGTTAACATCTGTAAACATGTTAACATTCTTGGCTAGTGTGATCCGTAAAATCACACGCCACCTTTTTTTTAATAAATTATCCAAGTTTAATATTTCTATATATATTTGGTTGTGACATAATGCCTACGGGTAATAATTAATGTCATATAAAACAAAGAGGCAGCTGTAGTTTATAAACTCCCTGCCAAGAAAAGAATTGATTTGTCGTTTATGCAAATTTTAATCCCGTAAGATCTAAATTTATAAATTTAGAAATTTGTCTACGTGACTAGGCTTATTATACCAATATTATATTTCATTCTAAAAAGATTATTAGTTAAAATCCTGAATGAAATTATTAAATTAACTAATATGGCTTTTATTTACCATGGTTAATAAATCGTCAAGAGCGATAATACTGTTTAGACTTCTAAATAGACTTTGTCCTTATTTTATGTAGCAAATTAAGACTACATGGCTAAGTCTGAAGAATTAAACAGTCGTCCAGCAGGAAACCCTGAAAATGCTAAAATGTTAGTAACTGGTGCGGAATTGAAAGCATTAGTAAATGATGATGTTGTCGAAGCACTAAATAGACAATTTAGTGAAGCGAGCGGGACCCGTAGTAGGACCCGATCCGCATCACATTCCAAGCCAAGGACACATTCGGAGGCTCATAGCAAGCCGCCCTCTAAGAAAGGTGAACCTAAGAAAGATGAGCCCAAGAAGGATAATGATCGACACTCATCAAATCAAAATAGTGTTCCCCCAAAGAAGAAAGAGTTTGATGATAAACTTCGCGCCAAATCATGTACTTACAAGTACTTCGTTTCTTGTAAACCCAGAGACTTTACTGGGGAAAAAGGAGCGGTCGATTGCATGACTTGGTTGGACGAAATGGATACAGTGGTGGACATCAGCGGTTGTGCTGAAAAAGATGTAGTGAAATATGTATCCCAGTCATTCAAGGGAGAAGCACTAGCGTGGTGGAAGTCACTCATCCAAGCCACTGGAAAAATCACGCTTTACAAAATGTCATGGGAGCAGTTCGTTGATCTCATTAAAGAAAATTACTGCCCACAACACGAAGTTGAAAGGATCGAGTCAGACTTCTTGTCTTTGGTGATGAAGAATTTAGACTGCCAGGCATACCTCACCACTTTCAATACTTTATCTCGATTGGTTCCGTACTTGGTAACCCCAGAGCCGAAAAGGATTGCCCGTTTCATCGGGGGTTTAGCCCCTGACATTAAACCTAGTGTTAAGGCATCCAGGCCTGCAACCTTCAGATCAGCAGCTGATCTGTCTCTAGCTCTGACCTTGGATGTAGTCAGACTGAGAGCACTCAGGAACTCAGAAGAGAATAAGAGGAAACGTGAGGACGATACCTCACGAAGATCAGAAAAGAGACACAGAGGAAATAACGACCACAGGAAAGGGTCGGGATCTAAGAGAGATGGGCAACAATCGGGGGATAAACCCAAATGTAAAACTTGTAAGAAGAACCATTTTGGGAAGTGTCGTTTTGAGTCCAAATCCCAGTCTCACCCGAGACCCTGTGGGATTTGCAAATCTACGGATCATAAGACTTTGGAGTGTAAGAAGCTGAAGGATGCAACATGTTTCAGTTGCAACGAAAAAGGGCACATTAAGCCTAATTGCCCAAAGTACGCCAAGAAGGCCGAAGATGGGAAGAAGACCAATGCGAGAGTCTTCAAGATGGACGCTAAGGAAGCTGTTCAAGATGACAACGTGATTACAGGTACTTTTCTCGTAAATGATGTTTTTGCTAGAATTTTGTTTGATTCTGGAGCAGATAAGTCTTTTGTGGATAATAAGTTTTGTGACTTGTTGAAATAGCCTGTAAAACCCTTAAGTGTGAAATATGAGGTGGAATTAGCTGATGGAACCATAGAAACAGCCTCAACTGTTTTAGATGGATGTGTTATATCCATTAGGAATCACTCATTTCCTTTATCCTTACTTCCCTTTAAGCTAGCCGGCTTTGATGTAGTTATAGGTATGGATTGGTTATCGCATAACCAAGCCCAGATTATGTGCAACAGAAAGCAAGTGGTAGTTAAAACTCCGTCTGGGGAGTCACTTACCATTCAAGGGGATACTCAGCATGGATTTCCTGAGCAAGTGTCCATGCTCAAGGCATCCAGATGTATGCAGAAGGGCTGTGTCATTTATATGGCACAAGTTACTATTGATGAGCCAAAGCCCAAGATTGAAGACATCCCTATCATTTCGGAATATCCTGAAGTTTTTCCCGAAGAACTACCTGGTTTACCGCCAGATAGGCAAGTGGAATTCCGAATTGACATCATCCCGGGTGCAGCACCAGTAGTGAGAGCACCTTATAGATTAGCACCAACGGAGATGAAGGAGTTAAGGACGCAATTAGATGATCTATTAGCTAAAGGTTTTATTAGACCTAGTTCGTCTCCTTGGGGAGCACCGATCTTGTTTGTCAAGAAGAAGGATGGGTCGATGCGTCTGTGCATCGATTACCGTGAGCTGAATAAAGTCACTATCAAGAATAGGTATCCTTTGCCCAGGATCGATGATTTGTTCGATCAGTTGCAAGGGGCAAGCTACTTTTCTAAGATCGACTTGAGGTCAGGCTATCATCAGTTAAAGGTCAAGGACGAAGATGTACACAAGACATCGTTTAGGACTCGTTATGGACATTACGAGTTCCTAGTGATGCCTTTCGGGCTCACTAATGCACCGGCCGCATTCATGGATCTCATGAATCGCGTCTGCAAGCCTTATCTGGATAAATTCGTCATCGTCTTTATTGACGATATCCTTATTTACTCGAAGAACCAAGCTGACCATGAGAAACACCTTCTTTGTATTCTCAAACTTCTACATCAAAAGAAACTCTACGCCAAATTTTCGAAGTGCGAATTTTGGCTTCGTGAAGTCCAATTCCTTGGACATGTGGTAAGTGAGCGTGGTATCCAAGTGGATCCCGCTAAGGTAGAAGCAGTTATGAATTGGCAAGAGCCAAAGACGCCTACTGAGATTCGCAGCTTCCTGGGTTTAGCAGGATATTATAGGCGCTTTATCGAAAACTTTTCAAGGATTGCTGCGCCCCTAACTTCATTGACACGTAAGAAGGTTAAGTTTGATTGGGGCCCTAAGCAGCAGGAATCCTTCGACATTCTGAAGAAGAAGTTGAGCAATGCTCCAGTGTTAACATTGCCCGATGGTATAGAAGAATTTGTGGTGTACTGTGATGCATCACACACTGGTATGGGCTGTGTACTCATGCAGAAAGGCAAGGTTATTGCCTATGCTTCACGACAACTAAAAGTGCAAGAGAAGAACTACACCACCCACGACTTGGAGCTGGGTGCCGTCGTATTTGCATTGAAATTATGGAGGCACTACTTGTATGGTACCAAGTGTGTGATCTATTCAGATCACAAGAGCCTTCAACATTTGTTCAATCAGAAGGACTTGAACATGCGACAAAGACGTTGGATGGAAACTCTAAATGATTATGATTGTGAAATAAAGTACCATCCAGGCAAAGCAAATGTAGTTGCTGATGCCTTAAGCATGAAAGAAAGAGTAAAACCGATAAGAATCAATGCCAAGCGCATTGAAATAAGGAATAGTTTGAACGAAAGGGTGCTAGCTGCACAGAAGGAAGCTGTGTTGGAAGCTAACTATCCTGAAGAAAAACTAGGAGTAACTGAGGAGCAGTTATCCTGTGACAAAGACGGAATGCTTAGATTGAATGGACGAATATGGGTTCCAGTTTATGGAGGACTTCGAGATGTTATTCTCCAGGAAGCCCACAGTTCCAAATATTCCGTTCATCCTGGAGCTGATAAGATGTACCAGGATCTAAAAGCAAACTATTGGTGGATTGGTTTGAAAAAGTCTGTAGCTGCTTATGTAGCAAAATGTTTGACTTGTGCACAAGTCAAAGCTGAACACCAGAAACCGTCAGGTTTGTTACAACAACCTGAAATTCCCACATGGAAATGGGAGATGGTGACGATGGATTTCATCACCAAGATGCCAAAGACGAGAAAGGGAAATGATACTATATGGGTCATAGTGGATAGACTGACGAAGTCAGCACATTTCCTACCAATAAGGAAACTTACAGCTCAGATATGTTAGCCCAGTTATACGTTGATAAGATTGTAGCCTTACATGGTATACCTGTGTCTATTATCTCTGATAGAGATACTAGATACACGTCACATTTTTGGAAAAGTTTCCAACAATCTTTGGGCACGCGTTTAAATTTTAGTACGGCTTATCATCCTCAGACTGACGGTCAGAGTGAGCGTACTATTCAAACATTGGAAGACATGCTACGTGCATGTGCGATCGATTTGGATGGTAGTTGGGATAAGAACCTACCATTAATCGAATTCTCCTACAACAATAGCTACCACACCAGCATAAAAGTTGCGCCTTTTGAGGCCTTATACGGTAGAAAGTGTAGATCGCCTATTTGTTGGGCGGAAGTTGGAGATGTCCAACTATCAGGACCAGAGATAGTTTTTGAGACGACGGACAAGATTGTCCAGATTCGCGATCGTTTGAAAGCTGCCAGGGATAGGCAGAAAAGTTATGCGGATCCAAAGCGCAAATCGTTTCACTTCGAAGTAGGTGATAAAGTGTTGCTTAAAGTATCACCCTGGAAAGGGGTAATGCGATTTGGTAAGAAAGGCAAGCTAAGCCCGAGATACATAGGACCTTTCGAGGTTATCGAACGTGTCGGGTCAGTTGCTTATAAGTTAAACTTGCCTGAGGAGCTTAGTGCTATACATAATGTTTTTCACATCTGTAATTTGAAGAAGTGTTTCGCTGATGAATCACTGGTTATACCGCATACGGATGTACATATAGATGAAAGTTTGAAATTTGTGGAAAAGCCATTGTCGATTGAGGATCGACAGGTAAAGAAGCTTCGAAGGAAGCATGTGCCTATTGTTAAGGTCAAATGGGATGCCCGTAGAGGTCCCGAATACACATGGGAGGTAGAATCCACGATGAAAGAAAAATACCCTCATTTGTTTCAGTAAATCTCGGGGTCGAGATTTCTTTTAAGGGGGTGAGGATGTAACACCTCGAAAATTTACGTCCAATAATGTACTGACACGTGTCATGGGCCTTGAATATGTGAAAACATACTTTAGAAGGACTCAAGTTGACAAACAATGAAACTGTGTGATTATAAGGGTCCAAAGTGTCAACAATTGATAAATAGGCTCTACAATAACCTTACATGGTGTTTATAATCTTAAACGGATAAATCATGGATCATACGAAGCGAAAAATGAAAGAAAGTGAGGAATTACAAAGTACAGGGGCTAAACGTGTCAACATGTTGAATTTATACCTCTGAGTGATCTTTTGGCAAACCCGAAGCTTTGTAATGATAAAATATACTCACAAGAACATGTGATAAAAATTTCATGAAGTTTCGTGATCGTATGAGAAAGTTGTGATCAAAACCGTACAAGAAAGGTTAAATATGTTAACGTTGATTTCGTGACTTTTCGGGTAAGCACAAAGTTGTTCAAGGACTTTACCATGTTTGTAAATATCCCAAGGCCCTTAAAAATCAGAATTTAGGGTCTAATGTGCAAGAAAAGGACCCAAACCAACGTTACAAAGGTCAAGGACTGAAATGTAAACATTGAAAAACTTGTTTTGCTGGTCGACCACTGGTACGCGGCCCGCGTAACCTGTCTCGCGGCCCACCTACGAGTTACCAGCGACAAAAACAACGTGCAGATGTCAGTTGCTGTTCTGAAACGAGTTGTAACCAGCTTTTGTTGACTTAAGAAGCTCACCAATGGACATTCATGCAACTAGGGACACTTGTATACTTCTTACAACATCAGTAGACCTCTGTGGCAGCCCCATATGTGATCAAAATCTGCATAAAAGGGTCTTGAAGTAGAGTGAACTATGAACACTTACAACTTCAAAAATTCACAAGACCTTTCCTGGAGCTCTCTGGACGCCAAGGCAACTTCCTAGTGCTCTCTAAGCTTTATTAGGACCATTGTAAGTGTTCATAACTCTTTCAAATTCGTTCTAGCTTAGTATATTAACCGAAAGTCAAACTATCGTAAATTAAACTTGACTTTGAAATTAAATGAGATTGGCTCTGTCATTTCTCAAATTGAAAGTACCTACATGTTGGTATTTATGTGGGTAACAAACCCCTAAAAGGGAATTTTTAGATTCCCACTCTAAGTATGTTAATTGTCGAGTCAAAGCTTTTCTTAAAAAGTCAACAGAATGTGTTTTTGCAAATTTAAGCATGATTAGCAATGTAGGCTACATGCAACCTATTTGATCATCAAAATAACTTTGTAATTAATACAAGAACATGTTTCAACATGATCAACTCGACAATTTTCAGTTTAAACCCGAATCGGAACCGAAAGTCACATAAATTGACTTTTTCTTTGACTTTCAGTTCTGATCCGTACATGCATGTTTGAGATCTGCATTAGAGCATATTTTGGACCAACTTTCATATAAGTTTAACTCTCTGAGATTTTACAACTTGGTTCAACACTTATCCGATTCATATGCATGTTTCCGATTTATGCTTAAAAGTTGACTATTTTGCCCTTTTGACTATTAAACGTGATTTTTGAAAAAGTGAAAGAGTAGAAACATTTGTTACTGATTTATAAACTTGCACCGAAAATTTGATATCAGTTTGAGGTCCAGGATAAGAGTTATGCTCATTATCGTAATTTGAAAGCTTTATGTTACTTAAACGGCGTAATTAGCGTATAACCTATTTAAACCCACTTTTTGATACCAAACTTTTTACCCACTGATATAATATAATATTTTGGGATTTTTAAAGATTTTTATTTAATTTTTGGCTGATCGTATCATAGGTCTCTAAGTTTAATTCGGTAAATACCGAATTTGCCCTTTTAAGCCATAAAATGAGTTTTACAAATCCTTTTGACCCCAAACCTTTTTCTACTGATTTTATTTAATAAATAAAATATTTTGAGCATTCTGGAAATATAAAAAAATATCAGCTTTCTTTTAAAAAACACGGAAACGGCTCCAAATCGCCTTTTTAAGCATTTTTATCGCATAGTATGCACTATAACCATACTTAGCATATAAGGTTGATACCTACTGATGTTTTTAGCATATTTTTATATAATAACAGTAAGTATAAGTTTATAAACTCAGGTTTCCAATTTTGACATTTTCAGCCCTTGTGAAATTACCAAAATACCCCTAATGAGCATAGTTTGGTTTTAAATGATAAGTTTCACATATCGGTCATACCCTACTGTTATAACATGATAAATTAAGTATATTTACTATATAAACCAGACCTGTAACTCAGATTTCAAAATAAACTCTTTTACAATCTTTTAAATGACCAAAATGCCCTTATGAGGCAAAAATTGTGTTTAAATCCATTTTGGGCAAAATAGAAGATATCTTACTGATATTATAACATATCTAAGCCATATTATCTCAGGGAACTTGCATATGACTCTTACGGTTACCCGTAACACTCTTTTCGCGTTCGGTTCGGTTTATGTAACTAGTTTGCATAAATTGACCGAGACGGGTCAAACATTATCATTTTTGGTCTCAAAATCCAGAATGTATTTAGTATACCCATATTATACAAGTATTCAAACTTGTCGGGTCTAAATCACATTCTATCCGGTCTTCGCTTAATCGTGCGTTTGAACCGTATCGTCCTTAAAGCTAACCGGTCTAAGCTTAAGCTTAAATAAAGACCCGTTAGAAATCTAATAGGTTATTATAAACCTTTGTTCCAGATTAGGAGCACCGGTAAAAGCTACCTTGCATTTTGCTAGTTGTGATTTATACTTTACTCAGGTAAATACTTTTAACTTATTTTCCCTATACGGGCTTGGGTTACGGTATATAGAATACCGCTTGATCGAGCATCAAATCTTACATCTTTAAATGTTTAATTGAATAATTTGATCGGCTAGTTTAAACAGTCTTGTTTACTTAAAGCATTTGGGGGGTTAATGACCATGTCCCGGATATCCTTGGCATCATCTTACGAGATGGCCACGAGCGAGCACGAGGTGTAGGCGTACACCTGTCAGTGAATAACTCAATAATGTGGAGGGTCTATTGATCTTTAACCCGGACAAGATCCGGACTACTGAACGCACAAGTAACATGTAATTCGTTCACAAGTTTATATTAAATAATTGACCCAAGTTATAAAATGTTTTGTGCCACGTGCATTCAAATCAATTTTCAACCATTTTCAAATGAGTCAGTTAAATTGTATTTACCAGTGTAAACTGACGTATTTTTCCCAAAAAGGTTAAGTGCAGGTACTACACGAAAGAGGCTGGCTGTCTTCTAGAGCGTCCACAATAAGTCTCGCAAGCTTGGACGACAATAAACTGTTGAACAATATCTTATTTTATTTTGATCCGCCTGTGGATCCGTTTCAACTATTAGTGATATTTAATATTACATTTTATTAAAGTTGAAATGAATCTATCTTTGCTTCCGCTGTGCATTTATATATATTGTGTTGTTTTGTCTATGATGATACCAACTACGTCACTATACTCCCCACCGGGCCCACCGGTGACACGTGGAAAATAGGGGTGTGACAATGAGAGAGAGAGAGTATATGAAACGTACCAAAGAAGCTTGTCCAATCCTTGATTTTTAGCTATGCCACATGTGTGCTAATGTGTCAGCTTATTTGGCATTAACCATAGGGTGACAAGTGTCCCCCAATGGTTTCGTTTATTATAGATATAGATTTTAAAAAGGCATGTTATGCTCAAATAAGTAATTTCTCTTATGAAACGTTTTAAATAAATCATAACGAATAGGATTGTAAATAGCATAAAAATAAAACCCAATAAGGATCTTGGATTCCCGACACTCAAGACAAGCCCAAAACTTCTCTTCTACCCATTCCATTTGGGTGTGTAAGCCACATTATAAAGAGTTTTGCTTGAGGACAAGCAAAGATTCAAGTGTGGGGGTATTTGATGTGTGTAAATTGCAACATATAAATTACATCAAATGGGGCATAAAACTAACCCTTTTTAGTACTAATGTTAGAAAACGTATGCTTTTGTCTTCCTTTTGTATTTTCAAGACTAAATGAGCGTAATTGAACAAAAGGAACAAATATGCAGCAAAAACTAACATAAATACAAGAAAAGTAATAAACGTGGCATGCCCGACCCCTCGACAACATTTTCCCAAGCAAAAACAAAGAAACAGAAGGCTGACCACGCCCCCGTGTCCGTGCCCAGCGGACACGGGGGCGTGGCCAGGTGCCTGCAGAAAAGACAAAGTTGTACAAGCTTTTATTCCCAGCACGGGGGGCGTGCCCAGCTCAACACGTGCCGTGGTCTATGCTAAGATTCGCAGAATCTAGCAAATCTTAATAGTACAGATACGCTTCTACACATGGGTCCGTGCCCAGCGAACACGGGGGCGTGTGGAGCCTAATACAGACAATTGCAATTAATGAAGAAAGAGAAAGAGGATGGACACGTGGCCGTGCCCAATGGACACGTGGCCGTGTCCGGACTTCTGTGCAGGCTATAAATGGGGGTGCTTGGTTCACTTCAAAGGCATCCCTTGGCAAACCACCTCTCTCCCACTTCACCACTCCACCACCACTACAACACCCACATCCACCACCATCATCCATCATCCATCTTAGAGTGTGTGTAGTAGTCTCGGGATCCAAGATTGATAGTAAGAGTTCTTGATAATCAATGACCGTGTTTGCCTAAGTCTCTTACATCACTTGGTGAAGACAAGCATTTAATGTAATACTTTTTATTTTAATTCTTTTTGCACTTTTTATTTGGTTTTGTATTAATGACTTTAATAACTAGTTTCTTATGTTGAATGTGAAACTTCCTTATCATTTGTCTGTGGTGTCTTGGCGTTATTTTACTGTTTATATAAAATAAAAGATTTTCACCATTCATATCTCTATGGTCTATATAGAGATATGTTGACTACCTGGTCGGGGGTTAAGGGAATGGTTTGGTAAGGTTCTTGCCTTGTTCAATGTATAGATCCTGCAAGGACCTGGGTCAAGCTTACTAGGACCTCCTTCAATATGTAACGCCCTTGTTATTATTTTACGTTTTTCGTATAATTTAAGTTCATAATCATGTAATTACAGTCGCAATTACAATGAAAATACGGGTTTGTTAAAAACTTTTACAATTTAAAGTGATACAACATAATGTGATTTAATTCGCCGTTTTAGAATAACGGCGAAACAACATTGCGGAAGCTTCGTTTAACGTGTGTTCGGTTCTTGCTCGATGCTTGAACTTCATCCGGGACTCTCGACATTCACCTGTGATCAAAACCAACTTAAAAGTCAGTTTTGATAATTAAATAACTAGTACAACAAGGAAATTGGGTCGAATAATCAAATTAAACAAGGAAATCAAGAAATTCCAACATTGATATCTTGAACCAGAAACAAAGACTTGAAACTGGCCTCCACCGTAACTTGCGGTGGGCACCGTAAGTTACGGTGGCCCCTGATATAAAATACCCCCACCGTAAGGCAGGATGTAACTGCCGTAATGATTTCAGCCCCCACCGTCACTTACGGTGCCCACCGTAAGTTACGGAGGCCCCTGTATCAGACACTCCCATTTTGCCGTTTTTGACACGAAAACTTTCGTATCTTTCAATCCGCTTGTCCGTTTGACCTACCGTTTCTTCCTACATGATTGTAATTTGATCCTCCGTCATATGGAGTTAAAATCCAACATCCTACATAATAAATTTTGAGACTTCTAAGCCTTCGACTCCTTGCCGTTTTACCGAATTTTAACCCGTTTATGCATTTTATCAAACAACCATATTTGTTTAATCCTTATTTCACATGCACCTCTTCAAATTAACGTTATCTACCGTGTTAGGTCCTAATCACATGTTTCTCACAAAATCTAAATACGTTTTCACTCGTATGCTTATTTTGACCTGTTAAGGGTATTTAAGCACTTTAGAACTTGAACTCGCTTTCATACATTACTAGCATCTTATTCCTACATTTCTTATCAAGTAATCTTCCACCACAACTATATGTGTGTTGGATTTAATGCGGATATCTATATGTTCCGAGTTTTACCTCTCGGATTATCATTTTTCGGCAAAGACTCATATAAAGTCATTCGACCCAAGAATTTACATCTTTCACTATCTTTTCTTATTCTAAGCGTTTATTTAATCATAAAACTCGTTTCCGAACCACTTGTAAGGGTCGTTCGTTCGAATTAGCTTACAAGGGCAATTTGGTCAATTTTCATCCTTCTTTTACTACAAAGGAACTTTTAAAATACTTGTTTGACCCAAAATCCGACCTTTTAACTATAATCTTGTTTATAAACCCATGTGGTTCTAAAAGACCACAATCATAACTCAATTTATTCGGTTTACCTAAAAGATAACCGAATAACTATATTTTAACCTTGTCTAACTCTTATAGAATCTCAAGTTCCACATGATGAGTTGAATCATTATACATACCTGGCTCGGGTAAATATATTGACCCGTTTCGATACCTTGCCTTAGTAGCCGCTAAGCAATAGCGATGTACGTATCCATTTGATATTTATTCCTATAAAAATGTAACTTGACAAACCATTAGTCGATATTGTCAAAGGGTGATAATTTCACCTTTTGACCCGTTTATTTTCCTAGTGATCTTCGTCACTTCAACTAAATGCAAATTTCATGTATTATGCTAATTTAAAGTCTACTAGAAAAAATACGAAATCAAGCATAACGTAACGGAATCATAGTTACGTACCTTTTAAGCATCATTTTTCAAACGCGTATTTCCACCGGCTTGTCCACTTGACGATCCGGATTCCTCGCCTAAAGAGTTCAATTCACAATCCGTTTAGAACCCTTTTTATAAGTCTTAACGCACAATTTGCCATATCCATCAAACATGCGTTTTTGTCCGATTTTCAACATTTATCTTTCCTTTAGGCATTTTAACGAACACCTAACGGGTATAATTTTACATATTTAAAACCAAGTTCATAACTTGATATTTTTGCCCAATATAAACATACATATCGATCCCATTATGTCAAGCATGCATACTAATCTCAGAATCATTTCATAGTAATCAAGTAACACCACTTTTGGTAGTCATGATTCTTGCATTCATCTAAATTTTACAAAACCTATTTAACTTATAAATGGATTATCATGAATTTCATAGATTATCCACTAATCCAACATGTTATTGACTAGGGTTTACTCCTAGACATCATATTACTTCAAGATTCATCCATGCATGACATATTTAAGTTCGATTTCAGTTTCTCACAATTAACCTAGAATTCAAGATGAATCAAAACATCACAATTTTACATACCTTATGATCCTTTCAACTAGGTGATCATGAATTTGTGCTTGAAATTCGATTTAGACTTGATTAGAGGCTTCAATTTGTGAATTTTGTGAGGAATTTAGGGTTTGAAGAAAACCCCTGTCGCCCCCTGCTTCTTGATCGACCAGACACCCCCAAAGTGGGTGTTTGTTGTGTTTTAAATTTTGTTTTATGTTATTAAGTTTCAAATTTAACAACATAGGCCCCTCAACTTTTGTTTGGTTTATAACTTGAATATTTTGTTCTTTCACTTAATTACAAGACTTGTACTAGGTTATTTATTTCCTAGTTATTTATCTTGTTCAAAACCCGTTTTATTTTAAGTCCCGTTAAATCTCGGGCCTTTTATATACTTTGCTTTCTCAAAGTATTTCCCATCCTTTTAATTAATATTAAGTTTATTTATTTAAATTCCTAATACTTACCAGGTTAATTTTTACCACTAACGTTATTTTACCCGTCATTACTATTAACTCGATTTGATTACCAAACCCATTTTTGGGGTGTTACAAGTCTACCCCCCTTAAAGAGGTTTCGTCCTCGAAACCTTGTTTACATAGTTCCTTTAATTTGGATTAAATGAACTTAGTTTTGTTTTTCAAGGCATTCATTCATTCCTTTCGATATAACATTTCCATTTATATTGACGTATAAGTCTTTCGTGTGTAAGGCCTCGCAGGCCATTACTTTTCAGCTTGTATCCATTATCTTTATTATTTATTTATTTTGGCGGTTAGACTTGTTAGTCACCGGTTACTTCATACCCCGTTACCCGGGTATGCTATTTGCCATCTCCGACCTTATGTGTGTTTAAAATTCTCTAAGTCACCCCGTACCACTTATGTTTTGTTAAAACGTTACTTTTGACTAAAAACTAAATTCTTAGTTTACGTTTCCTCTTTGTCGTACATCCTTCTCTTGTTTCTAGGAATGTTATTTCCGAGAATCTAGTCCTTTCCGTTATTATTTAATGCAGGGAATTATAACAAATTCCCAAGCTTAACCCATATGACCCGTGGGTTCTTTCACTTAGCCTCGTAGGCTATTTATTTAGACTTTCACCTTTTTATCCTTTTAAGGTGAGACCCTTACAATTCGTTTCTTTCTATTTGTGACCCGAAGGTCTTTTTGGTCCCATATACTTAACATTAATTAATATCCCGTAGGTTATGATGATCTCGTAGATCATCTTTTATTCGAGTCTTTATTCAATTGTGTATACATTTATATACGCATATGGCATTAAGGCACCCCTTTTTATGCTTAGAATTATTCACTTTTACTTTTTGGATTTCTTTTGACCTTGGCCGTAGTCTAAGGCTACATTGTTTTCTTTCGAATTATCTTTCTGACTTCCTGACTGCTAACGTTAATTACACGTCGGGTTGCCCTACACTTACCGTTACCCGGTTCTTACCTATACTTCTTTACGTTCCATTACCCGGGTTCTTTTATTTTAATGTTTTTAACGCCTATAACTCCTTTACATAGGTTTATTAATGTTTCGCACTTTTATTTATTCGGTTCGCGCTTACTTACTTTAGCAAGTGTCATCTTTTATTAAATTCGTTTGACTTGTTCGTGTGAAAATTCATCACTTATGATTGTCAAACTTCAATCTTTGTTCGACCCGTTCAACTTTAAAATAGTTGAACATGATTTATCAAAACTTCTATTTGCTTCATCTTGTCGTCTTTTAGTCATGACCCAAAACCCGAGTCTTTTTACTTTCCATACGTGTTCCTGTTTCTCAGTCTACGCATGCGTTTAATTCTTCACCCATCAACCGGGTTTTTTACCGAAATCGTTATCATTGCACCCCTCCCGGTATGCATTAAGACTTCGTTTCGATTTACTTGGTCATCTTAGCGAAATCCGTCGCTTTTATTCGACCATGTCTTTTATCTATTTATTTATATTTATTATTATATTTTTTTATGTGACCACCATTGGCGGCCTCACTAATTATGAATGACGATTATCATCGTTGTCCTTGCTTTACTATGACTAAAGTTAACAACCTTGATTATCTTTTTCGTGTGGGAAACACCTTTGTTTTTATGACCCGACGGATCATCTATACTTTGGTTTTACTCGACCATTTTGTTCACCATGGCCCTTTCGTCCAAGATGACTTATTTTCGTGAATTTTATTTTGATCATTCATTTATATCATCATTTACTTTAATCCATGTCCCTTCTCTCGGGCTTATTATCCTAATGTAATACGCTTCCGTCACCCGGCTGTGCATTTACATTATTGTCAACTATGTTGTTCATTTGTTTCATTTTGGTACTTTTTTTTATTTGTCTCATTCACCCCGTCCTTACTACATCGGATGTAAATATGTCCATCATAAAAGTTCATGGTACCACGTGTTCACTACTTACTTGGCCAGAGTAAGCGATCAACACCTGATATACATGACCTTTTATAATTTTCACATTACACCCCATGTAATAACGCCTCTATTTAATTTTCTTGGAATTAAAATTATGGATAGGTATTCTATTCAGGTTTTCCAAGCTTTTAATTTACATATGCAACAATCATTCTCTACATGTTTGTTGCATATTGCTATTTCTACGATTAAGTTTAAAATGTGCACCTGGTAATGCTTGCCATAACGGGCTTCTTTTGCCGTTAACCTTATTCGCGGTCGTTACGCGATTTAGTCCTTGGTGAGCATGCTCCTCTTGTCATACTTCGGACCGTTCCTCCATCATATTCGTAATTTGTTCAACTCTTGTCATCTTTAAATGCAAGTGTCCTTCAATTAAGACATTCACAAAAGTTAGTAATGTCAACTTTACTAAATGCCCGTATCATAATACTAGGCATTTCTACTATATGTGTCAACGCACGAAATTTTGTTAGTTGTATCTATCATTTAATTGGGGTAACATGTATTACACGATAACCCTATGTGTTGTTTACAACACTTTAATACGCTAAATGATTAACATACATGCACTTACCGGATTTGCGATCAAGCCTAGAACCGAACACCAATCTTTATTAAGAGCATAAGGTTTAAGTCCAAGCATAGTTTTCCCAGCATACTTGAATCTCTTAAACCAAGGCTCTGATACCAACTTGTAACGCCCTTATTATTATTTTATGTTTTTCGTATAATTTAAGTTCATAATCATGTAATTACAGTCACAATTACAATGAAAATACGGGTTTGTTAAAAACTTTTACAATTTAAAGTGATACAACATAATGTGATTTAATTCGCCGTTTTAGAATAACGACGAAACAACATTGCGGAAGCTTCGTTTAACGTGTGTTCGGTTCTTGCTCGATGCTTGAACTTCATCCGGGACTCTCGACATTCACCTGTGATCAAAACCAACTTAAAAGTCAGTTTTGATAATTAAATAACTAGTAGAACAAGGAAATTGGGTCGAATAATCAAATTAAACAAGGAAATCAGGAAATTCCAACATTGATATCCTGAACCAGAAACAAAGACTTGAAACTGGCCTCCACCGTAACTTACGGTGGGCACCGTAAGTTACGGTGGCCCCTGATATAAAATACCCCCACCGTAAGGCAGGAGGTAACTGCCGTAATGATTTCAGCCCCCACTGTAACTTACGGTGCCCACCGTAAGTTACGGTGGCCCCTGTATCAGACACTCCCATTTTGCCATTTTTGACACGAAAACTTTTGTATCTTTCAATCCGCTTGTCCGTTTGACCTACCGTTTCTTCCTACATGATTGTAATTTGATCCTCCATCATATGGAGTTAAAATCCAACATCCTACATAATAAATTTTGAGACTTCTAAGCCTTTGACTCCTTGTCGTTTTACCGAATTTTAACACGTTTATTCATTTTATCAAACAACCATATTTGTTTAATCCTTATTTCACATGCACCTCTTCAAATTAATGTTATCTACCGTGTTAGGTCCTAATCACAGGTTTCTCACACAATCTAAATACGTTTTCACTCGTATGCTTATTTTGACCCGTTAAGGGTATTTAAGCACTTTAGAACTTGAACTCGCTTTCATACATTACTAGCATCTTATTCCTACATTTCTTATCAAGTAATCTTCCACCACAACTATATGTGTGTTGGATTTAATGCGGATATCTATATGTTCCGAGTTTTACCTCTCGGATTATCATTTTTTGGCAAAGACTCATATAAAGTCATTCGACCCAAGAATTTACATCTTTCACTATCTTTTCTTATTCTAAGCGTTTATTTAATCATAAAACTCGTTTCCGAACCACTTGTAACGGTCGTTCGTTCGAATTAGCTTACAAGGGCAATTTGCTCAATTTTCATCCTTCTTTTACTACAAAGGAACTTTTAAAATACTTGTTTGACCCAAAATCCGACCTTTTAACTATAATCTTGTTTATAAACCCATGTGCTTCTAAAACACCATAATCATAACTCAATTTATTCGGTTTACCTAAAAGATAACCGAATAACTATATTTTAACCTTGTCTAACTCTTATAGAATCTCAAGTTCCACATGATGAGTTGAATCATTATACATACCTGGCTCGGGTAAATATATTGACCCATTTCGATACCTTGCCTTAGTAGCCGCTAAGCAATAGCGATGTACGTATCCATTTGATATTTATTCCTATAAACATGTAACTTGACAAACCATTAGTCGATATTGTCAAAGGGTGATAATTTCACCTTTTGACCCGTTTATTTTCCTAGTGATCTTCGTCACTTCAACTAAATTCAAATTTCATGTATTATGCTGATTTAAATTCTACTAGCAAAAATACGAAATCAAGCATAACGTAACGGAATCATAGTTACGTACCTTTTAAGCATCATTTTTCAAACGCGTATTTCCACCGGCTTGTCCACTTGACGATCCGGATTCCTCGCCTAAAGAGTTCAATTCACAATCCATTTAGAACCCTTTTTATAAGTCTTAACGCACAATTTGCCATATCCATCAAACATGCGTTTTTGTCCGATTTTCAACATTTATCTTTCCTTTAGGCATTTTAACGAACACCTAACGGGTATAATTTTACATAATTAAAACCAAGTTCATAACTTGATATTTTTGCCCAATATAAACATACATATCGATCCCATTATGTCAAGCATGCATACTAATCTCATAATCATTTCATAGTAATCAAGTAACACCACTTTTGGTAGTCATGATTCTTGCATTCATCTAAATTTTACAAAACCCATTTAACTTATAAATGGATTATCATGAATTTCATAGATTATCCACTAATCCAACATGTTATTGACTAGGGTTTACTCCTAGACATCATATTACTTCAAGATTCATCCATGCATGACATATTTAAGTTCGATTTCAGTTTCTCACAATTAACCTAGAATTCAAGATGAATCAAAACATCACAATTTTACATACCTTATGATCCTTTCAACTAGGTGATCATGAATTTGTGCTTGAAATTCGATTTAGACTTGATTAGAGGCTTCAATTTGTGAATTTTGTGAGGAATTTAGGGTTTGAAGAAAACCCCTGTCGCCCCCTGCTTCTTGATCGACCAGACACCCCCAAAGTGGGTGTTTGTTGTGTTTTAAATTTTGTTTTATGTTATTAAGTTTCAAATTTAACAACATAGGCCCCTCAACTTTTGTTTGGTTTATAACTTGAATATTTTGTTCTTTCACTTAATTACAAGACTTGTACTAGGTTATTTATTTCCTAGTTATTTATCTTGTTCAAAACCCGTTTTATTTTAAGTCCCGTTAAATCTCGGGCCTTTTATATACTTTGCTTTCTCAAAGTATTTCCCATGCTTTTAATTAATATTAAGTTTATTTATTTAAATTCCTAATACTTACCAGGTTAATTTTTACCACTAACGGTATTTTACCCGTCATTACTATTAACGCGGTTTGATTACCAAACCCGTTTTTGGGGTGTTACACAATACCCACTGGTATTGGATGGTGGGGGTGCGAATAGCTTGATCCCCTCATATGTACACTACTATTAATACATTAACCCGGCTAATTGGGATTGTATCCATGCTGACTCAAACCACTTAGCCTAGGGTAACGTCACCTTCAAAAGAGGGGCCTACCACATTACGAATTAATAACTTAATTAATTATCTTTCAATATTCCGACCCTTTGGGATTGTATCCTTGCTGACTCAAACCACTGGGTTGAGGGTAACGTCTCCTTCAAAAAAGGGGCATACTACTATAACTAAGATAATCTCTTAAAAAGTGTAAAAGTGCGGAAATCATCAAAGGTTACATTAAAGGCGAGTCGGATCCAAGTGATTCATCTTGTCTATCTGTTTTTATTTTATTTTATTTTTCAGCATTTTAGTTTTTATTTTCATGTTTAAAACCTTTTCTAAAACTTTTGATTTGATTAGCCGTTGAGGATAAACCGGTACTAAAAGCTCTTGTGTCCTTGGACAACCTCGATATCTTACCAACGCTATACTACACTCACGATGGGTGTACTTGCCCATATGTGTGTTTAGTGTTAGTAAAATATCGTGTTTTATAAATTTAAAACTTGACAAAGTGTTAAAAAGGGCTTAAAATATCAATAAAAATATATAATGCTACACACGCATCAAGTTTTTGGCGCCGTTGCCGGGGACACAAGGATTTTAAGAAAGTTAGGAATCAACTGCCTAATTGTTTTTCTTATTTTTCTGTTTTTTTAGGATTTTTTCTAGATTTTTCAGCTTCTGCAGACTGCAGCACGGGGCCGTGCCCGCTGAACACGCCCCCGTGCCCAATCTTTGGTAATGACAATCCTGTTTTAAGTCAGACAGTAGCTGAACACGGGGCCGTGCCCACTGAACACGCCCCCGTGCCCAAGCTTCAGATACTGAAAACAGAACCGTAAGATCCCGACGGTTGGTAATTTCTGACACAAACATGAGTGATACTGATCATTTTTACTTTCACTCCTCTTATGGTACGTGGGGTCAAATATGTGGCGGATCTCATGAAGATTTAAAATGTTATTTTTTAAATTACATTCCCCACTATATAGACCCATCGTTTTTATGTAGCCTTAAGATGGGCGAAAGTAAAAACAATCCCTGTCTCTCCCTCGAATACTCTCAATCGTCCCTTCTAGATGAGATGATTCTCGAAGAATTATTTCAAATGGAAGAACTAATTCTCCAATTGATAAAAGAACTTGAGATGGAAATAACTAATTCATCTCAAGACTACGATCAAGGAGAATTATTGAGATCGCATTCGGATTATAACAACATCGTTGCTCCCGAAATCACCTCTAACTCTTGTGAAGACTTGAGCGATAGTGGTCCCTGTGTCGATTGTGTCGTGAAGGACTCCCCATCAGTTTCCGTCGATGCATACATAGACCTGAGCGATTCGACATATACCTTCTTTAACTAGAGCCCGGATAAGGGAAATAAATGTTGGTCTTGCACACCGGTATTTAGCTTAGGAATCACCCTTTCCGATAACCTCTTGCGTTCTTGTCTAAATCTAGGGAAACTTAGGTATCTCAGGCACTTCGGTGTTGTTCCGTCCAGTAAGGAACCACCGTATCCGGATAAATTCTTTAAAATAAGACATAACTTCATAAAAACCTCTAGCCACGGGGCCGTGTCCAGGTCAATACGCCCCCATGTCCACCTAAAGATTCTCGTCTGACTTTTAAGTCAGAATACGGACAAAAAGTGTCAGAATCTTGTCTGCACAAGGGGCCGTCTCCAGTCGACATGGGGCCGTGTCCAGCGTGCTGTCGTTTTCTATAAATGCAGCAAGATTCCTGCACTCTTGGACCCATTCCAAAGACAAAAATCTGGTGGGATCTTCACATATACCCTATAAGGTATATTCTATAGAAGGTTCTCAACAACCATCTTGTCTTTTCTACTTTTGTCTATTGCCTTCTTCTTCATTTTCTCTTCACAACCTCCATTAAAACTTGAAATCTCCATGTTTTCAAGCTTTATTGTGATATTTGTTAGGTTTTCATTCAAGGAATCTTGTCAAAAATAAGTTCTACAACGTTGTTTTAAGATATTTCTGCTTAAAAATGCTTCAAAAGTCAAAAAAATAATTTAAAGCTCAAAGATTCCTTGTTTCAAAAACCTGCATATAGGTGGCCACGGGGCCGTGCTCAGCGAGCACGGGGCCATGGCCGGAGTACTGTTTCATTAATTTGAAATATCTTTCGGTTTGTTTTCTTAGAATGTCAAGCAGAAATAGCAGGAAGGGTTAAAAGGTTAAAGGGCTTAAAACCCGGGAACTAAGGTGAACAACAAAAAGAACGTGAACAGTAATCAGTCACTTCACTGATTGCTTAAATAACTCTCCCACAGCCGCAAAAGCAAAGCATTTACACAGGGAGTCCTCTTTTATCCGCAGGTCCAAACGCTTCAACCCCTAAAAGGGTAAGTCCCCCACTGCAAGCCGAATTCACTAGTCAAAGGTTTCTCCTTTGAGAAACCTCTTTCCCTATAAATGACACTTCATTGAATACATTTCAAACATTATGGATCAGCTCAGATCTCCCTGGATCTCTGATCTTCCTTCTTGTCTCTCGAGAACTTGTTTTACACAAGTCTCTCTTCTTCATTCCAACACACACAATTTACTTGCTCTTGCATCCAAGGCTGAACATCCTTCAGCCGAGGATCCTAAGTAAATAGCAAACATAACTAGTGAACCTCTTTCCACGTCTTGCAAACGTGGGGGACCCCGCGACCTGCGTTAGGCAAACTTCAACCCTTGAAGCCTTTTGCCTAACTAGTCCGATCACTACCTCAGGTCTCATTCTCGTTGTAACAACAGACGATAAATCACAACATGTTGGTGATCGACATTTAAAAGGCGAAACAAATTTATGGCCAATCATTGTCATAATCTAAATTGATTTATACTCTAAAACCTCTAAATACAAATAACAGTCTTTTGAAAATCTGCAACAAAAGGAATACAGTCAACATCTTCTTATATAAAGTCTACCAAACCCAAAACTCCATTGAAGAGTAAATCTACGACTCTATACAAACTCTAAAAAAACCCAAAACTCCGTTGAAGCAAAGCCTGCTCAACAGATTCTAACAGTTTTCCTACTAGCCAATTCATTAAAGTAGTACTTGATGTGGGGTAAAATACACATATTTGTCCCGTGTAAATTGTATAATTTTTGTATAAGTTTTATTTGTTTTTATTTAGTTTAGTATTATATTATATTATTTTGTGTTTTGGCAGGTTCTGGTGCAAATGGAGCGAAAACGAGTAATAGAGAAATAACCAGCTAGTTGGGCAGAGTAGGACACCAGTGACCGAATTAAAATTATCGCTATTTTCCTTGAGTGGGTCGAGCCCGCTATCTCTATATTTTAAGAAGGGCAATATGAATTATAGAGTTCATATATATAGACGTGCATATATGAAGCCGGTTATTAAAAGAAAAGAAAAGGACTTAACGTGAGTGAATTCTGAATTGGTTTTGGGTGTTGACCAAAAGAAAAGAAGGTTGACCGCATGGTCATTTGTTTGTGTTTGGGCTGAGTTTATATTGCAACAAAGGCCGGCCCACTTGATGGAATTAAATCGCTAAAAAGGCCATGTGTGTTTGAGTTGAATTATGATAGTTGTGTTATATATAGAGACGAACGACTGTACAAGGAAATATATATATATCATTCATAGGCTACGGCTGGAGAAAAGGGCGAAAGACGAGGAGATATATTGGGGTTGAAGATCAAGAAGCTTGGAACTCAAGGGATTACGGTTTTAGCTTACCGGGTTCTTTTATTTTCTAGTTTCTTTTATTCTATGTCAATAAATTCTTTATTTGAACTTTGTTTATTTGTTTTTAAAACCATGGTTCTTGGCTAAACTTTTAAGCCACCTAGACTTAGTTGAATGGATTGATTAATGTTTTTACCGTTTTCGTTAATTGCATGAATATTATGGATTGATTGTGTTTAGTAGAAGGTTTGTTTTATTGATTTGATGCACATGCGTACTTTGATTTTGTTTATTATTGTCATTTGCTTCGTATGATTCTTATTGACGGTCTATATCACAACATAGAGTCATGCTAGGGTTTAGATCTTGGTGAGTGTCTATATCACATAATAGATCTTAATTCTTTAGGGTGGAATTGGGCAATAACCCCTAGAAGTAATTGTTAGTAATTTGCTAGGTTTTAGTGTTCTGCTAGTCCTAATACCTGGAAAGTGAGGGGCTATTGATAGGTCTTACCCGACGAATTGCTTTAGATAGTCCTTGGAAAAGGTTGTGTCTTAGTTGCCCCGTCGGTTTATTAGTCTATCAAGTCAAGTTAATTAACTCAAACTACCCTAGATCTATTATTGGAAAAGAGTAGGTCGACATTAGGGTACTTACACAATAATTAGACAACTGGAAAGGGCTCTAATAACCGGTAGAGTTAACGGCCTAGGTAGTTCCACAAGTTTCTCCTTGAGAAGGGTCGAGGGGCTTAGTTGGACCTTAATAGGTTTAGTATCATATGATCCCGGTTCCATAATTCGTGCAATTAACTTAATCGGTAATCCCTTAAAAACAATCCAGGATTCTAGTCTAGGTGGTCCTTGTTACCATATAAGAATCGTCTTCATCTTCTTTCGTATTTAGTCTAGTTTTAGTTAATTAATTAGTTTAAATAGATTTCCTTAGATTTTCCGTAACCCCCCCTAAACAATTAAACAGTTTTAGTCGTGTCTGTCAGAGTCTATTAGAATCTAGTTTACGTGATACATAGAGTCTCAGGGTTCGATACTCGGACTTGCTTAAGCTATACTGCATTCACCGGTACACTGGTTGTGTGGTTTAGTTTTAGATCGAGTCTAAGTTTATAAATTTAAAACTTAGAGTGTCTAATTTAGGGTTAAAATTAGTTAGTTTAATTAGACCACTTTTAGTACATCAAGTTTTTGGAGCCGTTGCCGGGGACTCTTGGCGATTGCGTTTATTAGCTTTGATTAGACCTAACTGAAAAATACGTGCTACTTGTATAGTTGTGTATTTTTTTTAGTTAGTTTTCTTTTTTTTTTTTTCTACCTTTTTCTGCTCTTTCTACTCTTTTAATGGCAGGTGATCCTATTGACCTGGATGTCTCTGATGATGAGTCTTATCCCACCGAACCAATATGGGATTTGTCAGATGAAGAGGATGAGAAAAGTGAGGATGAGCTGTTTTGGGATAGAGAATTTGCGGATGAGTTAGAGGGTTTGCCTATAGATAAAGAAGTAGGTACGTTTGATCCGGAGGGTGACCTTGCATACTTAGAAGCTTTACTTGCAAGAAACCCAATGACATACATCAAACAAGAAGAAGGGGTGGTGGAAGAGGAAGAACACCACAGCTGGCCCGTGGTACTGATAGAGAATGCGAGTAAAAGTTCAAAACCACGGGAGAAGGCAATGAGAAGAACACCTGGGATCGTGATTCGGTGGCTCCTGCCAGGTAAGTTCAAATTTTGGTGTTCTAACCCGTTAAAAATTTTAAAATCATTTTATAATTCCACCACAAATTTTTTAAATGTTTACGAGGAACGGGTGGAATTAAATGGGTTAGACCGAGTTCAGATAAAAGAGAAACCTCCTGATTAAGTTCAAGTATGGGGAGGTTTTGTAGAGTTTGTATAGAGTCGTAGTTTTTGTATATTGAGTCTTAGTAGTTTTTGAGTCGTTTTTTTTAGATTCGGTACTGCTTTGGGTCTTGTTTTGTTGTGATTGGGCAGGTTTGGATTGTACCACCCGTACTCAATCTCCATTCGGGTGATTTCGGAGCTGCCTTATTGATATAACCCATGTAGACTAGGCAACGATCGCGAAGGAAATGCTATACGATCGTTCGTTGGATTCAAGACTCGTATGGCTGGCACTGACTTTTGTCCTAACCAACTAAGTCTTTTCCAACTCTCTCTGTATTTTATTTCTTTCTTATTTATTTTTCGTTTCTGTCTCTGCATTGGGGACAATGCAAATCTCAAGTGTGGGGATGAGTAACTGCTTTTTAGGTTAGTTTGAGTCATAAAAAAATTAAAAATACAAAAAAAATTTAAAATTTTAAAAAAATCAAAAAAAATTGAAAAATCAGAAAATGTCCTTTGAAATAAAGAAGTTTGCAAAATTAATACGGAAAATGATAGAAAAGATGGGTTTTTGTTCGGGTTCAAATAATGATAATAAGAGATTAAATAAATCGAGCTTGTGTCTAGTTTGGGATATGTGAATAGGCCAGGTTTGGTTTTAGGTTCCTTTTATTTAATATTACCTTAATTGTCGGTCTACTAGTGGGTTCTCGCCTGGGAAATATGGGAAATTGAAACCATCAATAAGAGTATAAGGAACACCGTTATAGGTTAAAACCGTTAGAATTTTTGATCGAAAAAAAGAGAAAAAAAGATGAGCTAGAAACTGAATGAAAGTAGCGCAGGCCTATGTAATCTGGGTTGGGGATAGTGACTCTACAACCGGATTACCTCTAGGGTGTGTGAAATCGAACTTGCAAAGAAAAGAAAAAAAGTACCGAAGCCTAAGTAATCCGAGTTGGGGATAGCGACTCTATAGCCGGAATGCCTCTTGGTTAGGGAAAGCAACGTCTAAGCTCATAAAAGAAAGAAAAAAAAAGAATAAAAAGAAAGAAAAATGCTGGAAAAGAAAAAAAAATTGTTTTAAATTCTCTTGGTTTTGATATAAGACGGTTGAGAATTGGTCCGGTGATCGTTCTTTTTGTTCTATAAGCTTGAGGCGGGATTAGGTGGACTGTAGCTTCTAGCGTGAGACCCTAGTTAGATTGACCGCACTTAAACTAAATTCGCATGATAAGGGGCTTAGAACCGGATTTGGGTTTAAAGGGACAGACATATTTGCAATCGCGGCTAACACAAGCTTTGGTTTTAACAAGTATAAATAAGTTTTTGACCCGAGTAATTATTTGTCTATGATTCCGTTGCATAATTCTTTTTCGGGGACGAAAAAAGGGTTAAGTGTGGGGATATTTGATGTTGGGTAAAATACACATATTTGTCCCGTGTAAATTGTATAATTTTTGTATAAGTTTTATTTGTTTTTATTTAGTTTAGTATTATATTATATTATTTTGTGTTTTGGCAGGTTCTGGTGCAAATGGAGCGAAAACAAGTAACAGAGAAATAACCAGCTAGTTGGGCAGAGTAGGACACCAGTGGCCGAATTAAAATTATCACTATTTTCCTTGAGTGGGTCGAGCCCGCTATCTCTATATTTTAAGAAGGGCAATATGAATTATAGAGTTCATATATATAGACGTGCATATATGAAGCCGGTTATTAAAAGAAAAGAAAAGGACTTAACGTGAGTGAATTCTGAATTGGTTTTGGGTGTTGACCGAAAGAAAAGAAGGTTGACCGCATGGTCATTTGTTTGTGTTTGGGCTGAGTTTAAATTGCAACAAACGCCGGCCCACTTGATGGACATTAAATCGCTAAAAAGGCCATGTGTGTTTGAGTTGAATTATGATAGTTGTGTTATATATAGAGACGAACGACTGTACAAGGAAATATATATATCATTCAGAGGCTACGGCTGGAGAAAAGGGCGAAAGACGAGGAGATATACAGCATCGAACAGAATCAGGGACGAACGGGCAAGAAGGAATTATTGGGGTTGAAGATCAAGAAGCTTGGAACTCAAGGGATTACGGTTTTAGCTTACCGGGTTCTTTTATTTTCTAGTTTCTTTTATTCTATGTCAATAAATTCTTTATTTGAACTTTGTTTATTTGTTTTTAAAACCATGATTCTTGGCTAAACTTTTAAGCCATCTAGACTTAGTTGAATGGATTGATTAATGTTTTTACCGTTTTCGTTAATTGCATGAATATTATGGATTGATTGTGTTTAGTAGAAGGTTTGTTTTATTGATTTGATGCACATGCGTACTTTGATTTGGTTTATTATTGTCATTTGCTTGGTATGATTCTTAGTGACGGTCTATATCACAACATAGAGTCATGCTAGGGTTTAGATCTTGGTGAGTGTCTATATCACGTAATAGATCTTAATTCTTTAGGGTGGAATTGGCAATAACCCCTAGAAGTAATTGTTAGTAATTTGCTAGGTTTTAGTGTTCTGTTAGTCCTAATACCTGGAAAGTGACGGGCTATTGATAGGTCTTACCCGACGAATTGCTTTAGATAGTCCTTGGAAAAAGTTGTGTCTTAGTTGCCCCATCGGTTTATTAGTCTATCAAGTCAAGTTAATTAATTCAAACTACCCTAGATCTATTATTGGAAAAGAGTAGGTCGACATTAGGGTACTTACACAATAATTAGACAACTGGAAAGGCCTCTAATAACCGGTAGAGTTAACGGCCTAGGTAGTTCCACAAGTTTCTCCTTGAGAAGGGTCGAGGGGCTTAGTTGGACCTTATTAGGTTTAGTATCATATGATCCCGGTTCCATAATTCGTGCAATTAACTTAATCGGTAATCTCTTAAAAACAATCCAGGATTCTAGTCTAGGTGGTCCTTGTTATCATATAAGAATCGTCTTCATCTTCTTTCGTATTTAGTCTAGTTTTAGTTAATTAATTAGTTTAAATAGATTTCCTTAGATTTTCCGTAACCCCCCCCCCCCTAAACAATTAAACAGTTTTAGTCGTGTCTGTCAGAGTCTATTAGAATCTAGTTTACGTGATACATAGAGTCTCAGGCTCGATACTCGGACTTGCTTAGGCTATAATGCATTGACCGGTACACTTGTCGGTTGTGTGGTTTATGTCACACCCTGAATTCCATGTGTCACTGGTGGGCCCGGTGGGGAGTATCGTGACGTGGTTGGCAACATAATAGTCAAACAACACAACATTTAAATGCACAGCGGAAGCAATTGAAAGATATATTTCAACTGAATATAATTGTAATATCGTGTATCACAACAGTCGAAAAATAATCCACAGAAGATCGAAAATAAATAGGAAACAGTAGTTCAACAGACGTAGGCATCTTAAGCTTGCGAGACTCTTTATTGATGCTAAGGAGAAAATCCAGCCTATTACGAGTAGTACCTGCATTTAATCTTTTTGGGAAAATACGTCAGTTTACACTGGTAAATACAATCAACTGACTCATTTTGAAAAATGATTAAAAATTGATTTGGATGCACGTGGCATAAACATTTTATAACTTGGGATAATCATTTAAATATATAATCTTGTAAAAGAATTACATGTTCCTTATGCGTTCAGTAGCCCGGATCGTGCCGGGTTAAAGATCAATAGACACACCACATAATCTATTTATGCACTGACGAGTGTACGCCTACACTCCGCGCTTAGGTCGTGGCCATTTCGTAAAATGATGCCAAGGATATCCGGGACATGGTCATTAACCCCCCAAAGGCTTTAAGTAAACAAAACAATTTAAACGGGCCGATCAAATTATTCAATTAACCACCAAACGATGGAATATTTGATGCCCGACCAAGCGGTATTTTATATACCGTAACCCAAGCCCGTATAGCGAAAATAAGTTAAAAGTATTTACCTGAGCAAAGTAATAATCACAATAAGCAAATGCAAGTAGCTTTTACTGGTCCTCCTAATCTGGAACGAAGGTTTATAATAACCTATTAGAATCCTAACGGGTCTTTAGTTAAGCTTAAGCTTAGACCGGTTAGTTTCAAAGATACGGTTCGTACGCATGATTAAGCGAAGACCGGATAGAATGTGATTTAGACCCGACAAGTTTGAAGGCTTGCTAAATATGGGTATTTCATACACATTCTGGATTTTGAGATAAAACCGATAAGGTTTGACCCGTTTCGGCTAATTTATGTAAACTAGTTACATAAGCCGAACCGTACGCGCAAGAGGCGTAACGGGTAATCATAAGGGTCCTAACCAGGTTTCCTAAGTTAATATGCCTCAAATATGTTGTGATATCAGTAGGATACCTTCCATTATGCCCAAAACGAATTTAAACACAAACTATGCCCCGTAGGGGTAATTTGGTCATTTAAAAGGTTATAAAAGATCCTGAGTTACAGGTCTGATGTAATCAGCAAAAATACTTAATTTAATAAGTTATAATAGTAGGGTAAAGTATATATGTGAAATTTATCAATTATAACCATACTATGCACGGTAGGGGCATTTTGGTAATTTCACATAAGCCGAAAAGCTCAAAACTGAAGTCTGAGTTTAACAACCTTCGCTTACTATTAAAATATTATAATTTATCTAAAATATCAGTAGGTATCAACCCTTGTATGTTTAAAATAGTTCTAGCACATACTATGCGTTAAAACGCTTAAAAAGGCGATTAAAAGCCATTTTCGGGTTCTATACATAAAGCTGATATTTTTATTATTACAGAAGGCTTAAAATAATTTATTTATCATTTAAAATTAGTAGCAAAAGGTTTGGAGTCAATTAGATATGTAAAACTCATTTTATAGCCCGTAAGGGCAAAACCGACAATTACCGGATTAAGCATATGACTATAAGTTATGCTCAGCCAAAAATTAATTAAAAAACTTCAAAAATCCCAAAATAATATATTACATCAGTGGGTAAGAATTTTGATATCAAAAAGTGAGTTTAAATAGGCTATACGCTAATTACGCCGTTTAATAAACATAAAGCTTTCAATTTACGCTAATGAGCATAACTCTTATTCTACATCTCAAACTGATGTCAAACTTTGGGTACAAGTTTATATATCAGTAACTAAGGTTTCTACTCTTTTACATTTTCAAAAACCACGCTTTATGGTGAAAAGGGCATAATGGTCAACCTATAGGCAATTAACGGAATCATGCATATTAATCGGATAACTAATGATCCGAGGTGTATAATCACAGAGGGTTATACTAGCATGTAACCTGGTCCTAAGCAAGCTCTAAGGCAATTCCAATTCATACTAAATCGGGTCAGAACTGAAGTCAAAGCAAAAGTCAAAGTTTTGCGACTTTCGGTTCCGAACTGGGTCTAAACAGAAAATTGTCGGGTTGAACATGTTTAGACATGTTCTTACACTAATTACCAAGTTATATTAATGATCAAACAGGTTGTAGGGGTCTACATTGCTAATTATGCATAATTTAGAAATTAAGCATTCTGTTGACTTTTTAATGACAAGTTTGACCCGACATTTGACCTAGTTAGAGTGGGAATCAGAGGGTGCCCTTTTAAGGGTTTATTGCCCACATAGTTACCAACTTATAACTACTTTCAATTTGACTAATCACTGGACCATTAGTGATTAATCTTGAAGTCCACCGTTAATTACGACGGTTTGACTTTTAAGCTTAAACTAAGCAAAAACTTAACTAAGAAAGGTTAAGCATACTTACCGAAGTCCTATGCTTGATTAGTGATCACTTGAGCCTGCTTTGGAGCTCCAGAATTGATCAGAAATGCTGAAGGAAGGTGTGAAGAATTGGTTGCAACCTTGGCCCTTTATATAGTGCTCAAGAACTCATGGATCATTGACACACAAGTCTAACCAAGGCCATGGATCACTTCCAGATGTCCCTAAGTGTCTAGGGGTTGCCTAGGGGTCATGCAAGATGTGGAAAATTGTTCATAAGTCGATTAGTTTGCAAATGGAAGACAAGAACCCAAAGTTTTCGGACAGACAGGCCTTCGCGGCACGCGTAGCCCCCCCCCCCCCCCAGGGCCTTCGCGTGGCGCGAAGCCTCATCTGATCAAATCTTTAACTTTTGATTTTTATGCTTTGGTCCTTGGCTCTTGGAAACTTTGGTACGACTTTATTTCTTACACTTTGAACCCTCCAAATTGACTTATAAGGACTTTAAGACATTTAACCACTTTGTTTAGCCCTCGGTTAACTTTATTGTTACCCGAAAAGTCATAACTTCAACGTTGACGCTTTAACCCCTTGTATACGAATTTGATCATAACTTTCTCATACGATAACAAAACTTTATGAAATTTATATCGTGCATTCTAGTGAGCATAATTAACCGTTACAAAGCTTCGGGTTTGTTAAAAGGTCACTCAGGGGTATAACTTAAACATGTTGACACATTTAACCCCTGTAGTTTGTAATCTCTTACTTTCTTTCATATTTAGCTTCGTATGATCCATGATTTATTCGTTTAAAGGTATGAGCATCATGTAGGGTTAATGTACAATATATTTATTCACTGTTGACATTTAGAATCCGTATATTCACATACTTTCCATGATTGTCAACTTTAATCCCTTTATAACATTCTTTCACACGTTCAAACCTGTGACACGTGTCAATACATTATAGGACGTGAATTTTCGAGGTGTTACATCCTCACCCCCTTAAAAGAAATCTCGACCTCGAGATTTACTGAAACAAATAAGGGTACTTTTCTTTCATCGTGGATTCAACCTCCCACGTATACTCGAGACCTCTACGGGCATCCCATTTGACCTTTACAATAGGCACATGCTTCCTTCGAAGCTTCTTTACCTGTCGATCTTCGATCAACACAGGTTTTTCAACAAACTTTAAGCTCTCTTCTATGTGCACATCTGTATGTGGTATGACCAGTGATTCATCAGCGAAACACTTCTTCAGATTGCAGATGTGGAATACATTGTGAATACCACTGAGCTCTTCAGGTAAGTTTAACTTATAGGTGACTGATCCGATACATTCGATAACCTCGAAAGGTCCTATGTATCTCGAGCTCAACTTGCCTTTCTTACCAAATCGCATCACTCCCTTCCAGGGTGATACTTTAAGCAACACCTTGTCACCTACTTCGAAGTTAAAAGGTTTACGCTTTAAATCTGCGTAGCTTTTCTTCATATCTCGGGAAACTTTGAGACGGTCACGAATCTGGACAATCTTGTCCGTCGTTTCAAAGACTATCTCCGGTCCTGATAATTGGACATCTCCAACCTCCGCCCAACAAACGGCTGTCCTGCACTTTCTACCGTATAAGGCCTCGAAAGGCGCAGCTTTAATGCTGGTGTGGTAGTTATTGTTGTAGGAGAATTCGATTAACGGCAGGTGGTTATCCCAATTACCACCTAAATCGATCACACATGCACGAAGCATGTCTTCCAGTGTTTGAATAGTACGCTCACTCTGGCCGTCCGTCTGAGGATGGTAAGCCGTACTAAAATTTAAACGCGTGCCCAAAGCTTGTTGGAAACTTTTCCAAAAGTGCGACGTGTATCTAGTATCTCTATCAGAGATAATAGCTACAGGTACGCCATGTAGAGCTACAATCTTATCTACGTACAATTGGGCTAACATATCGGAGCTATACGTCTCCTTGATGGGTAGGAAATGCGCTGACTTAGTCAGTCTATCCACTATCACCCATATAGTATCATTGCCTTTCCTTGTCTTGGGCAACTTGGTGATGAAATCCATTGTCACAATTTCCCACTTCCATGTGGGAAGTTCAGGTTGTTGTAGCAAACCTGACGGCTTTTGATGTTCAGCTTTGACTTGTGCACATGTCAAGCATTTAGCTACATAGGTGGCTATAGACTTCTTCAAGCCTATCCACCAAAAATTTTCCTTAAGATCCTGGTACATTTTATCAGCTCCAGGATGAACGGAGTATTTAGAACTATGGGCTTCCTGGAGGATAACATCTCGAAGTCCCCCATAAATTGGAACCCATATTCATCCATTTAATCCAAGAATTCCGTCCTTGCCCTGAGATAACTGTTCTTCAGTTACTCCTAGCTTTTCATTAGGATAGTTAGCTTCCAGCACAGCTTCCTTCTGCGTAGCTAACAACCTTTCATTCAAACCGTTCTTTATCTCAATGCTCTTGGCATTGATTCGGATGGGTTTCACCCTTTCCTTTTGACTTAAGGCATCGGCGACTACTTTCGCCTTGCCAGGATGATATCTGATTTCACAATCATAATCATTCAACGTCTCCATCCATCGGCGCTTCCTCATGTTTAAATCCTTTTGGTTAAACAGGTGCTGGAGGCTCTTGTGATCAGAATAGATCACACACTTGATACCATATAAATAATGCCTACATAGCTTTAGTGCAAATACAACATCACCCAATTCCAAATCGTGGGTGGTGTAATTCTTTTCATGCACCTTGAATTGGCGTGATGCATAGGCAATAACCTTGCCTTTCTGCATAAGCACACATCCCATCCCGGTGTGTGATGCATCACAATAAACCACGAATTCTTCGGTGCCTTCAGACAATGTCAGTACAGGAGCGTTGCTCAACTTCTGCTTCAAGATATCAAAAGATTCTTGCTGCTTGGGTCACCAGTTGAACTGAACCTTCTTCCTAGTCAAAGAAGTTAGGGGCGCAGCAATTCTTGAAAAATTTTCAATGAAACGCCTATAATATCCTGCTAGGCCTAGGAAGCTACGAATCTCTGTAGGCGTCTTTGGCTCTTGCCAGTTCATAACTGCTTCCACCTTAGCGGGATCCACTTGGATACCACGCTCACTAACCACATGTCCAAGGAATTGGACTTCTCGAAGCCATAATTCACACTTTGAAATTTTGGCGTAGAGTTTCTCATGATGTAGAAGTTTAAGAATACAGCGAAGGTGTTTCTCATGGTCAGCTTGGTTCTTCGAGTAGATAAGAATGTCGTCGATGAAAACGATGACGAATTTATCTAAGTATGGTTTGCAAACGCGATTCATGAGATCCATGAACGCGGCAGGTGCATTAGTGAGCCCAAAAGGCATCACTAGGAACTCGTAATGACCATAACGAGTCCTATATGCAGTTTTGTGTATGTCTTCATCTCTAACCTTCAATTGATGGTAGCCTGACCTCAAGTCAATCTTTGAGAAATAACTTGCTCCTTGCAATTGATCGAACAAATCGTCGATCCTGGGCAAAGGATACCTATTCTTGATAGTGACCTTATTAAGCTCACGGTAATCGATGCACAGACGCATCGATCCATCCTTCTTTTTGACAAACAAGACTGGCGCTCCCCAAGGAGACGAACTAGGTTTAATGAAACCTTTAGCTAGCAATTCATCTAGTTGTGCTCTCAATTCCTTCATCTCTGTTGGTGCCAATCTATAAGGTGCTTTAGCAACTGGTGCTGCTCCAGGGATGATGTCAATTCTGAACTCCACTTGGCTATCTGGTGGTAAACCAGGTAGATCTTCAGGAAAAACTTCAGGGTATTCAGAAATGACGGGGATGTCTTCTATCTTAGGTCCCGGCTCATCGATAGTAACCTGTGCCATGTAGATGACACAACCCTTCTTCAGACACTTAGAGGCCTTGAGCATAGTCACTTGCTCAGGCAGTCCATACCGGGTATCTCCCTGAATGGTAAGTGGTTCACCAGATGGAGTCTTGATCACCACGTGCTTCTTATCGCAGGCAATCTGGGCCTGGTTAAGAGATAACCAGTCCATGCCTAAAACGATGTCAAAACCAGCTAACTTCAAAGGAAGTAGGGACAAAGGAAAAGAATGGTTCTTAATGGATATGACACATCCATCTAATATGGTTGAGGCGGTTTCTATGGTGCCATCGGCTAGCTCCGCCTCATATTTTACTCTTAGGGTTTTAACAGGTAAATTCAGCAATTCGCAAAACTTATTATCTACAAATGACTTATCAGCTCCTGAATCAAAAAGCAGTCTTGCATAGACATTGTTTACAAGGAATGTACCTGTAATCACATTGTCATCCAGCACTGCTTCCTTTGCATCCATTCTGAAGACCCTAGCATTGGTCTTCTTTCCTTCATCAGCCTTCTTTGCGAGTTTTGGGCAATTGGTCTTAATATGCCCCTTCTCGTTGCAACTGTAGCAGGTTGCATCCTTCAACTTTTTGCAATCCAAGGTCTTGTGTTCCTTGGACTTGCATATGCCACAAGCAAAAGTTCTTGACTGAGTCTGCGAGTTTGATTCCAACCTGCACTTCCCAAAGTGTTGTTTCTTGTAGACTTTGCACTTGGGCTTTTCACCAGACTGATGCCCATCCTTCTTTGACTGAGACCCTTTCTTGTGGTCATTGCTTCCTCGCTGCTTCTTGTTTGACCTACGTGAATTGTCATCTTCACGTTTTCTTTTCTCATCATCCTTGTTCCTCAGCGATCTTTGTCTGACCGCATCCAGAGTGAGGGACAAAGATATGTCAGCTACAGATCTGAAAGTAGCTGGCCGAGAGGCCTTCACGCTTGCCTTTATTTCCGGGGCTAAACCCCCTGATAAAACGAGCTATTCTTTTTGGTTCCGGGGTCACCATATACGGAACCAACCGGGACATTGTGTTAAAGCTCGTGAGGTAAGCTTGGCAGTCAAGGTTTGTCATTACCAACGATACGAAATCAGACTCAATTTTCTCAACCTCGTGCTGAGGGCAGTAGTTTTCCCTGATTAGGGCAACAAATTGTTCCCATGACATGTTGTACAATGGGATCTTCCCAGTGGCTTGAATCAGTGATCTCCACCAGGCTAAGGCCTCGCCTTTAAACGATTGCGACACAAACTTGACTATATCCCTCTCTGCGCACCCGCTAATGTCCACTACTGTGTCCATCTCATCTAACCACATCATGCAGTCAATGGCTCCTTTCTCCCCAGTGAAATCCCTGGGCTTGCATGAAACAAAGTATTTGTAGGAGCAACCCTTGTTACGGGGTTCTTGATTTAGTACATTCTGCTGAGATGGAGCACTATGGTGGTTTGAGGAGAGTCTATCATCATCTTTCTTGGGTTCTTCCTTCTTGGAAGGTGGCTTCGAATGCGGACATGCGGTGTAGATAGGGTCCTACTTTGAGTCCCACTATATTCTTCATACTGCTGCTCTAAGGCCTTTGTAACTGCGTCGTCTACTAACGCTTTCAGTTCAGCACCCGTTATATTAATTCGGGCGTTATCATTATTCTCCACTGGGTGACTATTAATTTCATCTGAGTCAGCCATTTTAATTGAACTGTTACATAAAACAAGGACAATAGTTTATTTGGGAGTTTATTATGGAACTGTCTTTTAAGGCAATTCATTAACCACGGTAACAGAGACCATATTTGGTTAATTTATTAATCATATTTATTTAGGATTTTATCATAATTTATCCTAATTATAAAAACAATACAGTTTTATTAGTGGCACAAAAGGCCTAGTCACAAGGACATTTTTAAGTTATAAGCTATGATTTCAGAGAATCAAAGCATGTAGGTATACTGACACAACAGGCCTAGTCACAAGGACATTTATAAATTATAAGCTATGATTTCAGAGAATCAAAGCATTGAGGATTGAACCTAGTTCATTACCTTTTTCTGACAGGGAGTCATAGCTACCACTGTAATTTGTCTCATATAGAAATGAGAAGGGCCCGTAGGCATTATATTACCAATGTATGGTTAAAATATGATCATCTTAATTGATGATTTAAACCCATGATTCAGAGATCATTAAGTTGGGTTAGGAATCTTCTAAAGAATTCCTTACATGAGAATGACGTGTGATTTTAACGAATCACGTCCGCCAGGAGGGTTAACATATTTTCAGATGTTAACAGGGATCCGAATCTTTTATACAGGTCTTACCATCTTGGCCAGGTCTTTACAATGACACTCAGGCTAGGTTTCACTCTTTAAGATTCTTAATATATATTAGGCAGATCATTTATAAAAAGGAATGATTTTTGATATATTTATTTCATATGTAATATTTATGCACATAATGGCAAAAATGAAATTTATAAACTTACATCCCATTAATATTTAAAAGATTACATACTGCCCTAAACGGGTCTTTCAACATAACCATTTGCCCACGCAGGAGCTTAACTATACAAACATACCCACGCAGGGGTCTTATATAAAGACATGCCCACGCAGGGGCAGAATACAAGAAGTCATACCCACGAAGGGGCTAAAGAAACATAAGTCCAGGCAGGGACTAACACACCTATAAATGTCCACGCAGGGACTAAAAACATAAGTCCACGTAGGGACTAAACAAACAACATACCCTCGTAGGGGTTTACAGAAGGATAGACCCACGCAGGGGCAGAATACAAGGAAATTACAACAGATAATGGAAGGATTCAATGGTCCTTCTTGCTCTTCCCTTTTATTAGGCTTGTCAATCCTTGGAAGAAACTTTGTCGCTCCCTGCGATCTCTGTGAAAGTCTCGCTCGGCCTGGTCCAATCTTTGAAGAATTTCTTCCCGCTCGGGTGGGGAAAACCGTGGCGGCTGCGATTGTTGCTGTATTATAGGTCTAGCAGGTATTTGGTACCCATGAGTTGGGTACCATATTCCCCAAGGAGTTCCATACGGTCCTTCTGGGTGAAGGGCGTTGTAATTAGCCGCTACCAAGTATGGGTCGGCTTCAGCGTAATTATAGTTGGTGTGAGCTGGCTGCTCAAACGGGTTATATGTCCTAGAACCAGTGTAGGCAGGAATCGGGCTATCGAAACCCATCGGTGGTGGCTGCAGTGCAACTGGGTTTGAAGGTCCACCCATTTGCGGTTCTTCCTGTAGTGGCGGATAATGACTGCCACTTGATTGTCGAGGAGAGCTAAAATGAAAGTCCCCTCCCCGTGCAGACAAACGTGCTCCGGTTCTCCTACGCCTCGGCGGTTGCGGAGGTGCCGACTGAACTGGCGGCGGTGGAGGCAGTGGCGTGACTGCCACGAATCGTGAATCCTCAGAGGGATCCTGCTGCTGTTGCTGCTGCTGGTGAGGCGACGAATGATGCGAGGGTGTAAAATACCACTCGTACTGATTAAATCGTGCCTGGTAACTGTCTGGACCATGGTAGGGTGATCCATGAAAATACGAACCATCTGAGATCTCGATGGGATGGTTAGGGGTACCGCTTGCAGGTGCGACGGGATCCGTGTCCTCGTCCATGTCCATCGCATTATCTTCCAAGAAGTGGTCCTCCGGTCCTAATGGGTTAAAACCCACTGGTTCTTGTATATAATCTGCCGGGTTGAACCGGCCCTGGAAAATAGGTGTGGGGTTACCAAAAGAATTGTGCGAAAGGGATCGCTGAAGAGGTATGTAAGATGGTTGTGGGTTGTTGGGCTCGTTCTCAGAATGTGGCCCATAGGAGTTATGAAAAGGAGGTGTTGAACTATGTGAAACAGACCGTCTTGCGGGCTCCACATTTGTCCTCCAGTTTTCGCGAGGATCATCACTCGCGGTGGTCGAAGGAGCTCGCATGTGTGAAGGCCCGGCCTCGTGATCATTGGGGGCGGTGATCGGCCCCTTGCCTCGTCCTCTTCGTCTGAAAAATCTTGGCGGCATATTTAGACCTGTGATATATCATAAGATAACAACGAGAATATAAAATAAAAGACAAAGTTAAAAATAATTTTAAACAATCTGGATTGTTCCTATGTTCTTTGTCTAGACTCGAAAGTTTAAGATTGTGCAATTGTGTAACTGAGATTAAACACAAAAGGCTAGTGTTTAATTCACTCAGCGTTGGCTCTGATACCAACCTGTCACACCCCAAATTCCACATGTCACTGGTGGGCCCGGTGGGGAGTATCGTGACGTGGTTGGCAACATAATAGTCAAACAACACAATATTTAAATGTACAGCGGAAGCAATTGAAAGATATATTTCAACTGAATATAATTGTAATATTGTGTATCACAACAGTCGAAAAATAATCCACAGAAGGATCGAAAAAAAATAGGAAACAGTAGTTCAACAGACATAGGCATCTTAAGCTTGCGAGACTCTTTATTGATGCTAAGGAGAAAATCCAGCCTATTACGAGTAGTACCTGCATTTAATCTTTTTGGGAAAATACGTCAGTTTACACTGGTAAATACAATCAACTGACTCATTTTGAAAAATGATTAAAAATTGATTTGGAAGCACGTGGCATAAACATTTTATAACTTGGGATAATCATTTAAATATATAATCTTGTAAAAGAATTACATGTTCCTTATGCGTTCAGTAGCCCGGATCGTGCCGGGTTAAAGATCAATAGACACACCACATAATCTATTTATGCACTGACGAGTGTACGCCTACACTCCGCGCTTAGGTCGTGGCCATTTCGTAAAATGATGCCAAGGATATCCGGGACATGGTCATTAACCCCCCAAAGGCTTTAAGTAAACAAAACAATTTAATTGGGCCGATCAAATTATTCAATTAACCACCAAACGATGGAAGATTTGATGCCCGACCAAGCAGTATTTTATATATCGTAACCCAGTGTTGTAAAAGTCGCTAGGCGGTCCCTAGTCGGCCGACTGGGGAGTTGGGAGTAATCGGAGTACTCGGAGAGTACTCGGGGAGTACGCGGACATGGTAAATATAAAGAAAATTAATTGTTATATATTATTTATGTGTTAAAATAAGCATAATTCATGTCAACTGGGTATAATTTAAAATGAAACATGTTTAAAGTTCAAATATTCTGAATACAAGTCCGACTAGTCTGAGTACATGGCCGAGTAGTCCGAGTACAAGGCCGAGTAGTCCGAGTAGGCCGATTTTGACCGAGTTTGACCGATTAAAAGTCAACAAACCACGTTGACCGCCTAGACCGACTAGGCCGACTAGGCTCCGACTAGGCCGACTAGGCTCCGACTAGGCCGACTAGGCGCCGACTAGGACCGAGTACTCCCGAGGCCGACTAGTTGAGACCGCCTAGGAAGAAGTCGCCAAGGTGGAGGTCCGAGGACCGAGTACTCGCCGAGTACTCGGCCGAGGAATCCGACTTTTACAACACTGCCGTAACCCAAGCCCGTATAGGGAAAATAAGTTAAAAGTATTTACCTGAGCAAAGTAATAATCACAATAAGTAAATGCAAGTAGCTTTTACTGGTCCTCCCAATCTGGAACGAAGGTTTATAATAACCTATTAGAATCCTAGCAGGTCTTTAGTTAAGCTTAAGCTTAGACCGGTTAGTTTCAAAGATACGGTTCGTACGCATGATTAAGCGAAGACCGGATAGATTGTGATTTAGACCCGACAAGTTTGAAGGCTTGCTTAATATGGGTATTTCATACACATTCTGGATTTTGAGATAAAACCGATAAGGTTGACCCGTTTCGGCTAATTTATGTAAACTAGTTACATAAGCCAAACCGTACGCGCAAGAGGCGTAACGGGTAATCATAAGGGTCCTAACCAGGTTTCCTAAGTTAATATGCCCCAAATATGTTGTGATATCAGTAGGATACCTTCCATTATGCCCAAAACGAATTTAAACACAAACTATGCCCCGTAGGGGTAATTTGGTCATTTATAAGGTTATAAAAGAGTTTAGGTATTATCCTGAGTTACAGGTCTGATGTAATCAGTAAAAATACTTAATTTAATAAGTTATAACAGTAGGGTAAAGTATATATGTGAAATTTATCAATTATAACCATACTATGCACCGTAGGGGCATTTTGGTAATTTCACATAAGCCGAAAAGCTCAAAACTGAAGTCTGAGTTTAACGACCTTCGCTTACTGTTAAAATATTATAATTTACCTAAAATATCAATAGGTATCAACCCTTGTATGTTTAAAATAGCTCTAGTACATACTATGCGTTAAAACGCTTAAAAAGGCGATTAAAAGCCATTTCCGGGTTCTATACATAAAGCTGATATTTTTATTATTCTAGAAGGCTTAAAATAATTTATTTATCATTTAAAATCAGTAGCAAAAGGTTTGGATTCAATTAGATATGTAAAACTCATTTTATAGCCCGTAAGGGCAAAACCGACAATTACCGGATTAAGCCTATGACTATAAGTTATGCTCAGCCAAAAATTAATTAAAAATCTTCAAAAATCCCAAAATAATATATTACATCAGTGGGTAAGAAGTTTGATATCAAAAAGTGAGTTTAAATAGGCTATACGCTAATTACGCCGTTTAATTAACATAAAGCTTTCAATTTACGCTAATGAGCATAACTCTTATTCTACACCTCAAACTGATGTCAAACTTTGGGTACAAGTTTATATATCAATAACTAAGGTTTCTACTCTTTTACATTTTCAAAAACCACCTTTTATGGTGAAAAGGGCATAATGGTCAACCTATAGGCAATTAACGGAATCATGCATATTAATCGGATAACTAATGATCCGAGGTGTATAATCACAGAGGGTTATACTAGCATGTAACCTGGTCCTACGGAAGCTCTAAGGCAATTCCAATTCATACTAAATCGGGTCAGAACTGAAGTCAAAGCAAAAGTCAAAGTTTTGCGACTTTCGGTTCCGAACCGGGTCTAAACAGAAAATTATCGGGTTGAACATGTTTAGACATGTTCTTACACTAATTACCAAGTTATATTAATGATCAAACAGGTTGTAGGGGTTCTACATTGCTAATTATGCATAATTTAGAAATTAAGCATTCTGTTGACTTTTTAATGACAAGTTTGACCCGACATTTGACCTAGTTAGAGTGGGAATCAGAGGGTGCCCTTTTAAGGGATTATTGCCCACATAATTACCAACTTGTAACTACTTTCAATTCGACTAATCACTGGACCATTAGTGATTGATCTTGAAGTCAACCGTTAATTACGACGGTTTGACTTTTAAGCTTAAACTAAGCAAAAACTTAACTAAGAAAGGTTAAGCATATTTACCGAAGTCCTATGCTTGATTAGTGATCACTTGAGCCTGCTTTGGAGCTCCAGAATTGATCAGAAATGCTGAAGGAAGGTGTGAAGAATTGGTTGCAATCTTGGCCCTTTATATAGTGCTCAAGAACTCATGGATCATTGACACACAAGTCTAACCAAGGCCATGGATCACTTCCAGATGTCCCTAAGTGTCTAGGGGTTGCCTAGGGGTCATGCAAGATGTGGAAAATTGTTCATAAGTCGGTTAGTTTGCAAATGGAAGACAAGAACCCAAAGTTTTCGGAACAGACAGGCCTTCGCGGCACGCGTAGCCCCCCCAGGGCCTTCGCGTGGCGCGAAGCCTCATCTGTTCAAATCTTTAACTTTTGATTTTTATGCTTTGGTCCTTGGCTCTTAGAAACTTTGCTACGACTTTATTTCTTGCACTTTGAACCCTCCAAATTGACTTATAAGGGCTTTAAGACATTTACCCACTTTGTTTAGCCCTCGGTTAACTTTATTTATTATTACCCGAAAAGTCATAACTTCAACGTTGACGCTTTAACCCTTTGTATACGAATTTGATCATAACTTTCTCATACGATAACGAAACTTTATGTAATTTATATCGTGCATTCTAGTGAGCATAATTAACCGTTTCAAAGCTTCGGGTTTGTTAAAAGGTCACTCGGAGGTATAACTTAAACATGTTGACACATTTAACCCTTGTAGTTTGTGATCTCTCACTTTCTTTCATATTTAGCTTCGTATGATCCATGATTTATTCGTTTGAAGGTATGAGCATCATGTAGGGTTAATGTACAATATATTTATTCACTATTGACATTTAGAATCCGTATATTCACATACTTTCCATGATTGTCAACTTTAATCCTTTTATAACATTCTTTCACACATTCAAACCTGTGACACGTGTCAATACATTATAGGACGTGAATTTTTGAGGTGTTACAGTTTAGTTTTAGATCGAGTCTAAGTTTATAAATTTAAAACTTAGAGTGTCTAATTTAGGGTTAAAATTAGTTAGTTTAATTAGACCACTTTTAGCACATCAATACTCATTCGCTAAAAATAATGTATAACCCTACTACTTGTCCAAAATATGAATATTAACAATAATATAATAACAATAATATTCAAATTGTAGCAATTACATACAAAATCCATAAGTTTAGATGATTCAAAGTGTAGCCAGTACATACCAAACTTTCAAACACAACAGGTTAAAACAAACATAACTAAAAACCACAATTTTAGTCTTTAAAATAAGTTGTTTTTACTTTCCATTCAGACTTAATCCAGAATCCTTTTCAACCTCTGCTGCTGAAAAGTCTTCTGTAACATCACCAACATCCTTGCAACATATCACAAAACAACTAATGAATATTCATTCAACCTGTTATTATATTGCCAGAAATAAAGAGTACAGTTATGATTTGCAGAAAGTAACAAAAATTACATTTCCATTTCCTTACACTTTACTTGTTGTATAACAACCATCACATACTCAAGAGCTGTCATTTTAGAGATAAATTCGTTAAACTACAAAGAATAATTATTCTACATAATACATCTAAAAAACAGTAACCCTACATGGAAACAATATTCATTTAACCATAACACTAATTTATGACCAGTTTTCTAGAATCTAAATCGAAACAAAAACTGAATGAATAACAACATAAAATCATCCGAAAATTATGACCGTCTAACATATTCACCTGAAGAGGGAATAAATTTGTTGATCTCATTTATTACTATGATTCCACATTAGATACAAAGACTGTTAGTCTCATTTATTAGCATTACCTTGATTCCCCTTTTAAATACCAAAAGTCCTGATCTCATTTTTTAAGATCATTCCACAGTAAATATAAACAATAATTTGAATTCATGACTGAACATGTAAACCACCACTTACTCCAACTCTTGAATATCGCTTTTCATACTGTTAGTTTCTTTTCAAGGTCGGCCAACGAATTCAAGACTTCCACACCAAATAACAAATCCAACAAGATCTACCTGAAGAACATTTAAACAAAGTATTTTTTTAGCATACAAACCTACAGTTTGTGATAAAAAGAAAAAATCAAAGAATATGCATCCTCAATAAATTACCGTACAAAACTCAGGAACATTTATATTACAAACCTACAAAGCATAGAATCAGGAATTCACACATATACTTCTATTTTTAAACACAAACAGACATTACCTTTTCATCAATGAAGTTGAGATCCATTTTATAACATTGATTCCATTTTCGGAAGATCCTCGCTCTCATGTGCCACAAATCTTTCCCAGGAACATTTATAATAGAAACCTGTAAAGCATAGAAACAGGAATTCACAGATATACATCCATAGAATCCTTTATACACGAACGGAATAACATAAATACACCGTACCTGCTCATCAATGAAGATGAGATCCATTCTATAACATTGATTCCATTTTCAGATGATCCTTGGTCTCATGTGCCACAAATCTTTCCCAGGATTCAAATCCTTAACTGAACTAAAATTGTTAATCTCAACTAATGCTGACTTCTAATTCGGAAATCGGAATGAATTCAAATTTCAAAATACAAAAGCAGATAACAGGAGAGTGGAAATATGAAGAGTGAAATGAGAAAAAAACCTTTATATAAGAAGATGATTGACAGAAGTGAGTGAGTGACATGCATTAATTGCAAATTACGTATTCCCAGACATTTTGAATTTGAAATTACCGGCAACTAAACATCTGCTGAGGTATAGCATCATATGAACCTTCAACCGCTGTTGCTTTTAAACTATGGATGGATATGAGCAGAGGTTTTAGGAGGCAGGCTTTTAGATAGATTTTAAAATGATTTTATATATTAGGCTTTATGATGCAGTAATGACATAAGAAAAACATTGTTGGACAGTCTCTCTAACTGCTACATCAGATTTTCTTATGTCACTAAATTTTTTTGTTTTATAAAAAGTATAGATATTTACGAATGAAACATTTTCTATAATTTTTTAATATATATTAAAAGTGGTTGTGAGCGAAGGAGAGAGAAAAATGTAATATATATTGAAAAGGAGAGAGAAAAAGTATTTGTTTTTAGTGGAAATATATTGATATAGGAGTTGTTTTTTAGTGGAATGTATGTATAATTTGATGGATTGGATGTGAATGCTCTAAGAGCATTCACATCCAATCCACTAAAGTTATACATACATTCCACTAAAAAACAACTCCTATATCAATATATTTCCACTAAAAACAAGCATTCACATCCAATCCACTAAAGTTATACATACATTTCACTAAAAAACAACTCCTATATCAATATATTTCCACTAAAAACAAATACTTTTTCTCTCTTCTTTCAATTAAATAATATTATCATTACATTTTTCTCTCACTTCCACTCACAACCACTTTTTGTAACCTTTATAATATAAAAACCCCTCCTCATATAATTTGATGGTTAGGATGTGAATGCTCTTAGAGCATACGTAGTGGGGCGGTATGCAGCCCCATAGCGCCGTATGGCGCCGCTGCACACCGCCACGAAGGGCGCCATGTCCAAAAATTTTTCAAAGGCACGATAATAATCACGGCGGTATGGGGATGGTTTACAAACCTTTGACCAATCAGAAACAACCAAGCTTTTTTTTTGACCAATCAGTGCCTGAACGCGAGGGTAGAGGAGTGGCGAGTAGCTTTAGAGGGCAAGGGCCTAAGGATTAGTCGATCTAAGACTGAGTATCTACACTGTGATTTCAGTGGTGTAGCCGACGACGATGACACCCAAATCACCATTGAGGATCAATTGGTCCCGCAGGTAACTAGATTTAAGTATCTGGGGTCGTTTGTTCAAAGAGATGGTGACATAGATAGTGACGTAACTCATCGCATACAGGCTGGCTGGTGTAGATGGAGGGCAGCCAGTGGGGTATTGTGCGATAGGAGGTTCCCAACTAAACTAAAGGGGAAATTTTACAGGGTAGCAGTTAGGCCCGCTATGCTATATGGAACTGACTATTGGGCTATCAAGAAGACACAAGCGCGCAAGATGGAGGTAGCAGAGATGAGGATGTTGAGGTGGATGTGTGGACACACGAGGTTAGATCGGATAAGAAACGAGGTTTTTAGGGAAAGATTAGGAGTGGTTAGTATATCAGAGAAGATTAAGGAGGGGAGATTGAGATGGTTTGGGCATGTGAAGCGGAGGGAAATGACGGCACCGGTTAGAGTAGTGGAAACTCTTACTGTGGAGGGGAGGAGAGGAAGAGGCAGACCCAAACTGACATGGGATGAGCAGATTAGGCATGATTTATTAGAGTTGCATCTTTCTGAGGACATGGTCCAAGATAGGACTTCGTGGAGGCGTAGGATTAGGGTTAAGGATTTCTAGAAGATATCGCAGTAAGGTCTTAGGCGTTTTTTAGGGACGTAGGTTTTCTTTACTCTTTAAGGGACTTTTCCGGTGATCGTCTGCCTGTGTTTATGCCCAAATGATGTTGTATGTTATTATACTTGATTTACATTATATTGTGTCACTCTGACCACTTTCTTGGTATGGTTGACTTCTTATTTCTAGATTCTTTGACTTGGTGTGTTGGTATGCTGTTCGTTTTCGAGCCGAGGGTCTCTCTGGAAGCAGCCTCTCTATCCCTATGGACAGAGGCAAGGTCTGTCTACATCTCACCCTCCCCAGACCCTATAAGTAGCTTTGCTATTTGTGGGATTTTACTGGGTATGGTTGTTGTTGTTGTATTAAATAGGTAATGATGGGTAGGGGCTTTATGACTACGGGCTCTAGTGATATAACGCCCCATAAAGCCCCCCATGTGACGTGGCACGACACGTGTCGCATAACGCCCCACAAGGGGCTTTATGACTACGGATGGCCTTAGAACCCTTCCTTATAATAATTTTATATTTTGATATAATAATCTCCTGCTACTGAAATCAATAACTGTTCATACGCTTTCTCTTCTTCTCCTTCTTCTCCAACGATCAATCTACGTTACTTGCGGCCGTACATGACTAGGGTTTATGCTCACTCAATTCGCAATTACACCTCAATATTATCTTTCAGGTATCCTTTTCCAGTTGATGATCATATGCTTTCTGCAAATTGTTCGATCGAGCTTGATTTCTGTTTTGTTGCTTCATTTGGTAAATTAGGGTTTGTTCTTTTGTTATAGTAGTCGAAAAACGTCAACTGTGTGTCGTTCTATCCGAGAAATAATCCACATTTATGTTTTGATTATAGTTTTTATGAATGAAATGATGAGAAACATAACTAGCGTATGAACCGAAGATGTTATTTTAAATGCACTGATGACTCTAAATAATGAATCATCAGACTATCAGAGTATCCAGCATGTGACTGTTCATATATTTATTTTTCACAATATTATTTGACCATTTGAGTGTATAGTGTTTATGATATCAAACAGATGTTTTCAGAGAAATGCGAGACCACTTAGAGGACTAAGGTTGTGTACTTGTATATGGGGCCGTATGATGTCATATGATAAGCGAAAAATTGTTATATGAGTCGTATGAGGGTCCGTGTGAGGTGGTGTTTGTGAAATTATATGACTTGTATGATGTGTTTGCGTGACACAAAAATGACTGGTGTGACCAATGACAAAGTCATATGGCTTGATTTTGGCTTTTTTTCCCTTCATTCTGGTAATTTAGGGTTTGTTCTTTCGTTATATCCACATTCAGGAATTTATTATAGTTTCTAAGAATGAAATGATGAGAAACAGAACTAACGTATCTTTAAATGCAAAATTGATACATGTTTTACATAAAAATGTAACGCTAAATTTGCATATCATTTAAGTTTTACGTATTTAACACCTGTCATGTATGTTAGTGATCCATGACTCTAAATTCTGAATCATCACAGTATCTGTTTATATATTAAAATTCACAATATTCAAGTATTTAGCGTTTATGGTATGGAACAGAAGTTTTCAGGGAAATGTGAGACCTTGGCTATGAGAGGCTTGAGACCCGCTGGTCTATGTATTTTTGGCACTTAAGGTTGAGTAATTGTTACACGTGTCGTACAAGGGCCTGTGTGAGGTGGTGTTTGTCAAATAATACAGCTCGTATAATGTGATTGACTGACACAGAAGTGACTGGCATGACCATTGACAAAGTCATATGGCCCTTATGATCATTTTTCACCGTATGATGTGATAGGCACGCTGGTGTACATATAGCATCACCAATTAGGAATTAGGATATCCGATATTTTCATTTTTACCTTAATTACACCCCCTTTATGTCTCAACATGCATTTAATTAACATCTTCATATTGTCTTGTGTATGTTTTCTGAGTAGATGGATATCAGTTCTGGTGAAGAGTCCGAGTTTAGTGATTCGGAGATTACTGAATACAAAGATAAGCCATACGAGCAACTGAGGAATGGAACACCCAAAGTTAAGTATCCCGGTGGCATTTTTAAGTGCCCTTTTTGTGCTGGCAAGAAAAAACAGAATTTCAAATACAAAGACTTGCATCAACATGCTTCTGGAGTAAGCAAAGGCTCTTCAAACAGAAGTGCAAAGCAAAAGGCGAACCATCTTGATCTAACATTGTACTTAGAAAATGAACTGGCAGATGAGGCTGAAAAGCTGCTGAAAGTAGCAGCGCCAATCACTGAAGAAAACGAATTATTTTGCTGGCCTTGGACTGGAATTCTGGTCAACATAGTCAAAGAATCAGACGGTGCGAATGATTTTTAGAACACTGAATATTGGATCAAGAGACTCTCAAAATACAAGCCTGAAGAGGCTGTGCTGTTATGGGATGCTGAAAAGAGAACCGCAAAAGCGTTTGTGAAGTTCAACAGTACAGTTTGATTGGTTTGAAAAATGGTATGGAGTTTGAGAAAGCTTTTGGAGCTGAAAATCCGTCTGGTTCAAGTAGTATTTATGCATGGCTAGCTAGTGCAAAAGATTTTTGAATCACAAGGGCCAGAAAACGACCATTGATTGAATTAGCGACTGAGATCGACATGAGGAATGAAAATCTTGATGAGTTGCAAACCAAGTGTAATCAGAAAACCATGTCTTTAAGTAGGACGACGGAAGAAATAAACAACATGCAACAAGATTTCCACGAAGGTTTGTTACTCCCTCTTCTTTTCTCTATGTACTTTCCCAAACAGACACGTTTGCTATGCATTATATTTCTGTTCTCTCATGCATTTCTTTGTCACTTTTGCATAAAACAGGTAACAAAATTTTGGGCTGAGTGCCATGTCTGAAAATTACTACATGGTTAAATTACTACAAATCATCATGTTTGAGATCTTTCTACCAATATTTTTAACACTTTTGAGGGTATTTTTGAAAGAATATAAACATGGTTACCCAACACAGAAATTAGATAAAAACAATGTTACCTTTTTATGCAATAATCCTGTTAAATGAATACCTATTTGTGTGGAGTTCCATTTTTACAAGGTTGAGGTTTTGCTAACATGGAAGTATTGTTCTTCTTCAGAGAGAAGAAAACTGCAGGTCATTGAACAAGAGCGTGTCAATGCATTATTAGATGAACGAGAAAGGGCCCATGCTGAGGTGGACAAACTAAGGAAATAACATGAATTTCGCAGCAAAGAAGTTAGTAAGAAAGTAGCCCGAACAGAACGTGAGAAACAAAGATTATATGAGGAGAAAAGAAAGGTGATTATTATACACAAACACCATATATATATATATATATACACACACACACACACATATATCCACGTTTTTCTATTATCATATTGTGTTATTTATATTCTGTTTATGAATCCAGATTGACATGGGAAAGAGTTCTCTGAATAAGGCCTCAATAGAGCAGAAAAAAGGCGATGAGGATCTCTTAAGACTGATTGAAGAGCAAAGGGTAATTTACAATTTTGCCTAAAGTTACCCGTTTGATGAGACCCCATTTAGCCGCCTCTTGTCTTGGTTCTTTTTAATTTACAATTATCATTTACTACTTATATCACAGAGAGAGAAGGAGGAGGCGTTGAAGATAGTACTTGAGTTAGAGAGACAGCTAGATGCCAAACAGAAACTAGAGATGGAAATTGTGGAATTAAAAGGGAAAGTGAAGGTGATAAAACTTATGGCCGATGAAGATGATACCGCGGTTCAGGGGCAGATAAAAAAGTTGAAAGATGAGCTGGAAGCAAAGGTAGAGGAAATGGGTGATTTGGAGGATATGAATCAAACTCTTGTGGTTAAGGAACGCGAAAGTAACGATGAGTTGCAAGAAGCACGCAAAGAGTTGATTAAGGTGTTTAAGGGCATGAAGGGTATGTTTAGTGGACATACTAATATAGGGGTGAAGAGGATGGGAGAAATCGATTCGAAACCCTTCCTCGATGCCTGCAAGGTGAAGTATGGTTCTGAAGAAGCTCAAATCAAGGCCTCTGAGTTATGCTCTATGTGGCAAGAGGAACTGAAAAATCCAGCGTGGCATCCGGTAAACGTTGTTGCCATAGATGATGCACATAAGGTATGCTTCTTGGAACTTTATAAATACAGTTTAAGTCTATATGCCTGTGTAAAAGTTTTAAGAGTAAAGTCTTGTGCACAATGCAGGAAGTAATTAATGAAAATGATAAATACAACCCCAGTGGTAGATATGAAGTTAACGAACTTTGGAACTTTAAAGACAATAAAAAAGCTACGTTAAAGGAGGTTATTAGCTATATCCTCAAGAATTTGAAGAGCCTTAAGCGCAAAAGAGGCCACGGTTCGTATTTTTTATCCATTTTGCAATCATGTTTGTATTACATGTCCAAATCTTTCTTCTTTTCTTTTTTGAAAATTTTTAACACCTATTCTACATTTCTCAAATCAACCTGCATGCATCTACTTAAAATGGGTCGATTCGTGTTGTGTTTTATCCCAACCGGCCCAAATCCGAAGAAAGAGCTGTAATGTATACAACTTCCTAATTGTTGCAATTAAAAGATTAGATTGTTATTGTAATTGACACTCATCATTGCAAAAAGTCAAAAGAAATCACAGATACGGGTTTGTGTCAACCCAACCTAACCCATTTGATTCGGCCATACTAAAATTGACCTGTTTTTGACGCGTTACCTAGCCATCTTGCCACATATGGTGTATTGGACTATCCAAAACAAGTGGGCTTGTTTGGTTGTTAATGGATTAAAATGGGTCATATCAAACGGATAACTTTCATGTGTGGGTCAAAGCAGGTTAGGTCTGGTTGTTTTTTTATCCAGTTTTACAAGTTCTGTAAATATATTTATATAAATATCAACTATGTTAAAAACTAAATTATAAAAGTAATAGCTTTAAAACATAATGGTTTAGAACGTTATATAAATTTGAGTATTTAACTTAGACGTTAGACGACGTTTGCCCTGCTTAACCCATTCTACATGTTATGGAAAACATACCATCTGAAATGACTCGTTTTCGATTTTCATATAAATGGATTGAAATGGCCACATGATGTTTCTAACTGTGAGATTTTTGTTCTTTGGTACAGATAACTGAGCTGGCGGTTGCACAATAGCAATCATAAAGTAGTACATCCTTCTTTTCCTTCTGAACTAGTTTTTGGGCCTTTGGGCATCCAGCAATCACTCTATCATGGCCACTTGTCTAATCTGCCCATTTTTTGCCCCTTAATGGCAATAGAACTTGCTTAAAATGGCTGCTTTATACACTCTAATATAACCAATAGTATAGGAAAGCGCTGGTATTTGTCATCTCAGCACAAAAATGCCTCCTTTTTGCTTCAATCTATCTAGAAATTTGAAGTTCTATATGTCACACCCCCAAAATCCACCATGCGGAGTACCATCACTTGGAGGCGTGACGTGACCAGGATCGAGCCACCAATCATATTGAACAACACAATTAAGTAAATGAAACCAACTACAATACGATTGGTGACCTAAAGAAGGTGACCGATTTTAAGATAACAGCGGAAGCATAAAACGTAAGTTCAAAACATAAGTTCACAGTTCATAAGTTTAAAGTCTCAGACATAAGTTCCATAGGTTTATAAAGTTCAATTATTAAGTATGGGATATAACAACCCATATTCCACAACAACCTTCTCCTCATGCAAGCTCCAAAAGCACCTAGCGACCTGTAAGGCATGTAACAACTAGTCAACAACAAAGTTGAGTGAGTTCACGTTTGGTTGTTTAGTTTTTAAGTTGTTTCTGAAAAACGTGGTTTGACTTTCGTTGGCTTAATTGCCATGGGGTTTACCCCGTAGTTGAATGTATGTTTAACCAGTTCCTTTTTTTTTTCATTACCCAAACCATAACCATAATCAGTGGGGGCTTTCCCCGTGTGAACTACTAGACGGTATGATATCGACTAACTACGAACAATAGTTGTGCCCTACATCAGTGTCTATCATCACTGACAGTTTGCCATAGTCCATTAGTACACGCCCGTCCGAACGGCACGGTGTGAGGTTTGTTAAACCTAATAGCGCTATTAACTAATGACCCGCTCGCCATTGGCCTCGGCGATTAAGTCGATATAAATTGAGGGACTTCATGATAGAGTTTTGTCTAGCTAGTTTTAAGGTTGTTGTCCTGCACCAGGAGGACGAACGTACGTATTCTGCACCAAGAGAATTCGTAGGATTAATAATGGCATCCTATCTATGGAGGATGGCCGTACATATCTTCCCAAGGGGATATGTAGATTTAGTTTTAAATTCTTTAACCCATTCCCAAACCACCGGGAATCCCATGCCTTGTAGAAAGTGTGAACTCACCTCGGTTTGCTCGGTTAGATTCTCAAATATAGCTAACAGTCAAGGTCGGTCAATCACGTCCTAGTATGATTTACCAGTTAGTCATTTAGTGATTTTCAAATAGAGCACAAAGTTTCTACACGTATCTATCACATAGCATGCATTACTTTAACTGTTTATGCCCATATATACTTCCCATCCATTCCCCACTCATAAGCAAACATACGATAGTGCACGTAACACATATGACATGTTAGATCATTCACAGATAGCATACTCGATATTTAGACGCGCAAATCACAAATTATGTCATTTCCGCATTAATATTCAAAACCGGGCTGTTTTCGGACATTTTAATAAAATAGTTAAATTATTCCAAAAATTCCCAAATTTTTACAGAATGTCTTAAACGTTCCAAATTTTATTGTGTAAAAATATCGGGGTCCGGTTCATTACCAATATTTTATAAAAATTCATTTCCCGGACTGAACTCAGATTTATATTTTTCTAACCACAGTCCACGGGATAATTTATTTAAAATTCATCGAGCGTCCGATTTACAAAATTCCAGTGGGGTAATTACAAATACATCGGTGGTCATCTACAGTACAAGTTTCATGATCCAACTCTACACAGAACCCAAGTTATGACAGAAAACAAAACATATATTTTCAGCAGAAAAATGCAGCTCTAGCTGCTGTTACGAAATGACGCTTTAAAAATAGTAAACGAAGTCCAAAAATTACGATTCCGGTGCCATTAGAACCGTATTTCATAATAACACGTTTTAGACTCAAAATATCAGTTTTTCGTAGAGTTTATGACCTGTTTACAGCCAACTGAAGTTGGCTGTAAAACTTGGACAGATTCTGTTTTCATTCTTTAATCTTCTAAGACGCGTTCGATTGATTCCGTTAGCATGATTAGTGATCGTAACAACATCAAACATCAATATTAACCAGCAACACATCAAATAATCAACCAAGAATCATAACAAAACATGATCCAAGAGTTTTACACTAATATTTGCTCATTAACCACCATGTTCATCATTTTTAGTAGACTTTAAACTTTGATCTTATATGTTCATGATTTTTATCCGACAAATCTCTTATTAACCACTTTAGACAAGATCAATAGGGTGTTTAGAGTCACTTACTACTAGCTCGTGGCTAGGGAAGAAACTAGACGAAAAGTGGGTGGTTAATAGCGTTGTGGTGAGGTCCTTGGCAATCCGTAAGTACCGAGCTTCCTTATACGTGATCCTTCACCTTTGAGTATACTTGGAAATGCAAGACCAAACTTGAAAATAATGGTGGGTGTGGGCTTGGTGGTCGGCCGAGAATCAAGAGAAGGAGAGATGGTGAGCTTTTATTTAAGTGTTAGTGGATGATTTGCTTGGTCTTGTGGAGTTATTTATAAACCATCCAATAGTATTAACCACTAGGTAAGATGCCTAGTAGATATTAGACAATCAAATAAAATAATCACATTTTGTAAGGGGGGTGTCCCCTTTGGGGGACCGATCGTTGGGGAGGGGGCGGGTTATGGTTGTATTCCAACCATTTAGTTAGTGCTAAATTATGTTAAGTAACTAGATTAGTTACTTAGTATGTTATGTTTTATAACGGGTGTTAGGGTATTCGGAGACCCTAACTGGCTCAGAAAAGAAAAATAGTGTCAATGTCAATATTTTTTTTTATGTTCCGGGTGGAGTCCGGTTGTTCGGTTCGACACTGTTCCGTTAAACTGCTTAATTAATCCGTAAAGCGTCCAACATATATATTTTTTGTAACGTTTTTACTTTTCAATACTCAGGAAAGCACACAGGACTTTTTAGTAACTTTTCTGTATCCTACTAATATGTTAACATGTACATGTAAGTATAACACCGATATCAGAAAGCAGTTAAGTACTTCCACATAGTCGTCAAGCACTTTAATTATCATTAATAAATTGTACGGAATACATGGAATTTTGAGGGTTGTCACATTCTCCCCCTGTTAAGAGAATTTTGTCCCGAAATTTAGCGCGTAGTTACTGAGGAAGCTAGTTAAGTTGCGTTGTTTTCCTTATTTTCCTGGGGTGTCACATCATCCCCCCGTTGATTTGGAATTTCGTCCCGAAATTCTGCAGTAGCTTCAGCCTCAGTAGTGGTTGCGTTTTTCTTAAACAGTTGGGGATACTTGGGTTTCATTTGATCTTCTCGTTCCCAGGTATACTCTGGGCCACGACGAGCATTCCAACGAACTCGGACCAGAGGTATCCTGGTACGCTTGAGGATCTTAACATCTTGATCCGTAATCTCTACTGGTTCCTCGACGAATCGCAGCTGGTCGTCAATTGTGAGTTCCTTGAGAGGAACTATGAGGGTCTCATCTGACAGACACTTCTTCAGATTTGACACGTGGAAAATATTGTGAACTCCGCTGAGTTCTTTAGGTAGATTCAACCTGTAGGCTACCTTGCCAATTTTCTCAATGATCTCGAAGGGTCCAACGTATCGCGGGTTGAGTTTGCCACGTTTGCCAAAGCGTACTACGCCTTTCCAAGGTGAGACTTTGAGTAGCACTCGATCCCCAACCTGGAGCTCGAGTGGTTTTCTTCCCTTATCAGCATAGCTTTTCTGACGGTTACGAGCTGCCGCCATTCGCTGTCGTATCTGAGCAATTCTCTAGGTGGTATCTACCACAAGTTCTGGGCCAGTGATTTGGCTGTCACCAACTTCTGCCCAGCAAAGAGGTGATCGGCATTTGCGTCCGTACAATGCCTCGAACGGAGCGGCTTGGATGCTGGTGTGGTAACTGTTGTTATATGAGAACTCCACTAGCGGGAGGTGCTTTTCCCAGCCATTACCAAAATCGATTACACATGCCCTAAGCATGTCTTCAAGGGTTTGGATGGTGCGTTCAGATTGCCCATCCGTCTGCGGGTGATAAGCGTTGCTCATATCTAAACGTGAGCCAAAAGACTTGTGCATTGCTTGCCACAGTTCAGAAGTAAAACGCGCGTCACGATCAGAAATGATAGAGGTTGGCACTCCGTGCCTTGACACAACTTCCTTTAGATAGATGTCTTCTAGGGTAGAAAACTTATCCGTTTCCTTGATGGCCAGAAAATGTGCAGACTTGGTCAGTCGATCTACGATCACCAAAATGGTATCGTTTCCGCATTGAGATCTGGGCAGGCCAGTAACGAAATCCATGGAAATTTGCTCCCATTTCCATTTCGGGATCTCTGGTTGCTGGAGTAGGCCTGATGGTTTCTGGTATTCGACCTTGACCCTAGCGCAAGTCAAACATTTACTGACGTAGGTTGCTACGCTAGCTTTCATACCGGGCCACCAGTATGTAGTCTTGAGGTCGTGGTACATTTTAACCGAACCAGGATGTACCGAATAACGAGACTTGTGTGCTTCATCCATCACAAGCTCGCGTAGGTCTCCATACAGTGGAACCCAGATGCATCCGTTTACATAGTAAGCGCCGTCTTCCTTTTGCTCTAGTCGCTGCCTCGATCCTCGCAAGGACTCGGCCCTGATGTTCTCTGCTTTCAATGCTTCGACCTGAGCATCACGAATCTGAGCGGGAAGGTTGGATTGGATGGTAAGCTGTAAAGCACGTACACGCTTAGGTAGAGTATCCTTTCGTCTGAGGGCGTCGGCCACAACATTGGCTTTGCCCGGATGATACTTGATACCGCATTCATAATCGTTCAAGAGCTCAACCCATCGGCGTTGTCGCATATTTAACTCCTTTTGCTTGAAGATATGCTCGAGACTCCTGTGATCGGTGTAAATGGTGCACTTGGTACCGTACAGGTAATGTCTCCATATCTTAAGTGCGAAAACAACTGCTCCCAGTTCCAAGTCGTGTGTAGTGTAGTTCCTTTCGTGAACTTTAAGTTGGCGCGATGCGTAGGCAATGACCTTGTCACGTTGCATCAATACGTAACCAAGTCCTTGGATGGAAGCGTCGCAATAAACCACGAAATCATCTGTGTCTTCAGGCAATGAGAGGATAGGCGCGCTACAAAGTCTATCCTTTAGGTGTTGAAATGCGGACTCCTGTGCATCACCCCAATGATAGATGACACCCTTCTGAGTCAGTGAAGTGAGAGGTTGCGCAATCTTGGAGAAATCTTTGATAAACCTTCTGTAGTATCTTGCCAAACCCAAGAATTGGCGGATCTCTGTTGGTGTTCGGGGTGCAGGCCAGTTCTTGATCGATTCAACATTAGATGGATCCACATGAATCCCATCCTTGTTTACCACATGGCCTCGAAAGTGGACTTCGCGAAGCCAGAAGTCACATTTTGAAAACTTGGCATACAACTGCTCTTTTCGAAGAAGGCCCAGCATAAGTCGTAGATGTTGCTCGTGTTCCTCCTGACTCTTAGAATAGATCAGGATATCGTCGATGAACACAATAACGAACTTATCTAGGTAAGGTTTGCATACTCGGTTCATGAGATCCATGAAGACCGCTGGCGCATTCGTCAACCCGAAAGGCATGACTAGAAACTCGTAATGGCCGTAACGAATTCTGAATGCTGTTTTAGAGACGTCCTCATCTCGGACCCTCAGCTGATGGTATCCCGATCTCAAATCAATCTTGGAGTAATAGCTCGACCCTTGCAACTGGTCGAACAAGTCGTCAATACGTGGAAGAGGATAACGATTCTTCAGAGTCACCTTGATAAGTTCGCGATAGTCAATACATATCCTGAAGGTACCGTCTTTCTTCTTCATGAATAGTACTGGAGCTCCCCAGGGCGAAGAGCTAGGACGTATGAAACCCTTTTCCAAGAGTTCTTGTAATTGCGTGGATAGTTCTTCAAGTTCTGACGGAGCTAGACGATAAGGTGCTCGAGCTATTGGTGCTGCTCCAGGAGCTAACTCGATTTGAAACTCAACTTGACGATGAGGTGGAAGACCAGGCAATTCCTCAGGAAATACCTCAGGAAAATCGCGCACAATAGGGATGTCTTCAATTCTCTTCTCTTCTGTTGATGTGTCAGTAACGAGCGCTAGAATGGCAGTGTGGCCCTTTCGTACACATTTCTGGGCCTTAAGGAAAGAGATAATGCCTACAACAACACCACTCTTATCGCCCTGAATCACCAAAGGTTCTTCACCAGGACGAGGAATGCGGACGATTTTCTCCTTTCAAACAATCTTCGCTTGATGATGAGATAACCAATCCATCCCAATAACGACGTCGAAACTACCAAGTGTGATAGGAATAAGATCGATAGAGAAAGTCTGACCAGCTAAGACGAGGTTACAACCTTTAACTACGTGTGTGGCTTCAAGACTTTTACCATTAGCTTGTTCTACCGTATGTTTGGTGTTCAGAAGTGTTGGAGTGCGCTTAAGTATTTGGCTAACTTTTAAGGACACATAACTAGTATCGGCACCCGAATCGAATAAAACAGTAACAAAGAAGTCGTCCAGAAGAAACTTACCCATCACAACGTTGGGATCGTTCCTTGCTTCTCCCTGACCAATCACGAACACCCGACCTTGGGCGCCATTGCCATTATTGTTACCTCCATTGTTGCCTCCGTTGTTGTTTCCATTGTGGTTCCCGTTTCTTTGGTTATTGTTCTGGTTTTGGTTCAGCTGGGGGCAGTTCCTCTTAAAGTGGCCTTCAGCGCCACACTGAAAGCATCCTTTATTTCCCTATTGATGCTGCTGCTGGTTGTTCTGTGGGGCTTGTTGTTGTTGTTGGCGATTCTGATTTGCTGGTCGGGTGCTCCTGCAATCCTTTGCTTCATGACCAAACTTGTTACACCTCAGGCAACGACCTTTGTTGCACTGCCCGCTGTGATGTTTGTTGCACCGGTTGCACTTGGGGTGGTTCCCTCGGTATCCACCCTGTCCTTGGTTACCAGAAGATTGCTGACCAGGACCCTGGTAGTCATCAGTCTTTTGCTGCTGAGACTGAACTGAAGTAGTCCCCTTTCCGGAGTTCCCATCCCATTTTTTCTTGTTGTCGGTAGGTGCATCAGAAGTAGCTGTGGCACTGATACGTTTGGGTAGCCTGTTTTGCTCCACCGCCTGGTCGGTGAGACGATGAGCCAACTTGATAATTTGCTGAATGGTACCCAGGTTGGCTGAAGTTACGTGACTTTGAATCTCTGGTACAAGGCCCTTGAGGTACAGCTCAATACGTTTGATGGGAGGGTCCACCATAGTAGGGCACAGGATGGCCAGTTCATTCGACCTCTTAGTATACGCCTCAATCTCAGACCCCGTCATCTTCAGATTGAAAAATTCCACCTCTAGCTTGTGGATGTCATCCCGACTACAGTACTCCTCCTTGATCAGCTCTTTGAAACCATTCCAGGGTGTGGCATTAGCAACTGCCAGTCCTAGTAGTTGAACCTGTGCCTTCCACCAGGTTAACGCAGCTCATTCAAGTGTTCCGGTAGCATATTTCACCCTACGGTCTTCGGGGCATTCGCACATCTCGAAAACAGACTCAAGCTTTTCAAACCAGTGAAGAAGGCCCACTGCTCCTTCGGTGCTACTGAAAGTAGTAGGTCGGCAGTCCATGAACGTTTTGAATGTGCACACAGGAGGTTGAGCATGTTGACCTCCTGCTGGGTTAGCTGCGAGTGCCTCAGCGACTCGTTCGTTGATCAAAGCCGTCAACTGGGCTTGAGTGAGGTTGATACGTCCTCCGCGTCCGCTCATGATCTTCATAACGAAGCAACGTATGTGAGGAAAGTGTCGCGAAAGTGTGTAAGTGTGGGACGACATTAGAGAGTAAGCACACAAGGTTCAAATAGCAATTATCATATTATCTAATGCACAGTGAGAACTATTTAACCGACAATATAACATAAATCATACCACTTATGGTGTCGAGTCTTGCACGTGGAGCGAAGCGTCGTTGTGGATCGTTGAGCACTGTACTGGTTATAGTCTGGTTTTATCAAAAACTTTTCCCTTTTAAAAACCAAGTTCACAATAACCAATGGCTCTGATACCAATCTGTCACACCCCCAAAATCCACGATGCGGAGTACCACCGCTTGGAGGCGTGACGTGACCAGGATCGAGCCACCAATCATATTGAACAACACAATTAAGTAAATGAAACCAACTACAATACGATTGGTGACCTAAAGAAGGTGACCGATTTTAAGATAACAGCGGAAGCATAAAACGTAAGTTCAAAACATAAGTTAACAGTTCATAAGTTTAAAGTCTCAGACATAAGTTCCATAGGTTTATAAAGTTCAATTATTAAGTATGGGATATAACAACCCATATTCCACAACAACCTTCAAAAATTACGATTCCGGTGCCATTAGAACCGTATTTCATAATAACACGTTTTAGACTCAAAATATCAGTTTTTCGTAGAGTTTATGACCTGTTTACAGCCAACTGAAGTTGGCTGTAAAACTTGGACAGATTCTGTTTTCATTCTTTAATCTTCTAAGACGCGTTCGATTGATTCCGTTAGCATGATTAGTGATCGTAACAACATCAAACATCAATATTAACCAGCAACACATCAGATAATCAACCAAGAATCATAACGAAACAAGATCCAAGAGTTTTACACTAATATTTGCTCATTAACCACCATGTTCATCATTTTTAGTAGACTTTAAACTTTGATCTTATATGTTCATGATTTTTATCCGACAAATCTCTTATTAACCACTTTAGACAAGATCAATAGGGTGTTTAGAGTCACTTACTACTAGCTCGTGGCTAGGGAAGAAACTAGACGAAAAATGGGTGGTTAATAGCGTTGTGGTGAGGTCCTTGGCAATCCGTAAGTACCGAGCTTCCTTATACGTGATCCTTCACCTTTGAGTATACTTGGAAATGCAAGACCAAACTTGAAAATAATGGTGGGTGTGGGCTTGGTGGTCGGCCGAGAATCAAGAGAAGGATAGATGGTGAGCTTTTGTTTAAGTGTTAGTGGATGATTTGCTTGGTCTTGTGGAGTTATTTATAAACCATCCAATAGTATTAACCACTAGGTAAGATGTCTAGTAGATATTAGACAATCAAATAAAATAATCACATTTTGTAAGGGGGTGTCCCCTTTGGGGGACCGATCGTTGGGGAGGGGGTGGGTTATGGTTGAATTCCAACCATTTAGTTAGTGCTAAATTATGTCAAGTTAAGTAACTAGATTAGTTACTTAGTGTGTTATGTTTTATAACGGGTGTTAGGGTATTCGGGGGCCCTAACTGGCTCAGAAAAGAAAAACAGTGTCAATGTCAATATATATTTTTTTATGTTCCGGGTAGAGTCAGGTTGTTCGGTTCGACACTGTTCCGTTAAACTGCTTAATTAATCCGTAAAGCGTCCTACATATATATTTTTGTAACATTTTTACTTTTCAATACTCAGGAAAGCACACAGGACTTTTTAGTAACTTTTATGTATCCTACTAATATGTTAACATGTACATGTAAGTATAACACCGATATTAGAAAGCAGTTAAGTACTTCCACACAGTCGTCAAGCACTTTAATTATCATTAATAAATTGTACGGAATACATGGAATTTTGAGGGTTGTCACACTATAAACTTGTTGCATTGGTGTGCCATGGTTTAAAGACCAGAGTGGACCATAATTGGAAACTTGAAAATTTGGGAGCCATTGAGCTAGAGGGGGCAATCTTGACCCAAAGCCTTTCAAGTGGGTCAATTTGGGTTGCTTTTAAAATTATATGGGTTGGTTTGGGTAAGATATTTTAACTAAATAGGTCACTTGAAATTCCATCTTCTAATTTTCGGGTCAAAGCGGGTCGACAACATTAAATAAATGGGTCGATGTGGGTTAGTGTCTTAAAGAAACGGGGCATGTTTCGGATCGGAATGGGTTTTGAGCCGGCACAAGTATCCGCCCGAGACGGGTTACGACACGAAACGGGTTTTGGATCGGAACGGGTTCAGTTCAAATTGAGTTTCGGGCTGAGACGGGTTTTGGCAGGATGCGGGTTTTGGATCGGAACGGGGTCGGTTCGGGTCGGGTTTCAGGCGACACGGGTTTTTGCCCGGGACGGGTTTCGGATCGCAACGGGTTTTGGGCCGACACGAGTTTTGTGGTCTACACTGAGCCGTTTTGACCCGAACCTGTTTTGACCCGAACCTGTTTTGACCCATGACCCTACCCGACCCAACCTGACCCGTTTGCCTGGTCTACACTGAGCCAACAACCGACCATCGGGTTGGTGTAAGTTTGGAACCAAACCATGGCTCAAACTTTTCGGGTAGTCATTAAAGTCTAAGTTCATACCTAAATGATGTCATTTTGTTTAAATATATGAAAAATATCTGGTTCTAGACTGGACTCTTAACTAGGGGTGAAAACGAGCCGATCGGCTCGCGAGCTACTCGAGAAAAAGCTCGAAACGAGCCGAGCCTTGTTGAGCCTGAGCCGAGCTTGAGCCTCAAAACAAAGCTCGTTTGTTTGTCAAGCCCGAGCTCGAGCCTCACATGTGAAGCTCGTTAGGCTCGTCGAGCCTTATCGAGCCTTAGTGTAAACGAGCCGAGTCGAGCCGAGCTTATTTAAACTTGTTTACAAGCCGACCTCGAACCTAAAAATAAGTTTATTTAGTAAACGAGCCCGAGCTTCACTTATCGAGCTCGCGAGCCTAAAAAGTCTATTGTTTATATTATTTTTATTTAAGATACTAATTAATAGATAATAAACGAGCCGAGCCCGAGCCGAGCTCGAGCTTGAGAAAATACAAACGAGCCGAGCTCGAGCTTTGAAAATGAAGCTCGAATCGAGCCGAGCTCGAGCCCGAGCTCTTATAAGTTAATCGAGCTCAGGCTCGGCTCGGCTCGTTTGCACCCCTACTCGTAACATAAGTTTTTTTTTTTCAAAATATGGACCTCTTCGTTTCCGGGACTAATAACCGAGACCGAACAGGACATATCCCATCCTAATTTATCATTGTCACTTGACCATTACATATGGCCTAGCCAACTTTTAAAAATTAAAACAGAATTACAAAAACAAAGTAGATACAAATACACAGTAAAAAAAGTGGTTCGTGTATACATTTTAAGATATCTTTAATAATACATAAATTAGAAACACGTGATATTTTCATGTATTCTATAATGCAAAAACTAAAAAACTTTACATTAACTTAGCGCTAGCGGAATTCTTGAAGGAATTCATTTGGTATCGGTTTTGTTCATTACACTATCAATACATATAGCGTCTTGGGTCAGTCTCTACATAGTCACAAAATTTCTCCTAATATATGCAAAACATGCCTAGTGCACTCATTTTTATATTAAGGGGAATTGGTCTGTAATAATCTCACCTAGACCTTATTGGCCATTAATAATCCCACCTCTGAATATTCCCCCCACTAGTCCCACCTTTCACATATTTTTCCTACAATGGTCCCCCGTTAAAAAAAACTTAACGGAGTTAAGCTTTTTTCCAAATTACAAACAGATTTTTTAGGGCTTTTGATTAGAACGACGATACGGGTCCATTGATGTAAAACTTGCCTTGAAATGGTGCTCCAAACGATGAAAACGGCGCTTCAATTCGGGTGTTTAAATTTCCAATTAACCAAAATCAAGTCACTTGGAGCACCATTTCGAAGTAAGTTTTACATCAATGGACTCGTATCATCGTTCTAATCAAAAGCCTTAAAAAATCTGTTTGTAATTTGGAAAAAAACTTAACTCCGTTAAGTTTTTTAACGGGGGACCATTATAGGAAAAATAGGTGAAAGGTGGGACTAGTGTGGGGAATATTCTGAGGTGAGATTATTAATGACCAATAAGGTGTAGGTGAGATTATTACAGGCCAATTTCCCTTATATTAAATTTAATTCCAAATGATACAAAAAGAAAAAAAGTGATTGAGGCAACTCGGTTTTGCACATCAAAACGTAAATAAACACATTGTGACAATAAATTCTAAAATTATGACAAGAAGTATGTCTTAGTTTAAAAAAATTGTAATTTAAAATTGTGTAAAACCTTGACCTTTCCAAGTTTATTACAAATTGTTAAAATATGGTAATATCTGCTTAAAAACATATTAAAAAGTCGTAATTTAATATAACTATTTGATCTTAATTTGAAGTCGGTGTTTGCTAAGGCAGGATTATCTGAGGTCAGTCTTAGTTATTTGGGGGGCTTGCGCGTGTTGGTTAAGTTCTCTAATGAGGAGGATTGTAAAAGATTGGTAGGGGATTTTGATCGTTGGAAGTTCTGGTATTCTTCTTTGGACTTTTGGTTGGGTCAATCTTTGCCCTTTGAGAGGATTGCATGGCTAAAAGTTATCGGTGTCCCGATTCACTTGGCTGCTGATGAGGTCTATGATTCTATCGCTGGACGTTTCGGAAAGGTGATCCACGCGTCTCAACGGTCTTCAGACGACTGTGATTTTTCGGTTAATTGTATTGGGGTTTTGGTGGGTGATGGAACAGAATCGCTGAATCTACCACCCTCAAATGGAAGGACAAATTATTTAAAGTTTGGGTGGAGGAGGAGTTGGCAGATTGGATACCGGAATGTCTTGAATCGGAGGAGTCGACGTCGGCGGAGGATGATATGTCTTCCCAGTTCCGGCTAGATGATCTGGAAGGTAATCTGTCGGTTCATGGGAAGGAGACAGAGGAAGGAGGTAATGACGGTGGGAATTTCGAGGTGCATGCATCTCCCTCTGTGAATGTAACATCGGAGGAAAGATAAAAATTAGGAGAACGGGAAGACGGCGCAGATCCAGTTGTTGGGGGAAGGGGTAATGATGATGTTCCACTTTTGTCTCCAAACTAGTTGATGCCCCGCCCGCGTTACGGGGCGATGGCCGAATAATTCTCAATCAATTAAAAACTATAATTTTGCTAGGAAAAAAACTAAAACAATGATAATACCGCAATTTTGGACTCAGGGCAAAACTGTAATTTTTCAAGACTAATGAGCGAGTGTTAGGCAGCTCCTTGAGACGAAAAAAATTAAATCGAGTCAACCAATTAAAACAAAAAACTTTTATAGTTTTGCTAGAAAAACTAAAACGACGGGGAAAACGTAACGTTGAACTGAGGGCGAAATCATAATTTTATTTCAGGGATAAAATCGTAAATTAAATGTACAAATGGGGGAGTGTCAGGCAGCTGCCGACATGACTATAATTTTACACTGGGGGCAAAATTGTAATTTAACCAGGGAAACAAACAAAAACAATGGAGAAAATGTAAATTTAAGTTGAGGGCAAAATCGTAATTTGCCTGTGAGAGGAAAAAACTAATGGCAAAATTGTAAATTTAAACGGGGCAAAATCGTAATTTTGAACTGAGGGTAAAATTGAAATTATTAGCTGGGAGCAAAGGCGTAAATTTATTTTTAAGTGGGGGTAAAAACATAGTTTTGAACAGATGGTAAAATCGTTATTTTAAGGAAAAAAACATAATGGCAAAACAATAAATTTAAACGGGACAAAATCGTAATTTCGAACCGAGTGCAAAATTGTAATTTTTCGTTGGGAGCAAAAGCGTAAATTTATTTTTAAGTGGGGGTAAAAACATAATTTTGAACCGATGGCAGAATCGTATTTTTAAAACGGGATAAAATCATAAATTTGTTGGCCAATAGGGAGTGCCATGCATGACTATAAATATAAACAGGACATAATCATAATTTGACAAAAAAAAAATAATAAATAAAAAAAAATTGTGGGTGGCATGTGACCGCCCCACTCACCCAATCCCAACACAATACTATTGCCGCCCACCATGAAAACCACTACTCCCCGCACATGTAATTTGTATACGTTGAATAATTCCCAGGAGGTTCAAAAGTCGAATAGTAAAGAGACTGGGAACCAATCGGTTATTGGGCCAACTTTAAATCATATGGACTCTACCTTTTATTTCAGATCGGCAGATAAAGATCGGCCCAACAAACAGAAGGTTAGATTGAGGCCCAGGAATGTTATTTCCAGAAAAATAGGTAATCAAAGCCCATGTTCAGGGGAGAGACCTCGTAAGAGATCAAGGGACACGGGTGAGTTTCTTTTCGATCTTAATCGACAGGTGGAAGACAATTCTCCAGAGAATTCTCAGCTTGAAAACAATAATTTCATCAGGGATGGCAACGAGGAGGAGAATGTTTCTGAGGGTCTTCAAAATCGTCCGGTTCAGTCTGTTGCAGATGTTGACAGTGATGATGTGGCTACCGACTGCTCTGAGAAGGTCGGTAATAAGTTGGACGATCCTTTGGCTAAAGAGGTAGAGGTATCACACCCCCAAAACACCACATGCGGAACCACCGCGGGATGTGTGACGTACCAGGATCCAACCACTAATCACTTTGAACTATAACAAGGTATTTAAATAAAATACTCCATTTATTCCATAATATAGTTTCAAATCATAAGTTAAACCAAATCAACCGTTCAGCGGAAGCATAATGTAAAACGTAAATCAACTGTTTCAAAACAAGTGTTCAAAACCAACGAAACACGTATCCAAGAGTCTCGACCCATGACCACTCCAGCACTCCCAGATAGCAAGTCCATAACCAAGAATCTAACGATCTGCAAGCATGCGTACAAGTGTGTCAGACAACGCTGGTGAGTTCAAAGTTTGTCAACACGTTTAGTTACCAAATATGAGTTTAAAACATTTCACAGATTCGATGTTGTTAATAACCCGATTACCGCAGATGGCTCCAGATTATTTGCCCTTCCCCAATGCTCTGCCAAACATTGGTCAAGTGGTTAAGGTAATTAGCTCACGACCGTCCTCGCTGGTACAGTGTGAGGGTGCCAAACCTAATAGCGCTATCAACAAATAACCCCGTTGCCTCCCCGGCAACCAATCGGTATATGATGGGACTTAATGATAGAAATGAGTGTATTAACCAACATCCCAGGTTTAACATTCCACTCAAACCCATTTACCCGACATTCCTCCTCGGAACGTTTACCAGATGTCCCTCCCCGGGACGCATGCTTGGAAAAAGAGCAGTGAACTCACCTTAGATTTGCTCGGTAAGACAAATTACACGTTCAAGTTAATCAAAGCCTATAACATTTGCACATATCCAATCAGTTCGTATGCAAGCTACTTATCTATACACATAGTCTAGTATTTGCATCAAGTACACATGATCCATATTTCATTCACTTACAACTAACAGATAGCATATAATCCAACCCAGATCATATGGCCCATTTAAGTACCACAAACTCGCACAACAATAGGCCCAAAAGGGCTTGTGCGATTGGCTTCGTCTTGTGCGACTAGGTTCACTTGTGCGATTCAGGTGTGGTCCGGCCCAACTGGACTAGCCCAACAACCAGCTTGTGCGGCCCCCTTTTCGATCGCACAACTTGTGTGATCCATGCACGGCCCAACAGACCCGATAACATTTCAAGGCCGAAACACTTTTTGCAGCCCATACCCTTGTGCGACCCGAGACTACTTGTGCGATTGGGATCCCTTGTGCGATTGGGTCTAACCAACTGATTTCCTTAAATTCAGCACATAATTTCCAATCATTCCACCCCATTCAAAGACCGAAACAGTTACACATCACCAAAATCATACAATCCCTAGTTATATCTTTTATGATTAAGTAACAAGAATGAACACAATCATCATCATCCCATCCATTTACTCGATCCGCCTTCCATTCGGATCATATAACACAGAAATCTTAGAACATAAATCAGTTTACCTAATATCAATGTTTTACTTATTCCAAAACTTGATCATGCTAGATTATCAATCTCAATACACAAGAACCCTAGTTTGTCAATTCAACATTTAAGCATGGTGTACTCTAATTATCACAATTAACCCATATATTATCGAACAGATATATCCCTACCATCATTCTATCCTATTAGATTTCATCAACTATGCTAACACATAAACACCATGATCATCAATCAACATACAATCATCACACATGGCCGAGAATGATTATCAAAACAATACGAGTATGAACACTAACCGGATTGTAAGACGTTGAGGGAGGTGTTAGGGCCGAGAGGATGCTTCGATCAAATAGGAGGGGCTGCCGTCGATCTTGAGGGAGAGAATAGAGTAGGGTTCGCTAAAGTTTGGAAAAAAGAGTGATATGCACCCCTATATGCATATGCGCATGCCAAAAGGGGTCGGTTTGGGTTTAAGGACATTTGGGCTCGAAGAAGCCCACATGATTTCAAGGATTGTGCGATCCAATATAACTAGTACACAAATATAAACTCATAACATTCATGCAAAACACAAACTCGCCATCATTCGCATATAATCAAACAATTTATTTAGTATACACGCATTACATCAAAACACCACACGTGAAGAGAAACTAGTACAAAAGACTCTTGAATTTTAGGTTGTCACATCATCCCCAACTTGAAAGAAATTTCGTCCCGAAATTTAACAAGCAGTCCCAAGGGAGTGAAGTGAAAGTGGTGAGTCAAGATGACAGTGGATTTTCCTCAGGTGCCACATCATCCCCAACTTGAAAGGGAATTTCATCCCGAAATTCACCCGTTGCATCAGAATTAGATTGGTCAATTGGGAATAGGTGAGGATACTTGAGCTTCATCTGATCTTCGCGTTCCCACGTGAACTCTGGTCCACGTCTTGAGTTCCAACGAACTCTCACGATCGGAATTCGACTATGCTTACGGACCTTGACTTCCCGATCCATAATTTCGATAGGTTCCTCGACAAACTGCAACTTGTCATCAATTTTCAGCTCTTGAAACGGTACCACAAGTGTTTCATCGGACAAACACTTCTTTAGTTGTAACACATGGAATACATCATGAACGTTACCCAACTCAGCAGGTAATTCGAGATTATAGTCCACTTTACCGATCCGTTCCAGGATTTTGAATGGCCCAACATAGCGTGGATTAAGCTTACCGCGTTTCCCAAAGCGTACCACACCCTTCCAGGGTGATACTTTCAACATGACGCGATCGCCTACAACAAACTCTAAAGGCTTCCTACGCTTGTCAGCGTAGCTTTTCTGACGATCGCGCGCTACTGCCATACGATTCCTGATCTGAACAATCTTTTCTGAAGTTTCAAGTACAAGCTCTGGACCTGTGATCTGGCTATCACCCACCACAGCCTAACAGAGAGGAGAATGACACTTTCGGCCGTACAATGCTTCAAACGGAGCTGCCTGGATGCTAGTATGGTAGCTATTGTTATAAGAAAACTCTATCAAAGGTAAGTGTTTCTCCCATCCCTTGCCAAAATCAATTACGCACGCTCGCAGCATATCTTCAAGTGTCTGGATGGTTCGATCACTTTGACCATCCGTCTGTGGGTGATAAGCAGTTCTCATGTCGAGACGTGAGCTGAACGATTTGTCCATCGACTGCCACAAATTTGAAATGAAACGCGGGTCACGATCCGAGATAATAGAGGTTGTCACCCCGTGCCTAGAAACTACTTCCTTTAGGTAAACAACATCGAGTTGTGAGAACTTATCCGTTTCCTTGATTGCTAGAAAGTGCGCTGACTTTGTGAGACGATCAACGATCACCCCGATGGTATCATTTCCGTTTTGAGTTCTAGGCAGTCCTGTGACAAAATCCATCGCAATTTGTTCCCATTTCCACATGGGTATCTCTGGTTGCTGAAGTAGGCCTGAGGGTTTCTGATACTCTACTTTGACTTTCGCACAAGTCAAACATTTACTCACATACGTCGCGATGTGAGCTTTCATCTTTGGCCAACAATATAGGACTTTGAGGTCCTGATACATCTTATCTGAACCCGGGTGAACAGAGTATCGAGACTTGTGCGCTTCGTCCATCACAAGCTCTCTAAGATTCCTAAACAAGGGAATCCATATTCGCTCCATAAAATAATAAATGCCGCCAGATCTCTCCACAAGTCGTTTCTCCATACCTCGTAAATACTCAGCTTTAAGATTTTCTTCCTTCAACGCTTCTGTCTGAGCCGAACGGATCTGATCAGGAAGATTTGAGTGAATAGTGAGCTGTAAAGCTCGCATACGCTTTGGTTCCGTTTCCTTCCGACTAAGGGCATCAGCTACAACATTAGCTTTGCCTGGATGATACTTGATGGCGCAATCGTAGTCGTTTAAGAGTTCTACCCAGCGACGCTGTCGCATATTCAATTCCTTCTGGTCGAAAATATGCTGGAGGCTCCTGTGATCGGTGTAGATAGTGCATTTGGTACCGTACAGATAATGCCTCCAGATTTTCAACGCGAAAACCACGGCCCCCAACTCTAAGTCGTGAGTGGTGTAATTCTTCTCATGAACCTTCAATTACCGGGAAGCGTAAGCTATCACCTTTTCGCGTTGCATTAACACACAACCGAGGCCTTGAATAGAAGCATCATAATATACCACAAAATCTTCGGTACCTTCTGGTAAAGACAAGATCGGTGCACTGCAGAGTTTTTGCTTCAACGACTGGAAAGCATCTTCTTGCTTCGTTCCCCAAGAGTATGCAACGCCTTTCTGTGTTAGTACGGTGAGTGGTTGAGCGATCTTCGAAAAGTCTTTAATAAATCTGCGATAATACCCAGCGAGACCAAGAAATTGTCGCACCTCTGAAGGATTCTTTGGTGCCGCCCAATTTCTGATAGCATCAATCTTTGCAGGATCCACATGTATCCCTGATTCATTCACAATGTGGCCAAGGAAGTGTACCTCCCGAATCCAGAAGTCACACTTAGAGAATTTCGCGTAGAGTTGCTCCTTCCTCAGGAGCTCTAGGATAAGACGCAAGTGTCGCTCGTGGTCCTCCTTGCTCTTCGAGTAGATCAGAATGTCATCGATAAACACGATGATGAAATCGTCTAGATACGGTTTGCACACACGGTTCATGAGGTCCATGAAGACCGCTGGTGCGTTCGTCAACCCAAATGGCATAACCAGAAACTCATAATGGCCATACCGCGTGCGAAAAGCCGTTTTAGGAACATCCTCCTCTCGGATTCTCATCTGATGGTAGCCCGACCTGAGGTCGATTTTCGAATAAAAACTTGACCCTTGCAGTTGGTCAAACAGATCGTCGATACGTGGTACAGGATAGCGGTTCTTGACGGTCACCTTGTTAAGCTCCCGGTAATCTATGCACATACGAAAAGACCCATCTTTCTTCCTTACGAACAGAACTGGGGCTCCCCAAGGTGAAGAACTGGGTCGAATAAAGCCCCTATCCATTAACTCTTGAAGTTGATTAGACAACTCTTGCAACTCACCTGGTGCAAGATGATAAGGAGCTCGAGCAATCGGAGCTGCTCCTGGTGTAAGGTTAATCTGAAATTCCACTTAGCGGTGGGGAGGTAAATCAGGAAGTTCCTTAGGAAACACATCGGCAAATTCACAAACAATGGGCAGGTCTTCGATCTTCCTCCCTTCAGGCTGAGGATTAGTAACAAGTGCTAAAATAGCAGGATACCCCTTGCGTAGACACTTCTGGGCTTTCATAGCAGAGATAATACCAACCATCGCACCACTACGATGTCCTTGAACCGTTAGAGATTCTCCACTGGGGAGAGGAATACGTACGATTTTCTCTTTACAGAGTATGTCAGCACGATGCTTGGACAACCAGTCCATACCAACCACTACGTCAAAACTACCGAGGGTAACAGGAAGGAGGTCAATGTCAAACACTTGACCCACGAGATCTAGTTTACACCCCAAAAGGACATGTGAAGCTTCAATCGTTTTGCCATCAGCTAATTCTACTACATGCTTAGTTTCTAGAGGTGTTGGGATTAACCCTAATCGTCGACTGAACTCTAAGGACACATAACTCCAATCGGCACTGGAATCAAATAACACAGAAGCAAAGAGATTGTTCACAGAAAACGTACCAGTCACGACATTGACGTCGTTCCTAGCATCACCAGCACCAATCGTAAACACCCTTCCACGTGCACCATTTCCCCCATTGTTGCCGTTGTTGTTGTTCCCAGCGTTGTTATTGTTGTTCTGACGGTTGTTATCGTTGGCATTCTGATTTAGCTGAGGGCAATCCCGTTTAATGTGGCCCTCGTCTCCACACTGAAAACACCCTTTCTTATTACCTTGGTTCTGGTGGGGTTGCTGCCTTTGCTATTGTTGATTCTGCTGCTGTTGTTGCTTTGGGAACGGAGCTCTGCAATCTTTTGCCATATGACCCACCTTATCACACCTATGGCAAGCTCGGACACACAATCCATGATGATGATAACCACACTTGTTGCACTTTGGCTTCCTACCAACGTAGGAGCCTTGATTCGAGTTGCTGCCCTGACCTTGATTAACAGACGAGGACTGACTGAAACTATGATTGTTGCTGTGGTCTGGCTTTTTCTGCGATTGACTTGCATTGGTCGCTTTGTAAGCATCGTTCCTTTACGCTTGTTATCATTAGCAGGTGTGGTAGCTGTAGCAGTAGTAGCAGTGGGAGTGACAGAAATACGTGCCGGCAGCGAGCCACACTCGACCTCTTGATCAGTAATCGTGTGTGCTAAACGAATAATCCTAGGCAAATCGTCAAGATTTGCAGCAGTGACCAAGCTCTTAACTGGCGGCGCTAGGCCTGTGATGTACAGTTCAACTCTTCGTGGTGGGGGTCGAGATAGGTTAGGGCACATATTTGCTAACTCATGAGATCGTTTCGTGTAAGCCTCGATCTCAGACCCTTCCATCTTCAGATTGTAGTATTCATTCTCGAGTTTCTGAATCTCATCACGAGGGCAGTACTCCTCATGCATCAACTCCTTGAAATCCTCCCAAGTAGTTGCATTAGCCATTTCGATACCCAGCATCTGAACTTGGGCATTCTACCAAGTCAAGGCACCATCCTCGAGTGTGCCTGAAGCGTACTTCACTCTGTTCCCAGTAGGACAGTTACACATCGTGAACACTGATTCCGCCTTCTCAAACCAACGTAGTAGCCCCACGGCTCCTTCAGCCCCACTGAATGTCTGTGGCCTACAATCCATGAACGTCTTAAACGTACAAACAGGCGGATTGTTTTGATTTCCGGGTTGACCTAAAGACGAAAGAGAGTATGACACAAGGTTAAAATTCGACTACGCAACACAAGGATAAGGAGTAATTTGGCACATCTCGTACCAGCCTGATAAGCCGCTAGGGCTTCAGCCACACGAGTGTTGATCAGATTTGTCAACTCGGCCTGAGTCATCGCGATGTGACCACGCCCATGGCCTCGTCCGCTCATGATTTTATATAAGAAAAGGGAAAAGGTTAAGAGTCGAGATAAGGTAGGAGTCAAACCTCACAATGACTTCTACAGACTACCAAGTTTACATCAGACAACAAAGCGGAACCCCTTTCACACTCGTTAAGCCTCACTAGGACTCACATGCACCCCACATTATTATTATGTGTGCACCCATAATAGCAATGTGATTTGCATGTTTATCTCAGCTCCTCCCAACTTATGCTAAAAGGTTCCTCAAACACCACAAAACGTAAACCACGAAAGTCTAAAGGGATATCACACTGTGACTTTATCAATCACATAACTTAGCCAAATACACATGAATTCATCCTGTAGTGCTAAGTGTGCAATCACATGCAGCACCGTACATAAGTGCAAACTAGATATACTATGCAATAAGTAAACGAGAGACGAACCTTGCAATCTGGAGCTGAGTGTCATGGTCGATTTCGAAGTTGTTCGGTTATAGTCTGGTTTTATAAAAACGTTTTAAAACCTAGTTCACTATAACCAGTGGCTGTGATACCAAACTGTCACACCCCCAAAACACCACATGCGGAAGCACCGCGGGATGTGTGACGTACCAGGATCCAACCACTAATCACTTTGAACTATAACAAGGTATTTAAATAAAATACTCCATTTATTCCATAATATAGTTTCAAATCATAAGTTAAACCAAATCAACCGTTCAGCGGAAGCATAATGTAAAACGTAAATCAACTTTTTCAAAACAAGTGTTCAAAACCAACGAAACACGTATCCAAGAGTCTCGCCCCATGACCACTCCAGCACTCCCAGATAGCAAGTACATAACCAAGAATCTAACGACCTGCAAGCATGCATACAAGTGTGTCAGACAACGCTGGTGAGTTCAAAGTTTGTCAACACGTTTAGTTACCAGATATGAGTTTAAAACATTTCACAGATTCGATGTTGTTAATAACCCGATTACCGCAGATGGCTCCAGATTATTTGCCCTTCCCCAATGCTCTATCAAACATTGGTCAAGTGGTTAAGGTAATTAGTTCACGACCGTCCTCCCCGGTACGGTGTGAGGGTGCCAAACCTAATAGCGTTATCAACTAATAACCCCGTTGCCTCCCCGACAACCAATCGGTATATGATGGGACTTAATGATAGAGATGAGTGTATTAACCAACATCCCAGGTTTAACATTCTAGTCAAACCCATTTACCTGACATTCCTCCCCGGAACGTTTACCAGATGTCCCTCCCCGGGACGCATGCTTGGAAAAAGAGCAGTGAACTCACCTTAGATTTGCTCGGTAAGACAAATTACACGTTCAAGTTAATCAAAGCCTATAACATTTGCACATATCCAATCAGTTCGTATGCAAGCTACTTATCTATACACATAGTCTAGTATTTGCATCAAGTACACATGATCCATATTTCATTCACTTACAACTAACAGATAGCATATAATCCAACCCAGATCATACGGCCCATTTAAGTACCACAAACTCGCAGAACAATATGCCCAAAAGGGCTTGTGCGATTGGCTTAGTCTTGTGCGACTAGGTTCACTTGTGCGATTCAGGTATGGTCCGGCCCAACTGGACTAGCCCAACAACCAGCTTGTGCGGCCCCCTTTTCGATCGCACAACTTGTGCGATCCGTGCACAACCCAACAGACCCATTAACATTTCAAGGCCCAAACAGTTTATGCAGCCCATACCCTTGTGCGACCCGAGACTACTTGTGCGATTGGGATCCCTTGTGCGATTGGGATCCCTTGTGCGATTGGGTCTAGCCAACTGATTTCCTTAAATTTAGCAAAATAATTTCCAATCATTCCACCCCATTCAAAGATCGAAACAGTTACACATCACCAAAATCATACAAGCCCTAGTTATATCTTTTATGATTAAGTAACAAGAATGAACACAATCATCATCATCCCATCCAATTACTCGATCCGCATTCCATTCGGATCACATAACACAGAAATCTTAGAACATAAATCAGTTTACCTAATATCAATGTTTTACTTATTCCAAAACTTGATCATGCTAGATTATCAATCTCAATACACAAGAACCCTAGTTTGTCAATTCAACATTTAAGCATGATGTACTCTAATTATCACAATTAACCCATATATTATCGAACAGATATATCCCTACCATCATTCTATCCTATTAGATTTCATCAACTATGCTAACACATAAACACCATGATCATCAATCAACATACAATCATCACACATGGTCGAGAATGATTATCAAAACAATACGAGTATGAACACTAACCGGATTGTAAGACGTTGAGGGAGGTGTTAGGGCCGAGAGGATGCTTCTATCAAATAGGAGGGGCTGCCGTCGATCTTGAGGGAGAGAAGAGAGTAGGGTTTGCTAAAGTTTGGAAAAAAGAGTGATATGCACCCCTATATGCATATGCGCATGCCAAAAGGGGTCGGTTTGGGTTTAAGGACATTTGGGCTCGAAGAAGCCCACATGATTTCAAGTATTGTGCGATCCAATATAACTCGTACATAAATATAAACTCATAACATTCATGCAAAACACAAACTCGCCATCATTCGCATATAATCAAACAATTTATTTAGTATACACGCATTACATCACACGTGAAGAGAAACTACTACAAAAGACTCTTGAATTTTAGGTTGTCACAAGAGGCCACGATTGAAATAGGGAAAATGGTTGGAGTTGAATTGAGCAACCATGATTCGATCATCAGAAATGTTGTCAGAGGAGAAGGGTTTAATGAGGTTCACCAATGAATGTGATGTCTTTCAATATCAGGGGTATTAGAGGAGGAGGTAAAGCCTCTTGGGTGAAAGATTTATGGAAAAAAACACAACATTGTTATCATTGCCTTGCAGGAGACGCTTCTAAGTCTGTGTCGTCAGATGTTTTAGCTAATTTTTGGGGAACATAAATTTTGAGTTTGCTTGTGTGGACTCGACTAGGCATTCAGGGGGTATGGTTTGGATGTGGGATCCAAAAGTCCTGAAGATTGAGGGTGTTCTCAAGAATAGGCACTTTTTACTCATTAGAGGATCGATTGTCGGCAGTGGCGATCCCATTAATCTTCTTAACATTTATGCTCCCCAGAACTCGGTTGCAAAAACGAACTTGTGGGTCGAGATCTCCAGTGTTATTGATCCGTCTGTCGGTGCGTGGGTTCTGGCGGGGGATTTCAATGCGGTACGATCCGCGGACGAAAGAAGTCACTCTAAATTTAAACCGGTATGTGCTAATCATTTTAATGAGTTTATTTTCAACAACGGGTTGTTGGAATATCCTATGCAGGGTAGGAGGTTCACTTGTTTTAGAGATAAAGGAAAAAAAAACTCAGCAAATTGGATCGCTTTCTGGTTTGCCCAGAATTTTTCAATAAGTGGCCTTCAGCGTGTGTGAGAGTCATTCAGTGTTATAAATCGGATCATAGCCCCATCTCCTATACGCGAATAATGGTCTGGTCATGTCTCATCTCCTATACGCGAACGACGCCATCGTGTTGGGGGATTGGTCCAAAGAAGAAATGGGTAATGTCATGAGGATCCTTCGATGTTTTTTTCTTTGTTCGGGTCTTAAAATTAACATGGATAAGTCAAACCTTTTCGGTATCAGTGTTAGTATGGAGGATACCGGGATTATGGCTAACGTTTTCGGGTGTAAACCGGACTCTCTCCCTTTTAAGTATCTTGGTTTGAAAGTGGGAGTCAACATGAACCGGGTTAATAATTGGCAACCAGTGTATGAGACGTTCCGGAATCGCCTTGCTAAATGGAAGGCGCACCTTTTGTCTATAGGGGGAAGAGTGGTCTTAATTAAGTCGGTTTTGGAAAGCCTTCCGACATATTTTTCTCGCTTTACAAATCCCCTAAAAAGGTGCTTTCAGATTTAGAATCCATGATCAAAAGTTTCTTATGGGGTGGTTCGATAGAGGAAAGAAAAATGCATTGAGTTTGTTGGGATAGGGTGGCTCGTCACAAGAAAGAAGGAGGCTTGGGGCTTTGTAAGTTAAAAGAGGTTAACATCGCTCTTTTAACTAAATGGGGATGGCGGTACAAGACGGAAAAAAATAATCTTTGGAAGAAAGTCATCGATTCTCTTCACTCGAGTAGGGTGGGGTGGTAATGCATCCATTACAAGAAGACTTTAAACGGTACTTGGAGTAATATAGCAAAGATGTTTATTAATTCTAAGGCGGGTGGGTTACCATTACGTAATTACCTCAAAGGAGTGGTTGGGAATGGCTAAGACATATCTTTTTGGTTGGACCCTTGGATTATTAATGAGCCCCTAAAGATCAAATTCCCTGAGCTTTTTTCTTTGGAGGCTGCCAAGAAGTGCAAAGTAGTGGATATAATTTCGAGTCATGGTGCGGACATCGTTTTTAGCTGGGAATGGAGGTCGACGGTTCTCTCATCTGCGCTTAATGAAAGCTTGCAGCAACTGTGTTCTCTTCTTGCTGAAGTGCGGATATCAATGGGCATCAACAAATGGGCCTGGCAGTTCGGTTCGGCAGGTGTATTCTCTGTTAAATCTGCCAAGCGGCTCCTGTTTAGCGACAATTCTGCTAGTCCTGGTTTCATCATGGATTGGTGTCGGTGGATCCCTAACAAATGTAATATACATGTGTGGAGGATGGAGCTGAACAAGCTCCCGACTGGAGAAGCACTGAGGAATAGAAACATCACCATTGAAGACGTCACATGTCCTTTATGCAATTCGGAAGAGGAGACGACGGAACATTTTTTTTATTTCTTGCAGGGTGGCTGCGATCGTATGGAACGGTGTTAGTTCGTGGTGTAAGATTCCCAACATATACGCTTTCTCGATCAAGGACCTCCTGTGTATCTATGCTAATTTAAGGGTCTCGGAAAAGAAGAAGGTTGCGGTGCAAGGTATTATTATGTTAGTTTGCTGGAGTCTGTGGCGGGCTAGGAACAATTATAAATTTTCCAATACTCCTGTAAAGATAGATAGTATTTTGAGCGAAGTTAAGGCGTTGGGTTTTCTTTGGTTCTCTAATAGATCGAGATTAATGGGATAGAATGGGGGGATTAGTGCTCCTTTGTAAATATGTAGTTCCTTTTGTCTGTTTAGTTGGTCGGCCCGATTTGGGTCGGTTTTTTGTTAATGAAGTTTAGGTTTCAAAAAAAAAATATAACTATTTACATATAAATGATTATCTATTAATTTAATTTAATTAAAAGTAACCCACCGTTATTATTGGGTTGCTTTGGAATCTATCTAGGTGGTGTACATGGCTTTATAGCCTAGTGGCATTTTGGGGTGGGATAAGACTTTGGGACCAATAGGTCCTGGGTTTGATTCCCATAAAGGGGGTTTTTCTTATATTTATTGGGTTTCCTTCTGAATTGGTGTATGGGCATTATATGCCTAGTGGAGATGGATATGATCGGATGGTTCCGTGGTGACACGATGATACTCCAGGGGTCCTTCAGTGATCCAAATTTGCCGTTCAAAAAAAAAAAAAAAAAAAAAAAGTGGCTCCTTGAATCCGCGTGTGATAATAATTGGTCAATAAAGAGGATATCGCGGAAGTTGCGGTATGATTTCATGGTAATAAACTAAAGAGAAGGGCAGTGATAATTGGATCAAAACACATCACCCTCAACAACTTTAAGCTCAGCATACTTGAAACTCACAAACAAAGGTCTCTGGTCTGAGTATCTCGGTGCTGTTTTAAGGTTAGTTTTGTTTATTTTTTTAATCTTTAAATTATTAAAGTAGTAGTGATGGTTTATCTGTATTTTAAGTCCATCCATCCACAGACTTTGGATAATGGTGCTTCAAACGTCACCATTTTATTTTTATTATTTAGTTATATCATGATTTTAGTGTTGAATCGGTAAAAAGAAAGTAGATCGGGGGGGGGGGGGGGGGGGGGGGGGGGTGATTAAGGGGTAAATAAGAAGATCAGATGTTATACCAGAGTGAGTTTCTGAAATTGGCTACTTTAGTCCCTCACAAATCACCAACTAATATAAGTTTATACACAATGTGAATTGTTAAACCCAATTTGTGAGATATGGTCATAAGATGCTTTCTTTTTTATGTCACAGGTTTGAAATCAAAGCCCATTGTTTGAAGTTTATTTATTACTACATTTTGACTTTTCGAAGAAAGTCAAATTTTTGTTTTGAATCTCATCAAACGCAGAGTGAATGTCGTTTATTAAACATTAAACGTCAAAGACATCATTTGAAATCAAATAGACATATCATAAGGTCCCAAGACCAACCTATAACTAAGTGCAATGGTTTGACTTTGATAAAGTCAAACTTTTGCATTTCTCTTGTGCCTTCTTATTTATTACAACTTTATAGAGACATGCGAGATGTTTGTTGCAACAAAACCAACTTAAATAAGCTAAGTGTAAAAGTATCTAACTCCTCAATATCTATTCATTTTGTTAACTCAGTTAGCTTAGTATAATAATCTTTTTGAGAAAGAATATATAAAAACCCCTTATAAATGTTGGATTCCTAAAATATTATTTTTAAGTGTAAATCACTAGTTCCTTATTTTGACCTCATAGAAATTTTTAATATCTTCTACGCCCAATGTTGCCGTTAACAGCACCTATATTAACCCTTGGTAATTAAGCTCTAAGGAGTAGTAACCAGCTTGTTCCTTATCATAAGATACATTCTTGTGGATTAAAAGTGTGATCTTTTGTTTCTTTGTAGTCTTCCTCGAAAAACATACCTCCAATGGCGTCGTCTTCTTCAACATCAATCATAAAGAAGAGCTATCAGTATGATGTGTTTTTGAGTTTCCTTGGTGAAGACACGCGTAAGAACTTTGTGGATCACCTTTATGAGGCTCTTCACCGACATGGTATTCACACTTTCAAAGATGACGAGAGACTCAAATAAGGAAAAAGCATCAATGACCAGCTTTTGAATTCAATTGAAGAGTCCAAGTTGTTCATCATAGTTTTCTCAAAGAAATATGCATCTTCGTCTTGGTGCTTAAACGAACTTGTAAAGATTATGGAATGCCAAAAGTCGAACGAGCAGATTGCTTACCCTGTTTTTTATGATGTGTATCCCTCTGAAGTTCGCAGACAACGTGGGCCGGTTGGAGAAGCCCTTGCCAAACATACTAATAAAGAGATCGGGAAATGGAGAGAAGCTCTGACTGAAGCAGCCAATTTGTCCGGGTGGGATTTAAGGAACACTGCTGATGGGTAATTTCTTTCATCGTTTCGCTGGAAATATTCATTTTTTTAGTTGCTTTCCTATTTTGAGGAAAGCTCGAGCATTGTTACTATTGATATATTATTATGTCTTACGCTTTTGTATATTATATACATAATAAAAAGTAACTTTTTGTGTGGGTTTTTGAGTAAGTTAATTGAATCTTCTATTATTCACAGGCATGAAGCCAAAGTCATCAAGTTAATAGTTGAGCGGATCTCACTTGAGTTACGATCCATTAATGTGAACCTTGATGATAGTTTAATAGGCATGGAACCCCGGCTACAGGACCTTGAGAAGTCTTTAGATATCACGTCAAACGAGGTTCGCATGATAGGGATCAAGGGGATGGGAGGTGCTGGTAAGACTACACTAGCCAGGGCTGTGTTTGATAGAATATCCGTTCACTTTGAAGCTACAAGCTTTGTTGAGAATGTCAGGGAAGTTTCAAAAATGCCGGTGTCCGGTTTATTGTCATTGCAAAGAAAGATCCTTTCAGATTTGCTGAATTGCCAAGGCAACAACGTAGGTAGTATCCATGACGGGACAAACATGTTGAAAACAAAGTTGCGTGGTAGAAAGGTTCTTTTGATTTTAGATGATGTGGATCTTCAAGAGCAACTTGAGTCATTAGCTGGTGCTCTTAATTGGTTCAAGCCAGGAAGTAGAATTATCATTACAACAAGAGATGAGCAAGTGTTAGCCCATAAAGTGAAATGGATTCATGATGTCACTCTATTATCAGATGAGGAAGCGATTGGCCTCTTCAGTAGGCATGCATTTGGGAAAGATATTCCTGTTCAGGAGTATAAAACGCAATCATTACAAGTTGTACGATATGCTGCTGGTCTTCCTTTAACAATTAAAGTTTTGGGTTCATTTTTGTGTGGTAAAGACAAGCATGAATGGATAGACGCATTAGCAAGACTTAAAAGAATTCCGTTGAAAGAGACTCTTGAAAAATTGGAATTAAGCTATGAAACTCTAGAGGATGATTACAAGGAAATATTCCTAGATGTTGCATGCATATTGAAGGGGTGGAAGAAAAACAAAGCAATAAGTATGCTTGAAAGTTGTGGATTTCAGGCTAGAATTGGTTTAAAAGTTCTTGAGCAGAGATCTCTAATAACTTTTAAAAGTAATTATGAATCTCTTTGCTTGAGCATGCATGACCATGTTGAAGAAATGGGCAAAAATATCGTACGTCGTTTCCAGCCAGATGATCCTGACAAACATAGCAGATTATGGATTCAGGAAGAAATTGAAGATGTGTTGGTTAATGACTTGGTAAGAATCAAGTTTACTTGTAACATAGAGATCCAACAAAACATTTTTCTTTACTTATGACAAAATATTCTTGAAAAACAGGGTTCTGAAGCGATAAGGTGTATAAGTCTAAAGCTCACCCGTGATATTGTTTTGGAAGGTCTTGGAAACATGAAGAAACTCAGATGCCTTATTGTAAATCATAGATATGAGGATAGGTATCGTGATGACCTTGTGAAGATTGATGAAGTTAGTCAATACTTTCCAAATGCATTACGATACTTGAATTGGGAATATTACCCTCATGGGTGTTTACCCAAAACCTTTCAAGCAAATAATCTTGTTGAGCTTCGCATGTCTTGGAGCAGAATCGAACAACTTTGGGTGGGGGGAAAGGTAGGATGATTGATTAATGATTTTAATTTATTTATTGATCAGTTATTAGTATATTACATTCTTTTTGGTGTGATATTAGGTTCTTAAGAAGCTCAAAACCATTACACTCTCCCGCTCAAAGTTGAAGACCCTTGACCTTGGGTTGACTCCGAATCTTGTGAGGTTAGATCTTCAACTTTGTGATGATTTGGTAGAACTTCATGTGCCAGTTGGATGTTTAAAAAGGCTTACGTACCTAAACCTTGATTATTGTAAGAGGTTGAAATCTTTTTTGTTTATCAAGGATTTGGAATCACTTGAGTTTCTTCATGTAAGTGGCTTACATCTAAAGGATTTCGAGGATATAATCATGTGCCACTCCAACAGTAATCTGCAACAGCTTAATTTTGGTGACAATGATATAGAAAACCTACCTTCATCAATTGGAAATCTTCATAAGCTTGTTAATCTCTCATTCAGTTGGTGTGAAAAACTCAAAAGTCTTCCGGGAAGCATTTGTAGTTTACAACATTTAAGAGTTCTTAACCTTGGATATAGTGGCATAGAGGAATTGCCTGAGGACATTGGCCAGTTGGAGTGTTTAGAAAAGCTAGATTTAACATATTCAAAAATTAAACATCTCCCGGATAGCATTTGTAAGTTGAAACATCTTAAAACTCTCGATCTATGTAATTGTAAAGTTTGTAAGTTACCCGAGAATTTTGGTCAAATAGATTCATTAAAAAGATTAGATATAAGATGTTGCAACATAAGAGATATTCCACCCAGCATCTGTAAGCTAAAGCATCTAAAAAATCTTGACCTTTCTTATTGTAATGGACTTGAGAAACTACCAGAGAACCTAGGAGATTTACAAAGTTTGTATGAACTAAGTGTAACATCAACCAAGATAAGAGATGTTCCATCCAGCATCTGTAAGCTAAAGCATCTCGAATATCTTGACCTTTCTAATTGTTCTGCACTTGAGAAACTACCAGAGAACCTAGGAGAATTAGAATGTTTGGAAGAATTAGATCTAACGCATACTCCTATAAGTCATCTTCCCGATAGCATATCTTTGTTGAAAGATCTTAAAATTACTGGATACGAAAGAAGGATTGATCCAGATGCAATTCTATTTCAAGAACAACAACATATTACATTTGCTCCCAAAAGGAGAAGGGCCAATAGTTACTGAAGCAACAACAAGCGATGCAGGTTTTTGTTGAAATATATAATTTTATAAACTCACTGAATAACATATATTCTAGTGAGAGAGGTATTTGAAATATATTTATGGATTTATAGGTGACAAGGTTAAAGAACGAAAGATGGAGGATCACTAATGAGACTTTGTGAAAGGCTAGAGCGGGGAACAAGTGGAAGCTGGAGGGGCATATTGAAACTAGTCTTAAATCCTTGTTCAAAGCATATAATAATTCTACTGTTGACATTTGTAGTGTTTAGGAATTATCAGTGATGAGTTGAAACAAATTGTTTGGTTGTGAATCATTATATTATAGTTGTTTTATTTGGTTGTTTGAATTGATACTTGCTGGTGATGTCAGGGCGAATTCAAATAAGGAAAAGGCAAGACGGGTCTGATTTGATGTTTCATGTTTGTGTTGGTTTTGATATCCTCTGTTCTACCAAGTGATCATCACACAAAGAATCTATGGTATTGGTTCTTAACCACGTGATCATCGAACAAGGTATGTATAAATGTGAGCCACGTCAAGGTATTGAACTTGAAACTCGTTCAACCATAGACCAAGTCGGTATTCCACAAAACCCATGATAAATTGTGTTTGCTGACTCGTTTTTCTACTGACCCAGTTTAGGACGGACTTGCTGACCCGTGAAAACACTGGGGTGAACGTGGACTTGGGTCAAAAGACTCAAAACTGGTTGGATATGAATTGTTTGCTAGTCTAGTAACTCTAATAAATTTCGGTTTTTTGGTTTGGATTCTTTAAAGTTTTTCAAGTGAAACCCTTGTCAAATGCATCCACCTTTACCTTTTGAACTTGTTTTTGGACCTGTGTAGTAGACTATCATGGCTACTTGTCTAATATGCCCCTTACTGGTATTAGGGATTGCTAGAAGTTGATGTTTGGTAAAGTAATATCATCAACATATTAGGAATTTGAAGTTCTGTAAGCTGCTTGTTGCACTCGTCTCACTTATGTTTGTTCCTAGAAATGCTGCATTAATCTCATTTACTCATTGCTCTAATCATTAGTGCTTTGAATCAGAAACAAACGAATTTGACTTCCAAATTAAAGTCAAACTTTGAATTTGACTTGTAGGTTGGACTTTTGACTTTTTGAGGTCAAACCTACACTTTCTTAGTGTGTGCCTCTCCATTATTAACCTTGTTGGATGCAAGTGTGTATTTAGAATTAAGAAACACTCTCAAGCATGATATCTAATATCTCAGTCTACTGACTTTTGGCTTTACAGTGGTCTGATGAAGCATTCTGAAATGAGGTTCACCTGCAGCGTAGAACTCATGGGAACCGAAAGCTATCTTCACAACTTCCTAAAACAAATGATTGGTAACCACAACTTCCTTACGTACCCACACAACAAGATAAGTCAATAACCACATACCCTAATTTCATCACTTTTACTTTTTTTACAGCCTTCATTCGTAGTTTCTGGGCATTTTTTATTAATTTTGCTAATAATACCAGATTAGATTCTTGTGGGTTTAAACGACGATAATTAATTTGTTGCTCTTTAGACACACATGAGGATCTGTGTTTTGGAATAATGTATGATATTTTCTTGAGTATAAAATGTTGATTGATATGAAGGTTGATGACATGCAAAACATGTCTCTGCTCTGCATATGGATTCTATACACAGAAAATTTATTAAAAATAAAAATATAAGAAACTGGACAAAACATCTAAAAATAATTGCCATTAGTTCCAAATCCATGTGTTTGTTTGGCAAAAACATGTGAATATTTGATACTTAAAAGAGGCTTTTATGAAAATAATTGCCATTAGTTCCAAATCAATGTGTTTGAACCCAACCCCTGTCTAAATCAATCTTTTGTAGTCATACAGGACACTTGTGTTTTGGGTCAATCAGACCAGGTAATGTTTTATCAACGATTCAAAAGGCTAAAATCAAGAATATTAGCATAAATGCAAATCGGTTAAAAATCTACCAAAGTGTATTTTTACATGGAAACTCCTAAATTGTTTTATTTGAAAAACGAACATTGATACTTTCTAATTTGCTAGTTATGTTGACTAGATCTTGAATCATAGTGAGAGAAAGAGGCTTTTTTTTATTTTTATTTTTTTAAGAAAGTGTGAGAATTAATGAGACGGCTAGATGCCAAACAATAACTAGAGATGTAATTTTATTAACGTTCACGATAATAATCTAAAGGACAAATGCCATAAAAACCAACACACTTTCTCTATTTTCTCATAAAAGTCTCTTCACCTTTTTGCACTTAAAAAATAACATACTTTTTTTGTTTCATAAAAGTCTCTAAACAACTTTTGCATATAAAAGTCCATCCAAATGTTAAATTTGAGCAAAAGTCTGAATATTTTTTTACTTATTAATATCACGTTGGAAAAGAATTGAGATGAATTATTGTTTTAAGTTTGATATATGAAGAGGTATGGTCCCAATTCCATGAACACATGGCAGGGACCATATCACTTTTTCCGTCCAACATGGCGCCGACATCAACAAGTAAATCCAGATGCTTCTAAAAGCTTCTGGAAGACGTCAAGATGGCACCAAAGATGCTCATCCAGACAAAAAGGACAACAAGTGTCACCAATAACCAGACGCCATGTGGACCTGCGACATTACCTGGGGTCAGACCGACAGCTGCAGTACCGATCCTCCTACATGGACAAATGACGGCGTGCCACGTGTACCACTATCCTGACCACAGCAGAAGAGACCAAGAGGATATTCCCCTTGGTCGGACAGCTGGCGCCCAATAGCAGCTGGCAAGGTCTCTCCTCCCTCTTTCACCCTCCGGCTATAAATAGGACCCTTCATCATTCAGGTTATTCATTCTGTTCTCCTTACTTTTCGCCTACAACACACACTATTTCCTCCTCGGAACAGTACTTATTCTCACGCCGGAGCCCGGTTAAGAGGGAAACCCCTATATTCCCCTCTTAACGAGTTAACGGTGTTGCTGTTTTGCAGGATCTCAGTCTTAGGTGAGTAAAGAAGGAGATTGAACCCACATAAGAGACGACCCAGCTAGTTAACCTTTGGTGTTAGCCAGTGTTTCATCATTGACACCCACCGCATCTTTTGCAAACCATTTTCATCTCCTTTTTCTTCGAAAAACTCTCTAGATGACTGAACCAAACCCTTCTTCTCACGTAGACGGAGAAAGCTCTTCCTTTGAACTGCTTACGGACACCGCTCACGCCCAAAGGAACCAAGGGAACGGACCCGTCAGAGAAGGACACATGATCAACGAGATATCTGATATCTTTGAAAGCACTTCTAGAGTTATCAACCAAACAACAAACGAAACTACTTTCCAAACACCACCTGGAGTAGTTAACCAACCACCTCCAGAAGTTCCAACACCAAACCATGGGGCTGGCCCTTCAGCACCATCGGGTCAAGCATAGTTGAACTTTTCAGCACTCTGAGGGCTACTTGAAGGAGAAACTCTGGCCTCCTGGTATGCCAAGCAAATAGCATCTCTGAACCTTGTCTATGCGCAACTTAGCACACAATAAGCTTTGCTCCAAGCGCAAGCTAATCAGTCCACTTTCGTTACTCCACCACAAAAGCCACCAAGCACCCATATCCCTCAGCAGACACACGCGCGGAATCAGTAACCTGAGAAAACACCCAACATAAGAAGGCAAAGTGTGCACGACACGCGCGACACTTATGGTGAAACTGAAAGCAACTATGTGCAACACACTCACCAGTAGAAAAAGTCAGTACACAGCCGTCTGGGCCCGCGCAACATAAACGACGAATGGGACAGTTACAACGAAGATGACGACAGAGGGAAAACACGGTATTCAGCAGATTACCACCAAACCATGAGGCGTATAAACCTCACAAGCGCGCGGGGTACAACCCAAATGCAGAACATGATTATTCGTTAAGCTATCGCCCAGAAGGCATAGCTGAAAAGTCAAAGTTCATCAGAGAGATCGCAACAGCTGATATCGACAAGACAAAACTGCCACACAATGTGGGCAAGTACAATGGCCTAACAGATCCTGATGACCGCCTCCAAGTCTTCAACGGCGTAGGGTTAACAGGCGGTTGGACGTTACCAACTTGGTGTCATCTTTTCGCGCAAACCTTCGTCGGCGCGGCGCGCGTCTGGTTTGACAGTCTACCTGAAGGAAGAATCAAATCCTGGATGGATTTTCGAGATAAGTTTCTCACACATTTCTCCCAACAGCGCAGGCACACTAGAGATCCAGCAGATTGTCTGAACATCTGGAGGAGAGATCACGAAAGTGTCGAAGACTTCATCACCAGATACAACAAAGAGTGCCTAGAAATCGGGGATGTAGGGGAGAAAATGATACGCGCACACTTTATGAGGGCCGTTAAATGCGATAACCTGATCAAAAGAGTCAAAGGAAGAGATGGAGGTCCCAAAGACTGGGATACTTTTATCGAAGCAGCGAAAACAATTGCAAGAACCGACAAACAACTGACCGGCGATAATAACTGTCAGTACAGCTATAACCAGCATGATAAACGAAACAAGAAAGGCAAGGGTCAGCCATGGAAAACATCTGGTTATAGAGAACGAAGTCCGCCAGCTGAGGACGCGCGCGGCACGATCAATCAGATCAGTCATCGCAAAGAAGTTAATAGAGATAATAGAGAAAAGCAATGGACACCTTTGACGAAAACCCCTTTCGAGGTCCTGTCAACAGAAAATCATCAGTTCAAACCTCCGTTGCAAATGAGAAACAAGAGGGGGCAAGATGACTGCATCAGTCTCAGACAAGAAATAGAACGCTCTTTGAAAAATGGCAAGCTCACACATCTAGTAAAAGGTGGAAAAAGAGATAATCGATAGATCCAGAGAAGGGAAGAAGGCCTGGATAACAAAAAGCTTCGAAAACTGGAAACTCACATGATTTAAGGTGGCCAAAGAAGACCACGGAAGAACTACAACAAGCACGCCCAAGACGATTCTTGGCACGAAAGACAAGTCGTCTTCCCTGTGGTACGAGGAGGTTCAAGAGAACGAAGACCTATAGTCATTCCTGGTGTGTTCAGCCATTACCAGACTGACTACATTTTTATAGATTCAGGGAGCACCGCAGATATCATTTATGAGCAATGTTTTAACCAACTCGACCAAGAAGATAAAGCGCGCCTAGAGTCAGTGGATTACCCACTCATTGGTTTCTGCAAGGAGGCCGTTTTCCCTCTTGGTCAGATATCGTTCCCGGTGCTGCTCTCAGACGGAAAGAACTCAAGAACGAAAGAAGTCACATTCATGGTGTTACCAGCAAACTCAAGGCATGATATCCTTTTGGGAAGAGAGTCCCAAGGAGATTTTAGCATGATTTGCTCAGGACCACATTCAGCTGTTGGTTTCCCAACTGAAATAGGGATAGCCATAATTTATGCAAGCAAAGAGGTCCTCGCTACCGATGAAATCAGACCAGCAAAAACAAGCAAGCCCACACCGCGCGCAGAACCTGAAAAATGGATACTAAACAACAAGTATCCAGAACAGACTGTCACCTTGGGCCCAGCAATGTCTGATCTCAGGCGCGCAGCGCTAATGAAGTTGTTATTCAAAAACATGGATGTGTTTTGCCTGGACACCAGCCGATATGGTTGGCGTCCCACGACACATAGCAGAACACAGGCTGAATGTTTCTGAAAACGCCAAACCAGTGGTACATACGAAACGTCATCTGGGAGACATAAAGCACGATGCCATGCAGGAACAGATCACATAATTATTAAACGCTGGTATCATTAGGGAAGTTCGTTATCAAACCTGGGTAGCTAGCCCAGTGATGGTCCCTAAAGGAAATGGTGGCTGGAGAATGTGCGCGGATTATAAAGATTTGAACAAAGCATTCACACGTGATTGTTATGCTCTACCAGAGATCGACGAGAAAATCGATTCACTGGCGTCTTTCAGTTGGAAATATTTCCTCGATTGTTATAAAGGATACCATCAGGTGCAGATGGCTATCCAGGATGAAGACAAAACTGCATTCCGCACACCAACAGGGCTGTATTGTTATACGAAAATGCCCTCCGGCCTAAAGAATGCAGGAGCAACTTACCAGAGATTGTTGAACGAAACATTCAGTGACGCCATCGGTAAATACATCGAAGTATACATGGACGATCTGGTCATCATGAGTAAGGAAGAAAGTATGATGTTGGTGAACATCTAAAAAACGTTCGATACGTTGCATGGGGTAAACATTAAACTAAATCCAGCGAAGTGCTCCTTCGGGATGGAAGAAGGGAAGTTCTTGGGTTTCATCGTTACAAAATATGGGTTCAAGGTCAATCCTGAAAAGGTGCAAGCGATAGAGCGGATGCCTTCACCATCGACGATAAAAGAAATGCAGAAGTTGGCTGGACGGTTAGCCGCACTCAACCGCTTCCTCGCCAATTACGCAGCAAAATCTTTTTCATTCATCAAAACCCTCCACAACTGCGTAAAAAAGAATCAGTTCCAATGGACCCCGGAAGCCGAGCATGCATTTCAAGAAATGAAAGACTGTCTCATACGATTGCCAACGCTGACAGCACCAATGAAAGGTGAACCACTGGTAATGTACCTATCAGCATCAGAAAAAGCGGTAGGTGCAGTCCTACTAGTCGATCGACAAGGCGTGTAGACACCAGTATATTACGTATCTCGCACCCTGAATGACCCGGAAACAAGGTATGCCTTAATGGAAAAATTGGTCCTTGCACTGATCCACGCGTCCAAGCGATTGCGCAGATACTTTGCTAATCATGTCATTCATGTTCTGACGAATTACAACATCGGCAACATCCTTGCAAGACCTGAGATATCCGGAAGATTAGCAAAGTGGGCTATAGAATTAGGGGGCCATAACGTAGTTTTTAGACCAAAGCCATCGATCAAAGGTCAGGTGTTGGTTGATTTCCTGACAGAAGTGCCCGATGACAAAGATAGAGAATGCAAGGCAATGGAGAAGGCCGAAAAGCAACATTCAGAAGAACCATGGTTGCTATATGCGGATGGCTTATCTAACGAAGATGGCGCAGGCGCAGGACTTAGGTTGGTAAGTCCAGAAAAACATGAGTTCACGTACGCCATCCGGTTAGACTTCAAGAACACAAATAACGAGGCCGAGTATGAAGCTTTTCTTGCTGGGTTGCGATTAGCCATCAAAATGGGAGTCACACACGTAGAAGCGCACGTAGACTCCATGCTCGTAGCAGGACAGATCAATGGTCAATACGACGCAAAAGGAGACGTCATGGCATTATACCTAGAGCAAGCAAGAACTCTGCTTCAAAGCTTTAATTCTTACAAGGTACATCACATCAACAAGAGCGAGAACAAGCCAGCAGATGCACTGAGCAAACTCACATCAACCAGCTTCCAGCATCTGGCCAAAGACGTGCGCATCCAAGTTCTAAGCAATCCATCAGTACCGTTAAGGCAAGTAAACGTCATCCAACTTGGGGCAACATCTTGGATGACTCCGATCATCATGTATCTCCAGTCCGGAATACAGCCAGAGAACAAAGCGGAAGCAAGAAAAGTACAGTACAAGTCCGAACATTACCAAATGTCTGATGGCATTCTGTATAGGAAGTCGTACCTTGGACCGTTACTGCGATGTGTAGATCCAGAAGATGCCAATTATTTGATCCACGAAGTACATGAGGGCATTTGTGGCATTCATGCCGGACCAAGAATGGTGGTAGCAAAAGTAATGAATGCGAGTTACTACTGGCCAGGGATGCACCTGGATGCAGTCAAGGTCCTGAGGAAATGCAGTGGTTGTCAGAGACACGCTCCAAAAACAATGCGCCCAAAAAATAAACTGGTCCCCGTAACAACGGCATGGCCGTTCCAGCAGTGGGGAATAGATATGGTCGGTCATTTTCCGGAAGCCCCAGTAGCAGTGAAGTTAATCATAGTCACAGTAGACTATTTCACAAAATGGGTGGAAGCAAAGGCACTAGCATCAACCACATCTACAGTGGTGCGAAGGTTCATCTGGGAGCAGATAATTTGTCGTTTTGGGCTACCTCTGAGAATCATAACTGACAACGGAACAAACTTTGCTGCTGAAGACCTCCAGAACTGGTTTAAAGAGCTGAATATCGAACATACCTTTTCCTCGGTGGCCCACCCACAAGGAAATGGTCAAGTCGAAGCAGTAAACAAAAGTATCGTGGATGGTATTAAAGCGAGGCTCGGGACGCAGCGAAGAGGATGGGCTAATGAGTTGCCCAGCATACTGTGGGCCCATAGGACTATGCCGAAGACAAGCAACAGCGAAACACCGTTCAGTCTAGTCTATGGGTCTGAAGCAGTGATACCCGCGGAGATCGGCCTGCCATCTCTAAGGATGTTGTCAATGAATGCTGTTAATAATGAAGAAGAAAGAAGGTTGGACCTGGACCTTCTAGAAGAAAGAAGAGAGATGGCAGCAATCAACGAAGCAAAATATAAAACCAAGCTAGAAAAATACTACAACAGTAAGTTCAGAATCTGCACGTTCAACCCCGGAGATTATGTTTTGAGAGACAACGAGACGTCCAACGCCGAAAGACCGAGCAAACTGGCTCCCAAGTGGGAGGGACCTTACGTCGTAGATGAAGTCCTAGGGAAGGGAGCATACAAGTTGCGCACGCTTAAAAACAAAGAATCCCCAGGACTTGGAATGCTCAGCAATTAAGGAGATGCTATATGTAACCAGCCTTAGTTTTTATCTTTCCTTGTAACGAATGGCTACGCGCCCAACACAGTAGACTTTAATACAAGAAGTATTGGCTACCTTATCTTTTGTGAATTTTTGTTACAACTGCATATATCACTTTGGGCATACACGAAAACATCAATGGCTTAGACATGGGAAACGTTGTAGACCTCCAAGGCTCATGGCAACTAAGTACATAGCCAGGTCAAATACACACAACCAAAGCCTGCTAAGTCAAATGTTACTTCGTGCCCACCTACACACGAAAACATCGCAAACACAGAAAAATAAAACATTGTAAGACCTCCAAGGCTGAGCACAGCCGGGTCAACACAATAACCTGTAAAACGATCACTTCATATACATGAATAAAACTACGCGCTTAATGACAGAACAAACGTTGTAAAGTCTTCCAAGCCTAACACAATACAGTGCAAAGCTAGGATGACTAACACAATTTAACCTGTCACAGCCATCATTCATTCGTGATACCTAATCAAAGTAATTACACATATGCAAATATTGTAACGAAAACAAAATTCGCAATGAGTAAATTAACAACCTATGGTCAGCATCATATACATGTCAAGGTAACGTCAAAATGTACCAACAACCATAGCAACAGAAAGTAAATTGTACACAAAGCATGAAAGACAGCTAAATTGTTCAAAGGAATTACAAAAAAAAACAACCCTATACGCGGCATGCAAGCCGGAAATCATCAGTCTTGACGACTAGGTCCAGCATGCCTGCCTTCAGCATCTTGATCCCCAAGGGCCTTCTTTAAGACTTCGATGGCGTTAGCCTTTCATGACAACTTTTCAACAGCCTTCACAATACCAAACTCAATAAAATCATACTCTCGGCGCTTGGCGGTATAGGAAGCAGTGCAATCTTGTTTGTATAACTCAAAGTGATAGTCTTTCTCATTGTTCACAACTGCTGCCCTGCCTTCACCATAGCCATCTTTTCGTCCACTATTATATGCAGCCTGACCTAGCTCAAACATATATTTGACAAGTTCTTCAGATTTAACAATACGTTTAGAAATCTACAAAAAGCGATATACATATGAGGGAAAAATAAACGGAAACAGATAAAAGCTAACAAACAAAGGAAACAATACCAAGGGAACTTCACGCGCAAGTAACCACTTGCAATCAGCAGCAGTCTCCTCGGCCAAGATTTCAGAAGCTTTGTTCTCTGCAACTTTCTCAGAAGCAAATTTCTCCAATTTGGTTATATGCTGAAGATATTCGTTTTCTCTCTTCTGATGCGAAGCACGCTCCTGCTCAGCCTCTTCGCTTATCTTAATTTTCTCTCCTTTCAACTTTTTAATTGCATTGTGAGCGGTTTGCATTTCCCGGTTGGTCCGTTCGCAGGTAGTCTCCCATTCCTTCTGCTTGTTAACGTTAAACTGCTTTTCCTTAGCAAGCTTGTCCTCCGCATCCGCAACCCTCCATAGCAAACCCTTTTTCTCAGCATTAAACTTCTCCCTTTCTTCAGCCAAGGCCTTCTTAGCAGCCTCGAATTCCAATGTACCCTCCCCCATCAGCTGCCATTCCCTTACAATCTCTTGGGAGGTAGCATAAAAATTAACCCCAGCATGTATATGATCATCCAAGAGATCCATCCGATGGCGTCTTTTCTGAAACACCCTTTTGGCTGGGGGGAGGGATAAAGAAAAGAACTCACGGCAGTTGTCAATATCATTCATCCGAGAACCCTGAGTCAACTTCCACCGAGGAGCATGTGGAAGAACATCAGATGCAGGATTGTGAGTGTCTCAGGAACCACCTTGAACATGTTGATACTCTGGACTGTGGCGAGTCCCGGAGGCACCACCCTCCCTGGAACTTCGTACACGTTTAGTGTAAATGGTATGACGAGGAGTAGCCTCACTTGATTCTACCTCAGTATCAGCACCAACAACAGCACCAGCAGCACCACCCTCTCCAACTTGCTCAACCTCCACATCATCCTCTTTCCTTTCTCCGTCCGGATCACCGCGTGGAGGAGAGAGATCGAAAGTTACCAGCTTTTGCACTAAAAACACCCAGGTCAACCTCTGACTCTGAAGGTGCAGTAGTAGCCTCTTTCTGAAGCTTAGATCTTTTCTCTGCAAGGGCAGCGGCAGCCTGCTCATCGAGTTCCTTTTTCTTGTCTTCAAGAACCTTCTTCTTCTTCATTATCTCCGTCAGGGTGGCATCATCATCCGGATCACGCTCAGCACGCTTATCTCCTGCGTCTAAACCAGAGAGCGTGTCATATACGACAACATAGTCCAGGAAAGAGAGGTTAGAAGGTCTCTTACGAGGTGCCTCAGACACAGGTTCCTCGACCTTCTTCTTTTCAGACTTATCTCCTTTCTTCTTCTTCCTGGTTTCCAACTGATCAGCAGTATCAACCGGAGCCTCATCATCGTCACCAGCAGGCTCATTCACCGGCTCATTCACAGTCCCTCGCGGTGGACCTGCACGTGCGGAACGATCGGTTAGATCCGGATGAGACTCACCAGACTCCTTACTCGAAAGGATGATGACCCCCCCTCGAGTAGGAGTAGGATCAACGTCGAAATCATCATCAATATCACTACCATCGTCTTCACCTAAAACAACGTTGGCATACCCAGCCAAGCTTTCACTGGTAGGGTGCAGGAAGTTATTCTGTATTTGATCAAGCCACGAAGGCCGCCCTTCAGGTAATACAGCCACAACCATGGCACCACCGGCCTTGGGGTCAAAAACGTTCATCAAACTATATCCTGCTGCAAAACACAACAAGATATGAAGAGAAACATAAGAACAGTGAACAATAAAGCAAGGAACTGATAACAACAACGGTACCTTTTCGTTGATATCCGTAAATAGGAAAGCCCCTAGGGTTGGGAGAAGCCCATAGCAGAGTCATTCCCGCAGCCACCAGAGCTCTCTCTTCAAGCTGAATAATAGGGGTATCCTTTTTGGTCAGAACCATATACCAATCTTGTGCAGCAAAATCCACCGAGACATTAACACGAGGCACTCCTTCACTCTCAGCCCTATAATGCATATCAATATGGATGACCCCACGCCGGATATCGAAGAATTTATGTTTCCAGTCATGAAGACTCTTTGGTGGATGACTGCTACAGGGACTAACCCCACTTGTACGAGAGTTAAAGGAATAGAAACCGCTGGTATAACTGACGAAATAAAAAACAGCGAACTTCTCAAAGGTCGGTTCGACGCGGTTAACCCTACATATAAACTCGAAATGGGTAACCCGGGGTAAACCCAAAGCACTTATCTGAGAAATGTGCGGACCATAGCCGGTAAGTACTTCACCAACAAACTTCGACATTGGAAGACGAAAGTTTCCTTCCCGAAAAAAGTCGGCATACAAAGCAATATACCCCGGAGGAGCATCTAATGTCGTAGATTTTGGGGTTGGAAACTGTACACCCCATTCTGAATGGAAACCCATATCTCGAACAAGATTCTAGAACTCTTCTTCCTTCCAGTTTATCTCTGCCCGATCAGGACCAGGAGGATTCCTGGGTTTGTATTTTCTCTTCTTAGTAGTGGGATTCGCTCCGGTAGATATGATTATGGAAGATGGAAGAAAATATTCGGAGAAGAGGAAGAAGAGATATGTGGAAGAAGATGAGAGAAAAAAGGAGTTAGAATTTTGAAAGTGGAAGAAGAAATGGTAACCGCCATCTATTTATACCCATCACATTTATTGCGATGGGTAGTGGACCGTCAGGAAGGCAGAAGGATAACCAACAGGGAGATGACACGTCAGAGGAGAAAGAAACCGTCGCCTCGATTTTAGGGCGCGTGGCTGCCACACACCTGACAGACGGCGAAAAAGTGACTGACGGTTCTGAAAAAAGCAACTGTTCATCTCCGAAAAGACAGCCACCTCAGACGGCACGTCAGTCATGTCAGTTGTCCTTATCCCAATAAAGAAACTTCCCTTAGAAGAAACCGCCAAAGAGTGTAGTTGTCCCCACGCGCCATACGCCGATTTGGCTCAACTTCGCAAGGCTACCACCATGCGCTGTACGCCGTTTTGTATCAACTTCGCAAGGCGGCCACCACGCGCCATACGCCGATTTGGCTCAACTTCGCAAGGCTGCCACCATGCGCCGTGCACCATTTTGGCTCAACTTTGCAAAGCAGCCACCATGCGCCATACGCCATTTTGGCTCAACTTCGCAAGGCTACCACCATGCGCCGTACGCCGTTTTGGCTCAACTTCGCAAGACTGCCTCCATGCGCCATACGCCGTTTCGGCTCAACTTCGCAAGGCCATCGTGACGCGCCTTACAAAGACAAACAACAAAGACCATTACCCATATAAGTCCAGAATCCCTCCTAGATGATCAACTTAACTAGAAGGCACACTGGACTAGGGGGACTTGAAGAGGTATGGTCCCAATTAATGCACACATGGAAGGGACCATACCACTTTTTCCGTCCAACATGGCGCCGACATCAGCAAGTAATTCCAGAAGCTTCTAGAAGACGTCAAGGTGGCACCAAAGATGCTCCTCCAGACAAAATGTAACAACTCTCATTAAAATTATTATTTCTTATTTTATTATGTCCAATAGGAAACCCTAATTGAGACCCTCAAGTAATATTGCATGACCCCTAAATTTTTCAGAACAATCGAAACTAGGATCAGGGCCCCCTAAAACTCAAGGGGGTATTTCCTAATTGACGATTATCTTCACAGTTCGCTGTAAAATTCGAAATTCTTCGAACTGTTGACTCACCTAGGCTATGTATACACGAGGCTACCCTACCCTAAAAGAGTACCCGTCGCGCCACGCGCGGGAACCAGGAGGACCTGGCGCGCCACACGACAGGGACCATTTTCCATCATGTAAATCAGTGGTTTGGCACTTGCATGGAGGTCTTGTTCCGACGGAAAAATTCATTACGTGCGTTTAGTTATACACTGTTTAGTTCAAAACAATCAAAATCCCGACACTCTGTTGCGACAACAGGGTAATAACTCGATCACTGCTACGATACAATGTCCGATCGACTGAAACCGATCCGATGGATGTTTAAGTGCTGCCCGAATCCGGGCTATACTTTGTCATTCGTCATGAGGGTTTTGATCTCGTGAGTTATCGTAAGAAGTTGTATTAAGTTACTAACCTAGTTTCGTGTGCATTGTTATTTAACTAGGTTACGGGGCTAAATCAGTAGGCAAGGTTCTGTCCAAATTAAACTAGCAATGTGATTCATTCTCTTTTTACCAACTGTTTTACAAAACCCTAAATGTTTTCCAGTTATATTTTGCAGTGATTAAGTCTTTGCTAATCTTTAATTACTCGCAGTATGTGGGGGTTTTGTGCACATTACTACTAACGATTTATCACTTTAGGTGGGCGAACCTAATTAGTGATATGTCCAGAGTCATAGATTCGGTCGAGTGACAGCTGAACCAGATAACTATATGATAGGGGCAAATATAAAAACCCTTAATGCTGTAAATTTATAACAATGTGTCTTTTGTGCAATTTGAATGACTCGCCAGTATTTCCCCGCTGATAAAAATCTTATTAAACATGTTTCAGGTGATCTGCTGTGATCCAGGAAAAAGTGTCGTGTAGCACTACAAGCTTGAAGAAGTGGCTCAATAAAATAAATAAATATGTTTTGTAAAACAAGGAATTTCCTGGTGAAATTTCCTTTAATGTAAATTATGGGGTTGGTCCCAAATGTGTGAAATAAAATAAATTGGGCATTTTCAAGTTTAAACGATCCTGTTAACATTTCCGCTGCCAAATTAATTAAAATACCACGGGTTTTCTGTCCCGCTGCTTCTAATTTGTTAAGAAAGGAAAAGCTTTAAGCCAAATTCTCAAAATGTGAATTTTGGCTACAGGAGGTACAATTTTTAAGACACATGGTGAATCACGAAGGTATTCACGTAGATCCCTCCAAAATAGAAGCGATCACAAAATGGAAGTTCCCGCAATCAGCTATGGAAGTTAGAAGTTTTCTAGGGTTAGCTGGATACTATAGATGATTTATTAAAGATTTTTCTAAGATAGTTGTGCCATTAACTAAGCTAACCTGTAAATCAGTTAAGTTTGAATGGGGACCCAGGCAAGAAGAGGCCTTTAGGATTTTAAAACAAAGGTTAACAAACACCCCAATTCTTGCCTTACCCGAAGGGTCAGAAGATTTTGAAGTTTATTGTGACGCTTCCAAGCTAGGATTAGGATGTGTGCTAATGCAACGCAAAAAGGTAATTGCATATGCCTTAAGGCAATTGAAAAAGCACGAGGAAAACTATACGACGCATGACTTAGAATTACGGTCGATAATTTTTGCCCTTAAGATTTGGAGACACTATCTGTATGGAAGAAAGTTTACCGTTTATACAGATCATAAAAGCTTAAGGTACATATTTGGGAAAAAAGAATTGAACATGAGGCAAAGAAGATGGATGAAAATTCTAAGTGACTACGACTGTGATATCCAATATCACGAAGGAAAAGCAAATGTAGTCGTAGATGCTCTTAGTCGTAAGTATCATGAAAAGCAAAAGCGAGTTCGTGCTCTTAGATTAAATCTACAGTTAGATTTAATGGAACAACTGAAGAAGATTCAAGTAACATCAATTCAGGATGATGCTGAAGGAATGAAAGGAAGAATAAAGGAATTAGAGCAAGGAGCTGATGGAATTTGGAGATTCCACAAAAGAAGGATTTGGGTACCTAAGCAAGGAGAGTTAAGAAATAAGATTTTAGAGGAAGCCCATAAATCTAGATATACCATGCACCCTGGAAATAATAAGATGTACCAAGATTTAAGAAATAACTTCTGGTGGATAGGAATGAAAAAGAACATAGCTAGATATTTATCTAAGTGTCTAACTTGTTCACAAGTTAAGGCAGAACACTAGAAACCTTCAGGGTTACTCCAACAATTAGAAATGACTGTTTGGAAATGGGAACTAATAACCATGGATTTTGTTACTAAGTTGCCCAAAACCAGAAAAGGTAACGACGCAATTTGGGTAATTGTGGATCGATTAACCAAATCAGCTCATTTCCTGCCCATGAAGGAAACTTTCAGTATGGAAAGATTAGCTAAGTTATACGTAGACGAGGTAGTATCCTTACATGGAGTCCCACTCTCTATTGTATTGGATAGAGATAGTCGTTTCACTTCACATTTCTGGACGAGTTTCCAAGAAGCAATGGGTACACGATTGAATTTAAGTACTGCATACCATCCCCAAACAGAAGGACAAAGTGAAAGGACGATTCAAACCCCGGAAGACATGCTCAGGGCATGCGTAATAGATTTTGGTGGAAACTGGGATAATCACCTTCCCTTAATTGAATTCTCCAATAACAATAGTTACCATTCAAGCATCGAAGCTGCCCGTTCGAAGCACTGTATGGACGAAAGTGTAGAACTCCAGTTTGTTGAGCAGAAATAGGAGAAAGCCAATTATCAGGTCCCGAAATCGTACAAGAAACCACCGACAAGTTAAATCAAATCAAGGAAAGACTAAAGACAGCTCGAGATCGTCAGAAGAGTTATGCAGACAATAGACGCAAGCTGCTAGAATTTCAAGTTGGAGACAAGGTACTCTTGAAAGTTTCTCCTTGGAAAGGAGTAGTTCAGTTCGGAAAGAAAGGAAAGCTAAGTCCAAGGTACATAGGACCATTCTCAGTAATCCAATGAATATGACCAGTTGCTTATCGCCTACAACTACCAGAAGAGCTTGCTGGAGTACATGACGTGTTTCATGTATCTAACCTCAAGAAGTGTTTGTCCGATGAATCCCTGGTAGTACCTCTCCAAGACATAGAGGTAAATGAAAAGTTAAAATTTGTAGAGAGACCACTTCAGATAGAAGATAAAAAGGTCAAGTTTCTCAAGCACAAAAGACTAGTAGTGGTCAAAGTCAAGTGGGATTCGAAGAGAGGACCTGAGTACACTTGGGAACTGGAATCAGAGATGAAGCGAAAATATCCTTACTTGTTCCAGTAAATCTCGAGGACGAGATTTTAATAAGGTGGGGAGGATGTAACAACTCTCATTAAAATTATTATTTCTTATTTTATTATGTCCAATAGGAAATCCTAATTGAGACCCTCAAGTAATATTACATGAGCCCTAAATTTTTCAAAACAATCGAAACTAGGATCAGGGCCCCCTAAAACTCAAGGGGGGTATTCCCTAATTGACGATTATCTTCACAGTTCGCTGTAAAATTCAAAATTCGTCGAACTGTTGACTCACCTAGGCTATGTATACACGAGGCTACCCTACCCTAAAAGAGTACCCGTCGCGCCACGCGCGGGAACCAGGAGGACCTGGCGCGCCACGTGACAGGGACCATTTTCCAGCATATAAATCAGGGGTTTGGCACTTGCATGGAGGTCTTGTTACGACGGAAAAATTCATTACGTGCGTTTAGTTATACACTGTTTAGTTCAAAACAATCAAAATCCCGACACTCTGCTACGACAACAGGGTAATAACTCGATCATTGCTACGATACAATGTCCGATCGATTAAAACCGATCCGATGGATGTTTAAGTGCTGCCCGAATCCGGGCTATACTTTGTCATTCGTCGTGAGGGTTTTGATCTCGTGAGTTATCGTAAGAAGTTGTATTAAGTTACTGACCTAGTTTCGTGTGCATTGTTATTTAACTAGGTTACGGGGCTAAATCAGTAGGCAAGGTTCTGTCCAAATTAAACTAGCAATGTGAGTCATTCTCTTTTTACCAACTGTTTTACAAAACCCTAAATGTTTTCCAGTTATATTTTGCAGTGATTAAGTCTTTGCTAATCTTTAATTACTGGCAGTATGTGGGGGTTTTGTGCACATTACTACTAATGATTTATCACTTTAGGTAGGCGAGCCTAATTAGTGATATGTCCACAGTCATAGATTCGGTCGAGTGACAGCTGAACCAGATAATTATATGATAGGGGCAAATATAAAAACCCTTAATGCTGTAAATTTATAACAATGTGTCTTTTGTGCAATTTGAATGACTCGCCAGTATTTCCCCGCTGATAAAAATCTTTTTAAACATGTTTCAGGTGATCTGCTGTGATCCAGGAAAAAATGTCGTGTAGCACTACAAGCTTGAAGAAGTGACTCAATAAAATAAAAAAATATGTTTTGTAAAACAAGGAATTTCCTGGTGAAATTTCCTTTATTGTAAATTATCGGGTTGGTCCCAAATGTGTGAAATAAAATAAATTGTGCATTTTCAAGTTTAAACGATCCTGTTAACATTTCCGCTGCCAAATTAATTAAAATACCACGGGTTTTCTGTCCCGCTGCTTCTGGACCGGGTTACACTGGGCCGGGGGCCGTGACACAAAAAGGACAACAAGTGTCACCAATAACTAGAAGCCATGTGGACCTGCGACATTACCTGGGGCAGACCGACAGCTGCAGTATCGATCCTCCTACATGGACAAATGACGGCGCGCAACGTGTACCACTATCCTGACCACAGCAGAGGAGACCAAGAGGATATTTTCCTTGGTCGGACAGCTGGCGCCCAATAGCAGCTGGCAATGTCTCTCCTCCCTCCTTCACCCTCCGGCTATAAGTAGGACCCTTCATCATTAAGGTTATTCATTCTGTTCTCCTTACTTTTCAGCTACAACACACACTATTTCCTCCTCGGAAGAGTACTTATTCTCATGCCGGAGCCCGGTTAAGAGGGAAACCCCCATATTCCCCTCTTAACGAGCTAACGGTGTTGCAGTTTTGCAGGTTCTCAGTCTTAGGCGAGTAAAGAAGGAGATTGAACCCACATAAGAGACGACCCATCTAGTTAACCTTTGGCGTTAACCAGTGTTTCATCAATATATGACAAACTAAAGTATGTTCAATGTTTGGCATTTCTTTTCCATTTTAAATTCAATAAATTGATAACAATAATATTATTCGGAAAACAATATAATAAAATTCATGAGTGTGGATGACATAACTTAAAATAAAATAAAATAAAACAACATATAAAATGGTATGTATAATTTAAATCGTTAAAAAGTATAATATAATTTGTTAAATAATGTTTTCTTGAATTCATCCGATCATAATTAAAAGATTTTTTTTTGTTAAAGTTTAACATTTTAAGGTACTTGTATGATACAAGAGTAGAGAGTATGTTGTTTTTTATGTATAAAAAACGGTTAGGGGAATTTTGTGAGACAAAAAAAAGTATGTTGGATTTATGTGCAAAAAAAAAAGTTAAAGGATTTTTATAAAACAAAAAAGAAAGTATATTGGTTTTTTAAGTGCAAAACGAAAAGTAAAAGGACTTTTATGAGAAAAAACAGAAAGTACGTCGGTTTTTTATGGTACTTACCCTAATATAAACTAGCTAGAAAAAAGCTAATTAAACACACACACACAAACACACAGTGGGTTGGGTAATATAATGCATCCCCTCAGTCTTCCCATGAGTCCATGAACCTTTGATTCTCTTACTGGTTGAGAGTGAGGTTCACTGTTGGCGGCTCGACGAAGCGGAGGAAACTGGTATAGCGGGTGAGGTTCACTGTTTCTCTTACTGGTTGAGGGACTTTCTTTACCTTCCTCTCTATTCCGATTTCCAAAGCTTCCATTCGCCGTTCGGGTTTAGGTTTCCCACCGGTTTGTTTACTCATGGAGGTGGATGATGAACTGTGGGAGACGCAGAAGAAAAGTCGTAAAGGCAGAGGGGCGGCAAATGGTTTCAAGCCGGAGGTTACCAAGTTCTTTGTAATGAATATCCCTCAAGGCTGTCGTCCCTGGGATTTGGCTAACGCTTTTAGAGATTACGGGGAGATCGCGGGAGCTTTTATCGCTAAAAAGAAAGACAAGGAAGGAAGGATTTTCGGTTTTGTTAGCTTCAAAGGAGTCAGAGATCTGGAAGAACTCTTGCATAATCTGTCTAAAGTGAAATTGGGAGGCAACAAGTTGTTGGTTAACGTGGCGTTATTTGCAAGAGAGAACGGGGTCACCAAGGCTGCTGCAGTGAATGGGGGAGGAGCTAAGATGGTGGGAGGCGGTCAAGCAAGAGCTCAGGGGGGTAAACCAAAGATCAAGGAAGTTAACTCTGTTAAGAGTGGGGTTTCTTTTCTGGATATCTTAACAAACAAAACTCATGCGGCAGGTGATGAGGATGTGGTGGAGATTAATCCATCCTTATTTGCGTTATCTAACCTTTCTGAGAAAGCCGTGGTTGGCAGATCATTGGGTTTTAATGAACTTAGGTCGCTCAAATCGTCATTGAAGTTAGCAGGCTTTGAGGGAGCATCTCTACAGTACATCGGTGGGCTTTCTGTGCTGATTCCTTTCGAAAATAAGGATATAACTAAAAGGTTGCTTGAGGATAAGGAAGCATGGAAATGTTGGTTTTCTTCGCTATCACCATGGTTAGGGCAATCCATCCCCTATGAACGTCTTGCATGGATTAATATCCTTGGTGTTCCCTCGTATCTTGTTTCGAGAGCTGTCTTCGATGCGATCGGTAGTAAATATGGTAAGGTGGTTCAATCATCTCAGTTCCTAGAATCGGACGGTGATCTCTCGTATGACCGTCTGGGGATCCTTCTTGACTCGGGTAACAGAATCAACGGAGTTATCAATTTGAGGTGGCAGGATAAAAGGTATAAAGGTTTGGGTGGTGGAAGAGAATGACCAGTGGATTCCAAACTTCGTTGAAGACGACGATGACTCGTTTGTTGTTTCGTCGGAGCTAGGAATCTTTAGGGATGTTCCGGTGCGCTCATCACCGGGGATCAGTGGACCTGGAAACATGGAAGAGGAAGAGTCCGTTGAGGTGGCCGAGGTGGAAGTTAATGTTGATAAGGAAAAGAAGGATCCCTTCATCGGAGATGAGGCGAGTCCGGCTACTGATTCACGGAAACGGTTCGGATGTCAGATGGAGACGAACAGTTTATGTCAGCTAACGTTCTGGGCAACTTTGGAATTAACAATCCTGTCTCGAACCATGCAGAGAGAGTCGGTCCAGATCCCAAAGAGACAGGACCGCAGACTTTTTCTGGGGGGCCCCAAGATAAAAGAGGATGTGGGTGTCTTTGTAATAATTGCGTCTATTTTTTCAAGTCTGCTGAAGGTTCTGGCAAGCCCAATAAGAAGAATTGAATAACTAGGCCCAGGATTAAGGCATCTTCTAAGCCTGGTTCTTTGATCCCATCATCTGATAACAGGCACAAAAAATGATCTAGAGAAAAAGGGGATTTTTCATTTGACCTTAATTTACAAGCTGAAGGTGGTCTTCAAGATTAGTTATCAGGGATATCGAGAACCAGGGATAAAGTAGAAACTGAGAAGAAAGCTTGTGCGGTTCAGGGTGAAGTTTCCGAGGAGGTCTCTGGTCTAAATCTCAGGATCGAGAACTTTGAGGTCGAGCCGCCAGATGTGGTCAACGTTTCTCCTGGTAACCAGCTTGTCGATGAAATTGGTGCTACGGTTAATGTCGGTAACATTGTGGGAGTAGATCTGGGGAACCATAACGACCTCTTCATGGAGGCGATAAGAGGAATTAATGTGGTGAATCAATGAATTTGCTTTCTTTCAATATCAGAGGTATTGTCACACCCCGACCACGTAAAACAACAAATCGTGGCGGAAACGTCGGGGAGTGTTGTAACAGAATTATTGTTTCAAACCATGGATACAAAGAGTTTCGTTTTATTGAATATTAAAAATTGTCTTAAAGTTAAACAAGCAATTCAAACATAGTTTATCATCGTTATTAAATCACTAAGGCCTCGTCCGGTCCTAAGTGAGCATGCATCCTATTCGCAATCAACATTAAGCAACATCACCTGAAACATATGTAAAAACAAAGTCAGCAAAGAAATGCTGGTGAGTACATAGTTTTTGTGTGAGTATCAGATTCATGGCTCGTTTGTATGTTAAAACAACTTGTACAACTTCGTTAATTGATATTAGAAAACCTTGTTTTGTAAAATGTTTGTATTGGAAATGAATAACCAAGTCAAAATAGATTGGTCATAATTTATAACCCTTGCCATGAATCTTAACCCAAAACATTTGTTTATGTAAACCAAATCATAAATCGTTCTTATAATAAAACTCGTATGGTTTATATAGTTTCGTAAACATCGTTGTGTAATATTGTTTAACTCGTTCTCGTTATAGAACATCGTTCATTCGTTTAAATCGTTCCAAATCGTACAATTCATTCACTCGTTTAAATCGTTCTCGTTTTAATTGTGAAAACTACTTTTGGTCGTCTTGCTAATAACATTAAAACTTTTGTGACTCGTTCATCGTTCAACTCGTTCTTGCATTAACAAACCTCCAAAGGGTAAGTTAACAATCATCAGATTCAGTCGTTACCCACCTAACCCACACATAACCTTGGGTCTAGTTTGATAACGGGATTTGTCGGATCCTATGATACCATAACCTAATACTGGTCGGTTTGGCCGAAATTCATGAATGTCATTCGTTATGTAATTACTACCAACAAGCTCGTTCACATTATCGAAATCGTTATTAGTTTGGTATAAACCATCTCAATTGTTTTGAAACCATCGTTAAAATATCGAAATCGTTTTGATACGTATGAATCACCCCAAAACAATCGAAAATAGTAAAAAGAGGGGATCTATGTACTCACCTTATTTTGCAGGCGATTCAGAATACGCAAGTCAAGATTAAGGTGTCTGATAATAAGGAAACTCAAGTTGTCCTAATGAATCGTACAAGAATAATGTATCAATATTGAGGTCGTATAGTGTTGACGGGATTTGTTGAGCATTTATTGTATTTGATAGTGTTTAGATTGACAGGAGGATCTTGTGAATTATATGTTTAGAGGGCTCGGAAAAATGATCATGATATAGAGGAATTATTTATGAAAAATATTTATTTATCATAAATAATTAAATTGCAAAAATGTACTATCGATTTAATATAAACATTTGTAATAATAAATCAAATATATTTAACTAGTATCATAATTAAATATAATGATTATTGGCAAGATATTGTACAAGTGATATAATTAATTTATTTCATAATAATTAAAAATAACATTTTTAATTATTGAACTTGAATATTACTGATTTAATTATATAAATATTGAAATTATATAAAATATGAGTAGCAACATTATTTTTTTGTGAAGATCAGCACTTAAAATAATTAATCTGAAAATTTCAGAATTTAATTCCTAAAAAATCGATTTATTATTAATTATTTAATAATAAACTGTTTTAATATTGTAAAAATTAGTTTTATAAATAAATTGACTAATTTCACATTTTTAATAAAAGCAACATTGATTAATAATCTTATAAAAATTATTGGAATGTTGAAAATATTAAAAATTAATTGATTAAAAAGAAATGCAGACCCCTGGGTTCGAACCTGGGTCTGTATTGTAACCAAACAGAGTCTTAACCACTGGGCTAAGCTTCTGTTTGTGTTTGGTTTACGACTGCTACATTTATAACAAAACAGGAACTGTTCATCTTCTCCAATTGGAGTCAAACAGAAAGTCAACTCTTTCAGTTCTACGGGAAAACTGTGTTATATTCAAATTAACTTTGGAGAAACATTGTATAAGCATAAAAGAATTAATTGAAACAATAAAAACGAACCGGTATTGAAAGGATGATCGGATTGAACAATTCCGGCGAAAAAGTGAGTATTCCGGAGAGTGAACTCCGGCGACGATGAACAGAAGTGAAATTCGATGTGTTTGTGAACTGTGAGAGGTGTAGGATGTTCGTATGGAGTTAATGAACTTATATAGCCCATCAATTTGATCTCAGATTCGACAAATCGTAGTGGATTCGATCTACTTTTATTTTTTTATAAAAAGTTCAATTATAGCCGAAAGGGCACTAAGGTGTGTCGATTGAATGATTGGGATTAGTTGGGATGGGTTGGGGATCATGTGGGTAAGCATTACAGGTCAAAAGAATGGATTAAAATGGGTTTTGGTGAGTTTTTGGTCGAAATCCCGTAACTGCGGAGCTGGGTATAATATCCAGATCTGTTTTAAAGTCAATATATATATAATACATTTCAGAGTATATCGCATCCAAGCTGATAGCTCAGCTGGTTTCGCGTGTTGTTGTTGTCTGAAAGGGCGCGGGTTCGAGTCCCGTTCCGGCCGATTCTTTGGGATTTAATCCCTTTTTAGCTTTCTGATTTAATTTAATAATTAAAATAATCCTAATGAGTATATATAAGAATTAAAAATCAAGATATATCAGCTCCGAGACGGAGGATAAACTGGTTAAGTCGTTCGTGTTACAACCGCGAGGTTACGAGTTCGATCCACACTAGGGCCGGTTCTCATCATAGGAGATCCCCTTTTTAACCGAATTTTTTGACAATTTACACTTTGGCCCCTCAAGTTTCAATTTTTTACAAAAACAGTCCCTCAACTTTCGCATAAAATACATGTTTGGTCCCTGAAGCTTCTGATAATGTCACAAATGGTCCCTGGTTTATTCATATAGATATACTAACTGGGTTAGTTCTCAAAGAAAGAATTTCTATACAAATTTTAACTTGGTTAGGATTTATAGTTAAAATAAGTTTGTAAATGGCAGAATAAATCCCTACAGTTTAAGTTTCAAGAATGACCAAATGAACCTTGTACTTTTAAAACTAAATATATATGTTTATTTTTAATAATATAAGTTTCAAAAATGACCAAAAGGACCCTAAACTTGTAGTTTTCAATAATTGCACTTTTAACCCTTGTATTTCTAAAGTTTCAAAGAATGACAAATAGATCCCTTAGATTGTAGTTTCACAAAATGTCACAATAGGCCCTTATAGTTTATGTAACCTTGTTTAATAGCATAAAACTCAACAAATTTGCAATTGTTTCACGTGTTTGTATTGGTATAAGCATGTATAAGCACAAAGCAAGTATGTTCAAATAAGTTTCATTCCAAATACGGTATTTGTTACCATGCAAGTCAAAACAAATGCGAGTGTGAAAACCAGGGTGGTTACAGTCTCCCATACTTTAGAAAATTTCGTCCCAAAATTTTTATTTAGAGGGATCTTGTGAAAACAAATGCGGATATTTCACCTTCAACTGGTCCTTACGTTCCCAAGTAAACTCGGGGCCACGTTTGGATTCCCAGCGAACTTTGACCAAATGAATCCGTTTGTTCTTCAACTGTTTGTATGTACGTTCCACTATCTCCACAGGTTTCTCGACAAAGTGAATCGTTTCGTCGATTTGAATCTCGTCGAGAGGAATGTGAAGATCAGCATCAGCTAAACACTTTCTCAAATTGGACACGTGAAAAGTCGGATGAACATTTCCAAGCTCTGGAGGTAATTCTAGTCGATAGGCAACCTTTCCAATTCTTTCAACAATCTTGAATGGTCCAACATATCGTGGTGCAAGTTTTCCTTTCTTTCCAAATCTCACCACTCCCTTCCAAGGTAAAACCTTGAGTAGGACACGATCTCCGATTTGAAATTCCATGGGCTTGCGTCCCAAATCTGCATAACTCTTTTGACGGCTTCTAGCGGTCACAAGATTATCGCAGATTTTCTTGATTTTGTCTGTTGTTTCCAGAATGAGCTCAGGTCCAGTAAGCTGAGCTTCACCGATCTCATTCCAACATACAGGTGAACGACATTTTTCGACCATAGAGAGCTTCGAATGGTGCCATATTAATACTACTATGATAACTGTTGTTGTAAGAGAACTCGATCAGTGGAAGATGAGAATCCCAATTACCACCAAAGTCTATCACGCATGCTCTAAGCATATCCTCCAAAGTTTGAATCGTTCTCTCAGATTGACCATCTGTTTGGGGATGATAAGCAGTGCTTAGATTTAGTTGGGTCCCCAAAGCAGATTGCATGGTCTTCCAAAAATGAGACGAAAATCGAGCATCACGATCGGAAATGATATCTAAAGGAACACCATGTCGTGATACGATCTCGTCTACATAGATCTTGGCAAGCTTTTCAGTAGAGAAATCCTCACGGATTGGTAAGAAGTGAGCAGATTTTGTCAAACGATCAACTACTACCCAAATGGCATCATGACCTTTACTAGTATGCGGTAGTTTAGTAATGAGATCCATTGCGATGTTCTCCCACTTCCAAACCGGTGTCTCTGGTTGTACAAGCAAACCAGAAGGTCGTTGATGTTCGGCCTTGACTTTGAGACAATTTAGGCATTTCGATACATACAAGGCAACATCCTTCTTCATACCAGGCTACCAGAACTTAGTACGAAGATCCTTGTACATTTTATCAGCACCAGGATGGATAGAATATCGATACTTGTGAGATTCGTCCATTACTAAGGTGCGAAGATCGTCCTGATTCGGAATCCACAAACGATTCTCAAAATAGAGTAAACCATCGTCTTTCCTTTCGAGTTTAAGCTCAAGTTGAAGCGGTAGCTCATATTTCAATAAGTCTTTGATCACACATGAACGTTGAGTTTGAAGAACACGAGATTGAATATCAGATAGGGTTCGAACTGAATGAAGCTTGACTCGTTCCTTTCGACTAAGTGCGTCGGCCACGACATTCGCCTTACCAGGATGGTAGCGGATCTCGCAATCATAATCGTTTAAGAGTTCAACCCAACGTCGTTGCCTCATGTTCAGCTCCTTCTGATTGAGAATATGCTGGAGACTTTTGTGGTCTGTGAAAACCACACACTTCGTTCCATAGAGGTAGTGTCTCCAGATTTTAAGCGCAAAAACCACAGCTCCTAACTCAAGATCATGAGTCGTATAGTTCTTTTCGTGAATCTTCAGCTGTCTAGACGCATAAGCTATGACTTTACCTCGTTGCATAAGAACACAACCAAGTCCTAGATTCGACGCGTCACAATAGACAACAAAATCATCGTTTCCCTCAGGTAGAGATAAAACAGGAGCGCCACAGAGCTTCCGTTTCAGCGTTTGGAACGCTTCTTCTTGCTTAGGTCCCCATTCAAAAGGCTTATTCTTCTGAGTCAAAGCAGTGAGTGGAACCGCGATCTTTGAAAAGTTAGAAATAGACCGTCGATAATAACCAGCAAGACCAAGAAAAGAACGAACTTCTGTAGGTGTCGTTGGTGTATTCCAATCCTTAATTGCAACAATCTTGGATGGATCTACATGAATACCTTGCTCATTGACAATATGACCCAAGAACTGAACTTCTTTAAGCCAGAATTCACACTTGGAGAATTTAGCAAAAAGTTGTTCCTTCTTTAGGAGTTCCAATGTCAGACGAAGGTGTTGCCCGTGATCGGCTCGAGACTTTGAATAAATGAGAATATCGTCGATGAACACAATGATGAACTTATCTAAATAAGGTTTACAAACCCTATTCATTAAGTCCATGAAGATAGCTGGGGCATTGGTCAAACCAAAAGGCATGACAGTGAACTCATAATGCCCATATCTTGTACGGAAAGCAGTTTTGGGAATATCTTCCTCGAGAACACGAAGTTGATGATACCCAGATCGCAGATCGATCTTAGAAAAGCATGAAGCACCTTGCAGCTGGCCGAAGAGATCATCAATTCTAGGTAGGCGATATCGATTCTTGATGGTAAGCTTATTAAGCTCACGATAATCGATACACATTCGAAAAGATCCATCTTTCTTTTTCACAATGAGAACAGGAGCTCCCCAAGGCAAATAGCTCGGACGGATGAATCCTTTATCAGACAACTCTTGAAGCTGTTTTGATAACTCTTGCATCTCTGACGGTGCAAGACGATAAGTTGCTTTCGCAACTGGATTGGCATTGGGTACAAGGTCAATATGAAACTCGACTTGACGAACTGGAGGCAAGCTAGGCAGTTCATCAGGAAACACCTCTGGATAATTCCGAACAATCGGAATATCCTGAACACTCTTGCTCTTGCCTTTCTCCTCGGTGACATGTGCCAGGAAAGCAACATATCCTTTTCGTAAATATCTTTGGGCCTTTGTACATGACATAAGCTTCAATCCGCCAGATGGTTTTTCGCCACGAACTTCCAGAACATCGCCAGACAGAAGAGGAATACAAACAATCTTATCAAAACAAACCACCTCAGCATGATGTTTGGTTAACCAATCCATCCCCACGATAATATCAAAACTCCCAAGTTGCATCGGTGTGAGGTCAATGGGAAAAAGATGGTTATCAAGGTTTAACTGACAATCACGAATAACAGAATCGAGAACAAGAGGTTTACCAGTAGCAACTTCGACAGATAAGGGTTTCCTCAGTTTAGTTCTAGGTATCGCAAGCAAGGGTTCAAAAGATAATGAAACAAAACTTCTATCGGCGCAAGAATAAAAAGAATATATGCAGGTCGATTGTTAACAAGAAACGTACCATTAACCACCTCGTTGTCAGCCCTTGCTTCGTTAGCATTCAGATTGTATGCTAGCCCACGAGCGGGATTTGCATTCGCATTGACATTGACATTGACATTGACATTCACGTTTGGATTTACATTTGCATTTGCCAACCTTGGACAGTTGTTGCGGTAGTGACCAAGCTCTCCACAATTGAAACATGTACCCGGTGGGAATCTAGCAGCATTCCCCTGAACTGGAGCTTGATTCCGAACAATCTGATTCTGACCCGAACGACAGACGTTGGCCAGATGCCCAAGCTTACCACACGTTGTGCATTGCCTACAAGCTTGTTGTGCAACATGATGACCGTTGCAGCGAGCACAATGAGGTGCGGTACCAGCATGCGCTTTCTTCGCAGGAGGTTGAGCTGGTGGGTTCTGAGGGTTCTGAGCAGTTTGTGCAGTTACTGCAAAATTCTGAGCACCCTTTCGCTTTCTTGACTTCTTCGATGACTCGCCTTCTTTACCCTTACCCTTTTTCTTTGTAGGTCCCTCTCGGAGGTTGAGGATGAACCTATTCCGTGTTATGTCTAACACACTAGCGAGTGCGGAATCCAAGCTAGCATGCAAACCGGGAGTAGAACAAGCACATACACAAGAACAAACACAACACAAGAATTCACCGATTAACACCACTTGTATTAAACGTATGAAAGTTTCCGGTTACAAGCACAATGTTTACAAATCAGTTTTGCAAACTCTCTAAGTGTGTGTGTGTGTTTCGACAGAATGCTCTCAGCAGAATGCTCTCCTTGTCTATCTAGTGTCTCCAAACTGTCTAAACTAAAATGAACACAACACATGGGTATATATACCCGTAACAGCATGGTCTGGTCGAAGGATCAGATAGATGATCGAAGGATCATCTATCGACTAGAAACAGCTCGAATGATCAAGATGTACCTCGAAGGATGGGATCTTTCGAGGTCCATCCATCGAAAGCTTATGTTTCGAGCTCATCGAAGGATCTGAATAATCCTTCGATGACACACATCCTTCGACACATCCAGCTTTCGAACAAATGTTCAAACTGTTTGACCAAGTCAAACCGGAGGATGGTTGACTGGTCAAACTTACATGACTAACGAAGACATCGTTTTATATCGTTACAAAATACAGACAAAGTACAGACACAAGTGCACCAACATTCTTGTCCTTCCCAGAATCAGTCGCCTTCTTTTTATCACCATTGCGGGTGAGTTTACCCTTCCTGACTTGAGACTCAGTCAGGGTAGCAGACAACTCGATTGCTTGGCGAAGGGTGGTAGGATTGATACCGGTCACTATATCCATAATAGAATCGGGTAGACCATCGATATACCTCTCTATCGCTTTCTCCAACGGGGTAACCATAGTAGGACACAAAAGACTGAGCTCCTCAAATCGATCCGTATATGCACGGTGTTCTCCCTCGTCTTGTTTTAGATCGTCAAACTCTCGTTCCAAAGCTCGAATTTCATGACGGGGACAGAACTCTCTCATCATGAGAGCTCGAAGCTCTTCCCATGTTTGTGCCAACGCCACTTCGGCACCCCTATCGCGCATCACTCCGTTCCACCACGTAAGAGCACGCTTCTCAAACACACTCGAAGCAAATTCAACCTTACGCCCATTCGGACATTGCACATGTCTGAATGTGTTCTCGATACTCTCGAACCATTGAAGGAGTGTTGTTGCTCCTTGTGACCTAGAAAACTTTAGCAGCTTAGCAGAATTGAAATTCTTGAAATTACACGGTGCATTATTGTTGTTGTTATTATTGTTGTTGTTGTATATCTCGTGGACTTGGGTCACAACACCGGGAAGCACAGCAGCCACTTGTTGAGAGACCAGGGCTGCGATTTCTTCAATAGTAAAAGATTGTGTTATTGTTGTTGTTGTTATTATTGTTGTTGTTGTATATCTCGTGGACTTGGGTCACAACACCGGGAAGCACAGCAGCCACTTGTTGAGAGACCAGGGCTGCGATTTCTTCAATAGTAAAAGATTGTGCTTCACGTCGAGGAGGCATTGTCTAGCAAGGAAACAAGATAATCGAGTGAGGTTGAAAATTAGGAAAAACAAAATAGGTATCGACAAAACACAAGGAAGGCGATCATTTGTTTGTTACCTCGAACAAACAAACGACACGCAGTGACTAATCAAAGTAATGAATCAAAATAATGTATCACGAAGACATGCTCGCCTATAAGTGAACACTCACCCCAAGAGTTCCCAGGTAAGAGTGACTGGTCCGATTATGTGGATTTGTACGAACACTCTAGCCTTAGACAGAAAACTCAGGGTACAGGCATTCACTCTTCCAGTTTGCACGTGTTCACATTATTTAGACCCAAACTCTGACGAGATTTTGAAAACTCAAAAGGCACTAAGCCAAAAATGAGTCAAACTAGAAGGGTTCAAAACCTTATAACAGAGGGTTCAAAACCTAGTAATCAATCATCCTAGAACGGATGATTAATTTTCGAAGCAGATTCGGATTTTTTTTAAATTCTAAACACAAATCAACTTGCGTTGGGGTCATAGAAAGTTATAGTCTAGGTTAAAGTTTTACTAATAACCTAATTCTCTATAACCATTGGCTCTGATACCAACTTTTCTGTCACACCCCGACCACGTAAAACAACAAATCGTGGAGGAAACGTCGGGGAGTGTTGTAACAGAATTATTGTTTCAAACCATGGATACAAAGAGTTTCGTTTTATTGAATATTAAACATTGTCTTAAAGTTAAACAAGCAATTCAAACATAGTTTATCATCGTTATTAAATCACTAAGGCTTCGTCCGGTCCTAAGTGAGCATGCATCCTATTCGCAATCAACATTAAGCAACATCACCTGAAACATATGTAAAAACAAAGTCAGCAAAGAAATGCTGGCGAGTACATAGTTTTTGTGTGAGTATCAGATTCATGGCTCGTTTGTATGTTAAAACAACTTGTACAACTTCGTTAATTGATATTAGAAAACCTTGTTTTGTAAAATGTTTGTATTGTAAATGAATAACCAAGTCAAAATAGATTGGTCATAATTTATAACCCTTGCCATGAATCTTAACCCAAAACATTTGTTTATGTAAACCAAATCATAAATCGTTCTTATAATAAAACTCGTATGGTTTATATAGTTTCGTAAACATCGTTGTGTAATATTGTTTAACTCGTTCTCGTTATAGAACATCGTTCATTCGTTTAAATCGTTCCAAATCGTACAATTAATTCACTCGTTTAAATCGTTCTCGTTTTAATTGTGAAAACTACTTTTGGTCGTCTTGCTAATAACATTCAAACCTTTGTGACTCGTTCATCGTTCAACTCGTTCTTGCATTAACAAACCTCCAAAGGGTAAGTTAACAATCATCAGATTCAGTCGTTACCCACCTAACCCACACATAACCATGGGTCTAGTTTGATAACGGGATTTGTCGGATCCTATGGTACCATAACCTAATAGTGGTCGGTTTGGCCGAAATTAATGAATGTCATTCGTTATGTAATTACTACCAACAAGCTCGTTCACATTATCGAAATCGTTATTAGTTTGGTTTAAACCATCTCAATCGTTTTGAAACCATCATTAAAATATCGAAATCGTTTTGATACATATGAATCACCCCAAAACAATCGAAAATAGTAAAAAGAGGGGATCTATGTACTCACCTTATTTTGCAGGCGATTCAGAATACGCAAGTCAAGATTAAGGTGTCTGATAATAAGGAAACTCAAGTTGTCCTAATGAATCGTACAAGAATAATGTATCAATATTGAGGTCGTATAGTGTTGACGGGATTTGTTGAGCATTTATTGTATTTGATATTGTTTAGATTGACATGAGGATCTTGTGAATTATATGTTTAGAGGGCTCAGAAAAATGATCATGATATAGAGGAATTATTATGAAAAATATTTATTTATCATAAATAATTAAATTGCAAAAATGTACTATCGATTTAATATAAACATTTGTAATAATAAATCAAATATGTTTAACTAGTATCATAATTAAATATAATGATTATTGGCAAAATATTGTACAAGTGATATAATTAATTTATTTCATAATAATTAAAAATAACATTTTTAATTATTGAACTTGAATATTACTGATTTAATTATATAAATATTGAAATTATATAAAATATCAGTAGCAACATTATTTTTTTGTTAAGATCAGCACTTAAAATAATTAATCTGAAAATTTCAGAATTTAATTCCTAAAAATCGATTTATTATTAATTATTTAATAATAAACTGTTTTAATATTGTAAAAATTATTTTTATAAATAAATTGACTAATTTCACATTTTTAATAAAAGCAACATTGATTAGTAATCTTATAAAAATTATTGGAATGTTGAAAATATTAAAAATTAATTGATTAAAAAGAAATGCAGACCCTTGGGTTCGAACCCGGGTCTGTATTGTAACCAAACAGAGTCTTAACCACTGGGCTAAGCTTCTGTTTGTGTTTGGTTTAGGACTGCTACATTTATAACCAAACAGGAACTGGTCGTCTTCTCCAATTGGAGTCAAACAGAAAGTCAACTCTTTCAATTCTACGGGAAAACTGTGTTATATTCAAATTAACTTTGGAGAAACATTGTATAAGCATAAAAGAATTAATTGAAACAATAAAAACGAACCGGTATTGAAAGGATGATCGGATTGAACAATTCCGGCAAAAAAGTGAGTATTCCGGAGAGTGAACTCCGGCGACGATGAACAGAAGTGAAATTCGATGTGTTTGTGAACTGTGAGAGGTGTAGGATGTTCGTATGGAGTTAATGAACTTATATAGCCCATCAATTTGATCTCAGATTCGACAAATCGTAGTGCATTCGATCTACTTTTATTTTTTTATAAAAAGTTCAATTATAGCCGAAAGGGCACTAAGGTGTGTCGATTGAATGATTGGGATTAGTTGGGATGGGTTGGGGATCATGTGGGTAAGCATTACAGGTCAAAAGAATGGATTAAAATTGGTTTTGGTGAGTTTTTGGTCGAAATCCCGTAACTGGGGAGCTGGGTATAATATCCAGATCTGTTTTAAAGTCAATATATATATAATACATTTCAGAATATATCGCATCCAAGCTGATAGCTCAGCTGGTTGCGCGTGTTGTTGTTGTCTGAAAGGGCGCGGGTTCGAGTCTCGTTCCGGGCCGATTCTTTGGGATTTAATCCCTTTTTAGCTATTCCGGAGAGTGAACTCCGGCGACGATGAACAGAAGTGAAATTCGATGTGTTTGTGAACTGTGAGAGGTGTAGGATGTTCGTATGGAGTTAATGAACTTATATAGCCCATCAATTTGATATCAGATTCGACAAATCGTAGTGGATTCGATCTACTTTTATTTTTTTATAAAAAGTTCAATTATAGCCGAAAGGGCACTAAGGTGTGTCGATTGAATGATTGGGATTAGTTGGGATGGGTTGGGGATCATGTGGGTAAGCATTACAGGTCAAAAGAATGGATTAAAATTGGTTTTGGTGAGTTTTTGGTCGAAATCCCGTAACTGGGGAGCTGGGTATAATATCCAGATCTGTTTTAAAGTCAATATATATATAATACATTTCAGAATATATCGCATCCAAGCTGATAGCTCAGCTGGTTGCTCGTGTTGTTGTTGTCTGAAAGGGCGCGGGTTCGAGTCCCGTTCCGGGCCGATTCTTTGGGATTTAATCCCTTTTTAGCTTTCTGATTTAATTTAATAATTAAAATAATCCTAATGAGTATATATAAGAATTAAGAATCAAGATATATCAACTCTGAGACAGAGGATAAACTGGTTAAGTCGTTCGTGTTACAACCGCGAGGTTACGAGTTCAATCCACACTAGGGCCGGTTCTCATCATAGGAGACCCCCTTTTTTAACCGAATTTTTGACAATTTACACTTTGGCCCCTCAAGTTTCATTTTTTTTACAAAAACAGTCCCTCAACTTTCTAAAAGTTGCAATAACAGTCCCTCAACTTTCGTATAAAATACATGTTTGGTCCCTGAAGTTTCGAAAAATGTCACAAATGGTCCCTGGTTTATTCAGTTAGATATACTAACTGGGTTAGTTCTCAAAGAAAGAATTTCTATACAAATTTTAACTTGGTTAGGATTTATAGTTATAATAAGTTTGTAAATGGCAGAATAAATCCCTACAGTTTAAGTTTCAAGAATGACCAAATGAACCTTGTACTTTTAAAACTAAATATATATGTTTATTTTTAATAATATAAGTTTCAAAAATGACCAAAAGGACCCTAAACTTGTAGTTTTCAATAATTGCACTTTTAACCCTTGTATTTCTAAAGTTTCAAAGAATGACAAATAGATCCCTTAGATTGTAGTTTCACAAAAATGTCACAATAGGCCCTTATAGTTTATGTAACCTTGTTTAATAGCATAAAACTCAACAAATTTTCAATTGTTTCACGTGTTTGTATTGGTATAAGCATGTATAAGCACAAAGCAAGTATGTTCAAATAAGTTTCATTCCAAATACGGTATTTGTTACCATGCAAGTCAAAACAAATGCGAGTGTGAAAACCAGGGTGGTTACAGGTATTCTTGGGGATGCTAAAGCTGCTTGGTTGAAAGAAATTAGGAATTCTTATAAAATTAGTGTTATTGCCTTGCAAGAATCTAAGGTTCAGTCTGTCTCCTGTTCTATTTTATCAAAAATTTGGGGGAATTCAAAATTTGAGTCGGCCTCGGTTGCGGCTGTGGGTCTCTCGGGGGGTTTAGTTTGGTTGTGGGATCCCTCGGTGCTGAAGATTGATGACACAATTCAGAACATATTCTTTTTGGTCATTAAAGGATCGTTGAAGGGTAGTGGTGAACGGATTAATTTGATCAATGTTTATGCTCCTCAAAATACTTCGGCCAAGTTTCAATTATGGAATGAGTTGTCTAATGTGATTAATCCATCGGAGGGATAGTGGGTTGTTGTTGGTGATTTCAACATTGTCCGGGCCCAGGAAGAGAGAAAGAGGTCCAAGTTTAAGCCGGTATGTACTGAGAACTTCAACAATTTCATTTTTAACAATGGCTTGCTGGAATATCCGTTGCAGGGCAGAAAGTTTACGTGCATAAGGGATAATGGAAAAAATTAAGTTGGATCGTTTTTTGGTCTGCTCGGAATTTTTCAACAGATGGCCCTCGGCGTGTGTGAGAGTTTTACCGAATCACCACTCTGATCACTGTCCGATTCTTTTGGAGTTGACCGATCTCAACTATGGCCCTCGGCCTTTCCGGGTGTTTAATTCTTGGATCGGGAAACCGGGATTTGAGTAGAGAGTTAAAGCGGAGGTTGAAGGTTTCGAGTCGTATGATCCCCCGATGCTTATCTTATGGCTAAGTTTGCTCGTATTAGGTCCTTCCTTAAGATTTGGAGGGATGAATTTTTGGCCAAAGAAAAAGATTCGAAAATTTTAGCGTTAGCATAGATGGAACAAATGGAGGCAGAAATGGAAACAAGGGATCTAACAGAAGAGGAAGAATGGATAATGGCGGAGAATAAGAAGGTTATTAAGGAGATTGAAGATAGGAGAATCTTGGACATTAAACAAAGAGCAAGGATCAAATGGGCGGTCGATGGTGACGAGAACTCTAAGTATTTTCATGCCATGGTTAACTGTAAAAAAGCGACAAATAACATTCACGGTCTCCCGTTGAATGGAGTTTGGTGTTCGAAGCCAGCCAAGATAAAAAAAAACAGATCTTTTCATTTTATCGTGATAAATTTAAAGAGCCTTTTCTGAACAGACCCGAGTTGTTGTGTCATAACATAAAAAGAATTTCGGAAGCTGAAAGTTCAATGTTGGTTGAGCCTTTTACGGAGCAAGAAATTAAAAATGCAGTTTTCAATTTTAGATTCAGTAAACACTTCTGGGATATTTTTAAAGACGACTTCTCAAGAATTTTCGAGTGGTTTCATAGGAATGGAGAATTCAGCAACGGCTGTGGGGCATCTTATATTGCTCTCATTCCCAAAGTCAGTGATCCGGTCAGTCTAAATAACTACAGGCCAATCAATTTGATAGGCATTATTAGCAAGGTGATATCTAAAGTTTTGGATAACCGGATGAGATCAGTTTTGGATGCTGTGATTTTTGAATCGCAATCAGCATTCTTAAAAGGAAGATTCATTTTGGACGGTCCGCTTATCATTAATGAGCTCGTTTCATGGCTGAAATCGATTTTGAAAAGGCATGCGACAATGTGAGTTGGAGGTTTGTGATCAATACTCTTTCGCAAATGGGTTTCCCTAGTAGATGGTGTAAATGGATAGCGAGCATCCTAGCTTCGGCTAGTTCGTCTGTTCTGGTGAACGGGGCGCCAACCTTCAGATTTAGATGTGAAAAAGGTATGAGACAAGGAGATCCGTTATCTCCTTTTCTTTTTCTGGTAGTAATGGAGGCGTTATCTTGTATGATCAATCGGGCTAAAGAGGCGGGGACGATCAAAGGTATAGCTACGCCTAACAACGGACCGGTTATATCGCATCTTTTGTATGCGGGTGACGCTATTGTAACGGGGGATTGGTCTAAAAATGAAGTCATGAACATTGTCAGAATCCTTCAGTGCTTCTACATTTGTTCGGGCCTAAAATTAATTTAGACAAATCTAATTTGTATGGTATAGGAGTGGACTTGGAGGAAACTGGGAGTATGGCAAACGAAGTGGGTTGTAAGCCGGATTCTCTTCCGTTTAAGTACCTTGGTTTAAATGTTGGAGCCAATATGAACCGGATCATAAACTGGCAACCGGTGTATGATATATTCCGGACTCGGCTTGCTAAATGGAAGGCGCATCTCCTTTCGATCGGGGGTAGGGTGGTTATTATTAAGTCGGTGATGGAAATCTTACCGAGTTACTATTTCACGCTCTATAAAGCTCCTAAAAAAGTGATTTCAGATTTGGAAGCGATGATAAAAATTTTTTTATGGGGAGGTTCTTCCGAGGAAAGGAAAATGCATTGGGTGGCATGGGATCGGGTTTCGCGACACAAGAAAGAAGGGGGATTAGGGCTATGTAAACTTCACGAGATGAACACGTTGCTTCTATCCAAATGGGGGTGGCGATTTAAAACGGAAAGAGACAACCTTTGGAAACGGATTATTGATGCTCTCCATTTTAGTCGTGTCGGATGGGAATGCATTTCGTTCAAGAAGACGATTAGCGGCATTTGGAACACTATTGCTAAATTATTTATTAACACAAAGATTGGAGGATTACCTCTTCGGAACTATTTGAAAGGCGAGGTTGGTAGGGGTACAGAAATATCTTTTTGGCTCGATCCTTGGGTTATAAACGGGCCTCTCAAGCTGAAATTTCCGGAATTGTTTCGGCTGGAGATGGAGAAGAGATGTTCGGTTGCGGACAGGATCAAAAGTCAAGGTCTGGATCGGGTTTTTGTTTGGAACTGGAAGTCACCATTGATTGATCTGGCAGCTAATTCCGATTTCCAGCAGCTTCTTGCCGTCATTGTGGCTGTGCAGTTGACAGGTAGTGGCGACAGGTGGTTATGGATGCCCGATAAGGAAGGAAAGTTCTCAGTGAAGGCGGTTAAAAAACTTCTCCACTCAGAAAATGTGAGGTCAAACGGGTTCGTTATGGACTGGTGTAGATGGGTCCCTGCCAAGTGTAATATTCATGTTTGGAGATCAGAAATGGAAAGAATTCCTACCGGTGAAGCATTAAAGAAAAGAAATGTTCAGATCGGTGACTCGGTGTGCCCGTTGTGTTTCTCGGCCGAAGAGTCCGCTTTACACCTTTTCATGGGTTGTTTGGTTGCGGCTAACATTTGGAACGGCATTAGTACGTGGTGTAAAATCCCGAACATCATAGTGTTCTCGATTAAAGACCTCCTCGGAATACACAAGGAGATAAGAGCCTCGGAAAGAAAAAAAGATGCGGTTCAAGGAATTATTATGATAGTCTGTTGGAGTATTTGGAGAGCGAGGAATAACTTGATTTTCTCTAATCGTCCGATTCGGATAGATAGTATTATCAGTGAGGTCAAGGCTACGGGATTTCTTTGGTTTTCTAATAGATCGAAACATAGAGGTTTAGATTGGGGTGATTGGTGTTCTTTTGTAAATATGTAATTGTCGGTTCCGTGTTTGTTTTGGCCTGCCCGGTTTGGGTAGGCTTTCTGTGTTAATGAAGTATAGTTTTCAAAAAAAAAAAAGTGCAGGGGTCAAAGTGTAAAATTACAGACAAAGACAAAATTGCTAATTAAATGGCCGTACTCAATGCATAACATCTTTGGTATTTGTTACTCTCAAGAGTAGTTTGTGAGTGTAAAATGAAAGGTGCAACTTTGATATTTGTTGTATATACAATTTCATGTTCCGGGAGGTTCTTATTGGTAAAAGGTGCAAAATAGTCAAAGTATGTTTTTTTTTGTCAAAGTGGTCCATCGAGTCAACAGTGGTCAACGGTGGAAGGGAGTCTTGGTTTTATTCGAATTTGTATTGTGCACAGTTCTTCGAATACTCGACCATTGCACTAGACATGTTTTGGATGGGTAGTCAAGTTTTGGGATGAACAGGCCAGAAATAAGCCCGTACTGGCTCAGTGGTGCAAGAAGGCTGTTACTACCAAAACCATGAAACGAAGATTGAGGCATTGGGCTATGATACACAGGCTATACAATGGATTTCTACATCTTAGATTAAGTGTGTTTGAAGAATAGGCTCACCTAAAATCATAGAGCACTTAAAAATTACTACTTGACTACTGGAGTGGGTTATGTACTTGTGGATTGAACAGGCCCAAAGAGTATATATACTTCACGGATTTGTGGTATAACTATGGCTTGTATAGTTGACTATTATTTGGAGGTGGGCCTGGTTTTCGTGGGACACAAAATGGACTTCTTTTAGATGGTCTTCTAACATGGGCCGATCTGATGGATAATTGTTAATTTGTTATGTTAGTAATATTTGAGGTGTGAGATCAAGCAATTGCATGGGCCGATTGCATCTTTTAAAGATGGACTTTACTACTTTAGTGTGTGTGTGTGTGTTTTTTTTTATTTTGTAAATAGACTGTTTTATTGTTTTTTGAGATTTCATAATGCAAAAATGTGATTGGGCTTAGTTGTGCAGGCCGGGTTTATCCCATTTGCATAGGGCCCACGTATATTGATCTCAAATTCACCCACGACGCACCAACGGCCTAGACATATGAAATGTTTTATTTTTTTGTATGGAGGGTTGCAAATTTGAGAATACCTTTTGATTTCTTGTTTTCCATAAACACCAGCACGTAATTAGTATCACGACGCGTAATAGTTTTTTTTTTTTTTTGACATCTTGAGTCTATGTTTCTCTCAGCCAAAGCTAAAAAGGTTATTATTTCACTTGGACCACCCATAGTGGTATAATTTTTGAGCGTTTTTTTTTTTTCAAAATCCATGCCCAAAAACCACCCCTTGGGCGTTTTTTCAAAAAAAATTGGTTTTGGCTTTTTTTTTCAATGCCCTGCTTCAATTATTTTCCATGCTCCATTTGTCCAATAACATTTTTTGTGGTTTTTTATTTAATTCTATTACACCACAATGCCCACATACCCACTACACCCATTTTAGAAAACGCCCCATAATGCCCCATTGCTGACTGGGCTACCATATGATGTAAAATCCCCAAGGGTAGGGGCATTACCACTACACACGATCTTTAGATAATAATACATATAAAGTTGGTTGATAATTATTTTACTTTTACTATTGATTGGTCAAGACTCCACCTTTCTTCATTTTAACTAGTCTTGAGACCCTGGATTGCGGGTCGGGAGCGTATATTTTTACTTTTTTGGTGATAATGAACTTTAAAAAAAAAATTTGGTTGAACTTGATTTGGATGTGGACTAGTTATGGGCATGTTTGGCTAAGCTTTTTGAAACAACTTATTGACTTGTTGGCTTTTTCCCCTCACATACACCCTCATTGCCAAGCATCATTTTGGAGCTTATGACTTTTCAAAAAGCCAATAAGTCAATAAGCTGTTTCAAAAAGCTTAGCCAAACATGTCCTATGTAGGGCATGTTTGGGTAAGCTTTTTGAAACAACTTATTGACTTATTGACTTTTTGAAAAGTCATAAGCTCTAAAATGATGTTTGGCAAAGAGGGTGTATGTGAGGGGGAAAAGCCAATAAATCAATAAGTCACAAAATCCTGACTTTTCCAAGAAACCAATAAGCTAATAAGTTGTTTCAAGAAGCTTACCCAAACATGCCCGTATTATGTTGAAATGTGTTCATTCGTTTTCCTTTTCAAAACCTAAGCTAAAATAATCAGAGCCGGGCTCCAGCTCAAATTTCTAGCTTGGTTTCAAATCTGAGCCGAGCAGAGCCAGCTCGGTTAAATTTGAGTTAAGCCCGACCTAGCCATGGCTTTGCTAGGTTCGGGTCTTGAACAGAACGAAGTCATAGTTTCTGGTTATTTTTGGTTAGTTCATCTAATGTGAATACCAACCAGATTTGATTCATGAGGATTTGAAGTCTATTCATGATAAAACATGTGTAATATTATTTCTTGAGTTATGCACATAATAATAATAATAATAATAATAATAATAATAATAATAATAATAATAATAATAATAATAATAATAATAATAATAATAATAATAATAATAATAATAATAATAATAATAATAATAATAATAATAATAATAATAATAGGTCTGTGCATATGGACTCTGTAGAGCAGAAAAAAGCTGATGAGAAGCTCATAAGGCTTGTTGAGGAGCAACTGGTAAGCTGATGAGAAGCTATTAAGGCAGTTTTACCAACATATTCTTATTCTGATTCACATTTATGTTTTGTTTTTAACTTATGCTGACTGGATCTTGAATCACAGAAAGAGAAGGAGCAGGCTTTGAAGAAAATGCATGACTTGGAGAGACAGCAAGATGCCAAACAGCAACTAGAGACGGAAATTGAGGAACTAAAAGGGAAACTGGTCGTGATGAAACATTTGAAGGTGATAATGCAAAGATGAATGATAAGCTGGAAGCAAAGATGAATGATAAGCTGGAAGCAAAGATGAAGGAACTGGAGGTTATGAATCGAACTCTTGCGGTTAAGGAATCGCAAATTAACCATGAGTTGGAAGAAGCCCGTTTAGAGTTGATTAAGGTATTCATTAGAGGTCGTGAGCACCTTTTCACTCGTAGTAATAATTTGATGCAAATACCAGTTTGGATTCATGATAAATAATCTATGATTTTTTCTTCAGTTTCAGGTGTCGACTGATATGATGCTTGATGACACAATCAATACGAGTGACATGCATAACAAGTTTCTGCGTATGGAGCAGAGAAAAGCTCGTGCACGCCTCTTATGGATTGCTGCAGAGCAAACGGTAAGAAGGGTTTATATGTCTCTCTCTAACCTTGTTTCAACGAGCACATTAAGTTAACCCGTTTGATGAGAATCGGTTTACATTCTTCATTCAACCCGCCCGCTTTGCTATCTCTAGTCTTGATACTTTTTTATTTACAATAATTATTTGCTAATAATGTTGACTGGTTCTTGAATCACAGAGAGAGAAGGAGAAGCTTTCGAAGAAGTTACTGAAACTAGAGATGGAAATTGATGGGTTAAAAGAGAAACTGCAGGTCGTGAAACTTTCGGGAGATGAAGATGATACCGCACTTCAAGGCCAGATAAAAAATATGAATGATGAGCTGGAAGCAAAGATGAAGGAAATGGAAGTCATGAATCAAACTCGTGCTTAGCGTTTATTAAGGTATTGCTTTCTAATGTCCGACAAATTTCCAAGGCGTTGTGTTTTTTTACCATGCCAATTAGAGGAAGCAAGTTCGATCTATATAGTTATGAGTGGGTTGATTTGGGTTTAATTAGAAAAGTGTAACAAAATGGGTAACGGGTCAAACTGGCTTAGACTCGCTTAAAGTCTCTAGTGTTAAGGGATACAACTCCCTACGTTTTTTATTCAAAGATTTAGCTTATTGTTGTGATCCTTTCATCTTTCCAAATCATCATTAACATGTTTAATTATAAACTAAAATATTATAAAATTGAAAAACCCTTGTGTTTGTGGGTCAACACAAACTAGCTTTGCTAGTATGAAAAGATATTCATTTTAATCTTTTACCCAACGCCGTCCCCATACATTTTGCAACCTTTAATACAGATCATGCATTAAGTCATTTCATCAGAATAATAAATACAACCTGAATTGACTCGTATTCTTTTAAATGGGTTCATTATGAGATCTTTAATCTTTGATACAGATAGCTGAGTTGGCGGTTATACGCGTTGGCAATCATGAAGTAATACATCATCCTTTACCTTCTGAACTTGTTTTTGTACCTGTGTAGTAAGTAGACTATCATGGTCACTTGTCTAATATGCCCCTTACTACTACTAGCATTAGGGCTTGCTAAAAGTTGATGTTTTGTAAGTAATATCATCAACATATTAGGAATATAAATTTCCGTAAGCAGCTTGTTGCACTACCGGGTATTATAGAACCGGCTTTGTTATGCAACTAGTTTTTGGAGAGGGAAGTAATCAGTTAAGTTTCAGTTCTCGGTTTTGACGGTTTGGGTACGTTGAATATAACCACATTGGAACCTATTTCACATCGTAGAGTTACAGTCCGATATGTAATAGGCGAGTAAGGTTGGGTATGGAACCCAATATTTTACGCTAGAAAAATAAAATTACATAAATTTTTGGTAAAATTAACACTACCAAGCAAGAAATTAATACTACCAATCTGATATATAATCATGAGAAGCTCCGCTATTGGTTTTAGTCATTGGTAACTTGAGAATATGACTTGCAGTTTGATTTAAGATATCACTTATTTATTTTTTATCACGTACACACGAATAATCTAAATATTTGTAACCTTCTCGTAGTTGTTATAATAATATATCTTTTTATACATTACCCTAATACAATCAGTGACAATCCCATGATTATTTTTATAACGAATTGATGTCACTCTTCCTATATACACACAAGTATCATATGACAGGTGCTGAGTCCAAACTATAGTACTATCGTTGCTAAGGTGTCAGGCAACAATCACTGTGTTAACATAACATACAAGCATTCATTAAATAACACGTAGCATTCAATAACGGTCAGCGTTTAAATAGTGTTTGCGTTGTGTGTAGATTGTGATTTAGAATAAGTAACGTATGTAACGCCCAAAAGTGCGTAAAGCAAAAAGGGTTCGAGTATACTCACAGATAGCGTTTAACAAGTAAACACTCTCTTGGATTGAAGGGAGTGCTAAGAGATTAGACTGAACAGTTAACGATAGCATAAGCGATGAACGACGCGTAAAACGGTGAAAAGTGACTAAGTGTCGAGTGGCAACCCCATCGGATGGCTATTCGATCGGTTGACCATTCGATCGGATGTCAATCTGTTCGGATGGTCATCGGATCGGATGGCCATTCGATTGGATTGACATTCGTTTGGTAAGGATGTGTTTGTGTATGACGGCTTTGAAGTTTTCGTTGTAGCATTTTGAAAACAGAGAAGTATCTCTACCCTTCAGGTCGTCGATCGAACGGTCGTTCGATCGGATAGCGATCCGATTGGCAGGACACTTAGTGAGAACAAGTTCACAGCAGGATGGTCACTCGATCGGATAGCAATCCGATCTATTGGCAATCCGTTAGCTACTGATGATCATTGAAAATTATGAAAATGATTAAGTGTCGAAGTTCCAAATATCAAAGGATCGGATGGTTGTTCGATCGGATGGCTATCCGATCGAGAGGCAATCCGTTCGACGTTCAGATCCTTGAAAGTTTGAATAAAAGTTTAAGTGTGGAACCAGGTGCAAGACGATCGGATAGTCGTTTGATCAGATGGCTATCCGATCGGGCGGCAATCCGTCCAACGAACCTGATCGTCTTGAACTTGATTATTTTTTAAAGTTCTGCAGCTTGCTCGAGACGGTATGACAACGTACTAAACAACGGAACCTCGTCAAGTCCCAAGTTATCCGATCAGTTGACTGGTTCGTGACGGTTGTTCATGTTTAACCCGAAATCGGTTGTCTCCGTGATAGAAACCAGATCTTGAACCAACACATTACTAAGAAAGAGTAGAAGGTCTGTACAAGTTCCGATTCTATCGGTTTTGAGTGCATTAAGTGTAAAAGAGTTAAAATAAAGTTAGAAAACCATCTTTCAATCCTTTTAACCATGAATATGTGTAGATTTATGCGAAAACATTGTTTAATCATGTGGAAATCCTTCAGATCTGAGTTGTTCTTGGTGGAATGAGGTCAAGACTTGAAGTTCATAAGAACTCCATGATGACATCACCCTAGAACACCTCAAATCCGTTGATTTCACGATTAAAAGTTGAGATTCAAAAGATAAAATGATGAAGAAGTGTGTGTAGATCATAGAAGTACAAGATTTAGGTTGAAAACTTACAAGAATCGCGAGAAATCGAGAGAAAGAAGGCTTGAGTGCGGCCGGTCGAGTGGAGGAGCTGTCACATCACAAATGATGTGACAAGAGGGTATTTATAGGGTTTCCAAAAGAGGAAAGTGCACAAGGGTCGGATTGGCCACCGATCGGATGGCGCCTCGATCGGATGGCAATCTGATCGGATGGCCACTCGATCGTTTGGCCATTCGATCCAAGTGTCCAGCGTGTTGAGTTTTGTTGTATCGATTCGCATGTTGAGCGTTGCGATGCGTTTCGAGCGAGCGATGCGATAGAATTTCCCATTAGTTACACAAATAACCTAACTACTATATCTAACATACAATCACTATAAATAACTTGCGTTTAGCGTTTGCGATTTTGTTGCGTTGCGATAGAGTTGCGATTGCGTTTCGATTAATCACCACAAACATAAAGTAAACATGCACAACTAACACATAAGTAACACACACACGCAAAACAATATTTAGAATCTATCAATCAAGGCGCGAGTGCGATTGCGATGCGATTAGCGATGGAGCGATAAAACATGCGATAAACATCGATTAAATCTCGATTATTAATAGATACTCCACATAATACAACTAAAGAAAATAAAATAAAAGATTCGATTACAAGTCAAAGAAGTCAAAACAGTAGTTGAGCAAGGAGTGACAGATCGCAATTAGCAATCTTTTCTTCCTTTGACTTCAATCTTGACTTTGACTTTGACTTTCGTAACACGGGGTGTTACAACCTCCCCTTCTTAAAGGAATTTCGTCCCGAAATTAGGCTGAAGCCGTAACAAACAACTGCGGGTACTTCTCCTTCATGTCACTCTCGAGTTCCTAGGTGAACTCCGCGCCTCGTTTGCCTTCCCAGCAAACCTTCACAATGGGAATGCGTGAGCGCCTGAGCTTATTGGTTTCTCGATCCATGATCTCGACAGGCTTCTCCACGAAGTGTAATGTTTCGTCCACTTGGAGATCCTCTATTGGAACTTGTAAATTCTGCTCGGCTAGGCACTTTCTGAGGTTCGATACGTGGAAAGTCGGGTGGACGTTGCTAAGTTCCTCCGGTAGTTCGAGTCTGTAGGCCACTTTTCCGATCCTTTCCAGAATCTTAAAGGGTCCAACATATCGAGGCGCGAGCTTTCCTCTCTTTCCGAATCTGATCACACCCTTCCAAGGTGATACCTTTAGGAGTACGTGATCGCCAACGTCAAATTCAAGGGGCTTGCGTCGTCTATCTGAGTAACTTTTCTGACGACTCCGAGCTTTCAGCAGATCGTCTCGAATTTGGAGAATCTTGTCAGTCGTTTCTTGCAGTAGCTCAGGACCGATTAGCTGCGCATCTCCGATCTCATGCCACACAATCGGCGATCGACATTTTCTTCCGTATAATGTCTCAAACGGTGCCATTTGTATACTAGAATGATAACTGTTATTGTACGAGAATTCGACTAAAGGTAAGTGAGCGTCCCAATTACCACCGAAATCTATGACACATGAGCGAAGCATGTTTTCAAGAGTACGAATCATTCTTTCAGTCTGACCGTCGGTTTGGGGATGGAAAGCGGTACTTAGATTAAGCGTAGTACCGAGAGCAGATTGAAACATTTCCCAAAGACGCGAGGTAAACCGACCATCGCGGTCAGAGATGATATCACGTGGTGTAACATCGTTGGTGTAGATTCGGGCTAATTTTTTTACCTTAAAGTCTTCTCGTATCGGGAGGAAATGAGTAGATTTAGTTAAACCGTCAACGATAACCCAAATGCTATCGTGACCTGAAGTCGTACGCGGAAGTTTCGTGATAAAGTCCATGGCTATGCTTTCCCATTTCCACATCGGGATCTCGGGTTGTTCAAGCTAGCCAGAGGGTCTTTGTTGCTCGGCCTTGACTTTCGAGCAAGTCAGGCACTTCGAAACATAGATTGCGATATCCTTCTTCATTCCAGGCCACCAGTATCGTTGACGCAGGTCATGATACATCTTGTCGGCACTAGGGTGAATAGAATATCGGGACTTGTGGGATTCATCCATCAGGATTTGTCGCAAGTAAGTACGTTTGGGAATCCAAATTCGGTCCAAATAATGGAATATCCCATTCGATTTATTCACTAACTGCTCGCCATTATGATAAATCATTTCCTTCTTCAAAGTGCGTTCGGTAAAATAGGCATGCTGAGTGTCACGGATGAGGGTTTTGAGATGATGCTGGGCGTGACCATTACGAACACAATGCAAGTAGCTTCGTCTGCTAAGGGCGTCGACAACGACATTTGCTTTGCCAGGATGATAACGAACTTGTAAATTCTGCTCGGCTAGGCACTTTCTGAGGTTCGATACGTGGAAAGTCGGGTGGACGTTGCTAAGTTCCTCCGGTAGTTCGAGTCTGTAGGCCACTTTTCCGATCCTTTCCAGAATCTTAAAGGGTCCAACATATCGAGGCGCGAGCTTTCCTCTCTTTCCGAATCTGATCACACCCTTCCAAGGTGATACCTTTAGGAGTACGTGATCGCCAACGTCAAATTCAAGGGGCTTGCGTCGTCTATCGGAGTAACTTTTCTGACGACTCCGAGCTTTCAGCAGATCGTCTCGAATTTGGAGAATCTTGTCAGTCGTTTCTTGCAGTAGCTCAGGACCGATTAGCTGCGCATCTCCGATCTCATGCCACACAATCGGCGATCGACATTTTCTTCCGTATAATGTCTCAAACGGTGCCATTTGTATACTAGAATGATAACTGTTATTGTACGAGAATTCGACTAAAGGTAAGTGAGCGTCCCAATTACCACCGAAATCTATGACACATGAGCGAAGCATGTTTTCAAGAGTACGAATCATTCTTTCAGTCTGACCGTCGGTTTGGGGATGGAAAGCGGTACTTAGATTAAGCGTAGTACCGAGAGCAGATTGAAACATTTCCCAAAGACGCGAGGTAAACCGACCATCGCGGTCAGAGATGATATCACGTGGTGTAACATCGTTGGTGTAGATTCGGGCTAATTTTTTTACCTTAAAGTCTTCTCGTATCGGTAGGAAATGAGTAGATTTAGTTAAACCGTCAACGATAACCCAAATGCTATCGTGACCTGAAGTCGTACGCGGAAGTTTCGTGATAAAGTCCATGGCTATGCTTTCCCATTTCCACATCGGGATCTCGGGTTGTTCAAGCAAGCCAGAGGGTCTTTGTTGCTCGGCCTTGACTTTCGAGCAAGTCAGGCACTTCGAAACATAGATTGCGATATCCTTCTTCATTCCAGGCCACCAGTATCGTTGACGCAGGTCATGATACATCTTGTCGGCACTAGGGTGAATAGAATATCGGGACTTGTGGGATTCATCCATCAGGATTTGTCGCAAGTAAGTACGTTTGGGAATCCAAATTCGGTCCAAATAATGGAATATCCCATTCGATTTATTCACTAACTGCTCGCCATTATGATAAATCATTTCCTTCTTCAAAGTGCGTTCGGTAAAATAGGCATGCTGAGTGTCACGGATGAGGGTTTTGAGATGATGCTGGGCGTGACCATTACGAACACTATGCAAGTAGCTTCGTCTGCTAAGGGCGTCGACAACGACATTTGCTTTGCCAGGATGATAACGAACTTGTAAATTCTGCTCGGCTAGGCACTTTCTGAGGTTCGATACGTGGAAAGTCGGGTGGACGTTGCTAAGTTCCTCCGGTAGTTCGAGTCTGTAGGCCACTTTTCCGATCCTTTCCAGAATCTTAAAGGGTCCAACATATCGAGGCGCTAGCTTTCCTCTCTTTCCGAATCTGATCACACCCTTCCAAGGTGATACCTTTAGGAGTACGTGATCGCCAACGTCAAATTCAAGGGGCTTGCGTCGTCTATCGGAGTAACTTTTCTGACGACTCCGAGCTTTCAGCAGATCGTCTCGAATTTGGAGAATCTTGTCAGTCGTTTCTTGCAGTAGCTCAGGACCGATTAGCTGCGCATCTCCGATCTCATGCCACACAATCGGCGATCGACATTTTCTTCTGTATAATGTCTCAAACAGTGCCATTTGTATACTACAATGATAACTGTTATTGTACGAGAATTCGACTAAAGGTAAGTGAGCGTCCCAATTACCACCGAAATCTATGACACATGAGCGAAGCATGTTTTCAAGAGTACGAATCATTCTTTCAGTCTGACCGTCGGTTTGGGGATGGAAAGCGGTACTTAGATTAAGCGTAGTACCGAGAGCAGATTGAAACATTTCCCAAAGACGCGAGGTAAACCGACCATCGCGGTCAGAGATGATATCACGTGGTGTAACATCGTTGGTGTAGATTCGGGCTAATTTTTTTACCTTAAAGTCTTCTCGTATCGGCAGGAAATGAGTAGATTTAGTTAAACCGTCAACGATAACCCAAATGCTATCGTGACCTGAAGTCGTACGCGGAAGTTTCGTGATAAAGTCCATGGCTATGCTTTCCCATTTCCACATCGGGATCTCGGGTTGTTCAAGCAAGCCAGAGGGTCTTTGTTGCTCGGCCTTGACTTTCGAGCAAGTCAGGCACTTCGAAACATAGATTGCGATATCCTTCTTCATTCCAGGCCACCAGTATCGTTGACGCAGGTCATGATACATCTTGTCGGCACTAGGGTGAATAGAATATCGGGACTTGTGGGATTAATCCATCAGGATTTGTCACAAGTAAGTACGTTTGGGAATCCAAATTTGGTCCAAATAATGGAATATCCCATTCGATTTATTCACTAACTGCTCGCCATTATGATAAATCATTTCCTTCTTCAAAGTGCGTTCGGTAAAATAGGCATGCTGAGTGTCACGGATGAGGGTTTTGAGATGATGCTGGGCGTGACCATTACGAACACTATGCAAGTAGCTTCGTCTGCTAAGGGCGTCGACAACGACATTTGCTTTGCCAGGATGATAACGAATCTCACAGTCATAATCGTTGAGAAGTTCTACCCATCGGCGTTGACGCATATTCAGTTCTTTTTGCCTGAAGATGTGTTGTAGGCTCCTATGGTCGGTGTAGACCGTACACTTGGTACCATAAAGGTAGTGTCGCCAAATCTTCAACGCAAAAACAACTGCGCCTAGCTCGAGGTCGTGGGTTGTATAGTTCTTCTCATGGATCTTGAGCTGACGAGATGCGTAAGCGATAACCTTGTCCCGTTGCATGAGAACACAACCAAGACCAAGGTTCGAGGCATCACAATAGTCAATAAAGTCATCGTTTCCGTCGGGTAAAGTGAGAACGGGAGCATTGCAGAGCATATGCTTGAGAGTTTGAAAGGCAGTCTCTTGTTCAGTTCCCCAAACAAAATACTTCTCTTTATGCGTTAAGGAAGTAATCGGGACAGCGATTTTCGAGAAGTCAACAATGAATCGACGGTAATAGCCCGCCAATCCGAGGAACGAACGAACATCGGATGGTGATTTTGGAGTAACCCAACTCTTAACAGCTTCGATCTTCACGGGGTCGACGTGAATCCCTTGACTATTAACGATGTGACCGAGGAATTGAACCTCCTCTAGCCAAAATTCACACTTGGAGAACTTGGCCTAGAGTCGATTCCCTTGGAGTAACTTGAGAACCAAACGTAGACGCTGTGCGTGTTCGGTTTTCGACTTCGAATAGATAAGGATATCATCGATGAACATGATGACGAAGCGGTCAAGAAATGGTTTGCACACGCGGTTCATCAAGCCCATGAAAACCGCAGGTGCATTGGTTAAACCAAAGGGTATCACGATGAATTCATAATGACCATAACGGGTTCGATAAGCGGTTTTCGGAATATCTTCCTCCTGAATGCGTAACTGGTGATAACCTGAGCGCAAGTCGATCTTCGAAAAACATGTAGCACCTTGGAGTTGATCAAACAAATCATCGATTCGGGGTAGGGGATAACGATTCTTGATTGTCAGCTTATTCAACTCCCTATAGTCGATGCATATCCGGAACGACCCATACTTCTTTTTGACGAAAAGGACTGGTGCGCCCCAAGGAGAGGTGCTAGGGCGAATGAAGCCTTTGTCAAGTAATTCATGGAGTTGACTCGAGAGTTCGCGCATTTCGGACGAAGCGAGGCGATAAGGAGATTTAGCAACAGGATTGGCTCCAGGAATGAGGTCAATACGAAAATCAATATCACGTACTACGGGCACCTGGTCTACCCCCTTAACTTCCTTTTTCTCTGCTACTACAATGTGCGCCAAGAAAGCTTGGTATTCCTTGCAGAGATACTTGCTAGCCTGGACACACGACATGAGTTGGAGTTTCTTCGACGCGGCTTCACCGTAGACACACAATAGATCACCATTAGCGAGCGAGAAGCGAATCATCTTATCGAAACAAACAACTTCAGCACGATTCTCATGAAAAAAATCCATGCCTCCTATGACGTCAAAACTACCAAGCTGCATCAGAATAAGGTCGATAGGAAAGATGTGATTGTTGAGTTCGAGAGTACAATCACGAAGAACAGAATTGACAGCGACAGTTCTTCCGGTGGCAACTTCAACATCGAATGACGAGGGGAGATGGGCGCGCTTACGATTAAGGAGCTTTTTGAATTCTAACCACACAAAACAGTTATCGGCTACAGTATCAAATAAACACGAAGCATATATACCATTCATAAGGAACGTACCATTGACCATGTTGTTATCGGCTTGAGCTTGACGGACGTTGATGTTGAAAGTACGTCCTCGAGTTGCTTGCTGTTGCTGCTGCTGCTGCTGCTGGGGCTGCTGCTGTTGTGGCTCTTACTTCACCACTCGGTTCGGGCACATGTTTGCGAAGTGGTTGGGATCACCACAAGCAAAGCAAGCTCTAGCGTGGATCGCGGGTGCAGGAGCCGCTTGTTGGCCTTGAGGATCGGGAAGTAGAGCTTGTTGAGCAGGAGCTTGACCTTGAGCTGGAGCTGGAGCTTGACGTGGGCCTATACGGCAATTGGCGGTGAAATGGCCGTACATGTTGCAATGCACACAGTATCTGTAGGCGATTCCCACTGGGTGGTGATAAGTACAAGTAGGGCAAGTCGGGTGAGGACCAGTGTATGCACGCTTGGCCGGTGGTGCATGGGTAACCGGTGCCGCTACTTGGCGGTGTTGAGGCTGCGGTTGAGCATGTACAGACTGGAGAGGAGCGGCAGCTGTAACAGCCCAATTCTTGCTACTGTTGTTGTTGTTCTTCCTCTTACGACGAGAGGACTTTGAAGACTGCGGAGCGGTGGCGGTTTCAGCGGTTGCAGCAGTGGTAGCTTGATGCAGATTCTTGGAAGCTTTATCCCAATACCCAGCTTTGACTCGCTTGTCGTTGATCTCTGCAACGAGTAAGAAAGTTTCCTCGATGGTTGACGTCTTCACAACTTGAACGAAATCAGCTACGCAATCCGGAAGAGCACGTATATACTTCTTGATGGTGATTTCAGGCGTAGAAACTTGGCCTGCACAGATTATGCTTAGCTGCTTGAAGCGAGCAGTCAAACCAGCATTGTTGCCATCCTTCTGCTTGAGATGCCAGAACTCGTCCTCCAACTTTTGGAGCTCGTGGGGAGGGCATAACTCTTTCATCATCAAGTCCTTCAACTCGTCCCACGTCAGCCCGTAAGCTGCATCATTCCCTCGTTTGTTTATCTCGGCCGTCCACCAATCTAAAGCGCGGGATTGGAAGACGTCGGTGGCGTTAACAGTTCAGAGATTTTCAGGACAGTTTCTCTGACGTAGGGTGACTTCAATCGAATCAAACCATTGAAACATGGCAGTAGGACCATCTTCGCCGGTAAATTCTTTAGGACCGCAAGCTTTGAACTGCTTGAAGCTAAAAGCAGACTTTGGCGAATCCGTCTTGGACTCTTCAGACGACTTGCTAGCGTTTTCATTCAGTTCACTAACAATCTGGGGGATAACTTTCGCAATCTGCTTAGCGACCAAATAGGCGATGCGTTTGTCATCGTGATTGCGGCGAGCTGAGCGTGAGTGAAACGATCCAAATGACGACATTGTCTGCAATAGACATCGCCATAGGATTAAAAAACGCTATATAATCGAATCTCACCTCACACGTACTACTACTAAAGCTCAGGAACACAAATAATTACATAAACACATAGGCACATAATCACAGAAGCATGTAAACACGCAAGTCACAGAAGCATATAAGCACGTAAGGCACAGAAGCACATAAGGCAGTCAGAAAATAGAAACCATACTATATTATTCACGTTTTCACCTATCATTCAAAGTTCACGCGTTCGAGAATAGCGATTGCGATTAGCGCGAATACACAGCGAGTAGTATAGCATAAGTGTCACACCCCAATCGATGGCGAAATCATCGGGACGCGGCACTGACCGAAACAGATTGTCCAGAAGTTTCCATAACAACTATATTTACCAATTATTTAAAGAAACATGTCCCATACCATGTCATAAAAGATAATACAATTATTACAGAAAAGATCTAGTCAAATTGTTCTGTTCCGACAACTCAGATTTTTATTACAGACAATTGTTTATGACCTAGGTCTTTCCTAGCCTCGATTTCACAGCAAGCTAAGCATATAAACATCCTAAGCACCTGTCACATACGTTAAAGTAAAAGTCAATACACAGAGTGTAAAGGTGAGCATAAAAGTTTAATAGATATAATAGAGTTCGAAATTGATTATACGCATAAACAGCACGTACACAATGTAAAATGAGGCATGTTAGTTATTGACATGAACCTATCGATACCAATGACTGTGGGTTGACTGCCCAAGGCAGTTCGTAATACACACTCACCACTGTGAGCCATGTAACAAATTGTCCTTAACAACCCCTGAGAACAGGTGCTGAGTCCAAACAAATAGTACTACCGTTGCTAAGGCAGGTAGACAGCATTCCATGTGTAAACATAACAAACAAGCATTCATTAAGTCACGTATAACATGCGGTAACGGTTAGCGTTAAAAGTATTACGTAGTGTGTTCGATGTGAATTTAGAATAAATAACGTATGTAACACCCAAAAGTGCGTAAAGCAAAAAGGGATCGAGTATACTCACAGCAATTGGTGGATTGAAGGGAGCGCTAGAGAGTAAGGTTAGCCTGATCAGAACGATAGTATAACGATAAGCAACGCGTAAAACGATGCAAAGTGTAAGTGGGTCGGACAACAATCCGATCGGATGGTAGTCCGATCGGGTAGCCGGTCGTTCGGGTGACAGTCCGCTCGGATGGTCATCCGATCGGGTGACCTTTCGAGTGGATTGTTACTCCCTTTGGGAAGGATGTGTTTGTGTATGATGGCTTGTCTTTTGAAGTTTTCGTTGTAGCATTTTGAAAACATAGAAGTATCTCTACCTTTCAGGTCGGTCGATCGGATGAACGTTCGATCGGTCGACAACCCGATTGGTTGGACACTTTAGTGAGAACAAGTTCACATCAGTTGTTACTCGATCGGGTGGCAATCTGCTGGTATTGAACATGTTGAAAATTGCTTAAGTATTGAAGTCTAAATGTCACATAGTCGAAGGGTGACCCGATCGGGCGGTAATCCGTTTGGACAACAATTCATTCAACGTTCAGACTTCAAATGTTAAAAGATGAGTTAAGTGTGGGACCCCAAGGTGCAAGTCGATCGGGTGGCAACCCGATCAGGTGACAATCCGATCGGATGGTAGTCCGATCGGATGGCATTCCGTCCTGGTCGACCTGATCGTCTTACACTTGGTTGTTTTAATAGTTTGTTTTATCGAGACGGTGTGATAACGTGCTAATCAACAGAACCCCATCTTGACCCCAGCGACCTGATTGAACAGGAATCACCCAAGTTCAACCAGTTAACCAGTTCAAGACGGTTGTTCTTGGTTAACCCGAAATCGGTGGTCTCATGGATAGAATCCAAATCTTGAACCAACGCATCAACAAGAAGGGGTAGGAGGTTAGTACAAGCTCCGATTCTATCGGTTTTGAGTGCATTGAGTGTAAAAGAGTTGAAAGAAAGTTGGAAAACCATCTTTCAATCCTTTTCACCGTGAATATGTCTAGATCTATGAAAGATCTTTGTTTATTCATGTGTAAATCGTTTAGATCTAAGTTGTTCTTGATGGATTGAAGCCAAAACATGAAGTTCTCAAGAACACCATGATGCCATCATCCTAGAACACCTGAAATCTAGTGATTTCGTGGTTAAAAGTTTAGATTCAAAAGATAGAAAGGTGTAGGAGTGCGTGTAGATCAAGAAAGTACAAGATTTAGGTTGAGATCTTACCGGAATCACGAGAAATCGAGGAAAAGGTGACTGGAACGAGTGGAGAGAAAGAGAGAGCTGATACTTTCCTAAAGTGGTAATGAAGGGGTATTTATAAGGTTTCCCAAAGTGGAGAGGGTGGTCCGATCGGGTGGCGGCCCGATCGGGTGGCAACCCGATCGGTCGGCCACTCGACCCTAGTGTTTGGCGAGACGAGTTTTGTTGTTTCGATTGCGATTGCGATTGCGAGCATGGCGATGCGATAGATTTTCTTATTCAAATTACTTTTAATCCCAACTACTATATCAACATACAATCGTCCTTAATTTACTTGCGTTTAGCGTTTGCGATTCGAGTTTCAATTGCGTTTCAATTAATCACCACACATAAACATAAATAATCATGCACATGTAACATAAAAAAGGCACACACACATATAAACAATAACCCAAGAGCATAATTCGAGTTGCGAGTGCGATTGCGATAAGCGAATAAGCGATAAAGCATGCGATAAATATCGAATAAACCTCGATTATTAATAAGTACTCCACATAATACAACTAACGTAACGCATAAAATAGACTATCTATGAGTCAAAGAAGTCAAAGCAGGAATTGAGCAAGGAGTGACAGATCGCAATTAGCAATCTTGTCTCCCTTTGACTTCAATCTTGACTTTGACTTTGACTTTCGAAACACGGGGTGTTACAGCCTCCCCCTCTTAAGGGAATTTCATCCCGAAATTAGGTCGAAGCCGTAACAAAAAACTGCGGGTACTTCGCCTTCATGTCACTTTCGAGTTCCCAAGTGAACTCTGCGCCTCGTTTGCCTTCCCATCGAACCTTCACAATGGCAATGCGCTAGTTTCCCTTTCTTGCCGAATCTGACCATACCCTTCCAAGGTGATACCTTTAGGAGTACGTAGTCTCCAACGTCAAATTCAAGGGGCTTGCGTTGTCTATCGGCGTAACTCTTCCGTATAAAGCCTCAAACGGTAACATTTGAATGCTGGAATGATAACTGTTATTGTAAAAGAATTCGACTAACGGCATGTAAGCGTCCCAATTACCACTGAAATCTATGACACACGAACGGAGCATGTCTTCATGGGTACGAATTGTTCTCTTAGTCTGACCGTCGGTTTGAGGATGGAATGCGGTACTCAGATTAAGCGTAGTACCGAGAGCCGCTTGAAACGTTTCTCACGGTCGCGAGGTAAACCGAGCATCACGGTCAGAGATGATGTCGCGAGGCGTCCCATGACTACAAATGATCTCATCGGTGTAGATTCGGGCTAATCGTTCTGCCTTGTAGTCTTCCCGTATTGGTAGAAAGTGAGCAGATTTGGTCAAACGATCAACGACAACCCAGATGCTGTCGTGACCTGACGGCGTGCGCGGAAGTTTGGTTATGAAGTCCATGGCTATGCTTTCCCACTTCCATATAGGGATTGAGGGTTGTTCAAGCAAGCCAGAGGGTCTTTGATGTTCAGCCTTAACCTTCAAGCAAGTCAGGCATCTCCCAACGTAGAGAGCGATATCCCTCTTCATGCCCGGCCACCAGTAATTGTAGCGAAGGTCCTGGTACATTTTGTCGGCACCGGGATGAATAGAATATCGGGATTTGTGGGCTTCGTCCATCAAAATCTGTCGCAAATCGTTCCGCTTAGGGATCCAAATTCGGTCCACATAGTGGAATATCCCATTCGACTTATTAACAAGCTGGGCTCCATCATGATGAATCCTTTCTTTCTTCAAGGTGCGCTCATTAAAACAGGCATGTTGGGCTTCGCGAATAAGAGTCTCGAGATGGTGCTGGGCTGGAATATTAGGAATGCTATGCAGATAGCTCCGTCTGCTGAGTGCGTCGGCAACAACATTTGTTTTGCCTGGGTGGTAACGAATCTCACAGTCGTAATCGTTGAGAAGTTCTACCCATTAGCGTTGATGCATATTAAGTTCCTTCTGGTCAAAGATATGTTGTAGGCTCCTATGATCGGTGTAGATCGTACACTTGGTACCATACAGGTAGTGTCGCCAAATCTTTAATGCAAAAACAACTGCGCCTAGCTCGAGATCATGGGTTGTATAGTTCTTCTCGTGGATCTTGAGCTGACGAGACACCTACGCAATGACCTTATCCCGTTGCATGAGAACACAACCAAGACCATGGTTCGAGGCATCACAATAGACGATGAAGTCGTCATTTCCGTCGGGTAAGGTGAGGACAGGAGCATTGCAAAGCATATACTTGAGGGTTTGGAAGGCAGACTCTTGTTCAGTTCCCCAAACAAAGGATCTGTCTTTGTGCATGAGAGCGGTAAGCGGCACGACGATTTTAGAGAATCCTTCGATAAATCGTCGATAATAGCCCACTAGTCCGAGAAAAGAACGCACTTCAGACGGGTTCTTCGGCGTAACCCAACTCTTAACATCTTCAATCTTCACGGGATCGACATGAATTCCTTGACTATTAACAATGTGACCGAGGAATTGAACCTCCTCCAGCCAAAATTCACACTTGGAGAACTTGGCATAGAGTCGATTCCCTTGGAGTAGCTCGAGAACCAAACGTAGATGTTGCGCGTGTTCGACTTTCGACTTGGAATAGATCAGGATATCATCGTTGAACACGATGATGAAGCGATCAAGAAATGGTTTACACACCCGATTCATCAGATCCATGAAAACCGCGGGTGCGTTGGTTAGACCAAAAGGCATAACAACGAACTCAAAGTGGCCGTATCGAGTGCGAAAAGCGGTTTTGGGTATATCCTCCTCTTGGATGCGTAGTTGGTGATAGCCTGAGCGTAGATCGATCTTCAAGAAACATGTAGCACCTTGTAGCTGATCAAATAAATCATCAATTCGAGGCTGGGGATAGCGGTTCTTGATTGTCAACTTATTCAACTCCCGATAGTCGATGCACATCCTGAACGACCCATCCTTCTTTTTGACGAAAAGGACTGGTGCTCCCCATGGAGAGGTGCTCGGGAGAATAAAGCCTTTATCAAGTAATTCCTGGAGCTGACTCGAGAGTTCACGCATTTCGGACAGAGCGAGTCGATAGGGAGCTTTGGCAACAGGGTTGGCTCCAGGAATGAGGTCGATACGGAAGTCGATATCACGACTTGGCGGTAGTCCGGGGAGATCATCAGGGAATACCTGAGGAAATTCACAGACAACAGGAATATCTTTCACTTCGCTTCCTTTTCTTTTCCTTCTCCGCTACTACAATGTTAGCCAAGAAAGCTCTGTATTCCTTGCGGAGATACTTGCTAGCTTGGACACATGACATGAGCTTAAGACCTTTCGAAGGAGTTTCGCCATAAACATATAATAAATCACCATTAGCGAGCGTGAATCGAATCATCTTATCAAAGCACACAACTTCAGCATGGTTTTCACGAAGAAAGTCCATGCCTACTATGATGTCAAAACTTCCAAGCTGCATTGGAATGAGATCAATGGGGAAGATGTGATTGTTGAGTTCAAGAGTACAATCACGAAGAACAGAATTGACGGCGACAGTTCTTCCAGTGGCGACTTCGACATCGAACGTCGAGGGGAGATGGGAGCGCTTACGACTAAGGAGTTTCTCGAGTTCAAACGAAACAAAACAGTTATCGGCTCCAGTATCAAACAAATATGAAGCATAAATATCGTTCACGAGAAACTTACCATTAACCACATTGTTGTCGGCTTATGCTTGGCGTGCATTGATGTTGAAGGTTTTGGCGAGTGCTGCTTGCTGTTGTTGCTGTTAAGGCTGTTGCTGAGGCTGCTGCTGCTGGGGCTCTTGTTTCACAACCCAGTTCGGGTACATGTTGGCGAAATGATTAGGATCGCCACATGCGAAGCAGACTCTGGCGTTGACTGCGGGTGCCTGAGCCGCTTGTTGGCCTTGCGGAGCGGTGAGAAGAGCTTGCTGAGCAGGAGCAGGAGCTGCGGTGTTGCGGGGGCCTGTACGGCAGTTTGCGGTGAAGTGGCCGTACATATTGCAGTGCACGCAAAATCGGCAGGCGATACCCACCGGGTGATGATAAGTGCAGGTTGGGCAGGCAGGATGGGGGCCTGTGTATGCACGCTTTGCAGGCGGTGCATAGGTGATTGGAGCTGGAGCTGATCGGTGTTCTTGTTGTTGCTGAGCTGGTACCGCTTGAAGTGGAGCAGCGGTAGTGACAGCACAGTTCTTGTTGCTGGAGTTGTTGTTGTTGTTCTTCCTCTTGCGACGAGAGGACTTTGATGACTGCGATGCGGTGGCGGTGGTGTCAGCAGTTGGTGCGGCGGTAGCTTGGTGCAGGTTCTTTGAAGCTTTATCCCAAAAACCAGCTTTTACTCGCTTGTCGTTGATTTCAGTGGCAAGCAAGTAAGTTTCTTCAATTGTTGCTGGCTTGGAGGCATGCACAAAATCTGCAACACAATCCGGCAGAGCGCGAATGTACTTCTTGATTGTCATGTCGGTAGTCTTCACGTGATCGGGACAGATGATACTGAGCTGCTTGAAGCGAGCAGTGAGGGCAGCGTTGTCACCATCTTTCTGCTTGATTTGCCAGAATTCATCCTCCAGCTTTCGGCGCTCATGGGAATGGCAGAACTCCTCGAGCATAACGTTCTTCAACTCATCCCATGACAGATCATAGGCTGCATCATTTCCGCGCTTGTTCCGCTCGGCCGTCCACCAGTCTAGAGCGCGGGACTGGAAGACTCTGGTAGCATTCAGAGTGCGGAGATTGTCAGGACATCTACTCTGACGCAGGGTGACCTCGATTGAGTCGAACCATTGAAACAAAGCTGTAGGGCCTTCTTCGCAGGTGAACTCTTTCGGTCCGCATGCCTTGAACTGCTTGAAGCTGAAAGCAGCTTTGGGGGTTTCAGTCCTGGATTCCTCGGACGATTTACTCATGTTCTCGTACAGTTCACTGATGACTTGAGGTACGACCTTTGCCATTTGCTTAGTAATCATGGCAGCGAGGCGTTTGTCTGCTTGCTTTTGGCGAGCATCTCAGGTAGCGCGAGATCCAGATGACGACATTGTCTGCAACAGACATCGCCACAGGACTCAACACAATATAATCGAATCTCACCTCACAAGCCTATTACTTCTAAAGCTCAGGAACACGTACAATCACATAACACATAGGCACATAATCACAGATTCACATAAGCACAGAAGCACGTAAGCACCTAAGGCACAGAAACACAGAAGCACATAGGCACATAATTTTCCTAGAAGCACATAAAGCATTCTGACTACCTCAAAATATAGAACCCTATCATTTAAAGTTCACGCGTGTTCGAAAATAGCCATTGCGAGTAACATAGCGAGTAGTATAACGTATAATTTAACATAAGTGAGTATTGTAGCATGCGAGTATCCATAAGTAGCAATTTGTCAGCGTGGTGTAGTGAGTGTCGTGTGATCAGCGGAAGCAGAAAGGCGTTAGATAGAAACCAGTAGTGCCTCAAAACGCTAACGAATAAGCTTAAAACCACATAAAATTCCACATAAAGATTACAAACATCAGAGTCGGCAGTAGCGATTTCAGAATCAAGACACATAAAAATCGAGAAATAGATTGTCTGCGGCCATATAGACATCGACTAACCAAAGTGATTCGACTATTCACAAGGACCTCTTGTACACACTTTAGCCTTCGAGACTGTGCTCTCATCTCGAATCTGGGTGAATGGCACTCATCCTTCCAGTTATAGTGCGACTTCAGGTCGTTGGAGTCCGTCGAGACTTTGGTGAGAGTTTTGTAAAACAAAATTAGGGCGGAATAAGTCGTAAAGGTTCGGGTTTCACCCCTGACTTAACAACTTTGTTCCTGTCTTAATAAAATGGAGACGAAAATCTGCGTTAAAGTATGGATTTCACCCCTGACTCAACGTAAATTCTCGTGTTTTTAGATAAAAATGCGGGTTGAACAAGCAATTTAGTTGAGAGTTTGCAGTTTTCACACCTAATCTCGACCTAATCACTTGTTCATTTTGAAATAATTAGAGTGCAGTGATAGTGTAGCGTGCGCGAGAATAGCGAGAAGTAGCAAGCAAGCTCGTACATGACCCCTACAGGGTATGCACAAGTTGGTCTATGGGTACTTAACTATAGACTAGGTCGTTTCTAAGACATTGACCCGGACTAGGTCGACTCTGGCCTAATTCCCTATAGTTATGGCTCTGATACCAATCTGTCACACCCCAACCGATGGCGGAATCATCGGGGCGCGGCACTGAGCGAAACATATTGTCCAGAAGTTTCCATAACAACTATATTTACCAATTATTTAAAGCAACATGTCCCATACCATGTCATAAAAGATAATACAATTATTACAGAAAAGATCTAGTCAAATTGTTCTGTTCCGACAACTCAGATTTTTATTACAGACAATTGTTTATTGATCTAGGTCTTTCCTAGCCTCGATTTCACAGCAAGCTAAGCATATAAGCATCCTAAGCACCTGCCACATACATTAAAGTAAAAGTCAATACACATAGTGTAAAGGTGAGCATACAAGTTTAGTAGATATAATAGAGTTCGAAATTGATTACGCATAACCAGCACGTACACAGTGTAAAATGAGGCATGTTAGTTATCGACATGAACCTATCGATACCAATGACTGCGGGTTGACTGCCCAAGGCAGTTCGTACTACACACTCACCACTGTGAGCCATGTAACAAATTGTCCTTAACAACCCCTGAGAACAGGTGCTGAGTCCAAACAAATAATACTACCGTTGCTAAGGCAGGTAGACAGAATTCCATGTGTAAACATAACAAACAAGCATTCATTAAGTCACGTATAACATGCGGTAACGGTTAGCGTTAAAAGTATTGTGTAGTGTGTTTGATGTGAATTTAGAACAAGTAACGTATGTAACACCCAAAAGTGCGTAAAGCAAAAAGGGATCGAGTATACTCACAGTGATTGGTGGATTGAAGGGAGCGCTAGAGAGTAAGGTTAGCCTGATCAGAACGATAGTAAAATGATAAGCGACGCGTAAAACGACGCAAAGTGTAAGTGGGTCGGACAGCAATCCGATCAGATGGGAGTCCAATCGGGTAGCCGGTCGTTCGGGTGACAGTCCGCTCGGATGGTCATCCGATCGGGTGACCTTTCGAGTGGATTGTTACTCCCTTTGGGAAGGATGTGTTTGTGTATGATGGCTTGTCTTTTGAAGTTTTCGTTTTAGCATTTTGAAAACATAGAAGTATCTCTACCTTTCAGGTCGGTCGATCGGACGAACGTTCGATCGGTCGACAACCCGATTGGTTGGACACTTTAGTGAGAACAAGATCACAACAGTTGTTACTCGATCGGGTTGTAGTCTGATCGGGTGGCAATCTGCTGGTATTGAACATGTTGAAAATTGCTTAAGTATTGAAGTCTAAATGTCACATTGTCGAAGGGTGACCCGATCGGGTGGTAATCCGTTCGGAAAACAATTCATTCAACGTTCAGACTTCAAATGTTAAAAGATGAGTTAAGTGTGGGACCCCAAGGTGCAAGCCGATCGGGTGGCAACCTAATCGGGTGACAATCTGATCGGACGGTAGTCCGATCGGACGACATTCCGTCCTGGTCGACCTGATCATCTTACACTTGGTTGTTTTGATAGTTTGTTTTATCGAGATGGTGTGATAACGTGCTAATCAACAGAACCCCATCTTGACCCCAGCGACCCGATTGAACAGGAATCACCCAAGTTCAAACCAGTTAACCGGTTCAAGACGGTTGTTCTTGGTTAACCCGAAATCGGTGGTCTCATGGATAGAATCAAGATCTTGAACCAACGCATCAACAAGAAGGGTTAGGAGGTTAGTGCAAGCTCCGATTCTATCGGTTTTGAGTGCATTGAGTGTAAAAAGTTGAAAGAAAGTTGGAAACCCATCTTTTAATCCTTTTCACCGTGAATATGTCTAGATCTATGAAAGATCTTTGTTTATTCATGTGGAAATCGTTTAGATCTAAGTTGTTCTTGATGGATTGAAGCCAAAACATGAAGTTCTCAAGAACACCATGATGACATCATCCTAGAACACCTCAAATCTAGTGATTTCGCGGTTAAAAGTTTAGATTCAAAAGATAGAAATGTGTAGGAGTGCGTGTAGATCAAGAAAGTACAAGATTTAGGTTGAGATCGTACCGGAATCGCGAGAAATCAAGGAAAAGGTGACTGGAACGAGTGGAGAGAAAGATAGAGCCGATACTTTCCCAAAGTGGTAATGTAGGGGTATTTATAGGGTTTCCCAAAGTGGAAAGGGTGGTCCGATCAGGTGGCGGCCCGATCGGGTGGCAACCCGATCGGATGGCTATCCGATCGGTCGGCCACTCGACCCTAGTGTTTGGCGCGACGAGTTTTGTTGTTTCGATTGCGAATGCGAGCGTGGCGATGCGATAGAGTTTCCTATTCAAATTACTTTTAATCCCAACTACTATATCAACATACAATCGTCCTTAATTTACTTACGTTTAGCGTTTGCGATTCGATTGCGATTCGAGTTTCAATTGCGTTTCGATTAATCACCACACATAAACATAAATAATCATGCACAGGTAACATATAAAAGGTACACACACGTATAAACAATAACCCAAGAGCATAATTCGAGTTGCGAGTGCGATTGCGATAAGCGAATAAGCGATAAAGCATGCGATAAATATCGAATAAAGCTCGATTATTAATAAGTACTCCACATAATACAACTAACGTAACGCATAAAATAGACTACCTACCAGTCAAAGAAGTCAAAATAGGAATTGAGCAAGGAGTGACAGATCGCAATTAGCAATCTTGTCTCCCTTTGACTTGAATCTTGACTTTGACTTTCGAAACACGGGGTGTTACAATAAGTGAGTAACATAGCATGCGATCGTCCACAAGTAGTAGAAATTTGTTAGCGTATTGATGTAGATGTGTAGTGCAAATTGTGTGTGTCGATCAAAGCGAACAGCGAAAAGCGTATAAATCACAAAAATTGAAACATGATAACAGATAAAACCACATAAAACACATAAGATTCCATGTAAAACGGCAAATATCAGAGTCAGCAGTTGCGGGCTCAGAATTAAAACATATAAAATCAGCGATCGCGAGCTTGAAATCGAAAATAGATTGTCTAAGGCTTGATAGACTTTGACTACCCAAAGTGATTCGACTACTCACAAAGACCTTCAGTGCACATTTTGGCCTTCTGGACTGTGCTCTCGCCTTTTCTTGGAGCGGTCGGCACGCATCCTTCCAGTTAAAGTGTGACTTCAAGTCGTTGGAGTCCGTCGAGACTTTGGTGAGAGTTTTGTAAATCCAAAGTAAAGAATGGAACAAGTCCTCGAGGTTCAGGTTTCACCCCTAACTTAACGACTCCGTTCTGTTTTTGATGAAATAGAGGGAAAATTTACCATGAAGTATGGATTTCACCCCTGATTCAACGCAAATTCTCCTGTTTATAGATAAAATGCGGGTCGAACAAGCGATCTAGTCGAGAGTTTGCGGTTTTCACACCTAATCTCGATCCAATCACTGGTTCATTCTCGAAAACAATGCAATGTGACTTCCTTAGGAAAGGCAGTTGTGATGGTATAGCGTAAGTGCGAGTCGATCGAGAAATAGCAATAAGCTCGTACGTAACCCCTAACAGGTTCGCACAAAGCGGTCTGTTGGTACATAGGCTATAGACTAGGTCGTTTCTAAGACATCGACCCGGACTAGGTCGAGTCTTGCCTAATTCCCTATAGTTATAGCTCTGATACCAATCTGTCACACCCCAACCGATGACGGAAACATCGGGCCATGGCACTGAGCGAAACAGATTGTCCAAGAGAAATTCCATAACAACTACTTTACCGAATAGTTAATATTATGTCCCATACCATAACCTATTAAGCAAGTAAATTATTACAGACAGCGATATCTCAAAGACGAATAACATGTTCCGACAACACAGATTTAAATAAAATAAATTGTCTTTGTTTCTACACTCTCAATCCTACTTAATTCCATGAAAAGCAAGCAAGCACAACATCCTAGGCACCTGTCACATACGTTAAAATAAAGTTAATACACTTAGTGTAAAGGTGAGCATACAAGTTTGATAGTAATAATAGAGTTCGAAATCGTTTACGCATAACCAGCATGTAACATGTACAAAGTGAAGGCAAGTAGGTTATTGACAGAGAAATATGCATAGACTTGACTGCGAGTTGTAGAATGCGCAACACATATCCCCACTGGGACACATGAAGTAAAGTGTCACACCCCAACCGATGGCGGAAACATCGGGGCATGGCACTGAGCGAAACAGATTGTCCAGAAGTTTCCATAACAACTACAATTACCAATTATTTAAAGCAACACGTCCCATACAATGTCATAAAAGATAACGTAATTATTACAGACAAAATCTAGTCAAATAGTTCTGTTCCAACAACTCAGGTTTCATTAGTACAGACAACTATTTGTTGGTATCTAGGACTCTTTCCTAGCCTTGATTTCCAAGCAAATAGACACCTTAAGCACCTGTCACTAAGTAAAACGAAGCATGTTAGTTATCGACATGAACCTATCGATACCAATGACTGTGGGTTGACTGCCCAAGGCAGTTCGTAATACATGATCACCACTGTAATCCATGCAAATAATTGTCCTTAACAACCCCTGCGTGAGTGGGTGCTGAGTCCAAACTATAGTACTATCGTCGTTAAGGCAGGTAGACAGCATTCCATGTGTAAACATAACAAACAAGCATTCACTTAGTCACGTATAACATGCAGTAACGGTTAGCGTTTAAAGTATCGCGTAGTGTGTTGATGTGATTTAGAATAAGTAACGTATGTAACACCCAAAAGTGCGTAAAGTAAAAAGGGATCGAGTATACTCACAGCGATTGATGGATTGAAAGGAGCGCTAGAGAGTAGGGTTAGTTTGAATAGATTGATAGCATAACGATAAGTGACGCGTAAAACGATACAAGGTGTATGTGGGTCGGACAGCAGTTCGATCGGACGGTGGTCCGATCGGACAGCCGTTTGTTCGATTGGTAGTCCGCTCGGATGGTCATCCGGTCGGGTGACCTTTCGAGTGGATTGTTTCTTCCTTTGGAGAAGATGTGTTTGTGTATGATGGCTTAACTTTTGAAGTTTTTTGTTGTAGCATTTTGAAAACATTGAAGTATCTCTACCTTTCAGGTCGGTCGATCGAACGGTCGTTCGATCGGACAGTAACCCGTTTGGCTGGGCACTTCAGTGTAGTGTTTCGTTTATTTGGAGGTCAGCAAGAGGTACAATTAAATCATGCTCAGCCAGGAACTTCCGGAGGTTTGACACATGGAAAGTCGGGTGGACATTACTAAGTTCCTTCGGTAGTTCGAGTCTGTAGGTGACTTTTCCGATCCTTTCCAGAATCTTAAAAGGTCCAACATATCGAGGCGCTAGTTTCCCTTTCTTGTCGAATCTGACTACTCCCTTCCAAGGTGATACCTTTAGGAGTACGTAGTCGCCAACGTCAAATTCAAGGGGCTTGTGTCGTCTATCGGCGTAACTTTTCTGTCGACTTCGAGCTTTCAACAAGTTGTCTCGAATTTGGAGGACTTTGTCAGTCGTTTCTTTCAATAGCTCAGGACCGGTTAATTGCGAGTGACCGATCTCATGCCACACAATAGGCGATCGACATCTTCTTCCGTATAAGGTCTCGAATGGTGCCATCTGAATGCTAGAATAATAAATGTTGTTATACGAGAATTCGACTAACGGCAGGTAAGTGTCCCAATTACCACCGAAATATATGACTGTAACACCACGTAAAAACGTGTCCAATTATGTATAGACACGTGTCCTAAACTCTAAACATGTGAAAGATTTAGTTTGAAGGACCAAAGTTGTCGAACAGTGAAACTATGAAACCAGAGGGACTAAAAGTGTCAACATGCCAAACTTGTGCCTCTAAATGACCTTACATGATGAATATATTCTTAAACGAGTGATTGATTGGATATAAGAAGCCGTTTATGAAAATAATCGGAAGATTATTAATTCACAAGGGTTAAACGTGTCAACATGTCGTTTCTGACCTCTGAGTGACCTTTTAATGAAACCGAGGCTTCGAAACATTCAAATATACTCTTAAGAATATGTGGTATAAATTTCACGTGGTTTCGATATCATTAAGCATGTTTTGAAGACTTTGGGCCAAAAGTGTCAATTTGATGAAACTTGCTTTCATAGAGGTATTTAACGAACCGGAGCCTAACGAAGTTAGTTTATTCATCCTAGAGCCTCAACATACTGACTACAAGGGCCCACATGTCAACAATGAGGTTAAAAAGGGTTAAAAACGAGCAGGGACTAAAGCTGCCAGCATTAAAACTTGTTTTGCCAGTTAACCCGGTCCACGCGGCCCGCGTAAGACTCCCTTAAGTCTTACGCGGCCCGCCTGAGAGTGCCAGTAACAAAAAAGTTGTGCCAGGTGCGGGTTTTGCCTGTTCCACCGCCTTAGCCTAGTTTGTAATGACCTAGGGAGCTGTAAGTCGGTTAATATCAATAGCTAGGACACCTGGGGTGATCCCAGGGCCTCCAATAACACCTGGAAGTGATCCTTGATCATGCAATTCACTATATAAGGAGAGCTAGTTCTTGAGTTTTCAAACACACTTGCAACATTTGCTACTCTACAACATCTGGAGCTTGCTAACGACAAGGAAAAGACTTTGAAGTGTAGAAAAGTTTGCTAGGACCTTTAGTAAGCCTCTAATTTCTTGTTTAGTCGTTTAATTTAGCTTAATTACTCTAAAGTCAAACTTATCGTAAAATTAGTTTGACTTTCGTTTTTATTACATATGGTTTAACCACTGATCAAATTGAAAGTGGTTATAGAACCACATTAGTGTAGGTGATTAACCCTTAAAAGGGCACCTCCTAATTATCTCGTTTGACTAGTCAATTGTCGGGTCAAAGTAGTTTGACAAAAAGTCAAACTGGACAGAATGTTTGAATATGATTAAAATTAATAAACCAGAGGTTCTAAAATATATTTTAACATTCTAATGACTTGATAATTAATATTAAAACATGTTTTATCAGTCCTAACCCGACAATTAATAGTCTAAGGTCAGTTTATAACCGAAAGTCGCAAAAGCTTGACTTTTGCTTTGACTTTCAGTTCTGACCCATTCAAGCTTAATTCTCCCATGTTTTAATCTTCCATTAGGACCACATTACTTAGTAGTATAACCCTCTGGAGTTATATTGCATGGTGCCTAGTGGTTTGAATTATATGCACTTGATCGTAATTATGCTTAATAATGCCATAAACGCCCTTTCTACATACAACTGAGATTTTTAACAATGCGATTGGACTAACACCTTTGCTACTGATATTTAGACATGTCCTAAAAATTTGAAATCAATTTAAGGTCTAGAATGGGAGTTATGCTCAATAGCGTAATTAAGGAACTTGTTATTATTTAAATGGCGTAATTAGTATGAAGCCTATCTAAACCCGATTTTTGACACCAAAATTCTTTCCTACTGATATAAAATAATATTTTGAGATTTTTAAAGATTTTTTAATTATTTTTAGGATGAGCATAACATAGGATTATAGCTTGATTTCGGTAAATGTCGGTTTTACCCTTTTCATGCATAAAATGAGTTTTACATAACTTTTTACTGCCAAACCTTTTGCTACTGATTTCATATGATAAATAAAGTATTTTGAACTTTATAAACTGATCAAAAACTTAGATTTCCTATTTTAACCTGAATATCCATTTAAATCGATTTTTAAGCGTTTTTAGCACTTAGTATGGGTCAAAACTATTTTTGGCATATAAAACTTATTACCTACTAATGTGTTAAGTTAATTTATATAATTAAACAGTAAGCCAAAGTTTTTAAACTCAGAAGTCTATTTTGACCTTTAAAGCCTATGTAAAATTACCAAAATGCCCATACGGGACATAGTTTGGTTATATAAGACAATTTTCACCTATATAAAAATATCCTACTGATATAACTTACAAAAATACATATCTTTGCTGATTAAATCAGACCTGAAACTCAGTTGCACAATTAAACTCTTTTATGGGCAATAAAATTACCAAAATGCCCTTATGGGACTTATTTTGGTTTAAATTACTTTTTGGGCATATATGTTAACATCTTACTGATGTATTAACATATTTTGAGCATAATAATGATTAAGACCTGTATATAATTTATTTGGTCACCCGTTACGCGTTTACGCGTTCGGATCGACTGATGTGACTAGTTTACATATAATAGTCGGAACGGGTTAACCTTATCATTAAATCCTCAATTTCCAGAATGTGTTTAGTTTACCCATATTATACAAGTATCCAAGCTTGTCGGGTCTAAACCACATTCTGTTCATGTCTCCGCTTAATCGAGCGTTTAGAACCGTAAGGTTTCCTTCTAGCTAGCCGGTCTAAGTCCTTGACTAAATTAAAGACCCGTTAGCATCCTAATAGGTTAATAAACCTTCTATACAGATTAAACAGCTTCCGGTAGAAGGTGCCTTCAAAAAGCTTTAGGACTTTACTGCTAGCATCTGGTAAATACTTTTAACTTATTTTCCCTTATACGGGCTTGGGATATGGTATTATAATAATACCACTTGGTCGGGTATGAAGTCATTTAATCAGATTGTTTACATAACCCGTTTTAATCTGTCTTGTTTGATAACATAAGCATTGGGGGTTAATGCGACCGTGTCCTGGATATCCTCGGCTCATTTCATTTGAAAATGGCCATGACCTATGCACGGGGTGTAGGCATACACCTGACAGATGCAAATGCTAAAAATATAAACCCACATATTGGGGATAACTCCTTTGTGGGTTCTATAAGTGGTGAATCGGTTAATCACGACCGGCTTCCAACCGGCCCCAATTGGAAGACAAACATATAAATCAGTATACAAGATTATCTTTAAATAATTGTCCCAAGTTATAAATGATTTGTGCCATGTGCACTCAAATCAATTTTCATAAATGTTTTCAAAATAGTCAGTTAATTGTATTTACCAGTGTAAACTGACGTATTTTCTTAAAGTCTGATTGACAGGTACCTCTCGTAATAGGCTGGAGCTATAGGGTGTCAATAGAGGATCTTGCAAATCCATAAGATACCTGAAGTCTGTTGTTTTGTTTCTTGTACATTTATGATCCGCCTGTGGATCTTATTACATTCCAGTATGTATATTCATAAACTCGAACACTCAGACAATATGGTTTGTAATAGTTTATTCACCAAGCCTTCCGCTGTGCTATTATATTGTGTGTATTGACTATGATGATATCAACTACGTCACGATACTCCTTGCTGGGCCCACCGGTAATATGTGGAAATATCGGGGTGTGACAGGTTGGTATCAGAGCCAACATTGAGTGAATTAAACACTAACCTTTTGTGTTTAATCTCAATGACACAATAAGCACATTCCTTAGACTCTCGAGTCTAGGCAAATGACCTAGGATTTTACTCTTAACTTTCTTTTATTGTTTATTTTTATATTACTTGTTTTGACAGGAAAATGCCACCAAGAGTATGGGGAAAAGGCAAAGGACCCATGCGTGGGGGACCGTCTAGCAGTACGGGACACTCCCACAGGCGTACACCATCCGACTCGCTTTCCGGCTCTGACTCCAAGGATAATTGGAGCCACTACTTTGAACCAGCAAGACATTCTGTCTCGCTGGGATCCTCACCAGCTGACCTACCTTACTTTGGGTTGCCCATTCCTATCGAACCCCATCATTCCCCTCTTTCACTGGGAAGTCATTACTCAAATCAGTCACATCACTCCTTTCAATCTCATCCTTTTCATCACTCGGATTATACTTACTCTCCCGCACAATTTAATCCGAATGATTATGTTAACGACTTTTTGGGCTACAACCCTTTGGGGCCTGAGGATCACTTTTCTCAGGAAATGAAGATGGACAGTGACCCGGACCCAGAATTACAAACAGGAACGCCAGGCCATTCGATAAGTATCTCAAGTGGCTCCCCATTTCAGGGATCACCATACAATGGGCCTGACTCATATCAAGAGAGGATGGCTCAATTTGATTGGTTCTTTACTCCTTCATACCATGATTCTCCTGTCCAACCACCTTTGACCGAACCACAGCTTCAAGCTGTCACCCCACCTCCATTACCAGTTGAGGAACCACCTCAACAGCCTCCCGAGCCGCCAAGGCAAAGGAGAAATGCGAGAATGTCGATACGTGGGGGACCACGATTTGCATCTCCTCGTGGCTCAAGTTCATACCCTCCTATCCCAGAGGACCCTCCAGTAGGTGAACCATCACACACGGTGCCGGATATTAATCTTCCACCAGTTTCTCATGCACCACTGCAGCCGCCGTTGGGTTTCGACAACCCGATTCCAACATACCCAGGTTCATCTGGGTATAATCCATCTGGCTATCCATCTGATTATGGAACTCATGATCCGTACCTTACAGCTGCACAATACCATCATCTTTACCCTTCTTCTTCTTACCCTCCAGTTTATCCAACTGGATACCCAACACAGGATTATCAATACCCGCCTTACCAGCAACCTCCTTCTTCTCAGCAGCAACAAACTTAAGAAATTTTACAGAGGTTAGACCGGGTTGAGCATGAAACTCATGAAACTAAGAAGAAGCACAATGGTTTTGTCAAAGGTCTTATGAACCTTCTTAAAGGCAAGAAGAAGTAGGAGATTGATGTTTCATGTTGTATTTCAATAAGTCCCTGTGAGGACGTTTATTTTGTTTCCATGTACCAAGTCCCTGCGTGGACTTATTTCTATTTCTGTAGCCCCTGCGTGGGCAGTGTTTTCAGTAGCCCCTGTGTGGGCAGTTTGTGTTGTTTTTCTCAAGTCCATTTTCGGGCAACGTTGTAATCGTTCCATGGTAATAAATTTATTTTCGATTTTAAATATGTATTTTATTACATCATGCTATATCATTTCAAATTTATTTGATCTGCCATCAAATTTCTTAAAGATATAGCCTAGCCAAAATACTAAATGGCTATGACGGCACCACCTTTTTAAGAAAGTAACTCTCTGTTAACATCTGAAAACATGTTAACAATCCTAAATTTTGCGGTACGAGAAACCCCACAATCTTTCTATGTACTTAGACTTTTCCAAGTCACTATTTTAGCCTATATGATCAGCATGAATCATGGCTAATAAACATCAATATGATGTATACACCACAACGTCCATTAGAGATGTATACTTATAAGCAAAGGTGTAATAATGAAAATGAAAGTTTTATTTTAAAGACTTCTTGTCAAAAAGGGAAATGAACTTTGTTCGACCCTTAAAAGAGATCACTGATCCAAGAGGTCAACGATTATAGTTATCCTTATGACAAGGCTTTATATGCCGTCTAAATGTCCTTCGAGACGAGCTTTGTGTAAAATGAATATGTCTTCATGACATTGTCAGTGTGAATTATATTCCTCTGTCTAATAAAAATTTAAAGAATTATATCTCTTTGAATATTATTTTTATATATGGTCTAAATGGTTTAATAATACCATGACCATCTAGTCATCAATGCGATGATCTAATATGTAATTTAAATATATCATTTATGTTTGATATAGTATATAAGAATGGCTGGATCAGATGAAGCAAACAATCATCCTACAGAAGGCAACAACACCAGGATCAATATCACTGGTGCCGAGCTGCAAGAAATGATAACCGCAGCAGTCGCTCAGGCTATGGATGCTAAATTTAAAGAGCCTAGTATTCTTAGGTCTCAAACTCATTCGAGATCCCATTCTCAAAACCATACTCATAAGAAAAGTGAGTCCCAGCACTCATCTAATCAGGGTAGTGAGCCTAAGAGGCAGGTTGTTCTTGAGCCAACTCCCAGGTACACCAAGGGTTGTACCTACAAGTACTTTGTCTCCTGTAAACTGAGAGATTTTACAGGAGAAAAAGGTGCAATCGATTGCATGAAATGGTTAGATGAGATGGAGACTGTGATAGACATCAGCGGATGTGCTAAAGAGGACATAGTAAAGTTTGTATCACAATCCTTCAAGGGCGATGCCCTCACTTGGTGGAAAGCGTTAGTGCAAGCCACTGGAAAGATTCCTTTGTATAATCTTTCATGGAATAAGTTTGTTAACTTGGTTAAGGAAACCTATTGCCCTCAGCATGAAGTTGAGCGGATAGAGACTGATTTCCTCACCTTAGTGATGAAGGATCTGGTTGTAGATCCTATGTGACTAGCTTTAATTCAATGTCAAGATTGGTACCGTATTTAGTCACTCCTGAACCCAAACGCATTGCGCGTTTCATCGGTGGTTTGGCCCCTGAAGTAAAAGGGAATGTTAAGGCTTCAAAACCAGCCACTTATAGATATACTGTGGATCTATCTTTGTCCCTCACTCTTGATGTTGTGAGGAGTAGGGCAAAGAAAACCACTGATGAAAGGAAGAGGAAGAGAGAGGAAGATAAGTCTCCTCAGTCAACCAAGAAAGGAAAAGGGAACTTTAATTCCAAGAAGGGGCAGTTGAATAACAAGCCCAGGTGTAAGAGTTGCAACAAAAGGCATTTTGGGAAATGCAACCAGGACCCACAGGCCAAAACATGTGGGATCTGCAAAAAGAAAGGGCACAAGTCTGTTGAGTGCCGGAATATTAAGGATGCAACCTGTTACGGTTGCAATGAAAAGGGGCACATCAAAACCAATTGCCCCAAGAATGCTAAGAAGTCCGAAGAGGCAAAGAAGAATAATGCAAGAGTTTTCCAGATGAATGCGAGGGAAGCAGTGAATGACGATAATGTCATAACAGGTACCTTCCTCATCAATAATAATTATGCTAGAGTCTTATTTGATTCCGGTGCTGATAAGTCCTTTGTAGACCATAAGTTCTGTAAGTTATTAAATCTGCCTATTAAGACTCTAGACATAAAATATGAGGTAGAACTTGCCGATGGTACCTTAGAATCAGCTTCAACTCTTCTTGATGGATGCTCTATATCCATCAAGAATCATTCTATTCCGCTATCCCTCTTGCCAATGAAGTTGGCTGGGCTTGATATAGTTTTGGGCATGGATTGGTTGTCGCATAACCAAGCCCAAATTGCCTGTGATAAAAAGCTAGTTATTATCAAAACCCCTTCTGGTGAATCCGTCACTATTCAAGGAGATACACAATATGGGTTGCCCAGCAATGTGTCAGTGTTTAAAGAACGAGTGTGTCATTTACATGGCACAAGTGGCTATGAATGATCCGAAACCTAAGATTGAAGACATCCCAATCATCTCTGAGTATCCTGATGTCTTTCCTGACGAGTTACCTGGATTACCTCCTGAGAGGCAAGTAGAGTTCAGGATAGACATTCTTCCAGGAGCGGCACCTATTGCACGAGCTCCTTATCACCTAGCACCTACTGAGATGAAGGAACTTAGAACTCAGTTAGATGACTTATTGGAAAAGGGTTTTATACAACCTAGTTCTTCACCTTGGGGAGCTCCAATATTATTTGTGAAAAAGAAGGACGGATCAATGCGCCTATGCATTGATTATCGTGAGTTAAACAAAGTAACGATTAAGAATCGTTATCCTTTACCCAGGATCGATGACTTATTTGATCAGCTCCAAGGAGCGAGTTTCTTCTCGAAGATTGATTTGAGATCTGGGTATCATCAACTCAAAGTTAGGACTGAAGATGTGCCTAAGACGGCATTCAGAACAAGATATGGACATTACGAGTTTTTAGTGATGCCTTTTGGGCTCACTAATGCACCAGCAGCATTCATGGACCTCATGAATAGAGTCTGCAAACCATACTTAGATAAGTTTGTCATCATCTTCATAGATGACATACTTATCTATTCTCATAATCAATACGATCATGAGAAGCACCTTCGATGCATCTTAGGATTGCTTCAACATGAGAAATTGTATGCTAAATTCTCCAAATGTGAATTTTGGCTTCGTGAAGTCCAATTCCTTGGACATGTTGTCAGTGAGCGAGGTATCCAAGTAGATCCTGCTAAGGTAGAAGCCGTAATGAATTGGGATGCACCCAAGACTCCAACCGAAATACGTAGCTTTCTAGGTTTTGCTGGATATTATAGAAGATTCATTGAGAACTTCTCAAGAATAGCTGCACCATTAACTTCCTTGACCCGTAAGAATGTTAAGTTTGATTGGGGTACGAAACAACAAGAATCCTTTGAGATTCTTAAGAAGAAATTGAGCAATGCTTCGGTGCTAACTTTACCTGATGGAATTGAAGAGTTTGTCGTATACTGTGATGCTTCACACACCGGTATGGGTTGTGTGCTTATGCAACGAGGCAAGGTGATTGCCTATGCATCACGACAACTAAAAGTGCATGAGAAGAATTACACGACCCACGATTTGGAGTTGGGTGCCGTTGTATTCGCACTAAAGTTATGGAGACATTATTTGTACGGAGCTAAGTGCGTGATCTTTTCTGATCACAAAAGTCTTCAACATTTGTTCAATCAAAACGAGCTCAATATGAGATAGCGCCATTGGATGGAAACCTTAAATGATTATGATTGTGAAATTCGCTACCATCCTGGTAAAGCGAATGTGGTCGCAGATGCTCTAAGCCGAAAGGAAAGAGTTAAACCAATTAGGATCAATGCCAAGAGCATTGAGTTGAAGAATAGTCTGAATGAAAGACTATTAGCTGCACAGAAAGTTGATGTTTTGGAAGTTAACCTTCCAAATGAAAAGTTAGGAATAACTGCCGAGCAGTTAACACCTGGGAAAGATGGAATTCTCAGAATGAATGGGAGGATTTGGGTTCCTATTCAAGGAGGACTTCGAGATATAATCCTCCAGGAAGCCCACAACTCCGAATACTCAGTTCACCTGGGAGGTGACAAGATGTACCAAGATTTGAAAGCTAATTACTGGTGGATAGGCTTGAAGAAATCTATTGCCACCCATGTAGCCAAGTGCCTGACATGTGCTCAGATTAAAGCTGAATATAAAAAGCCATCGGGCCTATTGCAACAGCCAGAACTTCCCACATGGAAGTGGGAAATGGTAACTATGGACTTTATAACCAAGTTACCTAAGACAAGGCACAGAAATGATACCATATGGGTTATTGCTGATAGACTGACTAAATTAGCACATTTCTTACCCTCAGACGGATGGACAGAGTGAGCGTACAATTCAAACTTTAGAAGACATGCTTCGAGCATGTGTTATTGATTTAGGTGGTAGTTGGGATGACCACCTACCATTGACAGAGTTCTCCTATAACAATAGTTACCATACAAGCATTAAGGCTGCGCCTTTTGAGGCATTATATGGTAGGAAATGCAGAACGCCTGTCTGTTGGGCAGAAGTAGGAGAAGCTCAGTTATCAGGACCTGACATAGTCCTTGAAACAACAGACAAGATTGTCCAGATTCGAGATCGCCTAAAAGCTGCCAGGGATAGGCAGAAAAGTTATGCTAATAAGAGGCGAAAACCTCTAAAGTTAGAGGTAGGCGATAAAGTTCTGTTGAAAGTGTCACCCTGGAAAGGTGTGATGCGTTTTGGTAAAAAGGGCAAGTTAAGCCCTAGGTATATTGGACCATTCGAGATTATTGAATGTGTCGGTAGTGTAGCTTATAAGCTAAACTTACCTGAGGAGCTAAGTGGGATTCATAATGTGTTTCACATTTGTAATCTCAAGAAATGCCAAGCTGACGAATCGCTAGCTATGTCTCATAAAGACGTACAAATTGATGAAAGCTTGAGATTCATTGAAAGACCTATATCGATTGAGGATCGACAGGTTAAAAAGCTCCGAAGAAAACATGTGCCTATAGTAAAGGTCAAATGGGACGCGCGCAGAGGTCCCGAATATACGTGGGAAGTTGAGTCCACTATGCGACAAAAGTACCCTCACTTATTCCAGTAAATCTCGGGGTCGAGATTTATTTTAAGGTGGTGAGGATGTAACACCACGTAAAAACATGTCCAATTATGTAAAGACACGTGTCCTAAACTCTAAACATGTGAAAGATTTAGTTTGAAGGACCAAAGTTGTCGAACAGTGAAACTATGAAACCATAGGGACTAAAAGTGTCAACATGCCAAACTTGTGCCTCTGAATGACCTTACATGATGAATATATTCTTAAACGAGTGATTGATTGGATATAAGAAGCCGTTTATGAAAATAATCGGAAGATTATTAATTCACAAGGGTTAAACGTGTCAACATGTCATTTCTGACCTCTGAGTGACCTTTTAACGAAACGTAGGCTTCGAAACATTCAAATATACTCTTAAGAATAAGTGGTATAAATTTCACGTGGTTTCGATATCATTAAGCATGTTTTCGAGACTTTGGGCCAAAAGTGTCAATTTGATGAAACTTGCTTTCATAGAGGTATTTAACGAACCGGAGCCTAACAAAGTTAGTTTATTCATCCTAGAGCCTCAACATACTGACTACAAGGGCCCACATGTCAACAATGAGGTTTAAAGGGTTAAAAACGAGCAGGGACTAAAGCTGCCAGCATTAAAACTTGTTTTGCCAGTTAACCCGGTCCACGAGGGTTAAAAACGAGCAGGGACTAAAGCTCCCTTAAGTCTTACGCGGCCCGCCTGAGAGTGCCAGTAATAGAAAAGTTGTGCTAGGTGCGGGTTTTGCCTGTTCCACCGCCTTAGCCTAGTTTATAACGACCTAGGGAGCTGTAAGTCGGTTAATATCAGTAGCTAGGACACCTGGGGTGATCCCAGGGCCTCCAATAACACCTGGAAGTGATCCTTTTCATGCAATTCACTATATAAGGAGAGCTAGTTCTTGAGTTTTCAAACACACTTGCAACATTTGCTACTCTACAACATATAGAGCTTGCTAAGGACAAGGAGAAGACTTTGAAGCGTAGAAAAGTTTGCTAGGACCTTTAGTAAGCCTCTAATTTCTTGTTTAGTCGTTTAATTTAGCTTAATTACTCTAAAGTCAAACTTATCGTAGAATTAGTTTGACTTTCGTTTTTATTACATATGGTTTAACCACTGATCAAATTGAAAGTGGTTATAGAACCACATTAGTGTAGGTGATTAACCCTTAAAAGGGCACCTCCTAATTATCTCGTTTGACTAGTCAATTGTCGGGTCAAAGTAGTTTGACAAAAAGTCAAACTGGACAGAATGTTTGAATATGATTAAAATTAATAAACCAGAGGTTCTAAAATATAATTTAACATTCTAATGACTTGGTAATTAATATTAAAACATGTTTTATCAGTCCTAACCCGACAATTAATAGTCTAAGGTCAGTTTATAACCGAAAGTCGCAAAAGCTTGACTTTTGCTTTGACTTTCAGTTCTGACCCGTTCAAGCTTAATTCTCCCATGTTTTAAGATTCCATTAGGACCACATTACTTAGTAGTATAACCCTCTGGAGTTATATTGCATGGTGCCTAGTGGTTTGAATTATATACACTTGATCGTAATTATGCTTAATAATGTCATAAACGCCCTTTCTACATACAACTGAGATTTTTAACAATGCGATTGGACTAACACCTTTGCTACTGATATTTAGACATGTCCTAAAAATTTGACATCAATTTAAGGTCTAGAATGGGAGTTATGCTCAATAGCGTAATTAAGGAACTTGTTATTATTTAAATGGCGTAATTAGTATGAAGCCTATCTAAACCCGATTTTTGACACCAAAATTCTTACCTACTGATATAAAATAATATTTTGGGATTTTTAAAGATTTTTTAATTATTTTTAGGCTGAGCATATGTTGGTGCATTCATCTGTCGTCTTCGTCTTATGTCGAGTCTCAGTCTCATTGCGGATCTGAAAAAGGATGATGTCAACATCTTGGATGATGACATCATAATTGTGACATCATACATGACATCACTTCACAAGAAGACAAAGATTTAGATTGTTAAATTTGAGTTCGGTCATGTGATAATATTCTGATTTCGTTTATGTGTCATAGAAATTAGGTTCGCTTATGTGTCATGTGTTTTAGTCTGGACCGCTCGAATGTCATTATGTGGATCGCTTTTATGTCAAGTATTCTGGACCGCTTATTTGGCATGTCGTATAAGCGGACCAGAATGTCTATATATAGGCTGAGCGTGTTCATTAGTCGGGAACATAGTTCTAAGGTGTGTTCAGAGAGACCGAGGTATTGCCGGTTCTCCATTTGATTTTAATCAGTTATAAATCAATCAGAAAGGTGTTAAAAGTGAATTGCTTGCTGTTTCGTTATCGGTTACGTGTTTTCCGCACTTGTGACTGATAAAACTCCTCTGAAACGACTCGTTCGGGTCGGTATTCGATCCTACAATTGGTATCAGAGCCAAGGAGGAGGAGATCTCGCATATACAGCTCGTTTTCATCATTTTTTCTGCTTCTACATCTTTCTTTTTCGAAAAACAAAAACTTTTTACGGTCAAAATCGGCCAAATTTCACATATATTGTGCGTAAACATGTTTTAATCAATCCTTGAAAGTTTCAAAGCTTGAATCGACCTAAAACATCGGATTTTTGAAGATTCGCTCATACGGACTCGTGATATTGATGATGTCATCAGCTGGTTCGCTTTTTAGGTCCGCTTATTAGGACATGTTTTTCAGTGGGTCTGATCATTCTGGTCCGCTTATCTGAACATTCTGGTCCGCTTATCTGAACTTTCTGGTCCGCTTATTCGAACATTCTGGTTCGCTTTTAGTAACATTTGATGTCCGCTCATTGTGACACTTAGAATTTTGTGTACATCGAGTTGCGTGAACCGTTTGAAAAGTTAATCAAATTGTGTATAACAGTTTACAAAGTGTCAGTATTTCATGTGATATTATTTAAAATACATCGAGTAGTGTGAACCGATTGAGTGCATTCATTGTGTTGTGTATAAAAGTCTACAAGGATGTCAGGTTATTAATGTTTGTGATATGTGATCATGTGAATTCATCGGTTATGTGTGAAACATTATATAAGTTTGTCAGGTCACATTTAATTGAAAAATGGAATCATGTGCTTGTGTCAGGATATGTGGATTAATGAGAAATGGAATCATCATCGTTATTCACATTTAATTGAATTGTCAGTGGTGGATGTGTATCAGCTATTAATATTTTCGACTTGTGCATGTGAGTTGTGTCTTGACAATGTTAGCTTAAAAGGTGTTGTCAGTTCAGCGATTCACGAGGAGGTTCAAAAGGTTTAAGAATTCAAGGCTGCATATTATTGGTTTTTGTTTCAAGAGCTCATGTGATCCATAGTTGCAGCCCAATCATCATCATTAAAAGCCCAAACAAGTGTATCGGCTCATGTATTGATATAAAAGATTTACTGGTGATAGTTGCTGTCAGCCCACTACAAACGGCCCAGTCATTGAAAGTCGTTGAATATGAATTAAAGGCGGCCCAATCCGCTGACATTTACGGCACATGTGATTTGCATAATTGTGTTTTAGATTTTGTATATCCCAAGGCCATTTTCAAAAGGATAAAACTTTGAGCAGTCAACATATATTGAATCATGGATATAAATTTGTTTAATATGACTAGTGAAACATTTAATAGAATAAATGTATTAATGAAAGAGTTTGATTTGTTTTCAGGTTGTCCAGGAGAAAGTAAAAAGAGTATCATTGAGAGGTATAGCCATCTTGTTCGCTCAATGTCCGAGAAGGATATTAAGAAAAGTCCAAAAGAATGGGTTGAGAGATTAGCCAATTCCATACCTCAACAAGAATGGTGTACATATCTGTTGGATTTAAAAAGAACTGGAGAATATTCTAGATTGTCAATTTGTCAATTCATTAAGAAGCTTGAAGAACAAATGGAGAACAATGATGTGAATAAGAAGAATCAAGAAGAAAAATCCGTTTCATCCGATGAAAGTTCAGAAGAAGAAATAGTTTTTGATCAAACATCATCTGATTCTGGTTCTTCGGATGATAGTTCTGACAAATCAGATCGCCTGGAGAAGCTGAAGGAGAGATGTGCAGCAAAAGAACAGAATCAAATGAAGACTAAAAGTGAAGATGAAAGATCTGTTTCATCAGAAAATAGTTCATCAGAAACAAGTGATGATGAAGAGATGGAACAGATAAATCTTGGAAAAACTCACTTATCTTCTGACATTTTTGAATTTTATTTTGCAGAAAAATTAAAGAAACTGAAAGAGAAGAAAGCTGAAAAAGAATTGAAAAATGTCAAAGTGATTGAGAAGATTGTGGAAGTTGAAAAAGTTGTAGAGGTTGAGAAGATCATTGAAGTCACAAAACCTTGTCTTAAATGCGCAGAATCATGCAAACAGTGTGCAGAAAAAGACATGAGATTTAGTGAATCAGAAAAGTTGAAAGAAAAGTTGTTGTTTGATGTAAAGAATTTGAAAAAGTCGTATGATGTGTTGAACAGAACTGTAAATAATCTAGAGAAGACTAACACGGAAAGAGAAAAAGCTTTGAAGATGCTAAATGCTACCATGATGACAAAGCAGAAAGAGATCAACCTGTACATAGAAGAATGTGCAAAGTGGAAGAAAGAGTTGGATAGTGAAGCAACTGAAAATGAAAGAATAAGAAGATTGTTGCAAAGTTACAAAGGTTGTGATTACATAATTGATAGAATTTATCCAACAGTTGAAGGATTTGAAGCGTTTAAAGGTGAAGAAACAAAGCCAAAGAAGAAAAAGGATACTGGTAAGAAACAGGGTGTCTGTTATAATAAGTGTCCGCCTCCAATATGGGAAGGGTATTCACCTAGAAAACCGAATGAGGAAGAACTAAAACAGGCGGTCAATATTAAATTAGAGTCTGAGTTAACAGATGTTTTACCGGACAACATTGACGTCACGTTCACAGTGTCCGACACAGATCATGAGTCCGAACTGATAAAACGAGTGGTCGATCAGGTGTTGGATAAAGATGAGGAGTCAGAGTCAAAGTCCGAGTCCGAAAGTTCGTGTCAGTCAGTCAGGAGTTCGAGTTCGTCCGAAAAAAGTTCAAAATCGTCGGGAAAACGGGTTTACAGTAAAGAGTTTTTGTTGTCAAAATCTAATTTGAATGATAAAACATTTGAAGTTGTGTATACTTTGAATGATTCTGACAAATTATATTTTGATAAAGAGTTTCCAATAAGAAGTGTTCATTTTGACATGATCAAAAAGGTTTTCAAAATGACAGAAATTAATATTTCTGAAATAAAAGATTTAAATCTTACTGAAAAACCTAAGAAATACATTTCAAGAGTTCAACAGCGTTTAAACAAGAAAAAGAATTACGGTTCTGGTTCTGGTTTTCAAAAGAAACCTAACCAAAATCGTAATTACAAAAAGAAAGGATTAGGTTTTATTCCACCTGAAAACTATAAAAATGAAAAATATGTTCGAGATTTTAAATCAAAAATGACATATGTTGCAGGAACTAGTCATGAAGAAGAAGCAAAGAGCTCATTCTGGAAACAGTCAAACAAGGAGTTTCTTGCTGAAAAGATGAAGAATGGAGCTTTTCAAAGGAAAGAGACAAGAACTTGTTACAGATGCAATGAAGTTGGTCATATTGCATGGAATTGTCTGAAAGCGACTAATACAAAACAGGGAGTTTCTGGAAAAATGAAAGAAGTTGTTGTTGATAAAATCGAACCACCAACTGAGAAATTTAAGATTTTCAAAAATTCTACATATGAAGTTGGTGAATGTTCGAAAAGATTTTACATAAGAAGTGTGAAATCTGACAACCAAACTTGGGTTGTTAAGAAATCTGAAGTAAAATCTGGCGATGAATCTGATTCCACAAAATCAAAGGAGCCACAGTTTGATGAGAGTGATAAAAACTCAGTTCCTTCAATGGATGATGAGAACTTTCCACCATTGAGGACTGAAAATTTTAAAAGGAAAACTGGAAAATCTGAAATCTCAAATCAGGGTTATTCTGAGAAGGATAACTTTGATGTTGAGAAAGCGTTTAATGGGAATGTAAAGAAAATTTTCGGAAAGATGGTCGATGGGAAGGTTAAAGGGGTTAAAGAGTTTTATGCTAAGAAGAAAGCAACTTACACCCCAACTGCTTCTGAATTGAAAACACCCAAGGCTGGTCAGGCTTGGGTGGACATTTTCTTTGCTTAAAACACCTGACTTGCCGGAGATCCCAAGTTTGTAATCGTGGATCATGAATCGGCATCATTCATGTTTTATGAGTTTGTATGAAAAGTTCTTAAAATTGTTAGAATTTTATAGGTTAAGTGTGACTTGCCGGAGCTTCCAGGTTGGTAAGTGCGAAGCAGGAAGCGGCATCTTGATTGGTAAAATGGTTTGTGTAGAGGTTTATTCCTACATAGGCTTGAATGTTGAGAATATTTTTACAAGAGGTACAGAGGTTGCATACATGCAAGTGGTAAATCAGGGACATTAAGTTGTACTTGATTTGCTACAAGTGGTTGAATGTAAAACAATGTGATGAACCCCTAACTTTACAAGTGGTAAAATCAACAAAACTTATTTTCCGGAAAAATCATTTTGGTTAAAACAAACTTAAGTGTTTTGAAATCATAATGAGAAAATAGTTTTGTGAAAGGGGGAGTTCTGATTGTTTATGCCAAGTGGATGGCGAATTGAGGTGATTTGATATCAGTTGTCACTTTCTGTATAGTTTGGTTTCAAATTTCCTAAAATGTGTTTGCATTTTAGGGGGAGTAAGAAATTTTAGAAAATCCAAAAACATTTGAAAATTTGAAAAAAGGCAAAAATATGATAAAATCAAAAATGAGTTTTGGTGTCAAAGAAGAGGAAATGATAGTACATCAGTAGACAGTCACAGTATGCTAAAGAAATGTAATGTTTAAATAGTGTTAAACAGTCTCACTGATGATATGCCGATAGGTTTTTACACATTTAGTAAACTTTTTTGGGATATAAACTAAATTTCAAACTTGCTTATTTCGTGGGGAACACTACTTGGATATATAGGTAACCCCTGAAATCTCGTTTGAAAGGTCCCTTATTCTGAGATACTAGGTCTTTATGCTCAGTGATATCTGGGGTATTATCCCGGGACTTCTGCTGAAAGAAATTTCTGACCTAGTCCCCGGAGAATACTTTCCGCATGCTTGAAATATAGCGCAGCCCTCAGCAAATTGATGAAACAATAAAATTGATAGTCATTGCTGTTGTAATGTAAAAGATCCTCCAAAGGGGACTCACCAAAAGTCGAAGCCGTCATCTCTCTGCGTATCGAAAGATCGACCTGAGCTCTCACGGCCCTCGTACTATAATTTATTCCCCTGACAGATATCATCTGTGGTATACTCACCTGTAAGACTGAATATTGGGATCTGGATACGGGAGTATATTCAAGAGGTGGGACACATGAATGAGTTTAAGTCTTTAAAACACCTAACTCATATCCTGAATTAGTTGAAATTTGTGTGAGAATTTAAGTGGATCAGTATATCGGCAATCTAAGTGAATTGTTTAATTCTTAATGTGTAACTAAGCTCAATGGTACTCGTGACTTGTCAAAAAAACTGATATGATCCTCTTACACAAAACTCACAAAAATATTGTCTGTAAATATTTCTTTATTGCATTTCTTTTCACTCAAAATTACAAAAAGATTTTCAGTGTGTTTTAGCATAAACTTTTGATAAAGTCAAAAAGATTTTCGACAACTGATGTTGGAAAGCTGATTTTCAAAATTCCGAGTGCTAAACTTGATGACATTGTTGTGAGGGGGAGTGTATCTTAAATGTTAAAATATGTTTTTAAATCAACAAGTGGTTCATCATGTATGTGATCTGATGGAGAGTGATTGCTTATGTTTATGAGAGAGAGTCGTCTGATTATTTCAGAGTGTTTACATTGAATTGATGATCCTGAGATGGATGATAGTCAGGTTGCGATCTTGGAACAACCTCAGAAAGAACCAGATAGATTACGATCCTGAAGCAGATGATGCTGAAGAACTAACGGAATGCCAGCACATTGCAAGGGGGAGTTTGTTAATTTTGAGAGAAAGAATGAAGCTCAAAGACTGATTAAGACTGAAGATGCAAAGACTCAACATGTAAGACTCGTCAACATCTGAGGGGGAGTCTGTTGGTGCATTCATCTGTCGTCTTCGTCTTATGTCGAGTCTCAGTCTCATTGCGGATCTGAAAAAGGATGATGTCAACATCTTGGATGATGACATCATAATTGTGACATCACACATGACATCACTTCACAAGAAGACAAAGATTTAGATTGTTAAATTTGAGTTCGGTCATGTGATAATATTCTGATTTCGTTTATGTGTCATAGAAATTAGGTTCGCTTATGTGTCATGTGTTTTAGTCTGGACCGCTCGAATGTCATTATGTGGATCGCTTTTATGTCAAGTATTCTGGACCGCTTATTTGGCATGTCGTATAAGCGGACCAGAATGTCTATATATAGGCTGAGCGTGTTCATTAGTCGGGAACATAGTTCTAAGGTGTGTTCAGAGAGACCGAGGTATTGCCGGTTCTCCATTTGATTGTAATCTGTTATAAATCAATCAGAAAGGTGTTAAAAGTGAATTGCTTGCTGTTTCGTTATCGGTTACGTGTTTTCCGCACTCGTGACTGATAAAACTCCTCTGAAACGACTCGTTCGGGTCGGTATTCGATCCTACAGCATAACATAGGATTATAGCTTGATTTTGGTAAATGTCGGTTTTACCCTTTTCATGCATAAAATGAGTTTTACATAACTTTTTAGTGCCAAACCTTTTGCTACTGATTTCATATGATAAATAAAGTATTTTGAACTTTATAAACTGATCAAAAACTCAGATTTCCTATTTTAACCCTAATATCCCTTTAAATCGATTTTTAAGCGTTTTTAGCACCTAGTATTGGTCAAAACTATTGTTGGCATATAAAACTTATTACCTACTAATGTATTAAGTTAATTTATATAATTAAACAGTAAGCCAAAGTTTTTAAACTCAGAAGTCTATTTTGACCTTTAAAGCCTATGTAAAATTACCAAAATGCCCCTACGGGACATAGTTTGGTTATATAAGATAATTTTCACCTATATAAAAAAATCATACTGATATAACTTACAAAAATACATATCTTTGCTGATTAAATTAGACCTGAAACTCAGTTGCACAATTAAACTCTTTTATGGGCATTAAAATTATCAAAATGCCCTTATGGGACTTATTTTGGTTTAAATTACTTTTTGGGCATATATGTTAACATCTTACTGATGTATTAACATATTTTGAGCATAATAATGATTAAGACCTGTATATAATTTATTTGGTCACCCGTTACGTGTTTACGCGTTCGGATCGACTGATGTGACTAGTTTACATATAATAGTCGGAACGGGTTAACCTTATCATTAAATCCTCAATTTCCAGAATGTGTTTAGTTTACCCATATTATACAAGTATCCAAGCTTGTCGGGTCTAAACCACATTCTATTCCTGTCTCCGCTTAATCGAGCATTTAGAACCGTAAGGTTTCCTTCTAGCTAGCCGGTCTAAGTCCTTGACTAAATTAAACACCTGTTAGCATCCTAATAGGTTAATAAACCTTCTATACAGATTAAATAGCTTCTGGTACAAGGTGCCTTCAAAATGCTTTAGGACTTTACTGCTAGCATCAGGTAAATACTTTTAACTTATTTTCCCTTATACGGGCTTGGGATATGGTATTATAATAATACCACTTGGTCGGGTATGAAATCATTTAATTGGATTGTGATTAATAAATTTACATAACCCGTTTTAATCTGTCTTGTTTGATAACATAAGCATTGGGGGTTAATACGACCGTGTCCTGGATATCCTCGGCTCATTTCATTTGAAAATGGCCACGACCTATGCACGGGGTGTAGGCATACACCTGACAGATGCAAATGCTAAAAATATAAACCCACATATTGGGGATAACTCCTTTGTGGGTTCTATAAGTGGTGAGTCGGTTAATCACGACCGGCTTCCAACCGGCCCCAATTGTAAGACAAACATATAAATCAGTATACAAGATTATCTTTAAATAATTGTCCCAAGTTATAAATGATTTGTGCCATGTACACTCAAATCAATTTTCATAAATGTTTTCAAAAGAGTCAGTTAATTGTATTTACCAGTGTAAACTGACGTATTTTCTTAACGACTGATTGACAGGTACCTCTCGTAATAGGCTGGAGCTATAGGGTGTCAATAGAGGATCTTGCAAATCCATAAGATACCTGAAGTCTGTTGTTTTGTTTCTTGTACATTTATGATCCGCCTGTGGATCTTATTACATTCCAGTATGTATATTCATAACTCGAACACTCAGACAGTATGGTTTGTAATAGTTTATTCACCAAGCCTTCCGCTGTGCTATTATATTGTGTGTATTGACTATGATGATATCAACTACGTCACGATAATCCCCGCCGGGTCCACCGGTAATATGTGGAAATATCGGGGTGTGACAATGACACACGAACGGAGCATGTCTTCAAGTGTACGGATCGTTCTCTCAGTCTGACCGTCGGTTTGAGGGTAGAATGTGGTACTCAGATTAAGCGTAGTACCGAGAGCCACTTGAAACGTTTCCCATAGTCGCGAGGTAAACTGGGCATCACGACCAGAGATGATGTCGCGAGGTGTCCCATGATTACAAATGATCTCATCGGTGTAGATTCGGGCTAATCGTTCTACCTTGTAGTATTCTCGTATTGGCAAAAAGTGAGCTGATTTGGTCAAACGGTTGACGACAACCCAGATGCTATCGTGACCCGATGACGTGCGCGGGAGCTTCGTTATGAAATCCATAGCTATACTCTCCCATTTCCACATAGGGATCGGCGGTTGTTCGAGCAAGCCAGAGGGTCTTTGGTGTTCAGCCTTGACCTTTGCACAAGTCAGGCGCTTCCCAACGTAGAGAGCAATATCCCTTTTCATGCCCGGCCACCAGTACTTATAGCGAAGATCCTGGTACATTTTATCGGCTCCGGGATGAATAGAATACCGAGATTTGTGGGCTTCGTCCATCAAAATCTTTCGCAATTCGGTCCGCTTAGGGATCCAGATTCAGTCCAGAAAATGGAAGATCCCATTCGATTTATTCACAAGCTGAGCTCCATCGTGATAGATTCTTTCTTTCTTCAGAGTGCGCTCATTAAAACAGGCGTGCTGGGCTTCGCGGATGAGGGTTTCGAGATCGTATTGGGCTTGGGTATTACGAATGCTGAGCAAATAACTTCGTCTGCTGAGAGCGTCGGTAACGACATTTGCTTTGCCTGGGTGATAACGAATCTCACAGTCGTAATCGTTGAGAAGTTCTACCCATCCGCGTTGACGCATATTAAGTTCTTTCTGATCAAAGATATGTTGTAGGCTCCTATGATCAGTAAAGATCGTACACTTGGTACCATAAAGGTAGTGTCGCCAAATCTTTAACGCAAAAACAACCGCGCCTAGCTCGAGATCATGGGTTATATAGTTCTTCTCGTGGATTTTGAGCTGACGAGATGCGTAAGCTATAACCTTGTCCCGCTGCATCAGAACACAACCAAGACCAAGGTTGGAAGCATCACAATAGACAATGAAGTCGCCGTTTACGCCGGGCAACGTGAGAACAGGAGCATTGCAAAGCATGTGCTTGAGGGTTTGGAAAGCAGACTCTTGTTCGGTTCCCCAAACAAAAGGCTTATCTTTATGCGTAAGAGCGGTAAGCGGCACAGCGATCTTTGAGAATCCTTCAATAAATCGTCGGTAATAGCCTGCTAGTCTGAGAAAAGAACGGACTTCAGACGGGTTCTTCGGCGTATTCCAACTCTTGACTGCTTCAATCTTCGTGGGGGCGATATGAATACCTTGACTATTGACAATGTGACCCAGAAACTGAACCTCCTCTAGCCAGAATTCACACTTGGAGAACTTGGCGTAGAGTTGATTCCCCTGGAGTAGCTCGAGAACCAAACGTAGATGTTGCGCGTGTTCGGCTTTCGATTTTGAATAGATCAAGACATCATCGATGAACACGATGACGAAACGGTCGGGATACGGTTTACACACGCGATTCATCAGATCCATGAAAACTGCGGGTGCGTTGGTTAAACCAAAAGGCATAACAACGAACTCATAGTGGCCGTATCGAGTGCGAAAAGCGGTTTTGGGTATATCCTCCTCCTGAATGCGTAGTTGGTGATAGCCTGAGCGTAGATCGATCTTCGAGAAATATGTAGCACCTTGCAGTTGATCAAACAAATCATCAATGCAAGGCAGGGGATAGCGGTTCTTGATGGTTAGCTTATTCAATTCCCGATAGTCGATGCACATCCTGAACGACCCATCCTTCTTTTTAACGAAGAGGACTGGCGCACCCCAAGGAGAGGTGCTCGGGTGAATGAAGCCTTTCTCAAGTAATTCCTGGAGTTGATTCGAGAGTTCATGTATTTCGGACGGCACGAGTCGGTAAGGAGCTTTGGCAACAGGCTCCAGGAATGAGGTCGATACGAAAGTCGATATCACGACTTGGCGGCAAACCGGGGAGATCTTTGGGAAATACGTTCGGAAATTCACACACCACGGGGACTTTGCTTATTCCCGGACTTCCTTTCTTTTCCTTCTCCGCTACTATAATGTTAGCCAAGAAAGCTCTGTATTCCTTGCGGAGATACTTGCTAGCTTGGGTACACAACATGAGTTTGAGACCTTTCGAAGCAGTTTCACCGTAGACACACAAAAAATCACCATTCGCGAGCGAGAATCGAATCATTTTATCGAAGCACACAACTTCAGCATGGTTTTCATGAAGAAAGTCCATGCCTACTATGACGTCGAAACTTTCGAGTTGCATCGGAATAAGGTCGATTGGGAAGATGTGATTGTTGAGCTCAAGAGTACAATCACGAAGAACAGAATTAACGGCGACAATTCTTCCGGTGGCGACTTCAACATCGAATGTCGAGGGGAGATGGGAGCGCTTACGACTAAGAAGCTTCTTGAATTCAAACGATACAATGCAGTTATCGGCTCCAGTATCAAACAAACATGAAGCATAAATACCATTCACAAGGAACGTACCATTGACCACATTGTTGTCAGCCTGGGCTTGGCGCACATTGATGTTGAAAGTTCTGGCGTGTGCTGCTTGCTGTTGCTGCTGCTGTTGGGGCTCTTGTTTCACAACCCAGTTCGGGCACATGTTCATAAAGTGGTTGGGATCACCATATGCGAAGCAGACTCGGGCGTTAATCGTGGGTGCCTGAGTCGCGTGTTGGCCTTGAGGGGCTGGAAGCAGAGCTTGATGGGCAGTGGCTTGAGCTGGCGCTTGACGGGGACCAGTACGGCAATTAGCAGAAAAGTGGTCGTACATATTGCAGTGAGTGCAGAAGCAACAGGCGAGACCCACCGGGTGATGATAAGAGCATGTTAGACAAGCAGGGTGGGGACCTGTGTATGCACGCTTTGCAGGCGGTGCATAAGTAACTGGTGCTGAACAGTGGTGAGACTGCTGCTAAGCCGGTACGGCTTGCAGTGGAGCAGCAGTGGTGGTAACAGCACAGTTCTTGTTGCTGGAGCTGCTGTTGTTGTTCTTCTTCCTGCGGTGTGAGGACTTTGACGATTGAGCGGCAGCGGTTTTAGCGGTTGGTGCGGCAGTAGCTTGATGCAGAGACTTTGAAGGCTTATCCCAAAAACTAGCTTTTACTCGCTTGTCGTTGATTTCGGGGGCAAGCAAGTAGGTTTCTTCAATCGTTGCTGTTTTCGCGGCATGCACAAAATCCACGACACAGTCGGGTAGAGCTCGGATGTACTTCTTGATTGCCATGCTAGACGTCTTCACTTGATCGGGGCAGATGATGTTGAGCTGCTTAAAGCGAGCAGTCAGGGCAGCGTTGTCACCTTCCTTCTGCTTAATATTCCAGAACTCGTCCTACAGCTTTTGGCGTTCTTGGGGAGGGCAGACTTTATCCATCATGATGGCCGTCAACTCTTCCCAAGTCAGCTCATAAGCTGCATCATTCCCGCGTTTGTTTCTCTCGGCCGTCCACCAGTCTAATGCGCGGGACTGGAAGACGCCGGTAGCGTTTAAGGTATGGAGATTTTCAGGACATCCGCTCTGGCGGAGAGTGACTTCATTGGAATCAAACCATTGAAACATAGCCATTGGGCCATCTTCTCCAGTGAATTCCTTTGGACCGCAAGCCTTGAACTGCTTGAAGCTAAAAGCAGTCTTGGTAGCAACTTTAGGAGCTTCGGTTCTGGATTCCTCAGATGATTTGCTAACATTCTCGTAAATTTCACTCACGATCTGAGGCACAACCTTGGCCACTTGTTTGGCAAGGATGGCAGCAAGGCATTTGTCCCTTTGTTCTTGGCGAGTGAGTCGTGGGTGACGAGGTCCAGACGATGACATTGTCTGCAACAGACATCGTCATAGGTCTCAGACACATCATAATCGAATCTCACCTCACACTATCACACCCCAACCGATGGCGGAATCATCGGGGCATGGCACTGAGCGAAACAGATTGTCCAGAAGTTTCCACAACAATTATCATAACCATTCAATTTAAATAACATGTCTCATACCATGTCTCAAACAGTTAAACAAATTATTACAGATATCAACTAGGCAAATAACTCTGTTCCGACAACTCAGATTTAAAATAAGTGCAACAATTGTTGATCTGCTTCTAGAGACCCTTGATTCGTTATCTACAGACAACTATTTATTGGGCTCTAGAGTTTTATTCTAGCCTCAACTTCCTAGCAAGTGTGCATCCTAAGCACCTGTCACATACATTAAAATAAAGTCAATACATATAATGTAAAGGTGATCATACAAGTTTGATAATAGCATATAGAGTTCGAATTCGTTTACGCATAACCAGCACGTACACATAGCGAAATGAGGCACGTTAGTTATCGACATAGATCCATCAATACCAATGACTACGAGTTGACTGCCCGAGGCAGTTCGCAATACATGTTTACCACCGTAATCCATGCAAGTATTTGTCCTTAACAACCCCCGTGTGAACGGGTGCTGAGTCCAAACTATAGTACTATCGTTGCTAAGGCAGGTAGACAGCATTCCATGTGTAAACATAACAAACAAGCATTCATAAGCCACGTATAACATGCATTAATGGTTAGCGTTCAAATAGTATTGAGTAGTGTGATTGATGTGATTTTCGAGTAGTTGTAACGTATGTAACACCCAAAAGTGTTGAAAGCAAAAAGGGTTCGAGTATACTCACAGCGATGAATGGATTGAAGGGAGCGCTTAGCGAGTAAGATTAGCCTGAATAGATAACGTAACGATAAATGGCGCGTACAACAATATAGGATGAAAGTGGGTCGGTTTGTAGGTCGTGCGGATGGTCATCCGTGCGGAGAGAAATCCGAGTGAATGACAATCCGTCCTGATGGTCATCCGTGCGGACAGTGTGTCCGGGCGGATGACTATTCGAGTGGATTGTTTCTTCCTATGGTTGAGATGTGTTTGTGTATGATGGCTTGACTTTTGAAGTTTTTGTTGTAGCATTTTGAAACCCCTGAAGTTTCTCTACCCTTCGAGTCGGTCGCGCGGACGACAATCCATCCGAATGGTAGTCCATGCGGACGACTACTTTAATGGTGAGTCACTTGGTTGATCGTGCGGACAACAATCTGTCCGGATGTTAGTGAACATGTTGAAAATTGTTTAAGGTCTTAGTATCTCATGATCCGAAGAGTAATCCATTCAGAGGGTCGTCCATGCGGATTATTCATTCGTCGATACTCAAACCTTGTTTGGATGTGGGTCCCAAGTGTAGTCCATACGGATGGCAACTCGTCCGGATATCCTATCCGTGCGGACATCAGTCCGTCCGGTTAACCTGTCCGTGCGGACATCAGTCCGTCCGGATAACCTGTCCGTGCGGACATCAGTCCGTCCTGGTTGTTCCATTCGTCTAACACTTGGTCGTTTTGTCGTTCTATCGAGATGTTCTGATTACGAGTCAACCAACGGGGCTGTATCCTGACCCGTGTGACTAAGCCGGCCAGGAATCACCCCAGTTCGGTCTGTCATCGGCTCAAGATGGTAGTTCTGGTTTAACCCGAAATCAGGGGTCTCGCGGGTAGAATCCAGATCTAGGACTAATACATCACTAAGATTGAGTAGAAGGCTAGAACTGATCCGATTCTCATCGTTTTTTAGTGTAAAAGAGTTGAAAGAAGGTCAAATCCATCTTTCAATCCTTTCTTACCTTGTTTATGCGAAGATCTTTGCAAGATCTTGTGTGTTTATAAGGAAATCGGTTAAACCTTGGTTGTTCTTGGTGGGATGGTGTCAAAACATGAAGTTCTCTAAGAACTCATGATGACGTCACCCTAGAACATCCGAAATCTAGTGATTTCGTGGTTAAAAGTTAAGATTTGAAATGTAGAAATGTGTAAGAGTGCGTGTAGAACAAGAACGTACAAGATTTATGGTGAGATCTTACCTAGATTGGAAGAAATCGAAGAAAAGGTGAGGAGAGCGTGCTGGTCGGACGTTACTTGCCAAAAGTGAAAAGTTTGGAGAGTGACCTGTGTATTTATAGGATGCCAAATGAGGAAAGTACTATCCGTCCGGATTGCACATCACCCGGATGGTCGGTCGGGCGGATAGCAGTCCGTCCGGATGGCACTTAACACCCCCCCCAGGCGGCTATCCGTGCGGATGGCTATCCGGGTGGTGTGGTTGGTGCGACGATTTTGAACGTTTCGGTTTCGATTGCGAGCGGTTCGACACGATAGGGTATCCTAGTCAAATTACTTTTAGTCCCAACTATTTCATATCTCGCATAATCTATTTTAACACAGTTCGGTTTCAGTTCGGGTTCGATTGAGTTCGATTGCGTTTCGAGTTTCGATTGATTTCACCACCGCATAACATAACATAAACATGCACAGTTAACACATAAGGCACACACACACGTATATTAACAACCAAGTTTCGTAAATCGAGTTGCAGTTCGCATCACGGTTCGATGTCGATTTGATTAGCATAGCTTGATTAATGATTAATTAACTTTATCGCATTGTTACTTCCTATAGTTCATAGTTGCAGTCGAGTTGAATATCGATTAATACACTTCGAATTTGTCATTAACAACACTTACTCCACATAATACATATAAAATAGATAAATTACTATCAGTCAAATTCGCGTGATCGGTCGTTGACTTTGACCTTGACTTTGACTTTGACTTGTGAAAACATGGGGTGTTACAGCCTCCCTAGTTGAGGGAATTTCGTCCCGAAATTTAGCTGAAAGCTGTACAACACCGTGGATCACGTTCGAGAACTTTCTGTTTAAACCGGTTTTGACTTTGAAACGATCGCGTGTGGCATGTTTGACATGTGGAATTCGTGAACGTGCGTGATCAAACACACAAGAACGTACTATAATCGGTGATTCTATTAATATGCATGAAATCGTACAAAGTATCAAAACCACCATGCTACTTTCTCTCTCTAGCTTCTCTATTTGAACAACTGCGGGTACTTCGCCTTCATGTCGCTTTCGAGTTCCCAAGTGAACTCTGCGCCTCGTTTTCCTTCCCATCGGACTTTCATAATAGGAATGCGTGAGCGTCTGAGCTCCTTGGTTTGGTGATCCATGATTTCGACAGGCTTCTCCATGAAGTGTAACGTTTCGTTTACTTGCAGATCATCAAGAGAGACATGTAAGTCGTGGTCAGCTAGGCACTTTCGGAGGTTTGACACGTGGAAGGTCGGGTGGACGTTACTAAGTTCATCCGGTAGTTTGAGTCTGTAGGCGACTTTTCCGATCCTTTCCAGAATCTTAAAAGGTCTAACATATCGAGGCGCGAGTTTCCCTTTCTTGTCGAATCGGACCACACCCTTCCAAGGTGATACCTTTAGGAGTACATGGTCTCCAACGTCAAATTCATGGGGCTTGCGTTTCTTATCGGCATAACTTTTCTGTCGATCCCGAGCTTTCACCAGGTTGTCTCAGATTTGGAAAATTTTGTCTGTCGTTTCTTGTAGTAGTTCAGGACCGGTTAGTTGCGAGTGACCGATCTCATGCCACACAATAGGCGATCTACGTCTTCTTCCGTATAAAGCCTCGAATGGTGCCATTTGTATGCTGGAATGATAGCTGTTGTTATACGAGAATTCGACTAACGGCAGGTATTTATCCCAATTACCACCGAAGTCTAAGACACACGAACGGAGCATGTCTTCAAGAGTACGAATCGTTCTTTCAGTCTGACCGTCGGTTTGAGGGTGGAAAGCAGTACTTAGATTAAACATTGTACCGAGAGCCCTTTGAAATGTTTCCCATAGTCGCGAGGTAAACCGAGCGTCATGATCAGAGATGATATCCCGAGGCGTCCCATGATTACAAATGATCTCGTCGGTGTAGATTTAGGCTAATCGTTCTACCTTGTAGTCTTCTCATATCGGCAGAAAGTGAGCTGATTTTGTCAGTCGGTCAACCACAACCCAAATGCTGTCGTGACCTGATGACGTGTGCGGAAGTTTGGTTACGAAATCCATAGCTATGCTCTCCCACTTCCACATAGGGATCGGGGGTTGTTCGAGTAAGCCAGAGGGTCTTTGATGTTCAGCTTTGACCCTTGCACAAGTTAAGCATCTTCCGACATAAAGAGCAATATCTCTTTTCATGCCCAGCCACCAGTACCTGTAGCGAAGATCCTGGTACATTTTGTCGGCACCGGGGTGAAAAGAGTACCGAGATTTGTGGGCTTCGTCCATGATAATCTGTCGCAAATCGGTCCGCTTAGGGATCCAGATTCGGTCCAGAAAGTGGAATATCCCATTGGGTTTGCTCACAAGTTGGGCTCCATCGTGATAGATTCGTTCCCTCTTCAAGTGCGTTCGTTAAAACACGCATGCTGTGCTTCACGAATGAGGGTTTCGAGATTGTATTGGGCTTGAACATTACGAGTGCTAAGCAGATAACTCTGTCTGCTGAGGGCGTCGGCAACAACATTTGCTTTGCCTGGGTGATAACGTATCTCACAGTCGTAATCGTTGAGAAGTTCTACCCATCGGCGTTGACGCATATTAAGTTCTTTCTGATTAAAGATTTGATGTAGGCTCCTATGATCGGTGAAGATCGTACACTTGGTACCATAAAGGTAGTGTCGCCAGATCTTTAATGCAAAAATAACCGCCCCTAGCTCGAGATCATGAGTTGTATAGTTCTTCTCGTGAATTTTGAGCTGACGAGATGCGTAAGCTATAACCTTGTTCCGTTGCATGAGCACACAACCGAGACCAAGGTTGGAAGCATCACAATAGACAATGAAATCGTCGTTTCCGTCAGGAAGAGTGAGAACAGGAGCATTGCAAAGCATGTGCTTGAGGGTTTGAAAAGCAGTCTCTTGTTTAATTCCCCAAACAAAAGGCTGGTCTTTGTGCGTTAGAGCGGTAAGTGGTACAACAATCTTTGAGAATCCTTCGATGAATCGTCGGTAATAGCCCGCTAGTCCCAGAAAAGAACAGACTTCGGACGGGTTCTTAGGTGTAATCCAACTCTTAACTGCTTCAATCTTTGCTGGATCGACGTGGATACCCTGATTATTGACAATGTGACCCAGAAACTGAACCTCCCCAAGCCAGAATTCACACTTGGAGAACTTGGCATAGAGTTGATTCCCCTGGAGTAGTTCGAGAACCAAACGTAAATGTTGCGCGTGTTCGGTCTTTGTCTTAGAATAGATCAGGACATCGTCGATAAACACGATGACGAAACGGTCAAGATATGGTTTACACACGCGATTCATTAGATCCATGAAAACTGCTGGTGCGTTGGTTAGACCAAATGGCATAACAACGAATTCGTAGTGGCCATAACGGGTTCGAAACGCAGTTTTGGGTATATCCTCCTCTTGTATGCGAAGTTGGTGATAGCCTGAACGTAGATCGGTCTTCAAGAAACACGTAGCACATTGTAGCTGATCAAACAAATCGTCAATTCGGGGTAGGGGATAGCGATTCTTGATAGTTAACTTATTCAATTCCCGATAGTCGATGCACATCCGGTACGATCCATCCTTCTTTTTGACGAAAAGGACTGGTGCACCCCAAGGAGAGGTGCTCGGGCGAATGAAGCCTTTCTCAAGTAATTCCTGGAGTTGGTTAGAGAGTTCGCGCATTTCGGACGGTGCGAGTCGATAAGGAGCTTTGGCAACAGGATTTGCTCCAGGAATGAGGTCAATACAAAAATCGATATCACGACTTGGTGGAAGTCCAGGAAGATCATCAGGGAACACATGAGGAAATTCACGAACCACAGGAACGTCTTTCACTTCCTTCTTCTCTTTCTTTTCCTTCTCCGCTACTACGATGTTAGCCAAGAAAGCTCTGTATTCCTTGCGGAGATACTTGCTAGCTTGGATACATGACATGAGTTTGAGGCCTTTCGAAGCAGTTTCACCGTACACACACAATAAATCACCATTCGCGAGAGAGAATCAAATCATCTTGTCGAAGCACACAACTTCAGGATGGTTTTCACGAAGAAAGTCCATGCCTACTATGATGTCAAAACTTCCGAGTTGCATCGGAATAAGGTCGATTGAGAAGACGTGATTGTTGAGCTCAAGAGTACAATCATGAAGAACAGAATTAATGGCAACAGTTCTTCCATTGGCAACTTCAACTTCGAATGTCGAGGAGAGTTTGGAGCGTTTACGACTAAGGAGTTTCTCGAATTCGTACGACACAAAGCAATTATCGGCTCCAATATCAAATAAACATGATGCATAAATACCATTCACAAGGAACGTACCATTGACCACGTTGTTGTCGGCTTGAGCTTGACGCACGTTGAGGTTGAAAGTTCGGGCACGTGCTGCTTGTTGCTGTTGCGGTTGTTGTTGCTGCTGAGGCTCTTGCTTCACAACCCTGTTCGGGCACACGTTGGCGAAATGGTTCGGGTCGCCACACGCGAAGCAAGTCCTGGCATTGACTGCGGGTGCCTGAGGAGCTTGTTGACCCTGTGGGGCAGTGAGCAAAGATTGATGAGCAGGAGCTTGTCGGATTCTGCAGTTGGTGGTAAAGTGACCGTACATGTTGCAGTGTGCACAGTACCGGCAAGCGATGGTTGTTGGGTGGTGGTAGGTACAAGTAGGGCAGAGCGGGTGTGGCCCAGTGTATGCACGCTTGGCAGGCGGTGCATTGGCCACAAGTGCCGCTACTTGACACTGCTGGACAGGTATGGCTTGAACTGGTGCAGCAGTAATCGCACAGTTCTTGTTGTTGGAGTTGCTCTTCCTCTTGTTCTTCCTCTTGTTGCTCGATGAGGTGGATTCGGTAGTTGGTGCGGTAGTAGTAGCTAGATGCAGATGCTTTGAAGCTTTATCCAAGAATCCAGCCTTGACCCGCTTGTCATTGATTTCAGTGGCTAGTAGATAGGTTTCCTCGATCGTCTTACTCTTAGCCGCTTGCACAAAATCAGCGACGCAATCGGGTAGGGCCCGGATGTACTTCTTGATGGTGATTTCTGGAGTCTTGACTTGATCGGGACAGATAATGCTGAGCTGTTTGAAACGAGCAGTAAGACCAGCATTGTCTCCATCCTTCTGTTGTATGTCCCAAAATTCATCCTCTAGCTTTTGACGTTCGTGAGGAGGGCAGAATTCTTCCAGCATGACCTCTTTGAGTTCGTCCCACGACAGACCGTAAGCTGCATCGTTCCCTCGCTTGTTTCTCTCGGCCGTCCACCAGTCCAAAGCACGAGACTGGAAAACGCCGGTAGCATTCAGAGTACGGAGTTCATCAGGGCAGCCACTTTGTCGTAGAGTAACCTCAATGGAGTCAAACCATTGGAATAATGCAGTAGGACCTCCCTCGCCAGTGAACTCTTTCGGCCCACAAGACTTGAATTGCTTAAAACTAAAGGGCGTTTTGGCAGCTTTAGGATGGTCGGTTCTCGATTCTTCCGACGATTTGCTGACATTCTCATAAACATCACTCACGGCCTTTGCTACTTGTTTATCGATGATTGCAGCGAGGCGTTTGTCTCTCTTTTCTTGACGAGAAAGTAGGGTTTGACGGGAACCAGAAGACATGGTCTGCAACAGACATTGTCACAGGACTCAACACATCGTATACGAATCTCACCTCACACGCCTAACACCTACTAAAGCTCAGTAACACAGTCATATAATACCACGTATACACATAAACACGTAAACACATAGCACGTAGGCCACCGAAGCACATAGGCACGTAGAGCACAGAACACCGAAGCACATACACACTTAGTCACTAGAAGTAGTCAGAAAACAGAAACCTATTATTCAAAGTCTGCGATTATTCAAGTATAACGGTCACGTCTAGTATAACGAATGGCGTAGTATAGTCGCATAGTATAGCATAAAGTTTCCCTAAATCCAGCGATTTGTTAGCGTATTGAGATAGAAGTGCAGGGCGTGTCGTATGTGTCGATCGAAGTGAAGGCATAAATCGAGTAAATCTTCCAAAAGTAACACATAAACAGGTAAATGCACATATAAACACATAAAATCGACGAATCATCAGAGTCAGCAGTTGCGGGCTCAGAATCGAAACACATAAAATCGAGAAATAGAGTGTCTGCGGCTATTAGACTTCGACTATCCAAAGTGGTTCAACTATTCACAAGGATTTATTGTGCACATTTAACCTCCGGGATTATGCTTTTGCCTCAATTCTTGGGCGTTTGGCACGTGTCCCGTTAGTCGCATCGTGACTTCAGATCGTTGGAGTCCGTTGAGACTTTGGTGAGAGTTTTGTAAAAAGCGCAGGACAAGTCGTCAAGGTTAACGTTTCACCCCTATCTGGACAACTTTGCTCTGGTTTTTGTAAAAATAGAGGAGATTATTCATCAAAATATGGATTTCACTCCTGATTTGGCATAATTCTCCCTGTTTGTAAGAAAATGCGGGTTGATCAAACAAATTTTAGTCAAGAGTTTACGGTTTTCACACCTAATCTTAGCTTAATTTGCTTGTTCACAACTGAAAATTTGAGTGTAGTGATAGTGTAGCATAAGTGAGAACATCAAGTAGTAGTAACTTATACACAATTCCTAACGATTGTGCACAAGTCGGTCTGTTGGTTCCTAACTATAGTCTAGGTATCTAAGACATTGAACGTTTCGGTTTCGATTGCGAGCGGTTCGACACGATAGGGTTTCCTAGTCAAATTACTTTTAGTCCCAACTATTTCCTATCTCGCATAATCTATTTTAACACAGTTTGGTTTCGGTTCGAGTTCGGGTTCGATTGAGTTCGATTACGTTTCGAGTTTCGATTGATTTCACCACCGCATAACATAACATAAACACGCACAGTTAACACATAAGGCACACACACACGTATATTAACAACCAAGTTTCATAAATCGAGTTGCAGTTCGCATCACGGTTCGATGTCGATTTGATTAGCATAGCTTGATTAATGATTAATTAACTTTATTGCATGGTTACTTCCTATAGTTCACAGTCCCAGTCGAGTTGAATATCGATTAACACACTTCGAATTTGTCATTAACAACACTTACTCCACATAATACATATAAAATAGATAAATTACTATCAGTCAAAGTCGCGTGATCGGTCGTTGACTTTGACCTTGACTTTGACTTTGACTTGTGAAAACACGGGGTGTTACACACACGTCTAACACTTACTAAAGCTTAGGAACACGCATAATCACATAGATACGTAGGCACGTAATCACAGATTCACACAGAGACACATAAGCACATAAACACATCAGCACGAAGGGCACAGAAGCACATAAACACATACGCATGCAATCACAGAGGAAGTTAGAATACAGAACCTATTATTCAAAGTTCGCGAGCGTTTGCGAATAGCGATCACGTTTATCATAGCGATTAGTATAGTATAAGCGTATAACGTAGCATGAGGTCGTCCATAATTTAGCGATTTGGCAGCGCCTTAGGGCAGTGCGAGTCATGCGTGTCGAGTGAAGTGAAAGAAAAAATATAATAATTCTCCAAAATTTAATCACATAAAGAGATAAATACATATAAACCAATAAAATCGACGAATCATCAGAGTCAGCAGTTGCGGGCTCAGAATCGGAACACAAAAAAATCCAGAAATAGACTGTCTGCGACTATTAGACATTGACTACCCAAAGTGATTCGACTATTCTCAAGGACTTGTCATACACATTTGGACTATCAGGGTCGCGCTTCTGCCTTGATTCTTAGGTGTTCAGCACGCATCCCTTTAGTCATACCGTGTCTTTAGGTCGTTGGAGTCCGTCAAGACCTTGGTGAGAGCTTTGGAAAACTAAGTTAAAGTTGGAACAAGTTGTCAAGGTTAGGGTTTCACCCCTGGCTTAACAACTTCGTTCTTGTTTTGAAAAATAAGGACGAAAATTCGCGCTAAAGTATGGATTTCACTCGTGGTTCAACGCGAATTCTCGCGTTTTATAGATAAATACAGATCAAACAAGCAATTCAATCGAGAGTTTGCGGTTTTTCACACCTAATCTCGACCTAATCGCTCATTCACAATCGAAAATTCGAGTGCAGTGATAGAATAGCGTAGGCGAGAATAACGAGAAATAGTAAGTAAGCTCATTCATAATCCCTACTGGACATGCACGAGTCGGTCTATTGGGTCCTAACTATAGACTAGGTCTCTAAGACATCGACCCGGACTAGGTCGAGTCTTGCCTAATTCCCTATAGTTATGGCTCTGATACCAATCTGACCCCAACCGATGGCGGAAACATTGGGGCATGGCACTGAGCGAAACAGATTGTCCAGAAGTTTCCATAACAACTACAATTACCAATTATAAAGCAACACGTCCCATACCATGTCATAAAAGATAACGTAATTATTACAGACAAAATCTAGTCAAATAGTTCTATTTCGACAACTCAGGTTTCATTAGTACAGACAACTATTTGTTGGTATCTAGGACTCTTTCCTAGCCTTGATTACCAAGAAAATAGACACCTTAAGCACCTGTCACATACGTTAAAATAAAAGTCAATACACATAGTGTAAAGGCGAGCAAACAAGTTTGATAATAGCATATAGAGTTCGAAATAGTTTACGCATAACCAGCACGTACACTGAGTAAAATGAAGCATGTTAGTTATCGACATGAACCTATCGATACCAATGACTGCGGGTTGACTGCCCAAGGCAGTTCGTAATACATGATCACCACTGTAATCCATGCAAATAATTGTCCTTAACAACCCCCACGTGCGTGGGTGCTGAGTCCAAACTATAGTACTATCGTTGTTAAGGCAGGTAGACAGCATTCCATGTGTAAACATAACAAACAAGCATTCACTTAGTCACGTATAACCTGCAGTAACGGTTAGCGTTTAAATTATCGCGTAGTATGTTGATGTGATTTAGAATAAGTAACGTATGTAACACCCAAAAGTGCGTAAAGAAAAAAGGGATCGAGTATACTCACAGCGATTGATGGATTGAAAGGAGCGCTAGAGAGTAGGGTTAGCCTGAATAGATTGATAGCATAACGATAAGTGATGCGTAAAACGATACAAGGTGTATGTGGGTCGGACAACAGTTCAATCGGACGCTGGTCCGATCGGACAGCCGTCCATTCGATTGGTAGTCTGCTCGGATGGTCATCCGGTCGGGTGACCTTTTGAGTGGATTGTTTCTTCCTTTGGAGAAGATGTGTTTGTGTATGATGGCTTGACTTTTGAAGTTTTTGTTGTAGCATTTTGAAAACATTGAAGTATCTCTACCTTTCAGGTCGGTCGATCGAACGGTCGTTCAATCGGACAGTAACCCGTTTGGCTGGGCACTTCAGTGAGAACAAGTTCGCAGCAGGTTGTCACTCGAGCGGACGGTCGTTCATTCGGGTGGCATCCTTTGTGCGTTGAACATGTTGAAAATTGTTTAAGTGTGGAAGTTTGAATGTTTCATAGTACGGACGGCAGTTCGATCGGATGGTAGTCCGATCGGACCGCAATTCGTTCAACACCCAAACTTCATAGATTGGCAAAAATGGTTAAGTGTGGGACCCAAAATGCAAGTCGTTCGGATTGCCCAGCCGTTCGGTTTGGCTGTTCGATCGGACAGCAGTCCGATCGGACGGCACCCCGTCCTGGTCGTCCTGTTCGTCTTACACTTGGTTGTTTTGATTGTTTGTCGTTTTATCGAGACGTTTTGGTAACGTGTTAAGCAACAGAAACTTTGTCAATACTTGGTACCCCTGATCGGACAGGAATCACCCAATCCGGTCAGTAAACGGTTTGAGACGGCGTTTCATGTTTAACCCGAAATCGGTAGTCTCCGGGATAGAATCCAGATCATGAGCCAACACAACCACAAGAATGAGTGGTAGTTGACACAAGCTCTGTTCCTATCGGTTTTGAGTGCATTGAGTGTAAAAGAGTTGAAATAAAGTTGGTAAAACCATCTTTCAATCCTTTTCTTTGTGAATATGTTTAGATCTATGAAAGATCTTTGTTTGTTTATATGGAAATCGGTTAGATCCAAGTTATTCTTGGTGGATTGAGTCCAAAACATGAAGTTCTTCAAGAACACATGACGACGTCATCCTAGAATACCTTGAATCTTGTTGATTTCACGGTTAAAAGTTATGATTCAAAAGATAGAAAGGTATAGGAGTGCGTGTAGATTAAGGAAGTACAAGATTTAGGACGAAATCTTACCGGAATTGAGAGAAATCGAAGAAAAGGTGGGGAGCACGAGCTGGTCGGATGTCAGTTGCCAAAAGTGGTAACAATGAGAGTGACAGGAGGTATTTATAGAGTTCCCAAAGTGGAAAGGGCTGGTCGATCGGTTGGCTAGTTTGATCGAACAACCTGTCCGATCGGACGGCAGTCCGATCGAACGGCTGGTCGCCTGATCGATCAGTCGCTTGATTCGAGCGTTCGGTGCGACGAGTTTTGCTGTTTCAATTTTGATTACGAGCGATGCGAATGCGATAGAGTTTCCTATTCAAATTACTTTTAATCCCAACTACTCATATCTCACGCTATCTCTTCTCCACTAATTATCATAGTTCGATTTCGATTTAGTTCGATTGCGATTGAGTTTCGATTGCGTTTCGATTGATTTCCCCACATAACATAAATAAACATGCACAAGTAACACATAAGGCACACACACACGTATAACAATAATCAAGGTGCGTAATTAGAGTTGCGAGTTCGATTGCGATTCGATGTTGATTAAATTAGATTGATTAGCGTTTAATTGACTTTATCGCATTGTTACTTCCTATTATTCACAGTTGTAAAGCGATTCATAGCGATAAGTAGACATCGATTATTGCGATTCTTAACAATTACTCCACATAATATAACTAAGGCGAAAACAAAATAGACTAATCTACAAGTCAAAGAAGTCAAAACAGGAATTGAGCAAGGAGAGACAGATCGCAATTAGCAATCTTTTCTTCCTTTGACTTCAATCTTGACTTTGACTTTGACTTCGAAACACGGGGTGTTACATAAAGCCCTTAACAACCCCTGTCGACGACAGGTGCTGAGTTCAAACTATAGTACTATCGTTGCTAAGGTGTCAGAAAACAATCACTGTGTTAACATAACATACAAGCATTCATTGAATAACACGTAGCATTCAATAACGGCAAGCGTTTAAATAGTGTTTGCGTTGTGTGTAGATTGTGATTTAGAATAAGTAATGTATGTAATGCCCAAAAGTGCGTAAAGCAAAAAGGGTTCGAGTATACTCACAGATAGCGTTTAACAAGTAAACACTCTCTTGGATTGAAGGGAGCGCTGAGAGATTAGCCTGAACAGTTAACGATAGCATAAGCTATGAACGATGCGTAAAACGGTAAAAAGTGACTAAGTGTTGAGTGGCAACCCGATCGGATGGCTATCCGATCGGTTGACCATTCGATCGGATGTCAATCCGTTCGGATGGTCATCCGATCGGATGGCCATTCGATTGGATTGACATTCGTTTGGTAAGGATGTGTTTGTGTATGATGGCTTTGAAGTTTTCGTTGTAGCATTTTGAAAACAGAGAAGTATCTCTACCCTTCAGGTCATTGATCGAACGGTCGTTCGATCAGATAGGGATCCGATTGGCAGGACACTTAGTGAGAACAAGTTCACAGCAGGATGGTCACTCGATCGGATAACAATACGATCGATTAGCAATCCGTTAGCTACGGATGATCTTTTAAAATTATGAAAATGATTAAGTGTCGAAGTTCCAAATGTCAAAGGATCGGATGGTTGTTCGATCGGATGGCTATCCGATCGAGCGGCAATCTGTTCGACGTTCAGATCCTTGAAAGTTTGAATAAAAGTTTAAGTGTGTAACCAGGTGCAAGCCGATCGGATAGTCGTTCGATCAGATGGCTATCCGATCGGGCGGCAATCCGTCCAACGAACCTGATCGTCTTGAACTTGATTATTTTTGAAAGTTCTGCAGCTTGCTCGAGACGGTATGAAAACGTACTAAACAACGGAACCTCGTCAAGTCCCAAGTCGCTCGATCGAACAGGAATCACCCTGATCCGATCAGTTGACTGGTTCGTGACGGTTGTTCATGTTTAACCCGAAATTGGTTGTCTCCGTGATTGAAACCAGATCTTGAACCAACACATCACTAAGAAAGAGTAGAAGGTCTGTACAAGCTCCGATTCTATCGGTTTTGAGTGCATTGAGTGTAAAAGAGTTGAAAGAAAGTTAGAAACCCATCTTTCAATCCTTTTAACCATGAATATGTGTAGATTTATGCGAAAACATTGTTTAAACATGTGGAAATCCTTCAGATCTGAGTTGTTCTTGGTGGAATGAGGTCAAGACTTGAAGTTCAAAAGAACTCCATGATGACATCACCATAGAACACCTCAAATCCGCTGATTTCATGGTTAAAAGTTGAGATTCAAAAGAGAAAATGATGAAGAAGTGTGTGTAGATCATAGAAGTACAAGATTTAGGTTGAAAACTTACAAGAATCGCGAGAAATCGAGAGAAAGAAGGCTTGAGTGCGGCCGGTCGAGTGGAGGAGCTGTCACATCATAAATGATGCGACAGGAGGGTATTTATAGGGTTTCCAAAAAAGGAAAGTGCACAAGGGTCGGATTGGCCACCGATCGGATGGCCATTCGATCCAAGTGTCCGGCGTGTTGAGTTTTGTTGTATCGATTCGCGTGTTGAGCGTTGCGATGCGTTTCGAGCGAGCGATGCGATAGAATTTCCCATTAGTTACACAAATAATCTAACTACTATATCTAACATACAGTCACTATAAATAACTTGCGTTTAGCATTTGCGATTTAGTTGCGTTGTGATAGAGTTGCGATTGCGTTTCGATTAATCACCACAAACATAAAGTAAACATGCACAAGTAAGTAACACACACGTAAAACAATATTCAGAATCTATCAATCAAGGCACGAGTGCGATTGCGATGCGATTAGCGATGAAGCGATAAAACATGCGATAAACATCGATTAAATCTCGGTTATTAATAGATACTCCACATAATACAACTAAAGCAAATAAAATAAAAGATTCGATTACAAGTCAAAGAAGTCAAAACTGTAGTTGAGCAAGGAGTGACAGATCGCAATTAGCAATCTTTTCTTCTTTTGACTTCAATCTTGACTTTGACTTTGACTTTCGTAACACGGGGTGTTACGTTCTGTAGTGTGGAATAGACATAATACAGTAAAGTTGTCTGAAATTAACGGTGGAACCATTAAGGGGCTGCCACATGCCTGCAAGTGTTTTTCTTTTTATTTCTTACTAGCGGTAAGACCCGTGTGCAAACATGGGTCGTTTCTTAGAAAACCATGCATAACACATTTTTAACTATAAAAAGGGGAATCAGTTTTTAGTACATATGAAGTATTTCCGTCTTCTGGAATCCATGAAGAAGCTCAGTTCCAATACTCGGACTCATTATAATCTTATCCCCATTTTGTTATGCATAGAGTCTGGTCCAAAATAGTTGCTCGTTGTAAGTGTTTAAACAAAATAATAGTCAGGCTCGACACCTCAGTTTATGCATATAGTCTGCTCCAAAAATGTAAACAACCTAATAAAAATATACTACAGAATTACTATTGTTTTCACTCTTACATCCTGGATCGAAGTGAGAACAATTTTATAGAAAACACTGTTTTAACCACACTATTTTATAGAAAACACTGTTGTAACCAAACAGTGTTTTCACCAAACATTTTTATAGAAAACACTGTTTTAACCAAACACTGTTTTAACCAAACAGTGGTTTCACCCTCCATCTGAACCGGATTGTCTCCAGTTTCTTGTGCACCGTTCTCAGTCACAAGAGCAAGCACTGTTTGACCAAAGTCAAACCACTGTTTGCAAAAAAAAAATTTGTTTGACCAAAGTCTGTTTGACCGAAGTCAAACCACTGTTTGCAAAACTATGATTCTTAGTGGTTCAAAAGTCTGTTTGACCAAAGTCAAACCACTGTTTGGAAAAAAAGCAACCACTGTTTTCTCCACAAAACACTACAACAACTGTTTTATGTACAAAACACTGTTTTAACCCAACAGTGGTTTCAAACATCTGTTTTTATCCATCTGTCGACCAAAATCAACAGGTGTATCAACCATTGTATCAACAGATGTATCAACAACAGTGGTTTTAAATTGATGAGCATTAGTTATGAAAAAAATAATACAAACTCATATTGAAGAAATGCACTTACTTTAGCATATCGGGATCATCTGATGATATGGACTCCGTACTTTCTGTACTTTCTGATCAGTTCGTGTGAGTTGCCATATACATAGCTGTTATTTATAAGGGAGATTAATGCACCTGTCAACAAATCAAACGTTAGTCTAATCATAAAGAAACTTCCAAATATTTGTAGTGTCTTTGACCATGTTTGACTTTGACCATCCAACTACAAATCAATTTCCATTTCTAGTGCTCTTGAAAGGGCATATAGAAAATTCAAACTTCAATGTAAACACAGTTGGTTTTCATAACTGATCAGAAACCATATGACGTCATAAATAATTTAAACTTAATCTATATAATTTATAATGCAACATAGAACTTCCTTATTTTTTGTCAAGCCTCCCTATGATAATTTTAACAAAATAAATAACTAAAATAAAAGTTTGCATAATATATCAGAGTTAGTGACATACTTTTGAAATCAAGACAGGAAAAATAGCGGAGTTAGTGACGTATCCCATGCCAGTAACTAAAGCAGCCGGTTTTCTAACGAAATTAGCGGCCACATCTTCCAGTTCAGTATGCAACTCTGTTGTGCCTGAATGAGTTAATGAAAACAACTTATGTTAACGTGCACTTGTGATTTTGAATTCAAACACTCATAAATATTTTTCTGGTTTTATAAAGTGTTTGAATAAGCATTCTCAAACACATCCAAAAAACAATAGATGAAAAAAACCGCTCATTTAGTAGGCTTGTTTTATAATAACATAGTATCAAAATCATAGATATTATATACATACATATCAAAATCATTGATATGTTAATGCAATATTTGGAAGGTTGTTAAAATATTCATTCATTAAATCACAAATTGTACTTCATTTGAACTTTGTAGCGACTTACCAAAAAAATTGCCTTTAGCAGAAGCTTTCGCAGCTCGTTGAGCTTCCTGTAAAGCATGCCTCTCAGCCTTTGTACTTTTCGCTTTCAGTCGCTTTGGATTCTTCTGCGATGCCCCTTCACCAACATCTGAAAATATTTCTTTTTATTTCTTATTTTACAAATAACCTTTCTCCTTTTCATTATGTCACTTTCACAAATAACCTACTATTTTTACACCTTTAAAAAATATCTGAAAATATTTTTTTGTCTTCATGTATACGAGCCGTATAATATTACACCCGTATAAAATGTTATACGACTCAAACCTTATATAATGCTATACGACCCATATAGAATGATATACGACCTAATATTTTTTCCATTCATATGAGCCGTATAACATTATACGACCCAATATTTTTCATGTCAAATTATTCTATACGGGTTATAGAGGGTGTGAAAATAAGATTTTGAGGTGTGACTTTATTAACACCCTAATTTAATTAGGCAGTTATTTTTCACATACCCATCCCTTCTATCTCTCACTACATATATATATAGAAAAAGATAAAGTGAAAAAGAGTGTAACAATATTTGTAAATATGATAACTAGTATACGCTTTTAAAACATTTAACAATTATTCGATGTGAATTTTCTTTAATAACTTTCTTTTGTTAACTTTTCTAAAACAACCTAATAATTTTTTGTTGAAACGGAGTTGTATCAAAATAAAGTGTTTTTATATGGCGAGTGTCATGAACAACATTTGTAAGGTGTCGATATTATCAGAACCGTTACTTATTTTTTCAATCGATTTAAAACACGTGTCAATATCTTATTATATAGCAATAGGACCGACCCGACCCGATCTAACCGGAATCGAACCGAAAAAATATTATATAGCAATAGACAATTGATGCTTAAAAAATTTTCGCACCCCATGAAAAAATTTTCTGGGTACCCACTAGGAAGGTCATTTGACTAGTTGATCCCATTACCTAACACTTGTCACTCCTCCATACAACTAAAATAAAATGTCTTTTTATTAAAAAAAAAAGGAGTAAATTACAAAAATCATCATTTATGTTGACACTAGAATGCAAAGTGTGTCCTTTATCTTCAAAAAGTACAAAAAACGTACTTGATGTTTGCAAACCTGTACACATTATGTCCTTTATCCCTAACTTAGTTAGTTTTCATCGTGTACGTTTTTTGTACTTTTTGAAGATAAAGGACACATTTTACAATCTAGTGTCAACATAAATGACGATTTTTGTAATTTACTCTAAAAAAAAGAAATTACAAGTTGTTTTAAATGAGCTTCTTTACTTGTTATTATGAACAGTTTATAAATTTTACTTATAAAATATAAACTGTCATGAAAACTTCTCATGACTCAATTAAAGAACACAACTTCTAACTAGTTATAGTCTAATAACAACATTATACTAATTAAAGGTACGTACATTCATATTTTCAAATTTTCCCCAACGTTTTTTCTCCTAATTTAGTTTGGTTTGCATTAACTCGAATTATACATGTTTTATTTATTATGTTTGATATGAATTTAATTAGATATCACTTTAAAAAAAAAATCAATTTGAGGAAACTGGGTCGATTAATCCAAGGAATCCGAAAAAATGATTTAAACATGAACGCTCACGGGTTAAATATTTTGTAGGAAATAATGAAATCGAGCTGTATGTAGGATTTTAAAAATTATCCCTTTTAAAATTAATGTTTTATAACTTCTGAAATCGAGGTTGATAACCTGGGTTCAAACATTATAACATGTCACTCATGAAGTCTATCTAAATAAAACAAGGGTTTGTAACTCGGGTTCTCCAAGAATGTGTCCGGAGTACGTTGCAACTTGCAAGGTTGTAACGAGGGTACCTCGAGCTCAAAGGGGTAGAAATACGAATGGCCAAGTGCCCAAGTCCGTGGCAAATTGATGTATTATCGGTTTATTTAGTTTCAAGTTTCAACTCAAATTTTAAGCATAACTATTTCACTATTTGACTTGGAGGCCCATTTCACTTCAATTAAGGAAATAGTAACCCACTTAGTTTGTGAGCTGTCCACTACACCTCAAGAGTTCAAGTAATGCTTAGCCCATGTTACCTTTTTTTACTATGCCTAAATACCTAATATAAAATGTAAATTTTTTTTTGGAAGGAGACTTTCAATATGTACTAGCCAATTGGCCTCCGGGTTATGTCAAAGACATCCCCCGTCAGCCCCGCACTTACGGACGCGATTTTCGATCGGGCCCCGGCCACCGCGCAAGCTGACTTCCGTCCGGAAACCATACTGTCCCCACACGAGATACTCGCTGGGGTAACAGCTGGGTAAAACCGGGTTGCCCTCAAGACCGCACCATGCCTCGGTAGGTAACGATCCATCATTGGGACAACCCGCCCCACAAGCCGTAGACGCCGGGATTCGAACCGGGGTGGCCATTGGCAAACCCCCGGCCGAAAACCAACTGAGCTAGGAGGCGGGTTTATAAAATGTAAATAATTAAATATATAAATGTAAACAATTGTTTATATCTTTTAATAAAAAATCAAATAGGAAGTTTAGTTTTGGTAGGAAGGATAAGAAGCAATAAGAGGAGGACATGTGGCAAAGATGAAAGAACATAAAAGGGGGGGGGGGGATTTTAGTCAAAATTCACCATCTTCAAAAAAACTCAGCATTTGCAATTCATTTCTCTTCCCTGTATACTCAAATCTACCATTTCCAAAACCATAAACTACCACATCACAACCAACTGCACCACCTACGATCGCCACCATCTTACCGGAAACTAGATCTGAAACCACCACAACCACCTGTTGGGGTTTTCAGATCTGAAACCACCATTCCACCATCCACCGCCACCGCAACAAGTTTCCCCAAGGTGTATCGGAGTTCTTTCTCCATTCACTGTCGTTAATCGGAGTTCTTTTGTAAGTTGTGTTATTTTTTTTTCATTGGGTTTTAGGTTATCAAACCTCAATTACGTTTTTCACCTTATTATGTTTTAGTTAGAGTTCTTTTCATTTTTGTTCTTCTGGATGTTAAAGCAGAGGCATGACCATATTAAAATAGAAGTATGATCATGTTGGAACAAAGGCATGACCACTTTAAAACCCACTGCGTTTTAGAACCTACAGTGCAAAGAACATGATCATGCTAAGACTGAGGCATGATCAAGTTGGAACTAAGGCATACTCATGTTAAAACTACATTGCTTTTTAGAACCTATGTTAAAACTCCATTACTTTTTAGAACTTGCAGTGCAAAATATTGATTTTGGGTTTCATTGCGTCTTACAACTTGGAGTGTAAAGAACATGATCATGCTAAAATAGAAGCATGGTCATGTTGGAACAAAAGCATGACCATGTTAAAGCATAAACATGGTCATGTTAAAACTCCATTGCTTTTTAGAATCTGTAGTGTAAAATCTTGATTTTGGGTTTCATTGCGTTTTAGAACTGGAGTGTAAAAGAACATCAAAGAACATGATCATGTTAAAAGGGAAGCATGCTCATGTTGGAACAAAAACAGGACCATGTTAAAACATAAACATGACCATGTTAAAACCCATTGCGTTTTAGAACCTGGATGTTGGAACAAAGCCATGCCCATGTTAAAACAAATACATGCTCATGTTAAAATAGAAACATAACCATGTTAGAACAAAGACATGGCCATGTTACAAGAGAAACATCACCATGTGAAACCCATTGCGTTTTAGACCTGGAGTGTACGTTTTCAGATTTTGAATGCAAAGAACATGATCATGTTAGAATAGAGGCATGACCATGTTAAAACATAAACACGACCATATGAAACCCAATTGCGTTTTAGAACCTGGGTTATAGTGTGTTGTTCTATCCATTGCGTTTTACGCATCTGGGTTTTCAAAAAAAAAAATCAAAAGTGTAGTAATAGTGTGCTTGTTTTAAAGATAAAAAAACTCGTTTTTATGGTGCAATTTTATAAAAAAATATTGTCGTTAGAAAAAATATTAACGTTGTAAAAACGATGGGGAATTGGAGGAGAGAAAAACGATTGACTTGGATAGACTAGAATTGTCACACCCTCAATTTCCACATACGGAGTTTTACCGCGAGGCGTGTGACCGACTAGGATCTAGCCACTAATTATGTCAAACCAATTATTCAAAATCATAAAACTTCACTAATGACATGACTAGCGAATAAGTTTAATTGTCCAAAACACAGTTTATAATGCAGCAGAAAAATAAAGTTAAAAACCAACACGAACTAAAACCACAAGCTAAGTAAATGTATAAAAACATAAAGTTTTTAGCAAACCACCAACTCCTGCCGATTGCAACGCCCATCCTTAGCTGTACCTACTGACCTGCAAAGCATGCAACTACGTGTCAACAATAAAGTTGGCGAATTCACAAAATTTGAGTTTAGTAAAAGTAAAGTTCACAATGTTTTGATATAAGTATGACTCGGTTAGCTAACCCTCATCATATGACTAAACTGTGTACCGAATGCTGACGTTTTCGTTCGTGCCCTCAATAATGTCTATCAACATTAAAGCAAGAATGAAGGTTAGAAGTTCACGTCCGGCCTCCAGCATGGTGTGAGGTTTGTCAAACCTAATAGCGCTATCAACTAATACCCCACGTATGCCCACCCGGCAATTTAATCGGTACAATACAGGGACTTTCATGAAAGAGTTTTTCGTTTAGTCTATGTGTACTATCCACCTCCAGTGGATAGCATGTTTCCTGTAGTTACACGGTGTGTTAACGCGAAGAAATTAGACTGCAACGTAAAACATAGAAAATAATAATTAAGTCGATTTAGGACCCTACGCGTTGTAACGAACTTGTCAAACCAGGAAAAGATAGACGACGTAAAAACGTTGACCCACAAACGCACGTTGAGCTGTGTTAACTCACAAAATCTAGTACAAAGCGTAAAACGAAATGTTACAATGTTGAACCACACACACGTTATGCCGTGTTAACTCGCAAAATTTAAAACGAAAAATTTGCGAAATATGAAAAGTGTGGGGACCAAGGTTAAAAGTACAAAAGTTGTAAGTTTAAATTGTAAGAGATGAAAACATTTTGTGTTATAAGTAGAAAAACAAATAGTTTTGGGTTAAAAGTGAAACATCATTTTTTTTAAAAACCTCCCAAAGCATGAGGTACATACCTATATGCACACAAATATTGCTAATATATACTTGTTAATTAGGGAATTCTCATACATTTGGTTCGCAACACCATTTTACATAATTATTTTAGTGATTTTTACATATTCCCCCCTCCTAAGAAGCTTTATTACATATTTCTCTAACCCATAAATTTAATTACATATTTTCCCATCCTAAAGAAGCCTTATTACATATTTCCCCAATCTTTAAATTTTTATTACATATTTCCCAATCTCTAAATTTAATTACATATTTCACCTCCCTAAACCCTATATATTATATATTTATCCATTTCATTAAAAATACTCTTATAGAATTACTATTTTACCCCTAATGAGTTTATTAAATAAATAACTACAATATATTTCCTAGCTTCCTGCAATAATTATAAATTTAAAAGTAACAACTTGAATAATATTTTTAAATCTTTGTATGTAAAAATCCCTACTCAATAATATGGATATTATGTGAGTTTTCAACAAGTAAATATATAAAGTACTCACCAACTATTATCTAGCATTCGATTTAGAGGTGTAAAAAACCGGTTTTTAGAATCGAAACTGGAAAAAAATCGAAACCGTTTTTTTAACCGTCTTTTTTAAAAACCGGTTTAAACCCGAACCAAACCGGCGGTTTGTCAACTGGTTAGTGTTCTTGTTGTTTAAAACCAGCTTAAAAACCGAAAACCAATTTTAATAAACTGTTTTAAACCAGTTAAAAGCCGTTCTGTTTTGCCCAAACTGGTTTTTAACCGAACCGGTTAGTATTCATTTGGGTTTTCATCGTAAAACTGGTAAAAAAACATTCCAGAAAAAACCAGCTCGGTTAAGAAAGTGGACCGATTAAAAAAAACTGATTTGTACACCTCAAATTCGATTGGCTGTGAGTGTGGGGTCTGTCCACCATGGCACCAAAACAGCCAATCACAAGCAAGGAAACACGTATACCAGTCTCAAAGGGCAATTTCGTCCAATTAATTACACCAAACTCAACACTCTCCAACTGCTGTTTCTTCCTGCTACAACAACTCTCTTGGATCTTCCACACACACAAACACACACAGTAATGGTGAAATTCGATCAAACAGTGATGTTTAACTCATTATTTTTTCCTTTATTATTATGTTCATCATGGATACAAATCTCATATTCTTCAAAACCAGCTGGAGTTGCTCGTAAAGATAACATTCCTTTTATAATCAATTTTATATATTTACTTGTTGAAAACTCACATAATATCCATATTATTGAATAGGGATTTTTACATACAAAAAGTTAAAAATATTATTCAAGTTGTTACTTTTAAATTTATAATTTTTGCAGGAAGCTAGGAAATATATTGTAGTTATTTATTTAATAAACTCGTTAGGGGTAAAATAGTAATTCTATAAGAGTATTTTTAATGAAATGGATAAATATGTAATATATAGGGTTTAGGAAAGTGAAATATGTAATTAAATTTAGAGATTGGGGAAATATGTAATAAAAATTTAGAGATTGGGGAATTATGTAATAAGGCTTCTTTAGGAAATGGAAATATGTAATTAAATTTATGGGTTGGGGAAATATGTAATAAAGCTTATTAGGATGGGGAAATATGTAAAAATCCCATTATTTTAATAAGTCTGGATGCATATACATCTTTACTATTTGCTCTCTAAGAAGTTTGAATAGATTCTAAATTGTTTAGCATATATCCACATTTATTAACTACTAAAACATATACTCTATTTCTTTACAACTTAATAATTACTCTTAATAGAAGTGTTTTAAAATTGGGTTAATGAATTTTATAACCCCCAACAATTGGCTATTGGCCGCTGCATCAACTAGCCTTACTTAGTTTTAGAACCAACAATTTCTACACGAAAACTAGTAGGAAGTTCTCATGGTTACCTAGAAGGACAAGGGTAGGTTTGGATAAATCCAAAATTAAATGTTATAAGTCTAAAGATTGGGTCATTTTGCTAGGGAATATAGAAGTCAGATAAGTAGCTAACCTTTCCAAATCTAAGACCTCAATCTAGCAATCAGCAATACTTTTACCATTCTTTCCAAAATGCCCCTGGACTTAATGCTCAAAACCCTGCACATTTTGCTCAATCCTTAAACCATGCCCTTGTGCAATATGTTCAAACCACTATTCCTCAAATTCAATATGTTCAAGTACCAATTTCTCGAGTTTAAGCATCTCCAACTACTCCAGCCCCTTCACATGCGGAGGTCAAACAACAAAGTTTCTTCACTCAAGGATTTGTTGACGGAATGGGGATAAATGAATATAACCTTAGTGACAGATATGTAGTTAACCAACTTTGAAACTTTAGAGACAAACGAAAAGCTACATTAAAGGAAGTTATTAGCTTTATCTTGCAAAATATGAAAAGCCTAAAGCGTAAAAGAAGACATGGTTCATATTTTTGCATCCATTCTGCAATCATGTTTGTGTTTTATCGACCTGCATGCATTTAGTTAAAATTGGCCGTTTCGTGTTCTCTTTTTTTTTTCCAACCGGCCCAAATTAAAAGGAAGAGCTATAGAAAGGAATGTCAAACAGGTGAAAGTTGCACAAAGTATACTTTAATGCATACAACTTCCTAATCGTTTCAATAACTTGTTACTATAATAAAACACACTCATCATTGTAAAAGGTCAAAAGAAATCACAAAAACTGGTTTTGGTCAACCCAACCTATTCAGTCTGATTCGGCCATACTAAAGTTGACCTGTTTTTGACCTGTTACCCTACATACTTGTAACACCCCAAAACCGAATGTTTATATTCGTTAAATGTTACGATATGGTACATCAAGAAATAAGTGACTAGGTTATTTAATCTAGTTAGGAATGTGGTAAAAAGTAATTAAAGGATGATAGTTGTGCCAATATTATTTAGTGGCAAACTTGAGGGACTAAAATAGGGTAAAATGAAAGTTGAATATTATTTATGAAAAACACACAAATACACACACACGTACGTGTGTTCTAGAAGAGCAGGAGCTCCATGAAAGCTCAAAACCCTAAACATGAAGGATCATCAAATTGAAGGGCAAATCAAGGTCTAAATTCATGAATGAACACGGATTAATGATCACCTCCTCGTGGGGATCGCAAGGTATGTCTTAAGAGTTAGTTTGGTGATTATGCATGAAGCGGGTTATGATGTAAATCACGAATTTGTATGAAATTGAGTATGAGTATGTGTTAGAATCATCATTTGGAACATGGGTTATGCATGAATTAGGTTAATTTGATGTTTAAGGGTGAAACCTGTTTGTTATGGTGAAGATGATGACATGGGTAAATCATCTATGTCTAAATTCTTGCTTAATATTGATGTATTGTGAGTTGTATGATGGATTCTTGTTAGAAGAATTGAAAGAAATGTGATACTAGTATGTTTGATGTTTATGCATGTATGATTCATGTTGATTAGAAGGAAGAAATCGATCAATTATGTATGAGATTAGAAGGATATGTATGAACTAGTTGTACACTATGCTTACAAGGTAGTACACATATCAAAAGTATGATGAAATTATGAATAACTTAAGATTAGATCACTTGTAAGTGATTAACAAGTAGTTATGAAGTGGGTTTTAGATGATGTAATGTAAATTGATGATTTACTTATGTTAATAATGTTTGGAATCATACATGTGTGTGAATGTTTAAAGAAATTGGATAAGAAATGATGAATTGTTGTTAGATGAAGTGAAAAAAATGTGATGATAACATGTTTGATGTTTAATTTAAATACCACATGTTGATTTGTAGAAGGATTTGATGAACCATGTATGAATTTAGAAGATTGTGTATGAATTAGTTGTACGTTATGCTTAAAAGGTGGTACGCATACCAATTGTATGATAATATGTATATATTGTCGTCCGTATAGTCGATTATGATGTTACGGGTATATAATGATAAGTCGAAAGTTAAAATTTAATGAACCGTTGACTTCTGAAAGTCAACTGGGTATAAGAAGAATGGTTGGACGTGTTGTCATAATTGTAAGATTAGAGTAAGTTTTACGGTGCGTGTTAGACTTATGTGTGTTTAATGCGATGACATGACGGATTTCACGAATTGGAAATGGTATGAATTTGGTTATATGTATTATGCTTGTTAGAAGTGACCATAACGTCAAATGTGAATTATGCGATCGATATGATCGTTAACATGTACAACTGTATGCTAATGAGAATGTGATTCGATGACATGGAAGTATAGGAATCATGTCGAGACGGAATCAAGCACGGAAGGCTAACGGATCAAGAAGTGGCGAGGAACGAATGTGAACACGGATGCATGAGGTAAGTGATTTTCGTAATCACTTCTTAGTTGTTTATGTAAAGTTATATGCAATTTAATTAAGTATGATAATCGAGGTCAATTAGGAAAGAATTGTATGATACCGATGAAGTATTAAACGGATCTTAGCTTTGATCCGAGCAAGGTATGTGTGAATAAGAATTGTAGCTAAGTAGTAGGATTGGTTACTTATGCAAGGGAGTCCTTTGTTGTTAAGGATAGAGTAAAGATGACAAAAACGCCCTTGATAGGTATTTCGGGCAAACAACTTTAAAAGTCATTTGGAAACGAGCCATTCGATTAGAGTAATGTCTTGGTCAAGTATGAAAGCAAGGTATAGGGTTTTGTATGTCATAGACCATTTAATGCGCAAATACCCATAACGGGTCAAAATAAGCTTTTGAGCGAAAATGGGTTAAGAGGATGCAAGGCATCCGAGAATTTAATCTTTTATGATAGTCGTCATTGATATTATTAGGTTCATAAGAAGTTATGGTCAATCGAACGAGTTATGTGAATGAATGCATGAACGGGTCGAATAAATCGTAAATGAATAATAAGACGATAGCGTGTAAGTTAAGAATTTCCTTAATCCGGATGTGGGATTTTAAGTTAATATGATAGAATGTGAATTTACAAGCATGTAGGAAGAAACGGGAGGTTAAACGGGTAAACGGTTCGAAAGTTATGCGCGTTTTAGTGCGTACGAACGACGAAACGGAACTGCAGAAAACTGCAAAAACTAGAGGGCGTCGCCGACGGGTAAGGGGGCGTCGCCGACGGGTTCTGGAAAATCAGTTTTTGGCTGACGGGTTAATTACCTGTCTACGGGGTTTTTGGGCTACGGGCAAATGCAAGGCCCGTCGCCGACGGCCCTAGGGGCGTCGGCGACGGCCTCCCCAAGTCTCAAAAGCTGAAATCTTGTTATTTAAGTTAATTTATGTATCGTAGGCTTCGGTTTGTTACCGTGGACTACGGCGGACCTTCCAAACATGATTTTGATGTTTCCTTAGATGTTTATGGGCTATAAAGCTAAGTCTAAGATCCATGTAAATAATGTATGATTATGTAAGATGTAGGAAAGGTATGTACGAATGTAGATGTGTATGTATGTATAAAGATATGTATGAGTGTATGCATGTATGTAAAGATGTAGGAAAGGTATGTACGAATGTAGATGTGTATGTATGTATGTATGTATAAAGATATGTATGAGCGTATGCATGTATGTAAAGATGTAGGAAAGGTATGTACGTATGTAGTTGTGTATGTATGTATGTATAAAGACATGTATGAGTGTGTACACGTATGTAAAGCTGTAAGAAAGGTATGTATGTATGTAGATGTGTATGTGTGTTTGTATGTAAGTACTTATGTACGCATGATTTAGACACGTTGAGTGTTAACGTTATTAATGGTGTACCTTGAGAATGAAAAGTAATGCAGGTACATTATTGAAGCCTCACCAGGAAATGGATACTCAGATGAAATGCTTAAAGTTTGAAAAATGACGAAATGTGAAGTGTACGTGAATGAATCTTGTTTATATATTGTGTGCTAATGTTATGAATGAATATGGTGAGTGCAGGTTATATGGATCACGGGTGATTATCACAAGGAATAGAGATCGAAGACCGAGTCACAGGATAGATTGTACGGGAATAATTGAGTATGTACTATTAGTAAACAGGACTTATGCCTTATTTTTGTAAAAGATACATATTAAAACGAACCTTCAAGTAAGTCAAGACGTTTGTAATGAAAGAAATTTTATGGCACGAAATTCCGCTGCGACTTTTTGTCAAATACGAATTAGGGTCTTACAATACTCATCTTGCCACCTCTAGTGTACTGGACTATCCATTATAGGATGGCATTTGGCAAAAGACCTAATTGTCAATGGTAGTGTTTGATTTGATTGTAGGCGGCAAAACAACTGGGTCTGTTAATGGATTCATCAGATGGATAACTTTCATCTGTGGGTCAAAACAGGTGTGATCAGGTTGAGGTTGAGTTGACGGGTGCTTTAACCGGACGGTTCAACAGTACAACCGGCTGGTTTGAACTTGTTTATAAAACATTGAATTTTAAGCATAACTATTTCACCATTTGACTTGGAGGCCCATTTCACTTCAATTAAGCCACTTAGTTTGTGGGCTATCCACTACACTTCAAGAGTTCAAGTAATGCTTAGCCCATTGTAAATAATTAAATATATAAAATGTAAATAATTAAATTTATGTAGTAGTATAAGCTATTTTAAAAATAAAATTAAGAGTAAACTTCCGTTTTGCTCTCTGTGGTTTGGTCACTTTAACGATTTTGCTCCAAACCTTTCAAAATAGCCATTTTACTCCCTGATCTTTGAAGGCCTTCATGATTTTGCTCCCCGCCCCTAACTCCATCCAAATTGTTTATTAACTGAAAGGGTATTTTGGGAATTTCAAATATAAAACTGAGGGTATTTTAGTAAAACTATAAATAAAATATTATATTATATATATAATAACACTACAGATTCATCTTCTCTCTCTCTTAACATACAGATACATCTTCATCTCCATCGCTGCCACACATTCCAAACCCTACCACCACTAAGGCACTGCCCCGTCAATTATAAAGCATTCCACCACTACGGCACACATTCCAAACCCTACCCCCATCCCATTTTCAAATGTGCAGCCGCACACCACAAACCCCCGCTCGTCTTCTCTGCCGGCGACCGGAGAAGTTCCGGCCGGCCACCGACCTTCTTGTTTTTCCGACACACCAACCCCGCACAACCATCCCTTCCCCTCACCTACTTTCCTCTGACGATACACCCCCAAATTCCCCTGCAACCCCCTTTGCCCCGTCTTACACACACCACAGCGAGAGAGAGAGAGACGCGGAAGAGAGATGCCGGCGACGTCACCTGCTTTCCTCTGATGATACACCCCCAACTGCCGTTGATTTTCGATGATGATGATGTTGCCGTTGATTGTTGAGGACGATGATGATTTACTGATACTGTTGGTTTCGACAGCAAAGGAAGCCGCCGGTGGTAGCTTCTCAACTGGATCTAGGGTTTTGAACCAAGGTTGTGGTGGTGGCCAGATCTGTGGAGTTTGTGATGGTGGTTGATGACTGGTGGTGATGGCGGTGGCGGGCTGGTGGTAATGGTGATGGCGGTTTGGTGGAAATGGAAGTGGTGGTAGTCGATTAGCAGAATAGGGAGGGGATAGGTTGCAGGTGATGAATGGTGATGTACAGGTGGTTTGATTTTCTTTTTTGAATGAAGAATGGGTTTGATGATAAAAAAATAGATTTATCAATAAACAAATTGATTTTAGGAATTAATAACAAATAATTTAATACTTACATTTATAAAATTACTAAAATGCCCTTTTACCTAACGAATACTTTGGATGGAGTTAGGGGCGGGGAGCAAAATCATGAAGGCCTTCAAAGATCAGAGAGTAAAATGATTATTTTGAAAGGTTTGGGGCAAAACTGTTAAAATGACCAAACCACAGGGAGCAAAATGGAAGTTTACTCTAAAATTAAAATGTTTGGTAGGATTTAATGGGGTTCCTTGTTCTTGAAATCGACTAAACAAAATTTATTAAAAACACGGATTGTAAAACCAACAGACAGCAACCAATTTAGACGTTTTTAATATTTTAAATCACTGGTAAGACCATGCGTAGTGGGGCGTTATTTAAAAAAAAAATTGAAAAAAAAACGCCTAAAAACGCCCCCCACCCATTACACCGGGCGTTTTCCGGCATTATAATTGAAAAAAAATGCATCCAGGCGTTTAAAAAAAAAACGCTGCATAGTTTACATGGGGTTTGCATGTGGCCAATGAGATTGTTCCAAGTAAGGCCCTGTTTGTTTGGCTCTTAATAGCCTCTTATTACCTTATGTCTGATTGGGTCAGATTTCAGATTGTTTGTTTCATCCCTCTTAAAACTTACCCAGCCTCTTACTAGCCTTTGACCGAGTCATACATGGGAAGAAGTCTGACTGGAACTTGTTACATGTATACCCTTATGCCCTACCACATCTCTTCTTCCACATGTGCATCTTCTTCCCGTCCTCTTCTTCCACCGTCGACCTTCTCCACTCCAAACCTCCACACAGCCGCCCTCTTGCCCGATACAGAGCCTCCCTCAACATCACGTTCTCATCTTTCTCCTCCACAGCTGCGTCTCCCCTCCACTCCTCCTCCACAGCCGCCGTCTCCTCCACTGCTCCGCCACATCACAGCTGCCTCCTCCTCTGCTCCTCCACACCACCGCCGGCTCCTCCACTGCTCCGCCACATCACAGCCGCCTCCTCCTCTGCTCCTCCACATCACAGCCGTCTCCTCCTCATTTTTCATGCTCTGTTCAACAGTTTCAGTATAATACTTTCAGTATTATAGTTTAGAAGGTGTTTGTTTGTTGATTATATAGAAAGGGGTATAGCTTCTTATGGAATAAAAGTAGATCGAAAAAAGTGGAGCTTGATTGGAATAAAATTTCATGCCCAGCTCCTTTTTCTCCTTGTTGAAGGTGCAGTTTGGAATAAAAAAGTGGAGCTTGATTGGAAAAAAGTGGAGCTTGATTGGAATAAAATTTCATGCCCAGGTATGGTCTTTATATTATATTGGTGCTTATGATTAGAAATAGTTCAGAGGGTAAAAGTGTCATTTTACACAGTCATTCAGACGTGCACCCAAACAGCACTTTACTTGTTCAGCACTTATTGGTTCAGAGTCACTTAACCATTCAGACCTCTTATTCATTCAGCACTTATTGGTTCAGATGTTGCCAAACAGCCCATAAGTTTGACTAAATCCTTTTTTTACTTTCCTTTTCTTTTTTCTTTTTTTAATCCTTTTCTAGCCAATGGGAGGCTTCCAAGTAGTTTCCTTTATGCACAGGGACCGAAATATCACATGACCATTTTGTTTTTTTTTTTCTAATTGGAAGGGGCGTTATTGGAATAATGTCCCACTACGCCACTTTTAGAATAATGCATCATGCTGACTGGGATGACATGTGTCGGATAATGCCCCATGGTGGGGGCATTATTTTTCTAAACCACTACGGTTGATCTAAGTGGGTGAAATGAGAAAAGGTAATCAAAATATAAACAAATTTAAAAATAACAAGTCAACGATTGAACAAGTCAAGCTGGAAGTTGTTGCGTGTTGGGCATAAAATTATACATATATTAAAAATTATACATGTATTAAAAAATAAACTGAATGAACAGTAATGTTAGGCCCTAAAGTGTGAGACTGACGCATCAAATTAATACAACGGGCTATGGTTACGAACTGGGCTTTACTGGGTTAGTTTATGTTAGGTTGTGGACCTTTATAGGTCATTTGGGCCAAGCTTTAGGCCATGTGGGCCAAGCAGGCCCAAGGGAAGCCCATGTAGGGAAGTGGGCTTGTCCATGTATATAAACAAGTTTTCAACTTGTTTTTAGGTTTGATGATCATTGTTACATTTTCTCTAGAGAGAGAGGCGATTTGGTGAAGAACACTTGTACTAGACGGTTTTGCTTTTCAAGTAATAGAATCGTGTGCAAGTGTTGAAAGTGATTCGGTATTGTTCTTTGATTTTCAGTTTTTTGTGTTTATCTTGAATCTCACCAAGTTTGGATTCCGCACAAACTTGGTGATTGTTTGATATCATTGAAAGATCCGGTTAAACGGGACTTACAAGTGGTATCAGAGCCTTAGAACCTATTTCTAGGCTCGGTTTGATATCAAATATTCAAGATTTTCGTTAATTTTTTTTTGTTGGTGTTCTTCGCGTTCTTCATCGTGTTCATCAGGTTTTATTAAAAAATTGGTATATTTTGGTGGTGCTTGATTTTTAAAAATTGTTAAGATTTGAAATTTCCAAAATTTTTGATAAGTTCGAAAAGAGTTAAAAAAATTCCAAAAATTTCGGAAAAATCGGTTGATTATTTGTTTCCTTGATTATTTGTTTCCTTGATTAAAAATTCCAAAGTCTCCGGAATATTCAAAAGTTTGGATATCACATCTAAGGTCTCGAGTCATTCAACCGACAACAGATCCTTCATCACTGGTTTCGACTCATCTCTTGATCACGGTTGCGGTTCATCACATTCTGGTTACGACTCGCAACCATCATTGTTGCGGTTCATCACGTTTTGGTTTCGACTCGCATTCACCACGGTTTCGGTTCATCCTGTTTCAGTTGCGACTCGCAACCAGTAGTCAGTCTCCACTCGCAACCACGGTTCCGAGTCGCAACCACGATTCCGAGTCGCAACCGTCTTCATCATCGTCTGATCTCGAGTTGTACTGTTTTGAGTCGCAATCTCCACGTTCATCTTCATATCAGATTATCATCCAGTTTCGAGTCCGTGTTTTCGAATTTTCGGTTTCGATTTTGATCATTATCATCATCTCCGGTCTCGAGCTCATCTTTTCCGACCACCGTCTCCGCAAACATCATCTCCTGCCATTACATTCATCATCGATTTTTAGTTGCAATCTCTGGTCGACACCATTAAAAACCTGCACTCCGTTCTAAAACTCATCATCTCCGTCGCTACATCACTGTTCCGACATCCATCACTAGAAACCTTCTTCTCCGACGACGTCCACTGTTCTTCTCCGTTCAACCACGATTACCATTCTAGGTTACATCCATCATTCATCATCATCGTTGCGGCTGAATTCAATATTAGGGTTTTGGATATTCGGTTTGACGAAGAAGACGAAGTATTGTTATGATTTTAATGATATTTTAGGTTTTAAGATATTGATTATAATAATAATAATATTAAAATCATTTGGTAATCATTATCTAATCATTGATTCTTATTAATAATAATAATAATAACTATTAGTATACTTTTCTATATATATTAATTAAAAAAAAAAGTTTTATTTTATTAAAAAAAAAAAAAAAAAAAAGGTTTGTTTGGTTTGTGACAAGTTTTGACAGGGTTTTGAGGTGCGGTTTAGAAAGCGGGTTCATTCGTGTGCAAAGTGTTTGAGTTGGCAAGTACACCGGTTCTTGTTTGGTTTGTGTTTTGAGGAGAAGAACAAAAGTATCAACCACCCGCTGAAATCATGGCGTTCATATTTCACAAACCTGTGGTTCAAGAAATGACTGTTGAAGATACACTTTCTGTTTTCTGTACTCCTGAGTGTAGGGAAAGGGTTGAAGCTTATAGAATACACAATGCTGAGCTAATACAAGATTATCAAGACATAAAAAATAAAAATTTTACTTTATCAAAGAATGAAAAGCTTTATAAAGATAAAATTGAAGCTCAGCGAAAAGACATCATCAAACTCAAAGATGATGTAAGTGTAAAAACAGCCCATTTCTTAGAAGCTCAGGAGAAAGTATGCATTTTGACTAAAGAACTGGAAGATATCAGAGATAGATATCAAATAAATGAACTTAATATTAAGAAATTTGATTCTTCCAGCAAACTAGTCAAAACCTTGTGTGATCAACAGCTCGCTTACAAGAAAAAGAAAGGATGTGGTTTGGGATTCAATCAGGCTCCTCCTCCTTACAATGACAATTATACATACTTACCCATGACTGAGGAGGAGATGATGAATGAAAGTAAAATGACTTATGGTCCTAAAAACAATAAGTCATCATTTAATGAAAGACAAGTTGAGAAACAGAAGTCTACTCCATTAAATTTTGTTTCCAAAGGCTCAATTGATCCTAACGTTTCATCTTCATGTGCAGATGATATTTCTGAAGTAAAGTGTGGAGATGTTCATGGGAGTGAACCGGTTATTATTTCAAATGTTTCTGAACCATATTTTGAACATTATTCTGAACCAACTGAGTCGGACATTGCTTTTACTAGTTCTTTGTTTGCGTCGTTTTCAGCTTATGTTTCGTCTTGTGAGCCTGTTGTTTTGGGCAAAACTGATAATGTTTGTGTGGATGATTTGAACAATAAGTGTGGTGATGGTTGTTTTTCAACTAATGTTTGTGATCCTAACATCTCTAATGTTTCAGCTTGTGAAAATGTTACAGGTGAGGTCCCTCAGGATGCATTCAGTGAAACCACTGAAACGACTTCTCAAGAAAATCAAGAGTATCCTGATTCTTCTTCTGAATCTGTCTCAGTGGGTGTCCCTAATGTTGAATCTAGTGGGACCCCTTTGGAAACTGCACACGGCGTCCCTATGTACCCTACTATATGCAAAATCAGAGGGTTACATCAAAGGATAACAATCATTCCAAGCCAATGAAGGTATCATCACCTAAGGCAATGAAGAATGTGAATCCCAAGGTTAAACCTTCTGATGGGGATTGGAATGCTGCTAAAAACAAACGCAAGGCTGTTCAGGAACAAAAATGTTTTTCTAAAACTAACAAATCTGAAACAACTAAAGTTGCTCAACCGAAGGCAACAAACGCGTTTGCTAGACCGAAACAGATTTGGAAACCCAAATCCAAAGCAGCAACATCTCCAATCCTTGAGATGAAAGGGGACCTATGTTTAAAAGAAGTGTCTTATTTTGATGCTTCAGGAAATCCCAGGACCACGATGGCCTGGGTACCCATGTCTTACTAATCTCCTTACCTTTCAGGAACAACCAAGGAGGAGCTGTTGACAATCTCTGGAATGTTGATAGCGGTTGTTCCAGAGATAAAAACGGGTAACATGTCACTGTTGCAAAAAGTTCAAATTTTTTTTACAGATGATATGTTTCCTTTGGAGGAGATTAGAGAAGTAAGAAAAGATCAGCAAAAGGTACCGTTTAAATTCAGTACTTTGATTTGAATATTGATTAGTCTTCAATCTGATGACAGAACGGTTAAGCAAAAATATTTTTTTTTCTTTTTCTTAGTTTATACTTTGTATATAAAGTGTCCTTTCTCTAGTAAATGGTAAATTTGCGCAAAAATACAAGATTTATGCACAAATTTAGGGGGGGAGAGGAACATATAGATAGATATAGAGTTTAGGGGGAGAAAACTCAGAAAATACAAAAAGAGTTTGCTGTAAATATGTATTGTTTTAGGGGGAGAAAATGAGAAAAATACAAAAACATTAGAAAAATGAAAAAGCCAAAAAGAAAAATTGCATGATATGGGAAGTGAAATAAATGTTTGTGTTAAAGGGTTTGACTAACACATGTAAGGTGCCATAGTTGAAAAGACTAGGATCTATTGCGATATGTCGATAGGCTTGACGCTCAAAATGATAAAAGATACTAAGTGATATAAACATAACGAACTGTGTACCATGTGGGTAACATACCAACGGCGTATGATTTTATGGTCTTAAATCTTGCGTTGATAGATAGCCAACATCTGAGGTTTCGGGTCTTTATATTGTTGAATCATCCGGGGATATCTTGGCTGTCCTTCTGTTCAGAACTAAAATTGTACATGACCCCAGGAAAGAAAGTCACTTGGAATTAGCTCATTTCTATTTGAATGTCTGTATGTTGTCCCGATACACACAATTTTGATCTGATTCTGAAATCTTCTCTGAAAAAGTCGTGTACCTCCTCTGCTGCATCCAGATATATGCTGACCTGGAGGTGCTAGGCAACGACAGCTTCTGCTGCATCCAGATACATGCTGACCTAGCTGTACGTTGTCGCGCTATAGATCTAATACACCCGAAAGAGGCCCTCTAGTGCCCAAAAGAAACCCAAGAAACCTATATCAAACTGAGAAAAACTCATTTGATCTGTATATTATATCATCTCTGCAAAAGATCTATTCTGTTCTTTTCTCAACCTATTCCCAGTTAAGATTTCAGAAATCTGGATTGGACTTGTGAAATATGTGGTAGGGAAGATACTTGCATGATAGAGTGTGCTGTATATATTTCCAGGATTTGATTAGTATTTATTTGGGTGTTCATTGTTAAGAAATCAAAACATGATAAAACAGATTATATGCAGACCTAGACTCAGTCAGGATATCTTAAAGGATGACATCAGTATACTCACCTGCTACGATGAATCGTTGTGCTTACCTTGATCGCGGGGGTATGCCTTGGAATGGGACACACGGGTATAATAGTATAATATTACCTAAAGCATATCACGAAGTTGAAAAATTGAAAGTTGAGCGTTAAAGTTTAAGTGGACAAACATATTGGCAATCGCATAGACCAGTTTGATTAGGCTCGTACTGAAAAGTGTTCCTTAGTCTGCCTAAGAACGAATTTTGATCCCAATGCAATTGTAATTGTATATTATGGTAGTTGTTTATATTTTGAGTTTTTATTTGTTTTTAGTTCTTAAATTAAAAAAAAATAAAAAAAAAAATCGAAAAATCAAAAAATCAAAAAATCCAAAAATAGAGTGCTTATTTGTTTTTCTTAAAATTAAAAAATATAATCGTTCTTGAAGATTTGACTGATCATCAAAAGTTGAAAGAATTTAAATTGTGAAATTTGATGTACCTAGTGTTCATGTGGTACTCTCCCTGTTGCATAAGAAATGTTTGCTTATGAGTTTGTGAGTATGTGCAGAACTTGATTTCAATCAAGAACAGGGATTGTTGAAGACTGAGATGCTGTTAGCTGTTGACGAAGCATGGAGCAGCACAACAACAAGATGTACCTGAGTCAGAAGAATCGGATACGCAACGCCGTCTGACAGTGAAAGTACATTTGAAGAAGTACCGTGAACCTGCTTGAAAGACAAAGATTGAAGAAGAAAAGAGCTGCTGAGAATCCTCCTCTCACATTCTTTTTGACAAGATTTTCAAGCGAATGCTGATCGTGATCCTGATATGAAGCTAACCACAAAATCTGAAGAAAGAGACCCAGTGCTGAGAGTTCAGAAGTCAAGAACTTCCACAACATCTGCAGCATAGCGACAGCCATAGACTACGTTGAAGACGTTGCTGATTTCAAGTATGAAGACAATTTGATGGCATCAGTCTAGGGGGAGATTGTTAGGCCCTAAAGTGTGAGACTGACGCATCAAATTAATACAACGGGCTATGGTTACGAACTGGGCTTTACTGGGTTAGTTTATGTTAGGTTGTGGACCTTTATAGGTCATTTGGGCCAAGCTTTAGGCCATGTGGGCCAAGCAGGCCCAAGGGAAGCCCATGTAGGGAAGTGGGCTTGTCCATGTATATAAACAAGTTTTCAACTTGTTTTTAGGTTTGATGATCATTGTTACATTTTCTCTAGAGAGAGAGGCGATTTGGTGAAGAACACTTGTACTAGACGGTTTTGCTTTTCAAGTAATAGAATCGTGTGCAAGTGTTGAAAGTGATTCGGTATTGTTCTTTGATTTTCAGTTTTTTGTGTTTATCTTGAATCTCACCAAGTTTGGATTCCGCACAAACTTGGTGATTGTTTGATATCATTGAAAGATCCGGTTAAACGGGACTTACAAGTAATATAATATATATTTGGGTAAATTACTTTTTGAGTCCCTGTTTTTTATGGGTTTTAACTAATTGAGTCCAAAAGCAAAAAGTTTAACGACCTGAGTCCCTATAAGCATTTTCTTTAACCATTTGAGTCTAAATTTCTAACTCTATTAGAATTTTTTTGTTAAATTATGTTAAATGACCAAATTACCCCTATAATTAAAAAATAAATATCTCTCTCATTCTCTCTCTCTCTTTGGTTTTCTCCAGATAGTCTATCTCTCTCATTTCTAAACTCTAGATCTGCTCATCTCATCTTTCATTCTCTATATCTCAAAACCTAAACAACCTCCATCCCACCTCCACCATCAACACCACAGTCGCCACTGTACATCCACAGTCACCACCACCACTACACCGTCACCACCACAACACCCATCACCGCTACACGTCCACCATCAACACCACCGTCGCCACTGCACCTCCACCGTCACCACCATTACACCGTCACCACCACAACACCCACCACCGCTACACCGCCACCGTCACCACCATCACCACTACACCTCCATCAACACCTCCACCATCAACACCACAACACCCACCACCGCTACAGTGGATGATCAGATCTTTGGGGGTTTTGTTCTTCATTTGGTTTCTGACGAAATTAGGTGGTAATGGTTGCAAAATTAACTGAATTTATGAGGGATAAGTTGAAGGAATAATAAAAAGATTACAAATGTTGGATGTGTGAAGAAGATGATGATACCAGGTGAGGGGTAGATGGCTGTAGCAAGATCTTGAAGAAGGAAGGATACCGTCGATGAGCCATTTAAAGTTTGCACAAATTCAAGAGTGGGTATAGTATTGATTGTATGCCATCTTTTCTCTATTTGATGAACAATTTGGAATTGAATTGGGTGTTTATATTTCTTCATACTGGAGAATAAAATGATACAATTCAGTGATATTTTGAGTTGAAATAGAGAAAATCATGCTCAAACACATCAATTAATTACCTCTTGTGTCTCTGTTCTGCAATTTTGCTTTAAACCAGTTAGTTACATTTGATTGCTTCAATATTGGCTTAATGAAAATCTGTTCTTCATTGCTTCAATCAATTGAACTTGTTCTTTATCGATTTGTTAATTGATTATTTGATTTAGTGATAAAGTGATTACTTGAAAGTTTGATACTTGATTTGTTGATGACTAGGATTAAACAGAGTTAGAAATTTGTTGATAATAATAATAATAATAATAATAATAATAATAATAATAATAATAATAATAATAATACAGGGGTATTTTAGTCTTTTAATGAAAAACTAACAGAAAATTTAAACAAAGTTAGAAATTTGGACTCAAATGGTTAAAGAAAATGCTTATAGGGACTCAGGTTGTTAAACTTTTTGCTTTTGGACTCAACTAGTTAAAACTTATAAAAAACAGGGACTCAAAAAGTAATTTACCCTATATATTTTATTCAACATATACAAAGAAGGGAATAGTATCACCCTGTCATTGGTTCAAATGGGCGGCCGCCCCTCCCCTATTGGACCAACCAATTTATTATTTTATACACACTTTAAAATTACGTTCTTTCCCTGGAATAGTGCTTCTCTGCCATTGGTTCAAATAGGCGGCGAGCTATACACACTTTAAAATTACGTTCTTTCCCTGGAATAGTGCTTCTCTGCCATTGGTTCAAATAGGCGGCGAGCAATACTCATTGGATCAACCAGTTTATTATCTTATATCCACTTTAAAATTACGTTTTTGCCCACAGTTAAAAAATACGGTTTTGCCTCAATTTCAAAATACATTTACCCTTTTGCCCCGAGCTAAAAAATACGATTTCGCCCTCGGTAAAAAAAATTATGTTTTTACCCTCAGCCAAAATTACGTTCTCGCCTCAGTTCAAAATAAAATTTTGTTTTTCCCCCCGGCTCAAAATTACGATTTCACACCAGTTTATTATTTTATACCCACTTTAAAATTACGGGTTTGCCCACAATTTAAAATTACGTATTTGCCCCATAGTTCAAAATAAGTTTATGCTTTTGCCCCAGCTAAAATTTACGAATTTCCCCTCGGTTCAAAATTACGATATCACCTTCAATTCAAAATTACGTTTTTGCCCCCAGTGCAAAATAAAAATATGGTTTTCCCCTAGCTAAAAATTAGGATTTTACCCCTATTGGACCAACCAGTGTATTATTTTATACACACTTTAAAATTACGTTCTTTCCCTGGAATAGTGCTTCCCTGCCATTGGTTCAAATAGGCGGCGAGCAATACCCATTGGACCAACCAGTTTATTATCTTATATCCACTTTAAAATTATGTTTTTGCCCACAGTTTAAAAATACGGTTTTGCCTCAACTTCAAAATACATTTACCCTTTTGCCCGAGCTAAAAAATACGATTTCGCCCTCGGTAAAAAATTATGCTTTTACCATCAGCCAAAATTACGTTCTCGCCTCAGTTCAAAATAAAATTTTGTTTTCCCCTCGGCTCAAAATTACGATTTCACACCAGTTTATTATTTTATACCTACTTTAAAATTACGGTTTTGCCCACAATTTAAAATTACGTATTTGCCCCATAGTTCAAAATAAGTTTATGCTCTTGTCCCAGCTAAAATTTACGAATTTCCCCTCGGTTCAAAATTACGATATCACCCTCAATTCAAAATTACGTTTTTGCCTCCAGTGCAAAATAAAAATATGGTTTTCCCCTAGCTAAAAATTAGGATTTTACCCTCGGGAAAAAAATTGATTTTTTCCCCAAGTAAAAAAAAATATGACTTTGCCCTCAGCTAAAAATCGTGTCAAAGAGCTGCCTAACCAGGGGCGGACCTACCTTAGGGGAAGGGCCCCTATCTTAGGGGAAGGGGTAGCCTCCGCTACCGCTTGACGCTCCGGCGGTAGTATAAATTTTGGAAAAATTTGACCTTTTTTGACGTTTTTTTCGATTTCGTTACCACTTTTTCATAAAACGTTACCGCTACGAAGATTTTCTAGATCCGCCACTGTGCCTAACACTCTTTTTACTTTTTATTTCTAGCAAAACTATAATACTGTTTTTTTCAATTGGTTGAGAATTATTCGGCCATCGCCCCGCAACGCGGGTGGGGCATCACCTAGTTTCCTTATAAGTAGAACAAGAGTATTTGCGTGTTGGGCATAAGAAATAGAAGAACGGATCAAAAAGTAGAACAAGAGTATTTGGGTGCTGTTTCGATCAACTATTTTGAGGTTAGTTTTTCACTCGCTTCTTTAAATTTATGAAGTAGTGATGGTTTATCTGTTTTTTTAAGTCGATTGATCCCCATATTTTATATTATTCCGAATGGTTACAGTGGTGGTTTTCTTGGTTCGAACAGAGGTTGCTTTTGATGATTCTTGAAAGTCGTATGATGTTTGAAAGTAATTATAATTTAGTTTGCATCTTGATTTTAGTAATGAATCGGTTGTTAAAATGTCTGAAGCCGATGGGGTTTGACCCCCAACAGGTAAAGAAGATGTTATACCATAGTTTGACTTTTCTAAGAAAGTCAAATTCTGGTTTTAAATCTGATCAAATCCGTAACTGAATCTTGTTTATCAAACGGATCACTTGAAATCAGATACACATATCGTTATTCATTAGGTCCCAAGATCACCATTCTGTAACTTGGTTCAATTGTTTGACTTTCACAAAGTCAAACTTTTGCATTTGAAATCAGATACACATATCTTACTAACCCTGGTAATTAAGCTGTAACGTGTGATTACCAGCTTATTACATATAATAAAATACACTCTTATGGGTTAAAAGCGTGATCTGTTGTTTCTTTGCAGTTATCTTCCAAAAACATAAAGCATAACTCCAATGGCGGCGTCTTCTTCAGCATCATTTGTTAAGGAGAGTTTTCAGTATGATGTGTTTTTGAGTTTTAGTGGAGAAGACACTCGTAAGAACTTTGTGGATCACCTTTATGATGCTCTTCAGCGACACGGTATTCACACTTTCAAGGACGACGAGAGACTCAGACAAGGAAAAAGCATCAATAACCAGCTTTTGAAATCTATTGAAGAGTCGAAGTTGTTCATCATAGTTTTCTCAAAGAAATATGCATCTTCGTCTTGGTGCTTAAATGAACTTGTAAAGATTATGGAATGCCAAAAGTCAAACGATCAGATTGCTTACCCTGTTTTTTACGATGTGGATCCGTCTGACGTTCGCAAACAACGTGGACCGGTCGGAGAAGCTCTTGCCAAACATACCAATATAGAGATCGGGAAATGGAGAGAAGCTCTAACAGAAGCAGCCAATCTGTCCGGTTGGGATTTACGGAACACTGCCGATGGGTAATTTCTTTCATCATTTCTCTATGAAACTATTCATTCTTTTTTAGTTTCTTTCTTATTTTGAGGAAAGCTCAAGCATTGATGCTACTGATATGCTATTATGTCTTACACTTGGTATCTTGACCTGAAATATAACTTTTTGTGTGGGATCTTGAGTTAGCTAACTGAATCTTCTATAATTCATAGGCATGAAGCCAAAGTCATCAAGTTAATAATTGCGCGGATCTCACTTGAGTTACGACCCATTAATGTGAACCTTGATGATAAATTACTAGGCATGGAACCCCGGCTACAGGACCTTGAGAAGTCTTTAGATATCGCGTCGAACGAGGTTCACATGATAGGGATCAAGGGGACGGGAGGTGCTGGTAAGACTACACTAGCCAGAGCTGTGTTTGATAGAATATCAGTTCACTTTGAAGCTAAAAGCTTTGTTGAGAATGTCAGGGAAGTTTCAAAAGCATCGTTGTCCGGTTTGTTGTCATTGCAAAGAAAGATCCTTTCAGATTTGCTAAATGATCAAGGCAACAACGTAGGTAGTGTCCATGATGGGACAAAAATGTTGAAAACAAAGATGCGTGGTAGAAAAGTCCTTTTGGTTTTAGATGATGTGGATCATCAAGAGCAACTTGAGGCATTAGCTGGTGATCTTAATTGGTTCAAGCCTGGAAGTAGAATTATCATTACAACAAGAGATGAGCAAGTCTTGATAGCACATAGAGTGAAATCGATTCGTGATGTCACCCTATTATCAAATGAGGAAGCGATTGGCCTATTTTGTAAGCACGCATTTGGGAAAGATCTTCCAATTCAAGAGTATAAAAAGGAATCACTACAAGTTGTACAATATGCTGCTGGCCTACCTTTAACAAACAAAGTTTTGGGTTCATTTTTGTGTGGTAAAGACAAGCATGAATGGATAGACGCATTAGCAAGACTCAAAAGAATTCCGTTGAAAGAGACTCTTGCAAAACTGGAATTAAGCTATGAAAGTCTGGAGGATGATTACAAGGAAATATTCCTCGATGTTGCATGCATATTGAAGGGGTGGGAGAAAAACAAAGCAATTAGTATGCTTGAAAGTTGTGGATTTCAGGCTAGAATTGGTTTACTAGTTCTTGAGCAGAGATCTCTAATAACTTTTCATGATTATGGTTTTGGCCCTTACTTGAGCATGCATGACCATATTGAAGAAATGGGCAAGAATATCGTACGTCGTTTGCACCCAGATGAGCCCAACAAACACAGCAGATTATGGATTCAGGAAGAAATTGAAAATGTATTGGATACTGACTTGGTAAGAATCAGATTTACTTGTAACATATAGATGAGACAAACACATTTTTTTTACTTATGACATGAACTATTGTTGAATTACAGGGTTCCGAATCGACAAGGTGTATACGTCTAAAGCTCACCCCTAATATTGTTTTGGAAAATCTTGGAAACATGAAGAATCTAAGATGCCTTATTGTGGATCATATAGATAATGATTGTGATGACTTTGTGGAGATTGATGAAGTTGGTCAATACTTTCCAAATGCATTACGATACTTGAAATGGCACAATTACCCTCATTGGTGTTTACCCAAAACCTTTCAAGCAAATAATCTTGTTGAGCTTGACCTGTCTTGCAGCAAAATCGAACAACTTTGGGTGGGGAGTGAGGTAGGATGATTGATTAATAATTTTAATTTATTTATTGATCAGTTATTAGTATATTACATTCTTTTTGGTGTGATATTAGGTTCTTAAGAAGCTCAAATCCATTACACTGTCCCGCTCAAAGTTGAAGACCCTTGATCTTGGGTTGATTCCGAATCTTCTGAGGTTAGATCTTTCATTTTGTGATGATTTGGTAGAACTTCATGTGCCAGTTGGATGTTTAAAAAGGCTTACGTACCTAAACCTTGAGGATTGTAAGAGGTTGAAATCTGTTTCATTTATCAAGGATTTGGAATCACTTGTGGTTCTTATTGTAAGCTCCTTACATCTAAAGAAGTTCCAGGATATAATCCTGTGCCACTCCAACAGTAATCTGCAAGAGCTTTGTTTTAATGGCAATGATATAGAAAACCTGCCTTCATCAATTGGAAATCTTCATAAGCTTGTTAATCTATCATTCAGTTGGTGCAGAAAACTCAAAAGTCTTCCAGGAAGCATTTGTAGTTTACAACATTTAAGAGTTCTTAACCTTCGATATAGTGGCATAGAGGAATTGCCTGAGGACATTGGCCAGTTGGAGTGTTTAGAAGAGCTAGATTTAAGTGATTCAGAAATTAAACATCTCCCAGATAGCATTTGTAAGTTGAAACATCTTAAAACTCTCCTTCTAGGTAGTTGTAAAGTTTGTAAGTTACCCGAGAATTTTGGTCAAATAGATTCATTAAAAAAACTAGATCTAGGATGTTGCAAGATAAGAGATATTCCACCCAGCATCTGTAAGCTAAAGCATCTCGAATATCTTAACCTTTATGCATGTTCTGAACTTGAGAAATTATCAGAGAACCTAGGAGATTTAGAAAGTTTGAATAGACTAAGTGTAAGATCAACCAAGATAAGAGATGTTCCATCCAGCATCTGTAAGCTCAAGCATCTCAAATATCTTGACCTTTCTTATTGTTCTGAACTTGAGAAATTACCAGAGAACCTAGGAGATTTGGAAAGTTTGAACGAACTAGGGGTAACATCAACCAAGATAAGAGATGTTCCATCCAGCATCTGTAAGCTAAAGCATCTCAAATATCTTCACCTTTCGAATTGTTCTGGACTTGAGAAACTACCGCAGAACCTAGGAGAATTAGAATGTTTGGAATATTTAAATCTAGTGAATACTCCTATAAGTCATCTTCCCGATAGCATTTCTTTGTTGAAAGGTCTTTATATTAAAGGATACAAAAGAAGGATTGATCCAGATGCAATTCTATTTCAAGAACAACATATTACATTTGCTCCCAAAAGGAGAAGGGCAAATACTGAAGCAAAAACAAGCGATGCAGGTTTTTGTTGAAATATATAATGTTATAAACTCACTGAATAGCATATATTCTAGTGAGAGAGGTATTTGAAATATATTTATGGTTTTGTAGGTGACAAGGTTAAAGAACGAAAGATGGAGGATCACTAATGAGACTTTGTGAAAGACTAGAGCGGGGAACAAGTGGAAGCTGGATGGGCATATTGAAACTAGTCTTAAATCCGTGTTCAAAACATATAATCATTCTACTGTTGACATTTGTAGTGATTTGCAACCAGTTTTGGAAACGATTTGAAGGATGAATCATTTTATAATGAGACATGAATCATGAAAACAAGGTGTAGGTCCGGCTAGGGGAGGATCTAGTCGCCTAATCCTTGTGTACAAACCAACCCGGTTGTGCGGAATCCAACCGAGAAAGGCAAACCGAGATAGAACAAGCAAATGCACGACACCCAATATTCACCGATTAACACCACTTGTATTAATACGAATGAAAGGTCCAGTTACAAGCTCAATGTTTACAGATGTACTCTATAAACTCTCTCAAACGTGTGTGTGTGCTGTCCAACAGAATGCTCTAAGTGTTCTCCTCTTTCTCCTCTCTGTCTCCCCAATGTTCTCCCAAATGAACACAACACACTACATGAGTATATATACTCAACACAGCTCGTATGGTCGAAGGATAAGGTAATCTGGTCGAAGGATCATCTATCGACCAGAAATCTACCGAAGGATCCATACATACCTCGAAGGATGATATATCCTTCGAGGTCCATATGTATCCATCGAAGGTTATCTTTCGAGGTCATCGAAGGATCTAAACTATCCTTCGATGCCTCATCCTTCGACACACACAAATAACAAACAATGTGCTAACTGTTTGGCCAAGTCAAACCGGAGGATGGTTGACTTGGTCAAACTTACATCGAACGCACATGTTGGTGCACACATCTGTCGTCTTCGTCTTACATCGAGTCTTGGGTTCGTTGTAGTTCGGAACCAGAATGATGTCATCATTCTTAATGATGACATCATCCAAATGACATCATGCTTACATCATCTACAAACTCACGTGAAGATTATAATCAGATTGCATGATCATCACATAAGACAAAGTATATATGTGTATTAGATGATAAATTCGGTCAAAGTGTTTCATTGTGATAGGACCGCTCATGTGTTAGATCAGGTTCGCTTTTATGTCATTGTTTAGTCTGGTCCGCTCATAGGGTAGTGTCTGGTTCACTTTTGTGTCAATAGTCTGGTTCGCTTTTGTATCATGTCATATAAGCGAACCAGCCATGTCTATATATAGGTGATAAGAGCGATCCTCACACATAGTTCTAGGTGATTGTCTTCCGGTGAGCCACGAAGTGCTGCCGAAGTGTCGACAGGTTGTAAACATCTTCTATATCAATAATATCGACAGTTAAAAAGTGTATACGTGCTGAATTACATCGAAACACTTGTTTCCGCCTCTTGTTTTGGTGAAAAACTCTTCTACACGACTCATTCAGGTCGGAATTCGATCCTACAATTGGTATCAGAGCCAGTGAAGAAGAGTTTTATACAATTCAGCCGAAATTTCTGTTTCTACACCTTTCTTTTTCGAAAAACAAAAAATTTTACGGTCAAAATCGGCCAAATTTCACATATATTGTGCGTAAACATGTTTTGATCAATCCTTGAAAGTTTCAAAGCTTGAATCGACCTAAAACATCGGATTTTTGAAGGTTCGCTCATACGAACTCGTGATTTTGATGATGTCATCAGCTGGTTCGCTCATCTGGTCCGCTTATTCGAACATTCTGGTCCGCTCTTAGTGACATTCGAGGTCCGCTTTTAGTGACAGTTGAGGTCCGCTCTTAGTGACACTTAGGAATTCATGTGATTGTTCATCGAGTATTGTGAAACATTAAACGAGGATGTCAGGTTGTGTCGGATAATCAGAATTGCATGTGATGTGAGAATTGATTTCATCGAAATGTCATACATTGTCGGCTGATATTCACATGATCTTGGACATTAAAACTTTGTGCAGATAAGTCATACAATCTGTTAGTTTGCATGTGAATGATTCAGTCATGTTCTAATTGAGAAATGAAATCATGAGTTATGTGTCAGTTGAGTAGGACATGAGTAGTGTCGGCTATTGAGGAGTTTATTCAATTGTGTGTATATGACTATATCATGCTTGCATGTGTTTGTGTCAGTAATATTCGAGTTCATGTGATATTCATCGATTGAATCATGTGATAATTCATATTGTCAGCCCACGTGTTTGTTTTTAGTGCACTGGTTCATTATATCAACATTGTTTAAAAAATAATAGACAAAAGTGTATTGTGTACTAAAAACTGTTTGAAAATGCATTAGGTTGTGTGATTACTATTTTTTTCATGTGAGAGTGTTAGTACATGTATTTTCATTGATAAAATCATTTCAGTAATGATAGTTTGAGTAGTTACGGCCCAATCATAGTGAAGTAATATAAACAATTATCAGTTCAGTGGATTTTGAGGCCCAATGATATGTTGTTTTAAAATGATGGACAAATAAATAATTGTGAAAGATATAGTTGTCTGTCCATGTGATTAAGATAAAGGGGTTCAATCCAAGAGTTGTGATTAAAAGTTTTATTAAATAATTGTGTTCAACAGTAGCCCATGTGAATAATCTCGGCCCAAGTTATAAGTTCACGGCCCATCATAGTTGAAGTGTTATTGAATCTTAAAGGTCAAATTGATTGTGTTCAACATACGTACATTCGACAGTCAGGTTGTTTCGTGTGATCAAGTTGCGTGAAAATTGTTCATTTCGCACGGTTCGGAGTTCAAAGGTGTCAAAAAGTCATTCGAGTCATTCAGTTCACACAATTGGTCAAAGTTCAGTCCGCACAGTGTGTCAACCTTCAATCCGCTCAAAATTGTCACCAGTTCGAGTAACAGTTTCTTTCAGATAATAGATAAACATTTAAAACTGATTGTGTGTTTGTTGTATTTGACAGGTAATCGACAGGTGATAAAGGTGTGTTACAAGGAGAACCAGTTCGTTTGAAAGTCATCATGGATACAGAGTTCTATAATGCGTTTGCAACACCGTCTGGTCCAGGTGCTATTGCTCAAGCTATGAGTTTAGAAAATGAGACGGGAACCACCCAAAAGCCCCCTAAATTGATGAGTATTGAAGAATACTACGGGTGGAAAGACAGATTCGAAAACTGGGTTCAGGCAAACTATCTTAGGTCATGGGAATGCATACTGAAGAAATATGTGTTGCCTCGAACAGAGTTGCAGGTTCTCAAAGAGTTATCAGAGTTTACCGATCAGGAACGTGTTATGTACAAAGCCGAAAAAATGATGATTAGTCTGTTGCAACAAGCTATCAAAGAAGACATTTTCATTCTGTTACAGCATGACAAAACTGCAAAGTCAATTTGGGATGCACTTAAAGTCAAATTTGAGGGTAGCGAGAACATGATAAAGAGCAAAAAGGCGTTACTAAAGAAAGAGTTTGATCTGTTCAGTAGTTTACCAGGTGAAGACACAAAGACGCTGATTGAGAGATACTGTCACCTAGTGCGATCAATGTCGATGTTGAGCATTACCAAAGATCGTGAAGAGTGGGTAGACAAGCTTGCTGATGCATTACCTCAGAAAGAGTGGGGAACTTATTTGATGATTCTGAAAAACACGGGTGTTTATGATGGGTTGACAATATCTCAGTTTATTGAAAAGATCGAAAGCCAGGATCTGAAGCAACAGAAGATAGCTAGGATGAACAGTCCGAGTGGTCAACAGGATATTAAAATGTACTACAAAGGTAGCATTCCGGTTTCAGAATCTGAGAGAAGTCCGAAAATTCAGACTGCATTCAGTGCTGGGGATTCATCAGAAAAAGCTGATCAGGGTTCAGGCAAAAGCACCAGCGGATTCTCATCATTTCCGAGTGTTAATCCTAAAGAATCAAATTCAAGTTTTCAGTCACAAAGCACAAAAACAGGAAATGGCTACGTGATTCAATGTAACATCGCTCTAAATCTTCCAGAAGGTCAAAGCTTTTCAGAAGACACTGCTAAAGACCATATGGCTCTACTTGGTTCTGTGTTGTTATCGTATGAAGGTCTAGTTGCAGGTCGGATCGGAAATCCTATGCTCACCAAAGAGGATTACGATCAAATAGATGCCGAAGAGATGGAACTGATGGATATCAAATGGTGTCTAGCGAGTGTTCTTAGACGTGCTGAAAAGTTCAAAACAATTACCGGGAGAAATGATTTTCTTGATGCTCATGTATCTACTCTAGGTTTTGATAAATCTAAAGTTACTTGTTTTCGTTGCAGAGAGAAAGGCCATTTCAAGCGGGAGTGCAAAAACAGAGAAGCTAGTGGCGCTCAGAATCCGTTCGGAAAAGACGACTATTACCGGAAAGCCATTTATCAGCAGGTCGGTCAATCACAAGATTCACAGACAGCTCATGGTAGAAAGATTGAGGATTCCAAGAGAGCGTGTGCAGTAGATTTCAACTGGAACAACTACATATCTCCTGATAGCAAAGCCTGTTTAATTGATCAAGATGATGAACAATTACCTGAAGGTTTCAGCTGGGATATGTTCGTTGATGAAAAAGGAGAATATAAAGCTTTTATTGCTAAGATTGTTCGAGAACCAGACATGTTTGCTACTTGGATGAAGTCTATTGGAGTGACTGTAAAGAGTGTGGATGAAGAGTCTGTTGTTTCTGATGAAAGTTCAGAAAGTGCTTATGAAAGTTCACAGAGTGCAGATGAGAGTGTACAGAAGGATGTTACTTCAGAAAAGGAAGTTGTATTTGATCAAACACCATCAGATTCTGGTTTATCAGATGCTGATTCTGAAAAATCTGTACAGTTTGATAAATCACCAGTTGATAGTAGTAGTGATGATGAGGAAGAGAAACATATAAATGTTGCAAAATCTCATCTTTCTCCTGAAAATTTTCATTTCTATTTTGCAGATCGAATGGAGAAATTGAAGGAGAAACGAGCTGCTAAAGAACAACAACAGGAAATGAAGACTGAAAGTGTTGTTCAGAAAGAGAACATTGAAGGTGTTGTTAAGAAGATGATTGAAACTGAGAAGGTGAAAGAAGAAGAAAAAGTGATTGAAGTGATAAAGACAATTGAGATTGAGAAGATTGTTGAAGTTGTAAAGCCTTGCATAAAGTGTTTGGAAGCTTGCAAGGAATGTGCTGCAAAAGACGACATCATTGCTGAATATGAGAAGAAGAAAGAGCAGTTACTGTTCAACCTCAATTATGTGAAAGAATCTTATGATGTCTTGAACAAAACAGTAACTGGTCTTCAAAAGATAAATTCAGAAAGAGAACAAGCATTAACGATGATGAATGCTGTGATGATGACAAAGCAAAAAGCTATCAACTTTTATATCGAAGAGAGTGCTAAATGGAAGCAAGAGTTGGAGACAGAAAAGATTGAGAATGAGAGAATTAGACGTTTATTGCAAAGTTATTCTAGTTCTGATTATCTCATTGATCGTATTTACCCAACTGTTGCAGGTATGGAAGTTTTTCAAGACGAGAAGCCAATGAAAAAGAAAGATAGTGGTAAGAAATCGACTGTTAGCTATAACAAGTGTCCGCCTCCAATTTGGGAAGGGTATTCTCCTAGAAAACCAAACGAGGAGCAACTTGAAAAAGCAGTCAATATAAAGCTAAAAACCGACACAACTGACGTTTTACCAGATAACATTGATGTCACGTTTACTTCGTCCGATACTGATCATGAGTCTGAGTTAATAAAAAAGGTGGTCGATCAGGTGTTGGATACTGAGGAGGAGTCCGAGTCAAAGTTTGAGTCTGGAGGGTCAAATTCGTCAGTCAACAGTCCAAAGTCATCGGTCAAAAAGGCTTACAGTAAAGAGTTTTTGTTATCAAAAGCAAATTTGGATGATGAAGCATTTGAAGTTGCATACACTTTAAATGATTCGGACAAATTATACTTTGACAAAGAGTTTCCAATAAGAAGTGTTCGTTTTGACATGATCAAAAAGGTTTTCAAAATGACAGAAATTAATATTTCTGAAATAAAAGATTTAAATCTTACTGAAAAACCTAAAAAGTACACTTCAAGAGTTCAACAACGTCTAAACAAGAAAAAGGGTTACAATTCTGGTTCTGGTTTTCAAAAGAAATCAAACCAAAATCGTAGCTACAAAAAGAAAGGTCTTGGATTTATTCCACCAGAAAATCATAAAAATTTGAAAAATTCTAAAACAAAAACAGATTTTGTGTCAGGTGGACTTGCAGAAGAGGAACAGAAGAAACCATTCTGGAGACAGTCAAATCAAGAATTTCTTGCTGAAAAGAAAAAGAATGGAACTGAAGTGTTTTATCAAAGAGAGACTCGTACCTGTTACAAATGCAATGAAGCTGGTCATATTGCATGGAACTGTCCGAAAAATGCCAAGACAAAACAGGGAGTTTCTAGGAAACTGAAAGAAATAGTTGTTGATATTGAATCACCAACTGAAAAATTTAAAATTTTTGAAAACTCAACTTATGAGGTTGGTGAGTGTTCTAAAAAGAATTTTTATAAAAAGAAAGAGAATGACAATCAAGTGTGGGTTGTTAAGAAAGTTGATGAGAAAGTCGGCGATGAATCTGGTTCAACAAAGTCAGAAGAGCCACAGGTTGAGGTGAAAATTTCAGTGAATGATGATGAGTTTCCATCACTGAAATTTGAAGAAGTTAAACAGAAAGTTGGTAAGGTTGATATCTCGAATCAGTTTTACACAGAGAAAACTAAGTTTAATGTCGAGAAAACATTCAATGGAAGTGTTAAGAAAATTTTTGGGAAAATGTTGAATGGGAAAGTTAAGGGGGTTAAAGAATTTTATGCAACTAAAAAGGCAACTTACAACCCTACTGTGCAAGAACTGAAAGCCATCAAGTCTGAGAAGACTTGGATGGAAGTTTGTTTCCCTTGAAGTCTTAGGACTTTGCCGGAGATCCCAAGTTTGTAATCGCGGATCAGGAATCGGCATCTTTCTTGAAAATCGATGATTGTGAATGAATCTTATATAGTTTAAATTTTTACAGGATAAGTGTGAATTGCCGGAGCTTCCAGATTGGTAAGTGTGAAGCAGGAATCGGCATCTTGATTAGTAAAATGGTTTGTGTAGATGTTTTATTCCTACATGTGGTTATATGTTTTGGATATTCTTACAAGTGGTGAGAGGTTGATTCTGACAAAGTAATTACTCAAGGTCATTAGTTTGAACTTGATGTAATACTTATACAAGTGGTTAAAAGTAGACAATGTGATGAACCACACCCCGAAGCTACAAATGGTTTAAAATCAACAAAACGTATTTTCCGGACAAATCATTTTGGTTAAAACAAACTTAAGTGTTTTGAAATCATAATGAGAAAATAGTTTTGTGAAAGGGGGAGTTCTGATTGTTTATGCCAAGTGGATGGCGATTTGAAGCGATTCGATATCGGTTGTCAAGTTTTTTGTACAGTTTGATTTCAAATTTTATTTTAAATGTGTTTGCATTTTAGGGGGAGTAGAAAATTTCAGAAAATCCAAAAACATTAGAAAATTTGAAAAAGGCAAAAACATGATAAAATCAAAAATGAGTTTTAGTGTCAAAGAAGAGGAAATGATAGTACATCAGTAGACAGTCACAGTATGCTAAAGAAATGTAATGTTTTAATAGCGTTAAACAGTCTCACTGATGATATGCCGATAGGTTTTTACACATTTAGTAAACTTTTTCGGGATATAAACTAAATTTCAAACTTGCTTATTTCGTGGGGAACACTACTTGGATATATAGGTAACCCCTGAAATCTCGTTTGAAAGGTCCCTTATTCTGAGATACTAGGTCTTTATGCTCAGTGATATCTGGGGTATTATCCCGGGACTTCTGATTTTGCGGAAGCAATGGCCTAGTCCCCGGAGAATACTTTCCGCATGCTTGAAATATAGCGCAGCCCTCAGCAAATTGATGAAACAATAAAATTGATAGTCATTGCTGTTGTAATGCAAAAGATCCTCTAAAGGGGACATACCAAAAGTCGAAGCCGTCATCTCTCTGCGTATCGAAAGATCGACCTGAGCTCTCACGGCCCTCGCAAATTAACCCCTTACAGATATCATCTGTGGTATACTCACCTGTAAGACTGAATATTGGGATCTGGATACGGGAGTATATTCAAGAGGTGGGACACATGAATGAGTTTAAGTTCTTAAAACACCTAACTCATATCCTGAATTAGTTGAAATTTGTGTGAGAATTTAAGTGGATCAGTATATCGGCAATCTAAGTGAATTGTTTAATTCTTAATGTGTATCTAAGCTCAACGGTACTTGTGACTTGTCAAAAACTGATATGATCCTCTTACACAAAACTCACAAAAATATTGTCTGTAAATTTTTATTTTTTTTCATTTCTTTTCACTCAAAATTTCAAAAAGATTTTCGGTGTGTTTTAGCATAAATTTTTGAAAAAGTCAAAAATATTTTAGACAACTGATGTTGGAAAGCTGATTTTCAAAATTCCGAGTGCTAAACATGATGACATTGTTGTGAGGGGGAGTGTATCTTAAATGTCAAAATATGTTTTTAAATCAACAAATGGTTCATCATGTATGTGATCTGAGGAAGAGTGATTGTTGGTGCATATATTTACATTGAATTGTTAAATACGTAAAATTTACTTTTAGGTAGAGTGTGTTTGTGCAGGTTTAAATATGAGCTGGATTGATGATCCTGAGATGGATGATAGTCAGGTTGCGATCTTGGAACAACCTCAGAAAGAATCAGCCAGATTACGATCCTGAAGCAGATGATGCTGAAGAACTAACGGAATGCCAGCACATTGCAAGGGGGAGTCTGTTAATTTTGAGAGAAAGAATGAAGCTCAAAGACTGATCAAGACTGAAGATGCAAAGACTCAACATGTAAGACTCGTCAACATCTGAGGGGGAGTCTGTTGGTGCACACATCTGTCGTCTTCGTCTTACATCGAGTCTTGGGTTCGTTGTAGTTCGGAACCAGAATGATGTCATCATTCTTAATGATGACATCATCCAAATGACATCATGCTTACATCATCTACAAACTCACGTGAAGATTATAATCAGATTGCATGATCATCACATAAGACAAAAGTATATATGTGTATTAGATGATAAATTCGGTCAAAGTGTTTCATTGTGATAGGACCGCTCATGTGTTAGATCAGGTTCGCTTTTATGTCATTGTTTAGTCTGGTCCGCTCATAGGGTAGTGTCTGGTTCGCTTTTGTGTCAATAGTCTGGTTCGCTTTTGTATCATGTCATATAAGCGAACCAGCCATGTCTATATATAGGTGATAAGAGCGATCCTCACACATAGTTCTAGGTGATTGTCTTCCGGTGAGCCACGAAGTGCTGCCGAAGTGTCGACAGGTTGTAAACGTCTTCTATATCAATAATATCGACAGTTAAAAAGTGTATACGTGCTGAATTACATCGAAACACTTGTTTCCGCCTCTTGTTTTGGTGAAAAACTCTTCTACACGACTCATTCAGGTCGGAATTCGATCCTACAGCACATAACAAACCTAAGACGTAACTCAGACTAACACAAGACATCGTTTTGTATCATGACAAAATACAGACAAAGTACAGACACAAGTGCACCAACAAAAACCCCTTTGGCTGTATCTTTGTCTCGATCTTCGTGTCTTCGAGTCGAAACCAAGTCGAACTGAGCTGAGTTGAACCGAGCCGAGTCGTGTCCACAAAATATGTATCAACAAACTCCCCCTTGGACGCTACTCGTGAGGTTCAACTTCCATGTCTTCCACGTCGGAGGATCTTCAAAGTCTTCACGTGTCGTAAGTAGAAAGTGTATCAACAAACTCCCCTTTTTGTTTAGGTAGTGTGTCAATAAACTCCCCCTTAGATTGAACTCTCCATTGAGTCATGCTTGTGAATCTTTTGACTTGTCAATTTTTTTAGATCCTTGTGGTGTTGATGAAGGGTCAGCGGCAACTCGATCATTTTATCCTTTGAGTGCCTCCACTTCGTGTCTTCATTCCAAAGCGTGTCATCGAACATGTTCTCCTCGCCTTTAGCATCTGCACATGCAAGAAAGCTAAACGCATAATGAGAAACAACTGCTTGGAATATAGTTAAACATTTAAACAAACGACACATATGAGATCAAATCTCAATCAAACACCGACCGACGATATTTTGAAAGTTTAGAAAAATATTCAATTTTAATCCTTTAACTTTCAAAACTTGTTAACTTCGACCATTTATGAAGATGCAATTGTTTTCCGGCTTATGATCAGGATTTTGGGTAGGATAGACTCGAGTTCCAACATCAGTCAATCAAAAATAAACTAGAAGAAAAATCTTTTTGGATTTTATAAAGTTTATATTAAAACACACCTAAAATCTTTTTGAAATTTTTCATTTTTCAAATGTAAAGACGGAAAGCAATAAATAAATATATACAAGATGCATAAACTGAAAACAATAAATAAATATCTACAGACATTCTTTTTGCGAGTTTCGAGGGTAAGAGAATCATATCAGTGTACGGTCATGTCAAAACGCTCTTGTTGTTCAATTAGTTAACATTAAGATAAGCATCCTATAACGATTATCGGTATTGTTGTCCACATAAACTCAACTTATCATTTGTAATCATGGCGAGGGGATACGTTAAGGTATGATTTATACTTACCGACCGGTGTTCATCCACATCACGACACATTCCCGTATCAAGGTATGCACGAGGGTTCATCTTACCGGTGAGTATACCGATTATCATCTGTTTGACCGTATATGATGTGAGATTCTCACTTATTTTGATTGAAAACAAGCCCTATGTGATAGAATCACTTATTGATGAGGAACTTGATTTTCGATGCATGAGGGCACAGGAGCAAGTCCGTGAACAGGTCAGTACTTTCGTACAACAGAGAGACGAACTTGACTCCCGGATAAATGTGATATTTTATCACTTATTTGTTTGGACATGTGATTGTTTATCACTTATTGAGGTCGAATGCAATATGTACACGTATGTATGGTATCATGGAAGATCTAGACTTGCGTCCCCGTTATTTTTTTCGGTAAAAGATACAACCATGATACCCAGATGATAAGCAGCATAAAGACCGAATATCTCAGAACCTCGGCAATCTCTCAAACGAAATTTCGGTACCAAGACCATATGCCAATGAATGGTTCCCACCCAGTCTTCAGTCGATTTAAGTTTATATCACCCTGCACACTTTAAAATGATTGTGAGCCTACCGATACATCTTATATAGAGCTGCTTATCACTTTTTCATTTAAGGTTTAAAGAGGTTTAGACAGACCACTGATGTACTATCATTTTCTCTTTTGCTTGCCAGGAAACTCATTTTTGTTTTTCTATTGTTTTTATGCTTTTGAAATTTTTCGATGTTTTTGGATTTTTCAAATTTTGGATTTACTCCCCCTAAAATCAACAAACTAAGATAAAATTTAAAAACACAAAGGTATTTACAAAAATGACTTTCCGATGTTGGTTAACTCATGTTTTACCTCAATGCCGTTTACCAAAATTAATTTTTAATCTGAAAAGATTTATCGAATTTTTGAAAAATCAGTTGGCATGTCGGTTTGCAGTGTAGACCAAGACAACATTGTCTGGCCAAAGAGTGCTGTGAGATAATACAAATTCATAAAGCAGCTTAAATATCGACAAGTAAAGGAGAGATTAGAATTTTAAAACCGTATCCTGCAACTGCTTCGTGCATTGCAAGGAATCTGAGTGCTCTCCCAAACTGGATATCCACCCGGTGTGGATTTCAAAGTCGATTTTTGTAGCTACTAAGAAGTCTCTTGACAGCAACAAGATCATAAACCTTTGGGTCCGGCCGGTCTTCCACATTTTACCAGCGAAGGTTTTTGTCTTTCTCTTGAGAAGTAGTGTGCGGTTGTTCAACCCATGCCAAGGCATCCGCACACCCAGTTGGTTTGTTCAACAAACACATTTTCTTCGGTCACACCACGAAGAAATGTACACTGCACGTTCATCTTGTTGATTTTGAACTTCTGACGTGCTGCAGGTGCGTACATTTTACGTGAATCTATCCCGGGGACCCGATCAAAGCCTTTAACAGTCATACTTTTGGAATGATTTTCATTTTGTCGAAGCTTTTCAATCTCTTTCAACAGACACTTTGTTTCCCTTTTCATTTTCTTCTCTCCATCACAGGCAACAATTTCTTCTGTCGCCTATCTTGTGCATGGACGCTCCACTATCAACAATCTTGCGACTATCGAAAGTTCCTCCTGGAACATTCTGCACACTCACTTAGAGATTAGTTGTAGAGGGGGACCCAAGCCTTTGTGGACTTGGGTCGTCCTTGATCATCAAGGAAAGTGATTTCAATCACTTGATGATTAGGAAACAGAACCTGTGGTGCTCCCCCTGACTGAATTACCTGCTTTGGCTTCCAAGCTGTTTGTCCTTTACCAGTATTTAACTTTATTGTTTTAGCATTTACTGGTTTTACAGTTTCAGATTTTGCTTGTACAGGTTTTTCTTCTTTGACCTCTGATTTTAAGGCCTTTTCAATTACCTTTTGATTCTTTTGTTTTAACTTCTTTTCCCTTTCTTTCAAGACACGTGGGTCTTGTTTCGGGGAAACTGATCGTTTTTGGTAATCGATTTCTTGGGGAGCACTCGTTTTTGCCTTCAACTTTTGCAGGTATGGGCAGTATCTTACAATATGCCCAACTGTGCCACACTCAAAACACATTCTCCGCTCTACAAACCTCGGAGAAACATGTTGATGACCAGACGGAGAACCAGACCATGAACTTTGTGATCTAGATGTACTTGTACCTAAATCACATCCGTTGGTGTGTTGGGTGTAATTATTCTGATCATTTCGTTTTAAAATTCTAACTTGTTTTATAAAATCAATGTTAGATTTATCCTGAAATGTTTCAAGTTTGTCTGAACCCGTGGATTCAACAAAGTTCATTTTCGGTTCTCGTTTCTTAACAGGAGCTCTTTTGTTTTGCACCTTTTGCTGCTGAACTTTAGGTGCTTGAACATTCTTGTTCTGAGCCTTCTTTCCCTGTACCTTACCTTTTCCGGAATTAACTTGTTGTTTTCGCTCAATTGGTAGTTTTTGGTTTCCGTATTGTTTTCTAATTTGTTCACACGGAATTGGATCACATTGGGTGACGGTAACTTTGCCACTTTTGTTCCCCAAAAACTTATCAGTGCATCCTTCAAAAATTTGCTCAATTAAATCTTGATTTACATTTTTAATTGGAAAATCTTTGTTAGAGTAGATTTTGCTATCTCCTTTGAGCGTGTACAACAAGTTATTCCCTTCACTGCTAGAAACAAGGGACTCCATTGGTTTTGACATTTCAGTCTCACTCGGTTGCACTGGTGGATCACACAAGATGTGATTCTCAATTGGAATATCTGTTGTAACCGAGTTAGACTGCTGGTTCACAATTTCTTCAGATTCATCGTCCGAAGAATCAGTATCCTCAACAATGATAGGACTCTGTTCCTTAACACACGATGAATCCGTCACATTCTCAGATTCTGATTCTGATTGACCCGAGGATGATGTACCAGTTGTGAACCCGAGGCCTGCTGTAAAGTCATCTAGACCGAGTGGCACAGTAGGTTCAAAACGGGGCATATCCTCGTCATCAGGCAATTTGGAGTAATTGTGATTCATTGGGGGAGGACATGATTTGAATCCCATACACTTCTTATCCCCCTTTTTCTTTTGAACGTCAATGATGTGATCCAATACATAGCGGGAATTGGAATAACTTTCCAGTTTCTGCTTAATTGTCTCACATTCACATAGAGCTGTTGCTAACTCTACCATTTGTTTTTCAATTGTGTCAATAAGATCATTGTTAGCATGTTGTTTTCGCAAAACAGCCTTTTGTAATTCAGAAACATCATGTTTTAATGACGCAATTGTTTCTTTAAACTCCTTTTCATTTCTGGTTAAAAACAAGTTAGCTTCAGTTGCTTTAGAAAGATCTACAATCAATTCTTGATTGTGTTTGTGTGTGATTTCAAACTGACTTTCCTTTTCAGCATATTTAACCTTTAAACTATCACAATTTTCACAACTAACTACAGTGGGTTCTTTGACACATACCTGACTTGAGGAACTGTCGACATTAGCCATAAAGGCTGAATGGAAAGAAAAAGATCCATCTTCAGAGAAGAACTTAGCAAGCTTCTCGGAAGTTCCAGCAGATTTCTGGCAGAGAATAGATCTCCTCTTGCATAATACTTCAGCTTCAGCCAAAAGTTCATCAACCTTCAAATCTAAAGCATCACTTGATAAATCACCAGCATCAAGTGATTCCCCATCCATGTTCCCACTATAACCCGAACTATCTTCATCTTCTGAAGATTCACCAGCAGACACGGGTTCTACTACCTTCTCAATCACTTTAGCATAACATGCTGTTCCACCATTTGGAGCATCATTTCCCAACTGAAGCGACCAATCACAACCTTCATCTACTTGAACCACAAGTGCCTGGTTGGCATTTGATGGCCCTGCCTGGCTTTGGTTGTTGACAGGTATCAACGTACGAACATTGTTCCTGTTCTGGTTCTGCTGGTTGCCTTGATTTCTGAAGGGATTTTGGTTTCCATGCTGAGCTGGTCTTGTGCATTCCCTTTTGAAATGACCCCGTTCACCATAGTTAAAGCATGTTACAGCTTGCTTGTCGAACCCATACTTGGTGTCTTTCTTGCTTTCCAAGTTGGTTCTCCCCGTCCTTTCCATAAACTCCTTTGCTCTTCGAATTGCACTAGCAAGAGCCCATTTGATATCCATCATCTCAAACTCTTCTCTATCCACTTGCTGATAATCTTCATTGGTTAGATTGATATTCCCAATCTGACCTGCGATCAATCCACAATAAGCACTAACCAAGGTGTTCAACATCTCCATATGCTCCTTGGCTATTTCGACACTGACTTTGGAAAAGTTGGAAGTGTCTAATCTGACTGTGTTCGGATTGGAAGTGGCTTGAAAGTTTGAAGAGTTTCCATAAAATCCTTGCTGTTGCGGTTGTTGCTTCTGAGCTCTGCTTGGATCTAAGAAAGGCGGTGGTGTGAATTGCTGAGCTGTCGGTTGCACATACTGTTGTTGAGAAGAAGAATTTGGTCTTGGATACATCGAGTATGCTGAAGGATCAAACTGATCTGTTGTTGATGGTCCGGTGTTTGAGATGAAAGCTGTTTGAAGCTTCGCGTGTTGAGTAGCTGGTTTTTCTCCACTGATACCTCCTGCAATCCCAAAGTACATCTCTGGACTTTGAGGAGTTAGTGTTCTTTTTGCCTTAAGTTTTTCTTCTACATCCTTGTTCTCCAATTTTTGAATTAAATCATAAACGGTGATTGTGTCTAAAACACCATTTTCTTTGAGAATTTCAAGATAACTGCTCCACTTTGCTGGTAAGCTATCAGCAAATCTCTTCGTCATTTCTTGTGGAGTGGCAGTGACTCTAAAAGCAATCATCTCGCTCAACAAGTGATGGAACCTTGTAGATAACTCTGCCAAAGTCTCATTCTCCATACACGTGAATCCTTCAAACTCTTTCTTCAGTAAATCTTGCTTGATCTTTCTTGATTGAGCATTACCTTCACATCGTAACGTGAGCATATCCCACAAGCTTTTAGTAGTCGTGCAGTAAACAAACTGGTGGTAAATGTCTCTGTTAAGAGCTTGTGTGAGAATCATGAATGCTTTCTTTTCTAACTCAAATTTCTTCTTATCTTCATCAGACAGAGTGCTGTAAGTTTGTGGATTAGATCCTGCAACTTCCAACTCATTGTCAAATGCGGTGAAGAAGCACATCCATAGATCTTGACCTTGCCCCTGAACATAAGTTCTCAGCCTTTCTTTCCACCATCCCCAATCATTGATGTGATTTAACTTTGGCGGTTTTGTGCTTGTACCAGTTTCACTGTCGTTCTGCATCATAGATTGAATGCTGCTGCTTTGATTTGTGACCAATGCCCATTGATTTGCAGTTATCATTGCAGCTTGAGGTGGGGCAATAGCTCGCATCCATGCAGTTTTGTCGAAATCTGGCTCAGATTGCGTAGCTGATGATTGTGAAGATGTTAGAGTCCACGCGGTTGGATCCCACTGACTGTGCGTAGCTGATGATTGTGGAGTCGAAGTTATTTTAGTCCACGCGGTTGGATCCCACTGACCGTTTGTTCCCATTTTATAAAAATTAATATATTAAGTGAAAATTGATTTAAGATTTGAAAAATTAATTTTCACAAACTATGTTAAAATGTTGAAGAGAAACAAACAGCCGAAAGATCAAGGATCGAAAGACCTGAAATAACACAACTGAAAAACACAACTGTTAATCTGAATCAAATAAGGATCGAAAGATAAACACTTGTTCGAAAGATAGACACTTGTTCGAAGGATCAACAGTGTTCGAAAGATCACTGTTGAATTTTGAACAATGACTTCGAAAGATTCTCCAAGACGAAGGGTCCTTATCTTTCGAAATGTAACAGTAGCTTGAACAATATATCCTTCGAAAAGATTCCTTGGCTCGAAAGATAACTCACTGACTTCGAAAGATGTTCGAAGGATGGGTATCTGTCGAACCTCCTTGATCGAAAGATGATCTTTCGACTTCGAAGGATATCTTTCGATGAGCTCTGACACAGTTGACAAAAATGACAGGTTGGTGAAAAAGGTGACAAGTTGGTAGAAACTTTCGGCAGAAGGTATGTTCAGACCTTACTTTCTGCCAACCCAGATTTGGGTTGAATATTTTAACCAGTTGCCCCTTCCCAATGCACAAACAACTTTCAAAAATAATTAAACAAGATCAAAATATGTAAAACTTTGAAGAACACTTGAATATTATGAAGAACACAATGAGTTTTCTGGAAAAACTATGAGTTTTCCGGTGACCCGAAACTGCCGAACACGAGTTTTTGCTTGAAGCTTCACTCTAAACCCACTTATAACATGTGAAAATGATAAACAACAAGGTTTTTATAAGAACTTCCAGCAAAACATGCAGATTTTCGAAGTTTTAAACAGAAAATTTCCAGAAAATACAAGCTTCTAAAACCCGAAAAACAACCCGAAAACGCTCGGTTTTAACAAGGAGAAGAGCCAAGGCTCTGATACCACTTGTAGGTCCGGCTAGGGGAGGATCTAGTCGCCTAATCCTTGTGTACAAACCAACCTGGTTGTGCGGAATCCAACCGAGAAAGGCAAACCGAGATAGAACAAGCAAATGCACGACACCCAATATTCACCGATTAACACCACTTGTATTAATACGAATGAAAGGTCCAGTTACAAGCTCAATGTTTACAGATGTACTCTATAAACTCTCTCAAACGTGTGTGTGTGCTGTCCAACAGAATGCTCTAAGTGTTCTCCTCTTTCTCCTCTCTGTCTCCCCAATGTTCTCCCAAATGAACACAACACACTACATGAGTATATATACTCAACACAGCTCGTATGGTCGAAGGATAAGGTAATCTGGTCGAAGGATCATCTATCGACCAGAAATCTACCGAAGGATCCATACATACCTCGAAGGATGATATATCCTTCGAGGTCCATATGTATCCATCGAAGGTTATCTTTCGAGGTCATCGAAGGATCTAAACTATCCTTCGATGCCTCATCCTTCGACACACACAAATAACAAACAATGTGCTAACTGTTTGGCCAAGTCAAACCGGAGGATGGTTGACTTGGTCAAACTTACATCGAACGCACATAACAAACCTAAGACGTAACTCAGACTAACACAAGACATCGTTTTGTATCATGACAAAATACAGACAAAGTACAGACACAAGTGCACCAACAAAAACCCCTTTGGCTGTATCTTTGTCTCGATCTTCGTGTCTTCGAGTCGAAACCAAGTCGAACTGAGCTGAGTTGAACCGAGCCGAGTCGTGTCCACAAAATATGTATCAACACAAGGGGTCAGCAATTCAATACTTAAGGGGGGTTTTATGAAAATATTTATTTATCATTTCTTTCATTTCTACCTAGAGTCCATTTATCAACATTAGGAATTTCAAGTTTTGTAAGTGGCTTGTTGCACTGATCTCACTTATGTTTGTTCCTAGAAATGCTGCATTAATCTCATTTAGCCACTGCTCCAATCATTTGTGCTTTGAATCAGAAACAAACGAATTTGACTTCCGAAGTTAAACTTAGAATTTGACTTCCAAAGTCAAACTAAGAATTTGACTTCTAAGTTGGACTTTTGAATTTTTGAGGTCAAACCTACACTTTCTTAGCGTGTGCCTCTCCATTATTAACCTTGTTGGATGTAAGTGTGTATTTAGCTCTACTGACTTTTGGCTTTTGGCACTACAGTGGTCTAATGAAGCATTGTGAAATGAGGTTCACCTGCAGCGTAGACAAGTCAAAGACTAAACACATTAAAACCACATACCCTAATTTCATCACTTTTACTTTTTTACAGCCTTAACAATCGTAGTTTAGTTTCTGGTTACTTTTCTTTACACCATTGTTGTTCAAATCATTCTTCTTAGTAATCAAATTTGTGTGTCAAATCATCTACAAAACCCCAAATCTTAATGATGAATTGAAACATCCACCACTTAGTTGACTTTTATTATTACTACAATAAAAAAATAAAGAAGATCGCGGCTTCGATTGAGGCGGTAGACGGTCGATTTTGAAACAGGAGGTAAAGAATTAGCAGAACTGTTGTAAAAAAACCGAACGTTCAACGAACGGTTCGTGAACCGTTCGGGGGAAGTTCGTTTGTTAAATAAATGAACAAACATGAACAAGAAATTCCGTTCGATAAGTTAAAAACCGAACATGAATAGAGGTTGCGTTCGTTTGTTTATGTTCGTGAACGTTCGATAATGTGTTTATTTATGTTTATTTGTGTCCATTTGTTTAAATGTTTTATAAGGTTATATTGAATTTTATTGGTTTTAGTTCTTAAAAAAACGAAACCACAATTATATGTTACGCAACCGCTAACATCCTTCATTTGACCATTTCAATTTCAGTTTGTGTTAAAGCTTGACAAACTTCTTAATTTTTGTGTTAATTATGTTTACAATGATTACGGCGACTATGTTTAGATAGTTATGTTAAGTACTTATTTATTTTTGGTGGATTATTTCTGATAAAAAAATACATATTTTTATTTTAAAATAAATATATTACATTTGTTTGTATTCATTTATGCTCATAAACATTTGTTTGCGTTCATTTACATTGTAAGTGTTCATTAACATGTTCATTTCCTTAATGAACGAACATGAACAAGAAATCTCATTCGGTAAGCGTTCATGAACCATTCATTCCCTAATGAACGAACACGAACTAGGCCTTGTTCGGTTTGTTTACACCCCTAGTCGCACATTTGTTGGAGGTTGAAGATGGTTTAGTCGATTTACGAGAAGGCAGGTGTGATGACAATGCATTTAGGGCTTGGGTGGTTGTGAACGTTGGTTGCTGATGGGAATGGCGGTGGTAGTGGTTGTTTTCTTAGGTGGCGATGGTTAGAGTTTTTGGTTGGTGGTAGCCGGTGGATAGTGAGGAGTGGTGTGGTTTCGAATTTGGGTGTAAGTAGGTGGCATAATTAGGGATGAGCACGGTAACCGTTCGGTACCGAAAAACGAGAAAAGTGGGTACCGGTATTGGTACCGAATATACCGGTTCAGTACCGGTATTTACCGGTGTTTTACCCGTAAATACTGGTATCAGTACCGAAAAACGGGGAAAGTGGGTACCGGTACCCAATAATCCAGTTCAGTACCGGTATTTACCGGTGTTTTACCTGTAAATACCGGTACCAGTACCGAAAAACGGGGAAAGTGGGTACCGGTACCGAATATACCGATTCGTTCGGTAACGGTACCCGGTACTAAATGCTCATCAGTAGGCATAATGGTAGTGGAAGTTTGCGACCGTGGATGGTGGGGATGTTGTTGGTTGCTGCGGCTAGGGTTTTTTGAGTGGGGTAAATGGTAGTGGTTCTAGTGGTTCGATTTGTGGTGAACGGTGGAGAGAATGTGTGTGTATATATGCATACATTATAAATAATTCTATTTTTTTATTTATAGATTAAAAAACTAGAAAACATAAAAATAGATGGGTAAAATGTCCAAAAAGCCCCCGGAGTAACGATACATTTTAACTGGGTTTGTGATTTGGATGAAATGACAACAAAATCAAAACGTCATGTGTTCATATGATTTTTTTTATGTCACAAGCAAATTTGGCAACCATCAGGACCGTTTAAACCTTTTTGATGGCCCTAAACGAAGTAAAAATCAGGGGCTTTTTTCATTTGTATTGAGTTAGTAATATTGATTTCTATTTGACATAAAAATTATTAAGAAGAAACTTACATAGTTCCAACATAAATGAATAGTTCTCTTGTTAATAAAAACCATGTTACTTTTTTTTTTGAACGGTAAACTTCATTAAAAAACACGGACGAGTTCTCAAATCAAGGACCGCCCAAAACCTTACAAAATATACAAAGGGTATTTCACCCACTCATTCCAATCCACATTTTTGAACCTAGTTCGATGTTTAAACCAAAGAAAGGATAAAGCCTTCACACTCGCGAGAATCTCTAAAACACGAGGCGTCGAGTATCGTAACACCTTATTATTACGTTCTTTCCAAATCGGCCAGCAAGTCACCATCATAAAAACCATGTTACTTAATATTTTGACTTAAATGGTACTTCTATTTATTAACAAGAAAAATGAAAAACTATTCTTAGTTTATTAGTAGACAAATTAAATTTAGTATTAAATTAAACATATTTCTGTCGGATGAAAATAGAAACTAACTACAAACAAGTGGAATGAAACTTGCTGTCAAATTTTATTAAAATAAAGGCAAATTGGATTTAAATAATCCCAACTCACTGTTATTGGCCAATAATAATCCCAACTCATTTAATCACCAATAATAATCCGAACTATTCACTTTTGTTTGTAAACTACTCCCAGTTAAAAAAACACTAACTAGGTTAAAAATTTGCTGATGTGGCATCTGATATGGCCCTTTTAGCTGATGTGTCATATGACGTGGCAGTTGATGTGTCATTTTTTGATGACGTGGCAGCTGATGTGGCCGTCTGTGTGGCATTTTTGATGACGTGGCAGCTGATGTGGCAGTCTACGGGGCAATTTTCGATTACGTGGCAACTGATGTGGCAGGTGACGTGGCAAGCCACGTCAGCAAATTTTTAACCTAATTAGTGTTTTTTTAACTGGGAGTATTTTACAAACAAAAGTGAATAGTTCGGATTATTATTGGTGATTAAATGAGTTAGGATTATTATTGGCCAATAACAGAGAGTTGGGATTATTTAAATCCAATTTGCCTAAAATAAAATATCAAATATCTATGCTTTAGAATTAAGGGTTTTTTTTTTTTTTTTTTTTTTTTTTGCATATTTCCCCTTAAAAAACTGTTAAATTGCATATTTACCCAAGCCTAAAAATCCATATTTCCCCTCTATTAACTAATGAAATTGCAAATTTACCCATTTTGATTTATTTTATTAAAATTACATTTGATAATGACAATTTTACCCTTAATTTTACTAAACTTTAGAAAATTGCATATTTACCCATTTTTTACTAGTTTTTGTCATTATTCGTTACTTGCGTCTTTTACCAAGTTATTTTTTTTTCATTATTTTTCTCAAGAGCTAGAGTAACAATCATAAAAAATACGAGTGACAATCATATATACAAAAAGCAAAATACCAAAACTTTAATTCATTACTGTCCAAGAAATCACCTAAAAAAACCAACCACAAGCTTTATCATATCATATCTTCCATCTGTATTATCATATTCCATTAGCTAATTCATAGAATATATTTTCACAAACTTTAATAATTAACATTGTATTGTTGCTTTTCGCTGCTAAGTTTTTAGAGGGTTGTGAAGATAAAATAAAACAAGATATGAATTTATCCATGTCAAATCGAATTAATTTATTTGTAGTAATAAAAGAGCATTTATTAATCGAACAACCTTGTGAAAAAGCAATCCGATTAAAACGAACACTGTAACCCAATCTGGAAACAAAGATAGAACAGTGTCGATCGCCGATTGCGTTCGCGAACACCAAACGAACAACCAACCTAGAATGAACAACCCTGTGAGGACGCAATCTGATTGAAACAAACACCAAAACTCGATCTGGAATCGAACCAAGAGAGAATCTCATATTGACACAAAAGAGTCCTGGTCGCGTGTGTTGGTATCTTAAACCTGGGTTACGCACATGATGTTTATGTTGGAATTTCGTGTAACTTTTATAAAAATAATTTTAGTCGATTTGTCAAATAAACTGAACGCAGCGGAAAACATGTACACGAGGTTCGGTTCTAAACCGTTTCCACCAGTGATCTCTTTACAATCAAAATAGGTTATAATAAAATTAAAGAATCATGACATCCAAGAAAGACACCTTGGTTCAACGAACGATCTCGCTAGATGATCGTTGACCACGAAATCATATTTGTTCGTTTGAAACGATTTCAAACGAAACCTTTAAACTAAAGAAAAATAAAGTTCAAAAACTTTGCTTACCTTTTTGCGTAATTGAAGAAACAACAAGCTTTGTGTATCCCTTTTGAAATATTGCAATTGCGTGAGAACGTCCAGTAGGTTATCCTTTTGAATGAATTGTAGAGCTTTTACAAAAACCTCCAATCAAGTATGAAAACTCTTGATTTTTAAAAGCCTTGGCAGACCTTAAAAAAACTTGGAATCCCACTTCCGTATATCTCAAAAAGGTCATATATGAGGTATTCCCTTTTAATAGGTACCAAACTTTTAATAGATAATAATAATCAAGATCTTATGAAGTTTGAAGATATATAAGGATTAAGATTTGTAATCTAATTACAACTCTTCATAATTATCTCATAATTAAAAAAATTATTTTTATTCTTCTAATTATCTAATAATTAATTATAATTAACAAATTAATTATAATATTAATTCGACTCTCCGTAATTATTCTAAATAATTACCCGTTTCTTTTATTACGCTTATTATTTCGTGATCCAGTGATTAACGATTAAAACACCGTTAAATGTTCGTTGCCCAAAGTGTAACTCTTTGGGTCGTACCTTGACGGCAACCTTGAATTTTAATAGGACAATTGAACATTATATCCAACAATCTCCCACTTGGTCGATTGGTCGATTAAGTTTCAATGTAGACAATAGTGGGAGCCTAGCTGCATCATATTGCCCCCGGCAAGGTATGACAAATTTATGTCAACTAATTCTTTGCACTAATCAAACCTTTGGTTATGCAAATACTATAGCCCGGGTTATCGACTCATTTATCCCTCTGTATTGAACACTTGTTGAACATGAGACATGGATCCAATTCATTCTCATATACTATTCAACCATTTCTAATTTCGTTCCTGATTTGAAGTGGTTTATCAAACTACTACTAGTTCGAGCGTGGCCACGCGTTTAACACCAGTTCAAATCAACGAAAGGTGCCAGAGTGTTCCTCTCCTAAGTATAGAAGCACAGATCCCTTTGGCTACAAACAAATCCCACTAAACTTCATATCATTCCCAAAACTATCCTTATTACTGCCAGTTACGTACAGCGTTAGATAGAATCAAAGAGCAACCATTCATTTAAGTTAGTTCTAGTATGTACCGCAGGTCTAAGGATACAATGATCGTACCTATTCAAAATGTCTTATGACTAAGATCCATGAAGATCATTTTGAAACGAGTTACGCCCAATATGATTCAACTAATCATATCACTGAATATGGTTCTCAACACTTTGAGTATCCATGATATGGATCAACCATCTAATTCAAAATAGTCTATTACCAGATTGGTTCTCACGAATCTGATAGACTACGGACATTTTAGAATACAATATTCATAGATACTTAAAGTACTAATATTTGAACACAGATATAATAGTTTAAAAGACATTCAACCATTAAATTCAAATAAACATAAAATACTGTTGACAGTTCAAAATGCACCAAATTACAAAATTACAAAATCAGACCCACTGTCTAGCATATCTAAGACCTATACAATCAGCATGCTTCTCGTGTCTCACTTGAGGTATAGGCTTAGTAAACGGGTCCGGTAGATTCTGATCAGTATCAATTTTCTCTACTACGATGTCCCCTCTTTCCAAAACTTCCCGTATATAGTGGAATTTTCTGAGAATATGCTTCGTGCTGTGATGCGACCTTGTTCCTTTGCTTGAGCAATTGCACCTGTATTGTCGCAAAATATCTCGATAGGCTTCTGTATGCCTGGTATAACTCCGAGATCAGCAATGAACTTTTTCATCCAAACAGCCTCCTTAGCGGCTTCTGAAGCCGCTATATATTCTGATTCAGTGGTCGACTGGGCCACCACGGTTTGCTTAGAACTCTTCCAAGATATAGTACCACCATTTAAAGTAAAAACATAGCCTGTCTGAGATCGTGAATCATCACGATCCGTTTGGAAGCTTGCGTCAGTGTAACACTTTACTTTCATCTCTTCTTCCAAACCGCCAAATATCAGAAACATATCCTTAGTTCTTTTTAAGTACTTTAGGATATTTTTCACAGAAATCCAGTGACTTTTACCAGGGTTCTATTGATATCTGCTAGTCAAGCTCAGAGCAAACGATACGTCCGGTCTAATACATAACATTGCATACATGATGGAACCGATAGCAGAGGCATATGGAACCTTTTGCATATCCTCTTTATCTTTGTCCAACTTGGGACACTGGTGACTATTCAGTACGGTTCCACTTGCCATTGGCAAGAGACCCTTCTTGGAATCTTGCATTGAAAAACGCCAAATGACCTTATCAATATATGTACTTTGACTAAGTCCAAGTAGCCGCTTAGATCTATCTCTATAAATCTTTATTCCTAGAATATAAGCAGCTTCTCCAAGATCCTTCATTGAGAAACATTTACCAAGCCAGGATTTAACATCCTGCAGCATTGGGATATTGTTTCCAATGAGAAGTATGTCATCTACATACAAGATTAGAAAGGTAATAGAACTCCCACTTGCCTTCTTGTAAACACATGGCTCATCTTCATTTTTGATAAAACCAAATTGTTTGATTTTCTGATCAAAACGAAGATTCCAACTTTGAGATGCTTGTTTCAATCCATAAATGGATTTATTCAACTTGCAAACTGTATTAGGATTCTTAGGATCTACAAAACCTTCAGGCTGCTCCATATAGACATCTTCTGTAAGGTGTCCATTTAGGAACGCGGTTTTGACATCGGTTTGCCATATCTCGTAGTCATAATACGCGGCTATGGCAAGTAGAATCCTAATAGACTTAAGCATGGCTATTAGCGAGAAAGTTTCCTCATAATCAACTCCTTGAGTCTGAGTAAAACCTTTAGCAACCAATCGAGCCTTATAGGTTTGCACATTTCCATCCATGTTTGTTTTCAACTTGAAAACCCATTTACTTCCTACAGTCCGACATTCGTGCGGAAGTTCAACCGAATCCCAGAATTGGTTGTCATACATGGATTGCATCTCGACGCCAATGCCTTCGAGCCATTTTTCAGATTTGTTACCTGAAATCGCAGCTTTGTAGGTTGAGGGCTCTTCTTGATTAATTATCAAGACGTACCTATCAGGTGAATACCAATTAGGTTCATGACGATCCCTCGTACTTCTACGGACGCCTAGTGTTACATCCGATTCCTGAATCCTATCAGGTTCAGGTCCAACAATATTTTGTTGAGAGGCAGATTCGACTATTGGTTGATCAATTTGTGGTTCTCGGATTTCCTCAAGATCCACAAGATTATCTCCAATTCCTCGCGCCATAAGCTCATCCTCTAGGAATGTTCCTCGATGCTTAGTGAAAACTCTATTTTCAGAAGGATTATAGAAATAATAACCAACCGGATATGCATATCCAATGAAAACAACTTTTTCACCGCGAGGATCAAGTTTGTCCGAAGACTCACTGGTAACATAAGCGTTACATCCCCATATGCGAATGTAAGAGACTTTAGGTGGTTTACCATGCCACATCTCATATGGTGTCTTTTCTACCCTTTTAGTAGGAGCAATATTCACAAGACGTGTAGCAGTTTCAAGAGCATAACTCCAAAAGTAGTGTGGTAAGTTTATACGACACATCATTGATCGAACCATATCTAATAAGGTTCTATTTCTCCTCTCAGACACACCATTAAGTTGTGGTGTTCCAGGTGGAGTTAGTTGGGATATAATCCCACACTTCTTAAGATGTTCATCAAACTTTTGATTAATGTATTCACCACCTCGATCAGATCGAAGTGCCTTAATCGTTTTCGCTAGTTGATTTTGTACTTCATTTTGGAATTCTTTGAACTTTTCAAAGGTTTCATGTTTAAACTTCATAAGATAAACATATCCATATCTACTATAATCATCAGTAAATGTAATGAAGTATCTTTCCCCATTCCTTGACATAGTTCTGAATGGACCACATACATCAGTATGTATGAGTCCTAACAGGTCTTTAGCCCTTTCACTAGTTCCGGTAAAAGGGGCCTTAGTCATCTTGCCACTTAGACAACATTCGCATAAATCATAAGTCTCTTGACCGTGGATTCTAGAATCCCTGCGGTATGGAGCTTCCTCATGCGATTGATGTTAATATGGCCAAGACGACAATGCCAACGTTATGTTTGATTAAAGCTAGTTTTAACACGTTTAGAGGAAAGAGAGCATACCATATTATTTGATCTATTGTTAGAAGTGTCAATTTCATAGACACCATTGTGAGGCTTAGCCTCAAAATAGAACACACCAATTAAAAATGCAGAAATGCTACCATTAACAATATCAAAAACATAATTAAAACCTTGTTCTCTTAAAGCAGAAACAGAAATAATATTCTTAGTCAAACTAGGAACATAAAAAACATTGTCTAAAGTAATAAACAATCCAGAAGGTAATTCAAGAATAAATTCTCCAACTGCCTTCACAGCAACATTCTGCCCGTTCCCAAACTGCAGCTCTAAGTCACCATGCTTCAGCTTTCTAATCTTTTTTAGTCCCTGCAAATCATTACAAATGTGAAAACCACATCCAGTGTCAAACACCCAAGATTTGCTCGAAAAGGAAAATAGATCAATAACATGTATACTTGAGGATTCTCCTATCTACAGCTTTTTAAGCTTCAACTCAGCCAGGTACTTGGGACAATTCCTCTTCCAATGCCCGGTCTCATCACAGTGAAAACACTTGGCATCTTTATGAGGCTTTGCCTTCGGAGTGGCAATCTTTTTGCCTTTGCCCTTATCTTGCTTACTTGCCTTGCCTTTTTCCTTGGATAGCTTCTTCTTGGTAATTCTTCCTTCCCTGATCGCCAACACTGGATTGCCCTTAGTTGGGATGTTTGTCTCAGCAGTTTTTTAGCATCGGATGCAACTCTGGGATCGTTCTTTGTCACACCCCGATTTCCACGTGTCACCGGTGGGCCCGGTGGGGAGTATCGTGATGTCATGGCTGGTAACGTAATAGTCAAACAACACAATATTTTAATATGCACAGCGGAAGCAAATGAAAATATAATTCAACCGAATATAATATTGTAATATCGTGTATCACAACAGTCGATTGTTTATCCATAGACGGATCGAAAATAAAATGGAAACAATAGTTCAACAAACTTTAGGCATCTTAAGCTTGCGAGACTTCTAGTGATGCTAAGGAGAAATCCCAGCCAATTACGCTTAGTACCTGCATTTAATCTTTTTGGGAAAATACGTCAGTTTACACTGGTAAATACATTCAACTGACTCATTTTAAAAATGATTAAAAATTGATTTGGATGCACGTGGCATAAACATTTTATTTAACTTGGGAGAATTATTTAAATATATAATCTTGTGAACGAATTACATGTTCCTTATGCGTTCAGTAGCCCGGACGTACCGGGTTAAAGATCAATAGACACACCAGATTATTCTTTTGTGCACTGACGTGTGTACGCCTACACCCCGCGCTTAAGTCGTGGCCATTTCGTAAAATGATGCCAAGGATATCCGGGACATGGTCATTAACCCCCCAAAGGCTTTTAGTAACAAGATTGTTTAAACGAGCCGATCAAATTATTCAATTAACCACCCAACGATGGAAGATTTGATGCCCGATCAAGCGGTATTCTATATACCGTAACCCAAGCCCGTATAGGGAAAATAAGTTAAAAGTATTTACCTGAGCAAAGTATAAATCACAATAAGCAAATTTCAAGTAGCTTTTACTGGTCCTCCTAATCTGGAACGAAGGTTTATAATAACCTATTAGAATCCTAACGGGTCTTTAGTTAAGCTTAAGCTTAGACCGGTTAGTTTCAATGATACTGTTCGTACGCACGATTAAGCGAAGACCGGATAGAATGTGATTTAGAACCGACAAGTTCAGAGACTTGCTTAATATGGGTATTTCATACACATTCTGTATTTTGAGATAAAACCGATAAGGTTTGACCCGTTTCGGCTAATTTATGTAAACTAGTTACATAAACCGAACCGAACGTGTAATAAGCGTAACGGGTAATAATGAGAGCTATTTACAGGTTTCCTAAGTTAATATGCTCCAAATATGTTGTGACATCAGTAAGATGTCTTTTATTATGCCCGAATCGAGTTTAAACACAAACTATGCCCCATAGGGGTAGTTTGGTCATTTAAAAGGTTATAAAAGAGTTTAAGTAATATCCTGAGTTATAGGTCTGATGTAATCAGCAAAGATAATCAATTTGCTAAGTTATATCAGTAGGGTATTGTATATATGTGAAATTTATCAATTATAACCAAACTATGCACCGTAGGGGCATTTTGGTAATTTCACATAAGCCGAAAAGCTCAAAACTGAAGTCTGAGTTTATCAACCTTTGCATACTATTAAAATATTATAATTTTCCCAAAATATCAGTAACCCTTGTATGTTTAAAATAGTTCTAATACATACTATGCGTTAAAAACGCTTAAAAAGGCGATTATAAGCCATTTCCGGGTTCGATACATAAGGCTGATATTTTTATTATTCCAGAAGTCTTAAAATAATTTATTTATCATATGTGATCAGTAGAAAAAGGTTTGGAGTCAATTAGCTATGTAAAACTCATTTTATGGCCCGTAAGGGTATAACCGACAATTACCGGATTAAGCCTACGACTATTAGTTATGCTCAGCCTAAAATTAATTAAAAATCTTCAAAAATCCCAAAATAATATATTACATCAGTGGGTAAGGATTTTGATATCAAAAAGTATGTTTAAATAGGCTATACGCTAATTATGTCGTTTAATTAACATAAAGCTTTCATTTTACGCTAACGAGCATAACTCTTAATCTACACCTCAAACTGATGTCAAACTTTGCATACAAGTGTATATATTAGTAACTAAGGTTTCTACACTTTTACATTTTCACAAATCACGTTTTAAGGTGAAAAGGGCATAATGGTCAACATATGAGCAATTAACAGAATCATGCGTATTAATTGGTTAACTAATGAACCATGGTGTATAATCACAGAGGGTTATACTAGCATGTAACCTGGTCCAAATGAAGCTCTTAGGCATTTCTAAAACATACCGTAACGGGTCAGAACTGAAAGTCAAAGTAAAAGTCAAACTATGCGACTTTCGGTTCCGAACCGGGTCTAAATAGTAAATTGTCGGGTTGAACATGTTTAGACATGTTCTTACACTAATTACCAAGTTATATTAATGATCAAACAGGTTGTATGTGTTCTACATTGCTAATCATGCATAAATTAGAAAATAAACATTCTCTTGACTTTTTAATAGCAAGTTTGACCCAACATTTGACCTAGTTAGAGTGGGAATCAGGGGGAAGCCTTTTGAGGGTTTATTACCCACATAATTACCAACTTATAACTACTTTCAATTCGACTAATCACTGGACCATTTGTGATTAATCTTAAAGTCAACCGTTAATTACGACGGTTTGACTTTTAAGCTAAAACTAAGTTAAACTTAACTAAGGAAGGGTTAGCAAACTTACCAAGGTCCTATGCACGAAATGTGATCACTTGAGAGAAGGCTTGTGCTCCAGAAATGATCAGAAAGCTGAAGGAAGATGTGAAGAACTTGGTTGCAACTCATGGCCCTTTTATAGTGAATTTTTCACCACAAAATGTTGACACACAAGTCTACCACTGACCATAACTCACTAACAAGTGTCCCTAGATGTTTAGGGGGTGCCTAGGGGTCGCACAAGATGTGAAAAATCGGATAAAAGTCGAGTAGAAAGCACTTAGCAGGAAAAAACCCAAAGAACTCGGATCAGAAGGACCCTCGCGTGGCGCGAAGACCCCCCCTGGGGCTTCGCGTGGCGCGAGGCCTCATCTGACAATATCTTCAACTTTTGATTTTTGTTTTATGGTCCTTGGCTCTTAAAACTTCATTTAGACTTTTGTTTCTTGCATCTTGAACCCTCCAAATTGATTTATAAGGGCTTTAAAACATATACCCACTTTGTTAAGTCCCCGGTTAACTTTATTGTTACCCGAAAAGTCCTAACTTTCAACGTTGACGCATTAACCCTTCGCACACAAATTTGATCATAACTTTCTCATACGATAACGAAACTTTACAAAATTTATATCGTCCATTCTAGTGAGCATAATTAACCGTTACAAAGCTTCGGGTTTGTCAAAAGGTCACTCAGAGGTATAATTTAAACATGTTGACACATTTAACCCCTGTAGTTTGTAATCTCTCACTTTCTTTCATATTTAGCTTCGTATGATCCATGATTTATTCGTTTGAAGGTATGAGCATCATGTAGGGTTAATGTATAATATATTTATTTACTGTTGACATTTAGAACTCGTACTTTCACATACTTTCCATGATCGTCAACTTTAATCCTTTTATAACATTCTTTCACACGTTCAAACATATTACACGTGTCAACACATTATAGGACGTGAATTTTCCAGGTGTTACATCCTCACCCCCTTAAAATAAATCTCGACCCGAGATTTACTGAAATAAATAAGGGTACTTTTCTTTCATTGTGGACTCAACCTCCCACGTGTATTCGGGACCTCTACGGGCATCCCATTTGACCTTCACAATAGGCACATGCTTTCTTCGAAGCTTCTTAACCTGTCGGTCCTCAATCAACAATGGTTTTTCCACAAATTTCAAGCTCTCATCTATATGCACATCTGTATGTGGCATAACCAGTGATTCATCAGCGAAGCACTTCTTCAGATTGCAGATGTGGAACACATTGTGAATTCCACTGAGCTCTTCTGGTAAGTTTAACTTATAGGCAACTGACCCGACACGTTCGATAACCTCGAAAGGTCCTATGTACCTCGGGCTTAGCTTGCCTTTCTTACCAAATCGCATCACTCCCTTCCAGGGTGATACTTTAAGCAACACTTTATCACCTACTTCGAAGTGAAAAGATTTACGCTTTGGATCTGCGTAGCTCTTCTGCCTATCTCGGGCAGCTTTGAGACGGTCACGAATCTAGACAATCTTGTCCGTCGTTTCAAAGACTATCTCTGGTCCTGATAATTGGACATCTCTAACTTTCGCCCAACAAACAGGCGTTCTACACTTTCTACCCTATAAGGCCTCAAAAGGCGCAGCCTTGATGCTGGTATGGTAGCTATTGTTGTAGGAGAACTCAATCACGGGTAGGTGGTTATCCCAACTACCACCTAAATCAATTACACATGCACGTAGCATGTCTTCCAACGTTTGGATGCTACGCTCACTCTGTCCGTCAGTCTGAGGGTGATAAGCCGTACTGAAATTCAAACGCGTGCCCAAAGATTGTTGGAAACTCTTCCAAAAATGTGACGTGTATCTAGTATCTCGGTCAGAGATAATAGACACAGGTATGCCATGTAAGGCTACAATCTTATCAACGTATAACTGGGCTAACATGTCGGAGCTATAAGTCTCCTTGATGGGTAAGAAATGTGCTGACTTAGTCAGTCTATCAACTATAACCCATATTGTATCATTTCCTTTCCTTGTCTTAGGTAACTTGGTGATAAAATCCCTAGTTACCATTTCCCACTTCCACGTAGGAAGTTCAGGCTGTTGTAGCAAGCCTGGCGGCTTTTGATGTTCTGCTTTGACTTGCGCACAAGTCAAGCATTTAGCTACATAAGCAGCTACAGACTTTTTCAAGCCTATCCACCAATAATTTGCCCTTAGATCCTGGTACATCTTATCAGCTCCAGGATGAACGGAATATTTGGAACTATGGGCTTCCTGGAGGATAACATCTCGAAGTCCTCCATAAATTGGAACCCAAATTCGTCCATTCAGTCTCAAAATTTCGTCTTTGCCAAGAGATAACTGCTCCTCAGTTACTCCTCGCTTTTCATTAGGATAGTTAGCTTCCAACACAGCTTCCTTCTGTGCAGCTAACAACCTATCAATCAAACTGTTCTTTATCTCCATGCGCTTGGCATTGATTTGGATGGGTTTCACCCTTTCCTTTCGACTCAAGGCATCAGCGACTACATTCGCCTTGCCGGGATGATATCTGATTTCACAATCATAGTCATTTAAAGTCTCCATCCAACGGCGTTGCCTCATGTTTAAATCCTTCTGATTAAACAGGTGCTAGAGGCTCTTGTGATCAGAATAAATCACACACTTGATTCCATATAAATAATGCCTCCATAGTTTTAGTGCGAATACAACGGCACCCAACTCCAAGTCGTGGGTGGTGTAATTCTTTTCATGCAGCTTTAACTGTCGTGATGCATAGGCAATAACTTTGCCTTTCTGCATAAGCACACACCCCATGCCAATATGCGATGCATCGCAGTAAACCACAAAATCTTCTATTCCATCTGGCAATGTCAAAACAGGAGCGTTGCTCAACTTCTGCTTTAGGATATCAAAGGACTCCTGCTGCTTAGGACCCCAAACGAACTTTACTTTCTTCTTAGTCAAGGAAGTTAGGGGTGCAGGAATCCTTGAAAATTTTTCTATGAAACGCCTGTAATATCCTGCCAATCCCAGGAAGCTATGAATTTCTGTAGGCGTCTTTGGCTCTTGCCAGTTCATGACTGCTTCAACCTTAGCGGGATCCACTTGGATACCACGCTCACTAACCACATGTCCAAGGAATTGGACTTATCAAAGCCAGAATTCACACTTAGAGAATTTGGCATAGAGTTTCTCCTGATGCAGGAGTTTGAGAATGCAACGAAGATGCTTCTCGTGGTCAGCTTGGTTCTTCGAATAGATAAGAATGTCGTCAATGAAAACGATGACGAATTTATCTAAGTACGGCTTTCAAACGCGATTCATGAGATCCATGAACGCGGCCGGTGCATTAGTGAGCCCAAAAGGCATCACTAGGAACTCGTAGTGACCATAACGAGTCCTAAATGGAGTTTTGTGCACGTCTTCATCTCTAACCTTCAGTTGATGGTAGCCTGACCTTAAGTCAATCTTCGAGAAATAACTTGCCCCTTGTAGCTGATCGAACAGATCGTCGATTCTGGGCAATGGATACCTATTCTTTATTGTGACCTTATTAAGTTCACGATAATCGATGCACAGACGCATCGATCCGTCCTTCTTCTTGACAAACAGGATAGGTGCTCCCCATGGAGACGAACTAGGTTTAATGAAACCTTTAGCTAGTAATTCATCCAGTTGTGATCTTAATTCCTTCATCTCTGTTGGTGCCAACATATAGGGTGCTCTAGCAACTGGTGCTGCTCCAGGGATGATGTCAATTCTGAATTCCACTTGCCTATCTGGTGGTAAACCAGGTAGTTCTTCCGGAAAAACTTCTGGGTATTCAGAAATGACAGGGATGTCTTCAATCTTTGGTTTAGGCTCATCAATAATCACTTGTGTCATGTATATGACACAACCCTTCTTTAAGCACTTAGATGCTTTGAGCATAGTCACTTGCTCAGGTAGCCCATACTGGGTATCTCCCCGAATGGTAAGTGATTCACCAGACGGAGTCTTTATTACCACTTGTTTCTTGTTGCAGACAATTTAGGCCTGGTTATGAGATAACCAATCCATTCCCAATACTATGTCAAATCCGGCCAACTTAAAGGGAAGTAGAGACAGAGGAAAAGAATGGTTCTAAATGGATATAACACATCCATCTAACACATTTGAGACGGTTTCTAGTGTGCCATCTGCTAACTCCACCTCATAATTCACACTTAAGGTTTTGACAGGTAATTTCAACAATTCACAAAACTTATTATCTACGAAAGACTTTTCAGCGCCTGAATCAAAAAGTACTCTTGCATAGACACCATTTACAAGGAAAGTACCTGTAATAACGTTGTCGTCTAGAACCGCTTCCTTTGCATCCATTCTGAAGACCTTAGCATTGGTCTTCTTGGCCTCTTCAGGCTTCTTGGCGTATTTAGGGCAGTTGGTTCTAATGTGCCCTTTCTCATTACAGCTGTAGCAAGTTGCATCCTTCATCTTTTTGCAATCCAAAGTTTTGTGGTCCTTGGACTTGCATATACCACAAGCATAGGTTTTTGACTGAGTCTGTGAGTTCGACTCGAGTCTGCACTTTCCAAAGTGTTGTTTCTTGCAAATCTTGCACTTGGGCTTCTCACCAGAATGATGCCCATCTTTCCTTGACTCAGATCCTTTCTTGTTGTCACCGTTCCCACGGTGCTTCTTGTTCGACCTCCGTGAACTATCATCTTCACGTTTTCTCTTCTCAGCCTCCTTATTCCTCAGCGATCTATGCCTGACCGCATCCAAAGTGAGGGACAAGGATATGTCAGCTACAGATCTAAAAGTAGTTGGCCGAGAAGCCTTCACGCTTGCCTTGATTTCCGGGGCTAAACCACCGATAAAACGAGCTATTCTTTTTGGTTCCGGGGTTACCAGATACGGAACCAACCGGGACATCGTGTTAAAGCTCGTGAGGTAAGCTTGACAGTCAAGGTTTGTCATCACCAATGATAGAAAATCAGACTTTATCTTCTCCACCTCATGCTGAGGGCAGTAATTTTCCTGATAAGGGCAACAAATTGTTCCCATGACATGTTGTACAATGGGATTTTCCCGGTGGCTTGAATCAGTGATCTCTACCAGGCTACGGCTTCACCCTTAAAAGATTGCGACATAAACTTGACTACATCCCTTTCCGCACATCCGCTGATATCCACAACCGTGTCCATCTCATCCAGCCACGTCATACAGTCAATGGCTCCTTTCTCCCCAGTGAAATCCCGGGGTTTGCAGGAAACAAAATATTTATAAGAGCAACCCTTGTCACGGGGTCCTTGATTTAGTATAACCTGTTGAGATGGAGCACTGTGGTGGTTCGAGGAGAGTCGATCATCATCTTTCTTCAGTTCTTCCTTCTTGGAAGGTGGCTTCGAATGCGGAGTAGATAGGGTCCTACTTCGAGTCCCACTATACTCTTCGTACTGCCGTTCCAATGCCTTTGTAACTGCGTCGTCTACCAACGCTTTCAATTCAGCACCCGTTATATTAATCCGGGCGTTATCAATATTCTCCACTGGATGGCTATTAATTTCGACTGAGTTAGCCATTTTAATTGAACTGTTACAGAAAACAAGGACAATAGTTTATTTGGGAGTTTACTATGGAATTGCCCCTTAGGGTAATTCATTAACCATGGTAAACAGAGACCATATTTGGTTAATTTATTAATCATATTTATTTAGGATTCTATTATAATTTATCCTAATTATAAAACAATAACAGTTTTATTTGTGGCACAAAAGGCCTAGTCACATGGACATTTTAAATTTATAAGCTATGATTTCAGAGAATCAAAACATAACGGTATACTGGCACAACAGGCCTAGTCACAAGGACATTTATAATTTATAAGCTATGATTTCAGAGAATCAAAGCATGAAGGTATACTGGCACAATAGGCCTATTTACAAGGACATTTATAAATTATAAGCTTATGATTTCAGAGAATCAAAGCATTGAGGTTTGAACCTAGTTCATTACCTTTTTCGGACAAGGAGTCATTGCTACCACTGTCTTTTGGCTCATGTAAAAATGAGCAAGGCCCGTAGTCACTATGTTACCACGTATGGTCACAATATGATCATCTTAATCAATGATTTAACCCATGATTCAGAGATCATTTAGTTGGGTTTGGAATCTTTAAAAAAGATCCTTATATAATAATGACGTGTGTGATTTTAATGAATCACGTCTACTAGGAGTGTTAACATGTTTACAGATGTTAACCGGGATTTGAATCTTTTAAACAGGTCTTACCATCATGGCCAGGTCTTCATAATGACACTTAGGCTAGGTTTCACTCTTAAGATTCTTATTCAATATTTAAATAGGCAGATTATTATAAAAGGAATGATTTTGATTTATTTATTTATTTCATGTAATATATTTATGCAGATAAAAGCAAAAATGAAATTTATAAACTTACATTCCATTACTTTATTAAAAGGTTACACGTCTCCCTAAACGGGTCTTTTTTTTTTCAAATAAACAAACTTACCCACGCAGGGGTTCAAATAAGGATTTACCCACGCAGGGGCTTAATCAACAAACATCATAATAGTCCACGCAGGGACTTAAACAATAACATACCCTCGTAGGGGTTAACAGAAAGATAGACCCACGCAGGGGTCAAAACAAACAAACATACATACCCACGCAGGGGCTAATACAGCAAGACTGGCCCACGCAGGGGCTCAACAACAATTGGAAGGATTCAGTGGTCCTTCTTGCTCTTCCCTTTGATCAAGCTTGTCAATCCTTGGAAGAAAGTCTGTCGCTCTCTGCGATCGCGGTGGAAGTCTCGCTCAACCTGATCTAGTCTCAGAAGAATTTCCCCCCGTTCTGGGGGAGAAAATCGTGGTGGCTGCGATTGCGTCCGTATGATAGGTCTGGCCGGTATCTGGTACCCATGAGTTGGGTACCCTACTCCCCATGGGTCTCCATATGGACCTTGGGTGTTATAGTTAGCCGCTACCAAGTATGGGTCGGCTTCGGCGTAGTTGTAGTTGGTGTGCACCGGCTGCTCAAACGGGTTATACGCCATGGAACCCGTGTATGCCGGTATTGGGTTATCAAAACCCATTGGTGGTGGTTGCGGTGCAACTGGGTGCGAAGGCCCACCCATTTGTGGGTCCTCCTGAAGTGGCGGGTAATGGCTGCCACTTGATTGGCGTGGGGAGCTAAAATGGAAATCCTCCGCTCGCGCAGACATACGTGCGCCTGTCCTCCTACGCCTTGGCGGTTGAGGAGGTGCCGGTTGAACTGGTGGCGGTGGAGGCGGTGGCGTGACTGCCACAAACCGTGAATCCACAGAGGGATCCTGCTGCTGCTGCTGAGGCGGTGAATGTCGTGAGGGTGTGAAGTACCACTCGTACTGGTTAAATCTCACCTGAAAGCTGTCTGGACCACCGTAGGGTGATCCGTGAAAGGAAGATCCATCCGAGATCTCTATAGGATGGTTCGGTGTGCCACTAGCAGGTTCGACGGGATCCGTGTCCTCGTCCATATCCATAGCGTTGTCCCCCGAGAAGTGGTCATCCGGTCCCAATGGGTTAAAACCCACTGGTTCTTGTATATAATTGGCCGGGTTAAACCGGCCCCTGAAGACAGGTGTAGGGTCACCAAAGGAATTGTGCGATAAAGATCGTTGTAAAGGTATGTAGGAGGGTTGAGGGTTGTTGGGCTCATACTCCGGTTGTGGCCCATAAGGGTTATGAACACGAGGTGTTGAACTGTGTGAGACCTACCGTCTAGCCGGCTCGAAGAGGTTCCTCCGGTTCTGTCGGGGATCGTCACTCTCGGTGGTCGAAGGAGCTCTCACATGTGAAGGTCCTGCCTCGTTGTCATTGGCGGAGGTGATTGGCCCCTTTCCTCGTCCTCTTCTTCGGAAGAATCTTGGCGGCATTTTGTCAATCTTGTCAATATAGCATGAGATAACAACAACAGTATATATAAATTAAAGGACAAAACAAAAACCAAACAAGATAGAATTTGTCCTATGTTATTTGTCTAGACTCGAAAGTTTAGAAATGTGCAATTGTGTTATTGAGATTAAACACAAAAGGCTAGTGTTTAATTCACTCAATGTTGGCTCTGATACCAACCTGTCACACCCCGATTTCCACGTGTCACCGGTGGGCCCGGTGGGGAGTATCGTGACGTCATGGTTGGTAACGTAAAAGTCAAACGACACAATATTTTAATATGCAGAGCGGAAGCAAATGAAAACATAATTCAACCGAATATAATATTGTAATATCGTGTATCACAACAGTCGATTGTTTATCCACAGACGGATCGAAAATAAAATGGAAACAATAGTTCAACAGACTTTAGGCATCTTAAGCTTGCGAGACTTCTAGTGATGCTAAGGAGAAATCCCAGCCAATTACGCTTAGTACCTGCATTTAATATTTTTGGGAAAATACGTCAGTTTACACTGGTAAATACATTCAACTGACTCATTTTAAAAATGATTAAAAATTGATTTGGATGCACGTGGCATAGACATTTTATTTAACTTGGGAGAATTATTTAAATATATAATCTTGTGAACGAATTACATGTTCCTTATGCGTTCAGTAGCCCGGACGTACCGGGTTAAAGATCAATAGACACACCACATTATTCTTTTGTGCACTGACGAGTGTACGCCTACACCCCGCGCTTAAGTCGTGGCCATTTCGTAAAATGATGCCAAGGATATCCGGGACATGGTCATTAACCCCCCAAAGGCTTTTAGTAACAAGATTGTTTAAACGAGCCGATCAAATTATTCAATTAACCACCCAACGATAGAAGATTTGATGCCCGATCAAGCGGTATTCTATATACCGTAACCCAAGCCCGTATAGGGAAAATAAGTTAAAAGTATTTACCTGAGCAAAGTATAAATCACAATAAGCAAATTGCAAGTAGCTTTTACTGGTCCTCCTAATCTGGAACGAAGGTTTATAATAACCCATTAGAATCCTAACGGGTCTTTAGTTAAGCTTAAGCTTAGACCGGTTAGTTTCAATGATACTGTTCGTACGCACGATTAAGCGAAGACCGGATAGAATGTGATTTAGACCCGACAAGTTCAGAGACTTGCTTAATATGGGTATTTCATACACATTCTGTATTTTGAGATAAAACCGATAAGGTTTGACCCGTTTCGGCTAATTTATGTAAACTAGTTACATAAACCGAACCGAACGCGTAATAAGCGTAACGGGTAATAATGAGAGCCATTTATAGGTTTCCTAAGTTAATATGCTCCAAATATGTTGTGACATCAGTAAGATGTCTTTTATTATGCCCGAAACGAGTTTAAACACAAACTATGCCCCGTAGGGGTAGTTTGGTCATTTAAAAGGTTATAAAAGAGTTTAAGTAATATCCTGAGTTACAGGTCTGATGTAATCAGCAAAGATAATCAATTTGCTAAGTTATATCAGTAGGGTATTGTATATATGTGAAATTTATCAATTATAACCAAACTATGCACCGTAGGGGCATTTTGGTAATTTCACATAAGCCGAAAAGCTCAAAACTGAAGTCTGAGTTTATCAACCTTTACATACTGTTAAAATATTATAATTTGCCCAAAATATCAGTAACCCTTGTATGTTTAAAATAGTTGTAGTACATACTATGCGTTAAAAACGCTTAAAAAGGCGATTATAAGCCATTTCCGGGTTCGATACATAAGGCTGATATTTTTATTATTCTAGAAGGCTTAAAATAATTTATTTATCATATGTGATCAGTAGCAAAAGGTTTGGAGTCAATTAGCTATGTAAAACTCATTTTATGGCCCGTAAGGGTATAACCGACAATTACCGGATTAAGCCTACGACTATTAGTTATGCTCAGCCTAAAATTAATTAAAAATCTTCAAAAATCCCAAAATAATATATTACATCAGTGGGTAAGGATTTTGATATCAAAAAGTATGTTTAAATAGGCTATACGCTAATTATGTCGTTTAATTAACATAAAGCTTTCATTTTACGCTAACGAGCATAACTCTTAATCTACACCTCAAACTGATGTCAAACTTTGCATACAAGTGTATATATTAGTAACTAAGGTTTCTACACTTTTACATTTTCACAAATCACGTTTTAAGGTGAAAAGGGCATAATGGTCAACATATGAGCAATTAACGGAATCATGCGTATTAATCGGTTAACTAATGAACCATGGTGTATAATCACAGAGGGTTATACTAGCATGTAACCTGGTCCAAATGAACCTCTTAGGAATTTCAAAAACATACTGTAACGGGTCAGAACTGAAAGTCAAAGTAAAAGTCAAACTATGCGACTTTCGATTCCGAACCGGGTCTAAATAGTAAATTGTCGGGTTGAACATGTTTAGACATGTTCTTACACTAATTACCAAGTTATATTAATGATCAAACAGGTTGTATGTGTTCTACATTGCTAATCATGCATAAATTAGAAAATAAACATTTTGTTGACTTTTTAATAGCAAGTTTGACCCGACATTTGACCTAGTTAGAGTGGGAATCAGGGGGAACCCTTTTGAGGGTTTATTACCCACATAATTACCAACTTATAACTACTTTCAATTTGACTAATCACTGGACCATTTGTGATTAATCTTAAATTCAACTGTTAATTACGACGGTTTGACTTTTAAGCTAAAACTAAGCTAAAACTTAACTAAGGAAGGGTTAGCAAACTTACCAAGGTCCTATGCACGAAATGTGATCACTTGAGAGAAGGCTTGTGCTCCAGAAATGATCAGAAAGCTGAAGGAAGGTGTGAAGAACTTGGTTGCACCATAAAATGTTGACACACAAGTCTACCACTGACCATAACTCACTAACAAGTGTCCCTAGATGTTTAGGGGGTGCCTAGGGGTCGCACAAGATGTGAAAAATCGGATAAAAGTCGAGTAGAAAGCACTTAGCAGGCAAAAACCCAAAGAACTCGGATCAGAAGGACCCTCGCGTGGCGCGAAGACCCCCCTGGGGCTTCGCGTGGCGCGAGGCCTCATCTGACAATATCTTCAACTTTTGATTTTTGTTTTATGGTCCTTGGCTCTTCAAACTTCGTTTAGACTTTTGTTTCTTGCATCTTGAACCCTCCAAATTGATTTATAAGGGCTTTAAAACATATACCCACTTTGTTAAGTCCCCGGTTAACTTTATTGTTACCCGAAAAGTCCTAACTTTCAACGTTGACGCATTAACCCTTCGCACATGAATTTGATCATAACTTTCTCATACGATAACAAAACTTTACGAAATTTATATCGTGCATTCTAGTGAGCATAATTAACCATTACAAAGCTTCGGGTTTGTCAAAAGGTCACTCAGAGGTATAATTTAAACATGTTGACACATTTAACCCCTGTAGTTTGTAATCTCTCACTTTCTTTCATATTTAGCTTCGTATGATCCATGATTTATTCGTTTGAAGGTATGAGCATCATGTAGGGTTAATGTATACTATATTTATTTACTGTTGACATTTAGAACTCGTAGTTTCACATACTTTCCATGATCGTCAACTTTAATCCTTTTATAACATTCTTTCACACGTTCAAACATATTACACGTGTCAACACATTATAGGACGTGAATTTTCGAGGTGTTACATTCTTTCCCACCCATTCATGTTATAGTTCAAAACGAAGTGATGATATGAATTGGGTGGCGAGTTAAGGATCACATCCGTAGCTAACTCATTACTAAGGGGTGCGTTCAGACGCTCCAGTTGATCAACGAAAGACTTCATTTTCAGTACATGAGAACTGACCGAAGTACCTTCCTGCATGCGACATGTAATGAGAGATCTCATCACCTCAAAACGCTCATGACGAGCTCGCTGCTGAAACATGTTTTTCAGCTTCTCACTCAACTCATATGCTCCCAAGTTTTCCAGATTCTTCTGAAGTTCTGGAATCATCATAGCAAGCATAAGACATGTCACATCTTGGGAATCATCAACATGTTTTTCCCATGTCCTACGGGCTACATCCGTATTAGCAGCAGGTGCTTCGTGAATTGGTTCTTCAAGGACATAAGCCTTTTTCTCCGCCCTGAGAACAATTTTCAGGTTGCGGTACCAATCCATGAAGTTAGAATTATCAAGTTTAGCATTTTCAAGGATGGACTTAAGCGAGAATTTGGTGTTATCAGAATTGTTTGTAGACATCTGTAGAATTTAGAAGAAAATTTTATTAGTAATTTTCATGCATTAACCTAATTCAATTTTAACCCAAGATTTATAAAATTTTAGGAATTAGGATGAGATCCCATCTCCCCATAACTCAGTGAATGGACTTAGCACTCTTCACTGGCATAGATTGAAGGGTAGGTGACGATCACCAATTGTGTCAGCTACACAATTCTCGGTTTGGGGTCGCATGATGAGTGTTGTCAAGCATTGGTACGTTAACCCCAACTACGCCCACTTTCACAACCGTAGAAAACAAATGCAGGGTAAACACTAATATTCGCTCTCGTGTCGCAAAAGTGATATTTGTCCTCAAATCAGAACTGTAGCCCGGCCCATGTAAGCATGGAAATCGCGGAACTACCCCTAATCAAAACCGTAGGCCTGGATGCACGGTAAACACTAGCACCAGGGGTTCGGATAGATCAGTTCGGGTGTTCTTAATTTAGGGTGGCGTAGAATATCGATTTTATTTGGGTTATATTTTAAAATTACCAGTACGGGTCGTTTTAAAATACTTGTACGGCCTATGGCATGAACATAGGCTATACAATTCCTTTGTAAAATTCAATTTTACGTTTTAATTTGTGACGACTTGAAACACCTTTCAATCACTCGATCGATTAATTTTAAATACCCTATTTAATCTAAGTTGGTCGTGTCGCAAATTAATTTTAATTAATAACGTTTATTAATTACGGTTTTCAAATTAACTTTATTTTTTTTTTGAAAAACCAATTTTGATTTTGTATTTTAAAATAAACTGTTTTTTAATTACCTATCCAATACTTAGTAAACCTTTTATTAAAATTGTCGTTTTAATGATCGTGTAATAGTTATTAATTTTATGGCGTAATAAACATCTCATGGCAAAACGCAAAATAAATAAATATGCAATCCGGGTCTAGAATACATTCAGTTTGTTCGAGCCTAAGAACATGAACCGAGCCAATTAAGTGTAGCACAAACGCTTTTGTGCTCCCACTTAATCTTGAATCCAATCCAAAAAAAAAAAAAACTTTAATATAAAAGAAAACCTTAATTTTCTTTAAATACTGTAAACGAAGAGTTAGAACAATTTTTTTAATTTTATTTTCAAAATAAAGTTTGTACGATTTAGACTTCTTAATTTAAATTTGATGATATTAAAATCATCATTTTAATATCTCATATTTTCTTTAATTTAACGTGCGTAGCTCCAAAAACTAATTTAGTACGCGTGTTATAAAAATAAGTCTTTACCCGGATTTGCATCGTACGATCATTAAGCTAAACGAAATAGGTTAAGGCCAAGTATTTTGTCAAAGAAAACTTTGACAAGTGTTCATGTTTGGCCTTAATAAAAACTTGCCTATAACTATTATACGTGACAAATTCCTATGCCAAATCTACTCGATTTTAAGCATGCAATCCTATAAACTATTTTATAAAATAAACCTACTTTGATTTGTAAGGTGGCTCTCATACCACTGTTGGAATTTCGTGTAACTTTTAGAAAAATAATTTTAGTTGATTTGTCAAACAAACTGAACGCAGCGGAAAACATGTACACGAGGTTCGGTTCTAAACCGTTTCCACCAGTGATCTCTTTACAATCAAAATAGGTTGTAATAAAATTAAAGAATCGTGACATCCAAGAAAGACACCTTGGTTCAACGAACGATCTCGCTAGATGATCGTTGACCACGAAATCATATTTGTTCGTTTGAAACGATTTCAAACGAAACCTTTAAACTAAAGAAAAAATCAAGTTCAAAAACTTTACTTACTTTTTTGCGTAATTGAAGAAACAACAAGCTTTGTGTATCCCTTTTGAAATATTGCAATTGCGTGAGAACTTCCAGTAGGTTATCCTTTTGAATGAATTGTAGAGTTTTTACAAAAACCTCCAATCAAGTATGAAAACTCTTGATTTTTAAAAGCCTTGGCAGACCTTAAAAAAACTTGGAATCCCACTTCCGTATATCTCAAAAAGGTCATATATGAGGTATTCCCTTTTAATAGGTACCAAACTTTTAATAGATAATAATAATCAAGATCTTATGAAGTTTAAAGATATATAAGGATTAAGATTTGTAATCTAATTACAACTCTTCATAATTATCTCATAATTAAAACAATTATCTTTATTCTTCTAATTATCTAATAATTAACAAATTAATTATAATATTAATTCAACTCTCCGTAATTATTCTAAAAAATTAACGGTTGCTTTTATTACGCTTATTATTTCGTGATCTAGTGATTAACGATTAAAACACCTTTAAATGTTCGTTGCCCAAAGTGTAACTCTTTGGGTCGTACCTTAACCGCAACCTTGAATTTTAATCGGACAATTGAACATTATATCCAACAGTTTTTATATCATAGGATTTTTGAATTTTAATCGGACAATTGAACATTATATCCAACAGTTTTTATACCAAACAGCCTCTTAGTAGAGGGAAATATGTAATTATTCCTTTATTATTTTACTAAAAAATAAAGAATAAAAGATGCATTAAAAAACGAGGCGTGAAACCAATTAATCTTTTTAAGTCAATGAAAGAATAGTCATAAACTTTCCTTTGTAAGAAACTTACAAGCAGAACAGCAGATCAAACACAAGTTAAAGATAGTTGAAACCGAAGGGCTCCGGTAACAACTATTTTGGGGTTAGTTTTTACCTCGAATCCTTAAAGAAGATGTTATACCACAATTTCTGAAATAGCTTTCTTGAATATTTGAATAAACTCCTCTTAAACCCAATTTCTAAGATTTGATATCAAATAAAGCCCAATGGTTTGAAGTTTACTACAACATTTTGACTTTTCTAAGAAAGTCAAATCTTGGTTTTGTATCTCATCAAATCCTTGATGGAATGTCTGTTGGTGCATTTGTGTCTGTACTTTGTCTGTATTTTGTAACGATATAAAACGATGTCTTTGAAGTCCTGTAAGTTTGACCAAGTCAACCATCTTCCGGTTTGACTTGGCCAAACAGTTAGACATTTGTGTGAAATATGGCTGGGTCGAAGGATAGATCATCGAAGGATTGCTTATATCCTTCGATGAGCTCGAAAGATAGCCTTCGATTGATGGACCTCGAAAGATGCCATCCTTCGAGGTTCATGTTGATCATTCGAGCTGTTTCTGGTCGATAGATGATCCTTCGATCATCTATCTGATCCTTCGACACAGACCTGCTGTGTTCGGGTATATATACCCATGTGTTGTGTTCATTTCAAAAAAAGACACTTGTGAGACAGAAAAATAGAGAGACAAAGGAGAGCATTCTGCTGAGAGCATTCTGTCAAAACACACACACACACTTAGAGAGTTTGCAAAACTGATTTGTAAACATTGAGCTTGTAACCGGAACCTTTCATTCGCATTAATACAAGTGGTGTTAATCGGTGAATCTTGTGTTGTGTTTGTTCTTGTGTTTATGCTTGTTTCTTCTCGGTTTGCATGCTAGCTTGGATTCCGCACTCGCTAGTGTGTTAGATATAACAAGGAATAGGTTAAACCTCAACCTCCGAGAGGGACCTACAAGTGGTATCAGAGCCGTGGCTCTTTTCCTTGTTAAAAACCGGGTTTTATACAAGTTTTGGAGTGTTTTTGGACAAAAACTCTTCTGTTTTAGCTCTCATTTTTACTGTTTTTCTCGATTTTCAGAAGTTAAAGCGTGGTCTAAACTGATTGCATGTGTTAAAGGAAGGGTTGGGTAACATAAAAACTTGCTTTTGAAGTATTTGGTGATTTCCGGCCAAAATTCCGGCTTCTCCGGTAACCGGATTCTGGGCAGAACCTTCGATTTTATTAATATTCTATGTTTCAAATCTGCTGCATGCAGAAAATCATGGTCTGACCATACTTTCTGCGAAAGATCTCACCAACCCATCACCTTTTTCACCAACCTGTCACTTCTCACGTCAACTGTGTCAGAATCGGTCGAAGGATATCCTTCGGAAGTCGAAAGATCAGCTTTCGATCAAAGGAAGTTCGACAGATTATCATCTTTCGAGCATCCTTCGAAGTCTGTGACTTATCCTTCGATTCAGGGAATCTTTTCGAAACATACATCTTTCGGTCTACAGTTCCTTTTCGAAAGACAAGGATCCTTCGATTGGAGAGTCTTTCGAAATCACAGCTCTTTTTCGAAAGACAAGGATCCTTCGATTGGAGAGTCTTTCGAAATCTCTGTTCGAAACTCAACAGTGATCTTTCGAACACTGTTGATCCTTCGAACAAGTGTTGATCTTTCGATCCTTAGGCTGTTTATATTTAACAAGTTGTGATTTTCAGGTTTTATTAATCTTGATCAAAAATGAATTCGATGTGGGGCGTTCCGATAAATACAGAAATGTATTTTGGTACTCCGGCTCCGGATTCGGGTTCGCAAGCTAATGCTTCATCTACCGGTCAATGGGCATTCGTATCAAATCAAGCTCCAAGTGTTCAAAGCATTTTGCTAAGCGAAAGTGAAACAGGAAGTTTGAATAGGCCTCCAAAGTTGATGCATTTAAGTGAATATCCGGGATGGTATGATAGATTTCACACATACGTCCTTGGTCAAAATACAGAATTGTGGTTGCGTTTCATCACAGATTTTGATCAAACAATAGAGGTTGCTGCTTCATCTGCTGCTACATTTGCTGATCTTACGGAAGATCAGAAGAAGGTCTATGACTTAGAGAAGAAAGCTTATGCCATTCTTACTCAGGCATTAAGCAAAGATATTTATCATCAATTTGTCAGTCACAAGACAACGAAGAGGTTGTGGGACGCATTGAAAACAAGGGGCGTAGGAAATGAAGCGACACGTCAATTGAGAAAAGACCTGCTAAAGAAAGAGTTTGATGGTTTTACTTGTATGCAGAATGAATCTTTGGGAGATTTGACAAGTCGATTTACTCATTTGCTGACTGAATTGGTGAATATTGGGGTTGTAACGACTTCACCAGAGATAGTGAAGAAGTTTGCAGATGCACTGCCACCTCAATGGAATAATTTCTTAGAAATCCTGAAGTACAACGGCACTTTGGATACAACAAACTTCGGTGACTTTGCTCAACTCCTGGAAAACAAGAATCAAGAAGAAACTCTCAAGGCTAAAAGAGTTCCAGTGCCACAAAATCCTGAGATGTATTATGGAGCTTCTAGCACTTCTACGAAACCTTCTTCACACGCTCCAATTCAAACAGCATTTGTGTCTAGCACAAGCTTGTATGGCATTCCTCCTCCAACAACAAACATTTATGGAAATCCGCTTAATCCAGTTCCTCAACCAGTGCCACAACAGCAAAGCCAACAACCTATCAGAGCAACTGATATATTCGGAAACCCACTTCCTCCTCCTCCTCAACAGCAAGCGTGTTATGGAAGCACATCATCTGCTGGTCAACAATCAAAGCCAAATACAGTACGGCTCGACACCTCAAGCTTTTCTAAAGTCAGTGTGGAAGTAGCCAAGGAACACATGGAGCTGCTAAACACTTTGGTGAGCGCATACTGTGGATTAGTTGAAGGTCAGATTGGTAACATTAATCTGACACAAGAAGACTATCAGCAGATAGATAAAGAGGAGATGGAAATGATGGATATCAAGTGGGCCTTTGCCAGTGCTGTTAGGCGAGCAAAGGATTTCATGGAAAGAACTGGCAGAACCAGCTTGGAAAGCAAGAAAGACACCAAATATGGGTTTGATAAACAGGCTGTTAGGTGCTTCAATTGTGGGGAACGTGGTCATTTCAAGCGTGAATGTACGAGGCCATCTCAACATGGAAACCAGAATCCTTTTAGAGGTCAAGGAAACCAGCAGAACCAGAACAGAAACAATGTTCGTACGTTGGTGCCTGTCAACAACCAGACTCAAGCAGGACCATCAAATGCCAACCAGGCACTTGTGGTTCAAGTAGATGAAGGCTGTGATTGGTCAATCCAGTTGGGAAATGATGCTCCAGATGGCACAGCTTGTTTTGCTGAAATTGTGAAAGATTTAAATCACGCCAGTGGTGGAGAATCTTCCACCAATGGTGATGAATCTTCTGAAGATGACAACAGCTCAGGTTACAGTGGAAGTTCGGATGAAGAGTCCTCGGGTTCAGGGAATGATCAGGAAGATGACACATCAAGTGTGTCAGTCAATGCAGTTATTGATGAACTTTTGGAAGAGTCTGCAGCAGAAATTGAAAGAAGATCTATTTTGGTGGATCAAGCTGCTTATTCTTCGTCTTCTCTCCATTCAGCCTTTATGGCTAATGTCGACAGTTCATCAAGTCAGGTATGTGTCGATGAACCCACTTCTGTTAGCTGTGATAATTGTGATAGTTTGCATGTTAAATGTGCTGATTTAGAGGCAAACATGTCTGAGTTGCAAGGCAAACATGATGCTGTACAAGCTAGTTTGTTTGACTTGCAAGACAAACATGTTTCATTGAATGATAAGTGGTGTGAATTGCAAAGCAAACACGAGGCTTTGCAGGAGAAATATGATGTGACATTTATCCACAATCAGAAATTAACCGTGGATCTTTCTAAGTGCACAGAAGCCAACATGTTTTATGAAAACCATGAAAAGGAGTTTAAATCGGTAATTGAAACATTAAAGAAAGATAAAACCGAGTTAACTAAAATGGTTTCCAGAAAACAAACAGACATTAATTTGTATATAACTCGTCTTGAGGTAATGCAAAAGGAAATGACTTGTGTTAAAACTGAAAGTGAGGCGATCCGACTTAAGTTAGACAGTTATTTGAGTTCTAGCTATGTGTTGGATCACATCATTGATGTACAAAAAGAGAAACGGGATGTCACATGCATAGGCTACAAGAAATGTCCACCACCCGTGAGAAACAATTATGATGCCATGCCTGATGAGGAGAACAGAACTTTCTTTGAACCATCTGTTCCTCTTGATGTTAAAGAATTTGCAGCAGGATTGGGATACAAGAAAGAAGTATCATCAGATTCAGATGTGTCAGCAGATACATGTGTGTCTTCTGCTGAACCGAATCAGGTTCCTCCAGTTGTGATATACAGTGAGGATTCTGATTCTTCTGATGATGAGTCTGATGATACTGATTCAGCAAAGTCTGATGCAGTGATAAAAGAAGAGGACATACCTCTTGAGAATCATATTCTGTGTGATCCTCCTGCAAAACCTGCTAAGACTGCTGCAATCGAGTTTGTGACTGCACAAGAGTCGGAGAGTGTGGATTTGCTGTGCACACTTGTTGGTGATGATAAAGTTTATTCAGACAAAGATTTTCCTATTAAGAATGTTAATCAATCATTAATTAGTAAAGTCTTTGAAAATTCAACAAGTAAGTTTTTGGGAAAGACAGGATCACGCGTTACTGTAACACAGTGCCCTCCTATCCCAAAAGCCGAAGTTCGAAAACAGTTTGGAAATCAGAAATTACCAACAGTGCAAAAACAACAAAATCATACTAAGCCCAAAGGAAAGGCACCGACTCAAACTCAAAGGAAGCCGAATCAAAAGAAGAAGAAGAATGTGAACTTTGTGAAATCTAAGGGAACGGACAAAATTGCTACATTTGAAAATCAATCTAACTTAGATTTTGTCAAGAAAGCAACTGTCATGAAAAGGAATGAACCAAGTTGTTCGAAACCTAGTACCTCGAGAGCACAAAGTTCATCTTCATCATCGGCAAGACGACCACATGATACTTCGGGGTTCGTTGAACGAAGATCGTGTTTTGAATGTGGTACAATTGGGCATATCATTCGAAATTGCCCGTATCTTCATAAATTAAAAGCCAAAGAAGATGATCCCCGTGACAAAACTGACCGCAAACGATCTGTTTCTGTAAAACAAGATCCCCGCCTTGTAAAAGAAAGGGAAAAGAAACAGAAACGCCAACAGGTCAAGAAAATCGAAAAGGCGATTAAAACCGATGTGGTTAACAAAACCTCTGTTTCTGTCAAACCAAACAATTTAAAAACTTCAGACAACCATGAAGTTAAGGTTTTAAAGAATAACACTGGTATAACAAAACAGACCTGGAAACCAAAAACGGTTAAAGAATCGGGGGGATCATCACAATTTTCAAATCATCAAAGAATAGAGGTTATTGTGATTGATGAAAATGGAAGACCCAAGACCACAATGGCTTGGGTCCCCATCTCCAACTAATTGTGTGAGTTCATGTGCAGGGTGTTCCAGGAGGAACTATCAGTAGTCATTGGATTGTTGATAGTGGGGCATCCAGGCACATGACAGGCGACATGAGGCTTCTCTACGACGTCAAATCTATTAGAGGAGGTTATGTTGCTTTTGCTGGAGATAAGGGCGGATACATTACGGGTGAAGGAATGATTTCCAACGGGGTTGTTAGCTTTGATAAGATCAACTTCGTACAACAACTTGATCACAATCTTCTTAGCGTTTCTCAAATGTGTGATAAGCAGTTCTCAGTACACTTTGATGCAAATGGATGTTATGTGCTGAAACCCGGCTTCAAAATTCCAAAAGAATGGATTCTCTTGTCGGCTCCGAGGATAAATGATCTGTATGTCCTTGATATGAGCCAAGCTATTACTACATCTGCACAAGCAACTTGTTTCGTTTCCAAAGCCACAGAAAAAGACTCAATCTCTTGGCACAGACGAATGGGTCACATTCACTTACGCAAAATGAATCATTTGGTGTCAAATGAATTAGTGAATGGTGTTCCTCTTAAAAATTTCCATCTTCAAGACATCTGTGTCTCGTGCCAGAAAGGAAAACAAACGAAGAAGCGACATCCTACAAAGAAAGTCAACACGGTGGCTGTTCCTCTTGAACGTTTGCACATGGATTTGTTCGGTCCTGTCAAGCACAAAAGCATTAGGAATGATCAATATTGCCTCGTGATAACTGATGATTATTCAAGATTTTCTTGGGTGGCGTTCATGGCACAAAAGAGTGAAACCTTCGGTATTATCAAAAACTTGATCATTCAGATTGAGAATCTATATAAGTTGAAGGTTAGGCGGATACGTAGCGACAATGGTACTGAATTCAAAAATCATGCCATGGCGGAGTTTTGCACTTCAAAAGGTATTCTTCATGAATTTAGTGCAGCCTATACTCCTCAACAGAATGGCGTCGCTGAACGTAAAAACCGCACATTGATCGAGACTGCTAGCACTATGTTGGTAGAGTCACAATTGCCGATTCCCTTCTGGACTGAAGCTGTGGCCTCTGCATGTTATACGTTGAACCGAGTCCTTACAGTCAAAAGGCATAACAAGACCTGCTTTGAGCTTATTAACAAACGGAAACCAGATCTGTCATATCTTGAACCGTTTGGAGCTCCGTGCACAATAATCGATCCTAATGGAAAGTTCGGGGCTAGAGCAATTGAAGGATACTTTCTTGGGTATTCCACCCCGAACTTAAGAGTCTGGAATCTAGAGACTAAAAGGGTCGAGGAATGGTCTGAAGTCAGAGTACAAAGGCACACTTTACCAGTCAAAAATCCTGGTCAGCCTTGGATGTTTGAGTACGATGACTTTTTCAATTCGATCAATGTTGAAGCAGTTGAAGAAAATGTTGCGGCAAGGATGTTTTTCGAGAGTGACAATGCAACAGATTCACCGTTGGTTCGTCCAATTATCGTCAATCAAGAACCATCATCAGTGAACAATAATGCTCTCGATAATGAGGATTTTCACGATGCTACCGAATTGAACGAATCTTCAGAGGATGATGAATTTCTAGATGCAGATCAAGAAGCTCCAATTACAGCAGTTCATGGTACTTCAGAGGGTACTCCTCCAGTAGGCGTCCCTGGAACAGCTGAAGCTACTGCATCATCCTCTTCGTCAATTCCGGGCATTGAATTAGTTGTTGATCTCAATCTCAACAATCTGGGTATAAACATTCCAGTTCAAGATAATCCAGAAACAAGGATTCATAATACCCATCCTCAACAAAACATCATCGGAAATGTACAGAGTGGCGTTCAAACAAGAAACATGTTGCGAAACAACAACAATGCAGGCTTGTATGCGGCGATCAGAGAATCTGGTCAACAAAATGATTGGCCTTTCGCGTGTTATGTCTCACAGGAAGAGCCAAGAACTTGGAAAGAAGCGTTGAAAGATAGTTCTTGGGTTGAAGCAATGCAGGAAGAACTGCAACAATTCCAGAAGCTTGGTGTCTGGAAACTCGTAGAGAAACCGGCTGGCTACAAGAAGATTGGTACCCGTTGGGTGTTTAAATGCAAAAAGGATGACCGTGGAATCGTTATTCGAAACAAAGCAAGGCTAGTCGTTCAAGGTTTTCGTCAGATAGAAGGGATCGACTACAACGAAGTTTATGCACCTGTTGCACGTCTAGAAGCAATTCGGATATTTCTGGCTTATGCCTCATTCAAAGGTTTCAAGGTATACCAGATGGACGTGAAAAGTGCATTCTTACATGGTGTGGTTGAAGAAGAGGTGTACGTCGAACAGCCTCCAGGTTTTGAAGATCCTATCCATCCCGATCGGGTTTGGTTGCTCAACAAAGCTCTCTATGGTCTTCATCAAGCACCGCGAGCTTGGTACGCAACCTTATCTAATTATCTGCTGGAGAATGGATTTCGCAGACGTCTTATCGATTGTACTCTTTTCGTCAAAGAACAAGATGGAGATCTTCTACTGGTACAGGTATACGTTGATGATATTATATTTGGTTCTACTAATGATGTTTTGTGTAGGAATTTCGAGCGCATTATGCAGGATAAATTCGAGATGAGTGCTATGGGGGAAATGACTTTCTTTTTGGGCCTACAAGTACAACAAACTGAGTCTGGGATATTCATCCATCAGACTAAATATGTTGGTGACATCTTGAGCCGGTTCCAGATGTCTGATGCAACGCCCATCGGTACCCCATTGCCACAAAATCACGGAATTACTCCAGACTTGAAGGGTCAAGATGTTAGCCCCTCATATTACCGCGCGATGATCGGATCTCTTATGTACCTCACAGCATCAAGATCAGATATAATGTACCCAACGTGCCTGCTTGCCAGATATCAAGTCAACCCGAAGGCCTCACATCTTGCAGCTGTAAAAAGGATTTTTCGTTATTTGAAGGGTTGCCTTGACACCGGTCTGTGGTACCCTAGGGATAATAACTTTGACTTGATCGCATTCAGTGATTCTGATTTTGGCGGATGCAAAATCGACGGCAAATCCACAACGGCTGGATGTCAGTTTTTGGGAAATCGCCTAGTCACATGGCAGTGCAAGAAACAGACGTGCGTCGCTACATCAACATGCGAAGCTGAATACATTGCTGCCTCAAGTTGTTGCTCCCAAGTCCTGTGGATCCAACAACAAATGCGCGACTACGGTTTTGAATTCCTAACTACTCCTATTTACGTTGATAATTCTGCTGCCTTACAGATCACTAGAAATCCTGTGCAGCATTCAAAGACTAAGCACATCGACATTAAGTATCACTTCATACGTGATTGCTTTGAGAAAAGGCTAATCGATGTTGCTTACGTCCACACCGATGACCAACGTGCCGACCTTTTTACCAAAGCATTTGACAAATCAAGATTTGACTATTTATTATTGGTAAACGGCATTAAGGTCAAGCAAGAGTAAAACCAACATCGGAAAATCATTTTTGTAAATACCTTTGTGCTTTAAATTTATCTTAGTTTGTTGATTTTAGGGGGAGTAAATCCAAAAATAAAAATGAGTTTCCTGGCGAGCAAAAGAGAAAATGATAGTACATCAGTGGTCTGTCTAAACCTTTTTAAACCTAAAATGAAAAACGATAAGCAGCTCTATATAAGATGTATCGGTAGGCTCACAATCATTTTAAAGTGTGCAGGGTGATATAAACTTAAATCCGACTGAAGACTGGGTGGGAACCATTCATTGGCATATGGTCTTGGTACCGAAATTTCGTTTGAGAGATTGCCGAGGTTCTGAGATATTCGGTCTTTATGCTGCTTATCATCTGGGTATCATGGTTGTATCTTTTACCGAAAAATAACGGGGACGCAAGTCTAGATCTTCCATGATACCATACATACGTGTACATACTGCATACGACCTCAATAAGTGATAAACAATCACATGTCCAAACAAATAAGTGATAATATATCACAAATTCTTTGCGGGTGTCAAGTTCGTCTCTCTGCTGTACGAAAGTACTGACCTGTTCACGGACTTGCTCCTGTGCCCTCATGCATCGAAAATCAAGTTCCTCATCAATAAGTGATCTTATCACATAGGGCTTGTTTTCAAATCAAATAAGTGAGAATCTCACATCATATACGGTCAAACAGATGATAATCGGTATACTCACCGGTAAGATGAACCCTCGTGCATACCTTGATACGGGAATGTGTCGTGATGTGGATGAACACCGGTCGGTAAGTATAAATCATACCTTAACGTATCCCCTCGCCATGATTACAAATGATAAGTTGAGCTTAAGTGGACAACAATACCGATAATTGTTATAGGATGCTTATCTTAATGTTAACTAACTGAACAACTAGAGCGTTTTGGCATGACCGTACACTGATATGATTCTCTTACCCTCGAAACTCGCAAAAAGAATGTCTGTAAATATTTATTTACTGCTTTAATTTTCTGCATGTTTGTATATATTTATTTACTGCTTTCAGTCTTTACATTTGAAATATTCAAAAAGTCCAAAAAGATTTTAGGAGTGTTTTAACATAAACTTTATAAAAGCCAAAAAGATTTTATTTCTACTTTATTTTCGATCGTACGATGTTGGAGCTCGAGTCTTCGTTACCTGAAACCTGAACGAAAACCGAAAACGACTAAATCTTCATAAACGGTCGAAATTTGCAAAGTTTTGAAAGTTAAAAACTGAATTTGATAAATTTATTAAACTTTCAAACTGTCGGACGGTGTTTGATTATGACATGGTCATATGTGTGTCGTTTGTTTATGATATTCCAAGCAGTTGTTCTCATTACGCGTTTAGATTTCTTGCATGTGCAGATTCCAAAGGCAAGGAGAACATGGTCGATGACAAGCTTCGGAATGAAGACACTACGTGAAGGCACTCAAGTGATGGAGATGATCGAGTTGCCGCTGACCATCATCAATACCTCAAGGATCTCAAGTTATAAAGATCAAAACATTCACGAGCATAACTCAAGGGGGAGCTTATGTTAAGGGGGAGTTTGTCAACACACTTCCTACATGAAACGGGGAGTTTGTTGATACACTTTCTGCTTTCAAGACGTGAAGACTTTAAAGATCCTCCGACATTGAAGACTTGAAGACACAAAGATCGAGACAAAGATCAAGTTATAAAGATCGAGACAAAGCTACAGCCAAGGGGGAGTTTGTTGGTGCACTTGTGTCTGTACTTTGTCTGTATTTTGTAACGATATAAAACGATGTCTTTGAAGTCCTGTAAGTTTGACCAAGTCAACCATCCTCCGGTTTGACTTGGCCAAACAGTTAGACATTTGTGTGAAATATGGCTGGGTCGAAGGATAGATCATCGAAGGATTGCTTATATCCTTCGATGAGCTCGAAAGATAGCCTTCGATTGATGGACCTCGAAAGATGCCATCCTTCGAGGTTCATGTTGATCATTCGAGCTGTTTCTGGTCGATAGATCGATCATCTATCTGATCCTTCGACACAGACCTGCTGTGTTCGGGTATATATACCCATGTGTTGTGTTCATTTCAAAAAAAGACACTTGTGAGACAGAAAAATAGAGAGACAAAGGAGAGCATTCTGCTGAGAGCATTCTGTCAAAACACACACACACACTTAGAGAGTTTGCAAAACTGATTTGTAAACATTGAGCTTGTAACCGGAACCTTTCATTCGCATTAATACAAGTGGTGTTAATCGGTGAATCTTGTGTTGTGTTTGTTCTTGTGTTTATGCTTGTTTCTTCTCGGTTTGCATGCTAGCTTGGATTCCGCACTCGCTAGTGTGTTAGATATAACAAGGAATAGGTTAAACCTCAACCTCTGAGAGGGACCTACAATGTCAGATATTAAACATCAAATAATTAAAGACATCATTTGAAATCAGATACACATATTATTAGGGTGTTATGAGTCCTTCTTTCGACATCCCTCACAAACAACCAATCCCACCAAGCCAACTCAACTCGGTTTTTCCAACAAAACCAATAGACATCCAATACCAGCTGCATCTTTTTATTATAAATCATAAAAAAATGTAAACCATGAATATATCGCAAACAAGAACAAACAAAACCAACATATCGATATCTTTTTTAACAAATCGTTGCTTATTTCCTCTACCATTGTCGTCAATTATGGACACCTAAACCATACAAGACACCAGCATACTTCTCCAACGAGCCGCTGAAGAAATTATCCTTCAACTTCCTGAAAGTACACGCAGTAAGCAGGCTATCCGAACCCGCTTGATGACAAACACCAATCCTTTCGACTTCCAATAACTCAGCTAACTTATTCAACCCACCATGAAGACTGTTGCAGAACTTCATCAGATGTTTAATATCGAAAATGGTGGGAAAATACATATTAATCAAACTAAAAAATCCAGATTGTGTATCAGGCAGATTCTGACATGGTAACACTTTCAACAAATATCCGAAATCATATCCACTGTGAAATGTTACCCAATACACACTATCATTCAGCACAATCCCTGAAGATATCAACAACTCGCCAAATCTACGCGCATCGATTCCGTTTTCGTTATTTTTCTTAAAATCGATATCGCTCTGTTTCAACAGCTCAACAGAATCATTTGCGAAAACATCATCATTCACGTTAAACTCACGGAAATTGAACTGCCAGATGCAAAACTTATACGAACATATTTATTGTTTTTCATTCAAGTCTAAGCATTCGACTTCATCCCGCTCAGTATACTGAAAACATATTTGTTCAACATTAACTTATAATAATATTTACCATAGTTTTTAGGAATCGTTTTAGGTTTGGTAACTCTTATAAGAATTGATTAGAATCAAATATCTTGCAAGGTTTTCATTAACACCCATGAACAATTGTGAGTATGGAGCGAAAGTGCGAAACCACGCCTTTGGCTAATGTGTAATTAGTTTTATTGTATGTGTGTGTATTATGTCATTTTTAAGCGTAATAACCAAACATATGGTTTAGCAAAGAAACCTGTATGAATTTTAAACAAAGCAATATTATTACTTTGGATGAAAGAGGGAAACAGTAGATGTTTTCAAAGGGCTTTGTGTTTTAGTTATTTAGAAAAAATTAAAACCTACACTAGTTATATGGTTTTACTAACGCAAGCAAGACAACATTGTATATTCGTCCAGAATACAAGCTTAAAAGTGTATTAAATACAACGTTATTATGACTTATAACATGAAACCTATTACAACATCTCCACTCTTTTTCATCACTTAGAAAACATGTGACAACAATACTTACGCGTAACATTATAAACCATATAGCTCAATCTACTTAAGAAATTAAAATATGCTATCCTCCATGATCTCTTCACTATCAATGGACCCAAAATTATCCAAAATCCAGTAACAAAACCAACCACTATGCTAGTAATAATTAACCCCCAATCTCCTCCGCCGTCTTCTTTTTCTTCTTGGCTTGTATCAGTTGTTGAAGTACGAGGTACACAACCTTTATTTTGAGTTAGTGGAGCTCCACAAAGTTTGTTACCTAAGAAGCTGGACTCTTTCATGCTTTGGAGCTGAGTACTCGTTGGAATTCTTCCGCTGAAATTGTTGTAGGACACGTTGAAGCTACTCAAGAAATTCAGCATTGACAAGCTAATGGGAAGTTCCCCATAAAGATTGTTCAATGATAAATCAAAAGATTCAAGTGACTTCATGCCACCAATCTTCTCTGGGATCCTTCCGGTCAAATGATTTCTTGATAAATTCAATGATCTTAACTCTGTCAGAGATGTTAGTTCACTTGGAATATGCCCAACGAGATTGTTACTCGAAAGGTCCAGCAATATCACTAGTCCAAGAATGGTGTTATATGTGTCTTCTCGTCCCTTTGTCACCAATGAATCACCAATAACAGTATAAGCTGGTCCACGGCCAAAATTGAAAGCAAAAACAACATTTGGGGTATCTTCTATGCCGGAAAGGATGCTAAAGTTGTTAAAACAACTTGGAATATTTCCATCAAGATTATTATGAGCAAGATCCAAGATTTGAACATCTTTAAGATAACATATCTCATGAGGAATACTTCTGTCCAAATTGTTAGCTCTAAGGTTGAGTAATCTCAAAAGAGTGAGTTTTGTCCCAATCCATGTTGGAATTCTCCCAGTAAGTTCATTTCTGCCAAGTTGAAGGACCCTTAATTTCATCAATTTCATAAGAGAAGACGGTAAACGTCCTGAGATCTTATTCCCGCGCATGCTTAAGAATTCTAAGGAAGGTATAGAACCCAATGTTCTTGGAATCTCACCAGACAAATTGTTATTCTCCAAGTTTAAGACTCCTAAACTCGGCCACTTCTCCCAGCAGTCTGGAATGACGCCAGACAAATTATTATTTCCCAAGTTAAGAAACTTTATTTTTGTGACACCATTGGAACACAATAAATGTTGTAGTGATCCTAGCAATTCATTGAAGCTTAAGTTGACTTCCTCAAGTGTTGCAGGGATAACCAACAACGTTATATTTCCTTGGATGCGATTTTCTGACATATCTAAGTAAGCTAGATTGGGAAATGAATCAACAAATGACTCCGGCATGGGTGATGAAATGTGTGTATTACTTATGTCCAATTCTGTTAATTCCTTTTGTGATTGCAACCACAATGGAAAGTGAGGCCCTAAAACCCAAGAGTTCAAATAAAGTTCCCGCAACTGGAAAGCGGGAATCCAGCTTTCAACTTGCGGTCTGAAAGTTAAGTTGTTTCCTGCTCCATCTAGATAATTCAAGCTCACTAGTTTTGCAAAGTGAGATTCTGTCACAACACCCGTCAACGAATTGTAAGAAAAACCTAAAGAATTCAACTTTGAAAGTTGACCAAGGCTATCAGGATGGTTGCCATCTAGTTGGTTATTTGAAAGAATTAACTCCTTCAATGATGATAGTCGTCCAATCCAATTGGGAAGGCTGCCGTTTATGCGGTTATCTGAAAGATCCAACACCTCCAATGAAGATAATCGCCCCATTGAGTATGGTATGGGACCAGAAACTTGATTTAGACTAATATCTAACGTCCTTAGAAGAGATAATTGTCCTATAGTAAGAGGAATTATACCATCTATATCGTTCCCACGCAAGGACAATGACTCTAAGGCAGGTGATTTGCATTCAAGAAAACTTTTAAGAAGATATGTTAGAGTAATATTACCAAAACTATTACATGACAAATCAATCTCTCTTACATTACAAAGGTTACCTAATGATTTAGGTATTATCCTGGTGAGTTGATTGTATGAAAGGTCAAGGCTAAGAAGAGAGGTTAAGTTGTGAAGTGAATCGATAAGTGAACTTGAAATACCACAATTACTAATACCTAATGAGATGAGGTTACTATTGGTCAATTCTTCTAATACTAATGAGGAGTTCGTCAAATTGTTAGCATTCAGATAAAGAAATTCAAGAGATGTCAAATTGCGGAAGCTAGGAAGAAGGCCAAGAAAGCTCATACTTAAATCTAAAGAAACCAGACTGGTCATACTAGATATCCACTGTGGCGGCACGGATGTATGAAAATAGTTAGCAGAAAGATCAAGTAAGGAAAGGGACGTTAGATTAAGACGATGAACATATGGATGAATATCTGAGAGTGCACAACTAGATAAATGTAGTTCAACCAAAGAAGGAAGGGTATTGATCACCATAAGCCAATCAACTGCTTTGCTAAGGTCCACACCACTCATATCCAGGTGATGCAACATACCAAGACCAGATAACCACTGCATATTCATCACGCTTGTTGATTCCTCGTTGAATTCATGAAAACTTCCAAGACAAAGGACGTTCAAGTTTGAAAGATTCCCTAGTTGTGGAGGGATAGTTCCACCAAATTTGGAATTCGAAAGGTTAAGATATTTAAGGTTTTGAAGAGAACCAATGAATTCAGGAACCTGGATCCCTCTAAAATCATTGCAACTCAAGTCCAAATGCTTGAGTTGCTTTAGGTCCAACAAGGATCTACTTATATCTCCTTTCAATCTCTGCTTTGATGCATCTGTGTGTTCTTTTTCAGTGAAGTAACTAACTGAATAAGCAGGACAATGACCACCATGTCCAGGAAGATGAACCCGATGAACATGACCTGTAGAATTATCACAAGTAATCCCATACCAGTTGCAACAATCTTTGTTCTCGGTAACCCAGGATGCAAGTCGATGAGTTTCATCAGTCAAGCCATGCTTGAACCGGAGAAGTGCTTGTCTCTCAGCATCAATGCATAATACATGTTCAGAGTTTTGTTTGGATGAGCATGAACGAAACAAGGCCAAAACAACAAGAAGGCACAAGTGACAAGAAGAGAAACTAGAAAACGAAAGTCTAGGAGTCATATTGGTTGAGTGAAAATTGTCTCTTGATTGTAATTTATGTAAATTACATTTATATTCCAACATTTGTATTCCAAGTATTTATATTCCATGTAAAGGCAAAGTCAAGTAAACACATAAGTCAAATCCAACATTTATTGACGCTGAATTAGTCAAGTAAACTCTTGAAGGTGCCCGGTAATTTCAAAATCAATATATGTGGACATAAATGAGATCTTTGAATGAACAAATAAACTTATTGATGCTGAATTAGTCCAAGTAAACTCTGGAAGGTTCCCGGTAATTTCAAAATCAATATAAGTGGACATAAATGAGATCCTATGTAGCACGGAACCTGGCCCGACATTCACGCGGTTCCTTTTCAGCCGTTCAAAAAAATGTAGCACGGAAACGGGTACGGGGACGATACGGGGCAAAACCCAAAAATCAAGTTACGGGTACGGTGAAGGTACGGAAAAAAATTAAAAAAAAATATTTTTTGTGTATAAATTTATAAACTTAATAACCAAATGTAAACTAGTGAAAATAATGGGGGTTAAATGTTAACATGTACTCGTTAATTTTACACCTTTTTATGTAAGTTTTACAAGTTTTAGGAATAAATGAAAACTAGTGAAAGATAGAGGGGCTAAATGTCAAAATACGTAAAGTTATATAACCCTAAAGCCAGTGGCGCAGCTTGAAAATTTTCACCGGGGGATCGGAAGGTACCAGACCTAAAAAAAATTTCTATCGCGTTGTTTTGAGGTGATATGTTCGGGTCAGACGTCGGTGATTCGATTCGGGTCGGGTCGGGTCGGGTCAAACATTAATATCAAATAAAAAACGTTTTCAAACACTAAAACGTAAACATTGTTTAACAAACAAATGAACAAAGGCACCAAAACGTTAAAAAGGAAAAAGGAAGGTGAGTACCCGGTTCTCCTGGATGAAGTGTTGATACATATTATGTGGACGCGACTCGATTCGGTTCGGTTCGGCTCGGTTCGACCCGGTTAGGTTCGGCTCAAGCCCGATGTCACGACATTCCTCTGTCGTACGCCCCAGAGTTCGACACGCGAAGCACGGAGAACCGCGAACCAATTCCCGCCGACACATCATCATGACATCACCATGATGATATCATATGAAGACTTTAACATGTTCTAACCAATTATGTTGCATGCTATTATAGAAAGTATGATAATGACGAAACTCCTGGTCTAATCTGCATGACAAAAATCAGTTAAGACCCATTGACGAAACTCCTGCAGATCTTGCTGATGACGAAACTCCATCAAGAAGCTGTTTGACGAAACTTGTTGAAGAAACTTAAGTTTCGTCGGCTTGGGAGTGTGACGAAACACTCCTAGTTTCGTCACAATTGGAGTTTCGCCTGGTTGTTTCGTCGACCATTGATGTTTCGTCGGCTGCTTCAGATGTTTCGTCTACCTGGTCCTATATAAACAGCATAAACAACAGACACGAGAGACAGCGGATACACAGAACAGAAAGAAACACAGAAGCACAAGAGAGAACTGTGAGGGAGTTTAGTGTGTGTGAACAGTGTATTGTTTAATCTTGTAACTAAACTCTGCTGAATATATACAAGTGTGTGTTAATCTTTGAATCTGTGTCGTTTTTGTGTTCTTTATCTCGGTTTGCTTTCTCGGTTGGATTCCGCACAACCGGGTCAGTTCGTATACAAGGATTAGGCGACTAGATCCTCTGCTAGTTGGACCTACAAGTGGTATCAGAGCCTTGGCTCTCATCCTTGTTAAAACCGAGTCGTGTATCGGGTTTTTTCAAAGTTTGTATCTTGATAGTTTTCTAGCTTTAATCCTTGAAAATCATGTCTTTTTGCTGAAAGTTCTTATAAAAACCATGTTAAACCTCATGTATACATGTTAAAATTTGGTTTCTAGTGAAGTTTCTTGCAAAATAGTGTTTCGGAAATTTTTCCGGTGGCCGGTAAATTCAAAAAACTCATCGTGTTCATCATATTGTTCTTCAAGATATTCAAAATATCTGGGTTTTTTAGTTATATTTGCTTTGTGTTTTGGCTGAATTATTGTTAGATATTATAATATTGTTTGTCTGTACAAGTTGGTAAGAAAAAGGAGTTCACTGAAATGATGAAAGTTGAAAAATGAGGTGTTTAGGGATGGGTTAAGGGTAAGGTGAATCTTGAAATTGGTCACCGACTGTGTCAGAAGATAAGGTTTATTTCTTTTTAAAATATATTTTCCATGTGATTCTTTGGTCAACGAAACTCCCATTTCACATTTGGAATTGTTTTTGACGAAACTCTTATTTTCATCATAATTGTTCTAGACGAAACTTCCTAGAGTTTCGTCACTTTGAAAAAAAAATCATTGTTTCGTCACTTAAGTGTTTTGCCAAAGACATTGAGTTTCGTCGAGACTCTTGTCATTTTTTTTAACAGAAGGTTTCAAAAAGTGTTTTAACTATTTGTTTCAAGTGATTTAATCAGGTCTTCATTTTTATTCATCTAAAATGAGTTCGTATTGGTGGGATATTCCGTCTAATACGGAGAGCAAGTATAGAAGCACTGGTTTATCGCCATCATGGGCCGAATCTCCCGCATCCGCATCTTCGTCTATTCCATCGCAAGCGAATCAAATTTCGTCAGGTCAATGGGCGTTCGTTTCAAATCAAAATTAAAGTATTCAAAGTATACTTTTAAGCGAAAGCGAGACCGGAAGTCTAAATCGCCCACCAAAACTGATGCACATAAATGAATATCCTTGATGGGTAAAAAGATTCCATACGTATGTCCTTGGGCAAAACACGGAATTGTGGTTATATTTTACTACAGATTTCGATCAAGCTCTTGAGGTTGCCGCTTCAACTGCCGCGACATTTTCCGATCTTACGGAAGACGAGAAAAAGGCATATGATTTAGAAAAGAAAGCATGTTCTATTCTAACTCAAGCGTTGAGCAAGGATATATATCATCAGTTTGTCAGTTTCAAGACGACAAAGCGGTTATGTGATGCATTGAAGACGAGAGGTCTAGGAAATGAAGCGACACGCAAATTGCGACATGATGTACTCAAGAAGGAGTTTAATGGCTTCGTTTGTATGGAAAGGGAATCTTTGGGAGACTTGACAAGTCGATACTATCACTTATTGACTGAGTTAAGTAACTTTGGGGTAGTAGTGACTCCAGAAGAAGTTGTTATCAAGTTTGCCGACGCATTACCAGCTCATTGGAATGGTTTCTTGAAAATCTTGAAATACAACGGCACTTTGGCTACGACAAACATTAATGATTTCATTCAGCTCTTGGAGAACAAAGATCAAGAAGAAATCAGGAAGGCCAAAAGGATTCCAGTGCCACAGAATCCTGATATGTACTATGGAAACTGTGGAGGTTCTAGTACTGCTGCAAGACACGTTCAACATGCTCCGCTACAAACGGCGTTTGTCTCAAGCACTGACTTATATGGAAATCCAATACAGCCAGTTCCTCAGCAGCCAACCCAAAGTTCTCCTATAGCAAGAGATATGTACGGAAATCCTCTACCAGTTCCACAACAAGCCTGTTATGGAAGCACCTCATCTGCTGGTCTGTCATCTAATCAGAATACAGTTCGGATCGACACTTCAACCTTCTCGAAAGTAAGTGTTGAAGTAGCAAAAGAACATATGGAGCTACTAAACACTTTGGTGAGCGCGTATTGTGGGTTAGTAGAAGGTCAGATTGGAAACATCAATCTGACACAAGAAGATTATCAGCAGATTGATAAGGAGGAAATGGATTTGATGGACATCAAATGGGCTTTTGCTAGTGCTGTTAGGTGAGCTAAGGACTTCATGGAAAGGACTGTCAGAACCAGCTTGGAAAGCAAGAATGATACTAAGTATGGGTTTGATAAACATTCAGTCAAGTGCTTCAATTGTGGTGAACGAGGTCACTTCAAGAGAGAATGTACAAAGCCAGCTCAGCATGGGAACCAGAATCCGTTCAGGAATCAAGGCAACCAGCAGAATCAGAATCAAAACAGGAATAACGAGCGTACGTTGATGCCTGTGAACAACCCAAATCAAGCAGGAGCATCAAATGCCAACCAGGCTCTTGTGGTGCAAGTCGATGAAGGTTGTGACTGGTCGATTCAGTTGGGAAGTGATGTTCAGGATGGAACAGCTTGTTTTGCTGAGGTTGTCAAGGATCTGAAACACGCCAGTGGTGGAGAATCTTCCGCCAGTGGTGGTGAATCTTCTGAAGATGAAGACAGTTCTGGTTACAGTAGAAGTTCAGATGAAGAATCCTCAACTTCAGGCGATGATCATTTGGATGACACGTCAAGTGAGTTAGTCGATGCAGATGTTGATGAGCTATTGGGAGAAGCTGCAGCAGGAAATCATAGAAGATATATATTGGTGGATCAAGCTGCTTATTCTTCTTTTTCTAATCATTCAGCCTTTATGGCTAATGTCGGCAGTTCATCAAGTCAGGTATGTGTCGATAAACTAACTTCTGATAAATGTGATAATTGTGTTAGTTTAGGTGATAAATTGTCGGACTTGCAAAGCAAGTATGACGTGACATATATCCACAATTAAAAGTTGATAATGGATCTTTCGAAATGCAAAGAGGCTAACATGTTTTATGAAAACCATGAAAAAGAGTTTAAAACGGTGATTGAAAAGTTAAGAAAAGATAAAACCGAGCTAACAAAAATGGTTTCAAGAAAACAAACTGACATAAAGTGTTATATCAATCGCCTTGAGGTCATGCAAAAAGAGTTAGCCTGTGCAAAGTGTGAAAGTGAGGCGATCCAGCTTAAGCTAGATAGTTACTCAAACTCTAGATATGTGCTGGACCACATCATTGACATACAAAAAGAAAAGAAGGATGTCACGTGCATTGGATATAAAAAGTGTCCACCACCTGTTAGACACAATTATGATGCACTACCTGATGAGGAGAATAGAACTTACTTTGAACAATCAGTTCCTTTAGACATTGAGGAATTTGCAACCGGACTTGGATACAAGAAGGAAGTATCATCAGATTCGGATGTGTCAACAGTTAGAAATGTGTCAACTGATGAACAAAATCAAGATCCTCCAGTCATTGTTGAGGATGCTGATTCTTCAGATGATGAATCCGATGATACTGACTCTGCACAATCTGATGCGGTTATCAAAGAAGAGGACATACCTCTCGAGAATCACATTCTATGTGATCCTCCCGCAAAACCTACTAAGACGGTTCAGGTCGAGTCCACGTCTGCAAAATAGTCTCAGAGTGTGAATTTGCTGTACACTCTTGTTGGTGATGATAAAATCTATTCTGACAAAGATTTTTCGATTAAGAATGTAAATCAATTTTTAATCAGTAAAGTTTTCGAAGATTCAACAAGTAGGTTTTTGGGAAAGTCGGCTTCACATGTTGTGGTAACACAGTGTCCTTCGATTCCAAAAGCCGAAATTCGAAAACAATATGGCAATCAAAAGTTACCAACAGTGAAAAAGCAGCAAAATCATACCAAACCAAAAGGTAAATCAACGACTCAAGGTCGAAAGGAACTGAACCAAAAGAAGAATCAAAAGGTGAACTTTGTGAAATCAACGGGAATGGATAAATTGGAAACTTTTGCAAATAAATCTAACTTAAATCATGTCAATCAAGTTAAACTTTTGAAAAGAAATGAACAAAACAGTTCAAAACCAAGTACCTAGGGATCACAAAGTTCATCAACAAGACAGTCACACTATACTTCGGGGTTTGTAGAACGAAGATCATGTTTCAAGTGTGATAAAGTTGGACATATCATACGAAATTGTCCATATCTTCATAAACTAAAAGCCAAAGTTGATGATCCCCGTGAACAAAATTACCGAAAGCGACCTGTTTCTCCAAAACAAGATCCCCGTCTTGTAAAAGAAAGGGAAAAGAAACAGAGACGCCAACAAGTCAAGGTAATTGAGAAAGCAATTAAAACCGACGTGGTTCAAAAACAACATGTCTCTGTCAAACCAGAAATTTCTAAAACTTTAAACAAACAAGAAGTTAAAATTTCAAACAATCAAACTGGTAAAACTCAACAGACATGGAAACCCAAATTGACCACGAATTCAGGGGGAGCATCACAATTTTCTAACCATCGAAAAGTGGAAGTAATTGTTGTCGATGAAAATGGAAGACCCAAGACCACAATGGCTTGGGTCCCCATCTCCAACTATTCATGTGAGTTCATGTGCTGGGTGTTCCAGGAGGAACTTTCAGCAGTCATTAGATTGTTGATAGTGGGGCATCCAGGCACATGACATGCGACATGAAGCTTCTCTACGATGTTAAATCTATTAGAGGAGGTTATGTTTCTTTTGCTGGAGATAAAGGCGGATATATTGTTGGTGAAGGAATGATATCCAACGGGGTTGTAAGCTTGGACAAGATCAACTTTGTACAACAACTTGATCACAATCTTCTCAGCGTTTCACAAATTTGTGATAAGCAGTTTTCAGTGCACTTTGATGCAAATGGATGTTATGTGCTGAAACCCGGCTTCAAGATTCCAAAAGAATGGATTCTCTTAGCTGCTCCAAGGATAAATGATATGTATATCCTTGATATGAGCCAAGCTATTAGAACGTCTGTATAAGCAACCTGTTTCGTTTCCAAAGCCACGGAAAAAGAATCAATCTCTTGGCACAGACGAATGGGTCACATTCACTTAAGGAAAATGAATCATTTGGTGTCGAATGAATTGGTGAATGGTATTCCTCTTAAAAATTTCCATCTTCAAGACGTCTGTGTTTCATGCCAGAAAGGGAAGCAAAGAAAGAAGTCGCACCCTACAAAGAAGATCAACACGGTGGCCGTTCCGCTTGAACGTTTGCAAATGTATTTGTCCGGTCCTGTCAAGCATAAAAGCATTAGGAATGATCAATACTGCCTCGTGGTGACATATGATTATTCAAGATTTTCTTGGGTGGCGTTCATGGCTAACAAGAGTGAAACTTTCGGTATTATCAAAACTTGATCATTCAGATTGAGAATTTGTATACTATGAAGGTTAAACGGATACACAGCGACAATGGAACTGAATTTAAAAATCATGCTATGGCGGAGTTTTGCACTTCAAAAGGTATTCTTCACGAATTTATTGCAACTTATACTCCTCAACAGAATGGTGTCGCTGAGCGTAAGAACCGCACGTTGATCTGCTAGGACTATGTTGGTAGAGTCCCAGTTACCCATTCCCTTCTGGGCTGAAGCTGTGTCCTCTGCTTGTTATACATTGAACCGAGTCCTTACAGTCAAAAGGCACAACAAGACCTGCTTCGAGCTTCTTCACAAACGGAAACCAGATTTGTCATATCTTGAACCGTTTGGAGCTCCGTGCACAATAATCGATCCTAATGGAAAGTTTGGGGCAAAAGTCATAGAAGGATACTTTCTTGGGTATGCCACCCCGAACTTAAGAGTCTCGAATCTAGAGACAAAAAGGGTCGAGGATTGGTCTGAAGTCAGAGTACAAAGGCACACATTGCCAGTCAAATGTCCTGGTTAACCATGGATGTTTGAGTACGATGACTTTTTCAATTCGATTAATATTAAAGAAGTCGAAGAAAGTGTTGCGGCAAAGATGTTTTTAGAGAGCGACAACGCTACAGATTCACCGTTGGTTCGTCCGATTATTGTCAACAATCAAGAACCATCTTTAGTGAACAATAATGCTCTCGACAATGAGGATTTTCACGATGCAACCGAACTGAACGAATCTTCAGAGGATGATGAATTTCTAGATGCAGATCAAGAAGTTCCTACAACAGCAGTACATGGTACTTTAGAGGCTACACCTCCAGTGGACGCCCCCAAAACAACGGAAGCTACGGCATCATCCTCTTCGTCAGTTCCGGGTATTGAATTGGTTGTTGATCTCAACTTCAACAATCTGGGTACAAATATTCCAGTTCAAGATAATACAGAAACAAGGATTCACAATACCCATCCTCAACAAAACATCATCGGTAATGTACATAGTGGCGTTCAAACAAGAAACATGTTGCAAAACAACAACAATACAGGCTTGTATGCAGCTATTCGAGAATCTGGTCAACAAAATGATTGGTCCTTCACGTGTTACATTTCACAAGAAGAACCAAAATCTATTAAAGAAGCTTTGAAAGATAATTCTTGGGTTGAAGCTATGCAGGAAGAACTACAGCAATTCCAGAAACTAGGTGTCTGGAAACTAGTTGAGAAACCTGAAAACAACAAGAAGATTGGTACCCGTTGGGTGTATAAGTGCAAAAAGGATGACCGTGGAGTAGTTATCTGAAACAAAGCAAGGTTAGTCATTCAAGGTTTTCATCGGATTGAAGGGATCGACTACAACGAAGTTTATGCACCAGTTGCACGTCTTGAAGCAATTCGGATCTTTCTAGCCTATGCATCCTACAAAGGATTCAAGGTTTACCAGATGGACGTGAAAAGTGCATTCTTACATGGTCTAGTGGAAGAAGAGGTGTACGTCGAACATCCTCCAGGTTTTGAAGAGCCTATTCACCCTGATCGGGTTTGGTTGCTGAACAAAGCTCTCTATGGTCTACATCAAGCACCACGAGCTTGGTATGCAACCTTATCTAATTATCTGCTGGAGAATGGATTTCGCCGAGGTCTTATCGATTGCACTCTTTTCATCAAAGAACAAGATGGAGATCTTCTATTGGTACAGGTATACGTGGATGATATTATATTTGGTTCTACTAACGATGTTTTTGTAGGAATTTCGAGCGTATTATGCAGGATAAATTCGAGATGAGCACAATGGGGGAATTGACTTTCTTTTTGGGCCTACAAGTGCAACAAACTGAGTCTGGGATATTCATCCATCAGAATAAATATGTTGGTGACATCTTGAGCCGGTTCCAGATGTCTGATGCAACGCCCATTGGTACCCCACTGCAGCAAAATCACGAAATTAATCCAGACTTGAAGGGTGAAGTTGTTAACTCTTCATACTACCGCGTGATGATCGGATCTCTTATGTACCTCACAGCATCAAGACCAGACATAATGTATCCTACATGCCTTCTTGCCAAATATCAAGTTAACCCGAAGGCCTCACATCTTGCAGCTGTGAAAAGGATTTTTCGTTATTTGAAGGGTTGCCCGGACACCGGTCTATGGTACCCTAGGGATAATAACTTTGACTTGATCGCTTTCAGTTATTCTGATTTTGGCGGATGCTAAATCGACGGCAAATCCACAACGGCTGGATGTCAGTTTTTAGGAAATCGCCTAGTCACATGGAAGTGCAAGAAGCAGACTTGTGTCGCTACATCAACATGCGAAGCTGAATACATTGCTGCCTCAAGTTGTTGCTCCCAAGTCCTGTGGATCCAACAACAAATGCGCGACTACAGTTTTGAATTCCTAACCACTCCTATTTACGTTGATAATTCTGTTGCCTTACAGATCACTAGAAATCCTGTGCAGCATTCAAAGACCAATCACATCGAAATTAAGTATCACTTCATACGTGATTGCTTTGACAAAAGGCTTATCGATGTTGTTAAGGTCCACACCGATTACCAACGTGCCGACCTTTTTACCAAAGCATTTGACAAATCATGATTTGACTATTTATTATTGGTAAACGGCATTAAGGTCAAGCAAGAGTAAAACCAACATCGGAAAATCATTTTTGTAAATATCTTTGTGTTTTTAATTTATCATAGTTTATACAATTTAGGGGGAGTAAATCCAATTTTTAAAAATCCAAAAACATCAAAAAATTTCAAAAACACAAAAACAATAGAAAAACAAGAAAGAATTTCCCGGCGAGGAACAGAGAAAATGATAGTACATCAGTTGTCTGTCGAAACCTCTTTAAACCTAAAATGAAAAACGATAAGCAGCTCTATATAAGATGTATCGGTAGGCTCACGATCATTTTAAAGTGTGCAGGGTGATATAAACTTAAATAGACTGAAGACCAGGTGGGAACCGCTCATTGGCATATGGTCTTAGTACCGAAATTTCGTTTGAGAGATTGCCGAGGTTCTGAGATATGTGGTTTTTAGGCTGTTTATCATCTGGGTATCATGGTTGTTTCTTTTACTGAAAAATAACAGAGACGAAGTATAGATCTTCCATGATACCATACATACGTGTACATACTGCATACGACCTCAATAAGTGAACAACAATCACATGTCCAAACAAATAAGTGATAATATATCACATTTTTTCGGGAGTCAAGTTCGTCTCTTTGCTGTACGTTTGTACTGACCTGTTCACGGACTTGCTCCTGTGCCCTCATGCATATGAAAATCAAGTTCCTCATCAATAAGTGATGATATCACAAAGGGCTTGTTTTCAACCAAAATAAGTGAGTATCTCACATTTTCAAATACGTCAAAACAGATGATAAATGGTATACTCACCAGTAAGATGAACTCTCGTGCATACCTTGATACGGGAATGTGTCGTGTGTGGATGAACACCGGTCGGTAAGTATAAATCATACACTAATCGTATCCCCTCGCCATGATTACATCTGATAAGTTGAGCTTATGTGGACAACAATACCGATAATCGTTATAGAATGCTTATCTAAATCTTAACTAATTGAACAACAAGAGCGTTTTGGCGTGACCGTACACTGATATGATTCTCTTACCCTCGAAACTCGCAAAAAGATTGTCTGTAAATAATTATTTACTGTATTTCGTTTCTGCATCTTTGTATATATTTACTTACTGCTTTCTGTCTTTACATTTGAAATATTCAAAATACCAAAAAGATTTTAGGTGTGTTTTAATATAAACTTTACAAAAATTAAAAAGATTTTATTTCTATCTTATTTTCGATTGTACGATGTTGAAACTCGAGTCTTCGTTACATGAAACCTGAACGAAAACCAAAATGACTAAATCTTCATAAACGGTCAGAATTTGCAAATTTTGAAAGTTAAAAACCAAAATTGAACAATTTGTTAAACTTTCAAATTGTCGGACGGTAGTTGATTGAACAATGGTCACATGTGTGTCGTTTTTTATGTTAACTATATTCCAAGCGGTTGTTCTCATTATGCGTTTAGATTTCTTGCATGTGCAGATGCTAAAGGAAAAGAGAACATGTTCGATGACAAGCTTCAGAATGAAGACACGACGTGAAGGCACTCAAAAGATAAAGATGATCGAGTTGCCGCTAACCAATCATCAATACCACAAGGATCTAAAGAATTGAAGATCAACAGATTCACGAGCATAACTCAAAGGAGAGCTTATGTTAAGGGGGAGTTTGTTAACACACTTCCTAAATGAACAGGGGAGTTTATTGATACACTTTCTACTTACGACACGTGAAGACTTTGAAGATCCTCCGACATGATAGACATGGAAGATGAAACCTCACGAGTAGTGTCCAAGGGGGAGTTTGTTGATACATATTATGTGGACGCGACTCGGTTCGGTTCAGCTCGGTTCGACCCGGTTAGGTTCGGCTCAAGCCCGATGTCACGACATTCCTCCGTCGTGCGCCCCAGAGTTCGACACGCGAAGCACGGAGAGCCGCGAACCAATTCCCGTCGACACATCATCATGACATCACCATGATGATGTCATGATGATGTCATATGAAGACTTTAACATGTTCTAACCAATTATGTTGCATGCTATTGTAGAAAGTATGATAATGACGAAACTCCTGGTCTAATCTGCATGACGAAAATCAGTTAAGACCCATTGACGAAACTCCTGCAGATCTTGCTGATGACGAAACTCCATCAAGAAGTTGTTTGACGAAACTTGTTGAAGAAACTTAAGTTTCGTCGGCTTGGGAGTGTGACGAAACACTCCTAGTTTCGTCACAATTGGAGTTTCTCCTGGTTGTTTTGTCAACCATTGATGTTTCGTCGGCTGCTTCTGATGTTTCGTCTACCTGGTCCTATATAAACAGCATAAACAGCATAAACAGCAGACACGAGAGACAGCGGATACACAGAACAGAAAGAAACACAGAAGCACAAGAGAGAACTGTGAGGGAGTTTAGTGTGTGTGAACCGTGTATTGTTTAATCTTGTAGCTAAACTCTGCTGAACCGGGTCAGTTCGTATACAAGGATTAGCTAATCTTGTAGCTAATCTTTGAATCTATGTCGTTTTCGTGTTCTTTATCTCGGTTTGCTTTCTCGGTTGGATTCCGCACAACCGGGTCAGTTCGTATACAAGGATTAGGCGACTAGATCCTCCGCTAGTTGGACCTACATGAAGAATTATAGTTCTGCCCGTCTTCCTTTAAGATTTTTGAATTATTCAATTATGGACTACGAATCAATGTTCACAACAATCTCCTTTTCTATGTAAATCACCATACTATTTGCTAGATACTGATCTGACATCTTATTGCAAAGGCGATTCTTATATATTTTCATTGCAGACGTTTAATCTCATTGTTTCCATCAACAATTACCTGTACTTGTTCTTCATTCTTTCTTTTGAAAAAAGAAGTTATGCTTTTTTACTTCCCCATAGCATAATCTAATAACACAACAAGTTAATAAATCACCCTAAATTTCAAACTCTAATTTCTATCTAAATCAAATCACAGTAAGATTAAACAAATAAAATTAGACATATGTTGATGCATTTATTGTCTATCACCTTCGTCAATCCGAGTCGTAGTGAAAAGCCGGAAGAAATCAAGTGCATAATGTTATATTTAGTTAGAAATGGCAAGGTGGCAAACTTGTAATTAATGAGAACTTTCATTAAGTTGCCTTGACCATATAAATAGGAGGTTATGTCATGATTTTAGTAGGACTTAAGATTTGGTGGAAAAGAGTTTAGTAGAAGACTTTCTAGAGAGAGAAAGTCTAGAGAGAGAAAGTGATTGTAATTGTGATTCTTGTACCGTACACGTCAAATCTAGCAATGGAATCACGTTAGTAGTACGTTATCGTGTGTTCGGTCACGTACGTTCACGGATTCCGCACGTGAAACGTCCGTTACGCAATCGAACGGCGTCAAAACCGGTCCTACAAGTGGTATCAGAGCTAGGAGCTCGATTGCACGATCAAACACATCGTTTTCATACCAGATTTCAGCCGATTCAGATCCGATTTCATCAATTTCTTCATCTTCTACCTATTTCTCACGTTTTTACGGAAATTCATCAAATTGAACGTGATTTCACGGTCCGATTCGTCTGATTTTTTAGTATGTTGTGCGAAATTACTTGAATTACAATCCTACAAAGTTTCAGCTCGAAATTCCTAGCCGTTTAGGAGAAATCTAAGATTTTCAGTTCGATTTCGCGTCAGAATTTGCAGGTCCGCTTATAGTGACGTCATGCTTCTGGTTCGCTCTTCTGGACCGCTCCAACGTACATTTTAAGCTGTTTCTGGTCCGCTCATTTGTCAATTGTGGTTCGCTCGATAGTCACTATCTGGTTCGCTCCAGTGTCAGTTGTGGTTCGCTCGAAAGTCAGCTGTCTGGTCCGCTTTTAGTACAACATTCTGGTTCGCTCGAAGTACTAATCTCTGGTTCGCTCTTAGGGAAATTTCTTGTTCGCTTTTAGTTACAGTTGAGGTTCGCTCGTGAGGTCCGCTTATTTGACAGAGATTCGCTCCAAATGTAAAAATTCTGTTTCTCTTTAGTGTCATCGTTATCAGCAGGAACAGGTTAATTGCAGACTTTTAATTGCACCGCCCAATCACTTTTAAGTCACCGTTGCCATAAAACAAGAGGCCCAATTACAAACATGTACACCGCCTTTTTGTCTGTTGTTGTGATGAGTATTAAACCTGTTCAGCCTTTGAGAAGTATTTGTCGGATTCTTAACTGCATATAAAGTTGTCGGCCACACTCAATTTAACGGTCCAATCAGATTTAAATGATATTAAACATTGTCGGTTTGTTTGTTGGAAATTGAAAATTAAAATTGAGAGTTTATTAAAACAGTGCACCGACCCACTAAAGCTTTTAGGCCCAATTAAAGTTGTTGGTATAGTACAAGTGAATCTTTGACAACAGTGAACAAATTCGAGAATCTTTGACACGGGTCTTAGATTGATTTCACAAACACACACGTTTACATATTCAGTCTGTTTTAAACTGATTGTGTATTTGTTTGATTACAGGTAATTCGAGGTGATTTACAAGGCGCAAATACAAAAAGTTGTTTTTAAGTTGTGGTTAAAATGTTTGACCAAGAAGAAAATTATAACCTTGAAAGATTAAATGATTGGTTTGATGGGTATTGGGGTAGTAGATATGAGAATGAGAATAAGAATGTTTGGGATAAAAGATTTGAATGTTTTTTGTGTATGAAAAATGAAACAGTGGATGTGTTGGAAAGACGGTTTAATTGTCTAATTGAAAATTTAACAAGGTACGAGATAAGAATATCAAATGCTGAAAAAATATCAAAATTTGCGGACGCGTTACCTTCAGAGTGGGATGAATTTTTGATTGAATTGAAAAAGGATTCTAGGTTCTCAAATTTTTATCCAAATGAATTTATAAATAAGCTCAAAACACTCAAGTATGAAAATAATAAGAAAAAGAAAGAGTTTATGAATGGAGTAGAAAAAGAATTGGAAAAAATGAGCTTGGATGTGGTTTTTGAAATATGCAAAAGAGTCCATATGTGTCGTGTAGCAAAAGATGTTATGAAATACGATATTAAGAGGGGTTGTTATATTGATGAATATATGAATCCTCTTGATTTTGTTAAAAATTTTTGTGCAGGCACATACAAGACAGAGACACAGGACATTTCAAAGAATGAAGAATCCAAGCAAGATGGAAATTCAAAATGTGAAGTTGTGTGCTCAAAATGTGAAAAATTCGAAGCAGACAACGTTAAACTCTTGAAGGATGTGGAGAGTTTAACATTGGAAATCAATCGTGTGAAGGATGAGAAAAGATCTGATGATAAACAGATTCTTGAAATGACAGAAAATTTTGAGAATTTGAAATCTGAAAATGTCAAACTGTTGAGTGGTTTGAACAGTTTGACATTGGAAAACAAAATTTTGAAAGAAAAGGAAAAAGATTTTGAAAATGAAAAATTAAAAATGGAAAAATAATTTCAAAGTCAAATAAAAATTCTTGAAGATGGGAGAGATGTGTTTAGCAAAAACAACATCGAAAAGCAAAAAATGATAAATTCTCATCTTCAGAAGATTATTCAACTTGAAAAAGAAGGTGAGCAAGCTCGAAAGAAAATCAACGAGCTTGAAAAGAAATTGAAAGGTTTTGTGAATTCATCAGTACCAGATTATATCTATCCAAAACCGATCAATTCTGTTCCAATAAGTAACAATGTCACAAATTTTGACAAAGTCAAAATTGAAGATTGCGATGACAAAGCTAATGATGAAATAGAAAAAGAAAAGAAAAATATTTTTAGAATTACAAAAAAAATTTCAAAATACTGTTTTGCAGTCTACTGAAATAGGTGAATGCTCTAAGCAAAAACCTGTTAAGAAGATTGTAGAACAGAAACAAAAAGTTAAAAATTTGAAAAATTTTCAAAATGAAAATAAAAGCTCATCAGTTCAGTCATCCAATCATTATGAAAAACCACAAAAATTTAAAAATCAAAACTTACAAAAAGTTGGTAATCAGTGGTGCAGGTTTGACAATAGTACTCAAAAGTCAAATCCAGCTTACAAGAAGAATGATGACTACCACAAAGCCAGACAATGCTATGATCTGAGCGTTTGGTGTGAAGGTGGTACACGGTATGATAACAGGGTGTGTTACAACTGTGGTTTTCAAGGACACATTGCTGTTAACTGCCAGAGTCAGATGTTTGAGACAAGGAGATGCTATAACTGCCAAATCAAAGGTCACATTGCTAGAGATTGCCCAATGAGATCAAATGAAAGATCGAGGGTTGTATCTCAGAAAAGGGTGAAGAAATCAGTCAAGGTCGAAGAAAAGCCCAAAGCACAGAAAAAACAAGAAGTAAAAGAACCGAAAGTGAAACTCTCACAAGGGCAGAAAGATCGATTGAGAAAGAAAAGGAAGAAAGCACGAGAGTATCTCGAAAGGATTTTGTCCTCGGGTACAACAAATAAGAGTGCTGATGAATCGCTTCACTCGACAACAAAGTCAAGTAAACCGAATTCTTTAGATGCAAATCTGAGGACAAAAGAGGAGATAAAGAAGGTTGAAGTGGTTAGCGATGAATTTGTTTCTTCGGAAACAAAGGAGCTACGTGTTGGCGATGAATCTGACTCGTCAAAGTCAGAAGAGCCACAAGTTGAGCTAAAAATTGAAACGTCAGTTCCGCCAATGGATGATGTCAACTTTCCACCATTGCGAGCTGAAAATTATAAACAAAAAGTTGACGAAATTGACATTTCAAATCAATCTTTTTCTGAAAAGAAAGATTTTGATGTTGAAAAAGCCTTTAAACCCAATGTTGTAAACATTTTTGGAAAAATGGTTGAGGGTAAGGTAAAAGGGGTTAAAGAATTTTATGAATCAAAAAGGCATGTTCAAAACACCCAAGGACCGTCAGGCTTGGGTGAATCTCTTTAACTGAAAAACCTGACTTGCCGGAGTTCCCAGGTTGGTAAGCGTGGAACATGAATCGGCACATTTCTTGAGAAATTTCACTCTAGTGATTTTTCGCCTTACATGTGGTAAATCAGGGACATTAAGTTGTACTTGATTTTCTACAAGTGATGTTTGAGATCTAAAACTGAAATTGTAAAATTTGTCATGTGTATGAAGAAAACAATGTGATGAAGTGACCTCAAATCTACAAAGGATTGGTAAACAAACTAATTTTTCCGGAAAAACCATTTTGATTAAAACAAACTTAAGTGTTTTGAAATCATAATGGGAAAATAGTTTGTTGTCAGGGGGAGTTCTGATTATTTATGCCAAGTGGATGGCGAATTGAAGCGATTCGATATCAGTTGTCAAGTTGGTTGTACAGTTTAGTTTCAAATTTCCTAAAATGTGTTTGCATTTTAGGGGGAGTAAGAATTTTTAGAAAATCCAAAAACATTTGAAAATTTGAAAATGCCAAAAACATTGAAAAAAGCAAAAATGAGTTTTGTTGAGACAAGAGGAAATGATAGTAAATCAGTGGACTATCACAGCATGCTAAAGAAATGGAAAGTTAAAATGTGATAAACGGTCTCACTAAAGATGTGACGATAGGCTCAGCTAGACTAGTAGATTTGCGATAACGATACAAACCTAAATGAAAAAGCCTAGTTCTAGTGGGAAACATGGTCAAAAGCATAGTACTTAGTTTTGTCCTTCTTGATTGTGTGCCTACTCGGTAATCGCTGATTGTCGTAAGACATAAAACTGGTTAAGTTTGTGAACTTTCACAACTTTGCTGAAAAGTCGCTGTGATTGTGCATTTTATTTTGCAAAGATTTAAACTTGTTTGATTTCTTTATTTTGTTTAAGCATCGGACATCCTCTGCGTATACGTGAGTATCGACCTGGATGTTGTTGCCTAAACGTTCTGCTTTATTTTCTTTGGTGTTTCGTTTAAGCTTTGGACCTCCTCTGCGTATACGGGAGTACCGACCTGGTGGTTAAAGCCTAAACAACTTCAACTTGTTTTATTTTCTTATTTTGTTTAAACATTGGACTTTCTCTGCGTATACGGAAGTATCGACCTGATTGTTAATGTTTAAACATTCTGCGTTGTTTTCGCACATATCACAGTTGATGAAAGTTTAAAGGCATTACTTGAGTTAGTGTATTGCATGATGAGGGGATATGCTGAGATCGTGGGGTCCATAAGAACTTAGTGCTATCTTAATATATCTTAAAGTATCGGTAAGCATGTCGAAAGTTTTTAGATTGAGTTTAAGTGGACAAATATATTGTCAATCGATGTGAATCGTTTAGAACTTAAAACGATTAAAAGCTTAACGGTGCTTGTGATGTGTCTCAAAACTGATATGATCCTCTTTCGCAAACTCACAAAAATATGTTTGTACATATTTCATTTCTGCATTACATTTCTCTTATTACAAAAACCAAAAAGATTTTTAGTGTGTTTTAGCCTAATTTTTTTTTAAAAATTCAAAAAGATTTTCGACAACTGATGTTGGAGAGCTGATATTCAAAATCTCAAAGGCTAAACAAGATGAACAATTGGTTTGGTTAAGATGATGAGAAGTTGGAAGATAATCCTCAAATGTTTAGATGATTCATTAATTTGAATCACAATATTGCGTGTTATATGTTTGAAAATGTTGAATGAACTATTTTAGAGTCAAAATTATTTTGTCTTACGAGAGGTTGAGATGTGTAGGTTTCTGATTCTGTTGCTACAAAAAGCAAGGCGTAGATCCCAAAAGCACGGAAGCTTGACGAAAGGGGGAGCCTGAAGATTCTGAAGAAAAAGAGCAACGGAAGCTGAAGACAGATCCACCGGGATTCTGTTCGAGCAAGAGTATTTGAAGACTCTCACTAAAGATTCCGTCAAACGGAAGCTGAAGACAGATCCACCGGGATTCTGTTCGAGCAAGAGTATTTGAAGACTCTCACTAAAGATTCCGTCAACATCCAAGGGGGAGTTTGTTAGTGCAGTTGTCTGTCGACTACATCTTTGTTCGAGTCTTAGAGAGAGAGAAAGACAAGCCGCTATGAGTTTCACTACGAGATTGACTACGGCAATATCCAAGGGGGAGATTGTTGATGCATTTATTGTCTATCACCTTCGTCAATCCGATTCGTAGTGAAAAGCCGGAAGAAATCAAGTGCATAATGTTATATTTAGTTAGAAATGGCAAGGTGGCAAACTTGTAATTAATGAGAACTTTCATTAAGTTGCCTTGACCATATAAATAGGAGGTTATGTCATGATTTTAGTAGGACTTAAGATTTGGTGGAAAAGAGTTTAGTAGAAGAAGTAGAAGACTTTCTAGAGAGAGAAAGTGATTGTAATTGTGATTCTTGTACCGTACACGTCAAATCTAGCAATGGAATCACGTTAGTAGTACGTTATCGTGTGTTCGGTCACGTACGTTCACGGATTCCGCACGTGAAACGTCCGTTACGCAATCGAACGGCGTCAAAACCGGTCCTACAACATAGTTACAGAAAGATTCAACAAGTTTATGGTAAAAAATTGGACCAATTTCACCCTTAATGTTGGTGCATTCCTCTGTCGACTTCGTCTTATATCGAGTCTTGTTAGAATTGTTAGTTTCAAAGGGTTTAGTTTGAAGGGTTTAGTTTGAAGGGTTTAGTTTGAAGGGTTTAGTTTGAAGAGTGTTATGTCACTTTCAAACGGGAGGGTCTTGTCCTATAAATAGCCTTCAAACTTTCACCATTTGTAACTTTCCGGCTTGTGCAACGAAGTGCTGCTGAAGTGTTGTCAGGTTGTAAAACGTTCCGAAATCAATCATACAACAGTTTAAAGTGTATTGCTTGCTGAATTGAACTCGGTTTCTTAGTTTCCGCCTCTGAAACCGAGATAAACTCTTCTGAACGACTCGTTTGGGTCAGAAAACGATCCTACAAGTGGTATCAGAGCACAGGAAGAAGAGTTCTATACAATTCAGCTGCTATTTCTGTTTCTACACCATTCTTTTTCGAAAATCAAAATTTTTCATGGTTAAAATCGGCTAAAACTTTCACAATGGGTGCGTAATTGTGTTTTTAATAAATCCTTGAGAATATCAGAGCTAAATTCGAAGTAAAAGTGGTAAAAATGACTTGAAAACTGCTGACCGTTTGAAACTGCCAGCACCCTACCGTTTGAAACTGTCACCCTATTGTTTGAAATTGACCCTTTTGTTTGAAACTGACCCTTTTGTTTGAAACTGACCCTTTCGTTTGAAACTGACCTTTCCGTTTGAAAAGGGGATCTAGTTTGAAAGGGTTTTGTTTGAAAAGGGGATCTAGTTTGAAAGGGGATCTTGTTTGAAAGGGGATCTAGTTTGAACTTGGTATTTTGTTTGAACAATTTGTTGTTTGAAAATAGTCAAGTCTCAAAGGTTATCCAGGTTCACTCAAGTTGGTGTTTGAATTTCGCGTGATTTGATTCTTGGTTGTTGTTAGTTCTCACCAAAGTTACATCCTAGTTCGCATAAGGTTCGGAATTTGTTTGATTCGTACGGTTCAGTCAGATCGTTTTGTGTGGATAAATCGCGTGATAAAGTCCAGTTCGTATAGTATTGGAGTTCAAAGGTTTCAAAGGGTTAAGTCGTTTTTTTTTTTTAATTGGATCCGAGTCCTAGAAGTCTGCAAAGTTGGTCAACGTTCAGTCAGCATAAATTTCTCACCAGTTCGAGTATCAGTTTTATCCGTTTAATTGATAAGTCTTTAAACTGATTGTTGTTTGTGTGTTTGTTGTCAGGTATTATTTTTTCGAGGAGAATTAGTTCGTGTGAAAACTTGTTGAAAAGTCATGGATACAGAGTTCTACAACGCGTTTGCAACACCGTCTGGTCCATCTACCATTGCTCAGAACATGAATTTGGAAAACGAGACGGGAACCACCCAAAAGCCCCCGAAATTGATGAGTATCGAAGAATACTACGGGTGGAAAGATAGATTCGAGAACTGGGTTCAGGCAAACCATCTGAGATCATGGGAGTGTATTCTTAAGAAATATGTTTTGCCACAGACTGATTTGAAAGTTAATAAAAAAATACATGAATTTAGTAATGAAGAACGTGATATGTATAGATCTGAGAAGATGATGATTAGTCTACTTCAGCAAGCTATCAAAGAAGACATTTTCATACTACTTCAGCATGACAAAACTTCAAAGTCAATCTGGGATGCACTTAAAGTCAAATTTGAGGGTAGCGAGAAAATGATTAAAAGCAAGAAGGCACTTTTAAAGAAAGAGTTTGATCTGTTCAGCAGTCTACCAGGTGAAGACACAAAGAAGCTGATTGAAAGATACTGTCACCTTGTGCGATCTATGTCAATGCTTAGTATAGAAAAGGAGTCTGAAGAGTGGGTAGACAAATTAGCTGATGCGTTACCGCAAAAAGAGTGGGGAACTTATTTTATGATTCTGAAAAACACAGGAGTTTATGATGGGTTATCAATTGGTGAGTTTATCGAAAAGATTGAGGGTCAGGATCTGGAACAACAGAAGATCGCGAGGATGAACAGTCCAAGTGGTCAACAGGATGTAAAAATGTATTACAAAGGAAGTGTTCCGGTTCAAGAAGCTGAGAGAAGTCCGAAAATCCAGACTGCGTTTAGTGCTAGGGATTCTACAGAAAAGATTGATCAAAGTTCAAACAAAAACAGCAGTGGTTTCTCATTATATCCGAGTGTTAATCCAAAGAGTTCATCAGAAAACTTTCAGTCTCAAAGTACCAAGACAGGAAATGGTTGTGTGATACAATGCAATATTGCCTTGAATCTTCCAGATGGACAAAGTTTTTCTGAGGAGGTTGCGAAAGATCATATGGCATTACTTGGTTCCGTGCTTATCTCGTATGAAGGTCTAGTGGCTGGTCGAATCGGAAATCCTATGCTCACAAAGGAGGATTACGATCAGATAGACGCCAAAGAGATGGAACTGATGGATATCAAATGGTGTCTTGCTAGTGTTCTTAGACGTGCTGAAAAGTTTAAGACAATTACCGGGAGAAATGGTCATTGCTTGTGTATCTACTTTAGGTTTTGATAAATCTAAAGTTACTTGTTTCAGATGCAGGGAAAAAGGTCATTTCAAGCGGGAGTGCAAGAACAGGGAAGCTAGTGGTGCTCAGAATCCATTCGGAAAAGACGATTACTACCGGAAAACCATTTATCAGCAGGTTGGTCAATCACAAGATTCACAGACGGCTCATGGTAGGAAGATTGAGGATTCAAAAAGAGGATGTTTGGTAGACTTCAACTGGAACAATTACATATCTCCTGATAGCAAAGCATGCATAGTCGATCAAGATGATGAGAGACTACCTGAAGGCTTCAGCTGGGATATGTTTGTTGATGAAAAGGGTGATTTCAAAGCTTTCATTGCAAAGATTGTTAGAGAACCAGACATGTTCGCCACATGGATGAAATCTATTGGTGACACAGTGAAAAGTGTGAAGGAACAGTCTGTTACATCTGAAGAAAGCTCAGAAAGTGCTGATGAAGATTCACTAAGTGCATATGAGAGTGTGCAAAATGAGGTTACTTCAGAAAAAGAAGTTGTATTTGATCAAACACCGTCTGATTCTGGTGTATCAGATACTGATTCTGAAAAATCTGTACAGTTTGATCAATCACCAGTTGATAGCAATAATGATGATGAGGAAGAAAAACATATAAATGTAGCAAAAACTCATCTTTCTCCTGAAAGTTTTCATTTCTATTTTGCAGATCGCTTGGAGAAGCTGAAAGAGAAACGAGCTGCAAAAGAACAGAAGGATTTGAAAACTAAAAGCGATGCTGTTCAAACTGAAGAAGTTAAAGTTGTTGCTGGAGAAAAGATGACTGAACCAGAAAAAGTGATTGAAGTGATAAAGACAATTGAGATTGAGAAGATTGTTGAAGTTGTAAAGCCTTGCATAAAGTGTTTGGAAGCTTGCAAGGATTGTGCAGCAAAAGACGAGATAATTGCTGAGTACGAAAAGAAGAAAGAGCAGTTACTGTTCAACCTCAACTATGTAAAGGAATCTTATGATGTCTTGAACAAAACAGTAACTGGTCTCCAAAAGAAAAAATTCAGAAAGAGAACAAACACTAACGATGATGAATGCTGTGATGATAACAAAGCAGAAAGCCATCAACTTTTACATCGAAGAAAGTGCTAAATGGAAGCAAGAGTTGGAGACAGAGAAGATTGAGAATGAGAGAATTAGACGTTTATTACAAAGTTATTCTAGTTCTGATTATCTCATTGATCGTATTTACCCAACTGTTGCAGGTATGGAAGCTTTTCAAGACGAGAAGCCGAAGAAAAAGAAAGATAGTGGTAAGAAACCGACTGTTAGCTATAACAAGTGTCCGCCTCCAATTTGGGAAGGGTATTCTCCTAGAAAACCAAACGAGGAGCAACTTGAAAAAGCAGTCAATATAAAGCTAACAACCGACACAACTGACGTTTTACCAGATAACATTGATGTCACATTTACCTCATCCGATACTGATCATGAGTCTGAGTTAATCAAAAAGGTGGTCGATCAGGTGTTAGATACCGAGGAGGAGTCTGAGTCTGGGTGTTCAAGTTCGTCTGTCAAAAGTTCGAGTTCGTCGGTCAAAAATTCCAAGTCGTCGGTTAAACGGTCTTATAGTAAAGAATTTTTGTTATCAAAAGCAAATTTGGATGATGAAACATTTGAAGTTGCATACACTTTAAATGATTCGGACAAATTATATTATGACAAAGAATTTCCAATAAGAGGTGTTAAAACTGAAATGATTAAAAAGGTTTTCAAACTAACAGAAATCAACATTTCTGAAATAAAAGATATTAATCTTTCTAAAAATCCAAGATCTTACACCTCAAGAGTGCAACAACGTCTAAACAAGAAAAAGGGTTACAATTTTGGTTCTGGTTTTCAAAAGAAATCTAACCAAAATCGTAGCTACAAAAAGAAAGGATTAGGATTTATTCCACCAGAAAATCATAAAAATTTGAAAAATTCTAAAATAAAAACAGAATTTGTATCAGTTGGACTTGCAGAAGAGGAACAGAAGAAACCATTCTGGAGACAGTCAAATCAAGAATTTCTTGCTGAAAAGAAGAAGAATGGAACTGAAGTGTTTTATCAAAGAGAGACTCGTACATGTTACAAGTGCAATGAAACTGGTCACATTGCATGGAACTGTCAGAAAATTGTCAAAACAAAACAGGGAGTTTCTCAGAAATTGAAAGAAAAGGTTGTTGATGTTGAACCACCAACCGATAGATTTTAAATTTTTGAAAATTCAACTTATGAGGTTGGTGAGTGTTCTAAAAAGAATTTTTATAAAAAGAAAGAGAAAGACAACCAAGTGTGGGTTGTTAAGAAAGTTTTCTCAGGCGATGAATCTGGTTCCACAAAACCAGAAGAGCCACAGGTTGAGGTGAAAATTTCAGTGAATGATGATGAGTTTCCATCACTGAAGTTTGAAGAGGTTAAACAAAAAGTGGGTAAGGTTGAAATCTCAAATCAATGGTTTGCTGATCAGAAGAAATTTGATGTTGAGAAAACATTTAATGAAAGTGTTAAGAAAATTTTTGGAAAAATGTTGAATGGGAAAGTTAAGGGGGTTAAAGATTTTTATGCAACTAAAAAGGCAACTTACAACCCTACTGCGCAAGAACTGAAAGCCATCAAGTCTGAGAAGACTTGGATGGAAGTTTGTTTCCCGTAAAGTCTTAGGACTATGCCGGAGATCCCAAGTTTATATCGCGGATCAGGAATCGGCATCTTTCTTGAAAATTGTTTTTGTGAATGAATCTTGTAATAGTTAAATTTTGGCAAGTCATACTGCAGGAATTGCCGGAGCTTCCAGGTTGGTAAGTGCGAAGCAGGAATCGGCATCTTGATTAGTAAAATGGTTTGTGTAGAGGTTTTATTCCTACATGTGGTTATATGTTTTGGTATTACAATGTGATTCGTCAAGGTCATTAGTTTGAACTTGATGTAATCCTGATTCGTATGTTTGAAGGACAATATGATGAACCAAACTCCTAATTTTACAAGTGGTAAAACCAACAAAACTTATTTTCCGGAAAAATCATTTTGATTAAAACAAACTTAAGTGTTTTGAAATCTTAATGAGAAAATAGTTTTGTGAAAGGGGGAGTTCTGATTGTTTATGCCAAGTGGATGGCGATTTGAAGCGATTCGTTATCAGTTGTCAAGTATATTGTACAGTTTGTTTTCAAATTTCCTTTAATATGTTTGCATTTTAGGGGGAGTAGAAATTTCTGAAAATCCAAAAACATTAGAAAATTTGAAAAAGCCAAAAACATGATAAAATTCAAAAATGAGTTTTGTTGCGAAGAAGAGGAAATGATAGTACATCAGTGGACTGTCACAACATGCTAAAGAATTGTTTAGATAATATGTGATAAACAATCTCACTGTGGATGTGTCAGTAGGTTTTTACACATTTAGTAAATTGTGACGAGATACAAACATAAATTTCAAACTTGCTTGTTCTGTGGGTTAACACAAACTTGGATATATAGGTAACCCCTGAAATCTTGTTTGAAAGGTCCCTTATTCTGAGATACTAGGTCTTTATACTCAGTGATATCTGGGGTATTATCCCGGGACTTCTGCTGAAAGAAATTTCTGACCTAGTCCCCGGATAATGCTTTCTGCAAATGCTTGAAACATAGCATCACCCTCAGCAAGCTGATGAAACAATAAAATTGATAGTCGCTGCTGTTGTAATGCAAAAGATCCTCTAAAGGGGACACACCAAAAGTCGAAGACGTCATCTCTCTGCGTATCGAAAGATCGACCTGAGCTCTCACGGCCCTCGCACTATAATTTATTCCCTTACAGATATCATCTGTGGTATACTCACCTGTAAGACTGAATATTGGGATCTGGATACGGGAGTATATTCAAGTAGTGAGACACACGTATAAGTTCAAGTGCTTAAAACATTAATCTCATATCTCGGATCAATTGAACTTTGTGTGAAAATTTAAGTGGACAAATATACTGACAATCTAGGTGAATTGTTTAGAACTGAAAATGAAATGCAGCTTAACGGTGTTAGTAACATGTCTCATAAACTGATATGATCCTCTTACACAAAACTCACAAAAATATTGTTTGTAAATATTTCTTTACTGCATTTTTTTGTTATATTCAAAATTAAAAAAAAAAATTTAGTGTGTTTTAGCATAAATTTTGAAAAATACAAAAAGATTTTCGACAACTGATATTGAAGAGCTGATTTTCAAAATTCCGAGTGCTAAACATGATGACATTGTTGTGAGAGGGAGTGTGTTTTAGAATGTCAAAATGTATTTTCTAAATCAACAAATGGTTCATCATGAGTTTGTGATTTGAAGGAGAGTGATTGTTGATGCATATGATTATGAGAGGGAGTTATCTGATTATATCAGAATGTTGGTGCATTTAAATTGTTAAATTTAGAAACTTATTTCTGGGTTAAGAAGTGCAGGAATAGCCAAGTTTCGATTCTGGAAATTGAAGATTCTATAGAATGCCAGGTTTAAGATTCTGAAGACAAAGAAAGCCAGACAAAGATCCTTAAGTAGATATTGCTGAAGAACAAAGGAATGCCAGCAAATCGAGAGGGGGAGTCTGAAGATTTTCAAGCTGTTGATAGAGAGAGAGAGAGAGAAAAGCCCAAAGGACTAATAAAGACTGAAGACGTTGAAGACTCGACACTGAAGACTCGTCAACATTCGAGGGGGAGTTTGTTGGTGCATGCGTCTGTCGACTTCGTCTTATACCGAGTCTTGTTAGAATTGTTACTTTCAAAGGGTTTAGTTTGAAGGGTTTAGTTTGAAGGGTTTAGTTTGAAGAGTGTTAGGTCACTTTCAAACGGGAGGGTCTTGTCCTATAAATAGCCTTCAAACTTTCACCATTTGTAACTTTCCGGCTTGTGCAACGAAGTGCTGCCGAAGTGTTGTCAGGTTGTAAAACGTTCCGAAATCAATCATACAACAGTTTAAAGTGTATTGCTTGCTGAATTGAACTCGGTTTCTTAGTTTCCGCCTCTGAAACCGAGATAAACTCTTCTGAACGACTCGTTTGGGTCAGAAAACGATCCTACACTTAATTTCAACCTAAATCACATAAATTGCAGCCCTAAGTTAAACCTAGAGATAAAAAACACATACTTTTAACCTTATGAAGATTGAAGACGTCGAACAAGAAAGATTCAACAAGCAGCAGCTGCAGTCGAACAACTTAAAACCGGGGGGGTCGAAAACGTATATACCTACAAAATTCTATACGAAACGTACATACATAACAATACTGACCGAAAAGTTCGGGGGGTCGGGCGCCCCTTGAATCCTACGCCCCTGCCTAAAGCCTAAAATATGTTGAAACCAGCCGTTATTTTCATTTTTTCTATTATCTTCTTCTTCATGGTTTTCGGTAGAAAGCATCACCGGAGTCGGATTTTTTCGTCGGATATAATAGGAAACGTCTCCGAAACATCATACTTCCGTCCCCACTTTCCCGGAAACGTTTGGAGAACATCTCCATGGCGTTTCCGTCCCCAAAACGTCCCCGGGACGGGTACTCGATGATACTTGGCGTCCCCGTGCTTCATAGATGAGATCTTTTAATGAACAAATCTATACTATATAATAAAAGAAACCAATTTTGGGACACTAGGCATCATATTAGGCCATGTATCTTATGGATAATTATTATTTAGTTTAATTAATCTCTTCTAATTAATTATAGATAACCCTTATATTAAATATTATTTAGTTTAATCTCTTATAGATAATTATTATTTAGTTTAATTTTAATTTAATCTCTTCTAGAAAAAAATTCATAATATTTATTAACGAAACATATTTTTTAATAAATTATCTAACCATAAATTTTAAAATTTGTTTGATGAAAAGGGAACACACTCAAAATATCTTATTTATTTATTATGGGGATTTTAATTATTGTCTATTAGTTTATTTTAAGAAATTTATACATAGTTAGGTTAAATATTTGTTTTGTCATATTATTATTATTAAATTAAATATATAACTTGATTGTTCGTACTTAGGTCCTTAATTTATTTGTCATATTATTATAACTAAATATATAACTTGATTGTTATTACAAACCACCCATAGTGTTCGTTTATTTTTGAAAAATTAGAGATTAAATTCAAAATTTTGATAAATCACAATGATCATCCATATACTTAACTAACATATTATTTTCATAATTTATTACTATCTAACTTTATATATATATATAAAATGTTGCAATACGTCGCTAAAATCAAACTAAAAATCTAATAATTATGTAAATAATTTTTGGATTCAAATTATTTTCGGTAATGTGCGAATTATACTTGTAACATTTTATTTATCATTAAATATAATGTAATACGTAAATACAATAATAAGTGTTATATGATATAATATATTTATTTTTGTATCATTTTCAAAGATTACATGTTTCTTTGATGAATTTTATAATAGTAACATACATCTTTATATTTGGTATATAAACGTCTCCATCTTTGGTTTGTATTTACAAGAAATATTTATTATATACTTTAGATTGTTCATCCCGTGTAACACACAGGGAACTAACCTAGTAAACTTATAAAGCATATATTAAGTCAAGTCAATTGTTCATTTAGATAGATTATCATGCAATAAAATTTCCGTATAGAAACAAAATAGATACATTATTTCTAAACGTATATAATACCAATAACTACTTAAGTTATTTTATGACATGTATACCCCGTTAAAAAATTCTTTGTTTACAAATGGAGAAAACCATACCAAAATCACATACAGTAGATACATATTTGTTGACCGATAATATAGTATTGTTAAAGTTGAATATCTGGGTGGTCTACCTACCGATTTTTTAGAACTGTGCAATATATTAGAAACAACTAGCAAAACTGTCACAAATTACAATACAAGAGATGCTATATATTAATTAATCCAATTAAAGTAAAGGAGCATGATATCATCTGCTATTTATAAAAAGAGATACTGTTACAGATTTTTTTATAAAAATTAAAAAGTGGACACATGTCAACCCATTTAACCGTTAGGCATATATAGAATATGACTTGTTACCTAATTTGCCAAAGATGCCATCATTGCCCAAAGGGTAAAGCAGACTTCAATAATGTATGCAAGAAGAACCTCTATAATGGAGATTATGGGAGGGTTGTGGAGCTTCAATAATAATCGTGGAGATCTCCACGCCTACAACGATCTATCCACATCTCTCTTCTCCTTCTCTCTTCATTTAATTGTGATGATAGATGAGGGTGATTTGGAGGATCATCACCACATCCCATAGGGTGATAATGGAGGATAGTAAGGCTACACTGTATGGAGGTTAGTCATCCACCGTCCCGGACCGGCGACGAACCAAACACCATGCCCCCCCCCCCCCCCCGGTCCTGGGCGTCCTCTGCTCGACGTTGGGGACGATCACAAGAAGAGAAAAATTATTCCTGTTGGAATTATATGTACGGGTTCGATAAGTCAACGCTGCTGACCGAGCTATGACCCGTAAGAGTTACACCGTGGGCAATGAACACGAAATCCACTTAACTCGATTAACTGGTAATCACGAACAATTAACGAAATAAACGGACTTATTATTTATACTAATTATAAATAATATGTATAGTGTTTATTCTGTTATTCTCGGGCTTTATCGCGTCTTGAACCTGTACTACATATATTAGATTTGGTACCCGGGTAATTATTAAATCATTATATTTAATACAATATATATATGGATGTGTGAATTCATATATTCACATATGAATATTGTACCCTCCAACTATAGTACAATATCAAAACTAACCCTTTACTTTGTAAACGACTTATTCTACCTCCAACTTTGGTATAATGTCAAAGTTAACCCTCTACTTTGTAAACTAATTTCTTTTGTTTATATTTCTATGTACGTGTTAGTATAAATTCGAGTTCGTCTACGCTTTAACTTGATAATTGTTTGGAAACGAGTCGGGTCAATTATAAAATGTTTTATTTTTATGTATGTTTTGAGTTTTACTACGTTTTGACGCAAATTTTTTGGCAGCAAATCAAGTCAAATATAATACGTTGTTATTTAACGGTATAAATTTGAGTTACAATATGTTTCGACATAGATTTAGTTTGGAAACGAGTCGGGTCAATTGTAGCCTATGTTTTATCACTCCGCCTATGGCGTCGCCACACATGTTTATTTATGACGTTTTGAGTTGATCTATATTTTGACGTAAATTGTGTTTGGAAACAAGTCGGGTCAAATATAACACATTTCCATTCAACGGTTTTAATTCGGATTACTCTACGTTTCAACGTAAATTTAATTCGAAAACGAGCCAGTTTGTAGTCCATCGTTTATTACGTCACGAACGCCGCCGCCGCCGCAACGCGCGGCTGGTAAAAGAACTAGTATATATGAAAAAAGGCTAATTCACATTTCTCTCTTGGGTACACGAAATCTGTTGACCAGATTAACCAAAAGGCCTTTCACCTTGAATTAAATACTCCAAAAGTATGAAGTTTTCATTGAATGAACCTTCTGGTTTTATTAGTTTTTCTTAACATATAAAGCTCAAGGTATAAGGTTAGGAAAACTGGCTTTATCATCTAAAAACCATCAAGACATCTTTAAGTGCCGCCACCATTATCTCAGGTGCCGCCACGAGACGCCTCGCTCTTTGTTCGTGTTCGTATCTAGCACTCGTTCGTTGTACCTCGGTGTCTCACACGGTTATTATTAACCAAAAGGGTATAATTTTTCTCATCGGTAGATTAATTATTTTATATACCGTATTTGCATGTCTGTAACCATGATCCTGTTCGGTTCGTTTTGGTGTTGATTAATATATTTATTCCGCTGCGTTTATTAATTACCTATTTAATTAATAATATATATCAAACCCGTTTTGATAAAAGTAAAATTGACACCACTGAATCCCAATAGTGGTATCAGAGCCACGCTTACAACATGCAAATCGGTACCGGTCTTTTAACCGGAATTAGAACACAAACTTTAATTTTTTTTTAAAGTTTCTGATCTAAATAATTTTAAGGGTAGCTTTAATTTTGGTAAATATTTTATTTGTTTTGCTTGACCAAAAGATTGCCCCGTATATTTTGTGATTGTTGTGGAATATGTAAATCTGGCCCGACCTTATTTTATGGTTGTATATTTTATTCGGTTTTGTAATTATTATTTTTGCCACTGAGATGGTTCAAAGTTGTAATAATTAGTTTATTGATTTGGCCCGTCGTGTGGTTCAAAGTTGTAATAGATAGTTTTTTTTTTCTTTGTTATATTTACTTGTTAAATATTGTTGATACGAAGACCCGAAGAAAACCGAATGCCAAGAGGAGTCTTGGAGTTAGTGGGAGTTGCTCGAGACAACTGGATGCACTCAAGTTCATCCTTGTGGTTGTTTGTGTGTTGTGACCACTTACCCGTTTGGTCTTGCTAAAAGGCTCTAGCAAGATCGAACAATTTCTGGCCATATAGATTTACATATTTATCTTGCTATTGTGGTTGTTTTTTTATCTTATAATATGTTATAACATAACCAACCCAAATACCAACATGATTTTAAAAGGAGTTTTAAAATATTAAAAACAATCACATTAAAACAAGTTCTAAATTGTTTTTACAACTTGTTAAAGTTTTTGTTATAAAACAAAGGTTGTTTTTGAAACAAATAATAACCAATTAAGTTTTGCAAATTAAACTAGTTTTTATTTTCAAAACTATTAACTTAGTAGTTTTCTATTAACTTAAAATTGGTTATTCCAAGTCGCGACAAACTTAGTTTTAATAGGTTATTTAAAACTAAGTGTCCTGAGAGATGAAAGGGTTCATCAAGATGTCACGACTAAAATATATACTAAAATTGGCTCTCTCGACCCTATTTGGTAAATATTAAAATTAACCCATAATTAAAATCAATAGTCTATGCCATCCTATCACAAGCTACACTTGGAACGTAATGCGAACCATCAGTGTTTGGAGCCACAACACCGCACTTGATGTCTAGCTTATCCTTCCAAGGTGCAAGGGTTTCGTTGACACATCCGGCCCTTCCACAAGTACCTTCTTTTAGGACGACTATTACTTTTTCTTTTCTCATCACATGCTCCAGCTGTCTTGAAAGTAAAAGTCGGCATAGATGAGGCTAAACGTATCAATGCATAGACAAGAGTTGTCTTAACGGCCTCATACCCGAGAGTTGTGCAATTCTCACAATTGACACTCGTTGTCAGTCTGCCTAGTCACTTACTAAAGTGTATGCCACAGCTGCCTTTAATACTGACCTAGCCAGATTCTCATTCCTTGTTCTAATTACTGTAATGGGTCATTAATTAAATAAGGAAATATACATCGAAAATACTAATTAAATAATTTTTGCTTAAAGGATGTCATTTGAAAACAACTCCTCTTTTGCTCTCAAGACCATACTTGAGAAAGATAAACTGAATAACACCAATTTTCTTGAATGGCACCGCAATCTGAGAATAGTTCTCAAAGATGGAGGAAAAGTTGTATATGTTAGATGGCCCAGTCCCTACCGAGCATGAAAGTAATTCTGTTACTGCTCGCAAGGCACTGGAGAAACATAACGAGAATGCCGTTGAGGTACCCTACCTTATGAAAGCCACTATGTCTCCTGATCTTCAGAAGAACATGGAAGATAAGGATGCTTATGACATGATCCAAGCAACTGAAAGGCATGTTCCAGAAACAAGCCCGACAGGAGCGATATGACACCATGAAACAGCTCATAAGCTATAAAATGCTGGAAGGAACATGTATCAGTACTCATGTGCTAAATATGAAAGGATACATTGACCAAATGAACAAACTTGGTTATTCCATAAAACCGACCAAGTTCTAATGGTCAAGTCTGGTGGTGTTAAGAAGCCCAATAACAAGAAAAAGAAACATAAGAGCAAAGGCAAGAGAAAAGTTGTTGTTGCTGCCAGAAATGCCACTAACAACAAGCATGTTGCAAAACCACACCATCCTAGGAGCGGCAGTGCTTTGAATACAACCAAATGGGCACTAGAAGGGAAACTGCCCACAGAATCTAGCAAAGCTGAATATGAACAAGGCCAACAACATTGGCACTTCTTCCGATATTCTTATTTATGTTATCAAACTTTTCACTGTTTCTAGAAACACATGGGTATTTGATACCGGATGTGGTTACCACATCGTTAATGTCTTACAAGAACCTGAAAAGTGGAAGAAACTGAAACAAGGCTACCCGGAACTCATAGTTGGTAATGAAAGAGGGTTCCAGTTCTTGCAACAGGAACATTTTGTTTTTCATGTTCCCCTGGCCTTGTAGTTACTTTAAATAACTGTTTATATGCATCTGGTTTGACCAGAAACATTATTTCAGTCTCTTCACTGTTTGAACAATGATTCAATTCAAGTACGTTTTAAATGGTTCTTCTATTATAGCCTACTTGAATGATGTCTTTTATTTTGAGGCTAAACCTCGAAATGGTATTTATGAGATTGATGTTCAAACAAGTAGTAACATGTATCATCTTTCTAAGCGTAAAAAAGCTCGCATAAATGAAATATATTTATGGCATTGCAGACTTGGCCACATAAGTAAGGCACGCATAAAATGGCTCCAGTCCAAGGGGATTCTTGGATCCACTAGACATGACTCCTTTGATGATTACGAATCTTGCTTAGCTGGCAAATTCACAAAGCACCCCTTCACCGATGTTGGTGAACGGATCAATGGTTTTCTAGAACTCATTCACATGATGTACATGGCCCTTTCAGAACCATGTCTAGAAACCATGACTAAAAACCAGCTTGATAGAAAGATAAAAGTACTTCGATCAGATCGACATGGTGAATACCTCAGCATTGAATTTCTAAATCATCTGAAAGAGTGTGGAATAGTTTCACAACCCTCTCCACCTAGCACACCCCAACTTAATGGCGTGAGTGAAAGGTGAAATCGAACTCTACTTGATACGGTTCAATCGTTGATGTATAGAACTAACTTGCCTCACTCCTTTTGGATCATGCTCTTATGACCTCTACCCGCATTGTTAATCTGGCTCCGACTAAAAAGGTAAACAAAACCCCATATGAGATATGGCATGGGCGTAAACCCGATTTGGAATACCTTATAGTATGGGGAAATGAAGCATACATCACAAGTGATTCTGATGATAAGCTCGATCCTCGAGGCGAAAAGATTGTTTTCGTCAGATACTATAAAAGAAACGGATATTGTTTCTACAATCCTGATGCAAATGTGATTTCCATCAAACGGAAAGGACACTTTCTCAAGGAAGAACTCTTAATCGAGAAACTGGAAATAATGTGGTTGATCTTGAAGAAATTCAAGAACCACAAACAACCGCTAAGGTAGTCGGACTGTCTGATCAACAAGTAGTTGTTGCCAATGAATCAGACATAAAACACAAGCGTAAGCAGAAGTAGTAGAACTCGCAAGAATCTGATAGATGTCTATGGCGTCTAAAAGGTCCCGAACTCTTATTAGTAGCTGAGTCTAATGACGAACCTGCTAACTACAAATCTGCAATCTTAGATCCAGAATCTGAGAAATGGCAAGAAGCCATGAACGTCGAGATGCAATCTATGCATGACAATCAAGTATGGTACTTGGTTGAGCTACCCCCCAAATCTCGGGCAGTAGGGAACAAATGGATTTTCAAGAGAAAAACCGATACGCATGGAAATGTACACACCTATAAAGCACGGCTAGTTGTGAAGGGTTTCACTCAAACTCAAAGTATTGACTATGATGAGAACCCCTCACCCATTGCTATGATTAAATTAATCAGGATATTGCTTGCCATAATTGCTTACGGTGATTACAAAATATGGCAAATGGATGTCAAAACCTCCCTTGTTAATAGACATCTCTCTAAAAATGTCTATAAGGTTCGGCCTGAAGGTTTCATCGATCTTAAATATCCAACTGAGGTGTGCAAACCCAATAAGACCATTTATGGACTCAAGGAAGCATCTCATAGCTGGAATCTTCATTTTGACCAGAAGATCAAAGAGTTTGGTTTTGTCAAGAATGAAGATGAGCCTTGTGTTTACAGAAAGGTTAGCGGGAGCACCATATCATTCCTCATCCTGTATGTGAATGATATACAAATCATTGGAAATAAACATCCCTATGCGTAACGAAGTTAAACACTATTTGGGATCTTGCTTCGCAATGAAAGATCTTGGAGAAGCAGCTTATATTCTGGGAATCAAGATCTACAGAGATAGATCTAAGCGGCTTCTAGGACTAAGTCAAAGTACATACATAGACAAAATAATAACACGCTTTAAGATGGAAAACTCCAAGAAAGGAGGTGTTCCTATGAATAAAGGGACTGTGTTGGACAAATCGCAATCTCCTTCAACGGACATTGAAATTGAGCGAATGGAAGCAGTTCCATATGCTTCAGCGATTGGTTCTATCATGTATGCTATGTTATGTACTAGACTTAACGTATCGTATACTTTAAGCATGACCAGTTGTTTTCAGCACAGTCCTGGCATTGCCCATTGGACTGCAGTAAAGAACATTCTGATGTACTTAAGAAGAACCAAAGATATGTTCTTGGTGTTTGGAGGAGTGGAAGAGGAGCTCACTGTAAGGTCTTACACTGATGCTGGCTTCCAGATTGACCGAGATGATTCTCGCTCACAATTAGGATTCGTATTCACTCTCAATGGAGGAGTTGTCTATTGGAAAAGCTCCAAACAGAGTATAGTGGTGGATTCAGCCACCGAATCCGAATGTATAGTTGCATCCGATGCTGCGAAAGAATCTGCTTGGATGAAGTAGTTCATCAGCGACTTCGATGTGGTTTCAAGAATTCATAAACCAATCTAGGTGTTCTGTGATAACACAAGAACCATTGCTCAAACCAAGGAGCCTAAATCATAGGGTTAAGCACATTCTAAGAAAGTTCCACTATATACGGGAGATACTGGAACGAGGAGACATCTTAATAAGCAAAATAGACACAGATCAAAACTTAGAAGGCCCGTTCTCTAAACCGATGACTCAGCACAAGCTATCGGTCTTATATTGGATAACCATTTGTTTTGATTTAGTATTCGGATGTACGAACATTCAAACAATTGTTCCTTTTGAATTCACCTTTGATTTACCGGCTAAATGCAAAGTTTGAATCTTACAACTGTGTTCGATTTTAATACGTTTAATCCATGAATCTTGTATTCTAAATTATCCGTAGTCGGTCAGACTCGTGGGAACGACTCTGAATTAAGACTATTCTGACTTTGGACTCATGGAGTTGACTTCCAAACTCACAGACCTCATTATGAATGACGTTGGATGTAACTCGCATCAAATTATCTTCATGGATCTTAGTCATAAGATGTATTTAATTTAGGTATACTCATTTAGTATCCTTTGACCTGAGATACATATTAGAACTTTCGTTTACCAAGGATTATTCTTTGATTACTGTCAACCGCTGTCGCGTAACTGCCAGTCATAAAGGCTTTAATTGGGAATAGTTCTGAAGTTCAGTGGGAGTTGTATGCAGTCGATAAGGGATTCTGTACTCTTACATGATATGTAACAGTTAGACATTGTGGCGCCCTCGTTGATTCAAACTGGTGAAGTGTAAGGCCTTACCCAAACTTACTGTGTGTTTGTTCAGACCACTTTGACTCTTGATCGAGAACAATAATAATTGAACACCATTTCAGAATGAACTTAATCCATGTCTCATTGATTCAATTTATGTCTTTTACAGAAAGGATGAATGACAACAATTACCATAAGTCTATTGTCTTGCAATAGTAAGTTGTTACTAATAGCAAGGTGTCACACCCAGATTTCCACGTGTCACCGGTGGGCCCGGTGGGGAGTATCGTGACGTGGTTGGCAACATAATAGTCAAACAACACAATATTTAATATGCACAGCGGAAGCAATTTAAAAGATATAATTCAACCGAATATAATATTGTAATATCAAATATCACAACTGTCGATTGTTTATCCACAGACGGATCGTAAATAAAATGGAAACAATAGTTCAACAGACTTTTAGGCATCTTAAGCTTGCGAGACTTCTATTGATGCTAAGGAGAAATTTCCAGCCAATTACGTATAGTACCTGCATTTAGTATTTTTGGAAAATACGTCAGTTTACACTGGTAAATACAATTAACTGACTCATTTTGAAAATGGTTTAAGAAAATTGATTTGGATGCACGTGGCACAAAATATCTTTTATAATTTGATTAAAATGCACAGAGGCAAAATTAACCTTTTATAACTTGGGAGAATTATTTAAATATATAATCTTGTGAACGAATTACATGTTCCTTGTGCGTTCAGTAGCCCGGATCTTGTCCGGGTTAAAGATCAATAGACACACCACAATATTCTTTTGTGAACTGATGGGTGTACGCCTACACCCCGCGCTTAAGTCGTGGCCATTTCGTAAAATGATGCCAAGGATATCCGGGACATGGTCATTAACCCCCCAAAGGCTTTAAGTAACAAGACTGTTTAAACGAGCCGATCAAATTATTCAATTACCCACTCAACGGTGGAGGATTTGATGCCCGATCAAGCGGTATACTATATACCATAACCCAAGCCCGTATAGGGAAAATAAGTTAAAAGTATTTACCTGAGCAAGGTAATAATCACAATAAGCAAAATGCATGTAGCTTTTACTGGTACTCCTAATCTGGAACGAAGGTTTATAATAACCTATTAGAATTCTAACGGGTCTTTAATTAAGCTTAAGCTTAGACCGGTTAGTTTTAAAGATACGGTTCGTACGCACGATTTAGCGGAGACCGGATAGAATGTGATTTAGACCCGACAAGTTCAGAGACTTGCTTAATATGGGTATTTCATACACATTCTGGATTTTGAGATAAAACCGATAAGGTTTGACCCGTTTCGGCTAATTTATGTAAACTTGTTACATAAACCGAACCGTACGCGTAATAAGCGTGACGGGTATTCATGAGAGCTATAGACATGTTTCCTAAGTTAATTATGCCTCAAATATGTTGTGACATCAGTAAGATGTCTTTCATTATGCCCGAAACGTATTTAAACACAAACTAGGCCCCGTAGGGGTAGTTTGGTCATTTAAAAGTTTATAAAAGAGTTTAAGTAACAAGCTGAGTTACAGGTCTGATGTAATCAGAAAATATACTCAATTTACTAAGTTATATCAGTAGGATAAAGTATATATGTGAAATTTATCAATTATAACCAAACTATGCCCCGTAGGGTATTTTGGTAATTTCACATAAGCCGAAAAGCTCAAAACTGAAGTCTGAGTTTATCAACCTTTGCTTACTATTAAAATATTATAATTTGCCTCAAATATCAGTAGGTATCAACCCTTGTATGTTTAAAATAGTTTTAGTACATACTATGCGTTAAAAACGCTTAAAAAGGCGATTAGAGGCCATTTCCGGGTTTGATACATAAATCTGATATTTTTATATTTCCAGAAGGCTTAAAATAATTTATTTATCATATGTTATTACTATCAAAAGGTTTGGAGTCGTTTAGATATGTAAAACTCATTTTATGGCCCGTAAGGGCAAAACCGACAAGTACCGGGTTAAGCCTACGACTACGAGTTATGCTCAGCCTAAAATTAATTAAAAATCTTCAAAAATCCCAAAATAATATATTACATCAGTGGGTAAAGAGATTGATATCAAAAAGTATGTTTAAGTAGGCTATATGCTAAATACGCCGTTTAATTAACATAAAGCTTTAATTTTACGCTAACGAACATAACTCTTAACCTACACCTCAAACTGATGTCAAATTTTGTATGCAAGTTTATATATCATTAATTAAGGTTTCTACTCTTTTACATTTCCAAAAATCACGTTTTAAGGTGAAAAGGGCATAATGGTCAACATATGAGCAATTAACGGAATCATGCATATTAATTGGATAACTAATGATCCGAGGTGTATAATCACAGAGGGTTATACTAGAATGTAACCTGCTCCAAACAAAGCTCTAAGGCATTTCTAAAACATACCATAACGGGTCAGAACTGAAAGTCAAAGTATAAGCCAAACTATGCGACTTTCGGTTCCGAACCGGGTCTAAACAGGAAATTGTCAGGTTGAACATGTTTAGACATGTCCTTACACTAATTACCAAGTTATATTAATGGTCAAACAGGTTGTATGTGTTCTACATTGCTAATTATGCATAAATTGTAATTTACACATTCTGTTGACTTTTTAAATACAAGTTTGACCCGACATTTGACCTAGTTAGAGTGGGAATCAGGGGGAACCCTTTTGAGAGTTTATTACCCACATAATTACCTACTTAGAGGTACTTTTAATTTGAGATTTGACTGAGTCATTATTAATTAATCTCGAAGTCAAACCGTAATTACGATGGTTTGACTTTTAGCTAATTAACTAAGCTAAACATTATTAAAGAAGGATTAGCAAACTTACAAGTGTCTAATGGTTGATTAGGAAGGCCTGGAGAGTGCTCTTGTGCTCCACAATTGATCAGAGATGCTTGAGGAATGAATGATCAATGTGTTTGCACAAAGAGGCTTTATATAGTAAACCAAGACACCACAATGTGTTGACATCTTAGTCTACTACTGCCCACAACATTCCCACACGTGTCCCTAGTGTTTAGGGGTTGTTTAGAGGTCAAGAGATATGAGGAAACTCGTTTAAAAGTGAGTTACATGCGCATAACAGCAAACAGCAAGTTTCATGTCGCTGGCAACATGCTTGCGCACCGTAAGGCTCAATGCTTGCGGTGCGCAAGCCTTCCTCGGCAGCCAAAAATGCTTGTTCTTTCAGGATTTCGAAAGGGCAACCTTATTTTCCGAATTTGGGACATTGTTTTATCAATTAGGGGCCCTTAAAATGTGCCTTGTACTATTACATACCCTACCATTTGGTATGTTTCAATGAATTCATTTTGAAAGTGCCGAACAATGAGGTTTATCAAGCTTTTCTTCGTAGGAGTCCACCATTTCAATTATTGTCAAGAATTTCTGGATTTAGATGTTTAAGATATATATACTTGGGTCTTGGGATTTATAAATGAGGTCGTTCAGAGGTAAAAATTAACATGACGCCACTTTTAAATACTGCCAAAACATCTTTATTACATCCGGGTTTACGACGCGTTTTGTTTTTCATGACACGTGTCGTTATTTTATTGAACACGAATTTTCGAGGTGTTACATCCTCACCCCCTTAAAATAAATCTCGACCCGAGATTTACTGAAATAAATAAGGGTACTTTTCTTTCATCGTGGATTCAACCTCCCACGTATACTCGGGACCTCTACGGGCATCCCATTTGACCTTAACAATAGGTACGTGCTTCCTTCGAAGCTTCTTTACCTGTCGATCTTCAATCGACAAAGGTTTCTCCACAAATTTTAAGCTCTCATCTATATGCACATCCGTATGTGGTATAACCAGTGATTCATCAGCGAAGCACTTCTTCAGATTGCAGATATGGAACACATTGTGAATTCCACTAAGCTCTTTAATTAGGTCTTAGCTCGTAAGCTATTTAATCTTGATACATTCTAATCCTTCGAATGGTTCTATATACTCAGAGCCTGACTAGCTTGATAATTTAACAAATTTGGCACACCCTTCCTGGGTGATATCTTTTGTTGAGCCTTATTTCTTAACAAGAATTTAGGAAGGTTCCTACTTTCCATTAATCCTTGATTTTCTGCCGAATAATGGCAACTTATAGATAATTAAGGGTTGTTATGATCTTTATTCGTTGTTTCTAATGCAACTTTCAGATCCTGATAAGTGGACTTACCAATCTATTGTCGTAACAATAGATGTTTTAACATTCCGTCTTTACAAGGTCTCCAAGGGAGCAGCCTTGATGCTTACATATCAACTATTATATAAAAGCTTATTTAAGGTGAGATGGTTATTCCAACCACTACTTAACTAATTTTTAAGGTATAGCAAATCCTTGTCGTTAGTCGAACAATTCGATGATCCTGGGTAGCTGACGGAAATTCTTAATCGTTGCCTAATTAGGGTTGCGGTAATGTATGCATAAGCAAATTGAACCGTCTTTCTTACCCAATAATATCAAACTCTCAGAATCTCGAGTTAGGCTATATGAATCTCCTATCTTAAAATTTGTCTTAATCAGGTTTTTGGTTATTCCATAATCAGCATGGAGTTCTTACAACACTCTAACCCAAAGCAGGATGTTAATCTTAATTCTACTTGCCTCTCGGGAGGTAAACAGGGTAGTCCTAGGAGAAGATAATCATGATACAAGGAGGTTACAGAGATTTTCCCCATCTCAGACTCCAGTTCATCCATCCTTGCTCGTGCCAAATGAGTGACACTTTTATGTTATGAATCCACAGGTTCCTTTACCAGGAAACATTTATTTGGAAAAATTCTATTTTCTAGATATCTTCTTTGAATACTACTAGTCGACTTTAGTACAATATGACCATCGGGATATCTCAGGGGTTCCATGCATTAAACCTCCATACTGATCAGGCATGGAAGTAATCTATGGGACACACTAGAATACGCCAATCCTCATATGGCACTTTTATCAAACATAGTTTGGCATTCGCAGGCGATAGAAAAACAATGAGAAAATAATTAAAATAACATATGTTGTCGTACTCTATGCGAAGAAAGAGTACTCTTAGATTTTTCGGAAGGTTTTCTTGCCGATACGAGAAGAATCGGTTACTATGGCTTCCTTAGTAAGTTATACCTTGTGGATAATATAAAAGTTTGCTACGCTTATGGTTTATGAAGATTTATTATTGTCTGTATTAAATTAGGACACTTAGCGGAAAATTATCATTGGTAAATGATAATGAACGTACTTGATGACATCGTGAACTGCCTCTTGGCGTTCATCAGGTGAGTTCAGGCATTTCTTCCGTTAGCCTTTCCAGGCTTAGCTGCACTTTCTTTGGCAGCTTTATGGTATCTAGTTCTGACGCGGCCTTACTCACCACAGCCGTGATAGACTGCATTCTTTATATCCCTACATTCCTGGGAAATGATGACCTGTTCCTTAGCAGATGTCACACTGCTTTGGTCCTGGTTCTATTCGACACTGTCCCTAGTGTCTTTGATAGCAATTCTTACATACAGGCTTCTTATTGAACTTTCGTTGGTTTTTATTAAGCCTGTACTTGCTCTCTTTCTTAGATTTCTGGGAGTTATCCTCCTCCTTTGGTTCATCCTTCATATCCGAAGTGTGAGCAAAGCTCTTCTCACGAGCATTTGAACATGGTTTTGGATGAAATTTAGGGCGAGAAGCATTCGGCTATTTGGGTTGTTTCATGACCTTTTCCCCTTGGCCTTTCAAACTGCAGCGTTAACCACCGCTTGGAAATTTACACCATTAATATTGAGGTTTACGTTTGAGACATTATTTGCTTTTGTCGCATTAATAGCATCGCGACTGTTGCCTATCTCATCCGAGTTTTCCATACTCAAAACTTGGTACTAAATACCAAATTAAACCATTATTAGTCATCATCCTGATGACCTGACATAGATTAGCCACGGCATCCACGAACCGTATAGGCCATTATGTTTCGAACATTCTTAATGAATGCTATTTGAATGTATATCTATTACATTTAGCTTAGGTCACGAAAGGACTATCAATGGCATTCAAGGTTTGGAGCGTGTCCAATACCTGCTTGACAGGGGACCATAATGTCACAACTGTCTTTGTCACAAGGACGGTTATAAACAGCTCAAAGGCTAGCCTTTCATGACTTTGGTTATATATATGTACACATATGGCATAGAAGCCTGTCGCGAGGGACGTAGACAGATATGGCATAAAGCCCAGTCATGAGGGACATAAGTAATCATATGGCGCAAAGGCCTTGTCGTAATGACATTTAGATACGGCCCAAATGGCCTTGTCTCTAGGACGTTATAGGATATGGCTCTAAGGCCTGTCACCAGGGATGTTAACATTTAGCATGTTAACTTGTCACGAACGATGAACTATAGCACGGCGGCTTGTTATAGGTGACTTGTAATATATATTGTGGGTTTGTCACAAGGACATCAATTCATAGGCTGCAATCTTATTAGATTAGGAGTTTTAAGGCTTGAACATAGTTCTTCACCTTTGGACAGGGAGTCATAGACTACAACTGTCATCGTCTTGAAAGACAATTCTCTTGACAGAAAGGTACACCAATTAACATCACTAGTGGATGTCTATCTATAATTATCGTATCTACTGATATTAGTCATGATCACATCGATCATATGGACTATTAGGTTTAGGTATAATCCCACCATTTTGAATAGGGGATCATAAAGATCACTGCTATTTTGTCTTATCGACAATAGAGTAAAGTATAGCCCGTAGGCAGTTCATCACTAGGGATGTCAATATTATGTATTTATGATCATCATACTGATGATACTAGTCAGGATCGCAATGATCATACAGACTATTAGGCTTGAGCGCAGCTCACTACCTTAAACAGGGGATCATAGAGATCATAATGTTTGTGTCACAAATGGACAATATAATATGGCCCGTAGGCGAAACATAACTAATGGATGTTTATAATGGATTCATCATTTTAGATGATATAAGTCAGGATTGCATTAATCATATTGACTATTTGGCTTGAGCATAGCTCACCACCTTAGACAAGGAATCATAAAGATCACAATGTCAATGTCTCAGATGGACAATTTATTATAGCCCGTAGGCAAAACATCTTTTCTTGACAGGGAGTTGTAGGCTACCACTGTCTTTAGTCTCGGAGGACGTTAATTATAGCCCGTAGGCATTTCCCTCCTAAGGGATATTTATGGTATGATCATCTTTTCAGATGATATTAGTCGAGGTCGTATGGACCCTACCGATTTACTATGCTTGGACGTATTCCAACATCTTTAGACAGGGTCAAAGACCACCACTGTCGTTGTCTTATCAGACAACAAATTTAGCCCGTAGGTACTTCATCACTCACAGATGTTTATAATATGATCATCTTATAAGATGATATAAGCCATGATTTCTAGATCATAAGGCAAATTAGGAATTTAAAAATTTCCAATATAGGGATGACTGTTGTGATTTTATCGATTCACATTTGTCAGGAGTGCTAACACGTTCTTAGGTGTTAACAAGGATCTGAATCCCTTGAGTAGGTTTCACCATCTTGGCCGCGTAGGCTAGGTTTCACCTTTAAGATTCTTTTTAAAATGCGTACTGGCAGGGAAGGAGGGATATTTATTTTATTCAGGATTTTTATCATAAATCCTAATTTATAAGTTAATAATAGCACAAATGGCCTAGTCGCGTAGACAAGTTTAATTTATAAGCCATGATTTCAGAGAATCGCGGCATTAAGGTTTGAATCATAGTTCATTACCTTTTCCTGACAGGGAGCTGTAGGCTACCACCGTCTTTAGTCTCAGAGGACATCAACTATAGCCCGTAGGCACTTCCCTTCTAAGGGATGTTTATTACGGAATTGCCCCTTAGGGAAATTCATTAACCATGGTAAACAGAGACCATATTTGGTTAATTTATTAATCATATATATTTAGGATTTCTATTATAATTTATCCTAATTATAAAACATTAACAGTTTTATTAGTGGCACCCAATGGCCTGGTCACATGGACATTTATAAATTATAAGCTTATGATTTCAAAGAATCAAAGCAACAATAATAGTTTTATTTAATAGCACAAAAGGCCTAGTCACAAGGACAATTTTTAAACCATAAGCCATGATTTCAGAGAATCAAGGCCCTTAAATATATTAGCACAACAGGCTTAGTCACAAGGACATTTTTAAATCATAAGCCATGATTTCAGAGAATCAAGGCCTTTAAATATATTAGCACAACAGGCTTAGTCACAAGCACATGTATAAATTTATATGCTATGATTTCATAGAATCAAAGCATTTGAGGTTTGAACCTAGTTCATTACCTTTTTCTGACAGGGAGTCATAGCTACCACTGTATTTTGGCTCATGTGGAAATGAGCAAGACCCGTAGGCACTATATTACCACGTATGGTTAAAATATGATCATCTTAATTGATGATGTAAACCCAGGATTCAGAGATCATTAAACTGGGTTAGGAATCTTTTGAAGAATCCTTAATAACGTGTGTGATTTCCAACGAATCACATCTGCCGGGAGTGTTAATATGTTTTCAGATGTTAACTGGGATACGAATCTTTTAAACTGGTCTTACCATCTTGGCCAGGTCTTTATAATGACACTCAGGCTAGGTTTCACTCTTAAGATTCTTTTAATATTTATCGCAGAACAATGTCTAAATTGAAATGTTAATAAGGATCTGAATCTAAATTGTGGAACTGCCATCTTGGCCGGTCTTAATATGACCCGAAGCTAGGTCTTGTCCTTTTTAGATTTTGCCATTTTATTATAATGGTAGATCTTGTAAAAGGAAATGTTATTTTCCATTTATTTGATATTTCTTGTTTAGAATGAAAGTTTAAACTTAATCATTCCACTATATAAAAATAAAAGTATAAAGTTGCCCTAAGCGGGACTTGAATGGGATAATGTTGTCCTCGTAGGGACTGAAAGATAATTGTGTCCTTATAAGGACTTATTAAGGAAACGATCTTCAGCAAGAGGAGTTTCTTCTTTATTTTATTTCTGAGTGTCCTCTCCTTGGATGCTCGTTTCATTCTAGCCGCGGTACGAAGCTCAGCATTTCAAGGCTCCAGTGGAGGATTTTTATCACAGCTTCTTCGCTTGGCGACGTATATATAAAATTTTGGAAGCAAAAATTTCCAGGTTAGGATTGAGAATAACCTTATGTTCAGTCTAGACTCGAAAGTTTAGAATTGTGCAATTGTGTAACTGAGATTAAACACAAAAGGCTAGTGTTTAATTCACTCAGTGTTGGCTCTGATACCAACCTGTCACACCCCGATTTCCACGTGTCACCGGTGGGCCCGGTGGGGAGTATCGTGACGTGGTTGACAACATAATAGTCAAACAACACAATATTTAATATGCACAGCGGAAGCAATTTAAAAGATATAATTCAACCGAATATAATATTGTAATATCAAATATCACAACTGTCGATTGTTTATCCACAGACGGATCGTAAATAAAATGGAAACAATAGTTCAACAGACTTTTAGGCATCTTAAGCTTGCGAGACTTCTATTGATGCTAAGGAGAAATGTCCAGCCAATTACGTATAGTACCTGCATTTAGTCTTTTTGAAAAATACGTCAGTTTACACTGGTAAATACAATTAACTGACTCATTTTGAGAGTTTATTACCCACATAATTACCTACTTAGAGGTACTTTTAATTCGAGATTTGACTGAGTCATTATTAATTAATCTCGAAGTCAAACCGTAATTACGATGGTTTGACTTTTAGCTAATTAACTAAGCTAAACATTATTAAAGAAGGATTAGCAAACTTACAAGTGTCTAATGGTTGATTAGGAAGGCATGGAGAGTGCTCTTGTGCTCCACAATTGATCAGAGATGCTTGAGGAATGAATGATCAATGTGTTTGCACAAAGAGGCTTTATATAGTAAACCAAGACACCACAATGTGTTGACATCTTAGTCTACTACTGCCCACAACATTCCCACACGTGTCCCTAGTGTTTAGGGGTTGTTTAGAGGTCAAGAGATATGAGGAAACTCGTTTAAAAGTGAGTTACATGCGCATAACAGCAAACAGCAAGTTTCATGTCGCTGGCAACATGCTTGCGCACCGTAAGGCTCAATGCTTACGGTGCGCAAGCCTTCCTCAGCAGCCAAAAATGCTTGTTCTTTTAGGATTTCGAAAGGGCAACCTTATTTTCCGAATTTGGGACATTGTTTTGTCAATTAGGGGCCCTTAAAATGTGCCTTGTACTATTACATACCCTACCATTTGGTATGTTTCAATGAATTCATTTTGAAAGTGCCGAACAATGAGGTTTATCAAGCTTTTCTTCGTAGGAGTCCACCATTTCAATTATTGTCAAGAATTTCTGGATTTAGATGTTTAAGATATATATACTTGGGTCTTGGGATTTATAAATGAGGTCGTTCAGAGGTAAAAATTAACATGACGCCACTTTTAAATCCTGCCAAAACATCTTTATTACATCCGGGTTTACGACGCGTTTTGTCTTTCATGACACGTGTCGTTATTTTATTGAACATGAATTTTCGAGGTGTTACACAAGGTGTTTTGGTTAATGACTTTAAAGTGTCATACCTTGTTGGGGGCAGCCATGTGCAGCTAGAGCGCCGCTGACTGTCTGCGTTGAGGATTTTATCGAAACCCGTCCAAGTGGGAGATTGTTGGAATTATATGTACGGGTTCGATAAGTCAACGCTGCTGACCGAGCTATGACCCGTAAGAGTTACACCGTGGGCAATGAACACGAAATCCACTTAACTCGATTAACTGGTAATCACGAACAATTAACGAAATAAACGGACTTATTATTTATACTAATTATAAATAATATGTATAGCGTTTATTCTGTTATTCTCGGGCTTTATCACGCCTTGAACTTGTACTACATATATTAGATTTGGTACCCGGGTAATTATTAAATCATTATATTAAAATACAATATATATATATGGATGTGTGAATTCATATATTCACATATGAATATATATGAGAAAAGGCTAATTCACATTTCTCTCTCTTGGGTACACGAAATATGTTGACCAGATTAACCAAAAGGCCTTTCACCTTGAATTAAATACTCCAAAAGTATGAAGTTTTCATTGAATGAACCTTCTGGTTTTATTAGTTTTTCTTAACATATAAAGCTCAAGGTATAAGGTTAGGAAAACTGGCTTTATCATCTAAAAACCATCAACACATCTTTAAGTGCCGCCACCATTATCTCATGTGCCGCCACGAGACGCCTCGCTCTTTGTTCGTGTACGTATCTAGCACTCGTTCGTTGTACCTCGGTGTCTCACACGGTTATTATTAACCAAAAGGGTATAATTTTTCTCATCGGTAGATTAATTATTTTATATACCGTATTTGCATGTCTGTAACCATGATCCTGTTCGGTTCGTTTTGGTGTTGATTAATATATTTATTCCGCTGCGTTTATTAATTACCTATTTAATTAATAATATATATCAAACCGGTTTTGATAAAAGTAAAATTGACACCACTGAATCCCAACAATTCCCTCCCCCCTCTCACACACCCCTATACATACAATATATACATACACATTTTAGGTTTATCCTCCCATTTCCACACCTCCATCCTCTTTGCCTAGAGGTGTACAAATCGGTTTTTTTCAAAAACCGGTTTCGGTTATTAACCGAACCGGTTTTTTTCATCCAAAATAAAAACCGGTTTTTTTAATAACCGGTTTCGGTTACTAACCGATTTTTCAAGGCCAGAACAATAACCGGTGTAACCGGTTGGGATCGGTTTTTAACCGGTTTTCCCAAAAAAAAAACGGTTTTTAACCGGGTTTTTTTAAAACCGGTTTCGGTTATTAACCTGTTTTTCTGTAGGATCGATATTGACGATCTAATGAGTCAATCTGAGTCAAAATACCACTGTTTATGTGGCGGAAACACACAAACAGGTTGAATCAAATAGAATGGAGTAAAAAATAGAAGAATATCACTTTAAACACTGTTTCTCATTCATATATCTCAGAAAAATCTAGCAGCAGTTCGGCACCAGAACTATGGGAATGTTACAAATGAGAAACATCACCTGCCTATTTATAGGCTTTAGGTTTCTATTGAACCAGTCTCAATAGAAACCTGATCATCAGCTTTCTATTGAACTTGACATGAACTACCTTCAAAAGAAACCTCTAAAACATAAACTTAGACTTACAAATTGACCCCTGAACTATACAATAATGACATATTTAGATCCTAGACTATGACGTAGGCTTTAGACATCATGCACTAACAAACTCCCCCTTGGATACAGCCAGAGTCTTCAGTCTTGGTCTTCACAGCTTTACAGGGATTTGAACTTCTCTTCATGAGACTTAGGTTTCTTCAGTAATGCTTGCCTAATCTTCTCATTCTCTTTCACAAATTTCAATCTTTCTTCTTCCTGCTCTCTCATAAACTTTCCTCTGTTCTCCTCCAACATCTTTCTTTCCTTATCAGCTTTCAACTTAACTTTCTCTTCAAGTTTCCACCATTTAGAGTTCCATTTGTTATCTGCATTGATGCCTTTTAGAAAACAAATAGAAACAACTCATTGAAATTGCATCGCTTGCTCTTTGTCTTCAGCTTTAAAACGAATCTTGTGAATGAACAGACATTCTATATCTTTTGCAGAGCAGTTCACAAGCCACATCGGATCAAACACATAGATTTCTCTAACTTCACTACCAGCCCGATAAGTAATCACCGCTTCAGCTGATCTACAACTATACACCCAATCTATGAATCCTTTATAAAAATCTTGTTCCATTTGTGGCATTGGTATAGTCTTCATAGTTCGCGGCTTCTTAATAAGTAAAATCGTTTCTTCAATCCCAGTTTCAGGATTCACTCTTCTATCTTTCTTTGGGAAATGTGGTTGCCAGTGCTTGAAATTCTTCAAAGCTTCAAACTTTATACAACGCCACATTTTACGATCGTTCCTTTTTACTGGATAATCTAATGTTTTGACTTGAGCCAATTCATCAACATCCCACCAGGGCAATGACATAAGATCATGTAACTTCTCAAAATATTGCACGCCGCATTCTCTTCTTATCACATAAGCATTCACTTGAGGTAGAAAACCCCAGCTTATGATATCACCCATTGAAACACTTCTATCTTTCTGATAAAACTTCAATGGCCTCTTGAACTTTCTTTCAATTGACTGTCTGAACCATTTCTTATGATCTTCTTTCTGAGTATCCTTTTTCGTGCCATCAAAATTTACTTCTTTGCGAATTTCTTCAACTTTACGCCTCAATTCTTCTCTATTCTCCTTAGAAAAGAATTCCATCATAGATGGCAAACCCGAGGTATCAACATTAGCATCATCTTCATCCGTGCGATCTTCTACTTCAACTCGATCATAAAGATCTGCATCTTCCACATATTTATACTTATATTCAACCTTTTGATTTATATCAAATGCATTTAACTCTTCTACAACATCGGACTGAACTTCATTTTCTTTTACATTGAACATCTTAGAAATCTCATCCAATGTGTAAATATGTCTGATCTCTCCATCTTCAATTTCGGGTTCAATGCATAAGATCTGCTCTTCAACAATATCAACACTTTGATTACCAGCAGACTCCCCCTTTCCTGTTACATCCTCTGACTCTTCATTTATTGCATCATTCATTAAAACACCTGCATTTTGTTCTTTGGACCTCTCAGAAATCATAAAACCGGATGCATCTTGATCATCATCATCATCATCATTTGAACTACTAGCAGAAAATATTTTCTCATTATCGTCATCTGCTTCATCATCATTCTCTTCTTCATCTTCCTCTTCAATATCTTCTTCAACTATACTATCTTTATCACAAATGACTCGAACTGATGAAATCGGCTCAGGTTGTTCAACTAACACCATAGCAGTTCCTGATGTATCCTCAGGTTCTTTACCCTTTCTTCTCATTTCTGCATCAATGACTGCTTGATTCTGAGCTTTAACTTTTTGACGCATAATTTCATTATATTTCTGCTCCAGAGATACACCAACCATACTTTCTAACACTTTTCTCAACATACAATTCTCATGTTCACTTCGAGACTTGATTGCTTCCAATTCTTTATTCATTAACTTGAAATATTCATATTGTTGATCTTTACGAGTCTTTTCATCCAACAGTTCTGCTATCTGAGCTTTCATAAAATCCATCTCTGTTTCATCAGTTTCAATTTTCTTCATCAATTCTTTTTTTATCACTTTCCAACTTCTTTACACGCATTTCAAGAATTTGTTCACGATCAGAAACCTTTTTGTTCTCAGCAGCTAATTTCTTGTTTTCAGCAATCACATCATCCACTTTCTTATCAACATTCTTCAACTGAAAATTATTCACAAAATCTAAATCTCCAAATTCGTCAAACCAAATACTTATGTTTGGAAGAACAGATGGAAAAATTTTTGATCCTGAAGAACCTGGTGTGGTGTGAATGATAGGTTGTGAAGGAGGTGGTGTATGAAATATTTGATTCAAAGAAGTAATTGGTGGTTCTTGATGAAGTGGTGAAGAATGTTGTGGTGGTGTAGGTTGTCTAGATGGTGTTGGTTGTTTTGAAAATGAAGGTTGTTGTGGAGGTGTAGATTGTCGTGGAGGTGATTGTATTGGTGATTGATTTGATTGTGATGTGGATTGTCTTGGTGGTGTGGGTTTTCTAGGTGGTGAATTGTGTGGAGATTAAAGTGATAAAGGATCATGTGGTGGAGATGGTGATTTGTCAGCTACACGAATCTGCTTCTTCCCAACCACTATCTTCAAAGACTTTGGTTTTTGAGGTGTCTGAATAATCTTTTTAACTACACCTTTCTTTCTTCTCTTTGAAACCTTTTGAACTGGAACTTCAATTTCTTCTTGTGATGGTTCATACGGTTCATCATCATCTTTCTTGCTTCTTTTCTTCTTTTGGTTTTCTTTTGCTACCGCTGAAACTGCAATCTTGGATCTTTCTGTTTCATCAATGTCATCTTCAGAAGAAGAAGAATCTTTATCAATATCAACAACTTTATCACCTACAATATCTTGTTCCTTATCCATCTCTGTTTCAACATCAGCCATAGCTTCAGTCACAGTCTCTACTTCAGTTTCTTTTTCAATTTCAACATCGGATTCATCAATCAGCAAGGTTTTAGCTTTCTTTTGTTTCTTTTTTGGTTGAGACGAGGATCCTTCACCTTGCTGTACTTTTGGAGTAACCTTCTTGATCCTCTTCTTTTGTTCCTTCACAAACCTTTCACTCCTTGTTGGTTTAAAATCTTCAAGAGCTTTCAGTTCATCAGCATAACCAGTTTCCTTCATCTCCTCTTCATTTCTCCAGTTTTCGTGATAAATTGGATCTAGATCCTGATAATTTCTATCTCTGATTGCACCAAATAAAGCAACTGGATCTTTCGGTTCAGGATGATTTGGATGATAACCAGCTAAACTCTTGATAGAATCATTATTCATGTGAGCAAGAATCAGTAAATCATTATTTTCGTCTCGGACAATGTTTGGATACGCATGATCAATCATCATTTGTATAAACCTTGGATATAACCAAGTCTTTCTCTTCGATGTGACTTCATCCACCATATAATGAAATACTATGTGCGAGAAATTGTACTTTTTGTTTAACACTAAAGCTACCACCATATTCATTTGGTAATCACGCAAAGCGTCATAGTTTCCCTTTTGGTGACTAAGACTCATCAAAATAGAATGTATCAAGAACTTGTATGGTTTTGTGAACTTTGATTTCAGATAACTTGCAGCATTTAAAGCTCTTTTGTATCCCATTCTCAATAAACAACCTTTCACCATTCTTTGAGGAAATTTCGTTAGAGAATCTTCTTCATCTGGAAAATTAATTACCTCACGAACGACTGCTTCTGAAATGATGATTGGCTTTTCTTCTCCGTTTACTTCGACTACTGAAGTTATCACCTTATCAGTTTCATTATAAGTGGCATTCATCTAGAAACATTTAATATGTGACTTGAAAACTGAGCGTCTATCAGTCAATGCCTTCTGTAATGGGATTCTCCTCATGAATTGCAAAATTTCTGCAAAATCAGAAAATTTTGGATTCCGTTCAACATCCAAATCACAGCAACTGTTATGTAGAGCATTGAAAATTACTGTCGAAGGCTGCAAGAACACAAATACACAAACATATTAAACACTTGAATGAATTTCAACATTTAAAGAACAATTCAAGCGAAACACTTAATAAACAGCCTTCAAGCTAAAGACAGTCAAGCGAAAACCAAAGGTTACAACTTCCAGCAACAGGTAACTTCAAATGAAAGTTTACTGTTAAGTTTAGCTTGAAACTGACCAAACAATCCCAATGATAACTTCAAATGAAAGTTTCCTGTTAAGTTTAGCTTGAAACTGACCAAACAATTATTCGTTTTCAAAAGAAAGCTTCTTGTTAGGTTTCGTTTGAAACAAACCAACAATTCAAAAAAATTTATAAAACATCTGAGATCAAATTGATGATATAGATATACTCTATGTACAATTCCGATCACAATGGTATCATTTTCAAACACAAAAGCTTCCTAAATCGTACTAGATCTGACTTTGAAAATCTGACCAAATCGACCAACAAACACAAACATACAATCTGATACAATTAAACTATCACACAATCATCTACACTCAAATCCGACAACTATCATGTGTTCAGATATAAGATATAAGCAATTACAAACATTGAATCTACAAGATCAAAACACATAACGCCGACATACTAAGAGACAGATAAAAACAGATCAAATCAAGGAGAATACTTACCTTCACCATATTATTAGTTGTGCTGACCAACTAATAACAACAAATTAGAATGAATTTGGGCAGAGTTTTGCCTAGAAAAACGATGTTTTTGAACTTTCGCTTGAAATCGCCTCGAGATATCTTGAAGCGAGAGCTGATGAATTCAAGCAAAACCTAATTTTCTATATATAGTATCGGAGGTTTCTATTGAAACCTGCTTTGTTGACATGGATAATTTCAAGTGAAACCTCATTTAAGCAAATGCTCAATTGAAGCTAAACCTACTTTGTTTTCAAGCGTCACCTCTTTGAAATTTTTTTAACTTTTTGTGTTTTCAAGATTTTACCAACACACACAGTCAACCAAGTCCAAGTCAATGACCCTGGTCAACTGTTTGACCTTGGTTGATCAAATTATGAAGTACACAGTTATTTCATTCTGAAAATAGTTCAAATGAATGAACTTTTGAACATTTTGAACTTTCATATATTTTTCAATTGTCAAACACTGTACCAATCATTGTTCTGCATCACCAGCTTACCCAGCCCTCATCATACACTGACATGATTTGCGCTACGCTTTGATCGTCCGATTCCCAATGTCAGTTGTCGAAAATAAAATGAGAAACTAAAATCTTTTTGGATTTTTAACTGGATAAACTGAAAACTGTACACACAATCTTTTTGTGAGCTTGTTAGGGGATCATATCAGCTGCCGATGAGATACAAGTACCCTTAAGCTTAATTACATTTTCAATATTAAACAGTTTGCATTGATTGTCGATATACTGATCCATTTTAAATTTTCACACATTTCTCAATCTGTTCAAGATAAAGAATTAATGTTTTAAGACTTAAACCTTTATATGTGTCCCACCTCAGAATATACTCCCGTATCCAGATCCCAATATTCAGTCTTACAGGTGAGTTTTAACACAAATGATATCTGTAAGGGGTTAATAAATTATGAAGAATCATGAGAGCTCAGGTCAGAACCGTCGTTCAGCAGAGAGATCATGACTCAACAAAGTATGTGAAGGACGTGCTCGACCAGTTTGAAGGACGTGCCGAACTGCTTCTAGATTTTTCTGAGATAAGTATGCCGAAAGCGTCTCGTACCAGGCTCTCGGGGCCTGGTGAAGTCCGTACAACGCTTTGTCCAGTAGATACACCTTGTTTTTGTGCAATGGGTCTGTGAACCCCGGCGGTTGCCCCACATACACTTCTTCTCTGATAGTTCCATAAAGAAAGGCAGATTTGACGTCAAGTTGATATACTTTAAAATCTTTCCATGACGCGAAGGCTAGAAAAATCCGAATTGCCTCAAGTCTGGCAACCGGCACGTAAACTTCATCATAATCTATTCCTTCCTGTTGACTGAAGCCTTGAACCACAAGTCGTGCTTTGTTTCTCACCACAACACCTCTGTCATCACGCTTACATTTAAAAACCCATTTTGTCTTGATTAACTTCTGGTTTTGTGGCAAATCGACAAGTCTCCAGACGCCCAGCTTTTCGAACTGTTGCAGCTCCTCCTGCATTGCATTCACCCAGCTATCCTCGGTCAATGCCTCTTTGTAGGTTCTGGGCTCTATCTGCGAAATAAAACATTTCAATGAGACTTCTTTTTGCATATCAGCAATAGCTGAATAAAAACATGTAAGAGCTTGATCTATTTGATGTCGGGTTTTGACACCACTTTGTAGGTCGCCAATAATCTGTTCTGAGGGGTGGTAAGACAAATTCCGTGGCATAACATTGTCAGGCACATTTACTTCCGATTCCAAATTCGATATGTTAAGATCAACAATAAGATCAATGGTTTGATCCTCAGCTTCTGTTATATCCTCGTCAAAAGTCGGAGCGGGTTCCGCTTCTGAGTCGTCAGATTCGTCAAACGATGGAGCTGGTTCCTCTGGTGGTTGATGAGTTGTTCCACTCGGTCCTGCTTCATCATCGTGAGTACCCACAGTGGGTTGAGAAACTTCTAGCGGTCTAGATACTTGCTCCTGTGACACAGTTTGCTGATACAAGTACATAAGAGCTAGTTCCTCCTCACTCGGCTCAACCGGCAGATGAAACGACTCCCAGAGCTTATCGTAGTCAAACAGGAATCTTTGTCCGGGAAGTTGTAATGATGGAGTGTGCTTCTGACAATCCACATGTTGAACTTGAATCACCTTACTCAGGCATGGTACGAACACCCTCTTGAGTGGGCTATCGTAACCTACAAAGAAACCCTCATTAGCTTTAGCTCCAAATTTACCATTTTCATTAATAAAAGTGCAAGGAGACCCGAATGGCTCCAGAAACTCAAGATTCGGCTTATAACGGTGCAGCAGCTCAAAGCAAGTCTTTTTATACTTCTTAACAGTGAGAACTCTATTCAGTGTGTAACAGGCCGCTGAGACTGCTTCACTCCAGAAAAAAATTGGTAGCTTGGAATCGGCTAACATTGTACGTGCTGTCTCAATCAGAGTCCGATTCTTTCGTTCAGCTACGCCATTTTGCTGTGGTGTGTACGGCGCACTGAATTCATGAAGAATTCCCTTCTCATTGCAGAAATCGTACATTTTGTTGTTCTTGAATTCCGTTCCGTTGTCGCTCCGAATCCTCCGGATTGGCAGTTTATACACCGTTTCCATCTTCTTAAAAAGTACCATCAAAGACTCAAAAGTTTGATCTTTTTGTTCTAAGCACACTACCCAAGAAAATCTCGTAAAGTCATCAGTCACCACCAAGCAATATAAGTCTCCGCTGATGCTTTTTACGTTGACAGGTCCGAAGAGATCCATGTGCAATCTCTCAAGAGGTAACCTGATCGTGTTCATCATCTTCAATGGGTGTGACTTCCAAATCTGCTTTCCTTTCTTACACGCTACACAATCATCATTTAAGTGAAAATTTTTCAGATTAACACCATCAACCAAATCATTGTGTACCAAAAAATTCATTTTGCGAACATGAATGTGACCCATCTTACGATGCCACATTATCGAATCCTTTTCTGTCGCTTTAGTTTTAGACACAAAACACTGTTTCTGATGAGTTGTTGGTGTTGCGATGTTCATATCAAGATAATACAAGTCATGTTCTCACGGAGCACGCAACAACACCATCTCATCAGGAATTTTAAACCCTGGTTTCAAAACCACACATTCAGTTTTTGTAAAATGTACACTAAAATCTTTATCACAGATTTGTAAAATACTGAGTAAATTGTTTGTTAACTCGATTATGTAGTCAACTTTGTTTGTACAGTTTGTTTTCTGCTTTTCGATAAAAACAAAAACACAAAAATATGTTTTTCTTTTTAGGGGGAGAAATTCGCAGAAAAATACAAAAACATGATAAAAAACTATAAAAACCAAAAACATTTGAAAAAGTAAAATAGAGTTGTGTAGAATAGGGGAAATGATAGTACATCAGCTAGACAGGTGCAGTACGCTAAAGAAATGAAATGTATAAATATGTTAAGCAGTCTTGTAGATGATATGCCGATAGGTTTTTACACATTCAGTAAATATGATTCGGGATATAAACATAAAATTTACTTGCTTTTGTGTGGGGAACATCTCTCGGATATATGGGTAACCCCCGAAATCTTGTTTGAAAGATTCCTTTTTCTGATATACTAGGTTTGTTTACTCAGTGATATCTGGGGTATTATTCCTGGACTTCTGCTGAACGGTGGTTCTGACCTAGTCCTCGAATAATACTTTCTGCAAATGCTTTAAACGTAGCATCACCATCAGCATATATGATAAGACAATAAAATTGCTTAGCAATGTTGTTGTAAAAAAGATCCTCTAAAGGGGACACACCAACAAGTTGAGTCATGATCTCTCTGCTGAACGATGGTTCTGACCTGAGCTCTCATGATTCTTCATAATTTATTAACCCCTTACAGATATCATTTGTGTTAAAACTCACCTGTAAGACTAAATATTAGGATCTGGATACGGGAGTATATTCTGAGGTGGGACACATATAAAGGTTTAAGTCTTAAAACATTAATTCTGTATCCTGAACAGATTGAGAAATGTGTGAAAATTTAAAATGGATCAGTATATCGACAATCAATGCAAACTGTTTAATATTGAAAACGTGAAATTTTCGTATTGTTTGAAAATCTGTCTTTGAAAATTTTTGAAACCGAAACATGGATTGTGAGTCGTATCATGTTCAGAATCCAGCAGATATTGCACAGAAGAAATTTGATAGTTTTACGGGTATCAAGGGAGAGTCTACAAAAGAATTGATTGACTGATATTGCCCTCTAGTTCTGGAGATGGGGAGATTCAATATAAGTTTCCGCTGATGCTTTTTACATTGACAGGTCCGAAGAGATCCATGTGCAATCTCTCAAGAGGTAACCTGATCGTGTTTAACATCTTCATTGGGTGTGACTTCCGAATCTGCTTTCTTTTCTTACACGCTACACAATCATCATTTAAGTGAAAATTTTTCAGATTAACACCATCAACCAAATCATTGTGTACCAAAAAATTCATTTTGCGAACATGAATGTGACCCATCTTACGATGCCACATTATCGAATCCTTTTCTGTCGCTTTAGTTTTAGACACAAAACATTGTTTCTGATGAGTTGGTGTTGCGATGTTCATATCAAGATAATACATGTCATGTTCTCGCGGAGCACGCAACAACACCATCTCATCAGGAATTTTAAACCCTGGTTTCAAAACCACACATTCAGTTTTTGTAAAATGTACACTAAAATCTTTATCACAGATTTGTGAAATACTGAGTAAATTGTTTGTTAACTCGATTATGTAGTTCACTTTGTCGAACGAAATTACGCCATTTGTCAGCGTTCCTTGACCAACGATCCTTCCACCTTGATTCCCGGCAAATCCTACATAGCTTCCATTTACAGATTTGACATCATATAGCAAAGCAAGCGTCCCAGTCATATGCCATGAAGCGCCACTATCCATAATCCACTTCGATAGAATAGACTTGGGCAGCCCCTGCAAACATCAAATCGAATTTATTCAAACAATGAAACCCATGGTTTGTTAACTGTTGACACACTCCCAAACTTTACATCACATTTTTCATCAATCTTTGGAAAGTTAAACGTGACATTTGGAATCTCAGTTTTAGCTTTTGATTTTTCTTCATTTTTGATCGGGGGAAACTCTGCAAGAAATCTATCAAGTTCAAATTCAAATTCTTGTTTATCATTAACATCCACTTTTGATGCATAAAATTCCTTTGCCCCTTTGACTTTTCTGTCAACCATTTTTCCAAAAATATTTAAAACAGTTGGATTAAAGGCTTTTGATTCAAACTTTAACTCATTCTCCACTTTCTTTACTTCAACTGATTGTGATTGGGTTTCAAAAACTTTTGTTTCATTCTTCAAAATGTTTTCCATCTTTTTTTCCTCAACTGATGGTTTTGATTTTGTAACCCATGACTGGTTTTCAAAAACTTTTGTTTTTGGATAAATCCTTGAAGTCTTTTGTGACTTAGAAGATTCACCAATCTCGAATGTCGATTTCGGCTTATCTTCCGACTTCAATGATTCACCTCTCTTCAATATGCGAATTTGTGAAACCATTGGTTTTTTTACCATTTTTATCAACTGGTGACTTAGGTCGTGGTTTTTGAACAACAGGTTTAATGACAGATTTTTCAAAAACTTTCTTGCATTGTTTTGCCATGTGACCGATCTCATTGCAGCGATAACAAACTCTTTTGTCATACTCAACAAAAGTTGACTTGAATGACTCTACTTTCAATTTCTTAGCTGCATTGAAATCGTCAACTGCTTTTTGACTAAAAATGTATTCCTTCTCATCATCCACACTTGGTCCAACAACAAAAACATCATTCATTTTATCTTTTGGCTTGACAACCTTCTTAGCCATCTTTTTCTCAAAACCAATTCCTTTGTTTTTAAAGTTGTTACCATTTTTCTTGTTACCATTACCATCCCATTCCTTTTTTCCCAAGTGGTTGACACGTGTTGTAAGAAATGACTTTTTAGGTTTCCAAAAGAATTCTTTGTTGTTTACCATATTAATGTCCATTTCAACCAATTTGAAAACTTTCTCGACATTTTCGATCTTAACATTCTGAAGAGGATACTCGAAATCAGAGTAAAGCTTGTCAGTTCCAATCATAGTGTAAACCACCATAATCGGATCATCATTCGTACTCTTGTCTGATTTCAGTATGAAACGATCTAAAAAGTTATCCTCTTCTTCAGAACCAGTAACAGACTTCTCAAAATGAGATTTCATAACTTCAACATCAGAGTTATCACTCTCTTCATCTAACACCTGATCGACAACAATCTTGATGACCTGTGACTCGCTGTCGGTGTCAGACGCAGAGAATGTAACATCTATGCTCTCTGGCAACTCATCCTCAATTGTCCTCAGTTTGAGATTCAATGCAGCTTCCACCCCATCTGGATACTTTTGAGTATAATGATTCCACATTGGGTGTGGAATGCTTGTAAAGATTGGTGTTGCATTGATCTGTTGTGGAATAATCTGTTCAAGGACATATGACGATGCAGCATAGCTCATCAATTTCTTATCGATTCGCTCATTTTCAAATTTAGTTAATTCTAACTCTTTCTTTAATGATGCGATTGTGTCAAGATGAAAATTAACTTCTACGTGTTTATCAAAAAGTGTTGCTTTTGCTAGTTTTGTGGCTTTATCATTTTCAACACTTTCTTCTTGAATCATTTTAATTGATCTGACCAGTGTATCATACGCCTCTTTGACTTGACCAAGGTCAAACTTAATCATATCAGCTTGGTGTTTCAATTCCTAATACTTAGTGTCTTTTTCAAGACACTCCGTGCAGAGTTCTAAACACTGTTTGCACGGTGTTTCAGAAATTGAAACAACCTTTTCAACAACCTGCTCTACACAATTAGTTTTACCGACATTGTTTGACTCAGACTCAGACATTTTCTCAGATTTGACCTCCTCACTTTTAGACTCCTTGACAAACTCCTTTTGTACTGACTCGGTTTCGACAGACTCTGGTTTAACAGATTCTGTGTCTACCTCTTTCAGTTTCGCCATTAGAGCTTTGTCAGCTATGTCTTTCAACGCTTCTTCAGTCATCTCTTTCGACACATCTATCAACTCTTCAATGACTTCTTTCTTCTCTTCAAATCTTGGACATGATCCTGTCCTTGGTTCTTCAAAGTAACCTGCAAAAGATTCAGAAATGTTAGGAGGCAATACAGATTTCATTAAGCTTCCCAAAACCTCCTGCTCTGACTGATAATAATACACTTCAGCAACTATTTCTTCAACATCGATCACATTCTCAGTAGGAATCTTTTCAACAACCACAGACACATCTTCAGTAACTATCTCTGGCTCAGAAACCATCTCAGATATCTCAACAACTTCTGCCATCATAGCTTGCTCATCACTACCGGGGATATACTTATCCCAGCTGAAACCTGCAACAACCTTTTCATCGTCTTGATTCACGATCATCGCCTTTTCTGATTTATTCTCTATCTGTGGCCTTTGAACAGTTGGCTGTTGATTTGGTTGGTGATAAATCGCTTGTTTGTAGTAGTCGTTGGTGAACGGATTTTGATGATTGTTTATTTCACGGTTCGGGCATTCTCTCTTGAAATGACCACGTTCTTTACATTTGAAACACGTAACTTTCGATTTGTCGAACCCTAACTTTTGATCGGGGCCTGATAGACTGTTTCGACCTGTAATTTCCATGAAACGTTGTGCCCTTCTAACCAAACTTGCCATCCCCCATTTTATATCGATCAACTCAAGCTCTTCCGGGTCGATCTGGTCGTAATCCTCTTTTGTCATATCAGGATTACCAATCCTACCCGCCACTAAGCCTTCATAAGCCTCTAGAACGGAAGCAAGTACTGCAATGTGTTGTCTCGTGGCAGTTTCAGTAATTTCATTTCCATTCTTAATATTCACCGCGATGTTGCACTGCACCCCAGAAACATAAGCCTGATTATTTGAACTTGTAGAGCTTTGAGGTGAACACTGCTCTTGAGCTTTGAAATTTGGATCATAGTTCACAAATGGTGAAGGCTTGTTTGATTGTGGAGTGTTTGTAGAACCACTCGAATTTGCATCAGCACTAAAACTCGTCTGTATCTTTGGACTTTGATTTGTTGCTACAGGAATACTTCCTTTGTAGTACAGAGATATGTCTTGCTGCACATTTGTTGAATTCATTTGTTTAATCTTTGTTAGTTCCAATTCATGTGCTTCAATTTTCTCAATGAAACCACTCAGATTCATATCAGCAAAACTTGTATTGTTCTTTAACACCATCAGATATGTTCCCCACTCATCATAAGGTAATGCGTCTGCTAATTTGTCGATCCACTCTTCATTTGTCTTGGTTATCTTCAATCTTCCCATCTCCAAAACCAAATGGCAGTATCGTTCAATCAATTGCTTTGTGGTTTCCCCTTTCATTCCCGTGAAAATGTCAAACTGCTTATTTATCAATGCCTTCTTGCTTTTCTTCATCTCTCCACTTCCTTCAAACTTTAACAACAATTTATCCCAAATGGATTTTGAATTATCTTCGTGTTGTAACAGTACCAAGATATCCTCCTTAATTGCTTGTTGAAGGATGCTCATCATCTTCTTTTCAGCCTTAAAGGCTGCTTGTTCTGTTTGGGTCAAACTTCCAATCACTTTCGCATGACCCATACCATCTACAGGAGGTACATATTGTGTAACAATCTTCAACCAGCTTTCAAAATGGTTTGCTTGAACCCACGTTTTAAATCTTCCTGCCCAACTAGAATATTCGTCGATGTTCATGAGTTTAGGGGGCTTTCGCATCGTTCCCGATTCGTTTTCCATATTAACGTTCTGAATAATGCTTCCCGAAGTTTGTCCTGCTACCATACCACTGTCGGCGAAGAAGTTGTAAAAATCTTGGTTTTCCATTTTTAGAACTTTACCAAATAGATTTTAAGTTTTTCAAACACACACTTTTCACAAACTCAGACAATCGAACAATAACACGAACACAATGGACTTTTGAGAAATCAGCAACACTCAAACGAAAACAGTTTTAAAGATGAAAATAATTTTCAAGCGACACTTGTGATTCAATCGAAACCTCAGCCAAGTTCAAACTAAAGATGGTTTCAAACAAAACCTCAGAATATTTCAATAGAAACCTGAAATTTTCAATAGAAACCAGAAATTTTTCAATAGAAACCTGAAATTTTCAATAGAAACCTGAAAGTTCGTTCAAACGAAAGCCAGTTTTTAGGTCATTTTTACACAATTTACTTCGAATTTTAAGCTGATATTCTCAAGGGTTTGTTAAAACTCAGATTCACACACACTGTCCAAAATTCAGTCCATTTTGTCCGTGTAAAAGTCCAGAAACCAAATTTTGTGTAGAAAAATGCTTTGATTCAGGTATATTGGCTCATAACTGGCTCTGATACCAATTGTAGGATCGATATTGACGATCTAATGAGTCAATCTGAGTCAAAATACCACTGTTTATGTGGCGTAAACACACAAACAGGTTGAATCAAATAGAATGGAGTAGAAAATAGAAGAATATCACTTTAAACACTGTTTCTCATTCATATATCTCAGAAAAATCTAGCAGCAGTTCGGCACCAGAACTATGGGAATGTTACAAATGAGAAACATCACCTGCCTATTTATAGGCTTTAGGTTTCTATTGAACCAGTCTCAATAGAAACCTGATCATCAGCTTTCTATTGTACTTGACATGAACTACCTTCAAAAGAAACCTCTAAAACATAAACTTAGACTTACAAATTGACCCCTGAACTATACAATAATGACATATTTAGATCCTAGACTAAGACGTAGGCTTTAGACATCATGCACTAACATTTTCATATCAAGAATCCTAACCGGTCTATAACCGGCGGTTCGGTTCTAAAACCGGTTATAAAAAAACCGGTAAAAAAAACCGGTTTTAGTTTTTTCCCGGTTTCAGTTCTAAAACCGGTTTTTTTACACCTCTATCTTTGCCCCATCCTTATGCTCATCCTACGTGTTGCTTACGTGGCGGACCATCCTCCAAAGGAGGACCATCACTATACCGTGTAGCCTAATAGAGGGGATGAAAATGTGTAGGATGGTTATAGAGTTTTGGTTCATCGCAATACCTAGCAGCCTAAGCAGCCATTAATCCATTATTGATTTTGAAGACTAATTTGAGGCAATTAATTATGCCCCAACTTTAGGCCCCCCAAATTTTATTTTATTTGATTAACTTATTATATTATGTTATAAGTTATAATCTTAATAAACACATTTTAGTAATAGAAAATGTATGATTTATTTTTCTTCTTATATTTCAAACTACATATATTTATTAAAAGTTTAAGAGCGAAAATATTGAAAAGTATATACCAGTTTTTTCTCTTAATAAAACTGATTTATATAAAGAAATTGGAAATTAATTTCAAATTGCATGTATATTCTTTCTTATTATATATGTGACAAAATTAATTAAATAAAGGAAATTAAAAAGAGTTTGAGTAAACTGCCAAAATCGTCCATGTGGTTTATATTTGCCAGTTTCATCCAAATATCATTCAACTTAACAGAAAAAATAAACTAAGTTAGTGGTTTGGATGAAAATGGCAAAAAGTTACAAACTTGGGGGGCAAAATGGTACAAAAATGTCTTTTTTGGACGAAAATGGCAAATGCGCCCAAACCTCAGGGACGATTTTGGCAATTAACTCAATTTGTAAAGTAAAGTCGCAACGCGCAGTTCTTATGATATTATACATTAAGATAATTATGGTTTTTGTTTTATTTAACATTCAAGGGTTATGATATATTAGGAAGTTTATTTGGCTAGGAAGGCTAAGAAGTAATCTTGACCATCAATTGATTTAATCAAGGGTTAAGATTAACACTCTGTTCCTGAGTCTCATTTAACAGGGGGGAGAGAAAAGAGATGAAAATATAAAAAACCATGTTCCCGAGTTTCATTTAACAGGGGGAGGGGAGGGAAAGGGGGGGGGGGGGAATGGAAGAAAATTTATCCATATATTCATCCTCCCAAATTGTAGAGATTAGGAGAGAAAATCCTATAAATTACTAAATTACCCTCCAATCTAATATTAAAATGTTTTATGTTTAAAGGGTATAATGGTAAAATTGTTATTTTCTTTTCTTTTCCTCCTAACTCGGGAACACATAAAATGCTTGTTTTCTTCTCTTTTCCTTTAAATTTCATTAAACTCGGGAACACAAAAAAATCACATCTTTTCCCTCATTTTCTCTCTTAATTCATTTTCCTTCCCCTCCCTCTCTTAAATGAGACTCGGGAACAGAGTGTAAATGAGGGAAATTGAAGGGAATAAAAGAGGCGCGCGGGTTTGTGTAAGGGCATTGTAGTCAATTCAGCTCAATAGTTTCTCTCTCCTCCAATACCCCCCATTTTTTAAACGTTAATAGCTTTTTCATAAGACATTATTTTTTTTATAAAACTTTCCCCAAAAAAAAGAGCGTTTTTTTATCTTTAAAACAAGTATACTATTGCTATATTTTCGAAAAAAAAATTGAAAACCCAGTTGCGTAAAACGCAATGAAAAAAAAACGTAAAAATGACTTTTTTTGAAACGCAATGCACAAAAAACACAAAGAAAATGTCTTATTTGTAAAACGCAATTGCCAGAAAACACTTAAAAATGTTTTTTTTTTTCTAAAACGCAATGGACTGAAAACAAATAAAAATGTGTTTTACCTAAAACGCAATGCACAAAAAAACACGAAGAAATGTCTTATTTCTAAAACGCAATGGCCAGAAAACACTTAAAAATACCTTCTTTTTAAAACGCAATGGACTGGAAACACATAAAAATGTGTTTTACCTAAAACGGAATGCACAAAAAACACAAAAAATGTCTTATTTCTAAAACGCAATGGCCAGAAAACACTTAAAAATGCCTTCTTTCTAAAACGCAATGGACTGAAAACACATAAAAATGTGTTTTACCTAAAACCCAATGGACTAAAAACACTTCAAAAATGTGTTTTTTCTAAAACGCAATGGCCTAAAAACAGAAAAGAAAGTGTTCTCTCTAAAACGCAATAGACTGAAAACACATAAAAATGTGTTTTACCTAAAACGCAATGACTAAAAACACTTCAAAAACTGTCTGAACCAGGAAGTAGAGATAAAAAATTGTCTACGAAATGAGCCAATTTCCAGAAAGTTTAAGTTTCTGATGCATTTTTATTAAAGCAATTTAATCGACCCCAGCCAGGGGCTCTGCCCCTTGGACCCCTCCAGGGGCTGCCGCCCCTTGGACCCTGCTCCCATGGGCGCAGCCCCCGGACCCCCGCCAAGATCGTAAAACGCAATGAATCAATTCAAAAACCCAGGTCGTAAAATTGCAATTCAAGAATTTCTTACATGGATTGAATCCGATTTCTTCAACGATTGACGAAATTTGAATGATAAAAACACTTATCAGCAATCGAATCGAGTGATTCGCTTCAAAATCACAGGAAAAAAATGAGATATTGTATGAAATTAAACTAGGTTTCTTCAAAAAAGCTGAAGAACACGTTGATCGGGTGTTTGAATCATTGATTGGTGATGAAAATCGCACTATAATGTAGTGATTATTGACATAGAAAGTGAAGAAATGGTTGAAGATGGTAAGTTTTGAAAATGGTTGGTTTTGAAGTTACTGGGGAGAAGAATGAAGAAGAAATGATACGATTAACTAAAATACCCTTCCTCTTTATTTTAAATTTTGCCACATGTCATAATCTTATTGCTTCATATCCTTTCTAGTCAAAATAAACTTCTTATTTGATCCTCACCCTAACTTTCAATTGCATTTTGATTATTTTTGTAAGCTTCATTTCACCTTTAACGTAGCTGACTTAGCCCCCTATGTTCCCGGTGATGAAGATGACTCGGGGTAGAGTGCTTTTTCAGAGGGGAGGATGATACGGATCATGACCCATTGGAAGAACCGACCGGAGATGTTATTGCAAAACACGGTCCGACGAAAAGTGGCTAGAGGCCGCTGCCTCTTTAGCCTCATCCATCCCGATTATTTTGAATTTCCTTTTTATATTTTATTTGAATTTTAGTAGTTATCGTTTTTCTTGTTTATCTTTTTCTCGTTGTTTCTATTTCATATTTAAACAATTGTAATTGTAATGTAATGCTTGGATGGATGATTAAGTTTTTATGAATAGAATTTTTTGGCAAACTATCGTTTGTTGTTTTTGTGAATTTGGTTGTTCGGACACAGGACTTCATCACGCTAGAGTTTCTAGTGTCACCACGTATACGGATCCGTATCAGTATCAATATTCGTTTTTTATAGGTTTCCATCAGAAAACGACTTTATTTTTTAAATTACTACATACGACAACTTTTGTTTAATGAATAAGGAATTCAGGTTAATTTTACCGTTGCGTCTACAATTTGGTTTAAAGTTTACTAAAAATCGGTTTGCCCTGTTGCGAACCACAGGTATTACCCACTAGTTTAATTCAAGTTGGAAAAACATTTAAAAGAAAATTTAGACATAAGTAATAAGAAGACACTTACAAAAAAAAAGTTAAATTGATTGATACAAAAATAAGTTGTTAGGGTGGAAGGGGTGCTCTTCAAATGAGGAGTGGTAAATTTTTCTCCTAACCAATAATATCATGTCATGTCAACTTTCCTCTTTACTCTCTATTTTGCACTCAAACATATAGAGAGTGGTAAACAATTTTTTTTTCAAAAAGAAAAATTTGTGATTGGTTGAATGAGGGTGAGGCTCACCATTAACTCACTCTCTCTCCTCAACCTCTTCGCTTTCCGCATCGGTGAGTATTCACCGATTTGCTCCTTCATCGAACACCGAATGGGGGCTGGCGGCCCATTGTCGGGCGGTAAAGTGGGGTTACCGAAGGTGCCCCTTCCACCCTTAGACCATGCGTAGTGGGAAAGATCCGGCGTTTTTAGAGCCAATCACGCCCCATCACGCCAAGCACCCCACCCACGTGGGTGTGTTTGGGCGTTTTTTTCGCAAAAAACCCCCTCCGGCGTGGTTTAAATCACGCTTAAAAGGAAAATTGTTGGCCAATCAGATTTTTCACTCTTTTTCTTGGCCAATCCATTTTTTTTTTTTTTTGTTAGTTTTTTTATTTCATTCTTACACCCCTTTTTAACATAATACCCACATCACTACTACACCAATTTAAAAAAAAAAAAGCCCAATAATGCCCCTTGCTGACTGGACTGTCACACGGCGGAAAAAGCCAAAGGGTGGAGGCATTATTCACCCTTATCATTATGCATGGTCTTAGGGTATAGGGAGTGGTTAGACACTTGAAAGTGGTAAACTTTAAAATCAACCAATGGGAGTGTGTCATGTCAAAGTGGTAAACTATGCTCAAAAGTGATGTCAATGGATAGACACTTCATTACTTCGTAAACTATTTAAAAAAAGGAAAAATGTGTAATTGTTTGAGATGACATGGACCCTACCCCACACTACCCCCTCTCTCTCATACCCTCCCTCCCCGCATCGGCAAGCAGTCCTCGATCGACATTCACACCGAGCGGCAAAGGGGGGTAGGCGGCGTTGTTCCCGCGCACCAAACCTCTTTGTCGATCCCCTTTACCGAACCACTCCGTATCCCCTTATACGTTTTTGTATTGTTATTATTGCTGCCGTCTTTTCAACTACTACATCAGTCACATCATTTTTTTCTTAGCATCATATCATAGCTGTAAATATTGACTTTTAAATGTATTTAATAATAATTATATTTTTTTACTTAATATCATTGTAAACATACTTATAATAACTACATTTGGAGGTAGGTAGGGATAGTGTACATTAATTCAAAAGTGTGAGAAGTGTTTTGATCTAATGGTTGAGATCAATAGAGACCAAATTATAAATTGTGTTTTAGTTATTTGGAATGATTTAAAAATTGTAAGGGTAATAGTGTCTTTGTATATGTTTCAAATTAGGTAACCTCTCCTAAATTCTAGCGATTCACTCCTAAATTATAGCGATTCAATTTTAAACTTATTTTAAAATTGGGACATTCTAAAAAATCCAGAAATATGTAACTGCTACAAGAAATATATAACACTATACATCTATCATATAAAACCATAACACCGTATAACACCATATAACACCATATAACACTATGTAACATTATATAACAATATAAATCTATCATAGACATACTATTGGACAAATATAACACTATATAACTCTAAATAACACCATATAATATCATATAACACCATATAACATTATACATCCATCATATAACACCAAAAAAACACTATATAACACCATATAACACTAAGTAACACTATATAAAAAAATATAACACTATACAGTTTTGAACGAGATGACACAAATTCGTAGATTAATTCTTAAAGTGTATTCCTATAATTAAGGGTGGCGGTTATGGAATGTTATCAATTAATTAAATCAATAAAAAAAATTACTTGTTTACCCTTATGAATTAATTTAGATTGAGGACACATGTTATCACTATAATATTTCTCACCTTTCTCACACTTTTAGATTAATGTACAAGATCCTCTACCTACTTTTGAGGTATACTCAGTTATAATATAATTTAATATTTTGACATAAGGGGACTGGGGGTGGTACGTGATGGAGTACCCATCACGCGTGCTCGACAATTGCACACCGCCGCCACCATGTTTCTCAACTTGTGAACATTTACATGCGTGAAAGACATCACGCGTTAAACATATGAAAAATTCGACCGTTGGCTTCTTTTGGACCGTTTTTCAACGGTAATATGTAATAAAAAAACCATTAAACCTTTTATATATACTTCTCCATTTTTAACCATTTCACCCACACCAAAACACAAACACATTTCACACAATCTACATCTTTCTCAAATGGAGTTTCCAACGGATTCGATGTTTCCGATGGATAGCGATAGTGATACCCAGTCATCTTCCGACAATGAGACGCTTAAATATTTTGTGTCGGTGTATAACGAACTTGAATCTAGTTCGTCCCGCCCAAAGAAGACGATGGTAGATCATGATCGTATACATGCCAACGAAGTGTTAATGAACGATTATTTTGTGGAGAATCGGCTCTACAATGCCGAAACGTTTAGAGATCGGTTTCGTTTACCAAAAGAATTATTTTTAAAGATTGTAGGAGACATCGAAGCAAGCGAGGAATGGTTTCAAGAAGTTTATGGTGCGAGGGGCAAACCAAGTTTCATGGCGATACAAAAATGCACGTCCGCCATTCGCCAACTAGCGACAGGTAACCCTCTCGATCAATTTGATGAATACCTAGCTATGGCATCCAGAATTTCCCGTGGATGTCTGCAATTTTTTTTGCAACGCGGTCATTAAGTTGTATGGTAAAGAGTTTTTACGTAAACCGACGAGACACGACATCTCACGTATTTACGCCGCACATGAGACTAGATAGCATTTTCCAGGGATGCTCGGTAGCATCGAATGCACACATATCGAGTGGAAAAATTGTCCAAGAGAGTTGCAAGGGGCGTATGTTAGGGGTGACATCAAAAGACCAACCATCATACTAGAAGCAGTGGCGTCGAATGATTTATGGATTTGGCATTCATATTTCGGTGTTCCAGGTTCAAACAACGATATCAATGTGTTGCATACGTCGCTGTTTTTTCAAACCGTAATGGATGGTATCGTACCCTTCTGTCCATTCTATGTTAACGGACGATATTACAGATGATATTACAGACGAGGCTTTTTTCTTGTGGATTGTATCTACCCATCATGGTCTGTTTTTGTGAAAGCTCATTCATTTCCTGTCGAGGCTAAAGAAATCGTGTTCAAAAAGGTTGCAAGAATCGGCAAGAAAAGATGGTGAGAGGGCTTTTGGTGTTTTAAATGGTAGATAGGGCTTTTAGTGTTTTAAAGGGCAGTGCCTTCATACGAGGTTGGATGACTTCGTTCGAAGGGCCTGTTTTGTGCATTTAGTTTCTCGTTCTGCGTGTAGGATGCTCGTTAGGTGAGTTTTGTTGCGTTAGTTAGCTAGGGTACTTTAAGTATTTAGTTAGATGTTAAGTATGGTGTTGTGTTGCGTTTCAGTGCAATAAATTGAGTTGTGCGAGTAAGCGTTTGAGCGTTTTAAGCGATTAAACAACACATATAACATATTAAACAAGTAAACACACAAATAACACAAGTAATATTATAACAACCCTCCTAAAATATTTCCGACACCCCTAATATATTTAGAATATCCCCATACGTCCTAAAATACACCCGTATATGAAAACAGGTCCCGAATACCTTTAATTTTACAAAAATAAAATAAAAACAAAATCTGAGTGTCGCTCGCGGGCCGCGAAGACTTTAGTGGTCTCTTACGCGGGCCGCGACAACTAGGAGATTAGACCGCACCCTGAGGTGCCACGTGTCGTATGCGTGTCGAAGCTATGTCATTGATTGGTCAAGGCTACAGCCTAGGTACCCTAGCTCGCGGGCCGCGAAGGCTAAGCCTTCATCTTACGCGGGCCGCGAGAAACTAGCCGAACAGCCCTATAAATTGGGAGTTCAGGCAGTTCATTTCCGTCGTTCATCACACAACTTTCTCTCTCAAAATAACAAAGTTCTGCCTCGTTGTAAGTATTATAACCCCGGTTACGTATTAGACACACTGCCCGATTGATCTAGCGCTTTGTAACGGCTGTCGAGGTTCTGCCCGACGTAGTCGTTGGAGTTCTGTCTCGGGGAGGGTATAACTAATGTAAATATTGGGTTATTATACAAACGCGTGTGCATTGTTTAAATTATTATATTATAACCAGGAAATGACAGGAAAAGGTCTAAACTAGCAATGTGAGTAATCCTCCTTTTTGCAAACTGTTTTTACAAAACCACAATTATTTTACATTATATTAAACAGTGATTGAGTATTTGTATTCTACAATTATCATCGGTATGTTAGGGTTTTGTATACAAAATTTGTTACTACACTGTAAGTAGTAACATGGCCACAAGTCGGGTTGACAGTACCGTGGGTGGTAATTAAGGTAGAATGGAAACATATGTAATTGCGCGACCGCCCTCAATAACTATAAACTGATAAAACCTGTCTTGATTAAATTGGGATCCACTCACCAGTATTTCCCACTGACAAAATGTTTTTAAACATGTTTCAGGTAACGAAATGTGAAAACCAAATAGAAGCCAGCTGGACAGCACTGAAGGCTTGGAAAAGTGGCTATAAAAGTTACCTAAATAAAGAGAATGTTTTTATGAAATAAAATAGGGTTTTTTCCCTTTAAAATGTTTGTAATGGAAATTTTGGAGTTTCCCATGTGTTTAATATTATAAAAGTGTGGTATTTTACTCTGATAATTTTTTTCCTAACTACGATCCTCATAAAATTTCCGCTGCCAAATAATGATAAGCACCGATACCACTGATACTGGCTGCGGCCGCCCGTTCCCGGGTAATTAGGGGACGAGGGTTGCGACAAATATAAATAAATCCGCGTTTCAATTTTGCGTTGAGTTTGCGTTGCGATGAGCGTTTAAGTAATAAGTGTTTAATGCGATAAATAAGCGTTGTGGAATGCGTTTAAAATATAGTTCAACCCATTGGCATTAATCGAATCTCGGAGTACAAGTGTTTACGATTGAAATGACGGTAAAAAGGAACAACCAAAATACGGGTTGTTACAGCTACCAACTAATATCCTGTTCGCCAGGCTAGGCGATTAATCAGCAGTGTAAGTGGGGACTTCTGTGATAGAGTTTCGTTTAGTACACTTGTTGCATCTAATATAAATAGTAATTAATTTAATGTCCCACACAAGGGGAAACATATTACCCGTATCCAACACAAGGAGTGTAACACCTCGAAAATTCGGGTACAATAAAATAACGACACGTGTTATGTAAGACAAAAGTGATATAAACCCGGATATAATTAAAGATGTATGACAGGATTTAAAAGTGTCGTCATGTTAAATTTTCACCTCTGAACGACCTCATTATGAATCCCAAGACTAATAAACATCTGGTATATATTCAAATCTGGTGAATTCTAGCAATAACTGATTCATAATTGAAATGGTGGACTCCTACGAAGAAAAGCACGGTAAACCTTCATTATCGGCACTTTCAAAAGAATTCAAGGGAACATGGCAAAATGGTAGGGTACATCACTGTTCAAGACCCATAATATGAGGCCCCATACTGATAAATCATGTCCCAAATTCGAATCACACAAGTTGCCCCTTCAAAACCCGAAAGATCAAAAGTTTTTGTGTCTGGTCAAGGTCTTACGGACCGTAAGACCACCCCTTACGGTCCGTAAGGGGTCGCCAGCGACCATAAAGTCGACTGTTTACTGTTTTGAGCTCATAACCGACCTATAAACGATTTTCCACATCTTTGGACGACCCCTACATTACTTTTAGACCTAGGAGACACTTGTGAGTGATCAGGGGCACATGATAGACTTGTGTGTCAATGATATATGAGATCAAGAACTGTTGGTGCACTGAATGTCTGCTGATTACGTCATAATCAAGTCTTGTGTCTAGAATAGTATGTTTGAACATACATTAGAGTTAAATTAGGGTTTGTTTAGGTTAAACTTGAAGATTTCGCTTGAAACATCTTCAAGCGAAATCAACAACACATGATTTCGCTTCAAGCATGCTCAAGCGAAATCATCAAGCCTATATATATGTGTGTTGTGTTGTTCATTAGAGAGGGAGGTCATTGTATGTGAGACGAAGTGCTGACGGATTTGTATCAGAAAACCTTGTATAAGCACTCAAATCAATCAGAAAAGAAAGATTAAAAGGATTAAAGCTGTTATGACTTTGTTTACGTTGATTCTGCCTTCGTATGCAAAGATGAACTGCCTTAACTGACGGTTTAAGGTCGAAGAACGGTCCAACAAGTGGTATCAGAGCTCAGGACGAGGAGTTCATACCATAGCAGCGGATTTTCTTCTTTCTACTCACTTCTTTTTACATTTTTCTGATCTGAACTAGTTCCAACGGTCGAAATAGTCTGATTTTCGAATATAATGTGTAAAACATAGTATTAACAAAGCCTACAAAGTTTCGGACTAAAATTCAGACTAAAACATGTTAAAATTGACATAAAACAGGGTTTCGCTTGAAAAGTGTTCGAAGGTTTTAGTTGATTTCGCTTCAAATCAGACTGTTTGGACGATTTCGCTTGAACCTCTGAAGCGAAATAGTGTAGGATCGTGAAACGACCTAACGAGTCGATCAGAAGAGTGCTCAGACCGAATCAGAGGTGGAATTCATTGATTCGGTCTTCGTTTAGCTTGTATTCACTATTAATTGTCTCTTTTATTAATCTCTGAACGATTACAAGACTAGAGACACCTCGACAGCACCTCGGCGTCGGAATTCAGAATATTACAAATGAACTCGTTTGAAGGCTATTTATAGGAAGGACCCTTCCGTTTGAAAATAACACAACATTTTCAAACGGAACCCTTTCAAACGGAACCTATTCTCAAACTTTACATTCAAACGGTCAAGTTCTTTTCAAACGGTCAACATAAAAAAGATACAATTCTGTTTTGTCTTCATATGTTGATGTATATGATGATGTCACATATATGATGTCATCATCATATATGATGACATCACTCTTGTTCAGCATTGCAACGAACCCGAGACTCGACATAAGACGAAGACGACAGATGAATGCACCAACAAACTCCCCCTCAGATGTTGACGAGTCTTAAGTGTCGAGTCTTCGCATCTTCAGTCTTTATCAGTCTCTTTTCTTTTTTAGCATATACCAGGATCTTCTCTTTGGCTCTAACCTCGTCAGACTCCCTCTCTCATCATGATGGGATCGCTGTCTGGAATTAGCTATCACCTTGAGATCAATCCCTGGCTTTATCTTTGTTTAAGCTCATTTCCTACACAATCTTCTCACAAACACATAAGTTTTTACTTAAATCAATAAGAAAAACTTACAGGAAATAGTTACATCAAGTTCAAATTAATGACCCTGATTAACTAAACAAACCTTTTTTTTACAAAATCAGTTTCTTCTTTGAAACGCACGCTCCCAAACCAGTTTATCATGATCAGCACTCGGAATTTTGAAAATCAGTTCTTCAACATCAGTTGTCGAAAATCTTTTTGTATTTTTCAAAAATTTATGCTAAAACACACTAAAATCTTTTTGGATTTTTGAAAAAGAATGAAATGCAGTAAAGAAATATTTACAAACAATCTTTTTGTGAGCTTCGTGTAAGAGGATCATATCAGTTTTTGTGACCAATCACTAGCACCGTTAAGCTTTAAACATTTTAAGCTCTAAACGATTCACATAGATTGACGATATTGTTGTCCACTTAAACTCAATCTAAAAACTTTCAATCTGCTTACCGATACGATTAGGTACATTTAGATAGCACTAAGTTCTTATAGACCCCACGATCTCAGCATATCCCCTCATCATGCAATACACTGACTCAAATAATGCCTTTAAACTTTTATCGACTGTGACTTGTGCGAAAATAAAGCAGAATGTTTAAACATTAACAATCAGGTCGATACTTCCATATACGCAGAGAAAGTCCAATGTTTAAACAAAATAAGAAAATAAAACAAGTTGAAGTTGTTTAGGCTTTAACCACCAGGTCGATACTTCCGTATACGCAGAGGTGATCCAAAGCTTAAACGAAACACCAAAGAAAATAAAGCAGAATGTTTATGCAACAACATCCAGGTCGATACTCACGTATACGCAGAGGATGTCCGATGCTTAAACAAAATAAAGAAATAAAACAAGTTTAAATCTTTGCAAAATGAAATGCACAATCACAGCGACTTTTCAGCAAAGTTGTGAAAGTTCACAAACTTAACCAGTTTTATGTCTTTCGACAATCAGCGATTACTGAGTAGGCACACAATCAAGAAGGACAAAACTAAGTACTATGCTTTCAATCATGTTTCCCACTAGAACTAGGCTTTTTCATTTTAGGTTTGTATCGTTATCGCAAATCTACTAGTCTAGCTGAGCCTACCGTCACATCTTTAGTGAGATCGTTTATCACATTTTATCTCTCCAATTCTTTAGCATGCTGTGACAGTCTAACTGATCTACTATCATTTCCTCTTTTATGCAACAAAACTCATTTTTTCATTTTTCAATGTTTTTTGTAATTTTCAAATTTTCTAATTTTTTAAAATTTTTACTCCCCCTAAAATCAAAATATGTCTCAATTTTGATTTTCTGGGAAAATTTGAAAACAAGCTGTACAAACTTGACAACATGATGAGAATCACTTCAATTCTCCATTCACTTGGCTTGAACAATCAGAACTCCCCCTCACAACAAAACTATTTTCCCATAGTGATTTCAAAACTCTTAAGTTTGTTTTAATCAAAATGGTTTTTCCGGAAAATAAGTTTTGTCTTTACCACTTGTAAATTTGGGGTCATCAAATCATATTGTTCTTTTCAACCACTTGTAAAGATTTAACATTTCCAAGATCAATCCACAAACATCACTTGTAGAAAATCAAGTACAACTTAATGTCCTTGATTTACCACTTGTAAGTCGAAATATCACATTCGTGAATTTCTCAAGAAATGTGCCGATTTTATCCGTGAAAACTTGTTCCGAACAGAAAAGAAAGTGTAGAAGTCAGAATATTCCAGCGAAAACGAACTAAACGGTAAGAACTCTTCCTCCTGAGCTCTGATACCACTTGTAGGATCGTGAAACGACCTATTGAGACGTCTTGAAGCGAAATAGTTGGTTTCGCTTGAAACTGTTGTATTGGAACTTGTACAGTTGAAGCGAAATAGTGGTTTTCGCTTGAGTATCTGATCTTGTGAGATTTCGCTTGAAGGTTACAATCAGTTGAAGCGAAATAGTTGTTTTCGCTTGAAAACAATTAATATCAGATTTCGCTTGAACAGTGTTATTATTGAGCTGTTTTGCTTGAAGCTGATTACTTCAAGTATTTCGCTTGAATCTGTTAATTTTTCGAAATCTAAAAATTTTCTAAGTGTTTGACTGATTTTTTTCAGGTACGTTCACGATGGATGATATTTTCTTGAACCCGTTTAGCGATATGTATGCATTCGCAGGAAACTCGGGAGATGATACTTCGTCAAGCAATGTGAACGAGAACCCACCAAAAGAGAAGAAAAAGGAAGCTTGGGAATCGGAAAGTGCCTTCGGAACGTTCAATAAACCTCCAAAGCTAATGGCTATTGAGGAGTACAGTCGTTGGTCTAGAAAGTTTGAAGATTGGATGATGGCATTTGCATTTCCAAGTTGGAAAAGTCTAAAAAACGGTTATGATCAAGGAAACAAGAATGGTGAAGTTTTAACAGCATCTGATGAGATTGAATCATTCGTAGCCGAACAAAAGTGTGTGGCGTTGTTATTTCAATCTGTTCGGGAGGATATCATTTCATTGATTGATTATTCAAACGCTAAAGATCTTTGGGCAAAGTTAGAAAAGAAATGTTTAGGAAGTACTGATATCGTGAAAAACAAAAAGAAACTTCTTAGGAAAGAGTTTGATATGTTTAGTGGTCTTAAGAATGAGTCAGTGTGTAAAATGATTGAAAGGTTCGGTCATCTGAAGCTGGAATTAGCAAGACATGATATCAGATATTCTGATGATGAGCAAGTAGACAAGTTGTTCGATTCATTGCCAGACGAGATAGAGTGGAGATATTATGCTCTCATGCTTAAGAACACTATTCCTTCTGAATTGTTGAAACCAGATTTGGTGATTGAGAAACTTGAGAGTCATGAGCTAGAGTTGAAGAAGACGTATAAAGTTAATCATTCTTCTTATCAGCAGAATTTGGATCTATACTATCCAAAGAGCATGATGCCAAAAGCTACTTCTCCAAAAACTGCATTTTCTGCTGAAAATGTGTCGACAACTGGCAAAGAAAGTCAAAGTGGTCAAAGCAGTGGAAGTCACAGTGGTTTTCACAGTGGATCTTCATCTTCTGGAAATGCTGATGCAAAGAATCGTTTTCAATGCAACATTGCAATAGACTTGAAGAATGCACAAAATTTTGATGAAGAATCGGCAAAGCAGCAAATGATTTTTCTAGCATCGGTGTTGGAATCGTATGAAGGACTGGTAGCAGGGAAGATTGGCAATACAAATCTGACGAAAGAAGATTACGATCAGATTGATCCGGAGGAAATGGAACTGATCGATATTCGTTGGGCCATGGCAAGTGCTGTTCGTCGTGCACAAAGATTCATGGAAATTACTGGCAGAAAAACAATTGGTGGTGCTTCAACTAAATTGGGATTTGATAAATCGAAGGTGACTTGCTTCAAGTGTAAGCAGAAGGGTCATTTCAAGAGAGAATGCCGAAATGCTTATGTTGATGAATCAGAGAATCCTTTCAGAGATGATTACTACAAGAAGGCGATTTATCACCAGAATAAATCTGAGCCTCCTAGATTGAAGCAGGTTGAAGATAACAGAGAGAAATCTAGAGCTCTTGCAGTGATTTACGATGATGAGGGATATGATTGGAGTCAATAGGTTCTACCAGAAGAAGATGCGGTTGGTTACGCATTCATGGCGAAAAATGAACCTATTCCATGGAAAGATGAGAGAACTGAAGAGCAGAAGTATAAATACAGAAAAATGATTTCGGAAAACAAAATTACTAGACTTTCTAGAATATTTTTGGATGCTAAAAGAGCCAACAGATGGGATCCAGACAGAGAGTGTTATCTTGATGAGTATGGAAATATTGCAGTTGATCACAAAACTCTTGATCTGGAAGTCTTAATCAAGGAAATGAAAGAAAATGATGAGTATTGGCAACACAAATGGTGGGGAACTCCAACTTCGAAAATGATTGAAGAAGAGAAAGAGGAGAAAGAGAGAAAGGAGAAAGAAGAGAAAGAAGGAAAAGAAACCAAGAAGATTGATACTGGAGTTATCGATACTACGCAGGAGTTGACTGCAGAGAACCTGGGAAAGATGGCTGACAAAGTGCTGGCTGCTAAGGCACTTGAGGTAGACTCTAACTCCGTGTCTGAGTCAAAAAGCCAGGTCAGTTCAGATGTGTCAACAAATGCGTCAGGTAAAAAGATCGAAGGAAATGCTGATTGCAAAAATTGCAACAAAGAGTGCAAATTTTGTAGTACAGTCACGTATCTCAACATTAAGAAAGTTGAAGATCTGACAGCAAAGGTCAGAAATGTTGAGAATCAGATTCTTGATCGTGACAAAACGGTTAGAGCTTCAACTGAACGGATAAAAGAATTAACTACTCAAATTGAAAATGATAAAATTGATCATGACAAAATTAAACAAGTAAATGAAAAGTTGATTCTTGAAAACCGTCAGATTTCTGAAAAATTTGAAAAACTCAAAAGCACAATGAAAGATTGTGATGATCGAAATGGTAAAACTTTTAAAGAAAATGAACATTTAAAAGCAGTGGTTAGAGTTAAAGAAGAATCAATCAACAAACAACTAGATGAAATTGCTAAATTGAAACTTAAAGTTCAAGAGGCTGTAATCGAAAACGAGCGAATCCAGTTGAAGCTTAACAGTTACAGCTCCGCAAGCTTTGTTTTGCAACATATCATTCCCAAACCCATTGGGAAAGACAAAGCGGGCGAAGATGTGTATTCTGATGGAACTGGGGTGGGTTTTCATCAAGTACCACCACCTGTTCTTCATAATTACACTAAAAAGCAGTGTGGGTTGGTTGAAATTGAGGATGAAAAAGAAGTTAAACTTCCAGAAAACATTGATGTTACTTTTACATCATCTGATGATAGTGTTCAGACAGAGATTGTTAAGAGTACAGCTGAAAGTGTTTTAATGTCTGATTCAACTGAAGATGGTGGATGTTTATTGGACAAATACATTCAGAAATCAAAGTCCAAAAACTACTTAAGTGATGAACCGGGTCTTGTAATGTACAAGATGGCTGGATCTGATAAGTTGTTTTCAGATTCTGAATTTCCTATTGAGAATGTTAATGTGAAAAACTGACAAATGTGTTCAAATTGGTTGAAGTTGAGTTGTCAGAAGTGAACAGTTTGAAACAAACAAAAAGGCAAATGAATTTTGAGAAAGATAAATCTTATTACAAAAAGCCTGTTGTTCCACCACGTTTTTATAACAACAATCGAAACAATTGGTCGGGTGGTTATCGGGGTGGTAAGAGTTATCAAAATCAGAGTTTTCAAAACAAAAGATTTGCAGAAAAGAAGGTGTTTGTGAGCGGTTCAAGTTCACGTTCTGATGAGGAAAATGAATTTTTTTCAAAATCAAACAAAGAGTTCTTTGAGAAAAGAGCTTCACATTATCAGTCTGAAGGCACAAGTCGAGTTGTTGTAGTCGTACATGTTTTAGATGTAACAAAGTTGGTCACATTGCAAGAAATTGCACTAACTTCAAGTCTAAGACTGAAAATGTGAAGTTTCAACAGAAGAAAGTTGATGTGAAGGGTAAAGCACAAATTGTTGTTGAGAAAAAGAATATGAAAAATGACAATATCAAAGTGACAAATGAACCTGTAAAGAAAGTGGTAACTAAAAACGAAAAATTTTACAAACGGGTTGCATTATCTCAACAAGTTTGGAAACCAAAAACTGAAATGAAAATTTCAACTTCTGAAGTGAAAAAGGCTGAAGAATTAATTTCGGTTGATTACAATGAAAATTTTCCAACTTTGAAGGCTGAAAATTTCAAAATTCAAGTTGCTAGAGTCAAGGTTACACCTAAGGCTGATGAAGCCTGGGTGGACACCATGTTCGAATGAGCAGTTTGAATTGCCGGAGCTTCCTGGATCGCGAAGCATGAATCGGCATCTTTATTGAAGTGTTTTAAAATCAACTTGTGGTATATGCAGGATCTTCCAAGAGCCATTTCAAGATGGATCATGGGTAGTGGCGCATCTCGACATATGACAGGAAAAACTGCATTGCTATATGATGTGAGGAATATCAATGGTGGTTATGTTGGATTTGCTGGTCATGAAGGTGGTAGAATTGTTGGTGAAGGAACGTTATCCAATGGGATTGTGACGTTTGAGAGAGTTAACTACATCACTGAGCTGGAGAACAATCTGCTTAGTATCTCACAGATTTGTGACAATCAGTATACTACTCACTTCACTGATAAAGAGTGTTTGATTTTGAAACCTGGTTTTGTTGTTCCTGAAGAATGGATTATTATGAGGGCACCTAGAGTGAATGATTTATATGTGTTAGACATGTCTGTAGCAACTACAACTACTGGTCAAGCACATTGTTTCGTGTCTAGAGCAACTGAGAAAGAATCCAGATTGTGGCACCGAAAGATGGGGCATATTCACCTAAGGAAGATGAATCACTTGGTGCACAATGATTTGGTATTGGGAGTAAATATCAAAGGTTTTCATCTGGAAGGGGAGTGCATTAGCTGCATCAAAGGCAAGCAGAAGAAAAAGTCACACCCTACAAAGCAAGTCAATTCAGTTTCGAGACCTCTGGAAAGACTTCACATGGATTTGTTTGGTCCAGTGAATGTCAAGAGCATTACAGGAGATCACTATTGTTTGGTCGTTACTGATGATTATTCCAGATTTTCATGGGTTTCTTTCTTGAAGACGAAAGATGAAACATTTGACAGTTTGATGGGTCTGTTCAGGAAGATTGAGAATTTGTACCAAAGGCGTATCAAGAAAATTCGAAGTGATAATGGTACTGAATTCAAGAACAGCAAGATGGAAGAATTTTGTGATGAAAGAGGTATTTTGCATGAATTTAGTGCTCCGTACACTCCGCAACAGAATGGAGTCGCAGAATGCAAAAACCGGACGCTAATCGAGACGGCTAGAACTATGCTCGCAGATTCAAAGTTACCAATTAATTTTTGGGCTGAAGCTGTTTCTGCCGCATGCTATACGCTCAACAGGGTTCTTACTGTCAAGAAATTCAACAAAACATGCTTTGAGCTAATCAATAACCGCAAACCGAATTTGAAGTATCTAGAACCGTTCGGGTCACCTTGTACGGTTATAGAACCTTTTGGGAAGTTTGGTCCGAAGTGCATTGAGGGTATATTTGTTGGTTATTCAAATCCATTGAGACGTGTCTTCGTTCCAACTGAAAAGCGGATTATTGAAGCTGCAAATGTTGAATGTCAAGGTTATACTATGCCGCCGCAGAATCCTGGAGATTCATGGCGTTATCATTATGACAAACTTTGGGATTCGTTTGACATGAGAGAAGAATCAGAAGATGATGAAGATTTCTTTGATGAGTTAGATATTTTGTGTGAATATGAGTCACAGCTAAGGTTCCCAGCTGAGTTTTCGAGGAGACCGAGAGAAACTTCAAATGATGATGAAGCAGGTCCAAGTAATGCTGGTGAACATGATGATGTCCAACAAAATGAAGTTGCACAGGATAATCAGTCGGCTCAGAATGATAATCTAGAAGCTGAAAACATGCCAGTATTTGATCATGGTGATTCAGATTCAGATTCTGAGGGGGAGCAAATTCAGATTTCAAGTCAAACAAACCAAGTTGGTGAACAAGATGCAGAGCAGAACGTTACTAATCTGGAGGGAAATGTAGATGTTCAAAGTGAAGTGATGCCGCGAACTTTTTCATATCATCCAGAGGAGTTGATCATAGGAGAATTGCAAGCTGGTGTTCGCACTCGAAATCAGATTGATAAAGGGCTTACATGTTTTTATACAAAAGTTGCTCCTTTACAAACTGAATTCTCATTAAGTTGTTTTATCTCGCAGATTGAACCAAGAACTTACAAAGAGGCGCTTACTGAAGACTCTTGGGTCAATGCTATGCAGGAGGAACTTAGTCAATTCGAGAAATTGGGAGTGTGGAAGTTAGTTGATTTGCCGGATGGTCATAGGAAAATTAACACTAAGTGGGTGTTTAAGTGTAAAAGGGACGATAGAGGAGTTGTCGTAAGGAACAAAGCTCGACTCGTTGTTCAGGGATTTAGTCAACAGGAGGGAATTGATTTTACCGAAGTCTATGCTCCTGTAGCACGACTAGAGGCTATCAGAATTTTCCTAGCATTTGCGTCTTGGAAGAACTTCAAAGTTTATCAGTTGGATGTTAAATCGGCGTTTCTTTACGGGAAGGTTAAAGAGGAGGTTTATGTCGGTCAGCCGCCGGGCTTTACCGATCCAATCCACAAAAACAAGGTCTACTTATTGGACAAAGCGCTGTATGGTTTACACCAGGCCCCGAGAGCTTGGTACGAGACTTTGTCTCAACACCTACTCGCTAATCAGTTCATACGTGGAAAAGTGGATGCCACTCTCTTCACTAAGGAGGTCGATGGTCATCTTCTGATAGTTCAGATTTATGTGGACGATATAATATTTGGGTCGACAAAATGAAAATTTATGCAAAGATTTTGAATCAGTGATGAAGCAGAAGTTTGAAATGTCATCAATGGGGGAGATGAAATTCTTTCTGGGATTACAGGTTGAACAACTTCCTGAGGGAATTTTCATTCATCAGTCAAAGTATGTTCATGATATTCTAGAGAAATTTGGAATGTCAAGTTCTACTCCAGCTGCTACCCCACTTGCAACAAATCATGGGATTCACCCAGATCTCACCGGAGACAGGGCTGATGAAACGTTTTACCGATCCATGATAGGTTCTTTAATGTACCTAACTGCTTCACGTCCTGATATTATGTACCCAACGTGCCTCGCAGCAAGATTTCAGTCTAATCCGAGAGCATCGCACATGATTATTGTAAAGAGGATATTGCGCTACCTGAAAGGAACTCCTTCATTGGGGTTGTGGTATCCTAGGAAAGGCGAATTTACGCTCGAAGGGTATTCCGATTCGGATTTCGGATGCTGCAAAGTCAATTCAAAATCAACAACTGCAGGATGCCAGTTCTTTGGTACTAGATTGGTTACCTGGCAGTGTAAGAAACAAACATCTGTGGCGTTATCTACTTGTGAAGCGGAGTATGTTTCTGCTAGCAGTTGCTGCTCTCAGATCTTGTGGATACAGCAACAGATGCGTGACTACGGTTTGCAGTTTCTTAACACACCTCTTTTTGTTGATAATGAGGCCGCAATAAATATAACTAAAAATCCAGTACATCACGCTAAAACTAAACACATAGAAATTCGTCATCACTTTATTCGTGATTGCTTTGAGAAAAAGTTGATACGAATTGAGAAAATCCACACTGACGAACAGAAAGCTGATTTACATACCAAAGCTTTTGATAAAAATCGGTTTAAATATTTGTTAAAACTGAATGGTATGAAGCTTCTGTCGGTGTCGGATGGCATAATTGGCGTTGATGAGGGTACTGTTGCGGATGAAGACGAGAAACAATCTGCAATGGTTTGTCGAATTTTTACTTGTTTTGGTATTTAGGGGGAGTAGATGTTTGTACATAGTTTATTTTTCAGAAAATACAAAAACAGTAAAAAAATGCAAAAATACAAAAACATGATAAAATGAAAAAGAGCTTGTGTATATAGGGAAAATGATAGTACATCAGCTAGACGATTACAGTATGCTAAAGAATTGAAGAGTTTAAAAGAGTTAAACAATCTTACTGATGATGTGTCGATAGGTTTTCATACATTTAGTAGATTTATTCGGGATATAAACCTAAATTCAAACTTGTGAATTCGTGGGGAACACTACTTGGATATATAGGTAATCCCTGAAATCTCGTTTGAAAGGTCTCGTAATCTGATATACTAGGTCTTTATACTCTATGATATCTGGGGTATTATTCCGGGACTTCTGCTGAACGGTAGTTCTGACCTAGTCCATGGCTAATACTTGCTGCAATGCTTGAAACACAGCATTAAACCCTCAGCATGCTGAAACAATAAAATTGATAAATGCTGCTGTTGTAAGCAAAAATATCCTCTAAAGGGGACACACCGAAAAGTCGAAGCTGATATCTCTCTGCGTATACGGAAGTATCGATCTGAGATCCCTCGGCCCTCGCATACCTAAATTATGTACAGATATGATTGTAGTATTCTCACCTGTAAGACTGATTATTGAGATTCTGGATACGGGAGTATATTCAAGAGGTGGGACACATGAATGATCTAAGTCCTTAATTCATCTAAATCGTATCCTGAATAAATTGAAATTTGTGTGAGAATTTAAGATGGATCAGTATATCGACAATCGAGGTAAATTGTTTAAGTCTAAGTATGATATGTAGCTTAACGGTACTTGTGATTTGTCTGAAAAGCTGATATGATTCCCTGACACGCTCACCAAAAATTATGTTTGTAAATAGTTTACTTTGTTTAATTTCTGCAATTTAAGTTTTCTGTTTTTCATTTCTTAGTTTAGAATACTTTGATAAAATCCAAAAAGATTTTATTTCTGTTTTATTTTAGACAAACCAAAGTGGAGAGTTGATTGTTGAATTCTCAGATGTTTGAAGCAGATGCAGGAGATTCTGGACTGGAGAATGAGGAGAGCTTACTTTGAAGAAGTTTAATTTGTTTGGAATGACAAAAACAAGTTCATTAACTTGATGCTTGTTATTTTCAGAAAATGTTTGAAATTGTTGTTTTAAAATCAGTATTGATTCGTCAAAAGATCAACCAAGGTCATTAATTTGGACTTGGTAGATTAATTGAGTAATCAGGGTCATTAACTTGGACCTGAATACTTGAGTGGATTGTTAAAGCTGATTGAGTTTGTGTTTTTATTGTTGAAAAGATAGAATGGTTATGTTTGTTGTTTGAGTAACAGGATTGAACTTTATCATTCCCACGGAAGTTAAATGTTAAAGTTTGAACCAGATTTCTCAGTTTCTAGCATATCAAGAGGGGGAGACTGTGAAAGGGGGAGTCTGGATCAACAGTCAAAGGGAAGATTGAAGTTTAAAGTTTAAAGCTTGAAGATAAAGATTGATGAGAGTTTTTACAATGTTTGAAGATTGTTAAAGACAAAGACTTGAAGCCAAAGACTTCATCAACATCCAAGGGAGAGTCTGTTGGTGCACTGAATGTCTGCTGATTACGTCATAATCAAGTCTTGTGTCTAGAATAGTATGTTTGAACATACATTAGAGTTAAATTAGGGTTTGTTTAGGTTAAACTTGAAGATTTCGCTTGAAACATCTTCAAGCGAAATCAACAACACATGATTTCGCTTCAAGCATGCTCAAGCAAAATCATCAAGCCTATATATATGTGTGTTGTGTTGTTCATTAGAGAGGGAGGTCATTGTATGTGAGACGAAGTGCTGACGGATTTGTATCAGAAAACCTTGTATAAGCACTCAAATCAATCAGAAAAGAAAGATTAAAAGGATTAAAGCTGTTATGACTTTGTTTACGTTGATTCCGCCTTCGTATGCAAAGATGAACTGCCTTAACTGACGGTTTAAGGTCGAAGAACGGTCCAACAAGAACACTATATAAAGGGCCAAAGTTGCAACCATTTGATCACACCTCATTTCTGCATTTCTGATCATTTCTGGAGCTCCAAAGCAGACTCAAGTGATCACTAATCGTGCATAGGACTTCAGTAAGTATGCTTAACCTTTCTTAGTTGAGTTTTTACTTAGTTTTAGTTTAAAAGTCAAACCGTCGTAATTAACGGTTGACTTAGTGATTAATCATTGTTGGTCCAGTGATTAGCCGAATTGAAAGTAGTTATAAGTTGGTAATTATTTGGGCAATAAACCCTTAAAAGGGCACCCTCTGATTCCAACTCTAACTAGGTCAAATGTCGGGTCAAACTTGTTATTAAAAAGTCAACAGAATGCTTAATTTCCAATTTATGCATAATTAGCAATGTAGAACCCATACAACCTGTTTGATCATTTATATAACTTGGTAATGAATGTAAGAACATGTCTAAACATGTTCAACCCGATAATTTTCAGTAGAGACCCGGTTCGGAACCGAAAGTCGCATAATTTGACTTGTGCTTTGACTTTCAGTTCTGACCCGTTTAAGCATGTTTAGAAATGCCTTAGGGCTCTAATTGGACCAGGTTACATACTAGTATAACCCTCTGTGATTATACACCATGGTTCATTAGTTATCCCATTTAATATGCATGATTCCGTTAATTGCCTATATGTTGACCATTATGCCCTTATTACCATAAAACATGATTTCTAAAAATGTAAAAGAGTAGAAACCTTAGTTACTAAATTATAAACTTGCACCCAAAATTTGACGTCAGTTTGAGGTGTAGATTGAGAGTTATGCTCATTAGCGTAATTAGAAAGCTTCTTTAGCGATTAAACGACATAATTAGCGTATAGCCTATTTAAACATACTTTTTGATATCAAACTCATTACCCACTGATGTAATATATTATTTTGGGATTTTTGAAGATTTTTAATTAATTTTAGGCTGAGCATAACTTAGAGTCATAGGCTTGATTCGGTAATTGTCGGTTTTGCCCTTTCGGGCTATAAAATGAGTTTTACATATCTTTTTGACCTCAAACCTTTTGCTACTGATTTCATATGATAAATAAATTATTTTAAGCCTTCTGAAATAATAAAAAAAATATCAGCTTTCTATATAGAACCCGGAAACGGCTTCTAATAGCCTTTTTAAGCGTTTTTAACGCATAGTATGTACTAAAACTATTTTAAACATACACGGGTTGATACCTACTGATATTATAGGTAAATTATAATATTTTAACAGTAAGCAAAAGTTGTTTAACTCAGACTTCAGTTTTGAGCTTTTCGGCTTATGTGAAATTACCAAAATGCCCCTACGGTGCATAGTTTGGTTATAATTGATAAATTTCACATATATACTTTACCCTACTGTTATAACTTACTAAATTGAGTATTTTTGCTGATTACATCAGACCTGTAACTCAGGATAATACTTAAACTCTTTTATAACCTTGTAAATGACCAAACTACCCCTACGGGGCATAGTTTGTGTTTAAATTCGTTTCGGGCATAATAAAAGATATCTTACTGATGTCATAACATATTTAAGGCATATTAACTTAGGAAACCTTTATATGGCTCTCATGATTACCCGTTACGCCTCTTGCGCGTTCGGTTCGGTTTATGTAACTAGTTTGCATAAATTGGCCGAAACGGGTCAAACCTTATCGGTTTTATCTCAAACTCCAGAATGTGTATAATATACCCATATTAAGCAAGTCTTCAAACTTGTCGGGTCTAAATCACATTCTATTCCGGTCTTCGCTTAATCGTGCGTACGAACCGTATCTTTAAAACTAACCGGTCTAAGCTTAGGCTTAATTACAGACCTGTTAGGATTCTAATAGGTTATTATAAACCTTCGTTCCAGAATAGGAGGACCAGTAAAAGCTACTTGCATTTGATGTTTGTGAATTGTACTTGCAAAGGTAAATACTTTTAACTTATTTTCCCTTATACGGGCTTGGGGTACGGTATATAAAATACCGCTTGGTCGGGCATTCGACCTTAATCGATTGGTGGTTAAGTATTATCGAGATGACCCGTTTAAATATGTTTTGTTTGCTTAAAGCCTTTGGGGCGTTAATGACCATGTCCCGGATATCCTTTGCATCATTTTACGAAATGGCCACGACCTAAGCGCGTAGTGTAGGGGTACACTCGTCAGTGCATAAATAAATTATGTGGTGTGTCTATTGATCTTTAACCCGGCACGACCCGGGCTACTGAACGCATAAGGAACATGTAATCCTTTTACAAGTTTATATATTTAAATAATTATCCCAAGTTATAAAATGTTTGTGCCATGTGCACCCAAATCAATTTTTAATCATTTTTAAAATGAGTCGGTTAATTGTATTTACCAGTGTAAACTGACGTATTTTCCCAAAAAGATTAAATGCAGGTACTACTCGTGATAGGCTGGATTTCTCCTTAGCATCAACAAAGAGTCTCGCAAGCTTAAGATGCCTAAAGTCTGTTGAACTACTGTTTCCATTTTATTTCGATCCTTCTGTGGATTAACTTTCGACTGTTGTGATACTTGATATTACAATCTATTAAAGTTGAAATATATCTTTCAATTGCTTCCGCTGTGCATTTAAATATTGTGTTGTTTGACTATTATGTTGCCAACCACGTCACGATACTCCCCACCGGGCCCACCGGTAATACGTGGAAAGTCGGGGTGTGACAAGGAGATAGTAAGCAATCCCAAACCAGGGAAAGTGTTGTTTGTACAGTTTGGCGTATTCCAAACCAGGAATAGTAAGCAATCCCAAACCACGGAGAGTGTTTTTCGTTCCGTTTCCCAACCACCGGGAATGCATGCTTTAAGTAAAAAGTTGTGAACTCACTTTTGCTTTGCTCGGTAGATAAAACATTTGTCCTAAGTTGGTCAACCACATCCTATTATGGTTAACACTTATTAGGACAATACACAAGTAATCACGTATTAGTTACACGTATCTAACACGTATTTATCAAGTAGTGTACAAGTATCAACTATCATACGTTATACTAACATGTATGGACATTTATAATCATTATCTCAGTTAATCATTACTCAATGCACTGTATAAATGTACAGTTTAACAAATAGAACATGGGCTTTTACTAGTGTGCGGCCCACTGGAGTGTGCGGCCCACTAAGGTCGAGTCCCTAGTTGAAGTGTACGGCCCACTTGTCAGTGTGCGGTCCACACGAGAGTGTGCGACCTCTGACAAGTGTGCGGTCATGCAGAGTTAGTGTTGTACATTGTGCTAGAAATAGTTGTACGTGGGGTGTACGGTACTTTGACTGTGCGGCACACCTTAAGTGTGCGGTTTAGTAAGTGTGCGATTTTAGTAAGTATACGGTCCTGTCTTTGGGTGTGCGGCCCACTAACGTGTGTTGCCCAACACCTAGTATGACCCAAAGGGACTGTGTGGCACACGTGAGGGTGTGCGAAACATTGGAGTGTTCGGCCTCCTCATGTCACACCCTGATTTTTCCACGTTTGACCGGTGGGCCCGGTAGGGGAGTATCGTGACGTAGTTGATAACATCATGGTCAAACAACACAATATTAAAAATGCACAGCGGAAGCAAAAGATAAATATATTACAATCCGAATATAAAGTAATATCAAGTATTACAACGGAAAGTAAAGGATCCAAAGGCGGATCTTAAAACATAAACGTTGTTCAACAGACTTTAGACGCCTAGAACTTGCAAGATTCCTTATTAGCGCCCTGAACTTCCAGCCAATTACGTTCAGTACCTGTCACTTAACCTTTTTGGAAAATACGTCAGTTTTCACTGGTAAATACACTCAACCGACTCATTTGAAAAGAGTTTAAGAAAATTGATTTAGATTCACCAGGCACAAAATATTTTGACACTTTGATTAAAATGCACAAAGGCAAAATTAATCTTTTATAACTTGGGACAATTATATTTATAATCTTGTATACAGATTTACATGTTCGTTGAACGTTCAGGGCTCGATGAAGAAACCGAGTCAAGATTAACAGACACGCCACAAGTATAAGCCCACAAGAGAGTGAGATACCGTTTCCCTTTAAGCAACTTTCAATGTATGCCTACACCCCGTGCTTAAGGCGTGGCCATTTTATAATACAATGATGTCAAGGATATCCGGGACATGGTCATTAACCCCTAAAGGCTTTTATTTCAAACAATACAGATTAAAGCGGGTTACCTCAATAATTTAATCAAAATACGGCTAAACATTCAATACCCGACCAAGCGGTATTATTATAATACCGTATCCCAAGCCCGTATAGGGAAAATAAGTTAAGAGTATTTACCTGAGCTAAATATAAATTCAATCCCATCCGTATATCAATTCAGCAAGCACAAGTACTTCTACTGGGGCTCTTAATCTGGAACGAAGGTTTTTAATAACCTATTAGATTTCTAACGGGTCTTTAATTAAGCCTACGCTTAGACCGGTTAGTATTAAAGAGGAAGATACGGTTCACATGCATGATAAGGCGAAGACCGGTTTAGAGTGTGGTTTTGACCCGACAAGCTTGTATGCTTGTTTAATATGGGTAACTTAAACACATTCTGGATTTTGGGACCAAAAAGATATGGTTTGACCCGTTTCGGCTAATTTATGCAAAATAGTCACATAAGCCGATCCGAACGCGACAAGCACGTAACGAGTAACCATAAGAGTCATATACAGGTTTCCTAAGTTAATATGCCTTAAATATGTTGTGATATCAGTAGGATACCTTCCAATATGCCCAAAACGAGTTTAATCTCACTATAAGCCCCGAAGGGGTATTTTGGTCATTTACCTAAGGCATATATACTACCTGTCATACAACTAACTAAACATCGTGACCATAAGGTATAACCTCAGAAGGTTATTCCCTATATACTATGGTCACCTAATGTGTTTGGTCGGATCCTAATGATCGACCAAACGGGTCGGGTTCGAAAGTATAAGCGATTGTTTAGATCGCTTACCTTACGACCCTATATATGTACTAAACTAAAAGTGACGAGCTAAGCATGTTAAAACATGCTTAACTAAGTTTAGAAAACAGGTTTGGTATCAAAACAAACGGTTTTGATACCTAAGAGTAGTTTGGTTACAAAATACGCAAGAATACGCATTTTGGCCGAAACTACGACTCGTCACTGAGCCTAGATAACGTGGTAATCAGTAGGTATAGTCACTAGGGACTATAACCATCGTGATTACGCTCACGTTATGAAGTTCAAATGAACTTCGCATTGACCATAAACTGGTCAATGCAGAAAGTCAAATAAAGTTTGACTTTAACGCTAAAACGAATAAAAGAACGAAGGAACACTTACAAAGGGTCCCCGAAAGCTAATCTTGATCCAAGTAACTCAGGTATGAAGCAAAGGCTTCAACTTAGAGCATTCTTAGATCAGATTTGTGGGTTTTTCAAGTGAACTTGATGGGTATTTATAGGATAAGGACCACCGTTAGGATCGTTTCTTGAATAGCGTGATTTAATCACATCCCTACACTTGTTGCAACACCTTGGTACCCAAGTTGGCCCCCCAACATCAGGGATTAACATGTGGCATTGGCCTTTGGAGTGTTTAGAAGCTATTAACAATTGATTAAACAACTTTTTCTGGTCTGAAGGGGCCTCGCGTGACGCCAAGGGGGCTAGGTGTCACGCTAAGGTCCTTCTGATCAGCAAACAGTTTCCAAAGCTTCCATTTCAGTCCCCGTTGTGTATTAAGGCCATTTCCGACATGTTTAAGGCTCGTTAAGTCAACTTTAAGGCCCTAAAATGATTTCTAAACATTGTGGACATGAAACATGCTCAAAAATATCCCGAAGGTCGGTTCGTTTGGTCGTACGATTGCGATGCTCGCTTTATTACGACGGAATGCGCATAAGCGCGAAAGACGATCCAAATTGCGTGACGAATGGGTTTTTCTTATGCCAAACACTAAAATAAAATATTTTAGTGTTTACATAAATTTTTGGGTGTCCGGGGATATTCAGAATGTGAGATATGCGCGTAAACGCAAACTTGTGCGCTTTTTGACACTTTTAGTCCCTGCATGACTTAAAAGCTTATTTTTGCGCACCAAACACCTCTAAGCCTATATCTAAGCTATATTAGGGATAGTTATGGTATGTTTATCTCATGGTCATATTCCGGAAGGTCCGATAACATAGGAATCGGTATACTTTAGCAGTTTGATGCTTTAGGTCCTTCCAATGCACAAACTTGCGTAACTCATCATTTAATAGCATTGAAGCCTCATCTAATTCATATTAGGCATTCTTGAAGTATTATTAAACATTATAATGCTTCGGGCTCGATAAAAGGTCATTCAGAGGTATAATTAAACATATTGACACTTTTAGTCCCTTATACTTGCAAAGTTGCGCGTAACTTCACTTTTGGGCATAAAAGCCTTGGGTGGCCAATGATTGGCAACCCCGAGAGTATAATCAAATATCATGAGGCTCTCAGATTGTTAAAAGGTCACTCAGAGGTAAGAATTAACATGTTGACGCTTTTAACCCTTTTCTGCGCAAACTTTCAATTAGTTACATAAACGGCAACACTTGATTAGCAAGTGGCTCATTTGTGAATATAAAACCATAAAAGGTTATTTAGAAACTTATTTTAGGTATGTTAATACCTCCAGTTCTTTTATAATTAAGTTTTTTGATTTTTCAAAAAATGAGTCCCTTAAATTCAACGTTTGACTTCATTAGGGTTTATTACACGTGTCAATACTTCATTGGACGTGATTTTTCGAGGTGTTACACCTCATGTGTGCGGTCATGCAATATTAAGTTGTACCTTTTGCATCAGGCGTTTGTAATTTAGATTGTGCGACCAAACAATTAATCCAAACAGTGTTCTTTTTAATATCATATTCTATTAACATTATACCATTTATGTATAAAACAGATCAAATATCATCTATAACCAAACATCAAACCCATCTTGTACATAAATCCCTAGGTTGTCAACCTAATCGACATGAACAGTATTTTAAGACTACATTAACAATTATCATTACACATCAAACGCTCGTATTATCTTTAACACCAATCATCTAAGCATCATTCCAACAATCCACTAGTTTCAAATCGATTTATTGCACAATTCCTAAAGTAAACTTTTAATCTTATTTATGTCAAAAACAATCGACAAACGCTCATAACTATAAAACACAAGACGATCAACCTATGCGTCAAACCACCATACCATCAGTTTTATTTATCCTACAAATGCCATAACAACAATATGTCCAACACTTGATTCAAGAATTTGAAGAGCCTTAAGCGCAAAAGAGGCCACAGTTCGTATTGTTTATCCATTTTGCAATCATTTTGTATAACATGTCCAAATCTTTTTTAACACCTATTCTACATTTCTCAAATCAACCTGCATGCATCTACTTAAAATGGGTCGATTCGTGTTGTGTTTTATCTCAACCGGCCCAAATCCGAAGAAAGAGCTTTAATGTATACAACTTCCTAATTGTGGCAATTAAAAGATTAGATTGGTATTGTAATCGACACTCATCATTGCAAAAAGTCAAAAGAAATCACAGATACGGGTTTGTGTCAACCCAACCTAACCCATTTGATTCTGCCATACTAAAATTGACCTGTTTTTGACGCGTTACCTAGCCATGTTGCCACATATGGTGTATTGGACTATCCAAAACAAGTGGGCTTGTTTGGTTGTTAATGGGTCAAAATGGGTTCATATCAAACGGATAACTTTCATGTGTGGTTCAAAGCAGGTTAGGTCTGGTTGTTTTTTAATCCAATTTCATAATGGTTTAGAATGTTATATAAATTTGAGTATTTAACTTAGACATTAGACGATCTTTGCCCTGCTTAACCCATTCTACATGTTATGGAATAAAAAACCATCTGAAATGACTCGTTTTCAATTTTCATATAAATGGATTGAAAGGGCCACATGATGTTTCTAACAGTGAGATTTTTGTTCTTTGGTACAGATAACTGAGTTGGTGGTTGCACAATAGCAATCATAAAGTAGTACATCCTTCTTTTCCTTCTGAACTACTTTTTGGGCCTTTGGGCATCCAGCAATCACTCTATCATGACCACTTGTCTAATCTGCCCAATTTTTGCCCCTTAATGGCAATAGAACTTGCTTAAAATGGCTGCTTTATATACTCTAATATAACCAATAGTATAGGAAAGCGCTGGTATATGTCATCTCAGCACAAAAATACCTCCTTTTTGCTTCAATCTAGCTAGAAATTTGAAGTTCTATAAACTTGTTGCATTGGTGTGCCATGGTTTAAAGACCAGAGTGGACCATAATTTGAAGTTCATATTGCCTTGTGTATGTTTTCTGAGTAGATGGATATCAGTTCCGGTGAAGAGTCCGAGTTTAGTGATTCGCAGATTTCTGATTACAAAGATAAGCCGTACGAACAACTGAAGAATGGAACACTTAAAGTTAAGTATTCCGGTGGCATCTATAGGTGTCCTTTTTGTGCTGGCAAGAAAAAACAGAATTTCAAATACAAAGACTTGCATCAACACGCTTCTGGAGTAAGCAAAGGCTCTTCAAACAGAAGTGCAAAGCAAAAGGCGAACCATCTTGCTCTAACATTGTACTTAGAAAATGAACTGGCAGATGAGGCTGAAAAGCCGCTGAAAGTAGCAGTGCCAATCACTGAAGAAAACGAATTGTTTTGCTGGCCTTGGACTGGAATTCTGGTCAACATAGTCAAAAATCAGACGGTGCGAATGATTTTGAGAACACTGAATATTGGCTCAAGAGATTCTCAAAATACAAGCCTGAAGAGGTTGAGCTGTTATGGGATGCTGAAAAGAGAACCGCAAAAGCGTTTGTGACGTTCAACAACAGTTTGATTGGTTTGAAAAATGGTCTGGAGTTTGAGAAAGCTTTTGGAGCAGAAAATCCGTCTGGTTCAAGTAGTATTTATGCATGGCTATCTCGTGCAAATGATTTTGAATCACAAGGGCCAATAGGAGACTACCTTCGCATGAACAGGGATCTGAAGACGGTATCGGAAGTTGAGCAAGAAGTTGCAAAAACCAGAAAACGACCAGTGATTGAATTAGCGACTGAGATCGACATAAGGAATGAAAATCTTGATGAGTTGCAAAGCAAGTGTAATCTGAAAACCATGTCTTTAAGTAGGACGATGGAAGAAATAAACAACATGCAACAAGATTTCCTCGAAGGTTTGTTACTCCCTCTTCTTTTCTCTATGTACTTTCCCAAACAGACAAGTTTGCTATGCATTATATTTCTGTTCTCTCATGCATTTCTTTGTCACTTTTGCATAAATAGGTAACAAAATTTTGGCCTGAGTGCCATGTCAGAAAATTACTACATGGTCAAATTACTACACATCATCATGTTTGAGATCTTTCTACCAATATTTTTAACGCTTTTGAGGGTATTTTTGAAAGAATATAAACATGGTTACCCAACACAGAAATTAGATAAAACAACGTTACCTTTTTATGCAATAATCCTGTTAAATGAATACCTATTTGCGTGGAGTTCCATTTTTACAAGGTTGAGGTTTTGTTAACATGGAAGTACTGTTCTTCTTCAGAGAGAAGAAAACTGCAGGTCCTTGAACAGGAGCGTGTCAATGCATTATTAGATGAACGAGAAAGGGCCCATGCTGAGGTGGACAAACTAAGGAAAGAACATGAATTTCGGAGCAAAGAAGTTAGTAAGAAAGTAGTCCGAACAGAACGTGAGAAACAAAGATTATATGAGGAGAAAAGAAAGGTGATTATTATACACAAACACCATATACACACACACATATATCCACATTTTTCTATTATCATATTGTGTTATTTATATTCTCTTTATGAATCCAGATTGACATGGGAAAGAGTTCTCTGAATATGGCCTCCATAGAGCAGAAAAAAAGGCGATGAGGATCTCTTAAGGCTGATTGAAGAGCAAAGGGTAATTTACAATTTTGCCTAAAGTTACCCGTTTGATGAGACCCCATTTAGCCGCCTTTAGTCTAGGTTCTTTTTAATTTACAATTATGATTTACTACTTATATCACTGAGAGAGAAGGAGGAGGCGTTGAAGATAGTACTTGAGTTAGAGAGACAGCTAGATGCCAAACAGAAACTAGAGATGGAAATTGTGGAATTAAAAGGGAAAGTGAAGGTGATAAAACTTATGGCCGATGAAGATGATACCGCGGTTCAGGGGCAGATAAAAAAGTTGAACGATGAGCTGGAAGCAAAGGTAGAGGAAATGGGTGATTTGGAGGATATGAATCAACCTCTTGTGGTTAAGGAACGCGAAAGTAATGATAAGTTGCAAGAAGCACGCAAAGAGTTGATTAAGGTGTTTAAGGGCATGAAGGGTATGTTTAGTGGAAATACTAATATAGGGGTGAAGAGGATGGGAGAAATCGATTCGAAACCCTTCCTTGATGACTGCAAGGTGAAGTATGGCTCTGAAGAAGCTCAAATCAAGGCCTCTGAGTTATGCTCTATGTGGCAAGAGGAACTGAAAAATCCAGCGTGGCATCCGGAAAAAGTTGTTGCCATAGATGGTGCACATGAGGTATGCTTCTTGGAACTTTATAAATACAGTTTAAGTCTATATGCCTGTGTAAAAGTTTTAAGAGTAAAGTCTTGTGCACAATGCAGGAAATGATTAATGAAGATGATAAAAAGCTAAAAACTCTTAAGGCAGAATGGGGTATTGGAATCTTTGATGCAGTGGTTGCTGCATTTATGGAACTGAATGAATATAACCCTAGTGGTAGATATGAAGTTAACGAACTTTGGAACTTTAAAGACAATAAAAAAGCTACATTAAAGGAGGTTATTAGCTATATCCTCAAGAATTTAAAGAGCCTTAAACGCAAAAGAGGCCACGGTTCGTATTTTTTATCCATTTTGCAATCATGTTTGTATTACATGTCCAAATCTTTCTTCTTTTCTTTTTTGAAAATTTTTAACACCTATTCTACATTTCTCAAATCAACCTGCATGCATCTACTTAAAATGGGTCGATTCGTGTTGTGTTTTATCTCAACCGGCCCAAATCCGAAGAAAGAGCTTTAATGTATACAACTTCCTAATTGTTGCAATTAAAAGATTAGATTGTTATTGTAATTGACACTCATCATTGCAAAAAGTCAAAAGAAATCACAGATACGGGTTTGTGTCAATCCAACCTAACCCATTTGACGACCTTTGCCCTGCTTAACCCATTCTACATGTTATGGAAAAAATACCATCTGAAATGACTCGTTTTCAATTTTCATATAAATGGATTGAAATGGCCACATGATGTTACTAACTGTGAGATTTTTGTTCTTTGGTACAGATAACTGAGCTGGCGGTTGCACAACAGCAATCATAAAGTAGTACATCCTTCTTTTCCTTCTGAACTAGTTTTTGGGCCTTTGGGCATCCAGCAATCACTCTATCATGGCCACTTGTCTAATCTGCCCATTTTTTGCCCCTTAATGGCAATAGAACTTGCTTAAAATGGCTGCTTTATATACTCTAATATAACCAATAATAGTATAGGAAAGCGCTGGTATATGTCATCTCAGCACAAAAATACCTCCTTTTTGCTTCAATCTAGCTAGAAATTTGAAGTTCTATGAACTTGTTGTTGCATTGGTGTGACATGGTTTAAAGACCAGAGTGGACCATAATTGGAAACTTGAAAATTTGGGAGCAACTGAGCCAACAACCGACCATCGGGTTGGTGTAAGTTTGGAACCAAACCAGGGCTCAAACTTTTCGGGTAGTCATTAAAGTCTAATTTCATACCTAGGTGATGTCCTTTTGTTTAAATATATGAAAAATATCTGGTTCTAGACTGGACTAATAACGGAAGTTATTTTTTTTTCAAATTATGGACCTCTGTTCGTTTCCGGGACTAATAACCGAGATTGAACATGACATATCCCATCCTGATTTATCATTGTCAATTGACCATTACATATGGCCTAGCCAACTTTTAAAAAGTAAAGCAGAATTACAAAAACAAAGTAGATACAAATTCACAGTAAAAGAAAAAAAGTGGTTCGTGTATACATTTTAAGATATCTTTAATGATACATAAATTAGAAACACGTGATATTTTCATGTATTCTATAATATAAAAACTAAAAAACTTTACATTAACTTAGTCCTAGTGGAATTCTTGTAGGAATCCATTTGGTATCTGTTTGGTTCGTTACACTATCAATACATATAGCGTATTGGGCCAGTCTCTACATACTCGTTACAAAATTTCTCCTAATATATGCAAAACATGCCTAGTGCACTCATTTTTATATTAAACTTTAATTACAAATGATAGAAAAAAAAAAGTTATTGAGGCAACTCGGTTGTGCACGTCAAAACGGTAAATTATAAAAATATGACAAAAAGTATGTCTTAGTTTAAAAAAATCATAATTTAAAATTGTGTAAAACCGAGACCTTTCCAAGTTTATTAGAAACTAGTTTTATTTAACGTCGCGCGTTGCGACGAAACTAAGTAAATGTAAAACAAACGTGATTTGAAAATAAAGCATGTTGTTCAGAAAGCCAAACCATTAGAACGATTTAATTTATGACCGTACAGTTTTATGATACCAAATAAATACTTTATTTTGAGTACAACTTCGTTTTTAACAAAACTTATAACAGAATGTCAGGGAAAAAATTAAGCACAACTACGTACTTAAGTTTTTAGAAAAAAAAGTTATAACGTAAATTATAAAAGAAGTATCAAATTAATCGATAAATTAATATATGTTTTAAAAAAAGAAAAAAAATTAAAAATGGTAAAGGAAATATATACTTTTTAAAAAAAGAAAAAAAAATCAAAAATATGTTATTAAAATAAAATATAATAATAAACTATTATAATATATTAAATAATAAAATAATAAAAAGTTATATATTAATATAAAAATAAAGTTACTATTCATCAGCACTAAACGTAAAAATAAAATAAAATAAATTATTAGAATATATTAAATAAATAATAAAATAATAAAAAGCTATATATTAATATAAAAATAAAATTACTATTCATCAGCACTCGTTAACTATATATACTAGGTGGATTTGCCCGCGCGATGCGGCAGGAACTTGGTCGGTATCGGTTCGATTCGTTACGCAAAGGAATTCAATTGGTACCGGTTTGATTCGTTACGGCATCGGTATGACACCGACACTTCATTTAAAGTCATGATAGGCCTAAAAGCATGTGTTTTACATTGAAAATAAGAAAAAAATCTTGTTCAACAAAGTTAAAAAGGGACGATGAGAAAAAAAATCAAATAATAACTACACCTGTACTGATGTCAACATCGGGTCGACCTGTCACGGGCTCACGGTACTAATAAGAAAAAAAAATCTTTTACAACAAAATTAATAAAGTAACAATTAGAAAAAATATTAAATAAAGTTGTGTATTCAACTTTATATAAAAAGGTATTGAACATGAGTTATCGAAGGAAAATCAAATTATATACAAACTAAACGGGTTAAAAGTGTATAAACTTTAAGTATATACCGGCATAGGTATTGACTTGTTCGGTCGGTATTCATTTTGTTCGTCACGATACAACTATGACGTTGGCACTTGATCTAGCCTACTACACACAAAAAAAAAAAAAAAAAAAAAAAAAAAAACTCTATTTCAAATATAACTTTGTTTCAATAAAATTTATATAAGAACGTCGAGAAACTAAATCAAACACAACTACATGTTAATTTTTTTGAAGCCACCGAACGCAGGTTAGCGAAGAAAAATTAAATAAGTAAAAAGAGTTAAAACGTTAAAAACGTATATTATATTGGATAAAAAACATAATTATAATTATAATAATATAATAGAATAATGTATTAAATTAAAATATTTTTACAAATGGCATCGATTATTAATGTTTTTTTTAGTTTGTAGCTTTTGATTTAGAGTACTGTTCATCAGCTATTTCAATTCATATAATAATATATATATATATATATATAACTATTTACATATAAATGATTATCTGTTAATTTAATTTAGAGTAAACTGTCATTTTGGTTGCTGATGTTTGGTCACTTTTGTCATTTTGGTCCAAAACTCAAATATTTTAAATCTGGGTCCTCGTGTTTCACTTTTATTGTCATTTTGGTCCAAAAATCAAATCACTTGTTATTTGGCTAATAAAATCTGATTATTTTGTCTTTTTCTTGAGGGACAAAATGGTCAATCTGAATTTATTATAGGGTAAATTACACTTTTCGTCATTTATGTTTGTATCGAATTGCAGCGGATAACCTTTAACTTCAATAATTACAGTCACAGTCATTTATTTGACAAACTCATTACATCTTTGGTCATTTGACTATAACCTAGTTAAAATTTTTAGTTAAATCCAGTCATGTTACTTGCATATGAGGGTAACTTAGTAATTGTACTAGTACAAAGGACGAAAAATGTAATTTATACTTATATTTGTAAACAAAAAACATAGACATAAAAACCATCACTCTCACAGTCTCACTCTGGTCCTTCTTCTCCAAAAAGCCCCCCCCCCCCCCCCCCCCTCTCTAAAAAGCCCTAAAACCTAAATGCTTCATCACCGTCACTCCGAGCACCAGTCACACACTTTCTAAACACCCGGAAAACTCTATTTGTCAACAGAAAGTGAAAAGTCAATAACCAAAGTCAAACATCAAGTATTGGACTGTAAGCCATTTCCATTTCCAGTTAAATAAAAGATCATGTTTTTTATGCAATTAAATTTGCTCTTCTATATCAAGATACACAACAACTGTAGTGCTCACAAATGCCTTGATCATAATTAATGCATCAATTATATATGAAATATATATAAAATAAATACAAATGATAAAAACAGAGGTCATTACTAATCGATAAACCTATTATCTATCTATTTATCTATCTATATATATATATATACATATATATATATATAGGACAAAGATCCGTTAGAAACCATCCCTTAGAACCGCGAGAACCAATGTGAACACAACCAAAAATGCCTAAAAATAGCTAAAAATCACACAAAATTTTTTATTTTTTTTAATATTTTTTATAAAAAAAATCGCTACTTTTCGTAGCCAAATTTTTTTTTTTTTAAATTTAAAATATTTTTTTTTTTGCTACTAAAAGTAACGATTTTAACATAAAAAATATTAAAAAAAAAAACTTTTAGATTTTTTTTAGATGTTTTTAGATTTTTTGGGGGTTTAGTTTTTAGCATTTTAGCTTGGGGGGAGGGTGGGGGGGGGTAGGTTTTTTTAGGTTTTTTCAGGGTTTTAGTTTTTAGCATTTAGCTTGGGGGGTTAGCTTTTTTTTAGGTTTTTTGGGGGTTTTAGTTTTTAGCATTTAGCTTGGAGGGGGTGTTAGGTTTTTTTAGCTATTTTAGGTTGTGTTCACATTGGTTCTCGCGGTTCTCGCAATAAAGGTGGTTCTCGCATGAACCTTACCCTATATATATATATATATAGGACAAAGATCCGTTAGGAACCACCTCTTATTGCGAGAACCGCGAGAACCAATGTGAACACAACCAAAAATGCCTAAAAATAGCTAAAAATCACACAATTTTTTTTTAATATTTTTTATAAAAAAATCGGTACTTTTCGAAGCAAAAAATTTTTTTTTAAAAAAACCTTTTTTTTTTTTGCTACTAAAAATAGCGATTTTAACATAAAAAATATTAAAAAAAAATTTTAGATTTTTTTAGGTTTTTTGGGGTTTAGTTTTTAGCATTTTAGCTTGGGGGGGGGGGTTAGGTTTTTGGGGGGTGGGGGAGGGGGGTTTAGGTTTTGGGGGGGGGGGGGGGTGGGGTGGGTTAGGTTTTTTTTAAGTTTTTTGGGGGTTTTAGTTTTTAGCATTTAGCTTGGGGGGGTTAGGTTTTTTTTGGGGGTGGGGGGGTTTGGGTTAGGTTTTTTTAGGTTTTTTTTAGGGTTTTTTTAGCTATTTTAGGTTGTGTTCACATTGGTTCTCGCGGTTCTCGCAATAAGGGTGGTTCTCGCATGAACCTTACCCTATATATATATATATATAGGAACAGGATCAGGAGAGAACACCTCAAAGTGTGAGAACGATTCTCAACCACAAGATCTTAGTGGTTTGTGGCTGAGATTGATGCGGTGACATTTTTGTAAATAATAGGGGTCTTGGAACTACCAGGAGGGGTAAAATAGGAAGATCCAAACAAAGGTGCATATGCTAGTCACATGCCATTTCCCCCATCATATTTAAACGACAATAACTTTTTTATACGTGATTATTTTTCGAAAAATTACACCATAAAACTCATCGTTTTTTTTATCTTTCCAAAGAGTATACTATTGATATACCTTTCGAAAAAAATTAACTGGGTTTTATGGCGTTTTTTTCTGAACTGGTGTTTTATGGCGTTTTAGACTAGGTATTTTCATGGCGTTTTTCTGAACTACGTGTTTTTATGACGTTTTAACTAGGTATTTTCATGGCGTTTTTCTGAACTGCGTGTTTTATGGCGTTTTCAACTGAGTTTTTCATGGCGTTTTTCTGAACTGGGTGCTTTATGGCGTTTTTAACCGGGTATTTTCATGGCGTTTTTCTGTGAATTAGGTGTTTTTATGGCTTTTTATTTGAACACCCAGTTCATGTGAGTGGGTTTTTGACAATATTACCCCTTAGTGTAATTTAGCATCAATGCCACATGTCACCACCAAAATCGTTCTCACACTTTTCACTGTTCTCTCTAAATCCTGGCCCTATATATATATATATATACATATATAATATAGGGTCGGGATTTAGAGAAAATGGTAGAAAGTGTGAGAACGGTGAGAACGCTTATCGATCGTCCGATCAAAACAATCTATGGACTAGATTGGCGCGGTGACATTTTCGTAAATAACATCAATTTTATTACGTGGACGCGCTTCAGTAAGGGTAAAAGCGTCTTTTGACTACTCCAAACAAAACGTCATCTTATGAAAATAAAACGCCAAAACAAAAATCACACAGCATTCTGCTAAAAACGCCATTAGATATAAAACGCCAAACTTAATTATAGTAAAATCCCGCCAAAAAAATCCTATATATACAACAACTCAGACCTTCAATTAAAAAACACAAACAAAAACCCCAAATGCCATATTTAATATATACCATTCGACTGATAAACGCCAGAAAACCCAAACATCAAATATATTGCTATCAATAAAGTGTAGTTGTATGGTGTGGACAACATTGTCAGTTATCTTTCTTAACTGATGATTAACAATGTTATCCAACACCATACAACAACACTTTATTGATTTTAGCATGATCAAATTTACAGTTTTAAGATGGTTTATTTTGCGGCGTTTTTTTCCTCGGTAAAACGCCAAAAAAGATAACATTTTGGCTGAAAGAGTGTAAACTCAATAACATTTTGTTGCATGAGATGGACAAAAATTATAGAAAAAGAGGGTGATTTCATACGAAAGTCGAAACAGCCAATGAAGATGCTTCAAAAAAAGAAAGAGACTGGTGACAGTGAAGATTTGAAGATCAATATTTATTTTGTTTAATTTTCTTTTTCAGTTGATTGTTATTTAATAAACAACGTCATATCTAATAAAAACGCCAAAAAAACAAATGTCTTACACTTTTGGCGTTTATCAAACCATCCTAAAATTACTTTGGACAAGTATTATAAAAAAACTTTTTTTATGTATTCTTTTTTTATTTTCCTTTTCAGTTGATTGTTGTATAATAAAAACGTCATATGTAATAAAAACGCCAAAACAGCCAAAATGCTTGTTTAAACGATATCATCCCGTTAAACGCCCCCAAAAACTCCCAAACTATAATAAAATTAGTTTGAAAAAGTATTATAAAAAACTCAAAAAAATAAATAAATAAATAAACAAACTTGAAAATGTAACTAGAAACAGTAACTTCAAATCAGAAAACTGAAGATAGCGAAAATTTATTATATTAGAATCTAAAACGCTAAACTTGAAAGATGGGACGTGTTACAGACTTCAGAGATAAAGCTTGTCAAAAAACAATAATGACAAACAGTAACTGAAAAGACGAATACTTTATTATAATAACACACCGCCTAACTTATGCGCCAAAAATAGATCCTATAAAATGATACATCTCAGCAACTTCCATTTGATCAAACAAAAAAAAAAACAAACGCCAATACTACTAAATACCACTCACTGTAAAACGCCAAAAAAAATCAAAGATGGCTGATATGCTTTCTTGGATATTCAGTATTGTTATTCGTCAAGTTTCAGTGAATGAATTGTTAGCGGAGGCGAGTAACTCAGTAAGATTTTGCTGCATGAGATGGACAAAAATTCAACAAAAAGATACTAATGCCAGTCATATGGCATTTTGTATTTTTTGTTCTTGAAGAAGGCTTGGATGAGGAGAAGAGATCAATGACACTGAAGAGTGGGATGATTATAAAGATGAAGATCAACATGAAGAAAAAGCGAAAAACCCACTCACACGTCATAGATCTATGTCCCCAAACATCCATAAAAAAGACACTTCAATAGACGAGCAGGCAAACTAATCAAACCGATGGGTTTGTTAAGTTTTACATAAAACGCCATATTTTGGTGTCAGTTCTTGTACTATTAAAGAACAAAGAGACTGATAACAGTGAATATTGTGAAGAGAGATCCGATTAGGACTTTTAATTTATTTTCTTCGCTTGTATTTTTTTTTTTTACTGTGGCTGAAATATAATCCAACAATTGTAAAACGCCAAGATAACCCAAACGCCGAAATATTTATAAAAAATAATAGAACAATGGGGCAACTTGTTTAAAATGCCTTGAAAAACGCCATTCAAATAGATTTCCTGACCCCTGGGTTACAATGGCATACGATTTGAATAAACGCCATAAACGCCAAAATGTTGATACAATGAAACCATTAAAATGCCATTAATTATTGAATTTGGTTAACACCAAAAATCTTAAAAACTAAAAATTAAAACAATATTGGGAAAGGCGGAACTGGAAAACTAGAAGATGAAAGGACAAAAAAGCCCCTCCGCCCTTTTCTAAGCGGCGTGACACGTGTTGGGCCAGGAAGCGTTCTCACCATTCTCACACTTTTGAGCGTTTTCTCCCGATTCCGTTTATATATATATATAGGGTGGAGATACAATAGGAAGTTTATTTGGCTAGGAAGGCTAGGAAGTGATCTTGACCATCCATTTAATTAAATCAAGGGCTAAGATTAAATGAATGAAATTGAAGAAAAAAAAAGAGGCGCGTGGGTTTGTTAGGGTCATTCTAGTCAATCCAGCTCAATAGTTTCTCTCTCCTCCAATTCCCCCCCATTTTTTAAATGTTAATAACTTTTTCAAACGACATTATTTTTTTATAAAAATTGCACCAAAAAAACCAGCGTTTTTTTATCTTTAAAACGAGTATACTATTGCTATATTTTCGAAAAAAAAAATTGAAAACCCAGTTGCGTAAAACGCAATGGAGAAAACCCAGTTGCGTAAAACGCAATGAAAAAAAAACGTAAAAAAATGACTTTTTCTAAAACGCAACGCACCAAAAACACAAAGAAATGCCTTATTTCTAAAACGCAATTGTCACGGCCCCCGACCCGGTTTGACCCGTTTCAGGAGCCGCGGGACAGAAAACCCGTGGTATTTAATTAACAGCGGAAGTTTTCATCAGGATCTTTTTAAAACTAAAATATTTCCCGATTATTTTATTTCACAACTCGGGATAAAACCCGTAATTTACAATATTATGATTTCACCGAGAAATCCTTTATTTTACAAAACATGTTTCTTTATTTTATACTGAGCCACTTCCTTAAGCTTGTAGTGCTTCACGACACTATTCCTGGATCACAACGGATCACCTGAAACATGTTTGAAAAAGGTTTTGTCAGCGGGAAATACTGAGTGAATCATTCTATTTACTAAAAAGACACGTTTGCTATAATTTACAGTATTAAGAGAGATTACAATGTTTCAGATATCAAACCAACTACCCACGGTACTTTACCACTCGACCCATTAGCCCTTCCGTCCAATGGTGTCTGTGATTATGGTCATATCACCCAATGGCTGCCCCAATGGTGAAGATTATCAAGTAATGTATACAAAACCCCACATACCGGCTGTAACTTGGTGATTACATATACTTAATCACTGTAATTATAACTTTGAAAATAAACATGATTTTAAAAGTAATTTGATAAAAAGAGAATGACTCACATTGCAGATTTAAATTGAGCAGAACCTAGCCTACTGATTAGCCTTTTTAACCTAAATTAATAACAGGCACACAATTAGGTTAGTAACTTAATACAGCATTTACGATAACTCACGAGATTAAACCTTCACATTGAATGACAAAGTACGATACTTAAACATCCATTGAATTAACAACGAATGACAAAGCATAAACCCTAATGTGGGCAGAACTTAAACATCCATTGGCTAGTTTAATCGATCGGACATTGAATCGTATCAGCGATCGAGTTATTACCTTGTTTTGCGGCGTTGATTTGTGAACTGTGTTTGTTTTTTAGAGTAAACAGACGATAACTCGAATTATATTACGAATTGGTTCGTCGCTCAAATTCCAGAAATCAAGTCCCAACATCCTCTATTTATAGGTAAAATTAAGGTATGTCGCGGCCCGCGTAAATCATAAGCTTAACTTTACGCGGCCCGCGTAAATGCTTGTTTTATGTATAGGGTTGCCACGGTTGGGACTAGCCTTGCTGACTTGACAGTTTTCGTAAATTCAATTTCTACAGCACATAATTTAGATAATCGTCACTAGGGTATTACCCCCCCTGAGTTTTATGGGCCCTGATCCTGATTCTGATAATTCTGAAAATTTTATGGTTTGTGCAGAATCACTTGGGTCTCTCAATTAGGGTTTCTTATTGGATGAATTAATTAATTAAATATGACTTTTTGATACGAGTTGTTACATTCTACCCACCTTAATAAAATCTCGTCCTCGAGATTTACTAGAATAATTGAGGATACTTTTTCTTCATTTCGGATTCCAGTTCCCAAGTGTATTCAGGTCCTCTCCTTGAATCCCACTTGACTTTGACCAATACTAATCGTTTGTGCTTGAGAAACTTTACTTTTCTATCTTCTATCTGAAGAGGTTTTTCAACAAATTTTAACTTTTCGTTTACTTCTATATCTTGAAGAGGTATTACCAAAGATTCATCTGATAGACATTTCTTGAGATTGGATACATGAAATACATCATGTACTCCAGCCAACTCTTCTGGTAGTTGTAAACGATAAGCAACTGGTCCTATACGTTGGATCACCGAAAATGGTCCTACGTATCTGGGACTTAGCTTTCCTTTCTTACCAAATCGGACTACTCCTTTCCAAGGAGAAACTTTCAATAGTACTCTGTCTCCAACTTGGAATTCTAACGGCTTGCATCTATTGTCTGCATAACTCTTCTGGCGATCTCGAGCCGTCTTCAACCTTTCCTTGATTTGTGTAATCTTATCAGTCGTTTCTTGTACAATCTCCGGACCTGATAATTGACTTTCTTCTATTTCTGCCCAACAAACTGGAGTTCTGCATTTTCTTCCATACAGTGCTTCAAATGGGGCAGTTTCAATGCTTGACTGATAACTATTGTTATAGGAGAATTCAATTAATGGTAAATGGTCGTCCCAATTTCCACCAAAATCTATCACACATGCTCGGAGCATGTCTTCTAGAGTTTGGATCGTCCTTTCACTTTGCCCATCTGTTTGTGGATGATAAGCAGTGCTTAGGTTTAGTCGAGTTCCCATTGCTCCTTGGAAACTTTTCCAAAAATGAGAAGTGAAACGACTATCCCTATCCGATACAATGGAGAGTGGAACTCCATGTAAGGATACTACTTCATCTACATACAACTTTGCTAACCTTTCCATGCTAAAGGTTTCTTTCATTGATAGAAAGTGAGCAGATTTGGTTAACCGATCCACAATTACCCAAATCGCAGCATTACCTTTTCTGGTTTTGGGTAACTTAGTAACAAAATCCATTGTTATGAGTTCCTATTTCCATACAGGCATTTCCAGTTGTTGTAGTAGACCTGAAGGTTTCTGGTGTTCTGCCTTAACTTGTGAACAAGTAAGACACTTAGAAACATATCTAGCTATATCCTTTTTCATTCCTATCCACCAAAAGTTATTTCTTAAATCTTGGTACATTTTATTGTTTCCTGGGTGTATTGCATACCTAGATTTATGGGCTTCTTCCAAAATCTTATTCCTTAACTCTCCCTGCTTTGGTACCCAAATTCTGCTTTTGTGGAATCTCCAAATTCCATCAACTCCTTGTTCTAATTCTTTTATTCGTCCTTTCATTCCTTCAGCATCATCCTTGATCGCTGTTTCTTGAACATTTTTCAGTTGTTCCATTAAATCTAATTGTTGATTTAATCTGAGAGCACGAACTCGCTTTTGATTTTCATGATATTTACGACTTAAGGCATCTGCAACTACATTTGCCTTTCCTTCATGATACTGAATATCACAGTCGTAGTCACTTAGGATTTCCATCCACCTCCTTTGCCTCATGTTTAACTCTTTTTGCCCAAATATATATCTTAAGCTTTTATGATCCGTATAGACAGTAAACTTACTTCCATACAGATAATGTCTCCAAATCTTAAGGGCAAAGATTACCGCTCCTAATTCTAAATCATGAGTCGTATAATTCGTTCGTGCTTTTTCAACTGTCTTGAGGCATACGCAATTACCTTTTTGCGTTGCATTAGCACACATCCAAATCCTAGTTTTGAAGCATCACAATATACTTCAAAATCTTCAGTTCCTTCTGGTAAGGCTAAGATTGGAGCATTGGTTAATTTCAGTTTCAAAATTCTAAAAGCTTCTTCTTGTTTAGGTCCCCATTCAAACTTAACTGTGTTATAGGTTAGCTTAGTTAATGATACAGCTATCTTGGAAAAATCCTTAATAAACCGTCTATAGTAGCCAGCTAAACCTATAAAACTTCTAATTTCCATTGCAGTTTGTGGAACCTTCCAATTGGTAATCGCCTCTATCTTAGCAGGATCTACATGAATTCCTTCGTGATTCACCATGTGTCCTAAGAATTGCACTTCTTGTAACCAAAATTCACACTTCGAGAATTTGGCATAAAGCTTTTCTTTTCTTAACAAAGTTAAGAGTGCATGCAAGTGCTGACAATGGTCGTCCTGACTTTTGGAATAAATAAGTATATCGTCGATGAAAACAATTACAAATTTATCCAAATACGGTTTACAGATTCTATTCATCATGTCCATGAATGCGGCAGGTGCATTTGTTAGTCCGAAGGGCATGACTGTAAACTCGTAATGACCATACCTAGTTCTGAAAGCAGTCTTAGGTATGTCTTCTTCTTGTACCTTTAATTGATGATATCCTGAACGTAAGTCGATCTTAGAAAAATATCTAGCTCCTTGAAGTTGATCGAAAAGATCATCAATCCTAGGTAATGGGTATCGATTCTTAATTGTAACCTTATTTAGTTCTCTATAATCAATACACATTCTCATTGAACCATCCTTCTTTTTTACAAACAACACTGGTGCTCCCCAAGGGGATGAACTAGGTTGTATGAACCCTTTACTTAGTAATTCATCTAATTGCTTTTTCAATTCTAACATTTCTGTGGGAGCTAACCGGTAAGGTGCCTTGGCTATCGGTATAGTTCCTGGAATTAGATGAATCCTAAATTCTACTTCCCTATCTGGTGGTAACCCTGGTAACTCTTCTGGGAATACATCTGAGTATTCCGAGACTACAGGAATTTCCTTAAGTTCTTTACCCTTAGTACTAATGATTACCGAAATCATGTACACTATTCCTTGCTTTCGTTCATAACTAGCAACTTTCATTACTGATATGAACTTCATGGGTTTACGTGGTTTATCTCCTGTAATCGTGATTATTTCTCCATTGGGTGTTTGAATTTCTATGGAATTCTGATCACAAAGAATTCGAGCATGGTTGGCTACTAACCAATCCATTCCTAATACAACATCGAATTCAGCTAATTTCATAGGTAATAGGTTTGCAAAGAATTTATGGCCTGAGAGTTCTATATTTTCTTTTTGCAAAACTTTATCTATGCTAACAGAAGTTCCGTCTGCCGTTTCGACTGTAAAGATCTGCCTAAGTTTGGTTAAAGGTGAATTAAGAGCTTGGCAGAATGAAGTATTGATAAAACTTTGGTTTGCACCAGAGTCAAATAATACTTTTGCATACACGTTGTGAACTAGGAACGTACCAGCTATCACATCTGGAATGAGTTCTGCTTCTTGTGTAGTTAGCTGGAATGCTCTAACATTCTTCTTTGTAGCTCCATCAGCTGGTTTAGCTTTGTTATCTGCTGGTTTAGCCAACTTAGGACATTCTGTTTTGTAATGCCCTGCTTCTCCACAGTTAAAGCAAACTATGGTTTTCTTTTTGCAGTTTTCTTCACGATGTCCTATCATTTTACAAAAATTGCAGGTTACATTACATCTTCCAAAATGTTTCCTTTTGCAATTTCTGCAGAACGGCGGAGTTGAAGATTGCCCTGTTCCTCTTCTCTTGAAGCTGTTATTATTACCCGTGCGAAACCCTTGGGTAATTTTCTGAGCCAGTTCCTTCTTCCTGTTTTCATCTTGAGTGCGCACCAGTTCATTAGTTAGGGTATTAGCTAATTCTACCGCATCATCAATAGTGCGAGGTCTCGCAGCTTTAACAATATTGCGGATTTCACTAATTAGTCCCCAAATATAGCGAGAAATGAGTACCGGTTCTGGCGAAGCCAGTGTTGGTACTACTCTAGCATATTCAAAGAATGTCGAAGTATAACCGCGACAATCTATACCCATCATCCGATGGTTTAGGAACTTATTTGTCATTTGTTCCTTTTCATACTCGGGACAGAATTTTCTTTCTACAATATTTTTAAATTCTTCCCAATTCAGGGCATACGCCACTATTCTTCCTTTGGCTTGTAACACCGTATTCCACCATTCTAGAGCCGCCTCCTTAAAAAGATTTGACGCGTACATGACCTGATCATTCTGAGCACATTTACTTATGGCAATTACTGCCTCGGTTTTCTCTAACCAACGCAGTTCTGCAGTTGCTCCTTCATTGCCTGCAAATTCAGTGGGTTTACAAGCAAGAAATTCCTTGTAAGTGCAACCAGGTGTTGCAGCTTTCATTTTCTTAGGGAGCGGAGCTTGCCGTGGTTCATCATTATGATTAACATGATCATTGCCTCCGTTTACGCTATTACTGAAGTTATCTTCAGAAATACGTTTACTAGGAACGATTTGTTGTGGTTCAATTGGGTTTTTAACAGCAGCAACGATTGCTGGAATAGCATTGGCTATCCCTTGAGCAATGATATTTTCTATATCCTGCCTAGTCATATATTGATCTCCTGGTTGTTGCTCGGATTGATTAACCTCATTTACTGGTTCATTACCAATATTTGCCATCTGGAAATTAATTTTATATAAATAATTAGTATAAATACAAATAGTATAACAAAACAGTTTGCACATAATCACCTTAATATGTATAATCAAAAGTTATCAGTTTCCCGAGTTTCATTTCTATATATTATATTATGCCTCATACACACTGTTATCATACAACGTTTTATTGTTAAGTTATTACACATACTGGTTTTTATGATTATTTATTTAAACAAGTATTCCTGCAACTCCCACTATCCTGTCAACTGATTTCTTAAAAACGACGCTCCCTCTCGTCATATTTCCAGGTGATTCTTTCTCCGATATCCTTAATCCTATTTCCTGTGTCAATCAGTTCTTCGCCCCAGTGACGAAGTTCAGCCAAATTTTCTGGGCTCATGTTTGGGTATAGTGGAGGTTCTGGGTCAACCTGTGGGAAAAATGTATCAAGGTTGTTTAAAAGGTTCTGAAATTGCCAATCGGTTGTCCAGCATTCATCTAATTCTACTGGTAGTGGTTGAGGTTGGACAATAGGATCTGGAATAGCAGGTTCCAGATTGATTGGAAGTGGAGCTTCTAGTGGATAATTAAAAAGATCTTCTTCAGTAAATATAAGGTTTGGATTAGCTGGTTCAAGGTTTCCATCGGCAGGTCCGATGAGGTCACTCATTACTAGTTTATGATCTAAAATTTCCCAAGGTGTCATTTCCTGGTTCTGCCTAGAACTTTCTCCAGTCTCTATCACCTTTCCTTTACCTTTGCCTTTTAAATCTTCAGTTTTAGTAACTTTTCTTGTTGCTGGCTTTTTCCTGCGTACCCGCCTCCAGCCCACAAATCTATTTCTTTTCTTGGGTTTAGGTTTTGCTGGTGGTTTGGATTGAAATACCATGGGTTCTTCTTTATCAGCGAAGTAACCGGTGAATTCCTTGGAAACTTCTATCTTAACGGGATAGAGGTTAAGATTTTGTAAAGCTTCGGATATCTCATTCATGCTGTTATGCAAAATACACACAATAAAAAAAATTATAATAAAATTTTATAGAAAACCTTTAAATATTATTTCAGACTGGGTAACTACAAAACAATTTAAAACATACGAGGTTTTTATTGTAAATTTATTTATTTACTGAAATAAGGTTTCTGGACTGAACTGTAGGGAATAAGGTGCTAAAACTTGAGTCAGGGTATTTAAAGATTTGTGTTAACTGCTACTGTGGCTAACATATACAAATCTGTCCATTTGTCATCCAACTTGTCTTCCCAAGGTGTTTTATTGGTTAATTCCTGGGTTTCCTGTTTATCTTTCTTTTCTCGGGATTTCTTTAATTTCTCCTGACTTTTCTTAATAATCTGACTTCTTCTTTTAGGAGAAAGTGGGTTCTCATATTGTGCCTTTCGCACAAATATCCCTTCTTCAGGAATTACGGAGTGATTTGAGGGTTTGGTTTGGGATGAACTTCCTTTCTCGTGGGATGACTTATCTAACTTAAGATAGATATCTGACAGCTTTTGTTTACCCATACTGTACTAACAAATAGTCAGTTAAATAAACATATAATAACATAATGGAAATCAGAAAAATTAAGTATTTCTAAATACTTAATCGGCTTAAATCAGTGGCTTAGTCAGTGGCTCTGATACCACCTTATTTCTGTCACGGCCCCCGACCCGGTTTGACTCGTTTCAGGAGCCGCGAGACAGAAATCCCGTGGTATTTAATTAACAGCGGAAGTTTTCATCAGGATCTTTTTAAAACTGAAATATTTCCTAATTATTTTATTTCACAACTCGGGATAAAACCCGTAATTTACAATATTATGATTTCACCGAGAAATCCTTTATTTTACAAAACATGTTTCTTTATTTTATACTGAGCCACTTCCTTAAGCTTGTAGTGCTTCACGGCACTATTCCTGGATCACAACAGATCACCTGAAACATGTTTCAAAAAGGTTTTGTCAGCGGGAAATACTGAGTGAATCATTCTATTTACTAAAAAGACATGTTTGCTATAATTTACAGTATTAAGAGAGATTACAATGTTTCAGATATCAAACCAACTACCCACGGTACTTTACCACTCGACCCATTGGCCCTTCCGTCCAATGGTGTCTGTGATTATGGTCATATCACCCAATGGCTGCCCCAATGGTGAAGATTATCAAGTAATGTATACAAAACACCACATACCGGCTGTAACTTGGTGATTACATATACTTAATCACTGTAGTTATAACTTTGAAAATAAACATGATTTTGAAAGTAATTTGATAAAAAGAGAATGACTCACATTGCAGATTTAAATTGAGCAGAACCTAGCCTACTGATTAGCCTTTTTAACCTAAATTAATAACAGGCACACAATTAGGTTAGTAACTTAATACAGCATTTACGATAACTCACGAGATTAAACCTTCACATTGAATGACAAAGTGCGATACTTAAACATCCATTGAATTAACAACGAATGACAAAGCATAAACCCTAATGTGGGCAGCACTTAAACATCCATTGGCTAGTTTAATCGATCGGACATTGAATCGTATCAGCGATCGAGTTATTACCCTGTTTTGCGGCGTCGATTTGTGAACTGTGTGTGTTTTTGAGAGTAAACAGACGATAACTCGAATTATATTACGAATTGGTTCGTCGCTCAAATTCTAGAAATCAAGTCCCAACATCCTCTATTTATAGGTAAAATTAAGGTATGTCGCGGCCCGCGTAAATCATAAGCTTAACTTTACGCGGCCCGTGTAAATGCTTGTTTTATGTATAGGGTTGCCACGGTTGGGACTAGCCTTGCTGACTTGACAGTTTTCGTAAATTCAATTTCTACAGCACATAATTTAGATAATCGTCACTAGGGTCTTACCCCCCCTGAGTTTTAGGGGCCCTGATCCTGATTCTGATAATTCTGAAAATTTTAGGGTTTGTGCAGAATCACTTGGGTCTCTTAATTAGGGTTTCCTATTGGATGAATTAATTAATTAAATATGACTTTTTGATACGAGTTGTTACAGCAATGACCAAAAAACACAAATAAATGTCTTATTTCTAAAACGCAATAGCCTAAAAACATAAAAAAAGTGTACTTTATAAAACGCAATGGACTGAATGTGTTTTACCTAAAACGCAATGCACCCAAAACACTTAAAAATGTCTTATTTCTAAAACGCAATGGCCTAAAAACACAAAAGAAACTGTTCTCTCTAAAACGCAATGAACTGAATACACATAAAAATGTGTTTACCTTAAACGCAATGAGTAAAAACACTTCAAAAATGTTTTATTTCTAAAACGCAATGACCAGAAACTGTTGTTCACATAAACAGAAACTGTCTAAAACGCAATGACCAGAAACTGTTGTTCATAGAACCAGAAACTGTCTAAAACGCAATGAACAGAAACTGTTGTTCACAGAACCAGAAACTGTTGTTTACAGAACCAGAATCTAACTAAAACGCAGTGACCAGAACCTGTTGTTTACAGAACCAGAAACACTGTCTACGAATGCAGTTTTCCAGAGGCAATTTCCAGAGGCAATGACCAGCCAGGGGCGCTGCCCCCGGACCCCCGCCAAGATCGTAAAACGCAATGAGTAAATCAAAAACCCAGATCGTAAAAATGAAATTAAAGAATTTCCTACATGGATCGAAATGATTTCTTCAACAATTGACGAAGTTTGAATGATTGAAACACTTATCAGCTCTCGAATCGAATGAATCGAGTGATTATCTCCAAAATCACCGGAAAAAACGAGATTTTTTATGAAATTAAACTGGGTTTTCTTCAAAAAAGCTGAAGAACATGTTGATCGGGTGTTTGAATCATTGATTTGTGATGAAAATCGCACTATAATGTAGTGATTATTGAGATAGAAAGTGAAGAAATGGTTGAAGATGGTGGATTTTGAAAATTGTGGGTTTTGAAGTTACTGGGTTTTGAAAAGGAAGAAGAAAGGGTTGGATTGACTAAAATACCCTTTTTCATTATTTTAAATGTTGCCACATGTCCTAATCCTATTGCTTCCTACACTTCCTAGCCAAAATAAACTTCCTATTTGATCTTTTCCCTATATATATATATATATATATATAATGTAAGTATCTATGAAAACCCCATTTAATCTAAAAAACTTGGAAAACCTGAATTGTGTGGTCAAGATTGATCCACATCATATCTTTAAACACATGTTAAAAGGGCAAATTAGTCATTTGTTCAAGTCATCATTTCACCCTCTTCCCCATCCCATCAAGGCATTTATTACCCATCATCTCATCACTTTTTTAAACCAAACAATATATACAGAACTTGCATCTCTTTCTTCGTTCTTTATCCCCCACTCATTTCTTCTTCAAAAACCCTAATTCCTTTGCTTTCTCCCATCTTTCATGGCTGATTTTCAGGCATCAATCCATCACCTTTTTAGTCAAAACCCAACCCCAAATTTCAAACCCCCATTTTCTTTCTACCTCAATTGTTTCTCTCTCAACATTAAAAACCCCAAAACCCACCAGAGAAGAAGAAGAAAGCACTGCAGATCCAAACATTGCCGACGATCATTTGAGCACAAAATTGTACGGCGATCATTGAAGAAACAAGAAAAAACGACGGTGATTTTTGTTTGGAGGAAAACGACGGAACAGACAACCATATGTCTCATCGCTCGTCGATCGGTAGGTGTTTAGCTTCGAATGTCTCGTGTTTTTGCGACTTTTAATCTGATACAAAATTGTTAGTTGTTTTGAATGAGAGTAGAAATATGTGTCTTCTTGTTCATAACTGATGTTGTGATTTTTTATAAGATTTCAAGTAGGATCCCATGACAACTGTTATGTGCTTAATTGGTTTATTAGAGAGTTGGTTTTATAAAAGTTAGGATTGAGATGTTCACTTGGCTGAGATAATGTTGAATTCGAGTTTTGTTATATGCTAAGGATGTTGACTTAATATTCTAGGGGACGAAAGGTTGTTTGATGAACTGTTGGTTTGTTTGCTTTTTTGTTTGAAAACATGTTGAGAATAATGGCCATAAACTGTGTAGGAGACTGTGCAATTTCAACTCAGAAAAACAGATTAGGTAACATGTGTTAAACCTGTCTTATTTTTATCAAATTAGGTAACATGTATTAAACCTGCATCATTTTTATCAAAAACATATTAGGTAAATCTGTCTTTATTAGGGTAACATGTGTTAAACCTGTCTTATTAGGTAAACATATTAGAGTAACATGTGTTAAATCTATCTTATTTTAATCGAATTATAACATATAGGAGATTAATACTGATGTACTTGTTTTGTTCATAGGTGAATGGTTGTTTTTGTGTTCAAAATGAAGATGGCTATCAAGAAGCAAAGCATAGCTAGATTTTTGTTAACTTATAATAGTTTTTGGAACATTTTTATATATTTAAGTTCACATAAAACACTTTTGCCACTTTTGTTACCTTATGTATTACATTACAACTTCCAGGAACCAAAACCCTGAAGATGTTACATATGTTAACATCAGTAGATTCTCTTAAAATCAAAAGAAGTATTACATCTCGTAAAGAGGAGTATTGTTGAACGTAATATAACATTACATGTACCACATAACATCATTAAAAGTAAACCATAAAAATGTTGTTATAAACCATTCAATGAAACACGTAAACTATAATGTCAGAAAAGGGTAATATAACATTAAATGTTACCCATAACATCATTAAAAGGATAATATATAAAAATGATACAAAATGTATAAACTTCATAATTTATTCGGAATATCTCGTTTATTTTACAAATAAAAAGTCGTGTTTTTTTGTGGGATAATTAGCTACATATGTAGTAACAACGTTACACAAGTTACTTATAGTTACCCCAACATTTTTTTAGACACAAAGGGGGGTTGCACATATGTAACACATGTTTGTAACATGTGTTACACTAGAGAGGTAACACATGTATAGCCATGTTACACATGTTACATAGGAGATTAATAAGTTTTAACTATAGAAGATTAATATTGATGTACTTGTTTTGTTCATAGGTGAAAAGATGTTTTGTGTTCAAGATGAAGATGGTTATCAAGAAGCGAAGCCCGCCGAACGATTACAACGCTTCATCAGGTTTTCGTGGTGACTATGGTGTGTTTTTTGCTTGGCTGCTATGTGTTGTAAAGATGGATGTTGTTGTGATGACCATTTTTAGAAGCATTACAACTATTGATATAAAATTCATTTTTATTTTCATTGTTAGTATGAATACGGATGTTGTTGGGAAGGCAATTTTTTTTTGATGCAACAACTATATATAACATGTGTAACAGTGACGTTGTAACACATGTAACACCTATATGTAACATGTGTAAGATGGTTATACACGTGTTACATATGTTACCCCATAGTGTAACATATGTTATAAACATGTGTTACATATGTCAGCCCGTTTGGTGTCAATTTAAACTTAGTAAAATTACATATGTAACAACATTACATCATCCAAAATGTCATATCAATAAACAAACAAGTAATATATGTAACTATAAGTATATGTGACTAGTGTAACGAATTAAAGGGACAAACGATACACTTCATGTTACATATGTACCTAGAGTTGTTATTAACAATGTTATTAGTAGATAAAAAACCTGCATTAACGTACATTTTTTACATTGAACCCAGCTTATTGGTCATAAGTCTTATACATGGAAATAAGTTCTTCCAGTGTGATGTATGATTTAACAATAATATGATGATATTGCTCGTTGGCATTCGGTGTCCACAATTTAGTGCCGTTAAAAGACTCGTAAAGATGGTAACGTGGAGTATGTTCTAGATCATCTATGGACATAGGGACGGATGTTAGTATAAGTTTATGTGCGTTATGAACCCTGTAATATGTTTAGCACCCTTGGGTAACAAAAAAGATCACACATGACACTTGTCGCCATGTTACATGTAACATCTTCTCTACAACGTGTGTAACATCCTTAAAAGTTGTGTTCCCACTCTGCTTTATATTTTGTAAGTACTTATAGGTAAACATGTTTTAAAGATACAACATGTAACATGTGTTACACCGAAATGTTACACAAGTGTTTCTAGTCTACACATGTTACATCTTGTGTAACTCTGCTTTATATTTTGTAAATGTTTCCAGTTTCCAGTTTAAATGTGTTTTAAAGATACAACCTGTAACATGTAAGTACTTATAGGTAAACATATTTTAAAGATACAACCGTATCACCTTACAAGTTATATGTTTTGCTGACAAACGCCATGTCACACATGTTACACACTATAGAGTGAAACAACAGTGTTGAACGCTGCTACACATTTCCCATTCTGTCGTAACATGTGTAACCTTTTTGGGGGTATCGATGTTGTAGGTTTATACAGGCTTAAAATATATACAAATGATCCAAAATTGATCATACATGTGTTACCCTATAGTGTAACATTAGTTACAAACATGTCTTACATATGTGCAGCCCCGATTTTTGGTAACAAAGGGGTTGAACATATGTAACACATGTTTGTAACATGTGTTACACTAGAGGGTAAACATCAAAGGTACCCACCACATGCCCTTCATCGACTTCTTGTTCCCATTCTTTATCGGTTTCTCCATCTACCTTCTTTCGCTTTATGGCCACCTTTTGTCGTATCCGATATTGTGGTTCTCTTCCTTCCTGCCAAGATCCCTTCTCGTTTGGATGCAACTGCTATGGTCAAGTCGTAATAACACAAGTTACAGTCCAACATTTTTAATCTACTAATTAAAAAAATAGTAGTAACATAACTAAGACTAGCTACTTTCTACCCAATTATGCCCTGAACTTGAAGTCTCCCCAAATTTTGAGTTTTTATCTGCATCATTTCACACATAAAAAAAAACTAAGTAAAACCACCCAAAAAAAGGTTACATACATAAACAGTTAGTATACACTTCAAACAACTACTATCCGGTGGAACCAACTCCCTCGCTACAAGCACTAAAATAGATGTAACATATGTTAGCACAACCTTTCGTATTTGTTTGTCGTCGTATAGCTTTCGTTTTTGTTTTCTGGATCGCCTTCGTGATCGAAGGGAAAGTCTTCCAAACTTCTACTACGACTTTGTGGGCCTTATGCCAGGGGGTTTGGGAAAAAAGATAAATTCATTGTTAACGATAGGGAATTCTAAGATGTGTTACACATGTTAGAATTGTCTATTGTTTTGAAGTAGCAATAGGCATTTTAACATGTATCTGCATAATGTTGTGAAAAAAGATTCCTTCATTGTTACTTCAAAACAATAGGCAGTTGTAACATATGTTAGACATGTAGCACTTATATTAAAATCTTTCCTAACCAACGTAAGATGTATTACATGTGTTACACTTCAGAACATTATGCAGATACCTGTTATAATGCCTATTGTTAATTCAAAACAAAAGACAATTCTAACATGTGTAACACATGTTACAATTGCTTTTTGTTTTGAAGTAACAATAAAGATATCTTTTTTCATTGTTACTTTAAAACAATAGGTAATTGTAACATGTGTTACACATCTTAAAATTGTTTATCTTTTTCAAATAACAACAGGCATTGTACACATGTAACACATGTTACAATTGCTTTTTGTTTTGAAGTAACAGTAAATATTTTTTTTACTGTTACTTCAAAACAATAGGTAATTGTAACATGTGTTACACATCTTAAAATTGCACCACTCCTATTAAAAAATTAGGAAATGTTAAAATCAACCCAACTTACTACCTATGAAAACACTAGTCAATATAAAAAGAACAAACCAAATATCCTTTTTTGTATTTCAACGATTAGTGTGTCCGAGTCCCAATCCTCAAAATCTGTAGATCGTCAGTTTCTTCGTTACTTAATTTCATAAAAATAAAACAGGTGTAACACATGTTACTTAATTTCATAAAAATAAAACTAGTTACCTAATATGTTTTTGATAAAATAAAGTCAGGTTTAACATATGTTACCTATTTTTATAAAAATAGGACAAGTTTAACACTTGTTAGATAACTTGGAAAAAACATGAGAGCTTAACACATGTTAACTAATCTGATAAAAATAATACAGGTTACATGTTACATAATTTGATAAAAATAAGACAGGTGTAACACATGTTACACTAACATGTTTACCTAATAGGAGAGATTTAACACATGGTAATAAGACAGGTTTAACACATGTTACATCAATTTATAAATTTGAGACAGGTTTAACACATGTTACACTAATATGTTTACCTAATCAGGGATGCTTAACACATGTTAAGCTAATACGTTTATATGCTTTTGAGTCCGTTGACTTGTACCCTAATATCAGACAGGTTTAACACATGTTACGCTAATATATTTATATGCTTTTGAGCCCTTACACTTGTACCCTAATATCATAGGTTTACCTAATTTGTTTTTGACAAAAAACAAGGCATGTCTAGTACATGTTACCTAGTCGCATTCAAAACAAAAATCACCACTGATCGGACCCAAACACCTACCTACTTAGGGAAAAGTTCAAAAAGGAAATTATGATGGACAATCATACACATGTGCGCATACAAATTTGCTTAATGTTTTCTTACTCGAACGGGTATTTTATAAACATCAAGTAGTTAGTGTTAAAATTTAAATATGATTTTTTTGGGACAAAGCGATTGCAAAGTAGATCCTTCTAGAGCTCTTTAACTTTTGTTACTATTTCTCCAACTCTGTTAATAACCAATTATACATAGAATTGGAGCAAATCTGTTCGGGCGTTCAAACACCGATCGATCGAAAAAACAAAAAACACCTACTGATAAGGAACCTGAATCAAACTTACTTGCTTCCGCATGTTCTTGCTTTCTTCCATTTCCGGTGACTTTTACCGGACGATAACAACTGAAACGTTGATCTCATATATATTCTTCTCCGGTGGGTTTGCGGTTTCAATTCACTGCCGCACCTTCTTTCTCGGCGATTTTGATTCACCGCCGCACCTTCTTTTTTCTCCGGTGCACCTTCTTTCTTCTCTGGCATTTTCGATTCACCGCCGCACCTTCTTTCTTCTCCGGCTTGTCTTTCTTCTCCAGTGGGTTTGGGGTAGATGGAAGGTCTTGAGAGAGAAAGAGATGATTTTGAAATGCAAGGTCTTGGGGTTGATGACTTTTGAAATGAGGTTGGGTTTTGAGTAGTTGTTATTGAAAATCGTGTGCCTCCTTTCATATCATTTCATGCATGTCAAATCAGTATTAAAATAATATATAAAATGTACTAATACTATAGTTGATCTTACCTATATGCCCTTGAAGTACCTTTATTGACTTTATCACTCTATTTAATTTAATTCAAAAAGGCTTCAAATTATATGAGCCATTGGATGATCTTGATCAATAGTTATAGATTGGGTTTCCTAGGTTTTCTTAGTAGAAATTAGTTTTCTATACATCCTTCCCCTATAATATATATATATATATATATATATATATATATATAGGAGAAGGATCCGTTAGTAACCACCCTTTATTGCGAGAACCACGAGAAACAATGTGAACACAACCAAAAATGCCTAAAAATAGCTAAAAAACACACAATTTTTTTTTTTTAAAATCACTACTTTTAGTAGCCAAAAAAAAATTTTTAATTTTTTTTTATTTTTTGGCTACTAAAAGTAGCGATTTTAATGTAAAAAATATTTAAAAAAATTTTATGTGTTTTTTTTTAGGTTTTTTGGGTGTTTATTTTTTAGCATTTTAGCTTGGGGGGGGGGGTGGGTTTAGGTTTTTTTTGGGGGAGGGGGTGGGGGTTAGGTTTTTTTAGCTATTTTAGGTTGTGTTCACATTGGTTCTCACGGTTCTCGCAATAAAGATGGTTCTCGCATGAACCTTACCCTATATATATATATATATATATATATATGTATATATATGTATAGGGTTCAGGAGAAAACGCTCAAAAGTGTGAGAACGGTGAGAACGCTTCCTGACCTAACACGTGTCCCGCGTCATAGAGAAGGGCGGAGGGGCTTTTTTGTCTTTTCATTCATCTTTTATTTCCCAACGCGGTATAATATTTTATGGCATCTAAGTTTTTTTGGCGTTAATCGTATTTTTTAAACTTTTTGGCGTTGAATTAATTGTTTTTGTGTCACGTATATAATTTTTTTGGCGTTATAGAGTTTTCTAGTTAATTTTTTTTGGCATTATGGCGTTTTGTATAATAATTCACTACGAGTCTCTAATACTTGTGTAACACCTCGAAAATTCACGTCCTATAATGTATTGACACGTGTCATAAGCTTGAACGTGTGAAAGAATACTCTAGAGGGACTAAAGTTGACGAACATGAAACGTATGTGAATATAAGGGTTCAAATTGTCAACAATGGATAAATATACTTTACAATAACCCTACATAATGTTTATACCTTCAAACGAATAAATCATGGATCATACGAAGCTAAATATGAAAGAAAGTGAGAGATTACAAACCACAGGGGTTAAATGTGTCAACATGTTTAAAGTATACCTATGAGTGACCTTTGGCAAACCCGAAGCTTTGTAACGGTAAATTATGCTCACTAGAATACATGATAAAAATTTCATAAAGTTTCGTTATCGTATGAGAAAGTTATGATCAAATTCGTATATGAGGGGTTAAAGCGTCAACGTTGAAAATTATGACTTTTCGGGTAAACACAAAGCAAACCATGGACTTAACAAATTAGGTATAAGTCTTGAAGCCCTTATAGGTAAATTTGGGGGGGGGGGGGGGGCTCATAATGCAAGAAATAAAGTGGAATGCCCTTTCGAAGGACCAAGAGCCAAGGATACAATAATGGAAAAGTTTGAAATCTGACAGCAGGACTCAGGCGGGCCGCGTAAGCCTTAACAGAGACTTACGCGGGCCGCGCCCGATCCCCAGATATAGAAAGTTGGGATAGCAGCCTGTTTAAGCGCAATAACCGACTTTTGAAGATATTTTCCACTCCATGGGCGACTCCTACATGCTTTTAGACCTTAGGGGCACTTGTAAATGATCTGGGAACAATGCTAGACTTGTGTGGCATTAGGGCTGTTCATAAAGCTCGCGACTCGTAGCTCGGCTCGTAGCTCGCTCGAAAGAAGCTCGAAAAAAAATAGCTAAAAAAACTCAATTTGAGATGACGTGAACCAAGCTGGCTCATTTTGTAACCAAGCCCAGCTCGAGCTAAGCTCGGTTCGGCCCATGGCTCGGCTCGTTGGCTCGTTCTTAGGCTCGTTTAACTCCGACGTAAAGCTCAAGCCAAGTTTAACCGCCTGAATTAATTTCGAGCTTGAGCTCGACCCCACCTTGGCTCGACTCGGCTCGACTCGTTTACAGCCCTATGTGGCATGATCATAAGCAACAAAAATCACTAAAAAAGGCCCCTTATGTTGCAACAATTTGATCACACCTTCCATCTGCATTCTTGAAGACTTCTGGAGCTCCAAAGCAGACCCAAGTCATCCCTAGTCGTGCATAGGACTTTGGTAAGTACCCTTGACCTTCCTTAATTGAGTTTTACTTAGTTATTAGCTTAAAAGTCAAACCGTCGAAATTAACGTTTGACTTAGCGATTAATCATTAATGGTCCAGTGATTAGTCGAATTGAAGGTAGTTATAAGTTGGTAATTATGTGGGCATTAAACCCTTAAAAGGGCACCCTCTGATTCCCGCTCTAACTAGATCAAATGTCGGGTCAAAGTTGTTTATAAAAAGTCAAGAGAAACTTAATTTGCGAATTAACATGTAATTAGCAATGTAAAAGGCATGTAACCTATTTTACCACTCATATAACTCAGTAATAAGTGTAAGAACATGTCTAAGCGTGTTCGACCTGATAATTTTCTGTTTAGACCCGGTTCGGAACCGAAAGTCGCAAAACTTTGACTTTTGCTTTGACTTCAGTTCTGACCCGATTTAGTATGTTTTGGAAATGCCTTAGAGCTTCCTTAGGACCATGTTACATGATAGTATAAACCTCTTGTCACGACTCCCGACCCACCCTGGACGGAACCGGGAGTCGCGAACAGCTCAGTGGTACCGGTGATTAATTTGAAAAATATTGCAGCGGAAATTTCATCAGGACCGTGAGTTAGGAAAAATATCAGAGTTTAGAAAACACCGGATTTTATTTATTAAATAGATAGGATAAACCCATGTTTTACAATGGTAGCTTTTATTACATAAAACAATATTTCTTAATTTGATTTAATTAATAAAATAAGCCACTTCTTGATGCCTTTCAGTGCCGTATCCATTTCTTACTCCAATCTACTGTAATTACCTGAAACATGTTTGAAAAAGGTTTTGTCAGCGGTAAATACTGAGTGAGTTCATTCATTTTACTAAAACGACACTTTGTTATAATTCACAGTATTAAGAGAGATTACAATGTTTCTGATATCAAACCAACTACCCACAGTATTTGTCACTCGACTCATTTCGGTGACTGTGGTCATATCACCATTGGCTGCCCCAATGAATGACGAATATCACTAATTTAGGTTCGCCCACCTAAAGTGACAACAACAGTAGTAATGTGCACAATACCCCACATACCGGCTGTAATTTGGTGATTACATAAACTTAATCACTGTAATTATAACCTTTGAAAATATTTAAGAATTTATAAAGCATTTTGATAAAAAGAGAATGACTCACATTATAAGCATGCAGATTCATACGGGCAAAGTTTAGCCTATTAATTAGCCTTGATATTGTAGATTTATACAGGCAGAGCTTAGCCTATTAATTATTCTTGTAACCTAGTGCACACGAACTAGGTAATAACTAATACAACATTTACGATAACTCACGAGATAAAAACCCTCACAACGAATGACAAAGTGCAATCACTTAAACATCCATCGGATTCATAACGAATGACAGAGTATTCCCCGAGTTCAGGTAGTACTCAAACATCCTGTCGGAATCACGACTAATGACAAAGGATAGCGCTTAAACATCCTGTCGGATAGTTTCAATCGATCGGACATTGAATCGTATCAGCGATCGAGTTAATACCCGGTATCGTAGCAGTACCCCACTAAAATTGAAAGTAATTTCGACTTTGGAGCAGCCTAACTTCGTTTTTGAAGGAAACTTTCGACACCAGAGGACTGCTCGTATCTTGCTCTATTTATAGCTGAAATTTGTGTCTCACGCGGCCCGCGTGAGCCTTCGCTTGACATTTACGCGGCCCGCGTAGCCGCCCAATCTACGCGTAGGGTTGCTGAGTCATTGACACGTGGCGGCACCAGGCTTTCGCTTATCGTTGAGCTGTCGCGGCCCGCGTGAACTTGGAGGAACACCTACGCGGCCCGTGTGATGCCTTCATGCTTATCCGGTGACCTTCAATCCATCGCGGCCCGCGTAAACTTAAGCTTATTCTTACGCGGCCCGCCTAAAACTCTAAATTCTTGATTTCTTGATTTTGGATATGGATTGAGGTTTCAGGGGTCCGGGTTTTTACTTATGGATCGATTTGGGACATTTTTTAATATAATTATATTATAAAGAAAAAGGAAATAAAATAGTGAGAAAAGAGAATGGACCCACTTTGTAACTTTAGGGTTCAACTAGAAAGTCTCCGGGTATAAATATTGAGTATAACTTTTGAGCTATTTAAAAATATATAATGCACTCATGATAAGTATAGTACCCCTAATTCAACCTTGTCCCGATGTCCGAGATCGAATCCCAACAACTTAGTCGGGCAGAGCCCTGACATATGTTATGAGTTCCAGATCAATCGGAAAGGGTAGCTGTGATCGGGAGTTACAACACTTAAAACGGAACAGGGCATTATTAAAAATAAAAATAGAAATTTAAAGAGATGAAAAGGTAAGACATCGATGAAGAGAAGGATAAAAATGATCCTATTTATAGTTTGAGATTTTTAGTATTATGGCCATGCCCAAATACACGTCCATCTTTCAATTAATGCTAAACTTGATATATGTCAACTTTCTAAGAGTGTATACTTCTTATGAGGACACATACCTATTAATATATGCATACTACAATATCCTACATGATGTAAAAGTTAATTAAAATTCTTTTTATTTATTTTCTTTCTTTAAAGTAAACGTATACAAACTTATATATAAGTTTATTTAATTTATATTTTATTATATATATTATAATTAATTTAACTGCTTCACTTATTTGGTGTTTATAACTTCTAAAATATAACGTTCTAAAAAAATAATAAATATGTTATTAGAACGAGAATATTTTTGTCTACATTTGGGTCTAAGTTTCATTAAAAATATAGTAGGTTCAAAATACAATGTATTTTTATAATTTAATTATTATATGGTCACTAAGCCCGTCTAGGTACTTTATATTTCTAATAGTTAACTTACCCGTAATCTACCCGTCTGATAAAATAAATTTTTATATACTTTTATTTTATTTAGAAAGGTCACTCATATATAGGTCAATTAATTAATATAATATTTCAACCAACTATAAAAATAGTGTTTAAAACTATTTAGGTTGAATATTTATATTAAAAATAAACTAGTTACTCGTTACTAGTGGTTAATATACCTATAATTTATATGATAAAAATAGGGATGTTACACCTCTGTGGTTGGTTCGTTGATTATCCTATTCGTTTACATATTTCCGTTAATTACCTAATGTTGACTAATATGCCCTTTTGACCATAAAACGAGAATTTTGGAAATATGAAAGGACACTAATCTTTGTTACTGATTTATAAACATCTCCCTAAATTTTCACATCAGTTGGAGGCCTAGATTAGGAGTTATGCTCATTAGCGTAATTAGAACGCTTTTTAGTAATTTAACGACGTCATTAGCATAACGCCTATCTAAACCCAATTTTGACACCAAACCTTTTACCCACTGATGTAATATAATATTTTGGGATTTTTGAAGATTTTTAATTATTTTTAACCTGCTCATAACCTAAGGTTATGGCGTTGATTCGATAAATACCGATTATACCCTTTTTTGGTTATAAAATGAGTTCTACATAATATTTTGACACCAATCCAATTGCTACTGATTTTATATAATAAATAAAGTATTTTGAACTTTATAACCAGATCAGAAAACTCAGATTTCCTGTTTAACCCGGAAATCACTTAAAATGGCTTTTTAAGCGTATTAAACACATAGTTTATGTTTAAAACCAGTTTTGTCATATAAGACTCATCACAACTGATATGACCTATTAAATTAAGTTATTTTACTGATGTATTCGGACCCGAACCTCAGAATGTCATTTAATCTCTTTTATAACCTTTAAAATGACCAAAATACCCCTACGGGGCTTAAATTAAGGTTAAACTCGTTTTGGGCATGATGGAAGATATCCTACTGATATCACAACATATTTAAGGCATATTAACTTAGGAAACCTATAAATGACCCTTATGGTTACCCGTTACGCTTCTTACGCGTTCGGTTCGGTTTATGTATCTAGTTTGCATAAATTAGCCAAAACGGGTCAAACCCTATCATTTTTATCTCAAAATCCAGAATGTGGTTAGATTACCCATATTATACAAGTCTTCAAACTTGACGGGTCTAAATCGCATTCTATTCCGGTCTTCGCTTAATCATGCGTTCGAACCGTATCTTTCTTTAAAACTAACCGGTCTAGGCTTAGGCTTAATTAAAGACCCGTTAGGATTCTAATAGGTTATTATAAACCTTCGTTCCAGAATAGGAGACCTGGTAAAAGCTACATGCACTTGCTATTTGTGATTGATACTTGCAAAGGTAAATACTTTTAACTTATTTTCCCTATACGGGCTTGGGGTATGGTATATAAAATACCGCTTGGTCGGGCATTGAATCTTTAATCGAATAGAGGTTAAATCATTGATATGCTTCATTTTGAAATGTTTTGTTTGCTTAAAGCCTTTGGGGGGTTAATGACCATGTCCCGGATATCCTTGGCATCATTTTACGAAATGGCCACGACCTAAGCACGGGGTGTAGGCGTACACCCGTCAGTGCCAAAATAAATAATGTAGTGTGTCTATTGATCTTTAACCCGGTCTACGGATCGGGCTACTGAACGCATAAGGAAGATGTAATTCTTTTACAAGATTATATTCAAATAATTATCCTAAGTTATAAAAAGTTTGTGCCACGTGCATTCAAATCAATTTTTATTGAACTTTTAAAAATGAGTCAGTTGATTGTATTTACCAGTGTAAACAGACGTATTTTCCCAAAAAGGTTAAGTGCAGGTACTACGCGAACTAAGCTGGCTTTCTCCTAGCGTCCACAATAAGTCTCGCAAGCTTGGATGTCAAAACTGTTGAACAATGTTTCCTATTTATTTTTGATCCACCTGTGGATTACTTTTAACTATTTGTGATACTTGATATTACAATTTATTAAAGTTGAAATATATCTATCTTTTGCTTCCGCTGTGCATTTAAATATTGTGTTGTTTGACTATTATGTTACCAACCACGTCACGATACTCCCCCACCGGGCCCACCGGTAATACGTGGAAATATCGGGGTGTGACAGGTTGGTATCAGAGCCAACATTGAGTGAATTAAACACTAGCCTTTTGTGTTTAATCTCAATGACACAATTTCACATTCCTAAATTTTCGAGTCTAGACAAAGAACATAGGAAAAATCCAAATTTTTTTTTTAACTTTGTCCTTTATATTTCTTGTTGTGTCTTTCATTATTTTGACAGGCAATATGCCGCCAAGATTTAGAAGAGGAGGACGAGGCAAGGGGCCAATCACCGCCCCCAATGATCACGAAGCCGGGCCTTCTCACCGGCGAACTCCTTCTACCACTATGAGTGCCGATCCTCAGGGGAACAGGAGGAACCTTTTTGAGCCCGCTAGACGGTCTGTCTCGCACAGTTCAACACCTCCCTATCGTCATTCTTTTGGGCCGCACTCGGAAAACGAGCCCGATAACCCACAACCTTCATATATACCTCTCCAGCGATCCCTTTCGCACCATTTCTTCGGCGACCCTACTCCTGTCTTTCAGGGCCGGTTCAACCCGGTGAACTATATTCAAGAACCAGTGGGTTTTAACCCATTGGGACCAGAGGACCACATCTCAGAAGACAATGCAATGGACATGGACGAGGACACGGATCCCGTCGAACCTGCAAGCGGTACCCCCAACCATCCCATCAAGATCTCTGATGGATCTTCCTTCCACGGATCACCCTACGGTGGTCCAGACAGTTATCAAGCGAGGTTTAACCAGCATGAATGGTACTTCACACCTTCTCACCATTCATTACCTCACCAGCAGCAGCAGCAGGATCCCTCTGGGGATTCACGTTTCGTGGCAGTCACGCCACCGCCTCCACCGCCGCCAGTTCATCAAGCACCTCCAGAACCACCAAGGCGTAGGAGAACAGGTGCAAGAATATCCGCGCGAGGAGGGGATTTCCACTTTAGCACCCCTCGACACTCCAGTGGCAGTCACTACCCGCCACTACATGAAGACCCACAAATGGGTGTGCCTTCGAACCCAATTCCTGAGGTGAATTCTGCACCAGTTGCACCACAGCCGTCACCGATGGGTTTTGATAACCCGATTCCCGCATACGCCGGTTCAACGGCATACAATCCGTTTGAGCAGCCGGTTCACACGCATTATAATTACGCTGAAGCCGACCCGTACCTGGTCACGGCAAACTACAACGCCCTACATCCGGAAGGACCGTACGGAGCTCCTTAGGGAGTGGGATATCCAACTCATGGATATCAAGTACCTGCTCGACCACCGATTCGGCAACAGTCGTAGCCACCACGATTTTCCCCACCTGAACTGGAGGAGATCCTCCAAAGACTTAGTCGGGTGGAACATGAGTTCCAGGAAGAACATAGGAACAACAGGGGTTTCCTCAAGGGCCTAGCGAGCTTGTTAAAGGGGAAGAAGAAGAAGGATCATTAAATCCCTATATGTATTGTTGTATTTCCTATTACAATCAAGTCCCTGTGTGGACATTTATCTGTGTATTTAGTCCCTGCGTGGACTTATCTTTTTAGTCCCTGCGTGGACATCTGTTTTAGTATTTGGTCCCTGCGTGGACTTGTTTTATCGGTTTAGCCCCTGCGTGGGCAAATTGTTTCTGTTAAAAGTCCCGTTTAGGGCAACGTGTAATCCTTTTAAATTAATGGAATGTTAAGTTTATAAATTTCACTTTTGTCATATATGCATAAATATATTATACATGAAATAAATAAATCAAAAATAATTCCTTTTATAAATAATCTGCCTATTTAATATTAACTAAGAATCTTAAAGGTATATCCTAGCCTACATGTCATTATAAGACTTGACCAAGATGGTAAGACCTGTTAAAAAGATTCAAATCCCTGTTAACATCTGAAAACATGTTAACACTTCTGGTAGACGTGATTCGTTAAAAATCACACACGTCATTCTTATATAAGGATTCTTCAAAAGATTCCTAACTTAACTTAATGATCTATAGATCATGGGTTTAAATCATCAATTAAGATGATCATATGTTGACTATACATTGGTAATATAGTGCCTACGGGCCATACTCATTGTCCTATAAGACAAAAGACAGTAGTAGTCTACGACTCCCTGTCAGAAAAGGTAAAGAACTATGTTCAAACCTTCATGCTTTGATTCTCTGAAATCATGGTTTATAATTTAAAATGTCCCTGTGACTAGGCCTTTTGTGCTAATAATAGTATTATTGTTTTATAATTAGGATAAATTAAAAAAAATCCTAAATAAATGTGAGTAACAAATTAACCAAATATGGTCTATGTTTACCATGGTTAATGAATTGCCATAAAAGACAATTCCATAATAAACTCCCAAATAAATTTTTGTCAATATCTTACGTAACAGTTCAAGATACAATGGTTGATTCGGATGAAATAAATAGTCACCCATGGGAGAATCAGAATGATGCCCGGATTAATATAGCGGGTGCTGAACTGCAAGCGTTAATAGACAACGCTGTTACGAAAGCCATAGAGCGGCAGTATCAGGAATATAGCAGGACTCGAAGTAGGACCCTATCCGCACCACATTCTAAGCCAAAGACTCATTCTGAGGCTCATAGCAAGCCTCCCTCCAAGAAGTAAGAACCAAAGAAAGTTGATGACGATCATCAGTCCTCAAATCAGCAAAGTGTTCCATCTCAAAAGGTCATACTGAATCAAGGACCCCGTGATAAGGGTTGCTCCTACAAATACTTTGTTTCATGCAAACCCCGGGATTTCACTAGGGAGAAAGGAGCTATAGACTGCATGACATGGTTGGATGAGATGGACACCGTGGTTGATATCAGCGGGTGCGCTGAGAAGGATGTGGTAAAGTTTGTGTCTCAATCGTTCAAAGGTGAGGCCTTAGCCTGGTGGAGATCGTTGATTCAAGCTACTGGGAAGATTCCACTTTACAATATGACATGGGAACAATTTGTTACCCTCATCAAGGAGAACTACTGTCCTCAACATGAGGTTGAAAAGATTGAGTCAGATTTTCTATCATTGGTAATGAAAAATCTGGATTGCCAAGCTTACCTTACGAGCTTTAATACAATGTCAAGATTGGTTCCTTATCTGGTGACGCCGGAACCCAAAAGAATAGCTCATTTCATTGGGGGTTTAGCCCCAGAGATCAAGGCAAGTGTAAAAGCCTCTCGGCCAGCTACTTTCAGATTTGTAGCTGATATATCTTTGTCCCTCACACTGGATGCGGTCAGACAGAGATCGCTGAGGAACACGGATGCCGAGAAAAGGAAGCGTGAAGATGACATTCACGACGGTCAGACAAGATGCACCGGGGAAACAATGACCACAAGAAGGGGTCTGGTTCTAAGAAGGATGGGCATCAATCTGGAGATAAGCCCAATTGTAAGATTTGTCAGAAGCACCACTATGGGAGGTGCAGACTTGAGTCAAAATCCCATTCTCAGTCGAGGCCATGTGGGATTTGCAAATCTTCGGAACATAAGACCCTAGAGTGCAAGAAACTGAAGGACGCAACGTGCTACAGTTGCAACGAAAAAGGGCACATTAAGACAAATTGCCCAAAATATGCAAAGAAAGCTGATGAAGGAAAGAAGACCAATGCTAGGGTCTTCAGGATGGATGCAAGGGAAGCTGTGCAGGACGACAATGTGATCACAGGTACCTTCCTCGTAAATGATATCTATGCAAGAGTACTTTTTGATTCAGGCGCTGATAAGTCTTTCGTAGATAATAAGTTTTGTGAATTGTTGAAATTGCCTGTTAAAACCTTAAGTGTGAAGTATGAGGTGGAATTAGCAGATGGCACCTTAGAGACCGCCTCAACCATATTAGATGGATGTTTCATATCCATTAAGAACCATTCTTTTCCTTTGTCCCTACTTCCTTTGAAGTTAGCCCGTTTTGACATCGTTTTAGGCATGGACTGGTTATCTCATAACCAGGCCAGATTGTCTGCAATAAGAAGCAAGTGGTGATCAAGACTCCGTCTGGTGAATCACTTACCATTCAGGGAGATACCCAGTATGGACTGCCTGAGCAAGTGACTATGCTCAAGGCCTCTAAGTGTTTGAAGAAGGGTTGTGTCATCTACATGGCATAAGTGACTATTGATGAGCCGAAACCCAAGATTGAGGATATCCCTGTAATTTCTGAATACCCTGAAGTTTTTCCTGAAGAACTACCTGGTTTACCACCAGATAGGCAAGTAGAATTCAGAATTGACATTATCCCTGGAGCAGCACCAGTAGCAAGGGCGCCCTATAGGTTGGCACCAACAGAGATGAAGGAATTGAGAACACAACTGGATGAATTGCTAGCCAAAGGTTTCATTAGACCTAGTTCGTCTCCATGGGGAGCGCCAATCTTATTTGTCAAGAAGAAGGATGGATCGATACGTCATTGCTTCGATTACCATGAGCTTAATAAGGTCACTATCAAGAATAGGTATCTATTGCCCAGGATCGACGATCTGTTCGATCAAATTCAAGGGGCAAGTTACTTCTCTAAAGTTGACTTAAGGTCAGGCTATCATCAACTGAAGGTTAGAGATGAAGACGTACACAAGACTGCATTTAGGACTCGTTATGGTCACTATGAGTTCCTAGTGATGCCTTTTGGGCTCACTAATGCACCAACGGCATTCATGGATCTCATGAACCGTGTCTGCAAACCATACTTGGACAAATTTGTTATCGTCTTCATTGACGACATTCTGATTTATTCAAAGAATCAGGCCGACCATGAGAAACATCTTCGATGCATTCTTTCACTACTTCAGCAGGAGAAGCTCTACGCCAAATTCTCTAAGGGTGAATTTTGGCTTCGTGAAGTCCAATTTCTTGGACATGTGGTTAGTGAACGCGGAATCTAAGTAGATCCCGCTAAGGTTGAAGCTGTCATGAATTGGCAAGAGCCGACGACGCCCACAGAAATTCGAAGTTTCTTGGGATTGGCAGGATATTATAGGCGTTTCATTGAAAATTTTTCAAGGATTGCTGCACCCCTAACCTCTTTGACTAGGAAGAAAATAAAGTTCGATTGGGACCCTAAGCAGCAAGAATCCTTTGACATCCTTAAACAGAAGCTAAGCAATGCACCTGTGTTGACATTGCCTGATGGGATAGAAGAGTTTGTGGTATATTGTGATGCATCACACACCGGCATGGGATGTGCGCTTATGTAGAAAGGCAAGGTTATTGCCTATGCTTCACGTCAGTTAAAGGTGCATGAAAAGAATTACACCACCCATGACTTGGAGTTGGGTGCCGTTGTATTTGCACTGAAGCTATGGAGGCACTATCTATATGGTATCAAGTGTGTAATCTACTCTGATTACAAGAGCCTCCAGCACCAGTTTAACCAAAAGGATTTGAACATGAGGCAATGTCGTTGGATGGAAACTTTGAATGATTATGATTGTGAGATAAGATACCATCCTGGCAAGGCGAATGTAGTCGCCGATGCCTTGAGTCGGAAGGAAAGGGTAAAACCCATCCGAATCAATGCCAAGAGCATTGAGATAAAGAGCAGTTTGAATGAAAGGTTGTTAGCTGCACAGAAGGAAGCTGTGCTGGAAGCTAACTATCCTAATGAAAAGCTAGGAGTAACCGAAGAACAGTTATCTCAGGGCAAGGACGGAATCCTGAGGTTAAATGGACGAATATGGGTTCCATTTTATGGAGGACTTCGAGATGTTATCCTCCAGGAAGCCCACAGTTCTAAATACTTCGTTCATCCTGGAGCTGACAAGATGTACCAAGATTTGAAGGCAAACTATTGGTGGATAGGCTTGAAGAAGTCTGTAGCTGCCTATGTAGCTAAATGTTTGACATGTGCGCAAGTCAAAGCTGAACACCAAAAGCCGTCAGGTTTGCTACAACAGCCTGAACTTCCCACATGGAAGTGGGAAATGGTGACGATGGATTTCATCACCAAGTTGCCAAAGACAAGGAAAGGAAATGATACAATATGGGTGATAGTAGATAGACTGACTAAGTTAGCACATTTCCTACCCATTAAGGAGACCTACAACTCCGACATGTTAGCCCAATTGTACGTAGATAAGATTGTATCTCTACATGGCGTGTCTGTGTCTATTATCTCTGACAGAGATACTAGATACACGTCACATTTTTGGAAAAGCTTCCAACAATCTTTGGGCACGCGCTTAAATTTTAGTACGGCTTACCATCCTCAGACGGACGGCCAGAGTGAGCGTACTATCCAAACTTTGGAAGACATGCTTCGAGCATGTGTAATTGACTTAGGTGGTAGTTGGGATAACCATCTGCCATTAATTGAGTTCTCGTATAACAATAGCTATCATACCAGCATTAAGGCTGCGCCTTTTGAGGCTTTGTATGGTAGGAAGTGCAGAACGCCCGTTTGTTGGGCGGAAGTTGGAGATGTCCAACTGACAGGACCTGAAATAGTCTTTGAAACCACGGACAAGATTGTCCAGATTTGTGACCGCCTGAAGGCTGCTAGAGATAGGCAGAAAAGCTACGCGGATTTAAAGCGTAAACCTTTTAACTTCGAGGTAGGTGACAAAGTGTTGCTTAAAGTGTCACCCTGGAAGAGAGTGATGCGATTTGGTAAGAAAGGCAAGTTAAGCCCGAGATACATAGGACCATTCGAGGTCATCGAACGTGTTGGATCAGTTGCCTATAAGTTAAACTTACCTGAAGAGCTCAGTGGTATTCACAATGTATTCCACATCTGCAATCTAAAGAAGTGTTTCGCTTATGAATCACTAGTCATACCACATACAGATGTGCACATAGAAGAGAGCTTGAAGTTTTTTGAAAAACCTGTATCGATCAAGGATCGACAGGTTAAGAAGCTTCGAAGGAAGCATGTACCTATCGTAAAGGTTAAATGGAATGCCCGTAGAGGTCCCGAGTACACTTGGGAGGTTGAGTCCACAATGAAAGAAAAGTACCCTTATTTATTTCAGTAAATCTCGAGGTCAAGATTTCTTTTAAGGGGTTGAGGATGTAACACCTCGAAAATTCACGTCCTATAATGTATTGACACGTGTCATAAGCTTAAACGTGTGAAAGAATACTCTAGAGGGACTAAAGTTGACAAACATGAAAAGTATGTGAATATAAGGGTTCAAATTGTCAACAATGGATAAACATACTTTACAATAACCCTACATAATGTTTATACCTTCAAACGAATAAATCATGGATCATACGAAGCTAAATATGAAAGAAAGTGAGAGATTACAAACTACAGGGGTTAAATGTGTCAACATGTTTAAAGTATACCTCTGAGTGACCTTTTAGCTAACCCGAAGCTTTGTAATGGTAAATTATGGTCACTAGAATACATGATAAAAATTTCATAAAGTTTCGTTATCGTATGAGAAAGTTATGATCAAATTCGTATATGAGGGGTTAAAGCGTCAACGTTGAAAATTATGACTTTTTGGGTAAACACAAAGCAAACCAAGGACTTAACAAATTAGGTATAAGTCTTGAAGCCCTTATAGGTAAATTTGGGGGGGGCTCATAATGCAAGATATAAAGTGGAATGCCCTTTCGAAGGACCAAGAGCCAAGGATGCAATAATGGAAAAGTTTGAAATCTGACAGCAGGACTCAGGCGGGCCGCGTAAGCCATAACAGAGACTTACGTGGGCCGCGTCCGATCCCCAGATACAGAAAGTTGGGACAGCAGCCTGTTTAAGCGCAATAACCGACTTTAGAAGATATTTTCCACTCCATGGGCGACTCCTACATGCTTTTAGACCTTAGGGGCACTTGTAAATGATCTGGGAACAATGCTAGACTTGTGTGGCATGATCAAAAGCAACAAAAATCACTATAAAAGGCCCCTTATGTTGCAACAATTTGATCACACCTTCCATCTACATTCTTGAAGACTTCTGGAGCTCCAAAGCAGACCCAACTCATCCCTAGTCGTGCATAGGACTTTGGTAAGTACCCTTGACCTTCCTTAATTGAGTTTTACTTAGTTATTAGCTTAAAAGTCAAACCGTCGTAATTAACGTTTGACTTAGCGATTAATCATTAATGGTACAGTGATTAGTCAAATTGAAGGTAGTTATAAGTTGGTAATTATGTGGGCATTAAACCCTTAAAAGGGCACCCTCTGATTCCCGCTCTAACTAGATCAAATGTCGGGTCAAAGTTGTTTATAAAAAGTCAAGAGAAACTTAATTTGCGAATTAACATGTAATTAGCAATGTAAAAGGCATGTAACCTATTTTACCACTCATATAACTCAGTAATAAGTGTAAGAACATGTCTAAGCGTGTTCGACCCGATAATTTTCTGTTTAGACCCAGTTCGGAACCGAAAGTCGCAAAACTTTGACTTTTGCTTTGACTTCAGTTCTGACCCGGTATAGTATGTTTTGGAAATGCCTTAAAGCTTCCTTAGGACCAGGTTACATGATAGTATAAACCTCTGTGGTTGGTTCGTTGATTATCCAATTCGTTTACATATTTCCGTTAATTGCCTAATGTTGACTAATATGCCCTTTTGACCATAAAACGAGAATTTTGGAAATATGAAAGGACACTAATCATTGTTACTGATTTATAAACACGTCCTTAAATTTTCACATCAGTTGGAGGCCTAGATTAGGAGTTATTCTCATTAGCGTAATTAGAACGCTTTTTAGTAATTTAACGACGTCATTAGCATAACGCCTATCTAAACCCAATTTTGACACCAAACCTTTTACCCACTGATGTAATATAATATTTTGGGATTTTTGAAGATTTTTAATTATTTTTAACCTGCTCATAACCTAAGGTTATGGCGTTGATTCGATAAATACCGATTATACCCATTTTTGGTTATAAAATGGGTTCTACATAATATTTTGACACCAATCCAATTGCTACTGATTTTATATAATAAATAAAGTATTTTGAACTTTATAACCAGATCAGAAAACTCAGATTTCCTGTTTAACCCAGAAATCGCTTAAAATGGCTTTTTAAGCGTATTAAACACGTAGTTTATGTTTAAAACCAGTTTTGTCATATAAGACTCATCACAACTGATATGACCTATTAAATTAAGTTATTTTACTGATGTATTCGGACCCGAACCTCAGAATGTCATTTAATCTCTTTTATAACCTTTAAAATGACCAAAATACCCCTACGAGGCTTAAATTAAGGTTAAACTCGTTTTGGGCATGATGGAAGATATCCTACTGACATCACAACATATTTAAGGCATATTAACTTAGGAAACCTATAAATGACCCTTATGGTTACCCGTTACGCTTCTTACGCGTTCGTTTCGGTTTATGTAACTAGTTTGCATAAATTAGCCGAAACGGGTCAAACCCTATCGTTTTTATCTCAAAATCCAGAATGTGGTTAGATTACCAATATTATACAAGTCTTCAAACTTCACAGGTCTAAATCACATTCTATTCCGGTCTTCGCTTAATCGTGCCTTCGAACCGTATCTTTCTTTAAAACTAACCGGTCTAGGCTTAGGCTTAATTAAAGACCCGTTAGGATTCTAATAGGTTATTATAAACCTTCGTTCCAGAATAGGAGACCCGGTAAAAGCTACACGCACTTGCTATTTGTGATTGATACTTGCAAAGGTAAATACTTTTAACTTATTTTCCCTATACGGGCTTGGGGTATGGTATATAAAATACCGCTTGGTCGGGCATTGAATCTTTAATCGAATAGAGGTTAAATCATTGATATGCTTCGTTTTGAAATGTTTTGTTTGCTTAAAGTCTTTGGGGGGTTAATGACCATGTCCCGGATATCCTTGGCATCATTTTACGAAATGGCCACGACCTAAGCACGGGGTGTAGGCGTACACCCGTCAGTGCCAAAATAAATAATGTGGTGTGTCTATTGATCTTTAACCCGGTCTACGGATCGGGCTACTGAACGCATAAGGAACATGTAATTCTTTTACAAGATTATATTCAAATAGTTATCCCAAGTTATAAAAATTTTGTGCCACGTGCATTCAAATCAATTTTTATTAAACTTTTAAAAATGAGTCAGTTGATTGTATTTATCAGTGTAAACTGACGTATTTTCCAAAAAAGGTTAAGTGCAGGTACTACGCGAACTAGGCTGGCTTTTTCCTAGCGTCCACAATAAGTCTCGCAAGCTTGGATGTCAAAACTGTTGAACAATGTTTCCTATTTATTTTTGATCCACCTGTGGATTACTTTCAACTATTTGTGATACTTGATATTACAATTTATTAAAGTTGAAATATATCTATCTTTTGCTTCCGCTGTGCATTTAAATATTGTGTTGTTTAACTATTATGTTACCAACCACGTCACGATACTCCCCCACCGGGCCCATCGGTAATACGTGGAAATATCGGGGTGTGACAACTTGCATAAGATTACAATAAGAAATTTTTTTTTAGCGTTTAGTGAATTTTTTGGTGTTTAATACCCCTTTACAAGGTGTTTTGCCAGCAGCTGCTCTCTCCGTTTTCATACTTCTAGCTTTTTGGTGTTTGTAGTTTTTGGCGTTTTATATAATAATGTTATTTTTTATAGAGAACTAGTTAACAAATCAACATATAACTTGATATCAAAACAATATAAAATGAAAACTAAAATAATAAAAAAATGTAATCTAATTTCTCTTCTGAATCTTCACTGTCATCAGCCTCTATCTTCTTTGAATTTGTTTTGGCGTTTTGAACCATTTTTGAATAGTTTTGCTAGTTGCCAACTTTCCTACATAAACCCCATCTTTTTCAGAAGAAGCTGCTTAGTGGCATCCTGTTTTTTAGTGTGATATTCTTGTTTGGCGGCATGTTATTGAAGATCAACTCTTGCTTGATGCTATTTGTAATAATGGCGTCCAAAATAGTATTTTACACTTTAGTTGAACCCTTTCTTCCATACCTATAATCATCAAGAAGAAAGCTCAGATGATGGCATATCACTGTCATCAGTATCTTTTTCTTGAATATTTGTCCATCTCATCCAGCAAAATATTATTGAGTTAACCCTCTTAGAAAAAGGATCCATTTCAGTGAAAGCTTTGACATCTGTGGCGTTTTAAAGGGAGTGGTTTCTATAGGATATGGCGTTTTTGTGTTTTTCTGGGTGTGATTAATTCCATTGTGTATAGACCCCTCTCTTATAGGAGTTTTTTGGCGCGTAGTTTAGGCGGGACTTTTTATTATAATAAATGATATTTATAAAAGTAACTGTCTTTTCAGTTACTGTAATTTGTATTTACTGTGTTGATCAGCTTTTATCAGTTTTATAGGTTATAGGCGTCCCATCTTCTAAGTTTGGCGTTTTTTTTAAATGGCCTTTATGCAGACCATCATGACAAAATACAATAACGGAGTAAATAAAATAGTAAGGAGGAAAATATTTTTTGTTATTTATGGCGTTTTGTTATGGTTAACCATTTTTAGTATTATTTTGGCGTTTTGCTAATAAAGATAGTAATATATCATTTAATTATCTTAAAAAAAAGAAGATTACATAGAAGAAAAAAAATAAAATCCTTCGTCAGAAGGTACTTTATCTGAATAGTATCCATCACTTATGTCATCTTCTTCCTCCTCGGAGTCTTCATCTTGATCTTCATCCATGTCATCACATTCACCTTCATCAGCTTCTTGTTCCTGAAGATTTTGAAGCCTCCACCTGAACATGTCTTGCATTAACTCCAATTTTGAGTCTATTTCTGGGTTGGTACAGGTGGCGTTATGCAATTCTTCCATGAAACCCAGTTGCTGCTTTGTCATGATGTTCTCTAGCCAGTAGACTTGCTGCTCTCTGCTGTCGTATGTAATCTTCACCATGTCTGTTTCATCATCAAAACGCCATGATGTCATGACAGGGTCTGGCTTCACATCTCCTTTGATTGGTCCAAATTTTCTGGTTAATGCTTTCATAAGCATATGCGTTTCATGGCATTCGTTGTCTAGAGCGATGCCAATGGATAAGATTTGCCTCTGTATCTGTTCTTCCATCTTTAGAATTGCCCTGGCCGTATTAACATACACCCTCCTTCTGTTGTCAAAATGGATAACGTATCGCCTGATTCCTAGAGTGTATCTCCACAAAACGATTGTTGCCATTTTTAGCGTTTTGTTTAGTTTGGCGTTTTTTGGTTAAAGATGTTTTTTTTTTTTTTTTTTTTTTTTTTGCAGAAAATGGATAGATTGAAGTGATTATTGAACCTTTGTTTTGACGTTTGTTTATATAATGATGTTTTTGGCGCGTAATTTAGGAGGGATTTTCTTCTAATAAATGTTAATAACTGTAATTCAGTCATTTGTGTTGTTTCATCTTCTTGTAATATTCAACGCGTTTTATTTTTAATTTTTGGCGTTTTGTTTTTAATGGCGTTTTATTTTTTGTATGGCGTTTTATCATATGATGGCGTTTTGAATATTAGGGGTAAAAAGACCTTTTTACCCTTAATGAAGCGCATCCCACCTAATAATATTGATGTTATTTACGAAAACGCCACCGCGCAATCTAGTCCATGGATTGTTTTGATCGGACGATTCATAATCGTTCTCACCGTTCTCACACTTTTCACCGTTTTCTCCAAATCCCGACCCTATATATATATATATATATATATATATATATATATATCTTAAAAATTAAAGGATTCAAACTTAAAAGCAAGAAGAAGACAAGAACTCAAATTAAAAGAATAAATGTTATTTGCTGTCCAAAAAAACAAGAATTCAGATGGAAGGGTTTGGGCCAGAGATTTCTGATGAAGAGTTTGGGGTTAAATGTCGTGTGCGACCAAGCAGAAGAAGTCTCTTCAATCTTCATTCCCAATCCAAATTAGGGTTCACTTTCACTATCTTCCACTACTGATTTAACAAATCAGGCTCCTCTAATGGCGGTTATTCCAAATCCACAGTCTCCTCCTCCACAATCCAGCACATCTCAACACCACACTTGAACAAAATCAATAAATTTCACCGTCACCGGCAACCGTTGACGGTAGGAAACCGGCAGATCTGAAGGGTAGTGGTTGGCGGCAGGAGTGGTAGTGGTGATGGTGGTAAGCGGAGGGTGGTGGCTCCCTGCAGGAGTGGTAGTGGTGATGGTGGTGGTGAGGAGATTAGGTTGCAGACTTGCAGGATTTAGAGAGAGAGAGAGAGAGTTCAGAGTTTGTGAATATGTTAGTAGTTGATGTATAATATAAATATATTTTCTTGATTTTTTCTTTTTCTAAAGATATTTTTTTAAGTAAATAAGGAAAATTACAAAATTACCCTTAAGTGAATAGACTTAACAAAAAAATATAACCTAGTTAGTGCTAAAGGACGTATGGTGTAATGAGTTTTACAAATAAAGGATTGTGATTGTAATTATTGAAGTTGGTCTATCCGTTGCAATTCGATACAAACATAAAGGATGAAAAGTGTAATTTACCCTTTATTATATCATATTATTAATTAAATTAATTATATTAAATCCTTTTACCCATAACTTCATCTTCCCCAAATTCTCCCCACACCAAACCAGTGGCGGACTTATAGTGTTAGTAGGGGTAGCACGGGCTACCCCTCAACCCCGTCTCCGTAGTGTAAAAATACCCCTTAACTCCATTTACGTAGTGTAAAAATACCCCTCAACCCCGTTTCTGTTATATAAAGGATACCTCTGATCCTAAAAAAAATAGGATACCCCTAACTTTTTGGGCTAGTTCCGCCACTGCACCAAACCCTAACCCTAATTCATCTTCTCCCCCTTCAACCGTTGAAAGACAATTTTGGGCAGTTAAAAGAGGATATGATTTCAACTTCCTTGGGCCATTTTTGTTCTGTGCACTCATTCTCATAATTGTCTTCAGCTTGATTCAGGTATGATATACATAAAACACGCCTTAACAGTTTCTTACGCGTATTCGTTCACCACCTCCATCCATCACCACCTCCACCACTGCCACCATCTATTTCCACCTCCACCACTACTCAACGTCACACCCAAAACTCCGACCACGAAAGAAATCATCGTACCAGCAAAAACCTGCACCTCTGAGGGCCATTGAAGAAGAAAGAAAGCCCTAAGATTGAGTGAAGTGAAGCGTCAAAGAGATAGTAAATTTGAGTTTTTTGTTTGGAGATGATGATGACAGAGAGAGAGAGTATTTGCAAAGGTTTCTGGATGATGATTAGGGCTGCAAACGAACCGAACGAACACGAACAAGACCTTGTTCGTGTTCATTTGTTAAGAAATATATGTGATCACGAACTGTTCACGAACACTTACCGAACGAGATTTTATGTTCGTGTTCGTTTGTTAAGGAAATGAATTTGTTCGTGTTCGTTTGTGTTTGTTTGTTAATTTTAGGCAACGAACGTTGACGAACACAAATAAGCACAAACTAATGTTCATGAACACAAATGGAAACAAATGAACACAAACAATCGTTCATAAACAGAATATATAATACACCGACACTTATTAGATATTTAATTTGTCGGAATTTTGAAGTATTTAAATAAATATAAAAACTAAAAACACTAATGAAGTATCGAACACAAACGAACACTTTACCGAACGTTCACGAACATAAACGAACGAACATGACCTCTGTTCATGTTTGTTCATTTAACTAACCGAACGAAATTTCTTGTTCGTGTTCGTTTGTTTAGTAAATGAACGAACACAAACGAACTTCCCGCCGAACGGTTCACAAACTGTTCGCCGAACGTTTGGTTCGTTTGCAGCCCAAATGATGATGGCAAATTTGAGTTTATCTTGTTTTAAAATTTGAAATTTAGGGTTTTTGAAATTGGGGTTTTGAAACTGGGTAAAAAGAAAATACCAGATGATGATAATCGGTTGTTGGGTAAAAGCATGGATGAATTAAAAGTTGGAAGCTTGATTCAATTTTGCACACAAGAACAGAATAAAACATAACTCAAACCAAATCGGCACACGAATTACCACCTCATCTAATGGAAAATAATTTGTACCTGGCCATAGACTGGGTTGTGTATAATGAAGCATATTGGGTACAAGCTGGGTTGCGTATAATGAAGCATATTATTTTAATAAAAGCTTTCAATAAAGTAAAAAAGAAATGAAGGAAAAAGACAAAATAGCAGGATTTAATTTGAGAAACATGACCTGATTTCATTTTTGGATTAAAATGGCAATAATACTAAAACCACAAGGATCCAGATGCAAAAGGTTTAAGTTTTGAACTAAAGTGGCAAAAGTAACCAAACCTCATGGACCAAAATGGCAGTTTACTCTTTAATTTAATTAACAGGTAAATTACAATTTTCGTCCTTTATGTTTGTAGCGGGTTGCAATAGATACCCTTTAACTTTAATAATTACTGTCACAATCCTTTAATTGGAAAACCTATTACACATTTCGTCCTTTACCACTAACCAAGTTAAAAATTTAAGTTAAATCTATTCACTTAAGGGTATTCAAGTCATTTCACGCTTTTATTTTAATCTCTCTAAATTAAAACAACCACCACCATCGCCGGTTACAACCACCACCAGCACCCGGCCGGTTACAATCAGCACCCCGCCGCCAATCACCACCATCTGCCGCCAACCATCACCACCACTCCCTTCTCTTTTAGATCACTAGAACCACCCAAATCGAAACCATCAAATCTAACCCATACTTTATGTCTGCCAATTGTAAATTGTTACATCAGACTTTGAAGGAATCAAAGGTGGAGAATATACCCCTAATTATTATCATTATTAGAAACCATCGGCTGAATGGTTTTCCATCCAAGTCTTCAACACATCTTATCTCTTTTTTACTTCTCCACTTTATTCTTCATTAACCCTCAAAACTTCAGTCATCTTCCACATTTGAAAGCCTACACCTTCAAGCCTTCAAGCAAACAAATCAATAAGACTAATAAACACACTTAACTGAAAATTTGGTGGTGGCAGATTTGGTGACATACTTGTACTTTCTGCATCTCAGCTTATACATACCCTTCTCTCTATATCAGAGCTAAGAGAGAGAGAGAGAGAGCTGAAACCCCTCTCTCTATACATCTGGAATCATTGCAATAGATGATGGCAGATGAAGCCGGAGTATACGACAACCATGAAGAGCATCTCCTCCCGGCGACTCGCAATATTCGTCGATCTTAGAGCTCCGATTTGGGTTTCTGCGAAAGAGGGAAATGGGTTTCATAAGGGGTAACCTAAGAACACCTGTCAACTTATACATATCCCTCTCTCTCTGTATCTTAGTTTGTACTTCCGATTTGGTTTCCTGCATCTTAGAGGATCTCACTATATACCCGATTTGGTTGTGGTGGGGTTTAGTTGAAGAGAGATATTGATGACTGTCTCGTAAGGGTCATGCAAAAACCTAATTAAACTAAGTAGATAGTGTAAGTATGGTATCGTATCCAAGGGAAATATGTGGTTAGTGTTTAACTAAATTATCTAATTAACTACTACTAATCTAGATTTGGGGGTTTTGATTAATTTGAAAGAAACTAAAAAAACTAACTACGAGAAAAGATATCAGATTTATAAAACGTAACTTCCTCCAAACTTCAGGTTCTAGGTTTCACAAAACTCAGTTTACTCAGTTAATTGGCCATCACATAGACATGATGCTGGAAAGTTGATTAATTTAATTTGGTAATCAAAATAGGTCTTTGTCACCAGATCTTTTACAGTTTGATTAACCCTATTTACTAGTGTGAGTCAACCTACTCTATGTCACCTAACAAGTTACTAGGTTTTGTCATCAACCGAACAAGTTGTAAAGTAAAAACTCAAAACACATGCAAATAGTTCAAATAAACCAACACATCAATGTATTCATACAACGTTGTCAAAGTCAAAAATACATCTAAACCTGAGTTTAAACTGAATAAAGTAAAAACCTAACTGAACCGTCCGCCCGGAGGAAGCCACGAGAGAGCCTAGCCGCTCATAGTCATCGCGTTCAAAACTGTATGCAAACTGCCTCTATCTTGCGTCCCTTTATTCACGTATGACGGTTGCCGAATCCCTCTGTAATCCCCCAAACTGCCGTCTTTTATGATGGTGATGAAGAAGTCCCACCAGCCCAATATGTGTGGATCCTCCTGATTTATATTGTGATAAGAAAATATAATGTCCATCACAAGTCCATGATCTCAGCCCACTCCCTCTAGTCCACGTGAGTGTGTATAGCTTGAAAATCGTGGGCCCTGGCTGCCGTGATGATTGATAATGTTGTTAACAATTTGAGTAAATTGTCATTTTAGTCCCTAAGTTTTGTCCAAATTTGCCATTTTAGTCCAAATAGTTTTTTTTTTGCCTCTGGGTCCCTAACTTTTACATTTTGTTGCCATTTTAATCATTTTCTCTAACTCCATCCAAAAACCCAGTTTGAAACAGGGGTATTTTAGGGATTTCCTTAAAAAATGTTTTCAGTTGCCATTTTGATCCAATTCCAAAAAATCAAAAAAAATTCAAAAAAATCAAAAAAATTCCAAAAAATTCGAAAAAATCTAAAAATAAAAAAAATTCTAAAAAATTTAAAAATCATAAAAATTATAAAAAATCATAAAAATTCTAAAACATCAAAAAAATTCAAAAAAAATCCAAAAATCATTAAATGTTTCGGCACGAACCGTTTCGACCCATACCGTTTCGAGCCGAACCGTTTCGACCCGTACCGTTTCGACCCGTACCGTTTCGAGCCGAACCGTTTCGACGCGAACCGTTTCGACGCGAAGCGTTTCGACCCGTACCGTTTCGACGCGAACCGTTTCGAACCGAACCGTTTCGACGCGAACCGTTTCGACCCGTACCGTATCGAACCAAACCGTTTCGACGCGAACCGTTTCGAACCGAACCGTTTCGACGCGAACCGTTTCGACGCGAACCGTTTCGAACCGAACCGTTTCGACGCGAACCGTTTCGACGCGAACCGTTTTGAGCCGAACCGTTTCGACACGAACCGTTTCGAGCCGAACCGTTTCGACGCGAACCGTTTCGACGCGAAGCGTTTCGACCCGAACCGTTTCGAACCGAACCGTTTCGACGCGAACCGTTTCGACCCGTACCGTATCGAACCGTACCGTTTCGACGCGAACCGTTTCGAACCGAACCGTTTCGACGCGAACCGTTTCGACGCGAACCGTTTCGAACCGAACCGTTTCGACGCGAACCGTTTCGACGCGAACCGTTTTGAGCCGAACCGTTTCGACACGAACCGTTTCGACACGAACCGTTTCAACCCGTACTGTTTTGAACCCGAACCGTTTCGACCCGAACCGTTTCGACGCGAACCGTTTCGAACCGTACCGTTTCGACCCGTACCGTATCGAACCGAACCGTTTTGACGCGAACCGTTTCGAGCCGAACCGTTTCGACACGAACCGTTTCGACCAGTCATGTTTCGAACCCGAACCGTTTCGAACCCGAACCGTTTCGAACCCGAACCGTTTCGAACCGAACCGTTTCGACGCGACGCGTTTCGACCAGTACCGTTTCGAACCGTACCGTTTCGACGCGAACCGTTTCGAACCGAACCATTTCGATACGGTACGGGCTCGAAACGGTTCGGGTTCGATACGGTACGGGTCGATACGGTACGGTTTGGGTTCGATACGGCACGGGCTCGAAACGGTTCGCGTCGAAACGGTTCGGCTCGAAACGGTTCGGGTTCGATACGGTACGGGCTCGAAACGGTTCGCGTCGAAACGGTTCGGCTCGAAACGGTTCGGGTTCGAAACGGTACGGGTCGAAACGGTTCGGCTCGAAACGGTTCGGGTTCGATACGGTACGGGCTCGAAACGGTTCGCGTCGAAACGGTTCGCGTCGAAACAGTTCGGCTCGAAACGGTTCGGGTTCGAAACGGTACGGGTCGAAACGGTTCGTGCCGAAACATTTAATGATTTTTGGATTTTTTAGAATTTTTTTGATTTTTTAGAATTTTTATGATTTTTTAGAATTTTTTTGATTTTTAGATTTTTTTTGAATTTTTTAGAATTTTTATGATTTTTTAGAATTTTTTTTATTTTTAGATTTTTTTGAATTTTTTGGAATTGGATCAAAATGGCAACTGAAAACATTTTTTAAGGAAATCCCCAAAAAACCCCTATTACAAACTGGGTTTTTGGATGGAGTTAGACAAAATGATCAAAATGGCAACAAAATGTAAAAGTCAGGGACCCAGAGGCAAAAAAAAAATCTATTTGAACTAAAATGACAAATTTGGACAAAACTCAGGGACTAAAATGGCAATTTACTCTATCAATTTGTTGTTGACTTTTGTCCTTCACGTGCATATATCACCCCCAAAAAGTGATTGATGGTAACTTTTATATTTGATTTCCCAAAATAATAATAATACTCCTCCTAATGGCTGCCCACTATCATGATATCATCCAAGAGATGTCATCAAAATTATGTGTGTAAGCTTGATGGATTTTTTTTTCTTTTCATGTCTTGTATTAACCCGTCAAACCCGCTTTCAGTTTGTTTTCTTTCATTAAACATCTTTAGAGCACCTGTTACACACAAAACACCCATACACTATAAATATATAATACTTAATAATTAATATACTCAACACGCTAAAAACCGACACGAACTAATATAAAATATGACTTATTTTGACCCGACATCACATCCCCACACTTATCTTTTTTCGTCCTGAAAAAATTATCTGCAATGGAATCACAATCAGAAACATTGGCATTCAATATATTCAATTATTTTATTAAAAAGTCAAACCACGTTAACCAGGATTGCAGGTATACGGTCCACTTAAACCCAACCGCCAACTTCTAAGCCCTTATTCACTATTCATTTAAGTTCAAGTAATTTATAGTTATCTATGGATCTCACATTCAAAATACTACAACGCCACCTAATCCCGTTTCAAGCTTATGAGATTAAAATATATCAAATCTACCGTCTTATATAAAAAACCCTTATGCTATTCCGATTAAATTTAGGATGGATAAATGGACGATGTTGCGAGCTTTACATGCTTTTGCTTATGATCAGTTTAGCGGACATACGCCACACGAGTCACCATCCCCATGGTTAATGCCATAAACTTCACATATTTTTTATAACTCCACCTAGAGGGTATGTACCGCATGAGTCGCTATCCCCGCGACAATACCATAGGCTTCGTTTTTTCCTTTTTTTTTCTTCAACATATAGCTCAAATGGATTGATGGAATGTTTTTTCTTTGGGCGCCACTGTAACACCCCGTGTTTTCACAAGTGAAAGTCAAAGTCAACGACCGATTTCGCGCAACTCGACTCGTAGAAATGTTTTTATTTTATTTATATTATGTGGAGTAAGTGTTGTTAATAACAATAATCGAATCATGTTAACCGTATTTCAATCGACTCGTGACTGCAATTCGTAAGAAGTAACAATGCGATAAAGTTAATCGACTAATAATCAAGCTATATCAATCGAATCGACATCAAATCGTAACTCGAGCTATGTATTTTACTTGCCATTTATACGTGTGTGTGTGCCTTACGTGTTACCTGTGCATGTTATTTATGTTTGTTGTGATAATCAAGCGAACTCAAGCGAACTCAATCGAACTCGAAGTCTAACCCGAATGTAAACGAACCCGAACCCGAATTTCGAGTCGAACCATATACGAAGTAGTTGGGACCGAAACTAATTTGACTAGGAAACCCTATCGAATCGCTCGCAATCGAAACCGAAGCGTCATCGCACCCGAACGCGAAATTCAGCCGACATCCGGACGGATGGTCCATCCGCACGGATTGACAATCCGCACGGATTGCCAGTCCGCACGGATGACCAGTCGGCACGGATAACCCAATCCGGGTAACGTGCTATCCGCACGGCTCACCCTTTCCCCTTTTAGCATCCTATAAATACACGGGTCACTCTCCAACTTTTCCACTTTTGGCAAGTGACATCCGAACCACACGTATTCTTCACCTTTTCTCAGATTTATCTCAATCCAGGTAAGATCTTGCTCTAATTCTTGTACATTCTTGATCACTACACGATTCTACACCTTTCTATCTTTCAAATCTCCACTTTCGACCGTGAAACCATCAAGATTTGAGGTATTCTCGGGTGACGTCATCATGAAGTTCTTATGAACTTCAAGCTTGACCTCATTCCACCAAGAATAACTCAGATCTGAACGGTTTCCACAAGATTTCACAACAACTTCACCTAAATCTAAACTTTTCTAAGGATAAAAGAGTTGAAAGAAACAAACCTAAGTTCTCTCCTCCTTTTACCCTTAAAATCGGTACGAATCTGATCAGTTCTAGTCTCTACTCGATAATAGTGATGCACTAGTCCTAGATCTGGAATCCTACCCACCAGACACCTGATTTCGGGGCCAACCAGAATGACCGTTCTGAGTCGCCGACAGGCCAAGTTAGGGTGGTTCCTGACCGGTCTAGTCATGCGGGTGAGAATACAATTCCAAGTGGTTGCCACGTAATCAGAACGTCTCGATAAGCGACAACAGAGACCAAGATGTAACACCCGGTCTTATTATTCAAGGTTTAACATAAATTTTGACCCGTTTACACGTTTATCAAACAAACATACTTGTTTGACCTTTATATCACGTACACTACTTCAAATTAAGGTTATTTACCATATTAGGTTATAATCACAGGTTTATTACACAATTTAAACCCGTTTTCACTCGTATGCTTATTTTGACCCATAATCCCTCTTTTAACCTATGATTTTGTTTGAAAAGTCATTAAGCTTTCCAAATACAATGTTCCTTACCTAAAACATTTGGTTTACTTATCAAGTAACCAAATGTTCACTTTGACTACTTTTAACACTCTTTGAACCACATGTTCTAAATGAGGGTTACCCTTTTTCACATACCTGGCGCAGATCAATATATTGACCCGTTTTTAATACCTTGCTTTTATAACCGCTAATTCATAGCGTTGCTAATACCCATTTGACATTTACACCTGAAATAATATAACTCGACCAAAATCATTAGTCGTTATTGTCAAAGGGTGATATCTTCACCTTTTGACCCATTTAGTCTAAGTGACCGATTATGTTGACGAGATGATATTTATTACCATCTCATCTACATGACTCGCTCCGGTTTACATCGTGCGGTCATTTCACTTATTAATCATTTCTTAACACTTTTTAGCCTATCATGGTGTAACGACTCTCATCAAAAGTCATAATTATTAAATTAATTTGACTACTAGGAAACCCTAATTGAGACACCCAAGTAATTCTGTGCAAACCCTTAAATTTTCATAATTTTCAGAATCAGGATTAGGGCCCCTAAAACTCAGGGGGGGTATTTCCTAGTTAACGATTATCCAAATTACGTGCTGTCCAAGTTGAATTTTCAGAAAGTGTTGACTAAGCCGAGCTAGTCCCACACGCGGCAACCCTATAAGTAATTACGTGTCCCTTTACGGACCGTAAGGGTTGAGCCTTACGGACCGTAAGGGTAGGCAGTAGCAAGTCAGCAAAGCTAGTCCCTAAGGTGGCAGACCTATAAAGATTCCCTAACCTTTACGGACCGTAAAGGTTAATGCTTACAGTCCGTAAGGCTGGCCAATTTCATGTATAAATAGCCGACATTGGCACTTGCTTTCTGGACATTTTACGACGAAAGAATTCTCAATTATACACCGAGTTTTCTGCTGTATACTTCAATTAACACACACATGCACTAAATTGAAGCTGCAATCAGGGTATTAGCACAATCGCTGCTACGATTCATTGTCCGATTGATCTAAATATCCAATGAATGTTTAAGTGCCGCCCACATTAGGGTTATACTTTATCGTTCGTCATTAATTTGACGGATCATCGTTAATTCGATGGGTAAAGTATTATACTTTGTCGTTCGTTGTTAATTCAACGGATCATCGTTAATTCGATGGATGAAGTATTGCACTTTGTCGTTCGTTGTGAGAATTTGATCTCGTGAGTTATCGTAAATGCTGGATTGATTACTAACCCCAAATTGTGTGCTTGTTATTGAAATTAGGATAAAAGGCTAATCAGTAGGCTAGGCTCTGCCCGTATAAATCTGCAATGTGAGTCATTCTCCTTTTCTCACAGTTTGTGAGTCATTCTCTTTTTATCAAATATTTTACAATACCTCAAATTATTTTCAAGGTTATAATTACAGGGACTAAGTCGTGGATATCTTGAATTACTGGTTAGTGGGGTATTGTGCACATTACTAATTGTCTCCCAGTTAGGTTCATTGACCTACTCGGGATAATCACTGTTAGGTTCATTGACCTACAGGGATAATCGTCACTATTTAGGTTCATTAATCTAAATAGTGGTATGACCATCGTCACCATTGTGACATGTCACCATTGTGACAGAATGCCAGATAAAAATAAGATAGAAGCCGTTGTAATCGCTCTTATGCTGTAATTAATAACTATGCATCATTATGCAAAATAGAATGATTCACTCAGTATTTCCCGCTGACAAAACCTTTTTCAAACATGTTTCAGGTGATCTGTTGAAAATCAGGAAAAGTGCTGGGGAGCATTTCAAGCTTAAGATAGTGGCTCATTATAAAATAAAGCAATAAGTTTTGTAACATAACGATTTCCTAGAAAAATCATACTATTGTAAATTATCGGGGTTTTATCCCGAATTGTGAAATAAAATAATCGGGGAAAAATTTTAGCTTTAAACGATCCTGTTTCCGCTGTTAAACTCAATTAAATCAATACCGCAGTATTTTCTGCCGCGGCTCCTGAAACGGGTCAAACCAGGTCGTGGGCCGTGACAGGAAAAGGTGGTATCAGAGCCACTGGGTTAAGCTAATTAAGTATTTAGAAATACTTAATTTTTCCTGATTACTATTATATGATTATGTGTTTTATTAACTGGCTATTTGTTAATTTTAATATGGGCATATTTTTATATATATTGTAATATTTGTTGCTCTATCATCGTTAATCGAAAAATATTATATATAAATTTATTTGATTAATATATGGAATTACCTAATATAGTATTACTATATTGTGGTAAAGAAATTATATTTTTATATTTGAAGTATACTCTTATTTAAAAATTTTGTTTAAGTTATTTATTATTAATAATTTTATTAATAGTAATAGTATTAAGATTATTTTTAAATACTAGGGTTATTATCAAAGGCAGATATTGGATAACCTAGCCTTAGTTAGGCATGGACTGATCACCTATGCTTAAACACGGCAGCACTAACCAATATCCACCATGATAATAACTAGTTAATATATATAAATTAAGTCATCATACTTATTTAGTATATAGATTTTTATATGTTAATCACTGTAAATAGTAAATATAAATCTTTAAATACTCTGATTTAAAATTTAGTATTTTTATCTACAGTCTAGAAAATTTATAAATAAATTACAAATAAAACCTAGTATGTTTTAATTTGTATTTGTTTTGGTAGTATGAAATACTATTTAAAAAGTTGTTCTATAAAATTTTGTTATGATTAGTAATTATGTGTATTTTAAACAGCATGAGTGATCTGTCGGAAGCCCTTCAGAATTTAAATCTCTATCCAGTAAGAATCGAAGTTTCCAGAGATTTCAATAGGTATATACCAGATATAGAAGAACCTATAGAATTCAATGCTTTACCTTTCGAGAAACCTAAGCCTAAGAAAATGGAAATTGGGGAAAGTTCTAAGCAAATGGAGGGATTACCATCTCAAGAAGAATTAGATTTTATAATGGCAACCGATGATACTATTGAGCTTGTTAATGAAAATAATTTTATGAACATAGAACCATCTATTCCAAATTCTTCAAATCACTGGAATATAGACGAATGGTTGGATAATGAAATACTGTTACAAAACCATCCCTATAGGCTTTTTCCTAAGTACAATCCAGAACCTTTACCAAATTTACCAATAAGTAACGAGAATAGGACCGAACTCCATCATTTTGACAACATGGATGCTGGGAATAGGATCCAAGAGACTTTGGGACAAATCTCCTGGAAATAAGATGAGAAGAAACGCCGTTACTAGAACATCATCTGATAAAGGATAGGGGATTATGAAACGGTGGTTGTGTAATAGTAATCGTAAAATCAGTATGTGTAAAATAAATAATAAAACGGGTGTATATAGAAACATGATATAAGGAAATATTAGAAAAGTTACAATTTTGTTTGTATATTCGTTTATGTGATTATGTGCAACTAAATTGTGACATTGAATTATTTCCTTTATACTAATTATATATCTATAAAATAGATATCAGATGGAAAACGCTAATAATGAACCAGTTAATGAGGGTAATCAATCTGAGCAACAATCAGGGAATCAATATGTGACTAGGCAAGATATAGAAAATATCATTGCTCAAGAGATAGCCAACACTATTCCAGGAATAGTTGCTCAAGGGATAGCCAATGCTATTCCAGCAATCATTGCTGCTGTTAAAAATCCAATCGAACCGCAACAAGTTGTTCCTAGCAAACGTATTTCTGAAAATAATTTCAGTAATAGCGTAAATGGAGATAGTAATCATGTTAATCATTATAATGAACCACGGCAAGCTCCGCTCCCTAAGAAAAGGAAAGTTGCAACGCCTGGTTGCACTTACAAAGAATTTCTTGCTTGTAAACCCACTGAGTTTGCAGGCAATGAAGGAGCGACTGCAGCACTGCGTTGGTTAGAGAAAACCGAGGCAGTAGTTGCCATAAGTAAATGTGCTCAGAATGATCAGGTCATGTATGCATCAAATCTTTTCAAAGAAGTGGCGCTAGAATGGTGGAATACGATGTTACAGGCAAAAGGAAGAAGGATGGCATATGCTATGAACTGGGAAGAATTTAAGAGTCTTGTAGAAAGAAAATTTTGTCCCGAGTATGAAAAAGATCAAATGGCAAATAAGTTTCTAACTCACCGGATGATAGATATAGATTGTCGAAGGTATACTACGACATTCTTCGAATATGCTAGAGTGGTACCAACCCTGGCTTCGCCAGAACCGGTACTTATTTCTCGTTATATTTGGGGATTGATTTCTGAGATCCGTAATATCGTCAAAGCTGCGAAACCTCGCACAATTGATGATGCAGTAGAATTAGCCAATACTATGACTGACGAGCTAGTACGGACAAGAGAAGAAAATAGAAGGAAGGAAGTAGCCCAAAAGATTACCAAAGAATTCAGTTCGGGTAACCATAACAATTTCAAGAAAGGAAGAAATGGGCAATCTTCTACTAGTCCATTTTGCAATTTCTGCAAAAGGAAGCATTTTGGAAGATGCAAAGGATATTGCAATTTTTGCAAGATTCCAGGTCATCAAGAAGAAGATTGTAGGAGGAAGAAATTTTCAGTTTGCTACAACTGTGGAGAAACTGGACATCTTAGGCCAAATTGTCCAAAACTGAATAAACCATTTGACAATCAAGCCAAACCAGCAGAAGGAGCAAAAAGGAATGCGAGAGCCTTCCAGCTGACTACTCAAGAAGCCGAGATGATTCCAGGTGTGATAGCCGGTATGTTCTTAGCTTACAACGTTTACACAAAAGTATTATTTGACTCTGGTGCAAACCAAAGTTTTATAAAATACTTTACTCTGCCAAACTCTTAACTTACCATTAACCAGCATTAGATAGATTTCTATATTAGAAACGGCAGATGGAAATTCAGTTAGAATAAATAAGGTTATGCAGAACATAGAAATAAGTTATAAGTTTTCTGCAATCCTATTATCTATGAAATTAGTTGAATTCAATGTTGTGATCATTATCTGTGATCAGAATTTCTTAGAAATTCAATCAACCTTCGGAGAAGTAATTATGATCACAAGAGATAAACCATGTAAGTCTATAAAGTTCATATCAGTAATGGAAATTGCTAATTATGAACGAAGGCAAAGGAATAGTATATATGATTTTAAATATCATTAATACTAAAGATACAGAATTTAAGGAAATCTCTGTAAATTCCGAATACCCAGATGTATTTCCAGAAGATTTACCTGGATTATATGAAGATAGAATTTAGGATTTATCAATTTCAGGAATTTTTACCAATAAGCCAGGAAACCTTATCGGTTAACACAATATTGGTTGTTAAGAAAAAGAAAAGCTGTATTCCAAAATTTTTGAAGAATAAATTTTGGCTGAAGTGCAATTTTCGGTCATATGGTGAATCATGAAGGGATTCACTTATATCTTACTAAGCTAGCAGTAATTACCAAATGGAAGATTCTGTAAACCGCAATGGAAATTAGGAATTTTGTAGGTTTAGTAATATAAACAGTTTATTAAGGAAATTTGAAAATAGTTATACCATTAAACTAGTTAACCTGTAAAACGGTTAAGTTTGATTAGAGAAGAAGAAGTTTTTAGGATATAAAAACAAAAATCCTAGCCTTATCAAAAGGAACAGAAGATTTTGAAGTATACGGTAATGCTTCAAAGCTAGGGTTTGGATATTCCTTAATGCAACGCAAAAAGGTAATTGCGTATGCCTCAAGCCAATTGAAAAGTCCGAAGAAAACTATACCACTCAAGAGTTAGAATTTAGTGCCATAATTTTTGCCTAAAAATTTGGAGATATTATCTGTATGGAAGTAAGGATACTATCTATACAGATTATAAGAAGTTAAGATATATATATATTTTTGGGCAAAAAAAAAAAAGAATTTGAGGCGAAGGAGATGGATGAAAATCCTAAGTGACTACAATTGTGATATTCAGTATCACAAAGGAAAAGCTGAAAACGGCAAGAGATAGTCATAAGAATTATGCAGATAATAGATAAAAGTCGTTGGAGTTCGAGTTGGAGACAAAATACTATGAAAAGTATCTCCTTGGAAAGGAGTGGTTAGATTTGGTAAGAAAGGAAATCTAAGACCAAATTATGTAGGATTATTTCCAGTAAATTCCACATATTGGATCAGTTATTTATAGTTTACAACTACCAGGAAGGTTAGTTGGAATACATGATATATTTTATATATCTAATCTCAAGAAATGTCTATCAGACGAATCTTTGATAGTACCTTTCTAAGATATAAAGGTAAACAAATAAGTGTTAAGTAAAGTAGGATTCAAAGACAGGATCCTAATATACGTGGGAACTGGAATCCAAAAGAAAGAGAATGTATCAATTATTCCAGTAAATCTCGAGGACGAGATTTTTATTAAGTTGGGGAGAATGTAACGACTCTCATCAAAAGTCATAATTATTAAATTAATTTGACTACTAGGAAACCCTAATTGAGACACCCAAGTAATTCTGTGCAAACCCTAAAATTTTCATAATTTTCAGAATCAGGATAAGGGCCCCTAAAACTCAGGGGGGGTATTTCCTAGTTAACGATTATCCAAATTACGTGCTGTCCAAGTTGAATTTTCAGAAAGTGTTGACTCAGCCGAGCTAGTCCCACACGCGGCAACCCTATAAGTAATTACGTGTCCCTTTACGGACCGTAAGGGTTGAGCCTTACGGACCGTAAGGGTAGGCAGTAGCAAGTCAGCAAAGCTAGTCCCTAAGGTGGCAGACCTATAAAGATTCCCTAACCTTTACGGACCGTAAAGGTTAATGCTTACGGTCCGTAAGGCTGGCCAATTTCATGTATAAATAGCCGACATTGGCACTTGCTTTCTGGACATTTTACGACGAAAGAATTCTCTATTATACACCGAGTTTTCTGCTGTATACTTCAATTAACACACACATGCACTAAATTGAAGCTGCAATCAGGGTATTAGCACAATCGCTGCTACGATTCATTGTCCGATTGATCTAAATATCCAATGAATGTTTAAGTGCCGCCCACATTAGGGTTATACTTTATCGTTCGTCATTAATTTGACGGATCATCGTTAATTCGATGGGTAAAGTATTATACTTTGTCGTTCGTTGTTAATTCAACGGATCATCGTTAATTCGATGGATGAAGTATTGCACTTTGTCGTTCGTTGTGAGAATTTGATCTCGTGAGTTATCGTAAATGCTGGATTGATTACTAACCCCAAATTGTGTGCTTGTTATTGAAATTAGGATAAAAGGCTAATCAGTAGGCTAGGCTCTGCCCGTATAAATCTGCAATGTGAGTCATTCTCCTTTTCTCACAGTTTGTGAGTCATTCTCTTTTTATCAAATATTTTACAATACCTCAAATTATTTTCAAGGTTATAATTACAGGGACTAAGTCGTGGATATCTTGAATTACTGGTTAGTGGGGTATTGTGCACATTACTAATTGTCTCCCAGTTAGGTTCATTGACCTACTCGGGATAATCACTGTTAGGTTCATTGACCTACAGGGATAATCGTCACTATTTAGGTTCATTAATCTAAATAGTGGTATGACCATCGTCACCATTGTGACATGTCACCATTGTGACAGAATGCCAGATAAAAATAAGATAGAAGCCGTTGTAATCGCTCTTATGCTGTAATTAATAACTATGCATCATTATGCAAAATAGAATGATTCACTCAGTATTTCCCGCTGACAAAACCTTTTTCAAACATGTTTCAGGTGATCTGTTGAAAATCAGGAAAAGTGATGGGGAGCATTTCAAGCTTAAGATAGTGGCTCATTATAAAATAAAGCAATAAGTTTTGTAACATAACGATTTCCTAGAAAAATCATACTATTGTAAATTATCGGGGTTTTATCCCGAATTGTGAAATAAAATAATCGGGGAAAATTTTTATCTTTAAACGATTCTGTTTCCGCTGTTAAACTCAATTAAATCAATACCGCAGTATTTTCTGCCGCGGCTCCTGAAACGGGTCAAACCGGGTCGTGGGCCGTGACACATGGTTTATGTTTTACTGTGTCTTTCAAAACCAATAGTTATGGTCAACGCATGACCAATTTACCGATTTAACTCCTTTTAACCATCCACATGGTTTCTTGTCATGCTCGACTACTTTGTTCCGTACGTTTACACGCCGGAACATCATACCTCAATTATGTATTTATCTCATTCATAACTAATACGATAAGAGAATATTCTAACATATAAGACTAGTGTAACCTATACTTACCTTGCATCCATGCCACGCCTTTCTTTCCGTACGCGCTCCGTTTGACCCGCTTCATCCACAAGCTTCCACCTAGCTTGTTAGGCGTCAAACTATCATCATTCACAAGGTGGTTAGATTAGTCATTAACAAATACGACTATTCCACCTTACGTATTTTCTATGTCGAAATCATTATTCGACTTCGTCATTAGTAAATTTTAACTTTCTACTAGTTAACTACCTCTAATCATATGATACGTGAAATTAACTAAAATCTACATTATGATTAGATTCCGTATTATCACGTATCACCCCTAATTAAATAAATTAGGAAATTACGTGTTTCATTCATAGTTTCAACATATGAACTTTGTGGGCATAATTTATAACATCAACAATCAAGTTTCGTATCACTGAAAATAGGCTGTTTTTGGTGACCTGTTTAACCTGTTTACAAGTCTTCAAAAATTATGATTTTTTTATGTGGTGTACCACCCGAAGGGTTAGACCTTGTGTTAAAATTTCAAGATCTAACTCTTTACCAAAAACTCGTAAAAATTCATTTACTAAGCTGCAATCAGATTCGTCACTTCTGACTGCAGCTTACGGAAAAGTTCATATAAAATTCCTCATTTATCCGATTGACGAAATTCAATTGGAGATTTTTGGAATCACTTAATACTTTCTACAGTAAGAATTTGAGATCATAACTAAATTCCTAAATTGAGTTATGACATTCGTAATGGGCTGCAGATTCTGCCAGAAAACACAGCTTGAACCTTTGATACGGAAAAATTCATAAAACGCTCAATTTTCGTCGAAAAAATGCGATTCCAGTGGGGTTTTAAAGATATTTCCTGGAATTACATTTTAGGCTCAAGAAACACATGTTTTTACCACGTTTTATCCAGGTTACAGCCAATACAAGTTGGCTGTAAATTCTGATCAAGAACCGTTTGAATTCAGCTTTCAAATTAAGCATGTTCTTGACATCATAACACTATTTCTTTAGCGATCAAAACCCTAAGAACATCTTATACCTCAATTTAGCATCAACAAAATCTGAATTTACTTGAGCTAAGCATGATTTCAATCTATACTTGTCTAGGGTTTACTCCTAGGCATTTAAATGTTCCTATTTCATCTACATATCATACATGCATCATCAAATTTCAGATTTCCCAATTTCATGAGAATTTCAAACAGAGAATTAACATCAAATTTTACATACCTTACAACCCTCTTGCAATGGGGATCACTAATCCGATCTCAGATTTCGATTTTAACAACATTGGCCCCTCTAATTTGGTTAGTTAATTAAGTAGGGCACAACCTACTTATTTCTAACAATATTCCCCACTTTTTAACTAGGTTAAACATTCCTAATTAAATTAGTGGGTTTTGGGAATCTATGACTAAGTTTAGTTTTAAGTCCCGTTAACTCGGGCCTTCAACAAACTTTGTTTCCTCAAAGTATTTATCCTCCTTAAATCTTTTATTCACTTTTTATTTAATATTAGGAGTATTTATTTAAATCCTAATATTTACCGGGTTACTTTTACCGCTAACGGTATTTTACCCGTCATCTAGTTTTAATGTGGTTTGATTACCAAACCCGTTTTCGGGGTGTTACAAGTCTACCCCCCTTAGAGAGGTTTCGTCCTCGAAACCTTTTCTTACATAATTTATTGAGTTTAAACTCAATGTATTTGCTCTCGATAATCAATTGAGCATTGCTCATATCTTAACCAATTGTTAGTATTACCAGAAAAGTATGGTAATATCTTTTTGGTTATTAATCATCTACGTATCTTTTATGACATAATGCAACTTGAAGTAACGTAATCTCGTTATTTCCACTAGTTTAATTAACTTAGCAATATTCATCACTTGGTTCTAATATTCGTCACTCGGCTCTAATGTGATTATACTTCACATTACATTTCTTGACCGTGATCATGTCACGTCATGCCAAATTTTACATCAACTTTCTATCTTCAGAATTATCACTTTTCGAACATTTCGTCTTGCACCTATCAGTGTCAAGACTTATATCTTTCATGTTTACTGTTTATACGTCTATCATAATTCATTCATTTTCATCATCATTTTTTTTTGTAGAAATGTCATTTCTTATCAAAACTGAAGTTTTAGTTTAGCGTCTTCTCTTCAACCTTTGTCAATTATCCATACCGGGATATTGACAGTCTAAAATTTATTCTTTTATTTTTTTTTCAGTCTTTGTCTTATGCGAGGATTCTCCATTTATTCCCTCACTTTGTCTTATTAACCCCTAGGTTTTATCACTTAGTCTATGGGCTATTTTATTAGACCTTCACCTCTTTAAGGCGAGATCCTTATAATCTATTTCTTTCTAATCATGACCCGTGGGTCGTTTTAGTCCCGTAGATCTTTCATTTGTTTATAACCATAAAGGTTATGTTGATCCCGTAGATCACTCCTTACTCATGTCATTCTTAAAATACATGTTTGGTGTCAAGGCACCCTGCTTTTGTTCGAAGAATCGTTTGGTTTCAAGCTTAGGTCCCGCTAACCTTAATTGTAGTTTCATGGCTATAATTTTTTTCTTTCGGACAATTGTCCGATTTTTATGACTTCTCACCCTTATCCAGTTCACATACATTCGAATTTGATTATGTCCCCTTACCGGGCTCATTATTCTTTTGCTTTTAACGCTACCATTATCCCGCTTGCGTTTACTCATGTCGTCCGACATGATATTATATTCGACCCGTTCAACTTTAAAATAGCTGAACATAATTTATTCAAAATTTCTATTTACATCATCTTGTCGTCTTTTAGTCATGACTTAAAATCCAAGTCTTTTAATTTTCTACCCGAGTTCCCGTTTCTCGGTCTATGCATGTGTTTAAATCCTTACCCACCAACCGGGTGTTTTACCGAAGTTGTTATTATTGCACCCCTCCCGGTATGCATTAAGACTTCGCTTCACTTTTATATTCCGTCTTTGCCCTCAAGTTTGACGTTTTACAAAAACGGTCTGTTAAGAGGCATATTTGCGTTTTCCGGGTTCGAGTGTAAGTACACTCCCTCCCAATACTTGTCTAAATCATTTTACATGCTTGCGTTTTCTGGGTTCGAGTGTAAGTACACTCCCTCCCAATACTTGTCTAAATCATTTTACATGCTTGCGTTTTCTGGGTTCGAGTGTAAGTACACTCCCTCCCAATACTTGTCTAAATCATTTTACATGTTTGCGTTTTCTGGGTTCAAGTGTAAGTACACTCCCTCCCAATACTTGTCTAAATCATTTTACATGCTTGCGTTTTCTGGGTTCGAGTGTAAGTACACTCCCTCCCAATACTTGTCTAAATCATTTTACATGCTTCTTTGTCCCTTCACTCGGGCTCATTATCCTAATGTAATACGCTTCCGTCACTCGGTTGTGCGTTTACATTATTATCAAATATCTTACTCATTTGATTCATTTGGGTACTTTTAAACTAGTCCCATATACCCCGCCCTTACTACATCGGATGTAAATGTGTCCGCTATAAGAAACTCGTGGTATCATATGCCACTACTTACTTGGCCAGAGTAAGCGATTAACACATGACATACACGACCTTCCTATAGTTTTCACATCACGCCCTATGTAAGTACTCTATTTAGTTTTCTTGGAAATGATATCCTGGATATGTATTTCTATTCAGGTTTTCCAAGTTTCTAATTTACCTATGCAACAATCATTCTCTACTTTGTTTATTGCATTTTACTATTTGTGTGATTATATTTAAAAGCGTGCACCTGGTATTGCTTGCCTTAACGGGCTTTCTTGCCATTACTTATTTGCAATCGTTACGCGATTTAGGTCCTTGATGATTATGCTCTCCTTGCCATATCTCGGACCGTTCCATCATTATATCCACAATTCGTTTGACTCTCGTCGTCTTCAAACGCGAGTGTCCTTCAATTAAAACATTCACAAAAGTTAGTAACGTCAACTTTAATAATCGCCCGCATTATAATACAAGGCTTTTTCTACTATACGCGTCAACGCACGTATTTTCGTCAACTATATCAATCATTTTAATCGGGGCAACGTGTATCACACGATAACCCTATGTGTTGTTTACAAAACTTTAGCATACATGTACTTACCGGATTTGCGATCAAGCATCGAACCGAACACTATTCTTTGTCAAGAGCATAAGGTTTAAGTCCAAGCATGGTTCCTCCCCACCATACTCGAATCTCTTAAACCAAGGCTCTGATACCAACTTGTAACACCCGGTCTTATTATTCAAGGTTTAACGTAAATTTTGACCCGTTTACACGTTTATCAAACAAACATACTTGTTTGACCTTTATATCACGTACACTACTTCAAATTAAGGTTATTTACCATATTAGGTTATAATCACAGGTTTATTACACAATTTAAACCCGTTTTCACTCGTATGCTTATTTTGACCCGTAATCCCTCTTTTAACCTATGATTTTGTTTGAAAAGTCATTAAGCTTTCCAAATACAATATTCCTTTCCTAAAACATTTGGTTTACATATCAAGTAACCAAATGTTCACTTTGACTACTTTTAACACTCTTTCAACCACATGTTCTAAATGAGGGTTACCCTTTTTCACATACCTGGCGCAGATCAATATATTGACCCGTTTTTAATACCTTGCTTTTATAACCGCTAATTCATAGCGTTGCTAATACCCATTTGACATTTACACCTGAAATAATATAACTCGACAAAAATCATTAGTCGTTATTGTCAAAGGGTGATATCTTCACCTTTTGACCCATTTGGTCTAAGTGACCGATTATGTTGACGAGATGATATTTATTACCATCTCATCTACATGACTCGCTCCGGTTTACATCGTGCGGTCATTTCACTTATTAATCATTTCTTAACACTTTTTAGCCTATCATGGTTTATGTTTTACTGTGTCTTTCAAAACCAATAGTTATGGTCAACACATGACCAATTTACCGATTTAACTCCTTTTAACCATCCACATGGTTTCTTGTCATGCTCGACTACTTTGTTCCGTACGTTTACACGCCGGAACATCATACCTCAATTATGTATTTATCTCATTCATAACTAATACGATAAGAGAATATTCTAACATATAAGACTAGTGTAAGCTATACTTACCTTGCATCCATGCCACGCCTTTCTTTCCGTACGCGCTCCGTTTGACCCGCTTCATCCACAAGCTTCCACCTAGCTTGTTAGGTGTCAAACTATCATCATTCACAAGGTGGTTAGATTAGTCATTAACAAATACGACTATTCCACCTTACGTATTTTCTATGTCGAAATCATTATTCGACTTCGTCATTAGTAAATTTTAACTTTCTACTAGTTAACTACCTCTAATCATATGATACGTGAAATTAACTAAAATCTACATTATGATTAGATTCCGTATTATCACGTATCACCCCTAATTAAATAAATTAGGAAATTACGTGTTTCATTCATAGTTTCAACATATGAACTTTGTGGGCATAATTTATAACATCAACAATCAAGTTTCGTATCACTGAAAATAGGTTGTTTTTGGTGACCTGTTTAACCTGTTTACAAGTCTTCAAAAATTATGATTTTTTTATGTGGTGTACCACTCGAAGGGTTAGACCTTGTGTTAAAATTTCAAGATCTAACTCTTTACCAAAAACTCGTAAAAATTCATTTACTAAGCTGCAATCAGATTCGTCACTTCTGACTGCAGCTTACGGAAAAATTCATATAAAATTCCTCATTTATCCGATTGACGAAATTCCAATTGGCGATTTTTGGAATCACTTAATAATTTCTACAGTAAGAATTTGAGATCATAACTCAATTCCTAAATTGAGTTATGACATTCGTAATGGGCTGCAGATTCTGCCAGAAAACGCAGCTTGAACCTTTGATACGGAAAAATTCATAAAACGCTCAATTTTCGTCGAAAAAATGCGATTCCAGTGGGGTTTTAAAGATATTTCCTGGAATTACATTTTAGGCTCAAGAAACACATGTTTTTACCAAGTTTTATCCAGGTTACAGCCAATACAAGTTGGCTGTAAATTCTGATCAAGAACCGTTTGAATTCAGCTTTCAAATTAAGCATGTTCTTGACATCATAACACTATTTCTTTAGCGATCAAAACCCTAAGAACATCTTATACCTCAATTTAGCATCAACAAAATCTGAATTTACTTGAGCTAAGCATGATTTCAATCTATACTTGTCTAGGGTTTACTCCTAGGCATTTAAATATTCCTATTTCATCTACATATCATACATGCATCATCAAATTTCAGATTTCCCAATTTCATGAGAATTTCAAACAGAGAATTAACATCAAATTTTACATACCTTACAACCCTCTTGCAATGGGGATCACTAATCCGATCTCAGATTTCGATTTGGAGTAGATTTGCCCCTTCAATTTGATGAATTTGTGAGTGTTAGGGTTTTGAAGAGTGGGGGTCGCCCTTTTCCTTGCTCCTGATCGAACCAGACATCCCAAATGGGGTGTTTGGTTTGTTTTTTTTTTTATTAAATCTAATAATGCAAGTTTCGATTTTAACAACATTGGCCCCTCTAATTTGGTTAGTTAATTAAGTAGGGCACAACCTACTTATTTCTAACAATATTCCCCACTTTTTAACTAGGTTAAACATTCCTAATTAAATTAGTGGGTTTTGGGAATCTATGACTAAGTTTAGTTTTAAGTCCCGTTAACTCGGGCCTTCTACAAACTTTGTTTCCTCAAAGTATTTATCCTCCTTAAATCTTTTATTCACTTTTTATTTAATATTAGGAGTATTTATTTAAATCCTAATATTTACCGGGTTACTTTTACCGCTAACGGTATTTTACCCGTCATCTAGTATTAATGTGGTTTGATTACCAAACCCGTTTTCGGGGTGTTACACAAGAGTAGACGAACAGAACAACCAGAACGAGAAGCTGTCCGCACGGACGATCTGTCCGCACGGACAGGCTATCCGCATGGACAGGATATCCGGACGGGTTGTCACCCGGACGAACTACCCTTGGGACCCACTTTCAAAAGCAAGGTTTGAGTATCGACGAATGGACAATCCGGACGGAAGACCTCTGAATGGATTACTCTTCGGATCATGAGATACTAAAACCTTAAACAAATCCAAACATGTTCATCCGCACGGCCAAGTTGTCCGCACGGACAGACTATCCGGACGGATTGTCCTTGTCCGCGCGAACAGACTGTCCGGACGGATTACCATCCGGACGGACTCCACCAAGCGACTCACCTTTAAGATTGTGTCCGCACGGATTGTTGTCCGCGCGACCGGCTTGAAGGATAGAGAAACTTAGATGTTTTCTAAATGCTACAACGAAAACTTCAAAGCACAAGCCATCATACACAAACACATCCTCAGGAAGAAACAATCCACTCGAACGTTTATCCGCACGAACAACTTGTCCGTACGGATAAGCAATCCGCACGAGCGACTAATCCGCAGGGATTACCATCCGCACGGACAGCCCGCTCGCACGGATAGTCTATCCGGATGAGTCACCATCCGCATGGATTACCATCCGTACGGATAGTTCACTCGCACGGATGACTTCCTCTCACGGATAGTTGACCCGCACGATCAGCCATCCTAACCACACTCACCTTGTACTGTTTTACGCGCCACTTATCGTTACGTTATCGAATCAATTCAGGCTAACCGTACTCGCTGAAAAGCGCTCCCTTCAATCCATAATCGCTGTGAGTATACTCGAACCCTTTTTGCTTTTAGCACTTTTGGGTGTTACATACGTTACGAATATTCAAACTACAACTATCACACTACTCAAGCTATTTTAACGCTAAACCATTAATGCATGTTATACGTGGCTTATGAATGCTTGTTTGTTATGTTTACACATGGAATGCTGTCTACCTGCCTTAGTAACGATAGTACTATAGTTTGGACTCAGCACCCGTTCACACAGGGGTTGTTAAGGACAATTACTTGCATGGATTACGGTGGTAATCATGTATTGCGAACTGCCTCGGGCAGTCAACCCCCAGTCATTGGTATCGATGGATCTATGTCGATAACTAACGTGCTTCATTTCACTATGTGTACGTGCTAGTTATGCGTAAACGAATTCGAACTCTATATGCTATTATCAAACTTGTATGCTCACCTTTACATTATATGTATTGACTTTATATTAACGTATGTGACAGGTGCCTAGGTTGTTTATATGCTTCTCGGGCTGTGATGAAATTGAAGCTAGGAACTGGAGTCCTAGAAACCAACGAATAAATTGTTATGCTTAAATCTGAGTTGTCGAAACATAATATTTGTTTTGATGTTATCTGTAATAACTTGTTTAACTATTTAAGATACGGTACGGGACGTATCATTTAAATTGAATGGTAATGATAGTTGTTATGGAAACTTCTGGACAATCTGTTTCGCTCAGTGCCACGCCCCGATGATTCCGCCATCGGTTGGGGTGTGACAGATTGGTATCAGAGCCATAACTATAGGGAATTAGGCAAGACTCGACCTAGTCCGGGTCGAAGTCTTAGAGACCTAGTCTATAGTTAAGAACCAACAGACCAACTCACGCATATGCGTAAACTCGCCACTATCACTCGCTCTTTTCTACCACTGCACTCGAATTTTCAATTTATGAACAGGTAATGAGGCCGAGAATAGGTGTGAAAACCGCAAACTCTCGACTAAAGTTGCCTAATCAGCTTGCGTTTTAGCTACAAACGAGGAGAATCATACCAAATTAGGAGTGAAATCCATATTTTGATAATAATCTCCTCAAATTTTATCAAAAAATAAGGACAGAAGTTGCAAGATAGGGGTGAAACCCTAACCTTGACGACTCGTCCCGCTTTTATACAAAAACTCCTACCAAAGTTTCGATGGACTCCAACGATCTAAAGACACAATATAACCAATGGGAATTGCGCCAACGCCCAAGAATCGAGGCAAAGGCATAGTCCTGGAGGTAATTGTGCACACAAGGTCCTTGCGAATAGTCGAGCCACTTTGGTTAGTCGAAGTCTACTAGCCGCAGACAATCTATTCTCGATTTTATGTGTTTCAAGTTTTTGTCACTTCTATGAGAATTACGTGTTTGATAATGTTTTGAGAAACTACTGGTTTCGATCTAATGCCTTTTTGCTTTCGCTACCCTCACAACACGCTACACATCGCTAACAAATCGCTGAATTATGGACGACTTTATGCTACCGCGAACGCTTATACCACACTACTCGATATACTGAAACACGACCGCTATTCACGAATAATCGCAGACTTTGAATAATAGGTTTCTGTATTCGGACTGCCTCTTGTGTTGAAAATGTTCCTATAATTTCGTGCTTATGGGTTATGTGAATTATGTGCTCTATGTGTTTATGTGGTTTTGTGTAATTATGTGAATTTGTGACTATCTGCGTTTACATGGCACGTGTTACTGAGCTTTAGTAGTAGACGTGTGAGGTGAGATTCGAATACATGTGTTGAGTTCTGTGGCGATGTCTGTTGCAGACAATGTCGTCTGGATCTCGTCATACGCTCTCTCGTCAGGAAAAGAGGGACAGATGCCTTGCTTCCATCATCGCGAAAAGTGTGGCAAAGGCCGTGAGTGATGTCTACGAGAACGCCAGCAAATCATCCGAGGAATCGAGGACTGAAGGTCCTAAAGCTGCCACAATACCTTTCAGTTTCAAGCAATTCAAATCGTGTGGGCCGAAAGAATTCACAGGCGAAGGAGGTCCTACTGCACTATTCCACTGGTTTGACTCTATCGAGGTTACTCTGCGACAAAGTGGTTGCCCTGATGACCTTCGAACTCTGAACGCTACCGGCGTCTTCCAGTCCCGTGCTCTAGACTGGTGGACGGCCGAGAGGAACAAGCGAGGGAATGATGCAGCCTACGGTCTGTCGTGGGATGAGCTCAAGGAAGTCATGCTAGAGGAATTCTGCCCTCCTCACGAGCGTCAAAAGCTTGAAGATGAATTTTGGCACATACATCAGAAGGATGGAGACAATGCTGGTCTTACTGCTCGCTTCAAACAGCTCAGCATTATCTGTCCTGACCAGGTCAAGACTCCCGAGATGACCATCAAGAAGTACATCCGAGCTTTTCCCGACTGCATTGCTGATTTCGTGCAAGCGGCTAAGACTACCACGATCGAGGAAACCTACCTGTTAGCCGCTGAAATCAATGACAAAAGGGTTAAGGCTGGGGTATGGGATAAGACCTCCAAGCATCTGCATCAAGCCACCGCTACTGCACCAACTGCTGAAACCACCTCGTCAAGCAACAAGAGAAAGAACAGCTCCACCAACAAGAACTGTGCGATTACTGCTGCACCGATTCAAACCGTACCTGCTCAACAACGTCAAGTGGCAGCGCCTGTGACCAATGCACCGCCTGCGAAGCGTGCATATACTAGGCCACACCCGCTCTGCCCTACTTGCACCTATCATCACCCTACAGTTATTCCATGCCGCTTCTGTGCTCATTGCAATGTCTATGGCAACTTCACTGCTAATTGCCGTATTCGCCAAGCTCCTACCAATCAAGCTTTACTCGCTGCCCCACAGGGTCAACAAGCTCCTTCGGCACCCGCAGTCAAAGCCAGAGCATGCTTCACGTGTGGCGACCCGAATCATTTCGCCAACATGTGCCCGAACAGGGTAGTGAAACAAGAACCGCAACAGCAGTAACCACAGCAGCAACAGCAGCAGCAAAAACAGGCCGCACGCGCCAGAACTTTCAATCTCAACGTGCGTCAAGCCCAGGCCGACAACAACGTGGTCAATGGTACGTTCCTTGTGAATGGTATTTATGCTTCATGTTTGTTTTATACTGGAGCCGATAATTGCTTTGTGTCACACGAATTCGAGAAACTCCTTAGTCGTAAACGTTCCCGACTCTCCTCTGCATTCGATGTTGAAGTCGCTACCGGAAGAACCGTCGCTGTAAATTCTGTTATCCGTGATTGCACTCTCGAGCTCAACGATCACATATTTCCAATCGACCTTATTCCGATGCAACTCGGAAGCTTCGACGTCATAGTAGGCATGGACTTCCTTCGAGAAAACCATGCCGAAGTTGTGTGCTTCGAGAAGATGATTTGTTTTTCGCTAGCAAACGGTGATTCATTGCGCGTCTACGGTGATACTACTTCGAAGGGTCTCAAACTTATGTCATGCCTCCAAGCCAGCAAGTATCTCCGCAAGGAATACAGGGCTTTCTTGGCTAACGTTGTAGTAGCGGAGAAGGAAAAGAAAGAGAAGAAGGAAGTGAAAGACGTACCCGTGGTTCGAGAATTTCCTAATGTTTTCCCAGAGGATCTTCTCGGACTACCTCCGAAACGTGATATTGATTTTCGCATTGATCTCATTCCAGGAGCTAATCCTATCGCCAAGGCTCCTTACCGACTTGCACCGTCCGAAATGCGCGAACTCTCAACCCAACTCTAGGAATTGCTTGAAAAAGGCTTTATTCGCCCGAGCACCTCTCCTTGGGGCGCACCAGTCCTTTTCGTAAAAAAGAAGGACGGGTCATTCCGGATGTGCATCGACTACCGGGAATTGAATAAGTTGACTATCAAGAACTGCTACCCTCTGCCTCGAATCGACGATCTGTTTGATCAGCTACAAGGCGCTACGTGTTTCTCAAAGATCGACCTACGTTCAGGATATCATCAGCTGCGTATTCAAGAGGAGGATATACCCAAAACCGCATTTCGTACTCGTTACGGCCATTACGAATTCGTTGTCATGCCTTTTGGCCTAACCAACGCACCAGCGGTTTTCATGGATCTGATGAATCGTGTGTGTAAACCATATCTCGACCGTTTCGTCATCGTGTTCATCGACGATGTCTTGATCTATTCCAAGACGAGAGCCGAACACGAGCAACATCTACGTTTGGTTCTCGAGTTACTCCAGGGGAACCAACTCTACGCCAAATTCTCCAAGTGCGAATTTTGGTTGGGGGAGGTTCAGTTTCTGGGTCACATCGTAAATAGTCAGGGCATTCACGAAACATTACACTTCGTGGAAAAGCCTGTTGAAATCATGGATCGCCAAACCAAAGAACTCAGGCGCTCACGCATTCCTATTGTGAAAGTCCGATGGGAAGGTAAACGAGGCGCGGAGTTCACTTGGGAACTCGAAAGTGACATGAAGGCAAAGTATCCACAGTTGTTTAATTAGGGAAGCGTTAGAGAGAAAATGACTTTATGATTCTAGTGCTTGTACGATTTCAGATTTATCAATAGAATCATCGATTTTGTTACATCCTAGTATATACGATCCAAACGACTCAGAGTCAACAATTATCCATGCGAATAAGCTAGTCAACAAAAGTCAACACGGATTTGTTATCTGCACGGATTGCATCCGTACGGTGAACATCAACAGCAACATTCAACATTTTTAACAAACGGCTTCGAATTATGATCTGAAACTTTGTAGGCGTTTAGATCAGTGAATTTCGTATAGCATATCCGAAAATCAGCAATTCTTAACCGTAAAAGTCGATTAATTTGACGATTTTCAGTGGTCCGAACGAAAAGTGCTCACATGTGATCCACGGTTAGTTACGGCTTTCAGCTTAATTTCGGGACGAAATTCCCTAAACAAGGGGAGGCTGTAACACCCCGTGTTTTCACAAGTGAAAGTCAAAGTCAAGGTCAAAGTCAACGACGGATTTCACGCGACTCGACTCGTAGAAATGTTTTTATTTTATTTATATTATGTGGAGTAAGTGTTGTTAATAACAATAATCGAATCATGTTAACCTTATTTCAATCGACTCGTGACAACAATTCGTAAGAAGTAACAATGCGATAAAGTTAATCGACTAATAATCAAGCTATATCAATCGAATCGACATCAAATCGTAACTCGAGCTATGTATTTTACTTGCCATTTATACGTGTGTGTGTGCCTTACGTGTTACCTGTGCATGTTATTTATGTTTGTTGTGATAATCAAGCGAACCCAAGCGAACTCAATCGAACTCAAAGTCTAACCCGAATGTAAACGAACCCGAACCCGAATTTCGAGTCGAACCATATACAAAGTAGTTGGCACTGAAAGTAATTTGACTAGGAAACCCTATCGAATCGCTCGCAATCGAAACCGAAGCGTCATCGCACCCGAACGCGAAATTCAGCCGACATCCGGACGGATGGTCCATCCGCACGGATTGACAATCCGCACGGATTGCCAGTCCGCACGGATTGCCAGTCCGCACGGATGACCAGTCCGCACGGATAACCCAATCCGGGTAACGTGCTATCCGCACGGCTCACCCTTTCCCCTTTTAGCATCCTATAAATACACGGGTCACTCTCCAACTTTTCCACTTTTGGCAAGTGACGTCCAAACCACACGCATTCTTCACCTTTTCTCAGATTTCTCTCAATCCAGGTAAGATCTTGCTCTAATTCTTGTACATTCTTGATCACTACACGATTCTACACCTTTCTATGTTTCAAATCTCCACTTTCGACCGTGAAACCATCAAGATTTGAGGTATTCTCGGGTGACGTCATCATGAAGTTCTTATGAACTTCAAGCTTGACCTCATTCCACCAAGAATAACTCAGATCTGAACGGTTTCCACAAGATTTCACAACAACTTCACCTAAATCTAAACTTTTCTAAGGATAAAAGAGTTGAAAGAAACAAACCTAAGTTCTCTCCTCCTTTTACCCTTAAAATCGGTACGAATCTGATTAGTTCTAGTCTCTACTCGATAATAGTGATGCACTAGTCCTAGATCTGGAATCCTACCCACCAGACACCTGATTTCGGGGTCAACCGGAATGACCGTTCTGAGTCGCCGACATGCCAAGTTAGGGTGGTTCCTGACCGGTCTAGTCATGCGGGTGAGAATACAATTCCAAGTGGTTGCCACGTAATCAGAACGTCTCGATAAGCGACAACAGAGACCAAGAGTAGACGAACAGAACAACCAGAACGAGAGGCTGTCCGCACGAACAAGCTGTCCGCATGGACGATTTGTCCGCACGGACATGCTATCCGCACGGACAGGCTATCCGGACGGGTTGTCACCCGGACGAACTACCCTTGGGACCCACTTTCAAAAGCAAGGTTTGAGTATCGACGAATGGACAATCCGGACGGAAGACCTCTGAATGGATTACTCTTCGGATCATGAGATCCTAAAACCTTAAACAAATCCAAACATGTTCATCCGCACGGCCAAGTTGTCCGCACGGACAGACTATCCGGACGGATTGTCCTTGTCCGCGCGAACAGACTGTCCGGACGGATTACCATCCGGACGGACTCCACCAAGTGACTCACCTTTAAGATTGTGTCCGCACGGACTGCCATCCGGACGGATTGTTGTCCGCGCGACCGACTTGAAGGATAGAGAAACTTAGATGTTTTCTAAATGCTACAACGAAAACTTCAAAGCACAAGCCATCATACACAAACACATCCTCAGGAAGAAACAATCCACTCGAACGTTTATCCGCACGAACAACTTGTCCGTACGGATAAGAAATCCGCACGAGCGACTAATCCGCACGGATTACCATCCGCACGGACCGCCCGCTCGCATGGATAGTCTATCCGGATGAGTCACCATCTGCACGGATTACCATCCGTACGGATAGTTCACTCGCACGGATGACTTCCTCTCACGGATAGTTGACCCGCACGATCAGCCATCCTAACCACACTCACCTTGTACTGTTTTACGCGCCACTTATCGTTACGTTATCGAATCAATTCAGGCTAACCGTACTCGCTGAAAAGCGTTCCCTTCAATCCATAATCGCTGTGAGTATACTCGAACCCTTTTTGCTTTTAGCACTTTTGGGTGTTACATACGTTACGAGGTTGATTAAGGAGTAAATAAAATGTTATATACTAAATATTGTTTAACAAAAATCAAGACCAAATATTTACAATGATGCATGCGAGATAAATGTAAACTGTGTGGGCGAAAAATTACAACTCAGGCCAACAATCTTTAAGATAAATAGTCACACCCCTATATTTCCACGTATTACCGGTGGGCCCGGTGGGGAGTATCGTGACGTAGTTGATATCATCATAGTCAAACAACACAATTTTAAATGCACATCGGAAGCAAAAGATGAGAATCACATTACAAACCGAATATAAAGTAATATCAAGGTATTACAACGGACTGTAAAAGATCCACAGGCGGATCAAAAGAAAAAGGAAAATTGTTCAACAGACTTTAACATCTAGAGCTTGCGAAACTTGATTAATGATGCCAGGAATAGCCAGCCTATTACGTCTAGTACCTACACTTAGCCTTTTTGGAAAATACGTCAGTTTACACTGGTAAATACTATTAACTGACTCATTTTGAAAATGTTTTAGAAAATTGATTTGAAATGCACATGGCATAAAAGTTCTTTTATAACTTGGGACAATTATTAAAAATAATATTGTATACAGTTTTACTTATTTGTCGTCCGTCCGGGCCGGTTTGTAGGGCCTGACAAGATTAACTGACACGCCACAGGTATAATGCCCACAAGGTTGATTCCTATAAGTGGATTACCAGTTTTTACATAATGCAACCGTCAGGTGTACGCCTACACCCCGTGCTTAGGTCGTGGCCATTTCTTTGAATGATGCCAATGATATCCGGGACATGGTCATTTAACCCCCAAAGGCCATACACCAAATAATACAGATTAAAACAGGTTATGTAAATTCATCAATCACAATACGATTTAAATGACTACATACTCGACCAAGCGGTATTATTATAATACCGTATCCCAAGCCCGTATAGGGAAAATAAGTTAAAAGTATATACCTCAGCAAGTATAATTCACAAATAGCAAGTGCACGTAGCTTTTACCGGGCTCCTAATCTGGAACGAAGGTTTTTAATAACCTATTAGATTCCTAACGGGTCTTTAATTAAGCCTAAACTTAGACCCGTTAGTTTTAAAGAAAGATACGGTTCAAACGCATGATTAAGAGAAGACCGGAATAGGATGTGATTTAGACCCGACAAGTTTAGATACTTGTGTAATATGGGTAAACTAAACACATTCTGGATTTTGAGACAAAAAGATAAGGTTTGACCCGTTTTGGTCAATTTATGCAAACTAGTTACATAAACCGAACCGAACGTGAAAAGTGCATAACGGGTAACCATAAGAGTCATATACAGGTTTCCTAAGTTAATATGCCTTAAATATGTTGTGACATCAGTAAGATATCTTCTATTATGCCCAAAACGAATTTAAACTCAAATTATGCCCCGTAGGGGTATTTGGTCATTTAAAAGGTTACAAAAGAGATTTAATATAAATCTAAGTTTCAGGTCTGATACATTCAGTAAAATACTTAATTTTATAAGTTATATCAGTAGGGTATTACACATATGTGAAATTTATCATTTATAACCAAACTATGCCCCGAAGCGGCATTTTGGTAATTTCACATGAGGTTTAAGGGTCAAATCTGGAAATTTGAGTTTAAAACTTTTGCTTACTGTTAAAGTATAAAAATTTACTTAAAATATCATTAGGTATCAAGTCTTATATGATAAAAATAGTTTTAATACATACTATGCGTTTTAAACGCGTAAAAAGGCTATTTTAAGCGATTTCCGGGTTTTATAAGAAAAGCTGATATTTTTATCATTCCAGAAGACTCAAAATATTTATTTATTTTATAAAATCAGTAGCAAAAGGTTTGGTATCAAAATAATATGTAAAACTCATTTTATAGACCGAAAGGGCAAAACCGACAATTACCGAATTAAAGCTACGACCCTATGTTGACCGAAAGGGCAAAACCGACAATAACCGAATTAAAGCTACGACCCTATGTTATGCTCAGCCTAAAATTAATTAAAAATCTTCAAAAATTCCAAAATACTATTTTACATCAGTGGGTAAAAAGTTTGGTATAAAGAATTGGGTTTAGATAGGCTATATGCTAATTACGTCGTTTAATTAATAAAAAGCTTTCCATTTACGCTAATGAGCATAACTCCTTATCTAGACCTCAAAATGATGTCAAATTTTAGGTACAAGTTTATAAATCAATAATGAAGGTTTCTATTCTTTTACTTTTAAAAAAAACACGTTTTAAGGTCAAAAGGGCATAATAGTCAACATTTAAGCATTTAACGGAAACATGCGTATGAATCTAATAACTAATGAACCAAGTTGTATTATCACAGAGGGTTATACTAACATGTAACCTGGTCCGAATAAAGCTCTAAGGCATTTCTAAACTACGCTCTAATGGGTCAGAACTGAAAGTCAAAGCAGAAGTCTACTTTTGTGACTTTCGGTTCTAAACTGAGCTTAAACTGAAAATTGTCGGGTTGAACATGTTTAGACATGTTCTTACAGTAATTACCAAGTTATATTAGTGATAAATAGGTTGCATGGCTTCTACATTGTTAATTATGCATTTATTTGAAAATAAGCTTTCTGTTGACTTTTTATAATTATCTTTGACCCGACAATTGACCTAGTTAGAGTGGGAATCAGAGGGTGCCCTTTTAAGGGTTTATTACCCACATAATTACCAACTCATAGGTACTTTCAATTCGAGATTTGACTGGAAAAATTGTGAATAATCACGAAGTCAAATCTTAATTACGACGATTTGACTCTAAGTTAATTAACTAAGTAAAACTGAATTAAGGAGGGTTAAGAATACTTACGGAAGTCCTAAGTACGACTAGAGTTCCTTAGAGAATGACTTTGAGCTCCAGGAGTCTTCAGAAACCAAGTTAGAATGATTTTTGAGTGTGTGAACCATGAACTAGCAACAAGAACACCTTATATAGGAACTTTGATTGCCCAAGATCATGACAAATAAGTCTATGGGGGTGATTCCTGATCATCCCAAGTGTCCCTAGGCCATTATAAACCATCAAACAAGTCCCTGGAATCGAAAACCATGCTTTAAAGTCGGTGTAACTTGCTGAAACAGGCACCTGGCATGTTTTTCTGATGCTGGCAGTCCCAGGCGGCCCGCGTAAGACCTTATGAAGGCTTACGCGGCCGGTATGAGTGGTCAGACAAGTTAAAACAAGTTTCAGCTATTTGCATTTTGGCCCTGATCCTTATAAACGTGGTTTCAACTTCATTTCTTGCATTTTCAACCCTCTAACTTGACTTTTAAGGGCTCCATGACATAACCAAACACCATTAAGTCCTTGGCTAACTTTGTGATCACCCGTAAAGTCTTAAATTTCAATGTTGACGCTTTTAACCCCTCGTATACGAATATTATCATAACTTTCTCATACTTTATCGAAACCTTGTGAAATTTTTATCACTTATTCTTGTGAGCATAATTAATTGTTACAAAGCTTCGGGTTTGCTAAAAGGTCACTCAGAGGTATACTTTAATCATGTTGACACATTTAACCCCTGTAGTTTGTAATCTCTCACTTTCTTCCACATTTAGCTTCGTATGATCCATGATTCATTCGTTTAAGGGTATAAACATCGTGTAGGGTTGTTGAAAGATATATTTATCCATTGTTGACACTTGGATACTTTCATTCACATACTTTCTTTGTTTGTCAACTATAGTCCTTCTAAAGAAATCTTTTACACGTTTAAAGCTCATGGCACGTGTCGATATAATATTGGACATGAATTTACGAGGTGTTACATCCTCACCCCTTAAAAGAAATATCAACCTCGAGATTTACTGAAACAAATGAGGGTACTTTTCTTTCATTGTGGAATCTACCTCCCATGTGTACTCGGGACCTCTGCGGGCATCCCATTTAACCTTGACAATTGGCACATGCTTCCTTCAAAGCTTCTTAACCTGTCGATCCTCAATCGACAAAGGTTTTTCCACAAATTTCAAGCTCTCATCTATATGCACATCTGTATGTGGTATGACTAGCGATTCATCACCTAGACATTTCTTTAGGTTGCAGATGTGAAATACATTGTGAATACCACTAAGCTCTTCAGGTAAGTTTAACTTATAAGCCACTGTTCCTACACATTCGATGATCTCGATTGGTCCTATATACCTTGGGCTTAACTTACCTTTCTTACCAAATCGCATCACCCCCTTCAAGGGTGATACCTTAAGCAGAACTTTATCACCAACCTCAAACTTTAGAGGTTTTCGCCTTTTATCAGCATAACTTTTCTGCCTATCCCTGGCAGCTTTCAGGCGGTTACGAATTTGGACAATTTTTTCCATCGTTTCAAGGACTATATCAGGTCCTGATAACTGAGCTTCTCCTACTTCTGCCCAATAAATAGGCGTTCTGCATTTCCTACCATATAATGCCTCAAAAGGCGCAGACTGAATGCTTGTATGGTCGCTATTGTTATAGGAGAACTCGATCAATGGTAGGTGGTTATCCCAACTACCACCTAAGTCAATCACAGATGCACGAAGCATGTCTTCCAAAGTTTGAATTGTACGCTCACTCTGTTCGTCCGTCCGTCTGAGGATGGTAAGCCGTACTAAAATTTAAGCGCGTGCCCAAAGATTGTTGGAAACTTTTCCAAAAATGTGATGTGTATCTAGTATCTAGTATCCCTGTCAGAGATAATAGACGCTGGTACGCCATGAAGAGATACAATCTTATCCACGTACAACTGGGCTAATATGATGGAGCTATGAGTCTCCTTAATGGGTAGGAAATGTACTGACTTAGTCAGTCTGTCAACGATAACCCATATAGTTGTTTTGGTCAAAAATTACCGAAGCAATTTAGTGATCAAATTAGTTAAGTGAGGTTGTGTGCTAATTTTATGTGTGAAAAATATGTTAACCAAGTTAGTTATAAAAACAGTTTCAGGATACGGCTCAAGATATAGAGCTGTATCTATGATCAAACAATGAGCAGAAAAGTAAAGGTTGACACGTGATGTACGAGGAAAGCCCTTGATCAATCTAGATCGCCGGCACAAAACCTCGGGAGCTGACAATCGCAGCTGCCTTGTTCTTCTATTGCTTCAAATATCAGGATACATTGCAGGATGTGGTGCGGATCCACTAGGTGTTACAATGTAATTTGATTACAAGTGTTTGTGTGTAGTGATTTGTAACACCTCGAAAATTTCGTCCAATAATGTATTGACACGTGTCATAAGCTTTGAACGTGTGAAAGAATACTTTAGAGGGACTAAGGTTGACAAACAAAGAAACTATGTGAAAATAAGGGTTCAAAACGTCCACAATGGATAAATATACTTTAAAATAACCCTACATGATATTTATAACCTTAAATGAATAAATCATGGATCGTACGAAGCTAATTGCGAAAGAAAGTGAGAAATTACAAACTACAGGGGTTAAATGTGTCAACATGTTAAGATATACCTCTGAGTGACCTTTTTAGCAAACCCGAAGCCTTGTAACGATTAATTATGCTCACTAGAATGCACCATGAAAATTTCATCAAGTTTCGTTACCGTATGAGAAAGTTATGATAAAATTTGTGTGTGAGGGTTAGAATCGTCAACATTGAAAATTAGGGCTTTTCGGGTGATCACAAAGTTACCCGAGGACTTGACAAAGATGGTATAAGTCTTAAAGCCCCCATGTGTCAATTTACAAGCCTCAAAATGCAAGAAAACCTTGAGAAAACGACCTTTCGGGGGACCAAGGACCAAAATGCAATAAAGGAAACATGTGTAACCTGATCCGAGGATTGAGGCGGGCCACGTAAGATCATGAAGATCTTTACGCGGGCCGCGTGCGACGCCCAGTTGCAGAAAATAACAGGCAGCTGCCTGTTCAGCTCTTAACCGACTTAGATCGAATTGTTGGCATACCATGGGCGGCCTAAAGTGGTATTTAGGCTATAGAGGGCACATGTTCACATCTTGGATCATCCTAGGCATGCATGGCATTAATCTAAGTGATTTTGACTCACTATATAAGTCACACAAAGTTGCAAACATTCTTGCATTCATTTCTGCTCACCTCTGGAACTCCACAGCTGACCCAAGACCTTTTTAATCATCCATTAGACTCGTGTAAGTACCCTTGACCCTTCTTAATTAAGTTTTGATTAGTATATAGCTTAAAAGTCAAACCGTCGTAACTACGGTTTGACTTAACGACAAAACACTAACGGTCCAGAGTTTTGTCGAAATAAAGGTAGTTATAAGTTGGTAATTATGTGAGTAATAAACCCCTAAAAGGGCACTCACTGATTCCTATCCTAACTAGGTCGTTTGTCGAGTCAAACTTCTTACGAAAAAGTCAACAGAAACATTAAGCGCGTAATTAACGATATAGAATGCGTGTAACTTGTTTTATCCTTCATATAACTTGATAATAAGTATAATAACTTGTCTAAGCTTGTTTGATTCGACAACTTTCTGTTTTGAACCGATTCGGAACCGAAAGACGCAAAAGTTTGACTTTTGCTTTGACCTCAGTTCTGACCCGGTTTAGATAGGTTTAGACATGCCTTAAAGTTCCATTTGGACCTAGTTAGATGTGTGTATAATCCTCTGCGTTTATACCACTCGAATCCCTATTTGTCCGATGTTTCCGTTAAGTGCTTAAATATGGACCAAAATGCCCTTATGACCATACGACGAGATTTTTGGAAATGTGAAAGTACAATAACCTTAGTTACTGATTATTAAACTTGTACCTAAAATTTCACATCAGTTGGAGGTCTAGATTAGGAGTTATGCTTAATGACGTAATTACGCTTCTTAGTAATATAGCGGCGTCATTAGCGTAAAGCCTATCTAAACCCAATTTTTTACACCAAACCTTTTACCCACTGATGTAATATAATATTTTGGGATTTTTGAAGATTTTTAATTATTTTTAAACTGATCATAAACTAGGTTTATCGCCTTGATTCGGTTAGTACCGAATATGGCCTTTTCGGCCATAAAATGAGTTTTACAAGTCCTTTTAACGCCAATCCAATTGCTACTGATTTTAAATAATAAATGTAGTGTTTTGGACCTGTTTATTTGATCAGAAAACTCAGAATCATATTTTAACCCGTACGTCGCCTAAAACGACTTTATACGCGTATTATACGCATAGTTTGAGTTTAAAAACATTTTGTCACAATAGACTTATTATCAAATGTTATAACCTGTTAAAATAAACTATTTTACTGATTTAATCAGACCCGTATCATAGAAGTATTATAAATTCCTTTATAACCTTTAAAATGACCAAAATACCCCTACGGGTCTTAATTAGAGATTAAACTCGTTTTGGGCATAATGGAAGGTATCATACTGATATCACAACATATTGAGGCATGTTAACTTAGGAAACCTGTTTAGGACTCTTACGGATACCCGTTACGCTTCCTACGCGTTCGGTTCGGTTTATGTAACTAGTTTGCATAAATTAGCCGAAACGGGTCAAACCTTGTCGGTTTTATCTCAAAATCCAGAATGTGTATAGTATACCCATATTATACAAGTCTTCAACCTTGTCGGGCCTAAATCACATTCTACTCCGGTCTTCGCTTTATCATGCGTTTGAACCGTATCTTCCTCTTGAAAACTAATCGGTCTAAGTCAAGGCTTAATTAAAGACCAGTTAGGATTCTAATAGGTTATTTAAAAACCTTCGTTCCAGATTTAGGAGCCCAGTAAAAGCTATCTGTACTTGCTGATTTGATACGGCTGGGATTGAATTTATATTTAGCTCAGGTAAATACTCTTAACTTATTTTCCCTATACGAGCTTGGGATACGGTATTATAATAATACCGCTTGGTCGGGTGTGTAGTTATTTAAATCGTACTGTGATTGATGTATTTACAACCCGTTTAATATGTATTATTTGGTGTATGGCCTTTGGGGGTTAAATGACCATGTCCCGGATATCCTTGGCATCATTCGAAGAAATGGCCACGACCTAAGCATGGGGTGTAGGCGTACACCTGCCAGCTGCCTATGTAAAAACTGGTAATCCAATCAGAGGTATCATCCTTGTGGGCATTATACCGGATCTGGTGATCCACTTGAAGGATGATAGCCTGTGGGCATTATACATGTGGCGTGTCAGTTAATCTGTCCTGATGGACGACAAATAAGTAAAACTGTACACATGATTATATACAAATAATTGTCCCAAGTATAAAAGATTAATTTTGCCTCTGTGCATTTTAATCAAGTTATAAAAGATATTTTGTGCCGAAGTGCATTCAAATCAATTTACAAACTCTTTTCAAAATGAGTCAGTTGAGTTGTATTTACCAGTGTAAACTGACGTATCTTCCAAAAAGGTTAAGTGCAGGTACTATACGTAATAGGCTGGCTACTCCAGGCATCATTAATCAAGTCTCGCAAGCTCTAGATGTCAAAGTCTGTTGAATAGTTTTCTTTTTATTTGATCCGCCTGTGGATCTTTTACTTTCCGTTGTAATACTGGATATTACTTATTATTCGGAATGTAATATTTATATCTTTTGCTTCCGCTGTGCATATTATATATTGTGTTGTTTGACTATGATGATATCAACTATGTCACGATACTCCCCACCGGGCCCACCTGTGACACGTGGAAATCGGGGTGTGACAGGATTGTTGAAAGATAGAAAGCAAAAGTGTTTGAGAGTGTGTGAAAGTTGCGTTGTGCCTTAATCTGATCCGCCCCCATCTATTTATAGTAAAACAATTGTAACAAACTATCCTAAATAACCGGGATCCAGCGAATATTCCTCAGTCGAACGTTGTAGACCAAGTCTTTCGGGTTCAACGTCTCTCCCATAACAAATACGCCCGAGTCTTGAGGAGATGAAGTCCATTTGACCGTTGGCAAGTCTCAGTCTTTAACCTGCACGTGATTAATTCGATCAACCTCAGGATATCGCCCAAGATGTTAGCAATATCCTCGTCCAGCATCCTGGTCACAAATAAACAATAAAAGTAGGATATTGGTCAAGATATGTATGCTTAGAAAATGACCCATAACAATTGTCCCCAAATATATCGGTTGGTATACCAATCCAACGGATATATTTTAAAAGTTTCATCTCATCAATTAAGGCTATCAATATGATGAGACCCTTGAAATGACAATGTGCAACTTCCAAGGCGCTATTTACTCTTTACCCCCTACATTTAGCCTATAATAACCGAGGGTCGTCTCATTATGATTATCCTTATCTTCAACCGAATATCAGGTACTTCTTTCTCTCTCTTTTCTATTTTCCTTATTTACATCTCTTGTTCTCCGATTGTGATCCTCCATGGCGACCCGTACTAGATCGCAAATGGCGGATTCTGTTTCCCCCTTCCACAAACAAAATTTGCTTCAGAAACGTTCAAAGGAGGTGTGTTCTTTCGATAATTCCGACATCGCAGCCCTACGAGCTTCCGGTGCCTTTCCCGCCGGGATAATCTTCCGTCCATTCGACCGAGAGGTCCGATCGGATTTTTGTTCCGACGAATGGGTCTGCTTTTTTGCCTACCCTTTCTCCATAGGACTTCAATACCCGTTTTCACCTTTTATTTCTCGTTTCTTTGAACTTACTGGCCTTAGCTTTGCCCAAATCATGCCCATGGTTTGGCGTATATTAGTCACCTTGGAAGGAATTAAGGCTCGCCATATGCCTGACCTGTGCATCGAAGATTTGCCGAAGGCTTATCGTTTAAGATCTCATGGTTCCATCCGATTCCTTCTATTCTCTATTTCCAAAGATCCTCTCATCCTCAAAGCTACCAAGAACGAGGATAAGTGGACAAGAAAATTCTTCTTTGTGAAAAGAGACTCCATTGATAAGGGTTTTGACCTCCCTAAAAGATGGTTGACTTCTGGTAGGACTTAGGGTTTTAGGAATATCCCCAATCATATCCCAAACCTCCATCCTGAACCAATACCCCTGATGTATCTATTTCCTTTCTTGCAGCAAACTTCAAGGAACTAGCTCCCCCTAGTGCTGAATCAGAAAGAAGAATAAAAGAGATCTACAAGCTTCCAGAGGGTGAAAGAACTTTTAACCTGCTACTCACAAGCTCAAGTCAAAGATCAAGTTCCAACATATCTGGTAAGCATATTTTCAGGAATTATATTTTTTTTTATTTTGTTGTATAGAGATATAACAAGTCTAAAACATCTTCCCTTGTGCAGTGCCCGTTATTAACCTCGAAGGCTTCCAACTCGACGAGTTGGACAGCTACTCTAGCCTCGCACCTACCAAGCAAGAATCCAATCCAAAGTCATCCGTCACACCGAAGCCTATTAGCTCGAAAACCACCACTGCCCCCAAAGCTGCTCCGACATCCCGTACCCGGGCCTCTAGTTCCCGAAAGAGAAAAGAAGTTGATCCTCCCGCTACACTTCACGAGTTCCCATTTGAGAACCACGGGTTTACTGAATCCAGCAAATTTATGACCGGATTCCTTAACCAGGTTAGTATCCTGACCTGTATCCTGCACCATATGCTAAGTAGAAATGTTCATTTAGAATAACGCCTGTTTCTTTACCTTGCAGGGCCTTGAACGCCTGGTATTCCTCTATGAGGACACATGTGGTTTAAACATCATGCTAGAAAGCAAACTAAAGAAGGCTGAAGCTACCATCAAGGATCAAGCAGCAATCGCCACCGCCAAATCTGAACACTACGAAGCTAAGTATAAGGCCATGACCCAAGATCACCAAGCTGCCATCCAGAAGATCACCCAAGAGGCTCAAGCTAAGTCTGACGCGGTCCAGGTTCAGCATGAACAAGATATGGCTTCATACCGGGAGAGCCTTAAGAATTCAGTCATCATCTCCCTCCTCCAGGCCAGACTGAAAATGGCTTACGAAGCTAGGGCTTTGGGCGTTGAATGCCCCTCATGGAATATCAAAGCCTGGGAGATGAAATTGAAAGATCTTGGTGGCAATCCGGTGGAACCCCCTTCAAAATCTGTCGCAGAGGAGCCCACCTAGGTAACCGAGAAGGTGGATGATGCTGGTGCCTCAAAGGATGCCGGTGGTGATTCTGGGGAAAATGCCGATGGAAAGGATGCTACTGATGATGCTGAGAAGAATGTTGGAAAGGATACTGGTGGAGATGTCACGATGAAGGAGGGAGCTGACCCTTAAATGCAGCAACGTGGGCGATGATGGACATATGTGCTGAGGCCGGAGCCCACTTTTTAAAATTTCATGGCTATGGCCTGTAGAACAATTTACATTTCCTGTCTTTGAACAATTTATATTTCTTGCATTAGAACAATATGATGACCAAAGGTGGATGGGTCCTAGGTTTTAGGATGAAGCCCTTGGTCATCTGTTAGTATAATCCGTTTTGAATATCGTAACGGTTGAAGGTGGACAGGTTTCGTTTTGAGATAAAACCTTCAACCGTTTAATAATATAACTATCTCTTGACTTATTCGTTTTGACACAAACGTGCTTTTGGCGGACGGGCCTTGGTTTAAGGTGAAACCAAAAGCACAACTTTTGACTTGTTAATAATATAACTATCTCTTGACTTATTTGTTGTTGTCTTTTTATTTCTGTCATGCATTCCTTAACGTAGATTTTAGCTTTGCAAATTATACTGAGTGATATATTATGAAAACTTTTATTGAATAAAACTTCCAAAAATTCAATCAACTTTAGAGAAAAATTTTCAAAGAATAAAAGAAAGTCCAATTTCCAAAACCTGTTTTGACAATTCTTGCTTGATCAAAGTTTCAAACCAGTACCAGCGTCAGATAACTTAATCAAATATCCTGAAAAGTATTTCGAAAATATATTTTGAAAATATATTCCGACAATTTATCCTAATCAAGATGTTTAACCTTTTACCAAACATAGTACTGTTAAAAACTTAAACAACGTTTACAAAGGAAAGATCATACCAGGAATAGGGTATAACCCTATTTTTAAACTTCAATCCCCTTGTAACTCTTCCAATAAAGATGTCCCCTGTCTGAGACACTCAGTGTATTAGGTCCGAGCTTTATCCTTTGAGCTTTACACAATTCCCTCAGTAGGGATGTCCCCTGTGCATAATGTCTTCGAATACTTAGAAACCTTTTGGTCATCAATTCCAATTGTATAGACAATTTTTCGTGTTACAGGGGTAAAACCCAAAAATGTACTGGAGATAAATCCCTTGTATCCTGGGGGAAATCCCAAATTTTCGTGCGCTACAGGCGGGAGTGTATAAACTCCAAGGCTTAGAAAGGTGAAAACCTTTAACCCTTAGAGAGTATGAAAATACCCTTTCGTGAGAGAGGGTGATCAATCCTCATATACCTTTAGGATTCAGGATATAGCCAATAGTAACGAAATTGTCAGCCACTTTTACATGGACTGGTCCCGCCACCTTGAACTATTCCCGAATAACTTGCGCTCCAGGCGGGGTGTTTAAACCCAATTCGAAAGAAAGGTGAATACCTTTAAACCTTTGTAGGGATCAGGATCCCTTAAACGTGAGAGAGGGGGCCAATCCTCTAATCTTTTGAGTTGTCCTGAGTGCATATCCTGGAGCTATATCCTGAAACATATGTTGCAAAACAACTGTAAACTAAGGTGGGTGTTAGCTTGGCCAACACCCCTCCGATGCTTAAGTCAGTATTATGTTCAAGATAATAAACAAATATATTTAAAAGAGATAGAATACATACCATTCTGAGATAGAAATTAAATTCTATTTGATGTATAGTGTAAAACATGGGTGTTTAAGTGTTGATTTTACATGGGTTAGCTTATTTTGCACAATCATATGTTTGGAATTGGTTTATTACGAGTGTTTGTGCTTTTACAGGTAAAACGCGTAATTTGGTGAAGTTACGGAGTTTAAAGAGAAAGCAGAACATGCGAGATGGATAAGTGAGGTAATGGGCGATGTTCGTGACGTGTTTCAAACCAACATGCATACTTTTGTGGTGGAATGGAATAGAAAATCCACATGGAGGCAATTATTATTATTAATTATGATCATCATGAGAAACATCACGTGATTGAAGGAAATGTGATTTCATAAATCACATGGCATCAAAGTCAAGTGAACACTATCATCATTATTGAAAATTGGCAGCCATTATCTAGAAAGTTTGGGCCAATGTCCATATGCTTTCTTTTTGTTGGGCTTGGGGATGTCACGAAAGTCAACAGCCACAATCTCGATTTTTGGGGAGCTATTATACTAACTTTGGAACACATGATCCATCATGAATTGAGGGGCATCACGTGAATATTGAGAAGGAAGTCAACAACAACAGTGATCTCATCAAATTATCATCATACATCATCACGACAGTTGGATAAGTCTTGAGGGGCTTCTTGGAAGGAACAACAAGGCATTCAACAAACATCATTATCACCTGAAGAGGATTTAAAAGAGAAATCACATCACAATACACACATATATACGCAGACATGAAGTGGGCCGCACATGTGAGAAGGATAACATCATGTGGACTTCTTGGGGAGCACATTAAAATATGGCAGCCATTAGAACAAATCTTGGGACTCTCAATTCATCCCACAACATCATCAATCATCACGGCAAAAGAGGAAGTGGGCCAAGACATCTAATAGACCAAGGGGCTTTGTTTTAAAAGAATCAAATCATCATCATTAGAGATGGGCCGCACATGGGCTGACAACATCATAAAAAAAAAGGTCAACAACAACACATGGGGGGATATATCGGTGACAGCAGAAGACTTTTGGGGAGGAGACACATGGGCCGTCGCTGAACTTGTCCGTAGACAGTAAGTTTGGCCGTCGGCCGGTTTTAAAGATTCCACACACCGTCGGCGACGGGCCCATTGGCCGTCGGCGACGGTTCTCCGATAACGAATAGCGAATTTTTGGTTTCTCACACATTGATTTGAATCAAAACACCTTGGGAAGTCATTAATTCGGGAGTTACAACTAATTTGGAGTTTGAACTCTATCTTGGAGCCACGATTGATCATCTTTGACCTACCATTCCATCTCTAACATCAAGAACATCTACAACAACCGAATCATCATCCATTTTACACAATCAATTCATCCATTCAAACCCTAGTTCTCCATATCATCAATCATCAATCCTACCACCATCATCCTTCACCAATCCATCATCATTCACCATTAATTCATCCATTAAAGCTTCAAGATGTCTTCACTCGCGTTCCAAACATCCGGTGATCAAGCTTCTTCAACCATGAGCGGCTAATCATCTCGGTTTCACCTCGGTGTAGGTAGTTGTTAATTTTAGGGTTTCGAATTGTTCTTGTTCAACTTAGTGACAATTTGTATTTGGTTTTTGAAACTCTTGATAATAGTATTACATTTGTTGCGAATTCGTGAATTGTCGAGCGATGTTAAAAGTTATGACTTTGCGAAACGGTGATATGTAATTGTGCATTATCATTGTTAGGATTTACTTGTGTTGATTACAAAGTGTCTTTTTGTCCGTTCTTCAGGACGTTGATAGCTAGTAGCACCTAAGTCACGGTACACTAAATCCGTTAATCGAATGCATTTGAGTTGAAACTAAAACTTGTAGAAACCCTAGGTTAACAATTACCGAAACCAGGCGTGATTCCTTTTTATTATTATTGTTCTAGTAACCATTTTCTCGTAATCGTTAATCATTAGTTGTTCATCAATTTAATCAATTCAATTAGTCTAAACTCATATCTCTTAATTAAACAAAAATACAAAAACATTCTAGTAAGCTTCATAAATCATGACATTTGTTATAATTCATTCGAATCCATACACAAACCACATATTCTTCGTGGTTCGACCCCTTACTACCACTAGCTATTTGTTAAGGGTAATTAGGGCATACAAATATTATCTTTGACTGGAGCGCGACACTCCGATCAAATTTTGGCGCCGTTGCCGGGGAGTGCGTGCGCTTTGTGTTTGGATATTGTTTGAATTTTGTGATTAACTGTTTAAATTGTTTAGTTTCTCTTTTCACTTTGTCTTTTTCCTTGTTACGCGGGTGTGTTACTTGTGTAGGTTACAGGTAGTGCATGCATACGCGGAACTCCGGGAGGACTTCACCTTTAGTCTACGAACCGGAAATCGAAAGAGTCGCAAGAAGAAACCTAGCAAGCCGGTTAGAAGCAACACTTGCTTCTAATCAAACCAACCAAACACCCCAACACACACCGTCCATTGAAACCGATTCAATGGCGAACCAAAACTCCAATCACCCAAACCTCAACCAAAACCAATTCCAATCCCGAGGAACCTTTTACCCCGCTCAAAATGTTCAACCTATACCTCAAGAGCGACCGGGTGGTAATAACAACAATACCGGACCACCCACACCACCTTTCCAAAACCAAAATCCCAACAACAACCAAAGAACACCTCAACAACAAAACCTTCATAGACAAACCTCTTTACCCATCAACCTAGATGACCGGAATGTCAATTCCGACCGTCGGGGAAATCGTGATCGCAGCAATCCCCCAAATGAAGACCCATTCTTCAACATCGATGACTTGAGGAATGCTATCCCCGATGATGAACCGTATAGTGTTTCCGGTTATCAATCGCTGGAACATGTGAGTGTTCATACGGAAAATTCGGATGACGGGGGATACTATGATGATAGAGCTAATGATGATGAAGATTGGGGCTACGTGAATAGGGGAAACGTCTACAATGCTAGAAGGTATGATGATGAGGAATTTGGCTACCAACATGCCAATTACGTTGGGGACGACGAATACGGTTACGGAGGTGGAAGAAATGATGGTTATGGGAACAACCGTCAACCACGAAACAATAACCAACGGAACCGGAATGATGGGTTTTATAATAACAACAACAATGCAAACCCTAACCGGAATCCTCGTTTCATGGGAAGTGGTAACCCAAGGGATAATAGAAGAGAGGATCGAAGAGATGATCGAAGAGGTGAAAGACGGGATAATAGAAGACCGGTCGATCAAGAAGTTAATGGTCCCCATCGTCGTCAACGACCTCCATGGGGAGTGAATGATCGTTTCAGGCCGGTTGTCACCGAGAATGACTCACCAATCGTTTGTGAGAGGAGGATGTTTGATTGTAAACCACATTACATCAACATACTTCCTCATTTTAATGGAAGATCTAATGATGAACCGTACACACATTTGACAGAGTTTTCTTCCATTTGCGGCACTATCGGGGGGCATAACTTTGCACTAGAGGAGGTTAAACTTCGTTTGTTCCAATTCTCATTGAAAGACAAAGCGAAGCAATGGTTCCTTACGCTCCCGGCCAATAGCATCCACACATGGGGAGAAATGCAACAAGCTTTTCTAGATGAATACTATTCCATGGCGAAGACCGATGATGCTCGTGATGAAATTAGGTCTTTTCGCCAATTATCGGGTGAGCCGTTTCATGAAGCCTTTACAAGATTTAAAGAAATGATGCGAAGATGCCCACATCATCAAATCGAGAAGTGGGAGTTGGTTAAGTGCTTTGTACGGGTTTAGATGACAACACATGGAACTAACTTGAATCAATGAGTAATGGGACCCTTCTAAGCAACCATGAAGATGATGATTGGGAATTCTTGGAACGGATGAGTAAACGTTCGAAAGAGAAAGAGTCGGCCGACCGAGCCAAAAAGCACCCTACCTCAAGGTCTTGGCCCGATCGTGATGCAAGTTCTAAGGATCGGATTGATACGTTGGAGCGGGAATTGGCCCGCATGAAGAAGAAAGAAGTGGGTGCGGTACAATATAGCGTATGTGAAGAATGTGGTGACATTGGTCACCGAACCGAGAATTGCCAAGCCACCGCGGATGTGAATCAAGTGTATGGAGACCGGAGCCAATACGATATGAACTCCAACACTTACCACCCCGGGTTGAGGAACCATCCTAACTTTAGGTATGGTAATGCATCCAATCAAATAAACCCGAATTTCCAATCGGGAAATCAAGGTGGGTATTCGCACCAAACTCGCCAAGGAGGTAACCAAGGGGGGTACCAAAGGAATTATAACAATCAAGGCGGTAACGGGAACGGGTCGAATAGTCAAACTGGTGGCGATGATTTGAGTGCCAAAATGGATGCTTTGTTGAATATGCAAAAAGAATCTCAAAACAATATAAAAGAATCTCACCATGATATCAAGGAGATAAAGAAGACAAATGAGATTCGGGACAAAGCACATGACGCATTGGCAAAGCAAGTGGGCCAACTCGCAGAAGAGATGGCTCAAATGAGGGGAAGCATGGGAAAACTTCCAAGTGACACTACAGTGAACCTGAAGCATCAAAGTTTTAGCACAAGCAACGTGAGGGATGCATGCGTTAGCGCGGTAAGTATTCTTTTAAATGATGAAGTTTGTAGTGTTGAAAGCATTCCACCACCACAATTTGTTGATGGTGTAGTGGAAAATATAGGTGAAGGGCCAGAAAATGAAAATGAACACGAAACGATTTCACAAAGTAAAAATGAAAACATAACTAAAAATTCTTTTTGTGAAAATTGTTTAAATCAATTTAACCCGTTTAATGCATCGAAAAGTGAAGAACGGTGCCCACCGAAGGACGAGGGGTGGGAAAATTTTAAGCAAGCTAAAATTAATTTACCGTTACTAGATGACATTAAAAAGGTTCCGGCTCATGTGGAATGCTTAAAGGAGTTAAGCATCGAAAAAAGGCACAACAAATTACCCGAACCGGTTGATCTGATATCTCATGTGAGTGCCGTTTTATCGAGTGCCCTTCCTCAAAAAGCTCAAGATCTGGGAGACCCTCTTATTCCAATTCAAATTGGAACATTTAAAATTGAGAGGGCGCTCCTAGATCTTGGAGCTTGTGTGAGCATCTTGCCCGGGAGTTTGTATGACCAATATGATTTTGGTCCATTAAAAAAATTTGATACTCCCGTGGTATTGGCCGATCAGACTCCCACGCATCCAAGGGGGATGGTGGAGGATGTGATTGTTAAGGTGGATGATTGCTACTACCCAGTTGACTTTTTGGTAGTAGACTATGTTGGGTGTGTTGGGGACACCCAACCGATAGTCATACTGGGTAGACCGTTCTTGGCAACTGCTAATGCCATAATAAATTGTGCCACGGGAACGGTAAGCATGAAGTTTGGGAACCGGGAGTTAAATTTAAATGTTTTTCCAAAATTTACTAACCCGCTCGGTGAGGATAAATGTCCTAAAAAGGACATGAATCCAAACAAAAAGAGGTGTGCTATGGTTGGTAGGTTTGGAGAACCAAGGAAGAAAACGGTCAAGAAAAAGAAGGCGAAAAAGTCACCTCTGGAAAAGAAGAAGGAAGAGGAGGTGAGGAATTTGGACCGTCTGGCAACAAATGGTATGAATCACCGGCGGGTGATTTCGAGGAGTTTGTAGGAGGCAAGCATGCCATTCGACCACCATGAGGTGGTAAGTCAATTGTTGTTGTATATTTTATTTCACATTTTGTTTTAGTTTCTCTTCGTAGGTATGTTTTTGTTGTTGTTGTATATTATTTTGTTTCCGTTAATTTTTTTATTTCATGTTATTTATTTTCGCCTAGTTAAATGAACGTTGTGGGTGTGTTCCCTATATAACCCTCACGAGACCTCTCGTCCTCCCAAGCTATTGGGGGGTTTAAAAGGGCTTGTTGCATAAGCTAAATGCAACCGTGATTCCTACGAAAGTGAGTTAGGTTTATTGTTGTTGTAAATTATTTTCCACATAAATCAAAGTGAAATAACGTATAGCTTGGTAATGTTTTCATAAAAGTGGTAGAACTAGGTAACTAACAAATTTTAATGGTTGTGAGAAGCATGCTTCTACACAAGGGTTAAGATTTGTAGGTACACTGGGTTCGTGGGACAACTGCTTTAATGAAGAGGAGAAGAGCATACGAAGAATCAGCTCAAAAACCAAGTGCATACGTTTCTTTTTTACTTTTGATCTTTAGATTAGCAAATAAGTGGAATGTATTTTGTATTTTAATTTTCCGGGGTGAAATTTTTGGGGGAATTAGCCGTGTCACATCCCTTGTGCGTTTAATACTCTAGTTCTTACACATTGAGGACAATATGTACCTCAAGTGTGGGGATGGGGGAGTAGTAAAAATTTTAGATTTTGACTCGTTCATTTAAATACTACACATTGAGGACAATGTTCACCTCAAGTGTGGGGATGGGGGAAAATTTCAAAATTTTTTAAAAAATGTCTTGTTTCAAAAGCGGTCTTAAAGCACAAGTAACTAAGTCAACGAGGGATGTCACAACCCATTTGGTCTTTTGTCATGGTTAAGTTCAAATTAATAGCATGACGGGTATTTAGCGGGTTGTTATTTGGGAATAATCCGCCTAAGAAACTAGTCTTTTATGCATGTCACATACCATACCCTTGATACATGTGAGGTTTTGAGCCACTTTTACATCATAGAATTACATACTATTGTTTCTTTGTTTGAGTGGACCATTAGTCATGTATTGTAGAACTTGCAACTTTGGATACGTTCGAGACCATAGACCGAATACAAGCACGAGAATGATTAAGGCATTAGGTAAACCTTTTCCTTTTAAAACCATTTATCTATCCTTACCCAAACAAATCCCCTAGTCGCCCATTTTGAGCCTAAACCTTTCGTTTGACCACCCTTTAGCCCATAACCTTAAAACCTTTTTCTTTTAAACCCGTGTGATGAAAATTCGATTGTAGTTCTATTTGTTTGTATAGTTGTGCTTTAAATTTTGCGGAAAAAAAAATTCAGAAAAGTTGTGAAAAAAAAGAGAAAAAAATTGTTGAGAAAAACACAAAAATATGAGTTAGTAGTTGTGAAATAAAAGGCTAAAGTTGTTGCCTTGTAGTTGATGTTTATAGTTAGTTTTGTTTAGCATAGTCGTTTGTAATAAAAAATGAATTTTTCATCACCTTCGCCACTTTAAAATACCCTATTTCCTACCCTTCTCCTTGCCCCATTACAACCCTTCAAAGACCTTTTGACTCGTGCTTAGTATTCGTGTTCGGTGGTGGAGAATGATGGAGTTGCAAGCCTATGCGGGTACGTGTTCTAATCGGTTTTGAGTGATTACTTGAAAAGTGCTAATTCATTATCTATTAGCCAAATTTTAAGCCGAGTGGAGAGAACATTGTGAGGGATGTGCATGATTTATTAGTTCAAGGGCGGGTTAATCTTGGATAACCATTTTATTTGGGATTATTCACTTTTTCGTTAAATATTTCGTAAATTGTAAAAAAAAGTTTGAACCGGGTATGACATTAGACCTTAACCATTGTCTCGGGAATGGGAAGTGTGTTTCTCGTTCGACCCACGTGAAAGTGAAAGACAGATTTGCTTGAGGGCAAGCAAACGACAAGTGTGGGGATGTGATGTATAGTGTAAAACATGGGTGTTTAAGTGTTGATTTTACATGGGTTAGCTTATTTTGCACAATCATATGTTTGGAATTGGTTTATTGCAAGTGTTTGTGCTTTTACAGGTAAAACGCGTAATTTGGTGAAGTTACGGAGTTTAAAGAGAAAGCAGAACATGCGAGATGGATAAGTGAGGTAATGGGCGATGTTCGTGACGTGTTTCAAACCAACATGCATACTTTTGTGGTGGAATGGAATAGAAAATCCACATGGAGGCAATTATTATTATTAATTATGATCATCATGAGAAACATCACGTGATTGAAGGAAATGTGATTTCATAAATCACATGGCATCAAAGTCAAGTGAACACTATCATCATTATTGAAAATTGGCAGCCATTATCTAGAAAGTTTGGGCCAATGTCCATATGCTTTCTTTTTGTTGGGCTTGGGGATGTCACGAAAGTCAACAGCCACAATCTCGATTTTTGGGGAGCTATTATACTAACTTTGGAACACATGATCCATCATGAATTGAGGGGCATCACGTGAATATTGAGAAGGAAGTCAACAACAACAGTGATCTCATCAAATTATCATCATACATCATCACGGCAGTTGGATAAGTCTTGAGGGGCTTCTTGGAAAGAACAACAAGGCATTCAACAAATATCATTATCACGTGAAGGGGATTTAAAAGAGAAATCACATCACAATACACACATATATACGCAGACATGAAGTGGGCCGCACATGTGAGAAGGATAACATCATGTGGACTTCTTGGGGAGCACATTAAAATATGGCAGCCATTAGAACAAATCTTGGGACTCTCAATTCATCCCACAACATCATCAATCATCACGGCAAAAGAGGAAGTGGGCCAAGACATCTAATAGACCAAGGGGCTTTGTTTTAAAAGAATCAAATCATCATCATTAGAGATGGGCCGCACATGGGCTGACAACATCATAAAAAAAAGGTCAACAACAACACATGGGGGGATATATCGGTGACAGCAGAAGACTTTTGGGGAGGAGACACATGGGCCGTCGCTGAACTTGTCCGTAGACAGTAAGTTTGGCCGTCGGCCGGTTTTGAAGATTCCACACACCGTCGGCGACGGGCCCATTGGCTGTCAGCGACGGTTCTCCGATAACGAATAGCGAATTTTTGGTTTCTCACACATTGATTTGAATCAAAACACCTTGGGAAGTCATTAATTCGGGAGTTACAACTAATTTGGAGTTTGAACTCTATCTTGGAGCCACGATTGATCATCTTTGACCTACCATTCCATCTCTAACATCAAGAACATCTACAACAACTGAATCATCATCCATTTTACACAATCAATTCATCCATTCAAACCCTAGTTCTCCATATCATCAATCATCAATCCTACCACCATCATCCTTCACCAATCCATCATCATTCACCATTAATTCATCCATCAAAGCTTCAAGATGTCTTCACTCGCGTTCCAAACATCCGCTGATCAAGATTCTTCAACCATGAGCGGCTAATCATCTCGGTTTCACCTCGGTGTATGTAGTTGTTAATTTTAGGGTTTCGAATTGTTCTTGTTCAACTTAGTGACAATTTGTATTTGGTTTTTGAAACTCTTGATAATAGTATTACATTTGTTGCGAATTCGTGAATTGTCGAGCGATGTTAAAAGTTATGACTTTGCGAAACGGTGATATGTAATTGTGCATTATCATTGTTAGGATTTACTTGTGTTGATTACAAAGTGTCTTTTTGTCCGTTCTTCGGGACGTTGATAGCTAGTAGCACCTAAGTCACGGTACACTAAATCCGTTAATCGAATGCATTTGAGTTGAAACTAAAACTTGTAGAAACCCTAGGCTAACAATTACCGAAACCGGGCGTGATTCCTTTTTATTATTATTGTTCTAGTAACCATTTTCTCGTAATCGTTAATCATTAGTTGTTCATTAATTTAATCAATTCAATTCGTCTAAACTCGTATCTCTTAATTAAACAAAAATACAAAAACATTCTAGTAAGCTTCATAAATCGTGACATTTGTTATAATTCATTCGAATCCATACACAAACCACATACTCTTTGTGGTTCGACCCCTCACTACCACTAGCTATTTGTTAAGGGTAATTAGGGCATATAAATATTATCTTTGACCGGAGCGCGACACTCCGATCACTATTCTTACTTGAAATAGAGCTTTAAGTGTATTGCATTCCAGGATCTTGGTAGCATATCCCCCTCCATATCCTTGAGTCGGTATGCACCTTTTCCTGATTCTAATTCAATCTCATATGGTCCTTCCCCTTTCGGAGCCAGCTTTCCATCAGCAGGATTGGTAGTATTCTGAAAAGCTTTTCTTAACACCCAATCTCCAACTCTGAACCTTCTAATACTTATATTCTTGTTGTATGTTCTGGATATCCTTTGTTGATATGCCGCCATTCTCAGCCGTGCTGCATCTCTTGTCTCATCAATAGTATCCAGCTCCAGGCATAGAACTTCAGGATTCTGCTCAGGATTTCGGAGGTTGGATCTTGCTGTGGGTATCACCATTTCTGTCGGGATCACTGCTTCTGCTCCAAATACTAAGGAAAACGGGGTTTGACCAGTTGCATTTTTTACCGTCGTTCTATCAGCCCACAAAACAAAGGGTAATTCTTCTGCCCATCTCCCTTTCTTGGCCCCTAATCTTTTCTTCAAGTTGTTGACAATTATCTTGTTTGAAGATTCAGCTTGTCCATTTGCTTGAGGATGTACAGGAGTAGACGTAACCATTTTGATTCCCCAACTCTTGCAAAAGTCAGTAGTCCTCTTACTTATAAACTGAGAACCATTGTCACAGATTATCTCGGCTGGTATTCCAAATCTGGTCAGGATATTTCTCTTTATGAAGGATACCACTTCTTGATCCCTGACTTGGACAAATGCCTCGGCTTCAACCCATTTGGAGAAATAATCTGTCATTGCCAACATAAAAACCTTCCCTCCTGGAGCCTTTGGGAGCTTTCCCACTATATCCATCCCCCACTTCATAAATAGCCAAGGGGAAACAATAGGATATAATGGTTCAGCAGGCTGATGCAGTATGTTACTATGTCTTTGACATGCATCACATCTTCGAACATATTCTGTGGCATCTTTCCTCATTGTCGGCCAATAATATCCTGTCCTTAATACTTTTGAGAATAATGATCTGCCCCCAGTATGGTTACCACAATCCCCTTCATGTATATCTTGAAGTACTTCTTTTCCTTCAGGATCCTCCAAACACCTCATATACGGTCCTGCAAGAGATTTCTTGTATAAAACATTATTTAAAATAGTGAATCGTGATACCTTCATTCTAAATGCCTTAGGATTTTCATTTCCGGGGATGTGTCCTTCCTTGAGATATCTCATGATTGGAGCCGTCCATGATTTAGGATCCTCTTCAGGATACCCTGCACCAGGATCCTGAATACCCACTACTTCTTTATCCTGAGGATTCATTGCAGGATACAAGATATGTAATATTGGTATTTGGGTTCCTTCCGGTATTCTTATCGATGATCCCAGATTTGCTAATGCATCTGCTTCAGCATTATCTTCCCTTGGTACCTGTTCAAGTGTAAAAACATCGAAATATCCTGCTAATTTTTTGAGAATATCGAGGTATTCGATTAATTTCTCACCCTTAACTGCATAGGATCCATTAAAATGGTTAGTGATTAACAAGGAGTCAACATACACTTGCAAATTCTTGATACTCATATTCCTAGCCAACTCTAATCCTGCAATTAAAGCCTCATACTCTTCTTCATTATTAGTAGCAGGAAATTCACATCTAATAGCATGGGGTAATATGTCCCCCTGTGGCGATTTTAGTAGTATACCTAATCCTACTCCTCTTACATTAGATGCACCATCAGTATATAACGTCTAGGATCCTGAGGATTCTCCTAACTGTTGGACTTCTAGGTCTACCTCTTCCTGAATGTCACTACTGAAATCAGCCACAAAGTCAGCTAAAGCTTGAGACTTTATGGCATTTCTAGGTTCATATACTAAATCATAAGCACTTAACTTTACTGACCACTTAGCCATCCTGCCTGACATTTCTGGTTTCCTAAGCACATTTTTGACAGGATAATTTGTTTTAACATGAATTCTATGTGTCTCAAAGTAATGTCTAAGCTTCGTTGATGCCATAACTAATGCTAGTATCAATTTTTCTAAATGAGAATATCTACTTTCAGCATCTAACAAACTTTTACTAACATAATAAACAGGATACTGCTGACCTTCATGATCCTTTATAAGAACAGCACTTACAGCATTCCCTGATACAGCGAGGTATAGGGATAGTGGTTCACCATTCTCAGGCTTCATCAATAGAGGTGCAGTTGAGAGATATCGCTTTAAATCCTGCAAGGCTGCTTCATGCTTTGCTCCCCATTCGAACTTCTTGTTCTTTTTGAGGATATCATAAAATTCCTTGCACCTTTCCGAGGATCTTGAAATAAATCTGTTCAACGCTGCTACTCGGCCTGTTAGTCGTTGAACATCCTTCATATTTGAAGGTGATTTGATATCCAGGATGGCTTTAATCTGCTCCGGGCTTGCCTCTATTCCTCTTTTGGTCACCATATATCCTAAAAACTTTCCTGCCCCCACTCCGAAATGGCACTTAGCAGGATTTAGCTTCATGTTGTATTGATCCAGGATATCAAATGCTCCCTTGATATCCTGGAGGTGATCCTCAGCCTTTCTAGATTTTACTACCATATCGTCAATATATACCTCCATGGTGTCCCCCAGCTTATCTTTGAACATCATATTCACCAATCTCTGATATGTTGCACCTGCATTTTTCAAACCGAAAGGCATAGCAGTATAGCAATAAATACCTGTTGGTGTCATGAAAGCAGTATCCTCCTGGTCCGAAGGCTCCATTTGAATCTGCTGAAATCCTGAGGATGCGTCCATGAACGTTAACATCTCATGCCCAGCAGTAGCATCCACCATTGCATCGATATGAGGAAGGGGGAACGGATCTTTAGGACAAGCCTTATTCAAGTCTGTGTAATCTACACAGACTCTCCATTTCCCATTTTTCTTCTGCACTATGACCACATTTGCCAACCATCTTGGAAACTTGACTTCTCTGATCATTTTGGACTTTAACAATCTTTCAACTTCCTCTTGGATGATCATATTTCGCTCAGGAGCAAACTTCCTTCGTTTTTGCTGAACAGGCTTGAATGACTTGTCAATTCCAAGCTTGTGAGTAATAATGTCTTTGGATATACCTGTCATATCCTCATGCTTCCATGCAAACATTGACATCCTGCATTTCAAAAAGTTAGTTAATTGTTCTTCAATATCCCAAGGGATATTGGTTCCGACGAGCGCCGAGATATCAGGATTATCCTAATCCAGGATAACTTTCTTCACATCTTGCTCCGAAGCTTCCAAGGTATCCCGGGCCCGCATCTTTAATTGCTATGCTGGATTAGGCTTGGTCGAGGATTTCATTGAGGATGTGTAGCATTCCTTCGCCTCCTGCTGATCACTATCAAGTTTGACGACCCCCCAAGGGGTTGGAATCTTGATGCATTGGTGATAAGTCGAAGGCACAGCCTTCATGTCATGGATCCACGGCCTGCCTAGTATGATGTTATAGCTGGATAAGGAGTCCATCACACAGAAGCGTTGTATCGAGTTGACCCCTTCAACATATACTGGTAACTTTATCTCTCCTACAGTATTTCTAGCTTCTCCACTGAAACCAACGAGCACAGTGGACTTCGAAGTAATGTCCATCGGAGATACATTCATCCTTTTCAATGTTTCCAGCTGAATTATATTGACAGAACTAGCATTGTCCACCAATATCCTGCGTACAAAATGGTTAGCCACATATAATGTTATTACCAAAGCATCATGGTGAGGATCCTGAACAGTATCCCTGTCATCACTATCGAAAGTGATCACTTTATCAGTTGTAAGGGTAGTCATTCTGACTGGTTTCTCTCCCCTTTCACTCTTAGCTTCCTTTGCATGCCTCTTAGCCGCCGAATACGAAGTCCCACAAATGTCGGATCCTCCTGAAATAAAGTTAATTATCTTGGCATCTGCTGGGGGTGATGCTGCTCGTTCAGGATCCTGCCCTTCATTCTTCTTTCTACCCAGCAAATCCTTCAGATACCCTTTGCTTAACAGGTAACTTATTTCTTTCCTTAAAGCAATGCAATCCTCGGTCATATGTCCGAAGTCTTCATAGAAGGCACACCATTTGGATTTATCCTTCCAATCAGCTTTCTGCTGGTTCTTTCGAGGCCACCTAGCTTTGTCCCCTAAACCTTGCATAGCATACATTAACTCAGGTATATTAACAGAAAAGCAGTATTCAGACAAGTCTGGATATTCTTCAGGATCCTCGTCTTCAACAGCATTCACTTTCTTATTATCATTTCTTCCATATGGCTTGGAGCGATATGGCTTATATGAGGATTCTGATTTCCTGTTGGTTGATAAATAGGTTGAGGTAGAATTCATCCTCTCTTGCATCTTCTTGTCATCTTCCAAACGGATGTATCTCAAAGCCCTGTTACGAGCTTCGTCGAGATTCCTGCAGGGATTCATTACAAGATCCTGATAAAACTGAGAATCCTTTTGTAACCCCATCTTAAAAGCTTGCACAGCTGTTGCAACATCAAGATGTGGGATGTCCAAGGATTCTCGACTGAACTTGTTCACATAATCCCTCAAGGATTCCTGAGATCCTTGAGTTATCCTGTAAAGGTCACTGGTTAGTTTCTCAAAACTCCGACTACAAGAAAATTGGCTGTTAAATAAATTAACCAAATGAGCAAACGAAGTGATTGAGTGAGGAGGGACGTTTAACAGCCATTTTAAGGCTGATCCTGTCAGGGTAGAACCGAATCCCTTGCATAAGCATGCTTCCTTGAGATCTGGAGGGATAGGATTGATTTCCATCCGTTCCCTATACTGGGCAATATGCTCCTCAGGATCCGTAGTCCCGTCATACAGTTTCATGTTGGGAGTCTGGAATCTTTTTGGGATTTCAGCATCACCGATAGGATACGCAAAGCGGGATATCCTGTGGCTGTCTTGGGATACTTCCGGAATTGGATGGACCACTCCAGGTACACTGGATATCATGTCCTTCAAGTTCTGGAGCTCCCTGGTAAATGTTGACGTCATACCTGCATCCTGCAAAGACCCGTTGTTGTTAGTAGCAAGAATATTATTATTTGACACATTACCAGTCTGAGGATTTTGGCTATATCCTGAAGCATGTCCTGAACTCCTCACAGTTGACATCCTGACCGAGGAGGGTATCTCAGGGGTATGATTCTGAGAATGGCTTGGGACGATATTCCCCCTGTTATCATCAGTGTAAACTGCGGAACTGAAGTTCAAAGCCCTGGGCTGTATAGGATTGACAGTTTCTTCAGCAGGTCTACTCGAGCTAGCTTTTAAGAGTTGTATTTCTCTTAACAGCATTTGGTTAGTTTCCTATTGCTGCCTCATTTGTTCCTGCACACTTCCAAATAAAGTTAGAATTTCATCATTAGAGGCTAAAACGGGAGCAGATCCCTGAACACTCCGAGTAGGGATAACATCTTGAGGTTGTGAAGAAACTGGCATCCTTGGAGGAGGTGGTGGAAGCACCGAACCGGTAGTAGCAGAGGTTGCAGCAGACATAGTGGAGGAGCTCATGTTTGATCTTGAGGCCATTGTAAGCAATGTGGCAAAAAGTTTCGAAAACAGAAAACCGATTAATGATTTCACAAATATTTTTAGTAAAGAGAGCACCACTTGCTCCACGGTAGGCGCCAAATTGTTTTGGTCAAAAATTACCGAAGCAATTTAGTGATCAAATTAGTTAAGTGAGGTAGTGTGCTAATTATATGTGTGAAAAATATGTTAACCAAGTTAGTTATAAAAACAGTTTCAGGATACGGATCAAGATATAGAGCTGTATCTATGATCAAACAATGAGCAGAAAAGTAAAGGTTGACACGTGATGTACGAGGAAAGCCCTTGATCAATCTAGATCGCCGGCACAAAACCTCGGGAGCTGACAATCGCAGCTGCCTTGTTCTTCTATTGCTTCAAATATCAGGATACAGTGCAGGATGTGGTGCGGATCCACTAGGTGTTACAATGTAATTCGATTACAAGTGTTTGTGTGTAGTGATTGTTGAAAGCTAGAAAGAAAAAGTGTTTGAGAGTGTGTGAAAGTTGTGTTGTGCCTTAATCTGATCCGCCCCCATCTATTTATAGTAAAACAAATGTAACAAACTATCCTAAATAACCGGGATCCAGCGAATATTCCTCAGTCGAACGTTGTAGACCAAGTCTTTCGGGTTCAACGCCTCTCCCATAACAAATACGCCCGAGTCTTGAGGAGATGAAGTCCATTTGACCGTTGGCAAGTCCCAGTCTTTAACCTGCATGTGATTAATTCGATCAACCTCAGGATATTGCCCAAGATGTTAGCAATATCCTCGTCCAGCATCCTGGTCACAAATAAACAATAAAAGTAGGATATTGGTCAAGATATGTATGCTTAGAAAATGACCCATAACAATAGTATCATTTCCTTTCTTCGTCTTTGGTAATTTGGTGATAAAATCCATTGTCACCATTTCCCACTTCCAGGTGGGAAGTTCAGGCTGTTGTAGCAAACCTGACGGCTTTTGATGTTCAGCTTTGACTTGTGCGCACGTCAAACATTTGGCTACATAGGTAGCTATAGACTTCTTCAAGCCTATCCACCAAAAATTTGCCTTTAGATCCTGGTACATCGTGTCAGCTCCAGGATGAATAGAGTACTTAGAACTGTGGGCTTCCTGGAGGATAACATCCCGAAGTCCTCCATAAACTGGAACCCATATTCGTCCATTTAATCTCAGGATTCCGTCCTTGCCATAGGATAACTGCTCTTCAGTTACTCCTAGCTTTTCATCAGGATAGTTAGCTTCTAATACAGCTTCCTTCTGTGCAGCTAACAACCTTTCATTCAAACTATTCTTTAATTTAATGCTCTTGGCATTGAATCTTATGAGCTTCACCCTTTCCTTCCTACTTAGGGCATCGGCAACCACATTCGCCTTGCCAGGATGGTATCTTATCTCACAGTCGTAATCATTCAGAGTTTCCATCCAACGTCGCTGCCTCATGTTTAAGTCCTTCTGATTAAACAAATGTTGAAGGCTCTTGTGATCAGAATAGATCACACACTTAGTTCCATACAAGTAATGCCTCCACAGTTTTAGTGCAAATACAACGACACCCAATTCCAAGTCGTGGGTGGTGTAATTTCTCCCATGCACTTTCAATTGCCGGGAAGCGTAGGCAATAACTTTGCCCTTCTACATAAGCACACATCCCATACCTGTGTGCGATGCATCACAATATACTACAAATTCTTCTATTCCATCAGGCAATGTCAATACTGGTGCATTGCTCAATTTTTGCTTAAGGATATCAAAGGATTCCTGCTGCTTAGGACCCCAGTCAAACTTAATGTTCTTACGCGTCAACGAAGTTAGGGGTGCAACAATCCTTGAGAAGTTTTTGATAAATCGCCTGTAATATCCTACTAAACCTAGAAAGCTACGAATCTCTAAAGGCGTCTTTGGCTCTTGCCAATTCATAACAGCTTCAACCTTAGCGGGATCTACTTGGATACCATGCTCACTGACCACATGTCCAAGGAATTGGACTTCACAAAGCCAAAATTCACACTTTGAGAACTTGGCATAGAGCTTCTCCTGCTGAAGCAGTTCCAGGATACATCGAAGATGCTTCTCATGGTCAGCTTGATTCTTTGAATAAATTAGAATGTCGTCAATGAAGACGATAACAAATTTATCTAAGTATGGCTTGCAGACATGGTTCATGAGATCCATGAACGCTGCTGGTGCATTAGTGAGCCCAAAAGGCATCACTAGCAACTCATAATGACCATAACGAGTCCTAAATGCAGTCTTGTGTACATCTTCATCTCTAACCTTCAGTTGATGATAGCCTAACCTCAAATCGATCTTAGAGAAGTAATTTTCCCCTTTCAATTGATCGAACAGATCGTCTATCCTGGGCAATGGATACCTATTCTTGATAGAGACTTTGTTAAGCTCGCGGTAATCGATGCACAAACGCATCGATCCATCCTTTTTCTTGACAAACAGGATAGGTGCTCCCCATGGAGACGAACTAGGTCTAATAAAACCTTTAGCTAACAAACCATCTAGTTGGGTCCTCAACTCTATCATTTCTGTTGGTGCCAACCTATAAGGCGCTCTTGCAACAGGCGCTGCTCCAGGGATGATATCAATTCTGAATTCTACTTGCCTATCTGGTGGCAAACCAGGTAGTTCTTCAGGGAATACTTCGGGATATTCAGAAATGACGGGGATGTCTTCAATCTTAGGTTTCGGCTCTTCAATAGTCACTTGTGCCATGTAAATGACACAACCCTTCTTCATACATCTTGATGCCTTAAGCATAGACACTTGCTTAGGCAATCCATACTGAGTGTCTCCCTGTATGGGAAGTGGCTCACCATACGGAGTTTTGATCACCACTTGCTTCTTGTTGCAGACAATTTGGGCTTGGTTATGAGATAACCAATCCATGCCTATAACTATATCGAAACCTGCTAATTTCAAAGGAAGTAGGGTCAATGGAAAAGAGTGGTTCCTAATGGATATGAAACATCCATCTAACACGGTTGAGGCGGTTTCTATGGTGCCATCGGCTAATTCAACCTCATATTTTATGCTTGGGGTTCTAACAGGCAAATTCAGCAACTTACAAAACTTATTATCTACAAATGACTTATCAACTCCTGAATCAAATAGCACTCTTGCATAAACATCATTTATAAGGAAGGTACCTGTGGTCACATTATCATCCTGAACAACTTCTCGTGCATCCATACAGAAGACCCTTGCATTGGTCTTCTTGGCTTCCTCAGGCTTTTTGGCATATTTAAGGCAGTTGGTCTTAATGTGCCCCTTCTCGTTACAATTATAGCATGTTGCATCCTTTATCTTCTTGCACTCTATCGTCTTGTGCTCTTTAGACTTACGTAACCCACATGCAGATGGTCCTGACTGAGAGTTGGTCTCAAGCCTGCATTTTCCAAAGTGGCGTTTTTGGCAAGTCGTGCACTTTGGCTTCTCTTCTGCTTGTTGTCTACTCTTCCCAGACTCAAACTTCTTCTTGAAGTCAGTGTTTCCCTTATGCTTCTTCTCCGACCTTTGTGAGTTATCATCCTCACGCTTTCTCTTACCTTCTTCATAATTCTTTAACGATCTTAGTCTGACCGCGTCCAAGGTGAGAGACAGAGATAGATCAGCTGCTGACCTAAAGGTAGCAGGTCTAGATGCCTTAACACTGGCCTTTATCTCTGGGGCTAAACCCCCAATGAAGCGAGCTATTCGCTTGGGTTCCGGTGTTATCAGATACGGAACCAGCCTAGACAGGGTATTGAAACTGGTGAGGTAAGCTTGACAACCTAAATTCTTCATCACCAATGATAAGAAATCTGACACAATCCTTTCCACCTCATGCTGAGGGCAGTAGTTCTCCTTAATGAGAGCAACAAACTGATCCCATGTCAGATTGTAGAGTGGGATCTTTCCAGCAGCTTGAATGAGAGACTTCCACCATGCTAGTGCCTCTCATTTGAACGATTGGGATACATACTTCACTACGTCTCTTACAGCACAACCGCTGATATCAACCACGGTGTCCATTTCATCCAACCAGGTCATACATTCAATTGCTCCTTTCTCCCCAGTGAAATCCCGGGGTTTGCAGGAGACAAAATATTTATAAGTACAGGACTTGGTACGTGGTTCCCTGTCAAATACTATTCTCTTAGATGGAACACTGTTTTGATTTGAGGAGTGTTGAACATCCTCCTTCTTTGGTTCATCTTTCTTAGAGGGTGGCTTGCTATGAGCCTCTGAATGAGTCTTAGGGACAGAGTTAGAGTGAGGTACTGATGAGGTTCTACTGTGCGTCCCACTAGACTCCCTGAATTGCCTATCCACAGCTTTAGATACAGTTGTATCAATTAGTGTACGGAGCTCTTCCCTGGTTATATTAATCCTAGTTTTCTCATTATTCTCCAGGGGATGACTGTTTACTTCTTCCGACCTAGCCATGTAGCTTTAATTGCTACATAAAAGAAAATTAATGACATGGTTTATTTAGAAGCCTATACAGTACTATCGTTCTTGACGATTTATTAACCATGGTCTTTAACAACTAATTTGGGTAATTTGCTAAGCATGCATATATTCAGGATCTTTATTATAATCCCTAATTACAATTTAATAATAGCACAAAAATCAAGTCACATGGACAGATTTAATTTATAAACCAGGATTTTACAGAATCGAGGTATTAAGGTTTGAATCAAAGTTCATCACCTTTTCTTGACAGGGGGTTGTAGGCCACCACTGTCTTTAGTCCCAAAGGACGTTAATTTTAGCCCGTAGGCACTTTACCCTTAAGGGATGATTATATAATTAAGGGAAATTGGAATAACCCAATTTAAGGATGACTTATGTGATTTTATCGAATCACATTTTGCCAAGAGTGTTAACATGTCTTCAGATGTTAACAAGGATTGGAATCTTTTGAATAGGTTTTACCATTTTGGCCATGTTTGCAACGACATATAGACTAGGTTTTACCTTTAAGATTCTTTTTAATATTTAACGCAGAACAATCCTAATTTGAGATGTTAACAAGGATCTGAATCTAATTGAGGAACTTCCATCTTGGCCCTGTCTTAAAACGACACATGAGCTAGGTTTTGCCCCTTTTAGATTTTACCATTTTATTATAATGGTAGATCTTATAAAAGGAATGATATTTTAAATCTAACCGTTCCATTAAAATTTAAACAAGTACATGGTTGCCCTAAACGGGACTTCTAACTGAAATGACTTGCCCACGCAGGGGCTAAACAAAAAATAACAAAGGAAACAATAAAGGACAAAATAAAACGAATTAGGATTAGTCCTAAGTTCTTTGTCTAGACTCGAGAATCGAGGAACGTGCAACTGTGTAACTGAGATTAAACATAAAAGGCTAGTGTTTAATTCACTCAGTATTGGCTCTGATACCAACCTGTCACACCCCGATATTTCCACGTATTACCAGTGGGCCCGGTGGGGAGTATCGTGACGTAGTTGATATCATCATAGTCAAACAACACAATTTTAAATGCACAGCGGAAGCAAAAGATGAGAATCACATTACAAACCGAATATAAAGTAATATCAAAGTATTACAACGGACTGTAAAAGATCCACAGGCGGATCAAAAGAAAAAGGAAAATTGTTCAACAGACTTTAACATCTAGAGCTTGCGAAACTTGATTAATGATGCCAGGAGTAGCCAGCATATTATGTCTAGTACCTGCACTTAGCCTTTTTGGAAAATAAGTTAGTTTACACTGGTAAACACTATTAACTGACTCATTTTGAAAATGTTTTAGAAAATTGATTTGAAATGCACATGGCATAAAAGTTCTTTTATAACTCGGGACAATTATTAAAAATAATCTTGTATACAGTTTTACTTATTTGTCGTCCGTCAGGGCCTGTTTGTAGGGCCGGACAAGATTAACTGACACGCCACACGTATAATGCCCACAAGGTTGATTCCTTTAAGTGGATTACCAGTTTTTACATAATGCAACTGTCAGGTGTACGCCTACACCCCGTGCTTAGGTTGTGGCCATTTCTTTGAATGATGCCAAGGATATCCGGGACATGGTCATTTAACCCCCAAAGGCCATACACCAAATAATACAGATTAAAACAGGTTATGTAAATTCATCAATCACAATACGATTTAAATGACTACATACCCGACCAAGCGGTATTATTATAATACCGCATCCCAAGCCCGTATAGGCAAAATAAGTTAAAAGTATTTATCTGAGCAAGTATAATTAACAAATAGCAAGTGCACGTAGCTTTTACCGGGCTCCTAATCTGGAACGAAGGTTTTTAATAACCTATTAGATTCCTAACGGGTCTTTAATTAAGCCTAAACTTAGACCGGTTAGTTTTAGAGAAAGATACGGTTCAAACCCATGATTAAGCTGCTAGGACCGGTTTTGACTCCGAAACGATTGCGAACCGAACGTGTGACGTGCGGAATCCGTACACGAACGTGACCGAACACACGAGAACGTAATATAATCAGTGATTCTATTGACAGATCTAAAATCGTACAAAGCACCTGAATCACGTGGAGCACTTTCTCTCTCTAGCTTCTCTCTCTAGATCTAGAGCTCTTCAAGTCTCCAAAATACCAAAAGTGTCGAAAGTCTTAAACCTAGCACCTTAGGTTCCTATTTATAGGCCAAGGATATAAGGAGATTCTCCTTATTTACAATATTGCCACCTTGCCTTTTTCTATCTAATATTACAATATAAAGCTAGAATTAAATTGTTTCAACTACGATTTGAGATGACGGAGGCGATAAACATAAATGCACTAACAGACTCCCCCTTGGATATTGCCGCAGTCAATCTCAAACATTTAGTCAGACTCGTAGCTTCTGGTCTTTCTCTCTCTCACCGAGTCTTCTTGAAGCTTTAATGCGATCAGCAACACAGACTCCCTCTTGCTCGAACAGAATCCCCGTGGATCTGTCTTCAGCTTCAGCTCCCCCTTTCGGTAGACTCTTCAGGCTCCCCCTTTCGTCAAGCTTCCGTGCTTTGGGATCGACACCTGTCTTTCCGGTTACAAGCTCTTCCGGGAAAGATACCTGGCTCCTTGCACGCTTCCCCTTGCGTTGAGCTCGTGTTCAGACTCCCCCTTAGACTCGGCTATCGGGATCGTAGTCTGGTACAACATCTGCAATTCTCAAACGTTTATAAGTGAAAATGTTTTGAACTTCCAGGATTGAAAACCCTGGCTCTCTCAGCATAAGCTTAAACTTTTCAACAATGAAAGCGTTTTCATTTTTCCAGGAATTGTGACCTGGCACTATTAAACTTTTTAAATCAAGATCCTGGCTCTAAGATATAATAATATAGATATATCCAGGAATACTTGATTCTCTCCCCCTATCAACAATCTTCATAGGTTTGGCAATTTTTGAGAATCCGACTCCCTCACAGTTTATCATCCAAGTCCAAATTAATGATCTTGGAGATATCACAAACTGTTTTTTTATTTTTGTTTAACAATTTCAAGTTTCAAATTAATGAACTTGTTTTATTTTCAGAAACACAATCAGCATACTTAGATTTTGACACTCAGCATTTCAGACATCGGTTGTCGAAAATAAAGTAAAATCAAAATCTTTTTGTATTTTTCTGAAACATAAAGCAGCAAAGAAATATTTACAAACATATTTACAGACAATCTTTTTGTTTGAGTTTGCGTCAGAGGATCATATCAGTTTTTGACAAGTCACTTAAAGAATTAAACAAGTACCGTTGAGCTTAGTTACACATTAAGAATTAAACAATTCACTTAGATTGTTGATATACTGATCCACTTAAATTTTCACACAAATTTTAACTGATTCAGGATACGAATTAGGTGTTTTAAGAACTTAAACTCATTCATATGTCCCACCTCTTGAATATACTCCCGTATCCAGATCCCAATATTCAGTCTTACAGGTGAGTATACCTAGATGATATCTGTAAGGGGTTAAATTGCGAAGAACCGTGAGAGCTCAGGTCAGAACTTCTGTTCAGCAGAGAGGTGACGGCTTCGACTTTTGGTGTGTCCCCTTTAGAGGATCTTTTCTTCAACAGCACATGATTAGCATATTTTTTCAATGTTTCATCATTTTTATGCTAAGGGTAGGCTATATTTCAAGCAAGCGTAAAGTATTCTCCGGGGAATAGGCCATTGCTTCCGCAAAATCATAAGTCCCGGGATAATACCCCAGATATCACTAAGCATAAAGACCTAGTATCTCAGAAAGAGGGGTCCTTCAAACGAGATTTCAGGGGTTACCTATATATCCAAGTAGTGTTCCCCATGAAATAAGCAAGTTTGAATTTAAGTTTATATCCCGAAAAAGTTTACTAAATGTATAAAAACCTATCGGCATATCATCAGTGAGACTGTTTAACGCTATAAAATCATTACATTTCTTTAGCGTACTGTAACTGTCTACTGATGTACTATCATTTCCTCTTTTTACACAAAAACTCAATTTTTGAATTTTATCATGTTTTTTACTTTTTCAAATTTTCAAATGTTTTTGTATTTTCTAACAATATTACTCCCCCTAAAATGTAAAATCATTTAAAGAAAATTTGACAACCAACACTGATAGCTTTGTCTCGCCATCCATTTTCTACTTAAAGTGCACTGATTTGCAGAAAATCTAACATACCCCCATGATTTACAACACATTGATATTTTACAGTTTCAAAACCGTTTTTCAATCTTGTGAAATTAATCATGTTTGTTCAGCCGTGAGGGTTTCGGCGTATTCACTCAACATATTTTTGAATTTTTGACAAAATTTAAAAACAAACATATTTTTGATTTTTCAAATTTTTGACAAACTGAAAACATATTTTTGGTTTTTAAATTTTCAATTTTTAGGGTTTTTGAAATATTGTTTATTTATTTACAGAAATGAACAAACTCCCTGATTTCAGACGCAGGGACCAGCAGCCTTATCCTTTCGTGCCAGACTGCTTCCTTTGTTGATTTTACTTTCATCTTCTTTCTGAAGCTCCTGCACATTCAATGTATTCAATTACTTGAACAAGTTAGCCCAGGTCTGTTTGACCTTAGGCATTTTGACACAATACGTTTCATTCAATTTCAGAAACTCTTTATCATTTTTCACAAATGAATTTTCATTCTGATTATTACTCATAGAAACTGTTTGTTTCTTTTCAACCCAAGTTTGTCCTTTAGACGCACTTCTTTTGTAGAAATGAGAATCATTTTGAACATTTTGATTTTTAACAACAACTTTTGGTTTCCAAAACTGGTTTGGTTTTGTTACATCAACTGTTGTTTTCCAGTTTTGTGTTGTTCTAAGTCTGGGTGTCACCGATTTCCATGTTTGTTGTGAGTCAGCCTTTGACATTTTTGGCTTCCAAGTTTGCTTTGAATCAAACTTGGTTGACTTCTGATTCACAACATCAGACTTCTTTTTTATTTCAACGCCAGCATGTTTAAGATTTGGACAATTTCGACAGAGATGTCCAATTTGATCACACTTAAAGCATGTTCTCTTGGACACATCTTTAACCTGTTGTTGTTGCTTTTTCTTTTGAGCATAAAACTCTTCATTAGACTGTCGTCTAAATTGGAGTTCTTTCTCTTCTTCAGAACTTGTTCCGTGAACAAAGTTCATCTTTTGATAATTTGGTGTTACATTTCTTTTCCAATTATGTTTCTTTTTATAACCCAACCCAGCCTTCATGTTTTTCTTTTTTAACCAGGTTTGTTATAAAAAGTTTTCTTGCCTTTTCCAGCAAACTTTGAAATTTCAGACTTTTGAATCTCTACCAGTTTGAAAACTTTGTTGATTTTATCTGAAATCACATTTTGAATTGGGAATTCATTATCCGAAAATAGTTTGTCTGGTCCAATCATGGTATAGACCAATCCTTTTGAATCATCATTCACAACTTTTTCAGATTTTGAGTGTTTAAGATAAGTATCATGAAAACTTCCCTCGTTTTCATCTTGTGATCCAGACTTATCTGTTTTGGAAGACTCCTCTGCTAAAACACTTTCAACAACCTTACCGACCACCTCTTGTAACACCTCGGAAATTCATGTCCAATAAAGTAAAGACACGTGTCATGTAATGCAAACGTGCTATGGAAACGGATCCAGATAAAGATGCGCGTTAGCATTTAAAAATGTCGACATGTTAATTTATACCTCTGAGCGACCTATTAATAAATCCCTAACCAAGATATATTTGATCAACATCTGAATTATGTTTATCAATTTGGCCATCCTAAATAATAAATTGGTTACATCCTTAGACATGGACCCAATGTGAAATTCTTGGTATTTCCGTCAACTTAAACCTCCCACAAGAGTACAAGATGTGTAAGTACATGCCTAGACATGCAATGGCTGAAAACATGGTCCCCGTTCTGATTAAAATGCATGAGATTCGGAGATGTAAGTGTTGCATGGTCACAGCCTCAATTAAAACGAAGTTTTATCCTCTGGCGAAGGCTTGCGCACCTCAATACCAAAAGTCTTACGGTGCGCAAGGAGGCTTGAGCACCTCAACACCCAGAATGTTACGGTGCGCAAGGCCTGCATCTGGGCGTTGTTCACGACAACTGCCTGTATAACCGGTTACACCGCCTCATTTAAGTGGTATTCGAAAATCAGGGACTCTCTAGGTGGTTTTTAGCATCCTAGGTACACATGGGATGATCTTACAACACCTATAGACTATTTTGGCAAGATCTAAAGCTTATTGGGTTCACTATATAAGAAAGCTAGTTCTTGTGTTTTGACACACATTTGCAACATTCACTTGTGGGACATGCTCTGGAGCTTCCATCAGTTAGAAGAGGATTATCAAGTGTAGAAAAGTTTGCTAGGACCTTAAGTAAGCCTCTAATTACATGTTTAGTCATTAAATTTAGCTTAATTACTCTAAAGTCAAACTTATCGTAAAATTAGTTTGACTTTCGTTTTAATTACATGTGGCTTAACCACTGATCAAATTGAAAGTGGTTATAAGACCACATTAGTGTAGGTGATTAACCCTTAAAAGGGCACCTCCTAATTATCTCGTTTGACTGGTCAATTGTCGGGTCAAAGTAGTTTGACAAAAAGTCAAACTGGACAGAATTTACAAAAATGATTAAAATTAATAAACCAAAGGTTCTAAATTATATTTCAACATTCTAATGACTTGGTAATTAATATTAAAACATGTTTTACCTGTCCTAACCCGACAATTAATAGTCTAAGGTCATTTCATAACCGAAAGTCGCAAAAGCTTGACTTTTGTTTTGAGTTTCAGTTCTGACCCGTTAAAGCTTAAATTTCCCATGTTTTAAGCTCCCATTAGGACCACATTACTTAGTAGTATAACCCCCTGGAGTTATATTGCATGGTGACTAGTGGTTTGAATTATATGCACTTGGTCGTAATTATGCTTAATAATGCCATAAACGCCCTTTTTACATACAACTGAGAATTTTAACAATGTGATTGAACTAAAACCTTTGCTACTAATATTTAGAGATGTCTCAAAAGTTTGACATCAATTGGAAGTCTAGAATGAGAGTTATACTCAATAGCGTACTTAAGGAACTTTTTAGTAATTAAATAGCCTAATTAGCATGAAGCCTATCTAAACCCGATTTTTTGACACCAAATTTCTTACCTACTGATGTAAAATAATATTTTAGGATTTTAACGATTTTTAATTATTTTTAGGCTGAGCATAACAAAGGATTATAGCTTGATTTCGGTAATTGTCGGTTTTACCCTTTTCATACATAAAATGAGTTTTACATAACTATTTAGTGTCAAACCTTTTGCTACTGATTCCTTATGATAAATAAAGTATTTTGAACTTTATAAACTGATCAAAAACTCATATTTACTATTTTAACCCAAATAACCCTTTAAACCGACTTTTAAAGCATTTTTAGCACCTAGTATGGATTAAAACTATATTTGACATATAAAACTTATTACCCACTGATGTTTTAAGTTAATTTATATAATTGTACAGTAAACTAAAGTTTGTAAACTCATAAGTCTATTTTGACCTTTAACGCCTAGGTAAAATTACCAAAATGCCCCTACGGGACATAGTTTGGCTATATAAGATAATTTTCACATATATAATGTGACCTACTGTTATAACTTATAAAAAAAATACATATTTTTACTGATTTAACCAGACCTGAAACTCAGTTGTACAATTAAACTCTTTTATGGGCATTAAAATTACCAAAATGCCCTTATGGGACTTATTTTAGTTTAAATTACTTTTTGGGCATATATGTTAACATCTTACTGATGTATTAACATATTTTGAGCATAATAATGATTAAGACCTGTATATAATTTATTTGGTTACCCGTTACGCGTTTACGCATTCGGATCGGCTTATGTGACTAGATTACATAAAATAGCCGAAACGGGTCAAACCTTATCCTTAAATCCTCAAATTCCAGAATGTGTTTAGTGTACCCATATTATACAAGTATCCAAGCTTGTCGGGTCTAAACCACATCCTGTTCTGGTCTCCGCTTAATCTAGCGTTTAGAACCATAAGGTTTCTTTCTAGCTAGTCGGTCTAAGTCCTTGACTTAATTAAAGACCCGTTAGCATCCTAATAGGTTAATAAACCTTCTATACAGATTAAATAGCTTCCGGTAGAAGGTGCCTTTGAAAAGCTTTAAGATTATACTGCTAGCATCAGGTAAATACCTTTAACTTATTTTCCCTATACGGGTTTGGGATATGGTATTATAATAATACCACTTGGTCGGGTATGAAATCATTTATTCGGATTGTGATTAATAAATTGCATAACCCGTTTTAATCTGTCTTGTTTGATAACATAAGCGTTGGAGGTTAACGACCGTGTCCTGGATATCCTCGACTTATTTTATTTGAAAATGGCCACGACCTATGCACGGGGTGTAGGCATACACCTGACAGATGCAAATGCTAAATATAAACCCACATGTTGGGGATAACTCCTTTGTGGGTTCTATAAGTGGTGAGTCGGTTAATCACGACCGGCTTCCAACCGGCCCCAATTGTATGACAAACATATAAATCTGCATACAAGATTATATTTAAAAAATTGTCCCAAGTTATAAAAGATTTACGCCATGTGCACCTAAATCAATTTTCTTAAACATTTTCAAAAGAGTCAGTTAATTGTATTTACCAGTGTAAACTGACGTATTTTCTTAAAGACTGATTGACAGGTACCTCTCGAAATAGGTTGGAGCTATAGGGTGTCTTTAGAGGATCTTGCAAGTCCATAAGATGCCTGTAGTCTGTTATTTTGTTTCTTTGTATTTATTTATGATCCGCCTGTGGATCTTATTACATTCCAGTATGTACATTCATGAACTCGAACACTCAGACAATATGGTTTGTAATAGTTTATTCACCAAGCCTTCCGCTGTGCTATATTATTGTGTATATTGACTATGATGATATCAACTACGTCACGATACTCCCCGCCGGGCCCACCGGTAATATGTGGAAATATCAGGGTGTGACAGGTTGGTATCAGAGCCAACATTGAGTGAATTAAACACTAACCTTTTGTGTTTGATCTCAATGACACAATAAGCACATTCCTTAGACTCTCGAGTCTAGGCAAATGACCTAGGATTTTACTCTTAACCTTCCTTTTATTGTTTTATTATATTTACTTGTTTTGACAGGAAAATGCCACCAAGACTAAGAGGACGAGGCAAGGGACCCATGCGTGGAGGACCCTCAAGTAGCTCCAGACCCTCTCACAGGCATACACCATCTGACTCGCTTTCCGGCTCCGACTCCAAGGATTTGAGTCATAGCTTTCAACCAGCAAGACATTCTGTCTTGCTGGGGTCCTCACCATCAGACCCTCCTTATTTTGGGATGCCCATTCCGAACGAACCCCATCATTCTCCCCTTTCGTTGGGAACTCATCAATCCAACCAATCATACCATTCTTACCTATCTCATCCTTTTCACCAATCAGATTCCACTTACTCACCTTCACAATTCAATACCAACGCTTATGTTAACGACTTTTTGGGCTACCACCCTTTGGGACCTGAGGATCACTTCTCTCAGGAAATGGAGATGGATGACGACCCAGACCCGGATTTGCAAACAGGAACACCAGGCCACCCGATTAGTATCTCTAGCGGTTCCCCATTTATGGGATCACCGTACAATGGGCCCGACTCATTCCAGGAGAGGATGGGTCAGTATGACTGGTTCTTTACACCATCATACCATAACTCCCCTATCCAACCTCCCTTGGATGAACCACAGCTTAGGGCTGTTACCCCACCACCCTTGCCAGTTGAGGATCCACCTCAACAACCTCCCGAGCCGCCAAGGCGAAGGAGAAATACTAGGATGTCGGTACGTGGGGGACCACAGTTTGCATCTCCTCGTGGCTCAAGTTCGTATCCTCCTATCCCAGAAGATCCTCAGTTGGGTGAATCATCATGCACGGTGACGGAAGCTAACCTTCCGCCAGTTTCACACGCACCACTACAGCCATCGTTGGGTTTTGACAACCCGATCCCAACATACCCAGGATCATCCGGGTATAACCCATCTGGTTACCCATCTGATTATGGAGCTCATGACCCGTATCTTACAGCTGCCCAATACCATCATCTTTACCCTTCTTCTTACCCTCCATTGTATCCCACTGGATACCCAGCGCAGGATTCGCAATACCCGCCATACCAACAACCTCCTCCGTATCAGCAGCAACAAACTCAAGAGATTCTAGAGAGGTTGGACAGGGTTGAGCATGTGGCTCATGAAAACAAGAAGAAACATAATGGTTTTGTCAAGGGCCTTATGAGCTTTCTTAAGGGCAAGAAGAAATAGGGTGATGTTGGGTTATTTTTGTTGGTTATGTAATAAAGTCCTTGTGAGGACGTTTATGTTGTTTTCATGTACCAAGTCCCTGCGCGGACTTATTTCAGTTTCAGTATGCCCCTGCGAGGGCAGTATTTTTCAGTAACCCCTGCGTGGGTAGTTTGTGATATTTTTCCTAAGTCCTTTTACGGACAACGTTGTAATCGTTTTGTAGTTTTAATGAAGTTATTTTGTTTTTAAATGTGTATTTTACTGTATCATGATACTTCATTTCAAATTTTATTAAATCCGCTTAAGAAACTCTTAGAGGTATAACCTAGCCAAAATATTAAATGGCTATGATGGTATAACCTTTTTAAGATAATAACTCTCTGTTAACATCTGAAAATATGTTAACAATCCTGAATTGTGCGGTACGAAGAATCACACAATCTTCCTAATGTACTTGGATTTTTCCAAGTCACTATTTTTAGCCTATATGATCAAAACGAATCATGGCTAGTAAACATCAATATGATGTATACACCACAACATCCATTAGTGATGTATGCTTATAAGCAAAGGTGTAATAAAGTCAATGAAAGTTCTATTTATAAACTTCTTGACAAAAAGGCGATGAACTTTGTTCTACCCTTAAATGACCACTGATCCAAAGGATCGTGGGTTATATTTTAATCGTCCATGTGACAAGCTTCTGAGCTATTTAAATGTCCTTCGAGGCGAACTTAGTATAATATGATTATCTCTTTGAGTATTAATTTGATGGTCCATATGGTTTAATAATACCATGACCATCCACTCATCAATACGATGATCAAATATATGAATTAAATATATCCTTTATGTTTGATATAGTATTCAGAAATGGCTGGATCAAATGAAGCAAACAGTCATCCTACAGAAGGCAACAACACCAGAATTAATATCACTGGTGCTGAGCTGCAGGAAATGATATCCGCAGCAGTTGCTCAAGCTATAGATGCTAAATTTAAAGAGCCTAGTATTGTTAGGTCTCAAACTCATTCTAGATCCCATTCTCAACCCCATTCTCATAAGAAAAGTGAGTCCCAGCACTCATCTAATCAGGGTAGTGAGCCAAAGAGACAGGTTGTTCTTGAACCGACTCCCCGGTACAACAAGGGTTGTACCTACAAGTACTTTGTTTCCTGTAAACCGAGGGATTTTACAGGAGAAAAAGATGCAATCGATTGCATGAAATGGTTAGATGAGATGGAGACCGTAATAGACATCAGCGGATGTGCTAAGGAGGATATAGTAAAGTTTGTATCACAATCCTTCAAGGGCGATGCCCTTACTTGGTTGAAAGCCATAGTCCAAGCCACGGGGAAGGTTCCTTTGTACAATATGTCATGGAACAAGTTTGTTAATTTGGTTAAGGAAATTTATTGCCCCCAACATGAAGTCGAGCGGATAGAGACTGATTTCCTCACCCTAGTAATGAAGGATCTAAATTGCAAATCCTATGTGACTAACTTTAACTCGATGTCTAGGCTGGTACCATACTTAGTCACTCCTGAACCCAAACGCATTGCGCGTTTCATTGGTGGTTTGGCTCCCGAAGTAAAAAGGGAATGTTAAGGCTTCAAAGCCAGCTACTTATAGGTCTGCTGTGGACCGATCCTTGTCCCTCACTCTTGATGTTGTGAGGAGTCGGGCAAAGAAAACCACTGATGAGGGGAAGAGGAAAAGGGAGGAGGATAAGTCTCCTCAGTCGAACAAGAAGGGAAAAGGGAACTCAGGTTCCAAGAAGGGGCAGTCGAATGACAAGCCCAGGTGTAAAACTTGCAACAAAAGGCACTTTGGGAAGTGCAACCAGGACCCACAAGCCAAACCATGTGGGATCTGTAAAAAGAAATGGCACAAGTCTGTTGAGTGCCGAAATATTAAGGATGCAACTTGCTATGGTTGCAATGAAAAGGGCCACATTAAAACCAATTGCCCCAAGAATGCTAAGAAGCCTGATGAGGCAAAGAAGAACAATGCCAGAGTTTTTCAGATGCAAGCGAGGGAAGCAGTGAATGACGAAAATGTCATCACAGGTACCTTCCTTGTCAATAATAATTATGCTAGAGTCTTATTTGATTCTGGTGCTGATAAGTCTTTTGTAGACCATAAGTTCTGTAAGTTATTGAATCTGCCTATTAAGACTCTAGACATAAAATACTAGGTAGAACTTGCTGATGGTACCTTAGAAACAGCTTCCACTCTTCTTGACGGATGTTCTATATCTATTAAGAATCATTTTATCCCGCTATCTCTCTTGACAATGAAATTGGCTAGGTTTGATATATTTTTGGGCATGGATTGGTTATCGCATAACCAAGCCCAAATTGCCTGCGATAGAAAACTAGTTATTATCAAAACCCCTGCTGGTGAATCAGTCACCATTCAAGGAGATACACATTACGGATTGCCTAAAAATGTGTCTATTCTCAAATTAGCGCAGTGTATGAAAAGATGATGTGTCATATACGTGGCACAAGTAACTGTGAATGATCCTAAGCCTAAAATTGAAGATATTCTGATTATCTCGGAATATCCTGATGTCTTTCCTGATGAGTTACCTGGATTACCTCCTAAGAGGCAAGTAGAATTCAGGATAGACATTCTCCCAGGATCAGCGCCTATAGCACGAGCTCCGTATCGTCTAGCACCTACAGAAATGAAAGAGCTCAGAACTCAATTGGATGAACTATTGGAGAAAGGTTTCATACAACCTAGTTCTTCCCCCTGGGGAGCTCCAATACTATTCGTGAAAAAGAAGGATGGATCAATGCGTTTATGCATTGATTATCGGGAATTGAATAAGGTAACGATCAAGAATCGTTATCCCTTGCCTAGGATCGACGACTTGTTCGATCAACTCCAAGGGGAAAGCTACTTCTCAAAAATTGACTTAAGATCTGGGTATCATCAACTCAAAGTTAGGACTGAAGATGTACCAAAAACGGCCTTCAGAACGAGATATGGACATTTCGAGTTCTTAGTGATGCCTTTCGGGCTCACTAATGCGCCAGCAGCATTCATGGACCTCATGAATAGAGTTTGCAAGCCATATTTAGATAAGTTTGTCATTGTCTTCATAGATGACATACTTATCTACTCTCGTAATCAAATAGATCACGAGAAGCATCTTCGATGCATTCTAGGATTACTTAGACAGGAGAAACAATATGCAAAATTCTCCAAATGCGAGTTTTGGCTTCGCGAAGTCCAATTTCTTGGACATGTTGTCAATGAGCGAGGTATCCAAGTAGACCCCGCTAAGGTAGAAGCCGTAATGAATTGGGAAGCACCCAAGACTCCAACCGAAATACGTAGCTTTCTGGGTTTAGCTGGGTATTATAGAAAATTCATTGAGAACTTCTCAAGAATAGCAGCACCATTAACTTCTTTGACCTGTAAGAAAGTTAAGTTTGATTGGGGTCCAAAACAACAAGAATCCTTTGAGATTCTTAAGGAGAAATTGAGCAATGCTCCGGTGCTAACTCTACCTGATGGAATTGAAGAGTTTGTTGTATACTGTGATGCTTCACACACCGGTATGGGTTGTGTGCTCATGCAGCGAGGCAAGGTGATTGCCTATGCATCACGACAACTAAAAGTGCATGAGAAAAAATTACACCACCCACGATTTGGAGTTGGGTGCCGTTGTATTCGCACTCAAGTTATGGAGACATTACTTGTATGGAACTAAATGTATGATCTATTCATATCACAAAAGTCTCCAACATTTGTTTAATCAAAAGGAGCTTAATATGAGACAACGCCGTTGGATGGAAACCTTAAATGACTATGATTGCGAGATTCGCTGCCATCCTGGTAAAGCGAATGTGGTCGCAGATGCTCTAAGCCGAAAGGAAAAAGTTAAACCAATTAGGATCAATGCCAAGAGCATTGAATTGAGGAATAGTCTGAATGAAAGAATATTAGCTGCCCAGAAGGATGTTGTATTGGAAGATAACTTTCCAAATGAAAAGTTAGGAATAACTGCTGAGCAGTTAGCACCTAGGAAGGATGGAATTCTCAGGATGAACGGAAGAATTTGGGTTCCTATTCATGGAGGACTTCGAGAGGTAATCCTCCAGGAAGCTCACAACTCCAAATACTCAGTTCACCCAGGAGGTGACAAAATGTATCATGATTTGAAAGCTAACTATTGGTGGATAGGTATGAAGAAATCTATTGCCACCCATGTAGCTAAGTGCCTGACTTGTGCTCAGATCAAAGCTGAACATCAAAAGCCATCAGGTCTGCTTCAACAACCAGAACTTCCCACATGGAAGTGGGAGATGGTGACCATGGATTTCATAACCAAGTTACCTAAAACCAGGCATGGAAACGATACAATATGGGTTATTGTTGATAGACTAACTAAGTCAGCACACTTCTTACCCATTAAGGAAACTCATAGCTCCGATAAGTTAGCCCAGTTGTATGTAGATAAGATTGTAGCTCTACATGGAGTACCAGTGGCTATTATCTCTGATAGAGATACTAGATACACCTCTCATTTTTGGAAAAGTTTCCAACAATCTTTGGGCACACGTTTAAATTTTAGTACTGCTTACCATCCACAGACGGATGGACAGAGTGAGCGTACAATTCAAACATTGGAAGACATGCTGCGAGCATGTGTCATTGATTTAGGAGGTAGTTGGGATGATCATCTACCTTTAATCGAGTTCTCCTATAATAATAGCTACCATACAAGCATTCAGGCTGCGCCTTTTGAGGCATTATATGGTAGGAAATGCAGAACGCCTGTCTGTTGGGCAGAAGTAGGAGAAGCTCAGTTGTCAGGACCTGAGATAGTCCTTGAAACAACGGACAAGATTTTCCAGATACGTGATCGATTAAAAGCTGCCAGAGATAGGCAGAAAAGCTATGCTAATGGGAAGCGAAGGTCTCTAAAGTTTGAAGTAGGCGATAAAGTTTTACTGAAAGTATCACCCTGGAAAGGTGTGATGCGTTTTGGTAAAAAGGGTAAGTTGAGCCCTAGGTATATTGGACCATTCGAGATTATCGAATGTGTCGGCAGTGTAGCTTATAAGCTGAACTTACCTGACGAGCTAAGTGGGATTCATAATGTGTTTCACATTTGTAATCTCAAGAAATGTCTAGCCGATGAATCTCTGGCAATGTCTCATAAGGACATAAGATTGATGAAAGCTTGAGATTCGTTGAAAGACCTATAGCGATTGAGGATCGACAGGTTAAAAAGCTCCGAAGAAAGCATGTACCTATAGTAAAGGTCAAATGGGAAGCCCGTAGAGGTCCTGAGTATACATGGGAAGTCGAGTCCACTATGAAACAAAAATACCCTCATTTATTTCAGTAAATCTCGGGGTCGAGATTTCTTTTAAGGGGGTAAGGATGTAACACTTCGGAAATTCATGTCCAATAAAATAAAGACACGTGTCATGTAATGCAAACGTGCTATGGAAACGGATCCAGATAAAGATGTGCGTTAGGATTTAAAAATGTCGACATGTTAATTTATACCTCTGAGCGACCTATTAATAAATCCCTAACCAAGATATATTTGATCAACATCTGAATTATGTTTATCAATCTGGCCATCCTAAATAATAAATTGGTTACAACCTTAGACATGGACCCAATGTGAAATTCTTGGTATTTCCGTCAACTTAAACCCCCCACAAGAGTAGAAGATGTGTAAGTACATGCCTAGACATGCAATGGCTGAAAACATGGTCCCCATTCTGATTAAAATGCATGAGATTCGGAGATGTAAGTGTTGCATGGTCACAGCCTCAATTAAAACAAAGTTTTGTCCTCTGGCGAAGGCTTGCGCACCTCAACACCAAAAGTCTTACGGTGCGCAAGGAGGCTTGCGCACCTCAACACCCAGAATGTTACGGTGCGCAAGGCCTGCATCTGGGCGTTTTTCAGGACAGCTGCCTGTATAACCGGTTACACCGCCTCATTTAAGTGGTATTCGAAAATCAGGGACTCTCTAGGTGGTTTTTAGCATCCTAGGTACACCTGGGATGATCTTACAACACCTATAGACTATTTTGGCAACATCTAAAGCTTATTGGGTTCACTATATAGGAAAGCTAGTTCTTGTGTTTTGACACACATTTGCAACATTCACTTGTGGGACTTGCTCTGGAGCTTCCATCAGTTAGAAGAGGATTATCAAGTGTAAAAAAGTTTGCTAGGACCTTAAGTAAGCCTCTAGTTACTTGTTTAGTCATTAAATTTAGCTTAATTACTCTAAAGTCAAACTTATCGTAAAATTAGTTTGACTTTCGTTTTAATTACATGTGGCTTAACCACTGATCAAATTGAAAGTGGTTATAAGACCACATTAGTGTAGGTGATTAACCCTTAAAAGGGCACCTCCTAATTATCTCGTTTGACAGGTCAATTGTCGGGTCAAAGTAGTTTGACAAAAAGTCAAACTGGACAGAATTTACAAAAATGATTAAAATTAATAAACCAAAGGTTCTAAATTATATTTCAACATTCTAATGACTTGGTAATTAATATTAAAACATGTTTTACCTGTCCTAACCCGACAATTAATAGTCTAAGGTCATTTCATAACCGAAAGTCGCAAAAGCTTGACTTTTGTTTTGAGTTTCAGTTCTGACCCGTTAAAGCTTAAATTACCCATGTTTTAAGCTCCCATTAGGACCACATTACTTAGTAGTATAACTCCCTGGAGTTATATTGCATGGTGACTAGTGGTTTGAATTATATGCACTTGGTCATAATTATGCTTAATAATGCCATAAACGCCCTTTTTACATACAACTGAGAATTTTAACAATGTGATTGAACTAAAACCTTTGCTACTAATATTTAGACATGTCCCGAAAGTTTGACATCAATTGGAACTCTAGAATGAGAGTTATACTCAATAGCGTAATTAAGGAACTTTTTAGTAATTAAATAGCCTAATTAGCATGAAGCCTATCTAAACCCGATTTTTGGACACCAAATTTCTTACCTACTGATGTAAAATAATATTTTGGGATTTTTAAAGATTTTTAATTATTTTTAGGCTGAGCATAACATAGGATTATAGCTTGATTTCGGTAATTGTCGGTTTTACCATTTTCATACATAAAATGAGTTTTACATAACTATTTAGTGTCAAACCTTTTGCTACTGATTCCTTATGATAAATAAAGTATTTTGAACTTTATAAACTGATCAAAAACTCAGATTTACTATTTTAACCCAAATAACCCTTTAAACCGACTTTTAAAGCATTTTTAGCACCTAGTATGGATTAAAACTATATTTGACATATAAAACTTATTACCCACTGATGTTTTAAGTTAATTTATATAATTGTATAGTAAACTAAAGTTTGTAAACTCAGAAGTCTATTTTGACCTTTAACGCCTAGGTAAAATTACCAAAATGCCCCTACGGGACATAGTTTGGCTATATAAGATAATTTTCACATATATAATGTGACCTACTGTTATAACTTATAAAAAAATACATATTTTTACTGATTTAACCAGACCTGAAACTCAGTTGTACAATTAAACTCTTTTATAGGCATTAAAATTACCAAAATGCCCTTATGGGACTTATTTTGGTTTAAATTACTTTTTGGGCATATATATTAACATCTTACTGATGTATTAACATATTTTGAGCATAATAATGATTAAGACCTGTATATAATTTATTTGGTTACCCGTTACGCGTTTACGCATTCGGATCGGCTTATGTGACTAGATTACATACAATAGCCGAAACGGGTCAAACCTTATCCTTAAATCCTCAAATTCCAGAATGTGTTTAATGTACCCATAATATACAAGTATCCAAGCTTGTCGGGTCTAAACCACATCCTGTTCCGGTCTCCGCTTAATCTAGCGTTTAGAACCATAAGGTTTCTTTCTAGCTAGCCGGTCTAAGTCCTTGACTTAATTAAAGACCCCTTAGCATCCTAATAGGTTAATAAACCTTCTATACAGATTAAATAGCTTCCGGTAGAAGGTGTCTTTGAAAAGCTTTAAGATTATACTGCTAGCATCAGGTAAATACCTTTAACTTATTTTCCCTATACGGGCTTGGGATATGGTATTATAATAATACCACTTGGTCGGGTATGAAATCATTTCATCGGATTGTGATTAATAAATTGCATAACCCGTTTTAATCTGTCTTGTTTGATAACATAAGCATTGGGGGTTAACGACCGTGTCCTGGATATCCTCGGCTCATTTTATTTGAAAATGGCCACGACCTATGCACTGGGTGTAGGCATACACCTGACATATGCAAATGCTAAATATAAACCCACTTGTTGGGGATAACTCCTTTGTGGGTTCTATAAGTGGTGAGTCGGTTAATCACGAACGGCTTCCAACCGGCCCCAATTGTATGACAAACATATAAATCTGCATACAAGATTATATTTAAATAATTGTCCCAAGTTATAAAAGATTTACGCCATGTGCACCTAAATCAATTTTCTTAAACATTTTCAAAAGAGTCAGTTAATTGTATTTACCAGTGTAAACTGACGTATTTTCTTAAAGACTGATTGACAGGTACCTCTCGAAATAGGTTGGAGCTATAGGGTGTCTTTAGAGGATCTTGCAAGTCCATAAGATGCCTGCAGTCTGTTATTTTGTTTCTTTGTATTTATTTATGATCCGCCTGTGGATCTTATTACATTCCAGTATGTACATTCATGAACTCGAACACTCAGACAATATGGTTTGTAATAGTTTATTCACCAAGCCTTCCGCTGTGCTATATTATTGTGTATATTGACTATGATGATATCAACTACGTCACGATACTCCCCGCCGGGCCCACCGGTAATATGTGGAAATATCGGGGTGTGACACCTCTGAATCACTGATGTCATCAAATTTGGTGTAAGTCACATCGATATTGTCGAGTAACTGGTCAACCATGTTTATTGCTTTTTCCACCTTTTCGCCATCATAGAATGTATAATTATTCTCCAACGGTGGTGGAACCTGATGGTATTCAGACCCAATTCCCTTTTTGTTCTTTTCTGACTCTTTCCCATCGGGTGTGATGTTGAAAATACGTTCGAGAATGTATGAAGACGCATGGTAACTTTTCAATTTATTGACCAACTTTTCTTTATCTGCCAATTCTTGTTTAAGCTTAGCGACATCATCAATATATTGATTTAAAATCTTTTGTTTTCCTTCAAATCTGGCTTCAAGAAATTTAGTGTTTTTCTGACATGCACACAATCTATCATCTAAACTTTTGACTTTACTTTTCAAAGTTTCATACGCTTCTTCTACAGTATGATATGATAATTTCATTCCATCATATTCCTTTTGCAACCCTTGAATTGTTTTATCTTTTGGAACACATTCTTTGCAAACAGCTGAACATTTTTCTTTTAATATTTTATTTTCTTTTTCAAGATCATCACATCTTTGTTTCAGCTTTTCATTTTATTGTTTCAAAAATTTTTCATTTTCAATCATTTCGTGACATTTATCTTTGAAAATCTTTTCAATTTTAGTGAATTCTATGTCTCTTATTTTAAACTTTTCATCTTTTTCAGTACAAGCACTGCACGTTTCCATGCATTTCTTGCACTGTTTTTCAGCTCTATTATCAATATGATCAGAAGTATCAGTTTGAGTAGTTACCTCAGTGATTGGTACTGTGGTTTCGTTTGCTTGTGGATTCTGAACTTCCTCAAACACCTGCTTTTTCTCTTCAACAGCTTCCTCAACCTTTTCATCAGCTTTCTTCACCTCATTCACCAACTTCTCACTCTCATCAATAATCTCCTCAACCGTCTTCTTTTTCTTCTCCAAACTGGCATATATCACCTTCCTAATGCCTTCTTCAACCTTATCTCTGTACCTTGGAATCTCCGCAAGGCCTTTGTGTAACGCCCCGCGTTTTCATAACTTTCCATATTTAGAAACCATTGTTCATATTCCTATTTTTGGAAACCTTGTGTCCTTGTATTAGTCGTTTTGTTATAATCGTCGAAAATATTTCTTTAATCTAATTCGTTATAAGAATGGTTATCTATTCATGGTTTAATTAATTAAATGAATTGATTTTACTATTTAAAAGTTTATTTTTATAATAATCTAGTTAGTCTCGTTGAACTTTAAAGTTAGAAAATGATACAAATTAACCCAGTTAATTTAATTGTAAAGATTAGTTCTTTTAGAATATACGTATAACCTAGTTAGTTTGGTCAACTATGCTATATAACTTGCAATAAGTTAATTCAGCTAATTTATTTAAACTCTTCAAAGTTTAGGGGTTAGAATGGTGTTTTCCTAAAACTAAAATGCAAGAAACCCTAATCCTCTTTTATAACAGTCGTTACTATGTCTTGTCCCTCTCAATACATCTAAAAACTAAAATGAACCAAACAAGCACTGCTCCTTCATCTTCAACATTTCTAAACCCTAATCCACATAATAGAACCCCATCTTCTCCATTCCCCCTCTACCTCTTGATCATCCCCCTTATTCTAACATTACCTCACCTCTCAACCACTCCCACCACCTCTCGGATTACCGACAGAACGACCGGCCACCACCTCTGTCTGGTGGCGGCGCGGTGACGGGACAGAGCGGAGAGAGAGAGTGAGGAGAGAGAAAGAAGAAGCTCGGTCAGTTCGTGGTGGTCCGGCGCGACACCGACAGATGACCGACGGAGATTCAGCGGTCTTTGCTTTTGTCCGACGGGTTGCTGTTCGGAAATCCGGCGACGGTCGTGGAGCAGTGGTGATGCTGCTGAGAAAGGATGTTAATGGCAGCGGTGGTGTTCTTGTTTCCGTTGACGAACCACCTTAGGCAGCTGAGCCGTGGCGGCGGCATGATTCAACGGCAACAATGGCACTGGTTCCGATTCAAGATCCGGTTCTGTTCGAATCGGGTTGTCTGACTCGAGTCTCAGTTCAGTCACGGTTTGACTCGGGTTTGCAGACGGGTCTAACTCGAGTCTTGGTTAACTTCGGGTGTCGGTTCACGTGTCGGGTCAACACCAGTCAACTTGGTCAGCCGGTTCAGTCTCGTTTCAGCTCCGGTAAGGGTTTTGAGCTTCTTCGTTAAACTTCCGTTTTATTCCAAAAATCAGTTTCTGTTTCGGGTTTGTTTTCAGATTCGTTTCAACCTGGTTTCGGCTCATGTTCAGATTTTGGGTCGGTCAACAACAGTTTCGGATTTGGTTCGGATCCTAACTCAGTTCGGGTACACAACCGGCTTCGGTTCAGGTTCGGTTTGACCGGTCAAAGCTGGTCAAACTGTGGGTTCAAGTCTCGGCAGAGTTCGGGTCAATTCTGGTCAACTGTCAGTCAACTCGGTCAACTTCAACGCGAGACTCGGTAAAACTTTAATCAAAGCAAGTTTCGTTTATATTGTTTCATATATTCATTTTTTTATACTAACCGAGCTTGAACCGTCATGTATAGTTTACATATTCTTTAAACATTAACCAACTTTACAAATATATTCGTATACTTTTTATATATTATTGAGTTGTTGCTTTTTGACATATATATCGACAACTTGTGTTGTCGGGATCGTCCAAAAATAGAGGAAACTCTGCCCGTTTTTCGTAAAATTCCGTAAAACAAAACACGTTAGTTTTATAAATCTAAATCTATCAAATTTGCTTAATTTCTATAAAATAGATATAAATGTATATTTATTTTCGACAACCTTTCAACAATACTTTTAATAGAATTAATTTTGATGTATTACTTAAACTAAATAAAATATATATATTTTTTTTACGTATATATATATAGATATACATCACTAGTTATGCTTTAAATCTCACTTCAAATCCTCCGTCGTAATTCCGTTTACTCATGCACCATCGTTTGCCCATATAGGGTGACCTCGGTGTTCCATCCTCCCCATCTCGTACACTCGTCAACATTTGGATAATCGGAAGACTTAGCAATTATGTGAGTATACTCGTATTCCCCTCTTTACTTTTACCACTTTTGGGGTGTAACATGTTTACTTATCAAAAACTTACACATGAACATTTTGCGTAAACACATGAATTATAAACTTATGGACTTTTCATAGCAACGAAATGATGACATGTGCTATGAAAAGGGCCGCTTGCGTAAACACATGAACATTCCTATAACATGCTTGTATACGTGATTGCTTGATACTTTAAACTTGGGTGAAACTTATGTGTTGAACTTATCATTAACTTCGTACGAGCCTAACCGTGACATATGTAGCGCCATAGGATTGACGACCCGCCCGTAGACTTGTGGTTATGTCATGAGCATCTTGCGTCTCTTTTGGTTTGATATGCTAGACACATGCCAAATTTATTGTTTATCTTGAATCACATGCTTGCTATGAGGAATTGTTTAAAACTTATCTTTTGTTATGTACGTACCAAACTTGTATACTCGCCATTGCTTTTACATTGAATTGTATTTTTAAACATGTTACAGGTTGATGATGACGATGCTATGAAAAGAAGTAGCGTTGATGCCTAGATACACATATAGACGTTTAGGTTAATATGTTGTATCAATTTTGCTTACGTTGTTATGTACTTCTTTGAACTTGTTGTATTTGAATTTCTTGTAATGTTGACAATTTACTTTATGAAATGAAATCGGATTATTAAATATTGTCACACATAGCGTTATGAAGTCTCTTGCAATCTTCACACTTCGTCTCATCCCGATGTTTCCGCCATTGGTTGGGGTGTGACAGATTGGTATCAGAGCCATAACTATAGGGAATTAGGAAAAGTAGGAATGCTTTAACCTAGTCTATAGGTTTAGAGCTTTATTCTTGTGTATTGCTTGAAACTACTTGCATGATACTTTACTCGCTTCTCATGTATTCGCTTTGACTTTTAAACATATAAGTCGCTTGTGTGTAAATAATTGAATTGCTATCCTTATGTGTCAATACTTGTCTTACTTTGTGTCGATACTTGATCTATTGATCTGTTCTTTGTGTGTTATTCTCGACATGCCTTTTTGTGCTTATACTTGTTCATTATTCCCTTTAACATACGCCTTTTTCCAAGGCATTTTACTCGATTTTTGTTAAATACGAAAACACTCATATTATACAAACGAGACGAGTTCACCAAAATAGGCGTGAAACCCACAATTTGGTGAAAGACTCTCAATCCACCTATTCTTTTTACACGAAATTCACCACCAAGTTAGGAGTGAGATCCTCACCTTGATGGAGAATTTCCATTTCAAAATTCCAGTGGGCCCTCATCAAAGTGTCAAAATTAAATTTTGACTCGACGAGTGCCAACCACACTTAGGTTACGAAATCGTCAAGTTAGGGGTGAAACCCGCACCTTGTCGACTAGTTCCGCTTCTTAATTTTCAAAAGTCCCGCCAAGTCTCGAATTTCCGAAGGATTGGGAACATGTAGTAACTGGAAGGGTGAGTACCATTAGCTGAGATATCGGCGAGGGTATTCCACCTATTAGGCCAAAGCATGTTTCTCAATTTCAAAAGATCTTTCGACCACTTTGGTTAGTCAATGTTCCGTTTGGAACCATCCAAGTTTTATTCGAGCTTACGCTTTATTATTTTCGATCTTTTGACAAATTTGAATAATTTTTCGAGATTTCATTTTGCGCACACATCATACTCTTACTTTTCATACGATTATATATTATTAGCATGCATGATTCCACGTACTTTTAATTACACTTTTGTAACGAGCAGAGACATATCATCGAGATAGGAGTGATTTCCTTACCTTGACGATTAACTCCGCTTCTTTGCTCATCTTACCACGACCTCACCAACGGATTAGGGGTGATTCCCTTACCCAAGTGATCGTTACCAACGCTTTCTTTTAATAGGCTATATTATGTAAACACGATCATGCTTATACCTAAATCATTTATCATGTATTTCAAAATGCTTCATTTATTTAAACGCACCTCTTATTCTAATCTATTTTCACATCACTTGCATACACAAAAATTTTAAATGTTACCATAAACGCGTGTTCCTCGATTTTCAAAATTTCACGAAATACTACTTGTCAGCCTAGTCGGTTTAATAAATCCGTTGCCCACAAATTCACCAATCAACGTAAACATTGAAACATGCTCCTCTCACACCATTAAACTAGAGATTGTTATTCTCAATTCAGAATCACATCAAATTTTTCTCACACACTTATAAAATATTACCAATATTATTTAATCATTTACTAAAATTCTTTTTCAAAACCAATGAAACATTTTTCAACAATCACTAAGTTCATGTACCAAATACCTTTTCTAAGGATCAACTTTTTAACAAGAAGCTGTAAGTTTCAAAATTTCGTAACACAAAGTTACTTAAAACGATGCAAACTTATTAATCTCTAAAACTTTTTCAAAACCTCACTCGATACGACAATTAAATTCAAAACATGTGGGCAAGGAAACTTCATAAGGACCGATAAATTTTCAACTTATGTAAACTCTTTTAAAACCGCAGTAGCATTTCCATTCCTTTACAAAGTACTTTCCAAATAACCAATAGATGTTTTATACTCTCTTTACATTCACAAACTAGAGTCTATATTTCGTGACAATTCAATCTATTTTAACTCCCCGTTTTGCGCAAACACCTATTTATGCATACCATCTTACACGTTTTAAACAATATCACACAAAGATCTCACGCTTGTCACTCGTTCCCTGTTTCTTTCATACTCCAAACTTTTAATCTTTTACGCGTATGAACTCATGAGTTTCGGTGTATACTACAAACAAAATCATTATTTCCTACATCCATACTTATACATTTTATGCCTTCACTTATGTTCACACTTACGCATTTTGTTATACTCATGATTCAAAAATTCATACGTTTTACATTCATACATACACTCACAATTATACATTTACGTTGTACTTACATTCATGTTTATACTACACTCATATTCATGATTCAGGCATTTTATGTTTTCATTTACACTTGTACAACTTTGTTTACACATATATTTTATTCATACTTAAACCTTCATGTTTTACACCTATATTCACGTTCACATTTATGCTCATACATCTTATGTTCACACTTATACTCGTATTCATACTCATACGCTTTGTGTTTATACTCATACTCATGGTTGTATTCACATTTTATACTCACCATCATACACGTTATGCTTATACTTATGCTCACGCTCTTGTCATACGTTTTGGTGTTTATGCTCACATACGTATTCGTATTTAAACTTATACTATGCTCATGCTTTTTACTCAAAATTTATACACACACGCCTGTACGCGAGCGAAACCCGAGGGATTCGCTTACGTTGGTCTTATACTATTTGGAACGCAAAGATGCTTACATGCTACATTTCTTTACACACACAATCTTATTTTCAAAATTTATGTATACCTTGATTCATACGCAACTAGTACAAGCTATGCGAATCATGCGACGGTTGGTATAATCGCGGGTGCACACGGGATTATAGTAATGGACGTATGAGAAACCATAGAGTGTACTACTGTGTATGGTAAGACACAGAACGTAACATGACACCGAATACGAAACAGACGTAATGTGGTCAAAACATGGTGGATACGCCGCTGGTACTTCCTATATATAAGTGTTTTCACCATGTTACCAAACTTTCGTAAAACGTGCCATGAGAAATTCAGTGTTTTGCAGACTTTTTGGACCTAATACAAACTTTAAACAACTCACAAATGCATTATATCCGATTATCCACGACGAGACCTTATCCTTAAGACTACTTTTGTCTATTCGATACTTATGCTATTCTTATACTCATAATCGTTATTAGATCAATCGTTCACCCTTGTACCTCAATTATACTCTGCTGTCTCAAACTCCAAGGCCACAATTTTAAACGAACCTCTTTTGTTTGTCAAAACCCTTTCAAGTCTTCCTTCTAAATAAATTTCGGGACGAAATTTCCTAAAGGAGGGGAGACTGTAACGCCCCGTGTTTTCATAACTTTCCATATTTAGAAACCATTGTTCATATTCCTATTTTTGGAAACCTTGTGTCCTTGTATTAGTCGTTTTGTTATAATCGTCGAAAATATTTCTTTAATCTAATTCGTTATAAGAATGGTTATCTATTCATGGTTTAATTAATTAAATGAATTGATTTTACTATTTAAAAGTTTATTTTTATAATAATCTAGTTAGTCTCGTTGAACTTTAAAGTTAGAAAATGATACAAATTAACCCAGTTAATTTAATTGTAAAGATTAGTTCTTTTAGAATATACGTATAACCTAGTTAGTTTGGTCAACTATGCTATATAACTTGCAATAAGTTAATTCAGCTAATTTATTTAAACCCTTCAAAGTTTAGGGGTTAGAATGGTGTTTTCCTAAAACTAAAATGCAAGAAACCCTAATCCTCTTCTATAACAGCCGTTACTATGTCTTGTCCCTCTCAATACATCTAAAAACTCAGAACCAAACAAGCACTGCTCCTTCATCTTCAACATTTCTAAACCCTAATCCACACAATAGAACCCCATCTTCTCCATTCCCCCTCTACCTCTCGATCATCCCCCTTATTCTAACATTACCTCACCTCTCAACCACTCCCACCACCTCTCGGATTACCGACAGAACGACCGGCCACCACCTCTGTCTGGTGGCGGCGCGGTGACGGGACAGAGCGGAGAGAGAGAGTGAGGAGAGAGAAAGAAGAAGCTCGGTCAGTTCGTGGTGGTCCGGCGCGACACCGACAGATGACCGACGGAGATTCAGCGGTCTTTGCTTTTGTCCGACGGGTTGCTGTTCGGAAATCCGGCGACGGTCGTGGAGCAGTGGTGATGCTGCTGAGAAAGGATGTTAATGGCAGCGGTGGTGTTCTTGTTTCCGTTGACGAACCACCTTAGGCAGCTGAGCCGTGGCGGCGGCATGATTCAACGGCAACAATGGCACTGGTTCCGATTCAAGATCCGGTTCTGTTCGAATCGGGTTGTCTGACTCGAGTCTCAGTTCAGTCACGGTTTGACTCGGGTTTGCAGACGGGTCTAACTCGAGTCTTGGTTAACTTCGGGTGTCGGTTCACGTGTCGGGTCAACACCAGTCAACTTGGTCAGCCGGTTCAGTCTCGTTTCAGCTCCGGTAAGGGTTTTGAGCTTCTTCGTTAAACTTCCGTTTTATTCCAAAAATCAGTTTCTGTTTCGGGTTTGTTTTCAGATTCGTTTCAACCTGGTTTCGGCTCATGTTCAGATTTTGGGTCGGTCAACAACAGTTTCGGATTTGGTTCGGATCCTAACTCAGTTCGGGTACACAACCGGCTTCGGTTCAGGTTCGGTTTGACCGGTCAAAGCTGGTCAAACTGTGGGTTCAAGTCTCGGCAGAGTTCGGGTCAATTCTGGTCAACTGTCAGTCAACTCGGTCAACTTCAACGCGAGACTCGGTAAAACTTTAATCAAAGCAAGTTTCGTTTATATTGTTTCATATATTCATTTTTTTATACTAACCGAGCTTGAACCGTCATGTATAGTTTACATATTCTTTAAACATTAACCAACTTTACAAATATATTCGTATACTTTTTATATATTATTGAGTTGTTGCTTTTTGACATATATATCGACAACTTGTGTTGTCGGGATCGTCCAAAAATAGAGGAAACTCTGCCGTTTTTCGTAAAATTCCGTAAAACGAAACACGTTAGTTTTATAAATCGAAATCTATCAAATTTGCTTAATTTCTATAAAATAGATATAAATGTATATTTATTTTCGACAACCTTTCAACAATACTTTTAATAGAATTAATTTTGATGTATTACTTAAACTAAATAAAATATATATTTTTTTACGTATATATATATATATATATATATATATATATATATATATATACACATCACTAGTTATGCTTTAAATCTCACTTCAAATCCTCCGTCGTAATTCCGTTTACTCATGCACCATCGTTTGCCCATATAGGGTGACCTCGGTGTTCCATCCTCCCCATCTCGTACACTCGTCAACGTTTGGATAATCGGAAGACTTAGCAATTATGTGAGTATACTCGTATTCCCCTCTTTACTTTTACCACTTTTGGGGTGTAACATGTTTACTTATCAAAAACTTACACATGAACATTTTGCGTAAACACATGAATTATAAACTTATGGACTTTTCATAGCAACGAAATGATGACATGTGCTATGAAAAGGGCCGCTTGCGTAAACACATGAACATTCCTATAACATGCTTGTATACGTGATTGCTTGATACTTTAAACTTGGGTGAAACTTATGTGTTGAACTTATCATTAACTTCGTACGAGCCTAACCGTGACATATGTAGCGCCATAGGATTGACGACCCGCCCGTAGACTTGTGGTTATGTCATGAGCATCTTGCGTCTCTTTTGGTTTGATATGCTAGACACATGCCAAATTTATTGTTTATCTTGAATCACATGCTTGCTATGAGGAATTGTTTAAAACTTATCTTTTGTTATGTACGTACCAAACTTGTATACTCGCCATTGCTTTTGCATTGAATTGTATTTTTAAACATGTTACAGGTTGATGATGACGATGCTATGAAAAGAAGTAGCGTTGATGCCTAGATACGCATATAGACGTTTAGGTTAATATGTTGTATCAATTTTGCTTACGTTGTTATGTACTTCTTTGAACTTGTTGTATTTGAATTTCTTGTAATGTTGACAATTTACTTTATGAATTGAAATCGGATTATTAAATATTGTCACACATAGCGTTATGAAGTCTCTTGCAATCTTCACACTTCGTCTCATCCCGATGTTTCCGCCATTGGTTGGGGTGTGACAGATTGGTATCAGAGCCATAACTATAGGGAATTAGGAAAAGTAGGAATGCTTTAACCTAGTCTATAGTTTTAGAGCTTTATTCTTGTGTATTGCTTGAAACTACTTGCATGATACTTTACTCGCTTCTCATGTATTCGCTTTGACTTTTAAACATATAAGTCGCTTGTGTGTATATAATTGAATTGATATCCTTATGTGTCAATACTTGTCTTACTTTGTGTCGATACTTGATCTATTGATCTGTTCTTTGTGTGTTATTCTCGACATGCCTTTTTGTGCTTATACTTGTTCATTATTCCCTTTAACACACGCCTTTTTCCAAGGCATTTTACTCGATTTTTGTTAAATACGAAAACACTCATATTATACAAACGAGACGAGTTCACCAAAATAGGCGTGAAACCCACAATTTGGTGAAAGACTCTCAATCCACCTATTCTTTTTACACGAAATTCGCCACCAAGTTAGGAGTGAGATCCTCACCTTGATGGAGAATTTCCATTTCAAAATTCCAGTGGGCCCTCGTCAAAGTGTCAAAATTAAATTTTGACTCGACGAGTGCCAACCACACTTAGGTTACGAAATCGTCAAGTTAGGGGTGAAACCCGCACCTTGTCGACTAGTTCCGCTTCTTAATTTTCAAAAGTCACTTATTTTACAACATTTGTAAATATATTCACAACGTTATAATGTTTCAAAATGAAAATAAGTAATCACATAGAATCGACCCATTAAGTGTTATATATTTACAAAATATTTTACAAATACTTTTGTACAATAAATATTTTTACATATTTATTTACAACTTTCATTTAACGTTATAAATAATAGTGATTTCTTTTACAAAATAATAATACTAAAATATTTTGTATTAGCTTCATTACGGTGTTTTGTAATATATACTACATAGTAAATATAAGTTATTTTACATAGTATAGTAAAATACTAAAATAATATTTATTTAAAAGTAGTGACCATTTACATATAAAAAAAGCGTAACAAATAATATATATTACATAGTATTTATATTTGATATGTAAGATACGGTTCAGACACGGATACAAATAATATATATTACATTTGCTTTACAAATATAATATAATGATTGGTCATGCCAAAACAACTTGTTCTTATTATATTTCGACCACTAGGACATAATATGAAAAATATGGTCACTAATAATGTACTATCACATTATTTCACAATTAAAACAACTTGGAACTCTAAACAATGATACACTAACTTTATTGTCTTTTGTTGTATCTTTTCAATTCATTCATCTCAACACTTTTGATTTTCTCATATCATAAATATTTGACAAATCATTTTTCATGCTTTTATTTCATTTTGAACCTATCAATTCTAAGTCTTCCTCAGTTGCCAATCAAAGTAAGTTTCTTTTGACAAAGAATTTTATTGATTCTAAAAATCCTTCACATTCATTTTATCTATTTCTTTTGACTTGAACCTAGTCACTTTAGAAATTTTATCATTTCATCTCATTTATTTGTCATCGATTTCTTGAACTAATTCAGTTGAACTATTGAGTCCTACTTATTATACAACTCATATTCACAAAATTAGATATTTTGATTTTTGTGTCATTTATCTTAATATTGTTGTTATTGACTAAAATATGACATAAGTCTAAAAGAAATATCATAACCCAAATCTCGAGGACGAGATTTAAAACAAGGTGGGGAGAATATAACATTCCTATTTTTATATAAGAAATATAAGTATTGGTTAAATTTATTAACCACTAGTAACTAGTAACTAGTTTATTTTAATATAATTATTCAACCCAAATAGTTTTAAACACTATTTTATATAGTTGGTTGAAATAATATTGGCCTGTATATGGGTGACCTTTCTAATAAAATAAAAGTATATAAAAACTTATATTATTAGACAGGTAGCTTACGGGTGGTTGACCGTAAGAAATATGAAGTTCCTAGATGGGCCTAGGAACCGTATAATAAATTAAATTATAAAATACATTGTATTTTGAACCTACTCTAATTTTAATGAAACTTAGACCCAAATGTAGACAAAAATATTCTGATTCTAATGACACATTTATTATTTTGTAAAACATCATATTTTAGAAGTTATACCCGCCAAATGAATAAAGTAGTTAAATTAATAATAATAATATAATAGTTAACTTATAAGTTATAATTCAAATTAATTGAATTCGTGTGTCTACAAGATGAGAATAAAATAATAAATATATTTCAAAATTTAATTTTCAAATTGAAATGAAAGGAAGTAGGACGTGTCTCAAGGAGGAATTTAGAAATAAAATACATAGGATGACAAGACTTATTAGTAGCTTATCCTTCACGAAAGTTTCATATATAAATAGAAAGATACCATAGCCATTTAGATTGTTCACCCTTCTTTCTATCGTCTACTCCTTCAATATATATATATATATATATATATATATATATAGGGGAGAGTTCATTGGGGAACACTAAAAAAGTGGGGAACTAGGGAACATGGGCAATTTTGTCAAATTACATAAACAAACACGTGAGGCTGAGAAAAGCTAGGGTTTCGTTGGAGAAGGCTGAGACACGGCGGAGATACGACGGAGATCAAATCAGGTTCTCCGATTGCATTAAACAACTAAAATCAGTCGCTCTTCAAGCGGAAACACAACGGAGATACGATGTAGCTGCAATCAGGTTTTTCGATTGCGTTAAACAGCTTAATCAAGTCGCTCTTCAATCAAAAATCTTAGTTTCCTCTTTCAAAAGTAAAATTCGTTGATGAATCTTCAAAAACATTGCAGGTTATAAAATTTCAACAAACATTCATCGATTTCTAGGGTTTTTATGTTTTATATATCACTGTTTCAAGTTTTTATGAATTTAAAATATATTTCTAATACTAGATATTGATTTCAAACAGTTATTTTTTGTACGTTTACGAATATTACATTATATTGAAATTATTTAACATGTTAAATTCCATAATTTATCTGTTTATATCAGAGATATCATATAGATTATGGTTTTAGTCACTGAATGTTAGAATTGTAGCTAGGTATTGTTGTTTAACTTTAGATTAGTGAAATTATATGATTAATGTGTTCATCTATCATTGCCTATATGGAAAACATATTATATGAATATAAATTCGTTGTTGTTCAAAAAATTATCTTACTTGCTACCTAGACTAATTTTTCATGTGATAGTTGTTTGTAGTTAAAACACATATGTCAAAACTCATGCCTTAACCATTTGTTGTATTTTTAGGGTGGCATTGATGTCTGCTACTATTGATATTACAAGATACAAGGAGTATTTAAGAGATCTTGGTATCAAATTATGTATTTTTTTTATCATAAAAATATCAATTTAACGTGTTAATAATTATTTTTTTTAAATTCTGAATATTTTGCATATAAAGATATGTAGAAGCTATTCTAATTACTTAACATGTTAAATACATGGTTCCCCGGTTCCTCACTTTAATTTAAACAAAAACTGATGGCTATCCGCTCAGACTTTTAAATGATGCATTTTAAATTATCACTTAATATATTTTTTGTTTTGGTGAAGCGTTATAACAGAACAATTGTTGAAAACCTCACTGAGGAAAGTGTTAGGGACTAGGAGTCTGGGACCATGTGATGGAGCTGTTTTGTAGCCTTTTGGTTTACTTTTTAATTAAATCATGACTGGTAAAGAAATGCTTCAATTGCATAATAGTCTTGGTTAAGGATTATATTTTTTCATGATTTGGTAATTGGATTCAAACAGTTGAAAGTTCACCCAACAACTCTCTAGGCAGGGACAGCGCAAGTACGCTTGTTTCGACTGTGGTATGCATGGATTTAATTTATCTCACTCATATAATTTTTATATAAAATTTCCCTTTTCACTTTTGTGTTGTATTATAGAACTTTGTTGACTTTTTATATAAAAGTCAATAGCGGCGACAAAAGTAGTCAATACCGGCGACACCTGTCGCCGCTAAAGGTGCCCCGTTCTTGTAGTGCAGTCACTAACAACGGGTACAAGGTTAAAAGAGAGATGTCACACATACACCATAGCCTACTAACACAGGGAAGTGTAATTCGAAAGCTATGGTTAGTCAAGTTTTCTTCCCTTTTTATCTATAATAGAGGTTGCAAAATGGGCGGGTTGGATTGGGTTGGGTGATAGGTTATGATGGGTTTGGGCCAGAATGGGTTTGGGTCAGGATGGGCCAATTAAAAAAAGGTTAGGATGGGTTTGGGTTACGATGGGTTTGGTCAAGATGAGCTAAAAAAATAACTACTATGTTGGGCCTAAATCCATTTAAAGTTAACAGCTTTCATCCAGTTGGATAACCTAAATTTTACTCTACAGAATTAGGCCTGGTAAACGGGTCGTTCCGGGTCAGGCAGGTTTAGGTTGCGGGTCAGAACGGCTTTGATCAAAACACTTTGATTCAATAAAGGGTTATTTTAGTTAGGGTCGACATGGGTTCGGGTCAAAACAGGTTACAGGTCAGAATGGGTTCGTTTAGAAAATGGTTAACCAACCGCTCAACGCGTAACCAGTGTCGGTTATGCGCGTTCAAGCGTCAATTACGTGTACAGCCTCTGTTACGCGTACCAGAGCTGGGAAACGTGAGTTCAACGCCATGTAACACGCGTAAACCGGCTCCGGTAAGCGATTAACGCAGCGCTCGATGCGAAAGGCTTTGCACGAGTAATCGGCGACAGTTACGCGCATTCAATCAATTGTTACATGTGTTTAATGCCAGTTACGCGCGCTCCGGTGTCGTTATGCTCGTTTAGGCGTCACTTATGTAGGCAGCGCTTATGCGCGTAACGTTGGTTATGCGTGTTTAAATGCAGGTCACGCATACCGGTGCGGAACACACCTGTCATGCGTCGCGTAATGTGCGTAACCCAACTTTGATACGCACTTAATCCAGTGCTCGACCCTTAACCAGTGCGGGTTACGCGCATTGAAGCATCAGTTTTTCATACTTAATGCAGGTTACGCACATTTCGGTGCCGATTACGCATGGGTTACGCATCGGGTTGCGATATCGGATTTGTTAGAAGTTCTTTATCTTCTATCTCAACTTATTCACTAATGTGCGCAACAAGGAGTACACCATTGTACACCATTTGCACCTGTTTGAAAAATAACACCAACCCATGTTGACTTGCCAACCCATTCTGACCTGTTTCATTAGAATGGGTTATTTCAATCAACCCAGACTCACCCATTCAATGAGAAACAGCCACCCATATCAACCCAAATGTTTTTTAAAAACGACCCATATCAACCCAATTTTGGGATGGCAGGTTAAAATTGCCAGGTGTCTATATACAATGACTTTTTATCATTATATAATCATTGAATGTAATGCAATCAAAATAACATTTTTTCTGTGATTGGATACAGCAAGGGAAGAAGTGGGGCAGTGGGCACATACCATTTAGAGATTCAAAGCTAACACGCATACTGCACACAATCACTATTGACATCATTATTACCTAGCATCATTAGACAATATTCAACTAATGAAAAGGATCTGCATGGACACATGGGGGACTGAAAAGGTATATTGTATTGTTTTAAGACTATGGGGTATGGGGCGGGGTTGGGGCGTGGGTTGGGTACAAACGCCCAAGTCATCACCCCGGGTGGGCTTGGGTTTCGGCGTGGCCCCTTGGGCGGGGGTTTCAGCCTGGGCGTTGGGCGGGCCTAGCGGTCTTCCGTGGCCGGCTCTCATTGGCTGGGTTGGCTAGGCTGGCTAGGCTATAGGTGGCTAGGATTTAAATTTAAAAAACAACCGTTTGGCCAAGCCAAACCCATACCGACCCACGCGGGCTAGCCATGCCGCCATACCGACCAAACATGCAACTCACCAGCGGTGCCCCTCGAAGTCCACGTGTCAACCCATGCCCCAAATCCCCGCCCCACCATACCCCACGGTCTAACCTTACCCAAAACAAAGGGAACTGTTTACTTAAAAGTTAATGAAGCATGAGGATTCCATGGAAGCATGCATGTGGATTGAAGTGGTAGTTGGTCATCTTAATTTCTTATCATTCTGATGGTGTGAGCAAGGAAAGTGAACAACCAAACCCTGTATGGAGTTGAAATTAACCAATGCATCGAACAAGAGACGACTGACCATCTGCTGGTAGGCGTCCACTTCGCCAAAGCAGTGTGGTGGCTTGTTTGTGTTTGGGTGAAGATTGCGATTCGGACAAATTTCGATAGTGTGGCTGTAGGTCCCGAAATCTGAGGATCGATTACGAACCGAATCACTTGTTTATAGTAAACACGGTTACGTGTGCGGAATCCACGTAACTATGCCAAATCAAACATATATTGCAATAATAACAACGGATTAATCAATGATACACACTCGATTGATTAACGGGATAAGAACCTATTACAACTGATACAAACACAGTTCAGACGAAATTTTGGCAGAGTTTTGTTACTATGGTCTGTTTCTTATCTCTGAGTTCAAATGAACACAAAGTGTTGCTTATATAGTCCCTGGGCCACAGATATCGACGAAACACAGAAGTGTTTGACGAATCTGAACATGGGCCAGATATTGGGCCTGGAACAGCCCAATACATGACGAATCAAGGTCTGATTCGTCAGTACATGACGAATCAAGGTCTGATTCGTCATGACCTTCAAACGAAACAGAAGTCTGTTTCGCCATGAAGTGTTCCGACGAAACAGAAGTCTGATTCGTCGAGGACTGCAACTGTTGTGTTTGTTCCTGTTATCAGACAGTAACAATCAGCAACACATAAACATAGTAATGACAAAACTACCCTTTAATGCAACATGCATTGTTCATAATACATTACATACCAAAAGAGACAAATAAGTTGTACACAAGTAGATAGGAGGATATCTGACTTGGTCAACATAACATACAGACTCGATAATTAATAAAAGACCATTCAAAATACATCGTTAAACAAGACTAGTTACAGACACTAAAAAAATGCATCAACAAACTCCCCCTTGTCTGTTACTCGTCTTTGGTCTTCTAATCTTCCATCAGTGTTGTTCGGACCACGTACTGCCCGAATGAATACCCCTGTAGTAGCAAAAACACGCTACTCGCTGAAACTTTAACGCTTGTCTTGCATCTTGATCTTCATAGAAAATATCATGACGATATAATCTGCCAATATCAGCTTCAGACATGTTGACGATCCACATCGGATCCAACATCCGGTAATTAGCACGACCATCTCGAAACACAATTACAGCTTCATGAGTATCCGAGTCGTAGCACCACAATGCCATGTCTTCCAGAAAATCCTGCTTCATAGGCATCAATGATTTTGATTTCTGTTTAAACTGTTAAAAACACTAAACAACTGTACAAGTGCAACCTTTTTGCGAATCTCAAGGACAAGGAATCATACCAGCTTACGGTCTTAGTCAACATGATTTTGATTTCTGTTTAAAGCTCTGGATAAGTATACTACCTCGATTATCGGTATTGTGGTCCACATAAGCTCAAACTGATCAGACATAATCATAATTTAAGAGATACGATTAACGGTAAGGATTATACTTACAAGTCGATGTAAATCCACTCACGACACATTCCCGTATCAAGGCATGCACGAGAATTCATCTTACCGGTGAGTATACCGATTATCATCTGTTTGACCGTATAAAAATGTGAGAGACTCACTTATTTTGATTGAAAACAAGCCCTATGTGATAGAATCACTTATTGATGAGGAACTTGATTTTCAGATGCATGAGGGCACAGGAGCAAGTCCGTGAACAGGTCAGTACTTTCGTACAGCAGAGAGACGAACTTGACTCCCGCAAAGAATCTGTGATAATTTATCACTTATTTTGTTTGGACATGTGATTGTTGATCACTTATTGAGGTCGAATGAAGTATGTACACGTATGTATAGTATCATGGAAGATCTTAGACTTCGTCTCCGTTATTTTTACGGTTTGATACAACCATGATACCCAGATGATAAGCAGCATAAAGACCGAATATTTCAGATCTCGGCAATCTCTCAAACGAGATTTCGGTACTAAGACCATATGCCAATGAGCGGTTCCCACCTGACTTGAAGTCTGTTAGGTTTGTATCATCCTGCACATTTTAGTCTGATTGTGAGCCTACCGATACATCGTTAGTAGAGATACTTATCATTTTTCTTTTTATTTTGCATTTTGAGCACATTGACCGACCACACCAGTGAATTTCATCATTTTCCTTTATCCAAGAAACTCATTTTTGGTTTTTCTATTGTTTTTGAATTTTTTTTTTTAATTTTTTTTTCAAACGAAACGACAGAAAGTAAAGACATCTTTTTGGATTTTGAACTTTTGCAATGTTTTTGTATTTTCTTGACATATCTCCCCCTAAAATTCGCAAAGTTTACGAAAACTAAAATCTTTTTGAATTTTCAAAGTTTATAAAGAAAATATTTACAAAAACGATCAGCCAAAGAAGTTTACTCGGGTATCACCTTAATGCCATTGACCAAAAGAAGATAATCAAAACGTGATTTATCAAAAGCTTTTGTAAACAGGTCGGCACGTTGGTGATCAGTGGGGACATGAACGACATCGATTAACCTCTTATCAAAACAATCACGGATAAAGTGATATTTAATGTCGATGTGTTTAGTCTTAGAATGTTGCACAGGATTTCTAGTGATTTGCAAGGCAGCATTATTATCAACAAAAATACGAGTAGATAGGAATTCTAAACCGTAGTCGCGCATTTGTTGTTGTATCCAAAGAACTTGGGAGCAACAACTCGAGGCAGCAATATATTCTGCTTCACATGTTGATGTAGCAACACACGTTTGCTTCTTGCACTGCCACGTGACAAGGCGATTTCCTAGGAACTGACATCCTGCTGTTGTTGATTTGCCATCGATTTTGCAACCACCGAAATCAGAATCACTGTATGCAATTAATTCAAAACTATCATCCCTAGGGTACCAAAGACCGAGGTCTGGGCATCCCTTCAAATAGCGTAGAATCCTTTTGACAGCTGACAGATGAGAGGCCTTCGGGTTTGCTTGATATCTTGCTAGCAAGCATGTTGGGTACATGATATCAGGCCTCGAAGCGGTAAGATACATGAGAGATCCGATTATGGCACGATAGTACGAGGAGTTGATGCTTTCTCCCTTCAAATCCGGAGTAATCCCGTGATTCTGCGGAAGTGGGGTACCAATGGGCGTTGCATCTGACATTTGGAATCGGCTCAAAATGTCACCAACATATTTAGTCTGATGGATGAATATCCCAGACTTTGTTTGTTGAACTTGAAGGCCCAAAAAGAAATTCATCTCTCCCATAGCGCTCATTTCGAACTTTTCTTGCATAACACGTTCGAATTGCCTGCACAAAGAGTCATTAGTAGACCCAAATATTATATCATCAACATATACCTACACCAGCAGAAGATCTTCATCTTGTTCTTTGATAAAGAGTGTGCAATCAATAAGACCTCGTCTAAATCCATTCTCCAGAAGATAGTTTGATAAGGTTGCGTACCAAGCCCTAGGTGCTTGATGAAGACCATAAAGAGCTTTGTTGAGCAACCAAACCCGATCGGGGTGAATAGGATCTTCAAAACCTGGAGGTTGTTCGACATGCACCTCTTCTTGAACAATACCATGAAGAAAAGCACTTTTAACGTCCATCTGGTAAACTTTGAATCCTTTGAAAGAAGCATAAGCTAAGAAGATTCGAATAGCTTCCAGACGTGCAACAGGTGCATAAACTTCATTGTAGTCAATGCCTTCAATCTGACGAAAACCCTGAACAACCAGTCTCGCTTTGTTGCGAATAACAACTCCACGATCATCTTTCTTGCATTTATAAACCCATCGTGTTCCAATTTTCTTGTAATTCTCCGGTTTTTCAACAAGCTTCCAAACACCAAGCTTTTGAAATTGCTGCAGTTCGTCCTGCATGGCTTCAACCCACGAATTATCTTTTAAAGCTTCCCTCCAAGATTTTGGTTCTTCTTGTGAAACGTAACACGCGAAAGACCAATCATTTTGAAGACCAGTTTCTCTAATAGCTGAATACAAACCAGCACTCTGGTTGTTTCTCAGCTGATTACGTGTCTGTACACCTTGTTGGACATCTCCTATGATATTCTGCTGTGGATGGGTATCGTGTATCCTCATTTCAGGATTTTCAGGAACACGAGCATTAACACCCAAATTGTTAATATTAAGATCAACAACCAACTCTACACCTGGAATATGCGTAGAAGTGGATGCATTTCCTTCAGCAGTATCATTGACTTGCACATGAGGAGTATCAACAGAAATACCCTGAACTGGAACAACTGGAGATTTAGTGCCTTCAGTCGCATCCAGATTTTCTTCATCTTCTTCTGATGACTCATTGCATTCAGTAGCATTTTCAACTTCCTCATTTTGAACCGTGTTGTTAGACGAATTAGAACTTTGTGAGTTAACAACAACAGGTCTAACTAATGACGACTCAGCAGCATTGTCACTATCAAATATCATTCTAGCAGCTGCAGAATCTTCATCAAAAATTGGCAGGTCAAAGGAGTCGAATAGCCCATCATAATCGAACATCCAAGGATCACCTGGAGCTTTAACAGGATTTGTATATCTCTGAACTCTTACTTCACTCCATAGTTCAATCTTTTTGGTAGTCAGATTCCAAACACGAAAATTTGGAGTAGCATATCCAAGGAAGAAACCCTCAATAGCTTTCGCGCCAAACTTTCCATCTGGATCAATCATAGTGCATGGACCACCAAAAGGTTCTAGAATTGAAAGATCTGGTTTCCTTTTCTGTAGAAGTTCGAAACAAGTCTTGCCATGTCTCTTAACCGTAAGAACTCGGTTTAATGTGTAGCAAGCAGTCGACACAGCCTCTGCCCAGAACTGAACAGGAAACGCCGACTCTACCAGCATTGTTCTTGCAGTTTCAATTATCGTCCGATTCTTCCTCTCCGCGACACCATTTTGTTGTGGAGTGTAAGGAGAACTGTATTCATGAAGAATGCCTTTAGAAGTACAGAACTCATCCATAACACGATTTTTGAATTCAGTTCCATTGTCGCTTCTGATCCTCTTAACTTTCAACGAGTAGAGATTTTCCAACATTGTAAGAAGATCCTTGAGGATGCCAGGAGTATCACTCTTGTGTGCCATAAAAGCTACCCAAGAAAATCTAGAGTAGTCATCAGTAACTACTAAACAATACACATCTCCGAACGTTGTTTTGTGTCTCATAGGTCCAAAGAGGTCCATATGAAGACGTTCGAGAGGCATGCCAACAGTGTTGATTTTCTTCAAAGGGTGAGACTTCTTTGTTTGTTTCCCTTTCTGGCACGAAACACAGATATCTTGTAGATGAAAACTTCTCACGGGTACGCCATTCACAAGATTTTTGTTTACCAAATGGTTCATTTTTCTCAAGTGAATGTGTCCCATTCTTCTGTGCCAAGATATAGACTCCTTCTCCGTGGCTTTCGAGACAAAACATGTGACTTGTGCAGTAGTCGTAATCGCTTGACTCATATCAAGAACATAAAGATCATTGATTCTTGGAGCCGATAATAGAATCCATTCATCAGGAATTTTGAAACCAGGTTTAAGCACATAACAACCGGCATCATCAAAATGCACGGTGAACTTTTTATCGCAGATTTGCGACACACTGAGAAGATTATGATCAATTTGACGAACATAATTGATCTTATCGAAACATACCACACCATTGGAAATCATTCCCTCTCCAGTGATGTAACCGCCTTTGTCTCCAGCGAAAGCGACATAGCCTCCTTTAATGTTTCTCACATCATATAGAAGCCGTAAATCGCCCGTCATGTGCCTGGATGCCCCACTATCAACAATCCAATGACTATTGATAATTCCTCCTGGAACATCCTGCACATATCATCCAATGATTAGTTAAGGATGGGGACCCAAGCCAAAGTGGTCTTGGGTCGTCCCTGAGCATCACGAATAGTGATCTCGATTTGTTGATGGTTTTCCAAACAAACAGCTCCCCCTGAACCTTCACTCTTCCTAGGTTTCCAAGTTTGTTTTTGTTTACCAGATTGAGTTTTGTAAACAAATTTTGAAATTTCTGGTTTTACAGGTGAACTTGGTTCCCTTGGAACAAAATTTACCTTAGATTTTAAAGCCTTTTCTATTTTCTTCACATCTTGATGTCGTTGTTTCGATTCCTGTTCTTTAATAGTTCTTTTATCATGTTTAGGTGAAACAGGACGACATTTAGAGTGAATCGATTCAGGTGATTCTCTTTCAACAAATTTCGCTTTCGGAGTGTTAGCACAATCTTTGATGATGTGCCCAAACTCCCCACATTTAAAACACGTTCTCCTTTCAACAAACTTAGGAGAACTGGATCGACGATCAGATGTCGAATTTGTATAACCCGAGGTACTAGCTTTTTCATCACACCCGTTTGAATGTTGAGTGTAATTGTTTTGACTATCACGTTTTAAAATTTTGACTTGTACAAAATCAGTGTTTGACTTGTTAGCAAAAGTCTCAATTTTATCTGTACCCCTCGATTTCACAAATTTGACATTGTTGTTTTTCTTCTAATAACGAGCTCCTTTTGTTTCAAATTTTGAGTTGGAAACATTTGACAATTTTGCTCGTTGATCTGATTGTTTACCCTTAGAAGCAATAGGTTGTTGCTTTGAAGGTGATTTCTGATTTCCAAATTTCTTTTTAATTTCAGTCTTAGGAATTGGATTACATTGAGTCACATTAACTCCCGGAATCGACTTTCCCACAAACTTAATTGTGTTATTTTCAAAAACATTATCAATCAATGAAGGATTGACATTTTTAATTGGAAAATCATTATCTGAATAGATTTTAGAGTCACCAACCAAAGTGTACAACACAGTATTACTTTTAACAGTAGACACAGGATTTATCACTTGTTGAACAACAGGTTGAACAGCAGGGGTAGGAGGATCACACAGAATATGATTCTCAATTGGAACTTCTACTCCTTTAAGTTTGTTAAGTGATTTATCCTGATTACTCACATCTGATTCAGATTCATCATCCGACGACTCATAGTCCTCAATGGTTGGAGGACCTTGTTTCGTGGATGTTGACTCTTTTTGCTCAGAATTTGTACTTGGAGAATTGTCCGATTTGAACCCTAGGCCAGTAGTTACTTCCTCATAATTAAGAGGCACACTGGATTCAAACCGTGGCATTTCTTCTTCATCAGGCATATAAGTATAATCATGTCTCAAAGGGGGCGGACACTTCTTATACCCAACACCTTTCTTGTTTCCCTTTAGTTGTTGAACATCAATAATGTGATCGAGCACAAATCGGGAGTTAGAGTAACTCTCCAATTTTTGCTTGATTGCATCATGCTCACATTTGGCAATGGCTAGTTCCTTTTTAGTTTCCTCAACAATGTTAATGTACTCATTTATACTAACTTGTTTATGATAAACAGTTTTTGTCACTTCAGAAACATTTTTCTTTTGAATTTCAATCATAGATTTAAATTCTTTTTCGTTTCGAACCAAAGCCATATTCGCTTCTTTGCATTTAGCCATTTCAACAACTAAACTCTGATTGTGAATAAGAATCGTATCGCATTCAAGTTTTATTCTATCAAATTCATTTTTCATATATTCACAATCTCTACAGTTGATAAGAATTTCAGATTTTACCTGACTTGTAGAATCTGAGACATTTGCCATAAAGGCAGTCTGATAAGAGAAAGATCCGTCTTCAGAAAAGAACTTCTCCATTTCTTTAGATACTACCTCAACCTTCTTGATCAGAACTGATTTCTGACATTTCAACTCTTCTGCTTCATTCAATAAGTCATCAAGATTAGAACTTGCTTCTTTGCTCACATCAGATTCAGAACAATAATCACCCGAAGTAGAACTTTCTTCATCTGAACTCCCGGTATTACCAGAACTGTCGTCACTATCAGAAAATTCTTCCTTATGAACGTGCTTGATGTGATTGATTATTTTTGCATAACACGCTGTTCCTCCTCTATCTTGATCACCTTCCCCAAGTTGTAAAGACCAATTAAACCCTTCATCAGCTTGTACGGTTAATGCACGACTTTCATTTGATGGTCCAGACTGATTCTGGTTAGTGGTGTTGTGTACAGCCACTATCCCTTTTCCACGATTGTCTTGATTAGCATTTGAAGTACTCGTCTGATTACGGAATGGGTTCTGATTGCCTTGTCTGCTTGGTCGAGTGCACTCACGTTTGAAGTGACCCTTTTCCCCACAATTGAAGCATGTAACTGCTTCTTTATCAAAACCGTACTTTGTATCTTGTTTGCTTTCCAAAGAACTTCTTCCTGTTCGAACCATAAAGTCCTTCGCCCTTCTAACAGCACTTGCGAATGCCCACTTTATGTCCATCAACTCCATTTCATCACGGTTGATTTGTAGATAGTCTTCGTTGGTTAAACTGATGTTTCCAATTTGACCTGCGACCAAACCGCAGTAAGCACTGACCATGGTATTAATAAGTTCCATATGTTCCTTTGCTACTTCAATGCTAACATTTGAGAGGTTTGATGTATCAACTTTGACTGTGTTAGGATTGTTGGTATAATGAGCTTGCTGTTGTTGTTGTGGTTGGACTTTTGGTTCTGGAATAAAACCTCCTCCTGAATATGCCTGAGGTTGTTGTGGTACAGATGGAATAAAACCTCCTCCAGTATATGCCTGAGGTTGTTGTGGTACAGATGGAATAAAACCTCCTCCAGTATATGCCTGAGGTTGTTGTGGTACAGATGGAATAAAACCTCCTCCAGTATATGCCTGAGGTTGTTGTGGTACAGATGGAATAAAACCTCCTCCAGTATATGCCTGAGGTTGTTGTGGTACAGATGGAATAAAACCTCCTCCAGAATAAGGCTGAGCTTGAGGAAACGGAGAAGAGTTTGTATTTGATACAAACGCCGTTTGTAACTTTGGTTGCCTCAGACTAGCTGACGGGTCAAAACCTCCACCATTATACATTTCAATATTCTGAGGAGCAGCAATGCGTTTTGCTTTTCGGATTTCTTCATCATTTTTATGTTCCAGCTTCTGTACAAATTCATAGATAGTTATAGTATCAGCATCTAGAATACCTGTATGCTTTAGAAGCTCAATGTATGGACTCCACTTTGGTGGTAGAGAATCAGCAAATCGTGCACAGACTTCTTTTTGAGTTGCCTCAATAGCATAGGCAAACATCTCACTAATCAAATGATAAAACCGAGTGGTCATTTCATTTAGAGTTTCGTTTTCCAAGAACTGAAACGACTCAAACTCTTTCTTCAATAAATCATGCCGTGTCTTTCTGGCAGCTGCATTTCCTTCTCCTCTTGTCACCAAACAATCCCATAAGGATTTCGTGTCCTTACAATAAGAAAACTGATGATAGATATCTTTATGAAGTGCTTGAGTAAGAACAGCAAACGACTTTTTCTCAAATTCATATGCTTTCTTGTCATTTTCCTGCATGTTAGTAAAACCTTCGACCGTTGAGGCTGCTACTTCAAGAGCATCATTGCCTGGAGTAATGAAACACCTCCACATATCAGTGCTTTGACCTTGAACATATGTAATGAATCGACCTTTCCATGATGGAAACTCGTTCATATGATTCAGCTTTGGCGGGCGATTGTTGCTACCCGTTTCGCTCTCGCTAATCAGAAGATTTTGAATGTTTTGGTTCTGATTGGATGCCAAAGCCCATTGTCCGGCACTTATAGTTGGTTGACCATAAACACTCTTCACCCACGCTGCTGCGGACGTCGGATCTTCACGTGGTCTAGAATCCATACTCCAATCCCATGGACTAGTACAACTCATATTTGATGTATGTATGATAGTACCTGCACAAATTTCTTGAAAACAAACAGTAAGCAAACTGATATAAGTCTTCTGTTTAAAACAGATCTGTTTTCGACGAAACAGAATTCACGAAACAGGTTTGTTTCGTCTGAATGAATGACGACGAAACAGACTTGTGATAATTGTGATTTGTGGCGAAACAGAATTTGTTTCGTCAAAGATGTTGTGGCAAAACAGACGTTTGATTCGTCAACGGTGTTGCGACGAAACAGATGTGATTCGTCGGTTGTGTGTTTCGTCAAAACTGGGTAAAAGTCAGTGGATTTAGATATTTATCTATTGACCAGTCAAAGGATAAGACCAGACAGCAAGATATTTAAAACTGACACAAGTATGTTGTAACTCTTTATTTTCAACGAAAAAGACTTTGTTACACAACCAATTATCACTTTTACACACAAAAGTCAAGTTATTATATTATAAGTTATAACACTTGTTTTAAATAACTTATCAGATCAAATACTCAGTTTTTATAAGAACACTTATGAAGATATGAAGAACACCACCAAGAACATGAAGTTTCCGATGAGTTTTCCGATCACCGATAATTTTCCGAAACACGAAAATACACTAGATTTTCACTAAAAACCCGGTTTAAAGCATAAACAAACAATTTAACTTAGGTTTTTGATAAAAATCTGTAGCAAACAACACTAAAACAGCAGATTTATGAATATTTTTCCAGAAAATATTAATTTTTCAAGAACTGATTTTCAGAAAAACACACACAAAATACTTGATAAAAATCGAACAAGTTTGATTTTAAACAAGGATAAGAGCCAATGCTCTGATACCACTTGTAGGTCCCGAAATCTGAGGATCGATTACGAACCGAATCACTTGTTTATAGTAAACACGGTTACGTGTGCGGAATCCACGTAACTATGCCAAATCAAACATATATTGCAATAATAACAACGGATTAATCAATGATACACACTCGATTGATTAACGGGATAAGAACCTATTACAACTGATACAAACACAGTTCAGACGAAATTTTGGCAGAGTTTTGTTACTATGGTCTGTTTCTTATCTCTGAGTTCAAATGAACACAAAGTGTTGCTTATATAGTCCCTGGGCCACAGATATCGACGAAACACAGAAGTGTTTGACGAATCTGAACATGGGCCAGATATTGGGCCTGGAACAGCCCAATACATGACGAATCAAGGTCTGATTCGTCAGTACATGACGAATCAAGGTCTGATTCGTCATGACCTTCAAACGAAACAGAAGTCTGTTTCGCCATGAAGTGTTCCGACGAAACAGAAGTCTGATTCGTCGAGGACTGCAACTGTTGTGTTTGTTCCTGTTATCAGACAGTAACAATCAGCAACACATAAACATAGTAATGACAAAACTACCCTTTAATGCAACATGCATTGTTCATAATACATTACATACCAAAAGAGACAAATAAGTTGTACACAAGTAGATAGGAGGATATCTGACTTGGTCAACATAACATACAGACTCGATAATTAATAAAAGACCATTCAAAATACATCGTTAAACAAGACTAGTTACAGACACTAAAAAAATGCATCAACAGTGGCATCCATGTTTTCTCACTGCAGTAGTCAAGACATGTGAAGACTTTGGCAACGATAAAATATTCAACTGGAAACACAAGACCGTAAGCATGGTGCTGGAAGAAATCAAATTCGGTTCCTACTGGTGGGTGGAGAAAAGCAGTCGGATCGGAGGGTTGTGAAAAGAGAACTGGAATGATTTTACCAATATAGACTTTGTTTAATTGGTAGGGGGTGTATGTTTTGTTTTGGCTATCTTGGTGTGTTCATGTGGTCTTAGTCTCTTGCTAAGTCTCGTTGTATGTTTGTTTGTTGGTTTTCCAATAATAGTATTCTTTGCTGGCCAAAAAGAAAAGCAACAAGGTGAGTGATGGTTCGTTGACTTAAAAAATGAAGGGAACAACAGTTCTATTTGTATTTTTTTTTACAGAAGACAGTATTATAGATAATTTTAACTATCTATACTATATTATAATACATGAGTGAAGGATTCCCAAAAGTTAAGAACTTTTTCCCCCATTATTTATAAATAAACCCCTAGAATGAGGGTAAGGTGGTCTTTTAAACCATAATTATTTTTTAGTCCCTCAATCTATTACACTTAAATCCTTGACATTTAACATAATTATGGGTAATTAGTTACACTCCCCCCCCCTCTTTAATTCTTTAATGTATTCGTGCGATATCTTACAACCCGTAATGTTTTAAAAAAATCCGAAGGTACCATGACGATCGGCACATTTTTTTAAACGTTTCGATAGTTGTCTTTTTTAGTTTCGCCGTGCGTTCATAAAGTACAAATAGCCGATGCGTAAATGTACAATTGATTAAAGCCAACATTTGTTTTTTACCCAAGCCAGCTTTAACCATTACCTAGCTACCGTGCATTAACATTTGTTTTTTACCCAAGTTTTTTGTTTTGAATGACATTAATAAACTAAAATATTCCCTAATTTTACTTGTACAGAGTCAGTTTGTTGTGACATGTTTAATATAGTATAGATAAAACTCACAACAAACTTCCTATTAAACATGCCACAACAAACTAAACAGGATATGTGTATCTTATTTTAAAAACTTAAAACTCACAACAAACTTCCTAAATAAGTGGATGACCAATCTAAAACTAAACCCTAATGGACTACTATAAATACATAGCAAACACTCACAATTCTACATTTCTATTGCTAAACAAATTTAAAATATGGAGCCAGTTCTGAATTCACTTGATGCGAAAAAACAAGCATGCGATATTGAAAAATCTAAGGTCGGTTCTATGATAAGTTTTGTTATATCGCAATAATGAATAATTGTTTTCTTTTATTTACTTTTATGTGAATACTAACTTATTTGATTTTTCAGATTCAACACACTAATTTAAGCACCCCAGTTGTCGAACAAGCTTTTGTTAGTTTTTAAGTAATATTTTCCCTTATAATCTTTCATATTAACAAGTTCGTTATGTTATTATTTGGTGTTTTATTGTAGGATGATGGTGATAATAGTGTTGAAATATTTTTTCTTATGGTGCAATGTTCAGTCCATACAAATCTAATCTTCAACGTCAATTTAGTAAAGAGGTAATTTTAAAATTTATTTAATCTTTTTAAAATTTTTTTATTCAATATTTGTTTTTTTATAAAATTTATTTAATCATTTTTTAACTTTTTTATTAAATTTTTGTTTTTTAAGGATCGGAAGTATGAGAATCAAAAGAAAAGATCTAAGAGACTCTCTGAATGGAAATGGGTCGAGGTTATAAATTTAGATGATTCTGAGGACGATGAGAAAGAAGATGAATTAGATGATACTGCTGATTCGAGCACAAACAAGAAAAACGGATCAAAAAAGAAGAGAAATTAGATTAAATATATCAAGTGTTTTTATGTTTTTTCATTTTCAGTTGTTTTTGTTTGATCTAGACTATCCCATGAATAATAAAGTTTATTTTATATTTGAAGTTTATGTTTTGTGTTATTTTATTGCACTTATTATTTACATCTCGATTGAACTAATATACTTTTGTCATTTGTTTAGTATTTTTTATTAACAAACGAATCTTTACATGTTTAAAACAGTTTTTCTATACTTTATTTATTATTAGTTTTTATAACAAAACAAAACTTTGATATTTAGTAGATAGAAGATCAACTATATTCCAAAATTTTAGAAACTAGGATTGAGACCCGCCGCAATGCGGCGGGGATTCTTTAGTTATAACTAAGTCGATATAGGACCCGCACGTTATGTTAAACCTGTCAAACGGGGAAAAAAGACGATGTAAAAACATTCACCTACACACACACACGTTGCGTCATGTTAACTCGCAAAATTTAGAACGAAACGTAAAAACGTTAAACCAAAGACGCATGTTGCGATGTGTCACAAAATTTAGAACCAAGCATAAAGCGAAAAATTTGCGTAAAATGAAAACTATAAAGGACCAAAGTTGAAAATAAAAAAAGTTATGGGGTAGATTGCAAAAGATAAAAAGTTTTGGGTTAAAAGTAAACAAACAAATAGTTTTGGGTTAAAAGTAATTTATGAAACGCTTTTGGGTAAAAAGTAAAAAAAATCAATTATTTTTTAAAACCCCCAAAGCCAACGTTACTACAACCATATGCATAACCATTTTTTCTTTGAAAACCCCCCAAAGCACACCTCGCGTTGCGGCGGGGCGTAAAACGGTGTCAAAAACCGCCATCGACCACCAACACTGACTCGACCTAGGATATGCGTGTTGCGACGAACCTGTCAAACATGGAAAAATAGAGGTAAAAACGTTGAACCACACATGCACGTTGCGTCGTATTAACTCGAAAAATTTAGAACTATACGCAAAACGAAAATTTGCGAAAGATGAAAGGTATAAGTAACAAAAGTTGTGAAGTTAAATTGCAAATAATGAAAATTTTTGGGTTAAAGTTAAAAAAACAAATTATGTAGGGTTAAAATGGAAAAGGTAAAAACCTTTTGGGTTAAAAGTAAAAATTCAAGTTTTTTTGTTTTTTTTTTGTTTTGAAAAATGCCCTAAGCACAAGTTACAACTCTTGATGCCTATATTTGTTGCTTCTTTATAGTAATAAAATTATTTAATACTAATTTACGATATTAGTAGATAGATAGTAAACTATATCCCAAAATTTTAGGAATTATTTAATACTAATTTACGATATTTATTTAATACTAATTTACGATATTTAGTAGATAAATAGTAAACTATGTCCCAAAATTTTAGGAATTATAAGTCAACTAATTAGGTCCTCCAAGTTAATTATATGGGATGAGGCATCGATGGCGAAACGTCGGGCGATAGAGAAAGTTGATCGAACATTGCAAGACATTATAGGTGTTAGGCTCCCATGTGTAACACTTATGACATATATCCACCACAATAATGTTATCATATACAAATAAGAAAACTACCAGCAACGAGTGCCGCAATCCGAAGTGTTGCCCCCGCCGCATCGCGCGGGCACCCTACTAGTATATCTATCATTAATTAACATATTAAGGTGAATTCAAAGTAAGTAGTAGTACGGTACATCAAAACATCATCTAACCTCAAAATAGTCATTCTTTTTTTTTTTCTTTTTCTTTTAAAGGGCTAACAAATCAAACTCAAGCACTCTTGAGTACTCACTAGACAAATCAAGTGCTCTGAGAGTAACCCGAGTCACCAAACACTAATTTCGGTGAAAACCCAGTAACTTGCCAGCACATAGGCACGACAGTGAAAATACCTGTAAAACCCGTTTGGCTCAAGAATCGAACCCAAGATTCCCCAGATCTCCTATCATTGCCCACCAATAATGTTAACGATCTATGAAGGTACCAACCTATAGGACCAAATATTTAAATTTAACATGTTAAGTTATTTTATTTAAAGTTTACTTTCAAAAAATTTTGTTAAACATAATGTTAAAATTTCACTTTCAAACAATTTTTTTAAACATAACGTTAAAAATATTAAAATAAATAAATTTAACATGTTAAATGAAAGTTTGCATTGGTCAATTAGATTCGGTTCAACTTTATTGTACCACATTATATATTGAAATTCGGATTAGAGTTAAAAAAATAAAATAACGTTTGTGTGAGTATGGATTTGCGGAATTTGTGTAGCAGGAAAAAGGAAATACAATTCATGCGGGCTCAAAATATTTAAGTAAATAAATTTAACATGCTAAATGTTAAATGAAAGACATTATTTAACTGAATTATATATTGAATTTCTTATTAAAGTTAAAAAAAATTAAAATAAAGTTTTTTGTGAGGATGGATTTAGGATGGTAGAGCATTTGTAGCCAGAAGAAGGAAACAGGGTCTATGCTGACTCAAAATATTTAAATAAATAAATTTAACATGTTAAATTAGAGTTTGCATTGATCAGTTAGATTTGGTTCAACTTTATTTGACCATATTATATACTGAATTTCGGATTAGCGTTAAAAAACTTATAATAACGTTTGTGTGAGTATGAATTTGATAAGGTTTGAGGGACTTGAGTAGCAGGAACAAAGAAATAGAGTCTATGCGGGCTCAAAATATTAATAAAAATAAATTTAAAATGTTAAACGTTAAATAATAGACTTTATTTGACCATATTATATATTAACTTTTGGATTAGAGTATAAAATACTAAAATAAAGTTTTGTGTGGAGTTTATGCGTGCTAAAAATATTAAAATAAATTAATTTAACATGTTAAAGAAAAGTTTGCTTTGATTAACTAAACTTTATTCGGTTTTATTTGACCAAACATGTTAAAATAAGTTTTGTATATTAAACTTTATCATGTTAAATGAGAGTTTGCCTTGATCTACTAGTTTCGATTTAACTTCATTTGACCATATTATATATTAACTTTTGGATTAGAGTATAAAAGACTAAAATAAAGTTTTGTGTGTAGTTTATGCGGGCTCAAAATATAAAAATAAATTAATTCAACATGTTAAAGAAAAGTTTGCTTTGATCAACTAAACTTGATTCGACTTTATTTGACCAAACATGTTAAAATAAGTTTTGTACAATAAACTTTATCATGTTAAATGAGAGTTTGCCTTGATCTACTAGGTTTGATTTAACTTTATTTGACCATATTATATATTAAATTTTGGATTAGAGTATAAAATACTATAATAAAGTTTTGTGTGGAGTCTATGCGTGCTCAAAATATTAAAATTAATTAATTTAACATGTTAAAGAAAAGTTTGCTTTGATCAACTAAACTTGATTCGACTTTATTTGACCAAACATGTTAAAATAAGTTTTGTACATTAAACTTTATTATGTTAAATGAGAGTTTGCCTTGATTTACTAGGTTCGATTTAACTTTATTTGACCATATTATATATTAAATTTTGGATTAGAGTATAAAATACTAAAATAAAGTTTTGTGTGGAGTTTACGCGGGCTTAAAACATTTAAATAAATAAATTTAACATGTTAAATTAGAGTTTGCATTGATCAATTAGATTTGGTTCAACTTTAGTTGACCATATTATATACTGAATTTCAGATTAGCGTTAAAAAACTTATAATAACGTTTGTGTGAGTATGGATTTGATAGGGTTTGAGGGACTTGTGTAGCAGGAAGAAAGAAATAGAGTCTATGCGGGCTCAAAATATTAATAAAAATAAATTTAACATGTTAAAGGTTAAATAATAGACTTTATTTGACCATATTATATATTAAATTTTGGATTAGAGTATAAAATACTAAAGTGTGGAGTTTATACGTGCTCAAAATATTAAAATAAATTAATTTAACATGTTAAAGAAAAGTTTGCTTTGATCAACTAAACTTGATTCGATTTTATTTGACCAAACATGTTAAAATAAGTTTTGTACAATAAACTTTATCATATTAAATTAAATGAGAGTTTGTCTTGATCTAATAGGTTCGATTTAACTTTATTTGACCATATTATATATTAAATTTTGGATTAGAGTATAAAATACAAAAATAAAGTTTTGTGTGAAGTTTATACGTGCTCAAAATATTAAAATAAATTAATTTAACATGTTAAAGAAAAGTTTGCTTTGATCAACTAAACTTGATTCGACTTTATTTGACCAAACATGTTAAAATAAGTTTTGTACATTAAACTTTATCTTGTTAAATGAGAGTTTGCCTTGATCTACTAGGTTTGATTTAACTTTATTTGACCATTTTATATATTAAATTTTGGATTAGAGTATAAAATACTATAATAAAGTTTTGTGTGGAGTTTATGCGTGCTCAAAATATTAAAATAAATTAATTTAACATGTTAAAGAAAAATTTTGCTTTGATTAACTAAACTTGATTCGACTTTATTTGACCAAACATGAAAAAATAAGTTTTGTACATTAAACTTTATCATATTAAATGAGAGTTTGCCTTGATCTACTAGGTTCGATTTAACTTTATTTGACCATATTATATATTAAATTTTGGATTAGAGTATATAATACTAAAATAAAGTTTTGTGTGGAGTTTATGCGGGCTTAAAACATTTAAATAAATAAATTTAACATATTAAATTAGAGTTTGCATTGATCAATTAGAGTTGGTTCAACTTTAGTTGACCATATTATATACTGAATTTCGGATTAGCGTTAAAAAACTTATAATAACGTTTGTGTGAGTATGGATTTGATAGGGTTTGAGGGACTTGTGTAGCAGGAAGAAAGAAATAGTGTCTATGTGGGCTCAAAATATTAATAAAAATAAATTTAACATGTTAAACGTTAAATAATAGACTTTATTTGACCATATTATATATTAAATTTTGGATTAGGGTATAAAATACTAAAATAAAGTTTTGTGTGGAGTTTATGCATGCTCAAAATATTAAAATAAATTAATTTAACATGTTAAAGAAAAGTTACTTTGATCAACTAAACTTGATTCGATTTTATTTGACCAAACATGTTAAAATAAGTTTTGTACAATAAACTTTACCATGTTAAATGAGAGTTTGACTTTATCTACTAGGTTCGATTTAACTTTATTTGATCATATTATATATTAAATTTTGGATTAGAGTATAAAAATACAAAAATAAAGTTTTGTGTGGAGTTTATGCGTGCTCAAAATATTAAATAAATTAATTTAACATGTTAAAGAAAAGTTTGCTTTGATCAACTAAACTTGATTCGACTTTATTTGACCAAACATGTTAAAATAAGTTTTGTACATTAAACTTTATCATGTTAATGAGAGTTTGCCTTGATCTATTAGGTTCGATTTAACTTTATTTGACCATATTATATATTAACTTTTGGATTAGAGTATAAAATACTAAAATAAAGTTTTGTGTGTAGTTTATGCAGGCTCAAAATATTAAAATAAATTAATTGAACATGTTAAAGAAAAGTTTACTTTGATCAACTAAACTTGATTCGACTTTATTTGACCAAACATGTTAAAATAAGTTTTGTACATTAAACTTTATTATGTTAAATGAGAGTTTGCCTTGATTTACTAGGTTCGATTTAACTTTATTTAACCATATTATATATTAAATTTTGGATTAGAGTATAAAATACTAAAATAAAGTTTTGTGTGGAGTTTATGCGGGCTAAAAATATTAAAATAAATAAATTTAACATGTTAAATGAGCGTACACATTGATCATCTAAACTCGATTGGAATTTATTTGACCAAACATGTTCAAATAATTTTGTTACGATAAACTTTAACATGTTAAATGAGAGTTTGTGTTGATTAACTAGGTACGATTCAACTTTATTTAACCAAATTATATATTGAAATTCAGCCTAGAGTTCAAAATACTTAAATAAAGTTTTATGTGTAGTCTATAAGGGCTCAAAATACTAAAATAAATTAATTTAACATGTTAAAAAAAGTTTGCATTGATCAACTAAACTTAATTTGACTTTATTTGACCAAATATATTAAAATAAGTTTTGTACAATAAACTTTAACATGATGAAAGGTTGACTTGTTCTACTAGGTTCGATTAAATTTATTTGACCAAATTATATATTAAATTCTGGATAAGAGTTAAAAATACTAAAATAATGTTTTGTATGGAGTTTATGCGGGCTCAAAATATTAAAATAAATTAATTTAACATGTTAAAGAAAAGTTTGCATTGATCAACTAAACTTGATTCAACTTTATTTGACCAAACATGTTAAAATAAGTTTTGTACAATAAACTTTAACACGTTAAATGAGAGTGTGCCTTGACCTACAAGGTTTAATTTAACTTTATTTGACCAAATTATAAATTAAATTTTGGATTAGAGTTTAAAATACTAAAATAAAGTTTTGTGTAGAGTTTATGTTGGCTAAAAATATTAAAATGAATAAATCTAATATGTTAAATGAGCGTTTACATTGATCAACTAAACTCGATTCGAATTTATTTTACCAAACATGTTAAGATAAGTTCGATAAACTTTAAAATGTTAAATAAGAGTTTGCATTGATCAATTAGGTGCGATTCAACTTTATTTAATCTAATTATATATTGAATTTCGGCCTAGAGTCCAAAATATTAAAATAAAGTTTTATGTGTAGTTTGTGCGGATTCAAAATATTAAAATAAATTAATTTAACATGTTAAAAAAAGTTTGCATTGATCAACTAAACTTGATTCGACTTTATTTGACCAAAAATGTTAAGAAAAAGTTTTGTACAATAAACTTTAACACGTTAAATGAAAGTTTGCCTTGATCTACAAGGTTCAATTTAACTTTATTTGACCAAATTATATATTAAATTCTGGATAAGAGTTTAAAATAATAAAATAAAGTTTTGTACGGAGTTTATGCAGGCTAAAAATATTAAAATAAATTAACATGTTAAAGAAAAGTTTGCATTGATAAATGCAACATTCATTTAACGTGTTAAATTTATTTTTATAAACATTTTGAGCCCGCATAGACTTCAAGCAAAACTTTAATTAAATGTTTCGAACTCTAATCCGAAATTCAATATATTATCTGGTCAAACAAAGTTGACTTGAACCTAGTTGATTAATGCAAACTCTCATTTAACATGTTAAAATTTATTAAACAAAATTTATTTTTACATGTTTGGTCAAATAAAGTCGAATCGTGCTTAACTTATCAATGCAAACAATTATTTAACATGTTAAATTTATTTATTTTAACATTTTGAGCCCGTGTAGATTATTTAAACAAAACTTTAATTTAATATTTCAAACTCTAATATGAAATTCAATGTATAATTTAGTCAAATAAAGTTGAATCGCATCTAGTTGAATAATGCAAACTCTCTTTGAACATGTTAAAGTTTATCATACAAAACTTTTCTTAACATGTTTGGTAAAATAATTTATTTTAACATGTTAAAATTATTTTTTTAAACATTTTGAGCCCGCATAGACTACAAGCAAAACTTTAATTAAATATTTCAAACTCTAATCCGAAAATCAATATATAATTTGGTCAAATAAAGTTGATTTGAACCTAGTTGATCAATGCAAACTCTTATTTAAGATGTTAAAGTTTATGGTCCAAAACTTATTTTAACATGTTTGGTCAAATAAAGTCGAATCAGGTTTAGTTGATAAATGTAAACGCTCATTTAACATGTTAAATTTATTTATTTTAATATTTTGAGCCCGCATAGACTCCGGGCGACTATACCCACCTTCTTCGACAACCAACTATTCCAACAAAACCGAAAAGTATCATGCCCTGAATTCTCGCCCGTGGCCCTTTTTTTACATTCTTCAACGTAAAGACCCTGTTGCTATCATGTTCCCCCTCTCACCTGTCCAGCCCCATCCCAAGCGAAACAAAGCTCAGAACCTAGCTCGAATAACTCGTAGGACTCTGCAGTGGTAAGCTGAACCCTCCGTCATTCCCAGCTCAAAACCTAGTATTTGTCGTTGGTGTTTTTAGATCAATAGTGGTACCGAACCTAGCATCTTTTTTCATGGAATTCATGATATTTTGTTACAGTAAAAGACAACTAGCAACAAAATTTATCAACACTTTATAAATTTGAACCCGAGGTTATGAAGGCATGGGAAGCATGAAAAAAAAAATATAACATCAGATAGCTAATTCCAAATTAGGAACAAAAGTAGTGTCTTGTGACTGAAATGAAACAAAAAAAGGCACCTGTCAATCCATGCTACAACGATGAAACATGAAATTGTGGAAGAAAGATTTGGGGCGAAAATCGGAAAAATGAAGAACCACCGTCCATCCATCATCGGCTCCGTTGAACTTGTAGGTTGTTGCTGATCTAGAAGCATGGAAGTATGTAGATCGGAGTACCTCATAGTTTAATCTGTGTATTATCGTCGGATGGGAAGAAGTGCCACCGGTGTTCCTTGGGTGTCGTCGGAGATAAACACTGATGTAGTGTTTTGCATCATTCTTTTGAACATTCATGAGGCTCAGATTGGTAGGGTAGGAAATCGAACAAAATGGATGCACTGCCATGGCTGCAGACTTACTAGATGTAACGCAAAACCCTGACATAGAGATCTTTGTTTCACATAACCATCCAAGTTGCCCTGCCAAGATGCAGATAATCTCAAAATTGTTCAAATCACGAGAGAAATCACTAAAACTTCATAGCCTTTTAAATCACGAAAACTCTTGTTTCTTATTTACATCATGACGACTGGGTTATATAGGCCTTATGATAGTCCAGAACGTTTATATTGGTAATCGGATTATGATGTTCACCATAATATAAAGTGATGGTTGATTGTAGAGGTGCACAAACCAAACCAAACGATAATGCCAAAGATAATGAGGCTCAGATTTGTAAACAAACGATAATGCCAAATAAACAACATCTCTGTATGTACAAATCAGCCATGGAGATTTGCTTTCAAGGATGTAATTAGATGACTCTTGATGGGGGAATAGGGTAAATTGATTGGCCTACTCGCTAAAGATGCCATTATTACATAATTTTACAGTAAAAACTTATATTAACTTGTAAAAAAAACTTATTGTTACATGTAGAAAAACTTATTTTCATGCACACATCTTCTTTATTGAGAAAAAACAGAACTAAGCAACAAAAATAATTGAGAAATGCACTACTTAAAGCAAAAGAACACATGAAATTGCATCCACCTTTGATGTCAATGATTCAGATCTGAATACAATTTATACACAATTAAAAACTCTTCAATTTTCAGAATCTCAGTCGTCCTGAATTCAAATCAATACCAAAGAAAAATCATAAACCATCATCGATCTTCATACAATGTGAAAACGAGTGTGAGATGAAAATTAGTGCATAAATCATGAACAACCTACATAGCAAAATAAATTAAATAGAAACCGAATTTAAGTTCCAGAAATCAACCGATCACAATCGATGCCGAAACTACAATTTAATTTCAGATTTGAAGTTAACGATTACAAATTTGAACCATCGAGTCAGACGTATTACCATTACGATGTGTATTCGTATTCAAAAACTACCGGAACAAATGCAAATGTCTGAGAAACCCTAGAAACAACACAGATCACGATATCAGATCAATGTAATAAGAACAAGTAGGTTTTGTGGTGAAACTGAGATCGAAAAGAGTGAAACGCACCTCTCAATTGATTTCTCTGGCACCTCTCAATGATTTCTCCGACGATATTGATTTCTCCGGCGACAGACTTGGGCGGAGATCTGTCGTCCTGGTGGAATAAAAATGATATCGGAAGAATTAGTTTCACTTCATAACCTAGTTTTTTCAATTATTCCAAATATACCCTTCCGTGTTTTCTCTTTTCAATTTAGTCTTAAACGTCAAATCTAATCTCAGCCGCTTAATTTTTTAGATCCAATGGTTTAGAAGGGGGTTCCCCTGTTCCCCACTTTTTTAGTGTTCCCCAATGAACCCCACACTATATATATATATATATATATATATATATATTATTATTTACCCTATAATAATAATAAAGCCATGCCCCATTTTAAGTGTTTTAACTCCCGATCACCGCTACCCTTTCCGATTGATCTGAGCCCATAACAAATGTCAAGGCTCTGTCTGACTAAGTTCGTTGGGGTTCTGTATCGTGACAAAAGGACAAGGTTGAATGAGGGGTATTATACTTAAAATGAGTACATTATATATTTTTTTAAAAATAGTCCAAAAGTTATACCCAAAATTTATACCAGGAAGCTTTCTAGTTGAACCCTAAATATACAAAGTGGGTCCATTCTCTTTTCTCACTATTTTATTCCCTTTTTCCTTGTGATATAATTTTATTCAAAAAGGTTCCAAAATAATCCGTTAGTAAAAACCCGGACCCCAGAAACCCCAATCCATATCAATAAACAAGAAAAACAGATATTTAGTCTTCAGGCGGGCCGCGTAAAGATAAGCCGAAGCTTACGCGGGCCGCGCCAGCAAGGCAGATCTCCGGATAAGCTTGAGGGACACATGGCATCCACCTGGCAGACCTACTGGTGACTCAGCAACCCTACGCGTAAATTAGGCGGTTACGCGGGCCGCGTAAGGATCGAGCAAGGGCTCACGCGGGCCGCGAGGGAACCCAATTTCAGCTATAAATAGTTTGGTTCACGAGCTATTCGTCTGTGTCGAAACCAATTCACAAAAACATATTCCCACTACTCAAAATCACAAATTAGCATAGCGGGGTGCTGCTACGATACCGGGTATTAACTCAATCGCTGCTACGATTCAATATCCGATCGATTGAAACTATCCGACAGGATGTTTAAGTACTATCCTTTGTCATTAGTCGTGATTCCGACTGGATGTTTGAGTACCACTCGATCTCGGGGAATACTTTGTCATTCGTTGTGAATCCGATAGATGTTTAAGTGATTGCACTTTGTCATTCGTTGTGAGGGTTTTAATCTCGTGAGTTATCGTAAATGCTGTATTAGTTACTTACCTAGTTCGAGTGCACTAGGTTACAAGGCTAATCAATAGGCTAAGCTCTGCCTGTATAAATCTGCAATATATCAAGGCTTATCTGTAGACTAAACTTTGGTCATATGAATCTGCATGCTTATAAAGTGAGTCATTCTCTTTTTGTCAAATTACTTTCAAAAGCATGTTTATTTTCAAAGTTATAATTATAGGGATTAAGTCTTTGTAATCACCAAACGTACAACCGGTATGTGGGGTTTTGTATACATTACTTGATAATCGTCACCATTGGGGCAGCCAATGGGGGATATGACCATAGTCACAGATCCGGTCGTGTGACAAATACCGTGGGTAGTTGGTTTGATATCAAAAACATTGTAATCGCTCTTAATACTGTAAATTATAACAAAAGAGTCGTTTTAGTAAAAAGAATGATTCACTCAGTATTTCCCGCTGACAAAACCTTTTTCAAACATGTTTCAGGTAATTACAGTAGATTGGAGAAAGAGATGGATACGGCACTGAAAGGCTTAAAGAAGTGGCTTATTTTATTAATTAAATCAAATTAAGAAATATTGTTTTATGTAATTGGATTTATCCCTTATTAAAGCTACCATGGGTTTATCCCATCTATTTAATAAATAAAATCCGGTGTTTTCTAAACTCTGATAATTTTTCCTAACTCACGGTCCTGATGAAATTTCCGCTGCAACGTTTTTAAAATAATCACCGGTACCACTTGGCTGTTCGCGGCTCCCGATTCCGTCCAGGGTGGGTCGGGGGTCGTGACAGAAGGTGGTATCAGAGTCACTGCTTTAAGCCAATAAGTGTTGTAATACTAATACCTAAGCCTATATAAAAGAGTTAGGAACTTGATATTTTATGGTAGCACTCAGGATAATATTTAGACTTGAACTTAAGAAAAGATGCCTTAGTATAAACTTCGAGATAAGCTAAGTACTTGTGTAAATAAAGTATGATAGGTTTTGATATACCATAAGAATGGTAATTAGAATATTGCAAGATATGATAAATAAGCAAGAATTAATAGTAATTATTGCTTATTGATATTACTTGGTCTAGAATAGGATATGTTACGGGAATACAAATTTCTCTAATTCTGAATAAAAGCCTAATAAAAGAGGCACTTTTAAAAATACTATTTATGGGAAATATAAAATTTTCTCCGACAAGACTGGGTATGGTGTAGCAGACTCTCCAGCTTGTCCGGATATACTGGGATTACCTCTCCGGCGCGAACCGGATCAGACGGGGTATATAATATGTCAAACAAGTGACAAAGATTTCCCTAAATAGTATCATGACCTGATATCTGACTTGCTTTGGAAATATGAATCTATTAAATACATTGACCTTATGAAGGGTATGTATGTTACAACATGTGAAATATATGATTATATAGATATGTATATCTATAAGAAATTTCAAAAGTCAATTAGGAATAAAGCACAAGCATATGTGTCAATAATAAATCTAGATTTATTTATTAGGAATTTCTTATCTATAATTCCGATATCAAACATTATTTTGTTTGATCATCTACCTCGTAACTCGTGCGACAATAATAACAATGGAAACCCTTTAAATTGGGACACTATAAAAAATATAAGAATTTCTAATGCATTATCATAGATTATTAACGCAAGTAAGAAGCATGTAAAGTTATGCTAATGCACCAGAAAACACATGAAACTTAAATTATACGTCCTCAGACGTTAAAATATATCACACACGACTTTCAAGGCAAGACCTTTGAAAAATATAATTGGGCACGACAACACCAATACTAATCCTGTCAGTAGTAGAACTACTAAAGCGGCACTTTGCCACATGATTCTACAAACGACATAAATCTCGCTGAGGTATGTTGTAACAATATTTCACAACCATCGGTGCACAGTCTAATCAGAGTCATAATTATTATCACTGCAAAAGGAGTCACACACCTTTGCAAATTCCCTATTTCATTTTATTCAACATTCCCTGGTAATGTCATTTAACAACGGTTATCACACGAAATTCCAGATAGAAGTTCTTATATTTCTTTCGTTGAAATTCTGACTTCTGCATATAATAAGTTGACTTTCGTGTTTCTACTTCTCCTAATGGTCATCATACCATGAGGATTTCTTTCATACTAGTAAATATTGATCTATTTCATTTCTTAGTAAATCCACATGTTACACATGCACTATTTGTTGCGCATGTGGTTCATTCGATTTATGAAGACCACCGGAGGGCTTCATTCCAATTTGTTATTTTATCCAAACTCAAATATCATTCCACTTTTTGCACTGTGAACCGCATTATTACAAAACGATGACTCTTTAATATCGAGTCAATAAATTTTAATTGATTATATATGGAAACTTACATAAGTAATTTACAATATAGTATTACTATATTTAAAATTCTTGTTAAAACCATTGAGGTGAAGAATTTATATTTCTATATATATGTATAAAATTATGTTTGAGGTATATTCTCATTTAAATTTATGTTTAGTTATTTGTTATTGGTAATTAATATTAGTTTTATTATTAGTAATAATATATTAATAGTAGTAATATTAGTATTATTTAGGTACTAGGGTTATTATCAGGGGCAGGTATTGGATAGCCTAGCCTTAGTTAGGCATGGACTGATCACCTATACTTAAACAAGGCAGCACTAACCAATATCCAACCATGATAATAACTAGTTAATATATATAAATTAAAGTCATCATACTTATTTAGTAAATTTTAATTATATATAAAAATATATATACTTTATACTGTAAGGAGAAGACATATCTTCATAAAACAATACAAGAATTAGAGGGACAAATAAAATTATATAAATAATTGTCTATCACATGTTTTGTGGTAACTATGTACCATAACGTTCTGGCAAGAAAATAACCATATAAGAATAATATGGTAGTCATCAACTACGTTGGGTTAGGGGAACATTGTACTATATAAGAATAGTCCCCGTTTTCACTTATTTTACAACATTTGTAAATACATTCACAACGTTATATGGTTTCAAAATGAAAATAAGTAATCACATAGAATCGACCCATTAAGTGTTATATATTTACAAAATATTTTACAAATACTTTTGTACAATAAATATTTTTACATATTTATTTACAACTTTCATTTAACGTTATAAATAATAGTGATTTCTTTTACAAAATAATAATACTAAAATATTTTGTATTAGCTTCATTACGGTGTTTTGTAATATATACTACATAGTAAATATAAGTTATTTTACATAGTATAGTAAAATACTAAAATAATATTTATTTAAAAGTAGTGACCATTTACATATAAAAAAAGCGTAACAAATAATATATATTACATAGTATTTATATTTGATATGTAAGATACGGTTCAGACAGGGATACAAATAATATATATTACATTTGCTTTACAAATATAATATAATGATTGGTCATGCCAAAACAACTTGTTCTTATTATATTTCGACCACTAGGACATAATATGAAAAATATGGTCACTAATAATGTACTATCACATTATTTCACAATTAAAACAACTTGGAACTCTAAACAATGATACACTAACTTTATTGTCTTTTGGTGTATCTTTTCAATTCATTCATCTCAACACTTTTGATTTTCTCATATCATAAATATTTGACAAATCATTTTTCATGCTTTTATTTCATTTTGAACCTATCAATTCTAAGTCTTCCTCAGTTGCCAATCAAAGTAAGTTTCTTTTAACAAAGAATTTTATTGATTCTAAAAATCCTTCACATTCATTTTATCTATTTCTTTTGACTTGAACCTAGTCACTTTAGAAAGTTTATCATTTCATCTCATTTATTTGTCATCGATTTCTTGAACTAATTCAGTTGAACTATTGAGTCCTACTTATTATACAACTCATATTCACAAAATTAGATATTTTGATTTTTGTGTCATTTATCTTAATATTGTTTTTATTGACTAAAATATGACATAAGTCTAAAAGAAATATCATAACCCAAATCTTGAGGACGAGATTTAAAACAAGGTGGGGAGAATGTAACATTCCTATTTTTATATAAGAAATATAAGTATTGGTTAAATTTATTAACCACTAGTAACTAGTAACTAGTTTATTTTAATATAATTATTCAACCCAAATAGTTTTAAACACTATTTTATATAGTTAGTTGAAATAATATTGGCCTGTATATGGGTGACCTTTCTAATAAAATAAAAGTATATAAAAACTTATATTATTAGACAGGTAGCTTACGGGTAGGTTGACCGTAAGAAATATGAAGTTCCTAGATGGGCCTAGGAACCGTATAATAAATTAAATTATAAAATACATTGTATTTTGAACCTACTCTAATTTTAATGAAACTTAGACCCAAATGTAGACAAAAATATTCTGATTCTAATGACACATTTATTATTTTGTAAAACATCATATTTTAGAAGTTATACCCACCAAATGAATAAAGTAGTTAAATTAATAATAATAATAATAATAATAATAATAATAATATAATAGTTAACTTATAAGTTATAATTCAAATTAATTGAATTCGTGTGTCTACAAGATGAGAATAAAATAATAAATATATTTCAAAATTTCATTTTCAAATTGAAATGAAAGGAAGTAGGACGTGTCTCAAGGAGGAATTTAGAAATAAAATACATAGGATGACAAGACTTATTAGTAGCTTATCCTTCACAAAAGTTTCAAATATAAATGGGTCATGCTAATCACACACGGAGAAAATTATTTTCACATCCCAAAGCGCCGCGCTATGGCCAAAGCGCGGCGCTTTGCTGGACAAAAGTTGATTTGACTGACATAAAGTGATACGATGTTTCAGAGACATAAAGGTGATACGAGGTTGCAGTGTCCCGTGAACCCTAAGCGCCGCGCTATGGCCAAAGCGCGGCGCTTCGACCCAAAATTTTCATTATTTAAACCTGCATAGACAGAACATTTAGCATTCGAGGGTATTCGAGTGTTTTGTTGTTTGTTGATTTCTTTGCTGTATTAGTTAGGTGTGTTGAAAAAACGATGTCGTGGTTAAGCAACTATCTTTTTCGGTCAATATTCTGACGAGTCAGTTGTTCCTGATTCTTACGAGGGGACCGCTATTTCTGACTTGTATGAGAAACCGGTCTCGTCCAACTTGAGGGAGGCAGAGGTTGTATCTGGCATTCGTTATCGTGATAACACGGTGATGCTGGATTTGAATACCCCTGTGGAGGACCCTTACGCACAACAAGGTTATTCGAATTTCGGTTACGATGGCGAGTACAGCTTTGTACAGCAGGAGTGTTATCCAAACGACAGTTACGGTTGTCAACAGAGCTTATAAGGTTATTCGAATTTCGGATACGGTGGCGAGCACAGCTTTGTACAGCCGGAGTGTTATCCAAACCACAGTTACGGTTGTCACCCGAGCTTTGAACATCAAGTATATTCGGACCTCAGTGACGATAATGAGCCGGGGGATGTGTCTATTGACGAGGAAGGCTGTTACCCGGTTACATTTTCGTTTGATACAACGCAGACCTTTTCGTCACGTAAAGAGTGGGTGCGTTGGGTACAAGACACGGCAAAAGACAACGGTTACCTCATTGTGATTAAGAGGTCGAATAAAAGAGGAGAGAATTACAAGATTTGGTTTCAATGTACTTTTGGTGGGGAGCATAAGAGTATAGCTACACAGAGGAAAACGGGTAGCAAGAAAATAGGCTGCCCGTTCGAGATGATCGGGTTTTCGGAATCATCCAGAAGTGTTTGGAGGATCGAGGTGACGAAGGCGAAGCATAACCACACTCCTATTGAAAACTTAGAGAGTCACGCGTATGCGAGAAGGCTTTCTTCGGAGGATAAAAAACTGGTTAAGGAGTTGGCAGAGCAAGATATTCCCAACCAAAGTATCTGGCGAACGCTGACAAAAAACAATCCAGCTAGAAAGCTTATTCCGAAAGATATACACAACGCTGTTCAGAAGATCAACGCCGAAAAAAATGTCGGTAAGTCTCCGATGCAAAAACTTGAAAACATTCTTCTCGAAAAAATTACACTTATTACATGCGCACGAATGAGATATCGAACGAAGTTGAAGATGTCTTCTTTGTTCACGAAAAATCATTCACTATGTGGTGTGCCTTCCCGCATGTGCTAATGATTGACGCCACCTACAAAACGAACATGTACAACCTGCCATTTGTTCAGGTCGTAGGCATGACGTCGACAAACAAATCGTTTACGGCTGCTTGTGCGGTAATTTCCGCTGAGAAGTCAGAGAACTACCTATGGGTGTTGCAAAGGATCAAGTCTATGCTGGTAGGATGTATTGAACCGCGCGTGATTTTAACAGACAGGGATTTTGCGCTAATGAATGCGTGTGAACAAGTTTTTCCAAAAGCGCATAAGTATCTTTGTCGGTTCCATATTCAACAAAATATTAATAAGAACAGCAAGAAGAAATTCTCTGACAAGGAGTGGAAAGAATTCGTACGTAGATTTTGGTTATTGTGCAAGTCTACGACCGAGGAAATATACAGGTATAACTTGGAAAACCTTGAAGCACAGATGAAAGAAGATGACCGTGAACGTGGGTATTTCTTACATAATTATGTTCAAATTTTATATAATAACAAAAACTGACTATTTACGTTTTTTTAATTTTAGAGGTTTTTGATTATTTGAAGAAATCCTGGTTGGATCCGTACCGTGAAAAGTTTGTATCTTGCTGGATTAACAAAACTATCAACTTTCACCAAACTACGACCAACAGGGTTGAGGGCATGCATGCAACACTAAAAAGTCACTTTCCAAGTCATCGCAACACACTGGATAAACTTGTACTGTATGTTGATCATGTTGTTGATAGACAATACGCCGAGATTAGTAGTAGCTTTGAAACAAGCCTCCGAAAAGTGATGACGCACCACAAGAATCAGCCCATGCTTGCATATATTCTCAGAAAGGTTTCAATATATGCGATTGAGCTTTTGAGTAGGGAACTAAAACGTAAGGAAGACGGGTTGAGAGAATACGGTGCAAGCTGTGGTTGCCAACTTTTTACCAGCTGTGGTTTGCCATGTGCCTGTCGTTTGGAAAAGTTGGAAAATAACGGTAATTAATATCTTTGACCTTTCTCGTTATGATTTTGCCACCTAATTTGTTTTCATCCACAGGTCAGCAACTCCGGATCACACACATAGACGTGTTCTGGAAGAAGCTTGACTTCAAGCCTGCAAAGAAAAACATAGAGGATATCGATGTAGACGCGGAATTTGAAAAATTGAAACAACAGATCGATCCAACACCCCCTCAAGTGAAAAGGAGCTTCTTTGAAAAGTTTCAGCAAATCCTCAATCCAGGGAACAATAACAAAAAACCTCCTGCTGTTCTGAAGAAAACTCGTGGTCGCCCAACATTGAAAACGCAGGAAGAAAGAAAGGTTGAAGCCGCTAGAAAAATCTCGTACATTCCGTCGGAAGAAACTTGGGTCGAGGCCTCAGACGATCTTCCCCGTCATAGCTCGTATATATCACCCGAAGATTCTAGAAGACAAAAGAATACCAAACCGATCAACCTACACCCTGATTTCCCGATGATCAAGCTCGGTCCTAAGACGGATATAGCGATCCGCAACTACGCATCTCAGATTCCCAAAGTGATCCATCCATACATCGTTAGAATAAAGGACGTGAAACTAGATGGTCATTGTGGTTTTCGATCGGTGGCTGTTGGGTTAGGAGTGAAACAAAATTCATATTTGATGATCCGGAAACAACTTATAAAGGAGTTACGTATGAACGAATCGCTTTGGAGGCAGGTTTTCGATCCGAAAAACATAGGACATTATGATGCGCTGGTTAGACGGATCGATTTCAAGGGGGTGGGACGAGCAGATATCGAAAATTACATGACGATGCCTGAGACGGGGTTTCATATTGCCCAACGATACGGTGTGATTGTTCACACCTTCGACATGCGTGGGAGCGATACAATTTTCCCTCTGCTGGGCGGGCCAAACGAAGCTGAGGAACCTCACCTGGTGGTTGCGGTTGTGTTCGTCGACCATGGGCATTTCATACATGTAGAGCTTGGAGGTTGTTATCCAATGCCTCCCCCAAACCTACTCTGGACAGCGAACAGAACAGAGCGCGCAGCAGCCTGGCATACATTATACAGGGATCAGATCAACGCGTACGAAATGCTTACGTATCGTGCCCCTGACCTTAATGTAACCCCATATGTTCACGATGTATGTTAAATGTGTTTAATAATAATCACGTTTGTGTTTGTTCAATATATGCGTTACATCACGTTAAAAACCGAATGTCACCGACACGACACGACCCAATCAGATTCAATACGCACTTGTACGACCCAAAATGACAATATACATCATAATACTACAATTAATGAAAAAATATGTCATGTTCATGTACGGTAGGCGGCTGATACACATAACACCTCTCACAGGAGTACTTGTGCTTTCAAACCAAAATGATACGATATAACGGATTAAGACATCACACGTAACCGATTTGATCCGGAACTTGCAGTATAGTCCATATATAATAAAAAATGATGTATAATGGAAAAAACGTAAAATTTAGACTATTATCGACGCGTTTGTGAATTAAAAACAATTTTAAAAAATTTAAAAAAGGCCCAAAGCGCCCCGCTTAGGCCATAACGCAGCGCTTTGGCCCCGAAGCGCCCCGCTTAGGCCATAGCGCAGCGCTTTGGCCCCTCGTTATACCTGAAGCGGGGCAGCCTTCTCCCCCATTTCACCATCAAACAAAACACACACACTACGGTGCGATTACACACACTAGGGCGAAGATCGTCTTTTTCCGGATTTCAAACGCTATTAGGTACGATCGAACTTCATTTATTGTTTTGGTTCAAGTTATATGTTTGATTTTGTTTAATTTTGATTTGATTTGGGCGGTTGTGATCGAGTTGCTAGGGCTGTTCTTCATAACGAAGAACCAAAGCGCCGCGCCGAGGCCAAAGCGCGGCGCTTTGGTTCATGTTTATTTTTTTTATATTATTTGTTTAGTATTATTTGTTTAATATTATTTGTTTATTATTTAAATTGTTTAATAATATTATTTGTTTATTATTTTATATTTAATATTATTTGTTTATTATTTAAATTGTTTAGTAATATTATTTGTTTATTATTTTATATTTAATATTATTTGTTTATTATTTAAATTGTTTAAATAATATTATTTGTTTATTATTTTATATTTAATATTATTTGTTTATTATTTAAATTGTTTAAATAATATTATTTATTTATTATCTTTTCAACGTGCAGGGATGGATTCCTCCGATGACGAGATTGAGCATATGGAGGCTGAGGGAGAGGTGGGAGATGTGGGAGAGGAGGGAGAGCCGACATGTCCGTACCTGCAGTTTCCGTAGGGGTCACGGGCGAGGGGGATATGCGCTAAGTTGCGCACCATAGAGATTGGGGGGCACGTAGGGATAGACTGGGACCTGCTGGAGACCGTGGGAGAGGCCGCGCAGGCACGTGATATAGTTGGACTAGATACTCCTTGGTCGCGCCTATTTCAGATACGATGGAGGACTCGTACCCTGAGCTTACGGTCGAGTTTCTTTCCACGTTTACATACGCGCCGCATCCGGCGGATTACGTGGAGGACCCGGATTTTCCAGTCCACGAGGTTACATTCCGTCTCGCCGGTCAGCAGTTTCAGATGAGTGTGCGGCAGTTTGCTGTCCTTACAGGTTTGTACACAGAGCCCGAGCTTGATACTGATTTATATACGCAGGCGGTTACGGCGATGGACAGGCAGACGCTTATCAGTTTCTGGAGGGCCATTTCCAGGGTTCCCTTTGGGAAATCCTGGCAAAAGGCCACCACCATTAGAGACCCCTTGTACCGATACCTGCACCATGTTATCGCGTCATCTATCATGCCGCGGGGTACCAGCAGGGAGAAGGTCAACCTCAGTGACCTTTTCTTTCTATACTGCCTACTTCGCCGCCAGCCCTGCGATCTAGCAGCCTGCCTGGCAGATTACTTTGCCACAACATACCACCGGTAGCTCCACGGGTACCTGCACAATGGCTCATACATCACCGCCATTGCACGCTCGCTAGGGATCGTGCCCGAGAGTGATCCGGAGCTGTCCGACCCGATCCCGTCGACTACGTTGGGCCGCGCGTCAGTATCTGCCATGCAGATCACCCGTACCTTTGATGTTGGTCTGAGGTTTAAGGGCCGTGACGGGCTGATTTGGCATCCGGAGGTGGTGCCGGAGGTCATCCCGGATGTTATTGAGTTGAGGCCTGGAGTGTTAGCCCATCCTGATGTTCAGGAGGACGCTCGGTAGGCTCAACTACAGGCTCTGGGCCTCGATCAGTACCCGGGCCAGCCTCAGGCTCAGGCTCAGGCTCAGGCTCAGGCTCAGCCTCAGGCTCAGCCTCAGCCTGTATTCGAGGATCCGGCTCAGGAGGAGCATGTCGAGGAGATCCCAGTTCCACCAGTTCAGCCAGCTCCTGAGCCGCCACAATACCCGCAGCACGTTTACGCTGACCTGCCTCCGGTAGCGCGTGAGGTGGCTCGGGACTTCGACCGGCACCTCAGACGCCAGGGCGCACGCATTGACTGGATCGTCGAGACGCTCGTTGCTCTACGAGAGCTCGCGGGGTTGCCTCCACTTCCCCTCCCACCATCCCCACCGCACGAGGATTAGTACCTTAGTTTGTTTGTATAGTGTTTTGTTATGTATTATGTACTCAGTTGTACCTTTTTGTTTTGTATGTACAAACTGATATATATAAATATATATATTGCAGTTAATCTTCTATTTACATCACGTTGGTTTTGGATTATTTACGTTTAATTCTTATGGCTTTCTGTACATTTTATTTAACGTGTTCGTTTAATTTAACAAAATAAACTAGGTTAACAGTTTATAAAGACGCACTTATATTATATACGTTCTATAAAAATAATGACGTAAAAAAATGTAATTATAAAACAACTATGAATTATATGTAACTAATATTTTATAATAATAATAAAACTCAAATACAATTTTTTCCTCCAAAAAACACTACCAAACTAACCCACATCCCACCTATTTCAAAAAAAAAAAAACAACACAAACTCCTGCCGACGCTCTTTGTCTTTTTGCACACTCCTACCACCGGCAGCTCCGCGGGTACCAGCTTTCTAGTTGAACCCTATAAAAATAATGACGTAGAAAAACGTAATTATAAAACAACTATGAATTATATGTAACTAATATTTTATAATTATAATAAAACTCAAATACAATTTTTTCCTCCAAAAAACACTACCAAACTAACCCACATCCCACCTATTTAAAAAAAAAAAAAAAAACAACACAAACTCCTGCCAACGCTCTTTGTCTTTTTGCACACTCAAAGCGCCCCGCTTTGGCCATAGCGGGGCGCTTTGAGTGTGCAAAAAGACAAAGAGCGTGTGCGAATAGACCCCGCCATATAAATAGAAAGATACCATAGCCATTTAGATTGTTCACCCTTCTTTCTATCGTCTACTCCTTCAATATATATATATATATAAATATATATATATATATATATGTGTATATATATATATATATATATATTATTTACCCTATAATAATAATAAAGCCATGCCCCATTTTAAGTGTTTTAACTCCCGATCACCGCTACCCTTTCCGATTGATCTGAGCCCATAACACATGTCAAGGCTCTGCCTGACTAAGTTCGTTGGGGTTCTGTCTCGTGACAAAGGGACAAGGTTGAATGAGGGGTAATATACTTAAAATGAGTACATTATATATTTTTAAAAATAGTCCAAAAGTTATACCCAAAATTTATACCAGGAAGCTTTCTAGTTGAACCCTAAATATACAAAGTGGGACATTCAATAAGCCTCCAAAGCTAATGGCTATCGAGGAATACAGTCGGTGGTCAAGAAAGTTTGAAGACTGGTTGATGGCATTTGCATTTCCTAGCTGGAAGAGTCTGAAAAACGGTTATGACCATGGAAACAAAACTGGTGAAACTTTAACATCAGCTGAGGAGATTGAATCATTTGTGGCTGAACAAAAATGTGTGGCATTGTTATTTCAGTCAGTTCGGGAAGACATAATCTCATTGATCGATTATTCAAATGCAAAAGATCTCTGGAAAAAGCTAGAAACAAAATGTTTAGGAAGTTCAGAAATTGTGAAAAACAAAAGAAAACTTCTTAGAAAAGAGTTTGATCTTTTTGGATGTTTAAAGAACGAGTCAGTTTGTAAAATGATAGAAAGGTTTGGTCATCTGAAGATGGAATTAGCAAGACATGATATCAGATATCCTGAGGATGAGCTTATCTACAAATTGTTTGATTCATTGCCAGACGAGATGGATTGGAGATATTATGCGCTGATGCTGAAGAATACCATCAAGGCACCAGAAAAGTTGACTTTAGATTTGTTGATTGAGAAACTCGAGAGTCACGAGTTGGAACTGAAAAAGACATTCAAAGTAAATCACTCATCTTATCAACAGAATTTGGATTTGTATTATCCAAAAAGCATGATGCCAAAAGCAACTTCTCCCAAGACTGCATTTTCTGCTGAGAATGTGTCCACAACTAGCAAAGAAAGTCAAAGCTATCAAAGCAGTGGAAATCACAGTGGTTATCACAGTGGATCTTCATCATCTGAAAGTCATTCTGATGCAAAGAATCGTTTTCAATGTAACATCGCAATAGACTTAAAGAATGCTCAGAATTTTGACGAGGAGTCTGCTAAACAACAGATGATTTTCCTAGCATCTGTGTTGGAATCTTATGAAGGGTTAGTAGCAGGGAAGATAGGCAACACCAACCTAACGAAAGAGGACTATGATCAAATAGATCCTGAAGAAATGGAATTAATCGACATTCGTTGGTGCATGGCCAGTGCTGTTCGTCGAGCACAACGTTTCATGGAAATAACCGGCAGGAAGACAATTGGTGGTCCATCTACCAAGCTAGGATTTGATAAGTCCAAGGTGACATGCTTCAAGTGTAAGCAGAAAGGTCACTTCAAACGAGAATGCAGAAACGCATATGCTGATGAGTCGGAGAACCCTTTCAGAGAAGATTACTACAAGAAGGCAATTTATCACCAGAATAAATCTGAGCCACCTAGATTGAAGCAGGTTGAAGACAACAAAGAGAAATCTAGAGCTCTTGCGGTGATTTATGATGATGAGGGTTATGATTGGAGTCAAGAGGTTCTACCGGAGGAAGATGCGGTTGGTTACGCATTCATGGCGAAAAACGAACCTATTTCGTGGAAAGACAACAGGACTGAAGAGCAGAAGTATAGATACAGAAAAATGCTGGCTGAAAACAGAATAATTAGAATATCTGGTATCTATTTGGAAGCGAAGAGAGCGAGAAGATGGGATCCGGACAGGGAGTGTTATCTTGATCCATATGGAAATATTACAGTTGATGACAAAACTCTTGATCTGGAAGCCATAATCAAGGAGTTCAAAGATGAGGATGATTATTGGCAGAATAAATGGTGGGGAACTGGAGACGAGAAAGAGAAAGAAGAGAAAGAGAAAAGAGAGAAAGAAGAGAAAGAGAAGAAGGAGAAAGAAGAGATAGAGAAGTCAAAGAAAGTTGATACTGGGGTTATTGACACAACGCATGAGTTAACTTCTGAAAACCTCGGAAAAATGGCTGACAAAGTGCTGGCTGCTAAGGCACTTGAGGTAGACTCTAACTCCTTGTCTGAGTCAAAAAGCCAGGTCAGTTCAAATTTGTCAACAAATGTGTCAGGTAAGAAAATTGATGTAAATGTTGATTGCAAAAATTGCATTAAAGAGTGCAAATTTTGTAATACAGTCACGTATCTCAACGGTAAGAAAGTTGAAGATCTGACAGCAAAAGTCAGAAGTGTTAAGAATCAAATTCTTGATCGTGACAAAAGAGTTAAAGCTTCAACTGAACGGATAAAAGAATTAACTAACCAAATTGAAAATGATAAAATTGATCATGAAAGAGTTAAAAAGGAAAATGAAAAGTTAATTCTTGAAAACCGTCAGATTTCTGAGAAGTTTGAAAAACTCAAAAGCACAATGAAAGATAATGATGATCGAAATGGTAAAACTTATAAAGAAAACGTTCAACTAAAAGCAGTGCTTAGAGTAAAAGAAGAATCAATCAACAAACAACTGGATGAAATCGCTAAACTGAAACTTAAAGTCCAAGAAGCTGAAATTGAAAATGAGCGAATCCAGTTGAAGCTTAAGAGTTACAACTCCGCAAGCTTTGTGTTGCAACACATTATTCCCAAACCCATCGGGAAAGACAAAGCAGGCGAAGATGTGTACTCTGATGGAACTGGGGTGGGTTTTCATCAAGTTCCACCACCTGTTCTTGATAACTACACGAAAAAGAAATCAGGGTTGGTTGAAATTGAAGAAGAAAGTGAAATGAATCTTCCGGATTCAATTGAGGTCACGTTCACATCTTCCAATGACGATAGTTTCCAAAATGATATTGTAAAAGGTGTTGTTGAAAATGTGCTAAATACGGATTGTGACACTACTGAGGAAGATGGGTGTTTCTTGGACAACTACATTCCGAAACAAAAGTCCAAGAACAACTTAAATGAAGAATCTAATCTTGTCATGTACAAGATGTTGGGTTCGGATAAGTTGTTTTCGGATTCTGAGTTTCCGATTGAGAATGTTAATATGAACAAATTGACAAATGTTTTCAAGTTAGTCGAAGTTGAGTTGTCAGAAGTGAACAATCTGAGTCAAACAAAGAGAAAAATGAGTTTTGAGAAAGATAAATCATACTACAAGAAATCTGTTAATCCATCACGTTTTTATAATAACAATCGAAATAACTGGTCGGGTGGTTATCAGGGTGGTAGGAATTATCAGAAAAGAAATGTTCCAAACAAGAGGTTTGCTGAAAAGAAAAAGTTTGTGAACAGTTCGAGTTCACTTGCTGATGAAGAGAAAGAGATTTTTTCAAAATCAAATGAAGAGTTCTTTGAGAAAAGAGCTTCACAATCTCAGTCTGAAGGCACAAGTCGAGTTGTTGATACTCAAACATGTTTTAGATGTAATCAAGTTGGTCACATTGCACGAAAGTGCACCAATGTGAAGCCTAAGACTGAAACTGTGAAGATTCAAAAGAAGAAAGTTGACGAAAAGGGTAAAGCACCAATGGTTGTTGAGAAAAAGAGTGTGAAAAATGACAACACCAAAGTGAAAAATGAACCCGTAAAGAAAGTGGTAACTAAAAATGACAAATTTTACAAGCGGGTTGCATTATCTCAACAAGTTTGGAAACCAAAAAGTGAGAAAAAGTTTTCACCTTCTGAGGATTCAATTCCAATTGATTATGATGCAAATTTTCCACCTTTGAAGGCTGAAAACTTCAAAATTCAAATTGCGAGAGTCAAGGTTACACCTAAGGCTGATGAGGCCTAGGTGGACACCATGTTCGACTAAACAATTTGAATTGCCAGAGCTTCCTTGATCGCGAAGCATGAATCGGCATCTTTATTAAAGTTTAAGTCAAAGTTTGTTATGTGCAGGAACTTCCAAAACTTGTATCCAGATGGATCATGGATAGTGGAGCTTCAAGACATATGACAGGGAAGACTGCGTTGCTGTGTGATGTGAGAAATATCAATGGTGGTTACGTAGGTTTTGCGGGTAATCAAGGAGGAAGGATTATAGGTGAAGGAATGTTATCCAACGGGATTGTGACGTTTGAAAGAGTTAATTACATTGCTGAGCTGGAGAACAATCTGCTGAGTATCTCCCAGATCTGTGACAGGATGTATACTACTCACTTCACTGATAAAGAATGTTTGATCTTGAAACCGGGATTTGTAATACCTGAGGAATGGATTATCATGAGGGCACCGAGAGTTAATGATCTGTACGTGTTGGACATGAGCGTAGCTACTACAACCACCGGTCAGGCTCATTGTTTAGTGTCCAGAGCAACTGAGAAAGAATCGAGATTGTGGCACCGCAAGATGGGGCATATTCACCTAAGGAAGATGAATCACTTGGTGCACAACGATTTGGTTACAGGAGTTCATGTCAAAGGTTTTCATTTGTAAGGGGAGTGCATTAGTTGTGTCAAAGGCAAGCAGAAGAAAAAGTCACACCCTGCAAAGCAAGTCAATTCAGTTTCGAGACTTCTGGAAAGACTTCACATGGATTAGTTTGGTCCTGTGAATGTCAAAAGTATTACAGGAGATTACTACTGTTTGGTCGTTACTGATGATTATTCCAGATTTTCGTGGGTTTCTTTCTTGAAGACGAAAGACGAAACATTTGACAGTTTGATGGCGTTGTTCAAGAAGATTGAGAATCTGTACCAAAGGCGTATCAAAAGAATTCGTAGTGATAATGGTACTGAATTCAAGAATAGCAAGATGGAAGAATTTTGTGATGAAAGAGGTCTATTGCATGATTTTAGTGCTCCGTACACTCCGCAGCAGAATAGAGTAGCAGAACGCAAAAATTGGACACTAATCGAGACGGCTAGAACTATGCTCGCAGATTCAAAGTTACCGATAAATTTTTGGGCTGAAGCTGTTTCCGACGCATGCTATACGCTCAACAGGGTTCTCACTGTCAAGAAGTTCAACAAAACATGCTTTGAGCTAATCAATAACCGCAAACCGAATTTGAAGTATCTAGAACCGTTCGGGTCACCCTGTACTGTTATAGAACCTCATGGAAAGTTTGGTCCGAAGTGCATTGAGGGAATATTTGTTGGTTATGCAAATCCGATGCGACGTGTCTTCATTCCAAGTGAGAAGCGGATTATTGAAGCTGAAAATGTTGAATGTCAAGGTTATACTATGCCGCCGCAGAATCCTGGAGATTCATGGCGTTATCATTATGACAAACTGTGGGATTCGTTTGACATGAGAGAAGAATCAGAGGAAGATGAAGATTTCTTTCATGAGTTGGATATTTTGCGTGAATACGAGTCACAACAAAGGTTCCCAGCTGAGTATTCGAGGCGACCACGGGAAACTTCAAATGATGATGAAGCAGGTCCAAGTAATGCTGGTGAACATGATGATGTCCAACAGAATGAAGTTGCTCAGGATAATCAGTCGGATCAGAATGATAATCAAGAAGCTGAAAAACATGCCAGTCTTTGATCATGGTGATTCAGATTCTGAGGGGGAGCAAATTCAGATTTCAAGTCAAACAAACCAAGTTGGTGAACAAGATGCAGATCAGAATGTTACTAATCTGGAGGGCAATGTAGATGTTCCAAGCGAAGTGATGTCGCGAACTCTTTCATATCATCCAGAGGAGTTAATCATAGGAGAATTGCAAACAGGCGTTCGCACGAGACGTCAAATTGACCAGGGCCTTACATGTTTTTATTCTACAGTAGCACCTTTACAAACTGACTTTTCACTAAGTTGTTTCATTTCGCAGATCGAACCGCGAACTTACAAAGAGGCGCTTACTGAAGACTCTTGGGTCATTGCAATGCAAGAGGAGTTAAGTCAGTTTGAAAAGTTGGGATTGTGGAAGTTAGTGGATTTGCCGGATGGTCATAGAAAAATCAATACAAAATGGGTATTTAAGTGTAAGAGAGACGACAGAGGAGTTGTTGTAAGGAACAAAGCTCGACTCGTTGTTCAGGGTTTTAGTCAACAGGAGGGGATTGATTTTACAGAAGTCTATGCTCCTGTAGCAAGACTAGAGGCAATCAGAATTTTCCTTGCATTTGCGTCTTGGAAGAACTTCAAGTATATCAACTAGATGTAAAATCGGCGTTTCTTTATGGGAAGGTTAAAGAGGAGGTTTATGTTGGACAGCCGCCGGGCTTCACCGATCCAATCCACAAAAACAAGGTCTACTTATTGGACAAAGCACTGTATGGTTTACACCAGGCCTCGAGAGCTTGGTACGAGACTTTGTCTCAACACCTACTAGCCAATAAGTTCATACGTGGAAAAGTGGATGCCACTCTCTTCACTAAAGAGGTCGACGGTTATCTTCTGATAGTTCAGATTTATGTGGACGATATAATTTTTGGGTCAACAAATGAGAGTTTGTGTAAAGATATTGAATCAGTGATGAAGCAAAAGTTCGAAATGTCATCAATGGGGGAGATGAAATTCTTTTTGGGTCTACAAGTTGAACAACTACCTGAGGGAATTTTCATTCACCAGACGAAGTACGTTCGTGATATTCTAGAGAAATTTGGGATGTCAAGTTCTACTCCAGCTGCTACCCCACTTGCAACAAATCATGGGATTCACCCAGATCTCACCGGAGACAGGGCTGATGAAACGTTTTACCGATCCATGATAGGTTCTTTGATGTACTTAACAGCTTCACGTCCTGATATCATGTACCCAACGTGCCTCGCAGCAAGATATCAATCTAACCCGAGAGCTTCGCATATGATCATTGTGAAGAGGATATTACGCTACCTGAAAGGAACTCCATCATTGGGGTTGTGGTATCCAAGAGAAGGCGATTTCACGCTCGAAGGGTATTCCGATTCGGATTTCGGATGCTGCAAAGTCCATTCAAAATCAACAACTGCAGGATGCCAGTTCTTTGGACCTAGATTGGTTACCTGGCAGTGTAAGAAACAAACGTATGTGGCGCTATCTACATGTGAAGCGGAGTATGTTTCTGCTAGCAGTTGCTGCTCTCAGATCCTGTGGATACAGCAACAGATGCGCGACTACGGTTTGCAGTTTCTTAACACCCCTCTTTTTGTTGATAATGATGCAGCTATAAATATAACAAAGAATCCAGTACATCACGCTAAAACTAAACACATAGAAATTCGTCATCACTTTATTCGTGATTGTTTCGAGAAAAAGTTGATACGAATTGAGAAAATCCACACTGACGAACAGAAAGCTGATTTACATACCAAAGCTTTTGATAAAAACCGGTTTAAATATTTGTTAAAACTGAATGGTTTGAAGCTTCTTTCGGAGTCGGATGGAATTATCGGCGTTGATGAGAGTACTGTTGCAGATGAAGACGAAAAACAATCTGCAATGGTTTGTCGATTTTTTACTTGTTTTGGTATTTAGGGGGAGTAGATAGATGTATATATATATAGTTTATTTTCTGAAAATTCAAAAACAGTAAAAAATGCAAAAATACAAAAACAATATAAAATCTGAAAAAGAGCCTGTGTATATAGGGAAAATGATAGTACATCGGCTAGACAATTACAATATGCTAAAGATTTGTAAAGTTTAAATGAGTTAAACGGCTTCACTGATGATGTGTCGATAGGTTTTCGCACATGTAGTAGATTTATTCGGGATATAAATCTAAAATTTCAAACTTGTGAAATTCGTGGGGAACACTACTTGGATATATAGGTAACCCCTGAAATCTCGTTTGAAAGGTCTCGTATTCTGATATATTAGGTTTTTATACTCAATGATGTCTGGGGTATTATTCCGGGACTTCTGCTGAATGGAAGTTCTGACCTAGTCCTTGGATAATACTTTCCACAAATGCTTGAAACATAGCATAAACCCTCAGCATGCTGATGAAACAATAAAACTGATAGTCGCTGCTGTTGTAGCTAAAAGATCCTCTAAAGGGGACATACCGTAAAGTCGAAGCTGATATCTCTCTGCGCATACGGAAGTATCGACCTGAGATCTCTCGGCCCTCGCATTACCTAATTTATGTACATATATCATTGTAGTATACTCACCTGTAAGACTGAATATTGGGATTCTGGATATGGGAGTATATTCAAGAGGTGGGACACATGAATGAGCTAAGTTCATAAAACATCTAAATTGTATCCTGAGTAATTTGAAATTTGTGTGAGAATTTAAGATGGATCAGTATATCGAAAATCGAGGTGAATTGTTTAAGTTTGAGTATGAAATGAAGCTTAACGGTACTTGTAATTTGTCTGATAGCTGATATGATTCCCTGACACGCTCGCCAAAAAATTAAGTTTGTAAATAGTTTACTTTGTTTACTTTCTGCAATTTAAGTTTCTGTATTTCATTTCTTAGTTTAGAACACTTTATAAAATCCAAAAAGATTTTATTTCTGCTTTATTTTTGACAAACCAAAGTAGAGAGTTGATTGTTGGATTCTCAGATGATTGAAACAGATGCAGGAGATTCTGGACTGAAGAATGAGGAGAGCTTACTTTGATGGAGTTTGAATTATTAAAAGTCAAAAACAAGTTCATTAACTTGATATTTGTTATTTTTAAAAAAAATGTTTGAAAATGTTTTTAAAAAATCAGTTTGATTCGTCAAATGATCAACCAAGGTCATTAAATTGAACTTGGTAGATTAATCGAGTGATCAGGGTCATTAACTTGAACCTGAATACTTGAGTGGATTTCTAAAACTGATTGAGTTTGTGATTTATTGTTGAAAAGATATTTTGTAATGTTTGATGTTTGAGACACAGGTTTTGGACTTTATCATTCTCACGGAAGCTAAATATCAAAGCTTGAACCAGATCAAGACCTCAGATTCTAGCATACTGAGAGGGGGAGTCTGTGAAAGGGGAATCTGGATCAACTGTCAAAGGGAAGTCTGAAGATGAAGACAGGACAAGATTGTGAACTTGTGAAGATAGAATGCTTAAGATGTGAAGACAGAGATGGAGAAAAGACCAAGACTGAAGACTCGGAGCTGAAGAGTTCGTCAACATCCAAGGGGGAGTCTGTTGGTGCACGAAATGTCTGTTGACTACGTTTGCATTAAGTCTTAGGTCAAGATATGTCAAGATTGGAGCTTGAAAGTCAAATTAGGGTTTAATATTGTAATTTTGCTTATATGTACATTGTTTAGAGTGGGATTTCGCTTATAGGATCATAGGGTTTCGCTCATGAGGATATCAGGGGGTTTCGCTTATAAGACACATGGGGTTTCGCTTATATAGACTGCCATATAAGCGAAATCAGTTAGTCTATAAATACCCTGATGTGTGTCTTCATTTGTAACTTGGAGCGAAATCTAGTCATATGCTGTGTAACGAAACTCTGTCAAATTGCATTCAGAAAGCATAAATAGAGAAGGAATTGAAGAGGAAAAGCTGTTGTAACTTCATGTACATTGATTCCGCCTTTATACGCGAAGATGAACGTTCTCTACTGACTATTTAGGGTCGCAACCGGTCCAATACAACCATGCTCGAATTCTCTGTGATAAGAACTCTATAGAAATTCAAGCACCCACCGGAGAAGTAATTATGATTACAGGAGATAAACCACGTAAGCCCATGAAGTTCATATCTGTAATGAAAGTTGCTAGTTATGAACGAAAGCAAGGAATAGTATATATGATTTTAGTAATCATTAGTACTAAGGGTAAAGAACTTAAGGAAATACCAATAGTCTCAGAATACCCAGATGTATTCCCAGAAGAATTACCAGGATTACCACCAGATAGGGAAGTAGAATTTAGGATTCATCTAATTCCAGGAACTACACCGATAGCTAAGGCACCTTATCGGTTAGCACCCACAGAAATGTTAGAACTGAAAAAGCAATTAGATGAATTACTAAGTAAAGGTTTCATACAACCTAGTTCATCCTCGTGGGGAGCACCAGTGTTGTTTGTAAAGAAGAAGGATGGTTCAATGAGAATGTGTATTGATTATAGAGAATTGAATAAGGTTACAATTAAGAATCGATACCCATTACCTAGGATTGATGATCTATTCGATCAACTTCAAGGAGCTAGGTATTTTTCTAAGATCGATTTACGCTCTGGATATCATCAATTGAAGGTACAAGAAGAAGACATACCTAAAACTTCTTTCAGAACTAGGTATGGTCATTACGAGTTTACAGTCATGCCATTCGGATTAACGAATGTACCTGCAACATTCATGGACATGATGAATAGGATCTGTAAACCGTATTTGGATAAATTTGTAATTGTTTTCATTGACGATATACTTATTTATTCCAAAAGTCAGGACGAGCATTGTCAGCATTTGCATGCACTCTTAACTTTCTTAAGAAAAGAAAAGTTGTACGCCAAATTCCCGAAGTGTCAATTTTGGTTACAAGAAGTGCAATTCTTAGGACACATGGTAAATCACGAAGGTATTCATGTAGATCCTGCTAAAATAGAGGCAATTACCAAATGGAAGGTTCCGCACTCCGCAATGGAAATTAGAAGTTTTATAGGTTTAGCTGGATACTATAGATGGTTTATTAAGGATTTTTCCAAGATAGCTGTACCATTAACTAAGCTAACCTGTAAAGCAGTTAAGTTTGAATGGGGACCTAAACAAAAAGAGGCTTTTAGGATTCTAAAGCAAAAGTTAACCAATGCTCCAATCCTAGCTTTGCCAGAAGGAACTGAAGATTTTGAAGTTTACTGTGATGCTTCAAAATTAGGATTTGGATGTGTGCTAATGCAACGCAAGAAGGTAATTGCGTATGCTTCAAGGCAATTGAAAAAGCACGAAGAAAACTATACAACTCATGATTTAGAATTAGGAGCTGTAATTTTTGCCCTTAAGATATGGAGGCATTATTTGTATGGAAGTAAGTTTACTGTCTATACGGATCATAAAAGTTTAAGATATATATTTGGGCAAAAAGAGTTAAATATGAGGCAAAGGAGATGGATGGAAATCCTAAGTGACTACGACTGTGATATTCAGTATCACGAAGGAAAGGCAAATGTAGTTGCAGATGCCTTAAGTCGTAAGTACCATGAAAAACAACGACGGGTTCGTGCTCTTAGGTTAAATCTACAGTTAGATTTAATGGAACAACTAAAGCAATTTCAAGAAATAGAAATTAAGGATGATGTTGAAGGAATGAAAGGATGAATAAAAGAATTAGAACAAGGAGCTGATGGAATTTGGAGATTTCACAAAAGAAGAATTTGGGTACCGAAGCAGGGAGATTTAAGAAATAAGATTTTAGAAGAAGCTCATAAATCTAGGTATACCATGCACCCTGGAAACAATAAAATGTACCAAGATTTAAGAAATAACTTTTGGTGGATAGGAATGAAAAAGGACATAGCTCGATATGTTTCTAAGTGTCTTACTTGTTCACAAGTTAAGGCAGAACACCAGAAACTTCAGGTCTACTACAACAATTAGAAATGCCTGTATGGAAATGGGAGCTCATAACAATGGATTTTGTTACTAAGTTACCTAAAACCAGAAAAGGTAATGATGCGATTTGGGTAATTGTGGATCGATTAACCAAATCAGCTCGTTTCCTACCTATGAAAGAAACCTTAAGCATGGAAAGGTTGGCAAAATTGTATGTAGATGAAGTAGTATCCTTACATGGAGTTCCACTCTCCATTGTTTCGGATAGGGATATTCGTTTCACTTCCTATTTTTGGACTAGTTTCCAAGAAGCAATGGGAACTCGACTAAATCTAAGCACTGCATATCATCCTCAGACAGGAGGACAAAGTGAAAGGACAATCCAAACTCTAGAAGACATGCTCCGAGCATGTGTGACAGATTTTGGTGGAAATTGGGACGATCATTTACCTTTAATTGAATTCTCCTATAATAATAGTTACCATTCAAGCATTGAAACTGCCCCATTCGAGGCACTGTATGGAAGAAAGTGCAGAACTCCAGTTTGTTGGGCAGAAATAGGAGAAAGTCAATTATCAGGTCCTGAAATAGTGCAAGAGACGACCGGCAAGATTACTCAAATCAAGGAAAGACTGAAGACAGCTCGAGATCGTCAAAAGAGTTATGCAGACAATAGACGCAAGCCACTCGAGTTTCAAGTTGGAGACAAAGTATTATTGAAAGTTTCAGCTTGGAAAGGAGTAGTTCGATTCGGTAAGAAAGGAAAGTTGAGCCCAAGGTACGTAGGACCATTTCCAATAATCCAACGTATAGGACCAGTTGCTTATCGTTTACAACTACCAGAGGAGTTAGCTGGAGTACATGATGTATTTCATATATCCAACCTTAAGAAATGTCTATCAGACGAATCACTGGTAGTACCTCTACAGGACATAGAGGTAAATGAAAAGCTGAAATTCGTAGAGAAACCACTTCAAATAGAAGATCGAAAGATCAAGTTTCTCAAACACAAACGACTAGTACTGGTCAAAGTCAAATGGGATTCAAGGAGAGGACCTGAATACACTTGGGAGCTGGAATCAGAGATGAAGCGAAAATATCCTCAATTATTCCAATAAATCTCGAGGACGAGATTTTTATTAAGGTGGGGAGGATGTAACAACTCTCATCAAAAAGTCCTATTTATTATATTATTTTATCCAATAGGAAACCCTAATTGAGAAACCCAAGTGATTCTGCATCGACCCTAAAAAATTTCAGAATAATCAGAATCAGGATCAGGGCCCTTAAAACTCAGGGGGGGTAAAATTCCCGTTAGTATTATCCACACAGTTTTACGTGTGAATTGAATCTGCATGCGAAACCAACTCAGCAAGCCTATGCAGACACGAGGCTACCTTATGGTCATAGGGTGTCCCTCGCGCCACGCGAAGCGCACAAAGGGACCTCTCGCGTGGCGCGAGAAGGTCAATTTTCATGTATAAATAGTAGAGTCTGGGACTTGATTCCTGGCTTCAGTTCGACGTAAAAATTCAAATTGTACGTTGAGATATAGCATAAATAGTCCCACAACACACACGATTCACGAAGTGCTGCCGCAATACAGGGTAATAACTCAATCGCTGCTACGATTCAATGTTCGATCGATTAAACTATCCAATGGATGTTTAAGTGCTGCCCACATTAGGGTTCATGCTTTGTCATTCGTCGTTAAATCGATGGATGTTTAAGTATCGCACTTTGTCATTTGTTTTGAAGGATTAATCTCGTGAGTTATCGTAAATGCTGTATTAGTTACTAACCTAGTTTGTGTGCATTGTTATTTAAACTAGGTTATCAAGGCTAATCAGTAGGCTAAGCTCTGTTCATATTAAATCTGCAATGTGAGTCATTCTCTTTTTATCAAAGTATTTTATAAATTCTTAAATATTTTTCAAAGTTATAATTACAGGGATTAAGTCTTTGTAATCTCCATATTACACCCGGTATGTGGGGTTTTGTATACATTACTTGATAATCTTCACCATTGGACAACGAGTTAGCCAATGGGTGATATGACCATAGTCACAGAAACGAGTCGAGTGACAAATACCGAGGGTAGTTGGTTGATATAGAAACATTGTAATCGCTCTTTATACTGTAAATTATAATAATGAGTCATTTTCATAAAAAGAATGATTCACCAGTATTTCCCGCTGACAAAACCTTTTTCAAACATGTTTCAGGTGATCTGTTGTGATCAAGGAAAAGTGCCATGAAGCACAACAAGCTTAAGGAAGTGGCTCAATATAAAATAAAGAAACCTGTTTTGTAAAATAATGATTTCTCAGTGAAATCATATGATTGTAAATTACCAGGGTTTTATCCCGAGTTGTAAAATAAAATAATCGGGAAATATCAGTTTTAAAAAGATCCTGAAGAAAACTTCCGCTGTCAACTTAATTAAATAAATACCACGGGAATTTCTGTTTCGCGGCTCCTGAAACGGGTCAAACCAGGTCGAGGGCCGTGACACGTGGTAGTTGGTAGGATTCGTCAAGATGAGTCTCAAGACGGAAACCATGGGTTCGTAAATCACGAGCAAACAGTTAGGTTTTCTGTTTCTTTTTTTTTTTATATTTGACATATTACTTTCTGTGTTATTTAAACAAGCTTACCCCTGGACTAAAGGTAGTTCTAGGCCTATATTTTTGAAAAATCAAACTAGGTTAATTGTAGTATGCATTCAATCTATTCTCACATAATGCACCCGTTCTTCCAAATGGATATAACGAATGTAATATAAACTTCGCCTGGTTTACATATTTGGTTTAACAGGTCGACTTTTTTAAAATTAGAAAAATAACTATATTATATGGTCAACTCGTCATTCGATTTATGACCAGTTTAACCCATTTACAACCCGTTTGGCTCATTACATAAATGGGTTACACGATTTTAAGTGTGTTCGTGCTAATGTTGATGTTTTTTTACACGAATAATTTCTTCGAAGGTTGAGCCAGTATTAATCGTTTTTATTCTAATAATTTTTCGAAGGTTAATGCATTTCCGATCATTGTGATGTTTGAAACGTGCTCCACTTTCCTCTTCCTTGCATTTCCGCTCATCTATATGTTGCAAAGGCGTCTATTGAGGGTTGCAGAAAGATCAAGTATGTTCTATATCTTCCAGTAAGTTCCACTATTCTAACATTGTTTTATTCCTAAACAAATTTAGTTTCCAAGTTGCTAAATTTATATGTTATGGTTTCCGGGCAAGATAAAGTGAGGGATTGGAGGCTGAACCATTCAATATTTAAAAAATAGAGATTTTCATAAAGAAATGGTCAAAGTCAACAAATGATTTCTTATTTAAAGGTTATTTAAAGGTGTGTGTAATGTATTGTCTCTTGGAAAGAAGAATATTTGAGGGGCATAACTGCTCTGATGCATTCATTCATTCACTTGATCGTTGTTATTATTTAGATATTCATGATTAATTGCCTCTTATATAGAAAACTAAAGTTTCTTGATAACAATTTCTTCCGTTAGTTTAAAAAATTCATTGTTAGCTATATTAGGTTTAGTAAAGATGTTTTATATTTATTGTTTTCATTGTTTATTTCATGGAGTTTAAAAGCAATTACGGGCCTCTCCTTATAATTGTTCCGACTTCCAAATGTTGTTTTGACGAATTGGAATGTTTATTATTTGTTAAGTTTCATTGTGTTTTGGTGAAACGCTATCTTTTTTTAGAGAAAATTAAGATTTTGGCCCATGTGGTTATATCACTTTTACCCTTTAAACTAAAAAAAGAATCTTTTAACATCTGAGCCCCCAATGTCTTTTTTTCTAACCCTTTTGGCCCCTAAAAGTAAATGGATGAGGTTAGTGTTAGAGGCCAAAATGGTTAGAAAAAAAGACGTTAGGGGCTCAAATGTTAAAAGATTCATTTTTGGGCTAAAAGGGTGAAAGTGATATAACCATAGGGACTAAAATCGTAATTTACTCTATTTTTTATTTTGTAATTGTAACTGTTCTGCTTTGTTTCAACATAGTTTTTTTTAACGGCCTATCAAATCTCAGCCGCCCGGATACCCCTAAAGGCAAAAGGCCACCCATGATCGCAGTTGGTAGTATTGTATTGTATTTTGGGACCATTGAAATTTCAACTTCCTTCATTGCACATGTTAAGCAAGAAGTTGGGGTTTAGTAATTTAAGATTCTTTTAATGATCATGTTAACGAATATGATCAACTTTGTTCTTTCTCTTATATTTGATAACTTTTTTTAATTTGGAAGACGTTCTTAATGTTAAATTAATATACCTTAGTCATCACGCATTATTCATTTTTTTAAAATATATATACAATTGTGTTTCATAAAATTTAAATTTCCAAACCCGTGAGTATTCACGGGTGATAACCTATTAATATGTTATATTTTTTAAAAAATATAAATTTTTAATCAGTAATAAAATAAAACTACCCGGGAAGTTGGATGATCCGAATCAAAAGGTCCGGTCCATATTCATTCGGATCCGTGTCCATCTGAAATTAAATAGGTATTTTGTAGAGAACTAATAGTATTGCAATTTCTATTACTTATTGCCATATTGAAATAAATTCCCTAAGTAATTCAATTTATGTTTTTTTTTCTTCTTTGCAATGTTTGCCAAACATGGGTCTTAGCATGAAGAAATATCAGGTTATAAATTATACAAAAAAAATACTTTTATAGATATAGATTTTTTTTAACACAACCCATAACCCGTGAAGCTCACGGGTATATAACCTAGTGTATAAATATTTTTGACAATAAACTTGGTAGAGGTAGAGGATTTTTAGGCATAATAAAAGACAGAGGCGGACCTATATAATTTAAGGGTTTTTTTGCATATTTCCCCTTAAAAAACTTTGAAATTGCATATATACCCGAGCAAAAAATTAAATTGCATATTTCCCCTCTATTAACTGGTAAATTAATTTACCCATGTTGATTTAATTTATTAAAATTAAATTATAGAAAGACTATTTTACCCTTCATTTTACTAAACTTTAGAAAATTGCATATTTACCCATTTTTTTACTAGTTTTTGTCTTTTTTCACTACTTGCATTTTTTCATGAATTTAGTATTTTTTTTTCATTATTTTTCCTCACAAACAAGAGTCAATACTGTTATTAATTATTCCTAAGAAAAAAGGGAAGCAGATGTTGCCTACATTCCCTTTGCAAAATCCAGAAGAGTGTTAGATTATTATTGTATCCTCTGGGCATTTTTAAGGTTCACAAGTAAACAATGGCTATTTGGTAAACAGGTTTTAAGAACCCATGACCACTGTTTGTTAATAATTCCCCACTCTTTTTCCCACAATCCCTCAAATCCTCGCGAGTCATGAGTGCAAATTATATCGAAATAAAACATTTGCTTATTTGTAAATGCAAATCAACAATTATTTTGTGTTTGTTTTAACGATATATTCATGCTTAGAGTTGGGAAAAGCGGTTTGGGAAACCAAACAAGGTTATAACTCGAACCGAAACCGAAAATCAAATCGGTTTGGAATCTACTAACCTTAAATACTCTGAGACTGAAACGCCATCCGCTGAAGAACTGTTGGGGAAATTTCAGAAATCGGATTATCAGAGAGGCGTGTAATGACTCTCAGATCAAATTATTTCGGTGGTTCACCCGAATAATTCAATCGGATACAACTCTGATTTTGAGAAATTGAACCAGGGTATGTTTGTCTGCGAAATTGATTGACCCCAAGAATTGTGACCAAAAACTGAATACGGATTTTTGGGATTTTTGCAGGTAACTGCCAGAGGCAGTTATTTTCGAATTTTTAATCAAATTGCTCCGCCCGTACACTTCGAATTATAATAACTCAAACAAGCGTGCACTCCCGCACCTCCTAACTTGCTTGATGTATATTATTATTCGCTTTGATCACCAAGTCAATCCCGATTACAATAAAATATCTAACAAGAACTGCTGGAGTGTCGCCGTAGAAGAACTAGGGATGAGCATGTGGTACCATATACCGATACCATACCGTACCGGTACCGTCCCGTACCGATACCATACCGGTTGTATTCGGTATCGGTATTGGCATTACGTTTTACCATTTTTTCGGGATCGGGATTTTCGGGATGGGTACCGGTATTTTTCGGTAATACCGAATTAGTACCGATTTACCACTACCTAGGAATTTCCCACTCATAATTCATGTAGTGGTAGATATTTTTATAGAACATTAACAAGGGTACTAAAAACTGCAAGTTATGATCACTTAAAAAAATCCAAGTCATGATCACTTATAAGCTTTAAATTGGTAAACAACAGAAACAGCTAGGTGTTTGTATATGTATCAAGTTAAAAGCTTTGTGGGTTTAGAATAAGTTAAAGAAAAGTCATGGCTGGAAGGGCAGTAAACAAGCGATACGAAGGGCTAACAACGGTTCGAGCGAAGGCGGTTAAAGGGAAAGGAGCATGGTACTGGGCACATCACGAGCCCATCCTTGTTCGAAACCCGGAAACCAACAACCCGAAAGCGGTTAAACTCATATGCAATCTTTGTGAAGTTGTGTTCTCAGCTTCAAACCCATCAAGAACCGCTTCCGAACATCTCAAAAGAAGAACTTGCCCCAAACTCAACTCAGTTTTACAACCATTGTCTTCCCCGTCATCTCAAACTAACCGCAAGCGGTTCGCTTCACTAACTTATCAATTTAAGAATTCGGTATCAACTGGTATCATACCGAAAAACCGGTACCGATACCATACCGGTATTTTCGGTACGGTATTCGGTATCAACTTTTCATGAATATCGGGATCGGGATTTTCTGGATCAGTATCGGTTCGGTATCGGTTCGGTACCGTGCTCATCCCTAAGAAGAACCGCTGGAGTGTCGCCGTAGAAGAGAAGAAAGTGAAACGTCGTGCATCGAATCTAGAATGATAACAATCAACCAGATTTTTCTCAAAACAAGATCTTTTAATTTTGAGAAGGGGAAATATGCAATTTTTATTTAGGCTTGGGTAAATATGCAATTTTTATTTAGGCTTGGGTAAATATGCAATTAAGGGTGTTTTTAAGGGGAAATATGCAATTATTCCTAATTTTAAAAATTTCGGACAAAAAATCAGAAATATTACACTTCTTACTGAAACATGGGCGGGGGGGCACCCCCGTCCCTTAAAAGCTACGCCACTACGTGAACCGGTACCGTACTGGTGCCGATACTGAATCTGCCGTATTGAATTATTTTTTATACCAAATCGGTACCTATTTTTTGATGTTTTCGGTGCCACTATTTTACCGAATTTTGCCTTCAAATATGAGTACCCATATTTAATGAATTTCGATCCCGATACCGTGTTCATTTCTGGATATACAGTAGAAACTCTATAAAATAATACACTTGGGACCACCAAAATTTATTAATTAAAAGAGTTATTAATTAATCGATAAATTAATAATTATTAATTTATATATTAATTAATATTTTATTAATTTATAGTAGAATACTTAGTTTACAAACACCTTTCAAGCTTCCACTTAATTATTGTATACAATGCATGCATATCAAATGAACGGCCCAATTTGAAAGAAACCTTCAATCTCCCACCTTAGTATGCTTCTTGTGTTCAATGTATCACTTTATGGACATTAAAAATGTTTTCTATATAAATACAAGATCAAAATAGGTTAACACAAACAAATCATACACACAACATGGCTTCCCATCTTAAAGGTGTGAAAAAAACAACAATGACAGACGAGATTCGAAGAGCATTATCCAAGCACAACAAGGATAATCCAAGTCTCACTCAAAAAACAATTGAGTCATTTTTCAAGAAACTTCATAAATCATTCATGTAATATGCTATATATAAGGAATTATTAATTTATATTTTATATGGGGTCTAAAGAAATTATCAAAAATGTATTATCTTATAATTTTAGCGAATTATTAATTTATCACCCTATCCCCGAGTCGGGACCGGCAAAAAATATTATCTTAGAGAGTTAATTAAATAATCGAGTATTAATTTATTGAGTTTCTACTGTACCGTGTTTTTGAATTAAAATGTATAAATATAAATGCCAACTTATCCTCATATCATTTCTGGTTATACCGTGTTTTTTAATTCAAATGTATAAATATAAATGCCAACTTATCCTCATAGCCTATTTTAAGGTTATAAAGAAGACACGTGGGAAGTTGGTGGGCATAATTTCCTTGTAAGTGCTAAGAAATGAAGGTTGAATCAAAACTCATCAGCCTTATTTAACTTTAAGCTCAACATACTTAGAAATTCACAAACAAAAGTCTTTGGTCTTAGTATCTGGGTGCTGATTTGAGCAACTATTTTAAGGTTAGTTTATTTTTTTGTCTTTAAATTATTCAAGCATTGGTGGTTTATGTGTATTTTAAGTCCATCGGTAGTCACACTTTGGATAACGGTGGTTCAAACGTCACCGATTTCTTTTTATTATCTAGTTCGTATCTTTATTTTAGTGTTAAATCGCTATAATGGAAGTTGATCGGGTTTGATCTAACGGGTAAAGAAGATGTTATACCAGAATTTGTTAAATTATCAACTTTAGTTCCAATTTTTGATAAATAGTCATAAGATGCATTGTTTGTCTAAGATTTGAAATCAAAGCCCAATGGTTTGAAGTTTATTACTATATTTTGACTTGTCTAAGAAAGTCAAATCTTTGTTTTAAATCTGATCAAACCCTTGATTGAATATTATATTTGTTGGGTTCAGAGCTGTCTTCGAGAACTCTTAAATAATGTTGGCCTTGGGCGAAATAAAAAATTGGGCCTAAAATTATAGTAAAAGAAAATGAATTAAAAAAATAAGACATTGGTGGTGGAGCTAAGACTTGAACTTGAGACCTCAAATAATCTTGAGATGGTTTTTTTCTAGTACATCACCAAGACTTTCATGTATAATTAATGAATGCATATATTAAATATATCATTTACTATATATATATATAGGGTAAGGATAGTGTAAAAAGGGCCTAAAGTGTGAGAAGTGTATTATAACACTATATATAATACTATATAACAGCATATAAACACCGCATGACAATAACACTTTTTACATGATCCTCTACCTATATATATATATATATATATAGTGGCGGACTAGAAGAAAAATTCAGGGGTATCCTAAACTTACTTTTTAGCGTACATCCACAAAATAGAGATTTTTTATCATATATTCAAGGGCTATGATGGAACCGAAAATCTTAATCCTAAGGGTCACGGTGTAACTTAATTTAGTCTTCATTAGCGTATATCAACAAAAAAATTCACCTACATAAAAATAAAATAAGAGACTCTATATTAAAGTGACAAAATGCCTGCATAGTCCCTGTGATTTGGTGAAATTTCACCTTTAGTCCCCAACTTTTGCAAATTACACCCGTGCTCCCCATGGTTTGTCAAGTTGTTACTCGGATAGTCCCTAGAGTGGATGGCCGTTAGTTTTTGTCGTTAAGTCCATGTAAAATTACTAACATGCCCTTACTCAAAAAACAATAATCTTTTTATTTACTTACTAAAATGCCCTTACTCCTACCCCACCCCACCAGCACCACTGCCCACATCTGACCACCCCCAATCCTCGACCACCCCTTTCACCGCACACACCACCATCACGACCGTGTGTTGCAGAGATCTACACCATCATCATTGTCTCTTTTCATCACTGCCGACCAATATTACACTGAAACCATGGCAACCACCCTCCTCCTTTAATCATTAATACCCCTCAATCGGATTCCATGAATCCAACACCACCATCAAAGATTCGTAGCTGGGTTTTATAATAGTCAGGGATCCGGTGTCGTTTTTTGGTGGACATCAATGGTGGGTTTAAACAATGGTGGATGCGGTGGGAAAAATGACCGGAAAAGGAGTTCCCGCAGGCGTCGACCTTTAATGGGCCTTAATAGCGTCGTTCTATCCTGGTAATTTTATCATTAATGAAATTATATTCTTTGAACTTAATCAAGTTCGGTGCAAGGAGATTGAAGATTGTATGTCTGTATGATTAGAAATTGAATATGAAGTATTGAAAGACACCCGATCAGTCTTTTGTCTGGTTGACATGAGCAAAACGCAGCCAAAGCTTAACGTTTTGGTCCGGTCAACAGACCCGTCAGACACCCATCAGTCTTTGTCTGGTTAACCGGACCAAAACGCCGTACTTTAACCACATTTCGACACTGCAGGGTGTGCATATAGGACAAAAAACCCTTTTTAGGCTGACTATCTACACAAAGTGTGCAAATAGTTTCCTCCTAAAACATAAAGAAAAGGAGAATTAATAAATTATGAAGTAGAGAAAAGTTAAAAGTAAGTGAAAGTAAACACAGGTCATCCTATTTGTTGTGTTGTCTTATCCTATCAGTATAGCTATATTTTACACCCTTAGTATTTAATATATATTTTAATTTCTAAACTTATTTCTTTAGGTTAAAATGATAGTCATTTTTTTAGTTTACTTTACGTTAGTTTTTTTATATAACACCAAAAATTTCTTTTTATTGTTTTATATATAAATTTTTTTACCTAGTGTTAAAAATGTTAGAGTAAAATGCCTGCATAGTCCCTGTGGTTTGGTGAAATTTCACCTTTAGTCCCCAACTTTTGGAAATTACACCCGTGCTCCTCGTGGTTTGTCAAGTAGTTACGCAGATAGTCCCTAGAGTGGCTGGCTGTTAGTTTTTGCCGTTAAGTCCATGTAAAATTACTAAAATGCCCTTCCTCAAGAAAAACAATAATCTTTTTATTTACTAAAATGCCTATTGGCCCACCCCACCCTCACTTCTTCATTTCGAAAAACACCACCTGCAACCATATATCACCACCGACCTCCACCATAACTACCACCCTGCAACCACCATCATTAAATTCAACCCCTGCTTCTTACATTTTCCGATAAGATAAAGATTTGAAACATCTTCCCATTGTCATGAGTTTATATAATATTCCAAAAAGTGCAAGATTTTTGTAGGGATATGAAATTTGGCCAAAGTCAATATAAAACCAAAAACAAAAGTAGAAGTAACATATAATGAATTTGCCAATGATTCCAGCAAATCATCTTAAAGATTTACCTTTTTATAATTTCATTTAATACTTCATATTCAATTTCTAATCATACAGACATACAATCTTCAATCTCCTTGCACCGAACTTGATTAAGTTCAAAGAATATAATTTCATTAATGAAAAAATTACCAGGATAGAACGACGCCATTAAGGCCCACTAAAGGTCGACGCCTGCCGGAACTCCTTTTCCGGTCATTTTTCCCACCGCATCCACCATTGTTTAAACCCACCATTGATGTCCACCAAAAAACGACACCGGATCCCTGACTATTATAAAACCCAGCTACGGATCTTTGATGGTTGTGTTAAGATTTGGGTTCATGGATGTTGGGTTATTCGGTTTGTTTACGAGTCGACACGTTATCGGCTGCGGGTACATTTACGAGTAATGAAACAGGTCAATAGAAGGCTGCATGTTAAAAGGTAATAGATAATATATCCATCACATCAATCACAACTATTGCTCGATAAAATCCTCCTGGTCAATATCTCATAGTTAATGTTGTTAATTGTAATTCAACGAGTTAACGTCAACCCGCGCGTTGCGGCGGGAAGTTTCGATACGCACATGCCAAAATTGTTTCATATTATATATTATACGGTTACCACGGATGTGCAAATGGCTTTGGTGAGCTTTTTTTATATACTTGAAGTTAGAATGTATGTGTTGTGAATGTGGTATACATAACTTTTGATGAGGACGATTAAATATATGTGATTAAACATATATGGATCAAAATATGTGGTTAGAATATGGGTAAAAATTTAGACTATAATGAAATAGGTCGAAACTGCCTTAAATTGTCTATGCATCAACAATACACTTATAAAAAAATTTGCACGGTAAATCATAATCATCCGAATCCACTTAAAAATACAATTGCAGTTAGCAAACCATAACTTATTTTGAATATTTCACCATAACTTTATAAAAGCATTCAATTTCCCCCTTTTATTTATCAACTATAAAGTGGAATTCTTTTAGAATCGACATGCATTAGTTCCACTCAACCCAATCTTAAAATAACCCTCCTGTCCACACGTCTTAGATGAGAAGTTGGATAGGATGGGGGAGCCGGGCAAGGTGTATAGAGGCAACGCACCAGAGCGACAGCGGAGCCACGACCACCGTCACCCTATGTCGATTCCACGTGAAAAGAATAGCCGGCGTGAGTTCACGCCAATATCGGCCACCCCTATCCGTGAAAATTAGGGATGAGCATGATACCGATACCGTACCGATCCCGAAAATATTGATACCGAATTTCGTCAAAACAGGATACCGATACCAATACCGAAATATTCGGTACGGTACGGTATGGTATGGTACCGGTGTCGGTATTTGAAGGTAAAATTCGGTATTTTATTGCAACCGTACCGGTACCGATCCCGAAAGTACCGATTACCAAAATGCCAAAAAGTGGATACCGAATCCGGTACCCAAAAAATTCGGTACGATATTTTCAGAATCGGTATCGATATGGTATCGGTATCGGTACGGTATTTGATACCAAATGCTCATCCCTACTCTCTCTAGCCGGTGATTTGACAAAAAAATAAATTAGATAATACAATGAGATCTAAATTAAATATTTCCTATAATTATACATTTTAATAACAATAAAAGAAACACCAACCCAATAAAAAGTAAAAACCTTCCTTCATCTTTCAAGAAAACACATACAAACACACACATGTTTTTCTCTCTACACTCTGCTGTACAATCACATACAATATACATGTTCTTTGTATCTAATGACTATGTATCTTTGTACATCATATACGCCAATTGAAATTCATCATTTTTGTTTGATTGCAAACACATGCAAATTAGAAATTGTATTTGTAATCAATCACCATAAATTGCCTATGATAAACAAATCTTGATGTCACGATTCAAGAAGAAAAAATAACTAAAAACATATAGAACGCGTAAGCGTGAATCAACTGAACAAAGTAAAAGTTAAATGTTTAAAAATGTTTACCCAATATCACTATGTATTTGCAGATTAAAAAAAAATAATCATAAACATGGAAAAAAAAAACTATTGTTCGGTAGTACACTGAGCCAAGAAAAAAAAAACCTATTCAAGAAGAATTTTTAAATACAGAAAAACACGACAATCATGAAAAGACATGATTGAATCGATTCAGAAGTAGGCAGATTTCAGAAGAACATGATAATAGCTATTCAAAAAAGGATAAAAATAAATCATGAAAAAAAATTTACCTTTAGATGTCGAACATAATGATTGAAGAAAGGGATTTGGTTAAAACAAAGATGTAGAAGCGGTTCCATTAAAACAAAGATGATGTGGCTATTTGTTTTAGTTTATTTAGAATATATGTCATGAATAGATGTGATGAATCAACACATCAATTCATGAGATGGTTGATTAACTTTTTTTTTTCAAAGATAACGTCGGTTCGGTTATAACTTCGAAAGAGTATACATAATATATTAATGAATGAATCGGTGTCTATTTTCGGTAATTCGGTGCCTTCGTATGAAGGGATGTGATGAAGTGGTTGACGCAACTTAGATTACTTTTTGTTCGTGTATATATATTGTGAAAGGGTGTGTCTTGATACATATAATGGTGTGTTACTAAAGGGTGTGACTTATAAGCAAATGGGACATAACCCAAGTTGCTAATTGTATAAGGGTATAATGTATTTCCTTATTTTGTATACTGTACATTATTATTTAAATCAATGGAATCTCTCTCAAAAAGTAGAGAAAGTTACTCCCACATGGTATAGAGCCAAAAATCGGTCCCTCTCTCTTCACTTTTCTCTTTTTATGTCTCAATCTTTACCCTGCCCCCACCATGACTTCTCCCTCCTCCACCACTGAAAATACCCTCCCCATGGCAACCCTTCTCCATATGATCACTATTAAGCTCTCCTCCACTAATTATCTCTATTGGAAAAATCAAATCCTTCCCCTCCTCTCATACCAGAAACTTGTCAGTCATGTCGATGGCTCCCTTTCCCCGCCTCCGGCCACTACCATGGCTGACTCAAAAGAGGTTCCCATCCCCGATTATGCTGCTTGGCTTGATGCCGATCAGCGGGCGATTCTTATTCTGAACTCCTCTTTAACAGAGGAAGCCGTTGCTGAGGTTCTTGGCCTCACCACGGCCCGTCAGATCTGGTCCGCTTTAGAAGCGGCTTACAGCAACACCTCACTAGAACAGATGCACCTTCTCCGTGACAGCCTTCGACAACTCACTAAAGGCTCTTCCTCTGTTGCTGAGTTTGGCCGGAAGTTTAAGGCCATCTGTGATCAGTTAACGGCCATCGGTCAGCCCGTCAAAGACACGGACAAAACCCACTGGTTTCTTTGTGGTCTCGGTTCTTCTTTTGAAAGTTGGTCCACTGCCATTCGCACCAGTCGTGATCCTCTTTCCTTCCGGGAATTGCTCACCAAAGCCGAAAGCCATGAGCAGTTTCTTCTCCACCTTCATCCACCATCTCCCGTACCCGTGGCCTTTGTTGCTAATCACTCTGCTTCCCGCCTCTCCAGTTCTTCGGTCAACAGGTCCAAATCGGCTACCAACACTCGTGGTGCAGCCTCTAATACCTTTTCTCATGGACCTCGCAAGCAGCCACATTTTCAGCTTTGTCGCAATAATGGACACTATGCTAATAAGTGCCCTCGCCTTTCTTCCTTTGCGGCTGCCTCCACCGACGAAGAAGGTATTGCTCAGGCTTTCCAGGCGCAATGCCATGTCACCACTGATGGTCCGGACTAGACGGCTGATACGGGTGCGGATCTGCGCATGACCAACTCCGAGGGTAATCTCCATTTCTCTACTCCATATACTGGTAATTCAAGTGTTGTTTTTGGAAATGGTCATTCTTTACCTATTTCGCATAAAGGTCATGTTACCCTGAACAAACACCTTTCTTTGAAAGATGTCTTGGTTGTTCCTAACATAACCAAAAACCTTCTTTCTGTCAGTAAGTTAACTCATGATTATCCTGTAGATGTTCTATTCTCAGACTCATTTTTTACTATTCAGGACCGGAAAACAAGCCAACCTCTCGCTCAAGGTCGGTGTGAAAACGGTCTCTACGTGCTCCGTGACAAGAATAATGCTTTTGTTGCTTCTGTTTCTTCCAATAAAGCCTCATTTGAATTATGGCACAATCGTTTAGGGCATGTTGCCTTTGATACTATTTCCGTTTTAAAAAGACACGGTTGTTTATCTTTTACATCTTTTTTACCGAAACCTAATGTTTGTTCACCTTGTCAACTTGCTAAGGCTCACAAATTACCGTTTGATTTGAATGATAAACGTGCCTTGCACCCATTGGACCTTGTACATTGTGACTTGTGGGGTCCTTCACCCGTTACTAGTAATGATGGTTATAGATTTTATGTGGTGTTTATTGATGACCATTCAAGGTTTTCATGGTTATATCCTCTCAAAACCAAAAATGGATTTTATTCCATTTTACAAACATTCTTGAGGTTTGTTCAAACCCAATTCTCTCGAAAGGTTAAGGTCTTTCAAAGCGATGGCGGTACTGAATTTGTTAACCAACATGTACGCAAAATTTTTGATGAAAATGGCACCTTTCACCGTCTCTCATGTCCTTACACCGCTCCTTAAAACGGTAGAGCCGAAAGGAAGCATCGTCACATTGTCGAAACGGGTCTTGCCATGCTATTTCATGCTCATATTCCAGTGACTTATTGGGTTGATGCATTTAGCACGGCTACTTATATTATTAATCGTTTACCTTCAAAAGTATTAAACGACAAATCCCCGTTTGAAGTTCTTTTTTCTACAATACCCAACTACAATAACTTTCGTGTTTTTGGGTGTTGTGTATATCCATACCTTCGTGACTATGCTCCTCACAAATTAGCTCCTAGAAGTATTCCTTGTATTTTTATGGGTTATGCTCCTCAGTACAAGGGCTACAAATGCCTTGACCCTGCAACTTCTCGGATGTATGTCACCCGACATGCCCGTTTCGACGAATCATTCTTTCCTCATGCTCGTGACTCCTCTCACCATAAGCTTGAAAATCTTTTTCTTTCAACCTACCATGAATCCACGGTTTTTCAGCGTTGTGAACCGATCCCATCTAAACCCACTCCATCATCTAATTATATTCCTCCTTGTTCCTTATGCAAGACCGATCACTCGTCCACTACTCCACATGCCTCTACACCCTCGTCCACCCATTCCTTTGCCGAACCATCCACACCCACATCCGTTCCTTCCACAACCGCCACAGAACCTACTCTCTCTTCCCCGACTCCGCAGGCTGCTTCCTCCCCACAGCAGGCCGCTCCATCTCCACAGCAAGCTGCCTCTGTCCTTTCACAGCAGGCTACTTCCTCTTCGCAGCCTGCTCCAACACCACAGCTTGTTCCTCCTCTGCAGCCAGCTTCCGTCTCCTCTCATCCTATGGTCACTCGCTCCAAAGCTGGTATTTCTAAACCCAATCCCAAACATAGTGCATACCTTGCTAATATCATGCATCATGGTCTTCATGCAGCCTTACTTACCTCGGTTGATCCTCAAGGTTTTAAAAGTGCCTCTAAACATCCTCATTGGATGAATGCCATGCGTGATGAGCTCAAGGCTCTTGAACGAAACCAAACCTGGACTCTTGTGCCTCGACCTCCCTCGACCAATGTTGTCGGTTCTAAGTGGGTCTTTCGGACCAAATACCACTCAGACGGCTCCCTTGATTGACACAAAGCCCGTGTCGTTGCCCAAGGTTTTACACAAATTCCGGGTCTTGATTTTAATCATACGTTCAGTCCAGTCGTCAAAGCTTCAACTGTTCGTATTGTTCTTTCCTTAGCCGTCATTAATTCTTGGCTTCTTCACCAACTAGATGTCAACAATGCCTTCCTCAACGGCTCTCTATCTGAAACAGTTTACATGGAACAACCACCGGGCTTTGTTGACCTTGCCTTCCCAAATCATGTTTGTAAATTGAACAAGGCCCTCTATGGTCTTAAACAGGCCCCAAGGGCTTGGTTTCAAAGGCTCAGCTCCTTTATTATTTCCTATGGCTTCTCTTGCAGTCGGGCCGATCCGTCCCTCTTCGTTTTCCATCAAGGTGATTCTCTTATGTATCTCCTCGTTTATGTAGACGATCTTATACTCACTAGCAATCAATCTACTATACTTACCACCTTCATAAGCCGTCTACATAAGGAATTTGCTATAAAAGATCTCGGCATGTTAAGCTACTTCTTAGGTCTCGAGGTTGTTCACAATCAAAATGGTCTTTTCTTAACTCAAACTAAATATGCCAACGACATCCTAACACGATCCGGTCTCACCAATGCCAAACCTGCTCCCACTCCTCTTTCCACAACCGATTCCTTCATCTCCGATGGCCAACCTTTTTCCGATCCTACTCTCTACCGATCTATTGTGGGAGCACTTCAATACCTCACGATTACTCGACCCGATCTTGCCTATGCTGTGAATCATGCATGCCAATTCTTGCATGCCCCAACCGAAAAACACTTCCAACTTGTCAAAAGAATATTGCGGTATGTCAAAGGTACAATCTCACATGGTTTAGTTTTTCAACGTCCTCAGTCCACTACCATTTTGGGTTTACTCCGATGCTGATTGGGCTAGATGCATTGAGACACGAAGATCTACATATGGATACTCCATTTTCTTAGGTGGAAATTTGGTTTCGTGGAGCGCCAAGAAGCAGCCAACCGTATCAAGATCAAGTTGTGAGTCCAAGTATCGCGCCATGGCCAACACCGCAGCAGAAATCGTCTGGATTACTCACTTACTGAAGGAAATGCATGCGCTTCCGCATACGCGACCCATTCTCCTTTGTGACAATCGCAGCGCATTGTTCATGAGTCAAAATCCCGTTTCTCATAAACGGGCAAAACACATCGATTTGGACTACCATTTTGTTCGTGAGTTAGTTATGTCAGGTAAGCTACACACTCGCTTTGTTCCGACCAAGCTTCAACTAGCGGACATCTTCACCAAGAGTCTTCCACGACCTCAGTTCGAGCACTTTCGGGATATGCTTCGGGTTCGTGCACCGCCGTTTCGCTTGCAGGGGGTAATAGATAATATATCAATCACAGCTATTGCTCCGTAAAATCCTCCTGGTCAATATCTCATAGTTAATGTTGTTAATTGTAATTCAATGTATTTCCTTATTTTGTATACTGTACATTATTATTTAAATCAATGGAGTTACTCCCACAAAAGGGGTCATACCCATGTGTAGCTGTTGCTGCACGTTTTTAATAATAGTGGGCTGGTAGAGATTGATCTATTCTAGTGGAGGAAGTGTACGTTGCATGTGCATGACCAGACGTGGTTTATATTCTGTTTAGAGTCCTCACGCATCTTTAGGAAGTAGCACATGCTGTATTTGTTTGGTTTATAGGATCTTTAGGTTAAATTAGAATATTCGTTTGTATGTGTAAGGCTATAAATAGCCAATTTGATTTATTGAATGAACAACCCTTCTGCATAAAATCTTTCAGCTTCCAATTCTCTAATGTACATACTTACGTGAGAGTGTGATTGTGAGTGTATTGTGGGACCTGAACCAACAATGGAATCCGATTGAGGGGGTATTAATGATTAAAGGAGGAGGGTGGTTGCCATGGTTTCAGTGTAATGTTGGTCGGCAATGATGAAAGGAGACAATGATGATGGTGTAGATCTCTGCAACACACGGTCGTGATGGTGGTGTGTGCGGTGAAAGGGGTGGTCGGGGATTGGGGGTGGTCAGATGTGGGCAGTGGTGCTGGTGGGGTGGGGTAGGAGTAAGGGCATTTTAGTAAGTAAATAAAAAGATTATTGTTTTTTGAGTAAGGGCATGTTAGTAATTTTAAATGGACTTAACGGCAAAAACTAACGGCCATCCACTGTAGGGACTATCCGAGTAACAACTTGACAAACCATGGGGAGCACGGGTGTAATTTCCAAAAGTTGAGGACTAAAGGTGAAATTTCACCAAATCACAGGGACTATGCGGGCATTTTGTCACTTTAATATAGAGTCTCTTATTTTATTTTTATGTAGGTAAATTTTTTGTTGATATACGCTAATGAAGACTAAATTAAGTTACACCGTGACCCTTAGGATTAAGATTTTCGGTTCCATCATAGCCCTTGAATATATGGTAAAAAAATCTCTATTTTATGGATGTACGCTAAAAAGTAAGTTTAGGATACTCCTGAATTTTTCTTCTAGTTCCGCCACTGGCAACTATTCTACACTACCGATAAGAAGTTGAGTCGTAGCCCGTGCTACGACTCGTTTAATATTAGGTCTGCCCCTGTATATATATATATATATATATATATATATATATATATATATATAAGCTTATAAAAACTTTTCGGGCCACTTGAAAATTTGGGCCTCGAACAACGGCACGGGTTGGCCGGCCCAAGAGCCGGCCCTGGTGGGTTAATCAGGTTTGGTTCACGGGTCACAGTTCGTTTACAGGTCAAACGGGTCAAGAGTTGTTTGACAGAATCTTATTAGAATTATGGAATTATACCCGTGATCTCAAATCTGCACGTCACTAAGAAACGATCAAGGTTGAGCAAGTAATTTGGAGGTGTACCTTGGATAGCACATGTTACATGGCTAGAAGTATTTATATTTTTATATGTTATTTCTTATTTAATAGTTTATTATTTAGAATAAGCCATTTAGTTTAAGGAATAAAAACAACCTTTTGCTTTTATCGTATACAGTAGCTTTTACTCTTCTGTTAAATGAGACTCGGGAACAGAGTGTTATTATACATACATTCATACGTGAGTGGTGTGTGTTTGGAGTGGGGCCTGAACCAACAATATTGTCATGTATCAAACATCAAACGGTCAAAGACATCATTTGGGTATCATTAGGTCTCAAGACACACCATTCTAAATGTAAAACTAAAGTGCAGTGGGTTGACTTTGAGAAAGTCAAACTTTTGCATAACTTATTAGTTATTAGAGACATGTGAGGTGTTTATTGCAACAAAAGCAACTTATAAAGTTAACTGTAAAAGTATCTAACTCACCTCACTTAGCTTAGTGTAATAAATTAATAATCTTTTTAAGAAGGAATATATAAAAACCCCTTATAAATTCTGGATTCCTAAAATATTCTTTTAAGCGTAATTTACCAGTTCCTTATGCTGACATCATAGAACTGTTTAATATCATCTAGGCCATAAGTTATAATGAAATGCTTGTGACTCAGTGTTGACATTTATAGCAATTTATTAACCTTGGTAATTAAGCTCTAAGGTGTGATAACCAGCTTGATCCTTATCATAAGATACATTCTTGTGGGTTAAAAGTGTGATCTGTTGTTTCTTTGCAGTCTTCTTCGAAAAACATAACTCTAATGGCATCGTCTTCTTCAACATCATTCAATAAGGAGAGCTATCAGTATGATGTATTTTTGAGTTTCAGTGGTGAAGACACACGTAAAAACTTTGTTGATCACCTTAATAATGCTCTTCAGCAACAAGGTATTCGCACTTTCAAGGATGACGAGAGACTTAGAAAAGGAAAAAGCATCAATGACCAGCTTTTGAAATCCATCGAAGAATCCAAGTTCTTCATCATAATTTTCTCAAAGAAATATGCATCTTCATCTTGGTGCTTAAACGAACTTGTAAAGATTATAGAGTGCCAAAAGTCAAACAAACAGATTGCTTACCCTGTTTTCTATGATGTGGATCCCTCTGAAGTTCGCAAACAACATGGTCCAGTTGGAGAAGCGCTTGCCAAGCATACCAACAAAGAGACCGGGCCATGGAGAGAAGCTCTCACAGGAGCAGCCAATCTGTCTGGGTGGGATTTGAAGAACATTGCTGATGGGTAATTCCTTCATCATTTCTCTGCAATATTCGTTCCTTTTTAGTTGCTTTTTTATCTTAAAGAAAGCTCGAGTCTTGTCAAAAATATGCAACATGATTTGTATATATGTTATTACGCTAATTCACTTACACTTTTGTATACTATACACCAAAAAAGTAACTACTCTTATGGGTTCTTGAGCAAGCTAATTAAATTTCCTATAATTTACAGGCATGAAGCCAAAGTGATCAAATTAATTGTTGAAGAGATTTCACTCAAGTTACGATCAATTAATGTGAACATTGATCATAACCTAGTAGGCATGGAACCGCGACTACAGCATCTTCAGACGTCTTTAGATATCGGGTCAGAAGATGTTCGTATGATAGGGATCAAGGGGATGGGAGGTGCTGGAAAGACAACTTTAGCTGGAGCTACTTTTGATAGATTATCAATTCACTTTGAAGCTAAAACATTTGTTGAGAATGTCAGGGAAATTTCAAAAGCGCCGTCCGGTTTATTGTCATTGCAAAAAAAGATCCTTACAGATTTAGATTTAGCTAAAGGCAACAACGTAAGTAGTGTCCATGAGGGGACAAAATTGATGGAAACAAAGTTGTGTGGTAGAAAGGTTCTTATGGTTTTAGATGATGTGGATCACCAAAATCAGCTTGAAGCATTAGCTGGTGATCTTAATTGGTTCAAGCCTGGAAGTAGAATTATCATTACAACAAGAGATAAGCAAGTGTTGATAGCACATAGAGTGAAATGGATTCATGATGTCACTCTATTATCAGATAAGGAAGCGATTGGCCTATTTTGTAAGCACGCATTTGGGAAAGATATTCCAATTCAAGAGTATGAAACGGAATCACTACAGGTTATACGTTATGCTGCTGGTCTTCCCTTGACGATCAAAGTTTTGGGTTCATTTTTGTGTGGTAAAGACAAGCATGAATGGATAGACGCATTAGCAAGACTCAAAAGAATTCCGTTGAAAGAGACTCTTGCAAAATTGGAATTAAGCTATGAAAGTCTGGAGGATGATTACAAGGAAATATTCCTCGATGTTGCATGCATATTGAAGGGGTGGGAGAAAAACAAAGCAATAAGTATGCTTGAAAGTTGTGGATTTCAGGCTAGAATTGGTTTAAGAGTTCTTGAGCAGAGATCTCTAATAACTTTTAATACTTATAAGTATTCTCATGTTTTGGGCATGCATGACCATATTGAAGAAATGGGCAAGAATATCGTACGTCGTTTGCACCCAGATGAGCCCAACAAACATAGCAGATTATGGATTCAGGAAGAAATTGAAAATGTATTGGATACTGAATTGGTAAGAATCAGATTTACTTGTAACATAGAGATGAGACAAACACAATTTTTTTTACTTATGACATGAACTATTGTTGAATTACAGGGTTCTGAATCGACAAGGTGTATACGTCTAAAGCTCACCCCTAATATTGTTTTGAAAAGTCTTGGAAACATGAAGAATCTACGATGCCTTATTGTAGATCAAATAGATAACAATTGTGATGACTTTATGGAGATTGATGAAGTAGATCATATAGATAGCGATTGTGAAGTAGATCATATAGATAGCGATTGTGAAGTAGATCATATAGATAGCGATTGTGATGACCTTGTGAAGATTGATGAAGCCGGTGAATACTTCCCAAATGCATTACGATACTTGGAGTGGCATTGTTACCCTCATTGGTGTTTACCCAAAACCTTTCAAGCAAATAATCTTGTTGAGCTTCACATGTCTAGGAGCAGAATCGAACAACTTTGGGTGGGGGGAAAGGTAGGATGATTGATTAATAATTTTAATTTATTTATTGATCAGTTATTAGTATATTACATTCTTTTTGTTGTGATATTAGGTTCTTAAGAAGCTCAAATCCATTACACTCTCTTACTCAAAGTTGAAGACCCTTGACCTTGGGTTGACCCCGAATCTTGTGAGGCTAGATCTTATATGGTGTTCAAATTTGGTAGAACTTCATGTGCCAGTTGGATGTTTAAAAAGGCTTACGTACCTAAACCTTCAGGGTCCTAACAGCTTGAAATCTGTTTCATTTATCAAACATTTGGAATCACTTGAGGTTCTTGATGTAAGTTACTTATATCTAAAGGAGTTCCCGGATATAATCCCGAGCCACTCCAACAGTAATTTGCAACAGCTTGATTTCGCTCACAATCATATAGAAAACCTACCTTCATCAATTGGAAATCTTCATAAGCTTGTTAATCTATCATTCAGTAGGTGCTATAAACTCAAAAGTCTTCCAGGAAGCATTTGTAACTTACAACATTTAAGAGTTCTTAACTTTGAAAGTTGTGGCATAGAGGAATTGCCTGAGGACATTGGCCAGTTGGAGTGTTTAGAAGAGCTACATTTAAGATATTCAAAAATTAAACATCTCCCGGATAGCATTTGTAAGTTGAAACATCTTAAAACTCTCATTCTAGGTACTTGTTTTGGACTTGAGAAACTACCAGAGAACCTAGGAGATTTAGAAAGTTTGAATACACTAAATCTAACATCAACCAAGATAAGAGATGTTCCATCCAGCATCTGTAAGCTAAAACATCTCGAAGAGCTTGACCTTTCTGAATGTTCTGAACTTGAGAAACTACCAGAGAACCTAGGAGATTTAGAAAGTTTGAATAAACTAAGTGTAAGATGTACCAAGATAAGAGATGTTCCATCCAGCATCTGTAAGCTAAAGCATCTCAAAGTGCTTGACCTTTCTTACTGTTCTGAACTTGAGAAACTACCAGAGAACCTAGGAGATTTGGAAAGTTTGGATGCACTATGGGTAAAATCAACCAAGATAAGAGATGTTCCATCCAGCATCTGTAAGCTAAAGCATCTCAAATATCTTTACCTTTCTGATTGTTCTGAACTTGAGAAACTACCAGAGAACCTAGGAGATTTAGAAAGTTTGAATACACTAGATCTAACATCAACCAAGATAAGAGATGTTCCATCCAACATCTGTAAGCTAAAACATCTCTTAAGGCTTGACCTTTCTAATTGTTCTGGACTTGAGAAACTACCGCAGAACCTAGGAGATTTAGAAAGTTTGTATGAACTAAGTGTAACATCAACCAAGATAAGAGATGTTCCATCCAGCATTTGTAAGTTAAAACATCTCTTAAAGCTTGACCTTTCTAAATGTTCTGAACTTGAGAAACTACCAGAGAACCTAGGAGATTTAGAAAGTTTGTATAAACTAAGTGTAACATCAACCAAGATAAGAAATGTTCCATCCAGTATTTGTAAGTTAAAACATCTCGAGGAGCTTTACCTTTCTAATTGTTCTGGACTTGAGAAACTACCAGAGAACCTAGGAGATTTGGAAAGTTTGAATACACTAAGTGTAAGATCAACCAAGATAAGAGATGTTCCATCCAGCATCTGTAAGCTAAAGCATCTCTATGATCTTGACCTTTCTAATTGTTCTGGACTTGAGAAACTACCAGAGAACCTAGGAGATTTAGAAAGTTTGAATACACTAGATCTAACGGATACTCCTATAAGTCATCTTCCCGATTGCATTTCTTCGTTGAAAGGTCTTTATATTAGAGGATACGAAAGAAGGATTGATCCAGATGCAATTCTATTTTAAGAACAACATATTACATTTGCTCCCAAAAGGAGAAGGGCCAATACTGAAGCAACAACAAGCGATGCAGGTTTTTGTTGAAATATATAATGTTATAAACTCACTGAATAGCATATATTCTAGTGAGAGAGGTATTTGAAATATATTTATGGTTTTGTAGGTGGCAAGGTTAAAGAACGAAAGATGGAGGATCACTAATGAAACTTTGTGAAAGACTAGAGCGGTGAACAAGTGGAAGCTGGAGGGGCATATTGACACTAGTCTCAAATCCGTGTTCAAAACATATAATCATTCTAATGTTGACATTTGTAGTGATTTGCAACCAGTTTTGGAAACGATTTGAAGGATGAATTAAACAAAGAATCATTTTATAGAAGACTTGGGGATGCTTGGGATGGGAACTGTGAAGTGAAGACTTGTTTTGTTTTTTTAGTCTTGATGTATAGGTTTTGTTTTGGTATTTTGGTTATGTTTTTTTGGACTGGTTTTTATTTAGATTGGTTTTGGTTGGTTTATAGTTTAGGCAAGGGCCGGGTTTGGTTGACCCATTTTGTTAGGCCCTTTGCTATTGGGGTGGTGTGTTCCTTGGGTTTTATGTCCCGGGAACCTAAACCCTTTTAGGTGTAAATATTTTTTTGTTATTAATAAAATTTACCGGAGGTGCCGCCCTCCTTTACCAAAAAAAAATCATTTTGATAATGAGACATGAATCATGAAAACAAGGGGTCAGCAATTCAATACTTAAGGGGGGTTTTATGAAAATATTTATTTATCATTTCTTTCAACCAAATTTCTACCTAGAGTCCATTTATCAATATTAGGAATTTCAAGTTCTGTAAGTGGCTTGTTGCACTCATCTCACTTATGTTTGTTCCTAGAAATGCTGCATTAATCTCATTTAGTCATTGCTCGAATCATTGGTGCTTTGAATCAGAAACAAACGAATCTGACTTCCGAAGTCAAACTAAGAATTTGACTTCTAGGTTGGACTTTTGAATTTTTGAGGTCAAACCTACACTTTCTTAGTGTGTGCCTCTCCATTATTAACCTTGTTGGATGTAAGTGTGTATTTAGCTCTACCGACTTTTGGTTTTGGCTCTACAGTGGTCTAATGAAGCATTCTGAAATGAGGTTCACCTGCAGCGTAGACAAGTCAAAGACTAAACACATTAAAACCACATACCCTAATTTCATCACTTTTACTTTTTTACAGCCTTCACTCCTAGTTTAGTTTCTGGTTACTTTTTTTTTACACCATTGTTGTTCAAATCATTCTTCTTAGTAATCAAATTTGTGTGTTAAATCATCTACAAAACCCCAAATCTTAAGGCTAACGGGCGTTAAAAACTAACTTAGAACTTAGTACCCAACCTTGAACTTTGGAGAAACCACAGGGACTAACCACAAAATTAACTCTAGTAATATATAAAACACAATTTTTCTTTTTCTCTTATTATTTAATTAAACCTTTTTAATTATGTAAGTAAACCATTTTTTAAATAATTATACGTAAAGCTAATTTGAAGCCACTTCCGTAATTACCTTACAAGTAAATTAACGGGAATATTTCATAAAATGATAACCAAGTTTTATGAGTATTTCAATTAGGTCACTTATAAAAAAATTTGTTTTGAATTAACTCATTAAAGTTTATTTTATTTGCTAATCCTATATAATTAACCTGAATGGCCACTTGGGCTGTGGCCCAGTGGTAAGTAGTCAAAGACTACTTTGGTGAAACCCAGGTTCGAACCTGGTTAGGTGTATAATTAGGGGGAAAATAATTTGTTGTTAAAAAAAAATTTAACCTGAATGAGAGACATGGTTGCAAAAGTCGTTAGGCGCTCTCTAGTCGGATTCGGGAGTACTCGAGAAGTACTCGGCTTAGGCGGAGATTACCCGGTGAGTAATTAGCCTAGGCGAACCATACTCGGGCCTCAGCGGCCTACCTTGTAGCGAGTGCTCGGAGCCTAGACGGGACTTTTACAACCATGATGAGAGGTAAACTATCTTAGGTGGCATTTGTTTTTTTTATATATATTAAATATGTTGACATAATTTATTTAATAAAAGAGAAAAATAAAGTTAATCAAATAAAAAAATAGATACACATTATGATCATTCAGTATTGTCGCACCACCACCTAACCGTTGAACCACCACCCATCCAACCATTTTTTGGTGACCACCATGCACATAAGAATTTAGTTCTTGATGGATATAAAGTAATGAACGAGTGAGAATAAAGATATGCTAAACTTCAAAGAAATTTAGTTCAAACAAAATTATGATGAATGGATGGGTATATGATGGATATAAACTTCATATTTGTTTTATTGTTTGATGACCACTTTCAAACTAAACTTAATTTTGATCAACGATGTGTGGTTTTTTTAATAAAGTTGAATTTAGTTCTTGATGGATATAAACTTTAATTTTTTTGTTTACTGAAATTGAATTATATGTAAAAGGCTTAGAATTAAAAGTGACTTATTCCATGGTTTGGAGAAGTTTTTTTATAACTCATATTGACCATTGTGGATTTTATAAATTAGCGTGCTTTGGTTTGTCCTCATTTTTTTTATATTTTTTAGGTAAATATTAAAAAAAAAACTTAGTTAAAGAAAAAGAGAAAAATAAAATTTGTGTTTTAAATACTATCAAAGTTAGTTGCGGGGTTAGTACCTCTGATTTCTTCAAAGTAACAAGGTTGGGTTCTAAGTTCTTAACTGACAAAAATACCCTAAGTTTTTAGTTAATATTTAACAATCGTTAGCCTTAGGGCCATAGGATGTTACAAAATCAAAAGTTAAAACTTTAGATTGTTACTTTAAAATATTAATACCTAAGGTTGTTACTTTCCATAAACCACAGGGACTAACGGTGTAATTAACTCTATTGAATTTTATTGGTTTTAGTTCTTAAAAAAACGAAACCACAATTATATTTTACGCAACCGCTAACATCCTTCATTTGACCATTACAATTTCAGTTTCTGTTAAAGTTTGACAAACTTCTTAATTTTTATGTTAATTATGTTTATAATGATTACGACGACTAAGTTCGGATAGTTATGTTAAGTACTTATTTATTTTTGGTAGATTACTTCTGATAAAAAATACATATTTTTTTAAATAAATATATAACATTCGTTTGTATTCATTTATGCTCATAAACATTTGTTTGCGTTCATTTACGTTGTAAGGTGCTGTTTGTTTTTTCAGAGGTAAAATGTCTGCAGTCTGCGGACCACATCTGCAGGAAAAGAGGTGGACCAAATGTCTGCAGTCTGCAAGGAGAAGACTGTTTGGTTTCTAAAAATAAAACATATGTATTATCATATCTACCCTTATCTTCTTTCTAGCATAACCAGCAGACCACTCCTCCCTTATCTTCTTTCTAGCAACCACTCCTCCCATATCTTCTTTCTAGTTTCTAGCATAACCAGCAGACCACAACCATCTCCTACGATCACCGGAACCAACCCCATCCGATCACCACTTCCTTGCACCGCTCTTATCCGACCACCACCACCCACCCGACATCGCCCCTGAACAACCACCATCACCTCCATCACCGCACCTCAACCTACACCATCATCTCAGGAGGCCCTAACCTCACCGGACCCCTTAAATCTTTTGAAATTTGAAACCAGATTTGGTGGTTAATGGAGGTTTAGAGAGTGATGGGGTGGAGGAGAAGGGGTGGCGGTTGAAGAGATGAGGGTGGAAGAGGCGGCGGCTGCTCTTGACCAGGTGGCTGGTGGACTGTGGGAGGAGGATGGTGGCTCCGGTGGTAGGGTCGACTTGGTGGCTGGGGCTGGTGAGGAGGGAGGTGGGTGGCGGATGGTGGGTGGCGAACGGACGGTGGGAGGGTGACGAGGTGGTGGAGGAGATGGGGTGAAGGAGAAGGGGTGAAGAGGTAGGAGGAGAAGTGTGCAGACCCTAGAAGACATTGAACCATGTCTTCACCAAACAGAGGTCTTGCAGAGCTTTTTTAGTGAAATGTCTTTGAAAAAACAGACAATCTTCAAACCCAAAGGTCTGCGCATGGTCTGCGAGACGCAGACATAAGAGGTTAGAAGAGGTTTTCTTCAAAAAACAAACACCACCTAAGTGTTCATTAACATGTTTATTTCCTTAATGAACGAACATGAACAAGAAATCTCATTCGGTAAGCGTTCATGAACCGCTCATTCCCTAATGAAAGAACACAAACTAGGCCTTGTTCGGTTTGTTTTCAACCCTAGTCGCACATTTGTTGGAGGTTGAAGATGGTTTAGTCGATTTACGAGAAGGTAGGTATGATGACAATGCATTTAGGGCTTGGGTGGTTGTGAACTGTAACACCCCAAAAATGGGTTTGGTAATTTAAACCCGGTTAATATAAAGGAACAGGTAAAAATACCGTTAGGGGTAAAAGTGAACCCGTAAATGAATATTAACTAGGAATAATTAACCTAGTTGAATATTAGTATCGTTGGTATTAAACGAAGGGTTGTAGCCTTATTTCATTAAAACGAAACATGAGGGACCAAAGTGAACAACTTGAAAGTTGTTTTATTAAAAGAAAACAACACACACACATACACACATACACACACATCGTGTGTGTGTTCATCAACGAGCAGGGAAGGCTCCCATGGAGCCAAAACCCTAAACTTCATCAAATTCTCCAAATTAAAAGGCTAAACGAAGCCCAAATTCACAACCGAACATGAATTAACGATCACCTTCACAAGGGGATCATAAGGTATGTCTTAAAACCTAGATTTGATGATCGTGTTTGAAGTGGGTTATGATCGATCCATGAATTTGTATGAAATTAAGCATGTAGAGGTGTTAGAAACACCAAATAGAACTTGTGTTATGAATAATTTCAAGTAATTGGGTGATTTAGAATGAAACCCATTGCATGAGTGTGAAGATGATGATCATGATGAACTTGTAGATGTTATATTGTGCTCTTGTGATGTATAAGGTGTTATATGATAGACTGAGATAGATAAACTTGATGTGGAATTTATGATTATGAGATTTTGCTTGAATGTGATGGTTCATAAGATGAAATAGGGAAGAACATGCTTAAAGCACTTGTACATTATGCTTAGAAAGTGATACGCGCACCAGGTGTTTGCTGAAATGCTAAGGAGAAAATGATAAGTGAGATTGTATGCTAATAATGAATAAATGTATGTAGAATGTGATGATGATGTATTAGATAATAGATTTGTATAAGGAATGTGTTTTTGAATGGATTACAAGTGGGAAATTAGTTTGATAAGATGATATGGCAAGAAACCTTCATTAAAAGGTATGTATGCTCATGTATGCTAATCATGTTATGATGAATGTGATGACATGTACGGATAGGAGTCATGTCAACATGGACACAAGCATGGAAGGGAAACGGGCCAAGGATAAACACGAAAGCTATGCTTGAACTCGGACGCACGAGGTAAGTGAACTCAGAACTTACCCTTTTGTTTGGTAATGTATTTATGATATATGGTAATTATTGAATGTAATGTAAGAAGATATGAATGGATGTTATTACTAAGTTAAGTTTTAGTGGAAATGGGTCGGAAGTGGTTAAGAAAGAGATTCGATTAAGTTTGGGTAAGAAAGGGGACTTACATAATGAATTATGCATAAAGATGAATTAAGGAGTTATACATGTAGGGTGTAAATTGTAAGTACGTTTATGAATAGAAAGTGAAAACATGTTTGAGTGGGTATTTAATTATATGCTTGAATGAATAAGATGAGTTATGTGTATTCGAGGACATGTTCATATGAAGGGAAGCTAATGATACTAACCGTTTTTCTATTAAGAATTAATGTGATGTATAGGCATGTTAACAAGGGAGGTGAAGGTTGACTCCGCAATCCGATGCGAGTGATCGAATGGATGGATGAAGGGGCTAGTAATAGAGAAAGCATGATATGTTGACGCCTTATTATGCATATGTTAAGATTTTGTATTTTGTCACCGGTTGCTAATGATGTGATTGAATGTGGTGACTGCAGGCTGTATAGGTTTATGGATGTTTCATCATGAAGTGTACGCGGTTGAAGATCGAGTCAAGACATGGATTGTACGTGGGTGTGTATGTGGTCACCTAATTTGATATAAGTATGTTAGTTTTTGATTAATTTATAAAAAGGAACTAATGTATTTAAGTGAAAGAAAGAATATCATGAAAGAAATTTTAGGTATGTACTTTCCGCTGCAAATTAAGGGTAAGAATGTGTTAGGGCGTTACATGAACGGTGGTTGCTGATGGGAATGGCGGTGGTAGTGGTAGTTTTCTTAGGTGGCGATGGTTAGGGTTTTTGGTTGGTGGTAGCCGGTGGATGGTGAGGAGTGGCGTGGTTTCGAATTTGGGTGTAAGTTGGTAGCATAATTATGGATGAGCACGGTACCCGTTCGGTACCGAAAAACGGGAAAAGTGGGTACCGGTACCGAATATACCGATTCGGTACCGGTATTTACTGGTGTTTTACTCGTAAAAAATGGCGGAATGCTCTCGAAACTAATTCACTTGAGTGAGACAGAGGAGAGTGGAATTTCGTGTGTAGGGGTGACCGGTACCGAAAAACGGGAAAGTGGGTACCGGTACCAAATGCTCCTCCCTAGGCATAATGGTAGTGGCAATTTGCGACCGTGGATGGTGGGGACGTCGTTGGTTGTTGCGGCTAGGGTTTTTTGAGTAGGGTAAATGGTAGTGGTTCTGGTGGTTCGATTTGTGGTGAACGGTGGAGAGAAGAAAGAGAATGTGTGTGTGTATGCATATATTATAAATAATTTTATTGTTTTTATTTAAAGTTAAAAAACTAGAAAACATAAAAATAGATGGGTAAAATGTCCAAAAAGCCCCCTAAGTAACAATACATTTTAACTGGGTTTGTGATTTGGATGAAATGACAACAAAATCAAAAGGTCATGTGTTCATATGATTTTTTTTTGTCACAAGCAAACTTGACAACCATCAGGACCGTTTAAACCTTTTTGATGGCCCTAAGCGAAGTAAAAATCAGGGGCTTTTTCATTTGTATTGAGTTAGTAATATTGATTTCTATTTGACATAAAAATTATTAAGAAGAAACTTATATAATTGCAACATAAATGAATAGTTCTCTTGTTAATAAAAACCATGTTACTTAATATTTTGACTTAAATGGTACTTCTATTTATTAACAAGAAAACATGAAAATTTGTTCTTAGTTTATTAGTAGACAAATAATTTGGTATTAAATTAAATATATTTCTGTCGGATGAGAAATAGAAACCAACTACAAACAAGTGGAATGAAACTTGCTGTCTAAGTTTATTAAAAAAATATCAAATATTTATGCTTTACAAATAAAAGATTTTAGCAGCATGAAACAAAAACCCTTTAGTAATCAAATTTTTCATAGTTACTATTTATATTGTGTATTCTTTTTTCTTAAATGGAGGCCTTATTATTTTAGTGGCATTTAGGGGTGTCAATCGTGTCGAGTTGATGTTTAACCCCAAGATTTCAACCCTAACCCGACCCATATAAACTCGGGTCAACCCTAACCTTACCCGTTTAATCCATATTTTTAAATGAGTCATACAAGTTGACGATTTATAAACGAGTTGATGAGTTTAGCGGGTTATCGATAACAAGTTTAATGATGAGTATGAGTGTGACAAATAAATAATATAATATGTCAAAACTAAGATTATTATAACTAACTATGTAAAATAGAAAGGGAAAAAAACAAAAATAAAAAATATAAACAAAATTTCTAAATAGTTAAACGGGTTAATGGGTCAACCCGAACTCAACCCGTTTTTAATGTGGGTCAACCTGAACCCGACCCGTATTTTTAAACGGGTTATGTTAGTCGACCCAAACCTGCGTTTTTCGTGTCGGATTGAGGTTCGGTTAACGGGTCGTGTCAAGAATTGCCGCCCTAGTGGCACTAGGCCATTGTTTCACACTTTCACCTAATTACACACATGGGCCGGCCCTAACCATCAGGGGTGACTTTATTACTTTACTAAAAAATAAAGAATAAAAGATGCATTAAAAAACGAGGTGTGAAACCAATTAATCTTTTCAAGTCAATGAAAGAATAGTCATAAAAATTCCTTTGTAAGAAACTTACAAGCAGAACAGCAGATCAAGCACAACACAGGTTAAAGATAGTTGAATCCGAAGGGCTCCGGTAACAACTATTTTGGGGTTAGTTTTTAACTCGAATCCTTAAATTTATGAAGTAGTGTTATGAGTCCTTTCAACATCCCTCACAAACAACCAATCCCAACAAGCCAACTCAACTCGTTTTTCCAGAAAAAACCAATAGACATCAAATACCAGAAAAAACCAATAGACATCAAATACCAGCTGCATCTTTTTATTATAAATCATAAAAAAATGTAAACCATGAATATATCGCAAACAAGAACAAACAAAACCAACATATCGATATCTTTTTTAACAAATCGTTGCTTATTTCCTCTGCCATTGTCGTCAATTATCGACACCTAAACCATACAAGACACCAGCATACTTCTCCAACGAGCCGCTGAAGAAATTATCCTTCAACTTCCTGAAAGTACACGCGGTAAGCAGACTATCCGAACCCGCTTGATGACAAACACCAATCCTTTCGACTTCCAATAACTCAGCTAACTTATTCAACCCACCATGAAGACTGTTGCAGAACTTCATCTGATGTTTAATATCAAAAATGGTGGGAAAATACATATTAATCAAACTAAAAAATCCAGATTGTGTGTCAGGCAGATTCTGACATGTTAACACTTTCAACAAATATCCGAAATCATATCCACTGTGAAATGTTACCCAATACACACTATCATTCAGCACAATCCCTGAAGATATCAACAACTCGCCAAATCTGCGCGCATCGATTCCATTTTCGTTATTTTTTCTTAAAATCGATACCGCTCTGTTTCAACAGCTCAACAGAATCATTTGCGAAAACATCATCATTCACGTTAAATTCACGAAAATTGAACTGCCAGATGCAGAACTTATCGGTTCCACACGTCGGTAAATTTCCTTGATCGTCCGAAAAAGTTAGCCCTAATTGAATCAATTTGAGCATATCAACGTTAACCTTCAACGTCTGGTAATGATAGTCGTTACTGTTTTTGAAATTACCGACCGGACGAAGAACAATTCCAGGAAACTCAGTATCCATTGCGATGTACGGAAAATCATCAACGATTTCTCGAATCAACGCGAATTCTTCCTCGAGATTGTCATTCCACACCTCGGGAATCTGAATCGAATCGCCTTTTGACAAAAGCGACATTTCTCATAACAAAATCGTTCAATTTTTATCAAAATTTATCGAAATTTCGTGAGGAAACAGAACATGGATTAATATCAACAGTGCCGCTTGAGAATCGATACGGATCTGCAAAATACACAATCAATAATCATTATCAGCATGAATTGATTTGAAAAAAATGTATAAAATTATAATGTGAAATCGGTACAGATCTGCAAAATACACCATAAATTCAGCATAAACTGATTCGAAAAGCATATAAAATTATTACTACAATAAAAAAATCAAATTTGTGTAATCAAATTTGTGTGTTAAATCATCTACAAAACCCCATATCTTAATGATGAATTGAAACTTCCACCACTTAGTTGACTTTTTATTATTACTACAATAAAAAAATCAAAGAAGATCGCGCCTTTGGTAGACGGTCGATTTTGAAACAGGAGGTAAAGAATTAGCCGAACGGTTGTAAACAAACCGAACGTTACCGTTCGGGGGAAGTTCGTTTGTTAAATAAATGAACAAACATGAACAAGAAATTCCGTTTGATAAGTTAAAAAACGAACATGAACAGAGGTTGCGTTCGTTTGTTTATGTTCGTGAGCGTTCGATAATGTGTTTATTTATGTTTATTTGTGTCCATTCGTTTAAAAGTTTTATATGGCTATATTGAATTTTATTGGTTTTAGTTCTTAAAAAAATGAAACCACAATTATCTTTCACGCATCCGCTAACATCCTTCATTTGACCATTTCAATTTCACTTTGTGTTAAAGCTTGACAAACTTCTTAATTTTTGTGTTACTTATGTTTATAATGATTACGGCGACTAAAAGCCAAAGGCTCTCATGTCATGGTCCCATTAAATTTTCATAACTTGAGTTTTGGTCCAAATCTGCCATTTTGGTCCATGTGGTTTGGGCATTTTTGCCATTTTAGTCCAAATCTCAAACTTTTTAAATCTGGGTCCCTGTGGTTTCGTTTTTGTTGTCATTTTAGTCCAAAACTCAAAAAACCCCTTATTTGACTGTTGAAAGTTGTCTATTTTGTCTTCTTGTTCAGGGGCAAATTGGTCATTTTATGAGTTATTATAACAAATAAAAATAAACAAAAACATCAACCCTCACCCTCTTCACCCCTTATCGGAACTCACTCAGTATTTCCCGCTGACAAAACCTTTTTAAAACATGTTTCAGGTAATTACAGTAGATTGGAGTAAGAAATGAATACGGCAATGAAAGGCATCAAGAAGTGACTTATTTTATTAATTAAATAAAATTAAGAAATATTGTTTTATGTAATTGGGTTTATCTCTTATTAAAGCTACCTTTGTAAAACATGGGTTTATCTCATTTATTTAATAAATAAAATCCGGTGTTTTCTAAACTCTGATATTTTCCTAACTCACGGTCCTGATGAAATTTCCGCTGCAACATTTTCAAATTAATCACCGGTACCACGGGCTGTTCGCGGCACCCGATTCCGTCCAGGGTGGGTCGGGGGCCGTGACACCGGTACTTACCGGTGTTTTACCCATAAATACCGGTAACAAAAAACGAAGAAAATGGGAACCAGTACAGTTCGGTACCGGTACCGGTACCCGGCACCAAATGCTCATCCCTGGTTTGTGAGCGTAAAATGGAAGGTGCCAACTTTGATATTTGTTGTATATACAATTTTATGTTCAGGAAGGTTCTTATTCGAATTTTTTTGGTCAAAGTGGTTCATCGATCCAACAGTGGTCAACGCCGGAATGATGGTCTTGGATTTATTCGAATTTGCTGCAATGGACCTGTTTGGATGGGTAGTCACAAGTTTTGGGATGATTGGGCCAGAAATAAGTATGTTTTAAAAAAAGCCCAATCTAAAATCATAAAAGATTTTAAAAATTACTAATGGGTTGTGGATTACACAAAGGCCCAAAGAAAATACTTCACTGAGATGTGATTTTATATGGTATAGATATGGGCCGACTAAGTTGACTATTATTCAGAGGTGGGCCTGGTTTGGGGGGGGGGGGGGCACAAAATGGACTTCTTTTATTTGGGATTATTGTCTTTTAACATAGGCCGATCAGATGGATAACTGTTATGTTGGTGTAAACAAACCGAGCCAAGCCCGAGTTCGATTAACTTATGAGAGCTCGGGCTCGAGCTAGGCTCGTTTGTATTTTCTCAAGCTCGAGTTTGGCTCGGGCTCCGCTCGTTTATTATCTAGTAATTAGTATATTAAATAAAAATAATATAAATAATAGACTTTTTAGGATCGCGAGCTCGATAAGTGAAGCTCAGGCTTGGGCTCGTTTACTAAATTAAATAAGCTTATTTTTAGGTTCGAGGTCGGCTTGTAAACAAGTTTAAATAAGCTCGACTCGACTTGGCTCGTTTACACCAAGGCTCGATAAGGCTCGACGAGCCTAACGAGCTTCACATGTGAGGCTTGAGTTCGGGCTCGATAAACAAACGAGCTTTGTTTTAGGCTCAAGCTCGGCTTGGGCTCGATAAGGCTCGCCTCATTTTGAGCTTTTTCTCGAGCCGATCTCGAATAGCTCGCGAGCCGCTCGGCTCGTTTGCACCCCTAGTTATAATACCCTGTTTTTGAAGAACCGGTTCCTTACTGGGTACACTGGTTTTTTGGACTATAACAATACCCGGGTATAGCAATACTCGATTTTCCCACAATTCAATGCCCGGAACTGGTGTACAGAAATGGGCACCTCACCTCTACTTGGAATACCAATATGGTACCCCAGGCCTACACATGGATTGGGATTATAGATATATTACTATCATGCAATGGGCCAATTGCCTTATTTAAAGACGGGCTTTAGTGTGTATTTTAGAACTTGTAATTGTCTTCCATTGATTTTAGGCGGATTGCATTTAAATAATCCCAACTTTCTTAATTTGGCCGAGTTATTTGCCGATAATAATCCGAACTGGACCACTTTTGGCAGATAATAGTCCGTCGTTAAAAATAGCTTAACGGAGTTAATTTTTTTTTTTTCCGAATTACAAACCGATGTTTTAGGGATTTTGATCAGAACGAGGATACGAGTCGACTTATGTAAAACTTACCTCGAAACGGTGCTCCAAACGGCTAGTTTTTTTGTTAATTGGAAGTTTAAACACCCGAATTGAAGCACCATTTTCGTCGTTTGGGGCAGTATTTCGAGGTAAATTTTATATCAATCAACTTGTATCTTCGTTCTAATCAAAAGCCCTAAAATATCGGTTTGTAATTCGGAAAAAAACTTAACTCCATTAGGCTATTTTTAACGCAGACTATTATCGGCCAAAAGTGGACCAGTTCGGATTATTATCGGCAAATAACTGAATTGGGATTATTATCAGCCAAATTAAGAAAGATGAGATTATTCAAATCCAATTTGCATGATATTTAGTGATGTAAAAATGTGATTGGGCTTAGTTGTGTGCCCCGGGTTTATTCTATTTGTATGGGACCAATCGACCACGTATGTTGATTGTACCTGGGTTTTGGACTTAACTTCAGGATATCCGAAGCAAGTAATTAAATCCTTTGTTCCTTCTAAATTTATAAAATTTATGGAGTTCTGTCTCTCCTTTACCCAAAAATGAAAAAAATGATTAAGTTAATTGAACAATGCCAAACACATTAAGTTTTACTTTTCACCATTAACAAAAATCGTTAGGGTTGACATTTCACTATGAGTCATAGTCTATGACAGAAGTCATAATCAAAAGCACTCATTCATAATATGGATTAGGATCAAATACAAAGTCTCTTAATTGTAAGAAAGGTACAAATGCTTCTAAAAAAACTCACTACAAAATAAAAAAAAAAAAAAAAAACTACACAAAAAAAACCCTAAGCACCCACCACCACCCAAAAACCTAAACCCCCAACCAACTCCCCTCGGCCAAAAAAAATATATTATTTATTTATTTATTTTTTGGGGGTGGGTCACCCAAAAACCTAGCCCCCCTAATCACCCACCCCCAAAAAATAAATAAATAATATGTTTTTTTTGGCCGAGGGGAGTTGGTTGGGGGTTTAGGTTTTTGGGTGGTGGTGGGTGTTTAAGTTTTTGGGGGTTAGGTTTTTTGGGGGTGGGGAGTTAAGTTTTTTTAGGTTTTTGTTTTGGGGGGGGGGGGGGGGTTTAGGTTTTTGGGTGGTGGTGGGGTGGGGGTGGGTGTTTAGTTTTTGGATGGTGATGTGGTGAGTTTAGGTTTTAGGTTTATTGGACACTTGTCACTCTATAAATCATTTTTACACTTGTTACAATTAGGAGTTTTTGTAGAATAAGTTAACCCTTCATAATATTGAGACAAAATCTAAACTTGATAAAATGAAATCCGATAAAAACAAACGGCAGGTATTAAAATACTTTGTTTGTTAGTTCATCTCTTGATTTCTATTTCATGGAAATTATCTCTTGATTATAGTTTACAGGATGAAATAGGAGTGTAGTTTAAGCTCCGAGTATAAATGTTCCATGTATAGTCCAAACATATTAAAATCAACATTTATAAACTCTGCAATAGTCCAGTTATTTCAAAATCAGTTTATGTGGCGTAAGGAATGACATATTTGAGTGAATAAAGGGTGAATTGTTTATTCAAAATATTATCATACAATAAAATTTCCGTGTAGAAACAAAATAAATACCTTATATGTAACTTTAATCTACAACAATATAGATCAGAATACAGCATATAGAAAATGACAATGCTTTTGGTGTTTATATAGTAAGGGGCCGTTTGACAACTTCTGAATGGTTAAGTACTGAATCAGTAAGAGTTCTGAACCATTAAGTGTTAAACCACTAAGAAGTCTGAACCATTAACAGCCAAATAATGCTTAACTGTTCAGAGGCAAATGTCTGACCAATTCAGATTAGAGGTCTTAACCATGCAGACTCAGTATAATACTTAACCATTCAGAGGCAAATGTCTGAACCATTCAGATATCTGCTCGCGAAACAAACAGTACGAACCATTAAGTGCTAGACCAGTAAAAATGTCTGAACCATTAAGAGCCTCATTAAGAGGTAAACAAACATCCCCTAACATTTCATCTACAACAATATTTACTTATATAGCTATAAAATACATAAGAAAATTTAACCCAACCACTGTATCATTATAAATATCTTGAAACATATACACATAACATTTTTTTAAATAAAACAAACATACAAAAATGGAGTAGATACATAAAACTAAAAACTTGATAAAAGAAAACGTTCGTCTTGAAACATATACACCTAACATTTTTTTTAAATAAAACAAACATATAAAAATGGAGTAGATACATAAAAATACAAAGTTGATAAAAGAAAAAGTACAAATATACAAAAATTGAGTAGATACATAAAAATACAAACTTGATAAAAGAAAAAGTTCGTGTTATATAATAAAAAAGTGGTTAGTGTATGTATATTAAGATATTGGTAAGATCAAATAAAAAGTTTATTTTGTCTAAGTAGGATGAGAATAAATCTTAACCATTCATTTTTTAAATCAATGGTTACAATGAAAGTGTAGGAGAAATGAGGAGTGCAAGGGTATATTGGGAAAATCCTATTTATAGACTTTCTCTCTCCACATGCAAGACACATGCATATTTCACCCCCATTTTTTACACGTTGATAACTTTTTTATACGACATTATTTTTTCATAAAAATTTCACCGTAAAATCGAGCGTCTTTTTATCTTTAATTTGAGTACCATATTGCTATATAAAATATAAAGACTAAAAAAACCCACTAAAATGTGTTGTATTTCTATGTTGTATAACATTTTTTGTGCTGGATTTTTGTACTATATTTTTATGCTTAATTTGTTGTGCTGGATTTTTTTGTCTTAATTTTTTTTTCTTAATTTTGTACTACATTTTTTGCTGAATTTTTTTTGTGCTATATTTTTTTGTACTAGATTTTTTGGGCTATATTTTTTTGTACTAGATTTTTTGGGCTAATTTTTTTTTGTACTAGATTTTTTTGTTGTATTTTTAAAAAACAAAAGGGGTGCCCCATGTTATTTTTACTCCTATTTATAAGGACCAAAATGCCCTTCATTCCTACTTATTAGGAGTGCCACATGTCATCATCACAATCCTTCTTAGGCAAAATCCACTTTTTAGTGGATCCTTCCCCTATTAAGATACTAGGTTTTTACCCGGGATTGCTTCCCAGGCTCGGGAAAGTTATTTAGATTAATTAATTACTATTTGTTATTAATACGACCACATTACATCAACCATCTCATTCGATTCAACAACAATGTCTTCAAATCACCGGATTAGATCATGAACTCATATTAGAGGACAAACAAAAGCACAACAGGACCATATGAATAACATCATTTCCACTTTTACATCAATGCACTTACATGATAGGGTGATTTGGGATTTTGAAAAAAATCTTTGTTTTTGTAGCTCTTTTACAAAATAAGATGTTGACCAAATTTGAAACAGATGTTAACTAAAAGTCAATAAGATATTGACAAATAGTCAAACAGATGTTGAGCTTAAACAGATGTTTGGTTTAAGGCCAAACATCTGTTTATGGCCAAACATCTGTTTAAGGTTAAACATCTGTTTAAGTCCAAATATCTGATATAGAAGAAGAAGATCTGTTTAAGGCAAAACATCTGTTTAAGGTCAAACACGTGTTTAAGGTCAAACAACTGTTTAAGTCCAAACATTTGATATAAAAGGCCAAACATCTGTTAAAGGCTAAACATTTGTTTAAGCCTTAACAGATGTTTAACTTGTTAAGATCTACTGTCTTCTAACACAGTTTTCCTCTTCAAAACATTGTTGAACCTAACATAGGTTTCCATTAACTATTGACCAAAAGGCAAACAGATGTTCAAACCACTATTTGTTATTGAAATTCTTTAAAAAATTAGATAGAATTCAAGAAAATGGAAGAATGACTTAAAGAACTATAATTTAACACATAATCTAATTGGCTAAATATAAAACATAAAGTGCTAATAACAGTGTTTTATCATCTTAGCCATACATAGCAACAAAACATCAAGTTAATAATTTAAGAAAAAAACCTACAACATCACCATCAAAAAATTCATAATTAGTATCTGATATCAGAATAGACTTAAAATGTGTTTGTTAAACTGATGTAACTTGATTTAATATTATCTTCCGTTGCGAAGACACGTATGTGAAATGCAACATATCACCAAACCTCAAGTTACTATCAGTCATAAACTTTCGCCAACCTTCCAACGCATAACGTGGCTTCAATTCATTTAACTCCAACTTAACATCATAAACCTGCACAACTCCAACCATGTTTTGAACTTTCAAAGGATGAAGATCAAGAGAAAGACCTGCTCGTCTCGCAACTTCAGCAGGAAGACGCTACATGTATTGTGTGGAAAAAAATAATAGTCAGACAAATAAACGTAAATCATTAGTTTATTATAAAAAATGGTATACCAGCCTATAGTCTCCTTTGCGATCAAAATGAAAGAACTCAGGGTCAAGAGGATGTCCATAATTTTTTTTTTTTGTAGTGTTTGCAATTTTATTTCTACGGTTAAGTTTTTTTTTGAACGTTGGCAGCTCTCTTCCCCTTGATGAAAAAGTAAACATATACATGTGAATTAAAGGAATGATCAATATATGCACACAAAAAAAAAACAAACAGTTTATATAACATATACTAATTAACTGGTAAGTATAGATACCTTAACTTTATGAACAGACGAAGAACATCCAGGATGATCACTTGTGTCGACTGGTAAGCCAGCATTTCCCTTAGTCCTATTCTTGACGACCTCCTTTCTCTCAGAAGTAACTTTAACTTTCTTCTTAACCTGTTGTCATAGAGTAAGTTTAATAACAATAGTAATATAACAATCTTTAAGATGGTAAACTTACATCTTGGGTTTTGTTCAATCGTGAAGACATGCGTCTCTTGTACGTGCATTCGGCATTGGTTGGTAAGTTCTTGTAAATAATACATTATTGAATAAATATAACATCAGTAAACAGCATTACTAATAGTTGTAAAAACATTAAATTCTTATATGTGTTAAATTAAAAATAAATAATTTTAATAATTTAGCAAGTACCTGAGTAACGGTTGTACCTTCACCTACAGAAACAACTTCTTCATCCTCATAGATGTCCTGGCCAACATTAATGAAATAATTAATATAATGCTAAAAAATTAAAACTTTTATTGCTAATGCTAAATACTTACGTACCTTGAATGCATTATCAACATAATCAGCCTTCGATATCTCAACTACACTATCATCGTCAGATTCAGGTTTCTTCAAAAAGCAAATCTCAATCTCATCTCTATAAACTACTACTTCAAAAACAAAATCATCAATCCTGCTAAACACAAGCAAATCATCCTCAAGTATCCCAACATCGTTGCACATTTCCTGCCATCCATCAACTTTAGACACCTCAACATTCCAGTAGGAACCCTTATAACAGATTTGAAATTTCCCACTCGGTGGACTGTTTATGTAAAATTGTTCAATGAAGCAGTCTTCAATTACCTGCATAAAATTAAAAATAATGAATACTAAACGTGAAGTATGTATCTTATGAGAATAAGTGTTAACACGTTAAAGCCGCAAAAGAATTGAAGTTAAGATCAATACTCATACCGTAAAACCAAATCTTGCATAACGATTAAAGGTGAAATAAGATTCCCCACACATGCCATTAACATAACATGAAAGTTCAAGTCCAAAATCACCTAACGGTTTGAAAACCAACAAAGTATCCCTCGGCAAATTGAGATCTTTAACAACAATGTCCCAACCGTCAGTTATTATCGGCGTTAAATTTTCTGTTCTAACCCTAACAACCCATTTTTTACCAGACTCATGATATATTTGCAACCTACTTTTTTGCCAACAATCTCCCCACTTTTGATTAGCAAAGAATATAGGTACATCCTGTATATAATTTTTAAATAGTGTAAGAAAATATAAACCATAAGAACTGTTAAATATATATCTCAATAAAAATAAATTATGTATGTAAAAACATGTCATACCAGTTTCAAAGATTCTGGGTTATGAAGAAACTTAACAAATGTAGTATACATCATAAAACCTGAATCAGTAAAGATGTTAAAAGACTGTAATTAAAAAGCTGGCTTCGAAAATGAACATTAACTTTTTGTATTAACAGAGTATATAGTGAAATTAATCATAGAAACAGAGTATGAGTTAAAATTATTCTGCAAATAATAATTATTTTTACATGTTCTCAACAAATGATTCAAACACATAAGTAAACCCTTCTTGAATCTTGAATGTATAGCAATAAACATTTAAAATCGTATTAGTAGCAAGATAGGATTTAAATTAACATAGATTAAACAATATAAAGTTCATTACAATAGGAATGTACATACCAGTTGCTGGAGAAAAAATAATCAAACCTCAGGTGATTGAAGTGTAGAAGACGGAGGAAAAGAAAATTGAAACCCTAGAAAATAACTGGGGAGAAGAGATTTTTGAAAGAAGAGATGATAGATGTTTGATGTGTAATGATGATGAAGAAATAGTGACGGTTGTGTTTTTCTCTTCCCATATTTTCAACTGATGAAAAATATTTACACATACACCCCATTTTAAATTTGTTATTTACATTTACATTGACATACAAGAGTAAAGTACATGATTAGTTGAATTGATTTGGTATTTAAATTAACAAAGAAAAATAATTTTTCGTATAGCAAAACCATTAACATAACATAAAATTTGAATGCTTTGAATCATGTATTAATAGTAATTAGGTTTTAACATAAGTAAGTTTCATGACCTCAAGAAGCAATGCTGAGGGAAAATCTAGTTTTATCTATTATATGTACCTTTTAACATAAGTAGTTTGACTTTGGTCAATCAGGCTTTGGTCAAACAACGTTTTATCAAGTAGCTTTTAACAAAAGTAGTTTGACTTTGTTAAACAACATTTTAACATTGCTCAAACAGTGTTTTATCTATTATAATTAGCTTTTAACATTAGTAGTTTGACTTGATCAAAGATCGTTTTAACATTCCTCACAATAATTACAAGCTAGTAAAAACTTCTTTGTAAACAACATTAGAAGTCTTATTTGTTGGTTTTCCATCAGCGTCGAATATTAGTATTTTAACGCCTTCTCTGGTCTTGACCCTTGATAATGCAACATACAACTGACCATGAGTGAAGACATGATCTTTCAAATAAAGACCAACCTTTGATAACGATTGTCCTTGACTCTTGTTAATTGTCATAGCAAAACAAACTGATAACGGAAATTGTCTTCGTTGAAATTGAAAAGGTATTTTTTTTGTCAGACGGGATCATATTAATCCTTGGAATAAAAACTCTCGTGCCAATGTTCCCACCAGATATAACTTCAGCTTCTATAACTCGTTTACCAAGAAAAGTAATTTGAAGCCTTGTACCGTTACATAACCCTTTCTGTTGATCAATGTTTCGAAAAAGCATCACAGGAACACCAACTTTAAGAACTAATATGTGATTAGGCAAGCCAGAACTCTTAAGAGCATTCAAATTTTCTGTTGAGTATAAGCTTTCTTGAAAAGAATCAAGAATTTATTCGGTTTGACATATACTATCAGAACTCAGATACTCTTTCGCATCACCAGGAAATAACGAAAGCAATCGATCATTAATTTCATGAACTACTTCATTTTTGGGTGCTAGAATTGCTCGCTCAGAAAAAAAAATCCAGCAATCCTAAATTGTTGAATAATTGAAGGATATACAAAGTCAATTAAACTTTGTATTGGGTCACAAATATCGGTGATCAGTAAATCATCTGGTATCTCTATAATGGCTTCACCATCATTATCATCTCCAACGTTTCCTTCACCAATATCAATAAGCCATTTTGCAAATTCTCTGATAGACTTCATATTCGAACTTTCAGCTCCAATAGTTAGACGCATGTTTTTAGTCAGCCGTAAGAGTCTGCATTTTGCCCATATGTATGAAGAGCTTAAAGACGCACTAACAATTTCTTGTCTAGTACCATTAGGAATAATAGGTAGTATTTGTCTAAAGTCACCACCAAATACAATAACTTTACCACCAAAAGGAATATCCGAACGAATACTCCTACCTTCTGAAAATACGTCGGTCATGGTCCTATCTAAAGCTTCAAAGGCATGTTTGTGTACCATCGGTGCTTCGTCCCATATGATTAATTGGGTTTCCTTTAATAATCTCGCAATATCACTATTTGGCTTAATATTGCACATTGAATCTTCTGTTAGATTAATGGGAATATGGAACCGAGAATGAGCTGTCCTTCCACGGGAAAGTAATAACGAAGCAATACCACTTGAAGCCACATTTAAAACTATTCCATTTCTGCATCGAACAGCTTAAGCCAAAGTCTTCCATAAAAAGGTTTTTCCAGTTTCACCATAACCATAGACAAAAAAAGGCCTCCTTTACGCCCTACAACTGCTTCCATTATTTTGTCAAAAACCGCTCGTTGTTCATCTGTAAGAGATTGATGCAACCTGTTAAACTCAGCTTGTACTTCATCTAGGTCATGTGACAGCTCTTCATTGATCAGACGATTAGAAGCATCACGTAAGGAATCGTCATCAGGGTACGGCATAGTGGCAAACCTTCGTAATGATGAACCATTGGAAATTAAATAGTTTTCAATTTTCAACAAAGTAAGGTTCTTAATCTGATGTTCAGGAAGCAGTAAACCTAGCAAATAAAAAAATTAACATTATTAAATAAAAAATCAAAATGTAGTATGTGAAATAAAAAAAATAGATCAGAACCTGAAATATTTGTTTCTTTTTTACGTCTATAAACAATATCATCAGCTAAGTATTTCCACGTATTCTCCCAAACAAATTCTGGCCGAGATAGAGTATTTGACAAAAGCAGGGTAGCAAATAACGCTCGAAGATACCCAGCATGTCCTTCAAAACTTGCTTCTTTAATGGCCTCAATGTATTCATTGTCATCATCTAAAAGTCCCATCGCATAGCAAGCATCTCTAAATGTCGGGAATAATTGACCGTTAACTGTACGTATCTCCTCAAATGATCTAGGTCCTTTAACTTTATTAAGTAGTATCCTCAAAAAATAAGGTTCGCCTAAAGCAGGAGATACAGAATGAACCCAGCCAACACACTGGTGCAACTTACGTACCTGCCAACATCTATCTTTAAGTATCCAAACAAATTTGGAAGGAAACTCAACATAAGTCAGCTTTCTAGCATCTTTATTTGACTCGTTCAACTTCATCCATTGCATAAATATTGAAGAAGCAACAGAAGGATTGCTTAAAACATTATCAATATCGTCATCAGCACCATACACAACATTTTGTTGGCCGGGCAAATGAAAGGGAAGCCTCATAACAGCAGGATACCTATAATGAACCTCATTAGAGAATATTCTCCAGGATGCCTCACAAGCTGAAATATATCTACAATCATAATACTCCTTGATCTTGTCTTTTGGCTTTTCTTTGATGGTTGAACTTGTATCACCAGAAACTATCGCAGTAGCCATATCAGGACCTTTGTTGATGTACTTGAACAAATATTTCACTAAACCGGCTTGATTACACCATTCAACATTAATGTGTGCTTGATATCTTTTCAAAAGCCTTTTGTTATAAGTAACAACATTTCTGTTGTCTAATCTAACACCAGATTTTATAACTGTATGACCTGAATCTCTTCTTCTGTATACAGGAAAACCATTTGAATCAATACTTGTATGTGGTGTGAATTTCTTCGGAAAGTTTTTTGAACATCTTTTATCAACCATGCAAGGACAATTCAAATTAGCATTCCCACACGGACCATGAATCATATAATCAGTCACAAGAGAATAAAGTTCAGGATCTTCTTTTTTATCGGGAATCTCAGCAGAAATAAATGGATCTATGTGATCTATGGTTGGAAGTTTGTGATCGACCTTCATGAATAAGCATATATGTGCATGAGGAAGACCACTCTTTTGAAATTCTACTGTATAAACAACTAAATAAAAAGGAAAAATAAACAAAATTTATTAGTTAATAACCTTGATTAAAAAATATACATCAGAGGATAAGATGTGAAAAAAAAATAACACACCAGCGTTAATCTCACCAAAATACTTGGAATCCTTAAAATATTTGATTAACGAATCAAGCTTCCTTTTAAACAATCGACACAATATGCCAGGCCTGTCTTCGGCTTTGATGGTTGAATCTTTTAGAAATCTTTTTACTTCAGGCCACTTAGGATTACATGTTATAGTTATGAAGAAATCAGGGTACCCATACCACTTACATAAGGCCATTGCATCGAGGTAATTTTGTTGCATGAATCTTGCACCACCAGTAAATGAAGAAGGAAGTATAACAGGCTTTCCAGTATCTGTTAAAACTTCCTTACCTTTAGATTTATACTTTTGAAGATTCTCAAATGTTTCAGAGCGAAGGCTCGCTTGTTGCCTACGAATGTAGTTTAATCTTTCGCTCTCAATCATTGTGTACGCATCAACCAAAAACTGTTGTAAGAACCTTCGCCCATTTAAAATTAAGGAAAAGCCATAAGTTCTATCTTGGATCCTATATGAAAAAAATTCTCTCATTGTGCACTTTGGTTTTATTTTCTTTTGTGTGGACATAAAATCTCTATGAGGAATATCAACTCTATAACCATCATCACCATATGGAAAAAGTAACAGATATTGCAGAGCAAGATACGATGGGTGTAATTCGCTAATAAGCTGCAGCATTCCCAACTGCGTCTACAATATCACGATGGTTTATAGATTTATCTATGTCTCCGACAACCAAAGCAGCAACTTCAGATGTGGTGGGTAAGTTATATGTCCTGCCGTCTTTTTCTCTTCTATAAATTAGTCGCAGACTAAGGTTGGCATCTGGAGATTGGTGAAAATGGTTTCTGACCATCCTATATGTCTTAACCAACATATTTTGTGAATCTAATAAAGCCCTCAAATACTTTATCATTTCAACATCAAGTTCTTTATCAGCAGGCGATGAAGGTTTGGTTCTTTTGCTGTTAAAAGAAAAAAAACAACAAAACGTTAACATAACATAACATAACTATTTTAATAAGCAGTGGATAGAGAATCAGTTATTAGTAATTAAGTATTAAGGAAAAACAGATTAGTACTAAGTCAAACAGCTGATGTAAAATTTGTAAGCACTGATAGTAATTAAAACACTGATGATACTTAACAACTGATAGTGAACTACATAAGGTTAACAACTGCTATTGTAATAAGCAGTGGATAGAGAATCAGTGATTAATAATTAAGTTTTAAGGAAGAACAGTTGTAAACAACTGTTGATACCAGCTCAAAACTTTTAGAATATGTTGAGAAAAAGTAACATTTCAGTGGTTTGGTCTTAAACAGTGGTTTGGTCTTGAACATTGGATGGGGTTAATTAGACTTTGTGTACAAATGTAATTATATCCAACAGTGTTTTGCCTTATTAAATTGTTATAACCAATGTCATTGTAGGACACTTAGCTGGGCAGAGCTTATTGTAGGAAACTTTAGTTTACCTACAACAGCTGATGAATTTAGAATTAATTACGCAAACTACTGTTAAGTCAAACAGCTGATGAAAAAAACTTTTAAGCACTGCTGGTGATTAAAACACTTATGGTACTTAACAACAGATAGTGAACTACAGATTGTTAACAACTGCTGCTGCAATAAACAGTAGATACAGAAGCAGGGATTAAGGATGAAGTGTTAAGGAAGAGCAGTGGTTAACATCTGCTGATACCAGCCCAAAAGTTATAAAATATGTTGAGAAAAAGTAACATTTAAGTTTAGAGTAAAATTCAATTTCCGTCCCTGTGGTATGTGTGAAACATCAACTTGAGCCCCTAAATTCACTTTTTTTGTTTTTTGAGCCCCTAAGCTTATAAATTCATAACAGTTTAAGTCCCTCTGTCACACTTCCTTCTGTTTGACTGTTTGACAATTGTGAATTATCCTTTATACCCTTAAGGATAAACACATATAATCCCTCAACGACCATTTCTTATAACAATCTAAGGTAAATCACATACCTAAAACATGATCGACACTATGGTTTACCCTCTGTTCTAGTTGGATACTTGTGTAACCCTATGTAAGTTGATGTTTAATGATGTTTGATGATATCTCATTTTTACTACATAAGGAAGGGATTGATCAGAACGATCAATTGCTAAAACATAAGCTGATTGGTGCACATGAATGAATACAACGCCAGTGGCAGATATGTAATTAGCGAGGTGTCACACCCCGATATTTCCACGTATTACCGGTGGGCCCGGTGGGGAGTATCGTGACGTAGTTGATATCATCATAGTCAAACAACACAATATATAAATGCACAGCGGAAGCAAAAGATAAATATATTACAATCCGAATATAAAGTAATATCAGAGTATTACAACGGAAAGTAAAAGATCCACAGGCGGATCAAATAAACATAATCATTGCTAAACAGACTTTAGACGCCTAGAACTTGCAAGATTCCTTATTAGCGCCCTGAGCTTCCAGCCAATTACGTTCGGTACCTGTCACTTAACCCTTTTTGGAAAATACGTCAGTTTTCACTGGTAAATACACTCAACTGACTCATTTGAAAAGAGTTTAAGAAAATTGGTTTAGGTGCACAAGGCATGAAAATATGTTGACACTTAGATTAAAATGCTCAAGGCAAAATTAATCTTTTATACTTGGGACAAACTATATCTCATGTTATCAGTTTTAGATAACATGCTCTACATACGGGGCCCGGATCTATGCCGGTTCTAGATTAACCTACACACCACTATTCCCTTATTGGGAATCCCATATTGGGTAAAATTAATTTATAAACATATGGCATCTGTCAGGTGTATGCCTACATCCCGTGCTTAGGTCGTGGCCATTGCATTTAATGAGTCAAGGATATCCAGGACACGGTCGCATTAACCCCCAATGTTTCAGTCAAGCAATACGAATTAAAGCAGGTTATTTGGATTTCCCGACTCATTGGTCTTTGAATCCCATACCTGACCATGCGGTATTTATATTACCGTATCCCAAGCCCGTAATAGGGAAAATAAGTTAAGAGTATTTACCTGAGCTAGCTCCTGTCTTAAATAGGAAGAATTATTATAACTCAGCCGTATTCACTTAAGTAAGCGTAGGTACAATTTACCGGAAGGCTCTAGTCTGGAATGATGGTATAAATAACCAATTAGAATACTAACGGGTCTTAATTATGTCATAGACTTAGACCGGCTAGTTTTTAAATAGAACATCGGTACGACACGCTAGATTAAGCGGAGACCGGATTAGAATGTGATTTAGACCCAACACGTTTGAATACTTATGTAATATGGGTAATCTAAACACCTTCTGGATTTTGAGATAAAAATGATAAGGTTTGACCTGTTTCGGCTAATTTATGCAAACTAGTTACATAAACCGATCCGAACGCGCAAGAGGCGTAACGGGTAACCATATGGGTCACATACAGGTATCCTAAGTTAATATGTCTTAAATATGTTGTGATATCAGTAGGATACCTTCCATTATGCCCAAAACGAGTTTAATCTCAATATAGGCCCCGTAGGGGTATTTTGGCCATTTAAAAGATTATAAAAGAGATTAATTTTTATTTCTGAGATTCGGGTCCGAATACATCAGTAGAATAACTTATTTTATTAGGTCATATGAGTTGGTAATAGGTCTTATATGCCAAAATGGTTTCAAACCCAAACTATGCGTTTAATACGCTTAAAAAGTCATTTTAAGCGATTTCCGGGTTATACCGGAAATCTGAGTTTTATGATCAGGTTATAAAGTTCAAAATATTTTATTTATTATATAAAATCAGTAGCAATTGGATTGGTATCAAAAGGGTTTGTAAAACTCATTTTATGGCCTAAAAGGGCATAATCGGTATTTACCGAATTAACGCCATAACCTTAGGTTATGAGCAAGTTAAAAATAATTAAAAATCTTTAAAAATCTCAAAATATTATACTACATCAGTGGGAAAAAGGTTTGGTGTCAAAAATTGGGTTTAGATAGGCTTTATGCTAATTGCGCCGTTTAATTACTAAAAGGCGTTATAATTACGCTAATGAGCATAACTCCTAATCTAGACCTCCAACTGATGTGAAAATTTAGGGACATGTTTATAAATCAGTAGTAAAGATTATTGTCCTTTCATATTTCCAAAATTCTCGTTTTATGGTCAAAAGGGCATTATGGTCAACATTAAGCATTTAACGGAAACGTGTAAACGAATCGGACAATCAACGATCCAACCACAGAGGGTTATACTATCATGTAACCTGGTCCTAAGGAAGCTCTAAGGCATTTCCAAACCATACTAAATCGGGTCAGAACTGAAGTCAAAGCAAAAGTCAAAGTTTTGCGACTTTTGGTTCCGAACCTGGTCTAAACAGAAAATTGTCGGGTCGAACATGCTTACACATGTTCTTACATTAATTACTAAGTTATAAGAGTAATAAAACAGGTTGCAAAGCTTCTACATTGTTAATTATGTTTTAAATCGCAAATTAGGATCCTGTTGACTTTTTATAAACAACTTTGACCCGACATTTGATCTAGTTAGAGTGGGAATTAGAGGGTGCCCTTTTAAGGGTTTATTTCCCACATAATTACCAACTTTTAACTACTTTCAATTCGACTAATCACTGGACCATTAATGATTAATCGCTAAGTCAACCGTCAATTACGACGATTTGACTTTTAAGCTAAAAATAAGTAAAAACTCAACTAAGAAAGGTTAAGCATACTTACCAAAGCCTAATGCACTATTAGGAAGGTTTAGGGTCTGCTCTTATGCTCCAGGAAGCTCCAAGAAAGCAGATGGAAAGGTGTGATCAATGGTTGCAACATTGTGGCCTTTTATAGCGTTCTTTGATCCATTAGATGATGACAACCAAGTCTATGAGGTGATATAGATCATTTACAAGTGCCCCTAAGTCCTAAAATCAGTAGGGGACGCGCATGGAAGTGAAAAATATCTCTATAAGTCGGTTTCAAGCTCAAAACAGCCAACTGATCGATTTTCCGCATCTGGGCAATGCTTACGGACCATAAGGGTCCAACCTTACGGTCCGTAAGGACCTGGTCAGCCAAACAAAACTTTCAAAAATGACAGTTTTAGCCCCTGCACCTCCAAATGCCTTTTCCGACGCATCTAAGGCCCGTTAAACCATTTTTAAGGCTCTACAATGATGCCTAAGCATAGGGAATGTGAAACATGCTCAAAAATATGCTGGATGTCGGTTCGTTTGGTCGTACGGTCCCGTTGTTCCGCTAATTACGACGAAACACGGACGGACGCGAAAAATGATCCAAACGATGCAACGAATGGAAATTTATCAAGCCAAACACTAAAATATAATATTTTAGTGCTTACATAAATTTTTGGGTGACCGGGGATATTCAGAATGTAAGATATGCGCGTAAACGCAAATTTGTGCGCTTTTTGACACTTTTAGTCCCTGCATGACTTAAAAGTTTATTTTTGCGCACCAAATACCTCAAAGTCTATATCTAAGCTATGAGAAGGATAATTAAGGTATGTATAACTCATGGTCATATTCCGGAAGATCCGATAGCGTACGAATCGGCATACTTTAGCAGTTTGACGCTTTAGGTCCCTCTAATGCGCAAACTTGCTTAATTCATCATTTAATATCATTGAAGCCTTATCTAATACATATGAGGCATTCTTGAAAGTATTATTAAACATCATAATTCTTCGGGCTCGATAGGAGGTCATTCAGAGGTATAATTAAACATGTTGACACTTTTAGTCCCTTATATTTGTAAAGTTGCGCGTAACTTCACTTTTAGGCATAAAAGCCTTGTGTGGCCAATGATTGGCAACCCCGAGAGTATATCATATATCATGAGGCTCTCCGTTTGTTAAAAAGGTCACTCAGAGGTAAGAATTAACATGTTGACGCTTTTAACCCTTTATTGTGCAAACTTTCAATTAATTACGCACATGGCCACACTTGATCAACAAGTGGCTCATTTGTGAATATAAAACCATAAAAGGTTATTTAGAAACTTATTTTAGGTATGCTAACACCTCTAGTCCTTTGATAATCAAAGTTTTTGATTTTTCGAAAAATTAGTCCCTTGTATTCAATGTCTAACTTCATTAGGGTTTATTACACGTGTCAATACTTCATTGGACGTGATTTTACGAGGTGTTACATCCTCACCCCCTTAAAAGAAATCTCGACCTTGAGATTTGCTAAAGTAAAGGAAGTACTTTTTGTCGCATAATGGACTTAACTTCTATAACATATTTGGAGTCGTTCCAAGCTCCCAAAGTGACCCCTATATTAGGTACATGTATCCTTTTGGAGCTTCTTAACCTGTCGATCCTCAACCGATACAGGATGCTCATCAATCATAATTTTCATTAATCTGCATATCATCATGTGATAATGCGTCTCGACTTATCGATGATACCTATTCTTAAATTATCAGTGTGGGTCGCATTGCGAGCTTCACTAAGCTCCTTATATAGGTTTTAGCTTATAAGCTACTTGATCTTGATACATTCGATTTCCTTCGAATGATTCTATATATTCAGAGCTTAACTAGCCTGATAAATTAACAAATTGGCATACCCTTCCAAGGTGATATCTTTTGTTGAACCTTATTTCTTAATAAGAACTTAAGAGGGTTTCTACTTTCATTAATCCTTGATTTTTCTGCCGAATACTGGCAACTTCAGATGATTATGGACTTATTCGTTGTTTCCAAGGCAACTTTCAGATCCTGATAATTGGACTTACCAATCTTTTGTCAAACCATAAATGTTTAACATTTCATCTATACAAGGTCTCCAAGGGGAGCAGCCTTGATACTTATATAACAACTATTATAGAAAGCTTAATTTAAGGCGAGATGGTTATTCCAACCATTGCTTAACTAATCTCAAGGAATAGCTAATCCTTACAGCTAGTCGAACAAATCGATGATCCTGGGCAGCTAATGGCGATTCTTATTTGTTGCCTACCTAGGGTTGCGGTAATCAATGCATAAGCAAGATGAACCGTCTTTCTTATTTACTAAAATCGGAGTTCTTTGAACTTTGAATTTGGCTTTACGAAACCTTTTCTAAAAACTTATCGATTTGGCTCTTAGTTCTTCCTATTCCGTTGGTACTAACAGATATTAGGCTTTTACAATAACTGCAGCCCTAAGCGGGATGTTTGTCCTCACATTCACTTGCCTTTCAGAAGGTAAACATGGTAATCCTTATAAAGGAGATAATATGACACACCGAGATGTCAGAGAAGTCCGTATTCTCAGGCTTTGATTCATCTATCTATGTCAGTGTCAGATAAATGACACATTCTCTTTACAAACGCAAAGATGCCCTAAGTAGAGATACTTATAAGGACATTTTTATATTGGATATCTTCTTTGAATACTACTAGTCGACTTTAGTACAATAGGACCATTGGGATATCTCAGGGGTTCCATGCATTAAACCTCCATACTGATCAGGCATGGAAGCAATCTATGGGACACACTAGGATACGCCAATCCTCCTATGGCACTTTTATCAAACATAGTTTGGCATTCTCAGGCGTTTGAAAACAATGAGAAAATAATAACATAAAGTAATAAATATTGTCGTACTCTTTTTGGGGAGGAGTACTCCAGATTCTTATGAAAGGATTATCTTCGAGGATGGGAGAGATGGTCATTAGTAGTCATAGGCACGAAGGCCTTGTCACAAAGGACATATAAGATATGGCACTTAAGGCATTAATATATAAGCCGCAATCTTATTGAATCAGAGATCTTAAGGTTCGAACATAGTTCCTCACCTTTGGACGGAGAGTCAAAGACTACAGCCGTCGTCTCTTTGGAAGATAACTTATTTTGCCATAAAGGCTAGTCAATGGACATCATTCTGATTAACTGGATGATTGCGAGCTTCAGAGGAGTCAGCCGTGGTGAAGCTTTGAAGGCTACTAACCAAGTAGTAATAATTTTTAATTATATAGCGAATTGTCGAACTTGACGATTAAATAGCCATGGTGTAACTCAACCATATAGGTCAATAGATAGTATTAAATTTATTTGATTATGTTTGGCCTAGGTTTTTAAACAAACCATCTTTGGCGTTTAAACGAAATATAATCCTTTATATCCATTAGACAGGGGACATAAATCACGACTGTCAATGTCGTATCGACATTTTATATAGCACAAGGGCTTGTTCCAAAGGACTATTGATGGCACAGGGGCCTTGTCACTAGGAAAATTTTTAAAACAAAATCAATGATTCCTTTGGATCGGAAGATTTCATAATTCATTGTCTTGACAAGAAGTTATGAAATAAAACTATCTTTTCATGTATACATCTTTGCCCGTAGGTATACATCCCAATGGATGTTTTGATGTGTTCATCATGTTCGATGTTTATTAGCTATGATTCCTCTTGATTATTTATGCTAAAAATAAGGGGTTTGGAAAAATCCCTAATATAAAGATGACAAGTGTGATTTATCGCATCACTGTTGCCGGGAGTGTTAACAGGTTTGCAGTTGTTAACTAGGATCTGAATCTCTTTTTAAACAGGTTTGACCATCTTAGCTAGGTCTTTAATGACATTCAAGCTAGGTCATACCTTTTAAGATTCTCTTTTAATAATTATATTGGCAGGAAAGGAATGGTATTTATTTATTTTTTTCAGGATTTTCATTATAATCATCCTGAATTTAATTAAAATATAACTATGGCACAAAAGGCCAAATCACCAGGGCAGCTTTAAATCATAAACCATGATTTGGTAGAATCAAGGTATTTAGGCTTGAACGTTGTTCATTGCCTTTTCTTGATAGGGAGTTGTAGGCTACGCCTGTCTTTTGTCTTATATGACAATGAGTATATCACGTAGGCATTATATCAGCCCGTAGGCATTATAGCCCTAGTTACAATTTAATAATAGCTCAACAGTCTAGTCACATGGACAGATTTAATTTATAAACCAAGATTTTATAGAATCGTGGTATTAAGGCTTGAATCAAAGTTCATTGCCCCTTTTAACAGGGGGTTGTAGACCACTACTGTCTTTAGTCTCAAAGGACGTTAATTATAGCCCGTAGGCATTTCCCTTCTTAGGGACGTTTATGGTATGATCATCTTCTCAGATGCTATTAGTCGAGATCGTATGGACCCTACCGACTATTTTGCTTGGACGTATTCCATCATCTTTAGACAGGGGTCAAAGACCACCACTGTCGTTGTCTTATCGGACAACAAGTTTAGCCCGTAGGCACTTCATCACTTACGGATGTTTATAATATGATCATCTTATAGGATGATATAAGCCATGATTTCTGGATCATTAGGCCAAATTAGGAAGTTAAAAAAATTTTCCAATATAGAGATGACTATTGTGATTCTCTTGAATCACTTTTGTCAAGAATGCTAACACTTTCTTAGGTGTTAACAATATGATCATCTTTATTTGATGATTTTAAGCCATGATTTCTAAATCACTAGGCTAGATAAGAAAATTTGGAAGAATCCGATATAAGAATGACTGTTGTGATTTTCTCGAATCACATTTGTCGAGAGTGCTAACACGTTCTTAGGTGTTAACAAGGATCTGAATCCCTTGAGTAGGTTTCACCATCTTGGCCGTGTAGGCTAGGTTTCACCTTTAAGATTTTTTTTAATGTATACTGGCAGGGAAGGAAGGATATATATTTTATTCAGGATTTTTATCATAAATCCTAATTTACAAGTTAATAATAGCACAAATGGCCTAGTCGCGTAGACAAGTTTAATTTATAAGCCATGATTTCAGAGAATCGAGGCATTAAGGTTTGAATCAAAGTTCATTACCTTTTTTTGACAGGGAGTTGTAGGCTACCACTGTCTTTAGTCTTAGAGGACATTAAGTATAGCCTGTAGGCACTTCATCCTTAAGGGATGATTATATAAATAAGGGAAATTGGAGTAATCTTATTTAAGGATGACTCATGCGATTTTATCAAACCACGTCTGCCAGGTATGTTAACATGTTACAGATGTTAACAAGGGTTTGAATCTCTTGAATAGGTTCTACCATCTTGGCCTTGTCTGTAGTGACATTTAGGCTAGGTTTTACCTTTAAGATTCTTTTTAATATTTAACGCAGAACAATCCTAAATTGAGGTGTTAACAAGGATCTGAATCTAATTGAGGAACTACCATCTTGGCCCTGTCTCAAAATAACACGTGGCTAGGTCTTGTCCTTTTTAGATTTTGCCATTTTATTATAATGGTAGATCATATAAAAGGGATGTTATTTTCCATTTATTTCATATTTCATGTTTAGAATGAAAACTTAATTTAATCAATCCACTATAAAAATAAAAGTACCAAGTTGCCCTAAGCGGGACTTGAAAGGAATAATGTGTCCTCGAAGGGACTGAAAGATAAATATGTCCTTATAAGGACTATTAAGTAAACGATCTCTTGAAAAAGGAGTTTCTTCTTCATTTTATTTCTGAATGCTTTCTCCTTGGTTGCACGTTTCATCCTAGCCGCGATACGAAGCTCAGCATTTCAAGGCTCTGGGTGTGGAGAATTCCTATTACGGCTTCTTCGCTTGGCGACGTATCCAAAATATATAAAAATTTGGAAGCAAAAATTTCCAGATTAGGATTGAGAACATTCCTATGTTAAGTCTAGACTCAGAAGGTCAAGAAATGTGCTAATGTGTCATTGAGAATAAACACAAAAGGTTGTGTTTAATTCACTCAATGTTGGCTCTGATACCAACCTGTCACACCCCGATATTTCCACGTATTACCGGTGGGCCCGGTGGGGAGTATCGTGATGTAGTTGATATCATCACAGTCAAACAACACAATATATAAATGCACAGCGGAAGCAAAAGATAAATATATTACAATCCGAATATAAAGTAATATCAGAGTATTACAACGGAAAGTAAACGATCCACAGGCGGATCAAATAAACATAATCATTGCTCAACAGACTTTAGACGCCTAGAACTTGCAAGATTCCTTATTAGCGCCCTGAGCTTCCAGCCAATTACGTTCAGTACCTGTCACTTAACCCTTTTTAGAAAATACGTCAGTTTTCTCTTGTAAATACACTCAACTGACTCATTTGAAAAGAGTTTAAGAAAATTGGTTTAGGTGCACAAGGCACAAAAATATGTTGACACTTAGATTAAAATGCTCAAGGCAAAATTAATCTTTTATACTTGGGACAAACTATATCTCATGTTATCAGTTTTACATAACTTGCTCTACATACGGGGCCCGGATCTATGCCGGTTCTAGATTAACCGACACACCACTATTCCCTTATTGGGAATCCCATATTGGGTAAAATTAATTTATAAACATATGGCATCTGTCAGGTGTATGCCTACACCCCGTGCTTAGGTCGTGGCCATTGAATTTAATGAGACAAGGATATCCAGGACATGGTCGCATTAACCCCCAATGTTTCAGTCAAGCAATACGAATTAAAACAGGTTATTTGGATTTCCCGACTCATTGGTCTTTGAATCCCATACCTGACCATGCGGTATTTATGTTACCGTATCCCAAGCCCGTAATAGGGAAAATAAGTTAAGAGTATTTACCTGAGCTAGCTCCTGTCTTAAATAGGAAGAATTATTATAACTCAGCCGTATTCACTTAAGTAAGCGTAGGTACAATTTACCGGAAGGCTCTAGTCTGGAATGATGGTATAAATAACCAATTAGAATACTAACGGGTCTTAATTATGTCATAGACTTAGACCGGCTAGTTTTTAAATAGAACATCGGTACGACACGCTAGATTAAGCGGAGACCGGATTAGAATGTGATTTAGACCCAACAAGTTTGAATACTTGTGTAATATAGGTAATCTAAACACCTTCTGGATTTTGAGATAAAAATGATAAGGTTTGACCCGTTTCGGCTAATTTATGCAAACTAGTTACATAAACCGATCCGAACGCGCAAGAGGCGTAACGGGTAACCATATGGGTCACATACAGGTTTTCTAAGTTAATATGCCTTAAATATGTTGTGATATCAGTAGGATACCTTCCATTATGCCCAAAACGAGTTTAATCTCAATATAGGCCCCGTAGGGGTATTTTGGTCATTTAAAAGATTATAAAAAAGATTAATTTTTATTTCTGAGATTCGGGTCCGAATACATCAGTAGAATAACTTATTTTATTAGGTCATATCAGTTGGTGATAGGTCTTATATGCCAAAATGGTTTCAAACCCAAACTATGCGTTTAAGACGCTTAAAAAGTCATTTTAAGCGATCCGAGTTTTATGATCAGGTTATAAAGTTCAAAATACCTTATTTATTATATAAAATCAGTAGCAATTGGATTGGTATCAAAAGGGTTTGTAAAACTCATTTTATGGCCTAAAAGGGCATAATCGGTATTTACTGAATTAATGCCATAACCTTAGGTTATGAGCAAGTTAAAAATAATTAAAAATCTCAAATTATTATACTACATCAGTGGGAAAAATGTTTGGTGTCAAAAATTGGTTTTAGATAGGCTTTATGCTAATTGCGCCGTTTAATTACTAAAAGGCGTTATAATTACGCTAATGAGCATAACTCCTAATCTAGACCTCCAACTGATGTGAAAATTTAGGGACATGTTTATAAATCATTAGTAAAGATTATTGTCTTTTCATATTTCCAAAATTCTCGTTTTATGGTCAAAAGGGCATTATGGTCAACATTAAGCATTTAACGGAAACGTGTAAACGAATCGGACAATCAACGATCCAACCACAGAGGGTTATACTATCATGTAACCTGGTCCTAAGGAAGCTCTAAGGCATTTCCAAACCATACTAAATCGGGTCAGAACTAAAGTCAAAGCAAAAGTCAAAGTTTTGCGACTTTCGGTTCCGAACCGGGTCTAAACAGAAAATTGTCGGGTCGAACATGCTTACACATGTTCTTACATTAATTACTAAGTTATAAGAGTAATAAAACAGGTTGCAAAGCTTCTACATTGTTAATTATGTTTTAAATCGCAAATTAGGATCCTGTTGACTTTTTATAAACAACTTTGACCCGACATTTGATCTAGTTAGAGTGGGAATCAGAGGGTGCCCTTTTAAGGGTTTATTGCCCACATAATTACCAACTTTTAACTACTTTCAATTCGACTAATCACTGGACCATTAATGATTAATCGCTAAGTCAACCGTCAATTACGACGGTTTGACTTTTAAGCTAAAAATAAGTAAAAACTCAACTAAGAAAGGTTAAGCATACTTACCAAAGCCTAATGCACTATTAGGAAGGTTTAGGGTCTGCTCTTATGCTCCAGGAAGCTCCAAGAAAGCAGATGGAAAGGTGTGATCAATGGTTGCAATATTGTGGCCTTTTATAGCGTTCTTTGATCCATTAGATGATGACAACTAAGTCTATGAGGTGATATAGATCATTTACAAGTGCCCATAAGTCCTAAAATCAGTAGGGGACGCGCATGGAAGTGAAAAATATCTCTATAAGTCGGTTTCAAGCTCAAAACAGCCAATTGATCGATTTTCTGCATCTGGGCAATGCTTACGGACCATAAGGGTCCAGCCTTACGGTCCGTAAGGACCTGGTCAGCCAAACAGAACTTTCAAAAATGACAGTTTTAGCCCCTGCACCTCCAAATGCCTTTTCCGACGCATCTAAGGCCCGTTAAACCATTTTTAAGGCTCTACAATGATGCCTAAGCATAGGGAACGTGAAACATGCTCAAAAATATGCTGGATGTCGGTTCGTTTGGTCGTACGGTCTCGTTGTTCCGCTAATTACGACGAAACACGGACAGACGCGAAAAACGATCCAAACGATGCAACGAATGGAAATTTATCAAGCCAAACACTAAAATATAATATTTTAGTGCTTACATAAATTTTTGGGTGACCGGGGATATTCAGAATGTAAGATATGCCCGTAAACGCAAACTTGTGCGCTTTTTGACACTTTTAGTCCCTGCATGACTTAAAAGTTTATTTTTGCGCACCAAATACCTCAAAGCCTATATCTAAGCTATGAGAAGGATAATTAAGGTATGTATAACTCATGGTCATATTCCGGAAGGTCCGATAACATACGAATCGGCATACTTTAGCAGTTTGACGCTTTAGGTCCCTCTAATGCGCAAACTTGCTTAATTCATCATTTAATATCATTGAAGCCTTATCTAATCCATATGAGGCATTCTTGAAAGTATTATTAAACATCATAATGCTTCGGGCTCGATAGGAGGTCATTCAGAGGTATAATTAAACATGTTGACACTTTTAGTCCCTTATATTTGTAAAGTTGCGCGTAACTTCACTTTTAGGCATAAAATCCTTGTATGGCCAATGATTGGCATCCCCGAGAGTATATCATATATCATGAGGCTCTCGGTTTGTTAAAAAGGTCACTCAGAGGTAAGAATTAACATGTTGACGCTTTTAACCCTTTATTGTGCAAACTTTCAATTAATTACGCACATGGCCACACTTGATCAACAAGTGGCTCATTTGTGAATATAAAACCGTAAAAGGTTATTTAGAAACTTATTTTAGGTATGCTAACACCTCTAGTCCTTTCATAATCAAATTTTTTGATTTTTCGAAAAATTAGTCCCTTGTATTCAATGTCTAACTTCATTAGGGTTTATTACACGTGTCAATACTTCATTGGACGTGATTTTACGAGGTGTTACACGAGGTTGGTAATTTCAAGGAAAATCGAAGAACTACACTAAAGGAGGTTATCAGCTACATTCCAAAGTGCACCACTCAATCCTTGAGTTTTCATCATAAAGAAGTTCAAAAAGTCGTTGTATGTTACAGTCTTTTGTTATCGAGTCTGTAAGTTCCGTCAAGTATACCTAGTTGGATATCCTTCTATCTTTCTTGGTATGACGTTTGGTGTCCATATTGTATGTTTAACATAATGCAAGTGTGCATTTGTGTTGGCTTTAATTGTAATTGTATATTTAAAATGAATTTAAAATGAATAAAGCAAACTACCGTTAAGTGAAACTACTGTTAAGTGAAACTCCTGTTAAGTGAAACAGTTGACAAAAAACTTGTAAGCACTGCTAGTAATTAAAACACTAATGGTACTTAACAACTGATACTGAACTACTAATGGTTAACAACTGCTGTTGTAGCAATCTCTGGATAGAGAATCAGTGATTAAGGATTAAGTGATGGTACTTAACAACTGATATTGAACTACAAATGGTTAAATTTCTAGATGTTCTTTAATAGAATAAAAATGGAACTTAGAAATCACTCGTACCTGAATATTGCCTGTCTGTTTGTTATTTCATTTTCAGTATCATGTATGTATAGCTGACAAAACTTAGCTTCATTTCCAGCTGGAGGTTTGAGACTCCCCATGCAATGATAGTTTTGGCCACTGATATGATATATAAATGGAGCATTGCCCTTGTTGATATTAGAATCAAGCTTTCCACCCATAGATGTAAAATAGAACATAGAGTTGTATCGTCTTATGTTCTTTAGGAAGAAGTTGCTTTTTGGATTTGAGGAAGAAAACAAATTTTGATAAGACGGATGTGCATCCTTTAAAGGCGGTAGCTGAACTTTACCATACCCACAACACATACCATAACATAGCTTATTTAGAGTTAAACGACCTTTTCCACCTTCCGATGCCCATAACTTTGCACTACAAAGCTGACATGTAAGCACTTGGTCACCATGGTCCAAGTAATCTGTTAACAAATGATTGAGAGTTATATTACAGGTAGAACACAACAAATGTCCTAAAACAATAAAATAGATTAAAACCTTTAGATATCCCTTTATAAGGATCTTCATCAGTGCACAAGAACACATTTTCTTGATCGGAATCCAAAGAGAGCATACGTACAGGAGTATTATCACACTTCTTGCGCTCAAGGTTACGTTTACCAGAAGACAGCCGTGTAAGCGTAGAGTTACTACCCAAAATCGTCTGATTGTTACTGCTAATAATGCTAGAAGTAATGGAATATCGATGGTTGCTATCTGCCGGTGTACCTATGTTAATGCCATTATATGAACATCCAATATTAAAACATTGATGTTAAGACCGGTATGTGGTTTAGTAATTTGTTTATCAAAACAAATAATAAAGAAACAAAATACAAACCTGGTGTAGTTGAAATTAAAGAACCAGTAGCATTTCTAGCTGCTCGACACGCAATGGAGTACATATGTTGATCCGTAGAATCAGAACATTCAACCATATTTGCATTGTCAGAAAAGATGTTACGAACATTCGTTGATGATGACGATGCATTTAACAATTTCTTATTATGAAGTATTAATTTTCGAAGCTTACGCCTTTCATTAGGTGGAGTAACTAAATAACAGAGAAAGTATAATATGTACGAAACACAACAATCAGTCCCCTTAGAAACATGAAACGGAAAAAAGTATACTTATAATCAAATTCAAGAGGTATTACAATTTGTGATATCTGAAAGAGGAGATCTGTTAGAGATATCTGAAACAGGAGTTCTCGTAAGAGGACCTACAAAAAAAACCAAGTAGAATTATGATTTCAATCTGAAACCTGATTTTGATTTGGGAAATGATGAGTTAAGAAGTTATAATTACACTTACTACGTAAATTTCGTTGAGATGAATTAGCAGCTGATGATGACCACGCATTCTTTAATTTCTTATTATCAAGTATTAATTTTCGAAGCTTACGCTTTTCATTCGGTGAAGTAACTAAATAACAGAGAAAGTATAATATGTACAAAACACAAGAATCAGTCCACTTAGAAACATAAAACGGAAAAAAGAATACTTATAATCAAATTCAAGAGCTATTACCATTTGTGATATCTGAAAGAGGAGATCTGTTAGAGATATCTGAAACAGGAGTTCTCATAAGAGGACCTACAAAAAAACCAAGTAGAATTATGATTTGAATCTAAAAGCTGATTTTGATTTGGGAAATGATGAGTTAAGAAGTTATAATTTCCCTTACTATGTAAATTTCGTTGAGATGAATTAGCTGCTGTAGAAGATGAATGTGAATTCTTTGACATTGTTAATTCTGAAAGAAGGAGATGCTTTCAAAAGAAGAAAGAGTATAAGATCAGGAACATTAAAACAATAGAAGAAAACAGTGGTTTTTAAATTTTGAATTACAATATATAATACCTAGGGATTAAACATAACCTCAATAAATTATAATATTGCATTTTATCATTTTGTAATTAAAAATCATTTCATGAAAAGCAAAATAAAATTGTTTCATATTATTGAATTAATTATTCCAAATAATGTATTACATTGATAAAAAACTTAACAACAAATTTTGTAATCTTTGTGGAATGTAAATCTGATGTTCTTCGGTTAGGTTTATGGTTTATTTGTATATGATTTTTAAAATAAAATATTACTATCTTTATTTAATAACTATTTAAGTTAAACGGTATTTTCTTCAGTTATCCAAATAAACCAAAGAAAAAAAATAAAATAAAACATGGATCAATAAAGCAAACAAAAAACCAAATAAAATGGGTTTGAATTTACGCTTCATACTTGGTTACGATTTTTCTGAACAGCATTCTTTGAATGACTTAGAGAAAATTTGAAGTATATAAAAAACCTATTGAATGAGATTACTTAAATAAGTAATGGGAGAAACAGGCACAAATTAAATATTTTTTTTAAACTGTAACATATGACGGATACTTACTAAATCTTAGTGGGCAGGGATAACGGTAAAAACCAATAAAGAACAACCACATCCACTGATAATCCTATACAAATTATGAGATAAGATAATAACATTAAAATTGCTTAAAGATTACAAATGTTTGTAGATAAAAAAGTTGTTAATTGGGTATATACAATATATATTATAAATTGTTGCTACTATTCATACACATAAGTTTTAAACATAAATATTGACTATTGAACATCTCAATATTTATTTAACAATATACATTATAATAAGCAGATAAGTTTTTAGGAATTCAAAACCACATAATCAGTCCAAAACATAACCCACCAAACACCCAAAAGCAACAAAACGAAAACCATAAGTTCAACATGGCAACAGCATATGAAATCAACACGTAAATGTATTTGAAAATACAGAAGACACTATTTCTCAATATTTGGAATCAAAAGCGTCGAAACACCAGCATCTTCATCCTGAGAGAGTTCATCACTGATCCGGCGCTTTGTCGAGGAGCAACCTAATGCATCATCCACATTGAACACTTCACGAATATTACGTTTTGTTTCATCAGAAGACGGATTCTTAGTACCTACAAGTGCTTGGGATGCAGGTGTAACATTGTCACCGCAGTATGACATCTCATCCTGATATAAAAAGACAATAAGTACTAACGTTTAAAAAAATTTACTGCAAATAAGGAAATTCTCATATTACCTTCATAAGGTCAACAGGAGTTGACAAACTGCAGGATTCTGGAACATCCAACGATTCAGACTGCTCATGCTTTAAGTACATAATACATAATAACATAAAATACACACAATAGTATAAATATATTTTAAAACGATATGTATATCAAATTAAAAGAATGACATAATGAAGATTTAGACCTGGTTAAGATTGAATTTGGCGCAGAGCGCGGCAAGGATCTCATCATCGTTAGTGGCCATTGAAATACCATAGTTTTCAACCTGATGCTCAATTTTATAGTCTTTAACACTTATGATGAAAGCATACCTCTTTCCAATCAATGTGTCAAAGATCTCAGGATATGGGTTCGGTATCTCTCCAGAATTAACAACCTATGATTTTATAAAAATTAATATAAATTACAATGAGCAGAATGATTCCATAATTGAGAACATACAATTTTATAAAAATTAATTTTAAATTATATATAGTACATGGCCAAATAACTGAATGCATGTATTTGTTACCTGATCTTGAATTGAAACTAACTCTTTGGCAGTTTTCTTAAGAATCTTGTAAGCTTCAAAATCAAACAGTGTCAAAGACACAGTACCGGAAGAGTCTTGCACCCTAATAGGTATCTTGAACCTATCAAAGTTAAAAACAAATGAAAACAGTAGTATTACTAAAAACAAAAGTGTGGTTCATATTAGTATTTAGTATAAGGAAATAAAACTGTAATCTCAAACCGTGGAATAGAATAGATGTCGACTCCTTCACATTTATCATTTGTACACACCAACGATTTTTCAAGATCAACATCAGATAAACCATCCGGATTTTCTTTCGTTACAAATCTTTCCTCCACACCTGACTTACAGTGGTTACAACCATTGTAATACCAAAGTTTATCAGTGCATATAGCTATGATTGTGCCAACAACCAAAACCTTCTTTGTCTATCAACATCAAACAAAAATAATAACACTTAGAAAATACTTTTAAAAAACTCAGCATGTAGAGTACTTATAAGAAAATACACACCGTTGATATGGTTCCAAGGAAACCAATAAGCATGAAATCAGGGTTATTAAGAAACTCATCTTCACACTTGAGATAACGTTTGAACCAACATTATCATTTGATGAAGATGAAGCAGAAATTTTCTCTACATACCTAAACAGATTCATGTGATCAAACTAAAACGTAAAAAATAAATGTAGGTACAAAATAATACTGTTCAATGTTTATATGCATATTACTAACTATACCTCTTCCTAAAAGAGGATATCTCTTCAATGTCAGTGTCAATAAAAAGTCTGCTTAGCTCAAAGCCATTTGCAACGCCACGCTTGCCTGAATTTAAAAACAAAACCAAATGTAGATCAATATAAATAGTGTTAAATTTAAAACATACAAGTAAATCTAAAGATAAATCTATAACAATAAAAAAATTAAACTAATTAAGTTTAAATTGTACCTTTGTAAAGGTTGACCATACCAAAATGACAAAGGATAACAACATATTTCTCTCGTTTCTTATCATTCATGTAAGCAAACATGTCAATAGCAAAACCATCCCACAAAGTAACCGGACACTTTTGGCCTCTAAAATATTAACATAAAACATAATAACATCAAGCAACCTTATAATGGTTTAAACGTCAAAATGCAACAACTTAATAAAAAGAACGCACTCAAGGTCTTCAAGTCTAAGATCAAGTCTCTTGCCCTTGCTCCCATCTTTCTATGACGTATCCTCTAGATTGAAACATACATCCACATAACCAATCCAATCTATAAACAAAAATATATTGTGAAAAGAAAACAACATTAAAAAGTGATAACAATAAAAAAAAAACAATAAGACAAAACAATAGATATATATCATGTAGTGATTTACATACCAATAACTGTATTAACTTCAAATTTATTTTTAACAACATCCTTGAGGTTAACGAAATTAAAACGGTATTTCGGTCCAGACCAGTCAAAGCATTTCTCAACAGAAGTATAGAAATAAAGTGATATTTTGTCATTTCTCTTGGTATACTTAGCAGAGGACTTATTAGTAGCAAGAGAAGGTTTGGTGATAAGAAGACATTCATCCAACTGAAGAAAGTCTTTGAATTTTCCTAGCATCTTATGCAAACAACTGGCTTGTATCATAGTTCCCTAAGAATATGAAACATCCGATTAAATAAAAAAGGTGTTATATTCATTTGGATATTCATATGTCCAAAAAAATTATAACACAACTATATACGGCACCATCTCATCCATGAAGATCATATCAAGACGATATATTTCATTTTTGTTATCATTCATCATCTTCTTCGAAATGCTAACAATCTTCACTCTAATCGAATAGTTGTTTGAGAATATATTAAGATCGTTAAGCATGCTAACCTTTGCAACCTCCATTTGAAGACTGTACATAAAAAAAAGAATAAGCAAAATATAAGTATTGCTAAACGTAATATGATAATACAATAAGCATGGATGTTCTTAAAAAAAATATCAAGGTTGAAATTCAAGCTTACCGATTATCCAATAAAAATTTTAACTGAATGCAGTGGCAAATGTAATTTCAAATGTAGGGAGTGTATATCTTTATATGCTGCTTTATTAAAGTAATAAAATATTATGCAAAGTAGGCAAAAAAAAGAGAAAGAACGTCAATTTTAAATTACCATTTTGTATATTTAGAATTTCAAAATTACTGACTTGATTTCAAAGCAATTGTCATAATGACTTTTCTATATTTTATTTTAAATTTAATTAAGAAATAATAACCGTCAATTTGAAATTCACATTTTGCTTAACTCAAATGTCCAAAGCTCAAGAAATTAGCATTAATTACTAATTTGATTTGCAACAAATAGTCATTAACAATCAAATGTTTGAACCAGTTTCAATAATACAATACCCAAACAATCAAGATGAGGAACTTAATAATCATCCAAGTGTATTTTGTGTTACTTTATTTATTAGTATAAAGATGAAACAACTGTTCAATTAATAGTACAGATCAAACCACTGAAGTGATATGATAAATACTGTTACATATAAACCACTGTGGTGATAAACACTGTTACATATAAACACTGATGCCATAAAACCGGTTACATATAAAACACTGAGGTGATGACATCTAACAACCTAACAGACTATAAACACTGATGCGAAAAACACTGTTAAATATAAACACTTAAACACTCTTAACATCCAAGTGTATAGGAATTTTATTTTATTAAAATAAAGATGAAACAACTGTTCAATTAATAGTACAGATCAAACCACTGAAGTGATGTGATAAAAAAACTATTCCTAAACACTGTTACATATAAACAATGATGCCATAAAAATGGTTACATATAAAACACTGAGGTGATGACATCTAACAACCTAACAGTCTATAAAACACTGATGCGGAAAACACTGTTACATATAAACACTGTTAACATAAACAAATAAAAAGAAACATAGAATAACTAAAGTTGATGCTGAACCACTGTTGTAGTTTGACACTGTTATTGGACGTCATAAATTTCAGATTTAATTTCAAAGGTAAAAGTAGTGTATATTCTTATATGGTGCTTTATTAAAATAATTAAATATTAGAACTGATATGCACTGTAGGAAAAAAAAGAGAGAGAACGAAAATTTTAAATTACCATTTTGCATATTTTGAATTTCAAAATTACTGATATTGTCAGTAACTACTGACTTGATATGAAAGCAAATGCCATAATGACTTTTTTAAATTTTATTTTAACTTTAATCAACATATAATAACCGTCAATTTGAAATTCAAAATTTGCTTAATCAAATGTCCAAAGCTCAAGAAATCAGCATTAATTACTGATTTGATTTGAAATAAATAGTCATCAAGATTTTTATTTTATTTTTTAATTTAACTTTAAATTTTATCATGAAAATAATGTTGGTGGAACTCTTATGTAATTGGAATGTAAAGATTAGGTAAAATGGTAATTTGAATGTAATTCTAGTTTTCATTTTATAATTTCAATGTATCACTAATTAACAACATCAATAATAAAAATGTGAGCACTGACTATTTTTTAGGGAAACCGCTGATGGTCAATATCAGTGAATGTCAACAATGTAAAAGTGAGCAGTGGCTATTTTTTCCGATAGTGGATACCAACCAGTTTTCGAAACACTGATGTTCGGTCAATCAGTGGTCAACATGGAGATTGAAGAAACAGAGGTTGTGTATCCGCAGTGGAATACTTGAACAATCAAATGTTTGAACCAATTTCAAGAATACTATACCCAAACAATCCAGATGAGAAGCTTAATATTCATCAAAGTGTATATGAATTTTATTAGTATAAAGATGAAATAACTGTTCAATTAATAATACAGATCAAACCACTGAATTGATGTGATAAATAGTGTTACATATAAACAATAGTACTAAACCCTGTTACATATAAACACTGATGCCATAAAGATGGTTACATATAAAACACTGAGGTGATGACATCTAACAACCTAACAGTCTTTAAAACATTGATGCGGAAAACACTGTTACATATAAACACAGTCTTTTAAATTACCATTTTGCATATTTTGAATTTCAAAATTACTGATATTGTCAGTAACTACAGACTTGATTTGAAAGCAAATGTCATAATGACTTTTTTAAATTTTATTTTAACTTTAATCAACATATAATAACCGTCAATTTGAAATTCAAAATTTGCTTAATCAAATGTCCAAAGCTCAAGAAATCAGCATTAATTACTGATTTGATTTGAAACAAATAGTCATCAAATTTTTTTTTATTTTTTAATTTAACTTTAAATTTTATGATGAAAATAATGTTGGTGGAACTATTATGTAATTGGTTGTCAACAATGTAAAAGTGAGCATTGGCTATTTTTTTCGATCAGTGGATACCAACCAGTTTTCGAAACACTGATGTTCGGTCAATCAGTGGTCAACATGGAGATTAAAGAAACAGAGGTTGTATTTCAGCAGTGGAATATTTTGAACAATCAAATGTTTGAACCAATTTCAAGAATACTATACCCAAACAATCAAGATGAGAAGCTTAATATTCATCAAAGTGTATATGAATTTTATTAGAATAAAGATGAAACAACTGTTCAATTAATAATACAGATCAAACCACTGAACTGATGTGATAAATAGTGTTACATATAAACAACAGTACTAAACCCTGTTACATATAAACACCGATGCGATAAAAATGGTTACATATAAAACACTGAGGTGATGACATCTAACAACCTAACATTCTTTAAAACATTGATTCGGAAAACATTGTTACATATAAACACAGTCTTTTAAATTACCATTTTGCATATTTTGAATTTCAAAATTACTGATATTGTCAGTAACTACTGACTTGATTTGAAAGCAAATGCCATAATGACTTTTTTAAATTTTATTTTAACTTTAATTAACATATAATTGTTTTGGTCAAAAATTACCGATGTAATTAAGTGATCAAATTAGTTTAGTGAGGTAGTGTGCTAGAAATGAGTGTCGAAAATATGTTAATCAAGTTAATTGTAAAAACAGTTTTAGGATACGGCTCAGGATATAGAGCTGTATCTATGATCAAACAATGAGCAAAAGTAAAGTAAACGACACGAGATGTACGAGGAAAGCCCTTGATCAATCTAGATCGCCGGCATAAAACCTCGGGAGCTGACAATCGCAGCTGCCTAGTTCTTCTATTGCTTCAGAAATCAGGATACAGTGCAGGATGTGGTACGGATCGACTAAGTGGTACAACGAAACTTGAATACAAGTGTGGTGTTTGCAATGAGCTAGAAAGTGAAAGTGTACGAGAGTGTTGGTGAAAAATTGTGTGTTCTAAGCTGATCCGTACCCATCTATTTATAGTATAGATAAAATAAAAAACTACCCTAAACTTGCGGGATCCATCGAATATTCCTTCTTTGAACGTTGTAGACCTGGTCTTCTGGGCTCAACGTCTCTCCCTCAACAAATTCGTCCGAGTCTTGAGGAGAAGAAGTCCTCTTGACCGTTAGCAAGCCTTAGCCTTTAACCTGCACGTGGTTAATTCAATAAACCAGAGGATATCGCCCAAGATGTCAGCAATATCCTCTTCCAGCATCCTGGTCACAAATAAACAAACAAAGGCAGGATATTGGTCAGGATATGTATGCAAAGAAAATGACCCCTAACAATTGTCCCCAAATATATCGGTTGGGATACCAATCCAACAGATATATTTCAAAGGTTTCACCTCATGACTTAAGGTAATTAATACGACTAGACCCTTGAAATGACAGCGGTGCAACTTCCAAGGCATTATTTACTCTTTACCCCCTATATTCATCCTATATTAACCGAGGGGCTCCTTCTCACGGTTATCCTTATCTGCAAGCGAACATCAGGTATCTTCTTTTCTATTCTCCTTTCTTGAATTTCTCTTAATTTGCTCAGTACTTTTCATGGCACCACGAACGAAATCCCGAACAGACCGACCAGCCTTAACCCTCATAAGTCAAAACTTCATCTCCGATCCAGCAAAGGAGATTTGCTGCTTCAACAATGCTGACATCGCTGCTCTTAAAGATTCCGGTGCCTTTCCCACCGGAACGGTCTTTCGCCCCTTCGACCAGGAAGCCCGATCGGACGCGTCATCCGACGAGTGGGTTTGTTTTTTCGCTTACCCTTTCTCTCTTGGACTCCGGTACCCATTTCCACCCTTTATCTCTAGCTTTTTCGACCTCACCGGCCTTAGCTATGCCCAAGTTATGCCAATGGTCTGGCGAGTCTTGATAGTGTTGGATCAAATCAAATCTCGGCATTTTCCTAACCTTCTTGTTGAGGACCTTCCTATAGCATACCGGTTGAGATCCCATGGCAATCATCGTTTTCTTCTGTTTTCCATCAAGAACCCTTTGGTCCTTAAAGCCACCAAGAACGAGGATCGATGGCGACGAAAATTCTTTTTCGTAAAAAGAGACTCTATTGATAAGGGTTTCGATCTACCGGTTAAATGGTTAACCAAGGGTAGGATTTAGGGTTTTAGGAATATCCCCAATTATATCTTCAAACTGTATCCCGGACTTACATTCTGATATTTTTATGCAGCGAATTTCAGAGATTTAGTGCCTCCCAGTGCAGAATCCGAATCCAAGATCAAGGAAATCTACCGTCTTCCTGCCAGTGAAAGAACTTTTTCCCTGTCTCTTACAGATTCTCATCAAAAATCAAGCTCAGAAATGTCTGGTAAGCACATTCTCATATATTAATTATTTTTCAAAAATATGATGAGTTTAAGAATACCTCCCCTTATGTAGTACCAGTCGTCAACCTTGAAGGTTTCGAACTTGACGAATTGGATTGCTACTCCAGCCTTGAACCCACCAAACAAGAATCCAAGCCAAAGTCGTCTGCTACACCAAAGACTACCTCCTCGAAAACTGTTTCTGCTCCTAAAGGCCCTCCGGCATCCAGGACCCGGGCATCCAGCTCTCGAAAGAGAAAGGAGACTGATTCCCCAGCTGTTTCTGAAACATTCTCTCTTGAGAATCATGGGTTCAATGAAGCCACCTCATTCCTCAAACAGGTAGAATTTTCTTTTCGATATCCTACACAAGTATGTTAGTCTTTATCCTGCTTATTTTTCACATTAATACCTGTGTCTTTATCGATAGGGTCTGGATCGTCTTATGCATTTGTATGAAGAAGCTTGCGGGCTTAACAAGATGTTAAAGATCCAGCTGGAGAAAGCTCAAGCCACCATAGCTGACCAAGGAACCATTGCGGCTGCCAAATCCCAACATTATGAAGACAAATATAAGGAAATGACTCAGGAACATCAAGCTGCCCTCCACAAATCTAATGAGGATGCTCAAGCCAAGCTAGATGCCGCCCTTCTTCAATATCAGCAGAATATGAGCTCATATAGGGATAGCCTAAAAGCTTCTGTGGTCATCTCTCTTCTCCAAGCCAGGATAAGGATGGCTTATGAGGCCATGGATCTGGGTTTTGAATGCCCCTCCTGGAATGTAAAGGCTTGGGAGGAGAAACTACAGGGCCTCGGAGGTCATCCCGTTGCTCATCCTGCAAAACATACTGGTGAAGAGCCTTCTAAGGCGGCAGAGGAGGCGGCCAATGCTGGTGATGGTGTTGAGAAGAATCCCGAGGCTGATGCTGGTGCAACCGCTGGGAAGGAGGTTGCTGTTCAAGAGGATGCTGCCCCTTAGGCAGCGGAGTGGGCGATGATGGATGTACGTGCCAAGGCCGGAGCCCACTTTTTAATTTCATGGTTGTGGTTGCATAGACAATTTACTTTTCCTGTCTTTGAACAATTTACTTTTCCTGCACTAGAACAATGTGATGACCAAAGGTGGATGGGTCCTAGGTTTTAGGACGAAGCCCTTGGTCATCAATTAGTATAACTTGTTTTGAAAGTGATAACGGTTGTAGGTGGACAGGTCCTATTTTGAGATATATCCGGCAACCGTTACACTAATATGGTAAAAACTGATCGTGCTTTTGGCGGATGGGCCTTGGTTTTAGGTGAAACCAAAAGCACGATTTTTGACTTGTTAATAATATAACTATCTTTTGACTTATTTTCTGTTACCTTGCATTACTTAGTGTGACTCTTAGCTTTGTAAAGATTTTGTATTGTTATCTTATAGAATATCCTGATCAGTATGCTCAGCAACATACTGCAAAAGCCTTTTATTAGATAGAACTTCCAAACGTTCCTTCAACTTTGTAAAAATTTCTTTAGAAAGTAAAAAATAGTCTATCTTTTCAAAACCAAGTTTTGATAATATTTAAATGATCAGAGTTCCAAACTAATACTGGTTTCAAACACTCTAATCAAATATCCTGAAAAGGACTTCGAGAATATATCAGGATACTTAAAATAATGTTACTAAAAACTTAGACGATGTTTACAAAGGAAAGATCATACCAGAAATAGGGTATAAACCTATTACCAAACTTCAATCCCTTTGCAACTCTTCCAATAAAGGTGTCCCCCGTGCAAGGCACTTAGCGCATTAGTTCTGAGCCTCATTTTATATCACCATCTTGGCAGGGATGTCCCCTGTGTACAATGTCTTCAAGTATCTTAGAAATCTACTTAATGTCAGTTCCCATTGCATAAGCGATTTTTTACGTCTCAAGGGTAAAACCCAAGGATGTACTGGAGATAAATCCCTTGTATCCTGGGGAAAATCCAAACTTTTCATGCGCTACAGGCGGGAGTGTATAAACTCCGAGACTTAGAAAGGTGAAAACCTTTAAACCTTAGAGAGTATGAAAATACCCTTTCGTGAGAAAGGGTGATCAATCCTCATATACCTTTAGGATTCAGGATATAGCCAACAGTAACGAAATTGTCAGCCACTTTTACATGGACTGGTCCCGCCACCTTGAACTATCCCTGAATAACTTGCGCTCCAGGCGGGGTGTTTAACCCCAATTCCGAAGAAAGGTGAATACCTTTAAACCTGTGAAGGGATCAGTATCCCTTAAACGTGAGAGAGGGGGCCAATCCTCTAATCTTCCGAGTTATCCTGAGTGCATATCCTGGAGCTATATCCTGAAACATATCTTGCAAAACAATTGTAAACTAAGGTGGGTGTTAGCTTGGCTAACACCCCTCCGATGCTTAAGTCAGTATTGAGTTTCAAAGAATAAATTAAACCAAAACATATTTAAAAAAGATAGAATTCATACCATTCTGAGTTAGAAATTGAATTCTAAACTCACTTGAAATAGAGCTTAAGGTGTATAGCATTCCATGATCTCGGTAGCATATCCCCCTCCATATTCTTGAGTCTGTATGCTCCTTTCGCTGCTTCTGATTCAACTTCATATGGTCCTTCCCATTTTGGAGCTAACTTGCCATCGGCAGGATTAGTAGTATTTTGAAAAGCCTTTCTTAACACCCAATCTCCAACCTTAAATCTTCTGGTCCTAATATTCTTGTTATATGCCCTGGATATTCTCTGTTGCTATGCTGCCATCCTTAGCCTTGCCGCATCTCTCTTCTCATCTATAGTGTCTAAATCCTGACTCAAGGCTTCAGGATTCTGCTCAGGATCACTTAAGATAGATCTTGCAGTAGGTATTGTCATTTCCGTTGGAATCACTGCTTCTGCTCCAAACACCAAGGAAAACGGGGTTTGGCCTGTTGCATTCTTTACCGTTGTCCTATCAGCCCATAAAACAAAGGGTAATTCTTCTGCCCATCTTCCTTTTTTGGCTCCAAGCCTTTTCTTTAAGTTATTGACAATTATCTTGTTTGAGGATTCTGCTTGTCCATTTGCTTGAGGATGTACCGGAGTGAATGTAATCATTTTGATTCCCCAACTCTTGCAAAAGTCAGTAGTCCTCTTACTTATAAACTGAGAACCATTGTCACAGATTATCTCGGCTGGTACTCCGAATCTGGTCAGGATATTTCTCTTGATGAAGGATACTACTTCTTGGTCTCTAACTTGAACAAATGCTTCTGCTTCAACCCACTTAGAGAAATAATCCGTCATTGCTAGCATAAAGACTTTTCCTCCCGGAGCTTTTGGTAACTTTCCCACTATATCCATACCCCACTTCATAAACGGCCAAGGGGAAACAATAGGATATAATGGTTCAGCAGGTTGATGCAGTATGTTACTATGTCTTTGACATGCGTCACATCTTCGAGCATATTCTGCTGCATCCTTTCTCATTGTTGGCCAATAATATCCTGTCCTTAATACTTTTGAGAATAACGACCTGCCCCCGGCATGGTTACCACAATCCCCTTCATGTATATCCTGAAGTACTTCCTTGGCTTCAGGATCCTCCAAGCACCTCAAATACGGTCCTGCAAGAGATTTCTTGTATAAAATATCATTTATAATAGTGAATCGTGATACCTTCATCCTAAATGCCTTAGGATTTTCATTTCCAGGGATGTGTCCTTTGATATATCTCATGATTGGAGCCGTCCAGGATTTAGGATCCTCTTCAGGATGTTCTACTCCAGGATCCTGAATACCAGCTACCTCTTTATCCTGAGGATTCGTTGCAGGATATAAGACATGTAATATTGGTATTTGCGTCCCTTCAGGTATCCTGATCGATGATCCCAAATTTGCTAAGGCATCCGCTTCAGCATTATCCTCCCTTGGTACCTGTTCAAGTATAAAAACATCGAAATATCCTGCTAATTTTTTGAGAATATCGAGATATTCGATTAATTTCTCACCCTTAACTGCATAGGATCCATTAAAATGGTTAGTAATTAACAAAGAGTCAACATATACTTGCAAATTTTTGATACTCATGCTCTTAGCCAACTCTAATCCTGCAATTAAAGCTTCATACTCTGCTTCATTATTAGTAGCAGGAAATTCACACCTAATAGCCTGGGGTAATATGTCCCCCTGTGGCGATTTTAGTAGTATTCCTAATCCTACTCCTCTTACATTAGATGCGCCATCCTGCCTGACATCTCTGGTTTCCTAAGCACATTTTTGACAGGATAATTTGTTTTAACATGTATCCTATGTGTCTCGAAATAATGTCTAAGCTTTGTCGATGCCATGACTAGAGCTAATATTAATTTTTCTAAGTGAGAGTACCTAGTTTCAGCATCTAATAAACTTTTACTAACATAATAAACAGGATATTGCTGACCTTCATGGTCTTTTATAAGAACGGCACTTACAACATTCCCTGATACAGCAAGGTATAGGGATAGTGGTTCACCATTTTCAGGCTTCATCAATAGAGGTGCGGTTGAGAGATATCGCTTCAAATCCTGTAGGGCTGCTTCATGCTTCTCACCCCATTCGAATTTTTTGTTCTTCTTCAGGATATCATAAAAATCTTTGCATTTTTCTGAGGATCTTGAGATAAATCTATTCAATGCTGCCACTCGCCCTGTTAATCGTTGAACATCCTTCATATTTGAGGGCGATTTAATATCCAAGATGGCTTTAATCTGCTCCGGGCTTGCTTCTATTCCTCTTTTGGTCACCATATATCCTAGAAACTTTCCTGCCCCCACTCCAAAATGGCACTTAGCAGGATTCAGTTTCATGTTGTACTGATCCAGGATATCAAATGCTCCTTTAATATCCTGGAGGTGATCCTGAGCTTTCTTTGATTTTACCACCATATCGTCGATGTACACCTCCATGGTGTCCCCCAGTTTGTCTTTGAACATCATGTTTACCAATCTTTGGTATGTTGCACCTGCATTTTTCAAACCAAAAGGCATAGCTGTATAACAATAAATACCTGTTGGTGTCATGAAGGCAGTATCCTCCTGGTCAGAAGGCTCCATTTGGATTTGTTGAAATCCTGAGGATGCGTCCATGAAGGTCAGCATTTCATGCCCGGCAGTGGCATCTACCATTGCATCAATGTGGGGAAGAGGAAATGGGTCTTTAGGACAAGCTTTGTTCAAGTCTGTGTAGTCCACACAAACTCTCCATTTCCCATTTTTCTTCTGTACTACAACCACGTTTGCTAGCCACCTTGGGAACTTAACCTCCCTGATCATTCTGGATTTTAATAATCTCTCAACTTCCTCCTGGATAATTGTGTTCCGCTCAGGAGCAAATTTCCTTCTTTTTTGCTGCACAGGCTTGAATGATTTATCAATTCCAAGCTTGTGAGTGATAATATCTTTGGATATGCCTGTCATATCCTCATGCTTCCATGCAAACGTAGACATCCTGCATTTCAAAAAGTTAATTAATTGTTCTTCAATATCCAGAGGGATATTGGTCCCTACGAGCACCGAAATATCGGGATTATCCTGGTCCAGGATAATTTTCTTCACATCCTGCTCCGGATCCTCCACGATATCCTGGGCCCGTGTCTTTAATTGCTATGCTGCACTAGGTTTGGTTGAGGATTTCATCGAGGATGAGTAGCATTCTTTCGCCTCCTGCTGATCACTATCAACTTTGACCACTCCCCAAGGGGTAGGTATCTTGATGCATTGGTGATATGTTGATGGCACGACCTTCATATCGTGAATCCACGGTCTTCCCAGTATGATGTTATAGCAGGATAGAGAATCCATCACACAGAAACGTTGTATCGAGTTGACTCCTTCAACGTATACTAGCAACTTTATCTCTCCCACTGTGTTTCTAGCCTCTCCACTGAATCGAACAAGCACGGTAGACTTTGAAGTGATATCCATTGGAGATACATTCATTCTCTTCAGAGTTTCTAGTTGGATTATGTTGACGGAGCTGCCATTATCAACCAGTATCCTGCGTACAAAATGGTTAGCCACATATAACGTTATTACCAGAGCATCATGGTGAGGATCTTGGACAGTATCCCTGTCATCAGCATCAAAAGTGATCACTTTGTCAGTTGTGAGGGTAGTCATCCTGACAGGTTTGTCTCCCCTTTCGGCCTTGGCTTCCTTTGCATGTCTCTTTGCTGCCGAATACGAAGTTCCACAAATGTCGGATCCTCCCGAAATGAAGTTGATTATCTTGGCATCCGCAGGAGGTGATGCTGCTCGTTCAGGATCCTTCTCAGTATCCTGACCCTTATTCTTCTTTCTTCCTAAGAGATCTTTCAGATATCCCTTGCTCAGAAGATAGCTTATTTCTTTCCTTAGAGCAATGCAATCCTCAGTCACATGTCCGAAATCTTCGTGGAAAGCACACCATTTTGACTTATCTTTCCTATCAGCCTTTTGTTGATTCTTTCGAGGCCACCTAGCCTTGTCTCCTAGACCCTGCATAGCATACATCAATTCAGGAATATTAACAGAAAAGCAATATTCAGACAACTCAGGATACTCTTCAGGATCCTCATCTTCGACAGCGTTCACTCTTTTGTTTTCATTTCTACTATACGGCTTAGGCCGATATGACTTGAACGAGGATTCTGACTTCCTATTAGTTGACTCATAAGTGTTGGATGAGTTCATCCTTTCTTGCATCTTCCTGTCATCTTCCAGACGGATATATCTCAAAGCCCTGTTACGAGCTTCGTCGAGATTCCTGCAGGGATTCATTACAAGATCCTGATAAAACTGAGAATCCTTTTGTAATCCCATCTTAAAAGCTTGCACAGCTGTTGCAACATCAAGATGTGGGATATCCAAGGATTCTCGACTGAATTTGTTCACATAATCCCTCAAGGATTCCTGAGGCCCTTGAGTTATCCTGTAAAGATCACTGGTTAGTTTCTCAAAACTCTGACTACAAGAAAATTGACTGTTAAATAAATTAACCAAATGAGCAAATGAAGTAATTGAGTGAGGAGGAACGTTTAATAGCCATTTTAAGGCCGATCCTGTTAGAGTAGAACCAAATCCCTTGCACAAGCACGCTTCCTTGAGCTCCGGAGGGATAGGGTTAATATCCATTCTTTCCCTATACTGAGCAATATGCTCCTCAGGATCCGTACTCCCATCATAAAGCTTCATGTTGGGAGTTTGGAATCTCTTTGGGATCTCAGCATCACAGATAGGATATGCAAAACGAGATATCTTGTGGCTGTTTTGAGACACTTCCGGGATCGGCTTGACCACCCCAGGTACACTAGATATCATGTCCTTCAACTTCTGAAGTTCCCTAGTAAGTGCTGATGTCACACCTGTATCCTGCAAAGATCCACTATTGTTAGTAGTATGAGTATTATTATTTAACACGTTACCCGTTGGAGGATTTTGCCCATATCCTGAAGCATATCCTGAGCTCCTTATGGTCGACATCCTGACCGAGGAGGGTATTTCAGGAGTATGATTCTGAGGAATGCTGGGCACAATATTCCCCCTGTTATCCTCGGTATACACAGCTGAATTAAAGTTCAACGCTCTGGGGTGTAATGGAGTGACATTGTCTTCAGCAGATCTGCTCGAGCCAGACTTCAGGAGTTGTATTTCCCTCAAAAGCATTTGGTTTGTTTCCTGTTGCTGCCTCATTTGTTCCTGCACACTTCCAAATAAGGTTAAAATTTCATCATTAGAAGCTAAAACGGGAGCAGATCCCTGGACACTCCGAGTAGGGATAACATCTTGAGATTGCGTAGAGGCTGGCATCCTTGGAGGAGGTGGTGGAAGCACCGAACCGGTAGTAGCAGAAGTCATAGCAGACACAGTAGAGGAACTCATGTTTGATCTTGAGGCCATTATGGACAATGTGGCAAAAAGTTTTGAAAATAGAAAACCGATTAGCGATTTGACAAAAAAATTTAGTAAAGAGAGCACCACTTGCCCCACGGTGGGCGCCAAATTGTTTTGGTCAAAAATTACCGAAGTAATTAAGTGATCAAATTAGTTTAGTGAGGTAGTGTGCTAGAAATGAGTGTCGAAAATATGTTAATCAAGTTAATTATAAAAACAGTTTTAGGATACGGCTCAGGATATAGAGCTGTATCTATGATCAAACAATGAGCAAAAGTAAAGTAAACGACACGAGATGTACGAGGAAAGCCCTTGATCAATCTAGATCGCCGGCATAAAACCTTGGGAGCTGACAATCGCAGCTGCCTAGTTCTTCTATTGCTTCAGAAATCAGGATACAGTGCAGGATGTGGTACGGATCGACTAAGTGTTACAACGAAACTTGAATACAAGTGTGGTGTTTGCAATGAGCTAGAAAGTGAAAGGAAGGGTACGAGAGTGTTGGTGAAAAATTGTGTGTTCTAAGCTGATCCGTACCCATCTATTTATAGTATAGATAAAATAACAAACTACCCTAAACTTGCGGGATCCATCGAATATTCCTTCTTCGAACGTTGTAGACCTGGTCTTCCGGGCTCAACATCTCTCCCTCAACAAATTCGTCCCAGTCTTGAGGAGAAGAAGTCCTCTTGACCGTTAGCAAGCCTTAGCCTTTAACCTTCACGTGGTTAATTCAATAAACCAGAGGATATCGCCCAAGATGTCAGCAATATCCTCTTCCAGCATCCTGGTCACAAATAAACAAACAAAGGCAGGATATTGGTCAGGATATGTATGCAAAGAAAATGACCCCTAACAATAATAACCGTCAATTTGAAATTCAAAATTTGCTTAATCAAATGTCCAAAGATCAAGAAATCAGCATTAATTACTGATTTGATTTGAAACAAATAGTGATCAAGAATTTTTTTTATTTTTTAATTTAACTTTAAATTTTATGATGAAAATAAAGTTGGTGGATTTTTTCCGATCAGTGGATACCAACCAGTTTTCAAAACACTGATGTTTGGTCAATCAGTGGTTAACATGGAGATTGAAGAAACAGAGGTTGTATTTCAGCAGTGGAATATTTTGAACAATAAAATGTTTGAACCAATTTCAAGAATACTATACTCAAACAATCAAGATGACGTGCTTAATATTCATCCAAGTGTATATGAATTTTATTAGTATAAAGATGAAACAACTGTTCAATTAATAGTACATATCAAAACACTGAAGTGATAGGATAAATTCTGTTACATATAAACACTGTTAACATAAACAAAGATAGAATAAACACTGTTAACATAAACAAAGATAGAAGATGTTTTGTTGATGAGGAACCACTGTTGTTGGAGAGTGTTTCACATTTAGTTGATCAGTGCTTGTTTGGACTTTGGTCTTGATCAGTGGTTCTTCATAATTGAACAGTGGATGATGTTCATCAAACTTTATGTACAACCATCTTTATATCCAATACTTGTTAGGCAGATCAGTGATGTGCCATATTAACTTGTTATAACCACTGTCATTGTAGGAAACTTTGCTGGGCAGTGCCTATTGTAGGAAACTTCAGTTTACCTACAAAAACTGATGAATTTAGAATAAATAACTCAAACTATTATTAAGGAAAATAGCTGATGGAAAACTTTCTAACCACTGCTAGTAATCAAAACACTGATAGTGATTAACTAAACTACGTTTAATTGCTCAAATTGAGATGACGGGAGATCTGCAAAGGATCACAAATGAATCAATGCACCAATAAATAGTAAATCAAAACGTTAGAAATACCAAAAAAATAAATCACACCAATTTAAGTTACCTTGGTGATGTCCTAAACTTTTGCACTGGTATCACCTATCAACACACCTGGTATCACCTTTCCCATTTCCATCTCCTCAACAACCGTCCGGCAGAGGTTGCTTCTAATCAACAAACTCTATAAACCAACAAAAAAGCTTTGGAAAGACAAAGTACAAAACATATCAAAATAAATCTACTCATAATCACATGATACAACAAACCAAACATACCAGAGTCACCGATTAAGAGGAGGTTGTACAAAAGCGTTCATCGAGTACGATAAGGAGATCTGTTTCTTCTTCTGAGGGTAGAAAAGGGTTCATCATGTTCAGTATGACAAAATAGATAAAACGAAATAAAATTTCTAAATAAAAAAGTAGATCTTACATGATTATTCTCTTCTTCAACCACTCGACGGTACATGATTTAGGGTTTCAAACGCAGATGTATCCAATAGAAGTAACCTCTGCCGTACATTGTTGAGGAGATGAATATGAGAAGAAGAAGAAGGATAAACATGAGAGATGATAAACATCGACCGGAATAGAGCAGAGCAGAGAGAGAAAGAAAGCAAGAAGCCCTAAATGAGTAAATGAAGGAAGATATAAATAGAAGAGGGCAGTGGTACTGTTGGGCGGGAAAATAGAAGTAACCTAATTAAGTGACACGTGGCCCAAATAACTTTCATTTATTATATATAATAGATTTTATAATATATAATACATAGATTACACGTAATATTTTCTTGTTTTTTTAATAAGCATTGGAAGTTAGTGGGTATGATTTCCAGGTAAGTGGTAATTAAGAAAGGGAAGAGCAATGATGGTTGGATCAAAATTCATCACCCTATTTAACATTTTAACCTCAACATAGCGTTGAGACTCACAAACCGAAGGCAACCTTTGATTATTTTGAGGTTAGTTTTTTTTAATTTTTATTTAAATTACGGTGGTGGTTTTGTTGATTTAAATCCGTATGATGCTTGAAAATTTGTTATTATTTAGTTGGTAAAATGTTTGAAATCGACAAAACCGACACCCATCGGAGGTTTGATGTTCATTACCACATGTTGACTTTTATAAGAAAGTCAAATAGTAGTTTTAAATCTGATCAAAGCCTTAATTGAATCAGATACATATATCATCATTCATCAGGTCTCAAAACCAACTTATAAAGTTAATTGTAAAAGTATCCAAGTACTCAAAATTTCATGGCTTTTAAGAGACACGTGAGGTGTTTGTTTCAACAAAACCAACTTGTAAAGTTAATTGTAAAAGTATCTAACTACTCAAAGTGTAATCATTTTGTTATATATAACTAAATTAGCTTTCTTTTTTTAAGGCGGCATTTCATTGAACGACTAGCAAGAAACTAGAAGACCCTAAAAACAGCAACCAACAAGAAAGAAACAACACTACATTACAAGAAATCAAAATTGCCCCAATTACCTTCATCTAAGCCTTCAATCTTTGCCGTACATTCATTATATTTCAAAATAGGAATATCAACAATAATATAATATATAATATAATAACAATAATATTCAAACTGTATCAATTACATGCTAAATCCATCGGTTTAGATGATTCTCATTTTTGCCGTACATTCATTATATTTCAATTGTCTCTTGACGATGATGACGGGGTAGCTCAAGCCTCAATAAAATGACTAAGAATACATAATAGCTTGAAGGGTTAAAAGGTTAAAGGGTTTAAAACCCGGGAAATAAGGTGAACAACAAAAAGAACGTGAACAGTAATCAGTCACTTCACTGATTGCTTAAACAACTATCCCACAGCCGCAAAAGCAAAGCATGTGCACAGGGAGTCCTCTTTTATCCGCAGGTCCAAACGTTTCAATCCCTAAAAGGGTAAGTCCCCCACTGCAAGCCGGATTCACTAGTCAATGGTTTCTCCTTTGAGAAACCTCTTTCCCTATAAATGACACTTCATTGAATACATTTCAAACATTCTAGATCAGCTCATGTCACACCCCCAAAATCCACATGCGGAGTACCACCGCATGGAGGCGTGACTGACCAGGATCCAACCACCAATTATACTGCGCATTGGTCAATAGTAAAGATGTTCACCAACCACAACAGTTAGTAAACATTATAGTTTCAAAATTTTAAAGGTTTAAGTTCGAATAACAGTTTAAGTAAACAGCGGAAGCATAAACTAAACGGTTTCAAAACAAAGTTCATGGTTCAAATTTATTTAGAACCCAACACATGGGCTAGACAGCCACTACACATTCCCAAGCTGCAAGCTCCTGAGTCACTGGGTACCTGCAAAGCATGCAGTAGGGTATCAACAAAAATGTTGGCGAGTTCACTGGTTTTCCAGTTTTAATTACCAAAAACTTGTTTCACCAGTTAATTTATCCGTTTATACATGCGATGGGGAGCTACCCCATAAGTAAGCGACTAACTGTTTTTCCAATACCGAATACTTACTTAACCGTACGTTTCCGTAGTGCCCCGTTTGTCAATGTTCTATCATCATTGACGGTTTGCCAGAGTACATTAGTTCACTCCCGTTCCCAGTAACAAGGGTCGGGGTGAGGCTGGTTACACCTAAATAGCGCTATTAACTAATAACCCGTTCGCCAGGCCCCGACGACTAATCGGTATTAAATGGTAGGGACTTAAGTGATAGAGTTCCGTTTAGTGTTGCTTGTTGCATTACCGTATAAACAATAATTAACTAAGAGTTCCCACTTAAGGGGAAGAAAGTAGGTTTGTATCCCTTACGAGGGGATAGCGTTGTTTTAAGTCTTCGTTTCCCAAAACCACCGGGAACACATGCTTTAATAGTTGTGAACTCACCTTGGGTTGCTCGGCAGTTTAGTTTACTTGGTCAAACACGTTGGTCACCACGTCCTAACATGGTTACCAGTATCGGTCAGGTTCGGATACAAGTAATCACGTATACCTTACACGTATCTAACACATAGCACGCTTAACATATAATTATCCAGCAAGTTATCGAGCCTGTTTCAATACGTAAGCAGTTAAACAGTAACCGTCCTCACCTAACATACAATTCATAAGTGTTATTGGGCCTATCCTATCATTCTAACAGTTAACAGCATCACAGAGTCTAAATAAAACGGTATGCACAGTCCACACACTTTCGGCCCAATAACGGAGACAAGCAGCCCATTCGAGCCAAGGTGGTCTCGACTCGAGAACGTGCGGTCTCGAGTCGCAACCATGAGTTCTCGAGTAATGCCGACATGAGTCGCAACCTCGGAGGTCTCGAGTCCAGTCTTGACTCGAGATCAAGAAGTCTCGAGTCGAGACCTTACCGGTCCCGAGTCCTGAAGTCTGCCTTGATTGAGTTGTTTGGTCAAGGTCTCGAGTCGCAATTGCTGTGGTCTCGAGTTGTCACGAGTTGGTCTCGAGTCGCAACCGGGGGTCTCGACTCGCAACCCCGGATACGTGCACATGAAGTTCTTCTAGAACCTCTGATGTACTAACCAATAGAATTGCAATTTCATGTAATTGTGTACTAACCAATAGGATTTCATAAACATGTTTTATTGTCTAATTCTATTTCAACATGGATCAAACACAGCATATTCAAATATTCATAACACATTCAAACTTGTTCATCATTAGGGTTTTCATCCTTCACCCTCATGTTCATCCTACATAATCATGCATTCTATGGACCAGAATTCATAACACATAACTAGATGTCAAGATCATCTTGTAAACTACCATTAAGCAAAACATTTGTTCTATAACCTCTTAACATAAATCGGATTATCATAAACAATCCTAACCATCATGCTTTTATCATATAGCAAGACATTATCATACAACATTCATACTTTTCACAAAAGAGAGCATTGTTCATCTTAGACATTTGAAACCAAGCATGTACATTATTCATCAAGCACACACACCTTTATCCAATATTTTCATTTGTTTTGCAAAGGGAACTAGATTAAAAACATGAAACTAACCGGTTAGAGATTAAGAGTGTGAAGGTGAGTAGACTTGATGAAAGGGAATCCTTAAGCGAAGAACACGAGCCGATCCAAGGGCCTTTGATGCTTCTTTGTTTGAATCCGAGATGAGGATGTGGTTTTGTGAGGGTTTTCTAGAGAGAGAGGATAAGAGAGGGAGAGTGTGAGTGAGAGGATGTTTAGGAATCTTGGGAGAGTGATTGTTGTCCAAAAGAGGTAAGTCGGCTAATGCAAGGATTTTATACTCTCCCGAGTAAGTGCAGCCTAAGGTATTTCGAGTGGGCTTGAGGAGGGGTGCAGCCCAATCGGCCCAATTGGTTTAGTTCACTCGAGACCGAGTAGTCTCGAGTTGTGATTTCGGTTTACGAGTAAATAAATATATATATACATATATATTACATACACGTTATCAACACATAGCACATCAAAATAAGTCACACCTTTCAATTAATAATAGTACGTACACGAAATACTGAACTAGAAGGTTGTTCGGAAAAATCCAGAGTGTCACATTATCCCCAAGTTTTAAGAACTTTCGTCCCGAAAGTTAAAGCAGTCACTGTCAAGCTAGTTATGAGTAAGAGTGTTTTCGACGGGGTGTCACATCGTCCCCCCGTTAGTTTGGAATTTCGTCCTGAAAATTCGGTTGTAGCTTCAGTGCTGGGAGTTTCATTTGGGAACAATTGGGGATACTTGTGCTTCATCTGCTCTTCCCGCTCCCAGGTAAACTCTGGGCCACGGCGCGAGTTCCAACGAACTCGTACGAGAGGTATCTGGCTACGTTTGAGGGTTTTGATCTCTCGATCCGTGATCTCAATCGGTTCCTCAGTAAAGTGTAGCTGTTCGTCAATAGTGAGTTCCTTGAAAGGAATGATGAGTGTTTCATCTGACAGACACTTCTTCAGATTAGACACGTGAAAAGACGTTGTGCACAGCACTCAGTTCTTCAGGCAGATTCAATCTGTAAGCGACCTTACCGATCTTTTCGGTAATTTCGAATGGTCCGACATATCGCGGATTAAGCTTGCCCCGTTTTCCAAAACGAACCACACCCTTCCAGGGTGAGACTTTAAGTAGAGCCCGGTCACCAACCTGGAACTCTAGTTGTTTCCTATCCTTATCAGCGTAACTCTTCTGACGGTCACGAGCTGCCGCCATGCGTTGCCTAATCTGGGCAATCTTTTTTGTAGGGTCTACCACAAGTTCTGGACCTGTGATCTGGCTGTCACCAACTTCCGCCCAGCAGAGAGGCGATCGGCATTTACGACCGTACAATGCCTCAAAGGGTGCTGCCTGAATGCTGGTGTGGTAGCTGTTGTTGTAGGAGAATTCCACTAGCGGTAGGTGCTTCTCCCAATTCTTGCCAAAATCGATCACACATGCCCTAAGCATGTCTTCAAGGGTTTGGATGGTGCGTTCAGATTGCCCATCTGTTTGCGGATGATAAGCGGTGCTCATGTCTAATCGTGAGCCAAATGATTTGTGCATAGCTTGCCACAATTCAGAAGTAAAACGCGCGTCTCGATCGGAAATAATAGAGGTTGGCACTCCGTGCTTCGAAACCACTTCCTTTAAGTATGCTTCAGCTAAGGTAGAGAACTTGTCTGTTTCTTTAATAGCCAAAAAGTGTGCAGACTTAGTTAATCTGTCCACTATCACCCAAATGGTGTCATTTCCGCGTTGAGACCTAGGCAGGCCAGTAACAAAATCCATGGAAATTTGCTCCCATTTCCATTGCGGAATCTCTGGTTGTTGGAGTAGGCCCGATGGTTTCTGATACTCAGCCTTGACTCTTGCACAAGTTAAACATTTTCTGACATAGATTGCTGTGTGGGCTTTCATGCTAGGCCACCAGTTGTAGTTTTTAAGTCGTGGTACATCTTATCCGAACCAGGATGTACTGAGTAACGGGACTTATGGGCTTCATCCATTACAAGCTCACGTAAATTCCCATAAAGTGGGACCCATATACGCCCGTTTACGTAGTAGGCACCATCTTCTTTTTGTTCTAGCCGTTTCCTTGATCCTCGCAGGGACTCAGCCGTGACGTTTTCGGCTTTCAATGCTTTGACCTGAGCGTTTCGGATTTGCTTAGGGAGGTTCGAGTGGATGGTGAGCTGTAAGGCACGAACACGCTTAGGTTTGGTTTCCTTTCTGCTGAGGGCATCGGCTACCACATTAGCCTTGCCTGGATGATATTTAATCGCACACTCATAGTCATTTAGGAGTTCGACCCATCGGCGTTGCCGCATATTCAACTCCTTTTGTTCCATTATGTGCTGGAGACTCTTGTGATCGGTGTAAATTGTGCACTTGGTACCGTACAAGTAATGTCTCCAAATTTTGAGTGCGAAAACCACAGCTCTGAATTCTAAGTCATGTGTCGTGTAGTTCCGTTCATGGATCTTGAGTTGTCGCGAAGCGTAAGCAATAACCTTCTCGCGTTGCATCAACACACAACCAAGTCCTTGAATAGAAGCGTCACAGTAAACAACAAAGTCATCGGTACCTTCAGGTAAGGAAAGAATAGGAGCACTACAGAGGTTCTTCTTTAGTTCCTGAAAGGCAGATTCCTAAGCACCACTCCATTTGTAAGTAACGCCTTTCTGGGTGAGGGCCGTAAGTGGTTGAGCGATCTTAGAAAATCCCTTGATGAATCTTCGGTAGTATCCTGCCAACCCCAAGAATTGGCGAACTTCGGTCGGAGTCTTAGGTATGGGCCAATTCTTAATGGATTCGATCTTAGCGGGGTCGACATGAATCCCATCCTGATTGACCGTGTGCCCAAGGAAATGGACTTCTCTAAGCCAGAAATCACATTTCGAGAATTTGGCGTACAGTTGCTCATTGCGAAGGAGTTCGAGAATAAGGCGCAGGTGTCGTTCATGCTCTTCTTGACTCTTCGAGTAGATAAGGACGTCGTCAATAAACACAATTACGAACTTGTCAAGGTAGGGTTTGCACACTCGGTTCATGAGATCCATGAAGATCGCAGGCGTGTTGGTCATTCCGAAAGGAATAACAAGGAATTCGTAGTGACCATAGCGGGTTCTGAAAGCAGTCTTAGAGATGTCCTCATCTCGGACTCTCAGCTGGTGATAGCCCGATCGCAGATCGATCTTGGAATAATAGCTCGACCCTTGCAGCTGGTCGAACAGATCGTCTATACGGGGAAGTGGATAACGATTCTTGATGGTAACCTTGTTCAGTTCGCGGTAATCAATGCACATTCGGAATGTGCCATCCTTCTTTTTGACAAAGAGCACTGGGGCTCCCCAGGGTGACGAGCTAGGACGGATGAAACCTTTGTCCAAAAGTTCTTGTAGTTGAGTAGAAAGTTCCTTGAGTTCTGCGGGAGCTAGTCGGTAAGGTGCACGAGCTATAGGTGCTGCTCCGGGAGCTAGCTCGATTTGAAATTCGACCTGACGGTGAGGAGGGAGTCTAGGTAGTTCTTCAGGAAATACCTCAGGATAGTCGCGTACAACTAGAAAATCTTCAATCCTGTTTTCCCTTTTCTGCGTGTCGGCAACAAGTGCTAAGATAGCGGTGTGCCCCTTTCGTGAACACTTCTGGGCTTTTAAGACTGAAATGATGCCTGTGACTTCTTCGCTCTTGTCACCTTGGACAATAAGGGGTTTGCCAGGAGGACGGGGAATACGAACAGCTTTCTCTTGGCAGAGGATTTCAGCTCGATGCTTGGATAACCAATCCATACCAATGACGACGTCGAAGCTTCCGAGAGTGATGGGGAAAAGATCGATACGGAAGGTCTGACCAGACAACTCTAATTTGCAATTATGAATGACGTGTGAGGCCTCGAGGTTTCTGCCATTAGCTATTTCAACGATGTGCTTAGAGCTTAGCGGCGTAAGAGTGGACTTAAGCTTCTTACTAATACGTAGGGATACATAACTAGCATCTGCTCCGGAATTAAATAATATGGAAACATAACGATCATTAAGTAGGAACTTACCCGCCACCACGTTGGGGTCGTTCCTTGCTTCAGCAGCCCCAATCACGAATGCACTTGCATTGTTTCCAGCTCCCTGGTTGTTGTTGTTGTTTCCAGCACCTTGATTATTGTTGTTGCGATTCTGGTTCAGTTGAGGGCAATCCTTTCGCATGTGCGCTATTGCCCCACACTTGTAGCATTCACGGTTGTTTCCTTGCTGCTGCTGTTGCTGTGGTTGATGCTGATTCTGCCTAGCTGGAAACTGACTCCTACAGTCTTTGGCTTCATGCCCCATTTTGTTGCATCGCTGACATTGACTTCTGCCACATGGCCCACTGTGGTGTCGGTTACATTTGTTGCACTTGGGGTGGTTTCCTCGATAGCCACCCTGTTGTTGAGGGCCCTTGTTGCTTTCAGTCTTCCTTTGTTGAACTGGGGCCTGAGTGGGGTTAGCATCCTTACCCTGATTTCCATCCCACTTTTGTTTGTTATCGCTAGAAGTTCCGGCAGTAGCACTGATCCTTTTGGGCAGCTTGCCCTCCTCCACAGCCTGATTGGTGAGTTTGTGAGCAAGACGGACCACAGGCTGTATGGTATTGAGGTTGGCTGAGGTTACATGGCTCCGGATTTCTGGGACCAAACCTTTGATGTACAATTCGATCCTTCGATACATAGGTCGGGACATGTTTGGGCAAAGTGCAGCATAGTCGTTGGACTGCTTGGTGTAGGTCTCAATCTCCGATCCAACCATCTTGAGCTCATAGTATTCGTTTTCAAGTTTGTGGATGTCATCCCTGTGACAATACTCCTATTTGATCATGTCCTTGAAATCTTCCCATGCAGTAGCATTAGCAGTTTCCAGACCAAGCATCTGAATCTGCGCCTTCCACCATGATAGTGTGTTTCCTTCAAGCGTACCAGTCGCGAACTTTACCCAGTTAGCAGGGGGACACTCGCAGACAGCAAAGACAGCTTCGGCCTTTTCAATCCAGTGCAGAAGGCCTATGGCACCCTCAGTGCCGTTGAAAGGGAGAGGCTTGCCATCCATGAAGGTTTTGAAAGTACAAACACGTGGCTACGCAGGCGCAGGCTGACCTGTCGTGAGAAGTGAAGCGAATAGGCTTAGGGGTGAAAAGACGATGTGGGGGTAGGATCTAAACATCCTAAAGTAACGAGTTTACCTCCAGGGTGAGCTGCGAAAGCTGCAGCCACCGTGTTGAGCAAGTTAGTGAACTGGGCCTGAGACATGTTAACGTTTCCTCTTCCGCGTCCACTCATAGTCTTCATAGACAGAAAACACAGTGTGAGTGTGATGTCGTAATGTAGCGAGAATGAGATAGAAGAGGGATGTGTATCTATCTGATTAGGCACACTAGTACGTATAGTAGAACAACAACATAAAGTAAACAAGCAAGTAAACACAAGTCTGAGCTATGAGGTCTAATAAGCATTGGAAGTTAGTGGGTATGATTTCCAGGTAAGTGGTAATTAAGAAAGGGAAGAGCAATGATGGTTGGATCAAAATTCATCACCCTATTTAACATTTTAACCTCAACATAGCGTTGAGACTCACAAACCGAAGGCAACCTTTGATTATTTTGAGGTTAGTTTTTTTTAATTTTTATTTAAATTACGGTGGTGGTTTTGTTGATTTAAATCCGTATGATGCTTGAAATTTTGTTATTATTTAGTTGGTAAAATGTTTGAAATCGACAAAACTGACACCCATCGGAGGTTTGATGTTCATTACCACATGTTGACTTTTATAAGAAAGTCAAATAGTAGTTTTAAATCTGATCAAACCCTTAATTGAATCAGATACATATATCATCATTCATCAGGTCTCAAAACCAACTTATAAAGTTAATTGTAAAAGTATCCAAGTACTCAAAATTTCATGGCTTTTAAGAGACACGTGAGGTGTTTGTTTCAACAAAACCAACTTGTAAAGTTAATTGTAAAAGTATCTAACTACTCAAAGTGTAATCATTTTGTTATATATAACTAAATTAGCTTTCTTTTTTTAAGGCGGCATTTCATTGAACGACTAGCAAGAAACTAGAAGACCCTAAAAACAACAACCAACAAGAAAGAAACAACACTACATTACAAGAAATCAAAATTGCCCCAATTACCTTCATCTAAGCCTTCAATCTTTGCCGTACATTCATTATATTTCAAAACAGGAATATCAACAATAATATAATATATATTATAATAACAATAATATTCAAACTGTATCAATTACATGCTAAATCCATCAGTTTAGATGATTCTCATTTTTGTCGTACATTCATTATATTTCAATTGTCTCTTGACGATGATGACGGGGTAGCTCAAGCCTCAATAAAATGACTAAGAATACATAATAGCTTGAAGGGTTAAAAGGTTAAAGGGTTTAAAACCCGGGAACTAAGGTGAACAACAAAAAGAACGTGAACAGTAATCAGTCACTTCACTGATTGCTTAAACAACTATCCCACAGCCGCAAAAGCAAAGCATGTGCACAGGGAGTCCTCTTTTATCCGCAGGTCCAAACGTTTCAACCCCTAAAAGGGTAAGTCCCCCACTACAAGCCGGATTCACTAGTCAAAGGTTTCTCCTTTGAGAAACCTCTTTCCCTATAAATGACACTTCATTGAATACATTTCAAACATTCTGGATCAGCTCTTGTCACACCCCCAAAATCCACATGCGGAGTACCACCGCATGGAGGCGTGACTGACAAGGATCCAGCCACCAATTATACTGCGCATTGGTCAATAGTAAAGATGTTCACCAACCACAACAGTTAGTAAACATTATTGTTTCGAAATTTTAAAGGTTTAAGTTCGAATAACAGTTTAAGTAAACAGCGGAAGCATAAACTAAACGGTTTCAAAAAAAATTTCATGGTTCAAATTTATTTAGAACCCAACACATGGGCTAGACAGCCACTACACATTCCCAAGCTGCAAGCTCCTGAGTCACTGGGTACCTGCAAAGCATGCAGTAGGGTATCAACAAAAATGTTGGCGAGTTCACGGGTTTTCCAGTTTTAATTACCAAAAACTTGTTTCACCAGTTAATTTATCCGTTTATACATGCGATGGGGAGCTACCCCATAAGTAAGCGACTAAACTGTTTTTCCAATACCGAATACTTACTTAACCGTACGTTTCCGTAGTGCCCCGTTTGTCAATGTTCTATCATCATTGACGGTTTGCCAGAGTACATTAGTTCACTCCCGTTCCCAGTAACAAGGGTCGGGGTGAGGCTGGTTACACCTAAATAGCGCTATTAACTAATAACCCGTTCGCCAGGCCCCGACGACTAATCGGTATTAAATGGTAGGGACTTAAGTGATAGAGTTCCGTTTAGTGTTGCTTGTTGCATTACCGTATAAACAATAATTAACTAAGAGTTCCCACTTAAGGGGAAGAAAGTAGGTTTGTATCCCTTACGAGGGGATAGCGTTGTTTTAAGTCTTCGTTTCCCAAAACCACCGGGAACACATGCTTTAATAGTTGTGAACTCACCTTGGGTTGCTCGGCAGTTTAGTTTACTTGGTCAAACACGTTGGTCACCACGTCCTAACATGGTTACCAGTATCGGTCAGGTTCGGATACAAGTAATCACGTATACCTTACACGTATCTAACACATAGCACGCTTAACATATAATTATCCAGCAAGTTATCGAGCCTGTTTCAATACGTAAGCAGTTAAACAGTAACCGTCCTCACCTAACATACAATTCATAAGTGTTATTGGGCCTATCCTATCATTCTAACAGTTAACAGCATCACAGAGTCTAAATAAAACGGTATGCACAGTCCACACACTTTCGGCCCAATAACGGAGACAAGCAGCCCATTCGAGACAAGGTGGTCTCGACTCGAGAACGTGCGGTCTCGAGTCGCAACCATGAGTTCTCGAGTAATGCCGACATGAGTCGCAACCTCGGAGGTCTCGAGTCCAGTCTTGACTCGAGATCAAGAAGTCTCGAGTCGAGACCTTACCGGTCCCGAGTCCTTGAAGTCTGCCTTGATTGAGTTGTTTGGTCAAGGTCTCGAGTCGCAATTGCTGTGGTCTCGCAACCGGGGGTCTCGACTCGCAACCCCGGATACGTGCACATGAAGTTCTTCTAGAACCTCTGATGTACTAACCAATAGAATTGCAATTTCATGTAATTGTGTACTAACCAATAGGATTTCATAAACATGTTTTATTGTCTAATTCTATTTCAACATGGATCAAACACAGCATATTCAAATATTCATAACACATTCAAACTTGTTCATCATTAGGGTTTTCATCCTTCACCCTCATGTTCATCCTACATAATCATGCATTCTATGGACCAGAATTCATAACACATAACTAGATGTCAAGATCATCTTGTAAACTACCATTAAGCAAAACATTTGTTCTATAACCTCTTAACATAAATCGGATTATCATAAACAATCCTAACCATCATGCTTTTATCATTTAGCAAGAGATTATCATACAACATTCATACTTTTCACAAAAGAGAGCATTGTTCATCTTAGACATTTGAAACCAAGCATGTACATTATTCATCAAGCACACACACCTTTATCCAATATTTTCATTTGTTTTGAAAAGGGAACTAGATTAAAAACATGAAACTAACCGGTTAGAGATTAAGAGTGTGAAGGTGAGTAGACTTGATGAAAGGGAATCCTTAAGCGAAGAACACGAGCCGATCCAAGGGCCTTTGATGCTTCTTCGTTTGAATCCGAGATGAGGATGTGGTTTTGTGAGGGTTTTCTAGAGAGAGAGAGGATAAGAGAGGGAGAGTGTGAGTGAGAGGATGTTTAGGAATCTTGGGAGAGTGATTGTTGTCCAAAAGAGGTAAGTCGGCTAATGCAAGGATTTTATACTCTCCCTAGTAAGTGCAGCCTAAGGTATTTCGAGTGGGCTTGAGGAGGGGTGCAACCCAATCGGCCCACTTGGTTTAGTTCACTCGAGACCGAGTAGTCTCGAGTTGTGATTTCGGTTTATGAGTAAATATATATATATATATATATATACATATATATTACATACACGTTATCAACACATAGCACATCAAAATAAGTCACACCTTTCAATTAATAATAGTACGTACACGAAATACTGAACTAGAAGGTTGTTCGGAAAAATCCAGAGTGTCACATTATCCCCAAGTTTTAAGAACTTTCGTCCCGAAAGTTAAAGCAGCCACTGTCAAGCTAGTTATGAGTGAGAGTGTTTCGACGGGGTGTCACAGCTCAGATCTCTTTGGATCTCTGATCTTCCTTCTTGTCTCTCGAGAACTTGTTTTACACAAGTCTCTCTTCTTCATTCCAACACACACAATTTACTTTCTCTTGCATCCAAGGCTGAACATCCTTCAGTCGAGGATCCTAAGTAAATAGCAAACATAACTAGTGAACCTCTCTCCACGTCTTGCAAACGTGGGGACACCCCGCGACCTGCGTTAAGCAAACTTCAACCCTTGAAGCCTTTTGCCTAACTAGTCCGATCGCTACCTCAGGTCTCATTCTCTTGGTAACAACAAGTTGGCGCCCACCATGGGGCTACGCCAGTCATTTCTCTCAGAAGAAGACCAGTAGTGTTGCTCCATTCTTCCCGAAATCGTCTACCCCTACGTACCTCTACCCCTAAAACTAGCCACACTCTGGTGGCTATACCGACTTCCTTCTCAACACCGGGAAGCACTCCAACTGGAGCAACGTACCCCGAGTTTCTCACCTTCTAAACACCGACCCTGTCTCATTCAGGAGTTCCATCTTCTAATGTCGGTGCTTCCAACACCCCCTCACATATTGACCTTACCCCTGAAGGGGTCGCTAATAACTTCTTAGAGTTGAGGTCTCTCCTTAACCAATTCGTGAGCAGGTAAAGAGACAAAGGGGTGAGAATTCGGCTAGATTATGACTAGCCAGAGCCATCGTTATCTCCTGGACCTCTTGTTCTTCCTTTTACAAGCTCACAACCAACCGTGTCCAGGAATGAAGCTGGTCCCAGCCATCTACCTCCAAATCCCAGTCCGTATACATACACAAAGCCAGACCCAACATCCTTTCCTCTATTTTCTTCTCAGCCAGTTGCAACCGGTGCTCCATTGGGGCAAGAGCTAACTTTAGATCAGCTATTACAATCTCCTGTTGCAAGCGTTCCACCCCCAGTAACAACCACATGGGAGCAAGCTTTGTCCGTTCTCCATTTGGCACGAAGATCCGTCATGAGTGCTCCCTTAGGAGTAAACTGTATAGCTGCACCCGGAAGCATTCAAGGCTTCAACCTCATGCCACAGATGATGGCTCAAATGATGGCAATTTTCCCTTGGCAGCACTTCATTAATCAAGTGCTGGCCACCCAAGGGAACACCAACAACAACACGGGTGCAAGGATGGAATAGGATCTGGCCAAACCATACAAACCAAGCAACTGGTCATTCTTTTCTCAGCAAATTGCTGATTATGACTTCCAAACCAGGATAAAGATGCCCCCCACATACGAACCTACGATGGAACGGAGGATCCGGAAGATCATCTTCAGATCTTTATGGGGGCAGCAAGAATAGAAAAATGTTCCAACGCCGAGTGTTGCTTAATGTTCATGCAAACCCTCGTTGGGTCTGCCAGGATCTAGTTCAATGACTTGCCAGCTCGAAGCATTCGAACCTCCGATGATCTAAGCAAGGGTTTCTTGGCTAATTCCTCACAACAAAGGAGATATGTGAAGGATGCCGCTGTAATCTTCTAGATCAAATAAAAAGATGATGAAAGCCTCAGGGATTTCATCGAGAGGTACAAAAAGAAGGGTTTAACATATATTGGAGCCGATGAGAAGATGAGGGTTGCAGGCTTCATGAATGCAATCACCTCTAAATACCTTACCAGGGACTTCAACAAGTGCCTACCCAAAACCTTGGAAGAAGCCCTCGAAAGGGGTGAGGCTCATATCAGGGGGGAAGAAGCGGTTGATATTAAGGAGCAAAGAAAGAGGGGTCCTAGCTGGAGATACAATAGCCCCAGCCGAAAAAGAGGCAACTATGGTTCTTATGATAGGCGCCCTCGAAGCTCAGACCCTCGAAGGTCTGAAGGTCGGAACCCTTCTAGCAGGGACAAGGCCGTAAACTTCACAACCCTGACCAAGAATCCTCAAGAAATACTTGCTAACGAAGAAGTCAAGCATAGCTTCCGACCACCAAGACCCCTGCCCAAGAGCAAAAGAAATGAAAATTCCACCCAATTTTGTGAATTCCATGAAGAGAAGGGCCATCATACCAATGATTGTTTTCAACTCAAAAAAGAATCAAAGAAGCAGTCAAGTCTACAGAACTTGCTCACCTGGTCAAGGGGGTAAAAGATAAGATGGGTGATGGAAAAAACAAAGAAGTGAACATGGTGAATGTCACCGAAGGAACTCCTACCAAGCGGCAACGCTTGGAAGCTTGGGAGCTTCAATGCTTGTGCTTCCTACCCCCAAAAAAGTGGCTCCATTCAAACCCTTTGTTAGTCGAAGCCACTGTGGGGACATTGAAAATAAGCAAAGCATACATTGACACAGGTGCAACAACGAAAATAATGTTCGAAAAATACTTCAACCGACTCAGTGACCAGTAGCGTTCAAGGCTTCAACCTGCTGAGTCATCCATCAAAGGCATAGCTGACATCCCCATCAATATGCCTTTCTCCTATGACGTTATCATAGGAAGGCCAGGTCAAAGTGAATTTAGCATGGCTGTCTCTGTCGGCCAAGACCTTGTAAAGTTCCCTACCAAAAAAGGAATAGCAACCCTTCAACCAACCTACGAAGCCTTCATGGTTGAAGGAGAAAGCTCAGGAAAAATCGAAAGTGAAGAGCAACGTTGGGCCATTAACCCTAACTATCATGAACAAAGGATAAGGGTTAACACCAACCTCACTCAAGAAACTCTTTCATACCTCAAGAAATTGCTAGTCCATAACATGGACATCTTTGCATGGTATCCTGCTGACATGGCCGGCATCCCTAGGGATGTTGCCGAACATGAACTCAAAATTCCACCAAATGTGAAGCCCATTGTCCAACAAAAAAGGAGCCTTGCCCCTAATCGAAGCGAAGCTGCATTCAAAGAGGTTGAAGGGTTGGTACAGGCTGGCATAATCCGAGAGGTTAAGTACCACTCTTGGATAGCAAACCCTGTCATGGTTAAGAAGCCGATGGATCGTGGAGAATGTGTATCGATTTCAAAGACCTGAATAAGGCTTGTCCAAAGGATTGTTACCCCTGCCTTAAATCGATCTCAAGTTAGACTTGCTTACAGGGTTCCTTTTCAAGTGCTTCCTTGATGCATATAAAGGTTACCACCGAATTCAAATGAAAAAAAAGGATGAGGAGAAAACGGCCTTCCATACCGACAAAGGTATTTTTTGCTATCAAAAGATGCCTTTTATCCTGAAAAATGCAGGTGCAACTTATCAACGATTGGTTGACAAAGCATTTGTTGAGAAAATCGGAAAGAACATGGAAGCTTATGTGGATGACCTGGTAATTAGAAGCAAAACTGAAGGTCAAATGCTTGACGACATTCAAGAAACATTTCGGAACCTTAGAAAGATAAACATGAAGCTAAATCCGGTAAAATGCTCGTTTGGGTTCGAAGAAGGCAAGTTCCTGGGGCACATAGTTGGCAAACAAAGTATAAAGGCTAATCCCAACAAGGTTAAGGCCATCCTGGAAACAAGGTCCCCACAAAGTAAAAAAGAGGTTGAAAGCTTGAACGGTAAGTTGGCAGCCTTGAAGCGTTTTACCTCCGAGCTGGCAGAAAAGTCCCTTCCTTTTTTCAAAACCCTTCAAGGGTGCACAAACAAGAGGGACTTCAAGTGGACAGAAGAAGCGAAGGATGCCTTCAACCAAATGAAGCAGCACCTGGCTTCACTACCAAACATTGCAGCACCTGAAACAGGGGAGTTGATCTCTGTCTATCTATCAATCGCCGAAGAAGCAATCAGTGCAGTCCTTACCATCGAAAGAAACAAGGCTCAGGTACCTGTTTACTTCTTTAGTAAGATATAAAATTGGCAGAAACCAAGTACCCTCCACTTGAAAAACTTTCTTTTGCACTAGTCAAAACAGCCAGAAGGCTTCAGAGATACTTCTAAGCACATCCCATACAAGTGGTCACGGACCAACCAATCAAAAATGTGCTTGAAAAACCCGAAACTTCTGGACGTTTAGCCAAATGGGCTATGGAACTAGGTGAACATAATATCACCTACATCCCAAGAAAAGCTGTAAAAGCCCAAATCTTGGCTGACTTCATTTTGGAAGTACCCAAAGAAACAATAACGGAAGTTAATACAGCCTCCACTGAACCCTCCAACCCCCATACCTGGAAGCTCTTTAACGATGGAGCTTCCAACGTTGAAGGGTCAGGAGCAGGGCTAGTTCTAATTGATCCAAATGAATTGTAGTTCACGTATGCTCTTCGCCTTGAATTTCAGACTACAAACAACGAAGCTGAGTATGAAGCATTGATTGCTGGGCTCAAGCTTGCAAGAAAAATGGGTGTCAAAAAGCTTCAAGTCTTCACAAACTCATTGCTTGTTTCAAACCAAGTAAGTGATAACCACATGGCCAAAGAACCAAACATGAAGAAATACCGTGAAAAAGCCAAAGAACTCATGAATTCATTCGAAGCATGCACAATCAAACAAGTCCCAAGATCACAAAACAAAACGGCTGATGCTTTAAGCAAACTTGCTTCATTGACCTTTGCTCATCTCACAAAAAAGGTATTGGTTGAAGTGTTGAAGCAGTCATCGCTTCAAGAGCTCGAGTACAAGATGTCATCACCGAAGAAGGCACAAATTGGATGACCCCGTTGATCAAATTCCTCACAAGTGGTGAACTACCAAAGGATCAAGTAGAAGCTGAAAGGGTTCGAATAAAATCAAGACAATATGTGTTGCAAGAAAATATCGTACACAAAAAGGGTATCTTGCACCATTGCTTCGCTGTGTTGGTCCGAAACAAAGTCAATACTTGATCAAGGAAGTTCATGAAGGAATTTGTGGAGCTCATTTTGGCCCAAGGTCAGTAGTTTCAAAATTGATGAACCTTAGATATTTTTGGCCCACCATGCATTGAGATGCAACCGAGCAATGGAAAAAGTGTGAAGTCTGTCAAATACATGCTCCAGTGCCAAAAAACACAAAGCATGATTTGGTTCCCATCTCATCTGCTTGGCCATTCCACAAATGGGGAATGGACATCGTTGGACAATTCCCCCCGGCCAAAGGAGGAGTCAAATTCCTCCTAGTAGCGGTTGACTACTTCACCAAATGGCCGGAAGTGAAGCCACTGGCAAAGATAACAGGAAAGCAAGTAATTGATTTCGTATGGGAAATCATCATTTGCAGATTTGGGCTACCGGGAGTATTAGTCACGGACAATGGTAAGCAGTTTGCTGAGAAGCCTTTCAGCACATGGTGCAAAGAATTACGAATACCACAAGTCTTCAGCTCAGTAGCCTACCCTCAATCGAATGGCCAGGTTGAAAGAACAAATTGTAGCATTGTTGAGGGCATCAAAATACGATTGGGAAAACGTGACACCAATTGGCTTGAAGAACTCCCAAACGTGTTATGGGCAATAAGAACCATCAAAAAAACAAGTCACAAGAAAACACCTTATAGCATGGTGTTCGGATCTGAAGCTATAATCCCAGCAGAAATAGAAGTTACAACAAAGAGAACGTTCAACATTGATCTAGAAGCAAACAAGAAAGAGACGATGTTGAACTTGGAACTCCTAGAAGAAGCACGGGATCAAGCAGCCATTCAAGAAGCAAGGTATAAACAAAAGATGGAATCTTACTACAATGCCAGGGTTAAGCATGAACGATTCAAGCCTGGTGACCTAGTTCTCAGAAACAATGAGGTAAGCAAAAAGTAAAACCAAGGAAAACTTGGTCCCAAATGGGAAGGACCATATGCCATCCTCGAAGCTCACAAGGGAGGATCCTACAAACTAGCTGATTCAAATGGCAAAAAGTTTCCCAGGCATTGGAATGGAAAAACCTTAAAATGTTGCACGTTTAGAAAAACATGTGTTAGAAAAAGTGGCAAAGTGTTGTTTTTGTTCCTTTTTAATTTGCACACTTTGGTGAATGAACAACTAGGTTCTTGTTAAAACTTGTCTTTTTATCCTGTGATCAGGTTGAGAACATAGCAAAAAACTCCATGACAAGGGTCATGTAAGGGGATGAGCTCCCAGGCCACATCGCTCAATAGGTTCAAGGGTTGAATGAACCTATATAAGGGGTGAGTTCCTAAATCAATCTCCATGAGACTTATAAAATTTTCAAAAATAAACTAGTCTCATAGACGGGTCTAAACAGCCTTCACCAAATGTTCCTTAAGCCTTAGAAAACTTTCGAAAAAACAAATCATAACCAACAGGCTTATGAACCAAGATCAAACCAAGGAAAATGATAGATAGGATAAGTGCTATGTCTTCTTGTTAAAAATACCAAGGCTGAGTGACTGCAGCACTGAACCCTTCGTGGTATAAATAACATAAAGACAACACAAAACCAACAAAGACAATTCCATAAACATAAAGACAACTGAAGGGCAAAACAACAACACAACAATAAAAGGTTGTATGCAACTTGGAACCAAAAATAAACAGCAAAGCACCAAGTCACAAACATCAAGCAACAACTGGAAGCCTCGAAGGCTTCAAGCTACAAGTATCTAACCAAGCTGCCTTACAAAAATATACACCAACATAAAAAATTACAACACAAGGCAAGTAGTAGAAAGTTAATAGCATAACATAAGAAGCCTTAAAGGCCTCCAAAACCTACATAATGTTCAACAGTCACGATCAACAACCAAACCTTAGCGGTTTGTAAACATGCAAATTGTTCCAACAGCCACTAGGGCTAACAACCATCAACAGACTCGTGAAGTTTGAAACCAGCAATAAGGCCCAAATGTTTCCCATAGTTCAACAGTTTGGTGTAGACCTCCCCAAGGGCAGAGTTGAATTCACTAGAATGAAGGAGATAAGTGACAACCTGTTGAAAGCCTTGCTCAATGAGCCACTGGTTATCACCAGTAGCTTGAACAACTGAAGCCTTCAAACCTTCCTTTTCCTCATCAAAGGCTTTCTTTTGAACATCTAGAGCCTCCCTATCAGCCTTCAGCTTCAACTTATCTGCTTCAAAACTCTTCTTCAAGTCATTCATCTCAACCTCATGCCTCCTGGTCAACTCACCAAACTTCTTCACCCAAGCTTCCTCTTTTTTCGAAAACCCATCAACCTCCTTTTTTATCGCAGCCATGGAAGCCTTCGTTTTATCCTTCTTATTCGTAACCTCTTCATATTCCTGCATCCCTTTCGTAAAACGGGTAACACCCTCAGCCAACAGGGCAGAAAGGTTGCAAGAACTCAACATCAACCTTGAAATAAAATGATCACCCTCCATCTCTGATATAGCATCTCGGACACCAGGGGGAGCAAAATGGGCCAACACATCTGCACAAATGGCAGGATCCTTGAAACTGTCCCCAACTTTCACTCCCCAGTTGGGAACGTAAGCCTCTTTAGCACCACGCTCTTCCAAGCCTTCAACGCTTTTGCCTGATGAACCCTAGATAGTAGGCACAACACCCTTCTTAACCAATTTTTTTATTTTTCCCAGCAACCACCAACTCTTTTTCCTTTTCCTTCCCCACACCACCTTCAGAAACCTGCTCCGCGGATACTTCAATGTCATCACTAATATCATTAGCCTCTGAACAGAGAGTTGATCAGCACTTTTTAAACGACGGTTTGACCGACGGGTAGAAACCTTGGAAGCAGGAACTTTCATGAAACCCTTAACGTTTGGAACACTCACATAACCGGAACCTTCGAACCTATGCTCAGACCCCTAGCAACTGCATCTTCACCAGGTGTAGCCGCAACATCCTCAGACACGACATCACAAGTGTCATCGCTCTTCACAAAGTCAAGTGTAGACATAACTACGAAACAAACACAAATAAAGCGTTTAAACAAACAGGCAGTAGGAACATAATAACACAACAGAACAAACGCATACCCTGCCCATCTCTCATAAGCACTGGATCTCGATCAGGTTTGTCCCACAACTTACTAATGCCCAACAACACTAGTAAGGGCTCAGGAAAGGGATGAACCCTCGAAGGGCACTCCCTGATGGTTTCAAGAAAGCGAGTATTTATCTCAAGAGCAGAGGGTTCAGGTTCGTTAAGAACGACATCTGGATGTCTCTAAGCCATTTTAAAAGGAACAATCTCATCTGAAACCCAGAAAAACCGGTCCTTCCAAACACCAAGAGTGGAGACCATGGAAAAAACCAAACAGGTGTCAACTTGGGATGTTTCGAATGTGAACCAATCACCATTCTTGGCCAATCGGAAAAAGCGATGAAACGACAAAAGGATAGGGTCATACCCGGAAGCCCGACATAAAACCTCAAAATGTAGAACCCTAGCCAGACCCTGAGGGTGGATCTGGCCAAACGAAACATGGTAATATTCTAGAACATTCAACACAAAGTTCGAAAAAGGATGACGGATATTCAAAAATTCAAAATGGCGACAATACAAAGCAACAGAACCAGGAGGACACCGATCGATAGAAATATCACACCCCGGTGCAACCGGTTTAAATCTCAACCCAATGCCCCATTCTAAGCAAAAGGCTTCTACTTCTTCTTGGGTTCAACGCGAGAACGATTTCGCTAAATCCTTACGAGCACAAATGTGTGTAAAATGCAACATATAAATTAAATCAAATGAGGCTTAAAACTAACCCTTTTTTAGTACTAATGTTGGAAAAAGTATGCTTTTGTCTTCCTTTTGTATTTTCAGGACTAAATGAGCGCAATTGAACAAAAGGAATAAATATGCAGCAAAAACTAACATAAATACAAGAAAAGTAATAAACGTGGCATGTCCGACCCCTCGACAGCATCTTCCCAAGCAAAAACAAAGAAACAGAAGGCTGACCACGGCCACGTGCCCAGCGGACACGGGGGCGTGGCCAGGTGCCTGCAGAAAAGACAAAGTTGTAGAAGCTTCTATTCCTAGCACGGGGGCGTGCCCAGCTCAACACGGGCCGTGGTCAACGCTAAGATTCACAGAATCTAGCAAATCTTGATAGTACAGATACGCTTCTGCACACGGGGCCACGCCCAGTGAACACGGGGGCGTGTGTAGCCTAATACAGACAATTACAATTAATGAAGAAAGAGAAAGAGGATGGACACGGGGCCGTGTCCGGGCTTCTGTGCAGGCTATAAATAGGGGTGCTTGGTTCACTTCAAAGGCATCCCTTGGCAAACCACCTCTCTCCCACTTCACCACCACTCCACCACCACTACAACACCCACATCCACCACCATCATCCATCATCTATCTTAGAGTTTGTGTAGTAGTCTCGGGATCCAAGATTGATAGTAAGAGTTCTTGACAATCAAAGGCCATGTTTGCCTAAGTCTCTTACATCACTTGGTGAAGAGAAGCATTTAATGTAATACTTTTGATTTTTAATCTTTTTCGCACTTTTTATTTGGTTTTGTATTAATGACTTTAATAACTAGTTTCTTATGATGAATGTGAAACTTCCTTATCATTTGTCCGTGGTGTCTTGGCGTTATTTTACTGTCTATATAAAATAAAAGATTTTCACCATTCATATCTCTACGGTCTATATAGAGATATGTTGGCTACCTGGTTGGAGGTTAAGCGAATGGTTTGGTAAGGTTCTTGCCTTGTTCAGTGTATAGATCCTACAAGGACCTTGGTCAAGCTTACTAGGACCTCCTTCAATACCCACTAGTATTGGATGGCAGGGGTGCGAATAGCTTGATCCCCTCATATGTAAACTACTATTAAAACATTAACCTGGCTACTTGGGATTGTATCTTTGCTGACTCAATCCACTTAGCCGAGGGTAACGTCACCTTCAAAAGAGGGGCCTACCACATTACGCATTAATAACTTAATTAATTATCTTTCTATATTCCGACCCTTTGGGATTGTATCCTTGCTGACTCAAACCATTGGGTTGAGGGTAACGTCACCTTCAAAAGAGGAGCCTACTACTATAACTAAGATAATCTCTTAAAAAGTGCAAAAGTGCGAAAATCATCAAAGGTTACATTAAAAGCGAGTCGGATCCAAGTGATTCATCTTGACTATCTGTTTTTATTTTATTTTATTTTTCATCATTTTAGTTTTTATTTTCATGTTTAAAACATTTTCTAAAACTTTTAATTTGATAAGACGTTGAGGATAAACCGGTACTAAAAGCTCTTGTGTCCTTCGACGACCTCGGTATCTTACCAACGCTAAACTATGCTCACGATGGGTGCACTTGCCCATATGTGTGTTTAGTGTTAGTAGAATATCGTGTTTTATAAATTTAAAACTTGACAAAGTGTTAAAAAGGGATTAAAATATCAATAAAAATATATAACGCTACACACGCATCAAGTTTTTGGCGCCGTTGCCGGGGACACAAGGATTTTAAGAAAGTTAGGAATCAACGGCCTAATCGTTTTTCTTATTTTTCTGTTTTTTTAGGAGTTTTTCTAGATTTTTCAGCTTCTGCAGACTGCAGCACGGGGCCGTGCCCGCTGAACACGCCCCCGTGCCTAATCTTTGGTACTAGCAATCCTGGTTTAAGTTAGACAGTAGCTGAACACGGGGCCGTGCCCAGTGAACACGCCCCCGTGCCCAAGCTTCAGATACTGAAAACAGAATCGTAAGATCCCGACGGTTGGTAATTTCTGACACAAACATGAATGATACTGATCATTTTTACTTTCACTCCTCTTATGGTACGTGGTGTCAAATATGTGGCGGATCTCATGAAGATTTAAAATGTTATTTTTTAAATTTGTAACACCTCGCAAAAATCATGTCCAATACAATAAAGACGCGTGTCATGAACCTTAACCGTGTAATGAATTCGAGGGACTAAAGTTAACAAACAAAGAAAGTATATGTGTGGAAGGACTAAAAGCATCAACATGCCAAACTCGTACCTCTGAATGACCTCATAGGATGTTCGTATTCATGAATGAATAAATTGTCGGACGTAGAAAGTCGTTTGTGCTTAAAATATAGAATTTACAAAGCACAGGGGTTAAACGTGTCAACATGTAAAATATTACCTCTGAGTGACCTTTTAACGATCCCGAAGCATTGTATTATTTTATTTTATTTCCACGAATGTCGGATATTGATTTCATGGAGCTTCAATGCACATAAATGAATAAAGTGGTAATTCCAAGAAATAAGGATCAAATGTGTCCATGTTGCAATTAAAGACCTTTCGGGTGATCTCGTAACTAACCGGAAGCTTAAAGATGTTGTTTGATAATATAAATAAAAGATAAATCAAGTTATAAAGGACCAGGGGCTGAAAGTGCAATTTATGAAAGTTTGTAACCGGATTGGGGGGAGCCTCGCGGGGCGCGTAGACCTTCCTTGAAGTCTACGCGGGCTGCGACTGAGGCACCAGCAAAAAAAATGGCAGCTGCAGGTTGCAGCCTGTTCCACCGCCATTGCATGCTTGTTTTTTTATACCAGGGACTGTGTAACTAGTTTTTACTGCCCTAGGGACAACATCTGGTTACCTCCTAGGAACAGCTGCAATGATCTTAAGACATCCAATTTCCTATATAAGAGCCTTGGTTTTCATTTGTTCATGCACACTTAAAAATTTTCACTTCACAAATCACTCTCTGAAGCATCCTGGTATTCAAGGAAGCTTCCTCCAGTTGAATTTTGGTGCTAAGGACTATTGTAAGTGTTCTTAGCTTCTATAGTTAAGATTTCATTAGCTTAATGACCGAAAGTCAAAGATAACGTAATTACGCTTTGACTTTCTGATTAGTCACTAACGGTCCAGCCATTATTCGAATTGAAAGTGGCTATGTGTTGGTAATTATGTAGGTGTTAAACCCTTTAAAGAGCACCTTCTAATTATCACGTTATCTCAGTCAATTGTCGGGTCAAAGTTATGAACAAAAAGTCAAACGAGTCAGTTTTTACAAAATAATTCATAACTGATAATGCAGAAGTTATAGAACATATTTTAACACTTAAATAACTTGGTAAATAATATAAGAACATGTTTAGGCATGTTCAACCCGACAATTCTGAGTTTAGACTCGGTTCGCAACCGAAAGTCGCAAAAGTAGACTTTTGCTTTTACTTTCAGTTCTGACCCGATTTAGCTTAGTTTAGTTATGCCTTAGGGTTCCTTTGGGACCACATTACATGTTAGTTTAACCCTCTGAGATTATACTATATGGTTCCATAAAAATCTGATTCATTTGCATGTTCCCGTTAAATGCTTAAAAATGGACCATTATGCCCTTTTATCATTAAAACGAGATTTTTGAAAATGTGAGAGAACAAAAAGTTGTATTACTAATATATAAGTATGTCCTAAAAATTTGACATCCGTTTCTGGTCTGAAATAAGAGTTATGCACGGCATCGTAAAACCAAAGCTTTTTGTTAATTAAATGGCATTTTTGGCATAAATCATATTTAAACCCAATTTTTAACATCAAAATTGCTACCCACTGTTAAGATCTAATATTTAAGGATTTTTGGAAATTTTTGTCAAATTTTATACTGACCATAGCATAGAGTTCTAGCATAAATTCTGTAATTGACGATAATGCCCTTTTCGTTAATAAAATGAGTTTTACATATCATTTTGATACCAAACATTTTCCTACTGATTCTATATATTAAATAAATATTTTAGGCAGTTAAGACTGATCAAATTCTCAGATTTCCTTACAAATATCAAATATCGTCAAATACCGACTTTTACGCTTATTAAGCGCATAGTATGGTTTAAAACCATATTTAACGCTTAAGACTTGTTACCTACTGATTTTATAAATAAATTTTTATACTTTAACAGTAAGTATAAGCCTTGAACTTAGATTTCCAAATTTAACCTTAAAAGCATATGTGAAATGACCAAAATGCCCCTACGGTGCATAGTTTGGCCATAAATAACTAAACACACATATGTATGATATCTTGCTGATATAATAACATAAAATAAATAATTTTACATAATATTCTCAGGCCAAAACCTCAGATTGCTATTTAACTTCTTTTATAAACTTTAAAATGACCAAATTATCCTTATCGGGGGCTTAAATTGGTTTCAAATTCGTTTTGGGCATAATGGAAGATATCCTACTGATATCACAGCATATTTTAAGCATAATAACATATGGGACTTGTACATGACACTTTTGGTTACCCGTTATGCATATACGCGTTCAGTAAGGTTTATGTAACTAGTTTGCATAAACTAGCCGAAACGGGTCAAATCTTATCATATTTACTTCAAAATCCAAAATGTGTTTAGTTTAACCATTTTATACAAGTCTTCATACTTGTTGGGTCTAAATCACATTCTAATCCGGTCTTCGCTTAATCTTGCGTTTTGAACCGTAAACCTTTCATTAAAACTAACCGGTCTAAGTTTAAACTTAAATAAGACCCGTTAGGAATCTAATAGGTTATTAAAACCTTCGTTCCAGATTAGGAGCCCAGTAAAAGCTACTTGTACTTGCTGATTTGAAATACAACTGAGAATAAAAATTACATTTTAGCTCAGGTAAATACTTTTAACTTATTTTTCGTTATACGGGCTTGGGATACGGTATTATAATAATACCTCTTGGTCGGGTATGAAATTATTTAATCGGATTGTCATTAATAAATTTACATAACCTGTTTTAATTTGTTTTGTTTGATACAAAGCCTTTGGGGGGTTAATGACCGTGTCCTGAATATCCTCGGCTCATTCATTAGAAATGACCACGACTTAAGCACGGGGTGTAGGCATACACCTGACAGTTGCGTATGTAAAACGGTATCTCACTCGTGATGAAACTTCTTGTGGGCCTATACTAGTGGTGTGTCTATTAATCTTGTCCCGGCTCTTCTAACCGGGCCCTGAACGGACGTCAAACATTTATATCTGTATACAAGTTATTTTAATAATTGTCCCAAGTTATAAAATATTTTATGCCTTGTGCAACCAAACCAATTTTATAAATACTTTTGAAAAGAGTCAGTTAATTGTATTTACCAGTTTAAACTAACATATTTTTCAAAAATATTAAGTGCAGGTGCTACGCGTAATGGGCTGGAAACTCCTGGGTATTAAATAAAGAGTCTTGCAAGCTTTTAATACTTAAAGTCTGTTGAACAATATTTTCTTTCTGTTTTAGATCCGCCTGTGGATCCACTTACAACCGTTGTGTAATATTTTATTATACTTTCAATTCGGTTTGTATTGTTATTTTAGACTTCCGCTGTGCATTAAACTGTGATTATTTGACTACGATGATATCAACTACGTCACGATACTCTCCATCGGGCCCACCGGTAATACGTGGAAATATCGGGGTGTGACAAAATTACATTCCCCACTATATAGACCCATCGTTTTTGGAGGATCGTTGTGTGACCCAAACGAGTCGTTCAGAAAAGATCTCGTCCAATACGAAAGGCGGAAACAGACGTATCGGAGTTATTTCAGCTGATTTGCACTTAGATTCACTTTAATTGTCTCTTGTATTGATATCCGATCGTTTTACAATGCCGGAGACACTTCAGGAGAGCTTCGCTACCGGAAACCAAAACGTTACAAATGAAATGAACAAGTTCCCTATTTATAGAAGATCCGTTTCATGTGGAATGGACTCACATGAATTGGCCATTGCCAATTCGTACGAAATGGACACATCCCAGTTCGTGCGAAATGGACAACTTTCTCTAAAATGTTATTTTCTAGGCTACCGAGCTTTGTTCTTTCTAATCTATCTACAAGACTCGATACAAGACGAAGTCGACAGACATATGCACCAACAGACTCCCCCTTGGATGTTGACGAAGTCTTTAGTGTCGAGTCTTTAGTATGTCAACTCTTCAGTCTTTATCAGTCTTCATGCTCTTTCAAAGTATCTGACATTGTAAGCATCCTTCAATCTCTTACTCTTCCAGAATCTCAACCTGACTCTATCTTCTCTTGATCAGATCTCTTGATTCCTTAAGTTCTTCAGTATCAGCAGCTTGCGTGGACCACAGGATTCAAACCTGGCTCTTATGTCTTCAGACTCCCCCTTCTGATAAGCTGGGATCACAGTCTGGAATTACTCTCGTTCTAGAATTGAAACCTGGCTCAAACTCTGCTCATCACACTTTGCAGCTTTCAGAGGTTCAGAAACATTTCTAGGCTCTCCGTAGCAATAGGATCTGGAACCTGGTTTAAATCTGCATATCCTCATGCCGAAAATCCACAGGAATCGGAACCTGGCTTTCGTATAGCTTTCGGAGTCGTAACTTGGCTGCTTCTGCCTGCACAAACTCTACCCAAAACATAAGATTTTGTATAACAATTTTAATTTCTGCTGACCACTTGTAAAATAAATTTCAAAATATCACTTTTTAGATTTTGACATTTTTCAAATTATCTCAAACTTTTAACTTCATTTTTCATCTCGAAAACACTCTCCCAAACCTGTTGTTTATCATGTTTAGCACTTGGAATTTGGAAAATCAGCTTTCCAACATCTGTTGTCGAAAATAAGATGAAATAAAATCTTTTTGATTTTTCAAAATTTATGCTAAAACACATTCTTTTTGGGTTTTTGTTTTTAATGAAAAGCAGTAAAGAAATATTTACAAACAACATTTTTGTGAGTTTGTGTAAGATGATTATATCAGTTTATGACAAATCACTAGCATCGTTAACCTTTAAACATTATAAGTTCTAAACGATTCACTTAGATTGTCAGTATACTGATCCACTTAAATTTTCACACAAAGTTCAACTGTTTCGAGATACGAGATTAGTGTTTTAAGGACTTAAACTTATTTGCGTGTCCCACCTCAGAATATACTCCCATATCCAGACTCCTATATTCAGTCTTACAGGTGAATGTACACTAATGATATCTGTAAGGGGTTAAATGCGAGACCATGAGAGCTCAGGCTATTGCTTCCACAAAATCAGAGAGATGATGGTTCGACTTTAGGTGTGTCCCGTTTGGGGATCTTTTCTTCAACAGCACATGATTAGCATTTTTCAATGTTTCATCATTTTTTATGCTGAGGTTGGGCTTTAAGATTAAAGCAGTGCAAAGTATTATACGAGGACTAGGCTATTGCTCTCGTAAAATCAGAAGTCCTGGTATAATACCCCAGATATCACCACGCACAAAGACCTAGTATGTCAGAAATAGAAAGCCCTTCAAACAAGATTTCAGGGGTTACCTATATATCCGAGAGATGTTCCCCACGAAATAAGCAAGTTTGATATTTAGGTTTATATCTCGAAAACAATCTACTGAATGTATGAAAACCTACTGGCATATCATCAGCGAGACCGTTTATCACATTTTAACTTTCCAATTCTTTAGCGTACTGTGATTGTCTACTGATGTACTATCATTTCCTCTTTTTCACAACAAAACTCATTTTTTTATTTTTATCATGTTTTTGACACTTTCAAATTTTCTAATGTTTTTGGATTTTCTAAATTTCTTACTCCCCCTAAAATTCAAAACCATTTAAAGAAAATTTGACAAACCGATGTGAATTGCTTCAAATCGCCATCCACTTGGCTTAAACAATCAGAACTCCCCCTGACAACAAACTATTTTCTCATTATGATTTCAAAACACTTAAGTTTGTTTTAATCAAATGGTTTTCCGGAAAATTAGTTTTGTTGATAACACTTGTAAGATCGGGGATTCATTCATCACTTTGTTCTTTCAATCGCTTGTATGAAAGTTAAATCAAGTTCAACTTAATGACCTTGATTAACCACTTGTAGGTTCACATCAACAATACCACTTGCAAGTTGAAATATGACAATTTTCAAATATCATTTGAGAAAGATGCCGATTCATGCTCCACGATTACCAACTTGGGAGCTCCGGCAAGTCCGGATTTTACTCTTGATAAGTTCTATCCCATGATGATACGAACATGGGTGCACCATCTTCATCTGGTTTTCTCTTTTTCATTTCATAAAATTCCTTTACCCCTTTTACCTTCCCATCAATCATTTTACCGAAGATATGTTTCACTTTTGGGTTAAAAGCTTTTTCAACATCAAATTCTTTCTTTTCAGAAAAGAATTGATTTGAAATATCAACTTTGCCAACTTTTTGTTTATAATTTTCAGTCCGCAATGGTGGAAAGTTTGCGTCATCCATTGGCGGAACATAATTTTCACTTTTTAGATCAACTTGTGGCTCTTCTGACTTTGACGAGTCAGATTCATCGCCAGAAAATAGCTCCTCTGATTTTGACGAATCAGAATCATTGCTAGAACTATCATCTGATTTCTTAATAACCCACTTTTGATTGTTAAAATTCACCTTTCTTTTGTAAAAACTTTTTGAACACTCACCAACCTCAAATTTTGAATTTTTGAAAACTTTAAATTGTTTGGTTGGTGATTCATTATCAACCATCTTTTCTTTGAGTTTAAGAGAAACTTCCTGTTTTGTGTTGGTTGCCTTTGGACAGTTCAAGGCTATGTGACCAACTTTTCGACATTTATAACAGGTTCTTGTTTCCTTCTTCTGAGAAACTTCCTTATTCATTCCCTCTTGCTTCTTAGCAAGGAATTCTTTGTTTGTCTGCTTCCTGAACAAAAGCACTTTTTCTTCTTCAGACGATGTTCCTGAAACAAAAACAGTTTTTTATTTATAAATTTTCTCATTTTTATGATTTTCTGGTGGAATAAAACCTAATCCCTTCTTTTTGAAATTATTGTTATGGTTTGGTTTCTTTCGATTACCATAACCCAAACTGTAACCCTTTTTCTTGTTTAACATTTGTTCATCTCTTGAGGTGTACTTTTTAGGTTTTTCAGAAATATTTACATCTATTATTTCAGAAATATTAATATCTGTTAATTTGAAAACCTTGTTGATCATTTTAGTTTTGACACCTCTTATTGGAAATTCTTCATCAGAATATAATTTGTTAGAATCATTCAAAGTATATGCTACTTTGAATGTTTCATCATTCAAATTATTTTGTGATAACATAAATTCTTTATTATAAACCCTTTTGTCCTTTTTGACTGTTGGACTTGAAGTGTCGGACTCGGACTTTGACTCTGACTTTGACTCCTCCGTTTCACCTTTATCCAACACCTGATCGACCACTTTCTTTATTAACTCGAACTCATGATCAGTGTCAGATGATGTGAAAGTGACATCAATGTTGTCTGGCAAGTTATCTGAAGGCTCAGATTCCCATTGTAAGTTGGTTGCCTTTTTGACTCTTTCTGAATTAGAATTTCGTGGAGAATATCCATTTTCAAGCAGGGGTGGACACTTGTTATAACTAACACTTTGGTTTTTACCAGAATTCTTCAATTCAGTATCCTTTTTTGTTTCGAAATTCTTCACTTCAGATGTCTCTTCTTCAAACGCCTTCATGCCTTCCACTTGAGGGTAAATCCTGTCAATCACATAAGAAGAACATGAGTAACTTTTCAATAACCTGTTTACTCTCTCGGTTTCTATCCTCTGAGTTTCCAATTTCTGTTCAAGCTCAGCACATATCTCAATGTAATAATTGATGATTTTCTGCTTTGTCATATATGCTCCATTGAGTGTCTTCATAGCTGTTGCTTGTTCACTGCTTGACTCATTATATTGATTCATGGCTGTGTTTAAGACATCATACGATTCTTTCAGTCGGTTCATGTTATGAATCAACTCGTTGTTGTGCCTTTTCATAGTCTCACAGTTTTCACATTTCTCAGACACGTTCTCTGCATCAGCTTCCATTTCAATCTTGAAAGCTGGAATTTCTTAGACCTGCTTCTTTATCACTCGGACATCATCATCATTGTTATCTCTCTCTGCTAGAAATTTTAAGTGCTCTTTCATTCTTTCTGCATAATACGAATTATCATCATCACAATCATCTTGTTTTTTAACCTTCTTCTTTGTTACTCGAACATTTGCATCTCTCTCGGCTAGATATTTTAAGTGCTCTTTCATTCTTTCTGCATAGTAATCATCAACACTATCTTTCTTAATTTGAGCAACAAAAGCTTTATGATCTGAAGTTCTGTTAGGATCATAATCATACCAACTGAAACTTTTTGGAATTCTTTCATCATCTTGATCTGTCAGACATGCTTTACTCTCAGCTGAAATATATTTGTCCCAGCTAAATCCTTTTGGCGACATTTCATCATCTTGATTAACTAGATAAGCTTTCTTTGGTTCTTTAATCTCCTTCCTTGCATGTGAAGTTTGTGGCGATTGTTGTTGACACGGCTGTTGAGCAACTTGATGATAAATCGCTTTCCGATAATAGTCATTGTTTCCGAAAGGATTTTGAGCTCCACTTGCTTCGCGGTTTGTGCATTCTCGCTTGAAATGCCCTTTTTCCCTGCAACGAAAACAAGTAACTTTAGATTTATCAAATCCTAAAGTAGAAACATTTGCATCACGGAAATCATCTCTTCCCGTAATCTGTTTAAACTTCTCAGCTCTTCTCAACACACTAGCCAAACACCACTTTATATCCATTAATTCCATTTCCTCAGCATCAATCTGATCGTAAACCTCTTTTGTCAACATTGGATTTCCGATCCTTTCTGCAACTAAACTCCCATAAGACTCTAACACAGTCACCAACAAAGACATATGACTTTTGGCTACTTCTTCAGAGTAATTTTGATCATTCTCAATATTTAATGCAATGTTGCATTGTAGTACTTTGCCACTCTTAGTTGCTGAAAAATTTGGATCGAATGATGGATATGAAGAGAATCCAGTTTTGCTATTTGATCCTTGAGATGACCCTCCAGAAGAACTTTTTGCATTGAAAGCTGTTTCAATCTTTTGTGCAATGTTGGTCTTATCACTAGTACCTCCTTTGTAATACAGACCAATGTCTTGTTCACCATCAAAGTCCTTCATTCTCGCTATCTTTCGTTGTTTCATCTCTTGAGCTTCGAGTTATTCAATAAACGTGCTCAACGTTAGATTGTCAAATTCAGGTTTATTTTTCAACATCATAAGATACTTGCCCCAAACATCTTGCGGCAACGCATTAGCCAACTTTTCAATCAATTCATCATTATCTTTCGTGATGTTCAATCTCTTCATGTTCATCACCAAATTGCAATATCTTTCTATAATCTGCTTGGTGTTTTCAGTTTTTAATCGATGAAATAAATCAAATTCTTTCTTCAAAAGCGACATTTTGTTCTTGATCATCTCTTTACTTCCAACAAACTTCGATCTTAGTTCTTTCCATATTGAATGTGCACTTCTGTTGTGTTGTATTAAAATCAAGATTTCTTCCTTAACAGCTTGTTGTAAGAGACTAACCATCATCTTTTTCACTCTTGTATTTCTTTTTCTCATCAACACTTAGATCTTTAATATCAACCTTCACTCCGTTGTCTTTAACCGGTCTAATATATCGATATTCAATACATTCCCATGCATCTAAGTAACTTGCTTGAACCCAATTTTCAAAATGTTCCGCCCGTCCACTATACTCCTCAATACTCATAAGCTTATGCGGTTTTTGCATGGTGCCCGTTTCATTTTCTAACATCGCATTCTGAGTCATAGTGATCGGGGTAGAAAATGCATTGTAGAATTCGTTTTCCATGATTCGGTTATAAAAAATTCACACACACAGACTTTCAAACGAACTGGTGAAGGTTCACACGATCTTGGATTGTTTCAAGCGAACTGACTCACACGAATTGAAGTCTTTCAAACTAACTAATCACCTTTCAAGCGAATTGAACATCCTCAAACGAAATGGACCCTAATTTCACACGAACTGGGTCAATGTTGATCAATTCATGTGAAATGAACCACCTTCAAGCAACCTGGGACTCAGTTCAAACGAATTGGAAGCAATTTCAAGCGAATTGGACACTTGGTGCGAAATGGAGCCCACTTCGTACGAAATGAAAGCTAATTCAAACGATCTATTGCCAATTCGCATGAAATAGATGTCTTTCAAGCGAAATGGGAAATCCAATTCAAGCGAATTGAAGCATTCTCGAACAATCTGATGAGTTTTTATCAAAATTGATCAAGTTAAAGGTCGATTTTAAGCCTGATTCTTTCAAGGATTTGTTAAACCAGTGTTTCGCACGTTATATTTGAAAATCAAGCCATTTTATCCGTAAGATCTTGGTTAATTTTGAAAAATGTGAAGAAGAATGAGTAGAAATCAGAATTTTTGACGAAATCAAGCTGAAATGGTAAGAACTCTTCCTCCTGAGCTCTGATACCACTTGTAGGATCGTTGTGTGACCCAAACGAGTCGTTCAGAAGAGATCTCGTCCAATACGAAAGGTGGAAACAGACGTATCAGAGTTATTTCAGCTGATTTGCACTTAGATTAATTGTCTCTTGTATTGATATCAGATTGTTTTACAATGCTGGAGACACTTCGGCAGAGCTTCGCTACCGGAAACCAAAACGTTACAAATGAAATGAACAAGCTCCCTATTTATAGAAGATCCATTTCATGTGGAATGGACTCACACGAATTGGCCATTGCCAATTCGTACGAAATGGACACATCCCAGTTCATGCGAAATGGACAACTTTCTCTAAAATGCTATTTTCTAGGCTACCGAGCTTTGTTCTTTCTAATCTATCTACAAGACTCGATACAAGACGAAGTCGACAGACATATGCACCAACAGTTTTTCTGTAGCCTTAAGATGGGCGAAAGTAAAAACAATCCATATCTCTCCCTCGAATGCTCTCAATCGTCCCTTCTAAAAGAGATGATTCTCCAAGAATTATTTCAAATGGAAGAACTAATTCTCCAATTTATAAAAGAACTTGAGATGGAAATTACTAATTCATCTTAAGATGACGATCAAGGAGAATTATTGAGATCGCATTTGGATTATAACAACATCGTTGCTCCCGAAATAACCTCTAACTCTTGTGAAGACTTGAGCGATTGTCGTCCCTGCGTTGATTGTGCCGTGAAGGACTCCCATCGGTTTCCGCCGATGCATACATAGACCTGAGTGATTCGACATATATCTTCTTTAACGAGAGCCCGGATAAGGGAAATAAAGGTTGGTTTTTCCCACCGGTATTTAGCTTAGGAATCACCCTTTCCGACAACCTCTTGCGTTCTTGTCTAAATCTAGGGCAACTTAGGTTTCTCAGGCACTTCGGTGTTGTTCCGTCCAGTAAGTAACCACCCGATCCAGATAAATTCCTTAAAAAAAGACATAACTTGATAAAAACCTCTAGCCACGGGGCCGTGTCCAGGTCAACAAGCCCCCGTGTCCACCTAAAGATTCCCGTCTGACTTTAAGTCAGAATACGGACAAAAAGTGTCAGAATCTAGTCTGCACACGGGGCCGTGTCCAGCCGACACGAGGCCATGTCCAGCCGACACGAGGCCGTGTCCAGCGTGCTGTCGTTTTCTATAAATACAACAAGATTCCTGTACTCTTGGACCCATTCCAAACACAAAGATCTGGTGGGATCTTCACATATACCCTATAAGGTATATTCTATAGAAGGTTTTCAACAACCATCTTGTTTTTTCTACTTTTGTCTATTGCCTTCTTCTTCATTTTCTCCTCACAACCTCCATTAAAACTTGAAATCTCCATGTTTTCAAGCTTTAGTGTGATATTTGTTAGGTTTTCATTCAAGGAATCTTGTCAAAAATAAGTTCTACAACACTGTTTTAAGTTATTTCTGCTTAAAAATGCTTCAAAAGTCAGAAAAATAATTTAAAGCCCCAAGATTCCTTGTTTCAAAAACCTGCAGATAGGTGGCCACGGGGCCGTGATCAGCGAGCACGGGGCCGTGGCCGGAGTACTGTTTCATTAATTTAAAATTTCTTTTGGTTTGTTTTCTTAGAATGTCAAGCAGAAATAGCGGAACATCCTCAACCCATTCCAGGAACGACCGACGAGGAAGAAGATCATCTTTAGAAGACTCTCTCGTCAACTACGTGTATGCCTTGTGAGAGGCTATCGATGAAATGACAAGAGTAGAGGAAGCCTTGGTTGACCGTATAAATCATTTATTGGTGGGGCTAGAGGGATGTCTACGAGAAGTCAACCTTTTGCACCAAAGGTTGAATATTCTCGCTTCTCCTCCTATGGTGCCAATCATTACACAAAGGGACTGGAATGTTGTGCCGGAACTCATTATTCCGGCCGAGTGGTATGTCATACCCACGGAGCCCCCTCAAGACATATTACATGGGGCCCGTATTCTTCCTCCCTAGGGAGATAGTGGAATGGCTCAACGACATCTAAGAGACATCCCTCGGTTAAGAAGTTCTACAATGCTTTTAAGTACCGGAAAGCTATTTCCGGGTTTTTGATATTCCTACAATAAGGGTAGAACTCCTTAGAATGATTTCCTGCGTTACTTGACCTATCTATCCTAGGAACTTTTAGTTTTTCATTTTATTTTTAATTTTTAGGATCCTTTGTAATTGTTATTTTTAATGAATGACGGTTTCTAAGTATTAAATGGTGTTTGGATGATGTTGAAATTGATAAAACACACTCGAAACGGTGGAGGTTACTAAGGGAAACTTGAACCCACACCCCGTGCACAAAAACAGAGCCTCCCGAAAATTTTTCTTCATTACAGCAAGTTCAGCACGGGGCCGCGCTCACCCCAACACGCCCCCGTGCCCAAGGCTCTGCAGAAAACACCCAGTTCAGGTAACTAGACACGGGGTCGTGTTCACTGAACACACCCCTGTGCCTAGCCTTCTGTTAAATATGATACTGGCGATCTGAACACGGGGCCGTGCCCGGACCAACACGGGCCCGTGCCCAGACGCCCACTAACATAAAAATTTGTTTTTAAACACCTTTTTACACATTCAATCAACCTAAAAACCTATTTTTGGGACACATTGAGGGCAATGTGTAATTTAAGTATGGGGGGATGCTAAAACCTTGAATTTTGCAAGTCCTAATAACAAGCCTTACACAAAACTCTATTGGAACCGCTAATCACCCCAAAACTTTTCAAAAACTTTTCATTTTTTTTACTAGTCTTGGTTTAATTTGGGAATAACAAGTTATAAAAAATGTTATATTTTTACAAATTTACAACCCATAACGTCGTGATAAAAAGAACCAACATAAGAAAATTATGAAACGGCATGACAAATCTAGTTAAAATTTGATTATATATACTTGATCAAATTATAAACCCATTCCCACAAAAAGTGAGTTTTGAGTCTTTATTGAGCATACAAGCATACATCTTTAAATTAAATGCTCATCTTTCGTTTCTTGTGTGAATAGCCGCTTGGTTTCTTATGACTCTAGAACTTGCCACGACGATACATTCCCGGTCCTTACCAACTTAAACCCAAGTAAGTAAATGATGGAGGCATTAGGACTAACCCATTTTTCTTTCAACACCATTATTTTTCTTTTTCCTTTTACCTACCCAAAATCCCCCTAGTTAACCCATTTGAGCCTAAAACCTTTTCGTTTCTAAACCCGCAAAACAAACACCCTTTACCCACCAAAACCCTTTTTCTTTTAAACCCCTTATTTTAGTAAAAAGCTCGGTTTTCTTATGACGTTCCTTATAAAAAATGAAGACTAGCAATAAACAAACAAGTTCTTCAAAGAAACTTTGTTTGAAAGTGTTTAGTTTGAATAAAAGTCACAAAAACAAAAAGTTTTACGACGACCGACGCTTTTTGCGCTTTTAGCCCTTTTTACTAACCACTAACCCAAAACCACCTACCTTTAACCCAAGCCTAACCCTTCCCCAAGTACTCTTGATATTTACAAAGGTTTATAGTTAAAAAAGAGGGGGATTGATGACTTGGCAAGCATATGGTATAAATAAGTTCCATGCCGGTCTCGAGTGTTTCACAAAAATACATCTTCGGCTGAGTGTTGAGTGATCTCCCGTGAGGTATGTGAACTTGTATATAAATAGAACTAGGTTAATGCCCGCGTAATACGCGGGCTTCAACCAAAACCATATTATTTACTTTGAAATGAAATGTTGTGTACAAATACATACATTGGAAGAAAAAAATAGAAAACTATTCAAATGCTGGAAAATTTTTACATGCCGCTAAAGCCATGAAAACAATAAAAGATGATAAAAAAGAAAAAAATAATCTACACACAAGTACAATAACATATGTTTGATGGTTGTAGGAATTAATACGGCTTTTAGCACAAGCGCCTTAGGTGCCTCATTGATGAACCTCTCTCCATTGGTGATCTTAAGAAATACTTCCACTTTATCAACGATTTGGCTTTGCAGATGTTTGATGAGTGGCCTACACAAAAAGTACCGGTTCTTAGAAATGCATCGATAGTAAGTCGCCAACAACCATATACACAGCTATTGCATGACTGATACTTGAATACACCATACATTACAAACAGCATGTATTATTTCTATAGCGTATAATATAAATAATCTACGGTAGCAAAAAAACAGAAAAAAGATTCAATTGGTAAAAAAAAAGCTAATAAGGTAATTACCGAATAATAAAAATTATGAAAACCTATAATGGAACAAACAACCCAAGTCGTCAAATTATTCTCCAGCTCCTGTTTTGAACTCCCATTATTATCTTTCAAAATGCCTTGACGATCACAGTTCCAGCCAACAACCTAAGATTACATGGCTACAACAAAAATCACAATTAAAAGTTGAAATTATGGAAGCTAATAGCACGTATGACGATATTATTCATTGCAATTTGAATATGAAATTGATCAAACACATTCTTGCAACTTGTCTTCATTTAAAAGTAACACATTTTCACCAAATACATAAGGCTAAAGGGTGTGGTCATGACCCTCATGACCACCATGATCCTCCACATAGGCGTCATGTCACTCACCTCTAATCCACCATCTAAAACCACTACCCTAAGGGTGTGGTCATGACCTAAACCACAATGCTCTTTATTTTTGGAAAGTTGGTATTTAATAAACCAACCTTTAACCAGTTGGTAAATAATAATCCAACCTACAAAATTGGTATATAATAATCTTACCTATCAACATGTTGATACTCAATGAACTTCTGTTAATTATTTTTAACTGAAGTTAGTTTTTAAGTTTTATTTACTACACAAACAGTCCCTGTAGTTGTAATTTACTAGTTTTAACTATTTTATAAAACAAAAAAAGCACTCGAAAATCCGCCTTTTCCTCGATTTGAGGTTTATAAAATAGTTAAAACTTGTAAATTACAACTACAGGGACTGTTTGTGTAATAAATAAAACTTAAAAACTAACTTCAGTTAAAAAAAATTAACCGAAGTTTATTGAGTACCAACATATTGATAGGTAGGATTATTATATACCAATTCTGTAGGTTGGATTATTATTTACCAACTGGTTAAAGGTTGGTTTATTAAATACCAATTTTCCTTTATTTTTTAAGTATATTAAAGAAATTTTATAAATATGATTAAAGGTGTTCTTTTTTCTTCACCTTTGTTAATATGTTTAAAGAAACTAACTTTATATTTATTTATACTTACATTGAAGAAGTAAGAACAATACCTTCAATAACTCCCAGGAGATGAAAGTCCAGCTTACGCCTGATCACAACATCATACAATATCAATTGTTCTCATCATCGCCAGCCTAACCATTTTGGAGGCCCTAAGCGGAAAAAAATACAAGCGCCCTTTTCCAAATGCCAATGCTATAAACCGTCCTTTATCCTAACTTGACTAACATGAAGATCGAAGACATAAATCCTGGTTCAAAGAAGCCAGTTAGCAAGAAATGTGAAATCGCATCAATAAAAAAACGAACCACCTTGTTATCATCCATAAATCACCCGTTCGTGCGCCAGAACAACACCCTTTTTTCTAATTATCCGAACCTCTCGGTTGGGTCAACATTGTCGCCCTCCTGCACTACCCACGGACGCAAAATAGAAAAGTTTAGAATAAAATTACCAATTGTTTCACCTCTAAAAGCCCCCAAAGCCCACCCAATTCATTCTCTTGATCACCTAACGTTTTCATAATTCAATATGTACGTACTGAATAGATAACATCAAAAAATCAAGCAATACAGATCAAAGAGAGGTGGTGGCTCTAGGGTTCCGGTTGTTGGACCTAGCAACGGCCACACCGATGGTCCCGCGAGCCCAGTGATGGTGGCGATTTGGGTTAATGTTCATGGAAAGTGTAAATGGGTCAAATGGTTTAAAAGTCAAGTATTTTTTTTGAACGGCTAACAGAATCAATCCCGGGCACTCTCGGGGCACCCACTTGACCAATCGGAGTACTCCAAAAGTAACCCGAGTTCACCACCATATCCGGGTAAAACTCGGTAACCCACCCGCCCGTAGGCACGACGGTGAAATTTCTGACCAAAACCATGATAATGTGGATCATTATTCCAACTCCCTTAGGTGAAAATAATGTGGATCATTATTCCAATAATAGTTACCATGATGGTCAAAGGTCAACCAAAACCATGATCATTATAATAAATTTCTAACCTGAATTATATAAGTTATTTTGACCCGTAATCAACCCAACCCAACCCAACCCAAAGAAGGTGCACAATCATAGAAAGATGTACTTTGACCCAAACCTAAACCCGTCCATTTTGCCACATAAAAAGTTAGAATCTAAATAAACCCATTCATACACACCGTATGTGTTGGAGGTGTATGGTGTGGAGATACTTATCTTAAATACATTTTAGTGCAGGAAATAACATCTGAGATAACCATCTTCATTTGATTTTATAATTCCAATTATAACCAAATCTATGTCCAATTTCCAGCAAAATTTTCACTTTTTTATTGTCAGCAAAGAATTCTTTATTCTCTTAATTAAAGACTCCTTTGACCATAAAAACACACCTATATGCACCTCTTTTGAACTCCTGTAACTGCCATTCACTATTAGGCTTTCCAATATTCCCATAATGCCCCTTCCAAACATAAAGCTTTAGACAATCAGGGCATAATCTCATAGACTTCAAAAAATTCATAACATGTTCCTTAACAACATCAAACCATATATTTAGACCCCAAAACCTTCTAAAAACCGAATTCAACAACATCATTGAAATATGTAATTGCAATGAAAACTTACAACCATGGATACATGTCAATATGTATTGTGTAATTGCTTATTTTCATTATTTGAATTTAAAATTTCAATTTTATTGTTTTACATATTCATAGAAACTCCTTTAACATCAAGATCACATTAAGATCATCGTGACTATTATTAAAGTTAACTAAATTCTCACCTTTATAAGTTTTGACCCGTTCCAATCTTAACTAATCACAATTTATAAGTTTTGACTGGTTCTAATCTCATTTGATCAGACTTTCATCTTTGCGATTCTCCGACGCATTTGATCACGTTACGTTTGTGATTCTTTAACCCACATGACCATACACGGCTATGAGTCTTGGCCCACATGATCACATGGGGGTGGGTGTGAGGATGCAAAAACACAAACTGAACTTACCATTAGACATTACAACCAAGGCACCGCCATTTAGTGCACCCGAGAATGATGTAATGTAATAGCGCTTCTCCCATTGCTTCATTATCTATTCTTTAAATAGAGAGATCAAAGCAATCAGTTGTATTTTTGATCAAATGATCAAATAGTAAAATCAAAGAGGGGTGGGTCTTATTCGATCCAAGCATGCTGGTTAAACAGCCATGTATTAAACAAAGACCAAAATCCCCTCTAAGAAACTATACACAAATATAGTTAAATTAAGCATAAAGATAACAAAATAATCACACTACAATTTTGTTAAACAGCCATGTATTAATATGTTCTACTTACCTTAGAAACCTTGAAAGCCCTAGTCTCATCCCTGAATTTTGCCCCACATTTTGTATCACAACAAAATCTTGTTGTCGGAAATCTCTGAACTACCTACATGAATAACAAAATCTTGTGATAAACAGAGAATTTATAGGAATTTATAAATAATACTTCAATTTGAAAAAACAACTTACTATATGCCCACACGAATGAATTTCCATGCTATTCGAAAAGCCTGTGCCACGGTATTCAATAACGTAGATGAAAGCTATCCACAATCTACACAACACACGCAAACAGGAAAAAAAAACAAATTAAAAAAAGAGACATAATTATGATCCTAACAGTAGATGATGGAATGGATTTTCTGGTTTAGTTTCCAAGCCTATTGGTGAACTTCAACGATTTGTACAATCCCTTTAACCGAGTACTGCAAATATCTACAATAATAAAAAATCCACATTAAAAAATCACAAATCCTTGAATTGTAAAGAACAGGTTCGATTAAATTAAACAATAAAGAAACTAAGCAATCAAGAATAGCGATTGGAGACTGTTACTAACCTGTTCGAAAACGACTACCAAACTGCAATTAAACCAAATCGGATGAGAAAAATAGATGAAAACTATTAAATAAAGAAAAAATTGATATACACAATCGACAAAACCAAACAACCTTAAAACATCAATGTTTAAATTACATGAACAGAAAGATAAAAACTAGAAAATCATTACCAAATCCATTACCGGAAAACCTCTGATCATCTCTGTCATCGGGTTCAAAGCGGAACCAATCTTGATTGACCTACTGGTGGTATCACTGATCCCTAAAATCCATTGTATTGTAATCGAAAATCTGACTTAAGAATCCATATTCTCAACAACAAAAAAAAAAGATGGAGAGGAAGATAATTCTAAGATAAACATCAAATCAAATCGGTGAAACAGATCAATGTAAGATAAAATCACCTTGGAGAGAAAGAGTTGTAAACCCTAAGGATGTTCAGGAAGATGGATCGGCTTAGAATTGCTTCACGATTATGTGTGAGTCATCTTTGAGAGGAAGATTTGAAAACCCTAAGCTCCGATGAAGGCTGATCAAATTGTCGTGTTCGCCAGAGAGAGAGAGAGAGATTAGGGTTTTGAATGAGAAGGAACGATGATTAATGATAGAATGAGAGAGAGAGAGTATATGAAATGTACCAAAGAAGCTTGTCCAATCCTTGATTTTTAGCTATGCCACATGTGTGCTGATGTGTGAGCTTATTTGGCATTAACCATGGGGTGACAAGTGTCCCCCAATGGTTTCGTTTATTATAGATATAGATTTTAAAAAGGCATGTTATGCTCAAATAAGTAATTTCTCGTATGAAACGTTCTAAATATAATAAAACGAATAGGATTGTAAATAGCATAAAAATAAAACCCAATAAGGATCTTGGATTCCCGACACTCAAGACAAGCCCAAAACGTCTCTTCTACCCATTCCATTTGGGTGTGTAAGCCACATTATAAAGAGTTTTGCTTGAGGACAAGCAAAGATTCAAGTGTGGGGGTATTTGATGTGTGTAAATTGCAACATATAAATTACATCAAATGAGGCATAAAACTAACCCTTTTTAGTACTAATGTTAGAAAAAGAATGCTTTTGTCTTCCTTTTGTATTTTCAGGACTAAATGAGCGTAATTCAACAAAAGGAACAAATATGCAGCAAAAACTAACATAAATACAAGAAAAGTAATAAATGTGGCATGCCCGACCCCTCGACAACATCTTCCCAAGCAAAAACAAAGAAACAGAAGGCTGACCACGGCCCCGTGCCCAGCGGACACGGGGGCGTGGCCAGGTGCCTGCAGAAAAGACAAAGTTGTAGAAGCTTCTATTCCCAGCACGGGGGGCGTGCCCAGCTCAACACGTGTCGTGGTCTATGCTAAGATTCGCAAAATCTAGCAAATCTTGATAGTACAGATACGCTTCTGCACACGGGTTCGTGCCCAGCGAACACGGGGGCATGTGGAGCCTAATACAGACAATTGCAATTAATGAAGAAAGAGAAAGAGGATGGACACGTGGCCATGCCCAATGGACACGTGGCCGTGTCCGGGCTTCTGTGCAGGCTATAAATGGGGGTGCTTGGTTCACTTCAAAGGCATCCCTTGGAAAACCACGTCTCTCCCACTTCACCACCACTACAACACCCACATCCACCACCATCATCCATCATCCATCTTAGAGTGTGTGTAGTAGTCTCGGGATCCAAGATTGATAGTAAGAGTTCTTGACAATCAAAGGCCAATTTTTTCTTAGTCTTTTACATTGATAGTAAGAGTTCTTGACAATCAAAGGCCATTTTTGCCTAAGTCTCTTACATCACTTGGTGAAGACAAGCATTTATTGTAATACTTTTGATTTTAATTCTTTTCCCACTTTTTATTTGGTTTTGTATTAATGACTTTAATAACTAGTTTCTTATGTTGAATGTGAAACTTCCTTATCATTTGTCCGTGGTGTCTTGGCGTTATTTTACGGTCTATATAAAATAAAAGATTTTCACCATTCATATCTCTATGGTCTATATAGAGATATGTTGACTACCTGGTCGGGGGTTAAGGGAATGGTTTGGTAAGGTTCTTGCCTTGTTCAATGTATAGATCCTGCAAGGACCTGGGTCAAGCTTACTAGGACCTCCTTCAATACCCACTAGTATTGGATGGTGGGGGTGCGAATAGCTTGATCCCCTCATATGTAAACTACTAATAATACATTAACCCGGCTACTTGGGATTGTATCCCTGCTGACTCAAACCACTTAGCCGAGGGTAACGTCACCTTCAAAAGAGGGGCCTACCACATTACGAATTAATAACTTAATTAATTATCTTTCAATATTCCGACCCTATGGGATTGTATCCTTGCTGACTCAAACCACTGGGTTGAGGGTAACGTCACCTTCAAAAGAGGGGCATACTACTATAACTAAGATAATCTCTTAAAAAGTGCAAAAGTGCGGAAATCATCAAAGGTTACATTAAAGGCGAGTCGGATCCAAGTGATTCATCTTGTCTATCTGTTTTTATTTTATTTTATTTTTCAGCATTTTAGTTTTTATTTTCATGTTTAAAACCTTTTCTAAAAGTTTTGATTTGATTAGCCGTTGAGGAAAAACCGGTACTAAAAGCTCTTGTATCCTTGGACTACCTTGATATCTTACCAACGCTATACTACACTCACGATGGGTGCACTTACCCATATGTGTGTTTAGTGTTAGTAAAATATCGTGTTTTATAAATTTAAAACTTTACAAAGTGTTAAAAAGGGCTTAAAATATCAATAAAAATATATAACGCTACACACGCATCAAGTTTTTGGCGCCGTTGCCGAGGACACGAGGATTTTAAGAAAAGTTAGGAATCAACGGCCTAATTGTTTTTCTTATTTTTCTGTTTTTTTAGGATTTTTTCTAGATTTTTCAGCTTCTGCAGACTGCAGCACGGGGTCGTGCCCGCTGAACACGCCCCCGTGCCCAATCTTTGGTACTGACAATCCTGTTTTAAGTCAGACCGTAGCTGAACACGGGGCCATGCCCGCTGAACACGCCCCCGTGCCCAAGCTTCGGATACTGAAAACAGAACCGTAAGATCCCGACGGTTGGTAATTTCTGACACAAACATGAGTGATACTGATCATTTTTACTTTCACTCCTTTTATGGTACGTGGTGTCAAATATGTGGCGGATCTCATGAAGATTTAAAATGTTATTTTTTAAATTACATTCCCCACTATATAAACCCATCGTTTTTCTGTAGCCTTAAGATTGGCGAAAGTAAAAACAATCCCTGTCTCTCCCTCAAATGCTCTCAATTGTCCCTTCTAGATGAGATGATTCTCGAAGAATTATTTCAAATGGAAGAACTAATTCTCCAATTGATAAAAGAACTTGAGATGGAAATAACTAATTCATCTTAAAACGGCGATCAAGGAGAATTATTGAGATCGCATTCTGATTATAACAACATTGTTGCTCCCGAAATCACCTCTAACTCTTGCGAAGACTTGAGCGATAGTCGTCCCTGTGTCGATTGTGTCGTGAAGGACTCCCCATCGGTTTCTGCCGATGCATACATAGACCTGAGCGATTCGACATATACCTTCTTTAACGAGAGACCGGATAAGGGAAATAAAGGTTGGTCTTGCCCACCGGTATTTAGCTTAGGAATCACCCTTTCCGATAACCTCTTGCGTTCTTGTCTAAATCTAGGGAAACTTAGGTATCTCAGGCACTTCGGTGTTGTTCCGTCTAGTAAGGAACCACCGTATCCGGATAAATTCCTTAACATAAGACATATCTTCATAAAAACCTCTAGCCACGGGGCCGTGTCCAGGTCAACACGCCCCCGTGTCCACCTAAAGATTCACGTCTGACTTTAAGTCAGAATACGGACAAAAAGTGTCAGAATCTTGTCTGCACAAGGGGCCGTGTCCAGTCGACATGGGGCTGTGTCCAACGTGTTGTCGTTTTCTATAAATGCTGCAAGATTCCTGCACTCTTGGACCCATTCCAAAGAAAAAAATCCGGTGGGATCTTCACATATACCCTATAAGGTATATTCTATAGAAGGTTCTCAACAACCATCTTGTCTTTTCTACTTTTGTCTATTGCCTTCTTCTTCATTTTCTCTTCACAACCTCCATTAAAACTTGAAATCTCCATGTTTTCAAGCTTTATTGTGATATTTGTTAGGTTTTCATTCAAGGAATCTTGTCAAAAATAAGTTCTACAACACTGTTTTAAGTTATTTCTGCTTAAAAATGCTTCAAAAGTCAGAAAAATAATTTAAAGCTCCAAGATTCCTTGTTTCAAAAACCTGCAGATAGGTGGCCACGGGGCCGTGCTCAGCGAGCATGGGGCCGTGGCCGGAGTACTGTTTCATTAATTTGAAATTTCTTTCGGTTTGTTTTCTTAGAATGTCAAGCAGAAATAACGGGAAGGGTTAAAAGGTTAAAGGGCTTAAAACCCGGGAACTAAGGTGAACAACAAAAAGAACGTTAACAGTAATCAGTCACTTCACTGATTGCTTAAATAACTCTCCCACAGCCGCAAAAGCAAAGCATTTGCACAGGGAGTCCTCTTTTATCCGCAGGTCCAAACGCTTCAACCCCTAAAAGGGTAAGTCCCCCACTGCAAGCCAGATTCACTAGTCAAGATTCTCCTTTGAGAAACTTCTTTCCCTATAAATGACACTTCATTGAATACATTTCAAACATTCTGGATCAGATCAGATCTCCTTGGATCTCTGATCTTCCTTCTTGTCTCCCGAGAACTTGTTTTACACAAGTCTCTCTTCTTCATTCCAACACATACAATTTACCTGCTCTTGCATCCAAGGCTGAACATCCTTCAGCCGAGGATCCTAAGTAAATAGCAAACATAACTAGTGAACCTCTTTCCAGGTCTTGCAAACGTGTGGGGACCCCGCGACCTGCGTTAGGCAAACTTCAACCCTTGAAGCCTTTTGCCTAACCAGTCCGATCACTACCTCAGGCCTCATTCTCGTTGTAACAACAGACGATAAATCACAACATGTTGGTGATCGACATTTAAAAGGCGAAACAAATTTATGGCCAATCACTGTCATAATCTAAATTTATTTATACTCTAAAACCTCTAAATACAAATAACAGTATTTTGAAAATCTGCAACAAAAGGAATACAGTCAACATCTTCTTATATAAAGTCTACCAAACCCAAAACTCTGTTGAAGAGTAAATCTGTAAAAGCAAAGTCTGTTGAACGAAACAACATCTGCTGATAAACACAGAGACGGTTCAAGCAAAAGTCTGCCAAAGAGAACCTCTGCTATGGACTAACAGATGATGCAGTTCAACAGAGAATGTTTAACAGCAGAGCTTTAACAGACCATGATCAACAGATGATAAGGTCTGTTGAAGCAAAGCCTGCTCAACAGATTCTAACAGTTTTCCTACTAGCCAATTCATTAAAGTAGTACTCATTCACTAAAAATAATATATAACCCTACTACTTGTCCAAAATATGAATATTAACAATAATATAATAACAATAATATTCAAATTGTAGCAATTACATACAAAATCCATAAGTTTAGATGATTCAAAGTGTAGCCAGTACATACCAAACTTTCAAACACAACAGGTTAAAACAAACATAACTAAAAACCACAATTTTAGTCTTCAAAATAAGTTGTTTTTACTTTCCATTCAGACTTAATCCAGAATCCTTTTCAACTTCTGCTGCTGAAAAGTCTTCTGTAACATCACCAACATCCTTGCAACAGATCACAAAACAACTAATGAATATTCATTCAACCTGTTATTATATTGCCAGAAATAAAGAGTATAGTTATTATTTGCAGAAAGTAACAAAAATTACCTTTCCATTTCCTTACACTTTACATGTTGTATAACAACCTTCACATACTCAACAGCTGTCATTTTAGAGATGAATAAGTTAAATTACAAAGAATAATTATTCTACATAATACATCGAAAAAACCTTAACCCTACATAGAAACAGTATTCATTTAACCATAAACTAAACACTAATTTATGACTAGTTTTCTAGAATCTATAAAATCAAAATAAAAACTGAATGAATAACAACATAAAATCATCCGAAAATTATGACCATCTAACATATTCACCTGAAGAGGGAATAAATTTGTTGATCTCATTTATTACCATGATTCCACATTAGATACAAAGACTGTTAGTCTCATTTATTAGCATTACCCTAATTCCCCTTTTAAATACCAACAGTCCTCCTGATCTCATTTTTTAAGATCATTCCACAGTAAATATAAACAATAATTTGAATTCATGACTGAACATGTAAACCACCACTTACTCCAACTCTTGAATATCGCTTTTCATACTGTTAGTTTCTTTTCAAGGTCGGCCAACGAATTCAAGACTTCCACACCAAATAACAAATCCAGCAAGATCTACCTGAGAACATTTAAACAAAGTATTTTTTTTAGCATACAAACCTACAGTTTGTGACAAAAAGAAAAAATCAAAGAATATACATCCTCAATAAATTACCGTACAAAACTCAAGAACATTTATATTACAAACCTACAAATCATAGAATCAGGAATTCACACATATACTTCTATTTTTAAACACAAACAGACATTACCTTTTCATCAATGAAGTTGAGATCCATTTTATAACCTTGATTCCATTTTCGGAAGATCCTCGCTCTCATGTGCCACAAATCTTTCTCAGGAACATTTATAATAGAAACCTATAAAGCATAGAAACATGAATTCACAGATATACATCCATAGAATCCTTTATACACGAATGGAATAACATAAATACACCATACCTGCTCATCAATGAAGATGAGATCCATTCTATAACATTGATTCCATTTTCGGATGATCCTTGGTCTCATGTGCCACAAATCTTTCCCAGGATTCAAATCCTTAACTCAACTAAAATTGTTAATCTCAACTAACGCTGACTTCTAATTCGGAAATCGGAATGAATTCAAATTTCAAAATACAAAAGCAGAGAACAGGAGAGTGGAAATATGAAGAGTGAAATGAGAAAAAAACTTTTATATAAGAAAATGATTGACAGAAGTGAGTGAGTGACATGCATTAATTGCAAATTACGTATTCCCAGACATTTTGAATTTGAAATTACCGGCAACTAAACATCTGCTGAGGTATAGCATCATATGAACCTTCAACCGTTGTTGCTTTTAAACTATGGATGGATATGAGCAGAGGTTTTGGGAGGCAGGCTTTTAGATAGATTTTAAAATGATTTTATATATTAGGCTTTATGATGTAGTAATAACATAAGAAAAACATTGTTGGACAGCCTCTCTGACTGCTACATCAGCTTTTCTTATGTCACTCAAATTTCTTGTTTTATAAAAAGTATAGATATTTTACGAATGAAACATTTTCTATCTCCCGACCTACTACCACTCAAAACCAATCAGAACCCTTCCTTATAATAATTTTATATTTTGATATAATAATCTCCTGCTACTGAAATCAATAACTGTTCATATGCTTTCTCTTCTTCTCCAACGATCAATCTACGTTACTTGCGGCCGTACATGACTAGGGTTTATGCTCACTCAATTCGCAATTACACCTCAATAATATCTTTCAGGTATCCTTTTCAGTTGATGATCATATGCTTTCTGCAAATTGCTCGATCGAGCTTGATTTCTGTTTTGTTGCTTCATTTGGTAAATTAGGGTTTGTTCTTTCGTTATAGTAGTCGAAAAATGTCAACTGTGTGTCGTTCTATCCGAGAAATAATCCACATTTAGGTTTTGATTATAGTTTTTAGGCAAATTGGAAATAAATAATCCCAACTCACTGTTATTGGCCAATAATAATCCCAACTCATTTAATCACCAATAATAATCCGAACTATTCACTTTGGTTTGTAAAATACTCCCACGTTAAAAAAAACACTAACTAGGTTAAAATATTGCTGATGTGGCTTAACATGTGTTGACCGACGTGGCTGGTTAACATCTTACATGTGTATAAAATGATTATCAGCCTCATTTGCACACACAATCAACTGAATTTGCCCAATTTGTAGAATTAGGGTTTTGAAGGAGAGTGCAATTGTGTGTACAAATGAGGCTGATAATCATTTTATACGCGGGTAAGATGTTAACCAGCCAAGACAGTCCACACATGTTAAGCCACATCAGCAATATTTTAACCTAGTTAGTGTTTTTTTAACGTGAGAGTATTTTACAAACAAAAGTGAATAGTTCGGATTATTATTGGTGATTAAATGAGTTGGGATTATTATTGGCCAATAACAATGAGTTGGGATTATTTATTTCCAATTTGCCTAGTTTTTATGAATGAAATGATGAGAAACATAACTAGCGTATGAACCGAAGATGTTATTTTAAATGCACTGATGACTCTAAATAATGAATCATCAGACTATCAGAGTATCCAGCATGTGACTGTTCATATATTTATTTTTCACAATATTTGACCATTTGAGTGTATAGTGTTTATGATATCAAACAGATGTTTTCAGAGAAATGCGAGACCACTTAGAGGACTAAGGTTGTGTACTTGTATTTAGGAAGGACTAGGCTACAGAAACATCGCTGACACACTATCCAGACACCACTGGCGCGTCATATGGGGCCGTATGATGTCATATGATAAGCAAAAAATTGTTATATGAGTCGTATGAGGGTCCGTGTGAGGTGGTGTTTGTGAAAATATATGACTTGTATGATGTGTTTGCGTGACACAAAAATGACTGGTGTGAACAATGACAAAGTCATATGGCTTGATTTTTGCTTTTTTTTTCCCCTTCATTTTGGTAATTTAGTGTTTGTTCTTTCGTTATATCCACTTTCAGGAATCTATTATAGTTTCTAAGAATGAAATGATGAGAAACAGAACTAACGTATCTTTAAATGCAAAATTGATACATGTTTTACATAAAAATGTAACGCTAAATTTGCATATCATTTAAGTTTTACGTATTTAACACCTGTCATGTATGTTAGTGATCCATGACTCTAAATTCTGAATCATCACAGTGTTAGTGCAATTGTCTGTCGATTACATCTTTGTTCGAGTCTTAGAGGGAGAGAAAGAAAAGCCGCTATGAGTTTCACTACGAGATTGACTACGGCAATATCCAAGGGGGAGATTGTTGATGCATTTATTGTCTATCGCCTTCGTCAATCCGAGTCATAGTGAAAAGCCGAAAGAAATAAAGTGCATAATGTTATATTTAGTTAGAAATGGTAAGGTGGCAAATTTGTAATTAATGAGAACTTTCATTAAGTTGCCTTGACCATATAAATAGGAGGTTATGTCATGATTTTAGGAGAACTTGAGATTTGGTGGAAAAGAGTTTAGTAGAAGAAGTAGAAGACTTTCTAGAGAGAGAAAGTGATTGTAATTGTGATTCTTGTACCGTACACGTCAAATCTAGCAATGGAATCACGTTAGTAGTACGTTATCGTGTGTTCGGTCACGTTCGTTCACGGATTCCGCACGTGAAACGTTCGTTTCGTAATCGAACGGCGTCAAAACCGGTCCTACAAGTGGTATCAGAGCTAGGAGCTCGATTGCTTGATCAAACACATCGTTTTCGTACAGATTTCAGCCGATTCAGATCAAATTTCATCTATTTCTTCATTTTTTTCACGTTTATCACGTTCGTACTGTTTTTCGTCAAATTGAACGTGATTTCACGGTCCGATTCGTCTGATTTTTTAGTATGTTGTGCGAAATTACTTGAATTACAAACCTACAAAGTTTCAGCTCGAAATTCCTAGCCGTTTAGGAGAAATCTAAGATTTTCAGTTCGATTTCACGTCAGAATTTGCAGGTCCGATTATAGTGACGTCATGCTTCTGGTTCGCTCTTCTGGACCGCTCCAACGTACATCTTAGAACAACTTTCTGGTCCGCTCCAGTGTCAGGTCTGGTCCGCTCTTAGAACAACTTTCTGGTCCGCTCTTAGAACAACTTTCTGGTCCGCTCCAGTGTCAGTTCTGGTTCGCTCTTAGTGCAACTCTCTGGTCCGCTCCAGTGTCAGGTCTGGTCCGCTCATTCGACAATATCTGGTCCGCTCATTCGACAATACCTGGTCCGCTCATCTGTACATTTTAGGTCCGCTTATTTGACATAGAGATTCGCTCCAAATGTAAAAATTCTGTTTCTCTTTAGTGTCATGGTTGTCAGCAGGAACAGGTTAATTGCAGACTTTTAATTGCACCGCCCAATCATCACCGTTGCCATAAAACAAGAGGCCCAATTACAAACATGTACACCACCTTTTTGTCTGTTGTTGTGATGAGTATTAAACCTGTTCAGCCTTTGAGAAGTATTTGTCGGATTCTTAACTGCATATAAAGTTGTCGGCCACACTCAATTTAACGGTCCAATCAGATTTAAATGATATTAAACATTGTCGGTTTGTTTGTTGGAAATTGAAAATTAAAATTGAGAGTTTATTAAAACAGTGCACCGACCCACTAAAGCTTTTAGGTCCGATCACCAAGTTGTGATTATTAAAGGTGGTAGTTATTTGCAGGTCTTTGTTCACCGTCCCACTTTAATAACATCACTATTCTATAAAGAATTGGGGGGCATTTGAATTAACAGTGTGCATTCATTGGAACGGGTTCACGAATCTTCGACAACTAGTCTTAGATTGGGTTCATCAACACACTGTTACTTAGTCAATTTGTTTTGATTTGATCGTTTACTTGTGTGTTTGCAGGTAATCCAAGGTGATTTGTCAAGAATAGGATTCTCACTTGATTTGTTGTCACCTGATTGTTGCTATTCAATCGGATAGTCATTTGATTGTGTGAATTTTTGTATTGTTTGAAGATTTGTCCTTTAGAATCTTTCAAATACTGAAACATGGATTCTGAATCTTATATTTCGTCTTTAGGATATGGTATGCTTGTTCAGACTCCAGCAGATATTGCACTAAACAAATTTGATGATTTTACAGGTATCAAGGGAGAGTCTAGAGAGGAGTTGATCGAAAGGTATGTCAAGTTAGTCTTGGAGATAGGGAGATTGGGAATAACAAAGGCAAATGAGGAATGGATCAATAAATTGGCAAATGCATTGCCATACGATGAGTGGAGTACTTATTTGATGGTGTTAAAGAAGAAGATAAATTTTGATTCTATGAATCTTAGTGATTTCATCGAGAAGATTCAAGTTCAAGACCTAGAACTCCAAAAGACTAGAAAAATGAAATCTGAAGAAAATGATAGGTGGTAAAGAAGCTAGTTGAAGAAATTTCAGCTTTGAAGGTTGAGAAGAAAGCTGATGATGAACAGATTCTGAAGTTGAGATTGAACTGTGAAAATCTGAAATCTGAAAATGCCAAACTCTTGAGGGATTTAGAGAGTTTGTCATTAGAAAACGAAAATCTTAAAAAATCAGAAAATGTTTTGAAAAATCAAAAACAAAATTTAGAAAATGAAAAAGTAAAAATGGATAAAGAATTTCAAAGTCAAATAAAAATTCTTGAGGATGGGAGAGATGTGTTTAGCAAAAACAACATCGAAAAGCAAAAAATGATAAATTCTCATCTTCAGAAGATTATTGAACTTGAAAAAGAAGGTGAGCAAGCTCGAAAGAAAATCAACGAGCTTGAAAATAAATTGAAAGGTTTTGTGATTTCTGCACAATATGTGTGTCCAGAACCGATCAATTCAATTCCAATAAGTGACAGTGTCACAAATTTTGACAAAGTCAAAATTGAGGATTGTGATGACAAAGCTGATGATGAAAAAGAAAAAGAAAAGAAAAGAAAAATATTTTTAGAATTACAAGAAAAATTTCAAAATACTGTTTTGCAGTCTACTGAAATAGATGAATGTTCAAAGCAAAAACCTGTTAAGAAGATTGTAGAACAGAAACAAAAAGTTAAAAATTTGAAAAATTTTAAAAATGAAAATAAAAGCTCATCAGTTCAGTCATCCAATCATTATAAAAAACCAAAAAAATCTGAAAATAAAAACTCACAAAAAGTTGGTAATAAGTGGTGCAGGTTTGACCACAGTGCTCAAAAGTCAAATCAAGCTTATAAAAGGAGTGATGATTACCACAAAGCCAGACAATGCTATGATCTGAGCGTTTGGTGTGAAAGTGGTACATGGTACGATAACAGGGTGTGTTACAATTGTGGTGTTCAAGGACACATTGCTGTTAACTGCCAGAATCAGTGGTTTGAGATGAGGAGGTGCTATAACTGCCAAATCAAAGGACATATTGCAAGAGATTGCCCAATGAGATCAATGGAAAGATCGAGGGCTGAATCTCAGAAAAAGATGAAGAAATCAGTCAAGGTCGAAGTAAAGCCCAAAGAACAAAAAGTTCAAGTACAGAAAGTGAAGCTTTCACAAGGGCAAAAAGACCGACTGAGAAAGAAAAGAAAGAAAGCTCGAGAGTACCTTGAAAGGATTTTGTCCTCGGGTACAACAAATAAGAGTGCTGATGAATCGCTTCACTCGACAACAAAGTCAAGTAAACTGAATTCTTCATATGCAAATCTGAGGACAAAAGAGGAGATAAAAAAGGTTGAAGTGGTTAGCGATGAATTTGTTTCTTCGGAAACAAAGGAGCTACGTGTTGGCGATGAATCTGGCTCATCAAAGTCAGACAAGCCACATTCAGGCAATGATTCTGGTTCCTTAAAGCCAGAAGAGCCGGTAGTTGAGGTAAAATCTGAGAATTCAGGTTTAACAATGGATGATGCAAATTTTCCACCATTGTTGAACAAGAATTCAAAATCATCCAAGGACAGTCAGGCTTGGGTGAAACTATTCAAATAGAAAAACCTGACTTGCCGGAACTCTCAGGTTGGTAATTGGGGAGTAGGAATCGGCATATTTCTTGAGAAATTCACTTCGGTGATATTTCGACTTTCAAGTGGTAAATCAGGGACATTAAGTTGTACTTGATTTTCTACAAGTGGTTTTGTTGTTTAAATCGGAAATGTTAAATCTTTACAAGTGGTTGAAAGGAACAAGATGATGTGATGACCCCGAATCTACAAATGATTAGTAAACAAACTAATTTTTCCGGAAAAACCATTTTGATTAAAACAAATTTAAGTGTTTTGAAATCATAATGGGAAAATAGTTTGTTGTCAGGGGGAGTTCTGATTGTTTATGCCAAGTGGATGGCGATTTGAAGTGATTCGATATCAGTTTGTCACGTTTCTTGTATAGTTTGATTTCAAATTTTCGCAGAAAATCAAAATTGAAACATATTTTGATTTTAGGGGGAGAAAAATTTTAAAAAAAATTAGAAAATTTGAAAATGCCAAAAACATTGAAAAATTTCAAAATGAGTTTTGTTGTAAAAAAGAAGAAATGATAGCAAATCAGTGGACTATCACAGCATGCTAAAGAAATGAAATGTAAAATGTGATAAACGGTCTCACTATAGATGTGACGATAGGCTCAGCTAGACTAGTAGATTTGCGATAACGATACAAACATAAATGAAAAAGCCTAGTTCTAGTGGGAAACATGGTCAAAAGCATAGTACTTAGTTTTGTCCTTCTTGATTGTGTGCCTACTCAGTAATCGCTGATTGTCGAAAGACATAAAACTGGTTAAGTTTGTGAACTTTCACAACTTTGCTAAAAAGTCACTGTGATTGTGCATTTTATTTTGCAAAGATTTAAACTTGTTTTATTTCTTTATTTTGTTTAAGTATCGGACATCCTCTGCGTATACGTGAGTATCGACCTGGATGTTGTTGCCTAAACGTTCTGCTTTATTTTCTTTGGTGTTTCGTTTAAGCTTTGGATCACCTCTGCGTATACGGGAGTATCAACCTGGTGGTTAAAGCCTAAACAACTTCAACTTATTTTTATTTTCTTATTTTGTTTAAACATTGGACTTTCTCTGCGTATACGGAAGTATCGACCTGATTGTTAATGTTTAAACATTCTGCTTTGTTTTCGCACAAATCACAGTCGATAAAAGTTTAAAGGCATTACTTGAGTCAGTGTATTGCATGATGAGGGGATATGCTGAGATCGTGGGGTCCATAAGAATTTAGTGCAAAATTAATATACCCTAACGTATCAGTAAGCATTTCGAAAGTTTTTAGTTTGAGTTTAAGTGGACAAATATATCGTCAATCGATGTGAATCGTTTAGAGCTTAAAATGAAATGAAGCTTAACGGTGTTGGTGATTTGTCTCATAAACTGATATGATCCTCTTACACAAACTCACAAAAATAGTGTTTGTACATATTTCATTTCTGCATTACATTTCTCTTATTACGAAATCCAAAAGGATTTTAGTGTGTTTTAGCCTAATTTTTTGAAAAATCCAAAAAGATTTTCGACAACTGATGTTGAAAAGCTGATATTCAAAATCTCAAAGGCTAAACAAGATGAACAATTGGTTTGGTTAAGATGATGAGATGTTGGAAGATAATCCTCAAATGTTTAGATGATTCATTAATTTGAATCACAATATTGTGTGTTATATGTTTGAAAATATTGAATGAATTCTTTTAGAGTCAAAATTATTTTGTCTTACGAGAGGTTGAGATGTGTAGGTTTCTGATTCTGTTGCTACAAAAAGCAAGGCATCGATCCCAAAAGCACGGAAGCTTGACGAAAGGGGGAGCCTGAAGATTCTGAAGAAAAAGAGCAACGGAAGCTGAAGACAGATCCACCGGGATTCTGTTCGAGCAAGAGTATTTGAAGACTCTCACTAAAGATTCCGTCAACATCCAAGGGGGAGTTTGTTAGTGCAATTGTCTGTCGACTACATCTTTGTTCGAGTCTTAGAGAGAGAGAAAGAAAAGCCGCTATGAGTTTCACTACGAGATTGACTACGGCAATATCCAAGGGGGAGATTGTTGATGCATTTATTGTCTATCTCCTTCGTCAATCCGAGTCATAGTGAAAAGCTGAAAGAAATAAAGTGCATAATGTTATATTTAGTTAGAAATGGTAAGGTGGCAAATTTGTAATTAATGAGAACTTTCATTAAGTTGCCTTGACCATATAAATAGGAGGTTATGTCATGATTTTAGGAGGACTTGAGATTTGGTGAAAAAGAGTTTAGTAGAAGAAGTAGAAGACTTTCTAGAGAGAGAAAGTCTAGAGAGAGAAAGTGATTGTAATTGTGATTCTTGTACCGTACACGTCAAATCTAGCAATGGAATCACGTTAGTAGTACGTTATCGTGTGTTCGGTCACGTTCGTTCACGGATTCCGCACGTGAAACGTTCGTTTCGCAATCGAACGGTGTCAAAACCGGTCCTACACACAGTAACTGTTCATATATTAAAATTCACAATATTCGAGTATTTAGTGTTTATGGTATGGAACAGAAGTTTTCAGGGAAATGTGAGACCTCTGAGAGGCTTGAGATCCGCTGGTCTATGTATTTTTTGCACTTAAGGTTGAGTAATTGTTATATGTATCGTACGAGGGCCTGTGTGAGGTGGTGTTTGTCAAATAATACAGCTCGTATAATGTGATTGACTGACACATAAGTGACTGGCATGACCATTGACAAAGTCATATGGCCCTTATGATCATTTTTCACCATATGATGTGATAGGCACGCTGGTGTACATGTAGCATCACCAATTAGGAATTAGGATATCCGATATTTTCATTTTACCTTAATTACACCCCCTTTATGTCTCAACATGCTTTTAATTAACATCTTCATATTGTCTTGTGTATTTTTCTGAGTAGATGGATATCATTTTTCACCATATGATGTGATAGGCACGCTGGTGTACATATAGCATCACCAATTAGGAATTAGGATATCTGATATTTTCATTTTACCTTAATTACACCCCCTTTATGTCTCAACATGCTTTTAATTAACATCTTCGTATTGTCTTGTGTATGTTTTCTGAGTAGATGGATATCATTTTTCACCATATGATGTGATAGGCACGCTGGTGTACATATAGCATCACCAATTAGGAATTAGGATATCCGATATTTTCATTTTACCTTAATTACACCCCCTTTATGTCTCAACATGCTTTTAATTAACATCTTCATATTGTCTTGTGTATGTTTTCTGAGTAGATGGATATCAGTTCCGGTGAAGAGTCCGAATTTGGTGGTTGTCGAAGCAACATATCAACCACCAAGCCAAGAACTTTATGCTTTCTTTAGATCTAGTGCGTATATATCCCAACACATATACATATTTAAAAAAAAATTAGGCCCTTGTACGTTTTTGGCCTTGAGCCGGTGCCCACCCAACCTTGCTCAAGGCCGGCCCTATGCCCGTGCCACCTCTGGCATGGCTATGAATCTGCCCATGTGTAACCGGATCGTTGGCAACACCGATTCCATGTCGGAGTATGAATCCTTTTAAAGCGTCATGACCAACCCTTTATTTGTGTCCCATGGATTAAACAAACATCTAACTGCAATAGTAATAATCACATTGAGCAAATAAAAAAATGAAAAAAAAAATCAGTGGGGATATGAATAGACAAACATGCATTAACCGTAATATTAAGAACATGGAACAACCATGCTCTTTGTTGTATCCGAAACAATTGCATCTACAACATGCATAATTAAAATCACGTACACATCATTTACTAAATCATCTTCATACATATTGAGAATGAAAACATTATTATTATTTAAAAAAAAAGAACTATAAACATGATCACCATTATTTAGACAACATAAAACTCAATAAACAGAAGAAAAACCGTAAATCACCATTGCAACAAAGAACAATTTAGACGATTTGGTTAATCATACGAATTTCTACATCGTCAATTTAGAAAAGGTTCGTCATCTTTCTTGGTGTAAAAATCGATGCAAAAGAAAAGCGAAATCCGTGAAGAGTTACGAGGACGGTTGTGTATCCCGCTTATATATAAATGCCATTCAACGTATTTGAGAGGTACGCCTGCCATGGCGGTTTTTATGACGGTTGATGGTAGGTGCGGTTGTCCGATGATACCTTACTACAATCAAAACTTTGGGCTTTATGTCGTCATGGCTTACTAAAATCTACTTACTTATTGTTCGCATGGTGGTTACAACCTACACGATCAAAATATATGGAAGGAAGCGGTGATATAGGCAGAAGGGAAGGTGTTACTTTTGATAAAGCGACGCGATGGTTGGCCGGTAGCATAAAACGTGAAACGGTGATATGGACGGAAGGAAAGGCAGTAGGGAAGGTGTTAGAAGCATCCGACGCATTGTTTAATTGTACATGTAATTAATTAAGGGGCACTTAACTAAAGAATTTCACCAAGTTGTTTTTTAGTATAAGATAAGGGTGTCTTGAGTGGTTAAACACGTAAATTTCAAAATCAACCAATGAGAGTGTGTCATATCATTCAATGAAAAATGTTTAAACTATGCTCAAAAGTGTTGGCAATGGTTAGACACTTTATGAATTGGTAAACTATTTAATAAAAAGGAAAAATGTGTGATTGGTTAAGATGGCATGGACTCCACCCCACACACCCCCTCTCTCTCCTACCCTCCCTCTCCCGGATCGGTAACCCATCCCCGCTTCTCCGATTTTACCGAGCGGCAGAACCCACCGAAGACGGTGTTACCGCGCAGTAAACCACCTTTGCCGAGTGGGTTTGCCGCCCACTCCGGATAACCTAATATAATAAAATGAAAAGGTGTGACTTTTAAACAAATACAACATAACCTAAGTTGCTAATTGTATAAGGGTGTAATATAATATAATTTATTAAATGGGTGTGTATATTGGGACATGGTGGTTTGGGTTGGGAGTTGGCATAACATATGTTTAATATATGGTATGTGTTTATTAATGCAAGGGTATTATTTAAGGGTAGGCGGTATGGTGGTGATTGAGTTTTCTCTACCCAATGATATAAAGCCATGTCAACTCCCCCCTTCACTCCCCATTTTCTACTCAAACACTAGGTATGGTTCAAACACCCACTCAATTAAAAAATAAAAAATTTTGATTGGTTCTTCTCTCCTCTCTCTCTCTCTCCTCCATTACTCTTCTCCACCTTCGGTGACTATTCACCGATTTCTCTCACTCTCTCCTACTCAAACACCCTAACTCAATCACCACGGTGTGGTTCACCGATCGGTGAAAGGAGTCACCGAAGGCAAATCGGTGACCATACCGCCTACCCTAAGGGTGTGATGTGAAAAGACATAACTATTAAGACCACCCGTAGTGGTTGTAAATTTGGGCCTTTTTGGGGCTTAATCACGCCCAATATCGCCCCTTTGCCACTACGCATGGGCGTGATTGGCTTTTTTTTGGTTTGGGCGTTTTATAAATCATGTCGGGTGGGGGAAATCTTGTCCCATCACATGTGAGGTTACATTATTTGGCCAATAGGATTTTTTAAATGTTTTTTTATTTTATTTTATTACAAACATAATGCCCCACAATCCCAACATCCTCACTACACCTATTTTAGAAAACGCCCAAAAATGCTACATTGCTGACTGGGCTGCCAATGGCGCAAAACGCCTAAGGGTGAATATTGCTCACTACGCATGGTCTAAATTAGTCCAAGGTACCCAAGTTATTTTTGTAGGGTTATATAATAATCTCCTGCTATATATTCTCTCTCTCTCCAACAAAAATGAAATCAACAACTGTACATACGCTTTCTCTTCTTCTTCTCCAACGATCAATCTACGTTACTTGCTGCCGTACGCTAGGGTTTACGCGCACTCAACTCGCAATTACACCTCAATAATATCTTGCAGGCATCCTTTTCCAGTTAAGGATCATATGCTTTCTGCAAATTGTTCGATCGAGCTTCATTTCTGTTTTAAAATTCATTTTGGTAGTTTGTTCTTTCGTTATTGTTGTTGAAATGTTCGAATTGTGTGTTCCAGCCCGCATTTAGGTTTCGATTATAGTTTCTAACAATGAAATGATGATAAACAACACTAGTGTATGAACAGAAGATGTTGTTTTAAATGTGAAATCGATACGTGTTTTATAAAAAAATGTAACCCTAAATTTGCATTTGACTTAAGTTTGAACATATGTTATGTATTTTAGAGATCCATGACTCTAAGTTATGAATCCTCAGAGTATGCTGCTTGTGACTGTTTATATATTAATTTTATTTTTTCACAATATTTGAGTGTATATATAGTGTTTATAATATTAAGCAGAACTTTTCAGAGAAATGTTAGACCTTTTGGAGTACTAAGGTTGTGTACTTGTGTTTAGGAAGGGCTAGGCTATAGAAACATCGCCGCCACACTATCTAGTCACTACTGGCGTGTCATATAGGCCGTATGATGTCATATGATACGCGAAAAATTGTTAAATGTGTTTGCGTGACACAAAGATGACTGGTGTGATCGATGGCAAAGTCATATGGCTTGATTTTTGCTTTTTTTTCCTCTTCATTTTGGTTATTTTGGGTTTGTTCTTTCGTTATATCCACATTTAGGAATCGATTATAGTTTCTAAGAATGAAATGATGAGAAACAGAACTGGCGTATATGCAGAGGATGTTATATAAATGCGAAATTGATAGATGTTTGACAGAAAATGTAACACGAAATTTGCATATCATTCAAGTTTTACGTATTTCACACCTGTTATGTATGTTAGTGATCCATGACTCAAAATTCTGAATCATCATAGTAACTATTCGTAAATTAAAATTCACAATATTCAAGTATTAAACAGAAGTTTTCAGGGAAATGTGTACTTGGGTTTATTGCATCGCCAACTAGGAATTAGGATATCTGATATTTTCATTTTACCTTAATTACACCCCCTTAATGTCTCAACATGCTTTTAATTAACATCTTCATATTGTCTTGTGTATGTTTTCTGAGTAGATGGATATCAGTTCCGATGAAGAGTCCGAGTTTAGTGATTCGGAGATTACTGAATACAAAGATAAGCCATACGAACAACTGAGGAATGGAACACTTAAAGTTAACTATTCCGGTGGCATCTATAGGTGTCCTTTTTGTGCTGGCAAGAAAAAACAGAATTTCAAATACAAAGACTTGCATCAACATGCTTCTGGAGTAAGCAAAGGCTCTTCAAACAGAAGTGCAAAGCAAAAGGCGAACCATCTTGCCCTAACATTGTACTTAGAAAATGAACTGGCAGATGAGGCTGAAAAGCCGCTGAAAGTAGCAGCGCCAATCACTGAAGAAAACGAATTGTTTTGCTGGCCTTGGACTGGAATTCTGGTCAACATAGTCAAAGAATCAGACGGTGCGAATGATTTTGAGAACACTGAATATTGGATCAAGAGATTCTCAAAATACAAGCCTGACGAGGTTGAGCTGTTATGGGATGCTGAAAAGAGAACCGCAAAAGCGTTTGTGACGTTCAACAACAGTTTGATTGGTTTGAAAAATGGTATGGAGTTTGAGAAAGCTTTTGGAGCTGAAAATCCGTCTGGTTCAAGTAGTATTTATGCATGGCTAGCTCGTGCAAATGATTTTGAATCACAAGGGCCAATAGGAGACTACCTTCGCATGAACAGGGATCTGAAGACGGTATCGGGAGTTGAGCAATAGTAGTATCGAACTTTATAAATACAGTTTAAGTCTATATGCCTGTGTAAAATTTTAAGAGTAAAGTCTTGTGCACAATGCAGGAAGTGATTAATGAAGATGATAAAAAGCTAAAAACTCTTAAGGCAGAATGGGGTAGTGGAATCTTTGATGCAGTGGTTGCTGCATTTATGGAACTGAATGAATACAACCCCAGTGGTAGATATGAAGTTAACGAACTTTGGAACTTTAAAGACAATAAAAAAGCTACGTTAAAGGAGGTTATTAGCTATATCCTCAAGAATTTGAAGAGCCTTAAGCGCAAAAGAGGCCACGGTTCGTATTTTTTATCCATTTTGCAATTTCCAAATCTTTCTTCTTTTCTTTTTTGAAAATTTTTAACACCTATTTTACGTTTCTTAAATCGACCTGCATGCACTATTTAAAATGGGTTGAGTCGTGTCGTGTTGTGTTTTATCTCAAATCCGAAGAAAGAGCTTTAAAAAGAAACGTCAAACAGGTGAAAGTTGCACGAAGTATACTATAAAGTATACAACTTCCTAATTGTTGCAATTAAAAGATTAGATTGTTATTGTAATTGACACTCATCATTGCAAATAGTCAAAAGAAATCACAGATACGGGTTTGTGTCAACCCAACCTAACCCGTTTGGTTCGGCCATACTAAAATTGACCTGTTTTTGACGCGTTACCTAGCCATCTTGCCACATATGGTGTATTGGACTATCCAAAACTAGTGGGCTTGTTTGGTTGTTAATGGGTCAAAATGGGTTCATATCAAACGGATAACTTTCATGTGTGGGTCAAAGCAGGTTAGGTCTGGTTGTTTTTTAATCCAATTTCATAATGTTTTAGAATGTTATATAAATTTGAGTATTTAACTTAGACGTTAGACGACCTTTGCCCTGCCTAACCCATTCTACATGTTATGGAATAAAAACCCATCTGAAATGACTCGTTTTCAATTTTCATATAAATGGATTGAAATGGCCACATGATGTTTCTAACTGTGAGATTTTTGTTCTTTGGTACAGATAACTGAGCTGGCGGTTGCACAATAGCAATCATAAAGTAGTACATCCGTCTTTTCCTTCTGAACTAGTTTTTGGGCCTTTGGGCATCCAGCAATCACTCTATCATGGCCACTTGTCTAATCTGCCCATTTTTTGCCCCTTAATGGCAATAGAACTTGCTTAAAAGCCTGCTTTATATACTCTAATATAACCAATAGTATAGGAAAACGCTGCTATATGTCATCTCAGCACAAAAATACCTCCTTTTTGCTTCAGTCTAGCTAGAAATTTGAAGTTCTATAAACTTGTTGTTGCATTGGTGTGGCATGGTTTAAAGACCAGAGTGGGCGATAATTGGAAACTTGAAAATTTGGGAGCCACTGAGCCAACAACCGACCATCGGGTTGGTGTAAGTTTGGAACCGAACCAGGGCTCAAACTTTTGGTGTAGTCATTAAAGTCTAATTTCATACCTAAATGATGTCATTTTGTTTAAATATATGAAAAATATCTGGTTCTAGACTGGACTAGTAACAAAAATTATTTTTTTCTTCAAATTATGGACCTTTGATCGTTTCCGGGACTAATAACCGAGACCGAACAGGACATGTCCCATCCTGATTTATCATTGTCACTTGACCATTACATATGGCCTAGCCAACTTTTAAAAAATAAAACAGAATTACAAAAACAAAGTAGATACAGATACACAGTAAAAAAAGTGGTTTGTGTATACATTTTAAGATATCTTTAATAATACATAAATTAGAAACACGTGATATTTTCATGTATTCTATAATGTAAAAACCAAAAAACTTTACATTAACTTAGTTCTAGCGGAATTCTTGCAGGAATTCATTTGGTATCTGTTTGGTTCATTACCCTATCAAATACATATAGTGTATTGGGTCAGTCTCTACATACTCATTACAAAATTTCTCCTAATATATGCAAAACATGTCTAGTGCACTCATTTTCATATTAAACTTTAATTACAAATGATACAAAAAGAAAAAAAGTTATTGAGGCAACTCGGTTTTGCACATCAAAAATAAACACGTTGTGACAGTAAAGTCTAAAATTGTGACAAAAAGTATGTCTTATTTAAAAAAAAAAATTCGTAATTTAAAATTGTGTAAAACCGTGACCTTTCCAAGTTTATTACAAATTGTTAAAATATGGTAATATTTGCTTAAAAGCAAATTAAAAAGTCGTAATTTAATATAGCTATTTACATGTAAATGATTATCTGTTAATTTAATTTAGAGTAAACTACAATTTTACCCCCTGAAGATATAGCTCATTGGCACTCGTACCCCCTACCACGAATTTTTTGTTGTCTAACCCCCCCAACGAATGCGAAACGCTGCAATCTTAACCCCTGGCACCCAACTCTGTCAAGTCAATGTTTGTTTGACTGTTAATAATGTGTGAAAAGTCGTTTTTGCCCATATCTTATTAAAATTATGTTGGTGCACTTGTGTCTGTACTTTGTCTGTATTTTGTAACGATACCAAACGATGTCTTCGTTAGTCCTGTAAGTTTGACCAGTCAACCATCCTCCGGTTTGACTTGGTCAAACAGTTAGAACATTTGTTTGAAATATGTTTGAGTCGAAGGATGTGTGTCATCGAAGGATTGCTTATATCCTTCGATGAGCTCGAAAGATAGCCTTCGATTGATGGACCTCGAATAAATCCAAAAATTTGAAAAATCCAAAAACATCGAAAAATTTCAAAAACACAAAAACAATAGAAAAACAAAAATGAGTTTCCTGGCGAGCAAAAGAGAAAATGATAGTACATCAGTGGTCTGTCTAAACCTCTTTAAATCTAAAATGAAAAGCGATAAGCAGCTCTATATAAGATGTATCGGTAGGCTCACAATCATTTTAAAGTGTGCAGGGTGATATAAACTTAAATCGACTGAAGACTGGGTGGGAACCATTCATTGGCATATGGTCTTGGTACCGAAATTTCGTTTGAGAGATTGACGAGGTTCTGAGATATTCGGTCTTTATGCTGCTTATCATCTGGGTATCATGGTTGTATCTTTTACCGAAAAATAACGGGGACGCAAGTCTAGATCTTCCATGATACCATACATACGTGTACATACTGCATTCGACCTCAATAAGTGATAAACAATCACATGTCCCTCAAAATAAGTGATAATATATCACAAATTATCCGGGAGTCAAGTTCGTCTCTCTGCTGTACGAAAGTACTGACCTGTTCACGGACTTGCTCCTGTGCCCTCATGCATCGAAAATCAAGTTCCTCATCAATAAGTGATTCTATCACATAGGGCTTGTTTTCAAATCAAAATAAGTGAGAATCTCACATCATATACGGTCAAACAGATGATAATCGGTATACTCACCGGTAAGATGAACCCTCGTGCATACCTTGATACGGGAATGTGTCGTGATGTGGATGAACACCGGTCGGTAAGTATAAATCATACCTTAACGTATCCCCTCGCCATGATTACAAATGATAAGTTGAGTTTATGTGGACAACAATACCGATAATTGTTATAGGATGCTTATCTTAATGTTAACTAAAAGAACAAGAAGAGCGTTTTGACATGACCGTACACTGATATGATTCTCTTACCCTCGAAACTCGCAAAAAGAATGTCTGTAAATATTTATTTAATGCTTTCAGTTTCTGCATCTTTGTATATATTTATTTACTGCTTTCAGTCTTTAAATTTGAAATATTCAAAAAGCCAAAAAGATTTTATTTCTACTTTATTTTTCGATCGTACGATGTTGGAGCTCGAGTCTTCGTTACCTGAAACCTGAACGAAAACCGAAACGACTAAATCTTCATAAACGGTCGAAATTTGCAAGTTTTTGAAAGTGAAAAACTGAAATTGATAAATTTTATTAAACTTTCAAACTGTCGGACGGTGTTTGATTGAACAATGGTCACATGTGTGTCGTTTGCTTATGATATTCCAAGCAGTTGTTCTCATTACGCGTTTAGATTTCTTGCATGTGCAGATTCTAAAGGCAAGGAGAACTTGGTCGATGACAAGCTTCGGAATGAAGACACGACGTGAAGGCACTCAAGTGATGAAGATGATCGAGTTGCCGCTGACCATCATCAACACCACAAGGATCTCAATTCATAAAGAACAAGTATTTCACGAGCATAACTCAAGGGGGAGCTTATGTTAAGGGGGAGTTTCTCAACACACTTCCTACATCAAACGGGGAGTTTGTTGGTACACTTTCTGCTTTCAAGACGTGAAGACTTTAAAGATCCTCCGACATTGAAGACTTGAAAGGACGTCAAAGACTTGAAGACACAAAGATCGAGACAAAGATCAAGTTATAAAGATCGAGACAAAGCTACAGCCAAGGGGGAGTTTGTTGGTGCACTTGTGTCTGTACTTTGTCTGTATTTTGTAACGATACCAAACGATGTCTTCGTTAGTCCTGTAAGTTTGACCAGTCAACCATCCTCCGGTTTGACTTGGTCAAACAGTTAGAACATTTGTTTGAAATATGTTTGAGTCGAAGGATGTGTGTCATCGAAGGATTGCTTATATCCTTCGATGAGCTCGAAATATAGCCTTCGATTGATGGACCTCGAAAGATGCCATCCTTCGAAGTACATGTGAATCCTTCGGAAGGTTTCTGGTCGATAGATGATCCTTCGATCACTCTATCTGATCCTTCGACCAGACATGCTGTGTTCGGGTATATATACCCTTGTAGTGTGTTCCCTTCAGTTTAGACACTTCATTTTGAGACAAGAGAGAGAGCTGAGTGAGAGCATTCTGCTGTCAACACACACACACACTTAGAGAGTTTGCAAAACAGATTTGTAAACATTGAGCTTGTAACCGGACCTTTCATACGTATTAATACAAGTGGTGTTAATCGGTGAATTTTGTGTGTCTTGTGTTTTTGCTTGTTTCTATCTCGGTTTGCATGCTAGCTTGGATTCCGCACTCGCTAGTGTGTTGGACATAACAAGGAATAGGTTAAACCTCAACCTCCGAGGGACCTACAAGTGGTATCAGAGCCGTGGCTCTTTTCCTTGTTAAAAACCGGGTTTTATACAAGCTTTGGAGTGTTTTGGACAAAAACTCATTTGGTTTAGCTTCTGTTTTCAGTGTTTTTCTCACTGTTTCTGTCGTTAAAACGTGTTCTAAACCTTCGGGTGTGTTAAGGAACGGGTTGGGTAACTTAAAAACTTGTTTTTAAGATTTTTGGTCATCTCCGGCCAATTTCCGGCTTATTCCGGTACCGGTTTCTGGGTTGATACTTCGGTTTTTCGTTATATTTTATTATTCAAAACCTGTTCTGCATGCAGAAGATATGGTCTGACCATACCTTCTGCCTTCTGCCGAAAGTTTTCACCAACCCATCAACTTTTCACCAACCTGTCACTTCTCACGTCAACTGTGTCAGTTCGGTTCGAAAGATATCCTTCGAAGTCGAAAGATCGTCTTTCGATCAAGGAGGTTCGACAGATACCCATCCTTCGAACATCTTTCGAAGTCAGTGAGTTATCTTTCGAGCCAAGGAATCTTTTCGAAGGATATATCATTCGAGCTACTGTTCTTTTTCGAAAGACAAGGATCCTTCGATTGGAGAGTCTTTCGAAATCTCTGTTCGAAACTCAACAGTGATCTTTTGAACACTGTTGATCCTTCGAACAATTCTTGATCTTTCGATCCTTAGTCTGTTTATGTTTAACAAGTTGTGATTTTCAGGTATTATTATTCTTGATCAAAAATGAATCCAAGATGGAATAGACCGGTAAATACAGATATGTATTTTGGTACTCCGTCTCCCGCACCGGTGTCTTCTCAAGCTAATACTGGTCAATGGGCATTCGTATCAAATCAAACTCCAAGTATTCAAAGCATTCTCTTAAGCGAGAGTGAAACGGGAAGTTTGAATCGGCCTCCGAAGTTGATGCACTTATATGAATATCCAGGATGGATTGACAGATTTCATACATACGTTCTTGGTCAAAATACAGAGTTGTGGTTGCGGTTCATCACAGATTTCGATCAAACAATAGAGGTTGCCGCATCATCTGCTGCTACGTTTGCAGATCTTACGGAAGATCAGAAGAAGGTCTATGATTTGGAAAAGAAGGCATATGCCATTCTTACTCAGGCGTTAAGTAAAGACATTCATCATCAATTTGTCAGTTACAAGACAACGAAGAGGTTGTGGGATACATTGAAGGCAAGGGGCGTAGGAAATGAAGCGACACGTCAATTGAGAAAAGACCTGCTGAAGAAAGAGTTTGATGGTTTTACTTGTATGGAGAATGAATCTTTAGGAGATTTGACAAGTCGATTTAATCATTTGCTGACTGAATTGTCAAATTTTGAGGTCGTTACACCTTCAGCAGAGATTGTGAAAAAGTTTGCAGATGCGTTGCCACCTCAATGGAATACTTTCTTGGAAATCATGAAGTACAATGGCACTCTAGCTACAACAAGCTACAATGACTTTGTTCAAATCCTTGAAAACAAGAATCAGGAAGAAACTCTCAAGGCAAAAAGAGTTCCAGTGCCACAAAATCCTGAAATGTATTATGGAACTTCTAGCACTTCTACAAAACCTTCTTCACATGCTCCAATTCAAACAGCGTTTGTGTCTCACACTGACATGTTTGGCAATACTATCCAAGTTCCGGTCCCTCCAAAGACAGACATGTTTGGAAATCCGCTTGAACCAGTTTCTCAACCAGCTTCTCAACCAGCACCACAACAGCAAAGCCAACGAACTATCAGAGCAACTGATATGTTCGGAAATCCTTTACCTGTTCGATCTACCGAAGCAACTGATATGTTTGGAAATCCATTACCTGCTCAATCTACCGGACCAACAGACATGTATGGGAATCCACTTCCTCCTCCTCAACAGCAAGCGTGTTATGGAAGCACATCATCTGCTGATCAACAATCAAAGCCAAATACAGGACGGCTCGACACCTCAAGTTTTTCTAAAGTCAGTGTGGAAGTAGCAAAGGAACACATGGAGCTGCTAAACACTTTGGTGAGCGCATACTGTGGATTAGTTGAAGGTCAGATTGGTAACATTAATCTAACACAAGAAGACTATCAGCAGATAGATAAAGAGGAGATGGAGATGATGGACATCAAATGGGCCTTTGCCAGTGCTATTAGGCGAGCAAAGGATTTCATGGAAAGAACGGGCAGAACCAGCTTGGAAAGCAAGAAAGACACCAAGTATGGGTTTGATAAGCAGGCTGTTAAATGCTTCAATTGTGGTGAACGTGGTCATTTCAAGCGTGAATGTACGAGGCCATCTCAACATGGAAACCAGAATCCTTTTAGAGGTCAAGGCAACCAGCAGAACTAGAACAGGAACAATGTTCGTACGTTGGTACCTGTCAACAATCAAAGCCAAGCAGGACCATCTAATGCCAACCAGGCACTTGTGGTTCAAGTAGATGAAGGATGTGATTGGTCAATCCAGTTGGGAAATGATGCTCCAGATGGAACAGCTTGTTTTGCTGAGGTCGTCAAGGATTTAAATCACGCCAGTGGTGGAGAATCTTCCGCCAATGGTGGTGAATCTTCTGAGGATGAAGACTCTTCTGGTTACAGTGGAAGTTCAGATGAAGAGTCCTTGGGTTCAGGGAATGATCAGGAAGATGACACATCAAGTGCGTCAGTCGATGCTAATATTGATGAGCTATTGGGAGAAGCTGCAGCAGAAACTCAAAGAAGATCTATTTTGGTGGATCAAGCTGCTTATTCTTCGTCTTCTCTCCATTCAGCCTTTATGGCTAATGTCGACAGTTCATCAAGTCAGGTATGTGTCGATGAACCCACTTCTGGTAGCTGTGATAACTGTGATAGTTTGCATGTTAAATGTGCTGATTTAGAGGCAAACATGTCTGAGTTGCAAGGCAAACATAATGCTGTACAAGCTAGTTTGTTTGACTTGCAAGACAAACATGTTTCATTGAATGATAAGTGGTGTGAATTGCAGAGCAAACACGAGGCTTTGCAGGAAAAATATGATGTGACATTTATCCACAATCAGAAATTAACCGTGGATCTTTCTAAGTGCACAGAAGCCAACATGTTTTATGAAAACCATGAAAAGGATTTTAAATCGGTAATTGAAAAATTAAAGAAAGATAAAACCGAATTAACTAAAATGGTTTCCAGAAAACAAACTGACATTAATTTGTATATAACTCGTCTTGAGGTAATGCAAAAAGAAATGGCTTGTGTGAAAACTGAAAGTGAGGCGATCCGACTCAAGTTAGACAGTTATTTGAGTTCTAGCTATGTGTTGGATCACATCATTGATGTACAGAAAGAGAAACGGGATGTCACATGCATAGGCTACAAGAAATGTCCACCACCCGTGAGAAACAATTATGATGCCATGCCTGACGAGGAGAACAGAACATTCTTTGAACCATCTGTTCCTCTAGACGTTAAGGAATTTGCAGCAGGATTGGGATACAAGAAAGAAGTATCATCAGATTCAGATGTGTCAGCAGATACATCTGTGTCTTCTGCTAAACCGAATCAGGTTCCTCCAGTTGTGATATACAGTGAGGATTATGATTCTTCTGATGATGAGTCTGATGATACTGATTCAGCAAAGTCTGATGCAGTGATAAAAGAAGAGGACATACCTCTTGAGAATCATATTCTGTGTGATCCTCCTGCAAAACCTGCTAAGACTGTTGCAATCGAGCCTGTGTCTGCAAAAGAGTCGGAGAGTGTGAATTTGTTGTACACTCTTGTTGGTGATAATAAAATTTATTCAGACAAAGATTTTCCTGTTAAAAATGTTAATCCATCTTTAATCAGTAGCGTGTTTGAAAATTCAACAAGTAAGTTTTTGGGAAAGACAGGGTCACATGTTACTGTAACACAGTGCCCTCCTATCCCCAAGGCCGAAGTTCGAAAACAATTTGGCAATCAAAAATTACCAACAGTGCAAAAACAGCAAAATCATACTAAGCCAAAAGGAAAAGCACCGACTCAAACTCAAAGGAAGCCGAATCAGAAGAAGAAAAAGAATGTGAACTTTGTGAAATCTAAGGGAACGGACAAAATTGCAACGTTTGAAAATCAATCTAACTTAGATTTTCTCAAGAAAGCAACAGTGATGAAAAGGAATGAACCAAGTTGTTCAAAACCTAGTACCTCGAGATCACAAAGTTCATCTTCATCATCGGCAAGACGATCACATGAGACTTCGGGGTTTGTTGAACGAAGATCATGTTTTGAATGTGGTACAATTGGGCATATCATTCGAAATTGCCCGTACCTTCATAAATTAAAAGCCAAAGAAGATGATCCCCGTGACCAAATTGACCGCAAGCGATCTGTTTCATCAAAACAAGATCCCCGCCTTGTAAAAGAAAGGGAAAAGAAACAGAAACGGCAACAGGTCAAGAAAATTGAAAAGGCAATTAAAACCGATGTGGTTCAAAAACAATCTGTTTCAGTTAATCCAGAAAATTCAAAATTTTCAAAAACTTCAAACAATCACGAAGTTAAATTGTTAAACAATGACACTGGTAAACCAAAACAGACCTGGAAACCAAAAACGGTTAAAAATTCAGAGGGACCATCACAATTTTCAAATCATCAAAGAATAGAAGTTATTGTTATTGATGAAAATGGAAGACCCAAGACCACAATGGCTTGGGTCCCCATCTCCAACTAATTGTATGAGTTCATGTGCAGGGTGTTCCAGGAGGAACTATCAGTAGTCATTGGATTGTTGATAGTGGGGCATCCAGGCACATGACAGGCGACATGAAGCTTCTCTACGACGTCAAATCTATTAGAGGAGGTTATGTTGCTTTTGCTGGAGATAAGGGCGGATATATTACGGGTGAAGGAATGATTTCCAACGGGGTTGTTAGCTTTGATAAGATCAACTTCGTACAACAACTTGATCACAATCTTCTTAGTGTTTCTCAAATTTGTGATAAGCAGTTCTCAGTACACTTTGATGCAAATGGATGTTATGTGCTGAAACCCGGCTTCAAAATTCCAAAAGAATGGATTCTCTTGTCGGCTCCAAGGATAAATGATCTGTATGTCCTTGATATGAGTCAAGCTATTACTACGTCTGCACAAGCAACTTGTTTCGTTTCCAAAGCCACAGAAAAAGACTCAATCTCTTGGCACAGACGAATGGGTCACATTCACTTACGCAAAATGAATCATTTGGTGTCAAATGAGTTGGTGAATGGTGTTCCTCTTAAAAACTTTCATCTTCAAGACATCTGTGTCTCGTGCCAGAAAGGAAAACAAACGAAGAAGCGACACCCTACAAAGAAAGTCAACACGGTGGCTGTTCCTCTTGAACGTTTGCACATGGATTTGTTCGGTCCTGTCAAGCACAAAAGTATTAGGAATGATCAATACTGCCTCGTGATTACTGATGATTATTCAAGATTTTCTTGGGTGGCGTTCATGGCACATAAGAGTGAAACCTTCGGTATTATCAAAAACTTGATTATTCAGATTGAGAATCTCTATAAGTTGAAGGTTAGGCGGATACGTAGCGACAATGGTACTGAATTCAAAAATCATGCCATGGCGGAGTTTTGCACTTCAAAAGGTATTCTTCACGAATTTAGTGCAGCTTATACTCCTCAACAGAATGGCGTCGCTGAACGTAAGAACCGCACATTGATCGAGACTGCTAGGACTATGTTGGTAGAGTCACAATTGCCGATTCCTTTTTGGACTGAAGCTGTGGCCTCTGCATGTTATACGTTGAACCGAGTCCTTACAGTCAAAAGGCACAACAAGACCTGTTTTGAGCTTATTAACAAACGGAAACCAGATTTGTCATATCTTGAACCGTTTGGAGCTCCGTGCACAATAATCGATCCTAATGGAAAGTTTGGGGCAAGAGCCATTGATGGATACTTTCTTGGGTATTCCACCCTGAACTTATGAGTCTGGAATCTAGAGACTAAAAGGGTCGAGGAATGGTCTGAATCAGAGTACAAAGGCACACTTTACCAGTCAAAAATCCTGGTCAGCCTTGGATGTTTGAGTACGATGACTTTTTCAATTCGATCAATGTTGAAGCAGTTGAAGAAAATGCTGCGGCAAGGATGTTTTTCGAGAGTGACAATGCAACAGATTCACCGTTGGTTCGTCCCATTATTGTCAATCAAGAACCATCTTCAGTAAACAATAATGCTCTCGACAATGAGGATTTTCACGATGCTACCGAATTGAACGAATCTTCAGAGGATGATGAATTTCTCGATGCAGATCAAGAAGCTCCAACAGCAGTTCATGGTACTTCAGAGGGTACTCCTCCAGTGGGCGTCCCTGGAACAGCTGAAGCTACTGCATCATCCTCTTCGTCAATTCCGGGCATTGAATTAATTGTTGATCTCAATCTCAACAATCTGGGTACAAATATTCCAGTTCAAGATAATCCAGAAACAAGGATTCACAATACCCATCCTCAACAAAACATCATCGGAAATGTGCAAAGTGGCGTTCAAACAAGAAACATGTTGCGGAACAACAACAATGCAGGCTTGTATTCAGCTATCCGGGAATCTGGTCAACAAAACGATTGGTCTTTCGCGTGTTATGTCTCACAGGAAGAGCCAAGAACTTGGAAAGAAGCTTTGAAAGATAGCTCATGGGTTGAAGCGATGCAGGAAGAACTGCAACAAATTCCAGAAGCTTGGTGTCTGGAAACTCGTAGAGAAACCTGCTGGTTACAAGAAGATTGGTACCCGTTGGGTGTTTAAATGCAAAAAGGATGACCGTGGAATCGTTATTCGCAACAAAGCAAGGCTAGTCGTTCAAGGTTTTCGTCAGATAGAAGGGATCGACTACAACGAAGTGTATGCACCTGTTGCACGTCTAGAAGCAATTCGGATCTTTCTGGCTTATGCCTCATTCAAAGGTTTCAAGGTATACCAGATGGACGTGAAAAGTGCATTCTTACATGGTGTGGTAGAAGAAGAGGTGTACGTCGAACAACTTCCAGGTTTTGAAGATCCTATCCATCCCGATCGGGTTTGGTTGCTCAACAAAGCTCTCTATGGTCTTCATCAAGCACCGCGAGCTTGGTACGCAACCTTATCTAATTATCTGCTGGAGAATGGATTTCGCAGAGGTCTTATCGATTGTACTCTTTTCGTCAAAGAACAAGATGGAGATCTTCTACTGGTACAGGTATACGTTGATGATATTATATTTGGTTCTACTAATGATGTTTTGTGTAGGAATTTCGAGCGCATTATGCAGGATAAATTCGAGATGAGTGCTATGGGGGAAATGACTTTCTTTTTGGGCTTACAAGTACAACAAACTGAGTCTGGGATATTCATCCATCAGACTAAATATGTTGGTGACAACTTGAGCCGGTTCCAGATGTCTGATGCAACGCCCATCGGTACCCCATTGCCGCAAAATCACGGAATTACTCCAGACTTGAAGGGTCAAGATGTTAGCCCCTCATACTACCGCGCGATGATCGGATCTCTTATGTACCTCACAGCATCAAGACCAGATATAATGTACCCAACGTGCCTGCTTGCCAGATATCAAGTCAACCCGAAGGCCTCACATCTTGCAGCTGTAAAAAGGATTTTTCGTTATTTGAAGGGTTGCCCTGACACCGGTCTATGGTACCCTAGGGATAATAACTTTGACTTGATCGCATTCAGTGATTCTGATTTTGGCGGATGCAAAATCGACGGCAAATCCACAACGGCTGGATGTCAGTTTTTGGGAAATCGCCTAGTCACATGGCAGTGCAAGAAGCAGACATGCGTCGCTACATCAACATGCGAAGCTGAATATATTGCTGCCTCAAGTTGTTGCTCCCAAGTCCTATGGATCCAACAACAAATGCGCGACTACTGTTTTGAATTCCTAACTACTCCTATTTACGTTGATAATTCTGCTGCTTTACAGATCACTAAAAATCCTGTGCAGCATTCAAAGACTAAGCACATCGACATTAAGTATCACTTCATACGTGATTGCTTTGAGAAAAGGCTAATCGATGTTGCTTACGTCCACACCGATGACCAACGTGCCGACCTTTTTACCAAAGCATTTGACAAATCAAGATTTGACTATTTATTATTGGTAAACGGCATTAAGGTCAAGCAAGAGTAAAACCAACATCGGAAAATCATTTTTGTAAATACCTTTGTGTTTTAAATTTGTCTTAGTTTGTTGATTTTAGGGGGAGTAAATCCAAAAATTTGAAAAATCCAAAAACATCGAAAAATTTCAAAAACACAAAAACAATAGAAAAACAAAAATGAGTTTCCTGGCGAGCAAAAGAGAAAATGATAGTACATCAGTGGTCTGTCTAAACCTCTTTAAATCTAAAATGAAAAGCGATAAGCAGCTCTATATAAGATGTATCGGTAGGCTCACAATCATTTTAAAGTGTGCAGGGTGATATAAACTTAAATCGACTGAAGACTGGGTGGGAACCATTCATTGGCATATGGTCTTGGTACCGAAATTTCGTTTGAGAGATTGCCGAGGTTCTGAGATATTCGGTCTTTATGCTGCTTATCATCTGGGTATCATGGTTGTATCTTTTACCGAAAAATAACGGGGACGCAAGTCTAGATCTTCCATGATACCATACATACGTGTACATACTGCATTCGACCTCAATAAGTGATAAACAATCACATGTCCCTCAAAATAAGTGATAATATATCACAAATTATCCGGGAGTCAAGTTCGTCTCTCTGCTGTACGAAAGTACTGACCTGTTCACGGACTTGCTCCTGTGCCCTCATGCATCGAAAATCAAGTTCCTCATCAATAAGTGATTCTATCACATAGGGCTTGTTTTCAAATCAAAATAAGTGAGAATCTCACATCATATACGGTCAAACAGATGATAATCGGTATACTCACCGGTAAGATGAACCCTCGTGCATACCTTGATACGGGAATGTGTCGTGATGTGGATGAACACCGGTCGGTAAGTATAAATCATACCTTAACGTATCCCCTCGCCATGATTACAAATGATAAGTTGAGTTTATGTGGACAACAATACCGATAATTGTTATAGGATGCTTATCTTAATGTTAACTAAAAGAACAAGAAGAGCGTTTTGACATGACCGTACACTGATATGATTCTCTTACCCTCGAAACTCGCAAAAAGAATGTCTGTAAATATTTATTTAATGCTTTCAGTTTCTGCATCTTTGTATATATTTATTTACTGCTTTCAGTCTTTAAATTTGAAATATTCAAAAAGCCAAAAAGATTTTATTTCTACTTTATTTTTCGATCGTACGATGTTGGAGCTCGAGTCTTCGTTACCTGAAACCTGAACGAAAACCGAAACGACTAAATCTTCATAAACGGTCGAAATTTGCAAGTTTTTGAAAGTGAAAAACTGAAATTGATAAATTTTATTAAACTTTCAAACTGTCGGACGGTGTTTGATTGAACAATGGTCACATGTGTGTCGTTTGCTTATGATATTCCAAGCAGTTGTTCTCATTACGCGTTTAGATTTCTTGCATGTGCAGATTCTAAAGGCAAGGAGAACTTGGTCGATGACAAGCTTCGGAATGAAGACACGACGTGAAGGCACTCAAGTGATGAAGATGATCGAGTTGCCGCTGACCATCATCAACACCACAAGGATCTCAATTCATAAAGAACAAGTATTTCACGAGCATAACTCAAGGGGGAGCTTATGTTAAGGGGGAGTTTCTCAACACACTTCCTACATCAAACGGGGAGTTTGTTGGTACACTTTCTGCTTTCAAGAGGTGAAGACTTTAAAGATCCTCCGACATTGAAGACTTGAAAGGACGTCAAAGACTTGAAGACACAAAGATCGAGACAAAGATCAAGTTATAAAGATCGAGACAAAGCTACAGCCAAGGGGGAGTTTGTTGGTGCACTTGTGTCTGTACTTTGTCTGTATTTTGTAACGATACCAAACGATGTCTTCGTTAGTCCTGTAAGTTTGACCAGTCAACCATCCTCCGGTTTGACTTGGTCAAACAGTTAGAACATTTGTTTGAAATATGTTTGAGTCGAAGGATGTGTGTCATCGAAGGATTGCTTATATCCTTCGATGAGCTCGAAAGATAGCCTTCGATTGATGGACCTCGAAAGATGCCATCCTTCGAAGTACATGTGAATCCTTCGGAAGGTTTCTGGTCGATAGATGATCCTTCGATCACTCTATCTGATCCTTCGACCAGACATGCTGTGTTCGGGTATATATACCCTTGTAGTGTGTTCACTTCAGTTTAGACACTTCATTTTGAGACAAGAGAGAGAGCTGAGTGAGAGCATTCTGCTGTCTACACACACACACACTTAGAGAGTTTGCAAAACAGATTTGTAAACATTGAGCTTGTAACCGGACCTTTCATACGTATTAATACAAGTGGTGTTAATCGGTGAATTTTGTGTGTCTTGTGTTTTTGCTTGTTTCTATCTCGGTTTGCATGCTAGCTTGGATTCCGCACTCGCTAGTGTGTTGGACATAACAAGGAATAGGTTAAACCTCAACCTCCGAGGGACCTACAAATTATATAAAAAATCAAGAATCAACCAAATTCATTACCAATATTTACAAATACATTACATCAAGTTCATCATCATCATCATCAGTTCATTCTTCATTCCAATATTTACAAACGATTCTCAGATTCATACTCTCAAACCAAACAACTCAAATCTACTAGCAAATGAAAAGCAAATTGATATGTATCAAAAGCTATTACTAATAGAAATTAAATATCTCAAAAACAAGAGACCTTTCATATATGTATAAACCGGTCTCTCTCTAAAACCACCGCCACTATCAACTCCACCAGTCACCACCTCCTTCCCCATTTTGACCACCAACACCGTCAACTGCACCACCAACTCTTTCCCCCTTCTGACCACCGTCGCCATCAACTCCACCACCAACTCTTACCCCCTTCTGACCACCGCCACCATCAACTCAGCCACCACCTCCTCCCCCTTTCTCACCACCGCGACCATCAGCTCAACCACCACCTCCTTCCTATTCCAAACCCTAACCCTAGCCGCCTACAATGGCGAATCTGTACATGTTCCTGTTCCAATGGGCTATATCTCCACGCTGGATAATCAAGTCGAAATCTTAAAATACCACCATCGATTTTGCCTCACAACATCTGTATCTGAGCCACATCACTGATCGATCTAAACATCGCTGGTACACCACCTCCTCGGACGCCGATCTCGCTCTGAATATCGCCTGAACATCACCGGTATACTACCTCCGACGATTTAGTTTGAATTAGTCGCCGGCGATTTTATCTGAGAGAGTGGTAGAGAGAAAGTGTTGTAGAGATAGAGTGGTAGAGAAGAAGAAGTGGCGGCGGATGGTCGTGGTGGCAGTGGTGGTGGGAGTTGGTGAGAGAGAAATTGAGAGAGAAAGAGTGAATACTGTGTGTGTGTTTTGAAAGATGATCTGGATCTATTTAAAGATTGATTTTAATTAATAATAATAATAATAAATATGGGGTAAGATTACAAAAAACAGCCTTACCTATAACAGTCAAACAACCGTTGACCGTTAAGAAGGTCCAAGATTGCAGCGTTTCGCATTCGTTGGGGGGTAGACAGGAAAAATTTCGTGGTAGGGGTTAAGGGTGCCAATAGAATATATCTCCAAGGGTAAAATTGCAATTTACTTTTTAATTTAATAATTAAAAGTAACCCACCATTATTATTGGGCTGCTTTGGAATCTATCTAGGTGGGGTGCATAAAAGTGAAAAAGGAAGACAAGTGGCTCCTTGAATCCGCATGTGATAATAAAGAAGATATCGCGAAAGTTGCGGCATGATTTCCTGGTAATAAACAGCGCACTGATAATCAAATGGATCAAAACTTATCACCCTCAACAACTTAAAGCTCAACATACTTGAAACTCACAAACAAAGGTCTCTGGTCTGAGTATCTGGCTGCTGTTTCTTTTGAGCAACTATTTTAAGGTTAGTATTTTTACTTTAAATTATTAAAGTAGTGATGGTTTATCTGTATTTTAAGTCCATCGATCGATCTACAGACTTTGGATAATGGTGCTTGAAACATCGTCACCTGTTTCTTGTTATTATTTATTTCGCATCTTAATTTTTAGTGTTGAATCGGTAAAAAGAAAGTAGATCGGGGTTGATTAAGGGGTAAATAAGAAGATGTTAATACCACAATTTCTTTCTCATATAAATGTATAGACCATGTGAATTGTTAAACCCAATTTCTGAGATATGCAGGTCATAACATGCTTTCCTTTTTATGTCAAAGGTTTGAATTTTATTACAATATTTTGACTTTTTTAAGAAAGTCAAATCTTGGTTCCAAATCTGTGCAAACCCTTCATAGAATGTCGTATATCAAAACATTAAACGGTCAAAGACATCATTTTGAAATCATATAGACTGACATATCATTAGGTCCCAAGATCACCATTCTGTAACTATGTGCGATTGGTTTGACTTTAAGAAAGTCAAACTTTTGCATTTCTCTTGTGCTTTGCTTTCTTATTACACGAATTTCATAACTTTTTAGAGACATTTGAGGTGTTTGTTGCAACAAAACCAACTTGTAAAGTTTTAGTTAACTGTATAAATATCTAACCACTCAAAATATTATCAATTTGTTATAACTCAGTTAGCTTTGTGTGATAATCTTTTTATTAAAACCCCTTATAAATGTTGGAATACAAAATAATGTTGATACATGATTGTGGACGCGACTCGACGTGACGCGACTCGGCTTAGCAACGACATTCCTCCGTCGTGTGCAAGAAGTCTTCAAGCGGGCCAAGAAGAAATAAAGGCTATGAACATGGACTTTGTGCTAAACAGATCAGCAAATCAAAGTCTTTGGGCTGCAAACACTTGGCGAAACAAGTCTTGGGCTCAAACAGTCTGGGCCAAAGCCCATGGATGACGAAACATGATGGATGTCGACGAAACAGAAGTGTTTCGTCGACCTTGATTGCATTTCGTCGTCGCTGGTGTTTGTGTTTCGCCGAGTTCAATCCGTTTCGTGGTGTCTGTTGCTATAAATAGACAGTCTGAAGACAGAAGTCAAGAGACACAAAGTGGAACACAGAGAGCACACACACACACGAGAGTTTGAGAGAGTTTGCAAAATATATTTGTAAACATTGCTTTGTAACTGAACCTTTCATACGTATTAATACAGAGGTGTTAATCGGTGAATCTTGCGTGTCGTGTATTTGCGTGTTCTATCTCGGTTGGATTCCGCATAACCGGGTTGGTTTGTACATAAGGATTAGGCGACTAGATCCTCCCCTAGCCGGACCTACAAGTGGTATCAGAGCCTTGGCTCTTCTCCTTGTTAAAACCGAGTGTTTTCGGGTGTGTTTCGGGTTTTTGAAGTTTATGCTTTTTCTTGAAAAATCAGTTTGAACCCTCAAAAATCCTTGTAGTTTTCTGAAATTTCATATAAAAACCTTTTTGTTTTTCATTTTTACATGTTAAAAGGTGGTTTTTAGTGAATTTTCGTGCATTTACTTGTGTTTCAGAAAGTTTCGGGTCACCGGAAAACTCATAGTTTTACCGGAAATTCATAGTGTTCTTGCAACCTTCAAGTGTTCTTCATAAAAAATTACTTTTTGATTCTTGAAAGTTGTTTGTGTAAGTTGTTTGTGTGTTGGAAACTGGTAATTGATTATAATATTGTTCACCTTACTTGTTTGGTGAAAAGCAATGTGTGCAAGCCGAAAGTAGTGTCTGTGTGTCAGGATAAGGTCAATCTGAAAAGTCTACCAACCTCTAACACCCTTACGACGAAACACACGTTCAACGAAACACACTTTCCATTCAAAAATTGACGAAACTGATAAGGGGCCAAAACTAAAATTCAAATTTAATATTCTGTTTCGTCAAAGGGTCCATATACCCAATCAGTTTCGTCAAGCCCAAACAAAAATCCTTTTGTTTCGTCAACTTTCCATATTTGGGCTTTGTTTCGTGTTTGGGCTGGTTAATCAAAATAAATATCAAAAGCCATAATCTATTTCGTCAATCATGATTGGGCCTTGGTAAACCTGTTTCGCCGAAAGCCCATATATCAGTCTATTTTGCCAAGCCTACTTGTTACAATTCTGTTTCGCTATATTTTTTTGTGGGACATTCATCTAGTGGATAAGGGTTGGGCTTGTGTTTCGTCAATCATAATCATTGGGTTTTAAATATTTTTGGGCCCTGTTTCGTCAAGATAAAATTTCTAAAACTGTTTCGTCGAAACACTTGTGATTTTAAACAGAAGGTTTACTCTAGTGGTTTAACTGTCTGTTTCGAGTGTGTTGATCAGGAATTCATTATCAAGCATTCAAAATGTATCCGAGTTGGTGGAGTACGGGTTTGTCTCCCACAACACCAGTGCGACATGATCCTGAAATGTATTATGGAACTCCGTCTCCGGATACAGGAAAGTATAGAAATATGAGTTTGTCTCCCTCATGGGCCGAAAATCCCGCACCCACTTCTGCAATACCAGTGCGACAAAATACTGATCTGTATGGAAATCCACTTCCAGCTTCCTCAAGACCAACGGCGTTTGTCACAAGCACAAATTTGTATGGCACTCCGATACAAGTTCCTGTAAAGCCAGCTCCGACCACAGACTTGTATGGAAATCCACTACCACCAGTTGCCTCACTGTGCCATCCTTCTTCGGTAGCATCATCATCTATTGATACAAGGAACTGTAGTCAGACAAAAACGGCGTTGTATGCTGAAATTGTCAAAGATGCCAGCAATGGTGAATCCTCGGGAAATAATGACAGTTCTGAACATGACAGTAGTTCAGATGAAGATGTTTCAACTTCAGTTGAGGATGATACGACTTCAAGTTCAAGCGAGGATGGATCTGGATGTGAATCATCAAGGGAGGTTGTTGATTCTGATGCAGAAAGGTCAACATCTGTGAGTGATTCCAGTCAGGTATGTGTCGATGAACCCACTGCTATTAATTGTGAAAATTGTGCTAGATTAAGTGTTAAATGTGCTTATATGGAGGCAAACATGTCTGAGTTGCAAGGCAAACATGATGATTTAAAAGCTAGTTTGTTTGACTTGCAAGACAAACATGTTTCGTTGAATTCTAAGTGGTGTGAGTTGCAAAGCAAACACGAGGCTTTGCAAGACAAGTATGATGTGACATTCATCCACAACCAAAAGTTGACCGTTGATCTTTCTAAGTGCACAGAAGCCAACATGTTTTATGAAAACCATGAAAAGGAATTTAAAACGATGATTGAAACTTTAAGAAAAGATAAGATTGAGCTGACGAAAATGGTTTCAAGAAAAAAACGGAAATAAACCTTTACATCAGTAGGCTTGAGATAATGCAAAAAGAGATGGCTTGTGTTAAAACTGAAAGTGAAGCGACCCGACTCAAGTTAGACAGCTATTTAAGCTCTAGCTATGTGTTGGATCACATCATTGATGTTCAGAAAGAGAAACGGGATGTCACATGCATTGGATATAAGAAATGTCCACCACCCGTGAGAAACAATTATGATGCTCTGCCTGATGAGGAGTATAGAACTCACTTTGAACCATCTGTTCCTTTGGACGTTGAGGAATTTGCAACTGGACTTGGATACAAGAAGGAAGTATCATCAGATTCTAATGTGTCAGCAGATACATGTGTGTCTTCTGCTGAACAGAATCAGGATCCTCCAGTTGTTGTTGAGGATGCTGATTCTTCTGATGATGAATCCGATGATACTGACTCAGCAAAGTCTGATGCGGTGATCAAAGAAGAGGACATACCTCTTAAGAATCACATTCTTTGTGATCCACCTGCAAAACCGTTTGTGACTGCTGCAGCCAAGTTTGTTGAATCCTCATCAGGAAGCTGTGAAAGCGTGAACTTGCTTTACACGTTGATTGGATCAGATAAAATATATTCAGACAAGGATTTCCCTATCAAAAATGTCAATCAATCCTTGATTGATAAAGTTTTCGAAGACTCTACCAGTAAGTTTTTGGGAAAGTCGAGCCCAGGAGTTGTAGTAACTCAGTGTGCTCCTATCCCAAAATCCGAAGTTAGAAAGAAATATGGGAATCAAAAATTGCAAAAACAAAACAATCAACGAAAGCAAAATCACGCTGCCCAAGGATATGGAAAAGGTCAAAAGAAACAGAATCAGAAAAAGGACAAGAAAGTGAACTTTGTAAAATCAAAGGGAACGGACAAAATTGAAACTTTTGAGAACAAATCTAACTTAGATTTTGTTAAACAAGCAAAAGTGTTGAAAAGAAATGAATCACACAGTTCGAAACCTAGTACCTCGGGATCACAAAGTTGATCATCGACAAGACGATCACATGATACTTCGGGGTTTGTTGAACGAAGATCATGTTTTGAATGTGGTGAAATTGGGCATATTATTCGAAATTGTCCGTATCTTCATAAGTTAAAGGCAAAGGTTGATGCCTCCCATGGTAATAATTACCATAAAAGATTTGTTTCACCAAAACAGGACCCTCGTCTTGTTAAACAACGAGAAGTGAAACAGAAAAAGAAACAACGAAAAGAAGTTGAAAAGGTGTTAAAACCGGAGGTTTCCCAAACAAAATCTGTTAAATCGGATGTTAAACATGAAAAACAAAAACAGATTTGGAAACCAAAATCGGTAACTGTTTCAGGGGGAGCTACATCAATTCCAAATCATCGGGAAATGGATGTCACAATTCTCGATGATGACGGACGACCCAAGTCTGTGAAGGCTTGGGTCCCCCTCTCCAACTGATCTCTGAATGAGTGTGCAGGATGTTCCAGGAGGAACTATTGATAGTCTTAGGATTGTTGATAGTGGAGCATCCATGCACAAGATCGGCGACATAAGGCTCCAAAATATTGTTACATCTAGGAGAATGTTGTTGCCTTTGATGGAGAGAGGAGGAAAGAAGACAAAAATGTCTGATGAAAGAATGTGGTTGGATGAAGTTGAAAAATTCGACAAATTGAAATATGTTCCAAAATTTGGTTGTTATGGTTTTTGATCGGGTCAACAAGATAGATTCAAATGAAATGTACGCACCTGCAGCATGTCTGAAGCTTTTTGAAGAGTCATGGATTTTTCTTCCACAAGAAGTTCAAAGTCCACAAGATGAACGTGTAGGGTACTTTTCTCCACGGTGTGTTTGAAGAAAATGTGTTTGTTGAACAAACCAACCGGGTGTGCGGATGCCTTGGCGTGGATTGAACAACCGCACACTACTTCTGAAAGAGAAAGACAAAGACCTTCGCTTGTGCAATGTGGAAGACCAGCCGGACCCAAAGGTCTATGATCTTGTTGCTGTCAAGAGACTTCTCAGTAGCTACAAAATCGACTTTGAAATCCACACGGGGTGGATATCCAGTTTGGGAGAGCACTCAGATTCCTGGCAATGCACGAAGCAGTTGTAGGATACGGTTTTAAATTTCTAATCTCTTCTATACTTGTCGATATTTAAGCTGGTTTGTGAATTGTTATCTCGTACAGCACTCTTTGGCCTGACACGTTGAACTCGAATATCACCTCACACGTGATTGTTTCAATATGAAACTCGTCAACGTTGTCAAGGTCCACACCGATGACCAACGTGCCAACTCATTTTTCCAAAATTCAAGAAATCTTTTCTGATTAAAAATTAATTTTGGTAAACGGCATTGAGGTGAAACATGAGTTAACCAACATCGGAAAATCATTTTTGTAAATATCTTTGTGTCTTTTAAAATTTATCTTAGTTTGTTGATTTTAGGGGGAGTAAATCCAAATTTGAAAATCCAAAAACATCGAAAAATTTCAAAAACACAAAAACAATAGAAAAACAAAAATGAGTTTCCTGGCGAGCAAAAGAGAAAATGATAGTACATCAGTGGTCTGTCTAAACCTCTTTAAACTGAAATGCAAAATGAAAAACGATAAGCAGCTCTATATAAGATGTATCGGTAGGCTCACAATCATTTTAAAGTGTGCAGGGTGATATAAACCTAAATCGACAGAAGACCAGGTGGGAACCATTCATTGGCATATGGTCTTAGTACCGAAATTTCGTTTGAGAGATTGCCGAGGTTCTGAGATATTCGGTCTTTATGCTGCTTATCATCTGGGTATCATGGTTGTATCTTTTACCGAAAAATAACGGGGACGCAAGTCTAGATCTTCCATGATACCATACATACGTGTACATACTGCATTCGACCTCAATAAGTGATAAACAATCACATGTCCAATCAAAATAAGTGATAATATATCACATTTATCCGGGAGTCAAGTTCGTCTCTCTGCTGTACGAAAGTACTGACCTGTTCACGGACTTGCTCCTGTGCCCTCATGCATATGAAATTCAAGTTCCTCATCAATAAGTGATTCTATCACATAGGGCTTGTTTTCAATCAAAATAAGTGAGTTTCTCACATCATATACGGTCAAACAGATGATAATCGGTATACTCACCGGTAAGATGAACTCTCGTGCATACCTTGATACGGGAATGTGTCGTGATGTGGATGAACACCGGTCGGTAAGTATAAATCATACCTTAACGTATCCCCTCGCCATGATTACATATGATAAGTTGAGCTTATGTGGATAACAATACCGATAATTGTTATAGGATGCTTATCTAAATGTTAACAAAAAGAACAACAAGAGCGTTTTGGCATGACCGTACTCTGATATGATTCTCTTACCCTCGAAACTCGCAAAAAGAATGTTTGTATATATCTGCTTTTCGTTTTAACATCTTTGTATATATTTATTTACTGCTTTCTGTCTTTAAGTTTGAAATATTCAAAATACCAAAAAGGTTTTAGGTGTGTTTTAATATAAACTTTATAAAATCCAAAAAGATTTTATTTTATCTTATTTTCGATCGTACGATGTTGGAGCTCGAGTCTTCGTTACCTGAAACCTGAACGAAAACCGAAACGACTGAATCTTCATAAATGGTCAGAATTTGCAAGTTTTGAAAGTTAAAAACTAAAATTGATAAATTTGTTAAACTTTCAAACTGTCGGACGGTAGTTGATTGAAATATGGTAATATGTGTGTCGCTTGTTTATACTAACTATATTCCAAGCAGTTGTTCTCATTACGCGTTTAGATTTCTTGCATGTGCAGATTCTAAAGGCAAGGAGAACATGGTCGATGACAAGCTTCGGAATGAAGACACAACGTGAAGGCACTCAAATGATGAAGATGATCGAGTTGCCGCTGGCCATCATCAACACCACAAGGATCTCAAGTTGTAAAGATCAAGACATTCACGAGCATAACTCAAGGGGGAGCTTATGTTAAGGGGGAGTTTGTCAACACACTTCCTACATGAAACGGAGAGTTTGTTGATACACTTTCTGCTTACAAGACGTGAAGACTTTGAAGATCAGCCGACTTAGAAGACATGGAAGATGAACCTCACGAGTAGCGTCCAAGGGGGAGTTTGTTGATACATATTATGTGGACGCGACTCGGTTCGGTTCAACTCGGTTCGGTTCGACCCGGTTAGGTTCGGCTCAAGCCCGACGTCACGACATTCCTCCGTCGTGCGCCCCAGAGTTCGACACGTGAAGCACGAAGCGCCGCGAGCCGGTTCCCGCCGCCACATCATCATGACATCATCATGATGATGTCACATGTTGACTAATACTTACAATTTGAATTTGTTGAATTCATGTACGTATAACATGTGCATGCTGATTGGGGCCGTGAATTAATGTTGGGCCAGACTTATTGGTTGAATCAGACCACTCACATGGGCTTTAACTACCTTGGGTCAATTCAATTAAACTGGGCCGGACCCAATACATGTCGACGAAAGTGAATTGTGTTTCGTCGACTTTGATGAATTTGTTAGTGTGTTTCGCCGAGAGTTCTGTTTCGTCGAAGCTATGTTGCTGTGACTATAAATAGACTGAAGACAGAACACCGAACTTAGAACACACACACGAGAGAACTAGAGAGAGAGTTTACAGAGAATATTTGTAAACATTGTTCTGTAACTGACTTTCATAGTATTAATACATTGGTGTTAATCGTTGAATCTCGTGTCGATATTATCTTTGTCGTGTTCGATCTCGGTTTGCTATCTCGGTTGGATTCCGCACAACCGGGTTGGTTTGTACACAAGGATTAGGCGACTAGATCCTCCCCTAGCCGGACCTACACTTTACCTTTCTAATTGTTCTGGACTTGAGAAACTACCAGAGAACCTAGGAGATTTAGAAAGTTTGAAAGAATTAGATCTAAGATCAACCAAGATAAGAGATGTTCCATCCAGCATCTGTAAGCTAAAACATCTCAAAGAGCTTGACCTTTCTTATTGTACAAGACTTGAGAAACTACCAGAGAACCTAGGAGATTTAGAAAGTTTGAATAGACTAAGTGTATCATCAACCAAGATAAGAGATGTTCCATCCAGCATCTGTAAGCTAAAGCATCTCAAATATCTTGACCTTGCTTATTGTTCTGAACTTGAGAAATTACCAGAAAACCTAGGAGATTTAGAAAGTTTGTATAGACTAGATCTGACGGATACTCCTATAAGTCATCTTCCCGATAGCATTTCTTTGTTGAAAGATCTTAAAATTACTGGATACGAAAGAAGGATTGATGTAGATGCAATTCTGTTTCAAGAAGAACAACATATTACATTTGCTCCCAAAAGGAGAAGGGGCAATACTGAAGCAACAACAAGCGATGCAGGTTTTTGTTGAAATATATAATGTTATAAACTCACTGAATAGCATATATTCTAGTGAGAGAGGTATTTGAAATATATTTATGGTTTTGTAGGTGACATGGTTAAAGATGGAGGATCATTAATGAGACTTTGTGAAAGGCTGGAGCGGGGAACAAGTGGAAGCTGGAGGGGCATATTGAAACTAGTCTTAAATCCGTGTTCAAAACATATAACAATCATTCTACTGTTGACATTTGTAGTGATTTGCAACCAGTTTTGGAAACGATTTGAAGGATGAATTAAACAAAGAATCATTTTATAGAAGACTTGGGGATGCTTGGGATGGGAGCTGTGAAGTGAAGACTGAAGACTTGTTTTGTTTTTTTAGTCTTGATGTATAGGTTTTGTTTTGGTATTTTGGTTATGTTTTTTTGGACTGGTTTTTAATTAGATTGGTTTTGGTTGGTGTATAGTTTAGGCAAGGGCCGGGTTTGGTTGACCCATTTTGTTAGGCCCTTTGCTATTGGGGTGGTGTGGTCCTTGGGTTTTATGTCCCGGGAACCTAAACCCTTTTAGGTGTAAATATTTTTTTGTTATTAATAAAATTTAGCGGAGGTGCCGCCCTCCTTTACCAAAAAAAAAAACAAAAAAAGAATCATTTTATAATGAGACATGAATCATGAAAACAAGGGGTCAGCAATTCAATACTTAAGGGGGGTTTTATGAAAAATATTTATTTATCATTTCTTTCAACCAAATTTCTACCTAGAGTCCATTTATCAATATTAGGAATTTGAAGTTCTGTAAGTGGCTTGTTGCACTGATCTCACTTATGTTTGTTCCTAGAAATGCTGCATTAATCTCATTTACTCATTGCTCCAGTCATTGGTGCTTTGAATCAGAAACAAACGAATTTGACTTCCGAAGTCAAACTAAGAATTTGACTTCTAGGTTGGACTTTTGACTTTTTGAGGTCAAACCTACACTTTCTTAGTGTGTGCTTCTCCATTATTAACCTTGTTGGATGTAAGTGTGTATTTAGCTCTACCGACTTTTGGCTTTTGGCTCTACAGTGGTCTAATGAAGCATTCTGAAATGAGGTTCACCTGCAGCGAAGACAAGTCCAAGACTTTTTTTTTTTTTTTTTTGAAACGTAAACTTCATTAAACCACCGAACCCGAAAACCGGGACGGACAAAACAGACAAAACCAATTACATATTAACAAATTTACACCAATCCTCCCAAGAAAATAAACCTTTCTTCGCCCTATGTTTGAACCAAAAAAAACTAACCGCCCTAACTTCACTGAATAATTCCTCAATTTTCCGTTTTTTTTTCCGATCGAACCGCATGTCGTTCCTAGCCTTCCACAGAAGCCAACAGGCCGAGATGATGATCCCGTGCAAAGCCGCCCTTTCCGACTCCAATCTACTTCCCACTGAGTGAATCTCTAACAGGTCCCGAAAGGAAAAAACAAAGAAATTTCTAACCCGACACCAAAAAGAGATCTTTTCCCAAAGGCCCAAAGCAAAAGGACAAGCTGTGAACAAGTGCGACACGGAATCTGGACCAACATTACAAAAACTGCACATAGGATTATCCACCAAAATACCCCTCCTGATAAGCGCCTCGACCGTAGGAACCCTATCCATTTCCGCACGCCACACGAAAATATTACATTTGGACGGAACCCATTTGCACCACTCCATGACATAGCGATTGCTGAAATCCTTCTTCGAATACAATAATTTTTTTACCAGCGCGACAGAGAACGTAGATGGCCCGTTGCCAGCCCAAATCCATTTGTCAGGATTATCAGATAACGATGCCGACCCGAGAGCCAAGCACAGCGACTGCCATTCCGACCTTTCCACATCCGAATCAAAATCATGTTTCCATAGCCACAGGCCCTCCCCTTCAAGCCGATCTCTGACTGAGCAGGTTTTCACCACCTCTAACCTAAAAAGAGACGGGAAACTAACTCCCAACGGAGTCTCTAACAGCCACGGGTCAAGCCAGAACATAATATCCTCCCCTCTACCCACAACGCCTCTAAACAAACTCCTAACCGAGATGTTTTCCACAAAAGGTTTCCGAATAGCCGACACAATATTGCACCAAACCCCCCATAAGCTTTTTTGGCCGGAAAGAACTCCCAATCTGAGCCACCATAATGAAGAGCGTTGACAATTCTAACCCAAAGGTTATCCCTTTCATTCTTGAATCTCCATCCCCACTTCGATAATAAAGCCAAATTCATGTCCTTTAAATTGTGAAGACCCAAACCCCCCACTTTTTTAGGAGACGCCACCCTATCCCACGCCACCCAATGTAATTTTTTTCCCTCGTGGTTCCTCCCCAAAGAAATCTTCTTATCATACTCTCCAAATCTTCCACCACTTTGACCGGGGCCCGGAACATAGAAAAGAAGTAAGTCGGAAGGCTTTCAAGGACCGAACGAATTAAAGTGACTCTGCCCCCAATAGAAAGAAAGGTAGCTTTCCATAAAGACAAATGTTTCTCGAACACCTCGTACACCGGACGCCAATTATTAACACGATTCATATTAGACCCCACCGAAAGGCCGAGATAAGTGGACGGAAAAGAGTCTGCCCTACACCCCACAAGATCCGCCATATCCTCAACTTCCCCCATATTCAACGCCAGACCAAATAAACTAGATTTCCCCAAGTTGATACGTAGACCCGAGCACGCGTGAAAACATCTGAGGATTCTAACTACATTCAAAATATTCTCCTTATCCCATTCTCCTAATACGATAGCGTCGTCGGCGTAAACCAAGTGCGAGATAGAAGGGCCGTCATTCGGGAGATTAACCCCTTTCACGATTCCCAAGTCACTGGCCTTTCTAAACATACATGATAACGCTTCCATAACTATGACAAAAAGGAACGGAGATATGGGATCCCCTTGTCGCATACCTTTATGACACTTGAATTCAAATGTCGGGGCCCCATTGACCAAAACCGAAGCACGTGCCGACGTTAACACTCCCTTTATCCAGGCACACCATCTACTACGAAAACCCAACTGGTCGAGCATGTTTAACAAAAAATTCCAGTTGATATTGTCGTAAGCCTTTTCAAAGTCAATCTTGAGAATAAAGAACTCCTTTTTAACTCTCTTCGCCCAGTTGCATATTTCGTTTACAATTAAGGGACCATCCAGGATGAGCCTCCCAGAAATGAAGGCAGATTGGGTCGTCGAAATGACCGAGTCTAACACCCTCTTTAACCTATTTGCAAGAACCTTCGAGATTACCTTGTTGACAATCCCAACTAAACTGATCGGGCGGTAATCCTTTAGGTTTATAGGATCCGAAACTTTAGGAATTAAAGCAATGAAGGAAGACCCACACCCCATATTAATCACCCCGGTATCGTAAAAGTAACCAAAGATTTCTAAAAAATCTTTCTCTAAGATATGCCAAAAATGTTTAACAAAACGGAAATTAATACCGTCTGGGCCCGGGGCCCTATCATCACCACATTCAAAAACCGCAACTTTGATCTCCTGGCGAGAAAACCGATCTTCCAGCCCCACAGCATCAGAATCCGAAATACGCCTGATATTCGAACAAGTAAGATGTGGCCAAACCACACATTCTTCAAAGAATTTATCTTTGAAGAACCTAAACACTTCCTTTTTAACCAAGACCGGCTTGTCCACCCACACCCCGTCAATACTTAGCCCGTGAATCGTATTTGACGCTTTCCTGCAGTTGATCATGGAGTGGAAGAATTTGGAGTTTTCATCCCCTTCCTTCGCCCATCTAATTCTAGATCTTTGTTTTAAATCCCTGTTTTTCCGCTCCTCTTCACTAAGCAGAATCTTTTTATTTTCCGCAAGAATCCACTCCTCTTCTTCCGTAAGATCCCTTTCTTCCTGCACGGACTCCAAGTCTTCCACTTCCAACATAGCCGATTCCACTTCCTCGGAACTCCTTTTCAACATCTCATCCCTCCAAGATTTTAGATTAATTCTCATCCGGTTCAATTTTCTAAGCAAGATCACATCTGGCGGCCCGGCCGCATTCGACTCGTTACTCAACGAGTCCACAACCACCTCTTCGAATCCCGGTTTCCCGATCCAAGAATCAAAGACGCGAAACGGCTTAGCTCCATAATTTTTGGACACAATGGACATAACAATCGGGCAGTGGTCTGAAACAGGGCAAGGAAAAGCCATCACTCTAGCGTTCGGCCATGAATTGAAGAAGCTTTGGTCAACCAAGAATCTATCTAGTTTACTCATCTTCCTCCCGTTGTCTGTAGTGCACGTAAACTTCCTACCATTCATATTGTATTCAACAAGCCCAGCGCTATAAATGAACGTATTGAAGTTATTCGCACACGAATTTTTGAAGGCACAATTCCTTTTCTCTTCTCGGGTTCGAACTGCATTGAAATCTCCGGCAACTACCCAAAGACCATCATTATCCGAAATCACCTGAGTGAGCACATCCCACAGAAGCTTTTTCGCTGAAATCCCTTGCGGAGCATAAACATTCAGGATATTAAGCGTTTCACCACTCCCCTTTAACTTACCCCTAATATGCAAAAAGTTTCTATTTTTCGTCCCACCTGACTGAACAAAAACGGACTTGTCCCATAAACAGATCAAACCTCCCGACTGACCAACCGCGTCGACACTATCCAAACCGAAGTTTCTATTTCCCCAAAAACCCGAGACATCACCGACCGTGACGGACTCTCTTTTAGACTCCTGAAGCAACAAAAAACTGATACTGTGTTTCGATATTAACTTCCTGACCCAACCCGATTTATCGAGACCCCCGATACCGCGAATGTTGAAAGAAAGAAAATTCATGGATCCACATCATTGTTACCTGGAAACCCAAAGATGTCGCTAACGAGATTAGAACACTGCCTGAGGTCCACCCCCACTTGAGCCCCGATACCAATAGTAGCTTCCAATTCGTGGCCCAACGCATCACCGGGGGGAATCGCCCCGATAATACCCGGGACAGACAACAGCTCCACCGAGGCTGGCGTCTCCTCCACTAAAGTGTCCGACGACCCGCTGGAGTTAATCTTAACATTCAAATCCAGCGCCCCCTCTGCTGGTTGATTAACTGACGTTGTCTTCTGAACATTCGACTCAACCCGTGTGCCATTAAAATTAGGAAAAGGAAAGTTAAAAAAATCATGTGTGTCCCCTCTCATCCTTTTCTTTGGTCTCGAAGCAGGAGAAACTATCCCAGACTTCTTATTTTTACGGGCTTGAGAAACAATGTTGGGCCGCCTCAGCCCAATACCTTTGACCTTGCTAGACCCAATCTCAAAACCCCCTAGGTTGACCCCACTATCTGAACCCTCACCTATTGGACCCACATTAACATCATGGCCTGCCACTTCTAGAAAACCTCCACCCTTGGAACTTGAGCCACTCCCAAGCCTTTTATTAAATTCTTCCTGCATGGGACTTCCCCACACGCCACCCTCATCATTACGATGCAGCACGTCCGCCGCATTCTCTTCCCCATGCAACCTAGGTTCACCATCCCCCAACGGTCGATCATCTTCTCCGACCCTCCGGTTCCCAGGCGGTACCCCCCAGTAACTGACGTCCCGATCTCTTCAGTCTCGTGCTCCCTTTCGTCACTCTTAGACTGATCGGTACCCCGACTTTCCGACTCTCCATCCGGAGGTTCCAAGTCATTATCTTCTACACCGACTCCGGCGGCCTTATCCGGCCAAACCTCTTCAAACATGCAATCCGGTACCCAGTCATCGAGTTCTTCCATAACCCATGCTCTAAATCTCTTGTTCTTCCAAATGAGAGTGACCGTACCTGAGATTCTCGCACCCACGTCCACCAGAATGCCAACAACATTAGACGATAGGTCCCAATCGCCAGGAGAAAGTTGGGAACCTCTCACCACCTTGCCGAAGTGTCCGGCCACATCATCGAAAACCTTGTTCTCGGCCAGGTGCAACGGCACGCCGTGTACCCTGAGCCAAGCGATTCTCTCGTATGCCAAAGACTGCCCTGACCACATGTCTAGCGAGACAAACCAATCCTGCCAGAAATTCACGTTTAGGAGGAAATCGGACGCATCAACTTCATCTTCGAATGCCAACATCAGATAGAAGCCCCCCAAATAGAAAAACTTGACCCCAGAAACACCACCTTGTCTGAGAGAGTCCCTCATATTGATCAAAGATCCGAGATCCTTGGCTCTGCCAACCACTGCTCTCCCTTGGAGGTCAAAGAAAGCACTGGTCTCAGCATGAACGACAACTTCCTTGACAGGATTCACTTCAACTGCTCCTGCATGATTTGGAGCCCCATTGTTCGTAAGAACCGAACTATACGAGCGGCCCTTACTAGTGAAAACGTCAAAGTGATTGTGGGTAACCACTTCCTCGACCTCCTTGAACTTAGCTTGTCTGGTGACAGGAGGAGCCTGCTTCTCCTCGGTCAAACCGTTTTCCTTTGCAAACCTTGCTCGGTTTATCATTAACTTGAAACCACCAAGATTAAGCCCTTGCATTCTGCCTTCCAACTCTCTCCAATCTTTCACACCTCTAAAACTAACAAAACCAAATTTTAATCCCTCCTTGCTCCTCTTTCTGGCAATATACGACCCAACGAGATCTCCATAGTTGCCAAGGAGAGTAGCCAAATCCCAAGGTCTACACCCATCAGGGATATTAGCAACATAAAACTTTGTTAAAACTGCCGCCATTGAAACAGAGACCAAAAGAAGAGGAAAGAAGCAAAACGACCGCCAACGACCAACCCCTAGCCGCGAATGGACTAAAACAGCAAACCAATTAGAGAGGAAGGCTAGGTCAGTAGTCGCAACTACCGCGAGACGAAGACCTCACCCGCTAATCAGTTGGCATGTCCGTCGTCGAGCACCTAGGGTTCCGGCAGTCTAGAGAGAAAGCACATGTGTGCTTAAGTGTGTGTTTGAGTGTGTGAGAGAGAATGAACGACTTAAATAGACAAGTCCAAGACTAAACACATTAAAACCACATACCCTAATTTCATCACTTTTACTTTTTTACAGCCTTCACAATCGTAGTTTAGTTTCTGGTTACTTTTTTTTTTACACCATTGTTGTTCAAACCATTCTTCTTAGTAATCAAATTTGTGTGTCAAATCATCTATAAAACCCCAAATCTTAATGATGAATTGAAACTTCCACCACTCAGTTGACTTTTATTATTACTACAATAAAAAAATAAAGAAGATCGCGGTTTATTATTACTACAATAAAAAAATAAAGAAGATCGCGGCTTCGATTGAGGCGGTAGACGGTCGATTTTGAAACCGGAGGTAAAGAATTAGCAGAACTGTTGTAAACAAACCGAACGTTCATCGAACGGTTCGTGAACCGTTCGGGGGAAGTTCGTTTGTTAAATAAATGAACAAACATGAACAAGAAATTACGTTCGATAAGTTAAAAACCGAACATGAATAGAGGTTGCGTTCGTTTGTTTATGTTCGAGAACGTTCGATAATGTGTTTATTTATGTTTATTTGTGTCCATTTGTTTAAATGTTTTATATGGTTATATTGAATTTTATTGGTTTTAGTTCTTAAAAAAACGAAACCACAATTATATGTTACGCAACTGCTAACATCCTTCATTTGACCATTTCAATTTCAGTTTGTGTTAAAGCTTGACAAACTTCTTAATTTTTGTGTTAATTATGTTTACAATGATTACGGCGACTATGTTTGGATAGTTATGTTAAGTACTTATTTATTTTTGGTGGATTATTTCTGATAAAAAAAATACATATTTTTATTTTAAAATAAATATATAACATTCGTTTGTATTCATTTATGCTCATAAACATTTGTTTGCGTTCATTTACATTGTACGTGTTCATTAACATGTTCATTTCCTTAATGAACGAACATGAACAATAAATCTTATTTGGTAAGCGTTCATGAACCATTCATTCCCTAATGAACGAACACGAACTAGGCCTTGTTCGGTTTGTTTACACCCCTAGTCGCACATTTGTTGGAGGTTGAAGATGGTTTAGTCGATTTACGAGAAGGCAGGTGTAATCAGTGGCGGATGTAGCTTATACCAGGGGGCAACGTCCGCTACGGCTTGGCACAGAAAAATTTGGAAAAATTAGTGTAAATTTCGGAAAAAATTGACGTTTTTTCGATTTCGTTACGGCTTATTTATAAAACGTTACGGCTACGATCCGTTTCTAGATCCGCCACTGGGTGTGATGACAATGCATTTAGGGCTTGGGTGGTTGTGAACGGTGGTTGCTGATGGGAATGGCGGTGGTAGTGGTTGTTTTCTTAGGTGGCGATGGTTAGGGTTTTTGGTTGGTGGTAGCCGGTGGATAGTGAGGAGTGGTGTGGTTTCGAATTTGGGTGTAAGTAGGTGGCATAATTAGGGATGAGCAAGGTAACCGTTCGGTACCGAAAAACGAGAAAAGTGGGTACCGGTATTGGTACCGAATATACCGGTTCAGTACCGGTATTTACCGGTGTTTTACCCATAAATACTGGTATCAGTACCGAAAAACGGGGAAAATAGGTACCGGTACCGAATAATCCAGTTCAGTACCGGTATTTACCGGTGTTTTACCCGTAAATACTGGTACCAGTACCAAAAAACGGGGAAAGTGGGTACCGGTACCGAATATACCGATTCGTTCGGTAACGGTACCCGGTACCAAATACTCATCCGTAGGCATAATGGTAGTGGAAGTCTGCGACCGTGGATGGTGGGGATGTTGTTGGTTGCTGCAGCTAGGGTTTTTTGAGTGGGGTAAATGGTAGTGGTTCTAGTGGTTCGATTTGTGGTGAACGGTGGAGAGAATGTGTGTGTATATATGCATACATTATAAATAATTCTATTGTTTTTATTTAAAGATTAAAAAACTAGAAAACATAAAAATCGATGGGTAAAATGTCCAAAAAGCCCCCTGAGTAACGATACATTTTAACTGGGTTTGTGATTTGGATGAAATGACAACAAAATCAGAACGTCATGTGTTCATATGATTTTTTTATGTCACAAGCAAATTTGGCAACCATCAAGACCGTTTAAACCTTTTTGATGGCCCTAAACGAAGTAAAAATCAGGGGCTTTTTTCATTTGTATTGAGTTAGTAATATTGATTTCTATTTGACATAAAAATTATTAAGAAGAAACTTACATAGTTCCAACATAAATGACTAGTTCTCTTGTTAATAAAAACCATGTTACTTTTTTTTTGAACGGTAAACTTCATTAAAAAACACCGACGAGTTCTCAAATCAAGGACCGCCGGAAAACCTTACAAAATATACAAAGGTTATTTCACCCACTCATTCCAATCCACATTTTTGAACCTAGTTCGATGTTTAAACCAAAGAAAGGATAAAGCCTTCACACTCGCGAGAATCTCTAAAACACGAGGCGTCGAGTATTGGAACACGAACACCTTATTATTACGTTCTTTCCAAATCGGCCAGCAAGTCACCATCATAAAAACCATGTTACTTAATATTTTGACTTAAATGGTACTTCTATTTATTAACAAGAAAAATGAAAAATTATTCTTAGTTTATTAGTAGACAAATTAAATTTAGTATTAAATTAAGCATATTTCTGTCGGATGAAAATAGAAACTAACTACAAACAAGTGGATGTCAAATTTTATTAAAAAAAATCAAATATCTATGCTTTAGAATTAAGGTTTTTTTTTTTTTTTTTTTTTTTTTTTTTTGCATATTTCCCCTTAAAAAACTGTTAAATTGCATATTTACCCAAGCCTAAAAATCCATATTTCCCCTCTATTAACTAATGAAATTGCAAATTTACCCATTTTGATTTATTTTATTAAAATTACATTTTATAATGACTATTTTACCCTTAATTTTACTAAACTTTAGAAAATTGCATATTTACCCATTTTTTACTAGTTTTTGTCATTATTCGTTACTTGCGTCTTTTACCAAGTAATTTTTTTTTTTCATTATTTTTCTCAAGAGCTAGAGTAACAATCATAAAAAATACGAGTGACAATCCTATACACAAAAAGCAATATACCAAAACTTTAATTCATTACGGTCCAAGAAATCACCTAAAAAACCCAAACCACAAGCTTTATCATATCATATCTTCCATCTGTATTATCATATTCCATTAGCTAATTCATAGAATATATTTTCACAAACTTTAATAATTAACATTGTATTGTTGCTTTTCGCTGCTAAGTTTTTAGAGGGTTGTGAAGATAAAATAAAACAAGATATGAATTTATCCATGTCAAATCGAATTAATTTATTTGTATTAATAAAAGAGCATTTATTAATCGAACAACCTTGTGAAAAAGCAATCCGATTAAAATGAACACTGTAACCCAATCTGGAAACAAAGATAGAACAGTGTCGATCGCCGATTGCGTTCGCGAACACCAAACGAACAACCAACCTAGAATGAACAACCCTGTGAGGACGCAATCTGATTGAAACAAACACCAAAACTCGATCTGGAATCGAACCAAGAAAGAATCTCATATTGACACAAAAGAGTCCTGGTCGCGTGTTTGGTATCTTAAACCTGGGTTACGCACATGATTTTTATGTTGGAATTTCGTGTAACTTTTATAAAAATAATTTTTGTCGATTTGTCAAACAAACTGAACGCAGCGGAAAACATGTACACAAGGTTCGGTTCTAAACCGTTTCCACCAGTGATCTCTTTACAATCAAAATAGGTTATAATAAAATTAAAGAATCATGACATCCAAGAAAGACACATTGGTTCAACGAACGAACGATCTCGCTAGATGATCGTTGACCACGAAATCATATTTGTTCGTTTGAAACGATTTCAAACGAAACCTTTAAACTAAAGAAAAATAAAGTTCAAAAACTTTACTTACCTTTTTGCGTAATTGAAGAAACAACAAGCTTTGTGTATCCCTTTTGAAATATTGCAATTGCGTGAGAACGTCCAGTAGGTTATCCTTTTGAATGAATTGTAGAGTTTTTACAAAAACCTCCAATCAAGTATGAAAACTCTTGATTTTTAAAAGCCTTGGCAGACCTTAAAAAAACTTGGAATCCCACTTCCGTATATCTCAAAAAGGTCATATATGAGGTATTCCCTTTTAATAGGTACCAAACTTTTAATAGATAATAATAATCAAGATCTTATGAAGATTGAAGATATATAAGGACTAGGTTAGAACCCCATGTATTACAATATAATTTTATATATTAAATAATAAAAAGTTATATCTTTATGAACCACGTATATGGTACGAGTTAAATAAATGTAGTTTTTATATATCAAATAATAAAAAAAGTTATAACTTTAAAAACCATGTGTATTACACAAATTAAATAAATGTAATTTTGTATACTAAATACTAAAAACGACGTATCTTTAAAAAAACTCGTGTATAATCGGGTTGAATAAATCTACCAAATAATAAAAAGAGTTAATTACATAATTAGTCCCTGTGTTTTGCACAAAATAACATACTTAGGTACTAATACTTTAAAATCACCTTCTAGGGTAATAACTTTTCATTTTGTAACGTTTGGAGGTATTAACTTCTAGGGTATTAACATAGTTAGTCCCTGTGGTTTGCACAAAATAACATATTTAGGTACTAATAAAATGTGATTTTAAACCTTCAAATAACGTTAATACCTCCAAACGTTACAAAATGAAAAGTTAATACCCTAGAATATGATTTTAAACTATTAGTACCTAAGTATGTTACTTTGTGTAAACCACAGGGACTAACTATGTAATTAAATTACATCCTTAAAAACCCCGTATATTACACGTGTTGAATAAATTTAAAAAAAGAGTTATATCTTTAAAAATCATGTGTATTACACAGATTAAATAAATGTAATTTTGTATATTAAATACTAAAAACGTCATATCTTTAAAAACCTCGTGTATAGTCGTGTTGAAAAATCTACCAAATAAAAAAAAATTATATCCTTAAAACCCCTGTATATTACACGTGCTGAATAAATCTAATTTTACATAGCAAATGATAAAAAAAATTATATCTTTAAAAATTTCGTATATTACACAGGTTATATAAATGTAACTTTATATAGTAAATAACAAAAAAATTATATTTTTAAAAACTCCGTGTTTTACACGAGTTGAATAAATATAATTTTGTATACCAAATAATTAAAATGTTATATTTTTAATAAATTAGGATAACATTTAATATTAATTTATTATTTATATATTTAATATAAGATAAGTAGGAAAGAGAGGTATTTGTTTTAAAAATATATTAAATTAACAATTTAGATTTGAGTATAGTATCTTATTAAAGCATGATAAGATTTAATATTAATTTATTATTTATTTAGTTAATATAAGATAAATATACATTTGAGGATACCTTCAATTAATTACACGTGTTCAAAAGTTGGTTTCTTTTATTATAGTAGATAAATTAAGATTTGTAATCTAATTACAACTCTTCATAATTATCTCATAATTAAAACAATTATCTTTATTCTTCTAATTATCTAATAATTAATTATAATTAACAAATTAATTATAATATTAATTCGACTCTCCGTAATTATTCTAAATAATTACCCGTTTATTTTATTACGCTTATTATTTCGTGATCCAGTGATTAACGATTAAAACACCGTTAAATGTTCGTTGCCCAAAGTGTAACTCTTTGGGTCGTACCTTGACGGCAACCTTGAATTTTAATCGGACAATTGAACATTATATCCAACAATCTCCCACTTGGTCGATTGGCCGATTAAGTTTCAATGTAGACAATAGTGGGTACCTAGCTGCATCATATTGCCCTCGGCAAGGTATGACAAATTTATGTCAACTAATTCTTTGCACTAATCAAACCTTTGGTTATGCAAATACTCTAGCTGTCACACCCCGACCACGTAAAACAACAAAGCGTGGCGGAAATGTCGGGGAGTGTTGTAACACAATTATCGTTTCATAACCATGGATACAAAAAGTGTTTCGTTTTATTGATAATATTAAACATTAACATTGTTTTAACACATAACAAACAAGTTTTATATCGACTATCATAGTTTTATGTCACTAAGGCCTCGTCCAGATCCTATGGGACGCATGCATCCTAGAATGTCAATCAAGCAACAACACCTGAAACATATGTAAAAACAAAGTCAGCAAAGAAATGCTGGCGAGTACATAGGTTTTATAAGAGTATCGGAATCATGGCTTCGTTTACATGTTGCAGTACTTTATTAGACTTCAAGAGTCAAAATACAAACCTCGTTTTGAAAAGCGTATTGCAACATAATTAACCAACTCAAACCAAATGGGTTATAGTTTATAAAATCTCGTAGCCATGCTTCTTAACCCAAAAACGTTTTGTTTTAGAAAACCATCTTGTATAACATCTCGTAAAAACTCGTTAATAAAACTCGTATATTACTTCGAAAACATCGTTGTGTGACATCGTTTCACTATCGTTTACCCAACTGAACTAGATAACGCCACGGCATGTAATATGTTGAAAACACTTATATATAAGAAGTACCAGCGGCGTATCTACCATGCCTTCACCATATTACACCCGTCCCGTTATCTAGACACTAACCAAAAACTAATCGTTTACCCAAATCGTTTAACATCGTTTCCAAGTCGTTTCCAAATCGTTTCCAAATCGTTTCCAAATCGTTTCCAAATCGTTTACAAATCGTTTACTCGTTTAAATCGTTTAGATCATCCTCGTTTTAAATTGTGAAAACTTATATAAGGTCGTCTCGCTAATAACATTCAAACCTTCGTGACTCGACTACCTCGCTTCTCGCATTAGCAAACCACCAAAGGGTAAGTTAATTATTACAGATTCAGTCGTTACCCACAACACCCACACATAACCATGGGTATAGTGCAATAACGGGATTTGTCAGATCCTATGGTACCATAACCTAATACTGGTCGGTTCGGCCAAAATTAATGAATGTCGTTCGTTATGTAATTACAACCAACAAGTTCGTTCACATTATCGAAATCGTTATTAGTTTAGTATAAATCGTTCTAATCGTTTTTGAAATCATCGTTTAGATCTTGAAAACATTTAGTACATATGAATCACCCCAAAACAATTGAAAATAGTAAAATAGGGGAACTATGTACTCACATGTAGTGTAAGGTATCCTCAATCAATAGAACTTCAACAACTCAAGTAAACCAGAGAATTCAAACAGCACCTAGTAATCGAACCACTAGTCAAACAAAAGACGCCTAAATCGGAAGATCGGACAGAATGAGGTCTTGTAAACCAAATGAGTGTTGGAACTCATGTGATATGGTTTAACAAAGCCTACATCCTAAATGAAACCTAACCTAAGTGCTTTCGACCCATCGTGACCCATTAAGGTAGCTTACGCTACTTTAACGCGTCGTGCGCGCAAAGCTCGTTCGAGACGTCTAACTAGTCCTATGACAAGTATTATATGCCAATACATGTTTTATTATGTTGTATAATCAGTTATGTACAAAAGTTTAGGTTACATAAGCTTAATTACCATTTATACATGAAAAGGGTATTTTGGTAATTTAACTATGGCATATAATCTACTTATCATACAACTACCTAAACTAGGTGACCATAAGGTATAACCTCCGAAGGTTATTCCCTATGCTACTATGGTCACTAAACATGTTTGGTCGGATCCTAAGATTGACCAATTGGGTCGTGTTCGAAAGTCTAAGCGGGTGTTTAGTCCGCTTGACTTACGACTCTACACAAACACTAATCTAAAAAGTGACGAGCTAAACATGCTAGAACATGTTTAGTTAAGTTAGAAAACTGGTTTGAATATCAAAACAAACGGTTTTGATATCCTAGAGTAGTTTGGTTACAAAATACGTGTAAATGCGCATTTTGGCCGAAACTACGACTCGTCACTGAGCCTAGAAAACGTGGTAATCAGTAGGTATAGTCACTAGGGACTATAACCATCGTGATTACGCTCACGTTATGAAGTTCAAACGAACTTCACATTGACCATAAACTGGTCAATGCAGAAAGTCAAACACAGTTTGACTTTAACGCTAAAACGAATGAAAAGAACAAAAGAACACTTACAGAAGGTCCCCGCAAGCTAATCTTGATCCAAATAGCTCAGGTATGAAGCAAGGGCTTCAACTTAGAGCACTTTAGATCAGATTTTTGTGAGGAAGAAGTGAAATTATGGTGGGTATTTATAGGAATTCAAGAGCCGTTAGGATCGTTTATCTTAACCCATGATTCAATCTCATCCATACACTTGTTTACAACACCATGTGCATTAAAATGGCCCCCCACCATCAGGAATCAACATATGGAATTGGGTTTTGAGTGTGTAACAACTGTTAACAGGCTGTTAATATGAGTTTTCTGATCTGGGAGGTCCTTACGGACCGTATAAAGATGTGCTTACGGTCCGTAAGCCTTGTGCAGACCAGCCAAGTTTGAAAATGGCAGAACAGGCCCCTGCAACTCCAAACTTGGTTTTCGATGCATTTTTTACACGTTTAAGCCCCGTTAACCCCATTTCAAAGCTCTAAAATGAAGTTAAAGTATAGGGGACTTAAAATATGCTTAAAAATATCTTGGATGTCGGTTCGTTTGGTCGTACGGTTGCGTTGTTCGGTTAATTACGACGGAAGTTGTAACGGACGTAAAAACGGTCCAAATTGCGTGACGAATGGATTTTTGACAAGCCAATCACTAAAACATAATATTTTAATGATCTCATAAATTTATGGATGTCCGGATGTATTCAGAACGTAAGATATGCGCGAAAGTGCAAACTTGTGCACTTTTTGACGCTTTTAGTCCCTATTGATCAATAAAGTTTGTTTTAGTATACCGAACCCCTCAAAGCCTATTTCTAAGCTATGTCAAGGATATATAGGGTATGTTTAACTTATGATCAAGTCCCAGAATGTTCGTTACTATATAAATCGGTATAGTTTTGCAATTTGACACAAATAGTCCCTGCGATCGAACAAACTTGATTTCAACACACCAAACCATCCAAAACTTATTTCTAAGTTATGTGGAGGTTATTTAAGATATGTTAAGCCTATTTCACTATCCCAGAGTGTTTGTTGCATTAAACTGGTTATATTTACGCATCAGTGCGCATATAACCTTCCAGAAGGCGATTTAAAGCTTTAAATCGGAATCGAATCGAATTGAAAAATCACCAAACACAAATACACACATAGAAACACCAAAACACATATAATAACACCAAATCACATTGTTTTATTAATAATCATCATTGTTTTACATTGTACATCGATTACAGAGTACAGTTGTCACAGTCTCCCCTACTTCATGAAATTTCGTCCCGAAATTTTAACTAGAGGAAGCTTGTGAAAACAAATGCAGATATTTCGCCTTCATTTGGTCCTTATGTTCCCAAGTAAACTCTGGGACACGTTTGGACTCCCAACGAACTTTAACCAAATGAATCCGTTTGTTCTTCAACTGTTTGAATGTACGGTCCACTATCTCCACGGGTTTCTCGACAAAGTGCATCGTTTCATCGATTCGGATCTCGTCGAGAGGAATGTGAAGATCAGCGTCAGCTAAACACTTTCGCAGATTGGACACGTGAAAAGTCAGATGAATATTTCCAAGCTCTGGATGTAGCTCTAGTCGATAGGCAACCTTTCCAATTCTTTCAACAATCTTAAATGGTCCAACATATCGGGGTGCAAGTTTTCCTTTCTTTCCAAATCTCACCACTCCCTTCCAAGGTGAAACCTTGAGTAGGACACGATCTCCAACTTGAAATTCTAAGGGCTTGCGTCGTAAATCCGCATATCTCTTTTGACGGTTCCGAGCTGTCACAAGATTATCGCGGATTTTCTTGATTTTGTCTGTTGTTTCCAGAACGAGCTCAGGTCCAGTAAGCTGAGCTTCACCGGTCTCGTTCCAACAGACAGGTGAACGACATTTTCGACCGTAGAGAGCTTCGAATGGCACCATATTAATGCTAGTATGATAACTATTGTTGTAAGATAACTCGATCAGTGGCAGATGAGAATCCCAATTACCACCAAAGTCTATCACGCAAGCTCTAAGCATATCCTCCAAAGTTTGAATCATTCTCTCAGATTGACCATCTGTTTGGGGATGATAAGCAGTGCTTAGATTCAGTTGGGTTCCCATGGCAGATTGCATGGCCTTCCAGAAATGAGATGTAAATCGAGCGTCACGATCAGAGATGATATCCAAGGGAACACCATGTCGTGATACAATCTCATCAACATAAATCTTTGCAAGCTTATCAGCAGATAGATCCTCGCGAATCGGAATGAAATGAGCTGATTTCGTTAATCGATCGATGACAACCCAAATAGCATCATGACCTTTAGACGTACGCGGTAACTTAGTGATGAGATCCATCGCAATGCTCTCCCACTTCCAAACTGGTATCTCTGGTTGTACAAGCAAGCCAGAAGGTCGTTGATGTTTGGCCTTGACTTTGAGACAAGTTAGGCATTTCGATACATACAAGGCAACATCCTTCTTCATACCAGGCCACCAGCACTGAGTACGAAGATCTTTGTACATTTTATCAGCACCAGGATGGATAGAATATCGAGACTTATGAGATTCGTCCATTACCATGGTGCAAAGATCGTCTTGTTTCGGAATCCACAATCGATCCTTAAAATAAAGCAAACCATCGTCTTTCGCTTCGAGCTTAAGCTCAAGTTGACGTGGTAATTCATTACTTATCAAATTTTGTGAAACACAAAATTGCTGAGCTTGAAGAACACGAGTTTGAAGATCAGATAGCGTTTGAACATAATGAAGCTTGACTCACTCTTTTCGACTAAGCGCATCGGCTACGATATTCGCCTTACCAGGATGGTAGCGAATTTCGCAATCATAGTCGTTCAAGAGTTCAACCCAACGTCGTTGCCTCATGTTCAGTTCTTTCTGATTAAGAATATGCTGGAGACTTTTGTGGTCTGTGAAAACCACACACTTGGTTCCATAGAGGTAGTGTCTCCAGATTTTAAGCGCGAAAACCACAGCTCCTAACTCAAGATCATGAGTCGTGTAGTTCTTCTCATGAACTTTCAATTGTCTAGATGCATATGCTATAACTTTTCCTCGTTGCATAAGGACGCAACCAAGACCTAAGTTGGACGCATTGCAATAGACAACGAAATCATCGCTTCCCTCGGGCAGAGATAAAACAGGAGCATTACATAACTTCTGCTTCAGCGTTTGGAACGCTTCTTCTTGTTTGGGTCCCCACTCAAAAGGCTTATTCTTTTGAGTCAAAGCAGTGAGTGGAACCGCAATCTTCGAGAAATTTGAAATGAATCGACGATAATAACCAGCAAGACCAAGAAAAGATCGAATCTCTGTAGGCGTCGTCAGTGTATTCCAGTCCTTAATAGCAGCAATCTTGGATGGATCCACATGAATACCCTGCTCATTGACTATATGACCCAAGAATTGAACTTCTTTAAGCCAGAATTCATACTTGGAGAATTTAGCAAAAAGTTGTTCCTTCTTCAGGAGTTCCAATGTTAAGCGAAGGTGTTGCTCGTGCTCGGCTCGAGACTTTGAATAAATGAGAATATCGTCGATGAACACAATAATGAACTTGTCCAAATAAGGTTTGCAAACTCTATTCATTAAGTCCATAAAGATAGCTGGAGCATTCGTCAAACCAAAAGGCATGACAGTGAACTCGTAATGCCCATATCTTGTGCGGAAAGCAGTTTTGGGAATATCTTCTTCGAGAACACGAAGTTGATGATACCCTGCAGCTGGTCAAAGAGAACATCAATTCGAGGTAGGGGATATCGATTCTTGATGGCGAGCTTATTAAGCTCACGATAATCGATACACATTCGAAAAGATCCATCCTTCTTTTCACGAAGAGGACAGGAGCTCCCCAAGGTGAAAAGCTCGGTCGGATGAATCCTTTATCAGATAATTCTTGAAGCTGTTTCAATAACTCTTGCATCTCCGACGGTGCAAGACGATAAGGTGCTTTTGCAATCGGGTTGGCGTTGGGTACAAGGTCAATATGAAACTAGACTTGACGAACTGGAGGCAAACCAGGCAGTTAATCAGGAAACACCTCTGGATAATCCCGAACAATTGGAATATCCTGAATACTCTTGCTCTTGTCTTTCTCCTCGGTGATATGTGTTAGAAAAGCAACATATCCTTTTCGCAAATAACTTTGGGCCTTTGTACACGACATAAGCTTCAAACCATCTGGTGGTTTTTCGCCACGAACTTCCAGAACATCTCTAGAAGACAAAGGAATACGAACAATCTTATCGAAACAAACCACCTCAGTGTGATGTTTGGTTAACCAATCCATCCCCACGATAATATCGAAACTCCCAAGTTGCATCAGCGTGAGATCAATAGGAAAAAGATGGTTATCAAGGTTTAACTGACAATCACGAATAACATAATCGAGAACAAGAGGTTTACCAGTGGCAACTTCAACAGATAAAGGTTTCCTCAGTTTAGTTCTAGGTATCGCAAGTAAAGGCTCAAAAGATAACGAAACAAAACGTCTATCGGCACCGGAATAAAAAAGAATAGATGCTGGTCGATTGTTAACAAGAAACGTACCATTGACAACCTCGTTATCAGCCCTTGCTTCGTTGGCATTCAAGTTGTACGCTCGTCCACGAGCGGGATTCACATTGACGTTGACGTTCGCATTCGGGTTCGCGTTTGCATTCACCAGTCTCAGACAATTGTTGCAGAAGTGACCATACTCTCCACAATTAAAACATGAACCCGGTGAGAATCTCGCAGCATTCCCCTGACCTGGAGCTGGAACCTGAGCAACCTGATTCTGCCCCAAACGACAAACATTTGCCAAATGCCCAAGCTTAACACACGTTGTACATTGCTTGCAAGCTTGTTGTGCAACGTGATGACCGTTGCAACGAGTACAATGTGGTGCGGTACCAACATACTCTTTCTTTGCAGGTGGCTGAGCTGGTGGGTTCTGCGGGTTCTGAGCAGTCTGTGCTGTAACAGCAAAATTCTGGGCACCTTTTCGTTTCCTCGATTTCTTCGACGTCTCACCTTCCTTACCCTTACCCTTTTTCTTGTCCTTCCCTGAATCAGTCACCTTCTTTTTATCACCCTTGCGGGTGAGTTTACCCTTCCTGACTTGAGTCTCAGTCAGGGTAGCAGACAACTCGATTGCTTGATGAAGGGTAGTAGGATTAACACAGGTCACAATCTCCAGAATAGAATCGGGCAGACCATCGATATACCTCTCGATTGCCTTCTCCAGAGGGGTAACCATGGTGGGACACAATAGACTGAGTTCCTCAAAACGATCCGTGTACGCACGGTGTTCAGCCCCATCTTTCTTTAAATCGTCAAACTCTCGCTCCAAAGCCCGAATTTCATGACGGGGACAAAACTCCTTCATCATGAGAGCCCGAAGCTCTTCCCATGTTTGTGCCAACGCCACTTCGGCACCCTTGTTGCGCATGATACCATTCCACCAGGTAAGAGCTCGTCTCTCAAACACGCTCGAAGCATATTCAACCTTATGCGCATTCGGACACTGCACATGTCTGAATGTGCTCTCGATACTCTCAAACCACTGCAGGAGCGCAGTTGCTCCTTGCGACCCTGAAAACTTAAGCGGCTTCGCAGAATTGAAATCCTTGAATTTACACTGTGCGTTATTGTTGTTGTTATTATTGGTGTTGTTGTATATCTCGTAGACTTGGGTCACAACACCAGGAAGCACAACAGCCACTTGCTGAGAAACCAGTGCTGCGATTTCTTCAATAGTAAAAGTTCGAGCATCGCGTCGAGGAGGCATTGTCTAACAAGGAAACAAGAGAGTCGAGTGAGGTTGAAAATTAGGAAAAACAAAAGGGGTATCGACAAAACACAAGAAAGGCAATCATTCGTTTGTTACCTTGAACAAACAAACGACACGCAGTGACTAATCAAAGTAAATAGGTCAAGAATTATGTATCGTGAAGACATGCTCGCCTATAAGTGAACACTCACCCCAAGAGTTCCCAGGTAAGAGTGACTGGTTCGATTATGTGGATTTGTACGAACACTCTAGCCTTAGACAGAAAACTCAGAGTATAGGCACTCACTCTTACAGTTTGCACGTGTTCACATTATTTAGACCCGAACTTTGACGAGATTTTGAAAACTTATAGGGTTCAAAACCTTACAACAGAGGGTTCAAAACCTAGTAATCAATCATCTATTCTAGGATGATTAATTTTCGAAGCGGATTCGGAAATTGTGTTCTCGTTGTGGTTTTCACCTAAGGATAGGTGACGGTTTTGTTTTAAAAATCTAAACGCAAAGTTTACTTACGTTAGGGTCCTAAAAAGTTATAGTCTAGGTCAAAGCATTATTAATAACCTAATTCCCTATAACCATTGGCTCTGATACCAACTCTTCTGTCACACCCCGACCACGTAAAACAACAAAGCGTGGCGGAAATGTCGGGGAGTGTTGTAACAGAATTATCGTTTCATAACCATGGATACAAAAAGTGTTTCGTTTTATTGATAATATTAAACATTAACATTGTTTTAACACATAACAAACAAGTTTTATATCGACTATGATAGTTTTATGTCACTAAGGCCTCGTCCAGATCCTATGTGACGCATGCATCCTAGAACATCAATCAAGCAACAACACCTGAAACATATGTAAAAACAAAGTCAGCAAAGAAATGCTGGAGAGTACATAGGTTTTATAAGAGTATCAGAATCATGGCTTCGTTTACATGTTGCACTACTTTATTAGACTTCAAGAGTCAAAATACAAACCTCGTTTTGAAAAGCGTATTGCAACATAATTAACCAACTCAAACCAAATGGGTTATAGTTTATAAAATCTCGTAGCCATGCTTCTTAACCCAAAAACGTTTTGTTTTAGAAAACCATCTTGTATAACATCTCGTAAAAACTCGTTAATAAAACTCGTATATTACTTCGAAAACATCGTTGTGTGACATCGTTTCACTATCGTTTACCCAAGTGAACTAGATAACGCCACCGCATGTAATATGTTGAAAACACTTATATATAAGAAGTACCAGTGGCGTATCTACCATGCCTTCACCATATTACACCCATCCCATTATCTAGACACTAACCAAAAACCAATCGTTTACCCAAATCATTTAACATCGTTTCCAAGTCGTTTCCAAATCGTTTTCAAATCGTTTACAAATCGTTTACTCATTTAAATCGTTTAGATCATCCTCGTTTTAAATTGTGAAAACTTATATATGGTCGTCTCGCTAATAACATTCAAACCTTCATGACTCGACTACCTCGCTTCTTGCTTCTCGCATTAACAAACCACCAAAGGGTAAGTTAATTATTACAGATTTAGTCGTTACCCACAACACCCACACATAACCATGGGTATAGTGCAATAACGGGATTTGTAAGATCCTATGGTACCATAACCTAATACTGGTCGGTTCGGCCAAAATTAATGAATTTCGTTCGTTATGTAACTACAACCAACAAGTTCGTTCACATTATCGAAATCATTATTAGTTTAGTATAAATCGTTCTAATCGTTTTTGAAATCATCGTTTAGACCTTGAAAACATTTAGTACATATGAATCACCCCAAAACAATTGAAAATAGTAAAATAGGGAACTATGTACTCACATGTAGTGCAAGGTATCCTCAATCAATAGAACTTCAACAACTCAAGTAAACCAGAGAATTCAAACAACACCTAGTAATCGAACCACTAGTCAAACAAAAGACGCCTAAATCGGAAGATCGGACAGAATGAGGTCTTGTAAACCAAATGAGTGTTGGAACTCATGTGATATGGTTTAACAAAGCCTACATCCTAAATGAAACCTAACCTAAGTGCTTTCGACCCATCGTGACCCATTAAGGTAGCTTACGCTACGTTAACGCGTCGTGCGCGCAAAGCGCGTTCGAGACGTCTAACTAGTCCTATGACAAGTATTATATGCCAATACATGTTTTTATCATGTTGTATAATCAGTTAAGTACAAAAGTTTAGGTTACATAAGCTTAATTACCATTTATACATGAAAAGAGTATTTTGGTAATTTACCTATGGCATATAATCTACTTATCATACAACTATCTAAACTAGGTGACCTAAGGTATAACCTCGGAAGGTTATTCCCTATGCTACTTGGACACTAAACATGTTTGGTCGGATCCTAAGATCGACCAATCGAGTCGTGTTCGAAAATCTAAATGGGTGTTTAGTCCGCTTGACTTACGACTCTACACAAGCACTAATCTAAAAAGTGACGAGCTAAACACGCTAGAACATGTTTAGTTAAGTTAGAAAACCGGTTTGGATATCAAAACAAACGGTTTTGATATCCTAGAGTAGTTTGGTTACAAAATACGCGTTTAAGCCCCGTTAACCCCATTTCAAAGCTCTAAAATGAAGTTAAAGTATAGGGGACTTAAAATATGCTCAAAAATATCTCAGATGTCAGTTCGTTTGGTCGTACGGTTGCGTTGTTCGGTTAATTACGACGGAAGTCGTAAAGGACGTAAAAACGGTCCAAATTGCGTGACGAATGGATTTTTGACAAGCCAATCACTAAAACATAATATTTTAATGATCTCATAAATTTATGGATATCCGGATGTATTCAGAACGTAAGATATGCACGAAAGTGCAAACTTGTGCACTTTTTGACGCTTTTAGTCCCTATTGATCAATAAAGTTTGTTTTAGTATACCGAACCCCTCAAAGCCTATTTCTAAGCTATGTAAAGGATATTTAGGGTATGTTTAACTTATGATCAAGTTCCGGAATGTTCGTTACTATATAAATCGGTATAGTTTTGCAATTTGACACAAATAGTCCCTGCGATCAAACAAACTTGATTTCAACACACCAAACCATCCAAAACTTATTTCTAAGTTATGTGGAGGTTATTTAAGATATGTTAAGCCTATTTCACTATCCCGGAGTGTTTGTTGCATTAAAATAGTTATATTTACGCATCAGTGCGCGTATAACCTTCCAGAAAGCTATTTAAAACTTTAAATCGGAATCGAATCGAATTGAAAAATCACCAAACACAAATACATACATAGAAACATCAAAACACATATAATAACACCAAAGAACATTGTTTTATTAATAATCATCATTGTTTTACATCGTACATCGATTACAGAGCACAGTTGTCACAATAGCCCGGGTTATCGACTCATTTATCCCTCTGTATTGAACACTTGTTGAACATGAGACATGGATCAAATTCATTCTCATATACTATTCAACCATTTCTAATTTCGTTCCTAATTTGAAGTGGTTTATCAAACTACTACTAGTTCGAGCGTGGCCACGCGTTTAACACCAGTTCAAATCAACGAAAGGCGCCAGAGTGTTCCTCTCCTAAGTATAGAAGCACAGATCCCTTTGGCTACAAACAAATCCCACTAAACTTCAGATCATTCCCAAAACTATCCTTATTACTGCTAGTTACGTACAGCGTTTGATAGAATCAAAGAGCAACCATTCATTTAAGTTAGTTCTAGTATGTACCGCAGGTCTAAGGATACAATGATCGTACCTATTCAAAATGTCTTATGACTAAGATCCATGAAGATCATTTTGAAACGAGTTACGCCCAATATGATTCAACTAATCATATCACTGAATATGGTTCTCAACACTTTGAGTATCCATGATATGGATCAACCATCTAATTCACAATAGTCTATTACCAGATTGGTTCTCACGAATCTGATAGACTACGGACATTTTAGAATACAATATTCATAGATACTTAACGTACTAACATTTGAACACAAATATAATAGTTTAAAAGACATTCAACCATTAAATTCAAAAAATATAAAATACTGTTGACAGTTCAAAATGCACCAAATTACTAAATTACAAAATCAGACCCACTGTCTAGCATATCTAAGACCTATACAATCAGCATGCTTCTCGTGTCTCACTTGAGGTATAGGCTTAGTAAACGGGTCCGCTAAATTCTGATCAGTATCAATTTTCTCTACTACGATGTCTCCTCTTTCCAAAACTTCCCGTATATAGTGGAATTTTCTGAGAATATGCTTCGTGATGTGATGCGACCTTGTTCCTTTGCCAGAGCAATTGCACCTGTATTGTCGCAAAATATCTCGATAGGCTTTGTATGCTTGGTATAACTCCGAGATCAGCAATGAACTTTTTCATCCAAACAGCCTCCTTAGCGGCTTCTGAAGCCGCTATATATTCTGATTCAGTGGTCGACTGGGCCACCACGATTTGCTTATAACTCTTCCAAGATATAGCACCACCATTTAAAGTAAAAACATAGCCTATTTGAGATCGTGAATCATCACGATCCGTTTGGAAGCTTGCGTCAGTGTAACACTTTACTTTCATCTCTTCTTCCAAACCGCCAAATATCAGAAACATATCCTTAGTTCTTTTTAAGTACTTTAGGATATTTTTCACAGCAATCCAGTGACTTTTACCAGGATTCTGTTGATATCTGCTAGTCAAGCTCAAAGCAAACGATACGTCCGGTCTAGTACATAACATGGCATACATGATGGAACCGATAGCAGAGGCATATGGAACCTTTTTCATATCCTCTTTATCTTTGTCCAACTTGGGACACTGGTGACTATTCAGTACGGTTCCACTTGCCATTGGCAAGAGACCCTTCTTGGAATCTTGCATTGAAAAACGCCGAATGACCTTATCAATATATGTACTTTGACTAAGTCCAAGTAGCCGCTTAGATCTATCTCTATAAATCTTTATTCCTAGAATATAAGCAGCTTCTCCAAGATCCTTCATTGAGAAACATTTACCAAGCCAGGATTTAACGTCCTGCAGCATTGGGATATTGTTTCCAATGAGAAATATGTCATCTACATACAAGATTAGAAAGGTAATAGAACTCCCACTTGCCTTCTTGTAAACACATGGCTCATCTTCATTTTTTTGATAAAACCAAATTGTTTGATTTTCTGATCAAAACGAAGATTCCAACTTTGAGATGCTTGTTTTAATCCATAAATGGATTTATTCAACTTGCAAACTTTCTTAGGATTCTTAGGATCTACAAAACCTTCAGGCTGCTCCGTATAGACATCTTCTGTAAGGTGTCCATTTAGGAACACGGTTTTAACATCTGTTTGCCATATCTCGTAGTCATAATACGCGGCTATGGCAAGTAGAATCCTAATAGACTTAAGCATGGCTACTATCGAGAAAGTTTCCTCATAATCAACTCCTTGAGTCTGAGTAAAACCTTTAGCAACCAATCGAGCCTTATAGGTTTGCACATTTCCATCCATGTCTGTTTTCAACTTGAAAACCCATTTACTTCCTACAGTCCGACATTCGTGAGGAAGTTCAACCAAATCCCAGAATTGGTTGTCATACATGGATTGCATCTCGACGCCCATGGCTTCGAGCCATTTTTCAGATTTGTTGCCTGAAATCGCAGCTTTGTAGGTTGAGGGCTCTTCTTGATTAATTATCAAGACGTACCTATCAGGTGAATACCGATTAGGTTCATGACGATCCCTCGTACTTCTACGGACGCCTAGTGTTACATCCGATTCCTGAATCCTATCAGGTTCAGGTCCAACAATATTTTGTTGAGAGGCAGATTCGACTATTGGTTGATCAATTTGTGGTTCTCGAATTTCCTCAAGATCCACAAGATTATCTCCAATTCCTCGCGCCATAAGCTCATCCTCTAGGAATGTTCCTCGACGCTTAGTGAAAACTCTATTTTCAGAAGGATTATAGAAATAATAACCAACCGGATATGCATATCCAATGAAAACAACTTTTTCACCGCGAGGATCAAGTTTGTCCGAAGACTCACTGGTAACATAAGCGTTACATCCCCATATGCGAAGGTAAGAGGCTTTAGGTGGTTTACCATGCCACATCTCATATGGTGTCTTTTCTACCCTTTTAGTAGGAGCAATATTCACAAGGCGTGTAGTAGTTTCAAGAGCATAACTCCAAAAGGAGTGTGGTAAGTTTGTACGACACATCATTGATCGAACCATATCTAATAAGGTTCGATTTCTCCTCTCAGACACACCATTAAGTTGTGGTGTTCCAGGTGGAGTTAGTTGGGATATAATCCCACACTTCTTAAGATGTTCATCAAACTTTTGATTAATGTATTCACCACCTCGATCGGATCGAAGTGCCTTAATCGTTTTCCCTAGTTGATTTTGTACTTCATTTTGGAATTCTTTGAACTTTTCAAAGGTTTCATGTTTAAACTTCATAAGATAAACATATCCATATCTACTATAATCATCAGTAAATGTAATGAAGTATCTTTCCCCATTCCTTGACATAGTTCTGAATGGACCACATACATCAGTATGTATGAGTCCTAACAGGTCTTTAGCCCTTTCACTAGTTCCTGTAAAAGGGGCCTTAGTCATCTTGCCACTTAGACAACATTCGCATAAATCATAAGTCTCTTGACCGTGGATTCTAGAATCCCTGCGGTATGGAGCTTCCTCATGCGATTGATGTTAATATGGCCAAGATGACAATGCCAACGATATGTTTGATTAAAGCTAGTTTTAACACGTTTAGAGGAAAGAGAGCATACCATATTATTTGATCTATTGTTAGAGGTGTCAATTTCATAGACACCATTGTGAGGCTTAGCCTCAAAATAGAACACACCATTTAAAAATGCAGAAATGCTACCATTAACAATATCAAAAGCATAATTAAAACCTTGTTCTCTTAAAGCAGAAACAGAAATAATATTCTTAGTCAAACTAGGAACATAAAAAACATTGTCTAAATTAATAAACAATCCAGAAGGTAATTCAAGAATAAATTCTCCAACTGCCTTCACATCAACATTCTACCCGTTCCCAAACTGCAGCTCTAAGTCACGCTGCTTCAGCTTTCTAATCTTTTTTAGTCCCTGCAAATCATTACAAATGTGAAAACCACATCCAGTGTCAAACACCCAAGATTTGCTCGAAAAGGAAAATAGATCAATAACAAGTATACTTGAGGATTCTTCTATCTGCAGCTTCTTAAGCTTCAACTCAGCCATGTACTTGGGACAATTCCTCTTCCAATGCCCGATCTCATCACAGTGAAAACACTTGGCATCTTTATGAGGATTTGCCTTCGGAGTGGCAATCTTTTTGCCTTTGCCCTTATCTTGCTTACTTGCCTTTTTCCTTGGATAGCTTCTTCTTGGTAATTTTTCCTTCCCTGATCGCCAACACTGGATTGCCCTTAGTTGGGATGTTTGTCTCAGCAGTTTTTTAGCATCAGATGCAACTCTGGGATCGTTCTTTCCCACCCATTCATGTTATAGTTCAAAACGAAGTGATGATATGAATTGGGTAGCGAGTTAAGGATCACATCCGTAGCTAACTCATTACTAAGGGGTGCGTTCAGACGCTCTAGTTGATCAACAAAAGACTTCATTTTCAGTACATGAGAACTGACCGAAGTACCTTCCTGCATGCGACATGTAATGAGAGATCTCATCACCTCAAAACGCTCATGACGAGCTTGCTGCTGAAACATGTTTTTCAGCTGCTCACTCATCTCATATGCTCCCAAGTTTTCCAGATTCTTCTGAAGTTCTGGAATCATCATAGCAAGCATAAGACATGTCACATCTTGGGAATCATCAACATGTTTTTCCCATGTCCTACGGGCTACACCCGTATTAGCAGCAGGTGCTTCGTGAATTGGTTCTTCAAGGACATAAGCCTTTTTCTCCGCCCTAAGAACAATTTTCAGGTTGCGGTACCAATCCATGAAGTTAGAATTATCAAGTTTAGCATTTTCAAGGATGGACTTAAGCGAGAATTTGGTGTTATCAGAATTGTTTGTAGACATCTGTAGAATTTAGAAGAAAATTTTATTAGTAATTTTCATGCATTAACCTAATTCAATTTTGACCCAAGATTTATAAAATTTTAGGAATTAGGATGAGATCCCATCTCCCCATAACTCAGTGAATGGACTTAGCACTCTTCACTGGCATAGATTGAAGGGTAGGTGACGATCACCAATTGTGTCAGCTACACAATTCTCGGTTTGGGGTCGCATGAAGAGTGTTGTCAAGCATTGGTACGTTAACCCCAACTACGCCCACTTTCACAACCGTAGAAAACAAATGCAGGGTAAACACTAATATTCGCTCTCGTGTCGCAAAAGTGATATTTGTCCTCAAATCAGAACTGTAGCCCGGACCATGTAAGCATGGAAATCACGGAACTACCCCTAACCAAAACCATAGGCCTGGATGCAGGGTAAACACTAGCACCAGGGGTTCGGATAGATCAGTTCGGGTGTTCTTAATTTAGGGTGGCGTAGAATATCGATTTTATTTGGGTTATATTTTAAAATTACCAGTACGGGTCGTTTTAAAATACTTGTACGGCCTATGGCATGAACATAGGCTATGCAATTCCTTTGTAAAATTCAATTTTACGTTTTAATTTGTGACGACTTGAAACACCTTTCAATCACTCGACCGATTAATTTTAAATACCCTATTTAATCTAAGTTGGTCGTGTCACAAATTTATTTTAATTAATAACGTTTATTAATTACGGTTTTCAAATTAACTTTTTTTTTTTTTTTGAAAAACCAATTTTGATTTTGTATTTTAAAATAAACTGTTTTTTTTAATTGCCTATCCAATACTTAATAAACCTTTTATTAAAATTGTTGTTTTAATGATGGTGTATTAGTTATTAATTTTATGACGTAATAAACATCTCATGGCAAAACGCAAAATAAATAAATATGCAATTCCGGGTCTAGAATATATTCAGTTTGTTCGGGCCTAATAACATGAACCGAGCCAATTAAGTGTAGCACAAACGCTTTTGTGCTCCCACTTAATCTTGGATCCAATCCAAAAAAAAACTTTAATATAAAAGAAAATCTTAATTTTCTTTAAATACTGTAAACGAAGAGTTAGAACAATTTTTTTAATTTTATTTTCAAAATAAAGTTTGTTACGATTTAGACTTCTTAATTTAAATTTGATGATATTAAAATCATTATTTTAATATCTCATATTTTCTTTAATTTAACGCGCGTAGCTCCAAAAACTAATTTAGTACGCGTGTTATAAAAATAAGTCTTTACCCGGATTTGCATCGTACGATCATTAAGCTAAACGAAATAGGTTAAGGCCAAGTATTTTGTCAAAGAAAACTTTGACAAGTGTTCATGTTTGGCCTTAATAAAAACTTGCCTATAACTATTATACGTGACAAATTCCTATGCCAAATCTACTCGATTTTAAGCATGCAATCCTATAAACTATTTTATAAAATAAACCTACTTTGATTTGTAAGGTGGCTCTGATACCACTGTTGGAATTTCGTGTAACTTTTATAAAAATAATTTTAGTTGATTTGTCAAACAAACTGAACGCAGCGGAAAACATGTACACGAGGTTCGGTTCTAAACGGTTTCCACCAGTGATCTCTTTACAATCAAAATAGGTTATAATAAAATTAAAGAATCGTGACATCCAAGAAAGACACCTTGGTTCAACGAACGATCTCGCTAGATGATCGTTGACCACGAAATCATATTTGTTCGTTTGAAACGATTTCAAACGAAACCTTTAAACTAAAGAAAAATAAAGTTCAAAAACTTTACTTACCTTTTTGCTTAATTGAAGAAACAACAAGCTTTGTGTATCCCTTTTGAAATATTGCAATTGCGTGAGAACTTCCAGTAGGTTATCCTTTTGAATGAATTGTAGACTTTTTACAAAAACCTCCAATCAAGTATGAAAACTCTTGATTTTTAAAAGCCTTGGCAGACCTTAAAAAAACTTGGAATCCCACTTCCGTATATCTCAAAAAGGTCATATATGAGGTATTCCCTTTTAATAGGTACCAAACTTTAATAGATAATAATAATCAAGATCTTATGAAGTTTAAAGATATATAAGGATTAAGATTTGTAATCTAATTACAACTCTTCATAATTATCTCATAATTAAAACAATTATCTTTATTCTTCTAATTATCTAATAATTAATTATAATTAACAAATTAATTATAATATTAATTCGACTCTCCGTAATTATTCTAAAAAATTACCGGTTTCTTTTATTACGCTTATTATTTCGTGATCTAGTGATTAACTGTACGATCGTGTAGCGACCCGAACGAGTCGTTCAGAAGAGATTTTATCAGTTTCAGAGGCGGAAACTAAGAAACCGATTGCGAAACAGCTTGCGTATCACTTTAACACTGATTATATTGATATACTATCGTTTACAATCAGTCCTCACACCGGCAGCACCTCGGTATGGAATTTCAGAAAACGTTACAAATGAAATCTACACAAGCCTATATATACTATTCAGATTTCGCTTGGAAACACTTCAAGCGAAACCTATATGACTTGTATTTTGTCTTCAAGCGAAAACTTCAATTCTAGACTTTTGTCTTCAAGCGAAATCTTCAAATCTGATTTATGTAAATGATGATGTCATTGTTGTGATGTCATCCTTGATGTCACACATGTGATGTCATCATTCTATAAGATGATGTCACGCTTGATTAGATCTGCAACCAAAACCAAGACTCGACATAAGACGAAGACGACAGATGAATGCACCAACATTAACGATTAAAACAACGTTAAATGTTCGTTGCCCAAAGTGTAACTCTTTGGGTCGTACCTTAACGGCAACCTTGAATTTTAATCGGACAATTGAACATTATATCCAACAGTTTATATATCATAGGATTTTTGTAATTTGAAATAGGCAATTTTGTCTTTTTAATATAGGAGGGGAAATATGCAATTTTAAATTGGGGTTGGTAAATATGCAATTAAGAGGCTTGTTTGGTAGCCTCTGAATGATCATTAAGAGGCTACCTCTTAATGGAACCATTAAGAATTTTTCCAATGAGAAGATAGAAAAATGTGACATGTGATGATTTACCATTCAGAGGTTACCCCTTAACCATTCAGACTTGAGGTTACCTCTTATTCATTCAGAGATTTTAAACCATTAAGAGGTAGCATCTGAATGGTCATTAAGAGGTTACCAAACAGCCTCTTAGTAGAGGGGAATATGTAATTATTCCTTTATTATTTTACTAAAATATAAAGAATAAAAGATGCATTAAAAAACGTGGCGTGAAACCAATTAATTTTTTTAAGTCAATGAAAGAATAGTCATAAACTTTCCTTTGTAAGAAACTTACAAGCAGAACAGCAGATCAAACACAAGTTAAAGATAGTTGAAACCGAAGGGCTCCAGTAACAACTATTTTGGGGTTAGTTTTTACCTCGAATCCTTAAAGAAGATGTTATACCACAATTTCTGAAATAGCTTTCTTGAATATTTGAATAAGCTCCTGTTAAACCCAATTTCTAAGATTTGATATCAAATTAAGCCCAATGGTTTGAAGTTTACTACAACATTTTGACTTTTCTAAGGAAGTCAAATCTTGGTTTTGTATCTCATCAAATCCTTGATGGAATGTCAGATATTAAACATCAAACAATTAAAGACATCATTTGAAATCAGATACACATATTATTAGGGTGTTATGAGTCCTTCTTTCGACATCCCTCACAAACAACCAATCCCAACAAGCCAACTCAACTCGGTTTTTCCAACAAAACCAATAGACATCAAATACCAGCTGCATATTTTTATTATAAATCATAAAAAAATGTAAACCATGAATATATCGCGAACAAGAACAAACAAAACCAACATATCGATATCTTTTTTAACAAATCGTTGCTTATTTCCTCTACCATTGTCGTCAATTATCGACACCTAAACCATACAAGACACCAGCATACTTCTCCAACGAGCCGCTGAACAAAATTATCCTTCAACTTCCTGAAAGTACACGCTGTAAGCAGACTATCCGAACCCGCTTGATGACAAACACCAATCCTTTCGACTTCCAATAACTCAGCTAACTTATTCAACCCACCATGAAGACTGTTGCAGAACTTCATCAGATGTTTAGTATCGAAAATGGTGGGAAAATACATATTAATCAAACTAAAAAATCCAGATTGTGTATCAGGCAGATTATGACATGTTAACACTTTCAACAAATATCCGAAATCATATCCACTGTGAAATGTTACCCAATACACACTATCATTCAGCACAATCCCTGAGGATATCAACAACTCGCCAAATCTACGCGCATCAATTCCGTTTTCGTTATTTTTCTTAAAATTGATACCGCTCTGTTTCAACAGCTAAACAGAATCATTTGCAAAAACATCATTCACGTTAAATTCACGAAAATTGAACTGCCAGATGCAGAACTTATCGGTTCCACACGTCGGTAAATTTCCTTGATCATCCGAAAAAGTTAGCCCTAATTGAATTAATTTGAGCATATCAACGTTATCCTTCAACGTCTGGTAATCATAGTCGTTACTGTTTTTGAAATTACCGACCGGACGAAGAACAATTCCAGGAAACTCAGTATCCATTGCGATGTACGGAAAATCATCAACGATTTCTCGAATCAACGCGAATTCTTCCTCGAGATTGTCATTCCACACCTCGCGAATCTGAATCGAATCGCCTTTTGACAAAAGCGACATTTCTCATAACATAATCGTTCAATTTTTATCAAAATTTATCGAAATTTCGTGAGGAAACAGAACATGAATTAATATCAACAGTGCCGCTTGAGAATCAATACGGATCTGCAAAATAAACAATCAATAATCATTATCAGCATGAATTGATTTGAAAAAATGTATAAAATTATAATGTGAAATCGATACAGATCTGAAAAATACACGATAAATTCAGCATAAACTGATTCGAAAAGCATATAAAATTATTACTACAATAAAAAAAATCAAATTTGTGTAATCAAATTTGTGTGTTAAATCATCTACAAAACCCCAAATCTTAATGATGAATTGAAACTTCCACCACTTAGTTGAGTTTTTATTATTACTACAATAAAAAAATCAAAGAAGATCGTGCCTTTAGTTGAGGCGGTAGACGGTCGATTTTGAAACAGGAGGTAAAGAATTAGCCGAACGGTTGTAAACAAACCGAACGTTACCGTTCGGGGGATGTTCGTTTGTTAAATAAATGAACAAACATGAACAAGAAATTCCGTTTGATAAGTTAAAAAACAAACATGAACAGAGGTTGTGTTCGTTTGTTTATGTTCGTGAGCGTTCGATAATGTGTTTATTTATGTTTATTTGTGTCCATTCGTTTAAAAGTTTTATATGGCTATATTGAATTTTATAGGTTTTAGTTCTTAAAAAAATGAAACCACAATTATCCTTTACGCATCCGCTAACATCCTTCATTTGACAATTTCAATTTCACTTTGTGTTAAAGCTTGACAAACTTCTTAATTTTTGTGTTACTTATGTTTATAATGATTACGGCGACTAAAAGCCAAAGGCTCTCATGTCATGGGCCCATTAAATTTTCATAACTTGACTTTTGGTCCAAATCTGCCATTTTGGTCCCCGTGGTTTGGGCATTTTTGCCATTTTAGTCCAAATCTCAAACTTTTTAAATCTGGGTCTCTGTGGTTTCGTTTTTGTTGCCATTTTAGTACAAAACTCAAAAAACCCCTTATTTGACTGTTGAAAGTTGTCTATTTTGTCTTCTTGTTCAGGGGCAAATTGGTCATTTTAAGAGTTATTATAACAAATAAAAATAAACAAAAACATCAACCCTCACCCTCTTCACCCCTTATCAGCACTCTCTCTCTCTAAACACACCTCACCTCTTCATCTTCAACCTTAAACCACCATAACCAAACTGCCACAACCCTCACCCTCTTCATCCTCACCACCCCTTTATCTTCAATCTTCAACCACCATAACCAACACCACAGCCTTCACTATCGTCGCACCACCACCATTGTTACTCAGAAAGAGAGAGAGAAACGAGTTACACAGAGAATCCAAAATAGATAGAAGAAGAGGGAGGTTCACCGGTCTTGATCGGAGGTTCACCGGCAACCACTATCGCCTTCTATTTTGCTTTACCGGTGGTTCATAGGCCGTGACTGGAACCTCACGTCGGAATCGCAGCTACGAATCCGACCGTCGTCGTCTATTCACTGTTGAACTCTCTTCTCCGTCATCTAAACACCCTACGTCGCCGCCGAGTTCCTGAACCGTAGCTCGCAGTCAACATCCTCTTTGAAACCCTAGCCGTCATGACCTTTAAATTCCTTAACGATGTCGTCGCCATGGACCATGGTAACCACCGTCTAACACGGTTACACGCTACCGAACTTGTGGTTGTCTGAATCGGAACCATCTCGATCTTCGTTTTTTGGATGCAGTAAATGGTGGTGGTGTTACAGAGATAAGGAAAGAGAGAAAGAGTGGTGTTATGGTGGTGGGGGTAGTGTGGTGGGGGTGGGGTGGTGATGAGGGTGATGGTGGTGGTGGGGATAATGTTGGGGTGGTGGTTCAAATGAGATCTGTGGATTGTGTGTGTGGGGAAGATGATGTTCTGGGAAATGATTTGGGGAAGATCATGTTTTTGGGTTTATTATTTTTAATTAGTTGTGAGTTATAATAATTCTAAAATGACCAAAATGCCCCTGAGAATAAAGACAAAATAGAAGGTTTTAAGTTTAGGAATCTGGCCAAATTTGAAATTTGGACCAAAATGGCAACAAAAACGAAACCACAGGGACCCAAATTTAAAAAGTTTGAGATTTGGACTAAAATGGCAAAAGTGCCCAAACCACAGGGACCAAAATGACAGTTTACTCTTGACTTTTTTTAATCTATTTCGCTTATGTTTTAAGACTATTAAAAACACACCTACCACCCCAAGCTTTTTTTAAGGAGGAAAAAGTTTCATAAATAACTAACAAGAAGCTAGCAAATGAAATAAAGTGTCTAATTTACTCTTTTATTTAGAGTTTAGGGTTTAGGGTACCAAATTCTCATCCCTAGGCATAATGGTAGTGGCAGTCTGCAATCGTCGATGGTGGGGACGTTGTTAATTGCTGCAGCTAGGGTTTTTGTAAGACCTGTCTCAATAAATCAAGATTTTAATATTAAACAACGCATTTTATATGGAAATGCATCTTTACAAAAACTTTGTTAAGTTAACGATCATACATGATTAAAGTATTCAAGTTAACTTCCCTACTAGTTTAAAACATTCAAAATATAGTATTAAGTGTCTACAAGATTCACATTAACTAAAACAAAATAGTTCATTTCGGAAGCTTCAAAAGATGAGTGTTCGGTTCTTGATACTTGCTTGATCTTCATCCGAGCGTTTACTACTATCACCTGAATTCAAAACCAACATGAAAATTAGTTTTGATAACTTAAAAATGTATTAAAACAAGTCCCATGAGTTAAATAAACAGAATTCAAACAAATTGCAGCAATTAGGGCCCTCGCGGGCCGCGAACAATGTCGCTTAAATCTGTCGCGGGCCGCGACCAATGTCGCGTGACGCGACGATGTCTCTGAGTTGGTGTCGCGCGACACGACCCTCTGTTTTCGACAGAAAGGTTGGGTTTTTGATGCTGCAAATACCCAGCTCCTAATTCTTAACCATTACCAACTTAAAACATTCATAACTTTCGTTCTACTTGTCCGTTTTACATAATTCTTTTTCCTACGTGTCCGTAATTTAAATACGGACCCGTTTACCATCACTATTTGCATAAAAATTCGGTTTATTAGCTGATATCCTATAAATCCCCTTTTTATTTATTTGACCCGTTTAGTTAGATGTCATATTTTGCATAATTCATCAATTTTGGTTTCTAAACATAATTACCCATTCCCCGGGCTTGTCAACTTTAGCTTATCACTTCCATTTCATGGTGTACGCTTTCATAATTCAAGCTTCGTCACTGGGTATCGTTTTCGACCCCCCGTCATTCGGGTCAAGCTTTGCCACTGGGTATCGGTACCGGTACTTACCGGTGTTTTACCCATAAATACCGGTACCAAAAAATGAAGAAAATGGGAACCGGTACAGTTCGGTACCGGTACCCGGCACCAAATGCTCATCTCTAGTTTGTGAGCGTAAAATGGAAGGTGCCAACTTTGATATTTGTTGTATATACAATTTTATGTTCAGGGAGGTTCTTATTCGAATTTTTTTGGTCAAAGTGGTTCATCGATCCAACAGTGGTCAACGCCGGAAAGATGGTCTTGGATTTATTCGAATTTGCTGCAATGGGCCTGTTTGGATGGGTAGTTACAAGTTTTGGGATGATTGGGCCAGAAATAACTATGTTTTAAAAAAAGCCCAATCTAAAATCATAAAAGATTTTAAAAATTACTAATGGGTTGTCGATTTCCCAAAGGCCCAAAGAAAATACTTCACTGAGATGTGATTTTATATGGTATTGATATGGGCCGACTAAGTTGACTATTATTCAGAGGTGGGCCTGGTTTGGGGGAGGGGGGACACAAAATGGACTTCTTTTATTTGGGATTATTGTCTTTTAACATGGGCCGATCAGATGGATAACTGTTATGTTGGTGTAAACAAGCCGAGCCAAGCCCGAGTTCGATTAACTTATGAGAGCTCGGGCTCGAGCTCGGCTCGTTTGTATTTTCTCAAGCTCGAGTTCGGCTCGGGCTCCGCTCGTTTATTATCTAGTAATTAGTATATTAAATAAAAATAAAATAAATAATAGATTTTTTAGGCTCGCGAGCTTGATAAGTGAAGCTCAGGCTTGGGCTCGTTTACTAAATTAAATAAGCTTATTTTTAGGTTCGAGGTCGGCGGCTTGTAAACAAGTTTAAATAAGCTCGGCTCGACTTGGCTCGTTTACACCAAGGCTCGATAAGGCTCGACGAGCCTAACGAGCTTCACATGTGAGGCTCGAGCTCGGGCTCGATAAACAAACGAGCTTTGTTTTAGGCTCAAGCTCGGCTTGGGCTCGATAAGGCTCGCCTCATTTTGAGCTTTTTCTCGAGCCGATCTTGAGTAGCTCGCGAGCAGCTCGGCTCGTTTGCACCCCTAGTTATAATACCCGGTTTTTGAAGAACCGGTTCCTTACTGGGTACACTGGTTTTTTGGACTATAACAATACCCGGGTATAGCAATGCTCGATTTTCCCACAATTCAATGCCCGGAACTGGTGTACAGAAATGGGCACCTCACATCTACTTGGAATACCAATATGGTACCCCAAGCCTACACATGGATTGGGATTATAGAGATATATTACTATCATGCAATGGGCCAATTGCCTTATTTAAAGACGGGCTTTAGTGTGTATTTTAGAACTTGTAATTGTCTTTGATTGATTTTAGCGGATTGCATTTAAATAATCCCAACTTTCTTAATTTGGCCGAGTTATTTGTCGATAATAATCCGAACTGGACCACTTTTGGCAGATACTAGTCCGTCGTTAAAAATAGCTTAACGGAGTTAAGTTTTTTTTTCCGAATTACAAACCGATGTTTTAGGGATTTTGACGACTTATGTAAAACTTACCTCGAAACGGTGCTCCAAACGGCTAGTTTTTTTGTTAATTGAAAGTTTAAACACCCGAATTGAAGCACCATTTTCGTCGTTTGGGGCAGTATTTCGAGGTAAATTTTATATCAATCAACTTCTATCTTCGTTCTAATCAAAAGCCCTAAAATATCGGTTTGTAATTCGGAAAAAAACTTAACTCCGTTAGGCTATTTTTAACGCAGACTGTTATCGGCCAAAAGTGGACCAGTTCGGATTATTATTGGCAAATAACTGAATTGGGATTATTATCAGCCAAATTAAGAAAGATGAGATTATTCAAATCCAATTTGCATGATATATAGTAATGTAAAAATGTGATTGGGCTTAGTTGTGTGCCCCGGGTTTATTCTATTTGTATGGGACCAATCGACCACGTATGTTGATTGTACCTGGGTTTTGGACTTAACTTCAGGATATTCGAAGCAAGTAATTAAATCCTTTGTTCCTTCTAAATTTATAAAATTTATGGAGTTCCGTCTCTCCTTTACCCAAAAATGAAAAAAAATGATTAAGTTAATTGAACAATGCCAAACACATTAAGTTTTACTTTTCACCATTAACAAAAATCGTTTGGGTTGACATTTCACTATGAGTCATAGTCTATGACAGAAGTCATAATCAAAAGCACTCATTCATAATATGGATTAGGATCAAATACAAAGTCTCTTAATTGTAAGAAATGTACAAAGGCTTCTAAAAAATCTCACTACAAAAAAAAACCACTACAAAAAAAAAAAAAAAACCCTAAGCACCCACCACCACTCAAAAACCTAACCCCTCAATCACCCACCCCAAAAAATAAATAAATAAATAAATAAATAATATATTTTTTTTGGCCGAGGGGGGTTGGTTGGGGGTTTAGGTTTTTGGGTGGTGGTGGGTGTTTAAGTTTTTGGGGGTTAGGTTTTTTTGGGGGTGGGGAGTTAAGTTTTTTTAGGTTTTTGTTTGGGGGGGGGGGGGGGGTTAGGTTTTTGGGTGGTGGTGGGTGTTTAGTTTTTGGATGGTGATGTGGTGAGTTTAGGTTTTAGGTTTATTGGACACTTGTCACTCTATAAATCCTTTTTACACTTGTTACAATTAGGAGTTTTTGTAGAATAAGTTAACCCTTCATAATATTGAGACAAAATCTAAACTTGATAAAATGAAATCCGATAAAAACAAACGGCAGGTATTAAAATACTTTGTTTGTTAGTTCATCTCTTGATTTCTATCTCATCGAAATTATCTCTTGATTATAGTTTACAGGATGAAATAGGAGGGTAGTTTAAGCTCCGAGTATAAATGTTCCATGTATAGTCCAAACATATTAAAATCAACATTTATAAACTCTGCAATAGTCCAGTTATTTCAAAATCAGTTTATGTGGCGTAAGGAATGACATATTTGAGTGAATAAAGGGTGAATTGTTTATTCAAAATATTATCATACAATAAAATTTCCGTATAGAAACAAAATAAATACCTTATACGTAACTTTCATCTACAACAATATAGATCAGAATACCGCAGATAGAAAATGACAATGCTTTTGGTGTTTATATAGTAAGGGGCGTTTGACAACTTCTGAATGGTTAAGTACTGAATCAGTAAGAGTTCTGAACCATTAAGTGTTAAACCACTAAGAAGTCTGAACCATTAACAACCAAATAATGCTTAACTGTTCAGAGGCAAATGTCTGACCAATTCAGATTAGAGGTCTTAACCATGCAGACTCAGTATAATACTTAACCATTCAAAGGCAAATGTCTGAACCATTCAGACATCTGCTCGCGAAACAAACAGTACGAACCATTAAGTGCTAGACCAGTAAAAATGTCTGAACCATTAAGAGTCTCATTAAGAGGTAAACAAACAACCTCTAACATTTCATCTACAACAATATTTACTTATATAGCTATAAAATACATAAGAAAATTTAACCCCACCACTGTATCATTATAAATATCTTGAAACATATACACATAACATTTTTTCAAATAAAACAAACATACAAAAATGGAGTAGATGCATAAAACTAAAAACTTGATAAAAGAAAACGTTCGTCTTGAAACATATACACCTAACATTTTTTTTAAATAAAACAAACATATAAAAATGGAGTAGATACATAAAAATACAAAGTTGATAAAAGAAAAAGTACAAACATACAAAAATGGAGTAGATACATAAAAATACAAACTTGATAAAAGAAAAAGTTCGTGTTATATAATAAAAAAGTGGTTAGTGTATGTATATTAAGATAGGGTAAGATCAAATAAAAAGATTATTTTGCCTAATTAGGATGAGAAGAAATCTTAACCATTCATTTTTTAAATCAATGGTTACGATGAAAGTGTAGGAGAAATGAGGAGTGCAAGGGTATCTTGGGAAAATCCTATTTATAGATTTTCTCTCTCCACATGAAAGACACATGGATATTTCACCCTCATTTTTTAAACGTTCATAACTTTTTTATACGACATTATTTTTTCATAAAAATTTCACCGTAAAATCGAGCGTCTTTTTATCTTTAATTTGAGTACCATATTGCTATATAAAATATAAAGACTAAAAAAACCCACTAAAATGTGTTGTATTTCTATGTTGTATAACATTTTTTTGTGCTGGATTTTTGTACTATATTTTTGTGCTTAATTTGTTATGCTGGATTTTTTTGTCTTAATTTTTTTTTCTCAATTTTTTGTTTTGAATTTTTTTGTACTACATTTTTTGCTGAATTTTTTTGTGCTATATTTTTTTGTACTAGATTTTTTTGAGCTATATTTTTTTGTACTAGATTTTTTGGGCTATATTTTTTTGTAATAGATTTTTTGTGCTAATTTTTTTTGTACTAGATTTTTTTGTTGTATTTTTAAAAAACAAAAGGAGTGCCACATGTCATTTTTACTCCTATTTATAAGGACCAAAATGTCCTTCATTCCTACTTATTAGGAGTGTGACATGTCATCATCACAATCTTTCTTAGACTACTTAGGCAAAATCCACTTTTTAGTGGATCCTTCCCCTATTAAGATATTTTATAATATATAATACATAGATTACACGTAATATTTTCTTGTATTTTTAATAAGCATTGGAAGTTAGTGGGTATGATTTCCAGGTAAGTGGTAATTAAGAAAGGGAAGAGCAATGATGGTTGGATCAAAATTCATCACCCTATTTAACATTTTAACCTCAACATAGCGTCGAGACTCACAAACCGAAGGCAACCTTTGATTATTTTGAGGTTAGTTTTTTTTATATATTTAAATTACGGTGGTGGTTTTGTTGATTTAAATCTGTATGATGCTTGAAATTTTGTTATTATTTAGTTGGTAAAATGTTTGAAATCGACAAAACTGACGCCCATCGGAGGTTTGATGTTCATTACCACATGTTGACTTTTCTAAGAAAGTCAAATAGTAGTTTTAAATCTGATCAAACCCTTAATTGAATCAGATACATATATCATCATTCATCAGGTCTCAAAACCAACTTATAAAGTTAATTGTAAAAGTATCCAAGTACTCAAAATTTCATGGCTTTTAAGAGACACGTGAGGTGTTTGTTTCAACAAAACCAACTTGTAAAGTTAATTGTAAAAGTATCTAACTACTCAAAGTGTAATCATTTTGTTATATATAACTAAATTAGCTTTCTTTTTTTAAGGCGGTATTTCATTGAACGACTAGCAAGAAACTAGAAGACCCTAAAAACAACAACCAACAAGAAAGAAACAACACTACATTACAAGAAATCAAAATTGCCCCAATTACCTTCATCTAAGCCTTCAATCTTTGCCGTACATTCATTATATTTCAAAACAGGAATATCAACAATAATATAATATATAATATAATAACAATAATATTCAAACTGTATCAATTACATGCTAAATCCATCAGTTTAGATGATTCTCATTTTTGCCTTACTTTCATTATATTTCAATTGTCTCTTGACGATGATGACGGGGTAGCTCAAGCCTCAATAAAATGACTAAGAATACATAATAGCTTGAAGGGTTAAAAGGTTAAAGGGTTTAAAACCTGGGAACTAAGGTGAACAGCAAAAAGAACTTGAACAGTAATCAGTCACTTCACTGATTGCTTAAACAACTCTCCCACAGCCGCAAAAGCAAAGCATGTGCACAGGGAGTCCTCTTTTATCCGCAGGTTCAAACGTTTCAACCCCTAAAAGGGTAAGTCCCCCACTGCAAGCCGGATTCACTAGTCAAAGGTTTCTCCTTTGAGAAACCTCTTTCCCTATAAATGACACTTCATTGAATACATTTCAAACATTCTGGATCAGCTCAGATCTCCTTGGATCTCTGATCTTCCTTCTTGTCTCTCGAGAACTTGTTTTACACAAGTCTCTCTTCTTCATTCCAACACACACAATTTACTTGCTCTTGCATCCAAGGCTGAACATCCTTCAGCCGAGGATCCTAAGTAAATAGCAAACATAACTAGTGAACCTTTCTCCACGTCTTGCAAACGTGGGGACACCCCGCGACCTGCCTTAAGCAAACTTCAACCCTTGAAGCCTTTTACCTAACTAGTCCGATCGCTACCTCAGGTCTCATTCTCTTTGTAACAACAAGTTGGCGCCCACTGTGGGGCTACGCCAGTCATTTCTCTCAGAAGAAGACCAGTAGTGTCGTTCCATTCTTCCAGAAATTGTCATGTCTAAAGGAGAATCTCCGGGAGAGGTAAACCAAGTCCCACGTACCTCTACCCCTAAAACTAGCCAAACTCTGGTGGCTATACCGACTTCCTTCTCAACACCGGGAAGCACTCCAACTGGAGCAACGTACCCCGAGTTTCTCACCTTCCAAACACCGACCCCATCTCGTTCAGGAGTTCCATCTTTTAATGTCGGTGCTTCCAACACCCCCTCACATATTGACCTTACCCCTGAAGGGGTCGCTAATAACTTCTTAGAGTTGAGGTCTCTCCTTAACCAATACGTGAGCAGGTAAAGAGACAAAGGGGTGAGGATTCGGCTAGATTATGACGAGCCAGAGTCATCGTTATCTCCTGGTCCTCTTGTTCTTCCTTTTACAAGCTCACAACCAACCGTGTCCAGGAATGAAGCTGGTCCCAGCCATCTACCTCCAAATCCCAGTCCGTATACATACACAAAGCCAGACCCAACATCCTTTCCTCTATTTTCTTCTCAGCCAGTTGCAACCGGTGCTCCATTGGGGCACGAGCTAACTTTAGATCAACTGTTACAATCTCCTGTTGCAAGCGTTCCACCCCCAGTAACAACCACATGGGAGCAAGTTTTGTCTGTTCTCTCTTTGGCACGAAGTGCCGTCATTAGTGCTCCCTTAGGAGTAAACTGTACAGCTGCACCCGGAAGTATTCAAGGCTTCAACCTCATGCCACAGATGATGGCTCAAATCATGGCAAGCTTCCCTTGGCAGCACTTCATTAATCAAGTGCTGGCAACCCAAGGGAACACCAACAACAACACGGGTGCAAGGATGGAATAGGATCTGGCCAAACCATACAAACCAAGCAACTTGTCATTCTTTTCTCAGCAAATTGTTGATTATGACTTCCAAACCAGGATAAAGATGCCCTCCCACATACAAACCTACGATGGAACGGAGGATCCGGAAGATCATCATCAGATCTTCACGGGGGCAGCAAGAATAGAGAAATGTTCCAACGCCGAGTGTTGCTTAATGTTCATGCAAACCCTCGTTGGGTCTGCCAGGATCTGGTTCAATGACTTGCCAGCTCGAAGCATTCGAACCTCCGATGATCTAAGCAAGGGTTTCTTGGCTAATTCCTCACAACAAAGGATATATGTGAAGGATGCCACTGTGATATTCTAGATCAAACAAAAAGATGATGAAAGCCTCAGGGATTTCATCGAGAGGTACAAAAAGGAGGGTTTAACATATATGGGAGCCGATGAGAAGATGAGGGTTGCAGGCTTCATGAATGCAATCACCTCTAAATACCTTACCAGGGACTTCAACAAGTGCCTACCCAAAACCTTGTAAGAAGCCCTCGAAAGGGGTGAGGCTCATATCAGGGGGGAAGAAGCGGTTGATATTAAGGAGAAAAGAAAGAGGGGTCCTAGCTGGAGACACAATAGCCCCAGCCGAAAAAGAGGCAACTACGGTTCTTATGATAGGCGCCCTCGAAGCTCAGACCCTCGAAGGTCTGAAGGTCGGAACCCTTCTAGCAGGGACAAGGCCGTAAACTTCACAGCCCTGACCAAGAATCCTCAAGAAATACTTGCTAACGAAGAAGTCAAGCATAGCTTCCGACCACCAAGACCCCTGCCCAAGAGCAAAAGAAATGAAAATTCCACCCAATTTTGTGAATTCCATGAAGAGAAGGGCCATCATACCAATGATTGTTTTCAACTCAAAAAAGAATCAAAGAAGCAGTCAAGTCTGCAGAACTTGCTCACCTGGTCAAGGGGGTAAAAGATAAGATGGGTGATGGAAAAAACAAAGAAGTGAACATGGTGAATGTCACCGAAGGAACTCCTACCAAGCGGCAACGCCTGGAAGCTTGGGAGCTTCAATGCTTGTGCTTCCTACCCCCAAAAAAGGGGCTCCATTCAAACCCTTTGTTAGTCGAAGCCACTGTGGGGACATTGAAAACAAGCAAAGCATACATTGACACAGGTGCAGCAACGAAAATAATGTTCGAAAAATACTTTAACCGACTTAGTGACCAGTAGCGTTCAAGGCTTCAACCTGCTGAGTCATCCATCAAAGGCATAGCTGACATCCCCATCAAGCCTTTGGCGCAACTGACACTTGACGTTTGTTTAAAGGAGGGTGAAATGGAAAGAACTAAGCCACTCACCTTCATTGTGATCAATATGCCTTCCTCCTATGACGTTATCATAGGAAGGCCAGGTCAAAGTGAATTTAGCATGGCTGTCTCTGTCGGCCAAGACCTTGTAAAGTTCCCCACCAAAAAAGGAATAGCAACCCTTCAACCAACCTACGAAGCCTTCATGGTTGAAGAAGAAAGCTCAGGAAAAATCGAAAGTGAAGAGCAACGTTGGGCCATTAACCCTAACTATCATGAACAAAGGATAAGGGTTAACACCAACCTCACTCAAGAAACTCTTTCATACCTCAAGAAATTGCTAGCCCATAACTTGGACATCTTTGCATGGTGTCCTGCTGACATGGCCGGCATCCCTAGGGATGTTGCCGAACATGAACTCAAAATTCCACCAAATGTGAAGCCCATTGTCCAACAAAAAAGGAGCCTTGCCCCTGATCGAAGCAAAGCTGCATTCAAAGAGGTTGAAGGGTTGGTACAAGCTGGCATAATCCGAGAGGTTAAGTACCACTCTTGGATAGCAAACCCTGTCATGGTTAAGAAGCCCGATGGATCGTGGAGAATGTGTATCGATTTCAAAGACCTGAATAAGGCTTGTCCAAAGGATTGTTACCCCCTGCCTAAAATCGATCTCAAGTTAGACTTGCTTACAGGGTTCCTTTTCAAGTGCTTCCTTGATGCATATAAAGGTTACCACCGAATTCAAATGAAAAAAAAGGATGAGGAGAAAACGGCCTTCCATACCGACAAAGGTATTTTTTGCTATCAAAAGATGCCTTTTGTCCTGAAAAATGCAGGTGCAACTTATCAACGATTGGTTGACAAAGCATTTGTTGAGCAAATCGGAAGGAACATGGAAGCTTATGTGGATGACTTGGTAATTAGAAGCAAAACTGAAGGTCAAATGCTTGACGACATTCAAGAAACGTTCCGGAACCTTAGAAAGATAAACATGAAGCTAAATCCGGTAAAATGCTCGTTTGGGTTCGAAGAAGGCAAGTTCCTGGGGCACATAGTTGGCAAACAAAGTATAAAGGCCAATCCCAACAAGGTTAAGGCCATCCTGGAAACAAGGTCCCCACAAAGTAAAAAAGAGGTTGAAAGCTTGAACGGTAAGTTGGCAGCCTTGAAGCGTTTTACCTCCGAGCTGGCAGAAAGGTCCCTTCCTTTTTTCAAAACCCTTCAAGGGTGCACAAACAAGAGGGACTTCAAGTGGACAGAAGAAGCGAAGGAAGCCTTCAACCAAATGAAGCAGCACCTGGCTTCACTACCAAACATTCCAGCACCTGAAACAGGGGAATTGATCTCTGTCTATCTATCAATCGCCGAAGAAGCAATCAGTGCAGTCCTGACCATCGAAAGAAACAAGGCTCAGGTACCCGTTTACTTCTTCAGTAAGACATTAAAATTGGCAGAAACCAAGTACCCTCCACTTGAAAAACTTGCTTTTGCACTAGTCAAAATAGCCAGAAGGCTTCGGAGATACTTCTAAGCACATCCCATACAAGTGGTCACGGACCAACCAATCAAAAATGTGCTTGAAAAACCCGAAACTTCTGGACGTTTAGCCAAATGGGCTGTGGAACTAGGTGAACATAATATCACCTACATCCCAAGAAAAGTTGTAAAAGCCCAAATCTTGGCTGACTTCATTTTGGAAGTACCCAAAGAAACAATAACGGAAGTTAATACAGCCTCCACTGAACCCTCCAACCCCCATACCTGGAAGCTCTTTACCGATGGAGCTTGCAGCGTTGAAGGGTCAGGAGCAGGGCTAGTTCTAATTGATCCAAATGAATTATAGCTCACGTATGCTCTTCGCCTTGAATTTCAGACTATAAACAACGAAGCTGAGTATGAAGCATTGAATGCTGGGCTCAAGCTTGCAAGAAAAATGGGTGTCAAAAAGCTTCAAGTCTTCACAGACTCATTGCTTGTTTCAAACCAAGTAAGTGACAACTACATGGCCAAAGAACCAAACATGAAGAGATACTGTGAAAAAGCCAAAGAACTCATGAATTCATTCGAAGCATGCACAATCAAACAAGTCCCAAGATCACAAAACAAAAAGGCTGATGCTTTAAGCAAACTTGCTTCATTGACCTTTGCTCATCTCACAAAAAAGGTATTGGTTGAAGTGTTGAAGCAGTCATCGCTTCAAGAGCTCGAGTACAAGATGTCATCACCGAAGAAGGCACAAATTGGATGACCCCGTTGATCAAATTCCTCACAAGTGGTGAACTACCAAAGGATCAAGTAGAAGCTGAAAGGGTTCTAATAAAATCAAGACAATATGTGTTGCAAGAAAATATCCTATACAAAAAGGGTATCTTGCACCATTGCTTCGTTGTGTCGGTCCGAAACAAAGTCAATACTTGATCAAGGAAATTCATGAACCTTAGATATTTTTGGCCCACCATGCATTGAGATGCAACCGAGCAATTGAAAAAGTGTGAAGTCTGTCAAATACATGCTCCAGTGCCAAAAAGCACAAAGCATGATTTGGTTCCCATCTCATCTGCTTGGCCATTCCACAAATGGGGAATGGACATCGTTGGACCATTCCCCCCCGGCCAAAGGAGGAGTCAAATTCCTCCTAGTAGCGGTTGACTACTTCACCAAATGGCCGGAAGTGAAGCCACTGGCAAAGATAACAGGAAAGCAAGTAATTGATTTCGTATGGGAAATCATCATTTGCAGATTTGGGCTACCGGGAGTATTAGTCACGGACAATGGTAAGCAGTTTGCTGAGAAGCCTTTCAGCACATGGTGCAAAGAATTACAAATAACACAAGTCTTCAACTCAGTAGCCTACCCTCAATCGAATGGCTAGGTTGAAAGAACAAATTGTAGCATTGTTGAGGGCATCAAAATACGATTGGGAAAACATGACACCAATTGGCTTGAAGAACTCCCAAACGTGTTATGGGCAATAAGAACCATAGAAAAAACAAGCCACAAGAAAACACCTTATAGCTTGGTTTTCGGATCCGAAGCTGTAATCCCAGCAGAAATAGAAGTTACAACAAAGAGAACGTTTAACATTGATCTAGAAGCAAACAAGAGAGAGAGACGATGTTGAACTTGGAACTCCTAGAAGAAGCACGGGATTAAGTAGCCATTCAAGAAGCAAGGTATAAACAAAAGATGGAATCTTACTACAATGCCAGGGTTAAGCATGAATGATTCAAGCCTGGTGACCTAGTTCTCAGAAACAATGAGGCAAGCAAAAAGTAAAACCAAGGAAACCTTGGTCCAAAATGGGAAGGACCATATGCCATCCTCGAAGCTCACAAGGGAGGATCCTACAAACTAGCTGATTCAAATGGCAAAAAGCTTCCCAGGCATTGGAACGTCAAAAACCTTAAAATGTTCCACATTTAGAAAAACATGTGTTAGAAAAATTGGCAAAGTGTTGTTTTTGTTCCTTTGTAATTTGCACACTTTGGTGAATGAACAACTAGGTTCTTGTTAAAACTTGTCTTTTTATCCTGTGATCAGGTTGAGAACATAGCAAAAAACTCCATGACAAGGGTCATGTAAGGGGATGAGCTCCCAGGCCACATCGCTCAATAGGTTCAAGGGTTGAATGAACCTATATAAGGGGTGAGTTCCTAAATCAATACAACTCCATGAGACTTATAAAATTTTCAAAAATAAACTAGTCTCATAGACGGGTCTGAACAGCCTTCACCAAATGTTCCTTAAGCCTTAGAAAACTTTCTAAAAAACAAATCATAACCAACAGGCTTATGAACCAAGATCAAACCAAGGAAAATGATAGATAGGATAAGTGCTATGTCTTCTTGTTAAAAATACCAAGGCTGAGTGGCTGCAGTACTGAACCCTTCTAGGTATAAATAACATAAAGACAACACAAAACCAACAAAGACAATTCCATAAACATAAAGACAACTGAAGGGCAAAACAACAACACAACAATAAAAGGTTGTATGCAACTTGGAACCAAAAATAAACAACAAAGTACAAAGTCACAAACATCAAGCAACAACCGGAAGCCTCGAAGGCTTCAAACTACAAGTATCTAACCAAGCTGCCTTACAAAAATATACAGCAACATAAAAAATTACAACACAAGGCAAGTAGTAGAAAGTTAATAGCATAACATAAGAAGCCTTAAAGGCCTCCAAAACCTACATAATGTTCAACAGTCACGATCAACAACCAAACCTTAGCGGTTTGTAAACATGCAAATTGTTCCAACAGCCACTAGGGCTAACAACCAATTACAGACTCGTGAAGTTTGAAACCAGCAATAAGGCCCAAATGTTTCCCATAGTTCAGCAGTTTGGTGTAGAACTCCCCAAGGGCATAGTTGAATTCATTAGAATGAAGGAGATAAGTGACAACCTGTTGAAAGCCTTGCTCAATGAGCCACTGGTTATCACCAATAGCTTGAACAACTAAAGCCTTCAAACTTCCTTTTCCTCATCAAAGGCTTTCTTTTGAACATCTAGAGCCTCCCTATCAGCCTTCAGCTTCAACTTATCTGCTTCAAAACTCTTCTTCAAGTCATTCATCTCAACCTCATGCCTCCTGGTCAACTCACCAAACTTCTTCACCCAAGCTTCCTCTTTTTTCGAAAACCCATCAACCTCCTTTTTCATCGCAGCCATGGAAGCCTTCATTTTATCCTTCTTCTTCGTAACCTCTTCATATTCCTGCATCCCTTTCGTAAAACGGGTAACACCGTCAGCCAACAGGGCAGAAAGGTTGCAAGAACTCAACATCAACCTTGAAATAAAATGATCACCCTCCATCTCTGATATAGCATCTCGGACACCAGGGGGAGCAAAATGGGCCAACACATCTGCACAAACGGCAGGATCCTTGAAACTGTCCCCAACTTTCACACCCCAGTTGGGAACGTAAACCTCTTCAGCACCAGGCTCTTCCAAGCCTTCAACGCTTTTGCCTGATGAACCCTGGATAGTAGGCACAACACCCTTCTTAACCAATTTTTTTTATTTTTCCCAGCAACCACCAACTCTTTTTCCTTTTCCTTCCCTACACCACCTTCAAAAACCTGCTCCGCGGATACTTCAATGTCATCACTAATATCAATAGCCTCTGAATAGAGGGTTGATCAGCACTTTTTAAACGACGGTTTGAACGACGGGTAGAAACCTTGGAAGCAGGAACTTTCGTGAAACCCTTAACGTTTGGAACACTCACATAACCGCAACCTTTGAACCTATGCTCAGACCCCCTAGCAACTGCATCTTCACCAGGTGTAGCCGCAACATCCTCAAACACGACATCAGAAGTGTCATCGCTCTTCAAAAAGTCAAGTGTAGACATAACTACAAAACAAACACAAATAAATCGTTTAAACAAATAGGCAGTAGGAACATAATAACACAACAGAACAAACGCATACCTTGCCCATCTCTCATAAGCACTGGATCTCGATCAGGTTTGTCCCACAACTTACTAATGCCCAACAACACTAGTAAGGGCTCAGGAAAGGGACGAACCCTCGAAGGGCACTCCCTGATGGTTTCAAGAAAGCGAGTATTTATCTCAAGAGCAGAGGGTTCAGGTTCGTTAAGAACGGCATCTGGATGTCTCCAAACCATTTTAAAAGGAACAATCTCATTTGAAACCCAGAAAAACCGGTCCTTCCAAACACCAAGACTGGAGACCATGGAAAAAACCAAACAGGTGTCAACTTGGGATGTTTCGAATGTGAACCAATCACCATTCTTGGCCAATTGGAAAAAGCGATGAAACGACAAAAGGGTAAAAGCGATGAAACGACAAAAGGGTAAGGTCATACCCGGAAGCCCGGCATAAAACCTCAAAATGTAGAACCCTAGCCAGACCCTAAGGGTGGATCTGGCCAAACAAAACATGGTAATATTCTAGAACATTCAACACAAAGTTCAAAAAAGGATGACGGAGATTCGAAAATTCAAAATGGCGACAATACAAAGCAACAGAACCAGGAGGACACCGATCGATAGAAATATCACACCCCGGTGCAACCGGTTTAAATCTCAACCCATTGCCCCATTCTAAGCAAAAGGCTTATACTTCTTCTTAGGTTAAACGCGAGAACGATTTCGCTAAATCCTTACGAGCACAAATGTGTGTAAAATGCAACATATAAATTAAATCAAATGAGACATAAAACTAACCCTTTTTAGTACTAATGTTGGAAAAAGTATGCTTTTATCTTCCTTTTGTATTTTCAGGACTAAATGAGCGCAATTGAATAAAATGAACAAATATGCAGCAAAAACTAACATAAATACAAGAAAAGTAATAAACGTGGCATGCCCGACCCCTCGACTGCATCTTCCCAAGCAAAAACAAAGAAACAGAAGGCTGACCACGGCCTCATGCCCAGCAGACACGGGGGCGTGGCCAGGTGCTTGCAGAAAAGACAAAGTTGTAGAAGCTTCTATTCCTAGCACGGGGGCGTGCCCAGCTCAACACGGGCCGTGGTCAATGCTAAGATTCACATAATCTAGCAAATCTTGATAGTACAGATACGCTTCTGCACACGGGGCCGAGCCCAGCGAACACGTGGGCGTGTGGAGCATAATACAGACAATTACAATTAATGAAGAAAGAGAAAGAGGATGGACACGGGGCCGTGTCCGGGCTTCTGTGCAGGCTATAAATAAGGGTGCTTGGTTCACTTCAAAGGCATCCCTTGGCAAACCACCTCTCTCCTACTTCACCACCACTCCACCACCACTACAACACCCACATCCACCACCATCATCCATCATCCATCTTAGAGTTTGTGTAGTAGTCTCGGGATCCAAGATTGATAGTAAGAGTTCTTGACAATCAAAGGCCATGTTTGCCTAAGTCTCTTACATCACTTGGTGAAGACAAGCATTTAATGTAATACTTTTGATTTTTAATCTTTTTCGCACTTTTTATTTGGTTTTGTATTAATGACTTTAATAACTAGTTTCTTATGTTGAATGTGAAACTTCCTTATCATTTGTCCGTGGTGTCTTGGCGTTATTTTACTGTCTATATAAAATAAAAGATTTTCACCATTCATATCTCTACAGTCTATATAGAGATATGTTGGCTACCTGGTTGGAGGTTAAGGGAATGGTTTGGTAAGGTTCTTGCCTTGTTCAGTGTATAGATCCTGCAAGGACCTTGGTCAAGCTTACTAGGACCTCCTTCAATACCCACTGGTATTGGATGGCAGGGGTGCGAATAACTTGATCCCCTCATATGTAAACTACTATTAAAACATTAACCCGGCTACTTGGGATTATATCTTTGCTGACTCAAACCACTTAGCCGAGGGTAACGTCACCTTCAAAAGAGGAGCCTACCACATTACGCATTAATAACTTAATTAATTATCTTTCTATATTCCGACCCTTTGGGATTGTATCCTTGCTGACTCAAACCACTGGGTTGATGGTAACGTCACCTTCAAAAGAGGGCCTACTACTATAATTAAGATAATCTCTTAAAAAGTGCAAAAGTGCGAAAATCATCAAAGGTTACATTAAAAGCGAGTCGGATCCAAGTGATTCATCTTGTCTATCTGTTTTTATTGTATTTTAATTTTTAGCATTTTAGTTTTTATTTTCATGTTTAAAACCTTTTCTAAAAATTTTAATTTGATAAGACGTTGAGGATAAATCGGTACTAAAAGCTCTTGTGTCCTTGGACGACCTCGGTATCTTACCAACGCTATACTACGCTCACGATGGGTGCACTTGCCCATATGTGTGTTTAGTGTTAATAGAATATCGTGTTTTATAAATTTAAAACTTGACAAAGTGTTAAAAGGGGCTTAAAATATCAATAAAAATATATAACGCTACACACGCATCAAGTTTTTGGCGCCGTTGCCGGGGACACAAGGATTTTAAGAAAGTTAGGAATCAACGGCCTAATCGTTTTTCGTATTTTTCTGTTTTTTTAGGATTTTTTCTAGATTTTCAGCTTCTGCAGACTGCAGCACGGGGCCGTGCCCGCTGAACACGCCCCCGTGCCTAATCTTTGGTACTGGCAATCCTGGTTTAAGTCAGACAGTAGCTGAACACGGGGCCGTGCCCACTGAACACGCCCCTGTGCCCAAGCTTCAGATACTGAAAACAGAATCGTAAGATCCCGACGGTTGGTAATTTCTGACACAAACATGAATGATACTGATCATTTTTACTTTCACTCCTCTTATGGTACATGGTGTCAAATATGTGTCGGATCTCATGAAGATTTAAAATGTTATTTTTAAATTTGTAACACCTCGCAAAAATCATGTCCAATACAATAAAGACACGTGTCATGAACCTTAACCGTGTAATGAATTCGAGGGACTAAAGTTAACAAACAAAGAAAGTATATGTGTGGAAGGACTAAAAGCGTCAACATGCCAAACTCGTACCTCTGAATGACCTCATAAGATGTTCGTATTCATGAATGAATAAATTGTCGGACGTAGAAAGTCGTTTGTGCTTAAAATATAGAATTTACAAAGCACAGGGGTTAAACGTGTCAACATGTTAAATATTACCTCTGAGTGACCTTTTAATGATCCCGAAGCATTGTATTATTTTATTTTATTTCCACGAATGTCAGATATTGATTTCATGGAGCTTCGATGCACATAAATGAATAAAGCGGTAATTCCACGAAATAAGGATCAAATGCGTCCACGTTGCAATTAAAGACCTTTCGGGTGATCTCGTAACTAACTGGAAGCTTAAAGATGTTGTTTGATGACTCAAGACTCTTAAAAGCTAAACTTGAGGGTTAAAAGTGATATAAATAAAAGATAAATCAAGTTATAAAGGACCAGGGGCTGAAAGTGCAATTTATGAAAGTTTGTAACCGGATTGGGGGGAGCCTCGCGGGGCGCGTAGAGCTTCCTTGAAGTCTACGCGGGCCGCGACTGAGGCACCAGCGAACAAAAAATGGCAGCTGCAGGTTGCAGTCTGTTCCACCGCCATTGCATGCTTGGTTTTTATACCAGGGACTGTGTAACTTGTTTTTACTGCCCTAGGGACACTTGTGAACATCTGGTTACCTCTAGGAACAGCTGCAATGATCTTAAGACATCCAATTTCCTATATAAGAGCCTTGGTTTTCATTTGTTCATGCACACTTAAAAAATTTCACTTCACAACTCACTCTCTGAAGCATCCTGGTGTTCAAGGAAGCTTCCTCCAGTTGAATTTTCGTCCTAAGGACTATTGTAAGTGTTCTTAGCTTCTATAGTTAAGATTTCATTAGCTTAATGACCGAAAGTCAAAGATAACGTATTTACGCTTTGACTTTGTGATTAGTCACTAACGGTCCAGCCATTATTCAAATTGAAAGTGGCTATGTGTTGGTAATTATGTAGGTGTTAAACCCTTAAAAGGGCACCTTCTAATTATCACGTTATCTCAGTCAATTGTCGGGTCAAAGTTATGAACAAAAAGTCAAACGAGTCAGTTTTTACAAAATAAATCATAAATGATAATGCAGAAGTTATAGAACATATTTTAACACTTAAATAACTTGGTAAATAATATAAGAACATATTTAGGCATGTTCAACCCGACAATTCTGAGTTTAGACTCGGTTCGCAACCGAAAGTCGCAAAAGTAGACTTTTGCTTTGACTTTCAGTTCTGACCCGATTTAGCTTAGTTTAGTTATGCCTTAGGGTTCCTTTGGGACCACATTACATGTTAGTTTAACCCTCTGAGATTATACTATATGGTTCCATAAAAATCTGATTCATTTGCATGTTCCCGTTAAATGCTTAAAAATGGACCATTATGCCCTTTTATCATTAAAACAAGATTTTTTAAAATGTGAGAGAACAAAAAGTTGTATTACTAATATATAAGTATGTCCTAAAAATTTGACATCCGTTTCTGGTCTGAAATAAGAGTTATGCACGGCATCGTAAAACCAAAGCTTTTTGTTAATTAAATGGCATTTTTTGCATAAATCAAATTTAAACCTAATTTTAAACACCAAAATTGCTACCCACAGTTAAGATCTAATATTTAAGGATTTTTGGAAATTTTTGTCAAATTTTATACTGACCATAGCATAGAGTTCTAGCATAAATTCTGTAATTGACGATAATGCCCTTTTCGTTAATAAAATGAGTTTTACATATCATTTTGATACCAAACATTTTCCTACTGATTCTATATATTAAATAAAATATTTTAGGCATTTAAGACTGATCAAATTCTCAGATTTCCTTAAAGATATCAAATATCGTCAAATACCGACTTTTACGCTTATTAAGCGCATAGTATGGTTTAAAACCATATTTAACGCTTAAGACTTGTTACCTACTGATTTTATAAATAAATTTTTATACTTTAACAGTAAGTATAAGCCTTGAACTCAGATTTCCAAATTTAACCTTAAAAGCATATGTGAAATGACCAAAATGCCCCTACGGTGCATAGTTTGGCCATAAATAACTAAACACACATATGTATGATATCTTGCTGATATAATAACATAAAATAAATAATTTTACAGAATATTCTCAGGCCAAAACCTCATATTTCTATTTAACTTCTTTCATAAACTTTAAAATGACCAAAATACCCTTACGGGGGGCTTAAATTGGTTTCAAATTCGTTTTGGGCATAATGGAAGATATCCTACTGATATCACAACATATTTTAAGCATAATAACATATGGGACTTGTACATGACTCTTTTGGTTACCCGTTATGCCTCTACGCGTTCAGTAAGGTTTATGTAACTAGTTTGCATAAATTAGCCGAAACGGGTCAAATCTTATCATATTTACTTCAAAATCCAGAATGTGTTTAGTTTACCCATTTTATACAAGTCTTCATACTTGTTGGGTCTAAATCACATTCTAATCCAGTCTTCGCTTAATCTTGCGTTTTGAACCGTAAACCTTTCATTAAAACTAACCGGTCTAAGTTTAAACTTAAATAAGACCCGTTAGGAATCTAATAGGTTATTAAAACCTTCGTTCTAGATTAGAAGCCCAGTAAAAGCTACTTGTACTTGCTGATTTGAAATACGGATGAGAATAAAAATTACATTTTAGCTCAGGTAAATACTTTTAACTTATTTTCCGTTATACGGGCTTGGGATACGGTATTATAATAATACCGCTTGGTCGGGTATGAAATTATTTAATCGGATTGTGATTAATAAATTTACATAACCCGTTTTAATCTGTTTTGTTTGATACAAAGCCTTTGGGGGTTAATGACCGTGTCCTGGATATCCTCGGCTCATTCATTAGAAATGACCACGACTTAAGCACGGGGTGTAGGCATACACCTGACAGTTGCGTATGTAAAACGGTATCTCACTCGTGATGAAACTTCTTGTGGGCCTATAATAGTGGTGTGTCTATTAATCTTGTCCCGGCTCTTCTAACCGGGCCCTGAACGGACGACAAACATATAAATCTGTATACAAGATTATTTTAATAATGTCCTAAGTTATAAAATATTTTATGCCTTGTGCAACCAAAACAATTTTATAAATACTTTTCAAAAGAGTCAGTTAATTGTATTTACCAGTGTAAACTAACGTATTTTTCAAAAAGATTAAGTGCAGGTGCTACGCGTAATGGGCTGGAAACTCCTGAGTATTAAATAAAGAGTCTTGCAAGCTTTAATACTTAAAGTCTATTGAACAATATTTTCTTTCTGTTTTAGATCCGCCTGTGGATCCACTTACAACCGTTGTGTAATATTTTATTATACTTTCAATTCGGTTTGTATTGTTATTTTAAACTTCCGCAGTGCATTAAACTGTGATTATTTGACTATGATGATATCAACTACGTCGCGATACTCCCCATCGGGCCCACCGGTAATACGTGGAAATATCGGGGTGTGACAAAATTACATTCCCCACTATATAGACCCATCGTTTTTGGAGGATCGTTGTGTGACCCAAACGAGTCGTTCAGAAGAGATCTCGTCCAATACGAAAGGTGGAAACAGACGTATCGAAGTTATTTCAGCTGATTTTCACTTAGATTCACTTGAATTGTCTCTTGTATTGATATCAGATCGTTTTACAATGTCGGAGACACTTCGGCAGAGCTTCGCTACCGGAAACCTAAACGTTACAAATGAAATGAACAAGCTCCCTACTTATAGAAGATCCATTTCATGTGGAATGGACTCACACGAATTGGCCATTGCCAATTTGTACAAAATGGACACATCCCAGTTCGTGCGAAATGGACAACTTTCTCTAAAATGCTATTTTCTAGGCTACCGAGCTTTGTTCTTTCTAATCTATCTACATGACTCGATACAAGACGAAGTCGACATACATATGCACCAACAGACTCCCCATTGGATGTTGACGAAGTCTTTAGTGTCGAGTCTTTAGTATGTCAACTCTTCAGTTGTAACAACCCTCAAGAAACTGACACCCTCGAATATTTTCCGACAACCTAATATATTTTCCATACCTCAATATGTCTTTAAATACACCCCGTATGTGAAAACCAAGCCCGAAATATAGTATAACATTAAGAATAAAATATAAAATCTGAAATATAAGCTGAGGCGGGCCGCGTAGACCCACCCCAACACTTACGCGAGCGGTATCAAGGCTAAGATCTGATTTCTTTGAATTATAAGTTCAAGCGGGCCGCGTAAGACCCCCGTTAAGTTAACGCGGGCCGCGACAGATCATCTACGAGGAGACACCAGAGGTCGACACGTGTCGACATCATGGCGGGTCAAGATCATGACCAAGATCAGCTATACATTGACCATATGTTGACGCGGGCCGCGTATCCCTATGGCTATGCTTACGCGGGCCGCGTGGAGACCAAATATCAGCACTATATAAAGAAGCCATCGGGTTCAACCAGAAATCGTTCATTCTTTCTTTCTCAATCTCACTTTCTGAATTAGAGGCATTATAGTCGGGAATTATACCTCTAATTAGCGAGGTTCTGCTTCGTTGTAAGTATTATAACCTCAGTTTCGTAACAATTACGTTGCCCGATTGATTTAGGGTTCCGTAACAGCTGTCGTGGTTCTGCCCGACGTAGTTGTTGGAATGTCGTCTCGGGGTAGGTATCATTAATATTTTCAACGGGTTATGATACTAACAAATGTGCATTTGTGTAAATTATAGATTTTCACCAGGAAACCCTTACGGAAAATCTAAGACAGCAATGTGAGTAATCTCCTTTTTGTGTCAACTGTTTTTAATAAAACCTCAATTGTTTATATTATATTACCAGTATGTGAGTCGTGTAATTCTTCAATTATCGCCGGTATTATAGGGTTTTGTATACATTACTTGATAACCTTCATAATTGGACGACGAGTAGCCAATGTGTGATATGACCATAGCCATAGATACGTCGAGTGGCAAGTACTGAATGGGTAATTGTGTAGATATAAACATTGTAATCGTTCTCAATACTGTGGTAATTGATAAAATGTGTTTTGATTAAATTGGGATTCATTCACCAGTATTTCCCACTGACAAATATTTTTAAAACATGTTTCAGGTAACACAATGTGAAAGCCAACTGGGAAAAAGCCAGCTCGCGAGCACTGACAGCTTAGAAAATAAGTGGCTATAAAAGTTATCTAAAACACGATGTTTTAAAATTCAATAAAAATAGGGTTTAGCCCTATGTCGTAATAAGAAACTTGGGTTTTACCCATGTGGTTATTAATATAAAATATGGTGGTTTTACTCTGATAAACATTTTCTAACTACGGTCCTGATGTAATTTCCGCTGCCAAATTAACCAAACCGATACCACCAATCTGAGTTCGCGTCCGCCCATTCCCGGGACAGACAAGGGATCGGGGGTTGCGACAGAAGGTGGTATCAGAGCCTAGCCACTGGTCTAAGCCAAAGAAGTGTTCTGCTGACACTTAAAGTTATATTTTGGGTTAGGAAATAAATTATGGAAATACGTGCATAACTGTAATTATTGTTATGTGTTGTTTGACTATTTATTAATCTACAGTATGAGTAAGAAAAGAATTTCGGACATCTATCGTCAATTAGGTAGATCACCAAAAGATAAGGAAACCTCATTTCAACCAAATTCCTTAGATTCAAATTACGACCCCTGGTGGGATAACAATAGGAACTATGTGCAACTTCACCCAATGCATGAATACATAGAAGCCTACCCAGGTTTGGACCCTCTAGATCCCTCTTACCATGATGTATACCTTAGGGAAATTTTAAAAGATCCTTATCGATTTCAGGCACCTACACCCCATATCAGGAACCTGCACTTTAGATTACGAACCCAGTCCTAGAACTTGTAACCCCAATGAGTGTAGAAAACGTACAAGAACTTAGGACTTTTGGGAAGGAAATTTTAGAAAGCAATAAGAAAATAAGACAGGTGGGAGAACAACTCGTATGGAAATACGATGAGCGCAATATGAATTTCTGGATGAATCCATATCCGTAGATATAATGGCAGAAACGGAATAGTAATAATAATAATAATAAAATAAAATAAATCTGTGTACGGATGCCTATTATTATTTATTTCAGTCGGTATTGAAATTTTAAATTTCAGTACTAATGTGCAATAGATGAATAGAGTAAAGTCGCAATGATTGACGCTTTTGGCTAAATTGCGTTTCATGTGATTTGCTATATTAAATATTATTCTATGATATTAATATTTGGTAGATGTTTTAAAAATTCAGATGGACGACGAAGTAAATCAAGGAAATCTGAATAATGATAACCAGAGTAACATTAACTTGGTTAATGAGAATCCTAGCATCAATAACAATGGAAACCAAGTGGATAATAGTGCTATCCAACACATAGTAGCACAAGGAATTATAGATGCAATGCCATTTATTCTTCAAACTATTAAGGATGCTGATGATAAGAGTAAACATAGCAGTAGGCGACCAGTTGAACCAGAACACAGCATGAACAACAGACCCATACTTCAAATGCCTATTCCTAAAAGAAGAAGAACCATGCCTTATGGTTGTTCTTACAAAAAATTATGGTCCTGCAAACCAATGGAATTCTGTGGCAACGAAGAGGCCATTGCAACCCTACGCTGGATAGAAAAGACTGAGGCAGTCTTAAGAATAAGCAAGTGCGCAGAAGAAGATAAAATACTGTTTGCTTCTAATCTGTTTAAGAACTCAGCCTTAGAATGGTGGAACACTATCCTCCAAACTAAGGGAATTGATAAAACTTATAATATGGAATGGGAGGAGTTTAAGGACAAGGTGGAAAGGAAATTCTGCCCACCCAATAAAAAGGAACAGATAGCAAACAAATTCCTAAACCTTAGGATGACTGGTGTAGATAGTAAGGGATACACTAAAATATTCTTTGAATATGCTAGAATAGTGCCAACTCTTGCTTCACCTGAACCAGTGCTAATCTCCCGTTATATTTGGGGATTAATTGGAGAGATAAGACATGTAGTCAAGGCAGCTAGACCTCAAACCATAGAAGAAGCGGTAGAACTAGTGAATACCTTGACTGATGAGTTAGTCCGTACCCGAGAAAAGGATCAAAGGAGGAACCTAACCCAGAAACTGACTCAAGAATTTCGTTCTGGAAATTCTAACCATGAGAAAAATATAGGTTCTATCTCTGCACCCTACTGTAGGTATTGCAAGAGAAAGCATTCAGGAAAATGCTCCATATACCGTAACTTCTGCAAAATATCGGGACACAAGGAAGAAGAATGCAGGAAGAAAAACAGCAGGATATGCTATAACTGCGGAGAACAAGGTCACATCATGCCAAAATGTCCAAAATTAGCTCCAGCTACGAACAACAAGAACACTAAAAATGCTAGAGCATTTGTTCTAACGGCAGAAGAAGCAAAGATGATCCCGGATGTGATCACTGGTATGTTTTTAGTTAAATGATATTTTTGCTAAAGTGTTATTTGACTCTGGTGCAAACCAAAGTTTTATTAATACTTCGTTTTGCAAATTTCTAAATCAGTCATTAACTAAACTACCACAAGTATGTCTAGTAGAGACAGCCAATGGAGAAACCATTAAGATTTCTGAAATCTTGCAGGGAGCAAGAATAGAGATTGTAAATCATAAGTTGATTACAAATCTTTACCCAATGAATCTGGTAGGATTTGATATTGTATTAGGAATGGATTGGTTAATAGCCAATAAAAGCCAGTATTTTATGTGATCAAAAGTCAATTCAAGTAAATTCACCAAAAGATCAAACGATCATAATTAAAGGAGATAAGCCCTCTAGATCCACAAAATTTATCTCTGTAATGAAAACTGCAAGATATATAAGCAAAAGGTTCTATAGTGTATTTGATTTTTATAATCACTAACACTAAAGGAAAAGAACTAAAAGACATTCCAGTAATGTCTCAGTTTTCAGATGTAATTCCAGAAGAATTACCAAGACTATCGCCAGACAGAAAAGTTGAATTCAGAATTCACCTACTGCCAAGGACAGCACCTATTGCCAAAGCACCTTTCCATTTGACACCCACAGAAATGTAGGAACTGAAGAAACAGTTAGATGAATTATTGGAAAAAGGATTCATACAGCCAAGTTCGTCGCCGTGAGGAGCGCCGATCTTATTCGTTAAAAAGAAGGACAGATCAATGCGTATGTGAATTGACTACCGTGAATTGAACAAGGTCACGATTAAGAATCGGTACCCATTTCCGAGGATCGATGATCTGTTTGATCAACTGCAAGGAGCTCGATTTTTCTCTAAAATCGATTTAAGGTCAGGATATCATCAGTTAAAGGTACAGGAAGAGGACATTCCTAAAACCATATTTAGAACAAGGTATGGTCAATATGAATTTACTATCATGCCATTTGGTTTAACCAATGCCCAAACTGCATTTATGAACATGATGAACCAAATATGTAAGCCATATTTGGATAAATTCATAATTATATTTATAGATGATATTCTAATTTATTCTAAGAATAAAGAGGATCATGCAAAGCATTTGCACGCACTTTTAAGTATATTAAGAAAGTAAAAGTTTTACGCTAAGTTTTCAAAATGCAAGTTTTGGGTTAAAGCAAGTACAATTTCTTGGACACCTAGTAAATCATGAAGGAATTCATGTGAATACCTAAATTAGGAAACCTATGTCATCATATATTAGAAGAAGCCCATAAGTCTAAATATACAATACATCCAGGAAGTGATAAGATATACCAGGATGTAAGGAAAAATTTCTGGTAAATAGAAATGAAAAAGGACATAGCAGCCTATGTTTCTAAATGTCTAACCTGTTCACAAGTTAAAGCTGAATACCAGAAACCTTCAGATTTGTTACAGCAATTAGAAATACCGGTGTGGAAATGGGAATTGATAACAATGAATTTTGTTACTAAATTACCCAAAACAAAGAAAGGAAATGATACAATCTGGGTGATTGTAGATAGGCTAACCAAGTCAGCTCATTTCCTACCAATGAAGGAAACATTCGGTATGGATTAGTTAGCTAAATTATATGTAAATGAAGTAGTTTCATTACATGGAATACCTTTATCAATTATTTTTGATAGAGATAATCGTTTTACTTCTCATTTTTGGTCAAGTTTCCAAAAGGCAATGAGAACTAAGTTAAATTTAAGCATAGCTTATCATCCTCAAACGGACGGACAAAGCGAAAGAACAATTCAAACAATGGAAGACATGCTTAGAGCTTGTGTAATTGATTTTGGAGGTAATTGGGACAATCACTTACCTTTAATAGAATTTTCATATAATAATAGTTATCACACAAGTATCAATGCTGCACCATTCGAAGCACTTTATGGACAAAAGTGCCAAACCCCAGTCTGTTGGGCATAAATTGGGGAAAAGCAACTATCTGGACCTGAGATAGTCCAGGAAACAACTAACAAGATCATCCAAGTCAAGAATCTCAAGCACAAGAGATTAGTTCTAGTTAAAGTGAAGTGGGACTCCAAAAGAGGACCTGAGTACACATGGGAACTTGAATCTGAAATGCAAAGAAAATATCCGCATTTGTTCCGGTAGATCTCGAGGACGAGCTCTAAAACAAGGTGGGGAGAATGTAACAACCCTCAAGAAAACTGACACCCTCGAATATTTTCCGACACCCTAATATATTTTACATACCTCAATACGTCTTTAAATACACCCCGTATGTGAAAACCAAGCCCGAAATATAGTATAGCATTAAGAATAAAATATAAAATCTGAAATATAAGCTGAGGCGGGCTGCGTAGACCCACCCCAACACTTATGCGGGCGGTATCAAGGCTAAGATCTGATTTCTTTGAATTATAAGTTCAAGCGGGCCGCGTAAGACCCCCATTAAGTTAACGCGGGCCGCGACAGATCGTCTACGAGGAGACACCAGAGGCCGACACGTGTCGACATCGTGGCGGGTCTAGATCATGACCAGGATCAGCTATACGTTGACCATATGTTGACGCGGGCCGCGTAGCCCTATGGCTACGCTTACGCGGGCCGCGTGGAGACCAAATATCAGCACTATATAAAGAAGCCATCGGGTTCAACCAGAAATCGTTCATTCTTTCTTTCTCAATCTCACTTTCTGAATTAGAGGCATTATAGTCGGGTATTATACCTCTAATTAGCGAGGTTATGCTTCGTTGTAAGTATTATAATCCCAGTTTCGTAACAATTACGCTGCCCGATTGATTTAGGGTTCCGTAACAGCTGTCGTGGTTCTGCCCGACATAGTTGTTGGAATGCCGTCTCAGGGAGGGTATCATTAATATTTTCAAAGGGTTATGATACTAACAAATGTGCATTTGTGTAAATTATAGATTTTCACCAGGAAACCCTTACGGAAAATCTAAGATAGCAATGTGAGTAATCTCCTTTTTGTGTCAACTGTTTTTAATAAAACCTCAAGTGTTTATATTATACTACCAGTATGTGAGTCGTGTAATTCTTCAATTATCTCCTGTATTATGGGGTTTTGTATACATTACTTGATAACCTTCATAATTGGACGACGAGTAGCCAATCTGTGATATGACCATAGCCATAGATACGTCGAGTGGCAAGTACTGAATGGGTAATTGTGTAGATATAAACATTGTAATCGCTCTCAATACTGTGGTAATTGATAAAATGTGTTTTGTTTAAATTGGGATTCACTCACCAGTATTTCCCACTGACAAATATTTTTAAAACATGTTTCAGGTAACACAATGTGAAAGCCAACTGGGAAAAAGCCAGCTCGCGAGCACTGACGGCTTGGAAAATAAGTGGCTATAAAAGTTATCTAAAACACGATGTTTTAAATTCAATAAAAATAGGGTTTAGCCCTATGTTGTAATAAGAAACTTGGGTTTTACCCATGTGGTTATTAATATAAAATATGGTGGTTTTACTCTGATAAACATTTCCTAACTACGGTCCTGATGTAATTTCGGCTGCCAAATTAACCAAACCGATACCACCAATCTGAGTTCGCATCCGCTCGTTCCCGGGACAGATAAGGGATCGGGGGTTGCGACATCAGTCTTTATCAGTCTTCATGCTCTTTCAAAGTATCTGACATTGTATGCATCCTTCAATCTCTTACTCTTCCAGAATCTCAACCTGAATCTATCTTCTCTTGATCAGATCTCTTGATTCCTTAAGTTCTTCAGTATCAACAGCTTGCGTGGACCACAGGATTCAAACCTGGCTCTTATGTCTTCAGACTCCCCCTTCCGATAAGCTGGGATCGCAGTCTGGAATTGCTCTCGTTCTAGAATTGAAACCTGGCTCAAACTCTGCTCATCACACTTTGCAGCTTTCAGAGGTTCAGAAACATTTCCTGGCTCTCCGTAGCAACAGGATCTGGAACCTGGTTTAAATCTGCATATCCTCATGCCGAAAATCCATAGGAATCAGAACCTGGCTTTCGCATAGCTTTCGGAGTCGTAACTTGGCTGCTTCTGCCTGCACAAACTCTACCCAAAACATATGATTTTGTTTAACAATTTTAATTTCTACTGACCACTTGTAAAATCAATTTCAAAATATCACTTTTTAGATTTTGACATTTTTCAAATTATCTCAAACTTTTAACTTCACTTTTCATCTCGAAAACACTCTCCCAAACCTGTTGTTTATCATGTTTAGCACTTGGAATTTTGAAAATCAGCTTTCCAACATCTGTTGTCGAAAATAAGATGAAATAAAATCTTTTTGATTTTTCAAAATTTATGCTAAAACACATTCTTTTTGGGTTTTTGTTTTTAATGAAAAGCAGTAAAGAAATATTTACAAACAATATTTTTGTGAGTTTGTGTAAGAGGATCATATCAGTTTATGACAAATCACTAGCACCGTTAAGCTTTAAACATTATAAGTTCTAAACGATTCACTTAGATTGTCAGTATACTGATCCCCTTAAATTTTCACACAAAGTTCATCTGTTTCGAGATACGAGATTAGTGTTTTAAGGACTTAAACTTATTTGCGTGTCCCACCTCAGAATATACTCTCGTATCCAGACTCCTATATCCAGTCTTACAGGTGAATGTACACTAATGATATCTGTAAGGGGTTAAATGCGAGACCATGAGAGCTCAGGCTATTGCTTCCCCAAAATCAGAGAGATGATGGTTCGACTTTAGGTGTGTCCCGTTTGGGGATCTTTTCTTCAACAACACATGATTAGCATTTTTCAATGTTTCATCATTTTTTATGCTGAGGGTGGGCTTTAAGATTAAAGCAGTGCAAAGTATTATACGAGGACTAGGCTATTGCTCCTATAAAATCAGAACTCCTGGTATAATACCCCAGATATCACCACGCACAAAGACCTGGTATGTCAGAAATAGAAAGCCTTTCAAACAAGATTTCAGGGGTTACCTATATATCCGAGAGATGTTCCCCACGAAATAAGCAAGTTTGATATTTAGGTTTATATCTCGAAAATAATCTACCGAATGTATGAAAACCTACTGGCATATCATCAGTGAGACCGTTTATCACATTTTAACTTTCCAATTCTTTAGCGTACTGTGATTGTCTACTGATGTACTATCATTTCCTCTTTTTCACAACAAAACTCATTTTTTATTTTTATCATGTTTTTGACACTTTCAAATCTTCTAATGTTTTTGGATTTTCTGAAATTTCTTACTCCCCCTAAAATTCAAAACCATTTAAAGAAAATTTGACAAACCGATGTGAATTGCTTCAAATCGCCATCCACTTGGCTTAAACAATCAGAACTCCCCCTGACAACAAACTATTTTCCCATTATGATTTCAAAACACTTAAGTTTGTTTTAATTAAATGGTTTTTCCAGAAAATTAGTTTTGTTGATAACACTTGTAAGATCGGGGATTCATTCATCACTTTGTTCTTTCAACCGCTTGTATGAAAGTTAAATCAAGTTCAACTTAATGACCTTGATTAACCACTTGTAGGTTCTGTTAGTGCATTCATCTGCTGACTTCATCTTATATCGAGTCTACGTCTTAGTCTTAGTCAAGCTTGTATAGGATCTAGGGGTCAGAAATGTCTTTTATGTATAGTATAGGGGGCTGAATGTAAATGTTATGGTTTTATGATGTGATTCCGCTCCTAATGACATTGTGTCATTTGGGGCGAAATCAGAAGGTTGTGATTCCACCCGAAATGACATGGTGTCATTAGGAGTGGAATCAGATTCCACCCGAAATAACATGGTGTCATTAGGAGTGGAATCAGATTCCACCCGAAATGACATGGTGTCATTAGGAGTGGAATCAGCCTCCCTATATATAGTGGTTTTAGTTTCTCATTTGGTAACGATTTTCAAGAAGTGATACCGAGGTGCTGCCGGTTTTTCCTCTGATTGTAAACATTGTAAATCGAATATATAAGAGGTTTAAAGTGTATCAAGCTGTTTTGTTATCCGTTTCTCTGTTTCCGCCTTTGAAACGGACGAGAGCTCTTCCGAACGACTCGTTTGTGTCGGAATCCGATCCTACAAGTGGTATCAAAGCTCAGGACGAGGAGTTCTATACGATTCAGCTTGAAAATCTCTGTTTTTCTACACTTTCTTTAAAAAATACAAGATTTCACGGTTAAAATCGGCTAAATTTCAAATATATGGTGTAATATTGCATATTAACAAATCCTTGAAAGTTTCATGCTAAAATACAGCTTAAAAATGGGTAAAATTGTTGTTCGAAGTGATTCCGCTCCTGTGATTTTGCTCGAGTTTTGTGTCTGATTCCGCTCCAAGTTGTCTGTGTCAGCTTAAAAGTGTTGATTCCGCTCCTATTTCAGTTCTGATTCCGCTCCTGAACTTCTTGTTGATTCCGCTCTTGGCTGCTAAATCCTTGATTCCACTCTTGTGAACAAGTTTGATTCCGCTCTTAGTGATCAAAGTCTGATTCTGTTCATCGTTGACCTGAAACACGACATAGTGTCAGTACATCGGGAATATGATATCATGTGGTTTAAATCGGTTGCATGTGAATACAATGAGTTTGTCGGTTCAGTGGAATAAAAGGTCGAATGAAATTGTGAACTTGTGAATATTTCGGTTCTTGTGCACATGTGATTATGTCATTTTGCATGTGAAAGAGTTGTTTGGTTTAGTTCAAGAATTGTGAGTTGGTATTAAAGTTGTCGGCATAGTGTTATTGAACGGTCCAATGATAATTCATAGAGTGAAAAGTTGAAAGTTGTTGGCCGCCCACTATTCAGTTGAAGGTCCAATGAGAATCCATTAAGTGTTGTTGGCCACGAGGAGTTAAGGGAATATTGGCGGTCCAATAGAGTTAAACATCAAATTAGTGTTGTCGACTATTATTAATAAAAACAAAATATCTTGTCAGCTTTACATGTGACTAGATAAAATCAAGATAATATTCGGCACAATTAAAAAGAAGTTTGTGATTCCAATGTGTGACCCATGTGAATACACTATCAAAAGTTGTTAAAAGATATGTCTGTCATTAATATGTGTAAGTGAAATTGTCGACTTGTTGACTATCTTTGAATTGATTGCACATTTGTTTTTGTTAAAAGTCATATTAAAACTGATTCTATATTGATATAAGTGTGTTGTTGGTGTGATATAATAATCGGTTAAAGGGAACATACATGTCAGTCATTAGTTTGTTACAAGCCCAAGTTTCATCGTTGCATCATCATTGACGACCCAGGTCTCGGCCCAAGTCTCAACATTATTAAAGATCCATTTTGCATTTGAGTAAAGTCAAAGGTTTTCAGTTCTATCAACATTTCGATCGGGTCCATTCATTCAGTGTCTTCACTCGAACAACATTAGAACGAGTCCGCGAATTTTCGACACGAGTTCTAGATTGATTCAACAGTTAAACGCATTCACATTTACTCAGTTCGTTTAGACTGATTGTTTGTTTGTTTGTCGTTCAGGTTTTTGCCAAAGTATATCAAATTTTCTGAAGACATGGAAGAGGAATTCTACAATGCTTTTGCCACACCAGTCGCTCCTGTTACAGCTGCAGAGAATTTATACAGTGAAAATGAAACGGGAACTCATCAAAAGCCACCAAAGCTCATGTATATTGAAGATTTTCAGGGTTGGAAAAACCGTTTTGAGAATTGGGTTCAGGCTTACAGATTCGATGCTTGGTGTTCTTTACTGAAAGACTACGAGAAACCAAAGAATGAACGTGGGTTGGAAAAGGGTTTCAATGATTTTACTGAAGCTGATAAGTTGAAATACACTAGTGAGAAGATGATGATCAGCATTTTACAGCAAGCAGTTAAAGAAGACATCTTTGTCTTACTTCAACATAATGGAACTGCTAGATCAATCTGGGAAGCTTTACTTCAGAAATTTCGAGGGAGTGCTGATATGATCAAAAACAAAAAGGCCTTATTGAAAAAGTCGTTTGACCTATTTACTGCATTTGATCATGAAACCACAAAGGAAACAATAGATAGATACTGTCATCTGGTTCTAGAAATGAAAAGATTGGATATTCAGAAAGATGATGATGAGTGGGTTGATAAGTTAGCAGAGGCATTACCCCAACAGAAGTGGGGAACTTATCTGATGATTGTGAAACTCATGAGGAAGACTGAGAGTATGAACTTGGCACAATTTATCCAGAAGATTGAGGAACAAGAGTTGGATATTCAAAAGACTGCTATAATGACGAATCCAAATGCCAAACAAGATGTCAGTCTGTATTACAGAGGGAACAAATTTGAGGCTACCCCCGGCCCTAGCCCAAAGATCCAAACTGGTTTTAGTGCTGATAGTTCGTCTGGAACAAAAGGTAGTAATGTGACACAAAGTGGTGGATCTTCATCCTCGTATTCAAGTTTTGATCCAAACTTTACAACATCAAGTTCTCAACGACAAAGTTCTACAAACCTTCAATGCAATGTTACCTTAAACATTCAAAATGGTCAGAATTTGTCTCCGGAAGTTGCCAAGCAGCACATGGCATCACTGGTTACTATGTTAGAATCTTACGAAAGTTTGATCGGTGGGAAGATTGGCAATCCGATGCTTACCAAAGAAGATTATGACCAGATTGATGCTGAAGAACTTGAAGTGATGGATATCAAATGGTGCTTAGCAAGTGCTTGGAGAAGAGCTGAAAAGTTTCAAGAGATTACTGGTAGGGATGAATTTCGAGGAATGGCTACCTCTCCATTGGGATTTGATAAATCAAAAGTTACCTGTTTCCGTTGCAAAGGAAAAGGTCATTTTAAACGAGAGTGCAAAAATAAAGAAGCTACCGGGAATCAAGATAGAAACAATTATTATCAGAAATCAATCTTCCATCAGACTGATCAACAACCTCAAATTACACATGCTCATGCTACTAATGATGGAAAGAGGAAAGCTTTACTGATTCATCAAGATGATGAAAAAGTTGCAGAGGGATTTAGTTGGGATAAATACATTCCATCTGATTCAGGCTTTGTTGCTCGAATACTAGGTGAAGAGGATAGTGAGAAAAGAATTCCGATATTTCCAGATCTTGGAAGCGATGTGGATACCGATGATGAGGAAGAACATCTCAACAAAGCTAGAAAAGGCATTGATCTAACTAGTTTTAATTTGTTTTTTGCAGATAAAATGGAGATGTTATACCAGAAGAAGATGGCAAGACTGAGGAAAGAGCTGGAAGCAGCAAAAATGAAAGTTGATGAAAAGACAAAGACAGAAGCTGGAGAAGCAAATGTTGAACCAGTGACTGAGAAAGTTGTGGAGAAAATTGTCGAAGTTGAAAAGATAGTTGAAAAAGTAGTTGAAGTAGAAAAACCTTGTATGAAGTGTTCAGAATCTTGTAAAGCTTGTGAGGAGAAAGATATGAAGATTGCTGAATTAGAGAAGATTAAGGAAGATTTACTGTCTGATGTGAAGTACGTGAAAGAATCTTATGATGTGTTGAACAGGACAGTTGATAGTTTGAAAAAGACAAACTCAGAGTTTGAGAAAGCAAATGAAAAGATGAGTGGAACGTTAATGACGAAGCAAAGTGTAATCAATGACTATATTGAAGATTGTGCGAATCTGAAAAAGGAGCTCGAAATTGGAAAGATTGAAAGTGAAAGGATTAACCGATTAATTTTGAGTTATACTACTTGTGATTATCTGATTGATCGTGTTTATCCTACTGTTGCAGGTTTGGAAGCTTTCAAGAAGAAGAAAGACAAAGAAGAGGATACTGGTAAGCCACAAAGTGTCAAGTATAACAGATGTCCGCCTCCTATATTTGAGACTTATTCCCCCAGGAAACCAAATGAGGAACAAGTAGACAAGGCTCTAAACATCAAATTAAAGTCTGAATTCACTGATGAATTACCAGAAAATATTGATGTCACATTCACAGCGTCTGACACTGATCATGAGTCTGAGTTAGTTAAGAGAGTTGTCAATCAGGTGTTGGATATGGATGAAGAGTCAAAGTTAGAGTCTAAGTCAGATAGTTCGAGTTTGTCTGAGAAAAGTCCGAGTTCGTCAGAAAAGAGTCCGAGTTCACCGGTTAACAGGGTTTACAATAGAGAATTCCTGTTATCAAAATCTAATTTGAATGACGGATTAATCAAAGTGGCATATACTTTGTTTGATTCAGACAAATTATATTCTGATGAGGAATTTCCAATAAGAAGTGTTAAAACTGAAATGATCAAACAGGTTTTCAAATTGACAGAAATTAATATTTCTGAAATAAAAGATTTAAATCTTGCTGAAAAACCTAAAAAGTACACTTCAAGAGTTCAACAGAGATTGAACAAGAAAAAAGGTTATAGTTATGGTTCTGGTTATCGAAAGAAACCAAACTACAACGGTAATCTCAAAAAGAAAGGTCTTGGTTTTAATTCATCAGAAAATTATAAAAATCAGAAAACTTATAAACCAAATACAAAATTTGTTGCAGGTGGAAGTTGTGAAGATGAGCAGAAGAAACCATTCTGGAAACAGTCGAATCAAGAGTTTCTTGCTGAAGTGAAGAATAATGTGAGAAGGTTTGCTGAAAGAGTTGACAGAAGAACCTGTTTCAAATGCCAGGAAGTTGGACACATAGCTTGGAATTGTCCCAAGACCAACTACCAAAAACAGGGAGTTTCTTCTAAATCTGTTTTGAGAAAGACTTGTGTTGATAAGAAAGAACAACCTGTAAAAATTGTTAAAAAGTTTGAAAATTCTACTTCTGAGGAAGGAGAAAGTTCAAAAAGATTTTACAAAAGAAAAGGTAATTTAAATAAGCAAAAGTGGGTGGTTAAATCTGAGGGTAATTCTGATAATGAATCTGATTCCATAAAATCAGAGGAGTCATCTGTTGAGAAAAAGATTGTGAATTCCGTTCTTGAGTTGAACGATGAGAATTTTCCTCCATTGTCAAAGGAAAATTGGAAGTCTAAAGTTGGGAAGGTTGAGATCTCAAATCAATTCTTCGCTGATAAGGGAGAATTTGATGTTGAGAAGGCTTTTAACGGTAAAGTCAAACATATTTTCGGTAAGATGGTAGACAGGACGGTAAAGGATGCTAAAGAGTTTTACAAATCAAAGTGTTGGTGGGATAGATGTGTTCCAAAATCACCCAAGGCTTGTGAGGCTTGGGTGGACATAATGTTTAAGTAAAAATATGGACTTGCCGGAGCTCCCAGGTTGGTAAGAGTGGAGCAGGAATCGGCATCTTTCTTAGCAAATGATCCTACAAGTGGTACAGTTGGTAAAGTACAGGTGGTATATTTAAATTGTTATATTTTGATTTACAAGTGGTTATGGTTGGTGAAATGAACCTGTAAGTGGTTGAAAGAAGTTTTCATTGACAAGTGGTTAATCAAGGTCATTAAGTTGAACTTGATTGGACCATATTTACAACTGGTATTTTGGAGAACAATGTGATGAACCCCTAACCTACAATTGATAAAATCAAACTTATTTTCCGGAAAAACCATTTGATTAAAACAAACTTAAATGTTTTGAAGTCAATGGGAAAATAGTTTGTTGTGAGGGGGAGTTCTAATTGTTTATGCCGAGTGGATGGCGATTTGAAGTGATTTGATATCAGTTGTCGCTTTCTTGTATAGTTTGTTTTCAAATTTCCTAAAATGTGTTTGCATTTTAGGGGGAGATAAAATTTTCAGAAAATCCAAAAACATTTGAAAATTTGAAAAAGTAAAAAACATGATAAAATCAAAAATGAGTTTTGTTGTGTAAAAGAGGAAATGATAGTACATCAGTGGACGATCACAACATGCTAAAGAATTGGAAAGTTAAATAGTGATAAACGGTCTCACAGATGATGTGCCAGTAGGTTTTTGCACATTTAGTAGATTGAGACGAGATATAAACCTAAATTCAAACTTGCTTGTTCTGTGGGTTAACACAAACTTGGATATATAGGTAACCCCTGAAATCTTGTTTGAAAGCTCCCTTATTCTGAGATACTAGGTCTTTATGCTCAGTGATATCTGGGGTATTATCCCGGGACTTCTGCTGAAAGAAATTTCTGACCTAGTCCCCGGATAATGCTTTCTGCAAATGCTTGAAACATAGCATCGCCCTCAGCAAGCTGATGAAACAATAAAATAGATAGTCGCTGCTGTTGTAATGCAAAAGATCCTCTAAAGGGGACACACCAAAAGTCGAAGCCGTCATCTCTCTGCGTATCGAAAGATCGACCTGAGCTCTCACGGCCCTCGTACTATAATTTATTCCCCTGACAGATATCATCTGTGGTATACTCACCTGTAAGACTGAATATTGGGATCTGGATACGGGAGTATATTCAAGTAGTGGGACACACGAATAGGTTCAAGAGCTTAAAACATTAACCTCGTATCTCGGACCAATTGAACTTTGTGTGAAAATTTAAGTGGATCAATATACTGACAATCTAAGTGAATCGTTTAGAGCTTAAAATGAAATGAAGCTTAACGGTGTTGGTGATTTGTCTCATAAACTGATATGATCCTCTTACACAAACTCACAAAAATATTGTCTGTAAATATTTCTTTATTGCTTTTTATTTCTATTATTTCAAAAGTCCAAAAAGATTTTCAGTGTGTTTTAGCATAAATTTTGAATAATTCAAAAAGATTTTAGACGACTGATGTTGAAAAGCTTATTTTCAAAATTCCGAGTGCTAAACACGATGAACAGGTTTGGGAAAATTTGTTTGGAAAGTTTTCAGAAATAAGAAATTTGTTAAATGATCATTGTTAATATCTGATTGTATATTGATTATGGAAGAGTCAGTGTTGGAGCATGAAATTTGATAAATTGTTAAATATCTTATTCTTGTGAATCTTATGTTTTGGGTAGAGAATATGCAGGTGATTCAGGTTACGATACCTGAACCTGTGAAAGTCAGACTACGATTCCAGTACAAGTTGAGGGGAAGTCTGTTAGAGAAAGAGAGTCTGAAGATGCGAGAGCTAGGAGCTAGAAATCCTGAAAGAGAATTGGAGATAGGATAGAGCCAGATAGAGATCATGAAGGAAGCCCAAAAATTGATAAAGACTGAAGATTGAGAAGACTCGACACTTAAGACTCGTCAACATCTGAGGGGGAGTCTGTTAGTGCATTCATCTGCTGACTTCATCTTATATCGAGTCTACATCTTAGTCTTAGTCAAGCTTGTATAGGATCTAGGGGTCAGAAATGTCTTTTATGTATAGTATAGGGGGCTGAATGTAAATGTTATGGTTTTATGATGTGATTCCGCTCCTAATGACATTGTGTCATTTGGGGCGAAATCAGAAGGTTGTGATTCCACCCGAAATGACATGGTGTCATTAGGAGTGGAATCAGATTCCACCCAAAATAACATGGTGTCATTAGGAGTGGAATCAGATTCCACCCGAAATGACATGGTGTCATTAGGAGTGGAATCAGCCTCCCTATATATAGTGGTTTTAGTTTCTCATTTGGTAACGATTTTCAAGAAGTGATACCGAGGTGCTGCCGGTTTTTCCTCTGATTGTAAACATTGTAAATCGAATATATAAGAGGTTTAAAGTGTATCAAGCTGTTTTGTTATCCGTTTCTCTGTTTCCGCCTTTGAAACGGACGAGAGCTCTTCCGAACGACTCGTTTGTGTCGGAATCCGATCCTACAACATCAACAATACCACTTGTAAGTCGAAATATGACAATTTTCAAATATCATTTGAGAAAGATGCCGATTCATGCTCCACGATTACCAACTTGGGAGCTCCGGCAAGTCCGGATTTTACTCTTGATAAGTTATATCCCATGATGATACGAACATGGGTGCACCATCTTCATCTGGTTTTCTCTTTTTCATTTCATAAAATTCTTTTACCCCTTTTACCTTCCCATCAATCATTTTACCGAAGATATGTTTCACTTTGGGGTTAAAAGCTTTTTCAACATCAAATTCTTTCTTTTCAGAAAAGAATTGATTTGAAATATCAACTTTGCCAACTTTTTGTTTATAATTTTCAGTCCGCAATGATGGAAAGTTTGCGTCATCCATTGGCGGAACATAATTTTCACTTTTTAGATCAACTTGTGGCTCTTCTGACTTTGACGAGTCAGATTCATCACCAGAAAATAGCTCCTCTGATTTTGACGAATCAGAATCATTGCTAGAACTATCATCTGATTTCTTAACAACCCACTTTTGATTGTTAAAATTCACCTTTCTTTTGTAAAAACTTTTTGAACACTCACCAACCTCAAATTTTGAATTTTTGAAAAATTTAAATTGTTTGGTTGGTGATTCATTATCAACCATCTTTTCTTTGAGTTTAAGAGAAACTTCCTGTTTTGTGTTGGTTGCCTTTGGACAGTTCAAGGCTATGTGACCAACTTTTCGACATTTATAACAGGTTCTTGTTTCCTTCTTCTGAGAAACTTCCTTCTTCATTCCCTCTTGCTTCTTAGCAAGGAATTCTTTGTTTGTCTGCTTCCTGAACAAAAGCTCTTTTTCTTCTTCAGACGATGTTCCTGAAACAAAAACAGTTTTTGATTTATAAATTTTCTCATTTTTATGATTTTCTGGTGGAATAAAACCTAATCCCTTCTTTTTGAAATTACTGTTATGGTTTGGTTTCTTTCGATAACCAGAACCTGAACCGTAACCCTTTTTCTTGTTTAACCTTTGTTGATCTCTTGAGGTGTACTTTTTAGGTTTTTCAGAAATATTTACATCTTTTATTTCAGAAATATTAATATCTGTTAATTTGAAAACCTTGTTGATCATTTTAGTTTTGACACCTCTTATTGGAAATTCTTCATCAGAATATAATTTGTTAGAATCATTCAAAGTATATGCTACTTTGAATGTTTCATCATTCAAATTATTTTGTGATAACAGAAATTCTTTATTATAAACCCTTTTGTCCTTTTTGACTGTTGGACTTGAAGTGTCGGACTCGGACTTTGACTCTGACTTTGACTCCTCCGTTTCATCTTTATCCAACACCTGATCGACCACTTTCTTTATTAACTCAGACTCATGATCAATGTCAGATGATGTGAAAGTGACATCAATGTTGTCTGGCAAGTTATCTGAAGGCTCAGATTCCCATTGTAAGTTGGTTGTCTTTTTTACTCTTTCTGAATTAGAATTTCGTGGAGAATATCCATTTTCAAGTGGGGGTGGACACTTGTTATAACTAACACTTTGGTTCTTACCAGAATTCTTCAATTCAGTATCCTTTTTTGTTTCGAAATTCTTCACTTCAGATGTCTCTTCTTCAAATGCCTTCATGCCTTCCACTGTAGGGTAAATCCTGTCAATCACATAAGAAGAACATGAGTAACTTTTCAATAACCTGTTTACTCTCTCGGTTTCTATCCTCTGAGTTTCCAATTTCTGTTCAAGCTCAGCACATATCTCAATGTAATAATTGATGATTTTCTACTTTGTCATATATGCTCCATTGAGTGTCTTCATAGCTGTTGCTTGTTCACTGCTTGACTCATTATATTGATTCATGGCTGTGTTTAAGACATCATACGATCCTTTCAGTCTGTTCATGTTTTGAATCAACTCCTTGTTGTGCCTTTTCATAGTCTCACAGTTTTCACATTTCTCGGACACTTTCTCTGCATCAGCTTCCATTTCAATCTTGAAAGCTGGAACTTCTTTTGACTGCTTCTTTATCACTCGGACATCTTCATCATCATTGTTATCTCTCTCGGCTAGAAATTTTAAGTGCTCTTTCATTCTTTCTGCATAATACGAATTATCATCATCACAATCATCTTGTTTTTTAACCTTCTTCTTTGTCACTCGAACATTTGCATCTCTCTCGGCTAGATATTTTAAGTGCTCTTTCATTCTTTCTGCATAGTAATCATCAACACTATCTTCCTTAATTTGAGCAACAAAAGCTTTATGATCTGAAGTTCTGTTAGGATCATAATCATCCCAACTGAAACTTTTTTGGAAGTCTTTCATCATCTTGATCTGTCAGACATGCTTTACTCTCAACTGAAATATATTTGTCCCAGCTAAATCCTTTTGGCGACATTTCATCATCTTGATTAACTAGATAAGCTTTCTTTGGTTCTTCAATATCCTTCCTTGCATGTGAAGTTTGTGGTGATTGTTGTTGACACGGCTGTTGAGCAACTTGATGATAAATCGCTTTCTGATAATAGTCATTGTTTCCGAAAGGATTTTGAGCTTCACTTGCTTCGCGGTTTGTGCATTCTCGCTTGAAATGCCCTTTTTCCCTGCAACGAAAACAAGTAACTTTAGATTTATCAAATCCTAAAGTAGAAACATTTGCATCACGGAAATCATCTCTTCCCGTAATCTGTTTAAACTTCTCAGCTCTTCTCAACACACTAGCCAAACACCACTTTATATCCATTAACTCCATTTCCTCAGCATCAATCTGATCGTAATCCTCTTTTGTCAACATTGGATTTCCGATCTTTCCTGCAACTAAACTCCCATAAGACTCTAACACAGTCACCAACAAAGACATATGACTTTTGGCTACTTCTTCAGAGTAATTTTGATCATTCTCAAGATTTAATGCAATGTTGCATTGTAGTACTTTGCCACTCTTAGTTGCTGAAAAATTTGGATCGAATGATGGATATGAAGAGAATCCAGTTTTGCTATTTGATCCTTAAGATGACCCTCCAGAAGAACTTTTTGCATTGAAAGTTGTTTCAATCTTTGGTGCAATGTTGGTCTTATCACTAGTACCTCCTTTGTAATACAGACCAATGTCTTGTTCACCATCAAAGTCCTTCATTCTCGCTATCTTTCGTTGTTCCATCTCTTGAGCTTCGAGTTGTTCAATAAACGTGCTCAGCGTTAGATTGTCAAATTCAGGTTTATTTTTCAACATCATAAGATACTTGCCCCAAACATCTTGCGGCAACGCATCGGCCAACTTTTCAATCAATTCATCATTATCTTTCGTGATGTTCAATCTCTTCATGTTCATCACCAAATTGCAATATCTTTCTATAATCTGCTTGGTGTTTTCAGTTTTTAATCCACCAAATAAATCAAATTCTTTCTTCAAAAGCGACATTTTGTTCTTCATCATCTCTTTACTTCCAACAAACTTCAATCTTAGTTCTTTCCATATTGAATGTGCACTTCCGTTGTGTTGTAGTAAAATCAAGATTTCTTCCCTAACAACTTGCTGTAAGAGACTAACCATCATCTTTTCACTCTTGTATTTCTTTTTCTCATCAACACTTAGATCTTTAATATCAACCTTCTCTCCGTTGTCTTTAACCGGTCTAATATATCGATATTCAATACATTCCCATGCATCTAAGTAATTTACTTGAACCCAATTTTCAAAATGTTCCGCCCATCCACTATACTCCTCAATACTCATAAGCTTAGGCGGTTTTTGCATGGTACCCGTTTCATTTTCTAACATCGCATTTTGAGTCATAGTGATCGGGGTAGCAAATGCATTGTAGAATTCGTTTTCCATGATTCGGTTATCAAAAATTCACACACACAGACTTTCAAACGAACTGGTGAAGGTTCACACGATCTTGGATTGTTTCAAGCGAATTGACTCACACGAATTGAACCTCCTCAAACGAAATGGACCCTAATTTCACACGAACTGGGGTCAATGTTGATCAATTCATGCGAAATGAACCACCTTCAAGCAACCTGAGACTCAGTTCAAACGAATTGGAAGCAATTTCAAGCGAATTGGACACTTGGTGCGAAATGGAGCCCACTTCATACAAAATGAAAGCTAATTCAAACGATCTGTTTCCAATTCGCACGAAATGGATGTCTTTCAAGCGAAATGGGAAATCCAATTCACGCGAATTGAAGCATTCTCGAACAATCTGATGAGTTTTTATCAAAATTGATGAAGTTAAAGGTCGATTTTAAGCCTGATTCTTTCAAGGATTTGTTAAAACAGTGTTTCGCACGTTATATGTGAAAATCAAGCCATTTTATCCGTAAGATCTTGGTTAATTTTGAAAAATGTGAAGAAGAAAGAGTAGAAATCAGAATTTTTGACGAAATCAAGCTGAAATGGTAAGAACTCTTCCTCATGAGCTCTGATACCACTTGTAGGATTGTTGTGTGACCCAAACGAGTCGTTCAAAAGAGTTCTCGTCCAATACGAAAGGCGGAAACGGACGTATCAGAGTTATTTCAGCTGATTTGCACTTAGATTCACTTTATTTGTCTCTTGTATCGATATCAGATTGTTTTACAATGCTGGAGACACTTCGGCAGAGCTTCGCTACTGGAAACCAAAACGTTACAAATGAAATGAACAAGCTCCCTATTTATAGAAGATCCATTTCGTGTGGAATGGACTCACACGAATTGGCCATTGCCAATTCGTACGAAATGGACACATCCCAGTTCGTGCGAAATGGACAACTTTCTCTAAAATGCTATTTTCTAGGCTACCGAGCTTTGTTCTTTCTAATCTATCTACAAGACTCGATACAAGACGAAGTCGACAGACATATGCACCAACAGTTTTTCTGTAGCCTTAAGATGGGTGAAAGTAAAAACAATCCCTATCTCTCCCTCGAATGCTCTCAATCGTCCCTTCTAAAAGAGATGATTCTCGAAGAATTATTTCAAATGGAAGAACTAATTCTCCAATTGATAAAAGAACTTGAGATGGAAATAACTAATTCATCTTAAGATGACGATCAAGGAGAATTATCGAGATCGCATTCGGATTATAACAACATCCTTGCTCCCGAAATCACCTCTAACTCTTGTGAAGACTTGAGCGATAGTCGTCCCTGTGTCGATTGTGCCGTGAAGGACTCCCATCGGTTTCCGCCGATGCATACATAGACCTGAGCGATTCGACATATACCTTCTTTAACGAGAGCCCGGATAAGGGAAATAAAGGTTGGTCTTTCCAACCGGTATTTAGCTTAGGAATCACCCTTTCCGACAACCTCTTGCGTTCTTGTCTAAATCTAGGGCAACTTAGGTATCTCAGGCACTTCTGTGTTGTTCCGTCCAGTAAGTAACCACCCGATCCAGATAAATTCCTTAAAATAAGACATAAGTTCATAAAAACCTCTAGCCACGGGGCCGTGTCCCGGTCAACAAGCCCCCGTGTCCACCTAAAGATTCTCGTCTGACTTTAAGTCAGAATACGGACAAAAAGTGTCAGAATCTAGTCTGCACACGGGGCCGTGTCCAGCTGACACGAGGCCATGTCCAGCGGACACGAGGCCGTGTCCAGCGTGCTGTCGTTTTCTATAAATACAACAAGATTCCTGCACTCTTGGACGCATTCTAAACACAAAGATCTGGTGGGATCTTCACATATACCCTATAAGGTATATTCTATAGAAGGTTCTCAACAACCATCTTGTCTTTTCTACTTTTGTCTATTGCCTTCTTCTTCATTTTCTCCTCACAACTTCCATTAAAACTTGAAATCTCCATGTTTTCAAGCTTTATTGTGATATTTGTTAGGTTTTCATTCAAGGAATCTTAACAAAAATAAGTTCTACAACACTTTTTTAAGTTATTTCTGCTTAAAAATGCTTCAAAAGTCAGAAAAATAATTTAAAGCTCCAAGATTCCTTGTTTCAAAAACCTGCAGATAGGTGGCCACGGGGCCGTGCTCAGCGAGCACGGGGCCGTGGTCGGAGTACTGTTTCATTAATTTAAAATTTCTTTCGGTTTGTTTTCTTAGAATGTCAAGCAGAAATAGTGGAACATCCTCAACCCATTCCAGGAACGACCGACGAGGAAGAAGATCATCTTTAGAAGACTCTCTCGTCAACTACGTGTATGCCTCGAGAGAGGCTATCGATGAAATGACAAGAGTAGAGGAAGCCTTGGTTGACCGTATAAATCATTTATTGGTGGGGCTAGAGGGATGTCTACGAGAAGTCAACTTTTTGTACCAAAGGTTGAATATTCTCGCTTCTCCTCCTATGGTGCCAATCATTACACAAAGGGACTGGAATGTTGTGCCGGAAGTCATTATTCCGGCCGAGTGGTATGTCATACCCATGGAGCCCCCTCAAGACATATTACAATGGGGTCCCGGTGGCCGTCGCACCTCCTCCACAAGACATTGTGGAAAATGAGCCCGTCTTCTTCCTCCCTAGGGAGATAGAGGAATGGCTCAACGACATCTAAGAGACATCCCTCGGTTAAGAAGTTCTACAACGCTTTTAAGTACCGGAAAGCTATTTCCTGGTTTTTGATATTCCTACAATAAGGGTAGAACTCCTTAGAATGATTTCCTGCGTTACTTGACCTATCTATCCTAGGAACTTTTAGTTTTTCATTTTATTTTTAATTTTTAGGATCCTTTGTAATTGTTATTTTTAATGAATGATGGTTTCTAAGTATTAAATGGTGTTTGGATGATGTTGAAATCGATAAAACACACTCGAAACGGTGGAGGTTACTAAGGGAAACTTGAACCCACACCCCGTGCACAAAAACAGAGCCTTCCGAAATTTTTTCTTCATTACAGCAAGTTCAGCACGGGGCCGCGCTCACCCCAACACGGCCCCGTGCCCAAGGCTCTGCAGAAAACACCCAGTTCAGGTAACTAGCACGGGGCCGTGTTCACTGAACACGCCCCTGTGCCCAGCCTTCTGTTAAATATGATACTGGCGATCTGAACACGGGGCCGTGCCCGGACCAACACGGGCCCGTGCCCAGACGCCCAATAACATAAAAATTTGTTTTTAAAAACCTTTTTACACATTCTATTAACCTAAAAACCTATTTTTGGGACACATTGAGGGCAATGTGTAATTTAAGTGTGGGGGGGGGGGGGGGGATGCTAAAACCTTGAATTTTGCAAGTCCTAATAACAAGCCTTACACAAAACTCTATTGGAACCGCTAATCACCCCAAAATTTTTCAAAAACTTTTCATTTTTTTTACTTGTCTTGGTTTAATTTGGGAATAACAAGTTCTAAAAATGTTATATTTTTTATAAATTTACAACCCATAACGTCGTGATAAAAAGAATCAACATAAGAAAATTATGAAACGGCATGACAAATGTAGTTAAAATTTGATTATATATACTTGATCACATTATAAACCCATTCCCACAAAAGTGAGTTTTGAGTCTTTATTTAGCATACAAGCATACATATTTAAATTAAATGCTCATCTTTCGTTTCTTGTGTGAATAGCCGCTTGGTTTCTTATGACTCTAGAACTTGCCACGACGATACATTCCCGGTCCTTACCAACTTAAACCCAAGTAAGTAAATTATGGAGGCATTAGGACTAACCCATTTTTCTTTCAACACAATTATTTTTCTTTTTCCTTTAACCTACCCAAAACCCCCCTAGTTAACCCATTTGAACCTAAAACCTTTTCGTTTCTAAACCCGCAAAACAAACACCCTTTACCCACCAAAACCCTTTTTCTTTTAAACCCCTTATTTTAGTAAAAAGCTCGGTTTTCTTGTGATGTTCCTTATAAAAATGAAGACTAGCAATAAACAAACAACTTCCTCAAAGAAACTTTGTTTGAAAGTGTTTAGTTTGAATAAAACTCACAAAAACAAAAAGTTTTACGACCACCGACGCTTTTTGCGCTTTTAGCCCTTTTTACTAACCACTAACCCAAAACCACCTACCTTTAACCCAAGCCTAACCCTTCCCCAAGTACTCTTTATATTTACAAAGGTTTATAGTTAAAAAGGTGGGGGATTGATGACTTGGCAAGCATATGGTAGAAATAAGTTCCATGCCGGTCTCGAGTGTTTCACAAAAATACATATTCGGCTGAGTGTTGAGTGATCTCCCGTGAGGTATGTGAACTTGTATATAAATAGAACTAGGTTAATACCCGCGTAATACGCGGGCTTCAACCAAAACCATATTATTTACTTTGAAATGAAATGTTGTGTACAAATACATACATTGGAAGAAAAAACAGAAAACTATTCAAATGCTGGAAAAATTTTACATGCCGCTAAAGCCATGAAAACAATAAAAGATGATAAAAAAGAAAAAAATAATCTACACACAAGTACAATAACATATGTTTGATGGTTGTAGGAATTAATACGGCTTTTAGCACAAGCGCCTTAGGCGCCTCATTGATGAACCTCTCTCCATTGATGATCTTAAGAAATACTTCCACTTTATCAATGATTTGGCTTTGCAGATGTTTGATGAGTGGCCTACACAAAAAGTACTGGTTCTTAGAAAGGCATCGACAGTAAGTCGCCAACAACCATATACACAGCTATTGCATGACTGATACTTGAATACACCATACATTACAAACAGCATGTATTATTTCTATAGCATATAATATAAATAATCTACGCTATCAAAAAAACAGAAAAAAGATTCAATTGGTAAAAAAAAGTTAATAAGGTAATTACCGAATAATAAAAATTATGAAAACCTATAATGGAACAAACAACCCAAGTCGTCAAATTATTCTCCAGCTCCTGTTTTGAACTCTCATTATTATCTTTCAAAATGCCTTGACGATCACAGTTCCAGCCAACAACCTAAGATTACATGGCTACAACAAAAATCACAATTAAAAGTTGAAATTATGGAAGCTAATTGCACGTATGACGATATTATTCATTGCAATTTGAATATGAAATTGATCAAACACATTCTTGCAACTTGTCTTCATTTAAAAGTAACACATTTTCACCAAATACATAAGGCTAAAGGGTGTGGTCATGACCCTCATGACCACCCTGATCCTCCACATAGGCGTCATGTCACTCACCTCTAATCCACCATCTAAAACCACTACCCTAAGGGTGTGGTCATGACCCAAACCACAATGCTCTTTATTTTTTAAGTATATTAAAGAAATTTTATAAATATGATTAAAGGTGTTCTTTTTTCTTGACCTTTGTTAATATGATTAAAGAAACTAACTTTATATTTATTTATACTTACATTGAAGAAATAAGAACAATACCTTCAATAACTCCCCGGAGATGAAAGTCCAGCTTACGTATGATCACAACATCATACAATATCAATTGTTCTCATCATCGCCAGCCTAACCATTTTGGAGGCCCTAAGCGGAAAAAAATACAAGGGCCCTTTTCCAAATGCCAATGCTATAAACCATCCTTTATCCTAACTTGACTAACATGAAGATCGAAGACATAAATCCTGGTTCAAAGAAGCCAGTTAGCAAGAAATCTAAAATCTTATCCATAAAAAAACGAACCACCTTGTTATCATCAATAAATCACCCGTTCGTGCGCCAGAACAACACCCTTTTTTCTAATTATCCGAACCTCTTGGTTGGGTCAACATTGTCGCCCTCCTGCACTACCCACGGACGCAAAATAGAAAAGTTTAGAATAAAATTACCAATTGTTTCACCTCTAAAAGTCCCCAATGCCCACCCAATTCATTCTCTTGATCACCTAACGTTTTCATAATTCAATATGTACATACTGAATAGATAACATCAAAAAATCAAGCAATACAGATCAAAGAGAGGTGGTGGCTCTAGAGTTCCGGTTGTTGGACCTAGCAACGACCACAACCGACGGTCCCGCGAGCCCAGTGGTGGTAGCGATTTGGGTTAATGTTCATGGAAAGTGTAAATGGGTCAAATGATTTAAAAGTCAAGTATATTTTTGAACGGCTAACAGAATCAATCCCGAGCACTCTCGGGGCACCCACTTGACCAAACGGAGTACTCCAAAAGTAACCCGAGTCCACCACCATATTCGGGTAAAACTCGGTAACCCACCCGCCCGTAGGCACGACGGTGAAATTTCTGACCAAAACCATGATAATGTGGATCATTATTCCAACTCCCTTAGGTGAAAATAATGTGGATCATTATTCCAATAATAGTTACCATGATGGTCAAAGGTCAACCAAAACCATGATCATTATAATAAATTTCCAACCTGAATTATATAAGTTATTTTGACCCGTAATCAACCCAACCCAACCCAAAGAAGGTGCGCAATCATAGAAAGATGTACTTTGACCCAAACCTAAACCCGTCCATTTTGCCACATAAAAAGTTAGAATCTAAATAAACCCATTCATACACACCGTATGTGTTGGAGGTGTATGGTGTGGAGATACTTATCTTAAATACATTTTAGTGCAGGAAATAACATCTGAGATAACCATCTTAATTTGATTTTATAATTCCAATTATAACCAAATCTATGTCCAATTTCCAGCAAAATTTTCACTTTTTTATTGTCAGCAAAGAATTCTTTATTCTCTTAATTAAAGACTACTTTGACCATAAAAACACACCTATATGCGCCTCTTTTGAACTCCTGTAACTGCCATTCACTATTAGGCTTTCCAATATTCCCATAATGCCCCTTCCAAACATAAAGCTTTAGACAATCAGGGCATAATCTCATAGACTTCAAAAAATTCATAACATGTTCCTTAACAACATCAAACCATATATTTAGACCCCAAAACCTTCTAAAAAACCGAATTCAACAACATCATTGAAATTGGTAATTGCTATGAAAACTTACAACCATGGATACAGGTCAATATGTATTGTGTAATTGCTTATTTTCATTATTTGAATTTAAAATTTCAATTTTATTGATTTACATATTCATAGAAACTCCTTTATGTCACACCCCGATATTTCCACGTTTGACCGGTGGGCCCGGTGGGGGAGTATCGTGACATGGTTGGCAACATTACAGTCAAACAACACAATATTTAAATGCACAGCGGAAGCAAATGAAAGATATATTTCAACCGAATGTAATATTGTAATATCAGTATCACAAATAGTTGAAATTAATCCACAGGTGGATAAAAATAAAATAGGAAACAGTAGTTCAACAGACTTTAGGCATCTTAAGCTTGCAAGACACTTTTGATGCTAAGGAGAAATCCAGCCTATTACGAGTAGTACCTGCACTTAATCTTTTTGGGAAAATACGTCAGTTTACAGTGGTAAATACAATTAACCGACTCATTTTTAAAATGATTAAAAATTTATTTGGATGCATGATGCGTGTGAAGTGTTATATATATTAGGTGTATATTTTAAGCCCCTTTAACACTTATTTTTAGCCAAGTTTTAAATTTATAAAACACGATATTTTACTAACACTAAACACACATATGGGCAAGTGCACCCATCGTGGGCGTAGTATAGCGTTGGTAAGATACCGAGGTCGTCCAAGGACACTTCTCAAGAGCTTTTAGTACCGGTTTATCCTCAACGTCTAATCAAAATAAAAAGTTTAGAAAAATGTTTTGAACTAAGAAAAATAAAAACTAACTAAAATGCTGAAAATAAAAATAAAAACACATAGACAAGATGAATCACTTGGTTCCGACTCGTATCTAGTATAACCTTTGATTATTTTTGCACTTTTGCACATAATTAAGAGATTATCTTAGTTATTGTAGTAGGCCCCTCTTTTGAAAGTGGCGTTACCCTCACCCCAGTAGTTTGAGTCAGCAAGGATACAATCCTAAAAGGGTGGATTATTGGAAGATAATTAATTAAGTTATTAATGCAAATTATGGTAGGCCCCGCTTTTGGCGGTGACGTTACCCTCGGCTAAGTAGTCTGAGTCAGCAGGGATACAGTCCTAAATAGCCGGGTTATAGTATTAATAGTAGTTAACTTATGAGGGGATCAAAGAGTTTGGACCCCCGCCATCCAATACCGTGAAGCATTGAAGGAGGTCCTACTAAATTTGACCCAGGTCCATTGCAGGACCTCTAAACGCTAAACAATGGCCAGACCTTTACCAAACCGTTCCCTTAACCCCCGACCAGGTAGCCAACATACCTCCATATAGACCGTGCAGATATGAATGGTGAAAATCTTTTATTTTATATAGACAGTAAAATAATGCCAAGACACCACGGACAAACGATAAGGAAAGATCACCTTCAACATAAGTAACTAGTTATTAAAGTCATTAATACAAAACCAAATAAAAAGTGCAAAAGATTAGAAATAAAAAGTATTATACTAGACACTATGTCTTCACCAAGTGATGTAAGAGACTTAGGCAAACATGGCCTTGATTGTCAAGAACTCTTACGATCAATCTTGGATCCCGAGACGACTCACCACTCTACGATGGACAATGGATGATGGTGGTGGATGATGGTGTTGTGATGGTGGTGGGTGGTGGATGAAGTGTGAGAGAGGTGGTGTGCCAAGGGATGAGTTGAAATGAAACCAAGAACTCCTATTTATAGGCTGAACAGAAGGCTGGGCACGGCCCCGTGTCCGCTGGACACGCCCCCGTGCCTGTCTGACATTCTCTCTCTTCATTAATTGTAATTCGTAATTACAATTATTGCGCCTGCTGTACTTTCGCCACGCCCCCGTGTTCACTGGACACGGCCCCGTGGTGGGCAATAGAAGCTTCTATAGGTTTGTCTTTTCTGCTGCTTCATGGGCACGGCCCCGTGCTGGCTGAGAACGGGGCGTGTTCAGTCTTCTGCCTTCTCTATTTTGCTTGGGAAGATGCCGTTGAGGGGTCGGGCAGTCCACTTATGTTCCTTTTCTTGTATTTATGTTAGATTTAGCTGTCTTTTTGCTTCTTTTGTGAATTTGAGCTCATTTAATCCTGAAAATACAAAAGGAAGACAAAAACACTCTTTTTCCAACATTAGTACTTAAAAAGGGTTAGTTTTATGCCTCATTTGATGTAATTTATATGTTGCATTTTAAACACATCAAATACCCCCACACTTGAACTTTTGCTTGTCCTCAAGCAAAATCTTTAATATGTGGCTTACACTCCCAAATGGAATGGGTAGAAGAGAAGGTTTTGGGCTTGTCGTAGAGCGTTGGGAATCCAAGATCTTTTTGGGTTTTATTTTTATCTATTTACAATCCTATTCGTTATGATTTGTTTAGAACATTTCATAGGAGAAATTACTTATTTGGGCATAACATGCCTTTTTAAAATCCCATTTATATACAAGTTCACATACCTCACGGGAGAAATCACTCACACTCGGCTGAAGGTGTATTTTTAGTGAATCACTCGAGAGCGGCATGGAACTTATTCCTACCATAAGCTTGCCAAGCAATCAATCCTCCTCCTTTTTAACTTGTATACCTTTGTAAATATCAAGAGGACTTTGTGGGTGAAGGGGTAGGCTTGGGTTAAAGGTAGGTGGTTGGGTTATGGTTAGTGGTTAGTAGAAAAAGGGTGAAAAAGCGTAACAAGTGTCGGTTTTCGTAGGACTTTCTATTTTTGTAACTTTTATTTTGATGAAGCTATTATTCAAACAAAGTTATTTTTGATGAACTTGTTTGTTTATTTTCTTTTGCTTCATCATCAATACAATTTTTTTTTTGAACGATCATACGAAAAACCGAACTTCTTACTAAAACAAAGGGTTAAAAATGAAAAAAAGTTTTGGTGGGTAAAAGGGTGTTTGGTTTGGGTTATGAAATGAAAAGGTTTAGGCTCAAAGGGGCTAACTAGGGGGATTTTTGGGTAGGTGGTAAAAGAAAAATAATGGTGTAGAAGAAAAAAGGGTTAGTCCTAATGCCTCTATCATTTACTTACTCGGGTTTAAGTTGATAAGGACCGGGAATGTATCGTCATGACAAGTTCTAGAGTCGTAAGAACCAAACGGCTATTCACACAAGAAACGAAAAATGAGCATTTAGTTTAATGATATGTAATTGTATGCTCAATAAAGGCTCAAAACTCACTTTTGTGGGAATGGGTTTTTATGTGATCAAGTATATATAATCAAATTTTAACTAAGTTTGCTATGCCTTTTCATAATTTACTTATGTTGGTTCTTTTTATCACGAAGCTATCGGTTGTAAATTCGTAAAAAATATAACATTTTTGAGAACTTGAATTTCCCGAGTTAAATCTAGACAAGTAAAAAAATGAAATTTTTGAAAAAAAAAAAATTTGGGGTGATTAGCGGTTCCAATAGAGTTTTGTGTAAGGCTTGTATTTAGGACTTGCAAAATTTCAAGGTTTTAGCATCCCCCCACACTTAAATTACACATTGTCCTCAATGTGTCCCAAAAATAAATTTTTAGGTTGATTAGATGTGTAAAATGGTGTTAAAAGCAAAGATTTATGTTACTGGCAGTCTGGACACGGCCCCGTGGGGACCGGACACGGCCCCGTGTTCAGGTGCCAGTAACAAAAATTAAAGAAAAGAAACAGAAGCCTGGACACGGGGGCGTGTCTGGTGAACACGGCCCGTGTCCAGTTACCTGAACTGGGCATTTTTCTATAGGGGGTTCAGCATGGGGCCGTGTTGGTTGGACACGGCCCGTGTTGAACCTTCTGTAATGGAGAGATTGATGCCGGGTTGCCTTGTTCTTGTGCATTGGTCATTTTTCTCGTTCCCCTTTTCATCCCTTACCACCATGAGTGTGTTTTATTCCTGAAAATTAAAACTAACTAGAAAACATAAAAATTAATCTAAATTAAACTAAGGATAGTTCCGCGGAATGCCTCCGTGGTGCGCCACGTTTATAAGGGTCCTTGGCTAGACCCAAAGCCTGGTCAAATGTTACCCAAGTGGGATGTATTGCATCCCATGTTACACCGTCGGAGAGCGTCATCCAAGCTTGAGTCTATGACCTTCATGTAGTTGACCGGATCTTCTTCCTCTACTTTCTTTCCACATTCAAATTTTACTTCCTCATCCCCAAACTTCAATGTTAAAGTTCCGTCATTCATATCCACTACTGCTTGGGCGGTGGCTAGAAATGGCCTCCCGAGGATGAGAGGGACATCGGTGTCTTCTTCCATGTCTAGGATGACAAAGTCGGTTGGAAAGACGAAATTGTCAACCTTGACCAGTAGATTTTCAGCGACACCTTGTGGAAATTTGACGGACCTGTCGGCGAGTTGTATGCTCATCTTTGTAGGGCTTGTTGTTCCTAGGCCGAGTGGCTTGAACATTGACGTGGGCATGAGGTTAATGCTAGCCCCAAGATCGGCTAAAGCATTACGGACGGGGGACTCCCCAATCGAGTAAGGAATTGTGAAGCTCCCGGGGTCGATTTTCTTTTGTGGAAGTTTGTTGAGTACTAAAGCCGAGCATTCTTCGCCTAAGTTAACTAATTGCAATGATTCAATTTTCCTTTTGTGAGTGAGGAAATCCCTCATGAATTTTGCATATTTAGGCATTTGGGTTAGGACCTCAATAAAAGGAATATTAACATGCAATTGTTTTAGTAAACTTTCGAACTTTGCGAATTGCTCATCGGTCTTTTGACGATTTAACCTACCGGGGTACGGAATTGGATGAGTCTTGGTGGCCTTTTGATTTGTTGAAGGAGCCTTTTCTGGTTGAGGTGTGGGTGAAGTAATGCTCTGGCGCTGACTTCCTTCAATTGGTGGCAAGGGCTCATCCTCGGGACCCACGGTTCGGTTTCTCAACGTAATGAGGTGTACTTTCGCCTTTGGGTTGGTTTCGGTATTACATGGTAACGCGCCTTGTGATCTCTCAGAGAAATTTTGAGCTAGTTAATTTAATTGTTTTTTAACGTTTTGAATGCTAGCTTGTTGATTTCTAAAATTCGATTCCAATTGTTGAAATCGATCCGAGTTTTTCTTTTCGGTGTCCGAGATGAGGCGAGATAGGGTATCTTCAATCCTTTCTCTTCCACCTTGTTGTTGAGAGAAATTTTGTGGTTGTTGAAAATTAGTTCGTTGGTTTTGTTGGTTACTACTATTGCCGGGATCTCTCCAACCAAGATTTGGGTGGTTACGCCATCCTTGGTTGTAGGTACCCGTTGGAGGACCCGACGGCCTAGGTCTATTATCAATGTAGTTTACCGTTTCCGCTTGTTCATCTAATTCTTTCATACAACTCCAATTTTCATGTGACCCACCACACCCTTCACAAGCCATAACCGAGGCCGTTTTTGTCATTTCTAGCTTTTTGATTTTCGAAGAGAGGGCCTCGATTTGGGCTTGTAAAGAGGTGCTTTCATCAACCTTATGGGCGCCCGGGGCAATAGATTTATTACCTCGGGGAGTGTGTCATTGAAAATTGGTTTGAGCAATTTCCTCAATTTGATTATATATTTCATTTGGGCGACGATTACCTAAAAGTCCCCCGGAGCTTGAATCAAGTGTTTGTCTTGTGTGTGGCAACAATCCGTTGTAGAAAGTGGATACTTGTTGCCATACCGCTAGACCGTGATGAGGACACTTTCTTAGAAGCTCCTTGAACCTTTCCCAAGTTTCATATAAGTATTCCCCATCCTCTTGTGAGTATGTATTAATTTCAGTCATTAGCTTAGCCGTTTTAGCAGGAGGGAAATACTTATATAGAAACTTTTGGGCTAGTTCATCCCAGGTGTTTACCGAGCCAACTGGGAGGGTGTTGAGCCAAGTCTTAGCTCGGTCTTTTAGTGAAAATGGAAACATCCTAAGGCGAATGGCGTCGTTTGATGCTCCATTGATCCGAAAAGTATCACATATTTCCAAGAAATTAGTAATATGTAGATGGGGATCCTTGTCCGCAAGCCCGTGGAGGGTTGCAGAGTTTTGGAGCATTTGTATCAAATGCGGCCGAAGTTCAAAGTTGTTGGCTTCGACATTCGGTGCATTGATAGCGGTGCCGAGATTGCCTACGGTGGGCCGTAGGTAATCCATGAGGGTACGTTGGTCCGCCATTGGAAGTGGGTCCCCCGAAACTTTCTCTTGATTTTTAGCCTTAAGACTTTTTCTGAGAAAGCGTTCGGGTTCTTCTAAAGGTTCTTTTATGTCTCTACTAGAACTGGAGCTCATGCACTACGTAGGAGGTTCAAATGTGGCGCCTGGGTTCCAAGTCCTGCAATAAAAATAGAAAAGAACGTTGATCAGAATGTTCACCACGGCCCCGTGCTCAGTGAACAAGGCCCGTGGTCAGAGGTACAGTAATTGTTTTCTGGATCCCAGTTACTGGGAGTTAGACACGACCCCGTGTTGCACCGACACGGCCCCGTGCTCAGCTCTCTGTAACTCAGAAAAATAAAAACTGCCAGTGATGATGCTGGGCACGGCCCGTGTCTGACCAGGCACGGCCCGTGCTGAGTTCTGCAGAAACTGAAAAACTAATAAAATCCTAAAAAATTAAAAAGAAAAATAAAAATATGATTAGGCCGTTGATTCCTAACTTTCTTAAAATCCTTGTGTCCCCGGCAACGGCGCCAAAAACTTGATGCGTGTGAAGTGTTATATATATTAGGTGTATATTTTAAGCCCCTTTAACACTTATTTTTAGCCAAGTTTTAAATTTATAAAACGCGATATTTTACTAACACTAAACACACATATGGGCAAGTGCACCCATCGTGGGCGTAGTATAGCGTTGGTAAGATACCGAGGTCGTCCAAGGACACAAGAGCTTTTAGTACCGGTTTATCCTCAACGTCTAATCAAAATAAAAAGTTTAGAAAAATGTTTTGAACTAAGAAAAATAAAAACTAACTAAAATGCTGAAAATAAAAATAAAAACAGATAGACAAGATGAATCACTTGGTTCCGACTCGTATCTAGTATAACCTTTGATTATTTCCGCACTTTTGCACATAATTAAGAGATTATCTTAATTATTGTAGTAGGCCCCTCTTTTGAAGGTGACGTTACCCTCACCCCAGTAGTTTGAGTCAGCAAGGATACAATCGTAAAAGGGTGGATTATTGGAAGATAATTAATTAAGTTATTAATGCAAATTATGGTAGGCCCCGCTTTTGGCGGTGACGTTACCCTCGGCTAAGTATTCTGAGTCAGCAGGGATACAGTCCTAAATAACCGGGTTATAGTATTAATAGTAGTTAACTTATGAGGGGATCAAAGAGTTTGGACCCCCGCCATCCAATACCGTGAAGCATTGAAGGAGGTCCTACTAAATTTGACCCAGGTCCATTGCAGGACCTCTAAACGCTGAACAATGGCAAGACCTTTACCAAATCGTTCCCTTAACCCTCGACCAGGTAGCCAACATACCTCCATAAAGACCGTGGAGATATGAATGGGCGAAAATCTTTTATTTTATATAGACAGTAAAATAATGCCAAGACACCACGGACAAACGATAAGGAAAGATCACCTTCAACATAAGTAACTAGTTATTAAAGTCATTAATACAAAACCAAATAAAAAGTGCAAAAGATTAGAAATAAAAAGTATTATACTAGACACTTTGTCTTCACCAAGTGATGTAAGAGACTTAGGCAAACATGGACTTGATTGTCAAGAACTCTTACGATCAATCTTGGATCCCGAGACGACTCACACACTCTACGATGGACAATGGATGATGGTGTTGTGATGGTGGTGGGTGGTGGATGAAGTGTGAGAGAGGTGGTGTGCCAAGGGATGAGTTGAAATGAAACCAAGCACTCCTATTTATAGGCTGAACAGAAGGCTGGGCACGGCCCCGTGTCCGCTGGACACGCCCCCGTGCCTGTCTGACATTCTCTCTCTTCATTAATTGTAATTCGCAATTACAATTAATGCGCCTTCTGTACTTTCGCCACGCCCCCGTGTTCACTGGACACGGCCCCGTGGTGGGCAATAGAAGCTTCTATAGGTTTGTCTTTTCTGCTGCTTCTTTGGCACGGCCCCGTGCTGGCTGAGAACGGGGCGTGTTCAGTCTTCTGCCTTCTCTATTTTGCTTGGGAAGATGCCGTTGAGGGGTCGGGCAGTCCACTTATGTTCCTTTTCTTGTATTTATGTTAGATTTAGCTGTCTTTTTGCTACTTTTGTGAATTTGAGCTCATTTAATCCTGAAAATATAAAAGGAAGACAAAAACACTCTTTTTCCAACATTAGTACTTAAAAAGGGTTAGTTTTATGCCTCATTTGATGTAATTTATATGTTGCATTTTACACACATCAATGCACATGGCACAAACATTTTATAACTTGGGATAATTATTTAAATATATAATCTCGTAAAAGAATTACATGTTACTTATGCGTTCAGTAGCCCGGATCGTGCCGGGTTAAAGATCAATAGACACACCACATTATTTATTTTGGCACTGACGAGTGTACGCCTACACCCCGCGCTTAGGTCGTGGCCATTTCGTAAAATGATGCCAAGGATATCCGGGACATGGTCATTAACCTCCCAAAGGCTTTAAGCAAACAAAACAATTTAAACGGGCCAATCAATATCAATTAACCACCATACGATGGAAGATTTAATTCCCGACCAAGAGGTATTTTATATACCGTACCCCAAGCCCGTATAGGGAAAATAAGTTAAAAGTATTTACCTTTGCAAGTATAATTCACAATTAGCAAATGCGGGTAGCTTTTACCGGTTCTCCTATTCTGGAACAAAGGTTTAATATAACCTATTAGAATTCTAACGGTCTTTAGTTAAGCTTAAGCTTAGACCGATTAGTTTTAAGGAATGATACGGTTCGAACGCGTGATTAAGCGAAGACCGGAATAGAATGTGATTAAACCCGATTAGTTTAAGGACTTCCCTTATAAGGGTAATCTAAACACATTCTGGATTTTGAGATAAAACCGATAAGGTTTGACCCGTTTCGGCTAGTTTATGCAAACTAGTTACATAAACCGAACCGAACGCGCAAGAGGCGTAACGGGTAACCATAAGAGTCCTAAGCAGGTTTCCTAAGTTAACATGCCTTAAATATGTTGTGATATCAGTAGGATACCTTCCATTATGCCCAAATCGAGTTTAATCTCTAATTAAGCCCCGTAGGGGTATTTTGGTCATTTTAAAGATTATAAAAGGGATTATTTATAATTCTGATGTTCGGGTCTGAGGTAATCAGTAAAAAACTTATTTTTAACAGATTATATTAGTTGGTAATAAGTCTTATGTGTCAAAATGGTTTTAAACCCAAACTAGGCGTTTAATACGCGTAATAAACCGTTTTAAGCGATTTACGGGTTAAAATAGGAATCTGAGTTTTCAGGTTAGTTCATAAGGTTCAAAACACTTCATTTATTATTTAAAATCAGTAGCAATTGGATTGGTATCAAAAGGACTTGTAAAACTCATTTTATGCCCGAAAAGGGCATAATCGGTATTAACCGATTTAATGCCATAACCTTAGGTTATGATCAGGTTAAAAATAATTAAAAAAAATATTTAAAAACCCCAAAATATTATATTAAATCAGTGGGTAAAAGGTTTGGTGTCAAAAATTGGGTTTAGATAGGCTTCATGCTAATGACGTCGTTTAATTACTAAAAACGTCATAATTACGCCATTGAGCATAACTCCTAATCTAGACCTCCAATTGATGTAAAAATTTACGAACATGTTTATAATTCAGTAACAAAGGTTATTGTCCTTTCATATTTCCAAAATTCTCGTTTTATGGCCATAAGGGCGTTATGGTCAACATTTTAAGCAATTAACGGAAACGTCGGACAATTAAGGATTCAAGTGGTATAAATGCAGAGGGTTATACAATCATGTAACTAGGTCCTAATGGAACTTTAAGGCATGTCTAAACCAATCTAAATCGGGTCAGAACTGAAGTCAAAGCAAAAGTCAAAGTTTTGCGACTTTCGGTTCCGAATCGGTTCTAAACAGAAAATTGTCAAATCAAACAAGCTTAGGCATGTTCTTATACTTATTACCAAGTTATATGAATGATAAAATAGGTTACACGCCTTTTACATTGCTAATTACATGTTAACTTGAAAATTATAGTTCTGTTGACTTTTTCTAATCATCTTTGACTCGACAAATGTCCTAGTTAGGACAGGAATCAGTGGGTTTCCTTTTAAGGGTTTAATGCCAACATAATTACCAACTTATAACTACCTTTAATTCGACTAAACACTGAACCCTTCATGATTAATCATTAAGTCAACCGTTAATTACGACGGTTTGACTTTTAAGCTATATACTAAGCAAAACTTAATTAAAGAAGGTTAAGCATACTTACAAGTGCACTTGAGCACCAGAATTGATCAGTTGTTGAATGGAAGGAATGATCACAAAGTTGCAAACATTATGGCCTTATATAGTGAATTTTAAGGCTTGTGAGCATGACAAATCACTCTACCATTGGTTCTTGATCATCAACAGGTGTTCCTAGGGTCTAAAAACATGTAGGGGCGCGCATGAATGAAGAAAATATCAACCAAAGTCGGTTACAAGCTCAAAACAGCCACCTGTCAGTTTTTCTGTCGCTGGGCAACCCTTACGGACCGTAAGGGTTGTGGCTTACGGTCCGTAAGCCTGTGGCAGAAGACAAAAATTGTTGGCCTTTCAAGCTTTGAACGGGTAACATGTGAAATACGAATTTTTGGGCTTCTATTATTCAGAATGGGGCCTCATGAACATGCCTTGAACAGTTTAGATCCCTTTAATGTTGTACCTTTGTCTTGGACATTATCAAAAAGTCATAAACGAAGGGCTTTCATGCATTTCTTCGTAGGATTTCCATTCTTGCAACTTGAATCAATTATTGTGAGTATTTACCGGATTAAGTCAGATGTTTAAAATAAATATTTGGGTCTTGGGATTTATATGAGGTCGTTCAGAGGTGTAAAATTAACATGACGACACTTTTAAATCCTGCCATACATCTTTAATTATATCCGGGTTTACATCGCTTTTTTCTTACATGACACGTGTCGTTAATTTATTGAACACGAATTTTCGAGGTGTTACATCCTCACCCCCTTAAAAGAAATCTCGCCCTCGAGATTTACTGAAACAAATGAGGGTACTTTTCTTTCATTGTGGACTCAACCTCCCACGTGTACTCGGGACCTCTACGGGCATCCCATTTCACCTTTACAATACGTACATGCTTCCTTCGAAGCTTCTTAACCTATCGATCCTCGATCGACACAGGTTTTTCAACAAACTTCAAGCTTCTATGTGCACATCTGTATGTGGTATGACCAGTGATTCATCAGCGAAACACTTCTTCAGATTGCAGATGTGGAATACATTATGAATACCACTGAGCTCTTCAGGTAAGTTTAACTTATAGGCAACTGATCCTAAACATTCGATGACCTCGAATGGTCCTATGTATCTCGGGCTTAACTTGCCTTTCTTACCAAATCGCATCACTCCCTTCCAGGGTGATACTTTAAGCAGCACCTTGTCACCTACCTCGAAGTTAAAAGGTTTACGCTTTAAATCTGCGTAGCTTTTCTGCCTATCCCTGGCAGCTTTCAGGCGGTCACGAATCTGGACAATCTTGTCCGTCGTTTCAAAGACTATTTCCGGACCTGACAGTTGGACATCTCCAACTTCTGCCCAACAAACGGGCGTTCTACACTTTCTACCGTATAAAGCCTCGAAAGGTGCAGCCTTGATGCTGGTATGGTAGCTATTGTTATATGAGAACTCGATTAACGGCAGGTGGTTATCCCAACTACCACCTAAGTCGATCACACATGCACGAAGCATGTCTTCCAACGTTTGGATTGTACGCTCACTCTGTCCGTCCGTCTGAGGATGGTAAGCCGTACTGAAGTTTAAGCGCATGCCCAAAGATTGTTGGAAGCTCATCCAAAAATGTGACGTGTATCTAGTATCTCTGTCAGAGATAATAGCCACAGGCACGCCTTACAGAGCTACAATCTTATCTATGTACAGTTGGGCTAACATGTCGGAGCTATAGGTCTCCTTTATGGGTAGGAAATGTGCTGACTTGGTCAGTCTATCTACGATCACCCATATAGTATCATTCCCTTTCCTTGTCTTAGGTAACTTGGTGATGAAATCCATCGTCACCATTTCCCACTTCCACGTGGGAAGTTCAGGCTGTTGTAGTAAACCTGACGGCTTCTGATGTTCAGCTTTGACTTGCGCACATGTCAAACATTTAGCTACATAGGCGGCTACAGACTTCTTCAAGCCTATCCACCAATAGTTTGCCTTCAGATCCTGGTACATCTTATTAGCTCCAGGATGAACGGAGTATTTCGAACTGTGGGCTTCCTGGAGGATAACATCTCGAAGTCTCCCATAAATTGGAACCCATATTCATCCATTTAATCTCAGGATTCCGTCCTTGCCCTGAGATAATTGCTCTTTGGTTACTCCTAGCTTTTCATTAGGATAGTTAGCTTCCAACACAGCTTCCTTCTGTGCAGCTAACAACCTTTCATTCAAACTGTTCCATATCTCAATGCTCTTGGCATTGATTCGGATGGGTTTCACTCTTTCCTTCCAACTTAAGGCATCAGCAACCACATTTGCCTTGCCTGGTTGGTTTCGGATTTCACAATCATAATCATTCAATGTCTCCATCCATCGTCGTTGCCTCATGTTTAAATCCTTTTGGTTAAACAGGTGCTGGAGGCTCTTGTGATCAGAATAGATCACACACTTGACACCATATAAGTAGTGCCTCCATAGCTTCAGTGCAAATACAACGGCACCCAACTCCAAGTCATGGGTGGTGTAATTCTTTTCATGCACCTTTAATTGTCGTGAAGAATAGGCAATAACTTTGCCTTTCTGCATAAGCACACATCCCATATCTGTGTGCGATGCATCGCAATAGACTACAAACTCTTCTATTCCATCAGGCAATGTCAACACATGAGCATTGCTCAACTTCTGCTTGAGTTTATCAAAGGATTCTTGCTGCTTATGGCCCCAAACGAACTTTACTTTCTTCCTAGTCAAGGAAGTTAGGGGTGTAGCAATCCTTGAAAATTTTTCAATGAAGCGCCTATAATATCCTGCCAATCCCAAGAAACTACGAATCTCGGTAGGCGTCTTTGGCTCTTGCCAATTCATGACAGCTTCAACCTTAGCGGGATCTACTTGGATTCCGCGTTCGCTAACCACATGTCCAAGAAATTGGACTTCACGAAGCCAGAATTCACATTTAGAGAATTTGGCATAGAGCTTCTCTTGCTGAAGTAGTGAAAGAATACATCGAAGATGTTTCTCATGATCAGCTTGGTTCTTCGAGTAGATGAGGATGTCGTCAATGAAGACAATGATAAATTTGTCCAAGTAGGGCTTGCAGACGCGATTCATGAGATCCATGAATGCGGCAGGTGCATTAGTGAGCCCAAAAGGCATCACTAGGAACTCGTAATGACCATAACGAGTCCTAAATGCAGTCTTGTGTACGTCTTCATCTTTAACCTTCAGTTGATGATAGCCTGACCTCAGATCGATCTTAGAGAAGTAGCTTGCCCCTTGGAGTTGATCGAACAGATCGTCGATTCTGGGCAATGGGTACCTATTCTTGATCGTGACCTTATTAAGCTCACGGTAATCGATGCACAGACGCATCGATCCATCCTTCTTCTTGACAAATAAGATTGGTGCTCCCCAAGGAGACGAACTAGGTCTAATGAAACCTTTGGCTAGCAATTCATCTAGTTGCGTTCTTAATTCCTTCATCTCCGTTGGTGCCAACCTATAAGGTGCTCTAGCAACTGGTGATGCCCCAGGGATGATGTCAATTCTGAATTCGACTTGTCTATCTGGTGGTAAACCAGGTAGTTCTTCAGGAAAAACATAAGGGTATTCAGAAATGACGGGGATATCTTCCATCTTCGGTTTCGGCTTCTCAATAATCACTTGTGCCATGTAGATGACACAACCCTTCCTTAAACACTTAGAGGCCTTGAGCATAGTCACTTGCTCAGGCAGTCCATACTAGGTATCTCCCCGAATGGTAAGTGATTCACCAGACGGAATCTTAATCACCACTTGCTTTTTGTTGCAGAGAATTTGGGCCTGGTTATGAGATAACCAGTCCATACCCAAAACTTTGTCAAAACCGGCTAACTTAAAGGGAAGTAGGGACAGAGGAAAAGAGTGGTTCTTAATGGATATAACACATCCATCTAACACAGTTGAGACGGTTTCTATGGTGCCATCTGCTAACTCCACCTCATACTTCACACTTAAGGTTTTAACAGGTTAATTCAGTAATTTGCAACACTTATTATCTACAAACGATTTATCAGCGCCTGAATCAAAAAGTACTCTTGCATAGACATCATTTATGAGGAAAGTACCTGTGATCACGTTATCGTCCTGGACGGCTTCCTTTGCATCCATCCTGAAGACTCTAGCATTAGTCTTCTTTCCTTCATCGTCTTTCTTTGCATATTTTGGGCAGTTGGTCTTAATATGCCCCTTTTCATTGCAATGGTAGCACGTTGCGTCTTTCAGCTTCTTGCAATCCAAGGTCTTGTGATCCTTGGACTTGCATATCCCACATGCAAAAGTTCCCGACTGGGTTTGCGAGTTCGATCCATACCTGCACTTCCTGAAGTGTTGTCTCTTGCAAATCTTACACTTGGGCTTTTCTCCAGACTGATGCCCATCCTTTCTAGACTCAGACCCTTTCTTGTGGTCATTGTTTCCTCGGTGTTTCTTGTTTGACCTTCGTGAACTGTCATCTTCACGTTTCCTTTTCTCGGCATCCGAGTTCCTCAGCGATCTCTGTCGGACCGCGTCCAGAGTGAGGGACAAGGATATATCAGTTACTGAACTGAAAGTAGTTGGCCGAGATGCCTTCATGCTTGTCTTTATTTCTGGGGCTAAACCCCCGATGAAACTAGCTATTCTCTTGGGTTCCGGGGTCACCAGATACGGAACCAATCTTGATAATGTGTTGAAGCTCGTGAGGTAAGCTTGGCTGTCAAGGTTCTTCATAACCAACGATAGGAAGTCAGACTCAATCTTTTCCACCTCATGTTGAGGGCAGTAGTTTTCTCTAATGAGGGCAACAAATTGCTCCCATGTCATGTTGTACAATGGGATCTTCCCGGTAGCTTGAATCAATGATCTCCACCAGGCTAAGGCCTCACCCTTAAATGATTGAGACACAAACTTTACCACATCCTTCTCAGCGCATCCGCTGATATCAACCACAGTATCCATCTCATCCAGCCATGTCATACAGTCTATGGCCCCTTTTTAACAAAGTATTTATAGGAGCAACCCTTATCACGGGGTCCTTGATTCAGCATTATCTTCTGAGATGGAATACTTTGATGATTTGAAGAGTGACGATCGTCATCTTCTTTCCTGGGTTCATCCTTCATGGAGGGTGGCTTTGAATGCGGTGTAGATAGGGTCCTACTTCGAGTCCCACTATATTCTTCGTACTGCCGCTCTAAGGCCTTTGTAACAGCGTCGTCTACTAACGCTTTCAGTTCAGCACCCGTTATATTAATTCGGGCGTTATCATTATTCTCCCTTGGGTGACTATTTATTTCATCTGAGTCAGCCATTTTAATGTGAACTGTTACACAAGACAATGACAATAGTTTACTTGGGAGTTTATCATAGAATTTTCTTTTATGGCAATTCATTAATCATGGTAAACAGAGACCAGATTTGGTTAGTTTGTTAATCATATTTATTTAGGATTTTCATTATAATTTATCCTAATTATAAAAACAATAACATTTTTATTAGTGGCACAACAGGCCTAGTCACAAGGACATTTTTAAATTATAAGCTACGATTTCAGAGAATAAAGGCTTTAAGGTTTGAACATAGTTCTTTACCTTTTTCGGACAGGGAGTCATAGCTACCACCGTCTTTTGGCTCATGTAGAAATGAGCAAGGCCCGTAGGCACTATATTACCATGTATGGTCAAATTATGATCATTTAAATTGATGATTTAAACCCACGATTCATAGATCATTAAGTTGGGTTAGGAATCTTTTGAAGAATCCAATAATAAGAATGACGTGTGTGATTTTAACGAATCACGACTGCCAGGAGTGTTAACATATTTTTAGATGTTAACAGGGATCCGAATCTTTTAAACAGGTCTTACCATCTTGGCCAGGTCTTTACAATAACACTCAGGCTAGGTTTCACTCTTAAGATTCTTATTCAATATTTAAAATAGGCAGATTAATTTTTAAAAAGGAATGATTCTGATTTATTTATTTCATGTAATATATTTATGCATATAATAGCAAAATGAAATTTATAAACTTAACATTCCTAAAATTATAAAAAGTACACACTGCCCTAAACGGGTCTTTTTAACAGAACACTTACCCACGCAGGGGTCACACTGAAATACTAGTCCATGCAGGGACTTAAATAAACAACATACCCTCGTAGGGGTTAACAGAAAGATAGGCCCACGCAGGGGCTCAAAAGACAATCATACCCACGCAGGGGTCAAAACAGTAAGACAGACCCATGCAGGGGCTCAACTGAAACAAGGAAAATACAATCAATAATTGAAGGATTCAATGGTCCTTCTTGCTCTTCCCTTTTATTAAACTTGTCAATCCCTGGAAGAAACTCTGTCGCTCCCTGCGATCTCTGTGAAAGTCTCGCTCGACTTGGTCCAATCTTTGAAGAATTTCTTCCCGTTCGGGTGGGGAAAACCGTGGTGGCTGCGATTGTTGCCGAATTATAGGTCTACCAGGTATTTGGTACCCATGAGTTGGGTACCCTACTCCCCAAGGAGCTCCATACGGTCCTTCCGGGTGAAGGGCGTTGTAATTGGCTGCTACCAAGTATGGGTCGGCTTCAGCGTAATTATAGTTGGTGTGAGCCGGCTGCTCAAACGGGTTGTACGCCATTGAACCTGTATATGCAGGAATCGGGTTATCAAAACCCATCGGTGGTGGATGTGGTGCAACTGGGTTTGAAGGCCCGCCCATTTAATGGTCTTCATGTAGTGGCGGATAATGACTGCCACTAGAGTGACGAGGAGAGCTAAAATGAAAATCTCCTCCTCGCGCGGACATCCGTGCGCCTGTCCTCCTATGCCTTGGCGGTTCTGGAGGTGCTTGATTAACTGGCGGCGGTGGAGGCGGAGGTGTGACAGCCACGAAACATGAATCCCCCGAGGGATCCTGCTGCTGCTGCTCTTGGTGAGGTGAAGAATGATGCGAGGGTGTAAAATACCACTCGTACTGGTTAAACCAAGCCTGGTAACTGTCTGGACCACGGTAGGTTGATCCGTGAAAAGATGAACCATCCGAGACCTCAATAGGATGGTTGGGGGTTCCGGTTGCAGGCTCGACGGGATCCGTGTCCTCGTCCATGTCCATGGCGTTATCGCCAGAAAAGTGATCCTCCGGTCCCAATGGGTTAAAACCCACGGGTTCTTGTATGTAGTTCGCCGGGTTAAACCGGCCCTGAAAAACAGGAGTGGGGTTACCAAAAGAATTGTGCGAAAGGGATCGCTGAAGAGGTATATATGAAGGTTGTGGGTTATCGGGCTCGTTTTCTGACTATGGCCCATAGGAGTTACGAAAGGGAGGCGTTGAACTATGTGAAACAGACCGTCTAGCGGGCTCCACACTGGTCCTCCAATTCTCTCGAGGATCAGCACTCGCAGTGGCAGAAGGAGCTCGCCTGTGCGAAGGCCCGGCTTCGTGATCATTGGGGGCGGTGATTGGCCCCTTGCCTCGTCCTCTTCGTCGGAAAAATCTTGGCGGCATACTTAGACCTGTTAATATAACATAAGATAACAACAAGAATATATAATATAAAAGACAAAGTTAAATATAACTTGAAACAAATTTGGATTGTTCCTATGTTCTTTGTCTAGACTCGAAAATTTTGGAATGTGCAATTGTGTAACTGAGATTAAACACAAAAGACTAGTGTTTAATTCACTCAGAGTTGGCTCTGATACCAACCTGTCACACCCCGATATTTCCACGTTTGACCGGTGGGCCCGGTGGGGGAGTATCATGACATGGTTAGCAACATTACACTCAAACAACACAATATTTAAATGCACATCGGAAGCAAATGAAAGATATATTTCAACCGAATGTAATATTGTAATATCAGTATCACAAATAGTTGAAATTAATCCACAGGTGGATAAAAATAAAATAGGAAACAGTAGTTCAACAGACTTTAGGCATCTTAAGCTTGCGAGACTCTTTTGATGCTAAGGAGAAATCCAGCCTATTACGAGTAGTACCTGCACTTAATCTTTTTGGGAAAATACGTCATTTACACTGGTAAATACAATTAACCGACTCATTTTTAAAATGATTAAAAATTTATTTGGATGCACATGGCACAAACATTTTATAACTTGTGATAATTATTTAAATATATAATCTCGTAAAAGAATTACATGTTACTTATGCGTTCAGTAGCCCGGATCGTTTCGGGTTAAAGATCATTAGACACACCACATTATTTATTTTGGCACTGATGAGTGTACGCCTACACCCCGCGCTTAGGTCGTGGCCATTTCGTAAAATGATGCCAAGGATATCCGGGACATGGTCATTAACCTCCCAAAGGCTTTAAGCAAACAAAACAATTTAAACGGGCCGATCAATATCAATTAACCACCATACGATGGAAGATTTAATGCCCGACCAAGCGGTATTTTATATACCGTACCCCAAGCCCGTATAGGGAAAATAAGTTAAAAGTATTTACCTTTGCAAGTATAATTCACAATTAGCAAATGCGGGTAGCTTTTACCGGTTCTCCTATTCTGGAACAAAGGTTTAATATAACCTATTAGAATTCTAACGGTCTTTAGTTAAGCTTAAGCTTAGACCGATTAGTTTTAAGGAATGATACGGTTCGAACGCGTGATTAAGCGAAGACCGGAATAGAATGTGATTTAGACCCGACAATTTTAAGGACTTGTCTTATAAGGGTAATCTAAACACATTCTGGATTTTGAGATAAAACCGATAAGGTTTGACCCATTTCGGCTAGATTATGCAAACTAGTTACATAAACCGAACCGAACGCGCAAGAGGCGTAACGGGTAACCATAAGAGTCCTAAGCAGGTTTCCTAAGTTAACATGCCTTAAATATGTTGTGATATCAGTAGGATACCTTCCATTATGCCCAAATCGAGTTTAATCTCTAATTAAGCCCCGTAGGGGTATTTTGGTCATTTTAAAGATTATAAAAGGGATTATTTATAATTCTGATTTTCGGGTCTGAGGTAATCAGTAAACAACTTATTTTTAACAGATTATATTAGTTGGTAATAAGTCTTATGTGTCAAAATGGTTTTAAACCCAAACTATGCGTTTAATACGCGTAATAAACCGTTTTAAGCGATTTACGGGTTAAAATAGGAATCTGAGTTTTCAGGTTAGTTCATAAGGTTCAAAACACTTCATTTATTATTTAAAATCAGTAGCAATTGGATTGGTATCAAAAGGACTTGTAAAACTCATTTTATGCCCGAAAAGGGCATAATCGGTATTTACCGATTTAATGCCATAACCTTAGGTTATGATCAGGTTAAAAATAATTAAAAAAATCTTTAAAAACCCCAAAATATTATATTACATCAGTGGGTAAAAGGTTTGGTGTCAAAAATTGGGTTTAGATAGGCTTCATGCTAATGACGTCGTTTAATTACTAAAAACGTCATAATTACGCCATTGAGCATAACTCCTAATCTAGGCCTCCAATTGATGTAAAAATTTACGGACATGTTTATAATTCAGTAACAAAGGTTATTGTCCTTTCATATTTCCAAAATTCTCGTTTTATGGTCATAAGGGCATTATGGTCAACATTTTAAGCAATTAACGGAAACGTCGGACAATTAAGAATTCAAGTGGTATAAACGCAGAGGGTTATACAATCATGTAACTAGGTCCTAATGGAACTTTAAGGCATGTCTAAACCTAGCTAAATCGGGTCAGAACTGAAGTCAAAGCAAAAGTCAAAGTTTTGCGACTTTCGGTTCTGAATTGGTTCTAAACAGAAAATTGTCGAATCAAACAAGCTTAGGCAAGTTCTTATACTTATTACCAAGTTATATGAATGATAAAATAGGTTACACGCCTTTTACATTGCTAATTACATGTTAACTTGAAAATTATAGTTCTGTTGACTTTTTCTAATCATCTTTGACTCCACAAATGTCCTAGTTAGGACAGGAATCAGCGGGTGCCCTTTTAAGGGTTTAATGCCCACATAATTACCAACTTATAACTACCTTTAATTCGACTAAACAATGAACCCTTCATGATTAATCATTAAGTCAACCGTTAATTACGACGGTTTGACTTTTAAGCTATATACTAAGCAAAACTTAATTAAAGAAGGTTAAGCATACTTACAAGTGTCAAATGCACTATTAGGGATGAGTTGGAAATGCACTTGAGCACCAGAATTGATCAGTTGTTGAATGGAAGGAATGATCACAAAGTTGCAAACATTGTGGCCTTATATAATGAATTTTAAGGCTTGTGAGCATGACAAATCACTCTACCATTGGTTCTTGATCATCAACAGGTGTTCCTAGGGTCTAAAAACATGTAGGGGGTGCGCATGAATGAAGAAAATATCAACCAAAGTCGGTTACAAGCTCAAAACAGCCATCTGTCAGTTTTTCTGTCGCTGGGCAACCCTTACGGACCGTAAGGGTTGTGGCTTACGGTCCGTATGCCTGTGGCAGAAGACAAAAATTGTTGGCCTTTCAAGCTTTGAACGGGTAACATGTGAAATACGAATTCTTGGGCTTCTATTATTCAGAATGGGGCCTCATGAACATGCCTTGAACAGTTTAGATCCCTTTAATTTTGTACATTTGTCTTGGACATTATCAAAAAGTCATAAACGAAGGGATGTCATGCATTTCTTGGTAGGATTTCCATTCTTGCAACTTGAATCAATTATTGTGAGTATTTACCGGATTATGTCAGATGTTTAAAATAAATATTTGGGTCTTGGGATTTATATGAGGTCGTTTAGAGGTGTAAAATTAACATGACGACACTTTTAAATCCTGCCATACATCTTTAATTATATCCGGGTTTACATCGCTTTTGTCTTACATGACACGTGTCGTTATTTTATTGAACACGAATTTTCGAGGTGTTACACTTTAACATCAAGATCACATTAAGATCATCGTGACTATTATAAGTTTTGACCGGTTCTAATCTCATTTGATCAGTTTTGACCCGTTCTAATCTTAACTAATCACAATTTATAAGTTTTGACCGGTTCTAATCTCATTTGATCAGACTTTCATCTTTGGGATTCTCCGACGCATTTGATCACGTTACGTTTGTGATTCTTTAACCCACATGACCATACACGGCTATGAGTCTTGGCCCATATGATCACATGGGGCTGGGTGTGAGGATGCAAAAACACAAACATAACTTACCATTAGACATTACAACCAAGGCACCGCCATTTAGTGCACCCGAGAATGATGTAATGTAATAGCGCTTCTCCTATTGCTTCATTATCTATTCTTTAAATAGAGAGATCAAAGCAATCAGTTATATTTTAGATCAAATAGTAAAATCAAAGAGGGGTGGGTCTTATCCGATCCAAGCATGCTGGTTAAACAGCCATGTATTAAACAAAGACCAAAATCCCCTCTAAGAAACTATACACAAATATAGTTAAATTAAGCATAAAGATAACAAAATAATTACACTACAATTTTGTTAAACAGCCATGTATTAATATGTTCTACTTACCTTAGAAACCTTGAAAGCCCTAGTCTCATCCCTGAATTTTGCCCCACATTTTGGATCACAACAAAATCTTGTTGTCGGAAATCTCTCAACTACCTACATGAATAACAAAATCTTGTGATAAACAGAGAATTTATAGGAATTTATAAATAATACTTCAATTTGAAAAAACAACTTACTATATGCCCACACGAATGAATTTCCATGCTATTCGAAAAGCCTGTGCCACGGTATTCAATAACGTAGATGAAGGCTATCCACAATCTACACAACACACGCAAACAGGAAAAAAAAAAACAAATTCAAAAAAGAACCATAATTATGATCCTAACAGTAGATGATGGAATGGATTTTCTAGTTTAGTTTCCACGCCTATTGGTGAACTTCAACGATTTATACAATCCCTTTAACCGAGTACTGCAAATATCTACAATAATAAAAAATCCACATTAAAAAATCACAAATCCTTGAATTGTAAAGAACAGGTTCGATTAAATTAAACAATAAAGAAACTAAGCAATCAAGAATAGCGATTGGAGACTGTTACTAACCTGTTCGAAAACGACTACCAAACTACAATTAAACCAAATCGGATGAGAAAAATAGATGAAAACTGTTAAATAAAGAAAAAATTGATATACACAATCGACAAAACCAAACAACCTTAAAACATCAATGTTTAAATAACATGAACAGAAAGATAAAAATTAGAAAATCATTACCAAATCCATTACCGGAAAACCTCTGATCATCTCTGTCATTGGGTTCAAAGCGGAACCAATCTTGATTGACCTACTGGTATCACTGATACCCAAAATCCATTGTATTGTAATCGAAAATCTGACTTAAGAATCCATATTCTCAACAAAAAAAAAGATGGAGAGGAAGATAATTCTAAGATAAACATCAAATCAAATCGGTGAAACAGATCGATGTAAGATAAAATCACCTTGGAGAGAAAGAGTTATAAACCCTAAGGACGTTCAGGAAGATGGATCGGCTTAGAATTGCTTCACGATGATGTGTGAGTCATCTTTGAGAGGAAGATTTGAAAACCCTAAGCTCCGATGAAGGTTGATCAAATTGCCGTGTTCGCCAGAGAGAGAGAGAGAGGGATTAGGGTTTTGAATGAGAAGGAATGATGATTAATGATAGAATGAGAGAGAGAGAGAGAGAGTATATGAAACGTACCAAAGAAGCTTGTCCAATCCTTGATTTGTAGCTATGCCACATGTGTGCTGATGTGTCAGCTTATTTGGCATTAACCATAGGGTGACAAGTGTCCCCCAATGGTTTCGTTTATTATAGATATATATTTTAAAAAGGCATGTTATGCTCAAATAAGTAATTTCTCGTATGAAACGTTCTAAATAAATCATAACGAATAGGACTGTAAATAGCATAAAAATAAAACCCAATAAGGATCTTGGATTCCCGACACTCAAGACAAGCCCAAAACGTCTCTTCTACCCATTCCATTTGGGTGTGTAAGCCACATTATAAAGAGTTTTGCTTGAGGACAAGCAAAGATTCAAGTGTGGAGGTATTTGATGTGTGTAAATTGCAACATATAAATTACATCAAATGAGGCATAAAACTAACCCTTTTTTAGTACTATTGTTAGAAAAATTATGCTCTTGTCTTCCTTTTGTATTTTCAGGACTAAATGAGCGTAATTGAACAAAAGGAACAAATATGCAGCAAAAACTAACATAAATACAAGAATACTAATAAATGTGGCATGCCCGACCCCTCGACAACATCTTCCCAAGCAAAAACAAAGAAACAGAAGGCTGACCATGGCCCCGTGCCCAGCGGACACGGGGGTGTGGCCAGGTGCCTGCAGAAAAGACAAAGTTGTAGAAGCTTCTATTCCTAACACAGGGGGCGTGCCCAGCTCAACACGTGTCGTGGTCTACGCTAAGATTCGCAGAATCTAGCAAATCTTGATAGTACAGATACGCTTCTGCACATGGGTCCGTGCCCAGCGAACACGGGGGCGTGTGGAGCCTAATACAGACAATTGCAATTAATGAAGAAAGAGAAAGAGGATGGACACGTGGCCGTGCCCAATGGACACGTAGCCGTGTCCGGGCTTCTGTGCAGGCAATAAATGGGGGTGCTTGATTCACTTCAAAGGCATCCCTTGGAAAACCACCTCTCTCCCACTTCACCACCACTCCACCACCACTACAACACCCACATCCACCACCATCATCCATCATCCATCTTAGAGTGTGTGTAGTAGTCTCGGGATCCAAGATTGATAGTAAGAGTTCTTGACAATCAAAGGCCATGTTTGCCTAAGTCTCTTACATCACTTGGTGAAGACAAACATTTAATGTAATACTTTTGATTTTAATTCTTTTCGCACTTTTTATTTGGTTTTGTATTAATGACTTTAATAACTAGTTTCTTATGTTGAATGTGAAACTTCCTTATCATTTGTCCGTGGTGTCTTGGCGTTATTTTACTGTCTAGATAAAATAAAAGATTTTCACCATTCATATCTCTATGGTCTATATAGAGATATGTTGACTACCTGGTCGGGGGTTAAGGGAATGGTTTGGTAAGGTTCTTGCCTTGTTCAATGTATAGATCCTGCAAGGACCTGGGTCAAGCTTACTAGGACCTCCTTCAATACCCACTGGTATTGGATGGTGGGGGTGCGAATAGCTTGTTCCCCTCATATGTAAACTACTAATAATACATTAACCCGGCTACTTGGGATTGTATCCCTGCTGACTCAAACCACTTAGCCGAGGGTAACGTCACCTTCAAAAGAGGGGCCTACCACATTATGAATTAATAACTTAATTAATTATCTTTCAATATTCCGACCCTTTTGGATTGTATCCTTGCTGACTCAAACCATTGGGTTGAGAGTAACGTCACCTTCAAAAGAGGGGCATACTACTATAACTAAGATAATCTCTTAAAAAGTGCAAAAGTGCAAAAATCATCAAAGGTTACATTAAAGGCGAGTCGGATCCAAGTGATTCATCTTGTCTATCTGTTTTTATTTTATTTTATTTTTCAGCATTTTAGTTTTTATTTTCATGTTTAAAACCTTTTCTAAAAGTTTTGATTTGATTAGCCGTTGAGGATAAACCGGTACTAAAAGCTCTTGTGTCCTTGGACGACCTCGATATCTTACCAACGCTATACTACACTCACGATGGGTGCACTTGCCCATATGTGTGTTTAGTGTTAGTAAAATATCGTGTTTTATAAATTTAAAACTTGACAAAGTGTTATAAAGGGCTTAAAATATCAATAAAAATATATAACGCTACACACGCATCAAGTTTTTGGCACCGTTGCCGGGGACACGAGGATTTTAAGAAAGTTAGGAATCAACGGCCTAATTGTTTTTCTTATTTTTCTGTTTTTTAGGATTTTTTCTAGATTTTTCAGCTTCTGCAGACTGCAGCACGGGGCCGTGCCCGCTGAACACGCCCCCCGTGCCCAATCTTTGGTACTGACAATCATGTTTTAAGTCAGACAGTAGCTGAACACGGGGCCGTGCCCGCTGAACACGCCCCCGTGCCCAAGCTTCAGATACTGAAAACAGAACCGTAAGATCCCGACGGTTGGTAATTTCTGACATAAACATGAGTGATACTGATCATTTTTACTTTCACTCCTCTTATGGTACGTGGTGTCAAATATGTGGCGGATCTCATGAAGATTTAAAATGTTATTTTTTAAATTACATTCCCCACTATATAAACCCATCGTTTTTCTGTAGACTTAAGATGGGCAAAAGTAAAAACAATCCCTGTCTCTCCCTTGAATGCTCTCAATCATCCCTTCTAGATGAGATGATTCTCGAAGAATTATTTCAAATGGAAGAACTAATTCTCTAATTGATAAAAGAACTTGAGATGGAAATAACTAATTCATCTCAAGACGACGATCAAGGAGAATTATTGAGATCGCATTCTGATTATAACAACATCGTTGCTCCCGAAATCACCTCTAACTCTTGTGAAGACTTGAGCGATAGTCGTCCCTGTGTCGATTGTGCCATGAAGGACTCCCTATCGGTTTCCGCCGATGCATACATAGACCTGAGCGATTCGACATATACCTTCTTTAACGAGAGCCCGGATAAGGGAAATAAAGGTTGGTCTTGCCCACCGGTATTTAGCTTAGGAATCACCCTTTCCGATAACCTCTTGCGTTCTTGTCTAAATCTAGGGAAACTTAGGTATCTCAGGCACTTCGGTGTTGTTCCGTCCTGTAAGGAACCACCGTATCCGGATAAATTCCTTAAAATAAGACATAACTTCATAAAACCCTCTAGCCACGGGGCCGTGTCCAGGTCAACACGCCCCCGTGTCCACCTAAAGATTCCCGTCTGACTTTAAGTCAGAATAAGGACAAAAAGTGTCAGAATCTTGTCTGCACAAGGGGCCGTGTCCAGTCGACATGGGGCCGTGTCCAGCGTGCTGTCGTTTTCTATAAATGCAGCAAGATTCTTGCACTCTTGGACCCATTCCAAAGACAAAAATCCGGTGGGATCTTCACATATACCCTATAAGGTATATTCTATAGAAGGTTCTCAACAACCATCTTGTCTTTTCTACTTTTGTCTATTGCCTTCTTCTTCATTTTCTCTTCACAACCTCCATTAAAACTTGAAATCTCCATGTTTTCAAGCTTTATTGTGATATTTGTTAGGTTTTCATTCAAGGAATCTTGTAAAAAATAAGTTCTACAACACTGTTTTAAGTTAGTTCTGCTTAAAAATGCTTCAAAAGTCAGAAAAATAATTTAAAGCTTCAAGATTCCTTGTTTCAAAAACCTGCAGATAGGTGGCCACGGGGCCGTGCTCAAATAGCACGGGGCCGTAGCTGGAGTACTATTTCATTAATTTGAAATTTCTTTTGGTTTGTTTTCTTAGAATGTCAAGCAGAAATAGCGGGAAGGGTTAAAAGGTTAAAGGGCTTAAAACCCGGGAACTAAGGTGAACAGCAAAAAGAACGTGAACAGTAATAAATCACTTCACTGATTGCTTAAATAACTCTCCCACAGCCGCAAAAGCAAAGCATTTGCACAGGGAGTCCTCTTTTATCCGCAGGTCCAAACGCTTCAACCCCTAAAAGGGTAAGTCCCCCACTGCAAGCCAGATTCACTAGTCAAGTTTCTCCTTTGAGAAACCTCTTTCCCTATAAATGACACTTCATTGAATACATTTCATACATTCTGGATCAGCTCAGATCTCCTTGGATCTCTGATCTTCCTTCTTGTCTCTCAAGAACTTGTTTTACACAAGTCTCTCTTCTTCATTCCAACACATACAATTTACCTGCTCTTGCATCCAAGGCTGAAAATCCTTCGGCCGAGGATCCTAAGTAAAGAGCAAACATAACTAGTGAACCTCTTTCCACGTCTTGCAAACGTGGGGGGACCCCGCGACCTGCGTTAGGCAAACTTCAACCCTTGAAGCCTTTTGCCTAACCGGTCCGATCACTACCTCAGGTCTCATTCTCGTTGTAACAACAGACGATAAATCACAACATGTTGCTGATCGACATTTAAAAGGCGAAACAAATTAATGGCCAATCATTGTCATAATCTAAATTTATTTATACTCTAAAACCTCTAAATACAAATAACAGTCTTTTGAAAATCTGCAACAAAAGGAATACAGTCAACATCTTCTTATATAAAGTCTACCAAACCCAAAACTCTGTTGAAGAGTAAATCTGTAAAAGCAAAGTCTGTTGAATGAAACAACATCTGCTCATAAACACAGAGACGGTTCAAGCAAAGGTCTGCCAAAGAGAACCTCTGCTATGGACTAACAGATGATGCAGTTCAACAGAGAATGTTTAACAGCAGAGCTTTAACAGACCATGATCAACAGATGATATGGTCTGTTGAAGCAAAGCCTGCTCAACAGATTCTAACAGTTTTCCTACTAGCCAATTCATTAAAGTAGTACTCATTCACTAAAAATAATATATAACCCTACTACTTGTCCAAAATATGAATATTAACAATAATATAATAACAATAATATTCAAATTGTAGCAATTACATACAAAATCCATAAGTTTAGATGATTCAAAGTGTAGCCAGTACATACCAAACTTTCAAACACAACAGGTTAAAACAAACATAACTAAAAACCACAAATTTAGTCTTCAAAATAAGTTGTTTTTACTTTTCATTCAGACTTAATCCAGAATCCTTTTCAACCTCTGCTGCTGAAAAGTCTTCTGTAACATCACCAACATCCTTGCAAGAGATCACAAAACAACTAATGAATATTCATTCAACCTGTTATTATATTGCCATAAATAAAGAGTATAGTTATTATTTGCAGAAAGTAACAAAAATTGCCTTTCCATTTCCTTACACTTTACATGTTGTATAACAACCATCACATACTCAAGAGCTGTCATTTTAGAGATGAATTCGTTAAACTACAAAGAATAATTATTCTACATAATACATCGAAAAAACCTTAACCCTACATAGAAACAATATTCATTTAACCATAAACTAAACACTAATTTATGACTAGTTTTCTAGAATCTATAAAATCAAAACAAAAACTTAATGAATAACAACATAAAATCATCCGAAAATTATGACCATCTAACATATTCACCTGAAGAGGGAATAAATTTGTTGATCTCATTTATTACCATGATTCCACATTAGATACAAAGATTGTTAGTCTCATTTATTAGCATTACCCTGATTCCCCTTTTAAATACCAAGAGTCCTGATCTCATTTTTTAAGATCATTCCACAGTAAATATAAACAATAATTTGAATTCATGACTAAACATGTAAACCACCACTTACTCCAACTCTTGAATATCGCTTTTCATACTGTTAGTTTCTTTTCAAGGTCGGCCAACGAATTCAAGACTTCCACACCAAATAACAAATCCAGCAAGATCTACCTGAAGAACATTTAAAGAAAGTATTTTTTTAGCATACAAACCTACAGTTTGTGACAAAAAGAAAAAATCAAAGAATATACATCCTCAATAAATTACCGTACAAAACTCAAGAACATTTATATTACAAACCTACAAAGCATAGAATCAGGAATTCACACATATACTTCTATTTTTAAACACACACAGACATTACATTTTCATCAATGAAGTTGAGATCCATTTTATAACCTTGATTCCATTTTAGGAAGATCCTCGCTCTCATGTGCCACAAATCTTTCCCTGGAACATTTATAATAGAAACCTATAAAGCATAGAAACAGGAATTCACATATATACATCCATAGAATCCTTTATACACGAAGGGAATAACATAAATACACCATACCTGCTCATCAGTGAAGATGAGATCTATTCTACAACATTGATTCCATTTTCGGATGATCCTTGGTCTCATGTGCCACAAATCTTTCCCAGGATTCAAATCCTTAACTGAACTAAAATTGTTAATCTCAATTAACGCTGATTTCTAATTCGGAAATCGGAATGAATTCAAATTTCAAAATACAAAAGCAGAAAACAGGATAGTGGAAATATGAAGAGTGAAATGAGAAAAAAACCTTTATATAAGAAGATGATTGACAGAAGTGAGTGAGTGACATGCATTAATTGCAAATTACGTATTCCCAGACATTTTGAATTTGAAATTACCGGCAACTAAACATCTGCTGAGGTATAGCATCATATGAACCTTCAACCGGTGTTGCTTTTAAACTATGGATGGATATGAGCAGAGGTTTTGGGAGGCGGACTTTTAGATAGATTTTAAATGATTTTATATATTAGGTTTTATGATGCAGTAATAACATAAGAAAAACATTGTTGGACAGTCTCTCTGACTGCTACATCAGCTTTTCTTATGTCACTCAAATTTCTTGTTTTATAAAAGGTACTAGGTGTAGTACCCGTGTAACCACACGTGTAGGTTTAGTAATGATCGAAATCAATTACTAAAAAAACAGATTATAATATATCATTTAAATTTTGATCTTTAATTCTATATCTTTATAAAGTAATGTTCAAGACAGTATGTGTGACCACACGGGTAGTTTTAATAACCATCGAAATAGATTATAATACATCATTTAAATTGTTTGTATTTAATTCATCTTTGATATAGAAACAGTGGATGAGGGCCATCAGATGTTATAACCACTTTCAAGGGGAAAGTCTAATGCAAACAGCTGCTTATGATGAATAGCAGTGGACAGTATTTTGAAAACAGATGTTTGAGCACAACAGTAGTTAGGGGTGAGGAAATGATAATGATTTGAAAGACTATTAAATCAGCAACTGTTTAATGAGATTATGTTGAGTGATTTTGTTGAATGATTTTGTCTTGCGTAAACACAATATCATTTCCAACATCTGTTGATGGTGATCGAAATCACACGGGTAGGTTTAGTAATGATCGAAATCAAATACTAAAAAACAGATTATAATATATCATTTAAATTTTGGTCTTTAGTTCTATATCTTTATAAAGTAATGTTAGAAAAGATTTGTTATATTACTAAGGAATATATTACTAAGGATTTTGTAACACACTTACATATGGAAAGATTTGTTATATTACTAAGGAATAAAGCTTTTAACACACTTCATTTGTAACACACTTACATATGGAAAAATTTTAACTGTCGATATTTTAAACCATTTTACTCAAATTTAGTATATTACATAATTTTATTACAACTCAACCGTAAGCGATAGTTGTTAGCAGCTCATTACACACAATAACTAAACCGAAGAACACATTTTTTTATTAAACAAACATCTTCGGGTGTTACTTTAAAAAAAAAATACATCCCAAAATCGTTCTAGAAAGAATCTAAACCCTCGAAGCACATTCTAGCAAAAAAAAAGTAGTTCTCATCCAGCAAATAAAGATCATTTTCATTAAGAGAACCAGTCTCCGTTGTTCAGCACATACGTAACTCCCAATAAGTATTTTTCCATCAATTTGCTCATCCATGTGAATAGATAGAACTGGAAGTCAAAATAAATAATCACATATAATCACAATTGTTTTATTTACAGTAATAAAGACTCCAATTTTGCCATAGTAATTACACATAACAAAAGTTTTATTCATACCTTGAATCCCTTGACTATGGGCTAACTTGCTAATAAGAGCCGTTTTGCCTGCATCAACTGGACTGTAAAGAAGAACAGATCACCTCTAACTCACTGCCAACCGTACCATTTCAAAACTATTTTTTATTCGAATACAAGTCTTAAAAAAATCACTTGTTTTAACCCAATAGTAGTTTGCACATAGGTATGAGAAATTTATCACATAACTTAAATTCAATTTCAAACATGGATGGAATATCGCTATCTGAAACACCTCGGCATGGATGGAGATAAAAATAAAAATTTAACTTACAATTATTGGTACATAAAAATAAAAATTTAAACCACTTTTTTTCCAAAATAAGGACAAGAAGAAAACATACAAGTTTGCTAATAGATCCAAAGGTAAGTGCCATTTTTCCGGTCCCTGAAATTGTTATAAATAATAAATAAATCAGCATATCGAAGTTTAAAAAAAATAATAAAAGGGTTGGTATACATTTACTTTAACTGCTGTTAAGTGCTGTTAACTGTTGATTAGGTGGCATGGTTTGCTGCTATTAAGTGCTGTTAACTGCTGCTTGTTAACTGCTGTTAGCTGCTGCTCGTTAACTGCTGTTAACTGCTGCTCGTTAATTGCTGTTTACTACTGCTGTTAACTACTGCTCGTTAACTGCTGTTAACTACTGCTCGTTAAATGCTGTTAACTGCTGTTCGTTAACTGCTGTTAAGTGCTGCTCGTTAACTGCTGTTAAGTGATGTTAACTACTGCTCGTTAACTGCTGTTAACTGCTGAATCTCAACCCAGACTTCTTATTCCAAAATCACATGATCTTCACAACCGAAGAAGTAATCTGCCAAAAAAACAAAATTAGTTGGTCTGCTTAATTTGGGTCAGTAAATAGATTGAAATTGTCATAACTTGTTACCTTAAAACAATATGGAATCCAGTTGGCAATATCTTCTTTGTCTGCATAGTAAAAAAAACATATTACAGCAATAGTGCATGTAATATGGAATCCAGTTAGATGGGAAGGGTATATGGGCTAAACTTAAAATAGTGCATGTAATAAACAAATAGTATCTTAACGATATATGATGTTACCAGTGAATAAGTTTGAATATTCTTCTAGAGGAGTGCAGCAGTAATTCCTGTAATGTAAACGCATCAAAATAAAAACACACCCAGAAAGCAAACATATAATTTAAAGAATAAGTATATCAGATTTCATTATCTTTTGGTGTGGATTTGTAATAAACAAAAAATGGAGCCTTAAAATATATAAACTAAATAAATTCTGAAAATCCAATCCAACCATTGAACCGGAGTGCTTAATATGATGTGATTCATTATTTACCTAATTCTGAAAATCCAATCCAACCATTTTGTCAACTTCGATTAAAATTCAGAACCGGATTTCAAAAACAAATTCAAATTTTATCTATGTTTAACCGTTCAAACAGATCTGAAGTGAACTTGCAATGTTCGAAATGATCAAACACTTTGATCGAAAACAGCAAGTTCAATAGAGTTTCAGTTTCGGAAATGAACTAAAAGTTCAATAGAGTTTCAGTTTCGAACACGAAACGATAAATCAATTACTAAAAATATTGAAGATTTCATTGATGAAACTCATACCTTTTAACAAAGATTTTCTCTATCAATGGATATGTAATCGCGTAATAAGAGTAATCTGAAAAAACATTGGGACATCAGTGTCAAACATCATTATAATCGTAAAAGAAAACGGTAAAAGGAGTGATCAACTTTGTTGCACATCGATTCTACTTATTAAACGAATCTGGAACTCATTCTCAGTCATTAAGGAATAAGGATAAACTGCATCCTTAAGGTTGCTTTTTTCTTCATCAAAGTGACTGGTCTGACCTGTATGTAATAGATTATCTATCATTTAAAAACAAAATATATATATCAAACCATCACTTCCTTAGCCAAAACTTGGAATTAATAGTCAAAGGGCAGACTGGAAATTAAGGCTCTTTGAGAAGCTTCTTCATGAATGTAACAACACCGCAATTCACGGTTGTCGATCCGTCGACGCATGCGGTGGTTTCTACTCAGATATAGGGATGAGCGTGGTACCGGTACCAAAAATCTTCAAAACTGGGTACCGGTACCGAAAAAGTATTTGAAGCTAAAAATCGGTATTTTACCAATACCATACCGAATCGGTACGGTACCGAAAATGCCAAAAAGTGGGTGCCGGTAAAGAAAAAATTTGGCACTGGTAACCAGTGTCCCTGCTCAGATCTGCCAACACCGGTAGCAATCGACAACCTTTGGGACCATTGCTATTCTCAACGGTATTAAAAATAAATCCCGAAGCTTTAACTTAAGCGTAACCTGATAACCATTGCTATTCTCCACACAAATAAAGGTAGAAAAGGGTACATAACATGATATAATGCAAGGAGTGGGCAAAAGTTTGTGTAGAATAACAAAGGAACCGTGCATATAAAATATGTTTGTGTAGAATAACACATTGATATAAGCAACAATCTGATTAAGTTTTAGATTTTGATTTTGATATTATTATTTTTTCCTAAAGAAACTTCTTTGACAGTTTGACTGTTGAATTCTATTACCTAATTATTATTTTTAAGCAACTATGATCTCTCAAGCTAGACCCAGAAACAGGCGTATAATTTGCAAACTTGATATGGTCTTGTTCATGAGAAAATAGTTAAATTAAGTGGGATTATAGTGGGCAAAGCTGTTGTTGCAATTCATAAGAAAACGGGTTATGGCCCGAATTACTCACTCATAACAAAACATGTCGAAATTACTTCTATTAAAGGAAGAAAAAAAACTTGCAAGATAAGCAAAGAGGAAGATATCCCTCAGCTAGCATGTAAGAAAGATAAGCTATGAGTATCGTGATAGCAACTTCTCGATCCGTTGAATGCCTAAACTCCATCAGACCGAAAAAGAGTTGGTGTCATCGACAAAGAAGAGTTAGTGTCATCGATAATGTATACGTTTGAACACGCTAGGCGGCTTTTGACCCTTGAATCTTTTTTACCCATTTTATTTTTGTGCATAATTTTCAGATTTTACTTGTTTGACCCATTATCAAGGAAACTAAATAACCAACTTAAGACCTCTAGATACTCTGAATGAAAACGAATGAGTGTTTTAGGTTATTTGAGCATGAGAAGAATAGAATGGTAGAATCTGAAACTTTTTATGTAAACATGTAAAAACGTACCTAATTCCCGGAGACAGTATCCAAGGACCAAACCCAGAACCACCTAATGCAGGACTTCCTCTAGCAAAAAAGCAAATCAACGATACTCTTAACTAACATCAATATAAATAACCTTAAAATGCATTGTAATATTGTATATTACCTTGGTTCTCTAGTCCTGGGACGCTTAGATGAAGATCACCTCTTGAATCTTGATTCTAGAAGGACCCATCTACATATCAAACATGGGGAATAAAACTTTCAATCAACAAACTTATATAAAATAAAATTCAGTTGATCAATCAATAAAAAATTTAAAAGGTGAAAATTTGAACCTTGAACAGGAGATGATCAAGCAGTTCCTGAACATAGGGTAAAAGCCAATCAAACTCTCCAGCTAGCTGTTGCGTACCCTATCGAACTGCCCAGCTAGCTGGTGTGTAATATTGAACCATATTCCTTGTAAAAGGTGGATGACAATCTGCTTCAACTTCAACTGGTGATATATACATAAAATTAAAAAACTCAGTATGTAATGCATAACATTTGCTTTACTATTGAAAGCACAAACAAAATAAAATGGTAATTTTACCTTTGCTCCCTGTTGTGTCGTTGCTGCATGTGAAGACGTGGACTCGTAACATGTCACAACCCCCGATCCCTAAATCCCCGGGAATGGGCGGACGTGATCACAGAGTTTGGTGGTATCAGGTTGTTTAGTCTCGCAGCGGAATTTCATCAGGACCGTAGTTAGGAAATGTTTATCAGAGTAAAACCACCATACTTGATATTAATAAATACATGGGCAAAACCCAAGTTTCTTATTACAATACATTTATAGGGACAACCCCTATTTTATTGAATTTAAAACATCGTTTATTAGGTAACTTTTATAGCCACATTTTCCTAAGCCTTCAGTGCTCTCCAGCTGGCTTTTTCACTAATTGGCTGTTCACATTGTGTTATCTGTAACGTGTTTTAAAAACATTTATCAATCGGAAATACTGGTGAGTGAATCCCAGTTTAATCAAGAAACATTTTTATCAATTAAAACAGTATTGAGAGCGATCACATTGTTTATTTCTACACAATTACTCATTCAGTATTTGCCACTCGACCGGATCTATGGCTATGGTCAAATTACCCATTGGCTAACTCGTCGTCCAATGGTAATGCACTGTCATTCAGACTTACTACTACTCGTAGTAAATTTTGTATACAAAACCCCATAATCCTGGCAGTAATTGAAGAACTACAAAGACTCAATCACAGCTTAATCACATTGTAAAACATTTAAGGTTTGGTAAAACATTACCAAAAACATTAACAAAAAGAGGATAAACTCACATTGCTGCCTTAGGCTTTTCGTAAGGATTTCCTGGGTATAATCTATAATTTATACAAATGTACATTGGTTAGTATCATAACCCTTTGAAATTATTAATAATACCCTCCCCGAGACGGCATTCCAACAACTACGTCGGGCAGAACCACGACAGTTGTTACAGAACCCTAAATCAATCGGGCAGCGTAACTATTATGAAACTGGGGTTATAATACTTACAACGGAGCAGAACCTCGCTAATTAGGGGTATACTACCCAAAATATTATGCCTATACTTTCAGAATTCGAGATTGAGAAGTGTGAATGAGCGACGGAAACTGAAACTGATGCGTTCTATTTATAGTTGTGAAAAAGTGACTTTCAGGCGGCCCGCGTAAGGTAAGGCTAAGCCTTACGCGGCCCGCGTTGACTCTAGTCAACTCAGTAGCTTAGCTGGGTCATCAACTAGGTTCGACACGATTACGACACGTGTCGGCTTCTGGTGCGATCGCGTGTTATGAGTCCGCGCGGCCCGCATTAACTTAATGCAACCTGTTACGCGGCCCGCTTTATCTTAAGAAGTCAGCAAAGTCAAAGTCTGGTTTGATACGGCCCGCGTGAAGTTGAGGTGAGGTCTTATGCGGCCCGCCTCAGCTTACACTTTCAGAATTTTATTTATTTTATATACTATAATATAATTAAGGCTCGGTTTTCACATACGGGGTGTAATATAAGACATATAAGGGTATTTTAAGATATAATGGGGTGTCGGAAAATATTATGAGGGTGTTGGTTTTACCGAGGGTTGTTACATTCTCCCCACATTGTTTAGAGCTCGTCCTCGAGATCTACTGAAATAAATGTGGATATTTCCTTTTCATTTCTGACTCGAGCTCCCATGTGTATTCAGGTCCTCTTTTGGAATCCCACTTCACTTTGACTAGAACTAGTCTCTTATGCTTGAGATTCTTGACTTTCTTATCTTCAATTTGTAGAGAGAGGCCTTTCTACAAACTTGAGTTGTTCATTTACCTCTATATCCTTAAGAGGTACTATCAATGATTCATCAGCCAAACACTTTTTAAGATTTGATACACGAAACACATCATGTATTCCTGCCATTTCCTCTGGCAGTTGTAGCTGATAGGCTATAGGTCCTATTCTTCTGATAATCTTAAAAGGTCTAACATACCTGGGACTTAACTTCCCTCGTTTGATGAATCTTACCACTCCTTTCCAAGGAGAGACTTTCAATAATACTTTATCTCCTACTTGAAATTCCAATGGCTTGCATCGGTTATCAGCATAACTCTTTTGTCGATCACGTGCAACTTTCAGTCGTTCCTTGACTTGAATAATCTTGTCAGTTGTTTCTTGCACTATCTCAGGTCCAGATAATTGTTGTTCCCCAATTTCTGTCCAACAGACTGGGGTTCGACACTTTCTTCCATAAAGTGCTTCGAATGGTGCAGCATTGATACTTGTGTGATAACTATTATTATAAGAAAATTCTATTAAAGGTAAGTGATCGTCCCAATTACCTCCAAAATCAATTACACAAGCTCTAAGCATATCTTCCATTGTCTGAATTGTCCTTTCACTTTGTCCATCTGTTTGAGGATGATAAGCTGTGCTTAACCTTAACTTGGTTCCCATTGCCTTTTGGAAACTTGACCAAAAACGAGATGTAAATCTACTATCCCTATCAGAAACAATTGATAAAGGAATGCCATGTAAAGAAACAATTTCATTTACATACAATTTAGATAATTTTTCCATACTAATTGTTTCCTTCATTGGTAGAAAATGAGCTGACTTAGTTAGTCTATCTACAATCACCCAGATTGTATCATTTCCTTTCCTAGTTTTGGGTAATTTAGTAACAAAATCCATTGTTATTAATTCCCATTTCCAAACTGGCATTTCTAATTGCTGTAATAAACCTGAGGGTTTCTGATGTTCAGCTTTAACTTGTGAGCAAGTTAAACATTTAGAAACATGGGTTGCTATGTCCTTTTTCATTCCTATCCACCAGAAATTTTTCCTTAAATCCTGGTACATTTTATCACTTCCTGGATGCATCGTATACTTAGATTTATGGGCTTCTTCTAATATACGATTACGTAGATTTCCTAATTTAGGTATCCACATTCTCTTTTCATGGAATCTCCATATCCCATCTGTTCCTTGTTTTAATTCCTTTAACATACCTTTTAATTTTTCAGAATCATCCTTGATTACTGATTCTTGTGCTTCTCTTATTTGATCATTTAAATCTACTTGTAGATTTAATTTAAGAGAACGTACCCTTGTTGGCTTTTCATGATACTTTCGGCTTAAAGCATCTGCTACTACATTTGCTTTTCCTTCATGATACTGGATATTACAATCATAATCACTAAGAAATTCCATCCAACGTCTTTGTCTCATATTCAACTCCTTCTGTCCGAAAACATACCTTAAACTCTTATGATCAGTGAATATGGTAAACTTACTACCATAAAGGTAATGTCTCCAAATCTTAAGAGCAAAAATTATAGCTCCTAATTCTAAATCATGGGTTGAATAATTCTCTTCATGATTCTTAAGTTGTCTAGATGCATAAGCTATAACTTTCTGACGTTGCATCAATACACATCCATAACCTAATTTGGAAGCATCACAATAGACTACAAAGTAGATGAAGGCTATCCACAATCTACACAACACACGCAAACAGGAAAAAAAAAAACAAATTCAAAAAAGAACCATAATTATGATCCTAACAGTAGATGATGGAATGGATTTTCTAGTTTAGTTTCCACGCCTATTGGTGAACTTCAACGATTTATACAATCCCTTTAACCGAGTACTGCAAATATCTACAATAATAAAAAATCCACATTAAAAAATCACAAATCCTTGAATTGTAAAGAACAGGTTCGATTAAATTAAACAATAAAGAAACTAAGCAATCAAGAATAGCGATTGGAGACTGTTACTAACCTGTTCGAAAACGACTACCAAACTGCAATTAAACCAAATCGGATGAGAAAAATAGATGAAAACTGTTAAATAAAGAAAAAATTGATATACACAATCGACAAAACCAAACAACCTTAAAACATCAATGTTTAAATTACATGAACAGAAAGATAAAAATTAGAAAATCATTACCAAATCCATTACCGGAAAACCTCTGATCATCTCTGTCATCGGGTTCAAAGCGGAACCAATCTTGATTGACCTACTGGTATCACTGATACCCAAAATCCATTGTATTGTAATAGAAAATCTGACTTAAGAATCCATATTCTCAACAAAAAAAGATGGAGAGGAAGATAATTCTAAGATAAACATCAAATCAAATCGATGAAACAGATCGATGTAAGATAAAATCACCTTGGAGAGAAATAGTTGTAAACCCTAAGGACGTTCAGGAAGATGGATCGGCTTAGAATTGCTTCACAATGATGTGTGAGTCATCTTTGAGAGGAAGATTTATGAGTCAAGTCAATGATGACACTTAAATACACATATGGATAATGCCACTTTTCTGTTTCTATCTTTATTTCTGGAACCTATTTCACATCATAGGGTTACATTACAATCTGATATATAATTGGCGAGTAAGGTCGGGTATGGAACCCGTTCATCAATACCCGTTGTACAAGGTGGATATAGTTTCTTGTCTCAAAGTGTGCACCTCAATATTTTCATTTAAATCCTTTTCTTTTTTAAAAATAAATAAATTCTGCAATCCTATTACACACAGTCCTTAACAAAAATTATACTTACTATTTAGATATATATACTGCTGCATATGAATCGCCATTTATTGAGTTGAATATGTTTCAATTGAAGAATCCTCAACATGGTCCTCTCCTGATATATGCATTTACTGTGACCCTGAAACTTATAATCTGCTGATAACATGCAATTGGCTCAACTTTCACTGTGAAACTTATATATAATCAAATATTTGCAAGTCATATGGTTTTAGTCTTGGTCACTTGAGAATATGAATTGCAATTTGATTTAAGATTTCACTTATTTTTTTCCTTGTATCACGTACACACACGAATAACCTGATTAGACACACATGTAAGTTGTAAGTACCATTATGATGGGTTAGACACACACGGGGAGAGGTACTTGGAGTAGGTGAAACTCATTACCGGCTTACCACACAATTGCCCACATTTGTAATATTAGGCACAATGTCGAAATTGAGTTAGACGCAATGTTATTACAACTTTTAACATACCCGATTTGTCACATAGAGCATTAAACATTTACAAAATGTCGTATTTAAACAAATATATAATAATACCACACTTACATTAAAGTAAGTGCCATAATTAATTATATATTGTGTTATAATTTTAATCCGGCGTAACATATCCATTATCTTATGCGGCAAAAATAAATCTGTTGCACGCAACCAAAAATTGTTGCGCCGACTCAACAGGGTGTGCCATGTGGATGCTTTTGTTTGGCTGAAACAATTTCTTAACTAAAGCCAAGAAAACAATATTTTTCCAAAAGGAAAAAGTCAGGGCTATTTTATCCGAAGAAGAGTTATATCGTTCTGTTGATTGATAGATGTCAATAGATGTCGTTAAATTTGACCTTTAGAAATTAAATCATTAGAAGCCATTTTGTCATGTTAACTTGTGAGGCTACACTCGACATAATGACGTTGAGTTTCATTGACTAAAGGAGACAACATAGGAGGAAAAGCAAACAATGAGATGATGTGAATGCAAGTGCAAAGGGACTCTTTAGGAAGCATACTGCATATGATTAGTCGTTTTATCTACATATAAGAAAACTGTCTTGGTATAAATGGAACAGTGGGACAGTATACAAACATCTGATAAGTTGCATTTTCTAGACATATGTGAGTTGAACCTATCGAAATCATGCACCAATTCTTTTACAAAATGGCAAGGACGATTTGATTTTTTTACTTATTTTTCATTTATCCTGATGTAGGTTATCCTTTTATGAGATTGTTATAGATTATGTTCCTAGGTTTAGGTTTATAATCTCGTGTATTAATAAATATAAGAGTAAACTGCAATTTTACCCCCTGGGGTTTAGGCCAATTGACACTCTGACCCCCTCTACGAAATAATTACAATTTTACCCCCCAACGTTGGTTTATGTCGCACATTTACCCCCCGGCGTCAATTATGTTAACAGATCTGTTAAATTTAATGTGAAATGACTATCTTACCCTTTAATATTACCCCCCAACGTTCTTGTTATGTCGCATAATTACCCCCCACTGGTAAATTACTAAATTGTCCTTTCTTATTACCCCATATACTTTGTGTTAAGAAACAATATTACCCCCTGCAACTTCCAAAACCCTTCCCGCCAAAAAAGTTTGACCACCCAAAGTCAACTACACATGGTAATTAACAAAAAATCTGATTTAAACTTAATAAACACTTGTATTCAAACTTAATAAATACATATACTAGAACAGGTTTGAATACAAACATGTGTAGTTGAACTGGTTTGAAGTTAACCATTGTAATGCTTATGGACATGAAACTGCTGATAAACAAACTAATGCATCATCTGAATCTGATAAACAGGTTTGAAGTTACCAAATGGACATGAAACAGCAGTAGGTTTTATGGTTGCAAATGCACATGAATCCAAATGGACATGCTGCAAATGGACATGAAACTAAATGCTCTAACTGAATCTGCAAATGCACATAAACAAACCAAACCTGTTGTCATAAAACCTGTTGTCATCAACATTTTGATCCATAAAACCTGCTGTCATAAAACCTGCTGAATCTGCAAATGCACTGCACTCCCAAAACCATATCGTAATTACTCAAATGAATAAGCATAACATCAGTGCTAAACCAATTTCCTTGCATAAGCCATTTGAAATTCTCACACAACTGATTACAAGCCATTTTATTGCCATCTGCCACTGTTATATTCAACTCAGGAACATTCTTAATATGGCACTTCATCCTCAAAGCTAACTCCAAATTCAAAAAGTTGTGAGTGGATCCTGAATCTATTAAAATCTAAAGAGGTTTAGTACCAATCGCCCCTATCATCCTCATTGTAGAATAAGAAGGAACACCCATGATTGCATTTAAAGAAATGCATGGATCCTGGTCAAAATCATCTAACCTGCTGCACATTTTGATCCTAACTGCAGTGTAATCTAACATGGTCAAAATCATCTAACATTTTGATCCATTCATCTAACATAAATGGTCAAAATCATCTAACCTGCTGCACATTTTGATCCTAACTGCAGTGTAATCTAACATGGTCAAAATCATCTAACATTTTGATCCATTCATCTAACATAAATGGTCAAAATTATCTAACCTGCTGCACATTTTGGCAAAGCACATCAATCTGCTGATCAAGCTACTAACAACATTGACCTAGATTAGCTAAGTACTTGGTAACCAAGCTAACAACATACCCAAAATCATCATTTTATACAAAATGCATAAAGGATTCCAACAACACCAACATAAGGAACATTCTTCATTTTAGACAAAATGCATGTTTAACCTACATATACATAAAGGCTTCGATTAAGTTAACTTAACCTACATTATTACACAAAAGTTAAATAACTACTAGTCTAAACATCAACTCAACTCTCCGGTGGATAATGGAAGTTGAGGACAGTCCTACCAAACATGGAGACCACCAGGTGGACCACCACTGATGAGCTTGATAGGCTCATCATCAGGTCAACTGTAAAAAAAACACCAAACATCACAAAATTAACATGGAAATTAGATTCAATCAGACTAATTGTTAATACCCTGTTTAACATGAGACTCAATCAGACACAAATCCGACCCTAACCCTCTTTATAACATGATAATAACTAACAGTTACACAAATTCGACCCTGATTAACTAACATTGGGCAATTGTACCTGCCATGTGGCGGATGACGTAGCGGATCAGCCAACAAAGAAGCGGCATTGTAGCTGAAGGTATGAAGGTGGTGTCGCCGGAGGTTGATCGATTTAGCAGGAGTGGAGGATCGGTGGGAAGGTGGGGGGGGGGGGGTAAATGTGCTTTGATATCTTACTTATAGGGTGTTGTATTGAATAAGCTACATAATGATTTGTGGGAAATTACCTTTTTACCCTTTGACCTTTACATTGTTATGTTGACTGTAAACCATAATTGACGCCGGGGGGTAAATGTGCGACATAACACCAACGTTGGGGGTAAAATTGCAATTATTTCGTTAGAGGGGGTCAGAGTGCCAATTGGCCTAAACCCCAGGGGGTAAAATTGTAGTTTACTCTAAATATAATTTTATATACCTAATAATAAAAAATGTTTTAACTTTTTTTTGTGTATTGTACGTGTATTAGCACTAGTACAAAAGTGATCAAACGATGTGGGTAAAAGATATGAGATGCGATTCTAGACCCACATCTTTTGACAATTTAAGCAAAAACTACTTTTTCCCTCTTGGTGTATAAGCTAAAAAATATATTTTTCTTTTTTGGTTCAGTTTCTAGAAAATTTTATTAAAATCTCTTAAAATATTCCCCTTATAAACAAATTATTTAAATATGAAAATAAATTGCACAAAAGACAAAATTAAATTAAAACCAATACAAATTAACAAAAGAATATTAATTACAAAGGTTTCAAACTAACACAAATTACAAAAGTTTTAAACTAACACAAATACATTAATCTCTAAAGATGAAAGTGATACGCAATAACTTCCCGAACCGATGCCGTCATATTTGCAACCCAGTCCAATGTCTTCAATTCATATTTGCAACTGGAACTGTAAAATCACCTAACAAAACATCCTAAATGATCTTCCTAAGTAAGGGGTCTGCCAATAACATCAATCCCTGCTTTTTTGCTTTGGAAGAGTAAGGCGACACAATCTGAATACTGGTATAGCCTTGATTTTCTTGTTCAAGTAGCTTCTCGTAAGTAAACTAAAGAAAAAAAACCCAATATTTCTAATTAACTACGGTGTGCAAACATAATCTAACCAATGTTGAAATTCAATAAAGGATAATCAAAGGGAGCACATAGAACTCTTACCTTGACAAGAGCACTTTGTTCTTCAGAATCAGTTAAAGGAAAGGATGATCTTAAGGTTAGAAATCGAGGATGGAAATAATAAAGAACTGCATCCACAAAAGCCGCATGATCTGATGATTCTTCATACTCAAGATGCTCAAGTTCATAAGGTGGCAACTCAATCTCCTTTATCTTTTCTAACACTATGAACTTCTGCAAGACAAATGGAATGGGAGGAATATACTGTTGGACATCCGGATCATTCCTGTCTCGAGCATAAGAACATGCAGATGCAGCGGAAGTATTTACGAGACTTGCAGACATGTTTATGTATGTATTCAGATCAAGTTGATGCAGAATATACCAGAAAGAACAAGAGAATGAATGTGGACAATTTCGGTATAACAGAAACTGTCTTGATAACTGTGCAGACAGTTATTTGAAATCGTTTTTCCCGCTAATCAACCGCTTATTACATTACATATCATCTAATAATCATTCACTTATCATACGTTACCTACTTATAAGTTTGAGATAAATAATAATAGATAATAAACATAACTAAGTTTAAATATTTCTAACATAACCCCTCTAAACTTGGTTATGTTTATGAGCCTGATTCATGACGCTTCGGTTGGCTTCTTCAACGGCCCATCTTGCTTGGTTGAAGTTGAATCTTTTCCGTCTTTTCATTTGATGCGAGTTATCGTCCCTAATTCCTGCAAAGAACGCAGCTTGTGTTGGTTCAACTTCATGGTGCTCCCCTCCTGCAGCATCGTTGCAGCCCATGTCTTCACTCCTGGTCTTCCTGTGACTTCGCTGAGAGAAGTCAGCATCTTCATTTATTACTTCCTTAACATGCACCATCTTTTGGACCGTTTTGAATTTGTAGTAGTATTCCAGAATGTCTAGATACATTGCATACACGATCCTTATGTAGTCACCATCTTTATATTCCAACCCCAAATCCTTTGCAATAATCAGCCACATATTTTCTGTTGTAACATTTCGATACCCTCCATCCTTATCAACCATCATATATAGACTCAGTAAATCTATTTTCTGTTGATTCATAGTGTAGGGCGGAATTGGTCTATGAGTGATCCCTAAATATTCATTTAGAAACCATTGAATCATCTCTTCGAATTTCTTTTGTAGATCAATTCTATACTTGAACACGTATTCACGATCATCAAGCATATTGATCAGCGCTTTACAGTCATCAAACTCGTGGAATTCTAATGATTTTAAGATCATTAGATTCCAATCAACTTCTGTTTCATCCGAAACATTTAGTGTTTCGAAATACGAATTCAAGTAGTCGTTTTTGAATTCGTCATCTATGCCACACATGTTTTGCAGCCTTTCTTTCTCTTTCATTCCCAGTTCATCCTCTTTCGTTAAACCCGTCACATCATTCCTTGTGTTCATCATCGGAGATGAGAACATGGGAAAAATTTTGCATGTATCACGGGATCGACGAACCGTAAAGCCTTGAAGAGTTAATTGTTCAAGACTTAGAACGTTTCGATCAATGTCCGGCGAGTAGAAAACACTAGGAACGTTCAGTGTTTCGTTTCCCATTTTCATTTCTACTACACCCACTCCTCGGATGAATAAGAAGTTATTCATTCCGGATCTAGTTTCTACCCCCATTATATGTTTTACACGCTTGAAAACATCTATGTTACCTACAAAATGATGATTAAATGTCGGATTGACATACCAGATATCTTTCCATTGCCCACCGTCGGTTCCTGTAACGACCATCTCTTCTCGGCAATGCACTTCCTCATCCTGAGTTCTTATTCCGGTATTAATCGCTTGGCGAATAAGTTGCGACTCTTCATCATTCTCTTTGGTTTTACACGTGTAAATCTGGTGACCAGGCAGATGGCAATAATAACATAATCGTTCACGTCGAGTTCGTCGTTTTCTTTCGTTTTTCTCATCAATGCAATGTTGACAGGGCATTGATGTGGCAGTCGGTTTAATTTCCGCATCAGATCTTGTAGTGGCTCTGATACCACTATGTTGGACATCCGGATCATTCCTGTCTCGAGCATAAGAACATGCAGATGCAGCGGAAGTATTTACGAGACTTGCAGACATGTTTATGTATGTATTCAGATCAAGTTGATGCAGAATATACCAGAAAGAACAAGAGAATGAATGTGGACAATTTCGGTATAACAGAAACTGTCTTGATAACCGAACATATTGCCGGCAACAAGGTTAAATACATATGAGTTTGGCGGTTACATTTGGCGGGTAACTGTGCAGACAGTTATTTGAAATCGTTTTTCCCGCTAATCAACCGCTTATTACATTACATATCATCTAATAATCATTCACTTATCATACGTTACCTACTTATAAGTTTGAGATAAATAATAATAGATAATAAACATAACTAAGTTTAAATATTTCTAACATATACAACTTTGAGTTGGGGTTGTTTTTATATAAGTGTTCACGACAAAGTAATACATAAACGGTTTGATTAAAGAAACGCACCTGATCCGTGCAAATATACAAATTGGAAGCTTTGAACCCATTTTTTTGTCCAAAAAGAGCCTCCTCAACTTCTGGAACCAAGCAGTATCTATAGAGCCATCAGGATAGCATCCCATACATGCTTTCGAATGGGGTAACAACTGCCTTACCCCAACCCAACCATAGTCGTCATTACAAGACATCATGAGATCAACTGCTCACTTGTCTTGAATTCTCCTCTTTGTGAATGATCTTTCTGTATCTGCATTGTTTGCAAACAAAAGACATCATGAGATCAATTCTCTTAGACAGGGCAACAAAGAAGACTAAAAATGCAGTATCGCATTACAATGGAGTTGAATGCAATGCCTAACATTACTCTTCTATGGTTCGATATAATTTTAATAATTCCTAAAGATCTTCTACATAGCAACAGCGTGATAAAGACAACTAAATGATGTTATGTTACTTCAATAAAATTGGTAGTCCTTTCTTCAATTGGTCATGGAGGAGTTCTGCTACACAACAAAACCGAAACTAGAGTGCAGCAGTAGTCATGAACCTATGTGACGGTTAAAGCTTTTCACCCGTTCGTTTAGTCTCTACACTTGTTTCAACTTTCAATGCGCATACATTTGCAACTATCAGATCAACCTTGGTGTGCTATATCATCAATTAATCAAGTCACTAGAGTAATGTTTCTCAAATCAAAAGGTGAAAATGCTAAATATCTCAACAACATATTCTACATCTAACTAACTATATGAGTTATTCTGGTTAGAATCTATACACAGATCTACAACAAAATCAGCCTGAAAACATAACAACATATTCAAAATTAGTGGATGTGGATGGATGGGGAAACCATACCCCATAGTCTAAGTTTTAATCTTGAATAATCCATATACTTTTAAGACAACCAACACTTCAAATATTTATCCTAATTTCTCTCCACTTTTACTTTTGGGTAAATTACTTTTTGAATCCCTGTGTTTTAGGGTTTTAACCACTTAAGTCCAAAATCAAAATGTTTAACGCCCTGAGTCCCTATAGCCACTTTTCTTAACCATTTAAGTCCAAATTTCTAACTCCATCCACCAAATCTGTTAACTACGAGGGCAATTTAGTCATTTAGACACAAAGTACAACTCTAATATGCACAAGAGTATAATATAAGTCTTTGATGCATAATAATTTTAATATTATATAAAATCAATTTCACAAACTGCACACACCCTCTCTCTTTAGACATCCTACCACCACCCTCCACTACCACACCACCACCACCTCCACTGCCGCATCATCCCCACCACCACCACCACCATCCCACTTGAAACTGAGGATAAAAACTCAGCGATGACAGAAACAGAAAGAGAAGCAATGAACAAAACCAAAGAGAGATTTGAATCAGTAAAAGTTGCTTCTATCTCTGCCATCGTCGGCACTTTGGCTGGCTTACCTATTTTTATCTCAGGCAGCCAATACTTCCCGGTTAATACTCCCTTCAGCAATTACACTCATCAGCTGTGCCTTTTTTGGTGTCACCTTCCGCTATGCTGTTAGCCATGATTTAGATAATTTTCAGCTCAAAACCGGAAACCGGAACTTCTGGTGCTTTTGTGTTTGTCAAAGGTATAAACAGATTCTACTTCTGGTTATCGTATAACCGCTCCACTGGTTCGCCTCATCTCCACTGTGACCTCCGATCTCAACCGGCGGTGATGAAGACGAACACGATGACGTCACGAACAAGTCCTTTAACTTTCTCCTCGAACCGTTTCTTTCTCATCCTCCGATGACGAATCAACATCGCTTCCTCTCCAATCTACGTACTCGTCAGTCGGACGCAACCGGCGGCTGAGGTTGAGGTGTAGCTAACATTTTGAATTTGTGTAGTGTGGCCATTGATGTAGATCGATAGAGATAAGGAGAGAGAGATGTATAAGAGAGAGAGAGAAATATAAATAAATTAGTTTTTTTATTTTTTAATTATAGGGGTAATTTGGTCATTTAACAAACTTAACAGAAATCTAAATGCGTTAGAAATTTGGACTCAAATAGTTAAGAAAAGTGGCTATAGGGACTCAGGGCATTAAACATTTTGATTTTGGACTAAAGTGGTTAAAACCACTAAAACACAGGAACTCAAAAAGTAATTTACCCTTTACTTTTTTTACAGCTTTTCATCCATCGGTTCCATTACCTTCAGTGATCCCTAATTTAGTGATGGTTAAAAATTGAAACTATTGGTGCTATTTCACTTAGGGGTGTTCATCGAATCGAATATCGAATTTTCGAATTATTCGAATAATTTTTATTTTTCCTTGAATTCGTATTCGATTCGAATTCGATTAAAACCTACCGAATTCGATTCGAATTCGTATTCGAATAAAACACCCAATTCGTATTCGATTAAAAATTCGAATTCGAATAAATTCGATTTAATTCAGATTCTTTATAAACATGTAAAAAACTTTCAAAATGAAACATAAATTTTAAAGCAGCCATAAAGCACGATATCACCTTAAAAAGCTCTAAATAAAGTACCACAAGTCTAAAATTCAAAACGAGAAGTCGGGAATAACCATTCCACATTACAAGTTAATATTTTTACGTTTAGAAATCTATTGATAGATTTGTTACTTAGGTTTTAGTAATGTGCCATGTAGTGGGTTTGGTAATGGGTAATTTTAATACTTGGAAAAAAGTTTGAAAATAATTTATAGTATAGCCTAATAAAAGTTATATATGTATTATATAAAAATAATAAATAAAAATGCATAATTTTTATTCGAATTCCGAATCGAATCGAATTTGAAATTATAAATCCGTATTCGATTCGTATTCAATTTACTTGACTCGAATTGAATCGAATTCGAATTCGAATTCTTATAATCGAAACAAATTCTTCATAATCGAATCGAATTTTAACGAATTTCGAATTTTTCGAATTCGAAACGAATTCTGGACACCCCTAATTTCACTTCAGATTGCTTTAATTTTCTTGCATTCTGGAATTTGTAAATTTGCTTAGATCGTTCATGAAAGTGTGATAAGTGATTTTACTTTACTTTATGCAATGGATAATGTAAAATATGGGCTCAACTTTCACTTAGGTTTTGACTGTGTGATTTTACTTTACTTTTAATAACCACGGCTGTTTAAAAAGGCCGCGGCCCGAAGTCGATCGAAGAAAGCTCAAGGGGGCTGTTATGAAAAATATTTATTTATCATTTCTTGCAACCAAGTTTTTATCCAAAATCCATTTATCAGTAGGCTTTGACCAGATTTTATTATCACATGACCCTCTTTTACACTTCATCGGCTCAATTTTGAAGTATTGTCCTAAACTTATTTTTGGACCTTGTAGTAGAACATTGGCGGACCCAGAAATTTTTTCTGGGGGTGTGGAAAAATTTTAAGGGTTGTATGTCTCTGGGTACACAATAACTTTTTTTCCAGTTCGTGCAGGTTTGATCAGGTCGGTCGGGTCATATTTAAAAAAAAGATAATCGTACATTCAAACTAAAATTCATATAATCAACAAAAGCATGTCAAACATGATTATACTCGAATAATGAAAATACTATGTAAAGTCGTTCCCTACAGGTTTTCATTCTCTCTGAAATCTATCCAAAACATCGTCTAGAGAGATATTTCTAATCAAGTCTTTTGTTTGTATAACAAATATAACTATTGCTTAAATTTTCATCACCAATCTGATTACGCAAGTCCAACATCACACGTACTTTATTGCCGAAAAGCATCAAACAAATTTATGCTTCATAAACAAAAAATCATGCATTCATACTTCAATTTCAAATTTCAAATTTAATTAATACTTCAAATTTAAGTTTAACTAGTAATAAGGCCGCGCGCGTTGCGGCGCGGGCACATCGCAAATATTGATACGTTGTTGGTACATTTTATGTGGACGCGACTCGACTCGGTTCGATTCGGTTCGGGTCGACTCGGTTAGGTCCGGCTCCAGCCCGAAGACACGACATTCCTCAGTCGTGCGCCCCAGAGTTCGACACGCGAAGCACGGAGCGCCTCAAGCAAAGTCCCGTTTACACATCATCATGACATCATCATGATGATGTCATGATGATGTCACAACTTTGTCTTATGCATAAATTGGTGATATATTTACAACAGAAACATCACCGGGCCTTAACTTCACATGTGGGCTGAATCTTGAAGTGGGCTTTTGTCTTGGATTGGGCTTCTACAACAATCGACAAAACAAGATTGATTCAAATTGTAAACGACGAAACAGATAGTGTTTCGTCGACTATGTGTGTTTCGCCGAGAGTTATTTTAGTTTCGTCATGTTCAGTCTGTGTTTAGTATAAATACCCTCATTTGTTTCTGTGTGAAATAGATGAGAGACCGAGAGACTTAGTGAAAGTCTGGAAAAACATTGTTTGTATATGTTTGTGGGTGTACTCATCCCTAATCAATAGATATTGAATCTTTGGTTATCCGTGTTGTTTTACACTTTGTTTGGTTTGCACCGTCATGGGGATTCCGCACTCGTTACCGTGTTCGTGATAAACAAGGATAGGTTTACGTTATCGATCCACCGGAAAAACGGACCTACAATTGGTATCAGAGCTTTGGCTCTAATCCTTGTTTAAAATCAAACTTGTTTGGTTTTTATCAAGTTTTTGTGTGTGTTTTTCTGAAAATTTGTTCTTGAAAAATCTTATTTCTGAAAAATATTCATAAAATCTGTTTGATTGTTGTTATTTGCAAAAAGTTTTATTAAAAACCTTGTTAAGTTGTTTGTTTACGTGTTATACCGGGTTTTTAGTGAAAGTTTTAAGCATTTTCGTGTTTCGGAAAATTATTGTGACCGGAAAATTAAAAAATTCTGGGCTTGTTCTTCATCATATTCAAACTGTTCTTGAAAGAATTATGTGTGTTTGATCTGAATTTTAGTTTGATTTAAAGTGTGTATGGAATATAAAATATTAAGTTGACTATTTGTGTATTGTTGATGATGTTTTGTTGAATATAGGAAGTCTCGAATACAACAAAGTCTGGTTTGAAAATTGTGGCCTTGTGTCATAAAAGGATAAGGATTATTTGAAAATATCTCAACAACTAAAAGCAAAATCTTTGAAGATATTATTTGAAAAAGCATGTTAAGTTGAAATTGTTGTCAACTTGTCAGAAGATATTATTTGAAAATATCTTAACATCTTATCCCAAAACAACATTGTTTCGTCAACCAGAAATAAGAATCCTGTTTCGCCATATCACAAGTCGGTCAACATCCAAGCTCAAACAGTCAAACATTTCAGCCCCTTATTTAAATCAAAATTCCATATCACAGTTTCGCCGAGCATCATACTCACCTTTCAGTTTCGTCGTATATTATTCAACCAGCTACTTTCGTCGCCAACAGCAAACAAATTCTGTTTCGTCGATAGGGTCTCAACCTGTTTCGTAATTGTCATTATTAGGATTCTGTTTCGTCGAAGGTTATTAAGATCAGTTTCGCCAATATCAACATACAACAACTGTTTCGTCGACAACAAGAATCAATTCTGTTTCGTCGACAAGGTTACACTTCTGTTTCGTTGACCAGTTTACAGTTCTGTTTCGTCAACAAGGTTTCATTTCTGTTTCGTCGACACATCAAAGCATAATCAGTTTCGTCAACCTGAACATAATTCGGTTTCGTCGAGTGGTCAACATCACAACTGTTTCGTCGATACTTGTATTATTTTAAACAGAAGACTTGCAATAGTGTGATAACAGTCTGTTTCAAGTGTGTGACCAGTTTTTTTTTTTTTTTTTTTTTGTGTGAAATGTATTCTGGAGGAGGTTTTATCCCGTTAGCTAGTTCCAGTTCAGCTCAGGCTTATTCTGGAGGAGGTTTTATCCCGTCAGCTAGTTCCAGTTCAGCTCAGGCTTATTCTGGAGGAGGTTTTATCCCGTTAGCTAGTTCCAGTTCAGCTCAGGCTTATTCTGGAGGAGGTTTTGACCCGTCAGCTAGTCTTCGGCAACCAAAGTTACAAACGGCGTTTGTATCAAATACAAACTCTTCTCCGTTTCCGCAATCAGCTCCACCTCCGGTCTTCGATCCAAGTGCCTATCAACTTCCAGCGCATTTGAGTGCTCAAGCTCAGCCTTATTCTGGAGGAGGTTTTATTCCTTATACACCTCCAGTTGCCAGTACTCAAGCTCAGCCTTATTCTGGAGGAGGTTTTATTCCTTATACACCTCCAGTTGTCACTACTCAACCTCAAGATTCCACAACACAACCTCAATTCGATCCAAGTGTCGATTGTGGTCCGGCCATACAGTTGGGAAACAGTGATCAAACAAGAACTGCGTTTTATGCTGAAATTGTCAAGAATGTTAGCGATGGTGAATCTTCAGGAAGTTATTACAGTTCAGAATCGGACGTCAAGGAGGGAATGGATTCTGAAGCTGATAATTTGTCGAATGATGCTAACGAGAAATCTGACTTGATCAAGAAAGCTGATGCGACTTCAAAAGAAATGGAGAAGATTCTCACTGAAGATGGATCTTTCTCTTCTCAGACTGCCTTTATGGCAAATGTCTCAGCTTCTACAAGTCAGGTAAAATCTGAAATTCTTATCAACTGTAGAGATTGTGAGTATATGAAAAATGAATTTGACAGAATAAAACTTGAATGTGATACGATTCATATTCACAATCAGAGTTTAGTTGTTGAAATGGCTAAGTGCAAAGAAGCTAATATGGCTCTAGTTAGACATGAAAAAGAATTTAAATCTATGATTGAGACTCTAAAGAAAAATGTTTCCGAAGTGACAAAAACTGTTTATCATAAACAAGTTAGTATAAACGATTACATTAACATTGTTGAGGAAACTAAAAAGGAATTAGCCATTGTAAAATGCGAGCATGATGCAATCAAGCAAAAGTTGGAGAGTTATTCTAACTCCCGATTTGTGCTCGATCACATTATTGATGTTCAACAACTAAAGGGAAACAAGAAAGGTGTTGGGTATGAGAAGTGTCCGCCCCCTTTGAGACATAATTATGCTTATATGCCTGATGAAGAAGAAATGCCACGGTTTGAATCCAGTGTGCCTCTTAATTATGAAGAAGTTACTACTGGCCTAGGGTTCAAATCGGAAAATTCTCCAAGGACAACTTCTGAGCATAAAGATTCAACATCTACGAAACAAGGTCCTCCAACCATTGAGGACTATGATTCGTCCGATGATGAACTAGATGTGAGTGATGAGGATAAATCTCTTGAGAAGAACAAAGGAGTAGAAGTGCCTTTTGAGAATCACATTCTGTGTGATCCTCCTACTCCTGTTGTGCAATCAACTGATGCGAAACAAGAGATAGATCCTATCACTAAAACAGTGTCTACTGTTAAAAGTGATAACGTGTTGTACACTTTAGTTGGTGATGACAAAATTTATTCAAACACAGCTTTTCCAATTAAAAATGTCAATCAATCTTTGATTGATAAAGTGTTTGAAGATACTACCAGTAAGTTTTTGGAAAAGGGGATCCCGAGAGTTTCAGTAACTCAGTGTAATCCGATTCCAAAAGCTGAAGTTAGAAGAAAATTTGGAAATCAAATATCACCAACGAAGCAACAACCTGTCGCTTTTAAGGGTAAACAACAACAACGAGCTCAAAAGCCTAAGGTTACACAACCAAAGGCTGAAACAAAAGGAGCTCGTCACAAGAAGAAAGCAAAAGACGTGAAGTTTGTGGCGTCCAAAGGTACTGATAAAGTGGAGACTTTTGAAAATAAGTCAAATACCGATTTTGTTCAAAAAGTCAACATTTTGAAACGTAATAGTAATAACAATTACACTCAACACACAAATGGGTGTGAAGCTAGTACCTCTGGGTCTACAACTTCAACGTCAGGTCGTCGATCAAATTCTCCTAAGTTTGTTGAAAGGAGAACTTGTTTCAAATGTGGGAAGTTTGGGCATATCATTAAAGACTGCACAAACTCGCCCAAACCAAATTTTGTAGAAAGAGCACCACCTGAAAAGGTTCACCCACAACGTCGTCCTGTTTCACCAAAACAAGGATAGGTTTACGTTATCGATCCACCGGAAAAACGGAAGTTTAACGAGCTCCACTTGTAGGTCCCGAAATCTGAGGATCGATTACGAACCGAATCACTTGTTTATAGTAAACACGGTTACGTGTGCGGAATCCACGTAACTATGCCAAATCAAACATATAAAGCAATAATAACAACGGATTAATCAATGATACACACTCGATTGATTAATGGGATGAGAAACCGATTACAACTGATACAAACACAGTTCAGACAGAATTTCGGCAGAGTTTTGTTACTATGGTCAATATCTCATCTCTGAGTTCAAATGAACACAAGAGGTTGTTTATATAGTCCCTGGCCACTGATATCGACGAAACACACAAAGTGTTTGACGAATCTGAACATGGGCCAGACATTGGGCCTGGAACAGCCCAATACATGACGAATCAAGGTCTGATTCGTCATGACCTTCAAACGAAACAGAATCTTGAACACTGTTCTGATTCGCCATGAAGTGTTCCGACGAAACAGATCTGTTTCGTCGAGGACTGCAACTGTTGTGGTTGTTCCTGTTAACAGACAGCAACAAACAGCAACATATATAAACATAGTAATAACAAAACTACCCTTTAATGCAACATGCATTGTTCATAATACATTACATAACAAAAGAGACAAATAAGTTGTACACAAGTAGATAGGAGGATATCTGACTTGGTCAACATAACATACAGACTCGATAATTAATAAAAGACCATTCAAAATACATCGTTAAACAAGACTAGTTACAGACACTAAAAATGCATCAACAAACTCCCCCTTGTCTGTTACTCGTCTTTGGTCTTCTAATCTTCCATCAGTGTTGTTCGGACCACGTACTGCCCGAATGAATACCCCTGTAGTAGCAAAAACACGCTACTCGCTGAAACTTTAACGTTTGTCTTGCATCTTGATCTTCATAGAAAATATCATGACGATATAATCTGCCAATATCAGCTTCAGACATGTTGACGATCCACATTGGATCCAACATCCGGTAATTAGCACGACCATCTCGAAACACAATTACAGCTTCATGAGTATCCGAGTCGTAGCACCACAATGCCATGTCTTCAAGAAAATCCTGCTTCATAGGCATCAATGGGATTTTATCTACAACCCTCGGAGGCTGATACACAAGTTTATATCTGCAAGTGTTGGTGTCCGGATCAAGAGTAAACTTGATTATGGCGTTTTTCTGACATAATCTCCTCTTCAGTTTTGTTTTCTTTCTTTATTGCCTTCTTTCGTTTTCCTTTTTCTTGCTGTGCTTTCGGAGCCATCTGTACATGAAAATGTCCAGAATAAGTCACAATTTATATAACATAGCATTTAGACATGTATGAATACACTTTCATGTATTCACATAACAGATAACCTATTTAAACATGTCTACTGTGAACAAACAGCAACATCAGAAAAACTGCTAAGGCATTTACGACGAAACAGAGGATCAACGACGAAACAGAACTTTGAACGACGAAACAGAGGGTTGACCATTGACTGGTTTGATTCGTCGACTTTTTGATTCGTCGAGTCTAATTCGTTCCTATTCTGATTCGTCATCTGATTCGTCGTCTGATTCGTCGAATGTTTGATTCGCCAAAATTAGGGCTAATTTTGATTCGTCAATTTGGGGGTTTTCTCAGTTTCGCCGTATTGGGTTTAAACAAACATCAGATTTAAACACAAACACATTCAATCATCTTTGTTTATACCCAAACCATTTATAAACACCCATAAATGATTTCCGAACACAAACCCTTGTAAAAACAGTTAATACCATTATCAAATACAAAGCCCTGTTTTTGTTATAAAAACCCACTAACAAATCAAAGAAAATCAAACATTGATAAACCTAAATCTATCAGATTAAGAAGTAAAACACAAGAACATGCAACAACAACACATATATAATCAAAGAAAACAAGGTTTCAAAGGGTTTCGGATGAAAAACCGAACGGTTCAAAGTGTTCGGAATGTGAATCAGAACATGTTTCTACCTTTGAAGTTTGTAAAATTTTGATTAAAAACTGATGTTTTGTGCGATTTGGAAGAGAAACCGTAGGTTTGGTTTTTGGTTGTGTGAAGAAGAAGATAACTGATGTTTTGAAAAAGTGAACAAGTGGGACCTATATATACACTGCCTTGTCTTGACGAATCAGAGGATTCGACGAAACTGAAATGGGCCCGGCGAAACAGAAACTTGGGCTTGAACTTGGGCCTAAACTTTAGCCCATGACGAAACAGATTTGGGCTCCTGTGATTCGTCGTCTGTTATGACGAATCAGATTTGATTCGCCAACTATAGTCTGATTCGTCGACTATGTTCTGATTCGTCGACACTTGTGATTCGTCGACAAGTCTGTTTCACCAACAGATTTTTCAAAACAGTAACACCCAGGCTGGAAATATTTTGCAGTCAAAACAGTAACATAGGCTGGAAATATTTTGCAGTCAAAACAGTAACACAGGCTGGAAATATTTTGCAGTCAAAACAGATTATGAACACAATTCCATTCAGTTTGAATTTTCAAAAGTAAGAACGTTTTTATGAAGAAGGTTTCAGGCTTCCGGTAGAAAACACCAAGCAACAACTTCGGCTTAATCAAAAACGAACTTTTCACAAATATACTAAAAACAAATTTAAAGTAAGGTAAACTAAATGAAAATGCGGAAAACTGTTAAAAACACTAAATAACTGTACAAGTGCAATCTTTTTGCGAATCTCAAGGACAAGGAATCATACCAGCTTACGGTCTTAGTCAACATGATTTTGATTTCTGTTTAAAGCTCGGATAAGTATACTACCTCGATTATCGGTATTGTGGTCCACATAAGCTCAAACTGATCAGACATAATCATAATTTAAGAGATACGATTAACGGTAAGGATTATACTTACAAGTCGATGTAAATCCACTCACGACACATTCCCGTATCAAGGCATGCACGAGAATTCATCTTACCGGTGAGTATACCGATTATCATCTGTTTGACCGTATAAAAATGTGAGAGACTCACTTATTTTGATTGAAAACAAGCCCTATGTGATAAAATCACTTATTGATGAGGAACTTGATTTTCAGATGCATGAGGGCACAGGAGCAAGTCCGTGAACAGGTCAGTACTTTCGTACAGCAGAGAGACGAACTTGACTCCCGCAAAGAATCTGTGATATAAAATCACTTATTTTGTTTGGACATGTGATTGTTGATCACTTATTGAGGTCGTATGCAGTATGTACACGTATGTATAGTATCATGGAAGATCTTAGACTTCGTCTCCGTTATTTTTACGGTTTGATACAACCATGATACCCAGATGATAAGCAGCATAAAGACCGAATATTTCAGATCTCGGCAATCTCTCAAACGAGATTTCGGTACTAAGACCATATGCCAATGAGCAGTTCCCACCTGACTTGAAGTCTGTTAGGTTTGTATCATCCTGCACATTTTAGTCTGATTGTGAGCCTACCGATACATCGTTAGTAGAGATACTTATCATTTTTCTTTTTATTTTGCATTTTGAGCACATTGACCGACCACACCAGTGAATTTCATCATTTTCCTTTATCCAAGAAACTCATTTTTGGTTTTTCTATTGTTTTTGAATTGAATTTTTTTTTTTTTCAAACGAAACGACAGAAAGTAAAGACATCTTTTTGGATTTTGAACTTTTGCAATGTTTTTGTATTTTCTTGAAATATCTCCCCCTAAAATTCGCAAAGTTTACGAAAACTAAAATCTTTTTGAATTTTCAAAGTTTATAAAGAAAAATATTTACAAAAACGATCAGCCAAAGAAGTTTACTCGGGTATCACCTTAATGCCATTGACCAAAAGAAGATAATCAAAACGTGATTTATCAAAAGCTTTTGTAAACAGGTCTTGATTATCTTCTTTTGGTCAATGGCATTAAGGTGATACCCGAGTAAACTTCTTTGGCTGATCATTTTTGTAAATATTTTCTTTATAAACTTTGAAAATTCAAAAAGATTTTAGTTTTCGTAAACTTTGCGAATTTTAGGGGGAGATATTTCAAGAAAATACAAAAACATTGCAAAAGTTCAAAATCCAAAAAGATGTCTTTACTTTCTGTCGTTTCGTTTGAAAAATTAAAAAAAAAAAAAAAAAAATTCAATTCAAAAACAATAGAAAAACCAAAAATGAGTTTCTTGGATAAAGGAAAATGATGAAATTCACTGGTGTGGTCGGTCAATGTGCTCAAAATGCAAAATAAAAAGAAAAATGATAAGTATCTCTACTAACGATGTATCGGTAGGCTCACAATCAGACTAAAATGTGCAGGATGATACAAACCTAACAGACTTCAAGTCAGGTGGGAACTGCTCATTGGCATATGGTCTTAGTACCGAAATCTCGTTTGAGAGATTGCCGAGATCTGAAATATTCGGTCTTTATGCTGCTTATCATCTGGGTATCATGGTTGTATCAAACCGTAAAAATAACGGAGACGAAGTCTAGATCTTCCATGATACTATACATACGTGTACATACTGCATTCGACCTCAATAAGTGATCAACAATCACATGTCCAAACAAAATAAGTGATTTTATATCACAGATTCTTTGCGGGAGTCAAGTTCGTCTCTCTGCTGTACGAAAGTACTGACCTGTTCACGGACTTGCTCCTGTGCCCTCATGCATCTGAAAATCAAGTTCCTCATCAATAAGTGATTCTATCACATAGGGCTTGTTTTCAAATCAAATAAATGAGTTTCTCACATTTTTATACGGTCAAACAGATGATAATCGGTATACTCACCGGTAAGATGAACTCTCGTGCATACCTTGATACGGGAATGTGTCGTGTGTGGATGAACACCGGTCGGTAAGTATAAATCATACCTTAACGTATCCCCTCGCCATGATTACATCTGATAAGTTGAGCTTATGTGGACAACAATACCGATAATTGTTATAGGATGCTTATCTAATGTTAACTAATTGAACAAAAAGAGCGTTTTGGCGTGACCGTACACTGATATGATTCTCTTACCCTCGAAACTCGCAAAAATATATGTTTGTAAATATTTATTTACTGCTTTCAGTTTCTGCATCTTTGTATATATTTATTTATTGCTTTCTGTCTTTACTTTTGAAAAATGAAAATTCCAAAAAGATTTTAGGTGTGTTTTAATATAAACTTTATAAAATCCAAAAAGATTTTGCTTCTAGTTTATTTTTGATTGACTGATGTTGGAACTCAAGTCTATCCTACCCAAAATCCTGATCGTAAGCCGGAAAACAATTGCACCTTCATAAAAAGTCGAAGTTAACAAGTTTTGAAAGTTAATGAATTAAAATTGATCATTTTCTATACTTTCAAACTGTTGTCGGTCGGTGTTTGATTGAGATTTGATCTCATATGTGTCGTTTGTTTAATTTGTCTATATTCCAAGCGGTTGTTCTCATTACGTGTTTAGCTTTCTTGTATGTGCAGATGCGACATCAGAATCAGCTAAAGGCGAAGAGAACGTGTCAGATGACAAGCCGTAAAGTGAAGACACGACGTTGATGCAATCAGAAGATCAAGATGATTGGATTGCAGTTGATCACTCATCAACACCACAAGGATCTGAAGATTTGACAAGTCAAAAGATTCACAGGCATAACTCAATGGAGAGTTCAATCTAAGGGGGAGTTTGTTAACACACTACCTAAATGAAAAGGGAGTTTGTTGATACACTTTCTACTTACGACGCGTGAAGACTTTGAAGAACCTCACGAGTAGCGTCCAAGGGGGAGTTTGTTGGTACATTTTATGTGGACGCGACTCGACTCGACTCGGTTCGATTCGGTTCGGGTCGACTCGGTTAGGTCCGGCTCCAGCCCGAAGACACGACATTCCTCAGTCGTGCGCCCCAGAGTTCGACACGCGAAGCACGGAGCGCCGCAAGCAAAGTCCCGTTTACACATCATCATGACATCATCATGATGATGTCATGATGATGTCACAACTTTGTCTTATGCATAAATTGGTGATATATTTACAACAGAAACATCACCGGGCCTTAACTTCACATGTGGGCTGAATCTTGAAGTGGGCTTTTGTCTTGGATTGGGCTTCTACAACAATCGACAAAACAAGATTGATTCAAATTGTAAACGACGAAACAGATAGTGTTTCGTCGACTATGTGTGTTTCGCCGAGAGTTATTTTAGTTTCGTCATGTTCAGTCTGTGTTTAGTATAAATACCCTCATTTGTTTCTGTGTGAAATAGATGAGAGACCGAGAGACTTAGTGAAAGTCTGCAAAAACATTGTTTGTATATGTTTGTGGGTGTACTCATCCCTAATCAATAGATATTGAATCTTTGGTTATCCGTGTTGTTTTACACTTTGTTTGGTTTGCACCGTCATGGGGATTCCGCACCCGTTACCGTGTTCGTGATAAACAAGGATAGGTTTACGTTATCGATCCACCGGAAAAACGGACCTACATACGTACATAAAAATATGAACATAAAAAATGTTTTTTTAAAGTAAAAGAATGATAGAGATAAACAAAAGAATCTAACAAACAAAAGTTACCGATGAAAAATTAAATAGTAAAAAGGTAGGGGTTAAAAACGACAAATGCCAAAGTAGAGAGGTAGTAGAAACATAGAAGCGACTAAAATGGACAACTCCAAAAATGAAAGGGCCAACCAAAGCCGGTGGAAACCCCACAGACTTTGGTTTTTAAGATATACAAGTTCAAATACTTACAAGTATAAAGTTAGGTAAAATTTTGATGTAAAAAATATTGATAAGAATATCTAGAAAAATATTAGGTTAAACAAATAATAAGAAAATATAAAATAAATATATTCAAGTTAAATAATAATAATAAAATATAATTAATTAATTAATTAATTTTAATAAATCAAATATGGAACAACCCATATGTGAAGTCATGATCCATACATAAAGAATGTGATTTACGTTATTGTTTTAGAGAAAAAGTAAAGTTTTGAGGAAGTTAAGAATGTGGGGTATGGTGGGGCTTGGGTTGGGGGTATGCAATGGCGAAGCTTGAAATTTTTTACAGGGGGTCGAAAACGTATATACCAAAAAATTTCTATAGAACCTGGGGGTCGAAAACATATATACCCAAAAATTTCTATACGAAAACTACATATATAACACTATTGGGCGAAAAGTTCGGGGGGTCGGACGCCCCTCCCGGCCCCTTCAAAGCATCGCCCCTGGGGGCATGAGTTGACACGTGGAGTTGGAGTCCCTCTACTGGTGAGTGACGTGTCCGTGGGGTATGGCGGGGCTTGGGTTAGGGGCGTGGCTTGGCAGTTTATTAAAAAAAAATGCAAACACCCGCTATGACATGGCGGTGGACAGCGAATAGGAGGCCGCCACATCGGATCTCAAGCCTGCCCCACGCCCGGCTTCAAACCCAAGCCCCACGCCCACACGGGGTGGTGGCTTAGACGTTTTCCCCCAACTCACGCCCCATACCCCATAGTCTGACGGGGTTAGTTAAAGGAAATAATAGCAAAAGCAAAAAGGAAAAACAATGATACCAATAACACTTAAAAGGAGTGGGGGAGGGGTCGAACCCCTGACATTTTGTTTACAGTTTTGAGAACGAACCACCATACCAGTTTAGTATTTTAATTTCTATGGTGCCAAACATTTGTATATATACAATAAGCAGTGGCATGAGAGGCTCCGACTTTCTCTTTTAAGTTGTTAAGAATTTGTTTGCTGTAATGAAATAAAATATAACATTTTATATTAAATTGGTACTAATATTATGATACTTTATTTATTACAATGAATTTTAATGTTTATGTATATGTTCCTCTGTTAGGCTGAGGGTGTGGGGGCGCCACCCCCGCCACCTCAGCCAATATAGCGCCCATATGGGCTCTATCACCACACCCTCCAAGTGAAGAGGGGGGCACCATACCTTCATCGCCACCATGGTAACGCCAAATTTGAAGGTTTCAGGTGGGGCCCACAACATGTCAACCAATCAAAATTTTTTTTTAGTTTTCTTTAATAGGGGGCTCCATCCACACCCTGCAAATTAAAGGGGGGCTCCATGGCTGACGTGGATCCTACGTGGCCTAATAAAGCCCCTAAGGGACTCCAACCACACCCTCCAGCGTTAACTCATTATATTAGTGCGAAGCATTCAATCTCAAAAATCAATAATCCTAACATCAAGAATAGAATAGCTTTTTAGGTGTATATTGCAAAAGGAATTCAGAAGGTTTTCACAAGTTCAATAACATTAAATCAATCTGCACCATCTAAAAAGAGTACTATTACCAAAAACCTATCCAATTCTTTCATGTGTCCATCTTATCTTCTCTATTTAACCCCTACCCCACAATAGAAACTCTCTCTTTCATTAGGCTGGTCAGTGTGAATGCGGGGACCGAGCTCGAGGAGTCCTTTTGCATAGCGCTGAATGAATGTCGGCTTCAATTCGGTGAGTGGGGACTTGGGTTTTCGATGTATACTCACCGCTGCGGGGAAGAGGAGGGAATGAGGAGAGAGGGGGTTTAATGGTTGGTCCCAACCCCTTTCACCCAATCAAAAAATATTTTTTTTTAATTCTTTACCACTCTCTAGGTGTTTGAATCATTGCCGGTGATTGAGTGCAAAATAGGGAGTGAAATGGGGACTTGACATGGCATGATATCATTGGGTAGAGAATGACTCAAACACCCTAAAGTGTTTGAATCATACCCTCCACCCTTATCGTCTTCCTCGCAAACTATAATCCAGTTGCCGGAGCTTGCAGAATCTCACTGGAAAAGAACTTTAACCAAAAAAAACTCAGGTTTTCACTTCTCTCAAAAGTATAAGGAGGGTGATTTCAAAATCTTATGGGGTGCGCTCGGAATTTTCACATATATATATATAACACTATTTTTTTCTTTTTCAAGGGGTGCGCCCGCCCACCCTGGGATGGGTGTAGGTCCGCCCCTGTAGTAGACATTAGTCAGTTGTTAGTCTATCATGGCCACTTGTCTAATATGGTAATGGTTGTAGCCCCTTACTTACATTAGGGCTTGCTAGGAGTTGATGTTTTGTAAGCAGCTTGTTGCACTAATCTCACTTATGTTTGCTTCTAGAGATGTTGCATTAATCTCACTTAGTCACTGCTAGAATCATTGGTGTTTTGAATCATACACACAAAAAAAAAAAATACATTTGAAGTCAAACTTAGAATTTGCATATCTTCACAAACATTTCTAAAACTCTAATAGTATATTAAATGTTTTAAAGTTATATATAGAGAGAGATAGAATGGAAAGGGTGTGGAAATAAAATTTTAGGAGTGTTAGAATAAGACGAGCCTCCCTCCCCTCTATCACTCTCTCTCTATACATGGATATATAGAGAGAGAGATAAAGTGGAAAGGGTGTAGAAATAAGATTTTAGGGGTATGAGAATAAAACGAGCCTATATAAATCATATGAAATGAAGCTAGTGTTGGAAAAATAGGTGAAAATAGCATTTTTCACAAATATAGGAAAATGATTTTTTCCTATTTTGGACTAGAAATAAATATAATAAAATGAGCGGGTTTTATATATTTATTTATGGGCTTGTGTTCTATGTTGGGAGAGCTTCGCAACGAACTAAACCGCGTCCAAAATGGAGCTAAGATGAATGAGATATCGATGCTCAAAGTTGAGTGTTTGGAACATTCAATGCTGAAACAAAAGGGAAAGTAGCACCTTGTCCCACATCAGATGAGAGTTGGAACTTAAATGGGTATTTAAGGTGGAACTCTCCATCCTTATTGTTTCATGGAAGCACACACTAGTGTCCTCGCGAAGGGTGCGGAGCACCCTAACTCGCACTCTCACACGCTCGCTAGCGCGCGCGCGCGCGTGGCGTGGGCGATGAGGCGCAATGTGGCGCTTTGATGGCGCACTTTGCACTTCGCACGCTCGCATCGCCGAGAGCCGCCTTTGTATTTTTGACCACGTGCGCGTGGTGGAGCACAAGGGTTGCAAGGACCAAGTGGTACGTGATGCGGCGCATGACGTGGCAGTCATGCGCTTGCGCGCGCGAGTACATGGCACGGAGGCACGCGGGTGCACGCATGGTGCTTGGGTCCTGTTGTGTCGTGCGCGGCGCACCAGAGTGAGCCAATACGGCGCGACTGTGTGGCGCGCTCGTATAGGCTCACAGGTGACGTGGCGCACGCACGCATGGACTTGAGCCAAGAGGACGCGCCGCGCATGGTGACGTGGCGCATGCGCGCACGGCTGTGAGCCAAGAGGCCGCACTGCGCATGGGCGCGCGGCGCACGCCTGTGAGCCAAGAGGCCGCACCGCGCATGGGCGCACGGCTGTGAGCCAAGAGGCCGCGCGGCGCATGGGCGCGCGCCCGCAGAAAGCTTCCAGCATTGAATAACAGAGCAGTTTCAGTCCAGCTTCGTAACTGACGAGTTAACTGGCTTTGACTGAGAATTAAATGACGTATTAAATTGCATTGAAGACGTTTAATGCAATTTAAACCTCTCTTTAATTCGTTTTGACTGTTTCGACTTAGGAGCTGTATAAATACAGCTCCATACCCAGCAGAATAGACGACCAGCTTCACAACAGCAATCACAACTTTCTCTCTAGAAATTTCTGATCTTTTCTTTGCAGTCTCAAGGTAACCTTCGGGTTGTAGGTCCACTCCGGCAGTACTACTGCTCCGGCTGTTGTACCCTGGGAAACAAAACGAGTACTCCTGGGAGACTCGGAATTTGTTTTAAGGGAAGCGTGTGTTCACGTGCCTCAGCCTTCTTCTTCATCTTATTTCTTGTATTTCAATTTTATTTCAGTTGTAATTGTACCTGTATTTTGTTTTCTTATTTCTGTATTGTAATCAAGTTTAATAAAATTTATTTATTTTATTTAATTTACGCGAACGGTTCCTACAATCTTAAAACAAATTTTAAAACCGTTCGTGTAATCAAAACCATTCTGTTTGTGATTCAAACCAGTTTTGTTTTCACTCAGTTTGGGTTTTAAAAACAGATTTTTTGTGTTTTCATCTTCAAAGGAGCGACTTTGGTTGAAAACATTTTTTGATTACTTCAGAATTTGTCCTAAAAATTACTAAAAACTTTCTGATTTGGTCTTCAAAGTTGGACTTAGAAGCCAATCAGTAAGTTCTAAAATTATAAATTTTCTGTTTTTTGGTCTTCAAAGTTGGACTTAGAAGCCTAAACAGTAAATTTGTGGTAAAATTAAAATTTAGTAGTTCCATTCTGGTTTGTGCGTAAATCAGAATTTTTGACTAAAATTTTAATTTTAATTTTTTTAGCATGTCGAACGAAACTGTCAACGTTAACAACACGAATGTTGTGACGGGAACCCCCTTGAACGCCACCACTGTGGGAGCGTCCACAGTGGCCAATCACGCGGAACGACCCGAGAAGTTCTCGGGTCTACACTTCAAAAGGTGGCAGCAGAAGATGTTCTTCTACCTGACCACCATGAACCTTGCGAGGTTCTTGACTGAAACCGCTCCCCAACCTGCGGAAGGGGAGACCAGCGCTCAGGCTCTGAGCGCGGTAGAGGCTTGGAAGCACTCGGATTTCATTTGTCGAGGCTATGTGTTAAACGGGCTTTCGGATGCATTGTATAATGTGTACTACAATGTCAAGACTTCCAAAGATCTTTGGGATGCCTTGGACAAGAAGTACAAAACGGAGGATGCTGGCACAAAGAAGTTTGTGGTAGCCCGTTTCTTGGATTTCAAAATGGTTGATTCTAAAAGTGTTATGAATCAAGTCCAAGAATTCCAAATTATACTACATGACATCTTTGCGGAAGGCATGACACTTAGCGAGACATTTCAAGTGGCAGCGATGATTGAAAAGTTACCTCCTGGTTGGTTGGATTTTAAGAATTATCTTAAACACAAACGAAAGGAGATGACTTTAGAGGACCTTATTGTTCGTCTTCGGATTGAAGAGGGCAATAGAATTGCCCTAAAAGGCAGCCAAGCGCAAGCTTCTGCTAGCGCAAATTTGGTTGAGCATGGGCAATCCTCTAAGGGCCCGAAGGGTAAGGGGAAAAAGGACAAGGAGAAAGCAAAGGCTAGCAAACTTGGACCGAAGAAAGGGGTTGTGAAAAAGAAACCTCCAACGTTCCAAGGAACTTGTTACAACTGTGACGAGCCGGGGCATCGGGCTAACCAATGCAAGAAACCAAAGCGTGAGCGTGCGCACATGGTGGATGAAGACGGAATGCCTTTGGTGGCAATGATTTCCGACAAAAGCGCGATGATGGATGAGGTCAATACTGTGACCAACACTCCAAAAGGATGGTGGATTGATACGGGCGCGACCCGTCATGCTTGCGCGGACAGAAGCCTCTTTACCACCTTCAAGGCGCTTTCTGGAGAAGATAAGCTGTATATGGGAAATACAGCCACCGCTGACATCATGGGTGAAGGAACGGTGATCTTGAAGTGGACTTCGGGGAAGGAGCTCACTCTAAGCAACGTGTTGTATGTCCCGGACTTGCGCAAGAATCTAGTCTCGGGTTGGTTGCTTAACAAGTTTGGATTTCGTTTAGTCTTTGAGAGCGATCAATTTGTGTTAACTAAACGAGGAATGTATGTAGGCAAGGGCTATGCCCAAAATGGTATGTTCAAATTGAATGTAATGGCTGTCAAAAAGGACATGAATAAAATTGCTACTACTTCTACTTATATGCTTGAGTTTTCTGAATCGAATAAATGGCATGGTAGATTAGGTCACGTTAATTTTAATTCTTTACGCCGTTTAATAAATTTAAATCGCATACCAACATTCCATATTGATTCACACTATAAATGTGAAACATGTGTAGAATCCAAACTTACAAGAACATCATCCAAATCGGTTGAACGAATAACCGAACCCCTTGATTTAATTCACACTGATATTTGTGATTTAAAAGCGGTACCCACAAGAGGTGGAAATAAGTACTTCATCACGTTTATTGACGATAGTACTAAATATTGCTATGTATATTTACTAAAAAGTAAAGATGAAGCAATAAGTAAATTTATCTTGTATAAAAATGAAGTTGAGAATCAACTTCAAAAGAAGATAAAAGCTTTGCGAAGCGACCGAGGAGGCGAATATGTTGCACCTTTTGCCGATTTATGCGCAAAAAGTGGCATTGTACATGAATGTACACCTCCTTATTCTCCACAATCAAATGGCGTGGCGGAACGAAAGACCCGCACATTGAAAGAAATGATGAACGCCATGTTGATAAGTTCTGGGGTGAGCCAGGAAATGTTGGGGGAGGCCATTCTCTCGGCCAATTATCTTTTGAACAAGATACCATTGAAAAAGAGAGACGAGACTCCATATGAGTTATGGAAAAAGAAAAAGCCTTCATATAAATACTTGAAAGTGTGGGGGTGCCTAGCAAAGGTGATTGTACCACCTCCTAAGGCTCTTAGGATAGGACCCAAAACTGTTGATTGCATATTTATTGGGTATGCACATCAGAGTAGTGCACATCGCTTTCTTGTACATGAGTCCAAGAATCCTGATGTACACATAAACACTATCATGGAGGTGAATCCTAACGTTGTGTCTTACTTTGAAAATGTGTTTCCTTTGAGAAGACAAACACATGCAACGCCATTAACACCTAATTTTGAAATAGGTGAAAGCTCATCTAGACGAGATGATGAGGTAGTTCATGATAAGACACATGAACAACCGGAGGTTGAAGAAAGTGACCGTAGGCGAAGCAAAAGGCCAAGGGTTGAAAGGGTTGCAAGGACCAAGTGGTACGTGATGCGGCGCATGACGTGGCAGTCATGCGCTTGCGCGCGCGAGTACATGGCACGGAGGCACGCGGGTGCACGCATGGTGCTTGGGTCCTGTTGTGTCGTGCGCGGCGCACCAGAGTGAGCCAATACGGCGCGACTGTGTGGCGCGCTCGTATAGGCTCACAGGTGACGTGGCGCACGCATGCATGGACTTGAGCCAAGAGGACGCGCCGCGCATGGTGACGTGGCGCATACGCGCACGGCTGTGAGCCAAGAGGCCGCACTGCGCATGGGCGCGCGGCGCACGGCTGTGAGCCAAGAGGCCGCACCGCGCATGGGCGCACGGCTGTGAGCCAAGAGGCCGCGCGGCGCATGGGCGCGCGCGCGCAGAAAGGTTCCAGCATTGAATAACAGAGCAGTTTCAGTCCAGCTTCGTAACTGACGAGTTAACTGGCTTTGACTGAGAATTAAATGACGTATTAAATTGCATTGAAGACGTTTAATGCAATTTAAACCTCTCTTTAATTCGTTTTGACTGTTTCGACTTAGGAGCTGTATAAATACAGCTCCATACCCAGCAGAATAGACGACCAGCTTCACAACAGCAATCACAACTTTCTCTCTAGAAATTTCTGATCTTTTCTTTGCAGTCTCAAGGTAACCTTCGGGTTGTAGGTCCACTCCGGCAGTACTACTGCTCCGGCTGTTGTACCCTGGGAAACAAAACGAGTACTCCTGGGAGACTCGGAATTTGTTTTAAGGGAAGCGTGTGTTCACGTGCCTCAGCCTTCTTCTTCATCTTATTTCTTGTATTTCAATTTTATTTCAGTTGTAATTGTACCTGTATTTTGTTTTCTTATTTCTGTATTGTAATCAAGTTTAATAAAATTTATTTATTTTATTTAATTTACGCGAACGGTTCCTACAATCTTAAAACAAATTTTAAAACCGTTCGTGTAATCAAAACCATTCTGTTTGTGATTCAAACCAGTTTTGTTTTCACTCAGTTTGGGTTTTAAAAACAGATTTTTTGTGTTTTCATCTTCAAAGGAGCGACTTTGGTTGAAAACATTTTTTGATTACTTCAGAATTTGTCCTAAAAATTACTAAAAACTTTCTGATTTGGTCTTCAAAGTTGGACTTAGAAGCCAATCAGTAAGTTCTAAAATTATAAATTTTCTGTTTTTTGGTCTTCAAAGTTGGACTTAGAAGCCTAAACAGTAAATTTGTGGTAAAATTAAAATTTAGTAGTTCCATTCTGGTTTGTGCGTAAATCAGAATTTTTGACTAAAATTTTAATTTTAATTTTTTTAGCATGTCGAACGAAACTGTCAACGTTAACAACACGAATGTTGTGACGGGAACCCCCTTGAACGCCACCACTGTGGGAGCGTCCACAGTGGCCAATCACGCGGAACGACCCGAGAAGTTCTCGGGTCTACACTTCAAAAGGTGGCAGCAGAAGATGTTCTTCTACCTGACCACCATGAACCTTGCGAGGTTCTTGACTGAAACCGCTCCCCAACCTGCGGAAGGGGAGACCAGCGCTCAGGCTCTGAGCGCGGTAGAGGCTTGGAAGCACTCGGATTTCATTTGTCGAGGCTATGTGTTAAACGGGCTTTCGGATGCATTGTATAATGTGTACTACAATGTCAAGACTTCCAAAGATCTTTGGGATGCCTTGGACAAGAAGTACAAAACGGAGGATGCTGGCACAAAGAAGTTTGTGGTAGCCCGTTTCTTGGATTTCAAAATGGTTGATTCTAAAAGTGTTATGAATCAAGTCCAAGAATTCCAAATTATACTACATGACATCTTTGCGGAAGGCATGACACTTAGCGAGACATTTCAAGTGGCAGCGATGATTGAAAAGTTACCTCCTGGTTGGTTGGATTTTAAGAATTATCTTAAACACAAACGAAAGGAGATGACTTTAGAGGACCTTATTGTTCGTCTTCGGATTGAAGAGGGCAATAGAATTGCCCTAAAAGGCAGCCAAGCGCAAGCTTCTGCTAGCGCAAATTTGGTTGAGCATGGGCAATCCTCTAAGGGCCCGAAGGGTAAGGGGAAAAAGGACAAGGAGAAAGCAAAGGCTAGCAAACTTGGACCGAAGAAAGGGGTTGTGAAAAAGAAACCTCCAACGTTCCAAGGAACTTGTTACAACTGTGACGAGCCGGGGCATCGGGCTAACCAATGCAAGAAACCAAAGCGTGAGCGTGCGCACATGGTGGATGAAGACGGAATGCCTTTGGTGGCAATGATTTCCGACAAAAGCGCGATGATGGATGAGGTCAATACTGTGACCAACACTCCAAAAGGATGGTGGATTGATACGGGCGCGACCCGTCATGCTTGCGCGGACAGAAGCCTCTTTACCACCTTCAAGGCGCTTTCTGGAGAAGATAAGCTGTATATGGGAAATACAGCCACCGCTGACATCATGGGTGAAGGAACGGTGATCTTGAAGTGGACTTCGGGGAAGGAGCTCACTCTAAGCAACGTGTTGTATGTCCCGGACTTGCGCAAGAATCTAGTCTCGGGTTGGTTGCTTAACAAGTTTGGATTTCGTTTAGTCTTTGAGAGCGATCAATTTGTGTTAACTAAACGAGGAATGTATGTAGGCAAGGGCTATGCCCAAAATGGTATGTTCAAATTGAATGTAATGGCTGTCAAAAAGGACATGAATAAAATTGCTACTACTTCTACTTATATGCTTGAGTTTTCTGAATCGAATAAATGGCATGGTAGATTAGGTCACGTTAATTTTAATTCTTTACGCCGTTTAATAAATTTAAATCGCATACCAACATTCCATATTGATTCACACTATAAATGTGAAACATGTGTAGAATCCAAACTTACAAGAACATCATCCAAATCGGTTGAACGAATAACCGAACCCCTTGATTTAATTCACACTGATATTTGTGATTTAAAAGCGGTACCCACAAGAGGTGGAAATAAGTACTTCATCACGTTTATTGACGATAGTACTAAATATTGCTATGTATATTTACTAAAAAGTAAAGATGAAGCAATAAGTAAATTTATCTTGTATAAAAATGAAGTTGAGAATCAACTTCAAAAGAAGATAAAAGCTTTGCGAAGCGACCGAGGAGGCGAATATGTTGCACCTTTTGCCGATTTATGCGCAAAAAGTGGCATTGTACATGAATGTACACCTCCTTATTCTCCACAATCAAATGGCGTGGCGGAACGAAAGAACCGCACATTGAAAGAAATGATGAACGCCATGTTGATAAGTTCTGGGGTGAGCCAGGAAATGTGGGGGGAGGCCATTCTCTCGGCCAATTATCTTTTGAACAAGATACCATTGAAAAAGAGAGACGAGACTCCATATGAGTTATGGAAAAAGAAAAAGCCTTCATATAAATACTTGAAAGTGTGGGGGTGCCTAGCAAAGGTGATTGTACCACCTCCTAAGGCTCTTAGGATAGGACCCAAAACTGTTGATTGCATATTTATTGGGTATGCACATCAGAGTAGTGCACATCGCTTTCTTGTACATGAGTCCAAGAATCCTGATGTACACATAAACACTATCATGGAGGTGAATCCTAACGTTGTGTCTTACTTTGAAAATGTGTTTCCTTTGAGAAGACAAACACATGCAACGCCATTAACACCTAATTTTGAAATAGGTGAAAGCTCATCTAGACGAGATGATGAGGTAGTTCATGATAAGACACATGAACAACCGGAGGTTGAAGAAAGTGACCGTAGGCGAAGCAAAAGGCCAAGGGTTGAAAGGGTTGCAAGGACCAAGTGGTACGTGATGCGGCGCATGACGTGGCAGTCATGCGCTTGCGCGCGCGAGTACATGGCACGGAGGCACGCGGGTGCACGCATGGTGCTTGGGTCCTGTTGTGTCGTGCGCGGCGCACCAGAGTGAGCCAATATGGCGCGACTGTGTGGCGCGCTCGTATAGGCTCACAGGTGACGTGGCGCACGCACGCATGGACTTGAGCCAAGAGGACGCGCCGCACATGGTGACGTGGCGCATACGCGCACGGCTGTGAGCCAAGAGGCCGCACTGCGCATGGGCGCTCGGCGCACGGCTGTGAGCCAAGAGGCCGCACCGCGCATGGGCGCACGGCTGTGAGCCAAGAGGCCGCGCGGCGCATGGGTGCGCGCGCGCAGAAAGGTTCCAGCATTGAATAACAGAGCAGTTTCAGTCCAGCTTCGTAACTGACGAGTTAACTGGCTTTGACTGAGAATTAAATGACGTATTAAATTGCATTGAAGACGTTTAATGCAATTTAAACCTCTCTTTAATTCGTTTTGACTGTTTCGACTTAGGAGCTGTATAAATACAGCTCCATACCCAGCAGAATAGACGACCAGCTTCACAACAGCAATCACAACTTTCTCTCTAGAAATTTCTGATCTTTTCTTTGCAGTCTCAAGGTAACCTTCGGGTTGTAGGTCCACTCCGGCAGTACTACTGCTCCGGCTGTTGTACCCTGGGAAACAAAACGAGTACTCCTGGGAGACTCGGAATTTGTTTTAAGGGAAGCGTGTGTTCACGTGCCTCAGCCTTCTTCTTCATCTTATTTCTTGTATTTCAATTTTATTTCAGTTGTAATTGTACCTGTATTTTGTTTTCTTATTTCTGTATTGTAATCAAGTTTAATAAAATTTATTTATTTTATTTAATTTACGCGAACGGTTCCTACAATCTTAAAACAAATTTTAAAACCGTTCGTGTAATCAAAACCATTCTGTTTGTGATTCAAACCAGTTTTGTTTTCACTCAGTTTGGGTTTTAAAAACAGATTTTTTGTGTTTTCATCTTCAAAGGAGCGACTTTGGTTGAAAACATTTTTTGATTACTTCAGAATTTGTCCTAAAAATTACTAAAAACTTTCTGATTTGGTCTTCAAAGTTGGACTTAGAAGCCAATCAGTAAGTTCTAAAATTATAAATTTTCTGTTTTTTGGTCTTCAAAGTTGGACTTAGAAGCCTAAACAGTAAATTTGTGGTAAAATTAAAATTTAGTAGTTCCATTCTGGTTTGTGCGTAAATCAGAATTTTTGACTAAAATTTTAATTTTAATTTTTTTAGCATGTCGAATGAAACTGTCAACGTTAACAACACGAATGTTGTGACGGGAACCCCCTTGAACGCCACCACTGTGGGAGCGTCCACAGTGGCCAATCACGCGGAACGACCCGAGAAGTTCTCGGGTCTACACTTCAAAAGGTGGCAGCAGAAGATGTTCTTCTACCTGACCACCATGAACCTTGCGAGGTTCTTGACTGAAACCGCTCCCCAACCTGCGGAAGGGGAGACCAGCGCTCAGGCTCTGAGCGCGGTAGAGGCTTAGAAGCACTCAGATTTCATTTGTCGAGGCTATGTGTTAAACGGGCTTTCGGATGCATTGTATAATGTGTACTACAATGTCAAGACTTCCAAAGATCTTTGGGATGCCTTGGACAAGAAGTACAAAACGGAGGATGCTGGCACAAAGAAGTTTGTGGTAGCCCGTTTCTTGGATTTCAAAATGGTTGATTCTAAAAGTGTTATGAATCAAGTCCAAGAATTCCAAATTATACTACATGACATCTTTGCGGAAGGCATGACACTTAGCGAGACATTTCAAGTGGCAGCGATGATTGAAAAGTTACCTCCTGGTTGGTTGGATTTTAAGAATTATCTTAAACACAAACGAAAGGAGATGACTTTAGAGGACCTTATTGTTCGTCTTCGGATTGAAGAGGGCAATAGAATTGCCCTAAAAGGCAGCCAAGCGCAAGCTTCTGCTAGCGCAAATTTGGTTGAGCATGGGCAATCCTCTAAGGGCCCGAAGGGTAAGGGGAAAAAGGACAAGGAGAAAGCAAAGGCTAGCAAACTTGGACCGAAGAAAGGGGTTGTGAAAAAGAAACCTCCAACGTTCCAAGGAACTTGTTACAACTGTGACGAGCCGGGGCATCGGGCTAACCAATGCAAGAAACCAAAGCGTGAGGGTGCGCACATGGTGGATGAAGACGGAATGCCTTTGGTGGCAATGATTTCCGACAAAAGCGCGATGATGGATGAGGTCAATACTGTGACCAACACTCCAAAAGGATGGTGGATTGATACGGGCGCGACCTGTCATGCTTGCGCGGACAGAAGCCTCTTTACCACCTTCAAGGCGCTTTCTGGAGAAGATAAGCTGTATATGGGAAATACAGCCACCGCTGACATCATGGGTGAAGGAACGGTGATCTTGAAGTGGACTTCGGGGAAGGAGCTCACTCTAAGCAACGTGTTGTATGTCCCGGACCTGCGCAAGAATCTAGTCTCGGGTTGGTTGCTTAACAAGTTTGGATTTCGTTTAGTCTTTGAGAGCGATCAATTTGTGTTAACTAAACGAGGAATGTATGTAGGCAAGGGCTATGCCCAAAATGGTATGTTCAAATTGAATGTAATGGCTGTCAAAAAGGACATGAATAAAATTGCTACTACTTCTACTTATATGCTTGAGTTTTCTGAATCGAATAAATGGCATGGTAGATTAGGTCACGTTAATTTTAATTCTTTACGCCGTTTAATAAATTTAAATCGCATACCAACATTCCATATTGATTCACACTATAAATGTGAAACATGTGTAGAATCCAAACTTACAAGAACATCATCCAAATCGGTTGAACGAATAACCGAACCCCTTGATTTAATTCACATTGATATTTGTGATTTAAAAGCGGTACCCACAAGAGGTGGAAATAAGTACTTCATCACGTTTATTGACGATAATACTAAATATTGCTATGTATATTTACTAAAAAGTAAAGATGAAGCAATAAGTAAATTTATCTTGTATAAAAATGAAGTTGAGAATCAACTTCAAAAGAAGATAAAAGCTTTGCGAAGCGACCGAGGAGGCGAATATGTTGCACCTTTTGCCGATTTATGCGCAAAAAGTGGCATTGTACATGAATGTACACCTCCTTATTCTCCACAATCAAATGGCGTGGCGGAACGAAAGAACCGCACATTGAAAGAAATGATGAACGCCATGTTGATAAGTTCTGGGGTGAGCCAGGAAATGTGGGGGGAGGCCATTCTCTCGGCCAATTATCTTTTGAACAAGATACCATTGAAAAAGAGAGACGAGACTCCATATGAGTTATGGAAAAAGAAAAAGCCTTCATATAAATACTTGAAAGTGTGGGGGTGCCTAGCAAAGGTGATTGTACCACCTCCTAAGGCTCTTAGGATAGGACCCAAAACTGTTGATTGCATATTTATTGGGTATGCACATCAGAGTAGTGCACATCGCTTTCTTGTACATGAGTCCAAGAATCCTGATGTACACATAAACACTATCATGGAGGTGAATCCTAACGTTGTGTCTTACTTTGAAAATGTGTTTCCTTTGAGAAGACAAACACATGCAACGCCATTAACACCTAATTTTGTGTAGGTCCGGCTAGGGGAGGATCTAGTCGCCTAATCCTTGTGTACAAACCAACCCGGTTGTGCGGAATCCAACCGAGATAGCAAACCGAGATAGAACACACAATGTAACGACACACAAGAGTCACGGATTAACACCAATGTATTAATACAATGAACGGATCAGTTACAGCACAAGGTTTACAAATGTTTTCTGTAAACTCTCTCAAACTCTCTCGTGTGTGTGTTCTTTCACACTTGTGTTCTCTCTTGAAACACAACACACTACATGAGTATATATACTCATCACAGCTAACATGCTCGAAGGATAAGGAAATCTGGTCGAAGGATCATCTATCGACCAGAAATCCACCGAAGGATCCATACATACCTCGAAGGATGGTATATCCTTCGAGGTCCATATGTATCCATCGAAGGTTGTCTTTCGAGGTCATCGAAGGATACAAACCATCCTTCGATGACATCCTTCGAAGCATACATGTTACAACATATGTGCTAACTGTTTGGCCAAGTCAAACCGGAGGAAGGTTTGACTTGGTCAAACTTACATCGAACGCACATACCAAACCTAAGACGTAACTCAGACTAACACTTGGCTGTATCTTTGTCTCGATCTTCGTGTCTTCGAGTCGATACCAAGTCGAACTGAGCTGAGTTGAACCGAGCCGAGTCGTGTCCACAAAATATGTATCAACAAACTCCCCCTTGGACGCTACTCGTGAGTTTCAACTTCGATGTCTTCCACGTCGGAGGATCTTCAAGGTCTTTACGTGTCATAAGTAGAAAGTGTATCAACAAACTCCCCTTTTTGTTTAGGTAGTGTGTCAATAAACTCCCCCTTAGATTGAACTCTCCATTGAGTCATGCTCGTGAATCTTTTGACTTGTCAATCTTCAGATCCTTGTGGTGTTGATGAAGGGTAAGCGGCAACTCGATCATTTTATCCTTTGAGTGCCTCCACTTCGTGTCTTCATTCCAAAGCTTGTTATCGAACATGTTCTCCTCGCCTTTAGCATCTGCACATGCAAGAAAGCTAAACGCATAATGAGAACAACTGCTTGGAATATAGTTAACATTTAAACAAACGACACATATGAGATCAAATCTCAATCAAACACCAACCGACGATATTTTGAAAGTTTAGAAAATGTACAATTTTAATCCTTTTAACTTTCAAAACTTGTTAACTTCGACTGTTTATGAAGATACAATTGCTTTCCGGCTTACGATCAGGATTTTGGGTAGGATAGACTCGAGTTCCAACATCAGTCAATCAAAAACAAACTAGAAGCAAAATCTTTTTGGATTTTATAAAGTTTATATTAAAACACACCTAAAATCTTTTTGGAATTTTTTATTTTTCAAACGTAAAGACGGAAAACAATAAATAAATATATACAAAAATACATAAACTGAAAACAGTAAATAAATATCTACAGACATTCTTTTTGCGAGTTTCGAGGGTAAGAGAATCATATCAGTGTACGGTCATGTCAAAACGCTCTTGTTGTTCAATTAGTTAACATTAAGATAAGCATCCTATAACAATTATCGGTATTGTTGTCCACATAAGCTCAACTTATCATTTGTAATCATGGCGAGGGGATACGTTAAGGTATGATTTATACTTACCGACCGGTGTTCATCCACATCACGACACATTCCCGTATCAAGGTATGCACGAGGGTTCATCTTACCGGTGAGTATACCGATTATCATCTGTTTGACCGTATATGATGTGAGATTCTCACTTATTTTGATTGAAAACAAGCCCTATGTGATATAATCACTTATTGATGAGGAACTTGATTTTCGATGCATGAGGGCACAGGAGCAAGTCCGTGAACAGGTCAGTACTTTCGTACAGCAGAGAGACGAACTTGACTCCCGGATAAATGTGATATTTTATCACTTATTTTGAGGGACATGTGATTGTTGATCACTTATTGAGGTCGAATGCAATATGCAGTATGTACACGTATGTATAGTATCATGGAAGATCTTAGACTTCGTCTTTTATAGAAACAACCATGATACCCAGATGATAAGCAGCATAAAGACCGAATATCTCAGAACCTCGGCAATCTCTCAAACGAAATTTCGGTACCAAGACCATATGCCAATGAATGGTTCCCACCCAGTCTTCAGTCGATTTAAGTTTATATCACCCTGCACACTTTAAAATGATTGTGAGCCTACCGATACATCTTATATAGAGCTGCTTATCGCTTTTTCATTTAAGGTTTAAAGAGGTTTAGACAGACCACTGATGTACTATCATTTTCTCTTTTGCTCTCCAGGAAACTCATTTTTGTTTTTCTATTGTTTTTGTGCTTTTGAAATTTTTTCGATGTTTTTGGATTTTTCAAATTTGTATATTTACTCCCCCTAAAATCAACAAACAAGATAAAATTTAAAAACACAAAGGTATTTACAAAAATGACTTTCCGATGTTGGTTAACTCATGTTTTACCACAATGCCGTTTACCAAAATTAATTTTTAATCAGAAAAGATTTATCGAATTTTGGAAAAATCAGTTGGCATGTCGGTTTGCGGTGCGGACCATGACAGCATTGTCAGGCCAAAGAGTGCTGTGAGAGGATAACAATAATTCATAAAGCAGCTTAAATATCGACAAGTAAAAGAGAGATTAGAATTTTAAAACCGTATCCTGCAACTGCTTCGTGCATTGCAAGGAATCTGAGTGCTCTCCCAAACTGGATATCCACCCGGTGTGGATTTCAAAGTCGATTTTGTAGCTACTGAAATCTCTTGACAGCAACAAGATCATAAACCTTTGGGTCCGGCTGGTCTTCCACATTTTACCAGTGAAGGTTTTTGTCTTTCTCTTGAGAAGTAGTGTGCGGTTGTTCAACCCATGCCAAGGCATCCGCACACCCGGTTGGTTTGTTCAACAAACACATTTTCTTCAATCACACCGAGAAGAAATGTACACTGCACGTTCATCTTGTTGATTTTGAGCATCAGACGTGCTGCAGGTGCGTACATTTTGATTGAATCTATCCTGGGGACCCGATCAAAGCTTGATTGTAAAAGGCTTTGCATTTTTGTCGAAGCTTTTGAATCTCTTTCAACAGACACTTCTGTTTTCCTTTTCACTTTCTTTTCTTCTCTCCATCACAGGCAACAATTTCTTCTGTCGCCTATCTTGTGCATGGATACTCCACTATCAACAATCTTACGACTATCGACAGTTCCTCCTGGAATATCCTACACACTCACTCAAAGATTAGTTGGAGAGGGGGACCCAAGCCTTAACAGACTTGGGTCGTCCTTCATCATCGAGGATTGTGACTTCAATTTCCTGATGATTCTCAAACACAGCAGCTCCCCCTGAAACAGTTACCGATTTTGGTTTCCAAATCTGTTTTTGTTTTTCATTTTTAATTTCTAACTTAACAGACTGCGTTTGGACAACCTCTGGTTTTAACGCCTTTTCAATCACCTTCACATTTTTACGTCGTTGTTTTGTTTCCTGTTCTTTAACGGTGTGTTTATCATGTTTTGGATAAACAGGACGACGTTGTGGGTGACCTTGTTCAGAGGGGGCTCTTTCAACAAAATTTGGTTTGGGCGAGTTTTTGCAGTCTTTAATGATGTGCCCAACCTTCCCACATTTGAAACAAATTCTCCTTTCAACAAACTTAGGAGAACCGGTTCGACTTTCACGTGTTGAACCTGTAGACCCAGAGGTACTAGCTTCACACCCGTTTGTGTGCTGGGTGTAATTGTTTTGGCTGTTACGTTTTAAAATCTTGACTTGTTGAATAAAATCGGTGTTTGATTGATTTTCAAAAGTCTCAACTTTATCAGTACCCCTTGATGCTACAAACTTGATATCTTTGTTTTTCTTCTTGAAACGAGCTCCTTTTGATTCAACCTTAGCCTTTGGCTTTGGAGCTCGTTGTTGCTGTTGTTTACCCTTAAAAGCGACAGGTTGTTGCTTAGTCGGTAATTTTTGGTTTCCAAATTGTTTCCTCACTTCTGCTTTTGGAATAGGATCACACTGAGTTACTGAAACTCTCGGGATCCCTTTTCCCAAAAACTTAGTTGTATTATCTTCAAACACTTTATCAATCATGGATTGATTGACGTTTTTGATTGGAAAATCTTTGTTTGAATAAATTTTATCATCACTGACCAAAGTATACAACACATTATCACTTTTAATGGTAGACACTGTCTCAGTGATAGGATCTATCTCTTGTTTAACACCAGTTGATTGCACAGCAGGAGTAGAAGGATCACACAGAATGTGATTCTCAAAAGGCACTTCTACTCCTTTTCTATCATCAAGAGATTTATCCTCATCACTCACATCTGACTCATCATCCGAAGAATCATAGTCCTCAATGGTTGGAGGACTTTGATTTGAAGCACATGATGACTTTTCCTTGCTATCAGATGAGCCCTCCGATGAATTGGCCGTTTTGAACCCTAAGCCAGTTGTAACTTCCTCATAATCAAGAGGTACAGTTGGCTCAAAACGCGACATTTCCTCCTCATCGGGCGACTTGGTATAGTCGTGTCTCAAAGGGGGTGGACACTTCCTATAACCAACGCCTTTAACGTTTCCCTTTAGTTGCTGAACGTCAATGATGTGATCAAGCACATATCGGGAGTTTGAGTAACTCTCCAATTTGAGCTTGATCGCCTCATGTTCACATTTCGCCACAGCTAACTCTTTCTTTGTTTCCTCAATGATATTAATGTAGTTATTAATACCAATTTGTTTGTTACAAACAGTTTTTGTTAATTCGGAAACACTTTTCTTTTGGGTTTCAATAACTGTTTTAAACTCCTTTTCATTGCGAGCTAAGGCCATGTTTGCCTCCTTGCACTTTGACAGTTCAACAACTAAATTCTGATTGTGACTATGAACCGTTTCAGATTCACGTTTCAATTCAGCACATTCAAGTTTTAATTCTTCACAAACACTACATATGCTAGGAGTAGGAGGATCAGAATTTACCTGACTTGTCGAGGCCGAGACATTCGCCATAAAGGCAGTCTGATAAGAAAAAGATCCATTTTCAGAATTAGAATCTCCTGCATTCGAGCTTTCTTCATCTGAACTCCCACTATAACCCGAGCTATCATCACTTTCAGAAAACTCTTCCTTGTGAACATGCTTGATGTGATTGATAATTTTTGCATAGCATGCAGTTCCACCTCCTTGATGATTATCTCCCAATTGTACAGACCAATCACATCCTTCATCAGCTTGAACTATCAATGCCCGGTTGGGGTTTGAAGGCCCTGACTGGTTGATTTGGTTGTTAGCAGCTACTATCCCTCTTTCGTTGTTAGCTTGATTTGAAGTACTTGTTTGATTTTGGAAGGGATTTTGGTTGCCTTGTTGGTTGCCTTGTTTGCTCGGTCGCGTGCATTCACGTTTGAAGTGACCCTTTTCACCGCAATTAAAGCATGTGACAATATCTTTATTGAACCCGTACTTCGTATCATTTTTGCCTTCCAACGAAGTTCTTCCAGTTCGAGTCATGAAATCCTTTGCCCTTCTAACTGCACTTGCAAACGCCCACTTGATATCCATTAACTCCATTTCATCCCTGTCTATCTGCTGATAGTCTTCGTTTGTCAAATTAATGTTGCCAATTTGGCTTGCGACTAATCCGCTGTAGGCATTAACCATAGTGGTAAGAATTTCAATGTGATCCCGTGCAGCTTCTACACTCACTTTGGAAAAATTTGAAGTATCAGGTTTGTTACCATAGAAGGCTTGTTGTGGTTGGGTTTGTGGTGTAGAAAAATAGGAAGCTGGATCAAATTGGGGTTGGGGTGGTGCAACTTGAGGTTTTGAAAAATAGGAAGCTGGATCAAATTGGGGTTGGGGTGGTGCAACTTGAGGTTTTGAAAAATAGGAAGCTGGATCAAATTGAGGTTGAGGTGTGGCTACTCCTCCAAAATAGGATCTTGGGTCGAAAGCATTTGACACATAAGCTGTTTGTATCTTTGGTTGCTGGCTTGTACTAGCAGCAGGAGAAATCCCTCCAAAGTACATCTCTGGATTTTGAGGGACAGGAATTAGTTTAGCTTTTCTGATCTCTTCTGCATCCTTGTTCTCCAGCTTTTGAACAAACTCATAGATGCTCACAGTATCCAATACACCTGTATGCTTTAACAATTCAATGAATGAGCTCCACTTTGGTGGTAGAGCATCAACAAACCGTGCAACTATTTCCTGTGAAGATACAACAACCTTGTAGGAAATCAGTTCACTTAGTAAATGATAAAAACGAGTAGTCATATCATTTAGAGTCTCATTCTCCAAGAACTGAAATGATTCAAACTCTTTCTTCAATAAATCATGGCGTATCTTTCTAGTAGCTGCATTTCCTTCTCCTCTCGCTACCAATGCATCCCATAAAGCTTTCGTGGTCTTACAATATGAGAATTGATGAAAGATGTCTCTGTGAAGTGCTTGAGTGAGAATAGCATACGCCTTCTTCTCCAGATCATATGCCTTTTTATCGGCTTCTTGCATATTGTTGAAAGTTGTCACATTTGATCCTGCTTCTTCAAGAGCTTCACTAAATGCAGAAGTGAAGCACGTCCATAATTCTGTGTTTTGCCCTTGAACGTAATTATGGAAACGACCCTTCCATGATGGATAGTCGTTCATGTGATTCAGCTTTGGCGGGCGATTGTTGCTACCCGTCTCATTCTCACTAAGCAAAATATTTTGAATGCTCTGATTTTGATTCGCCACCATTGCCCATTGACTTGAACTTATTGACTGTTGTTGTTTAGGTATTGTACTCGTCATATATTCGGCCAACGACATCTGTTTTTGAGCTGGTTGTGGATTCGTACTCCAATCCCAAGGGCTTGTGCAGCTCATATTTGATGTATGAATGATAACAACCTGATTCACACACTTGAAACAAACTGTTAAAACTAAACAGACTAAGATCGAAGGATAAGCACTAGTTCGAAAGACAGACACTTGTTCGAAGGATCAACAGTGTTCGAAAGATCACTGTTGAATTTCGAACAAAGACTTCGAAAGATTCTCCAAGATGAAGGATCCTTATCTTTCGAAATGTAACAGTAGCTCGAACAATATATTCTTCGAAAAGATTCCTTGGCTCGAAAGATAACTCACTGACTTCGAAAGATGCTCGAAGGATGGGTATCTGTCGAACCTCCTTGATCGAAAGATGATCTTTCGACTTCGAAGGATATCTTTCGATGAGCACTGACACACTGACACAAAGTTGACAGGTTGGTGAGAAAGGTGACGGGTTGGTGCACAACTTTCGGCAGAAGGTATGTTCAGACCTTGCTTTCTGCCAAAACAGATTTGGATCCCTTCCCAATACACAAACAACTTTCCAAACTAATCTCAAAGATCAAAAAGTCATAAACTTGAAGAACACTATGAAGATTTAAATGAACACTATGAATTTTTCGGTGAACCTTCAAATTCCGAACACAATATTTTGCTAAAATGTTTAACACAAACCCATAACTAACATGTAAACATGAAGAATAACAAGGTTTAATCAGATTTTAAGTTGTTTTCCAGAAAAAATATGAACTTTAACACCCGAAAAACAAACCAAGAACACACTCGGTTTTAACAAGGAGAAGAGCCAAGGCTCTGATACCACTTGTAGGTCCGGCTAGGGGAGGATCTAGTCGCCTAATCCTTGTGTACAAACCAACCCGGTTGTGCGGAATCCAACCGAGATAGCAAACCGAGATAGAACACGCAATATAACGACACACAAGAGTCACGGATTAACACCAATGTATTAATACAATGAACGGATCAGTTACAGCACAAGGTTTACAAATGTTTTCAGTAAACTCTCCCAAACTCTCCCGTGTGTGTGTTCTTTCACACTTGTGTTCTCTCTTGAAACACAACACACTACATGAGTATATATACTCATCACAGCTAACATGCTCGAAGGATAAGGAAATCTGGTCGAAGGATCATCTATCGACCAGAAATCCACCGAAGGATCCATACATACCTCGAAGGATGGTATATCCTTCGAGGTCCATATGTATCCATCGAAGGTTGTCTTTCGAGGTCATCGAAGGATACAAACCATCCTTCGATGACATCCTTCGAAGCATACATGTTACAACATATGTGCTAACTGTTTGGCCAAGTCAAACCGGAGGAAGGTTTGACTTGGTCAAACTTACATCGAACGCACATACCAAACCTAAGACGTAACTCAGACTAACACTTGGCTGTATCTTTGTCTCGATCTTCGTGTCTTCGATTCGATACCAAGTCGAACTGAGCTGAGTTGAACCGAGCCGAGTCGTGTCCACAAAATATGTATCAACATTTTGAAATAGGTGAAAGCTCATCTAGACGAGATGATGAGGTAGTTCATGATAAGACACATGAACAACCGGAGGTTGAAGAAAGTGACCGTAGGAGAAGCAAAAGGCCAAGGGTTGAAAAATCCTTCGGTCCAGACTTCGTTAGCTATATGGTTGAGGGCGAGCCCAATACATATCGCGAAGCGGTTTCTTCTTCAGAAGGACCTCAATGGAAAGAAGCAATAAGAAATGAAATAGATTCTATATTGCAAAATCATACTTGGGAGTTAGTAGATCTTCCACCTGGTTGCAAACCACTTGGATATCGTTGGATATTCAAAAGGAAGATGAAAACTGATGGAAGTATTGATAAGTACAAGGCTAGGTTGGTGATTAAAGGATTTAGACAAAAGGAAGGTCTAGATTACTTTGATACCTACTCGCCTGTGACGCGCATAACCTCGATTAGATTGGTTCTTGCTATAGCGGCTTTAAGAAATTTGGAAGTTCACCAAATGGATGTTAAAACCGCATTTCTAAATGGTGATTTAGAAGAAGAGATTTACATGGAGCAACCTGAAGGTTTCTCCGCCCCAGGTCAAGAGGGTAAAGTATGTAAACTCGTCAAGTCTTTATATGGCTTGAAGCAAGCACCAAAACAATGGCACCAAAAGTTTGATCATGTCATGATTGACAATGGTTTCAAAATAAATGAGTGCGACAAATGTGTTTATTTCAAAGACACAAATGAAGGTTATGTGATTTTATGCCTTTATGTAGACGATATGCTTATCATTGGGAGTAATGATAAAATTATCAAAGCTACTAAAAGCATGTTGAAAGCGAGATTTGACATGAAAGACATGGGTTTAGCTGATGTGATTCTTGGAGTAAAGATCATAAGAACCCAAAATGGTCTTGTGTTAAGTCAATCTCACTATGTGGATAAAATTCTTGAAAAATTCAACTCGGGAGATACGAGTGTAGCTCGAACTCCAGTTGATACCTCCCAACATCTTAAGAAGAATAAAGGAGATGGAGTTGCTCAGTTAGAGTATTCAAGAATTATTGGCAGTCTAATGTATCTAATGACATGTACTAGGCCCGACTTGTCTTACGCGGTGAGTAGGCTAAGTAGATACACCAGTAATCCGTGCGCGGATCATTGGAAAGCTATCACGAGGGTCCTTAGATACATAAGATACACAAAAGATTATGGACTGCATTATACCCGACAACCAGCAGTAATCGAAGGATACACTGATGCAAACTGGATATCGGATAATAAAGATTCCAAATCAACAAGTGGTTATGTGTTTACACTTGGAGGAGCTGCTATTGCTTGGAAGTCTTCTAAGCAAACGGTCATAGCAAGATCCACAATGGAATCCGAATTCATCGCCTTGGATAAGTCAGGCGAGGAGGCGGAATGGCTACGTCAATTCGTGGAAGATATTCCAAGATGGCCAAAGCCTTTACCAGCCATATGTGTACATTGTGATAGCCAATCAGCGATTGGTAGAGCTCAAAGCTTGATGTACAATGGCAGATCAAGGCATATGCGACGTAGGCATAACACGATACGACAACTACTCTCAACGGGTGTTATCACAATTGATTATGTGAGATCAGCGGATAACATTGCGGACCCGTTTACAAAAGGCTTAAGCAGAGAGCTAGTAGAAACGTCGTCAAGAGGAATGGGACTAAAGCCCGTGGTAAATGGGAATATGAGGGAAACCTAACTTAGTTGACTGGAGATCCCAAGATCTAAGTTCAATAGGACAACTTAATCATATTACCAAACGGAGTCACTGTGGGGGAGTACCCCAAACTAAATAAAAAGGGAGTTATTTATACTTCCTAGTCCATTCCAATCAGTGACATTGATGTGAGGCTAAGCATATTAAGGTTAATGATTTCGGGAAATCAAATAACCATGATGCTTTTAATGATTCAGGGAATCACCTATGTTAGAGAGAAGTAGGGTCGCTTCAAATGGATTTGTGGGGTGCGCAAATCCTAGAGCTCTCGCAGAACCAGGCTAGTGTTCCAGGACCATAATAGGACACGACAGTGAGGAGTTGGCCAAACCAGGGAGAGTATTGTGTGAAGTGTATTGTCGTTTACACAAATGGGGGTATGTTCAAGGACATCGCGTCTACACACCGCTAGTAAGCTAAGTGCGCTTCACAAAAGAAGGTTCAAAGGTTAAAACCTACCTATCTTGCAATACTCAACTGTCGAAGTTTATCGTTGAAAAGTGTAAGGAAAAGATCCATTTCCATACATGTGGGGGATTGTTGGAAATTTGATGAAAATAGCATTTTTCATGTGGGGGATTGTTGGAAAAATAGGTGAAAATAGCATTTTTCACAAATATAGGAAAATGATTTTTTCCTATTTTGGACTAGAAATAAATATAATAAAATGAGCGGGTTTTATATATTTATTTATGGGTTTGTGTTCTATGTTGGGAGAGCTTCGCAACGAACTAAACCGCGTCCAAAATGGAGCTAAGATGAATGAGATATCGATGCTCAAAGTTGGGTGTTTGGAACATTCAATGCTGAAACAAAAGGGAAAGTAGCACCTTGTCCCACATCGGATGAGAGTTGGAACTTAAATGGGTATTTAAGGTGGAACTCTCCATCCTTATTGTTTCATGGAAGCACACACTAGTGTCCTCGCGAAGGGTGCGGAGCACCCTAACTCGCACTCGCACTCGCACACGCTCGCGCGCGCGCGCGCGCGTGGCGTGGGCAATGTGGCGCTTTGATGGCGCACTTTGCACTGTGTGGCGCGCTCGTATAGGCTCACAGGTGACGTGGCGCACGCACGCATGGACTTGAGCCAAGAGGACGCGCGGCGCATGGGCGCGCGCGCGCGCAGAAAGCTTCCAGCATTGAATAACAGAGCAGTTTCAGTCCAGCTTCGTAACTGACGAGTTAACTGGCTTTGACTGAGAATTAAATGACGTATTAAATTGCATTGAAGACGTTTAATGCAATTTAAACCTCTCTTTAATTCGTTTTGACTGTTTCGACTTAGGAGCTGTATAAATACAGCTCCAGCAGAATAGACGACCAGCTTCACAACAGCAATCACAACTTTCTCTCTAGAAATTTCTGATCTTTTCTTTGCAGTCTCAAGGTAACCTTCGGGTTGTAGGTCCACTCCGGCAGTACTACTGCTCCGGCTGTTGTACCCTGGGAAACAAAACGAGTACTCCTGGGAGACTCGGAATTTGTTTTAAGGGAAGCGTGTGTTCACGTGCCTCAGCCTTCTTCTTCATCTTATTTCTTGTATTTCAATTTTATTTCAGTTGTAATTGTACCTGTATTTTGTTTTCTTATTTCTGTATTGTAATCAAGTTTAATAAAATTTATTTATTTTATTTAATTTACGCGAACGGTTCCTACAGCTAGAATGTAGTTATACTTACCTTAAGAGTCAAGTCAATCATGTCACATGAACATGCATATGGATGTTGGATGCCATTTTTTTGTTTTTGGATTCTAGGTTAGACTTTTGACTTTTTGAGGTCGACATACAGTCTTTTAGTTAGAAACTGAGATACATGTTACACATTCACCATTAACGTTTTTCCACAACAAAGCTAGAGATTTAAGCAAGGTGTATAAAGTTCATTTCTAATTTTAATCATATCAAAAAATTCATATACACGGTTGTTTGAATGCAAGCGGGTATTGGTATGGGCCTAGGGATCAATTCGGTTATCAGTTTCAAAGTTTGTTTGGCCTATATTATAATCCTGATGGCTAGAATTGAAGGAACTCTTAATCCGTGTGATGGCAACCTTTCGGCTTAAAAATGTTGGCTTTCGGCTTACTTGGAATATCAATCTGGTACACCAGGCACACTAGGCCAGTGGATCGGCATATAGAGATATATCACTATCATGCAACGGGGCGATTGCATCTTTTAAAGATGGACTTGTATTTTAGAGTTTGTATTGTAAAAATGTTATTGGGCTTAGTTGTGTGGGTCGGGTTTATCCCATTTTTATAGAGTTCGTGTATGTTGATTGTACCTGGGTTTTGGTAATTTGGACATAACTTTGGGGACATGTCCCAAGCAGGTTTCAAATCCTTTTCTCCCTGTAATTTAATTCTGTAAATTTATAAAATTTTCCGTCCTCTTTACTGAAAAAAATCCGATTAAGTAGATTGTTGATGCAGTTTTGTGTGGATGTGGCTCGGTTCGGTTCGGTTCGGTTCAAGACCGACGTCGCGATATTCATCCGTTGTGCGCCCCAGAGAACGACACACGAAGCACGAAGAGACGTGAGCGATCCGTTTGAATATTGATGACATCATCATGATGCCATCATGACATCATCAATAGCAAAGTGAAATAGAAAGAAGACAGGCTATCGAAACAGGGACTATTTGGTCTTGAACATATGTTATCGAAATAGACAATTAATATGCCTATTTCGATGTATATATTGTTTCATCAAATATCACATGTTTCGATGATGATGAGTATTCATTTATGTTTCGCTAACATTTAGTCCAAATTGTGTCTCGATAGAACTCTTGCTATTTCAATGTTCCTTTAGATGTTTCGCTATGCTTCGATAGGTATAGATGTGAAGGGGACATGTTTCGTTGTATTGCTCTCTGCTATGTGCTATAAATAGCAGAGAGCTTCCCCTGTTCTACTAAGAGAGCACAGTTTCAGTAGAGAGAGAGCTTTTTGTAATTTCTTGTAAGAATACTCTGCTGAAATACACTTTGAGATTTAAGCAGTGAAATCTTTCTTGTGTTTGTGTGTTCTTGGGCTTGATGTGCACATAATCAAGGATTACGCACTTGGTTTTGTGTTAAATAACAAGGATAAGATGATCTAGATCCTCCTCTAGAGAACTACATAGATGTAATACCTCAACACATTACGTTAGGGTTGACATTTCACTATAACAGAAGTCAGAATAAAAAAACACTAGTAATATTAAGACATGATCTAAACTCAATAAAAACAATTGGCAGGGAATAGGGATTAAAATACTTAATATTATTTTAAGGTCTTCTATTTCTATTCCATGGAAATTGTCTCTTTTAGTTTAAGCTCCAAGTATTTATTTATATTCCATAATAAGTCAAAATCAACATTTATAAACTCTAAATTAGTCCAAGCAAACTCTAGAAGGTGCATGGAAAATCCTAAGAAAAAACAATTTACGTGGACGTAATCAGTGACATATTTGAATGAATAAATAAACCATATTAGGTAAAGGTGAATTGACATTCCAATTTATTAATTTATCATGCAATAAAATATCCGTATAGAAACAAAATAGATAAATATTTAAACGTATCTAATAAAAAAATATTGCTGAAGTCTTTTTTATTTACCATTCCATCTCCTTGCAAAATTCTGTCACAAATGGAGAAACCATACAAATGTTATTTTCGTTTAGTTCAACCATATAGTACAAGTGCTCCATTTAGAGTAGTGTTGTAAACAAGACGAATAGGCTAAGCTCGGATCGCTCATTTCTATTTCCATTTCCAACATATACATTTACTAAATGGGGGAATAGTGTCAGGCAGCTGTCTGGCACTCCCCTATTGGACCAATCAGTTTATTGTTTTATATCTATTTAAAATTACGTTTTATTACCGTTTTGCCCCCAGCTCAAACTAAAATTATGTTTTTTCCCCGTCTCAAAATTACGATTTCCCCATCAATTCAAATTTACGATTTTTGCCTTGCACTCCCGCATTGGACCAAACAGTTTATTATTTTATATCCATTTTAAAATTACGTTTTTGCCCCTCTTTAAAGTTATGGTTTTGCCCCCAGCTCAAAATAAAATTACGCTTTTGTCCCAGCTCAAAATTACGATTTTCCCCTCGATTTAAAATAAAATTGTGGTTTTGCCCTCAGCTCAGAACTACCTTTTCGCCCCCAGTTCAAAATAAAATTATGTTTTTGCCCCCAGCTAAAAATTACGATTTTACCCTCTGTTCAAAAATGTGATTTTCCCCGTTTAAAAAATTATGATTTCGCCCTCAGTTCAAAATTAGGTTTTTTCCCCGGTTCAAAATAAAATTATGTTTTTGCCCCCAACTCAAAATTACGATTTTGCCCTTGGTTCAAAATAAAATTGTGGTTTTGCCTCCAGCTTAAATTTACGATTGTGTCATTAGTTCAAATTTATATTACGCTGTTACCCCAAGTTCAAAATTACGAATTTGCCCCGGTGAAAATTTACAATTTTGCCCCTGGTTCAAATTTACAGTACTGCCATCACTTTAGCTTTTAGCAAATTACGATTTACCCCAGTCAAAAAATACAACTTCCCCTCAGTTAAAAATTACAACATTGTCATTGTTTTAGTTTTTTTTTTTATCAAAACTATAAAAGTGTTTTGTTTTAATTAGTTGACTCGATTTAATTGTTTTTCGTGTCAATAAGCTGCCTAACACTTGCTCATTATTCGGCAACGCGGGCGGGGCATCAACTAGTTACCTATATATTAAAAAGAGAATTGAATGAACACTAAAATCACTAGGGGATGAGTAAATGGTATCGGGTGTATTTTCGGTACCGTTTCGACTCCGATATTCACCGGTTTTTACCCAAAATACCGGTGTCGTACCAGTACCGACCGGTACCGAACCGTACCATACCGTACCAGGTATATTCGGTACTGGTACCCACTTTTGGGGATTTCGGTAACGGTATTTTCGGTACCGGTTGGTACCGAGCTCATCAAATCCTGTAGCAACGTAGCAATGTAAGTAATTGCCCTGTTTAGATTACTTTTCATAGACACAGTAAGTAAACTGTATTTCGTTTGAATTAGGTTTTATATACATAACAACTTATTTTGCTTTCTTTTTTGTCTTTTTCTGTAATGAATGAATTGTATAATGTAAAATTAACTTGGATATTTAGACTATTGATGAGCAAATCATATCAAATCCTTTAATCAAACCGGTATCGTATCAGTACCAAATTTACTATACCAAATCATTTTCGGTGCCAATTTGGTATCCACCTTTTAGCGTTTTCAGAATCGTTACTTTCGATTCGACACCGGTCTAGCATCTTACTTGTATTTATTGATTTTTACCTTCAAATACCATACCGTATTGTACCGAGCATTTTCGGTGCCGGTACCTAAATTCGATGATTTTCCGGATCAGTACTTTCGGTGCTGTTACCGGTACCGAGCTCATTCCTATTTTAACGTGTTAGCACCGTAATAACTGAACTGAAAACAACCGAGTTTCCAACGTGTAGGACGTGTGGGTCCTATTATTGTATATTAGGTTATTTAAAATCGCTTTTTTTAGGACGGAGTGACTATCCTTACCACGTCTTTTTTTATGTTTTGATATTCGGTATCTGCTTGCCGTTGCTGACACGCGTTTTGCAGTCATTGGGTCCCCGCCACAACGCGCAGGCGGAAAATCAACTAGTTTATATTAATAAGCTAAAATATTAAGCTCAAACTTTATTTGTAAAAAGTATGAGTTCACTCATTTATTTATTTTTAAATTATTTATTTTTTACAAATATATATATATATATATATATATAAAATAAGGAATAATATATTTTAATAATTCAAACTATCAGCCGTTGGCCCGCAACGGTCCCAACTTAAAAAATAACCGGCAGTGGTCCGCCTATTCACATATTGTAAACTAATAGACTTTTACTAATATAAGCTTAAATTATTTTTGACTTTTACTAACCAGCCCTGATTATATGAGAATAACTAACTCACACACCCTTTTATTATTTCTCTTAAATCTACACATACTAATTACTACAAGACTTAAACCCTTACCATTTAAGAAGAGACAATAATTTCCAACACCTAGATATATCGTGAATGCTCTAATGCTTATAGTTTAATTCCCGTCACAATGGTACACTCTAGACGTGGCAAAACAAGCCCATACATTTCATTTTGGTATAACACCCGTCTCATTTATTTATTATTTTATTATAAAATACGCATTTTTCAAAACCAAAATGCATAATTATCAAAAACTTAGTTAATAAACTAAGATGTACATCGTTATCGTGTTTTAACATAACCAACTAGCTAGTTTAAAACATTCGACATTAAGTAGTGTTTACATGACAAACATTGTCTAAAACATGATTAGATTAGTGCGGAAGCTTCAAAACTTGTGTTCGGTTCTTGATTGATCGGCATCCAGAACGAAACGAGCATCACCTAAGGTCAAACCACATCAATTATTAGTTTTGACAACAATATAATAGGCATAAACAAGTTCGGACATCATACGGATAACAAAAATATAAAAATCTCAAACTTTGGTCTGTCGCGCCAAGCGACAGACTTGGATCAATCCTCCGCGTGCCGCGAACGGCCTCGTGTGTCGCGCCCGCATCTTAGCTCCCTGGCGCGTGCCACAAGGAAACATGTTTTCCAGCAGGTCCAGTTTCTGGACCTGCATAAATGCCCAGCTCCGAAATTTCAAGAATTTCAAACTTTAAAAGCCCATAACTTTTTATTTACATGTCCGTTTTAGCCGATTCTTTTTCCTACGTGTCCGTATTAAAATTACGGATCTAACCATGTAAATTTCACATAATGAAACCTGGTTTATGAAAGAATGGTTCACGAAATCCTTGTTTCGATTGTTCGACCCATTAGCTATGTATGCATATTGTTCATCATTCAATTCTTTGGTATTCTAGACTTATTCACCCATTCCCCGGGCTTGTAAATCTTGGGGTATCTGCGCCATTACATGACTTTACGCTCGCATTAGAATTTGATGCTCGTTTTCTCAAAATTCAAGCATGCCGCTTCATGCAACTCTTGCAATTGATTTCTACCGTTCGATCCAATATCACATATTCATAAACTTAACTTAGTATAACCAATCCATTGGCGTATTGCTATCTAGCACTAGCACAATATGAGACTTTCAAGTCACTACACACATGATCATTTAAAGGACATAGTTTTGACCCGTTTAGTTGTCGAGTGAAAATCATCACTTTAATGACAAACCAAACTATTTTTAACCGATATTTTGACCCGTTTGAGTGTCGAGTGAGCTTCGCCACTTCAATGACACACCAAACGCATATACTACACTATGACACCATTAACAAACTAAATCCAAACGTTTATGCATAATGTAACGGGACTAAAGTCACGTACCTTTAGAGCACCCCTTTCAAGCGTGTATCCCCTCCGGCTTGTCCACTCGACGATCCGGATTCTTTGTCTAAAGAGTTCAATTCACAACCAATTTAGAACCCTTTTTTTATAAACTTTAACGCATAATTTGCTATAAAAATCAAACATGCGTTTTCATCCGATTTTTAACACTTTATTCCTCACTTAGGCATTTTAACGAACACCTAACGGGTTTAATTTTTACATAACTAGAATCAAGTTCATAACTTGTTATTTTCGCCAATTATAATCACATATTTCGATTCCATCATGTCAAGCATGCATTGTAACAACCCGCTTTTTGGAAAGTCAAAGTACAAGTCAAAGTCAAAGTCAAACGAAGAAAAGATTGCTAATTGCGATCTGTCACTCCTTGCTTAACTACTGGCTGTGCTTTTTGACTTGTAATCGAATTCTATTAATTGCTTGCTTTATATGTATTATGTTGAGTATCTATTACAAATCGAGGTTTAATCGCATGTTTAATCGCTAATCAACTTATCGCTATCGCATTCGCAACTCTAATTATGTGCTCCGGATATTGTTTTACGTGTGTATGCTATTATGTGTTACGTGTGCATGTTATGTTTATGTTGAGGTGTTTAATCGCAATCACATTCCTATCGCAACGCAATCTAAATCGTAAACGCTAAACGCAAGTTATTTATTGTGATTGTATGTTAGATATAGTACTTAGGTTATTTTTGTAACTAATGGGTAATACAATCCCATCGCTCACTCGAAACGCATCGCAACGCTCAACACGAAAAACGAAGCATCGAATCGAAACTCGCCGGAGCCACTCGATCGAATGACCATTCGATCGAATGGTCATCCGTTCACCATCCGATCGGGTGGCCATCCGATCAAAGTGCCATCCGATCCGATCCATATGCCACTTTCCTCTTTTGACAACCTATAAATACCCCCTGTCACATCACCAAAGTGATGTGACAGCTCTCTCTCTCGTTCGACCAGCGTTCCAGCCCACTTTTCTCTCGATTTCTCGCGATTCTTGTAAGTTTTCAACTCAAATATTGTACTTCTATGATCTCCACGCACTCCTTCATCATTTTCACCTTTGAATCTTCACTTTTAACCGTGAAATCAGCGGATTTGAGGTGTTTTAGGATGATGTCATGAAGGAGTTCTTATGAGCTTCAAGTTTTGGCCTCATTCCACCAAGAACAACTCAGATCTACATGATTTCCACATGTTTTAACACTATTTTCATCTAAATCTAAACTTTTACATGATTAAAAGGATTGAAAGATGGTTTCTAACTTTCTTTCAATTCTTTTACACTCAATGCACTCAAAACTGATAGAATCGGAGCTAGTTCAGGCCTTCTACTCGTTCTCTAGTGAAATGTCGATCCCAGATCTGATTCATATCAACGAGACAACCAACCGGGTTGAACATGGACACCGTCGCGAACAGTTACCGAATCAGATTGGGGTGATTCCCGTTCGATCGAATAACCAGGGACTGATGGGGTTCCTGTTGATTCAATACGTTGTCATACCGTCTTGATCAAACCTCAAAACTTTCAAAATTTTTAAGTTCCAAACGATCAGGTTGTCGGGACGGATTGTCGTCCGATCATATTGCCATCCGATCGAACGACAATCCGATCAGATTGAACTTGGACTTCAACACTTAACTTTTTGCAAATTTTCAAAGATCATTAGTTTCTAACGGATTGCCATCCGATCGGAAGACCATCCGATCGAATGACAATCCTGCTGTGAACTTGTTCCCACTAGAAATGTCTCGCCGATCGGATCGCCATCCAACCGAATGGCCATCCGAATGGATTGACATCCGATTGAATAACCATCCATTCGGATTGCCATCCGATCGGATGACCATTCGTCACTTTGTTCTCTTGCACCGTTTAATGCACCGTTCATTCGCTTATGCTATCGTTAACTGTTCAGGCTAATCCCTCAGCGCTCCCTTCAATCGAAGAGAGTGTTTATTTACTAAACATGATCTGTGAGTATATTCGATCCCTTTTTGCTTTACGCACTTTTGGGTGTTACATACGTTACTTATTCTAAATCACATCGATCACACAACACAGTCACTTTATACGTTGACCGTTACTGCATGTTATACGTGTTACTCGATGAATGCTTATATGTTATGTTAACACAGTGAATGTTGCCTGATGCCTTAGCAACGATAGTACTATAGTTTGGCTCAGCACCTGTCGTGGACAGGGGTTGTTAAGGTTATTTCTTCACGTATCGCAGTAGTGATATGTGTTGCGCATTCTACAACTCGCAGTCATGTCTGTGCATATTTCATTGTCGATAACCTACTAGCTTCACATTATACATGTTACATGCTGGTTATGCGTAAACGCTTTCGAACTCTACTACTACTATAAAACGTGTATGCTCACCTTTACACTATGTGACAGGTGTTTGAGATGCTAGGATGCTTTCTTTTGTGGAATCAAGTACGATGAGTCTAGAAACAAACAAAAAATTTAAATCTGAGTTGTCGGAACATTTATTTGTCTTTGAGATATCTATGTCTGTAATAATTGATTTGCTTGATGGATTATGGTAAGGGACATAATATTAACTATCAGGTAATTTAGTTGTTATGGATTTCTCTTGGGCATTCTGTTTCGCTCAGTGACGCGCCCCGATGTTTCCGTCATCGGTTGGTGTGTGACAGATTGGTATCAGAGCCATAACTATAGGGAATTAGGCAAAGACTCGACCTAGTCCGAGTCGGTGTCTTAGAAACGACATAGTCTATAGTCTAAGTACCAACAGACCGACTTGTGCATACCCGGTATAGATTTTGCACAAGATTAGTTGTTATTTCTCGCTCGAACTCACTATACACTACACTCTTGTGCGGACATCGCATACTACAGTTCCACGCAAGATTAGCCTTTCCTAAGACTGGACGCACACACAAACGGATGATCTGGTTAAAATTAGGTGTGAAGACTGCAAACTCTCGACCAGATCACTCGTTCGATTCACTATTATTACTATAAACAAGAGAATTTGCGTTGAACCAGGAGTGAAATCCATACTTCGATGCGATTTTCCATATCTATATCGTGATTCCATCACATAAACAGGGATGTAGTCGCTAAGTCAGGGGTGAAACCCGGACCTTAATGACTCGTTCCACTCTATACTTTTGGTTTTTACAAAACTCCCACCAAAGTCTCGACGGACTCCAACGACTTGAGTCATGCTGTAATTGGAAGGATGCGTGCCGATCGCCCAAATTGAGGCGAGAGCACAGTCCAGAAGGCCAAAGTGTGCACTTAGGGTCCTTGTGAATAGTCGAATCACTTTGGGTAGTCGACGTCTAGCCAAGATGATATTTTCTCGATTTTATATGTTCGATTCTGGAACTCGCAGCCGCCAACTCTGTGATTTATCAATTTTATGTGATTTTATGTGTTTATGTGCTTCGATTTTGGTGATTTACTCGCTTTTCGTTGTTCGCTTTGATCAACACGCACCACTCGTACTACACAATTACCTCAAAATGCAAACAAATCGCTTGTATCTATTCGCAATCGCTACTCGTTATTCGCACTCACTATACTCGATCGCTATACACTGCTATGAAAGATATGTGATTACGTGCAACATAGGAAGATGAATACGTGCAAAATATAGTTGAATACATGCTTTTGTGCCTATGTGGACTATGTGCTTATGTGTTTCTGTGCCTAGGTGATTCTGTGGATTATGTGCTTACGTGATTCTATGATTAGACGTGTTACTGAGCTTTAGAAATATTAAGTTTGTTGTGAGTAAGATTCGCAGACAATGTCATCATTTGTGTCACACCCCGACCACGTAAAACGAGAAACACGTGGCGGAAACGTCGGGGAGTGTTGTAACAGAATTATTGTTTCACAACCATGGCATACAAAGTTATATTTTATTTATCAAACAAGCGGGTTACATTGTCTTTAACATGAAACAAAGAGTACATCACATAAATTAACTAAGTCTATCTTCATTTTATGTCTCTAAGGCACAGGTCCGCCCTAGTGTCACGATCATCATCCTAAGCACCAGCTCCTGAAAACACATGTGAAAATAAGTACGTCAGCATAAAAATGCCTGTGAGATACATAGGTTTGGTGAAAATAGGATTCATGACTTGGGTTTTTAAAGAAAGGTTTAATAAAAATTAGTCATGAATCTTGTTAAGTGTTTCTTTTATAAATCGTATGAAAACTTGATAAGAAATCATATTATATAAAAGAAAGGTGTATGGTTAATAAAATAACCAAGTAAAATGAGTTGTATAAAAATAAACTGTTTTGTAAAACAATGTCTTGTGAAAAATAAGTTATTGGTGTAAAATGTAACATGTCTATACTGAAATGATTTAATTAACGCTACGATATGTAATATTATACAAGCACTTATATATAGGAAGTACCAGCGGCGTATCCACCATGCTTGTATCATATTACACACGCCTCGTTACTCAAATCACTTACCCAAACCAACCACCATTGTAAATTGTTCATGTATAAATCAATTGTCAAGTGTTATTGTGTAAACCATATCAAAATGTCTATGTCTAATGTAAATCACTAAATGTGTATATCAATGTCAAAATGTTTATGTTTAATGTAAATCAAGAATTGTGTATCCAAATATATCATGTATGTCAAGTGAAATATATCAACTAAACCATAGGTAAAATGCGCAAAAACAGGGTATTGAATTAAACATAGTTTAAATCAAAGTTATGTTTTGTGAAACAAATGCATGCTATACTGATACAAACATCTATGTGGTATTGTTATAATGCATACATTCAAGCCTTGTGACTGTGGTGATAGACCTTTAAACAAATTAAAGGTTTATCTGTGTTATGTTTATCGAATTCGGTCATTCCTTCCATCCAAACATACCTAGGATATCAGGAAAGGGAGTTGTCAATTCCTATGGTACCACTACCTACTAACAAATGGCGTGATCAATGTTAATGAATGTATATTGTCCCATTTGAACAAACCAAATGTCATACCAAAATGTGAGCATGTGATGAATAACAAATGTACTAAGTATGCAACAAATGAACATACATAGTATGTGATGTGATGTAATGTAAAACAATGCACTAAGTACGCACTAAAAGGACATACATAGCGTGAAAAATTTAATGAAATCATGTACTATAAATGTACTAATGAACATAACAAGCATATGTCATGAAAACAGGAAAGCACGAAAGTAACAAGTCGGCACATGTGTTTCACCCCAAAACAGTTTGAAAACTGTAAAAGAGGGGTCTATGTACTCACTTGAGATTGCTTAGAAGTCCTTGAGTAACAACCAAACAATGCTAGAGATCACGGAAAATCAACGGCACCAAATATAGGTAACTATGTTAATAAACCGGACCTAACTCGGAGGATCGGATAGAATGAGGGTTCGTAAACCAACCGAGTATGGGAACTCGTGTAATATGGTTTAACAACGCCCACATACTAAAATGAAACTTAACCTAAGTGCTTACGACCCATTACGACCCGTTTAGGTAGCTTATGCTACTTTAACGCGTCGTTCGCGTAAAACGCGTTTGGACGGCCTAACTAGTCCTATGACAAGTAAAATATGCCTTAACATGTCTAATATTGTTGCCAAATCAGTTTAGATGTCAAAAGTTAGGTTACACATGCTTAAAATGAATTTTGGCGTAAAAAGGGCATTTTGGTAATTTACCTAAGGCATATAAACTACCTATCATACAACTACTTAAACGATGTGACCATAAGGTATAACCTCGGAAGGTTATTCCCTATATACTATGGTCACCTAATGTGTTTGGTCGGATCCTAATGATCGACCAAATGGGTCGGGTTTGAAGGTATAAGCGATTGATTAGATCGCTTACCCTTACGACCCTAGACAAGCACGAAACTAAAAGTGACGAGCTAAGCATGTTAAAATACGCTTACCTAAGTTAGAAAACAAGTTTGGTATCAAAACAAACGGTTTTGATACCCACAAGTTGTTTGGTTACAAAATACGCAAGAATACGTATTTTGGCCGAAACTACGACTCGTCACTGAGCCTAGATAACATGGTAATCATTAGGTATAGTCACTAGGGACTATAACCATCGTGATTACGCTCACGTTATGAAGTTCAAACGAACTTTGCATTGACCATAAACTGGTCAATGCAGAAAGTCAAACAAAGTTTGACTTTAACGCTAAAACGAAAAAAGAACGAAGGAACACTTACAAAGGGTCCCCGAAAGATTTGATTTCTCAAGTATTCTCAGGTATGAAGTGGTTTCACTTCAACTTAGAGAACTCTCAAGAATTCAAGTGGGTTTTGCAAGTGAACTTGGTGGGTATTTATAGGAAATGGACCACCGTTAGGATCGTTTATCGAAAACCGTGATTCAATCTCATCCCTACACTTGTTGTAACACCTTGGTACATTAATATGGCCCCCCATCATCAGGGATTAACATGTGGAAGTGGATTATGAGTGGGTAACAGCTGTTAACAGCTGTTTAAACAACTTTTGCTGATCTGAAAGGGCCTCGCGTGATGCCTAGGGGGCCTGGCGTCACGCCTAGGTCTCTCTGATCAGCAAACAGTTTCCAAAGTGTCAGTTCAGTCCCTGTTGTGTTTTAAGGCCATTTCCGACATGTTTAAGGCCCGTTAAGCCAATATTAAGGCCCTAAAATGATGCCTAAACATTGTGGACATGAAACATGCTCAGAAATATGTCGGATGTTGGTTCGTTTGGTCGTACGATCGCGATATTAGCTTAATTACGACGAAATGCGCATAAGCGCGAAAAACGATCCAAATTGCGTGACGAATGGATTTTTCTTATGCCAAACACTAAAATTAAATATTTTAGTGCTTACATAAATTTTTGGATGTCCGGATGTATTCAGAACGTAAGTTATGCGCGAAAGTGCAAACTTATGCACTTTTTGACGCTTTTAGTCCCTGAATGACCCAAAAGTTTATTTTAGCACCAGTTTGCGTATAACTCTCCAGAAAGTGATATAGAGTTTGAAATTGAACAAAAGTCAAAACATGAAAAATGTCAAACATAAACAAAAAAACATTGGGATTAAATAACTTTGTTTTATTGATAACTTAATTGTTTACAATGATTACAAGCACAGATGTTACAGTCTCCCCTACTTGTGGAAATTTCGTCCCGAAATTTATTTAGAGGAAACTCTTGGGAATAGATGCGGATACTTCGCCTTCATTTGATCTTCACATTCCCAAGTAAACTCAGGTCCACGTTTAGATTCCCAGCGAACTTTGACCAAAGGGATGCGCTTGCGTTTAAGCCACTTGACTTCACGTTCCATGATTTCCACTGGCCTCTCAACAAATTTCAGTGTTTTATCAACACGAATTTCGTCAAGTGGTATGCGGAGGTTCTCATCAGCTAAACACTTCTTGAGATTGGAAACGTGAAAGGTTGGATGAACATTTCCAAGTTCTGGAGGTAACTCAAGTATGTAGGCTACCTTACCGATTCTTTCGACGATCTTGAATGGTCCAACGTATCTAGGTGCAAGTTTTCCTTTCTTTCCAAATCTGATCACACCTTTCCAAGGTGAGACCTTAAGTAATACACGATCACCGACTTGAAATTCCATGGGCTTGCGTCCTTGGTCCGCGTAACTCTTTTGACGGCTTCTAGCTGTCTGAAGGTTATCACGAACTTTCTTAACCTTATCAGTTGTCTCTAAAATGAGGGCAGGTCCAGTAAGCTGAGCCTCACCGATCTCATTCCAGCAGACTGGTGAACGACATTTTCGACCATAGAGAGCCTCGAAAGGAGCCATGTTGATGCTGGAGTGATAACTGTTATTGTAGGAGAATTCGATTAACGGAAGATGCGAATCCCAACTACCACCAAAATCGATCACACAAGCTCTAATCCTCCAGAGGCTGGATTGTTCTTTCAGATTGACCATCCGTTTGTGGATGATAAGCTGTGCTCAAATTAAATTGGGTCCCCATAGCAGATTGCATGGTTCTCCAAAAATGAGAAGTGAAGCGAGCATCTCTGTCAGAAATGATGTTCAAAGGAGCACCATGTCGAGCTACAATTTCATCCACATAGATTTTAGCAAGTTTGTCAGCAGAAAAATCCTCACGGATTGGCAAGAAATGCGCTGACTTAGTAAGACGATCAACAACTACCCAGATGGCATCATGACCTTTCTTTGTGCTTGGAAGTTTAGTAATGAGATCCATAGTAATGTTTTCCCATTTCCAAACTGGGATCTCTGGTTGCACCAATAAACCAGAAGGACGTTGATGTTCAGCCTTAACCTTAAGACAAGTAAGGCATTTTGAAACGTATAAGGCTATGTCCTCATTCATACCAGGCCACCAATACTGAGTACGAAGATCCTTATACATCTTATCTGAACCAGGATGAATAGAATAACGAGACTTATGGGCTTCATCCATAAGCAAGGTGCGAAGGTTATCTTGGCTTGGGACCCACAAACGGTCCATGAAGTAATACGATCCATTGTCCTTCAGTTCCAGATCAGGTGTTATGTGATAGGGTAACTCCTTACCCATCAAACCTTGTGAAACACAAGTGTGTTGAGCCTGAGAAATGCATGCTTGGATATCAGATCGAGCTTGAATATCAGATTGAACACGAACACAGTGGAGCTTAGTACGTTCCTTACGACTTAAAGCATCGGCTACGACATTCGCCTTACCAGGATGGTAGCGAATTTCGCAGTCATAGTCGTTTAGAAGCTCAACCGAACGTCGTTGCCTCATGTTGAGTTCTTTTTGATTGAAGATATGCTGAAGACTTTTGTGGTCCGTGAAAACCACACATTTTGTACCGTACAAATAGTGTCTCCAGATCTTAAGAGCGAAGACAACTGCACCTAACTCAAGATCATGAGTGGTGTAGTTTTTCTCATGTATCTTCAACTGCCTCGATGCATATGCTATGACCTTGTTCCTTTTCATCAGAACACAGCCAAGACCCAATTTAGATGCATCGCAATAAACGACGAAATCATCATTGCCCTCAGGCAAAGTCAGAACAAGCACGTCGCAAAGTTTATGTTTCAAAGTTAGAAATGCTTCCTCTTGCTTGAATCCCCAATCAAAGGGTTTGTTCTTTTGTGTTAGAGCAGTTAGAGGAACTGCAATCTTTGAGAAGTTCTCTATGAAGCGGCGGTAATAACCCGCAAGACCAAGAAAATAACGAACTTCAGTAGGAGTAGTAGGCATATCCCAATCCTTAATCGCACTGATCTTGGAGGGATCTACATGAATACCTCGTTCATTGACAATATGCCCCAAAAATTGAACTTCTTTAAGCCAAAATTCGCACTTGGAGAATTTGGCGAAAAGTTGCTCTTTCTTCAGGAGCTCCAGAGTAAGACAAAGATGTTGCTCATGATCAGCTCGCGTCTTCGAATAAATCAAGATGTCATCAATAAAGACGATGATGAACTTATCTAAATAAGGCTTACAACCCCTATTCATTAAGTTCATGAAAACAGCAGGAGCATTAGTCAAACCGAATGGCATAACTGTGAACTCATAATGCGCATATCGAGTGCGGAATGCGGTCTTGGGAATATCTTCTTCATGCACACGAAGTTGATGATATCCAGATCGCAGATCAATCTTAGAAAAGTAAGAAGCACCCTGTAACTGATCAAAGAGATCATCGATGCGAGGTAGGGGATATCGATTCTTGATGGTAAGCTTGTTAAGCTCACGATAATCGATACACATCCTAAAGGATCCATCCTTCTTCTTGACAAAAAGAACGAGAGGACCCCAAGGTGAAAAGCTAGGACGGATAAAACCTTTGTCAGAGAGTTCTTGAAGCTGCTTAGACAACTCTTGCATCTCAGACGGTGCAAGACGATATGGAGCTCTGGCAATGGGATTTGCACCAGGTACGAGATCAATACGGAACTCGACTTGGCATGCTGGGGGTAAACCAGGTAAATCTTCAGGGAATACTTCAGGATAATCCCGAATGACAGGGATATCTTGAATAGACTTACCTTTGCCCTTGTCTGCTACAACATGTGCCAAAAAGGCCACATAGTTCTTTCGCAGATACTTCCTAGCTTTAAAACAAGACATGAGTTTGAGACCACCAGTAGGTTTCTCACCATGAACCTGTAGGATCTCACCTGATGAAAGCGGCACACGAACGATCTTCTCGAAACAAACTACCTCTGCGTGATGCTTGGCTAACCAATCCATACCCACAATAACGTCGAAGCTTCCAAGTTGTATAGGCGTGAGGTCAATAGGAAATAGATGGTTGTTAAGGTTCAACTGGCAGTTATGAAGAACATAATCAAGAACAATGGGTTCACCACTAGCAACCTCTACTGTCAAGGGTTTTCCTAGTTTCGTTCTAGACATGCGAAGCAATGGCTCAAAAGATAATGATACAAAACTCTTATCGGCACCCGAATAAAAAAGAACAGATGCTAGTTGATTGTTAATAAAGAACGTACCTTTCACCACTTCATTGTCTGCTTGTGCCTCTTGTGCATTCATGTTGAAGACTCGACCTTGAGCCTGAGCCTGATTCTGATTTGGATTCGCATTCACCAATCTTGGACATTGATTACGGTAGTGGGTCAGATCCCCACAGTTGTAACAAGAACCTGGCGGGTAGTGTGGTCGTGCAGCTTGACCCTGTTGCTGAGCAGGAGGCTGAGCAACTCGTTGAGCCGGGTTCTGAACTGCCTGATTCTGAGCAAAACGACAGACATCAGCAAGATGACCTGACTTCCCACAGTTAGTACAGAAATGGCACGGAAGTTGCGGCTGATGGTGACTGTTGCACCTATTGCACAAAGGTGCATTCCCTGCATAACGCTTCTTCGCGGGAGGCTGTGCGGGTTGGTTGGGAGCTGCCTGGTTAACTTGGGCAGTGATAACAAAATTTTGGGAAGCCTTACGCTTCTTTGACCCTTTTGAAGAACCAGATTCCTTACCCTTCTTGTTCTTACCCTTCTTGTCATCCTCTTTGTCAGACGCATGCTTCTTACCTTTGTCACCCTTTTTATGCAGCTTTCCCTTTCGAACCTGCGACTCAGTCAATGTCGCTGCTAACTCGATCGCTTGACGGAGTGTGGTAGGGTTACTACCAGTAATTATGTCTTGTACTGAGTCAGGTAGACCATCGATGTACCTTTCGATAGCCTTGTCGAGTGGGGTGACCATCGTTGGGCATAGCAAACTCAGCTCCTCAAACCTATCAGTATATGCCCAATGCTCGCCACTATCTTGTTTCAAATCATCAAACTCCCTTTCCAATGCTCGCAGTTCGTGACGAGGACAAAACTCCCTCATCATAAGAGTTCTAAGTTCAGCCCAAGTCTGTGCTAAAGCAACCTCAGTACCACGGTCTCTCATAACCCCGTTCCACCATGTAAGAGCCCTCTTCTGAAACACACTGGAAGAAAACTTGACCTTGCGATTATCAGGGCACTGAACGTGGCGAAACGTACTCTCAGTGCTCTCGAACCATTGTAGGAGCCCAGTTGCTCCTTCAGTACCACTAAACTTGAGCGGTTTAGCTGAGTTGAAACTCTTGAAATTGCATGGAGCATGATTGTTGTTGTTGGCTTGGTTCCATTGTGCAATGAGGTTTGGGAATGCAGCAGCCATTTGCTGTGCGATAATATCTGCCAGTTCGGCATTTGCTATTTGATTTTCGCGTCGAGGAGGCATTCTAAAAGAGGAAACATGATAAGAAAACGAGTGAGATGATTGAATGAAAAGGACGAGTTGATACAAAAATTGACAACAGCAAAGATGGTGGTCATTCGTCCGCATCACAAAGCAAACAAACGACACACAGTGACTAATCAAAGTAAATGGGTCAAAAATAATGTATCGCGAAGACATGCTCGCCTATAAGTGAACACTCACCCCAAGAGTTCCCAGGTAAGAGTGACTGGTCCGATTATATGGATTTGTACGAACACTCTAGCCTTAGACAGAAAACCCATGGTACAGGCATTCACCCTTCCAGTTTGCATGTCTTCACACTATTTAGGACCCAAAGCCTTGACGATATTTTTGAAAATTCAAAGGGGTTCAAAACCTTATAATAGAGGGTTCAAAACCTAGTAATCAATCAACCTAGAATGGATGATTAGTTTTCAAAGCGGATTCGAACTTGATGTTCCCGTTGTGGTTATCACCTAAGGATAGGTGAAGTGTATGTTTTAAGATCTAAACACAAGATAACTTGTGTTGGGGTCCTAGAAAGGTTATAGTCTAGGTCAAAGCATTACTAATAACCGAATTCCCTATAACCATTGGCTCTGATACCAACTCTTCTGTCACACCCCGACCACGTAAAACCAGAAACACGTGGCGGAAACGTCAGGGAGTGTTGTAACATAATTATTGTTTCACAACCATGGCATACAAAGTTATATTTTATTTATCAAACAAGCGGGTTACATTGTCTTTAACATGAAACAAAGAGTCCATAACATAAAATAACTAAGTCTATCTTCATTTTATGTCTCTAAGGCACAGGTCCGCCCTAGTGTCACGATCATCATCCTAAGCAACAGCTCCTGAAAACACATGTGAAAATAGGTATGTCAGCATAAAAATGCCTGTGAGATACATAGGTTTGGTGAAAATAGGATTCATGACTTGGGTTTTTAAAGAAAGGTTTAATAAAAATTAGTCATGAATGTTAAGTGTTTCTTTTATAAATCGTATGAAAACTTGATAAGAAATCATATTATATAAAAGAAATGTGTATGGTTAATAAAATAACCAAGTAAAATGAGTTGTATAAAAATAAACTGTTTTGTAAAACAATGTCTTGTGAAAAATAAGTTATTGGTGTAAAATGTAACATGTCTATACTGAAATTATTTAATTAACGCTACGATATGCAATATTATACACGCACTTATATATAGGAAGTACCAGCGGCGTATCCACCATGCTTGTATCATATTACACACTCCTCGTTACTCAAATCACTTACCCAAACCAACCACCATTGTAAATTGTTCATGTATAAATCAATTGTCAAGTGTTATTGTGTAAACCATATCAAAATGTCTATGTCTAATGTAAATGTGTATATCAATGTCAAAATGTTTATGTTTAATGTAAATCATGAATTGTGTATCCAAAAATATCATGTATGGCAAGTGAAATATATCAACTAAATCATAGGTAAAATGCGTAAAAACAGGGTATTGAATTAAACATAGTTTAAATCAAAGTTATGTTTTGTGAAACAAATGCATGCTATACTGATACAAACATCTATGCGGTATTGTTATAATGCATACATTCAAGCCTTGTGACTGTGGTGATAGACCTTTAAACAAATTAAAGGTTTATATGTGTTATGTTTATCGAATTCGGTCATTCCTTCCATCCAAACATACCAAGGATGTCAGGAACGGGAGTTGTCAATTCCTATGGTACCACTACCTACTAACGAATGGCGTGATCAATGTTAATGAATGTATATTGTCCCATTTGAACAAACCAAATGTCATACCAAAATGTGAGCATGTGATGAATAACAAATTTACTAAGTATGCAACAAATGAACATACATAGTATGTGATGTGATGTAATGTAAAACAATGCACTAAGTACGCACTAAAAGGACATACATAGGGTGAAAAATATAATGAAATCATGTACTATAAATGTACTAATGAACATAACAAGCATATGTCATGAAAACAGGAAAGCACGAAAGTAACAAGTAGGCACATGTGTTTCACCCCAAAACAGTTTGAAAACATTAAAAGAGGGGTCTATGTACTCACTTGAGATTGCTTAGAAGTCCTTGAGTAACAACCAAACAATGCTAGAGATCACGGAAAATCAACGGCACCTAATATAGGTAACTATGTTAATAAACCGGACCTAACTCGGAGGATCGGATATAATGAGGGTTCGTAAACCAACCGAGTATGGGAACTCGTGTAATATGGTTTAAAAACGCCCACATACTAAAATGAAAGTTAACATAAGTGCTTACGACCCTTTACGACCCGTTTAGGTAGCTTATGCTACTTTAACGCGTCGTTCGCGTAAAACGCGTTTGGACGGCCTAACTAGTCCTATGACAAGTAAAATATGCCTTAACATGTCTAATATTGTTGCCAAATCAGTTTAGATGTCAAAAGTTAGGTTACACATGCTTAAAATGAATTTTGGCGTAAAAAGGGCATTTTGGTAATTTACCTAAGGCATATAAACTACCTATCATACAACTACTTAAACGATGTGACCATAAGGTATAACCTCGGAAGGTTATTCCCTATATACTATGGTCACCTAATGTGTTTGGTCGGATCCTAATGATCGACCAACGGGTCGGGTTCGAAGGTATAATTGATTGATTAGATCGCTTACCCTTACGACCCTAGACAAGCAAGAAACTAAAAGTGACGAGCTAAGCATGTTAAAACATGCTTACCTAAGTTAGAAAACAAGTTTGGTATCAAAACAAACGGTTTTGATACCCACAAGTAGTTTGGTAACAAAATACGCAAGAATACGTATTTTGGCCGAAACTACGACTTGTCACTGAGCGTAGATAACGTGGTAATCAGTAGGTATTGTCATTAGGGACTATAACCATCGTGATTACGCTCATGTTATGAAGTTCAAACGAACTTCGAATTGACCATAAACTGGTCAATGCAGAAAGTCAAACAAAGTTTGACTTTAACGATAAAACGAAAAAAAGAACGAAGGAACACTTACAAAGGGTCCCCGAAAGCTTTGATTTCTCAAGTATTCTCAGGTATGAAGTGGTTTCACTTCAACTTAGAGAACTCTCAAGAATTCAAGTGGGTTTTGCAAGTGAACTTGGTGGGTATTTATAGGAAATGGACCACCGTTAGGATCGTTTATCGAAAACCGTGATTCAATCTCATCCCTACACTTGTTGTAACACCTTGGTACATTAATATGGCCCCCCATCATCAGGGATTAACATGTGGAAGTGGATTATGAGTGGGTAACAGCTGTTAACAACTGTTTAAACAACTTTTTCTGATCTAAAAGGGCCTCGCGTGACGCCTAGGGGGCCTGGCGTCACGCCTAGGTCTCTCTGATCAGCAAACAGTTTCCAAAGTGTCAGTTTCAGTCCCTGTTGTGTTTTAAGGCCATTTCAAACATGTTTAAGGCCCGTTAAGCCAATATTAAGGCCCTAAAATGATGCCTAAACATTGTGGACATGAAACATGCTCAGAAATATGTCGGATGTTGGTTCGTTTGGTCGTACGATCGCAATATTCGCTTAATTACGACGAAATGCGCATAAGCGCGAAAAACGATCCAAATTGCGTGACGAATGGATTTTTCTTATGCCAAACACTAAAATAAAATATTTTAGTGCTTACATAAATTTTTGGATGTCCGGATGTATTCAGAACGTAAGTTATGCGCGAAAGTGCAAACTTATGCACTTTTTGACGCTTTTAGTCCCTGAATGACCCAAAAGTTTATTTTAGCACACCGAACCCCTCAAAGCCTATTTCTAAGCTATGTAAAGGATATTTAAGGTGTGTTTATCTTATGGTCGTGTTCCGGATTGTCTGTTCTTGTACGAATCGTCATATTTCGCAGTTTGTCAGATTTAGTCCCTGAAAGCGAATTAACTTAGTTTTGCCATACCAAAGCCTTCAAAACTTATTTCTAAGTTATGTAAAGGTTATTTAAGGTATGTTAAGTATATGTTGATGTTACGGAGTATTTGTTGTGTTAAACTGATTAAGTTTACGCACCAGTTTGCGTATAACTCTCTAGAAAGTGATATAGAGTTTGAAATTGAACAAAAGTCAAAACATGAAAAATGTCAAACATAAACAAACCAACATTGGGATTAAATAACTTTGTTTTATTGATAACTAAACTATTCACAATGATTACAAGCACAGATGTAACAATTTGGATCACACACAGCTCGCTCCGTACGTCGTAACAATGAGGATAAATGGATCGCTACCCTCGTCGCTAAGCAAATGGCGAAAGTTATCCCTCAAATCGTCAGTGAGCTGAATGAGAATGCTAGCAAGTCCTTGGAGGAGTCCAGGACTGATACTCCCAAGACTTCTTTTAGCTTCAGGCAGTTCAAAGCCTGCGGTCCAAAGGAATTTACTGGCGAAGATAAGACTACGGCTATGTTTCAATGGTTTGATTCAATCGAAGTCACCATGCGCCAGAGTGGCTGTACGGAAAACCTAAGCACTGTTAAAGCTACTGGCGTCTTCCAATCCCGCGCTCTTGATTGGTGGACGACCGAGAGGAACAAACGAGGGAACGATGCAGCTTTTGGGCTGACATGGGATGAGTTGAAGGACATCATGATGCAAGAGTTCTGCCTTCCCCGTGAACTCCAAAAGCTAGAGGATGAATTCTGGCATATCAAGCAGGATGGTGGAGATAACGTTGGTTTAACTACTCGCTTCAAGCAGCTAAGTATCATCTGCCCTGGTCAGGTTACAACCCCCGAGATTACGATCAAGAAGTATATCCATGCTCTGCCGGATTGTGTTGCAGATTTTGTTCAAGCTGCAAAGACGACAACTATTGAAGAAACCTACCTGCTCGCCGCTGAGATCAATGATAAGCGAGTCAGGGCTGGTTATTTCGATAAAGCCTCTAAGAATCTACATCATGTCACCGCTGCTCCCACTGCTGAAACTACTGCAGCACCGCAATCTTCAAAGCTCTCACGCCACAAGAGAAAGAACAACAGAAGTTCCAGCAACAAGAACTGTGCAGTTACTGCCGCTCTGCTCCAAACAGTACCTGCCCAACCGCAACCTCAACACCGCCAAGTAGCGGCACCTGTGGTCAATGCACCGCCTGCCAAGCGTGCATACACTGGACCACACCCTCTCTGCCCTACTTGTACTTATAATCACCTGGTTGGAATCGTATGCCGGTTCTCTGTTCATTGCAACATGTATGGCCACTTCACCGCAAACTGCCGTACCGGTCCCTAGAGCCAACAAGCAGCTCCTGCACCCGCAAGCTCTCATTCCTGCTCCCCAGAGCCAACAAGCAGCTCATGCACCCGCTGCCCATGCTAGAGCTTGCTTTGCATGTGGTGATCCCAACCACTTTGCAAACATGTGCCCCAACAGGGTAGTGAAACAAGAGCCCCAGCAGCAACCGCAACAACATCAACAGCAGCAGCCTCAGCAGCCCCCGGACGTGCTTTCAACATCAATGCCCGCCAGGCTCAAGCAGACAACACTGTGGTTAATGGTACGTTCCTTGTGAATGGTATATATGCTTCGTGTTTATTTGATACTGGAGCCGATAACTGTTTTGGATCGTTTGAATTCGAAAAGCTCCTTAATCGTAAGCACACCCACCTCCCCTCGACGTTCGATGTTGAAGTTGCCACTGGAAGAACCGTCGCTGTCAATCCTGTTCTACGTGATTGTACGCTTGAACTCAACAATCACGTCTTCCCTATTTACCTTATTTCGATGAAGCTCGGTAGTTTTGACATCATAGTAGGCATGGATTTTCTTCGCGAGAACCGTGCTGAAGTTGTTTGCTTCGATAAGATGATTCGTTTCTCGCTCGCTAATGGTGATCAACTTTGTGTGTATGGCGAAACTCCTTCGAAAGGTCTCAAACTTATGTCATGTGTCCAAGCGAGCAAGTATCTCCGCAAGGAATACAGAGCTTTCTTAGCTAACATTGTAGTAGCAGAGAAGGAAAAGAAAGGAAACACAATAGTGAAAGACGTTCTTGTTGTTTGTGAATTCCCTAACGTATTTCCTGATGATTTACCTGGGTTATCTCCTACTCATGATATCGATTTCCGAATCGACCTCATTCCTAGAGCAAATCCTGTTGCTAGAGCGCCTTATCGTCTCGCTCCTTCTAAAATGCGCGAACTCTCGAGTCAGCTCCAGGAATTACTTGATAAAGGCTTCATTCGCCCTAGCACCTCTCCTTGGGGCGCGCCTATCCTCTTCGTCAAAAAAAAGGATGGATCGTTCCGGATGTGCATCGACTATAGGGAGTTGAATAAGCTGACTATCAAGAATCGCTATCCCTTGCCTCGAATCGGTGATTTGTATGACCAATTACAAGGTGCTACATGTTTCTCGAAGATCGATCTAAGCTCAGGCTATCACCAGTTACGCATTCAAGAGGAGGATATACCCAAAACCGCTTTTCGAACCCGCTATGGTCACTACGAGTTTGTTGTCATGCCATTTGGTTTGACAAATGCTCCCGCAGTCTTTATGGATCTAATGAATCTTATGTGCAAACCCTTTCTCGACCACTTCGTCATCGTATTCATCGATGATATCCTGATCTATTCCAAGTAAAAAACCGAACACTCGCAACGTCTACGTTTGGTTCTTGAGTTACTCCAAGGAAACCGTCTCTATGCCAAGTTCTCCAAGTGTGAATTCTGGCTTGAGGAGGTTCAATTCCTCGGTCACATTGTCAATAGTCAAGGAACTCAGGTCGATCATGCGAAGATCGAAGCTATTAAGAGTTGGGTTACACCAAGGAACCCGTCCATAGTTTGTTGTTTTCTCGGATTGGCGGGTTACTATCGCCGATTCATCACTGACTTTTCGAAAATCGTTGTGCCACTTACCTCTCTTACGCATAAGGGTAAACCTTTTGTTTGGGTAACTGAACAAGAGGAGACCTTTCAAACTCTCAAAGCCATGCTTTACAATGCTCACGTACTCTCACTGCCCGACGGAAATGACGATTTCGTAGTCTACTGCGATGCCTCTAACCTTGGCCTTGGTTGTGTTCTCATGCAACGGGACAAGGTTATCGCGTACGCCTTTCGACAGCTCAAGATCCACGAGAAGAATTATATAACCCACGGCCTCGAGCTAGGTGCAGTTATTTTTGCATTAAAGATTTGGCGACACTAACTTTATGGTACCAAGTGTACGATCTTCACCGATCATAGGAGCCTACAACTCATCTTTAACCAGAAAGAACTGAATATGCGCCAACACCGATGGGTTGAACTCCTCAACGATTATGACTGTGAGATTCATTACCATCCAGGCAAGCAAACTTCGTTGCCGATGCTCTGAGTCGACGAAGCTACTTGCATAGCGTTCGTATTTCCCAAGCTCAACATAATCTCGAAGCTCTCATCCGCGATGCCCAACATGCTTGTTTTACCGAATGCACTTTGAAGAAGGAAAGGATCATCAATGATGGCGCTCAACTCGAGAATAAATCGAATGGGATACTTCATTATCTAGACCGAATTTGAATTCCCAAGCGTACCAACTTGCAACAGATTCTGGTGGACGAAGCCCACAAATCCAAGTATTCTATTCATCCCGGTGCTGACAAAATGTACCAGGACATGCGTTACAAGTACTGGTGGCCGGGCATGAAGAAGGATATCACTCTCTATGTTTCGAAGTGCCTGACTTGCTCGAAAGTGAAGGCTGAACATCAACACCCCTCAGGCTTACTCGTACAACCCGAGATCCCTATGTGGAAATGGGAGAGTATAGCTATGGACTTTATAACAAAACCCCCACGCACGCCATCAGGTCACGACAGCATCTGGGTTGTCGTTGACCGTTTGACCAAATCAACTCATTTTCTGCCGATACGAGAAGACTTTAAGGTAGAAAATTTAGCCCGAATCGACACCGACGAAATCATTTGTTGACACGGGACGCCTTGTGACATCATCTCTGACCGCGATGGTCGGTTTACCTTGCGTCTTTGGGAAATGTTTCAATCTGCTCTCGGTAATACTCTTAATCTAAGTACCGCTTTCCATCCCCAAACCGACGGTCAGACTGAAATAACGATTCGTACCCTTGAAGACATGCTTCGCTCGTGTTTCATAGATTTCGGTGGTAATTGGGATGCACACTTACCTTTGGTCGAATTCTCGTACAATAACAGTTATCACTCTAGCATCTAAATGGCACCATTTGAGGCATCATACGGAAGGAAATGTTGATCGACTATTGTATGGCACGAGATCGGGGACACGCAAATTACCGGTCCTGTGGTGTTGCAAGAAACGACTGACAAAATCCTCCAAATTCGAGACAATCTGCTGAAAGCTCGGAGCCGTCAGAAAAGTTACGCCGGTAGACGCCGCAAGCCCCTTGAATTTGACGTTGACAATCACGTACTCCTAAAGGTTGCACCTTGGAAGGGGGTGATCAGATTCGGCAAGAAAGAAAAGTTCGCGCCTCGATATGTTGGACCCTTTAAAATTCTGGAAAGGATTGGAAAAGTGGCCTACAGACTCGAACTACCGGAGGAACTTAGTAATGTCCACCCGACTTTCCACGTTTCGAACCACAGAAAGTGCTTAGCCGACCAGGAATTGCATGTCCCTCTTGAGGATTTACAAGTGGACAAAACATTACACTTCATGGAGAAACATGTCGAGATCATGGGTCGAGAAACCAAGATGCTCCGACCCTCGCGCATTCCCATTGTGAAGGTTCGCTGGGAAGGCAAACGCGGCGCCGAGTTCACCTGGGAACTCGAAAGTGACATGAAGGCGAACTACCCGCAACTGTTTGTTACACCTACTTTTTGGAAAGTCAAAGTACAAGTCAAAGTCAAAGGAATAAAAGATTGCTAATTGCGATCTGTCAATCCTTGCTTAACTACTGGCTGTGCTTTTTGATTTGTAATCGAATTCTATTAATTGCTTGCTTTAGTTGTATTATGTGAACCGGATATTGTTTTACGTGTGTGTGCTATTATGTGTTACTTGTGCATGTTATGTGTATGTTGAGGTTTTAATCTCAATCGCAATCGCAATTCTATCGCAACGCAATCTAAATCACAAACGCTAAACGCAAGTTATTTATAGTGATTGTATCTTAGATATAGTAGTTAGGTTATATGTATAACCAATGGGTAATACTATCGCATCGCTCACTCGAAACGCATCGCAACGCTCAACACGAAAAAGGAACCATCGAATCGAAATTCGCCGGAACCACTCGATCGAATGACCATTCAATCGAATGGTCATCCGAATGGATGACCATCCAATCGGATGGCCATCCGATCAAAGTGCCATCCGATCTGATCCATATGCCACTTTCCTCTTTTGGCAACCTGTAAATACCCCACCTGTCACATCACCAAAGTGATGTGACAGCTCTCTCTCGTTCGACCAGCGTTCCAGCCCACTTTTCTCTTGATTTCTCGCAATTCTTGTAAGTTTTCAACTCAAATCTTGTACTTCTATGATCTCCACGCACCCCTTCATCATTTTCACCTTTAAATCTTCACTTTTAACCGTGAAATCAGCGGATTTGAGGTGTTTTAGGATGATGTCATCATGGAGTTCTTATAAACTTCAAGTTTTGGCCTCATTCCACCAAGAACAACTCAGATCTACATGATTTCCACATGTTTTAACACTATTTTCATCTAAATCTAAACTTTTTCATGATTAAAAGGATTGAAAGATGGTTTCTAACTTTCTTTCAACTCTTTTACACTCAATGCACTCAAAACTGATAGAATCGGAGCTAGTTCAGGCCTTCTACTCGTTCTCTAGTGAAGTGTCGGTCCCAGATCTGATTCCTATCAACGAGACAACCGACTTCGGGTTGAATATGGACACCGTCGCGAACAGTTACCGAATCAGATTGGGGTGATTCCCGTTCGATCGGATAACCAGGGACTGATGGGGTTCCTGTTGATTTAATACGTTGTCATACCGTCTTGATCAAACCGCAAAACTTTCAAAATTTTCAAGTTCCAAACGATCAGTTTGTCGGGACGGATTGCCGTCCGATCGGATTACCGTCCGATCGGATTGCCATCCGATCAAACGACAATCCTATCGGATTGAACTTGGACTTCAACACTTAACTTTTTACAAATTTTCAAAGATCATTAGTTTCTAACGGATTGTCATCCGATCGGAAGACCATCCGATCGAATGACAATCCTGCTGTGAACTTGTTCTCACTAGAAATGTCTCATCGATCGGATCGCCATCCGATCGAACGATCGTTCGATCAAACGACCTGAAAGGTAGAGATACTTCTCTGTTTTCAAAATGCTACAACGAAAACTTCAAAGCCATCATACACAAACACATACATCCCAAACGAGTGTCAATCCGACCGAATGGCCATCCAAACGGATGACCATTCGTCACTTTGTTCTCTTGCACCGTTTAACGCACCATTCATTCGCTTATGCTGTCATTAACTGTTCAGGCTAATCCCTCAACGCTCCCTTCAATCCAAGAGAGTGTTTATTTACTAAACACGATCTGTGAGTATACAGAGAAGTATGTTATATACGTTACTTATTCTAAATCACATCGATCACATAACGCAAACACTTTATACGCTGACCGTTACTGCATGTTATACGTGTTACTCGATGAATGCTTGTATGTTATGTTAACACAGTGAATGTTGCCTGACGCCTTAGCAACGATAGTACTATAGCTTGGACTCAGCACCTGTCGTGGACAGGGGTTGTTAAGGTTATTTCTTCACGTATCGCAGTGGTGATTTGTGTTGCGCATTCTACAACTCGCAATCATGTATGTGCATATTTCATTGTCGATAACCTACTAGCTTCACATTATGCATGTTACATGCTGGTTATGCGTAAACGCTTTCGAACTCTACTACTACTATAAAACTTGTATGCTCACCTTTACACTATGTGTATTGACCTCTGTTTTAACATATGTGACAGGTGTTTGAGATGCTAGGATGCTTGCTTTTGTGGAATCAAGTAGGATGAGTCTAGAAACAAACAAACAATTTAAATCTGAGTTGTCGGAACATTTATTTGTCTTTGAGATATCTATGTCTTTAATAATTGATTTGCTTGATGGATTATGGTATGGGACATAATATTAACTATCCGGTAATTTAGTTGTTATGGATTTCTCTTGGACAATCTGTTTCGCTCAGTGCCGTGCCCCGATGTTTCCGTCATCGGTTGGGGTGTGACATGCATACTATCATCAAAATTATCATATAGAAATCAAGTAATACCACTTTTGATAATTATAATTCTTGTGTTCATCCTATTTTGTAAAAGTCATTTAACCTATGAATGGGTTATCATAAATTTCACAATTTTAAACATGATTCCTGCAAATTATCAACTATGATTCACTCTTAAACTTGTTTTCATTACAAGTTTCATCTAAACATCACATAATCAAGATCCAATTTCGATTTCACAATTTCCCTAAAATTTGAGATGAATCTAAACACAAAAATTTTGCATACCTTATGACCCCTTCAACGAGGTGATCACTAATTCATGCTTGAAAATCAATTTGGAACCGATTAGAGCCTTCAATTTGATCAATTTGTCAAGAACTAGGGTTTGGTGGGGAATCCTTGTTCGCCCCTGTGTTTTGATCAACCAGACACACACTTAAGTGTGTGTTTGGTGTAGTTTATTTTGTTTTATTAATTCAAGTTTCAAGTTTAACAACTTAAGTCCCTCAACTATTGTTTAGTTTATATTTTAGGTGTTTTAATCCACTTACATGTTCCACAAGACTCATGACTAACTGGGTTATTTATTCCTAGTTAGTTTGTTCTCGTTTATTTTTTACTTTATAATTCTAATATAGAGTTTTATATTTTCGGGGTCTTACATTTGGGTTGATATGAGTATTTTAAATTTTAAGATGGGTTAAAATGGGGCAAACAAAATTAATCACTAGGTTAGGATGAACCCAAGCGGTCAAGATAGGTATCAGATAAAATCACTAAACTAATTACTACTCGTAGATATATTATTCACAACTGCAATTTCACCAATCGCCGCTGTAGTACTCTCCCGTCGTTCTTCGTTTAAAAATAAAAAAATATTAAAAATATTAAAAAAAATAAAAATATAAAATATAAAATTCTAAAAAATAAAAAATTGTAAAAAATTAGAAAAATTCTAAAAAATTAAAAAAAATTCTAAAAAATCAAAAACATTCTAAAAAAATAAAAAAAATTCTAAAAAATCATAAAAATTCTAAAAAATACAAAAAAAAATATAAAAAAATCAAAGAAAATTAAAAAAAATCAAAAAATCAAAAAAATTCTAAAAATATCATAAAAATGCAAAAAAAATCTAAGAATTCAAAAAAAAATCTAAAAAGTCATAAAAATAAAAAAAATTGTAAAAAATAAAAAAAATTCAAAAAATTATCTCAAAAACAAAAATATTCTAAAAAATAAAAAAAATTCAAACAATCATAAAAATTCTAAAAAATCCAAAAAATTTTAAAAAAATCATAAAAATTCCAAAAAATCCAAAAAATTCAAAAAAATCAAAATAAGACCTTTGGATTTTTTAGAATTTTAAGAATTTTTTTATTTTTTTATTTTTTTATTTTTATGATTTTTTTAGTTTTTATGATTTTTTTAGTTTTTTATTATTTTTTAGAATTTGTTTTATTTTTTTTTATTTTTTGGATTTTTTTGAATAGTTTTTAGTTCTTAGATTATTTTTTATTTTGTGGAATTTTTTAGGATTTCTTAATTTTTTTAAATTTTTTGGAGTTTTTAGAATTTTTATGATTTTTTTATTGTTTAGATTTTTATTATTTAGAAATTTTTTTATTTTCTATAATTTTTTTGATTTCTTAGAATTTTTTTTGACTTCTTAGAATTTTATTGATTTTTTACTGTTTTTTTTATTTGTTTATTTTTTAGGATTTTTTAGAATCTTTATATTTTTTTAGAAGTTTTTTGAATTGTTAAGGTTTTTTTGATTTTTCAGAATTTTAGGATTTTTTTATTTTTTTGATTTTTTAGGATTTTTTTGACATTTTAGAATTTTTTTATTTCTTTTATTTTTTTAGGATTTTTTAGATTTTTTTTTTGAATTTTTAAGATTTTTTAATTTTTTTTATTTTTTAGAAATTTTGTATTTTTTTTTTTTGAATTTTTTTTTTTGTCTTTTTTTAATTATTTTTTCATCTCATCTTTACCCAAACTTATATTAACCTAACCCATTCTAACTCAAACCCGTCTTGACCCATTACCTATCCAACTTTTTTTTTAAATACTCATCCTGACCTATACCCATTTTAACCCAAACCCATCTTGACCCATTACCCAAACCTATTCAACTTGCCAACTTTGCCACAACTGACACAAACCTAACGCAAAATTCGCGAGTTTGGTTTATTATAGTAATGTTAGTTTCAGGTAAACTTATAAACATATTAGCTAGCTGGTCAGTTTCGTGTCAGTCTGACTAGTTCGTAGGTTAACCCGTTTAACCCATTACTTATTTGACTTATTGATATATGTTTTATGTAAAAAAATTACTTGGTTGAGTCTCTTCTCGCTGAAAACTTGACCCTTCGATACCCATAAAATGAATGATATGTGTAACATTTTAAAATGACTGATGACAAACACTTATGAAAACTATTGTTAGGCAAGTTCAAAAAATATTTAAGAAAGAATAAAGCCACCGTTGTTGAAAATTAGTTAAGGAAATATTAATACTAATTAAATAATTCAAACAAGACCATCACTTTGATACTAAGCAGCCAAAACCAAATACATTCATTGATCCATCCAAATATGGAAACCAAGTACAACCCAATCATGTGGCAGTTAATTATTAATATAAGATCCAAATTAGTATTACTATATATTAACCGAATATATTATGCCAATTAGGTAGTGGTGGGGTAGTTGAGGAAAGAATTGGTGTTCCTTTTGACTCAGGTTTGATTCTCACTCTCCTCATTATTTTCTGCGGCATCTAGGTGAAGAGCGAATACGGGTGGGGCCGGTTCGACTTGGATGAGAGACGAGGTTTTACCGATTATTCCACTGTCGTGCCTTCGGACGGGTGGAGGTCAGTTTTCCGTGCATCTGGGGAGAGCCAAGGGCTAACGGCGGTCGAGTAGTTGACCTTGGCCACAGCACCCGATGTCACGGTGGCTGGCACGTCGTTCCTTGCCGTTAAAAAAAAACTGAATATATTATATTTCGCTAACACTGCTTACAGATTTTGTTTTAGTCTCACGATCTGCTTTTATTGAATACTCGAAACGAATATTTCACCGTTAGATAAAACTATAACTGGGATAATAACCCGCGGGCGTTGCGCCGCGGACATCACGTTAAAGCGTGCGCAGACGTCATACTAAATCGAGCCGAGTCGTTGCGTCTCTCAGCTTTTATTTAGCGCGGATTATAACAAATCCATTGTGTACATATATTAGTAAGAATAACTATTCGTGGCATAGTATTCTACATATCATCTAGAAGCCGAAAAATGTGGCTAAAAATGTGGTGCCAGTGACAAAGGCTTACAAATTAAGAATTCCAAAAAAGAAAACAGATAAACAACAAACTAACTCACTAACATATGCTTGAACGTGAATGCTTATTTAGCGTTTAACAAAGCCTCCCATAATTACAAAAGCCCAGCCTTTAGACCACCACCAGATGTCCCACCGACGGTAGCCACAACATAACCATGTTAGTTGTTCTTTTGTATTCCAAACCAACACCACCGCCAACATAACCACATGAGAACCACCTACCCGCCTTTGTCCTTCTCTGTCTCGATACCTAAGCTCCCTCTCTCTCTCTCTCTCTCTCTACCTTAGCCCATAAGCAGTACTTCACATCCTGAATACTTCTGGTAAATTTTGAAGATCAACCACTTTGTCTCCTAAAAGGTAGTAAAACTTTGTTAATGAAATATTCAAACAACACTGTACCAATATGATTCAAAAGAGTACCATAAGAAGCTCTCAACTTGTTATAAACACACTCTTAGTAACATCTTTCAATTTTCTACACCCCAAAACCTCAAAAACTAATCCCCTCAACAATTTCCCGGCCGGTTCCGGCACAATTCATTTTTTAAACCCCAGTTTAGCCAATGTACTCACCCTCTTCTCCATTTTTGGTACCCGCAACTACCATCATCAGTATGTGTGTTTCTTTAACCTAACAAAGATTACTAAATACTCACCTTATGAAGCTCGCCACCAAGCCCAATAACTCCAGCGAACACCATCAAATGCATCTTGGAGAATTCATGTACCCTGTTCGAGCTCGAAAAGTTGTGCTCTATCGTAATGTTTTTATTTATTATTTTCTTAAATCAAATGGTTATTGGACTCACTAAACCTAATGCCAATAGGCTAACTTATAGACCATAAAAACTGTTTTGTAACTTGGCCTATCTTAGAGTTGGTATGGGTATACTATTTAAAAAAAACACATGCCCCTCAAAATCACAGGCTCTGTGCGGTGGTCTCCCCACACACACTCATCACCACCACTGAACACCATCTTGCTAGGGATAGGAAACTCGAGAAAACTGGCCCCCACAAAACACAAATGGATTTTAGATAAAACATTTTGCAAATTTAAGTTGTAAAAGCAGAAAACTATACAACATGCCTGCTACATATTTGTTGTTGCTGAACTTCCAGATCAACGGCAGTTCCAGATAGTGTAGCCCTACTAACAACATTCAAGAAAATCGCTTGTAATTTACAACTAACCGATATTTAGCTTAGAATGAAAAGAACTTAGAATCATTTCTATCAAGCGGATGGAAAGAAACAACAATCTTACATTTGACTGATGCTTGGGACAGGCTTGCTTCATAAGGACCTACTGAAAACATGTATGAATTAGTAAAAGAAAGCAATACAACTTTTAATATAAAACAAATGGGACAGGCTTGCTTCATAAGGACCTACTGAAAACATATGTATAGGAAAGTTAACAATCTTTTTTTTATCAGTGACGTCACTTGATACATACAAGAAAGTAAACAATCTTTAACCAGTGTCACCTTTAGAAAATATTAATATGACATGAATTAGTATCATATATATGTTACACTTTAAACTTAAAAGATAAGTATCAATATCATATATGGTATAACATATAAAAAAATTATCGGTATTACTTGACACCAACATGTGCTTAATATATATGCCCTACGTTTATATTGTAACTATTCTCGAATGCCTATTTTATTATGAAAACACTATCCATAATTACAACAATTGCAAGACCTGCCAATAATTCCGAATCTGAGCTTCTTCACTCAAAAAAATCTCGCTGGGATTCTTGACCGTTTTTAGTCCACACGAAGACATTTCATAAACTCCAAAACTGAAATATAAAGCAACATATCTAATTTTCAACTACCCGGATGTTGATGTAATACGAATAGTAAAAAGAAAATACCTTATCAGTGGAGCAAAAATGGTTCTTGAATGCACGAAGAAGACGTTGTGAAGAAGGCGATGAGATAAATAGTGCCCCCTCGATGATCATGAAATAGCATTGTAAGCAAAAACTAATTGGTCGAATGAATCTTTTATATTTATAAATAGTTTACTAAACTATAAATCAACAGGGTACCAAACTACCAACTTCCATATATAACACTACGTCAACAATATGCTCCAAGAGGTAAAAATTATTAGCCATAAGTCAACAGAGAACCCATCTCAGACATCAAATCCAAATCGTTCTCTCCTACAATGACAACAGCTTCAGACATAAGTCATAAGTGAAGCTATAATACATTCAGAGACAAATGTAGATTTCTGTTCCAAGCGAATAACTGACTGATCCTGAAACCGTAACTGCAACCGGCACTGAATTTCATGGTCTCGATACCCAGCCTACTTAAAATTGACAGTTACTAACCCCTAAAACTCAAAACCACAACAAAAATCATACATAACAACCATTAAATGTCAACATGCATGAAAGAAAATCGTTACCTGAGACGTAAATGGAAAGAATGTGATGACCCGATGATGGTTTCCGGACTATCTGATGTCGACATTACGGTAGCATTATTTTCATTGGCCTACAAAGCCAACAAAATTAACTCAAACATGATCTGTATCCAACAAATAAACAGAGCCTAACCTGGACAAACACCAGCGTCAAAGAACACACTCAGAATCTAAAGTATCTACCAATGAACCTGCATTAGGCAATAGCCCATTTTGCAACACACCCTAAATCAATTATCAAGTTACCAAAATCAAGCAATTAAAAGGATTGAAGTAGAAATTACCTGAAATTAGAGCAGTTTTTGGCCCTTTACGAAGCTCAAAAGCATCTAGGTCTGCGTGGAATTACCTGTGTTGGCGTCAAAAAAAAGAGAGAGAAATCGAGAGGTGAGTCGGTGAGTCAAAAGCTGAGTCGACGTCTCAAAAGTTGATATTACCTGATGTCGTCGGAGTGGTGAGGTATGTCGTCCGGGGGGGGGGGGGGAGTCGTCGGTGACCTCCGTGTGAAAAAGAATAAGAAGAAGACGACTTGGTCCGCGTGGAAGTGGAGAAGATGATGTCGTCGGAGTGGAGAGGTGGGTATCGGAGTGGAGAGGTGAGTTGGCGGTGACCGCGTGGAAGCGGAGATGATGTCGTCGTAGTGGAGAGGTGCGTCGACGGTGGAGGTGAGGAGAGTAGGAGACTCTCAGACTCCTCTTTTTCTCTCTCAAATCCACATCCCACCATTTTTTCTTCTGTCTTGGTTACACGTACATGATGAGACAAAAGTAGGCTTCTTCAGCAAACTAAATCCAGTGTACAACTAACACAACACACTGTATAACATATATGAGCAAAGAAAACAGTTTATGCATAAAGTATAATCACTTATTGCGTTACAAAATGATAATATATTATAACATTTAAAAACCTTCTCGATACTAATAAAATAATTCAAATAACATTTAAAAACCTTTTCAAAGTCTTACGACCTGTTTTTTGTTGAACTATAATTTTTTCCTTTTAACTCATGTTAAATAACATATTTTTAAAAAGAAAATTATTTTATCCAACAAGATTAGAAGGGAGAAATAATTTATCCATATATTAATAATTTATCCATATATTAATAACACAACTAAATGAACAGTAACACACATAGGGGGTACCGGGTACTGGTATCAAATTTACCAAACTGGATACATTTTCGATACCGATTTGCTACCGACTTTTGACATTTTCGGTACCGATTCCATACCGATTTTTGATATTTTCGGTATAGGTTTTTACTCTGAAATACTGGTTTTCGATACCGATTTGCTACCGACTTTTGACATTTTCGGTACCGATTCCATACCGACTTTTGACATTTTCGGTATCGGTTTTTACTCTGAAATACTGGTATCGTACCGTTGCCGTACCATGTATATTCGGTACCGGTACCCACGTTTGGGGGTTTTCGGTACCGAGCTCATCCCTAACATCACCTTTGAGCTTATGCCACGTAGCAACGCAAGTAATTGCACCATTTAGATTGATTTTCATACACGTGGTAAGTAAGTTGTATTTCGTTTGAATGAGGTTTTATATACACAACTTCTTTTGTTTTCTTTTTTGTTTTTTTCTGTAATAAATGAATTGTAACATGCAAATTTAACTTGGATATTTAAATTATTGATGAGCAAATGATATCAAATCCTGTAATCAAACCAGTATCGCATCGGTACCAAATTTACTATACCAAATCATTTTCGGTACCAATTTGGTACCCACCTTTTGGCGTTTTCAGAATCGTTACTTTTAGTTCGACACCGCTCTAGCAACATACCCGTATTTACTTATTTTTACCTTCAAATACCATACCGTATAGTACCGAGAATTTTTGGTGCCGGTACCTAATTTATATTATTTTCGGGATCGGTACTTTCGGTGCCATTACCGGTACCGAGCTCATCCATATTTTAATGTGTTAGTAACGTCATAACTGAACTGAAAACAACCGAATTTCCAACGTGTAGAACGTGTGGATCCTACTATTATATATTAGATTTTTTAAAATCGTTTTTAGGACGGAGTAACTATCGCTGCTACATCATTTTTATCTATGTTTTGATATTTGGTATCCGCTTGTCGTTGTCGGCACGCGTTTTACAGACATTGGATCCCCGCCGCAAAGTGGGGTCGGAAAATCAACTAGTTAATTTAAAAAAAAAAAAACCTCATTTTGCTAAATATTTTTTTAAAGTGCTTGTGTAGGTAAATAATTTTTCTAACTACACCTTTTGGAAATGAGAAAAGGTAAGCAAACATCGCTAATAATCAAAATATAAACAAATTTAAAAATAAGAGTAAATTATGTTTTTGGCCCATGTGGTTATATCATTTTTACTATATTAGTCCAAAATAAGAATTTTTAACATATGTGCTCACATGGTCTCTATAACTAACCATTTTAGCTCCTAAGTCTAACTATTTTGGCCCACATGGTCTCTATAACTAACCATTTAGCCCCCCATGATATCTAGACTTAGGGCAGAAATGGTTAGTTATAGAGATCATGCAGAGGCGAAGTATAGTGGGTGCCCGGGGTGCACCCGCCCACCCCAATGTTTCGGTTAGAAGTGTATAAATTCCGATTTTTCATCCGAAAATTTTAAAATTATATAGGATATTCCCCCACGATTATTTTTCCTAAATAGTGTATCCTAAATATTTATAAACTTTGTATATAAATGATGGGTAGTTTGGTAAATATACACTTTCTTTTATTTGGAACTATTATTATTTGACCCGACTTGAATCGAATAGCCAACCTGACCCGACCCGAAACATAACGATAGGAAAAAAAGTTTTGGGTCCCATCACTTTACGCCCCCTCGAAACTTTTAGTCCAGCTCCGCCACTAAGATCATGGAGACAGATATGTAAAAAATTCTTATTTTTGGCTAATATAGTAAAGTGTTATAACCACATGCGCCAAAAAGATAATTTACTCTAAAAAATAATAAGCCAACGATTGAACAAGTCAAGCTGGAAGTTGTTGCGTGTTAGGAATAAAATTTCCTTAGAGAAAAATGCCCGGATTGTCCCTGTGGTTTCGCCTTTTTTCACCTATAGTCCCTATCTTTCTAAAACAACCCGGATAGTCCCTGTGGTTTTCCGTTTTGTTCTCGGATAGTCCCTGGGTCTAACTTCAGTTTGTTTTCTCTGTTAAAATGATGTGAAATGACAAAAATACCCTTACTAAAAAACAAAATAACTTAATCTATTTAATAGATTTATTTTATGTGGGACCCACTACTTTATAAATAATAAAAAAAACAACCCCAACCCCACCCCACCACCACCCCCACCTTCATCTAGACCAACCATCATCTCCGGTCATCTTCTCCGGCCACCGAAAACTCTCCGACCAACCTGCAACATCCACCGCTGCCGTCATCGTCATTCACAAAATCCCGCACACCACCCTGCACACTCTGTTCATCTTCTCATACGGTAGAAAGCAAGATTAGAATCGATTGATCCATGTAAATATTATACATACAAGCATAATATATTATGAAACGAAATAGAAATGTTTGTCATAAAAGTAACATCAACAAGAGTAAATCAAATCAGTTAAGATTGATAAAGAATGGAGACAAACCAACCAGTAAGCATGCTCGCAACCTTTGACCAAAGCAGTTTCCTGTAACGCAATCTTATTCAAACAAATGGCACAAAATCCATGATGATTCTCATTAGCTGCTGTTGCTGCTGCTAATGTTTTCTCATCACAACTTAGTCAGACACCATCTTCAATCTTCATCTCCTTCTTCTCCGATAATCAACCACCTCTAACCACTGTATCACCGACGACCTGCAACTCATCACCATAACCACCACGACCTCCAGTTGTCATCATCTATTGTTCGTGCAACTCATCATCTCCGATAATCAACCACCTCTGTTCGTGCAACTCATCACCATAACCACCACGACCTGCAACTCGACTGCACCTCCGTTACCTCTCGCCGTCACCGTCAATCATCATCACCCTCCATCTTACTCCAACGACCTGTTATAACCTGCCTCCATTCATCTTCCGGCTGAAGTTTACAAATTAGGTCTTGGTGGCTGAAGTTTACAAATTAGGGTGAGTTGGTGGTGGTTGTGGTGGTGGTGGCGGTGGTGGTGGTGGTGGTGGTGAAGGTGAAAGTGGTAAGAGGGGTGTGGGGATGGATCTGCAGGAAGGGGAAGAAAAAATGATGAAGGTGGGGGTGGGGTGGGGTGGGGTTGGGGTTGTTTTTATTTATTTATTTATTTATTTATTTATAAAGTAGTGGGTCCCACATAAAATAAATCTATTAAATAGATTAAGTTATTTTGTTTTTTAGTAAGGGTATTTTTGTCATTTCACATCATTTTAACAGAGAAAAGTAACTGAAGTTAGACCCAGGGACTATCCGAGAACAAAACGGAAAACCACAGGGACTATCCGGGTCGTTTTAGAAAGATAGGGACTATAGGTGAAAAAAGGCGAAACCACAGGGACTATCCGGGTATTTTTCTCATTTCCTTATAAGAACCGATCAAAAAGTAGAACAAGAGTATTTGGGTGCGGTTTTGAGCAACTATTTTGAGGTTAGTTTTTAACTCGCTTCTTTAAATTTATCAAGTAGTGATGGTTTATCAGTTTTTTTTTAAGTCAATTGATCCCCAGATTTTATATTATTTTGAATGGTTACGGTGGTGGTTTTCTTGGTTCAAACAAAGGTTGCTTTTTATGATTCTTCAAAGTCGTATGATGTTTGAAAGTATTATAATTAGTTTGCATCTTGATTTTAGTAACGAATCGGTTGTTAAAATGTCTGAAGCCGATGGGGTTTGACCCCAACAGGTAAAGAAGATGTTATACCATGGTTTGACTTTTCTAAGAAAGTCAAATTCTGGTTTTAAATCTGATCAAATCCGTAACTGAATCTTGTTTATCAAACAGATCACTTGAAATCAGGTGGGTGTTTGGGATTCCTTCTCAAAAGGACTTTTAGAGCAAATTTTTACTTATTAACTTATTAAAAGTTAAAAGGAATCCCAAACATCATTTTGAGATGACTTATCAGCTTAAAAGGAATCCTAAACACCTTTGAAAAGGACTTTTATGTCTTCTTTTGCCTTCAAGAAGGAGAAATGAATAAGTAAGAAATTCATTAGGTCCCAACATCACCATTCTATAACTTAGTTCAATTGTTTGACTTTCACAAAGTCAAACTTTTGCATTTGAAATCAGATACACGTATCTTATTAACCCTGGTAATTAAGCTGTAAGGTGTGATTACCAGCTTATTACATATAATAAAATATACTCTTATGGATTAAAAGCGTGATCCGTTGTTTCTTTGCAGTCATCTTCCAAAAAAAGATTTGATTAAGTTGTAGAACCCGTAAAGCATAACTCCAATGGCGGCGTCTTCTTCAGCATCATTCGTTAAGGAGAGCTTTCAGTATGATGTGTTTTTGAGTTTTAGTGGTGAAGACACTCGTAAGAACTTTGTGGATCACCTTTATGCTGCTCTTGAGCAACATGGTATTCACACTTTCAAGGACGACGAGAGACTCAAACAAGGAAAAAACATCAATAACCAGCTTTTGATATCTATTGAAGAGTCAAAGTTGTTCATCATAGTTTTCTCAAAGAACTATGCATCTTCGTCTTGGTGCTTAAATGAACTTGTAAAGATTATGGAATGCCAAAAGTCAAACGATCAGATTGCATACCCTGTTTTTTACGATGTGGATCCGTCTGACGTTCGCAAACAACGTGGACCGGTCGGAGAAGCTCTTGCCAAACATACCAATATAGAGATCGGGAAATGGAGAGAAGCTCTAACAGAAGCAGCCAATCTGTCCGGTTGGGATTTGCGGAACACTGCCGATGGGTAATTTCATTCATCAATTTTCTATGAAACTATTTAATCTTTTTTAGTTTCTTTCTTATTTTGAGGAAAGCTCAAGCATTGATGCTACTGATATGTTATTATGTCTTACACTTTGTATCTTGACCTGAAATATAACTTTTTGTGTGGGGTCTTGAGTTAGCTAACTGAATCTTCTATAATTCATAGGCATGAAGCCAAAGTGATCAAGTTAATAATTGAGCGGATCTCACTTGAGTTACGACCCATTAATGTGAACTTTGATGATAAATTAGTTGGCATAGAACCCCGGCTACAGGACCTTGAGAAGTCTTTAGATATCGCTTCGAACGAGGTTCGCATGATAGGAATCAAAGGGATGGGAGGTGCTGGTAAGACTACACTAGCCAGAGCTGTGTTTGATAGAATATCAGTTCACTATGAAGCTAAAAGCTTTGTTGAGAATGTCAGGGAAGTTTCAAACGCGTCGTTGTATGGTTTATTGTCATTGCAAAGAAAGATCCTGAAAGATTTGCTAAATGATCAAGGTAGCGACGTAAGTAGTGTTCATGACGGGACAAAAATGTTGAAAACAAAGTTGCGTGGTAGAAAGGTTCTTATGGTTTTAGACGATGTGGATCACAAAGATCAGCTTGAGGCATTAGCCGGTGATCTTAGTTGGTTCAAGCTTGGAAGTAGAATTATCATTACAACACGAGATGAGCAAGTGTTAATAGCACATAGAGTAAAATGGATTCATGTTGTCAATCTATTATCTGATGAGGAAGCGATTGGCCTCTTTTGTAAGCACGCATTTGGGAAAGATCTTCCAATTCAAGAGTATGAAAAGGAATCACTACAAGTTGCAAAGTATGCTGCTGGCCTTCCTTTAACAAACAAAGTTTTGGGTTCATTTTTGTGTGGTAAAGACAAGCCTGAATGGATAGACGCATTAGCAAGACTCAAAAGAATTCCGTTGAAAGAGACTCTTGAAAAACTGGAATTAAGCTATGAAAGTTTGGAGGATGATTACAAGGAAATATTCCTAGATGTTGCATGCATATTGAAGTGGTGGGAGAAAAACAAAGCAATAAGTATGCTTGAAAGTTGTGGATTTCAGGCTAGAATTGGTTTAAGAGTTCTTGAGCAGAGATCTCTAATAACTTTTCATGATGATATTAATTATTCTTACTTGAGCATGCATGACCATATTGAAGAAATGGGCAAGAATATCGTACGTCGTTTGCACCCAGATGAGCCCAACAAACATAGCAGATTATGGATTCAAGAAGAAATTGAAAATGTATTGGATACTGACTTGGTAAGAATCAGATTTACTTGTAACATAGAGATGATATAAACACAATTTTTTTTACTTATGACATGAACTATTGTTGAATTACAGGGTTCTGCATCGACAAGGTGTATATATCTAAAGCTCACCCCTAATATTGTTTTGGAAAGTCTTGGAAACATGAAGAATCTAAGATGCCTTATTGTCGATCATTATCATATTGATAATGTTTGTCGTGATGACCATGTGAAGATTGATGAAGTTGGTCAATACTTTCCAAATGCATTACGGTACTTGAATTGGGAATATTACCCTCATGGGTGTTTACCCAAAACCTTTCAAGCAAATAATCTTGTTGAGCTTCACATGCCTAACAGCAGAATCGAACAACTTTGGGTGGGGGGAAAGGTAGGATGTTTGATTATTAATTTTGATTTATATATTGATCAGTTATTAGTATATTACATTCTTTTTGGTGTGATATTAGGTTCTTAAGAAGCTCAAAACCATTACACTCTCCAGCTCAAAGTTGAAGACCCTTGACCTTGGGTTGACTCCGAATCTTGTGAGGTTAGATCTTTCATATTGTAAAGATTTGGTAGAACTTCATGTGCCAGTTGGATGCTTAAAAAGGATTACGTACCTAAACCTCCAGCAATGTAACCAGTTGAAATCTGTTTCGTTGATCAAGGATTTGGAATCACTTGAGTTTCTTAATGTAAGTGGCTTACATCTAAAGGAGTTCGAGGATATAATCCTGTGTCGATCCAACAGTAATCTGCAAGAGCTTCGTTTTGATGGCAATGATATAGAAAACCTGCCTTCATCAATTGGAAATCTACATAAACTTGTGATGCTATCCTTCAATAGATGCGACAAACTCAAAAGTCTTCCAGGAAGCATCTGTAGTTTACATTATTTAAGAGTTCTTTCTCTTGTAGATTGTGGCATAGAGGAATTGCCTGAGGACATTGGCCAGTTGGAGTGTTTAGAAGAGCTAGATTTAAGTGATTCAGAAATTAAACATCTCCCAGATAGCATTTGTAGTTTACAACATTTAAGAGTTCTTACCCTTAGATATTGTGGCATAGAGGAATTGCCTGAGGACATTGGCCAATTGGAGTGTTTAAAAGAGCTAGATTTATCATTTTCCGAAATTAAACATCTCCCGGATAGCATTTGTAAGTTGAAACATCTTAAAGATCTCATTCTAGATAGTTGTAAAGTTTGTAAGTTACCAGAGGATGTTGGTCAAATAGATTCATTGAGCAAACTAGATCTAAGATTTAGCAAGATAAGAGATATTCCGCCCAGCATTTGTAAGTTAAAACATCTCAAAGAGCTTTACCTTTCTGTTTGTTCTGAACTTGAGAAACTACCAGAGAACCTAGGAGATTTAGAAAGTTTGAATACACTAAGTGTAGAACGAACCAAGATAAGAGATGTTCCATCCAGCATCTGTAAGCTAAAGCATCTCACATTTCTTAACCTTTCTTATTGTTCTGGACTTGAGAAACTACCGCAGAACCTAGGAGATTTAGAAAGTTTGGAAACATTATATCTACTGGATACTCCTATAAGTCATCTTCCCGATAGCATATCTTTGTTGAAAGATCTTCGTATTTTCGGATACGAATGAAGGATTGATCCAGATGCAATTCTATTTCAAGAACAACAACAAGTGATGCAGGTTTTTGTTGAAATATATAATGTTATAAACTCACTGAATAGCATATATTCTAGTGAGAGAGGTATTTGAAATATATTTATGGTTTTGTAGGTGGCAAGGTTAAAGAACGAAAGATGGAGGATCACTAATGAAACTTTGTGAAAGACTAGAGCGGGGAACAAGTGGAAGCTAGAGGGGCATATTGAAACTAGTCTTAAATCCGTGTTCAAAATATATAATCATTCTACTGTTGACATTTGTAGTGATTTGCAACCAGTTTTGGAAACGATTTGAAGGATGAATTAAACAAAGAATCATTTTATAGAAGACTTGGGGATGCTTGGGATGGGAGCTGTGAAGTGAAGACTGAAGACTTGTTTTGTTTTTTTAGTCTTGATGTATAGGTTTTGTTTTGGTATTTTGGTTATGTTTTTTTGGACTGGTTTTTATTTAGATTGGTTTTGGTTGGTGTATAGTTTAGGCAAGGGCCGGGTTTGGTTGACCCATTTTGTTAGGCCCTTTGCTATTGGGGTGGTGTGTTCCTTGGGTTTTATGTCCCGGGAACCTAAACCCTTTTAGGTGTAAATATTTTTTTGTTATTAATAAAATTTACCGGAGGTGCCGCCCTCCTTTACCAAAACAAAAAAACAAAAAAAGAGTCATTTTATAATGAGACATGAATCATGAAAACAAGGGGTCAGCAATTCAATACTTAAGGGGGGTTTTATGAAAATATTTATTTATCATTTCTTTCAACCAAATTTCTACCTAGAGTCCATTTATCAATATTAGGAATTTCAAGTTCTGTAAGTGGCTTGTTGCACTGATCTCACTTATGTTTGTTCCTAGAAATGCTGCATTAATCTCATTTAGTCATTGCTCCAATCATTGGTGCTTTGAATTAGAAACAAACGAATCTGACTTCCGAAGTCAAACTTAGAATTTGACTTCCGAAGTCAAACTAAGAATTTGACTTCTAGGTTGGACTTTTTGAGGTCAAACCTACAATTTCTTAGTGTGCGCTTCTCCATTATTAACCTTGTCGGCTGTAAGCGTGTATTTAGAATTAAGAGACATTCTCAAGCCATCATCTAGAGCATGATTTTCTAATATCTCATGTGCTCTACCGACTTTTGGCTTTTGGCTCTACAGTGGTCTAATGAAGCATTCTGAAATGAGGTTCACCTGCAGCGTAGACAAGTCAAATACTAAACACATTAAAACCACATACCCTAATTTCATCACTTTTACTTTTTTACAGCCTTCACTCCTAGTTTAGTTTCTGGTTACTTTTTTTTTACACCATTGTTGTTCAAATCATTCTTCTTAGTAATCAAATTTGTGTGTTAAATCATCTACAAAACCCCAAATCTTAATGATGAATTGAAACTTCCACCACTCAGTTGACTTTTTATTATTACTACAACAAAAAAATCAAAGAAGATCGCGGCTTCAATTGAGGCGGTAGACGGTCGATTTTTAAACAGGAGGTAAAGAATTAGCCGAACGGTTGTAAACAAACCGAATGTTCAACGAACGGTTCGTGAACCGTTCGGGGGAAGTTCGTTTATGTTCGTTTGTTAAATAAATGAACAAACATGAACAAGAAATTCCGTTCGATAAGTTAAAAACCGAACGTGAATAGAGGTTGCGTTCGTTTGTTTATGTTCGTGAACGTTCAATAATGTGTTTATTTGTGTCCATTTGTTTAAAGGTTTTATATGGTTATATTGAATTTGAGTTAATTACACCGTTAGTCCCTGTGGTTTATGGAAAATAACAACCTCGGGTACTAATAGTTCAAAGTAACAATCTAAGGTTTTAACTTTTGATTTTGTAACATCCTAGGGCCTTAAGGCTAACGGGCGTTAAAAACTAACTTAGAACCCAACCTTGAACTTTGGAGAAACCACAGGGACTAACCACAAAATTAACTCTAGTAATATATAAAACACAATTTTTCTTTTTCTCTTATTATTTAATTAAACCTTTTTAATTATGTAAGTAAACCATTTTCTAAATAATTATACATAAAGCTAATTTGAAGCCACTTCCGTAATTACCTTACAAGTAAATTAACGGGAATATTTCATAAAATGATAACCAAGTTTTAGGAGTATTTCAATTAGGTCACTTATAAAAAAATTGTTTTGAATTAACTCATTAAAGTTTATTTTATTTGCTAATCCTATATAATTAACCTGAATGGCCACTTGGGTTGTGGCCCAGTGGTAAGTAGTCAAAGACTACTTTGGTGAAACCCAGGTTCGAACCTGGTTAGGTGTATAATTAGGGGGAAAATAATTTGCTGTTCAAAAAAAAAATTAACCTGAATGAGAGACATGGTTGCAAAAGTCGCTAGGCGCTCTCTAGTCGGATTCGGAAGTACTCGAGAAGTACTCGGCTTAGGCGGAGATTACCCGGGGAGTAATTAGCCTAGGCGAACAATACTCGGGCCTCAGCGGCCTACCTTGTAGCGAGTACTCGGAGCCTAGACGGGACTTTTACAACCATGATGAGAGGTAAACTGTCTTAGGTGACATTTGTTTTTTTATATATATTAAATATGTTGACATAATTTATTTAATAAAAGAGAAAAATAAAGTTAATCAAATAAAAAAATAGATACACATTATGATCATTCAGTATTGTCGCACCACCACCTAACCGTTGAACCACCACTCATCCAACCATTTTTTGGTGACCACCATGCACATGAGAATTTAGTTCTTGATGGATATAAAGAAATGAATGAGTGAGAATAAAGATATGCTAAACTTCATAGAAATTTAGTTCAAACAAAATTATGATGAATGGATGGGTATATGATGGATATAAACTTCATATTTGCTTTATTGTTTGATGACCACTTTCAAACTAAACTTAATTTTGATCAATGATGTGTGGTTTTTTTAATAAAGTTGAATTTAGTTCTTGATGGATATATGTAAAAAGCTTAGAATTAAAAGTGACTTATTCTATGGTTTGGAGAAGTTTTTTTATAACTCATATTGACCATTGTGGATTTTATAAATTAGCGAGCTTTGGTTTGTCATCATTTTTTTGTATTTTTTAGGTAAATATTAAAAAAACTTAGTTAAAGAAAAAGAGAAAAAAAAACTTGTGTTTTAAATACTATCAAAGTTAGTTGCGGGGTTAGTACCTGTGATTTCTTCAAAGTAACAAGGTTGGGTTCTAAGTTCTTAATTGACAAAAATACCCTAAGTTTTTAGTTAGTATTTAACAATCGTTTGCCTTAAGGCCATAGGATGTTACAAAATCAAAAGTTAAAACTTTAGATTGTTACTTTAAAATATTAATACCTAAGGTTGTTACTTTCCATAAACCACAGGGACTAACGGTGTAATTAACTCTATTGAATTTTATTGGTTTTAGTTCTTAAAAAAACGAAACCACAATTATATTTTACGCAACCGCTAACATCCTTCATTTGACCATTACAATTTCAGTTTCTGTTAAAGTTTGACAAACTTCTTAATTTGTATATTATGTTTATAATGATTACGACGACTATGTTCGGATAGTTATGTTAAGTACTTATTTATTTTGGTAGATTACTTCTGATAAAAAATACATATTTTTTAAAATAAATATATAACATTCGTTTGTATTCATTTATGCTCATAAACATTTGTTTGCGTTCATTTACGTTGTAAGTGTTCATTAACATGTTTATTTCCTTAATGAACGAACATGAACAAGAAATCTCATTCGGTAAGCGTTCATGAACCGCTCATTCCCTAATGAACGAACACGAACTAGGCCTTGTTCGGTTTGTTTACAACCCTAGTCACACATTTGTTGGAGGTTGAAGATGGTTTAGTAGATTTACGAGAAGGTAGGTGTGATGACAATGCATTTAGGGCTTGGGTGGTTGTGAACGGTGGTTGCTGATGGGAATGGCGGTGGTAGTGGTAGTTTTCTTAGGTGGCGATGGTTAGGGTTTTTGGTTGGTGGTAGCCGGTGGATGGTGAGGAGTGGTGTGGTTTCGAATTTGGGTGTAAGTTGGTAGCATAATTAGGGATGAGCACGGTACCCGTTCGGTACCCGTTCGGTACCGAAAAACAGGAAAAGTGGGTACCGGTACCGAATATACCAATTCGGTACCGGTATTTACTGGTGTTTTACTCGTAAAAAATGGCGGAATGCTCTCGAAACCAATTTACCTGAGTGAGACAGAGGAGAGTGGAATTTCGTGTGTAGGGGTGACCGGTACCGAAAAATTGGAAAGTGGGTACCGGTACCAAATGCTCCTCCCTAGGCATAATGGTAGTCGCAATTTGCGACCGCGGATGGTGGGGACGTCGTTGGTTGTTGCGGCTAGGGTTTTTTTAGTGGGGTAAATGGTAGTGGTTCTGGTGGTTCGATTTGTGGTGAACGGTGGAGAGAAGAAAGAGAATGTGTGTGTGTATGCATATATTATAAATAATTTTATTGTTTTTATTTAAAGTTAAAAAACTAGAAAACATAAAAATAGATGGGTAAAATGTCCAAAAAGCCCCCTAAGTAACAATACATTTTAACTGGGTTTGTAATTTGGATGAAATGACAACAAAATCAAAACGTCATGTGTTCATATGATTTTTTTTTTGTCACAAGCAAACTTGACAACCATTAGGACCGTTTAAACCTTTTTGATGGCCCTAAGAGAATAAAAAATCAGGGGCTTTTTCATTTGTATTGAGTTAGTAATATTGATTTCTATTTGACATAAAAATTATTAAGAAGAAACTTATATAATTGCAACATAAATGAATAGTTCTCTTGTTAATAAAAACCATGTTACTTAATATTTTGACTTAAATGGTACTTCTATTTATTAACAAGAAAACATGAAAATTTATTCTTTCTTTATTAGTAGACAAATAATTTGGTATTTACCTATATATTAAAAAGACAAGTGCAAATCTATATATTAAAAAGACAAGTGCATGAACAGTAACAAATAATTAAATATTAAATCTATATATTAAAAAGACAAGTGCATGAACAGTATCAAATAAATAAATATTAAAAAGAGAAATGAATGAACATTAATAAAAATATAAATGAATGAATAGTATCGGGTATCGGTACCGGTATCAAATTTACCAAACTGAGTATATTTTCGGTATCCGTTCGGCACCGGAATTCATCGGGTTTTACCCTCAAATACCGGTACCGTACCAGTATCGACCGTATCAAGCCGTACTGTACCAGGTTTATTTGGTACCGGTACCCACTTTTGGGGATTTCGGTAACGATATTTTCGGTACCGGTTGGTACCGACTCATCAAATCCTGTAGCAACGTAGCAATGCAAGTAATTGCACAGTTTAGATTACTTTTCATACACACAGTTAGTAAACTTTATTTCGTTTGAATGAGGTTCTATATACACAACAACTTATTTTGCTTTATTTTTTGTCTTTTATCGTAATGAATGAATTGTAGCATGTAAAATTAACTTGGATATTTAGATTATTGATGAGCAAATCGTATCAAATCCTGTAATCAAACCGGTATCGTATCGGTACCAAATTTACTATACCAAATTATTTTCGGTACCAATTTGGTACCCACATTTTGGTGTTTTCAGAATCGTTACTTTCGGTTCGACACTGGTCTAGCACCATACCTATATTTATTGATTTTTACCTTCAAATACCATACCGTATTGTACCGAGCATTTTCGGTGCCGGTACCTAATTTCGATGATTTTCCGGATCGGTACTTTCGGTTTCGTTACCGGTACCGAGCTCATCCATATTTTAACATGTTAGCACCGTAATAACTGAACTGAAAACAACCGAATTTCCAACATGTAGGACGTGTGGGTCCTATTATTATATATTAGGTTATTTAAAATCGTTTTTTCGGACGGATTGACTATCCTTTTCACAACATTTTTATTCATGTTTTGAAATTCAGTATCTGCTTGCCGTTACTGACACGCGTTTTGCAGTCATTGGGTCCCCGCCGCAACGCGCGGGCGGATATTTAACTAGTTAAATTAAACTGGATAATACCCCGCGGGCGTTGCGCCGCGGACAACACGTACGGACATCACGTTAAAGCGTATGCAGACGTCACATTAAATCGAGCCGAGTTGTTGCGTCTCTCAGCTTTTATTTTAGCGCGGATTATAACAAATCCATTGTGTACACATATTAGTAAGAATAACTATTCGTGGCATAATATTCTACATATCATCTAAAAGCCTAAAAATGTGGTGCCAGTGACAGCAAATATGCCAAACGACAATTATTTTGCGAGTATTCGGCCCTTCACTACTTAACCCAGATGGGTGCAATATGTATTCACTCCTGGGCCGACTGTACTCACTGTTTGCATAGTCTTGTGTGCCCAAAGCGATTTTTCTAAATTTGATCATGTCTTCGTTGTACTGGGCCGTGTCATAGTGTGAGCTCTCATTGTTGAACGACCAGTGTCCTGTCTTGATCCCATTATCAAGATCAGACAATGATGCGGAGGCAAGCAGAGTGGCGGACACACACAGCTCACAGCTGCACATGACAATGTCCTGCTCCTCTCATCTTGTATTTCTTCCGTGACAACGAGCATTGTGGCCAAGGTGGACTACTCGACTGCCGCCAACCCCTTGGCTCTCCCTAGACGCGCGGAAACCCGACCTCCACCCGCCCGAAGGCACGAAAGTGAAATAATTGGCAAAATCTTGCCTCCCATCCAAGTCGAACTGGCGCCACCCGTACTTGCTCTTCACTTGGATGCCACAGAAAATAATGAGGAGAGTGGGAATCGAACCTGAGTCACAAAGAACACCAATTCTTTCTCCAACCACTCCACTCATTAGCAATATTTATTGGGTAATTACAATTAAGTAGACATATTTTATTTAATTATAATTACATAAATATTTTCTAAAACATAAAGTTATATGTTGAATTTTATAATTCTTTGTTTTACATTTTGTTTATTATTAATTACATATTTGGATATAACAAATATTAGAGAAATAATATATTATATATATTTTAGTTTATTAATAATGCACTTCATTTTCTAATTTATAAACCTAAAACCACATAATTCAATTTTTTTTGAAAACCACCCAAAGCTAATAGTACAACCAACTAAGCTAAAACTTGTTATTTATTTATAATGTTTAAATATATTTATGTCGGATGAGAAATAGAAACCAACTACAAACAAGTGGAATGAAACTTGCTGTCAAATTTTATTAAAAAAATATCAAATATTTATGCTTTACAAATAAAAGATTTTAGCAGCATGAAACAAAAACCCTTTAGTAATCAAATTTTTCATAGTTACTATTTATATTGTGTATTCTTTTTTCTTAAATGGAGGCCTTATTATTTTAGTGGCATTTAGGGGTGTCAATCGTGTCGAGTTGATGTTTAACCGAAGATTTCAACCCTAACCCGACCCATATAAACTCGGGTCAACCCCAACCTGACCCGTTTAATCCATATTTTTAAATGAGTCATACAAGTTGACGATTTATAAATGAGTTGATGAGTTTAACAGGTTATCGATAACAAGTTTAATGATGAGTATGAGTGTGACAAATAAATAATATAATATGTCAAAACTAACATTATTATAATTATGTAAAATAGAAACAGAAAAAAACAAAAATAAAAAATATAAACAAAATTTCTAAATAGTTAAACGGGTTAATGGGTCAACCCAAACTCAACCCGTTTTTAATGTGGGTCAACCCGAACCCAACCTGTATTTTTAAACGGGCCATGTTAGTCGGTCCAAACCTATGTTTTTCGTGTCGGATTCAGGTCTGGTTAACAGGTCGTGTCAATAATTGCCGCCCTAGTGGCACTAGGCCATTGTTTCACACTTTCACCTAATTACACACATGGGCCGGCCCTGACCATCAGGGATGACTTTATTACTTTACTAAAAAATAAAGAATAAAAGATGCATTAAAAAACGAGGTGTGAAACCAATTAATCTTTTTAAGTCGATGAAAGAATAGTCATAAAATTTCCTTTGTAAGAAACTTACAAGCAGAACAGCAGATCAAACACAACACATGTTAAAGATAGTTGAAACCGAAGGGCTCTGGTAACAACTATTTTGGGGTTAGTTTTTAACTCGAATCCTTAAATTTATGTAGTGTTATGAGTCCTTCTTTCAACATCCCTCACAAACAACCAATCCCAACAAGCCAACTCAACTCGTTTTTCCAAAAAAACCAATAGACATCAAATACCAGCTGCATCTTTTTATTATAAATCATAAATAAATGTAAACCATGAATATATCGCGAACAAGAACAAACAAAACCAACATATCGATATCTTTTTTAACAAACCATTGCTTATTTCCTCTACCATTGTCGTCAATTATCGACACCTAAACCATACAAGACACCAGCATACTTCTCCAACGAGCCGCTGAAGAAATTATCCTTCAACTTCCTGAAAGTACACGCAGTAAGCAGACTATCCGAACCCGCTTGATGACAAACACCAATCCTTTCGACTTCCAATAACTCAGCTAACTTATTCAACCCACCATGAAGACTGTTGCAGAACTTCATCAGATGTTTAATATCAAAAATGGTGGGAAAATACATATAAATCAAACTAAAAAATCCAGATTGTGTGTCAGGCAGATTCTGACATGTTAACACTTTCAACAAATATCCGAAATCATATCCACTGTGAAATGTTACCCAATACACACTATCATTCAGCACAATCCCTGAAGATATCAACAGCTCGCCAAATCTACGCGCATCGATTCCATTTTCGTTATTTTTCTTAAAATCGATACCGCTCTGTTTCAACAGCTCAACAGAATCATTTGCAAAAACATCGTCATTCACGTTAAATTCACGAAAATTGAACTGCCAGATGCAGAACTTATCGGTTCCACACGTCTGTAAATTTCCTTGATCATCCGAAAAAGTTAGCCCTAATTGAATTAATTTGAGCATATCAACGTTATCCTTCAACGTCTGGTAATGGTAGTCGTTACTGTTTTTGAAATTACCGACCGGACGAAGAACAATTCCAGGAAACTCGGTATCCATTGCGATGTACGGAAAATCATCAACGATTTCTCGAATCAACGCGAATTCTTCCTCGAGATTTTCATTCCACACTCGCGAATCTGAATCGAATCGCCTTTTGACAAAAGCGACATTTCTCATAACAAAATCGTTCAATTTTTATCAAAATTTATCGAAATTTCGTGAGGAAACAGAACATTAAAGTGCCGCTTGAGAATCGATACGGATATGCAAAATACACAATCAATAATCATTATCAGCATGAATTGATTTGAAAAAATGTATAAAATTATAATGTGAAATCGGTACAGATCTGCAAAATACACGATAAATTCAGCATAAACTGATTCGAAAAGCATATAAAATTATTACTACAATAAAAAATCAAATTTGTGTAATCAAATTTGTGTGTTAAATCATCTACAAAACCCCAAATCTTAATGATGAATTGAAACTTCCACCACTTAGTTGACTTTTTATTATTACTACAATAAAAAAATCAAAGAAGATCGCGCCTTCAGTTGAGGCGGTAGACGGTCGATTTTGAAACAGGAGGTAAAGAATTAGCCGAACGGTTGTAAACAAACCGAACGTTCAACGAATGGTTCGTGAACCGTTCGGGGGAAGTTCGTTTGTTAAATAAATGAACAAACATGAAAAAGAAATTCCGTTCGATAAGTTAAAAAACAAACATGAACAGAGGTTGCGTTCGTTTGTTTATGTTCGTGAGCGTTCGATAATGTGTTTGTTTTTGTTTATTTGTGTCCATTCGTTTAAAAGTTTTAGATGGCTATATTGAATTTTATTGGTTTTAGTTCTTAAAAAAATGAAACCACAATTATCTTTTACGCATCCGCTAACATCCTTCATTTGACCATTTCAATTTCAGTTTGTGTTAAAGCTTGACAAACTTCTTAATTTTTGTGTTACTTATGCTTATAATGATTACGGCGACTAAAAGCCAAAGGCTCTCATGTCATGGTCCCATTAAATTTTCATAACTTGACTTTTTTTAATCTATTTCGCTTATGTTTTAAGACTATTAAAAACACACCTACCACCCCAAGCTTTTTTTTATGGAGGAAAAAGTTTCATAAATAACTAAGAAGAAGCTAGCAAATGAAATAAAGTGCCTAATTTACTCTTTTATTTAGAGTTTTGGGTTTAGGGTACCAAATGTTCATCCCTAGGCATAATGGTAGTGGCAGTTTGCAATCGTCGATGGTGGGGACGTTGTTAATTGCTGCAGCTAGGGTTTTTGTAAGACCCGTCTCAATAAATCAAGATTTTAATATTAAACAACACATTTTATATGGAAATGCATCTTAACAAAAACTTTGTTAAGTTAACGATCATACATGATTAAAGTATTCAAGTTAACTTCCCTACTAGTTTAAAACATTCAAAATACAGTATTAAGTGTTTACAAGATTCACATTAACTAAAACAAAATAGTTCATTTTGGAAGCTTCAAAAGATGAGTGTTCGGTTCTTGATACTTGCTTAATCTTCATCCGAGCGTTTACTACTATCACCTGAATTCAAAACCAACATGAAAATTAGTTTTGATAACTTAAAAATGTATTAAAACAAGTCCCATGAGTTAAATAAACAGAATTCAAACAAATTGCAGCAATTAGGGCCCTCGCGGGCCGCAAACAATGTCGCTTAAATCTGTCGCGGGCCGCGACTGACGCGATGATGTCTCTGAGTTGGTGTCGCGCGACGCGACCCTCTGTTTTCGACAGAAAGGTTGGGTTTTTGATGCTGCAAATGCCCAGCTCCTAATTCTTAACCATTACCAACTTAAAACATTCATAACTTTCGTTCTACTTGTCCGTTTTACGTAATTCTTTTTCCTACGTGTCCGTAATTTAAATACGGACCCGTTTACCATCACTATTTGCATAAAAATTCGGTTTATTAGCTGATAGCCTATAAATCCCCTTTTTATTTATTTGACCCGTTTAGTTAGATGTCATATTTTGCATAATTCATCAATATTGGTTTCTAAACATAATTACCCATTCCCCGGGCTTGTCAACTTTAGCGTATCACTTCCATTCCATGGTTTACGCTTTCATAATTCAAGCTTCGTCACTGGGTGTCGTTTTCGACCCCCCGTCATTCGGGTCAAGCTTCGCCACTGGGTATCGGTACCGGTACTTACCGGTGTTTTACCCATAAATACCGGTACCAAAAAACGAAGAAAATGGTAACCGGTACAGTTCGGTACCGGTACCCGGCACCAAATGCTCATCCCTAGTTTGTGAGCGTAAAATGGAAGGTGCCAACTTTGATATTTGTTGTATATACAATTTTATGTTTAGGGAGGTTCTTATTCGAATTTTTTTGGTCAAAGTGGTTCATCGATCCAACAGTGGTCAACGGGGGAAAGATGGTCTTGGATTTATTCGAATTTGCTGCAATGGGCCTGTTTGGATGGGTAGTCACAAGTTTTGGGATGATTGGGCCAGAAATAAGTATGTTTAAAAAAAACCCAATCTAAAATCATAAAAGATTTTAAAAATTACTAATGGGTTGTGGATTGCACAAAGGCCCAAAGAAAATACTTCACTGAGATGTGATTTTATATGGTATAGATATGGGCCGACTAAGTTGACTATTATTCAGAGGTGGGCCTGGTTTGGGGGGGGGGGGGGGGACACAAAATGGACTTCTTTTATTTGGGATTATTGTCTTTTAACATGGGCCGATTAGATGGATAATTGTTATGTTGGTGTAAACAAGCCGAGCCAAGCCAAGCCCGAGCTCGATTAACTTATGAGAGCTCGGGCTCGAGCTCGGCTCGTTTGTATTTTCTCAAGCTCGAGTTCGGCTCGGGCTCCGCTCGTTTATTATCTAGTAATTAGTATATTAAATTAAAATAATATAAATAATAGACTTTTTAGGCTCGCGAGCCCGATAAGTGAAGCTCAGGCTTGGGCTCGTTTACTAAATTAAATAAGCTTATTTTTAGGTTCGAGGTCGGCTTATAAACAAGTTTAAATAAGCTCGGCTCAAATTGGCTCGTTTACACCAAGGCTCGATAAGGCTTGACGAGCCTAACGAGCTTCACATGTGAGGCTCGAGCTCGGGCTCGATAAACAAACGAGCTTTGTTTTAGGCTCAAGCTCGGCTTGGGCTCGATAAGGCTCGCCTCATTTTGAGCTTTTTCTCGAGCCGATCTCGAGTAGCTCGCGAGCCGCTCGGCTCGTTTGCACCCCTAGTTATAATACCCGGTTTTTGAAGAACCAGTTCCTTACTGGGTACACTGGTTTTTTGGACTATAACAATACCCGGGTATAGCAATACTCGATTTTCCCACAATTCAATGCCCGGAACTGGTGTACAGAAATGGGCACCTCACCTCTACTTGGAATACCAATATGTACCCCAGGCATACACATGGATTGGGATTATAGAGATATATTACTATCATGCAATGGGCCGATTGCCTTATTTAAAGACGGGCTTTAGTGTGTATTTTAGAACTTGTAATTGTCTTTGAATGATTTTAGGCGGATTGCATTTAAATAATCCCAACTTTCTTAATTTGGCTGAGTTATTTGCCGATAATAATCCGAACTGGACCACTTTTGGCAGATACTAGTCCGTCGTTAAAAATAGCTTAACAGAGTTAAGTTTTTTTTTTCTTCCGAATTACAAACCGATGTTTTAGGGATTTTGATCAGAACGAGGATACGAGTCGACTTATGTAAAACTTACCTCGAAACGGTGCTCCAAACGGCTAATTTTTTGTTAACTGAAAGTTTAAACACCCGAATTGAAGCACCGTTTTCGTCGTTTGGGGCAGTATTTCGAGGTAAATTTTATATCAATGAACTCGTATCCTAGTTCTAATCAAAAGCCCTAAAACATCGGTTTGTAATTCGGGAAAAAATTTAACTCCGTTAGACTATTTTTAACGCAGACTATTATAAGGCAAAAGTGGACCAGTTCGGATTATTATCGGCAAATAACTGAGTTGGGATTATTATCGACCAAATTGAGAAAAATGAGATTATTCAAATCCAATTTGCATGAGATTTAGTAATGTAAAAATGTGATTGGGTTTAGTTGTGTGCCCCAGGTTTATTCTATTTGTATGGGACCAATCGACCACGTATGTTGATTGTACCTGGGTTTTGGACTTAACTTCAGGATATCCGAAGCAAGTAATTAAATCCTTTGTTCCTTCTAAATTTATAAAATTTATGAAGTTCCGTCTCTCCTTTACCCAAAAATGAAAAAAATGATTAAGTTAATTGAACAATGCCAAGCACATTTTTTTTTTGAACGGCAAATTTGGATCACTGACGGACCACTGGAGTATCATCGTGCCACCAGCGGAACCACCCGATCATATCCATCTCCACTATGCATAATGCCTATACACCATTTCAGGAGGAAACCCAATAAATATGGGAAAAACCCCCTTGTGAGAATCGAACCCAGGACCTATTGGTTCAAAGTCTTATCTCACCCCAGATACCACTAGGCTATAAAGCCATGGGTCAATGCCAAGCACATTAAGTTTTACTTTTCACCATTAACAAAAATCGTTAGGTTTGACATTTCACTATGAGTCATAGTCTATGACAGAAGTCATAATCAAAAGCACTCATTCATAATATGGATTAGGATCAAATACAAAGTCTCTTAATTGTAAGAAAGGTACAAAGGCTTCTAAAAAAACTCACTACACACAAAAAAAAAAAAAAAAAAAAACCCACTACAAAAAAAAAAAACCCTAAGCACCCACCACCACCCAAAAACTTAACCCCCCAATCACCCACCGCCAAAAAATAAATAAATAAATAAATAATTTTTTTTTGGCCGAGGGGGATTGGTTGGGGGTTTAGGTTTTTGGGTGGTGGTGGGTGTTTAAGTTTTTGGGGGTTTGGTTTTTTGGGGGTGGGGAGTTAAGTTTTTTTAGGTTTTTGTTTGGGGGGGGGGGGGGGGGTTGGTTTAGGTTTTTGGGTGGTGGTGGGGTGGGGGTGGGTGTTTAGTTTTTGGATGGTGATGTGGTGAGTTTAGGTTTTAGGTTTATTTGACACTTGTCACTCTATAAATCCTTTTTTACACTTGTTACAATTAGGAGTTTTTGTAGAATAAGTTAACCCTTCATAATATTGAGACAAAATCTAAACTTGATAAAATGAAATCCGATAAAAACAAACGGCAGGTATTAAAATACTTTGTTTGTTAGTTCATCTCTTGATTTCTATTTCATGGAAATTATCTCTTGATTATAGTTTACAGGATGAAATAGGAGTGTAGTTTAAGCTCCGAGCATAAATGTTCCATGTATAGTCCAAACATATCAAAATCAACATTTATAAACTCTGCAATAGTCCAGTTATTTCAAAATCAGTTTATGTGGCGTAAGGAATGACATATTTGAGTGAATAAAGGGTGAATTGTTTATTCAAAATACTATCATACAATAAAATTTCCGTATAGAAACAAAATAAATACCTTATATGTAACCTTCATCTACAACAATATAGATCAGAATACAGCAGATAGAAAATGACAATGCTTTTGGTGTTTATATAGGAAGGGGCCGTTTGACAACTTCTGAATGGTTAAGTGCTGAATCAGTAAGAGTTCTGAACCATTAAGTGTTAAACCACTAAGAAGTCTGAACCATTAACAGCCAAATAATGCTTAACTGTTCAGAGGATTAGAGGTCTTAACCATGCAGACTCAGTATAATACTTAACCATTCAGAGCCAAATGTCTGAACCATTCAGACATCTGCTCGCGAAACAAAAGTATGAACCATTAAGTGCTGGACCAGTAAAAATGTCTGAACCATTAAGAGGTAAACAAACAGCCCCTAACATTTCATCTACAACAATATTTACTTATATAGCTATAAAATACATAAGAAAATTTAACCCAACCACTGTATCATTATAAATATCTTGAAAGATATACACATAACATTTTTTTAAATAAAACAAACATACAAAAATGGAGTAGATACATAAAACTAAAAACTTGATAAAAGAAAACGTTCGTCTTGAAACATATACACCTAACATTTTTTTAAATAAAACAAACAAATAAAAATGGAGTAGATACATAAAAATACAAAGTTGATAAAAGAAAAGGTAAAAACATACAAAAATGGAGTAGATACATAAAAATACAAACTTGATAAAAGAAAAAGTTCGTGTTATATAATAAAAAAGTGGTTAGTGTATGTATATTAAGATAGGGGTAAGATCAAATAAAAAGTTTATTTTGCCTAAGTAGAATGAGAAGAAATCTTAACCATTCATTTTTTAAATCAATGGTTACCATGAAAGTGTAGGAGAAAGGAGGAGTGCAAATGTATCTTGAGAAAATCCTATTTATGGACTTTCTCTGTTCACATGCAAGCACATACATATTCCACCCCCGTTTTTTCAACGTTTATAACTTTTTTATACGACATTATTTTTTCATAAAAATTTCACCGTAAAATCGAGCGTCTTTTTATCTTTAATTTGAGTACCATATTGCTATATAAAATATGAAGACTAAAAAAACCTACTAAAATGTGTTGTATTTCTATTTTGTATAACATTTTTTGTCCTGAATTTTTGTACTATATTTTTGTGCTGAATTTTTTTGTCTTAATTTTTTTCTCAATTTTTTGTGCTGGATTTTTTTGTACTACATTTTTTGCTGAATTTTTTTGTGCTATATTTTTTTGTACTAGATTTTTTTGAGCTATATTTTTTTGTACTAGATTTTTTGGGCTATATTTTTTTATTCTAGATTTTTTGTGCTAATTTTTTTTTGTACTAGATTTTTTTGTTTTATTTTTAAAAAATAAAAGGGGTGCCGCATGTCATTTTTACTCATATTTATAAGGACCAAAATGTTTTTCATTCCTACTTATTAGGAGTGGCACATGTCGTCATCACAGTTCTTCTTAGGCTACTTAGGCAAAATCCACTTTTTAGTGGATCCTTCCCCTATTAAGATATTTTATAATATATAATACATAGATTACCCGTAATATTTTCTTGTTTTTTTAATAAGCATTGGAAGTTAGTGGGTATGATTTCCAGGTAAGTGGTAATTAAGAAAGGGAAGAGCAATGATGGTTGGATCAAAATTCATCACCCTATTTAACATTTTAAACTCAACATAGGTTGAGACTCACATACCGAAGGCAACCTTTGATTATTTTGAGGTTAGTTTTTTTTTATATATATTTAAATTACGGTGGTGGTTTTGTTGATTTAAATCCGTATGATGCTTGAAATTTTGTTATTATTTAGTTGGTAAAATGTTTGAAATCGACAAAACTGACGCCCATCGAAGGTTTGATGTTCATTACCACATCCCATGTTGACTTTTCTAAGAAAGTCAAATAGTAGTTTTAAATCTGATCAAACCCTTAATTGGATCAGATACATATATCATCATTCATCAGGTCCCAAAACCAACTTATAAAGTTAAGGGTAAATTACTTTTTGAGTCCCTGTGTTTTATGGGTTTTAACTAGTTGAGTCCAAAATCAAAAAGTTTAATGACCTGAGTCCCTATAAGCATTTTCTTTAACCATTTGAGTCCAAATTTCCAACTCTGTTAAAATTATTCTTTTAACTTTTATTAAATGACCAAATTACCCTTTTAATTAAAAAACCATTTTATTATTAAATATATATATATATATATATATGTCCAGATCATAAACCATCTTCATCTTCACCATCACACCTCCAGAACTTTCTCTCTCTCTCTCTACCAAAACCACCACCAACCCACCACCACACCTCCACCAACAACACCACCGTCACCACACCATCAATACCACTGTCGCCACTGCACCTCCACCGTCACCACCACCACTACACCGTCACCACCACCGCTGCACCTCCACCGTCCCCACCACCGATGTATCTCCACCGTCACCACCACCACTACACCGTCACCACCACAACACCCACCACCGATCTTCACCATCAAAGCCCCACCTTCGACACCATCATCACCATCAAAACCCTCATGTCCAAGCTCCATCTCCGGCTGGGAAATACTCCTCTGGAGCTACGATTCCCAGCAGTTAGGGTATCCACAAGCATTCGAGAGCAGAGAAAGAAAGAAGCCCCCTCTCTAATTTGAGCATCAACACAGCAATTCCAGATGTGGCGAACCCTAACTCTGTGGAGAAGTCAATTTCTGGTGATTCAGAGGTCTCACAAGAAAGAAAGAAGCCCCCTCTCCAATTTGTTGTGCTAATTTTGTTGTTAGGCTGCTTAAAGTTTGATCATTTGATTCATTTCTTCTGTTGCTTTAATCATTTGATTCATTTCTGATGTTGCTTTAATATCGGCTTTTAGATCATGAATTGCTTCGTGTTGGAGTAACGCAGGTTTGATTCGTTCTTGATCGTTTTTTACACATGCTTGTTTTGGGATATTGAACTGATTGGTTTGATTGTGGGTGGTGGGGAAAAGGATCGTTTGTGCTATGCAGGATTTTCCAAAAGAGCGGTTTGCAGGCGCTGACTGGTGGTGGTTGAAGGTTAACGGAAGGTGGTGATAGTGGTGGAGGTGCTGTGGGGATGGTGGTGGTGCAGTGGTGGTGCGGTGGTGTTAATGGTGGTGGTAGCGGTAGTGAAATGTCTGTGCAGGTGTGGGTATCACAATATATATAATATTAAAATATTTATGCATTAAAGACTTGTTCCTTATACTCTTGTGCATATAAGACTTGTACTTTGTGTGTAAATGACCAAATTACCCTTGTAGTTAACAAACTTGGTGGATGGAGTTAGAAATTTGGACTTAAATGGTTAAAGAAAATGCTTATAGGGACTCAGGTCGTTAAACTTTTTGATTTTGGACTCAACTAGTTAAAACCCATAAAACACAAGGACTCAAAAAGTAATTTACCCTAAAGTTAATTGTAAAAGTATCCAAGTACTCAAAATTTCATGGCTTTTAAGAGACACGTGAGGTGTTTGTTTCAACAAAACCAACTTGTAAAGTTAATTGTAAAAGTATCTAACTACTCAAAGTGTAATCATTTTGTTATATATAACTATATTAGCTTTCTTTTTTAAGGCGGCATTTCATTGAACGACTAGCAAAAACTAGAAGACCTAAAAACAACCAACAAGAAAGAAACAACACTACATTACAAGAAATCAAAATTGCCCCAATTAGCTTCATCTAAGCCTTCAATCTTTGTCGTACATTCATTATATGTCAAAACAGGAATATCAACAATAATATAATATATAATATAATAACAATAATATTCAAACTGTAGCAATTACATGCTAAATCCATCAGTTTAGATGATTCTCATTTTTGCCGTACATTCATTATATTTCAATTGTCTCTTGACGATGATGACGGGGTAGCTCAAGCCTCAATAAAATGACTAAGAATACATAATAGCTTGAAGGGTTAAAAGGTTAAAGGGTTTAAAACCCAGGAACTAAGGTAAACAGCAAAAAGAACGTGAACAGTAATCAGTCACTTCACTGATTGCTTAAACAACTCTCCCACAGCCGCAAAAGCAAAGCATGTGCACAGGGAGTCCTCTTTTATCCGCAGGTCCAAACGTTTCAACCCCTAAAAGGGTAAGTCCCCCACTGCAAGCCGGATTCACTAGTCAAAGGTTTCTCCTTTGAGAAACCTCTTTCCCTATAAATGACACTTCATTGAATACATTTCAAACATTCTGGATCAGCTCAGATCTCCTTGGATCTCTGATCTTCCTTCTTGTCTCTCGAGAACTTGTTTTACACAAGTCTCTCTTCTTCATTCCAACACACACAATTTACTTGCTCTTGCATCCAAGGCTGAACATCCTTCAGCCGAGGATCCTAAGTAAATAACAAACATAACTAGTGAACCTCTCTCCACGTCTTGCAAACGTGGGACACCCCGCGACCTGCGTTAAGCAAACTTCAACCCTTGAAGCCTTTTGCCTAACTACTCCGATCGCTACCTCAGGTCTCATTCTCGTTGTAACAACAAGTTGGCGCCCACCGTGGGGCTACGCCAGTCATTTCTCTTAGAAGAAGACCAGTAGTGTCGTCCATTCTTCCAGAAATCGTCATGTCTGAAGACCAGTAGAAGAAGAAGTCCCACGTACCTCTACCCCTAAAACTAGCCAAACTCTGGTGGCTATACCGACTTCCTTCTCAACACCGGGAAGCACTCCAACTGGAGCAACGTACCCCGAGTTTCTCACCTTCCAAACACCGACCCCGTCTCATTCAGGAGTTCCATCTTCTAATGTCGGTGCTTCCAACGCCCCCTCACATATTGACCTTACCCCTGAAGGGGTCGCTAATAACTTCTTAGAGTTGAGGTCTCTCCTTAACCAATACGTGAGCAGGTAAAGAGACAAATGGGTGAGGATTCGGCTAGATTATGACGAGCCATAGCCATCGTTATCTCCTGGACCTCTTGTTCTTCCTTTTATAAGCTCCCAACCAACCGTGTCCAGGAATGAAGCTGGTCCCATCCATCTACCTCCAAATCCCAGTCCATATACATACACAAAGCCAGACCCAACATCCTTTCCTCTATTTTCTTCTCAGCCAGTTGCAACCGGTGCTCCATTGGGGCACGAGCTAACTTTAGATCAGCTGTTACAATCTCCTGTTGCAAGCGTTCCACCCCAAGTAACAACCACATGGGAGCAAGCTTTGTCCGTTCTCCCTTTGGCACGAAGTACCGTCATGAGTGCTCCCATAGGAGTAAACTGTACAGCTGCACCCGGAAGCATTCAAGGCTTCAACCTCATGCCACAGATGATGGCTCAAATGATGGCAAGCTTCCCTTGGCAGCACTTCATTAATCAAGTGCTGGCCACCCAAGGGAACACCAACAACAACACGGGTGCAAGGATGGAATATGATCTGGCCAAACCATACAAACCAAGCAACTTGTCATTCTTTTCTCAGCAAATTGTTGATTATGACTTCCAAACCTGGATAAAGATGCCCTCCCACATACGAACCTACGATGGAACGGAGGATCCGGAAGATCATCTTCAGATCTTCATGGGGGCAACAAGAATAGAGAAATGTTCCAAAGCCGAGTGTTGCTTAATGTTCATGCAAACCCTCGTTGGGTCTTCCAGGATCTGGTTCAATGACTTGCCATCTCGAAGCATTCGAACCTCCGATGATCTAAGCAAGGGTTTCTTGGCTAATTCCTCACAACAAAGGAGATATATGAAGGATGCCACTGTGATCTTCTAGATCAAACAAAAAGATGATGAAAGCCTCAGGGATTTCATCGAGAGGTACAAAAAGGAGGGTTTAACATATATGGGAGCCGATGAGAAGATGAGGGTTACAGGCTTCATGAATGCAATCACCTCTAAATACCTTACCAGGGACTTCAACAAGTGCCTACCCAAAACCTTGGAAGAAGCCCTCGAAAGGGGTGAGGCTCATATCAGGGGGGAAGAAGCAGTTGATATTAAGGAGCAAAGAAAGAGGGGTCCTAGATGGAGACACAATAGCCCCAGCCGAAAAAGAGGCAACTACGGTTCTTATGATAGGTGCCCTCGAAGCTCAGACCCTGGTCTGAAGGTCGGAACCCTTTTAGCAGGGACAACGCCATAAACTTCACAGCCCTGACCAAGAATCCTCAAGAAATACTTGCTAACGAAGAAGTCAAGCATAGCTTCCGACCACCAAGACCCCTGCCCAAGAGCAAAAGAAATGAAAATTCCACCCAATTTTGTGAATTCCATGAAGAGAAGGGCCATCATACCAATGATTGTTTTCAACTCAAAAAAGAATCAAAGAAGCAGTCAAGTCTGCAGAACTTGCTCACCTGGTCAAGGGGGTAAAAGATAAGATGGGTGATGGAAAAAACAAAGAAATGAACATGGTGAATGTCACCGAAGGAACTCCTACCAAGCGGCAACGCCTGGAAGCTTGGGAGCTTCAATGCTTGTGCTTCCTACCCCCAAAAAAGGGGCTCCATTCAAACCCTTTGTTAGTCGAAGCCACTGTGGGGACATCGAAAACAAGCAAAGCATACATTGACACAGGTGCAGCAACGAAAATAATGTTCGAAAAATACTTCAACCGACTCAGTGACCAGTAGCGTTCAAGGCTTCAACCTGCTGAGTCATCCATCAAAGGCATAGCTGACATCCCCATCAAGCCTTTGGCGCAACTGACACTTGACGTTTGTTTAAAGAAGGGTGAAATGGAAAGAACTAAGCCACTCACCTTCATTGTGATCAATATGCCTTCCTCCTATGACGTTATCATAGGAAGGCCAGGTCAAAGTGAATTTAGCATGGCTGTCTCTGTCGGCCAAGACATTGTAAAGTTCCCAACCAAAAAAGGAATAGCAACCCTTCAACCAACCTACGAAGCCTTCATGGTTGAAGGAGAAAGCTCAGGAAAAATCGAAAGTGAAGAGCAACGTTGGGCCATTAACCCTAACTATCATGAACAAAGGATAAGGGTTAACACTAACCTCACTCAAGAAACTCTTTCATACCTCAAGAAATTGCTAGTCCATAACATGGACATCTTTGCATGGTGTCCTGTTGACATGGCCGGCATCCCTAGGGATGTTGCCGAACATGAACTCAAAATTCCACCAAATGTGAAGCCCATTGTCCAACAAAAAAGGAGCCTTTCCCCTGATCGAAGCGAAGCTGCATTCAAAGAGCTTGAAGGGTTGGTACAAGCTGGCATAATCCGAGAGGTTAAGTACCACTCTTGGATAGCAAACCCTGTCATGGTTAAGAAGCCCGATGGATCGTGGAAAATGTGTATCGATTTCAAAGACCTGAATAAGGCTTGTCCAAAGGATTGTTACCCCCTGCCTGAAATCGATCTCAAGTTAGACTTGATTACAGGGTTCCTTTTCAAGTGCTTCATTGATGCATATAAAGGTTACCACCGAATTCAAATGAAAAAAAAAAGGATGAGGAGAAAACGTCCTTCCATACCGACAAAGGTATTTTTTGCTATCAAAAGATGCCTTTTGTCCTGAAAAATGCAGGTGCAACTTATCAACGATTGGTTGACAAAGCATTTGTTGAGCAAATCGGAAGGAACATGGAAGCTTATGTGGATGACCTGGTAATTAGAAGGAAAACAGAATGTCAAATGCTTGACGACATTCAAGAAACGTTCCGGAACCTTAGAAAGATAAACATGAAGCTAAATCCAGTAAAATGCTCGTTTGGGTTCGAAGAAGGCAAGTTCCTGGGGCACATAGTTGGCAAACAAAGTATAAAGGCCAATCCCAACAAGGTTAAGGCCATCCTGGAAACAAGGTCCCCACAAAGTAAAAAAGAGGTTGAAAGCTTGAACGGTAAGTTGGCAGCCTTAAAGCGTTTTACCTCTGAGCTGGCAGAAAGGTCCCTTCCTTTTTTCAAAACCCTTCAAGGGTGCACAAACAAGAGGGACTTCAAGTGGACAGAAGAAGTGAAGGAAGCCTTCAACCAAATGAAGCAGCACCTGGCTTCACTACCAAACATTGCAACACCTGAAACGGGGGTGTTGATCTTTGTCTATCTATCAATCGCCGAAGAAGCAATCAGTGCAGTCCTGACAATCGAAAGAAACAAGGCTCAGGTACCTGTTTACTTCTTCAGTAAGACATTAAAATTGGCAGAAACCAAGTACCCTCCACTTGAAAAACTTGCTTTTGCACTAGTCAAAACAGCCAGAAGGCTTCGGAGATACTTCTAAGCACATCCCATACAAGTGGTCACGGACCAACCAATAAAAAATGTGCTTGAAAAACCCAAAACTTCTGGACGTTTAGCCAAATGGACTGTGGAACTAGGTGAACATAATATCACCTACGTCCCAAGAAAAGCTGTAAAAGCCCAAATCTTGGCTGACTTCATTTTGGAAGTACCCAAAGAAACAATAACGGAAGTTAATACAGCCTCCACTAAACCCTCCAACCCCCATACCTGGAAGCTCTTTACCGATGGAGCTTCCAGCGTTGAAGGGTCAGGAGCAGGGCTAGTTCTAATTGATCCAAATGAATTGTAGTTCACGTATGCTCTTCGCCTTGAATTTCAGACTACAAACAACGAAGCTGAGTATGAAGCATTGATTGCTAGGCTCAAGCTTGCAAGAAAAATGGGTGTCAAAAAGCTTCAAGTCTTCACAGACTCATTGCTTGTTTCAAACCAAGTAAGTGACAACTACATGGCCAAAGAACCAAACATGAAGAGATACTGTGAAAAAGCCAAAGAACTCATGAATTCATTCGAAGCATGCACAATCAAACAAGTCCCAATATCACAAAACAAAAAGGCTGATGCTTTAAGCAAACTTGCTTCATTGACCTTTGCTTATCTCACAAAAAAGGTATTGGTTGAAGTGTTGAAGCAGTCATCACTTCAAGAGCTCGAGTACAAGATGTCATCACCGAAGAAGGCACAAATTGGATGACCCCGTTGATCAAATTCCTCACAAGTGGTGAACTACCAAAGGATCAAGTAGAAGCTGAAAGGGTTCGAATAAAATCAAGACAATATGTGTTGCAAGAAAATATCCTATACAAAAAGGGTATCTTGCACCATTGCTTCGTTGTGTCGGTCCGAAACAAAGTCAATAATTGATCAAGGAAGTTCATGAAGGAATTTGTGGAGCTCATTTTGGCCGAAGGTCAGTAGTTTCAAAATTGATGAACCTTAGATATTTTTGGCCCACCATGCATTAGGATGCAACCGAGCAATTGAAAAAGTGTGAAGTCTGTCAAATACATGCTCCAGTGCCAAAAAGCACAAAGCATGATTTGGTTCCCATCTCATCTGCTTGGCCATTCCACAAATGGGGAATGGACATCGTTGGACCATTCCCCCCGGCCAAAGGAGGAGTCAAATTCCTCCTAGTAGCGGTTGACTACTTCACCAAATGGCCGGAAGTGAAGCCACTAGAAAAGATAACAGGAAAGCAAGTAATTGATTTCGTATGGGAAATCATCATTTGCAGATTTGGGCTACTGGGAGTATTAGTCACGGACAATGGTAAGCAGTTTGCTGAGAAGCCTTTCAGCACATGGTGCAAAGAATTACGAATAACAAAAGTCTTCAGCTCAGTAGCCTACCCTCAATCGAATGGCCAGGTTGAAAGAACAAATTGTAGCATTGTTGAGGGCATCAAAATACGATTGGGAAAACATGACACCAATTGGCTTGAAGAACTCCCAAATGTGTTATGGGTGGGCAATAAGAACCATCAAAAAAACAAGTCACAAGAAAACACCTTATAGCTTGGTGTTTGGATCCGAAGCTGTAATCCCAGCAGAAATAGAAGTTACAACAAAGAGGACGTTCAACATTGATCTATAAGCAAACAAGAAAGAGACGATGTTGAACTTGGAACTCCTAGACGAAGCACGAGATCAGGCAGCCATTCAAGAAGCAAGTTATAAACAAAAGATGGAATCTTACTACAATGCCAGGGTTAAGCATGAACGATTCAAGCCTGGTGACCTAGTTCTCAGAAACAATGAGGCAAGCAAAAAGTAAAACCAAGGAAAACTTGGTCTCAAATGGGAAGGGCCATATGCCATCCTCGAAGCTCACAAGGGAGGATCCTACAAACTAGCTGATTCAAATGGCAAAAAGCTTCCCAGGCATTGGAACGACAAAAACCTTAAAATGTTCCACGTTTAGAAAAACATGTGTTAGAAAAATTGGCAAAGTGTTGTTTTTGTTCCTTTGTAATTTGCACACTTTGGTGAATGAACAACTAGGTTCTTGTTAAAACTTGTCTTTTTATCCTGTGATCAGGTTGAGAACATAGCAAAAAACTCCATGACAAGGGTCATGTAAGGGGATGAGCTCCCAGGCCACATCGCTCAATAGGTTCAAGGGTTGAATGAACCTATATAAGGGGTGAGTTCCTAAATCAATACAACTCCATGAGACTTATAAAATTTTCAAAAATAAACTTGTCTCATAGACGGGTCTGAACAACCTTCACCAAATGTTCCTTAAGCCTTAGAAAACTTTCTAAAAAACAAATCATAACCAACAGGCTTATGAACCAAGATCAAACCAAGGAAAATGATAGATATGATAAGTGCTATGTCTTCTTGTTAAAAATACCAAGGCTGAGTGACTGCAACACTGAACCCTTCTAGGTATAAATAACATAAAGACAACACAAAACCAACAAAGACAATTCCATAAACATAAAGACAACTGAAGGGCAAAACAACAACACAACAATAAAAGGTTTTATGCAACTTGGAACCAAAAATAAACAGCAAAGCACCAAGTCACAAACATCAAGCAACAACCGGAAGCCTCGAAGGCTTCAAGCTACAAGTATCTAACCAAGCTGCCTTACAAAAATATACAGCAACATAAAAAATTACAACACAAGGCAAGTAGTAGAAAGTTAATAGCATAACATAAGAAGCCTTAAAGGCCTCCAAAACCTACATAATGTTCAACAGTCACGATCAACAACCAAACCTTAGCGGTTTGTAAATATGCAAATTGTTCAAACAACCACTAGGGCTAACAACCATCAACAGACTCGTGAAGTTTGAAACCAACAATAAGGTCCAAATGTTTCCCATAGTTCAGCAGTTTGGTGTAGACCTCCCCAAGGGCAGAGTTGAATTCATTAGAATGAAGGAGATAAGTGACAACCTGTTGAAAGCCTTGCTCAATGAGCCACTGGTTATCACCAGTAGCTTGAATAACTGAAGCCTTCAAACCTTCCTTTTCCTCATCAAAGGATTTCTTTTGAACATCTAGAGCCTCCCTATCAGCCTTCAGCTTCAACTTATCTGCTTCAAAACTCTTCTTCAAGTCATTCATCTCAACCTCATGCCTCCTGGTCAACTCACCAAACTTCTTCACCCAAGCTTCCTCTTTTTTCGAAAACCCATCAACCTACTTTTTCATCGCAGCCATGGAAGCCTTCATTTTATCCTTCTTCTTCGTAACCTCTTCATATTCCTGCATCCCTTTCGTAAAACGGGTAACACCCTCAGCCAACAGGGCAGAAAGGTTGCAAGAACTCAACATCAACCTTGAAATAGAATGATCACCCTCCATCTCCGATATAGCATCTCGGACACCAGGGGGAGCAAAATGGGCCAACACATCTGCACATATGGCAGGATCCTTAAAACTGTCCCCAACTTTCACACCCCAGTTGGGAACGTAAACCTCTTCAGCACCAGGCTCTTCCAAGCCTTCAACGCTTTTGCCTGATGAACCCTGGATAGTAGGCACAACACCCTTCTTAACCAATTTTTTTATTTTTCCCAGCAACCACCAACTCTTTTTCCTTTTCCTTCCCCACACCACCTTCAGAAACCTGCTCCGCGGATACTTCAATGTCATCACTAATATCAATAGCCTCTGAACAGAGGGTTGATCAGCACTTTTTAAATGACGATTTGACCGACGGGTAGAAACCTTGGAAGCAGGAACTTTCGTGAAACCCTTAACGTTTGGAACACTCACATAACTGGAACCTTCGAACCTATGCTCAGACCCCCTAGCAACTGCATCTTCACCTGGTGTAGCCGCAACATTCTCAAACACGACCCCGGAAGTGTCATCGCTCTTCACAAAGTCAAGTGTAGACATAACTACAAAACAAACACAAATAAAGGGTTTAAACAAACAGGCAGTAGGAACATAATAACACAACAGAACAAACGCATACCCTGCCCATCTCTCATAAGCACTGGATCTCGATCAGGTTTGTCCCACAACTTACTAATGCCCAACAACACTAGTAAGGGCTCAGGAAAGGGACAAACCCTCGAAGGGCACTCCCTGATGGTTTCAAGAAAGCGAGTATTTATCTCAAGAGCAGAGGGTTCATGTTGGTTAAGAACGGCATCTGGATGTCTCCAAACCATTTTAAAAGGAACAATCTCATCTGAAACCCAGAAAAACCGGTCCTTCCAAACACCAAGACTGGAGACCATGGAAAAAAACCAAACAGGTGTCAACTTGGGATGTTTCGAATGTGAACCAATCACCATTCTTGGCCAATCGGAAAAAGCGATGAAACGACAAAAGGGTAGGGTCATACCCAGAAGCCCGACATAAAACCTCAAAATGTAGAACCCTAGCCAGACCCTGAGGGTGGATCTGGCCAAACGAAACATGGTAATATTCTAGAACATTCAACACAAAGTTCGAAAAAGTATGACGGAGATTCGAAAATTTAAAATGGCGATAATACAAAGCAACAGAACCAGGAGGACACCGATCGATAGAAATATCACACCCCGGTGCAACCGGTTTAAATCTCAACCCAATGCCCCATTCTAAGCAAAAGGCTTCTACTTCTTCTTGGGTTAAACGCGAGAACGATTTCGCTAAATCTTTACGAGCACAAATGTGTGTAAAATGCAACATATAAATTAAATCAAATGAGGCATAAAACTAACCCTTTTTAGTACTAATGTGGGAAAAAGTATGCTTTTGTCTTCCTTGTGTATTTTCAGGACTAAATGAGCGCAATTGAACAAAAGGAACAAATATGCAGCAAAAACTAACATAAATACAAGAAAAGTAATAAACGTGGCATGCCCGACCCCTCGATAGCATCTTTCAAAGCAAAAACAAAGAAATAGAAGGCTGACCACGGCCCCGTGCCCAGCGGACACGGGGGCGTGGCCAGGTGCCTGCAGAAAAGACAAAGTTGTAGAAGCTTCTATTCCTAGCACGGGGGCATGCCCAGCTCAACACGGGTAGTGGTCAACGCTAAGATTCACAGAATCTAGCAAATCTTGATAGTACAGATACACTTCTGCACACGGGGCCGCGCCCAGCGAACACGGGTGCGTGTGGAGCCTAATACAGACAATTACAATTAATGAAGAAAGAGAAAGATGATGGACACGGGGCCGTGTCCGGGCCTCTGTGCAGGCTATAAATAGGGGTGCTTGATTCACTTCAAAGGCATCCCTTGGCAAACCACCTCTCTCCCACTTCACCACCACTCCACCACCACTACAACACCCACATCCACCACCATCATCCATCATCCATCTTAGAGTTTGTGTAGTAGTCTCGGGATCCAAGATTGATAGTAAGAGTTCTTGACAATCAAAGGCAATGTTTGCCTAAGTCTCTTACATCACTTGGTGAAGACAAGCATTTAATGTAATACTTTTGATTTTTAATCTTTTTCGCACTTTTTATTTGGTTTTGTATTAATGACTTTAATAACTAGTTTCTTATGTTGAATGTGAAACTTCCTTATCATTTGTCCGTGGTGTCTTGGCGTTATTTTACTGTCTATATAAAATAAAAGATTTTCACCATTCATATCTCTACGGTCTATATAGAGATATGTTGGCTACCTGGTTGGAGGTTAAGGGAATGGTTTGGTAAGGTTCTTGCCTTGTTCAGTGTATAGATCCTGCAAGGATCTTGGTCAAGCTTACTAGGACCTCCTTCAATACCCACTGGTATTGGATGGCAGGGGTGCAAATAGCTTGATCCCCTCATATGTAAACTACTATTAAAACATTAACCCGGCTACTTGGGATTGTATCTTTGCTGACTCAAACTACTTAGCCGAGGGTAACGTCACCTTCAAAAGAGGGGCCTACCACATTACGCATTAATAACTTAATTAATTATCTTTCAATATTCTGACCCTTTGGGATTGTATCCTTGCTGACTCAAACCACTGGGTTGAGGGTAACGTCACCTTCAAAGGAGGGGCCTACTACTATAACTAAGATAATCTCTTAAAAAGTGCAAAAGTGCGAAAATCATCAAAGGTTACATTAAAAGCGAGTCGGATCCAAGTGATTCATCTTGTCTATCTATTTTTAATTTATTTTATTTTTCAGCATTTTAGTTTTTATTTTCATGTTTAAAACCTTTTCTAAAACTTTTAATTTGATTAGACGTTGAGGATAAACCGGTACTAAAAGCTCTTGTGTCCTTGGACGACCTCGGTATCTTACCAATGCTATACTACGCTCACGATGGGTACACTTGCCCATATGTGTGTTTAGTGTTAGTAGAATATCGTGTTTTATAAATTTAAAACTTGACAAAGTGTTAAAAAGGGCTTAAAATATCAATAAAAATATATAACGCTACACACGCATCAAGTTTTTGGCTCCGTTGCCGGGGACACAAGGATTTTAAGAAAGTTAGGAATCAACGGCCTAATCGTTTTTCTTATTTTTCTGTTTTTTAGGATTTTTTCTACATTTTTCAGCTTCTGCAGAATGCAGCACGGGGTCGTGCCCGCTGAACATGCCCCCGTGCCCAATATTTGGTATTGTCAATCCTGGTTTAAGTCAGACAGTAGCTGAACACGGGGCCATGCCCACTGAACACACCCCCATGCACAAGCTTCAGATACTAAAAATAGAATCGTAAGATCCTGACGGTTGGTAATTTCTGACAGAAACATGAATGATACTGATCATTTTTACTTTCACTCCTCTTATGGTACGTGGTGTCAAATATGTGGCGGATCTCATGAAGATTTAAAATGTTATTTTTTAAATTTGTAACACCTCGCAAAAATCATGTCCAATACAATAAAGACACGTGTCATGAACCTTAACCGTGTAATGAATTTGAGGGACTAAAGTTAACAAACAAAGAAAGTATATGTGTGGAAGGACTAAAAGCGTCAACATGCCAAACTCGTACCTCTAAATGACCTCATAAGATGTTCGTATTCATGAATGAATAAATTATCGGACGTAGAAAGTCGTTTGTGCTTAAAGTATAGAATTTACAAAGCACAGGGGTTAAACGTGTCAACATGTTAAATATTACCTCTGAGTGACCTTTTAATGATCCCGAAGCATTGTATTATTTTATTTTATTTTATTTCCACGAATGTCGGATATTGATTTCATGGAGCTTCGATACACATAAATGAATAGAGCGGTAATTCCAAGAAATAAGGATCAAATGTGTCCACGTTGCAATTAAAGACTTTTCGGGTGATCTCGTAACTAACCGGAAGCTTAAAGATGTTGTTTGATGACTCAAGACTCTTAAAAGTTAAACTTGAGGGTTAAAAGTGATATAAATAAAAGATAAATCAAGTTATAAAGGACCAGGGGCTGAAAGTGCAATTTATGAAAGTTTGTAACCGGATTGGGGGAGCCTCGCGGGGCGCGTAGACCTTCCTTGAAGTCTACGCGGGCCGCGACTGAGGCACCAGCGAACAAAAAATGGCAGCTGCAGGTTGCAGCCTGTTCCACCGCCATTGCATGCTTGTTTTTTATACCAGGGACTGTGTAACTGGTTTTTACTGCCCTAGGGACACTTGTGAACATCTGGTTACCTCCTAGGAACAGCTGCAATGATCTTAAGATATCCAATTTCCTATATAAGAGCCATGGTTTTCATTTGTTCATGCACACTTAAAAATTTTCACTTCACAACTCACTCTCTGAAGCATCCTGGTGTTCAAGGAAGCTTCCTCCAGTTGAATTTTCATGCTAAGGACTATTGTAAGTGTTCTTAGCTTCTATAGTTAAGATTTCATTAGCTTAATGACCGAAAGTCAAAGATAACGTAATTACGCTTTGACTTTGTGATTAGTCACTAATGGTCCAGCCATTATTCGAATTGAAAGTGGCTATGTGTTGGTAATTATGTAGGTGTTAAACCCTTAAAATGGCACCTTCTAATTATCAAGTTATCTCAGTCAATTGTCGGGTCAAAGTTATGAACAAAAAGTCAAACGAGTCAGTTTTTACAAAATAATTCATAACTGATAATGCAGAAGTTATAGAACATATTTTAACACTTAAATAACTTGGTAAATAATATAAGAACATGTTTAGGCATGTTCAACCCGACAATTCTGAGTTTAGACTCGGTTCACAACCGAAAGTCGCAAAAGTAGACTTTTGCTTTGACTTTCAGTTCTGACCCGATTTAGCTTAGTTTAGTTATGCCTTAGGGTTCCTTTAGGACCACATTACATGTTAGTTTAACCCTCTGAGATTATACTATATGGTTCCATAAAAATCTGATTCATTTGCATGTTCCCGTTAAATGCTTAAAAATGGACCATTATGCCCTTTTATCATTAAAACGAGATTTTTGAAATTGTGAGAGAACAAAAAGTTGTATTACTGATATATAAGTATGTCCTAAAAGTTTGACATCCGTTTCTGGTCTGAAATAAGAGTTATGCACGGCATCGTAAAACCAAAGCTTTTTGTTAATTAAATGGCATTTTTGGCATAAATCATATTTAAACCCAATTTTTAACACCAAAATTGCTACCCACTGTTAAGATCTAATATTTAAGGATTTTTGGAAATTTTTGTCAAATTTTATACTGACCATAGCATAGAGTTTTAGCATAAATTCGGTAATTGACGATAATGCCCTTTTCGTTAATAAAATGAGTTTTACATATCATTTTGATACCAAACATTTTCCTACTGATTCTATATATTAAATAAAATAATTTAGGCAGTTAAGACTGATCAAATTCTCAGATTTCCTTAAAGATATCAAATATCGTCAAATACCGACTTTTACGCTTATTAAGCGCATAGTATGGTTTAAAACCATATTTAACGCTTAAGACTTGTTACCTACTGATTTTATAAATAAATTTTTATACTTTAACAGTAAGTATAAGCCTTGAACTCAGATTTCCAAATTTAACCTTAAAAGCATATGTGAAATTACCAAAATGCCCATACGGTGCATAGTTTGGCCATAAATAACTAAACACACATATGTATGATATCTTGCTGATATAATAACATAAAATAAATAATTTTACAGAATATTCTCATACCAAAACCTCAGATTGCTATTTAACTTCTTTTATAAACTTTAAAATGACCAAAATACCCTTACGGGGGGCTTAAATTGGTTTCAAATTCGTTTTGGGCATAATGGAAGATATCCTACTGATATCACCACATATTTTAAGCATAATAACATATGGGATTTGTACATGACTCTTTTGGTTACCCGTTATGCATATACACGTTCAGTAAGGTTTATGTAACTAGTTTGCATAAATTAGCCGAAACGGGTCAAATCTTATCATATTTACTTCAAAATCCAGAATGTATTTAGTTTACCCATTTTATACAAGTCTTCATACTTGTTGGGTCTAAATCACATTCTAATCCGGTTTTCGCTTAATCTTTCATTTTGAACCGTAAACCTTTCATTAAAACTAACCGGTCTAAGTTTAAACTTAAATAAGACCCATTAGGAATCTAATAGGTTATTAAAACCTTCGTTCCAGATTAGGAGCCCAGTAAAAGCTACTTGTACTTGTTGATTTGAAATACGGCTGAGAATAAAAATTACATTTTAGCTCAGGTAAATACTTTTAACTTATTTTCCGTTATACGGGCTTGTGATACGATATTATAATAATACCGCTTGGTCGGGTATGAAATTATTTCGGATTGTGATTAATAAATTTACATAACCCGTTTTAATCTGTTTTGTTTGATACAAAACCTTTGGGGGGTTAATGACCGTGTCCTGGATATCCTCGGCTCATTCATTAGAAATGACCACGACTTAAGCACGAGGTGTAGGCATACACCTGACAATTGCGTATGTAAAACGGTATCTCACTCGTGAGGAAACTTCTTGTGGGCCTATACTAGTGGTGTGCCTATTAATCTTATCCCGACTCTTCTAACCGGGCCCTAAACGAACGACAAACATATAAATCTGTATACAAGATTATTTTAATAATTGTCCCAAATTATAAAATATTTTATGCCTTGTGCAACCAAACCAATTTTATAAATACTTTTCAAAAGAGTCAGTTAATTGTATTTACCAGTGTAAACTAACGTATTTTTCAAAAAGATTAAGTGCAGGTGCTACTCGTAATTGGCTGGAAACACCTGAGTATTAAATAAAGAGTCTTGCAAGCTTTTAATACTTAAAGTCTGTTGAACAATATTTTCTTTCTGTTTTAGATCCGCCTGTGGATCCACTTACAACCGTTGTGTAATATTTTATTATACTTTCAATTCGGTTTGTATTGTTATTTTAGACTTCCGCTGTGCATTAAACTGTGATTATTTGACTATGATGATATCAACTACGTCACGATACTCCCCATCGGGCCCACCGGTAATACGTGGAAATATCGGGGTGTGACAAAATTACATTCCCCACTGTATAGACCCATCGTTTTTGTAGGATCGTTGTGTGACCCAAACGAGTCGTTCAGAAGAGATCTCGTCCAATACTAAAGGCGGAAACAGACGTATCGGAGTTATTTCAGCTGATTTGCATTTAGATTCACTTTAATTGTCTCTTGTATTGATATCAGATCGTTTTACAATGCCGGAGACACTTCGGCAGAGCTTCGCTACCGGAAACCAAAACGTTACAAATGAAATGAACAAGCTCCCTATTTATAGAAGATCCATTTCGTGTGGAATGGACTCACACGAATTGGCCATTGCCAATTCGTACGAAATGGACACATCCCAGTTCGTGCGAAATGGACAACTTTCTCTAAAATGCTATTTTCTAGGCTACCGAGGTTTGTTCTTTCTAATCTATCTACAAGACTTGATACAAGACGAAGTCGACAGACATATGCACCAACAGACTCCCCCTTGGATGTTGACGAAGTCTTTAGTGTCGAGTCTTCAGTATGTCAACTCTTCAGTCTTTATCAGTCTTCATGCTCTTTCAAAGTATCTGACATTGTAAGCATCCTTCAATCTCTTACTCTTCCAGAATCTCAACCTGACTCTATCTTCTCTTGATCAGATCTCTTGATTCCTTAAGTTCTTCAGTATCAGCAGCTTGCGTGGACCACAAGATTCAAACCTGGCTCTTATGTCTTCAGACTCCCCCTTCCGATAAGCTGGGATCGCAGTCTGGAATTGCTCTCGTTCTAGAATTGAAACATGGCTCAAACTCTGCTCATCACACTTTGCAGCTTTCAGAGGTTCAGAAACATTTCCTGGCTCTCCGTAGCAATAGGATCTAGAACCTGGTTTAAATCTGCATATCCTCATGCCGAAAATCCACAGGAATCGGAACCTGGCTTTCGCATAGCTTTCGAAGTCGTAACTTGGCTGCTTCTGCCTGCACAAACTCTACCCAAAACATAGGATTTTGTTTAACAATTTTAATTTCTGCTGACCACTTGTAAAATCAATTTCAAAATATCACTTTTTAGATTTTGACATTTTTCAAATTATCCCAAACTTTTAACTTCACTTTTCATCTCGAAAACACTCTCCCAAACCTGTTGTTTATCATGTTTAGCACTTGGAATTTTGAAAATCAGCTTTCCAACATCAATTGTCGAAAATAAGATGAAATAAAATCTTTTTGATTTTTCAAAATTTATGCAGACTCCTATACATTCTTTTTGGGTTTTTGTTTTTAATGAAAAGCAGTAAAGAAATATTTACAAACAATATTTTTGTGAGTTTGTGTAAGAGGATCATATCAGTTTATGACAAATCACTAGCACCGTTAAGCTTTAAACATTATAAGTTCTAAACGATTCATTTAGATTGTCAGTATACTGATCCACTTAAATTTTCACACAAAGTTCAACTGTTTTGAGATACGAGATTAGTGTTTTAAGGACTTAAACTTATTTGCGTGTCCCACCTCAGAATATACTCTCGTATCCAGACTCCTATATTCAGTCTTACAGGTGAATGTACACTAATGATATCTGTCACACCCTCAAAATACCACCTAGGGAGTGTCCCTGTTAGGCGTGTGACCACTAGCAATGAGCCACCAATTACATTGAATCATAAGTTTGAAATAATGTTCCATCAATTAATAATGATAAAATTCCAATCATAAGTTATTCAAAAACCACAAGTTCAGCGGAAGCGTTATTGTAACATAATATAAATACTTTTCGATCAATCATAAGAACTAAATGTTTGATAAATAATCCCATCCGTATAACCATGACCACTCTCGCTCTCCAGCCAGCAAGCTCCTGTTTCAATCACCTACGACCTGCGAGCACGTAACAAGTGTATCAGACAAAGCTGGCGAGTTCACAGTTTTAGAAAATGTTTGTTACCAGTTGTATATAAAACAGTTCCCTGACACATGCAAGTAATATTGTTAATATCTCATTTCCGAACAAGACGGCTCCTGAAATACATGACTGCCCTTCCCACGTACTCCTATCTAGTACTGGGCCCCGACTGGGTCATTAGTTCACATCCGTCCTATCTAGGAGCGGTGTGAGGGTGCCAAACCTAAGTAGCGCTACCAACTAATACCCGTTACCCTCCAGGTAACATAATAAGGGACTTACAAGAATGATAGGTGAGAATATTAACCAACATACCCGTTTTTACCCAAAAGACTTATCCCTCCATGGGATACCCACTGACTGTCCCCAACCACTGGGACGCATGCTCGAATGTAGTGAACTCACCTTTGATTGCTCGGTAGATTATGTTACTTGTTTAACAGTTGATTAAATGCTTCCCACCATGGTTTACCAGCAACAATCAGTTTAATGAATTCACAATTCACGTATCTAATCACACGTATTGCTCAAGCAATAAATAACCAAACAGATAATCATCGTGTATTTCATAACAAGCATAGTTCATACTATCACGTTTACAATTACGGTTTTGGGGTCACATAATATCATATCAATCACGCGACTTTCGTTCACACTACACTAATAACATGTCAGCAAACACCTCGCTATCCATAGCCAAATCCGCAATACATAATTAATCAACATATTCATTTAAGCAACGCAATTCTAATGTGCCACCTAAATAATACACTCTTAGTGCTCTCATAACTAGCTCGGCCCAATTGAAAGAAAAGGGACTGACCCCATTTCAACTTGATTCACCACCTATCCCTCCGATTAGATTTAAGCCCAACGCACAGCTCAGCCCAACCGAAACACCCCTAAGTTATTCGGCCCCAGCAAAATGACCCGCAGGCCGGTTCGCAGCCCAATACGCATTTGCAACCCGATCCATCTCGATGGACCCAAACGAAAATAATGAGTTCTTGTTTTTGGGATTTGGGCCTGATGAAACCCTGTTCGGTTGCTGGCCCAAGTCCATAACAATCTAGGGTAAGGGTCCATTTCATAAATCAAGTTTGACGTTGGCCCAATTAACAAAAGAATGTGTGCGTGGCCCATGTGTGGTATTGTTTCCTCTCATAAATCATCAAAACTTCCTCTCGGTCTTGATCAGTTTATACAACACTTAGAAATCATGAGTTCCACAATTAACAAGTCCATAAATCCCACTCTCGTTTAACAGTATATGACTAAATATAATTAGCGGTTCATACCAACAACCAATTGGTTAGTCACATAAATTGTAATCCACTAACATACGTAGAATTCTGATAAGAAATAGCAAACATGGATTAATTTGATGCATGTATCGATTGGTTCGAACACTACTACCCTATGGTCCTAAGCAGTTTAACAAGCTATTAATATAACATGGTATCAACTAATCTTGTTCATAGTGATCATCATCAAACAATCATACAGTCAATTAAATCTGATCATCACAACCACACGCGTACAAATCACAATACTTATATTCATCAATATCACATATCAATATTAACACAACAACCTCTCACTTACAATAAATCATATCACTCGGCACATACCTATAATCGATAAAATCCACACATAACCAAGAGGGTCGACCGAATGGAATGATGCTTCAATGATGGGGTCTACTGCCGTCACAATTCAATGAACGAGGGAGGGTGTTTAGGGTTTGTGATGATGGGAATATTAACTAATGAGAACCACGTATAATTATTTATTTGTGTGCGTGCATATATTTTCTCAAAAGTGGCCGGCCCAAAGTCAATGTTTTTATTTGGGCTTTGCTTAACCATACATGATTGTCATAATAACGAGTGTGTGATTTCATTGATTTCATTTTCTAAATAACCACACCATATAATGATCAAACAAGCTCACATATAATAATCAATCCATATAAAATCAAACAAGTTCGCATAGTGTGCACATAATCACGACGTATGTCTACGAACGAAACATAACGATGCTAACTACGAAAACGTGAAATTAGATCCTGCTAACCTTGAAAGTTCGGGTTGTCACGTCATCCCCAACTTGAAAGAAATTTCGTCCCGAAATTTGACAAACAACCCAAAACGGTGAAATGTTAAATCAGTGCGGATCTTCCGCTGGTGCCACATCATCCCCAACTTGAAAGGGAATTTCGCCTCGAAATTCACCAGTTGTATCAGGTTTAGGTTGGTCAGTTGGGAATAAGTGAGTGTTCTTGAGCTTCTTCTGATCCTTGCATTCCCACGTGAACTCCGGCCCACGTCTTGAGTTCGGGGCATCTTGTCGCTAGCCTTAGGTTCTAATAAGGGTATCACTAGTTTCCCGTCGGACAATCACTTCCCTAGATTCGTGGCATAAATGGCATCGTAACCATTACCCAGTTCATCAGGTAACTCGAGTTTGTGAGTCATATCACCGGCCCGTTCCAGAAATCCGAATGTCCTAACGCGTCGTAAACTAAACTTGCCACGTTTTCTATAGCGTACCGCACCCTCCCAGGGCGAGACTTTCGATTATGACACGTTCGCCTACAGCTAATTCCCAATGTTTCCTAAGCTTATCGGCTTTCCTGACAATCGCGCGTAGCCGTCAACAATTTCCTATCTAAGCAGTCTTCAAGAGTTTCGAACACAAGTTCTGGATATACGATTAGGTTGTCACCCACCTTCGTCCATCAAGAAGATTGGTATTATTATCCATGCAATGCCTCAAACAGAGCTGTCTGAATACAGGAATGGTAACTATCGCAGTAGAACTTAACCATAGGTAATTATCCCTCAAATTTTACTATAGTCAATCACACACATGTACACAACCTGTCTTCGAATGTCAGGATGGTTCGCTTACTCAGACAGTTTGTCCTACGGTGATAAGCAATGCCCATGTCTAGACGTGAGCCCAGGGTATCGTGTATTGCCTGTCATAAATCAGGTATATCTCAAAAATCAGAAGCAACGGAAGTTGGCACCTCGTGCCTAGAAGCCGCCTCTCCCAAAGTAATATCCACAAACTGTGACGACTCGTCAGTTTCCTTGGCTGCAAGAAGGCGTGCTGGTAGTGTGAGACAATCAACGATCACCCAAGTGATACTGTTTCCGTTCTGAGTTGTAAGTAGGCTAGTGACAGAATCCATGGCAGTCCGTTCTCATTTCCATATACGTGTTTCTGGTTGCTGATACCCACCTTAACCTTCCCACCAGTCAAACATCGTTCACTTACACAACTAGGTGGGCCCTCTTGCCCGATTACCAGCACCAGATCTATAGATCCTACTACCTCTCATCAAAACCCAAAGTATTAGAATATCAAGGCGGGTGTGTTTTACTCAACACAAGTTCCCTTGGATTGCCGTATAGCGAGACCCATACTTGTTCCATGACGTGGCGAATATCGTCCCAACTTGCAAGAAGCTGCTCTTCCATGCCCCGCATGGACCTAACTTGAAACTTTTCTTCCTTCAGTGATTCGGTTTGAACAGGGAGAATCTAATCAGATAAGTTAGAGTCGATGGTGAGCTGCATGCTCATACGTTTGTAGGTTCCATAGTCGTAATCGTTCGGGAGTTCCATCCAGCGATGCCATCACATGTTTAGCTCTCTTTCGAAACAATGGTACACGGGAGGTTCTTGTGATCGGTCTAAGTTGTGCATCCGGTACCGTCCAAGTAATGCCTCCAGCTCAAACCCGAGATCGTGGATTCCACCCCAGGTTGTGAATCATGCTATTCTTCCTGTTACTCCCCCACGTAAGCCATTTCCCTCTCGTGTTACACCGGGGTGTAGCTGAGACTCTGATTCAAACCATCATGATATACCATTAAATCACCCGCACCTTCGGTTAGAGATGATGCTCAGTGTATTGCAGAGTTGGGATTCGAAATCTGAAAAGACGTCCTCCTGTTTTGTCTCCCACTAACACAGTACACTGTTGTGCTAAAGAGATTTAAGCTGCGCGATCTTCGAAAATCCTGTGATGAATCTGCGGTAGCATCTAGTGAGACCAAGAAATTGTTGTATCCTCGAAGGGATCTTGGTGCCGATCTGTTTCTAGCAAAATGGACCCTAGCAAGATCCACGTGTGTTCCCATTTCGTTGGTTACATGATCAGAATGCATCTCTCGAATTTAGATGTTACACTAAACAAGACTTCGCACGTAATGGCTCCTCCCTCAGGAGCCCTAAAATGAGATACAGATGTCATCTATGGTGTTCCTTTCTCCTGGAAATGATTCAACACGTTGTCAAAAGCATAGTCGATTCATGTAATCCATACAGCTGTTGGTGTGATGATTAGCCCTAAGGTCTTGGAATACAACGTCGAAATGGCTGCACTGCGGTTGGTATGCCGTTGCAGGCACATTCTCCCCTTAGACTACCTTCTGACAATAGCTCGTTTGTTATTCAATCCTCGAATGGAAGCTCGACCCCCGCAACTAGTCGTCAGGTTGTCAATATATGGTCATGGCAAACGGTTCTCAACTGTCACCTTATTGAGTTCTTGAATATCAGTACATATACGAAAAGTCTTATCTTCACGGATATAACCGAGGCTTCCCTAAAGCGAAAAGCTAGGTCAGACAAAACTCTTGTCCAACGGTTCCTGCAGTTGTTTAGACAGCTCTTGCAACCTTCCTGGCGCAAGACGGTAAGAGTGCGTGTAGTCAGGGCTGCCTCTGGCGCGAGATCAAACTGAGATTTCGCCTAACGGTTGTGGAAGTAAACCCAAAAGTTCCTTGGGTAGCACATCAAAAGGAATCACGAATGATTGGTGGATCCTCGATCCTCTGTTTCCTTAGCCCTAACGTCAGTAACGGTTGCTAGTATAGCGGAGTAATCCCTCCATAGACACTTCCGGCCTTCATAGCTGAAATGGCGCTAACCTTTGCACCACTCTGATGCTTTAGAATAATAACGATTCTCCACACAAAATTTTCTCCTCACTGGTGTTTCTGCGCGATTCCCTGGATAACCAATCCACGCTAACTACTGTATTGCAACCATCAAGATTGGTGGAAGGAAGGTCTATATCGAACACCTGTTCCCCAAGGTCGAGGTTGCACCCCAGCGAACATATAAGGCTTCAATTGACTTGCATCAGGGTTAAACAGAACAGAGACGAAGCGAATAGCTACCCATACAAGCTATCGTGTTGTTATTACGCCTGGTATAGCCTATGCCAATGCTAAATGTCCTTCCATGAGCTTCATTTCCAGTGTTGTTTTCGTCACGAGAATTTCCAGTATTGTCGTCGTTCCCTTGGTTGTCGTCGCCTTGACTGAACACAGTCGACCCTTGTCGAGGTCACCTTCGTTTCCATACTGTAAGCTACGATCACGAGTACCTTGATGTTGCCGCGACTGTTGCCTCTAATATTGTTGCCCGTAACGGTGTCCTACGTCCTTTCACTAACAAGGTCCATCTTTCCACATTCCGTGCCACTTCCTTAGGCACTACTCATGGTGCGGGCGGTTACACAGTCCGCTCTATAGCCAATCATCATCGATTTTGTCCCGATTGGTTCGTAAGAGTCGACTCGCATGAGTTGTTGGCTGGGTTAAAGATTCGATTGGATTCAAATCGCTGTTGTTCGTCGCCGGTAACTAGGGTCATTCAAATGCTGAAGTCGGTAAGGTACTACGTTTACCCTCTTGTCCATCGTTCTTGCAAGTTGACTGAGTAATGCACGGTATGTCGCGAGAGTGTTGCAGAAGTGATCGCACTTCAGGATTTACGGCGTCAACACGCTTTGTTCCAGCAAACAAAGATAAGTGAGGAAACTATAGTCCAATTATTTGACGCTGAGCCATCCAACTGAGGGACGTTCGTACTAGCACCTAACATTCTACACAGTTCGCTAGGCGTTCAGAGGTGTGTTAAGGTGATACTCGTTAGCATCGAGATTCATAAGGATTCAGAAAGGAGTGAGAAGATCACGTTCAAGTAGGAGACAATCACTGTTATGATTCCTATAAATTTATTACGTTTCACACTGATCAAAATAACAGAGCGGAATCGCTTCTTCACTTGTTAAGCCTCACTGGGACTCACATGCACCCCACATTATTATTATGTGTGCACCCACAATAATATTGTGATTCGCATGTTCATCTCAGCTCCTCCTAACTCATGTCGAATGGTTCCTCAAACTCGAGTAGCAACAAAGAGCATCACAAAACGTGAGTCACGAATGTTTAGGGAAATACCACCCTATCAGTCACATAACACGTGCAAGTAATACGTAAATTCATACTGTTGTGTTAAGCGTGCAATCACATGTACTATCATATGTAACTGTTCACTAGTTATGCAGTACAATGAGTATACGAGAGACGAACCTTGCAGTCTGGAGCTGAGTGTCATGGTCATATTCAGGACTTGTTCGGTTATAGTCTGGTTTTATAAAAACGTTTTTAAAACCAAGTTCACTATAACCAGTGGCTCTGATACCAAATTGTCACACCCTCAAAATACCACCTAGGGAGTGTCCCTGTTAGGCGTGTTGTTAGTGCACTACGTCTATTGACTTCGTCTTGTATCATGAGATAGGATAGGATTTCTAGTGCACGAGGTTCGAGAAACTGAGAAATGAGGTTTAAGTGAAGATTTCGCTTGAAGTGAACTTGTGATAAGTTCAAGCGAAATCATACACATCAGATTTCGCTTCAACTGGTTCGCTTCAATTGGTTCGCTTCAACTGGTTCAGGTTACTCTCAAGCGAAATCTTAACCTCTATATATAGGGCACTTGTCATTTCACTTGGTACGCGACTTCCGAAGGTGTAACGAAGTGCTGCCGGTTTCTGTTCAGGTTGTAAACATTGTTATTTTCAATACAAGCAACAGATTAAAGATTACAAGCTGTATTCGTGTCCGGTTTACTGATTCCGCCTTTAAACTGGATGTAAAACTCTTCTGAACGACTCAGTCGGGTCAAACAACGATCCAACAAGTGGTATCAGAGCTCAGGACGAGGAGTTCATACTACTACAGCTTGATTCTACCGATTTCTCTCATTTCTACTCATTTCTTTTCTTATTTTTCAGATCTGAACTAGTTCCAACGGTTGAAATGGTCTGATTTTCGAGTATATCGTATAAAACTGAGTTTTAACAAAGCCTACAAAGATTCGGATTAATATTCAGACTAAAACATGATAAAATTGACCTAAAACAGGGTTTCGCTTGAAAGTAATCGAAGATAGCAGGTTGATTTCGCTTCAAATCAGAAATTTTGAACTATTTCCTTTGAAAAGTTCTGAAGCGAAATAGACTCTGCTGGATTTCGCTTGAATATATCTGAAGCGAAATAGTTGTTTTCGCTTGAAGCTGATTTGATTGAAATTTGTGTTGTTGAAGCGAAATAGATCATCTGGGATTTCGCTTGAAGATTCAAATCATCTGAAGCGAAATAGTGGATTTCGCTTGAACAGTGTTATATTGAGCTGATTTCGCTTGAAGTCATTTTATTTCAAGGATTTCGCTTGAACTTGCTGATTTTTCAAAATCTAAAATTTTTCTAAGTGTTTGATTGATTTTTTGTTCAGGTACGTTCACGATGGATGATAATTTCATAAACCCGTTTAGCGATATGTACGCGTTCACTTCCGAATCGTCAGATAGAAGATCTGAGATGAAAGAATATTCAAAAGAGATTTCGGAGAATTTGAAGTTTGAGAACATGTACGGGAGTCAACAGAAGCCACCAAAGCTAATGAAAGTGGAAGATTATCACTGGTGGAAAAATAGATTTGAGGGTTGGGTAAAAGCTTTTGCTACTGAAAGCTGGTTAAAACTGACAGATGAATATGTTGCACCAGTAAAAGAAGGAGGAGAGTTAATAGATGCAAAAGATTTTTCAGAAAAAGATATAAAAAATGTTGTGGCTGAACATAGAATGATAACATTGATCAAACAGTCAGTAAGAGAGGATATTATTTCATTGTTCGAACAAGAAAAGACTTCAAAGAGTTTGTGGGAAGCGTTAGAGAGAAAATGTGTAGGAAGTAATGAAATTGTTAAAAACAAAAAGAAATTGTTGCGTAAAGAGTTTGATTTATTCAATTGTATGAAAAATGAATCTGTTTGTAAAATGATTGAGAGATTCGGACATCTGAAAGTGGAGCTGATCAGACATCAAATCTTACCTTCTGAAGAGGAGCTGGTGGATAAACTGTTTGATTCATTGCCAGATGATCAAGAGTGGAAATACTTTGCTCTAATGTTGATAAATACAATCAAGCCTGAAGATTTGAAATTGGATATGCTGATTGAAAAACTTGAAAGTCATGAGCTGGAGATAAAGAGATCTAAAGTCAACAATTCAGCTTATCAGCAAAATGTAGAGCTTTACTACAGAGTACCTCAGGCTGGGTCACCAAGAACAGCATTTTCTGCAGAAAGTTCAAGTTCAGTGGACAATGAAAGTCTTCAAAGTGGTTTTCACAGTGGATCTTCTTCAAACACTTCAAACCAATCTGCTTCAAAGAATTTATTCCAGTGTAATATCGCAGTGGATTTGAAGAATGGGCAGAATTTTAGCGAAGAATCGGCAAAACAACAGATGGTTTTCTTAGCATCTGTACTTGAATCGTATGAAAGCCTCGTTGCAGGGAAGATTGGCAACACCAATTTGACTAAAGAAGATTATGATCAATTAGACCCCGAGGAGATGGAATTAATGGATATCAGATGGTGCATGGCCAGTGCGGTTCGTCGGGCACAGAGGTTCATGGAGATCACGGGGAGAAAGTCAATTGGTGGACCATCTACCAAATTGGGATTTGATAAATCCAAGGTGACATGCTTCAAATGCAAACAAAGAGGTCACTTTAAGCGCGAGTGCAGAAATGCGTATGCTGCTGATGATTCTGAAAATCCAGTCAATGAAGATTACTACAGGAAGGCAATTTATCATCAGAACAAGTCTGAGCCACCAAGATTAAAGCAACCAGAAGAAAAATCAAGGGCTCTTGCAGTTATATATGATGATGAAGGGTATGACTGGAGTCAAGAGGTTTTACCTGAAGAAGATGCAGTTGGTTATGCATTTGTTGCAAATGATGATCATGATAGATGGTGGAGAAGAGACAGTGCAAGATGGGAGATTGGCAAATTAAATGAACCATTCAAAGAAGCCCAGAGAGCTAAGAGATGGAATGAAGAATTAGAGTGTTACATGGATCCACAGGGTAATCCAGTAGTTGATCCATCAAAAGTGGATTTTGATGCTGTAACCAATGTGTTTCCAAGTGAGGGCACGTTCAACACAAGAAGGCTTTCTGATAAAAGCTATTTGCCAAATTTGATGATCAAGTTAAGAGAAGTTTTTGAAGAAAGTTTACCGAAGGTGGTAGAGATGAAGAAGAGAAAAGAAGAAGAACTGAAGAAGATTATTGAAGAAGTGAAGACTGTTGCAAAGCTTGCTGGAGAGGAACAGAGAGCTGAAGAAGAACAGAAGAATGCAGAAGCTCAGAAAGAAGAAAAGGAGAACAATCAGAAAGTTGAATCAGAAGAACCGGTGCTGAATGAGACTGAGGTTAGAAAATCTTCTGATCTATCTAATGTTGAAATGGTTGATGAAAAAGAAAACAAGTGCAGGAATTGCATAGAAATGTGCAAAGTTTGTACTGAAAAAGATGACATCATAAAAACAAAAGATATTGAAACAAGCAAACTTGAAAATGTTTTCAAAATAAAATGTAAAGAAATGATTGAGAAAGAAGAAATTTTGAAACTAAAAGTTGAAAATTTGACACAGAAATGTCAAGGTCTTGAAAAGGATAATGATGTTTATAGACAACTGTGTTCTACAAAATGTGTCGATTGTGTTGAAAAAGAATCGAAATTTCAAGATTTACAAAAACAGTATGATTCTTTAAAGTGGTCGAGTCAGAGAGTACAAGAAGCTTATGATACTTTGAAGAGCCAAGTCAAAAGTTTTGATCAAAGATTGTCTGAAACTTTAACAACTAAAGAAATGTATGAGAGACAGTTTAAAGAAAAGCAAATTGAATTGAACAAATATGTTGATGAAATTGCAAATCTTAAACAAGTCTTGGCTGAAAAAGAAAAGATTGTTACAAAACTTCAAAGTTATCATAATTCTTCATACATTCTCGAACGCATTTTCAATATCACACCAGATGACAAAGATACTGAAAATTGCAAAAAGGGTATTGGTTCAGAATTTCATCAGGTACCACCACCATTGAGAAACAATTATACTTTTTATGATGAGGAAAAGGTGGCAAAGGGTTTGAACATAACTGACCAGTTACCTGAAAGTATCGATGTGACTTACTCCAAATCTGATGATGCTAATGATTCAGAGGTGGTAAGTAAGGTTGTTGAAAGCGTTTTGAAAGATGAGTCTACAAAAGGTAAGTCTGAATCACAGGATGAAGATGAAGGAAATTTTTATGATGGTTATTTGAAAAACACAAAATCCGAGAAAAATTTGAATGATGATTCAAAAGGATTGGTTTATACCATGATTGGATCGGACAAACTATTCTTAGATGTTGTTTTCCCAATTCAGAATGCGATTTCAGAAAAAGTCAATCAAGTTTTCAAAATGGTTGAGATTGAGAAGTCAGAGATTCCAAAGTTTGCTGGTAAAGGTCATAAATCTTTTTATAACAAACCTGGTTTTAAGAAGAAAAACATGAAGGCTGGTTTGGGTTATAAAAAGAAACGGAATTGGAATCAAAGTGAAAAACAGGATTTGCAACAAAAATTGAATTTTGTTCAAGGAAAAAGTTTGAAAGAAGAGGAAAAACTCAAAATTGGACAACAGTCTAATGAGGAGTTTGATGCTATGAAAAAGAAACAACAACAGGCCAAGGATGTTTCAAAGAAAGTGTGTTTTAAATGTGATCAAATTGGACATGTTGCACGAAAGTGTCCAAATCCAAAGCCTGTTGATGTTGAAAAACAGAAATCTGAGGATGTGAAACCGAGGTTAACCAGATTTGATTCGAAACAAACTTGGAGGTATAATACAAACAAGTTTGCTTCAAATCAAAATTGGAAATCAAATCCGAACAGGTTCGATTCAAGACAGACCTGGAATTCTCACACACCCAGATTGAGAACAACACAGAGTTGGAGAAAATCTGTTGATATAACAAAACCTCAAGAGTTTTGGAAACCTAAAAATGTTATTCAAAATCAAAAGGTTCAAAAAGAGACAAATTTTTACAAAAGAGGTACTCCGGAAGGTCAAATGTGGAGTGTTAAGAAACAAGTGACGTTGGTAAAAGATGAGAAAGTTGAAGTCAAAGTTGAACAAGTTTTAAGTGACAAAGAGTTTCCAAAATTGAATGAACATTATTGTGTTGAAATGCCTAAGGTCCAACAGACCTGGGCTAAATTGTTCAAATGATTGATAAAGTTTGAATGTGCAGGTGCTCAACGAAGCTGAAGACTGTGAGAACGGTAGTTGGAGCAACCTGGCACAGGAAGAGGTTGCAGGACCCTGGTTTGGTTGAACAGGGAGTTTAGTTTGATTGTTTTATGTATATAAATAAACAATATTTTCAAAACCCTAAAAATTTGAAAAATTAAAAACCAAAAATATGTTTGTTTTTAATTTTGTTTGAATGTATGTTGATCGAATACGCCGAAACCCTCACGGCTGAACAAACATGATTACTTTCATCAGATTGAAAAACGGTTTTCAAACTGTTAAAATCAATGTGTTGTAAATCATGGGGGTACATTATATTTTCTGCAAAACAGAGCATGAGATGCAGAAAATGGATGGCGAGACAAAGCTATCAGTGTTGGTTGTCAATTTTTCTTTAAATGGTTTTGCATTTTAGGGGGAGAAAAATTGTCATTAGAAAATCCAAAAACATTTGAAAAATTTGAAAAAGTCAAAAACATGATAAAAATTTAAAAAAAAATTTGAGTTTTTGCGTAAATAGAGGAAATGATAGTACATCAGTAGACAGTTACAGTATGCTAAAGAAATGGAAATTATAAAAGAGTTAAACAATCTTACTGATGATGTGTCGATAGGTTTTTGCACATTTAGTAGATTTATTCGGGATATAAACCTAAATTCAAACTGGTGAATTTCGTGGGGAACACTACTTGGATATATAGGTAACCCCTGAAATCTCGTTTGAAAGGTCTCGTAATATGATATACTAGGTCTTTATACTCTATGATATCTGGGGTATTATTCCGGGACTTCTGCTGAACGGTAGTTCTGACCTAGTCCTTGGCTAATACTTGCTTCAATGCTTGAAACACAGCATTACACCCTCAGCATGCTGAAACAATTAAAATTGATATATGCTGCTGTTGTAAGCAAAAAGATCCTCTAAAGAGGACATACCGAAAAGTCGAAGCTGATATCTCTCTGCGTATACGGAAGTATCGATCTGAGATCCCTCGGCCCTCGCATACCTAAATTATATACAGATATCATTGTAGTATTCTCACCTGTAAGACTGATTATTGGGATTCTGGATACGGGAGTATATTCAAGAGGTGGGACACATGAATGATCTAAGTTCTTAATTCATCTAAATCGTATCCTGAGTAAATTGAAATTTGTGTGGAAATTTAAGATGGATCAGTATATCGACAATCGAGGTGAATTGTTTAAGTCTGAGTATGAAATGTAGCTTAACGGTACTTGTGACTTGTCATTATCTGATATGATCCTCTGACGCATACTCAAAGCAAAAATATTATTTGTAAATATGTTTGTACATATTTCTTTACTGTTTTATATTTTCAGAAAATACAAAAAGATTTTGTTTCTGCTTTATTTTCGACAACTGATGTCTGAGTGCTGAGTTTCAAAATCTAAGTAAGCTGATTGTGTTTCTGAAAATAAAACAAGTTCATTAATTTGAAACTTGAATTAAATTCAAAAATTTCAAAAACAGTTTGTGATATCTCCAAGGTCATTAGTTTGAACTTGGATGATAAACTGTGAGGGAGTTGGATTCTTTAACACTGCCATATCAGTAAAGTTTGTTGATAGGGGAAGTAGATTAAAGAAGATTGATTGATATCATGAAAATGTTGTTACTTATAAATGGATGAGAAATTGCAGATGATAGTCCAGATTACGATCCCGAGAGCAAAGTCTAAGGGGGAGTCTGAAGACAAGCTTGAAACATGAAAGAGCTTGTAGATGGAAAGCTAGGTGTCGATCCCAAAGCACGGAAGCTTGATGAAAGGGGGAGCCTGAAGCTAATAGAAGAAGAGAAGTGATGGATGCATAAAATGTTACAATCTGAGTGAGGAGGCAGAATGATCAAGACTGAAGAAGGTGTCATAACAGAGAATAGTCACTGAAGACTTCGTCAATATCCGAGGGGGAGTCTGTTAGTGCACTACGTCTATTGACTTCGTCTTGTATCATGAGATAGGATAGGATTTCTAGTGCACGAGGTTCGAGAAACTGAGAAATGAGGTTTAAGTGAAGATTTCGCTTGAAGTGAACTTGTGATAAGTTCAAGCGAAATCATACACATCAGATTTCGCTTCAACTGGTTCGCTTCAATTGGTTCGCTTCAACTGGTTCAGGTTACTCTCAAGCGAAATCTTAACCTCTATATATAGGGCACTTGTCATTTCACTTGGTACGCGACTTCCGAAGGTGTAACGAAGTGCTGCCGGTTTCTGTTCAGGTTGTAAACATTGTTATTTTCAATACAAGCAACAGATTAAAGATTACAAGCTGTATTCGTGTCCGGTTTACTGATTCCGCCTTTAAACTGGATGTAAAACTCTTTTGAACGACTCAGTCGGGTCAAACAACGATCCAACACGTGTGACCACTAGCAATGAGCCACCAATTACATTGAATCATAAGTTTGAAATAATGTTCCATTAATTAATAATGATAAAATTCCAATCATAAGTTATTCAAAAACCACAAGTTCAGCGGAAGCGTTATTGTAACATAATATAAATACTTTTCGATCAATCATAAGAACTAAATGTTTGATAAATAATCCCATCCGTATAACCATGACCACTCTCGCTCTCCAGCCAGCAAGCTCCTGTTTCAATCACCTACGACCTACGAGCACGTAACAAGTGTATCAGACAAAGCTGGCGAGTTCACAGTTTTAGAAAATGTTTGTTACCAGTTGTATATAAAACAGTTCCCTGACACATGCAAGTAATATTGTTAATATCTCATTTCCGAACAAGACGGCTCCTGAAATACATGACTGCCCTTCCCACGTGTTCCTATCTAGTACTGGGCCCCGACTGGGTCATTAGTTCACATCCGTCCTATCTAGGAGCGGTGTGAGGGTGCCAAACCTAAGTAGCGCTACCAACTAATACCCGTTACCCTCCAGGTAACATAATAAGGGACTTACAAGAATGATAGGTGAGAATATTAACCAATATACCCGTTTTTACCCAAAAGACTTATCCCTCCACGGGATACCCACTGACTGTCCCCAACCACTGGGACGCATGCTCAAATGTAGTGAACTCACCTTTGATTGCTCGGTAGATTATGTTACTTGTTTAACAGTTGATTAAATGCGTCCTACCATGGTTTACCAGCAACAATCAGTTTAATGAATTCACAATTCACGTATCTAATCACACGTATTGCTCAAGCAATAAATAACCAAACAGATAATCATCGTGTATTTCATAACAAGCATAGTTCATACTATCACGTTTACAATTACGGTTTTGGGGTCACATAATATCATATCAATCACGCGACTTTAGTTCACACTACACTAATAACATGTCAGCAAACACCTCGCTATCCATACCCAAATCCGTAATACATAATTAATCAACATATTCATTTAAGCAAGGCAATTCTAATGTGCCACCTAAATAATACACTCTTAGTGCTCTCATAACTAGCTCGACCCAATTGAAAGAAAAGGGACTGACCCCATTTCAACTTGATTCACCACCCATCCCTCCGATTAGATTTAAGCCCAATGCACAGCTCAGCCCAACCGAAACACCCCTAAGTTATTCGGCCCCAGCAAAATGACCCGCAGGCCGGTTCGCAGCCCAATACGCATTTGCAACCCGATCCATCTCGATGGACCCAAACGAAAATAATGAGTTCTTGTTTTTGGGATTTGGGCCTGATGAAACCCTGTTCAGTTGCTTGCCCAAGTCCATAACAATCTAGGGTAAGGGTCCATTTCATACATCAAGTTTGACGTAGGCCCAATTAACAAAAGAATGTGTGTGTGGCCCATGTGTGGTATTGTTTCCTCTGATAAATCATCAAAACTTCCTCTCGGTCTTGATCAGTTTATACAACACTTAGAAATCATGAGTTCCACAATTAACAAGTCCATAAATCCCACTCTCGTTTAATAGTATATGACTAAATATAATTAGCGGTTCATACCAACAACCAATTGGTTAATCACATAAATTGTAATCCACTAACATACGTAGAATTCTGATAAGAAATAGCAAACATGGATTAATTTGATGCAGGTATCGATTGGTTCGAACACTACTACCCTATGGTCCTAAGCAGTTTAACAAGCTATTAATATAACATGGTATCAACTAATCTTGTTCATAGTCATCATCATCAAACAATCATACAGTCAATTAAATCTGATCATCACAACCACATGCGTACAAATCACAATACTTATATTCATCAATATCACATATCAATATTAACACAACAACCTCTCACTTACAATAAATCATATCACTCGGCACATACCTATAATCGATACAATCCACACATAACCAAGAGGGTCGACCGAATGGAATGATGCTTCAATGATGGGGTCTACTGCCATCACAATTCAATGAACGAGGGAGGGTGTTTAGGGTTTGTGATGATGGGAATATTAACTAATGAGAACCACGTATAATTATTTATTTGTGTGCGTGCATATATTTTCTCAAAAGTGGCCGGCCCAAAGTCAATGTTTTTATTTGGGCTTTGCTTAACCATACATGATTGTCATAATAACGAGTGTGTGATTTCATTGATTTCATTTTCTAAATAACCACACCATATAATGATCAAACAAGCTCACATATAATAATCAATCCATATAAAATCAAACAAGTTCGCATAGTGTGCACATAATCACGACGTATGTCTACGAACGAAACATAACGATGCTAACTACGAAAACGTGAAATTAGATCCTGCTAACCTTGAAAGTTCGGGTTGTCACAATATCTGTAAGGGGTTAAATGCGAGACCATGAGAGCTCAGGCTATTGCTTTCGCAAAATCAGAAAGATGATGGTTCGACTTTAGGTGTGTCCTGTTTGGGGATCTTTTCTTCAACAGCACATGATTAGCATTTTTCAATGTTTCATCATTTTTTATGCTGAGGGTGGGCTTTAAGATTAAAGTAGTGCAAAGTATTATACGAGGACTAGGCTATTGCTCCCGTAAAATCAGAAGTCCTGGTATAATACCCCAGATATCACCACGCACAAAGACCTAGTATGTCAGAAATAGAAAGCCCTTCAAACAAGATTTCAGGGGTTACCTATATATCCGAGAGATGTTCCCCACGAAATAAGCATGTTTGATATTTAGGTTTATATCTCGAAAACAATCTACTGAATGTATGAAAACCTACTGGCATATCATCAGTGAGACCGTTTATCACATTTTAACTTCCCGATTCTTTAGCGTACTGTGATTGTCTACTGATGTACTATCATTTCCTCTTTTTCACAACAAAACTCATTTTTTATTTTTTTTCATGTTTTTGACACTTTCAAATTTTCTAATGTTTTTGGATTTTCTGAAATTTCTTACTCCCCCTAAAATTCAAAACCATTTAAAGAAAATTTGACAAACCGATGTGAATTGCTTCAAATCGCCATCCACTTGGCTTAAACAACAGAACTCCCCCTGACAACAAACTATTTTCCCATTATGATTTCAAAACACTTAAGTTTTTTTTAATCAAATGGTTTTTCCAGAAAATTAGTTTTGTTGATAACACTTGTAAGATCGGGGATTCATTCATCACTTTGTTCTTTCAACCGCTTGTATGAAAGTTAAATCAAGTTCAACTTAATGACCTTGATTAACCACTTGTAGGTTCACATCAACAATACCACTTGCAAGTCGAAATATGACAATTTTCAAATATCATTTGAGAAAGATGCCGATTCATGCTCCACGATTACCAACTTGGGAGCTCCGGCAAGTCCGGATTTTACTCTTGATAAGTTCTATCCCATGATGATACGAACATGGGTGAACCATCTTCATCTGGTTTTCTCTTTTTCATTTCATAAAATTCCTTTACCCCTTTTACCTTCCCATCAATCATTTTACCGAAGATATGTTTCACATTGGGGTTAAAAGCTTTTTCAACATCAAATTCTTTCTTTTCAGAAAAGAATTGATTTGAAATATCAACTTTGCCAACTTTTTGTTTATAATTTTCAGTCCGCAATGGTGGAAAGCTTGCGTCATCCATTGGCGGAACATAATTTTCACTTTTTAGATCAACTTGTGGCTCTTCTAACTTTGACGAGTCAGAGTCATCGCCAGAAAATAGCTCCTCTGATTTTGACGAATAAGAATCATTGCTAGAACTATCATCTGATTTCTTAACAACCCACTTTTGATTGTTAAAATTCACCTTTCTTTTGTAAAAACTTTTTGAACACTCACCAACCTCAAATTTTGAATTTTTGAAAACTTTAAATTGTTTGGTTGGTGATTCATTATCAACCATCTTTTCTTTGAGTTTAAGAGAAACTTCCTATTTTGTGTTGGTTGCCTTTGGACAGTTCAAGGGTATGTGACCAACTTTTCGACATTTATAACAGGTTCTTGTTTCCTTCTTCTGAGCAACTTCCTTCTTCATTCCCTCTTGCTTCTTAGCAATGAATTCTTTGTTTGTCTGCTTCCTGAACAAAAGCTCTTTTTCTTCTTCAGATGATGTTCCTGAAACAAAAACAGTTTTTGATTTATAAATATTCTTATTTTTATGATTTTCTGGTGGAATAAAACCTAATCCCTTCTTTTTGAAATTACTGTTATGGTTTGGTTTCTTTCGATAACCAGAACCCGAACTGTAACCCTTTATCTTGTTTAACCTTTGTTGATATCTTGAGGTGTACTTTTTAGGTTTTTCAGAAATATTTACATCTTTTATTTCAGAAATATTAATTTCTGTTAATTTGAAAACCTTGTTGATCATTTTAGTTTTGACACCTCTTATTGGAAATTCTTCATCAGAATATAATTTGTCAGAATCATTCAAAGTATATGCTACTTTGAATGTTTCATCATTCAAATTATTTTGTGATAACATAAATTCTTTATTATAAACCCTTTTGTCATTTTTGGCTGTTGGACTTGAAGTGTCGGACTCTGACTTTGACTCCTCCGTTTCATCTTTATCCAACACCTGATCGACCACTTTCTTTATTAACTCGGACTGATGATCAGTGTCAGATGATGTGAAAGTGACATCAATGTTGTCTGGCAAGTTATCTGAAGGCTCAGATTCCCACTGTAAGTTGGTTGCCTTTTTGACTCCTTCTGAATTAGAATTTCATGGATAATATCCATTTTCAAGCGGGGGTGGACACTTGTTATAACTAACACTTTGGTTCTTACCAGAATTCTTCAATTCAGTATCCTTTTTTGTTTCAAAATTCTTCACTTCAGATGTCTCTTCTTCAAACGCCTTTATGCCTTCCACTGTAGGGTAAATCCTGTCAATCACGTAAGAAGAACATGAGTAACTTTTCAATAACCTGTTTACTCTCTCGGTTTCTATCCTCTGAGTTTCCAATTTCTGTTCAAGCTCAGCACATATCTCAATGTAATAATTGACGATTTTCTGCTTTGTCATATATGCTCCATTGAGTGTCTTCATAGTTGTTGCTTGTTCACTGCTTGACTCATTATATTGATTCATGGCTGTGTTTAAGACATCATACGATTCTTTCAGTCTGTTCATGTTATGAATCAACTTGTTGTTGTGCCTTTTCATAGTCTCACAGTTTTCACATTTCTCAGACACTTTCTCTGCATCAGCTTCCATTTCAATCTTGAAAGCTGGAATTTATTTGACCTGCTTCTTTATCACTCGGACATCTTCATCATCATTGTTATCTCTCTCGGCTAGAAATTTTAAGTGCTCTTTCATTCTTTCTGCATAATACGAATTATCATCATCACAATCATATTGTTTTTTAACCTTCTTCTTTGTCACTCGAACATTTGCATCTCTCTCGGCTAGATATTTTAAGTGCTCTTTCATTCTTTCTGCATAGTAATCATCAACACTATCTTCCTTAATTTGAGCAACAAAAGCTTTATGATCTGAAGTTCTGTTAGGATCATAATCATCCCAACTGAAACCTTTTGGAAGTCTTTCATCATCTTGATCTGTCAGACATGCTTTACTCTCAGCTGAAATATATTTGTCCCAGCTAAATCCTTTTGGTGACATTTCATCATCTTGATTAACTCGATAAGCTTTCTTTGGTTCTTCAATCTCCTTCCTTGCATGTGAAGTTTGTGGCGATTGTTGTTGACACGGCTGTTGAGCAACTTGATGATAAATCGCTTTCCGATAATAGTCATTGTTTCCGAAAGGATTTTGAGCTCCACTTGCTTCGCGGTTTGTGCATCCTCGCTTTAAATGCCCTTTTTCCCTGCAACGAAAACAAATAACTTTAGATTTATCAAATCCTAAAGTAGAAACATTTGCATCACGGAAATCATCACTTCCCGTAATCTGTTTAAACTTCTCAGCTCTTCTCAACACACTAGCCAAACACCACTTTATATCCATTAACTCCATTTCCTCAGCATCAATCTGATCGTAATCCTCTTTTGTCAACATTGGATTTCCGATCCTTCCTGCAACTAAACTCCCATAAGACTCTAACACAGTCACCAACTGTCACGGCCCCATCCCTGGTTTTAACCTAGTCAGGAGCCGCGGGACAGGAACCCGTGGTATTTAATTAATGTGACAGCGGAAGACTTTTAACATGATCTTTAAAACTGAAAATGCCCGATTATTTTATTTCACAACTCGGAATAAAACCCCGGTAATATACAATACAGTGATTTCACTGAGAAATCTTTATTTTATAAAACATGTTTCTTTATTTTATATTGAGCCACTTCCTCAAGCTTGTAGTGCTTCGCGGCACTTTTCCTGGATCATAATAGATCACCTGAAACATGTTTGAAAAATGTTTTGTCAGCGGGAAATACTGAGTGAATCATTCATTTTGTTAAAATGACACTTTTGTTATAATCTACAGTATTAAGAGCGATTACAATGTTTCTGATATCAACCAACTACCCACAGTATTTGTCACTCGACCATCCATTGACCCCGTTGTCTAATGGTGTCTGTGACTATGGTCATATCACCCCTTGGCTAACTCGTTGTCCAATGGTGAAGATTATCAAGTAATGTATACAAAACCCCACATACCGGCTGTACGTTTGGTGATTACAAAGACTTAATCCCTGTAATTATAACTTAGAAAATAAACATGATTTTGTAAAGTAATTTGGTAAAAAGAGAATGACTCACATTGCAGATTTAACGGGCAAAGCTTAAGCCTACTGATTAGTCTCTTAACCTAATTTAAATAACATGCACACAAACTAGGTCAGTAACTAATACAACATTTACGATAACTCACGAGATTAAAATCCTCACGACGAATGACAAAGCATAACTCTTCTGGTAGTTGTAAGCGATAGGCAACTGGTCCTATACGTTGGATCACTGGAAATGGTCCTACGTATCGTGGACTTAGCTTTCCTTTCTTACCGAACCACACTACTCCTTTCCAAGGAGATACTTTCAAAAGTACTTTGTCTCCAACTTGGAACTCTAATGGTTTGCGTCGATTATCAGCATAGCTCTTTTGGCAATCTCGAGCAGTCTTCAATCTTTCCTTGATCTGAGTGATTTTGTCAGTAGTTTCTTGCACAATTTCAGGACCTGATAATTGACTTTCTCCTATTTCTGCCCAACAAACTGGAGTTCTGCACTTTCGTCCATACAGTGCTTCGAATGGGGCAGCTTCGATGCTTGCATGATAACTATTGTTATAGGAGAATTCGATCAAAGGTAAATGATCATCCCAGTTTCCACCAAAATCTATTACACATGCCCGGAGCATGTCTTCCAGTGTTTGTATCGTCCTCTCACTTTGTCCGTCTGTTTGAGGATGATATGCAGTACTTAAATTTAGTCGGGTTCCCATTGCTTTCTGGAAACTCGTCCAAAAATGGGAAGTGAAACGACTATCCCTATCCGATACAATGGAGAGTGGAACTCCATGTAAGGATACTACTTCGTCTACGTACAACTTGGCGAACCTTTCCATGCTAAAAGTTTCCTTCATAGGTAGAAAATGAGTTGATTTGGTTAATCGATCCACAATACCCAAATCGCATCATTACCTTTTCTGGTTTTGGGTAACTTAGTAACAAAGTCCATTGTTATGAGTTCCCATTTCCATACAGGCATTTCTAGTTGTTGAAGTAGACCTGAAGGTTTCTGGTGTTCTGCCTTAACTTGTGAACAAGTAAGACACTTAGAAACATAGTTAGCTATGTCCTTTTTCATTCCTATCCACCAGAAGTTATTTCTTAAATCTTGGTACATTTTATTATTACCAGGATGCATGGTATACCTAGATTTATGGGCTTCCTCTAAAATCTTATTTCTTAATTCTCCTTGCTTAGGTACCCAAATTCTTTTCTTATGGAATCTCCAAATTCCATCATTCCCTTGCTCTAATTCCTTTATTCGTCCCTTCATTCCTTCAGCATTGTAGGTCCCGAAATCTGAGGATCGATTACGAATCGAATCACTTGTTTATAGTAAACACGGTTACGTGTGCGGAATCCACGTAACTATGCCAAATCAAACATATAAATCAATAATAACAACGGATTAATCAATGATACACACTCGATTGATTAACGGGATGAGAACCGATTACAACTGATACAAACACAGTTCAGACAGAATTTCGGCAGAGTTTTGTTACTATGGTCAATATCTCATCTCTGTGTTCAAATGAAACAGAGATGTTGTTTATATAGTCCCTGGGCCAATGATATCGACGAAACACAAGGTGTTTGACGAAATTGAACATGGGCCAGACATTGGGCCTGAAACAGCCCAGTACATAACGAATCAAGGTCTGATTCGTCATGACCTTCAACGAAACAGGATTAAGAACATTGGTCTGTTTCGTCATGATGTGTTACGACGAAACAGACCTGTTTCGTCGTGGACTGCAACTGTTGTGTTTGTTTCTGTAAACAGACAGCAACGATCAGCAACATATAAACTTAACAATGACCATTCTACCCTTTAATGCAACATGCATTGTTCATAATACATTACATATCAAAAGAGACAAATAAGTTGTACACAAGTAGATAGGAGGATATCTGACTTGGTCAACATAACATACAGACTCGATAATTAATAAAAGACCATACAAAATACATCGTTAAACAAGACTAGTCACAGACACTAAAAAATGCATCAACAAACTCCCCCTTGTCTGTTACTCGTCTTCGGTCTTCTAATCTTCCATCAGTGTTGTTCGGACCACGAACTGCCCGAATGTATACCCCTGTAGTAGCAAAAACATGCTACTCGCTGAAACTTTAACGCTTGACGTGCATCTTGATCTTCATAGAAAATATCATGACGATATAATCTGCTAATATCAGCTTCAGACATGTTGACGATCCACATCGGATCCAACATCCGGTAATTAGCACGACCATCTCTAAACACAATTACAGCTTCATGAGTATCCGAGTCGTAGCACCATAATGCCATGTCTTCAAGAAAATCCTGCTTCATAGGCATCAATGGGATTTTATCTACAACCCTCGGAGGCTGGTATACAAGTTTGTATCTGCAAGTGTTGGTGTCCGGATCAAGAGTAAACTTGATCGGTTGATAAACAGGAAATTGTGGCTTGTAGGATTCATCCTTCCAGCCCGACTTCTTGTTTACTTTCACCAGACGCTCAAATAAAGTAGCGCCATCGTATTTTTCACGATTGATAAGCTCAAGCCTTGTCAACGCAGAGACATCATAAAATGGCAAGGAAAGAATGCTCAGCAGTGAATTGAAATACAGAATTCCATATTCACGTTTAATAGCAATGCAGTGAATATCTTGAACAAACATCCAGCATAAAATCCTTCCACTTGGCTTCTTTTCAAATTGCAAATAGTCTACTTGAGCTTTTTCTGGTACAGGCTTGGACACTTTAGATAAAAACTGTTTTCTCCATTCAGAAAATGCATCTGTGTCTTTTTCAGACGAATTTCGATTCTTCAAATGCTCGTCTATGTCATCAATGTTTTCTTTCATCCAATTTTCATCAAATGATGCAAATTCAGTACCATCTTCTCTAACATATGTTGATTTTGGTTCTTCACCTTCAAACACAATTTCATCAATCTCTTCAACATTCGTTGTATCAGTCTCAGTAGACATTTTGTCTATCTCAGCATCATCTATTTCTCTCATAGACTGTAAAATACTCAATTGCTCCGGAGAAAGATCTTCTATTAACTCCCCTTCTTCAAGCAACTCTCCCGTAAATGGATGAATAGCCTGTAGAGCAATATCAGCACTGCTAACTATAGAAGAAGTACCTTCTATCTATTGTACTTTTCCAGTAGAAGTTCCCTGAGATGATTCAACAACTGTAGTTTGTACTGCAACAACTTCAGAAGCAAGTGTGGTTGGCTGTTTCTGTGATGTACCAGAGGTATCAGGATTTCCTTGATCTTCTGTATCATCATCCTTTTTCTTTAGTACCTCTTGTTGTTTACAATGATAGTCCCACAGAATAGCAAGCCGTCTCTCTTTCTCTTCATCAAGAGCCTTCAAGCGAGCATTTTCAGCTTTAAGCAAATCAATTTCAGTTTGTTGTCGCTCTATAACTGTTTGCTGTTTACCAATTGTTGACTTCAAGTTGTTAATTTCCACCGATTGTTTAAGTTGATCATGCTTCGTGAGATTACCAAAATGAGATTGCCTTTGAAGACGATCAGCAGCTGCTTCAAGTGTAGAGAATAAGTATGAGATCTTTTCATCTTAAGAAAATCCGGAAAATGTCCTATGACGTTCAGCACTGATCTCAGAAGTGGTTGCTCTGATTGCTGAGGCCATAGTTCTTTCAGGAACTGCCTGAGGAGTCACAGATGGAGTAGCAGCAGCTGTTGTAACAACTGGAGTTTCTGTAGCTGAAGTAACTACAGTAGGAGTTTCTTGCACAGGCTCCTGAGGTACAGATTGTACAGGCTCCTGAGGAATAGATGAAGACTCCTGAGGCACAGATTTCCGAGTATAAGTACTCAGATATCTCCTAGCTTTCTTCTTTTGTACTTCAACAGCTTTCTCTGCTCTTCTTTTTGTTCTCCTTTCACCTTCAGGATCCTCTGGAACATATTCTGGATCATCCTCAGTTCTAATCTTTCTGTACCTTCTTACTCCACGTATATCAATATACATTTCGTAACCAGGTTCAACTATATGATCACTAGAACTCGAATCAGATCCATCATCATCACTTGCTGACGAACTACTTTCTGATGTACCAGAAACTGCAGCCTTGCTTGATGTACCAATAGCACCTACATCACCTGCATCACCACTTTCATCACCATCACTATCAGACTCATCTGAATCAACTGGGTCAGGACCAAATTTTTCTATCCTTAACCTTTCCAACTCAGGTTCTTCATTGTCAGATTGGCTGTCATCATGACGCCATTTGTCATTTGAAGGAGCAACATAATCAGGATTCACTAGTGCGCCAAAAAGTTTCCTTGGAGGAACACTTTCTGTGTATCTTTTGGCAGCCATAGTCTTGATTAGCCTTAACGAGTTGAAATTCATCGCCTCTATTTTCAAAAGATCATTTTCAGCTTTAGGAAGGTCTGGATGCTGAACATTCATTATCATTTGCAGAAACCGTGGATACATCCAAAACTTGTTCCCGGTGGTTCTACTACCAGTCCTTGTCATATTCTCTTTCATGTTGCTGAAAATATACTTTGAGATGCTAAACGGTTTGTTTAACACCAAAGCAACCATGAAACCAACTAGATCATCTCCAGCCATATCATATCCAGATCGTCTATTGCTGAGACACTGAATAAGAACATGCAATAAAAACTTGTATCGTAATGGAAGATCACCTTTGTTGATTTGTTTGACGAAAAGATATCCTTTACACTTCATCCTTAGCAAACAGCCTCGTGAACACATGATTGGTATTGAATATGGTGCATTCGGTTGATCTTGTAATTGAAGAACTTCATTCAATATCTCCGGAGTAACAACGACATACAGATCATTCACACGACCTCTGATAATATCCTTTCCATCGATTTGAACGACGTTTGCAGAATCCCAGAACGCTTTAATTAGAGATTTGTAGACGGGTGTCGAGTATGTAACAGCATAATTGATACGTGACTCCCTGATCCACTTCGTCATATCTTTAAATTCCGTGAGCTTGTCTTCCGGATCCAAATATGCTACTTGATTATGGCGTTTTTCTGACATAATCTCCTCTTCAGTTTTGTTTTCTTTCTTTATCGCCTTCTTTCGTTTTCCTTTTTCTTGCTGTGCTTTCGGAGCCATCTGTACATGAAAATGTCCAGAATAAGTCACAATTTATATAACATAGCATTTAGACATGTATGAATACACTTTCATGTATTCACATAACAGATAACCTATTTAAACATGTCTACTGTGAACAAACAGCAACATCAGAAAACTGCTAAGGCATTTACGACGAAACAGAGGATCAACGACGAAACAGAAGATTGAACGACGAAACAGAGGGTTGACCATTGACTGGTTTGATTCGTCGACTTTTTGATTCGTCGAGTCTATTTCGTTCCTATTCTGATTCGTCATCTTTGATTCGTCGTCTGATTCGTCATATGTTTGATTCGCCTGAATTAGGGCTAATTTTGATTCGTCAAAATTGGGGGTTTTATCACTTGTAGGTCCCGTTTTTCCGGTGAGGATCGATAACGAGAAACCTATTCCCTGTTTATAACAAACACGGTAACGGGTGCGGAATCCCCGTGACGGTGCAAACCAAACACAGTTGATAAAGAACACGGATTAACCAATGAAACACACTCAATTGATTAACGGGATGAGAACCGATACAAACTGATACAAACACAGTTTGACAGAATTTTTAGCAGAGTTTCTTTACATGTATGCTCTCATCTCTCCCATAGCGCTCATTTCGAACTTTTCCTGCATAACACTTTCGAATTGCCTGCACAAAGAATCATTAGTAGATCCAAATATTATATCATCAACATATACCTGCACCAGCAGAAGATCTTCATCTTGTTCTTTGATAAAGAGTGTGCAATCAATAAGACCTCGTCTAAATCCATTCTCCAGAAGATAGTTTGATAAGGTTGCGTACCAATCCCTAGGTGCTTGATGTAGACCATAAAGAGCTTTGTTGAGCAACCAAACCCGATCGGGGTGAATAGGATCTTCAAAACCTGGAGGTTGTTCAACATGCACCTCTTCTTGAACAATACCATGAAGAAAAGCACTTTTAACGTCCATCTGGTAAACTTTGAATCCTTTGAAAGAAGCATAAGCTAAGAAGATTCGAATAGCTTCCAGACGTGCAACAGGTGCATAAACTTCATTGTAGTCAATGCCTTCAATCTGACGAAAACCCTGAACAACCAGTCTCGCTTTGTTGCGAATAACAACTCCACGATCGTCTTTCTTGCATTTATAAACCCATCGTGTTCCAATTTTCTTGTAATGCTCCGGTTTTTCAACAAGCTTCCAAACACCAAGCTTTTGAAATTGCTGCAGTTCGTCCTGCATGGCTTCAACCCATGAATTATCTTTTAAAGCTTCCTTCCAAGATTTTGGTTCTTCTTGTGAAACGTAACACGCGAAAGACCAATCATTTTGTAGACCAGATTCTCTAATAGCTGAATACAAACCAGCACTCGGGTTGTTTCTCAGCTGATTACGTGTCTGCACACCTTGTTGGACATCTCCTATGATATTCTGCTGTGGGTGGGTATCGTGTATCCTCATTTCAGGATTTTCAGGAACACGAGCATTAACACCCAAATTGTTAATATTAAGATCAACAACCAACTCTACACCTGGAATATGCGTAGAAGTGGATGCATTTCCTTCAGCAGTATCATCGACTTGCACATGAGGAGTATCAACAGAAATACCCTGAACTGGAACAACTGGAGATTTAGTACCTTCAGTCGCATCCAGATTTTCTTCATCTTCTTCTGATGACTCATTGTATGCAGTAGCATTTTCAACTTCCTCATTTTGAACCGTGTTGTTAGACGAATTAGAACTTTGTGAGTTAACAACAACAGGTCTAACTAATGACGACTCAGCAGCATTGTCACTATCAAATATCATTCTAGCAGCTGCGGAATCTTCATCAAAAATTGGCAGGTCAAAGGAGTTGAATAGCCCATCATAATCGAACATCCAAGGATCACCTGGAGCTTTAACAGGATTTGTATATCTCTGAACCCTTACTTCACTCCATAGTTCAATCTTTTTGGTAGTCAGATTCCAAACACGAAAATTTGGAGTAGCATATCCAAGGAAGAAACCCTCAATAGCTTTCGCGCCAAACTTTCCATCCGGATCAATCATAGTGCATGGACCACCAAAAGGTTCTAGAATTGAAAGATCAGGTTTTCTTTTCTGTAGAAGTTCGAAACAAGTCTTGCCATGTCTCTTAACCGTAAGAACTCGGTTTAATGTGTAGCAAGCAGTCGACACAGCCTCTGCCCAGAAATGAACAGGAAACGCCGACTCTACCAACATTGTTCTTGCAGTTTCAATTATTGTCCGATTCTTCCTCTCCGCGACACCATTTTGTTGTGGAGTGTAAGGAGAACTGTATTCATGAAGAATGCCTTTAGAAGTACAGAACTCATCCATAACACGATTTTTGAATTCAGTTCCATTGTCGCTTCTGATCCTCTTAACTTTCAACGAGTAGAGATTTTCCAACATTGTAAGAAGATCCTTGAGGATGCCAGGAGTATCACTCTTGTGTGCCATAAAAGCTACCCAAGAAAATCTAGAGTAGTCATCAGTAACTACTAAACAATACACATCTCCGAACGTTGTTTTGTGTCTCATAGGTCCAAAGAGGTCCATATGAAGACGTTCGAGAGGCATACCAACAGTGTTGATTTTCTTCAAAGGGTGAGACTTCTTTGTTTGTTTCCCTTTCTGGCACGAAACACAGATATCTTGTAGATGAAAACTTCTCACGGGCACGCCATTCACAAGATTGTTTTTCACCAAATGGTTCATTTTTCTCAAGTGAATGTGTCCCATTCTTCTGTGCCAAGATATAGACTCCTTCTCCGTGGCTTTCGAGACAAAACATGTGACTTGTGCAGAAGTCGTAATCGCTTGACTCATATCAAGAACATAAAGATCATTGATTCTTGGAGCCGATAAGAGAATCCATTCATCAGGAATTGTGAAACCAGGTTTAAGCACATAACAACCGGCATCATCGAAATGCACGGTGAACTTTTTATCGCAGATTTGCGACACACTGAGAAGATTATGATCAATTTGACGAACATAATTGATCTTATCGAAACATACCACACCATTGGAAATCATTCCCTCTCCAGTGATGTAACCGCCTTTGTCTCTAGCGAAAGCGACATAGCCTCCTTTAATGTTTCTCACATCATATAGAAGCCGTAAGTCGCCCGTCATGTGCCTGGATGCCCCACTATCAACAATCCAATGACTATTGATAATTCCTCCTGGAACATCCTGCACATATCATCCAATGATTAGTTAAGGATGGGGACCCAAGCCAAAGTGGTCTTGGGTCGTCCCTGAGCATCACAAATAGTGATCTCGATTTGTTGATGGTTTTCCAAACAAACAGCTCCCCCTGAACCTTCACTCTTCCTAGGTTTCCAAGTTTGTTTTTGTTTACCAGATTGAGTTTTGTAAACAAATTTTGAAATTTCTGGTTTTACAGGTGAACTTGGTTCCCTTAGAACAGAATTTACCTTAGATTTTAAAGCCTTTTCTATTTTCTTCACATCTTGATGTCGTTGTTTCGATTCCTGTTCTTTAATAGTTCTTTTATCATGTTTAGGTGAAACAGGACGACATTTAGGGTGAATCGATTCAGGTGATGCTCTTTCAACAAATTTCGCTTTCGGAGTGTTAGCACAATCTTTGATGATGTGCCCAAACTCCCCACATTTAAAACACGTTCTCCTTTCAACAAACTTAGGAGAACTTGATCGACTATCAGATGTCGAACTTGTATAACCCGAGGTACTAGCTTTTTCATCACACCCGTTTGAATGTTGAGTGTAATTGTTTTGACTATCACGTTTTAAAATTTTGACTTGTACAAAATCATTGTTTGACTTGTTAGCAAAAGTCTCAATTTTATCTGTACCCCTCGATTCCACAAATTTGACATTGCTGTTTTTCTTCTGATAACGAGTCCCTTTTGTTTCAAATTTTGAGTTGGAAACATTTGACAATTTAGCTCGTTGATCTGATTGTTTACCCTTAGAAGCAATAGGTTGTTGCTTTGAAGGTGATTTCTGATTTCCAAATTTCTTTTTAATTTCAGTCTTAGGAATTGGATTTCATTGAGTCACATTAACTCCCGGAATCGACTTTCCCACAAACTTACTTGTGTTATTTTCAAAAACATTATCAATCAATGAAGGATTGACATTTTTAATTGGAAAATCATTATCTGAATAGATTTTAGAGTCACCAACCAAAGTGTACAACACAATATTACTTTTAACAGTAGACACAGGATTTATCACTTGTTGAACAACAGGTTGAACAGCAGGGGTAGGAGGATCACACAGAATATGATTCTCAATTGGAACTTCTACTCCTTTAAGTTTGTCAAGTGATTTATCCTGATTACTCACATCTGATTCAGGTTCATCATCCGACGACTCATAGTCCACAATGGTTGGAGGACCTTGTTTCGTAGATGTTGACTCTTTTTGCTCAGAATTTGTACTTGGAGAATTGTCCGATTTGAACCCTAGGCCAGTAGTAATTTCCTCATAATTAAGAGGCACACTGGATTCAAACCGTGGCATTTCTTCTTCATCAGGCATATAAGCATAATTATGTCTCAAAGGGGGCGGACACTTCTTATACCCAACACCTTTCTTGTTTCCCTTTAGTTGTTGAACATCAATAATGTGATCGAGCACAAATCGGGAGTTAGAGTAACTCTCCAATTTTTGCTTGATTGCATCATGCTCGCATTTAGCAATGGCTAGTTCCTTTTTGGTTTCCTCAACAATGTTAATGTAATTATTTATACTAACTTGTTTATGATAAACAGTTTTTGTTACTTCGGAAACATTTTTCTTTTGAGTTTCAATCATAGATTTAAGTTCTTTTTCGTTTCGAACCAAAGCCATATTCGCTTCTTTGCATTTAGCCATTTCAACAACTAAACTCTGATTGTGAATATGAATCGTATCACATTCAAGTTTTATTCTATCAAATTCATTTTTCATATATTCACAATCTCTACAGTTGATAAGAATTTCAGATTTTACCTGACTTGTAGAATCTGAGACATTTGCCATAAAGGCAGTCTGATAAGAGAAATATCCGTCTTCAGAAAAGAACTTCTCCATTTCTTTAGATGCTACCTCAGCCTTCTTGATCAGAACTGATTTCTGACATTTCAACTCTTCTGCTTCATTCAATAAGTCATCAAGATTAGAACTTGCTTCTTTGCTCACATCAGATTCAGAACTCGAAGTAGAACTTTCTTCATCAGAACTCCCGGTATTACCAGAACTGTCATCACTTTCAGAAAATTCTTCCTTATGAACGTGCTTGATGTGATTGATTATCTTTGCATAACACGCTGTTCCTCCTTTATCTTGATCACTTTCCCCAAGTTGTAAAGACCAATTAAACCCTTCATCAGCTTGTACGGTTAATGCACGACTTTCATTTGATGGTCCAGACTGATTCTGGTTAGTGGTGTTGTTTACAGCCACTATCCCTTTTCCACGATTGTCTTGATTAGCATTTGAAGTACTCGTCTGATTACGGAATGGGTTCTGATTGCCTTGTCTGCTTGGTCGAGTGCACTCACGTTTGAAGTGACCCTTTTCCCCACAATTGAAGCATGTAACTGCTTCTTTATCAAAACCGTACTTTGTATCTTGTTTGCTTTCCAAAGAACTTCTTCCTGTTCGAACCATAAAGTCCTTCGCCCTTCTAACAGCACTTGCGAATGCCCACTTTATATCCATCAACTCCATTTCATCACGGTTGATTTGTAGATAGTCTTCGTTGGTTAAATTGATGTTTCCAATTTGACCTGCGACCAAACCGCAGTAAGCACTGACCATGGTATTAATAAGTTCCATATGTTCCTTTGCTACTTCAATGCTAACATTTGAGAGGTTTGATGTATCAACTTTGACTGTGTTAGGGTTTGGAGTTGGAGGATTGTTGGTATAATGAGCTTGCTGTTGTTGTTGTGGTTGGACTTGTGGTTGTGGTAGGGATGGAATAAAACCTCCTCCTGAATATGCCTGAGGTTGAGTAGTAGAAACTGGAGGTATAAAAGGAATAAAACCTCCTCCAGAATAAGCCTGAGTTTGTTGAGGAAACGGAGAAGAGTTTGTATTTGATACAAACGCCGTTTGTAACTTTGGTTGCCTCAGACTAGCTGACGGGTCAAAACCTCCACCACAATACATTTGAATATTCTGAGGAGCAGCAATGCGTTTTGCTTTCCGGATTTCTTCATCATTTTTATATTCCAGCTTCTGTACAAATTCATAGATAGTTATAGTGTCAGCATCTAGAATACCTGTATGCTTTAGAAGCTCAACGTGTGGACTCCACTTTGGTGGTAGAGAATCAGCAAACCGTGCACAAACTTCCTTTTCACTTATAACAACACCATAGGCAAACATTTCACTAATCAAATGATAAAACCGTGTGGTCATATCATTTAGAGTTTCGTTTTCCAAGAACTGAAACGATTCAAACTCTTTCTTTAATAAATCATGCCGTGTCTTTCTGGCAGCTGCATTTCCTTCTCCTCTTGTCACCAAACAATCCCATAAGGATTTCGTGTCCTTACAATAAGAAAATTGATGATAGATATCTTTATGAAGTGCTTGAGTAAGAACAGCAAACGACTTTTTCTCAAATTCATATGCTTTCTTGTCATTTTCCTGCATGTTAGTAAAACCTTCGGCCGTTGAAGCTGCTACTTCGAGAGCATCATTGCGTGGAGTAATGAAACACCTCCAAAGATCAGTGCTTTGACCTTGAACATATGTAATGAATCGACCTTTCCATGATGGAAACTCGTTCATATGATTCAACTTTGGTGGGCGATTGTTGCTGCCCGTTTCGCTCTCGCTAATCAGAAGATTTTGAATGTTTTGGTTCTGATTGGATGCCAAAGCCCATTGTCCGGCACTTATAGTAGGTTGACCAAAAACACTCTTCACCCACGCTGCTGCGGACGTCGGATCTTCACGTGGTCTTGAATCCATACTCCAATCCCATGGACTAGTACAACTCATATTTGATGTATGTATGATAGTACCTGCACAAATTCTTGAAAACAAACAGTAAGCAAGCTGTTACAAGTCCTCTGTGTAAAACAGATCTGTTTTCGACGAAACAGATTTCACGAAACAGGTTTGTTTCGTCTAAATGAATGATGACGAAACAGACTTGTGATAATTGTGATTTGTGGCGAAACAGAATTTTGATTCGTCAAAGATGTTGCGACGAAACAGATGTGATTCGTCGGCTGCTTGTTTCGTCAAAACTGGGTAAAAGTCAGTTGGTTTAGATATTTAAAATATCTACTGATCAGTCAAAGGATAAGACCAGACACAAAGATATTTAAACTGACACAGGGTATGTTTGTAACACCTTATTTTCAACGAAACAGACTGAAACCAATTATCAACTTTTACACAAAAGTCAAGTTATTATTTTTATAAGTTGCAACACTTGTTTCTTGTTTCTTTAATAATTTATCAGATCAAATTCTCAGTTTATAACAAGAACACTTATGAAGATATGAAGAACACCACCAAGAACATGAGTTTTCCGATCACCGATAATTTTCCGAAACACGAAAATACACTAGATTTTCACTAAAAACCCGGTTTAAAGCATAAACAAACAATCTAACTTAGGTTTTTGATAAAAATCTGTAGCAAACAACAATAAAACAGCAGATTTATGAATATTTTTCCAGAAAATATAATTTTTCAAGAACAAATTTTCAGAAAAACACACACAAAATACTTGATAAAAACCGAACAAGTTTGATTTTAAACAAGGATAAGAGCCAATTACAACTGATACAAACACAGTCGATTGATTAACGGGATGAGAACCGATTACAACTGATACAAACACAGTTCAGACAGAATTTCGGCAGAGTTTTGTTACTATGGTCAATATCTCATCTCTGTGTTTAAATGAAACAGAGATGTTGTTTATATAGTCCCTGGGCCAATGATATCGACGAAACACAAGGTGTTTGACGAAATTGAACATGGGCCAGACATTGGGCCTGAAACAGCCCAGTACATGACGAATCAAGGTCTGATTCGTCATGACCTTCAACGAAACAGGATTAAGAACATTGGTCTGTTTCGTCATGATGTGTTACGACGAAACAGACCTGTTTCGTCGTGGACTGCAACTGTTGTGTTTGTTTCTGTAAACAGACAGCAACGATCAGCAACATATAAACTTAATAATGACCATTCTACCCTTTAATGCAACATGCATTGTTCATAATACATTACATATCAAAAGAGACAAATAAGTTGTACACAAGTAGATAGGAGGATATCTGACTTGGTCAACATAACATACAGACTCGATAATTAATAAAAGACCATACAAAATACATCGTTAAACAAGACTAGTCACAGACACTAAAAAATGCATCAACAAGCATCATCCTTGATTGCTGTTTCTTGAACATTCTTCAGTTGTTCCATTAAATCTAATTGTAGATTTAATCTAAGAGCACGAACCCGTCGTTGCTTCTCATGATACTTACGACTTAAGGCATCTGCAACTACATTTGCCTTTCCTTCGTGATACTGAATATCACAGTCGTAGTCACTTAAAATTTCCATCCATCTTCTTTGCCTCATATTTAACTCTTTTTGCCCGAATATATATCTTAAACTTTTATGATCCGTATAGACAGTAAACTTACTTCCATACAGATAATGTCTCCACATCTTAAGGGCAAAATTATGGCTCCTAATTCTAAGTCATGGGTCGTATAATTCTCCTCGTGCTTTTTCAATTGCCTTAATGCATATGCAATTACCTTCTTGCATTGCATCAGCACACATCCTAATCCTAGGTTTGAAGCATCACAATATCCTAATGTGGTAAGGCTAAGATTGGAGCATTGGTTAACTTTTGCTTTAAAATCCTAAAGGCTTCTTCTTGACTAGGTCCCCATTCAAACTTAACTGCTTTATAGGTTAACTTAGTTAATGGTACAGCTATTTTAGAAAAAATCCTTAATAAAGCGTCTATAGTATCCAGCTAATCCTAAAAAGCTTCTAACTTCCATTGTTGTTTGTGGTGCCTTCCATTTAGTGATTGCTTCTATCTTAGCAGGATCTACGTGAATACCTTCGTGATTCACCATGTGTCCTAAAAATTGCACTTCCTGTAGCCAAAATTCACACTTCGAGAATTTGGCATAAAGCTTTTCTTTTCTTAACAGATTTAAGAGCGCATGCAGGTGTTGACAGTGCTCGTCCTGACTTTTGGAATAAATGAGTATATCGTCGATGAAGACAATTACAAATTTATCCAAATATGGTTTACAGATCCTATTCATCATGTCCATGAATGCTGCAGGTGCATTCGTGAGTCCGAAGGGCATGACTGTAAACTCATAATGACCATACCTAGTTCTGAAAGCAGTTTTAGGTATGTCTTCTTCTTGTACTTTCAATTGATGGTATCCGGAGCGTAAGTCAATCTTAGAAAAACATCTAGCTCCCTGGAGTTGATCAAAAAGATCATCAATCCTAGGTAATGGGTATCGATTCTTAATTGTAACCTTATTCAATTCTCTATAATCAATACTGTTGGTGCATTCATCTGTCGTCTTCGTTTTATGTCGAGTCTCGGTTCGTTGCGAAGTTATTCAAGCATGATGTCATGATGACATCATCAAAGTGACATCATCATGACATCATTACAAGAGACAAAAGCATTTATGGCTTAGTTAGGTGATTTCGTTTATATGACAAAGCTGATTTCGCTTTTATGTCAATAGGTGATTTCGTTTTTATGTCAGTTAGGAGATTTCGCTTTTATGTCATACCCTATATATAGACACATAAACGAAATCACACATAATAGTTCTAGGTGTTGTCTTCCGGTGAGCCACGAAGTGCTGCCGAAGTGTTGTCAGGTCTGTAATCGATTGCATATCAATAATAACAACAGATTAAAGTGAATACGTGCTGAATTACACCGAAACACTTGTTTCCGCCTCTTGTTTTGGTGATAAACTCTTCTAACCGACTCGTTCGGATCCGAAACCGATCCTACAATTGGTATCAGAGCTAGTGAAGAAGAGTTCTATACAATTCAGCCGATAATTTTGTTTCTACACCATTCTTTTACGAAAATCAAAAAATTTTTACGGTCAAAATCGGTTCAGTTGTACACATCTTGCTCGGAATTCTCTATTGACAAATCCTTGAAAGTTTCATAACTAAAATCAACCTAAAACCATGGATTTTTGAGATTTAGTTCATACGGACTCGTGATATTGATGATGTCAGCAGTTATTTTGTCTTAATTTCGCTCATTAGTACATAGTGATTCCGTTCTTTTGTTAGTTTGATTCCGCTTATGTGAACAATTTGATTCCACTCATTTGAACAAACTGATTTCGCTCATTTGAACAATCTGATTCCGCTTATCTGATCAACCTGATTTCGCTTATCTGTACAAGTCTAATTCCGCTCTTTTGAACATCAGCTGGTTCCGCTCATTATGAACAAGTTGATTCCGCTCTTTTGACACTTCAGTGATTTCGCTTTTGTGACAATTGAGGTTTCGCTTTTGTGACAACTAAGAGTTTATCCTGATTCTGCTCCTGAGTTTAAGACTAATTCTGCTAGAAAAGAAGTTTGTCGGTTTGTATATGTGTTGGTTAGTTTGCTTGTGATAACAATCAATTCAGTGTGTCAGTAGGTCACATGTGAGTGCATAGTTCAAGAGTTTACATGTGATGATGGATATCTCATATTCTTGATAACATCAATTTTCAAACAAAGTGTCGGCAAAGTGCATGTGATTAATTAATGCCAGTCGGTTAGTGGGAATTGAAGGTCCAATTAAAATTAGTAGATTTTGTAATTGTTGTCGGCCACTTAATACACTTGGTATTATCGAAGTTTGCATGTGAGAGGGTTGTATACTGTTCAATTGATGTGAGGTCTAATCGTTTTCAAGAAATCACGTGATGGTTTGATCAGCTTACTTAAACAATCGGCACAATCTGATTTGTTTTGAACATTTAAAGTTGTCGGTTAAATGGTTTAATTTTTGACAAAAGTCCATTGAATTTGTTGCATGAGAAATATCAACGGCCTATGTGAAGATTAGTACTTGTTGTCAGTTTACTTTTCAAACAACAAGTTCTCAGCCCAAGTTAGTTTCTAGGCCCAATTCTTAAGGTTTGTTGTCACGTGTTACAATAGTTGAATCCATATCATCGGCTCAATATTTTAAGTCCATAGTTGGAGCTTCTATCAGTATGTAAAAGGGTCAGGTCATTCGAATTTGATTCGGGTCATTGCAGTCAGCACAGTGTGTCAACCTTCAGTCCACACAGAATATTCACCAGTTCGAGTACCAGTTTGTGTCTGTTAATTGATAAGTCTTTAAACTGATTGTATTTTTGTTTGTTTGTGTTGTCAGGTATTTTACAAGGTAGTACAGCTCATTTGAAGATTCGAAACATGGAGAACGAGTTTTATAACGCTTTTGCAAGTCCAATGACTGTTACTCAAAGCACGATGCTTGAAAATGAAACAGGAACAACACAAAAACCACCAAAGCTTTTGGAAATTGATGATTTTAGTGGATGGGCTGAACGATTTGGTAAATGGGTTGAAGCTTATCATTTGGATGCATGGGATCATACTGAAGTTCAATATTTTAGACCAGTTGGTAGTGATCGAAAGAAAATACCAGTTAGAGATTTGAGTGATGAAGAGAAAAAGAAATACAAAGATGAGAAGTTGATGGTTAGTTTGTTGCAGCAGGCGATTAAAGAAGATATCTTGATTCTACTTCAACATAATGGAACTGCACATTCGATATGGACAGAATTAGAAGCAACGTTTCTTGGTAGTGATGACATGCTTAAGAACAAGAAGTCGTTGATGAAGAAGGAATTTGATTTATTTCGAGGTTTAAGAAATGAAAGCACCAAGCAGATCATTGAAAGATACTGCAATTTATTGAAAAATATGAACAGATTGAGTATCAAAAAGGATAAAGATGAGTTGATTGAAAAGTTAGCGGATGCGTTGCCACATGATGAGTGGGGCACGTATCTTATGATGTTAAGAAACAAACCAGGTTTTAATGATCTAACATTGAGTGATTTTATTAAACATCTGGAAGCTCAAGAGATGGAGCAGAGGAAGATCGCCAGGATGAAGAACTACGATTGTGAACAAGACATCGGCTTGTATTTCAAGAGTGGTGTTAGTGAAAAGACAAATTTTTCTCCAAAGATTGAAACTGCTTATAACGCAAAAGGTTCTTCTGAAAGTGCATCTCAGGGATCAAGCAGCACAATAGGATTTTCTTCATTTCCAACATATGATCCACAGTTTTCTACGATAAAGAGTGGCAAAGTTCTTCAATGCAACATTGCCTTAAAGCTTGAAAATGATCAGAACTATACTGAGGAAGTTGCTAAAAGTCATATGTCTTTGTTGGTGACCGTGCTTGAATCCTATGGAGGCTTAGTTGCAGGGAGGATCGGAAATCCAATGCTCACGAAAGAGGATTACGATCAAATTGATGCTGAGGAAATGGAATTGATGGATATTAAATGGTGCATGGCTAGTGTGTTGAGAAGGGCTGAAAAGTTCAAACAAATTACAGGCAGAGATGATTTTCGCGAGGCACATGTTTCACCTTTAGGCTTTGATAAGTCTAAAGTTATGTGTTTTCGTTGCAGGGAAAAGGGGCATTTCAAGAGAGAGTGCACAAATCGAGAAGCAAGTGGAGCTCAAAACCCTTTCGGAAACAACGATTACTACAAAAAGGCGATTTATCATCAAGTCACACAACAGCCATATCAACAACAACAGGCACCTCATCAACCACAAACTGCACATGGAAGGGATGTGATTGAAGATTCAAAGAGAGCATGTTTTGGAAATCAAGATAATGGAAAAGGATTCAGTTGGGATAAATACATTCCAAAAGATAACAAAGCATGCCTGATTAATCAAGATGATGAAAAATTGCCTGAAGGTTTCAGCTGGGCAAATTTCAATTGGGATGATTATGTTCCAGACAAAGATTCAAATCACAAAGCTTATGTTACTCAGGTTATCAATGATTATACTGATGATTATTGGGCAGAAAAAGTCAGAAAACGGTTAAATGGTGAAGTTGAGAAAAAGAAAGATGTTGTAGAAGAAGTTCCAGTGAGAGTAGTTAAAGAAGTTCCAGCATTTGAAATCAAAACAAATGAAGATGAAGTCAAGGTTGCTGAGAAGTGTATGAATTGTGATTCTCTGATAAAACAAAACAATGAATTGCTACACAACATCAAAAGGCTGAAAGAATCATACGATGTTTTGAACAGAGAAATGAATAAGTACTCCGAGTCGAACAGTGAACAAGCGACAGCAATGAATACACTCAAAGGAGCATACATGAGACAGCTCAATGATGTGAATTATTTCACTGAAAAGTGTGCTGAACTAGAATTGAAACTGGAAACTCAAAGAATTGAAACTGAAAGAGTTAACAGATTATTAAAAAGTTACTCATGTTCTTCTTTTGTTGTTGACAGGATTTATCCTATTGTGGAAAAGTTGAAAAGGTTTGAGGAAGAGAAGACTTTTGAAGAGAAGAAGACTGAACCAAAAGAAGATGATGAAGTGAAAAATTCTAGTAAGAAACCAAGTGTTGTCTATAACAAATGTCCACCCCCGGTCGAAAATGGATATTCTCCTCGAAATCCAAATTCTGAAAGAGTTGAAAAGGCAACAAATTTACAGTGGGAATCTGAGTCGGATGATAACTTGCTAGAAAATATTGATGTCACGTTCACATCGTCTGATACTGATCATGAGTCTGAGTTAATAAAAAGTGTGGTCGATCAGGTGTTAGATAAAGATAATTGTGAGGAGTCAAAACCGGAGTCCAAATTCAAGTCAAAGTCTGAGTCCAACAAGTCAAAGTCAACATTCAAAAAGGACAAACGGGTTTATGATAAAGAGTTTTTGCTATCAAAATCTAATTTGGATGACGAACTGGTCAAAGTAGCATATACTTTGAAAGATTCTGACAAATTATATTCTGATGAGATTTTTCCAATAAGAAATGTTAGATTTGAAATGATTCAAAAGGTTTTCAAAATTACAGAAATTAATATTTCTGAAATAAAATATTTAAATCTTATTGGAAAACCAAAACAATACACTTCAAGAGAACAACAAAGATTAAACAAGAAAAAGGGTTATAGTTCTGGTTCTGGTATGCATAAAAAACCAAACCATAACTGTAATTTCAAAAAGAAAGGATTAGGTTTTAATCAACCGAAAAAATATAAAAATGAAAAAGTTTATAAATCAAAAACTGTGTTTGTTTCAGGAAAAACGACAGAGGATGAGAAAGAACAAGCATTCAGAAAGCAGACGAATCAAGAATTCCTTGCAAAGAAGCAAGAGGATATGAAGAAGAATGTTGTTCCAAAGAAGATAGAAACCAGAACCTGTTTTCAGTGCAAGATTGCTGGTCATGTTGCTAGGAATTGTCCGAAAACATTCAAACCAAAACAGGAAGTCTCTGGTAAACTGAAAGAGAAAGTAGTTGAGAACACTGAACTGAAAACCCGAAAGTTTACAGGCTTTGAAAATTCAACCTTTGAGAAGGGAGAATGTTCAAAGAGTGTTTTGAAAGGAAAAGAAAATTTAAAAAATAAAAAATGGGTTGTAAAAGGTTCAGGTAATAATTCTGGTGATGAATCTGATTCCACAAAATCAGAGGAGCCACGTGTTGAGAAAAGGGTTGAAAAATCAGTTCCAACTATAAACGATGAAAATTTTCCACCATTGCGTGCTGAAAATTTTAAAAAGAAAGTTGGGAAAGTTGAAATTTCAAATCAATTTTATTCTGATAAGAAAAAAATTGATGTTGATAAAGCTTTCAATGGAACTGTGAAACACATTTTTGGCAAAATGGTCAATGGTAAATCCAAAGGTGTTAAAGAATTTTACGCTGCCAAAAGAGGAGTTCACAGGTTCGCTGAAAGAAAAGATGAAGAAGAAAATGTTGTTACACCCAAGGAAGGTCAGGCTTGGGTGGATATATTTTTCAAACAGTAAAAACCTGACTTGCCGGAGATCCCAAGTTGGTAATCGTGGATCATGAATCGGCATCATTCATTATTTTTATCATGTTTGTATAATGTGTTTTTGAAAAGCAGGATTTGCCGGAACTCCCAGGTTTGTAAGCGTGGAGTAGGAATCGGCACCCTGAGAATTCAACCAAAAGATGGTAAATTGGTTGAAAAGCAGGTTTAAGTTGTATGGTTGTGATTTTTTTCAAGTGGTTCAGAAGTTGAATTGGATTGATCTTACAAGTGGTAAATCAGGGATATTAAGTTGTATCTGATTTTCTACAAGTGATTGAGAAACAAAATGATGAGTTTATCCCCTAACCTACAAATGGTTAAAATCAATCAACAAAACTAATTTTCCGGAAAAATCATTTTGATTAAAACAAACTTAAGTGTTTTGAGATCATAATGAGAAAATAGTTGGTTGTGAGGGGGAGTTCTGATTGTTTATGCCAAGTGGATGGAGAATTGAGGCAATTCGATATCAGTTGTCATGTTACTTGTACAGTTTGTTTTCAAATTTCCTAAAATGTGTTTGCATTTTAGGGGGAGTAAGAAATTTTAGAAAATCCAAAAACATTAGAAAATTTGAAAAAGCCAAAAACATGATAAAATGAAAAATGAGTTTTTGTTGCATAAAAGAGGAAATGATAGTACATCAGTGGACTATCACAGCATGCTATAGAAATGGAAAGTTAAAATGTGATAAACGGTCTCACTAAAGATGTGACGATAGGCTCAGCTAGACTAGTAGATTTGCGATAACGATACAAACTTAAATGAAAAAGCCTAGTTCTAGTGGGAAACATGGTCGAAAGCATAGTACTTAGTTTTGTCCTTCTTGACTGTGTGCCTACTCAGTAATCGCTGATTGTCGAAAGACATAAAACTGGTTAAGTTTGTGAACTTTCACAACTTTGCTGAAAAGTCACTGTGATTGTGCATTTTATTTTGCAAAGATTTAAACTTGTCTTATTTCTTTATTTTGTTTAAGCATCGGACATCCTCTGCGTATACGTGAGTATCGACCTGGATGTTATTGCCTAAACGTTCTGCTTTATTTTCTTTGGTGTTTGGTTTAAGCTTTGGATCACCTCTGCGTATACGGGAGTATCGACCTGGTGGTTAAAGCCTAAACAACTTCAACTTATTTTTAATTTCTTATTTTGTTTAAACATTGGACTTTCTCTGCGTATACGGAAGTATCGACCTGATTGTTAATGTTTAAACATTCTGCTTTGTTTTCGTACAAATCACAGTTGATAAAAGTTTAAAGGCATTGCTTGAGATAGTGTATTACATGATGAGGGGATATGCTGAGATCGTGGGGTCCATAAGAATTTAGTGCAATATTAATATACCTTAACGTATCGGTAAGCATTTCAAAAGTTTTTAGATTGAGTTTAAGAGGACAAACATATCGTCAATCAATGTGAATCGTTTAGAGCTTAAAATGTTTGAAGCTTAACGGTGTTGGTGATGTGTCTCAAAAACTGATATGATCCTCTTGCACGAACTCACAAAAAATATTGTTTGTAAATATTTCATTTTACTGCATTTCTGTTTCATTAAAAAATCCAAAAAGATTTTAGTGTGTTTTAGCATAAATATTTAAAAAATCCTAAAAGATTTTAGTGTGTTTTAGCATAAATATTTGAAAAATCCAAAAAGATTTTCGACAACTGGTATTGGAAAGCTGAATTTCAAAATTCTGAGTGCTAAACATGATGAACAAGTGGTTTGGGTGAAAGTGTTTGAGGAATGTTGAAATGAAATGAGAAAAAGTTTTACAATAAAAACGTTACTCCTGCAAGTGGTAAATTAGATTTGAAAATCTTATCCACAAATTGTTATCAGAAAATTTATTTTTGGGTAGAGTTTTTGCAGGTTGGCCGGGTTTTGATCTAGAGCAGGATGAAAGCCAGGTTATAATCTTGTGAATTCCAGACTACGATCCCAGTAGATTGAGAGGGGGAGTCTGAAGACACCGTGTCAACAGTTGAGAGAGAGGAGTTTGTTGATGATGAAGATAGAGAATGAGGATTCTTGCAATGACAAATACTTCAGAGGAAGATCGAAGACTAGTAAAGACTGAAGATGCAAAGACTCGACACTTAAGACTCGTCAACATCTGAGGGGGAGTCTGTTGGTGCATTCATCTGTCGTCTTCGTTTTATGTCGAGTCTCGGTTCGTTGCGAAGTTATTCAAGCAGGATGTCATGATGACATCATCAAAGTGACATCATCATGACATCATTACAAGAGACAAAAGCATTTATGGCTTAATTAGGTGATTTCGTTTATATGACAAAGCTGATTTCGCTTTTATGTCAATAGGTGATTTCGTTTTTATGTCAGTTAGGAGATTTCGCTTTTATGTCATACCCTATATATAGACACATAAACGCACATAATAGTTCTTGGTGTTGTCTTCCGGTGAGCCACGAAGTGCTGCCGAAGTGTTGTCAGGTCTGTAATCGATTGCATATCAATAATAACAACAGATTAAAGTGAATACGTGCTGAATTACACCGAAACACTTGTTTCCGCCTCTTGTTTTGGTGATAAACTCTTCTAACCGACTCGTTCGGATCCGAAACCGATCCTACAAATACACATTCTCATCGAACCATCCTTTTTCTTTACAAACAACACTGGTGCTCCCCACAGGGATGAACTAGGTTGTATAAATCCTTTGCTTAGTAATTCATCTAATTGCTTTTTCAATTCTAGCATTTCTGTGGGTGCTAAGCGATAAGGTGCCTTAGCTATTGGTATAGTTTCGGGAATTAGATGAATCTTAAACTCTACTTCCCTATCAGGTGGTAATCCAGGTAGTTCTTATGGGAATACATCTGAATATTCTGACACTACTGGAATTTCCTTAAGTTCTTTTTCTTTCATGTTAATGATTACTGAAATCATATACACCATTGCATGTTTTCTTGAATAACTGGCCAACTTTATTGTTGAAATGAATATTAATGGCTTTCTTGGTTTATCTCCTGTAATTGAAATTATTTCTCCTGTGGGTGTGTGTATTTCTATAGCATTCTTGTCATAAAGGATTCGAGCATGGTTGGCTACTAACCAATCCATTCCTAACACTACATCGAATCCAGCTAAATTCATAGGTAACAGTTTTGCAGAAAATTTATGACCTAAAAGTTCTATCTTTCCTTCTTGCAAAACTTTATCTATTTTAACAGGATTCCCATCTGCTGTTTCAACTGTAAAAATCTGCCTAAGTTGGGTTAAGGGTAAATTAAGTGCTTGGCAGAATGAAGTATTTATAAAACTTTGGTTTGCACCAGAGTCAAATAATACTTTTGCATAGACGTTGTGGACAAAGAACGTACCGGCTATCACATCTGGAATGAGTTCTGCCTCCTGGATAGTCAGCTGGAATGCTCGTGCATTCTTCTTGATAGCTCCGTCGGCCAGTTTGGCTTTGTTGTCTGCTGGTTTGATCAATTTTGGACATTCTGGCTTAAAATGTCCTGTTTCTCCACAGTTATAGCAAATTGTGGAATTCTTTCTACAATTTTCTTCCCTATGCCCTATAGCTTTGCAAAAGTTGCAGGTTACATTGCACCTTCCAAAATGTTTCCTTTTGCAATTTCTGCAGAAAGGAGGAGTTGAGGATTGCCCTGTTCCTCGTCTCTTGAAATTACCCACACGAAATCCTTGGGTAATCTTCTGAGCCAATTCCTTCTTTCGATCTTCTTCTCTTGTGCGCACCAGTTCACCAGTTAGGGTATTGGCTAATTCTACCGCATCATCAATAGTGCGAGGTCTCGCAGCTTTAACGATATTACGGATTTCACCAATTAGTCACCAAACATAGCGGGAAATAAGTACCGGTTCTAGCAAAGCCAGAGTAAGCACCACTCTTGCATATTCGAAGAATGTTGAAGTATACCCTCGACAATCTACACCCATCATTCAATGGTTGAGGAATTTATTTGTCATTTGTTCCTTTTCATATTCGGGACAGAATTTTCTTTCCATTAACTGTTTAAATTCTTCCCAACTCATGGCATAGGCCGTCTTTCTTCCTTTGGCTTGAAGTACCGTATTCCACCATTCTAGCGCCCCTTCTTTGAAAAGATGCAACACATACATGACTTTATCTTCCTCGGCACATTTACTTATCATAAGCACTGCTTCGGTTTTCTCTAACCAACGCAGTGTTGCAGTTGCCCCTTCATTGCCAGCAAATTCTGCGGGTTAAAAGCAAGAAATTCTTTGTAAGTGCAACCAGGCGTTGCAGCTTTCATTTTCTTAGGAAGTGGGGTCTGCCGTGGATTATTATCATTGTTAATATGATTACTTCCTCCGTTTACGCTATTACTGAAGTTATCTTCCTGAGTACGTTTACTAGGAATGATTTGTTGAGGTTCAACAGGTTTCTAAGCAGCAGCAAGGATGGCTGGAATAGCATTGGCTATCCCTTGAGCAACGATATTTTCGATATCTTGCCTAGTCATAAATTGATATTCCTGATTGTGCTCAGATTGATTTACTTCGTTAACTGGTTCATTATTAGCAGGTTCCATCTGATATTTAATATATGTGAATTATTAGCACAAAAATAGATAATAGCTATATACAGATAATCATACAATACAACTCATGTATATGAAACATCCATTTTTTATATTATATTTATTTATTTTAGGCATCCGTACACACTGTTTTATCTTCCACAAGTTTTATTCGTAGTTATTTTTACTTTCTTATTTTATTATTATTATACAATCCTAGTTTCCCCATTACACTATCCCTCTTCAACTATCCCTTAGTAACGATGCTCCCTCTCATCGTATTTCCATGAGATCTGCTCTCCTATTCCCCGGATCCTATTACCTGCATCCATCAGTTCTTCACCGAAATGACGGAGTTCGGCTAGGTTTTCATTACACATGGGCGGATTTGGCATAGGTTATGGGTCAAATTGTGGGAAAAAGGTATAAGGGTTGTTGAGAAGGTTTTGGAACTGCCAATCATTAGTCCACCCCTCATCCATTTGTCCCAGAGGTTGGGTGTGGATCAGAGGGTCTGGAATGGCTGGCTCTAGGTTTATTGGGAGTTGAGTTTCAGCTGGATAAGGGTAAAGGTTATTATTAATTGGCCTAAGGATATAGCAACTGGACAGAATGCGATCCAATTCCTGGTGTAATGGCAACTCCTCTGTCTGCCTAGAACTCTCCCCGATTTCTCTTACTACTTGCTTAGAATTTTCCTCAGTTTCCATTTCTACTGGTCTAGCATTTTCCTCAATTTCTACCCCTTTCCCTTTATCCAAAGGATTTTCTATTTTGGGAATTCTCCTAGTTACTGGTTTTCTTCTATGTACACGTCTCCATCGTGCAAATCTTTTCCTTTTAGGCTTTGGTTTCTCCGGAGGTGGAGCACAAAATTCCATAGGTTCTTCTACATCAGCGATGTAACCAGTAAAGTCCCGAGAAACTTCTATTTTTACCTGATACAGATTGAGATTCTGAATGGCTTCAGATAACTCATTCATGCTGTGTAGCATATATGCAAAATGCACACAAAATGATAAGTTAAAATTTTATAATAAAATAAACACTCAAGTATTATTGCATACCGTGAAACTAATGTAGTACAGAGACAACTGAAATAAAAACATACTAGGTTTTTATTGGAAATTTATTTATTTACTAGGTAGCCTGGTGAATGGTATAGGTGCTAAACTAGGTCAGGATTGTTAAATATTAGCATTTACTGCTATAGTTGCTAGCATATAGAGATCTGCCCATTTTTCGTCTAATTTATCTTCCCATGGTGGGTTACTGCCTATTTTCTGAGTTTCCTGATTACTCTTCCCTTCTTTGGATTTCTTTAGTTTTTCTTGGCTTTTCCTAATAATTAAATTTCTTTTATTAGGGGAAAGTGGTTCCTCATAGTGTGCCTTACGGACAAATATTCCTTCCTCAGAACTTGCAGAGTGTTTTGAGGATGATGATCCTTTTTCTTTCGGTGTAGTATCTAATTTACGATAGATATCCGAAAGTCTTTGTTTACCCATATTGTAAACAATTAATCAAATAATAAATCACATAATCACAAAATGACAATTAATAAAATTAAGTATTTTCTAAAATACTTAATTGGCTTAAATCAGTGACTTGAAACAGTGGGTCTGATACCACCTTTTCCTGTCACGGCCCCATCCCTGGTTTTAACCTGGTCAGGAGCCGCGAGACAGGAACCCGTGGTATTTAATTAATGTGACAGCGAAAGACTTTTAACAGGTTCTTTAAAACTGAAAATGCCCGATTATTTTATTTCACAACTCGGGATAAAACCCCGGTAATTTACATTACAGTGATTTCACTGAGAAATCTTTATTTTATAAAACACGTTTCTTTATTTTATATTGAGCCACTTCCTCAAGCTTGTAGTGCTTCGCGGCACTTTTCCTGGATCATAACAAATCACCTGAAACATGTTTGAAAAAGGTTTTGTCAGCGGGAAATACTTAGTGAATCATTCATTTTGTTAAAACGACACTTTTGTTATAATCTACCGTATTAAGAGCGATTACAATGTTTCTGATATCAACCAACTACCCACAGTATTTGTCACTCGACCATCCATTGACCCCGTTGTCTAATGGTGTCTGTGACTATGGTCATATCACCCCTTGGCTAACTCGTTGTCCAATGGTGAAGATTATCAAGTAATGTATACAAAACCCCACATACCGGCTGTACGTTTGGTGATTACAAAGACTTAATCCCTGTAATTATAACTTTGAAAATAAACATGATTTTGTAAAGTAATTTGGTAAAAAGAGAATGACTCACATTGCAGATTTAACGGGCAAAGCTTAAGCCTACTGATTAGCCTCTTAACCTAATTTAAATAACATGCACACAAACTAGGTCAGTAACTAATACAGCATTTACGATAACTCACGAGATTAAAATCCTCACAACGAATGACAAAGTGCGATACTTAAACATCCATCGAATTAACGACGAATGGCAAAGCATAAACCCTAATGTGGGCAGCACTTAAACATCCATTGGATTGATTTCAATCGATCGGACATTGAATCGTAGCAGCGATCGAGTTATTACCCTGTTTTGCAGCAGCGTTTCGTGAATCGTGTGTGTTTTAGAGTAAACCGAACGTAACTCAGTGTGTATAATGAATTTTTACGTCGTTCAAGTGCCAAAATTCAAGTCCCAACACCCTCTATTTATACATAAAATTTGACCCCCCTCGCGTGACGCGAGGGGTCCCCCTATAGGCGTCGCGTGGCGCGAGGGGTCACACCCTACCATAGGGTAGCCCTGTGTGTTTAGCCTTGCTGAGTCGACGTAATGATAAAATTCGTTTTTGACAGCAAATTAAGTGGATATTCGTAACTAGGGAATACCCCCCCCCCCTGAGTTTTAGGGGCCCTGATCCTGATTCTGATTATTCTGAAAATTTTAGGGTTTGTGCAGAATTACTTGGGTGTCTTAATTAGGGTTTCCTATTATTTAAAATAAAATAATGAATATGACTTTTGATGAGAGTTGTTACACCAACAAAGACATATGACTTTTGGCTACTTCTTCAGAGTAATTTTGATCATTATCAAGATTTAATGCAGTGTTGCATTGTAGTACTTTGCCACTCTTAGTTGTTGAAAAATTTGGATCGAATGATGGATATGAAGAGAATCTAGTTTTGCTATTTGATCCTTGAGATGACCCTCCAGAAGAACTTTTTGCATTGAAAGCTGTTTCAATCTTTGGTGCAATGTTGGTCTTATCACTAGTACCTCCTTTGTAATACAGACCAATGTCTTGTTCACCATCAAAGTCCTTCATTCTCGCTATCTTTCGTTGTTCCATCTCTTGAGCTTTGAGTTGTTCAATAAACGTGCTCAGCGTTAGATTGTCAAATCCAGGTTTATTTTTCAACATCATAAGATACGTGCCCCAAACATCTTGCGGCAACGCATCGGCCAACTTTTCAATCAATTCATCATTATCTTTCGTGATGTTCAATCTCTTCATGTTCATCACCAAATTGCAATATCTTTCTATAATATGCTTGGTGTTTTCAGTTTTTAATCCACGAAATAAATCAAATTCTTTCTTCAAAAGCGACATTTTGTTCTTGATCATCTCTTTACTTCCAACAAACTTCGATCTTAGTTCTTTCCATATTGAATGTGCACTTCCGTTGTGTTGTAGTAAAATCAAGATTTCTTCCTTAACAGCTTGCTGTAAGAGACTAACCATCATCTTTTCACTCTTGTATTTCTTTTTATCATCAACCCTTAGATCTTTAATATCAACCTTCTCTCCGTTGTCTTTAACCGGTCTAATATATCGATATTCAATACATTCCCATGCATCTAAGTAATTTGCTTGAACCCAATTTTCAAAACGTTCCGCCCATCCACTATACTCCTCAATACTCATAAGCTTAGGCGGTTTTTGCATGGTGCCCGTTTCATTTTCTAACATCGCATTCTGAGTCATAGTGATCGGGGTAGCAAATGCATTGTAGAATTCATTTTCCATGATTCGGTTATCAAAAATTCACACACACAGACTTTCAAACGAACTGACTCACACGAATTGGAGTCTTTCAAACTAACTAATCACCTTTCAAGCAAATTGAACCTCCTCAAACGAAATGGACCCTAATTTCTCACGAACTGGGGTTAATGTTGATCAATTCATGCGAAATAAACCACCTTCAAGCAACCTGGGACTCAGTTCAAACGAATTGGAAGCAATTTCAAGCAAATTGGACACTTGGTGCGAAATGGAGCCCACTTCGTACGAAATGAAAGCTAATTCAAACGATCTGTTGCCAATTCGCATGAAAAGGAAGTCTTTCAAGCGAAATGGGAAATCCAATTCACGTGAATTGAAGCATTCTCGAACAATCTGATGAGTTTTTATCAAAATTGATCAAGTTAAAGGTCGATTTTAAGCCTGATTCTTTCAAGGATTTGTTAAAACAGTGTTTCGCACGTTATATGTGAAAATCAAGCCATTTTATCCGTAAAATCTTGGTTAATTTTGAAAAATGCGAAGAAGAATGAGTAGAAATCAGAATTTTTGACGAAATCAAGCTGAAATGGTAAGAACTCTTCCTCCTGAGCTCTGATACCACTTGTAGGATCGTTGTGTGACCCAAACGAGTCGTTCAGAATAGATCTCGTCCAATACGAAAGGCGGAAATAGACGTATCAGAGTTATTTCAGCTGATTTGCACTTAGATTCACTTTAATTGTCTCTTGTATTGATATCAGATCGTTTTACAATGCTGGAGACACTTGGCAGAGCTTCGCTAGCGGAAACCAAAACGTTACAAATGAAATGAACAAGCTCCCTATTTATAGAAGATCCATTTCGTGTGGAATGGACTCACACGAATTGGCCATTGCCAATTCGTACGAAATGGACACATCCCAGTTTGTGCGAAATGGACAACTTTCTCTAAAATGCTATTTTCTAGGCTACCAAGCTTTGTTCTTTCTAATCTATCTACAAGACTCGATACAAGACGAAGTCGACAGACATATGCACCAACAGTTTTTCTGTAGCCTTAAGATGGGCGAAAGTAAAAACAATCCCTATCTCTCCTTCGAATGCTCTCAATCGTCCCTTCTAAAAGAGATGATCCTCGAAGAATTATTTCAAATGGAAGAACTAATTCTCCAATTGATAAAAAAACTTGAGATGGAAATAACTAAATCATCTTAAGATGACGATCAAGGAGAATTATTGAGATCGCATTCTGATTATAACAACATCGTTGCTCCCGAAATCACCTCTAACTCTTGTGAAGACTTGAGCGATAGTCGTCCCTATGTCGATTGTGCTATGAAGGACTCCCATCGGTTTCCGCCGATGCATACATAGACCTGAGCGATTCGACATATACCTTCTTTAACGAGAGCCCGGATAAGGGAAATAAAGGTTGGTCTTTCCCACCGGTATTTAGCTTAGGAATCACCTTTTCCGACAACCTCTTGCGTTCTTGTCTAAATCTAGGGCAACTTAGGTATCTCAGGCACTTCGGTGTTGTTCCGTCCAGTAAGTAACCACCTGATCCAGATAAATTCCTTAAAATAAGACATAACTTCATAAAAAACTCTAGCCACGGGGCCGTGTCCTGGTCAACAAGCCCCCGTGTCCACCTAAAGATTCCCATCTGACTTTAAGTCAGAATACGGACAAAAAGTGTCAGAATCTTGTCTGCACACGGGGCTGTGTCCAGCCGACACGAGGCCATGTCCAGCCGACACGAGGCCGTGTCCAGCGTGCTGTCGTTTTCTATAAATACAGCAAGATTCCTGCACTCTTGGACCTATTCCAAACACAAAGATCTGGTGGGATCTTCACATATACCCTATAAGGTATATTATATAGAAGGTTCTCAACAACCATCTTGTCTTTTCTACTTTTGTCTATTGCCTTCTTCTTCATTTTCTCCTCACAACCTCCATTAAAACTTGAAATCTCCATGTTTTCAAGCTTTATTGTGATACTTGTTAGGTTTTCATTCAATGAATCTTGTCAAAAATAAGTTCTACAACACTGTTTTAAGTTATTTCTGCTTAAAAATGCTTCAAAAGTCAGAAAAATAATTTAAAGCTCCAAGATTCCTTGTTTCAAAAACCTGCAGATAGGTGGCCACGGGGCCGTGCTCAGCGGGCACGGGGCCGTGGCCGGAGTACTGTTTCATTAATTTAAAATTTCTTTCGGTTTGTTTTCTTAGAATGTCAAGCAGAAATAGTGGAACATCCTCAACCCATTCCAAGAACGACCGACGAGGAAGAAGATCATCTTTAGAAGACTCTCTCATCAACTACGTGTATGCCTTGAGAGAGGCTATCGATGAAATGACAGGAGTAGAGGAAGCCTTGGTTGACCGTATAAATCATTTATTGGTGGGGCTAGAGGGATGTCTACGAGACGTCAACCTTTTGCACCAAAGGTTGAATATTCTCGCTTCTCCTCCCATGGTGCCAATCATTACACAAAGGGACTGGAATGTTGTGCCGGAAGTCATTATTCCGGCCGAGTGGTATGTCATACCCACGGAGCCCCCCCAAGACATATTACATGGGGTCCCGGTGGCCGTCGCACCTCCTCCACAAGACATTGTGGAAAATGAGCCCGTCTTCTTCCTCCCTAGGGAGATAGAGGAATGGCTCAACGACATCTAAGAGACATCCCTAGGTTAAGAAGTTCTACAACGCTTTTAAGTACCGGAAAGCTATTTCCGGGTTTTTGATATTCCTACAATAAGGGTAGAACTCCTTAGAATGATTTCCTGCGTTACTTGACCTATCTATCCTAGGAACTTTTAGTTTTTCATTTTATTTTTAATTTTTAGGATCCTTTGTAATTGTTATTTTTAATGAATGATGGTTTCTAAGTATTAAATGGTGTTTGGATGATGTTGAAATGGATAAAACACACTCGAAACGGTGGAGGTTACTAAGGGAAACTTGAACCCACACCCCGTGCACAAAAACAGAGCCTCCCGAAAATTTTTCTTCATTAAAGCAAGTTCAGCAAGGGGCCGCGCTCACCCCAACACGCCCCCGTGCCCAAGGCTCTACAGAAAGCACCCAGTTCAGGTAATTAGACACGGGGTCGTGTTCACTGAACACGCCCCCGTGCCCAGCCTTCTGTTAAATATGATACTGGCGATCTGAACACGGGGCCGTGCCTGGACCAACACGGGCCCGTGCCCAGACGCCCAGTAACATAAAAATTTGTTTTTAAATACCTTTTTACACATTCAATCAACTTAAAAATCTATTTTTGTGACACATTGAGGGCAATGTGTAATTTAAGTGTGGGGGATGGTAAAACCTTGAATTTTGCAAGTCCTAATAACAAGTCTTACACAAAACTCTATTGGAACCGCTAATCACCCCAAAATTTTTCAAAAACTTTTCATTTTTTTACTTGTCTTGGTTTAATTTGGGAATAACAAGTTCTAAATGTTATATTTTTACAAATTTACAACCGATAACGTCGTGATAAAAAGAACCAACATAAGAAAATTATGAAACAGCATGACAAATCTAGTTAAAATTTGATTATATATACTTGATCACATTATAAACCCATTCTAACAAAAAGTAAGTTTTGAGTCTTTATTGAGCATACAAGCATACATCTTTAAATTAAATGCTCATCTTTCGTTTCTTGTGTGAATAGCCGTTTGGTTTCTTATGACTCTAGAACTTGCCACGACGATACATTCCCGGTCCTTACCAACTTAAACCCAAGTAAGTAAATGATGGAGGCATTAGGACTAACCCATTTTTCTTTCAACACCATTATTTTTCTTTTTCCTTTAACCTACCCAAAATCCCCCTAGTTAACCCATTTGAGCCTAAAACCTTTTTGTTTCTAAACCCGCAAAACAAACACCCTTTACCCACCAAGACCCTTTTTTCTTTTAAACCCCTTATTTTAGTAAAAAACTCGGTTTTCTTGTGACGTTCCTTATAAAAAAATGAAGACTAGCAATAAACAAACAAGTTCCTCAAAGAAACTTTGTGTTTAGTTTGAATAAAAGTCACAAAAACAAAAAAAGTTTTACGACGACCGACGCTTTTTGCGCTTTTAGCCCTTTTTACTAACGACTAACCCAAAACCACCTACCTTTAACCCAAGCCTAACCCTTCCCCAAGTACTCTTGATATTTACAAAGGTTTATAGTTAAAAAGGAGTGAGATTGATGACTTGGCAAACATATGGTAGAAATAAGTTCCCATGCCGGTCTTGAGTGTTTCACAAAAATACATCTTCGGCTGAGTGTTGAGTGATCTCCCTTGAGGTATGTGAACTTGTATATAAATAGAACTAGGTTAATGCCCGCGTAATACGCGGGCTTCAACCAAAACCATATTATTTACTTTGAATTGAAATGTTGTGTACAAATACATACATTGGAAGAAAAAAAAACAGAAAACTATTCAAATGCTGGAAAATTTTTACATGCCGCTAAAGCCATGAAAACAATAAAAGATGATAAAAAAGAAAAAAATAATCTACACACAAGTACAATAACATATGTTTGATGGTTGTAGGAATTAATATGGCTTTTAGCACAAGCGCCTTAGGTGCCTCATTGATGAACCTCTCTCCATTGATGATCTTAACAAATACTTCCACTTTATCAACGATTTGGCTTTGTAGATGTTTGATGAGTGGCCTACACAAAAAGTACTGGTTCTTAGAAAGGCATAGACAGTAAGCCGCCAACAACCATATACATAGCTATTGCATGACTGATACTTGAATACACCATACATTACAAACAGCATGTATTATTTCTATAGCATATAATATAAATAATCTACGCTAGCAAAAAAATAGAAAAAATATTCAATTGGTAAAAAAAAGCTAATAAGGTAATTACCGAATAATAAAAATTATGAAAACCTATAACGGAACAAACAACCCAAGTCGTCAAATTATTCTCCAGCTCCTGTTTTGAACTCCCATTATTATCTTTCAAAATGCCTTGATGATCACAGTTCCAACCAACAACCTAAGATTACATGGCTATAACAAAAATCACAATTAAAAGTTGAAATTATGGAAGCTAATAGCACGTATGACTATATTATTCATTGCAATTTGAATATGAAATTGATCAAACACATTCTTGCAACTTGTCTTCATTTAAAAGTAACACATTTTCACCAAATACATAAGGCTAAAGGGTGTGGTCATGACCATGATCCTCCACATAGGCGTCATGTCACTCACCTCTAATCCACCATCTAAAACCACTACCCTAAGGGTGTGGTCATGACCTAAACCACAATGCTCTTTATTTTTTAAGTATATTAAAGAAATTTTATAAATATGATTAAAGGTGTTCTTTTCTTCTTGACCTTTGTTAATATGATTAAAGAAACTAACTTTATATTTATTTATACTTACATTGAAGAAGTAAGAACAATACCTTCAATAACTCCGAGGAGATGAAAGTCCAGCGTAAAGCTTACGCCTGATCACAACATCATACAATATCAATTGTTCTCATCATCGCCAGCCTAACCATTTTGGAGGCCCTAAGCGGAAAAAATTACAAGGGCCCTTTTCCAAATGCCAATGCTATAAACCGTCCTTTATCCTAACTTGACTAACATGAAGATCGAAGACATAAATCCTTGTTCAAAGAAGCCAGTTAGCAAGAAATCTGAAATCGCATCCATAAAAAAACGAACCACCTTGTTATCATCCATAAATCACCCGTTCGTGCGCCAGAACAACACCCTTTTTTCTAATTATCCGAACCTCTCGGTTGGGTCAACATTGTCGCCCTCCTGCACTACCCACGGACGCAAAATAGAAAAGTTTAGAATAAAATTACCAATTGTTTCACCTCTAAAAGTCCCCAAAGCCCACCCAATTCATTCTCTTGATCACCTAACGTTTTCATAATTCAATATGTACATACTGAATAGATAACATCAAAAAATCAAGCAATATAGATCAAAGAGAGGTGGTGGCTCTAGGGTTCCGGTTGTTGGACCTAGCAACGACCACAACCGACTGTCCCGCGAGCCCAGTGGTGGTAGCGATTTGGGTTAATGTTCATGGAAAGTGTAAATGGGTCAAATGGTTTAAAAGTCAAGTATTTTTTTTTGAACGGATAACAGAATCAATCCCGAGCACTCTCGGGGCACCCACTTGACCAAACGGAGTACTCCAAAAGTAACCCGAGTCCACCACCATATCCGGGTAAAACTCGGTAACCTACCCGCCCGTAGGCACGACGGTGAAATTTCTGACCAAAACCATGATAATGTGGATCTTTATTCCAACTCCCTTAGGTGAAAATAATGTGGATCATTATTCCAATAATAGTTACCATGATGGTCAAAGGTCAACCAAAACCATGATCATTATAATAAATTTCTGTCCTAAATTATATAAGTTATTTTGACCCGTAATTAACCCAACCCAACCAAAAGAAGGTGCGCAATCATAGAAAGATGTACTTTGACCCAAACCTAAACCCGTCCATTTTGCCACATAAAAAGTTAGAATCTAAATAAACCCATTCATACACACCGTATGTGTTGGAGGTGTATGGTGTGGAGATACTTATCTTAAATACATTTTAGTGCAGGAAATAACATCTAAGACAACCATCTTCATTTGATTTTATAATTCCAATTATAACCAAATCTATGTCCAATTTCCAGCAAAATTTTCACTTTTTTATTGTCAGCAAAGAATTCTTTATTCACTTAATTAAATACTCCTTTGACCATAAAAACACACCTATATGCACCTCTTTTGAACTCCTATAACTGCCATTCACTATTAGGCTTTCCAATATTCCCATAATGCCCCTTCCAAACATAAAGCTTTAGACAATCAGGGCATAATCTCATAGACTTCAAAAAATTCATAACATGTTCCTTAACAACATCAAACCATATATTTAGACCCCAAAACCTTCTAAAAAACCGAATTAAACAACATCATTGAAATAGGTAATTGCTATGAAAACTTACAACCACGGATACAGGTCAATATGTATTGTGTAATTGCTTATTTTCATTATTTGAAATTAAAATTTCAATTTTATTGTTTTACATATTCATAGAAACTCCTTTAACATCAAGATCACATTAAGATCGTCGTGACTATTATTCAAGTCAACTAAATTCTCACCTTTATAAGTTTTGACCTGTTCTAATATTAACTAATCACAATTTATAAGTTTTGACCGGTTCTAATCTCATTTGATCAGACTTTCATCTTTGCGATTCTCCGACGCATTTGATCACGTTACGTTTGTGATTCTTTAACCCACATGACCATACACGGCTATGAGTCTTGGCCCACATGATCACATGGGGGTGGGTGTGAGGATGCAAAAACACAAACAGAACTTACCAATAGACATTACAACCAAGGCACCGCCATTTAGTGCACCCGAGAATGATGTAATGTAATAGCGCTTCTCCCATTGCCTCATTATCTATTCTTTAAATAGAGAGATCAAAGCAATCAGTTATATTTTAGATCAAATGATCAAATAGTAAAATCAAAGAGGGGTGGGTCTTATCCCATCCAAGCATGCTGGTTAAACAGCCATGTATTAAACAAAGACCAAAATCCCCTCTAAGAAACTATACACAAATATAGCTAAATTAAGCATAAAGATAACAAAATAATTACACTACAATTTTGTTAAACAACCATGTATTAATATGTTCTACTTACCTTAGAAACCTTGAAAGCCCTAGTCTCATCCCTGAATTTTGCCCCACATTTTGGATCACAACAAAATCTTGTTGTCGGAAATCTCTCAATTACTTACATGAATAACAAAATCTTGTGATAAACAGAGAATTTATAGGAATTTATAAATAATACTTCAATTTGAAAAACAACTTACTATATGCCACACGAATGAATTTCCATGCTATTCGAAAAGCTCGTGCCTCGGTATTCAATAACGTAGATGAAGGCTATCCACAATCTACACAACACACGCAAACAGGAAAAAAAAACAAATTCAAAAAAGAACCATAATTATGATCCTAACAGTAGATGATGGAATGGATTTTCTAGTTTAGTTTCCACGCCTATTGGTGAACTTCAACGATTTGTACAATCCCTTTAACCGAGTACTGCAAATATCTACAATAATAAAAAATCCACATTAAAAAATCACAAATCCTTGAATTGTAAAGAACAGGTTCGATTAAATTAAACAATAAAGAAACTAAGCAATCAAGAATAGCGATTGGAGACTGTTACTAACCTGTTCGAAAACGACTACCAAACTACAATTAAACCAAATCGGATGAGAAAAATAGATGAAAACTGTTAAATAAAGAAAAATTGATATACACAATCGACAAAACCAAACAACCTTAAAACATCAATGTTTAAATTACATGAACAGAAAGATAAAAATTAGAAAATCATTACCAAATCCATTACCGGAAAACCTCTGATCATCTCTGTCATCGGGTTCAAAGCGGAACCAATCTTGATTGACCTACTGGTATCACTGATCCCCAAAATCCATTGTATTGTAATCGAAAATCTGACTTAAGAATCCATATTCTCAACAACAAAAAAAAGATGGAGAGGAAGATAATTCTAAGATAAACATCAAATCAAATCGGTGAAACAGATCGATGTAAGATAAAATCACCTTGGAGAGAAAGAGTTGTAAACCCTAAGGACGTTCAGGAAGATGGATCGGCTTAGAATTGCTTCACGATGATGTGTGAGTCATCTTTGAGAGGAAGATTTGAAAACCCTAAGCTCCGATGAAGGTTGATCAAATTGCTGTGTTCGCCAGAGAGAGAGAGAGATATTAGGGTTTTGAATGAGAAGGAACGATGATTAATGATAGAATGAGAGAGAGAGAGAGAGTATATGAAACGTACCAAAGAAGCTTGTCCAATCCTTGATTTTTAGCTATGCCACATGTGTGCTGATGTGTCAGCTTATTTGGCATTAACCATAGGGTGACAAGTGTCCCCCAATGGTTTCGTTTATTATAGATATAGATTTTAAAAAGGCATGTTATGCTCAAATAAGTAATTTCTCGTATGAAACATTCTAAATAAATCATAACGAATAGGATTGTAAATAGCATAAAAATAAAACCCAATAAGGATCTTGGATTCCCGACACTCAAGACAAGCCCAAAACTTCTCTTCTACCCATTCCATTTGGGTGTGTAAGCCACATTATAAAGAGTTTTGCTTGAGGACAAGCAAAGATTCAAGTGTGGGGGTATTTGATGTGTGTAAATTGCAACATATAAATTACATCAAATGAGGCATAAAACTAACCCTTTTTTAGTACTAATGTTAGAAAAAGTATACTTTTGTCTTCCTTTTGTATTTTCAGGACTAAATGAGCGTAATTGAACAAAAGAAACAAATATGCAGCAAAAACTAACATAAATACAAGAAAAGTAATAAACGTGGCATGCCCGACCCCTCGACAACATCTTCCCAAGCAAAAACAAAGAAACAGAAGGCTGACCACGGCCCCGTGCCCAGCGGACACGGGGGCGTGGCCAGGTGCCTGCAGAAAAGACAAAGTTATAGAAGCTTTTATTCCCAGCACGGGGGGCGTGCCCAGCTCAACACGTGTCGTGGTCTACGCTAAGATTCGCAGAATCTAACAAATCTTGATAGTACAGATACGCTTCTGCACACGGGTCCGTGCCCAGCGAACACGGGGGCGTGTGGAGCCTAATATAGACAATTACAATTAGTGAAGAAAGAGAAAGAGGATGGACACGTGGCCGTGCCCAATGGACACGTGGTCGTGTCCGGGCTTCTGTGCAGGCTATAAATGGGGGTGCTTGGTTCACTTCAAAGGCATCCCTTGGCAAACCACCTCTTTCCCACTTCACCACCACTCCACCACCACTACAACACCCACATCCACCACCATCATCCATCTTAGAGTGTGTGTAGTAGTCTAGGGATCCAAGATTGATAGTAAGAGTTCTTGACAATCAAAGGCCATGTTTGCCTAAGTCTCTTACATCACTTGGTGAAGACAAGCATTTAATGTAATACTTTTGATTAATTCTTTTCGCACTTTTTATTTGGTTTTGTATTAATGACTTTAATTACTAGTTTCTTATGTAGAATGTGAAACTTCCTTATCTTTTGTCCGTGGTGTCTTGGCGTTATTTTACTGTCTATAAAAAATAAAAGATTTTCACCATTCATATCTCTATGGTCTATATAGAGATATGTTGACTACCTGGTCGGGGGTTAAGGGAATAGTTTGGTAAGGTTCTTGCCGTGTTCAATGTATAGATCCTGCAAGGACCTGGGTCAAGCTTACTATGACCTCCTTCAATACCCACTGGTATTGGATGGTGGGGGTGCGAATAGCTTGATCCCCTCTTATGTAAACTACTATTAATACATTAACCCGGCTACTTGGGATTGTATCCCTGCTGACTCAAACCACTTAGCCGAGGGTAACGTCACCTTCAAAAGAGGGGCCTACCACATTACGAATTAATAACTTAATTAATTATCTTTCAATATTACGACCCTTTGGGATTGTATCCTTGCTGACTCAAACCACTGGGTTGAGGGTAACGCCACCATCAAAAGAGGGGCATAGTACTATAACTAAGATAATCTCTTAAAAAGTGCAAAAGTGCGGAAATCATCAAAGGTTACATTAAAGGCGAGTCAGGTCCAAGTGATTCATCTTCTCTATCTGTTTTTATTTTATTTTATTTTTCAGCATTTTAGTTTTTATTTTCATGTTTAAAACCTTTTCTAAAGGTTTTGATTTGATTAGCCGTTGAGGATAAACTGGTACTAAAAGCACTTGTATCCTTGGACGACCTCGATATCTTACCAACGCTATACTATACTCATGATGGGTGCACTTGCCCATATGTGTGTTTAGTGTTAGTAAAATATCGTGTTTTATAAATTTAAAACTTGACAAAGTGTTAAAAAGGGCTTAAAATATCAATAAAAATATATAACGCTACACACGCATCAAGTTTTTGGCGCCGTTGCCGGGGACACAAGGATTTTAAGAAAGTTAGGAATCAACGGCCTAATTGTTTTTCTTATTTTTCTGTTTTTTTAGGATTTTTTCTAGATTTTTCAGCTTCTGCAGACTGCAGCACGGGGCCGTGCCCGCTGAACACGCCCACGTGCCCAATCTTTGGTACTAACAATCCTGTTTTAAGTCAGACAGTAGCTGAACACGGGGCCGTGCCCACTGAACACGCCCCCGTGCCCATGCTTCAGATACTGAAAACAGAACCGTAAGATCCCGACGGTTGGTAATTTCTGACACAAACATGAGTGATACTGATCATTTTTACTTTCATTCCTCTTATGGTACGTGGTGTCAAATATGTGGCGGATCTCATGAAGATTTAAAATGTTATTTTTTAAATTACATTCCCCACTATATAAACCCATCGTTTTTCTGTAGCCTTAAGATGGGCGAAAGTAAAAACAATCCCTGTCTCTCCCTCGAATGCTCTCAATCATCCCTTCTAGATGAGATGATTCTCAAAGAATTATTTCAAATGGAAGAACTAATTCTCCAATTGATAAAAGAACTTGAGATGGAAATAACTAATTCATCTCAAGACGACGATCAAGGAAAATTATTGAGATCGCATTCTAATTATAACAACATCGTTGCTCCCGAAATCACCTCTAACTCTTGTGAAGACTTAAGTGATAGTCGTCCCTACGTCGATTGTGCCGTGAAGGACTCCCCATCGGTTTGCACCGATGCATACATAGACCTGAGCGATTCGACATATACCTTCTTTAACGAGAGCCAGGATAAGGGAAATAAAAGTTGGTCTTGCCCACCGGTATTTAGCTTAGGAATCACCCTTTCCGATAACCTCTTGCGTTCTTGTCTAAATCTAGGGAAACTTAGGTATCTCAGGCACTTCGGTGTTGTTCCGTCCAGTAAGCAACCACCGTATCCAGATAAATTCCTTAAAATAAGACATAACTTCATAAAAACCTCTAGCCACGGGGCCGTGTCCAGGTCAACACGCCCCCGTGTCCACCTAAAGATTCCCGTCTGACTTTAAGTCAGAATACGGACAAAAAGTGTCGTAATCTTGTCTGCACAAGGGGCCATGTCCAGTTGACATGGGGTCGTGTCCAGTGGGATCTTCACATCTACCCTATAAGGTATATTCTATAAAAGGTTCTCAACAACCATCTTGTCTTTTCTACTTTTGTCTATTGCCTTCTTCTTCTTCATTTTCTCTTCACAACCTCCATTAAAACTTGAAATCTCCATGTTTTCAAGCTTTATTGTGATATTTGTTAGGTTTTCATTCAAGGAATCTTGTCAAAAATAAGTTCTACAACACTGTTTTAAGTTATTTTTGCTTAAAAATGCTTCAAAAGTCAGAAAAATAATTTAAAGCTCCAAGATTCCTTGTTTCAAAAACCTGCAGATAGGTGGCTACGGGGCCGTGCTCAGCGAGCACGGGGCCGTGGCCGGAGTACTGTTTCATTAATTTGAAATTTCTTTCGGTTTGTTTTCTTAGAATGTCAAGCAGAAATAGCGGGAATGGTTGAAAGGTTAAAGGGCTTAAAACCCAGGAACTAAGGTGAACAGCAAAAAGAACGTGAACAGTAATCAGTCACTTCACCGATTGCTTAAATAACTCTCCCACAGCCGCAAAAGCAAAGCATTTGCACAGGGAGTCCTCTTTTATCCGCAGGTCGAAATGCTTCAACCCCTAAAAGGGTAAGTCCCCCACTGCAAGCCGGATTCACTAGTCAAGTTTCTCCTTTGAGAAACCTCTTTCCCTATAAATAACACTTCATTGAATACACTTCAAACATTCTGGATCAGCTCAGATCTCCTTGGATCTCTGATCTTCCTTCTTGTCTCTCGAGAACTTGTTTTACACAAGTCTCTCTTCTTCATTCCAACACACACAATTACCTGCTCTTGCATCCAAGGCTGAACATCCTTCAACCGAGGATCCTAAGTAAATAGCAAACATAACTAGTGAACCTCTTTCCATGTCTTGCAAACGTGGGGGGACCCCGCGACCTGCGTTAGGCAAACTTCAACCCTTGAAGCCTTTTGCCTAACCAGTCCGATCACTACCTCAGGTCTCATTCTCGTTATAACAACAGACGATAAGTCACAACATGTTGGTGATCGACATTTAAAAGGCGAAACAAATTTATGGCCAAGCATTGTCATAATCTAAATTGATTTACACTCTAAAACCTCTAAATACAAATAACAGTCTTTTGAAAATCTGCAACAAAAGGAATACAATCAACATCTTCTTATATAAAGTCTACCAAACCCAAAACTCTGTTGAAGAGTAAACCTGTAAAAGCAAAGTCTGTTGAACGAAACAACATCTGCTGATAAACACAGAGACGGTTCAAGCAAAGGTCTGCCAAAGAGAACCTCTGCTATGGACTAACAGATGATGCAGTTCAACAGAGAATGTTTAACAGCAGAGCTTTAACAGACCATGATCAACAGATGATAAGGTCTGTTGAAGCAAAGCCTGCTCAACAGATTCTAACAGTTTTCCTACTAGCCAATTCATTAAAGTAGTACTCATTCACTAAAAATAATATATAACCCTACTACTTGTCCAAAATGTGAATATTAACAATAATATAATAACAATAATATTCAAATTGTAGCAATTACATACAAAATCCATAAGTTTAGATGATTCAAAGTGTAGCCAGTACATATCAAACTTTCAAACACAACAGGTTAAAACAAACATAACTAAAAACCACAATTTTAGTCTTCAAAATAAGTTGTTTTTACTTTCCATTCAGACTTAATCCAGAATCCTTTTCAACCTCTGCTGCTGAAAAGTCTTCTGTAACATCACCAACATCCTTGCAATAGATCACAAAATAACTAATGAATATTCATTCAACCTGTTATTATATTGTCAGAAATAAAGAGTATAGTTATGATTTGCAGAAAGTAACAAAAATTACCTTTCCATTTCCTTACACTTTACATGTTGTATAACAACCATCACATACTCAAGAGCTGTCATTTTAGAGATGAATTCGTTAAACTACAAAGAATAATTATTCTACATAATACATCGAAAGAACCGTAACCCTACATAGAAACAATATTCATTTAACCATAAACTAAACACTAATTTATGACTAGTTTTCTAGAATCTATAAAATCAAAACAAAAACTGAATGAATAACAACATAAAATCATTCGAAAATTATGACCATCTAACATATTCACCTGAAGAGGGAATAAATTTGTTGATCTCATTTATTACCATGATTCCACATTAGATACAAAGACTGTTAGTCTCATTTATTAGCATTACCCTGATTCCCCTTTTAAATACCAACAACCCTGATCTCATTTTTTGTAGGATCGTTTTGCGACCCAAACGAGTCGTTCAGAAGAGATTTATCAGTTTCAGATGCGGAAAATAAGAAACTGACGATGAAACAGCTTGTTTAACACTTTAATCCTCTTATATATTGATATAACAGCGTTTACAATCGAAAGAAAACCGGCAGCACCTCGGTATCTCTTTCTGGCAAATGTTACAAATGAAATGATAATTGGCCTATTTATACTAAACAGGTTTTGCTTGAAGACACTCTCAAGCGAAACCCTTTTAATCATTTCAAGAGAAAACTAAGATCTAATATTCTGTTCAAGCGAAAGCCTCATGACATCTTGGAATCAGTTTTGTCTTTTAGTGAAATGATGTCATTGATGATGTCATCTTGATGATGTCATCGTGACATCATGCTTGAACAACTTTGCAACCAACCCGAGACTCGATATAAGACTTAGTCGACAGATGACTGCACCAACAGACTCCCCCTCAGATGTTGACGAGTCTTAAGTGTCGAGTCTTCGCATCTTCAGTCTTTATCAGCCTTCTCGAACTCTTTGAAGTGTCTGACGCTGTAAGAATCCTCAAATCATCTCTCTTTTTCTTTTTATCACCAGCAAACTTCCCAAGAACAATCTTTACTTGAATGTCTTCAGACTCCCCCTTTCGATATGCTGGGATCGCAACCTGGCTTGTTGGAATCACAAAGTCTTCAGGTATCGGAACCCGACTCTCTATCATTTTGAAACCTGCACATCCTCTACCTCACAATAAATTTTCTGATAATAACTTGAAAAGCAAATTTTAAACTGATTCAACATTTATAGCCTCTGATGAACCACTTGCAAAAATATCATTTTCATTTCAAACACAACACACTCTCCCAAACCATTTGTTCATCATGTTTAGCACTCGGAATTTTGAAAATCAGCTCTTCAACACCAGTTGTCGAAAATCTTTTTGACTTTTTCAAAATTTAAGCTAAAACACACTGAAAATCTTTTTGGGATTTTTGAATAGAATGAAAATTAGTAAAGAAATATTTACACACAATATTTTTGTGAATTTGTGTAAGAGGATCATATCAGTTTATGAGACAAATCACCAACACCATTAAGCTTTAAGCATTTTAAGTTCTAAACGATTCACTTAGATTGTCAGTATACTGATCCACTTAAATTTTCACACAAAGTTCAACTGCTTCGAGATACGAGATTAATCTCTTAAGCACTTAAACTCAATCGCGTGTCCCACCTCAGAATATACTCCCGTATCCAGATCCCAATATTCAGTCTTACAGGTAATTATGACACAAATGATATCTGTAGGGGTTAATAAATTATGAAGAATCATGAGAGCTCAGGTCAGAACTACCGTTCAGCAGAGAGATCATGACTCAACTTGTGGGTGTGTCCCCTTTAGAGGATTTTTTTTTACAACAGCATTGCTAAGCAATTTTATTGTCTTATCATATATGCTGAGGGCGGCGCTTTTTCAAGCATTGCAGAAAGTATTATTCGAGGACTAGGTCAGAACCATCGTTCAGCAGAAAGTCCTGGAATAATATCCCAGACATCACTGAGTATAAAAACCTAGTATAACAGATTATGAGACCTTTCAAACGAGATTTCGGGGGTTACCCATATATCCGAGAGATGTTTCCCCACGATATAAGCAAGTTTGAAATTTAGGTTTATATCTTGTCACAATCTACTAAATGTGCAAAAACCTACTGGCACATCATCAGTGAGACCGTTTATCACTTTTAACTTTCCAATTCTTTAGCATGTTGTGATCGTCCACTGATGTACTATCATTTCCTCTTTTATACAACAAAACTCATTTTTGATTTTATCATGTTTTTGTCTTTTTCAAATTTTCAAATGTTTTTGGATTTTCTGAAAAAACTTACTCCCCCTAAAATGCAAACACATTTTAGGAAATTTGAAAATAAACAGTACAATAAAGTGACAACTGATATCAAATCGCATCTAATCGCCATTCACTTGGCATAAACCATCAGAACTCCCCCTGTCAACAAACTATTTTCTCATTTAGATTTCAAAACACTTAAGTTTATTTTAATCAAAATGATTTTTCCATAAAATAAGTTTGTTTTTACCACTTGTAGAGGCATGATTCATCATATTGTCTTTCAACCACTTGTAGAAAATCAAGTACAACTTAATATCCCTGATTTACCACTTGTACGAAAAACACAAACAAATACACAGAATAATGCTGATTCCTGATCCACGATTACCAACTTGGGATCTTCGGCAAGTCTACAGACTTACTGTTCATTGTATGTACCATCCCAGTCACAAACCAGGGATGGTTCAACCTTATCTTTCTTCGTCTTCTTCTCATAGAACTCTTTAACCCCTTTGACTTTTCGATCAATCATTTTACCAAAAATGTGTTTCACAGTGGGGTTAAAGGCCTTTTCAACATCAAAAAACTTTTTATCATCATAAAATTGGTTTGAAATCTCAACTTTACCAATTTTCTTTTTATAATTTTCAGTCCGAAGTGATGGAAAATTCTCATCATCCACAGTCAGAACTGATTTTTCTCCTTTTACCTCAACCTGTGGCTCATCTGATTTTGTGAAATCAGATTCATCGCCAGAAGATAGCTCCTCTGATTTTGACCTATCAGAATCATCGCTAGAACTACTTCCAGACTTCTTAACCACCCATTTTTGGTTTTCAGATTTAGCTCTTTTCTTGTAAAATCTGTTTGAACATTCACCAATTTCAAAAGTAGAATTTTTAAACAATTTTGTTCTATCAATTGGTGGTTCAAACTCAACCACTTTCTCTTTGAGTTTACGAGATACTCCCAGTTTTGATGGTATTGCCTTAGAACAATCTCTGGCAATATGTCCAACAATGTTGCATTGGAAACAGGTTCTCGTATCTTTCATCTGATCAGCAAATTTCATCTCTTCTTGCTTCTTCGCACGGAATTCTTTGTTCGATTGTCTCCATAATTCTTTCTTTTCTTCTTCTTCTTCTTCTGCTGATGTACCTGAAACAAATGTCATCTTTGCTTTAAAATCACGAACATATTTTTCATTTTTCTGTTGGAATAAATCCAAGACCTTTCTTTTTGAAATTACGGTTAGGGTTTGATTTCTTGTGAAAACCAGAACCAGAACTGTAACCTTTTTTCTTGTTTAATCTTTGTTGTACTCTTGAGGTGTAAGTTTTAGGTTTACCATTAAGATTTAAATCTTTTATTTCAGAAATGTTAATTTCTGTAAGTTTGAAAACCTTTTTGATCAATTCAGTTTTGACACCTCTTATTGGAAATTCCTCATCAGAATATAATTTGTCAGAATCATTCAAAGTATATGCAACTTTAAACGTTTCGTCATTCAAATTAGATTTTGATAACAGGAATTCTTTGTTATAAACCCTTTTAACTGAAGACTTTTGACTGTTGACTGTCGAACTCAAACTTTCAGAACCAGACTTTGACTCTGACTCTGACTTTGACTCTGAGTTTGACTCCAACTTTGACTCCTCAGTTTCATCTCTATCTAACACCTGATCGACAACTTTCTTTATTAACTCGGACTCATGATCAGTGTCAGATGATGTAAACACGACATCAATATTTTCTGGCAAATTGACTGACAACTCCGACTCCCACTTTAAATTTGTTGCCTTTTCGACTCTTTCCTGATTTGGATTCCTGGGCAAATATCCATTTTCTAACGGGGGTGGACATTTGTTATAACTGACATCTTGTTTCTTACCAGAATCCTTCTTGTCAGTCTTTTTCTTTATGTCACTCTTCTTCTTGTTCTTCTTTTCTGGAGTCTTTTCTTCATTCACTTTTTCAGCATTCTTTTCTTTGGTTACTTCATCCTCTTCAAATGCCTTCATGCCTTCAACAGTTGGATAAATCCTGTCAATGACATAAGAAGTACATGAGTAACTTTTCAACAAACGATTAACTCTTTCAGTTTCTATTCTTTGCAGTTCCAGTTTCTGTTCAAGCACAGCACACTTCTCAATGTAGTTGTTCACCACTTTTTGTTTCGTCATAAAAGCACCCTAAAGTGTCTTCATTGTTGTTGCTTGTTCTTCACTTGTTTGATTGTACTGATTCATAGCTTTATTCAGAACATCATAAGATTCCTTCAAACTATTCAAGTTATAGATCAGTGTACTGTTCTGCTTCTTCACAACTTCACAGTTTTCACACTTCTCTGGAATCTTTTTAGCATCAACTTTTTCATCAACCTTGAACTTTGGAACTTCAATCTTTACTTTCCTTTTGATCACTGGAATAGTCTCATCATCACTGCTTACCGGAGTCTTGACCTTTTTCTTCTTCTTTTTAACCTTTTCATCTTCACTATCACTTTCAGCAATCAATTTCATATCAGCATCAAATTTTCTTGCCCAATACTCAGTATCATCATCACTATCCTCTTCAATTCTAGCAACAAAAGCTGTGTAAGCTGTGGCTTGATCAGGAATATAGTTATCCCAAGTAAAATTCTCCCAGCTAAAACCCTCGGGTAGTTTTTCATCATCTTGATCTATTATCAAGGCACTACCATCAGCTCTCTTTGAAGAATCTTGATTAACCGCACAAGCTCTCTTTCCAGAATCTTCAATAATATGCATTCCATGTGCAGTTTGTGCTTGATTTTGATGTTGTTGAGATGGTTGTTGAGCAACTTGATGGTAGATTGCTTTTCGATAGTAATCATTGTTGTTGTTGAAAGGATTCTGAGCTCCACTCGCTTCGCGATTGGTGCATTCTCTCTTGAAGTGACCCTTCTTCCTGCAACGAAAACAAGTGACTTTAGATTTATCAAAACCTAAAGTAGAAACATTAGCTTCACATAGATCATCTCTTCCAGTGATTTGCTTGAATTTCTCAGCTCTCCTCAACACGCTGGCCAAGCACCATTTTATGTCCATTAGTTCCATCTCTTCAGCATCGATATGGTCGTAATCTTCCTTTGTCAACATTGGATTCCCGATTCGACCTGCAACAAAACTACCATAAGATTCAAGAACAGTTCCCAATAAAGACATATGGCTTTTTGCTAACTCTTCAGAATATTCCTGATCATTTTCAATGTTCAATACAATGTTGCATTGAAGCTTTTTGCCATTTCTTGTTGTTGAAACGTTCGGATCAAATGATGGAAATGATGAGAAACTCGTGTTGCTGTTTGATTCTTTTGATGAACTACCAGATGAATCTTTTGCATTAAAAGCAGTTTGGATTTTTGGTGACATGTTGGTGGATTTATCACTGATACCACCTTTGTAATAGAGACAAATGTCTTGTTCACCGTCAAAATCTTTCATTCGAATAATCTTTTGTTGTTCCATCTCTTGAGCTTCCAACTTCTCGATGAATTTACTGATTGTTAAACTGCTAAAACCTTTCTTGTTTCTGAGCATCATCAAATATGTACCCCAAGTCTCGTGTGGTAAAGCATCAGCAAGCTTCTCGATCAACTCTTCATTGTCTTTCTTAATACTCAATCTCTTCATATTAGCTAGCAAATTGCAGTATCTTTCTATTATCTCCCTTGTGCTTTCATTTTTCAACCCACGAAACAGATCGAACTCTTTCTTCAAAAGTGATTTCTTGTTTTTGATCATTTCATCACTGCCTTTAAACTTTGACTTTAACGCTTTCCAGATTGAATAAGATGTTCCATTATGTTGCAATAGAACCAAGATATCTTCTTTCACTGATTGTTGTAGAAGACTTAGCATCATTTTCTCATCTTTGTATTTCTTTCTAGCATCAGCACTTAGATCTTTAATAGGAAAAACCTCTTCATCATCATTCATCGGTCGAATGTATTTTGTCTCGACACATTCCCATGCATCAAGATAGTTAGCTTGCACCCAATTTTCGAAACGACCTTCCCAACCTTTATATTCTTCGATGTTCATTAGTTTGGGCGGTTTTTGACTCGTCCCTGTTTCGTTTTCCATCAACGTGTTCTGTGCAATACTGGTTGGGGTAACCGAGGTAGCGAATGCGTTGTAAAAATCTTCGTTCATTTTTCCGAATTTTCAAATGAGCTGTACCACTTTGTAAAAAATACCTGTCGAACAAACAAACAAACAAACAATCAGTTTAAACTGACAGAATATGTAAAAATTTGTCGATTGAATTGATCTAGGACTCGTGTCGAAGACTCTCAGACTGTGCGGACTGATATGACCCGGATGCAATTTGAACGACTTGACCCTTTGAGACCTTTGAACTATAAACCGTATAAAGCTTTCAAGTGAGTCGTTGACTTTAATACGCGACTTGACCACACAAAACGATGAAGTGACTTTGATTTCGTGCAAACAATTTTCAAACTGTGTGACCTGTAGAATTAATACAAACTGAACAAATGAACTTGCAAATGATTTTTTTATTAGGCTGATGACTTTCTTGGACTTTACTTAATTGCAAAATGGATCATTAATGATGTTGAAACTTGGGCCTAGACTTGGGCTATTCTCTCTAATCATAGGCTCAAAATGTGACTAACAACAACGCATGAATTGATGAAAGTTGTTCACATGTACTGCTGACACAAATCCACTTTAATTAGATGATTGGACCGAACAATGCTTGTAAATCCATATAATTGGGCCGCTGAAATGAATCAATATCTTGATCACATGAACAAACTGACTAAGTCTTGTGGCAATTTCTTGTCCCGATGTACTGACACATGTACTGACACCTTTGAATTCAATGCTATTTCACATGATATTGTTTAATGATTCACACTTTGATAAGATCACATTCACAGGGGTTTTTTTTATTAAATTTGCCGACAACTATTTATACCAAATCAAAACACGTATCACATGCAATTTCTTGAACCAAACAATCATGTAACCGACTCGTGATTTTAGTCCCAACAAACTGACAACCTCGATAAATGTTACATATGGCCGACACCCTCGATAAAAGTATTGCACAACACAATGTTTTTTCACATGAATCCTCTCCAATTTTCACGATTTTTTAAAACAAATGGCCGACAGTCTTTACTTTTCTCATGCAAACTGACCAACTTGTGATTTCAATTTCCGACTTACTGTAACTTTGTTTAATGTGTCACACAATACACTATGCACTATTTAATAACTTTCAAGCAGTGTGTCAGTTTCAAGCGAAAGCCACTCAAGTGAGACCTGAACTTTTCAAGCGAAAGACCCGGTTTCGCTTCAAACTTTCACCTTTTTCAAGCGAAAGCCTAGATGATGTCATCAAATGTCAAACGAATTCAAGCGAGCAGATGAATATAACCATTTTTTAGGTTGATTTTAGTGCTGAAACTTTCCAGGATTCATTTAAACATGATTACGCACAATATGTGAAAATTTGAGCCGTTTTTACGGTGAAAAAATTTCAAATTTGTAAAAGAATGGTGTAGAAATCAGAAAAAGTGACAAAAACAAGCTGTTTTTGCAAGATCTCTTCATCCTGAGCTCTGATACCACTTGTAGGATCGTTTTGCGACCCGAATGAGTCGTTCAGAAGAGATTTATCAGTTTCAGATGCGGAAAATAAGAAACTGACGATGAAACAGCTTGTTTAACACTTTAATCCTCTTATATATTGATATAACAGCGTTTACAATCGAAAGAAAACCGGCAGCACCTCGGTATCTCTTTGTGGCAAATGTTACAAATGAAATGATAATTGGCCTATTTATACTAAACAGGTTTCGCTTGAAGACACTCTCAAGCGAAACCCTTTTAATCATTTCAAGAGAAAACTAAGATCTAATATTCTGTTCAAGCGAAAGCCTCATGACATCTTGGAATCAGTTTTGTCTTTTAGTGAAATGATGTCATTGATGATGTCATCTTGATGATGTCATCATGACATCATGCTTGAACAACTTTGCAACGAACCCGAGACTCGATATAAGACTTAGTCGACAGATGACTGCACCAACATTTTTTAAGATCATTCCACAGTAAATATAAACAATAATTTGAATTCATGATTGAACATGTAAACCACCACCACTTACTCCAACTCTTGAATATCGCTTTTCATACTGTTAGTTTCTTTTCAAGGCCGGCAAACGAATTCAAGACTTCCACACCAAATAACAAATCCAGCAAGATCTACCTGACAAAAAGAAAAAAATCAAAGAATATACATCCTCAATAAATTACCGTACAAAACTCAGGAACATTTATATTACAAACCTACAAAGCATAGAATCAGGAATTCACACATATACTTGTATTTTTAAACACAACAGACATTACCTTTTCATTAATGAAGTTGAGATCCATTTTATAACCTTGATTCCATTTTCGGAAGATCCTCGCTCTCATGTGCCGAAAATCTTTCCCAGGAACATTTATAATAGAAACCTATAAAGCATAGAAACAGGAATTCACATATATATGTTGATACATATTATGTGGACGCGACTTGGTTCGGTTCAACTCGGTTCGGCTCGACCCGGTTAGCTTTGGCTCAAGCCCGACGTCACGACATTCCTCCGTCGTGCGTCCCAGAGTTCGACACGCGGAGCACGGAGCGCCGCGGCCTTTCCAGCTGCCACATCATCATGACATCATCATGATGATGTCATCATGATGTCATGATGTTGACTATCTTGGCTAAACTTCAAAGATTTGAAACATATGTTGAAGATATGAAACCGTATGCAACTTTGGGCTTTGACCAACGTTAAGATGGGCCAAACCCCATGCCAAGCCCAATCGCACAAGCAACATATATATATATATATATACCGAAATCACTTGTGATTTCGGTAGACACACAAGAGAGAAGGCAGTGGACAAGAGAAGACCCAGATCGCACAAGGAAGAACCCGAGAGAAATATTGAGAGTTTGCAAAGATTGTTTTGTAAACATTGATTTGTAACCGTCTTTCAAGTATTAATACATTGGTGTTAATCGTTGAGTCTCGGTGTCCTTTTCCTGTTCTTGTCCATCTTCTCTCGATCTCGGTTTGCATCTCCGGTTGGATTCCGCACAACTGGGCGTGTTTGACATCAAGGATTAGGCGACTAGATCCTCCCCTAGCCGGACCTACAAGTGGTATCAGAGCCTTGGCTCTTCTCCTTGTTAAAACCGAGGTGTTCTTGGGTTGTTTTTCGGGTTTATAAAGTTTACATTTTCTGGAAAAACATATTTAAATGGATTAAATCTTGTTGTTTTGCTTTGTGTTTTCATAAAAACCTTGCTATTTCTCATGTTCACATGTTAGTTATTGGTTTTTATTAAACATTTTTAGCAAAATCGTGTGTTCGGAAAGTTTCAGTTTACCGGAAAATTCATCTAGTTCATAGTGTTCTTCATAATCTTCAAGTGTTCTTCATAAAAACCACTTTTTGATCTTTGAAGATTAGTTGTGAAAGTTGTTTGTATTTTGATTATAATATAGTACAAGACATCAATTGGTTGGTATTTTGGAAATGGTGAGCCGAAAGTGGATTGACAAAAGCAAAAGCAACTTTGTGTCAGAGCATGGAAAGTCAATTAGATAATCACATTAGCTGGGATCGTACAAGTGTCCAGTCGCACAAGATTTTTGATCAGTCGCACAACATTAATTCAGTCGTACAAGACATTTCAATCACACAAGGATTGAATCGCACAATACATCCCAATCACACAAGATATTGGATCGCACAAGACAAGCTACCCGCACAAGAATTGAGACGCACAAGACTTGTTTTGTCGCACAACAAGAATCAGTTCTTATCAACGAAATCCCTCATCAACACTCTGGGCCGAAAACCACATCTGGGCCGAAATTACTTCTTGGCCCAAATTAATTCTGGCCGAAAACCTTTCTTGCATCAATCATCCTTATTGCCGAAAACCAAATTTCTGGGCCGAAATCACCCATCTTTATTGTTATTGTATTTTAGAAATCATTTTTTTAAAAAACATTGGGCTTCAAAATCTCAACTGTTCGTGACAATACCAACTCTTCGTGGGCTTCACCTTGGGCCATTAACCTCTTCAAGTTTTCATTAAAATATTGGGTCTTGTCATCAAATATTTTTGTGGGCTTATATTTTATTTATAGATAGTTCACAGTTTGGTGTTAGGTTGATTATTTTCAGTTCATCATGAGTACACACCTTTGGGGGTCAAGCATTTTAGGATCTCAATCATCAAATGATCCTTCTCATCAAAGTACACCGAAAATGACAACATATATGTATGGTCATTGGATACCGGCTCCAAATACGAGCAAGGGTTTGTCTCCTTCGTGGGCCGAATCTCCCGCACCTACTTCTGCAATCTCACATGCTCCAATTAATCCTGAAATGTATTATGGAACTCCTAGTACTCCTGCAAGACCAATCTCACATGCTCCTCACATGCTCCAATTAATCCTGAAATGTATTATGGAACTCCTAGTACTCCTGCAAGACCAATCTCACATGCTCCACTTCAAACGGCGTTTGTCACAAGCACAAATTTGTATGGCACTCCGATACAAGTTCCAGTAAAGCCAGCTCCAACAACAGACTTGTATGGAAATCCTCTACAACCAGCTCCACAACAGCAAGTCTATCGGCCATCTACTGTAACCGCTTGTTTTGCTGAGGTTGTCAAGGATCTTAAACACGCCAGTGGTGGAGAATCTTTCACCAATGGTGATGAATCTTCTGAAGATGAAGACAGTTCTGGTTACAGTAGAAGCTCGGATGAAGAATCCTCGACTTCAGGTGATGATCATTTGGATGACACGTCAAGTGTGTCAGTCGATGCAGATGTTGATGAGCTATTAGGAGAAGCTGCATCAAGGAATGATAGAAGATCTATTCTGGAGGATCAAGCTGTTTATTCTTCTTCTTCTCTCCATTCAGCCGTTATGGCTAATGTTGACAGTTCGTCCAGTCAGGTATGTGTCGATGAACCCACTGCTGTTAATTGTGATAATTGTGCTAGCTTAAGTGTTAAATGTGCTGATTTAGATGCTAATATGTCTGAGTTGCAAAGCAAACATGATGCTTTAAACGCTAACTTGTTTGACTTGCAAAACAAACATGTTTCTTTAAATGATAAGTGGTGTGATTTGCAAAGCAAGCACGAGGCTTTGCAAGACAAGTATGATGTGACATTCATCCACAACCAAAAGTTGACCGTGGATCTTTCTAAGTGCACAGAAGCCAATATGTTTTATGAAAACCATGAAAAGGAATTTAAAACGATGATTGAAACTTTAAGAAAAGGTAAAACCGAACTGACAAAAATGGTTTCCAGAAAACAAACTGACATAAATGTGTATATCACTCGTCTCGAGATAATGCAAAAAGAAATGGCTTGTGTCAAAACTGAAAGTGAGGCGATCCGACTCAAGTTAGACAGCTATTTAAGCTCTAGCTATGTGTTGGATCACATCATTGATGTTCAGAAAGAGAAACGGGATGTCACATGCATTGGATATAAGAAATGTCCACCACCCGTGAGAAACAATTATGATTCCATGCCTGATGAGGAATATAGGACTCACTTTGAACCATCTGTTCCTTTAGACATTGAGGAATTTGCAACTGGACTTGGATACAAACCGGAAGTATTGTCAGATTTGGATGTGTCAGCAGATACATGTGTGTCTTCTGCTGAACAGAATCAGGATCCTCCAGTTGCGATTCTTCTGATGATGAATCTGATGATACTGACTCAGCAAAGTCTGATGCGGTGATCAAAGAAGAGGACATACCTCTTGAGAATCACATTATTTGTGATCCACCTGCAAAACCGTCTGGGACTGCTACAGCCAAGTCTGTTGAATCCTCATCTGGAAGCTGTGAAAGCGTGAACTTGCTTTACACGTTGATTGGATCTGATAAAATATATTCAGTCAAGGATTTCCCCATCAAAAATGTCAATCAATCTTTGATTGATAAAGTTTTCGAAGATTCTACCAGTAAGTTTTTGGGAAAGTCGAGCCAAGGAGTTGTAGTAACTCAGTGTGCTCCTATCCCAAAATCCGATGTTAGAAAGAAATATGGGAATCAAAAATTGCAAAAACAAAACAATCAACGAAAGCAAAATCACGCTGCCCAAGGAAATGAAAAAGGCAAAGAGAGCCAAAACAAGAAAAAGGTTCGGAAGATAAACTTCGTGAAATCCAGAGGGACTGATAAAATTGAAACTTTCGAAAACAAATCCAACACGGATTTTGTTAAACAAAGTAAAATTTTGAAAAGAAACAGTCAAAACAATTACACACAACATACAAACGGTTGTGATGTAGGACCAAGTACCTCAAGATCACGAAGCTCATCATCAAGCTCCTACAGTTATCATACTCCGAGGTTTGTTGAGCGGAGATCATGTTTTGAATGCGGTGAGTACGGGCACATTGTCAGAAATTGTCCTTATCTCACGAAAGGAAAGGCAAAAGTTGATGCCCCCCATGGTAACAATTACCATAAAAGATCTGTTTCACCAAAACAGGACCCTCGTCTTGTTAAACAACGGGAAATGAAACAGAAAAAGAAACAACGATAAGAAGTTGAAAAGGTTTTAAAACCGGAGGTTGTCCAAACAAAATCTGTTGAATCAAATGTTAAAAATGAAAAACAAAAACAGTTTTGGATACCAAAATCGGAAAATGTTTGAGGGGGAGCTAAATCAATTCCGAATCATCGGGAAATGGATGTCACAATTCTCGATGATGACGGACGACCCAAGTCTGTGAAGGCTTGGGTCCCCCTCTCCAACTAATCTCTGAATGAGTGTGCAGGATGTTCCAGGAGGAAGTATTGATAGTCTTAGGATAGTTGATAGGGGAGCGTCCATGCACAAGATCAGCGACATAAGGCTCCAAAATATTGTTACATCTAGGAGAATATATTGTTGCCTTTGATGGAGAGAGGAGAAAAGAAGACAAAAATGTCTGATGAAGGAAAAAGGAATGAAGTTGAAAAATTCGACCAGTTGAAAAATGTGCCAAAATTAGGTTGTTATGGTTTTTGATCGGGTCAACATGATAGATTCAAATGAAAAGTACGCGCCTGCAGCACGTCTGAAGCTTTTCGAAGATTCATGGATTTTTCTTCCACAAGAAGTTCAAAGTCCACAAGATGAACGTGTAGGGTACTTTTCTCCACGGTGTGATTGAAGAGAATATGTTTGTTGATCAAACCAAACCGGGTGTGCGGATGCCTTGGCATGGATTGAACAACCGCACACTACTTCTGAAAGAGAAAGACAAAGACCTTCGCTGGTGCAATTTGGAAGACCAGCCGGACCCAGAGGTTTATGATCTTGTTGCTGTCAGGAGATTTCTCAGTAGCTACAAAGAATGGACTTTGAAGTCCACACCGGGTGGATATCCAGTTTGGGAGAGCACTCAGATTCCTGGCAATGCACGAAGCAGTTGCAGGATACAGTTCTAAATTTCTAATCTCTCCTATACTTGTCGATATTTAAGCTACTTTATAAATTATTATATTCTCATACATCACTCTTTGACCAGACACATTGAACTCGGATATCACCTCACACGTGATTGTTTCACTATGAAACTCGTCAATGTTGTCATGGTCCACACCGATGACCAACGTGCCGACCTTTTTACCAAAACATATGACAAATCAAGATTTGACTTTTTATTATTGGTAAACGGCATTAAGGTCAAGCAAGAGTAAAACCAACATCGGAAAATCATTTTTGTAAATATCTTTGTGTCTTTTAAATTTTAGCTTAGTTTGTTGATTTTAGGGGGAGTAAATCCAAATTTGAAAATCCAAAAACATCGAAAAATTTCAAAAACACAAAAACAATAGAAAAACAAAAATGAGTTTCCTGGCGAGCAAAAGAGAAAATGATAGTACATCAGTGGTCTGTCTAAGCCTCTTTAAACCTTAAATGAAAAATGATAAGCAGCTCTATATAAGATGTATCGGTAGGCTCACAATCATTTTAAAGTGTGCAGGGTGATATAAACTTAAATCGACTAAAGACCAGGTGGGAACCATTCATTGGCATATGGTCTTAGTACCGAAATTTCGTTTGAGAGATTGCCGAGGTTCTGAGATATTCGGTCTTTATGCTGCTTATCATCTGGGTATCATGGTTGTATCTTTTTCCGAAATATAACGGGGACGCAAGTCTAGATCTTCCATGATACCATACATACGTGTACATATTGCATTCGACCTCAATAAGTGATAAACAATCACATGTCCCTCAAATAAGTGATAATATATCACATTTATCCGGGAGTCAAGTTCGTCTCTCTGCTGTACGAAAGTACTGACCTGTTCACGGACTTGCTCCTGTGCCCTCATGCATCGAAAATCAAGTTCCTCATCAATAAGTGATTCTATCACATAGGGCTTGTTGTCTATCAAAATAAGTGAGTTTCTCACATCATATACGGCCAAACAGATGATAATCGGTATACTCACCAGTAAGATGAACCCTCGTGCATACCTCGATACGGGAATGTGTCGTGATGTGGATGAACACCGGTCGGTAAGTATAAATCATACCTTAATGTATCCCCTCGCCATGATTACATCTGATAAGTTGAGCTTATGTGGATAACAATACCGATAATTGTTATAGGATGCTTATCTAAATGTTAACTAAAAGAACAACAAGAGCGTTTTGACGTGACCGTACACTGATATGATTCTCTTACCCTCGAAACTCGCAAAAAGATTGTCTGTAAATATTTATTTAATGCTTTCAGTTTCTGCATCTCTGTATATATTTATTTACTGCTTTCTGTCTTAACGTTTGAAATATTCAAAAATTCCAAAAAACAATTTAGGTGTGTTTTAATATAAACTTTCTAAAAGCCAAAAAGATTTTATTTCTATCTTATTTTCGATTGTACGATGTTGGATCTCGAGTCTTCGTTGCCTGAAACCAGATTGAAAACCAAAATCGACTAAATCTTCATAAATGGTCAGAATTTGCAAGTTTTGAAAGTGAAAAACTAAAATTGATAAATTTGTTAGACTTCCAAACTGTCGGACGGTAGTTGATTGAAAAATGGTCATATGTGTGTCGTTTGTTTATGATTAACTATATTCCAAGCAGTTGTTCTCATTACGCGTTTAGATTTCTTGCATGTGCAGATTCTAAAGGCAAGGAGAACATGGTAGATGACAAGCTTCGGAATGAAGACACGACGTGAAGGCACTCAAGAGATAAAGATGATCGAGTTGCCGCTGACCATCACCAACACCACAAGGATCTCAAGCATTGAAGTCAAAAGATTCACAAGCATAATCAAAGGGGGAGTTTATTGACACACTACCTAAATGAAAAGGGAGTTTGTTGATACACTTTCTACTTACTACACGTGAAGACTTTGAAGATCCTCCGACGTGGAAGACATGGAAGTTGAACCTCACGAGTAGCGTCCAAGGGGGAGTTTGTTGATACATATTATGTGGACGCGACTTGGTTCGGTTCAACTCGGTTCGGCTCGACCCGGTTAGCTTCGGCTCAAGCCCGACGTCACGACATTCCTCCGTCGTGCGTCCCAGAGTTCGACACGCGGAGCACGGAGAGCCGCGGCCTTTCCCGCTGCCACATCATCATGACATCATCATGATGATGTCATCATGTTGACTATCTTGGCTAAACTTCAAAGATTTGAAACATGCTGAATTCTTGTACGTGCATGCTCTACCATTTGCATGTTGGGCTTCTACTCACATGGGCCGAATACAAAGCCCAATCGCACAAACTCATTTATAACCAAAATCAGGGGATTTCGGTGGGAGTGAGGAGCGGACAAGGACACAAGGCAGAAACAAGTGTGAGAGCAAAAACACACACACACGAGAGAGCTTTGAGAGTTTACAGAATATATTTGTAAACATTGCATTGTAACAGACCTTTCATACGTATTAATACAGAGGTGTTAATCGGTGAATCTCGTGTGTCGTTTTCTTGCGTGTTCTATCTCGGTTTGCCATCTCCGGTTGGATTCCGCACAACCGGGTTGGTTTGTACACGAGGATTAGGCGACTAGATCCTCCCCTAGCCGGACCTTCAATATACATCCATAGAATCCTTTATACACGAACGGAATAACATAAATACACCATACCTGCTCATCAATGAAGATGAGATCCATTCTATAACATTGATTCCATTTTCGGATGATCCTTGGTCTCATGTGCCACAAATCTTTCCCAGGATTCAAATCCTTAACTGAACTAAAATTGTTAATCTCAACTAACGCTGCCTTCTAATTCGAAAATCAGAATGAATTCAAATTTCAAAATACAAAAGCAGAGAACAGGAGAGTGCAAATATGAAGAGTGAAATGAGAAAAAAACCTTTATATAAGAAGATGATTGACAGAAGTGAATGAGTGACATGCATTAATTGCAAATTACGTATTCTCAGACATTTTGAATTTGAAATTACGGGCAACTAAACATCTGCTGAGGTATAGCATCATATGAACCTTCAACCGCTGTTGCTTTTAAACTATGGATGGATATGAGCAGAGGTTTTTGGAGGCAGGCTTTTAGATAGATTTTAAAATGATTTTATATATTAAGCTTTATGATGCAGTAATAACATAAGAAAAACATTATTGGACAATCTCTCTGACTGATACATCAGCTTTTCTTATGTCACTCAAATTTGTTGTTTTATAAAAAGTATAGATATTTTACGAATGAAACATTTTCTATCTCCCGACCTACTACCACTCAAAACCAATCAGAACCCTTCCTTATAATAATTTTATATTTTGATATAATAATCTCCTGCTACTGAAATCAATAACTGTTCATACGCTTTCTCTTCTTCTCCTTCTTCTCCAACGATCAATCTACGTTACTTGCGGCCGTACATGACTAGGGTTTATGCTCACTCAATTCGCAATTACACCTCAATAATATCTTTCAGGTATCTTTTCCAGTTGATGATCATATGCTTTCTGCAAATTGTTCGATCGAGCTTGATTTCTGTTTTGTTGCTTCATTTGGTAAATTAGGGTTTGTTCTTTCGTTACAGTAGTTGAAAAACGTCAACTGTGTGTCGTTCTATCCGAGAAATAATCCGCATTTAGGTTTTGATTATAGTTTTTATGAATGAAATGATGAGAAACATAACTGGCGTATGAACCGAAGATGTTATTTTAAATGCGATTTCGATACGTGTTTTATAAAAAAAAATGTAACGCTAAATTTGCATTTGACTTAAGTTTGAACACATGTTATGTATTTTAGTGATCCATGACTGATGATGACTCTAAATAATGAATCATCAGAGTATCCAGCATGTGACTGTTCATATATTTATTTTTCACAATATTATTTGACCATTTGAGTGTATAGTGTTTATGATATCAAACAGAAGTTTTCAGAGAAATGCGAGACCTCTTAGAGGACTAAGGTTGTGTACTTATATTTAGGAAGGGCTAGACTATAGAAACATCGCTGACACACTATCCAAACACCACTGGCGCGTCATATGGGGCCGTATGATGTCAAATGATAAGCGAAAAATTGTTATATGAGTCGTGTGAGGGTCCGTGTGAGGTGGTGTTTGTGAAATTATATGACTTGTATGATGTGTTTGCGTGACACAAAAATGACTGGTGTGACCAATGACAAAGTCATATGGCTTGATTTTTGCTTTTTTTCCCTTCATTTTGGTAATTTAGGGTTTGTTCCTTTATATCCACATTCTGGAATCTATTATAGTTTCTAAGAATGAAATGATGAGAAACAGAACTAGCGTATCTTTAAATGCAAAATTGATACATGTTTTACATAAAAAAGTAACGCTAAATTTGCATATCATTTAAGTTTTACTTATTTAACACTTGTCATGTATGTTAGTGATCCATGACTCTAAATTCTGAATCATCACAGTATCTGTTCATATATTAAAATTCACAATATTCGAGTATTTAGTGTTTATGGTATGGAACAGAAGTTTTCAGGGAAATGTGAGACTTCGGCTATGAGAGGCTTGAGATCCGCTGGTCTATGTATTTTTGGCACTTAAGGTTGAGTAATTATTACATGTGTCGTACGAGGGCCTGTGTGAGGTGGTATTTGTCAAATAACAGCTCATATAATGTGATTGACCGACACAGAAGTGACTGGCATGACCATTGACAAAGTCATATGGCCCTTATGATCATTTTTCACCGTATGATGTGATAGGCAAGTTGGTGTACATATAGCATCACCAATTAGGAATTAGGATATCCGATATTTTCATTTTACCTTAATTACACCCCCTTTATGTCTCAACATGCATTTAATTAACATCTTCATATTGTCTTGTGTATGTTTTCTGAGTAGATGGATATCAGTCTGGTGAAGAGTCCGAGTTTAGTGATTCGGAGATTACTGAATACAAAGATAAGCCATACGAGCAACTGAGGAATGGAACGCCCAAAGTTAAGTATCCCGGTGGCATTTTTAATTGCCCTTTTTGTGCTGGCAAGAAAAAACAGAATTTCAAATACAAAGACTTGCATCAACATGCTTCTGGAGTAAGCAAAGGCTCTTCAAACAGAAGTGCAAAGCAAAAGGCGAACCATCTTGCTCTAAAATTGTACTTTAGAAAATGAACTGGCAGATGAGGCTGAAAAGCCGCTGAAAGTAGCAGCGCCAATCACTGAAGAAAACGAATTGTTTTGCTGGCCTTGGACTGGAATTCTGGTCAACATAGTCAAAGAATCAGACGGTGCGAATGATTTTGAGAACACTGAATATTGGATCAAGAGATTCTCAAAATACAAGCCTGAAGAGGTTGAGCTGTTATGGGATGCTGAAAAGAGAACCGCAAAAGCGTTTGTGACGTTCAACAACAGTTTGATTGGTTTGAAAAATGGTATGGAGTTTGAGAAAGCTTTTGGAGCTGAAAATCTGTCTGGTTCAAGTACTCCCTCCGTCCCATTAAATGTGTCTTATTTTGAATTTTCAAAGTCTTTATTTATAAACTTTGACTTTAATTATATATTTTTTGTGTTATATAAAACTTGATGAAAATTAACCCGATAAAAACACTTGTAAAACACACTCAAATCATATAACTTTCATCAAGTATTATCTAACACAAACAAAATTATTTAAGGTCAAAGTTTATAAATAAAGACTTTGAAAATTCAAAATAAGACACTTTTAATGGGACGGAGGTAGTAGTATTTATGCATGGCTAGCTCGTGCAAATGATTTTGAATCACAAGGGCCAATAGGAGACTACCTTTGCATGAACAGGGATCTGAAGACGGTATCGGAAGTTGAGCAAGAAGTTGCAAAAACCAGAAAACGACCAGTGATTTAATTAGCGACTGAGATCGACATGAGGAATGAAAATCTTGATGAGTTGCAAAGTTTCTCTGTCATTTTTGCATAAACAAAATTTTGGCCTGAGTGCCATGTCAGAAAATTACTACATGGTCAAATTACTACACATCATCATGTTTGAGATCTTTCTACCAATATTTTTAACACTTTTGAGGGTATTTTTGAAAGAATATAAACATGGTTACCCAACACAGAAATTAGATAAAACAACGTTACCTTTTTATGCAATAGTCCTGTTAAATGAATACCTATTTGTGTGGAGTTCCATTTTTACAAGGTTGAGGTTTTGCTAACATGGAAGTATTGTTCTTCTTCAGAGAGAAGAAAACTGCAGGTCCTTGAACAAGAGCGTGTCAATGCATTATTAGATGAACGAGAAAGGGCCCATGCTGAGGTGGACAAACTAAGGAAAGAACATGAATTTCGGAGCAAAGAAGTTAGTAAGAAAGTAGCCCGAACAGAACGTGAGAAACAAAGATTAGATGAGGAGAAAAGAAAGGTGATTATTATACACAAACACCATATACACACACACACACACTCACATATAAAATTTACAATTATGATTTACTACTTATATCACAGAGAGAGAAGGAGGAGGCGTTGAAGATAGTACTTGAGTTAGAGAGACAGCTAGATGCCAAACAGAAACTATAGATGGAAATTGTGGAATTAAAATGGAAAGTGAAGGTGATAAAACTTATGGCCGATGAAGATGATACCGCGGTTCAGGGGCAGATAAAAAAGTTGAAAGATGAGCTCGAAGCAAAGGTAGAGGAAATGGGTGATTTGGAGGATATGAATCAAACTCTTGTGGTTAAGGAACGCGAAAGCAACGATGAGTTGCAAGAAGCATGCAAAGAGTTGATTAAGGTGTTTAAGGGCATGAAGGGTATGTTTAGTGGACATACTAATATAGGGGTGAAGAGGATGGGAGAAATCGATTCGAAACCCTTCCTCGATGCCTGCAAGTTGAAGTATGGTTCTGAAGCAGCTCAAATCAAGGCCTCTGAGTTATGCTCTATGTGGCAAGAGGAACTGAAAAATCCAGCGTGGCGTCCGGTAAACATTGTTGCCATAGATGGTGCACATAAGGTATGCTTCTTGGAACTTTATAAATACAGTTTAAGTCTATATGCCTGTGTAAAAGTTTTAAGAGTAAAGTCTTGTGCACAATGCAGGAAGTAATTAATGAAAATGATAAAAAGCTAAAATCTCTCAAGTCTCAAGGCAGAATGGGGTATTGGAATCTTTGATGCAGTGGTTGCTGCATTTATGGAACTGAATGAATACAACCCCAGTGGTAGATATGAAGTTAACGAACTTTAGAACTTTAAAGACAATAAAAAAGCTACGTTAAAGGAGGTTATTAGCTATATCCTCAAGAATTTGAAGAGCCTTAAGCGCAAAAGAGGCCACGGTTCGTATTTTTTATCCATTTTGCAATCATGTTTGTATTACATGTCCAAATCTTTCTTCTTTTCTTTTTTGAAATTTTTTAACACCTATTCTACATTTCTCAAATCAACCTGCATGCATCTACTTAAAATGGGTCGATTCGTGTTGTGTTTTATCCCAGCCGGCCCAAATCCGAAGAGAGAGCTTTAATGTATACAAAAAGTCAAAAGATATTGACACTCATCACTGCAAAAAGTCAAAAGAAATCACAGATATGGGTTTGTGTCAACCCAACCTAACCCATTTGATTCGGCCATACTAAAATTGACCTGTTTTTGACGCGTTACCTAGCCATCTTGCCACATATGGTGTATTGGACTATCCAAAACAAGTGGGCTTGTTTGGTTGTTAATGGGTCAAAATGGGTTCATATCAAACGGATAACTTTCATGTGTGGGTCAAAGCAGGTTAGGTCTGGTTGTTTTTTAATCCAATTTCATAATGGTTTGGAATGTTATATAAATTTGAGTATTTAACTTAGACGTTAGACGACCTTTGCCCTGCCTAACCCATTCTACATGTTATGGAATAAAAAACCATCTCAAATGACTCGTTTTCAATTTTCATATAAATGGATTGAAATGGCCACATGATGTTTCTAACTGTGAGATTTTTGTTCTTTGGTACAGATAACTGAGCTGGCGGTTGCACAATAGCAATCATAAAGTAGTACATCCTTCTTTTCCTTCTGAACTAGTTTTTGGGCCTTTGGGCAACCAGCAATCACTCTATCATGGCCACTTGTCTAATCTGCCCATTTTTTGCCCCTTAATGGCAATAGAACTTGCTTAAACTAGCTGCTTTATATACTCTAATACACAACCAATAGTATAGGAAAGCGCTGGTATATGTCATCTCAGCACAAAAATACCTCCTTTTTGCTTCAACCTAGCTAGAAATTTAAAGTTCTATAAACTTGTTGCATTGGTGTGCCATGGTTTAAAGACCAGAGTGGACCATAATTGGAAACTTGAAAATTTGGGAGCCACTGAGCCAACAACCAACCATCGGGTTGGTGTAAGATTGGAACCAAACCAGGGCTCAAACTTTTCGGGTAGTCATTAAAGTCTAATTTCATACCTAAATTTCCATTTTGTTTAAATATATGAAAAATATCTGGTTCTAGACTGGACTAGTAACAGAAATTATTTTTTTCTTCAAATTATGGACCTTTGATCTTTTCCGGGACTAATAACCGAGACTGAACAGGACATATCCGATCCTGATTTATCATTGTCACTAGACCATTACATATGGGCTATGGCCTAGCCAATTTTTAAAAAATAAAGCATAATTACAAAAACAAAGTAGATACAAATACACAGTAAAAAAAGTGGTTCATGTATACATTTAAGATATCTTTAATAATACATAAATTAGAAACACCTGATATTTTCATGTATTCTATAATGTAAAAACTAAAAAACTTTACAATAACTTAGTGCTAGCGGAATTCTTGCATGAATTCATTTGGTATCTGTTTGGTTCATTACACTATCAAATACATATAGCGTATTGAGCCAGTCTCTACATACTCGTTACAAAATTTCTCCTAATATATGCAAAACATGCCTAGTGCACTCATTTTTATATTAAACTTTAATTCTAAATGATACAAAGAGAAAAAAAGTTATTGAGGCAACTCGGTTTTCCACATCAAAACGTAAATAAACACATTGTGACGGTAAATTCTAAAATTATGACAAAAAGTATGTCTTATTTTAAAAAAAATCGTAATTTAAAATTGTGTAAAACCGTGACCTTTCCAAGATTATTACAAATTGTTAAAATCTAATACTAATAAAAAAATATACATAATGCCATATGGCATTCTCTACTAAAACAAGAGCCTACTTAATGCCACATCATTATCCCCTTCAATTCACTATTATTATTATTAATTAATTAATTAATACAAAATAATAAAAATTTCTTAACAACTTAATACTAATAAATATTTTATTGTTTACTTAGATATTGACTTATCTAAACTATATAGTTAGTTATGAGTAATAATTCTACTTATAATAAACAATTACAAATAATGTCAATGTGACAACACCTTCTTATTATTTAAAATGATTCTTTTACTATATGTTTAAAAATCTATCAAATAAATTATTATTTTATATTATAATAATACAAAAGGTAAAGAATAGGTTAATCTATATTTGAAAACCGGTTTACTTCCATGCTTTGAAAACACTTTTAATGTTATTAGACCCATGTAATAAACGAGTTTAAGGATAAAATATCTTCATAATAATTTTGATGCAAGTCTACACTCACCGGTGTCCTAAATGGAGTTATATATTTAGGCTTGCCAAACCATTGATAATTAACAAAGGTCAGTGTTACGTTATCAAAAAATATTGATTGAAAGAATGGTTTAAGTAATGGAACTCAACTACAGGTCCTATTACTGGGTGATCATGTTATTGAGGCACTCATATTATCCGGAAGTAATACTAGCACTTGAACGTTTATCCCTAGATTTCGTTTAATACCGCCAAATAGAATGATTCCGTTTATATTGAAAAGAGAGAGTTGCCTCCCACCCTATGTTTTGCCATGAATCCATGATGATAAATAAAAGTATAGGACAATTTCTATGTAAAGTTTGTTTGTTTCTAAAAGAATTGGTTTTTACACATAACCAACTGTTGTATCGTCTATGGTAAAAAAATTCACTTATGTAAATTTATGAAGAGAATATAAAATTAAAAAATTTACAAATTTATATCCTTAAACTCGTGTAGTACACGGGTCTAATAATCTAGTATGGTAACATTTGCTTAAAAGCAAATTAAAAAGTCATAATCTAATATAACTATTTACATATAAATGATTATATGTTAATTTAAATTTAGAGTAAACTGCAATTTTACCTACTGAAGATATAGCCCATTGGCACCCTTACCCCTTACCACGAAATTTTTGTTGTCTAACCCCCCAACGAAGGCGAAACACTGCAATCTTACCCCCTGGCACCTAACTCTATCAAGTCAACGTTTGTTTAACTGTTAATAATGTGTGAAAAGTCGTTTTTGCCCATATCTTATTAAAAAATCAAGAATCAACCAAATTCATTACCAATATTTACAAATACATTACATCAAGTTCATCATCATCGGTTCATTCTTCATTCCAATATTTACAAACCATTCCTAGATTCATACTCTCAAAACAAACAACTCAAATCTACTAGCAAATGAAAAACAAATTGATATGTATCAAAAGCTATTCACAGTAGAAATTCAATATCTCAAAAACAAGAGACCTTTCAGATATGTATAAACCCCTCTCTCTCTCTCTCTCTAAAACCACCGCCATTATCAACTCCATCAGTCACCACCACCTTCCCCCTTTTGACCACCAACACCGTCAACTGCACCACAACTCCTTCCCCCTTCTGACCACCGCCGCCGTCAACTCCACCACCAACTCTTACCCCCATATGACCACCGCCACCATCAACTCCACCACCACCTCCTTCTCCTCTTCTAACCACCGTCACCATCAACTCAGCCACCACCTCCTCCTCTTCTGACCACCGCCACCATCAACTCAGCCACCACCTCCTTCCCCTTTCTCACCACAGCCACCATCAACTCAGCCACCACCTCCTTCCTATTCCAAACCCTAACCCTAGCCGCCTACAATGGCGAATCTGTACATGTTCCTGTTCCAATGGGCTATATCTCCACGCTGGATAATTAGGTCGAAATCTTAAAATACCACCATCGATTTTGCCTCACAACCTTTGTATCTGAGCCACATCACTGATAGATCTAAACATCGCTGGTACACCACCTCCTCCGACGCCGATCTCGCTCTGAATATCGCCTGAACATCACCGGTACACTACCTCTGATGATTTAATCTGAATTAGTGGCCGTCGATTTTATCTAAGAGAGTGGTAGAGAGAAAGTGTTGTGGAGATAGAGTGGTAGAGAAGAAGAAGTGGTGGCGGATGGTTGTGGTGGTGGTGGTGGTGGTGGTGGGAGGTGGTGAGAGAGAAATAGAGAGGGAGAGAGAGTGAGTGAATACTGTGTGTGTGTGTTTTGAAAGATGATCTGGATCTATTTGAAGATTAATAATAATAATAATAATAATAATAATAGTAGTAATAAATATGGGGTAAGATTACAAAAACACTCTTACCTATAACAGTCAAACAACCGTTAACCGTTAAGAAGGTCCAAGATTGCAGCGTTTCGCATTCGTTGGGGGGTTAGACAGGAAAAATTTCATGGTAAAGAGTAAGGGTGCCAATGGGATATATCTCCAAGGGTAAAATATATCTCCAAGGGTAAAAGTGCAATTTACTCTTTAATTTAAGGGTAAATTACTTTTTGAGTCCCTGTGTTTTATGGGTTTTAACTAGTTGAGTCCAAAAGCAAAAAGTTTAACGACCTGAGTCCCCATAAGCATTTTCTTTAACCATTTGAGTCCAAATTTCTAACTCTGTTTGAATTTTCTGTTACTTTTTCATTAAAAGACTAAAATGCCCCTACATATTATTATTATTAATTGTTAATAATACATAAATCCATTACACAACCCTAAAAAGAAAAGAAACCTACAAAATCTAAACAATCCATTTTCCAAATTTGGGCACAATCGCCCTAATTCAAATCCGTCTCTGTCTCTGTTCTTCTGTCCAATCTCTCACTCTTCTTCTTCAATTCTCTTCCATTTCTACCATTTTCCTCTGTTTTTCACCGATTAAAACTTCCTGCGAACGAATCAGCCGTCGATTTGTTCATTCCTTTGTTCAATTTCATCACCGAAGCAAAGGTTTCAGCTGTAGTTCATAGCTGACAGAGATTACATCTTCCTTCTCTGCAACGGAATCCTTGCTATCCTTGGTGCAGCGGCAACGACGAGTTCCCAAGATTCTCCGGTATCGCAAACCAAACCGGTTATCGTTTAAAAAAACCGCATCAAGATCTTTATCAAACAACTTACTTCACTACTAAAAAATACATTTATCTTGACAAGCGAACAATGACACGCTCATATTTTTTTTATTTTTTTATGACATTCAAAACCGTATGTCAAGAAAAAAATGTCATGATTTACAAACTTTAATAAATATATGACATTCTTTTTTGTGTGTCATGTTTTTAGCGTCATAAAAAAAACAAGATTTGTCTTGACACGCAAACAATGACACACACTCATTTTATGACATTCGAAAGTGTCTGTCAAGAAAAAAATGTCTTGGTTACAAAATTCAATATATTTATGACACATTTTTTTGTGTGTCATCCTTTTAGCGTGATTAAAAAACAAGATCTGTCTTGACACGCGAATAATGACACACGCTTATTTTATGACATTTAAATGCGTGTTGTTGATGCAACAAATAAGAGACCAAGGATGGTAGCTATGCTGGTTAGGCAAAAGGGTTGAAGGGTTCAACTTTGCCTAACGCAGGTCGTGGGGTCCCCCCACGTTTAATTGTTGTCTCAGGTTGGGAAAGGAGTAGAGGAGTACTCGGCTGCCGATATGGATGGCATTCGCGAAGATTGGTCGACTTATGCGGTTACCTCTATTTTTAAGTGACAAATTGTATTTTAGGTGTTTACGATATATTGACAAACAATTTTTTTTTTTTTGTTAACGTTAAAATATTTGTAGTATATTTGACAAATGATTATGTAATGGATTGTTTTGGTATGTATATGAGTGTATTTGTTTTATGAAAAAGATTTATTGTTTTTGTTATTATACATGTATCGAGGGTAAATTGGTAATTTTATAAAAAAATTATACAATTAAAAGCATGACACGCGTAAATGAATGTCATACGTATGTGTCATAAATGCTTGTCATGAACGTGTGTCATTAAAAAGTGTCATAAAATGAGTATCATGAATGTGTGTCATTAAAAAGGTGTCATAAAATGAGTGTCATGAATGTGTGTCATGAATGCGTGTCATTAAATGTGTGTCATTAAATGTGTGTCATAAAAACATGACACACAAATGCATGTCATGTTAATTTTATGACTTCTCAATCAACGACTCGCATTTGCGTGTCATAAAGACCCTTTTATGACACGCAATGCATGTCAAGAAAGGTGTTTTTTCTAGTAGTGCTTGGAACCGACCCTTCAAACTCATTGAAAAACTGATTATACCCAAATTACAATAAAATTAAACCCCAGAATCAAGATGAAATGATCATAAAGATAACAAACACAAAAGCTTCAATCTTTTAATCTTTCACTCTTTACAGCTTCAAAGCATCAAAAATCATTTTTTTTCCTTTCATGGTCAAGAAAATTAAAGATTTGAAGTTATCACACATACCACAATCAAAAACAAATCCTGAAGAAACCCATCTACACAAAAAATTGGCTGAAAAAAAATAAAGTAATGGAATATATTATCAATTATGTATTTTAGGATATTATTTGTAAATCTCTTGTAATTATCTCTTCCCATAATTTGATCAATGAGAATGGGGCAAGCATTGAACCATAATCTTCTACATGGTATCAAGAGCCTAACCCTAGCCCTCCTTCTCCTCTCTTGCCCTCACCCTCCAACCTTCTTTCTTTCTTTTTTTTCTTCTCTGCCATAACCTTGCTGCCGCCACTACCCACAAATCATCATCCTTTTCTCTTTCTGTTGACCACCGAAAATACAAAAACCATTACAACTATTGAATTTTGTTCCTTACGAAAAAAACAAAAACCATCATCCTTTTCCATCCTTCTTTATTATCTCATCAAAAATTGAATTTTGTTCATTACAAAATACAGTGGCCATGCCTTCCCACACCATACATCCAGCCGTCACTGTAAACAACATCAAGAACTCCATCCCCTTCGTTCTTGATCAACAAACAAACCACTACAATACCTGGGCTGAACTCTTCATAAACCATTGCAAAGCGTATGAAGTTTATGATCACCTTCAACCACGAAAAACCGACACCGACTCCTCCACCTCCTCCGACAAACAAGCCGCCCCCACACCGCCGAAACCCACCTACTCCGAGTCATGGGAACGTATCGACGCCATTGTTTTACAATGGATATACGACACCATAACTCAGGACCTCTTACACACTATCATGAAAAATGACACCACCGCTTATACCGCATGGACTACCCTCCGAAACGTCTTCCTTGACAACCAAGAATCTCGCACCATCGACCTCCAAAACAAATTTGCCAACACCCGCCTTGACCAATTTCCCAACATGTCAGCCTATTGCCAAGCCATGAAACTCATGTTCGACCAACTATCCAGTCTTGGCTCTACCCTCACCGAAAAGCAACTTGTCATGCAAATCCTGACCGGCCTAAACGATCAATACAAAAATATTGCCCTCATCCTACAACAAACCGTCCCCTTACCTGATTTTTACAACACCCATTCTCGCCTTTGCCAAGTTGAGGAACGTAAAACAACTCAAGCCAAGATATCGGCACAGGCTGCGGGTACCGCATTAACTGCGACAACTGACACCTCCAACCGCGCCACCATAGAAAACCGTGATCGATCCCGCCATGAAAACTATGACCGCAACCGGGGACGCGGCCGTGGACGGGGCCGCCGTGGATGTGGCTCCTTTGGCCGAGGACGGTTCAACAACAGCGGCCCCCACTACCACTCCTGGAACTCATTGTGGGCCGGCCCAACTACTCCTTGGAATCAATGGGCTCTTGTGCCACCTTGTCCATACCCCTCGGCCCAATCTCAGCAACACAGTGGACCAAGTCCAGCCCAAGGCATTCTCGGCCCAAGGCCCAACTCCACTGGCAGCGGCCCGGGCAACCCGGCTCACTCGTACAACATCGGGTATTCACCTACGGATATCGCACAAGCCCTATACAACTTGGCACTACATAACAACAACTCGTCTTGGACCATGGACGCGGGCGCCACAGGTACAATGTCTCCTCAATATGACAAATTTCCGTCTATTTCTAATTCTAGCATTATTCGAAACATTATTGTTGGTGATGGTAAAACCATTCCAGTACTCGGACAGGGTGACATTACTTTACCCCCAGCCTTTCCACCTTTCAAACTTAAAAATGTCTTATATGCACCTAACCTTGTGAAAAATCTAATATATGTTCGTCGTTTTACCACTGACAACCAATTATCCATAGAATTTGACCCTTATGGTTTTACTGTGAAGGACCTCCGGACCAAGAAACCTATCCTACGGTGCAATAGCTCGGGGGATCTCTACACTCTCAGCCCGTCCAACATTACCAACCTTACCACCGCTTCTACCTTTGCTGCTCTTTCCCAAGATATATGGCACCAACGGCTTGGCCACCCTGGACCAGCTATTTTGCGATCTTTGAAAACTTCAAAATTTATTAAATATGGTGTTTTAGACAATAAAGTTTGTTCTTCTTGTATTTTTGGCAAACATACTCGCCTTCCTTTTGCTACTTCTATTACTACTACCTTTATGCCTTTTGATATTGTGCACAGTGATGTTTGGACCTCTCCCGTTATTAGTAATGTGGGACATCGATACTATGTGTTGTTTTTAGATGATTACACCAATTTCCTATGGACATACCCCATTGCCCATAAATCTGATGTCTTTTCCATGTTCACTAAATTTACCACCTTCATTCAAACACAATTTGGTGCTAAAATAAAACAACTACAATGTGACAATGGCCGTGAATACGCTAATCATCAATTTCACACCTTTTGTAACCAAAATGGAATGCACTTTCGCTTTTCCTGCCCACACACTTCCTCTCAAAACCGAAAAGCGGAGCAGAAAATTCGCACGATAAACAACCTTATTCGCACACTCCTGGCCCACTCGTCCATGCCAAATACATACTGGCCACATGCCCTTGAAACTGCCACCTACCTACTCAATATCATACCCACCAATTTACACCAATTTCAAACACCCACCCAACAACTTTATAAATGTCTACCCACCTATGACCACCTACGTGTATTTGGTTGCATGTGTTACCCACTAATACCCCACACCACAATTCACAAACTGGAATTCCGCTCCGCCCCTTGTGCTTTCATTGGTTATCCACCCAACCATAGGGGTTACAAGTGCCTTGACCACAAAACCCATAAAATCACAATTAACCGACATGTCGTATTCGATGAAACAATATTCCCCTTTGCTAACAAACCCACACCTAAGCTCCACAATTACACCTTTTTGGACGACCCCATCCACCTGAACCTACTGTTACCCGCTCCCTCATCACTCGCCCCCTCCACCAATGACCAGCCCAAGTTTACCCCGGCCCAAACCCACCACCCAGCCCAACACGGAACCTCCTCCTCACCGCCTACCCCTTCTGCCAAACACCATACTCCTACATCAGCCCACCAATCCTCCCAAACACCCATTCCCTCGGCCGAGCACCAAACCCACCCTTCGACCACTCACACTTCACCGGCCCAACCCACTCCACCTGTTATCTCCCCTGACATACCACCCTCATCACCCATCCAACCCAGTCCCATTCCCGCACCACCGCCCCCACCCCCTACCCGCACCATACGGACTCGTTCCATGTCCTGCATCACCAAACCCAAACATATCTTTAACCTTTCCACCTCCACAATTTCTCCCATACCAAAAACACCACTTGAAGCCCTGTCCAAACCGGAATGGTATAATGCTATGACTAACGAGTTTAATGCTTTAATTAAAAACAAGACTTGGGAACTTGTCCCGAGGCAGGCTAACATGCAGGTGATTCGTATTATGTGGCTTTTTCGCCACAAATACAGGTTGGATGGTACTTTGGAACGATACAAGGCTCGTTTGGTATGTGCTGGTCGCACCCCAAGATGTAGGTGTGGATTGCGGTGAAACCTTCAGTCCAGTTGTTAAACCCACAACTATTCGCATGGTCTTAACATTGGCGCTCTCACAGTCATGGTCCATCCATCAATTGGACGTCACAAATGCTTTTTTACATGGTCACTTCTCCGAAACCGTTTACATTTACCAACCTATGGGTTTCCGGTACCGGGATTATCCAGATCATGTATGCCTTCTTAAGAAGTCGCTATACGGGCTTAAGCAAGCTCCTCAGGCGTGGTATCAACGATTCACAGACTTTGTTCGCTCTATTGGGTTCATCCAAAGCAGGTGTGATAACTCGCTATTTTCATATCATCACGGGGGTGACGTTGCCTACCTACTAATTTATGTGGATGACATTATTCTCACCAGTTCATCCGACACCCTTCGCTCGCATCTTATTACTAGCCTCACGGCTGAATTTGCTATGAAAGATCTTGGACCCCTCACCTACTTCTTAGGCATTCAAGTTTCCCGGCATGCTGACAAAATGTTTTTGTCTCAACAATCCTATGCTTTGGATATAGTTTCTCGCGCTGGCATGGCCACGTGTAACCCAGTTGCCACTCCGGTGGATACGAACCCGAAGCTCAGTGCCGCGGCCAGCCCACCGTTTGACGATCCTACTCTTTACCGAAGTCTAGCTGGTGCTCTCCAGTATCTTACGTTCACCAGACCCGACATTAGTTATGTTGTTCAACAGATATGTATGCACATGCATGACCCTAAAACTGACCATTGGCATGCACTAAAACGTATTATCTGCTACATTAAGGGGACTGCGGATCATGGCTTAACACTTTCGGCCTCTGCGGATCTTTCTTTACGGGCATACACCGATGCAGATTGGGCAGGCTGCCCAGACACTCGTCGCTCCACCTCTGGTTACTGTGTATACATGGGGCCCAATCTGTTATCTTGGTCTTCTAAACGTCAATCTACCATCTCCCGTTCAAGTGCAGAGGCAGAATATCGGGCAGTTGCAAATGTGGTTGCCGAGGTCTGTTGGATCCGAAACCTTCTTCTTGAGCTTCGCCGCCCGGTCAAGTCGGCTACTCTTATCTACTGTGATAACATCAGTGCCATTTATTTGTCTGGTAACCCGGTACAGCACCAGCGCACCAAGCACATTGAGTTGGATATACATTTTGTTCGTGAGCATGTTCAGCGCGGCACGGTTCGAATTTTACACACTCCCACGAGGTTTCAAATTGCAGACATCTTCACCAAAGGCTTGCCACGTATCTTCTTTGAAGACTTTCGCTCCAGTCTCAACATCCGGCCACCTCTCGTTTCGACTGCGGGGGTGTAATGGAATATATTATCAATTATGTATTTTAGGATATTATTTGTAAATCTCTTGTAATTATCTCTTCCCATAATATTGGGATTGTATTGTCTATTTATATGATTTGATCAATGAGAATGGGGCAAGCATTGAACCATAATCTTCTACATAAAGTTTGAGCAAGAATACACCCACAAGAAGCAAAGATTCACACATAGAAGCCTAATGATCAAGAAAATAGAAATCAATAAATTATGAAGCAAACTTATCTTTATGAACTTGTGTTTCTGGGTAAGTTGGGAAAATGAGAGAGAATATAAAGCACATACACACCATCATCCTCACCCTCCTCATCTGACTTTATGTCGCCGGAGTTGTCATTGGCGGCGGTGGTGGGTGTTGTGGAGGTGCAGCGGTGGTGGGTGTTGTGGTGGTGATGGTGTAGTGGTGGTGGTGACGGTGGAGGTGCGGTGGCGACGGTAGTGTTGATGGTGGAGGTGTGGTGGTGGGATAGAGATGGTTTAGGTAGAGAGAGTGAATTTCTCCATGACTTATGATCTGATCTAGAGAAGATACATATATATTTTATTTAATATTAAAATGGTTTTTTTAATTAAAAGGGTAATGTGGTCATTTAACCAAAGTTAACAGAATAATTTTAACAGTGTTAGAAATTTGGACTCAAATGGTTAAAGAAAATGCTTATAGGGACTCAGGTCGTTAAACTTTTTGCTTTTGGACTCAACTAGTTAAAATACATAAAACACAGGGACTCAAAAAGTAATTTACCCTTAATTTAATAATTGAAAGTAACCCACCATTGTTATTGGGTTGCTTTGGAATCTATCTAGGTGGGGTGCATAAAAGTGAAAAAGGAAGACAAGTGGCTCCTTGAATCCGCGTGTGAGAATAAAGAAGATATCGCAGAAGTTGCGGCATGATTTCCTGGTAAGAAAGAGAAGAGCACTATAATTGGATCAAAACTTAGGGCATGTTTGGCTTAACTTATTTCCAACTTCTCTAGAAGTCCTTTTGGAAAAAAAAAAGTCACAAAAACATGACTTTTGCCTGAGAAAAAGGACTTTTGTCCTAAAAATGGAAAGCCAAACACTCAAAATAAGGACTTTTGAGGCAAAATAAGGACTTTGGAGGCAAAATAAGGAAAGCCAAACATGCACTTATCATCCTCAACAACTTTAAGCTCAATCAACTCAACATACTTGAAACTCACAAACAAAGGTCTCTGGTCTGAGTATCTGGGTGCTGTTTCTTTTGAGCAACTATTTCAAGGTTAGTTTTTTTACTTTAAATTATTCAAGTAGTGATGGTTGATCTGTATTTTAAGTCCATCGATCTATCTACAGATTTTGGATAATGGTGCTTCAAACGTCGTCACCAATTTCTTGTTATTATTTATTTCGCATCTTAATTTTTAGTGTTGAATCGGTAAAAAGAAAGTGGATCGGGGTTGATTAAGGGGTAAATAAGAAAATGTTGTACCACAATTTATTTCTGATATAAATGTATAGACCATGTGAATTGTTAAACCCAATTTCTGAGATATGCAGGTCATAACGTGCTTTCCTTTGTATGTCAAAGGTTTGAATTTTATTACTATATTTTGACTTTTTTAAGAAAGTCAAATCTTGGTTCTAAATCTCATCAAACGCTTCTGTAGGATTGTGAAACGACCTAACGAGTCGATCAGAAGAGTGCTCAGACCGAATCAGAGGCGGAATTCATTGATTCGGTCTTCGTTTAGCTTGTATTCACTATTAAATGTCTTGTTTATTGATCTTTAACACTTTACAGTACAGAGACACCTCGACAGCACTTCGGCGTCGGAAATCAGAATGTTTACAAATGAGAAAGTTTGAAGCCTATTTATAGGACAAGACCCTCTAGTTTGAAAGTGGCATGTGAAAGGACCCTCTAGTTTGAAGGTGACACAGTCTGCTTCAAACTAGACCTTGTTCAAACTAGACCCTGTTCAAACTAGACCCTGCTCAAACTAGCAGGACACTCTTCAAACTTTCAGTTCGAGACTCGATATAAGACGAAGTCGACAGATGTATGCACCAACAGACTCCCCCTCAGATGTTGACGAGTCTTAAGTGTCGAGTCTTCGCATCTTCAGTCTTTATCAGTCTTTTGTCTTTCTTAGCATATACCAGAATCTTCTCTTTGGCTCTAACCTCGTCAGACTCCCCCTCTCATCATGATGGGATCGCTGGCTGGAATTAGCTATCACCTTGAGATCAATCCCTGGCTTTATCTCTTGTTTAGCACATCTCCTGCACATTTCTCACCAAAACATAAGTTTTTACTTAAATCAATAAGAAAAACTTACTAGAAATAGTTACACCAAGTTCAAATTAATGATCTTGATTAACTAAACAAACTTTCTTTCTCAAAATCAAAATTCTTCTGTTAAACTCACACCCCAAACCTGTTCATCATGTTCAGCACTTGAAATTTTGAATATCAGCTTTCCAACATCAGTTGTCGAAAATCTTTTTGTATTTTTCAAAATTTATGCTAAAACACACTAAAATCTTTTTGGATTTTTGAATAGAATGAAATACAGTAAAGAAATATTAACAGACAATATTTTTGTGAGTTTGTGCAAGAGGATCATATCAGTTTTTGTGACCAATCACTAGCACCATTAAGCTTTAAACATTTTCAGTTCTAAACGATTCACGTTGACTGACGATATGTTTGTCCTCTTAAGCTCAATCTAAAAACTTTCGAAATGCTTACCGATACGTTAAGGTATATTAATTTTGCACTAAGTTCTTATGGACCCCACGATCTCAGCATATCCCCTCATCATGCAATACACTGACTCAAGTAATGCCTTTAAACTTTATCAACTGTGATTTGTGCGAAAACAAAGCAGAATGTTTAAACATTAACAATCAGGTCGATACTTCCGTATACGCAGAGAAAGTCCAATGTTTAAACAAAATAAGAAAATAAAAATAAGTTGAAGTTGTTTAGGCTTTAACCACCAGATCGATACTTCCGTATACGCAGAGGAGGTCCAAAGCTTAAACGAAACACCAAAGAAAATAAAGCAGAACGTTTAGGCAACAACATCCAGGTCGATACTCACGTATACACAGAGGATGACCGATGCTTAAACAAAATAAAGAAATAAAACAAGTTTAAATCTTTGCAAAATAAAATGCACAATCACAGCGACTTTTCAGCAAAGTTGTGAAAGTTCACAAACTTAACCAGTTTTATGTCTTTCGACAATCAGCGATTACTGAGTAGGTACACAATCAAGAAGGACAAAACTAAGTACTATGCTTTTGACCATGTTTCCCACTAGAACTAGGCTTTTCATTTTAGGTTTGTATGGTTCTCGCAAATCTACTAGTCTAGTTGAGCCTACCGTCACATCTTTAGTGAGATCGTTTATCACATTTTAACTTTACATTTCTTTAGCATGCTGTGACAGTCCAACTGATCTACTATCATTTCCTCTTTTTGACAACAAAACTCATTTTTTGCTTTTTTCAATGTTTTTTGGCATTTTCAAATTTTCTAATTTTTATAAAATTTTTACTCCCCCTAAAATCAAAATATGTTTCAATTTTGATTTTCTGGGAAAATTTGAAAACGAACTATACAAACTTGACAACATGATGAGAATCACTTCAATTCTCCATTCACTTGGCATAAACAATCAGAACTCCCCCTAACAACAAAACATTTTCCCATAGTGATTTCAAAACACTTAAGTTTGTCAAAATGGTTTTTCCGAAAAATTAGTTTTGTAAGTCATTTCTCAAACATGGGGATCATTCCTCACCTTGTTTTCTTTAACCACTTGTAAAAACTAACATTTTTAAGATCAATCCACAAACATCACTTGTAGAAAATCAAGTACAACTTAATGTCCCTGATTTACCACTTTTAAATCGAAATATCACATTCGTGAATTTCTCAAGAAATGTGCCGATTCCTGCTCCACTCTTACCAACCTGGGAGCTCCGGCAAGTCAGGTTTTTCATTTAAACAGATTCACCCAAGCCTGACGGTCCTTGGGTGCTTTGGAATTCTTGTTCAACAATGGTGGAAAATTTGCATCATCCATTGTTAGACCAGAATTCTCATTTTTTACCTCAACACACGGCTCTTCTGGTTTTACCATACCAGAATCATTGTTTGAATGTGGCTTGTCAGACTTTGATAAGCCAGATTCATCGCCGACAACTGGCTCCTTTGTTTCCGGAGAAACAAATTCATCACCAACAACTTTCTTTTTCATCTTTCTCTCTTTCTTTACTCTCTCCTCTGTCCTCAGATTTGTATCTGATGAATTCGTTTTGCTTGATTTGTCAGTCTTTGGCGAGCAAGACGATTTATCAGAACTTTTATCTGTTTTACCAGTTGTATCTGAGGACAAAATCCTTTCGAGATACTCTCTCGCCTTCTTCCTCTTCTTTCGCAGTCTGTCTTTCTGCCCTTGAGAAAGCTTCACTTTCGTTTCTTGAACTTTAGGTTCTTGAACCTTCTGTTCTTTGGGCTTGACATTGACTGATTTCTTTGCCATCTTCTGAGAATTAACCATCAATCTTTCATTTGATCTCCTTGAGCAATCTCTGGCAATGTGACCTTTGATATGGCAATTATAGCATCTCCTCGTCTCATAACTCCAACTCTGGCAGTTAACAGCAATGTGTCCTTGATAACCGCATTGGTAACACACTCTGTTATCATACCAATCACCATTTCCAGCCCAAATATTCAGATCATAGCACTGTTTGGCTTGGTGATAATCCTTGCTCCTTTTGTTTGCTGGATTTGACTTTTGAGCACTGTGGTCTGACCTGCACCACTTATTACCAACAATTTTTGAGTTTTCATTTTTTGCTTTTTGTGGTTTTTGATTGCGATTGGATGATCGATCTGATGATCTATTATTTTCTTTTTGAACATTTTTCTCATTTTTAATTTTTTGTTTCTGTTCCACTTTCTTCTTCAAAGGTTTTTGCTTAGAGCATTCTCCCTTTTCAGTTGATTGTGGAACAGTTTCTTGAAACTTTTCTTTTAATTTCAAAAATAATTTTTGTTTTTCGAATTTTTTATTTTCATCATCAGATTTCTCATCACAATCTTCAACTTTGACTTTGTCAAAGTTTGTGACATTGTCACTTATTGGAACGGAATTGATCGGTTTTGGACAGGGATAATTCAAAGACTCAGATGAAGTCACAAAACCTTTCAATTTCTTTTCAAGTTCATCAATCTTGTTTCTTGAATTCTCAGCTTCGTTTTCAAGCTGAGAGATTCTTTCAAGATGAGACTTAATTGATTTTTCATTCTCATTCTTCATATTTTCAAGAACAGACTTTTCATTTTCCAAAACATTTATCTGTTCTTGAAATTTTGTCTCATTTGCTTTTAGATTTTTGTTCTCAAGCTTTATCCAGAAATCTTCATTTTCTGAATTCGACTCCTTTTCTTCTAACTCTTTGATTTTCTTTCGAGCACATTCACATTCTTTTTCAAGTTTGATAATTTTCTGAAGATGGGAATTTATCATTTTTTGCTTTTCGATGTTGTTTTTGCTAAACACATCTCTTCCATCTTCAAGAATTTTTATTTGATTTTGAAAAGCTTTTTCAATTCTTGATTTTTCAATTTCAAAACTTTTAATCTTTTCTTCAAAAACATTTGCTTTTTCTTTCAATTTCTGATTTTCCAATGTCAAACTGTTCAATTTACTTAACAGTTTGTCATTTTCAGAGTTCAGCTTTACACATGTTTCTTTCAAACCAAGAATCTGTTTATCATCAGCTTGCTTCTTATCATTCAGCTCTTTGACTTCCAAAATCAAACTTTCCGCATCTTTCATGAGTTTGTCATTTTCCGTCTTTAAGCTGTCACATGTAAAACACACTGATGCAGAATTTGAAGATTCATTCTTTATAGATTCTTCCTTCTTTGACATTTCCTTATTCTCAGCATTCCTCTCCATCTGTTCTTCAAGTTTCTTAATGAATTGACCAATTGCCAAATCAGAGTATTCTCCAGTTCTTTTTATATTCAAAAGAAATGTACCCCACTCTTGTTGAGGTATGGAATTGGCTAATTTATCAACCCATTCTTCTGATTCCTTTTTAATACCCTTCTCAGACATTGAGCGAACAAGATGACTATACCTCTCTATGATACTTTTTGTACTTTCTCCTGGATAACCTGAAAATGAATCAAATTCTTTCTTTAACACATTTATTCTATCAAGTGTTTCTCTAGTCATATTAAAGAAATTTATATCCATGATTCGGAAACCCGTTTTCCAAGACAGTCCCGTTAAGAGAAATATCAAATTTAAACTAGATCACCTCTCAAACGAAATAGTCCTGTATCGTTTGAAACTACAGCACTTTCAAACTTTTAGACACTTTCAAACTTGATGTCAGTTTCAAACTTGAAGACAGTTTCAAACGGAAGCCAGTTTCAAACAGAAGGTGGCAGTTTCAAACTAGTGACACCTTCAAACTGGAGGTGTATCCTTCAAACTAGAGGTCCACTTCAAACTAGAGGTTCAAACAGGACCCCCTTTTCAAACTTTCAGGTGGCAGTTTCAAACAATAGGGTCAATTTCAAACAATAGGGTGGCAGTTTCAAACTGTCAGGTGCAGTTTCAAACAATAGGGTCAATTTCAAACAATAGGGCAGGGCTCGTTCAAACGGTCACCAGTTATCAAGCCATTTTTACCAGTTTTACTTCGAATTTTAAGCTGAAACTCTCAAGGGTTTGTTAAAATACAATTACGCACATATTGTGAAAGTTTTAGCCGATTTTAACCGTGAAAAGTATCAATTTTGTGAAAGAAGGTGTAGAAAATCAGAATTTTGTTAGCGAAAACGAGCCAAACGGTAAGAACTCTTCCTCCTGAGCTCTGATACCACTTGTAGGATCGTGAAACGACCTAACGAGTCGATCAGAAGAGTGCTCAGACCGAATCAGAGGCGGAATTCATTGATTCGGTCTTCGTTTAGCTTGTATTCACTATTAAATGTCTTGTTTATTGATCTTGAACACTTTACAGTACAGAGACACCTCGACAGCACTTCGGCGTCGGAAATCAGAATGTTTACAAATGAGAAAGTTTGAAGCCTATTTATAGGACAAGACCCTCTAGTTTGAAAGTGGCATGTGAAAGGACCCTCTAGTTTGAAGGTGACACAGTCTGCTTCAAACTAGACCTTGTTCAAACTAGACCCTGTTCAAACTAGACCCTGCTCAAACTAGCAGGACACTCTTCAAACTTTCAGTTCGAGACTCGATATAAGACGAAGTCGACAGATGTATGCACCAACAGCTTGAGTGAATTTCGAGTATCAAATATTAAACGGTCAAAGACATCATTTTGAAATCATGTAGACAAATTATTAGGTCCCAAGATCACCATTCTGTAACTATGTGCGATTGGTTTGACTTTAAGAAAGTCAAACTTTTGCATTTCTCTTGTGCTTTGCTTTCTTATTACACGAATTTCATAACTTTTTAGAGACATTTCAGGTGTTTGTTGCAACAAAACCAACTTGTAAAGTTAACTGTATAAATATCTAACCACTCAAAATATTATCAATTTGTTATAACTCAGTTAGCTTTGTGTGATAATCTTTTAATTAAAACCACTTATAAGTGTTGGATTCCTAAATAATACTTTCAAGTGGAAATTACTAGTTCCTTCTATTGACTCAATGTAGTGGAAATTACTAGCTCAACTCAACATACTTGAAACTAACAAACAAAGGTTTCTGGTCTGAGTATCTGGGTGTTGTTTTAAGGTTAGTTTTGTTTATTTTTTTAATCTCTAAATTATAAAAATTGTGATGGTTTATCTGTATTTTAAGTCCATCGATCCACAGACATTGGATAATGGTGCTTCAAACGTCACCAGTTTGTTTTTATTATTTAGTTCGTATCTTTATTTTAGTGTTAAATCGCTATAATGGAAGTTGATTGGGTTTGATCTAACGGGTAAAGATGTTATACCAGAATTTGTTAAATTGTCAACTTTGTTCCAATTTTTGATAAATAGTCATAAGATGCATTGTTTGTCTAAGATTTGAAATCAAAGCCTGTTGGTGCATTCATCTGTCGTCTTCGTCTTAGGTCGAGTCTCGGGTTCGTTGCAGATCTAAACAAGCATGACATCACACATGACATCATATATGTGATATCATAAGTGACATCACATATATGACATCATATATGACATCATGAAGACAAAACAAGTTTGAGTTAGTTGACCGTTTGAATTGTAATTGTTTGAATTGTAATTGTTTGAATTAGGTAACCGTTTGAATGTTGCATCGTTTGAAAGGGTTCCGTTTGAAAATGTTGTGTTATTTTCAAACGGAAGGGTGTTTCCTATAAATAGCCTTCAAACGAGTTCATTTGTAAGGTTCTAGTTTCCGACGCCGAGGTGCTGTCGAAGTGTCTCCAGTCTTGTAAACGTTCAGAGATTAATAAACGAGACAATTAATAGTGAATCCAAGCTAAACGAAGACCGAATCAATGAATTCCGCCTCTGATTCGGTCTGAGCATTCTTCTGATCGACTCGTTAGGTCGTTTCACGATCCTACAAGTGGTATCAGAGCTCAGGAGGAAGAGTTCTTACCGTTTAGCTCGTTTTCGCTGAAAAATTCTGATTTTCTACACCTTCTTGCACAAAATTGATAGTTTTTACGGTTAAAATCGGCTATAATTTTCACACTGTGTTCGGATTTGACAATTAACAAAGCTTTAAAAGTTTCAGATTGAAATTCGATCTAAAAGTGATAGAAAACTGCCTGACCGTTTGAAACTGTTCGCGAGTTGATGATGTCATAGATCTGTCGTTTGAAAAGATATTCCATGGTTTGAAAATTCTATCCTATCGTTTGAAACATGATCATCGTTTGAAAATGCATACCCTTCTGTTTGAAATTTGATCCTATCGTTTGAAAACAGGACTGTTACGTTTGAAACTGGTGTTCTGTTTGAACATACCGTTTGAAATTTACACCTGACAGTTTGAAAATGAACCTGACCGTTTGAAACTGCATCTGAAAGTTTGAAACTGCACCTGGCCGTTTGAAATTAATCTGATCATTTGAAAGTGTTTCAGTTTTCACGTGTTTGTACATTGAAAAGTGTGAACCGATTAAAAGTGCATCGATTGTGTGATACTTTAATCGAAGTGATCAGTTGGTTGGGAATAGAAGTCACATGTGTTTGTGACAGTTTGTATCAAAGCATTCGTGTTTTTGTCGGCTATTGGGTTTATCTACAGATAATCGCATGTGATAATTAATGTAGCATGTGAATTGATATCAGTCAAAGCATAAGTCACCATTCCACTTGTACTAATTGGTCAAATCAGCAAATGATATTTGTTATTGTCAGCTAAGTGGAAGTGTGTCAAGCCCACGTGATCCATCAGATTGTTTGTGAAAATCTTGGTTTAAACAATTGCATGTAAATTGATAATAGTCGGTTCTTTAAAGTCAGAGCATGTGATGGCTTTTAAAATTACATGAGAAGTGATAAGTGTCAGGCCCATCACGTGATTCTTAGATTTGTTTGGCCCAAGAAATATTAATCTTCACAATTGATTCTTTTTGGTCCAATCATCTTATCTTGTTACTTGTTTGTTTGTCGGGTTAGTGGATTTTTGTGGCCCAATCATAGTCATTGGATACTTGAGATTGTTGAATATTATCAATAGTTAAAACATTAAATCATTAGATGATCCATTTGTCTTGATAGGCCTATTCATTCGTTAAACATATTCAGTAATTGATCGGATTGTTTGAACAGTTTGTGTTTGAGAAATGGAAATGGTGTTTGATGAAAAAGAAAATGATTTTCTTGAAAATTTAAACAATTGGTATATAAGAACTATGGATAGCAGTTATAGAAATGTAAGTGCGGACATTTGGGTTAAAAGTTTTGAGCATTTCATTTGTCAAAAAGATGAAACGTTGGAAGAGTTGGAGAGACGTTTTGAAATTTTAAGACACAATTTGAGGAAAAATGATATTAGAATTTCTAATGAAGAACTGATATCGAAATTGGAATGTGCGTTACCTGCTAAATGGGATGAATTCTTGGTTGAGCTAAAAAGGAAAGATTTTTTTCAAGAACTTTATCCAAAACAGTTCTTTAATGAGGTTAATGCAGAGTTTCGTAAGGAATATAAGAAAAAGAAGGAATTTTTGACCGAAATGGAAAAGAATTTACAAAAATTGGAATTGGATGTAATTACTGAAATTGATAGTAGAATTCGTGTGTGCCTTGCAACAAAGAGTATTCTGAAATATGATATTAAACGGAAATGTTATATTGATGAAAATATGAATCCTTTTGATTTCATTAAACTCTTTTGTGCAGGAACATACAAGATGGATGAAGAGCACGTTCAAAAGAATGAAGAATCAGTGAAGAATGAATCTTCGAATTCTGCATCAGTGTGTTTTACATGTGACAACTTAAAGACGGAAAATGACAAACTCGTGAAAGATGCGGAAAGTTTGACTTTGGAAGTCAAAGAGCTGAATGATAAGAAGCAAGTTGATGATAAACAGATTCTTGTTTTGAAGGAAACCTGTGTAAAGCTGAACTCTGAAAATGACAAACTGTTAAGTAACTTGAACAGTTTGACATTGGAAAATCAGAAATTAAAAGAAAAAGCAAAAGTTTTTGAAGAAAAAATTAAAAGTTTTGGAAATGAAAAAGTGAAAATTGAAAAAGATTTTCAAAGTCAAATAAAAATTTTAGAAGATGAGAGAGATTTATTTGGTAAAAACAATCTTGAAAAACAAATTGAAATCAATTCTTATCTTGAAAAGATTATTCGACTTGAAAAGGAAGCAGAATGTGCTCAAAAGAAAATAAAAGAGTTAGAAGGTAAAATCAAGGAATGGGAACAAAAGTTGAAGATGTTTGTGAATACTTCAACTATTCCTTGCCCAAAACCTTTAAATTCAGTTTCAATAAGTGACAATGTCACAAACTTTGACAATGTCAAAGTTGAAGATTGCGATGAAAAATCTGATGATGAAAAAAATAAAATTGAAAAACAAAAATTGTTTTTGAAATTAAAAGAAAAATTTCAAGAAACTGTTCTGAAATCGACTGAAAAGGGAGAATGCTCTAAGCAAAAACCTTTGAAGAAGAAAGTGGAACAGAAACAAAAAATTAAAAATGAGAAAAATGTTCAAAAAGATAATAAAAGCTCATCAGATCGATCATCCAATCGTAATGAAAAATTACAAAAAGTAAAAATTGAAAACTCAAAAATAGTTGGTAATAAGTGGTGCAGGTTTGACCACAGTGCTTCAAAGTCAAATCCAGCTTACAAGAGGAGAGATGGATATCACCAAGCCAAACAGTGCTATGATTTGAATGTTTGGACTGAAAATGGTGATTGGTACGATAACAGAGTGTGTTACCGATGCGGTTATCAAGGACACATTGCTGTTAACTGCCAGAGTTGGAGGTTTGAGTCAAGAAGATGTTTTAACTGCAACATCATTGGCCACATTGCCAGAGATTGCCCAAGGAGATCAAATGAAAGATTGAGGGTTAATTCTCAGAAGATGGCGAAGAAACCAGTCAATGTCAAGCCCAAAGAATAGAAGGTTCAAGAACCTAAAGTTCAAGAAACGAAAGTGAAGCTTTCTCAGGGGCAAAAAGACAGACTGAGGAAGAAGAGGAAGAAGGCGAGAGAGTATCTCGAGAAGATTTTGTCCTCGGGTTCATCTGTTGGTAAAAATAAGAGTTCTGATGAATCGCTTTCCTCGACTGCAAAGTCAAGCAAGACAAGTTCATCAGATACAAATCTGAGGATAGAAGAGAGAAAGAAGAAGAAGAAAATAGTCGGCGATGAATCTGATGTGTCAAAGTCAGACAAGCCACCATCAGGCAATGAATCTGACAGGTCAAAGTCAGACAAGCCACGATCAGGCAATGAATCTGGTGTGGTAAAGCCAGAAGAGCCAGTTGTTGAGGTAAAAACTGAGAGTTCTAGTCTAACAATGGATGAGGCAAACTTTCCACCATTGTTGAACAAGAATTCAAAATCACCCAAGGACAGTCAGGCTTGGGTGAATCTGTTTAAATGAAAAACCTGACTTGCCGGAGTTCCCAGGTTGGTAAGCGTGGAACAGGAATCGGCACATTTCTTGAGAAATTCACGAAAGTGATATTTCGACTTACAAGTGGTAAATCAGGGACATTAAGTTGTACTTGATTTTCTACATGTGATTGTGTTGTTAAAATCGATAAACGTTAAATTTTACAAGTGGTTAAAGAAAACAAGGTGATGGATGAAACCCCGAATTTGTGAAAAGACACATAAAACTTATTTTTTGGAAAAACCATTTTGATTAAAACAAACTTAAGTGTTTTGAAATCACTATGGGAAAATAGTTTGTTGTCAGGGGGAGTTCTGATTGTTCAAGCCAAGTGAATGGAGAATTGAAGTGATTCTCATCATGTTGTCATATTTCTTGTACAGTTCATTTTCAAATTTTCCCAGAAAATCAAAATTGAAACATATTTTGATTTTAGGGGGAGAAAATTTTTTAAAAAAATTAGAAAATTTGAAAATTACAAAAAACATTGAAAAATTTAAAAATGAGTTTTGCTGAAACAAGAGGAAATGATAGAAAATCAGTTGGACTGTCACAGCATGCTAAAGATATGTAAAGTCTAAAAGTGATAAACGATCTCACTAAAGATGTGACGGTAGGCTCAGCTAGACTAGTAGATTTGCGATAACGATACAAACTTAAATGAAAAAGCCTAGTTCTAGTGGGAAACATGGTCGAAAGCATAGTACTTAGTTTTGTCCTTCTTGATTGTGTACCTACTCAGTAATCGCTGATTGTCGAAAGACATAAAACTGGTTAAGTTTGTGAACTTTCACAACTTTGCTGAAAAGTCGCTGTGATTGTGCATTTTATTTTGCAAAGATTTAAACTTGTTTTATTTATTTATTTTGTTTAAGCATCGGACATCCTCTGCGTATACGTGAGTATCGACCTGGATGTTGTTGCCTAAACGTTCTGCTTTATTTTCTTTGGTGTTTCGTTTAAGCTTTGGATCACCTCTGCGTATACGGGAGTATCGACCTGGTGGTTAAAGCCTAAACAACTTCAACTTATTTTTATTTTCTTATTTTGTTTAAACATTGGACTTTCTCTGCATATACGGAAGTATCGACCTGATTGTTAATGTTTAAACATTCTGCTTTGTTTTCGCACAAATCACAGTTGATAAAGTTTAAAGGCATTACTTGAGTCAGTGTATTGCATGATGAGGGGATATGCTGAGATCGTGGGGTCCATAAGAACTTAGTGCTATCTTAATATACCTTAAAGTATCGCTAAGCAGATTGAAAGTTTTTAGATTGAGTTTAAGTGGACAACAATATCGTCAATCAACGTGAATCGTTTAGAGCTTAAAATGTTTAAAGCTTAATGGTGCTAGTGATTGGTCACAAAAACTGATATGATCCTCTTACACAAACTCACAAAAATATTGTTTGTAAATATTTCTTTACTGCATTTCTTTCTATTAAAAAAATCCAAAAAGATTTTAAGTGTGTTTTAGCATAAATTTTGAAAAATACAAAAAGATTTTCGACAACTGATGTTGAAGAGCTGATTTTCAAAATTCCGAGTGCTGAACATGATGAACAGGTTTGGGAGTGTGTGTATTGAATTGAGAAATTTAGTTTGAGAAAGAGTAGTTTGATTAGTAAATCAAGGTCATTAATTTGAACTTGATGTAACTATTTTTAGTAAGTTTTTCTTATTGATTTAAGTAAAAACTTATGTGTTTGTGAGAAGATTGTGCAGGAGATGAGCTTAAACAGAGATAAAGCCAGGGATTGATCTCAAGGTGATAGCTAATTCCAGACAGCGATCCCATCATGATGAGAGGGGGAGTCTGACGAGGTTAGAGCCAAAGAGAAGATCCTGGTATATGCAAAGAAAGAAAAGAGACAGATAAAGATTGAAGATGCAAAGACTCGACACTTAAGACTCGTCAACATCTGAGGGGGAGTCTGTTGGTGCATTCATCTGTCGTGTTCGTCTTAGGTCGAGTCTCGGGTTCGTTGCAGATCTAAACAAGCATGACATCACACATGACATCATATATGTGATATCATAAGTGACATCACATATATGACATCATATATGACATCATGAAGACAAAACAAGTTTGAGTTAGTTGACCGTTTGAATTGTAATTGTTTGAATTAGGTAACCGTTTGAATGTTGCATCGTTTGAAAGGGTTCCGTTTGAAAATGTTGTGTTATTTTCAAACGGAAGGGTGTTTCCTATAAATAGACTTCAAACGAGTTCATTTGTAAGGTTCTAGTTTCCGACGCCGAGGTGCTGTCGAAGTGTCTCCAGTCTTGTAAACGTTCAGAGATTAATAAACGAGACAATTAATAGTGAATCCAAGCTAAACGAAGACCGAATCAATGAATTCCGCCTCTGATTCGGTCTGAGCATTCTTCTGATCGACTCGTTAGGTCGTTTCACGATCCTACAAAGCCCCATGGTTTGAAGTTTATTACTATATTTTGACTTGTGTAAGAAAGTCAAATCTTTGTTTTAAATCTGATCAAACCTTTGATTGAATATCATATGGTTGTATATCAAACATCAAACGGTCAAAGACATCATTTGGGTATCATTAGGTCCCAAGACACACCATTCTAAATGTAAAACTAAAGTGCAGTGGTTTGACTTTGAGAAAGTCAAACTTTTGCATAAGGGGAGGCGGGGTGGGGAAAAAATGTGTGCGTGATACTTTCTTCCACGCGTGGAAAACAAATAATTCCCACCGCCACCTAAATTTTTAACGAGTGATAAAATGTGTGCGTGATAAACTTCACGCGTTATGGCACATTCCGTGATAAATGGATGTGAGAGGGTGTGAGGGTTTATTGTTGGGTGTTGTGAGTGATGACCATTGCCACTAAAAAAGGTTGTGAGTGATGGAAAAATGGTTGATGACATGGCACAACTTGATTAGGTGTTGTGAGTGATGAGTGAGTGATGACCACCCCCACCCCCTAACTTATTAGTTATTAGAGACATGTGAGGTGTTTAATGCAACAAAAGCAACTTATAAAGTTAACTGTAAAAGTATCTAACTCACCTCAGTTAGCTTAGTGTAATAAACTAATAATCTTTTTAAGAAGGAATATATAAAAACCCCTTATAAATTCTGGATTCCTAAAATATTCTTTTAAGTGTAAATTACCAGTTCCTTATGCTGACATCATAGAACAGTTTAATATCATCTAGGCCCATATTATGCTTATAAGTTATAATGAAATGCTTGTGACTCAATGTTGACGTTAATATATAACACTTTATCAACCTTGTAATTAAGCTGTAAGCTGTAATAACCAGCTTAATCTTAATCATAAGATACACTCTTGTGGCTTAACAGTGTGATCTTTGTTTCTTTGCAGTCAACTTCAACAAAACATACCTCCAATGGCGTCATCTTCTTCTGCATCATTCGTTAAGAAGAGCTATCAGTATGATGTGTTTTTGAGTTTCAGTGGTGAAGACACTCGTAAGAACTTTGTGGATCACCTTTATGATGCTCTTCAGCGACACGGCATTCACACTTTCAAGGACGATGAGAGACTTAAACAAGGGAAAAGCATCAATGAGCAACTTTTGAAATCTATTGAGGAGTCCAAGTTGTTTATCATAGTTTTCTCAAAGAAATATGCATCTTAGTCTTGGTGCTTAAACGAACTTGTAAAGATTATTGAATGCCAAAAGTCGAACGACCAGATTGCTTACCCTGTTTTTTACGATGTGGATCCTTCAGAGGTTCGCAAACAACATGGGCCAGTTGGAGAAGCCCTTGCCAAACATACCAATATAGAGATGGGGAAATGGATAGAAGCTCTAAAAGAAGCAGCCAATCTGTCTGGCTGGGATTTAAGGAACACTGCTGATGGGTAATTTCTTTCAACATTTCTCTGAAAATATTTATTCTTTTTTAGTTTCTTTCTTATTTAGAGGAAAGCTCAAGCACTGTTGCTATTGATATGTTATTATGTCTTACAGTTCGTTTATTGATCTTAAATATAACTTTTTGTGTGGGTTCTTGAGTGAGCATACTGAATCTTCTATAATTCACAGGCATGAAGCCAAAGTGATCAAGTTAATAATTGAGCGGATCTCACTTGAGTTACGACCCATTAATGTGAACTTTGATGATAAATTAGTAGGCATGGAACCCCGGCTACAGGACCTTGAGAAGTCTTTAGATATCGCTTCGAACGAGGTTCGCATGATAGGAATCAAAGGGATGGGAGGTGCTGGTAAGACTACAATAGCCAGGGCTGTGTTTGATAGAAAATCAGTTCACTTTGAAGCTAAAAGCTTTGTTGAGAATGTCAGGGAAGTTTCAAACGCGTCGTTGTATGGTTTATTGTCATTGCAAAGAAAGATCCTGAAAGATTTGCTAAATGATCAAGGTGACGACGTAGGTAGTGTTCATGACGGGACAAAAATGTTGAAAACAAAGTTGCATGGTAGAAAGGTTCTTATGGTTTTAGATGACGTGGATCACAAAGATCAGCTTGAGGCATTAGCCGGTGATCTTAGTTGGTTCAATCCTGGAAGTAGAATTATTGTTGGTGCATACGTCTGTCGACTTCGTCTTGTATCGAGTCGTGTAATAAAATAGATGAAACAAGTCACGAACAAGCCAGTTCAAATGAAGTGGACAGTTCAAACGAACTGGACATTCAAACGAAGTGGATAGTTCAAACGAACTGGACATTCAAACGACGTGGCCAGTTCATACGAACTGGACCAGTTCGTATGAACTGGAGGTGCTTGTTCAAACGAAGTGGGATTAGTATAAATAGTGGACTTGTGTTTTTCATTTGTAACTTTTAGATTCCGGTAGCGAAGCTCTGCCGAAGTGTCTCCAGCCTTGTAAACGCGTTCTAATCAATACAAGAGACAATTAATAGTGAATATCAAGCTGAAACAAACTCTGATTCATTGAATTCCGCCTTTGAATCAGTTTAGAGCTCTTCTGAAGACTCGTTCAGATCGTTTCTCGATCCTACAAGTGGTATCAGAGCTCAGGAGGGAGAGCTCTTGCAATTTCAGCTCGATTTCATTAAAATTTCTGCTTCTACACCATTCTGTCACATTTTTTTCCAAAATTAAACGACATTTTCTGGTTAAAATGGTTTGAATAGTATAATGTGCGTAACAGTAGTTTAAACAATTGGTAAAAGTTTTTGACCTTAAAACAGATTAAAACTCAATCATTTTGGTCAAAAACCGACCAGTTCGTTTGAAGCTTGATATATTTCACACGAACAGAACTTCGATCTCAGATCTACGACGATTCAGCGGATAATATTGAACAGAAATCACATCAGTGTGATCGGATTTTGTTATAGAACAAACCTTGAACATATCAGGCTCTAATTCAATCGAAAACGTAATCATATTTGACAAAATAACATCAGTTCGTTTAAACAAATGATGCAGATCGTTTGAGAGATTAATCACAGTTCGTATCAGTTCAGACGAAGTGTGCTGATCGGTTGAGAGATTAATCACAGTTCGTGTTGGTGCACTACATCTGTTGATTACGTCTAGGTGTCTAGGATCAGGTCTTACATTGTATTGTATAGCATAGGGCACGAAATACGAGAAAACAAGAGTCTGTATAGGTTTTATGAGTCTGGTCCGCTCATAGAGACATAGGGATTCTGGTCAGCTTATATGTACAAGTCTGGTCAGCTTATACGTACAAGTCTGGTCAGCTTATATGGTCAAGTCTGGTCAGCTTATACGTACAAGTCTGGTCAGCTTATATGGTCAAGTCTGGTCAGCTTATATGAACATGTCTGGTCCGCTTTTATGGACATGTGTCACATAAGCGGACCAGAACACCTATATATAGGGGATGTATGAGCGGACCTCAGAACTAAGAGTCAGAATTCCGCACCGAAGCTTTGCCGGTGTGATGTTTGAGCTGTAAACTGTTTCGTATCAATAAAATAAGCATTTAGAAGGAAGAATAAGCTACTTCTACCTAGGTTTCTTGTTATTCCGCACCTGAAACATAGGAGAACGCCTCTAAACGACTCGTTCGGGTCAGCAATCGATCCTACAAGTGGTATCAGAGCTTGGGAGGAGGTTTTCTGCAGATTGTAGCTGTTTATCATCGTTTCTTCTTACTTCTACACCTTCTTTTCTTATTTCAGAGAGTTTTCACGGTTGAATTTCGTTCAAAAGCTCACAGATTGTGTATAATCATACTAAGACAAACCCTTGGAAGTTACAGATCAAAATACAGCTTAAAAACAGGTCAAATCATGTTCGTTATGAGATTCGCTCGTACTGACGTCATTCTGAACCGCTCTTAGATCAATTTCTGGACCGCTTATACGTACAATTTTGGTTCTGGTCCGCTCCAAAGAACAGTATCTGGTCCGCTCCAATAAACAATTCTGGTCCGCTCCAATGAACATTTCTGGTCCGCTCCAGTGAACATTTCTGGTCCGCTCCAGTGAACATCTCTGGTCCGCTCCAGTGTACATTTCTGGTCCGCTCATTCGTACAACTTCTGGTCCGCTCGAACGTACACTTTCTGGTCCGCTCGAACGTACACTTTCTGGTCCCCTCGAACGTACACTTTCTGGTCCGCTTGAACAGACATCTTCTGGTCCGCTTGAATGTACAATCTCTGGTCTGCTTGATCGGACATTGTTGCTGGACCGCTACAAAATACATTTTTGATTCGCTGTTCTGTTATCTTCATTAAAAAAAAAAAAAAAAAAAAAAACGTGTTAAGTCAGTATGGATTCCGAGTTTTACAATGCGTTTGCAACACCGTCATCACCAGCTGCGATTGTTCAAGCCATGAATCTTGAAAACGAGACGGGAACCACTCAGAAACCCCCGAAACTGATGAGTATTGAAGAATACTACGGGTGGAAAGATCGTTTTGAAAACTGGGTTCAGGCAAATCATCTCAGATCATGGGAGTGCATATTGAAAAAGTACACGTTGCCTGAAACTGAATTACATGTTAAAAAGGAGATTTCAGAGTTCACTGATCAAGAACGAGCAATGTATAGAGCCGAGAAAATGATGATTAGTTTGTTGCAGCAGGCGATAAAAGAAGATATATTCATTCTGTTACAGCACGATAAAACTGCTAAGTCAATTTGGGATGCACTAAAGGTCAAGTTTGAGGGAAGCGAAAACATGATCAAAAGCAAGAAAGCGTTACTAAAGAAAGAATTTGATTTGTTTTGTAGTTTGCCGGGAGAGGATACTAAAAAGCTAATCGAGAGATACTGTCATTTGGTGCGATCTTTATCTATGTTGGGTGTTGAAAAAGGTCGTGAGGAGTGGGTGGATAAATTGGCGGACGCGTTACCTCAAAAGGAGTGGGGAACGTATTTGATGATCTTGAAGAATACTGGTGTGTATGATGGATTGACAATCTCACAGTTTATAGAGAAAATTGAAAGTCAAGATCTGGAGCAATAGAAGATAGCTAGGATGAACAGTCCGAGTGGTCAACAGGATATTAAAATGTACTACAAAGGTAGCAATCCGGTTTCAGAATCTGAGAGAAGTCCGAAAATTCAGACTGCATTCAGTGCTGGGGATTAATCAGAAAAAGCTGATCAGGGTTCAGGCAAAAGCACCAGTGGATTCTCATCATTTCCGAGTGTTAATCCTAAAGAATAAAATTCAAGTTTTCAGTCACAAAGCACAAAAACAGGAAATGGATATGTGATTCAATGCAACATAGCTCTTAACCTTCCAGAAGGTCAAAGCTTCTCTGAAGACACTGCTAAAGATCATATGGCACTTCTGGGTTCAGTACTGTTATCCTATGAAGGTCTTGTTGCTGGTAGGATCGGCAATCCTATGCTTACCAAAGAGGATTACGATCAGATAGACGCCGAAGAGATGGAACTTATGGGCATCAAATGGTGTCTTGCAAGTGTTCTTAGACGTGCTGAAAAGTTCAAAGCAATTACCGGGAGAAATGACTTTCTTGATGCTTGTGTATCTACTTTAGGTTTTGATAAATCTAAAGTTACTTGTTTTCGATGCAGGGAGAAAGGCCATTTCAAATGGGAGTGCAAGAATAGAGAAGCTAGTGGAGCTCAGAATCCGTTTGGAAAAGATGATTACTACCGGAAAGCCATTTATCAGCAAGTTGGTCAACAACAAGAACCATAGACGGCTCATGGTAGAAAGATTGAGGATTCCAAGAGAGGATGTTTGGTAGATTTCAACTGGAACAATTATATCTCTCCTGATAGCAAAGCATGCATAGTCGATCAAGATGATGAGAGACTACCTGAAGGTTTCAGCTGGGATATGTTTGTAGATGAAAAGGGTGATTACAAAGCTTTCATTGCAAAAATTGTCCGAGAGCCAGACATGTTTGCCACATGGATGAAATCTATTGGTGAGACAGTGAAAAGTGTGAAGGAACAGTCTGTTACATCTGAAGAAAGCTCAGAAAGTGCTGATGAAGATTCACTAAGTTCAGATGAGAGTGTTCAAAATGTTGTTACTTCAGAAAAAGAAGTTGTATTTGATCAAACACCATCTGATTCTGGTGTATCAGATGCTGATTCTGAAAAATCTGTAGAGTTTGATCAAACACCAGTTGATAGCAGCATTGATGATGAGGAAGAAAAATATGTTAATGTTGCAAAATCTCATCTTTCTCCTGAAAGTTTTCATTTCTATTTTGCAGATCGCATAGAGAAACTGAAGGAGAAATGGGCTACTAAAGACCAACAACTAAAGAAATCTGAAGATGTGATTCAGAATAAAAATGTTGAAAGTGTTGCTGAGAAAACTACTGAAGCCGAGAAGGTAAAAGAAGAAGAAAAGGTGATTGAAGTAGAAAAAGTGAATGAAGTGGTGAAAACAATCGAAGTAGAAAAGATTGTTGAAGTTGTCAAGCCTTGCGAGAAGTGTTTGGAAACTTGCAAGGAATGTGCTACAAAAGATGACATTATAGCTGAGTATGAGAAGAAGAAGGAGCAGTTATTGTTCAACCTCAACTATGTAAAAGAATCTTATGATGTCTTGAACAAAACAGTAACTGGTCTTCAAAAGACAAATTCTGAAAGAGAAAATGCTTTGACAATGATGAATGCAACATTGATGACGAAGCAAAAAGCTATTAACTTCTACATCGAAGAGAGTGCAAAGTGGAAGCAAGAGTTGGAGATCGAGAGAATTGAAAATGAGAGAATCAGACGATTATTGCAGAGTTATTCTAGTTCTGATTATCTCATTGATCGTATTTACCCAACTGTTGCAGGTATGGAAGCTTTTCAAGATGAGAAGCCAAAGAAGGAAAAGAAAGATAGTGGTAAGAAACCGACTGTTAGATATAACAAGTGTCCACCTCCAATTTGGGAAGGGTATTCTCCTAGAAAACCAAATGAGGAGCAACTTGAAAAAGCAGTCAATATAAAGCTAAAAACCGACACAACTGACGTTTTACCAGATAACATTGATGTCACATTTACTTCGTCAGATACTGATCATGAGTCTGAGTTAATAAAAAAGGTGGTCGATCAGGTGTTGGATACTGAGGAGGAGTCTGAGTCAAAGTCTGAGTCAGGAGGGTCAAATTCGTCAGTCAACAGTCAAAAGTCGTCGGTTAAACGGTCTTATAGTAAAGAATTTTTGTTATCAAAAGCAAATTTGGATGATGAAACATTTGAAGTTGCATATACTTTAAATGATTCGGACAAATGATACTCTGACAAAGAGTTTCCAATAAGAAGTGTTCGTTTTGACATGATCAAAAAGGTTTTCAAAATGACAGAAATTAATATTTCTGAAATAAAAGATTTAAATCTTACTGAAAAACCTAAAAAGTACACTTCAAGAGTTCAACAACGTCTAAACAAGAAAAGGGTTACAATTCTGGTTCTGGTTTTCAAAAGAAATCAAACCAAAATCGTAGCTACAAAAAGAAAGGTCTTGGATTTATTCCACCAGAAAATCATAAAAATTTGAAAAATTCTAAAACAAAAACAGAATTTGTGTCAGGTGGACTTGCAGAAGAGGAACAGAAGAAACCATTCTGGAGACAGTCAAATCAAGAGTTTCTTGCTGAAAAGAAGAAGAATGGAACTGAATTGTTTTATAAAAGAGAGACTCGTACCTGTTACAAGTGCAATGAAACTGGTCACATTGCATGGAACTGCCAGAAAAATGCCACAACAAAACAGGGAGTTTCTCAGAAATTGAAAGAAAAAGTTGTTGATGTTGAACCACCAACCGAAAAATTTAATTTTTTTAAAAATTCAACTTATGAGGTTGGTGAGTGTTCTAAAAAGAATTTTTATAAAAAGAAAGAGAACGACAACCAAGTGTGGGTGGTTAAGAAAATTGATGCGAATGATGGCAATGAATCTGGTTCCACAAAGCCAGAAGAGCCACAAGGTGAGGTGAAAATTTCAGTGAATGATGATGAGTTTCCATCACTGAAGTTTGAAGAGGTGAAAAAGAAAGTTGGAAAGATTGATATCTCGAATCAGTTTTATAAAGAGAATAATAAGTTTGATGTCGAGAAAACATTTAATGGAAGTGTAAAGAAAATTTTTGGGAAAATGTTGAATGGGAAAGCAAAGGGGGTTAAAGATTTTTATGCCACGAAAAAGGCAACATACAACCCTACTGCGCAAGAACTGAAAGCCATCAAGTCTGAGAAGACTTGGATGGAAGTCTGTTTCCCTTGAAGTCTTAGGACTATGCCGGAGATCCCAAGTTTATATCGTGGATCAGGAATCGGCATCTTTCTAATGTTTGAAGATTTTGGTTGAAAGATTTTGATAGTGTTTGAATGTTTACAGGTTGAAGGACTACGCTGGAGCTTCCAGGTTGGTAAGTGCGAAGCAGGAATCGGCATCCTGATTGGTAAAATGGTGATGTAGACGTAATATTCCTACAGATGGTATAGGTTTATACTTACAAGTGGTATTGTTTGTGATTCTACAAGTGATAAAATCAAGGACATTAAGTTGTACTTGCATTTTCCTACAAGTGGTTGACGACAAAATGATGAACCATACCCCGAACCTACAAATGGTTTAAAATCAACAAAATTCATTTTCCGGAAAAATCATTTTGATTAAAACAAACTTAAGTGTTTTGAGATCTAAATGAGAAAATGGTTTGTGATAGGGGGAGTTCTGATTGTTTATGCCGAGTGGATGGCGAATTGAAGTAATTCGATATCAGTAGTCACGTTGTTGTACAGTTTGTTTTCATATTTCCTAAAATGTTTTTGCATTTTAGGGGGAGTAAGAATTTTTAGAAAATCCAAAAACATTTGAAAATTTGAAAAAGCCAAAAACATGATAAAATTCAAAATGAGTTTTTGTTGCATATAAGAGGAAATGATAGTACATCAGTGGACTATCACGGCACGCTAAAGAAATGTAAAGTTTAAAAGTGATAAACGGTCTCACTGATGATGTGCCAGTAGGTTTTTGCACATTTAGTAGATTGTGACGAGATATAAACCTAAATTTCAAACTTGCTTGTTCTGTGGGTTAACACAAACTTGGATATATAGGTAACCCCTGAAATCTTGTTTGAAAGGTCCCTTATTCTGAGATACTAGGTCTTTATGCTCAGTGATATCTGGGGTATTATCTCGGGACTTCTGCTGAAAGAAATTTCTGACCTAGTCCCCGGATAATGCTTTCTGCAAATGCTTGAAACATAGCATCGCCCTCAGCAAGCTGATGAAAAACAATAAAATTGATAGTCGCTGCTGTTGTAATGCAAAAGATCCTCTAAAGGGGACTCACCAAAAGTCGAAGCCGTCATCTCTCTGCGTATCGAAAGATCGACCTGAGCTCTCACGGCCCTCGCACTATAATTTATTCCCCTAACAGATATCATCTGTGGTATACTCACCTGTAAGACTGAATATTGGGATCTGGATACGGGAGTATATTCAAGTAGTGGGACACACGGATAAGTTCAAGTGCTTAAAACATTAATATCGTATCTCGGATCAGTTGAACTTTGTGTGAAAATTTAAGTGGACAAGTATACTGATAATTTAAGTGAATCGTTTAGAACTTAAAATGAAATGAAGCTTAAAGGTGTTGGTGATTTGTTTCAGAAACTGATATGATCCTCTTGCACAAACTCACAAAAATATTGTCTGTAAATATTTTATTTCTGCATTTTAGTCTCTCAGAATCCAAAAAGATTTTGTGTGTGTTTTAGCATAATTTTTGAAAAAGTCAAAAAGATTTTCGACAACTGATGTTGGAAAACTGATTTTCAAAATTCCAAGTGCTAAACATGATGAGCAGCATTTGAGGGGGAGTGTTTGTGTAAATCTAACTGTTTTCGTTAAATCTAACCTTCTTCAAGTGGTTCATCATAGATATTTGAGAGAGAGCCTGAGATATTGCAATTATATGTTTGTTTTAGTGATTATGAGAGTCATGTGTTGGTGCACATGTATTTGATATGTGATAAAGTTAGAAAATTTATTTCTGGGTTAAGATTGTGCAGGTAGCCAGGTTTCGATATTCTGAAAATCTTTATTGGAAGAGAGTCAAGTTTCGATCCTGGAAATCAATTCTGAAAGCCTGTGTAGATCAGACAACGATCTTGAAGATGTTACTGAAGAACAAAAGAATGCCAGTAAATCGAGAAGGGGAGTCTGAAGATTGAGAGAAGAGAAAGCCCAGAGACTGATCTAGATTGAAGATATGAAGACACAGTTTTGAAGTCAGAGTGTATAGGCGACTCCATCAACATCTGAGGGGGAGTCTGTTGGTGCACTACATCTGTTGATTACGTCTAGGTGTCTAGGATTAGGTCTTACATTGTATTGTATAGCATAGGGCACGAAATACAAGAAAACAAGAGTCTGTATAGGTTTTATGAGTCTGGTTCGCTCATAGAGACATAGGGATTCTGGTCAGCTTATATGTACAAGTCTGGTCAGCTTATACGTACAAGTCTGGTCAGCTTATACGTACAAGTCTGGTCAGCTTATATGGTCAAGTCTGGTCAGCTTATACGTACAAGTCTGGTCAGCTTATATGGTCAAGTCTGGTCAGCTTATATGAACATGTCTGGTCCGCTTTTATGGACATGTGTCACATAAGCGGACCAGAACACCTATATATAGGGGATGTATGAGCGGACCTCAGAACTAAGAGTCAGAATTCCGCACCAAAGCTTTGCCGGTGTGATGTTTGAGCTGTAAACTGTTTCGTATCAATAAAATAAGCATTTAGAAGGAAGAATAAGCTACTTCTACCTACGTTTCTTGTTATTCCGCACCTGAAACATAGGAGAACGCCTCTAAACGACTCGTTCGGGTCAGCAATCGATCCTACAGTTCGTATCAGTTCAGACGAAGTGTGCAGATCATTTAAGAGATTAATCACAGTTCCTATCAATTCAGACGAACTGAGTTTTGAATCTTTGTTTGCATCAGGTTCCTGATTGTTTTAGGTTGTAAGATCATGTGAAAGTTGTTTTGACTTTGGGACATATCACGTGAACAACTGAAGCCATTTATTGCATCATACCATTGGCTCAATCATTAAATATTGTTGTCAGGAGGGTCATGTGATTATTTCAGACCTTGCATGTGAACAATTATCGGCCCAATGAGATGTTAGATAACATAAAAGTGTCGGCCATTGTTTAAAAGATTGAGAAAGGGTTGAATATGCATGTGAATTTACGGTCCAATTAGATTCATCAAAGGAATCGACCCAATCAAGTATTAACAAGATTCATGAAAAGCAGGTCGTGTAAAGGAGTTCAGTTCATTTGAAAATACCAGGAAAACACTATAGTTTTCTTTTAGATGAAATTTGAAATAAAAAGATTATTTAAAATCTAAAACCTTAATTACATAACACTACTGGAATGCAAAGTACCGTTTTTGGTAATGTCTTTGAAATTGGTTATTGTAGGTATATCTAATTGATTAGTGAAAAGGGTTCAAGCTCAGTTGGGTTGAAATGAAGCAAAAACCAAGCATTTGGCTACCAATTGTGAGGTTTGATTCTTACTTGAAGCTCTTTGTGTTCTTAATTTTTCAAAGATTCGTTTCACTTAAGCTAAAGGGGTGTTTGGCCTAGCTTTTTTTAACAAAGCTTATAGCTTTTTTAGCTTTTTTTTTTTTTTTTTACAAAATAAGCTTAACTTGGTGTTTGGTTTAGCTTTTTAAGCTTATGCTTATTAGCTTATATAAGCTAATTTGAAGAAGCTTATTTGAAGATGCTTTTTTTAGCTTATTTGAAGAATGATAGAAAATAAGCTATAAGCTAATCCAAACACCTAAAAGGAGCTTATCAAATGATAGAAAATAAGCTATAAGCTACTTTAAGATATAAGCATAACCCAAAAAATAAAAGCTAGGACAAACACCCCCTAATTCAAGTATAGCCTTGATTGAACTGTTTTGCATGAAATTAACCACTCTTGGCGGAATGTTATACTAAAGGTTATGCGATTGTGACATACAGTGTATGTATGTATGTATGTATGTATGTATGTATGTATGTATGTATGTATGTATACATTGGCAGAAGAACGTACTGAGATGAGGTTCTCGGCTCCAAGAATTCTTGCTTCCAAAGCAATATTTTAATTAGATTTTCTATAATTCAAATAAATATAAAATCTATTGACACAGGATTGGTATGTAACAGGAGGGAAACTCTCATGCATGGTATTTTAAACATGATATACAACTTAAAGTAGCATAACGTTGAAAATATTAACAATGGTTACTTCATTTAGAAGGGATTATGGCTCTGTTGAAATGAAAATATGGTATGGTAAGGAAATTTGTTATCTAGGGTTTGTTTTAGTCTGCAGATATGGCAAGTAAAAACATTTTTTTCAAAATGTTGTTTTGTTCTTTAACTCGGCGTATGCACGTTTCTTATATGTATTCAATGTAGGATTGTTTTGTGAGGATGTGAGGATGACGATCAGCTTCAAGCCTACTACTCCAGTTGAAGAAGTGAGGCTATATGTACAAAAGGCATCATAACCGACTCTTAAACAAGAGCTTGAACGTATGTGCTTTGATTATCGCTTTTTTGTATAATAATTCTCTATTTATTTGTCTTTTTTGTTGTTAAATAGATATTGAATACTGAATTTGTTCGTCTAAGGTTGATGGTATGATTTGCAATGGTCGGCTCCTAACATTTTGAGGCAAGATATGAGGTGCCCATGATTTGAACGAGGTAAATATGTGACATAATTTAGTACGCGTTAAATTTGGGTTCAAAAAACTGACTGATTTGAATGAAGGGTATAATGTGGATTAGTTCGGAAAGTCCAAATAATAGAACTTTCAATTTTGATTCGTTATCTCAGTAAGGATGTTGGAAATTATTCTGATATGCATCTTTGTCCAGGATATGTGCACGTTCAGGGTATCTAGCAGAACCTAACGACCCAGGGTATCAGCCTTTGGGAGCCTTTGGGAGCCTTTGGGAGCCTTTGGGAGCCTTTGGGAGCCTTTGGGAGCCTTTGTATTTCATCAAGTCAACTTCAAAATTGCATGCACTAAAAGCTAAACAATTTAAAGAAACTTTTTTTTTAATTTGTAGTTGTGGTGGCTTACTTACCAAAGTCAAAAGCAAACAAAAAGAAGAGCCTATTGGGGAACTCCAAAGACACCAGTGAGGATGATTCAGTCTCTGAGGTTTGTTTAACTTTATGGTTATGGATGTTCTATATATAATATATCTATGTATTTGGTTGAACCTTTGTTTGTTTGTCTTTAATTTTGCATCACACAATTTATTAATATATTCTTTGTTTTAATATCAGATCAAGCATTTTATCGAAAGCTCAGTTGCGTCTAGCTAAGCTGGATCAGTTAAGGCAAGCAGCCAGAACAGGGGTTGAAGTGCGTGTTAAGAAGGAATGTGCAGAGCTAGGGACAAAAGTGGAATTGCGCGTACGTCAAGCTGAGACAAACAAAATGAGAATCTTGAAGTGGAATTGCGCCAACGGAAACCGCCCTGCTCGACTGGGCCATCAACCTGATGGCTGATGTCGTCCAATACGAGCATCTCAACATTGATGAGTGAAAGCTATTTAGTAGATTCTATAAATCGTTAGTAACATATAAACACTTTTAGTTTTGTTTGTTTTAGTATTTAAATTTCTATAACTACCACTTTTATTTGGTTGTTTGTTAGATTGATGTTTATTAGTTTAATTAAGAATTTTAATTTGTTCACGAATGTTTCCATATTGCTTTGGTATTTGTTTGTAAATATTGAATATTTTTATCTACATATAGTGTGGTTAATTTCTACAATTTAAATTACATTTACCAACACATCAATGTTTTTTTCAACACAAATTATGATCAATACCTACACATTTTCAACATTTACCTACACATAATATTACATTTACCTACACATAAGATTACTTTTACCTACACATATATTCATGCCACGTCAACTGCCACGTTCGGATGCCACGTCAACTGCCACGTCGGATGCCACGTCAGATATTTTCTAAACAAATTGTTGTACTTCTAACCACACATATAAATGACTTTTAGCAACACATATATGTGTAGGTATGGCTTGCTATATGCCTACATATAACTTATGTGTGGGTAATGACTTATATCCACAGTCATGAGCCTACACATCATTACACTTAATTTAAATGTAGGTAAAGACAACTGACAACACATTATATGCTTTTTCCCACATATACTTTGTGTTGGTAAAGAACCAAATTTCTTGTAGTGGAAGAGGTCAGATCATCTCTGAAAGGTTTAGTCCGTTTGAAAAATTCAATACGTTTGGAAGGTTTAGTTCGCATAGAATCTAGTTCGTGTGAACCTCAGGTCGTTTGAACCCCAACTAGTATGAATCTCAGTTTGTTTGAACCAGTCCGTCTGAATAGATTGTTTGAACTTTAGTCCGTTTAAACTTCAGTTCGTTTGAGGTTCAGTTCTAGTTCGTTTGAGAGGTCAGATCGTTTGACAATTTTTTTTAGTTCACGCGAAGTGAATTCATTCAGTCCGTTTCAAGTGTTTGAAATTTGTTGGGGTTGATTTGAAAAATGAAGAAAATGTTTGAAGAAAAGGAGAATCATGATCTTGAAAAGATAAATGATTGGTATCGAGGGTATTTCAGTAGTTATTATCAAGGTTTGCCTGAGAATGTTTGGGTTAACCGGCTCGATTGTTTTTTGTGTAAGAAGGATGAATAGTTGGATGATTTGGAGAGGAGATTTGATTGTTTAATTGATCATTTGAAAGATCATAGAATAAGAATGTCGGATGCGGAAAAAGTATCAAAGTTTGCTGATGCATTACCAGTAGAATGGGATGATTTTTTGGAAAATCTAAAAAGAAATTTTAATTTTTCAAAGTTACATCTATATGAGTTCATTAGCAAACTTAAAGATTTTGAGTATGAAAAAGACAATAAAAAGAAAGAATTGATAAATGAAATAAAAAATATTCTGATGAAAATGGATTTGGATGTGATTTTTGAAATGAAAAGAAGAGTTAATGTATGTCTTGCTGCAAAAAATAATCTGATGTACGATATGAAGAGGGGTTGTTATATTGATGAGAATATGAATCCTCTTGATTTCGTTAAAATCTTTTGTGCAGGAACATACAAGATAGAGGAAGAGGAAATCTCAAAGAATGAAGAATCAGAAAAACTTGGATCTTCGAATTCTGAATCTGTGTGCTCTAAATGTGTTCAATATGAAGCTGACAATGACAAACTTTTGAAGGACGTGGAAAGTTTGACATTGGAAATCAAAGATTTGAAAGGACAGGTTAAAGAAATTTCAACTTTCAAGGATGAGAAGAAAGCTGATGATAAACAGATTCTTGAACTGCAGAAACATTTTGAGATATTGAAATCTGAAAATGTCAAACTGTTAAGTGATTTGGACAGTTTGACATTGGAAAACAAATTTTTGAAAGAAAAAGAAAAAGATTTTGAAAATGAAAAAGTAAAAACTGAAAAAGAATTTCAAAATCAAATAAAGATTTTGGAAAATGAGAAAACTATTTTTGGTAAAAACAACATTGAAAAACAAATTGAAATAAATTCTCATCTTCAGAAAATCCTTCGACTTTGAGCATGAAGCTGTAAATGCTCAAAATAAAATCAAGGAGTGGGAAGAAAAATTGAAAGTATTTGTGAATACTTCATCAATTCCCTGTCCAAAACCAATAAATTCAGTTCCAATAAGTGACAAGGTCACAAACTTTGACAAAGTCAAAGTTGAAGATTGTGATGAGAAAACTGATGATGAAATTGAAAAAAGAAAAATATTTTTGAAATTAAAAGAAAAATTTCAAGAAACTGTTCTACATTCTACTGAAAAAGGTGAATGCTCAACGCAAAAACCTGTAAAGAAGAATGTGGAACAAAAACAAAAAGATAAAAAACCGAAAAATCTTCAAAAAGAAAATAAAAGCTCATCAGTTCAATCATCCAATCGTGATAAAAAACCACAAAAATTGGAAAATCAAAACTCAAAAATTGTTGGTAATAAATGGTGCAGGTTTGACCACAGTGCTCAAAAGCCAAATCCAGCAAACAAGAGGAGAAATGATTATCACCAAGCCAAACAGTGCTATGATCTGAATGTTTGGACTGAATGTGGTGATTGGTACGATAACAGAGTGTGTTATACTTGTGGTGTGAGAGGACACATTGCTGTTAACTGCCAAAATTAGAGTTATGAGACGAGAAGATGCTATAATTGCTAAATCAGAGGACACATTGCCAGAGATTGCCCAATGAGATCAAAGGGAAGATCGAGGTCTGAATCTCAGAAAATGGCAAAGAAACCAGTCAATGTCAAAGCAAAACCGAAAGAACAAAAAGTTCAAGAACCTAAAGTTCAAGAACTGAAAGTTCTAAAACCGAAAGTGAAGCTTTCGCAGGGACAAAAAGACAGACTGAGGAAGAAGAGGAAGAAAGCGAGAGAGTATCTCGAAAGGATTTTGTCCTCGGATACAATTGGTAAAACAGATAAAAGTTCTGATAAATCGTCTTGCTCGCCAAAGAATGACAAATCAAGAAAAAGGAATTCATTAGATACAAATCTGAGGACGAAAGAAGGAAAGAAGAAGAAGAAAGTTTGTGGCAATGAATCTGTTTCTTCGGAAACAAAGGAGCCACATGTTGGCGATGAATCTGGCTCTTCAAAGTCAGACAAGCCACATTCAGGCAATGATTCTGGTTCGTTAAAACCAGAGGAGCCATTTGTTGAGGTAAAAGTTGAGAATTCTGGTCTAACAATGGATGATGCAAATTTTCCACCATTGTTGAACAAGAATTCAAAATCACCCAAGGACCGTCAGGCTTGGGTGAATCTGTTTAAATGAAAAACCTGACTTACCGGAGATCCCAAGTTGGTAATCGTGGATCATGAATGGGCATCATTTCTTATCATGTTTGTATAATGTGTTTTTGAGAAGTTTTGCAGGACTTGCCAGAACTCCCAGGTTTGTAAGCGAGGAGTAGGAATCGGCACTTTGAGAATTCAATCAACAGATGGTAATTGGTTGAAAAACAGGTTTGAAATACTTAATTGTTAATCCGACAAGTGGTATGTATGATTGTTGTTTTTACAAGTGGTTCAGAATTTGCTCCAGGTTGATCCTACAAGTGGTTAAATCAAGGTCATTAAATTGAACTTGAGTTAACTATCATTCATAAAATTGGTAAACAATGTGATGATTTGATCCCCAATTTTACAAGTGGTAAAATCAACAAAACTTATTTTCCGGAAAAACCATTCTGATTAAAACAAACTTGAGTGTTTTGAAATGATTATGGGAAAATAGTTTGTTGTGAGGGGGAGTTCTGATTGTTTAAGCCAAACGGATGGAGAATTGAAGGGATTCAATATCAGTTGTCATATTTTGTATAGTTTGTTGTTAATTTTCTTTAAATGTGTTTGCATTTTAGAGGGAGTAGAAGTTTTCAGAAAATCCAAAAACATTTGAAAATTTGAAAAAGACAAAACATGATAAAATCAAAAATGAGTTTTAGTGTCAAAGAAGAGGAAATGATAGTACATCAGTAGACAGCTACAGTATGCTAAAGAAATGTAATGTTTAAATAGCGTCAAACAGTCTCACTGATGATATGCCGATAGGTTTTCATACATTTAGTAAACTTTTTCGGGATATAAACATAAATTCAAACTTGCTTATTTCGTGGGGAACACTACTTGGATATATAGGTAACCCCTGAAATCTCGTTTGAAAGGTCCCTCTTTCTGAGATACTAGGTCTTTATGCTCAGTGATATCTGGGGTATTATCCAGGGACTTCTGCTGAAAGAAATTTCTGACCTAGTCCTCGGAGAATACTTTCTGCATATGCTTTGAAATATAAGCGCCGCCCTCAGCAAATTGAAGAAACAATAAAATTGATAGTCATTGCTATTGTAACAAAAGATCCTCTAAAGGAGACCCACCAAAAGTCGAAGCCGTCATCTCTCTGCGTATCGAAAGATCGACCTGAGCTCTCACGGCCCTCTTACTATAATTTATTCCCTTACAGATATCATCTGTGGTATACTCACCTGTAAGACTGAATATTGGGATCTGGATACGGGAGTATATTCAAGAGGTGGGACACATGAATGAGTTAAGTCCTAAATACACCTAATTCATATCCTGAATCAGTTGAAATTTGTGTGAAAATTTAAAGTGGGCCAGTATATCGGCAATCTAAGTGAATTGTTTAATTCTTAATGTGTAACTAAGCTCAACGGTACTTGCGACTTGTCAAAAACTGATATGATCCTCTTACACAAACTCACAAAAATATTGTCTGTAAATATTTCTTTACTGCATTTCATTTCTTTCAAAAAATCCAAAAAGATTTTAAGTGTGTTTTAGCATAAATTTTGAAAAAATTCAAAAAGATTTTCAACAACTGATATTGGAGAACTGATTTTCAAAATTTCAAGTGCTAAACATGATGAGCATGTGGTGAGGGGGAGTGTGTGTATAAATGAGAAAAGATTTTGAATATTTGTCTACATGTGGTTCATCAGTTATTAACATTGTTAAATCATCCTGGATAAATTTGAGGGAGAGTTTGGTTGTATAAATTTTGTAAAATGTTAAATTTGTGAAAAATTTACTGTTGGGTAGAGGATGTGCAGGATAGCCTGGATTCTGTAGTAGGAGTATAGAGCCAGGTCATGATCCTGATTCTGTGAAAGTCAAATTGCAATCAACATCCGAGGAAAGATTGTTCGAGGGGAGTCTGTTGATGCTGAAGAGGAGAAAGAGATAAAGTTTTAAGGATGCTTACATTGTCAGAGACTTTGGAGAGAGCTTGAAGACTGATCAAGACTGAAGATGTTCTGAAGGCATACCGAAGACTCGTAAACATCCGAGGGGGAGTCTGTTGGTGCATACGTCTGTCGACTTCGTCTTGTATTGAGTCGTGTAATAAAATAGATGAAACAAGTCACGAACAAGCCAGTTCAAACGAAGTGGACAGTTCAAACGAAGTGGACAGTTCAAACGAACTGGACATTCAAACGAATTGGATAGTTCAAACGAACTGGACATTCAAACGAAGTGGCCAGTTCATACGAACTGGAGGTGCTTGTTCAAACGAAGTGGGATTAGTATAAATAGTGGACTTGTGTTTTTCATTTGTAACTTTTAGATTCCGGTAGCGAAGCTCTGCCGAAGTGTCTCCAGCCTTGTAAACGCGTTCTAATCAATACTAGAGACAATTAATAGTGAATATCAAGCTGAAACAAACTCTGATTCATTGAATTCCGCCTTTGAATCAGTTTAGAGCTCTTCTGAAGACTCGTTCAGATCGTTTCTCGATCCTACAATTATCATTACAACAAGAGATGAGCACGTGTTGATAGCACATAGAGTGAAATGGATTCGTGATGTCACTCTATTATCGGATGAGGAAGCGGCCTCTTTTGTAAGCACGCATTTGGGAAAGATCTTCCAATTCAAGAGTATGAAAAGGAATCACTACAAGTTGTACGATATGCTGCTGGCCTTCCCTTAACAAACAAAGTTTTGGGTTCATTTTTGTGTGGTAAAGACAAGGATGAATGGAAAGACGCATTAGAAAGACTCAAAAGAATTCCGTTGAAAGAGACTCTTAACAAATTGGAATTAAGCTATGAAAGTTTGGAGGATGATTACAAGGAAATATTCCTAGATGTTGCATGTATATTGAAGGGGTGGGAGAAAAACAAAGTAATAAGTATGCTTGAAAGTTGTGGATTTCAGGCTAGAATTGGTTTAAGAGTTCTTGAGCAGAGATCTCTAATAACTTTTCATGATGATGATGATGATGTTAATGATCTTTACTTGAACATGCATGACCATATTGAAGAAATGGGCAAGAATATCGTACGTCGTTTGCATCCAGATGAGCCCAACAAACATAGCAGATTATGGACCCAGGAAGAAATTGAAGATGTATTGTATAATGACTTGGTAAGAATGAGGTTTACTTGTAACATAGAGATGAGATAAACACAATTTTCTTTACTTTTGACATGGACAATTCTTGAATTACAGGGTTCTGAAGCGATAAGGTGTATAAGTCTAAAGCTCACCCCTAATATTGTCTTGGAAGGTCTTGGAAATATGAAGAAACTCAGATGCCTTATTGTAGATCATAGATATGAGGATAAGGATCGTGATGACCTTGTGAAGATTGATGAAGTTAGTCAATACTTTCGAAATGCATTACGATACTTGAACTGGAACTATTACCCTCATTGGTGTTTACCCAAAACCTTTCAAGCAAATAATCTTGTTGAGCTTCACATGCCTTACAGCAGAATCGAACAACTTTGGGTGGGGGAAAGGTAGGATGATTGATTAATAATTTTAATTTATTTACTGATCAGTTATTAGTATCTTACATTCTTTTTGGTGTGATATTAGGTTCTTAAGAAACTCAAATCCATTACACTGTCCCGCTCAAAGTTGAAGACCCTTGACCTTGGGTTGACTCTGAATCTTGTGAGGTTAGATCTTTCATGTTGTTTTGATTTGGTAGAACTTCATGTGCCAGTTGGAATTTTAAAAAGGCTTACGTACCTAAACCTCCAGCAATGTAACCAGTTGAAATCTGTTTCGTTGATCAAGGATTTGGAATCACTTGAGTTTCTTAATGTAACTGGCTTACATTAAAGGAGTTCGAGGATATAATCCTGTGTCGATCCAACAGTAATCTGCAAGAGCTTCGTTTTGATGGCAATGATATAGAAAACCTGCCTTCATCAATTGGAAATCTACATAAACTTGTGATGCTATCCTTCAAAAGATGCGACAAACTCAAAAGTCTTCCAGGAAGCATCTGTAGTTTACATTATTTAAGAGTTCTTTCTCTTGTAGATTGTGGCATAGAGGAATTGCCTGAGGACATTGGCCAGTTGGAGTGTTTAGAAGAGCTAGATTTAAGTGATTCAGAAATTAAACATCTCCCGGATAGCATTTGTAAGTTGAAACATCTTAAAACTCTCATTCTAAATGGTTGTAAAGTTTGTAAGTTACCCGAGAATTTTGGTCAAATAGATTCATTGAATAGACTAGATCTAACGTCAACCAAGATAAGAGAAGTTCCATCCAACATCTGTAAGCTAAAGCATCTTGAATATCTTCACCTTTCTTATTGTTCTGAACTTGAGAAATTACCAGAGAACCTAGGAGATTTAGAAAGTTTGGAAGAATTAGATCTAAGATCAACCAAGATAAGAGATGTTCCATCCAGCATCTGTAAGCTAAAGCATCTCGACTATCTTGACCTTTCTAATTGCTCTGGACTTGAGAAACTACCAGAGAACCTAGGAGATTTAGAAAGTTTGTATATACTAGATCTAAGATCAACCAAGAAAAGAGATGTTCCATCCAGCATCTGTAAGCTAAAGCATCTCAAAGAGCTTCACCTTTCTAATTGTTCTGAACTTGAGAAATTACCAGAGAACCTAGGAGATTTAGAAAGTTTGGAAGAATTAGATCTAAGATCAACCAAGATAAGAGATGTTCCATCCAGCATCTGTAAGCTAAAGCATCTCGACTATCTTGACCTTTCTAATTGTTCTGGACTTGAGAAACTACCAGAGAACCTAGGAGATTTAGAAAGTTTGAATAGACTAGTTCTAACATCAACCAAGATAAGAGATGTTCCCTCCAGCATCTGTAAGCTAAAGCATCTCAATCATCTTCACCTTTCTAATTGTTCTGGACTTGAGAAACTACCAGAGAACCTAGGAGATTTAAAAAGTTTGGAAGGATTAGATCTAACATCAACCAAGATAAGAGATGTTCCATCCAGCATCTGTAAGCTAAAGCATCTCGAATATCTTCGCCTTTCTAATTGTCCTGGACTTGAGAAATGTTGATGCAGATTTTGTGTCCGATGCTTGTCGAATAGATTAGTTTTATTTTACGCTGAATTTGTAATAGTTAGTGAAACGGTCTATCGAACGTGTATAGACCCGCTCGTTTGAAGTGGTCAAACGAGAGGGTTATTCGGTTGACCGTGTGTGTTTGCAAGACAAGGGGTGTGACTATAAATAGAAAACCCTTGCCATTTGCAACACTTGGAGTTTTTAGGAGGTTTGAGACCTCACCGGGAGAGATCACCACTTGGTCTCTCCCCGGATGTATACTTCTTTGGTATTAGTTCGGTTATCATGTAATCGGGCCGATTTGTAATGTTTTACTACCGGATTAATACAAAGTTGTTTGTTTATCATCTCTAATCTCTCCCGTCTTGAACCGATCTCACACGAATCACGGTTTCGGTCACGAAACTCGGTCCTACAAGTGGTATCAGAGCCGTGGCTCTTTTCCTTGTTAAAAACCGGGTTTTATACAAGCTTTGGAGTGTTTTGGACAAAAACTCCTTGGTTTTGCAACCGTTTTCTGTGTTTTTCTCACTGTTTCAGACATTAAAACGTGTTCTAAACCTCCGGGTGTGTTAAAGGACGGGTTGGGTAATTTAAAAACTTGTTTTTGAGGTGTTTGGTGATTTCCGACCAAAATTCCGGCTTACTCCGGTACCGGTTTCTGGGTTGATCCTTCGTTTTTTCGTAATATTTTATTATTCAAATCAGTCTGCATGCAGAAGATATGGTCTGACCATACCTTCTGCCGTCTGCCGAAAGTTTCTACCAACCCAGCACCTTTTTCACCAACCTGTCACTCTTTGTCAACTGTGTCAGTCAGTTCGAAAGATATCCTTCGAAGTCGAAAGATCATCTTTCGATCAAAGGAAGTTCGACAGATTATCATCTTTCGGGCATCCTTCGAAGTCTTTGACTTATCCTTCGATTCAAGGAATCTTTTCGAAACTTACATCTTTCGGTCTACAGTTCTTTTTCGAAAGACAAGGATCCTTCGATTGGGGAGTCTTTCGAAATCATTGTTCGAAACTCAACAGTGATCTTTCGAACACTGTTGATCCTTCGAACAAGTATTGATCCTTCGATACTTGTCTGTTTAAGGTTAACAAGTTTGTGTTTTTCAGGTCTTTCGATCTCATATCCTTCGGCTGGTGTTACTTATTTTTCTTGATCAAAAATGAATTCGATGTGGGGTATTCCGGTAAATGCAGAGATGTATTTTGGTACTCCGGCTCCGGATTCGGGTTCGCAAGCTAATGCTACATCTACCGGTCAATGGGCATTCGTATCAAATCAAGCTCCAAGTGTTCAAAGCATTTTGCTAAGCGAAAGTGAAACGGGAAGTTTGAATAGGCCTCCAAAGTTGATGCACTTAAGTGAATATCCGTGATGGTTTGATAGATTTCATACATACGTCCTTGGTCAAAATACAGAATTGTGGTTGCGTTTTATCACAGATTTTGATCAAACAATAGAGGTTGCCGCTTCATCTGCTGCTACGTTTGCCGATCTGACGGACGATCAGAAGAAGGTCTATGACTTAGAAAAGAAAGCGTATGCCATTCTTACTCAGGCGTTAAGCAAAGATATTTATCATCAATTTGTCAGTCACAAGACAACGAAGAGGTTGTGGGACGCATTGAAAACAAGGGGCGTAGGAAATGAAGCGACACGTCAATTAAGAAAAGATCTGCTAAAGAAAGAGTTTGATGGTTTTACTTGTATGCAGAATGAATCTTTAGGAGATTTGACAAGTCGATTTACTCATTTGCTGACTGAATTGGTAAATATTGGGGTTGTAACAACTTCAGCAGAGATAGTGAAGAAGTTTGCAGATGCACTGCCACCTCAATGGAATAATTTCTTAGAAATCCTGAAGTACAATGGCACTTTGGATACAACAAACTTCGATGACTTTGCTCAACTCCTGGAAAACAAGAATCAGGAAGAAACTCTCAAGGCTAAAAGAGTTCCAGTGCCACAAAATCCTGAAATGTATTACGGAGCTTCTAGCACTTCTACAAAACCTTCTTCACACGCTCCAATTCAAACAGCATTTGTGTCTAGCACTAGCTTGTATGGCACTCCTCCTCCAACAACAGACATATATGGAAATCCGCTTAATCCAGTTCCTCAACCAGTGCCACAACAGCAAAGCCAACAACCTATCAGAGCAACTGATATATTCGGAAATCCACTTCCTCCTCAACAGCAAGCGTGTTATGGAAGCACATCATCTGCTGGTCAACAATCAAAGCCAAATACAGTACGGCTCGACACCTCAAGTTTTTCTAAAGTCAGTGTGGAAGTAGCAAAGGAACACATGGAGTTGCTAAACACTTTGGTGAGCACATACTGTGGATTAGTGGAAGGTCAGATTGGCAACATTAATCTGACACAAGAAGACTATCAGCAGATTGATAAAGAGGAGATGGAGATGATGGACATCAAATGGGCATTTGCCAGTGCTGTTAGGCGAGCAAAGGATTTCATGGAAAGAACGGGGAGAACCAGCTTGGAAAGTAAGAAAGACACCAAGTATGGGTTTGATAAGCAGGCTGTTAAATGCTTCAATTGTGGTGAACGTGGTCATTTCAAACGTGAATGTACGAGGCCATCTCAACATGGAAACCAAAATCCTTTCAGAGGTCAAGGCAACAGGGCAAATCAGAACCAAGGAAGGAACAATGAGCGAACATTGGTGCCTGTCAACAACCAGAGTCAAGCAGGACCATCTAATGCCAACCAGGCACTTGTGGTTCAAGTAGATGAAGGTTGTGATTGGTCAATCCAGTTGGGAAATGATGCTCCAGATGGAACATCTTGTTTTGCTGAAATTGTCAAGGATTTAAATCACGCCAGTGGTGGAGAATCTTCCGCCAATGGTGGTGACTCTTCTGAGGATGAAGACTCTTCTGGTTATAGTAGAAGTTCAGATGAAGAATCCTCGAGTTCAGGCGATGATCATGTGGATGAGACATCAAGTGCGTCAGTCGATGCTAATATTGATGAGCTATTGGGAGAAGCTGCAGCAGAAACTCAAAGAAGATCTATTTTGGTGGATCAAGCTGCTTATTCTTCGTCTTCTCTCCATTCAGCCTTTATGGCTAATGTCGACAGTTCATCAAGTCAGGTATGTGTCGATGAACCCACTTCTGGTAGCTGTGATAACTGTGATAGTTTGCATGTTAAATGTGCTGATTTAGAAGCAAACATGTCTGAGTTGCAAGGCAAACATGATGCTGTACAAGCTAGTTTGTTTGACTTGCAAGACAAACATGTTTCATTGAATGATAAGTGGTGTGAATTGCAAAGCAAACACGAGGCTTTGCAGGAGAAATATGATGTGACATTTATCCACAATCAGAAATTAACCGTGGATCTTTCTAAGTGCACAGAAGCCAACATGTTTTATGAAAATCATGAAAAGGAGTTTAAATCGGTAATTGAAAAATTAAAGAAAGATAAAACCGAGTTAACTAAAATGGTTTCCAGAAAACAAACTGACATTAATTTGTATATAACTCGTCTTGAGGTAATGCAAAAGGAAATGGCTTGTGTTAAAACTGAAAGTGAGGCGATCCGACTCAAGTTAGACAGTTATTTAAGCTCTAGCTATGTGTTGGATCACATCATTGATGTACAGAAAGAGAAACGGGATGTCACATGCATAGGCTACAAGAAATGTCCACCACCTGTGAGACACAATTATGATGCCATGCCTGACGAGGAGGACAGAACTTTCTTTGAACCATCTGTTCCTCTAGATGTTAAAGAATTTGCAGCAGGACTGGGATACAAGAAAGAAGTATCATCAGATTCAGATGTGTCAGCAGATACATGTGTGTCTTCTGCCGAACCGAATCAGGTTCCTCCAGTTGTGATATACAGTGAGGATTCTGATTCTTCTGATGATGAGTCTGATGATACTGATTCAGCAAAGTCTGATGCGGTGATAAAAGAAGAGGACATACCTCTTGAGAATCATATTCCGTGTGATCCTCCTGCAAAACCCGCTAAGACTGTTGCAATTGAGTCCACGTCTGCAAAAGAGTCGGAGAGTGTGGATTTGCTGTACACTCTTGTTGGTGATGATAAAGTTTATTCAGACAAAGATTTTCCTATTAAGAATGTTAATCAATCATTAATCAGTAAAGTCTTTGAAAATTCAACAAGTAAGTTTTTGGGAAAGACAGGATCACATGTTACTGTAACACAGTGCCCTCCTATCCCCAAGGCCGAAGTTCGAAAACAATTTGGCAATCAAATGTTACCAACAGTGCAAAAACAGCAAAATCATACCAAACCAAAATGAAAAGCACCGACTCAAACTCAAAGGAAGCCGAATCAGAAGAAGAAAAAGAATGTGAACTTTGTGAAGTCTAAGGGAACGGACAAAATTGCAACGTTTGAAAATCAATCTAACTTAGATTTTGTCAAGAAAGCAACAGTGATGAAAAGGAATGAACCAAGTTGTTCGAAACCTAGTACCTCGAGATCACAAAGTTCATCTTCATCATCGGCAAGACGACCACATGATACTTCGGGGTTTGTTGAACGAAGATCATGTTTTGAATGTGGTACAATTGGGCATATCATTCGAAATTGCCCGTATCTTCATAAATTAAAAGCCAAAGAAGATGATCCCCGTGACAAAACTGACCGCAAACGATCTGTTTCTGTAAAACAAGATCCCCGCCTTGTAAAAGAAAGGGAAAAGAAACAGAAACGCCAACAGGTCAAGAAAATTGAAAATGCAATTAAAACCGATGTGGTTAACAAACCATCTGTTTCTGTCAAACCAGAAAATTCAAAAACTTCTGATAACCATGAAGTTAAAATTTTAAAGAATGACACTCGTAAACCAAAACAGACCTGGAAACCTAAAACGGTTAAAAATTCAGGGGGACCATCACAATTTTCAAATCATCAAAGAATAGAAGTTATTGTTATTGATGAAAATGGAAGACCCAAGACCACAATGGCTTGGGTCCCCATCTCCAACTAATTATGTGAGTTCATGTGCAGGGTGTTCCAGGAGGAACTATCAGTAGTCATTGGATTGTTGATAGTGGGGCATCCAGGCACATGACAGGCGACATGAAGCTTCTCTACGACATCAAATCTACTAGAGGAGGTTATGTTGCTTTTGCTGGAGATAAAGGTGGATATATTACGGGTGAAGGAATGATTTCCAACGGGGTTGTTAGCTTTGATAAGATCAACTTCGTACAACAACTTGATCACAATCTTCTTAGTGTTTCTCAAATTTGTGATAAGCAGTTCTCAGTACACTTTGATGCAAATGGATGTTATGTGCTGAAACCTGGCTTCAAAATTCCAAAAGAATGGATTCTCTTGTCGGCTCCAAGGATAAATGATCTGTATGTCCTTGATATGAGCCAAGCTATTACTACGTCTGCACAAGCAACTTGTTTCGTTTCCAAAGCCACAGAAAAGGACTCAATCTCTTGGCACAGACGAATGGGTCACATTCACTTACGCAAAATGAATCATTTGGTATCAAATGAATTGGTGAATGGTGTTCCTCTTAAAAACTTCCATCTTCAAGACATCTGTGTCTCATGCCAGAAAGGAAAACAAACGAAGAAGCGACATCCTACAAAGAAAGTCAACACGGTGGCTGTTCCTCTTGAACGTTTGCACATGGATTTGTTCGGTCCTGTCAAGCACAAAAGTATTCGGAATGATCAATACTGCCTTGTGATAACTGATGATTATTCAAGATTTTCTTGGGTGGCGTTCATGGCACATAAGAGTGAAACCTTCGGTATTATCAAAAACTTGATCATTCAGATTGAGAATCTATATAAGTTGAAGGTTAGGCGGATACGTAGCGACAATGGTACTGAATTCAAAAATCATGCCATGGCGGAGTTTTGCACTTCAAAAGGTATTCTTCACGAATTTAGTGCAGCCTATACTCCTCAACAGAATGGCGTCGCTGAACGTAAGAACCGCACATTGATCGAGACTGCTAGGACTATGTTGGTAGAGTCACAATTGCCGATTCCATTCTGGACTGAAGCTGTGGCCTCTGCATGTTATACGTTGAACCGAGTCCTTACAGTCAAAAGGCACAACAAGACCTGTTTTGAGCTTATTAACAAACGGAAACCAGATTTGTCATATCTTGAACCGTTTGGAGCTCCGTGCACAATAATCGATCCTAATGGAAAGTTTGGGGCAAGAGCAATTGATGGATACTTTCTTGGGTATTCCACCCCAAACTTAAGAGTCTGGAATCTAGAGACTAAAAGGGTCGAGGAATGGTCTGAAGTCAGAGTACAAAGGCACACTTTACCAGTCAAAAATCCTGGTCAGCCTTGGATGTTTGAGTACGATGACTTTTTCAATTCGATCAATGTTGAAGCAGTTGAAGAAAATGCTGCAGCAAGGATGTTTTTCGAGAGTGACAATGCAACAGATTCACCGTTGGTTTGTCCCATTATTGTCAATCAAGAACCATCTTCAGTGAACAATAATGCTCTCGACAATGAGGATTTTCACGATTCTACCGAATTGAACGAATCTTCAGAGGATGATGAATTTCTCGATGCAGATCAAGAAGCTCCAATAACAGCAGTTCATGGTACTTCAGAGGGTACTCCTCCAGTGGGCGTCCCTGGAACAGCTGAAGCTACTGCATCATCCTCTTCGTCAATTCCGGGCATTGAATTAGTTGTTGATCTCAATCTCAACAATCTGGGTACAAACATTACAGTTCAAGATAATCCAGGAACAAGGATTCATAATACCCATCCTCAACAAAACATCATCGGAAATGTGCAAAGTGGCGTTCAAACAAGAAACATGTTGCGAAACAACAACAATGCAGGCTTGTATGCAGCTATCCGAGAATCCGGGCAACAAAACGATTGGTCTTTCGCGTGTTTTGTCTCACAGGAAGAGCCAAGAACTTGGAAAGAAGCTTTGAAAGATAACTCATGGGTTGAAGCGATGCAGGAAGAACTGCAACAATTCCAGAAGCTTGGTGTCTAGAAACTCGTAGAGAAACCTGCTGGTTACAAGAAGATTGGTACCCGTTGGGTGTTTAAATGCAAAAAGGATGACCGTGGAATCGTTATTCGAAACAAAGCAAGGCTAGTCGTTCAAGGTTTTCGTCAGATAGAAGGGATCGACTACAACGAAGTGTATGCACCTGTTGCACGTCTAGAAGCAATTCGGATCTTTCTGGCTTATGCCTCATTCAAAGGTTTCAAGGTATACCAGATGGACGTGAAAAGTGCATTCTTACATGGTGTGGTAGAAGAAGAGGTGTACGTCGAACAGCCTCCAGGTTTTGAAGATCCTATCCATCCCGATCGGGTTTGGTTGCTCAACAAAGCTCTCTATGGTCTTCATCAAGCACCGCGAGCTTGGTACGCAACCTTATCTAATTATTTGCTGGAAAATGGATTTCGCAGAGGTCTTATCGATTGTACTCTTTTCGTCAAAGAACAAGATGGAGATCTTCTACTGGTACAGGTATACGTTGATGATATTATATTTGGTTCTACTAATGATGTTTTGTGTAGGAATTTCGAGCGCATTATGCAGGATAAATTCGAGATGAGTGCTATGGGGGAAATGACCTTCTTTTTGGGCCTACAAGTACAACAAACCGAGTCTGGGATATTCATCCATCAGACTAAATATGTTGGTGACATCTTGAGCCGGTTCCAGATGTCTGATGCAACGCCCATCGGTACCCCATTGCCGCTAAATCACGGAATTACTCCAGACTTGAAGGGTCAAGATGTTAGCCCCTCACACTACCGCGCGATGATCGGATCTCTTATGTACCTCACAGCATCAAGACCAGATATAATGTACCCAACGTGCCTGCTTGCCAGATATCAAGTCAACCCGAAGGCCTCACATCTTGCAGCTGTAAAAAGGATTTTTCGTTATTTGAAGGGTTACCCTGACACCGGTCTATGGTACCCTAGGGATAATAACTTTGACTTGATCGCATTCAGTGATTCTGATTTTGGCGGATGCAAAATCGACGGCAAATCAACAACGGCTGGATGTCAGTTTTTGGGAAATCGCCTAGTCACATGGCAGTGCAAGAAGCAGACGTGTGTCGCTACATCAACATGCGAAGCTGAATACATTGCTGCCTCAAGTTGTTGCTCCCAAGTCCTATGGATCCAACAACAAATGCGCGACTATGGTTTTGAATTCCTAACTACTCCTATTTACGTTGATAATTCTTCTGCTTTACAGATCACTAAAAATCCTGTGCAGCATTCAAAGACTAAGCACATCGACATTAAGTATCACTTCATACGTAATTGCTTTGAGAAAAAGGCTAATCGATGTTGCTTACGTCCACACCGATGACCAACGTGCCGACCTTTTTACCAAAGCATTTGATAAATCAAGATTTGACTATTTATTATTGGTAAACGGCATTAAGGTCAAGCAAGACTAAAACCAACATCGGAAAATCATTTTTGTAAATACCTTTGTGTTTTAAATTTGTCTTAGTTTATTGATTTTAGGGGGAGTAAATCCAAAACTTTGTAAATCCAAAACTTTGAAAATCCAAAAACATCGAAAAATTTCAAAAACACAAAAACAATAGAAAAACAAAAATGAGTTTCCTGGCGAGCAAAAGAGAAAATGATAGTACATCAGTGGTCTGTCTAAACCTCTTTAAACCTTAAATGCAAAACGATAAGCAGCTCTATATAAGATGTATCGGTAGGCTCACAATCATTTTAAAGTGTGCAGGGTGATATAAACTTAAATCGACTGAAGACTGGGTGGGAACCATTCATTGGCATATGGTCTTGGTACCGAAATTTCGTTTGATAGATTGCCGAGGTTCTGAGATATTCGGTCTTTATGCTGCTTATCATCTGGGTATCATGGTTGTATCTTTTTCCGAAAAATAACGGGGACGCAAGTCTAGATCTTCCATGATACCATACATACGTGTACATATTGCATTCGACCTCAATAAGTGATAAACAATCACATGTCCCTCAAAATAAGTGATAATATATCACATTTATCCGGGAGTCAAGTTCGTCTCTCTGCTGTACGAAAGTACTGACCTGTTCACGGACTTGCTCCTGTGCCCTCATGCATATGAAAATCAAGTTCCTCATCAATAAGTGATTCTATCACATAGGGCTTGTTTTCAAACAAAATAAGTGAGAATCTCACATCATATACGGTCAAACAGATGATAATCGGTATACTCACCGGTAAGATGAACCCTCGTGCATACCTTGATACGGGAATGTGTTGTGATGTGGATGAACACCGGTCGGTAAGTATAAATCATACCTTAACGTATCCCCTCGCCATGATTACATCTGATAAGTTGAGCTTATGTGGACAACAATACCGATAATTGTTATAGGATGCTTATCTTAATGTTAACTAAAAGAACAACAAGAGCGTTTTGACATGACCGTACACTGATATGATTCTCTTACCCTCGAAACTCGCAAAAAGAATGTCCGTAAATATTTATTTACTGCTTTTCGTTTCTGCATCTTTGTATATATTTACTTACTGCTTTCAGTCTTTAAATTTGAAATATTCAAAAGTCCAAAAAGAGTTTAGGTGTGTTTTAATATAAACTTTCTAAAAGCCAAAAAGATTTTATTTCTATTTTATTTTCGATCGTATGATGTTGGAGCTCGAGTCTTTGTTACCTGAAACCTGAACGAAAACCGAAACGACTAAATCTTCATAAACGGTCGAAATTTGCAAGTTTTGAAAGTTAAAAACTGAAATTGACAAATTTATTAAAACTTTCAAACTGTCGGACGGTGTTTGATTGAACAATGGTCACATGTGTGTCGTTTGCTTATGATATTCCAAGCAGTTGTTCTCATTACGCGTTTAGATTTCTTGCATGTGCAGATTCTAAAGGCAAGGAGAACATGGTCGATGACAAAGCTTCGGAATGAAGACACGACGTGAAGGCACTCAAGTGATGAAGATGATCGAGTTGCCGCTGACCATCATCAATACCACAAGGATCTCAATTCATAAAGAACAAGTATTTCACGAGCATAACTCAAGGGGGAGCTTATGTTAAGGGGGAGTTTGTCAACACACTTCCTACATGAAACGGGGAGTTTGTTGGTACACTTTCTGCTTTCAAGATGTGAAGACTTTAAAGATCCTCCGACATTGAAGACTTGAAAGGACGTCAAAGACTTGAAGACACAAAGATCAAGTTATAAAATTCGAGACAAAGCTACAGCCAAGGGGGAGTTTGTTGGTGCACTTGTGTCTGTACTTTGTCTGTATTTTGTAACGATATAAAACGATGTCTTTGTAGTCCTGTAAGTTTGACCAAGTCAACCATCCTCCGGTTTGACTTGGCCAAACAGTTAGACAATTGTTGAAACATGTCTGTGTCGAAGGATGTATCATCGAAGGATTGTTTGTATCCTTCGATGAGCTCGAAAGATAACCTTCGATGAATGTTGATGGACTTCGAAGGATATCATCCTTCGAAGTATTTGTGATCCTTCGATAGGTTTCTGGTCGATAGATGATCCTTCGATCAGTCTATCTGATCCTTCGACCAGACCTGCTGTTACGGGTATAAATACCCTTGTTGTGTGTTCACTTCAGTTTAGAGCTTCATTTTCAGACACTAGAGAGAAGTGAGAGCATTCTGTTCAGAACACACACACACGAGAGTTAGAGAGAGTTTGCAAAATACATTTGTAAACATTGAGCTTGTAACCGAACCTTTCATACGTATTAATACAAGTGGTGTTAATCGGTGAAGATTGTGTGTTGTGTTTGTGCTTGTTCTATCTCGGTTTGCATGCTAGCTTGGATTCCGCACTCGCTAGTGTGTTAGACATAACAAGGAATAGGTTATACCTCAACCTCCGAGGGACCTACAAGTGGTATCAGAGCCATGGTGCCCGATTTAGTAAATCTAACCGTTTACTAAGTCACATGTGCTCTAGATCTGTGATTTTAGTGATTTTTGTTCAAGAAGAAAAGTTGGGTGAAAATGAGAAAAACTCAGATTTGGACCCGAATATTCAGATCTGTGCTGAAACGAGTGTTGGGTTTTATGTTTTTCACCTATATAATCAAGTTATCATCATCAAAAAAATCAAAAATACAATGTTTTCGTCAAATCTGCATAAGAACAGAGGCTGTGTTCTTGATGTTCTTGGCGGCTGCTTAAAGAAACTAGGGTTTCTTCATACCCCGAAAGATGAAAAAGGTGCTCGAAAGATGAGACTTTGGGTCGAAGGATCCAGATCTGGATCGAAAGATACCAAATATTTGTAGGAACCCTCAACAACTTCGAAAGATATATCCTTCGTTCTTGGCACGAAACAGTTTTCGAAGGATCATCCTTCGGTTGATCAGATCTTTCGATTGATCAAAATATCTTTCAAAATTTATGATCTTTCGTAAGTTGATCCTTCGATAAGGCCTTTCATCTTTCGAGTTTTGAAAGTGGAATCGAAGACGCAGAAAGAGTAGAAGCCGATTGTTGTGAATGTTGAATATTCTCTGTTGGTGTAACGGATGCTGTTAGATTAACGGCGGTTGAGGGTGCAGAGGATTACGGTCTGCTGTTTGCTGGGCATCGCAGAAAGGAAGACATCTGATGTTGGCGGTTTGGGGTTTTGACAGAAATTTATGGGGTTTTGATGAATCAATCGGAGCTGGAATATGAGTTGGCGGCTACTAAATTTTTTTTGGTTTGTTCATCGAGAAAGATAAGAGGATGACAGATATGTGTGTTGAATAATGGGATTTTGGATGTGTATGTTCATCGCAGAGAGAAAGATGGTTGGCTTCATATTTTGAAGGTTGTATATTGAAGGAGAAGACAAAGTTGTCGGCTGGTATGTATTGTGCAATTAGGGATTTGTAGGTGCAAGATGGGTTGGTTAAAGTTTGAGAACATGGGCCTGATTTTTAATTGGGTCATATGATTCCATTTCAACCTTAACAGTCACTAAAAGATGGATTATCTCTTTTGATTTATATTATATACATGAGCCAAGAATTATAAGGGGTTTGCAAAAGTGAAAGATGGGAAATGGATATTTATTTGTGTTTCTACAAATTACTAGTGGGAGTGGGGTCGGGTGTTCGCGAATTTTAGTTGAACCTCGCTTCTACATGTAAACGTCAAAGTTGTACGGGTTCGGGAGCACGCGGGATGATGCGGAATGATGAAAACATTTTGATTTAAAAAAAAAAAAAAAAAGGATGATGAGAACTTGATTATTTTTGAAAAATGTGGGGTAGTCACGGTTACCGATGCAAATGTCAAAAATGGTGACGCGACTATTATGGGCCAAAAACGAAAACGGTATGTTCACTTCCGCACGTCAATGTTTATGATTGTTACCGGTTATTCGTAAATGTTCGAAAGCATTTTGTTTATTGTCATATTCTCGCATTTGAAGACGAACGTATGAACCTTGAACGTCAATACCGGTCCTAACGAGTTCACAAAGTCTTTGGAGGGATACAAGTCGGATCCTACGGGGTACTAGGCGAAATTTCTTTATCAACTAGAATATGCAACGAAGAAATTGTTTTTGTTTATTGTCATATTCTCGCATTTGGTAACGAATGAATGAAGCTAGAATGTCAATACCGGTCCTAACGAGTTCACAAAGTCTTTGGAGGGATACAAGTCGGATCCTACGGGGTACTAGGGGACGTTCTTATTCAACTAGAATATGCAAAGAAGAAAGTCGTTTTCGTGATTTTTCGGAACCGAGAACATTCAATGAAGATTGACGACAGTTCCGCTTAGTGGAGGGAATTGGTGAACATTTGACGACAGTTTCTTTGAAGTGGAGAGAATCTGTTAAGGTTTAGAGATTTTACCAAAGAAATGGGGGGATAAAAATTTTCAAATGTTGAATTTCTTCGGTAAATTTCTAAACGCAATCACAGGTGGTAGAGTTTGTGATTTTCTGGTGATACAAACGGTTCGGGGTGGAATGTTTTGCACATACACATATTTGAGGATTTTAATTAATTCTCCAGCCAGCGTGAAGGGTTTTGCACGGAAAAATACAGGTTTCTAAAGTCTACAGTAGTTACAAAAGCGCTGTTCACTGAAGACCTGGGGAATCTTTATGAAAGCTGATAGTTCAAGACTGAAGACCTGCAGGATTCGGTTTTGGGTTTGATGTTTCTTTGGGATTTTACAGGGATCTCGGGGTAACTCAATTCGTTGAGTTTGCAAACGATGTACTTGGTCTAGCTGACTTCCTGAGTACTGATGCTGAAGATCCGTAGTGCATTACGTGGTCAACTTCACAAAGGCGAGACAATGAGATCTGGATGTAGTTCAACTAAGCATGCTGGTTGAGCTTGCAAGGGATACACTTGGTCTAGCTGACTTTCCTGAGTGTTGATGCTGAAGATTAAAGTGCATTACTTGGTCGATTCCACAAAGACGGTTTACAGAAGACAGTTCACCAGAAATCTCTATCAATGTAGTATGCTTGTATGAAATAGAGTTCTTATGACAAGATCAAGACTTGATGCAGTTCTTAAAGATTGGAACCCTTATCAAATGCCGGTTGGAGTATTGGAAGATCAGCGGAAGATCGGTCAATTGAGGAAATTGCACAACACCCAACACGGATACGCGTACTTTAAGGGGGAAATATTTTACAAGGAGCGTCAAGATACTACTTACCTGGATCATCGGTCAAGGGGGAATTTGTTAACACAGAGAAGATGAATACTTGACTGAAGATCGATTGCAGTTGCATTTTCAGCATTCGACAGCAACGGACAAGGGGGAATTTGTTGATGCAGATTTTGTGTCCGATGCTTGTCGAATAGATTAGTTTTATTTTACGCTGAATTTGTAATAGTTAGTGAAACGGTCTATCGAACGTGTATAGACCCGCTCGTTTGAAGTGGTCAAACGAGAGGGTTATTCGGTTGACCGTGTGTGTTTGCAAGACAAGGGGTGTGACTATAAATAGAAAACCCTTGCCATTTGCAACACTTGGAGTTTTTAGGAGGTTTGAGACCTCACCGGGAGAGATCACCACTTGGTCTCTCCCCGGATGTATACTTCTTTGGTATTAGTTCGGTTATCATGTAATCGGGCCGATTTGTAATGTTTTACTACCGGATTAATACAAAGTTGTTTGTTTATCATCTCTAATCTCTCCCGTCTTGAACCGATCTCACACGAATCACGGTTTCGGTCACGAAACTCGGTCCTACAAGAAACTACCAGAGAACCTAGGAGATTTAGAAAGTTTGGAAGTATTAGTTCTAACATCAACCAAGATAAGAGATGTTCCATCCAGCATCTGTAAGCTAAAGCATCTCGAATATCTTGACCTTTCTAATTGTTCTAGACTTGAGAAACTACCGGAGAACCTAGGAGAATTAGAATGTTTGGAAAATTTATATCTGTTGGATACTCCTATAAGTCATCTTCCCGATAGCATTTCTTTGTTGAAAGATCTTAAAATTATTGGATACAAAAGAAGAATTGATCCAGATGCAATTCTATTTCAAGAACAACAACTTATTACATTTTCTCCCAAAAGGAGAAGGGCCAATACTGAAGCAACAACAAGCGATGCAGGTTTTTGTTGAAATATATAATGTTATAAACTCACTGAATAGCATATGTTCTAGTGAGAGATGTATTTGAAATATATTTATGGTTTTGTAGGTGACAAGGTTAAAGAACGAAAGATGGAGGATCACTAATGAAACTTTGTGAAAGACTAGAGCAGGGAACAAGTGGAAGCTAGAGGGGCATATTGAAACTAGTCTTAAATCCGTGTTCAAAACATATAATCATTCTACTGTTGACATTTGTAGTGATTTGCAACCAGTTTTACAGCCTTCACTCGTAGTTTAGTTTCTGGTTACTTTTTTTTTTACACCATTGTTGTTCAAACCATTCTTCTTAGTAATCAAATTTGTGTGTCAAATCATCTACAAAACCCCAAATCTTAATGATGAATTGAAACTTCCACCACTCAGTTGACTTTTATTATTACTACAATAAAAAATCAAAGAAGATCGCGGCTTCAATCGGTAGACGGTCGATTTTGAAACAGGAGGTAAAGAATTAGCCGAACGGTTGTAAACAAATTGAACGTTCAACGAATGGTTCGTGAACCGTTCAGGGGAAGTTCGTTTATGTTCGTTTGTTAAATAAATGAACAAATATGAACACTAAATTCTGTTTTAAAAACTGAACATGAACAGAGGTTGCGTTCGTTTGTTTATGTTCGTGAACGTTTGATAATGTGTTTATTTATGTTTATTTGTGTCCAATTGTTTAAAGGTTTTATATGGTTATATTGAATTTTATTGGTTTTAGTTCTTAAAAAAACGAAACCACAATTATATTTTACGCGTCCGCTAAGATCCTTCATTTGACCATTTCAATTTCAGTTTGTGTTAAAGCTTGACAAACTTATTAATTTTTGTGTTGATTATGTTTACAATGATTAAGGCGACTATGTTCGGATAGTTATGCTAAGTACTTATTTATTTTTGGTGGATTATTTCTGATAAAAAATACATATTTTTATTTTAAAATAAATATATAACATTCGTTTATATTCATTTATGCTCATAAACATTTGTTTGCGTTGGTTTACGCTGTAAGTGTTCATTAATATGTTCATTTTCTTAATGAACGAACATGTACAAGAAATCTCATTCGGTAAACGTTCATGAACCGTTCATTCCCTAATGAACGAACATGAACTAGGCCTTGTTCGGTTTGTTTATAGCCCTAGTCGCACATTTGTTGGAGGTTGAAGATGGTTTAGTTGATTTACGAGAAGGCAGGTGTGATGACAATGCATTTAGGGCTTGGGTGGATGTGAACGGTGGTTGCTGATGGGAATGGCGGTGGTAGTGGTCGTTTTCTTAGGCGGCGATGGTTAGGGTTTTTAGTTGGTGTTAGCCGGTGGATGGTGAGGAGTGGTGTGGTTTCGAATTTGGGTGTAGGTAGGTGGCATAATTAAGGATGAGCACGGTACCCGTTCGGTACCGTCATGTGTCCATATGATTTTTTTTTTTGTGTAACAAGCAAATTTGGCAACCATCAAGACCGTTTAAACCTTTTTGATGGCCCTAAGCGAAGTAAAAATCAGGAGCCTTTTTTATTTGTATTGAGTTAGTAATATTGATTTCTATTTGACATAAAAATATTAAGAAGAAACTTATATAGTTCCAACATAAATGAATAGTTCTCTTGTTATTAAAAACCATGTTAATATTTTGACTTAAATGGTACTTCTATATATTAACAAGAAAACATGAAAAATTATTCTTAGTTTATTAGTATGCAAATTAAACTCCTTTGATACTAGATAAATAAAAGATTTTAGCAGCATGAAAAAAAAAACTTTAGTAATCAAATTTTTCATAGTTACTATTTATATTGTGTATTCTTATTTTCTTAAATGGAGGCCTTATTATTTTAGTGGCACTTAGGGGTGTTAATCGTGTCGGATTGATGGGTTGGCGGGTTAAAATTTTTAACCCGAACCCGACCCATATATATTCGGGTCAACCCCAACCCGACCCGTTTAACCCATATTTTTAAATGAGTCATACAAGTTGACAATTTATAAGCAAGTTAATGGGTTTTAAGCTGGTTATCCATAACAAGTTTAATGATGAGTATGAGTGTGACAAATAAATAGTATAATGTGTCAAAAGTAACATTATTATAAATAACTGTGTAAAATAGAAACCGAAAAAACAAAAATAAAAATATAAACAAAAATTCTAAATAGTTAAACGGGTTAATGGGTCAACCCGAACTCAACCCGTTTTTAATGTGGGTCAACCTGAACCCGACAGGTATTTTTAAACGGGTCATGTTAGTCGATCCAAACCTGTATTTTTCGTGTCGGGTTCAGATCCGGTTGACGGGTCTTGTCAAGAATTGAAATCAAATACACATATCATTAGGGTGTTATGAGTCCTTTCGACATCCCTCGCAAACAACCAATCCCAACAAGCCAACTCAACTCGTTTTTTCCAACAAAACCAATAGACATCAAATACCAGCTGCATCTTTTTTATTATAAATCATAAAAAAATGTAAACCATGAATATATCGCAAACAAGAACAAACAAAACCAACATATCGATATCTTTTTTAACAAATCGTTTGTAGGATCGTTTTGTAACCCAAACGAGTCGTTCAGAAGAGATTTAATCCGTTTCAGATGCGGAAAATAAGAAACGAATGTAGAAACAACTTGCTTATCACTTTAAACCTTGTGTATATTGATTTAACACTGATTACATGCAGAAATTATACCGGCAGCACTTCGGTATCGTTTACAAGGCTCTGGTCTGGTACCTTCAAATGACAAATGACAATCCTATATATAGTGCTAGCTTGTTAGCTTGAAATGACACACACATGTTCAAGCTACCAGACACGTTCAAGCTATCAGACACTTTCAAGCTATCAGACACTTTCAAGCTATCAACACGGCAACCTAGACTCGATATAAGATGAAGTCGACAGATGTAGTGCACCAACAGACTCCCCCTCAGATGTTGACGAGTCGACTATCGAGTCATGACAATGCTGTATCTTCACATCTTCATTCTTGATCCGTCTCTGGGCTTTTCTCTCTCTATCTTCTTCAACAGACTATCTTTAACTTGAAAATCTTCAGACTCCCCCTAATGATTTGCTGGCATTTCTTTGTTCTTCAGCAACATCTACTTCAGGATCTTTGTCTAGTTTTTTTTATCTTCAGAATTCGAACTCTGATTCTCATTTAGCTTGGATCTTAGGAACGAATAACCTGGCTCATCTTGACCTGCAAAAGCTCTACCTCAAAGTAAGTTTTACAAATTTAACAATTTAATATAAACATATGCACCAACAATCACTCTCCCTCATATCACAAATAACAAATACATGATGAACCACTTGTTGATTTAAAAACATATTTTGACATTTAAGACACACTCCCCCTCACAACAATATCATCATGTTTAGCACTCGGAATTTTGAAAATCAGCTTTCCAACATCAGTTGTCGAAAATCTTTTTGACTTTTTCAAAAGTTTATGCTAAAACACACACAAAATCTTTTTGAATTTTTCTGAAAGAAATGAAATAACACCACTTGCAGAAACAACAAAAATGCAGAAAATGAAATATTTACAAACAATATTTTTGTAAGTTTTGTGTAAGAAGATCATATCAGTTTATGAGACATGTCACTAACACCGTTAAGCTTCATTTCATTTTAAGCTCTAAACGATTCACATGGATTGACGATATTGTTGTCCACTTAAACTCAATCTAAAAACTTTCGAAATGCTTACCGATACGTTAAGGTATATTTAGATAGCACTAAGTTCTTATGGACCCCACGATCTCAGCATATCCCCTCATCATGCAATACACTGACTCAAGTAATTCCTTTAAACTTTTATCAGCTGTGATTTGCGCAAAAACAAAGTAGAATGTTTAAACATTAACAATCAGGTCGATACTTCCGTATACGCAGAGAAAGTCCAATGTTTAAACAAAATAACACTACAAGAAAATGAAGCTAATGCAACCTCGATAAAATGTTGCATTAGGCCTCTCAAAGGTTGCGTTAAGCCTAATGCAACATTTTATCAAAAGCTGCATTAGGTGAAGTTGCATTAGATATAATGCAACCTTTTTGTTAGATAATGCAACCTTTTTTGAAAAAGTTGCATTTATATTTCAAATGCAACCTTTTCACAATGCAACCTTTTTATATGCTAAAGCAACTTTTTTTACTTTCAAATGCAACCTTTCTAACACTCAAATGCAACCTTTGCTACCTCAAATGCATCATTTCACTACTAGAAAAATTAAAATTTCTGACACCATTTTCCGTAGGAAATGCGTCACAACTCGCGATTTTCTACGAATTTGTGACGAAATGCGTATGTAGGAAAACCACTCGTAGGAAACTGGTTTCTTACGCATTTTCTACGCATTTTCCTACCCATTTCTGACAAAAAAGGGCTGTCACAAATTGCAACATATTTTCTACGCATTTTCCTACCCATTTAACGGAAGTTAATTTTTAATTTTTGCTACACAATTGTCATGAAATTTAATTTTCTACGAATTTGTGACGATTAATTTTTGCTACACAATTGTCACGAAATTTAATTTTCTACAAATCTGTGACGAAATGCATATGTAGTTAAACCACTCGTAGGAAATTGGTTTCTTTACGCATTTTCTACGCATTTTCCTACCCATTTCTGACAGAAAAAGACTGTCACAAATTGCTACACATTTTCTACGCATTTTCCTACCCATTTAGTGGAAGTTAATTTTTAAATTTTGCTACACAATTGTCACGAAATTTAATGTTTTTTCTAGTTTTATTCTATTTATAAAACATCCGAGAGATCGGATACAAAAGCAAATAAAACTAAAATGAAATGCAAAACTATAATCTAAACATGGGATCATGGGTCTCATGGAATGAATGGCTACATGCAGATATTAATGCAAAAGTGTAGAAATAGAAAACTAAATAATTTCATACAAACATGTATAAAATAAATTTGTGTTCGTTTCCTTTGACTGATCTTCACTGGTCTGGTGAAGCATGGTCAGAATAATTACCATGATACGTGGAAACTATGTTACAATACAACAACTACTACTACTACTACTTTCATTTTGTTATTCTTTGAAATCGATCATCTTCAACAAGTTGTAATGCACTGACTTGGGAAAAAAGTGTAGGTCCCTCGGAGGTTGAGGTTTAACCTATTCCTTGTTATGTCTAACACACTAGCGAGTGCGGAATCCAAGCTAGCATGCAAACCGAGATGAAACAAGCACAAACACAAGACACACAATATTCACCGATTAACACCACTTGTATTAATACGTATGAAAGCTTCGGTTACAAGCTCAATGTTTACAAATCTGTTTTGCAAACTCTCTAAGTGTGTGTGTTCTTGACAGAAGTGTCTCTCAAGTGTTGCTGATGTCTAAACTGAAATGAACACACTACATGGGTATTTATACCCGAACACAGCAGGTCTGGTCGAAGGATCAGACAGACTGATCGTAAGATCATCTGTCGATCTGAAACAGCTCGAAGGATCAACATGTACTTCGAAGGATGGCATCTTTCGAGGTCCATCAATCGAAGGTTTATGTTTCGAGCTCATCGAAGGATCTGAACAATCCTTCGATGACACACATCCTTCGACACAGCCATCTTTCAAACCATTGTTCTAACTGTTTGACTAAGTCAAACCGGAGGATGGTTGACTTGGTCAAACTCACAGGACTTAACAAAGACATCGTTTGGTATCGTTACAAAATACAGACAAAGTACAGACACAAGTGCACCAACAAACTCCCCCTTGGCTGTAGCTTTGTCTTGATCTTTATAACTTGATCTTTGTCTCGATCTTCGTGTCTTCAAGTCTTTGACGTCCTTTCAAGTCTTCAACGTCGGAGGATCTTTAAAGTCTTCACGTCTTGAAAGCAGAAAGTGTACCAACAAACTCCCCGTTTCATGTAGGAAGTGTGTTGACAAACTCCCCCTTAACATAAGCTCCCCCTTGAGTTATGCTCGTGAAATACTTGTTCTTTATGAATTGAGATCCTTGTGGTATTGATAACGGTCAGCGGCAACTCGATCATCTTCATCACTTGAGTTCCTTCACGTCGTGTCTTCATTCCGAAGCTTTGTCATCGACCATGTTCTCCTTGCCTTTAGAATCTGCACATGCAAGAAATCTAAACGCGTAATGAGAACAACTGCTTGGAATATCATAAGCAAACGACACACATGTGACCATTGTTCAATCAAACACCGTCCGACAGTTTGAAAGTTTTAACAATTTTTATCAATTTTAGTTTTTAACTTTCAAAACTTGCAAATTTCGACCGTTTATGAAGATTTAGTCGTTTCGGTTTTTGTTCAGGTTTCAGGTAACGAAGACTCGAGCTCCAACATCGTACGATCGAAAATAAAATAGAAATAAAATCTTTTTGGCTTTTGAATATTTAAAATTTAAAGACTGAAAGCAGTAAATAAATATATACAAAGATGCAGAAACTGAAAGAATTAAATAAATATTTACAGACATTCTTTTTGCGAGTTTCGAGGGTAAGAGAATCATATCAGTGTACGGTCATGCCAAAACGCTCTTGTTGTTCAATTAATTAACATTAAGATAAGCATCCTATAACAATTATCGGTATTGTTGTCCACATAAGCTCAACTTATCATTTGTAATCATGGCGAGGGGATACGTTAAGGTATTATTTATACTTACCGATCGGTGTTCATCCACATCACGACACATTCCCGTATCAAGGTATGCACGAGGGTTCATCTTACCGGTGAGTATACCGATTATCATCTGTTTGACCGTATATGATGTGAGATTCTCACTTATTTTGATTTGAAAACAAGCCCTATGTGATATAATCACTTATTGATGAGGAACTTGATTTTCGATGCATGAGGGCACATGAGCAAGTCCGTGAACAGGTCAGTACTTTCGTACAGCAGAGAGACGAACTTGACTCCCGGATAAATGTGATATTTTATCACTTATTTTGAGGGACATGTGATTGTTTATCACTTATTGAGGTCGAATGCAGTATGTACACGTATGTATGGTATCATGGAAGATCTAGACTTGCGTCCCCGTTATTTTTTTCGGTAAAAGATACAACCATGATACCCAGATGATACGCAGCATAAAGACCGAATATCTCAGAACCTCGGCAATCTCTCAAACGAAATTTCGGTACCAAGACCATATGCCAATGAATGGTTCCCACCCAGTCTTCAGTCGATTTAAGTTTATATCACCCTGCACACTTTAAAATGATTGTGAGCCTACCGATACATCTTATATAGAGCTGCTTATCGTTTTTCATTTTAGGTTTAAAGAGGTTTGGACAGACCACTGATGTACTATCATTTTCTCTTTTGCTCGCCAGGAAACTCATTTTTGTTTTTCTATTGTTTTTGTGTTTTTGAAATTTTTCCATGTTTTTGGATTTTCAAATTTTGGATTTACTCCCCCTAAAATCAACAAACTAAGATAAAATTAAAACACAAAGGTATATACAAAAATGATTTTCCGATGTTGGTTTTACTCTTGCTTGACCTTAATGCCGTTTACCAATAATAAATAGTCAAATCTTGATTTGTCAAATGCTTTGGTAAAAAGGTCGGCACGTTGGTCATCGGTGTGGACATAAGCAACATCGATTAGCCTTTTCTCAAAGCAATCACGTATGAAGTGATACTTAATGTCGATGTGCTTAGTCTTTGAATGCTGCACAGGATTTTTAGTGATCTGTAAGGCAGCAGAATTATCAACGTAAATAGGAGTAGTTAGGAATTCAAAACCGTAGTCGCGCATTTGTTGTTGGATCCACAGGACTTGGGAGCAACAACTTGAGGCAGCAATGTATTCAGCTTCGTATGTTGATGTAGCGACGCATGTCTGCTTCTTGCACTGCCATGTGACTAGGCGATTTCCCAAAAACTGACATCCAGCCGTTGTGGATTTGCCGTCGATTTTGCATCCGCCAAAATCAGAATCACTGAATGCGATCAAGTCAAAGTTATTATCCCTAGGGTACCATAGACCGGTGTCAGGGTAACCCTTCAAATAACGAAAAATCCTTTTTACAGCTGCAAGATGTGAGGCCTTCGGGTTCACTTGATATCTGGCAAGCAGGCACGTTGGGTACATTATATCTGGTCTTGATGCTGTGAGGTACATAAGAGAACCGATCATCGCGCGATAGTGTGAGGGGCTAACATCTTGACCCTTCAAGTCTGGAGTAATTCCGTGATTTTGCGGCAATGGGGTACCGATGGGCGTTGCATCAGACATCTGGAACCGGCTCAAGATGTCACCAACATATTTAGTCTAATGGATGAATATCCCAGACTCAGTTTGTTGTACTTGTAGACCCAAAAAGAAAGTCATTTCCCCATAGCACTCATCTCGAATTTATCCTGCATAATGCGCTCGAAATTCCTACACAAAACATCATTAGTAGAACCAAAAATAATATCATCAACGTATACCTGTACCAGTAGAAGATCTCCATCTTGTTCTTTGACGAAAAGAGTACAATCGATAAGACCTCTGCGAAATCCATTCTCCAGCAGATAATTAGATAAGGTTGCGTACCAAGCTCGCGGTGCTTGATGAAGACCATAGAGAGCTTTGTTGAGCAACCAAACCCGATCGGGATGGATAGGATCTTCAAAACCTGGAGGCTGTTCGACGTACACCTCTTCTTCTACCACACCATGTAAGAATGCACTTTTCACGTCCATCTGGTATACCTTGAAACCTTTGAATGAGGCATAAGCCAGAAAGATCCGAATGGCTTCTAGACGTGCAACAGGTGCATAAACTTCGTTGTAGTCGATCCCTTCTATCTGACGAAAACCTTGAACGACTAGCCTTGCTTTGTTTCGAATAACGATTCCACGGTCATCCTTTTTGCATTTAAACACCCAACGGGTACCAATCTTCTTGTAACCAGCAGGTTTCTCTACGAGTTTCCAGACACCAAGCTTCTGGAATTGTTGCAGTTCTTCCTGCATTGCTTCAACCCAAGAACTATCTTTCAAAGCTTCTTTCCAAGTTCTTGGCTCTTCCTGTGAGACATAACACGCGAAAGACCAATCGTTTTGTTGCCCGGATTCTCGGATAGCTGAATACAAGCCTGCATTGTTGTTGTTTCGCAACATGTTTCTTGTTTGAACGCCACTTTGCACATTTCCGATGATGTTTTGTTGAGGATGGGTATTATGAATCCTTGTCTCTGGATTATCTTGAACTGGAATATTTGTACCCAGATTGTTGAGATTGAGATCAACAACTAATTCAATGCCCGGAATTGACGAAGAGGATGATGCAGTAGCTTCAGCTGTTCCAGGGACGCCCACTGGAGGAGTACCCTCTGAAGTACCATGTACTGCTGTTATTGGAGCTTCTTGATCTGCATCTAGGAATTCATCATCCTCTGAAGATTCGTTCAATTCGGTAGCATCGTGAAAATCCTCATTGTCGAGAGCATTATTGTTCACTGAAGATGGTTCTTGATTGACGATAATTGGACGAACCAACGGTGAATCTGTTGCATTGTCACTCTCGAAAAACATACTTGCAGCAGCATTTTCTTCAACTGCTTCAACATTGATCGAATTGAAAAAGTCATCGTACTCAAACATCCAAGGCTGACCAGGATTTTTGACTGGTAAAGTGTGCCTTTGTACTCTGACTTCAGACCATTCCTCGACCCTTTTAGTCTCTAGATTCCAGACTCTTAAGTTTGGGGTGGAATACCCAAGAAAGTATCCTTCAATGGCTCTTGCCCCAAACTTTCCAAACGGTTCAAGATATGACAAATCTGGTTTCCGTTTGTTAATAAGCTCAAAGCAGGTCTTGTTGTGCCTTTTGACTGTAAGGACTCGGTTCAAAGTATAACATGCAGAGGCCATAGCTTCAGTCCAAAAAGGAATCGGCAATTGTGACTCTACCAACATAGTCCTAGCAGTCTCGATCAATGTGCGGTTCTTACGTTCAGCGACGCCATTCTGTTGAGGAGTATAGGCTGCACTAAATTCGTGAAGAATACCTTTTGAAGTGCAAAACTCCGCCATGGCATGATTTTTGAATTCAGTACCATTGTCGCTACGTATCCGCCTAACCTTCAACTTATAGAGATTCTCAATCTGAATGATCAAGTTTTTGATAATACCGAAGGTTTCACTCTTATGTGCCATGAACGCCACCCAAGAAAATCTTGAATAATCATCAGTTATCACGAGGCAATATTGATCATTCCTAATACTTTTGTGCTTGACAGGACCGAACAAATCCATGTGCAAACGTTCAAGAGGAACAGCCACCGTGTTGACTTTCTTTGTAGGGTGTCGCTTCTTCGTTTGTTTTCCTTTCTGGCACGAGACACAGATGTCTTGAAGATGAAAGTTTTTAAGAGGAACACCATTCACTAATTCATTTGACACCAAATGATTCATTTTGCGTAAGTGAATGTGACCCATTCGTCTGTGCCAAGAGATTGAGTCTTTTTCTGTGGCTTTGGAAACGAAACAAGTTGCTTGTGCAGACGTAGTAATAGCTTGGCTCATATCAAGGACATACAGATCATTTATCCTCGGAGCCGACAAGAGAATCCATTCTTTTGGAATTTTGAAGCCGGGTTTCAGCACATAACATCCGTTAGCATCAAAGTGTACTGAGAACTGCTTATCACAAATTTGAGAAACACTAAGAAGATTGTGATCAAGTTGTTGTACGAAGTTGATCTTGTCAAAACTAACAACCCCGTTGGAAATCATTCCTTCACCCGTAATATATCCGCCTTTATCTCCAGCAAAAGCAACATAACCTCCTCTAATAGCTTTGACGTCGTAGAGAAGCTTCATGTCGCCTGTCATGTGCCTGGATGCCCCACTATCAACAATCCAATGACTACTGGTAGTTCCTCCTGGAACACCCTACACATGAACTCACATAATTAGTTGGAGATGGGGACCCAAGCCATTGTGGTCTTGGGTCTTCCATTTTCATCAATAACAATAACTTCTATTCTTTGATGATTTGAAAATTGTGATGGTCCCCCTGATTCAATAACCGTTTTTGGTTTCCAGGTCTGTTTTGTTATACCAGTGTTATTCTTTAAAACCTTAACTTCATGGTTGTCTGAAGTTTTTAAATTGTTTGGTTTGACAGAAACAGATGTTTTGTTAACCACCTCGGTTTTAATCGCCTTTTCAATTTTCTTGACGTGTTGGCGTTTCTGTTTCTTTTCCCTTTCTTTTACAAGGCGGGGATCTTGTTTTACAGAAACAGATCGTTTGCGGTCAGTTTGGTCACGGGGATCATCTTCTTTGGCTTTTAATTTATGAAGATACGGGCAATTTCGAATGATATGCCCAATTGTACCACATTCAAAACATGATCTTCGTTCTACAAACCCCGAAGTATCATGTGGTCGTCTTGCCGATGATGAAGATGAACTTTGTGATCTCGAGGTACTAGGTTTCGAACAACTTGGTTCATTCCTTTTCATCACTGTTGCTTTCTTGACAAAATCTAAGTTAGATTGATTTTCAAACGTTGCAATTTTGTCCGTTCCCTTAGACTTCACAAAATTCACATTCTTTTTCTTCTTCTGATTCGGCTTCCTTTGACCTTGAGTCGATGATTTTCCTTTAGGTTTGGCATGATTTTGCTGTTTTTGCACTGTTGGTAATTTCTGATTGCCAAATTGTTTTCTAACTTCAGCCTTTGGGATAGGAGGGCACTGTGTTACTGTAACATGTGGTCCTGTCTTTCCCAAAAACTTATTGGTCGAATTTTCAAAGACTTTACTAATTAAAGATTGATTAACATTTTTAATAGGAAAATCTTTGTCTGAATAAATTTTATCATCACCAACAAGTGTGTACAGCAAGTCCACACTTTCCGACTCTTTTGCAGACGAGGACTCAATTGCAACAGTCTTAGCGGGTTTTGCAGGAGGATCACACAGAATATGATTCTCAAGAGGTATGTCCTCTTCTTTTATCACCGCATCAGACTTTGCTGAATCAGTATCATCAGACTCATCATCAGAAGAATCAGAATCCTCACTGTATATCACAACTGGAGGAACCTGATTCGGTTCAGCAGAAGACACACATGTATCTGCTGACACATCTGAATCTGATGATACTTCTTTCTTGTATCCAAGTCCTGCTGCAAATTCTTTAACATCAAGAGGAACAGATGGTTCAAAGAAAGTTCTGTTTTCCTCGTCAGGCATGGCATCATAATTGTTTCTCACGGGTGGTGGACATTTCTTGTAGCCTATGCATGTGACATCCCGTTTCTCTTTCTGTACATCAATGATGTGATCCAACACATAGCTAGAACTCAAATAACTGTCTAACTTGAGTCGGATCGCCTCACTTTCAGTTTTAACACAAGCCATTTCCTTTTGCATTACCTCAAGACGAGTTATATACAAATTAATGTCAGTTTGTTTTCTGGAAACCATTTTAGTTAACTCGGTTTTATCTTTCTTTAATTTTTCAATTACCGATTTAAACTCCTTTTCATGGTTTTCATAAAACATGTTGGCTTCTGTGCACTTAGAAAGATCCACGGTTAATTTCTGATTGTGGATAAATGTCACATCATATTTCTCCTGCAAAGCCTCGTGTTTGCTTTGCAATTCACACCACTTATCATTCAATGAAACATGTTTGTCTTGCAAGTCAAACAAACTAGCTTGTACATCATCATGTTTGCCTTGCAACTCAGACATGTTTGCTTCTAGATCAGCACATTTAACAAGCAAACTATCACAGTTATCACAGCTACCAGAAGTGGGTTCATCGACACATACCTGACTTGATGAACTGTCGACATTAGCCATAAAGGCTGAATGGAGAGAAGACGAAGAATAAGCAGCTTGATCCACCAAAATAGATCTTCTTTGAGTTTCTGCTGCAGCTTCTCCCAATAGCTCATCAATATTAGCATCGACTGACGCACTTGATGTGTCATCTTCCTGATCATTCCCTGAACCCAAGGACTCTTCATCTGAACTTCCACTGTAACCAGAAGAGTCTTCATCCTCAGAAGATTCACCACCATTGGTGGAAGATTCTCCACCACTGGCGTGATTTAAATCCTTGACAATTTCAGCAAAACAAGCTGTTCCATCTGGAGCATCATTTCCCAACTGGATTGACCAATCACAGCCTTCATCTACTTGAACCACAAGTGCCTGGTTGGCATTTGATGGTCCTGCTTGGCTTTGGTTGTTGACAGGTACCAACGTACGAACATTGTTCCTGTTCTGGTTCTGCTGGTTGCCTTGACCTCTGAAAGGATTCTGGTTTCCATGTTTAGATGGTCTTGTACATTCACGCTTGAAATGACCACGTTCCCCACAATTGAAGCACTTAACAGCTTGCTTATCAAACCCATACTTGGTGTCTTTCTTGCTTTCCAAGCTGGTTCTGCCCGTTCTTTCCATGAAGTCCTTTGCTCGCCTAACAGCACTGGCAAAGGCCCACTTGATGTCCATCATTTCCATCTCCTCTTTATCTATCTGCTGATAGTCTTCTTGTGTCAGATTAATGTTACCAATCTGACCTTCAACTAATCCACAGTATACGCTCACCAAAGTGTTTAGCAGCTCCATGTGTTCCTTGGCTACTTCCACACTGACTTTAGAAAAGCTTGAGGTGTCGAGCCGTACTGTATTTGGCTTTGATTGTTGACCAGCAGATGATGTGCTTCCATAACACGCTTGCTGTTGAGGAGGAGGAAGTGGATTCCCATACATGTCTGTTGTAGGTCCTGTAGATTGAGCAGGTAATGGATTTCCAAACATATCAGTTGCTTCGGTAGATCGAACAGGTAAAGGATTTCCGAACATATCAGTTGCTCTGATAGTTCGTTGGCTTTGCTGTTGTGGTGCTGGTTGAGAAACTGGTTCAAGCGGATTTCCAAACATGTCTGTTTTTGGATGGACCGGAACTTGGATAGTATTGCCAAACATGTCAGTGTGAGACACAAACGCTGTTTGAAGTGGAGCATGTGAAGAAGGTTTTGTAGAAGTGCTAGAAGTTCCATAATACATTTCAGGATTTTGTGGCACTGGAACTCTTTTTGCCTTGAGAGTTTCTTCCTGATTCTTGTTTTCAAGGATTTGAACAAAGTCATTGTAGCTTGTTGTAGCTAAGGTGCCATTGTACTTCATGATTTCCAAGAAATTATTCCATTGAGGTGGCAACGCATCTGCAAACTTTTTCACAATCTCTGCTTGAGGTGTAACGACCTCAAAATTTGACAATTCAGTCAGCAAATGATTAAATCGACTTGTCAAATCTCCTAAAGATTCATTCTCCATACAAGTAAAACCATCAAACTCTTTCTTTAGCAGTTCTTTTCTCAATTGACGTGTCGCTTCATTTCCTACGCCCCTTGTCTTCAATGCATCCCACAACCTCTTCGTTGTCTTGTAACTCACAAACTGATGATAAATATCTTTACTTAACGCCTGAGTAAGAATGGCATATGCCTTCTTTTCCAAATCATAGACCTTCTTCTGATCTTCCGTAAGATCTGCAAATGTAGCAGCAGATGATGCGGCAACCTCTATAGTTTGATCGAAATCTGTGATGAACCGCAACCACAATTCTGTATTTTGACCAAGAACGTATGTATGAAATCTGTCAATCCATCCTGGATATTCATATAAGTGCATCAACTTCGGAGGCCGATTCAAACTTCCCGTTTCACTCTCGCTTAAGAGAATGCTTTGAATACTTGGAGTTTGATTTGATACGAATGCCCATTGACCAGTATTAGCTTGAGAAGACACCGGTGCGGGAGACGGAGTACCAAAATACATATCTGTATTTACCGGCCTATTCCATCTTGGATTCATTTTTGATCAAGAATAATAATACCTGAAAATCACAACTTGTTAAACATAAACAGACTAAGGATCGAAAGATCAACACTTGTTCGAAGGATCAACAGTGTTCGAAAGATCACTGTTGAGTTTCGAACAGAGATTTCGAAAGACTCTCCAATCGAAGGATCCTTGTCTTTCGAAAAAGAGCTGTGATTTCGAAAGACTCTCCAATCGAAGGATCCTGTCTTTCGAAAAAGAACAGTAGACCGAAAGATGTATGTTTCGAAAAGATTCCTTGAATCGAAGGATAAGTCACAGACTTCGAAGGATACTCAAAAGATGATAATCTGTCGAACTTCCTTTAATCGAAAGATGATCTTTCGACTTCGAAGGATATCCTTCGAACTCCACTGACACAGTTGATGTGAGAAGTGACAGGTTGGTGAAAAAGGTGATGGGTTGGTGAGATCTTTCGCAGAAAGTATGGTTCAGACCATCATTTTCTGCAAAAGCAGATTTGAACATATAAAATATACCCAAAAATCGAAGGTTCAAATCCAGAAACCGGTCACCGGAATTTTTGGCCGGAAGTGACCAAAGTTCTTAAAAACAAGTTTTTATGTTACCCAAAACGTCCTTTAACACATGCAGAAGTTTAGAACACGTTTTTAACAACTGAAAATGCGAGAAAAACATAGAAAACGGTTTCTAAACCATGAGTTTTTGTCCAAAAACACTCCAAAGCTTGTAAAACACCCGGTTTTAACAAGGAAAAGAGCCACGGCTCTGATACCACTTGTAGGTCCCTCGGAGGTTGAGGTTTAACCTATTCCTTGTTATGTCTAACACACTAGCGAGTGCGGAATCCAAGCTAGCATGCAAACCGAGATGAAACAAGCACAAACACAAGACACACAATATTCACCGATTAACACCACTTGTATTAATACGTATGAAAGGTTCGGTTACAAGCTCAATGTTTACAAATCTGTTTTGCAAACTCTCTAAGTGTGTGTGTTCATGACAGAAGTGTCTCTCAAGTGTTGCTGATGTCTAAACTGAAATGAACACACTACATGGGTATTTATACCCGAACACAGCAGGTCTGGTCGAAGGATCAGACTGATCGTAAGATCATCTGTCGATCTGAAACAGCTCGAAGGATCAACATGTACTTCGAAGGATGGCATCTTTCGAGGTCCATCAATCGAAGGTTTATGTTTCGAGCTCATCGAAGGATCTGAACAATCCTTCGATGACACACATCCTTCGACACAGCCATCTTTCAAACCATTGTTCTAACTGTTTGACTAAGTCAAACCGGAGGATGGTTGACTTGGTCAAACTCACAGGACTTAACAAAGACATCGTTTGGTATCGTTACAAAATACAGACAAAGTACAGACACAAGTGCACCAACAAAAAGGCTCTGATGAAACTAGTCCATCTCAAAGGGTTTATATTTCTTGACATCTGTTAGCAATCCCTGAACAGATCCAATTGCTGCAACCAATGAAATGACCAAGCAAAACATCCGAGAGGTCGGAGATAAAGACCGCCGCCGTGAGCGGCGTCTCCGGTCGCCGGCCCTCAAAACCTCATCGTCTTCATCTGATCTCGTCACCACCATCATCATCATTCACGGCGGCGTCATAGGTGAAGAACCCTGTTTGGAACCCCATACTCGCCCGCGCCAGCCGCCGGCACGACCTAGGTGAAGAACCGAAGGGGGGGGGGGGGCGGTGATATTTGTTGAACTAAACTTTGAGGAGATGGAGAAGATAAGATCGACTTGAACTGAACTTTGAAGGGTGGTAAACTTTGAAACAGTTTGGTTGCCGTAAAGTTGTTTTGAGGAGATGGAGAAGATACGATCGATTGGCAGTGTTGGTTGCGTAAAGTTCAACTGAACTTTGAAGGGTGGTATTTTGATATTTGTGGGTTTAAGGATTTTGTGTTTCTAGAGGTATTTTTAAACCGTTGGATTGAAAATTAGGTGAGCAATGGACCGTAGGATGGTGATCCGTGTGAAGTTTAACTAAAGCTTTTGATTGGCTCACATTAAAAGTGCAATTATATCAATTACTTGTATTATTATTAACTAGTTAATTAATGAAAAAATATTATTATTATTATTATTATTATTATTATTATTATTATATCAATTTATTTTTATAAATCACATTAAAAGTGTAATTATATCAATTTTTTTTAAATCTCCCTTAAGTATAGAGTACAACTACTCAATGCATCAACATGTTGATAATTTATAATGTATAAATATGTTTCGTTATTCTTTTTATTTACAACTACCAAACGTTCGGCGAACAGTTTATAAAAGAACATGAACAGAGGTAATGTTCGCCTTAAACGTTCGGCGAACAGTTTACCGATTGTCACAGCATTTTGATTGGCTCACGTGTTTATATTTGAAAGTGATTTATTTACCACATGCCTCCATCACGTGTTTATATGGTAATAATAAAATATGGTAATAATAAAACTAGTTGCCTCCACTGAGTCTGAACCAAACCACTACCACTACTGCCGTCTTTGACCGGCTGAGTTGAAGAAGTTTGATATTGACCAGGTTAACAATACATATGTATAACACGGGTATACACAGATTGACCCGCGTTAAATCTGACCTGAACCGAACCGTGACCCGAGCCGAAACAAAACCGGAACCATCATGAAGCTGATGTCATCTATTTTAACCAAACCTGAATCGATCTGGAAGTATCCGAACCACCAACATTACCAACAACAGCAAATCGTCTTCACCATCAAAACCAAACCGTTAAAGTAGCCAGGAAAAACGTCGAAGGAACGGTTCCTACACAATAAATGCGTAGCAAGTTGCTACACATTTCCTACACAATAAATTTTCCATCACAAATGCGTAACAAGTTGCTACACATTTCCTACGCAATACGATAATAAATTTTCCATCACAGATGCGTAGCAAGTTGCTACACATTTTCTACACTATAAATTTTCCATCACAAATGCGTAACAAGTTGCAACACATTTCCTACGCAATAATTAATAATAATGCTGATTAAACATTAAAATATAATCTAAGTATAATAATAAATAATTCGTCATAAATGCGTAGCAAGTTGCTACGCATTTCTGACGCAACAATTAATATTTAAATAAATAATGGTTCCGTCGGAAATGCGTAGCAAGTTGCTACGCATTTCCAACACAATACTTAGAATTAGTATATTTCTCACTATTGTCTCACAAATTGCCCAAAAAAATCAAGGTCTTTTTTCCTTAGGAAATGCGTAGTAAATGTGTCAGAATTTGCGACGCATTTTTTTGCGTAGGAAATTTCCGTAGCAAAATGACCACTTTTCTAGTAGTGTTTGTTACAATCAAATGCAACCATTTTTTACATCAAATGCAACACTTTTCAAAATTTTAGTTACAACATATGCAACCCTTTTTACAAACAAATGCAACTCTATAGCATTATAGATTCAAGTAATAAAAATTCTATTAATACACAATATATAATGTCTCAAATACATGAACACAATAATAACACAAATATAATAAATATCTTATATCATAATTTAACATCTATACAAACTCAAAATAACAATGTAATCAAAATAAAGTTGTAATTACAATGATAAAAAGTTACGAAGACCACCTATCTTAAAGTACTCTGATAGGTAGCTATCCATGATACTTTGCATCCTAGCTTCAAAGTTTGCTCATTGGATGTCAAAATGTTTCTGCAGGTGTTCTTCATGTTAAAAATTTGCAAACTATTACCACTGCACGCTCTTCCCTATGCAATATCCTCCATTATCCAGCTTCAATTATAACTATGTCAGGCTGCTAACGTGATAGTCAACATACCTAAAACTAATTAAAATAAAATTCGACCACATACGCTTATTGATCTTGAAAATGTTGCCTTGTTGCGAAACTACTTATAAGAATTTTGGGCATATTCTACAAATAGTATGATTTTTCTCCACACCTACACAAAAATAATAAACTAACAACATTAGATACCAAAAAGTCCAGCTTTTAATATAGTTTCATAACAATATTTGACAACTGACACACTAAGTTGTTAGATAAACTTGTCAAAGAGGTTTTGGTCAACCCGACCCGTTTCATCCATAAAATGCCCACCATGACTAGCCAATGATCTCCGGCTCAAGTGATAAGAGGACTTAGGTTCTTTTGTAAAGACTCAAGTTCGATTCTCATTTGGTGCAAAAAGGAGTGACGCATTGGTGGGCAATGATAGGAGACCAAGGGAAACCTGGGTTCGATCCTTGAGACAAACGTGTTTTACCGGTAATTTCACTGTCGTGCCTATGGGCGGGTGGGTTACGGGTTTTCCCTGGAGTTGGTGGTGGACGACTCGGGATACTCTCGGAGTATTCCGTTTGTCCAGTGGGTGCCCTAAGAGTACTCGGGATTGATTTGTTGGACGTTCAAAAAAATGACTAGTCAACCAAACTACCGATTTTTTCACATCAGCAAAAAATAAAGTTTACCAAATTATGCATGTTGGGTCATCAAAGTAGATGGCACAAATGAGACGGCCTTGAATTTCGTCCATGAAGTTCAATATGCACATCATGCTTCTTGCAAGGGAACCCGACTACCAACGAGTGGACCCCAACACCTGCTGACATCGCAAAACTTCATATAAGTTGGTTATTCAATATAATTTATTAATTTTAACTCTGAATATCCCTAAAAAGTTTTAGTGAACTTTCGGTTTTAGGCCAGCTTTTGTCTCCAACAAAACTCCTAGCGATAGTGTTATTGAGTTTTTCTTACGCTCCATAAAAGTAGACTCTTTTCATTGAGTTTTTCAACTTCATTTGCGGATCCCATCTCCTGAAATCAAAGATGAAGCATTCAAAATTAACAGAGCAAACACCATGAAAAAGAAATGACAGCAAGTTGCCAAGTTCTGTGCTGACAAAAGTCAGCTTCTTTATCTGATATTGTCTTAGATGTATACATACCAACTTCTCTATAAGCAAAGGTAAAAAAAGAGACTTCCGGCACTCTTACAATTAATGGCAAAACTTAATTTAATAAAACCAAGGTTTAAAAAAAGGAAACGAGTTTCGAGGCGTTTTCCCTTCACCTCATGAAGCGTAAGCCTCAAGGCGAACCGAGTCGTAAGCCCGAGGCAGAATTAGAAAAATAAATACAAAGATTATATAGCTTATAAAATTAATACTAACTAAATTCATCATCAAATTCATGAAAATCGTCAGACCACATATAAAAACACATAAATTGCTTGAAATTGACACAAAAAGTCAAAAACATAAAAAACAAATATCAAAAACCCCTGAGGCGCAACCTTTTTAGCGCCTCAAGACCTCTGAGGAGCACGTACAATAGAAACCCCCGAGGCGCGCCTTAGAATCCTTTTTTGGGCGTTTCGCCTCAAGGTGCACGCCTCAACCGTTTGTTAAAAGCATGAAAAAAACCATTCATAATTGAATTAGCAGCAAAGCTTTGAACTGCGTCTTCCCGTTAGCAATAAACCAAAATAAAGATTGTAATGATTCTGGACCAGGAGACTGACTGTATATTCTTTAATGGATCTTTATTTCCATTGCCACTTGTGATCACTTAATCATATTTTAGGCTTAACTTCCCTATTTTTAAACTAGATTTATGATTACATACAAAATGATAGTAACTTATCTTTAGTTAATACCTTAACAGATAATCTATAATTCTCAACCCAACTAACATGCATCCGAATAATATGGGGCAAAAAAACATAAAAATAAGAAAAAACTAATTCTAGGAATTCTATATTATATTTTTTAAGTTACTAGCTCTACAAATAAAACTTAGCCGACGCAAGACTGTGTTTTTTTGCGGAGTTACTGGTAATCATAAACAGAGAATACAGAAATTCGTCACTCCGTCAGATTTACCATTATCATCTCCAACTTAAATATTAAATTTACCAAAAAAATACACCTGCTGGTCAAGGATTTGGATTATTCATAAAGTGTCTGATCTTGGAAGTTCCCTGTGAGTTTATATATTTATCATGAGAAACACACACACACATATAATAAACACATGATACAAAAAAGCAAGACTGACCATCAGTACTTAAGGTATTGTCTATGGGAGTGAATCCCTGTTGTAGATCCAGTTTATAATGTGAAGCACGCATGTATTGTTGAGGACATCTTTGATGATGGAGAGTAGTGATTCTGATAAGAAATATCCAGTAACTCCCCAAATTTAGAAACTCGCTGAACGAAATCAATATATCAGTTTGATTAGAGTTCAATAGGAGCACATGGGGTAAAGACTCTTTTTATGGATTTTCTACGTCACAGGGCATTTGATTGGAGCAACAGGTTTATAGAAATGCACACCACATATCTAAAAATAAATTCAATGAAACTCCATGGTATGATAAAGTTGCAATTGAAAACACACCAAAAATGCTCTCTTAAATTCAGCATATATAAACAACAATCTACTCCATTGACCAACAATTTAAAAGATACCAGTAAATTTCTCAAGACAGAAGAAACGAGAGTGAGGCATACCTAGACCTTTTTTCTTCTAAAACTTTAAATGTGTGCTAAAAGATTACAAAAAAGCCATTTGAATATACTTCCTTCTACGAAGAGCCTCGTGAGGCTGAATTAATAACAACACTATCATGAAGGTTACTTATTTTTATATCAATCCAAATATAGGTTATTACTATCAAATAAGTGTAAGTATTCACATTTAGAAGTAATATTTACCATCTTGACTTCCTATAATGAAAAAATCACCTGCCGAAACCGCAACATGAGCTACTACATCTCGATGCATATAACTTTTCTCATACTTGAATTTAATCACACACAAGTTGCTAATTATCATAAATACTTCTTCAAGATAGAAAACCACCGATTTATAACCAAATCGAAAAAGATCCAGCTTCAAACTGCACCAAATGTTTCACTTTATAGGGTATAAAAGGGATTATAACGACCTAATTGCAGTTCACCGAACAAATTATGGTGATCTATCAAATCAAAACATTCAGATGTGAAAACCTAAACCCTAGAACAAACTACAAGCTTAATTGAAGTACTCAACAGGAAATTAATATCAATCATGAACCCTAATCATACCTGTTAGAAGATAGAAGTGAATCGAGATAAGCCTACTGGAACCGGAGTGGGCGCTTTGGGCAACACAATGGTGCGGGTCCTGGTCTGACCATCGTTCCTCCTTGGCAATCTCCGACAATGATCTTATGTTGTCATTTTTGTTGTGATTACGAGTCCCCTCCATTGTTACACCATTAGCCTCCATTGTTACACCATTAGCCTCCATTGTTGCGCTGTTAGTGTAGAGGAAATTTGTCAAAACTCAAAATGACCTTCAACTGGTGCTACTCATTTTAGAGGGAAATTAGGAAATTTAACTTTTGATTTTGGGGGTGTGGTCAAGGAGAAAATTAGGGTAGTGGGATCGATATTGGAGGGAAGATTTAGGGAGGGATATGACTCGTATATTGTTTTTTTTTATATAGAGTTAAATATCATTTTAGTCTAAAGGTTTTAATTTTTGTCTGTGGGTCAAAAAAAGGTTTCACGGTTGCCATTTTAGTTTACTGCGTTAACTTTATCCATTTTTTCTGTTAACAAGAAGAGTAATTCGGTCATTTTATATGTAATTCTGTTAACTAGAAGGGCAATTTAGCCATATAAAATGACCGAATTGCCCTTCTCTTTAACAAAAAAAAAATGAATGAAGTTAACCGAGTGGACTAAAACGGCAACGGTGAAACCTTTTTGGATCTACAGACGAAAAATAAAACCTTTGGATTAAACTGGTAAAATGACCCATACCAAAGATACTAAAATGACATTTAACTCTTTTATATAAAATGGCAGCAACTAATAATATCTAACAAGATACCTTATGGAGACTCAACATATGAAATAATAATATGGAAATGCTTATAAGTAATATATCATTATGTAATTCACTTAGGAATAGCCTAATGGTGTTGGTGAATTTAGGTCCATAATCTTTTTTTTTTCTTTTTTTTGTGTGTGGGGGGGGGGGGGGGGGGGGGGGGGGCGGGGTTTGTCTCAAGTGTTTCTAACAAAGTTATAAAATAACAGTTTTTAAAGTATTTTTTTTAGGATTTCTTGGGAAGCGTTTGTTATTTTTTTATAAAAGGAATAAAGAGTTGTTTTTTTAATTTCTTGATATACGCAGACACTTAATCCTATATGTATTATATTATAAAAGAATATTATTTAAATATCAAATATCACTAAAACAAGAGGAAATAGTCTCTGGATAAAACTTCTTTACACAATAGCCCCTATTAGTTGAAATGACAAGAATACCCTTATGTGTCTTTTATGTGCAAGACACATGACCATATTTAACAAAAAAAAATCTGACTGAGTTAGAGCTAAAGGAAATAACGTGCAGGATTTTGAAACGTTAAGGACAAAACTCGTCAAATTTAGTGGTAAAGGACATCGCCTTCAATTTAGTACAAACAAAAAGGACAAAATTTGTAATTTACTCCAAAAACAATTAAGGAAGCTATTTACAATCTATATATTGAAACTTTTTATACATTTTTGGCATTTTCACTTAATTACGCTACCTTTTGAAATAAGAGCTAGTATATAAGTTTTAAAAATGTAATCTTTTTTAACAAAAGTTGTAAATTTCAATAAAATTTGCAACATTTCAAAAAAAAGGTTGCAACATTTAGTAAAATTTGCAACTTTTAAATAAAAAGGTTACGGTTTCAATAAAATTAAGCAACTTTTTTATGAAAAAGGTTGCAATAGATCTTCTAATGCAACTTTTATAGTGAACTAAGTTGCATTAGACTCAAAGGCAACACAATTGAAAAAGGTTGCACCTAAAAAGTTGCATTAGCCTCATTTTCTAGTAGTGTAAGAAAATAAAAATAAGTTGAAGTTGTTTAGGCTTTAACCACTAGGTCGATACTCCCGTATACGCAGAGGTGATCCAAAGCTTAAACGAAACACCAAAGAAAATAAAGCAGAACGTTTAGGCAACAACATCCAGGTCGATACTCACGTATACGCAGAGGATGTTCGATGCTTAAACAAAATAAAGAAATAAGACAAGTTTAAATCTTTGCAAAATAAAATGCACAATCACAGCGACTTTTCAGCAAAGTTGTGAAAGTTCACAAACTTAACCAGTTTTATGTCTTTCGACAATCAGCGATTACTGAGTAGATACACAATCAAGAAGGACAAAACTAAGTACTATGCTTTCAACCATGTTTCCCACTAGAACTAGGCTTTTTTGCTTTAGGTTTGTATCGTTCTCGCAAATCTACTAGTCTAGCTGAGCCTACCGTCACATCTTTAGTGTGACCGTTTATCACATTTTGACTTTCCATTTCTTTAGCATGCTGTGACAGTCTAACTGATCTACTATCATTTCCTCTTTTTGATAACAAAACTCATTTTTGCATTTTTTAATGTTTTTGACATTTTCAAATTTTCTAATTTTTTTTGGATTTTCTGAAAAATTTTTACTCCCCCTAAAATGCAAACACATTTCAGGAAATTTGAAAACAAACTATACAAAAAATGACAACCGATATCAAATCGCCTCAATTCTCCATCCACTAGGCATAAACAATCAGAACTCCCCCTTTCACAAAACTATTTTCTCATAATGATTTCAAAACACTTAAGTTTGTTTTAACCAAAATGCTTTTTCCGGAAAATAAGTTTTGTTAGTTTTACCACTTGTAGATTAGGGGTATGGTTCATCATATTGTCCATTCAATCTCTTATATCAGGATTACATCAAGTTCAAACTAATGATCTTGAGTAATCACTTTGTCAGAATCAACCTCTTACCACTTGTAAGTATATCCAACATTTACAACAAATGTAGGAATAAACCATCTACACAAACCAATTTACCAATCAAGATGCCGATTCCTGCTTCGCACTTACCAACCTAGAAGCTCCGGCAAGTCATACTCATCTTGTAAAAACAATATAACCATTATAAAATTCAATCACACAATCAATTACTAAGAAAGATGCCGATTCCTGATCCGCGATATAAACTTGGGATCTCCGGCATAGTCCTAAGACTTCAAGGGAAACAGACTTCCATCCAAGTCTTCTCAGACTTGATGGCTTTCAACTCTTGCGCAGTAGGGTTGTAAGTTGCCTTTTTAGTTGCATAAAAATCTTTAACCCCCTTAGCTTTCCCATTCAACATTTTCCCAAAAATTTTCTTTACACTTCCATTAAATGTTTTCTCGACATCAAACTTAGTATTCTCTGTGTAAAACTGATTCGAGATATCAACCTTACCAACTTTCTGTTTAACTTCTTCAAATTTCAGTGATGGAAACTCATCATCATTCACTGAAATTTTCACCTCAACCTGTGGCTCTTCTGGCTTTGTGGAACCAAATTCATCGCCGACTTTCTCATCATCTTTCTTAACAACCCACACTTGGTTGTCTTTTGCATTCTTTTTGTAAAAATTCTTTTTAGAACATTCACCAACCTCATAAGTTGAGTTTTCAAAAATTTTAAATTTTTCGATTGGTGGTTCAACATCAACAACTTTCTCTTTCAATTTCTGAGAAACTCCCTGTTTTGTTTTGGCATTTTTCTGAAAGTTCCATGCAATGTGACCAGTTTCATTGCACTTATAAAAGGTACAAGTCTCTCTTTGATAAAACAATTCAGATCCATTCTTCTTTTCAGCAAGAAACTCTTGATTTGACTGTCTCCAGAATGGTTTCTTCTGTTCCTCTTCTGTACTTCCACCTGACACAAATTCTGTTTTTGTTTTAGAATTTTTCAAATTTTTATGATTTTCTGGCGGAATAAATCCAAGACCTTTCTTTTTGTAGCTACGATTTTGGTTTTGTTTCTTTTGAAAACCAGAACCAGAATTGTAACCCTTTTTCTTGTTTAACCGTTGTTGAACTCTTGAAGTGTACTTTTTAGGTTTTTTAAGAAAAATTTAAATCTTTTATTTCAGAAATATTAATTTCTGTCATTTTGAAAACCTTTTTGATCATATCAAAATGAACACTTCTTATTGGAAACTCTTTGTCATGGTATAATTTGTCCGAATCATTTAAAGTGTATGCAACTTCAAATGTTTCATCATCCAAATTTGCTTTTGATAACAAAAATTCTTTACTATAAGACCGTTTAACCGACGACTTTGGACTGTTGACTGACGAATTTGACCCTCCAGACTCAGACTTTGACTCAGACTCCTCCTCAGTATCCAACACCTGATCGACCACCTTTTTAATTAACTCAGACTCATGATCAGTATCGGACGAGGTAAACGTGACATCAATGTTATCTGGTAAAACGTCAGTTGTGTCAGTTTTTAGCTTTATATTGACTGCTTTTTCAAGTTGCTCCTCGTTTGGTTTTCTAGGAGAATACCCTTCCCAAATTGGAGGCGGACACTTGTTATAGCTAACAGTCGGTTTCTTACCACTATCTTTCTTCTTTGGCTTCTCATCTTGAAAAGCTTCCATACCTGCAACAGTTGGGTAAATACGATCAATGAGATAATCAGAACTAGAATAACTTTGTAATAAACGTCTAATTCTCTCATTCTCAATCTTTTCTGTCTTCAACTCTTGCTTCCATTTAGCACTCTCTTCGATGTAAAAGTTGATGGCTTTTTGCTTTGTCATCATCACAACATTCATCATCGTAAGTGCTTTTTCTCGTTCTGAGTTTGTCTTTTGGAGACCAGTTACTGTTTTGTTCAAGACATCATAAGATTCTTTCACATAGTTGAGATTGAACAGTAACTGCTCCTTCTTCTTCTCATACTCAGCAATTATCTCGTCTTTTGCTGCACATTCCTTACATGCTTCCAAACACTTCGTGCAAGGCTTTACAACTTCAACAATCTTCTCAATCTCGATTGTCTTTACCATTTCAATCACTTTTTCTTCTTCTTTTACCTTCTCAGCTTCAGTAATCTTCTCAGCAACACTTTCAACATTCTTATTCTGAACCACATCTTCAGATTTCTTTAGTTGTTGTTCTTTAGTAGCTCGTTTCTCCTTCAGTTTCTCCATGCGATCTGCAAAATAGAAATAAAAACTTTCAGGAGAAAGATGAGATTTTACAACATTAACATATTTTTCCTCCTCATCATCACTGCTGCTATCAACTGGTGTTTGATCAAACTCTACAGATTTTTCAGAATCAGCATCTAATACACCAGAATCAGACGGTGTTTGATCAAATACAACTTCTTTTTCTGAAGTAACAACATTTTGAACACTCTCATCTGAACTTAGTGAATCTTCATCAGCACTTTCTGAGCTTTCTTCAGATGTAACAGACTGTTCCTTCACACTTTTCACTGTCTCACCGATAGATTTCATCCATGTGGCAAACATGTCTGGTTCTCTAACAATCTTTGCAATGAAAGCTTTGAAATCACCCTTTTCATCAACAAACATATCCCAGCTGAAACCTTCAGGTAGCCTCTCATCATCTTGATCAACTATGCAAGCTTTTCTATCAGGAGATATATAATTGTTCCAGTTAAAATCCACCGCACACGCTCTTTTGAATCCTTGATTCTTCTACCATGAGCCGTTTGTGGTTCTTGTTGTTGACCAACTTGCTGGTAAATGGCTTTCCTGTAGTAATCGTCTTTTCCAAACGGATTCTGAGCACCACTAGCTTCCCTGTTCTTGCATTCCCGTTTGAAATTACATTTCTCCCTGCATCGAAAACAAGTAACTTTAGATTTATCAAAACCTAAAGTAGATACATGAGCATCAAGAAAGTCATTTCTCCCGGTAATCGTTTTGAACTTTTCAGCACGTCTAAGAACACTCGCAAGACACCATTTGATGTCCATCAGTTCCATCTCTTCGGCGTCTATCTGATCGTAATCCTCTTTGGTGAGCATAGGATTTCCGATCCGACCTGCAACTAGGCCTTCATATGATAACAACACAGAACCAAGTAGAGCCATGTGGTCTTTAGCAGTGTCTTCTGAAAAACTTTGACCTTCTGGAAGATTTAGAGCGATGTTGCACTGAATCACATAACCATTTCCTGTCTTTGTGCTTTGAGACTGAAAGCTTTCTGATGAACCCTTTGGATTGACACTCGGATATAATGAGAAACCACTGCTGCTTTTGTTTGAACTTTGATCAATCTTTTCTGTAGAATCCCCAGCACTATACGCAGTCTGAATTTTCGGACTTCTCTCAACTTCTGGAACCGGAACACTACCTTTGTAATACATTTTTACATCCTGTTGACCACTTGGACTGTTCATCCTCGTGATCTTCTGTTGTTCCAAATCTTGACCCTCAATCTTTTCAATAAACTCACCAATTGATAACCCATCATAAACCCCTGTGTTTTTCAGAATCATCAAATAAGTTCCCCACTCTTTTTGTGGTAAAGCATCAGCTAATTTGTCTACCCACTCTTCAGAATCCTTTTTTATACTAAGCATTGACATGGATCGCACTAAGTGGCAGTATCTTTCAATCAGCTTCTTTGTATCTTCTCCGGGCAAGCTTGTAAACAAATCAAACTCTTTCTTGAGCAATGCCTTCTCGCTCTTGATCATATTCTCACTACCCTCAAATTTGACTTTAAGAGCATCCCAGATTGATTTTGCAGTTTTGTCATGCTGTAGCAGTATGAAAATGTCTTCTTTGATAGCCTGCTGAAGTAAACTAATCATCATTTTTTCAGATCTATACATGTCCCGTTCTTCATTAGTAAATTCAGATATTTTTTATCAACTTTCATATCAGTCTGTGGCAAAACATATTTCTTCAAAATACACTCCCATGATCTAAGATGGTTTGCCTGAACCCAGTTTTCGAATCTATCTTTCCACCCGTAGTATTTGTAGGATCGAATTCGGACCTAAATGAGTCGCTTAGAAGAGTTTATCTCAGTTTGAACGGCGGAAACAGACAAACCGAGTACAATTCAGCGAGAATTCACTTTAATATGTCGATATTATTGATCTGAATGACATGTACAATCAAGTCGACACTTCGGCAGCACTTCGTGGCTCACCGGAAGACAACACCTAGAACTCTATGTTGATTCCACCCCAAATGACCTATTTATAGAGTTTCTGATTCCACTCCTAATGACATGGTGTCATTTCGGGTGGAATCAGCATGTTACTTTCGGGTGGAATCAGAATGTAACATTTCGGGTGGAATCAGAAAATTACATTAGGAGTGGAATCAGAAAATTAACTTTCAAGTGGAATCACTCCTAAATGTTCTGATTCTTGGATTCCGTGCTCTATTCTATCTATCTCTAAACAAGACTCGATACAAGACATAGACGACAGACGGATGCACTAACAGTATTCTTCGATACTCATCAATTTCGGGGGCTTCTGGGTGGTTCCCATCTCATTTTCCAAATTCATGTTCTGAGCAATGGTAGATGGACCAGACGGTGTAGCAAACGCGTTGTAGAACTCGGTATCCATGATTCGGAATCGAAGAAAATTCTCGAACAAGCTTTCAAACGAACTAATTCTCCTCGTAACACAATAATACCTGACAAACAAACAAACAAACAACAATCAGTTTATAGATTTATCAATTAACAGGATAAAACTTGTACTCGAACTGGTGAATATTCTGTTTGAACTGAAGGTTGACGAACTATGCGGACAGTTATGACCCGAATCGAATTCAAAATGAGTTGATCCTTTGAAACCTTTGAACTCCAAACCGTACAAACTCTAACTGACCACACTAAAAGACTTGATTGTTCAAATAAACTGATCAATCCGTACGGATTTTCTTTTGTAAGAACTGACCGGAACCAAAACACGAATCACGCAACCTGAACCTTTTGATGCGAATTGACTGATTTTTTATAAGACTTTTAGATACAACTCAAACACTATGAAGTATAATTTCACATGACCCGATCAACTAGCACATGTAAACTATTATATCACAAACAATTCCAAATCACACTATGTATAAAATCGACAATATAATCGACAACACCAATTGTTAATCTCTGATTGGACCGAAGAATATATTCACATGAGCTTTGGCTGACAAGTCAAGTTTAATTTGATTTCAAAATCCACTAACTCAATAACAAGTTTGATTGGACCTCAAAACATAGTGGATCTGATGTAATATATCTTGGAATCACGTGAACTATTATTACTTTTAAACCTTCAATTTTAATTTTCACATGAATATTTCAAATTCAAATCTGCATTTAAAGTGCAGCCGACAAAAATGAATTCACCTGCAAACTTGATTTACTTAATCAAACTTTTATGTGATTCACTTGAAATCTGATCCTATCATACAATGCACGAAAAACAATTTGACCAAGTTTAGTGAATCAGACAATGAATATTTCAAAGATACATTGATTGGGCCGTTCATTTACTTAACACATATCCATATTGATTATTCATCTTTGATTGGGCCGTGAATATTTGTCAGATTACGACTCGATATATGTTTTCAAGCGATCAAAGATTTCAAGCGACCAAGGTGTAATTTTTTCAAGCGACCAAACAATTTCAAGCCACCAAGGTGTAATTTTTTCAAGCGACCAAACAATTTCAAGCAACCAAGGTGTAATTTCAAGCGACCAGTCAGTTTCAAGCTATCACGACATGTATTTTCAAGCGAACAAGTGATGACATCAGCAATTCTAACGGATTTCAAGCGAGCAAACCGATTTGAACCAGATTTAGATCGATTTTAATGATGAAATTTTCCAGGATTGATTAATACATGATTACACACAAAATATGTGAATTTGACCCGTTTTTGACCGTGAAAAATTTTTGAATTTGAAAAAGAATGGTGTAGAAACAGAATTAGTGATGAAAACGAGCTGTTTTGGCAAGATCTCTTCCTCCTGAGCTCTGATACCACTTGTAGGATCGTTTTGTAACCCAAACGAGTCGTTCAGAAGAGATTTAATCCGTTTCAGATGCGGAAAATAAGAAACGAATGTAGAAACAGCTTGCTTATCACTTTAAACCTTGTGTATATTGATTTAACACTGATTACATGCAGAAATTATACCGGCAGCACTTCGGTATCGTTTACAAGGCTCTGGTCTGGTACCTTCAAATGACAAATGACAATCCTATATATAGTGCTAGCTTGTTAGCTTGAAATGACACACACATGTTCAAGCTACCAGACACGTTCAAGCTATCAGACACGTTCAAGCTATAAGACACTTTCAAGCTATCAGACACTTTCAAGCTATCAACACGGCAACCTAGACTCGATATAAGATGAAGTCGACAGATGTAGTGCACCAACATCGTTGCTTATTTCCTCTACCATTGTCGTCAATTATCGACACCTAAACCATACAAGACACCAGCATACTTCTCCAACGAGCCGCTGAAGAAGTTATCCTTCAACTTCCTGAAAGTACACGCAGTAAGCAGACTATCCGAGCCCGCTTGATGACAAACACCAATCCTTTCGACTTCCAATAACTCAGCTAACTTATTCAACCCACCATGAAGACTGTTGCAGAACTTCATCAGATGTTTAATATCAAAAATGGTGGGAAAATACATATTAATCAAACTAAAAAATCCAGATTATGTGTCAGGCAGATTCTGACATGTTAACACTTTCAACAAATATCCGAAATCATATCCACTGTGAAATGTTACCCAATACACACTATCATTCAGCACAATCCCTGAAGATATCAACAACTCGCCAAATCTACGCGCATCGATTCCGTTTTCGTTATTTTTCTTAAAATTGATACCACTCTGTTTCAACAGCTCAACAGAATCATTTGCAAAAACATCATCATTCACGTTAAATTCACGAAAATTGAACTGCCAGATGCAGAACTTATCGGTTCCACACGTCGGTAAATTTCCTTGATCATCCGAAAAAGTGAGCCCTAACTGAATCAATTTGAGCATATCGACGTTATCCTTCAACGTCTGGTAATGATAGTCGTTACTGTTTTTGAAATTACCGACCGGACGAAGAACAATTCCAGGAAACTCGGTATCCATCGCGATGTACGGAAAATCATCAACGATTTCTCGAATCAACGCGAATTCTTCCTCCAGATTGTCATTCCACACCTCGCGAATCTGAATCGAATCGCCTTTTGACAAAAGCGACATTTCTCATAACAAAATCGTTCAAATTTTATCAAAATTTATCGAAATTTCGTGAGGAAACAGAACATGGATTAATATCAACAGTGCCGCTTGAGAATCGATACGGATCTGCAAAATACACAATCAATAATCATTATCAGCATGAATTGATTTGAAAAAATGTATAAAATTATAATGTGAAATCAGTACAGATCTGCAAAATACACCATAAATTCAGCATAAACTGATTCGAAAAGCATATAAAATTATTACTACAATAAAAAAAGCAAATTTGTGCAATCAAATTTGTGTGTTAAATCATCTACAAAACCCCAAATCTTAATGATGAATTGAAACTTCCACCACTTAGTTGACTTTTTATTATTACTACAATAAAAAAATCAAAGAAGATCGCGCCTTCAGTTGAGGCTGTAGACGGTCGATTTTTAAACAGGAGGTAAAGAATTAGCCGGTTGTAAACAAACCGAACGTTCAACGAACGGTTCGTGAACCATTCGGGGGAAGTTCGTTTGTTAAATAAATGAACAAACATGAACAAGAAATTCCGTTCGATAAGTTAAAAACCGAACATGAACAGAGGTTGCGTTCGTTTGTTTATGTTCGTGAGCGTTCGATAATGTGTTTATTTATGTTTGTTTGTGTCCATTCGTTTAAAAGTTTTATATGGCTATATTGAATTTTATTGGTTTTAGTTCTTAAAAAAATGAAACCACAATTATCTTTTACGCATCCGCTAACATCCTTCATTTGACCATTTCAATTTCAGTTTGTGTTAAAGCTTGACAAACTTCTTAATTTTTGTGTTACTTATGTTTATAATGATTACGGCGACTAAAAGCCAAAGGCTCTCATGTCATGGTCCCATTAAATTTTCATAACTTGACTTTTTTTAAGAGTAAACTGCCATTTTGGTCCCTGTGGTTTGGCCAGTTTTGCCACTTTAGTCCAAATCTCAAACTTATTACATCCAGGGCCCTGTGGTTTGCATTTTGTTGCCATTTTAGTCCAAAAGTGAAATTTGACCAGAATCCCCAAATTAAATCCCCCTTTTTTGTCCTTACCCTCATGGGTATTTTTGTCATTTTAGAATTATTATAACTAAATATTAATTAAATCTTTTTTCTATTTATAAGTTATTATAAGAAATAAAAAAAAACCTAAAATACACATCTATAAAGTATCTGCATTCTCTCTCTCTCTAAAGACTGACTCTCTCTCTTCTCTCTCTCAATAACACCCTCTCCCAACCGTCGCCCCCTCCACTTTCCAAAACCCTAACCCCCAAATTCATCACCACCTCCAATTTCCTACCGTCTCCGACCACCACCACGCCGCCACCTCTGGACAACCACCAACACCACGATCCTCTCAAAACCCCAACAACCACCATCCAACTGTGGTGGGTGGTTTCGGTTGGGAGATCGAAGAAGAGAGAGACGAGTAGAGAGAAAGAGATTGACGAAGAGAGAGTACGAGGAGAGAGAGAGCGGTGGGAGAAGGGGGAGCCGATTTGATTTAGTGGCGGTGGTCAGGTGCCGCTGTCAGGTACGAGGAGAGAGAGAGCGGTGGGAGAAGGGCGACCCCCCTTTCGTCGCTTATCTTCCTCCGTCAAATCCCCTCCTGAAAAAAAGAAGCAGATATGTTGAGCCTGAGGTCAGGATCCCAAAACTGATTTGTGCAGCCAGAGCACCACCGTCCGCCGCCGCCCCGCCACGACCGCACCACCGCCGGCGCCTTGAACCGCCTATGCAGCCACACTATCTGCTTCTACAGGTTTCTGTTTAAGTTTATTTCTTGCTTAATTTTTGTATAGTTGATTTGTGGCTGTAATTGCTTGTGGGGTTTGTTTGAAACTTAACTGTAAATTTTGATCTGATTTCGATTTGTTTTAGCGGGCTTGTTTGTAATTTTGATACGGTTATTGGGTTTTGATCAAGATTTGATGTTGTTTGTGGGTTTGTTTTTTAAGTTTGTGGGTGGTGTTGGCGGCAGTGGGATGGTGGTGGTGGTGGGGATGATGCGGTGGTGGGGGTGGTGGTATTTTAGAGAGAGAGAGCAGAGTTTGGAGATGGGTGTTTGGAGAGAGAAAGAGAGAGTGTGTGTGTGCAGAGGAGAGAGAGAAGAGAGAGATGGTGGTGTTGGCGGCAGTGGGATGGTGGTGGTGGGGATGATGCGGTGGTAGGGGTGGTGGTGGTGTGGTGGTGGTATTTTAGAGAGAGAGCAGATTTTATGTTGAGAGAGAGAGAGAGAGATGTCTGAGATGAGATGAGGTTGAAGATGATGATCTAAGGTTTTATTATAAATGAGTTATTATAAAGAGATAATAAATCTAAAATGACCAAAATGCCCCTGAGGGTAAAGACAAAATAGCAGGTCATTAATGGGAAATCTGGTCAAATTTGAAATTTGGACCAAAATGGCAACAAAAACCAAACCACAGGGCCCTGGATGTAATAAGTTTGAGATTTGGACTAAAGTGGCAAAACTGGCCAAACCACAGGGACCAAAATGGCAGTTTACTCTTTTTTTAATCTATTTCGCTTATGTTTTAAGACTATTAAAAACACACCTACCACCCCAAGCTTTTTTTAAGGAGGAAAAAGTTTCATAAATAATTAACAAGAAGCTAGCAAATGAAATAAAGTGTCTAATTTACTCTTTTATTTAGAGTTTAGGGTACCAAATGCTCATCCCTGGGCATAATGGTAGTGGCAGTCTGCAATCGTCGATAGTGGGGACGTTGTTAATTGCTGCAGCTAGGGTTTTTGTATGACCCGTCTAAATAAATCAAGGTTTTAATATTAAACAACGCATTTTATATGGAAATGCATCTTTACAAAAAACTTTGTTAAGTTAACGATCATACATGATTAAAGTATTCAAGTTAACTTCCCTACTAGTTTAAAACATTCAAAATATAGTATTAAGTGTTTACAAGATTCACATTAACTAAAACAAAATAGTTCATTTCGGAAGCTTCAAAAGATGAGTCTTCGGTTCTTGATACTTGCTTGATCTTCATCCGAGCGTTTACTACTATTACCTGAATTCAAAACCAACATGAAAATTAGTTTTGATAACTTAAAAATGTATTAAAACAAGTCCCATGAGTTAAATAAACAGAATTCAAACAAATTGCAGCAATTAGGGCCCTCGCGGGCCGCGAACAATGTCGCTTAAATCTGTCGCGGGCCGCGACCAATGTCGCGTGACGCAACGATGTCTCTGAGTTGGTGTTGCGCAACGCAACCCTCTGTTTTCGACAGAAAGGTTGGGTTTTTGATGCTGCAAATGCCCAGCTCCTAATTCTTAACCATTACCAACTTAAAACATTCATAACTTTCGTTCTACTTGTCCGTTTTACGTAATTCTTTTTCCTACATGTCTGTAATTTAAATACGAACCCGTTTACCATCACTATTTGCATAAAAATTTGGTTTATTAGCTGATAGCCTATAAATGCCCTTTTTATTTATTTGACCCGTTTAGTTAGATGTCATATTTGTGACAACTGCCACTTTCTAGTAATTTACGTACATTTAAAGCAATGAATTACATTATACAAATATGTGTTTTGAATATCTGAATTTCTTGATTACATGATATACATCTTAGAACACTCATTTATGATGCACATTATTCGTTTCTATTGGTTATATTTGAAAGAGTTTAAAACAATGCATCGAAACAACTAGAGTAGTACCTAGTGAACTAGCGTGCTGACGAAAACTCAGGATCTGTAGAAACCATCTAAATTACATCTTTAGGACTCAGACGAAAGTCCAACATTAAATATACATTAAACCCTATATGGAAATACAAGGGTTTGGTTTAATACTTTCCCGATGTCCGATAACACTAAAAACTGCCGAAAAGCACTAAAAGCGACAATTTCAACACTTTTCCGCAGAAATTCTGCAGAAATCAGCTTTCTAATATTTTTACGACATGTAAAAATGTTATTAAACATATAATTCATATGAGGATACTTTTGGGTATCATCCGAACCAATAACTACATCATTTCACACAAGTTACACAACTTAGCGTTCAAATAACGTCTAACCGAAACAATTCGAAACGAATATCCGAACAATGTCGGATCTTTTTTTTAGTGACCATCTAATATTATTTAGATCATATTAGACTAGTAATGGTCACTTAACACCTTCTTAACACATTTATACACCTGAAACATTTAAACACCAAAACACCTAAACTTTGCTAAAAGTTTCTAACACTTTAAACACTTAATAACATTTCAACAATTCAAGACCCCCCCCCCCATGTTGTTGTGAACGGTTTTAAAGGGGTCCCACACCCTAATTTTTTTTGTTAAATATCTAGATATTTTATTAGTTTGCAAGTGGATTATGTTGGTGAATTATTACAACACTTACTCACTAAGTAATCTAGCTCCTTACACTCATTTTTTTTCATCTTTTATTACTTTCACTAAAACTCTTTCATCATCTTCATCTTCCACCAAGAACACCAAAAACCCACTTCACTTTAGTCTTTTATTTGTTGATCAAAATGGATTTCCAAGTAACATAAGAAGATCTAAAGCTTTTGTAAGTAAAAGGAAGGGTTTTCATCCATTCAAGAGTATTCTACCATCAAGGTCTTCATCTTCTTAGTTCTTAATCATCTTCTAAGATCATCCCTAGCCAAGTGCTAGAAGTAAGCTTCAAGATCTATTTTTTTTTCATACTTATATTATGTTTATGATTGTTATTATAACTAATAAATAACTAAATAATCATACATAATAAACATGAAAAATACAAAGAAGCAAAAATAATAATCATGATATATTTATGTTGGTTTATATTGTGATCTAAGACTTGTTATATGCATATTCGATCTTGTTATGATGATTATGATATAAATAAATTGTTAGAGGATGTTTTAAAAATACGATCTAACAATTATACATGTTTATGTTAAAGGGTTTTTAACATAAAGGTTTAAAGGGATGATCATAACATTTGATCTTGTGAAAGTATTTGAGGTTTTTCACTAAAAACAATACTTTTACAAGATTATAAAAAGTAACATACAACTTGAGATTTTTATAAAAGTTGTTAAAACTAGAATTAAACTTGGTTTTTGAACTAGTTAGCATATGTTATGATCATGTATAAAATCCTACATGATTTTGAGATCATCTTAATGAGGTTATGTTATAAATCTCATGTGTTTTTTTTTTTGTTTTTTTTTTTTTTTTTAGAAATGATATGAGAAATTGTTGATGATTTGAAAAGAAAATGATATGTAAATAAACATGGCAAAGTTCATATTACAAAGGAACTATGGCCAACTTTTCTTAGAAAAACTATCAATTTTTTTTTAACAAAGCCTTTACAAGATTAGAAAGTTGGTCTTTCTAAACATAAAAATTGACATAAATATATATTTTGGTAAAATACATATTTATTGAATATATCAAGTATGTGCTAGGTGTTATTATTTGTATTAGTTATATATAAAAGTTAGAGACTTCATAACAATGACACAAATAAATACAAGACATACTTACAACTAAACACTTACAAGAATACATATAGACACACTTGAAAACAACTTACGGACATTCCGAGCTTTCGGACACAAGTTATGGTCAAAACGGACGACGGGCGAATTTATAAACATATCGCCATTCCGAGGAATTACTACGACGTATAGACGATCTTTCGACGCGGACACAAAAATTACGTTACCCTTAACAAAATTCGGACATTTTGAAACTTATAAAAACTATTATGTTTTTATTAACTAAAAAGTATACTTAGTGATTTTTATAAAAATGTTTTTATAAAAATGAAAGACTTATACTTTCAAATGGGCTATTTTATACAAATGGGCTTACCCTTTTTAATGGACTATTTTATATAAATGGGCTTACACTTCTTAATGGGCTTATCTTCATAATGGGCTTAACATAAATACATGGGCTAAGCCCAATATCAAAAACTCATGGGCTAAGCCCAATACCAAACATATGGGCCAAGCCCCAATAACATTAAGCCCAACACTATTTAAGCCCAACACTATTTAGGCCCAACACTATTTAAAGCCCAACACTATTTAGGCCCAACAGTATTTAGGCCCAACACTATTTAGGCCCAACACTATTTAAGCCCAACACTATTTAGGCCCAATACTATTTAGGCCCAACACTATTGAGGCCCAACACTATTTAGGCCCAATACTATTTAGGCCCAACACTATTGAGGCCCAACACTATTTAGGCCCAACACTATTTGTGCCCAATAACATGAATTCTTGGGCTAAGCCCAATGACATATAATTGATAAACATTACAATTATACAATTTACTTATACAAAGACACGAAATCAAGAAGACAAGACCCGATGATACAACTCACAAGATACAAGATTACATATATATATATATATATATATATTTGGTGAAATATATATAACAGTTTAACGATTCATACATCTAATACACAGTTCAACGAACAACAAAGACATACAAGTCTTACACATATTTAAGACACAAGACCTGTACTTAAGTCATTTACAAAGACCGAAGTGTCTAACGAATATAAGGACATTTGTAGGTCGCAACATTGTTCAAGACGACCGTACGTCAGATCACAGTTAGTTACTATTCATGGACGCAATTCTGTGAGTTCATGTCCCCTATTCATTTTAAATGCTTTACAAGTTTACAACTATCGGGGAAAATACATGTTTAATTGTATGTTAAGTCATGGAATGAAACACCTTAGATCATGTGCGATTAGGGTCATACATCTAGGCACCATTAATCCAGTTTGGACTTAGGTACAAGGGGTTAGATCTAATGGGTTTTGGCGAGCCCCACTCTTGGTCGTGGACCCATACAAAAGAGTGCGTTTGTGTCCCAGTCGATAGTAGTCGACACAAAATCGTCTAGGTTTGGATTGCTTCCTATTTCGACACACATATTAATGTCCTCGCGAAACATTAATGATCAACGATTTCATTGACGCTTTACATACTACATCATTACATACAGATACATTTTATACAACTCACATTTTATGGATACATTTTATACAACTCACATTTTTATGGATACATTTTATACAACTCACATTTTACAGATACATTTTATACAACTCACATTTTACAGATACATCTCATACAACTAAACTGCATGAACTCGCTCAACTTTTGTTGATGTTTTCAAACTTACATGTATTTCAGGGAATTAGTGGACCAATGCAACGATTTCAGTTCAAGGAAAACAAGTATCAATACTCCATGCCAACTATTGAAGGGTTTGCCTGTTATATACCGCCTCTTTGTGGTGATATAGTGGTCAAAGTCTTGACATTTTAAGACTTACATTTTGATGTATAAAACGATGACAACTTATTTTCATTTGATGGTTTGTAACCAATACATTCAACTTATGTTGCATTCTTTTGAAACAATTATGACAATGGCATTGGAGCTTGTTTTTATTCATTTAGTATGTTCACTTATATTGTTATGCAATGAGAACCGATCAGATCACACCTCGCGCTTCCGCTACGAGCGGGTGTGACAGATTGGTATCAGAGCATCGATTGTAGTGAATCAGGATTCTTTCTTGAGTCTAAGTCTACAATCACTAGGGACCTCTCACTAAAACCTCTTGTTCATGTTGAACATATTATAAATAAAATTGGACAGGTCAAAAGGTTTTCATTGCATAAACATTTTTCAAGGTCCACTACAACAAAAATTCACTCCACATAAATCAAGCGAGGACATTTCCATGGGTGAAGTCTATGAGAAATAGACACATTACATTAACATACTATGTGCCTACAATACATTACATTATCAGTTTACGCATTATAAACGGTTTACAAGTTCAGCTTATGCAAAGATAGAAATCCTTGTTAGATAGGATTTTACATGATTATATATATAAGTCATTCATATATGTGTTGTACGAAATATTCGGCAAGAACAAAATACCTTCGACTTCAAACTTTATTATTATTCTTTACTCGCACGATGAAAATATCGACCTCACGTCTACTGCGGAGCTTATGGCAAACATGATTCCTAGGTGAAATCTTAAACTTAATCCCGTAAAAATATGGTTGCTTTCTCTCGAATGCTGCTGAGATGCCTGACCATGATAATGACGACGAGGCGGAGGTGGTAACCTTGGACAACAACTCCATTAGTGGGACGAGATCCCTGTAACTCATGCTAATCAAGGTTGATATACTCTTGTCCCTACAAGGAAGATGAAGTACTCATCTTGAAGGTTCCTTTTCAGTTGTTATTGTTACAGATTCTTTTCTTTTCTATTTCATCTAACGCTGTACTGTTCTGCGAGTAATGACAACGAACGTTGACACGTGAGCTATCACGAAGGTCCCTCCTATGTTGAAGGTATATTGACAATAATGTTTCCTCTCTTATTGATCGGCTGCTTCGTACGAGAGAATGCTAGGGTGACCATGCAAGGCAATTTATTATTACGGTGGCCAACGTAATAACAACTTGTAGTGCATGGGAATTCTGGTGGACTCTGCGGGCCAAGCTAATGATCACTATTCGTTCAAAATTCTTAAGTTATTATTTGAGATTCAACTTTTCTTATCTATTAGAACACGAACTGTGGTGGTTAGTATAACACCCTACAATACAATACAATACAATACAATACAATACAATACAATACAATACAATACAATACAATACAATACAATACAATACAATACAATACAATACAATACAATACAATACAATACAATACAATACAATACAACACAATACAATACAATACAATACAGGAAGACGACACGTATTTGTTCACACCTAACATTCGATCTATGTCACGATTCAGTTGAGACTAGTCATTTAAACAAACAAAACTTGTTATCTACTCATGGAGGATTTTCCTCAACATTCTCGAAATTCTTGAACATGGGTTGGTTCCATGGTGTCTATGACACTTTACCCTACTTTACCTTACCTTATCATATTCCACCTTATCATATTTATTGGAAGTGATACAATAAATTCCGTCATTTGACATTGCCTTTTCCCAAGGAATGGTATGGCATGACCCATGCTGCAACTCCCTCATTGCATTCTACTCGAATTTTTTGGAGATTCTAATAATCTTGCTAGAGCTCGTGAAACTCAAACACTATTAACATAATTATCACATGGACAATTAAGACAAAGGATTTTCTCTACTTAGGACGATCGAGGTCCATAGAGTAGGGAATACATATTATATGGACGAAGACCACTGGTTGGTTTCCCCTCCTCAATGAATTATTTTTCTTTTTCCATTTAGACATATGACCAATACATGCAAGAGGCATTACACCTTTTGGTTTTGGTTATCCACATTATCATTTATTCAAACATGTATGAACAATGCGGTCTTGAGGTTTCCATTGCCGATTGATTTAATTCTTCATTCTTGGGCGCATGATAGACTATATTTATCCAAATATATGTCTAGATTCTTTTAATAATGTGTATTAAAAATATCATGGCACCAAAAGAAAAAAATGTTTAAGTCAAAAGTTATGTGTTGAAAATCATTGCTGTTACGCAAGACATTGTTATACATGACATTTGACGTTAGTATACACAAGACATTTTTATAAATAACGAGACATGTGCAATATGATAAAAGCATGGTGGATACGCCGCTGGTACTTCCTATATATAAGTGCTTATATTATATTGCATATCGTGGTGTTATTCAAACCTCTTCGACAAAGACAAGACATGACATTTTTGTACAAGACACGACATCCTCTACACAAGACATAATATCCTATTTCAGGACATGATATATTTATACACTACATTTCGATTGGTTATTTATTTAACCATACATCATACTTTTATATCATCTGATTTTCATATCTATTTTCATATGATTTTATAAAAGAACTCGATCATAACTGGAGCCAATGTTGATGGTTACACCTGATGCTTTCACGGTCTCTCAAGGGTTGTTCCATACTGGGTAACACCCGAATTCAAACACACTGAGTGTTACATTTAGGGTTTAGCCTTGGAGACCCGAAGCATGACCACATCATCCCTCCCTACCTCGATCACTCAAACAATAACTCTCGCCATGAGAGAAATGAAGGCAATCGCTGCCATAAACGATTTTGTCACCAAGATGTATGCTGATAACTTGCCGAAATCCTAAATGCGACAAGTGAGACGTTAATCATGAGGGCAATTGCAAAAGCGCCAAGAGTAGCAGTGTGCTGAGACCGGGCGCAAAACAAAGACTAGTAAGACGATAATACTTAAGAAGGAATCAAGCTAGTGAATAAGTGTGTGTGTTGTTAGAACTATGAATATTCCACAAAATCCCAATGAAGTCATGAGTACGTACAATCTACGATCATCATGTATCAATTCTTTTAATACCAACACCGAGCTTAGCTAGTGTCTCTAAATGTTAAGCATATACTCGAATTAGAGTCATGTTGGACACACATTACTATATCAACTAAGCTAATTGGGAAATTAGCTGACTCTTGTCAAATCATTAAGAGTCACCGACACGTTTTCTATCAGCCAAATTCATGCATGTGAAATGAGTTTCATGGTTAGTGGCGGGATTGTCCTAGCTACAAATAGGGATTGGGTTATCCTACATCTAAACACAGGGATTGGATTGTTCTCTACATTTGTACAGTGAAGTCCTTACTACATAGAATTCAAAATGTACTTGGCCTAGAGTCACGTAAGCTAGACGTCTCCTCATTCTATAGAATTGGCAAACGGTAAACTAGTCGAGTCTAGAGCTGAATTTCAATATCAATCTCTTACCCGTTCAGTTGGGTAGTTTCGAAGTAGTGGTTGGCATGGATTGCTTATCCGATAACCTAGCCGAAGTCTTCTGTCATGAGAAGGTCATTCGCCTACCACTACCGAATAAAGAGACACGTGTTATTCATGGAGAGAAGCATGACACACCATTGCAGATCATCAATTGCATGAAGGCACAGAAGTACTTACGGAAAGGTTGTGTTACCTTTCTGGCACATGTTGTCGACAAGAAGGCCATTGGGCCGAAGCTGACAGATATTCCTGTGGTAAAATAATTTCCTGAAGTCTTTCTTGAAGACTTGCCAGGACTACCACCATATCAACAAGTCGAGTTTCACATCGACTTGGTACCGGGAGCCGCACCCGTAGCCAAATCTCCATGTCGATTAGCACCATCTAAACCTTGTAATTGACCGAATAAGGATGTTGTGAGTTCATAACCCCCGCTCTTTATCATTATACATCTTTATAAAGGTTTTGGGGGTGGAAAGACATGTCAGTTTTGCAAAAGTGCACAACATTTCGATGAATGAAAATTCATATTTCTAAACCATGTTACAAATGAATTTCTAACTAACTCAAATGGTTTATGAAAGGTTCTAGCTTCTACTCTAAGATAGACTTACGATCGGAGTATCATCAGTTACGAATTCAAGAGGAAAGCATACCGAAAACGGCTTTTAAGACTCGTTACTGTCATTACGAGTTTCTCGTTATGCCTTTTGGTTTAACAAATGCACCAGCGGTCTTCATGGATTTAATGAATTGTGTGTGCAAGCCTTATCTCGACAAATTCGTCATAGGGTTTATTGACGACATTTTGATATACTCTCGATCAACTGATGAACATGAGCAACATTTGAGAACCATTTTAGAGTTGCTAAAGACGGAGAAACTGTACGCTAAATTTTCCAAGTGCAAATTTTGGATTCGCGAAGTAAAATTCCTCAGGCATGTAGTGAACGAGAAAGGCATTCAAGTTGACCCAGCTAAGATCGAAGCAATTAAGAACTGGGAAGCGTCCAAGACCCCAACTGGAGTCCGACAATTTTTGGTATTAGCGTGATATCATCGGAGATCTATTGAGATTTTTCTTTTTGTAATTACTCAATTGCTAACCTCCCTCACCCATAAAGACAATAAATTCGCCCCAATCCAAAAACAAGATATAGCATTACAACTTATTCTTAAGATTGGTGCATAGCATTTTACAATCTTATCATTATCCGACGATACCGATGACTTTGTTGTAAACTATGATGCTTCGCATCAAGGATTGGGTTGCGTACTCGTGCAACGTGAAAAAGTTATTGTGTACACGTCGCGCCAATTAAAAAGTTCACGAGAAGAACTATACCACTCTCGACCTTGAGTTAGGCGTGGTGGTATTCGCTTAAAAATTATGGCGACATTATTTATATGGTACTCAATGCATTATTTTAACGGATCATAAAAGTCTTCAACACATATTCAACCAAAAAAAAGAATTAAATATACATCAACGATGTTTGTTGAATTGTTGAACCACTATGATTGTGAAATAAAGTACCATCCGGGCAACGTAAACGTTGTAGCTGACGCCATGAGCCGCAAGGAGCGAGTTAGAACACTGAGAGTTCAAGCATTAGAGAAGATGATTCACAAGCGCTCAAGGAAGAGCATATTCAAGCAGAAACACTTCGAGGCATGAAGGAACAATTAGTGCCGAAAGAAGATGGAACTTTATACCTAATGGGTTAAAATTGGGTTCCATTCTTTGGCGGCCTTCGAGATGATATTTTGAGGAAGCACATAGGCCTAAGTATTGAAAGAATACTGTTGGTGGCCTAACCTCAAAAGTGATATCGCGACTTATGTCGGAGGATGCTTGACTTATGCTAAAGTCAAAGCCGAGTAGCAAAATCCCTCGGGATTGGAACAACAACCCGAGATTCCCGTTTGAAAATGGGAACAAATATCGATGTACTTCATTACGAAGTTACCCAGGACCTCAAGAGGTCACGACATGATATGGGTAATCGTCGATAGATTGACAATGTCCGCACACTTCTTACCGACTCGGGAGAAGGATAGTACTGAGAAACTAGCGGAACTCTATCTCAAAGAAATAGTGGCTTGTCATGAGTGCCTATTTCAATCATTTCGGACCGAGACGTTCATTTTGTTTCAAGAATTTGGAAATCATTTCAACAGGCATTTTGATCTTATTTGAATCTAAGTACGGCCTTTCATCCACAAACTGATGGCCAGAGTGAACGGACAATCCAAACACTCGAAGATATGCTTCGCGCAAGTGTTATGGATTTAGGCGGCAATTGGGATACTCATCTACCTTTAGTTGAGTTTTCCTACAATAACAGCTACTATACTAGTATACAAGTTGCACCGTTTGAAGCTCTTTATGGTCGAAAGTGTCGCTCTCCGCTATGTTGAGCGGAAACAGGCGATAGTCATTTAATTGGTCCGGAACTAGTCCAAGAGACTACGGATAAAATTTATCAGATCTCAGACCGTATTAAGGCGGCTCATGATCGACAAAAGAGCTATGCAGATAAAAGACGAAAACCATTATCTTTCAAGGTCGGAAACAAAGTCTTGTTGAAAGTCTCGCCTTGGAAAGGAGTAGCGAGGTTCGATAAACGTGGAAAGGTTAACCCACGTTACATTAGATCATTTGAAATTTTAGAGAAGATTGGCATTATAGCCTACAAGCTGAAATTACTAGACGAACTTAGCAGTGTGCACGACACGTTTCATGTGACGAATCATAAAAAAAGGAGTCCAACACAAGCAACTGTTATCATTCCTGCGGATGAAATTCACATTGACGACAAACTCCAATTCACTAAAGAACCTGTTGAAGTCATGGACTGTATAGTCTAGAAATCATGGAGGAGTCGTATCAAATTATTAATTGTACGTTGGAACTCTTGACACGGACCCGAGTATACTTGGGAACGTGAACATTAAATCAAAGCCAAATACTCTCACCTGTTCGAGTAGTCTCCTGTAAAGGATGACTCAGCTAGAATTTCGGGACGAAATTGTCAATAACAGGGGGAGAATGTGACAACTGCCAATTTCTGGTAATTTACGTACATTTAAAGCAATGAATTACATTATACAAACATGTGTTTTGAATATCTGAATTTCTTGATTACATGATATACATCTTAGAACACTCATTTATGATTCACATTATTCGTTTCTATTGGTTATATTTGAAACAGTTTAAAACAATGCATCGAAACAACTAGAGTAGTACCTAGTGAACTAGCGTGCTGACGAAAACTCAGGATCTGTAGAAACCATCTAAATTACATCTTTAGGACTCAGACGAAAGTCCAACATCAAATATACATTAAACCCTATATGGAAATACAAGGGTTTGGTTTAATACTTTCCGATGTCCGATAACACTAAAAACTGCCGAAAAGCACTAAAAGCGACAATTTCAACACTTTTCCGCAGAAATTCTGCAGAAATCAGCTTTCTAATATTTTTATGACATGTAAAAATGTTATTAAACATATAATTCATATGAGGATACTTTTGGGTATCATCCGAACCAATAACTACATCAATTCACGCAAGTTACACAACTTAGCTTTCAAATAACGTCTAACCGAAACAATTCGAAACGAATATCCGAACAATGTCGGATCTTTTTTTTAGTGACCATCTAATATTATTTAGATCATATTAGACTAGTAATGGTCACTTAACACCTTCTTAACACATTTATACACTTGAAACATTTAAACACCAAAACACCTAAACTTTGCTAAAACTTTCTAACACTTTAAACACTTAATAACATTTCAACAATTCATGACCCCCCCCCCCCCCCCCATGTTGTTGTGAACGGTTTTAAAGGGGTCCCACACCCTAATTTTTTTTGTTAAATATCTAGATATTTTATTAGTTTGCAAGTGGATTATGTTGGTGAATTATTACAACACTTACTCACTAAGTAATCTAGCTCCTTACACTCATTTTTTTTCATCTTTTATTACTTTCACTAAAACTCTTTCATCATCTTCATCTTCCACCAAGAACACCAAAAACCCACTTCACTTTAGTCTTTTATTTGTTGATCAAAATGGATTTCCAAGTAACATAAGAAGATCTAAAGCTTTTGTAAGTAAAAGGAAGGGTTTTCATCCATTCAAGAGTAATCTACCATCAAGGTCTTCATCTTCTTAGTTCTTAATCATCTTCTAAGATCATCCCTAGCCAAGTGCTAGAAGTAAGCTTCAAGATCTATTTTTTTTTCATACTTATATTATGTTTATGATTGTTATTATAACTAATAAATAACTAAATAATCATACATAATAAACATGAAAAATACAAAGAAGCAAAAATAATAATCATGATATATTTATGTTGGTTTATATTGTGATCTAAGACTTGTTATATGCATATTCGATCTTGTTATGATGATTATGATATAAATAAATTGTTAGAGGATGTTTTAAAAATACGATCTAACAATTATACATGTTTATGTTAAAGGGTTTTTAACACAAAGGTTTAAAGGGATGATCATAACATTTGATCTTGTGAAAGTATTTGAGGTTTTTCACTAAAAACAATACTTTTACAAGATTATAAAAAGTAACATACAACTTGAGATTTTTATAAAAGTTGTTAAAACTAGAATTAAACTTGGTTTTTGAACTAGTTAGCATATGTTATGATCATGTATAAAATCCTACATGATTACGTTACCATTAACAAAATTCGGACATTTTGAAACTTATAAAAACTATTATGTTTTTATTAACTAAAAAGTATACTTAGTGATTTTTATAAAAATGTTTTTATAAAAATGAAAGACTTATACTTTAAAATGGGCTATTTTATACAAATGGGCTTACACTTTTTAATGGACTATTTTATACAAATGGGCTTACACTTCTTAATGGGCTTATCTTCATAATGGGCTTAACATAAATACATGGGCTAAGCCCAATATAAAAAACTCATGGGCTAAGCCCAATACCAAACATATGGGCCAAGGCCCAATAACATTAAGCCCAACACTATTTAAGCCCAACACTATTTAGGCCCAACACTATTTAAAGCCCAACACTATTTAGGCCCAATACTATTTAGGCCCAACACTATTTAGGCCCAACACTATTTAGACCCAATACTATTTAGGCCCAACACTATTAAGGCCCAACACTATTTAGGCCCAACACTATTTGGGCCCAATAACATGAATTCTTGGGCTAAGCCCAATGACATATAATTGATAAACATTACAATTATACAATTTACTTATACAAAGACACGAAATCAAGAAGACAAGACCCGATGATACAACTCACAAGATACAAGATTACGTATGTATATATATATATATATATATATTTGGTGAAATATATATAACAGTTTAACGATTCATACATCTAATACACAATTCAACGAACAACAAAGACATACAAGTCTTACACATATTTAAGACACAAGACTTGTACTCAAGTCATTTACAAAGACCGAAGTGTCTAACGAATATAAGGACATTTGTAGGTCGCAACATTGTTCAAGACGACCGTACGTCAGATCACAGTTAGTTACTATCCACGGACGCAACTCTGTGAGTTCATGTCCCCTATTCATTTTAAATGCTTTACAAGTTTACATCTATCGGGGAAAATACATGTTTAATTGTTTGTTAAGTCATGGAATGAAACACCTAAGATCATGTGCGATTAGGGTCATACATCTAAGCACCATTAATCCTGTTTGGTCCTAGGTACAAGGGGTTAGATCTAATGGGTTTTGGCGAGCCCCACTCTTGGTCGTGGACCCATACAGAAGAGTGCGTTTGTGACCCAGTCGATAGTAGTCGACACAAAATCGTCTAGGTTTGGATTGCTTCCTATTTCGACACACATATTAATGTCCTCGCGAAACATTAATGATCAACGATTTCATTGACGCTTTACATACTACATCTTTACATACACATACACATACATTTTATACAACTCACATTTTATGGATACAGTTTATACAACTCACATTTTATGGATACAGTTTATACAACTCACATTTTACAGATACATTTTATACAACTCACATTTTACAGATACATCTCATACAACTATACTGCATGAACTCGCTCAACTTTTGTTGATGTTTTCAAACTTACATGTATTTCAGGGAATTAGTGGACCAATGAAACGATTTCAGTTCAAGGAAAACAAGTATCAATACTCCATGCCAACTATTGAAGGGTTTGCCTGTTATATACCGCCTCTTTGCGATGATATAGTGGTCAAAGTCTTGACATTTTAAGACTTACATTTTGATGTATAAAACGATGACAACTTATTTTCATTTGATGGTTTGTAACCAATACATTCAACTTATGTCGCATTCTTTTGAAACAATTATGACAATGGCATTGGAGCTTGTTTTTATTCATTTAGTATGTTCACTTATATTGTTATGCAATGAGAACCGATCAGATCACACCTCGCGCTTCCGCTACGAGCGGGTGTGACAATATTTTGCATAATTCATCAATATTGGTTTCTAAACATAATTACCCATTCCCCGGGCTTGTCAACTTTAGCATATCACTTCCATTCCATGGTGTACGCTTTCATAATTCAAGCTTCGTCACTGGGTATCGTTTTCGACCCCCCGTCATTCGGGTCAAGCTTTGCCACTGGGTATCGGTACCGGTACTTACCGGTCTTTTACCCATAAATACCGGTACCAAAAAACGAAGAAAATGGAAACCGGTACAGTTCGGTACCGGTACACGGCACCAAATGCTCATCCCTAGTTTGTGAGAGTAAAATGGAAGGTGCCAACTTTGATATTTGTTGTATATACAATTTTATGTTCAGGGAGGTTCTTATTGGTAAAGGGGCAAAAAAGTCAATGATGTTTTTTTGGTCAAAGTGGTTCATCGATCCAACAGTGGTCAACGCCGGAAAGATGGTCTTGGATTTATTCGAATTTGCTGCAATGGGCCTGTTTGGATGGGTAATCACAAGTTTTGGGATGATTGAGCCAGAAATAAGTATGTTTTAAAAAAAGCCCAATCTAAAATCATAAAAGATTTTAAAAATTACTAATGGGTTGTGGATTGCACAAAGGCCCAAAGAAAATACTTCACTGAGATGTGATTTTATATGGTATAGATATGGGCTGACTAAGTTGACTATTATTCAGAGGTGGGCCTGGTTTGGGGGAGGGGGGGGGACACAAAATGGACTTCTTTTATTTGGGATTATTGTCTTTTAACATGGGCCGATCACATGGATAACTGTTCTGTTGGTGTAAACAAGCCGAGCCAAGCCCGAGTTCAATTAACTTATGAGAGCTCGGGCTCGAGCTCGGCTCGTTTGTATTTTCTCAAGCTCGAGTTCGGCTCGGGCTCCGCTCATTTATTATCTAGTAATTAGTATATTAAATAAAAATAATATAAATAATAGACTTTTTAGGCTAATGAGCTCGATAAGTGAAGCTAAGGCTTGGGCTCGTTTACTAAATTAAATAAGCTTATTTTTAGGTTCGAGGTCGGCTTGTAAACAAGTTTAAATAAGCTAGGCTTGACTTGGCTCGTTTACACCAAGGCTCGATAAGGCTCGACGAGCCTAACGAGCTTCACATGTGAGGCTCGAGCTCGGGCTCGATAAACAAACGAGCTTTGTTTTAGGCTCAAGGCTTGGGCTCGATAAGGCTCGCCTCATTTTAAGCTTTTTTCTCGAGCCGATCTCGAGTAGCTCGCGAGCCGCTCGGCTCGTTTGCACCCCTAGTTATAATACCCGGTTTTTGAAGAACCGGTTCCTTACTGGGTACACTGGTTTTTTGGACTATAACAATACTCGGGTATAGCAATACTCGATTTTCCCACAATTCAATGCCCGGAACTGGTGTACAGAAATGGGCACCTCACCTCTACTTGGAATACCAATATGGTACCCCAGGCCTACACATGGATTGGGATTATAGAGATATATTACTATCATGCAATGGGCCAATTGCCTTATTTAAAGACGGGCTTTAGTGTGTATTTTAGAACTTGTAATTGTCTTTGATTGATGTTAAGCGGATTGCATTTAAATAATCCCAACTTTCTTAATTTGGCCGAGTTATTTGCGGATAATAATCCGAACTGGACCACTTTTGGCAGATACTAGTCCATCGTTAAAAATAGCTTAACGGAGTTAAGTTTTTTTTTTCCGAATTAGAAACCGATGTTTTAGAGATTTTGATCAGAACGAGGATACGAGTCGACTTATGTAAAACTTACCTCGAAACGGTGCTCCAAACGGCTAGTTTTTTTGTTAATTGGAAGTTTAAACACCCGAATTGAAGCACCATTTTCGTCGTTTGAGGCAGTATTTCAAGGTAAATTTTATATCAATCAACTTGTATCTTTGTTCTAATCAAAACCACTAAAATATCGGTTTGTAATTCGGAAAAAAAAAACTTAACTCCATTAGGCTATTTTTAACGCAGACTATTATAGGCCAAAAGTGGACCAGTTCGGATTATTATCGGCAAATAACTGAATTGGGATTATTATCAGCCAAATTAAGAAAGATGAGATTATTCAAATCCAATTTGCATGATATTTAGTAATGTAAAAATGTGATTGGGCTTAGTTGTGTGCCCCGGGTTTATTCTATTTGTATGGGACCAATCGACCACGTATGTTGATTGTACCTGGGTTTTGGACTTAACTTCAGGATATCCGAAGCAAGTAATTAAATCCTTTGTTCCTTCTAAATTTATAAAATTTATGGACTTCCGTCTCTCCTTTACCCAAAAATGAAAAAAATGATTAAGTTAATTGAACAATGCCAAACACATTAAGTTTTACTTTTCACCATTAACAAAAATCGTTAGGGTTGACATTTCACTATGAGTCATAGGGGCTGTTTGGCTAAGCTTATTTTTTTGACTTATTTACTTATTTGCTTATTTGAAAAGCAAATAAGTCATAATGGAATGACTTATTTACTTATTCCTCTCACATAATAATCTTACCCAAACACATTTTAACTTTTCAAAAAGTAAATAAGTAAATAAGTCACTAAAATAAGCTTAGCCAAACAGCCCCATAGTCTATGACAGAAGTCATAATCAAAAGCACTCATTCATAATATGGATTAGGATCAAATACAAAGTCTCTTAATTGTAAGAAAGGTACAAAGGCTTCTAAAAAAACTCACTACACAAAAAAAAAAAACCCACTACAAAAAAAAAACCCTAAGCACCCACCACCACCCAATCACCCACCCCCAAAAAATAAATAAATAAATAATATTTTTTTTTTGGCCGAGGGGGGTTGGCTGGGGGTTTAGGTTTTTGGGTGGTGGTGGGTGTTTAAGTTTTTGGGGGTTAGGTTTTTTGGGGGTGGGGAGTTAAGTTTTTTTAGTTTTTTGTTTGGGGGGGGGGGGGTGGTTTAGGTTTTTGGGTGGTGGTGGGGTGGGGGTGGGTGTTTAGTTTTTGGATGGTGATGTGGTAAGTTTAGGTTTTAGGTTTATTGGACACTTGTCACTCTATAAATCCTTTTTACACTTGTTACAATTAGGAGTTTTTTGTAGAATAAGTTAACCCTTCATAATATTGAGACAAAATCTAAACTTGATAAAATGAAATCCGATAAAAACAAACGGCAGGTATTAAAATACTTTGTTTGTTAGTTCATCTCTTGATTTCTATTTCATGGAAATTATCTCTTGATTATAGTTTACAGGATGAAATAGGAGTGTAGTTTAAGCTCCGAGTATAAATGTTCCATGTATAGTCCAGTTATTTCAAAATCAACATTTATAAACTCTGCAATAGTCCAGTTATTTCAAAATCAGTTTAGGTGGCGTAAGGAATGACATATTTGAGTGAATAAAGGGTGAATTGTTTATTCAAAATATTATCATACAATAAAATTTCCGTATAGAAACAAAATAAATACCTTATATGTAACTTTCATCTACAACAATATAGATCAGAATACAGCAGATAGAAAATGACAATGCTTTTGGTGTTTATATAGTAAGGGGGCGTTTGACAACTTCTGAATGGTTAGGTGCTGAATCAGTAAGAGTTCTAAACCATTAAGTGTTAAACCACTAAGAAGTCTGAACCATTAACAGCCAAATAATGCTTAACTGTTCAGAGGCAAATGTCTGACCAATTCAGATTAGAGGTCTTAACCATGCAGACTCAGTATAATACTTAACCATTCAGAGACAAATGTCTGAACCATTCAGACATCTGCTCGCGAAACAAACAGTACGAACCATTAAGTGCTAGACCAGTAAAAATGTCTGAACCATTAAGAGCCTCATTAAGAGGTAAACAAACAGCCCCTAACATTTCATCTACAACAATATTTACTTATATAGCTATAAAATACATAAGAAAATTTAACCCAACCACTTATCATTATAAATATCTTGAAACATATACACATAACATTTTTTTAATAAAACAAACATACAAAAATGGAGTAGATACATAAAACTAAAAACTTGATAAAAGAAAACGTTCGTCTTGAAACATATACACCTAACATTTTTTTTAAATAAAACAAACATATAAAAATGGAGTAGATACATAAAAATACAAAGTTGATAAAAGAAAAAGTACAAACATACAAAAATGGAGTAGATACATAAAAATACAAACTTGATAAAAGAAAAAGTTCGTGTTATATAATAAAAAAGTGGTTAGTGTATGTATATTAATAAAAAGTTTATTTTACCTAAGTAGGAAGAGAAGAAATCTTAACCATTCATTTTTTAAATTAATGGTTACCATGAAAGTGTTGGAGAAAGGAGGAGTGCAAGGGTATCTTGGGAAAATTCTATTTATGGACTTTCTCTCTCCACATGCAAGACACATGCATATTTCACCCCAATTTTTTAAACGTTCATAACTTTTTTATACGACATTATTTTTCATAAAATTTCACCGTAAAATCGAGCTTGTTTTTATCTTTAATTTGAGTACCATATTGCTATATAAAATATGAAGAATAAAAAAACCACTAAAATGTGTTGTATTTCTATGTTGTATAACATTTTTTGTGAGGGATTTTTGTACTATATTTTTGTGCTTAATTTGTTGTGCTGGATTTTTTTGTCTTAATTTTTTTCTCAATTTTTTGTGTTGGATTTTTTTGTACTACATTTTTTGCTGAATTTTTTTTGTGCTATATTTTTTTGTACTAGATTTTTTGAGCTATATTTTTTTGTACTAGATTTTATAAGCTATATTTTTTTGTACTATATTTTTTGTGCTAATTTTTTTTTTGTACTAGATTTTTTTGTTGTATTTTTAAAAAAACAAAAGGGGTGCCACATGTTATTTTTACTCTTATTTATAAGGACCAAAATGCCCTTCATTCCTACTTATTAGGAGTGCCACATGTCATAATCACAATCCTTCTTATGCTACTTAGGCAAAATCCACTTTTTAGTGGATCCTTCCCCTATTAAGATATTTTATAATATATAATACATAGATTACACGTAATATTTTCTTGTTTTTTTAATAAGCATTGGAAGTTAGTGGGTATGATTTCCAGGTAAGTGGTAATTAAGAAAGGGAAGAGCAATGATGGTTGGATCAAAATTCATCACCCTATTTAACATTTTAACCTCAACATAGCGTTGAGACTCACAAACCGAAGGCAACCTTTGATTATTTTGAGGTTAGTTTTTTTTTATATTTAAATTACGGTGGTGGTTTTGTTGATTTAAATCCGTATGATGCTTGAAATTTTGTTATTATTTAGTTGGTAAAATGTTTGATATCGACAAAACTGACGCCCATCGGAGGTTTGATGTTCATTACCACATGTTGACTTTTCTAAGAAAGTCAAATAGTAGTTTTAAATCTGATCAAACCCATAATTGAATCAGATACATATATCATCATTCATCAGGTCTCAAAACCAACTTATAAAGTTAATTGTAAAAGCATCCAAGTACTCAAAATTTCATGGCTTTTAAGAGACACGTGAGGTGTTTGTTTAAACCAACTTGTAAAGTTAATAGTAAAAGTATCTAACTACTCAAAGTGTAATCATTTTGTTATATATAACTAAATTAGCTTTCTTTTTTTAAGGGGGCATTTCATTGAACGACTAGCAAGAAACTAGAAGACCCTAAAAACAACAACCAACAAGAAAGAAACAACACTACATTACAAGAAATCAAAATTGCCCCAATTACCTTCAATCTTTGCCGTACATTCATTATATTTCAAAACAGGAATATCAACAATAATATTTTTTTTTGGAAGGTGACTTTCTATGTACTGGACCAGTGGTCACCGGGTTTATGTCAAAGACATTCCCCCGTCAGCCCCGCATCTGCGGACGCGATGTTCGATTGGGCCCCGGCCTGCCGCGTGAGCTGACTTCCGCCCGGAAACCATACTGCCCCCACACGAGAGACTCGCTGGGGTATATATAATATAATAACAATAATATTCAAACTGTAGCAATTACATGCTAAATCCATCAGTTTAGATGATTCTCATTTTTGCCGTACATTCATTATATTTCAATTGTCTCTTGACGATGATGACGGGGTAGCTCAAGCCTCAATAAAATGACTAAGAATACATAATAGCTTGAAGGGTTAAAAGGTTAAAGGGTTTAAAACCCGTGAACTAAGGTGAACAGCAAAAAGAACGTGAACAGTAATCAGTCACTTCACTGATTGCTTAAACAACTCTCCCACAGCCGCAAAAGCAAAGCATGTGCACAGGGAGTCCTCTTTTATCCGCAGGTCCAAACGTTTCAACCCCTAAAAGGGTAAGTCCCCCACTACAAGCCGGATTCACTAGTCAATGGTTTCTCCTTTGAGAAACCTCTTTCCCTATAAATGACACTTCATTGAATACATTTCAAACATTCTTGATCAGCTCAGATCTCCTTGGATCTCTGATCTTCCTTCTTGTCTCTCGAGAACTTGTTTTACACAAGTCTCTCTTCTTCATTCCAACACACATAATTTACTTGCTCTTGCATCCAAGGCTGAACATCCTTTAGTCGAGGATCCTAAGTAAATAGCAAACATAACTAGTGAACCTCTCTCCACGTCTTGCAAATGTGGGGACACCCCGCGACCTGCGTTAAGCAAACTTCAACCCTTGAAGCCTTTTGCCTAACTAGTCCGATCGCTACCTCAGGTCTCATTCTCGTTGTAACAACAAGTTGGCGCCCACCGTGGGGCTACGCCAGTCATTTCTCTCAGAAGAAGACCAGTAGTGTCGCTCCATTCTTCCAGAAATCGTCATGTCTGAAGGAGAATCTCCGGGAGAGGTAAACCAAGTCCCACGTACCTCTACCCCTAAAACTAGCCAAACTCTGGTGGCAATACCGACTTCCTTCTCAACACCGGGAAGCACTCCAACTGGAGCAACGTACCCCGAGTTTCTCACCTTCCAAACACCGACCCCGTCTTGTTCAGGAGTTCCATCTTCTAATGTCGGTGCTTCCAACACCCCCTCACATATCGACCTTACCCCTGAAGGGGTCGCTAATAACTTCTTAGAGTTGAGGTCTCTCCTTAACCAATACGTGAGCAGGTAAAGAGACAAAGGGGTGAGGATTCGGCTAGATTATGACGAGCCAGAGCCGTCGTTATCTCCTGGACCTCTTGTTCTTCCTTTTACAAGCTCACAACCAACCGTGTCCAGGAATGAAGCTGGTCCCAACCATCTACCTCCAAATCCGAGTCCGTATACATACACAAAGCCAGACCCAACATCCTTTCCTCTATTTTCTTCTCAGCCAGTTGCAACCGGTGCTCCATTGGGGCACGAGCTAACTTTAGATCAGCTGTTACAATCTCCTGTTGCAAGCGTTCCACCCCCAATTACAACCACATGGAAGCAAGCTTTGTCCGTTCTCCCTTTGGCATGAAGTGCTCCCTTAGGAGTAAACTGTACAGCTGCACCCGGAAGCATTCAAGGCTTCAACCTCATGCCACAGATGATGGCTCAAATGATGACAAGCTTCCCTTGGCAGCACTTCATTAATCAAGTGCTGGCCACCCAAGGGAACACCAACAACAACATGGGTGCAAGGATGGAATAGGATCTGGCCAAACCATACAAACCAAGCAACTTGTCATTCTTTTCTCAGCAAATTGCTGATTATGACTTCCAAACCAGGATAAAGATGCCCTCCCACATACGAACCTACGATGGAACGGAGGATCCGGAAGATCATCTTCAGATCTTCACGGGGGCAGCAAGAATAGAGAAATGTTCCAACGCCGAGTGTTGCTTAATGTTCATGCAAACCCTTGTTGGGTGTGCTAGGATCTGGTTCAATGACTTGCCAGCTCGAAGCATTTGAATCTCCGATGATCTAAGCAAGGGTTTCTTGGCTAATTCCTCACAATAAAGGAGATATGTGAAGGATGCCACTGTGATCTTCTAGATCAAACAAAAAGATGATGAAAGCCTCAGGGATTTCATTGAGAGGTACAAAAAGGAGGGTTTAACATATAAGGAAGCCGATGAGAAGATGAGGGTTGCAGGCTTCATGAATGCAATCACCTCTAAATACCTTACCAGGGACTTCAACAAGTGCCTACCCAAAACCTTGGAAGAAGCCCTCGAAAGGGGTGAGGCTCATATCAGGGGGGAAGAAGCGGTTGATATTAAGGAGCAAAGAAAGAGGGGTCCTAGCTGGAGACAGAATAGCCCCAACCGAAAAAGAGGCAACTACGGTTCTTATGATAGGCGCCCTCGAAGCTCAGACCCTCGAAGGTCTGAAGGTCGGAACCCTTCTAGCAGGGACAAGGCCGTAAACTTCACAGCCCTGACCAAGAATCCTCAAGAAATACTTGCTAACGAAGAAGTCAAGCATAGCTTCCGACCACCAAGACCCCTGCCCAAGAGCAAAAAAATGAAAATTCCACCCAATTTTGCGAATTCCATGAAGAGAAGGGCCATCATACCAATGATTGTTTTCAACTAAAAAAAGAATCAAAGAAGCAGTCAAGTCTGCAGAACTTGCTCACCTGGTCAAGGGGGTAAAAGATAATATGGGTGATGGAAAAAACAAAGAAGTGAACATTGTGAATGTCACCGAAGGAACTCCTACCAAGCGGCAACGCCTGGAAGCTTGGGAGCTTCAATGCTTGTGCTTCCTACCCCCAAAAAAAGGGGCTCCATTCAAACCCTTTGTTAGTCGAAGCCACTGTGGGGACATTGAAAACAAGCAAAGCATACATTGACACAGGTGCAGCAACGAAAATAATGGTCGAAAAATACTTCAACCGACTCAGTGACCAGTAGCGTTGAAGGCTTCAACCTGCTAAGTCATCCATCAAAGGCATAGCTGACATCCCCATCAAGCCTTTGGCGTAACTAACACTTGACATTTGTTTAAAGGAGGGTGAAATGGAAAGAACTAAGTCACTCACCTTCATTGTGATCAATATGCCGTCCTCCTATGACGTTATCATAGGAATGCCAGGTCAAAGTGAATTTAGCATGGCTGTCTCTGTCGGCCAAGACATTGTAAGGATCCCCACCAAAAAAGGAATAGAAACCCTTCAACCAACCTACGAAGCCTTCATGGTTGAAGGAGAAAGCTCAGGAAAAATCGAAAGTGAAGAGCAACGTTGGGCCATTAACCCTAACTATCATGAACAAAGGATAAGGGTTAACACCAACCTCACTCAAGAAACTCCTTCATACCTCAAGAAATTGCTAGTCCATAACATGGACATCTTTGCATGGTGTCCTGCTGACATGGCCGGCATCCCTTGGGATGTTGCCGAACATGAACTCAAAATTCCACCAAATGTGAAGCCCATTGTCCAACAAAAAAGAAGCCTTGCCCCTGATCGAAGCGAAGCTCCATTCAAGAGGTTGAAGGGTTGGTACAAGCTAGCATAATCCGAGAGGTTAAGTACCACTCTTGGATAGCAAACCCTGTCATGGTTAAGAAGCCCGATGGATCGTGGAGAATGTGTATCGATTTCAAAGACCTGAATAAGGCTTGTCCAAAGGATTGTTACCCCCTGCCTGAAATCAATCTCAAGTTAGACTTGCTTACAGGGTTCCTTTTCAAGTGCTTCCTGCTTCCTTGATGCATATAAAGGTTACCACCGAATTCAAATGAAAAAAAGGATGAGGAGAAAATGGCCTTCCATACCGGCAAAGGTATTTTTTGCTATCAAAAGATGCCTTTTGTCCTGAAAAATGCAGGTGCAACTTATCAACGATTGGTTGACAAAGCATTTGTTGAGCAAATCGGAAGGAACATGGAAGCTTATGTGTAGGATCGTGTGCCGACCCGGACGAGTCGTTCAGAGGAGTTTAACTTCGTTTCAGAGGCGGAAACTAAGAAACAAAGGTAGAAAACAGCATTATATTCACCTTAACACACTGATTATATTGATTAGACGTTGTGTACAATTGTTCTTCACACCGGCAGCACTTCGGTATGGAATACAAAAGACTCTTAATGATTTCGCTCATGAGTGCACTATATATAGTGCTTCTGATTTCGCTCATATGGTCAAGACCATAAAAGCGAAACCTCATCAGGTCATAAAAGCGAAATCTATCAAGAACCATATAAGCGAAATCATCCTAAAATACATGCAATCTAATTTTGTCTTCTAGTGAAATACATGCAAACTGATTTCAATAGAACATATTCACGTGAATTTGATAATGATGATGCAAGCATGATTTCATTTGGATGATGTCATCATCAAGAATGATGACATCATTCTTGTTTCGAACCGCAACGAACCCGAAGACTTGATGTAAGACGGAGACGACAGATGTGTGCACCAACAGACTCCCCTCAGATGTTGACGAGTCTTACATGTCGAGTCTTTGCATCTTCAGTCTTGATCAGTCTTTGAGCTTCACTCTTTCACTCAGCATTAACAGACTCCCCCTTGCAATGTGCTGGCATTCCATTAGTTCTTCAGCATCATCTGCTTTAGGATCGTAATCTGGCTAGCTCTTTCTGAGATTGTTCCAAGATTGTAATCTAGCTCTCATCCAGCTCAGGATCATCAATTCAGCTCAAACTTAAACCTGCACAAACTCACTCTACCTAAAAATAAATTTCACACATTTAACAATTTGATGCACCAACACTCTGAAATAATCAGACGACTCCCTCTCATAATCATATGCATCAAAACTGGCTCTCCCTCAGATCACAAACACATCTGATGAACCACTTGTTGATTTAGAAAACATATTTTGACATTTTAAGACACACTCCCCCTCACAACAAATGTCATCATGTTTAGCACTCGGAATTTTGACAATCAGCTTTCCAACATCAGTTGTCGAAAATCTTTTTGACCTTTTTTTTTAAATTTATGCTAAAACACACCGAAAATCTTTTTGTATTTTTTGAATGTAAAGAAATGCAGTAAAGAAATATTTACAGACAATATTTTTGTGAGTTTCGTGTAAGAGGATCATATCAGTTTATGACAAGTCACAAGTACCGTTGAGCTTAGTTACACATTAAGAATTAAACAATTCACTTAGATTGTCGATATACTGATCCACTTAAATTTTCACACAAATTTCAACTGATTCAGGATATGAGTTAGGTGTTTTAAGAACTTAAACTCATTCATGTGTCCCACCTCTTGAATATACTCCCGTATCCAGATCCCAATATTCAGTCTTACAGGTGAGAATACCACAGATGATATCTGTAAGGGGTTAATTTGCGAGGGCCGTGAGAGCTCAGGTCGATCTTTCGATACGCAGAGAGATGACGGCTTCGACTTTTGGTGGGTCCCCTTTAGAGGATCTTTTGAATTACAACAGCAATGACTATCAAATTTATTGTTTCATCAATTTGCTGAGGGCTGCGCTATATTTCAAGCATGCGGAAAGTATTCTCCGGGGACTAGGCCATTGCTTCCGCAAAATCAGAAGTCCCGGGATAATACCCCAGATATCACTGAGCATAAAGACCTAGTATCTCAGAATAAGGGAACTTTCAAACGAGATTTCAGGGGTTACCTATATATCCAAGTAGTGTTCCCCACAAAATAAGCAAGTTTGAAATTTAGTTTATATCCCGAAAAAGTTTACTAAATGTGTAAAAACCTATCGGCATATCATCAGTGAGACTGTTTAACACTATTTAAACAATACAAATCTTTAGCATACTGTGACCGTCTACTGATGTACTATCATTTCCTCTTCTTTGACACTAAAACTCATTTTTGATTTTATCATGTTTTTGCCTTTTTCAAATTTTCTAATGTTTTTGGATTTTCTGAAATTTTCTACTCCCCCTAAAATGCAAACACATTAAAGAAAATATGAAAATAAACTATACAACAAACTTGACAACCGATATCGAATCGCCTCAAATCGCCATCCACTTGGCATAAACAATCAGAACTCCCCCTTTCACAAAACTATTTTCTCATTATGATTTCAAAATACTTAAGTTTGTTTTAACCAAAATGATTTTTCCGGAAAATAAGTTTTTTTTAGGTTCGGGGTGTGGTTCATCACATTGTTCATTCAATCACATATATGAGGATTGCATCAAGTTCAAACTAATGACCTTGACGAATCACTTTGTTCCTCTTGCAAAAATATTCACAACATTCAAGCCTATGTAGGAATAAACCTCTACACAAACCATTTTACCAATCAAGATGCCGATTCCTGCTTCACACTTACCAACCTGGAAGCTCCGGCAATTCACAATCTGTAAAATTTAACAAACTTTAAGATTCATTTATACAATTAATTTTTAAGAAAGATGCCGATTCCTGATCCACGATTACAAACTTGGGATCTCCGGCAAGTCAGGTTTTTCAAGCAAAGAAAATGTCCACCCAAGCCTGACCAGCCTTGGGTGTTTTCAATTCAGAAGCAGTTGGAGTGTAAGTTGCTTTCTTTTTAGCATAAAACTCCTTTACCCCTTTAACCTTCCCTTCAACCATTTTTCCGAAAATCTTCTTAACTTTCCCATTAAACGCTTTCTCAACATCAAATTCATTCTTGTCAGAATAAAATTGATTAGATATCTCAACTTTCCCAACTTTTGATTTAAAATTCTCAATCCTCAATGGTGGAAAGTTCTCATCATCCATTGAAGGAACTGAGTTTTCATCACTCTCATCAAACTGTGGCTCCTCTGATTTTGTGGAATCAGATTCATCACCAGATTTTACTTCAGATTTCTTAACAACCCAAGTTTGGTTGTCAGATTTCACACTTCTTCTGTAAAATCTTTTCGAACATTCACCAACTTCATATGTAGAATTTTTGAAAATCTTAAATTTCTCAGTTGGTGGTTCGCTTTTATCAACAACAACTTCTTTCAGTTTTCCAGAAACTCCCTGTTTTGTATTGGTCGCTTTTGGGCAGTTCCATGCAATGTGACCAACTTCATTGCATCTAAAACAGGTTCTGGTTTCTTTTCTCTGAAATTCATTCTTTTTCTTCTTAGCAAGAAATTCTTCATTTGATTGTCTCCAGAATGAGCCCTTTGATTCTTCTTCATGACTAGTTCCTGCAACATATGTCATTTTTGATTTAAAATCTAGAACATATTTTTCATTTTTCTGTTTTTCTGTTGGAGTAAAACCTAATCCTTTCTTTTTGTAATTACGATTTTGGTTAGATTTCTTTTGAAAACCAGAACCAGGACCGTAATTCTTTTTCTTGTTTAAACGCTGTTGAACTCTTGAAGTGTATTTCTTAGGTTTTTCAGCAAGATTTAAATCTTTTATTTCAGAAATATTAATTTCTGTCATTTTGAAAACCTTTTTGATCATGTCAAAACGAATACTTCTTATTGGAAACTCTTTATCAAAATATAATTTGTCAGAATCATTTAAAGTATACACAACTTCAAATGTTTCATCATTCAAATTAGATTTTGACAACAAAAATTCTTTGCTATAAACCCGTTTTCCCGATGATTTTGAACTCTTTTCAGACAAACTCGAACTCCCGACTGACTGACACAAACTTTCAGACTCGGACTTTGACTCTGACTCCTCATCCTTATCCAACACCTGATCGACCACTCGTTTTATCAGTTCAGACTCATGATCTGTGTCGGACACTGTGAACGTGACATCAATGTTGTCCGGTAAAACATCTGTTAACTCAGACTCTAATTTAATATTGACTGCCTGTTTTAGTTCTTCCTCATTCGGTTTTCTAGGCGAGTACCCTTCCCAAATTGGAGGCGGACACTTATTATAACAGACACCCTGTTTCTTACCAGTATCCTTTTCCTTTGGCTTTTTGGTTTTATCTTCATCTTTAAATGCCTCGAAACCTTCAACTGTTGGATAAATTCTATCCATTACATAATCACAACCTTTGTAACTTTGCAGCAATCTTCTGATTCTTTCATTCTCAGCTGCTTCATTCTCCAACTCTTTCTTCCTCTTTGCACATTCTTCTATGTACATGTTAATCTCTTTCTGCTTTGTCATCATAGTAGCATTCAACATCTTCAAAGCTTTCTCTCTTTCAGAGTTAGTCTTCTCCAGATTATTTACAGTTCTGTTCAAAACATCATACGACTTTTTCAAATTCTTTACATCAAACAACAACTTTTCTTTCATCTTTTCTGACTCACTAAACCTCTCATCTTTTTCTATACACTGTTTGCATGATTCTGAACATTTAAGACAAGGTTTCGTGACTTCAATGATCTTCTCAACCTCAACTACTTTTTCAACTTCCACAATCTTCTCAAACACTTTGACTTCTTTCAATTCTTTTGCAGCTTTCTTCTCTTTAAGTTTTTTTAGTTTTTCTGCAAAATAAAATTCAAAGCTATCAGAAGATAAGTGAGTTTTTCCAATATTAATTTGTTCAATTTCTTCATCACTATCACTTGTTTCTGATGAACTGTTTTCTGATGAAACAGATCTTTCATCTTCACTTTTCTCTTCATCAGATAACACTTCCATCCATTCCTTCAGCATTTCCGGCTTTCGAATGATATGAGCAATAAACGCTCCAACATTTGAATCAGCTGGAATGTACTTATCCCAGCTAAATCCTGCAGCCACTTTCTCATCATCTTGATCAATGATGCCATGATAAGCTTTCCTGTTTGCATCTTCAATCATTCTTCCATGAGCTGTTTGAGGTTCTTTTTGTTGATACGGTTGATGAGTGATTTGCTGATATATAGACTTCCGATAGTAATCATCTTTCCCGGACGACTCCTTTGCTCCTCTCGGCTCCTGATTCTTGCACTCTCTTTTAAAGTGACCTTTCTCCCTGCAACGAAAACAGACAACTTTAGATTTATCAAATCCAAGATTAGAAAGATTTGCATCCAAGAAATCATTTCTTCCTGTAACCAATCTAAACTTTTCTGCTCTCCTCAAAACACTCGCTAAGGCCCATTTAATATCCATCAGTTCCAGCTCCTCTGCATCAATTTGGTCATAATCTTCCTTTGTAAGCATCGGATTGCCAATTTTTCCAGCAATCAACCCTTCATAAGATTCCAAGGCAGTGACCAATAATCCCATATGATGCTTTACAACTTCTTCAGAATAATTTTGACCGTTTTGAAGATGTAGAGCTACATTACACTGAATCGAATGCCCATTTCCAGCAGATGAACTTTGAACACTTGGAGGATTCACCGTTGAGAACCCACTAGTGTTAATTGATCCTTGACTGCTAGGTGTAGACTGATTTCCAGCACTAAATGCAGTTTGTATCTTTGGGCTAACTTCAGCAGTTTGAACATTTCCTTTATAATACAATTTAATATCTTGTTGATGAGTAGAACTGTTCATTCTAGCAATTTTCTGCTGCTCCAGATCCTGTGCCTCCAACTTCTCTATAAACTGTGCAATCGATAACTTTTTATACTGTCCTGAATTTTTCAATATCATCATATACGTACCCCATTCTTGTTGCGGTAACGCATCAGCAAGCTTTTCAACCCATTCTGCTGCATTTTTCTTAATCTTCAACTGTGACATGGTACGTACAAGATGACAATATCTTTCAATAAGACTCTTTGTTGTTTCACCAGGCATGCACGTAAACAGTTCAAACTCTTTTTTCAACAAAGCTGCTTTACTCTGTAACATTTCAGTGCTTCCCTCAAATTTCTTTTCAAGTGCTTCCCAAATAGAATAAGCGTTTTCATCATGCTGAAGCAACACAAATATATCTTTTTTTATCGCTTGTTGTAGCAAATTGATCATCATTTTCTCTCCTCTATAACTTTCCCTCTCTTGTTCAGTAAATTCAGAAATGATTTTATCAGCTCCCGTTGTATTCTTTGGCCTCTCATACTCCGTTTCGATACTTTCCCAAGCCTTTAGATGATTTGCCTGAACCCAATTCTCAAACCGTTTCTTCCATCCGTGGTAATCTTCAATTCCCATAAGCTTCGGGGGTTTTTGCATTGTTCCGGTTTCGTTTTCTGCATTCATGTTTTGAGCAATTGAAGCCGGAGTAGACGAAGATGTAGCGAACGCGTTATAGAACTCGGTATCCATGATGACTTTCAAACGAACTAGTTCTCCTCGTAACACACCTTTATCACCTTTAAAAAAAAAAACAAACACTTATCAGTTTAAACGCTATTAAACAACTGAAACAAAACTAATACTCGGACTGGTGACAATTCTGTGCGAACTGAAAGTTGACAAACTGTGCAGACTGCTATAACCCGGATCAAATTCAAATGATCTGATTTATAAAGACACGACCTGGAATGAAATCGAATTCAAACAGACTGAACCACTTGTGAACTAGGATCAAATTCAAATGATGTGAAACAAAATTCACTTTAAGTAAACTGATCAAAACTCAAACAAATCTATTGAGCCGCAAACACTTTCACATGTAATATCAATGCACTGATGACTGGACACACTGATGCAACTTTAAGACAACCAACACATTTGCAAAAGACTATGATTAGGCCACCATTTTTCACTAATCCAACATCTCTGACAACACACGATTATGATTGGGCCAAGGATTTTGAAACTTGGGCAGATGACTTTATAATTTTGAAGACTTAGGCCTTTGAAATACTTGAACTGACAACAATTGACTTTACAATATTTGCCGACAATCTTATCACGATTTCATTTGACCTTCACATGTGGCAGACACTTTTATTGTTCAACTCAAGCAACTGACAACATTTGGAATCACATGTACTGATACAAGCATGTGATTTCTTTTCCCAAAGAACTGACATAAGGCATGTGATGTCTAATCCCAACTAACTGACAACCTTGAATAATGATTCACAATACTCGATGCACTTTTTTTAAAAAAAAATCACACTTTGAAGATTTTTTAGCATAATCTGACTATGAGCAGAATCAAAATGATCACATGAGCGGAATCAAAATGATCACATGAGCGGAATCAGTTGATGTTCGAATAAGCGGAATCACTTGATGTTCGAATAAGCGGAATCAGTTGATGGGTGACACAAAAGCGAAATCAGGATTAACTTGTGACAGAAAAGCGAAATCAGAATTTTATGTTGACACAAAAGCGGAATCAGATTCTTATGTTGACACAAAAGCGGAATCAGATTCTTATGTTGACACAAAAGCGGAATCATCAAATGTCCATAAAAGCGGAATCACTTCGGGATACATTTTGGTCCATTTTTACTTCGAATTTCAGTTCCAAACTTTCAAGGGTTTGTTAATGTTCAATTGTCTATACTCTGTGAAAATTTGAGCGAATTTCAACCGTTAAATCTTGTTGAACAGATAAAAGAAGGTGTAGATCATAGAAAAAACAATGAAATTCAGCCGTAATCTGTAGAACTCCTCCTCCTGAGCTCTGATACCAATTGTAGGATCGTGTGCCGACCCGGACGAGTCGTTCAGAGGAGTTTAACTTCGTTTCAGAGGCGGAAACTAAGAAACAAAGGTAGAAAACAACATTATATTCACCTTAACACACTGATTATATTGATTAGACGTTGTGTACAATTGTTCTTCACACCGGCAGCACTTCGGTATGGAATACAAAAGACTCTTAATGATTTCGCTCATGAGTGCACTATATATAGTGCTTCTGATTTCGCTCATATGGTCAAGACCATAAAAGCGAAACCTCATCAGGTCATAAAAGCGAAATCTATCAAGAACCATATAAGCGAAATCATCCTAAAATACATGCAATCTAATTTTGTCTTCTAGTGAAATACATGCAAACTGATTTCAATAGAACATATTCACGTGAATTTGATAATGATGATGCAAGCATGATTTCATTTGGATGATGTCATCATCAAGAATGATGACATCATTCTTGTTTCGAACCGCAACGAACCCGAAGACTTGATGTAAGACGAAGACGACAGATGTGTGCACCAACATTATGTGGATGACCTGGTAATTAGAAGCAAAACTGAAGGACAAATGCTTGACGACATTCAAGAAACGTTCCGGAACCTTAGAAAGATAAACATGATGCTAAATCCGGTAAAATGCTCGTTTGGGTTCGAAGAAGGCAAGTTCCTGGGGCACATAGTTGGCAAACAAAGTATAAAGGCCAATCCCAACAAGGATCCTGGAAACAAGGTCCCCACAAAGTAAAAAAGAGGTTGAAAGCTTGAACGGTAAGTTGGCAGCCTTGAAGCGTTTTACCTCTGAGCTGGCAGAAAGGTCCCTTCCTTTTTTCAAAACCCTTCAAGGGTGCACAAACAAGAGGGACTTCAAGTGGACAGAAGAAGTGAAGGAAGCCTTCAACCAAATGAAGCAACACCTGGCTTCACTACCAAACATTGCAGCACCTGAAACGGGGGAGTTGATCTCTGTCTATCTATCAATCGCCGAAGAAGCAATCAGTGCAGTCCTGACCATCGAAAGAAACAAGGCTCAGGTACCTGTTTAGTTCTTCAGTAAGACATTAAAATTGGCAGAAACCAAGTACCCTCCACATGAAAAACTTGCATTTGCACTCGTCAAAACAGCCAGAAGGCTTCAGAGATACTTCTAAGCACATCCCATACAAGTGGTCACGGACCAACCAATCAAAAATGTGCTTGAAAAACCCGAAACTTCTCGAGGTTTAACCAAATGGGCTGTGGAACTAGGTAAACATAATATCACCTACGTCCCAAGAAAAGCTGTAAAAGCCCAAATCTTGGCTGACTTCATTTTGGAAGTACCCAAAGAAACAATAACGGAAGTTAATACAGCCTCCACTGAACCCTCCAACCCCCATACCTGGAAGCACTTTACCGATGGAGCTTCCAGTGTTGAAGGGTCAGGAGCAGGGCTAGTTCTAATTGATCCAAATGAATTGTAGTTCACGTATGCTCTTCGCCTTGAATTTCAGACTACAAACAACGAAGCTGAGTATGAAGCATTGATTGCTGGGCTCAAGCTTGCAAGAAAAATGGGTGTCAAAAAGCTTCAAGTCTTCACAGACTCATTACTTGTTTCAAAACAAGTAAGTAACAACTACATGGCCAAAGAACCAAACATGAAGAGATACTGTGAAAAAGCCAAAGAACTCATGAATTCATTCGAAGCATGCACAATCAAACAAGTCCCAAGATCACAAAACAAAAAGGCTGATGCTTTAAGCAAACTTGCTTCATTGACCTTTGCTCATCTCACAAAAAAGGTATTGGTTGAAGTGTTGAAGCAGTCATCGCTTCAAGAGCTCGAGTACAAGATGTCATCACTGAAGAAGACATAAATTGGATGACCCCGTTGATCAAATTCCTCACAAGTGGTGAACTACCAAAGGATCAAGTAGTAGCTGAAAGGGTTCGAATAAAATCAAGACAATATGTGTTGCCAGAAAAAATCCTATACAAAAAGGGTATCTTGCACCATTGCTTGGTTGTGTCGGTCCGAAACAAAGTCAATACTTGATCAAGGAAGTTCATGAAGGAATTTGTGGAGCTCATTTTGGCCCAAGGTCAGTAGTTTCAAAATTGATGAACCTTAGATATTTTTGGCCAACCATGCATTGAGATGCAACCGAGCAATTGAAAAAGTGTGAAGTCTGTCAAATACATGCTCTAGTGTCAAAAAGCACAAAGCATGATTTGGTTCCCATCTCATCTACTTAGCCATTCCACAAATGGGTAATGGACATCGTTGGACCATTCCCTCCGGCCAAAGGAGGAGTCAAATTCCTCCTAGTAGCGGTTGACTACTTCACCAAATGGCCGGAAGTGAAGCCACTGGCAAAGATAACAGGAAATCAAGTAATTGATTTCGTATGGGAAATCATCATTTGCAGATTTGGGACACCGGGAGTATTAGTCACAGACAATGGTAAACAGTTTGCTGAGAAGCCTTTCAGCACATGGTGCAAAGAATTACGAATAACACAAGTCTTCAGCTCAGTAGCCTACCCTCAATTGAATGGCCAGGTTGAAAGAACAAATTGTAGCATTGTTGAGGGCATCAAAATATGATTGGGAAAACATGACACCAATTGGCTTGAAGAACTCCCAAACGTGTTATGGCCAATAAGAACCATCGAAAAAACAAGTCACAAGAAAACACCTTATAGCTTGGTGTTTGGATCCGAAGCTGTAATCCCAGCAGAAATAGAAGTTACAACAAAGAGAACGTTCAACATTGATCTAGAAGCAAACAAGAAAGAGATGATGTTGAACTTGGAACTCCTAGAAGAAGCACGGGATCAAGCAACCATTCAAGAAGCAAGGTAAAAACAAAAGATGGAATCTTACTACAATGCTAGGGTTAAGCATGAACGATTCAAGCCTGGTGACCTAGTTCTCAGAAACAATGAGGCAAGCAAAAAGTAAAACCAAGGAAAACTTGGTCCCAAATGGGAAGGACCATATGCCATCCTCGAAGATCACAAGGGAGGATCCTACAAACTAGCTGATTCAAATGGCAAAAAGCTTCCCAGGCATTGGAACGGCAAAAACCTTAAAATGTTCAACGTTTAGAAAAACATGTGTTAGAAAAATTGGCAAAGTGTTGTTTTTGTTCCTTTGTAATTTGCACACTTTGGTGAATGAACAACTAGGTTCTTGTTAAAACTTGTCTTTTTTATCCTGTGATCAGGTTGAGAACATAACAAAAAACTCCATGACAAGGGTCATGTAAGGGGATGAGCTCCCAGGCCACATCGCTCAATAGGTTAAGGGTTGAATGAACCTATATAAGGGGTGAGTTCCTAAATCAATACAACTCCATGAGACTTATAAAATTTTCAAAAATAAACTTGTCTCATAGACGGGTCTGAACAGCCTTCACCAAATGTTCCTTAAGCCTTAGAAAACTTTCTAAAAAACAAATCATAACCAACAGGCTTATGAACCAAGATCAAACCAAGGAAAATGATAGATAGGATAAGTGCTATGTCTTCTTGTTAAAAATACCAAGGCTGAGTGACTGCAGCACTGAACCCTTCTAGGTATAAATAACATAAAGACAACACAAAACCAACAAAGACAATTCCATAAACATAAAGACAACTGAAGGGCAAAACAACAACACAACAATAAAAGGTTGTATGCAACTTAGAACCAAAAATAAACAGCAAAGCACCAAGTCACAAACATCAAGCAACAACCAGAAGCCTCGAAGGCTTCAAGCTACAAGTATCTAACCAAGCTGCCTTACAAAAATATACAACAACATAAAAAATTACAACACAAGGCAAGTAGTAGAAAGTTAATAGCATAACATAAGAAGCCTTAAAGGCCTCCAAAACCTACATAATGTTCAACAGTCACGATCAACAACCAAACCTTAGCGGTTTTGTAAACATGCAAATTGTTCAAACAACCACTAGGGCTAACAACCATCAACAGACTCGTGAAGTTTGAAACCAGCAATAAGGCCCAAATGTTTCCCATAGTTCAGCAGTTTGGTGTAGACCTCCCCAAGGGCAGAGTTGAATTCATTAGAATGAAGGAGATAAGTGACAACCTGTTGAAAGCCTTGCTCAATGAGCCACTGGTTATCACCAGTAGCTTGAACAACTGAAGCCTTTAAACCTTCCTTTTCCTCATCAAAGGCTTTCTTTTGAACATCTAGAGCCTCCCTATCAGCCTTCAGCTTCAACTTATCTGCTTCAAAACTCTTCTTCAATTCATTCATCTCAACCTCATGCCTCCTGGTCAACTCACCAAACTTCTTCACCCAAGCTTCCTCTTTTTTTCGAAAACCCATCAACCTCCTTTTTCATCGCAGCCATGGAAGCCTTCATTTTATCCTTCTTCTTCGTAACCTCTTCATATTCCTTCATCCCTTTCGTAAAACGGGTAACACCCTCAGCCAACAGGGCAGAAAGGTTGCAAGAACTCAACATCAACCTTGAAATAAAATGATCACCCTCCATCTCTGATATAGCATCTCGGACACCAGGGGGAGCAAAATGGGCCAACACATCTGCACAAACGGCAGGATCCTTGAAACTGTCCCCAACTTTCACATCCCAGTTGGGAACGTAAACCTCTTCAGCACCAGGCTCTTCCATGCCTTCAACGCCTTTGCCTGATGAACCGTGGATAGTAGGCACAACACCCTTCTTAACCAATTTTTTATTTTTCCAAGCAACCACCAACTCTTTTTCCTTTTCCTTCCCGACACCACCTTCAGAAACCTGCTCCGCGGATACTTCAATGTCATCACTAATAACAATAGCCTCTGAACAGAGGGTTGATCAGCACTTTTTAAAAGACGGTTTGAACGACGGGTAGAAACCTTGGAAGCAGGAACTTTCATGAAACCCTTAACATTTGGAACACTCACATAACCGGAACCTTCAAACCTATGCTCAGGCCCCCTAGCAACTGCATCTTCACCAGGTGTAGCCGCAACATCCTCAAACACGACATCAGAAGTGTCATCGCTCTTCACAAAGTCAAGGGTAGACATAACTACAAAATAAACGCAAATAAAGGGTTTAAACAAACAGGCAGTAGGAACATAATAACACAACAGAACAAACGCATACCCTGCTCATCTCTCATAAGCACTGGATCTCGATCAGGTTTGTCCCACAACTTCCTAATGCCCAACAACACTAGTAAGGGGTCAGGAAAGGGATGAACCCTCGAAGGGCACTCCCTGATGGTTTCAAGAAATCAAGTATTTATCTCAAGAGCAGAGGGTTCAGGTTTGTTAAGAACGGCATCTGGATGTCTCCAAACCATTTTAAAAGAACAATCTCATCTGAAACCCAAAAAAACCGGTCCTTCCAAACACCAAGACTGGAGACCATGGAAAAAACCAAACAGGTGTCAACTTGGGATGTTTCGAATGTGAACCAATCACCATTCTTGGCCAATTGGAAAAAGCGATGAAACGACAGAAGGGTAGGGTCATACCCGGAAGCCCGGCATAAAACCTCAAAATGTAGAACCCTAGCCAGACCCCTGAGGGTGGATCTGGCCAAACGAAACATGGTAATATTCTAGAACATTCAACACAAAGTTCGAAAAAGGATGACAGAGATTCGAAAATTCAAAATGGCAACAATACAAAGCAATAGAACCAGGAGGACACCGATCGATAGAAATATCACACCCCGGTGCAGCCGGTTTAAATCTCAACCCAATGCCCCATTCTAAGCAAAAGGCTTTTACTTCTTCTTGGGTTAAACGCGACAACGATTTCGCTAAATCCTTACGAGCACAAATGTGTGTAAAATGCAACATATAAATTAAATCAAATGAGGCATAAAACTAACCCTTTTTAGTACTAATGTTGGAAAAAGTATGCTTTTGTCTTCCTTTTGTATTTTCAGGTCTAAATGAGCGCAATTGAACAAAAGGAACAAATATGCAGCAAAAACTAACATAAATACAAGAAAAGTAATAAACGTGGCATGCCCGACCCCTCGACAGCATCTTCCCAAGCAAAAACAAAGAAACAGAAGGCTGACCACGGCCCCATGCCCAGCGGACACGGGGGCGTGGCTAGGTGCCTGCAGAAAAGACAAAGTTGTAGAAGCTTCTATTCCTAGCACGGGGGTGTGCCCAGCTCAACACGGGCCGTGGTCAATGCTAAGATTCACAGAATCTGGCAAATCTTGATAGTACAGATACGCTTCTGCACACGGGGCCACGCCCAGTGAACACAGGGGCATGTGGAGCCTAATACAGACAATTACAATTAATGAAGAAAGAGAAAGAGGATGGACACGGGGCCGTGTCCGGGCTTCTGTGCTGGCTATAAATAGGGGTGCTTGGTTCACTTCAAAGGCATCCCTTGGCAAACCACCTCTCTCCCACTTCACCACCACTCCACCACCACTACAACACCCACATCCACCACCATCATCCATCTTAGAGTTTGTGTAGTAGTCTCGGGATCCAAGATTGATAGTAAGAGTTCTTGACAATCAAAGGCCATGTTTGCCTAAGTCTCTTACATCACTTGGTGAAGACAAGCATTTAATGTAATACTTTTGATTTTTAATCTTTTTCGCACTTTTTATTTGGTTTTGTATTAATGACTTTAATAACTAGTTTCTTATGTTGAATGTGAAACTTCCTTATCATTTGTCCGTGGTGTCTTGGCGTTATTTTACTGTCTATATAAAATAAAAGATTTTCACCATTCATATCTCTACGGTCTATATAGAGATATGTTGGCTACCTGGTTGGAGGTTAAGGGAATGGTTTGGTAAGGTTCTTGCCTTGTTCAGTGTATAGATCCTGCAAGGACCTTGGACAAGCTTACTAGGACCTCCTTCAATACCCACTGGTATTGGATGGCAGGGGTGTGAATAGCTTGATCCCCTCATATGTAAACTACTATTAAAACATTAACCCGGCTACTTGGGATTGTATCTTTGCTGACTCAAACCACTTAGCCGAGGGTAATGTCACCTTCAAAAGAGGGGCCTACCACATTACGCATTAATAACTTAATTAATTATCTTTCAATATTCCGACCCTTTGGGATTGTATCCTTGCTGACTCAAACCACTAGGTTGAGGGTAACGTCACCTTCAAAAGAGGGACCTACTACTATAACTAAGATAATCTCTTAAAAAGTGCAAAAGTGCGAAAATCATCAAAGGTTACATTAAAAGCGAGTCGGATCCAAGTGATTCATCTTGTCTATCTGTTTTAATTTTATTTTATTTTTCAGCATTTTAGTTTTTATGTTTAAAACCTTTTCTAAAACTTTTAATTTGATTAAACGTTGAGGATAAACCGGTACTAAAAGCTCTTGTGTCCTTGGACGACCTCGGCATCTTACCAACGCTATACTACGCTCACGATGGGTGCACTTGCCCATATGTGTGTTTAGTGTTAGTAGAATATCGTGTTTTATAAATTTAAAACTTGACAAAGTGTTAAAAAGGGCATAAAAGATCAATAAAAATATATAACGCTACACACGCATCAAGTTTTTGGCGCCATTGCTGGGGACACAAGGATTTTAAGAAAGTTAGGAATCAACAGCCTAATTGTTTTTCTTATTTTTCTGTTTTTTTAGGATTTTTCCTAGATTTTTCAGCTTCTACAGACTGCAGCACGGGGCCATGCCCGCTGAACACGCCCCCGTGCCTAATCTTTGGTACTGGCAATCCTGGTTTAAGTCAGACAGTAGCTGAACACGGGGCCGTTCCCACTGAACACGCCCCCGTGCCCAAGCTTCAAATACTGAAAACAGAATCGTAAGATCCCGACGGTTGGTAATTTCTGACACAAACATGAATGATACTGATCATTTTTACTTTCACTCCTCTTATGGTACGTGGTGTCAAATATGTGGCGGATCTCATGAAGATTTAAAAAGTTATTTTTTAAATTTGTAACACCTCGCAAAAATCATGTCCAATACAATAAAGACACGTGTCATGAACCTTAACCATGTAATGAATTCGAGGGACTAAAGTTAACAAACAAGAAAGTATATGTGTGGAAGGACTAAAAGAGTCAACATGCCAAACTCATACCTCTGAATGACCTCATAAGATGTTCGTATTCATGAATGAATAAATTGTCAGACGTAGAAAGTCGTTTGTGCTTAAAATATAGAATTTACAAAGCACAGGGGTTAAACGTGTCAACATGTTAAATATTACCTCTGAGTGACCTTTTAACGATCCCGAAGCACTGGATTATTTTATTTTATTTCCACGAATGACGAATATTGATTTCATGGAGCTTCGATGCACATAAATTAATAAAGCGGTAATTCCAAGAAATAAGGATCAAATGCGTCCATGTTGCAATTAAAGACCTTTCGGGTGATCTCTTAACTAACCGGAAGCTTAAAGATGTTGTTTGATGACTCAAGACTCTTAAAAGTTAAACTTGAGGGTTAAAAGTGATATAAATAAAAGATAAATCAAGTTATAAAGGACCAGGGGCTGAAAGTGCAATTTATGAAAGTTTATAACCAGATTGGGGGGAGCCTCGCGGGGCGCGTAGACCTTCCTTAAAGTCTACGCGGGCCGCGACTGAGGCACCAGCGAACAAAAAATGGCAGCTGAGGGGTTGCAGCCTGTTCCACCGCCATTGCATGCTTGTTTTTGATACCAGGGACTGTGTAACTGGTTTTTATTGCCCTAGGGACACTTGTGAACATCTGGTTACCTCCTAGGAACAGCTGCAATGATCTTAAGACATCCAATTTCCTATATAAGAGCCTTGGTTTTCATTTGTTCATGCACACTTAAAAATTTTCACTTCACAACTCACTCTCTGAAGCATCCTGGTGTTCAAGGAAGCTTCCTCCAGCTGAATTTTTGTGCTAAGGACTATTGTAAGTGTTCTTAGCTTCTATAGTTAAGATTTCATTAGCTTAATAACCGAAAGTCAAAGATAACGTAATTACGCTTTGACTTTGTGATTAGTCACTAACGGTCCAGCCATTATTCGAATTGAAAGTGGCTATGTGTTGGTAATTATGTAGGTGTTAAACCCTTAAAAGGGCACCTTCTAATTATCACGTTATCTCAGTCAATTGTCGGGTCAAAGCTATGAACAAAAAGTCAAACGAGTCAGTTTTTACAAAATAATTAATAACTGATAATGCAGAAGTTATAGAACATATTTTAACACTTAAATAACTTGGTAAATAATATAAGAATATGTTTAGGCATGTTCAACCCTACAATTCTGAGTTTAGACTCGGTTCGCAACCGAAAGTCGTAAAAGTAGACTTTTGCTTTGACTTTCAGTTTTGACCCGATTTAGCCTAGTTTAGTTATGCCTTAGGGTTCCTTTGGGACCACATTACATGTTACTTTAACCCTCTGAGATTATACTATATGGTTCCATAAAAATCTGATTCATTTGCATGTTCCCGTTAAATGCTTAAAAATGGACCATTATGCCCTTTTATCATTAAAACAAGATTTTTGAAAATGTGAGAGAATAAAAAGTTGTATTACTGATATATAAGTATGTCCTAAAAATTTGACATCCGTTTCTGGTCTGGTCTGAAATAAGAGTTATGCACGGCATCGTAAAACCAAAGCTTTTTGTTAATTAAATGACATTTTTCGCATAAATCATATTTAAACCCAATTTTTAACAACAAAATTGCTATCCACTATTAAGATCTAATATTTAAGGATTTTTGGAAATTTTTGTCAAATTTTATACTTACCATAGCAAAGAGTTCTAGCATAACTTCGGTAATTGACGATAATGCCCTTTTCGTTAATAGAATGAGTTTTACATATCATTTTGATACGAAACATTTTCCTACTGATTCTATATGTTAAATAAAATATTTTAGGCAGTTAAGACTGATCAAATTCTCAGATTTCCTTAAAGATATCAAATATCGTCAAATACCGACTTTTTACGCTTATTAAGCGCATAGTATGGTTTAAAACCATATTTAACTCTTAAGACTTGTTACCTACTGATTTTATAAATAAATTTTTATACTTTAACAGTAAGTATAAGCCTTGAACTCAGATTTCCAAATTTAACCTTAAAAGCATATGTGAAATGACCAAAATGCCCCTACGGTGCTTAGTTTGGCCATAATAAATAACTAAACACACGTATGTATGATATCTTGCTGATATAATAACATAAAATAAATAATTTTACAGAATATTCTCATACCAAAACCTCAGATTGCTATTTAACTTCTTTTATAAACTTTAAAATGACCAAAATACCCTTACGGGGGGCTTAAATTGGTTTCAAATTCGTTTTGGGCATAATGGAAGATATCCTACTGATATCACAACATATTTTAAGCATAATAACATATGGGACTTGTACATGACTCTTTTGGTTACCCGTTATGCATATACACGTTCAGTAAGGTTTATGTAACTAGTTTGCATAAATTAGCCGAAACGGGTCAAATCTTATCATATTTACTTCAAAATCCAGAATGTGTTTAGTTTACCCATTTTATACAAGTCTTCATACTTGTTGGGTCTAAATCACATTCTAATCCGGTCTTCGCTTAATCTTGCGTTTTGAACCGTAAACCTTTCATTAAAGCTAACCGGTCTAAGTTTAAACTTAAATAAGACCCGTTAGGAATCTAATAGGTTATTAAAACCTTCGTTCCAGATTAGGAGCCCAGTAAAAGCTACTTGTACTTGCTGATTTGAAATACGGCTGAGAATAAAAATTACATTTTAGCTCAGGTAAATACTTTTAACTTATTTTCCATTATACGGGCTTGGGATACGGTATTATAATAATACCGCTTGGTCGGGTATGAAATTATTTAATCGGATTGTGATTAATAAATTTACATAACCCGTTTTAATCTGTTTTGTTTGATACAAAGCCTTTGGGGGGGGGGGGTTAATGACCGTGTCCTGGATATCCTCGGCTCATTCATTAGAAATGACCACGACTTAAGCATGGGGTGTAGGCATACACCTGACAGTTGTGTACGTAAAACGGTATCTCACTCGTGAGGAAACTTCTTGTGGGCCTATACTAGTGCTGTGTCTATTAATCTTGTCCCGGCTCTTCTAACCGGGCCCTGAACGGACGACAAACATATAAATCTGTATACAAGATTATTTTAATAACTGTCCCAAGTTATAAAATATTTTATGCCTTGTGCAACCAAACCAATTTTATAAATACTTTTCTAAAGAGTCAGTTAATTGTTTTTACCAGTGTAAACTAATGTATTTTTCAAAAAGATTAAGTGCAGGTGCTACGCGTAATGGGCTGGAAACTCCTGAGTATTAAATAAAGAGTCTTGCAAGCTTTTAATACTTAAAGTTTGTTGAACAATATTTTCTTTCAGTTTTAGATCCGCCTGTGGATCCACTTACAACCGTTGTGTAATATTTTATTATACTTTTAATTCGGTTTGTATTGTTATTTTAGACTTCCGTTGCGCATTAAACTGTGATTATTTGACTATGAAGATATCAACTACGTCACGATACTCCCCATCGGGCCCACCGGTAATACGTGGAAATAACGGGGTGTGACAAAATTACATTCCCCGCTATATAGACCCATCGTTTTTGTAGGATCGTTGTGTGACCCAAACGAGTCGTTTAAAAGAGATCTCGTCTAATACGAAAGGCGGAAACAGACGTATCGGAGTTATTTCAGCTGATTTGCACATAGATTCACTTTAATTGTCTCTTGTATTGATATCAGATCGTGTTACAATGCAGGAGACACTTCGGCAGAGCTTCGCTACCGGAAACCAAAACGTTACAAATGAAATGAACAAGCTCCCTATTTATAGAAGATCCATTTCGTGTGGAATGGACTCACAAGAATTGGCCATTGCCAATTTGTACGAAATGGACACATCCCAGTTCGTGCGAAATGGACAACTTTCTCTAAAATGCTATTTTCTAGGCTACCGAGCTTTGTTCTTTCTAATCTATCTACAAGACTCGATACAAGATGAAGTCGACAGACATATGCACCAACAGACTCCCCCTTGGATGTTGACGAAGTCTTTAGTGTCGAGTCTTCAGTATGTCAACTCTTCAGTCTTTATCAGTCTTCATGCTCTTTCAAAGTATCTAACATTGTAAGCATCCTTCAATCTCTTACACTTCCAGAATCTCAACCTAACACTATCTTTTCTTGATCAGATCTCTTGATTCCTTAAGTTCTTCAGTATCAGCAACTTGCGTGGACCACATGATTCAAACCTGGCTCCCCCTTCCGATAAGCTGGGATCGCAGTCTGGAATTGCTCTCGTTCTAGAATTGAAACCTGCCTCAAACTCTGCTCATCACACTTTGCAGCTTTCAGAGGTTCAGAAACATTTCCTGGCTCTTCGTAGCAACAGGATCTGGAACCTGGTTTACATCTGCATATCCTCATGTTGAAAATCCACAGGAATCGGAACCTGGCTTTCGGATAGCTTTCGGAGTCGTAACTTGGCTGCTTCTGCCTGCATAAACTCTACCCAAAACATAAGATTTTGTTTAACAATTTTAATTTCTGCTGACCACTTGTAAAATCAATTTCAAAATATCACTTTTTAGATTTTGACATTTTTCAAATTATCTCAAACTTTTAACTTCACTTTTCATCTCAAAAACACTCTCCTAAACCTGTTGTTTATCATGTTTAGCACTTGGAATTTTGAAAATCAGCTTTCCAACATCAGTTGTCGAAAATAAGATGAAATAAAATCTTTTTGATTTTTCAAAATTTATTCTAAAACACATTCTTTTTGGGTTTTTGTTTTTAATGAAAAGCAGTAAAGAAATATTTACAAACAATATTTTTGTGAGTTTGTGTAAGAGTATCATATCAGTTTATGACAAATCACTAGCACCGTTAAGCTTTAAACATTATAAGTTCTAAACCATTCACTTAGATTGTCAGTATACTGATCCACTTAAATTTTCACACAAAGTTCAACTGTTTTGAGATACGAGATTAGTGTTTTAAGGACATAAACTTATTTGCGTGTCCCACCTCAGAATATACTCCCGTATCCAGACTCCTACATTCAGTCTTACAGGTGAATGTACACTAATGATATCTGTAAGGGGTTAAATGCGAGACCATGAGAGCTCTGGCTATTGCTTCTGCAAAATCAGAGAGATGATGGTTTGACTTTAGGTGTGTCCTGTTTGGGGATCTTTTCTTCAACAGCACATGATTAGCATTTTTCAATGTTTCATCATTTTTTATGCTGAGGGTGGGCTTTAAGATTAAAGCAGTGCAAAGTATTATACGAGGACTAGGCTATTGCTCCCGTAAAATCAGAAGTCCTGGTATAATACCCCAGATATCACCACACACAAAGACCAAGTATGTCAGAAATAGAAAGCCCTTCAAACAAGATTTCAGGGGTTACCTATATATCCGAGAGATGTTCCCCACGAAATAAGCAAGTTTGATATTTCGGTTTATATCTCGAAAACAATCTACTAAATGTATGAAAACCTACTGGCATATCATCAGTGAGACCGTTTATCACATTTTAACTTTCCAATTCTTTAGCGTACTGTGATTGTCTACTGATGTACTATCATTTCCTCTTTTTCACAACAAAACTCATTTTTTATTTTTATCATGTTTTTGACACTTTCAAATTTTTTAATGTTTTTGGATTTTCTGAAATTTCTTACTCCCCCTAAAATTCAAAACCATTTAAAGAAAATTTGACAAATCGATGTGAATTGCTTCAAATTGCCATCCACTTGGCTTAAACAATCAGAACTCCCCCTGACAACAAACTATTTTCCCATTATGATTTCAAAACACTTAAGTTTATTTTAATCAAATGGTTTTTCTGGAAAATTAGTTTTGTTGATAACACTTGTAAGATCGGGGATTCATTCATCACTTTGTTCTTTCAACCGCTTGTATGAAAGTTAAATCAAGTTCAACTTAATGACCTTGATTTACCACTTGTAGGTTCACATCAACAATACCACTTGCAAGTCGAAATATGACAATTTTCAAATATCATTTGAGAAAGATGCCGATTCATCCTCCACGATTACCAACTTGGGAGCTCCAGCAAGTCCGGATTTTACTCTTGATAAGTTCTATCCCATGATGATACGAACATGGGTGAATCATCTTCATCTGGTCTTCTCTTTTTCATTTCATAAAATTCCTTTACCCCTTTTACCTTCCCATCAATCATTTTACCAAAAATATGTTTCACTTTGGGGCTAAAAGCTTTTTCAACATCAAATTCTTTCTTTTCAGAAAATAATTGATTTGAAATATCAACTTTGCCAACTTTTTGTTTATAATTTTCAGTCCGCAATGGTGGAAAGTTTGCGTCATCCATTGGCGGAACATAATTTTCACTTTTTAGATCAACTTGTGGCTCTTCTGACTTTGACGAGTCAGATTCATCGCCAGAAAATAGCTCCTCTGATTTTGACGAATCAGAATCATTGCTAGAACTATCATCTGATTTCTTAACAACCCACTTTTGATTGTTAAAATTCACCATTCTTTTGTAAAACTTTTTGAACACTCACCAACCTCAAATTTTGAATTTTTGAAAACTTTAAATTTTTTGGTTGGTGATTCATTATCAACCATCTTTTCTTTGAGTTTAAGAGAAACTTCCTGTTTTGTGTTGGTTGCCTTTGGACAGTTCAAGGCTATGTGACCAACTTTTCGACATTTATAACAGGTTCTTGTTTCCTTCTTCTGAGCAACTTCCTTCTTCATTCCCTCTTGCTTCTTAGCAAGAAATTCTTTGTTTGTCTGCTTCCTGAACAAAAGCTCTTTTTCTTCTTCAGACGATGTTCCTGAAACAAAAATAATTTTTGATTTATAAATTTTCTCATTTTTATGATTTTCTGGTGGAATAAAACCTAATCCTTTCTTTTTGAAATTGCTGTTATGGTTTGGTTTCTTTCAATAACCAGAACCCGAACTGTAACCCTTTTTCTTGTTTAACCTTTGTTGATCTCTTGAGGTGTACTTTTTAGGTTTTTCAGAAATATTTACATCTTTTATTTCAGAAATATTAATTTCTGTTAATTTGAAAACCTTGTTGATCATTTTAGTTTTGACACCTCTTATTGGAAATTCTTCATCAGAATATAATTTGTCAAAATCATTCAAAGTATATGCTACTTTGAATGTTTCATCATTCAAATCATTTTGTGATAACATAAATTCTTTATTATAAACCCTTTTATCCTTTTTGACTGTTGGACTTGAAGTGTCAGACTCAGACTTTGACTCTGACTTTGACTCCTCCGTTTCATCTTTATCCAACACCTGATCGACCACTTTCTTTATTAACTCGGACTCATGATCAGTGTCATATGATGTGAAAGTGACATCAATGTTGTCTGGCAAGTTATCTGAAGGCTCAGATTCCCACTGTAAGTTGGTTGCCTTTTTGACTCTTTCTGAATTAGAATTTCGTGGAGAATATCCATTTTCAAGCGGGGGTGGACACTTGTTATAATTAACACTTTGGTTCTTACCAGAATTCTTCAATTCAGTATCCTTTTTTGTTTCAAAATTCTTCACTTCAGATGTCTCTTCTTCAAACGCCTTCATGCCTTCCACTGTAGGGTAAATCCTGTCAATCACATAAGAAGAACATGAGTAACTTTTCAATAACCTGTTAACTCTCTCGGTTTCAATCCTCTGAGTTTCCAATTTCTGTTCAAGCTCAGCACATATCTCAATGTAATAATTGACGATTTTCTGCTTTGTCATATATGCTCCATTGAGTGTCTTCATAGCTGTTGCTTGTTCACTGCTTGACTTATTATATTGATTCATTGCTGTGTTTAAGACATCATACGATTCTTTCAGTCTGTTCATGTTATGAATCACCTCATTGTTGTGCCTTTTCATAGTCTCACAGTTTTCACATTTCTCAGACACTTTCTCTGCATCAGCTTCCATTTCAATCTTGAAAGCTGGAATTTCTTTGACCTGCTTCTTTATCACTCGGACATCTTCACCATCATTGTTATCTCTCTCGGCTAGAAATTTTAAGTGCTCTTTCATTCTTTCTGCATAATACGAATTATCATCATCACAATCATCTTGTTTTTTAACCTTCTTCTTTGTCACTCGAACATTTGCATCTCTCTCGGCTAGATATTTTAAGTGCTCTTTCATTCTTTCTGCATAGTAATCATCAACATTATCTTCCTTAATTTGAGCAACAAAAGCTTTATGATCTGAAGTTCTGTTAGGATCATAATCATCCCAACTGAAACCTTTTGGAAGTCTTTCATCATCTTGATCTGTCAGACATGCTTTACTCTCAGCTGAAATATATTTGTCCCAGCTAAATCCTTTTGGCGACATTTCATCATCTTGATTAACTAGATAAGCTTTCTTTGGTTCTTCAATCTCCTTCCTTGCATGTGAAGTTTGTGGCGATTGTTGTTGACATGGCTGTTGAGCAACTTGATGATAAATCGCTTTCTGAAAAAGTCATTGTTTCCGAAAGGATTTTGAGCTCCACTTGCTTTGCGGTTTGTGCATTCTCGCTTGAAATGCCCTTTTTCCCTACAATGAAAACAAGTAACTTTAGATTTATCAAATCCTAAAGTAGAAACATTTGCATCATGGAAATCATCTCTTCCCGTAACCTGTTTAAACTTCTCAGCTCTTCTCAACACACTAGCCAAACTTCACTTTATATCCATTAACTCCATTTCCTCAGCATCAATCTGATCGTAATCCTCTTTTGTTAACATTGGATTTCCGATCCTTCCTGCAACTAAACTCCCATAAGACTCTAACACAGTCACCAACAAAGACATATGACTTTTGGCTACTTCTTCAGAGTAATTTTGATCATTCTCAAGATTTAATGCAATGTTGCATTGTAGTACTTTGCCACTCTTAGTTGCTGAAAAATTTGGATCGAATGATGGATATGAAGAGAATCCAGTTTTGCTATTTGATCCTTGAGATGACCCTCCAGAAGAACTTTTTGCATTGAAAGTTGTTTCAATCTTTGGTGCAATGTTGGTCTTATCACTAGTACCTCCTTTGTAATACGGACCAATGTCTTGTTCACCATCAAAGTCCTTCATTCTCGCTATCTTTCGTTGTTCCATCTCTTGAGCTTTGAGTTGTTCAATAAACGTGCTCAGCGTTAGATTGTCAAATTCAGGTTTATTTTTCAACATCATAAGATAAGTGCCCCAAACATCTTGCGGCAACGCATCGGCCAACTTTTCAATCAATTCATCATTATCTTTCGTGATGTTCAATCTCTTCATGTTCATCACCAAATTGCAATATCTTTCTATAATCTGCTTGGTGTTTTCAGTTTTTAATCCACGAAATAAATTGAATTCTTTCTTCAAAAGAGACATTTTGTTCTTGATCATCTCTTTACTTCCAACAAACTTTGATCTTAGTTCTTTCCATATTGAATGTGCACTTCCGTTGTGTTGTAGTAAAATCAAGATTTCTTCCTTAACAGCTTGCTGTAAGAGACTAACCATCATCTTTTCACTCTTGTATTTCTTTTTCTCATCAACACTTAGATCTTTAATATCAACCTTCTCTCCGTTGTCTTTAACCAGTCTAATATATCGATATTCAATACATTCCCATGCATCTAAGTAATTTGCTTGAACCCAATTTTTAAAACGTTCCGCCCATCCACTATACTCCTCAATACTCATAAGCTTGGGTGATTTTTGCATGGTGTCCATTTCATTTTCTAACATCGCATTCTGAGTCATAGTGATCGGGGTAGCAAATGCATTGTAGAATTCGTTTTCCATGATTCGGTTATCAAAAATTCACACACACAGACTTTCAAACGAACTGGTGAAGGTTCACATGATCTTGGATTGTTTCAAGCAAACTGACTCACACGAATTGGAGTCTTTCAAACTAACTAATCACCTTTCAAGCGAATTGAACCTCCTCAAATGAAATGGACCCTGATTTCACACGAACTGGGGTCAATGTTGATCAATTCATGCGAAATGAACCACCTTCAAGCAACCTGGGACTCAGTTCAAACGAATTGGAAGCAATTTTAAGCGAATTAGACACTTGGTGCGAAATGGAGCCCACTTCGTACGAAATGAAAGCTAATTCAAACGATCTGTTGCCAATTCGCACGAAATGGATTTCTTTCAAGCGAAATGGGAAATCCAATTCACGCGAATTGAAGCATTCTCGAACAATCTGATGAGTTTTTTTATCAAAATTGATCAAGTTAAAGGTCGATTTTAAGCCTGATTCTTTCAAGGATTTGTTAAAACAGTGTTTCGCACGTTATATGTGAAAATCAACCCATTTTATCCATAAAATCTTGGTTAATTTTAAAAAATGTGAAGAAGAATGAGTAGAAATCAGAATTTTTGACGAAATCAAGCTGAAATGGTAAGAACTCTTCATCCTGAGCTCTGATACCACTTGTAGGATCGTTGTGTGACCCAAACGAGTCGTTCAAAAGAGATCTCGTCCATTACGAAAGGCAAAAACAGACATATCGGAGTTATTTCAGCTGATTTGCACTTAGATTCACTTTAATTGTCTCTTGTATTGATATCAGATCGTTTTACAATGCTGGAGACACTTCGGCAGAGCTTCGCTACCAGAAACCAAAACGTTACAAATGAAATGAACAAGCTCCCTATTTATAGAAGATCCATTTCGTGTGGAATGGACTCACACGAATTGGCCATTGCCAATTCGTACGAAATGGACACATCCCAGTTCGTGCGAAATGGACAACTTTCTCTAAAATGCTATTTTCTAGGCTACCGAGCTTTGTTCTTTCTAATCTATCTACAAGACTAAATAGAAGACGAAGTCGATAGACATATGCACCAACAGTTTTTCTGTAGCCTTAAGATGGGCAAAAGTAAAAACAATCCCTATCTCTCCCTCGAATGCTCTCAATCGTCCCTTCTAAAAGAGACGTTTCTCGAAGAATTATTTCAAATGGAAGAACTAATTCTCCAATTGATAAAAGAACTTGAGATAGAAATAACTAATTCATCTTAAGAGGACGATCAAGGAGAATTATTGAGATCGCATTCGGATTATAACAACATCGTTGCTCCCGAAATCACATCTAACTCTTGTGAAGACTTGAGCGATAGTCGTCCCTGTGTCGATTGTGCCGTGAAGGACTCCCATCGGTTTCCGCCGATGCATACATAGACCTAAGCAATTCGACATATACCTTCTTTAACGAGAGCCCGAATAAGGGAAATAAAGGTTGGTCTTTCCCACCGGTATTTAGCTTAGGAATCACCCTTTCCGACAACCTCTTGTGTTCTTGTCTAAATCTAGGGCAACTTAGGTATCTCAGGCACTTCGGTGTTGTTCCGTCCAGTAAGTAACCACCTGATCCAGATAAATTCCTTAAAATAAGAGATAACTTCATAAAAACCTCTAGCCACGGGGCCGTGTCCAGGTCAACAAGCCCCCGTGTCCACCTAAAGATTCCCGTCTGACTTTAAGTCAGAATACGCACAAAAAGTGTCAGAATCTTGTCTGCACACGGGGCTGTGTCCAGCTGACAGGAGGCCTTGTCCAGCCGACACGAGGCCGTGTCTAGCGTGCTGTCGTTTTCTATAAATACAGCAAGATTCCTGCACTCTTGGACCCATTCCAAACACAAAGATCTGGTGGGATCTTCACATATACCCTATAAGGTATATTCTATAGAAGGTTATCAACAACCATCTTGTCTTTTCTACTTTTGTCTATTGCCTTCTTCTTCATTTTCACCTCACAACCTCCATTAAAACTTGAAATCTCCATGTTTTCAAGCTTTATTGTGATATTTGTTAGGTTTTCATTCACGGAATCTTGTCAAAAATAAGTTCTACAACACTCTTTTAAGTTATTTCTGCTTAAAAATGCTTCAAAAGTCAGAAAAATAATTTAAAGCTCCAAGATTCCTTGTTTCAAAAACCTGCAGATAGGTGGCCACGGGGCCGTGGCCGGAGTATTGTTTCATTAATTTAAAATTTCTTTCGGTTTGTTTTCTTAGAATGTCAAGCAGAAATAGCGGAACATCCTCAACCCATTCCAGGAACGACCGACGAGGAAGAAGATCATCTTTAGAAGACTCTCTCGTCAACTACGTGTACGCCTTGAGAGAGGCTATCGATGAAATGACAGGAGTAGAGGAAGCCTTGGTTGACCGTATAAATCATTTATTGGTGGGGCTAGAGGGATGTCTACGAGAAGTCAACCTTTTGCACCAAAGGTTGAATATTCTCGCTTCTCCTCCTATGGTGCCAATCATTACACAAAGGGACTGGAATGTTGTACCGGAAGTCATTATTCCGGCTGAGTGGTATGTCATACCCATGGAGCCCCCTCAAGACATATTACATGGGGTCCCGGTGGCTGTCGCACCTCCTCCACAAGACATTGTGGAAAATGAGCCCGTCTTCTTCCTCCCTAGGGAGATAGAGGAATGGCTCAACGACATCTAAGAGACATCCCTCGGTTAAGAAGTTCTACAATGCTTTTAAGTACTGGAAAGCTATTTCCGGGTTTTTGATATTCCTACAATAAGGGTAGAACTCCTTAGAATGATTTCCTGCGTTACTTGACCTATCTATCCTAGGAACTTTTAGTTTTTCATTTTATTTTTAATTTTTAGGATCCTTTGTAATTGTTATTTTTAATGAATGATGGTTTCTAAGTATTAAATGGTGTTTGGATGATGTTGAAATGGATAAAACACACTCGAAACGATGGAGGTTACTAAGGGAAACTTGAACCCACACCCCGTGCACAAAAACAGAGCCTCCCGAAAATTTTTCTTCATTACAGCAAGTTCAGCACGGGGCTGCGCTCACCCCATGAAGAAACACTAGATAAATGACCGGGATCAAAATATCTAGGGGGTTTGGATCTGCATAAAGGGGTTTGTTCTCCCTCGTTTGATTCGATTACGATTGATCTTCTTCTCCGATAAAACTCTGCAAAAAAGAAGCACCGTTAGCCTCGCCAAGGGGAGAAAAGGGTTCTCTCCTTGACCTGACTCCGGTGTGAGAATAAGTATGGGTTATGAAGAAGAAGATGTATTGAAGAAGTGTGTATAACTTTTCTTCATACCTGAATTGTTCTCGTATTTATAGCCGGGAGTTTTTGGGAGGGAAAACCTGTTATCGAAAAGTTGACGGAAGATGCTAACGCCGTAGCGGTTATTTCTTTCCACCGTTAATCCCTTTGATCCGACGTGAGAGCACACGGATCGTTGTTTAGATCAAAGGCTGGGGTATTGCCACGTGGAGAGTGGATAAGTGATGATTTCTTTCTATTTCCATGCCATCACCGTGACTCTAAGGGACGTTGGGGAGATGACACGTGGCCCAGATGGTTGTAACCTTCTGGGTGGTGCACGATTAAGTCTTCTAGAAGATTACTGCTGTAATCTGGTGTGACTTTTTACCATGTGGTATCAGTTAAGTAAATAATATCCAAGTCTGGATATTATTAAGCGGAAGTGCTTAGGATTTTCATCCTTTATGAAAGCGCAAGGGTTTATGATTTTCTTTTGGCGCGCGAGTGTTGTTTGCTATATGCTTTAAGCCTTTCTTTTATAAAACCAGTACGCGGCCGCGCAAGGTAAAAAAGGGCTTGAAAGACGAGGTTGTGGTGTGGTCCGAAGTACTTATTACAAGGTTTTTGGGACCTTACCCCTTCAAGTCCCCCCAGTCTAGTATTGCTCTTATGCAAGTAAGTGGAGCACTGGACTTATGAGAGGGAAATGCTTTTTGGCGCGAAAATAGGGAATCTTCTAGGAGAAGATTTTACTTGTAAAGATTTGGAAAATCTTTGACTTTAGATGGGACTGGTGCAGTAAAGACTGAGTGACAGGCTGTCACTGTCAGTTGTCCCTTACTGTCCGTGTTTTGCACGCGCGCGTGTACTCGCGGTTGTGTTGATTTTCACTCGCTCTGCCGCTTGGGTAACTGTGATATCCGGAAAAGGTGCTATGGCAGTTACCGATGCTATTTATTGCGGTGAGTATATAAGTTTGTTTGAGTTGCCCCTTTTCTGTTTACTCATTGCTTTGTTGAAAAACTTTTCTCCTTCCTTTCTTCATTAATCATTTGAGAAAAAGTGTAGGTCCCTCTCGGAGGATCGAGAACAAACCTAAACCTTGTTATACTAACTCACTAGCGAGTGCGGAATCCAAGCTAGCAAGCAAACCGGGATGATGCAAGAACAAACACAAGAACACACAAGACTCAACGATTAACACCACTTGTATTAATGCGTATGAAAGGTTCCGATTACAAGCACAATGTTTACAATCAGTTTGCAAACTCTCAAAGTGTGTGTGTGAGTGTTTTCAGCAGAATGCTCTCTATCTCTCGGGTGTGCATTCTCTCTAAAACAACACACTGCATGGATATTTATATACCCAGCTCAACATGTCTGGTCCGAAGGATCCGATAGATGGTCCGAAGGATCATCTATCGATGACAATGCTTTCGAAGGATCAGCAGGGACCTCGAAGGATGATCCTTCGAGGTCTATTAATCGAAGCATATCTTTCGAGCACCTCGAAGGATCAACAGTATCCTTCGAGGAGCTATCCTTCGATACAGACAAACAAACATATTACAAACTTATTGGCCAAGTCAAACTAGGAGGATAGTTGACTAGGTCAACTTACAGGACATTGTTTACATACAGACCGAATACAGACAAAGTACAGACACAAGTGCACCAACAAACTCCCCCTTGGCTGTAGCTTTGTCTTTATCTTCTATAATTGCAGGCTCGTCTCGAACTTCGACGGTCTTTGGTCTTCGAGTTCCCAAAACTCTGATGTCCTTTCAAGTCTTCATTGTCGGAGGATCTTCAAAGTCTTCACGTCTTGAAAGCAAAGAGTGTATCAACAAACTACCCGTATCATGTAGGAAGTGTGTTGACAAACTCCCCCTTAACATAAGCTCCCCCTTGAGTTATGCTCGTGAAATACTTTATCTTTATGAAGTGAGATCCTTGTGGTGTTGATGATGGCCAGCGGCAACTCGATCATCTTCATCACTTGAGTGCCTTCACGTCGTGTCTTCATTCCAAAGCTTGTCATCGACCATGTTCTCCTTGCCTTTAGAATCTGCACATGCAAGAAATCTAAACGCGTAATGAGAACAACTGCTTGGAATATAGTTAACATAAACACATGACACACGGATGACCATGTCACAATCAAACACCGTCCGATAATTTGAAAGTCTAATAGATTTATCAATTTCAGATTTAACTTTCAAAACATGCAAATTTCGACCGTTTATGAAGACTTAGTCAATTCGGTTTTCATTCAGGTTTCAGGCAACGAAGACTCGAGTTCCAACATCGTACGATAAAAAATAAAGTAGAAATAAAATCTTTTTGGCTTTTAAAAAGTTTATATTAAAACACACCTAAAATCTTTTTGGTATTTTTGAAATTAAAAGACAACAATTTAATATCCTTTGAGTGTTATCAAACGACATCACCGCTAATGTCGTGCTGATATGCACCAAACGACGAAACTGTTTAAAAATAAAGCAATAAAATTTAAGCAGTAAATAAATATATACAGACAATCTTTTTGCGAGTTTCGAGGGTAAGAGAATCATATCAGTGTACGGTCATGTCAAGACACTCTTGTTGTACATTTAGTTAACATTTAGATAAGCATCCTATAACAATTATCGGTATTGTTGTCCATTTAAGCTCAACTTATCAGATGTAATCATGATTAGGGGATACGTTAATGTATAATTTATACTTACCGACCGGTGTTCATCCACATCACGACACATTCCCGTATCAAGGTATGCACGAGGGTTCATCTTACCGGTGAGTATACCGATTATCATCTGTTTGACCGTATATGGTGTGAGATACTCACTTATTTTGATTTGAAAAACAAGCCCTATGTGATATAATCACTTATTGATGAGGAACTTGATTTTCATATGCATGAGGGCACAGGTGCAAGTCCGTGAACAGGTCAGTACTTCCGTACAGCAGAGAGACGAACTTGACACCCGGATAAATGTGATATATTATCACTTATTTGATTTGGACATGTGATTGTTGATCACTTATTGAGGTCGAATGCAGTATGTATTATGTACACGTATGTATAGTATCATGGAAGATCTTAGACTTAGTCTATTTATAGAAGCAACCATGATACCCAGATGATAAGCAGCATAAAGACCGAATATCTCAGAACCTCGGCAATCTCTCAAACGAAATTTCGGTACCAAGACCATATGCCAATGAATGGTTCCCACCCAGTCTTCAGTCGATTTAAGTTTATATCACCCTGCACACTTTAAAATGATTGTGAGCCTACCGATACATCTTATATAGAGCTGCTTATCGCTTTTTCATTTAAGGTTTAAAGAGGTTTAGACAGACCACTGATGTACTATCATTTTCTCTTTTACTCGCCAGGAAACTCATTTTTGATTTTCTATTGTTTTTGAGTTTTTGAAATTTTTCGATGTTTTTGGATTTTTCGATTTTTGGTTTACTCCCCCTAAAATCAATAAACTAAGACAAATTTTAAAACACAAAGGTATTTACAAAAATGATTTTCCGATGTTAGTTTTACTCTTGCTTGACCTTAATGCCGTTTACCAATAATAAAAAGTCAAATCTTGATTTGTCAAAAGCTTTGGTAAATAAGTCGGCACGTTGGTCATCGGTGTGGACCTTAACAACATCGATTAATCTTTTCTCAAAGCAATCACGTATGAAGTGATATTTGATTTCGATGTGTTTGGTTTTTGAATGCTGCACAGGATTTCTAGTGATCTGTAAAGCAGCAGAGTTATCAACGTAAATAGGAGTAGTTAGGAATTCAAAACCGTAGTCCCGCAATTGTTGTTGGATCCACAAAACTTGGGAGCAACAACTTGAGGCAGCAATGTATTCAGCTTCACATGTTGATGTTGCGACACACGTCTGCTTCTTGCATTGCCACGTGACTAGGCGATTTCCTAAAAACTGACATCCAGCCGTTGTGGATTTGCCGTCGATTTTGCATCCGCCAAAATCAGAATCACTGAATGCGACCAATTCAAAGTTATTATCCCTAGGGTACCACAGACCGGTGTCTGGGTAAGCCTTCAAATAACGAAAGATCCTTTTTACAGCTGCAAGATGGGAGTCCTTTGGATTCACTTGATATCTGGCAAGCAGGCACGTTGGGTACATTATGTCTGGTCTTGATGCTGTGAGGTACATAAGAGATCCGATCATAGCGCGGTAATATGAAGGGCTAACAGTCTCTCCCTTCAAATCTGGAGTAATTCCGTGATTTACTGCCAATGGGGTTCCAATGGGCGTTGCATCAGACATCTGAAACCGGTTCAAGATGTCACCAATATATTTAGTCTGATGGATGAATATCCCAGACTCCGTTTGTTGCACTTGTAGGCCCAAGAAAAAGTTCATTTCCCCCATAGCACTCATCTCGAATTTATCCTGCATTATGCGCTCGAAATTCCTGCACAAAACATCATTAGTAGAACCAAAAATAATATCGTCAACGTATACCTGTACCAGAAGAAGATCTCCATCTTGTTCTTTGATGAAGAGAGTACAGTCGATAAGACCCCGTCGAAAACCGTTCTCCAGCAGATAGTTTGATAAGGTTGCGTACCAAGCTCGCGGTGCTTGATGAAGACCATAGAGAGCTTTGTTGAGCAACCAAACCCGATCGGGATGGATAGGATCTTCAAAACCTGGAGGCTGTTCGACATATACCTCTTCTTCAACCACACCATGTAGAAATGCACTTTTCACGTCCATTTGGTAAACCTTGAATCCTTTGTAGGACGCATAGGCTAGAAAGATTCGAATTGCTTCGAGACGTGCCACTGGTGCATATACTTCGTTGTAGTCGATGCCTTCTATCTGACGAAAACCTTGAACGACTAAACGTGCTTTGTTTCGAATAACCACGCCACGATCGTCCTTCCTGCATTTGAAAACCCATCGAGTTCCAATCTTCTTGTAGTTTTCAGGCTTTTCAACAAGTTTCCAAACACCAAGCTTTTGAAATTGCACCAATTCTTCCTGCATAGCCTCAACCCATGAGCTGTCTTTCATTGCTTCTTTCCACGACTTTGGTTCTTCTTGTGACACGTAACACGCGAAGGACCAGTCATTCTGTTGACCAGATTCTCTTATAGCTGAATACAAACCAGCATTCCGGTTGTTTCTCAGCTGATTACGCGTCTGCACACCGCGATGGACATCTCCTATAATGTTCTGCTGGGGATGGGTATCATGAATTCTCATTTCAGGATTATCTGGCACACGAGCAGTGATACCCAAATTGTTCAAATTAAGATCCACAACCAACTCTACACCAGGAATGTGTGTCGAGGTGGATGCATTTCCTTCAGCAGTGTCTACATTCTGCATATGAGGTGTATCAATAGAAGCACCTTGAACAGGAGCAACTGGAGCTGAAGATCCTTCAGCTGCATCATGATATTCATCATCTTCAGAAGACTCATTATAATCAGCAGCATCTTCATAAACCTCATTTTGAACTGTATTGTTAACAGATGAAGAACCTTGAGGATCAACAATAACAGGTCTAACCAATGGCGAGACAGCCGCATTATCACTTTCAATTAACATTCTTGCAGCTGCTGATTCTTCGTCAAAGGTTGGCAGATTGAAGGAGTCAAAGAGTCCATCATAATCGAACATCCACGGATCACCCGGAGCCCTAACAGGACTCGTATACCTTTGAACCCGCACCTCACTCCATAGCTCTACCTTTTTGGTAGCTAGATTCCAGACACGAAAGTTTGGAGTTTGGTATCCAAGAAAATATCCTTCAATAGCCTTAGCACCAAATTTGCCATCTGGTTCAATCATGGTACAAGGACCACCAAAGGGTTCTAGGTAAGAAAGATCAGGTTTCCTTTTCTGAAGGAGTTCGAAACAAGTTTTGCCATGTCTCTTCACTGTAAGAACTCTGTTTAATGTGTAGCATGCAGTCGACACAGCCTCCCCCCAGAATTGAATAGGGAGTTCCGACTCAACTAACATTGTTCTAGCAGTTTCTATAATCGTTCGATTCTTCCTCTCGGCGACACCATTTTGTTGTGGAGTATAACGAGAACTGTATTCATGAAGAATGCCTTTAGAAGTACAGAACTCATCCATAACTTGATTCTTGAATTCGGTTCCATTGTCGCTTCGGATTCTTTTTACTTTCAACGAATAGAGATTCTCCAACATAGGGAGAAGATCCTTGAGAATGCCAGGAGTTTCACTTTTGTGTGCCATAAAAGATACCCAAGAAAATCTAGAGTAGTCATCAGTAACTACCAGACAATATGCATCACTGAACATTGTCTTGTGCTTCATAGGTCCAAAGAGGTCCATATGAAGACGTTCGAACGGCAAGCTAACAGTGTTGATTTTCTTCAAAGGATGGGATTTCTTCGTTTGCTTTCCCTTTTGGCACGAGACACAGATATCTTGTAAATGAAAACTTCTTACAGGCACACCATTCACAAGATTGTTTTTCACCAAATGGTTCATTTTTCTCAAGTGAATGTGTCCCATTCTTCTGTGCCATGAAATTGACTCCTTTTCTGTGGCTTTTGAGACAAAGCAAGTGACTTGTGCAGATGTTGTAATCGCCTGGCTCATATCGAGAATGTAAAGATCATTAACTCTCGGAGCCGATAAGAGAATCCATTCTTGTGGAATTTTGAATCCAGGTTTTAGCACATAGCAGCCGGCATCATCAAAATGCACGGTGAACTTCTTATCGCAGATTTGCGACACGCTCAGAAGATTATGATCAATTTGCTTCACGTAATTGATCTTGTCAAAACACACAATACCATTGGAGATACTTCCCTCTCCAGTGATATAACCGCCTTTATCTCCCGCAAATGCGACATAGCCTCCTCTAATATTTCTCACATCGTACAGAAGGCGTAAGTCGCCAGTCATGTGCCTAGATGCTCCACTATCAACAATCCAATGACTGTTAATAGTTCCTCCTGGAACACCCTGCACATGTCAAGTAAAACATCAGTTGAGAATGGGGACCCAAGCCTTAGTGGTCTTGGGTCGTCCCTGAGCATCACGAAACGTGATATCAATCTCTTGATGGTTTTTAAGAACAACTGCTCCCCCTGAATTGTCACCTGCCTTAGGTAACCAAGGTTGTTTTTGCCTACCAGTTTTTGAAAATTCTGGTTTTGCATGTTGTGACACACTTGATTCCTTTTGAACTGTTTTAACTTCAGATTTTAAAGCTTTTTCAACAGTTTTCATGTTCTTACGTCGTTGTTTAGTTTCTTGTTCTTTAACAGTTCTTTTATCATTTTTAGGTGAAACTGATCGACGTTGGGGATGAATTGTTTCAGGTGGAGTTTTCTCAACAAATTTTTGCTTTGGAGCATTTGGGCAGTTTCTGATGATATGCCCAATTTCTCCACATTTAAAACATGTTCTCCTTTCAACAAGCTTAGGAGAACTTGATCGACCACAAGAAGTCGAAGTCGTGGACCCTGAGGTACTAGCCTTTTCATCACACCCATTTGTATGTTGAGTGTAATTGTTATCACTGTTACGTTTTAAGATTGTGACTTGTTTTACAAAATCTGTGTTAGATTTGTTTTCAAAGGTTTCAATCTTATCAGTACCCTTGGATGACACGAACTTGACATCCTTTGCTTTCTTTTGAAATCGAGCTCCTTTTGTTTCAGACTTCATCTGAGAGACTTGATGTTTTTGAGCTCGTTTGACGGGTTGTTTACCATTAGAAGCAGTAGGTTGTTGAGTGATTGGAGATTTTTGATTCCTAAATTGTTTTCTAATCTCAGCCTTAGGAATTGGATCACATTGTGTTACCACAATTCCTGGAAGTGTTTTTCCCAAAAATTTGTTTGTGTTGTCTTCAAAGACTTTATCAATCAAAGATTGATTTACATTTTTAATTGGAAAAACGTTATCTGAGTAGATTTTATTATCTCCAACCAATGTATACAACACATTACTGCTTTTAACAGTAGACACAGACTTCTTTTCAATCTTGACAGGATCTATCACTTGTTTCTTGACTAATGAAACCTCAGGAGTATCGGGATCACACAGAATGTGATTCTCAAGTGGAACAACTACTCCTTTCATTTTGTCAAGTGATTTATCCTGTTCACCTACATTCACTTCTGATTCATCATCCGATGACTCATAGTCCTCGATAACTGGAGGACTTTGTTTCATAGATGTTGAAACTCCTTGCTGCTTTGCACTGTCCGGTTTGAACCCCAGGCCAGTAGAAAATTCCTCAAAGTTCAGAGGCACACTGGGTTCATACCGTGGCATGTTTTCATCATTAGGCATCGTGTTGTAATTATGCCTCAAAGGGGGTGGGCATTTCTTGTATCCTATGCCCTTTTGATCTCCCTTTAGTTGTTGAACATCGATGATGTGATCAAGCACAAATCGAGAGTTAGAATAACTTTCCAATTTCTGTTTGATCGCGTCATGCTCACTTTTGGCAATGGCTAACTGCTTCTTGGTTTCCTCAACAAGATTTATGTATTCATTTATACTAATTTGTTTATGGTAAACCACTTTATTAACCTCGGACACATCTTTCTTTAATGTTTCTATTACAGATTTAAATTCTTTTTCATTCCGAGTTAAAGCCATGTTTGCCTCTTTGCATTTTGACAGTTCAATAACTAAATTTTGATTATGACTATGAAGCTTTTCCAATTCAAGCTTCATTTCAGCACATGATTCACAAACACTAGGAGCAGGAGGTTCAGAATTTACCTGACTCGAAGAGGCTGACAAATTTGCCATAAAGGTAGTTTGAAAAGAAAAATCTCCATCTTCAGAAAATAACTTTTCCATTTCCTTTGATGCAGTAGCAGCCCTCCTAATCAGAATTGATTTCTGACATTTCAGCTCATCAGCTTCATTCAATAACTCCTGAATATCAGAACCTGCTTCCTCCTTCACATCAGATTCAGACTCTGATTGATTATCCCCAGAAACAGAGCCTTCTTCATCAGAACTCCCAGAATAACCAGAACTGTCATCACTTTCAGATGACTTTTGATTGATGATTTTTGCATAAAGAGCTGTTCCACTTCTTTGATCACTGTCACCAAACTGCACAGACCAGTCACATCCTTCATCACCTTGAACTGTCAAAGCCCGATTGGGATTTGATGGTCCAGACTGGTTCTGATTGTTGTTGACTGCTACAATCCTCCTGTCTTGGTTTCTGAATGGGTTGTGATTGCCTTGTTTTGTTGGCCGAGTGCACTCACGCTTGAAGTGCCCTTTCTCGCCACAATTAAAGCACGTGACGACATTAATATCAAACCCATACTTCGTATCTTTCTTTCCTTCCAACGAAGTCCTACCAGTACGAGCCATGAAGTCTTTGGCCCTTCTAACCGCACTAGCAAACGCCCACTTAATATCCATCAACTCCATTTCATCCTTGTCGATCTGTTGATAATCTTCATGTGTCATGTTGATGTTTCCAATCTGTCCCGCAACTAACCCGCAGTAGGCACTGACCATAGTATTGATCAATTCTACATGCTCCTTTGCAACTTCTATACTAACTTGGGAAAGATTTGAAGTGTCAACACGAACAGTGTTAGGGTTTGGAGGTTGAGAATTGCTTGTGAAATGAGCTTGCTGTTGTGGTTGAACTGGTGGCTGTGATGGAACTGGAATGTAAGATCTTGGATCAAAACCCGGAGCAGGATTGGTCTGAGGAAACGGAAGAGAACTTGTGTTGGATACGAAAGCAGTTTGCAGTTTAGGTTGCTGAGCTGCAGCGGATTTTGCTAAGATGTCGAAGCCTGGAAGATACATTTCTGTATTTTGAGGAACTGGAGCTCGCTTAGCTTTCCTGATTTCTTCCTCATTCTTATGTTCCAGTTTCTGAATGAACTCATAGATATTAACCGTGTCTAGAGTTCCAGTGTGCTTCAGCAACTCAATGAAAGAACTCCACTTTGGAGGTAAAGCATCAGCAAACTTGTTCACCATGTCTTGCTGAGTAGCAATAACCCCATAAGCACACATTTCACTGATCAGATGATAGAAACGTGTTGTCATATCATTTAGAGTCTCGTTTTCCAAAAACTGAAACGAGTCAAACTCTTTCTTCAACAAGTCATGACGAGACTTTCTCGTAGCTGCATTGCCTTCTCCTCGAGCAACCAAGGCATCCCACAATGTTTTCGTGTTCTTGCAATAGGAGAACTGATGATAAATATCTTTATTAAGCGCCTGTGTAAGTGTTGCGAAGGCCTTTTTCTCCAATTCATAAGATTTCTTGTCAGGTTCAAGCATGTTGGCATAACCTTCTGAAGTGGACGCAGCAACTTCAAGAGCAGCATTGAATGGATTGATGAAACACGTCCAAAGATCAGTGCTTTGCCCTTGAACATACGTGTGGAAGCGGTTTTTCCATGAAGGAAAATCGTTCATATGATTTAGCTTTGGAGGACGATTGTTGCTTCCCGTTTCGCTTTCACTGATCAAAAGGTTTTGAATACTTTGACTTTGATTGGATACCAAAGCCCATTGACTTGGACTGATTGATGGCGACGGAAACATACTCTTAGCCCAAGCATCAGCAGTAGTTAGTTCTTGACTAGATTGTGAGTTCAAACTCCAATCCCAAGGACTTGTACAACTCATCTTGATCAAATATTAATAAATAACCTACACAACCACAAACTGTTAAATGCAAACAGACAAGAATTGAAGGATATAGACCTGTTCGAAAGATCAAGACTGGTTCGAAGGACCAACAGTGATCGAAAGATTACTGTTGAGTTTCGAACAAAGTCTTCGAAAGATTCACAAATGACAGATCCTTATCTTTCGTAGAGTTTTATCGAAAGATTCACAGTTCGAAAGATATTTATCTTTCGAATACTGGTCTCGAAGGATTCACAATGAAAGATCCTTATCTTTCGAGATAAATCCTTATCTTTCGGACAACTAACTTTCGAAAAGATTCCAGAAACGAAGGATAAAACTTAGACTTCGAAAGACTGTTCGAAAGATGCTAATCTTTCGAGCTGTTTCTAAGTCGAAAGATATCTTTCGGAAGTTTCTGACACACTGACACAAAGTGACGGGTAGGTGGGAAAGGTGATGGGTTGGTGCACTACTTTCGGCAGAAGGTATGTGCAGACACAACTTTTCACCAACTTTGAAAAGTTTTCCCAAAATGGACAACACCTTATCCAGAACCTGTCACCGGAGATATGACCGGAATTTGGTCGGAAAAATTCAAAGTTTCTCAAAAACAAATTTTCAAGTTACCCAACCCAACCTTGAACACTCCCGAAGGTTTAGAAACCGTTTTTCAGTTCAAAGATGCAAGAAAAACTACCAAAAACGGGTGCTAAACCAAGTGTCCAAACACACCAAGAACTCGAACAAACACCCGGTTTTAAACAAGGTAAAGAGCGAGGCTCTGATACCACTTGTAGGTCCCTCTCGGAGGATCGAGAACAAACCTAAACCTTGTTATACTAACTCACTAGCGAGTGCGGAATCCAAGCTAGCAAGCAAACCGGGATGATGCAAGAACAAACACAAGAACACACAAGACTCAACGATTAACACCACTTGTATTAATGCGTATGAAAGGTTCCGATTACAAGCACAATGTTTACAATCAGTTTGCAAACTCTCAAAGTGTGTGTGTGAGTGTTTTCAGCAGAATGCTCTCTATCTCTCGGGTGTGCATTCTCTCTAAAACAACACACTGCATGGATATTTATATACCCAGCTCAACATGTCTGGTCCGAAGGATCCGATAGATGGTCCGAAGGATCATCTATCGATGACAATGCTTTCGAAGGATCAGCAGGGACCTCGAAGGATGATCCTTCGAGGTCTATTAATCGAAGCATATCTTTCGAGCACCTCGAAGGATCAACAGTATCCTTCGAGGAGCTATCCTTCGATACAGACAAACAAACATATTACAAACTTATTGGCCAAGTCAAACTAGGAGGATAGTTGACTAGGTCAACTTACAGGACATTGTTTACATACAGACCGAATACAGACAAAGTACAGACACAAGTGCACCAACAAAAAGTTTATCATTTCTTCCTCTTATGTCAACCGGAGAACACCAAGAAGACCTATATGAAGAAATGTCTGTTGAACTTCCACCGTTAAAATGACCTAGAGCGACCTTTGATGGTTTGGTTTGGAACCTTAAATTTCCGGAGAACTGGGGTGCTCTGTACCCTGAGGAGGGGCAGACAGCAGCGGATGCTCCGGCTGGGTATATCACTCTTTTTTGGGATTTTTTCTATGAAGGCAACTTTCGTTTGCCTGTAACCAGGGTTTTCCTTGAAATCCTTGAGTATTACAAGTTACATATTTCCCAATTGCACCCTATTGGCATGGTTAGGGTTCGACATTTCGAGTTTGTGTGCCGAACGATGCATATCGAGCCGATAGTCCCTCGATTTATGATTTTTTTACCAAATGCATTGTATTCAACGGTTTTATTCTTTTGTTCAGAGAGCATCTGCAAAGAAGATTTTGTAACATCCTCCAAAGTCCTTCCATGACTGGAAGAAAAAAATTTTCTTTATCAAAGCCGGAGTAATTCCGGTGAGGATGGTTTTAACGGGAAAAGAAGATGTTCCTGTTGAAACAGTTCAGACCCCTGTTGATGAGAACTGGTATCAAGATCTGAAGGATGTTCCCAATATTGCTTTGCCGGAGAAAGCTCTTGTCAGAGCCGGCAAGAGCTTGAATTGGAAAATGGACCGTGATGATAAGCCGGTGTATACGGAGGATGGGCATGGTAAGATTGGGGTTTTTCCCTCTTCTCTTTTTTTTTTTTGAACTAGCCTTTCTTCCCTTGTAGTTGTTTCGCTGTATGTTGTCGCGTTCAAGAGAGAAGGCGGAAAGATGGGTACCATTAAGAAGAAGCCTGATGAAGAGCTTTGGTACCATCGTATTGTGAAGAATTTTGTTCTTCCGTGAGATGCGGATCTGTCTGTTCAGCCTGCTGCTGGTGCTGGTAAGTTATGTGCATATTGGTTTACTGTTCATTTTTGCGCTTTTGAGTAAAAGTTTTTTACGCTTCCGTAGGTGAGTTGTCAAACTTGGGCATAGGCCCTGAGAAGAAGAGGCGCGCGGCAACTTCTACTTCTGCGCCAAAGAAGCATGAAGCTGATAAAGCTCAATCTTTGAAGACAAAAATGTTGGAGGAGAGAAGAAAGGTATGCGCTGTTCCTCTGACTCCTGGTGTGATTATGTGGTGGTTTCTGAGTCTCTGGAGGGTCTTAAGCCTGCAGTTACTGTTAGGAGGCCAAAACCATAACCGAGAGATACTGCTGATATCCCTCCATCCAACCCATATGATCCCATTGACTTGGAATCTAGTCCTGAACACTTGGTGCACAGGAAGGCCGGTAAAAGGAAACAAGCTGATATTGACGCTGAGGGTCAGCCCTCCAAGAAGATCCAAAGGAAGAAAATTACCAGGAAGGGCAATCTGGATGCTTTCATTTCGGAATCTGCTCCTAGTAAGTGTTGTCTTTACTTCTTTTCCTTATGCGCATTAAATCTTTACAGACTTTGCTGTTTTTATTTCAGAGGTTGAAAAGGTTGTTGATCCAGGGGTTGTGGATGGTGCTGGTAATCCACGAACCTCTGAAACTGTTGCTCAAGACCTGGGGAAAGAACAAACTGCTGAAAAAACTCCTACTTCAACTTCTTCTCCTAAACCTTCTGATGTTATGCCTGAGCGCGTTGAGAAGGTTTCTGCTGAGGAGCAAAGCTCATTTGCTGGTGTTGATAAAAATTCTCCAATCTGCCCAGAGGAAACCCTGGGGGATTACTATTATAGGACTTACTCAGAGAAAGATGCTTCTGAGCTTCATGCCCCTGTTTGGAATTTGAAGAAAGGTGACACTTTCTCGGATTGGCATGTGTGTCGAGATTGGCTGCAGGGAATATTTTCGCCTGGGGAGATGAAGTTTCAAGAAAGCCGGTCTTATGAACAAACTTATCAAGCTTGCGTTGAGGAGACTGCTTCTCATGCTTCTACCACTCATCGCATAGTGCGTGAGTGGTATAGTATGCATAAGGATTGGGAAGCTTTTAGGGTTTCCCAGAAGAAGTTTGCTAGCGATGAAAGGCGTTTAGCTCTGCTAAAAGCTAAATTGGAAGCTGATCAAGCCAAGTTTGAGGCCGATCGTAAAACCGAGGAGTGGTCTGTTGCAGGTTGGAAGAGGAAAGCGGAAGCTGACGCTGCCCTCCTTTCCGAAGAAAGCAAAAACTGGAAGAGAATTTGCGAAAAAGATAATGCTGAGAAGGTAAATCTTCGCAATGTCATCAATAATCTCAAGGCTGAGATTGAAAAACTGAAGAGATAGGATGCGGAGGTAGAAAGGTTGAAAAAGGAGAAAGCTGATGCAGAAGCTGCTCTGGAAGATAAAGAGTTAGAAGAACTTACTGCTTTGCTTTCTGGCCAGGAACAACTTAAAAATGACCTGGAGCTTGCGCACTCTGAAAAGGCTGAAACTTCCCGCCGTTTGACTGAAACCAAAGAAAAATAGGAAAATTCTGAAACGGCGCGAGCCACAGCGGAAAGCGAGCTTGAACCTTTAAAGAGTGATATGGCATGGCTGAAAGATCGTGGAATTGCTTGTGTAAGTTGCTTGCTCTTTTTTGTTGTGGGTTTGTTAATGCGCCTTCTTGTTATTTACCCTAACCTATTTTCATAGATTGCTGAATCAGTGTTAAATTCTGAAGAGTTGGATAAAACCGTTGCGCGTTTAGTTGTTGCTGCACGAAGAGACGGGTACGCCCAAGGATATGCTGAATGTTCTCATCATGTAAATAGCGCTTTGAAGGTTGATTGGGATATCAGCAAATCTGCAACTTATGGCGTGAATACTGGTGCTGCGCTTGCTGCTTTAAAGGCAGAATTTAACAATTTGCAACTTCCGGTTATGGATCTGATAAATGTTGCGCTGCAATCTGATGATCACGTAGCACAATTAAATGAAATCTTTCCAGATGAGGGTGAAGATTTGGTGTAGTTTGAAAATGTATTGAACAATTTTCTTGTAATATTTGGGATGTATATCCCTTTCTTTGTTGGTGCGCTGCCGCGCGAGTAACTAAAACACTGCCGTGTTTGATAGTTTTTAGGGCGTATTTGTACGCTGAGAATAGTATGTTATATTTTTTTCGTTTTACAATATTTTGCATGGATACAATTTACTTTTATTGAGTAAGGCGAATGAGGTTGGTATAAAGCTCATGTGTGAACTTATGGTCGTTTCGTGACGCAATCACTGACCGTTCATGAGGTTTTGTTTTGTAATTACCATAATGTTTTTGCGCTTACTAAAAGAAATTGCATGCACTTTGTAAGAAAAATACACAAATAATAGAAACTTTTGATGTTTATTTTGGGATAGGGCACATAGGCCATTACAAAGTTTGCTAATATAAATAGACGAAACTTAACTTACTCTCTATTTTTCCCGCTTTATCTTGATAAACCGTATTTTCCCACGGGGAAGTCATAGAGTTGCCTTTTAAGCTTTCGCCCTCTTGCTTGGGCCCTCCTCACCCCGAGTTTTCTGCTTTATTTCTTTGCGCACATTTTGGAGCAAATGCGTGAGCTCGCCGCTCTTGAGGGCTTTTTCTATTTCTGTGCGTAAAGAAATGCAGTTGTTAGTGGTATGACCGCTGTCCTTGTGATACTCACAATATTGGGCAGGGTCTTGTCCACGCTTGTTTTTCATGGGGATTGGAGGCTTGAATTGATAATCTTCAATGCTCAAAACTTCCGCTGGGGTCTTAGTTAAGGGAGTCCATTGTATCTCCCTATTCTCTTGTTTGGTCTCCCTATGCGCCGTAAGTTTGTTGATCGTTGCTCGAGCGTCTTCAGACGAATGATTTGCCGAGCCAGAATCACGCCATGACTTCTTAAACTTTCTCCCGCCAGTGGAGCCTAAGTCTGCGGGTCTATTATGTGGTGGTGGTGGCCTATTTGTGGTAAGGTTCTTTTCAGTTTGCGCGTAAACCTTGGCCGCTGCCATCACCTTCTCCCAGCTCTTTGGGAGTCCTTCTATTCCGGATAAGACCTTGATCATGTCGTCGCACCTAACCGCGTACTTGAATTGAGCGCGGATTAGTTGCTCATGAACACCGCCAATCTCCAATACCTCTTTGTTGTATCTAGTGATAAAGTCCTCCAGATTCTCGTCATCATGGCGCCAAATGTTCATTACATCAGATGTGTCGCGAATGGAACGCCGTTGTTGGCTAAAATGCGTCAGAAATTTTTCGCGCAGATCTTTCCACGATGTGATCTGCCCGATTGGCAAGTTATCCAACCAGATTCTTGCCGCGCCGGTTAGGGTATGTACGAACAGATGGCACCATAATGGGAGGGTCCAGCCCCTAACCAAACCTGCGCTGGTAAACACTCTTAAATGATCATTCGGGTCTGTCAACCCGTTGAACTTTCCCACATTGGATGGTAATTTTGCTTTCTCAAGCGGTGCTAAAGCTATTTCCATGATGAATTTTGAATTTTCCGCTGCTTCCGCAGGGCGGTAAATCAAATCATAATTATGCTCGGCCTCCGGGTTGTAAACCGCACGAGGTCTGCATTTTTTGTAATTGGGCCGCAAGCGGTTAAACACACTGGTATTCTCAGTCACACGATAGGTTGCATCAGATTCATCGGTGTGGGTGTTCCGTTGAGGACCCAACCTAGTGTGAACTGATTGTCTTCGGTGAGGGTGTGATTCATCTCGATATTCTCGTTGACGACTCCCAGATTGGGTATACTCATATCTTGATGGAGATCTGGAATATACTTCTACATCTTCGACGTGAGACGGGCTCTCTCGTTGAGAAGCATGAGCATGAGATCCAGGCCTTCTCGGCTGAGTTTGAGGTGCAGTTTGTGCACACAGCTGTGTGTACACTGCATTCAGAGCCCCTTGAGATCTGACGTACCAGGAGATTGGAGTTTCTCCTGGAGGCAGAATTGAGTGAACAGGGTTTTCTGGTAGTACCCCTGGAGTGACAGGTTCATTTACTCGATTGGATTGAACCTCATTGTCATCTGAGGCATCCTCTGGAATTCCTTCAACCTGAAAATTGTTTACGACGTTCAGCCGAGGGCCGGTTTGTCGATGAGATGACGTTTCTTCCATATGTAAATGGAATCAACAAGATAGATAAAAAACGAGAGAAAATTGGATGAAACAGAGAAAATCGGTGGGCGCCAATGAAGAAACACTAGATAAATGACCCGGATCGAAATATCTAGGGGGTTTGGATCTGCATAAAGGGGTTTGTTCTCTCTCGTTTGATTCGATTACGATTGATCTTCTTCTCCGATAAAACTCTGCAAAAAAGAAGCACCGTTAGCCTTGCCAAGGGGAGAAAAGGGTTATCTCCTTGACCCGACTCCGGTGTGAGAATAAGTATGGGTTATGAAGAAGAAGAAGATGTATTGAAGAAGTGTGTATAACTTTTCTTCATACCTGAATTGTTCTCGTATTTATAGCCGGGAGTTTTTGGGAGGGAAAACCTGTTATTGAAAAGTTGACGGAAGATGCTAACGTGGTAGCGGTTATTTCTTTCCACCGTTAATCCCTTTGATCTGACGTGAGAGCACACGGATCGTTGTTTAGATCAAAGGCTGGGGTATTGCCACGTGGAAAGTGGACAAGTGATGATTTCTTTCTATTTCCATGCCATCACCGTGACTCTAAGGGACGTTGGGGAGATGACACGTGGCCCAGACGGTTGTAACCGTCTGGGTGGTGTATGATTAAGTCTTCTAGAAGATTACTGTTGTAATCTGGTGTGACTTTTTACCATGTGGTATCAGTTAAGTAAATAATATCCAAGTCTGGATATTATTAAGCGGAAGTGCTTAGGATTTTCATCCTTTATGTAAGCGCAAGGGTTTTTGATTTCCTTTTGGCGCACGAGTGTTGTTTGCTATCTACTTTAAGCCTTTCTTTTATAAAACCAGTGCCCGGCCGCGCAAGGTAAAAAAGCGCTTGAAAGACGAGGTTGTGGTGTGGTCCGAAGTACTTATTACAAGGTTTTTGGGACCTTACCCCTTCACCCCAACACGCCCCTTTGCCCAAGGCTCTGCAGAAAACACCCAGTTCAGGTAACTAGACACGGGGCCGTGTTCACTGGACACGCCCCCGTGCCCAGCCTTCTGTTAAATATGATACTGGCGATCTGAACACGGGCCCGTGCCCAGACGCCCAGTAACATAAAAATTTGTTTTTAAACACCCTTTTACACATTCAATCAACCTAAAAACCTATTTTTGGGACACATTGAGGGCAATGTGTAATTTAAGTGGGGGGGGGGGATGCTAAAACCTTGAATTTTGCAAGTCCTAATAACAAGCCTTACGCAAAACTCTATTGGAACCGCTAATCACCCCAAAATTTTTCAAAAACTTTTCATTTTTTTTACTTGTCTTGGTTTAATTTGGGAATAACAAGTTCTAAAAATGTTATATTTTTACAAATTTACAACCGATAACGTCGTGATAAAAAGAACCAACATAAGAAAATTATGAAACGGCATGACAAATCTAGTTAAAATTTGATTATATATACTTGATCACATTATAAACCCATTCCCACAAAAAGTGAGTTTGGAGTCTTTATTGAGCATACAAGCATACATCTTTAAATTAAATGCCCATCTTTCGTTTCTTGTGTGAATAGCCGCTTGGTTTCTTATGACTCTAGAACTTGCCACGACGATACATTCCCGGTCCTTACCAACTTAAACCCAAGTAAGTAAATGATGGAGGCATTAGGACTAACCCATTTTTCTTTCAACACCATTATTTTTCTTTTTCCTTTAACCTACCCAAAATCCCCCTAGTTAACCCATTTGAGCCTAAAACCTTTTCGTTTCTAAACCCGCAAAACAAACACCCTTTACCCACCAAAACCTTTTTTCTTTTAAACCCCTTATTTTAGTAAAAAGCTCGGTTTTCTTGTGACGTTCCTTATAAAAAAATGAAGACTAGCAATAAACAAACAAGTTCCTCAAAGAAACTTTGTTTGAAAGTGTTTAGTTTGAATTAAAGTCACAAAAACAAAAAAATTTACGACGACCGACGCTTTTTGCGCTTTTAGCCCTTTTTACTAACCACTAACCCAAAACCACCTACCTTTAACCCAAGCCTAACCCTTCCCCAAGTACTCTTGATATTTACAAAGGTTTATAGTTAAAAAGGAGGGGGATTGATGACTTGGCAAGCATATGGTAGAAATAAGTTCCATGCCGGTCTCGAGTGTTTCACAAAAATACATCTTCGGCTGAGTGTTGAGTGATCTCCCATGAGGTATGTGAACTTGTATATAAATAGAACTAGGTTAATGCCCGCGTAATACACGGGCTTCAACCAAAACCATATTATTTACTTTGAAATGAAATGTTGTGTACAAATACATACGTTGGAAGAAAAAAACAGAAAACTATTCAAATGCTGGAAAATTTTTACATGCCGCTAAAGCCATGAAAACAATAAAAGATGATAAAAAAGAAAAAAAATAATCTACACACAAGTACAATAACATATGTTTGATGGTTTTAGGAATTAATACGGCTTTTAGCACAAGCGCCTTAGACGCCTCATTGATGAACCTCTCTCCATTGACGATCTTAAGAAATACTTCCACTTTATCAACGATTTGGCTTTGCAGATGTTTGATGAGTGGCCTACACAAAAAGTACTGGTTCTTAGAAAGGCATCGATAGTAAGTCGCCAACAACCATGTACACAGCTATTGCATGACTGATACTTGAATACACCATACATTACAAACAGCATGTATTATTTCTATAGCATATAATATAAATAATCTACGCTAGCAAAAAAAACAGAAAAAAGATTCAATTGGTAAAAAAAAAACTAATAAGGTAATTACCGAATAATAAAAATTATGAAAACCTATAATGGAACAAACAACCCAAGTCGTCAAATTATTCTCCAGCTCCTGTTTTGAACTCCCATTATTATCTTTCAAAATGCCTTGACGATCACAGTTCCAGCCAACAACCTAAGATTACATGGCTACAACAAAAATCACAATTAAAAGTTGAAATTATGGAAGCTAATAGCACGTATGACGATATTATTCATTGCAATTTGAATATGAAATTGATCAAACACATTCTTGCAACTTGTCTTCATTTAAAAGTAACACATTTTCACCAAATACATAAGGCTAAAGGGTGTGGTCATGACCCTCATGACCACCATGATCCTCCACATAGGTGTCATGTCACTCACCTCTAATCCACCATCTAAAACCACTACCCTAAGGGTGTGGTCATGACCCAAACCACAATGCTCTTTATTTTTTAAGTATATTAAAGAAATTTTATAAATATGATTAAAGGTGTTCTTTTTTCTTGACCTTTGTTAATATGATTAAAGAAACTAACTTTATATTTATTTATACTTACATTGAAGAAGTAAGAACAATACCTTCAATAACTCCCAGGAGATGAAAGTCCAGCTTACGCCTGATCACAACATCATACAATATCAATTGTTCTCATCATCGCCAGCCTAACCATTTTGGAGGCCCTAAGTGGAAAAAAAATACAAGGGCCCTTTTCCAAATGCCAATGCTATAAACCGTCCTTTATCCTAACTTGACTAACATGAAGATCGAAGACATAAATCCTGGTTCAAAGAAGCCAGTTTGCAAGAAATCTGAAATCGCATCCATAAAAAAACGAACCACCTTGTTATCATCCATAAATCACCCGTTCGTGCGCCAGAACAACACCCTTTTTTCTAATTATCCAAACCTCTCGGTTGGGTCAACATTGTTGCCCTCCTGCACTACCCACGGACGCAAAATAGAAAAGTTTAGAATAAAATTACCAATTGTTTCACCTCTAAAAGTCCCCAAAGCCCACCCAATTCATTCTCTTGATCACCTAACGTTTTCATAATTCAATATGTACATACTGAATAGATAACATCAAAAAATCAAGCAATACAGATCAAATAGAGGTGGTGGCTCTAAGGTTCTGGTTGTTGGACCTAGCAACGACCACAACCGACGGTCCCGCGAGCCCAGTGGTGGTAGCGATTTGGGTTAATGTTCATGGAAAGTATAAATGGGTCAAATGGTTTAAAAGTCAAGTATTTTTTTGGACGGCTAACAGAATCAATCCCGAGCACTCTCGGGGCACCCACTTGACCAAACGGAGTACTCCAAAAGTAACCCGAGTCCACCACCATATCCGGGTAAAACTCGGTAACCCACCCGCCCGTAGGCACGACGGTGAAATTTCTGACCAAAACCATGATAATGTGGATCATTATTCCAACTCCCTTAGGTGAAAATAATGTGGATCATTATTCCAATAATAGTTACCATGATGGTCAAAGGTCAACCAAAACCATGATCATTATAATAAATTTCTGACCTGAATTATATAAGTTATTTTGACCCGTAATCAACCCAACCCAACCCAAAGAAGGTGCGCAATCATAGAAAGATGTACTTTGACCCAAACCTAAACCCGTCCATTTTGCCACATAAAAAGTTAGAATCTAAATAAACCCATTCATACACACCGTATGTGTTGGAGGTGTATGGTGTGGAAATACTTATCTTAAATACATTTTAGTGCAGGAAATAACATCTGAGACAACCATCTTCATTTGATTTTATAATTCCAATTATAACCAAATCTATGTCCAATTTCCAGGAAAATTTTCACTTTTTTATTGTCAGCAAAGAATTCTTTATTCTCTTAATTAAAGACTCCTTTGACCATAAAAAACACACCTATATGCACCTCTTTTGAACTCCTGTAACTGCCATTCACTATTAGGCTTTCCAATATTCCCATAAAGCCCCTTCCAAACATAAAGCTTTAGACAATCAGGGAATAATCTCATAGACTTCAAAAAATTCATAACATGTTCCTTAACAACATCAAACCATATATTTAGACCCAAAAACCTTCTAAAAAACCGAATTCAACAACATCATTGAAATAGGTAATTGCTATGAAAACTTACAACCATGGATACAGGTCAATATGTATTGTGTAATTGCTTATTTTCATTATTTGAATTTAAAATTTCAATTTTATTGTTTTACATATTCATAGAAACTCCTTTAACATCAAGATCACATTAAGATCATCGTGACTATTATTCAAGTTAACTAAATTCTCACCGTTATAAGTTTTGACCCGTTCTAATCTTAACTAATCACAATTTATAAGTTTTGACCGGTTCTAATCTCATTTGATCAGACTTTCATCTTTGCGATTCTCCAACGCATTTGATCACGTTACGTTTGTGATTCTTTAACCCACATGAACATACATGGCTATGAGTCTTGGCCCACATGATCACATGGGGGTGGGTGTGAGGATGCAAAAACACAAACAGAACTTACCATTAGACATTACAACCAAGGCACCGCCATTTAGTGCACCCGAGTATGATGTAATGTAATAGCGCTTCTCCCATTGCTTCATTATCTATTCTTTAAATAGAGAGATCAAAGCAATCAGTTATATTTTAGATCAAATGATCAAATAGTAAAATCAAAGAGGGGTGGGTCTTATCCCATCCAAGCATGCTGGTTAAAGAACCATGTATTAAACAAAGACCAAAATCCCCTCTAAGAAACTATACACAAATATAGCTAAATTAAGCATAAAGATAACAAAATAATTACACTACAATTTTGTTAAACAGCCATGTATTAATATGTTCTACTTACCTTAGAAACCTTGAAAGCCCTAGTCTCATCCCTGAATTTTGCCCCACATTTTGGATCACAACAAAATCTTGTTGTCGGAAATCTCTCAACTACCTACATGAATAACAAAATCTTGTGATAAACAGAGAATTTATAGGAATTTATAAATAATACTTCAATTTGAAAAACAACTTACTATATGCCACACGAATGAATTTCCATGCTATTCGAAAAGCCTGTGCCTCGTTATTCAATAACGTAGATGAAGGCTATCCACAATCTACACAAAACACGCAAACAGGAAAAAAAAGTCAAAAAAGAACCATAATTATGATCCTAACAGTAGATGATGGAATGGATTTTCTAGTTTAGTTTCCACGCCTATTGGTGAACTTCAATGATTTGTACAATCCCTTTAACCGAGTACTGCAAATATCTACAATAATAAAAAATCCACATTAAAAAGTCACAAATCCTTGAATTGTAAAGAACAGGTTTGATTAAATTAAACAATAAAGAAACTAAGCAATCAAGAATAGCGATTGGAGACTGTTACTAACCTGTTCGAAAATGACTACCAAACTGCAATTAAACCAAATCGGATGAGAAAAATAGACGAAAACTGTTAAATAAAGAAAAAATTGATATACACAATCGACAAAACCAAACAACTTTAAAACATCAATGTTTAAATTACATGAACAGAAAGATAAAAATTAGAAAATCATTACCAAATCCATTACCGGAAAACCTCTGGTTCAAAGCGGAACCAATCTTGATCGACCTACTGGTATCACCGATCCCCAAAATCCATTGTATTGTAATCGAAAGTCTGACTTAAGAATCCATATTCTCAACAAAAAAAAAAGATGGAGAGGAAGATAATTCTAAGATAAACATCAAATCAAATTGGTGAAACAGGTCGATGTAAGATAAAATCACCTTGGAGAGAAAGAGTTGTAAACCCTAAGGACGTTCAGGAAGATGGATCGGCTTAGAATTGCTTCACAATGATGTGTGACTCATCTTTGAGAGGAAGATTTGAAAACCCTAAGCTCCGATGAAGGTTGATCAAATTGTCGTGTTTGCCAGAGAGAGAGAGAGATTAGGGTTTTGAATGAGAAGGAACGATGATTAATGATAGAATGAGAGAGAGAGAGAGAGAGAGAGTATATGAAACGTACCAAAGAAGCTTGTCCAATCCTTGATTTTTAGCTATGCCACATGTGTGCTGATGTGTCAGCTTATTTGGCATTAACCATAGGGTGACAAGTGTCCCCCAATGGTTTTGTTTATTATAGATATAGATTTTAAAAAGGCATGTTATGCTCAAATAAGTAATTTCTCGTATGAAACGTTCTAAATAAATCATAACGAATAAGATTGTAAATAGCATAAAAATAAAACCCAATAAGGATCTTGGATTCCCGACACTCAAGACAAGCCCAAAACTTCTCTTCTACCCATTCCATTTGGGTGTGTAAGCCACATTATAAAGAGTTTTGCTTGAGGACAAGCAAAGATTCAAGTGTGGGGGTATTTGATGTGTGTAAATTGCAACATATAAATTACATCAAATGAGACATAAAACTAACCCTTTTTAGTACCAATGTTAGAAAAAGTATGCTTTTGTCTTCCTTTTGTATTTTCAGGACTAAATGATCGTAATTGAACAAAAGGAACAAATATGCAGCAAAAACTAACATAAATACAAGAAAAGTAATAAACGTGGCATGCCCGACCCCTCGACAACATCTTCCCAAGCAAAAACAAAGAAACAGAAGGCTGACCACGGCCCCGTGCCCAGCGGACACGGGGGCGTGGCCTGGTGCCTGCAGAAAAGACAAAGTTGTAGAAGCTTCTATTCCCAGCACGGGGGGCGTGCCCAGCTCAACACGTGTCTTGGTCTATGCTAAGATTCGCAGAATCTAGCAAATCTTGATAGTACAGATACGCTTCTGCACACGGGTCCGTGCCCAGCGAACACGGGGGCGTGTGCAGCCTAATACAGACAATTGCAATTAATGAAGAAAGAGAAAGAGGATGGACACGTGGCCGTGCCCAATGGACACGTGGCCGTGTGGGGCTTCTGTGCAGGCTATAAATGGGGGTGCTTGGTTCACTTCAAAGGCATCCCTTGGCAAACCACCTCTCTCCCACTTCACCACCACTCCACCACCACTCCACCACCACTACAACACCCACATCCACCACCATCATCCATCATCCATCTTAGAGTGTGTGTAGTAGTCTCGGGATCCAAGATTGATAGTAAGAGTTCTTGACAATCAAATGCCATGTTTGCCTAAGTCTCTTACATCACTTGGTGAAGACAAGCATTTAATGTAATACTTTTGATTTTAATTCTTTTCGCACTTTTTATTTGGTTTTGTGTTAATAACTTTAATAACTAGTTTCTTATGTTGAATGTGAAACTTCATTATCATTTGTCCGTGGTGTCTTGGCGTTATTTTACTGTCTATATAAAATAAAAGATTTTCACCATTCATATCTCTATGGTCTATATAGAGATATGTTGACTACCTGGTCGGGGGTTAAGGGAATGGTTTGGTAAGGTTCTTGCCTTGTTCAATGTATAAATCCTGCAAGGACCTGGGTCAAGCTTACTGGGACCTCCTTCAATACCCACTGGTATTGGATGGTGGGGGTGCGAATAGCTTGATCCCCTCACATGTAAACTACTATTAATACATTAACCCGGCTACTTGGGATTGTATCCCTGCTGACTCAAACCACTTAGCCGAGGGTAACATCACCTTCAAAAGAGGGGCCTACCACATTACGAATTAATAACTTAATTAATTATCTTTCAATATTCCGACCCTTTGGGATTGTATCCTTGCTGACTCAAACCACTGGGTTGAGGGTAACGTCACCTTCAAAAGAGGGATTGTATCCTTGCATACTATTATAACTAAGATAATCTCTTAAAAAGTGTAAAAGTGCGGAAATCATCAAAGGTTACATTAAAGGCGAGTCGGATCCAAGTGATTCATTTTGTCTATCTGTTTTTATTTTATTTTATTTTTCAGTATTTTAGTTTTTATTTTCATGTTTAAAACCTTTTCTAAAAGTTTGGATTTGATTAGCCGTTGAGGATAAACAGGTACTAAAAGCTCTTGTGTCCTTGGACGACCTCGATATCTTACCAACGCTATACTACACTCACGATGGGTGCACTTGCCCATATGTGTGTTTAGTGTTAGTAAAATATCGTGTTTTATAAATTTAAAACTTGACAAAGTGTTAAAAAAGGCTTAAAATATCAATAAAAATATATAACGCTACACACGCATCAAGTTTTTGGCATCGTTGCCGGGGACACAAGGATTTTAAGAAAGTTAAGAATCAACGGCCTAATTGTTTTTCTTATTTTTCTGTTTTTTTAGGATTTTTTCTAGATTTTTCAGCTTCTGCAGACTGCAGCATGGGGCACTGCCCGCTGAACACACCCCCGTACCCAATCTTTGGTACTGACAATCCTGTTTTAAGTCAGACAGTAGCTGAACACGGGGCCGTGCCCACTGAACACGCCCCCGTGCCCAAGCTTCAGATGAAAACAGAACCGTAAGATCCCGACGGTTGGTAATTTCTGACACAAACATTAGTGATACTGATCATTTTTACTTTCACTCCTCTTATGGTACGTGGTGTCAAATATGTGACGGATCTCATGAAGATTTAAAATGTTATTTTTTAAATTACATTCCCCACTATATAAACCCATCGTTTTTCTGTAGTCTTAAGATGGGCGAAAGTAAAAACAATCAATGTCTCTCCCTCGAATGCTCTCAATCGTCCCTTCTAGATGAGATGATTCTCGAAGAATTATTTCAAATGGAAGAACTAATTCTCCAATTGATAAAAGAACTTGAGATGGAAATAACTAATTCATCTCAAGACGACGATCATGGAGAATTATTGAGATCGCATTCTGATTATAACAACACCGTTGCTCCCGAAATCACCTCTAACTCTTGTGAAGACTTGAGCGATAGTCGTCCCTGTGTCGATTGTGCCGTGAAGGACTCCCCATCGGTTTCCGCCGATGCATACATAGACCTATGTGATTCGACATATACCTTCTTTAACGAGAGCCCGGATAAGGGAAATAAAGGTTGGTCTTGCCCACCGGTATTTAGCTTAGGAATCACCCTTTCCGATAACCTCTTGCGTTCTTATCTAAATCTAGGGAAACTTAGGTATCTCAGGCACTTCGGTGTTGTTCCGTCCAGTAAGGAACCACCGTATCCGGATAAATTCCTTAAAATAGGACATAACTTCATAAAAACCTCTAGCCACGGGACCGTGTCCAGGTCAACACGCCCCCGTGTCCACCTAAAGATTCCTGTCTGACTTTAAGTCAGAATACGGACAAAAAGTGTCAGAATCTTGTCTGCACAAGGGGCCGTGTCCAGTCGACATGGGGCCGTGTCCAGCGTGCTGTCGTTTTCTACAAATGCAGCAAGATTCCTGCACTCTTGGACCCATTCCAAAGACAAAAATCTGGTGGGATCTTCACATATACCCTATAAGGTATATTCTATAGAAGGTTCTCAACAACCATCTTGTCTTTTCTACTTTTGTCTATTGCCTTCTTCTTCATTTTCTCTTCACAACCTCCATTAAAACTTGAAATCTCCATGTTTTCAAGCTTTATTGTGATATTTGTTAGGTTTTCATTCAAGGAATCTTGTCAAAAATAAGTTCTACAACATTGTTTTAAGTTATTTCTGCTAAAAAATGCTTCAAAGTCAGAAAAATAATTTAAAGCTCCAAGATTCCTTGTTTCAAAAACATGCAGATAGGTGGCCACGGGGTCGTGCTCAGCGAGCACGGGGCCATGGCCGGAGTACTGTTTCATTAATTTGAAATTTCTTTCGGTTTGTTTTCTTAGAATGTCAAGCAGAAATAGCGGGAAGGGTTAAAAGGTTAAAGGGCTTAAAACCCGGAAACTAAGGTGAACAGCAAAAAGAACGTGAACAGTAATCAGTCACTTCACTGATTGCTTAAATAACTCTCCCACAGCCGCAAAAGCAAAGCATTTGCACAGGGAGTCCTCTTTTATCCGCAGTTCCAAACGCTTCAACCCCTAAAAGGGTAAGTCCCCCACTGCAGTTCCTTTGAGAAACCTCTTTCCCTATAAATGACACTTCATTGAATACATTTCAAACATTCTGGATCAGCTCAGATCTCCTTGGACCTCTGATCTTCCTTCTTGTCTCTCGAGAACTTGTTTTACACAAGTCTCTCTTCTTCATTCCAACACACACAATTTACCTGCTCTTGCATCCAAGGTTGAACATCCTGCAGCCGAGGATCCTAAGTAAATAGCAAACATAACTAGTGAACCTCTTTCCACGTCTTGCAAACGTGGGGGGACCCCGTGACCTGCGTTAGGCAAACTTCAACCCTTGAAGCCTTTTGCCTAACCAGTCCGATCACTACCTCAGGTCTCATTCTCGTTGTAACAACAGACGATAAATCACAACATGTTGGTGATCGACATTTAAAAGGCGAAACAAATTTATGGCCAATCATTGTCATAATCTAAATTGATTTATACTCTAAAACCTCTAAATACAAATAACAGTCTTTTGAAAATCTGCAACAAAAGGAATACAGTCAACATCTTCTTATATAAAGTCTACCAAACCCAAAACTCTATTGAAGAGTAAATCTGTAAAAGCAAAGTCTGTTGAACGAAACAACATCTGCTGATAAATACAGAGACGGTTCAAGCAAAGGTCTGCCAAAGAGAACCTCTGCTATGGACTAACAGATGATGCAGTTCAACAGAGAATGTTTAACAGCAGAGCTTTAACAGACCATGATCAACAGATGATAAGGTCTGTTGAAGCAAAGCCTGCTCAACAGATTCTAACAGTTTTCCTACTAGCCAATTCATTAAAGTAGTACTCAATCACTAAAAATAATATATAACCCTACTACTTGTCCAAAATATGAATATTAACAATAATATAATAATAATAATATTCAAATTGTAGCAATTACATACAAAATCCATAAGTTTAGATGATTCAAAGTGTAGCTAGTACATACCAAACTTTCAAACACAACAGGTTAAAACAAACATAACTAAAAACCACAATTTTAGTCTTCAAAATAAGTTGTTTTTACTTTCCATTCAGACTTAATCCAGAATCCTTTTCAACCTCTGCTGCTGAAAAGTCTTCTGTAACATCACCAACATCCTTGCAACAGATCACAAAACAACTAATGAATATTCATTCAACCTGTTATTATATTGCCAGAAATAAAGGGTATAGTTATGATTTGCAGAAAGTAACAAAAATTACCTTTTCAGTTCCTTACACTTTACATGTTGTATAACAACCATCACATACTCAAGAGCTGTCATTTTAGAGATGAATTCGTTAAACTACAAAGAATAATTATTCTACATAATACATCGAAAAAACCGTAACCCTACATAGAAACAATATTCATTTAACCATATACTAAACACTAATTTATGACTAGTTTTCTAGAATCTATAAAATCAAAACAAAAATTGAATGAACTTGTTGCATAGAAACAATATTCACTAGAAATTTGAAGTTCTATAAACTTGTTGCATTGGTGTGCCATGGTTTAAAGACCAGGGTGGACCATAATTGGAACCTTGAAAATTTGGGAGCCACTGAGCCAACAACCGACCATCGGGTTGGTGTAAGTTTGGAACCAAACCAGTGTTGGTTCAGACCTTGGCTAATACAAACTTACACACACAATACTCTTTGTATATTGATCTTTTAAAGAATTATAAAGGTTACTGAAACAAAGAAAAAACTACTGCTATTTATAATAAAAAATTGAACACATGCTAATAAACAATTACTGCACGTTCACTTCCATCCAACGTCCATTTGCATGAAACTCGGTCAAACTTGACCATTTCACACAAACGTGCAGATTCTAAATTCCGGGTATAATTCCTTTTTCAATATTTGCCTATGCTGAAAGGAACAACCCGGATGACCCATTCGACCATTTGACTCGTGACCCGATAACGCGTCGACTCGTGTGACCCGCAAACAAACCGAATAACCCAACAACCAGGGCTCAAACTTTTGGGGTAGTCATTAAAGTCTAATTTCATACCTAAATGATGTCATTTTGTTTAAATATATGAAAAATATCTGGTTCTAGACTGGACTAGTAACAGAAATTTTTTTTTTTTCAAATTATGGACCTCTGTTCGTTTCTGAGACTAATAATCGAGACCGAACAGGACATATCCCATCCTGATTTATCATTGTCACTTGACCATTACATATGGCCTAGCCAACTTTTAAAAAATAAAACAGAATTACAAAAACAAAGAAGATACAAATACACAGTAAAAAAAGTGGTTCGTGTATACATTTTAAGATATCTTTAATAATACATAAATTAGAAACACCTAATATTTTCTAGTTCTAGCGGAATTCTTGCAGGAATTCATTTGGTATCTGTTTGATTCATTACCCTATCAAATACATATAGCGTATTGGGTCAGTCTCAACATACTCGTTACAAAATTTCTCCTAATATATGCAAAACATGTCTAGTGCACTCATTTTTATATTAAACTTTAATTACAAAGGATACAAAAAGAAAAAAAGTTATTGAGGCAACTCGGTTTTGCACATCAAAAATAAACACATTGTGACAGTAAAGTCTAAAATTGTGACAAAAAGTATGTCTTATTTAAAAAAAAAATCGTAATTTAAAATTGTGTAAAACCGTGACCTTTCCAAGTTTATTACAAATTGTTAAAATATGGTAATATTTGCTTAAAAGCAAATTAAAAAGTCGTAATTTAATATAGCTATTTAAATGTAAATGATTATCTGTTAATTTAATTTAGAGTAAACTGCAATTTTACCCCCTGAAGATATAGCCCATTGGCACTCTTACCCCCTACCACGAATTTTTTGTTGTCTAACCCCCCAACGAATGCGAAACGCTGCAATCTTAACCCCTGGCACCCAACTCTGTCAAGTCAATGTTTGTTTGACTGTTAATAATGTGTGAAAAGTCGTTTTTGCCCCTATCTTATTAAAATTATATAAAAAATCAAGAATCAACCAAATTCATTACCAATATTTACAAATCCATTACATCAAGTTCATCATCATCATCAATTCATTCTTCATTCCAATATTTACAAACCATTCTCAGATTCATACTCTCAAAACAAACAACTCAAATCTACTAGCAAATGAAAAACAAATTGATATGTATCAAAAGCTATTACTAGTAGAAATTAAATTTCTCAAAAACAAGAGACCTTTCATATATGTATAAACCTGTCTCTCTCTAAAACCACCGCCACTATCAACTCCACCAGTCACCACCACCTTCCCCCTTTTGACCACCAACACCGTCAACTGCACCACCAACTCTTTCCCCCTTCTGACCACCGTCGCCGTCAACTCCACCACCAACTCTTACCCCCTTCTGACCACCGCCACCATCAACTCAACCACCAACTCTTACCCCCTTCTGACCACCGCCACCATCAACTCAGCCACCACCTCCTCCCCCTTTCTCACCACCGCCACCATCAACTCAACCACCACCTCCTTCCTATTCCAAACCCTAACCCTAGCCGCCTACAATGGCGAATCTGTACCTGTTCCTATTCCAATGGGCTATATCTCCACGCTGGATAATCAAGTCGAAATCTTAAAATACTGTAGGTCCCTCGGAGGATGAGGTCAACCCTTATCCTTGTTATATCTAACACACTAGCAAGTGCGGAATCCAAGCTAGCATGAAAACCGGAGTTTATATGAGAACACAAGCCACAAAGAGAAAGGTAGACACACGAGATATCAAAGTTTGCTCTTGTATTTCAGTGGACACGGTTACAGCCCTTGACCCAACTGAAAATACGCTCTCAACAAGACTGAGTTCACTCACTTCTCACACACACTTCTCTGTTTTCTATCTCTGAAATGAAGTGAACACATTACATGGGTATATATACCCGTCACAGCTCGTCTGGTCGAAGGATGAGATAGACTGATCGAAAGATCATCTATCGATCTGAAACCTGTCGAAGGATCCACATATACACCTCGAAGGATGATATCCTTCGAGGTCCATCAATCATCCATCGAAGGCTTATCTTTCGAGCTCATCGAAGGATCTAAACAATCCTTTGATGACACATCCTTCGACACAGACACATTACAACCATTGTGCTAACTGTTTGGCCAAGTCAAACCAGGAGGATGGTTGACTTGGTCAAACTTACATCGAACACACATATTAACAAACCTAAGACGTAACTCAGACTAACACAAGACATCGTTTTGTATCATGACAAAATACAGACAAAGTACAGACACAAGTGCACCAACAAACTCCCCCTTGGCTGTAGCTTTGTCTCGATCTTCGTGTCTTCAAGTCTTTGACGTCTTTTCAAGTCTTCAATGTCGGAGGATCTTGAAAGTCTTCACGTCTTGAAAGCAGAAAGTGTACCAACAAACTCCCCGTTTCATGTAGGAAGTGTATTGACAAACTCCCCCTTAACATAAGCTCCCCCTTGAGTTATGCTCGTGAATGTTTTGATCTTTATAACTTGAGATCCTTGAGGTATTGATGATGGTCAGTGGCAACTCGATCATCTTCATCACTTGAGTGCCTTCACGTCGTGTCTTCATTCCGAAGCTTGTCATCGACCATGTTCTCCTTGCCTTTAGAATCTGCACATGCAAGAAATCTAAACGCGTAATGAGAACAACCGCTTGGAATATAGTTAACATAAACAAACGACACGCATATGACCATTATTCAATCAACTACCGTCCGACAGTTTGAAAGTTTAATAAATTTGTCAGTTTTAGTTTCTAACTTTCAAAACTTGCAAATTTCGACAGTTTATGAAGAATCAGTCGTTTTGGTTTTCAATCAGGTTTCAGGTAACGAAGACTCGAGATCCAACATCGTACGATCGAAAATAAAATAGAAATAAAATCTTTTTGGCTTTTATAAAGTTTACATTAAAACACACCTAAAATCTTTTTGGAATTTTTGAATATTTCAAATGTAAAGACAGAATGCAGTAAATAAATATATACAAAGGTGCAGAAACTGAAAGCATTAAATAAATATATACATACATTCTTTTTGTGAGTTTCGAGGGTAAGAGAATCATATCAGTGTACGGTCATGCCAAAACGCTCTTGTTGTTCAATTAGTTAACATTAAGATAAGCATCCTATAAAAATTATCGGTATTGTTGTCCACTTAAGCTCAACTTATCAGATGTAATCATGGCGAGGGGATACGTTAAGGTATGATTTATACTTACCGACCGGTGTTCATCCACATCACGACACATTCCCGTATCAAGGTATGCACGAGGGTTCATCTTACCGGTGAGTATACCGATTATCATCTGTTTGACCGTATATGATGTGAGAAACTCACTTATTTTGATTGAAAACAAGCCCTATGTGATAGAATCACTTATTGATGAGGAACTTGATTTTCATATGCATGAGGGCACAGGAGCAAGTCCGTGAACAGGTCAGTACTTTCGTACAGCAGAGAGACGAACTTGACTCCCGGATAAATGTGATATATTATCACTTATTTTGATGGACATGTGATTGTTGATCACTTATTGAGGTCGAATGCAGTATGTACACGTATGTATGGTATCATGGAAGATCTAGACTTGCGTCCCCGTTATTTTTCGGTAAAAGAAACAACCATGATACCCAGATGATAAGCAGCATAAAGACCGAATATCTCAGAACCTCGGCAATCTCTCAAACGAAATTTCTGTACTAAGACCATATGCCAATGAATGGTTCCCACCTGGTCTTCAGTCCATTTAAGTTTATATCACCCTGCACACTTTAAAATGATTGTGAGCCTACCGATACATCTTATATAGAGCTGCTTATGGTTTTTCATTTTAGGTTTAAAGAGGTTTAGACAGACCACTGATGTACTATCATTTTCTCTTTTGCTCGCCAGGAAACTCATTTTTGTTTTTCTATTGTTTTTGTGTTTTTGAAATTTTTCGATGTTTTTGGATTTTCAAATTTGGATTTACTCCCCCTAAAATCAACAAACTAAGATAAATTTTAAAACACAAAGGTATTTACAAAAATGATTTTCCGATGTTGGTTACTCTTGCTTGACCTTAATGCCGTTTACCAATAATAAATAGTCAAATCTTGATTTGTCAAATGCTTTGGTAAAAAGGTCGGCACGTTGGTCATCAGTGTGGACGTAAGCAACATCGATTAGCCTTTTCTCAAAGCAATCACGTATGAAGTGATACTTAATTTCGATGTGCTTAGTCTTTGAATGCTGCATAGGATTTTTAGTGATCTGTAAGGCAGCAGAATTATCAACGTAAATAGGAGTAGTTAGGAATTCAAAACCGTAGTCGCGCATTTGTTGTTGGATCCACAGGACTTGGGAGCAACAACTTGAGGCAGCAATGTATTCAGCTTCGCATGTTGATGTAGCTACACAGGTCTGCTTCTTGCACTGGCATGTGATTAGGCGATTTCCCAAAAACTGACATCCAGCCGTTGTGGATTTGCCGTCGATTTTGCATCCGCCAAAATCAGAATCACTGAATGCGATCAAGTCAAAGTTATTATCCCTAGGGTACCATAGACCGGTGTCGGGGCAACCCTTCAAATAACGAAAAATCCTTTTTACAGCTGCAAGATGTGAGGCCTTCGGGTTGACTTGATATCTGGCAAGCAGGCACGTTGGGTACATTATATCTGGTCTTGATGCTGTGAGGTACATAAGAGATCCGATCATCGCACGATAGTATGAGGGGCTAACAGCTTCACCCTTCAAGTCCGGAGTAATTCCGTGATTTTGCGGCAATGGGGTACCGATGGGCGTTGCATCAGACATCTGGAACCGGCTCAAGATGTCACCAACATATTTAGTCTGATGGATGAATATCCCAGACTCAGTTTGTTGTACTTGTAGGCCCAAAAAGAAAGTCATTTCCCCCATAGCACTCATCTCGAATTTATCCTGCATAATGCGCTCGAAATTCCCACACAAAACATCATTAGTAGAACCAAATATAATATCATCAACGTATACCTGAACCAGTAGAAGATCTCCATCTTGTTCTTCGATGAAAAGAGTACAATCGATAAGACCTCTGCGAAATCCATTCTCCAGCAGATAATTAGATAAGGTTGCGTACCAAGCTCGCGGTGCTTGATGAAGACCATAGAGAGCTTTGTTGAGCAACCAAACCCGATCGGGATGGATAGGATCTTCAAAACCTGGAGGCTGTTCGACGTACACCTCTTCTTCCACCACACCATGTAAGAATGCACTTTTCACGTCCATCTGGTATACCTTGAAACCTTTGAATGAGGCATAAGCCAGAAAGATCCGAATTGCTTCTAGACGTGCAACAGGTGCATACACTTCGTTGTAGTCGATTCCCTTCTATCTGACGAAAACCTTGAACGACTAGCCTTGCTTTGTTTCGAATAACGATTCCACGTTCATCCTTTTTGCATTTAAACACCCAACGGGTACCAATCTTCTTGTAACCAGCAGGTTTCTCTACGAGTTTCCAGACACCAAGCTTCTGGAATTGTTGCAGCTCTTCCTGCATCGCTTCAACCCATGAGTTATCTTTCAAGGCTTCCTTCCAAGTTCTTGGCTCTTCCTGTGAGACATAACACGCGAAAGACCAATCATTTTGTTGACCAGATTCTCTAATCGCCGCATACAAGCCTGCATTGTTGTTGTTTCGCAACATGTTTCTTGTTTGAACGCCACTTTGTACATTTCCGATGATGTTTTATTGAGGATGGGTATTGTGAATCCTTGTTTCTGGATTATCTTGAACTGGAATGTTTGTACCCAGATTGTTGAGATTGAGATCAACAACCAATTCAATGCCCGGAATTGACGAAGAGGATGATGCAGTAGCTTCAGCTGTTCTAGGGGCGTCCACTGGAGGTGTACCCTCTGAAGTACCATGAACTGCTGTTATTGGAGCTTCTTGATCTGCATCGAGAAATTCATCATCCTCTGAAGATTCGTTCAATTCGGTAGCATCGTGAAAATCCTCATTGTCGAGAGCATTATTGTTCACAGAAGATGGTTCTTGATTGACAATAATTGGACGAACCAACGGTGAATCTGTTGCGTTGTCACTCTCGAAAAACATCCTTGCTGCAGCATTTTCTTCAACTGCTTCAACATTGATCGAATTGAAAAAGTCATCGTACTCAAACATCCAAGGCTGACCAGGATTTCTAACTGGCAAAGTGTGCCTTTGTACTCTGACTTCAGACCATTCCTCGACCCTTTTAGTCTCTAGATTCCAGACTCTTACGTTCGGGGTGGAATACCCAAGAAAGTATCCTTCAATGGCTCTTGCCCCAAACTTTCCATTAGGATCGATTAGTGTACATGGAGCTCCAAACGGTTCAAGATATGACAAATCTGGTTTCCGTTTGTTAATAAGCTCAAAGGAGGTCTTGTTGTGCCTTTTGACTGTAAGGACTCGGTTCAACGTATAACATGCAGAGGCCACAGCTTCAGTCCAGAATGGAATCGGCAATTGTGACTCTACCAACATAGTCCTAGCAGTCTCAATCAATGTGCGGTTCTTACGTTCAGCGACGCCATTCTGTTGAGGAGTATAAGCTGCACTAAATTCGTGAAGAATACCTTTTGAAGTACAAAACTCCGCCATGGCATGATTTTTGAATTCAATACCATTGTCGCTACGTATCCGCCTAACCTTCAACTTATATAGATTCTCAATCTGAATGATCAAGTTTTTGATAATACCGAAGGTTTCACTCTTATGTGCCATGAACGCCACCCAAGAAAATCTTGAATAATCATCAGTTATCACAAGGCAGTATTGATCATTCCTAATACTTTTGTGCTTGACAGGACCGAACAAATCCATGTGCAAACGCTCAAGAGGAACAGCCACCGTGTTGATTTTCTTTGTAGGGTGTCGCTTCTTCGTTTGTTTTCCTTTCTGGCACGAGACACAGACGTCTTGAAGATGGAAGTTTTTAAGAGGAACACCATTCACTAATTCATTTGACACCAAATGATTCATTTTGCGTAAGTGAATGTGACCCATTCGTCTGTGCCAAGAGATTGAGTCCTTTTCTGTGGCTTTGGAAACGAAACAGGTTGCTTGTGCAGACGTTGTGATAGCTTGGCTCATATCAAGGACGTACAAGTCATTTATCCTTGGAGCAGATAAGAGAATCCATTCTTTCGGAATTTTGAAGCCGGGTTTCAGCACATAACATCCATTTGCATCAAAGTGTACTGAGAACTGCTTATCACAAATTTGAGAAACACTAAGAAGATTGTGATCAAGTTGTTGTACAAAGTTTATCTTATCAAAGCTAACAACCCCGTTGGAAATCATTCCTTCACCCGTAATATATCCGCCTTTATCTCCAGCAAAAGCAACATAACCTCCTCTAATAGATTTTACGTGGTAGAGAAGCTTCATGTCGCCTGTCATGTGCCTGGATGCCCCACTATCAACAATCCAATGACTACTGATAGTTCCTCCTGGAACACCCTGCACATGAACTCACATAATTAGTTGGAGATGGGGACCCAAGCCATTGTGGTCTTGGGTCTTCCATTTTCATCAACAACAATAACTTCTATTCTTTGATGATTCATAAATTGTGATGGTCCCTCTGAACTTGTGGTCAATTTAGGTTTCCATGTCTGTTGAGTTTTACCAGTTTGATTGTTTGACAATTTAACTTCATGATTGTTTGAAGTTTTTGAAAATTTTGAGTTTTCTGGCTTAATTGAAACAGATTGTTTTCGAACCAAATCAGTTTTAAGTGCCTTTTCAATCACCTTGACTTGTTGGCGTTTCTGTTTCTTTTCCCTTTCTCTTACAAGTCGGGGATCTTGTTTTACAGAAACAGATCGCTTTTGGTGATTGCGTTCACGGGGATCATCATCCTTTGCTTTCAACTTATGAAGATACGGACAGTTTCGAATTATATGTCCAATTTCACCACATTCAAAACATGATCTTCGTTCAACAAACCCCGAAGTATCATGTGATCGTCTTGTCGATGATGAACTTTGTGATCCCGAGGTACTAGGTTTTGAACTATTTGGTTCACTCCTTTTCATCACTGTTGCTTTCTTGACAAAATCTAAGTTAGATTGATTTTCAAACGTTTCAATTTTGTCCGTTCCCTTAGATTTCACAAAGTTCACATTCTTGTTCTTCTTCTGATTCAGCTTCCTTTGACTTTGAGTCGGTGTTTTACCTCTTGGTTTGGTATGATTTTGCTGCGTTTTCACTGTTGGTAATTTTTGATTGCCATATTGTTTTCGAACTTCGGCCTTTGGGATAGGTGGACACTGTGTTACTGTAACATGTGATCCTGTCTTTCCCAAAAACTTACTTGTCGAATTTTCAAAGACTTTACTGATTAAGGATTTATTAACATTCTTAATAGGAAAATCTTTATCTGAATAAATTTTATTATCACCAACAAGAGTGTACAGCAAATCCACACTCTCCGACTCTTGTGCAGACAAGGACTCGATTACAACAGTCTTAGCGGGTTTTGCAGGAGGATCACACAGAATATGATTCTCAAGAGGTATGTCCTCTTCTTTTATCACTGCATCAGACTTTGCTGAATCAGTATCATCAGATTCATCATCAGAAGAATCAGTATCCTCAATCACAACTGGAGGAACCTGATTCGGTTCAGCAGAAGACACACATGTATCTGCTTAACCACCCGGATGTCCCCTTAAAGACACATACCTAACCATTAATTTTGTGTTTCCGTTATCCTTAACAGAAAGAGCATAATTTAGTTGTTGTCCTAACCAAAATCCCGCATAGTCAAACCATGAGTTAGGGTGACAGTGCTTCAAGGGTATTCACTTCCATAAATTAGGACTAGCCTTGTCACATGAGGATCGAATCGAGGGGTTCTCCCCATGACTGAACTCGTTTGTTTTTTATTTTTGCATTTTTTGCACATACGGTTGGATGTAACAATAGAAAACTAGGGTTGTCAATCGTGTCGGGTTAATGGGTTGGCGGGTTGGTGGATTGAAATGCTCAACCCGAACATGACCCATATTATTATTCGGGTCAAATATATCAACCATAACCCAACCCATATAAATTCAGGTCAACCCGAACCTGACTCATTTAACCGGTATTTTTAAATGAGTCATACAAGTTAACGATTTATAAGCGAGTTGTTGGGTTTTAAGCGGGTTATCGATAACATGTTTAATGATGAGTATGAGTGTGCCAAATAAATAATATAATGTGTCAAAAGTCAACTAACATTATTATGACTAAGACCATGCGTAGTGGTTTGAGCAATAATGCATGCAATCCAAGCTCCCGATCATACCAGGCAAACCATGCTCCGCCGAATGTACCTCGTAGATCTTTTGAAGGTCGTCCCATGTGGGCGTTCTAAGGTCGTTCCGTGTGGGTCGTCCCAGGCAAACCTCTTTTTTTTAATTTCTGGTTCTGGGCGGCGACAATGCTTCACATATCTCACCGCTAGTTGACAAGCACTCGTAACCGCCTCTTGCTCGACCTCCTCATCGGTGGAATCAGCGCCATCCGCAAAAAACTCTTTGCAGTAAAAATTTACCATGGATGAAGAACTAGGGGAATCCATCAATTTTTATAAAATGGTAGTGTTTTTGAGAGAGTTTTGATTAAATTTGAAGGAGTTTATATATATATATACATATATATATATATATATATATATATATACTTATACTGGAGGGTTCAAATGAGAAGAATTTTTTGTAAGAAGAAAAAAGAAGAACTTTCAACCAATAAGAATGCTTCATTTTACTTCATTTAATATTTGTATTTAATTTTAATATAAGGGTATATTGGTAAACTTACATAAATCATTAATTTGTATTCTTCCCCTTTAATAACTAGCTAAATTAAATTTCTAACTCCTTTTCAAAATATATACTTTTTACAAGTTAAAAAAAAAACAACTTAATTTAAAGTGTAGGATAAATTAGTAGTTGTGTAGGATAAATTACGAGTTGTGTAGGATATATTTCGAGGTGTGTAGGATAAATTTCGACTGTGTAGGATAAAATTCTATAATGTGTAGGGTATATGTAGGAAAATTTTGATATGTATAGGTTTTATAGATTATATGTAGAATAATTAATGATTAATTGACTAATTAATTAAAGAGAGAAAAATTAATGATATGAGTTATAAATGAAATAACATTTTACTAATATGCCCTTTCTTCTTTTTCTTCTCACATTAAATTTCTTCTCAAATGAACCTTCCCCTATATATATATATATATATAGGTAAAAGGTTTAAAAAAATAAATAAAAAATCAAAGTAGCCGTTAACTAGCCGTTGCTAGTTTCTGATTGGCCAGTCAACCTCCATCGCAGCTTGATTCAAAGGACGCCAAAACCAAATTTGCCAAAAATAACGCCGAAACACGCCGGGCTGTAGCGGCTTGTCGGCGTTTTCGGGCTTTTTTTCGAATTTTTTTTATAAATCACGCCCATTACGGGCGGTCTAACCATGTAAAAAAGAAATGGAAAAAACAAAAACAAATATATAAAAGTTTTTTTTTTCTAAATAGTTGAATGGGTTAATGGGTCAACATTTTTTTATACGGGTCAACCCAAACCCGACACATTTTTTAAACGGGTCATGTTAGTCGACCCAAACCTGTTTTTTTTCGTGTTGGGTTCAGGTCGGGTTGGTGGGTCATGTCAAGAATTACCGCCTAGAAAACTAATATTCCGTATCTTTCGTCAGTTTGATACTGAATTCTGTTTTGTTAATTCAGTTGACTGTTGCTTCTGAACTGACTGGAAGTGAAAAACTTCATCATTGACTGGAATAAAAGAACTTTGACTGGATGTTGTAGTTGACTTACTTGTACATCATGGCGATTTTGCAGCATTCTTTTCTGAAAACTGCACAACTAAAGTATCAAAACTGATGGAGTTAATCCTCATTTAGTTCACATGTGAAACGGGTCCGATAAGGATGGTTGAAGTCATTGGGTTATCGAGTAAGTCGTTAATAAACAACAAAACAGTAGTTACAGAGTTGGTAACAATATACCTGTGTATGAGTTGCTTCATCCTATTTATTACCAACAAAAACCACTGTTGATAAGTCAGAAGTCATAGAACCAGGTATAAAAGTTTCCGGGTCGGTTTGACTGGTTCGGGTCGGGGTAAGGCAATATCATCACATGGACATAGTTTATGGCCATTTAAGATTTCGTCATGATCATTAAATGGAACCAAGTATCAAACATGGTGAAGTCAAACAAAAACTTATGATCATAATTACATGACAACTTTAAAAAAAATTAGAACTCCAAAAACCGTTGTAAAAAACTAAATACGGTTTTGTAAGATGGCATTACATGTAAGATTCCATTCACTAATTCGTGACAAGAACTTTGATCACATGGAAAGAAGATCTTTTGTAAGTGTTTTAATTAACAATAAGCCATTTGCAACGAAGATTTGGGACAAGTGGAAGCTGGAGGGGCATAATAAACAAGTCTTAAGGTTTGGAACAACCATTGGTGGATCCATGAATTATTTTATGAGGATGCGGATGTTGTGAATTGATATTAACATAACCAATTACTAAACGAATTAGACAATGAGCAGTTGTATATCTTGGTATTAAGGAAAGGATTACATGTTGAAGCTATAGAAATTAATATACTAACAAAATAATAAGGAATTAAGAAGATGATGGGAAAATAGAGATAAATTTGGGATGGGATGAGAACACTCAATTTCTTAACATTTCTTCATAATCTGATCCTTAAATCTCACGAGAATATATAAAGCCACTCTGCCTTCACGTTCCATAGATCCATTCGCTTGTTGGGCCACCTAAACTGGGCTGGTTTGTTGGGCTTGTCTGGGCTCATATCCAGTTTCATAACAACGGATGAGGGGTTCAACCATATTTTCAAGAAGTGCCATCGGGTTTTTTTGTCTAAAAAATACACTAACTTTTTTTTTTCAAGGGGTGCGCCTGCCCGCCCACCCGCCCACCCACCGACCCACCCATCAACATAGGTCCGCCGCCCCTGGGAAAAACACATTAATACACACTATGCCATAAAGTATAATATGTAGGCGAGTAGGTTGAACGAATATGAATATGGAAACAATGGATCACATTATGTCGTTAAGTATTCCACGTTTTCATTACCACCGCAAATAACCGAAAGTATTTAGGGTTAAAGATTGTAAAATGATAAAATCACACTAAGTTGCTTATTGATAATACAATGATATTCTATCGTTTTAAAGACCTCAATAGGTATCTTCATTATCAAACATGTTTTTTATAAGATTTTGTATAGTAATTTTAACTAGCATGGAACCCCGTGTTACACACGGGTTGCATAAAATACCTCGTATATTGGACGAGTTAAATGAATATAATGAAATTGATTAACACATATGGTCATCAAGATATGTATTTAATGATAAATTCGATGTACTAATTACTTATTTAAATTTTAATTTGTTTTTTTTTATATATCATTAGGTTAGAAACATGTGTATTACATGTGGTAGAACCAATGGAAATTAATAAGCGGAAAAAATAAAATAAATTATAAATATATAAGAGAGATCCATGAAGTTTGTGATTTAATATTAAATAATAATAGTATTAAAAAAAATAATTTAACTAAGGCTAATTTTAATGAGAATACAAATTTATATATTTTCCTGGTTCTACAAAGAAAAATAAAAAGAAAAATTCTTTTTCTCCTACGGAGAATTAGAAAAGACAAATTATATATTATTATTAATTCAAAGTTTTATAAAAAAATTATTATCCTTATCTTAATTATATTTAGTTAACCTATTGTTTAATAGGAAAAAAGAATTGAAAAATAAGATAATGAGATTATTAATTCAAAGTTTGATAAAAATCATTATTCTTATCTCAATTATATTCAGTTAAACTATTGTTTAATAGGAAAAAGAAATTGAAAAATAAGATAAGAAGACACCAGAGATTGACATGTGTCAAAAAAGATTTTCATTTATTATTACTAGCGGTACACCCGTCCGATGGACGAGGGTACATCGTAAACATTGAATGTAAGGCAACCTACGTTTATATGTAAAATTTGATGTGAAATTATTTAATGAATTCACGTTCGCATTACACTTAAGAATACATTAATAACGTTTATATGTAAATCTAACGGAAGTACGAAAAAGCCCCTACGGACTCTGTCATTCCCAACTTGTCAACTAATTAAGTTTAGACACAAGAGAAGCATAACGAACCCACAAAACATGTTTACTAACACAAATATTCTTTGTTTATAAATCTAGTCCAAGCCCAAACCTTGTTTATTAAATGTGATCCAAGCCCAAAACCTGTTTATTAAATCTGGTCCAAGCCCAAGCCCATATGTTGAAAACTAAATATTTAATCAGTCGCATTGGATTTTTTTAAAAATCATCTCCGATTGAAGATCAACGTCAAAAGAAACCCTTACACCAGTTCTATCGATTCAGAGGGAAGAATTGTTGATTCTAGAAAACGAACGGAGATCAATCGATACCGGATAATCATCGCCGAATCCACGACAGTATTCTCTTCACCTTCAATTTCATCTTTTACTAATTTAGTATATTTGGTTTCTTTGATCGAAAATTTCTTATCATTTGGCTTTCTTTTGACGTTGTATGAGTCAATCTTGTTCATTATTTACATGTAAATTCTAAAGATTTTGTCTATTTATGATACTTAATCGGAAGATTATAACTGTTCTTGACATTAACGTTGTTTGGGTATAGGTTTTAAACCTGTTTTGTTGATGGAATTTGTAGGTCCGGCTAGGGGAGGATCTAGTCGCCTAACCTTGTGTACAAACCAACCCGGTTGTGCGGAATCCAACCGGGAAAGCAAACCGAGATAGAACACGCAAATACACGACACACAATATTCACCGATTAACACCTCTGTATTAATACGTATGAAAGGTTCAGTTACAAAGCAATGCTTACAAATGTATTTTGCAAACTCTCTCAAAGCTCTCGTGTGTGTGTGTTCTCTGTTCTTGTCTAGCTTCACTCCTGTGATATGCTCTGTTTATATAGTGCCAGCATCAACGAAACAGAACAGGAGTCGACGAATCAAGACTGTTGTCGACGAAACACATTACAATTCATCAAAGTCGAGGAAACAAAGTGTGTTTCGTCGACCCACATGTAGTCCAGTAGGGGTTCGGCCCAGGTGCAAGGATTCAGCCCAAGATGCATTGATTCGGCCCACTAATTATGATTGGTCCAATCATAATTAACATACACAACAACAGCGTACACCAATTCCCAACTTCAGATTTGTAAAACATTAGTCAACAAGTGACATCATCATGACATCATCATGATGATGTCATGATGATGTGGCGACGGGAACCGGTTCGCGGCACTTCGTGCTTCGCGTGTCGAACTCTGGAGCGCACGACGGAGGAATGTCGTGACGTCGGGCTTGAGCCGAACCTAACCGGGTCGAACCGAACCAAGTCGAACCGAGCCGAGTCACGTCCACAAAATATGTATCAACAAACTCCCCCTTGGACGCTACTCACGAGATTCGCGCGTGAAAGCAGAAAGTGTATCAACAAACTCCCCGTTTCATGTAGGAAGTGTGTTGACAAACTCCCCCTTAACATAAGCTCCCCCTTGAGTTATGCTCGTGAATGTCTTAATCTTTACAACTTGAGATCCTTGTGGTGTTGATGATGGCCAGCGGCAACTCGATCATCTTCATCATTTGAGTTCCTTCACGTTGTGTCTTCATTCCGAGGCTTGTCATCGACCATGTTCTCCTTGCCTTTAGAATCTGCACATGCAAGAAATCTAAACGCGTAATGAGAACAACTGCTTGGAATATCATAAGCAAACGACACACATGTGACCATTGTTCAATCAATCACCGTCCGACAGTTTGAAAGTTTAACAAATTTATCAATGTTAGGTTTTTAACTTTCAAAACTTGCAAATTTCGACCGTTTATGAAGATTTAGTCGATTTGGTTTTCGTTCAGGTTTCAGGTGTCGAAGACTTGAGATCCAACATCGTACAATCGAAAATAAGATAGAAATAAAATCTTTTTGGCTTTTAGAAAGTTTATATTAAAACACACCTAAAATCTTTTTGGTATTTTTGAATATTTCAAAAGTAAAGACAGAAAGTAGTAAATAAATATATACAGAGATGCAGAAATTGAAAGCAGTAAATAAATATTTACAGACATTCTTTTTGTGAGTTTCGAGGGTAAGAGAATCATATCAGTGTACGGTCATGCCAAAACGCTCTTGTTGTTCAATTAGTTAACATTAAGATAAGCATCCTATAACGATTATCGGTATTGTTGTCCACTTAAGCTCAACTTATCAGATGTAATCATGGCGAGGGGATACGTTAAGGTATGATTTATACTTACCGACCGGTGTTCATCCACATCACGACACATTCCCGTATCAAGGTATGCACGAGGGTTCATCTTACCGGTGAGTATACCGATTATCATCTGTTTGACCGTATATGATGTGAGAAACTCACTTATTTGATTGAAAACAAGCCCTATGTGATAGAATCACTTATTGATGAGGAACTTGATTTTCGATGCATGAGGGCACAGGAGCAAGTCCGTGAACAGGTCAGTACTTTCGTACAGCAAAGAGACGAACTTGACTCCCGAAAAAATGTGATATATTATCACTTATTTTGATGGACATGTGATTGTTGATCACTTATTGAGGTCGAATGCAGTATGTACACGTATGTATGGTATCATGGAAGATCTAGACTTGCGTCCCCGTTATTTTTCGGAAAAAGATACAACCATGATACCCAGATGATAAGCAGCATAAAGACCGAATATCTCAGAAACTCGGCAATCTCTCAAACGAAATTTCGGTACTAAGACCATATGCCAATGAATGGTTCCCACCTGGTCTTCAGTCGATTTAAGTTTATATCACCCTGCACACTTTAAAATGATTGTGAGCCTACCGATACATCTTATATAGAGCTGCTTATCATTTTTCATTTAAGGTTTAGAGAGGTTTAGACAGACCACTGATGTACTATCATTTTCTCTTTTGCTCGCCAGGAAACTCATTTTTGATTTTCTATTGCTTTTGTGTTTTTGAAATTTTTCGATGTTTTTGGATTTTCAAATTTGGATTTACTCCCCCTAAAATCAATAAACTAAGATAAATTTAAAACACAAAGGTATTTACAAAAATGATTTTTCGATGTTGGTTTTACTCTTGCTTGACCTTAATGCCGTTTACCAATAATAAATAGTCAAATCTTGATTTGTCAAATGCTTTGGTAAAAAGGTCGGCACGTTGGTCATCGGTGTGGACCATGACAACATTGATGAGTTTCATAGTGAAACAATCACGTGTGAGGTGATATTCGAGATCAACGTGTCAGGTCAAGGAGTGCTATACGAGATGATAATAATTCATAAAGCAGCTTAAATATCGACAAGTATAGGAGAGATTGGAAATTTAAAACTGTATCCTGCAACTGTTTCATGCATTGCAAGGAATCTGAGTGCTCTCCCAAACTGGATATCCACCCGTGTGGATTTCTAGGTCGATTTTTGTAGCTACTGAGAAATCTCTTCACAACAACAAGATCATAGACCTCTGGGTCCGGCTGGTCTCTTACACATTGCACCAGCGAAGGTCTTTATCTTTCTCTTTTTCTTTGAGAGGTAGTGTGCGGTTGTTCAATCCACGCCAAGGCATCCGCACACCCGGTTGGTTTGTTCAACAAACACATTTTCTTCAATCACACCGTAGAGAAAAGTACCCTACACGTTCATCTTGTTGACTTTGAACTTCTTGTGGAAGCAAAATCCATGAACCTTAAAAAGGCTTCAGACGTGCTGCAGGCGCGTACTTTTCATTTGAATCTTTCCTGAGGACCCGATCAAAAACCATAACAACCAAACTCTGGAATGATCTTCATTTTTTTTCGAGGTGGTCAAATTCTTTCGCCATCATTCTTGCATCAGACATTTTTGTCTTCTTTCTCTTTTCTTTTCTCTCCATCAATGGCAACAATATTCTCCTAAATTTAACAATATTTCGGAGCCTTATGTCGCCAATCTTGTGCATGGACGCTCCACTATCAACAATCCTAAGACTATCAATAGTTCGACCTGGAACATCCTCACACTCATTCAGAGATTAGTTGGAGAGGGGGACCCAAGCCTTCACAGACTTGGGTCGTCCGTCATCATCGAGAATTGTAACATCCATTTCCCGATGATTCGGAATTGATGTAGCTCCCCCTGAAACAGTTACTGGTTTTGGTTTCCAAATCTGTTTTTGTTTTTCATTTTTAACTTCTAACTTAACAGATTGCGTTTGGACAACCTCTGGTTTTAAAACCTTTTCAACTTCTTGTCGTTGTTTCTTTTTCTGTTTCATTTCCCGTTGTTTAACAAGACGAGGGTCCTGTCTTGGTGAAACAGGTCTTTTATGGTAACTGTTACCATGGGGGGCATCAACCTTTGCCTTTCCTTTCGTGAAATATGGACAATTTCTGACAATGTGCCCATACTCATAGCATTCAAAGCATGATCTCCGCTCAACAAACCTCGGAGTATCATAACTGTAATAGCTGGATGCTGAACTTCGTGATCTTGAGGTACTTGGTCCTACATCACAACCGTTTGTTTGTTGTGTATAGTTGTTTTGACTGTTTCTTTTCAAAATTTTACTTTGTTTAACAGAATCGTTGTTGGATTTGTTTTCGAAAGTATCAATTTTATCAGTCCCTCTTGATTTCACGAAGTTTATCTTCCGAACCTTTTTCTTGTTTTCGCCATGTTTGCCTTTTCCATTCTCTTGGGCGGCATGATTTTGTTCACGGGGATCATCAACCTTTGCTTTCAACTTATGAAGATATGGACAATTTCGAATTATATTTCCAATTGTACCACATTCAAAACATGATCTTCGTTCAACAATCCCCGAAGCATCATGTGATCGTCTTGCCGAAGATGATGAACTTTGTGATCCCGAGGTACTAGGTTTTGAACAGTTTGGATCATTTCTTTTCAACACTGTTGCTTGTTTAACAAAATCTAAGTTAGATTTGTTCTCAAAAGTTTCGATTTTGTCCGTTCCCTTAGATTTTACAAAGTTCACATTCTTGTTTTTCTTTTGATTCGGCTTCCTTTGAGTTTGAGTCGATGATTTTCCTTTGAGTTTGGTATGATTTTGCTGTTTTTGCACCGTTGGTAACTTCTGATTGCCGTATTGTTTTTGAACTTCGGCCTTTGGAATAGGAGGGCACTGTGTTACAGTAACATGTGATCCTGTCTTTCCCAAAAACTTACTTGTCGAATTTTCAAAGACTTTACTTATTAAAGATTGATTAACATTCTTAATAGGAAAATCTTTGTCGGAGTAAATCTTATCATCACCAACAAGAGTGTACAGCAAATCCACACTTTCAGACTCTTTTGCAGACGAGGACTCGATTGCAACAATCTTAGCGGGTTTTGCAGGAGGATCACATAGAATATGATTCTCAAGAGGTATGTCCTCTTCTTTGATTGCCGCATCAGACTTTGTTGGGTTAGTATCATCGGATTCATCATCAGAAGAATCAGCATCCTCAATCACAACTGGAGGATCCTGATTCTGTTCAGCAGAAGATACACATGTATCCGCTGACACATCCGATACTGATGATACTTCCTTCTTGTATCCGAGTCCTGTTGCAAATTCCTCAACGTCTAAAGGAACAGATGGCTCAAAGAAAGTTGTATCTTCCTCGTCAGGCATGGCATCATAATTGTGTCTCACAGGTGGTGGACATTTCTTGTAACCTATGCATGTGACATCCCGTTTCTCTTTCTGAACGTCAATGATGTGACCCAACACATAGCTAGAGCTCAAATAACTGTCTAGCTTAAGCTGGATCGCCTTACTTTCAGTTTTAACACAAGCCATCTCTTTTTGCATTATCTCAAGCCTACTGATGTAAAGGTTTATTTCCGTTTATTTTCTTGAAACCATTTTTGTAAGTTCGGTTTTATCTTTTCTTAAAGTTTCAATCATCGTTTTAAATTCCTTTTCATGGTTTTCATAAAACATGTTGGCTTCTGTGCACTTAGAAAGATCCACGGTCAACTTTTGGTTGTGAATGAATGTCACATCATACTTGTCTTGCAAAGCCTCGTGTTTGCTTTGCAACTCACACCACTTAGCATTCAACGAAACATGTTTGTCTTGCAAGTCAAACAATTCAGCTTTTAAAGCATCATGTTTGCCTTGCAACTCAGACATATTTGCATCTAATCCAACACACCTATCACATCTATCACAACTATCAAATTTTGATTCATCGACACGTACCTGACTGGAATCACTTTCAGATGTTGACCTTTCTGCATCAGAATCAACAACCTCCCTTGATGATTCACATTCAGATCCATCCTCGCTTGAACTTGAACTTGAGGTTGTAACATCTTCAACTGAAGTTGAAACGTCTTCAACTGAACTACTGTGATGTTCAGAACTGTCATCGTTTCGCGATGATTCACCATTGCTGGCATCTTTGACAATTTCAGCATACAACGCCGTTTTTGTCTGACTACAGTTCCTTGTATCAAGAGATGATGGTGCTACCGTAGAAGAATGGCACTGTGAGGCAACTGGTGGCAGTGGATTTCCATACAAGTCTGTGGTCGGAGCTGGCTTTACAGGAACTTGTATCGGAGTGCCATACAAATTCGTGCTTGTGACAAACCCCGTTTGAAGTGGAGCGTGTGAAGCAGGTCTTGCATAAGTGCTAGGATTTCCATAATACATATCCGTAAGTAAATCCGTGCTTCTGTACTTTCCGCTATCCGGAGACGGAGTACCCCACCAACTTGGATTCATAATTGATCATGAAAAAAATGAATACTTGAAAATCACACCTCAAACAAACAGTTAAACACCTTCTTCAAACCTTCTGTTTAAAATTACAAGTGTTTCGACGAAACCAAAATTCCACGAAACAGACTTAGACTTTGTAACTTTAATCTTGACGAAACAAATTTTAATTTATAGGGTGACGAAACAGATTTTAATTGCTTTTTGGGCTCCTAGGCGAAACAGGTTTGTCAAGTTGGGTTTTATAATTGACGAAACACTTTTGGGCTTATTAACTTGACGAAACAAATGAGGAAATTTGGGCCCAAGTGTTCGGCGAAACAAGGTGATATATGGGCCCAAATGTTGACGAAAGAGACTTTTGTTTTGGGCTTCCTGGGTCGACGAAATCAATCTTGAAGCCCAATACAATATGACGAAACAGAAATCTTTATTCTTGGCGAAACAAAACTTGTTTCGTTGAGATCTCATTCAGATAAGACAAGTAGGTGATGGCAGGTAAACTTTTTCAAAACTTTATCTCTTATACTGACACACAAGTATGCTTTCGGCTTCAAATCATACTCTTTTCACCAAACAGGTATGGATTCTAGTATTTTAATCTTATAACACTTTCCAACACACAACACCTTTCACAATCACTTTTCAAAGATCAAAAAGTACCAAACTTTGAAGAACACTTGAATATGTCAAGAACACAGCCCATATATATGAGTTTTCCGGTAAAACCACAAACTTCCGAAACGCGGTTTAGCTCGAAACATCACTAAAAACCAACTTTTAACATGTGATAATGAAAAATAACAAGGTTTTTATAAGAACTTCCAGCAAAACAACAAGATTAAACCCGATTTTAACAAGTTTTTCCAGAAAATATGAACTTTTTAAAACCCGAAAAACAAACAAGAACACCTCGGTTTTAACAAGGAGAAGAGCCAAGGCTCTGATACCACTTGTAGGTCTGGCTAGGGGAGGATCTAGTCGCCTAATCCTTGTGTACAAACCAACCGGTTGTGCGGAATCCAACCGGGAAAGCAAACCGAGATAGAACACGCAAATACACGACACACAATATTCACCGATTAACACCTCTGTATTAATACGTATGAAAGGTTCAGTTACAAAGCAATGTTTACAAATGTATTTTGCAAACTCTCTCAAAGCTCTCGTGTGTGTGTTCTCTGTTCTTGTCTAGCTTCACTCCTGTGATATGCTCTGTTTATATAGTGCCAGCATCAACGAAACAGAACAGGAGTCGACGAATCAAGACTGTTGTCGACGAAACACATTACAATTCATCAAAGTCGACGAAACAAAGTGTGTTTCGTCGACCCACATGTAGTCCAGTAGGGGTTCGGCCCAGGTGCAAGGATTCAGCCCAAGATGCATTGATTCGGCCCACTAATTATGACTGGTCCAATCATAATTAACATGCACAACAACAGCGTACACCAATTCCCAACTTCAGATTTGTAAAACATTAGTCAACAAGTGACATCATCATGACATCATGATGATGATGTCATGATGATGTGGCGACGGGAACCGGTTCGCGGCACTTCGTGCTTCGCGTGTCGAACTCTGGAGCGCACGACGGAGGAATGTCGTGACGTCGGGCTTGACCCGAACCTAACCTGGTCGAACCGAACCAAGTCGAACCGAGCCCAGTCACGTCCACAAAATATGTATCAACAGAATTTAGATTTTTAGTGTTTAACAAATTTAGATTGTAGTATATGTATGTAATATTTGATAAATTAGGGCTATGTTAAAAATGACTGTTTATAAGTGTTTGTATAAAGATTTTGTAAGATTATGATGTTTAGTATAGTTTCAGTTGGTGTTCTTGATATTGAAAAAGATTAGATATATAATTTTAGTCTTCCACAGATTTCCTTATAATATTTTGGGTGTTTCACATGTTATGTATGTTCATATCTTGATTACTTATGTTCCAAGAATTATTGATCAGTTTTGGTCTTTCACATTCTTGTTCATCATATTAAATGTTACTCCAATTGTCTTAACGAATTATTAAATGTTACTCCAATTGCCACCAGTTTCTTGTCAAGCAACCGAGTGAGCTCGTATGGAAAACTTTTAGTATCATTAGACTTCACTTGGTGCTCTCTTATGTCACTTGCACTTGAACCAACAATCTTGATAACATCTTTATCAAACATTACAAACGTCACACTACCGGTTTCATCTTGAACCCTCACATGAACCTTGAACCTGAAATATATATACCATGTTTTAAAAAGTTAGAAAATCTACATTCTAAAAAGTGTATACAGCTGAAAAACCATAAATAATTGGAACATCAACGTAATCTTACTTTATGGTTATGGATGTACATTCTTCTTCACACTTGGGACAGACCAAAGACGTGGGCGCCAGGTTCATCACCGACTCCGAAATAGTTTGAGCATATTGCAAATACTTAGTTTTAGTCAGCACCTTCTTAAAACACTTTCGGCAAACAGGATAAAACCAACCATAGTTTTCTTGAACAATCTTGATGGTTGCAACTACGACACATGACATTGCCTATGATAGCAAATAAATTCAACTGTATTATTCAACATGCAAATAAATTCAACTGTATTATTCAAGATGTATATATATATATATAGACAAACACTGCAAAAGTGTACATATATAGATTAATATATATATATATAAATATATATATTATAAATAAAATCTCAAATTTTGCAAAAAGTGTATAAATGTATGTGAATTATTCAAACCGATTCGATCTCCATAATGTCGTCAACTTTCTTCTTCGGGAAATCTATGAGAAATTCTTGCCGGACAGGAAAAACAGTTTGAGATGACAGTATCGATTGAGAAGAAGAACCACCAGCTTGGACTTGTTGTACCAAAAGGCTATAAAATTAATTGTACAATGAATAAGAACATCACATAACAATAAATAGTATAATAATAATAATATTCTGAAAGTATTCAAACACATGAATTGAATAAATACCTCTTCCTGAGCTGTCTAACTTCATCAATTTCTGGATTAAAAAAGATACGTGTTCCAAACTTATCATTCTGAACAGTGTATTTTCCTAAACAAATCGAATACAGATAACCATCAATTAATTAGACTACAATAATAAAACAATCAATTATATTGACGAAATTACCCTGCCATTCATTAATCTTTGCATGCTGCATGATAGCCATCACATTATCATTCGTTTTTTTTATCCAAGAAATCTTTAAACTGTTGGGCGTATTCATTCCACACTGTACAACGCACTATATTGCCACTGCATAAGAAAAAAAAAGGGTGTAAACATAGCTTCAACAGCAATTAATATCCCAAATATTACATAGTTTTAATATACCAAATTTTGTAATAAATGAGAGAACCCTAACAGCAATTAATATAAATACAAATCATTTTTAATAAATGCAAATCATTTAAATACCAATTCTCTTACAAATCTCAAAAATAGACAAATAAATACAAATGATTTTCTGATTGTTGTAACTATATTGCAAAGAAGACAAATAAATACAAATCATTTTCAATAAATGCAAATCATTTAAATCCAAATAACACAAATAATTTCGGATGAATGAACCTACATGTAGATAAATAATACCAATGAAATTAAAAATGCATATGATCTTACAGAACATATATCATTTTTAATAAATACAAATCATTTTTAATAAATGCAAATCATTTAAATACCAATTCTCTTACAAATCTCAAAAATAGACAAATAAATACAAATGATTTTCTGATTGTTGTAACTATATTGCAAAGAAGACAAATAAATACGAATCATTTTCAATAAATGCAAATCATTTAAATCCAAATAACACAAATAATTTCGGATGAATGAACCTACATGTAGATAAATAATACCAATGAAATGAAAAATGCATACGATCTTACAGAACATATATCATTTTTAATAAATAAAAATCATTTTTAATAAATGCAAATCATTTAAATACCAATTCTCTTACAAATCTCAAAAATAGACAAATGAATACAAATGATTTTCTAATTGTTGTAACTATATTGCAAAGAAGACAAATAAATACAAATCATTTTCAATAAATGCAAATCATTTAAATCTAAATAACACAAATAATTTCGGATGAATGAACCTACATGTAGATAAATAATACCAATGAAATAAAAAATGCATATGATCTTACAGAACATATATCTAATAAGGCATACGAAGAACAAAACTTAACAAACAATATTCATGGTGAACAAAGTTAAGAAACGAACTGAACTTCTTGAAAAATATATACATTATCACACAAATACTTTCACATATGTTTATATCACATGAAAATACTTACTCCACGTCTTGGAGTTCAAAGTTCATCCTTTTTCTTTCTTTAGGAGGTTTCCCATATATGTCCATATCACTACACGAAACGACAGTACCTGCAACATCTGCAATAAAATAAGGACAATCACTTACATATGATTTACATGCTCAAAAATAATAACGAAACGTTAAAAGAACTGCAACTAAACAAAATACATACCAACAGTCAAAAGGTCTTGGCATTCTCCTTTGTCAATAAGTGAATGTGAGATCAGCTTAAAACCGTATTCAACACCTTCCCAACCAACAGCAGCTCTAACAGTTGTACAACGATAAAAGTTAATCTTATAAGCATGATTCACAACTTTGTATGGGTCCAGGTTTTCACCAACACCAAAGCTGGACAAAACAACAACCGAATCTTCCTGAAGAAGGGAGTCAAAAAAGGTATCAAAGGGCCCTTGATACCAGCCTGAATCTTACAACCCTCAAATGTAAGAAAAAACCCTAACATCAAAATACATTAGAAACTTAAAAACCCTAATGAAGGATATATCCAAACCCTAAATCGTACCACTGAATCTTACAAAAGTGATTTGCAGCATGAATCTTTCAACGGAATCGCACAACCCAGAATACATTAGGAAACCCTAACTCGAACCACTAAATCTTACAACCGAATCTTAAATAAGTATATATCCAACAAGAACAGATCCATCCGAAACATCAAGGATGATTTTCAAAAACCATAATATCATAATGTATCCAAACCCTAACTCAAACCACTGAATCTTACAAAGATGGTTTGCAGCCTAACTCGAACAACAGAACAATACTCATAAAAAAGAAACTTAAATAAGTATATACCTTCTCATCCAACAAGTTCAAATCCATCTGAAACAATTGCATCCATTTTCTGATAATTCGAACTTTTACATTCCACATATCTTTCGACGGATTGAGATCATCAATGAAACTTAGAGAAAGAGACGATCCTCCAACTTCAGACATGTGGAATGTAAAAGTTCGTCTGAAGTTGGAGGATCGTCTCTTTCTCTAAGTTTCATTGATGATCTCAATCCGTCGAAAGATTGGTGATTGGTGATCATCAATGAAACCGATTTTGACATCGCAGTGTAGATTGGTGATGAAGAACTGAAGAGAAAAAAAAAAGAAATCAAAGAAGAAGAAGAGACGCCAATGTGTGTGTGAGAGAATCAGGGTTATGTGAGATATATGACATTTGAGAGATTTGAGAGGAAATATGATGATGGTCTTCAGAGACAATTAATGCAAATACCACTTCCCCATGTAATTCAAAATTCCCCCCATATCTCTAAAACACAATAATATATTTTATATATTATTTGTTAATATTTGTTAATATATATTAATAATTTAATTGTTATTTATGACATTAGCATATCCTACGTGGCATGCCTAGATGGCTGACAAGTATGCAAACTTACATTAGCTCTACTTCTCCTTTAATATATAGTAAGATAGAAAGATTGGGGAATGATCCACTAAAAAGTGGATTTTCCCTAAGTAGCCTAACAAGAATTGTGATGATGACATGTGGCACTCTTAATAAGTAGGAATGAATGGCATTTTGGTCCTTATAAATAGGAGTGAAAATGACAGGTGGCACCCGTTTTGTTTTTTAAAAATACATCAAAAAATCTAGTACAAAAAAATATAGCACAAAAAATCCAATACAAAAAAATGTAGTACAAAAAAATATAGCACAAAAAAATATATTACAAAAAAATATAGCATGAAAAAATTCAGAAAAAAATGTAGTACAAAAATATCCGGCAAAAAAAAATGAGAAAAAATTTAAGACAAAAAAATCTACACAAAAAATTTAGCACAAAAATATAGTACAAGAATACAGAACAAAAAAATGTTATACAACATAGAAATACAACACATTTTAGTGGGTTTTTTTAGTCTTTATTTTTTATATAGCAATATGGTACTAAAAAAATAAAGATAAAAATAAGCTCGATACGGTGAAATTTTTATGAATAAATAATGTCGTATAAAAAAGTTATGAACGTTTAAAAAATGGGGGTAGAATATGCATGTGCCTTGCATGTGGAGAGAGAAAGTCCATAAATAGGATTTTCCCAAGATACCCTTGCACTCCCCCTTTCTCCTACACCTTTAATCTGAACCATTGATTTGAAAAATGAATGATTGAGATTCCTTCTCATCCTACTTAGCCAAAATAAACTTTTTATTTGATCTTAACCCTAGAAAGATATATGAGTGATATAATTAAGAAACATTTAAATAGTGTGTGGTCATAACTCTGGTGATCACCATGACCCTCCACATAGGCGTCATGTCACTCACCTCTAATCCACTATCCAAAACCAATATGGTCATGACTCCAACACTATATTCTTTGTTATTAAATATACTTTTGTCTAAAAAATTTCAAATGTGAGGGCCGTGGTAATCGTGGTTCAATCCACGCTAACCACCATCAATCATGGAGAGGGGTAGCCTTCCATTCATGTTCCTACGTGTCAAATCGTGTTATAACCATGACCCCAATACCCTTCAACCTTAGTGAAACAAGTTTGATCAGGAAAATATAATTATAGACTGCATTTACAATTAAAATTATTAAACCCGTGACAATCCCATAATTAAAACTATCCAGCCATCCAGCTCACTCTAGTATATTAAAATCAAGCAATTAATACCAGATAATTAAAAAAAAGTTTTCTAAAGATATTTGTCCGGTAATTGACCCCCCTTTACCCTATAATTGAGTCGGTGTTGCATACGAGTTGAAGAGGTAACCGGTAATTAGGCATGATGCAGTATCTTTGGGTCATTTTATTGTAATTTGAAAATCATTTATTATTCTATGATAAATTTTGTTATTTTTTGTAGACAATGAATAATCATTTCAAAAATAAGTAAAAATGTTCATGTTCTTATTATTAATGCTTAATATTTAAGAATAAAAGTTATTTCTTGTAGGTAATGAATAATCATTTCAAAAATAAGTAAAAAATTAATGTTCTTATTATTGATGCTTAATATTTAAGAACAAAATTAATAATTTCTAAATCAATATATAACAAACATTTTTTTTATCTCAGGGATTATTTTCCATTCTTAATTTCATTGATCAAGAGAGACTTGCTTCATACTTTCTTCTCAATTTTAGTCTTGTGCTCTCATTTTTTACATATCAATTATCATGAATACTATACTGACTTCAGCGACAGACAACGATGTAATATTGGAATAGAAGACACTATGTTAATTACCGGAAATATAGAATGTCAGTATTTCCTTAATATCGTACTTTACTAAAATTTAGAAATCAAATTTTAAGATAATGCAAATCGGTTCAACGGTTTGAACCGGTAGAACCGGATTTACCGCCGGTACATACCGAGCCCGTGTCCGGTATCCGGTATTACCGACCGGTTCATATTGGTATTTAAAACCTTGTTTGTAACTATTGAAATTGATGTTCACAACCCAGGTTCTAAGCATATAACATGTTAGTCATATATTGTGTGCGGATAATATAACTAGGTGTTATAACCCAGGTCCTCAGAGAACTTGTCGGTGTAGGTTGCCAGGATGTAACCAAGGTACCCCAATCTCAAACGGGTAGAATGTCGAGCCCGTGATAAATTCATGTGTGGGTGGTAGAGGTGTTCACGATCCGGTTTTGACAGTTTTTATGTTCAAATGTGAGAATACCGTTAGTAACGGTTTCAAAAACCAAAAACCGAATAGTTGGATTTTAAAACTGAAGTACTACTAACGGTTTGGTTTTCACGATTTAGGCATAATATCGTCAATATAAATAAAACTAAAAATATATTTGAAAAAATAATCATTCTTTTCTAAATATTCTCGTCATCTTATTTAAGTCAATGAATGTTAGAAGTCCAAGTCTGAATTTGTTGCGTGTAGGGGATATAATTTTCTTGTGAGAAACAGAAGAGCAGATCAAAACAAGAACAAGTCAACGGCTAAAATTCAAAAGCGTTGGAGTATTTGGGTGCTGTTTCGGTCAACTATTTTGAGGCTAGTTTTTATAACTCGATTCTTTAAATTAATGAAGTAGTGATGATTTATTTGTTTTTTTTTAAGTCGGTTGATCCCCGACTACCTGCCATTGCTTTGTAATTGCCCTTTTTCGTGTGGAATGATATTGTAGTAATTTCTGGAAAAAAAAATATATATAATTACCATTTTTACATCCCCAGATTTTATATTATTTCGAATGGTTACAGTGGTGGTTTTTTTGGTTCAAACAGAGGTTGGATTTTATGATTCTTCAAAGTCGTATCATGTTTGAAATGGGGGAAAACTGAAGGGGTTTGACCCCAACAGCCAACAGGTGAAGAAGATGTTATACCATGGTTTGACTTTTCTAAGAAAGTCAAATTCTGGTTTTAAATCTGATCAAATCCGTAATTGAATCTTGTTAATCAAACGGTCAAAGAGATCATTTGAAATCAGATACACATATCATTATTCATCAGGTCCCAAGATCACAATATTCACCATTCTGTTACTAAGTGCCATGGTTTGACTTTGAGAAAGTCAAACTTTTGCATTTCTTTGGTGCATTCTTATTACACAAATTTCATAGTAGCACATCATCCGGCTTTTTAGAGACGAGTGAGGTGTTTGTTGAAACAAAACCAGCTTATAAAAGTACCTAACTACTCAAACTACAATCATTCTGTTATAACTGAATCATCCAGTATAATAATCAATTTGGGTTGACATATATAAACACCTTGTAAATTGTTGATTTTGTTGGTGCACTTGTGTCTGTACTTTGTCTGTATTTTGTCATGATACAAAACGATGTCTTGTGTTAGTCTGAGTTACGTCTTAGGTTTGTTATTATGTGTGTTCCATGTAAGTTTGACCAAGTCAACCATCCTCCTGGTTTGACTTGGCCAAACAGTTAGAACATAGTTTGTAAGGTGTTTGTGTCGAAGGTTGAGTCATCGAAGGATTGTTTATAGCCTTCGATGAGCTCGAAGGATAATTCTTCGATGGATATAGATAGACCTCGAAGGATATCATCCTTCGAGGTATATGTGGATCCTTCGATAGGTTTCAGATCGATAGATGATCCTTCGATCAGGCTATCTGATCCTTCGACCAGACGAGCTGTGATGGATATATATACTCATGTAATGTGTTCACTTCATTGTGTGTGAGATGTGAGTGAACTTAGTCTGGTAGAGAGCATATTTTCAGTTTGGTCAAGGGCTGTAACCGTGTCCACTGAAATACAAGAGAAAACTTTGATATCTCGTGTGTCTACCTTTCTCTTTGTAGCTTGTGTTCTCATATAAACTACCGGTTTGCATTCTAGCTTGGATTCCGCACTTGCTAGTGTGTTAAACATAACAAGGATAAGGTTTGACCTCATCCTCCGAGGGACCTACAAGTGGTATCAGAGCCGTGGCTCTTTTCCTTGTTAAAAAAACCGAGTTTATACAAGACTTTGGAGTGTTTGGACAAAACTCACATGGTTTAGCACCCGTTTTTAGTGTTTTTCTCGCATTTCTAGACGTAAAAACGTGTTCTAAACTAACCGGGTGTGTTAAAGGACGGGTTGGGTAACTTAAAAACTTGTTTTTAAGAAGTTTGGTAATTTCCGGCCAAATTCCGGCTTACTCCGGTGACCGGTTTTCTGGATAAGAACCGTCCTTTTTAAGTAATATTTTATTGGTCAATGCTTGGTTTGGTAAAAAGTATGGTCTGAGCATACCTTCTGCTGAAAGCTTTCTACCAACCAATCACCTTTTCACCAACCTGTCACTTTTGTCAACTGTGTCAGTGCAGATCGAAGGATATCCTTCGAAGTCGAAAGATCATCTTTCGATCAAAGGAAGTTCGATAGATAATCATCCTTCGAACATCCTTCGAAGTCTGTGACTTATCCTTCGATCCAAGGAATCTTTTCGAAGGATACATCTTTCGATCTACAGTTCTTGTTCGAAAGATAAGGATCTTTCGATTGGAGAATCCTTCAAAATCATTGTTCGAAATTCAACAGTGATCTTTCGAACACTGTTGATCCTTCGAACAAGTATTGATCCTTCGATCCTAGTCTGTTTAAGTTTAACAAGTTTGTGTTTTTCTCGTCTTTCGATCAGGGATCCTTCGGCTGGTTGGTTGTTAACAAGGAGAACCCGAGAGAACTAGTGTAACAATTTTTCTTCATCAAAAATGAATACGATTTGGGGTACTCCGGTAAATACAGATATGTATTATGGTACTCCGTCTCCGGATAGCGGAAAGTATAGAAATACGAGTTTGTCTCCTTCGTGGGCCGAATCTCCCGCACCCACTTCTGCAATACCAGTGCGACAAAATACTGATATGTATGGAAATCCACTTCCAGCTTCCTCAAGACCAACGGCGTTTGTCACAAGCACAAATTTGTATGGCACTCCGATACAAGTTCCTATAAAGCCAGCTCCGACCACAGATCTGTACGGAAATCCGCTTCAACCAGTTTCACAACCAGCTCCACAACAGCAAGTCTATCGGCCATCTACTGTAACCGCTTGTTTTGCTGAGATTGTCAAGGATCTTAAGCACGCCAGTGGTGGAGAATCTTCCACCAATGGTGATGAATCTTCTGAAGATGAAGACAGCTCCGGTTACACTAGAAGCTCGGATGAAGAATCCTCAAACTCAGGCGATGATCATGTGGGTGAGACATCAAGTGCATCAGTCGATGCAGATGTTGATGAGCTATTGGGAGAACCTGCAGCAGGAACTCATAGGAGATCTATTTTGGTGGATCAAGCTGCCTATTCTTCGTCTTCTCTCCATTCAGCCTTTATGGCTAATGTCGACAGTTCATCAAGTCAGGTATGTGTCGATGAACCCACTACTGTTAATTTTGATAATTGTGCTAGATTAAGTGTTAAATGTGCTGATCTGGAGGCAAACATGTCTGAGTTGCAAGGCAAACATGATGCTTTACAAGCTAGTTTGTTTGACTTGCAAGACAAACATGTTTCGTTGAATGATAAGTGGTGGGAATTGCAAAGCAAACACGAGGCTTTGCAAGAGAAATATGATGTGACATTCATCCACAACCAAAAGCTGACCGTGGATCTTTCTAAGTGCACTGAAGCCAACATGTTTTATGAAAACCATGAAAAGGAATTTAAATGGATGATTGAAACATTAAAGAAAGATAAAACCGAGCTAACAAAAATGGTTTCCAGAAAACAAACTGACATTAATTTGTATATAACTCGCCTTGAGATAATGCAAAAAGAAATGGCTTGTGTCAAAACTGAAAGTGAGGCGATCCGACTCAAGTTAGACAGCTATTTAAGCTCTAGCTATGTGTTGGATCACATCATAGATGTTCAGAAAGAGAAACGGGATGTCACATGCATTGGATATAAGAAATGTCCACCACCCGTGAGAAACAATTATGATGCTCTGCCTGATGAGGAGTACAAAACTCACTTTGAACCATCTGTTCCTTTGGACGTTGAGGAATTTGCAGCAGGACTAGGATACAAGAAGGAAGTATCATCAGATTCGGATGTGTCAGCAGATACATTTGTAACTGCTGAACAGAATCAGGATCCGCCAGTTGTGATTGAGGATGCTGATTCTTCTGATGATGAATCCGATGATACTGACTCAGCAAAGTCTGATGCGGTAATCAAAGAAGAGGACATACCTCTTGAGAATCATATTCTATGTGATCCTCCCGCAAAGCCCGCTAAGACTGCTGCAACCGAGTCCACGTCTGCAAAAGAGTCGGATAGTATGGATTTGCTGTACACTCTTGTTGGTGATGATAAAATCTATTCTGACAAAGATTTTCCTATTAAGAATGTTAATCAATCCTTAATCAGTAAAGTCTTTGAAAATTCGACAAGTAAGTTTTTGGGAAAGACAGGATCACATGTTACAGTAACACAGTGCCCACCTATTCCAAAGGCCGAAGTTCGAAAACAATATGGCAATAAAAAATTACCAACAGTGAAAAGGCAGCAAAATCATAACAAACCAAAAGAAAAGACACCGACTCAAACTCAAAGGAAGCCGAATCAGAAGAAGAACAAGAATGTGAACTTTGTGAAATCAAAGGGAACGGACAAAATTGAAACGTTTGAAAACAAATCTAACTTAGATTTTGTTAAACAAGCAACAGTGTTGAAAAGAAATGAACCAAACTGTTCGAAACCTAGTACCTCGAGATCACAAAGTTCATCATCATCATCAAGCTCCTACAGTTATGATACTCCGAGGTTTGTTGAGCGGAGATCATGTTTTGAATGCGGTGAGTACGGGCACATTGTCAGAAATTGTCCATATCTCATGAAAGGAAAGGCAAAGGTTGATGTCCCCCATGGTAACAATTACCATAAAAGATCTGTTTCACCAAGACAGGACCCTCGTCTTGTTAAACAACGGGAAATGAAACAGAAAAAGAAACAACGACAAGAGGTTGAAAAGGTTTTAAAACCGGAGGTTGTCCAAACAAAATCTGTTGAATCAAATGTTAAAAATGAAAAACAAAAACAGATTTGGAAACCAAAACCAGTAACTGTTTCAGGGGGAGTTACATCAATTCCGAATCATCGGGAAATGGATGTTACAATTCTCGATGATGACGGACGACCCAAGTCTGTGAAGGCTTGGGTCCCCCTCTCCAACTAATCTCTGAATGAGTGTGCAGGATGTTCCAGGAGGAACTATTGATAGTCTTAGGAGTGTTGATAGTGGAGCGTCCATGCACAAGATCGGCGACACCAGTCTCCGAAATATTGTTACATTTAGGAGAATATTGTTGCCTTTGATGGAGAGAGGAGAAAAGAAGACAAAAATGTCTGATGAAAGAATGTTGTTGAATGAAGTTAAAAAACTCGACCAGATGAAATGTGTGCCAAATATTTGGTTGTTATGGTTTTTGATCGGGTCCTCAGGAAAGATTCAAATGAAAAGTACGCGACTGCAGCACGTCTGAAGCCTTTCGAAGATTCATGGATTTTTCTTCCACAAGAAGTTCAAAGTCCACAAGATGAACGTGTAGGGTACTTTTCTCTACGGTGTGATTGAAGAAAATGTGTTTGTTGAACAAACCAACCAGGTGTGCGGATGTCTTGGCGTGGATTGAACAGCCGCACACTACTTCTCAAAGAGAAAGACAAAGACCTTCGCTGGTGCAATGTGGAAGACCAGCCGGACCCAGAGGTCTATGATCTTGTTGCTGTGAAGAGATTTCTCAGTAGCTACAAAATCGACTTTGAAATCCACACCGGGTGGATATCCAGTTTGGGAGAGCGCTCAGATTCCTGGCAATGCACGAAACAGTTGCAGGATACGGTTTTGAATTTCTAATCTCTCCTATACTTGTCGATATTTTAGCTGCTTTATGAATTATTATCATCTCATACAGCACTCTTTGACCAGACACTTTGATCTCGAATATCACCTCACACGTGATTGTTTCACTATGAAACTCATCAATGTAGTCATGATCCACACCGATGACCAACGTGCCGACCTTTTTACCAAAGCATTTGACAAATCAAGATTTGACTTTTTATTATTGGTAAACGGCATTAAGGTCAAGCAAGAGTAAAACCAACATCGGAAAATCATTTTTGTAAATACCTTTGTGTTTTAAATTTTATCTTAGTTTATTGATTTTAGGGGGAGTAAATCCAAAATCTGAAAATCCAAAAACATCAAAAATTTAAAAACACAAAAACAATAGAAAAAACAAAAATGAGTTTCCTGGCGAGAAAAAGAGAATATGATAGTACATCAGTGGTCTGTCTGAACCTCTTTAAACCTAAAATGAAAAACGATAAGCAGCTCTATATAAGATGTATCGGTAGGCTCACAATCATTTTAAAGTGTGTAGGGTGATATAAACTTAAATCCGACTGAAGACCAGGTGGGAACCACTCATTGGCATATGGTCTTGGTACCGAAATTTCGTTTGAGAGATTGCCGAGGTTCTGAGATATTCGGTCTTTATGCTGCTTATCATCTGGGTATCATGGTTGTATCTTTTACCGAAAAATAACGGGGACGCAAGTCTAGATCTTCCATGATACCATACACACGTGTACATATTGCATTCGACCTCAATAGGTGATCAACAATCACATGTCCAAACAAATAAGTGATAAAATATCACATCTATCCGGGAGTCAAGTTCGTCTCTCTGCTGTACGAAAGTACTGACCTGTTCACGGACTTGCTCATGTGCCTTCATGCATCGAAAATCAAGTTCCTCATCAATAAGTGATTCTATCACATAGGGCTTGTTTTCAAATCAAAATAAGTGAGAATCTCACATCATATACGGTCAAACAGATGATAATCGGTATACTCACCGGTAAGATGAACCCTCGTGCATACCTTGATACGGGAATGTGTCGCGATGTGGATGAACACCGGTTGGTAAGTATAAATCATACCTTAACGTATCCCCTCGCCATGATTACAAATGATAAGTTGAGCTTAAGTGGACAACAATACCGATAATTGTTATAGGATGCTTATCTTAATGTTAACTAATTGAACAACAAGAGCTTTTTGGCATGACCGTACACTGATATGATTCTCTTACCCTCGAAACTCGCAAAAAGAATGTCTGTAAATATTTATTTAATGCTTTCAGTTTCTGCATCTTTGTATATATTTATTTACTGCTTTCAGTCTTTAAATTTAAAATATTCAAAATACCAAAAAGATTTTAGGTGTGTTTTAATATAAACTTTATAAAAGCCAAAAAGATTTTATTTCTATTTTATTTTCGATCGTACGATGTTGGATCTCGAGTCTTCGTTACCTGGAACCTGAACGAAAACCGAATTGACTATATCTTCATAAACGGTCGAAATTTGCAAGTGTTGAGAGTTAGTAACTGAAATTGATAAATTTTATTGAACTTTCAAACTGTCGGACGGTGTTTGATTATGACATGGTCATACGTGTGTCATTTGTTTATGCTAACTATATTCCAAGCAGTTGTTCTCATTACGCGTTTAGATTTCGTGCATGTGCAGATTCTAAAGGCAAGGAGAACATGGTCGATGACAAGCTTCGGAATGAAGACACGACGTGAAGGCACTCAAGTGATGAAGATGATCGAGTTGCCGCTGACCATCATCAACACCACAAGGATCTCAATTCATAAAGAACAAGTATTTCACAAGTATAAATCAAGGGGGAGCTTGTGTTAAGGGGGAGTTTGTCAACACACTTCCTACATGAAACGGGGAGTTTGTTGGTACACTTTCTGCTTTCAAGACGTGAAGACTTTAAAGATCCTCCGACATTGAAGACTTGAAAGGACGTCAAAGACTTGAAGACACGAAGATCGAGACAAAGCTACAGCCAAGGGGCAGTTTGTTGGTGCACTTGTGTCTGTACTTTGTCTGTATTTTGTCATGATACAAAACGATGTCTTGTGTTAGTCTGAGTTACGTCTTAGGTTTGTTATTATGTGTGTTCGATGTAAGTTTGACCAAGTCAACCATCCTCCTGGTTTGACTTGGCCAAACAGTTAGAACATAGTTTGTAAGGTGTTTGTGTCGAAGGTTGAGTCATCGAAGGATTGTTTATAGCCTTCGATGAGCTCGAAGGATAATTCTTCGATGGATATAGATGGACCTCCAAGGATATCATCCTTCGAGGTATATGTGGATCCTTCGATAGGTTTCAGATCGATAGATGATCCTTCGATCAGGCTATCTGATCCTTCCACCAGACGAGCTGTGATGGATATATATACTCATGTAATGTGTTCACTTCATTGTGTGTGAGATGTGAGTGAACTTAGTCTGGTAGAGAGCATATTTTCAGTTTGGTCAAGGGCTGTAACCGTGTCCACTGAAATACAAGAGAAAACTTTGATATCTTGTGTGTCTACCTTTCTCTTTGTAGCTTGTGTTCTCATATAAACTACCGGTTTGCATTCTAGCTTGGATTCCGCACTTGCTAGTGTGTTAAACATAACAAGGATAAGGTTTGACCTCATCCTCCGAGGGACCTACAGATTTAAAACACAATTACTTATAAGTTGACACTTGTAGGCAGGCGTCTTCGAATACCATTTGCCAAGAAAAAAATTGATTAAGTTGTAGTATCCGTAACACAATACCTTAAATGACATCATCTTCAACTTCATTTATCAACACGAGCTATCAGTATGATGTGTTTTTAAGTTTCAGCGGTGAAGACACTCGTAAGAACTTTGTGGATCACCTTTATGATGCTCTTCAGCGACACGGTATTCACACTTTCAAGGACGACGAGCGACTCAAACAAGGAAAAAGCATCAATGATCAGCTTTTAAAATCTATTGAAGAGTCGAAGTTGTTCATCATAGTTTTCTCAAAGAAATATGCATCTTCGTCTTGGTGCTTAAACGAACTTGTAAAGATTATGGAGTGCCAAAAGTCAAACAACCAGATTGCTTACCCTGTTTTCTACGATGTGGAGCCCTCTGAAGTTCGCAAACATACCAATATAGAGATCGGGAAATGGACAGAAGCTCTAAAAGAAGCAGCCAATCTGGCCGGTTGGGATTTACGGAACACTGCTGATGGGTAATTTCTTTCATCATTTATCTGGAAATATTCATTCTTTTTTAGTTTCTATCTTATTTTGAGGAAAGCTCAAGCATTGTTGCTATTGATACGTTATTATGTCTTTCACATCATATATTGACCAGAAATATAACTTTTTGTGTGGGTTCTTGAGTTAGCTAACTGAATCTTCTATAATTCATAGACATGAAGCCAAAGTGATCAAGTTAATAATTGAGCGGATTTCACTCGAGTTACCATCCATTATTGTGAACCTTGATGATAAATTAGTAGGCATGGAGCACCGACTACAGGACCTTGAGAAGTCTTTAGATATCACAGCATCGAACGAGGTTCGCATGATAGGGGTCAAGGGGATGGGAGGTGCTGGTAAGACTACACTAGCCAGAGCTGTGTTTGATAAAATATCCGTTCACTTTGAAGCTAAAAGCTTTGTTGAGAACGTCAGGGAAGTTTCAAAAGCTTCGTTGTTATCTGGTTTATTGTCATTGCAAAGAAAGATCCTTAAAGATTTGCTAAATAATCAAGGCAAGAACATAGATAGTGTCCAAGAAGGGACAAACATGTTGAAAACAAAGTTGCGTGGTAGAAAGGTTCTAGTGATTTTAGATGATGTGGATCATAAAGACCAGCTTGAGGCATTAGCTGGTGATTTTTATTGGTTCAAACCTGGAAGTATAATTATCATTACAACAAGAGACGAGCAAGTGTTGATAGCACACAGAGTGTAATGGATTCATGATGTCAACCTCTTATCTAACGAGGAAGCGATTCCATTTGAAGAGTATAAATCGCTATCACTCAAAGTTGTGCGTTATGCTGCTGGCCTTCCATTGACAATCAAAGTTTTGGGTTCATCTTTGTGTGGAAAAGACAAGCCTGAATGGGTAGATGCATTAGCCAGACTCAAAACAATACCATTGAAGGAAACTCTTGAAAAGTTGGAATTAAGCTATGCAGGTCTGGATGATGACTGTAAGGAAATATTCCTAGATGTTGCATGCTTACTCAAGGGGTGGGAGAAAAGCAAAGCAATAAGCATGCTTGAAAGTTGTGGATATCGTGCTAGAATTGGTTTAAGAGTTCTTGAGCAGAGATCTCTCATAACCTTTAATGTTGCTAATCATGTGAGCATGCATGACCATATTGAAGAAATGGGCAAGAATATCGTACGTCGTTTGCACCCAGATGAGCCCAACATACATAGTAGATTATGGATTTAGGAAGAAATTGAAGATGTATTGGATTATGACTTGGTAAGAATCAAGTTTACTTGTAACATAGAGATCAAACAAAACATCTTTATTTATTTATGACATGAAATATTCTTGAAAAACAGGGTTCCGAAGTGACAAGGTGTATAAGTCTAAAGCTCACCCCGAATATTGTTTTGGATGAAGAATCTAAGATGCCTTATTGTAGATCATAGAGATAATGGTCTTGATGACCTTGTGAAGATTGATGAAGTTAGTCAGTACTTACCAAATGCATTACATTACTTGAGTTTGTTGGTGCACCTTTTTGTGTCTGTAACTAGTCTTGTTTATCGTTGTATTTTGTACGGTCTTTTGATGTTTATTGAGTCTGTATTTGCCGTCGACCAAGTCGGATATCCTCCTATCCGCTTGTGTCCGACTTATTTGTCTCTATTTGATATGTAATGATATACGAACAATGCATGTTGCATGTAAGGGTATTTTTGTCATTATGTAAGTGTTTATATATTGCTGCTGTTTGCTGTCTGTTTGCAGCAAACAACACATCTGTTGCAGCCTTCGACGAAACAGAGTGTTTCGTCGAACACCTCTCGACGAAACGCCCAAGTGTCCATTTCATCTTGTTTCGTCGACATCAGCGACCAAACTCCCTTGTTTCGTCGACTGTTGGGCTGCTTCTAGCCCAATGTCTGGCCCAATGTTTGTTTCGTCGAGCCCATCTTTGGTTTCGTCGATGAAAGGCCCAGGTTGCTATATAAACACATTCTGGTTTCACTTTGAAACCAGATGAGAGCATACCCTGAAAAGTTATTCTGTCAAACTGTGTGTGTATCAGTTGATCTTGGTTCTCATCCCATTTAATCAATAGACTGCGTTTCATTGGTTATTCCGTGTGTGTTACTAACTGTGTTTGATTTGGCATAGTTACGGGGATTCCGCACCCGTGACATTGTTTGTTATAAACAAGGGTTTGGTTTTCGTTATCGATCCTCAGATTTCGGGACCTACAAGTGGTATCAGAGCTTTGGCTCTTATCCTTGTTTAAAATCAAACATAGTTCGGTTTTTATCAAGTGTTAAAACTGGTTGTTCTTGATTTTCTGAAAATTGTTCTTGAAAAACTCATATTTTCTGGAAAAATCTTCTTAAAATCTGCTTGGATATTGTTGTTTGCCAAAGTTTTATCAAAAACCTTTGTTATATTGCATGTTCACGTGATAAAACCGGGTTTTATTTGAAAGTTTGGACAAATTTCGTGTTTCGGAAAGTTGTTAAGTGACCGGAAAACTCATAATTTTTGGGTTGTTCTTCATATCTTCATAGAACCTTCAAAAAGTTCTTGAGTATTCTTGGGATTTACATTTAAAAGTGAAATTGAAAAAATGATTAAAATTAATTAAATATTGTGAGCATGCTTGGGTTGGTAAAGTAAAAGATGTTCAGAGTTGTACTGTGTCAGTAAAAGATGTGGTGAGTTGTACTGTGTCAGTAAAAGATAAGATTTTTGTTTGAAAAATCTCACCAACCTTTTTCACCGACCTTATCCACAACGAAACGCACAAGCGACGAAACAGAGTGTTTCGCATAAAGCATTTTCGACGAAACACATACAGTTTCGCCATAAGCATCTTCGATGAAACCAATTGAGTTTCGTCATAAGCCATTTCGACGAAACAAAGTGTTTCGTGGAGAGTGTTTGGTCGAGTTTGTTGTCAAGTTTAAACAGAAGGTTTGTAAAAGTGTGATAACATTGTGTTTTCAAGTATTTGATCAGGTATTCTACTTCATACATCAAATATGAGCTGCACAAGTCCGTGGGATTGGAGTATGGACCCACAACCAGGTCAAGATCAAACTTCGGCAGCCGTGTGGGCAAGAAATATGTTTCCTCAACCATCCATAAGTGCAAGTCAATGGGCGTTGGTATCGAATCAAAATCAAAGCATTCATAATCTTTTGCTTAGCGAGAGTGAAACGGGCAGCAATAATCGCCCTCCAAAGTTGAATCACATGAACGACTTTCCATCATGGAAAGGTCCTTTCCACACATACGTTCAAGGGCAAAGCACCGAACTTTGGACGTGTTTCACTAATGCATGCAACCCTGCCCTCGAAGTAGCAGCATCAACTGCAACGGGTTTTACTAATATGCTTGAAGATGACAAGAAAGCCTATGACTTAGAAAAAAAGGCATTTGCTATTCTTACACAAGCGCTTCACAAAGAAATCTATCATCAATTCTCTTACTGTAAAGACACGAAAACATTATGGGATGCCTTGGTAGCGAGAGGAGAAGGAAATGCAGCTACTAGAAAGTCACGCCATGATCTATTAAAGAAAGAGTTTGAATCATTTCAGTTCTTGGAAAATGAAACCCTAAATGATATGACTACACGTTTTTATCATTTGATTAGTGAAATGTTTGCTTATGGGGTTTTGGCAACTCAACCGGAAATGGTTGCACGGTTTGTTGATGCTCTACCTCCAAAGTGGAGCCCATTCATTGAGCTTTTAAAGCATACGGGCGTTCTAGATGCTCCAAATGTCAACATTTATGAATTCATTCAAAAGCTGGAACACAAGAATGATGAAGAAATTCGGAAAGCTAAACGAATTCCTGCTCCTCAAAATACCGAAATGTATCTTGCAGGTTTTAACCAGTTAGCTAGTTCCAGTTCAGTTCATCAACCAAAGTTACAAACGGTGTTTATGTCAAATACAAGATCTTTTCCGTTTCCACAATCAGCTCCACCTCCGGTTTTCGATCCGAGTGCCTATCATCCACCAGCGGATATGAGTGCTCAAGCTCAGGCTTATTCTAGACCTCAATTGGGAAGTGCTTATATTCCTGTTTCATCACAACCACAAGTCCAACCACAACAACAAGCCCAACCACAACAACAACAAGCTCATTATACCAATAATCCTCCACCCCTAAACCCTAACACGGTCAGAGTCGATACTTCAAACCTCTCACAAGTTAGCATTGAAGTAGCAAAGGAGCATATGGAACTCATTAATACAATGGTCAGTGCTTACTGCGGTTTGGTCGCTGGACAAATTGGAAACATCAATATGACCAATGAAGATTATCAACAAATCGACCGTGATGAAATGGAGATGATGGATATAACGTGGGCGTTCGCAAGTGCAGTTAGAAGGGCAAAGGATTTCATGAGTCGAACGGGAAGAACTTCGTTGGAAAGTAAGAAGGATACGAAGTACGGGTTTGATAAAGATGCGGTTACAAGTTTCAATTGTGGCGAAAAGGGGCACTTCAAACGTGAGTGCACCCGACCAAGCAAACAAGGCAATCAGAACCCATTCAGAAATCAGACGAGTACTTCCAATGTCAATGTCAATCAAGACAATCGTGAAAGGAGGATGGTAGCAGTGAACAACAATCAGAACCGGTCTGGACCATCAAACACCAATCAAGCATTGACCGTTCAAGCTGACGAAGGGTGTAATTGGTCTGTACAATTTGGGCAAGGTGATCAAGAAGGAGGAGGAACAGCGTGTTATGCAAAGATCATCAATCACATCAAGTACGTTCACAAGGAAGAATTTTCTGAAAGTGACGACAGTTCGGGTTATACCGGGAGTTCTGATGAAGAAAGTTCTACTTCGGGCGATTATCATTCTGAATCTGATGTGAAGGAAGAAGCAAGTTCTGATGTCGATGATTTATTAAATGAAGCAGAGGAGTTGAAATGTCAGAAATCAGTTCTGATCAAGAAGGTTGCTGTAGCATCTAAAGAAATGGAGAAGTTCTTCTCTGAAGACGGATCTTTTTCTTTTCAAACTGCCTTTATGGCAAATGTCTCATCCTCTACGAGTCAGGTAAATTCTGAAACTCCTGCTCCTAGTGTTTGTAATTCTTGTGCAGATTTGAAGCTTGAATCTGAAAAGCTTCATAGTCATAATCAAAGTTTGGTTATTGAAATGTCTAAGTGCAAAGAGGCAAATATGGCTCTGGTTAGAAACGAAAAAGAATTTAAATCTGTAATTGAAACCTTAAAGAAAAGTGTTTCCGAAGTGACCAAAACTGTTTATCATAAACAAGTTAGTATTAACGATTACATTAACATCGTTGAGGAAACCAAAAAGGAACTAGCCATTGCCAAATGCGAGCATGATGCAATCAAGCTCAAGTTGGAGAGTTATTCTAACTCCCGATTTGTGCTCGATCACATCATTGACATTCAACAACTGAAAGGAAACAAGAAAGGCGTAGGGTATAAGAAGTGTCCGCCCCCTTTGAGACACAATTATACTCGAATGCCTGATGAAGAAGAAATGCCACGGTTTGAGCCCAGTGTGCCTCTTGATTATTAGGAAGTTACTACTGGCCTAGGGTTCAAACCGGACAGTTCTTCAAGCACATCATCTGAGCAAACAGAAACTTCAACATCTACGAAACAAAGTCCTCCAATCATTGAGGACTATGAGTCGTCTGATGATGAATCAGAATCAGATATGAGTGATCAGGATAAATCACTTGACAAGATGAAAGGAGTAGAAATTCCATTTGAGAATCATATTCTTTGTGATCCTCCTACTCCTGCTGTTCAACCAGTTGTCAAACAAGTGATAGATCCTGTCAAGAATAACAAGAAATCTGTCTCTACCGTTAAGAGTAATAACGTGTTGTACACTTTGGTTGGTGATTCTAAAATCTATTCAGATCACGATTTTCCACTTAAAAATGTCAATCCACCTTCGATTGATAAAGTTTTTGAAGATAATACAAACAAGTTTTTGCGAAAGACAATTCCAGGAGTCATTGTAACTCAATGTGACCCAATTCCAAAAGCTGAAATCAGGAAACAATTTGGAAATAAAAAATCACCAACAAAGCAACAACCTATTGCTTCTAAGGGTAAACAACCAGTTCAACGAGCTCAAATGCCTAACGTTTCTAAATCAAAATTTGAAACAAAAGGGGCTCGTTATCAGAAGAAAACCAGTAATGTCGGATTTGTAGCATCAAAAGGTACGGATAAATTGAGACTTTTGAAAACAAATCAAACACCGATTTTGTACAACAAGTCAAGATTTTAAAACGTAACAGTCAAAACAATTACACTCAACATACAAAAGGGTGTGATGAAAAAGCAAGTACCTCAGGTTCTACGGGTTCGACATCTGTTGGTCGATCAGATTCTCCTAAGTTTGTGGAAAGGAGAACGTGTTTTAAATGTGGGGAGTTTGGGCATATCATTAAGAACTGCTCAAACACTCCAAAAGATAAATTTGTTGAGAAAGCACCACCTGAAAAGGTGCACCCTCAACGTCGTCCCGTTTCACCAAAACATGATAAAAGAACTGTTAAGGAACAAGAAACGAAACAACGACGTCAAAACATCAAAGCTGTCGAAAAGGCTTTAAAATCTAAAGTCAAAACGGTCAAAAGGGAAACAAGTTCTTCACAACCATTAAAACCAGAAGTTTCAAAATCTGTTTACAAAACTCAATCTGGTAAACAAAAACAAACTTGGAAACCTAAGACGGGTGAAAGTTCAGGGGGAGCTGTTGTTTTGGAAAATCATGAAGAAATCGAGATCACTTTTCGTGATGCTCAGGGACGACCCAAGACCACTAAGTCTTGGGTCCCCATCCTCAACTGATCATTGGATGATATGTGCAGGATGTTCCAGGAGGAACTATTAGTAGTCATTGGATTGTTGATAGTGGAGCATCTAGGCACATGACAGGCGACTTACGGCTTCTATATGATGTGAGAAATATTAGAGGAGGCTATGTCGCATTTGCCGGAGACAAAGGCGGATACATCACTGGAGAGGGAATGATCTCCAATGGTGTTGTATGTTTCGATAAGATCAATTATGTTCGTCAAATTGATCATAATCTTCTCAGTGTTTCACAAATCTGCGATAAAAAGTTCACCGTGCATTTCGATGATACCGGTTGTTATGTGCTTAAACCTGGTTTCAAAATTCCACAAGAATGGATTCTCTTATCGGCTCCAAGAGTTAATGATCTTTATATTCTTGATATGAGCCAAGCTATTACGACCTCTGCATAAGTCACATGTTTTGTCTCAAAAGCCACAGAGAAGGAGTCTATTTCTTGGCACAGAAGAATGGGGCACATTCACTTGAGGAAGATGAACCATTTGGTGAAAAACAATCTTGTGAATGGTGTGCCTGTGAGAAGTTTTCATCTACAAGATCTCGGTATCTCGTGCCAGAAAGGGAAGCAAACGAAGAAGTCTCACCCTTTGAAGAAAATCAACACTGTTAGCATGCCTCTCGAACGTCTTCATATGGACCTTTTTGGACCTATGAAACACAAGACAACATTCGGGGATGCTTATTGTCTAGTGGTTACTGATGATTATTCTAGATTTTCTTGGGTATCTTTTATGGCACACAAGAGTGATACTCCTGGCATCCTCAAGGATCTTCTTACAATGTTGGAAAATCTTTACACGCTGAAAGTTAAGAGGATCAGAAGCGACAATGGAACTGAGTTCAAGAACCGTGTGATGGATGAGTTCTGTACTTCTAAAGGCATTCTTCATGAATACAGTTCTCGCTACACTCCACAACAAAACGGTGTCGCGGAGAGGAAGAATCAGACGATAATTGAAACTGCAAGAACCATGTTAGTAGAGTCGGAGCTTCCTGTTCAATTCTGGGGGGAGGCTGTGTCGACTGATTGCTACACGTTAAACCGAGTTCTTACAGTTAAGAGGCATGGCAAAACTTGTTTTGAACTTCTACAGAAAAGGAAACCGGATCTCTGTTTTCTAGAACCTTTTGGCGGTCCATGTACTATGATTGAGCCGGATGGAAAGTTTGGCGCGAAAGCTATCGAGGGTTTCTTCCTTGGATATGCAACTCCAAATTTTCGCGTATGGAATCTGGTAACCAAAAAGATTGAGTTATGGAGTGAAGTAAGGGTTCAAAGGTACACAAATCCTGTTAGAGCTCCGGGTGATCCTTGGATGTTCGATTACGATGGGCTATTCGACTCCTTTAATCTGCCAACCTTTGACGAAGATTCTGCAGCTGCTAGAATGTTATTCGATAGTGACAACGCTGCTGGCTCGCCATTGGTTAGACCTGTTATCGTTAACCCCCAAGGTTCTAATTCGGTTAACAATACGGTGCAAAATGAGGTTTTTGAAGATGCTACTGATTACAATGAGTCATCGGAAGATGATGAATATCATGATGTGGCAGAAGGCTCTTCAGCTCCAGTTGCTCCTGTTCAAGGTGTCTCTATAGAAACTCCTCATGAGCAGAATGTTGATACTGCTGAAGGAAATGCATCCACTTCTACACATATTCCCGGTGTGGAGTTGGTTGTTGATCTTAATATTAACAACTTGGGTATTAATGCTCGTGTTCCTGAAAATCCTGAATTGAGGATTCACGATACCCATCCACAGCAGAACATTATAGGAGATGTCCAACGTGGTGTGCAGACGCGTAATCAGCTGAGAAATAACCAGAATGCTGGTTTATATTTAGCCATTAGAGAATCTGGTCTTCAAAATGATTGGTCCTTCGCTTGTTACGTTTCACAAGAAGAACCGAAATCTTGGAATGAAGCCTTAAAGGATAATTCTTGGGTTGAAGCCATGCAGGACGAACTGCAGCAATTTCAACAGCTAGGTGTTTGGAAGCTTGTTGAAAAGCCGGAAAGTTACAAGAAAATTGGCACACGCTGGGTTTATAAATGCAAGAAGGATGATCGTGGAGTAGTTATTCGTAACAAGGCGAGATTGGTTGTTCAAGGATTTCGCCAGATTGAAGGCATTGACTACAATGAAGTTTATGCACATGTTGCACGTCTGGAAGCCATTCGGATCTTTCTAGCTTATGCTTCTTTCAAAGGATTCAAAGTCTACCAGATGGACGTCAAAAGTGCTTTTCTTCATGGTATAGTTCAAGAAGAGGTGGACGTCGAACAACCTCCAGGATTGGAAGATCCTATTCACCCCGATCGGGTCAGGTTGCTCAACAAAGCTCTTTATGGTTTACATCAAGCACCTAGGGCTTGGTACGCAACCTTATCCAATTATCTTCTGGAGAATGGATTTTGACGAGGTCTTATTGACTGCACACTCTTTATCAAGGAACAAGATGGAGAGCTTTTGCTGGTGCAGGTATACGTTGATGATATAATATTTGGTTCTACTAATGAGTCTTTGTGCAGGCAATTCGAACGTGTTATGCAGGAAAAATTCGAAATGAACGCTATGGGGGAGATGAATTTCTTCTTGGGCCTACAAGTTCAACAAACAGAGTCTGGGATATTTATCCATCAGACTAAATATGTTGGTGACATCTTGAGCCGATTCCAGATGTCAGATGCAACGCCCATTGGTACCCCACTTCCACAGAATCACGGGATTACTCCGGATTTGAAGGCTGAAAGCATCAATTCCTCATACTATCGCGCTATGATCGGATCTCTCATGTATCTCACTGCTTCGAGGCCTGACATCATGTATCCAACGTGCTTGCTTCCAAGATATCAAGCCAACCCGAAGGCCTCTCATCTGTCAGCTGTTAAAAGGATTTTTCGCTATTTGAAGGGTTTCTCTGACACCGGTCTTTGGTACCCTAGGGATGATAGTTTTGACTTGATTGCATACAGTGATTCTGATTTTGGTGGTTGCAAGATTGATGGCAAATCAACAACAGCAGGATGTCAATTCTTAGGAAATCGCCTGGTCAAGTGGCAGTGCAAGAAGCAAACGTGTGTTGCTACATCAACTAATGAAGCAGAATACATTGATGCCTCCAGTTGTTGCTCCCAAGTCTTGTGGATACAACAACAAATGCGCGACTATGGTTTTGAATTCCTATCTACTCCTATTTTTGTTGATAACAATGCTGCCTTACAGATCACTAGAAATCCTGTGCAGCATTCCAAGACTAAACACATCGAAATTAAATATCACTTCATACGTGATTGTTTTGACAAAAGATTAATCGATGTCGTTCATGTCCCCACTGATCACCAACGTGCCGACCTGTTTACAAAAGCTTTTGATAAATCACGTTTAGATTATCTTCTTGTGGCCAATGGCATTAAGGTGATACCCGAGTAAACTTCTTTGGCTAATCGTTTTTGTAAATATTTTCTTTAAAAACTCTAAAAATTCAAAAAGATTTTCGTTTTGGTAACCTTTTAGCATTTTAGGGGAGTAAATTCAAGAAAATAGAAAAACATTTAAAAAAAATCCAAAAAGATGTCTTTACTTTCTGTCTTTTCGTTTCAAAATTCAAAATAAAAAAAAATAGAAAATCTAAAATGAGTTTCTTGGATAAAGGAAGACGATGATATTCACGGGTGTGGTCGGTCAACGTGTTCAAAAATGTAAAACAAAAAATTTGATGAGAAATGATAAGTATCTCTACTTACCGTAAGCTGGTATGATTCCTTGTCCTTGAAATTCGCAAAAAGATTGCACTGGTACAGTTGTTTATTGCTTTCAATAGTTTTTCTTTTAGTTTTCCGCGCTTTAAATTCGTTTTTAGTGTAATTTGTAAAGTTCGTTTTTGATTAAGCCAAAGTTGTTGCTTGGTGTTTTCTGCCGGAAGCCTGAAACCTACTTCATAAAATGTCCTTGCATTTGAAAACTCAATCAAAATGGAAATGTGTTCAATTAAACAAAATCTGTTCAGTTTGCAAAATTTTCATGCCTTAGTGTTTTTGGAAAATGGTGTCGACGAAACAAACTGTATGGTTAACGAAACAAATTGTATCGACGAAACAAGGTAGGTCAGAGTCAAAGGTTTCAACTTGGTCAACCTTGGTCAAACTTGTTTTGGTAATCGACGAAACAACTCGTTTCGTCGAGGTTATGACGAAACGCCCATGGCCCATTTCGTTTCGTCGTGGGCTAAATTTTAAGGCCCAAGTACAGCCCAACTTATCCGTTTCGTCGAGCCCAGGATCTGTTTCGTCGAGATATGCGTTTCGCCGAGGTAAGGCGGTGTTTAAAGGGGTCCCAGGTCAATTATTTGTTTACTTTTTCAAACACAAACCTGTTCATCTTCTCCACACTCAACCGCCATACCCCTCTGCAATACCCATTCTCGAACCCTCAATACCCTCCTTTTACCTTGAAATCTAACAAAAATCAAAGGTACAAAAATGTTCCTGATCGTGTTTCTAACAAAATGAACCGTCTGTTTTTGTTCGAAACCCTCGGAGACCCTCTTTACTTGATGTCTTCATGGTTTGAGATTGTGCTTGTTTTGATTTCTATAAAAACAGATAGATTTAGGATGTTTACATTGATTGTGCTTTGATTTGGGTTATGGTTTGGTCTATAAAAACAGAGGATTGATGATTATTGTTGGGTTAACTGTTTCAATCGGGTTTTTGATCTCAAAACATATCTACATTATATCTTCGGTGTGTTTCCTATTTGGGTTGGGTTAAACAAGTGTTGATTTTGGTTTGTGATGATCTGATCTTTGTTTAAACCCCATACGACGAAACACCCAAATTTCTGAAACCCTAACTGTTCAAAAATCCCCGTCACGACGAAACAAACAAGTGACGAAACAAGCAAGCGACGAAACGCCATTTGAGATGGATCTGTTTCGTTGAGGTACTGTCGACGAAACGAACTGGTCAACGGTCAACTCTGTTTCGTCGCACATCATTGAGTTTCGTCGAAGACTCTCTGTTTCGTCGTCTATGCCTTAGCAAATTTTTTAGTATGGTGCTTGTTCACAGAATGTGTGTAATTGTGTGTTTAATGTCCATTTGATGTTCAAACATGTTTGTATATAAGTTTAATACACTTATTGTGAAATTGTGACTTATTGTGGACATTTTCATATACAGATGGCACCGAAAGAAGGAAAACGCAAGAAACCGACCCAGAAGGAAAACTAGTCGGAAGAGGAGACTATGTTTGAAAAGCGTCATAATCAAATCGCTTTTCTGTATCCGGAAGAAAAGATCGCTGAACTGAAAGATATCACGAAATGGATCAGGGAGTCGCGGATCAATTATGCTGTTACATTCTCAACGCCCGTCTACAAATTTCTTTTCAAAGCCTTCTAGGATTCCGCAAGTGTTGTGCAAGTGGATGGAAAGGAAGTTATTAGGGGTCATGTGAATGATTTGGATGTCATAGTCTCTCCGGATATCTTGAACGATGTTTTACAGCTACAAGACCATCCGGATGCTCCAGATTCTATTTCTATCATATGTACGCGAGGCTGCTTGTTACGAATGAAGTGTACAGGAGACATCTTCAGCACTCAAATCAACAAGGGTGATCTGCCGTTACGCTACAAGTTTCTATTACACATTCTCATTTAGTGTCTTAGCAATAGACGTGCTGGATACGATATGGCTGGAAATGATCTAGTTGGTTTCATGGTGGCGTTGGTGCTAAACAAACCGTTTAGAATCTCAAAGTACATCTTCGCCAATATGAAAGAAAATATGATGAGGACTGGAAGTAGAATAACCGGGAACAAGTTCTGGATGTATCCGCGTTTTCTTCAAATGATCATGAATGTTCAACATCCTGGTCTTCCTAAAGCCGACAACGACATTCTGAAGATAGAAGCAATGAACTTCAATTCATTAAGGATAATCAAGAACCTTGCAGCCAAAAGATACAAAGAAAGCGATCCTCCAAGGAAGTTGATCGGTGCGCTAGGGAATCCAGATTACGTTGCTCCAGCTGATGATAAATGGCATCATGATGATAGCCAATCTGATAACAAAGAGCCGGAGTTGAATAGAAAAAGGATTGAAAAGTTTGGCCCAGATCCAGTGGATTCTGAGTCGTCGAAAAGTGATAGTGAAGACGATGGTGATGATGGTGGTGATACAGGTGCCGTTGGTGCATCTAGTGCTGGTGCGACTCGTGGTACATCAGCTGGCGATGATGAAGAGGATTCTGATTCGGATGATCATCTAATCGAGCCTGGATATGAAATGTATCTTGATGACCGTGGTGTTAAAAGATACAGGAAGATTAGACAGGAAGATGATCCTGAATACGTTCCAGAGGTTACTGAAGCGGAACGTTTAAAGAAAAGGAAAGCTGAGAAAGCTGCTGAAAGTCAAAAGAAGAAATCAAGAAGATACTTGAGTACCTCTGCTCGGCAATCTGTTCCTCAAGAGCCAGTTCAAGAAACTCCTGTGGTATCTTCAGCTCCGCTCCTCCTGAAACTCCAACAGTAACTCCTCAGGAAGTTCCACAAAGATCAATGGCTGCTGCAATTAGAGCAACTACTTCTCAGCCTAGTTCTGAACATCAAAGGATGTTCTCGGAAATGTCTCAAGACGAGAAGAACAACTTCCTATTCTCTCAATTAGAAGCGGCTGCAGATCGTATTCAAAGGCAAACTGATTTTATCCAGATTACAAAAAATGATCAGGTCAGTCAATTGGTGGAAATAAACAAGTTGAAGTCCACTGTTGGTCAACAACAAACTGTGATAGAACGCCAACAAGCTAGGATTGATTCACTCAAAGCTGAGAATGCACGTTTGAAAGCTGCAGATGAAGAGAGAGAGAAACAGCTCTATACTTCAGAAGTTGGCTGAAGATCTTAAAGGAAGATGTGACTTCATGAAAGAGTGGTACGAGACTCGTAACACAACTATAGCTGATGGAGTCAAGAAGATAACTGCTGGCTATGAGTTCCTTCGATAGCGCATTGCTACTCTATGGGATGATCGATGTAAGCAACAAGAAGTGATGAAGAAAAAGGATGATGATCCTGAAGATCAAGGGAATCCTGACCCTTCTGATACATCACAGCAGCCCCCAGCCACTACATCCTCTGAAATCATTGTTGCTCAGCCGCCAGTGATCGAATCTACTCAAGGAACCTCCTCTGGAACAGTTCAATAGATTGAAGGTACATCTTCTGTTCCTAGCAGTGCTGATCTTGCATTACAGGTTGTTCATCCAGTCACTGGGGAATTACTTGAAGAAGGTGAAATTGTCGAGGATCTTTCACATGAGCAATTGCTTACTCTACATGCTATGAGAGAGATTGATGACGCTGAGATTGATCGAATGCCTAGTGAGCCCGAATCTACTGACGTTGAAAACATTGAAGAAATTGTTTTTGAGGGAAAAGAGAAGAAGCCAGCGTATGTGCGTAAGGACGGGACTGAATTCGCTCCTTTCGATGAAGAATGGTTAAAAGAGAATGTGGACGTCATTGATGAGCATTTAAAGAACCGTGATACGTCTGTAAATGCCACAGATGCGTTCTCCGTGTGGCGACAACAGTTCTTATCGAGGGTTTCCAAACCTGTGCCAGACGTCGCTCAAGTCGATTACTTACAGTTTGAAAAAGTGAAGCCGAGTGGAAGAATTCTCTGTTGGATGTTCGTCAAGGAAATTCATTGCATCGCCATCAAAAGGGAATTCGGTATCCAGTACTTCAGTTCGCTGTTGAGCATATTATCTTTGCCGTTTTACGATGTCGCAGCTCTGACAAAGCTTAAGCTCCACAATCGCTCAAACTTCGAAGGAGCTACATTATTCGAGAAAAGGATAAAGTTCAACAAAAAGTCAGGCTGGAAGGATGAATCGTACAAGCCGCAGTTCCCTATTTATCAGCAAATCAAGTTTACTCTTGATCCAGCAACGAACACGGGGCGCTACAAGCTTGTGTATCAGCCAGCGAAAGTCGTAGATAAAATCCCATTAATGCCGATGCCGCAGAACTTTCTTGATGAAATGGCATTATGGTGCTACGACTCAGACACGCACGAGGCGGTGATTGTTTTTAGAAATGATCGTGAGAATTTCCGTATGTTGGATCCGATGTGGATCGTAAATATGTCTGCGGCCGACATCGACAAATTATATCGCCATGACATTTTCTACGAAGACAAGGACGCGCATCAAGCATTGCGATTTCAGCGCGTTGCTTGTTTCTGCTACTACGGAGGAATACACGCTGGTAGTTCATGGTCTGAACAGCACTGATTGAAGATTGGAAGACCGAAGACGAGTAACAGACAAGGGGGAGTTTGTCGGTGCACCTTTTTGTGTCTGTAACTAGTCTTGTTTATGGTTGTATTTTGTACGGTCTTTTGATGTTTATCGAGTCTGTATTTGTCGTCGACCAAATCGGATATCCTCCTATCCGCTTGTGTCCGACTTATTTGTCTCTATTTGATATGTAATGATATACGAACAATGCATGTTGCATGTAAGGGTATTTTTGTCATTATGTAAGTGTTTATATATTGCTGCTGTTTGCAGCAAACAACACATCTGTTGCAGCCTTCAACGAAACAGAATGTTTCGTCGAACACCTCTCGACGAAACGCCCAAGTGTCCATTTCATCTTGTTTCGTCGACATCAGCGATGAAACTCCCTTGTTTCGTCGACTGTTGGGCTGCTTCTGGCCCAATGTTTGTTTCGTCGAGCCCATCTTTGGTTTCGTCGATGCAAGGCCCAGGTTGCTATATAAACACATTCTGGTTTCACTTTGAAACCAGATGAGAGCATGCCCTGAGAAGTTATTCTGTCAAACTGTGTGTGTATCAGTTGATCTTGGTTCTCATCCCATTTAATCAATAGACTGCGTTTCATTGGTTATTATGTGTGTGTTACTAACTGTGTTTGATTTGGCATAGTTACGGGGATTCCGCACCCGTGACATTGTTTGTTATAAACAAGGGTTTGGCTTTCGTTATCGATCCTCAGATTTCGGGACCTACAGAGTTGGCACCATTACCCTCATTGGAGTTTACCCAAAACCTTTCAAGCAAATAATCTTGTTGAGCTTGACATGTCTTACAACATAATCGAACAACTTTGGGTGGGGGGAAAGGTAGGATGATGATTAATAATTTTAAGAGTGAATTGGAAGAATTGTCTTTATTCTTTATACCCTTTTTTCTGGCGCTGTCCTTTATGTTTAAAATTGATGAGTTTTGTACTTTATGTTTTAAAATCCATCATGTTTTGTATTTTAGGCCAAACTCAGTTTGTTTTTCAGTTAAATGTGACCATGTGCAGATCATATCGACCCTCACGTGACCTGCACATGGTCACATTTAACTGAAAAAACAAACTGGGTTTGGCCTAAAGGACAAAACGTGATGGATTTTAAAACATAAAGTACAAAACTCATCAATTTTAAACATAAAGGAGAGCGCCTGAAAAGGTGTATAAAGATAAATGACAATTCTTGCAATTCAGTCTAATTTTAATTTATTTATTGATCAGTTATTAATTAGTATATTACCTTCTTTTTGGTATGACATCAAGTTCTTAAGAAGCTCAAATTTAAACTCCATAACTCAAAGTTGAGGACCCTTGACCTTGGGTTGACTCCAAATCTTGTGAGATTAGATCTTTCATATTGTAAAGCTTTGGTAGAACTTCATGTGCCAATTGGATGTTTAAAAAGGCTTACGCACCTAAACATCTGTCAATGTAAGAGGTTGAAATATATTTCGTTTATCAAGGATTTGAAATCACTTTTGGTTCTTGATGTAAGTGGCTTACATCTAAAGGAGTTCCAGGATATAATCCCGAGCCACTCCAACAGTAATCTGCAACAGCTTGATTTTGGTTACAATGATGTAGAAAACGTACCTTCATCAATTGGAAATCTTCATAAGCTTGTTAAACTCTCCTTCCGTTGGTGTAGCAAACTCAAAAGTCTTCCAAGAAGCATTTGTAGTTTACCACATTTAAGAGTTCTTAACCTTGGATATTGTGGCATAGAGGAATTGCCTGAGGACATTGGCTGGTTGGAGTGTTTAGGATGGCTAAATTTGTCAAATTCAAAAGTTAAACATCTCCCGGATAGCATTTGTAAGTTGAAACATCTTAAAACTCTCATTGTACAAGGTTGTAAAGTTTGTAAGTTACCCAAGGATTTTGGTCAAATAGATTCACTGGATCGCCTATATCTAAGATTAAGCAAGATAAGAGATATTCCACCCAGCATTTGTAAGTTAAAACATCTCAAAAAGCTTGACCTTTCTAGTTGTTTTGAACTTGAGAAATTACCCGAGAACCTAGGAGATCCGTTGCCTTGGTTGATTGCCATGTTTTTTGAATTGTTGTCATCATTTCGCATAGATATAATGGCTGCCACTACAATGTGTGCAAGAATTCGAACAATCAATTTTACTCTAGCAGTCTTACAATTGCAGAAGCATTCGAACAATCATTGGTTCTTACTACAACCGATTATTTGTCTAGTCTCTCATATCTTTGATTTATGGTTTCTTTTTAGATTGCTCTGTATCCTTGGTTCAGTTCATAATAAAATTACACTTTGCGACAGAAAATACCATAGTGTGTTAGGGTACACGTCCACACACAACTAACAGATTGTAGGTAGGTTGATTGTACTCTCTTCTCATCATATTCTCAAGTAACCGTTGGATGTGAATAATATTTTTCTTAGTGGATCATCTACTTGAACTATATATATGGTTTTGTAGGTGACAAGCTTGGTTAAAGAATGAAAGCTGGAATCAGTTTATTGAAAAGTAATCGATATTATTCGTTCATGATAGGAAGATTACAACCAAATATATAGAGAACCTAAATACACTTAGATACCTTACCCAATATATAAAACAACAGTAATAGACTTAATATAACCGACATAGTCTAATAGAGGGGCATTTTATAAGTTGATATGTATACCGGTTGTTATGTTCCGTTATAATATAGTAAGACACATGAGTGTTTTGGATCAATCTAACCCGCTTCAACAAGCACAAAAAGTTACCCGTTTGATGAGAATGTGTTTTGACAGTTGACCCGTCACTAGACCCGTCAAAATGACTGGATCTTGAATCACAGAGAGAGAGGGAGAGAGAGAGAGAGAATGGGGAGCTTTCGAAGAAAGTACCTGTGTTAGAGAGACATCTAGATACCAAAGAGAAACCGGCGGTGATGAAACATTTGGGCGATGAAGATGATACTATGCTACATAATCAGACTAAAAAGTATTGGCCATCAGATCGTGATGCAGCGGAATCATCATATGAATTGGTATTCATGATATCAAAACAGTATGATAATGAATCGGAAATTAGACAAATGGTGTAAGATTAATGTGGACAATTAATGGCAGTTTTAATTGTCTTGGTGCCGAGTAAGTTCCCGGCAAAAGTCTTAAATACATTGAGAGGAGCGACGGTTGGAGAGGCGGTTGAATTTGGCGAGAATAACCACCATTCGAAACCAATGCCAACCACAAGTCACACCTCTTCGAATTATTACACACATACATATAAGTATACATATATCCTAGATTCGTTACATAACATAAAATACGAAATTATGTTTATGATATTCTAACACTCTCCCCTAAACATAATCGAGTTTACGGGAGTATTGAAGAACACTTTCATTAGCCGCATCCACGGCTGCCCTTGCCCTGTTGAAGTCGAAGGTTCTCCTGGTCTGTCTTCGTCTTTTGATCTCATTCCACCCATCATTCGTGAAAAAAGCATAGTGCTCCTTTGGACTTCCAGCAACCTCTTGACCGTCATCTTCACCTTTATCATGCTTGACGTTTTCTCCCTCACTTTGGCTGCTCCGCATATCCATCTTAGTAACTAGCACTTCCTTATCATCTGCTGCCTCCTTTTCACAGACTTTTGATTGAATGAACTTGAACTTATAGTAATAGACGAGGACGTCCAGATACATCACATATATGAGACGCATCAACTCACCATCACTGTACTCGAAACCCATATCATTGGCCACCTTAGGCCATAGATTATTCTCAGTTATATTTCTGTGTCCTCCTTCCTTTTCTGTTCCTAGTGTAGGTCCCTCTCGGAGGTTGAGGATGAACCTATTCCTTCCTATATCTAACACACTAGCGAGTGCGGAATCCAAGCTAGTATGCAAACCGGGAGTAGAACAAGCACAAACACAAGACACACAATATCACCGATTAACACCACTTGTATTAAACGTATGAAAGGTTCCGGTTACAAGCACAATGTTTACAAAAGTGTTTTGCAAACTCTCTAAGTGTGTGTGTGTGTTTTGACAGAATGCTCTCAACAGAGTGCTCTCCTTTGTCTCTCTATTTTTCTGTCTCACAAGTGTCTAAACTAAAATGAACACAACACATGGGTATATATACCCGAACACAGCAGGTCTGTGTCGAAGGATCAGATAGATGATCGAAGGATCATCTATCGACCAGAAGCCTCTCGAATGATCAACATAGACCTCGAAGGATGGCATCTATCGAGGTCCAACAATCGAAGGCTATCTTTCGAGATCATCGAAGGATATAAGCAATCCTTCGATGATACATCCTTCGACCCAAACAGCTTTCTAACATTTTCTAACTGTTTGACCAAGTCAAACCGGAGGATGGTTGACTGGTCAAACTTACAGGACTAACGAAGACATCGTTTTACATCGTTACAAAATACAGACAAAGTACAGACACAAGTGCACCAACACCTAGATACAGATCCAGGAGACTCACCTTCCGATTATTTGATGCATAGGCCGGAAGTGGTCTGGTTGTTATCCCCAGTTTCCTTATCATAAACCATTCTACCATTTCTTCAAATTTTGTTTGAAGAATATGCTTATACTTACCGATATACTCATCATCATCCATTATGTCAAGTAAAGCCTTGCAATCCATAAAATCCTTGAATTCCATAGTTTGAAGTATCATCACGTTCCAATCCGGTTCGTTTGATGATATTTCAAGACTTTCGAAATAATTGTTTAAGTAATTGGTTTTGAATGCCATAAACTCTGTTTCTTTATTCATCATTTTCTGTTTTTCTAGGATACCCATTTCTTCTTCCTTTGTTAACCCAGATTTTGCATCTACACCATTTATTAGAGGAACACTAAAAGTAGGATAGAGTTTACACTTATCCCCAGAGAATTTTACCGTAAACCCCTGCGTGATTAATTGATCATAACTTAAGACATTCCTATCTATGTCTTGTGAGTAAAATACACTTTGAATATGAATTTTTTCGATCCCTGAAATAACTTCCACAACTCCGATACCCCTTATGAAGTAAAACTGATTTTCACCCGTGTTTGACTCTACCCCTTTCATACTCTTAATACACTTAAACATGTTTAAGTTTCCAGAGAAATGACGTTTTAAAGTTTTACTGACATACCACATTTCCGACCATAAACCTCCATCGGTTCCGGCCACTAGAAATTCTGGTTCCCAACTTCTTCTGTGATCTTCATTCTCGACATCTCGTTGTTGTACACCGGTGTTAATTGCAAGAGGTATTAGTTGGGATTCTTCATCATTTTCTTTCCTTTTACAGTTTGAAACCTGATGGCCTGGGTTGTTACAATAGTAACACCGTTTTATTAACCATCTTCTTCCCCTTCTTTCATCTGCGCAGTGTTGACACGGAATGGTTGTAGACGTTGCCCTAAGATCGGAGTAACCTGGTGCTCTGATACCACTATATTGGCCATCAGATCGTGATGCAGCGGAATCATCATATGAATTGGTATTCATGATATCAAAACAGTATGATAATGAATCGGAAATTAGACGAATGGTGTAAGATTAATGTGGACAATTAATGGCAGTTTTAATTGTCTTGGTGCCGAGTAAGTTCCCGGCAAAAGTCTTAAATACATTGAGAGGAGCGACGGTTGGAGAGGCGGTTGAATTTGGCGGGAATAACCACCATTCGAAACCGATGCCAACCACAAGTCACACCTCTTTGAATTATTACACACATACATATAAGTATACATATATCCTAGATTCGTTACATAACATAAAATACGAAATTATGTTTATAATATTCTAACAAAAAGATAATCAATGAGCTGGAAGCAAAGACAAAGGAACCGGATAATATGGAGGTTATCTTTCAAACTCTTGGGGTTGATGAAAATTAATGGCAAAGTATCGATGAGCTGCTAGAAGCCCGTTTATAGATGACTGAGGTATTGCTTTCTAATGTCCAACTCAATTTTAAGGTTTTTGCTTCTAAATCTGATAAGTCTTGTTATTAGTTCTTTAAACTTTTTTCAAGTAAAACCCTAGTCAATGAGGTGAAGAAGCCGAACTCAAGCAACAACTATTTGATTCTGAAGAGGCCGAAATCAAGATCTCTGAGTTATGCTCTTTGTGGCAGGATAAACTTAAAAACCCAGAGTGGCATACACTAGAAGTTGTTGCAGTAGATGGTGCTCTTGGCTTTTCCAACGAGGTGGCATTTTTGACCCGTTTACTATGTACGGGTTATTTGTGTTATGATTTGTCGAGAAGTAAGTGTGTTCAACCGGTTTACTATGAACGGAGTTGATTCGGTTTATGTTCTGTCTGAGACGACTTTATTAAAGCTGTCCATTGGATGTTTTGCATGCATACAGCCTATTAAACAAACTGTTTCATTTAAAAGTTAAATTTCTTGTATTCATTACAACAATATGATTTTTGTACTCATATTTAATACAGTATTTTTTTTCATTTAAATTGACAAAAAGAAAAAAAAAACATTTTCAGGTCAACTCTTTCCGATTTGAACTGAAATGAACCTTTTTTTACCCTGACCCCGTTTACTAACTTTTTATACAACTTGCTACCGCTCTATAAAGGAAGTTAGTTATCAAGGAACTTTATAAATATCATTCAAGTCTATGTGCCTGAATGAGGTCTTGTGTGCAATGCAAGAAGTGATTAATGAAGATGATGAATTGCTAAATACTCTCAACCTAACCAGTCTGATTCGGCCATTCGGCCATACTATAATAAAACACACTCATCATTGTAAAAGGTCAAAAGAAATCACAAAAACTGGTTTTGGTCAACCCAACCTAACGAGTCTGATTCGGCCATACTAAAGTTGACCTGTTTTTGAGTCGTTACCCTACATGCTCATCTTGCCACCTCTAGTGTACTGGACTATCCATTCTAGGATGGCATTTGGCAAAAGACCTAATTGTCAATGTTAGTGTTTGATTTGATTGTAGGCGGCAAAACAAGTGGGTCGGTTAATGGATTCATCAGACGGATAACTTTCATGTGTGGGTCAAAACAGGTGTGATCTGGTTGAGGTTGAGCTGACGGGCGCTTTAACCGGACGATTCAACCAGTACAACCGGCTGGTTTGAACTGGTTTTTAAAACATTGAATTTTAAGCATAACTATTTCACCATTTGACTTGGAGGCCCATTTCACTTCAATTAAGCCACTTAGTTTGTGGGCTGTCCACTACACTTCAAGAGTTCAAGTAATGCTTAGCCCATTTTTACTATACCTAAATACCTAATATAAAATTTAAATAATTAAATATATAAAATGTAAATAATTAAATTTATGTAGTATAAGCTATTTTAAAAATAAAACTAAAATGTTTGGTAGGATTTAATGGGGTTCGTTGTTCCTGAAATCGACCAAACAAAATTTATTAAAAATACGGATTGTAAAACCAACAGATAGCAGCCACCAGTTTAGACGTTTTTAATATTTTAAATCACTGGTAAGTGGGTGAAATGAGAAAAGGTAAGCAAAATAATCAAAATATAAACAAATTTAAAAATAATAAGTCAACGACTGAACAATTCAAGCTGGAAGTGGTTGCGTGTTGGGCATAAAATTTCCTTATAAGAAATAGAAGAACCGATCAAAGAGTAGAACAAGAGTATTTGGGTGCGGTTTTGAGCAACTATTCTGAGGTCAGTTTTTAACTCTCTTCTTTAAATTTATGAAGCAGTGATGGTTTTATATTATTTCGAATGGTTACGGTGGTGGTTTTGGTTCAAACAAACAGAGGTTGGATTTTATGATTCTTCAAAGTCGTTTTTTTTTTTTTTTTTTTTTTTGAACTTTTGATATTTGAAAACTTTAAGGACAATTACACCAAGATAGCCGGTAAGCGGGCAACAAGCTGCGCCGCTACCCCCTTTTGAATAGCGAAACCTAACCTAGTAAAAACGAAACCCCGATCTCTAGGAGACGAAATGTTGCTGTGAACAACCCGTTGGACCCGTTCAAGAAATCTGATGGCTCCTGGGGCTAGCGAGCCAAAGGTATCAAAGGCAAAAGGGATAAAGGAATGTTGATTATCCTCGCAGGCTTTTGCATGTTTGTCCATTTTCTTCGTTGCCGCCCTTACAATCGCCTGACTAGGGACAAAACCTGTATCCCGAAAGCATACAAGGGGGGAAACCCCGGTAAGATCAACACAAGCGTGTTTACCTGCATCCAACCCGAAAACTAAAACGTCCGCGGGGCGCAATGTGGATCTTCCTTCCCTCGGATCTGTCAAAAAGTTTACGGGGGCTTCTTTCTTCACCGAGATCCCCGCCCGTTTGAGGATGTCCCCCAATACATCCCGCACCCAGTCGTGCCTATATTTAAAACCTGGCAGTTCTTAACAGTGCAGAGCATGCTCCCCAAATTGGTCTAAGCAAGCTTTCCGGCAAATCGGGCATTGCTCATCATCAGGGAACATAGGAATCATGAGCCGATATTTTAAGATAGCACGGTATTCAACGGCTGACATCTTTTGGCCTAAGCCCTCGATGGGGATGACCGATAGAAAATCTTGTGCGTGGGGGCCCCGCAAACATTCTAGGACGGCGTTCTGACCGGGGGTCGTACAGAAATCTCATCCAATATTCTAAGCGATACGACAAAACAGAGCACTCGCCAAAGTCTTCTGGGTCTTCGGTGGGGCGGTGTCCCTGTTAGCGAAACCGCCAATATCCAAATCCGGGAGGTGTCTATGCAACTCCCCCAGAGCCATGTCATAATCCCCATCCATTCCAACAACCCCACTCTCGCGCAAGATGTGATCTTGCAGCCCCCACGATTGAGCTTGCGAGGCAACATAACCGTAAATGGAGACATCCGTGGCCGATAGAAGGCCCAGCCCCCCTATCTTACAGGGCAGAGAAGCAACCCGCCACTGAAAATCCCCAAAAAACGGACCCCCACACACCACAATGTCCTCTATAGCCCCCTGTAGCCCTTTATCGAATAAGGATACCGCCTCCTTTACAAACACAGGTTGACAAGTTCGCAGACCAAAAAGGAGCTTGGCGACACCCATGCAAGAGCGCAGCAGGTCCATAAGGTCCACTGCCCCGGAAGCTCATAAGGTCCACTGCCCGGGAAGCTCGCCGCGCAGCCAAAGCACTAATGAAACTGGGGTCCCGGCTAACAGCTCCCCCAAGGAGTCTCACGCCCCCCGTTGGTCTTCCAATCTCCTTCGGGAATAAACTAGCCTCCAATTTTTCTCCATTGCAAGACGGCCAATATACCTCTGTTTTTTTTTACATTAAGCCGAAGCCCCAAAGGTGGCCCCTCAGATTGAATGATAGCCAGAGCCTTTGCTACCTCATATGTTTTCCCCATAATAGTACCATCATCCAAATACCACGCGTGGAAGGGGAGGGTGCAACTGTCTCGTATACGTTGTGTGATGGGGTGCAAGACAAGGGCGAACAATAGAGGCCCCAAAGGATCCCCCTGCTGGACCCCCGTGGACGACCCAATACAGTCATTACCCACATAAAGCCTAGCGGTTTGCCCATAAAGAAAATGTACCCACGGAAATATAGATGGGCATCGAATCCAAACCTCCCGCAGAAGAGCTGTGCGATCCACTAGGTTGAAGGCATTGAAGAAGTCAACGGTAAGCATGGCGAAGGCCCCATCATCGTGAAAGGCGTTAAGGAACCTCTTCGCGCTATGGAGGATAGCTTCAGCCCCATCTGGTGTCCCAACCCTGAATTGATGATCCCCCAGGTACCTAACCATCTCTTTCCCTACATTTTTCATCGCTATCTTGGAGACCAGCCTACGCCAAATGGCCCCGACCGCAATAGGGCGGATCCTCCCATCAGGTTTCAGCAAGGGGGTCAGAGGAGCGGAGGCAACGAACTCAGCAAGAGACCTGGGGCATAACCCCCCCAAGAAGACATTGACTACCCCGGTGATGGCTAAAACTAAACCCGAGGAAGTTGAGGACCCCTCTCCACAAAAGCTATCCAGTAAGTGTTGCGCCCTGAGCCCATCTCTCCCGCACGAAGTTCCTTTGGGGAATGACTTAATGCACCCCAAAACGCACTCCGCGTCAACAGTTAAGGGTGCCTGAGGGATTGTGTCTGCCGGCACAACCGGAGGGGGCGTAACCGGGTGTTTATCCGCGAGGGCCTCCATAGTGGAGGGCCCAAAGGGGGCAACGCCAGAAGAGGACAACACCTTGACCGCAGCTGTGAAATGACCATCCGCCACTTTACGAAGGCACTGCTTAACATTGGTTCGGCCCTCCCGACCTTCGGGAAACGGGTCGGACCCATTTACCACCCCTTTCTCCTTTACATCCTGAAAGAGGGAAGCAACTAGCTCGCTAATCCCTTCCCCGTCTTTCCAGACAGAAAGAGCCTGTTGGATGCTAAAGCACTGTAACGTTTTCCTGTTCCTGGACCGACGTTCCTGCCTATTGGCAGGGCGCACAACTTTTAAAGTACAGCGAGGAAACAAGAGTAGCTTAACCCAATATTCAACCGACCCAGGGGTAGCAATCACCTTCCGCATAGCCGACGTTAAAGCTTGCGCGAACACCATTCGACAACTAGGAGGAATGCTCTTGACTGTCATGATGGGAAGAGAAAAAACCCGCTCCAAAAGGGAGCCATCCACACCGACAAAGGCAATGCCTTCCCCTGAAGCCCCCCCTCCCGAAACTTGTGGTTTGGGAATCCCCACAATAAAGTCCTCGGTCCCCCTCGAGCTAGGGATGAATTTAACAAGGTCATCAACATGATGTTTGAAATGTTGTTATTATTTAGTTTGAAATGGGGGAAAACTGAAGGGGTTTGACCCCAACAGGTGAAGAAGATGTTATACCATGGTTTGACTTTTCTAAGAAAGTCAAATTCTGGTTTTAAATCTGATCAAATCCGTAACTGAATCTTGTTTATCAAACGGTCAAACAGATCACTTGAAATCAGATACACATACCGTTAGTCATTAGGTCCCAAGATCACCACCATTCTATAACTTGGTTCAATTGTTTGACTTTGACAAAGTCAAACTTTTGCATTTGAAATCAGATACACATATCTTATTAACCCTGGTAATTAAGCTGTAAGGTGTGATTACCAGCTTATTCCATATAATAAAATACACTCTTATGGGTCAAAAGCGTGATCCGTTGTTTCTTTGCAGTCATCTTCCAAAAACATCTTACAAGAAAAGATTTGATTAAGTTGTAGAACCCGTAAAGCATAACTCCAATGGCGGCGTCTTCTTCAGCATCATTTGTTAAGGAGAGCTTTCAGTATGATGTGTTTTTAAGTTTTAGTGGTGAAGACACGCGTAAGAACTTTGTGGATCACCTTTATGCTGCTCTTGAGCAACATGGTATTCACACTTTCAAGGACGACGAAAGACTCAAACAAGGAAAAAACATCAATAACCAGCTTTTGAAATCTATTGAAGAGCCAAAGTTGTTCATCATAGTTTTCTCAAAGAAATATGCATCTTCGTCTTGGTGCTTAAATGAACTTGTAAAGATTATGGAATGCCAAAAGTCGAACGACCAGATTGCTTACCCTGTTTTTTACGATGAGGATCCGTCTGACGTTCGCAAACAACGTGGACCAGTCGGAGAAGTTCTTGCCAAACATACCAATATAGAGATCGGGAAATGGAGAGAAGCTCTAACAGAAGCAGCCAATCTGTCTGGTTGGGATTTACGGAACACTGCCGATGGGTAATTTCTTTCATCATTTCTCTATGAAACTATTCATTCTTTTTTAGTTTCTTTCTTATTTTGAGGAAATCTCAAGCATTGATGCTACTGATATGCTATTATGTCTTACACTTCGTATATTGACCTGAAATATAACTTTTTGTGTGGGATCTTGAGTTAGCTAACTGAATCTTCTATAAATTATAGGCATGAAGCCAAAGTCATCAAGTTAATAATTGAGCGGATCTCACTTGAGTTACGACCCATTAATGTGGACCTTGATGATAAATTAATAGGCATGAAACCCCGGCTACAGGACCTTGAGAAGTCTTTAGATATCGCGTCGAACGAGGTTCGCATGATAGGGATCAAGGGGATGGGAGGTGCCGGTAAGACTACACTAGCCAGAGCTGTGTTTGATAGAATATCAATTCACTTTGAAGCTAAAAGCTTTGTTGAGAATGTTAGGGAAGTTTCAAAAGCGTCGTTGTCCGGTTTGTTGTCATTACAAAGAAAGATCCTTTCGGATTTGCTAAATGGCCAAGGCAACAACGTAAGTAGTGTTCATGATGGGACAAACATGATGAAAACAAAGCTGCGTGGTAGAAAAGTTCTTGTGGTATTTGATGATGTGGATCATCAAGAACAGCTTGAGGCATTAGCTGGTGATCTTAATTGGTTCAAGCCTGGAAGTAGAATTATCATTACAACAAGAGATCAGCAAGTGTTGATAGCACATAGAGTGAAATGGATTCATGGTGTCACTCTATTATCAGATGAGGAAGCGATTGGCCTATTTTGTAAGCACGCATTTGGGAAAGATCTTCCAATTCAAGAGTATGAAACGGAATCACAACAGGTTGTACGTTATACTGCTGGTCTTCCCTTGACAATCAAAGTTTTGGGTTCATTTTTGTGTGGTAAAGACAAGCATGAATGGATAGACGCATTAGCAAGACTCAAAAGAATTCCGTTGAAAGAGACTCTTGCAAAATTGGAATTAAGCTATGAAAGTCTGGAGGATGATTACAAGGAAATATTCCTCGATGTTGCATGCATATTGAAGGGGTTGAAGAAAAACGAAGCAATAAGTATGCTTGAAAGTTGTGGATTTCAAGCTAGAATTGGTTTAAGAGTTCTTGAGCAGAGATCTCTAGTAACTTTTCATGATTATGGTTTTGGCCCTTGCTTGAGCATGCATGACCATATTGAAGAAATGGGCAAGAATATCGTACGTCGTTTGCACCCAGATGAGCCCAACAAACATAGCAGATTATGGATTCAGGAAGAAATTGGAAATGTATTGGATACTGACTCGGTAAGAATCAGATTTACTTGTAACATAGAGATGAGACAAACACTATTTTTTTACTTATGACATGAACTATTGTTGAATTACAGGGTTCTGAATCGACAAGGTGCATATGTCTAATGCTCACTCCTAATATTGTTTTGGAAAGTCTTGGAAACATGAAGAATCTAAGATGCCTTATTGTAGATGGTCATATATACAATTGTGATGACTTTGTGGATATTGATGAAGTTGGTCAATACTTTCCAAATGCATTACGATACTTGAATTGGCAATATTACCCTCATGGGTGTTTACCCAAAACCTTTCAAGCAAATAATCTTGTTGAGCTTCACATGCCTAACAACAGAATCGAACAACTTTGGGTGGGGGGAAAGGTAGGATGATTGATTAATAATTTTTTATTTATTTATTGATCAGTTATTAGTATATTACATTCTTTTTGGTGTGATATTAGGTTCTTAAGAAGCTCAAATCCATTACACTCTCCTGCTCAAAGTTGAAGACTCTTGACCTTGGGTTGACTCCGAATCTTGTGAGGTTAGATCTTTCATTTTGTGATGATTTGGTAGAACTTCATGTGCCAGTTGGATGTTAAAAAGGCTTACGTACCTAAACCTCCAGCAATGTAACCAGTTGAAATCTGTTTCGTTGATCAAGGAATTGGAATCACTTGAGTTTCTTAATGTAAGTGGCTTACATCTAAAGGAGTTCGAGGATATAATCCTGTGTCACTCCAACAGTAATCTGCAAGAGCTTCCTTTTGATGGCAATGATATAGAAAACCTGCCTTCATCAATTGGAAATCTACATAAACTTGTTATGCTATCCTTCAATAGATGCGACAAACTCAAAAGTCTTCCAGGAAGCATCTGTAGTTTACATTATTTAAGAGTTCTTTCTCTTGTAGATTGTGGCATAGAGGAATTGCCTGAGGACATTGGCCAGTTGGAGTGTTTAGAAGTGCTAGATTTAACACGTTCAAAAATTAAACATCTCCCGGATAGCATTTGTAAGTTGAAACATCTTAAAGATCTCATTCTAGATAGTTGTAAAGTTTGTAAGTTACCCGAGAATTTTGGTCAAATAGATTCATTGAATAGACTAGATCTAAAATCAACCAAGATAAGAGACGTTCCATCGAGCATCTGTAAGCTAAAACATCTCAAAGAGCTTGACCTTTCTGAATGTTCTGGACTTGAGAAACTACCAGAGAACCTAGGAGATTTAGAAAGTTTGGATACACTAGTTCTAACATCAACCAAGATAAGAGATGTTCCATCCAGCATCTGTAAGCGAAAGCATCTCAAATATCTTAAACTTTCTAATTGTTCTGGACTTGAGAAACTGTAGGATCGATTGCTGACCCGAACGAGTCGTTCAGAGGTTGTCTCTTGCGTTTCAGATGCGGAATAATAAGAAATGCAAGTAGAAGTAGCTTGTTCTTCCTCCTAACTGCTTGTTTTATTGATTTGAAACGTTTTACAGTTCAATCATCACACCAGCAGAGCTTTGGCGTGGAATTTCACATACATGTTATGAGATCCGCCCTAAAGACACCTATATATAGGCTGTTGGGTTCGCTCATGTGACACATGTCCATATGAGCGGACCAGACATGAGCAAATAAGCGACCCACACTGACAAATAAGCGGACCAACATCCCTATGACCCTATGAGCGGTCCTAGCATATAACACCTATACAGACTCCTGTTTTCTCGTAAAACGTGCTCTATGCTATACAATACGACGTAAGACCTGATCCTAGACACCTAGACGTAATCAACAGATGTAGTGCACCAACAGACTCCCCCTCAGATGTTGATGGAGTCGCCTATACACTCTGACTGCAAAACTGTGTCTTCACATCTTCAATCTAGATCAGTCTCTGGGCTTTTTCTTCTTTCAATCTTCAGATTCTCCTTCTCGATTTACTGGCATTCTTTTGTTCTTCAGTAACATCTTCAGGTCGTTGTCTGATCTTCACAGGCTTTCAGAATCGATAAACCTGGCTCTAACATGGCTCTAACAGAGGTCTTCAGGAATCGAAACCTGGCTACCTGCACAATCTTATCCCAGAAATAAATTTTCTAACTTTATCACATATCAAATACCTGTGCACCAACACATAACTTTCTCTCAACTATCTATGATGAACCACTTGAAGAAGGTTAGATTAATGAAAACAATTAGATTTACACAAACACTCCCCCTCAAATTCTGCTCATCATGTTTAGCACTTGGAATTTTGAAAATCAGTTTTCCAATGTCAGTTGTCGAAAATCTTTTTGACTTTTTCAAAAGTTATGCTAAAACACCCACAAAATCTTTTTTTGATTTTTCTGAAAGAAATGAAATGCAATAAAGAAATATTTACATACAAAATTTTTGTGAGTTCGTGCAAGAGGATCATATCAGTTTATGAGACATGTCACTAACACCGTTAAGCTTCATTTCATTTTCAGTTCTAAACAATTCACCTAGATTGTCAGTATATTTGTCCACATAAATTTTCACACAAAGTTTAATTGATTCGAGATACGAGGTTAATGTTTTAAGCTCTTGAACTTATCCATGTGTCCCACTACTTGAATATACTCCCGTATCCAGATCCCAATATTCAGTCTTACTGGTGAGTATACCATAGATGATATCTGTCAGGGGAATAAATTATAGTGCGAGGGCCGTGAGAGCTCAGGTCGATCTTTCGATCCGCAGAGAGATGACGGCTTCGACTTTTGGTGTGTCCCCTTTAGAGGATCTTTTGCATTACAACAGCAGCGACTATCAATTTTATTGTTTCATCAGCTTGCTGAGGGCGATGCTATGTTTCAAGCATTTGCAGAAAGTATTATCCGGGGACTAGGTCAGAAATTTCTTTCAGCAGAAGTCCCGGGATAATACCCCAGATATCACTGAGCATAAAGACCTAGTATCTCAGAATAAGGGACCTTTCAAACAAGATTTCAGGGGTTACCTATATATCCAAGTTTGTGTTAACCCACAGAACAAGCAAGTTTGAAATTTATGTTTATATCTGGTCACAATTTACTAAATGTGTAAAAACCTACTGACACATCCACAGTGAGATTGTTTATCACATTTTATCTAAACAATTCTTTAGCATGTTGTGACAGTCCACTGATGTACTATCATTTCCTCTATGTCACAACAAAACTCATTTTTGATTTTATCATGTTTTTACCTTTTTCAAAATTTCAAATGTTTTTGGATTTTCTAAAAATTTCTTACTCCCCTAAAATGCAAACACATTTTAGGAAATTTGAAAACAAACTGTACAAGAACTTGACAACTGATATCGAATCGCCTCAATTCTCCATCCACTTGGCATAAACAATCAAAACTCCCCCTTTCACAAAACTATTTTCTCATTATGATTTCAAAACACTTAAGTTTGTTTTAACCAAAATATTTTTTCAGGAAAATAAGTTTTGTTGATTTAACCACTTGTAGGTTCGGGGTGTGGTTCATCACATTGTCTACTTTTAACCACTTGTAGTAGATCAAGTACAACTTAATGTCCCTGATTTACCACTTGTATGTATGCAACCTCTGTACCTCTTGCAAAATATATTTACAACATATAAGCCTATGTAGGAATAAACCTGTACACAAACCATTTTATCAATCAAGATGCCGATTCCTGCTTCACACTTACCAACCTGAAAGCTCTGGCAATTCACACTTATCCTGTAACAATTTAAACACTATCAAAATCTTTCAACCAAAATCTTCAAACATTAGAAAGATGCCGATTCCTGATCCACAATATAAACTTGGGATCTCCGGCAAAGTCCTTAGACTTCAAGGAAAACAGACTTCCATCCAAGTCTTCTCAGACTTGATGGCTTTCCGTTCTTGCGCAGTGGGGTTGTAAGTTGCCTTTTTAGTTGCATAACAATCTTTAACCCCCTTAACTTTTCCATTCAACATTTTCCCAAAAATTTTCTTTACACTTCCATTAAATGTTTTCTCGACATCAAACTTAGTTTTCTCTGTGTAAAACTGATTCGAAATATCAACCTTACCAACTCTCTTTTTAACTTCTTCAAATTTCAATGATGGAAACTCATCATCATTCACTGAAATTTTCATCTCAACCTGTGGCTCTTCTGGCTTTGTGGAACCAGATTCATCGCCGACATTCACATCAACTTTCTTAACAACCCACACTTGGTTGTCATTCTCTTTCTTTTTATAAAAATTCTTTTTAGAACACTCACCAACCTCATAAGTTGAATTTTCAAAAATTTTAAATCTATCGGTTGGTGATTCAACATCAACAACTTGTTCTTTCAATTTCTGAGAAACTCCCTGTTTTGTTTTGGCAATTTTCTGACAGTTCCATGCAATGTGACCAGTTTCATTGGACTTGTAACAGGTACGAGTCTCTCTTTGATAAAAAACTTCAGTTTCATTATTTTTCTTTTCAGCAAGAAATTCTTGATTTGACTGTCTCCAAAATGGTTTCTTCTGTTCCTCTTCTGCACTTCCACCTGACACAAATTCTGTTTTTGTTTTAGAATATTTCAAATTTTTATGATTTTCTGGTGGAATAAATCCAAGACCTTTCCTTTTGTAGCTACGATTTTGGTTTTGTTTCTTTTGAAAACCAGAACCAGAATTGTAACCCTTTTTCTTGTTTAGACGTTGTTGAACTCTTGAAGTGTTTTTTATAGGTTTTTCATTAAGATTTAAATCTTTTATTTCAGAAATATTAATTTCTGTCATTTTGAAAACCTTTTTAATCATGTCAAAACGAACACTTCTTATTGGAAACTCTTTGTCAGAGTATAATTTGTCCGAATCATTTAAAGTGTATGCAACTTTAAATGTTTCATCATCCAAATTTGCTTTCGATAACAAAAATTCTATACTGTAAGACCGTTTAACCGACCACTTTGGACTGTTGGCTAACGAATTTAACCCTCCAGACTCAGACTTTGACTCAGACTCCTCCTCAGTATCCAACACCTGATCGACCACCTTTTTTATTAACTCAGACTCATGATCAGTATCAGACGAGGTAAACGTGACATCAATGTTATCTGGTAAAACGTCAGTTGTGTCGGTTTTTAGCTTTATATTGACTGCTTTTTCAAGTTGCTCCTCGTTTGGTTTTCTAGGAGAATACCCTTCCCAAATTGGAGGCGGACACTTGTTATATCTAACAGTCGGTTTCTTACCACTATCTTTCTTTTTCTTCGGCTTCTCGTCTTGAAAAGCTTCCATACCTGCAACAGTTGGGTAAATACGATCAATGAGATAATCAGAACTAGAATAACTTTGTAATAAACGTCTAATTCTCTCATTCTCAATCTTCTCTGTCTCCGACTCTTGCTTCCATTTAGCACTTTCTTCGATGTAAAAGTTGATAGCTTTTTGCTTTGTCATCATAACAGCATTCATCATCGTTAGTGCTTGTTCTCGTTCTGAGTTTGTCTTTTGAAGACCAGTTACTGTTTTGTTCAATACATCGTATGATTCTTTCACATAATTGAGATTGAACAATAACTGCTCTTTCTTCTTCTCATACTCAGCTATAATGTCGTCTTTCACAACACATTCCTTGCATGCTTCTAAACACTTCTCGCAAGGCTTGACGACTTCAACAATCTTCTCAATCTCAATTGTCTTTATCACTTCAATCACTTTTTCTTCTTCTATCACTTTCTCATCTACCTTCACTCGCTCAGACTCAACCATCTCCTCAGTAACGCTTTCAATGTTCTCTTTCTGAAAAACATCTTCAGATTTCTTTAGTTGTTGTTCTTTAGCAGCTCGTTTCTCCTTTAGTTTCTCCATGCGATTTGCAAAATAGAAATGAAAACTTTCAGGAGAAAGATGAGTTTTAGCAACATTAATATGTTTCTCTTCCTCATCATCACTGCTACTATCAACTGGTGTTTGATCAAACTCTACAGATTTTTCAGAATCAGCATCTGATACACCAGAATCAGATGGTGTTTGATCAAATACAATTTCTTTTTCTGAAGTAACATCCTTCTGTACACTCTCATCTGCACTCTGTGAACTTTCATAAGCACTTTCTAAACTTTCATCAGAAACAACAGACTCTTCATTCACACTCTTTACAATCACTCCAATAGACTTCAACCAAGTAGCAAACATGTCTAGTTCTCGAACAATCTTAGCAATAAAAGCTTTATATTCTCCTTTTTCATCAACGAACATATCCCAGCTGAAACCTTCAGGTAATTGTTCATCATCTTGATCAATTAAACAGGCTTTGCTATCAGGAGATATGTAGTTGTTCCAGTTAAAATCCACCGCACACGCTCTCTTGGAATCCTCAATCTTTCTACCATGAGCTGTCTGTGAATCTTGTGATTGACCGACCTGCTGATAAATGGCTTTCCGGTAGTAATCATCTTTCCCGAATGGATTCTGTGCTCCGCTAGCTTCTCTTCCTTTGCACTCCCGTTTGAAATGACCTTTCTCCCTGCATCGAAAACAAGTAACTTTAGATTTATCAAAACCTAAAGTTGATACATGAGCATCTAGAAAGTCATTTCTCCCGGTAATGGTTTTGAATTTCTCAGCTCGTCGAAGAACACTTGCGAGACACCATTTAATATCCATAAGTTCCATCTCTTCGGCGTCTATTTGATCGTAATCCTCTTTGGTAAGCATAGGATTGCCGATCCGACCAGCAACAAGACCTTCATAGGATAACAGTACTGAACCCAGAAGTGCCATATGGTCTTTAGCAGTGTCTTCAGAGAAGCTTTGACCTTCTGGAAGGTTGAGAGCTATGTTGCATTGAATCACATATCCATTTCCTGTTTTTGTACTCTGAGACTGAAAACTCGTGTTAGTCTCTTTCGGATTCACACTCGAAAACAATGAAAACCCGCTGCTATTTTTGTTCAAACCCTGATCAGCTTTCTCAGATGAATCACCAGCACTGAAAGCAGTTTGAATCTTCGGACTTCTTTCAGATTCAGTGGCTGGAATACTACCTCTGTAGTACATCTTCACATCCTGTTGACCACTCGGACTATTCATCGTTGCAATCTTCTGCTGTTCAAGATCCTGACTCTCAATTTTCTCTATAAACTGTGAGATTGTCAACCCATCATACACACCAGTATTCTTCAAGATCATAAAATATGTTCCCCACTCCTTTTGAGGTAACGCGTCCGCCAATTTATCCACCCACTCCTCACGACCTTTTTCAACACCCAACATAGATAAAGATCGCACCAAATGACAGTATCTCTCGATTAGCTTTTTAGTATCCTCTCCCGGCAAACTACTAAACAAATCAAATTCTTTCTTTAGTAACACTTTCTTGCTTTTGATCATGTTTTCGCTTCCCTCAAATTTGACCTTTAGCGCATCCCAAATTGACTTAGCAGTTTTGTCGTGCTGTAACAGGATGAATATATCTTCTTTTATTGCCTGCTGCAACAAGCTAATCATCATTTTCTCAGCTCTATACATTGCTCGTTCTTGATCAGTGAACTCGGATATTTCTTTGATGACTTGCAAATTTGTTCGAGGCAATGTGTACTTCTTCAATATGCATTCCCACGATCTGAGATGATTTGCCTGAACCCAGTTTTCAAACCGATCCTTCCATCCATAATACTCCTCAATGTTCATCAATTTAGGGGGCTTTTGAGTCGTTCCCGTCTCGTTTTCTAAATTCATTGCTTGAGCAATTGTGGCTGGAGTAGTCGATGAGGCAAATGCGTTGTAGAACTCGGAATCCATACTGACTTAACTCGTATTTCAAGGCAAATGACAAAAGAGCGAACCAACTCTGAACAAATAAGCGAACCAGAAAGATCCAAATAAGCGAACTAGAATTGTTCTTTGGAGTGAACCAGAATGATTCTTTGGAGCGAACCAGAATGAATCTTTGGAGCGAACCAGAATGAATCTTTGGAGCGGACCACTTTGGATAACTGTCTTTGGAGCGGACCAGAAATATACACTGGAGCGGACCTGAATGTGACCTGATAAGCGAACCTGGATTGTACTCTGGAGCGAACCAAAATGCCAATTTGGAGCGAACCAGAAAAATATTGAGTGGACCTGTTCTTGAAGCGAACCAGAAACAAATTTTTGAGCGGACCAGCTGAAAGTCTGTACGAATGAGCGGTCCAAAACGTGATCTAAGAGCGGTTCAAGATGACGTCACTTCGAGCGATCCACATATCGAACATGTTTTGACTTGTTAAAACTTCGAATTTTGGCTTCAAACTTTCCAGGATTTATCTCGATACTATTGCGCACAAGCTGTGAAAATATGAGCGAATTCCGACCGTGAAATCTTCCCGAATCAGTAAAAGAAGGTGTAGAAGTGATAAGAAATGATAAAAAACAGCTACAATCTGCAGAAAACCTCCTCCCAAGCTCTGATACCACTTGTAGGATCGATTGCTGACCCGAACGAGTCTTTCAGAGGTTGTCTCTTGCGTTTCAGATGCGGAATAATAAGAAATGCAAGTAGAAGTAGCTTGTTCTTCCTCCTAACTGCTTGTTTTATTGATTTGAAACGTTTTACAGTTCAATCATCACACCAGCAGAGCTTTGGCGTGGAATTTCACATACATGTTATGAGATCCGCCCTAAAGACACCTATATATAGGCTGTTGGGTTCGCTCATGTGACACATGTCCATATGAGCGGATCAGACATGAGCAAATAAGCGACCCACACTGACAAATAAGCGGACCAACATCCCTATGACCCTATGAGCGGTCCTAGCATATAACACCTATACAGACTCCTGTTTTCTCGTAAAACGTGCTCTATGCTATACAATACGACGTAAGACCTGATCCTAGACACCTAGACGTAATCAACAGATGTAGTGCACCAACAGAAACTACCAGAGAACCTAGGAGATTTAGAAAGTTTGAATAGACTAAGTGTAACATCAACCAAGATAAGAGATGTACCATCCAGCATCTGTAAGTTAAAGCATCTAAAATATCTTGACCTTTCTAATTGTTCTGGACTTGAGAAACTACCAGAGAACCTAGGAGATTTAGAATGTTTGTATACACTAGATCTAAGATCAACCAAGATAAGAGATGTTCCATCCAGCGTCTGTAAGCTAAAGCATCTCAATTATCTTGACCTTTCTAATTGTTCTGGACTTGAGAAATTACCAGAAAACGTAGGAGATTTAGAAAGTTTGTATACACTAGATCTAACATCAACCAAGATAAGAGATGTTCCATCCAGCATCTGTAAATTAAAGCATCTCAATTATCTTGCCCTTTCTAATTGTTCTGGACTTGAGAAATTACCAGAGAACCTAGGAGATTTAGAAAGTTTGTATACACTAGATCTAACATCAACCAAGATAAGAGATGTTCCATCCAGCATCTGTAAATTAAAGCATCTCAATTATCTTGACCTTTCTAATTGTTCTGGACTTGAGAAATTACCAGAGAACCTAGGAGATTTAGAAAGTTTGTATACACTAGATCTAACATCAACCAAGATAAGAGATGTTCCATCCAGCATCTGTAAGCTAAAGCATCTCAATTATCTTCGCCTTTCTAATTGTTCTGGACTTGAGAAACTACCAGAGAACCTAGGAGATTTAGAAAGTTTGGAAGAATTACATCTAGTGGATACTCCTATAAGTCATCTTCCCGATAGCATTTCTTTGTTGAAAGGTCTTGAAATTACTGGATACGAAAGAAGGATTGATCCAGATGCAATTCTATTTTAAGATCAACAACATATTACATTTGCTCCCAAAATGAGAAGGGCCAATACTGAAGCAACAACAAGCGATGCAGGTTTTTGTTGAAATATATAATGTTATAAACTCACTGAATAGCATATATTCTAGTGAGAGAGGTATTTGAAATATATTTATGGTTTTGTAGGTGACAAGGTTAAAGAACGAAAGATGGAGGATGACTAATGAAACTTTGTGAAAGACTAGAGCGGGGAACAAGTGGATGCTGGAGGGGCATATTGAAACTAGTCTTAAATCCGTGTTCAAAACATATAATCATTTACTTTTGACATTTGTAGTGATTTGCAACCAGTTTTGGAAACGATTTGAAGGATGAATCATGAGACATGAATCATGAAAACAAGTGACAACAATTCAATACTTAAGGGGGGTTTTATGAAAATATTTATTTATCATTTCTTTCATTTCTACCTAGAGTCCATTTATCGAGTTAATTACCCGGATGGTCCCTGTGGTTTTTCATTTTTTCATCTTTAGTCCCCAACTTTTTAAAATTACACGTATTGTCCGTGTGGTTTGATCTTTTGTTACTCGGATAGTCCCCTGAGTGGATGGACGTTAGTTTACTCAGTTAAGTACATGTAAAATGACTAAAGTACCCTTAATAACACAAAATAAACTAAATAAGTATATATGTATTTCTTGGCCCCACATATTATTAAATTATAAAAAATATATTTATAAACCAACCCCACCCTCCCTCCCTCCCTCCCTCACTTCTCCAGTGAAGCCTCTCCCCACCGTCGCCAGAAAAACGAACGACCTGTTATAAAACTACAAGCTAGACAAAACTTGTTCAGCCTTGTTCCCGCCGCCACAGCATCTTGCCAAAATAGCAAGTATGTTCAACCACATCATGTATGTTTTTCCGGCGTCTCGATCTGAAGGGGTATGGTCCCAAAAAGTCGCGCAGACCATTCAGGTCGCGCGCTGGACCATACTCTTTACTCAGCAAGCTGATCAATTTCCAGACTCGCGCGAGCCCTTCAAACAGAACCGGGCCTCGCGCGAGGCCGAAACAAAGGACAGCATCCATTTTCACATTTGTGTTATAAATAAGAGCTTTCAGCCCCTAGGCTCCTGCGCGGGCTAGTTACATGCTAAACAAGGGTCGCGCGGGAGTTAGGGCGCAAGGCCACTTCAGAAGGTACACAAGGTACAAGTGGCAGAAGAAAGAGCCAATCAGCGTCCACCAGGCTGTGCTCTATCGTACTCCACGAGCGTCTGACGTGCAGGATACAATATGTACACAAGGACGTCTACGTGGCACCAATCAGGGGGCGGCGACACCTGCCCCATGATCTCCACTTACCTGCTGATGGCAGAGGGACAACAAGGCCGACAACAGGGACATGTGGCTCCATTCACGGTGCGCCAGCACCGGAGATCTTCTAGAAGGCACTACCGGTCGATACCAGTGAGACAAGAAGGATATTCTCTGTTGTCGCCTTTCAGCCCAAGGCCCATCAGCCCATCTCTTCTTACACCTCTCCGGCTATAAATAGAGACCTTCATGCACAGGTTAATTGATTCTGCTCTCTTCACTCTCGGTTATGACCTTCTTCTTCTTCTTGCTCGGTTTCTTCTTTTCCTCATGATCTTTGCGAAGGTCGCGCAACACACCTGGAAAGATGTTAGACCAGGAACTTAGCTCCCCACTTGATGACCCTACAGACTCCTCGCTGGAAAGATAGAGAATTTCTTTCCCTGTGGAAGTCACGACACGCAAGGGCCTGGGGTTGGGTAGATGCGCACCTTCGGTTGCAGTAGGAGGATTGGCAAAGGCCCCAGTAAGAGGATAAAGGAAGTGACCCTTGATGCGCTCATACCAGTACTGCTCCCCGGATTCTAGTTGACGCACCCCCATAGACCCACCAAAGGTGGGGAAAGCAGCTTGATACAGATGCGCTTCTGCAACCAATTTCAACAGCTAAAAACGCAGAAAAATAATCAAGGTAGATGAGTTTTGAGTAACAACGTACCTCTATCTTCGAACTTCAGGATAGGAACTTCGTTGCTAGTCTCCGGCCACTTGTCACTCATTTGCGCCGCAACTAGTACATTCTCTCCAAAGATCCGATTCGGCGTCGCAGTAAGCTTTAAATACCAATCGGCATGCTTGGGGATAGCAAGCTCCTCTTTCTCGATCACATCTGGCGCGCGGAAGATCATAGTGATTGGAATGACTTCTTCTCTGATGAAGAAGAACTTCTTCTTCCAGTCATGGAAACTCTTCGGTGGATTCAGCAGTATCTTCTTGGCAGAACCTCGGTTGCCAAAGGAATAAAAACCAATGTTCCTGATCAGCTGGTAGAACACCCGGAACTTCTCAACTGTGGGTTCGATCTCATGGCATCGACACAAGAACTCAAAGTGTCTCACCCTTACCATGCCGGGTGGACTGAGTTGGGATATATGAAAACCATAATAATGAAGTATGTGTGCGATGAACTCCGTCGCCGGAAGCCGAAAATTTCCCTGAAGAAAAAAGTCTTCAAAGAGGGTAATATACCCCGGCGGTGCATCGGCGGCTGTTTTCCCTTGACTGAGATATCGTGCATCTCACTCCGACGGAAACTGGAAACCTCGGGTTATTTGTTCAAATAACCCTTGATCCCATCTGAGAACAGGGAGATGACCTTCTTCATGTTGAGATTCTTCTTCAGCCATGAATGCAAGGCAAACAAGAACAAGTTGAGTATCTTTGAACTTCTGAGAAAACTTGAAGATCTGGTAGTGTTTCTTTGGAGATTTGAAGATTCAAAGAAGAATAGAGAGAAAATAGGAGGAACAGAAGAAAGGTTTGTGATCTCCTCTCTTATCTTGTCGACTATATATACCCATCGCATTTAATGCGATGGGTAAACGTGCCGGATTCACCACGCGCGTAACCTACCAGGAGCCGCCACGTAAGGCGGGATTCTCGGAGTGACGGTTACCACGCGCGTGTGGGCCTCACTCGCCTGACGGAAAGCCGAACCGTCAGTAACAGCATCATCATAACCGTGTCAGTAGTCAACTCAAACGTCGCTCTCAACGACATTTTGTAGGATCGATTACTGACCTAAACGAGTCGCGTAGAAGAGTCTATCTCATTTTGAATGGCGGAAATATACAACACGAGTACATTTCAGCGAGAATTCAATTTAATCTGTTGATTCTATTAATCTGAATGACGTTTACAAACAAATCAACACTTCGGCAGCACTTCGTGGCTCACCGGAAGACAACACCTCTATCTCTCTATCTGATTTCGCTCTAATGACAGCTATTTATAATAGTTGTGATTTCGCTTATGTGTACATGACCACATGAGCGAAATCCCTACTTGTCAAATAAGCGAAATCACCTCTATGTATGTACGTATGAATGAAATCAACAAATATATTTACAATATTTTGTCTTCTAGCGAATCATGCAAACTGATTTGACTTTGTATGAAATTTCACGTGCATTTGTTGTAGATGATGCAAGCTCTTAGGTCACTTGGATGATGTCATCATCAAGAATGATGACATCATTCTTGTTCCGAACCGCAACGAACCGAAGACTCGACATAAGACGAAGACGACAGATGAATGCACCAACACATTTGCACCAACCTATCAGAATTCAAAATTTGAGGTTTTTCCCGCTCAAATTACTAAAAACTTCATGCAGATGTTACTCAGGATGCGCAGTATTCATAATTATTCAATGAACCTGCGTGCTTCCACCCAGAAGCAGAGAATTATCAACAGGCGGATCTCGTAAGTCGCGCCGTAGTAATTGACAAACACTTACACGCACGCCGCTCACCAAGATTAAGCGAGCATTTCTAACAGCTAGCACTTTCTTTTTACTAAGTCCAGAGCTCCAACCACTCACTTCACGCATGGTGCAGCACTGGACTTTGGGGACTTGAGGGGGTATGGTCCCAAAAAGTCGCGCAGACCATTCAGGTCGCGCACTGGACCATATTCCTTACTCAACAAGCTGATCAATTTCCAGACTCGTGCGAGGTCGAAACAAAGGACAGCATCCATTTTCACACTTGTGTTCTGAATAAGAGCCTTCAGCCCCTAGGCTCCTGCGCGGGCTAGTTACGTGCTCAACAAGGGTCGCGCGGGAGTTAGGGCACAAGGCCACTTCAGAAGGTACAAAAGGTACAAGTGGCAGAAGAAAGAGCCTATCAGCGTCCACCAAGCTGTGCTCTATCATGCTCCACGATCGTCTGACGTGCAGGAGACAATAAGTACACAACGACGTCTACGTGGCACCAATTAGGGGGCGGCGACACCTGCCCCATGATCTCCACTTACCTGCTGATGGCAGAGGGATAACAAGGCCGACAACAGGGACACGTGACTCCAGTCACGGTGCGCCAGCACCGGAGATCTTCTAGAAGGCACTAACGATCGATACCAGTGAGACAAGAAGGATATTCTCTGTTGTCGCCTTCCGGCCCAAGGCCCATCAGCCCATCTCTTCTTACACCTCTCCGGCTATAAATAGAGACCTTCATGCACAGGTTAATTGATTCTGCTCTCTTCACTCTCACTCTTAACACACACTAATTTCCTCAAAGCAGATACTTATTCTCACGCCGGAGTCTGGTTAAGAGGGAAACCCCCATATTCCCCTCTTAACGAGCTAACAGTGTTCTGTTTTGCAGGAAGATCGGATTATTACGGAGCTCAGGAAAGTTAAAGAAGATTAGCCCTCATGTTTGAAACATAAACCAAACTAATTAACTCTAAAATTAGTTCAGTGTTTCTTCATTGGCGCCCACCGATTTTTGAAATCACTTTCATCTTCTTTTTTCTGAGTTTTTTCTGTTCTCTTGATCATGGTTGGTCAAGGAATCATCCCTGATTTTGGTTTTGGCACAAACTCTAACGTTGGATTGGGTGAGGACAATCCCAACTGTCACACCTAGATATTTCCACGTATTACCGGTGGGCCCGGTGGGGAGTATCATGACGTAGTTGATATCATCAAAGTCAAACAACACAATTTAAATGCACAGCGAAAATAAAAGATGAATCACATTACAAACCGAATAAATAGTAATATCAAAGTATTACAAACGGACTGTAAAGGATCCACAGGCGGATCAAAAGATAAAAGATCATTGTTCAACAGACTTTAACATCTAGTGCTTGCAAGACTTGATTAATGATGCCAGGAGTAGCCAACCTATTTCGTCTAGTACCTGCACTTAGCCTTTTTGGAAAATACGTTAGTTTACACTGGTAAATACAATTAACTGACTCATTTTGAAAAGAGTTTAAGAAAAATTAATTTTGAATGCACATGGCACAAAAGTTCTTTTATAACTTGGGACAATTATTTAAAATAATCTTGTATACAGTTTTACTTATTTGCCGTCCGTCAGGGCCGGTTAGAAGAGCCGGACATGATTAACTGACACGCCACAGGTATAATGCCCACAAGGTTTATTCCTTTAAATGGATTACCAGTTTTTACATAATGCAACTGTCAGGTGTATGCCTACACCCCGACCCCCGTGCTTAGGTCGTGGCCATTTCTTTGAATGATGCCAAGGATATCCGGGACATAGTCATTTAACCCTCAAAGGCCATACACCAAATAATACAGATTAAAACCAGTTATGTAAATACATTAATCACAATCCGATTTAAATGACTACACACCCGACCAAGCGGTATTATTATCATACCGTATCACAAGCCCGTATAGGGAAAATAAGTTAAGAGTATTTACCTGAGCAAATTATTCAATTTATCTCAACCGTATTCAATCAGCAAATGCAGATAGCTTTTACTGGGCTCCTAAATCTGGAACAAAGATTTTTAATAACCTATTAGATTCCTAACGGGTCTTAATTAAGCCTATGCTTAGACCGGCTAGTTTTAAAGGAGGATATACGATTCAAACGCAAGATTAAGCGAAGACGGGATTAGAATGTGATTTAGACCCGACAAGTTTGTATACTTGTTTAATATGGGTAAACTAAGCACATTCTGGATTTTGAGATAAAAATGATAAGGTTTGACCCGTTTCGGTTAGTTTATGCAAACTAGTTACATAAACCGCACCGAACGCGAATAATGCGTAACGGGTAACCAAATGAGTCATGAACAGGTTTCCTAAGTTAATATTCCTTAAATATGCCTTAAATACTTCCATTATGCCCAAAACGAATTTAAACTCAAATTTTGCCCTGTAGGGGTATTTCGGTCATTTTAAAGCTTACAAAAGAGATTATATATAAATCTAAGATTCAGGTCTGATATATTCAGTAAAAATACTTAATTAAATAAGTTATATCAGTATGGTATTGCACATATGTGAAATTTGCCATTTATAACCAAACTATGCACCGAAGGGCATTTTGGTAATTTCACATAAGCTTAAAAAGGTCAAATTTTAGAATTTTGAGTTTAAAACTTTTGCTTACTATTAGAATATAAAAATTTACTAAAAATATCAGTAGGTATTAAGTTTCATATGCCAAAAATAGTTTTAACTTATACTATGCGCTTAAAATGCGTAAAAAGGCGGTTTTAAGCGATTTCCAGGTTTTATAAGGAAAGCTGATATTTTTATTATTCCAGAAGGCTTAAAATATTTTATTTATCATATAAAATCAGTAGCAAAAGGTTTTGTATTAAAATGTTATGTAAAACTCATTTTATAGGCCAAAAGGGCAAAACCGACAATTACCGGATCAATGTTATAACCCTAAGTTATGCTCAGCCTAAAAATAAATAAAAATCTTTAAAAATCCCAAAATATTATTTTACATCAGTGGGTAAAAAGTTTGGTATCAAAATTTGGGTTTAGATAGGCTATACGCTAATTATGCCGTTTAATTAATAAAAAGCTTTTCATTTACGCTAATGAGCATAACTCCTAATCTAGACCTCAAACTGATGTCAAATTTTTAGGGCAAGTTTATAAATCAGTAATAAAGGTTTCTATCCTCTCACATTTTCAAAAATCTCATTTTAAGGTCAAAAGGGCATAATAATCAACATTTAGGCATATAACGGAAACATGCATATGAATCGGGTAACTAAGGAACCAAGTTGTATAACCTCAGAGGGTTACACTAACCTATAACCTAGTCCTAATGGAACTTTAAGGCATGTCTAAACTAAGCTAAATCGGGTCAGAACTGAAAGTCAAAGCAAAAGTCTACTTTTGCGACTTTCGGTTCCTAACCGAGCCTATACATAGAATTGTCGGGTTGAACATGCTCAAACATGTTCTTATTTACTAGTAAAAACTGACTTGTTTGACTTTTTATTAAGAAGTTTGACCCGACAATTGACTGAGTAAACGTGGTAATTAGGAGGTGCCCTTCTGAGGGTTTAACACCTACCTAATTATGGTCACGTAGCCATGTTCGTTGCGAACAATGGCACAACCGTTTAAAAGTCAAAGCGTTTATCGAAAACGCTTGACTTTTCGGCTATAAACGCTAAATAAAACAAACTAGTCACGAAAGGACACTTACAAGGGTCCAATGGACTGAGGGAGGTTCTCAAAAGAGTTCAAGATCCTCTTAATTCAGAGAGCATAGCAGATTTGAAGGAAAGGTGTGAAAAACAAATGAAACCCATCTCCTATATATACTTTTCCGGACCTCGTAGGATCGCGACAAGTGTCGGGGAGTTATAATCAGATGGCAACAAGTGTAAAACCACCTTTACAATCTGTGGGCAGCCCCTAGAGTTAAGATATGAGAGTATGGAAACCATTTTCAGCAAAAACCAGCAACTAAAACCAGTTTTGCAGTTAGTTATGTCCTATGCGGCCCGCGTAGATGACCTGTGTGGGCTACGCGGCCCGCCTACAGCCCAGCCCAGCCAAAACAGCTTCCAGAACATGCAGTTTCAGTCCCTGCACTTTGTTAAATGTCATTTATGACTTATTTAAGGCCCGTTAACCTCGTTTCAAGGCTCCAAAATGATGCTCAATTATAGGGGACATAAAACATGCTCAAAAATATCACGGATGTCGGTTCGTTTGGCCGTACGGTCACATTGTTCGTCTAATTACGACGAAACACGAACGGATGCGAAAAACGATCCAAATTATTTTGGAGATCGGAACTAGGGCTGGTTGTTGACTGATCGGGCGACTATACTGGAAAATTAACGAAGGTATATGAATCGTTCAAGAATTTTGATGATTTGATCTTATTTACTTGTAAAATACTTTAAATTGCTTAATTTGGCACTTCGCTCGTTAGGTTATAGCCTTGTTTCAACGTGCTAAACTACTTTGATTATGGCTTTTATATTTGAATCTTTGATTGACTATTGTTAAATGTTTAATGTTATTAGATTGTTAAAACTTAATCTACAGTTGAGGACTAAGGAGTAGGGTCAACAGGCTATAGAAAATATAACTGAACAAACACCAGGTATTAATCTTCTTTCATTTGTTATTTTGCTTGTTTCAAATCAATAATTATATGCAGAAATGTAACTTTAATGGATAAAAGTAGGAAACTTTTTCATAAAAAAAATACGTGTGAAACCTCAAATGAAAGAAATTATGTCTTGTTCAAACCCAAAAGTCAATGGGTGTTTCTTTTATTGGATTAAGTGAAATATATTTGCTCATAACATTAATTAGTTTCTCCACTTGCTGAAAAGTTTTATGAACCTACATCCTTTGTCTAGCTTGTTTTGATTATCTAACATTTTAAAATTATTGGTCATCTTTGTATAATTTAAGAAGATATGAAGTTGTCATCACAGTGAGTCTCATTTATTGTAAGTGATTCTATCACATAGGTCTTGTTTTCAAATCAAAATAAGTGAGTTACTCACATCTTTTTATACGGCAAAAACAGATGATAAATGGTATACTCACCAGTAAGATGAATTCTCGTGCATACCTTGATACGGAATGTGTCGTGATGTGGATGAACACCGGTCGGTAAGTATAAATCATACCTTAACGTATCCCCTCGCCATGATTACATATGATAAGTTGAGCTTATGTGGATAACAACACCGATAATCGTTATAGGATGTTTATCTTAATGTTAACTAACTGAACAACAAGAGCGTTTTGACATGACCGTACACTGATATGATTCTCTGACCCTCGAAACTCGCAAAAAGAATGTATGTATATATTTACTTTTCTTAGTTTCTGCAACTCTGTATATATCTATTTACTGCTTTCAGTCTTTAAGTTTGAAATATTCAAAATGCCAAAAAGATTTTAGGTGTGTTTTAATTTAAACTTTATAAAAACCAAAAAGATTTTATTTCTGCTTTAGTTTGGATTAACCGATGTTGGAACTCAAGTCTTCGTTGCCTGAACTCTGAATGAAAACCAAAACGACTGAATCTTCATAAACGGTCAGAGTTTGCAAGTTTTGAAAGTTAATAATCTAAATTGAAAAATCTGTTAACTTTTCAAACTAAACTGTCGGACGGTAGTTGAATAAGAATTGGTCACATGTGTGTCATTTGTTTAATGTTAACTATATTCCAAGCAGTTGTTCTCATTACGCGTTTAGCTTTCTTGCATGTGCAAATGCTAAAGGTAAGGGGAACATGTTCGGTGAAAAGCTTTGGAATGAAGACACCACATGAAGACACTCAAATGATAAAGATGATCGAGTTGCCATTGATCAATCACCAACACCACAAGGATCTCAAGCATTGAAGTCAAAAGATTCCAAGGCATAATCAAAGGGGGAGTTTGTTAACACATTACCTAAATGAAAAAGGAGTTTGTTTGATACACTTTCTACTTACGACGCGTGAAGACTTTGAAGATCCTACGACAAGAATGAATGAACCATCAAGAGATGGAGAACGAGATTACGAACCTCGCAAGCAGCATCCAAGGGGGAGTTTGTTGATACATATTATGTGGATACGGCTCGGATCGGTTCGACTCGGCTACGAAGTGAAGGCCGTAGTCAAGACATCCTCCTGTCTTGACTCGGTATGCTAGTTACTTCGTAATGTTCATGTACATGTAACTGCGTGTGTGCAGTATACATGTTAGTATTGTTTAGTTGTTATTAGTTTGTTGTTTGTTTGTTCTAAAGCCCAAGTCAAGGCCCAAAGCCCAAACAACATGCACATGTCCTTGAAGCCCAATATGAAAATCTCAGGCCCGTATGCATGACGAAAACACTATACTGGGCGAAATCCCTTTTGGTGAAAACCAAATGGGATGAAAACCAAATAGGACGAAATCACCTGATTTCGTCCATATCCTTGATTTCGTCCTATGTGTTTTCGTGGGCTTCTGATTTCGTCGACATGTGTAGTATATAAACACAGACACAGAACAGAACAAACTAGAGAAGTCTGAATAGATTTCGGAGAGAACACACACACACAACTGAGAGTTTATAGGTTTATCTTGTAAATATTGCTTTGTAACGGTTTCATACGAGTTAATACAATGGAGTGTTAATCGTTGAATCTTTGTGTTTGTGTTCGTAACTTGGTTTAACTTACCCGTTTGGATTCCGCACTTTCGGGTTTGTCGGAAAACAGGGAATAGAGGTTACTCGATCCTCCGGATGGACCTACACTTTGAAGCTAAAAGCTTTGTTGAGAACGTCAGGGAAGTTTCAAAAGCTTGGTTGTTATCTGGTTTATTGTCATTGCAAAGAAAGATCCTTAAAGATTTGCTAAATAATCAAGGCAAGAACATAGATAGTGTCCATGAAGGGACAAACATGTTGAAAACAAAGTTGCGTGGTAGAAAGGTTCTAGTGATTTTAGATGATGTGGATCATAAAGACCAGCTTGAGGCATTAGCTGGTGATTTTTATTGGTTCAAACCTGGAAGTATAATTATCATTACAACAAGAGATGAGCAAGTGTTGATAGCACACAGAGTGTAATGGATTCATGATGTCAACCTCTTATCTAACGAGGAAGCGATTAGCCTCTTCAGTAGGCATGCATTTGGGAAAGATATTCCATTTGAAGAGTATAAATCGCTATCACTCAAAGTTGTATGTTATGCTGCTGGCCTTCCATTGACAATCAAAGTTTTGGGTTCATCTTTGTGTGGTAAAGACAAGCCTGAATGGGTAGATGTTGATACATATATGTGGACGCGACTCGACTCGACGCGACTTGGTTCGGTTCGACCCGGTTAGGTTCGGCTCAAGCCCGACGTCACGACATTCCTCCGTCGTGCGCCCCAGAGTTCGACACGTGAAGCACGGAAAGCCGCGGCCGGTTCCCGCCGCCACATCATCATGACATCATCATGATGATGTCATGATGATGTCATGAGGTTGACTAAACTTCACAAATATGAAACAAGTTGGATACGTGCATGCTGTTGGTCCAATCATCTCGCATGGTCGTTTGGTCCAATCAAAACGGTTGGGCTTCTACAAACTGACTGGCCCAAAGCCCATTATGGACGAATCACAAAGGATCTCGATGAAACAGCCATGTTTCGTCGACATGATCCATTTCCGTCGAGCATTTCTTTGTTTCGCCAAGCTTCTGATTCGCCAAGTCTGATTCGTCGAGTTTAATTCTGTTTCGTCATATGTATGTGTGTCTGTGGGTATAAATAGATGTGTTATGTTTCTGTTTCAAAACAGAGAACACTTTGTAGAGAGAATACACACACACGAGAGTTTTAGAGAGTTTGCAAAACATATTTGTGAACATTGCTTTGTAATCGAACCTTTCATACGTTTTAATACAGTGGTGTTAAACGGTGATATTTGTGTGTCGTGTTCTTACGTGTTCGATCTCGGTTTGCTATTCCGGTTGGATTCCGCACAACCGGAGTGGTTCGTATACAAGGATTAGGCGACTAGATCCTCCCCTAGCCGGACCTACAAGTGGTATCAGAGCCTTGGCTCTTCTCCTTGTTAAAACCGAGGTGTTTTCGGGCTGTTTTTCGGTTTTTGAAAAGTTCATATTTTCTGAAAAACTTGTTAAAATCGGCTGTAATCTTGTTGTTTTGCATTATGTTTGCTTAAAAACCTTGTTAAAATAAAGTTCACATATTATTTGTTGGTTTTTATTAAACATTTTAGCAAAATTCGGGTTTCGAAAATTTTTCGGGTCACCGGAAAACTCATAGTTTTACCGGAAAACTCATTGTGTTCTTCACAATATTCAAGTGTTCTTCATATTAATTCACTTTTTGATCCTTAAGATTAGTTTAGAAAGTTGTTTGTGTTGGGAAGTGTTATATTTGATTATAATATTTCAAAGCTTACTTGGTTGGTGAAACAACATGCTTTAGCCGAAAGGGGGTGTCTGTGTCTGTCAGAAGATAAGGTCAAACCAAAAAGTTCACCAACCCACTGTCAACTTATAGACGAATCAGACATTTGACGAATCAAGTCTGATTCGCCAAAAGGAAGTCAACGAAACAAAAATTTTATTTAATGAAACTGATCTTGGGCCACATGTTCTAATTCGTCAAAGCCCAAAGCAAGTTTTCATAGTGGGCCTGTTTCGTCAAAAGCCCAAGGACCCAAACCATAGTTTCTGTTTCGCCGAAAGTTTTGTGAATTTTTCTATCTCGTCGACTTGGTGGGCCTCTATTCTCGCCAAGTTTGAAGTTGGGTCTTTGTTTAGTCAAGCCCATTTCACCAAATCTGTTTCGTAAAAGATAACAAAACAGTTTCAGTTTCGTGGAAAAGTGTTTCGTCAATTATAAAACCCATCCTGTCAAACCTGTTTCGTAAAGCCCAATACACCCAAATCTGTTTCGCCACAAAACAAAAATTCAGTTTCGTCAACATTCTGTTTCGTTGAGTGTGTTGGTACTTTTAACAGAAGGGTTGCAAGTGTGTCTTAACTGTTTGTTTCAAGTGTGACTTTCAGGTATTATTATTCTTGATAAAAAATGAATCCAAGATGGAATAGGCCGGCGGTAAATTCTGATATGTATTTTGGTACTTCGTCTCCCGCACCGGTGTCTTCTCAAGCTAACACTGGTCAATGGGCATTCGTATCAAATCAAACTCCAAGTATTCAAAGCATTCTCTTAAGCGAGAGTGAAACGGGAAGTTTGAATCGGCCTCCGAAGTTGATGCACTTATATGAATATCCAGGATGGATTGACAGATTTCACACATACGTTCTTGGTCAAAATACAGAGTTGTGGCTGCGGTTCATCACAGATTTCGATCAAACAATAGAGGTTGCTGCATCATCTGCTGCTACGTTTGCAGATCTTACAGAAGATCAGAAGAAAGTTTATGATCTGGAAAAGAAGGCATATGCCATGCTCACTCAGGCGTTAAGTAAAGACATTTATCATCAGTTTGTCAGTTACAAGACAACAAAGAGATTGTGGGATGCACTGAAGACAAGGGGTGTAGGAAATGAAGCGACACGTCAGCTGAGAAAAGAATTGCTAAAGAAAGAATTTGATGGTTTTACGTGTATGGAGAATGAATCTTTAGGAGATTTGACAAGTCGATTTAATCATCTGCTGACGGAATTGTTAAATTTTGAGGTCATTACACCTCAAGCAGAGATTGTGAAAAAGTTTGCAGATGCGTTGCCACCTCAATGGAGTACTTTCTTGGAAATCATGAAGTACAATGGCACTCTAGCTACAACAAGCTACAATGACTTTGTTCAAATCCTAGAAAACAAGAATCAGGAAGAAACTCTCAAGGCAAAAAGAGTTCTAGTGCCACAGAATCCTGAAATGTATTATGGAACTTCTAGCACGTCTACAAAGCCTTCTTCACATGCTCCACTTCAGACAGCGTTTGTGTCTCACACTGACATGTTTGGCAATACTTTCCAAGTTCCAGTCCCTCCAAAAACAGACATGTTTGGAAATCCGCTTGAACCAGTTTCTCAACCAGCACCACAACAACAAAGCCAACAAACTATCAGAGCAACTGATATGTTTGGAAATCCATTACCTGCTCAATCTACCGGACCTACAACAGACATGTATGGAAATCCACTTCCTCCTCCTCAACAGCAAGCGTGTTATGGAAGCACATCATCTGCTGGTCAACAATCAAAGCCAAATACAGTACGGCTCGACACCTCAAGCTTTTCTAAAGTCAATGTGGAAGTAGCCAAGGAACACATGGAGCTGCTTAACACTTTGGTGAGCGCATACTGTGGATTAGTTGAAGGTCAGATTGGCAACATTAATCTGACACAAGAAGACTATCAGCAGATTGATAAAGAGGAGATGGAGATGATGGACATCAAATGGGCCTTTGCCAGTGCTGTTAGGCGAGCAAAGGACTTCATGGAAAGAACGGGCAGAACCAGCTTGGAAAGTAGGAAAGACACCAAGTATGGGTTTGATAAACAGGCGGTTAAGTGCTTCAATTGTGGGGAACGTGGTCATTTCAAGCGTGAATGTACGAGGCCATCTCAACATGGAAACCAGAATCCCTTTAGAGGTCAAGGCAACCAGCAGAACCAGAACAGAAACAATGTTCGTACGTTGGTGCCAGTCAACAACCAGACTCAAGCAGGACCATCAAATGCCAACCAGGCACTTGTGGTTCAAGTAGATGAAGGCTGTGATTGGTCAATCCAGCTGGGAAATGATGCTCCTGATGGAACAGCTTGTTTTGCTGAAATTGTCAAAGATTTAAATCACGCCAGTGGTGGAGAATCTTCCGCCAATGGTGGTGACTCTTCTGAGGATGAAGACTCTTCTGGTTATAGTGGAAGCTCAGATGAAGAATCCTCCACTTCAGGCAATGATCATGTGGATGACACATCAAGTGTGTCAGTCGATGCAGTTATTGATGAACTTTTGGATGAAGCTGCAGCAGGAATTGAACGAAGATCTATTCTGGTGGATCAAGCTGCTTATTCTTCGTCTTCTCTCCATTCAGCCTTTATGGCTAATGTCGACAGTTCATCAAGTCAGGTATGTGTCGATGAACCCACTTCTGTTAGTTGTGATAATTGTGATAGATTAAGTGTTAAATGTGCTGATCTAGAGGCAAACATGTCTGAGTTGCAAGGCAAACATGATGCTTTACAAGCTAGTTTGTTTGACTTGCAAGACAAACATGTTTCTGTGAATGATAGGTGGTGTGAATTGCAAAGCAAACACGAGGCTTTGCAAGAGAAATATGATGTGACATTCATTCACAATCAGAAATTGACCGTTGATCTTTCGAAGTGCACTGAAGCCAATATGTTTTATGAAAACCATGAAAAGGAGTTTAAGTCGGTAATTGAAAAGTTAAAGAAGGATAAAACCGAGTTAACTAAAATGGTTTCCAGAAAACAAACTGACATTAATTTGTATATAACTCGTCTGGAAGTAATGCAAAAAGAAATGACTTGTGTTAAAACAGAAAGTGAGGCGATCCGACTCAAGTTAGACAGTTATTTGAGTTCTAGCTATGTGTTGGATCGCATCATTGATGTACAGAAAGAAAAACGGGATGTCACATGCATAGGCTACAAGAAATGTCCACCACCTGTGAGACAAAATTATGATGCCATGCCCGATGAGGAGAACAGAACTTTCTTTGAACCATCTGTTCCGCTGGATGTTAATGAATTTGCAGCAGGTCTCGGATACAAGAAAGAAGTATCATCTGATTCAGATGTGTCAGCAGATACGTTTGTAACTGCTGAACCGAATCAGGTTCCTCCAGTTGTGATATACAGTGAGGATTCTGATTCTTCTGATGATGAGTCTGATGAGTCTGATGATACTGATTCAGCAAAGTCTGATGCAGTGATAAAGGATGAGGACATACCTCTTGAGAATCATATTCTGTGTGATCCTCCTGCAAAACCTGCTAAGACTGTTGCAATCGAGCCTGTGCCTGCAAAAGAGTCGGAGAGTGTGGATTTGTTGTACACTCTTGTTGGTGATGATAAAATTTATTCAGACAAAGATTTTCCTGTTAAACATGTTAATCCATCTTTAATCAGTAACGTCTTCGAAAATTCAACAAGTAAGTTTTTGGGAAAGACAGGACCACATGTTACTGTAACACAGTGCCCTCCTATCCCAAAGGCCGAAGTTCGAAAACAATTTGGCAATCACAAATTACCAACAGTGCAAAAACAGCAAAATCATACCAAACCCAAAGGAAAGGCACCGACTCCAACTCAAAAGAAGCCGAATCAGAAGAAGAAGAAGAATGTGAACTTTGTGAAATCTAAGGGAACGGACAAAATTGCTACGTTTGAAAATCAATCTAACTTAGATTTTGTCAAGAAAGCAACTGTGATGAAAAGGAATGAACCAAATAGTTCAAAACCTAGTACCTCGGGATCACAAAGTTCATCATCGGCAAGACGACCACATGATACTTCGGGGTTTGTAGAACGAAGATCGTGTTTTGAATGTGGTACAATTGGGCATATCATTCGAAATTGCCCGTATCTTCATAAGTTGAAAGCAAAAGAAGATGATCCCCGTGACCAAATTGACCGCAAGCGATATGTTTCATTAAAACAAGATCCCCGCCTTGTAAAAGAAAGGGAAAAGAAACAGAAACGCCAACAGGTCAAGAAAATTGAAAAGGCAATTAATACCGATGTGGTTAACAAACCATCTGTTTCTGTCAAACCAAACAATTTAAAAACTTCAGACAAACATGAAGTTAAGGTTTTAAAGAATAACAATGGTATAACAAAACAGACCTGGAAACCAAAAACGGTTAAAAATTCAGGGGGACCATCTCTATTTTCAAATCATCAAAGAATAGAAGTTATTGTCATTGATGAAAATGGAAGACCCAAGACCACAATGGCTTGGGTCCCCATCTCCAACTAATTGTGTGAGTTCATGTGCAGGGTGTTCCAGGAGGAACTATCAGTAGTCATTGGATTGTTGATAGTGGGGCATCCAGGCACATGACAGGCGACATGAAGCTTCTCTACGACGTCAAATCTATTAGAGGAGGTTATGTTGCTTTTACTGGAGATAAGGGCGGATATATTACGGGTGAAGGAATGATTTCCAACGGGGTTGTTAGTTTTGACAAGATCAACTTCGTACAACAACTTGATCACAATCTTCTCAGCGTTTCTCAAATTTGTGATAAGCAGTTCTCAGTACACTTTGATGCAAATGGATGTTATGTGCTGAAACCCGGCTTCAAAGTTCCGAAAGAATGGATTCTCTTGTCGGCTCCAAGGATAAATGATCTGTACGTCCTTGATATGAGCCAAGCTATTACTACGTCTGCACAAGCAACTTGTTTCATTTCCAAAGCCACAGAAAAAGACTCAATCTCTTGGCACAGACGAATGGGTCACATTCACTTACGCAAAATGAATCATTTGGTATCAAATGAATTGGTGAATGGTGTTCCTCTTAAAAATTTCCATCTTCAAGACATCTGTGTCTCGTGCCAGAAAGGAAAACAAACGAAGAAGCGACATCCTACAAAGAAAGTCAACACGGTGGCTGTTCCTCTTGAACGTTTGCACATGGATTTGTTCGGTCCTGTCAAACACAAAAGCATTAGGAATGATCAATATTGCCTCGTGATAACTGATGATTATTCTCGATTTTCTTGGGTGGCGTTCATGGCACATAAGAGTGAAACCTTCGGTATTATCAAAAACTTGATCACTCAGATTGAGAATCTTTATAAGTTGAAGGTTAGGCGGATACGTAGCGACAATGGTACGGAATTCAAAAATCATGCCATGGCGGAGTTTTGCACTTCAAAAGGTATTCTTCACGAATTTAGTGCAGCTTATACTCCACAACAGAATGGCGTCGCTGAACGTAAAAACCGCACATTGATCGAGACTGCTAGGACAATGTTGGTAGAATCACAGTTGCCCATTCCATTCTGGACTGAAGCTGTGTCCTCTGCTTGTTACACGTTGAATCGAGTCCTCACAGTCAAAAGGCACAACAAGACCTGCTTTGAGCTTATTAACAAACGGAAACCAGATTTGTCTTATCTTGAACCGTTTGGAGCTCCGTGCACAATAATCGATCCAAATGGAAAGTTTGGGGCAAGAGCTATTGATGGATACTTTCTTGGGTATTCCACCCCGAACTTAAGAGTCTGGAATCTAGAGACTAAAAGGGTCGAGGAATGGTCTGAAGTCAGAGTACAAAGGCACACTTTACCAGTCAAAAATCCTGGTCAGCCTTGGATGTTTGAGTACGATGACTTTTTCAATTCGATCAATGTTGAAGCAGTTGAAGAAAATGCTGCGACAAGGATGTTTTTCGAGAGTGACAATGCAACAGATTCACCGTTGGTTCGTCCCATTATCGTCAATCAAGAACCATCTTCGGTGAACAATAATGCTCTCGACAATGAGGATTTTCACGATGCTACCGAATTGAACGAATCTTCAGAGGATGATGAATTCCTAGATGCAGATCAAGAAGCTCCAACAACAGCAGTTCATGGTATTTCAGAGGGTACTCCTCCAGTGGGCGTCCCTGGAACAGCTGAAGCTACTGCATCATCCTCTTCGGCAATTCCGGGCATTGAATTGGTTGTTGATCTCAATCTCAACAATCTGGGTATAAATATTCCAGTTCAAGATAATCCAGAAACAAGGATTCACAATACCCATCCTCAACAAAACATCATCGGAAATGTGCAAAGTGGCGTTCAAACAAGAAACATGTTGCGGAACAACAACAATGCAGGCTTGTATTCAGCTATCCGAGAATCCGGGCAACAAAATGATTGGTCTTTCGCGTGTTATGTTTCACAAGAAGAACCAAGAACTTGGAAAGAAGCTTTGAAAGATAGCTCATGGGTTGAAGCGATGCAGGAAGAACTGCAACAATTCCAGAAGCTTGGTGTCTGGAAACTCGTAGAGAAACCGGCTGGCTACAAGAAGATTGGTACGCGTTGGGTGTTTAAATGCAAAAAGGATGACCGTGGAATCGTTATTCGAAACAAAGCAAGGCTAGTCGTTCAAGGTTTTCGTCAGATAGAAGGGATCGACTACAACGAAGTATATGCACCTGTTGCACGTCTAGAAGCCATTCGGATCTTTCTGGCTTATGCCTCATTCAAAGGTTTCAAGGTATACCAGATGGACGTGAAAAGTGCATTCTTACATGGTGTGGTAGAAGAAGAGGTGTATGTCGAACAGCCTCCAGGTTTTGAAGATCCTATCCATCCCGATCGGGTTTGGTTGCTCAACAAAGCTCTCTATGGTCTTCATCAAGCACCGCGAGCTTGGTACGCAACCTTATCAAATTATCTGCTGGAGAATGGATTTCGCAGAGGTCTTATCGATTGTACTCTTTTCGTCAAAGAACAAGATGGAGATCTTCTACTGGTACAGGTATACGTTGATGATATTATATTTGGTTCTACTAATGATGTTTTGTGTAGGAATTTCGAGCGCATTATGCAGGATAAATTCGAGATGAGTGCTATGGGGGAAATGACTTTCTTTTTGGGCCTACAAGTACAACAAACTGAGTCTGGGATATTCATCCATCAGACTAAATATGTTGGTGACATCTTGAGCCGGTTCCAGATGTCTGATGCAACGCCCATTGGTACCCCATTGCCGCAAAATCACGGAATTACTCCAGACTTGAAGGGTCAAGATGTTAGCCCCTCACACTATCGCGCGATGATCGGATCTCTTATGTACCTCACAGCATCAAGACCAGATATAATGTACCCAACGTGCCTGCTTGCCAGATATCAAGTCAACCCGAAGGCCTCACATCTTGCAGCTGTAAAAAGGATTTTTCGTTATTTGAAGGGTTGCCCTGACACCGGTCTATGGTACCCTAGGGATATTAACTTTGACTTGATCGCATTCAGTGATTCTGATTTTGGCGGATGCAAAATCGACGGCAAATCCACAACGGCTGGATGTCAGTTTTTAGGAAATCGCCTAGTCACATGGCAGTGCAAGAAGCAGACGTGCGTCGCTACATCAACATGCGAAGCTGAATACATTGCTGCCTCAAGTTGTTGCTCCCAAGTCCTGTGGATCCAACAACAAATGCGCGACTACGGTTTTGAATTCCTAACTACTCCTATTTACGTTGATAATTCTGCTGCATTACAGATCACTAGAAATCCTGTGCAGCATTCAAAGACTAAGCACATCGACATTAAGTATCACTTCATACGTGATTGCTTTGAGAAAAGGCTAATCGATGTTGCTTACATCCACACCGATGACCAACGTGCCGACCTTTTTACCAAAGCTTTTGATAAATCAAGATTTGACTATTTATTATTGGTAAACGGCATTAAGGTCAAGCAAGAGTAAACCAACATCGGAAAATCATTTTTGTAAATACCTTTGTGTTTTAAATTTGTCTTAGTTTATTGATTTTAGGGGGAGTAAATCCAAAATTTGAAAATCCAAAAACATTGAAAAATTTCAAAAACACAAAAACAATAGAAAAACAAAAATGAGTTTCCTGGCGAGCGAAAGAGAAAATGATAGTACATCAGTGGTCTGTCCAAACCTCTTTAAACCTTAAATGAAAAACGATAAGCAGCTCTATATAAGATGTATCGGTAGGCTCACAATCATTTTAAAGTGTGCAGGGTGATATAAACTTAAATCGACTGAAGACCAGGTGGGAACCATTCATTGGCATATGGTCTTGGTACCGAAATTTCGTTTGAGAGATTGCCGAGGTTCTGAGATATTCGGTCTTTATGCTGCTTATCATCTGGGTATCATGGTTGTATCTTTTACCGAAAAATAACGGGGACGCAAGTCTAGATCTTCCATGATACTATACATACGTGTACATATTGCATTCGACCTCAATAAGTGATAAACAATCACATGTCCAAACAAATAAGTGATAAAATATCACAAATTCTTTCCGGGTGTCAAGTTCGTCTCTCTGCTGTACGAAAGTACTGACCTGTTCACGGACTTGCTCCTGTGCCCTCATGCATCGAAAATCAAGTTCCTCATCAATAAGTGATTATATCACATAGGGCTTGTTTTCAAATCAAAATAAGTGAGAATCTCACATCATATACGGTTAAACAGATGATAATCGGTATACTCACCGGTAAGATGAACCCTCGTGCATACCTTGATACGGGAATGTGTCGTGATGTGGATGAACACCGGTCGGTAAGTATAAATCATACCTTAACGTATCCCCTCGCCATGATTACATCTGATAAGTTGAGCTTAAGTGGACAACAATACCGATAATTGTTATAGGATGCTTATCTTAATGTTAACTAAAAGAACAACAAGAGCGTTTTGGCATGACCGTACACTGATATGATTCTCTTACCCTCGAAACTCGCAAAAAGAATGTCTGTATATATTTATTTACTGCTTTCAGTCTTTACATTTGAAATATTCAAAAATTCCAAAAAGATTTTAGGTGAGTTTTAATATAAACTTTATAAAAGCCAAAAAGATTTTACTTCTATTTTATTTTCGATCGTACGATGTTGGAGCTCGAGTCTTCGTTACCTGAAACCTGATTGAAAACCGAAACGACTAAATCTTCATAAACGGTCGAAATTTGCAAAGTTTTGAAAGTTAAAATTGAAATTGATAAAATACATTAAACTTTCAAACTATCGGACGGTGTTTGATTAAACAATGGTCACACGTGTGTCGTTTGTTTATGTTTAACTATATTCCAAGCAGTTGTTCTCATTACGCGTTTAGATTTCTTGCATGTGCAGATTCTAAAGGCAAGGAGAACATGGTCGATGACAAGCTGTGGAATGAAGACACAACGTGAAGGCGCTCAAATGATGAAGATGATCGAGTTGCCGCTGGCCATCATCAACACCACAAGGATCTCAAGTACTGAAGATCAAGTCATTCACGAGCATAACTCAAAGGGGAGCTTATGTCAAGGGGGAGTTTGTTGATACACTTTCTGCTTTGAAGACGTGAAGACTTTGAAGATCCTCCGACATAGAAGACATGAAAGGCGAATCTCGCGAGTAGCGTCCAAGGGGGATTTTGTTGATACATATATGTGGACGCGACTCGACTCGACGCGACTTGGTTCGGTTCGACCCGGTTAGGTTCGGCTCAAGCCCGACGTCACGACATTCCTCCGTCGTGCGCCCCAGAGTTCGACACGTGAAGCACGGAAAGCCGCGGCCGGTTCCCGCCGCCACATCATCATGACATCATCATGATGATGTCATGATGATGTCATGAGGTTGACTAAACTTCACAAATATGAAACAAGTTGGATACGTGCATGCTGTTGGTCCAATCATCTCGCATGGTCGTTTGGTCCAATCAAAACGGTTGGGCTTCTACAAACTGACTGGCCCAAAGCCCATTATGGACGAATCACAAAGGATCTCGATGAAACAGCCATGTTTCGTCGACATGATCCATTTCCGTCGAGCATTTCTTTGTTTCGCCAAGCTTCTGATTCGCCAAGTCTGATTCGTCGAGTTTAATTCTGTTTCGTCATATGTATGTGTGTCTGTGGGTATAAATAGATGTGTTATGTTTCTGTTTCAAAACAGAGAACACTTTGTAGAGAGAATACACACACACGAGAGTTTTAGAGAGTTTGCAAAACATATTTGTGAACATTGCTTTGTAATCGAACCTTTCATACGTTTTAATACAGTGGTGTTAAACGGTGATATTTGTGTGTCGTGTTCTTACGTGTTCGATCTCGGTTTGCTATTCCGGTTGGATTCCGCACAACCGGAGTGGTTCGTATACAAGGATTAGGCGACTAGATCCTCCCCTAGCCGGACCTACAGTAGATGCATTAGCCAGACTCAAAACAACACCATTGAAGGAAACTCTTGAAAAGTTGGAATTAAGCTATGCAGGTCTGGATGATGACTGTAAGGAAATATTCCTAGATGTTGCATCCTTACTCAAGGGGTGGGAGAAAAGCAAAGCAATAAGCATGCTTGAAAGTTGTGGATATCGTGCTAGAATTGGTTTAAGAGTTCTTGAGCAGAGATCTCGCATAACCTTTAATGTTGCTAATCATGTGAGCATGCATGACCATATTGAAGAAATGGGCAAGAATATCTTACGTCGTTTGCACCCAGATGAGCCCAACAGACATAGTAGATTATGGATTTAGGAAGAAATTGAAGATGTATTGGATTATGACTTGGTAAGAATCAAGTTTACTTGTAACATAGAGATCAAACAAAACATCTTTATTTATTTATGACATGAAATATTCTTGAAAAACAGGGTTCCGAAGTTACAAAGTGTATAAGTCTAAAGCTCACCCCTAATATTGTTTTGGAAGGTCTTGGAAACATGAAGAATCTAAGATGCCTTATTGTAGATCATAGAGATAATGGTCGTGATGACCTTGTGAAGATTGATGAAGTTAGTCAGTACTTACCAAATGCAGGGCACCATTACCCTCATTGGTGTTTACCCAAAACCTTTCAAGCAAATAATCTTGTTGAGCTTGACATGTCTTACAGCATAATCGAACAACTTTGGGTGGGGGGAAAGGTAGGATGATGATTATAATTTTAAGAGTGAATTGCAAGAATTGTCCTTTATCTTTATACCCTTTTTTCTGGCGCTGTCCTTTATGTTTAAAATTGATGAGTTTTGTAGTTTATGTTTTAAAATCCATCATGTTTTGTCTTTTAGGCCAAACTCAGTTTGCTTTTTCAGTTAAATGTGACCATGTGCAGATCATATCGACCCTCACGTGACCTGCACATGGTCACATTTAACTGAAAAAACAATCTGGGTTTGGCCTAAAGGACAAAACGTGATGGATTTTAAAACATAAAGTACAAAACTCATCAATTTTAAACATAAAAGACAACGCCTAAAAAGGTGTATAAAGATAAATGACAATTCTTGCAATTCAGTCTAATTTTAATTTATTTATTGATCAGTTATTAATTAGTATATTACCTTCTTTTTGGTATGACATCAAGTTCTTAAGAAGCTCAAATACATTAAACTCCATAACTCAAAGTTGAGGACCCTTGACCTTGGGTTGACTCCCAATCTTGTGAGATTAGATCTTTCATATTGTAAAGCTTTGGTAGAACTTCATGTGCCAATTGCATGTTTAAAAAGGCTTACGCACCTAAACATCTGTCAATGTAAGAGGTTGAAATCTATTTCGTTTATCAAGGATTTGAAATCACTTTTGGTTCTTGATGTAAGTGGCTTACATCTAAAGGAGTTCCAGGATATAATCCCGAGCCACTCCAACAGTAATCTGCAACAGCTTGATTTTTGTTACAATGATGTAGAAAACGTACATTCATCAATTGGAAATCTTCATAAGCTTGTTAAACTATCCTTCCGTTGGTGTAGCAAACTCAAAAGTCTTCCAAGAAGCATTTGTAGTTTACAACATTTAAGAGTTCTTAACCTTGGATATTGTGGCATAGAGGAATTGCCTGAGGACATTGGCTGGTTGGTGTGTTTAGAATGGCTAAATTTGTCAAATTCAAAAGTTAAACATCTCCCGGATAGCATTTGTAAGTTGAAACATCTTAAAACTCTCATTGTACAAGGTTGTAAAGTTTGTAAGTTACCCAAGGATTTTGGTCAAATAGATTCACTGGATGGCCAATATCTAAGATTAAGCAAGATAAGAGATATTCCACCCAGCATTTGTAAGTTAAAACATCTCAAAAAGCTTGACCTTTCTAGTTGTTTTGAACTTGAGAAATTACCCGAGAACCTAGGAGATTTAGAAAGTTTGAATACACTAATTCTAACATCAACCACGATAAGAGACGTTCCATCTAGCATTTGTAAGTTAAAACATCTCAGAGATCTTAACCTTTCTTTTTGTTCTGAACTTAAGAAATTACCCGAGAACCTAGGAGATTTAGAATGTTTGGATAAGTTAGATTTAACATATACTCCTATAAGTTGTCTTCCCCATAGCATTTCTTTATTGAAAGGTCTTCAAATTATTGGATATGAAAAAAGTATTGATCCTGATGCACTTCAATCTCAAGAACAACATATTACGAGCGCTCCTAAAAGGAAATACATCAATATTGAAGCAACAACATCTGACGCTCATACCGAGTGTCAACCTTTGGATTTGAATGAGCACATGGTGGATCAGGCTTCCATGACATGTAACGCAGGTGCTGAAAGAAATAATTGCTTAAGCAAAATGTTAAAATTTATAATCCATAATTTTATTCTATTTTTTTCTTGTTTTTTGCATGTGGGCTGGGCTGCTTGTCCACAGGTTCATGGGCTTTTCCGGCTTTGCTTGTGGCTGTATCTTTTTGGTATTTGGCAAATCGTGACTAGAGTTTTGGTGGTCTTCTCGCTGCTGATTACGGTTCATCAGGAAGTTACTTATGGCGCCTTTCCTTTAGTGTGTTCCATCTCCAGCTGGCTCTCGTTCATCTCCAATCTGTTTGATCCGTTGCCTTGGTTGATTGCCATGTTTTTTGAATTGTTGTCATCATTTCGCATAGATATAATGGCTGCCACTACAATGTGTGCAAGAATTCGAACAATCAATTTTACTCTAGCAGTCTTACAATTGCAGAAGCATTCGAACAATCATTGGTTCTTACTACAACCGATTATTTGTCTAGTCTCTCATATCTTTGATTTATGGTTTCTTTTTAGATTGCTCTGTATCTTTGGTTCAGTTCATAATAAAATTACACTTTGCGACAGAAAATACCATAGTGTGTTAGGGTACACGTCCACACACAACTAACAGATTGTAGGTAGGTTGATTGTACTCTCTTCTCATCATATTCTCAAGTAACCGTTGGATGTGAATAATATTTTTCTTAGTGGATCATCTACTTGAACTATATATATGGTTTTGTAGGTGACAAGGTTAAAGAATGAAAGCTGGAATCAGTTTATTGAAAAGTAATCGATATTATTCATTCATGATAGGAAGATTACAACCAAATATATAGAGAACCTAAATACACTTAGATACCCTACCCAATATATAAAACAACAGTAATAGACTTAATATAACCGACATAGTCTAATAGAGGGGCATTTTATAAGTTGATATGTATACCGGTTGTTATGTTCCGTTATAATATAGTAAGACACATGAGTGTTTTGGATCAATCTAACCCGCTTCAACAAGCACAAAAAGTTACCCGTTTGATGAGAATGTGTTTTGACAGTTGACCCGTCACTAGACCCGTCAAAATGACTGGATCTTGAATCACAGAGAGAGAGGGAGAGAGAGAGAGAGAATGGGGAGCTTTCGAAGAAAGTACCTGTGTTAGAGAGACAGCTAGATACCAAAGAGAAACCGGCGGTGATGAAACATTTGGGCGATGAAGATGATACTGTGCTACATAATCAGAATAAAAAGATAATCAATGAGCTGGAAGCAAAGACAAAGGAACCGGATAATATGGAGGTTATCTTTCAAACTCTTGGGGTTGATGAAAATGAATGGCAAAGTATCGATGAGCTGCTAGAAGCCCGTTTAGAGATGACTGAGGTATTGCTTTCTAATGTCCAACTCAATTTTAAGGTTTTTGCTTCTAAATCTGATAAGTCTTGTTATTAGTTCTTTAAACTTTTTTCAAGTAAAACCCTAGTCAATGAGGTGAAGAAGCCGAAATCAAGCAACAACTATTTGATTCTGAAGAAGCCGAAATCAAGATCTCTGAGTTATGCTCTTTGTGGCAGGATAAACTCAAAAACCCAGAGTGGCTTACACTAGAGGTTGTTGCAGTAGATGGTGCTCTTGGCTTTTCCAACGAGGTGGCATTTTTGACCCGTTTACTATGTACGGGTTATTTGTGTTATGATTTGTCTTAGATGAGTGAAGTGTGAAACATCTAGTCAAGAAGTAAGCGTGTTCAACCGGTTTACTATGAACGGAGTTGATTCCGTTTATGTTCTGTCTGAGACGACTTTATTAAAGCTGTCCATTGGATGTTTTGCATGCATACAGCCTATTAAACAAACTGTTTCATTTAAAAGTTAAATTTCTTGTATTCATTACAACAATATGATTTTTGTACTCATATTTAATACAGTATTATTTTTTCATTTAAATTGACAAAAAGAAAAAAAAACATTTTCAGGTCAACTCTTTCCGATTTGAACTGAAATGACCCTTTTTTTACCCTGACCCCGTTTACTAACTTTTTATACAACTTGCTACCGCTCTATAAAGGAAGTTAGTTATCAAGGAACTTTATAAATATCATTCAAGTCTATGTGCCTGAATGAGGTCTTGTGTGCAATGCAAGAAGTGATTAATGAAGATGATGAATTGCTAAATACTCTCAACCTAACCAGTCTGATTCGGCCATTCGGCCATACTATAATAAAACACACTCATCATTGTAAAAGGTCAAAAGAAATCACAAAAACTGGTTTTGGTCAACCCAACCTAACCAGTCTGATTCGGCCATACTAAAGTTGACCTGTTTTTGACTCGTTACCTACATGCTCATCTTGCCACCTCTAGTGTACTGGACTATCCATTCGAGGATGGCATTTGGCAAAAGACCTAATTGTCAATGTTAGTGTTTGATTTGATTGTAGGCGGCAAAACAAGTGGGTCGGTTAATGGATTCATCAGACGGATAACTTTCATGTGTGGGTCAAAACAGGTGTGATCAGGTTGAGGTTGAGCTGACGGGCGCTTTAACCGGACGATTCAACCAGTACAAACGGCTGGTTTGAACTGGTTTTTAAAACATTGAATTTTAAGCATAACTATTTCACCATTTGACTTGGAGGCCCATTTCACTTCAATTAAGCCACTTAGTTTGTGGGCTGTCCACTACACTTCAAGAGTTCAAGTAATGCTTAGCCCATTTTTACTATACCTAAATACCTAATATAAAATGTAAATAATTAAATATATAAAATGTAAATAATTAAATTTATGTAGTATAAGCTATTTTGAAAATAAAACTAAAATGTTTGGTAGGATTTAATGGGGTTCGTTGTTCTTGAAATCGACCAAACAAAATTTATTAATGTAGGTCCGGCTAGGGGAGGATCTAGTCGCCTAATCCTTGTGTACAAACCAACCCGGTTGTGCGGAATCCAACCGAGATAGCAAACCGAGATCGAACACGTAAATGATAGACACGAGACTCAACGATTAACACCAATGTATTAATACTTGAAAACAGTTACAATACAATGTTTACAAAATGCTCTGTAAACTCTCTCTCTCGTGTGTGTGTTCTAAGTTCTGTGTTCTGTCTTCAGTCTATTTATAGTCACACAGCAACACAGCCTCGACGAAACAGAACTCTCGGCGAAACACACTAACAAATTCATCAAAGTCGACGAAACACACTTGTTTCGTCGACCAACATGTTGTCTGGCCCAGGTTTAGTTACGGCCCAAGATGCAAGTAATAAAGGCCCAACATGCATTTTGTTTAATTTGATTGGCCCAAGCTTGTACGTTCATGAATCTAAAATTCATATTTCCAAAGTTTAGTCAACATAGTGACATCATCATGACATCATCATGATGATGTCATGATGATGTGTAAACGGGAATCGGCTCGCGGCGCTTCGTGCTTCGCGTGTCGAACTCTGGGGCGCACGACGGAGGAATGTCGTGACGTCGGGCTTGAGCCGAACACAACCGGGTCGAACCGAACCGAGTTGAACCGAACCGAGTCGCGTCCACTTAATATGTATCAACAAACTCCCCCTTGGACGCTACTCGTGAGGTTCAACTTCCATGTCTTCCATGTCGAAGGATCTTCAAGGTCTTCACGTCTTGAAAGTAGAAAGTGTATCAACAAACTCCCCGTTTCATGTAGGAAGTGTGTTGACAAACTCCCCCTTAACATAAGCTCCCCCTTGAGTTATACTCGTGAAAGACTTGATCTTTATAGCTTGAGATCCTTGTGGTGTTGATGATGGTCAGCGGCAACTCGATCATCTTCATCATTTGAGTGCCTTCACATTGTGTCTTCATTCCGAAGCTTGTCATCGACCATGTTCTCCTAGCCTTTAGAATCTGCACATGCAAGAAACCTAAACGCGTAATGAGAACAACTGCTTGGAATATAGTTAGTATAAACAAATGACACACGTATGACCATGTTTCAATCAAACACCGTCCGACAGTTTGAAAGTTTAATAAATTTGTCAATTTTAGTCTTTAACTTTCAAAACTTGCAAATTTCGACCGTTTATGAAGATTTAGCCAATTCGGTTTTCGTTCAGGTTACAGGTAACGAAGACTCGATCTCCAACATCGTACGATCGAAAATAAAATAGAAATAAAATCTTTTTGGCTTTTATAAAGTTTATATTAAAACACACCTAAAATCTTTTTGGAATTTTTTAATATTTCAAATGTAAAGACTGAAAGCATTAAATAAATATATACAAAAATACAGAAACTGAAAGCATTAAATAAATATTTACAGACATTCTTTTTGCGAGTTTCGAGGGTAAGAGAATCATATCAGTGTACGGTCATGCCAAAACACTCTTGTTGTTCTTTTTGTTAACATTTAGATAAGCATCCTATAACGATTATCGGTATTGTTGTCCACATAAGCTCAACTTATCATTTGTAATCATGGCGAGGGGATACGTTAAGGTATGATTTATACTTACCGACCGGTGTTCATCCACATCACGACACATTCCCGTATCAAGGTATGCACGAGGGTTCATCTTACCGGTGAGTATACCGATTATCATCTGTTTGACCGTATATGATGCGAGAAACTCACTTATTTTGATTTTGAAAACAAGCCCTATGTGATAGAATCACTTATTGATGAGGAACTTGATTTTCATATGCATGAGGGCACAGGAGCAAGTCCGTGAACAGGTCAGTACTTTCGTACAGCAGAGAGGCGAACTTGACTCCCGGATAAATGTGATATATTATCACTAATTTTGTTGACATGTGATTGTTGATCACTTATTGAGGTCGAATGCAGTATGTACACGTATGTATAGTATCATGGAAGATCTAGACTTGCGTCCCCGTTATTTTTCGGTAAAAGATACAACCATGATACCCAGATGATAAGCAGCATAAAGACCGAATATCTCAGAACCTCGGCAATCTCTCAAACGAAATTTCGGTACTAAGACCATATGCCAATGAGTGGTTCCCACCTGGTCTTCAGTCGATTTAAGTTTATATCACCCTGCACACTTTAAAATGATTGTGAGCCTACCGATACATCTTATATAGAGCTGCTTATCGTTTTTCAGTTAAGGGTTTAAAGAGGTTTGGACAGACCACTGATGTACTATCATTTTCGCTTTTGCTCGCCAGGAAACTCATTTTTGTTTTTCCATTGTTTTTGTGTTTTTGAAATTTTTCGATGTTTTTGGATTTTCAAATTTTGGATTTACTCCCCCTAAAATCAACAAACTAAGATAAATTTAAAACACAAAGGTATTTACAAAAATGATTTTCCGATGTTGGTTTTACTCTTGCTTGACCTTAATGCCGTTTACCAATAATAAAAAGTCAAATCTTGATTTGTCAAATGCTTTGGTAAAAAGGTCGGCACGTTGGTCATCGGTGTGGACCATGACAACATCGATGAGTTTCATATTGAAACAATCACGTGTGAAGTGATATTCGAGATCAATGTGTCTGGCCAAAGAGTGCTGTACGAGATGATAATAATTCATAAAGCAGCTTAAATATCGACAAGTATAGGAGAGATTAGAAATTTAAAACCGTATCCTACAACTGCTTCGTGCATTGCCAGGAATCTGAGCGCTCTCCCAAACTGGATATCCACCCGGTGTGGACTTCAAAGTCGATTTTTTTTTTGTAGCTACTGAAATCCCTTCACAGCAACAAGATCAAAAACCTCTGGGTCCGGCTGGTCTTCCACATTGTACCAGCGAAGGTCTTTGTCTTTCTCTTTGAGAAGTAGTGTGCGGCTGTTCAATCCACGCCAAGGCATCCGCACACCCGGTTGGTTTGTTCAACAAACACATTTTCTTCAATCACACCGTAGAGAAAAGTACCCTACACGTTCATCTTGTGGACTTTGAACTTCAGACGTGCTGCAGGTGCGTACTTTTCATTGGAATCTTTCATGTTGACCCGATAAAAAACCATAACAACCAATTTTGGCACATATCTCATCATGTCGAATTTTTCAACTTCATTCAACAACATCCTTTCATCAGACATTTTTGTCTTCTTTTCTCCTCTCTCCATCAAAGGCAACAACTCCTAGATATAATGATGTTTCGGAGCCTAATGTCGCCGATCTTGTGCATGGACGCTCCACTATCAACAATCCTAAGACTATCAATAGTTCCTCCTGGAACATTCTACACACTCATTCAGAGATTAGTTGGAGAGGGGGACCCAAGCCATTGTGGTCTTGGGTCTTCCATTTTCATCAACAACAATAACTTCCACTTTCTGATGGTTAGGAAACGATGATGATCCCCCTGAATTTGTGGTCATTTTAGGTTTCCATGTCTGTTGAGTTTTACCAGCTTGATTGTTGGAAAATTTAACTTCGTGATTGTTTGAAGTTTTTGAAAATTTTGAACTTTCTGGTTTAACTGGAACAGATTGTTTTTGAACCACTTCAGTTTTAAGTACTTTCTCAATTACCTTGACCTGTTGGCGTTTCTGTTTCTTTTCCCTTTCTTTTACAAGACGGGGATCTTGTTTTACAGAAACAGATCGCTTACGGTCAGTTTGGTCACGGAAATCATCAACTTTGCCTTTTTGTTATGAAGATATGGACAATTTCGAATTATATGTCCAATTATACCACATTCAAAACATGATCTTCGTTCAACAAACCCCGAAGTATCATGTGATCGTCTTGCCGATGATGATGAACTTTGTGATCCCGAGGTACTAGGTTTTGAACAGTTTGGTTCATTTCTCTTCATCACTCTTGCTTTCTTAACAAAATCTAAGTTAGACTTGTTTTCAAACGTTTCAATTTTGTCCGTTCCCTTTGATTTCACAAAGTTCACATTCTTGTTCTTCTTTTGATTCGGCTTCCGTTGACCTTGAGCCGGTAATTTTCCTTTTGGTTTAGTATGATTTTGCTGTTTTTGCACTGTTGGTAATTTTTGATTGCCATATTGTTTTCGAATTTCGGCCTTTGGAATAGGAGGGCACTGTGTCACTGTAACATGTGATCCTGTCTTTCCCAAAAACTTACTTGTCGAATTTTAAAAAACTTTACTTATTAAAGATTGATTAACATTCTTTATAGGAAAATCTTTGTCTGAGTAAATTTTATCATCACCAACAAGAGTGTACAGCAAATCCACACTTTCCGACTCTTTTGCAGACGTGGACTCGGTCGGAACAGTCTTAGCAGGTTTTGCTGGAGGATCACATAGAATATGATTCTCAAGAGGTATGTCCTCTTCTTTGATTACCGCATCAGACTTTACTGAATCAGTATCATCAGATTCATCATTAGAAGAATCAACATCCTCAATCACAACTGGAGGATCCTGATTCTGTTCAGCAGTTACAGATGTATCTGCTGACACATCTGAATCTGACCATACTTCTTTCTTGTATCCAAGCCCTGTTGCAAATTCCTTAATATCTAGAGGAACATATGGTTCAAAATGAGTTCTATACTCCTCATCGGGCATGGCATCATAATTGTGTCTCACAGGTGGTGGCCATTTCTTGTAACCAATGCATGTGACATCCCGTTTCTCTTTCTGAACATCAATGATGTGATCCAACACATAGCTAGAGCTTAAATAGCTGTCTAACTTGAGTCGGATCACCTCACTTTCAGTTTTGACACAAGCCATTTCTTTTTGCATTATCTCAAGCCTACTGATGTAAAGGTTTATTTCCGTTTGTTTTCTTGAAACCATTTTCGTTAGCTCAGTCTTATCTTTTCTTAAAGTTTCAATCATCATTTTAAATTCCTTTTCATGGTTTTCATAAAACATGTTGGCTTCTGTGCACTTAGAAAGATCCACGGTCAACTTTTGGTTGTGGATGAATGTCACATCATACTTGTCTTGCAAAGCCTCATGTTTGCTTTGCAAATCACACCACTTAGCATCTAAGGGGCTGTTTGGCAACATCTGAACCAATAAGTGCTGAATGAATAAGAGGTCTGAATGGGTAAGAGGGTCTGAATGGGTAAGTGCTGAACCAGTAAAGTGCTGTTTGGTTCCATATCTGAATGACAGTGTAAAATGACATTTTTACCCCTCCCCACAAAATAAACCTTTTATAGATTTTTTTTTTCTATAAAACCCAATCATCATCATCATTCATCAGTATTCATCATCCCCCCACCCCCACCCCTTCCCCTTTCTCTCCATACCTGCAACACCGCCCCTTATTCTCTACACACACACATACACTGAATTTAGAGAGAGAATCGGAGAGAGATAGAGAGAACCAGAGATAGAGAGAGCCGGAGAGGAGGAGGAGGCCGGCCTGGTGGCGCGACACGGCGGCGTACGGAGGTCCGACAGCCGCACCCGGTGATGATGATGATCGATGAAGATGAAGATGTTGATGAGATGATGATGATCGATGAAGATGACGACGATGATGTTCGATGATGGGATCGATTAGGGTTTGATTTGGGGGTTTCAGAGATGGTGGAGGTGCAGGTGGCGGAGATGGTGGAGGTGTTGGCGGAGATGGTGGAGGTGGTGGCGTCGGTGACGATGATGATGATGATGGAGATGGTGTCGGAGGTGGTGTCGGAGTTGATGACGATGATGATGATGATGATGATGATGATGATGATGATGGAGATGGTGTCAGAGGTGGTGGAAGTGGTGTCGGAGGTGGAGGTGGTGGCTGTGGAGAACTCGTGAAGAAGAAGGAGCAAAGGGCATACAAGTCCAATTTTCATTCAGAGATGAGAAGTAGTTGAACCATTCAGAGCTGAATGGTTCAGTTCAGAGGTGAAGTTTTTGTGAACCAAACAAGGATACCTCTGTCCGATTCAGAGGTAACCAAATAGGCCCTAAATCAACATGTTTGTTTTGCAAGTCGAACAAATTAGCTTTTAAAGCATCATGTTTGCCTTGCAACTCAGACATATTTGCATCCAAATCAGCACATTTAACACTTAATCTAGCACAATTATGACAATTAACAGCAGTGGGTTCATCGACACATACCTGACTGGAATTACTCTCAGATGTTGGCCTTTCTGCATCAGAATCAACAACCTCCCTTGATGATTCACATTCAGATCCATCCTCGCTTGAACTTGAACTTGAGGTTGTAACATCTTCAACTGAAGTTGAAACATCCTCATCTGAACTACTGTCATGTTCAGAACTGTCATTATTTCCGGAGGATTCACCATTGCTGGCATCTTTGACAATTTCAGCATACAACGCCGTTTTTGTCTGACTACAGTTCCTTGTATCAAGAGATGATGGTGCTACCGTAGAAGGATGGCACTGTGAGGCAACTGGTGGTAGTGGATTTCCATACAAGTCTATGGTCGGAGCTGGCTTTACAGGAACTTGTATCGGAGTGCCATACAAATTAGTGATTGTGACAAACGCCGTTGGTCTTGAGGAAGCTGGAAGTGGATTTCCATACATATCAGTATTTTGTCGCACTGGTATTGCAGAAGTGGGTGCGGGATTTTCGGCCCATGAGGGAGACAAACTCGTATTTCTATACTTTCCTGTATCCGGAGACAGAGTACCATAATACATATCTGTATTTACTGGAGTACCCCAAATCGGATTCATTTTTTATCAAGAAAAATGAATACCTGAAAATCACACCTCAAACAAACAGTTAAGTCACAATTGCAAGCCTTCTGTTTAAATTCACAAAGTATTTCGACGAAACCAAAGTTCCACGAAACAGACTTTGAACTTGTGTCGACGAAACAACTAGACAACCAATTCTGTCTTGGACTTTTAAAATGACGAAACAGGGCCCAACTTATAATGACAAAACAGGGCCCAAAATTATTTAAAGCCCAAGGGGTCAACTAAACAAGTTAGGTTATGGTTGGATGACAAAACCCAAGCATTATCCTTTAAATAAATGGCCCACTTAGAAAAATAATTGGCGAAACAGATTTGCCTGTATTGGGCTTTACGAAACAAGTTAAGGTCCTATAATGTCGACGAAACGAATTTAATTTGGGCTTCCTGGTGTCAACGAAACAGCCCAATCCTGGCCCAATGTATGACGAAACCGAAAGATGTAGGTGACGAGACCTTCTGGTTGATGTGATCTTTGTTTGATGAAGTCTATGGTTGATTTTAGAAATTGATTTTGTCTTTTATGAATTTTGTAAACAAAGGGATAAGGTATGAGATTTTTCAAAAAAAGAAACTTATCCAACTATCCAACCTACTGACACAATCAGACAACTTTATCAACTCACTTTCGGCTACACACTTTCCCAATTCACCAACCAATGATGATGTTTTCCTTTTTACAATTTTCAAAGCACAACACTTTACAATTGATTTAAAATACATCGAAAAGTTGTGTTAGTGAAGAACAACTTTGAATATGGCAAGAACACAAGGAGTTTTCTGGAAAAACTATGAGTTTTCCGGTGTCCCGACAACTTTCGAAACGCGGTTTTGCTTGATAATGTTTAATAAAAACCTATATTTAACATGTAAACATTATTTTAACAAGGTTTTTAACAAAACACAAAGCAAAACACAAGATTAAACCCGATTTTAACAAGCTTTTCCAGAAAATAGTGAACTTTTCAAACCCCAAAAACAGCAAGAACACCTCAGTTTTAACAAGGAGAAGAGCCAAGGCTCTGATACCACTTGTAGGTCCGGCTAGGGGAGGATCTAGTCGCCTAATCCTTGTGTACAAACCAACCCGGTTGTGCGGAATCCAACCAAGATAGCAAACCGAGATCGAACACGTAAATGATAGACACGAGACTCAACGATTAACACCAATGTATTAATACTTGAAAACAGTTACAATACAATGTTTACAAATATGCTCTGTAAACTCTCTCTCTCGTGTGTGTGTTCTAAGTTCTGTGTTCTGTCTTCAGTCTATTTATAATCACACAGCAACACAGCCTCGACGAAACAGAACTCTCGGCGAAACACACTAACAAATTCATCAAAGTCGACGAAACACACTTGTTTCGTCGACCAACATGTTGTCTGGCCCAGGTTTAGTTACGGCCCAAGATGCAAGTAATAAAGGCCCAACATGCATTCTGTTTAATTTGATTGGCCCAAGCTTGTACGTTCATGAATCTAAAATTCATATTTCCAAAGTTTAGTCAACATAGTGACATCATCATGACATCATCATGATGATGTCATGATGATGTGTAAACGGGAATCGGCTCGCGGCGCTTCGTGCTTCGCGTGTCGAACTCTGGGGCGCACGACGGAGGAATGTCGTGACGTTGGGCTTGAGCCGAACACAACCGGGTCGAACCGAACCGAGTTGAACCGAACCGAGTCGCGTCCACTTAATATGTATCAACAATTAAAAATACGGATTGTAAAACCAACAGATAGCAGCCACCAGTTTAGACGTTTTTAATATTTTAAATCACTGGTAAGTGGGTGAAATGAGAAAAGGTAAGCAAAATAATCAAAATATAAACAAATTTAAAAATAATAAGTCAACGACTGAACAATTCAAGCTGGAAGTGGTTGCGTGTTGGGCATAAAATTTCCTTATAAGAAATAGAAGAACCGATCAAAGAGTAGAACAAGAGTATTTGGGTGCGGTTTTGAGCAACTATTATGAGGTCAGTTTTTAACTCGCTTCTTTAAATTTACGAAGCAGTGATGGTTTTATATTATTTCGAATGGTTACGGTGATGGTTTTGGTTCAAACAAACAGAGGTTGGATTTTATGATTCTTCAAAGTCGTATGATGTTTGAAATGTTGTTATTATTTAGTTTGAAATGGGGGAAAACTGAAGGGGTTTGACCCCAACAGGTGAAGAAGATGTTATACCATGGTTTGACTTTTCTAAGAAAGTCAAATTCTGGTTTTAAATCTGATCAAATCCGTAACTGAATCTTGTTTATCAAACGGTCAAACAGATCACTTGAAATCAGATACACATACCGTTAGTCATTAGGTCCCAAGATCACCACCATTCTATAACTTGGTTCAATTGTTTGACTTTGACAAAGTCAAACTTTTGCATTTGAAATCAGATACACATATCTTATTAACCCTGGTAATTAAGCTGTAAGGTGTGATTACCAGCTTATTCCATATAATAAAATACACTCTTAAGGGTCAAAAGCGTGATCCGTTGTTTCTTTGCAGTCATCTTCCAAAAACATCTTACAAGAAAAGATTTGATTAAGTTGTAGAACCCGTAAAGCATAACTCCAATGGCGGCGTCTTCTTCAGCATCATTTGTTAAGGAGAGCTTTCAGTATGATGTGTTTTTGAGTTTTAGTGGTGAAGACACGCGTAAGAACTTTGTGGATCACCTTTATGCTGCTCTTGAGCAACATGGTATTCACACTTTCAAGGACGACGAAAGACTCAAACAAGGAAAAAACATCAATAACCAGCTTTTGAAATCTATTGAAGAGTCAAAGTTGTTCATCATAGTTTTCTCAAAGAAATATGCATCTTCGTCTTGGTGCTTAAATGAACTTGTAAAGATTATGGAATGCCAAAAGTCGAACGACCAGATTGCTTACCCTGTTTTTTACGATGTGGATCCGTCTGACGTTCGCAAACAACGTGGACCAGTCGGAGAAGTTCTTGCCAAACATACCAATATAGAGATCGGGAAATGGAGAGAAGCTCTAACAGAAGCAGCCAATCTGTCTGGTTGGGATTTACGGAACACTGCCGATGGGTAATTTCTTTCATCATTTCTCTATGAAACTATTCATTCTTTTTTAGTTTCTTTCTTATTTTGAGGAAATCTCAAGCATTGATGCTACCGATATGCTATTATGTCTTACACTTCGTATATTGACCTGAAATATAACTTTTTGTGTGGGATCTTGAGTTAGCTAACTGAATCTTCTATAAATTATAGGCATGAAGCCAAAGTCATCAAGTTAATAATTGAGCGGATCTCACTTGAGTTACGACCCATTAATGTGGACCTTGATGATAAATTAATAGGCATGAAACCCCGGCTACAGGACCTTGAGAAGTCTTTAGATATCGCGTTGAACGAGGTTCGCATGATAGGGATCAAGGGGATGGGAGGTGCCGGTAAGACTACACTAGCCAGAGCTGTGTTTGATAGAATATCAATTCACTTTGAAGCTAAAAGCTTTGTTGAGAATGTTAGGGAAGTTTCAAAAGCGTCGTTGTCCGGTTTGTTGTCATTACAAAGAAAGATCCTTTCGGATTTGCTAAATGGCCAAGGCAACAACGTAAGTAGTGTTCATGATGGGACAAACATGATGAAAACAAAGCTGCGTGGTAGAAAAGTTCTTGTGGTATTTGATGATGTGGATCATCAAGAGCAGCTTGAGGCATTAGCTGGTGATCTTAATTGGTTCAAGCCTGGAAGTAGAATTATCATTACAACAAGAGATCAGCAAGTGTTGATAGCACATAGAGTGAAATGGATTCATGGTGTCACTCTATTATCAGATGAAGAAGCGATTGGCCTATTTTGTAAGCACGCATTTGGGAAAGATCTTCCAATTCAAGAGTATGAAACGGAATCACTACAGGTTGTACGTTATGCTGCTGGTCTTCCCTTGACAATCAAAGTTTTGGGTTCATTTTTGTGTGGTAAAGACAAGCATGAATGGATAGACGCATTAGCAAGACTCAAAAGAATTCCGTTGAAAGAGACTCTTGCAAAATTGGAATTAAGCTATGAAAGTCTGGAGGATGATTACAAGGAAATATTCCTCGATGTTGCATGCATATTGAAGGGGTTGAAGAAAAACGAAGCAATAAGTATGCTTGAAAGTTGTGGATTTCAAGCTAGAATTGGTTTAAGAGTTCTTGAGCAGAGATCTCTAGTAACTTTTCATGATTATGGTTTTGGCCCTTGCTTGAGCATGCATGACCATATTGAAGAAATGGGCAAGAATATCGTACGTCGTTTGCACCCAGATGAGCCCAACAAACTTAGCAGATTATGGATTCAGGAAGAAATTGAAAATGTATTGGATACTGACTTGGTAAGAATCAGATTTACTTGTAACATAGAGATGAGACAAACACTATTTTTTTACTTATGACATGAACTATTGTTGAATTACAGGGTTCTGAATCGACAAGGTGCATATGTCTAACGCTCACTCCTAATATTGTTTTGGAAAGTCTTGGAAACATGAAGAATCTAAGATGCCTTATTGTAGATGGTCATATATACGATTGTGATGACTTTGTGGATATTGATGAAGTTGGTCAATACTTTCCAAATGCATTACGATACTTGAATTGGCAATATTACCCTCATGGGTGTTTACCCAAAACCTTTCAAGCAAATAATCTTGTTGAGCTTCACATGCCTAACAGCAGAATCGAACAACTTTGGGTGGGGGGAAAGGTAGGATGATTGATTAATAATTTTTTATTTATTTATTGATCAGTTATTAGTATATTACATTCTTTTTGGTGTGATATTAGGTTCTTAAGAAGCTCAAATCCATTACACTCTCCTGCTCAAAGTTGAAGACTCTTGACCTTGGGTTGACTCCGAATCTTGTGAGGTTAGATCTTTCATTTTGTGATGATTTGGTAGAACTTCATGTGCCAGTTGGATGTTTAAAAAGGCTTACGTACCTAAACCTCCAGCAATGTAACCAGTTGAAATCTGTTTCGTTGATCAAGGAATTGGAATCACTTGAGTTTCTTAATGTAAGTGGCTTACATCTAAAGGAGTTCGAGGATATAATCATGTGTCACTCCAACAGTAATCTGCAAGAGCTTCCTTTTGATGGCAATGATATAGAAAACCTGCCTTCATCAATTGGAAATCTACATAAACTTGTTATGCTATCCTTCAATAGATGCGACAAACTCAAAAGTCTTCCAGGAAGCATCTGTAGTTTACATTATTTAAGAGTTCTTTCTCTTGTAGATTGTGGCATAGAGGAATTGCCTGAGGACATTGGCCAGTTGGAGTGTTTAGAAGTGCTAGATTTAACACGTTCAAAAATTAAACATCTCCCGGATAGCATTTGTAAGTTGAAACATCTTAATGATCTCATTCTAGATAGTTGTAAAGTTTGTAAGTTACCCGAGAATTTTGGTCAAATAGATTCATTGAATAGACTAGATCTAAGATCAACCAAGATAAGAGATGTTCCATCCAGCATCTGTAAGCTAAAACATCTCAAAGAGCTTGACCTTTCTGAATGTTCTGGACTTGAGAAACTACCAGAGAACCTAGGAGATTTAGATAGTTTGGATACACTAGTTCTAACATCAACCAAGATAAGAGATGTTCCATCCAGCATCTGTAAGCTAAAGCATCTCAAATATCTTAAACTTTCTAATTGTTCTGGACTTGAGAAACTACCAGAGAACCTAGGAGATTTAGAAAGTTTGAATAGACTAAGTGTAACATCAACCAAGATAAGAGATGTACCATCCAGCATCTGTAAGCTAAAGCATCTCAAATATCTTGACCTTTCTAATTGTTCTGGACTTGAGAAACTACCAGAGAACCTAGGAGATTTAGAAAGCTTGTATACACTAGATCTAAGATCAACCAAGATAAGAGATGTTCCATCCAGCATCTGTAAGCGAAAGCATCTCAATTATCTTGACCTTTCTAATTGTTCTGGACTTGAGAAATTACCAGAGAACCTAGGAGATTTAGAAAGTTTGTATACACTAGATCTAACATCAACCAAGATAAGTGATGTTCCATCCAGCATCTGTAAATTAAAGCATCTCAATTATCTTGACCTTTCTAATTGTTCTGGACTTGAGAAATTACCAGAGAACCTAGGAGATTTAGAAAGTTTGTATACACTAGATCTAACATCAACCAAGATAAGAGATGTTCCATCCAGCATCTGTAAATTAAAGCATCTCAATTATCTTGACCTTTCTAATTGTTCTGGACTTGAGAAATTACCAGAGAACCTAGGAGATTTAGAAAGTTTGTATACACTAGATCTAACATCAACCAAGATAAGAGATGTTCCATCCAACATCTGTAAGCTAAAGCATCTCAATTATCTTCGCCTTTCTAATTGTTCTGGACTTGAGAAACTACCAGAGAACCTAGGAGATTTAGAAAGTTTGGAAGAATTACATCTAGTGGATACTCCTATAAGTCATCTTCCCGATAGCATTTCTTTGTTGAAAGGTCTTGAAATTACTGGATACGAAAGAAGGATTGATCCAGATGCAATTCTATTTTAAGAACAACAACATATTACATTTGCTCCCAAAAGGAGAAGGGCCAATACTGAAGCAACAACAAGCGATGCAGGTTTTTGTTGAAATATATAATGTTATAAACTCAGTGAATAGCATATATTCTAGTGAGAGAGGTATTTGAAATATATTTATGGTTTTGTAGGTGACAAGGTTAAAGAACGAAAGATGGAGGATGACTAATGAAACTTTGTGAAAGACTAGAGCGGGGAACAAGTGGAAGCTGGAGGGGCATATTGAAACTAGTCTTAAATCCGTGTTCAAAACATATAATCATTTACTGTTGACATTTGTAGTGATTTGCAACCAGTTTTGGAAACGATTTGAAGGATGAATCATGAGACATGAATCATGAAAACAAGGTGACAGCAATTCAATACTTAAGGGGGGTTTTATGAAAATATTTATTTATCATTTCTTTCATTTCTACCTAGAGTCCATTTATCGAGTTAATTACCCGGATGGTCCCTCTGGTTTTTCATTTTCTCATCTTTAGTCCCCAACTTTTTAAAATTACACGTATTGTCCCTATGGTTTGATCTTTTGTTACTCGGATAGTCCCCTGAGTGGATGGACGTTAGTTTACTCAGTTAAGTACATGTAAAATGACTAAAGTACCCTTAATAACACAAAATAAATTAAATAAGTATATATGTATTTCTTGGCCCCACAAATTATTAAATTATAAAAAAATATATTTATAAACCAACCCCACCCTCCCTCCCTCCCTTACTTCTCCGGTGAAGCCTCTCCCCACCGTCGCCGGAAAAACGAACGACTGTTATAAAACTACAAGCTAGACAAAACTTGTTCAGCCTTGTTCCCGCCGCCATAGCATCTTGCCAAAATAGCAAGTATGTTCAACCACATCATGTATGTTTTTCCGGCGTCTCGATCTGAAGGGGTATGGTCCCAAAAAGTCGCGCAGACCATTCAGGTCGCGCGCTGGACCATACTCTTTACTCAGCAAGCTGATCAATTTCCAGACTCGCACGAGCCCTTCAAACAGAACCGGGCCTCACGCGAGGCCGAAACAAAGGACAGCATCCATTTTCACATTTGTGTTCTGAATAAGAGCCTTCAGCCCCTAGGCTCCTGCGCGGGCTAGTTACATGCTCAACAAGGGTCGCGCGGGAGTTAGGGCGCAAGGCCACTTCAGAAGGTACACAAGGTACAAGTGGCAGAAGAAAGAGCCAATCAGTGTCCACCAGGTTGTGCTCTATCGTACTCCACGAGCGTCTGACATGTAGGAGACAATAAGTACACAAGGACGTCTACGTGGCACCAATCAGGGGGCGGCGACACCTGCCCCATGATCTCCACTTACTTGCTGATGGCAGAGGGACAACAAGGCCGACAACAGGGACAAATGGCTCCAATCACGATGCGCCAGCACCGGAGATCTTCTAGAAGGCACTAACGGTCGATACCAGTGAGACAAGAAGAATATTCTCTGTTGTCGCCTTCCAGCGCAAGGCCCATCAGCCCATCTCTTCTTACACCTCTCCGGCTATAAATAGAGACCTTCATGCACAGGTTAATTGATTCTGCTCTCTTCACTCTCGGTTATGACCTTCTTCTTCTTCTTGCTCGGTTTCTTCTTTTCCTCATGATCTATGCCAAGGTCGCGCAACACACCTGCAAAGATGTTAGACCAGGAACTTAGCTCCCCACTTGATGACCCTACAGACTCCTCGTTGGAAAGATAGAGAATTTCTTTCCCTGCGGAAGTCATGACACGCAAGGGCCTGGGGTTGGGTAGATGCGCACCTTCGGTTGCAGTAGGAGGATTGGCAAAGGCCCCAGGAAGAGGATAAAGGAAGTGACCCTTGATGCGCTCATACCAGTACTGCTCCCCGGATTCCAGTTGACGCACCCCCATAGACCCACCAAAGGTGGGGAAAGCAGCTTGATAAAGATGTGCTTCTGCAACCAATTTCAACAGTTAAAAATACAGAAAAATAATCAAGGTAGATGAGTTTTGAGTAACAACATACCTCTATCTTCGAACTTCAGGATAGAACTTCGTTGCTAGTCTCCAGCCACTTGTCACTCATTTGTGCCGCAACTAGTACATTCTCTCCAAAGATCCGATTCGGCGTCGCAGTAAGCCTTAAATACCAATCGACATGCTTGGGGATAGCAAGCTCCTCTTTCTCGATCACATCTGGCACGCGGAAGATCATAGCGATTGGAATGACTTCTTCTCTGATGAAGAAGAACTTCTTCTTCCAGTCATGGAAACTCTTCGGTGGATTCAGCAGTATCTTCTTGGCAGAACCTCGGTTGCCGAAGGAATAAAAACCGATGTTCCTGATCAGCTGGTAGAACACCCGGAACTTCTCAACTGTGGGTTCGATCTCATGGCATCGACACAAGAACTCGAAGTGTCTCACCCTTACCATGCCGGGTAGACTGAGTTGGGATATATGAAAACCATAATAATGGAGTATGTATGCGATGAACTCCGTCGCCGGAAGCCGGAAATTTCCCTGAAGAAAAAAGTCTTCAAAGAGGGTAATATACCCCGGCGGTGCATTGACGGTTGTGTAGGATCGTTTTGAAACCCGAACGAGTCGTTCAGAAGAGATTTATCAGTTTCAGATGCGGAAAATAAGAAACCGACGATGAAACAGCTTGTTTATCACTATAATCATCTTGTGTATTGATATAACAGTGTTTACAGTCACAAATTATACCGGCAGCACTTCGGTATCTATTACAAGATCTCTGGTCTGGTCAATTTGTCCGCTTGAAATGACAACATAACACATATATTTATAGTCTAGACATGATCGCTTGAAATGAACATGTACATGTTCAAGCGATCAGACTCAAGCGGCCAAGAAAGTTCAAGCGAACAAACTCAATTACATTCAAGCGAACAAGACAAAAACTTCAATTCTGATTTGAGATTCCATGCAATTCACGTGAAGTTGTCATATTGTGATATCATTGATGATGTCATTGGTATGATGTCATCATGAAGAATGATGACATCATCCTTCTTCCGAACCACAACGAACTAGAGACTCGATATAAGACGAAGACGACAGATCGTTTTGTGACCCAAACGAGTCGTTCAGAAGAGATTTAATACGTTTCAGAGGCGGAAACTAAGAAACGATTGTAGAAACAGCTTGATGTTGATACATATTTTGTGGACACGACTCGGCTCGGTTCAACTCAGCTCAGTTCGACTTGGTTTCGACTCGAAGACACGAAGATCGAGACAATGCTACAGCCAAGGGGGTTTTTGTTGGTGCACTTGTGTCTGTACTTTGTCTGTATTTTGTCATGATTCAAAACGATGTCTTGTGTTAGTCTGAGTTACGTCTTAGATCTGTTTATATGTGCGTTCGATGTAAGTTTGACCAAGTCAACCATCCTCCGGTTTGACTTGGCCAAACAGTTAGCACATATGTTGTATGCTTCGAAGGATGTCATCGAAGGATGGTTTGTATCCTTCGATGACCTCGAAAGACAACCTTCAATGGATACATATGGACCTTGAAGGATATATCATCCTTCGAGGTATGTATGGATCCTTCGGTAGATTTCTGGTCGATAGATGATCCTTCGACCAGATTACCTTATCCTTCGAGCATGTTATCTGTTATGGGTATAAATACTCATGTAGTGTGTTGTGTTCAGTAGGAGAGAATAGGGAGAACACAGAGAACACTTAGAGCATTTTGCTGTTGAAAACACACACACACACGAGAGTTTGAGAGAGTTTATAGAGTACATCTGTAAACATTGAGCTTGTAACTGGACCTTTCATACGTATTAATACAGAGGTGTTAATCGGTGATATTGTGTGTCGTGCATTTGCGTGTTCTATCTCGGTTTGCCTTTCTCGGTTGGATTCCGCACAACCAGGTTGGTTTGTACACAAGGATTAGGCGACTAGATCCTCCCCTAGCCAGACCTACAAGTGGTATCAGAGCCTTGGCTCTTCTCCTTGTTAAAACCGAGGTGTTCTTGCTTTTTTTTCGGGTTTTAAAAGTTCATATTTTTCTGGAAAACATCTTAAAATCGGAGTATATCTTGGTGTTTTGCTTTATGTTTTGTTAAAAACCGTGTTATTTTCATGCTCACATGTTAGTCTTTGGTTTTTATTAAACATTTTAGCAAAAACCGGTTTCGGAAGTTGTTGGTTTACCGGAAAATTCAAATTTTCTGGATTGTGTTCATCATATCTTCAACAAAGCTTCAAGTGTTCTTCAAAGTTTTACATCTTTTGATCTTGTGTAATTATTTTTGAAAGTTGTTTGTGCATTGGGAAGGGATAACTGATTAAAATAATCAACCCAAATCTGTTTTGGTAAAAGGCAGCGTCTGACTATACCTTTCTGCCGAAAGTTTCTACCAACCCATCACCTTTCTCACCAACCTGTCAACTTTTTGTCAATTGTGTCAGAGCAGATCGAAAGATATCCTTCGAAGTCGAAAGTTCATCTTTCGATCAAGGAGGTTCGACAGATACCCATCCTTCGAACATCTTTCGAAGTCAGTGAGTTATCTTTCGAGCCAAGGAATCTTTTCGAAGGATATATTGTTCGAGCTACTGTTACATTTCGAAAGATAAGGATCCTTCGTCTTGGAGAATCTTTCGAAGTCATTGTTCGAAATTCAACAGTGATCTTTCGAACACTGTTGATCCTTCGAACAAGTGTCTATCTTTCGAACAAGTGTTTATCTTTCGATCCTTATTTGTTTAAGATTAACAGTTGTGTTTTTCAGTTGTGCTTTTCAGGTCTTTCGATCCTTGATCTTTCGGCTGTTTGTTTCTCTTCAACATTTTAACATAGTTTGTGAAAATTAAATTTAAAAAAAAAAGGGGGGAAAACTTGTTTTTCAAACTTTAAATCAATTTTCACTTAATATATTAATTTTTATAAAATGGGAACAAACGGTCAGTGGGATCCAACCGCGTGGACTAAAATAACTTCGACTCCACAATCATCAGCTACGCACAGTCAGTGGGATCCAACCGCGTGGACTGTAACATCTTCACAATCATCAGCTACGCAATCTGAGCCAGATTTCGACAAAACTGCATGGATGCGAGCTATTGCCCCACCTCAAGCTGCAATGATAACTGCAAATCAATGGGCATTGGTCACAAATCAAAGCAGCAGCATTCAATCTATGATGCAGAACGACAGTGAAACTGGTACAAGCACAAAACCGCCAAAGTTAAATCACATCAATGATTGGGGATGGTGGAAAGAAAGGCTGAGAACTTATGTTTAGGGGCAAGGTCAAGATCTATGGATGTGCTTCTTCACCGCATTTGACAATGAGTTGGAAGTTGCAGGATCTAATCCACAAACTTACAGCACTATGTCTGAAGAAGATAAGAAGAAATTTGAGTTAGAAAAGAAAGCATTCATGATTCTCACACAAGCTCTTCACAAAGACATTTACCACCAGTTTGTTTACTGCACGACAACTAAAAGCTTGTGGGATATGCTCACGTTACGATGTGAAGGAAATGCTCAATCTAGAAAGATCAAGCAAGATTTACTAAAGAAAGAGTTTGAAGGGTTCACGTGTATGGAGAATGAGACTTTGGCAGATTTATCTACAAGGTTCCATCAATTGTTGAGCGAGATGTTTGCTTTTAGAGTCACTGCCACTCCACAAGAAATAGTGAAGAGATTTGCTGATAGCTTACCAGCAAAGTGGAGCAGTTATCTTGAAATTCTCAAAGAAAATGGTGTTCTAGACACAATCACTGTGTATGAGTTAATTCAAAAATTGGAGAACAAAGATGTAGAAGAAAAGCTTAAGGCAAAAAGAACACTAACTCCTCAAAATCCAGAGATGTACTTTGGGATTGCAGGAGGTATCAGTGGAGAAAAACCAGCTTCTCAACACGCGAAGCTTCAAACAGCTTTCATCTCAAACACTGGACCATCAACAACAGATCAGTTTGATCCTTCAGCATACTTGATGTATCCAAGACCAGATGTGAAACCGACAGCTCAGCAGCAACAACCGCAACAGCAAGGGTTCTATGGAAGCTCTTCAAACTTTCAAGCCACTTCCAATCCGAACACAGTCAGATTAGACACTTCCAACTTTTCCAAAGTCAGTGTCGAAATAGCCAAGGAGCATATGGAGATGTTGAACACCTTGGTTAGTGCTTATTGTGGATTGATCGTAGGTCAGATTGGGAATATCAATCTAACCAATGAAGATTATCAGCAAGTGGATAGAGAAGAGTTTGAGATGATGGATATCAAATGGGCTCTTGCTAGTCCAATTCGAAGAGCAAAGGAGTTTATGGAAAAGACGGGGAGAACCAACTTGGAAAGCAAGAAAGACACCAAGTATGGGTTCGACAAGCAAGCTGTAACGTGCTTTAACTGTGGTGAACGGGGTCATTTCAAAAGGGAATGCACAAGACCAGCTCAACATGGAACCAAAATCCCTTCAGAAATCAAGGCAACCATCAGAACCAGAACAGGAACAATGTTCGTACGTTGATACCTGTCAACAACCAAAGCCAGGCAGGGCAATCAAATGCCAACCAGGCACTTGTGGTTCAAGTAGATGAAGGTTGTGATTGGTCGCTTCAGTTGGGAAATGATGCTCCAAATGGAACAGCATGTTTTGCTGAAGTCGTAAAGGATTTAAAGCACGCCAGTGGTGGAGAATCTTCCACCAATGGTGATGGATCTTCTGAAGATGAAGACAGTTCTGGTTATAGTGGAAGCTCAAATGAAGAATCCTCCACTTCAGGGAATGATCATGTGGATGAGACATCAAGTGCTTCAGTCGATGCAGACATTGATGAGCCTTTGGAAGAAGCTGCAGCAGGAACTGAAAGAAGATCTATTTTGGTGGATCAAGCTGCTTACTCTTCGTCTTCTCTCCATTCAGCCTTTATGGCTAATGTCGACAGTTCCTCAAGTCAGGTATGTGTCGATGAACCCACTGTAGTTAGTTGTGAAAATTGTGATAGTTTAAAGGTTAAATATGCTGAAAAGGAAAGTCAGTTTGAAATCACACACAAACACAATCAAGAATTGATTGTAGATCTTTCTAAAGCAACTGAAGCTAACTTGTTTTTAACCAGAAATGAAAAGGAATTTAAAGCAACAATTGCGTCATTAAAACATGATGTTTGAGAATTACAAAAGGCTGTTTTGCGAAAACAACATGCTAACAATGATCTTATTGACACAATTGAAAAGCAAATGGTAGAGTTAGCAACAGCTCGATGTGAATGTGAGACAATTAAGCAGAAATTGGAAAGCTATTCCAATTCCCGCTATGTATTGGATCACATCATTGACGTTCAAAAGAAAAAGGGGGATAAGAAGTGTATGGGATTCAAATCATGTCCTCCCCCAATGAATCACAATTACTCCAAATTGCCTGATGACGAGGATATGCCCCGTTTTGAACCTACAGTGCCACTCGGTCTAGATGACTTTGCAGCAGGCCTCGGGTTCACAACTGGTACATCATCCTCGGGTCAATCAGAATCTGAGAATGTGACGGATTCATCGTGTGTTAAGGAACAGAGTCCTCCCATTGTTGAGGATACTGATTCTTCGGATGATGAATCTGATTCATCGGATGATGAATCTGTAGAAATTGTGAAACAACAGTCTAACTCGGTTACAACAGATATCCCAATCGAGAATCACATCCTGTGTGATCCACCAGTGAAACCGAGTAAGACTGAAATGTCAAACGCAATGGAGTCCATTGTATCTAGCCTTGAAGGGAATGATTTGTTGTACACGCTCAAAGGAGATAGCAAAATCTACTCTAACAAAGATTTCCCAATTAAAAATGTAAATCAAGATTTAATTGAGCAAATTTTTGAAGGATGTATTGATAAGTTTTTGGGGAACAAAAGTGACAAAGTTACCGTCACTCAATGTGATCCAATTCCGTGTGAACAAATTAGAAAACAATACGGAAACCAAAAACCACCAATTGAGGGAAAACAACAAGTCAACTCCGGAAAAGGTAAGGTACAGGGAAAGAAGGCTCAGAACAAGAATGTTCAAGCACCTAAGGTTCAGCAGCAAAAGGTGCAAAACAAAAGAGCTCCTGTTAAGAAAAGAGAACCGAAAGTGAACTTTGTTGGATCCAAGGGTACAGATAAACTGGAAACATTTCAGGATAAATCTAACGTTGATTTTATAAAACAAGTTAGAATTTTAAAACGAAATGATCAGAATAATTACACCCAACACACAAACGGATGTGATTTAGGTCCAAGTACATCTAGATCACAAAGTTCATTGTCTGGTTCTCCGTCTGGTCATCAACATGTTTCTCCGAGGTTTGTAGAGCGGAGAATGTGTTTTGAGTGTGGCACAGTTGGGCATATTGTAAGATACTGCCCATACCTGCAAAAGTTGAAGGCAAAAACGAGTGCTCCCCAAGAAACCAATTACTAGAAACGACCTGTTTCCCCGAAACAAGACCCACGTGTCTTGAAAGAAAAGGAAAAGAAGTTAAAACAAAAGAATCAAAAGGTAATTGAGAAGGCCTTAAAATCAGAGGTCAAAGAAGAAAAACCTGTACAAGCAAAATCTACAACGGTAAAACCAGTAAATGCAAAAACAATTAATACAAATACTGGTAAAGGACAAACAGCTTGGAAACAAAAACAGGTAATTCAGTCAGGGGGAGCACCACAAGTTCTGTTTCCTAATCATCAAGTGATTGAAATCACTTTCCTTGATGATCAAGGACGACCCAAGTCCACAAAGGCTTGGGTCCCCCTCTCCAACTAATCTTTGAGTGAGTGTGTAGGATATTCCAGGAGGAACTTTCGATAGTCGTAAGATTGTTGATAGTGGAGCGTCCATGCACAAAATAGGCGACAGAAGAAATTGTTGCCTTTGATGGAGAGAAAAATGAAAAAGGAAACAGAAGTGTCTGTTGAAAGAGATTGAAAAGCTTCGACAAATTGAAAATCATTCCAAAGTTTGATTGTTCAAGGATTTGATCGGGTCCCCAGGATAGATTCAAATCAAATGTACGCACCTGCAGCACGTCTGATGTTCAAAATCAACAAGATGAACGTGCAGTGTACATTTCGTCGTGGTGTGATTGAAGAAAATGTGTTTCTTGAATAAACCAACCGGGTGTGCGGATGCCTTGGCATGGGTTGAACAACCGCACACTACTTCTCAAAGAGAAAGATAAAGACCTTCGCTGGTGAAATGTGGGAGACCAGCCGGACCCAAAGGTTTATGATCTTGTTGCTGTCAAGAGACTTCTCAGTAGCTACAAAGAATCGACTTTGAAATCCACACCGGGTGGATATCCAGTTTGGGAGAGCACTCAGATTCCTTGCAATGCATGAAGCAGTTGCAGGATACGGTTTTGAATTCTAATCTCTCTTTTACTTGTCGATATTTAAGCTACTTTATGCATTATTATTATCTCGTACAGCACTCTTTGGCCAGACAATGCTGTCATGGTCCGCACCGCAAACCGACATGCCAACTGATGTTTCCAAAATTCGATAAATCTTTTCAGATTAAAAATTAATTTTGGTAAACGGCATTGAGGTAAATCATGAGTTAACCAACATCGGGAAATCGTTTTTGTAAATACCTTTGTGTTTTTAAATTTTATCTTAGTTTGTTGATTTTAGGGGGAGTAAATCCAAATTTGAAAAATCCAAAAACATCGAAAAATTTCAAAAGCACAAAAACAATAGAAAAACAAAAATGAGTTTCCTGGCGAGCAAAACAGAAAATGATAGTACATCAGTGGTCTGTCCAAACCTCTTTAAACCTTAAATGAAAAACGATAAGCAGCTCTATATAAGATGTATCGGTAGGCTCACAATCATTTTAAAGTGTGCAGGGTGATATAAACTTAAATCGACTGAAGACTGGGTGGGAACCATTCATTGGCATATGGTCTTGGTACCGAAATTTCGTTTGAGAGATTGCCGAGGTTCTGAGATATTCGGTCTTTATGCTGCTTATCATCTGGGTATCATGGTTGTATCTTTTACCGAAAAATAACGGGGACGCAAGTCTAGATCTTCCATGATACCATACATACGTGTACATATTGCATTCGACCTCAATAAGTGATCAACAATCACATGTCCATACAAATAAGTGATAAAATATCACATTTATCCGGGAGTCAAGTTCGTCTCTCTGCTGTACGAAAGTACTGACCTGTTCACGGACTTGCTCTTGTGCCCTCATGCATCGAAAATCAAGTTCCTCATAAATAAGTGATTCTATCACATAGGGCTTGTTTTCACTCAAAATAAGTGAGAATCTCACATCATATACGGTCAAACAGATGATAATCGGTATACTCACCGGTAAGATGAACCCTCGTGCATACCTTGATACGGGAATGTGTCGTGATGTGGATGAACACTGGTCGGTAAGTATAAATCATACCTTAACGTATCCCCTCGCCATGATTACAAATGATAAGTTGAGTTTATGTGGACAACAATACCGATAATCGTTATAGGATGCTTATCTAATTGTTAACTAAAAGAACAACAAGAGCGTTTTGGCTTGACCGTACACTGATATGATTCTCTTACCCTCGAAACTCGCAAAAAGAATGTCTGTAAATATTTGTTTACTGCTTTCGTTTCAGTATCTTTGTATATATTTATTTATTGCTTTCCGTCTTTACATTTGAAAAATGAAAAATTCCAAAAAGATTTTAGGTATGTTTTAATATAAACTTTATAAAATCCAAAAAGATTTTGCTTCTAGTTTGTTTTTGATTGACTGATGTTGGAACTCGAGTCTATCCTACCCAAAATCCTGATTCTAAGCCGGAAAACAATTGCACCTTCATAAATGGTCGAAGTTAACACATTTTGAAAGTTAAAGGATTAAAATTGAATATTTTTCTAAACTTTCAAAATATCGACGGTCGGTGTTTGATTGAGATTTGATCTCATATGTGTCGTTTGTTTATATGTTAACTATATTCCAAGCGGTTGTTCTCATTATGCGTTTAGCTTTCTTGCATGTGCAGATGCTAAAGGCGAGGAGAACATGTTCGATGACAAGCTTTGGAATGAAGACATGAAGTGGAGGCACTCAAAGGATAAAATGATCGAGTTGCCGCTGACCCTTCATCAACACCACAAGGATCTGAAGAATTGACAAGTCAAAAGATTCACGAGCATGACTCAATGGAGAGTTCAATCTAAGGGGGAGTTTATTGACACACTACCTAAATAAAAAGGGGAGTTTGTTGATACACTTTCTTCTTACGACACGTGAAGACTTTGAAGATCCTCCGACGTGAAAGACATCGAAGTTGAACCTCACGAGTAGCGTCCAAGGGGGAGTTTGTTGATACATATTTTGTGGACACGACTCGGCTCAGTTCAACTCAGCTCAGTTCGACTTGGTTTCGACTCGAAGACACGAAGATCGAGACAAAGCTACAGCCAAGGGGGTTTTTGTTGGTGCACTTGTGTCTGTACTTTGTCTGTATTTTGTCATGATTCAAAACGATGTCTTGTGTTAGTCTGAGTTACGTCTTAGATCTGTTTATATGTGCGTTCGATGTAAGTTTGACCAAGTCAACCATCCTCCGGTTTGACTTGGCCAAACAGTTAGCACATATGTTGTATGCTTCGAAGGATGTCATCGAAGGATGGTTTGTATCCTTCGATGACCTCGAAAGACAACCTTCGATGGATACATATGGACCTCGAAGGATATATCATCCTTCGAGGTATGTATGGATCCTTCGGTAGATTTCTGGTCGATAGATGATCCTTCGACCAGATTACCTTATCCTTCGAGCATGTTATCTGTTATGGGTATAAATACTCATGTAGTGTGTTGTGTTCAGTAGGAGAGAATAGGGAGAACACAGAGAACACTTAGAGCATTCTGCTGTTGAAAACACACACACACACGAGAGTTTGAGAGAGTTTATAGAGTACATCTGTAAACATTGAGCTTGTAACTGGACCTTTCATACGTATTAATACAGAGGTGTTAATCGGTGATATTGTGTGTCGTGCATTTGCGTGTTCTATCTCGGTTTGCCTTTCTCGGTTGGATTCCGCACAACCGGGTTGGTTTGTACACAAGGATTAGGCGACTAGATCCTCCCCTAGCCGGACCTACAAATATCACTTTAATCCTCTTGTGTATTGATATAACAGTATTTACAGTCACAAATTATACCGGAAGCACTTCGGTATCGATTACAAGATCTCTGGTCTGGTACCTTCAAATGACAACATGACATTCCTATTTATAGGCTTGGCTTGTTAGCTTGAAATGACCAGGCATGTTCAAGCTACCAGGCCTGTTCAAGCTACCAGGCCTGTTCAAGCTATCAGCCTTCTAAACTTTCTAATAACAGTTTCTTGCAATGAAATCAGACTCGACATAAGACGAAGACGACAGATGAATGCACTAACAGACTCCCCCTCAGATGTTGACGAGTCTTAGCATCTTCAGTCTTGATCTGTCTCTGGGCTTCACTTTCTCAATCTTTCCACGCAAGTCTTCAGACTCCCCCTTGCGACAAGCTGGCATTTCTTCAAATCATCAGCATCATCAGCTTTAGTATCGTTGTCTGACTTTCCATCTTACAATTTCTCAGGATCAACCAGCCTAACTCTTCATGTTCCAAAATCGAAACCTGGTTACACCTGCACATTCTTAACCCAGAAATAAATTTTTGATAACCACTTGTAGAGCATATTTTGAAATGATTCAACATTTATAGTCTCTGATGAACCACTTGCAGAAATATCATTTTCATTTCAAAGAACTTCAAACAAATACTTTCCCAAACCTGTTCGTCATGTCTAGCACTCGGAATTTTGAAAATTAGCTCTCTAACACCAGTTGTCGAAAATCTTTTTGAATTTTTCAAAATTAAGCTAAAATACACTAAAAATATTTTTGGATTTTGAGAAATTAAGAAATACAGTAAAGAAATATTTACAAACAATATTTTTGTGAGTTTGTGTAAGAGGATCATATCAGTTTATGACAAGTCACGAGTACCATTGAGCTTATTTACACAATAAGAATTAAACAATTCACTTAGATTGCCGATATACTGATCCACTTAAATTTTCACACAAATTTCAACTGATTCAGGATATGAGTTAGATGTTTTAAGGACTTAAACTCATTCATGTGTCCCACCTCTTGAATATACTCCCGTATCCAGATCCCAATATTCAGTCTTACAGGTGAGTATACCACAGATGATATCTGTCAGGGGAATAAATTATAGTACGAGGGCCGTGAGAGCTCAGGTCGATCTTTCGATACGCAGAGAGATGACGGCTTCGACTTTCGGTGGGTCCCCTTTAGAGGATCTTTTGTATTACAACAGCAATGACTATCAATTTTATTGTTTCATCAATTTGCTGAGGGCGGCGCTTATATTTCAAAGCATAGCAGAAAGCATTATCCGGGGACTAGGTCAGAAATTTCTTTCAGCAGAAGTCCCGGGATAATACCCCAGATATCACTGAGCATAAAGACCTAGTATCTCAGAAAGAGACCTTTCAAACAAGATTTCAGGGGTTACCTATATATCCAAGTAGTGTTCCCCACAAAATAAGCAAGTTTGAATTTATGTTTATATCCCGAAAAAGTTTACTAAATGTGTAAAAACCTATCGGCATATCATCAGTGAGACTATTTAACGCTATTTAAACATTACAATTATTTAGCATACTGAGACTGTCTACTGATGTACTATCATTTCCTCTTCTTTGACACAAAAACTCATTTTTGATTTTATCATGTTTTTGTCTTTTTCAAATTTTCAAATGTTTTTGGATTTTCTGAAAATTTCTTACACCCCCTAAAATGCAAACACATTTTAGGAAATTTGAAAACAAACTGTACAAGAACATGACAGCCGATATCAAATCGCTTCAATTCGCCATCCACTTAGCATAAACAATCAGAACTCCCCCTTTCACAAAACTATTTTCTCATTATGATTTCAAAACACTTAAGTTTGTGTTAACCAAAATGATTTTTCCGGAAAATAAGTTTTGCTGATTTTACCATTAGTAAAGTTTGGGGTTCATCATATCATTCCTCAATCATATATATGAGGATTACATCAAGTTCAAACTAATGACCTTGAGTAATCACTTGTAAGATCCAACCTCTTACCACTTGTAAAAATATCCAAATCATATAACCACATGTAGGAATAAAACATCTACACAAACCATTTTACCAATCAAGATGCCGATTCCTGCTTCGAACTTACCAACCTGGAAGCTCCGGCAATTCTTCAATCTGTAAATTTTAACAAACTTTAAGATTCAATCACACAATCAATTACTAAGAAAGATGCCGATTCCTGATCCACAATTACAAACTTGGGATCTCCGGCAAGTCAGGTTTTTCAATGAAAGAAAATGTCCACCCAAGCCTGACCAGCCTTGGGTGTTTTCAATTCAGATTTAGTTGGAGTGTAAGTAGCCTTCTTTGTAGCGTAAAAGTCTTTAACCCCTTTCACCTTTCCATCAATCATTTTTCCAAAAATTTTCTTTACGTTTCCATTAAAAGCTTTCTCAACATCAAATTCATTCTTATCAGAATAAAATTGATTAGAGATCTCAACTTTCCCGACTTTTGATTTAAAATTCTCAGTACTCAATGGTGGAAAATGAACATCATCCATTGGAGGAACTGAGTTTTCATCACTCTCATCAAACTGTGGCTCCTCTGATTTTGTGGAATCAGATTCATCGCCAGATTTTACTTTAAATTTCTTAACAACCCAAGTTTGGTTGTCAGATTTCACACTTCTTCTATAAATTCTCTTCGAATACTCACCAACTTCAAATGTTGAATTTTTGAAAACTTTAAATTTTTCAGTTGGTGGTTCGGTTTTATCAACAACAACTTCTTTCAGTTTTCCAGAAACTCCCTGTTTAGTATTAGTCGCTTTTGGACAGTTCCATGCAATGTGACCAACTTCATTGCATCTAAAACAGGTTCTGGTTTCTTTCTTCTGATAAGTTCCATTCTTTTCCTTCTCAACAAGAAATTCTTGATTAGATTGTCTCCAGAATGAGCCCTTTGATTCTTCTTCATGACTAGTTCCTGCAACATATGTCATTTTTGATTTAAAATCTCGAACATATTTTTCATTTTTCTGTTTTTCTGTTGGATTAAAACCTAATCCTTTCTTTTTGTAATTACGATTTTGGTTAGGTTTCTTGTGAAAACCAGAACCAGAACCGTAATTCTTTTTCTTGTTTAAACGCTGTTGAACTCTTGAAGTGTATTTTTAGGTCTTTCAGATCGATTAAGATCTTTTATTTCAGAAATATTAATTTATGTCATTTTGAAAACCTTTTTGATCTTTTCAAATCGAACACTTCTTATTTGAAACTCTTTATCAAAATATAATTTGTCAGAATCATTCAAAGTATATACAACTTCAAATGTTTCATCATTCAAATTAGATTTTGACAACAAAAATCCTTTACTATAAACCCGTTTTTCCGACGATTTTGAACTCTTTTCGGACGAACTCGACCTCCCGACTGACTGACACGAACTTTCGGACTCGGACGTTGACTTTGACTCCTCATCCTTATCCAACACCTTATCGACCATTCGTTTTATCAGTTCTGACTCATGATCTGTGTCGGACACTGTGAACGTGACATCAATATTATCTGGTAAAACATCGGTTAACTCGGATTCTAACTTAATATTGACTGCCTGTTTTAGTTCTTCCTCGTTAGGTTTTCTAGGTGAATACCCTTCCCAAATCGGAGGCGGACACTTATTATAACAGACACCCTGTTTCTTACCAGTATCCTTTTTCTTCTTTGACTTTGTTTCTTCACCTTTAAACGCTTCAAAACCTTCAACTGTTGGATAAATTCTATCAATTATGTAGTTACAACCTTTGTAACTTTGCAGCAATCTTCTGATTCTTTCATTTTCATTCTTTTCAGTATCCACTTCTTGTTTCCATTTAGCACACTCTTCAATGTACAAGTTGATTTCTTTCTGCTTTGTCATCATTGTTGCATTCAGCATCTTCAAAGCTTTCTCTCTTTTCAGAGTTAGTCTTCTCCAGATTATTTACAGTTCTGTTCAAAACATCATACGACTTTTTCAAATTCTTTACATCAAACAACAACTTTTCTTTCATCTTTTCTGACTCACTAAACCTCTCATCTTTTTCTATACACTGTTTGCATGATTCTGAACATTTAAGACAAGGTTTCGTGACTTCAATGATCTTCTCAACCTCAACTATTTTTTCAACTTCCACAATCTTCTCAAACACTTTGACTTCTTTCAATTCTTTTGCAGCTTTCTTCTCTTTAAGTTTCTTCAGCTTTTCTGCAAAATAAAATTCAAAGCTATCAGAAGATAAGTGAGTTTTTCCAATATTAATTTGTTCAATTTCTTCATCACTATCACTTGTTTCTGATGAACTATTTTCTGATGAAACAGATCTTTCATCTTCACTTTTCTCTTCATCAGATAACACTTCCATCCATTCCTTCAGCATTTCCGGCTTTCGAATAATATGAGCAATAAACGCTCCAACATATCCCAGCTAAATCCTTCAGCCACTTTCTCATCATCTTGATCAATGATGCCATGATAAGCTTTCCTGTTTGCATCTTCAATCATTCTTCCATGAGCTGTTTGAGGTTCTTTTTGTTGATACGGTTGATGAGTGATTTGCTGATATATAGACTTCCGATAGTAATCATCTTTCCCGGACGACTCCTTTGCTCCTCTCGGCTCCTGATTCTTGCACTCTCTTTTAAAGTGACCTTTCTCCCTTCAACGAAAACAGACAACTTTAGATTTATCAAATCCAAGATTAGAAAGATTTGCATCCAAGAAATCATTTCTTCCTGTAACCAATCTAAACTTTTCTGCTCTCCTCAACACACTTGCTAAGGCCCATTTAATATCCATCAGTTCCAGCTCCTCTGCATCAATTTGGTCATAATCTTCCTTTGTAAGCATCGGATTGCCACTTTTTCCGGCAATCAACCCTTCATAAGACTCTAATGCAGTGACCAATAATCCCATATGATGCTTTACAACTTCTTCAGAATAATTTTGACCGTTTTGAAGATGTAGAGCTACATTACACTGAATCGAATGCCCATTTCCAGCAGATGCACTTTGAACACTTGGAGGATTTACCGTAGAGAACCCACTAGTGTTGACTGATCCCTGACTGCTAGGTGTAGACTGATTTCCAGCACTAAATGCAGTTTGTATCTTTGGACTAGCTTCAGCAGTTTGAACATTTCCTTTATAGTACAACTTAATATCTTGTTGATGAGTTGAACTGTTCATTCTAGCAATTTTCTGCTGCTCCAGATCTTGTGCCTCCAACTTTTCTATAAACTGTGCAATTGATAACCTTTTAAATTGTCCGGAATTTTTCAATATCATCAGATATGTACCCCATTCCTTTTGCGGTAACGCGTCAGCAAGCTTTTCAACCCATTCTGCTGGAGTTTTTGTAATCTTCAACTGTGATATAGTGCGTACAAGATGACAGTATCTTTCAATAAGACTTTTTGTTGTTTCACCAGGCATGCACGTAAACAATTCAAACTCTTTTTTCAACAAAGCTGCTTTACTTTGTAACATCTCAGTACTTCCCTCAAACTTCTTTTGAAGAGCTTCCCAGATAGAATAAGAATTTTCATCATGTTGAAGCAACACAAATATATCTTCTTTTACCGCTTGTTGTAACAAATTGATCATCATTTTCTCTCCTTTATAACTTTCCCTCTCTTGTTCAGTAAATTCAGAAATGATTTTATCAGCTCCCATTGTATTCTTTGGCCTCTCATATTCAGTTTCGATACTCTCCCAAGCTTTTAGATGATTCGCCTGAACCCAATTCTCAAACCGTTTCTTCCACCCGTGATAATCCTCAATACCCATGAGTTTCGGGGGTTTTTGCATTGTTCCGGTTTCATTCTCCATGTTCATATTCTTAGCAATGTCACCCGGAGTAGTCGGAGATGTTGCGAATGCGTTGTAAAACTCAGTATCCATGTTTCTCAAACAAGCTTTCAAACGAACTGGTTCACCTCGTAAAAATTATACCTGAAACAAACAAACAATCAATCACTTTAAAAAATTTATCGATTAACAGAATAAAACTGGTACTCGAACTGGTGATAATTCTGTGCGGATTGAATGTTGACAGACTGTGCGGACTGCTATGACCCGAATCAATTTCAAACAACCTGATGAACCTTTAAACACTTTAAACTTCCAAAATTTGTGTGATTTCGTAGGATAATCCAAATGTGTATTTGATTGACAAGATAAAAGCTATACTCAAATTGATAGGGCCGCTGATATGGACCACTCACATGGACTGCATTTTTAATTCTGATCACATGTACTTGAACAATTTAAAACAACTAGTTGACAATCTTTAAAGATTATCACAATGCTAATTGGACCTCAAAAACTACTTAGCCGACAACAAAGTTGACCAAATTGTTTGTATCTTGGAATGATAAATCCACTAAACTGACAACATAGATTGATTGGACCTCAATACATAGTGGATGAACTTGGGCCGTTCATTGGACCACAAATACTTAGTGAATTGACACCAACTTTCAAGAATAATGGTTCACATGCAAGCTGACAACAACTTTTATGTATGATTGGGCCGTAAACTCCACCTAACCGACAAACACAAATGTTAAACTCTGGTTGGGCCGAGACAATTTAAAATCTTTTATATATGGATTCAGCACATGGATCACTTGGACAACACTATCACATGTATTGATTATGAATCACAAGCTAACTGACAACTTTGATATATGATTACTTTACCCAAAGTACTGACTCCCTCGATAAAAGCATTACACAACACGATGCACTATTCAAGTGGTTCACATTTTCAAGCGATCAGACGGTTTATTTGTTATTTCAAGCGACCAGTTAATTTCAAGCGACCAAGGTGTATTTGTTATTTCAAGCGACCAGTCACTTTCAAGCTATCATGACAAGTATTTTCAAGCGAACAAGTGATGACATCAGCAATTCGAACGGATTTCAAGCTAGCAAACCGATTTGAACCAGATTTAAGTCGATTTTAAAGCTGAAACTTTCCAGGATTGATTAATACATGATTAGGCACAAAATATGTAAATTTGAGCCGTTTTTAACCGTGAAATATTTTTGAATTTGAAAAAGAATGATGTAGAAATCAGAAAAAGTGATGAAAACAGGCTGTTTAGGCAAGATCTCTTCCTCCTGAGCTCTGATACCACTTGTAGGATCGTTTTCTGACCCAAACGAGTCGTTCAGAAGAGATTTAATACGTTTCAGAGGCGGAAACTAAGAAACGAATGTAGAAACAGCTTGAATATCACTTTAATCCTCTTGTGTATTGATATAACAGTGTTTACAGTCACAAATTATACCGGAAGCACTTCGGTATCGATTACAAGATCTCTGGTCTGGTACCTTCAAATGACAACATGACATTCCTATTTATAGGCTTGGCTTGTTAGCTTGAAATGACCAGGCATGTTCAAGCTACCAGGCCTGTTCAAGCTACCAGGCCTGTTCAAGCTATCAGCCTTCTAAACTTTCTAATAACAGTTTCTTGCAATGAAATCAGACTCGACATAAGACGAAGACGACAGATGAATGCACTAACAGGTTGTTTGCCCTAGATTGAGATATCATGCATCCCACTCCGACGGAAACTGGAAACCTCGGGTTATTTGTTCAAATAACCCTTGATCCCATCTAAGAACAGGGAGAGGACCTTCTTCATGTTGAGATTCTTCTTCAGCCATGTATGCAAGGCAAACAAGAACAAGTTGAGTATCTTTGAACTTCTGAGAAAACTTGAAGATTCTTCTTCAGCCATGTATGAAATATTCAAAATGCCAAAAAGATTTTAGGTGTGTTTTAATTTAAACTTTATAAAAACCAAAAAGATTTTATTTCTGCTTTAGTTTGGATTAACCGATGTTGGAACTCAAGTCTTCGTTGCCTGAAATCTGAATGAAAACCAAAACGACTGAATCTTCATAAACGGTCAGAGTTTGCAAGTTTTGAAAGTTAATAATCTAAATTGAAAAATCTGTTAACTTTTCAAACTAAACTGTCGGACGGTAGTTGAATAAGAATTGGTTACATGTGTGTCATTTGTTTAATGTTAACTATATTCCAAGCAGTTGTTCTCATTACGCGTTTAGCTTTCTTGCATGTGCAGATGCTAAAGGCAAGGGGAACATGTTCGATGAAAAGCTTTGGAATGAAGACACGACATGAATGCACTCAAATGATAAAGATGATCGAGTTACCATTGATCAATCACCAACACCACAAGGATCTCAAGCATTGAAGTCAAAAGATTCCAAGGCATAATCAAAGGGGGAGTTTGTTAAAACACTACCTAAATGAAAAGGGAGTTTGTTGATACACTTTCTACTTACGACGCGTGAAGACTTTGAAGATCCTACGACAAGAATGAATGAACCATCAAGAGATGGAGAACGATATTACGAACCTCGCAAGCAGCATCCAAGGGGGAGTTTGTTGATACATATTATGTGGATACGGCTCGGCTCGGTTCGACTCGGCTACGAAGTGAAGGCCGTAGTCAAGACATCCTCCTATCTTGACTCGGTATGCTAGTTACTTCGTAATGTTCATGTACATGTAACTGCGTGTGTGCAGTATACATGTTAGTATTGTTTAGTTGTTATTAGTTTGTTGTTTGTTTGTTCTAAAGCCCAAGTCAAGGCCCAAAGCCCAAACAACATGCACATGTCCTTGAAGCCCAATATGAAAATCTCAGGCCCATATGCATGACGAAAACACTATACTGGGCGAAATCCCTTTTGGTGAAAACCAAATGGGATGAAAACCAAATAGGACGAAATCACCTGATTTCGTCCATATCCTTGATTTCGTCCTATGTGTTTTCGTGGGCTTCTGATTTCGTCGACATGTGTAGTATATAAACACAGACACAGAACAGAACAAACTAGAGAAGTCTGAATAGATTTCAGAGAGAACACACACACACAACTGAGAGTTTATAGGTTTATCTTGTAAACGTTGCTTTGTAACGGTTTCATACGAGTTAATACAATGGAGTGTTAATCGTTGAATCTTTGTGTTTGTGTTCGTAACTTGGTTTAACTTACCCGTTTGGATTCCGCACTTTCGGGTTTGTTGGAAAACAGGGAATAGAGGTTACTCGATCCTCCGGATGGACCTACACTTTGAAGCTAAAAGCTTTGTTGAGAACGTCAGGGAAGTTTCAAAAGATTCGTTGTTATCTGGTTTATTGTCATTGCAAAGAAAGATCCTTAAAGATTTGCTAAATAATCAAGGCAAGAACATAGATAGTGTCCATGAAGGGACAAACATGTTGAAAACAAAGTTGCGTGGTAGAAAGGTTCTAGTGATTTTAGATGATGTGGATCATAAAGACCAGCTTGAGGCATTAGCTGGTGATTTTTATTGGTTCAAACCTGGAAGTATAATTATCATTACAACAAGAGACGAGCAAGTGTTGATAGCACACAGAGTGTAATCGATTCATGATGTCAACCTCTTATCTAACGAGGAAGCGATTAGCCTCTTCAGTAGGCATGCATTTGGGAAAGATATTCCATTTGAAGAGTATAAATCGCTATCACTCAAAGTTGTACGTTATGCTGCTGGCCTTCCATTGACAATCAAAGTTTTGGGTCATCTTTGTGTAGTAAAGACAAGCCTGAATGGGTAGATGCATTAGCCAGACTCAAAACAATACCATTGAAGGAAACTCTTGAAAAGTTGGAATTAAGCTATGCAGGTCTGGATGATGACTGTAAGGAAATATTCCTAGATGTTGCATCCTTACTCAAGGGGTGGGAGAAAAGCAAAGCAATAAGCATGCTTGAAAGTTGTGGATATCGTGCTAGAATTGGTTTAAGAGTTCTTGAGCAGAGATCTCTCATAACCTTTAATGTTGCTAATCATGTGAGCATGCATGACCATATTGAAGAAATGGGCAAGAATATCGTACGTCGTTGGCACCCAGATGAGCCCAACAGACATAGTAGATTATGGATTTAGGAAGAAATTGAAAATGTATTGGATTATGACTTGGTAAGAATCAAGTTTACTTGTAACATGGAGATCAAACAAAACATCTTTATTTATTTATGACATGAAATATTCTTGAAAAACAGGGTTCCGAAGTGACAAGGTGTATAAGTCTAAAGCTCACCCCTAATATTGTTTTGGAAGGTCTTGGAAACATGAAGAATCTAAGATGCCTTATTGTAGATCATAGAGATAATGGTCGTGATGACCTTGTGAAGATTGATGAAGTTAGTCAGTACTTACCAAATGCAGGGCACCATTACCCTCATTGGTGTTTACCCAAAACCTTTCAAGCAAATAATCTTGTTGAGCTTGACATGTCTTACAGCATAATCGAACAACTTTGGGTGGGGGAAAGGTAGGATGATGATTAATAATTTTAAGAGTGAATTGCAAGAATTGTCCTTTATCTTTATACCCTTTTTTTTCTGGCGCTGTCCTTTATGTTTAAAATTGATGAGTTTTGTAGTTTATGTTTTAAAATCCATCATGTTTTGTCTTTTAGGCCAAACTCAGTTTGTTTTTTCAGTTAAATGTGACCATGTGCAGATCATATCAACCCTCACGTGACCTGCACATGGTCACATTTAACTGAAAAAACAAACTGGGTTTGGCCTAAAGGACAAAACGTGATGGATTTTAAAACATAAAGTACAAAACTCATCAATTTTAAACATAAAGGACAACGCCTAAAAAGGTGTATAAAGATAAATGACAATTCTTGCAATTCAGTCTAATTTTAATTTATTTATTGATCAGTTATTAATTAGTATATTACCTTCTTTTTGGTATGACATCAAGTTCTTAAGAAGCTCAAATACATTAAACTCCATAACTCAAAGTTGAGGACCCTTGACCTTGGGTTGACTCCAAATCTTGTGAGATTAGATCTTTCATATTGTAAAGCTTTGGTAGAACTTCATGTGCCAATTGCATGTTTAAAAAGGCTTACGCACCTAAACATCTGTCAATGTAAGAGGTTGAAATCTATTTCGTTTATCAAGGATTTGAAATCACTTTTGGTTCTTGATGTAAGTGGCTTACATCTAAAGGAGTTCCAGGATATAATCCCGAGCCACTCCAACAGTAATCTGCAACAGCTTGATTTTTGTTACAATGATGTAGAAAACGTACATTCATCAATTGGAAATCTTCATAAGCTTGTTAAACTATCCTTCCGTTGGTGTAGCAAACTCAAAAGTCTTCCAAGAAGCATTTGTAGTTTACAACATTTAAGAGTTCTTAACCTTGGATATTGTGGCATAGAGGAATTGCCTGAGGACATTGGCTGGTTGGTGTGTTTAGAATGGCTAAATTTGTCAAATTCAAAAGTTAAACATCTCCCGGATAGCATTTGTAAGTTGAAACATCTTAAAACTCTCATTGTACAAGGTTGTAAAGTTTGTAAGTTACCCAAGGATTTTGGTCAAATAGATTCACTGGATGGCCTATATCTAAGATTAAGCAAGATAAGAGATATTCCACCCAGCATTTGTAAGTTAAAACATCTCAAAAAGCTTGACCTTTCTAGTTGTTTTGAACTTGAGAAATTACCCGAGAACCTAGGAGATTTAGAAAGTTTGAATACACTAATTCTAACATCAACCACGATAAGAGACGTTCCATCTAGCATTTGTAAGTTAAAACATCTCAGAGATCTTAACCTTTCTTTTTGTTCTGAACTTAAGAAATTACCCGAGAACCTAGGAGATTTAGAATGTTTGGATAAGTTAGATTTAACATATACTCCTATAAGTTGTCTTCCCCATAGCATTTCTTTATTGAAAGGTCTTCAAATTATTGGATATGAAAAAAGTATTGATCCTGATGCACTTCAATCTCAAGAACAACATATTACGAGCGCTCCTAAAAGGAAATACATCAATATTGAAGCAACAACATCTGACGCTCATACCGAGTGTCAACCTTTGGATTTGAATGAGCACATGATGGATCAGGCTTCCATGACATGTAACGCAGGTGCTGAAAGAAATAATTGCTTAAGCAAAATGTTAAAATTTATAATCCATAATTTTATTCTATTTTTTTCTTGTTTTTTGCATGTGGGCTGGGCTGCTTGTCCACAGGTTCATGGGCTTTTCCGGCTTTGCTTGTGGCTGTATCTTTTTGGTATTTGGCAAATCGTGACTAGAGTTTTGGTGGTCTTCTCGCTGCTGATTACGGTTCATCAGGAAGTTACCTATGGCGCCTTTCCTTTAGTGTGTTCCATCTCCAGCTGGCTCTCGTTCATCTCCAATCTGTTTGATCCGTTGCCTTGGTTGATTGCCATGTTTTTTGAATTGTTGTCATCATTTCGCATAGATATAATGGCTGCCACTACAATGTGTGCAAGAATTCGAACAATCAATTTTACTCTAGCAGTCTTACAATTGCAGAAGCATTCGAACAATCATTGGTTCTTACTACAACCGATTATTTGTCTAGTCTCTCATATCTTTGATTTATGGTTTCTTTTTAGATTGCTCTGTATCTTTGGTTCAGTTCATAATAAAATTACACTTTGCGACAGAAAATACCATAGTGTGTTAGGGTACACGTCCACACACAACTAACAGATTGTAGGTAGGTTGATTGTACTCTCTTCTCATCATATTCTCAAGTAACCGTTGGATGTGAATAATATTTTTCTTAGTGGATCATCTACTTGAACTATATATATGGTTTTGTAGGTGACAAGGTTAAAGAATGAAAGCTGGAATCAGTTTATTGAAAAGTAATCGATATTATTCATTCATGATAGGAAGATTACAACCAAATATATAGAGAACCTAAATACACTTAGATACCCTACCCAATATATAAAACAACAGTAATAGACTTAATATAACCGACATAGTCTAATAGAGGGGCATTTTATAAGTTGATATGTATACCGGTTGTTATGTTCGGTTATAATATAGTAAGACACATGAGTGTTTTGGATCAATCTAACCCGCTTCAACAAGCACAAAAAGTTACCCGTTTGATGAGAATGTGTTTTGACAGTTGACCCGTCAAAATGACTGGATCTTGAATCACAGAGAGAGAGGGAGAGAGAGAGAGAGAATGGGGAGCTTTCGAAGAAAGTACCTGTGTTAGAGAGACAGCTAGATACCAAAGAGAAACCGGCGGTGATGAAACATTTGGGCGATGAAGATGATACTGTGCTACATAATCAGACTAAAAAGATAATCAATGAGCTGGAAGCAAAGACAAAGGAACCGGATAATATGGAGGTTATCTTTCAAACTCTTGGGGTTGATGAAAATGAATGGCAAAGTATCGATGAGCTGCTAGAAGCCCGTTTAGAGATGACTGAGGTATTGCTTTCTAATGTCCAACTCAATTTTAAGGTTTTTGCTTCTAAATCTGATAAGTCTTGTTATTAGTTCTTTAAACTTTTTTCAAGTAAAACCCTAGTCAATGAGGTGAAGAAGCCGAAATCAAGCAACAACTATTTGATTCTGAAGAAGCCGAAATCAAGATCTCTGAGTTATGCTCTTTGTGGCAGGATAAACTCAAAAACCCAGAGTGGCATACACTAGAAGTTGTTGCAGTAGATGGTGCTCTTGGCTTTTCCAACGAGGTGGCATTTTTGACCCGTTTACTATGTACGGGTTATTTGTGTTATGATTTGTCTTAGATGAGTGAAGTGTGAAACATCTAGTCGAGAAGTAAGTGTGTTCAACCGGTTTACTATGAACGGAGTTGATTCGGTTTATGTTCTGTCTGAGACGACTTTATTAAAGCTGTCCATTGGATGTTTTGCATGCATACAGCCTATTAAACAAACTGTTTCATTTAAAAGTTAAATTTCTTGTATTCATTACAACAATATGATTTTTGTACTCATATTTAATACAGTATTTTTTTTTCATTTAAATTGACAAAAAGAAAAAAAAAACATTTTCAGGTCAACTCTTTCCGATTTGAACTGAAATGACCCTTTTTTTACCCTGACCCCGTTTACTAACTTTTTATACAACTTGCTACCGCTCTATAAAGGAAGTTAGTTATCAAGGAACTTTATAAATATCATTCAAGTCTATGTGCCTGAATGAGGTCTTGTGTGCAATGCAAGAAGTGATTAATGAAGATGATGAATTGCTAAATACTCTCAACCTAACCAGTCTGATTCGGCCATTCGGCCATACTATAATAAAACACACTCATCATTGTAAAAGGTCAAAAGAAATCACAAAAACTGGTTTTGGTCAACCCAACCTAACCAGTCTGATTCGGCCATACTAAAGTTGACCTGTTTTTGACTCGTTACCCTACATGCTCATCTTGCCACCTCTAGTGTACTGGACTATCCATTCGAGGATGGCATTTGGCAAAAGACCTAATTGTCAATGTTAGTGTTTGATTTGATTGTAGGCGGCAAAACAAGTGGGTCGGTTAATGGATTCATCAGACGGATAACTTTCATGTGTGGGTCAAAACAGGTGTGATCAGGTTGAGGTTGAGCTGACGGGCGCTTTAACCGGACGATTCAACCAGTACAACCGGCTGGTTTGAACTGGTTTTTAAAACATTGAATTTTAAGCATAACTATTTCACCATTTGACTTGGAGGCCCATTTCACTTCAATTAAGCCACTTAGTTTGTGGGCTGTCCACTACACTTCAAGAGTTCAAGTAATGCTTAGCCCATTTTTACTATACCTAAATACCTAATATAAAATGTAAATAATTAAATATATAAAATGTAAATAATTAAATTTATGTAGTATAAGCTATTTTAAAAATAAAACTAAAATGTTTGTTAGGATTTAATGGGGTTCGTTGTTCTTGAAATCGACCAAACAAAATTTATTAAAAATACGGATTGTAAAACCAACAGATAGCAGCCACCAGTTTAGACGTTTTAAATATTTTAAATCACTGGTAAGTGGGTGAAATGAGAAAAGGTAAGCAAAATAATCAAAATATAAACAAATTTAAAAATAATAAGTCAACGACTGAACAATTCAAGCTGGAAGTGGTTGCGTGTTGGGCATAAAATTTCCTTATAAGAAATAGAAGAACCGATCAAAGAGTAGAACAAGAGTATTTGGGTGCGGTTTTGAGCAACTATTCTGAGGTCAGTTTTTAACTCGCTTCTTTAAATTTATGAAGTGTAGGATCGTGAAACGACCTAACGAGTCGATCAGAAGAGTGCTCAGACCGAATCAGAGGCGGAATTCATTGATTCGGTCTTCGTTTAGCTTGTATTCACTATTAATTGTCTCGTTTATTAATCTCTGAACGTTTACAAGACTGGAGACACCTCGACAGCACCTCGGCGTCGGAAATAAAAAATGTTACAAATGATGAAAGTTTGAAGCCTATTTATAGGACAAGACCCTTTTGTTTGAAAGTGGCATACCCTCTAGTTTGAAAGTGACACAGCCTGCTTCAAACTAGACCCTCTTCAAACTAGACCCTGTTCAAACTAGACCCTGTTCAAACTAGACCCTTCAAACTTTCAGTCCGAGACTCGATATAAGACCAAGACGACAGATGTGTGCACCAACATGAAGCAGTGATGGTTTCATATTATTTCGAATGGTTACGGTGGTGGTTTTGGTTCAAACAAACAGAGGTTGGATTTTATGATTCTTCAAAGTCGTATGATGTTTGAAATGTTGTTATTATTTAGTTTGAAATGGGGGAAATGTTGGTGCATTCATCTGTCGTCTTCGTCTTATGTCGAGTCTCAGTCTCGTTGCGGATCTGAAAAAGGATGATGTCAATATCTTGGATGATGACATCATAATTCCAGTCATTTGAGATCCATTTTTCTGGTCCGCTTATCCAGACATTATCTGGTCCGCTCATCTGGTCCGCCTATTTGAACAATCTCTGATAATTCCACTTCAAAGGGTCTGCTTATTGTGACTTCGTAGATACTTGTGTGGTTCGTTTGTCAGTCATCGAACAGGATTTTCACATGAATTGTTGTCAGTAGTTGGGAAAATTATATTGTGTCTTGTGTCAGTTAGCACAAGGATGTATCAATTGATCAGAATCTTTTCAATATGCATGTGATAATTAACTGAGTTGTCAGCCAGTTATAAATTGCGGTCAAATGAGATTTTAGTGGACAAAAGTCTTGCATGTGATATTATCTTTTTGAGGTCATCGTAAATTGAAGTTACTTGTTACATGTGAAGCCGTGTGTCAGCTATTAATATTTTCGACTTGTGCATGTGAGTTGTGTCTTGACAATGTTAGCTTAAAAGGTGTTGTCAGTTCAGCGATTCACGAGGAGGTTGAAAAGGTTTAAGAATTCAAGGTTGCACATTATTGGTTTTTGTTTCAAGAGTTCATTGGGCCATAGTTGTTTTTTTTTTACCATTTTGACGGCCCATCAACATTACATTTCTACGGCCCAAAACAGTTATACAAAGTCCTTGGCCCGATCATCATTTAAAGCTTTTTAGCTCATTGATATCTTATCACTCAGCTTAATTCGTTGTCAGTTGTTTGATACCGAGATTTGTTTAAGGTCGTGTGGTTTGAGTCGTGGTTTCTGTCAGTTCGTTCAGTTTGAAGTTCAAAAGTTTCAAAGGGTCAAGTCGTTCAAATTGCATCCGGGTCATAGCAGTCCGCACAGTCTGTCAACTTTCAGTCCGAAAAGAAAATCATCAGTTCGAGTACCAGTTTTCTTCAATTAATTGATAAGTGTTTGAACTAATTGTGTTTTGTTTGTTTCGACAGGTATAATTTTTACGAGGTGAACCAGTTCGTTTGAAAGCTTGTTTGAGAAACATGGATACTGAGTTTAACAACGCATTCGCCACATCTCCGACTACTCCCGGTGACATTGCTAAGAATATGAACATGGAGAATGAAACCGGAACAATGCAAAAACCCCCGAAACTCATGGGTATTGAAGATTATCACGGATGGAAGAAACGGTTTGAGAATTGGGTACAGGCGAATCATCTAAAAGCTTGGGAGAGTATCGAAACTGAATATGAGAGGCCAAAGAATACAATGGGAGCTGATAAAATCATTTCTGAATTTACTGAACAAGAGAGGGAAAGTTATAAAGGAGAGAAAATGATGATCAATTTGTTACAACAAGCGATAAAAGAAGATATATTTGTGTTGCTTCAACATGATGAAAATTCTTATTCTATCTGGGAAGCTCTTCAAAAGAAGTTTGAGGGAAGTACTGAGATGTTACAAAGTAAAGCAGCTTTGTTGAAAAAAGAGTTTGAATTGTTTACGTGCATGCCTGGTGAAACAACAAAGAGTCTTATTGAAAGATATTGTCATCTTGTACGCACCATGTCACAGTTGAAGATTACAAAAACTCCAGCAGAATGGGTTGAAAAGCTTGCTGACGCGTTACCGCAACAGGAATGGGGTACATATCTGATGATATTGAAGAATTCCGGACAGTTTAAAAGGTTATCAATTGCACAGTTTATGGAGAAGTTGGAGGCACAGGATCTGGAGCAGCAGAAAATTGCTAGAATGAACAGTTCAACTCATCAACAAGATATTAAGTTGTACTATAAAGGAAATGTTCAAACTGCTGAAGCTAGTCCAAAGATACAAACTGCATTTAGTGCTGGAAATCAATCTACACCTAGCAGTCAGGGATCAGTCAACACTAGTGGGTTCTCTACGGTAAATCCTCCAAGTGTTCAAAGTGCATCTGCTGGAAATGGGCATTCGATTCGGTGTAATGTAGCTCTACATCTTCAAAACGGTCAAAATTATTCTGAAGAAGTTGTAAAGCATCATATGGGATTATTGGTCACTGCATTAGAGTCTTATGAAGGGTTGATTGCCGGAAAAATTGGCAATCCGATGCTTACAAAGGAAGATTATGACCAAATTGATGCAGAGGAGCTGGAACTGATGGATATTAAATGGGCCTTAGCAAGTGTGTTGAGGAGAGCAGAAAAGTTTAGATTGGTTACAGGAAGAAATGATTTCTTGGATGCAAATCTTTCTAATCTTGGATTTGATAAATCTAAAGTTGTCTGTTTTCGTTGTAGGGAGAAAGGTCACTTTAAAAGAGAGTGCAAGAATCATGAGCCGAGAGGAGCAAAGGAGTCGTCTGGGAAAGATGATTACTATCGGAAGTCTATATATCAGCAAATCACTCATCAACCGTATCAACAAAAAGAACCTCAAACGGCACATGGAAGAATGATCGAAGATGCAAACAGGAAAGCTTATCATGGCATTATTGATCAAGATGATGAGAAAGTGGCTGAAGGATTTAGCTGGGATAAGTACATTCCAGCTGATTCAAATGTTGGAGCGTTTATTGCTCATATTATTCGAAAGCCGGAAATGCTGAAGGAATGGATGGAAGTGTTATCTGATGAAGAGAAAAGTGAAGATGAAAGATCTGTTTCATCAGAAAACAGTTCATCAGAAACAAGTGATAGTGATGAAGAAATTGAACAAATTAATATTGGAAAAACTCACTTATCTTCTGATAGCTTTGAATTTTATTTTGCAGAAAAACTGAAGAAACTTAAAGAGAAGAAAGCTGCAAAAGAATTGAAAGAAGTTAAAGTGTTTGAGAAGATTATGGAAGTTGAAAAAGTAGTTGAGGTTGAGAAGATCATTGAAGTCACGAAACCTTGTCTTAAATGTTCAGAATCATGCAAACAGTGTATAGAAAAAGATGAGAGATTTAGTGAGTCAGAAAAGATGAAATAAAAGTTGTTGTTTGATGTAAAGAATTTGAAAAAGTCGTATGATGTTTTGAACAGAACAGTCAATAATCTGGAGAAGACTAACTCTGAAAGAGAGAAAGCTTTGAAGATGCTGAATGCAACAATGATGACAAAGCAGAAAGAAATTAACTTGTACATTGAAGAGTGTGCTAAATGGAAACAAGAAGTGGATACTGAAAAGAATGAAAATGAAAGAATCAGAAGATTGCTGCAAAGTTACAAAGGTTGTGACTACATAATTGATAGAATTTATCCAACAGTTGAAGGTTTTGAAGCGTTTAAAGGTGAAGAAACAAAGCCAAAGAAGAAAAAGGATACTGGTAAGAAACAGGGTGTCTGTTATAATAAGTGTCCGCCTCCAATATGGGAAGGGTATTCGCCTAGAAAACCTAACGAGGAAGAACTAAAACAGGCAGTCAATATTAAGTTAGAATCCGAGTTAACCGATGTTTTACCAGAAAATATTGACGTCACGTTCACAGCGTCCGACACAGATCATGAGTCAGAACTAATAAAACGAGTGGTCGATCAGGTGTTGGATAAGGATGAGGAGTCAGAGTCAAAGTCTGTTGGTGCATGCGTCTGTCGACTTCGTCTTGTATCGAGTCTAGGACTAAAAATGTTAGATATGTTATACGTTTTAGAATGTGTTTAAGGTAATTTAGCTTGAAAGTGGTGATTTACCTTGAAAATGTTACTTGACATTTTCAAGCTAAATCAAGATTTCCCTTGAAAATGTCACTTGACAGTTTCAAGCTAAATCAAGATTTCCCTTGAAAATGGCATGTCATTTCAAGCTAAATCTCCTCACTATATATAGCTTTCAAGCTAAATCATTTGTAACTTTTGGAGAATTCTTCCGGTGAGCAACGAAGTGCTGCCGAAGTGTTGTCAGGTTGTAAACGACATATAAATCAATAGAAACAACAGTTTAAAGTGTATACTCGCTGAATTGACCTCGGTTTCTTAGTTTCCGCCTCTGAAACTGAGATAAACTCTTCTGAACGACTCGTTCGGGTCCGCAAACGATCCTACAAGTGGTATCAGAGCTCAGGAGGAAGAGTTCATACCAATTCAGCCACTATTTCTGATTTTCTACACCTTCTTTCAAAATTAATCAACTTTTTACGGATAAAATCGGTTCAAATTCTCACATATTGTGCGAAAACATGTTTTAACAAAGCATTGAAAGTTTCAGAACGTATTTCGATCATTTACTCGTTCAATCGGACCTAAATCAGTTCGTTATTGCTGATGTCATAGATTTCGCTTGAAATTTGTGTTAGATTCCGCTTGAGAGTTCACATTTCATCATAGATTCCGCTTGAAAAACATGGTTTTTGCTTGAAGTTCATGTAGATTTCGCTTGAATATGCATTAGGTTGATGATTTCGCTTGAGAATTGAGACTGATTTGTGGATTTCGCTTGAAATTTAGATGTAGATTTTGCTTGAAAGGTCATTAGTTGTTAATCTCGCTTGAAACAACCGACTGCTTGAAATATGTGTAACATTCTGATCAAGGGTATTATTTGATTGAAACATATAATCACGTGAATTGTTTAAATGAAGTGCTAGTTGTCGTCCATTAATTGTTGATAAATGGCCTAATAGAAAGTGTTATAGTTATCGTTTCATGTGATATTGTATCTGTATGCAAGTTTGTATGAGTTGTCAGGTCACAAGATTTGGAGTTTAGTCGGTTCGCACGGTTGGTTCAGTACGTTTGTCAATCAAGTCGTATAGTGTGGTCAGGTTGTGTGAAATAGTCCAGTTCGTACGGTTCGAAGTTCAAAGGTTTCAAAAAGTCAAGTTACTTGAATTCGATTCGCGTTCTAGAAGTCCGTACTATTGGTCAACGTTCAGTCCGCACAGAAAATCACAAGTTTGAGTACAAGTCAGTTAATTTACAAACGGTTAAACTGATAGTTTGTTTGTTTGTGTTGTCAGGTATTTTCCAAGGTGGTACAGCTTATTTGAAAATTCGAAACATGGAGAACGAGTTCTGCAATGCTTTTGCGAGTCCTATTACAATTACTCAGAGTACATTGCTTGAGAATGAAATGGGGACGTCTCAGAAACCGCCTAAACTCATGGATATTGATGATTACAATGGATGGTCCGAACGGTTTGGAAATTGGGTTGAGGCGTATCATTTGGATGCGTGGGAACACACTGAAGAGCCGTATGTTAAGCCCACAAAGAACGATGTTGTGAATGGTACTCCATTGACACTTAGAGAAATGAGTACTGCAGATAAAAAGAAATATCGAGATGAGAAATTGATGGTGAGTCTGCTTCAGCAAGCGATAAAAGAAGATATTTTTATACTACTTCAACATGATGGAACTGCATATTCGATATGGACAGAGTTGGAAGCAAAGTTTACTGGATGTGACGATATGCTCAGGAATAAGATGTCTCTCATGAAAAAGGAATTTGATTTATTTCGGGGATTGAAAAATGAGAGTGTCAAGCAATTAATTGATAGATATTGTAACTTGGTGAGAAATATGACGAAACTTGGTGTTAAGAAAGATACTGATGAATTGGTTGAAAAACTTGCAGATGCGCTACCATATGAAACATGGGGAACATTTTTGATGATGCTGAGGTCCAACAAAGCAGAATATAAAAAGATGACACTAGGAGACTTCATAAAGCATCTAGAAGCTCAAGAGATGGAGCAGAGGAAGATCGCTAGGATGAAGAACTACGATGGAGAACAGGATATCAGTTTGTACTACAAGCATGGTGCTACTGATTCAACAAAGTATTCTCCTAAGATCGAAACTGCTTACAGTGCGAAAGATTCTTCTGAAAAGAAATCATCCCAAGGATCAAGCAGCACAAAATTTTCATCATTCGATCCAAACCTTTCTGCAACAAAGAATGGAAGAAAACTTCAATGCAATATTGTATTAAATCTTGAAAGTGATCAAGATTATTCTGAAGAAGTTGTCAAAAATCAAATGTCTTTGTTGGGAATGGTGTTAGAGTCCTATAGTAGTTTTGTGGCCGGAAGGATCGGTAATCCAATGCTCACGAAAGAGGATTACGATCAAATCGATGCTGAGGAAATGGAATTAATGGATATTAAATGGTGCATGGCTAGTGTAATGAGAAGAGCTGAAAAGTTTAAACAAATTACTGGAAGAAATGATTTCTTGGATGCAAGTGTTTCAAATTTAGGCTTTGATAAATCTAAAGTTACTTGTTTTCGTTGCAGGGAAAAAGGGCATTTCAAGAGAGAGTGCAAAAATCGTGAAGCTACTGGAGCCCATAATCCTTTTGGAAACAACGATTATCACAAAAAGGTGATTTATCATCAAATTACACCACCAGCACTGCATCAGGCACAAACTGCACATGGAATGATGGAGATTAAAGATTCAAAGAAAACTTGTCTGGGAAAGGATGGTGGATTCAGTTGGGATAAATATGTTCCAACAAACAGCAAAGTGTGTTTGGCAGAACAAGATGATGAAAAATTAGCTGAAGGTTTCAGTTGGGACAATTTTTGCCCAGATCAAGAACTTATGGCCAGAGAAATGTCCAAAAATACTTCAAATGTTAAAGCTTTATTTGCAAATGCTTATGATTTGAAATGTGCTGAAAGGTGCAGAAAAGTCATGGAAGCTGCTGAAGCAAGACGGAGAAAGCTTGAAGAAGAGGAAGAGAGATTAAAAGCTGAAGCTAAAGCTGAGAAAAAGAGAAGAGCTGAATTTTTACAATCAAATAGAACAGTCAAAGAGGTTCCTGAATTTGAGATTAAAGTGAATGCTGAACCGGTCATGGTCCAAGAAAAGTGCATGAACTGTGATTCGCTGATTAAGCAGAACAATGAGCTGTTGCACAATATTCATAAGTTGAAAGAATCGTATGATACTATGAACAGAGAAATCAACAAATATACTTTCTGATGGTGAACAAGCTGAAGCTATGAATACTTTGAAGATAGCTTATCTGAAACAGCTTGATACAGCAAACTTTAACATAAAGAAATGTGCAGATCTCGAGCTTGAGCTGGCAACACAAAAGATAGAAACTGAGAAAATTAAGAAATTATTAGATAGTTACTCATGTTCTACTTTTGTGGATGACAGGATTTATCCAGTGGTGAAAGATTTGAAGACGTTCAAAGAAGAGCAGATATCGGATGAAGAAAAGTTTGTGACAAATGTTGAAGAAAAGTTGAAAGCTTCTGGTAAGACACCGAGTGTATCATACAATAGATGTCCGCCCCCGGTCGAAAATGGATTTTTACCTCGAAATCCAAATTCCGAAAGAGTCGAAAAGGCAATAAACTTACAATGGGAGTCTGGGCCATCGGATAACTTGCCAGAAAATATTGATGTCACATACACGTCGTCTGACACTGATCATGAGTCAAAGTTGATAAAAAGTGTGGTCGATCAGGTGTTAGATAAAGATGACATAGAGGAGTCAAAACTGGAGTCCAAAATCAAGTCAAAGTCTGAGTCAGATGCGTCAAAGTCAACAGTCAAAAAGGACAAACGAGTTTATGATAAAGAGTTTTTGATATCAAAATCTAATTTGAATGATGAATCATTCAAAGTGGCATATACTTTGAAAGATTCTGACAAATTATATTCTGATGAGACTTTTCCAATAAGAGGTGTTAAACCAGACATGATCAAAAAGGTTTTCAAAATAACAGAAATTAATATTTCTGAAATAAAAGATTTAAATCTTAATAGTAAACCTAAATTCTACACTTCAAGAGTTCAACAACGTTTAAACAAGAAAAAGGGTTACAGTTCTGATTCTGGTTTGCAAAAGAAACCAAACCAAAACCGTAATTTCAAAAGGAATGGTCTAGGTTTTATAACACCGAAAAACTATAAAAATGAGAAAATTTATAAACCAAAAAATGTTTTTGTTTCAGGAACAAGTGCTGAGAAAGAACAAAAGAGTTCATTCTGGAAGGAGACAAATCAAGAATTCCTTGCCCAGAAGCAAGAAGAACTGAAGAAGAATGTTGTTCCAAAGAAGATTGAAAAGAGAACATGTTTTCAGTGTAAAACTGTTGGTCATGTTGCTAGGGACTGTCAGAAGACATTCAAACCGAAACAGGAAGTCTCTGGTAAACTAAAAGAGAAAGTGATCGAGAAAACTGAACTTTCAACCCGAAAGTTTACAGGCTTTGAAAATTCAACCTTTGAGATTGGTGAATGTTCAAAGAATGTGGTTAAAAGAAAAGAAAATTTGATAAATCAAAAATGGGTTGTTAAGGGTTCAGGAAACAGTTCTGGTGATGAATCTGATTCCACAAAATCAGAGGAGCCAAAAGTTGTTAAAGAAAAGGTTGAGAAATCAGTTCCAAGTATGAACGATGAAAATTTTCCACCTTTGCGTGCTGAAAATTTTAAAAAGAAAGTTGGAAAAGTTGAAATTTCAAATCAATTTTATTCTGACAAAAAGAAATTTGATGTTGATAAAGCTTTCAACGGAACTGTGAAACACATTTTTGGCAAAATGATCAATGGTAAGGCCAAAAGTGTTAAAGAATTTTATGCTGCCAAAAGAGGAGGTCACAGGTTAGTTGAAAGAAAAGATGATGAAGAGGTTGTTACACCCAAGGAAGGTCAGGCTTGGGTGGATATTTTTTTCAAAGAATAAAAACCTGACTTACCGGAGATCCCAAGTTGGTAATCGTGGATCATGAATCGGCATCATTCTTTATCATGTTTGTATAAAATGTTTGAGAAGTTTTTGCAGGACTTGCCGGAACTCCCAGGTTTGTAAGCGAGGAGTAGGAATCGGCACCTTGAGAATTCAACCAACAGATGATGATTGGTTGAAAATGCTTGTTTGGATTGATCTTAAAAGTGGTAAATCAGGGACATTAAGTTGTATCTGATTTTCTACAAGTGGTTGAGAAACAAAATGATGAAGTTTATCCCCTAACCCACAAATGGTTAAAATCAGTCAACAAAACTTATTTTCCGGAAAAACCATTTGATTAAAACAAACTTAAATGTTTTGAGATCATAATGGGAAAATAGTTTGTTGTGAGGGGGAGTTCTGATTGTTTATGCCAAGTGGATGGCGAATTGAAGTGATTCGATATCAGTTGTCATGTTACTTGTACAGTTTGTTTTCAAATTTCCTAAAATGTGTTTGCATTTTAGGGGGAGTAAGAATTTTAGAAAATTCAAAAACATTTGAAAATTTGAAAAAGCCAAAAACATGATAAAATGAAAAATGAGTTTTTGTTGCATAAAAGAGGAAATGATAGTACATCAGTGGACTATCACAGCACGCTAAAGAAATGGAAAGTTAAAAAGTGATAAACGGTCTCACTGATGATGTGTCAGTAGGTTTTTGTACATTTAGTAGATTGTGACCAGATATAAACCTAAATTTCAAACTTGCTTGTTCTGTGGGTTAACACAAACTTGGATATATAGGTAACCCCTGAAATCTTGTTTGAAAGGTCCCTTATTCTGAGATACTAGGTCTTTATGCTCAGTGATATCTGGGGTATTATCCCGGGACTTCTGCTGAAAGAAATTTCTGACCTAGTCCCCGGATAATGCTTTCTGCAAATGCTTGAAACATAGCATCGCCCTCAGCAAGCTGATGAAACAATAAAATTGATAGTCGCTGCTGTTGTAATGCAAAAGATCCTCTAAAGGGGACACACCAAAAGTCGAAGCCGTCATCTCTCTGCGTATCGAAAGATCGACCTGAGCTCTCACGGCCCTCGTACTATAATTTATTCCCCTGACAGATATCATCTGTGGTATACTCACCTGTAAGACTGAATATTGGGATCTGGATACGGGAGTATATTCAAGTAGTGGGACACACGAATAAGTTCAAGAGCTTAAAACATTAATCAATGTATCTCGAAGCAATTGAACTTTGTGTGAAAATTTAAGTGGACAAACATACTGACAATCTAAGTGAATCGTTTAGAACTGAAAATGTTTGAAGCTTAACGGTGTTGGTGATTTGTCTCAAAAACTGATATGATCCTCTTGCACGAACTCACAAAATATTGTCTGTAAATATGTCTTTATTGTATTTCATTACATTCAAAAATCCAAAAAGATTTTAGTGTGTTTTAGCATAAATTTTGAAAAATTCAAAAAGATTTTCGACAACTGATTTTGAAAAGCTGATTTTCAAAATTCCGAGTGCTAAACATGATGAACAAATGGTTTGGGTGAATGTGTTTGAGGATTGTTGAAATGAAATGAGAAAAGGTTTTTGAAATAAAAACGATATTTCTGCAAGTGGTAAATTAGATTTGAAAATCTTATCCACAAATGATTATCAGAAAACTTATTTTTGGGTAGAGTTGTGCAGGTTGAACAGGTTCCGATACCTGAGTAAGATGAGTGCCAGGTTATGATCTAAGAACCTGTGGAAAGTGAATTCCAGACTACGATCCCAGCAGATTGAGAGGGGGAGTCTGAAGACATCAAGACTCGTCAACATTTGAGAGAGAGGAGTTTGTTGATGATGAAGATAGAGATTGAGGATTCTTGCAATGACAAATACTTCAGAGGAAGAGTAAGCAGACTGATAAAGACTGAAGACGTTAAAGACTCGACACTGAAGACTCGTCAACATTCGAGGGGGAGTCTGTTGGTGCATGCGTCTGTCGACTTCGTCTTGTATCGAGTCTAGGACTAAAAATGTTAGATATGTTATACGTTTTAGAATGTGTTTAAGGTAATTTAGCTTGAAAGTGGTGATTTACCTTGAAAATGTTACTTGACATTTTCAAGCTAAATCAAGATTTCCCTTGAAAATGTCACTTGACAGTTTCAAGCTAAATCAAGATTTCCCTTGAAAATGGCATGTCATTTCAAGCTAAATCTCCTCACTATATATAGCTTTCAAGCTAAATCATTTGTAACTTTTGGAGAATTCTTCCGGTGAGCAACGAAGTGCTGCCGAAGTGTTGTCAGGTTGTAAACGACATATAAATCCATAGAAACAACAGTTTAAAGTGTATACTCGCTGAATTGACCTCGGTTTCTTAGTTTCCGCCTCTGAAACTGAGATAAACTCTTCTGAACGACTCGTTCGGGTCCGCAAACGATCCTACAAAGTCCGAGTCCGAAAGTTCGTGTCAGTCAGTCAGGAGTTCGAGTTCGTCCGAAAAGAGTTCAAAATCGTCGGGAAAACGGGTTTACAATAAGGAGTTTTTGTTGTCAAAATCTAATTTGAATGATGAAACATTTGAAGTTGTATATGCTTTGAATGATTCTGACAAATTATATTTTGATAAAGAGTTTCCAATAAGAAGTGTTCGTTTTGACATGATCAAAAAGGTTTTCAAAATGACGGAAATTAATATTTCTGAAATAAAAGATTTAAATCTTACTAAAAAACCTAAGAAATACACTTCAAGAGTTCAACAACGATTAAACAAGAAAAAGGGTTACAATTCTGGTTCTGGTTTTCAAAAGAAATCTAACCAAAATCGTAATTACAAAAAGAAAGGATTAGGTTTTACTCCAACAGAAAAACAGAAAAATGAAAAATATGTTCGAGATTTTAAATTAAAAATGACATATGTTGCAGGAACTAGTCATGAAGAAGAATCAAAGGACTCATTCTGGAGACAATCAAATGAAGAATTTCTTGCTGAGAAGAAAAAGAATGAATTTCAGAGAAAAGAAACCAGAACCTGTTTTAGATGAAATGAAGTTGGTCACATTGCATGGAACTGCCCAAAAGCGACCAATACAAAACAGGGAGTTTCTGGAAAACTGAAAGAAGTTGTTGTTGATAAAATCGAACCACCAACTGAGAAATTTAAGATTTTCAAAAATTCTACATATGAAGTTGGTGAATGTTCGAAAAGATTTTACAGAAGAAGTGTGAAATCTGACAACCAAACTTGGGTTGTTAAGAAATCTGAAGTAAAATCTGGCGATGAATCTGATTTCACAAAATCAGAGGAGCCACAGTTTGATGAGAGTGATGAAAACTCAGTTCCTCCAATGGATGATGTTCATTTTCCACCATTGAAGACTGAGAATTTTAAATCAAAAGTCGAGAAGGTTGAGATCTCTAATCAATTTTATTCTGATAAGAATGAATTTGATGTTGAGAAAGCTTTTAATGGAAACGTAAAGAAAATTTTTGGAAAAATGATCGATGGGAAGGTTAAAGGGGTAAAAGAGTTTTATGCTAAGAAGAAAGCAACGTACACCCCAACTGTTTCTGAATTGAAAAACCCAAGGCTGGTCAGGCTTGGGTGGATATTTTCTTTCATTGAAAAACCTGACTTGCCGGAGATCCCAAGTTTGTAATCGTGGATCAGGAATCGGCATCTTTCTTAAAAATTAATTGTATAAATGAATCTTAAAGTTTGTTAAATTTTACAGATTGTGAATTGCCGGAGATCCCTAGTTTGTAATCGTGGATCAGGAATCGGCATCATTCATGTTTTATGAGTTTGTATGAAAAGTTCTTAAAATTGTTAGCATTTTACAGGTTAAGTATGACTTGCCGGAGTTTCCAGGTTGGTAAGTGCGAAACAGGAATCGGCATCTTGATTGGTAAAATGGTTTGTGTAGATGTTTTATTCCTACATGTGATTAATTGTTTTGGATATACTTACAAGAGGTACAGAGGTTGCATACATGCAAGTGGTAAATCAGGGACATTAAGTTGTACTTGATTTGCTACAAGTGGTTGAATGTAAAACAATGTGATGAACCCCTAACTTTACGAGTGGTAAAACCAACAAAACTTATTTTCCGGAAAAATCATTTTGATTAAAACAAACTTGAGTGTTTTGAAATCATAATGAGAAAATAGTTTTGTGAAAGGGGGAGTTCTGATTGTTTATGTCAAGTGGATGGCGAATTGAGGTGATTTGATATCAGTTGTCACTTTCTGTATAGTTTGTTTTCAAATTTCCTAAAATGTGTTTGCATTTTAGGGGGAGTAAGAAATTTTAGAAAATCCAAAAACATTTGAAAATTTGAAAAAAAGACAAAAAACATGATAAAATCAAAAATGAGTTTTGGTGTCAAAGAAGAGGAAATGATAGTACATCAGTAGACAGTCACAGTATGCTAAAGAAATGTAATGTTTGAATAGCGTTAAACAGTATCACTGATGATATGCCGATAGGTTTTTACACATTTAGTAAACTTTTTCGGGATATAAACTAAATTTCAAACTTGCTCATTTCGTGGGGAACACTACTTGGATATATAGGTAACCCCTGAAATCTCGTTTGAAAGGTCCCTTATTCTGAGATACTAGGTCTTTATGCTCAGTGATATCTGGGGTATTATCCCGGGACTTCTGCTGAAAGAAATTTCTGACCTAGTCCCCGGAGAATACTTTCCGCATGCTTGAAATATAGCGAAGCCCTCAGCAAATTGATGAAACAATAAAATTGATAGTCATTGCTGTTGTAATGTAAAAGATCCTCTAAAGGGGACACACCAAAAGTCGAAGCCGTCATCTCTCTGCGTATCCAAAGATCGACCTGAGCTCTCACGGCCCTCGTACTATAATTTATTCCCCTGACAGATATCATCTGTGGTATACTCACCTGTAAGACTGAATATTGGGATCTGGATACGGGAGTATATTCAAGAGGTGGGACACATGAATGAGTTTAAGTCTTTAAAACACCTAACTCATATCCTGAATTAGTTGAAATTTGTGTGAGAATTTAAGTGGATCAGTATATCGGCAATCTAAGTGAATTGTTTGATTCTTAATGTGTAACTAAGCTCAACGGTACTCGTGACTTGTCAAAAACTGATATGATCCTCTTACACAAAACTTACAAAAATATTGTCTGTAAATATTTCTTTATTGCATTTCTTTTCATTCAAAATTACAAAAAGATTTTCGGTGTGTTTTAGCATAATTTTTTGAAAAAGTCAAAAAGTTTTTCGACAACTGATGTTGGAAAGCTGATTTTCAAAATTCCGAGTGCTAAACTTGATGACATTGTTGTGAGGGGGAGTGTATCTTAAATGTAAAAATATGTTTTTAAATCAACAAGTGGTTCATCATGTATGTGATCTGATGGAGAGTGATTGTTTATGTTTATGAGAGGGAGTCGTCTGATTATTTCAGAGTGTTTACATTGAATTGTTAAATACGTAAAATTTACTTTTAGGTAGAGTGTGTTTGTGCAGGTTTAAGTATGAGCTGGATTGATGATCCTGAGATGGATGATTGTCAGGTTGCGATCTTGGAACAACCTCAGAAAGAACCAGCTAGATTACGATCCTGAAGCAGATGATGCTGAAGAACTAACGGAATGCCAGCACATTGCAAGGGGGAGTCTGTTAATTTTGAGAGAAAGAATGAAGCTCAAAGACTGATTAAGACTGAAGATGCAAAGACTCAACATGTAAGACTCGTCAACATCTGAGGGGGAGTCTGTTGGTGCATTCATCTGTGGTCTTCGTCTTATGTCGAGTCTCAGTCTCGTTGCGGATCTGAAAAAGGATGATGTCAATATCTTGGATGATGACATCATAATTGTGACATCATACATGACATCACTTCACAAGAAGACAAAGATTTAGATTGTTAATTTTGAGTTCGGTCATGTGATAATATTCTGATTTCGTTTATGTGTCATAGAAATTAGGTTCGCTTATGTGTCATGTGTTTTAGTCTGGACCGCTCGAATGTCATTATGTGGATCGCTTTTATGTCAAGTATTCTGGACCGCTTATTTGGCATGTCGTATAAGCGGACCAGAATGTCTATATATAGGCTGAGCGTGTTCATTAGTAAAAACAGATAGTTCGAAGGTGTGTTCAGAGAGACCGAGGTATTGCCGGTTCTCCATTTGATTGTAATCTGTTATAAATCAATCAGAAAGGTGTTAAAAGTGAATTGCTTGCTGTTTCGTTATCGGTTACGTGTTTTCCGCACTCGTGACTGATAAAACTCCTCTGAAACGACTCGTTCGGGTCGGTATTCGATCCTACAGGAAAACTGAAGGGGTTTGACCCCAACAGGTGAAGAAGATGTTATACCATGGTTTGACTTTTCTAAGAAAGTCAAATTCTGGTTTTAAATCTGATCAAATCCGTAACTGAATCTTGTTTATCAAACGGTCAAACAGATCACTTGAAATCAGATGCACATACCGTTAGTCATTAGGTCCCAAGATCACCACCATTCTATAACTTGGTTCAATTGTTTGACTTTGACAAAGTCAAACTTTTGCATTTGAAATCAGATACACATATCTTATTAACCCTGGTAATTAAGCTGTAAGGTGTGATTACCAGCTTATTCCATATAATAAAATACACTCTTATGGGTCAAAAGCGTGATCCGTTGTTTCTTTGCAGTCATCTTCCAAAAACATCTTACAAGAAAAGATTTGATTAAGTTGTAGAACCCGTAAAGCATAACTCCAATGGCGGCGTCTTCTTCAGCATCATTTGTTAAGGAGAGCTTTCAGTATGATGTGTTTTTGAGTTTTAGTGGTGAAGACACGCGTAAGAACTTTGTGGATCACCTTTATGCCGCTCTTGAGCAACATGGTATTCACACTTTCAAGGACGACGAAAGACTCAAACAAGGAAAAAACATCAATAACCAGCTTTTGAAATCTATTGAAGAGTCAAAGTTGTTCATCATAGTTTTCTCAAAAAAATATGCATCTTGGTCTTGGTGCTTAAATGAACTTGTAAAGATTATGGAATGCCAAAAGTCGAACGACCAGATTGCTTACCCTGTTTTTTACGATGTGGATCCGTCTGACGTTCGCAAACAACGTGGACCAGTCAGAGAAGTTCTTGCCAAACATACCAATATAGAGATCGGGAAATGGAGAGAAGCTCTAACAGAAGCAGCCAATCTGTCTGGTTGGGATTTACGGAACACTGCCGATGGGTAATTTCTTTCATCATTTCTCTATGAAACTATTCATTCTTTTTTAGTTTCTTTCTTATTTTGAGGAAATCTCAAGCATTGATGCTACTGATATGCTATTATGTCTTACACTTCGTATATTGACCTGAAATATAACTTTTTGTGTGGGATCTTGAGTTAGCTAACTGAATCTTCTATAAATTATAGGCATGAAGCCAAAGTCATCAAGTTAATAATTGAGCGGATCTCACTTGAGTTACGACCCATTAATGTGGACCTTGATGATAAATTAATAGGCATGAAACCCCGGCTACAGGACCTTGAGAAGTCTTTAGATATCGCGTCGAACGAGGTTCGCATGATAGGGATCAAGGGGATGGGAGGTGCCGGTAAGACTACACTAGCCAGAGCTGTGTTTGATAGAATATCAATTCACTTTGAAGCTAAAAGCTTTGTTGAGAATGTTAGGGAAGTTTCAAAAGCGTGGTTGTCCGGTTTGTTGTCATTACAAAGAAAGATCCTTTCGGATTTGCTAAATGGCCAAGGCAACAACGTAAGTAGTGTTCATGATGGGACAAACATGATGAAAATAAAGCTGCGTGGTAGAAAAGTTCTTGTGGTATTTGATGATGTGGATCTTCAAGAGCAGCTTGAGGCATTAGCTGGTGATCTTAATTGGTTCAAGCCTGGAAGTAGAATTATCATTACAACAAGAGATCAGCAAGTGTTGATAGCACATAGAGTGAAATGGATTCATGGTGTCACTCTATTATCAGATGAGGAAGCGATTGGCCTATTTTGTAAGCACGCATTTGGGAAAGATCTTCCAATTCAAGAGTATGAAACGGAATTACTACAGGTTGTACGTTATGCTGCTGGTCTTCCCTTGACAATCAAAGTTTTGGGTTCATTTTTGTGTGGTAAAGACAAGCATGAATGGATAGACGCATTAGCAAGACTCAAAAGAATTCCGTTGAAAGAGACTCTTGCAAAATTGGAATTAAGCTATGAAAGTCTGGAGGATGATTACAAGGAAATATTCCTCGATGTTGCATGCATATTGAAGGGGTTGAAGAAAAACGAAGCAATAAGTATGCTTGAAAGTTGTGGATTTCAAGCTAGAATTGGTTTAAGAGTTCTTGAGCAGAGATCTCTAGTAACTTTTCATGATTATGGTTTTGGCCCTTGCTTGAGCATGCATGACCATATTGAAGAAATGGGCAAGAATATCGTACGTCGTTTGCACCCAGATGAGCCCCACAAACATAGCAGATTATGGATTCAGGAAGAAATTGAAAATGTATTGGATACTGACTTGGTAAGAATCAGATTTACTTGTAACATAGAGATGAGACAAACACTATTTTTTTACTTATGACATGAACTATTGTTGAATTACAGGGTTCTGAATCGACAAGGTGCATATGTCTAACGCTCACTCCTAATATTGTTTTGGAAAGTCTTGGAAACATGAAGAATCTAAGATGCCTTATTGTAGATGGTCATATATACGATTGTGATGACTTTGTGGATATTGATGAAGTTGGTCAATACTTTCCAAATGCATTACGATACTTGAATTGGCAATATTACCCTCATGGGTGTTTACCCAAAACCTTTCAAGCAAGTAATCTTGTTGAGCTTCACATGCCTAACAGCAGAATCGAACAACTTTGGGTGGGGGGAAAGGTAGGATGATTGATTAATAATTTTTTATTTATTTATTGATCAGTTATTAGTATATTACATTCTTTTTTGTAGGATCGATTGCTGACCCGAACGAGTCGTTTAGAGGTTGTCTCTTGCGTTTCAGATGCGGAATAATAAGAAATGCAAGTAGAAGTAGCTTGTTCTTCCTCCTAACTGCTTGTTTTATTGATTTGAAACGTTTTACAGTTCAATCATCACACCAGCAGAGCTTTGGCGTGGAATTTCACATACATGTTATGAGATCCGCCCTAAAGACACCTATATATAGGCTGTTGGGTTCGCTCATGTGACACATGTCCATATGAGCGGACCAGACATGAGCAAATAAGCGACCCACACTGTCAAATAAGCGAACCAACATCCCTATGTCCCTATGAGCGGTCCTAGCATAAAACACCTATACAGACTCCTGTTTTCTAGTAACACGTGCCCTATGCTATACAATACGACATAAGACCTGATCCTAGACACCTAGACGGAATCAACAGATGTAGTGCACCAACAGACTCCCCTTCAGATGTTGATGGAGTCGCCTATACACTCTGACTGCAAAACTGTGTCTTCACATCTTCAATCTAGATCAGTCTCTGGGCTTTTTCTTCTTTCAATTTTCAGACTCCCCTTCTCGATTTACTGGCATTATTTTGTTCTTCAGTAACATCTTCAGGATCGTTGTCTGATCTTCACAGGCTTTCAGAATCGATCAACCTGGCTCTAACATGGCTCTAACAGAGGTCTTCAGGAATCGAAACCTGGCTACCTGCACAATCTTATCCCAGAAATAAATTTTCTAACTTTATCACATATCAAATACCTGTGCACCAACACATAACTTTCTCTCAACTATCTATGATGAACCACTTGAAGAAGGTTAGATTAATGAAAACAATTAGATTTACACAAACACTCCCCCTCAAATTCTGCTCATCATGTTTAGCACTTGGAATTTTGAAAATCAGTTTTCCAACGTCAGTTGTCGAAAATCTTTTTGACTTTTTCAAAAATTATGCTAAAACAAAATCTTTTTGAATTTTTCTGAAAGAAATGAAATGCAGTAAAGAAATATTTACAGACAATATTTTTGTGAGTTCGTGCAAGAGGATCATATCAGTTTATGAGACATGTCACTAACACCGTTAAGCTTCATTTCATTTTCAGTTATAAACAATTCACCTAGATTGTCAGTATATTGATCCACTTAAATTTTCACACAAAGTTCAATTGATCCGAGATACGAGGTTAATGTTTTAAGCTCTTGAACTTATCCATGTGTCCCACTACTTGAATATACTCCCGTATCCAGATCCCAATATTCAGTCTTACAGGTGAGTATACCACAGATGATATCTGTCAGGGGAATAAATTATAGTGCGAGGGCCGTGAGAGCTCAGGTCGATCTTTCGATACGCAGAGAGATGACGGCTTCGACTTTTGGTGTGTCCCCTTTAGAGGATCTTTTGCATTACAACAGCAGCGACTATCAATTTTATTGTTTCGTCAGCTTGCTGAGGGCGATGCTATGTTTCAAGCATTTGCAGAAAGTATTATCCGGGGACTAGGTCAGAAATTTCTTTCAGCAGAAGTCCCGGGATAATACCCCAGATATCACTGAGCATAAAGACCTAGTATCTCAGAATAAGGGACCTTTCAAACAAGATTTCAGGGGTTACCTATATATCCAAGTTTGTGTTAACCCACAGAACAAGCAAGTTTGAAATTTATGTTTATATCTCATCACAATTTACTAAATGTGTAAAAACCTACTGACACATCCACAGTGAGATTGTTTATCACATTTTATCTAAACAATTCTTTAGCATGTTGTGACAGTCCACTGATGTACTATCATTTCCTCTATGTCACAACAAAACTCATTTTTTATTTTATCATGTTTTTGGCTTTTTCAAATTTTCAAATGTTTTTGGATTTTCTAAAAATTTCTTACTCCCCCTAAAATGCAAACACATTTTAGGAAATTTGAAAACAAACTGTACAAGAACTTGACAACTGATATCGAATCGCCTCAATTCTCCATCCACTTGGCATAAACAATCAGAACTCCCCCTTTCACAAAACTATTTTCTCATTATGATTTCAAAACACTTAAGTTTGTTTTAACCAAAATATTTTTTCAGGAAAATAAGTTTTGTTGATTTAACCACTTGTAGGTTCGGGGTGTGGTTCATCACATTGTCTACTTTTAACCACTTGTAGTAGATCAAGTACAACTTAATGTCCCTGATTTACCACTTGCATGTATGCAACCTCTGTACCTCTTGCAAAATATATTTACAACATATAAGCCTATGTAGGAATAAACCTCTACACAAACCATTTTATCAATCAAGATGCCGATTCCTGCTTCACACTTACCAACCTGAAAGCTCCGGCAATTCACACTTATCCTGTAACAATTTAAACATTTTTAAAATTCATTCACAAAACATCAATTATCAATAAAGATGCCGATTCCTGATCCACGATTACAAACTTGGGATCTCCGGCATAGTCCTAAGACTTCAAGGGAAACAGACTTCCATCCAAGTCTTCTCAGACTTGATGGCTTTCAGTTATTGTGCAGTAGGGTTGTAAGTTGCCTTTTTAGTTGCATAAAAATCTTTAACCCCCTTAGCTTTCCCATTCAACATTTTCCCAAAAATTTTCTTTACACTTCCATTAAATGTTTTCTCGACATCAAACTTAGTTTTCTCTGTGTAAAACTGATTCGAAATATCAACCTTACCAACTCTCTTTTTAACTTCAAATTTCAATGATGGAAACTCATCATCATTCACTGAAATTTTCATCTCAACCAGTGGCTCTTCTGGCTTTGTGGAACCAGATTCATCGCCGACATTCACATCAACTTTCTTAACAACCCACACTTGGTTGTCATTCTCTTTCTTTTTATAAAAATTCTTTTTAGAACACTCACCAACCTCATAAGTTGAATTTTCAAAAATTTTAAATCTATCGGTTGGTGATTCAACATCAACAACTTTTTCTTTCAATTTCTGAGAAACTCCCTGTTTTGTTTTGGCAATTTTCTGACAGTTCCATGCAATGTGACCAGTTTCATTGCACTTGTAACAGGTACGAGTCTCTCTTTGATAAAAAACTTCAGTTTCATTCTTTTTCTTTTCAGCAAGAAATTCTTGATTTGACTGTCTCCAGAATGGTTTCTTCTGTTCCTCTTCTGCACTTCCACCTGACACAAATTCTGTTTTTGTTTTTGAATATTTCAAATTTTTATGATTTTCTGGTGGAATAAATCCAAGACCTTTCCTTTTGTAGCTACGATTTTGGTTTTGTTTCTTTTGAAAACGAGAACCAGAATTGTAACCCTTTTTCTTGTTTAGACGTTGTTGAACTCTTGAAGTGTATTTTTTAGGTTTTTCATTAAGATTTAAATCTTTTATTTCAGAAATATTAATTTCTGTCATTTTGAAAACCTTTTTAATCATGTCAAAACGAACACTTCTTATTGGAAACTCTTTGTCAGAGTATAATTTGTCCGAATCATTTAAAGTGTATGCAACTTCAAATGTTTCATCATCCAAATTTGCTTTCGATAACAAAAATTCTTTACTGTAAGACCGTTTAACCGACGACTTTGGACTGTTGGCTAACGAATTTAACCCTCCAGACTCAGACTTTGACTCAGACTCCTCCTCAGTATCCAACACCTGATCGACCACCTTTTTTATTAACTCAAACTCATGATCAGTATCAGACGAGGTAAACGTGACATCAATGTTATCTGGTAAAACGTCAGTTGTGTCGGTTTTTAGCTTTATATTGACTGCTTTTTCAAGTTGCTCCTCGTTTGGTTTTCTAGGAGAATACCCTTCCCAAATTGGAGGCGGACACTTGTTATATCTAACAGTCGGTTTCTTACCACTATCTTTCTTTTTCTTCGGCTTCTCGTCTTGAAAAGCTTCCATACCTGCAACAGTTGGGTAAATACGATCAATGAGATAATCAGAACTAGAATAACTTTGTAATAAACGTGTAATTCTCTCATTCTCAATCTTCTCTGTCTCCAACTCTTGCTTCCATTTAGCACTTTCTTCGATGTAAAAGTTGATAGCTTTTTGCTTTGTCATCATAACAACATTCATCATCGTTAGTGCTTGTTCTCGTTCTGAGTTTGTCTTTTGAAGACCAGTTACTGTTTTGTTCAATACATAGTATGATTCTTTCACATAATTGAGATTGAACAATAATTGCTCTTTCTTCTTCTCATACTCAGCTATAATGTCGTCTTTCACAACACATTCCTTGCATGCTTCTAAACACTTCTCGCAAGGCTTGACGACTTCAACAATCTTCTCAATCTCAATTGTCTTTATCACGTCAATCACTTTTTCTTCTTCTATCACTTTCTCATCTACCTTCACTCGCTCAGACTCAACCATCTCCTCAGTAACGCTTTCAATGTTCTCTTTCTGAACAACATCTTCAGATTTCTTTAGTTGTTGTTCTTTAGCAGCTCGTTTCTCCTTTAGTTTCTCCATGCGATCTGCAAAATAGAAATGAAAACTTTCAGGAGAAAGATGAGTTTTAGCAACATTAATATGTTTCTCTTCCTCATCATCACTGCTACTATCAACTGGTGTTTGATCAAACTCTACAGATTTTTCAGAATCAGCATCTGATACACCAGAATCAGATGGTGTTTGATCAAATACAATTTCTTTTTCTGAAGTAACATCCTTCTGTACACTCTCATCTGCACTATGTGAACTTTCATAAGCACTTTCTAAACTTTCATCAGAAACAACAGACTCTTCATTCACACTCTTTACAATCACTCCAATAGACTTCATCCAAGTAGCAAACATGTCTGGTTCTCGAACAATCTTAGCAATAAAAGCTTTATATTCTCCTTTTTCATCAACGAACATATCCCAGCTGAAACCTTTAGGTAATTGTTCATCATCTTGATCAATTAAACAGGCTTTGCTATCAGGAGATATGTAGTTGTTCCAGTTAAAATCCACCGCACACGCTCTCTTGGAATCCTCAATCTGTCTACCATGAGCTGTCTGTGAATCTTGTGATTGACCAACCTGCTGATAAATGGCTTTCCGGTAGTAATCATCTTTCCCGAATGGATTCTGTGCTCCGCTAGCTTCTCTTCCTTTGCACTCCCGTTTGAAATGACCTTTCTCCCTGCATCGAAAACAAGTAACTTTAGATTTATCAAAACCTAAAGTTGATACATGAGCATCTAGAAAGTCATTTCTCCCGGTAATGGTTTTGAATTTCTCAGCTCGTCGAAGAACACTTGCGAGACACCATATAATATCCATAAGTTCCATCTCTTCGGCGTCTATTTGATCGTAATCCTCTTTGGTAAGCATAGGATTGCCGATCCGACCAGCAACAAGACCTTCATAGGATAACAGTATTGAACCCAGAAGTGCCATATGGTCTTTAGCAGTGTCTTCAGAGAAGCTTTGACCTTCTGGAAGGTTGAGAGCTATGTTGCATTGAATCACATATCCATTTCCTGTTTTTGTACTCTGAGACTGAAAACTCGTGTTAGTCTCTTTCGGATTCACACTCGAAAACAATGAAAACCCGCTGCTATTTTTGTTCAAACCCTGATCAGCTTTCTCAGATGAATCACCAGCACTGAAAGCAGTTTGAATCTTCGGACTTCTTTCAGATTCAGTGGCTGGAATACTACCTCTGTAGTACATCTTCACATCCTGTTGACCACTCGGACTATTCATCCTTGCAATCTTCTGCTGTTCAAGATCCTGACTCTCAATTTTCTCTATAAACTGTGAGATTGTCAACCCATCATACACACCAGTATTCTTCAAGATCATCAAATAGGTTCCCCACTCCTTTTGAGGTAACGCGTCCGCCAATTTATCCACCCACTCCTCATGACCTTTTTCAACACCCAACATAGATAAAGATCGCACCAAATGACAGTATCTCTCGATTAGCTTTTTAGTATCCTCTCCCGGCAAACTACTAAACAAATCAAATTCTTTCTTTAGTAACACTTTCTTGCTTTTGATCATGTTTTCGCTTCCCTCAAATTTGACCTTTAGCGCATCCCTAATTGACTTAGCAGTTTTGTCGTGCTGTAACAGGATGAATATATCTTCTTTTATTGCATGCTGCAACAAGCTAATCATCATTTTCTCAGCTCTATACATTGCTCGTTCTTGATCAGTGAACTCGGATATTTCTTTGATGACTTGCAAATCTGTTCGAGGCAATGCTTACTTCTTCAATATGCATTCCCACGATCTGAGATGATTTGCCTGAACCCAATTTTCAAACCGATCCTTCCATCCATAATACTCCTCAATGTTCATCAATTTAGGGGGCTTTTGAGTCGTTCCCGTCTCGTTTTCTAAATTCATTGCTTGAGCAATTGCGGCTGGAGTAGTCGATGAGGCAAATGCGTTGTAGAACTCGGAATCCATACTGACTTAACACGTATTTCAAGGCAAATGACAAAAGAGCGAACCAACTCTGAACAAATAAGCGAACCAGAAAGATCCAAATAAGCGAACTAGAATTGTTCTTTGGAGCGAACCAGAATGATTCTTTGGAGCGAACCAGAATGAATCTTTGGAGCAGACCACTTTGGATAACTGTCTTTGGAGCGGACCAGAAATATACACTGGAGCGGACCTGAATGTGACCTGATAAGCGAACCTGGATTGTACTCTGGAGCGAACCAAAATGCCAATTTGGAGCGAACCAGAAAAATATTGAGTGGACCTGTTCTTGAAGCGAACCAGAAACAAATTTTTGAGCGGACCAGCTGAAAGTCTGTACGAATGAACGGTCCAAAACGTGATCTAAGAGCGGTTCAAGATGACGTCACTTCGAGCGATCCACATATCGAACATGTTTTGACTTGTTAAAACTTCGAATTTTGGCTTCAAACTTTCCAGGATTTATCTCGATACTATTGCGCACAAGCTGTGAAAATATGAGCGAATTCCGACCGTGAAATCTTCCCGAATCAGTAAAAGAAGGTGTAGAAGTGATAAGAAATGATAAAAAACAGCTACAATCTGCAGAAAACCTCCTCCCAAGCTCTGATACCACTTGTAGGATCGATTGCTGACCCGAACGAGTCGTTTAGAGGATGTCTCTTGCGTTTCAGATGCGGAATAATAAGAAATGCAAGTAGAAGTAGCTTGTTCTTCCTCCTAACTGCTTGTTTTATTGATTTGAAACGTTTTACAGTTCAATCATCACACCAGCAGAGCTTTGGCGTGGAATTTCACATACATGTTATGAGATCCGCCCTAAAGACACCTATATATAGGCTGTTGGGTTCGCTCATGTGACACATGTCCATATGAGCGGACCAGACATGAGCAAATAAGCGACCCAAACTGTCAAATAAGCGAACCAACATCCCTATGTCCCTATGAGCGGTCCTAGCATAAAACACCTATACAGACTCCTGTTTTCTAGTAACACGTGCCCTATGCTATACAATACGACATAAGACCTGATCCTAGACACCTAGACGGAATCAACAGATGTAGTGCACCAACATTTTTGGTGTGATATTAGGTTCTTAAGAAGCTCAAATCCATTACACTCTCCTGCTCAAAGTTGAAGACTCTTGACCTTGGGTTGACTCCGAATCTTGTGAGGTTAGATCTTTCATTTTGTGATGATTTGGTAGAACTTCATGTGCCAGTTGGATGTTTAAAAAGGCTTACGTACCTAAACCTCCAGCAATGTAACCAGTTGAAATCTGTTTCGTTGATCAAGGAATTGGAATCACTTGAGTTTCTTAATGTAAGTGGCTTACATCTAAAGGAGTTCGAGGATATAATCATGTGTCACTCCAACAGTAATCTGCAAGAGCTTCCTTTTGATGGCAATGATATAGAAAACCTGCCTTCATCAATTGGAAATCTACATAAACTTGTTATGCTATCCTTCAATAGATGCGACAAACTCAAAAGTCTTCCAGGAAGCATCTGTAGTTTACATTATTTAAGAGTTCTTTCTCTTGTAGATTGTGGCATAGAGGAATTGCCTGAGGACATTGGCCAGTTGGAGTGTTTAGAAGTGCTAGATTTAACACGTTCAAAAATTAAACATCTCCCGGATAGCATTTGTAAGTTGAAACATCTTAATGATCTCATTCTAGATAGTTGTAAAGTTTGTAAGTTACCCGAGAATTTTGGTCAAATAGATTCATTGAATAGACTAGATCTAAGATCAACCAAGATAAGAGATGTTCAATCCAGCATCTGTAAGCTAAAACATCTCAAAGAGCTTGACCTTTCTGAATGTTCTGGACTTGAGAAACTACCAGAGAACCTAGGAGATTTAGATAGTTTGGATACACTAGTTCTAACATCAACCAAGATAAGAGATGTTCCATCCAGCATCTGTAAGCTAAAGCATCTCAAATATCTTAAACTTTCTAATTGTTCTGGACTTGAGAAACTACCAGAGAACCTAGGAGATTTAGAAAGTTTGAATAGACTAAGTGTAACATCAACCAAGATAAGAGATGTACCATCCAGCATCTGTAAGCTAAAGCATCTCAAATATCTTGACCTTTCTAATTGTTCTGGACTTGAGAAACTACCAGAGAACCTAGGAGATTTAGAAAGCTTGTATACACTAGATCTAAGATCAACCAAGATAAGAGATGTTCCATCCAGCATCTGTAAGCGAAAGCATCTCAATTATCTTGACCTTTCTAATTGTTCTGGACTTGAGAAATTACCAGAGAACCTAGGAGATTTAGAAAGTTTGTATACACTAGATCTAACATCAACCAAGATAAGAGATGTTCCATCCAGCATCTGTAAATTAAAGCATCTCAATTATCTTGACCTTTCTAATTGTTCTGGACTTGAGAAATTACCAGAGAACCTAGGAGATTTAGAAAGTTTGTATACACTAGATCTAACATCAACCAAGATAAGAGATGTTCCATCCAGCATCTGTAAATTAAAGCATCTCAATTATCTTGACCTTTCTAATTGTTCTGGACTTGAGAAATTACCAGAGAACCTAGGAGATTTAGAAAGTTTGTATACACTAGATCTAACATCAACCAAGATAAGAGATGTTCCATCCAACATCTGTAAGCTAAAGCATCTCAATTATCTTCGCCTTTCTAATTGTTCTGGACTTGAGAAACTACCAGAGAACCTAGGAGATTTAGAAAGTTTGGAAGAATTACATCTAGTGGATACTCCTATAAGTCATCTTCCCGATAGCATTTCTTTGTTGAAAGGTCTTGAAATTACTGGATACGAAAGAAGGATTGATCCAGATGCAATTCTATTTTAAGAACAACAACATATTACATTTGCTCCCAAAAGGAGAAGGGCCAATACTGAAGCAACAACAAGCGATGCAGGTTTTTGTTGAAATATATAATGTTATAAACTCAGTGAATAGCATATATTCTAGTGAGAGAGGTATTTGAAATATATTTATGGTTTTGTAGGTGACAAGGTTAAAGAACGAAAGATGGAGGATGACTAATGAAACTTTGTGAAAGACTAGAGCGGGGAACAAGTGGAAGCTGGAGGGGCATATTGAAACTAGTCTTAAATCCGTGTTCAAAACATATAATCATTTACTGTTGACATTTGTAGTGATTTGCAACCAGTTTTGGAAACGATTTGAAGGATGAATCATGAGACATGAATCATGAAAACAAGGTGACAGCAATTCAATACTTAAGGGGGGTTTTATGAAAATATTTATTTATCATTTCTTTCATTTCTACCTAGAGTCCATTTATCGAGTTAATTACCCGGATGGTCCCTGTGGTTTTTCATTTTTTCATCTTTAGTCCCCAACTTTTTAAAATTACACGTATTGTCCCTGTGGTTTGATCTTTTGTTACTCGGATAGTCCCCTGAGTGGATGGACGTTAGTTTACTCAGTTAAGTACATGTAAAATGACTAAAGTACCCTTAATAACACAAAATAAATTAAATAAGTATATATGTATTTCTTGGCCCCACATATTATTAAATTATAAAAAATATACTTATAAACCAACCCCACCCTCCCTCCCTCCCTTACTTCTCCGGTGAAGCCTCTCCCCACCGTCGCCGGAAAAACGAACGACCTGTTATAAAACTACAAGCTAGACAAAACTTGTTCAGCCTTGTTCCCGCCGCCATAGCATCTTGCCAAAATAGCAAGTATGTTCAACCACATCATGTATGTTTTTCCGGCGTCTCGATCTGAAGGGGTTTGGTCCCAAAAAGTCGCGCAGACCATTCAGGTCGCGCGCTGGACCATACTCTTTACTCAGTAAGCTGATCAATTTCCAGACTCGCGCGAGCCCTTCAAACAGAACCGGGCCTCACGCGAGGCCGAAACAAAGGACAGCATCCATTTTCACATTTGTGTTCTGAATAAGAGCCTTCAGCCCCTAGGCTCCTGCGCGGGCTAGTTACATGCTCAACAAGGGTCGCGCGGGAGTTAGGGCGCAAGGCCACTTCAGAAGGTACACAAGGTACAAGTGGCAGAAGAAAGAGCCAATCAGCGTCCACCAGGTTGTGCTCTATCATACTCCACGAGCGTCTGACATGCAGGAGACAATAAGTACACAAGGACGTCTACGTGGCACCAATCAGGGGGCGGCGACACCTGCCCCATGATCTCCACTTACCTGCTGATGGCAGAGGGACAACAAGGCCGACAACAGGGACACGTGGCTCCAATCACGGTGCGCCAGCACCGGAGATCTTCTAGAAGGCACTAACGGTCGATACCAGTGAGACAAGAAGAATATTCTCTGTTGTCGCCTTCCAGCGCAAGGCCCATCAGCCCATCTCTTCTTACACCTCTCCGGCTATAAATAGAGACCTTCATGCACAGGTTAATTGATTCTTCTCTCTTCACTCTCGGTTATGACCTTCTTCTTCTTCTTGCTCGGTTTCTTCTTTTCCTCATGATCTATGCCAAGGTCGCGCAACACACCTGCAAAGATGTTAGACCAGGAACTTAGCTCCCCACTTGATGACCCTACAGACTCCTCGCTGGAAAGATAGAGAATTTCTTTCCCTACGGAAGTCATGACACGCAAGAGCCTGGGGTTGGGTAGATGCACACCTTCGGTTGCAGTAGGAGGATTGGCAAAGGCCCCAGGAAGAGGATAAAGGAAGTGACTGTTGATGCAGATTTTGTGTCCGATGCTTGTCGAATAGATTAGTTTTATTTTACGCTGAATTTGTAATAGTTAGTGAAACGGTCTATCGAACGTGTATAGACCCGCTCGTTTGAAGTGGTCAAACGAGAGGGTTATTCGGTTGACCGTGTGTGTTTGCAAGACAAGGGGTGTGACTATAAATAGAAAACCCTTGCCATTTGCAACACTAGGAGATTTTAGGAGGCTTGAGACCTCACCAGGGAGAGATCACCACTTGGTCTCTCCCCGGATGTATACTTCTTTGGTATTAGTTCGGTTATCATGTAATCGGGCCGATTTGTAATGTTTTACTACCGGATTAATACAAAGTTGTTTGTTTATCATCTCTAATCTCTCCCGTCTTGAACCGATCTCACACGAATCACGGTTTCCGTCACGAAATTCGGTCCTACAATTGGTATCAGAGCCATGGTGCCTGATTTAGTGAATCTAACAGTTTACTAAATTACATGTGCTCTAGATCTGTGATTTTCGTGATTTTTGTTCAAGATCTAAAAATGGTGAAATGAAGAAAAACCCAGATTCGAGACCGAATATACGGATCTGAGCTGAGTCGGACCGTACAAAGTGTTGGGTTTTATGTTTCACACCGAAATCAACAAGTTTTCATCATCAAATATCATGTTTTTAAGGATTTTCGTCAAATCTGCGGTATAAACAGTGGCTGTGTTCTTGAGATGTTCTTGGCGGCTGCTTAAAGAAACTAGGGTTTCTTCATACCCACTCCAGAAAGATGAAAAAGGTGCTCGAAAGATGAGACTTTGGGTCGAAGGATCCAGATCTGGATCGAAAGATACCAGATATTTGTGGGAACCCTCAACAACTTCGAAAGATGATCCTCGAAGGATATCTTTCGACCTGATCCATCTTTCGAAAAGTCTGATCAGCTCGAAGCGCTGATCCTCGAAGGATGATCAAAGTCTGATCAGCTTCGAAGGATGATCAAAGCGCTGATCCTCGAAGGTGGCATTTCAAAGTCTGATCAGCTTCGAAAGATGATCCTCGAAGGATATCTTTCGACCTGATCCATCTTTTGGAAGAGAAGATGTCGGCTGGTAATTTGAAGTTAGTTGCTGTGAATTGTGGATGTCGGCTGTTTGTATGTTTGGTTTAGGGTGTTGATGTTGGGTATCGCAGAGACATAAAGGCAGATGTTGTTTGTGTAATGGAATTTTCTTTGGGGGTTTGAATTTGTTCATTGTATCGAAGAGAGTGAAAGCTGTTTAAAGAAAGAAGATGATGTTGCAGCTTTAAAAGGTGGATGTCGACATGTTGTTGACTATTGTTGGGTCATGTTGGATGAGTTACTGTACAGCACAAGGAAGATGTCGGCTGACTTTGGCAGCTAGGTTTCATCTTTTTAAAACTCATGATTCACCTGATGGGCCCTCAAATTGACTTGGTACATTGATTTTGTTTTGGGCCGATGACATCACATATTGGTCCACTCAATTGATTTGTTATTTAGTGTGCACCTACATGCTCACGCATCCATTGAAACATCTAATACCTTTGGATTTTTTTTTGGGCCACACAACCAGGTTACAATTTTATGGCCATAAATATTGGTGTTATGGATTTGGTTTGAGATTTAATCATGTGGGCTTTTTGAAAGCTGTTTTGGATCAACAAAATTCTCTATAAGTTCAAGTGTGGGCTTTGAGTTTTGTTGCAAATTCAGTTATTATATTCGTAAACAACTAGTTGGTCGGGTGTTCGCGAATTTTTGTTGAGCCGCGCTTCTAAATGTCAACGTCAAATTTGTACGGGTTTGGGAGCGCGCGGGATGATGCGACATGATGAAAACAAGAGATGATGAAAACTTGATTTTTGAAAAATGTGGGGTAGTCACGGTTACCGATGCGAACGTCAAACTTGGTGACTTGACTACTATGGGCCAAAAACAAAAACGGTATGTTCACTTCCGCACGTCAATGTTTATGATTGTTATCGGTTATTCGTAAATGTTCGAAAGCATTTTGTTTATTGTCATATTCTCGCATTTGAAAACGAACGTATGAACCTAGAATGTCAATACCGGTCCTAACGAGTTCACAAAGTCTTTGAAGGGATACAAGTCGGATCCTACGGGGTACTAGGCGAAATTTCTTTATCAACTAGAATATGCAACGAAGAAATCTTTTTGTTTATTGTCATATTCTCGCATTTGATAACGAATGAATGAACCTAGAATGTCAATACCGGTCCTAACGAGTTCACAAAGTCTTTAGAGGGATACAAGTCGGATCCTACGGGGTACTAGGGGACGTTCTTATTCAACTAGAATATGCAAAGAAGAAAGTCGTTTTCGTGATTTTTCGGAACCGAGAACATTCAATAAAGATTGACGACAGTTCCGCTTAGTGGAGGGAATTGGTGAACATTTGACGACAGTTTCTTTGAAGTGGAGAGAATCTGTTAAGGTTTAGAGATTTTACCAAAGAAATGGGGGGATAAAAAAATTTTCAAATGTTGAATTTCTTCGGTAAATTTCTAAACGCAATCACAGGTGGTAGAGTTTGTGATTTTCTGGTGATACAAACGGTTCGGCGTGGAATGTTTTGCACATACACATATTTGAGGATTTTAATAAATTCTCCAGCCAGCGTGAAGGGTTTTGCACGGAAAAATACAGGTTTCTAAAGTCTACAGTAGTTACAAAAGCGCTGTTCACTGAAGACCTGGGGAATCTTTATGAAAGCTGATAGTTCAAGACTGAAGACCTGCAGGATTCGGTTTTGGGTTTGATGTTTCTTTGGGATTTTACAGGGTCTGGGGGTAACTCAATTCGTTGAGTTTGCAAACGATGTACTTGGTCTAGCTGACTTCCTGAGTACTGATGCTGAAGATCCGTAGTGCATTATGTGGTCAACTTCACAAAGGCGAGACAATGAGATCTGGATGTAGTTCAACTAAGCATGCTGGTTGAGCTTGCAAGGGATACACTTGGTCTAGCTGACTTTCCTGAGTGTTGATGCTGAAGATTAAAGTGCATTACTTGGTCGATTCCACAAAGACGGTTTACAGAAGACAGTTCACCAGAAACCTCTATCAATGTAGTATGCTTGTATGAAACAGAGTTCTTATGACAAGATCAAGACTTGATGCAGTTCTTAAAGATTGGAACCCTTATCAAATGCCGGTTGGAGTATTGGAAGATCAGCGGAAGATCGGTCAATTGAGGAAATTGCACAACACCCAACACGGATACGCATACTTTAAGGGGGAAATATTATACAAGGAGCATCAAGATACTACTTACCTGGATCATCGGTCAAGGGGGGGAATTTGTTAACACAGAGAAGATGAATACTTGACTGAAGATCGATTGCAGTTGCATTTTCAGCATTCGACAGCAACGGACAAGGGGGAATTTGTTGATGCAGATTTTGTGTCCGATGCTTGTCGAATAGATTAGTTTTATTTTACGCTGAATTTGTAATAGTTAGTGAAACGGTCTATCGAACGTGTATAGACCCGCTCGTTTGAAGTGGTCAAACGAGAGGGTTATTCGGTTGACCGTGTGTGTTTGCAAGACAAGGGGTGTGACTATAAATAGAAAACCCTTGCCATTTACAACACTAGGAGATTTTAGGAGGTTTGAGACCTCACCAGGGAGAGATCACCACTTGGTCTCTCCCCGGATGTATACTTCTTTGGTATTAGTTCGGTTATCATGTAATCGGGCCGATTTGTAATGTTTTACTACCGGATTAATACAAAGTTGTTTGTTTATCATCTCTAATCTCTCCCGTCTTGAATCGATATCACACGAATCACGGTTTCCGTCACGAAACTCGGTCCTACAATTCATTGGCATATGGTCTCTTGTAGGTCCCTCGGAGGATGAGGTCAAACCTTATCCTTGTTATATCTAACACACTAGCAAGTGCGGAATCCAAGCTAGCATGCAAACCGGAGTTTATATGAGAACACAAGCCACAAAGAGAAAGGTAGACACACGAGATATCAAAGTTTGCTCTTGTATTTCAGTGGACACGGTTACAGCCCTTGACCCAACTGAAAATACGCTCTCAACAAGACTGAGTTCACTCACTTCTCACACACACTTCTCTGTTTTCTATCTCTGAAATGAAGTGAACACATTACATGGGTATATATACCCGTCACAGCTCGTCTGGTCGAAGGATCAGATAGACTGATCGAAAGATCATCTATCGATCTGAAACCTGTCGAAGGATCCACATATACACCTCGAAGGATGATATCCTTCGAGGTCCATCAATCATCCATCGAAGGCTTATCTTTCGAGCTCATCGAAGGATCTAAACAATCCTTCGATGACACATCCTTCGACACAGACACATTACAACCATTGTGCTAACTGTTTGGCCAAGTCAAACCAGGAGGATGGTTGACTTGGTCAAACTTACATCGAACACACATATTAACAAACCTAAGACGTAACTCAGACTAACACAAGACATCGTTTTGTATCATGACAAAATACAGACAAAGTACAGACACAAGTGCACCAACAAACTCCCCCTTGGCTGTAGCTTTGTCTCGATCTTCGTGTCTTCAAGTCTTTGACGTCTTTTCAAGTCTTCAATGTCGGAGGATCTTGAAAGTCTTCACGTCTTTAAAGCAGAAAGTGTACCAACAAACTCCCCGTTTCATGTAGGAAGTGTGTTGACAAACTCCCCCTTAACGTAAGCTCCCCCTTGAGTTATGCTCGTGAATGTTTTGATCTTTATAACTTGAGATCCTTGAGGTATTGATGATGGTCAGCGGCAACTCGATCATCTTCATCACTTGAGTGCCTTCACGTCGTGTCTTCATTCCGAAGCTTGTCATCGACCATGTTCTCCTTGCCTTTAGAATCTGCACATGCAAGAAATCTAAACGCGTAATGAGAACAACCGCTTGGAATATAGTTAACATAAACAAACGACACGCATATGACCATTATTCAATCAACTACCGTCCGACAGTTTGAAAGTTTAATAAATTTGTCAGTTTTAGTTTCTAACTTTCAAAACTTGCAAATTTCGACCGTTTATGAAGAATCCGTCGTTTCGGTTTTCAATCAGGTTTCAGGTAACGAAGACTCGAGATCCAACATCGTACGATCGAAAATAAAATAGAAATAAAATCTTTTTGGCTTTTATAAAGTTTACATTAAAACACACCTAAAATCTTTTTGGAATTTTTGAATATTTCAAATGTAAAGACAGAAAGCAGTAAATAAATATATACAAAGGTGCAGAAACTGAAAGCATTAAATAAATATATACATACATTCTTTTTGTGAGTTTCGAGGGTAAGAGAATCATATCAGTGTACGGTCATGCCAAAACGCTCTTGTTGTTCAATTAGTTAACATTAAGATAAGCATCCTATAACAATTATCGGTATTGTTGTCCACTTAAGCTCAACTTATCAGATGTAATCATGGCGAGGGGATACGTTAAGGTATGATTTATACTTACCGACCGGTGTTCATCCACATCACGACACATTCCCGTATCAAGGTATGTACGAGGGTTCATCTTACCGGTGAGTATACCGATTATCATCTGTTTGACCGTATATGATGTGAGAAACTCACTTATTTTGATTGAAAACAAGCCCTATGTGATAGAATCACTTATTGATGAGGAACTTGATTTTCATATGCATGAGGGCACAGGAGCAAGTCCGTGAACAGGTCAGTACTTTCGTACAGCAGAGAGACGAACTTGACTCCCGGATAAATGTGATATATTATCACTTATTTTGATGGACATGTGATTGTTGATCACTTATTGAGGTTGAATGCAATATGTACACGTATGTATGGTATCATGGAAGATCTAGACTTGCGTCCCCGTTATTTTTCGGTAAAAGAAACAACCATGATACCCAGATGATAAGCAGCATAAAGACCGAATATCTCAGAACCTCGGCAATCTCTCAAACGAAATTTCGGTACTAAGACCATATGCCAATGAATGGTTCCCACCTGGTCTTCAGTCGATTTAAGTTTATATCACCCTGCACACTTTAAAATGATTGTGAGCCTACCGATACATCTTATATAGAGCTGCTTATCGTTTTTCATTTTAGGTTTAAAGAGGTTTAGACAGACCACTGATGTACTATCATTTTCTCTTTTGCTCGCCAGGAAACTCATTTTTGTTTTTCTATTGTTTTTGTGTTTTTGAAATTTTTCGATGTTTTTGGATTTTCAAATTTGGATTTACTCCCCCTAAAATCAACAAACTAAGATAAATTTTAAAACACAAAGGTATTTACAAAAATGATTTTCCGATGTTGGTTACTCTTGCTTGACCTTAATGCCGTTTACCAATAATAAATAGTCAAATCTTGATTTGTCAAATGCTTTGGTAAAAAGGTCGGCACGTTGGTCATCAGTGTGGACGTAAGCAACATCGATTAGCCTTTTCTCAAAGCAATCACGTATGAAGTGATACTTAATTTCGATGTGCTTAGTCTTTGAATGCTGCACAGGATTTTTAGTGATCTGTAAGGCAGCAGAATTATCAACGTAAATAGGAGTAGTTAGGAATTCAAAACCGTAGTCGCGCATTTGTTGTTGGATCCACAGGACTTGGGAGCAACAACTTGAGGCAGCAATGTATTCAGCTTCGCATGTTGATGTAGCTACACAGGTCTGCTTCTTGCACTGCCATGTGACTAGGCGATTTCCCAAAAACTGACATCCAGCCGTTGTGGATTTGCCGTCGATTTTGCATCCGCCAAAATCAGAATCACTGAATGCGATCAAGTCAAAGTTATTATCCCTAGGGTACCATAGACCGGTGTCGGGGCAACCCTTCAAATAACGAAAAATCCTTTTTACAGCTGCAAGATGTGAGGCCTTCGGGTTGACTTGATATCTGGCAAGCAGGCACGTTGGGTACATTATATCTGGTCTTGATGCTGTGAGGTACATAAGAGATCCGATCATCGCACGATAGTATGAGGGGCTAACAGCTTCACCCTTCAAGTCCGGAGTAATTCCGTGATTTTGCGGCAATGGGGTACCGATGGGCGTTGCATCAGACATCTGGAACCGGCTCAAGATGTCACCAACATATTTAGTCTGATGGATGAATATCCCAGACTCAGTTTGTTGTACTTGTAGGCCCAAAAAGAAAGTCATTTCCCCCATAGCACTCATCTCGAATTTATCCTGCATAATGCGCTCGAAATTCCTACACAAAACATCATTAGTAGAACCAAATATAATATCATCAACGTATACCTGAACCAGTAGAAGATCTCCATCTTGTTCTTTGATGAAAAGAGTACAATCGATAAGACCTCTGCGAAATCCATTCTCCAGCAGATAATTAGATAAGGTTGCGTACCAAGCTCGCGGTGCTTGATGAAGACCATAGAGAGCTTTGTTGAGCAACCAAACCCGATCGGGATGGATAGGATCTTCAAAACCTGGAGGCTGTTCGACGTACACCTCTTCTTCCACCACACCATGTAAGAATGCACTTTTCACGTCCATCTGGTATACCTTGAAACCTTTGAATGAGGCATAAGCCAGAAAGATCCGAATTGCTTCTAGACGTGCAACAGGTGCATACACTTCGTTGTAGTCGATCCCTTCTATCTGACGAAAACCTTGAACGACTAGCCTTGCTTTGTTTCGAATAACGATTCCACGGTCATCCTTTTTGCATTTAAACACCCAACGGGTACCAGTCTTCTTGTAACCAGCAGGTTTCTCTACGAGTTTCCAGACACCAAGCTTCTGGAATTGTTGCAGCTCTTCCTGCATCGCTTCAACCCATGAGTTATCTTTCAAGGCTTCCTTCCAAGTTCTTGGCTCTTCCTGTGAGACATAACACGCGAAAGACCAATCATTTTGTTGACCAGATTCTCTAATCGCCGCATACAAGCCTGCATTGTTGTTGTTTCGCAACATATTTCTTGTTTGAACGCCACTTTGTACATTTCCGATGATGTTTTGTTGAGGATGGGTATTGTGAATCCTTGTTTCTGGATTATCTTGAACTGGAATGTTTGTACCCAGATTGTTGAGATTGAGATCAACAACCAATTCAATGCCCGGAATTGACGAAGAGGATGATGCAGTAGCTTCAGCTGTTCTAGGGGCGTCCACTGGAGGTGTACCCTCTGAAGTACCATGAACTGCTGTTATTGGAGCTTCTTGATCTGCATCGAGAAATTCATCATCCTCTGAAGATTCGTTCAATTCGATAGCATCGTGAAAATCCTCATTGTCGAGAGCATTATTGTTCACTGAAGATGGTTCTTGATTGACAATAATTGGACGAACCAACGGTGAATCTGTTGCGTTGTCACTCTCGAAAAACATCCTTGCTGCAGCATTTTCTTCAACTGCTTCAACATTGATCGAATTGAAAAAGTCATCGTACTCAAACATCCAAGGCTGACCAGGATTTCTAACTGGCAAAGTGTGCCTTTGTACTATGACTTCAGACCATTCCTCGACCCTTTTAGTCTCTAGATTCCAGACTCTTAAGTTCGGGGTGGAATACCCAAGAAAGTATCCTTCAATGGCTCTTGCCCCAAACTTTCCATTAGGATCGATTAGTGTACATGGAGCTCCAAACGGTTCAAGATATGACAAATCTGGTTTCCGTTTGTTAATAAGCTCAAAGCAGGTCTTGTTGTGCCTTTTGACTGTAAGGACTCGGTTCAACGTATAACATGCAGAGGCCACAGCTTCAGTCGAGAATGGAATCGGCAATTGTCACTCTACCAACATAGTCCTAGCAGTCTCGATCAATGTGCGGTTCTTACGTTCAGCGACGCCATTCTGTTGAGGAGTATAAGCTGCACTAAATTCGTGAAGAATACGTTTTGAAGTACAAAACTCCGCCATGGCATGATTTTTGAATTCAGTACCATTGTCGCTACGTATCCGCCCAACCTTCAACTTATATAGATTCTCAATCTGAATGATCAAGTTTTAGATAATACCGAAGGTTTCACTCTTATGTGCCATGAACGCCACCCAAGAAAATCTTGAATAATCATTAGTTATCACAAGGCAGTATTGATCATTCCTAATACTTTTGTGCTTGACAGGACCGAACAAATCCATGTGCAAACGTTCAAGAGGAACAGCCACCGTGTTGATTTTCTTTGTAGGGTGTCGCTTCTTCGTTTGTTTTCCTTTCTGGCACGAGACACAGACGTCTTGAAGATGGAAGTTTTTAAGAGGAACACCATTCACTAATTCATTTGACACCAAATGATTCATTTTGCGTAAGTGAATGTGACCCATTCGTCTGTGCCAAGAGATTGAGTCCTTTTCTGTGGCTTTGGAAATGAAACAGGTTGCTTGTGCAGACGTTGTGATAGCTTGGCTCATATCAAGGACGTACAAGTCATTTATCCTTGGAGCAGATAAGAGAATCCATTCTTTCGGAATTTTGAAGCCGGGTTTCAGCACATAACATCCATTTGCATCAAAGTGTACTGAGAACTGCTTATCACAAATTTGAGAAACACAAAGAAGATTGTGATCTTATCAAAGCTAACAACCCCGTTGGAAATCATTCCTTCACCCGTAATATATCCGCCTTTATCTCCAGCAAAAGCAACATAACCTCCTCTAATAGATTTTACGTCGTAGAGAAGCTTCATGTCGCATGTCATGTGCCTGGATGCCCCACTATCAACAATCCAATGACTACTGATAGTTCCTCCTGGAACACCCTGCACATGAACTCACATAATTAGTTGGAGATGGGGACCCAAGCCATTGTGGTCTTGGGTCTTCCATTTTCATCAACAACAATAACTTCTATTCTTTGATGATTCATAAATTGTGATGGTCCCTCTGAACTTGTGGTCAATTTAGGTTTCCATGTCTGTTGAGTTTTACCAGTTTGATTGTTTGACAATTTAACTTCGTGATTGTTTGAAGTTTTTGAAAATTTTGAGTTTTCTGGCTTAATTGAAACAGATTTTTTTCGAACCACATCAGTTTTAAGTGCCTTTTCAATCACCTTGACTTGTTGGCGTTTCTGTTTCTTTTCCCTTTCTCTTACAAGTCGGGGATCTTGTTTTACAGAAACAGATCGCTTTTGGTGATTGCGTTCACGGGGATCATCATCCTTTGCTTTCAACTTATGAAGATACGGACAGTTTCAAATTATATGTCCAATTTCACCACATTCAAAACATGATCTTCGTTCAACAAACCCCGAAGTATCATGTGATCGTCTTGTCGATGATGAACTTTGTGATCCCGAGGTACTAGGTTTTGAACTATTTGGTTCATTCCTTTTCATCACTGTTGCTTTCTTTACAAAATCTAAGTTAGATTGATTTTCAAACATTTCAATTTTGTCCGTTCCCTTAGATTTCACAAAGTTCACATTCTTGTTCTTCTTCTGATTCGGCTTCCTTTGACTTTGAGTCGGTGTTTTACCTCTTGGTTTGGTATGATTTTGCTGCGTTTTCACTGTTGGTAATTTTTGATTGCCACATTGTTTTCGAACTTCGGCCTTTGGGATAGGTGGACACTGTGTTACTGTAACATGTGATCCTGTCTTTCCCAAAAACTTACTTGTCGAATTTTCAAAGACTTTACTGATTAAGGATTGATTAACATTCTTAATAGGAAAATCTTTATCTGAATAAATTTTATTATCACCAACAAGAGTGTACAGCAAATCCACACTCTCCGACTCTTGTGCAGACAAGGACTCGATTGCAACAGTCTTAGCGGGTTTTGCAGGAGGATCACACAGAATATGATTCTCAAGAGGTATGTCCTCTTCTTTTATCACTGCATCAGACTTTGCTGAATCAGTATCATCAGATTCATCATCAGAAGAATCAGTATCCTCAATCACAACTGGAGGAACATGATTCGGTTCAGCAGAAGACACACATGTATCTGCTGACACATCCGATTCTGATGATACTTCCTTCTTGTATCCGAGTCCTGTTGCAAATTCATTAACATCTAGAGGAACAGATGGTTCAAAGAAATTTCTATCCTCCTCGTCAGGCATGGCATCATAATTGTGTCTCACAGGTGGAGGACATTTCTTGTATCCAATGCATGTGACATCCCGTTTCTCTTTCTGTACGTCAATGATGTGATCCAACACATAGCTAGAGCTCAAATAACTGTCTAGCTTAAGTTGGATCGCCTCACTTTCAGTTTTGACACAAGCCATTTCCTTTTGCATTACCTCAAGGCGAGTTATATACAAATTAATGTCAATTTGTTTTCTGGAAACCATTTTAGTTAACTCGGTTTTATCTTTCTTTAATTTTTCAATTACCGATTTAAACTCCTTTTCATGGTTTTCATAAAACATGTTGGCTTCAGTGCACTTCGAAAGATCAACTGTCAATTTCTGATTGTGAATGAATGTCACATCATATTTCTCTTGCAAAGCTTCGTGTTTGCTTTGCAATTCACACCACTTATCATTCAATGAAACATGTTTGTCTTGCAAGTCAAACAAACTAGTTTGTAAAGCATCATGTTTGCCTTGCAACTCAGACATGTTTGCCTCTAAATCAGCACATTTAACACTTAATCTATCACAATTATCACAAACAACAGCAGTGGGTTCATTGACACATACCTGACTTGTTGAACTGTCGACATTAGCCATAAAGGCTGATGGAGAGAAGACGAAGAATAAGCAGCTTGATCCACCAAAATAGATCTTCTTTCAATTCCTGCTGCAGCTTCTTCCAAAAGCTCATCAATATCTGCATTAACTGACGCACTTGATGTGTCATCTTCCTGATCATTCCCTGAACTCGAGGACTCTTCATCTGAACTTCCACTGTAACTGGAGTTGTCTTCATTTTCAGAAGATTCATCACCATTGGTGGAAGATTCTCCACCACTGGCGTGTTTAAGATCCTTGACAACTTCAGCAAAACATGTTGTTCCATCTGGAGCATCACCACTCAGCTGAATTGACCAATCACAACCTTCATCTACTTGAACCACAAGTGCCTGGTTGGCATTAGATGGTCCTGCTTGACTCTGGTTGTTGACAGGCACCAATGTGCGCTCATTGTTCCTTACTTGGTTCTGATTTGCCCTGTTGCCTTGACCTCTGAAAGGATTTTGGTTTCCATGTTGAGATGGCCTCGTACATTCACGTTTGAAATGACCACGTTCACCACAATTGAAGCACTTAACAGCCTGCTTATCAAACCCATACTTGGTGTCTTTCTTGCTTTCCAAGCTGGTTCTGCCAGTTCTTTCCATGAAATCCTTTGCTCGCCTAACAGCACTGGCAAAGGCCCACTTGATGTCCATCATCTCCATCTCCTCTTTATCGATCTGCTGATAGTCTTCTTGTGTCAGATTAATGTTACCAATCTGACCTTCCACTAATCCACAGTATGCGCTCACCAAAGTGTTTAGCAGCTCCATGTGTTCCTTTGCTACTTCCACACTGACTTTAGAAAAGCTTGAGGTGTCGAGCCGTACTGTATTTGGCTTTGATTGCTGACCAGCAGATGATGTGCTTCTATAACACGCTTGCTGTTGAGGAGGAAGTGGATTCCCATATAGATCAGTTGGTCCGGTAGATCGAACAGGTAATGGATTTCCGAACATATCAGTTGCTCTGATAGGTTGTTGGCTTTGCTGTTGTGGCACTAGTTGAGGAACAGATTGAAGCGGATTTCCATACATGTCTGTTGTTGGAGGCGGCTTGACCGGAACTTGGATTGGATTGCCATACATATCGGTGCTAGACACAAACGCCGTCTGAATCGGAGCATGGGTGATAGCTTTTGCAGGAGTGCTGGGTGTTCCATAATACATCTCAGAATTCTGAGGTACTAGAACTCTTTTCGCCTTGATAGTTTCTTCCTGATTCTTATGTTCCAGTAGTTGAACAAAGTCATTGATTTTTGTTGTAGCCAAAGTACCATTGTACTTCATGATTTCCAAGAAATTATTCCATTGAGGTGGCAACGCATCTGCAAACTTTTTCACAACCTCTGCTGAAGTTGTAACAACCTCAAAATTTCCCAATTCAGTCAACAAATGATTAAATCGACTTGTCAAATCTCCTAAAGATTCATTCTCCATACAAGTAAACCCATCAAACTCTTTCTTTAGCAGGTCGCGTCTCAATTGACGTGTCGCTTCATTTCCTACGCCCCTTGTCTTCAACGCGTCCCACAACTTCTTCGTTGTCTTGAAACTGACAAATTGATGATAAATATCTTTACTTAACGCCTGAGTAAGAATGGCATATGCCTTCTTTTCCAAATCATAGACCTTCTTCTGATCTTCCGTAAGATCTGCAAACGTAGCAGCAGATGATGCGGCAAACTCTATTGTTTGATCGAAATCTGTGATGAAACGCAACCACAATTCTGTATTTTGTCCAAGGACGTATGTATGAAATCTGTCAATCCATCCTGGATATTCGTATAAGTGCATCAACTTTGGAGGCCGATTCAAACTTCCGGTTTCGCTCTCGCTTAAGAGAATGCTTTGAATACTTGGAGTTTGATTTGATACGAATGCCCATTGACCGGTAGAAATTGCATTAGCTTGAGAAGATACCGGTGCGGGAGATTCGGCCCACGAAGGAGACAAACTCGTGTTTCTATACTTTCCGCTATCCGGAGATGGAGTACCATAATACATATCTGTATTTACCGGAGTACCCCATCTCGGATTCATTTTTGATCAAGAAAAATTGTTACACTAGTTCTCTCGGGTTCTCCTTGTTAACAACCAACCAGCCGAAGGATACCTGATCGAAAGACGAGAAAAACACAAACTTGTTAAACTTAAACAGACTAAGATCGAAGGATCAAGACTTGTTCGTAGGATCAACAGTGTTCGAAAGATCACTGTTGAATTTCGAACAATGATTTCGAAAGATTCTCCAATCGAAGGATCCTTATCTTTCGAATAAGAACTGTAGACCGAAAGATGTATGCTTCGAAAAGATTCCTTGGATCGAAGGATAAGTCACAGACTTCTAAGGATGTTCGAAGGATGATTATCTATCGAACTTCCTTTGATCGAAAGATGATCTTTCGACTTCGAAGGATATCCTTCGATCTGCACTGACACAGTTGACAAAAGAGACAGGTTGGTGAAAAGGTGATGGGTTGGTAGAAAGCTTTCGGCAGAAACTATGGTCAGGCCATACTTTTTACCAAACCAAGATTTGAACAATAAAATATACTAAAAAAATCGAAGGTTCTTATCCAGAAACCCGGTCACCGGAGTAAGCCGGAATTTGGCCGGAGATGACCAAACTTCTTAAAAACAAGTTTTTAAGTTACCCAACCCGTCCTTTAACACACCCGGTTAGTTTAGAACACGTTTTTACGTCAAGAAATGCGAGAAAAACACTAAAAACGGGTGCTAAACCATGTGAGTTTTTGTCCAAACACTCCAAAGTCTTGTATAAACTCGGTTTTTTAACAAGGAAAAGAGCCACGGCTCTGATACCACTTGTAGGTCCCTCGGAGGATGAGGTCAAACCTTATCCTTTTTATATCTAACACACTAGCAAGTGCGGAATCCAAGCTAGCATGCAAACCGGAGTTTATATGAGAACACAAGCCACAAAGAGAAAGGTAGACACACGAGATATCAAAGTTTGCTCTTGTATTTCAGTGGACACGGTTACAGCCCTTGACCCAACTGAAAATACGCTCTCAACAAGACTGAGTTCACTCACTTCTCACACACACTTCTCTGTTTTCTTTCTCTGAAATGAAGTGAACACATTACATGGGTATATATACCCGTCACAGCTCGTCTGGTCGAAGGATCAGATAGACTGATCGAAAGATCATCTATCGATCTGAAACCTGTCGAAGGATCCACATATACACCTCGAAGGATGATATCCTTCGAGGTCCATCAATCATCCATCGAAGGCTTATCTTTCGAGCTCATCGAAGGATCTAAACAATCCTTCGATGACACATCCTTCGACACAGACACATTACAACCATTGTGCTAACTGTTTGGCCAAGTCAAACCAGGAGGATGGTTGACTTGGTCAAACTTACATCGAACACACATATTAACAAACCTAAGACGTAACTCAGACTAACACAAGACATGGTTTTGTATCATGACAAAATACAGACAAAGTACAGACACAAGTGCACCAACAGTGACCCTTGATGCGCTCATACCAGTACTGCTCCCCGGATTCCAGTTGACGCACCCCCATAGACCCACCAAAGGTGGGGAAAGCAGCTTGATACAGATGTGCTTCTGCAACCAATTTCAACAGTTAAAAATACAGAAAAATAATCAAGGTAGATGAGTTTTGAGTAACAACATACCTCTATCTTCGAACTTCAGGATAGGAACTTCGTTGCTAGTCTCCGGCCACTTGTCACTCATTTGTGCCGCAACTAGTACATTCTCTCCAAAGATCCGATTCGGCGTCGCAGTAAGCCTTAAATACCAATCGACATGCTTGGGGATAGCAAGCTCCTCTTTCTCGATCACATCTGGCACGCGGAAGATCATAGCGATTGGAATGACTTCTTCTCTGATGAAGAAATGGAAACTCTTCGGTGGATTCAGCAGTATCTTCTTGGCAGAACCTCGGTTGCCGAAGGAATAAAAACCGATGTTCCTGATCAGCTGGTAGAACACCCGGAACTTCTCAACTGTGGGTTCGATCTCATGGCATCGACACAAGAACTCGAAGTGTCTCACCCTTACCATGCCGGGTGGACTGAGTTGGGATATATGAAAACCATAATAATGGAGTATGTATGCGATGAACTCCGTCGCCGGAAGCCGGAAATTTCCCTGAAGAAAAAAGTCTTCAAAGAGGGTAATATACCCCGGCGGTGCATTGACGGCTGTTTGCCCTAGATTGAGATATCATGCATCCCACTCCGACGGAAACTGGAAACCTCGGGTTATTTGTTCAAATAACCCTTGATCCCATCTGAGAACAGGGAGAGGACCTTCTTCATGTTGAGATTCTTCTTCAGCCATGTATGCAGGGCAAACAAGAACAAGTTGAGTATCTTTGAACTTCTGAGAAAACTTGAAGATTCTTCTTCAGCCATGTATGAAATATTCAAAATGCCAAAAAGATTTTAGGTGTGTTTTAATTTAAACTTTATAAAAACCAAAAAGATTTTATTTCTGCTTTAGTTTGGATTAACCGATGTTGGAACTCAAGTCTTCGTTGCCTGAAATCTGAATGAAAACCAAAACGACTGAATCTTCATAAACGGTCAGAGTTTGCAAGTTTTGAAAGTTAATAATCTAAATTGATAAATCTGTTAACTTTTCAAACTAAACTGTCGGACGGTAGTTGAATAAGAATTGGTTACATGTGTGTCATTTGTTTAATGTTAACTATATTCCAAGCAGTTGTTCTCATTATGCGTTTAGCTTTCTTGCATGTGCAGATGCTAAAGGCAAGGGGAACATGTTCGATGAAAAGCTTTGGAATGAAGACACGACATGAATGCACTCAAATGATAAAGATGATCGAGTTGCCATTGATCAATCACCAACACCACAAGGATCTCAAGCATTGAAGTCAAAAGATTCCAAGGCATAATCAAAGGGGGAGTTTGTTAACACACTACCTAAATGAAAAGGGAGTTTGTTGATACACTTTCTACTTACGACGCGTGAAGACTTTGAAGATCCTACGACAAGAATGAATGAACCATCAAGAGATGGAGAACGAGATTACGAACCTCGCAAGCAGCATCCAAGGGGAGTTTGTTGATACATATTATGTGGATACGGCTCGGCTCGGTTCGACTCGGCTACGAAGTGAAGGCCGTAGTCAAGACATCCTCTTGTCTTGACTCGGTATGCTAGTTACTTCGTAATGTTCATGTACATGTAACTGCGTGTGTGCAGTATACATGTTAGTATTGTTTAGTTGTTATTAGTTTGTTGTTTGTTTGTTCTAAAGCCCAAGTCAAGGCCCAAAGCCCAAACAACATGCACATGTCCTTGAAGCCCAATATGAAAATCTCAGGCCCATATGCATGACGAAAACACTATACTGGGCGAAATCCCTTTTGGTGAAAACCAAATAGGACGAAATCACCTGATTTCATCCATATCCTTGATTTCGTCCTATGTGTTTTCGTGGGCTTCTGATTTCGTCGACATGTGTAGTATATAAACACAGACACAGAACAGAACAAACTAGAGAAGTCTGAATAGATTTCGGAGAGAACACACACACACAACTGAGAGTTTATAGGTTTATCTTGTAAACATTGCTTTGTAACGGTTTCATACGAGTTAATACAATGGAGTGTTAATCGTTGAATCTTTGTGTTTGTGTTCGTAACTTGGTTTAACTTACCCGTTTGGATTCCGCACTTTCGGGTTTGTTGGAAAACAGGGAATAGAGGTTACTCGATCCTCCGGATGGACCTACACTTTGAAGCTAAAAGCTTTGTTGAGAACGTCAGGGAAGTTTCAAAAGCTTCGTTGGTTTATTGTCATTGCAAAGAAAGATCCTTAAAGATTTGCTAAATAATCAATGCAAGAACATAGATAGTGTCCATGAAGGGACAAACATGTTGAAAACAAAGTTGCGTGGTAGAAAGGTTCTAGTGATTTTAGATGATGTGGATCATAAAGACCAGCTTGAGGCATTAGCTGGTGATTTTTATTGGTTCAAACCTGGAAGTATAATTATCATTACAACAAGAGACGAGCAAGTGTTGATAGCACACAGAGTGTAATGGATTCATGATGTCAACCTCTTATCTAACGAGGAAGCGATTAGCCTCTTCAGTAGGCATGCATTTGGGAAAGATATTCCATTTGAAGAGTATAAATCGCTATCACTCAAAGTTGTACGTTATGCTGCTGGCCTTCCATTGACAATCAAAGTTTTGGGTTCATCTTTGTGTGGTAAAGACAAGCCTGAATGGGTAGATGCATTAGCCAGACTCAAAACAATACCATTGAAGGAAACTCTTGAAAAGTTGGAATTAAGCTATGCAGGTCTGGATGATGACTGTAAGGAAATATTCCTAGATGTTGCATCCTTACTCAAGGGGTGGGAGAAAAGCAAAGCAATAAGCATGCTTGAAAGTTGTGGATATCGTGCTAGAATTGGTTTAAGAGTTCTTGAGCAGAGATCTCTCATAACCTTTAATGTTGCTAATCATGTGAGCATGCATGACAGACATAGTAGATTATGGATTTAGGAAGAAATTGAAGATGTATTGGATTATGACTTGGTAAGAATCAAGTTTACTTGTAACATAGAGATCAAACAAAACATCTTTATTTATTTATGACATGAAATATTCTTGAAAAACAGGGTTCCGAAGTGACAAGGTGTATAAGTCTAAAGCTCACCCCTAATATTGTTTTGGAAGGTCTTGGAAACATGAAGAATCTAAGATGCCTTATTGTAGATCATAGAGATAATGGTCGTGATGACCTTGTGAAGATTGATGAAGTTAGTCAGTACTTACCAAATGCAGGGCACCATTACCCTCATTGGTGTTTACCAAAAACCTTTCAAGCAAATAATCTTGTTGAGCTTGACATGTCTTACAGCATAATCGAACAACTTTGGGTGGGGGGAAAGGTAGGATGATGATTAATAATTTTAAGAGTGAATTGCAAGAATTGTCCTTTATCTTTATACCCTTTTTTCTGGCGCTGTCCTTTATGTTTAAAATTGATGAGTTTTGTAGTTTATGTTTTAAAATCCATCATGTTTTGTCTTTTAGGCCAAACTCGGTTTGTTTTTCAGTTAAATGTGACCATGTGCAGATCATATCAACCCTCACGTGACCTGCACATGGTCACATTTAACTGAAAAAACAAACTGGGTTTGGCCTAAAGGACAAAACGTGATGGATTTTAAAACATAAAGTACAAAACTCATCAATTTTAAACATAAAGGACAACGCCTAAAAAGGTGTATAAAGATAAATGACAATTCTTGCAATTCAGTCTAATTTTAATTTATTTATTGATCAGTTATTAATTAGTATATTACCTTCTTTTTGGTATGACATCAAGTTCTTAAGAAGCTCAAATACATTAAACTCCATAACTCAAAGTTGAGGACCCTTGACCTTGGGTTGACTCCAAATCTTGTGAGATTAGATCTTTCATATTGTAAAGCTTTGGTAGAACTTCATGTGCCAATTGCATGTTTAAAAAGGCTTACGCACCTAAACATCTGTCAATGTAAGAGGTTGAAATCTATTTCGTTTATCAAGGATTTGAAATCACTTTTGGTTCTTGATGTAAGTGGCTTACATCTAAAGGAGTTCCAGGATATAATCCCGAGCCGCTCCAACAGTAATCTGCAACAGCTTGATTTTGGTTACAATGATGTAGAAAACGTACATTCATCAATTGGAAATCTTCATAAGCTTGTTAAACTATCCTTCCGTTGGTGTAGCAAACTCAAAAGTCTTCCAAGAAGCATTTGTAGTTTACAACATTTAAGAGTTCTTAACCTTGGATATTGTGGCATAGAGGAATTGCCTGAGGACATTGGCTGGTTGGTGTGTTTAGAATGGCTAAATTTGTCAAATTCAAAAGTTAAACATCTCCCGGATAGCATTTGTAAGTTGAAACATCTTAAAACTCTCATTGTACAGGGTTGTAAAGTTTGTAAGTTACCCAAGGATTTTGGTCAAATAGATTCACTGGATGGCCTATATCTAAGATTAAGCAAGATAAGAGATATTCCACCCAGCATTTGTAAGTTAAAACATCTCAAAAAGCTTGACCTTTCTAGTTGTTTTGAACTTGAGAAATTACCCGAGAACCTAGGAGATTTAGAAAGTTTGAATACACTAATTCTAACATCAACCACGATAAGAGACGTTCCATCTAGCATTTGTAAGTTAAAACATCTCAGAGATCTTAACCTTTCTTTTTGTTCTGAACTTAAGAAATTACCCGAGAACCTAGGAGATTTAGAATGTTTGGATAAGTTAGATTTAACATATACTCCTATAAGTTGTCTTCCCCATAGCATTTCTTTATTGAAAGGTCTTCAAATTATTGGATATGAAAAAAGTATTGATCCTGATGCACTTCAATCTCAAGAACAACATATTACGAGCGCTCCTAAAAGGAAATACATCAATATTGAAGCAACAACATCTGACGCTCATACCGAGTGTCAACCTTTGGATTTGAATGAGCACATGATGGATCAGGCTTCCATGACATGTAACGCAGGTGCTGAAAGAAATAATTGCTTAAGCAAAATGTTAAAATTTATAATCCATAATTTTATTCTATTTTTTTCTTGTTTTTTGCATGTGGGCTGGGCTGCTTGTCCACAGGTTCATGGGCTTTTCCGGCTTTGCTTGTGGCTGTATCTTTTTGGTATTTGGCAAATCGTGACTAGAGTTTTGGTGGTCTTCTCGCTGCTGATTACGGTTCATCAGGAAGTTACCTATGGCGCCTTTCCTTTAGTGTGTTCCATCTCCAGCTGGCTCTCGTTCATCTCCAATCTGTTTGATCCGTTGCCTTGGTTGATTGCCATGTTTTTTGAATTGTTGTCATCATTTCGCATAGATATAATGGCTGCTACATAATCAGACTAAAAAGATAATCAATGAGCTGGAAGCAAAGACAAAGGAACCGGATAATATGGAGGTTATCTTTCAAACTCTTGGGGTTGATGAAAATGAATGGCAAAGTATCGATGAGCTGCTAGAAGCCCGTTTAGAGATGACTGAGGTATTGCTTTCTAATGTCCAACTCAATTTTAAGGTTTTTGCTTCTAAATCTGATAAGTCTTGTTATTAGTTCTTTAAACTTTTTTCAAGTAAAACCCTAGTCAATGAGGTGAAGAAGCCGAAATCAAGCAACAACTATTTGATTCTGAAGAAGCCGAAATCAAGATCTCTGAGTTATGCTCTTTGTGGCAGGATAAACTCAAAAACCCAGAGTGGCATACACTAGAAGTTGTTGCAGTAGATGGTGCTCTTGGCTTTTCCAACCAGGTGGCATTTTTGACCCGTTTACTATGTACGGGTTATTTGTGTTATGATTTGTCTTAGATGAGTGAAGTGTGAAACATCTAGTCGAGAAGTAAGTGTGTTCAACCGGTTTACTATGAACGGAGTTGATTCGGTTTATGTTCTGTCTGAGACGACTTTATTAAAGCTGTCCATTGGATGTTTTGCATGCATACAGCCTATTAAACAAACTGTTTCATTTAAAAGTTAAATTTCTTGTATTCATTACAACAATATGATTTTTGTACTCATATTTAATACAGTATTTTTTTTTCATTTAAATTGACAAAAAGAAAAAAAAAACATTTTCAGGTCAACTCTTTCCGATTTGAACTGAAATGACCCTTTTTTTACCCTGACCCCGTTTACTAACTTTTTATACAACTTGCTACCGCTCTATAAAGGAAGTTAGTTATCAAGGAACTTTATAAATATCATTCAAGTCTATGTGCCTGAATGAGGTCTTGTGTGCAATGCAAGAAGTGATTAATGAAGATGATGAATTGCTAAATACTCTCAACCTAACCAGTCTGATTCGGCCATTCGGCCATACTATAATAAAACACACTCATCATTGTAAAAGGTCAAAAGAAATCACAAAAACTGGTTTTGGTCAACCCAACCTAACCAGTCTGATTCGGCCATACTAAAGTTGACCTGTTTTTGACTCGTTACCCTACATGCTCATCTTGCCACCTCTAGTGTACTGGACTATCCATTCGAGGATGGCATTTGGCAAAAGACCTAATTGTCAATGTTAGTGTTTGATTTGATTGTAGGCGGCAAAACAAGTGGGTCGGTTAATGGATTCATCAGACGGATAACTTTCATGTGTGGGTCAAAACAGGTGTGATCAGGTTGAGGTTGAGCTGACGGGCGCTTTAACCGGACGATTCAACCAGTACAACCGGCTGGTTTGAACTGGTTTTTAAAACATTGAATTTTAAGCATAACTATTTCACCATTTGACTTGGAGGCCCATTTCACTTCAATTAAGCCACTTAGTTTGTGGGCTGTCCACTACACTTCAAGAGTTCAAGTAATGCTTAGCCCATTTTTACTATACCTAAATACCTAATATAAAATGTAAATAATTAAATATATAAAATGTAAATAATTAAATTTATGTAGTATAAGCTATTTTAAAAATAAAACTAAAATGTTTGGTAGGATTTAATGGGGTTCGTTGTTCTTGAAATCGACCAAACAAAATTTATTAAAAATACGGATTGTAAAACCAACAGATAGCAGCCACCAGTTTAGACGTTTTTAATATTTTAAATCACTGGTAAGTGGGTGAAATGAGAAAAGGTAAGCAAAATAATCAAAATATAAACAAATTTAAAAATAATAAGTCAACGACTGAACAATTCAAGCTGGAAGTGGTTGCGTGTTGGGCATAAAATTTCCTTATAAGAAATAGAAGAACCGATCAAAGAGTAGAACAAGAGTATTTGGGTGCGGTTTTGAGCAACTATTCTGAGGTCAGTTTTTAACTCGCTTCTTTAAATTTATGAAGCAGTGATGGTTTTATATTATTTCGAATGGTTACGGTGGTGGTTTTGGTTCAAACAAACAGAGGTTGGATTTTATGATTCTTCAAAGTCGTATGATGTTTGAAATGTTGTTATTATTTAGTTTGAAATAGGGGAAAACTGAAGGGGTTTGACCCCAACAGGTGAAGAAGATGTTATACCATGGTTTGACTTTTCTAAGAAAGTCAAATTCTGGTTTTAAATCTGATCAAATCCGTAACTGAATCTTGTTTATCAAACGGTCAAACAGATCACTTGAAATCAGATACACATACCGTTAGTCATTAGGTCCCAAGATCACCACCATTCTATAACTTGGTTCAATTGTTTGACTTTGACAAAGTCAAACTTTTGCATTTGAAATCAGATACACATATCTTATTAACCCTGGTAATTAAGCTGTAAGGTGTGATTACCAGCTTATTCCATATAATAAAATACACTCTTATGGGTCAAAAGCGTGATCCGTTGTTTCTTTGCAGTCATCTTCCAAAAACATCTTACAAGAAAAGATTTGATTAAGTTGTAGAACCCGTAAAGCATAACTCCAATGGCGGCGTCTTCTTCAGCATCATTTGTTAAGGAGAGCTTTCAGTATGATGTGTTTTTGAGTTTTAGTGGTGAAGACACGCGTAAGAACTTTGTGGATCACCTTTATGCTGCTCTTGAGCAACATGGTATTCACACTTTCAAGGACGACGAAAGACTCAAACAAGGAAAAAACATCAATAACCAGCTTTTGAAATCTATTGAAGAGTCAAAGTTGTTCATCATAGTTTTCTCAAAGAAATATGCATCTTCGTCTTGGTGCTTAAATGAACTTGTAAAGATTATGGAATGCCAAAAGTCGAACGACCAGATTGCTTACCCTGTTTTTTACGATGTGGATCCGTCTGACGTTCGCAAACAACGTGGACCAGTCGGAGAAGTTCTTGCCAAACATACCAATATAGAGATCGGGAAATGGAGAGAAGCTCTAACAGAAGCAGCCAATCTGTCTGGTTGGGATTTACGGAACACTGCCGATGGGTAATTTCTTTCATCATTTCTCTATGAAACTATTCATTCTTTTTTAGTTTCTTTCTTATTTTGAGGAAATCTCAAGCATTGATGCTACTGATATGCTATTATGTCTTACACTTCGTATATTGACCTGAAATATAACTTTTTGTGTGGGATCTTGAGTTAGCTAACTGAATCTTCTATAAATTATAGGCATGAAGCCAAAGTCATCAAGTTAATAATTGAGCGGATCTCACTTGAGTTACGACCCATTAATGTGGACCTTGATGATAAATTAATAGGCATGAAACCCCGGCTACAGGACCTTGAGAAGTCTTTAGATATCGCGTCGAACGAGGTTCGCATGATAGGGATCAAGGGGATGGGAGGTGCCGGTAAGACTACACTAGCCAGAGCTGTGTTTGATAGAATATCAATTCACTTTGAAGCTAAAAGCTTTGTTGAGAATGTTAGGGAAGTTTCAAAAGCGTCGTTGTCCGGTTTGTTGTCATTACAAAGAAAGATCCTTTCGGATTTGCTAAATGGCCAAGGCAACAACGTAAGTAGTGTTCATGATGGGACAAACATGATGAAAACAAAGCTGCGTGGTAGAAAAGTTCTTGTGGTATTTGATGATGTGGATCATCAAGAGCAGCTTGAGGCATTAGCTGGTGATCTTAATTGGTTCAAGCCTGGAAGTAGAATTATCATTACAACAAGAGATCAGCAAGTGTTGATAGCACATAGAGTGAAATGGATTCATGGTGTCACTCTATTATCAGATGAGGAAGCGATTGGCCTATTTTGTAAGCACGCATTTGGGAAAGATCTTCCAATTCAAGAGTATGAAACGGAATCACTACAGGTTGTACGTTATGCTGCTGGTCTTCCCTTGACAATCAAAGTTTTGGGTTCATTTTTGTGTGGTAAAGACAAGCATGAATGGATAGACGCATTAGCAAGACTCAAAAGAATTCCGTTGAAAGAGACTCTTGCAAAATTGGAATTAAGCTATGAAAGTCTGGAGGATGATTACAAGGAAATATTCCTCGATGTTGCATGCATATTGAAGGGGTTGAAGAAAAACGAAGCAATAAGTATGCTTGAAAGTTGTGGATTTCAAGCTAGAATTGGTTTAAGAGTTCTTGAGCAGAGATCTCTAGTAACTTTTCATGATTATGGTTTTGGCCCTTGCTTGAGCATGCATGACCATATTGAAGAAATGGGCAAGAATATCGTACGTCGTTTGCACCCAGATGAGCCCAACAAACATAGCAGATTATGGATTCAGGAAGAAATTGAAAATGTATTGGATACTGACTTGGTAAGAATCAGATTTACTTGTAACATAGAGATGAGACAAACACTATTTTTTTTACTTATGACATGAACTATTGTTGAATTACAGGGTTCTGAATCGACAAGGTGCATATGTCTAACGCTCACTCCTAATATTGTTTTTGTAGGTCCCTCTCGGAGGTTGAGGATGAACCTATTCCTTGCTATATCTAACACACTAGCGAGTGCGGAATCCAAGCTAGCATGCAAACCGGGAGTAGAACAAGCACAAACACAAGACACACAATATCACCGATTAACACCACTTGTATTAAACGTATGAAAGGTTCCGGTTACAAGCACAAGGTTTACAAATGTGTTTTGCAAACTCTCTCTAACTTTCGTGTGTGTGTGTTCCGAACAGAATGCTCTCAGTTCTCTCAATGAAGTGCCTCAAGTGTCTAAACTGAAATGAACACAACACATGGGTATTTATACCCGAACACAGCAGGTCTGGTCGAAGGATCAGGATTACTGATCGAAACATCATCTTTCGATCATACAGCCATCGAAGGATCAACATGTACCTCGAAGGATGAGATCTTTCGAGGTCCATCCATCGAAGGCTATCTTTCGAGCACATCGAAGGATCTAAGCAATCCTTCGATGATCTATCCTTCGATCCAGACAACTTACAAACATTTTCTAACTGTTTGACCAAGTCAAACCGGAGGATGGTTGACTTAGTCAAACTTACAGGACTAACGAAGACATCGTTTTATATCGTTACAAAATACAGACAAAGTACAGACACAAGTGCACCAACAAACTCCCCCTTGGCTGTAGCTTTGTCTCTAGCTTTGTCTCGATCTTTATAACTTGAGCTTTGTCTCAATCTTTGTGTCTTCAACTTTGACGTCCTTTCAATTCTTCAATGTCGGAGGATCTTTAAAGTCTTCACGTCTTCAAAGCAGAAAGTGTACCAACAAACTCCCCGTTTCATATAGGAAGTGTGTTGACAAACTCCCCCTTAACATAAGCTCCCCCTTGAGTTATGCTCGTGAAATACTTGTTCGTTATGAAGTGAGATCCTTGTGGTATTGATGATGGTCAGCGGCAACTCGATCATCTGCATCACTTGAGTGCCTTCACGTCGTGTCTTCATTCCGAGGCTTTGTCATCGACCATGTTCTCCTTGCCTTTAGAATCTGCACATGCAAGAAATCTAAACGCGTAATGAGAACAACTGCTTGGAATATCATAAGCAAGCGACACACATGTGACCATTGTTCAATCAAACACCGTCCGACAGTTTGAAAGTTTAATAAATTTATCAATTTCGGTTTTAACTTTCAACTCTTTGCAAATTTCGACCGTTTATGAAGATTTAGTCGTTTTCGGTTTTCGTTCAGGTTTCAGGTAACGAAGACTCGAGTTCCAACATCGTACGATCGAAAATAAAATAGATATAAAATCTTTTTGGCTTTTATAAATTTTATATTAAAACTCACCTAAAATCTTTTTGGAATTTTTGAATATTTCAAATGTAAAGACTGAAAGCAGTAAATAAATATTTACAGACATTCTTTTTGCGAGTTTCGAGGGTAAGAGAATCATATCAGTGTACGGTCATGTCAAAACGCTCTTGTTGTTCTTTTAGTTAACATTAAGATAAGCATCCTATAACAATTATCGGTATTGTTGTCCACTTAAGCTCAACTTATCATTTGTAATCATGGCGAGGGGATACGTTAAGGTATGATTTATACTTACCGACCGGTGTTCATCCACATCACGACACATTCCCGTATCAAGGTATGCACGAGGGTTCATCTTACCGGTGAGTATACCGATTATCATCTGTTTGACCGTATATGATGTGAGGTTCTCACTTATTTTGTTTGAAAACAAGCCCTATGTGATATAATCACTTATTGATGAGGAACTTGATTTTCGATGCATGAGGGCACAGGAGCAAGTCCGTGAACAGGTCAGTACTTTCGTACAGCAGAGAGACGAACTTGGCTCCCGGAAAGAAATTGTGATATATTATCACTTATTTTGTGGGACATGTGATTGTTTATCACTTATTGAGGTCGAATGCAATATGTACACGTATGTATAGTATCATGGAAGATCTAGACTTGCGTCCCCGTTATTTTTCGGTAAAAGATACAACCATGATACCCAGATGATAAGCAGCATAAAGACCGAATATCTCAGAACCTCGGCAATCTATCAAACGAAATTTTGGTACCAAGACCATATGCCAATGAATGGTTCCCACCCAGTCTTCAGTCGATTAAGTTTATATCACCCTGCACACTTTAAAATGATTGTGAGCCTACCGATACATCTTATATAGAGCTGCTTATCGTTTTTCATTTTAGGTTTAAAGAGGTTAAGACAGACCACTGATGTACTATCATTTTCTCTTTTGCTCGCCAGGAAACTCATTTTTGCTTTTCTATTGTTTTTGTGTTTTTGAAATTTTTCGATGTTTTTGGATTTTTCAAATTTTTGGATTTACTCCCCCTAAAATCAACAAACTAAGATAAATTTAAAACACAAAGGTATTTACAAAAATGATTTTCCGATGTTGGTTTACTCTTGCTTGACCTTAATGCCGTTTACCAATAATAAATAGTCAAATCTTGATTTGTCAAATGCTTTGGTAAAAAGGTCGGCACGTTGGTCATCGGTGTGGACATAAGCAACATCGATTAGCCTTTTCTCAAAGCAATCACGTATGAAGTGATACTTAATGTCGATGTGCATAGTCTTTGAATGCTGCACTGGATTTCTAGTGATCTGTAATGCAGCAGAATTATCAACGTAAATAGGAGTAGTTAGGAATTCAAAACCGTAGTCACGCATTTGCTGTTGGATCCACAGGACTTGGGAGCAACAACTTGAGGCAGCAATGTATTCAGCTTCGCATGTTGATGTAGCGACGCACGTCTGCTTCTTGCACTGCCATGTGACTAGGCGATTTCCCAAAAACTGACATCCAGCCGTTGTGGATTTGCCGTCGATTTTGCATCCGCCAAAATCAGAATCACTGAATGCGATCAAGTCAAAGTTATTATCCCTAGGGTACCATAGACCGGTGTCAGGGCAACCCTTCAAATAACGAAAAATCCTTTTTACAGCTGCAAGATGTGAGGCCTTCGGGTTGACTTGATATCTGGCAAGCAGGCACGTTGGGTACATTATATCTGGTCTTGATGCTGTGAGGTACATAAGAGATCCGATCATCGCGCGGTACTGTGAGGGGCTAACATCTTGACCCTTCAAGTCTGGAGTAATTCCGTGATTTTGCGGCAATGGGGTACCGATGGGCGTTGCATCAGACATCTGGAACCGGCTCAAGATGTCACCAACATATTTAGTCTGATGGATGAATATCCCAGACTCAGTTTGTTGTACTTGTAGGCCCAAAAAGAAAGTCATTTCCCCCATAGCACTCATCTCGAATTTATCCTGCATAATGCGCTCGAAATTCCTACACAAAACATCATTAGTAGAACCAAAAATAATATCATCAACGTATACCTGTACCAGTAGAAGATCTCCATCTTGTTCTTTGACGAAAAGAGTACAATCGATAAGACCTCTGCGAAATCCATTCTCCAGCAGATAATTTGATAAGGTTGCGTACCAAGCTCGCGGTGCTTGATGAAGACCATAGAGAGCTTTGTTGAGCAACCAAACCCGATCGGGATGGATAGGATCTTCAAAACCTGGAGGCTGTTCGACGTACACCTCTTCTTCCACCACACCATGTAAGAATGCACTTTTCACGTCCATCTGGTATACCTTGAAACCTTTGAATGAGGCATAAGCCAGAAAAATCCGAATTGCTTCTAGACGTGCAACAGGTGCATAAACTTCGTTGTAGTCGATCCCTTCTATCTGACGAAAACCTTGAACGACTAGCCTTGCTTTGTTGCGAATAACGATTCCACGGTCATCCTTTTTGCATTTAAACACCCAACGGGTACCAATCTTCTTGTAGCCAGCCGGTTTCTCTACGAGTTTCCAGACACCAAGCTTCTGGAATTGTTGCAGTTCTTCCTGCATTGCTTCAACCCATGAGCTATCTTTCAATGCTTCTTTCCAAGTTCTTGGCTCTTCCTGTGAGACATAACACGCGAAAGACCAATCATTTTGTTGCCCGGATTCTCGGATAGCTGAATACAAGCCTGCATTGTTGTTGTTTCGCAACATGTTTCTTGTTTGAACGCCACTTTGCACATTTCCGATGATGTTTTGTTGAGGATGGGTATTGTGAATCCTTGTCTCTGGATTATCATGAACTGGAATGTTTGTACCCAAATTGTTGAGATTGAGATCATTGAGATCAACAACCAATTCAATGCCAGGAATTGCCGAAGAGGATGATGCAGTAGCTTCAGCTGTTCCAGGGACGCCCACTAGAGGAGTACCCTCTGAAGTACCATGAACTGCTGTAATTCGAACTTCTTGATCTGCATCTAGGAATTCATCATCCTCTGAAGATTCGTTCAATTCGGTAGCATCGTGAAAATCCTCATTGTCGAGAGCATTATTGTTCACCGAAGATGGTTCTTGATTGACGATAATTGGACGAACCAACGGTGAATCTGTTGCATTGTCACTCTCGAAAAACATCCTTGCAGCTTCATTTTCTTCAACTGCTTTAACATTGATCGAATTGAAAAAGTCATCGTACTCAAACATCCAAGGCTGACCAGGATTTTTGACTGGTAACGTGTGCCTTTGTACTCTGACTTCAGACCATTCCTCGACCCTTTTTGTCTCTAGATTCCAGACTCTTAAGTTCGGGGTGGAATACCCAAGAAAGTATCCATCAATAGCTCTTGCCCCAAACTTTCCATTTGGATCGATTATAGTGCATGGAGCTCCAAACGGTTCAAGGTATGACAAATCTGGTTTCCGTTTGTTAATAAACTCAAAGCAGGTCTTGTTGTGCCTTTTGACTGTAAGGACTCGGTTCAACGTATAACATGCAGAGGACACAGCTTCAGTCCAGAATGGAATGGGCAACTGTGATTCTACCAACATAGTCCTAGCAGTCTCGATCAATGTGCGGTTTTTACGTTCAGCGACGCCATTCTGTTGAGGAGTATAAGCTGCACTAAATTCGTGAAGAATACCTTTTGAAGTGCAAAACTCCGCCATGGCATGATTTTTGAGTTCCGTACCATTGTCGCTACGTATCCGCCTAACCTTCAACTTATATAGATTCTCAATCTGAGTGATCAAGTTTTTGATAATACCGAAGGTTTCACTCTTATGTGCCATGAACGCCACCCAAGAAAATCTTGAATAATCATCAGTTATCACGAGGCAATATTGATCATTCCTGATGCTTTTGTGTTTGACAGGACCGAACAAATCCATGTGCAAACGTTCAAGAGGAACAGCCACCGTGTTGACTTTCTTTGTAGGATGTCGCTTCTTCGTTTGTTTTCCTTTCTGGCACGAGACACAGATGTCTTGAAGATGGAAGTTCTTAAGAGGAACACCATTCACTAATTCATTTGACACCAAATGATTCATTTTGCGTAAGTGAATGTGACCCATTCGTCTGTGCCAAGAGATTGAGTCTTTTTCTGTGGCTTTGGAAACGAAACAAGTTGCTTGTGCAGACGTAGTAATAGCTTGGCTCATATCAAGGACATACAGATCATTTATCCTCGGAGCCGACAAGAGAATCCATTCTTTTGGAATTTTGAAGCCGGGTTTCAGCACATAACATCCATTTGCATCAAAGTGTACTGAGAACTGCTTATCACAAATTTGAGAAACGCTAAGAAGATTGTGATCAAGTTGTTGTACGAAGTTGATCTTGTCAAAGCTAACAGCCCCGTTGGAAATCATTCCTTCACCCGTAATATATCCGCCCTTATCTCCAGCAAAAGCAACATAACCTCCTCTAATAGATTTGACGTCGTAGAGAAGCTTCATGTCGCCTGTCATGTGCCTGGATGCCCCACTATCAACAATCCAATGACTACTGATAGTTCCTCCTGGAACACCCTGCACATGAACTCACACAGTTAGTTGGAGATGGGAACCCAAGCCATTGTGGTCTTGGGTCTTCCATTTTCATCAATCACAATAACCTCTATTCTTTGATGATTCGAGAATTGAGATGGTCCCCCTGAATCCTTAACCGTTTTTGGTTTCCAGGTCTGTTTTGTTATACCATTGTTATTCTTTAAAACCTTAACTTCATGTTTGTCTGAAGTTTTTAAATTGTTTGGTTTGACAGAAACAGATGGTTTGTTAACCACATCGGTTTTAATTGCCTTTTCAATTTTCTTGACCTGTTGGCGTTTCTGTTTCTTTTCCCTTACTTTTACAAGGCGGGGATCTTGTTTTGATGAAACAGATCGCTTACGGTCAGTTTTGTCACGGGGATCATCTTCTTTGGCTTTCAATTTATGAAGATACGGGCAATTTCGAATGATATGCCCAATTGTACCACATTCAAAACATGATCTTCGTTCAACAAACCCCGAAGTATCATGTGGTCGTCTTGCCGATGATGAACTTTGTGATCCCGAGGTACTAGGTTTTGAACTATTTGGTTCATTCCTTTTCATCACAGTTGCTTTCTTGACAAAATCTAAGTTAGATTGATTTTCAAACGTAGCAATTTTGTCCGTTCCCTTAGATTTCACAAAGTTCACATTCTTCTTCTTCTTCTGATTCGGCTTCTTTTGAGTTGGAGTTCAGTGCCTTTCCTTTGGGTTTGGTATGATTTTGCTGTTTTTGCACTGTTGGTAATTTTTGATTGCCAAATTGTTTTCGAACTTCGGCCTTTGGGATAGGAGGGCACTGTGTTACAGTAACATGTGATCCTGTCTTTTCCAAAAACTTACTTGTCGAATTTTCAAAGACGTTACTGATTAAAGATGGATTAACATTTTTAACAGGAAAATCTTTGTCTGAATAAATTTTATCATCACCAACAAGAGTGTACAACAAATCCACACTCTCCGACTCTTTTGCAGGCACAGGCTCGATTGCAACAGTCTTAGCAGGTTTTGCAGGAGGATCACACAGAATATGATTCTCAAGAGGTATGTCCTCTTCTTTTATCACTGCATCAGACTTTGCTGAATCAGTATCATCAGACTCATCATCAGAAGAATCAGAATCCTCACTGTATATCACAACTGGAGGAGCCTGATTCGGTTCAGCAGAGGACACAAATGTATCTGCTGACACATCTGAATCTGATGATACTTCTTTCTTGTATCCGAGACCTGCTGCAAATTCCTTAACATCAAGAGGAACAGATGGTTCAAAGAAAGTTCTGTTTTCCTCGTCAGGCATGGCATCATAATTGTTTCTCACGGGTGGTGGACATTTCTTGTAGCCTATGCATGTGACATCCCGTTTCTCTTTCTGTACATCAATGATGTGATCCAACACATAGCTAGAACTCAAATAACTGTCTAACTTGAGTCGGATCGCCTCACTTTCAGTTTTAACACAAGCCATTTCTTTTTGCATTACCTCAAGACGAGTTATATACAAATTAATGTCAGTTTGTTTTCTGGAAACCATTTTAGTTAATTCGGTTTTATCTTTCTTTAATTTTTCAATTACCGATTTAAACTCCTTTTCATGGTTTTCATAAAACATGTTGGCTTCAGTGCACTTAGAAAGGTCCACGGTTAATTTCTGATTGTGGATAAATGTCACATCATATTTCTCCTACAAAGCCTCGTGTTTGCTTTGCAATTCACACCACCTTTCATTTAATGAAACATGTTTGTCTTGCAAGTCAAACAAACTAGCTTGTACAGCATCATGTTTGCCTTGCAACTCAGACATGTTTGCTTCCAAATCAGCACATTTAACAATTAAGCTATCACAGTTATCACAGCTAACAGAAGTGGGTTCGTCGACACATACCTGACTTGAAGAACTGTCGACATTCGCCATAAAGGCTGAATGGAGAGAAGACAAAGAATAAGCAGCTTGATCCACCAGAATAGATCTTCTTTCAATTCCTGCTGCAGCTTCATCCAATAGCTCATCAATATTTGCATCGACTGACGCACTTGATGTGTCATCTTCCTGATCATTCCCTGAACCTGAGGACTCTTCATCCGAACTTCCACTGTAACCTGAGCTGTTGTCATCTTCAGAAGATTCATCACCATTGGTGGAAGATTCTCCACCACTCGCGTGATTTAGATCTTTGACAATCTCAGCAAAACACGCTGTTCCATCCGGAGCATCATTTCCCAACTGGATTGACCAATCACAGCCTTCATCTACTTGAACCACAAGTGCCTGGTTGGCATTTGATGGTCCTGCTTGAGTCTGGTTGTTGACAGGCACCAACGTACGAACATTGTTTCTGTTCTGGTTCTGCTGGTTGCCTTGACCTCTAAATGGATTCTGGTTTCCATGTTGAGATGGCCTCGTACATTCACGCTTGAAATGACCACGTTCCCCACAATTGAAGCATCTAACAGCCTGCTTATCAAACCCATACTTGGTGTCTTTCTTACTTTCCAAGCTGGTTCTGCCCGTTCTTTCCATGAAATCCTTTGCTCGCCTAACAGCACTGGCAAAGGCCCACTTGATGTCCATCATTTCCATCTCCTCCTTATCTATCTGCTGATAGTCTTCTTGTGTCAGATTAATGTTGCCAATCTGACCTTCTACCAATCCACAGTATGCGCTCACCAAAGTGTTTAGCAGCTCCATGTGTTCCTTTGCTACTTCCACACTGACTTTAGAAAAGCTTGAGGTGTCGAGCCGTACTGTATTTGGCTTTGATTGTTGACCAGCAGATGATGTGCTTCCATAACATGCTTGCGCTTGCTGTTGAGGAGGAGGAAGTGGATTCCCATACATGTCTGTTGTAGGTCCGGTAGATTGAGCAGGTAATGGATTTCCGAACATATCAGTTGCTCTGATAGTTTGTTGGCTTTGCTGTTGTGGTGCTGGTTGAGAAGCTGGTTCAAGCGGATTCCCAAACATGTCTGTCTTTGGAGGGACTGGAACTTGGAAGGTATTGCCAAACATGTCAGTGTGAGAAACAAACGCTGTTTGAAGTGGAGCATGTGAAGAAGGCTTTGTAGAAGTGCTAGAAGTTCCATAATACATTTCTGGATTTTGTGGCACTGGAACTCTTTTTGCCTTAAGAGTTTCTTCCTGATTCTTGTTTTCCAGGATTTGAACAAAGTCATTGTAGCTTGTCGTAGCTAGAGTGCCATTGTACTTCATGATTTCCAAGAAAGTATTCCATTGAGGTGGCAACGCATCTGCAAACTTTTTCACAATCTCTGCTTGAGGTGTAACGACCTCAAAATTTGACAATTCAGTCAGCAAATGATTAAATCGACTTGCCAAATCTCCTAAAGATTCATTCTCCATACAAGAAAAACCATCAAACTCTTTCTTCAGAAGTTCTTTTCTCAGCTGACGTGTCGCTTCATTTCCTACGCCCCTTGTCTTCAATGCATCCCACAACCTCTTTGTCGTCTTGTAACTGACAAATTGATGATAAATCTCTTTACTTAATGCCTGAGTGAGAATAGCATAAGCCTTCTTTTCCAGATCATAGACTTTCTTCTGATCTTCTGTAAGATCCGCAAACGTAGCAGCAGACGATGCGGCAACCTCTATTGTTTGATCGAAATCTGTGATGAACCGCAACCACAACTCTGTATTCTGACCAAGAACGTATGTATGAAATCTGTCAATCCATCCTGGATATTCATATAAGTGCATCAACTTCGGAGGCCGATTCAAACTTCCCGTTTCACTCTCGCTTAAGAGAATGCTTTGAATACTAGGAGTTTGATTTGATACGAAAGACCATTGACCAGTATTAGCTTGAGAAGACACCGGTGCGGAAGACGGAGTACCAAAATACATATCAGAATTTACCGCCGGCCTATTCCATCTTGGATTCATTTTTGATCAAGAATAATAATATTGCACCAGCCGAAGGATCTTAGATCGAAAGACGAATCTTAAAAAACACAAACTTGTTAAGCACAAACAAACTGGGATCGAAGGATCAACAGTTGTTCGAAGGATCAACAGTAACCGAAAGATCACTGTTGAGTTTCGAACAAAGATTTCGAAAGACTCTCCAATCGAAGGATCCTTGTCTTTCGAAAAAGAACAGTAGACCGAAAGGTGTATGTTTCGAAAAGATTCCCTGAATCGAAGGACAAGTCACAGACTTCGAAGGATGCCCGAAAGATGATAATCTGTCGAACCTCCCTTAATCGAAAGATGATCTTTCGACTTCGAAGGATATCCTTCGATCGATTCTGACACAGTTGACGTGAGAACTGACAGGTTGGTGAAAAGTTGATGGGTTGGTGAAAACTTTCGGCAGAAGGCAGAAGGTATGGTCAGACCATATCTTCTGCATGAAGAACAGGTTTTGAATAATAAAATATACCCAAAAATCGAAGGTTCTAACCCAGAAACCGGTACCGGAGTAGCCGGAATTTTGGCCGGAAATTACCAAAACACTTAAAAACAGATTTTAAGTTACCCAAACCGATCCTAAACACACCCGACAAGTTTAGAAAACGTTTTTATGACAAGAAATGCAAGAAAATCAGTAAAAACGAATGCTAAACCAAGAGAGTTTTTGTCCAAAAACACTCCAAAGCTTGTATAAAACCCGGTTTTTAACAAGGAAAAGAGCCACGGCTCTGATACCACTTGTAGGTCCCTCTCGGAGGTTGAGGATGAACCTATTCCTTGCTATATCTAACACACTAGCGAGTGCGGAATCCAAGCTAGCATGCAAACCGGGAGTAGAACAAGCACAAACACAAGACACACAATATCACCGATTAACACCACTTGTATTAAAAGTATGAAAGGTTCCGGTTACAAGCACAAGGTTTACAAATGTGTTTTGCAAACTCTCTCTAACTTTCATGTGTGTGTGTTCCGAACAGAATGCTCTCAGTTCTCTCAATGAAGTGCCTCAAGTGTCTAAACTGAAATGAACACAACACATGGGTATTTATACCCGAACACAGCAGGTCTGGTCGAAGGATCAGGATTACTGATCGAAACATCATCTTTCGATCATACAGCCATCGAAGGATCAACATGTACCTCGAAGGATGAGATCTTTCGAGGTCCATCCATCGAAGGCTATCTTTCGAGCACATCGAAGGATCTAAGCAATCCTTCGATGTTCTATCCTTCGATCCAGACAACTTACAAACATTTTCTAACTGTTTGACCAAGTCAAACCGGAGGGTGGTTGACTTAGTCAAACTTACAGGACTAACGAAGACATCGTTTTATATCGTTACAAAATACAGACAAAGTACAGACACAAGTGCACCAACAGTTTTGGAAAGTCTTGGAAACATGAAGAATCTAAGATGCCTTATTGTAGATGGTCATATATACGATTGTGATGACTTTGTGGATATTGATGAAGTTGGTCAATACTTTCCAAATGCATTACGATACTTGAATTGGCAATATTACCCTCATGGGTGTTTACCCAAAACCTTTCAAGCAAATAATCTTGTTGAGCTTCACATGCCTAACAGCAGAATCGAACAACTTTGGGTGGGGGGAAAGGTAGGATAATTGATTAATAATTTTTTATTTATTTATTGATCAGTTATTAGTATATTACATTCTTTTTGGTGTGATATTAGGTTCTTAAGAAGCTCAAATCCATTACACTCTCCTGCTCAAAGTTGAAGACTCTTGACCTTGGGTTGACTCCGAATCTTGTGAGGTTAGATCTTTCATTTTGTGATGATTTGGTAGAACTTCATGTGCCAGTTGGATGTTTAAAAAGGCTTACGTACCTAAACCTCCAGCAATGTAACCAGTTGAAATCTGTTTCGTTGATCAAGGAATTGGAATCACTTGAGTTTCTTAATGTAAGTGGCTTACATCTAAAGGAGTTCGAGGATATAATCATGTGTCACTCCAACAGTAATATGCAAGAGCTTCCTTTTGATGGCAATGATATAGAAAACCTGCCTTCATCAATTGGAAATCTACATAAACTTGTTATGCTATCCTTCAATAGATGCGACAAACTCAAAAGTCTTCCAGGAAGCATCTGTAGTTTACATTATTTAAGAGTTCTTTCTCTTGTAGATTGTGGCATAGAGGAATTTGTTGGTGCACTTGTGTCTGTACTTTGTCTGTATTTTGTGATGATATAAAACGATGTCTTTTGTTAGTCTTGTAAGTTTGACCAAGTCAACCATCCTCCTGGTTTGACTTGGCCAAACAGTTAGAACATAGTGTAATATGTCTGTGTCGAAGGATGAGTCATCGAAGGTTTGTTTAGATACTTCGATGAGCTCGAAAGATAAGCCTTCGATGGATGATTGATGGACCTCTAAGGATATCATCCTTCGAGGTGTATATGTGGATCCTTCGATAGGTTTCAGATCGATAGATGATCCTTCGATCAGGCTATCTGATCCTTCGACCAGACGAGCTGTGATGGATATATATACTCATGTAACGTGTTCACTTCATTGTGTGTGAGATGTGAGTGAACTTAGTCTTGTAGAGAGCGTATTTTCAGTTGGGTCAAGGGCTGTAACCGTGTCCACTGAAATACAAGAGAAAACTTTGATATCTCGTGTGTCTACTTTTCTCTTTGTAGCTTGTGTTCTTATATAAACTACCGGTTTGCATTCTAGCTTGGATTCTGCACTTGCTAGTGTGTTGAACATAACAAGGATAAGGTTTGACCTCATCCTCCGAGGGACCTACAAGTGGTATCAGAGCCGTGGCTCTTTTCCTTGTTAAAAACCGAGTTTATACAAGACTTTGGAGTGTTTGGACAAAAACTCACAAGGTTTAGCACCCGTTTTTAGTGTTTTTCTCATTTCTTGTCGTAAAAACGTGTTCTAAACTAACCGGGTGTGTTAAAGGACGGTTTGGGTAACTTAAAAACTTGTTTTTAAGAAGTTTGGTAATTTCCGGCCAAATTCCGGCTTACTCCGGTGACCGGTTTTCTGGATAAGAACAGTCCTTTTAAGTAATATTTTATTGGTCAAATCTTGGTTTGGTAAAAAGTATGGTCTGAGCATACCTTCTGCCGAAAGCTTTCTACCAACCAATCACCTATTCACCAACCTGTCACTTTCGTCAACTGTGTCAGTACAGATCGAAGGATATCCTTCGAAGTCGAAAGATCATCTTTCGATCAAAGGAAGTTCGATAGATAATCATCCTTCGAACATCCTTCGAAGTCTGTGACTTATCCTTCGATCCAAGGAATCTTTTCGAAGGATCATCTTTCGATCAAAAATGAATCCGATTTGGGGTACTCCGGTAAATACAGAGATGTATTATGGTACTCCGTCTCCGGATAGCGGAAAGTATAGAAACACGAGTTTGTCTCCTTCGTGGGCCGAATCTCCCGCACCGGTATCTTCTCAAGCTAATGCAATTTCTACCGGTCAATGGGCATTCGTATCAAATCAAACTCCAAGTATTCAAAGCATTCTCTTAAGCGAGAGCGAAACCGGAAGTTTGAATCGGCCTCCAAAGTTGATGCACTTATACGAATATCCAGGATGGATTGACAGATTTCATACATACGTCCTTGGTCAAAATACAGAATTGTGGTTGCGTTTCAACACAGATTTCGATCAAACAATAGAGGTTGCCGCATCATCTGCTGCTACATTTGCAGATCTTACGGAAGATCAGAAGAAGGTCTATGATTTGGAAAAGAAGGCATATGCCATTCTTACTCAGGCGTTAAGTAAAGATATTTATCATCAATTTGTCAGTTTCAAGACAACGAAGAAGTTGTGGGACGCATTGAAGACAAGGGGCGTAGGAAATGAAGCGACACATCAATTGAGACGCGACCTGCTAAAGAAAGAGTTTGATGGTTTTACTTGTATGGAGAATGAATCTTTAGGAGATTTGACAAGTCGATTTAATCATTTGTTGACTGAATTGGGAAATTTTGGGTTTGTTACAACTTCAGCAGAGGTTGTGAAAAAGTTTGCAGATGCGTTGCCACCTCAATGGAATAATTTCTTGGAAATCATGAAGTACAATGGTACTTTGGCTACAACAAACATCAATGACTTTGTTCAACTACTGGAAAATAAGAATCAGGAAGAAACTATCAAGGCGAAAAGAGTTCTAGTACCTCAGAATCCTGAGATGTATTATGGAACACCCAGCACTCCTGCAAAAGCTATCACCCATGCTCCGATTCAGACGGCGTTTGTGTCTAGCACCGATATGTATGGCAATCCAATCCAAGTTCCGGTCAAGCCGCCTCCAACAACAGACATGTATGGAAATCCGCTTCAATCAGTTCCTCAACCAGTGCCACAACAGCAAAGCCAACAACCTATCAGAGCAACTGATATGTTCGGAAATCCATTACCTGTTCGATCTACTGGACCAACTGATCTATATGGGAATCCACTTCCTCCTCAACAGCAAGCGTGTTATGGAAGCACATCATCTGCTGGTCAGCAATCAAAGCCAAATACAGTACGGCTCGACACCTCAAGCTTTTCTAAAGTCAGTGTGGAAGTAGCAAAGGAACACATGGAGCTGCTAAACACTTTGGTGAGCGCATACTGTGGATTAGTGGAAGGTCAGATTGGTAACATTAATCTGACACAAGAAGAGTATCAGCAGATCGATAAAGAGGAGATGGAGATGATGGACATCAAGTGGGCCTTTGCCAGTGCTGTTAGGCGAGCAAAGGATTTCATGGAAAGAACTGGCAGAACCAGCTTGGAAAGCAAGAAAGACACCAAGTATGGGTTTGATAAGCAGGCTGTTAAGTGCTTCAATTGTGGTGAACGTGGTCATTTCAAACGTGAATGTACGAGGCCATCTCAACATGGAAACCAAAATCCTTTCAGAGGTCAAGGCAACAGGGCAAATCAGAACCAAGTAAGGAACAATGAGCGCACATTGGTGCCTGTCAACAACCAGAGTCAAGCAGGACCATCTAATGCCAACCAGGCACTTGTGGTTCAAGTAGATGAAGGTTGTGATTGGTCAATTCAGCTGAGTGGTGATGCTCCAGATGGAACAGCATGTTTTGCTGAAGTGGTTAAGGATTTAAATCACGCCAGTGGTGGAGAATCTTCCACCAATGGTGATGAATCTTCTGAAGATGAAGACAGCTCCGGTTATAGTGGAAGCTCAGATGAAGAATCCTCCACTTCAGGTAATGATCATGTGGATGAGACATCAAGTGCGTCAGTTGATGCAGATATTGATGAGCTTTTGGAAGAAGCTACAGCAGGAATTGAAAGAAGATCTATTTTGGTGGATCAAGCTGCTTATTCTTCGTCTTCTCTCCATTCAGCCTTTATGGCTAATGTCGACAGTTCATCAAGTCAGGTATGTGTCGATGAACCCACTTCTGTTAGTTGTGATAATTGTGACATATTGAGTATTAAATGTGCTGATTTAGAGACAAGCATGTCTGAGTTGCAAGGCAAACATGATGCTTTACAAGCTAGTTTGTTTGACTTGCAAGACAAACATGTTTCATTGAATGATAAGTGGTGTGAATTGCAAAGAAAACACGAGGCTTTGCAAGAGAAATATGATGTGACATTCATTCACAATCAGAAATTGACCGTTGATCTTTCGAAGTGCACTGAAGCCAACATGTTTTATGAAAACCATGAAAAGGAGTTTAAATCGGTAATTGAAAAATTAAAGAAAGATAAAACCGAGTTAACTAAAATGGTTTCCAGAAAACAAACTGACATTAATTTGTATATAACTCGTCTTGAGGTAATGCAAAAGCAAATGGCTTGTGTGAAAACTGAAAGTGAGGCGATCCAACTTAAGCTAGACAGTTATTTGAGCTCTAGCTATGTGTTGGATCACATCATTGACGTACAGAAAGAGAAACGGGATGTCACATGCATTGGATACAAGAAATGTCCACCACCTGTGAGACACAATTATGATGCCATGCCTGACGAGGAGGATAGAACTTTCTTTGAACCATCTGTTCCTCTAGATGTTAATGAATTTGCAACAGGACTCGGATACAAGAAAGAAGTATCATCAGATTTGGATGTGTCTGCAGATACATGTGTGTCTTCTGCTGAACAGAATCAGGATCCTCCAGTTGTTGATGAGGATGCTGATTCTTCTGATGATGAATCTGATGATACTGATTCAGCAAAGTCTGATGCAGTGAAAAAAAAAGAGGACATACCTCTTGAGAATCATATTCTGTGTGATCCTCCTGCAAAACCCGCTAAGACTGTTGCAATCGAGTCCTTGTCTGCACAAGAGTCGGAGAGTGTGGATTTGTTGTACACTCTTGTTGGTGATGACAAAATTTATTCTGACAAATATTTTCCGATTAAGAATGTAAATCAATCCCTAATCAGTAAAGTTTTTGAAAATTCGACAAGTAAATTTCTGGGTAAGAAAGGATCACACGTTGTGGTAACACAGTGCCCTCCTATCCCAAAGGCTGAAGTAAGAAAACAATTTGGCAATCAGAAATTACCAACAGAGAAAAGGCAGCAAAATCATAACAAACAAAAAGGAAAATTGCCGGCTCAAAGTCAAAAGAAGCCAAATCAAAAGAAGAACAAGAATGTGAACTTTGTGAAATCTAAGGGAACGGACAAAATTGAAACGTTTGAAAATCAATCTAACTTAGATTTTGTCAAGAAAGCAACAGTGATGAAAAGGAACGAACCAAATAGTTCAAAACCTAGTACCTCGGGATCACAAAGTTCATCATCGGCAAGACGATCACATGATACTTCGGGGTTTGTTGAACGAAGATCATGTTTTGAATGTGGTGAAATTGGACATATAATTCGAAACTGTCCGTATCTTCATAAGTTGAAAGCAAAGGATGATGATCCCCGTGAACGCAATCACCAAAAGCGATCTGTTTCTGCAAAACAAGATCCCCGACTTGTAAGAGAAAGGGAAAAGAAACAGAAACGCCAACAAGTCAAGGTGATTGAAAAGGCACTTAAAACTGATGTGGTTCGAAAACAATCTGTTTCAATTAAGCCAGAAAACTCAAAATTTTCAAAAATTTCAAACAATCAAACTGGTAAAACTCAACAGACATGGAAACCTAAATTGACCACAAGTTCAGAGGGACCATCACAATTTATGAATCATCAAAGAATAGAAGTTATTGTTGTTGATGAAAATGGAAGACCCAAGACCACAATGGCTTGGGTCCCCATCTCCAACTAATCAAGTGAGTTCATGTGCAGGGTGTTCCAGGAGGAACTATCAGTAGTCATTGGATTGTTGATAGTGGGGCATCCAGGCACATGACAGGCGACATGAAGCTTCTCTACGACGTTAAATCTATTAGAGGAGGTTATGTTGCTTTTGCTGGAGATAAAGGCGGATATATTACGGGTGAAGGAATGATTTCCAACGGGGTTGTTAGCTTTGATAAGATCAACTTTGTACAACAACTTGATCACAATCTTCTCAGCGTTTCACAAATCTGTGATAAGCAGTTCTCAGTACACTTTGATGCAAATGGATGTTATGTGCTAAAACCCGGCTTCAAAATTCCAAAAGAGTGGATTCTCTTGTCGGCTCCAAGGATAAATGATCTGTATGTCCTTGATATGAGCCAAGCTATCACAACGTCTGCACAAGCAACTTGTTTCGTTTCCAAAGCCACAGAAAAAGACTCAATCTCTTGGCACAGACGAATGGGTCACATTCACTTACGCAAAATGAATCATTTGGTGTCAAATGAATTAGTGAATGGTGTTCCTCTTAAGAACTTCCATCTTCAAGACGTCTGTGTCTCGTGCCAGAAAGGAAAACAAACGAAGAAGCGACACCCTACAAAGAAAATCAACACGGTGGTTGTTCCTCTTGAACGTTTGCACATGGATTTGTTCGGTCCTGTCAAGCACAAAAATATTAGGAATGATCAATACTGCCTTGTGATAACTGATGATTATTCAAGATTTTCTTGGGTGGCGTTCATGGCACATAAGAGTGAAACCTTCGGTATTATCAAAAACTTGATCATTCAGATTGAGAATCTATATAAGTTGAAGGTTAGGCGGATACGTAGCGACAATGGTACTGAATTCAAAAATCATGCCATGGCGGAGTTTTGCACTTCAAAAGGTATTCTTCACGAATTTAGTGCAGCTTATACTCCTCAACAGAATGGCGTCGCTGAACGTAAGAACCGCACATTGATCGAGACTGCTAGGACTATGTTGGTAGAGTCACAATTGCCAATTCCATTCTGGACTGAAGTTGTGGCCTCTGCATGTTATACGTTGAACCGAGTCCTTACAGTCAAAAGGCACAACAAGACCTGCTTTGAGCTTCTTCACAAACGGAAACCAGATTTGTCATATCTTGAATCGTTTGGAGCTCCGTGCACAATAATCGATCCTAATGGAAAGTTTGGGGCAAAAGCAATTGAGGGATACTTTCTTGGGTATGCCACCCCGAACTTAAGAGTCTGGAATCTAGAGACTAAAAGGGTCGAGGAATGGTCTGAAGTCAGAGTACAAAGGCACACTTTACCAGTCAAATGTCCTGGTCAGCCTTGGATGTTTGAGTACGATGACTTTTTCAATTCGATCAATGTTGAAGCAGTTGAAGAAAATGTTGTGGCAAGGATGTTTTTCGAGAGTGACAATGCAACAGATTCACCGTTGGTTCGTCCCATTATTGTCAATCAAGAACCATCTTCAGTGAACAATAATGCTCTCGACAATGAGGATTTTCACGATGCTACCGAATTGAACGAATCTTCAGAGGATGATGAATTTCTAGATGCAGATCAAGATGCTCCAACAACAGCAGTTCATGGTACTTCAGAGGGTACACCTCCAGTGGACGCCCCTAGAACAGCTGAAGCTACTGCATCATCCTCTTCGTCAATTCCGGGCATTGAATTGGTTGTTGATCTCAATCTCAACAATTTGGGTACAAACATTCCAGTTCAAGATAATCCAGAAACAAGGATTCACAATACCCATCCTCAACAAAACATCATCGGAAATGTACAAGGTGGCGTTCAAACAAGAAACATGTTGCGAAACAACAACAATGCAGGCTTGTACGCGGCGATTAGAGAATCTGGTCAACAAAACGATTGGTCTTTCACGTGTTATGTCTCACAGGAAGAGCCAAGAACTTGGAAAGAAGCTTTGAAAGATAACTCTTGGGTTGAAGCAATGCAGGAAGAACTGCAACAATTCCAGAAGCTTGGTGTCTAGAAACTCGTAGAGAAACTTGCTGGTTACAAGAAGATTGGTACCCGTTGGGTGTTTAAATGCAAAAAGGATGACCGTGGAGTCGTTATTCGAAACAAAGCAAGGCTAGTCGTTCAAGGTTTTCGTCAGATAGAAGGGATCGACTACAACGAAGTGTATGCACCTGTTGCACGTCTAGAAGCAATTCGGATCTTTCTGGCTTATGCCTCATTCAAAGGTTTCAAGGTATACCAGATGGACGTGAAAAGTGCATTCTTACATGGTGTGGTGGAAGAAGAGGTGTACGTCGAACAGCCTCCAGGTTTTGAAGATCCTATCCATCCCGATCGGGTTTGGTTGCTCAACAAAGCTCTCTATGGTCTACATCAAGCACCGCGAGCTTGGTACGCAACCTTATCTAATTATCTGCTCGAGAATGGATTTCGCAGAGGTCTTATCGATTGCACTCTATTCATCAAAGAACAAGATGGAGATCTTCTACTGGTTCAGGTATACGTTGATGATATTATTTTTTGTTCTACTAATGATGTATTGTGTAGGAATTTCGAGCGCATCATGTAGGATAAATTCGAGATGAGTGCTATGGGGGAAATGACTTTCTTTTTGGGCCTACAAGTACAACAAACCAAGTCTGGGATATTCATCCATCAGACTAAATATTTTGGTGACATCTTGAGCCGGTTCCAGATGTCTGATGCAACGCCCATCGGTACCCCATTGCAGCAAAATCACGGAATTACTCCAGACTTGAAGGGTGAAGCTGTTAGCCCCTCATACTACCGCGCGATGATCGGATCTCTTATGTACCTCACAGCATCAAGACCAGATATAATGTACCCAACATGCCTGCTTGCCAGATATCAAGTCAACCCAAAGGCCTCACATCTTGCAGCTGTAAAAAGGATTTTTCGTTATTTGAAGGGTTACCCTGACACCGGTCTATGGTACCCTAGGGATAATAACTTTGACTTGATCGCATTCAGTGATTCTGATTTTGGCGGATGCAAAATCGACGGCAAATCCACAACGGCTGGATGTCAGTTTTTGGGAAATCGCCTAGTCACATGGCAGTGCAAGAAGCAGACGTGCGTCGCTACATCAACATGCGAAGCTGAATACATTGCTGCCTCAAGTTGTTGCTCCCAAGTCCTATGGATCCAACAACAAATGCGCAACTACGGTTTTGAATTCCTAACTACTCCTATTTACGTTGATAATTCTGCTGCCTTACAGATCACTAGAAATCCTGTGCAGCATTCAAAGACTAAGCACATCGAAATTAAGTATCACTTCATACGTGATTGCTTTGAGAAAAGGCTAATCGATGTTGCTTACGTCCACACCGATGACCAACGTGCCGACCTTTTTACCAAAGCATTTCACAAATCAAGATTTGACTATTTATTATTGGTAAACGGCATTAAGGTCAAGCAAGAGTAAAACCAACATCGGAAAATCATTTTTGTAAATACCTTTGTGTTTTAAATTTGTCTTAGTTTATTGATTTTAGGGGGAGTAAATCCAAAATTTAAATCCAAATTTGAAAATCCAAAAACATCTAAAAATTTCAAAAACACAAAAACAATAGAAAAGCAAAAATGAGTTTCTTGGCGAGAAAAAGAGAATATGATAGTACATCAGTGGTCTGTCCAAACCTCTTTAAACCTTAAATGAAAAACGATAAGCAGCTCTATATAAGATGTATCGGTAGGTTCACAATCATTTTAAAGTGTGCAGGGTGATATAAACTTAAATCCGACTGAAGACCAGGTGGGAACCATTCATTGGCATATGGTCTTAGTACCGAAATTTCGTTTGAGAGATTGCCGAGGTTCTGAGATATTCGGTCTTTATGCTGCTTATCATCTGGGTATCATGGTTGTATCTTTTACCGAAAAATAACGGGGACGCAAGTCTAGATCTTCCATGATACCATACATACGTGTACATATTGCATTCGACCTCAATAAGTGATCAACAATCACATGTCCAAACAAAATAAGTGATAATATATCACATTTATCCGGGAGTCAAGTTCGTCTCTCTGCTGTACGAAAGTACTGACCTGTTCACGGACTTGCTCCTGTGCCCTCATGCATCTGAAAATCAAGTTCCTCATCAATAAGTGATTCTATCACATAGGGCTTGTTTTCAAATCAAAATAAGTGAGAATCTCACATCATATACGGTCAAACAGATGATAATCGGTATACTCACCGGTAAGATGAACCCTCGTGCATACCTTGATACAGGAATGTGTCGTGATGTGGATGAACACCGGTCGGTAAGTATAAATCATACCTTAACGTATCCCCGCGCCATGATTACATCTGATAAGTTGAGCTTAAGTGGACAACAATACCGATAATTGTTATAGGATGCTTATCTTAATGTTAATTAATTGAACAACAAGAGCGTTTTGGCATGACCGTACACTGATATGATTCTCTTACCCTCGAAACTCGCAAAAAGAATGTCTGTAAATATTTATTTAATGCTTTCAGTTTCTGCATCTTTGTATATATTTATTTACTGCTTTCAGTCTTTAAATTTGAAATATTCAAAAATACCAAAAAGATTTTAGGTGTGTTTTAATGTAAACTTTCTAAAAGCCAAAAAGATTTTATTTCTATCTTATTTTCGATCGTACGATGTTGGATCTCGAGTCTTCGTTGCCTGAAACCTGAACGAAAACCGAATTGACTAAATCTTCATAAACGGTCGAAATTTGCAAGTTTTGAAAGTTAGAAACTAAAACTGACAAATTTATTAAACTTTCAAGTTGTCGGACGGGGTTTGATTGAAACATGGTCATACGTGTGTCATTTGTTTATGCTAACTATATTCCAAGCAGTTGTTCTCATTACGCGTTTAGATTTCTTGCATGTGCAGATTCTAAAGGCAAGGAGAACATGGTCGATGACAAGCTTCGGAATGAAGACACGATGTGAAGGCCCTCAAAAGATGAAAATGATCGAGTTGCCGCTGACCATCATCAACACCACAAGGATCTCAAGCTATAAGGATCAAGTCAGTCACGAGCATAACTCAAGGGGGAGCTTATGTTAAGGGGGAGTTTGTCGACACACTTCCTACATGAAACAGGGAGTTTGTTGATACACTTTCTACTTTTAAGACGTGAAGACTTTGAAGATCCTCCGACATTGAAGACTTGAAAGGACATCAGAGACTTGAAGACACGAAGATCGAGACAAAGCTACAGCCAAGGGGGAGTTTGTTGGTGCACTTGTGTCTGTACTTTGTCTGTATTTTGTGATGATATAAAACGATGTCTTTTGTTAGTCTTGTAAGTTTGACCAAGTCAACCATCCTCCTGGTTTGACTTGGCCAAACAGTTAGAACATAGTGTAATATGTCTGTGTCGAAGGATGAGTCATCGAAGGTTTGTTTAGATCCTTCGATGAGCTCGAAAGATAAGCCTTCGATGGATGATTGATGGACCTCGAAGGATATCATCCTTCGAGGTGTATATGTGGATCCTTCGATAGGTTTCAGATCGATAGATGATCCTTCGATCAGGCTATCTGATCCTTCGACCAGACGAGCTGTGATGGATATATATACTCATGTAATGTGTTCACTTCATTGTGTGTGAGATGTGAGTGAACTTAGTCTTGTAGAGAGCGTATTTTCAGTTGGGTCAAGGGCTGTAACCGTGTCCACTGAAATACAAGAGAAAACTTTGATATCTCGTGTGTCTACTTTTCTCTTTGTAGCTTGTGTTCTTATATAAACTACCGGTTTGCATTCTAGCTTGGATTCCGCACTTGCTAGTGTGTTGAACATAACAAGGATAAGGTTTGACCTCATCCTCCGAGGGACCTACAGAATTGCCTGAGGACATTGGCCAGTTGGAGTGTTTAGAAGTGCTAGATTTAACACGTTCAAAAATTAAACATCTCCCGGATAGCATTTGTAAGTTGAAACATCTTAATGATCTCATTCTAGATAGTTGTAAAGTTTGTAAGTTACCCGAGAATTTTGGTCAAATAGATTCATTGAATAGACTAGATCTAAGATCAACCAAGATAAGAGATGTTCCATCCAGCATCTGTAAGCTAAAACATCTCAAAGAGCTTGACCTTTCTGAATGTTCTGGACTTGAGAAACTACCAGAGAACCTAGGAGATTTAGATAGTTTGGATACACTAGTTCTAACATCAACCAAGATAAGAGATGTTCCATCCAGCATCTGTAAGCTAAAGCATCTCAAATATCTTAAACTTTCTAATTGTTCTGGACTTGAGAAACTACCAGAGAACCTAGGAGATTTAGAAAGTTTGAATAGACTAAGTGTAACATCAACCAAGATAAGAGATGTACCATCCAGCATCTGTAAGCTAAAGCATCTCAAATATCTTGACCTTTCTAATTGTTCTGGACTTGAGAAACTACCAGAGAACCTAGGAGATTTAGAAAGCTTGTATACACTAGATCTAAGATCAACCAAGATAAGAGATGTTCCATCCAGCATCTGTAAGCCAAAGCATCTCAATTATCTTGACCTTTCTAATTGTTCTGGACTTGAGAAATTACCAGAGAACCTAGGAGATTTAGAAAGTTTGTATACACTAGATCTAACATCAACCAAGATATGAGATGTTCCATCCAGCATCTGTAAATTAAAGCATCTCAATTATCTTGACCTTTCTAATTGTTCTGGACTTGAGAAATTACCAGAGAACCTAGGAGATTTAGAAAGTTTGTATACACTAGATCTAACATCAACCAAGATAAGAGATGTTCCATCCAGCATCTGTAAATTAAAGCATCTCAATTATCTTGACCTTTCTAATTGTTCTGGACTTGAGAAATTACCAGAGAACCTAGGAGATTTAGAAAGTTTGTATACACTAGATCTAACATCAACCAAGATAAGAGATGTTCCATCCAACATCTGTAAGCTAAAGCATCTCAATTATCTTCGCCTTTCTAATTGTTCTGGACTTGAGAAACTACCAGAGAACCTAGGAGATTTAGAAAGTTTGGAAGAATTACATCTAGTGGATACTCCTATAAGTCATCTTCCCGATAGCATTTCTTTGTTGAAAGGTCTTGAAATTACTGGATACGAAAGAAGGATTGATCCAGATGCAATTCTATTTTAAGAACAACAACATATTACATTTGCTCCCAAAAGGAGAAGGGCCAATACTGAAGCAACAACAAGCGATGCAGGTTTTTGTTGAAATATATAATGTTATAAACTCAGTGAATAGCATATATTCTAGTGAGAGAGGTATTTGAAATATATTTATGGTTTTGTAGGTGACAAGGTTAAAGAACGAAAGATGGAGGATGACTAATGAAACTTTGTGAAAGACTAGAGCGGGGAACAAGTGGAAGCTGGAGGGGCATATTGAAACTAGTCTTAAATCCGTGTTCAAAACATATAATCATTTACTGTTGACATTTGTGAAGATCGTTATGGTAATCAAGATCATCCGAGTTACATGTTTGGGCCTCGGGCCTGTTTATATTTATTGTTTTATGTTATTTAGTAATGGGTCAAACAATTATCTATGTATGTATTTTATTTGGGCCGTAAGCCACCTGAACGGGTCGAACGAATGTGTTATGTCCAGTCCATTAGTAGTCGGTTAATGAACAAGGAAGTTGGGCCATGAAAGTGAACCGGTGTGTCTCCAGGAAAATAACCGAATGGCGGTTATCCATGAAACGTCACCTCTCAAATTTGAATCAACGTGACTATTGGAGACATACCCTTTCATCCCTATAAAACCGCTGCCAAACTTCCTTGTCATTCGGTCAGTTAGTTTATGTATTCGAACGTGGTTACAAGTTATCAATATTCAAAGTTCTAGTTTATTCAAGTTTCATTCGGTTAGTTTGTTTTTCTGCAAATCGTTTCGTTTCAATTCATAATCATGAACTCGTGTGAATGTTGTGGATTGTTCGTTAGTGATTGTGTTTGTGGTCACAAGTCCATTCGTTCCGATTGGTCCTGGGTTTCCGATGACGATGATACCAACATTGGTATCAGAGCCAAAGGTTTAACAGGAACCGGAAGGAATTGTGATCAAGGAGAAAACCGAATCGGTGGAAACAAAGGAAAATCGGTTATGACCGATTATGGTGATGATGTGTTTGTTCGTAGTGGAGAGTGCGGCCGGGCGGCGGAAGCGGATGAGTACGCGCAGGGGAAGCCAACCATGCGGACCGGGGTATCACCAATGAAAAAGTTTCCAAAGAAAGTGTTTCAAAAGGGTTTCGTGAAGAAGTCCGGGAAGAAACCTAATGCACCAGTGGGTAGGCCAAGAAAACCGGGGGTTCGGTGTTTCAAGTGCAAGAAGTTCGGCCACATCGCGTTAATTTGCCCTAGTAAGTACATTATACTATCACCATTGCCAGTCGAGTGTGATTATATTGTGAAGGATACTTGCGGGGGTAAATGGGATTCAATCTGGGTTGTGGATCCCACGTTTAAGACGCACATGACGGGAAACCGTAATTTGTTTAAGTGTTTTAAAAGACACTTCGGGGTTGTAACGAATGAAAGCAAGAAAGATGTTTCGTTTGTTCATGGAATTGGTGAAGTAAGGGTGCCTGTGGACGGCAAGGATAAGACAATCCCGTGTGTTAGTTACGCACCAAAACTTGACAGGAATGTTCTAAGTTTGGAACAACTCCTGTTTCAAGGGATTGAGACGGTCACTATGGGTGAGAAGTGTGTTTTGAAGAAGATGTTTGGTTGTCGATCAAAGGGGTTCGACATATACGAAGACAAGTCGGAAACCGACTTGGAACAAGATTATCTTAATGCTTTCTACGATAATCTTGGGGTTGATAATGGCTACAAGAAAGAGAAAGAAGAATTTCAAGAGTGTCTGGGGGATTATTATGAACGAGAATTCGAGAAGTCGAAAAATAAAAAGAAAGTGTATGACGAACGCCCAAGCGCTAGGAAGGTTGTGTACTCGAAGAAAGCAAAAAAGGCTTTAATGATCTACATCGAAGGGGAGAAGGATAATCCACGCCAATCAAAGCAAATGCTTCGGGAACGGGCAATAACTCTCTCTCAACTCGAGGAGGACGTTGTTGAAAGGGGTTAATCATGGAAAGTTGCGTTGAACCAGGGGATCTTATCACACTACACGAAGAAATCAAGAAGCACCCAAGATTCTTCGACGCACCGTTCGAAGGAATTTTGGTTTGGTTCATCACGAATTTTCTAGGGATTGTTTGTGAGAAAGCAATGCCACCGGAGTTAATTGATGGACGTGATGTTAGCCTCATACTACTACACCGCATCGTGAAGCACAACGGTGGGTTTGATGAGATAATGGAAAAAGACAAATGGGGCGAGATATCGGTGAAGTATGGCTATGAAGCGGACGACGCTTATGAGATGAAGGTTGCATTCGTTTACTATCTAGAGTTGGTCGAATGGTATTTTGATTACATCGAGAAGGAGCGTGCAAGAGAGAAAGTTGGAATGGCCGAAAGCTCAAGCAATTGCGGATGGATCAACGATTCAAGTAATGATGACGTGGTGGTGAAGATCGAAGTCACCAACAACCGCAAGGAGTAATCGGAATCGAAGGGCTCGGATGTTCTTGCTTAAGGGGGAGAATGAAGATCGTTATGGTAATCAAGATCATCCGAGTTACATGTTTGGGCCTCGGGCCTGTTTATATTTATTGTTTTATGTTATTTAGTAATGGGTCAAACAATTATCTATGTATGTATTTTATTTGGGCCGTAAGCCACCTGAACGGGTCGAACGAATGTGTTATGTCCAGTCCATTAGTAGTCGGTTAATGAACAAGGAAGTTGGGCCATGAAAGTGAACCGGTGTGTCTCCAGGAAAATAACCGAATGGCGGTTATCCATGAAACGTCACCTCTCAAATTTGAATCAACGTGACTATTGGAGACATACCCTTTCATCCCTATAAAACCGCTGCCAAACTTCCTTGTCATTCGGTCAGTTAGTTTATGTATTCGAACGTGGTTACAAGTTATCAATATTCAAAGTTCTAGTTTATTCAAGTTTCATTCGGTTAGTTTGTTTTTCTGCAAATCGTTTCGTTTCAATTCATAATCATGAACTCGTGTGAATGTTGTGGATTGTTCGTTAGTGATTGTGTTTGTGGTCACAAGTCCATTCGTTCCGATTGGTCCTGGGTTTCCGATGACGATGATACCAACAATTTGTAGTGATTTGCAACCAGTTTTGGAAACGATTTGAAGGACGAATCATGAGACATGAATCATGAAAACAAGGTGACAGCAATTCAATACTTAAGGGGGGTTTTATGAAAATATTTATTTATCATTTCTTTCATTTCTACCTAGAGTCCATTTATCGAGTTAATTACCCGGATGGTAGCTAATTACCCGGATGGTCCCTGTGGTTTTTCATTTTTTCATCTTTAGTCCCCAACTTTTTAAAATTACACGTATTGTCCCTGTGGTTTGATCTTTTGTTACTCGGATAGTCCCCTGAGTGGATGGACGTTAGTTTACTCAGTTAAGTACATGTAAAATGACTAAAGTACCCTTAATAACACAAAATAAATTAAATAAGTATATATGTATTTCTTGGCCCCACATATTATTAAATTATAAAAAATATATTTATAAACCAACCCCACCCTCCCTCCCTCCCTTACTTCTCCGGTGAAGCCTCTCCCCACCGTCGCCGGAAAAACGAACGACCTGTTATAAAACTACAAGCTAGACAAAACTTGTTCAGCCTTGTTCCCGCCGCCATAGCATCTTGCCAAAATAGCAAGTATGTTCAACCACATCATGTATGTTTTTCCGGCGTCTCGATCTGAAGGGGTATGGTCCCAAAAAGTCGCGCAGACCATTCAGGTCGCGCGCTGGGCCATACTCTTTACTCAGCAAGCTGATCAATTTCCAGACTCGCGCGAGCCCTTCAAACAGAACCGGGCCTCACGCGAGGCCGAAACAAAGGACATCATCCATTTTCACATTTGTGTTCTGAATAAGAGCCTTCAGCCCCTAGGCTCCTGCGCGGGCTAGTTACATGCTCAACAAGGGTCGCGCGGGAGTTAGGGCGCAAGGCCACTTCAGAAGGTACACAAGGTACAAGTGGCAGAAGAAAGAGCCAATCAGCGTCCACCAGGTTGTGCTCTATCGTACTCCACGAGCGTCTGACATGCAGGAGACAATAAGTACACAAGGACGTCTACGTGGCACCAATCAGGGGGCGGCGACACCTGCCCCATGATCTCCACTTACCTGCTGATGGCAGAGGGACAACAAGGCCGACAACAGGGACACGTGGCTCCAATCACGGTGCGCCAGCACCGGAGATCTTCTAGAAGGCACTAACGGTCGATACCAGTGAGACAAGAAGAATATTCTCTGTTGTCGCCTTCCAGCGCAAGGCCCATCAGCCCATCTCTTCTTACACCTCTCCGGCTATAAATAGAGACCTTCATGCACAGGTTAATTGATTCTGCTCTCTTCACTCTCGGTTATGACCTTCTTCTTCTTCTTGCTCGGTTTCTTCTTTTCCTCATGATCTATGCCAAGGTAGTGCAACACACCTGCAAAGATGTTAGACCAGGAACTTAGCTCCCCACTTGATGAGCCTACAGACTCCTCGCTAGAAAGATAGAGAATTTATTTCCCTGCGGAAGTCATGACACGCAAGGGCCTGGGGTTGGGTAGATGCGCACCTTCGGTTGCAGTAGGAGGATTGGCAAAGGCCCCAGGAAGAGGATAAAGGAAGTGACCCTTGATGCGCTCATACCAGTACTGCTCCCCGGATTCCAGTTGACGCACCCCCATAGACCCACCAAAGGTGGGGAAAGCAGCTTTATACAGATGTGCTTCTGCAACCAATTTCGACAGTTAAAAATACAGAAAAATAATCAAGGTAGATGAGTTTTGAGTAACAACATACCTCTATCTTCGAACTTCAGGATAGGAACTTCGTTGCTAGTCTCCGGCCACTTGTCACTCATTTGTGCCGCAACTAGTACATTCTCTCCAAAGATCCGATTCGGCGTCGCAGTAAGCCTTAAATACAAATCGACATGCTTGGGGATAGCAAGCTCCTCTTTCTCGATCACATCTGGCACGCGGAAGATCATAGCGATTGGAATGACTTATTCTCTGATGAAGAAGAACTTCTTCTTCCAGTCATGGAAACTCTTCGGTGGATTCAGCAGTATCTTCTTGGCAGAACCTCGGTTACCGAAGGAATAAAAACCGATGTTCCTGATCAGCTGGTAGAACACCCGGAACTTCTCAACTGTGGGTTCGATCTCATGGCATCGACACAAGAACTCGAAGTGTCTCACCCTTACCATGCCGGGTGGACTGAGTTGGGATATATGAAAACCATAATAATGGAGTATGTATGCGATGAACTCCGTCGCCGGAAGCCGGAAATTTCCCTGAAGAAAAAAGTCTTCAAAGAGGGTAATATACCCCGGCGGTGCATTGACGGCTGTTTGCCCTAGATTGAGATATCATGCATCCCACTCCGACGGAAACTGGAAACCTCGGGTTATTTGTTCAAATAACCCTTGATCCCATCTGAGAACAGGGAGAGGACCTTCTTCATGTTGAGATTCTTCTTCAGCCATGTATGCAAGGCAAACAAGAACAAGTTGAGTATCTTTGAACTTCTGAGAAAACTTGAAGATCTGCTAGTGTTTCTTTGAAGATTTGAAGATTCAAAGAAGAATAAAGAGAAAATAGGAGGAACAGAAGAAAGGTTTGTGATCTCCTCTCTTATCTTGTCGACTATATATACCCATCGCATTTAATGCGATGGGTAAACGTGCCGGATTCACCACGCGTGTAACCAATCAGGAGCCGCCACGTAAGGCGGGATTCTCGGAGTGACGGTTACCACGCGCGCGTGGGCCTCACTCCCCTGACGGAAAGCCGAACCGTCAGTAACAACATCATCATAACCGTGTCAGCAGTCAACTCAAACGTCGCCCTCAACGACATTTGCACCAACCTGTCAGAATTCAAAATTCGAGGTTTTTCCCGCTCAAATTACTACAATCTTCATGCAGAAGTTACTCAGGACGCGCAGTATTCATAATTATTCAATGAACCTGCGCGCTTCCAACCAGAAGCAGAGAATTATCAACAGGCGGATCTGGTAAGTCGCGCCGTAGTAATTGACAAACACTTACACGCGCGCCGCTCACCAAGATTAAGCAAGCATTTCTCACAGCTAGCACTTTCTTTTTTCTAAGTCCAGAGCTCCAACCACTCACTTCACGCATGGTGCAGCACTGGACTAGGGGACTTGAAGGGGTATGGTCCCAAAAAGTCGCGCAGACCATTCAGGTCGCGGGCTGGACCATACTCCTTACTCAACAAGCTGATCAATTTCCAGACTCGCGTGAGCCCTTCAAGCAGAACTGGGCCTCGCGCGAGATCGAAACAAAGGACAGCGTCCATTTTCACACTTGTGTTCTGAATAAGAGCCTTCAGTCCCTAGGCTCCTGCGCGGCCTAGTTACGTGCTCAACAAGGGTCGCGCGGGAGTTAGGGTGCAAGGCCACTTCAGAAGGTACACAAGGTACAAGTGGCAGAAGAAAGAGCCAATCAGCGTCCACCAAGCTGTGCTCTATCGTGCTCCATGATCGTCTGACATGCAGGAGACAATAAGTACACAAGGACGTGTACGTGGCACCAATCAGGGGGCGGCGACACCTGCCCCATGATCTCCACTTACCTGCTGATGGCAGAGGGATAACAAGGCCGACAACAGGGACACGTGACTCCAATCACGGTGCGCCAGCACCGGAGATCTTCTAGAAGGCACCCATCAGCCTATCTCTTCTTACACCTCTCCGGCTATAAATAGAGACCTTCATGCACAGATTAATTGATTCTGCTCTCTTCACTCTCACTCTTAACACACACTAATTTCCTCAAAGCAGATACTTATTCTCACGCCGGAGTCTGGTTAAGAGGGAAACCCCCATATTCCTCTCTTAACGAGCTAACGGTGTTCTGTTTTGCAGGAAGATCGGATTATTACGGAGCTCAGGAAAGTTAAAGAAGATTAACCCTCATGTTTGAAACATAAACCAAACTAATTAACTCTAAAATTAGTTCAGTGTTTCTTCATTGGCGCCCACCGATTTTTGAAATCACTTTCATCTTCTTTTTTCTGAGTTTTTTCGGTTCTCTTGATCATGGCTGGTCAAGGAATCATCCCTGATTTTGGTTTTGGCACAAACTCTAACGTAGGATTGGGTGAGGACAATCCCAACTGTCACACCCCGATATTTCCACGTATTACCGGTGGGCCCGGTGGGGAGTATCATGACGTAGTTGATATTATCATAGTCAAACAACACAATTTAAATGCATAGCGGAAGCAAAAGATGAATCACATTACAAACCGAATAAATAGTAATATCAAAGTATTACAAAAGGACTGTAAAGGATCCACAGGCGGATCAAAAGATAAAAGATCATTGTTCAACAGACTTTAACATCTAGAGCTTGCAAGACTTGATTAATGATGCCAGGAGTAGCCAGCCTATTTCGTCTAGTACCTGCACTTAGCCTTTTTGGAAAATACGTCAGTTTACACTGGTAAATACAATTAACTGACTCATTTTGAAAAGAGTTTAAGAAAAATTAATTTTGAATGCACATGGCACAAAAGTTCTTTTATAACTTGGGACAATTATTTAAAATAATCTTGTATACAGTTTTACTTATTTGCCGTCCGTCAGGGCCGGTTAGAAGAGCCGGACATGATTAACTGACACGCCACAGGTATAATGCCCACAAGGTTGATTCCTTTAAGTGGATTACCAGTTTTTACATAATGCAACTGTCAGGTGTATGCCTACACCCCGTGCTTAGGTCGTGGCCATTTCTTTGAATGATGCCAAGGATATCCGGGACATGGTCATTTAACCCCCAAAGGCCATACACCAAATAATAGAGATTAAAACGAGTTATGTAAATACATTAATCACAATCCGATTTAAATGACTACACACCCGACTAAGCGGTATTATTATAATACCGTGTCCCAAGCCCGTATAGGGAAAATAAGTTAAGAGTATTTACCTGAGCAAATTATTCAATTTATCTCAACTGTATTCAATCAGCAAATGCAGATAGCTTTTACTGGGCTCCTAAATCTGGAACGAAGGTTTTTAATAACCTATTAGATTCCTAACGGGTCTTAATTAAGCCTATGCTTAGACCGGCTAGTTTTAAATGAGGATATACGGTTCAAACGCAAGATTAAGCGAAGACCGGATTAGAATGTGATTTAGACCTGACAAGTTTGTATACTTGTTTAATATGGGTAAACTAAGCACATTCTGGATTTTGAGATAAAAATTATAAGGTTTGACCCGTTTCGGTTAATTTATGCAAACTAGTTACATAAACCGCACCGAACGCGAATAATGCGTAACGGGTAACCAAATGAGTCATGAACAGGTTTCCTAAGTTAATATGCCTTAAATATGTTGTGATATCATTAGGATACCTTCCATTATGCCCAAAACGAATTTAAACTCAAATTTTGCCCCGTAGGGGTATTTCGGTCATTTTAAAGCTTACAAAAGAGATTATATATAAATCTAAGATTCAGGTCTGATATATTCAGTAAAAATACTTAATTAAATAAGTTATATCAGTATGGTATTGCACATATGTGAAATTTTCCATTTATAACCAAACTATGCACCGAAGGGCATTTTGGTAATTTCACATAAGCTTAAAAGGTCAAAATTTAGAATTTTGAGTTTAAAACTTTTGATTACTGTTAGAATATAAAAATTTACTAACAATATCAGTAGGTATTAAGTTTCATATGCCAAAAATAGTTTTAACTTATACTATGCGCTTAAAACGCGTAAAAAAGCGGTTTTAAGCGATTTCTGGGTTTTATAAGGAAAGCTGATATTTTTATTATTCCAGAAGGGTTAAAATATTTTATTTATCATATAAAATCAGTAGCAAAAGGTTTTGTATTAAAATGTTATGTAAAACTCATTTTATAGGCCAAAAGGGCAAAACCGACAATTACCGGATCAATGCTATAACCCTAAGTTATGCTTAGCCTAAAAATAAATAAAAATCTTTAAAAATCCCAAAATATTATTTTACATCAGTGGGTAAAATGTTTGCTATCAAAATTTGGGTTTAGATAGGCTATACGCTAATTATGCCGTTTAATTAATAAAAAGCTTTTCATTTACGCTAATGAGCATAACTCCTAATCTAGACCTCAAACTGATGTCAAATTTTTAGGGCAAGTTTATAAATCAGTAATAAAGGTTTCTATCCTCTCACATTTTCAAAAATCTCGTTTTAAGGTCAAAAGGGCATAATAATCAACATTTAGGCATATAACGGAAACATGGAATCGGGTAACTAAGGAACCAAGTTGTATAACCTCAGAGGGTTACACTAACCTATAACCTGGTCCTAATGGAACTTTAAGGCATGTCTAAACTAAGCTAAATCGGGTCAAAACTGAAAGTCAAAGCAAAAGCCTACTTTTGCGACTTTCGGTTCCGAACCGAGCCTATACATAGAATTGTCGGGTTGAACATGCTCAAACATGCTCTTATATTAATTACCAAGTTATTTAAATGTTAAAATATGTTCCATAACTTCTATATTATTAGTTATGAATTTACTAGTAAAAATTGACTCGTTTGACTTTTTATTAAGAAGTTTGACCCGACAATTGACTGAGTAAACCTGGTAATTAGGAGGTGCCCTTTTGAGGGTTTAACACCTACCTAATTACGGTTACGTAGCCATGTTCGTTGCGAACAATGGCTCAACCGTTTAAAAGTCAAAGCGTTTATTGAAAACGCTTGACTTTTCGGCTATAAACGCTAAATAAAACAAACTAGTCACGAAAGGACACTTACAAGGGTCCAATGGACTGAGGGAGGTTCTCAAAAAGAGTTCAAGATCCTCTTAATTCAGAGAGCATAGCAGATTTGAAGGAAAGGTGTGAAAAACAAATGAAACCCATCTCCTATATATACTTTTCGGGACCTCGTAGGATCGCGACAAGTGTCGGGGAGTTATAATCAGATGGCAACAAGTGTAAAACCACCTTTACAATCTGTGGGCAGCCCCTAGAGTCAAGATATGAGAGTATGGAAACCATTTTCAGTAAAAACCAGCAACTAAAACCAGTTCTACAGCTGTTTCTGTCCTACGCGGCCCGCGTAGATGACCTATGTGGGCTACCCGGCCCGCCTATAGCCCAGCCAAAACAGCTTCCAGAACATGCAGTTTCAGTCCCTGCACTTTGTTAAATGTCATTTCTGACTTATTTAAGGCCGGTTAACCTCGTTTCAAGGCTCCACAATGATGCTCAATTATAGGGGACATAAAACATGCTCAAAAATATCACGGATGTCGGTTCGTTTGGCCGTACGGTCACGTTGTTCGTCTAATTACGACGAAACACGAACGGACGCGAAAAAATATCCAAATTACGCGACGAATGGAATTTTATCATGCCGATCACTAAAATAAAATATTTTAATGATTACATAAATTTTTGGATGTTCGGATATATTCAGAATGTAAGATATGCGCGAAAATGCAAACTTGTGCACTTTTTGACACTTTTAGTCCCTGCTTGGCTTAAAAGTTTATTTTTGCGCACCAAACACCTCTAATGCTATATCTAAGCCATATAAAGGATAATTAGGGCATGTTTAACTCATGTTCATATTTCGGAAGGTCCGTTACCATACGAATCGGCATACTTTTGCAGTTTGACGCAATTAGTCCTTTAATCGCACAAAGTAGCGCGAAATGTCGTTTAATGACATCCAAGCCTTCCATGGCCCATAATGGGCATTCCCAAGCATGAGTTTAATTATTGCTACGCTCTTGATTGCTTAAATGGTCACCAAAAGGCGTAGATTCAAAAGTTGACGCTTTAGGTCCCTCTAATGCCCAAACTTGCGCATATCATCGTTTAATAGCATCGAAGCCTCATCTAATCCATATTAGGCATTCTTGAGAGTATTATTAAACATCACGATGCTTCGGGTTCGCTAAAAGGTCATTCAGAGGTATAATTAAACATATTGACACTTTTCGTCCCTCTAACTTTCAAAGTTGCGCGTAACTTTACTTATAGGCATAAAAACCTTAGACGGCCAATAATTGGCATTCCCGAGAGTATAATCAAATATCATGAAGTTCCTGGTTTGTTAAAAGGTCACTCAGAGGTAAGAATTAACATGTTGACGCTTTTAACCCTTCATTGCGCAAACTTTCAATTAATTACGCAAACGGCTACACTCGATCATCAAGTGGCTCATTTGTGAATATAAATATCGTAAGAGGTTATTTAGAAACTTATTTTAGGTATGCTAACACTTCCAGTCCTTTCATAATTAAAGTTTTTCGATTTTTCAAAAAATTAGTCCCTTAAATTCAATGTTTGACTTCATTAGGGTTTATTACACGTGTCAATACCTCATTGGACGTGATTTTACGAGGTGTTACACCAACGTCCAAGTCCAACCTGCTGAAGAAATAGGCGAAATAGACGAAACAAACACTGGGGGACCCCGCGGGAGCATCACTCGCATCACTCCAACGGGAACCCCAGGAAGTCATGTCGATGTTCCTTCAAACCCAGCTCCAAACCCGAACATTTCGGCGTTAATAGGGCTACCAGAAGGTGAAACTTTAGCCTCTTGGTACGCCAAACAGATTGATACCATAAATGCTGCGTATCAGTCTTTGAGCGCACAACAAGCAATTCTGCAAGCTGAACCATCCTTGGTTACACCTCCGGGTCCAAGTCAGGGGGTGCGCTAGACACCCCCGCAGTAGAATATCCAAGGAAGGACCAACAGACCTCCACCCCTGAGAAGGCCAAGCATGCACGACACGTGCGACACACATGGGGAGACAGACAGTTATTATGACCATCCGTCGAACGTTCAAAGGGGTCCAGTTCATAGCCGGCTCGGGCTGCGCAACATGAACAACGAGTGGGATGACACAGACCCAAACGATCCAACTTGGCAAGATGACGAAGGGTCTTCAGTCTTCAACTGTTTCAGAAGAATCATGAATACTACAAGCCAAGGCAGCGCATCGCATACTGCGAAGAAGCAGAATGAGACTTCAGCCTCGCCTACAGACCAGCTGAAGCAGCCGAACACTTGAAGTTCATTCCAAAGATCGCTCTAGCCCCACTATCAAAAGAAAAATTGCCTCCAACAGTGGGAAAGTTCAATGGTCTAACCGACCCAGACGATCATGTTCACGTATTTACAAGCGTTGGTGTTATGGGAGGATGGAACATGCCAATGTGGTGCCATCTGTTTATCCAGACCTTCACAGGGGCTGCTCGCGCCTGGTTTGACAGCCTTCCGCCTGGAAAGATCACGTCATGGGTCGACTTCAGAACCCAATTCGTAAATCATTTCAGCCAATAAAGACATTATCAGCGTGACACAGCTGAGGTAACAGACATCTGGCTCAGAGATAATGAGGGGCTAGAAGATTTCATCACTCGCTTCAACAAGGAGTGTCTAGAGATTGATGGTGTAAATGAACAATTGATGTGCGCTCACTTTAAGAAAACCATTCGATGTGATAGGCTCATCAGAACTATCACAGGAAAAGACGGTATGACCAAGGAATGGAACAAACTCATGGAGGCCGTGAAGATAGTAGCGCAAACAGAGGAATCACTGGTCGGTACCAAGAACTCTTACACTGAAGATCGTTTTTCCAAGGGAAGCTCGCGCGATAACAACAGGCGAAACAAAAACAGAAACCCTGGATGGAAAGCCAACCAGTCCAGCGATTATGATGAAAGGCCTCGTTTTAAAGAGGACGCGTGGGACACAATCGATCGCATTGGTTATCGAAAGGCTGTCAGGAACGAGAATCGATAAAAGCACTGGACTCCACTCATTAAGACACTGAAAGAGGTGCTCGTGACGGAGAACCATGACTTCAAGGCGCCAAAGCCTATGACAAACAAGAAGGGGCAAGACCCGAACCTGTACTGCGATTTTCACAAGGATACAGGTCATCTGAAGAATGACTGTATCCGTCTAAGGCAAGAAATTGAAAAAGCGCTGAAAAGCGGAAAGCTAAGCCATCTGGTCAAAAATGTGCGCAAGGAGACGCGCCAGATTTAGAGGAATTATGATGGAAACCAGAAAAAGGTTAGGCGCTTAGAGACACACATGGTCAATGGACCAAGGTACAGCGCAAGAGACAAAGGCAAACGCCCATTCGAACCAGCATGGCAAGAGCAGCAAGTCATCTTCCCGGTAGTGCGCGGGGCTCCACGTGCCACGCGCCCCGTTGTCATTACCGGAATCATAGGTCACTACGAGACAGAATGTATCTTCATTGATCCGGGAAGTACGGCGGATATCATTTATGAACAATGCTTCAATCAGTTTGATGACGAAGATAAAGAGCGCCTTGAGCCAGTCGATTATCCTCTTTCGGGATTCTGCAATGAGATGGTCTTCCCACTAGGCCAGATCAGTTTCCCCGTCACGCTGTCTAACAGGAAACATTCAAGAACTACAAATTTTAACTTCATTGTGATGCAAGTCAAATCAAGGAATGATGTTTTAATTGGGAGAGAAACCCAAGGAGAAATGAACATGGTAACCTCCACACCCCACTCAGCCATTGGTTTCCTAACCGAGACGGGGGTGGCGATTATCTATGCAAAGAAAGAGGTTATGGCAGCTGAGGATGCGCGCCCAGTCAAAGCGCCAAAATTTTCAACAACTGAGCCAGAAAAATGGGTCTTGAACCGCAAGTACCCAGAACAGATGGTGACGATAGGCCATGCCATCTCACCAAATATCAGGACGCACCTCAAGCAGTTACTGTTCAAGAACCTGGACTCCGGCCGACATGACCGGCGTCTCGCGCGATGTCACTGAACATTGTCTAAACACTTATCTCTCCGTCGAGCCAAAAGTTTAAAAAAGGCGCAGCCTAGGGGCGGATAAGACTAAAGCTATGAATGAGCAAGTTTGTGAGCTGCTAAAGGCAGGAATTCTGAGGGAGGTGAGCTATCAAAGTTGGGTGGCAAACCTTTTTATGGTCGAGAAGTCTAATGGAGGATGGCAAATGTGTGTTGATTATACTGATCTCAATAAGGCATGTCCCAAGGATTGCTATTCACTGCCTGAGATCGACAAGAAGATAGACTCTCTCGCGCCATACAGGTGGAAATTTTTTTTGGATTGCTACAAAGGGTATCATCAAGTCCAGATGGCGCTGGAAGATGAAGATAAGACAGCATTCCGCACTGACATCGGAATTTTCTGTTACACAAAGATGCCCTTCGGGCTCAAGAATGCAGGCGCAACCTACCAGCGTCTGATGGACACAATCTTTGCTGAAGATATCGGGAAGCATATAGAGGTTTGCATTGATGATCTCGTGATCAAGAGTCCCGAGGAGGACCAGATGTTAAAGGACATAGAGAAGACTTTCAATTCTCTAAGAAGCGTGAACATGAAGCTTAATCCAGCAAAATGTTCTTTTGGTATGGAGGAAGGCAAGTTTTTGGGCTTCGTAGTTACGAACGGCGGCTTCAAAGTTAATCCTGAAAAGGTTCAAGCCATAGAGCGGATGCCGTCACCGCTTACGATCAAAGAGATGCAACGATTGGCCAGCCGCTTAGCCGCGCTTAATCAATTTTAATCAAACCACACCGCAAAATCGTACCCTTTTATCAGTACTTTGCGCAACTGCGTGAAAAAGCAAGAATTCAAATGGACGCCAGAAGCAGAAGCTGCCTTCCAACAAATGAAGGAGTGTTTAATCAAGCTCCCTACATTAACCGCACCGTTTGAGAAAGAGCCATTCATTATGTACTTGTCTTCTTCGGACAAGGCAGTTGGGTCGGTATTGTTGGTGGAAAGAGACGGAGTTCAGACTCCAATTTACTATGTCAGTAGGGTGCTTACAGATCCAGAAACAAGATATTCAACCATGGAAAAGTTAGTGCTCGCGCTGCTACACGCCTCCAGGAGGCTGCGCAGATATTTTACAGGGCATGTAATCACGGTACTCACTAACTTCCATATCGGCACAATTTTGCAAAAGCCAGAAACATCAGGTCACCTAGCAAAGTGGGCAATTGAGCTGGGGGGCCACAACATTCTGTACAGGCCGTGCCCAGCCATTAAAGGTCAAGTATTAGCGGATTTCATCACGGAAGTCCCAGAGGATAAGATCAAAGATTGTGAAGTTGTTGACACTCCCATCAAAGACACGTCTGATGGATTATGGTTGCTATACACTGATGGGGCCTCAAACGAAGATGGCGCAGGAGCTGGATTGCGCCTTGTTAGCCCAGAGAAGCATGAGTTTACATACGCCATCAAGTTGGATTTCAAGAATACCAACAACGAGGCTGAATATGAAGCATTCTTGGCAGGCATGCGCCTGGCCATCAAGATGGGAGCGCAAAACCTACAAGCGCATGTTGACTCTCTGCTGATCGCAAGTCAAATCAACGGGTTATATGATGCGAAGGGCAAAGTTATGGCTTTATAGTTAGAGCAGGCAAAGGAGTTACTTCAGCAGTTCAAATCATACATAGTTGTTCATATCAATCGATCCGAGAACAAGCCAGCGGACGCGCTAAGCAAGCTCGCTTCAACAGCCTTCCAACATCTCGCCAAGGATGTAAGAATCGAGGTCTTAAAAAACCCATCCGTTTTGTTGAGACAAGCGAATGTAATTGAGATAGGGCCACCATCATGGATGACCCCTATCATCCAATATCTTCAAGAAGGAATTCTCCCTGAAAACAAAGCAGAAGCTAGCAAGATACAGAACAAGGCGTTGTTGTATGAGATGAAGGGTGGAATCTTGTATTGAAGATCCTTCTTGGGGCCACTTTTGCGCTGTGTGGACCCCCAAGATGCAAGTTACCTGATCTGGGAGATTCATGAAGGCATCTGCGGGATTCATGCGGGCCCGCGAATGGTTGTCACAAAGATAATGAACGCTGGTTACTATTGGCCAGGGATGCACGTTGACGCTCTAAAGGAATTGCGCAAATGCGACTCCTGTCAAAGGCACACCCCGAAAACCCTCTGCCCAAAGAATGATCTGATCCCTGTCTCCACTGCCTGGCCTTTCCAGCAGTGGGGGATCAATTTGGTGGGACCTTTTCCCGAAGCTCCTAGAGCTGCGAAGTTCATAATTGTTGTCGTTGATTATTTCACCAAGTGGGTGGAGGCCAAAGCACTCGCTTCAACTACTGCAATGATGGTGCGTAAGTTCATATGGGAGCACATCATTTGCAGATTTGGCCTCCCACTCAAGATTGTAACCGATAAGGCACCAATTTTGCTTCTGAAGACCTTCAAGAATGGATGAAAGAGATGAATATCGAGCACACTTTCTCTTCCGTTGCGCACACTCAAGGCAACGGCCAAGTTGAAAGTGTCAACAAAAGTATCGTCGAAGGGATAAAGGCCCACCTGGGCACTAAGAGAAGAGGCTGGGTAGATGAACTCCCGAGCATCCTGTGGGCTCATCGAACCATGCCGAAAACAAGCACTGGTGAAACCCCCTTTAGCCTAGTCTACGGCTCAGAGGCGGTTATCCCAGCTGAAATTGGCCTCCCCTCACCGCGCTTAACAGCAGTCAACAAAATTGATAACGAGGCGGAGCACCGTTTAGACTTGGACCTACTCGAAAAGAGGCGCGAAATAGCGCGAATCAAATAGGACAAGTACAAGACACAGTTGGAAAGGTACTAAAATGCAAGAGTGCGCATTTGTACCTTCACTCCAGGAGAGTACGTATTCAGAGACAATGAAGCCTCCAATGCTGAATGCCCTGGGAAGCTAGCACCCAAGTGGGAAGGCCCATATTTAATACATGAGGTGCTAGGAAAAGGGGCATACAAGTTGCGCACACTGGATGGACACATCATCCCGCGCACGTGGAACGCGCAACAATTGCGCAAATGTTACATGTGACTACTCTCGGCCATGTGCCTTTACCCACTTATGTTGGCCACGCGCCTGTTTTAATTAACTATGTCAGCTATACACCCTTTATTTTATTTCAATGATGCACGTTGGCCAGCGCCTGTTTTCTAGCTACTTAATGAAAGCATTGGTTATGCCTTATGTTTTTTATCATCACGGCTTCTACGTTACAAATGCATGTTAAACTTTTGATTAGCATGAAAACACTTCAGTAAATTACGAGCTCTTGAGTTATGCCTCCAAGGTCCTCCGCGAACATAGCGTGAGACCGGGCAGTTACACTCATGCACGAGCCACACTTACATTTATTCGCGCTAACTTAACCAAAGTTTCTAACAACAATGCAATAATTGTAACTGGGCAAATAGAAAGCAAACATAAACGTTACATTCAAAAAAAAAGCTCGACCGCGCAATAATTACATAAAAAGTGACAAACATCATCAATTCAGTTGAAAAAGCAAGTCAAAAGCAAAAAATTACAAGGCATCAGCCAATAAACATCATCTATTGGTTACCACCACCTTCACCTTCTCCATCACCATCACCATCGCCATCTCCGCCGGTTGTTTCTTCTTCATCAGATAACTCCACAGTCTGTGGAGGGTCTAGAATTGTCTTCAGCCGTGCACACCAATCTTTGTGCTTTAGCGCTTCGATAACCAGATCCATCACAGCCAATGACAGATGATCATTGTCACAACCCCAAAATACCACATGCAGAAACCCCCGCGAGGCGTGTGACGTACCAGGCTCCAAGGCACCAATCACATTGAACTCATAAATATATTTAAATAAAACTTTCATTCATTAACATAAAGTGTTACAAACGTTACATATCATTCATTGTATACAGCGGAAGCATAACTCATTTGTTAAGTGTTTCGTAAACCATGTGTACATAAACCATTAAGCTTGTATTGAGATTCCATGTATCTCGACCCATGACCACTCCAGCATCCCAGACAGCAAGTCCCAATGATATAAACCTACAAACCTGCAAGCATGCAGACAAGTGTGTCAGACGACGCTGGTGAGTTGAAAGTTTGTTAACGTGTTTAGATACCAGTTACCAGATTAAAACGTTTCACAGATTTGATTTGATGTTCTTATTAACTCGATTACCGCAGATGGCTTCTAGATGTATTTGCCCAAACCCCAATGCCTCTATCAAAACATTGGTCAAGTGGTTAAGGTAATTAGTTCACGCCCGTCCTCCCCGATATGGTGTGAGGGTGCCAAACCTAATAGCGCTATCAACTAATAACCCCGTTGTCTCCCCGGCAACTAATCGGTAGATGTAAGGGGTCTTAATAATAGAAATGAGCGTAACAACCAACATCCCAATAACCCGACGTTCCTCCCCGGAACGATTACCAGATGTCCCTCCCCAGGACGCTTGCTTGGAAAAAGAGCAGTGAACTCACCTTAGATTTGCATGTGGTATGTTATGTTACGTTACCCGTTTTCCAAGTTAATCAACCAACCCTACCGTGGTTACCAGAGATGATCAGTTTCACAATCACGTATCCAAATCACGTATCACATAGTAAGCATTTAGATTTCATACTCATTTACAACACAGGTTCATGTTTCCAACAATGGTTACCATCAACGTTAGTTTTATAATCGTTCATCAGTTATCTATCTCATACAGTTTGCATCTTGTCACATGATCACAGTATAACATGTAGCACATATCCAACGAACATGTAGCACATGTCCAACTATCATTATAACATGTAGCACATACCTAACTATCATACAAGCTCACGTCCCACATGCATGTCACATTACAACAGTTAACAGGTGGTTTGCTATTCACAAAAACCCAATCAAGTTTCTTATTCTCAGTTAATATTATCACATGCGTCAAAAGGATTCTACTGACATACACATCATAAATTATTGTTCTGTATTTTAACCAACAGTGTTTTCATGAAACACCTTATGGCGAAACTCCCTATGGCGAAACACCCTATGTTTCGTCGATACCACAAGTTACGAAATATTAATGTTTCATCGAATCCCATTTGTGACGAAACACCAAGGTTTCGTCGTGACCGGATTGTGACGAAACATCAATGTTTCATCGTGGAGAATTCAGCCTTCAAATCCTAAAGCATGAAATCTTTGCACAGATACAATCAAATAACATGAGGTGAATATCATACAAGTCCTATCGATCAGACACTAATCCACAATCATATATTTTCACAAATCAACCGTGACCCCCTTTCGACTTAGATCTAACAATCTGTTAACACAAGATTCATTATACCCTTCTCATCAGATAAACAGATACGATCCTAGTTGGTAACTTAACATTCAACCATTCAAACAGCCTCAAAACATGCTTCTACATAACCTGAGATCATGATCAGTTAAAACACATTAATCTACAAATTGCATAGAACCAAGAACAATTCATGAGAATTATAACAAGCATGACGATACTAACCGAGAGATAGTGGTGGATGAGAAAGATGGTGCTTGCAAATCAGAGGGGTTGTGGAGAGAAGAGCTGCCGTCGAAGGGAAAAGGTAGAAGGTATTAGGGTTTTTGTTATCCTTGGGTACATATATGCGCATGTGACTGAGTCCCCACTTAACTTGGGCCGAAAGCCCATACAGCAACCAATTCCTTCGATGAATAACCTGTGGGTGATGAAACTCCATGTTTCGTCGGGTGACTTGTGGATGACGAAACTCTATGTTTCGTCGAGTTAGTGGGCCGTGTTTCGTCGAGTCCATACACCATATGTTTCACCGAAGCCCATATGCCAAACTATGTTTCCAATACTCATAAGCATTAAGCGATACAGTCAATCGCTTACACATAACATCACAAAGACCAAATGTAATCCAGAAGGAATAATAAAACAAGTGGTTCACAGAAAAGGATCTTGAAATCTCGAGTTATCACAATCATAAACTTCTTCAGCACGGGCTAACGCAGCATCAGCCTGATCTGTCACCGAGCAATGGCTGACATCGAACTCTTGGCCAAAGAACTCCTCGACATGATGAGCACATTGTAGATAACCTCCACGATGCCCAGCAGCATGTGAGGCATCTATAAGGGCGGCAACAGCCGCATCCAGCTCAGAGGCATTTAAAATAGAGTTAGCCATCTACAAAGAGGGCAACGGATTAGATCAAGACCACAAAAATAATGCCTAAGTTAAGAGAGGGGAACCTTACCAGAGCTACCCCTCTATTGTGCATCCATTCAGCCTTGGAGACCATCGTGTCAACGATGCCTTGGGCTTCGGAGTAATTGTTCTGTGCTACGTTGGGAGCAGAAGTGTTGATATCTCGTGCCTCTTCGGCCTTCTGTTTGGCCTCGTCATCAGTAGGAGCTTTTCTTTTTCAGCCTCCAAATCAATCTCCAAGGATTCACTCTTGTCAGTTTGCTCGCGCAATCTACGTTTTAACTCCGCAATCTCCACATCCTTGGCATGCAGGTCCTTGTCCTTGCTGGCCACCTGCGCCTTTAACTCAGCCTGCGAGGGATGAGATAATGACTTAGTAATATTTTGACAAGTAAAAAACAACAAAGAAGAAAGGGCTAAAGTTGCTGAACCTCAACGCGCTCTTTATCAGCTTCAACGTCCTCAACCTTCTTTGTTAATGTGGCATTTTGAGCCTCCAGGTTGGTAATCTTGGCGCGAGCTGCATACATTCGCTGATTATCCTTTTTCCACACCTCCTTCCAGTCAGCACGCTCCTTTGACAAGAGATCTTCAGCAGCACGGAGTTTGCTCCTTAGGCCCTCGCGTCCCCACTCCTCAAATTTTTTCTCCGCGTCAAAGGCGGCCTACTCTTCAGTAAGTGCAGCCTTCGCCTTCTCAAAGTCCTTAACCTGCCTCATCAGGCAATCACGGTACTTTTCCAAATCACCCCGCTCCTTAACCATCGTACGCCACTCGCGCCCGATTTGGTGGTTAGCGGCGCGGGTATTGGCTTCTCCAACAACGTAGGCTTGGTATAGCCCATCGTGAGTTCGCGCCTTTTGCCAGTTAACCTCACCGGGAGGGAATGAATTCAAAAACCAATCGTGACACAGCCCAAACTCCAAGAATGTGTCCTTCTGTCTTAAGCCCCATGGACCTTGGTGCGGAGCATCACCGCGAGCCTCCTCGGTGTAGGTTTTGTAATAAATAGCGCCTAAGGTATCCTTAGGACCGATAGGAGTCTATGGCATGGACCCACCAGCACCACCAGCCGCACCTGCACCACCTGCAGTAGTGGTAGTCTCTTTATGCGCAGCAGCAGCCGATCCCCCAGCAGCAGAAATGACTTGAATAGTCTGGGTGGGGGCATCAACCTGCGCAGGCATGGTTGGCTTAATAACCTCAGGTCCCTTCCCCCGAGTAGTTTCCTTCTTTTTGTCATGAAGAAGCTGGTCAAGCCCCGTAATATGAACGGCCTCCGGACCCTGCTCTTTCTCCTGCGCGGTAGTTGCAGCGGTCTCTGTTGTCACACCCCTTTCTATGGCGGAAGCACGAGGTGTGATCATGAAAGGTTCTCATTGCATACGAATGGTAAACATACTACATGCTCGTAAAAATAACTCCAAATGCCAATAACATTACGTAATTGAAAACATAGGTTGAGAGTTTACATCACAAGATAGCATAAGACATTGTCTGAAAAGTTTACAACATTATTCAAAGATAAACATAAACAACATCCAGAGCAAGAGTATGACCGTGCGCACATCCACTTTAGTTAGCTGAAAATACATGTGAGTTTTTGGAAAATCGTCAACATAATGTTGGTGTGAATTCATGCAGTTTTTGTATTGAACGTTTGTATACTTTGTATGAAAACATGGTATGTAATTTGTATAAATCAAGTATTTCTGTAAGTACAAGGAAATCAAGATCGCTAATGGTTTGCAAGGCCATTAACATGTGACACGACATAGGAAGCATCCAAACCATAAGCATTTTTCTAGTAGTCGATTCACGACTGAGACACAAAAGCACTGCTTGGTACTAGTTATCACCAAGTATGTGGCTGCCCGAAAACCCATTAGATCTAACCTTTTGTTCTCCGGTCTTAGTATGTACACGATTAATGGTGCTTCAGGTACCCTATTCGTGACATGATCTAAAGTATCATTCCTTTGTTTTTGTATCCATCATACCATAACACATGTATTTTCCCCAAGTTTAAAATGTATGTAAAAGTTTAAAAGTGGGGACATGAACTCACAACTTTGTGTTTCTTGCACCGTAAACTTCACCGGGTTTGCTTATATAGCGTCGTGACCTATACGTGTTTTTATTAATGTTAGTCACTAGACTTGTATCGCACAAGTACAAATCACCATCTTTTATGTATGTGTTCTTGGTTGTTAAAAATAACTTATATTTTTAACTATGTATCTTACTTATATTATTTTCTCAAAAATAAATATAAGTATCTTGTATTTTTCACCCGAGTTATATATTTTCATAAATATATGTTCATGTATTAGTCTATGCATGTTGTATTTGTATTTTGTATTTCTACTCCTTGGGAGTATTTAGTGTATTTTCAAGTCCTAATACACTATTACCTATGATACATACTACATACAATTAGCACAAAATTTGGTGATCAATAAATATATATATTTTCCTCAAAAATATACATACTTAATATCAATTTTTATTTTGAAGAAATCATCATTTCTTAACTTGAAGTTTACATAAAGATTAGGGAAACCTTGGTAAATATTTTTAGGTGAATTTTTAGGGAATAAGTTTCACCAAAACTTATATTTTTCTAAGTTTCAATATTTTATAGAAATTTTGACATAGTTTCCCCTAAAAATGGAGGTTTCACATGTTTTCAAAACATGTGTTTATTTTCTTTTAAAATCATCACAAACAATCATCAACTCATTCAACACTTACCGAGTGTCAAAATCAAGTAGATTACACTACATCATGAACTTGAAGTTTTTGTAAAAACTTGTAGTAACTTACCATGTTATTTAGTAGGTTTAGTTATCCTTAAAAACATTGTTATTTGTTTGTAAATCACATTCTTGAAAGATTTAGTCATTTACAACTTGTAAGATGATTTTTCTAAAAATATTTCTTTTGTATTTTTCTTGTTACAAACATGTTTCTAGTCTTGTTTAAACACAAAAAATATGGTTAGTTTACTTAGAAACCATGACTTTGTAAATCTTGTAAATAAACTTGGTTTCTTGAGAAAATTATTTTTGTAATCATCTATTTACAAGGTTTGTATTTTTGTTTAAATCATCTTTACATATGAAAACTAATTTCATCATTCAAGTTCATAAAGCATGATGATCTTGGTCTTTCACAAGATCACCACCTTAACTTACTAGATCATGTGTTTAATCACAATCTAGTAGGTTTCTTATGATGTCTAACATCACTAACACAATTCATCAATCATCAAGAAGCAAATCATCATCATTCAACATGTATTCTTATGTTAAATAGCTTATGTTAAAGTATCATGATCATGTTCTTTAGTGTTCAACAAGTTTATCAATGTTCATCATCTTTTAACCAACTAATAATGACGTAAAATCAAGCAACAAGAAGCTTACTACTAGCACAAGGGCTAGGGATGAACACAAGAAGTTGAAGATGATAAATGGGTTGGATAAAAGCAAATGAAGGAGGTCCTTCAAGATCCACAAGCTCCACACTTCTCAATCTAGCTTCTAACACCTTGTGAGGACTTGAGATTGCAAGAAAGTGAGATGAAGGTGGTGGTGATGTGGGTGGTGGCTCACGGCCAAAGGTGGGGCAAGGGAGGAGAAGAAGGTTGGTGTGTGAAGTGTGTGAAAGATGTAGATGATGATGTTCTTTTATAACCAAGTTTTGTGTATTAACCAATGAGTTATATGTTCCTAATAGTACATGCAAATCTCTAAGTGTATCTTCACAAGATTAGGGGAATCTAGGAGGATCAAGGAAAGATCATGTATGATCTTGTTAGTGGGGTCACCCTTGTGACCGTAAATACAAGGGGGGGGGGTAAAGTGTAAGTTTCAATGGTAAGTTATGTTACTTAGTTAGAATTTATGTGTAATGATTTAGGTGTTATGCACATATGGTGTTATATAGTGTGTTAGGGTGTTTAGGGATCATAACTAGCTCAGAAATATTTAAACAATGCTTCTAGTATAATTTTGATGTTTCGGGTAATGTCCGGTTGTTCGGTTAACTACCGGTTCGTTAAAGTGCTAAACAATTCCATTTAGTGATCTTTGGGTATCCTTTTGTGACCCTTTCAATTCCCGACACATAGGAGGGTATTCTGGATAATAAAACATGAATTATGCATGATGTTTATGTGTTAAAAAGCTGATTATAGCTGATTTGTCCAGAATTCTGCATTTAAAGTGCGTTTCGGGTGCTTTTTAGTGCATATTCTAGCTTCTAAAAAGTCTATATGTTAACCCTTGTATCCATTCTTGGGTTTTAATGTATTTTAGACGTTGGACCTACTCCTAGGCCCCACTTCTATTGTCTGACTGCTTTCTGCAGAATTGTTGACACAGTGTGTCTACCGGTGAGTTTACTAGTATTTCTGACGCAACGCTATCATTAATGCATAAAGCAATATTTGTAGTATAAAACGTGCATGAATTCACAAGTATAGCATCAAATCAGACAATGTTGACATTTAAGCACATAACTGCAGTTATTAAGTATTAATTAAATTATACAGAAATTACCGGTTTTGTGCCAGTGGTCATAGTCTCCCCCCGTTAAAAGAATTTCGTCCTGAAATTCAGGCTGAGCTAACTCTCGCAGGAGTCTTCTTGAACAGGTGGGGGTACTTTTCTTTAAACCGGTCTTCACGTTCCCACGTGTACTCGGGTCCGTGCTTAGAGTTCCAACGTACTTTGACAAGTTTGACACTACTCCTTCGGGTCTTGTTGACTTTCCAGTCTGTAACCTCAACGGGTTGTTCTGTAAATCGGAGGGTGTCGTCAATATGCACTTCATCCGCAGGGATGATTACTGTTTCTTGGGTTGGACTCTTCTTGAGGTTGGATACATGAAACGTATCATGTACTCCGTTAAGTTCTTCCAGTAATTCCAACTTGTATGCCACGGTACCAATTCTTTCCAAGATCTTGAATGGTCCGATGTATCGTGGATTCAGTTTTCCACGTTTTCCAAATCTTACTACGCCCTTCCAAGGTGAGACCTTTAACAAAACTTTGTCTCCCACCTCGAATTCTAATGGTTTTCGTCTTCGATCAGCGTAGCTCTTTTGTCGATCTCGAGCTGCCTTAATGCGCTCTCGGATCTGTATGATTTTGTCTGTTGTCTCTTGAACAAGTTCAGGACCAACCATTCGTTAGTCTCCAGCGTCTGCCCAACATAATGGCGAACGGCACTTGCGGCCATATAGAGCTTCAAACGGTTCGGCTTTTATGCTCGTATGATAACTGTTATTGTAGGAAAACTCAACTAAAGGTAGATGAGTATCCCAGCTGCTGCCTAGGTCCATAACACATGCGCGAAGCATATCTTCTAGCGTTTGTATGGTCCGTTCTCTCTGGCCGTCTGTTTGTGGATGGAAGGCCGTGCTTAGATCTAATTGAGATCCAAAGGCTTCCTGGAAGGATTGCCAGATCCTCGAGACAAAACATCCATCTCTGTCTGAAATAATTGAGATAGGCACTCCATGACGTGCCACGATTTCTTTCAAGTACAACTCAGCAAGCTTTCCAGTGCTATCCTTCTCTCGGATCGGTAGGAAATGCGCAGACTTTGTTAACCGATCGACTACTACCCATATCATATTGTGCCCCCTAGGGGTCCTGGGTAATTTGTTATGAAGTCCATCAAGATTTGCTCCCACTTCCACATGGGTATCTCTGGTTGTTGCAGTAGCCCGGACGGTTTCTGATATTCAGCCTTAACCTTAGCACAGGTTGGGCATTTTCCAACATAAACAGCAACATCGCTTTTAAGCCTCGGCCACCAATAGTAATCCTTCAAGTCTTGATACATTTTGTCCGATCCTGGATGGATCGAGTATCTCGACTTGTGAGCTTCATTAAGGATGACTTCTCGAATACCGCCATAGAGCGAAACCCAAATACGCCCCTTAAAGTACAAGGTTCCCTCTTTGTTTTGCACCAAATTCTTCAGCATACCTCGGAGGTATTCAGCTCTATGATTTTCCACCTTAAGGGCTTCTTGTTGTGCGTCACGAATGCATGCAGCGAGGTTCGTTTGAATTGTCATTCCCAATGCTCGAACCCTTAGGGTCTTAACCCTTTCTTTTCGGCTTAACGCATCTGCTACAACGTTTGCCTTTCCAGGATGGTACTTAATCTCACAGTCATAATTGTTCAGCAGCTCGACCCAACGTCGTTGACGCATGTTTAATTCCTTTTGATCAAATATGTGTTGTAGGCTTTTGTAATCTGTGAAGATTGTACATCGAGTACCATATAAATAGTGTCGCCAGATCTTCAAGGCGAATACCACTGCGCCTAGCTCTAGGTCATGAGTGGTGTAGTTCCTTTCATGCACCTTTAAGTGCCTGGAAGCGTAAGCAATGACTTTTTGGCATTGCATGATCACGCAACCCAAACCTTAACGTGAAGTGTCACAGTATACCACGAAGTCTTCAGTGCCTTCGGGTAAGGATAGTATCGGTGCATCGCATAGCTTATTTTTGAGCAGTTGGAAGGCTTCTTCTTGCTTATCACCCCATTCATACTTCTTGTCTTTCTGCGTAAGGGTTGTCAGCGGTTGAGCTATTTTGGAGAAAATTCTCAATAAATCGTCGGTAATAGCTCGCTAAGCCCAAAAATTGTCGAACTTCAGTTGGGGTTTTGGGGGCTTCCCAATTCTTTATTGCTTCTATCTTGGCTGGGTCCACATGAATGCCCTTCTCATTCACAACGTGACCAAGAAACTGTACTTCGCGAATCTAGAATTCGCACTTTGAGAATTTTGCATAAAGTTTCTCTTTCTTCAGTAGTTCCAAAATGGTTCTAAGATGTTGCTCGTGCTCTTCTCTCGTTCGTGAGTAAATCAGGATATCATCGATAAATACAATCATGAATTTATCGAGATATGGTTTGCATACGCGGTTCATCAGATCCATAAATACCGCTGGCGCATTCGTCAGCCCGAATGGCATCACGAGGAACTCGTAATGCCCATAACGCGTTCGGAATGCAGTCTTTGGTACGCTTTCCTCTTGAATCCTTAACTGATGGTACCCAGATCGAATGTCGATCTTGGAATAGTAGCTCGATCCTTGGAATTGATCGAATAAGTCATCAATCCTCGGTAGTGGGTACCGATTCTTGATTGTGAGCTTGTTCAGTTCTCTATAATCGATACACATCCGCAAAGTTCCATCTTTCTTCCTCACGAACAATACTGGAGCTCCCCAAGGTGAGAAGCTTGGCCTAATGAATCCTTTATCCAACAACTCCTGGAGTTGTGTAGATAATTCTTGCATTTCGGATAGTGCAAGCCGATAGGGTGCCTTGGCTACAGGAACGGCTCCTGGAACCAAGTCTATATGGAATTCGACTTATCGTTGCGGAGGTAGTCCAGGAAGATCTTCGGGAAAAACATCAAGGAATTCCCTCACCACAATAATGTCTTCGAGTTTCAGCTCCTCAGCCTTCTTATCTACAACGTGGGCCAGGAAAGCAAAACATCCTTTCCTTAAACACTTTTGCGCCTTCATGCAACTGATGATTCGCAGAGGCGCGTCTCATTTTTCTCCATGTATGATGAGAGTTTCATCATTCGCCAGAGGGATGCGAATGATTTTCTTGTGACAAATAACTTCAGCTTTGTTCTTGGATAACCAGTCCATTCCGACCACTACGTCGAAGCTACCTAATTGAATAGGTAAGAGGTCGATGCTAAATCTTCGCTCACCAAGTTCTAATGTGCAACTTCTAACAACTTCGCCCGATTCAACAAGTTTACCATTGGCTAGTTCTATGGAATAAGGAATATCTAATCTACTAGATTCTATTCCAAGCATACGTTTAAATTCCACAGACATGAAGCTATAATCGGCACCAGTGTCAAATAGTATGGATGCAAAGTGATTGTTAACTAGAAACGTACCGGTGACCACATTAGGGTCCTCGCGTGCGTTCCTTGCTCCAATCACAAATGCTCGAGCCTGAGCGTTGTTCCCCCTTGGGCAGTCTTTTATGAAATGATCCTTGCTTCCACAACCAAAGCATCCTTGGTTATGCCCAGCTCCATTCCCATTCCGGTTTCCATTGCCATTGCCATTTCCACCACCGTTTCTATTACCAGCACCGTTGCGGTTTCCATTCCCGTTCCTGTTTCCTTTTCCCCAACAGTTCTCAGCATGGTGACCCAGTTTTCCACACTTGTCGCATTTTGGAATGCGACAAGCTCCTTCATGATGACGCTTGCACTGGTTGCAGATGGGCAGAGTGCCTTGGTATCCTTTGGCAGGAGCGTCATTTATGGTTGCAAGAGTTCTCACCTCCTGTGGCGGATTGGGGTCACGCTTCTTATTGTTGGAACCCTTGCTGTTACGTGTTGCTTGATTCAGATTCGCATGCTTCCTTTTCTTGTCACCAGACGGCTCAGCATGCGTCTAGGTCTTTTCAGTAGGGTTCAGTGATAACTTCTTCATACGAACAGCATCTTCAGTAAGGCTGACAGCCAGAGTTACAGCCTGTGTGATCGTTTCAGGTTTGGCCGAAGTTACCATGCTGCGAAACTCGGGAGCCAATCCCCAAATGTAGCGTTCAACGCGCTTAAACTCGGGAGTCACCATGTATGGGATCACTCTAGACAAGTCATGGAACCTTCGGGTATAACCAGTAATGTCAGCACCTTCCATGGTCAAGTGCCAGAACTCAGTCTCCAACCTTTGGAGTTCAGATCGTGAGCAATACTTTTCTCCCATACGTTCCTTTAGCTCATCCCACGTCATGTCGTACGCAGCATCATCACCCAGAGTCTGGACTTGCAAATTCCACCAAGTCAAAGCTTCATCAACAAACAACCCCGTAGCAAAAGTGACTTGCTGATCTGCGGTACACTTGCTCATACGGATAGTGGCATCTGTCTTTTCCGTCCAGCATACAAAAGCCACTGCACCTCCAGTGCCATCGTAGTTTAGTGGCTTGTAGTCGAGAAACTGCTTGAAGGTGCAACCTTGAGCTGTGTTTCCTCCAGATGTATCTCCCTGACCATTACGTCTGTCATTGTTTGGTCCTCCACTTTGTTCGGTGTGGTTCACCTCGTATTGAGCGATAGCTGCGGAGATCCTTTCTTCCAATAGGGCGTTCAGTTCTTCAGCGGTCCTCGGCAGAAGAGGACGATGGGGTTGATTAGAATCCTGATTGTTCACAGCTCTCCTAGGTGCCATGTTCTGTCGAAACATAACACAACAGGGTTAGACATTTGTTTGATATCATCATACAAGGCAGTAGTAGTATATATAAACAGTCATATACTCACATAAGTGACATCAAACAATCCACCCAACGTAGAAATCAATTTATACAGTAACAAGCATGCATAAATAGATAAATACTGATGTGTCATAAGATATTCACCGAGTCTTTATACATATCAGGGCAACTTGTTGCATCATTGTTAGCGAAGTAAACAAAATGCATAAGGGTTACATCTCCCCAAAGTACAAGTTTAATATATGTAAAGGACAAAATATCTTACTTCACATTGGCGGTTCTTGTCTTTATACCCTAAATTATTACTTCAACAGAGTATTTAATAGGCTGGGGGAGGGGTGAGGGTATTCACGTTTGCCCTTTTCGTGTATTGAAGGAATCTCTTATGATACGTGACAAGACTTGCTGTGGTTTCGGTGCACTGAATTCCATAATTATGTATGCATCCATAATTACGTAAGTCCTTGCACAGTCCGCACAGTTCGTTTCATCGTCGTATCACTTTCTTCAGATAAGTCACTGTTTTCAGGTAAAGTCACGAGTACCTGAGATACTCTATTCCTAGCATATGTATATATTAATTATCACACATAATTGCAAGTAATTTCTTAGTCACAGACAAGTGCTACTCCAGTGCACCCTAAGTCTCTTAGTGTCTTTACTTGACTCTTTGAAAAACTGTTTCAGGTAGTGGATGTCGTGGAAAATTTTATGCAATGAAAAACCTTTGAAAAATTGTTTTCGTGAAAGGATCCTAAAGATTGTAGTCTAGACTCGAGAAGGAATCCTGGTTCACTACAATCGCAGCTCTGATACCAATCCTTACAAGACAAATGAATTTCTGATTACTGTTATATACATACAATGGCATTTCATGTTGCAAGACTTTTATCATTACTACATGCAACACGATATAGTTCTAATAAAGCACAGAACAGAATTGGCACTCTGTCACACCCCTTTCTATGGCGGAAGCACGAGGTGTGATCATGAAAGATTCTCATTGCATACGAATGGTAAACATACTACATGCTCGTAAAAATAACTCCAAATGCCAATAACATTACGTAATTGAAAACATAGGTTGAGTGTTTACATCACAAGACAGCATAAGACATTGTCTGAAAAGTTTACAACATTATTCAAAGATAAACATAAACAACATCCAGAGCAAGAGTATGACCGCGCGCACATCCACTTTAGTTACCGGAAAATACATGTGAGTTTTGGAAAATCGTCAACATAATGTTGGTGTGAATTCATGCAGTTTTTGTATTGAACGTTTGTATACTTTGTATGAAAACATGGTATGTAATTTGTATAAATCAAGTATTTCTGTAAGTACAAGGAAATCGAGATCACTAATGGTTTGCAAGGCCATTAACATGTGACACGACATAGGAAACATCCAAACCATAGGCATTTTTCTAGTAGTCGATTCACGACTGAGACACAAAAGCATTGCTTGGTACTAGTTATCACCAAGAGTGTGGCTGCCCGAAAACCCATTAGATCTAACCTTTTGTTATGCGGTCTTAGTATGTACACGATTAATGGTGCTTCTGGTACCCTATTCGTGACATGATCTAAAGTATCATTCCTTTGCTTTTGTATCCATCATACCATAACACATGTATTTTCCCCAAGTTTAAAAAGTATGTAAAAGTTTAAAAGTGGGGACATGAACTCACAACTTTGCGTTTCTTGCGCCGTAAACTTCACCGGGTTTGCGTATATAGCGTCGTGACCTATACGTGTTTTATTAACGTTAGTCACTAGACTTGTATCGCACAAGTTCAAATCACCAACTTTTATGTATGTGTTCTTGGTTGTTAAAAATAACTTATATTTTTAACTATGTATCTTACTTATATTATTTTCTCAAAAATAAATATAAGTATCTTGTATTTTTCACCCGAGTTATATATTTTCATAAATATATGTTCTTGTATTAGTCTATGCATGTTGTATGTGTATTTTGTATTTCTACTCCTTGGGAGTATTTAGTGTATTTTCAAGTCCTAATACACTATTACCTATGATACATACTACATACAATTAGCACAAAATTTGGTGATCAATAAATATATATATTTTCCTCAAAAATATACATACTTAATATCAATTTTTATTTTGAAGAAATCATCATTTCTTAACTTGAAGTTATATAAAGATTAGGGAAACCTTGGTAAATATTTTTAGGTGAATTTTTATGGAATAAGTTTCACCAAAACTTATATTTTTCTAAGTGTCAATATTTTATAGAAATTTTGACATAGTTTCCCCTAAAAATGGAGGTTTCCCATGTTTTCAAAACATGTGTTTATTTTCTTTTAAAATCATCACAAACAATCATCAACTCATTCAACACTTACCGAGTGTCAAAATCAAGTAGATTACACTACATCATGAACTTGAAGTTTTTGTAAAAACTTGTAGTAACTTACCATGTTATTTAGTAGGTTTAGTTATCCTTAAAAACATTGTTATTTGTTTGTAAATCACATTCTTGAAAGATTTAGTCATTTACAACTTGTAAGATGATTTTTCTAAAAATATTTCTTTTGTATTTTTCTTGTTACAAACATGTTTCTAGTCTTGTTTAAACACAAAAAATATGGTTAGTTTACTTAGAAACCATGACTTTGTAAATCTTGTAAATAAACTTGGTTTCTTGAGAAAATTATTTTTGTAATCATCTATTTACAAGGTTTGTATTTTTGTTTAAATCATCTTTACATATGAAAACTAATTTCATCATTCAAGTTCATAAAGCATGATGATCTTGGTCTTTCACAAGATCACCACCTTAACTTACTAGATCATGTGTTTAATCACAATCTAGTAGGTTTCTTATGATGTCTAACATCACTAACACAATTCATCAATCATCAAGAAGCAAATCATCATCATTCAACATGTATTCTTATGTTAAATAGCTTATGTTAAAGTATCATGATCATGTTCTTTAGTGTTCAACAAGTTTATCAATGTTCATCATCTTTTAACCAACTAATAATGACGTAAAATCAAGCAACAAGAAGCTTACTACTAGCACAAGGGCTAGGGATGAACACAAGAAGTTGAAGATGATAAATGGGTTGGATAAAAGCAAATGAAGGAGGTCCTTCAAGATCCACAAGCTCCACACTTCTCAATCTAGCTTCTAACACCTTGTGAGGACTTGAGATTGCAAGAAAGTGAGATGAAGGTGGTGGTGATGTGGGTGGTGGCTCACGGCCAAAGGTGGGGCAAGGGAGGAGAAGAAGGTTGGTGTGTGAAGTGTGTGAAAGATGTTGATGATGATGTTCTTTTATAACCAAGTTTTGTGTATTAACCAATGAGTTATATGTTCCTAATAGTACATGCAAATCTCTATGTGTATCTTCACAAGATTAGGGGAATCTAGGAGGATCAAGGAAAGATCATGTATGATCTTGTTAGTGGGGTTACCCTTGTGACCATAAATACAAGGGGGGGGGGGGTAAAGTGTAAGTTTCAACGGTAGGTTATGTTACTTAGTTAGAATTTATGTGTAATGATTTAGGTGTTATGCACATATGGTGTTATATAGTGTGTTAGGGTGTTTAGGGATCATAATGTCACACCCCAACCGATGGCGGAAACATCGGGATGAGACGAAGTGTGTAGATTGGAAGAGTCTTCATAACGCTATTTGTGTCGAGTATTTAATAATTACCTTTTTCATTGATTGAGCTAGAAATACCACAAGTTTGAAATAAATAAAATACACCAAGTATTCAAGTAATTAAGCTTAATTTCATTGGTGAATGGTCTCATACAAAGATTGGAAACAAATTTCAACATGTTTGAAAATAAAACACCGTACAACAAGTATTAGAGTTTAAATGCGTTTCTAGACAATCCTACTAGATTCCTTGCATCATCCAAATCCTGCAATACATGTTAAAGCATAGATCAATACAAAAAGTATTGGCGAGCATTCAAGTTTGAGTATAAGTATAAAATGTTCTAAACATATTTTTTTCATGGCAAAGACTAAGTATAAGCATATGAAATTAAATACGTATGATTGCAAGTAATACACGTATGTTGACAAGTATAACACGTATGAGCATATATATAGAGACTATTTGTATAAAAATTCTAGCATGTTTGTGTATTCTATTCAAAGTACATGTATTGCATCCCAAAGATAATAAAGCGTAAAAAGGGATCGAGTATGCTCACGGTTTTGCAAAGCTTCCTTTGGAAATCCCGTGAAGAGTTGAAGGTTGAACGATGGAACACCGAGGTCACCTCACATGGGCAAACGAGGGTTACAGAAGTGTTGTTAAAATAAATATACGTTTATATTTATTTTTATAAAAAAAATCATTGAATTTGATAGGTTTCGTTTTATAATTCAACATGTCTTGTTTTACGGATTTTTTAACGAGAAAGAAAAAAAACGGACATAGTTTCCTCTCTTTTTGGACCATCCCGACAACACAAGTTGTCGATATATTTTCCAAAACGCAATAATTCAATAATAACCTATAAATAATTATAGTTCAATGTTTTTTTTATAAACAAGTTATAAGGTTCGGTTTCACGATAAAAATATTAATTAAACACGGAACAAATAAATTAATAATCTCATCACTGTCATTCGGGTCTCGTGTTTAACCCGTGACCCGAGTTGGCCAGATGTCGACCCGAACCGTACCATTCCATGACACTAACCCGAACCAACTGCACCAAACTGCACCACGATACCCGAAACCGAATATGATACAGATTTGGTGAAACTGGTCCCCGATAACTAGAACTAGTTATAAACCGAACAGATCCTTTTCCACCTGTAAACTAGTTTTACCAAACACCAGTTTTGACCATTGCTGACCCAAACCAAAGCCATTTCAACCTGAACTGGTATGGGATAAAAAGAAAAAAAACGAAATGTGCACCTCTAGGTAGATACCTCATCTCTTTTTTTTAAGATGGTTATTATAAGTATACAGGTGAACAGAAAACCGGTTTGTGAACTGGAACCAAGACTGACAAGACTCGAAACCAAAACCCGAAACTCGAATCACAACTTGAACTATACAGACTCAATTGAATCTGATCAGAGACTGAACCGAATAAACTCAAAATTTGTACCTGAACCGAACTAAGACGGAACCCATGTTGAAATCTGACTGAACCATCTCTGTCGCGAGCGGCGTTGCGGCTGCCGGAACACCACCACCGTCCCGTAACTTTGTCATCGACCTCAGTTTATTCACCGACCTCATTACCTTCGCCGAACCAAACACCTCTGCCGACGTGAACGGCGATACGAACACCGACAGCGTTGCCGGAGACGTCTGCTCTTTCTCCGGTCTCTCTCTCCATCGTCTCTCTCTCTCTCTCTACGGGTTGTGTCTGAGCTGCGCGGTGCGAGAAGCGTCACAGGGAAGAAGAAGGAGGAGAGGAAGGTGTGGCTGTGGCTGGTCGGTATAACGGTGCCGGCTCCGCCGGTAGTCTCACCGGAGACGAAACAAGAGAGTGGATGGGAGGTGGATCAGGTTATTCAGGTGTGTTTTGTTGGAGAAGGTAAGTCCTCTGTGTTTTTGTGTGTGAAAAAAAATGAGCAGGGTAATTGAGGGTATTTGAGGTGGATAAACATGTATACGGCGAGTGAATGAAGAGGGATAATAGGGTTTTTCAAGTTTTTAAAAGGATGGGGTTTTCCTTTGTGGGCTTGGGCCCTGGCCCATAAGCCCACTTCTCGCGTTTTAAGGGGCCCGTCTGCACCTACGAACCCATTCTCAAACCCGCACTTCATAAAATGGCGTATTATTTTATTTAAGGTTGAAAATACGTAAAATGGTGCCGGTAATCGATATTAGTCGCGTCCATTTGTCGATTGCGTTAAAAACGCGTAAAAATGTGTCGTTTGACGTTTTTATTCCTTTTTTCGATCTGATTTTCTAAAAATAGAAAATGAACATGAATTTTCTAAAAAAATAAAAATAAAAATACGAAAATACGAGACATTACAGTCTCCCCTACTTTAGGAAATTTGGTCCCGAAATTTATTTAAGCTGAAGACCTTGGGAAAAGATGGCATTTTCGAAGTGTGTTTGGGTATAACCAAGAAATAGGTTGTGAGTGATAAAAGTTTGTATTCGATAAGGTCTAAGGAACACCGAATTTCTCATGGCACATTTTTACGAAAGTTTGGTAATATGGCAGGAACACATATATATAGGAAGTACCAGCGGCGTATCCACCATGTTCATATCAAGTTACGTCCGTTTCGCGACTCGGTGTCATGTTACGTTCCGTGTTATGGTACACAGTAGAACCTACTATGGTTTTCATGTATCCACCAATATAATCCCGTATGCATCCGCGATTATTTTGGTATGTGCATGATCCGCATAGTTTGTACTAGTAGTGTACGGGTCAGGGTATATTAATGTATTACGGGTGAAAATGATAGCGTATAGAAATTTAAGTATGTAAGCATGATTGTATTTAAGCATGATTGTATTTAAGCATGAGAGAGTGTAGAGTATGGATATAAGTATGAGTATGAGTAAAATATTTGAACAATCCACCAGACATACTTAGTCTAACAAGATTAACGCATTACTGGCATGTGAATAAACAGGTCAACCCATCGTGTCCGCAAAATGTCTTAACATGACCTCAAGTATACGGGCGGGCGCTACTCCTATAGCGCTACACAAGCACTATACATGTTAAGTTGTGGCCCGATCAAAGTTAATGACTAATTGTCAACCCATCGTGTCCGCAAAATGTCTTAACATGACCTCAAGTATACGGGCGGGTGCTACTCCTATGGCGCTACACAAGCACCATACATATTAAGTTGTGGCTTTGATCAAAGTTAATGACAAGTTTATCACATAAGAATGTTCCAGTAATCCCGAATCAAGTATAACTATTAGTATGTATGTATTGGAATATTGAATGATAAATCGATTCTAATATAACATTGGTTTTGAAATGAACGAGATAACAAGTTTTAAATCACATAGAAATTGAGATAGCATAAAAGAGAGGTTCGATAAAATATTCGAACGTTTCGGGTTAGAAACTTCGACTATTCCAAAGTGACTCGTAAGTCCTTTCGAATTAGGGAGACATGCTTTGGCCTAATAGGTATAATACTCTCGTCGCCAGGCGATTAACGGTATTTTACCCTTCCAGTTAATACACGTCCCTGATTTGATGGAAGATACGAAACTTTGGCGAGATTGAAAATCGAAGAGTGGGACAGTCATCAAGGTGTGGATATCAATCCTAGCTTGACAATTTCGTCCCCAAAATGTGGTTTATTGAACGAACAAGATAAAATCTCGAGTCGTCAATAAGGATCCACTAGAATATGAAATGGAAAATTCCCATCCAGATACGGATATCACTCCTGACTTGATGGTGAAATTTCGTGCAAAATAACATTTAAGGTGGATTGAAATTCGTTACCAAAGGTGGGAATCACCCCTATTTTGATAAGTTATCTCGATTGTGGAATATGAGTGTCTTCAAGCTATTTATTGCGTAAAATGACTTAGAAAAGGCACATTGTATATTTAGATAAAACGAAGAGGTAGAAGCAAATAGGGAGAATTTCATATTAAGCAAGAATCAGGAATGGTCAAGTTTGGTACTTAGACTATAGACTAGGTCGAACATGGCAATTCTACCTAATTCCCTATAGTTATGGCTCTGATACCAATCTGTCACACCCCAACCGATGGCGGAAACATCGGGATGAGCGAAGTGTGTAGAATGCAAGAGTCTTCATAACGCTATTTGTGTCGAGTATTTAATAATTACCTTTTTCATTGATTGAACTAGAAATACCACAAGTTTGAAATAAATAAAATACAACAAGTATTTAAGTAATTAAGTTTAATTTCATTGGTGAATGGTCTCATACAAAGATTGTAAACAAATTTCAACATGTTTGAAAATAAAACACCGTACAACAAGTATTAGAGTTTAAATGCATTTCTAGGCAATCCTACTAGATTCCTTGCATCATCCAAATCCTGCAATACATGTTAAAGCATAGATCAATACAAAAAGTATTGACGAGCATACAAGTTTGAGTATAAGTATAAAATGTTCTAAACAGATTTTTTCATGGCAAAGACTAAGTATAAGCATATGAAATTAAATACGTATGATTGCAAGTAATACACGTATGTTGACAAGTATAACACGTATGAGCATATATATAGAGACTATTTGTATAAAAATTCTAGCATGTTTGTGTATTCTATTCAAAGTACATGTGTTGCATCCCAAAGATAATAAAGCGTATAAAGGGATCGAGTATGCTCACGGTTTTGCAAAGCTTCCTTTGGAAATCCCGTGAAGAGTTGAAGGTTGAACGATGGAACACCGAGGTCACCTCACATGGGCAAACGAGGGTTACAGAAGTGTTGTTAAAACAAATATACGTTTATATTTATTTTTATAAAAAAAAATCATTGAATTTGATAGGTTTCGTTTTATAATTCAACAAGTCTTCTTTTACGGATTTTTTAACGAGACAGAAAAAAAACGGACAGAGTTTCCTCTGTTTTTGGACGATCCCGACAACACAAGTTGTCGATATATTTTCCAAAACGCAATAATTCAATAATAACATATAAATAATTATAGTTCAATGTTTTTTTATAAACAAGTTATAAGGTTCGGTTTCACGATTAAAATATTAATTAAACACGGAACAAATAAATTAATAATCTCATCACTGTCATTCGGGTCTCGTGTTTAACCCATGACCCGAGTTGGCCAGTTGACTGATGTCGACCCGAACCGTACCATTCCATGACACTAACCCGAACCAACTGCACCAAACTGCACCACGATACCCGAAACCGAATATGATACAGATTTGGTGAAACTGGTCCCCGATAACTAGAACTAGTTATAAACTGAACAGATCCTTTTCCACCTGTAAACTAGTTTTACCAAACACCAGTTTTGACCATTGCTGACCCAAACCAAAGCCATTTCAACCTGAACTGGTATGGGATAAAAAGAAAAAAACGAAATGTGCACCTCTAGGTAGATACCTCATCTCTTTTTTTAAGATGGTTATTATAAGTATACAGGTGAACAGAAAACCGGTTTGTGAACTGGAACCAAGACTGTCAAGACTCGAAACCAAAACCCGAAACTCGAATCACAACTTGAACTATACTGACTCAATTGAATCTGATCAGGGACTGAACCGAATAAACTCAAAATTTGTACCTGAACCGAACTAAGACGGAACCCAAGTTGAAATCTTACTGAACCATCTCCGTTGCGAGCGGCGCTGCTGTTGCCGGAACACCACCACCATCCCGTAACTTTGTCATCGACCTCAGTTTATTCACCGACCTCATTACCTTCACCAAACCAAACACCTCCGCCGACGTGAACGGCGATACGACCACCGACAGCGTTGCCGGAGACGTCGGCTCTTTCTCCGGTCTCTCTCTCCACAGTCTCTCTCTCTACGGGTTGTGTCTGAGCTGCGCGGTGCGAGAAGCATCACAGGGAAGAAGAAGGAGGAGGGGAAGGTGTGGTTGTGGCTGGTCGGTATAACGGTGCCGGCTCCGCCGGTAGTCTCACCGGAGACGAAACAAGAGAGTGGATGGGAGGTAGATCAGGTTATTCAGGTGTGTTTTGTTGGAGAAGGTAAGTCCTCTGTTTTTTTTTTTGTGTGTGAAAAAAAATGAGCAGGGTAATTTGTTGGTGCACTTGTGTCTGTACTTTGTCTGTATTTTGTCATGATACAAAACGATGTCTTGTGTTAGTCTGGTTTACGTCTTAGGTTTGTTAATATGTGTGTTCGATGTAAGTTTGACCAAGTCAACCATCCTCCTGGTTTGACTTGGCCAAACATTTAGCACATTGTTTGTAAGATGTTTGTGTCGAAGGATGAGTCATCGAAGGATTGTTTATATCCTTCGATGAGCTCGAAGGATAATCCTTCAATTGATATATATGGACCTCGAAGGATATGGTCTTAGTACCGAAATTTCGTTTGAGAGATTGCCGAGGTTCTGAGATATTCTGTCTTTATGCTGCTTATCATCTGGGTATCATGGTTGTATCTTTTTCCGAAAAATAACGGGGACGCAAGTCTAGATCTTCCATGATACCATACATACGTGTACATACTGCATACGACCTCAATAAGTGATCAACAATCACATGTCCCTCAAATAAGTGATAATATATCACATTTATCCGGGAGTCAAGTTCGTCTCTCTGCTGTACGAAAGTACTGACCTGTTCACGGACTTGCTCCTGTGCCCTCATGCATCTGAAAATCAAGTTCCTCATCAATAAGTGATTCTATCACATAGGGCTTGTTTTCAAATCAAAATAAGTGAGAATCTCACATCATATACGGTCAAACAGATGATAATCGGTATACTCACCGGTAAGATGAACCCTCGTGCATACCTTGATACGGGAATGTGTCGTGATGTGGATGAACACCGGTCGGTAAGTATAAATCATACCTTAACGTATCCCCTCGCCATGATTACAAATGATAAGTTGAGCTTATGTGGACAACAATACCGATAATCGTTATAGGATGCTTATCTAAATGTTAACTAAAAGAACAACAAGAGCGTTTTGGCATGACCGTACACTGATATGATTCTCTTACCCTCGAAACTCGCAAAAAGAATGTCTGTAAATATTTATTTAATGCTTTCAATTCCTTCATCTTTGTATATATTTATTTACTGCTTTCAGTCTTTACATTTGAAATATTCAAAAAATCCAAAAAGATTTTAGGTGTGTTTTAATATAAACTTTCTAAAAGCCAAAAAGATTTTATTTCTGTCTTATTTTCGATTGTACGATGTTGGATCTCGAGTCTTCGTTACCTGAAACCTGATTGAAAACCGAAACGACTGATTCTTCATAAACGGTCGAAATTTGCAAGTTTTGAAAGTTAAAAACCTAAAACTGAACAATTTGTTAAACTTTCAAACTGTCGGACGGTGATTGATTGAACAATGGTCACATGTGTGTCGTTTGCTTATGATATTCCAGGCAGTTGTTCTCATTACGCGTTTAGATTTCTTGCATGTGCAGATTCTAAAGGCAAGGAGAACATCGTCGATGACAAGCTTCGGAATGAAGACACGACGTGAAGGCACTCAAGTGGTGAAGATGATCGAGTTGCCGCTGGCCATCATCAACACCACAAGGATCTCAATTCATAAAGAACAAGTATTTCACAAGTATAAATCAAGGGGGAGCTTGTGTTAAGGGGGAGTTTGTCAACACACTTCCTACATGAAACGGGGAGTTTGTTGGTACACTTTCTGCTTTCAAGACGTGAAGACTTTAAAGATCCTCCGACATTGAAGACTTGAAAGGACGTCAAAGACTTGAAGACACGAAGATCGAGACAAAGCTACAGCCAAGGGGGAGTTTGTTGGTGCACTTGTGTCTGTACTTTGTCTGTATTTTGTCATGATACAAAACGATGTCTTGTGTTAGTCTGGTTTACGTCTTAGGTTTGTTAATATGTGTGTTCGATGTAAGTTTGACCAAGTCAACCATCCTCCTGGTTTGACTTGGCCAAACAGTTAGCACATTGTTTGTAAGATGTTTGTGTCGAAGGATGAGTCATCGAAGGATTGTTTATATCCTTCGATGAGCTCGAAGGATAATCCTTCAATGGATATATATGGACCTCGAAGGATATCATCCTTCGAGGTATATGTGGATCCTTCGATAGGTTTCAGATCGATAGATGATCCTTCGATCAGGCTATCTGATCCTTCGACCAGACGAGCTGTGATGGATATATATACTCATGTAATGTGTTCACTTCATGGGGTGTGAGTGTGTGAGTGAACTTAGTCTTGTAGAGAGAGCGTATTTTCAGTTTGGGTCAAGGGCTGTAACCGTGTCCACTGAAATACAAGAGAAAACTTTGATATCTCGTGTGTCTTCCTTTCTCTTTGGAGCTTGTGTTCTCATATAAACTACTGGTTTGCATTTTAGCTTGGATTCCGCACTTGCTAGTGTGTTAAACATAACAAGGATAAGGTTTAACCTCATCCTCCGAGGGACCTACATAATTGAGGGTATTTTAGGTGGATAAACATGTGTGCGGCGAGTGAATGAAGAGGGATAATATGGTTTTTCAAGTTTTTAAAAGACTGGGGTTTTCTTTTGTGGGCTTGTGCCCTGGGCCCATAAGCCCATTTCTCGCGTTTTAAGGGGCCCGTCTGCACCTACGAACCCGTTCTCAAATCGCACTTCATAAAATGGCGTATTATTTTATTTAAGGTTGAAAATACGTAAAATGGTGTCGGTAATCGATATTAGTCGCGTCCATTTGTCTATTGCGTTAAAAACGCGTAAAAATGCGTCGTTTGACGTTTTTATTCCTTTTTTCGATCTGACTTTCTAAAAATAGAAAATGAACATGAATTTTCTAAAAAAAATAAAAAAATTAAAATACAAAAAATACGAGACGTTACAGTCTCCCCTACTTTAGGAAATTTCGTCCCGAAATTTATTTAAGAGGAAGACCTTGGGGAAAGATGGCATTTCCGAAGTGTGTTTGGGTATAACCAAGAAATAGGTTGTGAGTGATAAAAGTTTGTATTCGATAAGGTCTAAGGAACAGCGAATTTCTCATGGCACATTTTTACGAAAGTTTGGTAATATGGCAAGAACCCTTATATATAGGAAGTACCATCGGCGTATCCACCATGTTCATATCATGTTACATCTGTTTCGCGACTCGGTGTCATGTTACGTTCCGTGTTATGGTACACAGTAGAACCTACTATGGTTTTCATGTATCCACCAATATAATCCCGTATGCATCCGAGATTATTTTGGTATATGTGCATGATCCGCATAGTTTGTACTAGTAGTGTACGGGTCAGGGTATATTAATGTATTACGGGTGAAAATGATAGCGTATAGAAATTTAAGTATGTAAGCATGATTGTATTTAAGTATGAGAGAGTGTAGAGTATGGATATAAGTATGAGTATTAGTAAAATATTTGAACAATCCACCAGACATACTTAGTCGAACAAGATTAACGCATTACTGGCATGTGAATAAACAGGTCAACCCATCGTGTCCGCAAAATGTTTTAACATGACCTCAAGTATACGGGCGGGCGCTACTCCTATAGCGCTACATAAGCACTATACATGTTAAGTTGTGGCCCGATCAAAGTTAATGACTAATTGTCAACCCATCGTGTCCGCAAAATGTCTTAACATGACCTCAAGTATACGGGTGGGCGCTACTCCTATGGCGCTACACAAGCACCATACATGTTAAGTTGTGGCTTTGATCAAAGTTAATGACAAGTTTATCACATAAGAATGTTCCAGTAATCCCGAATCAAGTATAACTATTAGTATGTATGTATTGGAATGTTGAATGATAAATCGATTCTAATATAACATTGGTTTTGAAATGAACGAGATAACAAGTTTTAAATCACATAGAAATTGAGATAGCATAAAAGAGAGGTTCGATAAAATAGTCGAACGTTTCGGGTTAGAAACTTCGACTATTCCAAAGTGACTCGTAAGTCCTTTCGAATTAGGGAGACATGCTTTGGCTTAATAGGTATAATACTCTCGTCGCCAGGCGATTAATGGTATTTTACCCATCCAGTTAATACACGTCCCTGATTTGATGGAAGATACGAAACTTTGGCGAGATTGAAAATCAAAGAGTGGGACCAGTCATCAAGGTGTGGGTATCAATACTAGCTTGACAATTTCGTCCCCAAAATGTGGTTTATTGAACGAACAAGATAAAATCTCGAGTCGTCAATAAGGATCCACTAGAATATGAAATGGAAAATTCCCATCCAGATACGGATATCACTCCTGACTTGATGGTGAAATTCGGTGCAAAATAACATGTAAGGTGGATTGAAATTCGTTACCAAAGGTGGGAATCACCCCTATTTTGATAAGTTATCTCGATTGTGGAATATGAGTGTCTTCAAGCTATTTATTGCGTAAAATGACTTAGAAAAGACACATTGTATATTTAGACAAAACGAAGAGGTAGAAGCAAATAGGGAGAATTTCATATTAAGCAAGAATCAGGAATGGTCAAGTTTGGTACTTAGACTATAGACTAGGTCGAACATGGCAATTCTACCTAATTCCCTATAGTTATGGCTCTCATACCAATCTGTCACACCCCAACCGATGGCGGAAACATCGGGATGAGACGAAGTGTGTAGATTGCAAGAGTCTTCATAACGCTATTTGTGTCGAGTATTTAATAATTACCTTTTTCATTGATTGAACTAGAAATACCACAAGTTTGAAATAAATAAAATACAACAAGTATTCAAGTAATTAAGTTTAATTTCATTGGTGAATGGTCTCATACAAAGATTGGAAACAAATTTCAACATGTTTGAAAATAAAACACCGTACAACAAGTATTAGAGTTTAAATGCGTTTCTAGGCAATCCTACTAGATTCCTTGCATCATCCAAATCCTGCAATACATGTTAAAGCATAGATCAATACAAAAAGTATTGGCGAGCATACAAGTTTGAGTATAAGTATAAAATGTTCTAAACAGATTTTTTCATGGCAAAGACTAAGTATAAGCATATGAAATTAAATACGTATGATTGCAAGTAATACACGTATGTTGACAAGTATAACACGTATGAGCATATATATAGAGACTATTTGTATAAAAATTCTAGCATGTTTGTGTATTCTATTCAAAGTACATGTATTGCATCCCAAAGATAATAAAGCGTAAAAAGGGATCGAGTAGGGGCGGATCTATGTGGGAGCAAGGGGTAGCCCGGGATACCCCTCAACTTTCTTGGTGAAGTGTAATTTTCTTTTTCATTTCCGTTTTCTTTATTGGGGATACTCTTGAGCATATGTTAGGATACCCCTGAGTATAGGTAAAGATGAGATGATATTATATTTTTCTAGTTGTCGGAAACGAAAATTCTGGTCGACCAAACTTGCAGCGGCAACTTTGAAGAAGATGAAGTTAATAGATATGTTATATTAATATTTATGAGCATTGTGCATTGGAAGCAAACTGAACTATACATTAAATTATTAAATGAACTTTGACTATCTTAGTTTTCAAAATTAAGCCACGTGTTATTTTTTTTTTTTATTTTTTTTTGATATATTAACTTTGGTTTTCTGTGTACTAATTTTAATTTAAAGATATAAAATAATAATCATGATTTTTTTTATTAAATCCAACATGAGAATTTCTACTTACATGTTTATCACGAATTTTAACTTGCTTTATTTGATACTTTAAATGTTTACAATATAAAAAAATTCAACATGCAACGTTTATATATTTATAAAAATAAGCACAATCATAATTTTTTTGGGTTTATATATCAATACTTAAGTATTTTTATCATTGTGTCTACGTTTCATTTATATTTTGTTAAAAATTGACCGAATAAATATCCGGTTGCGTTTCCTTAGAGCGCGGTTGTAGCCCACTAGTATGCATTGAATAGTCAAACTTCATTTAAATAAGTATTATCTATAAAACTTCTAAATAAGTTTTAACGTTCTATACAAAAAAAATGTACTTAATAACATTCTCGTGTGTGTGGTGCACCCATTAATAAAAAAATGATAATCAACGTATGCTTTAAAATGTAAAAATAAAATTCATTCTCTCATTTTATCATAGAGTGACAGTATATTATAAAATATGGATTAATAAAGGTTGATTAACAATATATCACAACACATGTATCTATACCTGATTAATACGTAATTTCACCTTATCTCAAAATATCATATTGTAATTTCTAAATCTTATTACTAAGTGTTTAATATTTTTTATTCAACCCGTGGGTCTATAACCTAGTAATTATATATTTACTAGCCGCACAGTAATGACCAGGCAAAAGAAAATTTTAAGGGCCTATTTTTACTAGTTACACAAGGCCCCTAAGGGCTCTAGAATTCTCATGTATGACCCTAGGTAAAAAAAAAAAAAAAAAAGCAGGATACCCCTGAATTTATCTTCTAGTTCCGCCACTGGGATCGAGTATGCTCACGGTTGTGCAAAGCTTCCTTTGGAAATCCCGTGAAGAGTTGAAGGTTGAACGATGGAACACCGAGGTCACCTCACATGGGCAAACGAGGGTCACAGAAGTGTTGTTAAAATAAATATACGTTTATATTTATTTTTATAAAAAAAAATCATTGAATTTGATAGGTTTCGTTTTATAATTCAACATGTCTTGTTTTACGGATTTTTTAACGAGAAAGAAAAAAAACGGACAGAGTTTCCTCTGTTTTTTGACGATCCCGACAACACAAGTTATCGATATATTTTCCAAAACGCAATAATTCAATAATAACATATAAATAATTATAGTTCAATGTTTTTTTTATAAACAAGTTATAAGGTTCGGTTTCACGATAAAAATATTAATTAAACACCGAACAAAAAAATTAATAATCTCATCACTGTCATTCGGGTCTCGTGTCTAACCCGTGACCCGAGTTGGCCAGTTGACTGATGTCGACCCGAACCGTACCATTCCATGACACTAACCCGAACCAACTGCACCAAACTGCACCACGATACCCGAAACCGAATATGATACAGATTTGGTGAAACTGGTCCCCGATAACTAGAACTAGTTATAAACCGAACAGATCCTTTTCCACCTGTAAACTAGTTTTACCAAACACCAGTTTTGACCATTGCTGACCCAAACCAAAGCCATTTCAACCTGAACTGGTATGGGATAAAAAGAAAAAAAACGAAATGTGCACCTCTAGGTAGATACCTCGTCTCTTTTTTTTAAGATGGTTATTATAAGTATACAGGTGAACAGAAAACCGGTTTGTGAACTAGAACCAAGACTGACAAGACTCGAAACCAAAACCTGAAACTCGAATCACAACTTGAACTATACTGACTCAATTGAATCTGATCAGAGACTGAACCGAATAAACTCAAAATTTGTACCTGAACCGAATTAAGACGGAACCCAAGTTGAAATCTGACTGAACCATCTCCGTCGCGAGCGGCGCTGCGGCTGCCGGAACACCACCACCATACCGTAACTTTGTCATCGACCTCAGTTTATTCACCGACCTCATTACCTTAGCCGAACCAAACACCTCCGCCGACGTGAACGGCGATACGACCACCGACAGCGTTGCCGGAGACGTCGGCTCTTTCTCCGGTCTCTCTCTCCGCCGTCTCTCTCTCTCTATGGGTTGTGTCTGAGTTGCGCGGTGCGAGAAGCGTCACAGGGAAGAAGAAGGAGGAGAGTAAGGTGTGGCTATGGCTGGTCGGTATAACGGTGCCGGCTCCGCCGGTAGTCTCACCGGAGACGAAACAAGAGAGTGGATGGGAGGTGGATCAGGTTATTCAGGTGTGTTTTGTTAGAGAAGGTAAGTCCTCTGTGTTTTTGTGTGTGTGAAAAAAATGAGCAGGGTAATTGAGGGTATTTGAGGTGGATAAACATGTATGCAGCGAGTAAATGAAGAAGGTAAGCCCACAAGCCCACTTCTCGCGTTTTAAGGGGCCCGTCTGCACCTACGAACCCGTTCTCAAACCCGCACTTCATAAAATGGCGTATTATTTTATTTAAGGTTGAAAATACGTAAAATGGTGCCGGTAATCGATATTAGTCGCGTCCATTTGTCGATTGCATTAAAAACGCGTAAAAATGCGTCGTTTGACGTTTTTATTCCATTTTTCGATCTGATTTTCTAAAAATAGAAAATGAACTTGAATTTTCTAAAAAAAATAATAAATAAATAAAAATACGAAAAATACGAGACGTTACACATAACTAGCTCAGAAATAATTAAACAATGCTTCTAGTATAATTTTGATGTTTCGGGTAATGTCCGGTTGTTCGGTTAACTACCGGTTCGTTAAAGTGCTAAACTATCCCGTTTAGTGATCTTTGAGTATCCTTTTGTGACCCTTTCAATTCTCGACACTTAGGAGGGTATTCTGGATAATAAAACATGAATTATGCATGATGTTTATGTGTTAAAAAGCTGATTATAGCTGATTTGTGCAGAATTCTGTATTTAAAGTGCGTTTCGGGTGCTTTTTAGTGCATATTCTAGCTTCCGGAAAGTCTATATATTAACCCGTGTATCCATTTTTGGGTTTTAATGTATTTTAGACGTTGGACCTACTCCTAGGCCCCACTTCTATTGTCTGACTGCTTTCTGCAGAATTGTTGACACAATGTGTCTACCGGTGAGTTTACTAGTATTTCTGATGCAACGCTATCATTAATGCATAAAGCAATATTTGTAGTATAAAACGTGCATGAATTCACAAGTATAGCATGAAATCAGACAATGTTGACATTTAAGCACATAACTGCAGTTATTAAGTATTAATTAAATTGTATGGAAATTACCGGTTTTGTGCCAGTTGTCACATCGGTCTTCTTCGATTTATCACCTACATGCTTCTCAACAGCCTTCTTCTTCTCTTTTTCCTTCTCTTTGTCTGTCTCCTTCTCAACTATCTTCTCAACCGTCCCCACGGTTGTCTAGGGATGCTTAATGGTAATCCTTGTTTTCTTCAGCGCCGGTTCCTTGGGATCCTTCAACTCTATACCCTTCGTTCTCTCAGAGGTCTTCTTCTGGGCCTCTGAAGAAATCAAGTGTTAGAAAAGATTGGCCAAAAGAAAACAAGTATTGAAATGCCATACTAACCTGGAGAGAATTTATACAGGGAGCGCAGCCTGCTTTGCTTCCCTATTACAGGGACCTCCTCAGCCATCTGCGCCACCTTAACATCAGCAGCAGCTGTCTCTCTACTTCTTTTCCTGCTCACTAACTTGGCAGCAGGTTCTTCATGTTCTTCTTCTTCCTCTTCTTCATCAAGAGTAATCGAGGAAGGGGCCGTGCCAGCATCAGGGTTCCTCGACCCCGCCCTCCCAGAGCTCTTCGAACCAGCAGCGCTGGCCTTCTTCTCACCTATACGGGACAGACCCTCAAGTGAGTCACTCGCAACAACATAGTCTTCCAGGTTACTCTGCTGAAATCTAAGGGTACCTTTATCGGAAGCCCCAGCAGTCGCGCGGCTACTCCCGCCCTTCTTGCTGGTCACTTCAGAATCTACGGTTATGACCTTCTTCTTCCTCTTACTCGGTTTCTTCTTTTCCTCGGGATCTATGCCAAGGTCGCGCAACACACCAGCAAAGATGTTAGACCAGGAACTTAGCTCCCCACTTGATGACCCTACAGACTCCTCGCTGGAAAGATAGAGAATTTCTTTCCCAGCGGAAGTCACGGCACGCAAAGGCCTGGGGTTGGGTAGATGTGTGACACCTGTGTCACTGCGACCATCAAACAAATGCCAAACCAATGAAATATTGTATTTCATACTTTAGACTTGTATAAATATGTATATCTTTTGCACATATCAACTCTTGTTCGATTCCAAACCTTAAATCGCTTTCTGGAAGGTTATACGCGCACTGATGCGTAAATATAACCAGTTTAATTCAACGAACACTCCAGAATAGTGAAATATACTTAACATACCTTAAATAACCTTTACATAACTTAGAAATAAGTTTTGAAGGCTTTGGTATGGCAAAAACAAGTTAATTCGCCTACAGGGACTAAACTTGACAAACTGCGAAAGTATGCCAATTCGTACTGGAACAGACATTCCGGAACATGACCATAAGTTAAACACACCTTAAATATCCTTTAAATAGCTTAGAAATAGGCTTTGAGGGGTTCGGTGTGCTAAAATAAACTTTTGGGGTCATTCAGGGACTAAAAGTGTCAAAAAGTGCACAAGTTTGCATTTTCGCGCATAACTTACGTTCTGAATACATCCGGACATCCAAAAATTTATTTAAGCATGACTATATTATGCTTTAGTGTTTGGCTTGCCAAAAATCCATTCGTCGCGTCATTTGGATCATTTTTCGCGCTTATGCGCATTCCGTCGTAATTAAGCGAACATCGCGTTCGTACGACCAAACGAACCAACATCCGACATATTTTTGAGCATGTTTCATGTCCACAATGTTTAGGAAACATTTTAGGGCCTTAAAGTTGGCTTTACGGGCCTTAGAAGTGTCGGGAATGGCCTTAAACACGTGCAGGGGCTGAAACTGTCATTTCGGAAACTATTTCTGATCTGTGCAGGCCAGGCGGCCCGCCTCAGTTTCTGTAAATCCTCATGCGGCCCACGTGGCTCCTTCTGACCAGGTTAACTGCATTTAACAGCAGATTGCAGCTGTTTAATCCACAAACACATGTTCTCACTTATCTAGTCAGCTGATAAGAACCCATTTTTATCCACCACAACATTCCAACACATGTACGGCCTTGATCGTGCCCTCTTTTCCATGAAACGATCTTAACGGTTACCCGAAAACTATATATACCCATCCACCCCCATTGCATTTCTCACTAGAATCTTGATTTGAGAGCTCTAAGTTGAAACCATTGTTTCATACCTGAGTTCTTGGATCGAGATTAGCATTCGGGGACCCTTCATAAGTATTCTTTCGTTCTTTTATTGCTTTTCGAGTCTTTTCGAGTCTGACTTTCTGCGTTGACCAGTTATGGTCAATGCGAAGTTCGTTTGAACTTCGCAACGTGAGTGTAATCACGTTGGTTATAGTCCCTTGGGACTATGCCTACTGATTACCACGTTGTCTAGGGTCGTAGGGTAAGGGATCTAATAAATCGCTTATACCTTCGAACCCGACCCAGTTTGGTCGATCATTAGGATCCGACCAAACACATTAGGTGACCATAGTAGGTAGGGAATAACCTTCCGAGGTTATACCCTATGGTTGCTTCGTTTGAATAGTTGTATGATAGGTAGTTTATATGCCTTAGGTAAATTACCAGAATACCCTTTTCATGTATAATTGGTAATTAAGCATATGTAACCTAAACTTTTGTCACATAACTGATTATGTAACATGTTTAGGCATATAACACTTGTCATAGGGCTAGTTAGACGGTCCGAACGCGTTTCACGCGAACGACGCGTTAAAGTAGCATAAGCTACCTAAACGGGTCGTAATGGGTCGTAAGCTCTTAGATTAAGGTTTCATTTAGTATGTAGGCTTTGTTAAACCATATGACACGAGTCTCTATACTCATTTGGTTTACGAACCCTCATTCTATCAGATCTTCCGATTTAGGTCCGGTTTATTAACATAGTTACCTATATTAGGTGCCGTTTGATATCCGTGATCTTTAGCATTGTTTGGTTGTTACGCAAGGACTTCTGAGAAATCTCAATTGAGTACATAGACCCCTCTTTTACTGTTTTCCAAACTGTTTTGGGGTGAAACACATGTGCCTACTTGTTACTTTCATGCTTTCCTGTTTTCACATCATATACCTGCTATGTTCATTAGTACATTATAGTACATGATTTCATTGTGTTTATGCTAGGTGTGCCCATTGTGTGCATTACTTAGTACATCGTTTTACATTACATTTCATGTTACGTGTGCCCATTGTGTCCATTACTTAGTACAGTTCACATGCTATGTATGTCTGTTGTTGCATACTTAGTACAGATATTTCAGTTCACATGCTATGTATGTCTGTTGTAGCATACTTAGTACATTTCTTATTCATCATATGCTTACATTTTGGTAGGACAATTGGTTTAAACATAGACATCTTACATTGTTGGTTTGGTTTGTGTAAGTGATTTAAGTAACGAGGCGTGTGTAATATGATACAAGCATGGTGGATACGCCGCTGGTACTTCCTATATATAAGTGTTTGTATGGTATTATATATCGTAGCGTTATTTGAACCATTTCAAGTTGAGACATAGAACATTTTATACAAATAACATATTTTTCACAAGACATTGATTTACAAACAACTTATCTAATACAAACTCATCTTACATGGTTATTCATTTAACCATACATTATTTATACATATCATCTGATCTTATCGATTTTCAAAAGATTTACAAAACAAAGCAAATAACATGGTTCATGACTAAACATTTTCTCAAACATAAGTCATGAAACCTATTTTCACAAAACCTATGTATCTCACAGGCATTTTTATGCTAACGTACCTATTTTCACATGTGTTTTTCAGGAGCTGTTGCATAAGATGATCAAGATACACATAGGCAGACTTGGGCTTTAGTGACAATAAAAGATGCAAGACTAGTTAATTATGTTGTATTTCCTTGTTTGTTAAGACATTGTAACACTTCTAATCAATAAAACGAAACTTCAATTGCCATGGATTTGAAACAATTAATTCTGTTACAACACTCCCCGACGTTTCCGCCACATTTTGTATGTTCTACGTGGTCGGGGTGTGACAAGATGCGCACCTTCGGTTGCAGTAGGAGGATTGGCAAAGTGTTAGTACATTACGTCTGTAGCTTCCGTCAGCATGTAGTCATATTTTGTATTCTGTGTTTATGTATATTGTCTGTATGTATGTTTGTAGTTAGCAGGACAACTCAGAAATAGGTTTTGTTTGTAAAAGTGTTGTTTGGGTACAAGATCAACTCGTGCGGATAGCAATACGCACGTATGGCAATACGCACGGATGACATATCCTCACGGATAAGTCATACGTGCGGATGGTCATACGCACGGGTAGCTCATACGTACGGGTAGCCCATACGCACGGGTAGCCCACCCGCGCGTACAACACTTATAGTCTTTCTGAGTCTGTCTATAAATAGAAGGTCAGGTGCTATTTTGTCAGAACTTTCGAGACGCACGGATAGCTTGTATGTTCAACGGAACTTTGTGACTTTCATAACGATTAATAGAACGAACAAAGACAAGCAGTTAAAAGTTGAATTCTCTGTTGTACAAATCTGTGATTCGACTTAGTGGATTCCGCACACTAAGACGAAATCGATTCATCTTGTTCCTACGATCAGATCCTGTATCTACGGGACCAACAAGTGGTATCAGAGCATCCAGGGAGCTGAATCGAGATCAACGACACTGAATTCATCGGAATTCAAGTTTTATTCGCCGATCAAAGTCGAATTTCACCGGAAATTTTGACTTCTGTTGCTGATTTGATTCAAATTTCACCGGAAATTTGACAGATTTCATATACATCTACTCAGATTTTACATTTGTTCTTCATTTGTCACCATAAAATCAAAAAAACATAAAATTGAGCAAGAATTTACGGTTAAAATTTGTTAAAATCGATATCAATCAACTCGTAATCATTCAAAGTATAATCCTACTTAGTATCATAATCAGATTCAACCTAAAACCAGATCAAATTCATCAAAAATCATGTTTAGTTGTTCGTATTTGATGACGTCACCTACCCGTGCGGACAGCTGTCTGAATGGTTTGGCTTAGTTAGGTACTGCAAAATTGTTTGCTGACATCATCATCGTTACACGCACGGATTACTACCCGTGCGGATAACCAGAAAAGTCAAAAGTACAAAGCTACCCGTACGCACAACCATCCGAGCGGATCACCGTCCGTGCGGATAGACTGTGTTATCATTCGTATTCCTGTTCGAACGGATAACTATCCGGTTCAACTGTTTGAAATTTTAAAATTTGTAAGAATTGTCTAAGTGTTTGATAATTGTTTCAGGAACTTAAAAATGGAAGAATTCATGAATCCATTTAGTGAGATGTATGCCTTCGCGGGAAATTCTGAAGCTGACACTTCAAATCATTCAAATGATAATCCAACCCCAAAGAAAACTTTATTCGATGCCCTAAGTGTAGAAAGTGCATATGGTACCTACAAAAAACCACCAAAGCTAATGGCAATCGAAGATTATAATCGGTGGGCAAAAAGATTCGAAGAATGGCTGAAAGCTTTCGCTTATTCAAGCTGGAAGAACTTAAAGAACGGTTATGCTTCAGATATACAAGATCCTGAGAATTTATCAGTCCGTAAGAGACGACATTATTTCACTAATTGGATACAAAAACGCAAACGATCTATGGGAGAAGTTAAATAAAAAATGCATAGGAAGTGAAGAAATAATCAAAAACAAAAAGAAATTACTGCGAAAAGAGTTTGATTTGTTCGGATGCTTAAAAGGTGAATCTGTTTGTAAAATGATTGAAAGATTTGGACACTTAAAGTTGGAATTGGCAAGGCATGGAATTCAATATACTCCAGAAGAGCTAGTTGACAAACTTTTCGATTCACTACCAGACGAGATGGATTGGCAATACTATGCACTGATGTTAAAAAATACAATCACAGCTGAAAAACTCACTGTCGACTTGCTGATTGAAAGACTAGAAAGTCATGAATTGGAGATAAAGAAAACTCACAAAGTAAATCATTCATCTTACCAACAAAATGTGGAGTTGTACTATCCTAAGAGTATGATTCCCAAGAATGTTTCTCCAAGAACTGCTTTCTCAGCTGAAAACACAAACACTTCAAGTAAAGAAAGTCCAAGTTCAAACAATGGTTTTCATGGAGGTTTTTCATCAAACGCTCCAAGTCAAGGATCTTCTTCAAACCCTTCAAGTCAACAACAATCTGTTCCAAAGAATGTATTTTCATGCAACATTGCAGTAGATTTGAAGAATGCTCAGAACTTTGATGAGGAGTCTGCAAAACAGCAGATGATCTTTCTAGCATCTGTGTTGGAGTCATACGAAGGGTTAGTAGCAGGAAAGATAGGAAATACCAATCTGACGAAAGAAGATTATGATCAGATTGATCCCGAGGAAATGGAGCTGATCGATATTCGTTGGGCAATGGCCAGTGCTGTTCGTAGAGCACAACGCTTCATGGAAATTACCGGCAGAAAGACAATCGGTGGTGCTTCTACTAAGCTGGGGTTTGATAAATCGAAAGTGACGTGTTTCAAATGTAAGCAGAAAGGTCACTTCAAACGAGAATGCAGAAATGCATATGCTGATGAGTCAGAAAACCCTTTCAGAGATGATTATTACAAGAGAGCAATCTATCACCAGAATAAATCTGAGCCTCCTAGATTGAAGCAAGTTGAAGAGAACAAAGAGAAGTCTAGAGCTCTTGCCGTGATTCATGATGACGAAGGGTATGATTGGAGCGAAATATTGCCTGAGGAAGATGCAGTGGGTTATGCATTCGTGACGAAAATTATTCCTTACAAAGACATTAGAACTGATAAAGAAAAACTCGTCAACCGAAGAATGAGGGCCCAAACTAGATTGAACAGAATTTATAACACTTACAAAGAAGCTAAAATTGCAAAAAGGTGGGATGCCGACAGAGAATGTTACCTTGATCCTGAAGGAAACATTGCAGTTGACCCAAATTCCATCAGTATTGATGTTCTTACACAACAAGTTACCGAGGAAGAAGAAGCTAGACAAAGAGAATGGTGGGGAGGTGGTGAAGATAAACAAGTAGAGAAAGATGAAAAAGCCAAAGATCCAGAACAGAAACCAAAGTCAAAGAATGCTGATGATGGGATCATCGACACATCACAAGAGCTAACAGCTGGGAACTTGAGGAAGATGGCTGAAAAGGTTCTTGCAGCAAAAGAACTTGAGGTAGTGTCTAGTTCTGGAACTGAGTCAACAAACAAGGTCAGTTCAAATGATAAAGTTGAATCAGGTAAGAAAGATAAATCTGAAAATGACTGCAAAAATTGCATGAAAGAGTGCAAAGTTTGTAGTACAATCACTTACCTCGGTGGTAAGAAGATTGAAGAATTGACTAGTAAAGTCAAAAGTGTTGAAAATCAAATCTTAGACCGTGACAAAATGCTGAAAGCTTCGAATGATAGATTAAAAGAATTAGCTGATAAAATTGAAAATGATAAAAATGACATTGAAAGAATAAGAAAAGAAAATGAAAAGTTGATTCTTGAAAGTCGTAAAATTTCTGAAAATTATGAGAAGCTAAAGCGAACGGTTAAAGATTCTGATGAAAGAAATGGTAAAACAACAAAGGAAAACCTTCAATTATCAGGGGTTCTAAGGGTAAAAGAAGAGTTAATCAATAAACAACTTGATGAAATTGCAAAATTGAAGCTTCAGTTTGAAGAAGCTAAAATTGAGAATGAACGTATTAATCTAAAACTGAGCAGTTACAACTCTGCAAGCTTTGTTTTGCAACACATTGTTCCAAAACCCATTGGAAAAACCAAAGCTGGCGAAGATGTATACTGTGATGGAACTGGGGTGGGGTTTCATCAAGTCCCTCCACCGGTTCTAAACAATTTTTCAAAGAAGCAGTCAGGGTTGGTTAATGATGATGTTGAATCAAATGAGATAAACCTGCCAGAAACGATTGATGTGACATTTTCTTCATCATCATCCGATGACAGTGTTCAAACTGAAATTATTAAAGGCATGGCTGAAAATGTCTTGGATAGTGACTCAAATGAAGATGAAGAATGTTTTCTGAACAATTACATTCCGAAACCAAAATCTAAAAACAACTTAAATGAAGAACCGGGTCTTGTGATGTACAAGATGTCTGGATCTGATAAGTTGTATTCAGACTTTGAATTTCCTCTGGAGAATGTTAATGTGAACAAATTGAAAAATGTTTTCAAATTGGTTGAAATTGATTTGTCTGAAGTGGAAGGTTTGAAACAGACAAAAAGACAGATGAATTTTGAGAAAGATAAATCTTACTATAAGAAACCTGTTATTCCACCACGTTTTTCTAACAAATATCAAAATAAATGGTCGGGAGGATATCAGGGTAGTAAGAATTATCAGAAAAGGAATGTTCAGAACAAGAAGTTTGCTGTGAAAAAGGTGTTTGTGAACAGTTCAAGTTCACTTTCTGAAGAGGAATCTGAAATCTTTTTAAAATCAAACAAAGAGTTCTTTGAAAAGAAGACATCACAGCCTCAGTCTGAAGGCTCAGGACGGGTAGTTGACACCCGAACATGCTTCAAATGTAATCAAGTTGGACATATTGCACGAAAGTGTACCAACTTGAAGCCTAAGACTGAAACTGTGAAGAATTCTATCAAGAGAGATGTTGTGAAAGGAAAGGGTCCAATGATTGTTGAGAAAAATGTTTTGAAAAATGAGAAAACCAAGATCAAAACTGAACCTGTTAAGAATTTGGTATCAAAAAATGATAAATTTTACCAGCGGGTTGCTTCACCTCAACAAACATGGAAGCCAAAAATTGTTGAAAAGAAAGTTGATTTACCAAAGGTGTCTGAAACTGAAAAACCATCATCTTCTAACAAAAAGAAGTATATACCTTTGAAGTTTTATGAGAAACAAAAATCGACTTCTGGAAAGAAGTATGTGGTAAAGAAAAATCAACCTACCGCTCAACCTCAAAAGGACGAATTTTTATTATTCAAAGAGGTTGAAGTTGAAACAGCTGAAAGCCTTAAAATAAATGATAAAAACTTTCCGCCACTTTACACCAAAACAACTCACCTTAATTTCAAGTTACCTGAGTCAAAAGAGGCTTGGGTAGCATCAAAATCTCATTAACATGTTTTTGACATGTGCAGGAGCTTCCAAGATCCATTTCACTTTGGATTATGGATAGTGGAGCTTCTCGGCACATGACAGGAAAGACAGCACTGCTGTATGATGTCAGAAATATCAATGGTGGTTATGTGGGATTTGTTGGTCATGAAGGTGGTAGAATTATTGGTGAAGGAACTTTATCCAACGGGATCGTTACGTTTGAAAGAGTTAACTACATCACTGAGTTGGAGAACAATCTGCTAAGTATCTCGCAGATTTGTGACAATAAGTATACTACTCACTTCACAGACAAAGAATGCTTGATTTTGAAGCCTGGATTTGTTATCCCTGAAGAATGGATTATAATGCGAGCACCAAGAGAAAATGACTTATATGTGTTGGATATGTCTGTAGCAACTACAACAATAGGTCAAGCACACTGTTTTGTTTCGAGAGCAACGGAAAAAGAATCAAAGTTGTGGCATCGTAAGATGGGGCACATTCATCTTAGAAAAATGAATCATTTGGTGCACAATGATCTAGTTCTTGGTGTTAATATCAAAGGTTTTCATCTGGAAGGGGAGTGTATTAGTTGCATGAAAGGCAAGCAAAAGAAAAAGTCACACCCCACAAAGCAAAGCAATTCAATTCAGTCTCAAGACCTTTAGAAAGACTTCATATGGATTTATTTGGTCCTGTGAATGTCAAAAGTATCACCGGAGAACTTTACTGTCTTGTGGTTACTAATGATTATTCCAGATTTTCATGGGTGTTATTCTTAAAGTCAAAAGAAGAAACGTTTGACAGATTAAAGGGGTTGTTCAGAAAGATTGAAAATTTGTACCAAAGACGTATTAGAAGAATCAGAAGTGATAATGGTACTGAGTTCAAGAACAACAATATGGAAGAATATTGTGAAGAAAAAGGTATCTTGCATGAGTTCAGTGCTCCGTACACTCCGCAACAGAATGGAGTTGCAGAACGTAAAAACAGGACACTGATTGAAACGGCCAGAACAATGCTTGCTGATTCAAAGTTACCGATAAATTTCTGGGCAGAAGCCGTTTCCTCCGCATGCTACACACTCAACAGAGTTCTCACTGTCAAGAAATTCAACAAAACATGCTTTGAGTTGATCAATAAACGAAAACCAAATCTGAAGTATCTTGAACCGTTCGGGTCACCCTGCACTGTTCTTGAACCTTTTGGAAAGTTTGGAGAGAAGAGTATTGAAGGAATATTCGTAGGCTATGCCAGTCCTTTAAGACGAGTCTTCGTTCCAAGTCTAAAACGGATTATTGAAGCTCAAAATGTTGAATGCCAAGGTCACACAATGCCTCCACAAAATCCAGGCGATTCATGGCGTTTCAATTATGATGTTTTGTGGGAATGCTTCAACATGGAGGAAGAACCAGAATTCTTTGATGAGTTGGATATTCTAAGAGAATATGAAGATGAAAGGTTTCCAGCTGACTCTTATCGAAAACAACAAGCTTCAAATGATGACGAAGCAGGTCCTAGCAATGCTGGAGAACATGACGATGTTGAAAATGATATTGCTCAAGAAAATCAGACGGTAGAGAATGATGATCAAGAATCTGAAAACAGACCAATCTTCGATCATGATAATTCAGACTCTGAGGGGGAGATAATCCATTTTTCAAATCAAACTATTCCAGTTAGTGAACAAGTTGCTGATCAAAACGTCACAAATTTGGAGAGCGAAGTAGATGTTTCAGGCGAGATGATGCCAAGAACGCTTTCTTATCATCCGGAGGATCTAATAATCGGAGAACTGCAATCAGGCGTCCGCACTCGAAGACAGCTTGATCAAGGGCTTACATGTTTTTACACAAAAGTTGCACCTTTACAAACTGAATTCTCATTAAGCTGTTTTATCTCGCAGATAGAACCAAGGACGTACAGAGAGGCGCTTACTGAAGATTCATGGGTAAATGCAATGCAGGAGGAGTTATGCCAATTTGAAAAGCTTGGCGTATGGAAGTTAGTAGATTTGCCCGATGGACACCGGAAGATTAATACCAAATGGGTGTTTAAGTGCAAGAGGGATGATCGAGGAGTTATCATTCGAAACAAAGCTCGACTCGTTGTTCAAGGCTTCAGTCAGCAGGAGGGGATAGATTTCACCGAAGTATATGCCCCCGTCGCAAGACTTGAAGCTATCAGAATCTTCCTTGCATTTGCATCATGGAAAGGATTTAAAGTTTTTCAGTTAGATGTGAAGTCGGCATTTCTCTATGGCAAGGTGAAAGAGGAGGTTTATGTCGGACAGCCACCGGGCTTCACCGACCCAATTCATAAAGATAAAGTTTATCTCCTTGACAAAGCGTTGTACGGCTTACATCAGGCCCCGAGAGCCTGGTATGATACCTTGTCTCAACATCTGTTAGCCAACCACTTCACTCGAGGAAAGATAGACGCCACTCTTTTCACAAAAGAAGTCGACGGACATCTTCTAATTGTCCAAATTTACGTGGATGACATAATTTTCGGGTCTACAAATGAACAACTCTGCAAAGATTTTGAACAAGTTATGAAGCAGAAGTTTGAAATTTCTTCAATGGGTGAGATGAAGTTCTTCTTGGGACTTCAAGTTGATCAACTTTCCGAGGGAACTTTCATACATCAAACAAAATATGTTCATGATGTTCTGGAGAAATTCGGGATGTCAGGAATGTCACCAATGTCCACCCCATTAGCGACAAATCATGGGATACACCCTGATCTCACCGGAGAGAAGGTAGACGAAACACTGTATCGCTCCATGATCGGTTCGTTAATGTACTTGACGGCATCAAGACCGGATATTATGTATCCAACCTGCCTCGCGGCGCGATTTCAGTCAAATCCTAGAGCTTCGCACATGGTAATTGTGAAAAGGATTCTACGCTACCTGAAAGGAACTCCATCTCTGGGGTTGTGGTATCCAAAAGTTGGCGACTTCATGCTCGAAGGATATTCTGATTCTGATTTCGGATGCTGCAAAGTGAATGCTAAATCAACAACAGCGGGGTGCCAGTTTTTCGGACCACGATTGGTCACCTGGCAATGCAAGAAGCAAACCTCTGTCGCTTTATCCACTTGTGAAGCTGAATATGTATCTGCTAGCAGCTGCTGTTCTCAGATCTTGTGGATCCAGCAACAGATGCGAGACTACGGTTTGCAATTTCTTAACTCCCCTATCTTTGTTGATAATGAGGCAGCAATAAACATTACAAAAAATCCTGTTCATCACGCTAAAACAAAACACATTGAAATTCGTCATCACTTCATCCGAGACTGTTTCGAGAAGAAGTTGATACGAATAGAAAAAATCCACACCGATGAACAAAAAGCTGACTTACATACCAAAGCATTTGATAAAACTCGTTTTAAATATCTTTTGAAACTTAATGGTATGAAGTTGCTATCGGAGGAAATTGTTGGCGTTGATGAAGGTGCCACTGTAGATGATGTTGAGAAACAATCTGTAATGGTTTGTCGAATTTTTACTTGTTTTGGTTTTTAGGGGGAGATAGTAGTTTTCAGAAAATACAAAAACAATAAAAAAATTCGAAAAAGCCAAAAACATTAGAAAATTTCAAAAACCCAAAAACATGATAAAATTTCAAAAAGAGTTTGTGTAAAAAGGGAAAATGATAGTACATCAGCTAGACAGTTTCAGTACGCTAAAGAAATGGAAAGTTTAAAATGCATTAAACAGTCTCACTAATGATGTGTAGATAGGTTTTTACACATTTAGTAGATTTGTTCGGGATATAAACATAAAATCTTACTTGCTTATTTCGTGGGGAACACTACTTGGATATATAGGTAACCCCTGAAATCTCGTTTGAAAGGTCTCTTAATCTGATATACTAGGTCTTTATTCTCAATGATGTCTGGGGTATTATTCCGGGACTTCTGCTGAACGGTAGTTCTGACCTAGTCCCTGGATAATACTTTCTACAATGCTTGAAACATAGCATTAAACCCTCAGCATGCTGAAACAATAAAATTGATAAACGCTGCTGTTGTAGCAAAAAGATCCTCTAAAGGGGACACACCTTAAAGTCGAAGCCGATATCTCTCTGCGTATACGGAAGTATCGACCTGAGATCCCTCGGCCCTCGCATACCTAATTTATGTACAGATATCATTGTAGTAATACTCACCTGTAAGACTGATTATTGAGATTCTGGATACGGGAGTATATTCAAGAGGTGGGACACACGTATAAGTTTAAGTCTTTAAAACACTTAATTCGTATCCTGAACAGATTGAAATGTGTGTAAGAATTTAAGATGGATCAGCGAGGTGAATTGTTTAATGTTTGGCATGAAATCAAGCTTAATGGTACTTGTAACTTGTCGGAAGCTGATATGATTCCCTAACACGCTCACCAAAAATATGTTTGTAAATAGTTTACAGTTACTGCTTTTATTTTTTCTGTCTTTTATTTCTTGCTCCATTGATAATTCCAAAAAGATTTTATTTTCTACTTTATTTTCCGACAAACCAAAGTGGAAAGTTGATCTTCAAAGTCGAAAGTGATAAAAGATGCAGGAAGTTTTCTGGGATGGAAGATGAGTTTGGAGCTAATCTCAACTATTTTGTAATTGGAATGACAAACACAAGTTCATTAATTTGATACTTGTAAATTTTCAGAAAAGTTGTTTAAACAGAATTTTTCAAAAGTCAGTATGTTTTGTTTCAGATCAACCAAGGTCATTAAGTTGGACTTGGTCGACAAATTAAGTAACTTGGGTCATTAATTTGAACTAAGTAACTTAAGTGGATTTCTAAAAACTGGCAAATGATGAGAAAAATCAAAGATTTCATTGAAAAAGTTAAAGTGAGCCTCATTCGGATGTACATCCGGACGGGTAGCCATACGCACGGATGGCAATGCGCCCGGATGACCATACGCATCTGATGATAGTATAAATAGAGGGTCAAAGAGTCAGTCAAAGCTATACGCACGTACGATACTCTTTCTCTCTCACACTTTGACTTTCTGACTTCGAAATTCTTTGCACGGATTCTTGTTCTCGTTGGTTTGCACAACTTAAACAATGGCAAAGGTATGTTTTTCTGATTCAAATCTGCAAAAATTCATTGTTCAATGACTGTTCATCACGTATCTGTTCTTTCGGAGCTTTATATCTTAGATTTAGCCTGTGTTAGTTCGATTTGTCATGAATAAATGATTAGGTTTTGATCGGAATGCCTAGATCTAAAGATTTACCGGATTAATTTGTGTTATAACATGTTAAAATCTGTTAGATCTGATGTTTGAACGGTACATAGTTTCGGCTAGGATTTTGTTAAATTGACCTGTGATTAGGATGTTTTAGACATTGTTGAACATAGGGTTTTGATCGTCTTAACATTCTCTGTATGGATCTATGTTCAATTTTAGTTTTTGACATTAAAATTTTCATAAGCTGTTCCTGTGACTTGTATCTGCACGCACAACTTGTACGTGCGTATGGCAATCCGTGGGAAGTAATGTTATACGCACGTATGGTAATCCGTAGATATGTCATGTTGTACGCACGCACAGCAATCCGTGACAAGGACAGGCTGTACGCACGCACAGCAATCCGTGACAAGGACAGGCTGTACGCACGCATGGCAATCCGTGGCAAGGACAGGCTGTACGCACGCATGACAATCCGTGGCAATGACATGTTGTACGCACGGATGACATACCGGAGATATGATTTGTTGTACGCACGGGTGGTTATACGCGGTGTAGACAAGTTGTCCGCACGGACAACTTATCCGCACGGTCAAGTCATGCGTACGAATATCTTTTCAAGTGTCATACCATTCATCAAGTCTTTTCTAGACAGAATATTTTGAGATCCCAAAATTTTTAAAAATGAATAAAATTTATGCAGGATTGGGATAAAGCTCATAATGTATATTGTTTATTGGATGAAGTGTATACTGAAAACACAATAGTTCAGGATGTTGCAAAATTTTTGAGGGAAAGTAGAATTTCAAAGGCCTTAACTGATAAGACAGTAGCTTATGTATCACATGTGAAACGATTTTGGAATGCTGCAAGATACGAAGAAAGTGATAAGACCATTTATTCTGCTGTATCAAAGAAAGATGAGAATGGAAGAGATGAAGATTTGGAAATGAAAGTGACAGTTGGTGTTATTAGAAGAGTGTTGAATTTAGGAGACAATGATAGTGACCCAACCATAGTTTCTGAACGTTTAGTAAAAAGGATTGTGGTGTAGGATGGGTTTTGCTGGCAGTGTGAATGGAAGAATGCAGAAGACAAGTTTTAGCCATGCTTACAAATTCTTGGCTCATTGTGTGCTTCATGCTATTTCACATAGAAAAGGTGGATATGATGAAACTCAAGACTACATCATGAATATCATTGCTTGTCTCGTACTGAATAGACCTTACAATATTTCTCAAGTTATATTTGATCACATGACTGAGAATGCAAAGGATGGAAGCAAGAAGTTTCTTATGTATCCTAGGTTTGTCCAGATGTTGATAGATGATCAGTTTCAAGGTTTAGAAAAGAGTAGTAGTGACATTTTGGGTTTAAGGCACATGACACCTGATACGATCAGCAGGTTGATCAAAGGTCCAAATCCTGGAGCAAAGAGAATGATCTGTAAAATTTCAAATCCAAGCTATGTAGCTCCAGAGAATGATGCATGGAGACATGAAGACAGCAATTCTGATAATGAAGATGACCAAATGAGTTTGTTCTACAAGAAAGATACAAGATGGTGGTGTGTCAAAGATGGAAAGAGGAAGAGAACTCCAAAGTCGTCCCCTACAGTTTCTATTCCTAAGAATGTGAAAAAGGGTATTGTGATAGGGGGAGTAATAAGGAATTTAGAATTTTATATTATGAAAATTTCTAATAAATTTGTCAAAACATCTGTTTTGCAGGGACTTCTGGAAAACAGAAGCACAAGTTGACAGATGAACCAGTTTTGGAACCATCAACAGTTATTCAAGAAGGTGTTGATTTGTTATCACAATCTCTTCACAGTTTCTTGAAGAAGAATGAGGAAGCTGCTCAAGGTGTTAAAGATCAAGAAGGAGTTGTTCAAGATCTTTCAAGTGATGATGATTCTGAAACCACAATATCAGAATCTGAACTTGATCCACTTACTATTGGCAAAGGAAAGGTCCAGTTGAAGAAATGATCTCCAAAGAAAAAGAAAGGATCAGATGAAGAAGACTCAAACTATGATCCTGAAAATCCAAAGAAACAGATGAAAAAGAAAAGAAAAACTGTTGTAGCAGGTCTCATTCCAAGAAGTGTTCGAGCGAGAAAATAAGTAAGTCAAGTTCAAAAGGAACATGATGGCAAAGATATTCAACATGTTGAATCTCCACAACCAGAAGAAACAGAAGCAGAAAAGCTAACTAGTCATGATGACTACATTGAAGTTACTGATGCTGGAGTCTTTTACTCAAAATTCCCAAATGTACCAGAAAACATGGAGATTCCAGAATCATCCTCACGTCCAAGAAATTCAGAAGATTTCTTTAGCAATATGCCACCTGCTTCAGGTGATCCTTTAGAAGATCTGAATTTTGATGATGACCTATTCAACAATGATGCTGTAAGAATTCTAGCAAAGAAGGTCAAAGATCTTGAGAAAGAAAAAGAAAAAGCTGAAAAAGAACGTGATCTGTTAAAAGAACAAGTGAAAAAGTTAATGAAAGCTCATGATCAAATCAGAACGGTGATAATCCAGGATGAACGCGATATGAAGAAGATAAAAGAAGATGGTGAAAGTAACACTAAAGTGATTGAAGCTGTTCTGACAGAAATTTCTTCACTAAACAAGAATCTCGAAGATGTTAATAAAACACTCAATCAGGTGGTCAGTGATATAAGTGAATCAACTTCAAATGAAATGAAAATAATGAAGTTGGAGATGGAAGCCATGAAAGCTGACAAAGTGATGAAAGATGAACAACTGAAGATGCTATATTCTGTTGTTGAAAATCTTTTGAAGAAGGATGTTCATGCTGCTTATAATGAAATTGAAGTAAAGAAAGTTGAAGAGAGAAGACTTGAAAGAGAACGAAGACTGGCTGAGGATGCTATCCAAAAGAACAAAAGTGTAATTGAAGATGTTCAAGAAGCTGGTGGTTCTTCTCTTCAAAAAGATGCTGAAATGGTTGATGCTGTACATGCTGAAGATCAACATGTTCAAGAACAAGTTGCTCAAGAACAACATGAACAAGTCTTACATGATCAAAATTTTATGCTGATTGGAGAACCTTCTCAAGTCATTGATCCTGAAGAGATCATTCGTAGAGTTGCGGCTGAACAAAAGAAGAAAAAGTCCAAAGAAGTGATGTTACTTGAATGGAAGACAAATCAGTTTGTTCTTGTTGGTAATGCTTATATTGTACCACTCAACGTAAAAGATGGTCTTTACAGAATGAAAGTTATGAAGAAAAGAAAAGATGCAAAGAGAGCTCGGGGTGAAGAAGTTAGTGATTCTGATGAAGAACTTCTTGTAGATGATGATGCAGAAGAAGATGAAGAAACAGTTGATGATGATGAGAAAGACGATGAGAATAAGAAAGATGATGATAAGAAGAATAATGACGATGATCAAGGATCGTCAGGATTAATTGTGAAGAATCCTATTGATGAACAAAGGATAGAGGAGTTTCTGAATGATCAGATCAACGAAATAGAAGATGATGATCATCAAGAAACTTCTACTTCTGGAAAGCAACACATGGAACAGGTATTTCTCACAAATCCCACTGTCATTTTCTTACAAGATAAAAGTCAAGAAGTGATTGAGGTTAGTAGAACGAGGGCAGAAATGTTAGAGGAATTGGGTTTGCAAGAGGGTAAATTTAAATTTGATATTGAAGATGAGATACCTGAAACTTCTGAAGATGTACTGGAGTCAAGATATGCCTTTGAAGCTGATAATTACAATGATGTAATCATTGAAGATGCTTCAGATTCATCTGATGATGAAGTTCGTTTCCACTATTCTGGGATTGATGCAACATTTCCTTCATTATCGGAAATGTTTAAAGATCGAAATGAAGAGGAAATTAGAAGGAAGATAGTGGAGAAGGTGTCTGCAGAAGGAATTCCAAACACTATTCCAAGAGAAAATTTGGCAGAAGAAAGAAAGAAATGGTACAAAGTCATGCCTAAAGAGAGAAAGAAACTTCGAGCCCTACAATTCTTTACACACGACAAAGAACTCTCTTGGGGTGATATTCTATCATGGGATATTTGGAAGATTTGAAAGTCTATGCAATCAGAAGAGAACAGGGAGTACAGTACTTTGAGTTCTTGTCTGATATAAAAACTTTGCCGTGGTGGGATATCGACGAGTTGGTAAAAACAAAGAATATCAAAGAATTCTACCATGGGTTGGATGTTAAACAACATGATCAGAAGTTATGGAATTATGTGAAGCTGCAAGCTGAGAAAAGATATCCTGATTGGCAACCACACTTTCCACGATGAATTGAAAGAATTTTAGAAAGTGGTGAAAAGGATATTACACTGGATATCAAGCCTCCAAGTTGTTTGAAGAATATGCCTTTAAGGGCAATGGAGCAAGATTTCCATGATGAGTTTGAAAGTTGGTTGTATAAACAATCTACAGCAGAAGCAATAATTTCTTTAAATAACAAGTCCACAGGAGAAGCTAGAAGGATCTGTGTGTTAGATCCTATGTGGCTTGTTAACTGCTCAAAGAAGGATATTGATTGTTTGTTCTACAACAAGATAGTTTACGAAAGACCTGATAGAGAGCAAGCTCTGCAATATCAAAAGGTTGTGGATGTTTGTTACGCAAAAGACATCAACTCTGTAAGATACTGGAAGACTAAATGGAGAGATCTAGAGATTGATGAATTCTTGAAGGTATACAAGCGTGAACAACGTTCAAAGAAGATTGCTGAAAGAGCTGCTGAACGGGGGAGACGTAATTTGGGAATTGTTCCTCCAACAGATCAGACACCAATAGAATCTGAAGAAAACAAAATTCCAAGGTGGGATCGGAAGCGTGATGGGGATCCTGTATACAGACATTGGTGGTTAACTGAGGGAAGACAAAAGAGAAAAAGGATGTTGGAAGAAAAAGCACAGAAGAGAATAGAAAAAGCGCGTGAAAGAAGACGCAACAGAAGGAATTAAAGACTATGCTGGAAGGAACTACAGCTACATCCGAGGGGGAGTCTGTTAGTACATTACGTCTGTAGCTTCCGTCAGCATGTAGTCATATTTTGTATTCTGTGTTTATGTATATTGTCTGTATGTATGTTTGTAGTTAGCAGGACAACTCAGAAATAGGTTTTGTTTGTAAAAGTGTTGTTTGGGTACAAGATCAACTCGTGCGGATAGCAATACGCACGTATGGCAATACGCACGGATGACATATCCTCACGGATAAGTCATACGTGCGGATGGTCATACGCACGGGTAGCTCATACGTACGGGTAGCCCATACGCACGGGTAGCCCACCCGCGCGTACAACACTTATAGTCTTTCTGAGTCTGTCTATAAATAGAAGGTCAGGTGCTATTTTGTCAGAACTTTCGAGACGCACGGATAGCTTGTATGTTCAACGGAACTTTGTGACTTTCATAACGATTAATAGAACGAACAAAAACAAGCAGTTAAAAGTTGAATTCTCTGTTGTACAAATCTGTGATTCGACTTAGTGGATTCCGCACACTAAGACGAAATCGATTCATCTTGTTCCTACGATCAGATCCTGTATCTACGGGACCAACACAAAGGCCCCAGGAAGAGGATAAAATAAGTGACCCTTGATGCGCTCATACCAGTACTGCTCCCCAGATTCCAGCGGACGCACCCCCATAGACCCACCAAAGGTGGGGAAAGCAGCTTGATACAGATGCGCTTCTGCAACCAATTTCAACAGTTAAAAATACATAAAAATAATCAAGGTAGATGAGTTTTGAGTAACAACGTACCTCTATCTTTGAACTTCAGGATAGCAACTTCGTTGCTAGTCTCCGGCCACTTGTCACTCATTTGTGCCGCAACTAGTACATTCTCTCCAAAGATCTGATTCGGTGTCGCAGTAAGCTTTAAATACCAATCGGCATGCTTGGGGATAGCAAGCTCCTCTTTCTCGATCACATCTGGCGCGCGGAAGATCATAGCGATTGGAATGACTTCTTCTCTGATGAAGAAGAACTTCTTCTTCCAGTCATGGAAACTCTTCGGTGGATTCAGCAGTATCTTCTTGGCAGAACCTCGGTTGCAGAAGGAATAAAAACTGATGTTCCTGATCACCTGGTTGAACACCCGGAACTTCTCAACTGTGGGTTCGATCTCATGGCATCGACACAAGAACTCGAAGTGTCTCACCCTTACCATGCCGGGTGGACTGAGTTGGGATATATGAAAACCATAATAATGGAGTATGTGTGCGATGAACTCCGTCGCTGGAAGCCGGAAATTTCCCTGAAGAAAAAAGTCTTCAAAGAGGGTAATATACCCCGGCGGTGCATCGGCGTCTGTTTGCCGTTGACTGAGATATCGTGCATCCCACTCTGATGGAAACTGGAAACCATGGGTTATTTGTTCAAATAACCCTTGATCCCATCTGAGAACAGGGAGAGGACCTTCTTCATGTTGAGATTCTTCTTCAGCCATGAATGCAAGGCAAACAAGAACAAGTTGAGTATCTTCGAACTTTTGTGAAAACTTGAAGATTTGCTAGTGTTTCTTTGAAGATTTGAAGATTCAAAGAAGAATAGAGAGAAAATATGAGGAACAGAAGAAAGGTTTGTGATCTCCTCTCTCATCTTGTCGACTATATATACCCATCGCATTTAATGCGATGGGTAAACGTGTCGGATTCAACGCGCGCGTAACCTATCAGGAGCCGCCACGTAAGGCGGGATTCTCGGAGTGACGGTTACCACGCGCTGTAACACCCTTGTTATTATTTTACGTTTTTCGTATAAATTAAGTCCATAATCATGTAATTACAGTCACAATTACAATGAAAATACGGGTTTGTTAAAACTTTTACAATTTAACGTGTGTTCGGTTCTTACTCGACGCTTGATCTTCATCCGGGACTCTCGACATTCACCTATGATCAAAACCAACTTACAAGTCAGTTTTGATAATTAAATAACTAGTACTACAAGGCAATTGGGTCAAATAATCAAACTAAACAAAGAAATCGGGAAATTCCAATATTGATCTCTTGATCCTATAAACAATGACTTTAATCTGGCCTCCACCGTAACTTACGGTGGTCACCGTAAGTTACGGTGGCCCCTGTTATAAATTTCCTCCACCGTAAGGCAGGAGGAATCTGGCGTAACAAATTCAGCCCCCACCGTAACTTACGGTGGGCACCGTAAGTTACGGTGGCCCCTGCATCAGCCCCTTCCAATTTGCCTTTTTGACACGAAAACTTTCGTATCTTTCAATCCGCTTGTCCGTTTGACCAACCGTTTCTTCCTACGTGATTGTAATTTGATTCCCCACCTTATGAAGTTAAAATCCAACATCTGGTTTAACAAAATTTCAGACTTTTAAGTCTTCGGCTTATTGCCCTTTTTACCAAATTTTGACCCATTCAATTTTTATCAAACAAACATGTTTATTTGCTCTCTAAACTCATGAAATTCATAAATTCCACATCCCCTATCATATTAATCTCAAATCACGGGTTTCTTACATAATAGAAACCCGTTTACGTTCCAGTTCATATTTTGACCCGTTAAGGGTATTTAAGCACCTTCTAACTTAAAATCGCTTTCGATTGTTTCTAGCATTACATTACCACATTTCTTATCATATAATTTTCCACCACAACTGTAATTATGGTGGGTATACTATGGTAATCTATATAAATCGAGTTTTACCCCTCTACTCATTATTTTACGGCAAGGACTCAAATAGAGCCATTTGACTAACGTATTACATCTTTCAACTTCTATACTCGTCCTAAGTATTTATCTAATCGTAAAACTCGTTCCCAAACAACCTTTAAGGGTTGTTTGTTCAATTTAGCCTACGAGGGCGTTTTGGTCAATTTTAGTCCTTTTACTACAAGGAACTTTTAAATACTTGTTTGACCCAAAATCCGACCTTTTAACTATAACCTTGTTTATAAACCCATGTGCTTCTAAAACATCATAACCATAACTCAATTTATTCGGCTTACCTAGAAGATAACCGAATAACTATATTTTAACCTTATCTAACTCTTATAGAATCTGAAGTTCTACATGATGAGTTGAATCATTATACATACCTGGCTCGGATCAATATATTGACCCATTTCGATACCTTGCCTTAGTAGCCGCTAAGCAATAGCGATGTACGTATCCATTTGATATTTATTCCTATAAACATGCAACTTGACAAACCATTAGTCGATATTGTCAAAGGGTGATAATTTCACCTTTTGACCCGTTTATTTACCTAGTGATCTTCGTCACTTCAACTAAATATAAATTTCATGTATTATGCTAATTTAAAGTCTACTAGCGAAAATACGAAATCAAGCGTAACGTAACGAGATCGTAGTTACGTACCTTTTAAGCACCCTTTTCAAACGCGTATTTCCACCGGCTTGTCCACTCGACGATCCGGATTCCTTGCCTAAAGAGTTCAATTCACAATCCGTTTAGAACCCTTTTTTTATAAGTCTTAACGCATAATTTGCCATATCCATCAAGCATGCGTTTTTGTCCGATTTTCAACATTTATCTTTCATTTAGGCATTTTATCGAACACCTAACGGGTATAATTTTGCATATTAAAACCAAGTTCATAACTTGATATTTTTTTCCCAATATAAGCATACATATCGATTCCATTATGTCAAGCATGCATACTAATCTCAGAATCATTTCATAGTAATCAAGTAACATCACTTTTGGTGGTCATGATTCTTGTGTTCATCTTAATTTCACAAAACCCATTTAACTTATCAATGGATTATCATGAATTTCATAGATTATCCAATAATCCAACATGTTATAGACTAGGGTTTACTCCTAGACATCATATTACTTCAAGATTCATCCATGCATGACATAATCAAGCTCAATTTCAGTTTCTTACAATTACCCTAGAATTCAAGATGAATCAAAACATCACAATTTTACATACCTTATGATCCTTTCAACTAGGTGATCATGAATTTGTGCTTGAAATTCGATTTAGACTTGATTAGAGGCTTCAATTTGTGAATTTTGTGAGGATTTTAGGGTTTGAAGAAAAACCCCTGTCGCCCCCTCTTGTTCTGTTCGACCAGACACCCCCAAAGTGGGTGTTTGGTGTGTTTTAATTTGTTTTATGTTTTTAAGTTTCAAATTTAACAACATAGGCCCCTCAACTTTAGTTTGGTTTATAATTTGAGTATTTTGTTCTTTTACTTAATTACAAGACTTGTACTAGGTTGTTTATTTCCTAGTTATTTATCTTGTTCTAAACCCGTTTTATTTTAAGTCCCGTTAAATCTCGGGCCTTTTATATACTTTGCTTTCTCAAAGTATTTCTCATCCTTTTAATAAATATTAGATTTATTTATTTAAAATCCTAAAATTTACCGGGTAAGTTTTACCACTAACTATATTTTACCCGTCGTTTAGTATTAACGTGATTTGATTACCAAACCCGTTTTCGGGGTGTTACAAGTCTACCCCCTTAAAGAGGTTTCGTCCTCGAAACCTTATTTACAACGTTTATTGGTTTAATCAAACAATCCAAGTTTCGTTTTCAATGCATTCATTCATTCCTTTCGATCTAACATTTCCATTTATATTGACGTGTAAGTCTTTCGTGTGTAAGGCCTCGTAGGCCGTTACTTTTGAGCTTGTATCCATTATCTTTATTGTTTATTCATTTTGGCGGTTAGACTTGTTAGTCACCGGTTACTTCATACCCCGTTACCCGGGTATGCTATTTGCCATCTCCGGCCTTATGTGTGTTTACAATTCTCTAAGTCACCCCGTACCACTTATGTTTTGTTAAAACGTTACTTTTGACTAAAAACTAAATTCTTAGTTTACGTTTCCTCTTTGTCGTACATCTTTCTATCGTTTCTAGGAATGTTACTTCTGAGAATCTAGTCCTTTCCGTTATTATTTAATGCGGGGAATTATAACAAATTCCCAAGCTTAACCCCTATGACCCGTAGGTTCTTTCACTTAGCCTCGTAGGCTATTTATTCAGATTTTCACCTTTTTATCCTTCTTAAGGTGAGACCTTTACAATTCGTTTCTTTCTATTTGTGACCCGAAGGTCTTCTTGGTCCCGTAGACTTTAACACTATTTATGATCCCGTAGGTTATGATGATCCCGTAGATCGTCTTTTATCTATGTCTATATTCAAATGTATATATACATATATAGCTTCAAGCATCTTTTATTATGTTTGGAATTGTTTATTTTCATTTTTGAACTTTAGTTGGCCTTGACCGTAGTCTAAAGCTTCGTTCGTTTACTTTTGGACTAATCTTCCGACTATATGACTCTTTACGTCGTTTACACGTCGGTTTGTTCTACGCTCACCGTTTCCCCGGTTCATAATTATACTTCTCTACGACCCGTTACCCGGGTTCTTTATTATTTCGCGCTTCCATTACTCGGTTTGCGCTTACTTGCACTACCAAACTTTCTTTATATTTTATTTCTCTCATTTGATTTATTCGTGTGAGATTTCATTACTCGTGAACGTCAAACTTCATTCTTTATTCGACCCGTTCAACTTTAGAATAGTTGAACATAGTTATCGAAATTTCTGTTTGCAAATTCTCATCGTCTTTTAGTCATGACTCTTAATCCGAGTCCTCTGACTTTCTATTTCGCGTACCCGTCTCTCGGTTTACGCATGCCTTCAAAATCCTACCCATCTATCGGGTATCTTTACCAAAGTTATCATCAAGTAACCATTCTTATATGGTTTTAGACATCGTCTTAATTTATTGGATCGTCTTAGTGAAATCCATTGCTTTTATTTAGTCAAGTCTTTTATTCTTTTATTCTACCCCTTTGAATTGTCTGTGTGAATTTTCATCACATATGATCGTCAAATTTTATTTTTATGCCTTTGCATTCTCATTAGTTGGTCTGTATTTTCTCTTACTTTGATCCTTGTCCCTTCTCTCGGGCTCTTTACTCTAACGTAATACGCTTCCGTCATCCGACTTGCGTCTACGTTTATTATCAAACGTCTTGCTTATTTGATTTATTTAGGTACCTTTTAAGTTAGTCCATTTCATCCCGCCCTTACTACATCGGACGTAAATGTGTCCGCTACAAGAAGTTCATGGTATCATATGCCACTACTTACTTGGCCAGAGTAAGCGATCAGCACATGATACACACGACATTTTTATAGCTTTCACATCACACCCTATGTAAGTAATGCCTCTATTTATTTCATACCTCTAATTTCATTTAGTAAAACTTTATTTAATTGCAAAACAACAATCATTAGTTTTACTAGTTTTACATTCGAACATATAAAATGTTTTTCTTTTCTATCGAACTATTATATAATCACATTCATTAATGTGATTGTTACTTTTCTCAATAGCGTTATATTGAGAGTTTCCCACTTGGATAATTACTCCCCGTCCAAGTTTCCATATGAACTAATCCTATTATTTCTTTGTTATTCATCATCGTGAATAACACATGTTTCTATTAAACTTTTCTTAGAAACATCATCCTGAATAGATATCCTATTCAGGTTTTATCAGATATATGCAACTGTTATCCCCTACGTGTCTGTTGCATATTACTACTTGTGCGATTAATTTAAAGCGTGCACCTGGTAATGCTTGTCCTAACGGGCTTCTCTTGCCGCTAACTTTGTTCGCGATCATCACGCGATTGAGTTCCTCATTAAGTATGCTCTGCTTGTCATACCTCGGACCGTTCCACCGTCATATCCCTAATTCGTTCAACTCTCGTCACCTTCAGATGCGATTGTCCTTCAACTAAACATTTATAAAAGTTAGTAATTTCGACATTAATAAACGCCCGTATTGTAATACAAGGCTTTTTACTATACGTGTCAACGCACGTAATTTCATTAACTGTATCTATCATTTATCGATTTGATTGGGGTAACGTGTATTGCGCGATAACCCTGTAAGTTGATCTCAACACTTTAATCATTCTAAACAATTAACATGCTTGTACTTACCGGATTTGCGATCAAGCCTTGAACCGAACACCAATCTTTATTAAGAGCATAAGGTTTAAGTCCAAGCATAGTTTTCCCACCATACTTGAATCTCTTAAACCAAGGCTCTGATACCAATTTGTAACACCCTTGTTATTATTTTACGTTTTTCGTATAAATTAAGTCCATAATCATGTAATTACAGTCACAATTACAATGAAAATACGGGTTTGTTAAAACTTTTACAATTTAAAGTGATACAACATAATGTGAATTTAATTCGCCGTTTTAGAATAACAACGAAACAACATTGCGGAAGCTTCGTTTAACATGTGTTCGGTTCTTGCTCGACGCTTGATCTTCATCCGGGACTCTCGACATTCACCTATGATCAAAACCAACTTACAAGTCAGTTTTGATAATTAAATAACTAGTACTACAAGGCAATTGGGTCAAATAATCAAACTAAACAAAGAAATCGGGAAATTCCAATATTGATCTCTTGATCCTATAAACAATGACTTTAATCTGGCCTCCACCGTAACTTACAGTGGTCACCGTAAGTTACGGTGGCCCCTGTTATAAATTTCCTCCACCGTAAGGCAGGAGGAATCTGGCGTAACAAATTCAGCCCCCACCGTAACTTACGGTGGGCACCGTAAGTTACGGTGGCCCCTGCATCAGCCCCTTTCAATTTGCCGTTTTTGACACGAAAACTTTCGTATCTTTCAATCCGCTTGTCCGTTTAACCTACCGTTTCATCCTACGTGATTGTAATTTGATTCCCCACCATATGAAGTTAAAATCCAACATCCGGTTTAACAAAATTTCAGACTTTTAAGTCTTCGGCTTATTGCCCTTTTTACCAAATTTTGACCCATTCAATTTTTATCAAACAAACATGTTTATTTGCTCTCTAAACTCATGAAATTCATAAATTCCACATCCCCTATCATATTAATCTCAAATCACGGGTTTCTTACATAATAGAAACCCGTTTACATTCAAGTTCATATTTTGACCCGTCAAGGGTATTTAAGCACCTTCTAACTTAAAATCGCTTTCGATTGTTTCTAGCATTACATTACCACATTTCTTATCATATAATTTTCCACCACAACTGTAATTATGGTGGGTATACTATGGTAATCTATATAAATTGAGTTTTACCCCTCGACTCATTATTTTACGGCAAGGACTCAAATAGAGCCATTTGACTAACGTATTACATCTTTCAACTTCTATACTCGTCCTAAGTATTTATCTAATCGTAAAACTCGTTCCCAAACAACCTTTAAGGGTTGTTTGTTCAATTTAGCCTACGAGGGCGTTTTGGTCAATTTTAGTCCTTCTTTTACTACAAGGAACTTTTAAATACTTGTTTGACCCAAAATCCGACCTTTTAACTATAACCTTGTTTATAAACCCATGTACTTCTAAAACATCATAACCATAACTCAATTTATTCGGCTTACCTAGAAGATAACCGAATAACTATATTTTAACCTTATCTAACTCTTATAGAATCTGAAGTTCTACATGATGAGTTGAATCATTATACATACCTGGCTCGGATCAATATATTGACCCATTTCGATACCTTGCCTTAGTAGCCGCTAAGCAATAGCGATGTACGTATCCATTTGATATTTATTCCTATAAACATGTAACTTGACAAACCATTAGTCGATATTGTCAAAGGGTGATAATTTCACCTTTTGACCCGTTTATTTACCTAGTGATCTTCGTCACTTCAACTAAATATAAATTTCATGTATTATGCTAATTTAAAGTCTACTAGCGAAAATACGAAATCAAGCGTAACGTAACGAGATCGTAGTTACGTACCTTTTAAGCACCCTTTTCAAACTCGTATTTCCACCGGCTTGTCCACTCGACGATCCGGATTCCTTGCCTAAAGAGTTCAATTCACAATCCGTTTAGAACCCTTTTTTTATAAGTCTTAACGCATAATTTTCCATATCCATCAAGCATGCGTTTTTGTCCGATTTTCAACATTTATCTTTCATTTAGGCATTTTATCGAACACCTAACGGGTATAATTTTGCATATTAAAACCAAGTTCATAACTTGATATTTTTGCCCAATATAAACATACATATCGATTCCATTATGTCAAGCATGCATACTAATCTCAGAATCATTTCATAGTAATCAAGTAACATCACTTTTGGTGGTCATGATTCTTGTGTTCATCTTAATTTCACAAAACCCATTTAACTTATCAATGGATTATCATGAATTTCATAGATTATCCAATAATCCAACATGTTATAGACTAGGGTTTACTCCTAGACATCATATTACTTCAAGATTCATCCATGCATGACATAATCAAGCTCAATTTCAGTTTCTTACAATTACCCTAGAATTCAAGATGAATCAAAACATCACAATTTTACATACCTTATGATCCTTTCAACTAGGTGATCATGAATTTGTGCTTGAAATTCGATTTAGACTTGATTAGAGGCTTCAATTTGTGAATTTTGTGAGGATTTTAGGGTTTGAAGAAAAACCCCTGTCGCCCCCTCTTGTTCTGTTCGACCAGACACCCCCAAAGTGGGTGTTTGGTGTGTTTTAATTTGTTTTATGTTTTTTAGTTTCAAATTTAACAACATAGGCCCCTCAACTTTAGTTTGGTTTATAATTTGAGTATTTTGTTCTTTTACTTAATTACAAGACTTGTACTAGGTTGTTTATTTCCTAGTTATTTATCTTGTTCTAAACCCGTTTTATTTTAAGTCCCGTTAAATCTCGGGCCTTTTATATACTTTGCTTTCTCAAAGTATTTCTCATCCTTTTAATAAATATTAGATTTATTTATTTAAAATCCTAAAATTTACCGGGTAAGTTTTACCACTAACTGTATTTTACCCGTCGTTTAGTATTAACGTGATTTGATTACCAAACCCGTTTTCGGGGTGTTACAAGTCTACCCCCTTAAAGAGGTTTCGTCCTCGAAACCTTATTTACAAAGTTTATTGGTTTAATCAAACAATCCAAGTTTCATTTTCAATGCATTCATTCATTCCTTTCGATCTAACATTTCCATTTATATTGACGTGTAAGTCTTTCGTGTGTAAGGCCTCATAGGCCGTTATTTTTCAGCTTGTATCCATTATCTTTATTGTTTATTCATTTTGGCGGTTAGACTTGTTAGTCACCGGTTACTTCATACCCCGTTACCCGGGTATGCTATTTGCCATCTCCGGCCTTATGTGTGTTTACAATTCTCTAAGTCACCCCGTACCACTTATGTTTTGTTAAAACGTTACTTTTGACTAAAAACTAAATTCTTAGTTTACGTTTCCTCTTTGTCGTACATCTTTCTATCGTTTCTAGGAATGTTACTTCCGAGAATCTAGTCCTTTCCGTTATTATTTAATGCGGGGAATTATAACAAATTCCCAAGCTTAACCCCTGTGACCCGTAGGTTCTTTCACTTAGCCTCGTAGGCTATTTATTCAGATTTTCACCTTTTTATCCTTCTTAAGGTGAGACCTTTACAATTCGTTTCTTTCTATTTGTGACCCGAAGGTCTTCTTGGTCCCGTAGACTTTAACACTATTTATGATCCCGTAAGTTATGATGATCCCGTAGATCGTCTTTTATCTATGTCTATATTCAAATGTATATATACATATATAGCTTCAAGCATCTTTTATTATGTTTGGAATTGTTTATTTTCGTTTTTGAACTTTAGTTGGCCTTGACCGTAGTCTAAAGCTTCGTTCGTTTACTTTTGGACTAATCTTCTGACTTTATGACTCTTTACGTCTGTTGATGCAACAAATACAAGACCAACGATGGTAGCTTGGCTGGCTAGGCAAAAGGGTTGAAGGGTTCAACCTTGCCTAACGCAGGTCGTGGGGTCCCCCCACGTTTGCGAGACGTGGAAGGAGGTTTGCTAGTTTGTTATTGTTCTTTGCTATGGATCCTCCTCTGATTTGTGCTCAGATTCGGAAGTGAAAGCAAAGGGAATGTGTGTGTTGGATGTGAAAGGGAATGACTTGTGCGAGACAAGCATTCGATGTGAATGACCAGAGATAGAAGAATCAGAGCTGGTCCAGATGTCTCCCTGAAGTAAATGAAGTGTCATTTTATAAGGGAAGGCATCTCCCGAAGTGGAATGGATTTGACTAGCAACCTCGCTTGCAGTGGAGGGTTTCCCCTTTTGGGGGTTGAAGGCTTTAGTCCCCCGGATAATAGTGTGCACCGTGCAGACCTGCAATGCCTTTGCGGCTGTGGGTTGGTGAAGTAATCTTCAGATGTGACTTGGCTACTGTTACCGTGCTGCTTTTTCCTTCCACAGCTTTTTAAGCCTTGAACCATTTAACCATTTAAGCGTTTACGTAATTAGTCATTTTATTTAGTCTTGGGCTACCCCCGTCATCAGCCCCCCAAGTCAGAGGTTTTTGGGTGATGAGCTAAAGACTTCTGACTTTTATGCACGTATTTTATTGCCTGAAGGTTTCGAGGGTTCGTTGCTTGAAGGCTTGAAAGGTTGAAGACAGTTAATGTTTTGAATTTGAATTTCAAATAACTGACACTTGATTTGATTGATGTATGGCAGTTGATAGGGTGGCGGTTTTCGCAGAGGTTACTGTGTTGCCATTATTACCCCTATTGTAGACTTATATTTATTTTATATTTCCATACTTATCCATTTGTCTCATAATCTTCTCCAAGTTTTCTGCCATTTTCTCTCCTTCTAAGGTTAGTTCCGGTTTCCTTTTCATCTTGCATTCTTCATTTTCCGTTCAAAAAAATGGGTGCTCGTAAGGATTTAGCAAAATCTTTTTCCCGGTTAACACAAGAGGAGATAGATTTATTTTGTATGGAGTATGGTATTGATAGGAAATTTAACCCCACTGCCCCTGCTTGTGATCTTCCCGTTGATAAACCGCCTTCTGGTTCGATTGCCCTCTATTGTAGTCATTTTGAGTTCTCGAACCTTCGATATCCCTTTTCGTTTTTTGTTTTGAACTTGTTGGAGTATTATAGGGTTTCTTTTGGGCAAGTTTATCCAAAGGGGATGGCTAGGGTTTTGCATTTTGAGGTTTTGTGTCGTGCTCTAGGGTATGATCCTTCCCTTTTACTCTTTCGCCGGTTTTTTCGCTTGGCGAAGAATGGCGATTGGTTTACATTTGAAACAACTAAAGTTGATACCTGCCTTATTGCATCGATGGTTACTACACTTGGGGCTTGGAAAGACCGCTTTTTCTGGGTTTCCGATACTATCATTCCCTTCAAAATGGTGTGGAGGAATCCGGATGCTATTCTCAATGCTCCGGAACCTTCCGAGTCTGAATTGAATGCTGTTTTTCTTAATGCCATCCGGGACTGCCCTTCTAGGGTTCGTCCCTTTCCTGAACACTTACTTGTTCTATTAGGGGTTAGTAAAATTTGGGGGAATGTTGATCGGGATCCGGTTCTTATGAGGAGTGGAATTGGTATGCCTTTTCCTTTTTTGTCCTCTTTATGTTTTTCTTAGTCTATGACTTATGTGTTGTTGTTTTTTGCAGTGATGTCTGCCTTGGATTTTATTAAGAGCGACGACACTTCTGATGTTGTTTTTGAGGATGCTCCATCTGTTCCTGGTGAGAATGTTGTGGTTAGAACTGTTGATCAAAGGTTTGAGGGTTCAGGTTATGTTAGTGCTGCTACTGCCAAGGGTTTTTCTAAGTCTACTGCTCCTAAATCTTCAACCCGTCGATCTTCTCGTCGGTTGTTGAAAGCTGGTCCTCAATCCACTTCTACTGAACCGGTGGAGTTGAGTGATGACATTGAAGTTTCGGAGGATCAAGGTGTTGAAGCGGGTGCGGAGAAGGATAAAGAATTGGTTGTTCATGGTAAAAAGGTTTCAAGCAAGAAGGTTGTTGCCACTCCTGTTCAGGAGTCTTCGAGCCGGGACGTTGAAGGGTTGGACCCGGAAGGGATTTATGTGCCTACTTGGTCAGTGAAGAATGATGACAGCTTCAAAGATGCTGCTGTTTGTGAGGATGCTCTAAGTCACATTGCTCCTCCATCAGTTCACAAGACCATTGCTGGGATGGATGATGATTTGATGTTGTCCCGTATGATTTTAAGTACTTGCAATCTTGCTGCCATGCTTCCTCAAGGCATTGCCCGTTTTCGTCAGAGAATGCGGGAATATGAAGAATTCTCCAAGAAGAAGGATAAAATGAAATCCTCCATGGCAGTGATGAAGAAGGAGATAGCTGGTTTTGCCGAGAAGGAAGCAGCATGGGAGAAGAAGGTTAGTGATTTGAAAAAGACGCGTGAGATTGAGATGGATGATTTGAAAAAGAGCTTCGAGGCATCTAGGCTGAAACTTAGGGCTGACCGGGAAGCTTTGTTTGTTCAGCAGCAGGCTTTTGTTAAGGAGAAAGAAGGGTTGAAAGCTTCAGTTGCTCAGGCTACTGGGGATAACCAATGGCTCATAGAGCAAGGTTTTCACCAAGTGGTTACTTATCTATTGCACTCCAAAGAGTTTAACTCTGCTCTTGGTGACGTTTACACTAAGCTTCTCAACCTGGGGAAACACCAAGGCCTCATTGCTGGGTATAAACTTCATGAATCCGGTCATCCTTTGGAGAAGTCACCTCTGTTTCGTCCCGAGGCTTCTGACGTTTTTAAAGGCTCTGTTGAGCAAATGGAGAAGCTGACCTACCCCTACATCCATCAGGTTTCCACTTGTTTTGGTAAACCTCTTTCTGTATTGCAGGAATTGAAACCGGAGGGCCTAAATGAGAAGGTTTGTGCTGAGGTTTTGGGCTCTCTTTCAAGGAAGAGGTCCTACTCGGGGGATAGCGATGATACCCTTTCAGGTCATCCGGATGTTCCTAAGGATGCAAGCTTGGAGGCTTCGGCGGTTGGTGGTGATGGAGGTGTGAAGTCTAAAAAGTTGAAGAAAACAAAGAAGGCCAAGGGCGAAGGTTCTGGAGTTTCCAAATCTGTTGACACTTGATTCGTAGCTTTCTTAGCACTGATAACAACTTATGTCTGTAATGTTAACTTGAACAATGTTAGGTTTGGTAGGAACCCCTAAGGTTCCTTTTGGTTATGTTGAAGGCCTGTATGGCCGTTGGACAATGATTAGATTTTGCAAGTTACTAGGGCTTGCTTTAACTTATGTTTGGAAGTCTTTTTAGACCTTTTTATGATGTGATGTTTTAACTATTTTTCTTTTATTATGGTTTTATGTTTGTGCCTTTTTTGGACAAGGCGGTTCATTTGGTTTTTAACCGTTGAAGCCTTTTGGCTGTCCTTTAAAAGGTTGAAGCCTTTAAGGTTTCGAGGTATTGCCCGGGTGGCTTGAAGCCTTGAAGGCTTGTTGGTTTTGCGTCCAGGCTTGATTTCTGCCTTTGTGCTTTTTCCAATTGTCTTTGTTCTTTTTTTTTGGATTTGGTTTGTTCTCTTTTGTAACTTTGTCTTTGTTGGGTTTGTGTTGCCCTTATGTTTTTTATACCTAAAAGGGTTCAGTGCTGCAGACACTTAGCCTTGGCATTTTTAACAAGAAGAGATAACACCTATCCTTTTCATTATTTCTTTTGGTTTTTCTAGCCTCTTTGTAGACTATATTTCTAAAACTTCGTGAACATTTGGTGTGGGCTGCTTATACCCGTCTATGAGACAATTTTATTTTTTCTTGACAAGTCTCATGGAGTTGTATTGATTTAGGAACTCACCCCTTATATAGGCTCATTCAACCCTTGAACCTATTGAGCGATGTGGCCTGGGAGCTCATCCCCTTACATGGCACTTGCCATGGAGTTTTTTGCTAGGTTCTCAACCTGATTTTAGGATAGAAAGACAAGTTTGATAAAAACAACTTCATTCATTAAAGCAATACTTGCTTTTTACAAAAGGTATTCATAATTCTGCTTGAGATACATTTTGATACAAACCAAACTTTCCGTTTAAACATGGAACCTTTTCAATGTTTTGCCGTTCCAATGCCTTGGAAGCCTTTTGCCTTCTGAATCAGCCAGCTTGTAGGATCCACCTTTGTGTGCTTCAAGGATGGTGTATGGACCCTCCCACTTTGGGCCAAGCTTTCCTTGATTTTCTTTTTTGCTGGCTTCGTTGTTTCTGAGGACTAAGTCCCCTGGCTTGAAACGTTCGTTTTTGACTTTTTTGTTGTAGTAAGCTTCCATCTGTTGCTTGTATTTGGCTTCTTGAATTGCGGCTTGATCTCTTGCTTCTTCTAGGAGTTGTAAATTCAACATGGTCTCTTTTTGGTTTGCTTCGGGATCCATGTTGACAATTCTTTGGGTTACAACTCCTATTTCGGCAGGGATCACAGCTTCGGATCCAAATACCAAGCTGTAAGGTGTTTTCTTATGGCTTGTTTTTTCCGTTGTTCTAATTGCCCATAGAACACTAGGCAATTCTTCAAGCCAGTTGCTTTCATATCTTCCCAATCTTGTCTTGATTCCTTCCACTATGCTTCTGTTTGTTCTCTCGACCTGCCCGTTTGATTGTGGATAAGCCACTGAGCTGAAAACTTGATCGATTTTGTATTCTTTGCACCAAACGCTAAAAGGCTTCTCAGCAAATTGCCTTCCGTTGTCGGTGACCAGTACTCCTAGCAATCCATAACGGCAAATGATGTTCTCCCAGACAAAATCAATGACTTGCTTCCCGGTGATCTTGGCAAGTGGTTTGACCTCGGGCCATTTGGTGAAATAGTCTACTGCCACCAGTAGGAATTTCACTCCCCCTTTGCTTGGGGGAAATGGACCAACGATGTCCATTCCCCACTTATGGAATGGCCAAGCCGGGGTTATTGGGACTAAATCATGCTTGGGGCTTTTTGGGATTGGTGCATGGATCTGGCAGGCATCACATTTCTTCAATTCTTCGGCTGTGTCGCGATGCATTGAAGGCCAGAAATATCCGAGGTTCATGAGTTTTGCAACTACCGACCTAGCTCCAAAGTGAGCTCCACACACTCCTTCATGAATTTCCTTGATCAAATACTTGCTTTGCTCGGGGCCGACACATCTTAGCAAGGGAGCAAGGTAACCCTTTTTGTAAAGGGTTTCTCCTTGCAGCGTATATTGTCTTGCCTTGATTTCAACCCTTTTAGCTTCCACTTGATCATTGGGTAATTCACCATTTTTGAGGAACTTTCTTATGGGAGTCATCCAGTTTGGTTCTTCTTCGGTAACCACATCTTGAACCTCCAATTCATTAATGGATGGTGCCTTCAACACTTCTACCAGTACCTTCTTGGTGAGGTGGGCAAAAGTGAGAGATGCAAGCTTGCTTAGGGCATCGGCCTTTTTGTTTTGAGATCTGGGGATTTGTTTGATGTTGCATGCTTGGAAGGTACTCATTAGTTCCTTTGATTTTTCTCTGTATTTTTTCATGTTGGGCTCTTTAGCTATGTAGCTATCATTCACTTGGCTTGAGACCAGCAACGAATCCGTGAACACTTCAAGCTTTTCAACCTTCATTTCTTTGGCCAGCCTTAGGCCGGCTATTAGTGCCTCGTATTCAGCCTCGTTATTGGTGGTCTGAAAATCAAATCGAAGAGCATATGTGAACTCCAAACCTTTTGGGTTAATCAAAATTAATCCAGCCCCTGACCCTTCAACGCTTGAAGCCCCATCGGTAAAAAGCTTCCAGGCTTCAGGGTTGGAGGGTTCAGTGGTGGTTGTGTTTACTTCAGTAAGTGTTTGGTTTGGGACTTCCACAATGAAATCAGCCAAAACCTGAGCCTTGATGGCTTTCCTTGGGACATAGGTGATGTTATGTTCACCCAGTTCTATGGCCCATTTGGCTAATCGGCCCGAGTTTTCAGGTTTTTCAAGCACACTCTTAATAGGTTGGTCGGTGACCACTTTTATGGGGTGTGCTTGGAAATACCTTCGGAGCCTTCTAGCTGTTTGAACTAAAGCTAGGGCAAGTTTTTCAAGGGGAGGGTATTTCGTTTCAGCTAATTTTAAAGTTTTGCTGAAAAAATAAACGGGTACCTGGGCCTTGTCTCGCTCAATGGTGAGGACTGCGCTGATGGCCTCGTCCGTGATTGAGAGGTACACCGATATTAACTCCCCGGTTTTTGGTGCTGCTATGTCTGGTAGGGAAGCTAAGTGTTGCTTCATCTGGTTGAAAGCTTCCTCAGCTTCTTCAGTCCATTTGAAATCCTTCTTATCTGAGCAGTTCTTGAGCGTTTTGTAGAATGGCAGAGATCTTTCGGCTAACTTGGAGGTAAAACGCTTCAAGGCTGCAAGCTTCCCATTCAAGCTTTCAACCTCCTTCTTGGTCTTTGGTGGCTTGGTTTCAAGGACGGCTTTTACTTTGTTAGGGTTGGCTTTGATGCTTTGTTTTCCAACAATGTGGCCCAAAAATTTTCCTTCCTCGAACCCAAATGAACACTTTTCTGGATTAAGCTTCATGTTAACCTTTCTGAGGTTCTTGAAAGTTTCTTGAATATCATCGAGCATTTGGTATTCCGTTTTGCTTTTAATAACCAGGTCATCGACATATGCCTCCATATTTTTGCCAATTTGGCTTTCGAAGGCTTTGTCAACGAGCCGTTGATAGGTTGCTCCTGCGTTTTTGAGGCCGAAAGGCATCTTTTGATAGCAAAAGATTCCTTTGTCCGTGTGAAAAGCTGTTTTTTCCTCATCTTCTTCCTTCATGAGGATTTGGTGGTAACCTATGTATGCATCAAGAAAGCATTTGAACGAGTACCCGGTGAGGGAGTCAACTTTGAGGTCAATCTCTGGTAGTGGATAGCAATCCTTAGGACAAGCTTTGTTAAGATCCTTGAAGTCTATGCACATCCTCCAAGAGTTGTCTGGTTTTTTGACCATAACTGGGTTTGCAACCCATGATTGGTACTTGACTTCTCGGAGGATGCCGGCTGACACAAGCTTTTCAACCTCTTGGCAGGCTGCCAGACTTCTTTCAGGTGCCAAGCTTCTTTTCTTTTGAACCACCGGCTTGACCCCTGATGGTATTCTCAACTCGTGCTCGGCAATACCCCGAGGGATCCCGGTCATATCTTCAGGACACCAAGCGAATACATCACTGTAGTGTGTTAGCAATTTTTTAAGATATGAAAGGGTCTCTTGAGAAAGGTCAGGGTTGACCCTTATCCTTTGTTCCGGGTATTTATGGTTTATGACCAATCTTTGCCTGTCTCCTTCACTGTTTGAACTTTCGCCTTCAACCATGTAGGCTTCCTGGGAGGGTTGAAGGGTTGCTATGCCCCTTTCAGTGGGGAATTTGACTATGCCATGACCAACAGACACGGCCATGTAAAATGCACACTGTCCTGGTCTTCCAATAATCACATCATAGCTTGAGGGGATGTTGATAACCACGAAGGTGAGTGGTTGGGTTCGTTCTTTTGAACCTTCACTAAAACGAACATTAAGTGTTAGTTGCCCTAAAGGCTTGAGGGGTATGTCAGCGATACCTTTTATAGAGGTTCCAGAAGGTTGAAGCCTTGAACGTTCTTCATTGCTCAATTGGTTAAAGAATTTTTCGAACATGATTTCGGTGGCTGCACCCGTGTCTATGTATGCCTTGTATGTTTGCAACGTTCCCACGGTAGCCTCTACCACGAGAGGGCTAGAGAGAGGATCATTTTCCGTAGGGGGGAAGCAGACACATTGAAGCTCCCAAGCTTCCAACCTTTGTCTTTTATGAGGAACCTTTCCGTCGAAATCTACCATATTGACTTCCTTACCCTTTCCTTCAGCCATTTTGTCCCGGACTCCCTTTACCAAATGAGCGAGTTCTCCGGATTTAACAGCCTCTTCTATTCTTTTCTTGAGTTGGAAGCAATCGTTGGTGTGGTGACCCTTTTCTTCATGAAACTCGCAGTACTGGGTGGAGTTCTCATTTTTCCTGCTTTTGGGGAGAGGTCTAGGAGGCCAAAAGTTTTGTTTAACTTCCTCTGTTGCAAGGATTTCTTGAGGGGTCTTTGTGAGGGGCGTGAAGTTTATGCCTTTTTCCCTGCTTGAAAGGTTCCGACCTTCAGACCTTCGAGGATCTGAACCCTTTGGCCGCCTGTCATAGGGGTTGAAGTTCCCTCTTTTTCTGGCTGGACTGTTGCTCCTCCAGCCGGACCCTCTTTTTCTTTGTTCCTTAATGTCTACTGCCTCCTCTCCCCGGATGTGTGCTTTGGCCCTTTCGAGAGCTTCTTCTAAGGTCTTGGGTAGAGATTTGTTGAAATCCCTTGTAAGGTACTTAGAGGTGATGGCATTCATGAACCCAGCCACCCTCATTTTCTCGTCGGCCCCTACATAAGTCAGACCTTCCTTTTTGTATCGTTCAATGAAAGCACGGAGACTTTCATCATCACGTTGCTTTATCTGAAAGATCACTGTTGCGTCTTTGACATATCGTCTTTGTTGAGAGAAATTGGCTAGGAAACCTTTGCTGAGATCGTCAAAGCTTCGAACACTTTGAGCAGGTAAATCGTTGAACCAGATCCTGGCGGATCCAACAAGAGTTTGCATGAACATTAGGCAACACTCCGCGTTGGACCACTTCTCTATCCGAGCTGCACCGGTGAAGATCTGGAGATGGTCCTCAGGATCTTCAGTCCCATCATATGTCCTGATGTGGGCCGGCATTTTGATCTTTGACTGGAAGTCATAATCGGCTATTTGTCTTGAGAAACATGAAAGGTTACTTAGCTTGTACGGCTTAGCCAAGTCTTCTTCAGTCCTTGCATCCACATTGCTGCCATTGCCATTGTTTCCTTGAGTGGCAAGCACTTGATTGATGAAGTGCTGCCACGGGAAGTTGGCCATCATCTGGGTCATCATGTTGGGTATAGGGTTGAAGCCTTGAAGGCTTCCTGGGCCAGTGGAGCAGTTCATCCCGATGGGAGTGCTCATAACAACACTCCGTGCTAAAGGGAGCACGGACAGAGCTTGCTCCCATGTAGTTGTAGTGGATGCTGGATAGCTTGTCACCGGGGATTGTAGGAGCTGGTCAAGAGTCAGCTCATGCCCCAAAGGAGCACCACTAGTAATTGGTTGGGAAGAGAAGATAGGATGCACCGTAGGATTTGTCATAGAGGACAGATAAGGGTGAGGGTTTGAAGGGTTACTGGGACCAGCCTCACTTCTTGTTGCAAAAAGAGGAGGAGGTGGTCCAGGAGACAATGTTGGCTCAGGTTCGTCATAGTCTAAACGAATCCTCACTCCCTTTTCTCTTTCTTTACTCACGTGCTGGTTGAGAAGAGACCTTAGCACAAGGAAATTGTTAGCAACCCCTTCAGGGGTGAGTTCAACACGTGATGGAGCATCAGAGACACCGATATTAGGAGATGGAACTCCGGATCGGGACGGGGTTGGTGTGTTGAAGTTAAGGAACTCGGGTGTACTCCCCGGAGTTGAGAAAGAAGTTGGTATAGCCACGTGAGCTTGGCTACTACCCGGAGTAGAAGTGTTTGGAATCTGATTCACTTCTTCCGGGGATCCACTTTCAGACATGGTGATTTTAAGTGAATAGAGCTACACTACTAGGTCTTTTTAAGAAGAAATAGTGGCGTAGCCCCACGGTGGGCGCCAACTTGTTGATGCAACAAATACAAGACCAACGATGGTAGCTTGGCTGGCTAGGCAAAAGGGTTGAAGGGTTCAACCTTGCCTAACGCAGGTCGTGGGGTCCCCCCACGTTTGCGAGATGTGGAAGGAGGTTTGCTAGTTTGTTATTGTTCTTTGCTATGGATCCTCCTCTGATTTGTGCTCAGATTCGGAAGTGAAAGCAAAGGGAATGTGTGTGTTGGATGTGAAAGGGAATGACTTGTGCGAGACAAGCATTCGATGTGAATGACCAGAGATAGAAGAATCAGAGCTGGTCCAGATGTCTCCCTGAAGTAAATGAAGTGTCATTTTATAAGGGAAGGCATCTCCCGAAGTGGAATGGATTTGACTAGCAACCTCGCTTGCAGTGGAGGGTTTCCCCTTTTGGGGGTTGAAGGCTTTAGTCCCCCGGATAATAGTGTGCACCGTGCAGACCTGCAATGCCATTGCGGCTGTGGGTTGGTGAAGTAATCTTCAGATGTGACTTGGCTACTGTTACCGTGCTGCTTTTTCCTTCCACAGCTTTTTAAGCCTTGAACCATTTAACCATTTAAGCGTTTACGTAATTAGTCATTTTATTTAGTCTTGGGCTACCCCCGTCATCAACGTCGTTTACACGTCGGTTTGTTCTACGCTCACCGTTTCCCCGGTTCATAATTATACTTCTCTACGACCCGTTACCCGGGTTCTTTATTATTTCGCGCTTCCATTATTCGGTTTGCACTTACTTGTACTACCAAACTTTCTTTATATTTTATTTCTCTCGTTTGATTTATTCATGTGAGATTTCATTACTCATGAACGTCAAACTTCATTCTTTATTCGACCCGTTCAACTTTAGAATAGTTGAACATAGTTATCGAAATTTCTGTTTGCAAATTCTCATCGTCTTTTAGTCATGACTCTTAATCCGAGTCCTCTGACTTTCTATTTCGCATACCCGTCTCTCGGTTTACGCATGCCTTCAAAATCCTACCCATCTATCGGGTATCTTTACCAAAGTTATCATCAAGTAACCATTCTTATATAGTTTTAGACATCGTCTTAATTTATTGGGTCGTCTTAGCGAAATCCATTGCTTTTATTTAGTCAAGTCTTTTATTCTTTTATTCTCGCCTGACGGAAATCCTAACCGTCAGTAACAGCATCATCATAACCGTGTCTGCAGTCAACTCAAACGTCGCCCTCAACGACATTTGCACCAACCTGTCAGAATTCAAAATTCGAGGTTTTTCCCGCTCAAATTACTACGAACTTCATGCAGAAGTTACTCAGGACGAGCAGTATTCATAATTATTCAATGAAGCAGAGAATTATCAACAGGCGGATCTGGTAGTCACGCCGTAGTAACTGACATACACTTACACGCGCGCCGCTCACCAAGATCAAGCGGGCATTTCTCACAGCTAGCACTTTCTTTTTTCTAAGTCCAGAGCTCCAACCACTCACTTCGCTCATGGTGCAGCACTGGACTGGGGGGACTTGAAGGGGTATGGTCCCAAAAAGTCGCGCAGACCATTCAGGTCGCGCGCTGGACCATACTCCTTACTCAGCAAGCTGATCAATTTCCAGACTCGCGCGAGCCCTTCAAGCAGAACCGGGCCTCGCACGAGGTCGAAACAAAGGACAGCATCCATTTTCACACTTGTGTTCTGAATAAGAGCCTTCAGCCCCTAGGCTCCTGCGCGGGCTAGTTACGTGCTCAACAAGGGTCGCGCGAGAGTTAGGGCGCAAGGCCACTTCAGAAGGTACACAAGGTACAAGTGGCAGAAGAAAGAGCCAATCAGCGTCCACCAGGCTGTGCTCTATCGTGCTCCATGATCGTCTGACGTGCAGGAGACAATAAGTACACAAGGACGTCTACGTGGCACCAATCAGAGGGCGGCGACACCTGCCTCATGATCTCCACTTACCTACTGATGGCAGAGGGACAACAAGGCTGACAACAGGGACACGTGGCTCCAATCACAGTGCGCCAGCACCGGAGATCTTCTAGAAGGCACTAACGGTCGATACCAGTGAGACAAGAAGGATATTCTCTGTTGTCGCCTTCCGGCCCAAGGCCCATAGCCCATCTCTTCTTACACCTCTTCGGCTATAAATAGAGACCTTCATGCACAGGTTAATTGATTTTTCTCTCTTCACTCTCACTCTTAACACACACTTATTTCCTCAAAGCAGATACTTATTCTCACGCCGGAGTCTGGTTAAGAGGGAAACCCCCATATTCCCCTCTTAACGAGCTAACGGTGTTCTGTTTTGCAGGAAGATCGGATTATTACGGAGCTCAGGAAAGTTAAAGAAGATTAACCCTCATGTTTGAAACATAAACCAAACTAATTAACTCTAAAATTAGTTCAGTGTTTCTTCACGATCCAACCCTTTTCAACCACCTGTCTTGCCGGATCTAACAAATAACGGTTCCTCTTCTTCAAATGATTTGGTTCGGATGGTTCTTCGTGTACCGGGTGAATCAATTGTCAAATATCATCTTCATGGTGATGACCCTTGTTTCTCCCCTGCAATCACGAGCCCTAGTAATGGTTGATCAACGACTAAAATCATGAGCCCTAGTAATGGTTGGCCAGCGATGGTTGATGATGAAGCGATGGTGACCAGCGACTGAAAGACTATAAGGTGGGGAGTTTCCAATTCAGTTGGGTCCCTGCAATCACGAGCCATGTATTGTTACAAATCAATAATAGTATAGGCTTATTGTGAATAATTTTATAATATTCAATTACAAAAGTGGATTCACAATTCATCCCAATGATTAACCAGATGGCCAACATACGCGACCCATTCTATTGTCTTCTAATTGTATGAATCTTTGAATTTCAATGATTAACCAGATGGCCAACATACAAAAGCAAAGCAAAGACAAGTTACAGTGGGGTTGGGTTGGGTGGTTGAGGTTGAGAAGGGGATGTGGTGGTCTGATTCGTCTGAAGATGTGACGATTGAACAGATGCTGAATGATTTGTTGCTGGAGTAATGAATTGGCGGCGGTTTTGGCCGGAGATGACGGTGGAAGGTGAAGTAGGTTGAAGATGTTGGTGATTGGCTGAGGGGTTGGGTGGGACCCACTTGAGGTCTTTTAATATTTAAAATATTTTTAAAAGCAGGGATAGTTAAGTCATTTTACAACAACTTAACTAAAGAAACTAATAGACATCCACTTAGGGGACTATCCAAGTAACAAAAGATCAAAGCACAGGGAGCATACATGTAATTTTGAAAAGTTGGGGACTAAAGGTGAAAATGAGAAACCACAGGGACCATTGTGACAACCCGTGATTTACGGCTCTTAATTACGTGATTAACAGATAATTAACGCGATAATAAATGGTGTTTACAGCGCGAATTAACTTAATTAGGCCTTTGGAGTGCCTGGGAACGTCTATCCGTCTTTACAGTGAGCGAACGGTGGTTTAGAGAGAAACCGGCGAAACGTTAAACGGCAACGAACTGATGCCGTACAAAATACTGACAACGCCGACAAATATTAAATTTTTACGATATATTTTAGCTTCGTAATTATATTTTTGTGACTACAGTCGAAACCGGATTGAAAAATGGATTAAAGACGGCAACGATATAATTTTTCGCGATTATGACCGTAATCGACGAACAGGTGTGCAAACAACGACTACCGACCGTATTTTTGTGTATTTTAATTTTGGACATTAAACGGAGTTCGGGTTTTGACAACGGGTCTCGTAGGATTTACGGGCCACTTATGCGCGAGATGGGCTTGTGGGCCCTGGGCCCAAGCCTAAACCTACACATAATATTTTAGATCTCCACTACAAGATTGTTTCTTGTAGATCCTTCCAACAATACCTTTAAGATCTAAAATAAAATCTTCTTTAGATTGAAAATCTGTCCAAAATATTTTTACTAGATCTTGAAGACATCGACCACCCCTATTAAAGATCACCCTCTCTCTCTCGATCTTATACCCACACAAACAAGCACAGACTTAAAGTCTGCCTTTCATCCCCATTCTCTCTCGAATACATATTCAGGCAACAAGCAACATCCCCTTTCTTCTCCTTCAATCCAACCGCACACCACACATCCCTTTCCTTCCTTCTGATTTCAGTTCGGTGGTTCAATTCTTCGGGCAAGACCCCCCCCCCCCTCTTCTTCGATAACAGAACAGACCACCACCACCATCATCGGGTGGTGGTGAGCGATGGCGACTGGCGGCGATCACCACCACCGTCTGGTGGTGGTGCAAACACAGGGACGGAGAGAGAGACGAGACAAAGAGAGAGGAGCTGAGGAGAGAGAGAGAGAGATGAAGGCGGAGAGGAGCGGCTCCGCCGCAGGCGGCGGCGGTAGCAGCGGCAGTGGCGGTGATTGTGTCTCGATCCGACGAAATTACCGGTAAACTTTCTCCCCATTTTCTTTTCTGTGAAGATCGATGATGATGATGATGATGTTGCTGTTGTTGTTAATGGTGATTCGGTTCGAGTCGGGTTGGTGGGTTCGAGTCTCAGTCAGCAGGTGTGGCTCTGGTTTTGCTCGGTTCAGTTGACTCGGTCAAACCGAGTCGACTCAGTGCTCGGGTCAGACATAGTCCGGGTCTCGGCAGCAGGTTTTGTTTTGGTCAGTTTCGGGTTCGAGATTCAAGTCTTGTACAAGTTCGGTCAGCTCCAGGTTTGGGTGCAGTATGGTCGACTCGGTAAATCGAGTCGACTCAGTCAACACGGTCGGTCTGAGTCAGCTCAACTCGTGGCGGTTCAACAAAGTCGGTTTTGGTGCAGGTCAAACAGTTGGATTACAGGCTCGTTCTGGTCAACTCGGTCAACCCGAGTCAACTCGCTCAGACCCGGTCAACTCAGACCACGGATCGACACGAGATTGTGGTAAAGTCTTTTGGCGCGATAAATAGTTTCGTTATTTTATATAGTTTTGGTTAAATATGTGAACTCGAGCTCAAAACGAACGGATTAGTGTCTAAGTTATAAATTATCGTTCTTACGAAAATTATTTATGTTGATGATTGAACTTTGATTTAATTTTTGCAAATATAACGACAACTTGTGTTGTCGGGGCGTCCAAAAACAGTGGAAACTCTGCCCGTTTTTCAAGAAAATCCGTAATATACAACGCGTTTTATTATAAAACGAACTAGCGGAATTCAAGTGATCTTTTAACAAAAATACAAATATCGACGATACTTTACAACTCGCTAAAAACGACAATTGTGTTACTAAAATAAATATGGTTATATATTTATTCCAAATGTCGTACAACGCGAAATCTTTTACAAAAATAAATATGGTTTATATTTATTTTCAAACATAACAACTCGCCGATTTCTTTATAAAATAAATATAACTCTTCATATTTATTTTATACGCCTAGACGGCATATACGTATATTTTTGGCAAATATACACAAGACATGTTATATATAATACAGGTTATTATATATTATTTTCATACGAAAAGCGATATATGATCCGAGTTTGTTATATGATATTTTCGTAGAAATATTCTTTTATACACGTACGACTACTCGAGACGGCTAACGCACCTACAACGATATATTTATATATTTTTATATAAATATTTATTCATTTTAAGTCTCTCGGAAACTAAGTCTTTTTCAAGACTTATTAAACTGCTACTGACATTAAACGAGACTTAACAAGTATAACTTAATTATTTTCATTAAGTTAATAACTTACTCGAATCGTTCGATTAACGGTTCGGTAGAGCTCGGTGACACGTAGACTAGTTACCACCTTTTACTTAGAAACTTATTAGATATTCCGTGTTAGGAATATTGTAGAATGCACGCTAGCGAGTCTCATTTTGGAAACGACATCACGGAGTCGTAATTAGCTAGCTTGCACAAGGAATATTCAGGTGAGTTCATAACCCCACTTTTTACTGTTATACATTTTTGTAAATGTTTTCGGGGTGGAAAGACATGCACGTTTTGCAAAAACATACAAAGTTTAGAACAAACGCAAAAATCGTATTTCTAAATCATATTACGAAGGGATTTCGAGGAACACAAATGATTTACGAAAGGTTTATACTAAACATACCGGTTTTCAAACAAACGTATCTTTCGGAATATGCATACCCACAAATTCTAGTTTTCTAAACTACGGGTAAATACAAAAAGCACTCTTGGTGAGAACGAGTACCAAGTATGATGCAAATGCTTATTTTTGAAATGTGAATGATATCTGGCCAGGGTGACCAGGAATCTGGTCAGGGTGACCAGGGATCTGGTCAGGGTGACCAGGGATTTATTTTTATACATGGTATGTTTAGCGTAAGGAGGGTTACTATTTAGATCATGTGAGTGGGTAGGCGCAACTTGGGATCATTAATCCTCATTGTAAGACCGAGGGACAGGAGCGGTAGATCTATTTGGGTGTAGCGAGCCCAGCCCCCAGGCCAAACAGAACGGACCTGGAGGGTGACTTTGTGCCCGACGCATAAATTTGCTAGGTTTGAGTCTTCCTACTTGCACTTCACACATATCAATGGCCTTGCAAACCATTGGTGATCTCTTATTTCCTTATTTGCTACATACCAGGGATTTTATACTTACGAAACATACTTGTTCATACAAATTAAATACCATGTTTTATACAAAATTTAAAGCATAGGGTATGCGGGTCAAAGTCAGGGTGGGCATTGATGATTTTACGAACATTACAAAAACATGGTTTTATGAACATAACGTGTTACAAACACAACGTTTCCATATAACTTTGCAAGAAAATGGTTTTTAAATTCATTTTCCCAATACTACTTCAAAAACCGGTTATTCCAAAGATTTATTTCAAATCTTTTACAATTCCAAAGACTTATTTCAAACCTTTCACAACTCAAAAGATTTATCTCAAATCTTTTACGAACAAACTATGAACTCGCTCAACTTTTTGTTGATTTTTCTCGCATGTGCTTTCTCAGGTTGCATTTTAAGACAAGGCACGGTTGGAATAGGAGAACCATTGGAGTTTCGAGTACTTAGCGGCGTTCATCTTTCTAGAAGTCTTAGCTATATTTGCTTCCGCTGTGCAATGAAGATACCAGTCCAGTCACGCCAGCTCTGATAATTTCGGGGTGTGACAGATTGGTATCAGAGCTATAGGTTACAGCGAATTAGGTTTCTGTTGTGATACCTAGGCTCTAACCTCACTTTCCTCTGGGAACTTAGACTATTAAAGACGTTGAATACATACAGAACGCCTAGTACCCGAATATGGTCTCCAACCGTTGCCGAAAAACAAACAGTCAAAACCTTGTTTTCAAACATACGCTATTGTGATGTTTTATACACGGTACGCGAAACAATTACATACAGTACACAACACTCTGAGAGTTTAGGAAACATGCATTTAAGACCTTCGGAAAAGGAAGTCTGTCTGAGAGGCTGGGAGGATAGTCTAGTGGGACTAGGAGATTCAGTCTGAGAGGCTGGGAGGATAGTCTAGAGGGACTAGGAGATTCAGTCTGAGAGGCTGGGAGGATAGTCTAGTGGGACTAGGAGATTCAGTCTGAGAGGCTGGGAGGATAGACCAGTGGGACTAGGGAAATTACTTGATTGCCTATTGGTGACTAACATGATTATTTGTGCATGTGTGTGTTATTAAAGGTCATCACGTAGGAACCGCGAATATTAACTCGGGCACACACTATTATCCATATTGTCTATGACATTTTAACTTCCCGAGCAGGCAGCCTACGCATAACGAAACACTAGCGCACGAGAATACATGGAACTCAAATTCTACGCCAACGGATGTCGGGGTACATCACCTTCTACGCTGCACACAACGCTAGTGCACAGGTATACGTGGAACTTAAGCTATACATCAACGGAGGTTGAGGTACGACACATACGATTATCGAGGCGAGGCCTTTGAGAAGGAACGATGACGCAATTTAACGACGACACTAGATTCCTGTCAGCAGGAGAACTAACGATCAGGAAACGACAACTTGTCACGCGATCCTGCAACGACACGAGTCACGCCAGGGAGAAGACGAATGTCTCCGCGTTTCCCCCTCCCCTACCTAACTAACGACGAATACGCTATGTTCGACATTCCATGGTAATGTCACCTAACAATTGGTCGTCACACGAAACCCCAGACAAAGTCCTCAAATTTCTTTTATTGAAATTTCGAATTTCACACTTACTGAGTAGATTTTTGTATCTCTACTCCTCTTAATGGTCATTGTGTCACAATCATTCGTTACAAGTTACATACATGGTTTTTCGTTGTGACCATTCTGAAAGTTTTCTTATCGATACATATATCTATTGTCGGATTGCGCTAAAACCAAGTTCAATTGTTTGAACTTTCTCATTACACTTATTCGATTCGAGACACCATATGATGTATTGGGAGCATCATATTCAAATCAATTTTTAAGGAACACTTCATTTGTTCCGAGTCGAAGTAAACTTGTTTGGCATTCGACTCCATTAAATTGTCTGTTGATTTCGACACCATGTGATGGTGATTTTCATTAGTTTGAACCTTGTGCTAAACTCGTTTACACATCTCATACACGGATTTAATTATTGAATTGCTTTAAATCCGCTTTGGTTTATCACATTACAACAGTCTTAATACAATAGTGTGTTAAGACAATGGTACACAAATCCATTTTATATTCCGGTGTACCTACTAACGTTTCTTTCATTATCAATCGAAAGTCTTGCAATATTCATTGCTCCTTCCTCTTCGATCGTAACAGTAATTCTTTGGTGTTCCATCTTCAATTGAAAATTCTTTGATGTTTGTTGGAACAAACATTCATATTTACTTCATTGCGCTTTCAATTGACTTCAAACACGGTGAATTTGTTTGATCACCGCTATTATTGAATCATTTGAATCACTACGACACCTTGTGGTGTCAGTACAAACTTGTAGCTTGGCTGATCACGATCGAGCGTTTCATGCAAACTATTATATTTGAGATTGTTGATTCTAAGTTCATCCAGTGGATGTTATTGCTTTTAGAACTCATTTACATGTTATAAACGTTCCTATGGAATTCGATTGGTCGAAGTTCCTGTTCATTGTTGGATCCTTGTTAACTTAGTCGCACTGGTGACTGTATCATTACGTCTCGTTTCTTTTGACATCAATTACCGAGACACATTTCTTTTAAACTGTAGGGATTCCTATTGTGAAGGAATGCCCTTGAATTCACATGATTTGAATAAACCTGGTTTCGATTACGCGGTCATTCACTTGGTTATTATTCGGATTTACCTGCGAATAACACAATTCTGAGAGAATAACATAGTCTAAATTTCGAGGACGAAATTTCTGTAACAGGGGGAGAATGTGACAACCCGTGATTTACGGCTCTTAATTACGTGATTAACAGATAATTAACGCGATAATAAATGGTGTTTACAGCGCGAATTAACTTAATTAGGCCTTTGGAGTGCCTGGGAACGTCTATCCGTCTTTACAGTGCGCGAACGGTGGTTTATAGAGAAACCGGCGAAACGTTAAACGGCAACGAACTGATGCCGTACAAAATACTGACAACGCCGACAAATATTAAATTTTTACGATATATTTTAGCTTCGTAATTATATTTTTGTGACTACAGTCGAAACCGGATTGAAAAATGGATTAAAGACGGCAACGATATAATTTTTCGCGATTATGACCGTAATCGACGAACAGGTGTGCAAACAACGACTACCGACCGTATTTTTGTGTATTTTAATTTTGGACATTAAACGGAGTTCGGGTTTTGACAACGGGTCTCGTAGGATTTACGAGCCACTTATGCGCGAGATGGGCTTGTGGGCCCTGGGCCCAAGCCTAAACCTACACATAATATTTTAGATCTCCACTACAAGATTGTTTCTTGTAGATCCTTCCAACAATCCCTTTAAGATCTAAAATAAAATCTTCTTTAGATTGAAAATCTGTCCAAAATATTTTTACTAGATCTTGAAGACATCTACCACCCCTATTAAAGATCACCCTCTCTCTCTCGATCTTATACCCACACAAACAAGCACAGACTTAAAGTCTGCCTTTCATCCCCATTCTCTCTCGAATACATATTCAGGCAACAAGCAACATCCCCTTTCTTCTCCTTCAATCCAACCGCACACCACACATCCCTTTCCTTCCTTCTGATTTCAGTTCGGTGGTTCAATTCTTCGGGCAAGACCCCCCCCCCTCTTCTTCGATAACAGAACAGACCACCACCACCATCATCGGGTGGTGGTGAGCGATGGCGACTGGCGGCGATCACCACCACCGTCTGGTGGTGGTGCAAACACAGGGACGGAGAGAGAGACGAGACAGAGAGAGAGGAGCTGAGGAGAGAGAGAGAGAGATGAAGGCGGAGAGGAGCGGCTCCGCCGCAGGCGGCGGCGGTAGCAGCGGCAGTGGCGGTGATTGTGTCTCGATCCGACAAAATTACTGGTAAACTTTCTCCCCATTTTCTTTTCTGTGAAGATCGATGATGATGATGATGATGTTGCTGTTGTTGTTAATGGTGATTCGGTTCGAGTCGGGTTGGTGGGTTCGAGTCTCAGTCAGCAGGTGTGGCTCTGGTTTTGCTCGGTTCAGTTGACTCGGTCAAACCGAGTCGACTCAGTGCTCGGGTCAGACATAGTCCGGGTCTCGGCAGCAGGTTTTGTTTTGGTCAGTTTCGGGTTCGAGATTCAAGTCTTGTACAAGTTCGGTCAGCTCCAGGTTTGGGTGCGGTATGGTCGACTCGGTAAATCGAGTCGACTCAGTCAACACGGTCGGTCTGAGTCAGCTCAACTCGTGGCGGTTCAACAAAGTCGGTTTTGGTGCAGGTCAAACAGTTGGATTACAGGCTCGTTCTGGTCAACTCGGTCAACCCGAGTCAACTCGCTCGGACCCGGTCAACTCAGACCACGGATCGACACGAGATTGTGGTAAAGTCTTTTGGCGCGATAAATAGTTTCGTTATTTTATATAGTTTTGGTTAAATATGTGAACTCGAGCTCAAAACGAACGGATTAGTGTCTAAGTTATAAATTATCGTTCTTACGAAAATTATTTATGTTGATGATTGAACTTTGATTTAATTTTTGCAAATATAACGACAACTTGTGTTGTCGGGGCGTCCAAAAACAGTGGAAACTCTGCCCGTTTTTCAAGAAAATCCGTAATATACAACGCGTTTTATTATAAAACGAACTAGCGGAATTCAAGTGATCTTTTAACAAAAATACAAATATCGACGATACTTTACAACTCGCTAAAAACGACAATTGTGTTACTAAAATAAATATGGTTATATATTTATTCCAAATGTCGTACAACGCGAAATCTTTTACAAAAATAAATATGGTTTATATTTATTTTCAAACATAACAACTCGCCGATTTCTTTATAAAATAAATATAACTCTTCATATTTATTTTATACGCCTAGACGGCATATACGTATATTTTTGGCAAATATACACAAGACATGTTATATATAATACAGGTTATTATATATTATTTTCATACGAAAAGCGATATATGATCCGAGTTTGTTATATGATATTTTCGTAGAAATATTCTTTTATACACGTACGACTACTCGAGACGGCTAACGCACCTACAACGATATATTTATATATTTTTATATAAATATTTATTCATTTTAAGTCTCTCGGAAACTAAGTCTTTTTCAAGACTTATTAAACTGCTACTGACATTAAACGAGACTTAACAAGTATAACTTAATTATTTTCATTAAGTTAATAACTTACTCGAATCGTTCGATTAACGGTTCGGTAGAGCTCGGTGACACGTAGACTAGTTACCACCTTTTACTTAGAAACTTATTAGATATTCCGTGTTAGGAATATTGTAGAATGCACGCTAGCGAGTCTCATTTTGGAAACGACATCACGGAGTCGTAATTAGCTAGCTTGCACAAGGAATATTCAGGTGAGTTCATAACCCCACTTTTTACTGTTATACATTTTTGTAAATGTTTTCGGGGTGGAAAGACATGCACGTTTTGCAAAAACATACAAAGTTTAGAACAAACGCAAAAATCGTATTTCTAAATCATATTACGAAGGGATTTCGAGGAACACAAATGATTTACGAAAGGTTTATACTAAACATACCGGTTTTCAAACAAACGTATCTTTCGGAATATGCATACCCACAAATTCTAGTTTTCTAAACTACGGGTAAATACAAAAAGCACTCTTGGTGAGAACGAGTACCAAGTATGATGCAAATGCTTATTTTTGAAATGTGAATGATATCTGGCCAGGGTGACCAGGAATCTGGTCAGGGTGACCAGGGATCTGGTCAGGGTGACCAGGGATCTGGTCAGGGTGACCAGGGATTTATTTTTATACATGGTATGTTTAGCGTAAGGAGGGTTACTATTTAGATCATGTGAGTGGGTAGGCGCAACTTGGGATCATTAATCCTCATTGTAGGACCGAGGGACAGGAGCGGTAGATCTATTTGGGTGTAGCGAGCCCAGCCCCCAGGCCAAACAGAACGGACCTGGAGGGTGACTTTGTGCCCGACGCATAAATTTGCTAGGTTTGAGTCTTCCTACTTGCACTTCACACATATCAATGGCCTTGCAAACCATTGGTGATCTCTTATTTCCTTATTTGCTACATACCAGGGATTTTATACTTACGAAACATACTTGTTCATACAAATTAAATACCATGTTTTATACAAAATTTAAAGCATAGGGTATGCGGGTCAAAGTCAGGGTGGGCATTGATGATTTTACGAACATTACAAAAACATGGTTTTATGAACATAACGTGTTACAAACACAACGTTTCCATATAACTTTGCAAGAAAATGGTTTTTAAATTCATTTTCTCAATACTACTTCAAAAACCGGTTATTCCAAAGATTTATTTCAAATCTTTCACAATTCCAAAGACTTATTTCAAACCTTTCACAACTCAAAAGATTTATCTCAAATCTTTTACGAACAAACTATGAACTCGCTCAACTTTTTGTTGATTTTTCTCGCATGTTCTTTCTCAGGTTGCATTTTAAGACAAGGCACGGTTGGAATAGGAGAACCATTGGAGTTTCGAGTACTTAGCGGCGTTCATCTTTCTAGAAGTCTTAGCTATATTTGCTTCCGCTGTGCAATGAAGATACCAGTCCAGTCACGCCAGCTCTGATAATTTCGGGGTGTGACAACCATCAGGGTAATTAACTCTCCATTTATCAATATTAGGAATTTCAAGTAGGGGTGAGCAAGAAAACCGAAATTACCGAACCATAACCGAATAACCGAAATAACCGAACCGAAAAAACCGAACCGAAACAAAAACCGACGGTTCGGTTTTCGGATTTTTAATAACCGAAAATTTCGGTTCGGTTTTCGGATAAACTTTTTCAATAACCGAAAAAAACCGAACCGAACCGATAAGTTACAATCCATATATTTTTATGTTTAAGTTTAAATTGTTTTAAGTGTTTAACCTAATGCTAGTAGAAAATGTTAATTTTATTCTTGAATGTTAAGTGTTTATAATAAAAAACATTATAACTGAAATGATTTATTATTACCTATAAGATATAACAAAATTTAATATAAAACTTAACAACAACAACCATACCCAGTAAATCCCACAAATAGCTAAACTATTGATAGGGTCTGGGGGAGGTGGGATGTAGGCAAACCTTGCCTCTATCCTCAGAAGCTGAGAATAGAGAGGCTGCTTCCTGAGAGACCCCCGGCTCAAAAACAACAAACAACCATATAGACAAAAGAGAGATAAGTATATAGCGTAGCAGTAGTCAGGTATATTATCAGCAAATAACATTTAGACATAGATACAAGAAAGTCATTATATATGAGGTCTACCTAAAGTGAGAAAGAAATCTATCCCCCCCCCCAAGACAAAGCTAGGACACGTCCATACCCTCCCCTACAAGTCCTTAACCTTAATCCTACGTCTCCACGAACTTCTATCCTGAACCATGTCCTCGGAGAGGTGCAACTCTACCAAATCTTGCCTAAGTCGTTCATCCCAAGTCAACTTGGGCCTGCCTCTACTCCTCCTACCTTCCACTGTCATGGTTTCCACTACTCTAACTGGTTCTGTCAACTGTCTTCTCTTCACATGCCCAAACCATCTCAATCTCCCCTCTTTTAATTTGTCCGATATACTAGCCACTCCTAACCATTCCCTAAAAACCTCACTTCTTATTCGGTCTAACCTCGTGTGGCCACACATCCACCTCAACATCCTCATCTCCGCTACTTCCATCTTGCGTGCTTGTGTTTTCTTGATGGCCCAACAATCTGTCCCGTATAACATAGCCGGTCTAACTGCTACCCTATAAAATTTTCCCTTTAACATAAAAATTAAATATAATAAAAACTTTGAAGAAACATAAAAATAGATTAAAAGGTTAGGTGTATGTAAACAACATTAACTAAAGAGGTTAACTATAATAACTTAAATGTAAACATATAAAAAGATTGTTATAATATAAATTATACTTTTTATTTTTTGAATCTTACATAATTTTGTTCCAAAAACCGAAATAACCGAAAAACCAAACCGAACCGACGTAAAAACCGAAAAACCGAAACTGAAAAAGCCGAAACCGAACGGTTTTTAAAACCCGAAAACCGACATTTCGGTTTCAGTTTTGATTTTACCCAAAAACCGAACCGAACCGAACCACGCACACCCCTAGTTTCAAGTTCTGTAAGTGGCTTGTTGCACTGATCTCACTTATGTTTGTTCCTAGAAATGCTGCATTAATCTCATTTACTCATTGCTCCAATCATTGCTGCATTAAATTTTTTTTATTTTTTTTTATTTTTATTAGTTGTGAAGCCAACATCTATGAACACTCGAATAAGATGAAAAATATGTCTGTGATGCTCTTTTTTGAGTTACCCATTTACCTTACGTAATACCCATCCTTACCCACGAATTATTTTAAATAGATATCATATAAACCATCCTGACCCATCCTTAGTTATTTCTTAACCCATCCTAACTCATTCTCATTTTTAAAATGACCCAAAATAACCCAAAAAACCCAAATAGGTTTTATTTGCCAGGCCTATGTCGAACCTTCAAGACTTTTGAATTTACATAGCTCAAAGGATACATGTTGCATAATATAAACAAAGGAATGTTTCGATGTTTTAGGGTTCGGATAGGACAAAGTATTGTCTCAAGCGTGATGTATGTAAATTGCCACATTGATCCAAAAAGTTAATGGGCCAAGCCCAACAAAGTTTCAAAAGTTGAAATCAAAGTCCATGCAAATAATGTGCAGGAGCAGGACTTAAGTTGCAAATTCGTAGATGCGTCGATATATTACGATTTTATTTGATGCATAGATGCGAATGGCATGATAGCCTAGTGGCATTAGATTCTGAGTTCGATTTCTACAAGGACGTTTTTTTTTTTCAGATTTATTGAGGTTTCTCCTGAATTGGTGTATGAACATTATTGCCTAGCGGAGATGGATATGACTGAGTGATTTCACTGGTAACACGATGATACTACAATAATCCGTTAGTAATCCAAATTTTCATTAAAAAAACATTTGATGCATAAATGCATTTCAAAGCGTTGATGCACGTGAAAACTTTCAATCGACATATTTTCAAGGATATTAGGTATGAAAGCTATGAACTCGTTAATTTACCTACTTAGGAGCAACATTAATACTTTTAGAAATTTGCGAATCCTTTTTCTCTCGATACGTACAAAGATTATTCAGAAAAGAGAAATTATATTATAAAAAAACCATGAGAAGAATTACGGTCGTGACACGGGTACGTATATCAATTTTATGGCGACAGGTAATCGCGTTAAATCAATCACCGAAATTTCAACAATACATGTAAGTTGTAAGTACCATTATGATGGGTTAGACACACACGGGGAGAGGTACTTGGAGTAGGTGAAACTCGTTACCGGCTTACCACACAATTGCCCACATTTGTAATATTAGGCACAATGTCGAAATTGAGTTAGACGCAATGTTATTACAACTTTTAACATACCCGATTTGTCACATAGAGCATTAAACATTTACAAAACGTCGTATTTAAACAAATATATAATAATACCACACTTACATTAAAGTAAGTGCCATAATTAATTATATATTTGTGTTATAATTTTAATCTGGCGTAACATATCCATTATCTTATGCGGCAAATATAAATCTGTTGCACACAACCAAAAATTGTTGCGCCGACTCAACAGGGTGTGCCATGTGGATGCTTCTGTTTTGCTGAAACAATTTCTTAACTAAAGCCAACAAAACAATATTTTTGCAAAAGGAAAAAGTCAGGGCTATTTTATCCGAAGAAGACTTATGTCAGTCCGTTGATTGATAGATGTCAATAGATGTCGTTAAATTTGACCTTTAGAACTTAAATCATTAGAAGCTATTTTGTCATGTTAACTTGTGAGGCTACAGACATAATGACGTTGAGTTTCATTGACTAAAGGAGACAACATAGGAGGAAAAGCAAACAATGAGATGATGTGATGTGAATGCAAGTGCAAAGGGACTCTTTAGGAAGCAGATTGCACATGGTTAGTCGTTTTATCTAGGGCTGTCCAAACTGCTCGACGATCGAGGATCGCTCGACGATCGCTCAAAAAATGCTCGTTCGATTCCCGCTCAGTTTGTAAATGAGCCGCTCGGATCGGTTCGATTCAAATTCAATCCAAGCATGAGCAAAGGTCCGCTCGCTCGTCGATCGCTCGGTTTCGCTTGAATTATTTTTATTAATAATTAATTTATATATATATATATATATATATATATATTGTAGATTTTAAAGATTAAAAGCCCAAAAAATATACTAGCAAAAAAAAAATTTAAAAGCCCAAAATATATACTAGCCCAACTTAATAGTTAATATCAAAATCTAACCCTAAATCCCTAATTCCTAAAACAATACTCATAAACTGATTGTTCGAACTTCGAAGATCTACATATCGCCGCTGCTAGTTAGTAAAGTGTATTGCTTTTGTTAGTAAAGTGTTGGACATGTTTTAATTAAGTTAGGATTTGTTTTTGTTAAACGCATCCTTATAATTTAATCGAGCGAAAACGATCCGCTCGATTTTAGTTAGGATTTGATAAAAACCGAGCAAAACCGAGCGAAAACGATCTGATCGATTCAAATTCAATCCGAGCATGAGCATCACTTTTGTGCTCGGTTTTGCAAATTCAATCCGATCGGATTGGATCGGTTGTAATTCAATCCGAGCATGAGCATACCCTCGATCGGATCGGATCGGTTCATGAACATCCCTAGTTTTATCTACATATAAGGATGTTGATGCATTTTTTAGTGTCTGTGACTAGTCTTGTTTAACGATGTATTTTGTATGGTCTTTTATTAATTATCGAGTCTGTATGTTATGTTGACCAAGTCAGATATCCTCCTATCTACTTGTGTACAACTTATTTGTCTCTTTTGATATGTAAAGTATTATGAACAATGCATGTTGCATTAAAGGGTAGAATGGTCATTATTAAGTTTATATGTTGCTGATTGTTGCTGTCTGTTTACAGAAACAAACACAACAGTTGCAGTCCACGACGAAACAGGTCTGTTTCGTCGTAACACATCATGACGAAACAGACCAATGTTCTTAATCCTGTTTCGTTGAAGGTCATGACGAATCAGACCTTGATTCGTCATGTACTGGGCTGTTTCAGGCCCAAAATGTCTGGCCCATGTTCAGATTCGTCGAACACCTTGTGTTTCGTCGATATCTTGGCCCAGGGACTATATAAACAACATCTCTGTTTCATTTGAACACAGAGATGAGATATTGACCATAGTAACAAAACTCTGCCGAAATTCTGTCTGAACTGTGTTTGTATCAGTTGTAATCGGTTCTCATCCCGTTAATCAATCGAGTGTGTATCATTGATTAATCCGTTGTTATTATTGCTTTATATGTTTGATTTGGCATAGTTACGTGGATTCCGCACACGTAACCGTGTTTACTATAAACAAGTGATTCGGTTCGTAATCGATCCTCAGATTTCGGGACCTACAAGTGGTATCAGAGCATTGGCTCTTATCCTTGTTTAAAATCAAACTTGTTCGGTTTTTATCAAGTATTTTGTGTGTGTTTTTCTGAAAATTTGTTCTTGAAAAATTATATTTTCTGGAAAAATATTCATAAATCTGCTGTTTTATTGTTGTTTGCTACAGATTTTTATCAAAAACCTAAGTTAGATTGTTTGTTTATGCTTTAAACCGGGTTTTTAGTGAAAATCTAGTGTATTTTCGTGTTTCGGAAAATTATCGGTGATCGGAAAACTCATCGGAAAACTCATGTTCTTGGATGTGTTCTTGAAAATCTTCATAGTTGTTCTTGTTATAAACTGAGAATTTGATCTGATAAATTATTAAAGAAACAAGAAACAAGTGTTGCAACTTATAAAAATAATAACTTGACTTTTGTGTAAAAGTTGATAATTGGTTTCAGTCTGTTTCGTTGAAAATAAGGTGTTACAAACATACCCTGTGTCAGTTTAAATATCTTTGTGTCTGGTCTTATCCTTTGACTGATCAGTAGATATTTTAAATATCTAAACCAACTGACTTTTACCCAGTTTTGACGAAACAAGCAGCCGACGAATCACATATGTTTCGTCGCAACATCTTTGACGAATCAAGCGTCTGTTTCACCACAACATCTTTGACGAAACAAATTCTGTTTCGCCACAAATCACAATTATCACAAGTCTGTTTCGTCATCATTCATTTAGACGAAACAAACCTGTTTCGTGAAATCTGTTTCGTCGAAAACAGATCTGTTTTACACAGAGGACTTGTAACAGCTTGCTTACTGTTTGTTTTCAAGAATTTGTGCAGGTACTATCATACATACATCAAATATGAGTTGTACTAGTCCATGGGATTGGAGTATGGATTCGAGACCACGTGAAGATCCGACGTCCGCAGCAGCGTGGGTGAAGAGTGTTTTTGGTCAACCTACTATAAGTGCCGGACAATGGGCTTTGGCATCCAATCAGAACCAAAACATTCAAAATCTTCTGATTAGCGAGAGCGAAACGGGCAGCAACAATCGCCCGCCAAAGTTGAATCATATGAACGAGTTTCCATCATGGAAAGGTCGATTCATTACATATGTTCAAGGTCAAAGCACTGATCTTTGGAGGTGTTTCATTACTCCACGCAATGATGCTCTCGAAGTAGCAGCTTCAACGGCTGAAGGTTTTACTAACATGCAGGAAAATGACAAGAAAGCATATGAATTTGAGAAAAAGTCGTTTGCTGTTCTTACTCAAGCACTTCATAAAGATATCTATCATCAATTTTCTTATTGTAAGGACACGAAATCCATATGGGATTGTTTGGTGACAAGAGGAGAAGGAAATGCAGCTTCCAGAAAGACACGGCATGATTTATTAAAGAAAGAGTTTGAATCGTTTCAGTTCTTGGAAAACGAAACTCTAAATGATATGACCACACGGTTTTATCATTTGATTAGTGAAATGTTTGCCTATGGTGTTGTTATAAGTGAAAAGGAAGTTTGTGCACGGTTTGCTGATTCTCTACCACCAAAGTGGAGTCCATACATTGAGCTTCTAAAGCATACAGGTATTCTAGATGTTGACACTATAACTATCTATGAATTTGTACAGAAGCTGGAATATAACAATGATGAAGAAATCCGGAAAGCAAAACGCATTGCTGCTCCTCAGAATATTGAAATGTATTGTGGTGGAGGTTTTGACCCGTCAGCTAGTCTGAGGCAACCAAAGTTACAAACGGCGTTTGTATCAAATACAAACTCTTCTCCGTTTCCTCAACAAACTCAGGCTTATTCTGGAGGAGGTTTTATTCCTTTTATACCTCCAGTTTCTACTACTCAACCTCAGGCATATTCAGGAGGAGGTTTTATTCCATCCCTACCACAACCACAAGTCCAACCACAACAACAACAGCAAGCTCATTATACCAACAATCCTCCAACTCCAAACCCTAACACAGTCAAAGTTGATACATCAAACCTCTCAAATGTTAGCATTGAAGTAGCAAAGGAACATATGGAACTTATTAATACCATGGTCAGTGCTTACTGCGGTTTGGTCGCAGGTCAAATTGGAAACATCAATTTAACCAACGAAGACTATCTACAAATCAACCGTGATGAAATGGAGTTGATGGATATAAAGTGGGCATTCGCAAGTGCTGTTAGAAGGGCGAAGGACTTTATGGTTCGAACAGGAAGAAGTTCTTTGGAAAGCAAACAAGATACAAAGTACGGTTTTGATAAAGAAGCAGTTACATGCTTCAATTGTGGGGAAAAGGGTCACTTCAAACGTGAGTGCACTCGACCAAGCAGACAAGGCAATCAGAACCCATTCCGTAATCAGACGAGTACTTCAAATGCTAATCAAGACAATCGTGGAAAAGGGATAGTGGCTGTAAACAACACCACTAACCAGAATCAGTCTGGACCATCAAATGAAAGTCGTGCATTAACCGTACAAGCTGATGAAGGGTTTAATTGGTCTTTACAACTTGGGGAAAGTGATCAAGATAAAGGAGGAACAGCGTGTTATGCAAAGATAATCAATCACATCAAGCACGTTCATAAGGAAGAATTTTCTGATAGTGACGACAGTTCTGGTAATACCGGGAGTTCAGATGAAGAAAGTTCTACTTCGGGTGATTATTGTTCTGAATCTGATGTGAGCAAAGAAGCAAGTTCTAATCTTGATGACTTATTGAATGAAGCAGAAGAGTTGAAATGTCAGAAATCAGTTCTGATCAAGAAGGCTGAGGTAGCATCTAAAGAAATGGAGAAGTTCTTTTCTGAAGACGGATCTTTCTCTTATCAGACTGCCTTTATGGAAAATGTCTCAGATTCTACAAGTCAGGTAAAATCTGAAATTCTTATCAACTGTAGAGATTGTGAATATATGAAAAATGAATTTGATAGAATAAAACTTGAATGTGATACGATTCATATTCACAATCAGAGTTTAGTTGTTGAAATGGCTAAATGCAAAGAAGCGAATATGGCTTTGGTTCGAAACGAAAAAGAATTTAAATCTATGATTGAAACTCAAAAGAAAAATGTTTCCGAAGTAACAAAAACTGTTTATCATAAACAAGTTAGTATAAATAATTACATTAACATTGTTGAGGAAACCAAAAAGGAACTAGCCATTGCTAAATGCGAGCATGATGCAATCAAGCAAAAATTGGAGAGTTACTCTAACTCCCGATTTGTGCTCGATCACATTATTGATGTTCAACAACTAAAGGGAAACAAGAAAGGTGTTGGGTATAAGAAGTGTCCGCCCCCTTTGAGACATAATTATGCTTATATGCCTGATGAAGAAGAAATGCCACGGTTTGAATCCAGTGTGCCTCTTAATTATGAGGAAATTACTACTGGCCTAGGGTTCAAATCGGACAATTCTCCAAGTACAAATTCTGAGCAAAAAGAGTCAACATCTACGAAACAAGGTCCTCCAACCATTGAGGACTATGAGTCGTCGGATGATGAACCTGAATCAGATGTGAGTAATCAGGATAAATCACTTGACAAACTTAAAGGAGTAGAAGTTCCAATTGAGAATCATATTCTGTGTGATCCTCCTACCCCTGCTGTTCAACCTGTTGTTCAACAAGTGATAAATCCTGTGTCTACTGTTAAAAGTAATATTGTGTTGTACACTTTGGTTGGTGACTCTAAAATCTATTCAGATAATGATTTTCCAATTAAAAATGTCAATCCTTCATTGATTGATAATGTTTTTGAAAATAACACAAGTAAGTTTGTGGGAAAGTCGATTCCGGGAGTTAATGTGACTCAATGTAATCCAATTCCTAAGACTGAAATTAAAAAGAAATTTGGAAATCAGAAATCACCTTCAAAGCAACAACCTATTGCTTCTAAGGGTAAACAATCAGATCAACGAGCTAAATTGTCAAATGTTTCCAACTCAAAATTTGAAACAAAAGGGACTCGTTATCAGAAGAAAAACAGCAATGTCAAATTTGTGGAATCGAGGGGTACAGATAAAATTGAGACTTTTGCTAACAAGTCAAACAATGATTTTGTACAAGTCAAAATTTTAAAACGTGATAGTCAAAACAATTACACTCAACATTCAAACGGGTGTGATGAAAAAGCTAGTACCTCGGGTTATACAAGTTCGACATCTGATCGTCGATCAAGTTCTCCTAAGTTTGTTGAAAGGAGAACGTGTTTTAAATGTGGGGAGTTTGGGCACATCATCAAAGATTGTGCTAACACTCCGAAAGCGAAATTTGTTGAAAGAGCATCACCTGAATCGATTCACTCGAAATGTCGTCCTGTTTCACCTAAACATGATAAAAGAACTATTAAAGAACAGGAATCGAAACAACGACATCAAGATGTGAAGAAAATAGAAAAGGCTTTAAAACCTAAGGTCAATTCTGTTCCAAGGGAACCAAGTTCACCTGTAAAACCAGAAATTTCAAAATTTGTTTACAAAACTCAATCTGGTAAACAAAAACAAACTTGGAAACCTAGGAAGAGTGAAGGTTCAGGGGGAGCTGTTTGTTTGGAAAACCATCAACAAATCGAGATCACTATTTGTGATGCTCAGGGACGACCCAAGACCACTTTGGCTTGGGTCCCCATCCTTAACTAATCATTGGATGATATGTGCAGGATGTTCCAGGAGGAATTATCAATAGTCATTGGATTGTTGATAGTGGGGCATCCAGGCACATGACGGGCGATTTACGGCTTCTATATGATGTGAGAAACATTAAAGGAGGCTATGTCGCTTTCGCTGGAGACAAAGGCGGTTACATCACTGGAGAGGGAATGATTTCCAATGGTGTGGTATGTTTCGATAAGATCAATTATGTTCGTCAAATTGATCATAATCTTCTCAGTGTGTCGCAAATCTGCGATAAAAAGTTCACCGTGCATTTCGATGATGCCGGTTGTTATGTGCTTAAACCTGGTTTCACAATTCCTGATGAATGGATTCTCTTATCGGCTCCAAGAATCAATGATCTTTATGTTCTTGATATGAGTCAAGCGATTACGACTTCTGCACAAGTCACATGTTTTGTCTCGAAAGCCACGGAGAAGGAGTCTATATCTTGGCACAGAAGAATGGGACACATTCACTTGAGAAAAATGAACCATTTGGTGAAAAACAATCTTGTGAATGGCGTGCCCGTGAGAAGTTTTCATCTACAAGATATCTGTGTTTCGTGCCAGAAAGGGAAACAAACAAAGAAGTCTCACCCTTTGAAGAAAATCAACACTGTTTGCATGCCTCTCGAACGTCTTCATATGGACCTCTTTGGACCTATGAGACACAAAACAACGTTCGGAGATGTGTATTGTTTAGTAGTTACTGATGACTACTCTAGATTTTCTTGGGTAGCTTTTATGGCACACAAGAGTGATACTCCTCGCATCCTCAAGGATCTTCTTACAATGTTGGAAAATCTCTACTCGTTGAAAGTTAAGAGGATCAGAAGCGACAATGGAACTGAATTCAAAAACCGTGTTATGGATGAGTTCTGTACTTCTAAAGGCATTCTTCATGAATACAGTTCTCCTTACACTCCACAACAAAATGGTGTCGCGGAGAGGAAGAATCGGACAATAATTGAAACTGCAAGAACAATGTTGGTAGAGTCGGCTTTTCCTGTTCAGTTCTGGGCAGAGGCTGTGTCGACTGCTTGCTACACATTAAACCGAGTTCTTACGGTTAAGAGACATGGCAAGACTTGTTTCGAACTTCTACAGAAAAGGAAACCAGATCTTTCAATTCTAGAACCTTTTGGTGGTCCATGCACTATGATTGATCCAGATGGAAAGTTTGGCGCGAAAGCTATCGAGGGTTTCTTCCTTGGATATGCTACACCAAATTTTCGTGTTTGGAATCTGACTACCAAAAAGATTGAACTATGGAGTGAAGTAAGGGTTCAGAGATATACAAGTCCTGTTAAAGCTCCAGGTGATCCTTGGATGTTCGATTATGATGGGCTATTCAACTCCTTTGACCTGCCAATTTTTGATGAAGATTCCGCAGCTGCTAGAATGATATTTGATAGTGACAATGCTGCTGAGTCGTCATTAGTTAGACCTGTTGTTGTTAACTCACAAAGTTCTAATTCGTCTAACAACACGGTTCAAAATGAGGAAGTTGAAAATGCTACTGCATACAATGAGTCATCAGAAGAAGATGAAGAAAATCTGGATGCGGCTGAAGGTACTAAATCTCCAGTTGTTCCAGTTCAGGGTATTTCTGTTGATACTCCTCATGTGCAAGTCGATGATACTGCTGAAGGAAATGCATCCACTTCTACGCATATTCCAGGTGTAGAGTTGGTTGTTGATCTTAATATTAACAATTTGGGTGTTAATGCTCGTGTTCCTGAAAATCCTGAAATGAGGATACACGATACCCATCCACAGCAGAATATCATAGGAGATGTTCAACAAGGTATGCAGACACGTAATCAGCTGAGAAACAACCCGAGTGCTGGTTTGTATTCAGCTATTAGAGAATCTGGTCTACAAAATGATTGGTCTTTCGCGTGTTACGTTTCACAAGAAGAACCAAAATCTTGTAAGGAAGCTTTAAAAGATAATTCGTGGGTTGAAGCCATGCAGGACGAACTGCAGCAATTTCAAAAGCTTGGTGTTTGGAAGCTTGTTGAAAAACCGGAGAATTACAAGAAAATTGGAACACGATGGGTTTATAAATGCAAGAAAGACGACCGTGGAGTTGTTATTCGCAACAAAGCGAGACTGGTTGTTCAGGGTTTTCGTCAGATTGAAGGCATTGACTACAATGAAGTTTATGCACCTGTTGCACGTCTGGAAGCTATTCGAATCTTCTTAGCTTATGCTTCTTTCAAAGGATTCAAAGTTTACCAGATGGACGTCAAAAGTGCGTTTCTTCATGGTATTGTTCAAGAAGAGGTGCATGTCGAACAACCTCCAGGTTTTGAAGATCCTATTCACCCCGATCGGGTTTGGTTGCTCAACAAAGCTCTTTATGGTCTACATCAAGCACCTAGGGCTTGGTACGCAACCATATCAAACTATCTTCTGGAGAATGGATTTAGACGAGGTCTTATTGATTGCACACTCTTTATCAAAGAACAAGATGAAGATCTTCTGCTGGTGCAGGTATATGTTGATGATATAATATTTGGATCTACTAATGACTCTTTGTGCAGGCAATTCGAAAGTGTTATGCAGGAAAAGTTCGAAATGAGCGCTATGGGAGAGATGAATTTCTTTTTGGGCCTTCAAGTTCAACAAACAGAGTCTGGGATATTCATCCATCAGACTAAATATGTTGGTGACATTTTGAGCCGTTTCCAAATGTCAGATACAACGCCCATTGGTACCCCACTTCCGCAGAATCACGGGATTACTCCGGATTTGAAGGGAGAAAGCATCAACTCCTCGTACTATCGTGCCATAATCGGATCTCTCATGTATCTTACCGCTTCGAGGCCTGATATCATGTACCCAACATGCTTGCTAGCAAGATATCAAGCAAACCCGAAGGCCTCTCATCTGTCAGCTGTCAAAAGGATTCTACGCTATTTGAAGGGATGCCCAGACCTCGGTCTTTGGTACCCTAGGGATGATAGTTTTGAATTAATTGCATACAGTGATTCTGATTTCGGTGGTTGCAAAATCGATGGCAAATCAACAACGGCAGGATGTCAGTTCCTAGGAAATCGCCTGGTCACGTGGCAGTGCAAGAAGCAAACGTGTGTTGCTACATCAACATGTGAAGCAGAATATATTGCTGCCTCGAGTTGTTGCTCCCAAGTTCTTTGGATACAACAACAAATGCGCGACTACGGTTTAGAATTCCTATCTACCCATATTTTTGTTGATAATAATGCTGCCTTGCAAATCACTAGAAATCCTGTGCAACATTCTAAGACTAAACACATCGACATTAAATATCACTTTATCCGTGATTGTTTTGATAAGAGGTTAATCGACGTCGTTCATGTCCCCACTGATCACCAACGTGCCGACCTGTTTACAAAAGCTTTTGATAAATCACGTTTTGATTATCTACTTTTGGTCAATGGCATTAAGGTGATACCCGAATAAACTTCTTTGGCTGATCGTTTTTGTAAATATTTTCTTTATAAACTTTGAAAATTCAAAAAGATTTTAGTTTTCGTAAACTTTGCGAATTTTAGGGGGAGATATTTCAAGAAAATACAAAAACATTGCAAAAGTTCAAAATCCAAAAAGATGTCTTTACTTTCTGTCGTTTCGTTTGAAAAATTCAAAAATTCAAAAACAATAGAAAAACCAAAAATGAGTTTCTTGGATAAAGGAAAATGATGAAATTCACTGGTGTGGTCGGTCAATGTGCTCAAAATGCAAAATAAAAAGAAAAATGATAAGTATCTCTACTAACGATGTATCGGTAGGCTCACAATCAGACTAAAATGTGCAGGATGATACAAACCTAACAGACTTCAAGTCAGGTGGGAACCACACATTGGCATATGGTCTTAGTACCGAAATCTCGTTTGAGAGATTGCCGAGGTTCTGAGATATTCGGTCTTTATGCTGCTTATCATCTGGGTATCATGGTTGTATCAAACCGTAAAAATAACGGAGACGAAGTCTAAGATCTTCCATGATACTATACATACGTGTACATACTGCATTTGACCTCAATAAGTGATCAACAATCACATGTCCAAACAAAATAAGTGATAAATTATCACAGATTCTTTGCGGGAGTCAAGTTCGTCTCTCTGCTGTACGAAAGTACTGACCTGTTCACGGACTTGCTCCTGTGCCCTCATGCATCTGAAAATCAAGTTCCTCATCAATAAGTGATTCTATCACATAGGGCTTGTTTTCAATCAAAATAAGTGAGTCTCTCACATTTTTATACGGTCAAACAGATGATAATCGGTATACTCACCGGTAAGATGAATTCTCGTGCATACCTTGATACGGGAATGTGTCGTGAGTGGATTTACATCGACTTGTAAGTAAAATCCTTACCGTTAATCGTATCTCTTAAATTATGATTACGTCTGATCAGTTTGAGCTTATGTGGACCACAATACCGATAATCGAGGTAGTATACTTATCCAGAGCTTTAAACAGAATCAAAATCATGTTGACTAAGACCGTAAGCTGGTATGACTCCTTGTCCTTGAGATTCGCAAAAAGATTGCACTTGTACAGTTGTTTAGTGTTTTTAACAGTTTTCCGCATTTTCATTTAGTTTACCGTACTTTAAATTTGTTTTTAGTATATTTGTGTAAAGTTCGTTTTTGATTAAGCCGAAGTTGTTGCTTGGTGTTTTCTACCGGAAGCCTGAAACCTTCTTCATAAAAACGTTCTTGCATTTGAAAATTCAAACTGAATGGAATTGTGTTCATAATCTGTTTAGACTGCAAAATATTACCACTGTTTTGACTGCAAAATATTTCCAGCCTGTGTTACTGTTTTGAAAAATCTGTTGGTGAAACAGACTGGTCGACGAATCACAAGCGTCGACGAATCAGACCATAGTCGGCGAATCAAATCTGTTTCGTCATAACAGACGACGAATCACAGGAGCCCAAATCTGTTTCGTCATGGGCTAAAGTTTAGGCCCAAGTTCAAGCCCAAGTTTCTGTTTCGCCGGGCCCATTTCAGTTTCGTCGAGTTCTCAGATTCGTCGAGACTAATCGGAGTATATATAGGTCCCACTTGGTCACTTTTTCAAATCATCTGTTCTCATCTTCTTCACACAACCAAAAACCCATACCTACGGTTTCTCTTCCAAATCGCTCAAAACATCAGTTTTTAATCAAAATTTTACAAACTTCAAAGGTAGTAACATGTTCTGATTCACATTCCGAACACTTTGAACCGTTCGGTTTTTCATCCGAAACCCTTTGAAACCTTGTTTTCTTTGATTATATATGTGTTGATTGTTGCATGTTTTTGTGTTTTACTTCTTAATCTGATAGATTTAGGTTTATCTATGTTTGATTTGTTTTGATTTGTTAATGGGTTTTTATAACAAAAACAGGGGTTTGTTTTTTATTAATGTTATTAACTGTTTTTACAAGGGTTTGTGTTCGGAAATCATTTATGGGTGTTTATAAATGGTTTGGGTATAAATAATGTTGATTGAATGTGTTTGTGTTTATATCTGATGTTTGTTTAAACCCAATACGGCGAAACTGATAAAACCCCCAATTTTGACGAATCAAAATTAGCCCTAATTCAGGCGAATCAAACATACGACGAATCAGACGACGAATCAAAGATGACGAATCAGAAATGGAACGAAATAGACTCGACGAATCAAAAAGTCGACGAATCAAACCAGTCAATGGTCAACCCTCTGTTTCGTCGTTCAATCTTCTGTTTCGTCGTTGATCCTCTGTTTCGTCGTAAATGCCTTAGCAGTTTTCTGATGTTGCTGTTTGTTCACAGTAGACTTGTTTGATAAGTTATCTGTTATGTGAATACATGAAAGTGTATTCATACATGTCTAAATGCTATGTTATATAAATTGTGACTTATTCTGGACATTTTCATGTACAGATGGCTCCGAAAGCACAGCAAGAAAAAGGAAAACGAAAGAAGGCGATAAAGAAAGAAAGAAAACAAAACTGAAGAGGAGATTATGTCAGAAAAACGCCATAATCAAGTTGCATATTTGGATCCGGAAGACAAGCTCACGGAATTTAAAGATTTGACGAAGTGGATCAGGGAGTCACGTATCAATCATGCTGTTACATACTCGACACCCGTCTACAAATCTCTAATTAAAGCGTTCTGGGATTCTGCAAACGTCGTCCAAATCGATGGAAAGGATATTATCAGAGGTCGTGTGAATGATCTGTATGTCGTTGTTACTCCGGAGATATTGAATGAAGTTCTTCAATTACAAGATCAACCGAATGCACCATATTCAATACCAATCATGTGTTCACGAGGCTGTTTGCTAAGGATGAAGTGTAAAGGAGATCTTTTCGTCAAACAAATCAACAAAGGTGATCTTCCATTACGATACAAGTTTTTATTGCATGTTCTTATTCAGTGTCTCAGCAATAGACGATCTGGATATGATATGGCTGGAGATGATCTAGTTGGTTTCATGGTTGCTTTGGTGTTAAACAAACCGTTTAGCATCTCAAAGTATATTTTCAGCAACATGAAAGAGAATATGACAAGGACTGGTAGTAGAACCACCGGGAACAAGTTTTGGATGTATCCACGGTTTCTGCAAATGATAATGAATGTTCAGCATCCAGACCTTCCTAAAGCTGAAAATGATCTTTTGAAAATAGAGGCGATGAATTTCAACTCGTTAAGGCTAATCAAGACTATGGCTGCCAAAAGATACAAAGAAAGTGTTCCTCCAAGGAAGCTTTTTGGCGCACTAGTGAATCCTGATTATGTTGCTCCTGCAAATGACAAATGGCGTCATGATGACAGCCAATCAGACAATGAAGAACCTGAGTTGGAAAGGTTAAGGATAGAAAAATTTGGTCCTGACCCAGTTGATTCAGATGAGTCTGATAGTGATGGTGATGAAAGTAGTAGTGATGGTGATGCAGGTGATGCAGGTGCTGTTGGTACATCAAGCAAGGGTGCAGTTTCTGGTACATCAGAAAGTAGTTCGTCAGCAAGTGATGATGATGGATCTGATTCGAGTTCTAGTGATCATATAGTTGAACCTGGTTACGAAATGTATATTGATATACGTGGAGTAAGAAGGTACAGAAAGATTAGAACTGAGGATGATCCAGAATATGTTCCAGAGGATCCTGAAGGTGAAAGGAGAACAAAAAGAAGAGCAGAGAAAGCTGTTGAAGTACAAAAGAAGAAAGCTAGGAGATATCTGAGTACTTATACTCGGAAATCTGTGCCTCAGGAGTCTTCATCTATTCCTCAGGAACCTGTACAATCTGTACCTCAGGAGCCTGTGCAAGAAACTCCTACTGTAGTTACTTCAGCTACAGAACCTCCAGTTGTTACAACAGCTGCTGCTACTCCATCTGTGACTCCTCAGGCAGTTCCTGAAAGAACTATGGCCTCAGCAATCAGAGCAACCACTTCTGGGATCAGTGCTGAACGTCATAGGACATTTTCAACATTTTCTCAAGATGAAAAGATCTCATACCTATTTTCTACACTTGAAGCAGCTGCTGATCGTCTTCAAAGGCAATCTCATTTTGGTAATCTCACGAAGCATGATCAACTTAAACAATCGGTGGAAATTAACAACTTGAAGTCAACCATTGGTAAACAGCAAACAGTTATAGAGCGACAACAAACTGAAATTGATTTGCTTAAAGCTGAAAATGATCGCTTGAAGGCTCTTGATGAAGAGAAAGAGAGAAGGCTTGCTATTCTGTGGGACTATCATTGTAAACAACAAGAGGTACTAAAGAAAAAGGATGATGATACGGAAGACCAAGGAAATCCTGATACCTCTGGTACATCACAGAAACAGCCAACCACACTTGCTTCTGAAGTTGTTGCAGTACAAACTACAGTTGTTGAATCATCTCAGGGAACTTCTACTGGAAAAGTACAACAAATAGAAGGTACTTCTTCTATAGTTAGCAGTGCTGATATTGCTCTACAGGCTATTCATCCATTTACGGGAGAGTTGCTTGAAGAAGGGGAGTTAATAGAAGATCTTTCTCCGGAGCAATTGAGTATTTTACAGTCTATGAGAGAAATAGATGATGCTGAGATAGACAAAATGTCTACTGAGACTGATACAACGAATGTTGAAGAGATTGATGAAATTGTGTTTGAAGGTGAAGCACCAAAATCAACATATGTTAGAGAAGATGGTACTGAATTTGCATCATTTGATGAAAATTGGATGAAAGAAAACATTGATGACATAGACGAGCATTTGAAGAATCGAAATTCGTCTGAAAAAGACACAGATGCATTTTCTGAATGGAGAAAACAGTTTTTATCTAAAGTCTCCAAGCCTGTACCAGAAAAAGCTCAAGTAGACTATTTGCAATTTGAAAAGAAGCCAAGTGGAAGGATTTTATGCTGGATGTTTGTTCAAGATATTCACTGCATTGCTATTAAACGTGAATATGGAATTCTGTATTTCAATTCACTGCTGAGCATTCTTTCCTTGCCATTTTATGATGTCTCTGCGTTGACAAGGCTTGAGCTTATCAATCGTGAAAAATACGATGGCGCTACTTTATTTGAGCGTCTGGTGAAAGTAAACAAGAAGTCGGGCTGGAAGGATGAATCCTACAAGCCACAATTTCCTGTTTATCAACCGATCAAGTTTACTCTTGATCCGGACACCAACACTTGCAGATACAAACTGGTGTATCAGCCTCCGAGGGTTGTAGATAAAATCCCATTGATGCCTATGAAGCAGGATTTTCTTGAAGATATGGCATTATGGTGCTACGACTCGGATACTCATGAAGCTGTAATTGTGTTTAGAGATGGTCGTGCTAATTACCGGATGTTGGATCCGATGTGGATCGTCAACATGTCTGAAGCTGATATTAGCAGATTATATCGTCATGATATTTTCTATGAAGATCAAGATGCACGTCAAGCGTTAAAGTTTCAGCGAGTAGCATGTTTTTGCTACTACAGGGGTATACATTCGGGCAGTACGTGGTCCGAACAACACTGATGGAAGATTTAGAAGACCGAAGACGAGTAACAGACAAGGGGGAGTTTGTTGATGCATTTTTTAGTGTCTGTGACTAGTCTTGTTTAACGATGTATTTTGTATGGTCTTTTATTAATTATCGAGTCTGTATGTTATGTTGACCAAGTCAGATATCCTCCTATCTACTTGTGTACAACTTATTTGTCTCTTTTGATATGTAAAGTATTATGAACAATGCATGTTGCATTAAAGGGTAGAATGGTCATTATTAAGTTTATATGTTGCTGATCGTTGCTGTCTGTTTACAGAAACAAACACAACAGTTGCAGTCCACGACGAAACAGGTCTGTTTCGTCGTAACACATCATGACGAAACAGACCAATGTTCTTAATCCTGTTTCGTTGAAGGTCATGACGAATCAGACCTTGATTCGTCATGTACTGGGCTGTTTCAGGCCCAAAATGTCTGGCCCATGTTCAGATTCGTCGAACACCTTGTGTTTCGTCGATATCTTGGCCCAGGGACTATATAAACAACATCTCTGTTTCATTTGAACACAGAGATGAGATATTGACCATAGTAACAAAACTCTGCCGAAATTCTGTCTGAACTGTGTTTGTATCAGTTGTAATCGGTTCTCATCCCGTTAATCAATCGAGTGTGTATCATTGATTAATCCGTTGTTATTATTGCTTTATATGTTTGATTTGGCATAGTTACGTGGATTCCGCACACGTAACCGTGTTTACTATAAACAAGTGATTCGGTTCGTAATCGATCCTCAGATTTCGGGACCTACAAAGGAAATTGTCTTGGTATGAATGGAACAGTGGGACAGCATACAAACATCTGATAAGTTGCATTTTCTAGACATATGTGAGTTGAACCTATAGAAATCATGCACCGATTCTTTTACAAAATGGCAAGGACGATTTGATTTTTTTACTTATTTTCCATTTATCCTGATGTAGGTTATCCTTTTATGAGATTGTTATAGATTATGTTCCTAGGTTTAGGTTTATAATCTCGTGTATTAATAAATATTATATACCTAATAATAAAAAATGTTTTAATTTTTTTTTTTTTTTTGTGTATTGTACGTGTATTACCACTAGTACAAAAGTGATCAAAAGATGTGGGTAAAATGAATATGAGATGCAATTCTAGACCCACATCTTTTGACAATTTAACCAAAAACTACTTTTTCCCTCTTGGTGTATAAGCTAAAAATATATTTTTCTTTTTTGGTTCAGTTTCTAGAAAATTTTATTAAAAATTCTTAAAATACTCCCCTTATAAACAAATTATTTAAATATGAAAATAAATTACACAAAAAACAAAATTAAATTAAAACCAATACAAATTAACAAAAGAATATTAATTACAAAGGTTTCAAACTAACACAAATTACAAAAGTTTTAAACTAACACAAATACATTAATCTCTAAAGATGAAAGTGATACGCAATAACTTCCCGAACCGATGCCGTCATACTTGCAACCCAGTCATACTTGCAACCCAGTCCAACGTCTTCAATTCATATTTGCAACTGGAACTGTAAAATCACCTAACAAAACATCCTAAATGATCTTCCTAAGTAAGGGGTCTGCTAATAACATCAAGCCCTGCTTTTTTGCTTTGGAAGAGTAAGGCGACACAATCTGAATACTGGTATGGCCTTGATTTTCTTGTTCAAGTAGCTTCTCGTAAGTAAACTAAAGAAAAAAAACCAATATTTCTAATTAACTGCGGTGTGCAAACAGAATCCAACCAATGTTGAAATTCAATTCAAAGGGAGCACATAGAACTCTTACCTTGACAAGAGCACTTTGTTCTTCAGAATCAGTTAAAGGAAAGGATGATCTTAAGGTTAGAAATCGAGGATGGAAATAACAAAGAACTGCATCCACAAAAGCCGCATGATCTGATGATTCTTCATGCTCAAGATGCTCAAGTTCATTAGGTGGCAACTCAATCTCCTTTATCTTTTCTAACACTATGAACTTCTGCAAGACAAATGGAATGGGAGGAATATACAACTTTGAGTTGGGGTTGTTTTTATATAAGTGTTCACGACAAAGTAATACATAAACGGTTTGATTAAAGAAACGCACCTGATCCGTGCAAATATACAAATTGGAAGCTTTGAGCCCATTTTTTTGTCCAAAAAGAGCCTCCTCAACTTCTGGAACCAAGCAGTATCTATAGAGCCATCAGGATAGCATCCCATACATGCTTTCGAATGGGGTAACAACTGCCTTACCCCAACCCAGCCCAACCATAGTCGTCATTACAAGACATCATGAGATCAACTGCTCACTTGTCTTGAATTCTCCTCTTTGTGAATGATCTTTCTGTATCTGCATTGTTTGCAAACAAAAGACATCATGAGATCAATTCTCTTAGACAGGGCGACAAAGAAGACTAAAAATGCAGTATCGCATTACAATGGAGTTGAATGCAATGCCTAACATTACTCTTCTATGGTTCGATATAATTTTAATAATTCCTAAAGATCTTCTACATAGCAATAGCGTGATAAAGACAACTATATGATGTTATGTTACTTGAGTAAAATTGGTAGTCCTTTCTTCAATTGGTCATGGAGGAGTTCTGCTACACAACAAAACCGAAACTAGAGTGCAGCAGTAGTCAACTCATGAACCTATGTGACGGTTAAAGCTTTTCACCCGTTCGTTTAGTCTCTATACTTGTTTCCACTTTCAATGCGCATACATTTGCAACTATCAGATCAACCTTGGTGTGCTATATCATCAATTAATCAAGTCACTAGAGTAATGTTTCTCAAATCAAAAGGTGAAAATGTTAAATATCTCAGCAACATATTCTACATCTAACTAACTATATGAGTTATTCTGGTTAGAATCTATACACAGATCTACAACAAAATCAGCCTGAAAACATAACAACATATTCAAAATTTAAACAACAAATACGAAATTCAAAGGCTGTGAAAACCTGAATTGTGAGCGATTCAACAATGATCAACAGATCTGGAACTGTAATCATAACGGTCAAACTCGAATCAAACCATCTCATATCCTGGAGTTTGCTCCAACTGCATAGATCTATCACGAAAACAAAATGAATTCCATAGATTGAGAGCAATCACGGCGACTAAAACGCCGATGATGTCAGCAACGAACGGAACCACCGGAGGATTTGAAGAAACCTAAACAACATCTTAATTTGACATAACACACAACAATTTCAACATTCTATACCTAACTCAATATCATGATAATGAAGATAACACCAAATCAAAACACTCAAACACGTAATATTATCATCAACTACACAAAATTGAGCTACAATTCCAACTATCGAGAAAGAAAACACATCGGAGATTCGAATTACCACTGGAAACGCTGACAAAAATCAACGAAATTAGCAGCACAAACGAGCATCAAATCACAGATTCCATACGCACCGCCACTGTCGTTACAAAAACTCCTTCAATTTCCTCTTCTTTATGAAACGAGCTTTGATTCGAACGACGGTTTGGTTCGTGAGAGTGAGAACGGCGGTTTGATTGTACAGTTTGATGATAGCAGTGGTGGTGGCGGTGGTGTTTGATCGAATGAAACCCTAACAGAATAAAACAAATAAATAAAGAAAGAAAATTAAAAATTCAATTTGCTATCAAACCTACGCTTATTGAAATTAGCTTGGAAATAGGCAACTAAATTTATTTGCTATCGTTTTCTTTGGTAGCAATTTTGGTAGCTATTGCTTAGTAGTGTAATTAGAAAACACCTTATCAAACTTATCGGTTAAATTGACCATTTTATTGATTTTCCGTTCTTCTAATATCATGTCCAAAGAAGAGTTATGTCGGTCCATTGATTGATAGATGTCAATAGATGTCGTTAAATTTGATGAACTTTAGAAATTAATTAAATCATTAGAAGCCATTTTGTCATGTTAACTTGTGAGGCTACACTCGACATAATGACGTTAAGTTTCATTGACTAAAGGAGACAACATAAGAGGAAAAGCAAACAATGAGATGATGTGAATGCAAGTGCAAAGGGACTTTTTAGGAAGCAGACTGCACATGTCTTCATAAATGTTAGACGTTTTATCCACATATAAGAAAATTGTCTTGGTATAAATGGAATACAAACATCTAATAAGTTACATTTTCTAGACATGTGTGAGTGGAACCTATGGAAATCATGCACCAATTCTTTTACAAATTGGCAAGGACGATTTGATTTTTTTTATTTATTTTCCGTTTATCCTGATGTAGGTTATCCTTTTATGAGATTGTTATAGATTATGTTCCTAGGTTTAGGTTTATAATCTCGTGTATTAATAAATACTAGTAGGTAACCCGCACGTTGCGGCGGGACTAAAGATTGAATCAAATTGTAGCCATGGTTTAGGACGTAAAATTCATCCCAGTTTTTTTATTCAACTGATATATCAAATAAAGAATACTTGTAACGTGGATCGTTTTACACACGTTAAAATGACAACTCAAGAACAAACTGAATGTTCGTAAAGTCAAAAAAAAAAAAAAAAAAGAGAAATCATCACATACATTTATGGTAAATGATGATACTAAAGCAACAAACATGAGGGCTCCTGTTGATATATTTATGTTTCCGACCTTGCAAATTGTAGAACCAGCATCATGATGTGCATCCATCCATCACCAAGCACAGCCACCAGATTCAGGTTGGGATGAACTCACACAGGGAAGACTTCAAATTCACATCAACCACTTCTTCATGTTTTGTTCATGAAAGAGAGTTTCCATTCCTCGTAACGTCCTCACCGATGCTATGTTTCTAATATAGCCTGTAACAATTATTAAAATAATTAGTAAGTTTTCAATAGAAAAAATAATATAACAATTCAAGTATATGTTAGATACTTTTATGTTGAACCCAGAATGTGTTTCTATAAACATCAACCTTCTAAATTTTAAGTTTTACATAAAAATACCTAAAATTTCAAGTTTTACATAAACACGTTTTAAAAATAACAAACAAACGGTGAAAGGGGCCAACCCATAAACCCATCGAGATAATCAAACATGCTCTCAGATCCGACACGATATTTATATTTTCCCAAAACTGTTTAAACTAAAACCAAAACATGCAAACTTCGTGTTATATTCACCTTTAGGTCCTGGTCCGTTTTCAAAGACGTTTAGCTAAACATGTCATATTCAGGTCAACCTGGCCGGTTCATGGATTAACCTGTTTATTTTTATTTTCTTTAAATGTGTTTTATTTCTTAAACTAAACTGTATCAGTATTTGTATGTTATGCACATCTTTATTCTTGGACCAAAAAAGTATGTCACAAGCTTGACTCACCAAGTGTGGGTGTATTATATGTATAAACTCCAGGCTGACTCACGTTCAAAGACCCAGCAATTATCGTTTTTCCCATCCCATCCCCCATAATCACCACATGTTGTTTTTCAATCCCAACCCGAATTGTTTCCTCACCCTTTCATCATATAAATCACAAACCGCCCCCTTTACTCCAATTTGGTGCTGCATTCACAGCCTCCTGCACAGTCTCATACGTACATTGATCATGGTATTCAGGCTTACAAACCGATACATCACTCTGAGCCAACCACGGTGGAATTGTCAACTCTGGTTCACCATCACCACCACCACCTTCCCAGAACCCGTCTCTCTCCGTCTTCAACGGCTTCCACGACGCTGTTTGGTCCCCATACACGTCGTACGCCATCATGAAGCTTAAAGCGTTGCTAGTGTAACCCACAAGAGTGTTTACAAACGACATAGTGTTGTTAATCAAGTCTGTGTCCTCGTTGTTTATGTATTGTAATTCGGACCAACAGTCGTACTGGTACGTTAATGATGCGCTTGTGATCCGTTGGTCTATATTTTTTTGGCACTTAAGGTTGTGTACTTGCGTTTATTGCATCACCAATTAGGAATTAGGATATCTGATATTTTCATTTTACCTTAATTACACCCCCTTAATGTCTCAACATGCATTTAATTAACATCTTCATATTGTCTTGTGTATGTTTTCTGAGTAGATGGATATCAGTTCCGGTGAAGAGTCCGAGTTTAGTGATTCGGAGATTTCTGATTACAAAGATAAGCCATACGAACAACTGAGGAATGGAACACTTAAAGTTAAGTATTCCGGTGGCATCTATAGGTGTCCTTTTTGTGCTGGCAAGAAAAAACAGAATTTCAAATACAAAGACTTGCATCAACACGCTTCTGGAGTAAGCAAAGGCTCTTCAAACAGAAGTGCAAAGCAAAAGGCGAACCATCTTGCTCTAACATTGTACTTAGAAAATGAACTGGCAGATGAGGCTGAAAAGCCGCTGAAAGTAGCAGCGCCAATCACTGAAGAAAACAAATTGTTTTGCTGGCCTTGGACTGGAATTCTGGTCAACATAGTCAAAGAATCAGACGGTGCGAATGATTTTGAGAACACTGAATATTGGCTCAAGAGATTCTCAAAATACAAGCCTGAAGAGGTTGAGCTGTTATGGGATGCTGAAAAGAGAACCGCAAAAGCGTTTGTGACGTTCAACAACAGTTTGATTGGTTTGAAAAATGGTATGGAGTTTGAGAAAGCTTTTGGAGCTGAAAATCCGTCTGGTTCAAGTAGTATTTATGCATGGCTAGCTCGTGCAAATGATTTTGAATCACAAGGGCCAATAGGAGACTACCTTCGCATGAACAGGGATCTGAAGACGGTATCGGAAGTTGAGCAAGAAGTTGCAAAAACCAGAAAACGACCATTGATTGAATTAACGACTGAGATCGACATGAGGAATGAAAATCTTGATGAGTTGCAAACCAGGTGTAATCAGAAAACCATGTCTTTAAGTAGGACGATGGAAGAAATAAATAACATGCAACAAGATTTCCGCGAAGGTTTGTTAATTGTTACTCCCTCTTCTTTTCTCTATGTACTTTCCCAAACAGACAAGTTTGCTATGCATTATATTTGTGTTCCCTCGTGCATTTCTTTGTCCCTTTTTCCTAAAATAGGTAACAAAATTTTGGCCTGAGTGCCATGTCAGAAAATTACTACATGGTCAAATTACTACACATCATCATGTTTGAGATCTTTCTACCAATATTTTTAACACTTTTGAGGGTATTTTTGAAAGAATATAAACATGGTTACCCAACACAGAAATTAGATAAAACAACATTACCTTTTTATGCAATAATCATGTTAAATGAATACCTATTTGTGTGGAGTTCCATTTTTACAAGGTTGAGGTTTTGCTAACATGGAAGTATTGTTCTTCTTCAGAGAGAAGAAAACTGCAGGTCCTTGAACAAGAGCGTGTCAATGCATTATTAGATGAACGAGAAAGGGCCCATGCTGAGGTGGACAAACTAAGGAAAGAACATGAATTTCGGAGCAAAGAAGTTAGTAAGAAAGTAGCCCGAACAGAACGTGAGAAACAAAGATTAGATGAGGAGAAAAGAAAGGTGATTATTATGTCACAAACACCATACACACACACACACACACTCACATATATCCACATTTTTCTATTATCATATTGTGTTATTTATATTCTGTTTATGAATCCAGATTGACATGGGAAAGAGTTCTCTGAATATGGCCTCCATAGAGCAGAAAAAAGGCGATGAGGATCTCTTAAGGCTGATTGAAGAGCAAAGGGTAATTTACAATTTTGCCTAAAGTTACCCGTTTGATGAGACCCCATTTAGCCGCCTCTAGTCTTTGTTCTTTTTAATTTACAATTATGATTTACTACTTATATCACAGAGAGAGAAGGAGGAGGCGTTGAAGATAGTACTTGAGTTAGAGAGACAGCTAGATGCCAAACAGAAACTAGAGATGGAAATTGTGGAATTAAAAGGGAAAGTGAAGGTGATAAAACTTATGGCCGATGAAGATGATACCGCGGTTCAGGGGCAGATAAAAAAGTTGAAAGATGAGCTGGAAGCAAAGGTAGAGGAAATGGGTGATTTGGAGGATATGAATCAAACTCTTGTGGTTAAGGAACGCGAAAGTAACGATGAGTTGCAAGAAGCACGCAAAGAGTTGATTAAGGTGTTTAAGGGCATGAAGGGTATGTTTAGTGGACATACTAATATAGGGGTGAAGAGAATGGGAGAAATCGATTCGAAACCCTTCCTTGATGCCTGCAAGGTGAAGTATGGCTCTGAAGAAGCTCAAATCAAGGCCTCTGAATTATGCTCTATGTGGCAAGAGGAACTGAAAAATCCAGCGTGGCATCCGGTAAAAGTTGTTGCCATAGATGGTACACATATGGTATGCTGCTTGGAACTTTAAAGACAATAAAAAAGCTACGTTAAAGGAGGGTATTAGCTATATCCTCAAGAATTTAAAGAGCCTTAAGCGCAAAAGAGGCCACGGTTCGTATTTTTTATCCATTTTGCAATCATGTTTGTATTACATGTCCAAATCTTTCTTCTTTTCTTTTTTGAAATTTTTAACACCTATTCTACATTTCTCAAATCAACCTGCATGCATCTACTTAAAATGGGTCGATTTGTGTTGTGTTTAATCTCAACCGGCCCAAATCCGAAGAAAGAGCTTTAATGTATACAACTTCCTAATTGATGCAATTAAAAGATTAGATTGTTATTGTAATTGAAACTCATCATTGCAAAAAGTCAAAAGAAATCACAGATACGGGTTTGTGTCAACCCAACGTAACCCATTTGATTTGGCCATACTAAAATTGACCTGTTTTGACGCGTTACCTAGCCATCTTGCCACATATGGTGTATTGGACTATCCAAAACAAGTGGGCTTGTTTGGTTGTTAATGGGTCAAAATGGGTTCATATCAAACGGATAACTTTCATGTGTGGGTCAAAGCAGGTTAGGTCTGGTTGTTTTTTTATCAATTTCATAATGGTTTAGAACGTTATATAAATTTGAGTATTTAACTTAGACGTTAGACGACCTTTGCCCTGCTTAACCCATTCTACATGTTATGGAATAAAAAACCATCTGAAATGACTCGTTTTCAATTTTCATATAAATGGATTGAAATGGCCACATGATGTTTCCAACTGTGAGATTTTTGTTCTTTGGTACAGATAACTGAGCTGGCGGTTGCACAATAGCAATCATAAAGTAGTACATCCTTCTTTTCCTTCTGAACTAGTTTTTGGGCCTTTGGGCAACCAGCAATCACTCTATCATGGCCACTTGTCTAATCTGCCCATTTTTTGCCCCTTAATGGCAATAGAACTTGCTTAAAATGGCTGCTTTATATACTCTAATATAACCAATAGTATAGGAAAGCGCTGGTATATGTCATCTCAGCACAAAAATACCTCCTTTTTGCTTCAATCTAGCTAGAAATTTGAAGTTCTATAAACTTCTTGTTGCATTGGTGTGCCGTGGTTTAAAGACCAGAGTGGACCATAATTGGAAACTTGAAAATTTGGGAGCCACTGAGCCAACAACCAACCATCGGGTTGGTGTAAGATTGGAACCGAACCAAGGCTCAAACTTTTCGGGTAGTCATTAAAGTCTAATTTCATACCTAAATGATGTCATTTTGTTTAAATATATGAAAAATATCTGGTTCTAGACTGTACTAGTAACAGAAGTTATTGTATTTTTTAGAGATAGAATATGTAAAAGATTACTATTTTTGCAAATTAATAGGTAGGAAATAAACTTCAATAAGATTATTATTCATCAAATTAAAGCTTCTCATAAAGCAGGTTTTTATAATCTATCCATCCTTAAAAAAGGGGTTGGAATTGAATCTTCGGTTACTGGGTCGCGACGATAACAACAATGTGAGAGGAAGTTCTTTTATATAGGCCCAACCTTAATAGGCCAATCATTAGTGGACTCAAGTCCAGTGAATGTGGCCCAAGTCCCAGAAATTTGAATCGGTTGTGGCTAGAGGTATAAAAAACCAGTTTGGGCCCCTGTCAACTGGTTTATAACCTGACCCACTTCACCAAAAATATACTGGTTCGGCTCAAACCGGTTTGGACCTAACCCAACCCGTCAGTTCGTATACCCTATAATCGGTTTGGATCCACACAAAAAAACGTTTTTATTTTTCTCAACCCGGGTTGAACCTGACCCCAATCGATTTGGTAAATTCTAAAATTACTACAAAAAGTAAAGTTTAAAATAATCGTAATTTAAAATTTTGTAAAAGTGTAACCTTCCCAAGTTTATTATAAATAATTAAAATATGTTAATATTTGCTTAAAGACAAATTAAATAATCGTAATTTAATATAACTATATAAATATAGATTGATAGAAAATGATTATCTGTGAATTTAATTTAATTAAAAGTAAAGTAAAGCCACCATTATTATAGGGTTGCTTTGGAATCTATCTAGGTGGGTGGGGTGCATAAAAGTGAAAAAGGAAGGAAGACAAGTGGCTCCTTGAATCCGCGTGTGATAAAAAAGAAGATATCGCGGAAATTGCGGCATGATTTCCTGGTAATAAACTAAAGAAAAGAGCACTGATAATCAATTGGATCAAAACTTATCACCCTCAACAACTTACTTTAAGCTCAACTCAACATACTTGAAACTCACAAACAAAGGTCTCTGGTCTGAGTATCTGGGTGCTGTTTCTTTTGAGCAACTATTTTAAGGTTAGTTTTTTTTTCCTTTAAATTATTAAAGTAGTGATGGTTTATCTGTATTTTAAGTCCATCGATCGATCGATCGATCTACAGACTTTGGATAATGGTGCTTCAAACATCGTCACCAATTTCTTGTTATTATTTATTTCGCATCTTAATTTTTAGTGTTGAATCGGTAAAAAGAAAGTAGATCGGGGGGTTTGATTAAGGGGTAAATAAGAAGATGTTATACCACAATTTCTTTCTGAAATTGGTTACTTTAGAAAGTCCCTCACAGATCACCAACCGACATAAATAAATTTATAGACTGTGTGAATTGTTAAACCCAATTTCTAAGATATGCAGGTCATAACATGCTTTCCTTTGTATGTCAAAGGTTTGAATTTTATTTATTACTATATTTTGACTTTTTTAAGAAAGTCAAATCTTGGTTCTAAATCTCATCAAACGCTTGAGTGAATGTCGAGTATCAAACATTAAACGGTCAAAGACATCATTTTGAAATCATATAGACTGACATATCATTAGGTCCCAAGATCACCATTCTGTAACTACGTGTGATGGTTTGACTTTAAGAAAGTCAAACTTTTGCATTTCTCTTGTGCTTTGCTTTCTTATTACACGAATTTCATAACTTTTTAGAGACATTTGAGGTGTTTGTTGAAATAAAACCAACTTGTAAGTTTAACTGTATAAATATCTAACCACTCAAAATATTATCAATTTGTTATAACTCTCAGTTAGCTTTGTGTGATAATGTTTTTATTAAAACCCCTTATAAATGTTGGATTCCTAAATAATACTTTCAAGTGGAAATTACTAGTTCCTTCTATTGACTCAATGTAGTGGAAATTACTAGCTCAACTCAACATACTTGAAACTAACAAACAAAGGTTTCTGGTCTGAGTATCTGGGGGTGTTTTAAGGTTAGTTTTGTTTAAGATTTGAAATCAAAGCCCCATGGTTTGAAGTTTATTACTACATTTTGACTTGTGTAAGAAAGTCAAATCTTTGTTTTAAATCTGATCAAACCTTTGATTGAATATCATATTGTCGTATATCAAACATCAAACGGTCAAAGACATCATTTGGGTATCATTAGGTCCCAAGACACACTGATGAAACACAGGTTAACACTATGGTTAATCTGTGGGGTTATTTCTCCTGTGGGTTCAATCTCTCTTTCTACTCGTGAGATGGCTCGGTTCCTGCAAAACAGCAACACCGTTAGTCTCGTTAAGAGGGGAATATGGGGGTTTCCCTCTTAACCAGGCTCCGGCGTGAGAATAAGTACTGTTCCGAGGAAGGATAAACAGTGTGTGTTAAGTGTGAGAATAGAGAGAGCCAGATCCTTTTACCTGAATGATGAAGGGTTCTATTTATAGCCGGAGGGTGAGAGAGGGAAGAGCAGCGATGCCAGCTGTGGTTGCGCGCCAGCTGTCCGACCAAGGGGAATATCCTCTTGGTCTCCTCTGCTGTGGTCAGTGTAGTGGTACACGTGGCGCGCTCGCATTTGCCCATCTTGGAGGCGTCGTACTGGCATTGTCGGGCTGCCCTTAGATTTGTTACAGGCCTACGTGGCGCCTGGTGACACGTTGTGTCCTTTATGTCGGGTTGAGCATCTTTGGAGCCACCCAGATATTTTCCAGAAGCTTCTAGAAGCTTCTGGATGACTTCGTCGATGTCAGCGCCACGTCTGATGGAAAAAGTGGTGTGGTCCTTGCCATGTTGGCAAGGAATTGGGACCATACCTCTTCAAGTCCCCCCAGTCCAGTGTGCCTTCTAGTTGAGTTGATCGTCTAGGAGGGATTCTGGACTTATAAGTGTGGTATTTCGTTATGGCGTGAGGTTTTCATAGGGTCCCTAAGAAATCTGCACCTAATGGGCCCACGGCGCGTGGAGTTTGGCCACTTGTATAGTTGAGCCGGGTGGACGCGTGGCGTACCGCGCATGGGTTTTGGCACTTTAAAAGGTTGAGCCAAATGGACGCATGGCGCACCGCGCATGGGTTTTGGCACTTTTTTTTTTTTTTTATAAAAGTTGAGCCAAATGGACGCATGGCGCACCGCGCATGGGTTTTGGCTCTTTAAAAAGTTGAGCCAAATGGACGCATGGCGTGCCGCGCATGGGTTTTAGCCCTTTAAAAAGTTGAGCCAAATGGACGCATGGCGCACCGCGCATGGGTTTTGGCACTTTAAAAAGTTGAGCCAAATGGACGCATGGCGTGCCGCGCATGGGTTTTGGCCCTTTAAAAAGTTGAGCCAAATGGACGCATGGCGCACCGCGCATGGGTTTTGGCACTTTAAAAAGTTGTCGTCAAGAAGAAGCTTTGTCTGTCTTGGGAAGGGATGACTGATGTGACTGGCTGGTGTCAGATGAACAGTTGCCTTTTCAGTCACCGTCAGTTGCTTTTCGGCGAAGTGTCAGGTGTCTGTTCACCTGCTTCCGGAAAAAGAGGTGCCGCCTTCTCTCTCCTCTGACGTGTCTTCACCCTGTTGGTTGCTTTTTCGGATTCTGACGCCCCCACTACCCATCGCATTAAATGCGATGGGTATAAATAAATGGTGGTTTTCTCTTTCTTCTCCACTTATTCAAAATTTGAATTCCGGAAATCTCTCTTCTTCCTCTATTTTCTATCTTCTTCTCTTTGAGTTCATCTGCATTACAGTTTGTTTTCCTACCATGTCTTCTGCAAATCCTTCTTCAAGGAAGAAGAGGAACAAGGGGAAAACTCCTCCTGGCCCGGATCAGGCGGTAATAGGGTGGAAAGAGGAGGAATTCCAGAATTTGGTAAGGGAGATGGGTTTTCTCCCTGATTGGGGTGCTCAGTATCCTACTCCTGGTTCCACCGCCATGGATGCTCCTCCCGGTCATATGACTTTGTATGCTGCTTTCTTCCGGGAGGGCAACTTCAGGCTTCCGATGACCCGATTTACTGCTGACGTGTTGAGGGGTTATGGTCTCCACATCTCTCAGATCAATGCAATCGGACTCCCTCGTATTACTCACTTTGAGTTTGTTTGTATGGCAAACCGTTTAGATCCGACGTTTGAGATGTTCAACGCCTTCTACACCGTTTCATATACAAGTGGGTTTTACTCTTTCAAGGCTTGTACCGGCGTTTCTCCTGTTTGTTCTGTGCCACTGAAGAGTCTCCATGACTGGAAGCAAAAAAAATTTTATATTCGCCGGGGTGTTGTACCTGTGGACATGCACTACAGATCCGTGGATGAGGGTATCCCCAAAGTTGATGTGGTTGCAAATTTTGCTGATCAAGACTGGTATAAGAGGTTGACTCGTAAAGCCACTCCGATAATCCAGCTTGAGGAGATGGCGTTGGTTGGTGCCGGGATGAGCCTGAAGTGGGTCCCGAAACATCCGTTGGGGGTTCCGGTTTACGGTCATGAGGGCAAGTGTACGTTTTGCTCCGCATCCCTCTTTTTTTTTTGTATGTTGTACGTTGTATTGTTTGTGCATTGTTCTTTATCTCCTTCTTTTTGTGCAGTAGGTTTCACGTTGTTGAATGTTTTGGATCTTAAGGCACCGGGTGCAATGGTTGAGGCGATACAAAGACCTAATAAACAACCCTGGTTGGATCAGATCCGTGGTCGGTTTCTGCATCCGAGTAATGAGAGTTTCACCGCTTACGTGAACACTGTCTTAGGTGAAGATAGTGAAAATGATGATGATGCATTTGATTCCATTCGAGAGGAAGTTATCATTCTCTCGAGTGATGGGTCTGGCAGATCTTCGGAAGACCTAACCTCTCGTTCCGCGCGTGCAGGTCCGGCGCAGGGGATTGTGCATGAGCCGGTGAACGAGGCTGTTGGTGATGATTTGGAGATTCCGGTCGAAACTGTTGACCCGTTGGAGACGAGGAGGAAAGCGAAAGCTGACAAGGCGGAAGGGAAAGGGAAAAGGGCTGAAGAAACTTCCACTAAGTCTCCTCGTAAGCGACTTCCTACTCCTCGTATCCTTGATTATGTTGTCGTTTCTGATACGTTGTCCGGTTTAGGAGTTGTAGAGAGACGTCCTGCGTCGGACCCTGAGGACCGCGCGACTTTAACAGAGATGATGCAGAAGAAGGCCTTTGATGATAGAAAGCGAAAGCTTGACGAGCAGGCTGCTGCTATGCTTGCCTCGAAGAAGATTAAACTTCAAAAAGAGAATCTTCCTGCCCCTTTTGAATCGGATATTGACATGGGTATTTTTGCTGAAAAACCTAGTGATTTGTTGCAGAAAATCTATGAAGCTTCTGGTATTCGTTTTATTTTCTCCCAACTTGTCTTATATTTTTTGCTTGTTTGTCCTTCCTTTCTTTGAATGTGCTGCTCGTTTTGGAGCAAGTACCAAAACAGCCAAGACGGGACACAAGATTGATATTTCAAAGATTACTCCTCCGGAATCTCCGCCGTCGAGGACCTTTGGGTTGTCTCCTCCCCATGAAACTTCTGACGGGAAGAAAAAGGAAGATGTGAATGTGGAGCAAGTTGGAGAAGGTGGTGGTAAGACGGGTGGTGATGCTGGCGGTGTTGTTGGTGGTGATGATGCTGCGGGAGGTGCTGGGGGTGTTGATGCGGGTGGTGCTGGTGGTGTTGATCGTGGTAAGAATGTTGAAACCGAGATGCAGACCAGTGAGACCACTCCGCATCAGACGATATATACCAAACGCCCGCCCGGTGCTGGTGGTGGTGCGACTTCCGGGGCGGTTCGCGACCCTCTGTTTGGGAAGGTGCATGCTGACTCTTTTGATACAACGAATCCTGCTTGTGATGACCTTCCGCATATCCCTCGTTGGAATCTGACATAGGGTTCCAGGATGAATAATTTGGATAATTGTCATGAGGTTTTCTCTATGTCTCTCCCCCCGGCTGAAAGGATGTTCCAGAAGAGGCGCCGCCGGTTAGAGCTTTTGGATGAGCATGTTCAAGCCGGGGACATGCCTTATTCAGATCTTTGTAGTCCACGCACATTCTCCAGCTACCGTTGTTCTTCTGGACCATCACTGGGCTTGCCACCCATGTTTGATACCTGACCTCCCTGATGATTCCCGCGTTTAACAGCTCTACCACCTGCTCTTTCATGGCGTCGTGCTTTATGTCTCCCAAATGGCGCTTAGCGTGTACCACCGGTTTAGCTTTTTCCGAGACGTTTAAGCGATGTTCAGCTATGTGCCGTGGAACACCCACCATGTCTGCTGGTGTCCAGGCAAAGACGTCCATATTTTGGAACAACAGTTTTTTAAGGGCCGCGCGCGTCAGATCGGACATTGCAGGTCCTAAGGTTACTGTCTGTTCCGGATATGCGCTGTTTAACACCCATTTTTCTGCCTCTTGGCGTGCTTCTGGTTTCCTTGTCTTTGCAGGTCTTAGCTCATCTGTTGCTAATACTTCTTTGCTTGCATAGATGATGGCTACTCCTGTTTCTGTTGGGAATCCCACTGCTGAGTGTGGGCCAGAGCAGATCATGCTGAAATCACATTGGGATTCTCTTCCCAGCAGAATATCGTGTCTTGAATGCGCTGGCAGCACCATGAATGTGACTTCTTCTGTTCTTGAGTTTCTTCCGTCCGAGAGCAACACTGGGAATGATATTTGTCCTAGAGGAAAAACGGCTTCATTGCAGAAACCAGTGAGCGGGTAATCAACTGGTTCTAAGCGCGCTTTATCCTCCTGATCGAACTGATTAAAACACTGTTCATATATGATATCCGCAGTGCTCCCCGGATTGATGAAAATGTAATCTGTTTGGTAATGCCCTATCACGCCCGAGATGACTATGGGCCTCCTCTGACAACCGGGAAAACGACTTGTTTCTCGCGCCATGAGTCGTCTTGCGCGCCCTTGTTGTAGTTTTTTCTTGACCTTCGTGGACCCCCTTGGACCATGTGGGTTTCTAATTTCCGGAGTTTTTTGTTATCCGGCCCTTCTTCTCTTCTTTGAATCTGACGGTAATCACGCCTTCCACCCTTGACCAGGTGAGTTAACTTTCCGTCTCTTAAGGCCCTTTCGATCTCTTGTTTGAGGCTGAAACAATCGTCGGTTAAGTGGCCGGTGTCCTTGTGGAATTCACAGAAAAGATTCGGGTCTTGGCCCCTTTTATTGCGCATTTGTAGTGGTGGCTTGAACTGGTGGTTCTCGGTTGCCAGGACTTCTGAAGGGGTTTTCGTTAGGAGTGTCCACTGCTTCTCTCTGTTTTCTCTTTTCACCTCTTTTCGGTGTGCTATTTGGTTGATCGTGTGGCGCGCATCCTCTCTTACCGGGCTTCTTTCTCTGTGACCGGATGCTTTCCATGGTTGATTTCTGCCTTTCTTGCTGTGCCGGTCGGTATGGTTGTAACTACGCTGACGGTGGTCATCGCCGGTCAACTGTCTATCCGACTGCGCGATGGTTTTGGCTGCTTCAATGAAGGTCTCCCAGTCTTTGGGTCCTCCGTCTCTTCCTTTTACGCGCTTGATGAGATCATCACACTTGACAGCCCTCATGAAGTGTGCGCGCATCATCTTCTCGCCTACATCACCGATCTCCAAACATTCTTTGTTGTATCTTGTAATGAAATCTTCCACGCTTTCGTGGTCTCTGCGCCATATGTTCAAACAATGGGCTGGATCCCTGGTGTGTCGTCGTTGCTGTGAGAAGTGTGCCAGGAACTTCTCTCGGAAATCAACCCATGATTTGATTTTTCCTGCTGGTAAGCTGTCAAACCAGACGCGCGCTGCGCCTATGAAGGTTTGAGCGAAGAGATGACACCAGGTTGGTAAGTTCCATCCGCCTGTTGCTCCCGCACCGTTAAAAACTTGGAGATGGTCGTCTGGGTCTGTCAACCCGTTGTATTTGCCCACGTTGTGTGGCAATTTTGTTTTGTCTATGGCAGCCGTGTCGATCTCTCTGATGAACTTTGAATTCTCAGCCATGTCGTCTGGACGATAGCTTAGAGTGTAATCATGTTCAGCTTTTGGATCATAACCCGCGCGCTTTCGAGGTTTGTATGCATCATGCTCCGGTGGCAACCTGCTGAACACTGTGCTCTCTCTGTATGTCTCATCGTCATCTTCGAGTTCGTCGTTTATGTTGCGCGGACCTAAACGACTCTGTATTGGCCTCTTCCGTTGATGAGAATACTGCACGTAATTACTCTCTGTTTCACCGTACGTATCGCGCGTGTCGTGCGCGCTTGGTCTTCTAATATGTGGCGGAGGTACTGACTCAGGACGTAGATTAAAAGCATTGGTCTGTTGAGGCATGGGAGCGCTCAAAGGCCTTGGTAGTGGAGTGACAAATGCGGACTGGTTTGCTTGTGCCTGTAGCAGAGCTTGTTGCGCGCTGAGTTGTGTGTAAACAAGGTTTATAGACGCCACTTGTTCGGCATACCAGGAAGCCAGAGTTTTTCCTTCGGGTAGCCCGAGTAGTGCAGAGAAGTTTAGTTGTGCTTGGTCCGATGGAGCTGAAGGGCCAGCTCCATGGCTCTGAGTTTGCACTGGTGGTGGTGTCTGTTGGACTACCTCTGACGGAGGCTGGAACGTAGCTCCGTTTGTGGTCTGAGTGATGATTCTGGGTGGAGTTTGGAAAGTAGCACCAGGTGCGTTTTGAGTAGCAATCCTGGATGTACTCCCAAAGATGCTGGGAAACTCATTGTTCATCGGCCCTTCTTGGATAATTTCGTTCCTTGGACCCCGCTGGACGTGTAAGTTGTCCGAAACGAGTTCGAAGGAAGAAACGTCTCCATCTACTTGGTGAGAAGGGTTTTGTTCAGCCATGTTTGACGAGTGTTTTTTGAAAAGAAAAAGAGATGAGGGTGGTTTTGCTAAAAGCGGATGGCGCCAATGATGAAACACAGGTTAACACTATGGTTAATCTGTGGGGTTATTTCTCCTGTGGGTTCAATCTCTCTTTCTACTCGTGAGATGGCTCGGTTCCTGCAAAACAGCAACACCGTTAGTCTCGTTAAGAGGGGAATATGGGGGTTTCCCTCTTAACCAGGCTCCGGCGTGAGAATAAGTACTGTTCCGAGGAAGGATAAACAGTGTGTGTTAAGGGTGAGAATAGAGAGAGCCAGATCCTTTTACCTGAATGATGAAGGGTTCTATTTATAGCCGGAGGGTGAGAGAGGGAAGAGCAGCGATGCCAGCTGTGGTTGCGCGCCAGCTGTCCGACCAAGGGGAATATCCTCTTGGTCTCCTCTGCTGTGGTCAGTGTAGTGGTACACGTGGCGCGCTCGCATTTGCCCATCTTGGAGACGTCGTACTGGCATTGTCGGGCTGCCCTTAGATTTGTTACAGGCCTACGTGGCGCCTGGTGACACGTTGTGTCCTTTATGTCGGGTGGAGCATCTTTGGAGCCACCCAGATATTTTCCAGAAGCTTCTAGAAGCTTCTGGATGACTTCGTCGATGTCAGCGCCACGTCTGATGGAAAAAGTGGTGTGGTCCTTGCCATGTTGGCAAGGAATTGGGACCATACCTCTTCACACACCATTCTAAATGTAAAACTAAAATGAAGTGGTTTGACTATGAGAAAGTCAAAATTTTGCATAACTTATTACAGACATGTGAGGTGTTTGTTGCAACAAAACCAACCTATAAAGTTAACTGTAAAAGTATCTAACTCCCAAGACACACCATTCTAAATGTAAAACTAAAATGCAGTGGTTTGACTTTGTGAAAGTCAAAATTTTGCATAACTTATTACAGACATGTGAAGTGTTTGTTGCAACAAAACCAACCTATAAAGTTAACTATAAAAGTGTCTAAATCACTTAAAATATATTCATTTTGATACACCTCAGTAAGCTTAGTGCAATAAACTAATAATCTTTTTAAGAAGGAATATATAAAAACCCTTTATAAATTCTGGATTCCTAAAATATCCTTTTAAGTGTAAATTACCAGTTCCTCAGACCTTATGCTGACATCATAGAACTGCTTAATATCATCTAGGCCATAAGTTATAATGAAATGCTTGTGACTCAATGTTGACGTTAATATATAGCACTTTATCAACCTTGTAATTAAGCTCCAAGGTGTGATAACCAGCTTAATCTTTATCATAAGATACACTCTTGTGGCTTAACAGTGTGATCTGTGTTTCTTTGCAGTCAACTTCGACAACAAATACCTCCAATGGCGTCGTCTTCTTCTGCATCATTCGTTAAGATGAGCTATCAGTATGATGTATTTTTGAGTTTCAGTGGTGAAGACACGCGTAAGAGCTTTGTGGATCACCTTTATGTTGCTCTTGAGCAACATGGTATTCACACTTTCAAGGACGACGAGAGACTTAAACAAGGAAAAAGCATCAATGAGCAACTTTTGAAATCTATTGAGGAGTCCAAGTTGTTCCTCATAGTTTTCTCAAAGAAATATGCATCTTCGTCTTGGTGCTTAAACGAACTTGTAAAGATTATGGAATGCCAAAAGTCGAAAGACCAGATTGCTTACCCTATATTTTACGATGTGGAACCTTCGGAGGTTCGCAAACAACGTGGACCAGTTGGAGAAGCTCTTGCCAAACACAACAATAAAGAGATCGGGAAATGGAGAGAAGCTCTGACTGAAGCAGCCAATCTGTCCGGTTGGGATTTAAGGAACACTGCTGATGGGTAATTTCTTTCATCATTTCTCTATGAAAGTATTCATTCTTTTTTAGTTTCTTTCTTATTTTGAGGAAAGCTCAAGCATTGTTGCTATTAATATGCTATTATGTCTTACACTTCGCATATTGACCTGAAATATAACTTTTTGTGTGGGATCTTGAGTTAGCTAACTGAATCTTCTATAATTCACAGGCATGAAGCCAAAGTGATCAAATTAATAATTGAGCGGATCTCACTTGAGTTACAACCCATTAATGTGAACTTTGATGATAAATTAGTAGGCATGGAACCCCGGCTACAGGACCTTGAGAAGTCTTTAGATATCGCTTCCAACGAGGTTCACATGATAGGAATCAAAGGGATGGGAGGTGCTGGTAAGACTACACTAGCCAGGGCTGTGTTTGATATAATATCAGTTCACTTTGAAGCTAAAAGCTTTGTTGAGAATGTCAGGGAAGTTTCAAACGCGTCGTTGTATGGTTTATTGTCATTGCAAAGAAAGATCCTGAAAGATTTGCTAAATGATCAAGGTAACGACGTAAGTAGTGTTCATGACGGGACAAAAATGTTGAAAACAAAGTTGCGTGGTAGAAAGGTTCTTATGGTTTTAGACGACGTGGATCACAAAGATCAGCTTGAGGCATTAGCCGGTGATCTTAGTTGGTTCAAGCCTGGAAGTAGAATTATCATTACAACAAGAAATGAGCACGTGTTGATAGCACATAGAATGAAATGGATTCATGATGTCACTCTATTATCAGATGAGGAAGCGATTGGCCTCTTTTGTAAGCACGCATTTGGGAAAGATCTTCCAATTCAAGAGTATGAAAAGGAATCACTACAAGTTGTACGATATGCTGCTGGCCTTCCCTTAACAAACAAAGTTTTGGGTTCATTTTTGTGTGGTAAAGACAAGGATGAATGGAAAGACGCATTAGAAAGACTCAAAAGAATTCCGTTGAAAGAGACTCTTGAAAAACTAGAATTAAGCTATGAAAGTTTGGAGGATGATTACAAGGAAATATTCCTAGATGCTGCATGCATATTGAAGGGGTGGGAGAAAAACAAAGTAATAAGTATGCTTGAAAGTTGTGGATTTCAGGCTAGAATTGGTTTAAGAGTTCTTGAGCAGAGATCTCTGATAACTTTCTATGGTAATTATGGTTTTCTTTACTTGGGAATGCATGACCATATTGAAGAAATGGGCAAGAATATCGTACGTCGTTTGCACCCAGATGAGCCCAACAAACACAGCAGATTATGGATTCAGGAAGAAATTGAAAATGTATTGGATACTGACTTGGTAAGAATCAGATTTACTTGTAACATAGGGATGAGAGAAACACATTTTTTTTACTTATGACATAAACTACTGTTGAATTACAGGGTTCTGAATCAACAAGGTGTATACGTCTAATGATCACGCCTAATATTGTTTTGGAAAGTCTTGGAAACATGAAGAATCTAAGATGCCTTATTGTCGATGATCTTATATTTATTGTTCGTCGTGATGACCTTGTGAAGATTGATGAAGTTGGTCAATACTTTCCAAATGCATTACGATACTTGAATTGGGAACGTTACCCTCATGGGTGTTTACCCAAAACCTTTCAAGCAAATAATCTTGTTGAGCTTCACATGCCTCGGAGCAGAATCGAACAACTTTGGGTGGGGGGAAAGGTAGGATGATTGATTAATAATTTTAATTTATTTATTGATCAGTTATTAGTATATTACATTCTTTTTGGTGTGATATTAGGTTCTTAAGAAGCTCAAATCCATTACACTCTCCTGCTCAAAGTTGAAGACCCTTGACCTTGGGTTGACTCCGAATCTTGTGAGGTTAGATCTTTCATATTGTCATGATTTGGTAGAACTTCATGTGCCAGTTGGATGTTTAAAAAGGCTTACGTACCTAAACCTTAAGGATTGTAAGAGGTTGAAATCTGTTTTGTTTATCAAGGATTTGGAATCACTTGAGTTTCTTAATGTAAGTGGCTTATATCTAAAGGAGTTCCAGAATATAATCCTGTGCCACTCCAACAGTAATCTGCAAGAGCTTTGTTTTAATGGCAATGATATAGAAAACCTGCCTTCATCAATTGGAAATCTTCATAAGCTTGTTAATCTCTCATTCAGTTGGTGTGAAAAACTCAAAAGTCTTCCAGGAAGCATTTGTAGTTTACAACATTTAAGAGTTCTTAACCTTAGAGGTTGTGGCATAGAGGAATTGCCAGAGGACATAGGCCAATTAGAGTGTTTAGAATGGCTAGATTTATCATATTCAGAAGTTAAACATCTCCCGGATAGCATTTGTAAGTTGAAACATCTTAAAACTCTCTGTCTATGTGGTTGTAAAGTTTGTAAGTTACCCGAGGATTTTGGTCAAATAGATTCATTTAATAGTCTAGATCTAAGATTTTGCAACATAGATATTCCACCCAGCATCTGTGAGCTAAATCATCTCAAATATATTTCGAATTGTTCTGAACTTAAGAAACTAATGCAGAACCCTACAAGTCATCTTCCCGGTGGCTTTCCTTTGTTGGAACGTCTTGAAATTACTGGATACGAATGAAGGATTGATCCAGATGCAATTCTATTTCAAGAACATATTCCATTTGCTCCCAAAAGGAGAAGGGCCAATACTGAAGCAACAACAAGCGATGCAGGTTTTTGTTGAAATATATAATGTTATAAACTCACTGAATAGCATATATTCTAGTGAGAGAGGTATTTGAAATATATTTATGGTTTTGTAGGTGACAAGGTTAAAGAACGAAAGATGGAGGATCACTAATGAAACTTTGTGAAAGACTAGAGCAGGGAACAAGTGGAAGCTGGAGGGGCATATTGAAACTAGTCTTAAATCCGTGTTCAAAACGTATAATCATTCTACTGTTGACATTTGTAGTTTTTACGAATTATCTGTGATGAATTGAAACAAATTGTTTGGTTGTGATAATTGATTTATTTGGTTGTTTGAATTGATACTTGCTGGTGATGTCGGGGCAAATTCAAATAAGAAAAAGGCAAGATGGGTCTGATTTGATGTTTCATGTTTGTGTTTGTTTTGATATCCTCTGTTCTACCAATTGATCATCACACAAAGAATCTATGGAACTGGTTCTTAACCAAAGGATGATTCGCAACCAGTTTTGGAAACGATTTGAAGGACGAATTAAACAAAGAATCATTTTATTATGTGACATGAATCATGAAAACAAAGGATCAGCAATTCAATACTTAAGGGGTTTTTTATGAAAATATTTAGGAGTAAATTACAAAAACCGTCCTTTATGTATGCTACTTATTGCAAGCCGTGTCCTTTATCTTTAATAAGTACAAAAACTATACTCGATGTTTGCAAACCCTTACACATTATGTCCTTTAGCCATAACCTAGTTAGCTTTTATGGTTAAATATCACTAAATAGTCCATATACAGGGGTACTTTAGTCATTTTACCCTAAATACTAAAATAAATAATCAAAAATCTATTATATATAATCAATGAAAATGATTTGGGCCACATGTCACTTAATTAGGGCATCCTCAATTCTGTTTTCATGCCCAACAGTACCACACTTCCATCCCTTTTATACTCCCTCCGTCTCCTTTTTTCCTTTTCAAAACCCTAGATCTGAATCTTCTTCTCCTTCTCCTGTACTCTTCTCCCTTCTTAATCAAAGATCAAACCAAATCATCTCATCATGAATCATTCGAAGCGTAACCAGGTAAGCCCTATATCTTCATTTATTTCAGTATTGTAGCCCTAATTTTGGTTGCAATCCTAACTCGGTTTTCTTGATTTTGTAGCCCTAATTCGACATTGAACCTGAAATTGAAGAACACATAACTCGAAATCAGCCTTTGTAATTTTCATGTCTGATTATACCACGAAGAGGTAATATCTGGCTTTTGTAATTTTCATCCCGAGCTATAGTTGGGAAGATTCTTTCATCTTCTTCGTCGGCAAGTTTCTTCCATTTGAGGTTTGATTTGTATATTTATAGATCTGTGTTGATTTCTTCTTATTTTCATACAAAGCTTCTAATTAAACCCTAATTTCTACTCCTAATCTCATCATATGGTTCCAGGGTTGTTGTCATCGATGGTCATCAAAGTTGAGATCCGCTTACCTGCGGATAGATTTCCGCCATGAACTGGTATGTTTGAATATGTTCAGAAACTAAGGGTTTTTTTCTTAACGGTGATGATATGAGTACAACATCTGGTGATTATTGATCTGTGAATATGTTCACCGATTATTCTTTTTGAAATTAGGGTTTCATTTGCTTGAGATTTGAATCTTCCGATTGTTGAAGCCTTTGAAGCCGATCCTTTTAAATTTCCAGTTCCCGAGGTATTATTTGTTTGTAACAACAGTGGTTCAGCATCTACAGTGGATTCAACATAAGATGTTTGGTTAATTTTTGGTCAGGTTTCCTGTTCAGTTTTGATGTTCACTTATCTAATTTTCATTTTATTTTTAGGCTTCTATATGATTTTGAGGTTGATTGATTGGTCACTTGCTGTTGTTGTTTGATGTTGTTTGCTATTGTTGTCAAGTAAGGTAAAAATGGCCATTCTAATTACCTGAATATTGTGTATGATATCCTTTTAATTTTAATCGCCCAACAAGTTTTTTGGTTTGTTTCTTTCATATTTCATTATGATTTGTATGCTTTTAGGGTTTAATTTTATATTGGTCATCACATTAATGATGAGTACTCAAGAATATTGGATGGTTTACTTAGTTTTATTTTGGGTATTTTTGGATGATTTCATCCATTTCTTTAGATAGGTCATGATTGAAGATGCAGTTGAAGTTATCATTTGAGTGAAATGAATGTTGATTTATCAGAAGATGCAGTTGAAGGTATCTTAAAAAGGTAATAATTGCATTACATCCCTGTTGAAAAATAGAATTGATAAATTTAGGGAAAGTGAGGTTGAAAGATGATAACCCAACAGTGGAGATCTCATTCTACAGCTTCGATAAATTAAGGGTATTCTCATATAATTATTCCTAGATGCTTCCAATGAAGCGGCACTTTGGACATCTGTTGTCTTCAAACATCTATTATCTATTACCTATTCTATCTATTATATATAATAAATGAAAGTTATTGGGCCACGTGGACCAAATAACTTTCATTTATTATATATAATAGATAGAATAAATAATAGATAATAGATGTTTGAAGAACAACAGATGTCCAAAGTGTTGATTCTTTGGAAGCATCCAGGAACCATTATATGAGAATACCCCTAATTTATTCAAGCTGTAGAATGAGATCCTCCACTGTTGGGTTATCATCTTTCAACCTCACTTTCCCTAAATTTATCAATTCTATTTTTCAACAGGGATGTAATGCAATTATTCCTCTCAATTAAATAGACCGACCATTGCTTCCTCTCAAAGGGTTATGGAGTGGTTATAACAACTGATCATGCTAAGGACTGTTATAACTAACCACTGCTCCTTATAAAGACTGATGGACTTAAAGACTGATGAGGCCTATCCACTGTTGAAGACAAATCCCTGTTAGAGACAAGCACTTATGTATCTCATCTCTGATTATTTGTTTCTTTGTTCTCTGATTATTTGTTAGATGTACAGATTCTACAGAATGTAGTTAAGAGCCGCACATAAATGTGACCAGTTATGGTTTCGGTAAGTATCGGTAAATTGTCTTTGATTTGTTATTTTTTATTCAGATGCTTGCATTGGTGTACCATGTGATTACCAGTAGATTGATTTTTATATGTTTGTAGTTTTTGTTTTTCACAATCTGTTTTGTTGTTTTATTCACCCATGTTTCATTCATATATCTCTATAATCCATATTTATGGTTTCAAATCTGTTTCCTGAGTTATTTACAATTGTAGCACACCAAATATTTGTTTATGTGGCAATTTTATATTTGCAGGCTTTTGAATTAAGGTTGGTTGTTACTTAATTTGTGTTTGCTTTAATGATTTTCAGTTTCATGAAGTCCTTGTTTAGAAACTGATTTTGTTTTCAGGTCTATTGATAGGTGATACCAACCCAAAAGTTTAGGCTTCTTTGTAACACCCCGTGATGCGGATAGATCCGACCTTTTTAATTATCTCTTAATTTATTTAAATTTAATATTTTATCTTATTTAGTTTCCTTTTGAATTACAATTCCTATCATATAAATAGGATGTCTAGGGTTTATGTTTTAGTAGTTTTTGTTGAATTTGATTATAAAGAACTTTGTTCTTGGAACCTTTGGTTCGTTTTATCGTCTTTGATTAATCAATTTTTCTTGAGCCATTTGATTGCACGCGAAACTGCATCAGTTGGTATCAGAGCTATGGTTTATCAAATGGCTCGACGTGGCGATGAATACTTTCTTGCTCGTAGAGTCGCCGACCGAGGCAACGACATGAGTGTTTTCTGTTCACGTGCTCGTGGAGAAGATCGACGCCCTGTTCGTAGAACCGCCGACCGAGGCAACGACAGAGTTGATTCTGATTCATGGGATCCAAAGATCAAACGACTCTGACAACGAGTCCGAGATCTTGAAGAGATCAAACGACTCCGACAATGAGTCCGAGATCTTGAAGAGATCAAGCGGCTCCGCCAAAGAGTCCGAGATCTTGAGTTACGACAGGAGATGCGCGTTAAGGAAACTGAATCGGGAACTATCGTCCGGGACGATGTGAACGAGGAAGAGGAGCATCCTTTATGCCATCCCCACCCCCGGTTCTTTGAACCGATCTATCAAGAGTGTTTGACGAATGACGAACCCGATTTAAGTACCGTAGTTTGGGACGAAAGTGATGACGGTGAGGACACAGAGGATGATGAATCTGGTAAGTCTTTTCTTCACGAGATGATTAATGGGTTTGTTGTGGTTGAAAAAAAAATCGGATAAAATATCCGATACTTGTGATGGTTATTTATGCGAGAAGCCATTAGTTTCAAAAATTCAATTGAACAGAGATTTGACTAAACCTCCCGTTAATATTGAATTTCAAAATATAATAGATAATCAAGTGGTAGAAAAATCTTGGGATACTTACCATATAGATATTTACGAAGGTGATTTGAATGTCATTAAAGATATGGATGTTATTTCTAGTGGGGAAATTTTAGCCGAATATATGGATATTATTTATAGTGGGGGAATTTTAAATTCTGAAATTATAGTGAGGGGGCCTTTCCAAAAAGATATGAACCGTAATATTACACAAAATAAAAATAAGGAGGAACAAATCAGAATGAGTGATGGCATGCATGCCATGCGTGATAAGTCAAATGAGATGGATGCAAAACATGTGGGTTTACAAAATTGTGATGGGCCAATCTCTAGTTCTCAGAATTCAAAATTAACTGGTGGGCCTGAGATGTGTAGTCCAGCAAAGAATTATGGTAGTCAAATTGATGGGGATCCAAAGATTAAAAAAACATTGGAGACAGGTCCATTAAAGCCCAACAATATAGCTATTGCAAAATCAAAAGGGACCTGTGATCATAATGTGTATATTTCTAAAAAGCAAACTGATTTTTATGCCAAAGTTCAATTCGTTGGAGTTGGAATATTTGAGTGGTTCAAGTTGATAGTAAACATGAGAAGGTTCAATGCTTTATTCGACCCAGGTGGTACAAGTCTAGGGTCAGGCAGGATGACCCGTGAAGTTAAACAGTTTAGGCAAGTCGTGGTGATAATAACAAGTGTGAGCCGAGTTGATGTTCCCTTTGACCCAGGTGGATTCGTTCGAAGGCAAAACTCGAGGACGAGTTTTTTTTGAAGACGGGGAGAATGACGCGGATAGATCCGACCTTTTTAATTATCTCTTAATTTATTTAAATTTAATATTTTATCTTATTTAGTTTCCTTTTGAATTACAATTCCTATCATATAAATAGGATGTCTAGGATTTATGTTTTAGAAGTTTTTGTTGAATTTGATTATAAAGAACTTTGTTCTTGGAACCTTTGGTTCGTTTTATCGTCTTTGATTAATCAATTGTTCTTGAGCCATTTGATTGCACGCGAAACTGCATCACCCCGTGTTTCGAAAGTCAAAATCAAAGTCAAGATTGAAGTCAAAGGAAGAAAAGATTGCTAATTGCGATCTGTCACTCCTCACTCAATTCCTGTTTTGACTTCTTTGACTTGTAGATAGTCTATTTGCTTTGTTACGCTAGTTGTATTATGTGGAGTACTTGAAATAATCGAGGTTTTATCGCTATTTATTGCATGTTTAATCTCTTATCGCTTATTGCAATCGCACTCGCAACTCGAATTATGTGTTCTGGATATTGTTTTACGTGTGTGTGCCCCTTATGTGTTAACTTGTGCGTGTTATTTATGTTGTAATGTGGTGATTAATCGAAACGCTATCGCAATCGAATCGCAAACGCAAAACGCAAGTTAAAATAAGATGATTGTATGTCAGATATAGTGGTTGGGATTAAAAGTAATTTGAATGAGAAACTCTATCGCATCGCAACGCTCAACACGCGAATCGAAACCACAAAACTCGTCGCACAAAACACTCCAATCGAGTGGTCAGCCGATCGAGCTGCCACCCGATTGGACTGCCACCCGATCGAGGTGCCACTCGATCCAGGTGCCTCCCGATCGGGCTGCCACCCGATCGACCAGCCCTCTCCGCCCCTTTCCATTTATAGAAACCCCATAAATACACCATATGTCAACATCATTTGATGTTGACAGCTCTCACCCTCTCTCACTCGCTCCAGCCGCTATTTCTTCAGATTTCTCGCAATTCTTGTAAGTTTTCCACCTAAATCTTGTACTTTCTTAGGCTACACGCACTCCTACACCTTTCTATCTTTTGAATCTTAACTTTTAACCGTGAAATTACTAGATTTGAGGTGTTCAAGAATGATGTCATCATGGTGTTCTTATGAACTTCATGTTTTGGCTTCAATCCACCAAGAACAACTTAGATCTGAATGATTTCCACACAAACAAACAAAGATCTAGCATAGATCTAAACCTATTCATGGTGAAAGGATTGAAAGATGGTTTTCTAACATTCTTTCAACTCTTTTACACTCAATGCACTCAAAACCGATAGAATCAGAGCTTGATCTGATCTCTTACTCGTTCTTAGTATTGGTCGGTTCAATATCTGGATTCTATCCACGAGAACACTGGTTTCAGGTTAAACATGAACTACCGTCACGAACCAGTGAACGGGTCAGGTTTGGGTGATTCCTGTCCGATTGGTTCACAAGGGTCTTGGCAAGGTCCTGTTGTTTAGTACGTTATCAAACGACCTTGATAAAATGACAAACCACCAAAACAACCAAAGAAGAAGACGACCAGGTCATCTGGGACGGATTGTCATCCGATCGGATTGCCGTCCGATCGGATTGCCACCTAACCGGGCAGCCACCCGATCGGATTGCACCTTGGGTCCCACACTTAACTCTTATTTTCAACATTTGAAGTTTGGACATTGAACGGAGCGTTGTCCGATCGGATTACCACCCGACCGGATTACCCCTCGACTATGTGATGTTTAGACTTCAACCTTTAAACAATTTTCAACTTGTTCAATACAAAATGATTGTCACCCGATCGGATTGCAATCCGATCGAGTGACAAACTGTTGTGAACTTGTTCTCACTAAGTGTCCGCCAATCGGATTGTCGCCCGATCGAACAGCAGTCCGATCGACCGACCTGAAAGGTAGAGATACTTCTCTGTTTTCAAAATGCTACAACAAAAACTTCAAAAGTCAAGCCATTATACACAAACACATCCTTCCCAAACGAGGTAACAATTCAATCGAATGGTCACCCGATCGGATGACCAGCCGAACGGATTATCACCCGATCGACTGGCCATCCGATCAGATTGTCACCCGATCGGATTATCATCCGATCCACTGATACTCTACACCATTTTTGCGTATCGCTTATCGTTGTGCTATCGTTCTGATCAGGCTAATCTCACTCTAGCGGTCCCTACAATCCATCATCGCTGTGAGATACTCGAACCCTTTTTGCTTTCGCACTTTTGGGTGTTACATACGTTACTTATTCTAAATCACATAGAACACACTACGCAATACTTTAACGCTAACCGTTACTGCATGTTATACGTGACTCAATGAATGCTTGTTTGTTATGTTTACACATGGATTGTTGTCTACCTGCCTTAGCAACGATAGTACTATAGTTTTGACTCAGCACCTGTTCACTCAGGGGTTGTTAAGGACAATTAATTACATGGTTCACAGTGGTGATCATGCATTACGAACTGCCTTGGGCAGTCATTGGTATTGATAGGATCATGTCGATAACTTACGTGCTTCATTTCACACTGTATACGTGCTGGTTATGCGTAAACGTTTTCGAACTCTATTCTGCTATATTAAACTTGTATGCTCACCTTTACACTATGTGTATTGACTTTTAGTTTAACGTATGTGGCAGGTGCTTATGATGTTTGAGTGCTTTGCTTGCTGTGAAATCGAGGCTAGGAAATGTCTAGAAACGAATAAATGAATTGTTTGTACTTGAAATCTGAGTTGTCGCAACATAATTATTTGACTAGATTTTTTCTGTAATAATTATATTACTTTTTATGTCATGGTATGGGACGTGATGCTCTTAATAATTGGTAATGTTAGTTGTTATGGAAACTTCTGGACAATCTGTTTCGCTCAGTGCCACACCCCAATGATTCCGCCATCAGTTGGGGTGTGACAGATTGGTATCAGAGCCATAACTATAGGGAATTAGGTCAGACTCGACCTAGTCTGGGTCGACGTCTTAGAACGACCTAGTCTATAGTTTAAGTACCAATGGACCGACTTGTGCTAATCCTGTAGGGATTCTACGCAAGCTTACTTGCTATTTCTCGCTCGCAATCACGCTATACTATAACAACTGCCTTTCCTAAGGTAGTCGCACTGCACTATTATGGACAAGTGACTGAGTTGAGATTAGGTGTGAAAACCGCAAACTCTCGATTAAATCGCTTGTTCGACCCGTATTTATCTATAAAACACGAGAATTTGCGTTGAATCAGGAGTGAAATCCGCACTTGAACGCAGGTTTTCTTTTCTATTTTATCAAAAATAGGGACTAAGTTGTTAAGACAGGGGTGAAACCCGAACCTTGACGACTTGTTCCGCATCTATTTTGGTTTTACAAAACTCTCACCAAAGTCTCGACGGACTCCAACGACTTGAGGTCTCACTGAAACTCGAAGAATGCATGCCATTCGCCCAAATTCGAGGCTAGAGCATAGTTCTGAAAGCCAAAATGTGTACCAATAATCCTTGTGAATAGTCGAATCACTTTGGGTAGTCGATGTCTAAACAGCCGTAGACAATCTATCCTCGATTTTTATGTGTTTTCAATTCTGAGCGGCGAATATCAGAGTCGCTTTTGTATGGCTTTTATGTGTTTTATGGGGTTTTACTTGGTTGCATGTTTCAATTTTGGTGATTTATTCGCTTTTCGCTTCTCATTTTCGATCGACACACACGAACCACACTACACATCTACCCCAAAACGCCGATGAATCGCTGCTCGCTTACGCTATGCTATACACTATTCTCGAATGCCGCGACTTTGAATGATAGGTTTCTGTATTCTGATTGCCTCTATGTGCTTCTATGTGCCCTATGTGCCCTATGTGCCTATGTGCTTATGTGATTCTGTGGATACGTGCCTATGTGACTGTATGTTTATGTACTTGTACGTGTTCCTGATCTTTAGTGGTATTAGGCGTGTGAGGTGAGATTCGATTTTATTGTGTCTGAGTCCTGTGACGATGTCTGTTGCAGGCAATGTCGTCTACTGGATCCCATCGCTCTCGTGCCATGAAACGCAAGCTAGCTGACAAGCGACTCGCCTCTCTCGTCGCTTCCCAAGTCGTTAAAGTGATTACCCAGATCGTCAGCGAGCTAAACGAGAACGACAGCAAATCGTCTGTAGAGTCTCGAACAGATGCACCAAAGACTGCTTTTAGCTTTAAGCAGTTCAAAGCTTGTGGTCCAAAGGAATTTACTGGCGAAGATGGCCCTACGGCTATGTTTCAATGCTTTGATTCCATCGAAGTCACTCTGCGCCAGAGTGGATGTCCTGAAAATCTCCGTAATCTGAATGCTACAGGTGTCTTCCAGTCCCGCGCTCTAGACTGGTGGACGGCCGAGAGGAACAAACGCGGAAATGGCGCAGCCTATGAGCTGACGTGGGAAGAGCTAAAGGGTATTTTGATTGACGAATTCTGCCCTCCCCATGAACGCCAAAAGCTGGAGGACGAATTCTGGCATATCAAGCAGAAGGATGGAGAGAACGCAACTCTGACTGCTCGCTTTAAGCAGCTCAGTATCATCTGTCCTGATCAAGTCAAGACCCCCGACATGACAATCAAGAAGTACATCCGCGCTCTGCCGGATTGTGTCGCAGATTTTGTCCAAGCTGCAAAACCAGCAACGATCGAGGAAACCTACCTGCTTACCGCTGAAATCAACGACAAACGTGTAAAGGCTGGTGTCTGGGACAAAGCCTCGAAATTTCTGCATCAAGCTACCACTGCCGCCACCACTGAGACCGCCACCGCTGCCCTGCAATCATCATCATCCAAGTCCTCTTGTCGCAAGAGGAAGAATGTAAACAATAACTGTGCTGTTACCACCGCCGCTCCACTACAAGCTGTTCCAGCTCAGCAACCGCAACACCAGCAACACCGCCAAGCTGCACTCGTTACCTATGCACCGCCTGCAAAGCGCGCGTATACCGGTCCTCACCCTGTCTGCCTGACATGCACTTATCATCACCCAGTGGGTATTGCCTGTAGATATTGCATGCATTGCAATATGTATGGCCACTTCACCGCCAATTCTCGAACCGATCCCCGCAACGTAGCAACTCCTGCCCCTGCTCAACAAGCTCTTCTTACTGCCCCGCATGGTCAACAAGAAGCTCCAGCACCCACGATCCACGCCAGGGCTTGCTTCGCATGTGGCGATCCTAAACATTTCGCCAACATGTGCCCGAACAGGGTGGTCAAGCAGGAGCCCCAGCAGCAGCAGCAGCCTCAACAGCAACAACAGCAGCAGCAACGACAACAAGCACCACACGGACGCACCTTCAACATCAATGTCCGCCAAGTTCAAGCAAACAACAATGTGGTTAATGGTACATTCCTTGTGAATGGTATTTATGCATCGTGTTTATTTGATACTGGAGCCGATAACTGTTTTGTATCGTTGGAATTCGAAAATCTCCTTAATCGTAAGCGCTCCTATATACCCTCGTCATTCGATGTCGAAGTCGCCACCGGAAGAACCGTCGCCATCAATTCTGTTCTTCGTGATTGTACCCTAGAGCTCAACAATCACATCTTCCCGATTGATCTTATTCCAATGCAGCTCGGAAGTTTTGACATCATAGTAGGCATGGATTTTCTTCGTGAGAATCATGCTGAAGTGGTGTGTTTCGATAAGATGATTCGTTTTTCGCTCGCTAATGGTGATGTATTATGTGTTTATGGTGAAACTGCGTCGAAAGGTCTCAAGCTCATGTCGTGTGTCCAAGCTAGCAAGTATCTCCGCAAGGAGTACAGAGCTTTCTAGGCCAACATTGTAGTAGCGGAGAAGGAAAAGAAAGGTAATCCGGGAGTTAAGGATGTCCCCGTTGTGTGTGAATTCCCGAATGTGTTCCCTGATGATCTTCCTGGTCTTCCTCCGAGTCGTGATATCGACTTTCGTATTGACCTCATTCCTGGAGCAAACCCTGTTGCTAAAGCGCCATATCGTCTTACTTCTTCTGAAATGCGTGAACTCTCAAGTCAACTCCAGGAATTACTTGATAAAGGCTTCATTCGCCATAGCACCTCTCCTTGGGGCGCGCCGGTCCTTTTCGTCAAAAAGAAGGATGGGTCGTTCAGGATGTGCATCGACTACAGGGAATTGAATAAGCTTACCATCAAGAATCGCTATCCCCTGCCCCGAATCGATGATTTATTTGATCAACTGCAAGGTGCCTCATGTTTCTCGAAGATCGACCTACGCTCAGGCTATCATCAACTTCGCATCCAAGAGGAGGATATACCCAAAACCGCTTTTCGAACCCGTTACGGCCATTATGAGTTCGTTGTTATGCCTTTTGGTTTAACCAACACACCCGCGGTTTCCATGGATCTGATGAATCGCGTGTGTAAACCATTTCTCGACCGCTTCGTCATTGTGTTTATCGATGATATCCTGATCTATTCCAAGTCGAAAGCCGAACACGCGCAACATCTACGTTTGGTTCTCGTGCTACTCCAAGGAAATCGACTCTACGCCAAGGTCTCTAAGTGTGAATTCTAGCTAGAGGAGGTTCAATTCCTCGGTCACATTGTCAATAGTCAAGGTATTTATGTCGATCCCGCGAAGATTGAAGCTGTTAAGAGTTGGGTTACGCCTAAAAACCCGTCTGAAGTCCGTTCTTTTCTCGAACTAGCGGGCTCTTATCGCTGATTTATCGAAGGATTCTCTAAGATCGCTGTGCCGCTTACCTCTCTCACGCATAAAGACAGATCTTTTGTTTGGGGAACTGAACAAGAGACTGCCTTCCAAACCCTCAAGCACATGCTTTGCAATGCTCCCGTTCTTCCTCTACCCGACGGAAACGATAACTTTATTGTCTATTGCGATGCCTCGAACCTTGGTCTTGGTTGTGTTCTCATGCAACGGGACAAGGTTATCGCTTACGCGTCTCGTCAGCTCAAGATCCACGAGAAGAACTATACAACCCATGACCTTGAGCTAGGCGCAGTTGTTTTTGCGTTGAAAATCTGGCGACACTACCTTTATGGTACTAAGTGTACGGTCTTCACCGACCATAGGAGCCTACAACACATATTCAACCAGAAAGAACTTAATATGCGTCAACGCCAATGGGTGGAACTTCTCAACGATTACAACTGTGAGATTCGTTATCATCCTGGTAAAGCCAATGTCGTTGCCGACGCCCTCAGCAGACGAAGCTATTTGCATAGCGCTCATAATACTCCCGCGCAGCATCATCTCGAGTCTCTCATTCGCGAAGCCCAAAATGCATGTTTTACCGAGCGTACTTTGAAGAAGGAGAGAATTCATCATGATGGAGCCCAGTTAGCGAATAAATCGAATGGGATATTCCATTATCTGGACCGAATTTAGATCCCTAAGCGGAACGATTTGCGACAGATCCTGATGGACGAAGCCCATAAGTCCCGGTATTCTATTCATCCCGGTGCTGACAAAATGTACCAGGACCTTCGCTACAAGTACTGGTGGCCGGGCATGAAGAAAGATATCGCCCTCTATGTTGGAAGATGCCTGACTTGCTCGAAAGTCAAGGCTGAGCATACCCTCTGGCTTGCTGGAACAACCCGTGATCCCCATGTGGAAATGGGAAAGCATAGCCATGGATTTAATAACCAATCTCCCACGTACAACCTCAGGTCACTATAGCATTTGGGTTATCGTTGTTCGCTTGACCTAATCTGCTCATTTTCTGCCAATACGAGAAGACTGCAAGGTAGAAAGATTAGCCCGAATCTACACAAACGAAGTTATATGTCCACACGGTACGCCTCGCGACATCATCTCTGACCGCGATGGTCGGTTTACCTCGCGTCTGTGGGAAACATTTCAACCTGCACTCGGTACTGAGGTTAATCTGAGTACCGCATTCCATCCACAAACCAACAGTCAGACTGAAAGAACGATCCGTACTTTGGAAGACATGCTTCGCTTGTGTGTCATAGACTTCGGTGGTAATTGGGACGCACACTTACCTCTAGTCGAATTCTCGTATAATAACATTTATCATTCCAGCATTCAAATGGCACCATTTGAGGCCTTATACGGAAGAAGATGTCGGTCGCCTATTGTGTGGCACGAGATCGGTCACTCGCAATTAACTGGTCCCGAGCTGTTGCAAGAAACAACTGACAAAATCCTCCAAATAAGAGACAATCTGTGGAAAGCTCAGAGTCGTCAGAAGAGTTACGCTGATAGACGACGCAAGCCCCTTGAATTTAACGTTGGCGACCACGTACTCCTAAAGGTATCACCTTGGAAGGGTGTGGTCAGATTCGGAAAGAAAGGAAAGCTCGCGCCTCGATTTGTTGGACCCTTTAAGATTCTGGAAAGAATCGGAAAGGTGGCCTATAGACTCGAACTACCGAAGGAACTTAACAACGTTCACCCGACTTTCCATGTGTCCAACCTCCGAAAGTGTCTTGCTGAGCATGATAAATAAACGAAACACTACACTTCGTGGAGAAGCCTGTCGAAATCATGGACCGACAAACCAAGCAGCTCAGGCGCTCACGCATTCCCACTGTGAAGGTTCGCTGGGAAGGCAAGCGAGGCGCCGAGTTCACTTGGGAACTCGAAAGTGACATGAAGGCGAAGTACCCGCAGTTGTTTGTTACGGTTGAAGCCTAATTTCGGGACGAAATTCCCTTAACAGGGGGAGGATGTAACACCCCGTGTTTCGAAAGTCAAAGTCAAGATTGAAGTCAAAGGAAGAAAAGATTGCTAATTGCGATCTGTCACTCCTCACTGAATTCCTGTTTTGACTTATTTGACTTGTAGATAGTCTATTTGCTTTGTTACATTAGTTGTATTATGTGAAGTACTTGAAATAATCGAGGTTTTATCGCTATTTAATCGCTATTTATTGCATGTTTAATCGCTTATCGCAATCGCACTCGCAACTCGAATTATGTGTTCTGGATATTGGTTTACGTGTGTGTGCCCCTAATGTGTTAACTTGTGCTTGTTATTTATGTTGTAAAGTGGTGATTAATCAAAACGCAATCGAAATGCTATCGCAATCGAATCGCAAACGCTAAACGCAAGTTAAAATAGGATGATTGTATGTCAGATATAGTGGTTGGGATTAAAAGTAATTTGAATGAGAAACTCTATCGCATCGCAACGCTCAACACGCGAATCGAAACCACAAAACACGTCGCACAAAACACTCCAATCGAGTGGTCAGCCAATCGAGCTGCCACCCGATCGGACTGCCACCCGATCGAGGTGCCACCCGATCGACCAGCCCTCTCCTCCCCTTTCCATTTATGGAAACCCTATAAGTACCCCATATGTCAACATCATTTGATGTTGACAGCTCTCACCCTCTCTCACTCGCTCCAGCCGCTATTTCTTCAGATTTCTCGCGATTCTTGTAAGTTTTCCACCTAAATCTTGTACTTTCTTAGTCTACACGCACTCCTACACCTTTCTATCTTTTGAATCTTAACTTTTAACCTTGAAATCACTAGATTTGAGGTGTTCTAGGATGATGTCATCATGGTGTTCTTATGAACTTCATGTTTTGGCTTCAGTCCACCAAGAACAACTTAGATCTGAACTTTTTCCACACAAACAAACAAAGATCTAGCATAGATCTAAACCTATTCATGGTGAAAGGATTGAAAGATGGTTTTCTAACATTCTTTCAACTCTTTTACACTCAATGCACTCAAAACCGATAGAATCAGAGCTTGATCTGATCTCTTACTCGTTCTTAGTATTGGTCGGTTCAAGATCTGGATTCTATCCACGAGAACACTGGTTTCGGGTTAAACTTGAACTACCGTCACGAACCAGTGAACGGGTCGGGTTTGGGTGATTCCTGTCCGATTGGTTCACAAGGGTCTTGGCAAGGTTCTGTTGTTTAGTACGTTATCAAACAGCCTCGATAAAACGACAAACCACCAAAAGAACCAAGGAAGAAGACGATCAGGTCATCTGGGATGGATTTTCGTTCGATCGGATTGCCGTACGATCGGATTGCCACCCGACCGGACAGCCACCCGATCGGATTGCACCTTGGGTCCCACACTTAACTCTTATTTTCAACATTTGAAGTTTGGACATTGAACGGAGTGTTGTTCGATCGGATTACCACCCGATCGGATTACCCCTTCTCTATGTGATGTTTAGACTTCAACCCTTAAACAATTTTCAACATGTTCAATACAAATGGATTGTCACCCGATCGGATTACAATCCGATCGAGTGACAAACTGTTGTGAACTTGTTCTCACTAAGTGTCCGCCAATCGGATTGTCACCCGATCAGACAGCCGTCCGATCGACCGACCTGAAAGGTATAGATACTTCTCTGTTTTCAAAATGCTACAACAAAAACTTCAAAATTCAAGCCATCATACACAAACACATCCTTCTCAAATGAGGTAACAATTCAATCGAATGGTCATCCGATCGGATGACCAGCCGAACGGATTATCACCCGATCGACTGGCCATCCGATCAGATTGTCACCCGATCGGATTACCATCCGATCCACTGATACTCTACACCATTTTTGCGTATCGCTTATCGTTGTGCTATCGTTCTGATCAGGCTAATCTCACTCTAGCGGTCCCTTCAATCCATCATCGCTGTGAGATACTCGAACCCTTTTTGCTTTCGCACTTTTGGGTGTTACATACGTTACTTATTCTAAATCACATAGAACACACTACGCAATACTTTAACTCTAACCGTTACTGCATGTTATACATGACTCAATGAACGCTTGTTTGTTATGTTTACACATGGATTGCTGTCTACCTGCCTTAGCAACGATAGTACTATAGTTTGGACTCAGCACCTGTTCACTCAGGGGTTGTTAAGGACAATTAATTACATGATTCACAGTGGTGATCATCCATTACGAACAGCCTTGGGCAGTCAACCCGCAGTCATTGGTATTGATAGGATCATGTCGATAACTTACGTGTTTCATTTCACACTGTGTATGTGCTGGTTATGCGTAAACATTTTCGAACTCTGTTATGCTATATTGACCTTGTATGCTCACCTTTACACTATGTGTATTGACTTTTACTTTAACGTATGTGGCAGGTGCTTAAGATGTTTGAATGCTTTGCTTGCTATGAAATCGAGGCTAGGAAAGGTCTAGAAACGAATAAGTGAATTGTCTGTACTTGAAATCTGAGTTGTCAGAACTGAACAATTTGACTAGATTTTGTCTGTAATAATTATATTACTTTTTATGTCATGGTATGGGATGTGATGCTCTAAATAATTGGTAATGTTAGTTGTTATGGAACCTTCTGGACAATCTGTTTCGCTCAATGCCGTGCCCCGATGATTCCACCATCGGTTGGGGTGTGACATTCATCCCTTTTTGTTATTCGGTATGCTACTCATTTACAGTCCCAATTTCAACGAGGTTGTGTTAGTCATGTATTTGATTTTTGCCCTTTTCTTTAACATTGAAGTTGTGGAGAGACAAATTAAGATGGTGGAGCGGAAGACAATCTCAGATGAGTATAGGAATTTTAGTGCATGATTGAGATCATTTGGACCCATGTACTGTAAGTCATTGAATGTTTTAATCTTACAATTAGTTTTACTTTGTTGAAGACCAAACCACTGATGAAGACCAAAGTCCTGTTGAAGACAAGCACTGATGAACCAAAGGCCTGATTAACCAAAGGTGAACCACTGTCCAACAACAACAGTGGTTCAGCATCAACATTAGTTATTCTACCTTTGTTTATGTTAATAGTGTTTATATGTAATAGTGTTTTTGTTGGTGCAGTTGTCTGTCGACTACATCTTAGTTCGTGTCTTAGTTTAGGGCTGATTGTACATTGTTCGGGAATATAGACTAGTAGTGGTGATTTCCCGAGAAAGTTGATTTCACATATATGGACATGTCCATATATGGGAAACCACATGTCCATATGTGGGAAATCACAAACATGTCCGTATGTGGGAAACCTAGTAGATGGTTTCACTTATATGTATAATGGGGGGTTTCGCTTTTGTGAACATGTCCATATGAGCGAAACCTAGTCCCTATATATAGTCCTTGAACGAAATCATTTGTAACGTTGTACAATTCCATACCGAGGTGCTGCCGGTGTGAAGAACTACTTGTATTCGTGTTATAATCAATACAAATAGTAGTTAAAGTGAAGAATCAGTTGTATCTACCTTTGTTTCTTGTTATTCCGCACCTGAAACAGAGAAGAACACCTCTGAACGACTCTTTCAGGTCAGAATACGATCCTACAAGTGGTATCAGAGCTCAGGAGGAAGAGTTCTTACCGTTTAGCTCGTTTTCGCTCAAAATTCTGATTTCTACACCTTCTTTCATCATTTCAGAGAGTTTTAACGGTCAAAATTGGCTCAAAATTTCACAGACTGCGTGTTATTGACTATAGACAAACCCTTGAACGTTTGAGACTGAAATTCGGAGTAAAAATGGACCTAATCAGCTTCTGAGTTAGTTTCGCTTATACGGACACTTAGGTTTCGCTCTTGTGACAACTAATGGTTTCGCTTTTGTGAACAACTTAGCTTTCGTTCTTGTGACAACTAATGGTTTCGCTTTTGTGAACAACTTAGGTTTCGCTCTTGTGACAATTCAAGGTTTCGCTTATAGTGACATTAGGGTTTTGCTCTTGTGTCATTCACATCTTGTGTATCTCCTGTATCTGACCGTCAGGTGTTTCACTCCTGTATCTGTTCGTCAGGTGTTTCACGAGGTGAACCAGTTTCGTTTGAAAGCTAGTTTGAGAAATTCTTCGATATCGAATCATGAGTGAAGATTTTTACAACGCATTCGCAACATCTCCGACTACTCCGGGTGACATTGCTAAGAACATGAACATGGAGAATGAAACCGGAACAATGCAAAAACCCCCCAAAACTTATGGGAATTGAAGACTATCATGGATGGAAGAAACGTTTTGAGAATTGGGTTCAGGCGAATCATCTAAAAGCTTGGGAGAGTATCGAAACTGAATATGAGAGGCCAAAGAATTCAGCGGGAGTCGATAAAATCATTTCAGAATTCACAGAGCAAGAAAGAGATAGTTATAAAGGAGAGAAAATGATGATCAATCTGTTACAACAAGCAGTAAAGGAGGATATATTTGTTTTGCTTCAATATGATGATAATGCTTACTCTATCTGGGAAGCTCTTAAAAAGAAATTCGAAGGAAGTACTGAGATGCTTCAGAGTAAAGCAGCATTACTGAAAAAGGAGTTTGAACTATTTGCATGCATGCATGGTGAAACAACAAAGACTCTTATTGAAAGATATTGTCATCTTGTACGCACCATGTCACAGTTGAAGATTACAAAAACTCCAGCAGAATGGGTTGAAAAGCTTGCTGACGCGTTACCGCAAAAGGAATGGGGTACATATCTGATGATATTGAAGAATTCTGGACAGTTTAGAAGGTTATCGATTGCACAGTTTATAGAGAAGCTGGAGGCACATGATCTGGAGCAGCAGAAAATTGCTAGAATGAACAGTTCAACTCATCAACAAGATATTAATTTGTACTATAAAGGAAATGTTCAAACTACTGAAGCCAGTCCAAAGATACAAACTGCATTTAGTGCTGGAAATCAGTCTACACCAAGCAGTCAAGGATCAGTCAACACTAGTGGGTTCTCAACGGTAAATCCTCCAAGTGTTCAAAGTGCATCTGTTGGAAATGGGCATTCAATTCAGTGTAATGTAGCTCTACATCTTCAAAATGGTCAAAATTATTCTGAAGAAGTTGTAAAGCATCATATGGGATTATTGGTCACTGCATTAGAGTCTTATGAAGGGTTGATTGCCGGAAAAATTGGCAATCCGATGCTCACAAAGGAAGATTATGACCAAATCGATGCAGAGTAGCTGGAACTGATGGATATTAAATGGGCCTTAGCTAGTGTTTTGAGGAGAGCAGAAAAATTTACATTGGTTACAGGAAGAAATGATTTCTTGGATGCAAACCTTTCTAATCTAGGATTTGATAAATCTAAAGTTGTTTGTTTTCGTTGCAGGGAGAAAGGCCACTTTAAAAGAGAATGCAAGAATCAGGAGCCGAGAGGAGCAAAGGAGTCGTCTAGGAAAGATGATTATTATAGGAAAACCATTTATCAGCAAATAACTCATCAACCGCATCAACAAAAAGAAGCTCAAACGGCACATGGAAGAATGATTGAGGATGCAAACAGGAAAGCTTATTATGGCATCGTTGATCAAGATGATGAGAAAATGGCTGAAGGTTTTAGCTGGGACAAGTACATTCCAGCTGATCCTAATGTTAAAGCTTTTATTGCTCAGATTGTTCAAAAGCCAGAGTTGATAAAGGAATGGATGGCTGTGATGTCAGATGATGAGGAGAGTCAAGATGGAAAATCTGTTTTCTCTGAAAACAGTTCAACAGATAACAGTAAGTTGAACAGATAAATCTTGGAAAAACGCATTTATCTTCTAACACTTTTGAATTTTATTTTGCAGAAAAATTGAAGAAACTGAAAGAAAGGAAAGCTGCAAAAGATTTAAAAGAAGTCAAAGTGATTGAGAAGATTGTGGAAATTGAAAAGATAGTTGAAGTCGAGAAGATCGTTGAAATCACAAAACCCTGTCTTACATGTTTAGAGTCTTGTAAACAATGTATAGAGAAAGATGAGAGGTTTAGTGAGTTAGAAAAGTTGAAAGAACAATTGTTGTTTGATGTAAAGAATTTGAAAAGTCGTATGATGTATTGAACAGACATGTGAATAGTCTGGAGAAGACTAATTCTGAAAGAGAGAAAGTTTTGAAGATGATGAATGCTACTATGATGACAAAGCAGAAAGAGATCAACTTGTACATAGAAGAATGTGCAAAGTGGAAGAAAGAGTTGGATAGTGAAGCAGCTGAGAATGAAAGAATCAGAAGATTGTTGCAAAGTTACAAAGGTTGTGACTACATAATTGATAGAATTTATCCAACAGTTGAAGGATTTGAAAGCGTTTAAAGGTGAAGAAACAAAGCCAAAGAAGAAAAAGGATACTGGAATTAGCCATGAAGAAGAAGCAAAGAGCTCATTCTGGAAACAGTCAAACCTGGAGTTTCTTGCTGAAAAAATGAAGAATGGAGCTTATCAAAGGAAAGAAACAAGAACCTGTTACAGATGCAATGAAGTTGGTCATATTGTATGGAACTGTCCAAAAGCGACCAATACAAAACAGGGAGTTTCTGGAAAACTGAAAGAAGTTATTGTTGATAAAACCGAACCACAAATTGAAAAATTTAAAGTTTTCAAAAATTCAACATTTGAAGTTGGTGAGTGTTCGAAGAGATTTTACAAGCGAAGTGTTAAACTTGACAACCAAGCTTGGGTTGTTAAGAAATCAGAGGTAAAATCTGGCGATGAATCTGATTCCACAAAGTCAGAGGAGCCACAGGTTGAGGTAAAAAGAGAAAACTCAGTGCCTCTAATGGATGATGTTCATTTTCCACCATTGAGAGCTGAGAATTTTAAATCAAAGGTTGGAAAGGTTGAAATTTCAAATCAATTTTATTCTGAAAAGAATGAATTTGATGTTGAAAAAGCATTTAATGGGAATGTAAAGAAAATTTTTGGAAAGATGGTTGATGGGAAGGTTAAAGGGGTAAAAGATTTTTATGCTACAAAGAAAGCAACTTACAGCCCAACCCCTAGTGAAGTTGAGAAGGTTACACCCAAAGCTGGTCAAGCTTGGGTGTCTGTGTTCTTTGCTTGAAAAACCTGACTTGCCGGAGATCCCATGTTTATATCGTGGATCAGGAATCGGCATCATTCATGTTTTATGAGATTGTATGAAAAGTTCTTAAAATTGTTAAAAGTTTACAGGTTGAATGACAACGCCGGAGCTTCCCGGTTGGTAAGTGCGAAGCAGGAATCGGCACTTTGATGGGTAAAATGTAGATGACTCATTCGTACAAGTGGTATTGATTGGTTATATCTACAAGTGGTTATTTTTACAAGTGGTTTAGAGGTTGCTTGATTGCTAACAGTGAATCAAGGACATTAGGTTGTACTTGATTTACTACAGTTGATAAAACTGACAAGATGATGAACCATATCCCCGTACTTAAACAAGTGGTAAACTTACAAGTGGTAAAAACAAACTCATTTTCCGGAAAAATCATTTTGATTAAAACAAACTTAAGTGTTTTGAAATCTAAATGAGAAAATGGTTTGTGAAAAGGGGAGTTCAGATTGTTTATGCCTAGTGAATGGTGAATTGAGGCGATTTGATATCGGTTGTCATGTTTCTGTACAGTTTGTTTTGAATTTTCTTCAAGTGGGTCAAGAGCTTAGATAGTTTTCAAATTTCTTTAATGTGTTTGCATTTTAGGGGGAGTAGAAAATTTCAGAAAATCCAAAAACATTAGAAAATTTGAAAAAGCCAAAAAACATGATAAAATAAAATTTGAAAAAGCCAAAAAACATGATAAAATAAAAAATGAGTTTCGTTGTGAAAAGAGGAAATGATAGTACATCAGTGGGCTGTCACAACATGCTAAAGAATTGGAAAGTTAAAATGTGATAAACAATCTCACTGCGGATATGCCAGTAGGTTTTTGCACATTTAGTAGATTGTGACGAGATATAAACATAAATTTCAAACTTGCTTATATCGTGGGGAAACATCTCTTGGATATATGGGTAACCCCCGAAATCTCGTTTGAAAGATTCCTTTTTCTGATATACTAGGTCTTTATACTCAGTGATATCTGGGGTATTATTCCTGGACTTCTGCTGAATGGAAGTTCTGACCTAGTCCTCGAATAATACTTTCTGCAATGCTTGAAACATAGCATCACCCTCAGCATATATGATAAGACAATAAAATTGCTTAGCAATGCTGTTGTAAAAAAGATCCTCTAAAGGGGACACACCCAAAAGTTGAGTCATGATCTCTGTGCTGAACGGTAGTTCTGACCTGAGCTCTCATGATTCTTCATAATTTATTAACCCCTACAGATATCATTTGTGTCATAATTACCTGTAAGACTGAATATCGGGATCTGGATACGGGAGTATATTCTGAGGTGGGACACGCGATTGAGTTTAAGTGCTTAAGACATTAACTTCCGTATCTCGAAACAGTTGAACTTTGTGTGAGAATTTAAGTGGACCAATATACTGACAATCTAGGTGAATTGTTTAGAACTTAAAATGAAATGAAGCTTAACGGTGTTGGTGACTTGTCTCAAAAACTGATATGATCCTCTTACACAAACTCACAAAAATATTGTTTGTAAATATTTCTTTTCTGCATTTCCTAATTTCTCAAAATCCAAAAAGATTTTTAGTGTGTTTTAGCATAAATTTTGAAAAAGTCAAAAAGATTTTCGACAACTGATGTTGAAAAGCTGATTTTCAAAATTTCAAGTGCTAAACATGATGACATTGTTGTGAGGGGGAGTGTGTCTTAATTGTCAAAATATGTTTTTAAATCAACAAATGGTTCATCTTGTGTGTATGATCTGAGGTAGAGTTGGTGTTGATGCACATGTTTATGAAAGAAAGTTAGTGTTGGTGCATACAAATTGTTAAATTTAGAAAATTTATTTCTGGGTTAAGAATGTGCAGGTTTAGCCAGGCTGATTGATCCTAAGAAGCTGTGAGATGGAAAGCCAGACAACGATACTAAAAGCTGATGATGCTGATAATCTGAAGAAATGCCAACATATCACAAGGGGGAGTCTGAATACCTGCAAGAATAGATTGAGTGCCCAGAGACAGATCAAGACTGAAGATGCGAAGACTCGACACTTAAGACTCGTCAACATCTGAGGGGGAGTCTGTTGGTGCACTACATCTGTCGACTTCGTCTTGTATCGAGTCTTAGTCTTAGAATGTTAGATTAGGGCACATTGTACGAGATTTCCCGACATGTCCATATATGGGAAACCACTATGTTCGTATGTGGGAAACCACTATGTTCGTATGTGGGAAACTACTATGTTCGTATGTGGGAAACCACTGGTTCCGCTTATATGTACATGAGAGATTCCGCTTATATGTACATGAGAGGTTCCGCTTTTATGTACGTGTACATATGAGCGAAACCACCATCTCTATATAAGGGTCCCATGAGCGAAATCATTGGGAAGAGTCCTTGTTATCCATACCGAAGTACTGCCGGTGTGAGATTTGAATGTAAACGTTGTTATATCAATCAGAAAGGTGATTTAAGTGAAGATCTAGCTGTTTCTACGTTGATTACTTGTTTTCCGCACCTGTAATTGACCAAAACTCCTCTGATAGACTCGTTCGGGTCAGAATACGATCATACATCTTGGGATTTCGCTTTTGTGACATTTTAGAAAACGTGTCGGGATTATTTGAAATATGGCAAAAATATTTGATGAAAAGGAGAATGAGTTTATTGAAAGGTTAAATAGATATGGTTGGTATCAAATGAGCGTATATGAACAAGATGATAAGAAGATTTGGATTCTTAGACTTGAAAGATTTGCATGTCAAAAGGATGAGACCGTGAAAGAGATGGAAAGGAGATTTGATTACTTGGTGGACAAGTTAAAATTGTTTGGAATAAAGTTGACAGATACTGAAAAGATATCAAAGTTTGCAGATGCTTTACCTGCCGAATGGGATGATGTTTTAAAGAAATTAAAACAAGAGCCTAAATTTTCAAAATTACATCCATCTGATTTCATCAATAAACTTCAAAAGCATAGTTATGAAAATTCTGATAAGAAGAAAATATTGATGAATAAAATAAAGGGAATCTAGATGAATTGAATTTGAGAAATCTAGATAAAATCAATTTGGATGTAATTACTGAAATTGATAGGAGAATATGTATGTGTTTCGCTGCAAAACATAACATGAAATATGACTTTAAAAGGGGATGTTATATTGATGCAAATTTAAATCCTCTTGATTTTGTTAAAATTGTTTGTGCGGGAACATACAAGACAGAGACAAAGGAAATATCAGAGAATGAAGAATCTGTGAAGAATGAATCTTCAAATTCTGAATCAGTGTGCACCAAATGTGACAACTTTAAGGATGACAATGACAAACTCGTGAAAGATGCGGAAAGTTTGGTATTGGAGATCAAGAAGTTGAACAATGAAAAGCAAGCTGATGATAAGCAGATTCTTATGTTTCAGGAAATTTGTGAGAAACTGAAAGTTGAAAATGACAAACTGTTAAATAATTTGAACAGTTTGACATCAGAAAACAAGAAGTTGAAAGAAAATGGAAAATTCTATGAAGATAAATTCAAAACTTTTGAAAATGAAAAATTAAAAATGGAAAAAGAATTTCAAAGTCAAATAAAGATTCTTGAAGATGGGAGAAATGTTTTTAGTCAAAACAACATTGAAAAGCAAAAAATTATAAATACTCATCTTCATACGATTATTCGACTTGAAAAAGAAGCTGAATGTGCTCGAAAGACAATCAAGGTTCATCTTGAACGAATATCTCAGCTTGAAATTGAAGCTGAGAATTCAAGGAACAAAATAGATGAACTTGAAAAGAAATTGAAAGGTTTTGAGACTTCATCTGAGTTTCCCTGTCCAAAACCAATCAATTCAGTTCCAATAAGTGACAATGTCACAAACTTTGGTCAAGTCAAAGTTGAAGATTGTGATGAGAAAACTGATGATGAAATTGAGAAAAGAAAAATATTTTTGAAATTAAATGAAATGTTTAAAGAAACTGTTCTACATTCTACTGAGAAAGGTGAATGCTCAACGCAAAAACTTGTAAAGAAGAATGTGGAACAAAAACAAAAAGATAAAAAACCGAAAAATGTTCAAAAAGAAAATAAAAGCTCATCAGTTCAATCATCCAATCGTGATAAAAAACCACAAAAATTGGAAAATCAAAACTCCAAAACTGTTGGCAATAAGTGGTGTAGGTCGGACCACAGTGCTCAAAAGTCAAATCCAGCAATCAAAAGGAAAAAGGAATATCACCAAGCCAAACAGTGCTTTGATTTGAGCATTTGGGCTGAAAATGGTGATTGGTACGATAACAGAGTGTGTTACCGATGTGGTTATCAAGGACACATTGCTGTTAACTGCCAAAGTTGGAATTATGAGACAAGAAGATGCTTTAACTGCAACATCAGAGGTCACATTGCCAGAGATTGCCCAGGGAGATCAAATGAAAGATTGAGGGTTAATTCTCAGAAGATGGCAAAGAAATCAGTCAATGTCAAGCCCAAAGAACAGAAGGTTCAAGAACCTAAAGTTCAAGAAACGAAAGTGAAACTTTCACAGGGACAGAAAGACAGACTGAGGAAGAAGAAGAAGAAGAAGGAGAGAGAGTATCTCGAGAAGATCTTGTCGTCGGGTTCATCTATTAAAAATAAGAGTTCTGATGAATCGACTCCCTCGATGGCAAAGTCAAGCAAGACGAATTCATCGGATACAAATCTGAGGACGAAAGAAGAAAAAAAGAAGAAAAAAATGATCGGCGATGAATCTGACATGTTAAAGTCAGACAAGCCACCTTCAGGCGATGAATCTGATGTGTTGAAGTCAGACAAGCCATGTGCAGGCAATGATTCTGGTTCGTCAAAGCCAGAGGAGCCTTTGGTTGAGGTAAAAATGGAGAATTCAGGTTTAACAATGGATGATGCAAATTTTCCACCATTGTTGAACAAGAATTCAAAATCACCCAAGGATCGTCAGGCTTGGGTGAATCTATTCAAATAGGAAAGCCTGGCTTGCCGGAGTTCCCAGGTTGTTAAGCGTGGAACATGAATCGGCACATTTCTTGAGAAATTTCACTCTGGTGATTTTTCGCCTTACATGTGGTAAATCAGGGACATTAAGTTGTACTTGATTTTCTACAAGAGATGTTTGAGATCTATAACTGAAATTGTAAAATCTGTCATGTGTATGAAGAAAACAATGTGATGAAGTGACCACGAACCTACAAATGGATTGGTAAACAAACTAACTTTTCTGGAAAAACCATTTTAATTTAAACAAACTTAAGTGTTTTGAAATCATAATGGGAAAATAGTTTATTGTAAGGGGGAGTTCTGATTATTTACGCCAGGAGGATGGAGAGTTGAAGTGTTTCTCATCATGTTGTCAAGTTTGTACAGTTTGTTTCAAATTTTCCCAGAAAATCAAAATTGAGACATATTTTGATTTTAGGGGGAGTAAAAATTTTAAAAAATTAGAAAATTAGAAAATGTCAAAAACATTAAAAAAATTAAATTTGAGTTTTGTTGAAACAATAGGAAATGATAGAAAATCAGTGGACTATCACAGCATGCTAAAGATATGTTAAGTCTAAAAAGTGATAAACGATCTTACTAAAGATGTGACGGTAGGCTCAGTTAGACTAGTAGATTTGCGATAACGATACAAACCTAAATGAAAAGCCTAGTTCTAGTGGGAAACATGATTGAAAGCATAGTACTAAGTTTTGTCCTTCTTGATTGTGTGCCTACTCAGTAAGCGCTGATTGTCGAATGACATAAAACTGGTTAAGTTTGTGAACTTTCACAACTTTGCTGAAAAGTCGCTGTGATTGTGTATTTCATTTTGCAAAGATTTAAACTTGTTTGATTTCTTTATTTTGTTTAAGCATTGGACTTCCTCTGCGTATACGAAAGTATCGACCTGGTTGTTAATGCCTAAACGTTCTGCTTTATTTTCTTTGGTGTTTGGTTTAAGCTTTGGACCTCCTCTGCGCATACGGAAGTATCGACCTGGTGGTTAAAGCCTAAACAACTTCAACTTATTTTATTTTTCTTATTTTATTTAAACATTGGACTTTCTTTGCGCATACGGAAGTATCGACCTGATTGTTAATGTTTAAACATTCTGCTTTGTTTTCGCACAAATCACAGTTGATAAAAGTTTAAAGGCATTATTTGAGTTAGGGTATTGCATGATGAGGGGATATGCTGAGATCGTGGGGTCCATAAGAACTTAGTGCATAATTAATATACCTTAAGGTATCGGTAAGCATTTCGAAAGTTTTTAGATTGAGTTTAAGAGGACAACTATATCGTCAATCAACGTGAATCGTTTAGAACTTAAAATGTTTAAAGCTTAACGGTGCTAGTGATTGGTCACATAAACTGATATGATCCTCTTACACAAACTCACAAAAATAGTTTCTGTAAATATTTCTTTACTGCATTTAATTTCTGTTATTGCATTTATGTTTCATATTTTGAATAATCCAAAAAGATTTTCGACAACTGATGTTGGAAAGCTGATATTCAAAATCTCAACGGCTAAACATGATGAACAGATGGTTTGGTTAATGATTTGAAATGTTTAAGATGATTCATTAAGTTGAATCAGAATTTGGAATGTTTCAAATTTTTAAATCAATTTTAAATGAAAATGATTCTCAAATGTTTAGTTGATTCATTAAGTTGAATCACAACATTGTTGGTTTGTAAATTGTATGTTTGAGATGTGTAGGTTTCTGATCCTGTTGCTACGGAAAGCCAGGAGATACATCAGAACCTGAGAAGAGCTTAAATTGTAAAAACCAGGATTTGATTTCAAAGGTGATAACAAATTCCAGACAGCGATCCTAACTCGATGATAGGGGGAGTCTGACGAGAGTTAGATCCAGAGAAAGATCCAGGTACATGATTCCAGGAAGAAGTTTCTAAAGAAGACCAATCAAGATTGAAGAACTGTCATGTTGAAGACTCTCACTGAAGATTCCGTCAACATTCAAGGGGGAGTCTCTTGTTGGACCGGTTTGCGACCCTGAAAAGTCAGTCAAGGCAGTTCATCTTTGTGTACAAAGGCGGAATCAGTGTATACAAAGTAACAACAGCTTTTCCTTTCAATTTCCTTCTCTATTGATGCTTTCTGATTACAAATTGACAGAGTTTCGTTGCCTAGCACTTGATCAGGTTTCGCTCCAACGTTCACAAATGAAAACACACATCAGGTATATATAGACAGACTGATTTCGCTTATATGTCATGACATATAAGCGAAACCCCATGTGTCTTATAAGCGAAACCCCCCTAGTTACCTTATAAGCGAAACCCCTAATGACACATAAGCGAAACCTCTCACAAATTATGACATATAAACGAAACCTATAATATAAACCCTAATTTTGACTTTCATGCTCCTATCTTGACTTATCTTGACCTAAGACTTAATGTAAACGTAGTCAATAGACATTTCGTGCATCAACAGACTCCCCCTTGGATGTTGACGAAGTCTTCAGCTCTGAGTCTTCAGTTTTGGTCTTTTCTCCAACTCTCTGTCTTCACATCGTAAGCATTCTATCTTCACAGGTTTAGGATCACAACCTAGCTCCATCTTCAAACTCCCCTTTGACTGTTGATCTAGACTCCCCCTTTCACAAACTCCCCCTCTCAATATGCTAGAATCTGAGGTCTTGATCTGGTTCAAGCTTTGACATTTAGCTTCCGTGGAAATGATGAAGTCCAAAACCTGTGTCTCACACATCAAACATTACAAACTATCTTTTCAACAATAAATCACAAACTCAATCAGTTTTAGAAATCCACTCAAGTATTCAGGTTCAAGTTAATGACCCTGATCACTCAATTAATCTACCAAGTTCAATTTAATGACCTCGGTTGATCATTTGACGAATCAAACTGATTTTGAAAAAACATTTTACACATTTTCTGAAAATAACAAATATCAAGTTAATGAACTTGTTTTTGACTTTTCAATGAATCAAACTCCATCAAAGATAAGCTCTTCCTCATTCTTCAGTCCAGAATCTCCAGCATCTGCTTCAATCATCTGAGAATCCAACAATCAACTCTCCACTTTGGTTTGTCGGAAAATAAAGCAGAAATAAAATCTTTTTGAATTTTATAAAGTGTTCTAAACTAAGAAATGAAATGCAGAAAACTTAAATTGCAAAAAGTAAACAAAATAAACTATTTACAAACATATTTTTGGCGAGCGTGTCAGGGAATCATATTAGCTTTTCAGACAAATTACAAATACCGTTAAACTTCATTTCATACTCAGACTTAAACAATTCACCTCGATTGTCGATATACTGATCCATCTTAAATTCTCACACAAATTTCAAATTACTCAGGATACGATTTAGATGTTTTATGAACTTAGCTCATTCATGTGTCCCACCTCTTGAATATACTCCCGTATCCAGAATCCCAATATTCAGTCTTACAGGTGAGTATACTACAATGATATATGTACATAAATTAGGTAATGCGAGGGCCGAGGGATCTCTGGTCGATACTTCCGTATGCGCAGAGAGATATCAGCTTCGACTTTACGGTATGTCCCCTTTAGAGGATCTTTTTGCTACAACAGCAGCGACTATCAATTTTATTGTTTCATCGGCATACTGAGGGTTTATGCTATGTTTCAAGCATTTGTGAAAAGTATTATCCAAGGACTAGGTCAGAACTTCCATTCAGCAGAAGTCCCGGAATAATACCCCAGACATCATTGAGTATAAAAACCTAGTATATCAGATTGTGAGACCTTTCAAACGAGATTTCAGGGGTTACCTATATATCCAAGTAGTGTTCCCCACGAATTTCACAAGTTTGAAATTTTAGGTTTATATCCCAAATAAATCTACTAAATGTGCGAAAACCTATCGACACATCATCAGTGAGACTGTTTAACTCATTTAAACTTTACAAATCTTTAGCATACTGTAATAGTCTAGCCGATGTACTATCATTTTCTCTATATACACAAGCTCTTTTTCAGATTTTATATTGTTTTTGTATTTTGAAATTTTATCATGTTTTTGTATTTTCTGAAAATATATCTATATACATCTATCTACTCCCCCTAAATACCAAAACATGTAAAAAAATCGACAAACCATTGCAGATTGTTTCTCGTCTTCATCCGCAACAGTACTCTCATCAACGCCGATAATTCCATCCTACACCGAAAGAAGCTTCATACCATTCAGTTTTAACAAATATTTAAACCGATTTTTATCAAAAGCTTTGGTATGTAAATCAGCTTTCTGTTCGTCAGTGTGGATTTTCTCAATTCGTATCAACTGTTTCTCGAAACAATCGCGAATAAAGTGATGACGAATTTCTATGTGTTTAGTTTTAGCGTGATGTACTGGATTCTTTGTTATATTTATAGCTGCCTCATTATCAACAAAAAGAGGTGTGTTAAGAAACTGCAAACCGTAGTCGCGCATCTGTTGCTGTATCCACAGAATTTGAGAGCAGCAACTGCTAGCAGAAACGTACTCCGCTTCACATGTAGATAACGCCACAGACGTTTGTTTCTTACACTGCCAGGTAACCAATCTAGGTCCAAAGAACTGGCATCCTGCAATTGTTGATTTGGAATTGACTTTGCAGCATCCGAAATCTGAATCGGAATACCCTTCGAGCGTAAAATCGCCTTTCCTAGGATACCATAACCCCAATGAAGGAGTTCCTTTCAGGTAGCGCAATATCCTCTTCACAATGATCATATGCGAAGCTCTCGGGTTAGATTGATATCTTGCTGCGAGGCACGTTGGGTACATAATATCAGGACGTGAAGCAGTTAAGTACATCAAAGAACCTATCATGGAACGGTAAAACGTTTCATCAGCCCTGTCTCCGGTGAGATCTGGGTGAATCCCATGATTTGTTGCAAGTGGGGTAGCAGCTGAAGTAGAACTTGACATCCCAAATTTCTCTAGAATATCATGAACGTACTTTGTCTGGTGAATGAAAATTCCCTCAGGAAGTTGTTCAACTTGTAGACCCAAAAAGAATTTCATCTCCCCCATTGATGACATTTCGAACTTTTTCTTCATCACTGATTCAAAGTCTTTGCACAGACTCTCATTTGTTGACCCAAAAATTATATCGTCCACATAAATTTGAACTATCAGAAGATGACCGTCGACCTCTTTAGTGAAGAGAGTGGCATCCACTTTTCCATGAATGAACTTGTTGGCTAGCAGGTGTTGAGACAAAGTCTCGTACCAAGCTCTCGGGGCCTGGTGTAAACCATACAGCGCTTTGTCCAATAAGTAGACCTTGTTTTTGTGGATTGGATCGGTGAAGCCCGGCGGCTGTCCGACATAAACCTCCTCTTTGACCTTCCCATAAAGAAACGCCGATTTTACATCTAGTTGATATACTTTGAAGTTTTTCCAAGACGCAAATGCAAGGAAAATTCTGATTGCCTCTAGTCGTGCTACAGGAGCATAGACTTCAGTAAAATCAATCCCCTCCTGTTGACTAAAGCCTTGAACAACGAGTCGAGCTTTGTTCCTTACAACAACTCCTCTGTCGTCTCTCTTACACTTAAATACCCATTTCGTATTATTCTTCCTCTGACCATCTGGTAAATCCACTAGCTTCCACACTCCCAACTTTTCGAATTGACTCAGTTCCTCCTGCATTGCATTGACCCAAGAGTCTTCAGTAAGCGCCTCTTTGTAAGTTCTTGGTTCAACCTGCGAGATAAAACAACTCAATGAGAATTCAGTTTGCAAAGGAACAACTGTTGTATAAAAACATGTAAGCCCTTTATCAATCTGTCTTCGAGTGCGAACGCCTGTCTGCAGTTCTCCAATGATCAATTCCTCTGGATGATATGAAAGAGTTCGTGGCATCACTTCACTTGGAACATCTACATCACCTTCTAGATTAGTAACATTCTGATCTGCATCTTGTTCACTGACTGGGTTTGTTTGACTTGAAATCTGAATTTGCTCCCCCTCAGAATCTGAATCACCATGATCAAAGACTGGCATGTTTTCAGCTTCTTGATTACCATTCTGTGCCGACTGATTATCGTGAGCAACCTCATTTTGTTGGACATCATCATGTTCACTAGCATTGCTAGGACCCGCTTCATCATCATTTGAAGTTTCCCGTGGTCGTCTTGAATACTCAGCTGGGAACCTTTGCTGTGACTCGTATTCGCGCAAAATATCCAACTCATCAAAGAAATCTTCATCTTCCTCTGATTCTTCTCTCATGTCAAACGAATCCCACAGTTTGTCATAATGATAACGCCATGAATCTCCAGGATTCTGCGGCGGCATAGTATAACCATGACATTCAACATTTCCAGCTTCAATAATCCGCTTCTCACTTGGAACGAAGACACATCGCATCGGATTTGCATAACCAACAAATATTCCCTCAATGCACTTCGGACCAAACTTTCCATGAGGCTCTATAACAGTACAGGGTGACCCGAACGGTTCTAGATACTTCAAATTCGGTTTATGGTTATTGATTAGCTCAAAGCATGTTTTGTTGAACTTTTTGACAGTGAGAACCCTGTTGAGCGTATAGCATGCAGCGGAAACAGCTTCAGCCCAAAAATTTATCGGTAACTTTGAATTTGTGAGCATAGTTCTAGCCGTCTCGATTAGTGTCCGGTTTTTGCGTTCTGCAACTCCATTCTGCTGCGGAGTGTACGGAGCACTAAACTCATGCAATATACCTCTTTCATCACAAAATTCTTCCATCTTACTGTTCTTGAATTCACTACCATTATCACTTCGAATTCTTTTGATACGCCGTTGGTACAGATTCTCAATCTTTTTGAACAACGCCATCAAACTGTCAAACGTTTCGTCTTTCGTCTTCAAGAAAGAAACCCACGAAAATCTGGAATAATCATCAGTAACAACCAAACAGTAGTAATCTCCTGTAATACTTTTGACATTCACAGGACCAAACAAATCCATGTGAAGTCTTTCTAGAGGTCTCGAAACTGAATTGACTTGCTTTGTAGGGTGTGACTTTTTCTTCTGCTTTCCTTTGACACAGCTAATGCACTCCCCTTCCAGATGAAAATCTTTGACATGAACTCCAAGAACCAAATCATTGTGCACCAAGTGATTCATCTTCCTTAGGTGAATATGCCCCATCTTGCGGTGCCACAATCTCGATTCTTTCTCAGTTGCTCTGGACACAAAACAATGAGCTTGACCCGTGGTTGTAGTAGCTATGCTCATGTCCAACGCGTACAGATCATTAACTCTTGGTGCCCTCATGATAATCCATTCCTCAGGTATTACAAATCCCGGTTTCAAGATCAAACATTCTTTATCAGTGAAATGAGTAGTATACATCCTGTCACAGATCTGAGAGATACTAAGCAGATTATTCTCCAGCTCAGCAATGTAGTTAACTCTTTCAAACGTCACAATCCCGTTGGATAACGTTCCTTCACCTATAATCCTTCCTCCTTGATTACCTGCAAAACCTACGTAACCACCATTGATATTTCTCACATCATACAGCAACGCAGTCTTCCCTGTCATATGTCTTGAAGCTCCACTATCCATGATCCATCTGGATACAAGTTTTGGAAGTTCCTGCACATAACAAACTTTGACTTAAACTTTAATAAAGATGCCGATTCATGCTTCGCGATCAAGGAAGCTCCGGCAATTCAAACTGTTTAGTCGAACATGGAGTCCACCCAGGCCTCATCAGCCTTAGGTGTAACCTTGACTCTCACAATTTGAATTTTGAAGTTTTCAGCCTTAAGAGGTGGAAAATTTGCATCATATTCAATTTGAATTGAATCCTCAGAATGTGAAATCTTTTTCTCACTTTTTGGTTTCCAAACTTATTGAGATATTGCAACCCGTTTGTAAAATTTGTCATTTTTAGTTAACACTTTCTTTACAGGTTCATTTTTCACTTTGGTGTTGTCATTTTTCACACTCTTTTTCTCAACAACCATTTGTGCTTTACCCTTTTCGTCAACTTTCTTCTTTTGAATCTTCACAGTTTCAGTCTTAGGCTTCACATTGTTACACTTTCGTGCAATGTGACCAACTTGATTACATCTGAAACATGTTCGAGTATCAACAACTCGACTTGTGCCTTCAGACTGAGACTGTGAAGCTCTTTTCTCAAAGAACTCTTCATTTGATTTTGAAAAAATCTCTTTCTCTTCATCAGCAAGTGAACTCGAACTGTTCACAAACTTTTTCTTTTCAGCAAACCTCTTGTTTGGAACATTTCTTTTCTGATAATTCCTACCACCCTGATAACCACCCGACCAGTTATTTCGATTGTTATTATAAAAAAGTGATGGATTAACAGATTTCTTGTAGTATGATTTATCTTTCTCAAAACTCATTTTTCTCTTTGTTTGACTCAAATTGTTCACTTCTGACAACTCAACTTCGACCAACTTGAAAACATTTGTCAATTTGTTCATATTAACATTCTCAATCGGAAACTCAGAATCCGAAAACAACTTATCTGAACCCAACATCTTGTACATGACAAGATTTGATTCTTCATTTAAGTTGTTCTTGGACTTTTGTTTCGGAATGTAGTTGTCCAAGTAACACCCATCTTCCTCAGTAGTGTCACTATCCGTTTTTAGCACATTTTCAACAACACCTTTTACAATATCATTTTGGACACTATCGTCATTGGAAGATGTGAACGTGACATCAATTGAATCCGGAAGATTCATTTCACTTTCTTCTTCAATTTCAACCAACCCTGATTGCTTTTTCGTGTAGTTATCAAGAACAGGTGGTGGAACTTGATGAAAACCCACCCCGGTTCCATCAGAGTACACATCTTCGCCTGCTTTGTCTTTCCCGATGGGTTTGGGAATAATGTGTTGCAAAACAAAGCTTGCGGAGCTATAACTGTTAAGCTTCAACTGGATTCGCTCGTTTTCAATTTCAGCCTCTTGAAATTTAAGTTTCAGTTTAGCGATTTCATCCAGTTGTTGGTTGATTGATTCTTCTTTTACTCTAAGCACTGCTTTTAGTTGAATGTTTTCTTTATAAGTTTTACCATTTCGATCATCATTATCTTTCATTGTGCTTTTGAGTTTTTCAAACTTCTCAGAAATCTGACGGTTTTCAAGAATTAACTTTTCATTTTCTTTTTTAACTCTTTCATGATCAATCTGTTGGTGCACTACATCTGTTGTCTTCGTCTTGTATCGAGTCTTACAATAAATGTATAGATTAGGGCACGTGTTACAAGAAAATGGGAGAATGTATGAGTCTTAGATAGGGATTTCGCTTATATGGTCCTAGAGGTTTCGCTTATAGAGACATAGTGAGGTTTTGCTTATGTGACCATTTGAAGGTTTCGCTCATATGGCAGTGTATGTTGGAGCGAAACCTCAAGCCCTATATATAGGTACTCATAAGCGAAATCAGTAGATCAGTGGTGAAGGTCTTGTATGTAAAGGCGAAGCTCTGCCGAATCGTCTCCAGCGCTTGTAAATTGTTAGCAGATAAATAAAAGAGACATTTAATAGTGAAATCAAGCTAAACAAAGACTGAATCAATGAATTCCGCCTCTGATTCAGTCTGAGCACTCTTCTGATCGACTCGTTAAATCGTTTCGCGATCCTACAGTTTTTCACATCAGTGTTTAATAGTCTGTTAGGTTGTTAGATGTCATCACCTCAATGTTTTATATGTAACAATTTTTATGTAAGTGTTTATATGTAACAGTGTTTATCACAACAGTGTTTATATGTAACAGTATTTATCACATCACTTTAGTGGTTTGATCTGTACTATAAATTGAACAGTTGTTTCATCTTTATATTAATGAATAAAAATCAAGTACACTTGCATGATTATTAAGCTCCTCATTTTGATTGTTTGGGTATAGTATTCTTGGAATTGGACTTTTTTTTGCAAACAAATGTTTATGGGCAAACATTTGTTTAAGTTCAAACATTTGTTTAAGGCCACACATCTGTTTATGGCCAAACTTCTGTTTATGGGCAAACATCTGTTTAAGGTCAAACTTCTGTTTAAGTCCAGACAACTGATATATAAGGTGAAACATCTGTTTAAGCCCCAACATCTGTTTAAAAGCCTGTTACAACCACTGTGTTGGTTCAAACATTTGATTGTTAAAAGTTATCCACTGCTGAAATACAACCTCTGTTTCTTCAATCTTCGTGTTGACCACTGACTGACCAAACATCAATGTTTCAAAAACTGTTAGGTATCCATTGATAGGAAAAAATGGCCACTGCTTACTTTTTTATTGTTGACATCCACTGATATTGACCATCAGCGGTTTTCCTAAAAAAACAGCCACTGCTCACATTTTTATTATTGATGGTGTTAATTAGTAATAGATTGAAATTATCAAATAAAAACTAGAATTACAATGAAATTACCATTTTACCTAATCGTTACATTCCAATGAGATAAGAGTTCCTCCAACATTGTTTTCATGACAAAATTTAAAGTTAAATTAAAAAATAAAAAAAATTCTTGATGACTATTTGTTGCAAATCAAATCAGTAATTAATGCTAATTTCTTGAGCTTTGGACATTTAAAATATGCAAAATGTGAATTTCAAACTAACGGTTATTATCTCTTAATTTAAGTTAAAATAAAATTTTGAAAAGGAGTCATCATGACAATTGCTTTCAAATCAGATCAGTAATTACTGATAATATCAGTAATTTTGAAATTAAAAATATGCAACATGGTAATTTAAAATTGACGTTCTCTCTCTTTTTTTTCCTACTTTGCATATCATTTCTAATATTTAATTACTTTAATAAAGCAGGATATAAGGATATACACTACTTACCTTTCAAATTACATTTGCCACTGCATTCAATTAAAATTTTGAATGGAGAATCGGTAAGCTTGAATTCCAACCTTGATATTTTTTAAGAACATCCATGCTTATTGTATTATCATATTACGTTTAGCAGTATATATATTTTGCTTATTATTTTTTTTATGTACAGTCTTCAAAAGGAGGTTGCAAAGGTTAGCATGCTTAATGATCTTAATACATTCTCAAACAGCTATTCTATTAGAGTGAAGATTGTTAGCGTGTCGAAGAAGATGATGAATGAAAACAAAAATGAAATATATCGTCTTGATATGATCTTCATGGATGAGATGGTACCGTATATATTTGTCTTATAATTATTTTGGACATATGAATACCCAAATCTATACTTTCTATAAAAGGAGAAATCCCAATGACATAAGAAAAGCTGATGTGTCAGCAAGAGAAGCTGTCCAACAAGGCTTTCTTATGTCTTTATTACATCATAAAGCATAATTTAAAATCACTTTAAAATCCAAACCACTGCTCTACATTAAAATTTCAAAGGTCTGACCCACTTTAAAATCCAAACTACTGTCGATTCCCAATAAACATCAGTTCCCAATAAACATCTGCCCTCAACATTTTATAATCAAACATCAGTTCCCAATATGATATAATTCAAACCATAGATTCTGGTTTCACATTCAAAATTCAAACCATATATTCTAATCCTATAAATAAGATATAATTATCTGGTTTCACATTCAAATCTCGCTCGCTCATATATGTGAGCGTATCTCTCTCTGTCAAATGCATGTTTCTCGTGATTCAGCCGCTAATCTCCGATTACACTTCTTTGTTCGAATGTTTGTTGATTATGTTTACATGTCATCGTTCTAGTATCATTGTTCCAACATCGTCGTTTCAATAAAGCTTTCCATCACACGTCAACCTGTCAATATCGATGTTGCAGTATCATTGTTGCAACATCGTGAAAAGTTGCATGTGCTACCTTCTTTGATGGGAGAGTTTCAACTTGAACGGACGATATGTATCTTCTATCGTGAAAAGTCAGATGTGCTACAACAGTTGAGAAGAGACTTTTGCATTTTAGGTTTGTTTCTTATTTTGATTAACTGTTGATGATGTTGAGAGTTTTTATTTACACTGACATTTTAGAAAATGTTAAGATGCATGTTTATATTATTAAAATGAACTACTACATAGAAAAATAGAAATTTAATGAAATATTTATAGAGTTTAAAAATGCGTCTACTTGGAAATTTTGTCCCTTGGGTTTCTTGGTATTTAATTTTACAGTGTTCCCATAAAAGTTGGGGTTTGAAAAGGTTTGTGCATTAAAGGACTGCTGTTTTGAAATATACATTAATATGTTTATATTAAATATACACGTTTTCACAATTACAAATTTCAGTATATAAACTCATAGTCACTTCGCTTGTTTTTCATCAAGTTTTCCTACGAAGATATCATACTTTCAGGAAAGTCGAGTAATATAGTTTATTCAAATGGCGTCATTCACAAATGCAAAATCAAATGATTTAAAGCAGCGTTTTGTCAAGCAAATTGAGGAACAGGTGTAAGAAGATAGGGCTACTCTTCAAGAGCTGAAGAGATGTTTTGATGGATTGCAAGTTGGCCTGTTCACTAGAGAGCAGGTTTCCAGAGATCTTATGCGGATGCCTTCAACTTCCGTTCGTGAGCTTTGTGTTGTCAGTAATATAGAGTGCGGTGATAGAGACGTGCAGTTCATGGCGATGCTGAAGGACATACTTCGAGAGGTTCAGCAATCGATGAAGTTGAAACTAAAGTTTCTTAATTCTTGTTGTTATTCTTAGATTTGAACTCTAATATTGTTCAGTATGTGATGTAATTATTGGACTTTTAGTTTTAAGGTCATGAATAAATGAATAAATTTTAATTTTATGAGATTCCTCGAATATTGTTTTGGTGATAAAAATTAAAGTTAAAATAAAAAAAAAAAAAAAAAACTGTTGTTCAAAATTAGTGTTTTAACCCGCTGATGGCTATCGACTGCTAGCTTAAAGTCAGTCGTTATTCTCATTTGTAACTGTTGCAAACCACTGATATTGTTCCATCAATGGTTTCCTACCAACTGTCCTCCATTATCATCAGAGGTTGGCACATGATCCGATCTGCAAGGACCATTGTAGGATCGTGTTCTGACCCGAAAGAGTCGTTCAGAGGTGTTCTTCTCTGTTTCAGGTGCGGAATAACAAGAAACAAAGGTAGATACAGCTGATTCTTCACTTTAACTACTGTTTGTATTGATTATAACACGAATACAAGTAGTTCTTCACACCGGCATCACCTCGGTATGGAATTGTAAGACGTTACAAATGATTTCGTTCAAGGACTATATATAGGGACTAGGTTTCGCTCATATGGACATGTTCACAAAAGCGAAACCCCCCATTGTACATATAAGCGAAACCATCTACTAGGTTTCCCACATACGGACATGTTTGTGATTTCCCACATATGGACATGTGGTTTCCCACATATGGACATGTCCATATATGTGAAATCAACTTTCTCGGGAAATCACCACTACTACTCTATATTCCCGAACAATGTACAATCAGCCCTAAACTAAGACACGAACTAAGATGTAGTCGACAGACAACTGCACCAACAACCATGGTTGGGAATTTTTTGATCGTCTTTCTCTGAGGAAGAGGCAAAATACAATCAACTTGAATTCGGGACCACTATTCGAAATCTTAGTGAAACACTGGATTTGTTATCTAATGTCTGCTTTTCGTGAAAAAATACGCTGCCACGTGGACAGGATGAATTCAAAATTCCTTTCTCAAAGCAGTTATCATCCATTTCTCTCAAAATCACTGGCAGATGTGCTAACAAAAGATCAGCTGGAAGATGTGCTAACAAAAGCATTAGACACATCTACCTTTGAAAGCTTGATCTCTAGGATTGGCATGCTAAACATGGAATAACAAACAAAATCCTGTTTTTCTATGAATAAAAACATTAAAATGTTTTCAGAAAATCAAAAATCCATCCTTAAAAATAGCTAAAAATGAAAATTTTTCATTAATCCTTAAAAGTCTGCCATAACCACTGTTTTTTGTTCAAACACTTGTTTCTACTAAATGCTGTCCACTGCTAAAAGTCAACATATGTTCTCGCATTTCCTTGTTAAGCACTGTTGATCAAACATCAGTGTTTTAATCCACTGATAGGCTATCCACTGATTGTTAAAAATCACCCACTGTTTTCATTGTTACCGTTGCAAACCACTGATATTGTTCCATCAATGGTTTCCTAACAACTGTCATCCATTATTCATCAGCGGTTGGCACGTGGACAGTACTTAGCGGTCAGATCTTTTGTAGCCGCTGCCACGTTAGCATACACTTTTTCCACCTATAAAACCCTGATCAAAACCCCAAACAGGGTTTTCACTGTCGAATCGAATTCAAAATTCCTTTCTAAAAGCCGTTACCATCAATTTCTCTCAAATCATTTCTCCATTTCATCTCTCAATTGCTCATCTTCTTCATTCACTCATAAAAATCCACGATTCATCATGGCTCTTCCATACAAAGCTCCTCATAACTACTTGGGTTTACTCGAAAAACAAAGTCATACCACCACCTTCGATTCTATCATAGACGCTCTTTCGTCCTCAAAGTACAAAACTTTGTTGACCTATGATGCTCCGATCTACCTGGAAACCCAAAGAGAGTTTTGGAAAAATGCGAAACTTGAAACTAAGGATAAAACGCCCTTAGCCATTACTTCTACAATAAAAGGGTATTTCAGTCACCAATACTCCACAAACCATCTCGGAGGTATTTGAAGTCGATGATCTTCAAGGTAAAACTTCTTTTCCAAAAACTGAGTATCAAACTGATTTCATTGAAAGAGGGTATGCTGAAGAAATGAAAAAAGAAACTTTACAAAAGGGGAGTTTTCCATCCGCCCCAAGGTTTTTATTTCATACCCTTCTAATGTGTGTGTCAAACAAAATCACTGCTTTCAATGAAATCCCATTGAAGATCCAATACTTGGGTTATGCTATAATGAATGAAGAAAATTTTAACTATTCCCAGGAGATTTTCAATGATCTGGTTAAAAATGTTAATAAAAATTCATTTTTATTATTTCCAAGGTTTTTAAGTTACTATTTTAGAAAGAAATTTTCAAAAGATAATGCTCATGTCCTTATTCAAGGAGAGCCTTTTCGAATAAACAGCCTAACCTCTGAAACATTTACAAGGCTGTCAAAACCTTCCAAAACACAAGCAGAGGTACCTGAGCAGACTTTAGCAGCAACCACTGCTCCTTAGGCACCTGCTGTTGAGCCCACTGCTCAAGGTGATCACAGCAGTACAACCACTGCTGTGAAACCCACACCTAAAACCACCAAAAAGCCCAAAAAGAAAAAGAACCAGAAGCACCCCAAACCCACAAAAAAAGGTAACTCTGGAAGATGAGATCCCAGAGCAACTACCTGTGACATCACAAAAGTCACCAGAAACCACTGTTGCTACTTCCTCACAGCAGATGGAATAAAGATCTCCACCTTTGCCTAAAACTCCTCATGCATCCTCACAAAAGGATCAGGTTGTAAGCACAGGGACACCACAATATGAAGCTCTGGATCCACTTGGTTCCATCTTCCACAGTCCAAATCCCATGGACATGTCTCTTTCTACCCCACGTCCTTCATCAATAACATTACCACAATCCATGTTACCTCTATTGGATGCAGTTGATTTAGCCCAGACATAAATCAGTTCTTCTCAATCACCTATCACTGAGAATATGCCACAACAAGTGACTGAGTCTGGTGTCTCAATCTCTGTTAATCTACCAATAGTTGAGGAGGCTACACTGCAGGAATTACAAGTAATTCCTGTCAGTAGTTCAAGTGGAGCAGCAACTACAGGAGTTGGATCCACTGGTCTACACCTAGCCAGTTGTTTCATCAATCAGACTCCCTTGAAGGCAATTTCCTCTACAGCAACCCTGATATTCACTGGTGTGTTTGTTTGAACCACTGGTGATCTTAAAAAGATATCAATTGCAGAGGAAAGAAGTCCCTAGTACCAAGAAAAAGGGGCATCAGTGGATGACTTTTGGAAAACTTTCCCTAAGTCAACTGCTGATACAACCACTGCTGGTGGGAAAGCAGATGATCCCATTAACTTGGGTGATGCTTTAAAATACAAAGAATTGACGGCAAGAGTGGATACAATTAAAACATCTGTTGCAGATATCAAAACTATGCTGCAACAGTTGTTACAAGCACAAAAGGCAACACCCACTGCTGCACCAGCTCAAACATCTGCTCCATCATCTGCTCATACTCCAAATGAACTTTGGGAATTATTTCAACCTCTGCTTCACAAACAAAGAGAACATGCTGATCAGCAACATGAAATTCAAATTCAAAAGATCGGAAATTTAATGGAAGCTAGGTTCATGGATACACAAGCAGACATAAGGCACTCAAGGCCCATCTATTGCAAACCATTGGCACTGCTCCTCCTACAATAATCTTTGTTGATAACCCTCCACCAAATGATGCCAAAAGGGGGGAGAAAATGAAGCAGTTAAAGAAAAGGGGATATGAAGATGGTCTGTACATTGCACCAGAGAAATCCAGTATGCTTGTAGACCTCCCTAGGCCAGATGGTTCCAAAAAGGTTGATGAATCCTTAAATGCCTTGGCTAATGAAAAGGCAAGGCTGAAAAAGGATATGGAGGCAAAAGGAAAATTAACGTTTGAAAAGGAGAAGAAAGTCTTTATGGAGAAGGAAGAGCAGGGTACTTCTGAGCCCAAGGATGAAGAAAAACCTAAGCCTAAAAGAAGACAACCCACTAGATAAGTGAGGCAACCCAAATCCATACCTTCCAGATCCACAAAACATACTCCCAAACCTCCTGAAAGCTCCTCTCATTAATCTTCCGAACCAACAGATGTTGGAATATAACAGGTGTTGATACTTCAGTGGTTTCAGCAGATGTTAACCCAACAACCACCACCAATACATCAACACACACTTCAACCACTGCCATCACTCAATCAACCACTGCCACAACAAAACCACCATCAAAATCACCACCTGCCAAAAAGTAGAAGACATCAGATGACACACCATCTGTTGTAATGACAACAGTGGTTGAAACACCAGTTGTTTCAATAGCTATTAGTCAATCACCTATCTCTTCACAAGCCATTATTCCTTTTGATCCAAAACCTCAAATAGAAGCACCTTCTCCCAAAAAGGTGTATACAAGAAAAAAAAAATTTCAAGTGCATGATCATGATATACCAGCACCTGTTCCCATTTCATCTGCCCCTTGCAGTATCACCAAACCTCAATCTTTTATTCCTTCAAAATTGTTCAACCCAATCAAAGATCCTATAGAACTCCAAGGATATGACTCTGCTGATGTTGTACCAGTAGTTGCCAGTAATCCACTGGAACTGCATGCTGTAAAGAATGAAATGAGGCAGTTTTACTTAGTTGATGATCCTTCAAAAAGGAAATTCCCTTCCCTGATTGGTTATAGAGATCCAGCCAACATAAATGAGTATTTAAAACTCAAGGCCAGGCAAGCTGATACCAGAGCTAGACTTGAATGCCAAGGGAAAAGTGACAATGAAGTCTCAACTCATACGCAGTTCTTGCTCACTAAAGTTAAACAGTTAGAAGATTATGCAAGAGACCTAAGCAAAGAAATGTCTAACCTGCCTCCAGAAGCTAACTTGCAGGAAGATCTGAAAGAAGACATCATCAAGCTGATCTTGAGTGAAAAATTCTACCCTGCCACAGCTGAACAATTCCAAGACTGGCCGCTTGTTGCTCTGAAAACAGAACTGAATAAAATTGAAAGAATAAAGAGAGATCCAGGCATGAAAAGGTCAGCACCAAATTGGAGCAAATACAAAAAGAAAATTGATGATCTTACATTGGAGTATAAAAGAAAGAAGCAGGAATTGGTTTATGCAAAAATGGGAACTGCCAAAGCCATATCAAAATGGACAAGGCAGTACACTGACGAGGCTTATGAAAGGCTAAGAAAAAGGAGAGAAACAGATCCTAAACTTCCAAAGAAGCCTGATTACAAAACCACTGCTAAACCAAAGCAGCAGGCTCACACTTCTGAACGGCTGTTCACATCATCAGATACCTCTACCATTGTGGTAAATCAAAGAAAGAGGCAAAAACTGACTGATGAAAAAGAGAAAGAACATGAAGCTGTATATTTCAAAGAAGCTATCAAAACAATGGCACTAGAGGATGACAACTCAGCAAAGCTTCAAAACATAGACAAACAAGTTCTGAACAGGCCACCATCTCCAAACTCATCAGCAAATAAACCTGTCCCAAGAAACCCATTAGGTTCAAAAATACTAAAGTGGATGTCTGATCAAAAGACCCATGTATTGACTATGATCAGATCTAATGGTGTAGTGAAGCATATATCAAGGGAAGCAGCACTTGGCCTGGGTGTTGAAGATTTACAGGATCTCCTTGAGCTTACACTTTGCAGGGATGAGGATGATATAAGTTCCTTAGATTTTGAATTGCAATTTAAAGGGCAAGTTAGGGAACTTTTGATGAGACAATAAAAATCCAGAATAATGAAGAGTTTTGGCATCATCTGTTCCAGGGGGAACATTAATCCTCAAAAGTCAGTTACAACCACTGTTTTCGTTAAAAATTTGATTGTTAAATGTTATCCACTGCTGAAAGACAACTTCGGTTTCTTCATTCTTCATGTTGACCATTGACTGACCAAACATCAGTTTTTCAATCACTGTTGGGTATCCAGTGATTGTTAAAAAACACCCACTGCTCACACTTTTATTCTTGACATCCACTGATATTGACCATCAGTGGTTTCCCTAAAAAACAGCCACTCAGCTTTTTATTGTTGATGTGGTTAATTAATTATAGAATTAAATTATCAAATGAAAACTAGAATTACAATGAAAAACACCCACTGCTCACATTTTTATTGTAATGATGTTGTATTAATAACAAATAATAATTAATATAACTAAGTTTCCCGAGCCCGGGAAGCAATCCTGGGTAATAACCTAGTATTATATATATATATATATATATATATATATATATATTTATACATACATTCACATAAACACACCCCTCTCTCTCTCTCCACACACCAGCTCTCTCTCTCTCTCCCTAATTGCTGGACCACCACCACCAGACCGACCACCACCGCCATACACCCCACCGGTATGACCACCACCGCCGTACACCTCACCGGTCCAACCACCACCGCCATACACCTCACCGGACTCCTGCCACCACCTGCACACACCCCACCGGACCACCACCACCTCCACACCCCCACCACCGCCATCCACCATCGCATGACCACTGCCATTGTACCTCCCTCATCGCATGACCACCGCCATTTCATCTCCACCATCGCACCACCACGGGATCAACGGTTGCCGGAGGTGGTGTGGACTCATCGAAAGAGAGTACGGACGGTGTCGGAGGAGAGTACGGACCTGACCTGTATATTGTTAGTTAAACTTGAAATCAAGTTGATTATAGATCTAATTTTGTTATATTTGTTGATTACGAAGTATTTTGACTGCTTTCGTTAGATAAATAATTAAATATGAGATTCATTTGCTTATTGATCTGGTTTTGCTAATTAGGTAGTAGTTTGACTCTATATTCTTAGATAAACTTGAAATATTATCTGTTTTTGTATATCTTGTTGGTTACACAGTATTTAGGTCACATTTTGTTGGTTAAATTTGAAACTGAACGATTACGGATCTATAATTGTTTCTGTTGATTACGCATTTTTAGGTTAAATTCCGTCTGTTAATTTTATAATTGATTAAGTTACAGATCTGAAACTGTTGTTATGTTGATTATGCAGTTGATTACGGAGCGCCATAACTGCTTTGAAGGAAAGAACCGGTTTAAGCCAGTACGCAATTGCAGGTGGGATGTGATTGCAGGTGGGGTGTGGTGGCATGTGGGTGTTGGAGATGACTATTTATTTTAGTATTTAGGGTAAAATGACTAAAGTACCCCTATGTGGGGTCCATTTGGTCATATTTAACCTTAAAAACTAACTGGGTTAGGGCTAAAGGACATAATGTGCAACGGTTTGCAAACATCGAGTACGGTTTTTGTACTTATTAAAGACAAAGGACACAGTTTGCAATAAGTAGCATACATAAATGACGATTTTTGTAATTTCTACCTAGAGTCCATTTATCAGTACGCTCTAACCAGGTTTTATGTTCACTTAAGGGTGGGGGGTATAATGTTCGGTGAGTTATGCGGGGAGTGGGAGTCACCGATCGGTGACCATACCCACTTTATTAACTTGATCGGTGAGTGGGTGAGAGTGTACCAAAATCGGTGAGAGTTTACCGAAGAAGTGATTGAGAGAGAGTGCTTTAATTTTTTTGACCGTTTCCCCTTTTTTTAACCATTGCTTTTTATTTTTTAACGTTATTTTTTTACCGTTCCCCATTTTTTATATAAAACCCATATTTTCAATCAATTTAAAACACACAACTCTTTCAAAAATCTCTCTTTCTACACCCACAAACACCATGGATAAACAAAACAAAGGTGAACCCAAGAAAAAAGGTTCCGCTAGCCGAGGATCAGATTCAAGAAAAAAGGTTTCGCAAACGAGACACGGTGATTTTAGAGGTCCAAGTGCACTTGTTCAAACCTCCTACGGATATTCACCAACCACTCAACCTCAATTTTTTTACCCCCAAACTTCACAACCAACTTTTTTTAGCACCCAACCTAATTTTCCACCACAAATATTTTCACACCCAAGCTTCACAACCAAGTTCTATCCATTTGGATTTAGGACCCCGCCAATTCTTTCACCAAGAAAGAATGTCGAGCGCCCACTTCCTATCTACGATGAACACCAAGATTTAGAGGTTGTCCCCGAAACACAACATTTGAATGTAGATAGTGGTGAGGACGAAGAAGAATATGAGGATGAAGACGATGATATTGGTGAAGCAAGTGACCCGAAACAAAAGGGAGTCAAGGCAGAGCGTCAAAGTTGGACGAAAACACATGAAGAGGCCTTAGCCAAGGCATGGGTTCATTGTTCTTTAAACAAGAAACAAGGAAATGCACAAAAAGGGGACAATTTTTGGAAAAAAGTTCTCGCCCATTACAACGAAACGGTCGGCGGAAGTTCTCGAACAGTTCATCAAGTACGTTCAAAATGGATGCCTATGTTGACTAAGATAAACCACTTCAACGGTCTTTGGCAACAAGCGGTAATATTTTATTTGAACATTTAAAAAATATTTTCCATAACAATGTTTATGTTTAATTTTTTTTACTTTATATTTGTTATCTATGTAGGATCGTATTCGTGGTAGTGGGGTTAGCGACCTCGACTTCATGAATAGGGCTTTAAGTAATTTTAAACCCAAATATCCGAGTGGTTTTCAACATATTGAGGCATGGGAGGTCGTTCGTAAACATGACAAATGGGCACCGGTACCATTGTTGGGTGAAGATAGTGGAAGTTCGGGACAAAAAAGAAAGTCGTCCAATTCGGGCAACTACAATACAGGTACACCGGGAACTGAGTCACTGATCGATATACCGGACATAAACGTAGACCCGTCACCAACAAGACAAAAAAGGAAAGAAAAGTGGCCCGCAACATCATCAAACGATAGCCAAGAGGCCCTCACCGAGAAGCTCGCGCAATACACTCTTATAAAAGAAGAAAAAAAAGCACGGGCGATAGAGTTGACGAGTATACGAAAGAAACGCGAGGAAGACACCATAGCGTTAGTGGCGGAACAACGCGAGGCGGTGAAACAACTTAAGTATGATCGGGATTTGAAGACATTTACTGAGCCACACGACCATGCTCCACCCGAGATGTTGCCGTTTATTCTCGCGAGGAAACGAGATATCGCAAAAAAATATAATTGGCCATGCAATTTCTAAATATTAGGTTTATTTTATGGTTTAATTTTTTAGTTTTAAATGTAATGTGTTTTTTTTTAATTAAAAGTACTTTTATTTAGTTTAAAATATGTTTTATTTATTTATGCATAGTTTATAATTTCTAGAAATTAAAAAATATATAACTCAAACACCCTAGAGTGATTAACCATACCCCTGATTGAGTGCAAAATGGGGAGTGGAATGGGGAGTTGACATGACATAATATTATTGGATAGGATTTCACTCAATCACCCTAGAGTGATTTGTCACACCCCAAAATATCAGAGCATTGGCGTGACTGGACTGGTATCTTCATTGCACAGCGGAAGCAAATAGGCTAAGTCTTTTAGAAAATGAACGCCACTAAGTACTCGACTCTTCATGGTTCTCCTATTCCAACCGTGCCATAACTTTGAAAAGCAACCTGAGAAAGAAACATGCGAAAAATCAACATAAAGTTGAGCGAGTTCATTGTTTGTTTGTAAAAGATTTGAAATAAATCTTTTTGAATAACCGGTTTTTGAAGTATTGTTGAGAAAACGAATTTAAAATCATTTTCTTGTCAAGTTATACAGAAACTTTGTATGAAAACATGGTATGTATCTTGTATAATTCGAGTATTTCTGTATGTATCATGTATTCTTGTATAAATCACGTATTCTTGTATGTATCATGTTTTCTTGTATAAATCACGTATTCTGTATGTATCATGTATTCTTGTATAAATCACGTATTCTTGTATGTATCATGTTTTCTTGTATAAATCACGTATTCTGTATGTATCTTGTTGTTAATGGGTTGCAAGGCCATTAACATGTGACACGACATAGGAAGTCACCAAACCATAGGCATTTTTCTGTAGTCGATTCACGACTGAGACACAAAAACACTGCTTGGTAAAAGAGTGGCCAACAGTGGGGCTGCCCGGAACCCGTTAGATCTAACCTTTTGTTCTGCGGTCTAAGTATGTACACGATTAATGGTGCTTATGGTACCCTATTCGTGACACGATTTCTCGTATCATTCCTCAATTCTTGTATCATTTCTCAATTCTTGTATCTCTTTGTATCAAGTATCAATTCTCATGTGTTTGTATACTCTTGTATTTGTATTTTCTCGTAGTTTAGAAAACTAGAATTCGTGTGTAAACGCTTGTTTGAAAAACCGGTATAAAACATAAGCTTTTCGTAAACCATTTGTGTCAGATAAATCTTGCTTGTAAAATGGTTTATAAATATGTAATTCTTGTATGCTTTGCAAAAAGTGCATGTCTTTCCACCCCGAAAACATTTAGAAAAATGTAAAATCGTAAAAAGGTGGGGTTATGAACTCACCTGAATATTCCTGTGCATAGCTAGCTAATTACGACTTCGTGATGTCGTTTCCAAGACTTGACTGGCTAGCGCGCATTCTACAATATTCCTAACATGGAATATCTAATAAGTTTCGAATAATGCGGTAACTAATCTACGTGTTACCGAGCTCTACCGAATCGTTGATCGAACGATTTGACGGTAAATAGTTAACTTAATGAAAATGACTAAGTTAAACTGCCGCGAGAAGTCGTTTGTGTATATAGGAATATTCGTACGAAAGTAATATATAATAAACTTGTATTATATATATATATATTGCGTCTTGTATGCTATTTGTCAAAATATATGTATATGCCGTTTCGGCGTTCGTAATAAATATAAAATATTATATTTATTCTATAAGAACTTCATCGAATCGTTGAATAGATAGACTGTATCTATTTTGTAAAAGAATTCGTGTGTTTGAAATAAATATACATCTATATTTATTTTATAAAACAAGATCGTGTTGTTTGATACTTGAAATAAATATATAAGCTATATTTATTTTATAAAAGTTATACGAATTAACGACGTTCGAAATAAATATAACATTATATTTATTTGTAAAAGCGTTTGGAATTATCAAAGTTTGAAGTTTTATAAACTCGAATTCCATTAAGCGTCGTTTTTTAAATATAATACGTGTCGTGTTTAAGGGTTTTTCTCGAAAAACGGGCAGAGTTTCATCTGTTTTTAGACGCCCCCGACGACTAAAGTGTCGTTATTTTTATCAATCTCCAACAATATAATCAATATGTCAATGTTCATCGTATGTAAACAAACTTTCTATCAAATCGGTTCGAGCTCGTTTGTAACGTATAAAATTATGAAAATAATAAAATGCGCCGTAATAATCTTTACCGAATCCTCGCGTCGAATCGTCGAGCCGCTGACTGAGTTGACCGAGTCAAACTGAGTTGGACTGAGTCAAGCTGAGTCGAGTTGAACCGAGTCGAACCATACTGAGTTCATCCGAACACTGAGTTGACTCGGTTTGACCGAGTCAAACCGAGTTAAGCCAAACCAAATCTGACTTTTGCTTACTGAACTTGAATCTAGACCCGAACCGGAGCTCTGCTGCAACACCGTCACCGGCGAACCATCGCTGTAAATCAGACGGTAATCACCACCAGCATTATCAACATCACATCATCTTCCTCCAATCTTCAAGGAAAATACAAGAACTAAGCAGGGGGGGGGGTCTTACCGTGAAATCCGACGGACCGAAACAAGAACCACTGGTTCGAGGTAGGGACCACCGGTCCGAGACACCTACTGCCGTTCACCACCACCATCGGTTCTTTCTATTTCTCTGTTTCCCACGCTGCTGCGCCGCCGCCGATGCACCACCGGTCGCCGGTCATCCTCCACCGCTCCGTCACTCTCTCTCACCTCTCGGTCTTTCTCTCATCGTCTCTCTCTCTCTTCATTTCCGCTTGCAGCCACCGTACGCCACCACCATCGGTTGTTGGCAGCCGATAATCAGAAGACAGAAGGGGGGGTGTCTTGCCCGTCGGGGAGAACCACCGTACGTCTCCACGTGCCGTCGTGAGCGGTGGAGAGGGCCGGCTCCTCTCTCTCTTCTCTCTGCGTCTGTGTAACCGAGGGGAGCGGGTTGGGGGGTGGATGTTGGTGGTGTTTGAAGGAGGTAACCGGTGCCGGAGATGGAACTCCGGTGGCCGGATTTCATAGAGAGAGAGGCAGAAAAGATGTGGGTTAGTGTGTGTGTTCTGTATTGAAATCGAGGGAGAGAGAGAGACTTTATTTTGTGTGTTTGTTTGAAGTGTGTATTGAGAGATGGAGAGAGGACAGTATTAATAGAGTGAATAAGGGACATTGACTATCAAGTATCCAATTTACATTCAGGTCAATTGGTATGTCCATTGAAATAAGATCTCATGAAGAGATTTATGTGGATTTTATGAATCTTTCAAAGATTTTATAATATTTTGTATAGATTTGCAAGTATTTGATAGGATTTTCTAGATTTAGAGAGATCTTGTATAGATCTTCAAGTAACAGATCTAGTATAATATGCGCAGGTTTAGGCTTGTGGGTTTTGGGCTTGGGTCCAGGGCCTACAAGCCCAGCTCATGTGTAAGTGGCCCGTAGTTCCTACGAGACCCGATATCGCGACCCAAACTCCATGAGCATAAAATATTCGTAGAAAATCCGTGTTTGTCGGCGTCGTCAGTATTTCGTACGGTATCAGTCCGTTGTCGCGTAATATTCAGCAGATTTTCTGTAAATCACCACACGCGCACTGTATAGCTGAACAAACGTTCCTGGGCACTCCAAGGGCCTAATTAAGTTAATCCGTGCTGTAAAAACTATTTATTGTCGCGTTAATCGTTTGTTAATTACGTAATTAAGAGCCGTAAATTACCGGTTGTCACATTCTCCCCCTGTTAATAAAATTTCATCCTCGAAATTTAAACTACGTTAACTCCTTAGACTTACGTTATGCGTAGAAAATACGAATAGTACCAAAGTGAACGATCATGAAATCGAATCAAGACTTATTCGAATGATGTGAATCCAAGGGCGTATCACAAGATGCAAATGAATTCTAGAAATGATTGCACCCAATCAATGAATTTAGATTTCAACAAGCTCAATTGTAATAGTTTGCATGAAACGCTCGATCATGATCAGCGCAAGCTGCAAGTTCTACCGACGCCACAAGGTGTCGTAGTGAATGAAACAATTTCAAATATAGCGGTGATCGAACAAGTATCACCTGTGTTTTGCATAAAACGCTCAATCATGATTAGCCCAAGCTACAAGTTTGTACTGACACCACAAGGTGTCGAAATCAACAAACGACTTAATGGAGTCGTAGACCAAACAAATCTACTACGACTCAGAACAATGAAACGCTTGTTAAAACGAATTCGAATATGATGTTTCCAATACATCATATGATGTCTTGAATTGAATATGTGTAATGAACAAGTTTAAACAATTGAATTTGATTTCGGCGCAAGCCGACAATAAATACATGTATTGTCAAGAAAACTTTTGGCATGGTCACAACGAAATACCATGTATGCAACTTGAAAAAGAAAGGAATTTTCAAGAAAATGTGTTGAATTGATAACAAGGAAGCCAACAATTTCAATAACGCGGGTCATTCGAATCACGAATCAAAAATTAGATTTAGCGAAATAATATTTGAACTTTGATGAAACGCTTATTCGAAACGAAACCACATGCGTAACAAACGATGCATGCGTATCATATGAATTTTCAAGAAACGAAGCAAATGAGTATTCGCTATACTGACGGAAATGATTGTGATACAATGACCATTAAGAGGGGTAGAGATACGAAAATCTACTCAGTAAGTGTGAAAGTCGAAATTTCAATAAAAGAAATTTAAGGACTTTACCTGGGGTTTTATGTGACGACCAGTTGTTAGGTGACATTGCCATCGGATGTCGAATATAGCGTACTCGTTGTTAGCTGAAATAGGGGGAATACGGTGACTTGCGTCTTTTCCTTAGCATGACTTGTGTCGTTTGCAGGACCGCGTGCCCACTGCCGCTTCCTGATCGATAGTCGCATGTGACGTACTTCAACCTCCGTTGATGTATAGCTTAAGTCTCGCGTATACCTGTGCGCCAGCGTTTCGTTTCGCGTAGAATGTGATGTACTCCGACATCTGTTGACGTAAAATTTGAGTTCTATGTATTCTCGTGTGCTAGCGTTTCGTTATGTGTAGGCTGCCTGCTCGGGAAGTTAAAACATCATAGACAATATGTATAATTGTGTGTGCCCGAATTAATATTTGCAGTTCCTACGTGATGACCTTTAATGAACTTTAACATAAGTTTCCGAAGGTCTTAAATGCATGTTTCCTAAGCTCTCAGGGTTTTGTGTACTGTATGCGACTGTTTTGTGTACCGTGTATAAAACACCACTATAGCGTATGTTTGAAATCAAAATTTCGACTGTTTGATTTTCGGCAACGGTTGGAGACCATATTCGAGTACTAAGCGTTCTGTATGTATTCAACGTTTGAATAATCTAAGTCCCCAGAGAAATATGAGGTTAGAGCCTAGGTATTCTTTACAGAGAACCCTATTCGCTGTAACCTATAGCTCTGATACCAATCTGTCACACCCCGAAATATCAGAGCATTGGCGTGACTGGACTGGTATCTTCATTGCACAGCGGAAGCAAATAAGCTAAGTCTTTTAGAAAATGAACGCCACTAAGTACTCGACTCTTCATGGTTCTCCTATTCCAACCGTGCCATAACTTTGAAAAGCAACCTGAGAAAGAAACATGCGAAAAATCAACATAAAGTTGAGCGAGTTCATAGTTTGTTTGTAAAAGATTTGAAATAAATCTTTTTGAATAACCGGTTTTTGAAGGATTGTTGAGAAAATGAATTTAAAATCATTTTCTTGTCAAGTTATACAGAAACTTTGTATGAAAACATGGTATGTATCTTGTATAATTCGAGTATTTCTGTATGTATCATGTATTCTTGTATAAATCACGTATTCTTGTATGTATCATGTTTTCTTGTATAAATCACGTATTCTGTATGTATCTTGTTGTTAATGGGTTGCAAGGCCATTAACATGTGACACGACATAGGAAGTCACCAAACCATAGTCATTTTTCTGTAGTCGATTCACGACTGAGACACAAAAACACTGCTTGGTAAAAGAGTGGCCAACAGTGGGGCTGCCCGGAACCCGTTAGATCTAACCTTTTGTTCTGCGGTCTAAGTATGTACACGATTAATGGTGCTTATGGTACCCTATTCGTGACACGATTTCTCGTATCATTCCTCAATTCTTGTATCATTTCTCAATTCTTGTATCTCTTTGTATCAAGTATCAATTCTCATGTGTTTGTATACTCTTGTATTTGTATTTTCTCGTAGTTTAGAAAACTAGAATTCGTGTGTAAACGCTTGTTTGAAAAACCGGTATAAAACATAAGCTTTTCGTAAACCATTTGTGTCAGATAAATATTGCTTGTAAAATGGTTTATAAATATGTAATTCTTGTATGCTTTGCAAAAAGTGCATGTCTTTCCACCCCGAAAACATTTAGAAAAATGTAAAATCGTAAAAAGGTGGGGTTATGAACTCACCTGAATATTCCTGTGCATAGCTAGCTAATTACGACTTCGTGATGTCGTTTCCAAGACTTGACTGGCTAGCGCGCATTCTACAATATTCCTAACATGGAATATCTAATAAGTTTCGAATAATGCGGTAACTAATCTACGTGTTACCGAGCTCTACCGAATCGTTGATCGAACGATTTGACGGTAAATAGTTAACTTAATGAAAATGACTAAGTTAAACTGCCGCGAGAAGTCGTTTGTGTATATAGGAATATTCGTACGAAAGTAATATATAATAAACTTGTATTATATATATATATATTGCGTCTTGTATGCTATTTGTCAAAATATATGTATATGCCGTTTCGGCGTTCGTAATAAATATAAAATATTATATTTATTCTATAAGAACTTCATCGAATCGTTGAATAGATAGACTGTATCTATTTTGTAAAAGAATTCGTGTGTTTGAAATAAATATACATCTATATTTATTTTATAAAACAAGATCGTGTTGTTTGATACTTGAAATAAATATATAAGCTATATTTATTTTATAAAAGTTATACGAATTAACGACGTTCGAAATAAATATAACATTATATTTATTTGTAAAAGCGTTTGGAATTATCAAAGTTTGAAGTTTTATAAACTCGAATTCCATTAAGCGTCGTTTTTGAAATATAATACGTGTCGTGTTTAAGGGTTTTTCTCGAAAAACGGGCAGAGTTTCATCTGTTTTTAGACGCCCCCGACGACTAAAGTGTCGTTATTTTTATCAATCTCCAACAATATAATCAATATGTCAATGTTCATCGTATGTAAACAAACTTTCTATCAAATCGGTTCGAGCTCGTTTGTAACGTATAAAATTATGAAAATAATAAAATGCGCCGTAATAATCTTTACCGAATCTTCGCGTCGAATCGTCGAGCCGCTGACTGAGTTGACCGGGTCAACTGAGTTGACCGCGTCAAACTGAGTTGGACTGAGTCAAGCTGAGTCGAGTTGAACCGAGTCGAACCATACTGAGTTCATCCGAACACTGAGTTGACTCGGTTTGACCGAGTCAAACCGAGTTAAGCCAAACCAAATCTGACTTTTGCTTACTGAACTTGAATCTAGACCCGAACCGGAGCTCTGCTGCAACACCGTCACCGGCGAACCATCGCTGTAAATCAGACGGTAATCACCACCAGCATTATCAACATCACATCATCTTCCTCCAATCTTCAAGGAAAATACAAGAACTAAGCAGGGGGGGGTCTTACCGTGAAATCCGACGGACCGACACAAGAACCACTGGTTCGGGGTAGGGACCACCGGTCTGAGACACCTACTGCCGTTCACCACCACCATCGGTTCTTTCTATTTCTCTGTTTCCCACGCCGCTGCGCCGCCGCCGATGCACCACCGGTCGCCGGTCATCCTCCACCGCTCCGTCACTCTCTCTCACCTCTCGGTCTTTCTCTCATCGTCTCTCTCTCTCTTCATTTCCGCTTGCAGCCACCGTACGCCACCACCATCGGTTGTTGGCAGCCGATAATCAGAAGACAGAAGGGGGGGTGTCTTGCCCGTCGGGGAGAACCACCGTACGTCTCCACGTGCCGTCGTGAGCGGTGGAGAGGGCCGGCTCCTCTCTCTCTTCTCTCTGCGTCTGTGTAACCGAGGGGAGCGGGTTGGGGGGTGGATGTTGGTGGTGTTTGAAGGAGGTAACCGGTGCCGGAGATGGAACTCCGGTGGCCGGATTTCATAGAGAGAGAGGCAGAAAAGATGTGGGTTAGTGTGTGTGTTCTGTATTGAAATCGAGGGAGAGAGAGAGACTTTATTTTGTGTGTTTGTTTGAAGTGTGTATTGAGAGATGGAGAGAGGCCAGTATTAATAGAGTGAATAAGGGACATTGACTATCAAGTATCCAATTTACATTCAGGTCAATTGGTATGTCCATTGAAATAAGATCTCATGAAGAGATTTATGTGGATTTTATGAATCTTTCAAAGATTTTATAATATTTTGTATAGATTTGCAAGTATTTGATCGGATTTTCTAGATTTAGAGAGATCTTGTATAGATCTTCAAGTAACAGATCTAGTATAATATGCGCAGGTTTAGGCTTGTGGGTTTTGGGCTTGGGTCCAGGGCCTACAAGCCCAGCTCATGTGTAAGTGGCCCGTAGTTCCTACGAGACCCGATATCGCGACCCAAACTCCATGAGCATAAAATATTCGTAGAAAATCCGTGTTTGTCGGCGTCGTCAGTATTTCGTACGGTATCAGTCCGTTGTCGCGTAATATTCAGCAGATTTTCTGTAAATCACCACACGCGCACTGTATAGCTGAACAAACGTTCCTGGGCACTCCAAGGGCCTAATTAAGTTAATCCGTGCTGTAATCACTATTTATTGTCGCGTTAATCGTTTGTTAATTACGTAATTAAGAGCTGTAAATTACCGGTTGCCACATTCTCCCCCTGTTAATAAAATTTCGTCCTCGAAATTTAGACTACGTTAACTCCTTAGAGTTACGTTATGCGTAGAAAATACGAATAGTACCAATGTGAACGATCATGAAATCGAATCAAGACTTATTCGAATGATGTGAATCCAAGGGCGTATCACAAGATGCAAATGAATTCTAGAAATGATTGCACCCAATCAATGAATTTAGATTTCAACAAGCTCAATTGTAATAGTTTGCATGAAACGCTCGATCATGATCAGCGCAAGCTGCAAGTTCTACCGACGCCACAAGGTGTCGTAGTGAATGAAACAATTTCAAATATAGCGGTGATCGAACAAGTATCACCTGTGTTTTGCATAAAACGCTTAATCATGATTAGCCCAAGCTACAAGTTTGTACTGACACCACAAGGTGTCGAAATCAACAAACGACTTAATGGAGTCGTAGACCAAACAAATCTACTACGACTCAGAACAATGAAACGCTTGTTAAAACGAATTCGAATATGATGTTTCCAATACATCATATGATGTCTTGAATTGAATATGTGTAATGAACAAGTTTAAACAATTGAATTTGATTTCGGCGCAAGCCGACAATAAATACATGTATTGTCAAGAAAACTTTTGGCATGGTCACAACGAAATACCATGTATGCAACTTGAAAAAGAAAGGAATTTTCAAGAAAATGTGTTGAATTGATAACAAGGAAGCCAACAATTTCAATAACGCGGGTCATTCGAATCACGAATCAAAAATTAGATTTAGCGAAATAATATTTGAACTTTGATGAAACGCTTATTCGAAACGAAACCACATGCGTAACAAACGATGCATGCGTATCATATGAATTTTCAAGAAACGAAGCAAATGAGTATTCGCTATACTGACGGAAATGATTGTGATACAATGACTATTAAGAGGGGTAGAGATACGAAAATCTACTCAGTAAGTGTGAAAGTCGAAATTTCAATAAAAGAAATTTAAGGACTTTACCTGGGGTTTTATGTGACGACCAGTTGTTAGGTGACATTGCCATCGGATGTCGAATATAGCGTACTCGTTGTTAGCTGAAATAGGGGGAATACGGTGACTTGCGTCTTTTCCTTAGCATGACTTGTGTCGTTTGCAGGACCGCGTGCCCACTGCCGCTTCCTGATCGATAGTCGCATGTGACGTACTTCAACCTCCGTTGATGTATAGCTTAAGTCTCGCGTATACCTGTGCGCCAGCGTTTCGTTTCGCGTAGAATGTGATGTACTCCGACATCTGTTGACGTAAAATTTGAGTTCTATGTATTCTCGTGTGCTAGCGTTTCGTTATGCGTAGGCTGCCTGCTCGGGAAGTTAAAACATCATAGACAATATGTATAATTGTGTGTGCCCGAATTAATATTTGCAGTTCCTACGTGATGACCTTTAATGAACTTTAACATAAGTTTCCGAAGGTCTTAAATGCATGTTTCCTAAGCTCTCAGGGTTTTGTGTACTTTATGCGACTGTTTTGTGTACCGTGTATAAAACACCACTATAGCGTATGTTTGAAATCAAAATTTCGACTGTTTGATTTTCGGCAACGGTTGGAGACCATATTCGAGTACTAAGCGTTCTGTATGTATTCAACGTTTGAATAATCTAAGTCCCCAGAGAAATATGAGGTTAGAGCCTAGGTATTCTTTACAGAGAACCCTATTCGCTGTAACCTATAGCTCTGATACCAATCTGTCACACCCCGAAATATCAGAGCATTGGCGTGACTGGACTGGTATCTTCATTGCACAGCGGAAGCAAATAAGCTAAGTCTTTTAGAAAATGAACGCCACTAAGTACTCGACTCTTCATGGTTCTCCTATTCCAACCGTGCCATAACTTTGAAAAGCAACCTGAGAAAGAAACATGCGAAAAATCAACATAAAGTTGAGCGAGTTCATAGTTTGTTTGTAAAAGATTTGAAATAAATCTTTTTGAATAACCGGTTTTTGAAGTATTGTTCAGAACACGAATTTAAAATCATTTTCTTGTCAAGTTATACAGAAACTTTGTATGAAAACATGGTATGTATCTTGTATAATTCGAGTATTTCTGTATGTATCATGTATTCTTGTATAAATCACGTATTCTTGTATGTATCATGTTTTCTTGTATAAATCACGTATTCTGTATGTATCATGTATTCTTGTATAAATCACGTATTCTTGTATGTATCATGTTTTCTTGTATAAATCACGTATTCTGTATGTATCTTGTTGTTAATGGGTTGCAAGGCCATTAACATGTGACACGACATAGGAAGTCACCAAACCATAGTCATTTTTCTGTAGTCGATTCACGACTGAGACACAAAAACACTGCTTGGTAAAAGAGTGGCCAACAGTGGGGCTGCCCGGAACCCGTTAGATCTAACCTTTTGTTCTGCGGTCTAAGTATGTACACGATTAATGGTGCTTATGGTACCCTATTCGTGACACGATTTCTCGTATCATTCCTCAATTCTTGTATCATTTCTCAATTCTTGTATCTCTTTGTATCAAGTATCAATTCTCATGTGTTTGTATACTCTTGTATTTGTATTTTCTCGTAATTTAGAAAACTAGAATTCGTGTGTAAACGCTTGTTTGAAAAACCGGTATAAAACATAAGCTTTTCGTAAACCATTTGTGTCAGATAAATCTTGCTTGTAAAATGGTTTATAAATATGTAATTCTTGTATGCTTTGCAAAAAGTGCATGTCTTTCCACCCCGAAAACATTTAGAAAAATGTAAAATCGTAAAAAGGTGGGGTTATGAACTCACCTGAATATTCCTGTGCATAGCTAGCTAATTACGACTTCGTGATGTCGTTTCCAAGACTTGACTGGCTAGCGCGCATTCTACAATATTCCTAACATGGAATATCTAATAAGTTTCGAATAATGCGGTAACTAATCTACGTGTTACCGAGCTCTACCGAATCGTTGATCGAACGATTTGACGGTAAATAGTTAACTTAATGAAAATGACTAAGTTAAACTGCCGCGAGAAGTCGTTTGTGTATATAGGAATATGCGTACGAAAGTAATATATAATAAACTTGTATTATATATATATATATTGCGTCTTGTATGCTATTTGTCAAAATATATGTATATGCCGTTTCGGCGTTCGTAATAAATATAAAATATTATATTTATTCTATAAGAACTTCATCGAATCGTTGAATAGATAGACTGTATCTATTTTGTAAAAGAATTCGTGTGTTTGAAATAAATATACATCTATATTTATTTTATAAAACAAGATCGTGTTGTTTGATACTTGAAATAAATATATAAGCTATATTTATTTTATAAAAGTTATACGAATTAACGACGTTCGAAATAAATATAACATTATATTTATTTGTAAAAGCGTTTGGAATTATCAAAGTTTGAAGTTTTATAAACTCGAATTCCATTAAGCGTCGTTTTTGAAATATAATACGTGTCGTGTTTAAGGGTTTTTCTCGAAAAACGGGCAGAGTTTCATCTGTTTTTAGACGCCCCCGACGACTAAAGTGTCGTTATTTTTATCAATCTCCAACAATATAATCAATATGTCAATGTTCATCGTATGTAAACAAACTTTCTATCAAATCGGTTCGAGCTCGTTTGTAACGTATAAAATTATGAAAATAATAAAATGCGCCGTAATAATCTTTACCGAATCCTCGCGTCGAATCGTCGAGCCGCTGACTGAGTTGACCGAGTCAAACTGAGTTGGACTCAGTCAAGCTGAGTCGAGTTGAACCGAGTCGAACCATACTGAGTTCATCCGAACACTGAGTTGACTCGGTTTGACCGAGTCAAACCGAGTTAAGCCAAACCAAATCTGACTTTTGCTTACTGAACTTGAATCTAGACCCGAACCGGAGCTCTGCTGCAACACCGTCACCGGCGAACCATCGCTGTAAATCAGACGGTAATCACCACCAGCATTATCAACATCACATCATCTTCCTCCAATCTTCAAGGAAAATACAAGAACTAAGCAAGGGGGGGGGGGGGGGGGGGGGGTCTTACCGTGAAATCCGACGGACCGAAACAAGAACCACTGGTTCGGGGTAGGGACCACCGGTCCGAGACACCTACTGCCGTTCACCACCACCATCGGTTCTTTCTATTTCTCTGTTTCCCACGCCGCTGCGCCGCCGCCGATGCACCACCCGTCGCCGGTCATCCTCCACCGCTCCTCACTCTCTCTCACCTCTCGGTCTTTCTCTCATCGTCTCTCTCTCTCTCTTCATTTCCGCTTGCAGCCACCGTATGCCACCACCATCGGTTGTTGGCAACCGATAATCAGAAGACAGAAGGGGGGGTGTCTTGCCCGTCGGGGAGAACCACCGTACGTCTCCACGTGCCGTCGTGAGCGGTGGAGTGGGTCGGCTCCTCTCTCTCTTTTTTCTCTGCGTCTGTGTAACCGAGGGGAGCGGGTTGGGGGGTGGATGTTGGTGGTGTTTGAAGGAGGTAACCGGTGCCAGAGATGGAACTCCGGTGGCCGGATTTCATAGAGAGAGAGGCAGAAAAGATGTGGGTTAGTGTGTGTGTTCTGTATTGAAATCGAGGGAGAGAGAGAGACTTTATTTTGTGTGTTTGTTTGAAGTGTGTATTGAGAGATGGAGAGAGGCCAGTATTAATAGAGTGAATAAGGGACATTGACTATCAAGTATCCAATTTACATTCAGGTCAATTGGTATGTCCATTGAAATAAGATCTCATGAAGAGATTTATGTGGATTTTATGAATCTTTCAAAGATTTTATAATATTTTGTATAGATTTGCAAGTATTTGATAGGATTTTCTAGATTTAGAGAGATCTTGTATAGATCTTCAAGTAACAGATCTAGTATAATATGCGTAGGTTTAGGCTTGTGGGTTTTGGGCTTGGGTCCAGGGCCTACAAGCCCAGCTCATGTGTAAGTGGCCCGTAGTTCCTACGAGACCCGATATCGCGACCCAAACTCCATGAGCATAAAATATTCGTAGAAAATCCGTGTTTGTCGGCGTCGTCAGTATTTCGTACGGTATCAGTCCATTGTCGCGTAATATTCAGCAGATTTTCTGTAAATCACCACACGCGCACTGTATAGCTGAACAAACGTTCCTGGGCACTCCAAGGGCCTAATTAAGTTAATCCGTGCTGTAAACACTATTTATTGTCGCGTTAATCGTTTGTTAATTACGTAATTAAGAGCCGTAAATTACCGGTTGTCACATGATTAACCATACCCTCCACCCTTTTTTTTAAAGGAAAACTTCATTAAACACAACTCGCAAAGTCCTCAAAGCAAGGACTTACGAGAGAACAAACGAAAATACATCAACCCAAAGGGCAAATACACCAAGTTTTCCAATCTATATCTTTCCATCTAGTCCTATTTCGTAACCAAAAATAAGCCGTAGATTTAATATACTCCACAATCTGAATAGGACTCCGCTTCTTGTCGTTGAAAATCCGGTCATTGCGCTCAATCCACAAAACCCACATAAAAGTGTAGACTATACCCCTTAAGATGTGCTTATTATCTTTGGACATAGACGTCGATTCCGGCACACGAATAAGATCCGTAACATCAAAAATAAAGGTATGATTCAAGCGGCACCACAGTTCGATTCGAAACCAGACCTCGTGGGAGAAAATACACCCTGTGAAAAGGTGCAAGGCTGTCTCCAAGTCACTATGACACAACGAACAAGCGGTATCGAGAATATTGACTCCACGTTTGATAAGCTCTACAACGGTAGGAATCCGATTAAGCAAAGCTCTCCAAACCAAAATTTTGCACTTGAGTGGCGTCCATCCCTTCCATTTAACCATCGACCTGCAAGTACCCGAAGTGTCATTTGACAGCAATCTTTTAGCCGAAGAAACCTTGAACAGCCCATCCTTCGTATCCTCCACCCTAAGTGACACTGTTTTATATTATTAATCACACAAATGCATTCATATGATCACTTTTACTTTCATCACTAATTTCATCACTTTTACTTTTTTACAACAAGATAAGTCAAAGACTAAACACATTAAAACTACATACACCAATTTCATCACTTTTTCTTTTTTACAGCCTTCACTCGTATTTTCTGGATATTTTTTTTATTAATTTTGCTAATAATACTAGATTAGATTCTTGAGGGTTTGAACCACGATAATTAATTTGTTGCTCTTTAGACACACATGAGGATCTGTGTTTTGGAATAATGTATGATATTTTCTTGAGTTTAAAATGTTGATTGATATGAAGCTTGATGACATGGAAATAGGGCTGTAAACGAGTCGAGTCGAGCCAGGGTGGGGTCGAGCTCAAGCTCGAAACTAATTCAGGCGGTTAAACTTAGCTTGAGCTTTACGTCGGAGTTAAACGAGCCAACGAGCCGAGCCATGGGCCGAGCCTAGAGGTGTACAAAAAAACTGATTACGCAACTGAAACCGAAAAATTAACCGAAACCGGTTGTTGGAAAAACCGGTTTTTTTGAAACCGGTTCGGTTACAAACCGGTTAGACCGGTTATAGATCGATTGTTGGGTTTGACTTAGATATCGGTTATAAAACCGGTTATACAAAAAACCGGTTTAAAAACTGATTAGGCCTAAAACCGGTTATAAAAACCGGTTAGAACCGGTTAACCGAAAATGTATACATAAAAACCGGTTATAAAAACCGGTTAAAACCGGTTATTGTCGCTGAAATGCAGAAAACGGTCATATGACCGTTGGGACTAGAAAAGAGCCGTTTTTTTTGTTTTTTTTTTTGTCAAAAATTCATCTCCAATTACTATAAAAGGGTGTTGGGTGTTTTGGTTCAATCACACCATTCTCTAATCTCCTAAATCTCATAAAAACGCTCACTTTTCTTATTCGATAATTGTGAAAAAAACATGGCAAGCTCTAGTGCTCATGATTCGGTCAATGTTGGCGAGTCTACAACCGACACGGTTGTTCGTGTTCTTCCAACGAAGCGCAACCCCGAAGTTTGGTCACATTTCGATTTGTGCGAGATGGCGAGCGGACCGAAAAAAGCGCGTTGTCATCATTGTAATGGTTTTTACGCCGTTGGGGCAAACACCACCTTGAAACAATTTGCATTGTTATGTTTCCGTTTGTTCGTAGACTTAATGATATTATGTTTTGACTTTTTACAATTTGCATTGTTATGTTTTTATAAAAAAAAACTGCTGTTTTTTTTTTTAAAACAGGCTAAAAAACAGCAAAACAGCAACAAAAACTGCATTCTGTGACATTTCCTGCAGACCGGTTTTTTTACCGGTTTTTTTAACCGGTTACAGTAAACCGGTTTTAAAAACAGTTAAAATAATCAGTTACGGAAACCGGTTATTATACAAACCGGTTATAAACCGGTTAGAACCGGTTGGTACCGGTTATGATTTGTCAGTTGTTGAAACCGGTTAAAACCGGTTACGGTTAAAAAAAAAAACCGGTTTTCAATTGCTCCAAAAAAACCGGTTCGGTTAAAAAACCGAAACCGGTTTCTTAAAAAAAACCGATTTGTACATCTCTAGCCGAGCCGAGCTTAGCTCGAGCTGGGCTTGGTTACAAAATGAGCCAGCTTGGTTCACGTCATCTCAAATTAAGTTTTTTAAGCTAGTTTTTCTCAAGCTTCTTTCGAGCGAGCTACGAGCCGCGAGCTTTATTAACAGCCCTACATGCAAAACATGTCTCTGCATATGGATTCTATACAGCAGAGAAAATTTAATAAAAAATATATAAGAAACTAGACAAAACATCTGAAAATAATTGCCATTAGAACCAAATCAATGTGATTGTTTGGCAGAAACATGTGAATATTTGATACTTAAAAGAGGCTTTTATGAAAAATATCTATATATCATTTCTTTCAACCAAATTTTTATCCAAACTTCATTTATCAATAGGATGTGACCAGGTTTTATGTATGTTTAATTAAGGGTCTCACTATTCTCACACCCCTAAAATCTTAGTTTCACACCTCTACATGTATACGACCCGTATAGAGTTATACGGGCCGTAAAACTGATTGTTGCACAAAAAAAATGTCAGGGAATTTTTTTTGTCCATGTATACGGGTAGTATAACATTATACGACCCCGTATAGAATGTTATACGACCCAAACCTCATATAATGTTATACGAGCCGTATAACATTATACGAGCCATATAACATTATACGGCCAAATATTTATCACGTTAAATTATTCTATACAGGCCGTATAACGTTATACGGACCGTATGCAGGGTGTGAAATTAAGATTTTAGGGTGTGGAATTATTAGTACGTGTATACAATTTCATGTTCAGCCTTCAGGGAGGTTCTTATTGGTACAAGGTGCAAATTAGTCAAAGTAAGTTTTTTTTTTTTTTTTTGTCAAAGTGGTCCATCGAGTCAACAATAGTCAACGGTGGAAGGGAGTCTTGGTTTTATTCGAATTTGTATTGTGCACAGTTCTTCGAATACTCGACCATTGCACTGGGCATGTTTTGGATGGGTAGTCAAGTTTTGGGATGAGCGGGCCAGAAATAAGACCGTACTGGCTCAGTGGTGCAAGTAGCCTGTTACTACCAAAACCATGAAACGAAGATTGAGGCATTCGGCTATGATACACAGGCTATACAATGGATTTCTACATCTTAGATTAAGTGTGTTTGAAGAATAGGCTCACCTAAAATCATAGATCACTTAAAAATTACTGCTGGACTACTGGAGTGGGTTATGTACTTGTGGATTGAACAGGCCCAAAGCCCATGGGATTATTGTCTTCTAACATGGGCCGATCTGATGGATAATTGTTAAATTGTTATGTTAGTGTAAGCCCATGCCTTCGAATTGGCTGGCGTATATATGTTATGTGGCCTTTTATAAGCCGGTGTTACTTATATTTGAGGTGTGAGATCATGCAATTGCATGGGCCGATTGCATCTTTTAAAGATGGACTTTACTACTTTAGTGTGTGTGTTTTTTTTTTTTTTAATTTGTAAATTTTTTATTGTTTTTGAGATTTCATAATGCAAATATGTGATTGGGCTTAGTTGTGCAGGCCGGGTTTATCCCATTTGCATAGGGCCCACGTATGTTGATCTCAAATTCACCCACGACGCACCAACGGCCTAGACATCTGAAATGTTTTATTTTTTTATTATTTTTTTTGTATGGAGGGTTGCAAATTTGAGAATACCTTTTGATTTCTTGTCTTCCATAAACACAAGAACGTAATTAGTATCACGACACGTAATAGTATTTTTCTTGACATCTTGACCCTATGTTTCTCTCAGCCAAAGCTAAAAAGGTTATTATTTCACTTAGATAATGATACTTATAAAGTTGGTTGATCAGGGGCGTTCCAATGTTTTTAGAGACCCTAAGCGAATTACGAAGTGGGGGCCCTAATTTCACCTATTAACTATCCTCCAATCCCGATGGACCCGTCGCCATGGGTGATTACGGTTACTTATTTCGTCTAGTGATAGCCGATTGCTTAAAAATTGAAAGAAGGTTGCGACGGGAAGTGAGAACGATGATTGCGGTTGTATCTTAGGGGCTTTAGGCCGCTGAATAATGATGATTAGGTCGATGGTTGTTGTGTTGTAATCGCTGGAAATTAATACAAAATGAGCTTTGAAACTGGGCCATTTTTTGCTAAACAATATTTACTTTGGGCTCCATCAATGAAAAACTAGTTTAGTTTTAAAATAAACGTATTTATTTGGGCCTAATACATATACTATATATAAAAACTTGGAGACCCTTATTTTTTGGTTGCCCTAGACCCGTGCCTAGGTTAGCTTGATAATTAATTTACTTTTACTATTGATTGGTCAAGACTCCACCTTTCTTTATTTTAAAATAAATTGGTCACCTCTCTCTCTCATACCTAGACAACAACGACAATTTCCAAATTTCTAAATTATAAACTAGAAACATGTCTTTGCTTTATATACTTGTAACATGTGAATTGGAAGCTTTTCAAAAAAGTTTTTGGGTATTTCTCACTTTCAATCCATTTGTTTTTATCTCTTATATTTTAACCCCTTTGGCTTTTTAAAATTTAACCCAAAGCTTTTCAACTTTTCAATCTAACCCCAATACTTTTTTATTTTTAACTTTGTTCTCCCCATACTTTTCATATTTCGCAAGTTCTCGTTTTACGTTTCGTTCTAAATTTTGCGAGTCAACACGGAGCAACATGCGTGTGGGTTCAACGTTTTTTTGCCTGTTTTTTCCCGTTTGATAGGCAAGTCGCAACGCGTCTATTTTTCTTCGTTTGACAAGTTCGTCGCAACGCGCGAATCCTAGATCGAATTTGTTATTCTTTTCTACATTTTACGTTTTTGTCTAATTGTTTCGCATTAACATGCCACAACGGGCGTGCGTGGTTCAACGATTTTACGTATATTTTTGTTTGGTGTTATGTTTTACTTTTTTTATTTAATTTATTTTTACAAGCTCTTTTGATGTTGGTGTTCGCTGGCAGTGGTTTGGCATTAGTGCTACTTGGCACAATTTTACGAACGTATTTAACCTATTAAGTTTGTTACTAATAATTTGTTTCGAGTTTACCGTTATAACTCATTTACTTAAGAAAAACAATTTTTTTTTCACGTGTATAATTTTACGTACGTACCAGTATAAATTTGATTTGCTCTATGTGTCGACATAAACTTTTTCTGGAAACGAGTCAGGTAAAATATAATACGTTTTCGTTTAAAAAAACATTTTGACATGCATATTTTTATATACGTTTTGATATATATTTGAGTCGGTGTATGTTTCCACGTAAACTTTTTTAGGAAACGAGTCAGGTGATGTTTTGTAAATTTTGTTTCGAACCGAGTGGAGTCAAATTGTGGTTTCTTTTTTCCATTTTTTCAAAAACTCTAATTCATCTTTTTTGATTATACATGTCAGCTTTTCCATTATACCCGTTACATTTTCTATGTATGACTCGGGTCAGATATAATACGTTATGATTGTACGGAATAAATTTGATTTACTTTATGTTTGATCCAATTGCATTGCTTATATAGGTTACATTGAGTTCAATCAGATACGTCAAAACGTGTGTATTCATATGGTTAACGCATCACATCACAAGTTCGTCGCAACGCGCGCGAGTGTTATATCTAGTTTCTATTCTTTTATAAAGAATGTGTAGTTGTGTATTTCACTAAATCAAACTGTTTTGCTATTATTCAAAAAGTATAAAGAATATTATTTTAAAGATTTTAGTTTTGATATCTTATTCATGTTGTATTCATATTCATTTTCTTTATTTTTATTACATATGTGTATTTATATACATTTATTTTATATTATTTTACTCAAAGTATATCTATACACTTACCATTTTTGTACATAATTAATTATTTAAAATGAAATAACCGTTGTATTATGAGTTAACATGCCGTAACACATGCATAGTTTAATGCCTTTAAGCTAGCTTTTTGTTTGATTTAAGGATGCCGTCATAACAAGGTTCCTAAATACTCGTTTGTAATAAAATCACTATTTGCTAAACAACGACTCCAATTACTCCAATTGTTATTTACCCTAATTTCTTCTTCACTTTTACAACATTTCATCGATCATCCATCCAACCCAACGATCCCTGATTTCTCCGATCGGTCGAATCTATGTTCATCAATTGAAATTATCGGTTTCATTTCAGTTGAACTTGTTTGTTCAGATTGTTTTAATTTTATTGCATATTGAAATTTGTAAAATTGCTCAAATTTGTCATCAGTGATTTTACTTTACTTTGTGTATAATGTAAAACTAGATTTAAGACCCGCCGCAATGCGGCGGGGATTCTTTAGTGATAACTAAGTCGATTTAGTGCGTGCACGTTATGTTGAACCTATCAAACAGGAAAAAATAGACGATGTAAAAACGTTCACCCACAAAATTTAGAATGAAACGTAAAAACGTTAAACCAAAGACGCACGTTGTGGTGTGTTAAGTCATAAAATTTAGAACGAATGATAAAGCTAAATATTTGCGGAAAATGAAAAATATAAAGGACCAAAGTTGAAAGTAAAAAAAGTTGTGAGGATAAATTGCAACAGATAAAAAGTTTTGTGTTAAAAGTAAAAAAACAAAAACAAATAGTTTTGGGTTAAAAGTAATTTATAAAATACTTTTGGGTGAAAAGTAAAAAAAATCATTTTTTTTAAAACCCCCCAAAGCCAATGTTACAACAACCATATGCATAACTATTTTTTCTTTGAAAAACCCCCAAAGCCAATATTACAACACATAAGTAAAAAAAATCAAAGTGGTTAAATCGCAAAAGATGAAAACTTTTGAATTAGAAGTGAAAAATCAAATTAATCAAAGGGGTTAAATTACCAAAGATTAAAACTTTAAACTTAAATTGTCAAAGATTAAAACTTTAGGGTTAAAAAGGAAACAAAGATTAAAATTTTAAACTTAAATTGCCAAAGATTAAAACTTAAGGGTAAATTGTCAAAGATTAAAACCTTAGGGTTTAAAAGGAAACAAAAATTAAAACTTTAAACTTAAATTGTCAAAAAATTAAAAGTTTAGGGTTAGAAAGGAAAATTTCCATTTTTTTTAAAGCCTCCCAAAGCTAAAGATACAAGATATATATGCACATATAAGTTGCTTCTTTATAAGGTTTTAATACGGCCCAACTTACAGTGTGATTTTACTTTACGTTTAGTAAGTAGGGTTTAGGATTTCAAAAACCTCGCTCGAAAAAAAAAACTCGTTCAAACCGAGCCGGTCTGGCTTAGTTTGAGAACGAGCCAGCTCGGTTCTGGCACGAATTATTTTTACTGTTGTGGTGATAATGAACTTTTAAAAAAAAAAATTTGGTTGAACTTGATTTGGACTAGTTATGTATTATGTTGAAAACCTAAGCCAAAATAATCTAAGCCGGGCTCCAGCTCAAATTTCTAGCTTGGTTTCAAATCTGAGCCGAGCAGAGCCAGCTCGGTTAAATTTGAGCTGAGCCCGACCTAGCCATGGCTTTGCTCGGTTCGGGTCTTGAACAGAACGAGGTCATAGTTTCTGGTTATTTTTGGTTAGTTCATGTATAATAATTTGATGTGAATACCAACCAGATTAGATTCATGAGGGTTTGAAGTCTATTCATGATAAAACATGTGTAATATAATGGAAATCATTCATCATCCCATAATATTCTCCCACCTTTTTTGACCATTTCCCCGACATTCCAGCCCATGTTTTATGGGTCTTTTATTGCATGTTTTAAGGAGCTTGTCTCTCTCCTTTCTATATTTTATTTTCTTTCTTGTAATATATATTTGCTTTTTTGTAATGCTCGATGTATCACATTTTCAATCAATACAAACATAATGTTCGGAGAATTATCTTGATACCAAAACTTAAATGGTATCAGAGCAGGTTACTATACTGCTCGACAAACAAAACCAAAACCATACTACCTTACTCTGATCAACGGCCATGGAAGACGATTGGATAGTTGATTCGGGTTGTACCGAATACATAACTTACCTAGCTGAATGGCTAGAAAACCTGAAGACATCCACTTGTGAACCTTCTGTTATGATTCCAAATGGTGATTCCACACCCGTCATGGGTAAAGGAAGTTGTCGTTTGCCAAATGGAAGAGAAATTAAAGGGGTGTTGCATGTTCCAGAATTTAAGTGTAATCTTGTCACACCCTGGCTTTGCGGGAGCGTGGGTTAATTGGTGTGACTTCTTAATACCATAGCAACAATCATAACAATGCTATATGATAAAAACATGTGATATTCATCCAATAATAAAGTTCAGAAAATCCCATTTTTAACAATCACAAAATAAGTTACAACCTTGACTTGATTTAAATGAGTTCATAAAAACTTATCAAAAGACTTTAAAACAATACTAAGTTTAGGGATATGTAACCCGTCCAGGAAGAGGTTACACCTTCTAAACCCTGGATGACTTCTTTATTCAAACGCAGCTTGAAAATATGTGCATACCGTGCCAGATCCGTTAGTTTCCTGAAATACATGTAGTTTGAAAAGTCAACATAAAGTTGAGCGAGTTCATGTGTAGTGAGTATGTAAAACCTTTGTAAGTAAAAATCCTGGTACGTAGCAAATAAGGAAAAAGAGATCACCAATGGTTTGCAAGGCCATTGATATGTGTGACGTGTAGTAGGAAGACTCAAACCTAGCAGATTTCGCGATGGGTACAAGGTCACCACCTGGTCCATTAAGCGGGCTCAGGGGTTGGGCTCGCTACACCCAGATAGATCTACCGCTCCTGTCCCTCGGTCCTACCCTGAGGATTAACGGCCTCAAGTTTCCGCCTACCCACTCACATGATCTAAGTAGTAACCCTCCTTACGCTAACCATACCATGTAAGAAGTATTCGTAATCATAGTAACATGTATTTCACCCCCGCAGTTTAGAAAACTGAAAACAGTTAAGAGAAAAGGGGGAGCATGAACTCACAGTGGTGCGTCTCTACCAAGTATATCTTCTGATCAAGCAGCTGTGCGACGACCTACACGTACTAACTCTATTAGACGGACGACCATGCCTTAGCTTCATGGTTTAAGTTTTTGGGAAATAGTTAGACAACTATTTCGTGTTTACATTTAGTAAATACTTGGTAATTATTTTCCTTCCCAAGGATGGGGGAGTTAATACATGTGCGTTTGTGAAATTCGAAATATATTACTAAGTCTCACTTAAAATATATTTTATTCCTAACTCCAAAATATAAGTATTTTTCTCAAAAATATTATATTTTTATCTCACATAATTTTCCCAAAATAATACCTTGAGAAAAATACGCGTTCATAAATATTTTCTTAAAATGCGTAAGTTACGTTTTAACGATCGAGTGGTAATAATAATGACCGGTGTAACTTATATATTTATCGTAGAGGCGTTCGTATTATTTTGGAGTCGTTAACACGGTAATATTATTTTTACCTTAAAAATAATCTTTGTATATTTCACAAAACAATCATAAACACATAACAAGTGACGTTATGAAAAATATATACTAAGTATTTATATTTACCAAGTTTTATTTTGTGAAATCCCACCTCCGATATTTTGTAAATAAAGTCGTGGCGAAATCTATACTTTGAAAACATGTCAAAATGTATTTCTAACACTTGTAGTGAAAATATTTCTAAGTGTTAGGTTTTTGAAAAAATTTCGCCAGAGTTTCCTCTGTAACTGGAGGTGGCTACGCTTTCAAGCGTATCATTTTCTTTTATAAATCACCCAACAATTTTCTCATTCAATCAAAACAACGTTCAAAGCAACAAACTAGTCAAAATACATACAAATCGCATAAATTACATGAACTTGTAGTTTATCCCGGAATATGAAGTAAATCCCATTATTTTTAATGGATCTTTATATAAATCAATCCGGTTTCGTAAAAACCTCATTTTTAAAGAAATTCCATCTTTACAACTTCTTGTAATATTTAACAAAACTCGTTCTTTGTCGAAACTTAGTGTTACACAAGTGTTCATACACTTGTGAGTTTAAAAATCATTCTTGTTCATGTAAGATCCGGTTTTAGAAAATATGATTTCTTTGACACTTGGTCCTTTGAAAATACCGCTTGTAGATCCGTAGATCTACTAGTTTTGAACACTATTCCGTAAGTAAAATCAATTTTACTCAAGTTCAAGTTTCGTGTGTGGTAGAGTTTCATCATTTAACCCTTGTTACACTTAAACAAGCTTTATGTCATGATCCATGATCATGACCAATCCGGGTTAAACGATGATCCGAGCTGCCACAACATAGATCGGGCCTAAATAACTACACAAATCAAATACTACAAGATTTGCACAACAATTTAGTTTTTAACCATTACTTTTAGCATTTTTAGTAGACTTTTAGGTATCATCTTGCATGTTTACGAGTTTTAACCGTTACATATCCTTTTAACCACTTTAAAAAAGTTCGAGAGTGTGATTATAGTAACTTACTACTAGCTCGAGGCTAGGGAAGATTCTAGACGCAAAATGAGTGGATAAAAGCAATAAGATGAGGTCCTCCGAGTTCCGAATGCACCAAGCTTCCTTGTAGGTGATCCTTAACACTTGTATGTCCTTAATCTAGCTTGATGGAAATTGAAAGATGGATGGATAATCATGGGGGTGTTCGGCCGAGAGTTAGTAAGAGAGGGAGAGAAAGATGTGTTGTGTGATGTGTGTTATGAAGTGATAAATGTGTTTAGCTAGGAACTTATAGGCAAAACAAATGATCATTAACCAATGGACCATATGTCTAATAGATATGGGACACACATGATTAGTTTAATCAAATAAAGGACATGGGTGTCCCTTGGGGACCGAATTCGTTGGATGGGGGGGGGGGGTCCTAGTTCAATTTCAACCATTTGGTTAAGATTTAGTTAGGTTAGTTAAGTTAAGTAGGAACTTAATCCGGTTACTAATGTGTTGTGCATTATAGCGGGTGTTAGGGTATTCAGGGACCCTAACTGGCTCAGAAAAAGATAAACAATGTTAATGGCAATATTTTTATGTTCCGGGTAAAGTCCGGTTGTTCGGTTGGATAGTGATCCGTTAAAGTGCTTACAAAGCTTTAAAGTGTCGTTATTACTATTTTTAGTGAAACAACTTATTCCCGACACTTTGGAAAGTGTCTGGTAATATTTTTCTCATGTTTTGGCACTTTATTAGTTAGCTAGATGCTGAATTTTCAATTAAAGTGCTGAGTTTTGTACTTAAGGTACGTTTTAGGCACATCCGGTCACTGTAACTTATTCCTAGAGACGCAGTTCTACAACCCTGTATCCCTACACTTACTACTAGTGTAGTAACTATCTCTGGCTCATACAGGCCTTAGAGGCAGTGTCTGCCTGATGCTGGCTTTAACAGCATGTTTGATAGGTTATCCGTTCTTAGTGCTACTGTGCTTTTGTGCATCAAGATTGTCACTAGAGTTCAGTAAGTAAATAATGGAGTGACAGCAATTAGAGTAAGATGCAAGTATGTACATGTATCAGTAATTCAAGTAGCAGTTTATTCACATTTTCAAGCAAGCATATTAATTAAGCAGTAATTAGATATTAATTAAATCGTACGGATACCTGATTTGGGGAGGGTTGTCACATTCTCCCCCCGTTAGAAAAATTTCGTCCTCGAAATTTGTACTACCTTAACCCCCTTATGGTTTCGTCACACATGTATGTATACGAATAATATTAAGGTAGATAATCTTTAATCCGAATTAAACCTTACTCACATTTGGTGAGTCCAAGAATATATATCAATCCGAATCCTAGGGTTAAAAGGTGTGTGCTCATAGCAGTTAATGTTAGAGGTACGAGACGTACTTGACGTATAGCCTAGTGTAACCCAACTAGCAGGGGGGTTCCACAAAGAGGAGCCTCGACTTAAGAAGACTTTCAGACGATCGATCGCAATATGCAATGAGTTTTCACGACACATAGCACCCGCTATATAATTTCAAAAATCCACAACTCAAATATAATAGTAAATTGATCTGTCAACTCCCGAGTAGACAAATGGTAAAGTTTGGTGTTTTGACATTCTTAAAATTCGAAAGTACGCTGAATGAAATACAGGCGAATCTGGTGTAACACGGTTCGTAGTTGCATCAGAAATGTTTAAAAGATAAGTCAACAATAGTTGAGGTAGTTTTGTGTGATACGAATGACCATGATTAGCACAAGCTACAGGTCTGTAATGACACCACAAGGTGTTGCAATGACATAATTCCATAATTGCGGTGATTGAACAAGTTCACCGTGTTTGTGATCAGATGAAAGTGTACTGAAACAGGCCTGAAGAATTGATTTACACAATATTATAAAGTTTTCAGTTGAACACGGAATCATCAAGGAGTCACTGTTTTGATTGAAGATGAAAAAGTATCAAGTACTGAAAGGCTTTTGATTGACAATGAAAGAATCATTATGAGGTACATGGGGCTTATGAAATGAATCTATGTACCATTGTTTTAACACCCAATTGTGTTGAGACTGATTTAATCGTGATAAGCAAACGGACTTAGAGCGAGTCAATAAACAATTAAATCCGGGTATGAGGTGCGTAATCAAATTAGCGCAAGCTTCAATTCTGTGAAAGTATCACCGCAAGGTGTCAAAGTCAATCAACGATTTAGTGGAGTCATAGATCAAACAAGTCTACTATGACTTGAAGCAAAAGGATCGGTGCCAAAGTATTAGAATATGATGCTCTCAATACATCATATGGCGTCTCAAATCAAACATGTGAATTGGATAAGTTCAAGCAATCGAACTTAGTTTCAACGTAACCAAACAATAATCATACATATCAACAAGGGAATCTTGGCATGATAGCAAACATGTAACTTGAAAGAAAGCGGTTTCAAGAAAATGTGTTGACTTGATAACAAAAGAGTCAACAATGACAAGGACGTAGGTCATTCGAATCATCAACCAGTATTTAGATTTAGCAGTGTAATATTTGAACTTTAATGAAACATTTATTCGAAATGAAACCGCATGCGTAGCAAAAGGTGCATGTGTGGCAAATAAGTTTCCAAGAAGATGAAGCAATGTGTATTTGCTATTTGGGAGAAATGACCAAGTATTCGAAACAACGTGTGTTCGCTCTCAGCGAAGGAGATCAACGTGATGCAACTACTTTTGGGGGGGGGGGAGTAGAAATGCAATATCTACTTGTTAGAAGTAAAAGTGAGAACTTCAACGGAAGCAAATTTAAGTACTTTCGGTTTCGTTAATTGCAGTGACAAGTTTGTCAAGTTAATGTCGTTTGATTGAGTTGACAGATGTGGTTCTTAAGTAAAACCCTTACGAGTTTGGTCCTGGGTTCCCACAGGTCCTAGACATAAATTTTCTAGATTCTCCAGATTTCGTATCCCGCGTAGATCTGGTTCGTACATTGTGTAGGAAGCGCCTTGTTGCCCATGTCTAAGAACAAGTCATTGTCCCACAATTTCACCCTGGTATACTTTCTTCCTGAATTCCGACACTCGATTATCGCCCAGTCGTGTAGTAGTAGTTAGGTCCTCACAGTCAGTTATGTAAGGAGTTCGTTAGTCCTCAGCAAAAACCACCGACTCTGGTTGACCAGCTCGTCCGACTCCCGGTCATTTGAAAGTTATCCGTCCTTTCTTTTGGTGAGCAGAACTGAGGTTATCCCAAAACAAAAGTTTTGGTCTGTTATCTTCCTTCTCTATCAACCACTGAGGTTGCACTGTCAATCCTTGCATTTTCGAAAGTGTAAGTCGCCCATGGTGCTTGGCTACAGGCGCGAGGCCTGGAATCAGATTGATGCAAAAATTTGACTTGTCGTCGAGGAGATTACTCTGGCAAGTCTTCGAGGAAGACTTCAGGGTATACTCCGATCACGGGGGTATCGTTAAGTTTTAGTTCCTCGGCTCCCTTGTCTCCGACATGAGCCAGGAAACAACACATCCTTCCCACAACATCTTTCGTGCCTTAAGTAATTCGTGATCGGTGGTGGCGTATTCCTGCTTCGTGAGTCACGATCATTCCTTCATTCGTCATCGAGGTGCGGATATCAACCTCCGCTCGATCGCTTGCCAACTAATACATCCAATTACCACGTTGAAGCTTCCCAACTCAACTGACAATAGATCTAGTGTAAACTTACACTCTTCGGGTTTTATCGTGCCGATTCCAGTTACTGTGTTGGCTTCCACTAGCTTCCCCTAAGCTAGTTCGAATGGGTACTGGAATAACTACTCACTCGCTATGTAAACCAATTATGCTCTCGTACACTAGAAGTGTGAATCGTAAGATTTGCAACAGTAATTGGCAATACAGATGCATAATATTGAGTAATATGGGACGTACCGATATCCATGCTTGGATCCCGGGCGTGTCTCCCTAGCTCTGGTGGGGAGCTTTCATCCTTGCGCCTGATTGTTTTTAGGGCAATATCTTCTGAAATGCTTTTTGCTTCCACAGTTTAAACAACCTTGAGTACGTTCCTGTTTATCGCTCATTCTACTTTGACAATTGCTATTGTCGTGGTCCTCTTCGTGATCCTCACTACCGTCTTGGCCCCCATTACTATGTTCAGTATTTTGCCAACAAGTTTCCTTGATATGTCCCACCTTGCCACAGTCACCACAATTTCCATATTTGCATCGCCCGACATGATAACGTAAACAATTGTCGCACTTAGGTAGGATACCCTTGTAATCTTTTCCCCTTTTAGCCTTCTTCTTGTTACTTACCTGAGTAACCATCTTGAAATTTGCGAGCTTCCTCTTGTTATCCCCAGATGCCTTTATAGCGGTCTCTTTTTTCTCCTCCGCAGTGGAAAACTCTCCTCGTCTAACTGCTTCTTCCGTGAGTGCTATGCTTATGTTGATAGCCTCGGTGATCGTTGAAGGTTTTGATGCTGTTACCAGGCTTAGAATCTGAGGTGCCAATCCCCTTATGAACTGTTCAATTCTCTTAAACTCTGGTGCCCCCAGGAGTAAGGCAACTTGTGATAATTCGTTAAATCTCTGCACATACTCCGCTATCTTTGGTCCTTCCATTTTCAAGTTCCACAGTTCTGTCTCCAATCTCTGGACTTCTGCCCTCGAGCAATATCTTTCACGCGTCAGATTCTTCAGTTCGTCCCACGTCATAGCATACGCAGCGGTCTCGCCCATTGTTCGGATTTGATGGTTCCACCATGACAGAGCCTCATCCACCAATAGTCTAGTTATATACTTGACTTGATGTTCGTGGTCACATTTGCTTAATCGTAAAACTGAATCTGTCTTTTCAACCCAGCGTACGAAGGCTAAGGCACCCCCGGTGCCGTCAAACTCTCGAGGTTTGTGGTCCAAGAACTGCTTGTAGGTGCAGCTGTTGGGGGGGTTATTTCCTGAGGTACCTCCGCTGCAATCGGAGCGATGGGCCTCGTACCGGGCGATGGCCTGCAAGAGGTGCTCTCGCATTTCCGCCTCTGTTGTAGGTAGAGGGTGATTGATATTGGTGTTTCCTTGTGTCGACATCTTCCTAGAAGAAGGTCGGTTAGGTCAGGTCTTGTGAAGGACGCGAGCACATTAGTCTCTATTCAACGAATAAGACCCCCTAGGTGTACTACATGTACGTATATACGCAGTCATTATACATTCAGTCACATATTAACTCATGTATTGCACATCTTGTAAATAGGAAAGTAGCAAGTAAGCATGTAGCATTATAGTTATCGCACAAATAGCTTAGCGACGGAGTTTTTCGTTAGTCATTAGTCATAAGTATTGCCGCGTGTTTAAAGATGATCGCCTTTTATTATCCTCCGGCCACAATCACAGTATCTTACAAGGCGCATCACAGCAGAAAGCACACAGGGTCACCCTACCCTTGTCCAGCAAGTATATTAGTGCATCAAAATTACATAGTCAGAAATGGTACTCAAGAGTCCCCGAAATCCTGGCTTATCCTTAGCGTCTTTTCCCAAGCGTAATGCAATCCGCATAATCCAGAAACCAGCTATACTGGTGACTGAGGTGGAGGAGTAGAGAAAAGTAAACGGTTAACATGCGTGAGTCCCTCCTCGAGCTTGTTTATACGTTGGTGTAATCATCTGCTCTGCCGCTCGACAGTAAAGAAATGAGCATCAGAATCCTGGGAATGATGTAATAGTAACGGTCAAGTGCGCAAAAGGGATCTTGAGGTACGTGGCGGATCAATGCATGCTGGCGAAAGACAGAGTGGAGGACGTGGTGTTTCACAGAAACTTTTTAGACAATATGCTGTCTTGTGATGTAGACGCTAAACTCCTGTTTTTGGTTATGTTATGTTTTGTATCTGAAGTTGCCGATCGTGGTGTCAGCTCAAGCTCCAACATTTTGCGGCTCATATCCTTAAACTGTAGCTGATGTTACAGGAGCAACTTATCCTGTGTGTGTTCTTCATAATGCGAGAAATGGTAAGGGTTTATAGTTAGCATAGTACGTTTACAGGGACCACCGAATCGGCTTATCAAGCGTTGTAAGGGTGAATGTAGCAAGCGGTGCGGCCTGGAGCATCTCTACGAGGCGCGGGTATATCCTGACAGGAAGTGTTAGGCATGATGGCGCAACGGGCGTCGATCCTCACAAGGGAAAACGAACCTCTTCACAAATGAGGGGGGGCCTGCCTGATGCAGGTAGTTATAAGGGGTGCAATGTCTGGCAGTCTAAAAAGAAACAGGATCGTGACCACGTAAAGGTGTAGGTTCAGCGGGCGCAACATCAACTGACCAAAATGGTGTAGTAGTTGGCTTGGGTGCAGGCTCCGGGCCATGTGACGATGTGGCGAGCATCAGTGGTGAGTGTGGGAACAAAAAGTGCATCCATAGGAAGTGAAACAGGGGCTGAAACAGGAGTCACAGGAAACTCGAAAGGTAACCATTGTCATCGACTATCCACCCACTTCGGGTGTGCGCGTATCGAGGATCAACTTGGGTTGCAAGAGGCGCATGATTGAACTGTACAGGCACAGGGTCAAGAAAAGGGGCAATAACAGGATCAGTAGGCATATCAGTAATGTGAGGGGCATCAACATGGGCATCAACAGCATGCTCATCCTCCAACAGTGGAGCAACAATAGGATGATCATCGATAGTTACATCATTAATCGAGGATCAGCAGCGGGTACGTCAGCATGAATAGGGTCATGCTCAAATACGGGGTCTGGAGCAACTACTGGCTCGGGGGCTACGGCAGGCTCGGGGTCATCGAACGCCATTTTAAATCAAATGCATGGTCAATGGGATCAACTGGGCCAACCGGGTCCTCCATAGGCTGATCCAGTGGTATAAACTCGATCTCCTGGTTAAATCCCGGGGAAAAGACAGGATCGGAATCCTCCTCAACATCGTGATCGAAAGCAAAGCTAGGGACAGGGGCTACATCGGATGCCCTATCAGGATCTGAACCGTGAGAAAAGTGCTGCGCACTCTGAGTGTGGGATGATACGGAGGCCACAGACTCGAAAGAGTCCAGGACGGGTGAGTGAGCAGGTGGCTCCTCAGCGGGAGCATCTGCGAGCAACAAAAGATCACCAGCAGCTAGAAGGGCCTCGCCCTGAACATCATCCTTTAGGGGCTCGTCATCAAACAGATCGACGTCGTCATCAGCGTCGGCGTCGAGAAGTATATCGTAAGCAGGATAAACGGCCAAAGGTATGGGGGCAGGGATTTCTACGAGTGGTATGTCCACGGCCAAAGGGCCATCAACGAGCTCGGCGGCAGCACCGGGTAGCGAGAAGAGCCGGAAATCATCCTCATCCGTGCTGGTGGTATCCGAAGTGTGCACCTCACTTTCTGTCATAATCTCATCGTTCGACACGATTGCTAAAGGATTCAAGGTGTCCGTCACTTCAGTATCTGAAGAGGAGGCCATGCCGTCTTGTAACACATGCACAAATAATCAATCACATAGTCAAATAAACACATTAGTCACCAATTAAGCATTCAAATAATTCTCCTAGTCCCACTAGCCTCCCAGTCTCCTAGACTGATATTCCTAGTCCCACTAGCCAAATTCTCCCAGCCTCTCAGACTGCTCTTCCTAGTATCACTAGCCAAATTCTCCCAGCCTCTCAGACTGCTTTTCCTAGTCTCACTAGCCAAATTCTCCCAGCCTCTCAGACTGCTCTTCCTAGTCTCACTAGCCATCTTCCTCGACCTCGTAGACCGAGCCTCGGCCTCTCAGACCGAGCCTCAGCCTCCCAGACTGAGCCTATAATTAACAAATAAAATGTGCTCAACATTTGTTTGTAAAAACGTTTTAGATCTGGACTTAAGTGGTATGCAGTGTAAAAATGTTTTCGTGAGAGCCCTGATGATCATAGTCTAGACTCGAGAAAGAATCCTAGTTCGCTATGATCGAGGCTCTAATATCAAGCCGTCACACCCTGGCTTTGCAGAAGCGTGGGTTAATTGGTGTGACTTCTTAATACCATAGCAACAATCATAACAATGCTATATGATAAAAACATGTGATATTCATCCAATAATAAAGTTCAGAAAATCCCATTTTTAACAATCACAAAATAAGTTACAACCTTGACTTGATTTAAATGAGTTCATAAAAACTTATCAAAAGACTTTAAAACAATACTAGGTTTAGGGATATGTAACCCGTCCAGGAAGAGGTTACACCTTCTAAACCCTGGATGACTTCTTTATTCAAACGCAGCTTGAAAATGTGTGCATACCGTGCCAGATCCGTTAGTTTCCTGAAATACATGTAGTTTGAAAAGTCAACATAAAGTTGAGCGAGTTCATGTGTAGTGAGTATGTAAAACCTTTGTAAGTAAAAATCCTGGTACGTAGCAAATAAGGAAAAAGAGATCACCAATGGTTTGCAAGGCCATTGATATGTGTGACGTGTAGTAGGAAGACTCAAACCTAGCAGATTTCGCGATGGGTACAAGGTCACCACCTGGTCCATTAAGCGGGCTCAGGGGTTGGGCTCGCTACACCCAGATAGATCTACCGCTCCTGTCCCTCGGTCCTACCCTGAGGATTATTGGCCTCAAGTTTCCGCCTACCCACTCACATGATCTAAGTAGTAACCCTCCTTACGCTAACCATACCATGTAAGAAGTATTCGTAATCATAGTAACATGTATTTCACCCCCGCAGTTTAGAAAACTGAAAACAGTTAAGAGAAAAGGGGGAGCATGAACTCACAGTGGTGCGTCTCTACCAAGTATATCTTCTGATCAAGCAGCTGAGCGACGACCTACACGTACTAACTCTATTAGACGGACGGCCGTGCCTTAGCTTCATGGTTTAAGTTTTTGGGAAATAGTTAGACAACTATTTCGTGTTTACATTTAGTAAATACTTGGTAATTATTTTCCTTCCCAAGGATGGGGGAGTTAATACATGTGCATTTGTGAAATTCGAAATATATTACTAAGTCTCACTTAAAATATATTTTATTCCTAACTCCAAAATATAAGTATTTTTCTCAAAAATATTATATTTTTATCTCACATAATTTTCCCAAAATAATACCTTGAGAAAAATACGCGTTCATAAATATTTTCTTAAAATGCGTAAGTTACGTTTTAACGATCGAGTGGTAATAATAATAACCGGTGTAACTTATATATTTATCGTAGAGGCGTTCGTATTATTTTGGAGTCGTTAACACGGTAATATTATTTTTACCTTAAAAATAATCTTTGTATATTTCACAAAACAATCATAAACACATAACAAGTGACGTTATGAAAAATATATACTAAGTATTTATATTTACCAAGTTTTATTTTGTGAAATCCCACCTCCGATATTTTGTAAATAAAGTCGTGGCGAAATCTATACTTTGAAAACATGTCAAAATGTATTTCTAACACTTGTAGTGAAAATATTTCTAAGTGTTAGGTTTTTGAAAAAATTTCGCCAGAGTTTCCTCTGTAACTGGAGGTGGCTACGCTTTTAAGCGTATCATTTTCTTTTATAAATCACCCAACAATTTTCTCATTCAATCAAAACAACGTTCAAAGCAACAAACTAGTCAAAATACATACAAATCGCATAAATTACATGAACTTGTAGTTTATCCCGGAATATGAAGTAAATCCCATTATTTTTAATGGATCTTTATATAAATCAATCCGGTTTCGTAAAAACCTCATTTTTAAAGAAATTCCATCTTTACAACTTCTTGTAATATTTAACAAAACTCGTTCTTTGTCGAAACTTAGTGTTACACAAGTGTTCATACACTTGTGAGTTTAAAAATCATTCTTGTTCATGTAAGATCCGGTTTTAGAAAATATGATTTCTTTGACACTTGGTCCTTTGAAAATACCGCTTGTAGATCCGTAGATCTACTAGTTTTGAACACTATTCCGTAAGTAAAATCAATTTTACACAAGTTCAAGTTTCGTGTGTGGTAGAGTTTCATCATTTAACCCTTGTTACACTTAAACAAGCTTTATGTCATGATCCATGATCATGACCAATCCGGGTTAAACGATGATCCGAGCTGCCACAACATAGATCGGGCCTAAATAACTACACAAATCAAATACTACAAGATTTACACAACAATTTAGTTTTTAACCATTACTTTTAGCATTTTTAGTAGACTTTTAGGTATCATCTTGCATGTTTACGAGTTTTAACCGTTACATATCCTTTTAGCCACTTTAAAATAGTTCGAGAGTGTGATTATAGTAACTTACTACTAGCTCGAGGCTAGGGAAGATTCTAGACGCAAAATGAGTGGATAAAAGCAATGTCCTCCGAGTTCCGAATGCACCAAGCTTCCTTGTAGGTGATCCTTAACACTTGTTGTCACACCCCGACTTTCCACGTGTCACCGGTGGGCCCGGTGGGGAGTATCGTGACGTAGTTGGCAACATAATAGTCAAACAACACAATATATAAATGCACAGCGGAAGCAAAGGATAAATATTATTACATTTCCGAATATAAAGTACTATCCCGTATTACAACGGAAAGTAAAGGATCCACAGGCAGATCTTAAAACATATCATTTGTTCAACAGACTTTAGACGCCTAGAACTTGCAAGGTTCCTTATTAACGCCCTGAGCTTCCAGCCAATTACGTTCAGTACCTGTCACTTAACCCTTTTGGAAAATACGTCAGTTTTCACTGGTAAATACACTCAACCGACTCATTTGAAAAGAGTTTAAGAAAATTGATTTGGATGCACGTGGCACAAAACATCTTTCATAATTTGATTAAAATGCACAGAGGCAAAATTAATCTTTTATACTTGGAACAATTATATTTATAACCTTGTATACAGATTTACATGTTCGTTATACGTTCAGGGCCCGATGTAGAAACCGAGTCAAGATTAACAGACACGCCACAAGTATAGGCCCACAAGAGAGTGAGATACCGTTATTACTTAGTAACTGTCATGTGTATGCCTACACCCCAGACCTAAGACGTGGCCATTTTATAATACAATGATGTCAAGGATATCCGGGACATGGTCATTAACCCCTAAAGGCTTTTATTTCAAACAATACAGATTAAACCGGGTTACCTCAATAATTTAATCACAATCCGATTAAACATTCAATACCCGACCAAGCGGTATCATTATACCGTATTCCAAGCCCGTATAGGGAAAATAAGTTAAGAGTATTTACCTGAGCTAGCTCCTGTCTTAATTAGCAAGAATCTAATAACTCAGCCGTATTCACTTAAGTAAGCGTAGGTACCATTTACCGAAATGCTCTAGTCTGGAATGATGGTATAAATAATCAATTAGAATGCTAATGGGTCTTTAATTTAGCTTAAGCTTAGACCGGTTAGTCTTAAGGGAATATACGGTTTGTACGCACAATTAAGCGAAGACCGGGATAGAATGTGATTTAAACCCGACATGTTCAGAGACTTGTCTTATATGGGTATTTCATACACATTCTGGATTTTGGGATAAAACCGTTAAGGTTTGACCCATTTCGGCTAATTTATGTAAACTTGTTACATAAACCGAACCGTACGCGTAATAAGCGTGACGGGTATTCATTAGAGCCATCTACAGGTTTCCTAAGTTAATTGTGCCTCAAATATGTTGTGACATCAGTAAGATGTCTTTCATTATGCCCGAAACGTATTTAGACACAAACTAGGCCCCGTAGGGGTAGTTTGGTCATTTAAAAAGGTTATAAAAGAGTTTAAATGTTTAACTGAGTTACAGGTCTGATGTAAACAGCAAACATACTTAATTTGATGAGTTATAACAGTAGGCTAAAGCGTATATGTGAAATTTATCATCTTTAACCAAACTATGCCCCGTAGGGGTATTTTGGTAATTTCACATAAGCCGAAAAGCTCAAAAACTAAGTCTGAGTTAATCAAACTTTGCTTACTGTTAAAATATCATAATTTGCCTCATATATCAGTAGGTATCAACCCGGGTATGTCCAATATGATTTTAAGACATACTATGCGTTAAAAACGCTAATTATGGCGATTAATGGCCATTTCCGGGTTCGATACTTAAATCTGATATTTTTATATTTCCAGAGGGCTTAAAATAATTTATTTATCATATGTAATCAGTAGCAAAAGGTTTGTAGTCAATTAGATATGTAAAACTCATTTTATGGCCCGTAAGGGCAAAACCGACATTTACCGAATTAAGCCTACGACTATGAGTTATGCTCAGCCTAAAATTGATTAAAAATCTTTAAAATTCCCAAAATAATATATTACATCAGTGGGTAAAAGATTTGATATGAAAAAGTAGGCTTAACTAGGCTATACGCTAATTACGCCGTTTTATTAACATAAAGCATTAGTTTTGCGATATTGAGCATAACTCTTAATCTATAAGTCAAACTGATGTCAAACTTTGCATACAGGTTTATATATCAGTATTTAAGGTTTCTACACTTTTACTTTTCCAAAAATCACGTTTTAAGTTAATAAGGGCAGAATGGTCAACATATGAGCAATTAACGGAATTATGCGTATTAATCGGATAACTAATGAACCGAGGTGTATAATCACAGAGGGTTATACAAGCATGTAACCTGGTCCAAATGAAGCTCTAAGGCATTTAAAAAACTTACCTAAACGGGTCACAACTGAAAGTCAAAGTGAAAGTCAAACTATGTGACTTTCGGTTCCGAACCGGGTCTAAACAGGAAATAGTCGGGTTGAACATGTTCGGACATGTTCTTATACTTATTACTAAGTTATAACAATGATTAAACAGGTTGTATATGTTCTAGATAGCTAATTATGCATAAATGACATTTCAAGAATCCTGTTGACTTTTTAAGTACATGTTTGACCCGACAATTGAACTAGTTAGAGTGGTGATCAGGGGAAACCCTTTTGGGGTTTTATTACCCACATAAATACCAACTTATAACTACTTTTAATTCGAGATATGATTGAGCCATTAATGACTAATCTCGAAGTCAAACCGTAATTACGACGATTTGACTTTTAGCTAAATAACTAAGCTAAACTCAATTTAGAAAGGATTAGAACACTTACTGAAGTCCTAAGCTTGATTAGGAAGGACTTGGGTCTGCTTTGAAGCTCCAGAAGGCTCCTCAATTGCAGAATGAAGGTGTGAAGAGAATGTTGAACACTTGTGGCCTTTTATAGTGGATTCAATCACCACAAGGTGTTGACAACAAGGTCTAGCACACACCACAACCTTCCCACATGTGTCCTAGATGCTTAGGGGTGTTTTTAGGGGCCAAGAGATGTGGAAAATCGATTGGAATCGGGCAGATTGCACTTCAGCAGGCAAAACCCATTTAATTCTGATCTGGGGACCCCTAGCGTGACGCTAGGCCTCCCTCGCGTCGCGCTAGGCCCTCCCTGATCAGCTTTTTGATTTCTTGCAATTTGATCCTTGGCTCTTCAAAATTTGATTAGGCACTTGATTTCTTGCATTTTAAACCCTCAATATTGATCTATAAGGGCTTTAAAACATATACCCACTTTGTTAGGTCCCCGGTTAACTTTGTTGTCACCCGAAAAGTCCTAACATCCAACGTTTACGCTTTAACCCTTCGCACACGAATTTGGTCATAACTTTCTCATACGTTAACGAAACTTTATGAAATTTTAATCGTGCATTCTAGTGAGCATAATTAACATTTACAAAGCTTCGGGTTTGTCAAAAGGTCACTCAGAGGTATATCTTTAAACATGTTGACACATTTAACCCCTGTAGTTTGAAATCTCTCACTTTTAGCTTCGTATGATCCATGATTTATTCGTTTGATGTTATAAACATCATGTAGGGTTATTATGAAGTATATTTATTCACAGTTGTCACTTAGAATATGTATATTCACGTACTTTCCATGTTTGTCAACTTTAGTCCTTTCATAACATTCTATCACACGTTCAAAATTTATGACACGTGTCAACACCTTATAGGACGTGAATTTTCGAGGTGTTACACTTGTATGTCCTTAATCTAGCTTGATGGAAATTGAAAGATGGATGGATGATCATGGGGGTGTTCGGCCGAGAGTTAGTAAGAGAGGGAGAGAAAGATGTGTTGTGTGATGTGTGTTATGAAGTGATAAATGTGTTTAGCTAGGAACTTATAGGCAAAACAAATGATCATTAACCAATGGACCATATGTCTAATAGATATGGGACACACATGATTAGTTTAATCAAATAAAGGACATGGGTATCCCTTGGGGACCGAATTCGTTGGATGGGGGGGGGGGTCCTAGTTCAATTTCAACCATTTGGTTAAGATTTAGTTAGGTTAGTTAAGTTAAGTAGGAACTTAATCCGGTTACTAATGTGTTGTGCATTATAGCGGGTGTTAGGGTATTCAGGGACCCTAACTGGCTCAGAAAAAGATAAACAATGTTAATGGCAATATTTTTATGTTCCGGGTAAAGTCTGGTTGTTCGGTTGGATAGTGATCCGTTAAAGTGCTTACAAAGCTTTAAAGTGTCGTTATTACTATTTTTAGTGACACAACTTATTCCCGACACTTTGGAAAGTGTCTGGTAATATTTTTCTCATGTTTTGGCACTTTATTAGTTAGCTAGATGCTGAATTTTCAATTAAAGTGCTGAGTTTTGTACTTAAAGTACGTTTTAGGCACATCCGGTCACTGTAACTTATTCCTAGAGACGCAGTTCTACAACCCTTGTATCCCTACACTTACTACTAGTGTAGTAACTATCTCTGGCTCATACAGGCCTTAGAGGCAGTGTCTGCCTGATGCTGGCTATAACAGCATGTTTGATAGGTTATCCGTTCTTAGTGCTACTGTGCTTTTGTGCATCAAGATTGTCACTAGAGTTCAGTAAGTAAATAATGGAGTGACAACAATTAGAGTAAGATGCAAGTATGTACATGTATCAGTAATTCAAGTAGCAGTTTATTCACATTTTCAAGCAAGCATATTAATTAAGCAGTAATTAGATATTAATTAAATCGTACGGATACCTGATTTGGGGAGGGTTGTCACAAATCTTCTATCGGTAAGTCGTTTAACAAAGGATCATCAATGTGCAGTAATTTTTCTTCCCGAATTTTGTTTCATGCAAGACTTGCGTTCGAGGAAAATAATTGGAATGGGTAAATGTGAACGTGGACTGTACCGGATGAAGATGATGGAAAATAAAAGAAAGGCTATGATGGCTTCGGTGGAGGTATGGCATAAGAGACCTGGTCACACTTCTAGTAGTAAGCTTTCTCATTTTGATTTTGTCAAGAATGCTTCCTTTAAAACTATTGATTGTGATTCATGTGCTAAGGCCAAGCACACCAGACTACCTTTTCCTGTAAGTTCAATCAAAAGCAAAGAATGTTTTGAATTGTTACATTGTGATATTTGGGGTAAATATAGAACTCCATCGCTTTCGGGGGCAAACTATTTTTTAACAGTCGTGGATGACTATAGTCGATCCGTTTGGGTTTTCCTACTAAAGCACAAATTTGAGGTAGATGATCATCTAATTTTTTTTCCACAAATTGGTCAAAACACAATTTGCAAAACTGATTAAAAGAATCCGTTGTGATAACGGGGGAGAATTTGTTTTAAACCAGATGCATAACTTTTATGCCGAACAAGGCATAATTCTTGAAACCACTTGCCCACACACACCACAACAAAATGGTGTTGTGGAACGCAAGCACAGACACTTGCTCGAAACTGCACGAGCCCTTAGATTTGAGGCGAATCTGCCAACAAAATTTTGGGGCGAGTGTGTCATGACAGCCGCCTACATAATCAACCGTCTACCATCGAAAACCATTGACAACAAAACCCCATTTGAAATTTTGTTTGAGCAAACACCTGAGTATGATCATATGAAGGTCTTTGGTTTCCTCGCTTATTTTCAAAATACCGACACAAAGGGAGACAAATTTGAATGGAGAGGGAAACCCGGTGTATTTCTGGGTTATCCACCAGGAACAAAAGGGTACAAAATATATGACATTACCCAAAACAAAATGGTGGTGTCAAGAGATGTGAAATTTGTTGAAGAAGTCTTCCCTTTCGGGAGCTCAGAACGTATTGACAAAGAGAGAAATAAGAGGCTTTTTGATTTTCCTCCTTGGTATTACAAGGAAACCGATGAAGCCAATCAAGAAGCCTTGGGCAAAACTACACATGTGAGTTGGCCTGAACTGTTGGACCCGGATAACACAAACCAAGTTGAAGGTACAAATGAAACAAATGAGAAGCCCAGATCCCACAAAGTAACCAAATGGTGGATGATCAGGTTGAAGACAATGATCAATCAAATCATCATAATGAAGACCAAATGGAAGATGAAACAAGCCATATAGGAGCGCAACCGATCAGACAGCAAAGTGTCAGAACTCAACCAAAACGACTTGGCGATTTCATTGTTGATCTCCCACCATCCATAGCACACAAGTTTGAGTTCAAGTACTTACCTTCTCGTACTTGATTCCCTCAAACCAGGGCTCTGATACCAACTTGTTACACCCTAATTCGTAAATGATAAAAGTCGCAGCGAAATTTCGTACCATAAAAATTATGTTCGTTACAAACACCTTGACGCACTTAAATTCATTTTTAAGGTAAATTCTTTTTCAATAAATACATTTATTATACTCATTTACAATAAGAAAACATAACCTAGATTCACTCAATTACGTACTCATCACTCCCGTAAAATCTATCTTGTGACTCAGTCTTTAATCGCTCCTCTTCAGAAAGATAATTTGGCTCAAACAACGTGTACTCAGCAAATACATACAAGACATTAATGCATTTTATAAATATAAACGATGATTAGCCTTGGATTATTTCCGTTCCATCATTCCTTTACATTAAACATTCCTTCTGAGTACCTCACCTCCGGTGAGTCTTCTACACTGTACCTAAACTTCATACATATCATCTCCATACATACATACGTACACACATGCATGCATACCTGCTTGCATACATACTCCCACACATACATGCCAGCCTACATACATACTTACATATATTTACGATCTCCTATAATCATTTTCATATGTTCACACATAATCAATTACGTACATGCCCACATATAAACCTAACTACGATAATACACACATATCTACGTACACCCATACCTACATCATCCCGCACACTCATGACGTTATACATATATACATACATACGTCCCTATTTGCAACATACCCAACTCATACTTGCCTACTTATATACACCTTCATATATCCGCGTGTACCTGTTCACACACTTATAATCTTACATACGTTCGCGCATACCTGCTTACATACACTTCTACATACGAGGATAGATGCATACAACATACATACTTGCCTACCTACATATATGCATACACGTATGCTCATAAAAACGTAAGTTAACTTGAAACACGTTTAAACGAGTTCCCAAGACAAAACAGAGCAAACGAATTATTTTCGCCAAACAGACACCCCGTCGCGTCGCGCGACGGCCCGTCGCGTGGCGCGACGCCCTGAAAAAGACAGAATGTTGTTGTTGCTGTGCCGCAGATTCCCAGCACAACCGAATTTCACGGAAACGGTCATAACTTCTTCGTTATTGGTCCGTTTTACCCGATTCTTTTTCCTACGTGTTCGTAATTTAATTCTCCATCTTATGGAGTTAAGATCCGACATCCGGATTAACAAAATTCCAGAATTTTAAGTCTTCGGCTTATTACCCTTTTTACCAAGAATTGACCCGTTCATAATTTTATCACATAACTTGTTTGTTTGACCTTAACTTCCTATGAATTGATAATTTCAAGGTCATTTGTCATAAAAGATTCATGCCCGGATACCTTACATCTTATTCCACCCGTTTGCGCTCAAAAGCTTATTTTGACCCGTTAAGGGTAATTGCGCATTTAAAACGTTTCTGACTTACAAAACCATACTCCTTACTTTCATACTTGACCAAAACATTACACTAATCGAATAACTTGTTTCTAAACTACTTTTAAGATCGTTTGCCCAAAATACCCATCAAGGGCATTTTGGTCAACTTTAATCCCATCATTTACGACGAAAGACTACAACACATATTTGACCTCAACCATCATGTTTAGTTAATTAAAACACCATATTACTTAATCAAACTAAGAAGTGATTACAGAAATCACTTACCTTATGCGTCCGTGCTCGTATCCGATTCCTTGCCTCTTCTTGACCCGTTAACACCTCATGCTTGAGCCCGTCTCGACGTGATTCCTATACTTTCATTTCATCGAAATCATGCTCTTATTAGCATACTCATTTGTACACGTTAACAATCATATCAATCGCATATTTCACACTTAACTTTCCTTAGTCATTTCTAACAAGCATAAAACATATAATCAACTTCATATCCTTTCCAACACATGTACTTCATCATGTAATCACAATTAACGCATATTAACATAACATGCCCAAACGGCTTCCTATAATCCTGCTTTTACAACAACGAGTTAAATCATGTTTCTTATACTTGTTGACTTTCAAAAGTCAACTATTAATCATATGTAACTATCGACTTATCAACATATACCCGTAACATCATAATCGACTATACGGACGACACTATATACATTTTATCATACACTTGATGTACGTACTACCTTTTAAGCATAACGTACAACTAATTCTTGCATAAATCTTCTAAACTCATACATAACCCATCAAAACCTACTACTAACCATCATGGATCATTCCCAAATAAACATCCAACATATCATCATCATATTTCTCCTAATTTATCTAACAAGAATTCATCATACCCACATAATACATCAACCTTTCAACAAGACTCGGACATGGGAGGTGATTCTAGTCATCATCTTCACCCTAACTAACGGGTTTCACCTCTAATCATCAAATTAACGCAAACCATACGTAACCCGTGTTCTATACGATGATTCTAACCCTTATACATGATCAATTTCATACTAACTCACGGATTTGAACATAACCCACTTCACACATGATCACCAATCTTAGATTTAAGACATACCTTATGATCCCCTCGTGAAGGTGATCATTAATCCGTGTTCCTTCTTGAATTTGAGCTTCGATTCACCCTTCAATTTGGTGATTTAGTTGAGTTAGGGTTTGGAGCTCTTGGAGCTCCTGAACATTCGTGAACACACACGAAGTGTGTGTTTGTGTGTGTTGAACTTTCATTTTAATAACTCAACTTCCATCTTGTTCCATTTAGCCCCTCGTGTTTGCCACTTGACATAACGTGCACTACTTCCATCTTTTAATACTTTTAACCATACCCTTAACTAGGTTAAATAGCCTAGTTATATATTTCATGACGTGTCATATAGGAACACACGACAATATTAACATTCGGATTTTGGGGCGTTACAAGTCTACCACCCTTAAATGAGGTTTCGTCCCCGAAACCTTTCTTACCTCTATTTAACACTAATTAATTCTTCTCTACGTCCATCAAGACTACCGCTAGCCCGTCACAACGACTATCTTCTTTCTTAAAGAACCCGTTCCGGAGTTCTTATTAGTGTCGCTTTCACTATTAACGCAAATTCCTAACAGCCTTTATAGCTAATGGTTCATTCATCATTCTAATACTCGTATATCATATGCATTATATACCTTTTTACTTACTTGAAACCATTCCAACATCCCATTACTAACATTCCCATTTGTTTATTTCAACATTCATAATGTTTTCATCGACTATACGATCTTGCATCGAAATTTGTATATACTCAGATATGTTTAACCTTAACTAATACATTATAGTAATGGGTAGCTATACATTCTCGATTTATAAACTATTCAAACAATTGACTTTTTCCAAACAAGTCCATACTTTCCTGAACATTCTTTCATATATCATTTTCATTTTCATTTTCATTTCCTTGATCTGTCAATAACGGGTCAATACACATACTCTTCCAACCTTTAATATGATCCGTTCTTAATGGATCTAATATCTCCATCTCATCTCTTAAAAATTACATTCTCTACATACTCTGTATAACATTTAACTTTTGTTTTGTTACCACCACAAAACTACTATTTCATAGTCACACCTACGTGCTTAACTCTAACGTTAACCTTATTCTACGTTTTCTACAATTACTTGTTCCTTGCATACCTTTACGTTACCTTTAAATCATTTCGTTCATTCCATATTACTATTGCTTTCACTTCATGCATTACTTAACTTACATATATAAATGTGTCATACTAGTTCATATCTATCCCACATGAGTTAAACATTTTACTAACCTCTTTTTCATTTCTCAAACCAACGACCCGCAACCCAGATCGACCATCTTCTCCTCGAGTACTAGCCGTACAGGCCAGGTTTCATTCATCCGTGTAATGAGCTTCCGCTCATGCACATCCTTTCACCAATACGATTGGTTTCATCACATCAATAGTTCTACATTATCATCAACATCATCGGCGGTTAGCATATGTCATTTAAACATTCATTACACTAGGTGATTACCCACCCATAACTCTTCTACAATTTCCTACGTACCTACTATAACGTACCACACATTCTATCTCTTACATGCAATCCTTTCATTCTATTAATCATTTCACCAACTGAAGTACACGCTCGTACTTCCTTCCATTCCTGCTTACTTGCAAAGACCTTATTACATCGTTCCAATATTTCTTGCCAAGCTTACCATTCCCGCCCATACTCAAGTTATTATCCGGGTCACCGCCCATCATCATTCTGACTTCTAAGAGTCAATTACTAACACCACTAACACGTAACTTATACAAAACTTCGTCTATTATACTATCACCTTTTAATTTATACTTATTTCTATGACCCGTTCGACTCAATCATGGTCAAACTGTCGACATCTTCTTATGCGGATTAATTTCATCTTTTTATATTTTTAAATCCGTCTCACGGATTTAGACGCATCATTCATGCTTTTTCATTCATTGAATCCGCCTTACGGATTCAAACATTACATTCATGCCTTTCATTACTTCTGTGTTTTGAATCCTTCTTGCGGATTCAAACATATTATCCATGCCTTTCATCTTTGAATCCGTCTCACGGATTCAAACATATCATCCATGCCTTTCATCTTTGAATCCGTCTCACGGATTCAAACATATCATCCATGCCTTCATCTTTGAACCCGTCTCACGGATTCAAACGTTGCATTCATACCTTTCATTCCCTGAATCCATCTCCCGGATTCAACATAATATTCATATCTTGTTGATCCGCACTTAATCACGGATTCAACATTCTTCATTCTTATCAGGCATATTTTTCATTCTTAGATAGTACTCTCAATTTCCCGAGAGTCTTACTTCCCATTTCACCCACACGCCCGCCCGCTACCCAACTCTACCGGACATACCTGTAACAATTATCATGATCTCACGAACGTCATACGTTTCTCGTGTACTGGCCAGGTACACAATCCACATAGTAGTTTCGTGCCTTCATGTAATTGTCACCTTATGTCCGTAGACTTAGGTTTCGGCGCGTGTATCACTTTCAGTACTTCATTACTATACTATCATTATCCTTCATTTAACATGTTCCTTCTCTTAATGAATTTTACTGTTACATATTCCCACATATCGAATTTACGTACCTGGATTCAAATTTGACTTATTACCTCTTTGCCTGCCTTAGTATTCATCCTAGACTGCATTTACTGATCATCCTTTTCAAACACTTATGCTTACCTCGCACATACAAAACCGTCAGTTTCTTTATACGTATACATAAGTACATACTTACATTAGCTTTTACCTTTGGATCTTGATCGAGTCTTAGATTGTACGGGTTTCTTATCTCCAGAGCACACAAGTTTGAGTTCAAGTACTTACCTTCTCGTACTTGATTCCCTCAAACCAGGGCTCTGATACCAACTTGTTACACCCTAATTAGTAAATGACAAAAGTCGCAGCGGAATTTCGTACCATAAAAATTACGTTCGTTACAAACACCTTGAAGCACTTAAATTCATTTTTAAGGTAAATTCTTTTTCAATAAATACATTTATTATACTCATTTACAATAAGAAAACATAACCTAGCTTCACTCAATTACGTACTCATCACTCCCGTACAATCTATCTTGTGACTCAGTCTTTAATCGCTCCTCTTCAGAAAGATAATCTGGCTCAAACAACGTGTACTCAGCAAATACATACAAGACATTAATGCATTTTATAAATATAAACGATGATTAGCCTTGGATTATTTCCGTTCCATCATTCCTTTACATTAAACATTCCTTCTGAGTACCTCACCTCCGGTGAGTCTTCTACACTGTACCTAAACTTCATACATATCATCTCCATACATACATACGTACACACATGCATGCATACCTGCTTGCATACATACTCCCACACATACATGCCAGCCTACATACATACTTACATATATTTACGATCTCCTATAAACATTTTCATATGTTCACACATAATCAATTACGTACATGCCCACATATAAACCTAACTACGATAATACACACATATCTACGTACACCCATACCTACATCATCCCGCACACTCATGACGTTATACATATATACATACATACGTCCCTATTTGCAACATACTCAACTCATACTTGCCTACTTATATACACCTTCATATATCCGCGTGTACCTGTTCACACACTTATAATCTTACATACGTTCGCGCATACCTGCTTACATACACTTCTACATACGAGGATAGATGCATACAACATACATACTTGCCTACCTACATATATGCATACACGTATGCTCATAAAAACGTAAGTTAACTTGAAACACGTTTAAACGAGTTCCCAAGACAAAACAGAGCAAACGAACGATTTTCGCCAAATAGACACCCCGTCGCGTCGCGCGACGGCCCGTCGCGTCGCGCGACGCCCTGAAAAAGACAGAATGTTGTTGTTGCTGTGCTGCAGATTCCCAGCACAACCGAATTTCACGGAAACGGTCATAACTTCTTCGTTATTGGTCCGTTTTACCCGATTCTTTTTCCTACGTGTCCGTAATTTAATTCTCCATCTTATGGAGTTAAGATCCGACATCCGGATTAACAAAATTCCAGACTTTTAAGTCTTCGGCTTATTACCCTTTTTACCAAGAATTGACCCGTTCATAATTTTATCACATAACTTGTTTGTTTGACCTTAACTTCCTATGAATTGATAATTTCAAGGTCATTTGTCATAAAAGATTCATGCCCGGATACCTTACATCTTATTCCACCCGTTTGCGCTCAAAAGCTTATTTTGACCCGTTAAGGGTAATTGCGCATTTAAAACGTTTCTGACTTACAAAACCATACTCCTTACTTTCATACTTGACCAAAACATTACACTAATCGAATAACTTGTTTCTAAACTACTTTTAAGATCGTTTGCCCAAAATACCCATCAAGGGCATTTTGGTCAACTTTAATCCCTTCATTTACGACGAAAGACTACAAAACATATTTGACCTCAACCATCATGTTTAGTTAATTAAAACACCATATTACTTAATCAAACTAAGAAGTGATTACAGAAATCACTTACCTTATGCGTCCGTGCTCGTATCCGATTCCTTGCCTCTTCTTGACCCGTTAACACCTCATGCTTGAGCCCGTCTCGACGTGATTCCTATACTTTCATTTCATCGAAATCATGCTCTTATTAGCATACTCATTTGTACACGTTAACAATCATATCAATCGCATATTTCACACTTAACTTTCCTTAGTCATTTCTAACAAGCATAAAACATATAATCAACTTCATATCCTTTCCAACACATGTACTTCATCATGTAATCACAATTAACGCATATTAACATAACATGCCCAAACGACTTCCTATAATCCTGCTTTTACAACAACGAGTTAAATCATGTTTCTTATACTTGTTGACTTTCAAAAGTCAACTATTAATCATATGTAACTATCGACTTATCAACATATACCCGTAACATCATAATCGACTATACGGACGACACTATATACATTTTATCATACACTTGATGTACGTACTACCTTTTAAGCATAACGTACAACTAATTCATGCATAAATCTTCTAAACTCATACATAACCCATCAAAACCTACTACTAACCATCATAGATCATTCCCAAATAAACATCCAACATATCATCATCATATTTCTCCTAATTTATCTAACAAGAATTCATCATACCCACATAATACATCAACCTTTCAACAAGACTCGGACATGGGAGGTGATTCTAGTCATCATCTTCACCCTAACTAACGGGTTTCACCTCTAATCATCAAATTAACGCAAACCATACGTAACCCGTGTTCTATACGATGATTCTAACCCTTATACATGATCAATTTCATACTAACTCACGGATTTGAACATAACCCACTTCACACATGATCACCAATCTTAGATTTAAGACATACCTTATGATCCCCTCGTGAAGGTGATCATTAATCCGTGTTCCTTCTTGAATTTGAGCTTCGATTCACCCTTCAATTTGGTGATTTAGTTGAGTTAGGGTTTGGAGCTCTTGGAGCTCCTGAACATTCGTGAACACACACGAAGTGTGTGTTTGTGTGTGTTGAACTTTCATTTTAATAACTCAACTTCCATCTTGTTCCATTTAGCCCCTCGTGTTTGCCACTTGACATAACGTGCACTACTTCCGTCTTTTAATACTTTTAACCATACCCTTAACTAGGTTAAATAGCCTAGTTATATATTTCATGACGTGTCATATAGGAACACACGATAATATTAACATTTGGATTTTGGGGCGTTACAGATCACAAAGCCTTCTTGACGGCCATCCACTCTAATGATGAGCCAAAGTCTTTTAACCAAGCAGCACAGAACAAAGACTGGAGAGATGCAATGGAAAAGGAGATAAAGGCATTAGAAGAAAATGGAACATGGACTCTTGAAGAGTTGCCTGCCGGAAAGCGAGCTATAGATTCAAAATGGGTCTATAAAGTTAAGTACAAACCTAATGGGGAAATTGAAAGGTACAAGGCCAGACTTGTGGCAAGAGGGTTCACACAAATGGAAGGGGTTGACTTCCATGATACATTCGCACCAGTTGATAAGCTAGTCACAGTTCGTACTCTTCTTGCTGTGGCAGTGAAGAAAAATTGGCTCATTCACCAACTAGACGTCAACAATGCTTTTTTTGCATGGGGACCTCGAGGAAGAAGTCTACATGAAAATCCCACAGGGTTTTGATAAAGGGAAAGAAAAAAGGGTCCGCAGACTTAGGAAGTCTTTGTATGGTCTAAAACAAGCCTCGCGAAATTGGTACCAAAAGTTTACTTCGGCTCTCTTAACACTTGGTTTCAAACAGTCAAAGGCGGATTACTCACTTTTCATTTGCAAGAAAGAGAAGTCGTTTGTAGCAGCCCTAATATATGTCGATGATGTCATCATCGTTGGAGATGATCTAGCAAAAATAAATGAAACAAAAACTTATCTCGACAAAAGGTTTAGCATTAAAGACCTTGGAAACTTAAAATACTTCTTAGGAATTGAGGTGGCTCGGACGAAGGAAGGGCTTGTTCTTAGTCAACGGAAGTACACTCTAGACATTTTAAAGGATTGTGGAGTCCTTGGAACTCGCCCAAGCACTTTTCCGATGGAGCAAAACTTGAAGATTGGAAAGAATGAAGAAGAATCAAGGGTGGATGCTAACCAGTATAGACGACTTGTTGGAAGGTTGCTATACTTGCAGGCTACAAGGCCTGACATAGCTTACTCTGTGAATGTTTTAAGTCAATTCGTTTCAGACCCGAGACAAAGCCACATGGATGCAGCCACAAGAATTCTAAGATATTTAAAAACTACTCCAGGACAAGGGATCTTGTTACCAAAGGAAGGTGGTTTTGAACTCATGGCATATAGTGATTCAGACTGGCTTGGATGTCCCGATTCAAGAAGATCAAGAACAGGTTACGTGCTTCTTCTTGGAGGGGCACCCGTCTCCTGTAAATCCAAAAAGCAATCCGTAGTTTCCAGCTCCTCGGCTGAAGCAGAATACCGTGCCATGGCAACAACGGTAAGTGAAGTTGTGTGGATGCGGTGGCTATTAAGTGAGCTAGACGCACACCAAAATCACCCGACACCTCTGTTTTGTGACAACCAATCCGCTAGACACATCGCTAATAATCCAGTCTATCATGAACGTACGAAACACGTAGAGATGGATTGTTTCTTTGTCCGGGAACGGGTGGAATCAAAAGAGATTCAGATGAGAGGCATTGACACTAAAATGCAAATTGCTGACTTGTTCACCAAAGCTTTGGGCTCGCAACAACTGATGTTCTTACTTGGCAAGTTAGGCGTTCGGGATCTTCACGCGCCAACTTGAGGGGGAGTAATGGAAATCACTCATCATCCCATAATATTCTCCCATCTGTTTTGACCATTTCCCCGACATTCCAGCCCATGTTTAATGGGTCTTTTATTGCATGTTTTAAGGAGCTTGTCTCTCTCCTTTCTATATTTTATTTTCTTTCTTGTAATATATATTTGCTTTTTTGTAATGCTCGATGTATCACATTTTCAATCAATACAAACATAATGTTCGGAGAATTATCTTGATACCAAAACTTAAATAATATTATTTCTTGAGTTTAGAATGTTGGTTAATAGGTCTGTGCATATGGACTCTGTAGAGCAGAAAAAAGCTGATGAGAAGCTCATAAGGCTTGTTGAGGAGCAACTGGTAAGCTGATGAGAAGCTATTAAGGCTGTTTTACCAATATATTATTTGTTGGGGTATACGCACGCGGAAGCAACACACACTCATGAACAATCAACTGCAGAAATAGAAAATAAACGACACAAGGATTTACGTGGTTCGGTCGCCAACTGCAACCTACGTCCACGGGGCAACTAAGGTATTTCTTTCATTCCGTTGCACACAGATTACAATACAGATGGATCTCTTATATAGAGATTAAACAGAGTTTTGTCAAACAAAAAATGGCTGCTGCCTACTTCTTTTGACAGGCCGCAAAACATGGCTGCTGTCAAACATAGCTGCTGCCGACACCATTTTTCTGCAGCTATTTTGACTAACCACAAGAGTGGCTTCACACTCAACAATCTCCCACTTGAAGCCACGGAACAATCTTCACCTGTGTTTCAACTGTGCATCTGTATTTCTGTAAGAATCTTTAGTACCTTCCTAGTTACCCCGCCTTCATGATTCCTGAAGGCCAGCTGAAGCTCCCCCGAACTCCAACCCAACAGTCTTACCAGACCCAGCCGTGACTGAAACCGCCACTGACTCATTCTCTATCTCAACCGGCTTGCACACTCCACCGGATCTAGAGATACACCGAGAATCAAAACCACTCTCCAAATTCAGCAAGTGTTTCCCAGGAGAGATTTTATCAATCGGAATACCAGTCTTCAAAACCCAACGGAGTTTTCTGACTTTACCCGGAACACGTCCCATGCTCCCACTGTCACTAAACTCCGGATCTAGTTTAAACCTCCGATCCCGTTCAGCTTGAATCACCTTGGCACCAGGCTTCGCCCTTGCAATACGAACCCTCTTTTTCCCCTTAGATTCAGCGAACCAAACTTTGTATTGCTTAACCGGGATGGTCACTCCCTCAGCAGATACCTTAGCCATATACAATGATCCTCGCTTCTTTCCACGTGCAATAACCAGATTCCCGTTAATCACCTTCCATTTACCCAATGGAGTAACCAGATTAACATCTCCCATGCCCGTAACACAAAGAATTTGATCATTAGCTAATCGTATCTTCCCAAAGTTACCTTCTTTCAGATTCACCATCGTTTCCCCGCTGTGCATGGCGTGAAACGAAGCACCAGAATCCATGACCCAAGAGTCTTCACTGCCTTCCACTGAGTCCCAATGCATCAAACCCAGACGCATTCTCAGAAGCATAATTCAAATATTCATGACATCGACTCCAAAAGATGTCTGAACCTCCATGCAGCCCACAAGTCAACTATGCCCAGCTCCCACTGTAACTGTTATCCCAACCCATGCCAAATGACACTCCATGAGCCGAACCTTTACTCGTACTATTCCTGTGAAAAACCTTCACCCAGTACCAGTACAAAGATCCACTCAAATGTCAAACAGCTGATCACCACCGAACAAGGAATACCATCCACAATTCCAGACCAGCTAACCGGCAATTGGTTATAACTACAATAGAGCTTCCAACAAGCAATAGTTCCATGACTTGCCATTGACTTTCTTTTCACTTGTGTCAACATCAACAACCCTGTTGATTCCATTTTCTCCATGTTCTCACCCATCGACCAGTACCACATCCAAGTTCCCATGACAACCCAATCAACCGAAACCCGAAACCGTCACAAACCTCGGATCCACAAATTTTTGGTTCATAATAAATGTCAAAACATGAACTTGAAACACAAACCATATTTAGCCCGCAACCCAAACTCGACCAACGGCTGAATATCCCAGCGGCTCCAATCGAATTAAAAACGGCTAAATAATATTTTAATTTGGTACAAACCTCGATCACCTCGCCCGAAAAAAAAAAAAAAAATCTGATGATCTCCAAGAGTTTACCCGGCTCCAGTCGACCAAAAAATTAATCAACAACCATAAACTCTAAATCACCAACTGATCACCTTGTCCCACAACAAAATAACCTCATTATTTTTCATTGTTGTTGGACAAAAAAATTCATTCGATGGGAGCCACCCTCACAAAGAAAAACAAAAAAACTTTTCTTTTTCCTGTTCCTTCACGTGGCTTCTTCACACCACTCACAAAAGATTATTTTGCTTTTTAAAAGCTCTTGCAAACTTTGTCAAAAGACGACCCTTTTTTTATTAAACAAAGCAATATAATTTGCTTTCTATTTTCCTTTTCTGGTGTTGATATCACAGAAACCGAATAACACGCTTTTATGGTTTCTTCTCTCAGCAACACCAAACAGACTTCTGCCTTCGATGGTGTGAACACCCAAAAAAAACTTTCCATTTTCTTCTTTCAAACACAAGATATCCACAGAACCAGCGATTCACAGGTCTCCGGCGATTCCAGTCGGCTTCAAACTACCGACAAACCAACCTAATCGCGATCTCAGGTATTCTGTCTTTCTTTCGAATCGTGTTCTTCGTGTGTAACCGAGCCGTAGCTCTGATACCAGTTGTTGGGTTATACGCACGCGGAAGCAACACACACTCACGAACAATCAACTGCAGAAATAGAAAATAAACGACACAAGGATTTACGTGGTTCGGTCGCCAACTGCAACCTACGTCCACGGGGCAACTAAGGTATTTCTTTCATCCCGTTGCACACATATTACAATACAGATGGATCTCTTATATAGAGATTAAACAGAATTTTGTCAAACAAAAAATGGCTGCTGCCTACTTCTTTTGACAGGCCGCAAAACATGGCTGCTGTCAAACATAGCTGCTGCCGACACCATTTTTCTACAGCTATTTTGACTAACCACAAGAGTGGCTTCACACTCAACATTATTATTCTGATTGACATTTATGTTTTTTTTAACTTATGCTTACTGGATCTTGAATCACAGAAAGAGGAGCAGGCTTTGAAGAAAATGCACGACTTAGAGAGACAGACAGATGCCAAACAGCAACTAGAGACGGAAATTGAGGAACTAAAAGGAAACTGGTCGTGATGAAACATTTGGACAATGAAGATGATACTGTGCTTCAAAGGCACATTAATACGAGTGACATGCATAACAAGTTTCTGCGTATGGAGCAGAGAAAAGCTCGTGCACGCCTCTTATGGATTGCTGCAGAGCAAACGGTAAGAAGGGTTTATATGTCTCTCTCTAACCTTGTTTCAACGAGCACATCAAGTTAACCCGTTTGATGAGAATCGGTTTACATTCATCATTCAACCCGCCCACTTTGCTATCTCTAGTCTTGATACTTTTTATTTACAATAATGATTTGCTAATAATGTTGACCTGTTCTTGAATCACAGAGAGAGAAGGAGAAGCTTTCGAAGAAGTTACTTTTGTTAAATAGAAAGCTAGATGCGAAACTGAAACTAGAGAAGGAAATTGATGGGTTAAATGTGAAACTGCAGGTGGTGAAACTTTTGGGTAATGAAGATGATACCGCACTTCAAGGCCAGATAAAAAATATGAATGATGAGCTGGAAGCAAAGATGAAGGAAATGGAAGTCATGAATCAAACTCGTGCTTAGCGTTTATTAAGGTATTGCTTTCTAATGTCCGACAAATTTCCAAGGTTTTGTGTTTTTTTACCATGCCAATTAGAGGAAGCAAGTTCGATCTATATACTTATGAATGCGTGGGTTGATTTGGGTTTAACTGGAAAAGCTTAACAAAATGGGTAATGGGTCAAACGAGTCTATAGTGTTAAGGGATACAACCACCTACATTTTTTATTCAAAGATTTAGCTTACTTTTTTTTCCAAATCATCATTAACATGTTTAATTATAAACTAAAATATTTTGAAAATTGAAACTCCCTTGTGTTTGTTGGACAACACAAACTAGCTTTGCTAGTATAAAAAGATATTCATTTTAATCTTTTACCCAACACAGTCCTCATACATTTTGCCACCTTTAATGCAGACCATGCATTAAGTCATTTCATCAGAATAATAACATGACATTAAAAATAAATCTATCTAGGACGTTATAAATGTATGACAACTTTTCCCTTGCTTAAGCCGTTCTACATACATGTTATCTAATAAATACAACCTGAATTGACTCGTATTCTTTTAAATGGGTTCATTATGAGATCTTTAATCTTTGATACAGATAGCTGAGTTGGCGGTTATACGCGTTGGCAATCATGAAGTAATACATCATCCTTTACCTTCTGAACTTGTTTTTGTACCTGTGTAGTAAGTAGACTATCATGGTCACTTGTCTAATATGCCCCTTGCTACTACTAGCATTAGGGCTTGCTAAAAGTTGATGTTTTGTAAGTAATATCATCAACATATTAGGAAATATAAAATTCCGTAAGCAGCTTGTTGCACTAATCTCACTTATGTTTGTTTCTTGAAATGCTGCATTAATCTCACTTTGTTATATGAAAACTGAAGATGGAATTCCGTTATTGACTTTATGAGTCAAGTCAATCATGACACTTAAATAATACACATATGGATGATGCCACTTTTTTGTTTCTATCTTTATTTCTGCTTTTATGATAAAAAGTTTCTTTAAGTTGAAAATGATGACATGATTCAATGACATACGCGCTTCTTTAAGTTTCTTTAAGTTGAAAATGATGATGCCACTTTTTTGTTTCTATCTTTATTTGAAGTTGAACATTATTGCATACAGGTGCACAAAACCAATTCTAGTCAACGAGTCAAATTACCAGGTATTAGTAGAACCAGGTCTGCTATTCAATTCAACTAGTTTTTGGAGAGGGAAGTAATAGGTTCAATTACAGTTCTGGTTTTTGACGGGTTGGGTTGAATATAACCGGGTTGGAACCTATTTCACATCATAGGGTTACATTACAATCTGATATATAATCAGCGAGTAAGGTCGGGTATGGAACCCGTTCATCAATACCCGTTGTACAAGGTGGATATAGTTTCTTGTCTCAAAGTGTGCACCTAAATATTTTCATTTAAATCCTTTTCTTTTTTAAAAATAAATAAATAATAATAATAATCTGCAATCCTATTACACACAGTCCTTAACAAAAATTATACTTACTATTTAGATATACATACTGCTGCATATGAATCGCCATTGGTTTACCATTTATTGAGTTGAATATGTTTCAATTGAAGAACCCTCAACATGGTCCTCTCCTGATATATGCATTTACTGTGACCCTGAAACTTATAATCTGCTGAAGCCGTTGGTTATGACACATTACACGAGTTTAGAGGAGCGCGTTGATGTAAATATCCTGAACTCTTCTTTTTCGTCACTTGAAAATCTTATGAAACTTATTTCTTACGCAGGAGCTATTGAAGGCCAGGCTGCCACATGGTCTAAAGACGGAGATCACGACTACCTCAGACTTGTTTGGTCCTCCTGACCACATAGAGACTATTAATGAGGGAAAGGTTTCATCTGAGTCTGACATAATATGTGTCCAAGTGTTACGAACCGAATCGTTAATCAATTGATCCAAAGAAAATAGATCGAAGCTTGAAAGAAAACTAGAGAGAAATCAAGACTTAATTCATATTTCCTTCCTAATCATTTAACAAAACAAGAATGCCTTATATAGGCTTACAAACATGAAGGAAATGTGCAGATAACTAACTCTAATGAAAACATGGACCTATTACTATAAAAAAACCATGAGAAGAATTACGGTCGTGACACGGGTACATATATCAGTTTTATGGTGACAGGTAATCGCGTTAAATCAATCACCGAAATTTCAACAATACATGTAAGTTGTAAGTACCATTATGATGGGTTAGACACACACGGGGAGAGGTACTTGGAGTAGGTGAAACTCGTTACCGGCTTACCACACAATTGCCCACATTCTATTCTATACCTTACATTTTTAAAGAGGGTGTACACTACCTCTTCTAATTCGTTAGTGAATTTCGTTTCTTTTATTTTAAACTATATGTATTTTCAACATATAATATTTAGTAATGCAAAATAAGTAATAATCAAGTTGATGCTTTAGTGGAGAGTTCTCTTTTCACCATGTTATTCCCTTTTTTTATATTTTTCAACATGGAACTAAACTTTGACCTTTTCTTTTATTTACTAACAATAATAATCAAATTTAGGCCACTTAGCATACTCTAACATCCATAGGTGTTAATTCTAATTGGTATCTGCTAACACTTGTTATACCGCTCCTGAAGGGTTTTAAGAGGCATTAAATGTTTCATATGTTAAGAAGTTAACTAGGAGAGAGAGGGAGAGAATCAAGCATTGCAAAAATTACACACACAAACACAACATGCTATATATATATGTATTTTAATTAATTTAAGGGGCGTTAATGGGGGTTAAACTAATTCCTTGTTGTGAGGTGAAGTGAAAGAGAGTCAAATATGTGATGTGACGTCTCCGTGTAGTTAAGGGGCGTGAAAGTATACCCCATAACCTTATAATAACATTCATTGTAATAGCATTCCAATACAAAATATAGATTTAGTATTCTTTTAACCATCTATGTATCAAAATAGTTTTAAAGTTTTTATTTGATTAGAAAAAAAATCAAAATTACATAAATATTACATTATATGAGAAATAATAAATAGTTATAAGAGGAACATCAAGATAAATAATGGCTCGCGCTATTCTCACATCCCTATATTTATTTTCACACCCTTTTCACTCGATCTCTCTCTCATATATATAAAGAGAGAGAGAGAGATGTGTGAATATTAACTCCCTAAATGATTTCCTCTTATAAACAACACATGTTTAATATACATCAATAACTCATTTAAGTTTAGTAATTTTATTTTTTCTCTAATAACTTAAGTGAACATAAAAATAACTAAGTACGTAGTTGTAATCAATCTGTTTTCTCAACGCTCCAATATAAGTATTTTGAAAAAAATAGAGTTATGTTTGAAATAAAACATTTTTTTGTTATCGAATTATACGGATAGGTATTCGTTTTTATGGATTTCAACCCTCATACTACAAACTACCTACATATTTAACCCAATTATTTTTAGTAATTTTATTTTTCTCCAACAACTTGCTTTCGTAATTTTTATTAAAAAAATAAGCATACGGTTATTAGTTTTTTTTCTTAACGTTGAGATATAAATTTTATTAAGAATGGAGTTGTATTCAAAATAATATATTTTTTTATTTGGAACAAAACAAACTATGCATGCATAGAGCTTCTTTGGTTATCGTAATGTCGTATATGTGATAGTTTGTTACAAGATACGCTCACCACCTTTTTTACCGAACGCCCCGCCGCGTAGCGCGGAAAGAAATATATGAATTATATATATTATAAAAGAAAACTAATAATATTAAAATGCTATTTATATAATAAAAGGAAATTAATAATATTAAAATAATAAAAGAAAATTAATAATATTAAAATATTATTAAAAAATAATATTTCTAATTATTTTATTACTTACTATTATAATTGTTATTATTTTATTTACACATTATTTTATAAAAATTAATATTAAATATTTAGACATTTATAAAATTAATATATAAATAAACAATACTAAAAAATTATAATGATGGTCGGAATAATAAAATAAAAAATCAAGATTATTTTATTTATTTACATTTATTGTGTATAGGGAAAATTATATATAACAGATAGGAAATCATAATATCATTAAGTAGTACTAACTAAATTAAATATAACAGATAGGAAACCATAATATTAATAAGTAGTATTAACTAAAATTAAATAATACTAAAAATAATGGTCTGATGAACAGTACTTTGACTTTTTTAATTTTTTTTGTTTTTTGTCATTTTTGTGTTTTTGTATTTTTCTTTTATCCTTGAACTTTCAGCCTTGACACTTACAACCTGTTAACTCTCTAAAGACTTTGTAATTCAGTTTTACGTGTTGATATAAGTTCAAGTTGATTTACGTTGTACGTTTTTAGTTGGTCTACGTTTTGACATAAATTAAAAATTTTTTGGGGGAAATGAGTCGGGTCAAATATAATACGTTACAACACTATATCCTTTACCACCCATGTAAGCCAGTAATTTAAAAAAAAAAAAAAAAAAAAAAAAAAAAAAAAAAGGAGGAAAAGGCCAACCGCCTTTTTCGATACAGCTATTTGATGCATTGTGAAAAGGTATTTGAGTTGTTTTAATTATTTTTATCGTTAGTTTTTTTTTTAACCCCAACACTTTTATATCTTTTATAATTGAGTAAATTACAAAAAAAAAAAAAAAAAAAAAAACCGTGACTTTTGTCTTTCACATGTTTATCATTACCATTTTCATGTAAATTTTTTTTTATTTGAAAAGGAAAAAAACCAATATATCTATAATTAACTAATTTCTTATAATTTTACATATACATATACAAACTTACATAGCCAAGTTAAACAAAGTAAAATTAAATTATTTTTTAATCTATATCAATATGTAATTTTTTTTATTTTATGTTATAACTACTTTTTACTTTATTTTGTACCACTTATAGCTTTTATAATACGATATTTTATATAACTTGGAGTGTGTCATCACGAAATTTTATATAATTTGGAATGATCATGGCACATACGTGCATTTCATTAACCTTTTTTCGTGAATTTAATATAATGCTTTATTAAATTTAGAATATTATGTTTCGATAAATGTTAATTTTTTTTTCTTTACCTTGATGAACCGAGCCAATAATGTCCAAGATTGTGAACAACGGAATCAAATATGACTGAATGACATCAGTACCAGTATCGGTATTATATTATTATAGTATCGGTATTATATTATTATCTGAACCAGTGACGGTATTCTTTCCTATGGTTTTCGAATATTACAAAACATGTGTCGATATCTACTTGGTTATATGTCTCTCGATTGTGGTTGCTATACTGAGTGACGATAAGTTATGGGTACTGTAATAATCCAAAACGATACCAATCGAATTCCCCGTCGCAACGCACGGGAATTCCCCTAGTTTGTAATATTAGGCACAATGTCGAAATTGAGTTAGAGGCAATGTTATTACAACTTTTAACATACCCGATTTGTCACATAGAGCATTAAACATTTACAAAACGTCGTATTTAAACAAATCTATACTATATAATAAAAGAAACCTGATTTGGGACCCATGTCATTCAATGAGGGCATCAATAATTTATTGATAAATTTTAAATTTTAAATTAAAAAGATTTAAATATTGTATTAGAACTTTATTTTGATTGTAAATCTAAAGTCTAAAATGTGTTTTAAATCTAATCTATAATTTATGGATTTAATTTTGATTTGAAATTAAATAACAGATCATATTATTATAAATGGTTATACAAACTTCAATATTTATTTCGTATTTGGTCTGCATATTACTCTATATTATATATACATAGATCATATTATGAACATATTTTTTTTATTTCACATTATAATTATGATTCACCCCGTGTATTACACGGGGCAATAACCTAGTATATAATAATACCACACTTACATTAAAGTAAGTGCCATAATTAATTATATATTGTGTTATAATTTTAATCCGGCGTAACATATCCATTATCATATGCGGCAAATATAAATCTGTTGCACGCAACCAAAAATTGTTGCGCCGACTCAACAGGGTGTGCCATGTGGATGCTTCTGTTTGGATGAAACATTTTCTTAACTAAAGCCAAGAAAACAATATTTTTGCAAAAGGAAAAAGTCAGGGCTATTTTATCCAAAGAAGAGTTATGTCGGTCTGTTGATTGATAGATGTCAATAGATGTCGTTAAATTTGACCTTTAGAAATTAAATCATTAGAAGCCATTTTGTCATGTTAACTTGTGAGGCTACACTCGACATAATGACGTTGAGTTTCATTGACTAAAGGAGACAACATATGAGGAAAAGCAAACAATGAGATGATGTGAATGCAAGTGCAAAGGGACTCTTTAGGAAGCATACTGCACATGGTTAGTCGTTTTATCTACATATAAGGAAATTGTCTTGGTATAAATGGAACAGTGGGACAACATACAAACATCTGATAAGTTGCATTTTCTAGACATATGTGAGTTGAACCTACCAATTCTTTTACAAAATGGCAAGGACGATTTGATTTTTTTACTTATTTTCCATTTATCCTGATGTAGGTTATCCTTTTATGAGATTGTTATAGATTATGTTCCTAGGTTTAGGTTTATAATCTCGTGTATTAATAAATATAATATTATGTACCTAATAATTAAAAATGTTTTAATTTTTTTTTTTTTTTTTTGTGTATTGTACGTGTATTACCACTAGCACAAAAGTGATCAAATGATGTGGGTAAAATGGATATGAGATTCGATTCTAGACCCACATCTTTTGACAATTTAAGCAAAAACTACTTTTTCCCTCTTGGTGTATAAGCTAAAAAATATATTTTTCTTTTTTGGTTTAGTTTCTAGAAAATTTTATTAAAAATTCTTAAAATATTCCCCTTATAAACAAATTATTTAAATATGAAAATAAATTACACAAAAAACAAAATTAAATTAAAACCAATACAAATTAACAAAAGAATATTAATTACAAAGGTTTCAAACTAACACAAATTACAAAAGTTTTAAACTAACACAAATACATTAATCTCTAAAGATGAAAGTGATACGCAATAACTTCCCGAACCGATGCAGTCATACTTGCAACCCATTCCAACGTCTTCAATTCATATTTGCAACTGGAACGGTAAAATCACCTAACAAAACATCCTAAATGATCTTCCTAAGTAAGGGGTTTGCTAATAACATCAAGCCCTGCTTTTTTGCTTTGGAAGAGTAAGGCGACACAATCTGAATACTGGTATGGCCTTGATTTTCTTGTTCAAGTAGCTTCTCGTAAGTAAACTAAAGAAAAAAAAACCAATATTTCTAATTAACTGCGGTGTGCAAACAGAATCTAACCAATGTTGAAATTCAATAGGATAATCAAAGGGTGCACATAGAACTCTTACCTTGACAAGAGCACTTTGTACTTCAGAATCAGTTAAAGGAAAGGATGATCTTAAGGTTAGAAATCGAGGATGGAAATAACAAAGAACTGCATCCACAAAAGCCGCATGATCTGATGATTCTTCATGCTCAAGATGCTCAAGTTCATAAGGTGGCAACTCAATCTCCTTTATCTTTTCTAACACCATGAACTTCTGCAAGACAAATGGAATGGGAGGAATATACAACTTTGAGTTGGGGTTGTTTTTATATAAGTGTTCACGACAAAGTAATACATAAACGGTTTGATTAAAGAAACGCACCTGATCCGTGCAAATATACAAATTGGAAGCTTTGAGCCCATTTTTTTGTCCAAAAAGAGCCTCCTCAACTTGTGGAACCAAGCAGTATCTATAGAGCCATCAGGATAGCATCCCATACATGCTTTCGAATGGGGTAACAACTGCCTTACCCCAACCCAACCATAGTCGTCATTACAAGACATCATGAGATCAACTGCTCACTTGTCTTGAATTCTCCTCTTTGTGAATGATCTTTCTGTATCTGCATTGTTTGCAAACAAAAGACATCATGAGATCAATTCTCTTAGACAGGGCGACAAAGAAGACTAAAAATGCAGTATCGCATTACAATGGAGTTGAATGCAATGCCTAACATTACTCTTCTATGGTTCGATATAATTTTAATAATTCCTAAAGATCTTCTACATAGCAACAGCGTGATAAAGACAACTAAATGATGTTACGTTACTTGAGTAAAATTGGTAGTCCTTTCTTCAATTGGTCATGGAGGAGTTCTGCTACACAACAAAACCGAAACTAGAGTGCAGCAGTAGTCATGACCCTATGTGACGGTTAAAGCTTTTCACCCGTTCGTTTAGTCTCTATACTTGTTTCAACTTTCAATGCGCATGCATTTGCAACTATCAGATCAACCTTGGTGTGCTATATCATCAATTAATCAAGTCACTAGAGTAATGTTTCTCAAATCAAAAGGTGAAAATGTTAAATATCTCAGCAACATATTCTACATCTAACTAACTATATGAGTTATTCTGGTTAGAATCTATACACAGATCTACATAGCAGGTTGCGTCTTTCAACTCCTTGCAATCCAAGATCTTATGCTCCTTGGACTTGCAGATTCCACAGGGTAGAGGCTGAGATTCAAATCTGTATTTCCCGAGGTGGTATTTCCTACAGGTTTTGCATCTGGTCTTTTCACCTGACTGCTGGTTGCTCTTCAGTTCCTTGCATTCATGGGTCTTGTGATCCATCTCCTTACAGATGACACATCCCCTTGTCTGATCATAGAAACATTTTCCGAAGTGCTTCTTCCCGCAGGTTTTACATTCGGGTTTTGCTTCCTTTGGATTGGACTGGTTATAGCTTGAACCGGTCTTACCCTTTTTGTAACCCTTAGTTGGGGTATTATCGCACTTTCGCTTATGATCCTTTAATACTCGGTCCATAGCTTTGTTTACGGCTGTATCTAACATAGCCTGTAACTTGGTGCTTGTTAAGTTCAGTCTTGCATCATCATTTTGATCAACTGGATGATTGTGAGCTTCAGAGGAGTCAGCCATGGTGAAGCTTTGAAGGCTATAAACCAAGTAGTAATAATTTGCTTAATTATAGTGAATTGTCGAATTTGATGATTTAATAGCCATGGTGCAAATAAACCATATAGGCCAATAGATAGTATTTAATTTATTTGATTATGTTTTGCCTAGGTTTTTAAATAAACCATTTTTTGGTGTTTAAACGGAATATAATCCTTCATATTTATTAGACAGGGGACATAGGTCACGACTGTCAATGTCGTACCGACATTTTATATATAGCACAAGGGCTTGTTCCAAAGGACTTTTTTGATGGCATAGATGCCTTGTCACTAGGGAAATTTAAAACATAATCGATGATTCCTTTGGATCGGAAAATTTCATAGTTCATTGTCTTGACAAGAAGTTATGAAATAAAACTATCTTTTTCATGTATACATCTTAGCCCGAAGGTATTCATCCCAATGGGTGTTTTGATGTGTTCATCATGTTCGACGTTTATTAGCCATGATTCCTCTTGATCATTTATGCTAAATAAGGGGTTTGGAAAATCCTAATATGAAGATGACAAGTGTGATTTTATCGCATCACTATTGTCAGGAGTGTTAACATGTTTTCAGATGTTAACAAGGATCTGAATCTCTTTTAAACAGGTTTTACCATCGTGGCCAGGTCTTTAATGGCATTCAAGCTAGGTTACACCTTTTAAGATTCTTTTTAATATGTATGCTGGCAGGAAAGGAATGGTATTTATTTTATTCAGGATTTTCATTATAATTATCCTATATTTAATTAAAATATAACTATGGCACAAAAAGGCCAAAACACAAGGGCAACTTTAAATTATAAACCATGATTTTGTAGAATCAAGGTATTTAGGCTTGAACGTTGTTCATGCCTTTTCTTGACAGGGAGTTGTAGGCTACGACTGTCTTTTGTCTTATATGACAATGAATATGGCCCGTAAGCATTATATCCTTGATGGATGCTTAATTCTCAAAAATAAGAAAGGATTTCGGGAGAATCCAGCATAAGGATGATTTATGCGATTCTGTCGAATCATATCTGCCAGGAATGTAAACATGTTTACAGATGTTAACAGGGATTTGAATCTTTTGAATAGGTTCTACCATCTTGGCCTTGTCTGAAATGACATATAGGCTAGGTTTACCTTTAAGATTCTTTTAATATTTAACGCAGAGCAATCCTAAATTAAGATGTTAATAGGGATCTGAATCTTATTGAGGAACTACCATCTTGGCCATGTCTTATAATGACACATGGGCTAGGTCTTGTCCTTTTTAGATTTCGCCATTTTATTATAATGGTAGATCTCATAAAAGGAATGTTATTATTATGTTCATATATAATGATATAAGTAAAAGTTAGATAAAACATTCCAATGATTTTTAAAAGAGGTACAGAATTGCCCTAAACGGGACTTGAAAGAAAGATGTTGTCCATGAAGGGACTGAAAGATAAATATGTCCTTATAAGGACTACTAAGGAACGATCTTCATCAAAAGGAGTTTCTTCTTCATTTTATTTCTGAATGCTTTCTCCTTGGTTGCATGTTAATCCTAGTCGCAGTACGAAGCTCGGCCTTCCCTAGGCTTCAATGGGGAGAATTTCCATTATGGCTTCTTTGCTTGGCGACATATTAAAAAATATATAGAACTGAAAGCAATAATTCTCCGAATAGAGATGAGAGTATTCATATGTTAAGTCTAGACTCAGAAGGTCAAGGAATGTGCTACTGTGTCATTGAGATTAAACACAAATGACTAGTGTTTAATTCACTCAATGTTGGCTCTGATACCAACCTGTCACACCCCGATATTTCCACGTATTACCGGTGGGCCCGGTGGGAAGTATCATGACGTAGTTGATATCATCATAGTCAAACAACACAATTTAAATGCACAGCGGAAGCAGAGGATAAATATAATACAATCCGATTCAAAAGTAATATTAAATATTACAACGGAATGTAAGATGGATCCACAGGCGGATCAAAAAGAAAGGAAACATAGTTCATCAGACTTAAAATGCATCCAAGCTTGCGAGACTCTTAATGATGCTAAGGAGAGGCCAGCCTATTACACTTAGTACCTGCACTTAACCTTTTTGGGAAAATACGTCAGTTTACACTGGTAAATACAATTAACTGACTCATTTTGAAAAGGTTTAGAAAAATTGGTTTGAATGCACAAGGCACAAAACATTTATAACTTGGGATAATTATTTATATATAAACTTGTAAAAGAATTACATGTTTCTTATGCATTCAGTAGCCCGGGTTGACACCGGGTTAGAGCTTAATAGACACACCACATGATATAGTCCCGCGGCTGGTTATTCCCGAAACCAGCGGTTATACCTTATTATTTATATATGCACTAACGGGTGTACGCCTACACCCGCGTGCTTAGGTCGTGGCCATTTCGTAAAATGATGCCAAGGATATCCGGGACATGGTCATTAACCCCCCAAAGGCTTTAAGCAAACAAAACAATTTAAACGGAACATTTCAATAATTTAACCTTCATACAATTAAAAATTCAATGCCCGACCAAACGGTATTTTATATACCGTACCCCAAGCCCGTATAGGGAAAATAAGTTAAAAGTATTTACCTAAGCTAAATATAAATTCAATCCCAGCCGTATATCAAATCAGCAAGTACAGATAGCTTTTACTGGGCTCCTAAATCTAGAACGAAGGTTTTTAATAACCTATTAGATTCCTAACGGGTCTTAATTAAGCCTATGCTTAGACCGGTTAGTTTTAAAGGAGGATACGGTTCAAAACGCATGGTTAAGCGAGAACCGGATTAGAATGTGGTTTAGACCAGACAAGCTTGTATACTTGTCTAGTATGGGTAAACTAAACACATTCTGGATTTTGAGATAAAAATGATAAGGTTTGACCCGTTTCGGCTAATTTATGCAAACTAGTTACATAAGCCGATCCGAACGCGAAAAGTGCGTAATGGGTAGCCAAATGAGTCATGAACAGGTTTCCTAAGTTAATATGCCTTAAATATGTTGTGATATCAGTAGGATACCTTCCTATTATGCCCAAAACGAATTTAAAACCAATTTATGCCCCGTAGGGGTATTTTGGTCATTTTAAAGGTTATAATAGTGATTAAATATTATTCTGAGTTCCAGGTCTAATATAATCAGTAAAAATACTTAATTTAATAAGTTATAACAGTAGGGTATAGCATATATGTGAAATTTACTATTTATAACCAACTATGCACCGTAGGGGCATTTTGGTAATTTCACATAAGCTTAAAAGGTCAAAATTAGAGAGTCTGAGTTTAAAACTTTTCTTTACTGTTAAAATATATAAATTTACTTAAAACATCAGTAGGTATTAAGTTTCATATGCCAAAAATAGTTTTAACTTATACTATGCGTTAAAAATGCGTAAAAAGGCGATTTTAAGCGATTTCTGGTTTTTATAAGAAAAGCTGATATTTTTATCATTCCAGAAAGCTTAAAATGGTTTATTTATCATATAAAATCAGTAGCAAAAAGTTTGGTATAAAAATGTTATGTAAAACTCATTTTATGGCCAAAAGGGCAAAACCGGCAATTACCGAATCAAGCCTAGAACCCTATGTTATGCTCAGCCTAAAAATAAATAAAAATCTTCAAAAATCCCAAAATATTATTTTACATCAGTGGGTAAAAAGTTTGGTATCAAAAATTGGGTTTAGATAGGCTTTATGCTAATTACGCAGTTTAATTAATAAAAAAGCTTTTCATTTACGCTAATGAGCATAACTCTTAATCTAGACCTCAAACTGATGTCAAATTTTAGAGACAAGTTTATAAATCAGTAATGAAGGTTTCTATCCTCTCACATATTCCAAAATTTCGTTTTAAGGTTAAAAGGGCATAATGGTCAACATTTAAGCATATAACGGAAACATGTAATGAATAGGATAACTAAGGAACCAAGTTGTATAACCTCAGAGGGTTAACCTAACCTATAACCTGGTCCTAAAGAAATCCTAAGGCATATCTAAACTAAGCTAAATCGGGTCAGAACTGAAAGTCAAAGCAAAAGTCAACTTTTGCGACTTTCGGTTCCGAACCGAGCCTGTACTTAGAATTGTCGGGTTAAATCATGCTTAGGCATGTTCAACTATATTTACCAAGTTATTAAAGTGAGAAAACTGATTTTATGACTTTTATATTAATAGTTATGAATTTTATTTAAAACTAACCCATTTGACTTTTATTTGACCCGACAATTTAACTAAGTAAACGTGGTAATTAGGAGGTGCCCTTCTGAGGGTTTAATACCTACCTAATTACGATCACGTAGCCATGTTCGTTGCGAACAATGGCTCAACCGTTTGAAAGTCAAAGCGTTTTTCGCAAACGCTTGAATTTTCGGTTGTTAATCGCTAAACAATTAAACTAAGCACGGAAGAACACTTACGAAGGGTCCAAAGGACAGAAGGAAGTTCCCAAGATGGTCAGGATCTTCCTAGAATGAGAGCAAGAGCAGATTGAGCAAGTTGAGAATGAGAAATCATGGGTTTATATAGTTTTTCCAAGACCGTTAAGATCGTTCCTCGATAAACGAGCTTTGATCTGAGCCGTACAAGTGCACCCCCTGAATTAGAATACTATGGGCGCCCTTAAACAAGCCCATAGACTTGTTAAAACCACTTGCAAACCCTGGAACCAGCTGGAACAAGCTGTAAACAACATTTTGCAAGTCTGGCAGGTTCACGCGCCCCGCGTAAGTTTCTAAGAGGGCTTACGCGCCCCGCCTGAATGTCTGATCAGCAAACTAAGTTTCAGAAATGGCAGATTTGGTCCCTGTTAGCTTTTAAGGTCACGTTTGGCACGTTTAAGGCCCGTTAAGCTATTTTCAAGGCTCTACAATAATGTCTAAACATAAGGGACATGAAACATGCTCAAAAATATGTCGGATGTCGGTTCGTTTGGCCGTACGGTCACGTTGTTCGTCTAATTACGACGAAACACGAACGGACGCGAAAAACGATCCAAATTACGCGACGAATGAAATTTTATCATGCCACACACTAAAATAAAATATTTTAGTGGTTACATAAATTTTTTTGGAGGTCCGGATATATCCAGAATGTGAGATATGCGCGATAATGCAAACTTGTGCACTTTTTGACACTTTTAGTCCCTGCATGACTTAAAAGTTTATTTTTGCGCACCAAAGACCTCCAAGCCTATTTCTAAGCTATATAAAAGATAATTAGGGCATGTTTAACTTAGGATCATATTCTGGAAGGTTCGATACCCTACGAATAGGTATACTTTTGCAGTTTGACCCAATTAGTCCTTTAATTGCACAAAGTAGCGCGGAATGCCGTTTAATGATATCCAAGCCTTACATGGCCCATATTGATCATTCCTAAGCATATACTTAAATATTACTATGCTCCCATTCACTTAAATGGTCACCGGAAGGGGTAGATTCAAAAGTTGACGCTTTAGGTCCCTCTATTGCGCAAAGTTGCGCATCTCATCATTTAATAGCATTGAAGCCTCATATAATCCATATTGGGCATTCTTGAAAGTATTATTAAACATCACAATGCTTCGGGTTCGCTAAAAGGCCGTTCAGAGTGTCACACCCCGACCACGTGAGACAACGAAACGTGGCGGAAACGTCGGGGAGTGTTGTAACAGAATTAATTGTTTCAAATCCATGGCAATTAAAGTTTCGTTTTATTAATCAAACAAGAGAGTTTACATCGTTTTAAACAAGAAACAAAGAGTACATAACACAAATTAACTAGTTCTTGCTTCGTTTTAAGTCACTAAGGCACAAGTCTGCCTAGGTTTATCTTGATCAATCCTATGCATCAATTCCTAAAAACACATGTGAAAATATGTACGTCAGCATAAAAATGCCTGTGAGATACATAGGTTTTGTGAAAATAAGATTCATGACTTAAGTTTAAGAAAATGTTTAATAAAATTTAGCCATGGACCTTGTAAATTGATTTGTTTTTGTAAATCATTTGAAAAGCAATAAGACCAGATGATATGTATAAATAAGAGAATAATGTATGGTTAAATGAATAACCAAGTAAAATGAGTTTGTATAAGATAAGTTGTTTGTAAAACAATGTCTTGTGAAAAGTATGTTATTTGTATAAAATGTTGTTAGGACCGGTTTGACTCCGATACGATTGCTAACCGATCGTTCGACGTGCGGAATCCGTGAACTATCGAGACCGAAACACACAAGACGTAATATTAACGTGATTCTATATAAGATTTGAAACTGTACAATCACTTGAATCACTTAGAGACTTTCTCTCTCTAGTTTCTTTCTCTAGAACTAGAGCTAATGTGCAAAAGTCTTCTTCAAGCTAAATCATGATTTAGCTTGAACCCTATATACAGTGTTGAGGTTTAGCTTGAAACTGTTCAAGCTAAATCATGATTTCCCTTGAACCAGTTCAAGCTAAATCATGATTTCCCTTGAACTATTTCAAGCTAAATCATGATGTTAACATATAAAACTCTAAAACCTCCTATTACATGATACAAGACGAAGTCAATAGACGTAATGCACTAACAGACTCCCCCTCGGATATTGACGAAGTCTTCAGTGACTATTCTTCGTTATGACACCTTCTTCAGTCTTGATCATTCTGCATCCTCACTCAGATTGTAACATTGTAAGCATCCATCACTTTTCTATCTTCTTTCCATCAGCTTCAGGCTCCCCCTTTCATCAAGCTTCCGTGCTTTGGGATCGACACCTAGCTTTCCAGATACAAGCTCCTAACTTTCAGCTTGTCTTCAGACTCCCCCTTAGACTCAGCTTTTGGGATCGTAATCTGGACTATCTGCAATTTCTCAAACATTTATAAGTAACAGCATTTTGAATTCTCAATCAAAATCTTCTCTAATCCACTCCCCCTATCAACAAACTATATAGATTTAGCAACATTAAAGAATCCAACTCCCTCACAGTTTATCATCCAAGTCCAACTTAATGACTTTGGAGATATCACAAACTGTTTTTGAAATTTTTGATTTTAAAATTCAAGTATCAAATTAATGAACTTGTTTTATTTTCAGAAACACAATCAGCTTACTTAGATTTTGAAACTTAGCACTCAGACATCGGTTGTCGAAAATAAAGCAGAAATCAAAATCTTTTTGTATTTTCTGAAAACATAAAGCAATAAAGAAATATGTACAAACATATTTACAGACAATATTTTTGTTTGAGTATGCGTCAGAGGATCATATCAGTTTATGACAAGTCACAAGTACCGTTGAGCTTAATTTCACAGTAAGAATTAAACAATTCACTTAGATTGTCGATATACTGATCCATTTAAATTTTTACACAAAGTTCAACTGATTCAGGATACGAATTAGGTATTTTATGAACTTAAACCTATTCATGTGTCCCACCTCTTGAATATACTCCCGTATCCAGATCCCAATATTCAGTCTTACAGGTGAGTATACCTAGATGATATCTGTCAGGGGTTAAATGCGAGGGCCGTGAGAGCTCAGGTCGATCTTTCGATACGCAGAGAGATGACGGCTTCGACTTTTCGGTGTGTCCCCTTTAGAGGATCTTTTTTACAACAGCCATGATTAGCATTTTTCAATGTTTCATCATTTTTTAGCTGAGGGTGGTGCTATATTTCAAGCAATGCAGAAAGTATTCTCCGGGGACTAGGTCAGAAATTCCTTTCAGCAGAAGTCCCGGGATAATACCCCAGATATCACTGAGTATAAAGACCTAGTATCTCAGAATAAGGGACCTTTCAAACGAGATTTCAGGGGTTACCTATATATCCAAGTAGTGTTCCCCACGAAATAAGTAAGCGTTTGAATTTAGGTTTATATCCCGAAAAAGTTTACTAAATGTATAAAAACCTATCGACACATCCACGGTGAGATCGTTTAACACATTTAAACTTTCCAATTCTTTAGCATACTGTAACTGTCTACTGATGTACTATCATTTCCTCTTTTTTACACAAAAACTCAATTTTTGAATTTTATCATGTTTTTGGCTTTTTCAAATTTTCAAATGTTTTTGTATTTTCTGACAATTTTTCTCCCCCTAAAATGCAAAACCATATAAAGAAAATTTGACAACCAACACTGATAGCTTTGTCTCGCCATCCATTTTCTGCTTCTCATGCTCTGTTTTGCAGAAAATATAACATACCCCCATGATTTACAACCCATTGATCTTAACAGTTTGAAAACCGTTTTTCAATCTGATGAAAGTAATCATGTTTGTTCAGCCGTGAGGGTTTCGGCATATTCAATCAGAACTCCCCCTTACAACAAACTATTTTCCCATAATGATTTCAAAACACTTAAGTTTGTTTTAATCAGAATGGTTTTTCTGGAAAAATTAGTTTGTTTACCCATCACTTGTGAGTTCGGGGTCATCTCATCACCTTGTTCTCTTTTAACCATTTTGAAAAATTTTAACAATATAAGAACAAATACTACAATCTCTTGTAGAAAATCAAGTACAATTTAATGTCCTTGATTAACCACTTGTGACACGAAATATCACAGTTACCATCCTGTGAATTTCTCAAGAATGATGCCGATACCTGCTTCACACTTACCAACCTGGAAGCTCCGGCAAGTCAGATTTTTCTATTTAAAAAGTTTCACCCAAGCCTGACTGTCCTTGGGTGTATTTTGAGCTTTTCTCTTTTCTTCATAAAACTCTTTCACTCCTTTTTCCTTACCATCAACCATCTTACTAAAAATATGTTTAACATTGCTATTAAACATTTTTCCAGCATCAACACCTTTTGATTTTGTGTTTGTGGCTTGTAATGGAGGAAATTTTTCATCATTCATCAAAAGAACAGTTTCTTCCTTCTTTACCTCAACTTGTGGCTCCTCTGATTTTGTGGAATCAAATTCATTGCCCGAACTTGGCTTATCTGACTTAGATAAGTCAGATTCATCACCTGATGGTGGCTTGTCTGACTTTGAAACATCAGATTCATCGCCGACCATTTTCTTCTTTTCCTTTTTCTCTTTTGTCCTCAGATTTGTATCTGAAGAATTCGATTTGCTTGACTTTGCTGTCGAGTGAATCGATTCATCAGAACTTTTATTCGAACCAACCGGTGAACCCGAAGACAAAATTTTCTCCAAATATTCTCTCGCCTTCTTCCTCTTCTTCCTCAGTCTGTCTCTCTGCCCCTGTGAAAGCTTTACTTTCTTTTCTAGAACCTTCTGTTCTTTGGGCTTGACAATGACTGGTTTCTTTATCGTTCTCTGAGATTCAACCCTCGATCTCACCATCGATCTCCTTGGGCAATCTCTGGCAATATGACCTTTGATATGGCAATTATAGCATCTTCTCGTTTCATAATTCCAATTCTGGCAGTTAACAGCAATGTGTCCTCTAACACCACAGGTGTAGCACACTCTGTTATCGTACCATCCACTTTGGTCAGTCCAAACCTTCAAATTATAACATTGTTTGGCTTGGTTATAATCATTTCTCCTCTTCAATGCTGGATTTGTCTTTTGAGCACTGTGGTCAAACCTACACCACTTATTACCAACATTTTGTGAGTTTTCAATTTTAAATTTTTGTGATTTTTGATAATGATTGGATGATTTATCTGATGAGCTTTTAATTTCAATTTTAGAATTTTTCAAATTTCTATCTTTTTGTTTCTGTTCTGCATTCTTCTTAACAGGTTTTTGTTTAGAACATTCACCTGTTTCAGTAGATTGCAGAACAATATTTTGAAATTTTTCTTGTAAATCTAAAAATATTTTTCTTTTCTTTTCTTTTTCATCATCAGATATTTCATCACAATCTTCAATTTTGACTTTAACTTTGTCAAAATTTGTAACAGGATTGATCGGTTTTGGACAAACATATGATGCAGAAGTCACAAAACTTTTCAACTTGTTTTCTAAATCAGCAATTTTCTTTCTATTACCTTCGGCTTCATGCTCAAGTCGAATGATTTTATCAAGATGAGAATTTATCGCACATTGTTTTTCGAGATTATTTTTACCAAAAACATCTCTCTCATCTTCTAAAATCTTTAACTGACTTTTGAAATCATTTTCTAGTTTTTTAAAATTTTTGTTTTCTGATGACAAACTCTCTACATTCTCCAAAAGTTTGTCATTTTCAGATTTCAGTTTATCACAGTTCAAGCGCAACTCCAGAATCTGTTCATCATCAGTTTTCTTCCCATCTTTCAAAGCTTTGTTTTCCAATGTCAAATTCTCCGCATCACTCAAGAATTTGGCATTGTCTGCTCCAAGTTTATCACATTTTAAGCACTTTTCATTCATCTTTTCAGCATCGGCTTCTTTCTTTGTTTCCATCCTATATGTTCCTGCACAAAAGAGTTTAACGAAATCAAAAGGATTCATACTTTCATCAATATAACATTTCCTTTTAATATCATATTTCAGAATACTCTTTGTTTCAAGACACACACGAATTCTATTATCAATTTCAGTAATTACATCCAATTCCAATTTTGGTAAATTCTTTTCCATTTCGGTCAAAAATTCCTTCTTTTTCTTATATTCTTTACGAGATTCTCCATTAACCTCATTAAAAAACTGTTTTGGATAAAGTTCTTGAAAAAAATCTTCCCTTTTTAGCTCAACCAAAAATTTATCCCATTTAGCAGGTAATGCATTTGCCAATTTCGATATCTGTTCATCATTTGATATTCTAATATCCTTGTTTCTCAAACTGTCCATTAAAATTTTAAACCGTATTTCCAACTCATCCAACGTTTCATCCTTTTGACACATGAAATATTCAAATCTTTCAACTAAAACCTCCTTTTTCTCAAAAGAAGAACAACAAGTCCAATTGTTTATTCTTTCAAATTTAGTGTTTTCCAGTTCATCAAACATTTTGAATTCTTGGTATTTGTGCCTTGTAAATCGCCTCGAATCACCTGCAAACAAACAAACAAACAATCAGTATACACAATAATATCCTGAAACAGACTGATACACAGTTGACGTGAAATAATCTCGACACGAAATTTCACTTTTCAAGCGAAATAGCGAACTCAAGCGAAATCCCAAGTTGAATCGAAATCAGACTTCAAGCGAAATCAATCAGTCAACAGCTTTCAAGCGAAATCAACATTTAATCAGTTTGAAGCGAAATCAAGTGTTAAAGCTTCAAGCGAAATCAAATGTTCTAACTTGAAGCGAAATCAAATGTTCTGACTTGAAGCGAAATCAAACTAGTTTCTATTGAAGCGAAATCAAACTAGTTTCTGTTGAAGCGAAATCTGATATCAGATTCTATTTCAAGCGAAATCAAGTCCAAATCATCATGTTCAAGCGAAATCTTGCTGAAATATGACTGATTCAAGCGAAATCCTGCTGTTAGTCACGAAATCGGACCTAAAAATTCAGATTTCTCCTAAACGACAAGGAATTTGAGTCTGAAACTTGGTAGGATTGTAGATCTATAGTTTTCGCACAATATACTAGAAAATCATCCAATTCGGACCGTGAAATCCCGTTCAATTTGTCGAAAATCCATAGAAAACGTGAAAGAAATGAGTAGATGAAGAAGAAATGATGCAATTTCGATCTGAAAACGTTGTAATTTGATACGAATCTTGTTGTTTGATCAACGCAATCGAGCTCCTGCTCTGATACCACTTGTTAGGACCGGTTTGACTCCGATACGATTGCTAACCGATCGTTCGACGTGCGGAATCCGTGAACGATCGAGACCGAAACACACAAGACGTAATATTAACGTGATTCTATATAAGATCTGAAACTGTACAATCACTTGAATCACTTAGAGACTTTCTCTCTCTAGTTTCTTTCTCTAGAACTAGAGCTAATGTGCAAAAGTCTTCTTCAAGCTAAATCATGATTTAGCTTGAACCCTATATATAGTGTTGAGGTTTAGCTTGAAACTGTTCAAGCTAAATCATGATTTCCCTTGAACCAGTTCAAGCTAAATCATGATTTCCCTTGAACTATTTCAAGCTAAATCATGATGTTAACATATAAAACTCTAAAACCTCCTATTACATGATACAAGACGAAGTCAATAGACGTAATGCACTAACAAATGTTATATGTCTCAAATTGAAATGATTCAAATAACGCTACGATATGTAATACCGTACAAACACTTATATATAGGAAGTACCAGCGGCGTATCCACCATGCTTGTATCATATTACACACGCCTCGTTACTTAAATCACTTACCCAAACCAAACCATCAAGATGTAATGTTTAACAATTGTAGAAATGTTTAGGTATAGTCAAATGTCTATTGTCAAATGGTTCACATGGTTCAATAGATACAAATGGTTCACATAATGTAATATAATGTGTTCATATGCTGGATGAGCATATGCAACAAATTGTAATGTAAAACAATGTACTAAGTATGCACACAATGGACATACATAGCATGAAATGTAATGTAAAATGATGTACTAAGTATGCACACAATGGACATACATAGCATGAAATGTAATGTAAAACGATGTACTAAGTATGCACACAATGGACATATATAGCAAAACAATGTAATGTAAATCATGTACTATAAATGTACTAATGAACATAGCAAGTATATGATGTGAAAACATGGAAAGCATGAAAGTAACAAGTAGGCACATGTGTTTCACCCCAAAACAGTTTGAAAACGGTAAAAGAGGGGTCTATGTACTCACTTGAGATTTCCTAGAAGTCCTTGAGTAACAACCAAGCAATGCTAGAGATCACGGAAAATCAACGGCACCTTAATATAGGTAACTATGTTAATAAACCGGACCTAAATCGGAGGATCGGATAGAATGAGGGTTCGTAAACCAAACGAGTATGGAAACTCATGTAGTATGGTTTAACAAAGCCTTCATTCTAAAATGAAACCTAACCTAAGTGCTTACAACCCATTACGACCCGTTTAGGTAGCTTATGCGACTTTAACGCGTCGTTCGCGTAAAACGCGTTCGGAATGCCTAACTAGCCCTATGATAAGTAAAATATTCCTTAACATGTCTAATATTGTTGCCAAATCAGTTTAGATATCAAAAGTTATGTTACATATGTTTAATATGAATTTTGGCGTAAAAAGGGCATTTTGGTCATTTACCTAAGGCATATAAACTACCTATCATACAACTAACTAAACGCCGTGACCATAAGGTATAACCTCGGAAGGTTATTCCCTATACAACTATGGTCACCTAATGTGTTTGGTCGGATCCTAATGATCGACCAAACGGTTCAGGTTCGAAAGTATAAGCGATTGATTAGATCGCTTACCCTTACGACCCTAGACAAGCACAAAACTAAAAGTGACGAGCTAAGCATGTTAAAACATGCTTAACTAAGTTAGAAAAAAAGTTTGGTATCAAAACAAACGGTTATGATACCTAAGAGTAGTTTGGTTGTAAAATACGCAAGAATGCGCATTTTGGCCGAAACTACGACTCGTCACTGAGCCTAGATAACGTGGTAATCAGTAGGTATAGTCACTAGGGACTATAACCATCGTGATTACGCTCACGTTATGAAGTTCAAACGAACTTCGCGTTGACCATAAACTGGTCAATGCAGAAAGTCAAACATAGTTTGACTTTCGGACTCGAAAAGCGTTAAAAACGCATAAAAGAACGAACGAACACTTACAACGGGTCCCCGCAAGCTAATCTCGATCCAAATAGCTCAGGTATGAAGCAAGGGCTTCAACTTAGAGCACTTTAGATCAGATTTTGTGAGGAAGAATAGAAATTAAGATGGGTATTTATAGGAAATGGACCACCATTAGGATCGTTTCTTGAAAACCGTGATTTAATCTCATCCCTACACTTGTTGTAACACTAAGGTACTTCAAAATGGCCCCCCATGATTAGGTATCAACATGTGGAATTGAGTTTATGGGTGCTTAACAGCTGTAAACAGCTGTTAAACACATTCTGATGTTCTGGGAGGTCCTTACGGACCGTATGGCTAAGGGCTTACGGTCCGTAAGCTAACAACTTTTGCAAAATGTCAGTTTTGGTCCTTGTTGTGATATAAGGCCATTTCCGACATGTTTAAGGCCCGTTAAGCCAAATTTAAGGCCCTAAAATGAAGTTAAAGTATAGGGAACTTAAAATGTGCTCAAAAATATGTCGGATGTCGGTTCGTTTGGCCGTACGATTGCGTTGTTCGGTTAATTACGACGGAAGTCGTAACGGACGCAAAAACGATCTAAATTGCGTGACGAATGGATTTTTATCATGAAAATCACTAAAACATAATATTTTAATGATTACATAAATTTTTGGATGTCCGGATGTATTCAGAACGTAAGTTATGCGCGAAAATGCAAACTTATGCACTTTTTGACGCTTTTAGTCCCTGAATGACTATAAAGTTTATTTTAGCACACCGGACCCCTCAAAGACTATTTCTAAGCTATGTAAAGGATATTTAGGGTGTGTTTAACTTATGGTCATGTTTCGGAATGTTCGTTACAGTACGAATCGGCATACTTTCACAGTTGGTCGAATTTAGTCCTTGTAAGCAATTAAACTTGATTTTTGTCATACCAAAGCCTTCAAAACTTATTTCTAAGTTATGTAAAGGTTATTTATGGTATGTGAAGCCTATTTCACTATTTCGGAGTGTTCGTTGCATTAAACTGGTTATATTTACGCATCAGTGTGCGTATAACCTTCCAAAAAGCGATTTAGAGCCCGAAATCGAACAAGAATTGATATGTGCAAATGATACACATATTTTTTTTTACAAATCCCACGTACGAAACACAATATCTCATTGATTTGGTATTTTTTTGATGGTCACGGAGGCACGGTTGTCACAGTCTCCCCTACTTTAGAAAATTTCGTCCCGAAATTTACAAGGAGGAGCCTGTCTGTGACTTTGTGTTAAATAACCATCAAGGATAAGGCATCATCCTGATATTCCTCTTTCACGGACATTTTCAGAAATGGAAATGAAGGAAGAATCAGGGATATTCATTTCCCTTCGATGGAAAATTTTCAGAAACGAAAAAATGCACGGAATGAGTCATTTTCCTTAATGGGTATCCTTCAGAAACGAAAATGCACGGAATGAGTCATTTTCTTAATAGGTATTCTTCAGAAACGAAAATGAACGGAATGATTAATTTTCCACGATTTCTTCAGAAACGAAAATGAACGGAATGAGTCATTTTCCACAATTTCTTCAGAAACGAAAATGCACGGAATGAGTCATTTTCAACAATTTCTTCAGAAACGAAAATGCACGAAAATTCATTTTCCATAATTTTCTCAGAAACAAAAATGCACGGAATGAGTCATTTTCCTTAATGGGTATTCTTCAGAAACGAAAATGAACGGAATGAGTCATTTTCCACAATTTCTTAAGAAACAAAAATGCACGGAATGAGTCATTTTCCTTAATGGGTATTCTTCAGAAACGAAAATGAACGGAATGAGTTATTTTCGACAATTTCTTCAGAAACGAAAATGCACGTAATGAACTCTAGACACATGACCAAACTTGCTGTGGTTTATGTGCACTGAATTCCATAATTATGTATGCATCCATAATTACGCAATTCCTTGCACAGTCCGCACAATTTGTTTTGTAATGTGAAGGGGAAGAAAAATTAAACATGTGATGAGTGTGACTAGACTATCATAGGGTCCTTTTAATTAGATCGACAAATGATCTCTCTTAATTAGACCACCAAGGAGTCTTTTCAGCTATTTCATCACATGATATTCCTAACCAGATTTTTGGATCAATCTGTTTAACTAGACCACTCAAGGGGTCTAATTATGGAATAGTACAATATAATCCAAGGGTCTTTACTATTACGTAAAAGCCCATTGAGGATTTAATATAGTACCTTTGGATATCCTACTATGAATCCCTTATACGAAGATATGGAAGATTCTACGAGGATTTGGATAACAAAACTTGGATTACACAAAAACATAAAAGGGAACACATAAGCACATAATCACATAGTTGTTTAACTTGATTATTGGTTTGCTAGTAACTTGTTATCGATTGAAAATGGATATGGAAACCAGTCGATGGACTTCAATGTCCTCTGGGATCTATCTGAAAAGATAGGAAGATCTCCCAAAAATTCGATTTTGTTTTCAAAGAAACGTAATATTCGAATTAAGGAACACAACAAATTTTAGGATTTACGGAAATACCCTTAGGTACCCTATTAAGGATTTATAGTGGTACTTAGGGTATTCGTCCAGTGTTGTAACTTGCGCCTTGTACTTCGTTTCCTTGGAAGAAACGGGTACTTAGGAATCTTGTGGAAAACGCAAGAGATCATAAAATAGAAAAATTTGGGGGGGGGGGTAGTTTGCTTTTCAAGGAATACGATTCCTTGATTGTCGGTATTGTAGGGGATATGTTGTTTATACATATAACCACATAAATACATTGCAATGTAAATAAAAGATTTATTTATAAACAATGATAACAACTGTTTCATGGACCTTGACAACAAAAGAAAATAGTACATAAGACGTGATTATTTCTAAAGGGTGTTGTCTTCTAGTCGGTCAGATGCTCATCCCTGTGCTGGATTTGCATTAGCAAGCTTTGGGCAATTTCTTCGGAAATGACCCATCTCGCCACAATTGTAGCAAGAACCTGGTGGAAAGCGAGCTTGAGCAGGATTGTTGTCAGCTTGATTTGGTGCAACTGCAGCTTGGCAAACTTTTGCTGTATGACCTTTAAGTCCACAAATTTGGCATTCACGGCACTTCACCCTAGCATGATGATGAAGGTTACATTGGTTGCACAAGGGTGAAGTTCCATTGTACGGCTTCCTAGCAGGGGGTTGAGCTGGTTGGTTGGGGACGGCTTGACCATTGTGAGCGACCACGGTGAAGTTCTGACTCTTAGGGGATCCAGTCTGTTCATCCATGGTCTTTGATTCCTCGATTGGTTTCTTATCATCTTTTCGGAAAAGTTTACCTTTCCTGATTTGAGATTCAGTCAAGGTAGCAGATAGCTCAATGGCCTGCCTAACCGTAGTGGGGTTACTACCAGTAACAATATCCTGAACTGAGTCAGGGAAACCATCAATGTATTTTTCGATCGCCTTATCCAAAGGCGTAACCATGGTAGGACACAACAGGCTCAGCTCCTCATATCGATCAGTGTATGCTCGATGTTCACCGTTGTCTTGCTTAAGATCATCGAATTCCCTTTCCAAGGCCCTGATCTCGTAACGAGGATAGAATTCCTTCATCATCAGTGCTCGAAGTTCTTCCCACGTTTGAGCCAGTGCCGCTTCGGCACCCCTATCTCTCATCACATCGTTCCACCATGTCAAAGCTCGTTTCTCAAAGACACTAGATGCGAAATCTACCTTTCGCTAGTTTGGACATTGAACATGTCTGAAGGTGCTCTCTAAACTCTCGAACCATTGCAGAAGTGCAGTCGCTCCTTGAGACCCAGAAAACTTTGATGGCTTAGCCGAGTTGAACGTCTTGAAGTTTCAGGGGGCATTATTGTTGTTGAGGGCTTGGTTACATTGAGCAACGATGTTCGGGATTGCAGCAGTCATTTGCTGTGTAATGACAGCTGCCAGCTCTTCAATAGATACCTGATTTTCGCGTCGTGGAGGCATTCTAAAAGGGGAAACAAGAGAGAAAACAAATGAAATGGCATTGGGTAAGAATAGGATGTTACAATTACCGAACAAAATCATGGGTGATGGTCATTTGTTTGAACCACGAATGATGTGCGTACAATGCAACAAATAAATTACATCAAATGAGGAATAAAACTAACCTTTTTTAGTACTAATGTTGGAAAAAGTGTGCTTTTGTCTTCCTTTTGTATTTTCAGGATCATATGAGCTTAAACGAGCAAAAGGAACAAATATACAGCCAAAACCAACATAAATACAAAGAAAAGGAAGAAACGTGGCATGCCCGACTCCTCGACAGCATCTCCCAAAGCAAAAACAAGAAGAAAGCTGAGCATGGGGCTGTGCCCAGCTGAGCATGGGGTTGTGCCCAGCTGAACACGGGGCGTGCTCAGTTCAACGCGGGGCGTGTCCAGCGAACACGGGGCATGTCCAGCGAACACGGGGCGTGCTCAAGTGTCTGCAGAAAAGACAAAGTTGTAGAAGCTTCTATTGCCCACCACGGGGCCGTGCTCAGCGGGCACGGGGCCGTGGTCAACTATTAGATTCGCACAATCCAGGAAAATCTTCATAGTACAAAGATTCTTCTGCACACGGGGCCGTGGTCAACTAATAAAGACAAGAGCAATTAATGAAGAAAGAGAAAAGGGTGAACACGGGGCCGTGTCTAGCGGACACGGGGCCGTGTCCATGCTTCTGTACAGGCTATAAATAGGAGTGCTTGGCTCAAGCTCAAACCATCCCTTGGCACACCACCTCTCTCACACTTCACCCACCACCCACCACCACCATAACACCATCATCCACCACCATCATCCATTGTCCATCGTAGAGTGTGTGAGTCGTCTCGGGATCCAAGATTGATCGTAAGAGTTCTTGACAATCAAGGCCATGTTTGCCTAAGTCTCTTACATCACTTGGTGAAGACAAAGTGTCTAGTGTAATACTTTTTATTTTTAATCTTTTCGCACTTTTTACTTGGTTTTGTATTAATGACTTTAATAACTAGTTGCTTATGTTGAAGGTGATCTTTCCTTATCGTTTGTCCGTGGTGTCTTGGCATTATTTTACTGTCTATATAAAATAAAAGATTTTCACCATTCATATCTCCACGGTCTATATGGAGGTATGTTGGCTACCTGGTCGGGGGTTAAGGGAACGATTTGGTAAAGGTCTTGCCATTGTTCAGCGTTTAGAGGTCCTGCAATGGACCTGGGTCAAATTTAGTAGGACCTCCTTCAATACTTAACGGTATTGGATGGCGGGGATCCAAACTCTTTGATCCCCTCATAAGTTAACTAATATTAATACTATAACCCGGCTATTTAGGACTGTATCCCTGCTGACTCAGACTACTTAGTCGAGGGTAACATCACCTCCAAAAGAGGGGCCTACCATAATTTGCATTAATAACTTAATTAATTATCTTCCAATAATCCACCCTTTTAGGATTGTATCCTTGCTGACTCAAACTACTGGGGTGAGGGTAACGTCACCTTCAAAAGAGGGGCCTACTACAATAACTAAGATAATCTCTTAAAACAGTGCAAAAGTGCGGAAATAATCAAAGGTTACACTAGATACGAGTCGGAACCAAGTGATTCATCTTGTCTATCTGTTTTATTTTTATTTTTATTTTCAGCATTTTTAGTTAGTTTTTATTTTTCTTAGTTAAAACATTTTTCTAAACTTTTTTGATTTGATTAGACGTTGAGGATAAACCGGTACTAAAAGCTCTTGTGTCCTTGGACGACCTCGGTATCTTACCAACACTATACTACGCTCACGATGGGTGCACTTGCCCATATGAGTGTCTAGTGTTAGTGAATATCGTGTTTTATAAATTTAAAACTTGACTAAAAAGTGTTAAAGGGGCTTAAAATATACACCTAATATATATAACACTTGACACCCATCAACGAAGCAAACAAACGACACACAAAGGCTGAATCAAAGCAATTAGATCCTCATAATGTATCGCGAAGACATGCTCGCCTATAAGTGGACACTCACCCCAAGAGTTCCCAGGTAAGAGTGACTGGTCCGATTATGTGGATTTGTACGAACACTCTAGCCTTAGACAGAAAACTCAGGGTACAGGCATTCACTCTTCCAGTTTGCACGTGTTCACACTATTTAGGACCCAAAACTTTGACGAGATTTTGAAAACTCAAAGGGGTTCAAAACCTTATAACAGAGGGTTCAAAACCTTACAATAGAGGGTTCAAAATGTAGTAATCAATCATCCAAAACAGATGATTAATGTTCAAAGCGGATTCGGAATTGATGTTCTCGTCGTGGTTATCACCTAAGGATAGGTGACGTGCATGTTTTAAGATCTAAACACAAGATAACTTGCGTTGGGGTCCTAGAAAGGTTATAGTCTAGGTCAAAGCATTACTAATAACCTAATTCCCTATAACCATTGGCTCTGATACCAACTTTTCTGTCACACCCCGACCATGTGAGACAACGAAACGTGGCGGAAACGTCGGGGAGTGTTGTAACAGAATTAATTGTTTCAAATCCATGGCAATTAAAGTTTCGTTTTATTAATCAAACAAGAGAGTTTACATCGTTTTAAACAAGAAACAAAGAGTACATAACACAAATTAACTAGTTCTTGCTTCGTTTTAAGTCACTAAGGCACAAGTCTGCCTAGGTGTATCTTGATCAATCCTATGCATCAATTCCGGAAAACACATGTGAAAATAGGTACGTCAGCATAAAAATGCCTGTGAGATACATAGGTTTTGTGAAAATAAGATTCATGACTTAAGTTTAAGAAAATGTTTAATAAAATTTAGCCATGGACCTTGTAAATTGATTTGTTTTTGTAAATCATTTGAAAAGCAATAAGACTAGATGATATGTATAAATAAGAGAATAATGTATGGTTAAATGAATAACCAAGTAAAATGAGTTTGTATAAGATAAGTTGTTTGTAAAACAATGTCTTGTGAAAAGTATGTTATTTGTATAAAATGTTATATGTCTCAAATTGAAATGATTCAAATAACGCTACGATATGTAATACCGTACAAACACTTATATATAGGAAGTACCAGCGGCGTATCCACCATGCTTGTATCATATTACACACGCCTCGTTACTTAAATCACTTACCCAAACCAAACCATCAAGATGTAATGTTTAACAATTGTAGAAATGTTTAGGTATAGTCAAATGTCTATTGTCAAATGGTTCACATGGTTCAATAGATACAAATGGTTCACATAATGTAATATAATGTGTTCATATGCTGGATGAGCATATGCAACAAATTGTAATGTAAAACAATGTACTAAGTATGCACACAATGGACATACATAGCATGAAATGTAATGTAAAACGATGTACTAAGTATGCACACAATGGACATACATAGCATGAAATGTAATGTAAAACGATGTACTAAGTATGCACACAATGGACATACATAGCATGAAATGTAATGTAAAATGATGTACTAAGTATGCACACAATGGACATACATAGCAAAACAATGTAATGTAAATCATGTACTATAAATGTACTAATGAACATAGCAAGTATATGATGTGAAAACATGGAAAGCATGAAAGTAACAAGTAGGCACATGTGTTTCACCCCAAAACAGTTTGAAAACGGTAAAAGATGGGTCTATGTACTCACTTGAGATTGCCTAGAAGTCCTTGAGTAACAACCAAGCAATGCTAGAGATCACGGAAAATCAACGGCACCTTAATATAGGTAACTATGTTAATAAACCAGACCTAAATCGGAGGATCGGATAGAATGAGGGTTCGTAAACCAAACGAGTATGGAAACTCATGTAGTATGGTTTAACAAAGCCTTCGTTCTAAAATGAAACCTAACCTAAGTGCTTACGACCAATTACGACCCGTTTAGGTAGCTTATGCTACTTTAACGCGTCGTTCGCGTAAAACGCGTTCGGAATGCCTAACTAGCCCTATGATAAGTAAAATATGCCTTAACATGTCTAATATTGTTGCCAAATCAGTTTAGATATCAAAAGTTATGTTACATATGTTTAATATGAATTTTGGCGTAAAAAGGGCATTTTGGTCATTTACCTAAGGCATATAAACTACCTATCATACAACTAACTAAACGCCGTGACCATAAGGTATAACCTCGGAAGGTTATTCCCTATACAACTATGGTCACCTTGTGACAACTCGTATTTTCCAAACTTATCAACGAACTTGATGTAACGTAATTGAACTTGGTGTAATTAGTTGATATGTTGAATTAATGAGATTATGTGTGACTTTGTGATTGATTAAATGATATGTGGTTATGATTACGTGATGATGTGTATTGCATAGTATTAATCCGATCGCACAACACAACCCACTCGCACAAGTCTTTTTGGGCTACACTTTGTATTCGGATCAATGGGCAGCCCATTGAGGGTTCGGCCCACTCTTCTCTTTGTCGCATAACACTAAGGGGTTAGGGTAAAACTCCTCATTTGTTACTAATCACCCACACACACAAACCCTAGCTCTCCTCTCTCTCCCTCACGAAACCGAAGGCAGCCAAGCATTCTCTTCATCGAAGATCTTGTGTTTGGATCAATCTCCTACCCTCTTCTTTAATCGGTTAGTGACATTTATTAATTGATGTTCTGCTATGTGAGTATACATGTCTCATGATGATTTGTAAATGATGTACGATTGAGGATTAGGTAAATTGTTAGTATGATGTCTTTTAAATCGGTTCACATGTGTAAGATGTAATCGGAGGTGTGTGATGAAGTTAATAAGCTATCTTGTCATGTTTCGGATTAGGTTACATGATCCGAATTGTTTAGAATGTATACAATTGACTTCGAATGCTAATATATGATAATCATTATATTCATGTGATTGAATGATCTTGTTGGAGTGATTGTTGTGTTCGAACAGTGTGCATCTAGGAGGATGAGCATGTGATTTTAATTAATTGTATTTTAAGGATTTCTTCATAATTACTTGCACATGAATTGTCAGTATGTTTTGTGGTTGTAATAGAATAGATCTTGGTGCATGTTTAAATTAATAGATGATAATGCTGATTTGCATGTATGAAATCGGCTGGACATTTATGAGATAGGAACATATGATAATATTTAATAAGTTGTCGGCCATTTGTTGTTTATTTAGATGGTGATAAGGTCATGTGAAACAATTGTCAAAAGCAATGATTTGATCGATATTATTGATATGAAAACTGTTAGAGTTGACTATGACAATAAAGGAATGTAACTGATTTCCTTAAAGTCAGAGATTTCCTTATCTACTCACACAATGGCAATCACACAAGACATATAGGTCGTACAAGAGGTTTAATCGCATAAGTCTTGTCAGTCGCACAAGTCTGTCCATCGCACAAGATATATACAGTCGCACAAGGGTACCTGGGTCGCACAAGATAGTTGTTGTTTGTTGTTAATGGACCGTAGGTTTATAGGTGTTGGGCCTACTTGTTGGGCTGGACTAGCTTCAATCGTACAAGCTCACTCGGATCGCACAAGATTATGTGTTGTTGTTATTTGAACCGTATTTATGTATATGTTGGGTTCTTGTTATTGGGCCGGGTACTAGTGGGCTTCAACGTATGACTCGCACAAGGCCATTAGACTTGTGCGAGCCCAATCTCTTAGTCGCATTAGTGGAATATGTTTAACTGTTGAACATGATGTTATTTGGTTGCCATGCTTCGTATGTGTTTCTTGTATGTTATCAATGTGATACTTGTGTGCGCTACTTGACACCAAAACCTGACTTGTATAATAACCATGTTAGGACGTGGTTGACCACTAGCTGCTAGTCTTGACCTTTCTGTGTTATCTGCCGAGCAAACCAAGGTGAGTTCACACTTCGTTACAAAGCATGGGGTTCCCAGGGGTTGGGAATGGGTTAAGGAATATAGATTCCTCGTCCTGTTGAGACGTAAGCAGGAACATAGATTCCTCGTCCAGTATGAGACGGATTTAACTATGCTAGACTAGAACTCTATCAACGAAGTCCCTCCTTTTATATCGACTTAATCGCCGAGGCCAATGGCGAACGGGTTATTAGTTAAATAGCGCTATTAGGTTTAACAAACCTCACACCGTGCCGCAGAGGACGGGCGTGGACTAATGGACTATGGCACGTCAGTGATGATAGACACAGACGTTAGGGCACTTAAACATGACGAACGTTAGTAGTCGATATGGTAACGAGTCTGGTGGATTAAACATGGGGTAGCCCCCACGGCCATAGAGCCGGGCTGGAATAGCCAACGTAAGAACGGGTAACTAATAAACGTTTTTCGAACTATGGGGTAACCCCCACGGCTGGATAGCTGGTAAAGAGCAAACTGTGTTTTCGGAATAACTATAAACTGGACAACCAAATGTGAACTCACTCAACTAGTTGTTGACTCGTTACTACATGCTTTGCAGGTCTATAGGTGCTTAGCTGGAGCCTGCACAAGGAAGAGTCGTTGTGGGACATGGACAGCTGTGTGCCATGTTAAACATTTGGATAATTAAACTTTGGATTTGGTTTTGAACGTTATGCTTCCGCTCATAACTTAACTATGTTTGTTTTGGATATTAATCGTGATTGGTTGGACTTTTACATTAAATATTTACTTGTTCAATATGATTAGTGGTTTGATCCTGGTCAGTCACGCCTCCAAGCGGTGATACTCCGCAGGTGGATTTTGGGGGTGTGACAGATTGGTATCAGAGCCATTGGTTATTGAGAACTTGGTTTTAATAAAGGAAAAACGTTTTTGTTAAAACCAGACTATAACCTGTACAGTGCTCTACGATCCACAACGACGCTTCACTTCACGTGCATGGCTCGACATTCTAGGTTATATGGTTTGTGTTTTATTGCCTACTTGTTAGATTACGTAGAACCTTGCTCATGATATGCTTAGCTAGTATAGCTACTGTTGCTTGGACACGTGTGTGCTTACTCTCTTCTGTCATCGCACTTTCGCGAACCCTTCTCACTCATGCTTCCTTTGATATGAAGATCATGTCTGGACGCATCAACATGACTCAAGCCCAGTTGACGGCTCTGATTAACGAACAGGTTGCTGCGGCACTTGCAGCCGCACAGGCAGGAGGTATACCCTGCAGTTTACAACTCATACTAGGATCTTTAGATCCTACTCTCGTGAACCTATCCTTGTGTTAAACTTTGTCCTTTCTTGCACTCGCAACAGGTCAGCATGCTCAGCCACCTGTGTGTACCTTTAAAACTTTCATGGACTGCCGACCCACTACTTTTAGTGGCACTGAAGGAGCAGTAGGTCTCCTCCACTGGTTTGAGAAACTAGAGTCTGTATTCGAAATGTGCGAATGCCCTGAGGCACGCAGGGTGAAATATGCTACCGGCACTCTCGAGGGTTTAGCCCTCACATGGTGGAACGACCAGGTCCAAATGCTGGGGTTGGTTGCTGCTAACGCCACCCCATGGAACAATTTTAAAGAAATGATCAGAGAGGAATACTGCACTCGCGACAACATTCATAAGCTGGAAGTCGAGTTCTTCAACATCAAGATGACGGGGTCAGAAATTGAGGCGTTTACTAAGAGATCGAATGAGCTTGCACTACTGTGTCCTACTATGGTGGACCCTCCAATTAAGCGTATCGAACTATATCTTAAGGGCCTAAAGCCGGAGATCCAAAGTCATGTGACTTCAGCAAATCTCGCTACCTATCAGCAGGTTGTTCAGTTGGCTCACCGTCTCACTGATCAGGCGGTGGAGCAAAACAGGTTACCAAAACGCATTAGTGCTACAGCTACCTCTGAACCTTCCAGTGATAACAAACGTAAATGGGATGGAGCTTCAAGCAGAGGTTCGACTTCTGTTCAATCCCAGTCGCAGCAGAGAAGAACTGAAGAGTATAAGAGTCCTAGTCAGCAATCGTCAGGTAGCCAAAGTCAGGGTGGATACAAAGGAAATCACCCCAAATGTAATCGTTGTAACTTACATCACAGTGGGCCATGCACCAGAAGTAACTGTCATCGGTGCAACAAGCCTGGTCATATTGCAAGAGAATGTAGGAGTCAGTTTCCCGCGAATCAAAATCGGCAACAACAGCGAGCCCCACCAAATCAACGTCAGCAGCAGCAACAACAGGGTAACAACAGAGGGTGCTTTCAGTGTGGAGCTGAAGGCCACTTCAAGAAAGACTGTCCCCAGCTGAACCAGAACAACAACAATCAGGGGAATGGAAACAACGGGGGTAACAATGGCAATGGGGCAAGGGGTCGTGTGTTCGTTATTGGCCAGGGAGAAGCTAGGAACGATCCCAATGTTGTGACGGGTAAGTTCCTTCTCGACGACTTTTACGTTACTGTCTTATTTGATTCGGGTGCTGATACTAGTTATGTGTCTCAAAACGTTAGTCAACTGCTTAAGCGTACCCCAACACCTTTGAATCCCAAACATGCTGTAGAGTTAGCTAATGGTAAAAGTATAGAGGTCACACATGTAGTTAAAGGTTGTAACCTAGTACTTGCTGATCACACTTTCTCAATCGACCTCCTTCCTATCACTCTGGGTAGTTTCGACGTTGTCATTGGGATGGACTGGTTATCCCAACACCAAGCTGATATTCTTTGCAACGAAAAGATTGTCTGCATTCCGTGCCCAGGTGAGGAACCTCTTATGATTCGTGGCGACAAGAGTGGTGCTGTTACGAGCATCATTTCTTCCCTTAAGGCCCAAAAGTGTTTGCGTAAGGGCCACACTGCCTTTCTGGCTCTCGTTACCGACACCTCGAAGAAAGTAATGAAGATAGAAGATTTTCCGATTGTACGCGACTATCCTGAGGTATTTCCCGAAGAACTACCTGGCCTCCCGCCTCATCGTCAGGTCGAGTTCTAAATCGAGCTAGCTCCTGGAGCGGCACCCATAGCTCGTGCACCGTATCGTTTAGCTCCATCAGAGTTGAAAGAGCTATCTACGCAACTACAAGAACTCTTAGATAAGGGTTTTATTCGTCCTAGTTCTTCGCCCTGGGGAGCTCCAGTGCTATTTGTGAAGAAGAAAGACGGTACGTTCAGAATGTGCATCGACTACCGCGAACTGAACAAGGTGACTGTGAAGAACCGCTACCCTCTTCCACGCATTGACGATTTGTTCGACCAGCTACAAGGGTCGAGCTACTATTCGAAGATTGATTTGAGATCAGGATATCACCAGCTGAGAGTCCGAGAAGAGGACGTCTCCAAAACAGCCTTCAGAACTCGATATGGCCACTATGAGTTTTTGGTCATGCCTTTTGGGATGACAAACGCACCAGCGGTCTTCATGGACTTGATGAATCGAGTGTGCAAGCCGTACCTAGACAAGTTCGTTATAGTTTTCATCGACGACATCCTGATCTATTCTAAGAGTCAGGAGGAGCACGAACAACACTTACGACTCATTTTGGAACTCCTTCGAAAAGAACAACTGTACGCAAAGTTTTCAAAATGTGACTTCTGGCTACGTGAAGTCCATTTCTTAGGCCATGTAGTGAACAAGGATGGGATTCACGTTGATCCATCCAAGGTCGAGTCAATCAAGAGCTGGCCTGCACCTCGTACGCCAACGGAAATTCGCCAATTCTTGGGATTGGCAGGTTACTACAGGAGATTTATCAAGGATTTTTCCAAGATTGCTCAGCCTCTTACTTCACTAACGCAGAAGGGCGTTGTTTATCGTTGGGGAAACGCACAGGAGTTAGCGTTTCAACACTTAAAGGATAGACTTTGCAGTGCACCTATCCTTTCATTGCCAGAGGGCACAGACGACTTTGTGGTTTATTGCGACGCATCCATTCAGGGTCTTGGTTGCGTATTGATGCAGCGGGATAAAGTTATAGCCTACGCCTCACGTCAACTCAAAGTCCATGAAAAGAACTACACTACACACGATTTAGAGCTGGGAGCGGTTATTTTTGCACTTAAGATATGGCGACACTACTTGTATGGTACCAAGTGTGCTATCTACACTGACCACAGAAGCCTCGAGCACATCTTCAAACAGAAGGAACTCAACATGCGACAGCGACGATGGGTCGAACTACTGAACGATTACGAATGCTCGATCAGGTATCACCCGGGCAAAGCCAATGTTGTGGCTGATGCCCTCAGTCGAAAGGACACTGCGCCTAAGCGCGTACGAGCTTTACAACTCACTATACAGTCTAGTCTTCCTTCCCAAATACGAAATGCTCAGGTAGAAGCATTGAAACCAGAAAACATCAGGGCTGAAGCCCTACGCGGCTCGAGGCAACGCTTAGAACAGAAGGAAGACGGTGCTTACTATGTAACAGGACGTATTTGGGTCCCACTTTATGGCAACCTACGAGAGCTTGTGATGGATGAGGCACACAAGTCTCGTTACTCAGCGCACCCTGGCTCGGATAAAATGTACCACGACATCAAAACCACATACTGGTGGCCTAGCATGAAGGCCCACATAGCAACATACGTTAGCAAGTGCTTGACTTGTGCGAGAGTCAAAGCGGAATATCAGAAACCTTCAGGCCCACTTCAACAACCAGAGATACCACAATGGAAATGGGAGCAAATTTCCATGGATTTTGTTACTGGCCTGCCTAGATCACAACGTGGTAACGATACTATTTGGGTAATCGTGGATCGACTCACGAAGTCTGCTCACTTTTTGGCCATCAAAGAAACAGATAAGTTCTCCACCTTAGCAGAAGTATATCTCAAGGAAGTTGTCTCGAGGCACGGGGTGCCCACCTCTATTATCTCGGATCGAGATGCACGTTTTACATCAGAATTGTGGCAGGCAATGCACAAGTCCTTTGGCTCAAGGTTAGACATGAGCACAGCTTATCACCCGCAAACGGATGGGCAGTCGGAACGTACCATCCAGACTCTCGAAGACATGCTTAGGGCATGTGTAATTGATTTTGGCAATGGCTGGGAAAAGCATCTGCCACTTGTGGAATTTTCGTACAACAATAGCTACCACACCTGCATTAAAGCTGCTCCGTTTGAGGCATTGTACGGGCGTAAATGCCGGTCACCTCTTTGTTGGGCAGAGGTGGGGGATAGTCAGATCACTGGTCCAGAACATGTGGTAGACACAACAGAGAAAATTGCCCAGATACGACAACGAATGGCGGCAGCTCGTAACCGTCAGAAGGTATACGCCGATAAAGACAGGAAACTACTCGAGTTCCAAGTTGGGGATCGAGCGCTACTCAAAGTTTCACCCTGGAAGGGTGTGGTTCGTTTTGGCAAACGCGGCAAACTTAACCCACGATACGTTGGACCCTTCGAAGTCATTGAGAAAATAGGCAAGGTGGCCTACAGACTGAATTTACCAGCAGAACTCAGTGCAGTTCACAATGTTTTCCACGTGTCAAACCTGGAGAAGTGTTTATCAGATGAGCCCCACGTAGTTCCTTTGAAGGAGCTCACGATCGACGAGCAGTTGCGATTCGTCGAGGAACCTGTTGAAATCACGGACCGGGATGTTAAGGTCCTCAAGCATACTAGAATACCTCTCGTTCGAGTTCGTTGGAACTCACGTCGCGGCCCAGAGTTCACCTGGGAGCGCGAAGATCAGATGAAACAAAAGTATCCCCAACTGTTCGCAACCGGTACAACTACTACTGAGGCTGAAGCTACGGAATTTCGGGACGAAATTCCAGATCAACGGGGGGAGGATGTGACACCCCAGGAAAACCAGGAAAACCATGCAACTTAACTAGCTTCCTCAGTGAGTACGTGCTAAATTTCGGGACGAAATTTCTTTCAACTTGGGGATAATGTGACAACTCGTATTTTCCGAACTTATCAACGTACTTGTTGTAACGTAATTGAACTTGGTGTAATTAGTTGATATGTTGAATTAATGAGATTATGTGTGACTTTGTGATTGATTAAATGATATGTGGTTATGATTACGTGATGATGTGTATTGCATAGTATTAATCCGATCGCACAACACAACCCACTCGCACAAGTCTTTTTGGGCTACACTTTGTATTCGGATCAATGGGCAGCCCATTGAGGGTTCGGCCCACTCTTCTCTTTGTCGTATAACACTAAGGGGTTAGGGTAAAGCTCCTCATTTGTTACTAATCACCCACACACACAAACCCTAGCTCTCCTCTCTCTCTCCCTCACGAAACCGAAGGCAGCCAAGCATTCTCTTCATCGAAGATCTTGTGTTTGGATCAATCTCCTACCCTCTTCTTTAATCGGTTAGTGACATTTATTAATTGATGTTCTGCTATGTGAGTATACATGTCTCATGATGATTTGTAAATGATGTACGATTGAGGATTAGGTAAACTGTTAGTATGATGTCTTTTAAATCGGTTCACATGTGTAAGATGTAATCGGAGGTGTGTGATGAAGTTAATAAGCTATCTTGTCATGTTTCGGATTAGGTTACATGATCCGAATTGTTTAGAATGTATACAATTGACTTCGAATGCTAATATATGATAATCATTATATTCATGTGATTGAATGATCTTGTTGGAGTGATTGTTGTGTTCGAACAGTGTGCATCTAGGAGGATGAGCATGTGATTTTAATTAATTGTATTTTAAGGATTTCTTCATAATTACTTGCACATGAATTGTCAGTATGTTTTGTGGTTGTAATAGAATAGATCTTGGTGCATGTTTAAATTAATAGATGATAATGCTGATTTGCATGTATGAAATCGGCTGGACATTTATGAGATAGGAACATATGATAATATTTAATAAGTTGTCGGCCATTTGTTGTTTATTTAGATGGTGATAAGGTCATGTGAAACAATTGTCAAAAGCAATGATTTGATCGATATTATTGATATGAAAACTGTTAAAGTTGACTATGACAATAAAGGAATGTAACTGATTTCCTTAAAGTCAGAGATTTCCTTATCTACTCACACAATGGCAATCACACAAGACATATAGGTCGTACAAGAGGTTTAATCGCATAAGTCTTGTCAGTCGCACAAGTCTGTCCATCGCACAAGATATATACAGTCGCACAAGGGTACCTGGGTCGCACAAGATAGTTGTTGTTTGTTGTTAATGGACCGTAGGTTTATAGGTGTTGGGCCTACTTGTTGGGCTGGACTAGCTTCAATCGTACAAGCTCACTCGGATCGCACAAGATTATGTGTTGTTGTTATTTGAACCGTATTTATGTATATGTTGGGTTCTTGTTATTGGGCCGGGTACTAGTGGGCTTCAACGTATGACTCGCACAAGGCCATTAGACTTGTGCGAGCCCAATCTCTTAGTCGCATTAGTGGAATATGTTTAACTGTTGAACATGATGTTATTTGGTTGCCATGCTTCGTATGTGTTTCTTGTATGTTATCAATGTGATACTTGTGTGCGCTACTTGACACCAAAACCTGACTTGTATAATAACCATGTTAGGACGTGGTTGACCACTAGCTGCTAGTCTTGACCTTTCTGTGTTATCTGCCGAGCAAACCAAGGTGAGTTCACACTTCGTTACAAAGCATGGGGTTCCCAGGGGTTGGGAATGGGTTAAGGAATATAGATTCCTCGTCCTGTTGAGACGTAAGCAGGAACATAGATTCCTCGTCCAGTATGAGACGGATTTAACTATGCTAGACTAGAACTCTATCAACGAAGTCCCTCCTTTTATATCGACTTAATCGCCGAGGCCAATGGCGAACGGGTTATTAGTTAAATAGCGCTATTAGGTTTAACAAACCTCACACCGTGCCGCAGAGGACGGGCGTGGACTAATGGACTATGGCACGTCAGTGATGATAGACACAGACGTTAGGGCACTTAAACATGACGAACGTTAGTAGTCGATATGGTAACGAGTCTGGTGGATTAAACATGGGGTAGCCCCCACGGCCATAGAGCCGGGCTGGAATAGCCAACGTAAGAACGGGTAACTAATAAACGTTTTTCGAACTATGGGGTAACCCCCACGGCTGGATAGCTGGTAAAGAGCAAACTGTGTTTTCGGAATAACTATAAACTGGACAACCAAATGTGAACTCACTCAACTAGTTGTTGACTCGTTACTACATGCTTTGCAGGTCTATAGGTGCTTAGCTGGAGCCTGCACAAGGAAGAGTCGTTGTGGGACATGGACAGCTGTGTGCCATGTTAAACATTTGGATAATTAAACTTTGGATTTGGTTTTGAACGTTATGCTTCCGCTCATAACTTAACTATGTTTGTTTTGGATATTAATCGTGATTGGTTGGACTTTTACATTAAATATTTACTTGTTCAATATGATTAGTGGTTTGATCCTGGTCAGTCACGCCTCCAAGCGGTGATACTCCGCAGGTGGATTTTGGGGGTGTGACACACCTAATGTGTTTGGTCGGATCCTAATGATCGACCAAACGGGTCGGGTTCGAAAGTATAAGCGATTGATTAGATCGCTTACCCTTACGACCCTAGACAAGCACAAAACTAAAAGTGACAAGCTAAGCATGTTAAAACATGCTTAACTAAGTTAGAAAACAAGTTTGGTATCAAAACAAACGATTTTGATACCTAAGAGTAGTTTGGTTACAAAATACGCAAGAATGCGCATTTTGGCCGAAACTACGACTCGTCACTGAGCCTAGATAACGTGGTAATCAGTAGGTATAGTCACTAGGGACTATAACCATCGTGATTACGCTCACGTTATGAAGTTCAAACGAACTTCGCGTTGACCATAAACTGGTCAATGCAGAAAGTCAAACATAGTTTGACTTTCGGACTCGAAAAGCGATAAAAACGCATAAAAGAACGAAGGAACACTTACAACGGGTCCCCGCAAGCTAATCTCGATCCAAATAGCTCAGGTATGAAGCAAGGGCTTCAACTTAGAGCACTTTAGATCAGATTTTGTGAGGAAGAATAGAAATTAAGGTGGGTATTTATAGGAAATGGACCACCGTTAGGATCGTTTCTTGAAAACCCTGATTTAATCTCATCCCTACACTTGTTGTAACACTAAGGTACTTCAAAATGGCCCCCCATGATCAGGTATCAACATGTGGAATTGAGTTTATGGGTGCTTAACAGCTGTAAACAGCTGTTAAACACATTCTAATGTTCTGGGAGGTCCTTACAGACCGTATGGCTAAGGGCTTACGGTCCGTAAGCTAACAACTTTCGCAAAATGTCAGTTTTGGTCCCTGTTGTGATGTAAGGCCATTTCCGACATGTTTAAGGCCCGTTAAGCCAACTTTAAGGCCCTAAAATGAAGTTAAAGTATAGGGAACTTAAAATGTGCTCAAAAATATGTCGGATGTCGGTTCGTTTGGCCGTACGATTGCGTTGTTCGGTTAATTACGACGGAAGTCGTAACGGACGCAAAAACGATCTAGATTGCGTGACGAATGGATTTTTATCAAGAAAATCACTAAAACATAATATTTTAATGATTACATAAATTTTTGGATGTCCGGATGTATTCAGAACGTAAGTTATGTGCGAAAATGCAAACTTATGCACTTTTTGTCAGTTTTGGTCCCTGTTGTGATGTAAGGCCATTTCCGACATGTTTAAGGCCCGTTAAGCCAACTTTAAGGCCCTAAAATGAAGTTAAAGTATAGGGAACTTAAAATGTGCTCAAAAATATGTCGGATTTCGGTTCGTTTGGCCGTACGATTGCGTTGTTCGGTTAATTACGACGGAAGTCGTAACGGACGCAAAAACGATCTAAATTGCGTGACGAATGGATTTTTATCAAGAAAATCACTAAAACATAATATTTTAATGATTACATAAATTTTTGGATGTCCGGATGTATTCAGAACGTAAGTTATGTGCGAAAATGCAAACTTATGCACTTTTTGACGCTTTTAGTCCCTGAATGACTATAAAGTTTATGTTAGCACACCGGACCCCTCAAAGCCTATTTCTAAGCTATGTAAAGGATATTTAGGGTGTGTTTAACTTATGGTCATGTTCTGGAATGTTCGTTACAGTACGAATTGGCATACTTTTGCAGTTTGTCGAATTTAGTCCCTGTAAGCGATTAAACTTGATTTTTGTCATACCAAATCCTTCAAAACTTATTTCTAAGTTATGTAAAGGTTATTTATGGTATGTGAAGCCTATTTCACTATTCTGGAGTGTTCGTTGCATTAAACTGGTTATATTTACGCATCAGTGCGCGTATAACCTTCCAGAAAGCGATTTAGAGCCCGAAATCGAACAAGAATTGATATGTGCAAATGATACACATATTTTTTTACAAATCCCATGTACGAAACACAATATCTCATTGATTTGGTATTTTTTTGGATGGTCACGGAGACACAGTTGTCACACAGAGGTATAATTAAACATATTGACACTTTTAGCCCCTCTAACTTGCAAAGTTGCGCGTAACTTTACTTATAGGCATAAAAATCTTAGACGGCCAATAGTTGGCATTCCCAAGAGTATAATCAAATATCATGAAGCTCCCGATTTGTTAAAAGGTCACTCAGAGGTAAGAATTAACATGTTGACGCTTTTAACCCTTCACTGCGCAAACTTTCGATTAATTACGCAAACGGCTACACTCGGTCATCAAGTGGCTCATTTGTGAATATAAATATTGTAAGAGGTTATTTAGAAACTTATTTTAGGTATGCTAACACTACCAGTCCTTTCATAACCAAAGTTTTTGATTTTTCGAAAAATTAGTCCTTTAAATTCAACATTTGACTTCATTAGGGTTTATTACACGTGTCAATACACCATTGGACGTGATTTTACGAGGTGTTACACCCTCACACCCTTAAAATAAATCTTGACCTCGAGATTTGCTAAAACGCTGGAAGTACTTTTTGTCGCATAATGGACTTAACTTGTATTGCATATCTGGAGTCTCTCCAAGCTCCCAAGCTGATCTCTATAATATGTACATGTATCCTTTTTGGAGCTTCTTAACCTGTCGATCCTTAATTGATACAGGTTTCTCATCATATCATAAATCTGCATATCATTACGTGATAATGCTTTTCTACTTATTGGCGAAACACATCCTTAAATCATTAGTGTGTAATTGCATTGGGAGCTCCGCCAAGTTCCTTAAATAGGTTTTAGCTTATAAGCTATTTGATCTTGATACATTCGATTCCCTCGAATGATTCTATATATTCAGAGCTTAACTAGCCTGATAATTAACAAATTGGCACACCCTTCCAGGGTGTTATCTTTTGTTGAACCTTATTCCTTAATAAGAACTTAGGAGGGTTGCTACTTTCATTAATCCTTGATTTTCTGTCGAACACTGGCAATTTACAGATGATCATGGATTTCTATAATCTTATTCATTGTTTCCAAGGCAACTTTCAGATCCTGATAATTGGACTTACCAATCTTCTGTCTAACGATAGATGTTTAACATTCCATCTATGCAAGGTCTCCAAGGAAGCAGCCTTGATACTTATATATAACAACTATTATGGAAAAGCTTATTTTAAGGTGAGATGGTTATTCCAACTACTGCTTAAAACTAATTTTAAGGAATAGCTAATCCTTGTCGTTAGTCGAACAAATCGACGATCCTGGGCAGCTGATGGCAAATTCTTAATTGTTGCCTAATTAGGGTTGCGGAAATCAATGTATAAGCAAAATGAACCGTCTTTCTTAATTAACTATACCGAATTCTCAGAATATTGAGTTAGGCTATACGGATCCTTTATTTTAAAACTTACTTAATCAGGGTTTCGATTCTTCCAATGATGGTACTAGCCGTCTTGGAGATTTCATAATAATACAGTCCTAAATGGGATATAAATCTTAACTCTACTTGCCTCTCAGGAGGTAAACAGGGTAATCTTAGGAGAAGATAATCAAGATACAAGGAGGTTACAGAGATTTTCCATATCTCAGGCTCCAGTTCGTCCATCATTGCTTGTGTCAAATAAGTGACACATTTATGTTACAAGTCCACGAATTCCTTAATCGGGAACATTTACTTGGACAATTTCATTCTGGATATCTCTTTTGAATACCATTAGTTGACTTTAGTACCATATGACCATCGGGATATCTTTGTGGCCCCATGCATTAAACCTCCATACTGATCAGGCATGGAAGCAATCTATGGAACATATTAAGATACACCAATCCTCATATGGCGCTTTTTTTGTCATACCGTCTGGTATTCGCAATCGATAGAGATCAAAGAGATACCAACTATATATGCTGACACACTTTCTCTAGAGAGGATACTTCTAGAATTCTACGACTGAAGGTTTCTGACAGAAACAGAAGAAATGGTTCTTATGATTTCGCCTGTAAGTTTTATGTTACACTTAATATTTGGGGTTCTTACGGGAAAATTTCTAAAAGTTTGCTAAGCTTATGATCTTATGAGAGACTTAGCAGCACCTGAACCCAAACGTAATTCTTAGCAATAAAATCACGATAAGGGATTTATATGGTGTCATTATTAATGTGAACTGCCTTTAATAATTCATCAGGAGGGTTAAACACCTCCATTCTTAACCCTTTTAAACTCAGCTGCAAAATCTTTGACAAATTTAGGGCAGTCTCAGCTTTGGCTGGTTGTTTCTTAATCTATAAAACGTGAGTAGCTGAGGTAGATCCATAATGGATTTATAATGAGCAAGCTTTGAAACCTTAATGTGCCCTCTTATTGCCGCTACTAATTACCAATAATTATTGCATTAAGCTTAGATTTTGGGTAATTGGAATAGGGCACTATCTCAGCCAATGAATTAAAATTTGTAATATATTGTCGACAGTCTAGAACTTTTATGGTGAGAGTCATAAAACTCTTATTCCATCTTTTCCCATTTCGCGAAGCGGATAATAGGTTTTTCTAATAAGGTCCTTAAAACTTGGATCATCCCATAATGTATAAGAGAATCTTTCTTGTGGACTTCATTAATGTCCTCACTAATCAAGGGTATTGCCATCAAATGACTGAGATGTATACCTCACCGTGTCCTTTCTAGCATAACCTCTGATACACCTAATGGTTTCTACTTCATTCAACAATTTCCTGCAATCGATGGCCCCTTTTTACTATTGAAGTCTCTTGACTTCCAAGAGACGAAGTACCTTTAAGTATATCCTAAAAGGAATGGGCTCCTTGCCACATATGATTTTGTTTGGGTTATTCTTCTCATTTGAAGTATGAATAAAGCTCTTCTCGTGAGCAGCGACATGTGTTTTAGAGCAAGCAGCATTCGGCTTCTTGAACCTTTTTATGACTTTTCTCATAGACTTTCTAACAGCTGTGTTAATTACAGTTTTGGAGATTAACTCCATTAACATTGAGGTTCACATTTGATGCACCATTAACGTTTGTCGCCTCTCTAGCATTGCGACAGGTGTTTGACCTTTCCGAGTTTTCCATACTCGAAGCTTTGGTATTAAATACCATATTCGACAAGTGCTTAGGTAATCCATACCCAGTGTCTCCTTGAATTGTCAAAGGCTCACCATAAGGAGTCTTGATAACTACTTGCTTCTTATCACACATAATATGGGCTTGATTTTTAAGACGACCAATTCATTCCTATCACTATATCGAGTCCCTCTTATTTTAATGGAAACAAGGACAGCGGAAAAGAATGATTCCTAATAGATATAAAACATCCATTTAATATTGCTGAAGCAGTCTCTGAGGTACTATCGGCCGATCCTACTTTATACTAAACGCTTAGAGTTTTATCAGGCAGATTTAATGATTTACAAAATCTATTGTCTACGAAAGACTTATCTGAACCTGAATAAAAAATACTCTAGCATGAGCGTTATTGATAAAGAAAGTACCTGTTGTGACATTGTCATCCTGAATAGCCTCTTGAGCACCCAATTGAGAGTCTCCAGCTTTGGTCTTCTTACCCTCCCCAGGCTTCTTGGTTTTATTTGGGCAATTTGTCTTGATGTGCCCTTTTTCATTGCAACCATAGCAGGTTGCGTCTTTCAACTCCTTGCAATCCAAGATCTTATGCTCCTTGGACTTGCAGATTCCACAGGGTAGAGGCTGAGATTCAAATCTGTATTTCCCGAGATGGTATTTCCTACAGGTTTTGCATCTGGTCTTTTCACCTGACTGTTGGTTGCTCTTCAGTTCCTTGCATTCATGGGTCTTGTGATCCATCTCCTTACAGATGACACATCCCCTTGTCTGATCATAGAAACATTTTCCGAAGTGCTTCTTCCCGCAGGTTTTACATTCGGGTTTTTCCTCCTTTGGCTTGGACTGGTTATAGCTTGAATCGGTCTTACCCTTTTTGTAACCCTTAGTTGGGGTATTATCACACTTTCGCTTATGATCCTTTAATACTCGGTCCACAGCTTTGTTTACGGCTGTATCTAACATAGCCTGTAACTTGGTGCTTGTTAAGTTCAGTCTTGCATCATCATTCTGATCAACTGGATGATTGTGAGCTTCAGAGGAGTCAGCCATGGTGAAGCTTTAAAGGCTATAAACCAAGTAGTAATAATTTGCTTAATTATAGTGAATTGTCGAATTTGATGATTTAATAGCCATGGTGCAAATAAACCATATAGGCCAATAGATAGTATTTAATTTATTTGATTATGTTTTGCCTAGGTTTTTAAATAAACCATTTTTTTGGCGTTTAAACAGAATATAATCCTTCATATTTATTAGACAGGGGACATAAGTCACGACTGTCAATGTCGTACCGACATTTTATATATAGCACAAGGGCTTGTTCCAAAGGACTTTTTTGATGGCATAGATGCCTTGTCACTAGGGAAATTTAAAACATAATCGATGATTCCTTTGGATCGGAAAATTTCATAGTTCATTGTCTTGACAAGAAGTTATGAAATAAAACTATCTTTTTCATGTATACATCTTAGCCCGAAGGTATTCATCCCAATGGGTGTTTTGATGTGTTCAACATGTTTGACGTTTATTAGCCATGATTCCTCTTGATCATTTATGCTAAAGAAGGGGTTTGGAAAATCCTAATATGAAGATGACAAGTGTGATTTTATCGCATCACTATTGTCAGGAGTGTTAACATGTTTTCAGATGTTAACAAGGATCTGAATCTCTTTTAAACAAGTTTTACCATCGTGGCCAGGTCTTTAATGACATTCAAGCTAGGTTACACCTTTTAAGATTCTTTTTAATATGTATGCTGGCAGGAAAGGAATGATATTTATTTTATTCAGGATTTTCATTATAATTATCCTATATTTAATTAAAATATAACTATTGCACAAAAAGGCCAAAACAGAAGGACAACTTTAAATTATAAACCATGATTTTGTAGAATCAAGGTATTTAGGCTTGAACATTGTTCATTCCTTTTCTTGACAGGGAGTTGTAGGCTACGGCTGTCTTTTGTCTTATATGACAATGAATATGGCCCGTAAGCATTATATCCTTGATGGATGCTTAATTCTCAAAAATAAGAAAGGATTTCGGGAGAATCCAGCATAAGGATGATTTATGCGATTCTGTCGAATCACATCTGCCAGGAATGTTAACATGTTTACAGATGTTAACAGGGATTTGAATCTTTTGAATAGGTTCTACCATCTTGGCCTTGTCTGAAATGACATATAGGCTAGGTTTACCTTTAAGATTCTTTTAATATTTAACGCAGAGCAATCCTAAATTAAGATGTTAATAGGGATCTGAATCTTATTGAGGAACTACCAACTTGGCCCTGTCTTATAATGACACATGGGCTAGGTCTTGTCCTTTTTAGATTTCGCCATTTTATTATAATGGTAGATCTCATAAAAGGAATGTTATTATTATGTTCATATATAATGATATAAGTAAAAGTTAGAAAAAACATTCCAATGATTTTTAAAAGAGGTACAGAATTTCCCTAAACGGGACTTGAAAGAAAGATGTTGTCCATGAAGGGACTGAAAGATAAATATGTCCTTATAAGGACTACTAAGGAACGATCTTCAGCAAAATGAGTTTCTTCTTCATTTTATTTCTGAATGCTTTCTCCTTGGTTGCACGTTAATCCTAGTCGCAGTACGAAGCTCGGCCTTCCCTAGGCTTCAATGGGGAGAATTTCCATTATGGCTTCTTTGCTTGGCGACATATTAAAAAATATATAGAACTGAAAGCAATAATTCTCCGAATAGAGATGAGAGTATTCATATGTTAAGTCTAGACTCAGAAGGTCAAGGAATGTGCTACTGTGTCATTGAGATTAAACATAAATGACTAGTGTTTAATTCACTCAATGTTGGCTCTTATACCAACCTGTCACACCCCGATATTTCCACGTATTACCGGTGGGCCCGGTGGGAAGTATCATGACGTAGTTGATATCATCATAGTCAAACAACACAATTTAAATGCACAGCGGAAGCAAAGGATAAATATAATACTAAGTAATATTAAATATTACAACGGAATGTAAGATGGATCCACAGGCGGATCAAAAAGAAAGGAAACATAGTTCATCAGACTTAAAATGCATCCAAGCTTGCGAGACTCTTAATGATGCTAAGGAGAGGCCAGCCTATTACGCTTAGTACCTGCACTTAACCTTTTTGGGAAAATACGTCAGTTTACACAGGTAAATACAATTAACTGACTCATTTTGAAAAGGTTTAGAAAAATTGGTTTGAATGCACAAGGCACAAAACATTTATAACTTGGGATAATTATTTATATATAAACTTGTAAAAGAATTACATGTTTCTTATGTGTTCAATAGCCCGGGTTGACACCGGGTTAGAGCTTAATAGACACACCACATGATATAGTCCCGCGGCGGGTTATTCCCAAAACCGGCGGTTACACCTTATTATTTATATATGCACTAACGGGTGTACGCCTACACCCGCGTGCTTAGGTCGTAGCCATTTCGTAAAATGATGCCAAGGATATCCGGGACATGGTCATTAACCCCCCCAACGGCTTTAAGCAAACAAAACAATTTAAACGGAACATTTCAATAATTTAACCTTCATACAATAAAAAATTCAATGCCCGACCAAGCGGTATTTTATATACCGTACCCCAAGCCCGTATAGGGAAAATAAGTTAAAAGTATTTACCTGAGCTAAATATAAATTCAATCCCAGCCGTATATCAAATCAGCAAGTACAGATAGCTTTTACTGGGCTCCTAAATCTGGAACGAAGGTTTTTAATAACCTATTAGATTCCTAACGGGTCTTAATTAAGCCTATGCTTAGACCGGTTAGTTTTAAAGGAGGATACGGTTCAAAACGCATGGTTAAGCGAGAACCGGATTAGAATGTGGTTTAGACCAGACAAGCTTGTATACTTGTCTAGTATGGGTAAACTAAACACATTCTGGATTTTGAGATAAAAATGATAAGGTTTGGCCCGTTTCGGCTAATTTATGCAAACTAGTTACATAAGCCGATCCGAACGCGAAAAGTGCGTAACGGGTAGCCAAATGAGTCATGAACAGGTTTTCTAAGTTAATATGCCTTAAATATGTTGTGATATCAGTAGGATACCTTCCTATTATGCCCAAAACGAATTTAAAACCAATTTATGCCCCGTAGGGGTATTTTGGTCATTTTAAAGGTTATAATAGTGATTAAATATTATTCTGAGTTCCAGGTCTGATATAATCAGTAAAAATACTTAATTTAATAAGTTATAACAGTAGGGTATAGCATATATGTGAAATTTACTATTTATAACCAACTATGCACCGTAGGGGCATTTTGGTAATTTCACATAAGCTTAAAAGGTCAAAATTAGAGAGTCTGAGTTTAAAACTTTTCTTTACTGTTAAAATATATAAATTTACTTAAAACATCAGTAGGTATTAAGTTTCATATGCCAAAAATAGTTTTAACTTATACTATGCGTTAAAAATGCGTAAAAAGGCGATTTTAAGCGATTTCTGGGTTTTATAAGAAAAGCTGATATTTTTATCATTCCAGAAAGCTTAAAATGGTTTATTTATCATATAAAATCAGTAGCAAAAAGTTTGGTATAAAAATGTTATGTAAAACTCATTTTATGGCCAAAAGGGCAAAACCGACAATTACCGAATCAAGCCTAGAACCCTATGTTATGCTCAGCCTAAAAATAAATAAAAATCTTCAAAAATCCCAAAATATTATTTTACATTAGTGGGTAAAAAGTTTGGTATCAAAAATTGGGTTTAGATAGGCTTTATGCTAATTACGCCGTTTAATTAATAAAAAGCCTTTCATTTACGCTAAGGAGCATAACTCTTAATATAGACCTCAAACTGATGTCAAATTTTAGGGACAAGTTTATAAATCAGTAATGAAGGTTTCTATACTCTCACATATTCAAAATTTTCGTTTTAAGGTTAAAAGGGCATAATGGTCAACATTTAAGCATATAACGGAAACATGTAATGAATAGGATAACTAAGGAACCAAGTTGTATAACCTCAGAGGGTTACACTAACCTATAACCTGGTCCTAAAGGAATCCTAACGCATATCTAAACTAAGCTAAATCGGGTCAGAACTGAAAGTCAAAGCAAAAGTCAACTTTTGCGACTTTCGGTTTCGAACCGAGCCTGTACTTAGAATTGTCGGGTTGAATCATGCTTAGGAATGTTCAACTAATATTTACCAAGTTATTAAAGTTTGAAAACTGATTTTATGACTTTTATATTAATAGTTATGAATTTTATTTAAAACTAGCCCATTTGACTTTTATTTGACCCGACAATTTAACTAAGTAAACGTGGTAATTAGGAGGTGCCCTTCTGAGGGTTTAATACCTACCCAATTACGATCACGTAGCCATGTTCGTTGCGAACAATTGCTCAACCGTTTGAAAGTCAAAGCGTTTATCGCAAACGCTTGACTTTTCGGTTTTTAATCGCTAAACAATTAAACTAAGCACGAAAGAACACTTACGAAGGGTCCAAAGGACAGAAGGAAGTTCCCAAGATGGTCTGAATCTTCCTAAAATGAGAGCAAGAGCAGATTGAGCAAGTTGAGAATGAGAAATCATGGGTTTATATAGTTTTCCAAGACCGTTAAGATCGTTCCTCGATAAACGAGCTTTGATCTGAGCCGTACAAGTACACCCCCTGATTTAGAATACTATGGGCGCCCTTAAACAAGCCCATAGACTTGTTAAAACCACTTGCAAACCCTGGAACCAGCTGGAACAAGCTGTAAACAACATTTTGCAAGTCTGACTGGTTCATGCGCCCCGCGTAAGTTTCTAAGAGGGCTTACGCACCCTGCCTGAATGTCTGATCAGCAAACTAAGTTTCAGAAATGGCAGATTTGGTCCCTGTTAGCTTTTAAGGTCACGTTTAAGGCCCGTTAAGCTATTTTCAAGGCTTTACAATAATGCCTAAACATAAGGGACATGAAACATGCTCAAAAATATGTCGGATGTCGGTTCGTTTGGCCGTACGGTCACGTTGTTCATCTAATTACGACGAAACACGAACGGACGCGAAAAACGATCCAAATTACGCGATGAATGAAATTTTATCATGCCACACACTAAAATAAAATATTTTAGTGGTTACATAAATTTTTTTGGAGGTCCGGATATATCCAGAATGTGAGATATGCGCGATAATGCAAACTTGTGCACTTTTTGACACTTTTAGTCCCTGCATGACTTAAAAGTTTATTTTTGCTCACCAAACACCTCCAAGCCTATTTCTAAGCCATATAAAAGATAATTAGGGCATGTTTAACTTAGGATCATATTCCGGAAGGTTTGATACCCTACGAATAGGTACACTTTTGCAGTTTGACGCAATTAGTCCTTTAATTGCGCAAAGTAGCGCGGAATGCCGTTTAATGATATCCAAGCCTTCCATGGCCCATATTGATCATTCCTAAGCATATAATTAAATATTACTACGCTCCAATTCACTTAAATGGTCACCGGAAGGCGTAGATTCAAAAGTTGACGCTTTAGGTCCCTCTATTGCGCAAACTTGCGCATCTCATCATTTAATAGCATTGAAGCCTCATCTAATCCATATTGGGCATTATTGAAAGTATTATTAAACATCACGATGCTTCGGGTTCGCTAAAAGGTCGTTCAGAGGTATAATTAAACATATTGACACTTTTAGCCCCTCTAACTGGCAAAGTTGCGCGTAACTTTACTTATAGGCATAAAAATCTTAGACGGCCAATAGTTGGCATTCCCGAGAGTATAATCAAATATCATGAAGCTCCCGGTTTGTTAAAAGGTCACTCAGAGGTAAGAATTAACATGTTGACGCTTTTAACCCATCACTGTGCAAACTTTCGATTAATTACGCAAACGGCTACACTCAGTCATCAAGTGGCTCATTTGTTAATATAAATATTGTAAGAGGTTATTTAGAAACTTATTTTAGATATGCTAATACTACCAGTCCTTTCATAATCAAAGTTTTCGATTTTTCGAAAAATTAGTCCTTTAAATTCAACATTTGACTTCATTAGGGTTTATTACACGTGTCAATACACCATTGGACGTGATTTTACGAGGTGTTACATTAAACAAGCCAAAGCTCGGCTCGAGCTCGGCTCATCAATGTTATCATCATTATTAATATATTATATATAAAAAAAATTAAAATTTTGTTTGGGCTTGTTTAGGCTCGCGAGTCTAAACAAGCTTTGTATTTCAGGTTCGAGCTCGGGCTCGATAACAAAACGAGCTCTATTCCAGGCTCGGGCTCGTTAAGGCTCGGCTCGTTCGAGCTTTTAACCGAGCCGATCACGAGTAGCTCTCGAGCCTCTAGGCTTGTTTACACCCCTACTATCAACCCTACGCTTATTGAAATTAGCTTGGAAATAGGCAACTAAATTTGCTATCGTTTTCTTTGGTAGCAATTTTTGGTAGCTATTGCTTATTATTGGAAAACCCCTTATCAAACTTATCGGTTAAATTGACCATTTTAATGATTTTCCGTTCTTCTAATATCATGTCCAAAGAAGAGTTATGTCGGTCCATTGATCGATAGATGTCAATAGATGTCGTTAAATTTGATGAACTTTAGAAATTAATTAAATCATTGGAAGCCATTTTGTCATGTTAACTTGTGAGGCTACACTCGATATAATGACGTTTAGTTTCATTGACTAAAGGAGACAACATAGGAGGAAAAATAAACAATGAGATGATGTGAATGCAAGTGCAAAGGGACTCTTTAGGAAGCAGACTCCACATGTCTTCATAAAGGTTAGTCGTTTTATCCACATATAAGAAAATTGTCTTGGTATAAATGGAATACAAACATCTGATAAGTTACATTTTCTAGACATATGTGAGTTGAACCTATGGAAATCATGCACTAATTCTTTTACAAAATGGCAAGGACGATTTGATTTTTTTTATTTATTTTCCATTTATCCTGATGTAGGTTACCCTTTTATGAGATTGTTATAGATTATGTTCCTAGGTTTAGGTTTATAATCTCGTGTATTAATAAATACTAGTAGGTAACCCGCGCGTTGCGGCGGGACTAAAGATTGAATCAAATTGTATCCATGGTTTAGGACGTAAAATTCATCCCAATTTTTTTATTTAACTGATATATCAAATAAAGAATACTTGTGACGTGGATCGTTTTACACACGTCAAAATGACAACTCAAGAACAAACTGAATGTTCGTAAAGTCAAAAAAAAAAAAAAAAAAAAAGAGAAATGATCACATGCATTTATGGTAAATGATGGTACTAAAGCAATAAACATGAGGGCTCCTGTTGACATATTTATGTTTTCGACCTTGCAAATTGTAGAACCAGCATCATGATGTGCATCTATCCATCACCAAGCACAGCCACCAGATTCAGGTTGGGATGAACTCACACATGGAAGACTTCAAATTCACATCAACCACTTCTTCATGTTTTGTTCATGAAAGAGAGTTTCCATTCCTTGTAGCAGCAACTTTGGATTTGTGTGCTGGTATTGATTAATGACACTTTAAGTTGCTGATAATAAGTTTTTAACAATCTTTGCAAACAGGTTTTGCTTCTTATTATCTAATTATTTGCAATAAACTGATTATGGTTTACAAAAAGTTACTCCCTTTTTGGTCTTTATATCTAGTAAATCCTTAAATAATCAGAATATGTTAAAACACTCAAACTTCTAGTATGATTACTACAACATCAAACAACAAAAGCATAAACAAGCATTAGATTCTTAAACCCACTTTACTACCAAGTGATTTTAAACATCAATATCACATCATCAAAAGAAAACCACAAGAACAAGTGATGCACAATAAACAAGAACATATACCAAAAGAATATATGCAAAAGTCAAACAAGATCATAAACATGGAACAAGATACCTACTTGGAAATTCCCTCTTCCAACTTGCACTGTTCTTCAACAGACCATTCAACAGCCAACCCTGCATCATGCTTCAACCCAGCAACCGAATCCGAAACGTTAACGTTAGACGTACACGAATTCCCAATTTGTGCGTACCCTGAACTACTTTTTACCATACCAGAATTCCCAGAAAACACCATCCTTGACCTTGATGCATTATTATTGTTATTGTTATTATTATTACTATCCATCCTATAGTAATCTCCCATCATGATCATCTCACTTGTGCTATCTATAGCACTCGACTGGAACGATATAGCATGCCGATTCGGTCCATAGCTCAACGTTTGATCATGGTAAAAACCAGAATCCATAAATTGTATAACAAGAACCAAATACCAATTATTGACCCTTTATGTGCAAACAACGGAATCTTGAAACTTTAGATTTCTTAACAAAAAAAATCAAAAACAAACCCATGTTAAATAAATTGAAAACCCAATAATAATCAATAAAAAGGTACCCGAAAAAGCTCTCAAAATACCCTTTTTCCGGCAAAAATACCAAATGTTGAAACTGCATCATTGTCAAGTTCCAATAAATGAGTTGTGATGATGACTAATAAAGCAAGTATGTACACAAAGATTGAATAATTTTTTACTTTAAAAAATAGATACAACAAGAGCCCTAATTTTTTACTTTAAAAATAGATATAGCAAGAGAGGTACCAAAGATATGTGAGATGAAATTGAAGCCTTTGAATACCCATTTGATTTTGGTTCCCAAGTCAAGCTTCGTAACGTCTATCTCAGAGGAGTGGGATGTTTAAGTTGAAGTAGACACACAGATGGCGTATGACGGATGGGGAAAGCGGGATCTGGAACCAGGGCGAGGTGATGGATCGGAACCGATGAAATTCATTGGTGTAGGGTGTCAATTTAACAACTAAAGGGCTGATGGGGATTTGAAAGAATGAAGACGACGGTTTCTCTTCATGATTTAAATGAGGAATTCATTGTGGTAACACATGCAATTGAGGAAAACGAAACTTGAATCGATTACACAACTCCATGAAGAAGAAGAAACAGAAGGAATCATTGAACCGCATTGAATTAAGGGGCATATTGATGAAAAATTAGGGAAACAAGAACATGACCTGGGATGACCGTCTTAAAAATTTAGTTGGAAATTACATCTCTATCCTATCCTAGAGAAATTTATTATATAGTATTATAGATTATAGATGTTTATCCAACCAATTTATATATTCTTAGGTTGGAGGGTGTGCTTGGAGCCCCCTAGGGGCTTTATCAGGCCACGTAGGATCAACGTCAGCCACGGAGTCCCCTTTAATTTGCAGGCTGTGGATTGAGCCCCCTGTTAAACAAAATTAAAAAAAAAAATTGATTGGACTAAAAATAGTGGGCCCCACCTGAATTGTTCAACCTTGGCGTTACCATCTTCGTGAGCCAACTATAGCGCCCCTGGATTGATTTGGGCGGTGTGGGACGGTGGCGCCATAGCGGCGCTATGTCAGCTGATGTGGCCTGGTGGCGCCACCACACCCTCCGGCCTTATAAAGAAAGGTCGGTGATGTTTTAATTGTCCAATATACACCCTTCAAATTTTCTCAATTATCTTTTTACACTCTAATAAGACATATGTTTAGGTTTTCCTCTTTTGAGTTATGACACTAAACTTTACACCTCACATGCCATCATCACTAACTATTATGTTATCATATTATCTTATACTTCTCCTGGGTTATTATTATTTAGCATACTAATTTTATCCTATTATTTAACTTATAGTTCTCACTGTTTATTACTACTTAACATACTAATTTTATCATATTATTTAACTAATGTTTCTTTAACTTCTTTTTACACCAAAATTAAGTATTTGAATGGTTTTTTTAGTTTCTTTTACACCAAAATACGTATTTTAATTCACACAATGTCTACGCTTTAACGTAATTTTTGGAAATGAATCGGGTCAATTATAAATTGTTTTATTTTTTATGTACGTTTTGACTTGGACTATGTTTTGATGTAAATATTGTTTACAAACAAATTGGGTCAAATATAATACATTTTCATTTGGCAGTACAAATTTGAGTTACTATATGTTTTGATGTAAATTTAGTACGAAAACGAGTAGGGTCGATTGTAGTCTATACTTTATCACGTTGTGTACGACGCCACCACACATGTTTAAATTATGTCCGTTTTGAGTTGGTCTACGTTTTGACGATATTTTTTTAAAATAAGTCGGGTCAAATATTATAAATTTTCAGTCAACGGTATGGATTCAAATTACTCTACGTTTCAGAGTTAATTTAGTTTGAAAACGAGCCAGGTTGATTGTAGTCTATAATTTCTCACATCGTGTACACAGCGTCACTGCAACGCGTGTCGCGTAGAAAAACTAGTTTTAATACGAAAACAAAGTAATTTGAAAATGCCAAAAATTTGAACCTAAGACCTCATTCAAAGAACTAAGAGGACTATCAAGATGATAAATTGCACATTTTGGAAAATGCTTATGGAGCGTTTTTATAACCTTTTGAATTTTATTTTAATTTTTTTAAGAAATTGTAATAGTGATGGAAAAAGTGAAATACTAAATATTAACTTCATTCGGAAATTCTATATGTACCAAGTTAGGGGCTGATTGATAACTTCTGAATGGTTAAGTGTTGAACTAATAAGAGGTCTGAACTATTAAGTGCTGAACTAGTAAGAGCTCTAAACCATTAAGAGCCTGTATAATGCTTAACCGTTCAAAGGTAAATGTCTGACCAATTCAGATCAGAGGTCTTAACCATTCTGATTTAGTATAATGCTTAATCATTCAGAGGCAAATGTCTGAACCATGCAGACATCTACTTACGAAACAAACAGTCTGAACCATTAAGTACTAAACTAATAAGAGTTCTGAACCATTAAGAACCCATTAAAAGGTAAACAAACAGCCCCTTAATCTTATTCAAGAATGGCCATTGATTTGGCATGACTAATCCCATTCTAGCTTTATATCAATTTCCAAAAAGACTAGATAATGCAACTATTTAAGCACTTATCTACGTGTCGTTAAATTTGTAAAGTAAAGTCGCAACGCGCAGTTCTTATGATATATAAATTAAGATAATTATGGTTTTTGTTTTATTTAACTTTCAATTGCATTTTGATTATTTTTGTAGGGTGAGGATCAAACAAGAAGTTTATTTTTGCTAGAAAGGATAGAAAGCAATAGAATTATGGCATGTGGCAAAATTTAAAATAAAGAGGAAGGGTATTTTAGTCAATCGTATCCTTTCTTCTTCCTTCTTCTCCCCAGTAACTTCAAAACCCACCATTTTCAAAACCCACCATCTTCAACCATTTCTTCACTTTCTATCTCAATAATCACTACATTATAGTGCGATTTTCGTCACCAATCATTGAATCAAACACCCGATCAACGTGTTCTTCAGCTTTTTTTTTTTTTTTTTGAAGAAAACCCAGTTTAATTTTGTCACACCCCGATATTTCCACGTTTGACCGGTGGGGGAGTATCGTGACGTGGTTGGCAACGTTATAGTCAAACAACACAATTATTTAAATGCACAGCAGAAGCAAACGAAAGATATATTTCAACCGAATATAATTGTAATATCAAGTATCACAAACAGTTGAAAAATAATCCACAGAAGGATCAAAAATAAATAGGAAACAATGTTCAACAGTTTGACGTCCAAGCTTGCGAGACTTATTGTGGACGCTAGGAGAAAGCCAGCCTAGTTCGCTTAGTAACTGCACTTAACCTTTTGGAAAAATACGTCAGTTTACACTGGTAAATACATTCAACCGACTCATTTTGAAAAGTTTAATAAAATTGATTTGAATGCACGTGACACAAACTTTTATAACTTGGGATAATTATTTAAATATATAAACTTGTAAAAGAATTACATGTTCCTTATGCATTCAGTAGCCCGGTTCGTGCCGGGTTAAAGATCAATAGACACACCACATTATTCATTTTGCACTGACGGGTGTACGCCTACACCCCGCGCTTAGGTCGTGGCCATTTCGTAAAATGATGCCAAGGATATCCGGGACATGGTCATTAACCCCCCAAAGGCGTTAAGCAAACAAAACATATTTTTAAACGGGTCATCTCGATAATACCTAACCACCAATCGATTAGGGTCGAATGCCCGACCAAGCGGTATTTTATATACCGTACCCCAAGCCCGTATAAGGGAAAATAAGTTAAAAGTATTTACCTGAGCTAAATAAAATATTCAATCCCAGCCGTTTCAAATCAGCAAGTACAGATAGCTTTTACTGGGCTCCTATTCTGGAACAAAGGTTTAAAATAACCTATTAGAATCCTAACGGTCTCTAGTTAAGCTTAAGCTTAGACCGGTTAGTTTCAAAAATAAAGATACGGTTCGAACGCACGATTAAGCGAAGACCGGAATAGAATGTGGTTTAGACCCGACAAGTTTGAAGACTTGTATAATATGGGTAATCTAACCACATTCTGGATTTTGAGATCAAAACGATAAGGTTTGACCCGTTTCGGCTAATTTATGCAAACTAGTTACATAAACCGAACCGAACGCGCATGAAGCGTAACGGGTAACCATAAGAGTCATAAACAGGTTTCCTAAGTTAATATACCTTAAATATGTTGTGATATCAGTAGGATACCTTCCATTATGCCCAAAACGAGTTTAATCTCAATTTAAGCCCCGTAGGGGTAATTTGGTCATTTTAAAGATTATAAAAGGGATTAATTAGACTTCTGTGATTCGGGTCTGAATTAATTAGTAAAATAACTTATTTTAACGGGTTATATCAGTTGGTGTTAAGTCTTATGTGACAAAATGGTTTTAAACCCATACTAGGTGTTTAATACGCGTAAAAAGCCGTTTTAAGCGATTTCCGGGTTATAAAAAAAGAAATCTGAGTTTTCGGGTCAGTTTACAAGTTCAAAACACTTCATTTATTAAATAAGATCAGTAGCAATTGGATTTGTATCAAAAGGATTTGTAAAACTCATTTTATGGCCTAAAAGGGCATAATCGGTATTTACCGAATCAAGGCGATAATCCTAGCTTATGATTAGTTTAAAAATAATTAAAAATCTTCAAAAATCCCAAAATATTATATTACTTCAGTGGGTAAAAGGTTTAGCATCAAAATCGGGTTTAGATAGGCTATGCGCTAAATACGCCGTTAATTAAATAAAAAGCTTTATAATTACGCTAATGCGCATAACTCCTAATCTATACCTCAAACTGATGTCAAATTTTGAGGGCATGTTTATAAATCAGTAGACAAGGTCCTTGTCTTTTCACATTATCAAAAATCTCGTTTTATGGTTGAAAGGGCATTATGGTCAACTTTAAACAAATTATAAATCAGTAGACAAGGTCCTTGTCTTTTCACTTTAAACGTGCAAACGAATCGGACATTCAACGAACTAAGAATAGAGGGTTATCCTAACATGAAACCAGGTCCTAATGGGACTTTAAGGCATGTCTAAACCCACCTAAATCGGGTCAGAACTGAAGTCAAAGCAAAAGTCAAAGTTTTGCGACTTTCGGCTCCGAACCGAGTCTAAACAGAAAATTGTCGAATCAAACAAGCTTAGACCAGTTCTTATACTTATTACCAAGTTATATGAATGATGAAATAGGTTTCACGCCTTCTACATTGTTAATTATGCGTTAATTCGAAGATTAGCATTCTGTTGACTTTTTCTAATCAACTTTGACTTGACAATTGATCTAGTTAAAGCGGGAATCAGCGGGTGCCCTTTTAAGGGTTTATTGCCCACATAATTACCAACTTATAACTACCTTTATATTGACAAATCGCTGGACCATTAGTGATTAATCAATAAGTCAACCATTAATTACGACGGTTTGACTTTAAGGCTATAAACTAAGCAAAACTTAAATAAAGAAGGTTGAGGATACTTACAAGAGTCCTATGAACGATTAGGAATGTCTTGGGTCTGCACTTGAGCTCCATAAATGATCCAAAGTTGCAATGGGAATGAATGATCAATGTTTGCTAACATGTGGGTCTTATATAGTGTTCAAAACTCACTAGATCATTGACACACAAGCCTAGCAATGGCCATGGATCATCCACACATGTCTCCTAGGTCTAAAAAGCATGTAGGGGTCGTCCAAAGATGTGAAAAATCGGTTTTAGGTCGGTTACAAGTGTATAATAGGCTGCTGCCTGTTTTTCTGATACTGGGCATCGCACGCGACCCGCGTAAGCTCTTGGCAAGGCTTACGCGACCTGCCTTGGCCTCGTTTTCAGGTTAAAAGCTTTTAAGCTTTTGCAACTTGTCCCTTGGCCCTTCGAAAGGTCAACTAACCTTTATATCTTGCATTATGAACCCTCCAAAATTACCTATAAGGGCTTTAAGACTTATACCCACTTTGTTAAGTCCTTGGTCACTTCATGTTTACCCGAAAAGTCATAATTTTCAACGTTGGCGCTTTAACCCCTTGTATACGAATTTGATCATAACTTTCTCATACGATAACGAAACTTTATGAAATTTATATCGTGCATTCTAGTGAGCATAATTAACCGTTACAAAGCTTCGGGTTTGCCAAAAGGTCACTCAGAGGTATACTTTAAACATGTTGACACATTTAACCCCTGTAGTTTGTAATCTCTCACTTTCTTTCATATTTAGCTTCGTATGATCCATGATTTATTCGTTTGAAGGTATGAGCATCATGTAGGGTTACTGTAAAGTACATTTATCCATTGTCGACAATTTGAACCCTTATATTCACATACTTTTCATGTTTGTCAACTTTAGTCCCTCTAGAGTATTCTTTCACACGTTCAAGCTTATGACACGTGTCAATACATTATGGAACGTGAATTTTCGAGGTGTTACAAATTTCATACAAAATCTCGTTTTTCCTATGATTTTGAAGATAATCACTCGATCCGTTCGATTCGGTCGTTGATAAGTGTTTCTATCATTCAAATTTCGTCAATCGTTGAAGAAACCGGCTTCGATCCATGTAAGAAATTCTTTAATTTCATTTTTATGATCTGAGTTTTTGATTTAGTCATTGCGTTTTACGATCTTGGCAGGGGTCGGGGGGCAGCACCCCTGGTAGCAGGGTCCCAGGGGCGGCAGCCCCTGGCGGGGGTCCAAGGGGCAGACAGTTTTCGATTAAATTGCTTTAATAAAAATGCATCAAAAATTTTAATTTTCTGTAAATTGCCTCTAGAAAACTGCATTCGTAGACAGTTTTTGATCTCCTACTTACTGGTTCAGACAATTCACAGACAAAACTATTGTCCTGTTTCAATGCGTTTTAGAGAGAACACTTTCTTTGGTGTTTTTAGGCCATTGCGTTTTAGAACTAAGACATTTTTATGTGTTTTCAGTCCATTGCGTTTTTAGAGAGAGCACTTTCTTTTGTTTTTTTAGGCCATTGCGTTTTAGAAAGGAGACATTTTTAAGTGTTTTTTGGCCATTGCGTTTTATAAATAAGACATTTATTTGTGTTTTTGGGGCATTACGTTTTAGGTAAAACACATTTTTATGTGTTTTCAGTCCATTGCGTTTTAGAAAACAGACATTTTAAGTGTTTTCTGGCCATTGCGTTTTAGGAATAAGACATTTTTTTTGTGTTTTTGGTGCATTGCGTTTTAGGTAAAAACACATTTTTATGTGTTTTCAGTCCATTGCGTTTTATAAAGTACACTTTCTTTTGTGTTTTTAGGCTATTGCGTTTTAGAAATAAGACATTTCTTTGTGTTTTCTGGCAATTGCGTTTTACAAATAAGACATTTCTTTGTGTTTTTGGTGCATTACGTTTTAGATAAATGTCATTTTTTAGGTGTTTTTTTTCATTGCGTTTTACGCAACTGGGCTTTTTTTCCATTGCGTTTTACGCAACTGGGTTTTTAAATTTTTTTTTTCGAAAATATAGTAATCGTATACTCGCTTTAAAGATAAAAAAACGCTCGTTTTTTTGTGCAATTTTTATAAAAAATAATGTCGTATGAAAGAGTTATTAACGTTTAAAAAATGGGGGGAATTGGAGGAGAGAGAAACTATTGCCTTGACTTGACTAGAATGCCTCTGAACAAACCCACGTGCCTCCTTTTTTTTCTTTCAATTTCACTCATTTAATCTTAGCCCTTGATTAAGTAATGGATGGTCAAGATTACTTCCTAGGCTTCCTACCCAAATAAACTTCCTATTATATCCTAACCCTATTTTTGTAAGCTTCATTTCACCTTTAACGTAGTTGACTTAGCCCCCTATGTTCCCGGTGATGAAGATGACTCGGGGTCGAGTCCTTTTTCAGAGGGGAGGATGATACGGATCGGGACCCATTGGAAGAACCGCCCGGAGATGTTATTGCAAAACTCGGCCCGACGAAAAGTGGCTAGAGGCCGCTGCCTCTTTAGCCTCATCCATTCCGATTAATTTAAATTTCATGTTTATCTTTTATTTGAATTTTAGTAGTTATCGTTTTTCTTGTTTATCTTTTTCTAGTTGTTTCTATTTCCTATTTAAACAATTGTAATGCTTGGATAGATGATTAAGTTTTTATGAATAGAATTTTTTTGGCAAACTATCGTTTGTTGTTTTTGTGAATTCGGTTGGCCGGACACAGGACTTCATCACGCTAGAGTTTCTAGCTTCACCACGTATACGGATCCGTATCAGTATCAATATTCGTTTTTTATAGGTTTCGATCAAAAAACGACTTTATTTTTTAAATTACTACATAAGACAACTTTTGTTTAATGAATAAGGAATGCAGGTTAATTTTACCGTTGTGTCTACGATTTTGTTTAAATTTTACTAAAAATAGGTTTGCCCTGTTGCGAACCACATGTATTACCCATTAGTTTAATTTAAGTTGGAAAAACATTTAAAAGAAAATTTAGACATAAGTAATAAGAAGACACTTACAACAAAAAGTTAAATTGATTGATACAAAAATAAGTTGTTAGGGTGGAAGGGGTGCTTCTCAAATGGGGAGTGGTAAATTTTTTCTCTAACCAATAATATTATGTCATGTCAACTTCCTCCTTTACTCCCTATTTTGCACTCAAACACATAGAGGGTGGTAAACAATTTTTTTAAAAGGAAAAATTTGTGATTGGTTGAAAGAGTGTGAGGCTCACCATCAACCCACTCTCTCACCTCTACCTCTTATCTTCCCGCATCAGTTAGTATTCACCGATTTGCTCCTTCACCAAACGCCGAATGGGGGCTGGCGGCCCATTGCCTGGCGGTAAAGTGGGGTTACCGAAGGTGCCCCTTCCACCCTTATACGTTTTTGTATTGTTATTATTTCTGCTGCCTTTTCAACTACTAAATCAGTCACATCATTTTTTTGCTTAACATCATATCATAGCTGTAAATATTGACTTTTAAATGTACTTAATAATAATTATATTTTTTTTACTTAATATCATTGTAAATATACTTATAATAACTACGTACATTTGGAGGTATACTCAGTTATAATAAAATTTAATATTTTGACATAACGAGTTAAGGTGACCCGCACATTGCAGCGGGATGCTGAGTATAGTTTCTCATTTGCTACTGTGTTTGCAGTCAAGATCACAAAATCAAATTGAGTTTAGACAACAAAATTTGGCGACATCTTGATATATTTGACGTGTTTGAGGTCAGAGCCAAAAAATCCAAAAAATCAACTGGACATGACCTGCCAATGACACAATCAAATGCCCCTTAATTGTTTATTTCAATTTCTTGAATATTGTTTAGAATACAATACTGTAACCTTTAATCACTGTAACCTTTTATCGGTTTCCAATTTTTATTACTAAAAAGAACATTTGTATACTGTAAATAAGATAAAAAAAAACTAAACAAAAAAATCGAAAGAAGAAAACACTTATATTTTAATTGAAAATTTCAATAACAAAATATTTAACTTCAAGGATTGTTTAAAATTCGAATAAGAGGAAAGGTTTAACTTATATACTTCTAGTATTCTACCAAAAGGATTAATATGATTCTTTTTTGGAACCCCTTCGACCTTTTGTCTTTCAATTTTATCTTTCTTCTCCGAAGCTTCCATAGCATCCAAACAAAAAAAAAACTCAAACCCATTGGCCGCTTTTATAATTCTCTAAAATAGGAACTAACAAACATCAACAAAATAATAAAGTGAGGATGATGAGAAATAGGAATGTGCCCTAACCTTGCTTATAAAAATTGGGCTAATTTTACTCTTATAAGTTTAAAGCGGGGTTGTCTCTGAAAATTCTTGAAAATCTTAGGGCCTGGGGCGAATAGAACATACGGGCCCACAAAATGTAATTTTTTTAAAAATGTATATAAACAACCTTAAAATATTTGAAAATGAATTAAAACTAAAGACAATATCATTTGAGAAAATTAGGCCATTAATGCTATTTGCATTTAATGAATGACTAACAAACAAATAAACATTAAAAAAATTCAACTAAATTGGAATTTAAGCAGATGTAAAGATTAGAACCCGTGACCTCTAGTTGTCGAAGCAACATATCAACCACCAAGCCAAAAACTTTATGCTTTCTTTAGATCCAGTGCGTATATATCCCAACACATATGCATATTTAAAAAAAAAAATCTGGCCCTTGTACGTTTTTGACCTTGAGCCGGTGCCCACCCAACCTTGCTCAGGGCCGGCCCTATGCCCGTGCCACCCCTGGCATGGCTATGAATCTGCCCATGTATAACCGGATCGCTGGCAACACCGATTCCCTGTCGGAGTATGAATCCTTTTAAAGCGTCATGACCAACCCTTTATTTGTGTCCCTTGGATTAAAGAAACATCTAACTCCAATAGTAATACATCACATTGAGCAAATAAAAAAATGAAAAAAAAATCAGTGGGGAATGGGGATATGAATAGACAAACATGCATTAACCGTAATATTAAGAACATGGAACAACCATGCTCTTTGTTGTATCCGAAACAATTGCATCTACAACATGCATAATTAAAATCACGTACACATCATTTACAAAATCATCTTCATACATATTGACAATGAAAACATTATTATTATTTAAAAAAAGAACTATAAACATGATCACCATTATTTAGACAACATAAAACTCAATAAAGAGAAGAAAAACCGTAAATCACCATTGCAACAAAGAATAATTTAGACGATTTGGTTAATCATACGAATTTCTACATCGTCAATTTAGAAAAGGTTCGTCATCTTTCTTGGTGTAAAAATCGATGCAAAAGAAAAGCAAAATCCGTGAAGAGTTACGAGGACGGTTGTGTATCCCGCTTATATATAAATGTCATTCAACGTATTTGAGAGGTACGCCTGCCATGGCGGTTTTTATGACGGTTGATGGTAGGTGCGGTCGTCCGATGATACCTTACTACAATCAAAACTTTGGGCTTCATGTCGTCGTACTTACTTATTATTCGCATGGTGGTTACAACCTACTCGATCAAAATATATGGAAGGAAGCGGTTATATAGGCAGAAGTGTCGCAACCCCCGCCCCTGCCCCTGGAGGCGGGCGGTCGCGGCACGCAGAGCTGGCGGTATCGGTGTTTATTAATTTGGCAACGGAAATTAACATCAGGACCGTAGTTAGGAAATAGTTTATCAGAGTAAAACACCTCATTTTTATAAATAACAAATACGACGCAATAAAGCGAAGGGAAGGTGTTACTTTTGATAAAGCGACGCGATGGTTGGCCGGTAGCATAAAAGGTGAAACGCTGATATGGACGGAAGGAAAGGCGGGAGGGAAGGTGTTAGCAGCAACCGACGTATTGCTTAATTGTACATGTAATTAATTAAGGGGCACTTAACTAAAGGATTCAACCAAGTTGTTTTTTAGTATAAGATAATATAATAAAATGAAAAGGTGTGAGTAATGAACTAAACGGTGTGACTTTTAGACAAATATGATATAACCTAAGTTGCTAATTGTATAAGGGTAGTATAATTTATTAAAGGAGTGTGTATATTAGGACATGTTGGTTTGGGTTGAGAGTTGGCATAACATATGTTTAATATATGGTAAGTGTTTATTAATACAAGGGTATTATTTAAGGTGTGATGTGGAGAAACATAATTATTATTAAGATAGACTAAGGTAGTCTTAGGATCCTGTAAAAAGGACATGTTTCGTGAGAAGTGTGCGAAGACATAAAAATTCATATGTAGACATCATGTTTTGGACTTACACATAATGTTTTGCATTGTTTTGGCAAGAAAAACACTAAACATAACAATTTAAGACACAACGCAATGAATTCTAGGCTTAAAACTTAAAACACCATGTCAAGAACATTAAGTAGTGTGTTTTAAGTGTTAAATAGTGTCTTTTAAATTTCACGTCCATAATATGTTTCATTGTGTTTTAAATTGTTATGTTTGATGTTTTTCTTGCCATAACAACAAAAAACATCATGCCTAAGTTCAAAACATGATGCCTACATGCCAATTTCTATGCATTCTCACACTTTCACGAAAAGAGTCATTTTTACAGGAACTTCACCCGACTAAGGTATTCAAAATACTTTTACTTTTTATAGGGTTATATAATAATCTACTGTATATTCACTCTCTCTCCAACAAAACTGAAATCAACAACTGTACATACGCTTTCTCTTCTTCTTCTTCTTCTCCAACGATCAATCTACGTTACTTGCTGCCGTACGCTAGGGTTTATGCGCACTCAACTCGCAATTACACCTCAATAATATCTTGCAGGCATCCTTTTCCAGTTAAGGATCATATGCTTTCTGCAAATTGTTCGATCGACCTTCATTTCTCTTTTAAAATTCATTTTGGTAGTTTGTTCTTTCGTTATACTAGTTGAAATGTTCGAAATGTGTGTTCCATTCGGCATTTAGGTTTCGATTATAGTTTCTAACAATGAAATGATGATAAACAACACTAGTGTATGAACAGAAGATGTTGTTTTAAATGTGAAATCGATACGTGTTTTATAAAAAAATGTAACCCTCAATTTACATTTGACTTAAGTTTGAACATATGTTATGTATTTTAGAGATCCATGACTCTAAATTATGAATCCTCAGAGTATGCTGCTTGTGACTGTTTATATATTAATTTTAATTTTTCACAATATTTGAGTATATATATAGTGTTTATGATATTAAGCAGAAGTTTTCAGAGAAATGTTAGACCTTTTGGAGTACTAAGGTTGTGTACTTGTGTTTAGGAAGGGCTAGGCTATAGAAACATCGCCGCCACTCTATCTAGACACTACTGGCGTGTCATATAGGCCGTAATATGATGTCATATGATACGCGAAAAATTGTTAAATGTGTTTGCGTGACACAAAGATGACTGGTGTGTCCAATGGCAAAGTCATATGGCTTGATTTTTGCTTTTTTTTCCCCTTCATTTTGGTTATTTTGGGTTTGTTCTTTCGTTATATCCACATTTAAGAATCGATTATAGTTTCTAAGAATGAAATGATGAGAAACAGAACTGGCGTATATGCGAAGGATGTTATATAAATGCGAAATTGATACATGTTTTACAGAAAATGTAACACGAAATTTGCATATCATTCAAGTTTTACGTATTTCACACCTGTTATGTATGTTAGTGATCCATGACTCTAAATTCTGAATCATCATAGTAACTGTTCGTAAATTAAAATTCACAATATTCAAGTATTAAACAGAAGTTTTCAGGGAAATGTGAGACCTCTGAGAGGCTTGAGATCCGTTGGTCTATATTTTTTTGGCACTTAAGGTTGTGTACTTGCGTTTATTGCATCACCAATTAGGAATTAGGATATCTGATATTTTCATTTTACCTTAATTACACCCCCTTAATGTCTCAACATGCTTTTAATTAACATCTTCATATTGTCTTGTGTATGTTTTCTGAGTAGATGGATATCAGTTCTGGTGAAGAGTCCGAGTTTAGTGATTCGGAGATTACTGAATACAAAGATAAGCCATACGAGCAACTGAGGAATGGAACACCCAAAGTTAAGTATCCCGGTGGCATTTTTAAGTGCCCTTTTTGTGCTGGCAAGAAAAAACAGAATTTCAAATACAAAGACTTGCATCAACATGCTTCTGGAGTAAGCAAAGGCTCTTCAAACAGAAGTGCAAAGCAAAAGGCGAACCATCTTGCTCTAAAATTGTACTTAGAAAATGAACTGGCAGATGAGGCTGAAAAGCCGCTTAAAGTGGCAGCACCAATCACTGAAGAAAACGAATTGTTTTGCTGGCCTTGGACTGGAATTCTGGTCAACATAGTCAAAGAATCAGACGGTGCAAATGATTTTGAGAACACTGAATATTGGCTCAAGAGATTCTCAAAATACAAGCCTGAAGAGGTTGAGCTGTTATGGGATGCTGAAAAGAGAACCGCAAAAGCGTTTGTGACGTTCAACAACAGTTTGATTGTTTTGAAAAATGGTATGGAGTTTGAGAAAGCTTTTGGAGCTGAAAATCCGTCTGGTTCAAGTAGTATTTATGCATGGCTAGCTCGTGCAAATGATTTTGAATCACAAGGGCCAATAGGAGACTACCTTCGCATGAACAGGGATCTGAAGACGGTATCGGAAGTTGAGCAAGAAGCTGCAAAAACCAGAAAACGACCAGTGATTGAATTAGCGACTGAGATCGACATGAGGAATGAAAATCTTGATGAGTTGCAAAGCAAGTGTAATCAGAAAACCATGTCTTTAAGTAGGACGATGGAAGAAATAAAAAACATGCAACAAGATTTCCGCGAAGGTTTGTTACTCCCTCTTCTTTTCTCTATGTACTTTCCCAAACAGACAAGTTTGCTATGCATTATATTTCTGTTCTCTCGTGCATTTCTCTGTCACTTTTGCATAAATAGGTAACAAAATTTTGGCCTGAGTACCATGTCAGAAAATTACTACATGGTCAAATTACTACACATCATCATGTTTGAGATCTTTCTACCAATATTTTTAACACTTTTGAGGGTATTTTTGAAAGAATATAAACATGGTTACCCAACACAGAAATTAGTTAAAACAATGTTACCTTTTTATGCAATAATCCTGTTAAATGAATACCTATTTGTGTGGAGTTCCATTTTTACAAGGTCGAGGTTTTGCTAACATGGAAGTATTGTTCTTCTTCAGAGAGAAGAAAACTGCAGGTCCTTGAACAGGAGCGTGTCAATGCATTATTAGATGAACGAGAAAGGGCCCATGCTGAGGTGGACAAACTAAGGAAAGAACATGAATTTCGGAGCAAAGAAGTTAGTAAGAAAGTAGCCCGAACAGAACGTGAGAAACAAAGATTATATGAGGAGAAAAGAAAGGTGATTATTATACACAAACACCATACACACACACATATATCCACATTTTTCTATTATCATATTGTGTTATTTATATTCTGTTTATGAATCCAGATTGACATGGGAAAGAGTTCTCTGAATATGGCCTCCATAGAGCAGAAAAAAGGCGATGAGGATCTCTTAAGACTGATTGAAGAGCAAAGGGTAATTTACAATTTTGCCTAAAGTTACCCTTTTGGTGAGACCCCATTTAGCCGCCTCTAGTCTTGGTTCTTTTTAATTTACAATTATGATTTACTTACTACTTATATCACAGAGAGAGAAGGAGGAGGCGTTGAAGATAGTACTTGAGTTAGAGAGACAGCTAGATGCCAAACAGAAACTAGAGATGGAAATTGTGGAATTAAAAGGGAAAGTGAAGGTGATAAAACTTATGGCCGATGAAGATGATACCGCGGTTCAGGGGCAGATAAAAAAGTTGAAAGATGAGCTGGAAGCGAAGGTAGAGGAAATGGGTGATTTGGAGGATATGAATCAAACTCTTGTGGTTAAGGAACGCGAAAGTAACGATGAGTTGCAACAAGCACGCAAAGAGTTGATTAAGGTGTTTAAGGGCATGAAGGGTATGTTTAGTGGACATACTAATATAGGGGTGAAGAGAATGGGAGAAATCGATTCGAAACCCTTCCTTGATGCCTGCAAGGTGAAGTATGGCTCTGAAGAAGCTCAAATCAAGGCCTCTGAGTTATGCTCTATGTGGCAAGAGGAACTGAAAAATCCAGCGTGGCATCCGGTAAAAGTTGTTGCCATAGATGGTACACATATGGTATGCTGCTTGGAACTTTATAAATACAGTTCAAGTCTATATGCCTGTGTAAAAGTTTTAAGAGTAAAGTCTTGTGCACAATGCAGGAAGTGATTAATGAAGATGATAAAAAGCTAAAAACTCTTAAGGCAGAATGGGGTATTGGAATCTTTGATGCAGTGGTTGCTGCATTTATGGAACTGAATGAATATAACCCTAGTGGTAGATATGAAGTTAACGAACTTTGGAACTTTAAAGACAATAAAAAAGCTACGTTAAAGGAGGTTATTAGCTATATCCTCAAGAATTTGAAGAGCCTTAAGCGCAAAAGAGGCCACGGTTCGTATTTTTTATCCATTTTGCAATCATGTTTGTATTACATGTCCAAATCTTTCTTCTTTTCTTTTTTGAATTTTTTTAACACCTATTCTACATTTCTCAAATCAACCTGCATGCATCTACTTAAAATGGGTCGATTCGTGTTGTGTTTTATCTCAACCGGCCCAAATCCGAAGAAAGAGCTTTAATGTATACAACTTCCTAATCTTGCCACATATGGTGTATTGGACTATCCAAAACAAGTGGGCTTGTTTGGTTGTTAATGGGTCAAAATGGGTTCATATCAAACGGATAACTTTCATGTGTGGGTCAAAGCTGGTTAGGTCTGGTTGTTTTTTTATCCAATTTTACAAGTTCTGTAAATATATTTATATAAATATCAACTATGTTAAAAACTATATTATAAAAGTAATAACATAACTCTAAAACATAACGGTTTAGAACGTTATATAAATTTGAGTATTTAACTTAGACGTTAGACGACCTTTGCCCTGCTTAACCCATTCTACATGTTATGGAATAAATACCATCTGAAATGACTCGTTTTTCAATTTTCATATAAATGGATTGAAATGGCCACATGATGTTTCTAACTGTGAGATTTTTGTTCTTTGGTACAGATAACTGAGCTGGCGGTTGCACAATAGCAATCATAAAGTAGTACATCCTTCTTTTCCTTCTGAACTAGTTTTTGGGCCTTTGGGCAACCAGCAATCACTCTATCATGGCCACTTGTCTAATCTGCCCATTTTTTGCCCCTTAATGGCAATAGAACTTGCTTAAAATGGCTGCTTTATATACTCTATATACCAATAGTATAGGAAAGCGCTGGTATATGTCATCTCAGCACAAAAATACCTCCTTTTGCTTCAATCTAGCTAGAAATTTGAAGTTCTATAAACTTCTTGTTGCATTGGTGTGCCATGGTTTAAAGACCAGAGTGGACCATAATTGGAAACTTGAAAATTTGGGAGCCACTGAGCCAACAACCAACCATCGGGTTGGTGTAAGATTGGAACCGAACCAGGGCTCAAACTTTTCGGGTAGTCATTAAAGTCTAATTTCATACCTAAATGATGTCATTTTGTTTAAATATATGAAAAATATCTGGTTCTAGATTGGACTAGTAACAGAAATTATTTTTTTCTTCAAATTATGGACCTTTGATCGTTTCCGGGACGAATAACCGAGACCGAACAGGACATATCCCATCCTAATTTATCATTGTCACTAGACCATTACATATGGGCTATGGCCTAGCCAACTTTTAAAAAATAAAGCATAATTACAAAAACAAAGTAGATACAAATACACAGTAAAAAAAGTGGTTCGTGTATACATTTTCAGATATCTTTAATAATACATAAATTAGAAACACGTGATATTTTCATATATTCTATAATGTAAAAACTAAAAAAACTTTACATTAACTTAGTGCTAGCGGAATTCTTGCAGAAATTCATTTGGTATCTATTTGGTTCATTACACTATCAATACATATAACGTATTGGGCCAGTCTCTACATACTCGTTACAAAATTTCTCCTAATATATGCAAAACATGCTCAGTGCACTCTTTTTTATATTAAACTTTAATTATAAATGATACAAAAAGAAAAAAAGTTATTGAGGCAATTTGGTTTTGCACATCAAAACGTAAATAAACACGTGGCGGTAAATTCTAAAATTATGACAAAAAGTATGGTGCTGTTTGTTTTTTCTGTAGGAAAAGGTCTGCAGTCTGCGGACCACATCTGTAGGAGAAGAGGTGGACCAAATGTCTGCAGTCTGCAAGGAGAAGAGGATTTGTTTTTTTTTTATACAAAACCTCTTCTAGGTTTAAAACACATCTCTACTCTCTCTCTCTACTCTCTCTCTACAATCTGCACTTCACCACTGCCACCACTTCACCAATGCCACCACCGTCACCACTACACCACAGCCACCGCCGTCACCACTACACCGCCACCACCGTGATCGATTTGGGGGTTTTGTTTCAGATCGATGATGGGGGTGTTGTTTCAGATCGATGATGATGTTCAGATCGATGTTGGGGGTTTTGCAGATGTTCGATGATGGGGGTTTTTGTTGGTGCACTTGTGTCTGTACTTTGTCTGTATTTCGTCTTGATTCAAAACGATGTCTTTGTTAGTACTGTAAGTTTGACCAAGTCAACCATCCTCCTGGTTTGACTTGGTCAAACAGTTCGAACAATGGTTGTAATATGGCTGTGTCGAAGGATGTGTCATCGAAGGATTGTTTAGATCCTTCGATGAGCTCGAAAGATAAGCCTTCGATGGATGGACCTCGAAAGATCTCATCCTTCGAGGTACATGTTGATCCTTCGATGAGTTTCTAGTCGATAGATGATCCTTCGATCAGTCTATCTATCCTTCGATCAGACCTGCTGTGTTCGGGTATAAATACCCAGGTAGTGTGTTCATTTTAAAGTGAGAGCAAGAGACACAAGAATAGATAACCCACACACACGAGAGAACTTTGAGAGTTTGCAGAATACATCTGTAAACATTGAGCTTGTAACCGAACCTTTCATACGTATTAATACATGTGGTGTTAATCGGTGAAGATTGTGTGTTGTGTTTTGTGCTTGTTCTATCTCGGTTTGCATGCTAGCTTGGATTCCGCATTCGCTAGTGTGTTAGACATAACAAGGAATAGGTTAAACCTCAACCTCCGAGGGACCTACAAGTGGTATCAGAGCCGTGGCTCTTTTCCTTGTTAAAAAACCGGGTTTATACAAGATTTTGAAGTGTTTTGGACAAAAACTCATTTGGTTTAGTAACCGTTTTCTGTGATTTTCTCGCATTTCTTGATGTTAAAACGTGTTCTAAACTAACCGGGTGTGTTAAAGGAAGGCTTGGGTAACTTAAAAATCTGTTTTTAAGTTGTTTGGTAATTTCCGGCCAAAATTCCGGCTTACTCCGGTGACCGGTTTTCTGGATAAGAACCTTCTGTTTTGGTATTATTTTAGTTGTTCAAATCTATTTTGGCAGAAAATCATGGTCTGACCATACTTTCTGCCGAAAGTTTTCACCAACCCATCACCTTTTTCACCAACCTGTCACTCTTTGTCAACTGTGTCAGATCAGATCGAAGGATATCCTTCGAAGTCGAAAGATCATCTTTCGATCATAGGAGGTTCGATAGATAATCATCCTTCGAACATCCTTTGAAGTCTGTGACTTATCTTTCGATCCAAGGAATCTATTCGAAGGATATATCGTTCGATCTACAGCTCTTTTTCGAAAGATAAGGATCCTACGATTGGAGAGTCTTTCGAAATCAATTGTTCGAAACTCAACAGTGATCTTTCGAACACTGTTGATCCTTCGAACAAGTTTTGATCCTTCGATCCTTGTTTGTCTGTTTGAGTTTAACAAGTTTGTGTTTTTCAGGTCTTTCGATCAAAGATCCTTCGGCTGTTTGTTATCCTTCGAGATTTTAACATAGTTTGTGAAAAATTAAATTTAAAAAAAAAAAAAAAAAGGGAAAACTTGTTTTTCAAATTTTAAATATATTTTTCACTTAATATATTAATTTTCTTTACAAAATGGGAACAAACAGTCAGTGGGATCCAACCGCGTGGACTCTAACAACTATGACTCCACAATCCTCAGCTACGCAATCATCAGCTACGCAATCTGCGTCAGATTTCAACAAAACTGCATGGATGCAGGCTATTGCCCCACCTCAAGCTGCAATGATAACTGCAAATCAATGGGCATTGGTCACAAATCAAAGCAGCAGCATTCAATCTATGATGCAGAACGACAGTGAAACTGGTACAAGCACAAAACCACCAAAGCTAAATCACATCAATGATTGGGGATGGTGGAAAGAAAGGCTGAGAACTTATGTTCAGGGGCAAGGGCAAGGTCAAGAGCTATGGATGTGCTTCTTCACCGCATTTGACAATGATTTGGAAATTGCAGGATCTAATCCACAAACTTACAGCACTATGTCTGAAGATGATAAGAAGAAATTTGAGTTAGAAAAGAAAGCATTCATGATTCTCACACAAGCTCTTCACAGAGACATTTACCACCAGTTTGTTTACTGCACGACTACTAAAAGCTTGTGGGATATGCTCACGTTGCGATGTGAAGGAAACGCTCAATCTAGAAAGATCAAGCAAGAATTACTGAAGAAAGAGTTTGAAGGATTCACGTGTTTGGAGAATGAGACTTTGGCAGATTTATCTACAAGGTTCCATCACTTGTTGAGCGAGATGTTTGCTTTTAAAGTCACTGCCACTCCACAAGAAATGGTGAAGAGATTCGCTGATAGCTTACCAGCAAAGTGGAGCAGTTATCTTGAAATTCTCAAAGAAAACGGTGTTCTAGACACAATCACCGTTTATGAGTTAATTCAAAAACTGGAGAACAAGGATGTAGAAGAAAAGCTTAAGGCAAAAAGAACACTAACTCCTCAAAATCCAGAGATGTACTATGGGATTGCTGGAGGTATCAGTGGAGAAAAACCAGCCTCTCAACATGCGAAGCTTCAAACAGCCTTCATCTCAAACACCGGACCTTCCACAACAAATCAGTTTGATCCTTCAGCATACACGATGATGTATTCAAGACCAGATTCTTCGTCTCTACAACAGAATGTGCAACCGACAGCTCAGCAGCAACAACCGCAACAGCAAGGGTTTTATGGAAGCTCTTCAAACTTTCTAGCCACTTCCAATCCGAACACAGTCAGATTAGACACTTCCAACTTTTCCAAAGTCAGTGTCGAAGTAGCCAAGGAGCATATGGAGATGTTGAACACCTTGGTTAGTGCTTATTGTGGATTGGTTGCAGGTCAGATTGGGAATATCAATCTAACCAATGAAGATTATCAGCAAGTGGATAAAGAAGAGTTTGAAATGATGGATATCAAATGGGCTCTTGCTAGTGCAATTCGAAGAGCAAAGGAGTTTATGGAAAGGACGGGAAGAACCAACTTGGAAAGCAAGAAAGACACCAAGTATGGGTTCGACAAGCAAGCTGTAACGTGCTTTAACTGTGGTGAACGGGGTCATTTCAAAAGGGAATGCACAAGACCAGCTCAGCATGGAAACCAAAATCCCTTTAGAAACCAAGGCAACCAGCAGAATCAGAACAGGAACAATGTTCGTACGTTGATACCTGTCAACAACCAAAGCCAAGCAGGGCCATCAAATGCCAACCAGGCACTTGTGGTTCAAATAGATGAAGGTTGTGATTGGTCGCTTCAGTTTGGGAATGATGCTCCGGATGGAACAGCATGTTTTGCTGAGGTTGTCAAGGATCTTAAGCACGCCAGTGGCGGAGAATCTTCCACCAATGGTGATGAATCTTCTGAAGAGGAAGACAGTTCTGGTTATAGTGGAAGCTCAGATGAAGAATTCTCCACTACAGGCAATGATCATATGGATGAGACATCAAGTGCGTCAGTCGATGCAGATATTGATGAGATTTTGGAGGAAGCTGCAGCAGGAATTCAAAGAAGATCTATTTTGGTGGATCAAGCTGCTTACTCTTCGTCTTCTCTCCATTCAGCCTTTATGGCTAATGTCGACAGTTCATCAGGTCAGGTATGTGTCGATGAACCCACTGTAGTTAGTTGTGATAACTGTGATAGTTTGCGTGTTAAAAATGCTAATTTAGAGGCAAACATGTCTGAGTTGCAAGGCAAACATGATGCTTTACAAGATAGTTTGTTTGACTTGCAAGACAAACATGTTTCGATGAATGATAAGTGTTGCGATTTGCGAAGCAAACACGAGGGTTTGCAAGAGAAATTTGAAATCACACACAAACACAATCAAGAATTGATTGTAGATCTTTCTAAAGCAACTGAAGCTAACTTGTTTTTAACCAGAAATGAAAAGAAATTTAAAGCAACAATTGCGTCATTAAGACATGATGTTTCAGAATTACAAAAGGCTGTTTTGCGAAAACAACATGCTAACAATAATCTTATTGACACAATTGAAAAGCAAATGGTAGAGTTGGCAACAGCTCGATGTGAATGTGAAACAATTAAGCAGAAACTGGAAAGCTATTCCAATTCCCGCTTTGTATTGGATCACATCATTGACGTTCAAGAGAGAAAGAAAAAGGGGGATAAACCATGTATTGGATTCAAATCATGTCCTCCTCTAATGAATCACAATTACTCCAAATTGCCTGATGACGAGGATATGCCCCGTTTTGAACCTACTGTGCCACTCGATCTAGATGACTTTGCAGCAGGCCTCGGGTTCACAACCGGTACATCATCCTCGGGTCAATCAGAATCTGAGAATGTGACAGATTCATCGTGTGTTAAGGAACAGAGTCCTCCCATTGTTGAGGATGCTGATTCTTCGGATGATGAATCTGAAGAGATTGTGAAACAACAGTCTAACTCGGTTACAACAGATATTCCAATTGAGAATCACATCCTGTGTGATCCACCAGTGAAACCGAGTAAGACTGAAACGTCAAAAGCAATGGAGTCCCTTGTATCTAGCCGTGAAGAGAATAACTTGTTGTACACGCTCAAAGGAGATAGCAAAATCTACTCTAACAAAGATTTTCCACTTAAAAATGTAAATCAAGATTTAATTGAGCAAATTTTTGAAGGATGCACTGATAAGTTTTTGGGGAACAAAAGTGGCAAAGTTACCGTCACTCAATGTGATCCAATTCCGTGTGAACAAATTAGAAAACAATACGGAAACCAAAAACTACCAATTGAGCGAAAACAACAAGTCAACTCCGGAAAGGGTAAGGTACAGGGAAAGAAGGCTCGGAACAAGAATGTTCAAGCACCTAAAGTTCAGCAGCCTAAGACTGAACAACCAAAGGTTCAACAACAAAAGGTGCAAAACAAAAGAGCTCCTGTTAAGAAACGAGAACCGAAAATGAACTTTGTTGGATCCACGGGTTCAGACAAACTTGAAACATTTCAGGATAAATCTAACATTGATTTTATAAAACAAGTTAGAATTTTAAAACGAAATGATCAGAATAATTATACCCAACACACCAACGGATGTGATTTAGGTCCAAGCACGTCTAGATCACAAAGTTCATGGTCTGGTTCTCCGTCTGGTCATCAACGTGTTTCTCCGAAGTTTGTAGAGCGGAGAACATGTTTTGAATGTGGGACAGTTGGGCATATTGTAAGATATTTCCCACATGTGCAAAAGCTGAAGTAAAAAACGAGTGCTCCCCAAGAAATCGATTACCGAAAACGATCAGTTTCCCCGAAACAAGACCCACGTGTCTTGAAAGAAAGGGAAAAGAAGTTAAAGCAAAAGAATCAAAAGGTAATTGAAAAGGCCTTAAAATCTGAGGTCAAAGAAGAAAAACCTGTACAAGCAAAATCTGAAACTGTAAAACCAGTAAATGCTAATACAATGAATTCAAATACTGGTAAAGGACAAACAGCTTGGAAGCAAAAGCAGGTAATTCAATCAGGGGGAGCACCACAGGTTCTTTTTCCTAATCATCAAGTGATTGAAATCACTTTCCTTGATGATCAAGGACGACCCAAGTCCACAAAGGCTTGGGTCCCTCTCTCCAACTAATCTCTGAGTGAGTGTGTAGGATATTCCAGGAGGAACTGTTGATAGTCTTAGGATTGTTGACAGTGGAGCGTCCATGCACAAGATTGGCGACACCAGACTCTGAAACATCATTATATCTAGGAGTTGTTGCCTTTGATGGAGAGAAATGAGAAAAGAAAGGAAAAAGAAAAGAAGACAAAAATGTCTGATGATAGAATGTTGTTGAATGAAGTTGCAAAATTCGGCCAGATGAAAAATGTGCCAAAATTTGGTTGTTATGGTTTTTGATCGGGTCCTCAGGAAAAGATTCAAATGAAAAGTACGCGACTGCAGCACGTCTGAAGCTTTTTGAAGATTCATGGATTTTTCTTCCACAAGAAGTTCAAAGTCCACAAGGTGAACGTGCAGTGTACATTTCTCCACGGTGTGTTTGAAGAAAATGTGGTTGTTGAACAAACCAACCGGGTGTGCGGATGCCTTGGCGTGGATTGAACAACCGCACACTACTTCTGAAAGAGAAAGACAAAGACCTTCGCTGGTGCAATGTGGAAGACCAGCCGGACCCAAAGGTTTATGATCTTGTTGCTGTCAACAGATTTCTCAGTAGCTACAAAAATCGTCTTTGAAATCCACACCGGGTGGATATTCAGTTTGGGAGAGCACTCAGATTTCTTGCAATGCACGATGCAGTTGCAGGATACGGTTTTCAATTTCTAATCTCTCCTATACTTGTTGATATTTAAGCTGCTTTGTGAATTATTATCTCGTTCAGCACTCTTTGGCCAGACAATGCTGTCATGGTCCGCACCGCTTACCGACATGCCAACTGATTTTTCCAAAATTCGCTAAATCATTTCTGATTAAAACTTAATTTTGGTAAACGGCATTGAGGTAAAACATGAGTTAACCAACATCGGAAAATCATTTTTGTAATATCTTTGTGTTTTAAATTTTGTCTTAGTTTGTTGATTTTAGGGGGAGTAAATCCAAAATTTGAAAATCCAAAAACATCGAAAAATTTCAAAAACTCAAAAACAATAGAAAAACAAAAATGAGTTTCCTGGCGAGCAAAAGAGAAAATGATAGTACATCAGTGGTCTGTCTAAACCTCTTTAAACCTAAACCAAAAAAAAAAAAATAAGCAGCTCTATATAAGATGTATCGGTAGGCTCACAATCATTTTAAAGTGTGCAGGGTGATATAAACTTAAATCGACTGAAGACCAGGTGGGAACCACTCATTGGCATATGGTCTTAGTACCGAAATTTCGTTTGAGAGATTGCCGAGGTTCTGAGATATTCGGTCTTTATGCTGCTTATCATCTGGGTATCATGGTTGTATCTTTTACCGAAAAATAACGGGGACGCAAGTCTAGATCTTCCATGATACTATACATACGAGTACATATTGCATTCGACCTCAATAAGTGATCAACAATCACATGTCCAAACAAATAAGTGATAAAATATCACATTTATCCGGGAGTCAAGTTCGTCTCTCTGCTGTACGAAAGTACTGACCTGTTCACGGACTTGCTCTTGTGCCCTCATGCATCGAAAATCAAGTTCCTCATCAATAAGTGATTCTATCACTTAGGGTTTGTTTTCAAAACAAATAAGTGAGAATCTCACATCATATACGGTCAAACAGATGATAGTCGGTATACTCACCGGTAAGATGAACCCTCGTGCATACCTTGATACGGGAATGTGTCGTGATGTGGATGAACACCGGTCGGTAAGTATAAATCATACCTTAACGTATCCCCTCGCCATGATTACATCTGATAAGTTGAGCTTATGCGGACAACAATACCGATAATTGTTATAGGATGCTTATCTTAATGTTAACTTATAGAACAACAAGAGCGTTTTGGCATGACCGTACACTGATATGATTCTCTTATCCTCGAAACTCACAAAAAGAATGTCTGTAAATATTTATTTACTGCTTTCGTTTCTGCTTCTTTGTATATATTTATTTATTGCTTTCCGTCTTTACTTTTGAAAAATGAAAAATTCCAAAAAGATTTTAGGTGTGTTTTAATATAAACTTTATAAAATTCAAAAAGATTTTGCCTCTAGTTTATTTTTGATTGACTGATGTTGGAACTCGAGTCTTCCTACCCAAAATCCTGATTATAAGCCGGAAAACAATTGCACTTTCATAAATGGTCGAAGTTAACACATTTTGAAAGTTAAAGGATTAACATTATACATTTTCTAAACTTTCAAACTGTTGTCGGATGGTGGTTGATTAAACAATGGTCACACGTGTGTCGTTTGTTTATGTTTACTATATTCCAAGCAGTTGTTCTCATTACGCGTTTAGATTTCTTGCATGTGCAGATTCTAAAGGCAAGGAGAACATGGTCGATGACAAGCTTCGGAATGAAGACACGACGTGAAGGCACTCAAATGAAGAAAATGATCGAGTTGCTGCTGGCCATCATCAACACCACAAGGATCTCAACCCATAAAGAACAAGTATTTCACGAGCATAACTCAAGGGGGAGCTTATGTTAAGGGGGAGTTTGTCAACACACTTCCTACATGAAACGGGGAGTTTGTTGGTACACTTTCTGCTTTCAAGACGTGAAGACTTTAAAGATCCTCCGACATTGGAGACTTGAAAGGACGTCAAAGACTTGAAGTCACAAAGATCGAGACAAAGCTACAGCCAGACAAAGCTACAGCCAAGGGGGAGTTTGTTGGTGCACTTGTGTCTGTACTTTGTCTGTATTTCGTCTTGATTCAAAACGATGTCTTTGTTAGTACTGTAAGTTTGACCAAGTCAACCATCCTCCTGGTTTGACTTGGTCAAACAGTTCGAACAATGGTTGTAATATGGCTGTGTCGAAGGATGTGTCATCGAAGGATTGTTTAGATCCTTCGATGAGCTCGAAAGATAAGCCTTCGATGGATGGACCTCGAAAGATCTCATCCTTCGAGGTACATGTTGATCCTTCGATGAGTTTCTAGTCGATAGATGATCCTTCGATCAGTCTATCTATCCTTCGATCAGACCTGCTGTGTTCGGGTATAAATACCCAGGTAGTGTGTTCATTTTAAAGTGAGAGCAAGAGACACAAGAATAGATAACCCACACACACGAGAGAACTTTGAGAGTTTGCAGAATACATCTGTAAACATTGAGCTTGTAACCGAACCTTTCATACGTATTAATACATGTGGTGTTAATCGGTGAAGATTGTGTGTTGTGTTTTGTGCTTGTTCTATCTCGGTTTGCATGCTAGCTTGGATTCCGCACTCGCTAGTGTGTTAGACATAACAAGGAATAGGTTAAACCTCAACCTCCGAGGGACCTACAGTTTTGTTCGAGCAGGGGGTTTCAGATCGATCGATGATGTTCAGATCGATGGGGGTGTTGTTTCAGATGTTTGATGATGGGGGTGTTGTTTCAAATCGATCGATGATGTTCAGATCGATGTTGGGGGTTTTAGATCGATGATGATGTTTCAGATCGATGATGATGTTCGAGCAGGGGGTGGCGGAGTGGAGGTGGTGGCGGAGCAGGGAGGTGGTGGCGGAGATGTGATGGCGGAGCAGGGAGGTGGTGGCGGAGATGTGGGGCAGATGAATGTTTTGAAGAGGGTGAAGAGGTCTGCAGAGGTTAGAAGACTTGTGGACAGGTCTGCTTGGGGAAGAGGCCTCGCAGACATTTTTGGTCTGCAGATCTTCAAGAAAACAAACACCCTGCAGGAACCTTATGTCTGCGCGCATCTGCGCGACGCAGACATAAGTGCTCAGAAGAGCTTCTGGGCAAAAAACAAACAGCACCTATGTCTTGGTTTAAAAAAATCGTAATTTAAAATTGTGTAAAACCTTGACTTTTCCAAGTTTATTACAAATAATTAAAATATGTTAATATTTTCTTAAAAACAAATTAAATAATCGTAATTTAATATAACTATCTACATAAAAATGATTATCTGTTAATTTAATTTCATTAAAAGTAAAGTAACCCACCATTATTATTGGGTTGCTTTGGAATCTAGGTGGGGTGCATAAAAGTGAAAAAGGAAGACAAGTGGCTCCAATTAGGGGTGCAAACGAGCCGAGCTCGGCTCGAAAAAAAGCTCGAACGAGCCGAGCTTAAAGAGCTCGAGCTCAAGCCCGAGCCTAAAAACAAGCTCGTTTAATAAACGAGCCCGAGCCTGAGCTTCGCTTATCGAGCTCGAGCCGGCTCGCGAGCCTAATCGAGCTTTCTATTTATATATTTTTTTATTAATATATTAAACATATATTTATATAATAATAATTACCATTTATATAAATATAAAAAATAACTAAATTATATGTATAATAATAATTATAATTAATATAAATTAATTAAAAAAATACAAAACGAGTCGAGCCTGAGCCGAGCTCGAGCTTGAAAAATTACCTTCGAGCCGAGCTCGAGCTTCAGAAATAAACCTCAAATCGAGCCGAGCTCGAGCTCGAGCTCGAGCCTGGTCGAGCTCGGGCTCGACTTGGCTCGTTTGCACCCCAAGCTCCAATCAAAGATTGAATCCGCGTGTAATAATAACAATTGGTCAATAAAGAAGATATTGCGGAAGTTGCGGCATGATTTCCTGGTAATAAACTAAAGAGAAGACCCGTTATAAGACTACCCGGTATGGTTTGGTTAGTACCCAAAGAGTGTGGAAGACTACCCAACTCATAATAAAAACCAATATAATATTAATATATTAATAAAGGGGAGAGAGAAGTCAGAGGGGGGCCCACATCATTGCCTCGTCTCCAACGGCTTGGAGAGGACGCAGGTGCCGTGACGACCCCATGAGGGGCGGTGTGTGACGTGGGGGACTGAGCAGGACGGGGAGGGGACGACCCCCATACCCCATGGTCTAATAAGAAAGTAGACCGGGGTTGATTAAGGGGTAAATAAGATGTTATATACAAAATATTGTTTAACAAAAATAAAGACCAAATATTTATAATGATGCGAGTTAAATGTAAAGTATCTAGACGAAGAATTACAACTCGGCCAAGGGCGGATCCAGCCTACATTTGTGGGTTCCCAGGAACCCAGTGCGTTTGGAAAAAATGAAAAAAATTACTGAGAAAATAGAATTTAGAAAAAATTAATGGGAATTAAAAAGAATTTACCAAAAGGAACCCATTAGAATAAAATTCTGAATTCGCCACTGACTCAGGCCAACGATCTTTAAGATAATGGTAAATACCTTTAAGATAAAAAGAACCTTCAACTTTGATTTATATATAAAGTAGTAACAAACTTTACTTAAAGTTTATAAACAATTATAAAACTAATAGCCCGTTATTCACATTTTTTAACCCAATACGAAAATATGTATAAATATTTTTGACAATAAACTTGGTAGAGGCAGGGGATTTTTAGGATAATAAAAGACGGGGGCGGACCTATAAAATTTTAAAATTTTCGGACGAAAATCAGAAATATTACACTTCTTATCGAAACATGGGGGGTGCACCCCTGTCCCTTAAAAGCTACGCCACTACGTTAACAGGTACCGTACCGGTGCCGATACCGAATTTGCCGTATTGAATTATTTTCAGTACCGAATCGGTACCCATTTTTTGACGTTTTCGGTATCACTATTTTACCGAATTTTACCTTCAATTACGGGTACCCATATTTAACGAATTTCAACACCAATACCGAGTTCATCCCTAGTTATACCGTGTTTTTGAATTAAAATGTATAAATATAAATGCCAACTTATCCTCATAGCCTATTTTAAGGTCGTAAAGAAGACACGTGGGAAGTTGGTGGGCATATATAATTTCCTGGTAAGTGCTAAGAAATGAAGGTTGGATCAAAACCCATCAGCCTTACTTGAAATTCACAAACAAAAGTCTTTGGTCTGAGTATCTGGGTGCTGTTTTGAGCAACTATATATTTTAAGGTTAGTTTATTTTTTTTATCTTTAAATTATTCAAGTAGTGGCGGTTTATTATCTAGTTCGTATCTTGATTTTAGTGTTAAATCGCTAAAATGGAAGTTTACCAGGTTTGATCTAACGGGTTTGATTTAAGATTTGAAATCAAAGCCCCATGGTTTGAAGTTTATTACTATATTTTGACTTGTCTAAGAAAGTCAAATCTTGGTTTTAAACCTGATCAAACCCTTGATTGAATATCGTATTGTCGTATGTCAAACATCAAACGGTCAAAGACATCATTTGGGTATCATTAGGTCCCAAGACACACCATTCTAAATGTAAAACTAAAGTGCAGTGGTTTGACTTTGAGAAAGTCAAACTTTTGCATAACTTATTGGTTATTAGAGACATGTGAGGTGTTTATTGCAACAAAGGCAACTTATAAAGTTAACTGTAAAAGTATCTAACTCACTCAAAATATATTCATCTTGTTACACCTCAGTTAGCTTAGTGTAATAAACTAATAATCTTTTTAAGAAGGAATATATAAAAACCCCTTATAAATTCTGGATTCCTAAAATATTCTTTTAAGCGTAAATTACCAGTTCCTTATGCTGACATCATAGAACTGTTTAATATCATCTAGGCCTTAAGTTATAATGAAAGGCTTTAACCTTGGTAATTAAGCTCTAAGGTGTGATAACCAGCTTGATCCTTATCATAAGATACATTCTTGTGGGTTAAAAGTGTGATCTGTTGTTTCTTTAGACGTCATAAATAAAAGTTAGGGGCATGTGGAGTCACTTTCCCATTGAACTAGGATTGCCTGTGGTAAGGAAATTGAAAGTTAGAATAGCATGAATTATGTTGTAGTTTGTAAGCCCACCTACGGACCTCGAACAACCAAACAGGATCGCAAACACGAAACACTAAGTCTGACCATATTTTGATTTTGGATGTTAACTGAAAAATCTGACTATATTTTGATTTTGGATGAAAATGACAACAAAATTGAAACCACAGGAACCCAGATTTAAAAGGTTTGAATTGTGGACTAAAATGACAAAAGTGACAAAATCTTTGAGACCATTTTAACAGTTTACTCTTTAATTTAATTAAAAGTAACCCACCATTATTATTGGGCTGCTTTGGAATCTAGATGGTGTGCATAAAAGTGAAAAAGGAAGACAAGTGGTTCCTTGAATCCGCATGTGATAATAATTGGTGAATAAAGAAGATGTTGCGGGAGGATTTCCTGGTAATAAACTAAAGAGAAAAAAACGTTTTTATTTTTCTCAAACCGGGTTGAACCCGACCCCAATTGATTTGGAAAATTCTAAAACTACAACAAAAAGTATAGTATACAATAATCGTAATTTAAAATTGTGTAAAAGTGTAACCTTCCCAAGTTTATTACAAATAATTAAAATATGTTAATATTTGCTTAAATAAAGACAAATTAAATGATCGTAAATGTAATAAAACTATATAAATATAGATTGATAGAAAATGATTATCTGTTAATTTAATTTAATTAAAAGTAACCTACCACCATTATTATTGGGTTGCTTTAGAATCTATCTAGGTGGGGTGCATGAAGGTGAAAAAGGAAGACAAGTGGCTCCTTGAATCCGTGTGTGATAATAATTGGTCAATAAAGAAGATATCGCGGAAGTTGCGGTATGATTTCCTGGTAAAAAAAGAGAAGAACAACTTACTTTAAGCTCAACTCAACATACTTGAAACTCACAAACAAAGGTCACTGGTCTGAGTATCTGTGGAGCTGTTTTTAGCAACTATTTTAAGGTTAGTTTTGTTTATTTTTTTAATCTTTAAATTATTAAAGTAGTGATGGTTTATCTGTATTTTAAGTCCATCGATCGTCACACTTTGGATAATGGTGGTTCAAACGTCACCCGTATTTGGTTAATATTTTAGTTTGCATCTTCATTTTAGTGTTAAATCGGTAATAAGAAAGTAGATCGGGGTTGATTAAGGGGTTATTAAGATGTTATATACTAAATATTGTTTAACAAAAATAAAAACCAAATATTTATAATGATACGAGATAAATATAAAGTACCTGTACGAAGAATTACAACTTAGGCCAACAATCTTTAAAATAATTTACCTTTAAGATAAAAAAAATCTCAACTTTGATTTATATATAAAATAGTAACAAACTTTACTTATAGTTTATAAACAATTATAAAACTTACTAATAGCCTGTTATTAACATTTTTTTTTAACTCAATACGAAAATATGTATAAATATTTTTTACAATAAACTTGTTAGAGGCAGGGGATTTTTAGGCCTAATAGAAGACGGGGGCGGACCTAATATAATTTTAAAATTTTCGGACGAAAAATCAGAAATATTACACTTCTTACCAAAACATGAGGGGTGCACCCCCGTCCCTTAAAAGCTAAGCCAGTACGTGAACCGGTACCGTACCGGTGCTGATTCCGAATTCGCCATACTGAATTATTTTCGGTACCGAATCGGTACCCATTTTTTGACGTTTTCGGTACCACTATTTTACCGAATTTTGTCTTCAAATACGGGTACCCATATTTGACGAATTTCGATACCGATACCGAGTTCATCCTTTGATTATACCGTGTTTTTGAATTAAAATGTATAAATATAAATGCCAACTTATCCTCATAGCCTATTTTAAGGTCATAAAGAAGACACGTGGGAAGTTGGTGGGCATAATTTCCTGGTAAGTGCTAAGAACTGAAGGTTGGATATTCAAAACTCATCAGCCTTATTTACTTGAAATTCACAAACAAAAGTCTCTGGTCTGAGTATCTGGGTGCTGATTTGAGCAACTATTTTAAGGTTAGTTTTGTTTATTTTTTTATCTTTAAATCTTTAAATTATTCAAGCAGAGGTGGTTTATGTGTATTTTATGTCCATCGGTCGTCACACTTTGGATAATGGTGGTTCCAACGTCACCAATTTCTTTTTATTATCTAGTTCGTATCTTTATTTTAGTGTTAAATCGCTAAAATGGAAGTTTACCGGGTTTGATTTTAGTCCCAATTTTTAATAAATCAAAGCCCCAAGATGCGTTGTTTGTCTAAGATTTGAAATCAAAGCCCCATGGTTTGAAGTTTATTACTATATTTTGAGTTTACTAAGAAAGTCAAATCTTGGCTTTAAATCTGATCAAACCCTTGATTGAATATCATATTGGAGTGAATACTTTATCTTTATACTCATTTGCAGACGCTGTCCTTTATGTTTAAAATTGACGAGTTTTGTACTTTATGTTTTCAAATCATACACGTTTTGTCCTTTAGCTCTCTAACCCAGTTAGATTTTTATGTCAAATCTAGTCATGTGCAATGCATATGAGGGGGTAAAATTGTCTTCTCACCCTATTATTTAAAATACATATAAAAAAAATTATATATCATAACAAAACCCTATTCTTCCCCAAATCTCCAACATATCCCACCATTCTCATCCCCCAATTTTCCCCTTCAACTCACGTTATCACCTCAATTCCAGCTAATGACTTATCCTTTTTTAACAAACTGTTGGTTACCGGGATGAAAAACGGTGAAGTACCCGGATCAGAACTTGAGACTGATGAGGTTCCGGCTTCAGTTGCGGTGGGTGAATACTTCGGGGCTGCTGGTTGGAGTAACAACAGGCCACGAATGGAATCGAGAGATGAGTTTTTGTTTTTTGTTTGTTTTTCAGATGATTGATTTATTGAAGGCAGTGGACAATCGGCTTCAGGGTTCTTCTTAGGTGATCCAACTAAATTTAGACGTAAAACTTACGGCTGTGATTTTTTTCATTACCACAATGTTGCATTGCAAGTCTTCCATACATCACTTTTGTTCATGTTTAAGCTTCCTGCAAAAGTTGAATTTTGCTCAATGAAAGATATTTTAATTTAAAAATTAAAGAAAAAATGAAAAATAATAAATTTAATTGAACATACTTATCCAGTACAACCCAGCTAGCTTGAATTTTCTTAGCCTCTGCAGCTACGGCTCCACATGACGATCCAGAAACGATTTTAATCTTCACGTTTATCTGCAATATAATCAGCACAACGAGGTTTACATTACTAACCGAAAAGACAACTAAACATCAAGAAATAGGTAAGTCCCGAAATCAATTGAGGTGATAACTGGGAAGATTGGGGGATGAGAATGGTGGGATCTGTTGGAGATTTGGGGAAGAATAGGGTTTTGTTATGATATATAATTTTTTTTATATGTATTTTTAAAGGATAGGGTGAAAAGACAATTTTACCCTCATGTGCAATGCACATGACCAGATTTGACACAAAAATCTAACTGGGTTAGGGCTAAAGGACAAAACGTGTATGATTTGAAAACATAAAGTACAAAACTCGTCAATTTTAAACATAAAGGACAGCGTCTGCAAATAGGTATAAAGATAAAGGACAATCCTTGCAATTCACTCTATCATATTGTCACATATCAAACATCAAACGGGCAAAGACATCATTTGGGTATCATTAGGTATTTAGGTCTGACACACCATTCTAAATGTAAAACTAAAGTGCAGTTGTTTGACTTTGAGAAAGTCAAACTTTTGCATAACTTATTGGTTATTAGAGACATGTGAGGTGTTTATTGCAACAAAGGCAACTTATAAAGTTAACTGTAAAAGTATCTAACTCACTCAAAATATGTTCATTTTGTTACACCTCAGTTAGCTTAGTGTAATAAACTAATAATCTTTTTAAGAAGGAATATATAAAAACCCCTTATAAATTCTGGAATTCCTAAAATATTATTTTAAGTGTAAATTACCGGTTCCTTATGCTGACATCATAGAACAGTTTAATATCATCTAGGCCCATATTATGCTTATAAGTTATAATGAAATGCTTGTGACTCAATGTTGACATTAATATATAGCACTTTATCAATCTTGTAATTAAGCTGTAATAACCAGCTTAATCTTTATCATAAGATACACTCTTGTGGCTTAACAGTGTGATCTGTGTTTCTTTGCAGTCAACTTCGACAAAACATACCTCCAATGGCGTCGTCTTCTTCTGAATCATTCGTTAAGAAGAACTATCAGTATGATGTGTTTTTGAGTTTCTGTGGTGAAGACACTCGTAAGAACTTTGTAGATCACCTTTATGATGCTCTTCGGCGACACGGCATTCACACTTTCAAGGACAATGAGAGACTTAAACAAGGAAAAAGCATCAATGAGCAACTTTTGAAATCTATTGAGGAGTCCAAGTTATTCATCATAGTTTTCTCAAAGAAATATGCATCTTCGTCTTGGTGCTTAAACGAACTTGTAAAGATTATGGAATGCCAAAAGTCGAACGACCAGATTGCTTACCCTGTTTTTTACGATGTGGATCCTTCGGAGGTTCGCAAACAACATGGGCCAGTTGGAGAAGCCCTTGCCAAACATACCAATATAGAGATGGGGAAATGGATAGAAGCTCTAAAAGAAGCAGCCAATCTGTCCGGTTGGGATTTAAGGAACACTGCTGATGGGTAATTTTCTTTATCATTTCTCTGGAATATTCATTCTTTTTTAGTTTCTTTCTTATTTCGAGGAAAGCTCGAGTATTGTTACTATTGATATGTTATTATATGTCTTACACTTTTGTATATTGAGCTGAAATATAACTTTTTGTGTGGGTTCTTGAGTTAGCTAACCGAATCTTCAATAATTCATAGGCATGAAGCCAAAGTCATCAAGTTAATAATTGAGCGGATTTCACTTGAGTTACGATCCATTAATGTAGACCTTGATGATAAATTAGTAGGCATGAAACCCCGGCTACAGGACCTTGAGAAGTCTTTAGATATCGCGTCGAACGAGGTTCGCATGATAGGGATCAAGGGGATGGGAGGTGCTGGCAAGACTACGCTAGCCAGAGCTGTGTTTGATAGATTATCAGCTCACTTTGAAGCTAAATGCTTTGTTGAGAATGTAAGGGAAGTTTCAAAAGTGTCGTTGTCTGGTTTGTTGTTATTGCAGCAACAGATCCTTTCAGATTTGCTAAATGGTCAAGGCAACAACGTACGTAGTGTCCCTGACGGGACAAACATGTTGAAAACAAAGATGCGTGGTAGAAAGGTTCTTTTGGTTTTAGATGATGTGGATCATCAAGAGCAACTTGAGTCATTAGCTGGTGACCTTAATTGGTTCAAGTCTGGAAGTAGAGTTATCATTACAACAAGAGATGAGCAAGTGTTGATAGCACATAGAGTTGAATGGATTCATGATGTCACTCTATTATCAAATGAGGAAGCGATTGGCCTCTTTTGTAAGCACGCATTTGGGAAAGATCTTCCAATTCAAGAGTATGAAAAGGAATCACTACAAGTTGTAAAATATGCTGCTGGCCTTCCCTTAACAAACAAAGTTTTGGGTTCATTTTTGTGTGGTAAAGACAAGCATGAATGGATAGATGCCTTAGCAAGACTCAAAAGAATTCCGTTGAAAGAGACTCTTGAAAAACTGGAATTAAGCTATGAAAGTCTGGAGGATGATTACAAGGAAATATTCCTCGATGTTGCATGCATATTGAAGGGGTGGGAGAAAAACGAAGCAATAAGTATGCTTGAAAGTTGTGGATTTCAGGCTAGAATTGGTTTAAGAGTTCTTGAGCAGAGATCTCTAATAACTTTTCATGATAATTATGTGCGCATGCATGATCATATTGAAGAAATGGGAAAAAATATCGTACGTCGTTTGGATCCAGATGAGCCTTACAAACATAGCAGATTATGGATCCAGGAAGAAATTGAAGATGTACTGGGTAATGACTTGGTAAGAATCAAGTTTACTTGTAACATAGAGATCAAACAAACACATTTTTCTTTACTTATGACATGAAATATTCTTGAAAAACAGGGTTCTGAAGCGACAAGGTGTATACGTCTAAAGGTCACCCCTGATATTGTTTTGGAAGGTCTTGGAAACATGAAGAAACTTAGATGCCTTATTGTAGATCATAGATATAAGGATAAGGATCGTGATGACCTTGTGAAGATTGATGAAGTTGGTCAGTACTTCCCAAATTCATTACAGTACTTGAAATGGCACTATTACCCTCATTGGTGTTTACCCAAAACCTTTCAAGCAAATAATCTTGTTGAGCTTGACCTGTCTGGCAGCAAAATCGAACAACTTTGGGTGGGGAGAAAGGTAGGATGATTGATTAATAATTTTAATTTATTTATTGATCAGTTATTAGTATATTACATTCTTTTTGGTGTGACATCAGGTTCTTACGAAGATCAAATCCATTATACTCACCTCCTCAAAGGTGAGGACCCTTGACCTTGGGTTGACTCCGAATCTTGTGAGGTTAGATCTTTCATTTTGTGGTGATTTGGTAGAACTTAATGTGCCAGTTGGATGTTTAAAAAGGCTTACGTACCTAAACCTCCAGCAATGTAACCAGTTGAAATCTGTTTCGTTTATCAAGGATTTGGAATCACTTGAGTTTCTTAATGTAAGTGGCTTACATCTTGATTTTGATGACAATGATATAGAAAACCTACCTTCATCAATTGGAAATCTTCATAAGCTTGTTAATCTGTCATTCGTTGGGTGCAAGAAACTCAAAAGTCTCCCGGATAGCATTTGTAAGCTAAAACATCTCAAAGAGCTTGACCTTTCTGAATGTTCTGAACTTGAGAAACTACCAGAGAACCTAGGAGATTTAGAAAGTTTGAAAAGACTAGTTCTAACATCAACCAAGATAAGAGATGTTCCATCCAGCATCTGTAAGCTAAAGCATCTCATATATCTTGAACTTTCTAAATGTTCTGAACTTGAGAAACTACCAGAGAACCTAGGAGATTTAGAAAGTTTGAATACACTATGGGTAACATCAACCAAGATAAGAGATGTTCCATCCAGCATCTGTAAGCTAAAGCATCTCAAATATCTTGTCCTTTCTAATAATTCTAGACTTGAGAAACTACCGGAGAACCTAGGAGAATTAGAATGTTTGGAAAATTTATATCTGTTGGATACTCCTATAAGTCATCTTCCCGATAGCATTTCTTTGTTGAAAGGTCTTAAAATTTTTGAATACAAAAGAAGAATTGATCCAGATGCAATTCTATTTCAAGAACAACAACATATTACATTTGCTCCCAAAAGGAGAAGGGCCAATACTGAAGCAACAACAAGCGATGCAGGTTTTTGTTGAAATATATAATGTTATAAACTCACTGAATATCATATATTCTAGTGAGAGATGTATTTGAAATATATTTATGGTTTGTAGGTGACAAGGTTAAAGAACGAAAGATGGAGGATCACTAATGAAACTTTGTGAAAGACTAGAGCAGGGAACAAGTGGAAGCTGGAGGGGCATATTGAAACTAGTCTTAAATCCGTGTTCAAAACATATAACAATCATTCTAATGTTGACATTTGTAGTGATTTGCAACCAATTTTGGAAACGATTTGAAGGATGAATTAAACAAAGAATCATTTTATAATGAGACATGAATCATGAAAACAAGGGATCAGGAATTCAATACTTAAGGGGGGGTTTTGTGAAAATATTTATTTATCATTTCTTTCATTTCTACCTAGAGTCCATTTATCAATATTAGGAATTTCAAGTTCTGTAAGACCGCCCGTAATGGGGCGTGTTTTAAAATTTTTTTTCAAAGAAAACGCCGAATCACGCCCGATCGCCACTACACACCGACGTGTTTGGGCGTTATTTCGGAGAATTTTGTATTTGGCGTTTTTTAAATCACGCTTCGAGGGGGGTTGACTGGCCAAGCATAAACTAGCAACGGCTAGTAACGGCTACTTTGATTTTTTTTTTAAACCTTTTACCTATATATATATATAAACTCCTTCAAATTTAAACATTAAAATTCTCTCAAAAACACTACCATTTTATAAAAATTGATGGATTCCCCTAGTTCTTCATCCATGGTAAATTTTTACTACAAAGAGTTTTTTTGCGGATGGCGATGATTCCACCGATGAGAAGTCGAGCAAGAGGCGGTTACGAGTGCTTGTCAACTAGCGGTGAGATATGTGAAGCATTGTCGCCCCCCCCCCCCCCCCCCGAACCAAAAATTAAAAAAAGAGGTTATATTGAACGAGACCGACGCGCGGCACACGATCGTTTGATGAAAGATTATTTTGATGAGGCGCCGACATTTTCGAACCCAGAAATTTTTAGGCGTCGGTTCCGAATGAGTAAGCGGTTGTTTCTACACATAGTCGACGACTTGGAAGCCAACTACGATTATTTTAAACAAAAAGCGGATATGAGAGGGACACTTAGATTTACCGGTATCCAAAAGTGGGGGGGGGGGGGGTAGTTGCACGGACCTCCCATCCGCCGCTATGAGTCCTTGCTTATGGAAACACAACCGACATCAACGACGAGTATTTAAAAATGGCCGAGAAAACAACGCGAGACACCTTGGAGCATTTTTGTCGCGGTACAATTCCTATACTTTACTATAATGTTTTCAATTTTTTTTTTGAAGCTTATGTTTGTGTATGTTTTTTTATAAAGGTATTATTGATTTGTATGGTGCGCGTTATCTTAGAACGCCCACATGGGACGACCTTCAAAAGATCTACGAGGTACATTCGGCGGAGCATGGTTTGCCTGGTATGATCGGGAGCTTGGATTGCATGCATTGGCGTTGGGATAACTGCCCGACCGCATGGCGAGGCCAACACACACGGGGTGACCAAAAAGGACCCACTGTTATTCTTCAGGCGGTTACCTCACAGGACCTTTGGGTTTGGTCGGCTTACTTTGGCGTGGTCGGGTCATGCAATGATATAAATGTTTTTGAACAATCTCCGTTGTTAGAGGACTGGATTTCTGGCAGAGCTCCAAAAGCGTCGTTTTACGCAAATGGAAACTACTACCCTCATGGATATTATTTGTGAGACGGAATTTATCCTAGGTATTCGATTGTCGTGAAGACGTTTAGTGATTCTATTGATGAAAAAAAGCATACTTTAAAAAGGTTCAAGAGCCTTCACGAAAAGACATTGAGAGATGCTTTGGGGTTCTTAAACAACAATGACAATATTAGAGAAATCCTTGTCGTGCATGGACCAAGCAAAAAATGAGAGATGCTATGTACGCTTGTATAATTATGTACAACATGATTTTGGAAGACGAAGGAAAGGCGATATGCTAGAATTATTTGCCAGAAGTCGTTCAAGAGGAGCATCCACAGGCGTCAATGGAAGAAAGAGTGAATAATGCGCGAGAGTTGCGTTACGAACCGTACCATTCCGCGTTAACGGTTGATTTGGTACAACACGCATGGTCGGTTCGGTATATACCACCCGAGGGTGAAGAAGAAACGGAGGACGAAGAAGACGAAGCTGGCAAGGGTGAAGAAAGCGAAGACGAAAACTAATGTATTTTTTTTTATTTAGTCGGATTTTATTATTTTTTTTTATTTCTAGTATTGTATTTTTTTTAATTTAATGAAGTATTTTAAGGTTTTAATTAAAAATAATAATAATTGTTTAATGATTGGAAGGGACGTTATTGGGCATTATTCCCACTACGTCACTTTTGAAATAACCCCCAATAATGCCTCCATGCTGACTGGACTGCCACATGACGCAAAACGCACAAAGGTAGGGATATTATTCACTGAACCACTACACATGTTCTAAGTGGCTTGTTGCACTGATCTCACTTACGTTTGTTCCTAGAAATGCTGCATTAATCTCATTTACTCATTGCTCCAATCATTGGTGCTTTGAATCAGAAACAAACAAATTTGACTTCCGAAGTCAAACTTAGAGTTTGACTTGTTAGTTAGACTTTTGACTCTTTGAGGTAAAATCTACACTTTTTTAGTGTGTGCTTCTCCATTATTAACCGGATTAGATTCATATGGATCCTGTAGAGCAGAGAAAAGCTGATGAGTTTATCCAAATATGTTGTTTTTTTAAGTGTTAATCTTTTCTTTTGATCATAACTAGTAGTAAGACCCGTGTGAACACACGGGTAGGTTTAATAACGATCGGAATCAAATACTAAAAAACAGATTATAATATATCATTTAAATTGTTTGCGTTTAGTCACATATCTTTATAAAACAATGTTAAAGACAGTATGTGTTAGGACATAAAAATTTCATTACTATGTTACGAAAAAATTGTTAGTTCAGGTTTGATATAGAAATAAGCTAAGTAATTGATAATATGTTGTCTAAAATGAAAGCATGACCTAATTTTATATTGTCTAATAATTAAAACATGACCTTAATTTTTTTTTTTGACACATTGTTAGTGTACAATTCAGTAAAGGCCCAATGTTATTGTACAATTCAGCATGACCTAGTTAAATGAACTATTCAATTTGGGGTTTAAATAACCAAATGTTATTGAACAATTCAATAAAGGCTCATATATTTGATCCAGTTAACCTTAAGAATGGGTCACAGTTTCAAGGCCCAAATGTTATTGAACAATTCAATAAAGGCCCATATATTTCATCCCAAATTTCAGCGAGCCACATAATAATGTTTTTTTTTACCAATTTCTTCAATCACATTCGGTTAATTGAACAATCAAAGCTTAATCAAACTTTCTCAGTTTCAACAGAAAGTTAAATGATACCTATGAATGAAAGTTTATTTAATATAAAGGTAAAAGATAATGTTTTATAATGCTTCTCCGATAGATATTTAGGAGTAATGGATGGATAAAAAGGGTATTATCGGCAGCTGAAAATGTTCACATAGCTGTAATGTTCAGTTAAATATGGCAAGTAGCACATGTGACAATGCTCAATTGCTGACTTTTAAGTGTTAAATGAGATTGCTTTAACTTCATAAATTATCTTCACAGTGTTGACCTTTTTGGTCATGCAGGAAAACTAATGACTAACATTACACAATATAATATTTCTTAGGATAGAAACAATCAACACTAAATCGAAGAAAAGTCAACTTCTCTTAGGAGGAAAGAAATTGTTTAATAAATGTACCAAGTAAGCAGGAGCAGTTTCCTCTGGGAGTTCTCCATTTGAACCGCGGTGTGCAACATTAAACGGACGAAAAGTCTGTAGGGGCTTTCTCATACTTCTGTTATCGCTTGGAAGGGGATAGTGTCTCCTCGCAGAACATCGGATAAAGAGTAGCAGAAACGTAACAATCACATAACCTGAAAAATAGTTGATCAATCTTAAGACATTGCACAAATTTTCAACACAAAAAATAACCACAAACTCTAATCTGAGGTCAGCAGATGGCCCTATAGAAATGGTTTATAAAGTTTCTAAACAAATGAAGCTAATTAGACTAAGCTGAGGTCAGCAAATGGCCCTTGGGTTTAAGTTCCACAGACGACAGGAGGTCAAAGAAATTAGCCGTTAAAAAAAAGAGAAATGAAGCTAATTAGACTAAGCTGGCCCAATAGAAATGAAGCCCAAGTTTGGGTGACAACAGGGGATTAAAAAGGAAAAAAACTGGAAAACAAAAACGTTTTGTCCGATATGCTTACCTTTTATATTCAGTCAATATTTAAACACTTACGCATTATCTTACGTCATGTTTAAATAGTTGTTTAATCACTAATCACTGTCATTATTATCTTTAAAAACAATACATTTGTTTCTAAAAAATCTCAAAACTTAGAAGAATGCATGGCTTGATCACCAACATAAGACTTTGTAAAGTTTTGGAAGAATGTCAAAATGGCCTGATCAAGTCTCTGCTTGCTTAGTTCACCATATCTCTGCCATGAGTTATAGATTAATATGTAACCATTAAATTATGAATCTACAAGCTTTAACACGAGCTACAAGACTCTAGTAAGGGAACCAATCCCATTACGAAAGATATATACAAAACATATTATTAGTGGACGAAAAATAATAAAGTATCAAGGTCCGTAATAAATCAGAATGCGCTCTTCACTATTTTACCTGACTATGTAGTCCACTATCAGTGGCACTTATGATACGCAAAACACGAGCTGATAGCTCTGCATCAATGGCTTCTTGAGAATCTGTGCTTAATCAAGTGAATAAAAAACAAATTATGTGTGGTCCATGTAAATAAAACAATTAGTTCAGAATTTAACTTAGTATACCTGCAACCGCTACATTGTTTGATCTTCAATATAGCAGCAACTATATGGACTATCCAGGCTAATTTGGCTTCAATGACAGATAATTAATTCTTATCATTAATCTGATGTTGTGCCTTTTCCTATTAACGGATACATTCAGAAATTGCAAATTAATTATTATATCAGAAATATCAATATCATATCAACAACCTGCCTATATATGAAAAGAATGTGATTTTAGCAAAATTTTACATAATACATTTTATTAAACAACAATTTTTTCCAGCTAAAATACAAATAATTGTTTAGAACCTTTACATACCACATTTCATGAATCTCAGTTGATTCCCTCCTTAGATCGTTAACCGTTGTGAGATGCAGCTTTTCAGATAGTCTTTTGATTGTTTCAAGATTAGGCCCGTTTCCCTTATTCACCGTAGCCAAATCTCGCTGAAGCTGCAAATCAAAAGAATCCATTTTCTCTTTTAAATTATACTTGCACAAGTTCAATCTAAAAACATAAAATTTAGTTAGTCATATAGATTTAGAAATATATATGTATATAAGTTTTACGTTTTCTTTGAAAGAAAGAAAGAGACTTGTTCATGAACTTCCTAAGATAGATTGAGTCTTTGATAACGAATTTGGTCAACGCCTCTTCAATCCACTCAGGTGTCTTTCATTAGGTCAACCTCAGTATGGTCAACCTCAGATGTGAGCCTTTCATTCCAATCCTGAGGTTGACCTAATGAAAGTGACTTCCTTCTGAAGCCTTAAAAGCTTCATGTCGTTGCATTGCATTTCAAAGAACTATTTCACAAACATGTGAAACTTACTGGAATTAGTTCCTTATAAACATCAAAAGAAGTACATAATAGTCCAAAATAATGCCCGATTTCCACTAACGGAATGTAAAACCCGGTTGGGATCGGATTCAAACTTGAGACCAATGACCTTCTGCCTATATCTTCACTTCCCATCTTATTTGAATACAAAAAATAAAAACCCGACCCACCCATGAACCGGTTAACCCGAGACTTGTTTAATATGTTAGAAAATGGTCAAGCACTGGTCAACTTTTCCATACTTCCCAATATGATCATCAACTAAACTCATTTTAATTGTCTGAGATCAGATTTTTTTACAATATTTGTATATAAATCATGTCAGTAATTTTGTAAATCACTAAAATTTATAAAGGATAAATTATAACATTTATTAAAAGGGTTAATTCTGTCATGATCTTTTAATCAGTAATCGTCTTGTTCTTGTGATGAAACCCCAAGAACAACACTCGAATATCAACCAAGTTAATTTAATAACCCACTTGGTTATTTTCTTCTTTGCGTTATGTAAAATAGAAACAACAAAAGAACTTACTGGCACAAGATTTTGTTTATAAAGGCTGATATTAGTAAAATGATTAAAAAGGTAAGAGATAGCATACTTGGTACAACAGATGTTTGATTAAAACCGATATTGACAAGAATCCCTGAAGTTTTTCTTGCTGCAAACAAAGGTAAAGTTGCCTGCACATCATGCAACAATAACATTTAGGATATTTATGTAATGTATACTCTTGTTATGAAATCAAAGAGAGAAGAAAACGTAGATGCAGACCTGGCTGACTGCACAGACTGAAGGAACATTCATATCAAACATTGCTGAGTAGATTGCTTCTTTAGTTTCCGTCTGCCGTTTTATCATATTGCGTATCTGAACATATTAAAAACGGAACAGTAGTGAAGCCGAATCTAAATGATTTGTTGATTTGTTGTTGCATTAACTGATTTATGTATCAGATTTCATTCACAACATGGTTATCGACTGAAACATAATACTTTTCTAGTTTGCTAGTGTAACACCTCGCAAATTCACGTCCAATATAATAAAGACACGTGTCATGGACTTAAACGTGTAAGGACTTATTTCCGAAGGACTGGAATTGTCAAACAATGAAAATATGTGAATAAAGGGATCCAAAGTGTCAACATGCCTAACTTGTGCCTCTGAGTGACCTCACACGACGTTCGTATTCTTTGATGAATAATTGTGCTTAAAACAAGGATCTTGTGAAACATAGGGGTTAAAAGTGTCAACATGTTGAAAATAACCTGTGAGTGACCTTTTAACGAGCCCAAAAACATTGTAACAATTATATATTTCGATCCCAAGAACTTCGGGTATTAACTTTGTGAGGTCCCGTTGAATGTAAGATGTTTCAGGTGACCGTACAACTAACCGAGAGCTTAACGGAGTTAGTTTATGACCTAAGGTCCTTAAAAGTTAACTATGGGGGTCCAAAATGCAATAAATGAAAGTAAAACAAAGTTAAAATGGACCAGGGACTGAAAGTGCAAAGCTTAAAACATTTTTCCCGGTTTTGAAGGTTGTTGCGGGCCGCGTAAGGCTTCCCTATGTCTTACGCAGGTTGCACCGCCTTAACATACCATTTTTCGATTCCAGGGGCTGCACCAATGGTTTTTCATGCATAGGGACACTTGGAATTCATCAGGGATCATGTGTAGACCTTGTTGTAGTGATCTTGTGCAATTTAAACTCCTATATAAAGAGTTCTATGTTGCAACCATGAACTTGTTCACTTGGAAATCACTTTAAGGCATTCTCTGGAGCTCTCTGGCCTTCAAACAAGTTTCCTTGAGTTTCATTTTCGTGCAAAGGACTATTGTAAGTGTCCTTAACCTCCTAATTTCAGTTTTAATTAGTTTTATGACCAAAAGTCAAACTTATCATAATTAAGGTTTGACTTAGTGATTAATCTCTAATGGTCCAGTAATTAGTCTAATTGAAAGTAGTTATAAGTTGGTAATTAGGTGGGTAATAAACCCCTAAGAGGGCACCTACTGATTATCACCCTAACTTGGTCCAATGTCGGGTCAAACCTAATATTAAAAAGTCAACAGGAAGCTATTTTGCAAATAAATACATAATTAGCAATGTAGAAGCTATGAAACATGTTTTAACAATAAAATAACTTGGAAATTAATGTAAGAACATGTTTAGACATGTTCAACCCGACACTTCTGAGTTTAGACCCGGTTCGCAACCGAAAGTCGCCAAAGTTGACTTTTGCTTTGACTTTCAGTTCTGACCCGATTTAGCATGTTTTAGATATGCCTTAAGGTTCCTTTGGGACCATATTATAAGATAGTAAAACCCTCTGAGGTTATACTACATGGTTCCTTAATTATCCGATTCATTTGCATGTTTCCGTTAATTGCTTAAATGTTGACCATAATGCCCTTTTGATATTAAAATGAGATTTTTGAAAATGTGAGAGGAAAAAAACCTTTATTACTGAATTATAAACTTTTCCTAAAAATTTGACATCAGTTTGACGTCTAGATTAGGAGTTATGCTCAATAGCGTAAATTGAAAGCTTTTTATTAATTAAACGGCATAATTGGCATAAAGCCTATTTAAACCCGAATTTTGACACCAAACCTTTTACCCACTGATGTAATATAATATTTTGGAAATTTTGAAGATTTTTATTTATTTTTAAACTGATCATAACATAGGGTTATTGCTTTGATTCGGTAATTGTCGGTTATACCCTTTTTGCTAATAGAATGAGTTTTCCATAACATTTTGATACCAAACCTTTTGCTACTGATTTTATATGTTAAATAAAATATTTTAAGCCTTCTGGACTGATAAAAATCTCAGCTTTCCTTATATAACCTGAAAATCGCCTAAAATCGACCTTTTTACGTGTTTTAAGCACATAGTATGAATTAAAACTATTTTTGTCATATAAGATTTAATACCTACTGATGTTTTAAGTAAAATTTTATACTTTAACAGTAAGCAAAAGTTTTGAACTCAGATTTCCAGATTTGACCTTTAAAGCTTATGTGAAATGACCAAAATGCCCCTACGGTACATAGTTTGGTTATAAATGATAAATTTCACATATATGCAATACCCTACTGATATGACTTGCAAAAATAAATATTTTTACTGATCATTTCAGACCTGAATCTCAGATTAATGTTTAATCCCTTTTATAACTTTTAAAATGACCAAAATACCCTTACGGGGCTTAATTTGAGTTTAAATTCGTTTTGGGCATAATGGAAGGTATCCTACTGATACCACAACATATTTAAAGCATATTAACTTAGGAAACCTATTCATGATTCATTTGGTTACCCGTTATGCATTTTTCGCGTTCGGTACGGTTTATGTAACTAGTTTGCATAAATCGACCAAAACGGGTCAAACCATATCACTTTCACTTCAAAATCCAGAATGTGTTTAGTTTACCCATATTATACAAGTCCTCAAACTTGTCGGGTCTAAAACACATTCTAATCCGGTCTTCGCTTAATCACGCGTATCGAACCGTAAACCTTTCATTAAAACTAACCGGTCTAAGCTAAGACTTAAATAAAGACCCGTTAGGAATCTAATAGGTTATTAAACCTTCATTTCCAGATTTAGGAGACCAGTAAAAGATATCTGTACTTACTTGTGGTTATACGGCTGGGATAAAATTTTATTTTGCTCAGGTAAATACTTTTAACTTATTTTCCGTTATACGGGCTTGGGATACGGTATTATAATACCGCTTGGTCGGGTATGTGGTTATTTAAATCGGATTGTGATTAATATATTTGCATAACCCGTTTTAATCTGTTTTGTTTGGTATATGGCCTTTGGGGGGGTTAATGACTGTGTCCTGGATATCCTCGGCTCATTCATTGAAATGGCCACGACTTAAGCACGGGGTGTAGGCATACACCTGACAGTTGCGCACGTAAAAAGGTATCCCGCAATAAGGATTTTCCTTGTGGGCATTATACCTGTGGTGTGTCAGTTAATCTTGTCCGGCTCTTCTAACCGGCCCTGACGAACGACAAACATATAAATCTGTATACAAGATTATTTTTAATAATGATCCCAAGTTATAAAAGAATATTTGTGCCTTGTGCATCTAAAACAATTTTCTTAAACATTTTCAAAATGAGTCGGTTAATTGTATTTACCAGTGTAAACTGACGTATTTTCCAAAAGGTTAAGTGCAGGTGCTAAACGAAATAGGCTGGCTACTCCGGGTGAATAAATAAAGAAGTCTTGCAAGCTTTGTCACCTAATAATCTGTTGAACAATATTATCTTTATTTGATCCGCCTGTGGATCCCGTTACTTTCCGTTTGTAAAACTTATGTTACTTTCATTCGGTTTGTAATATATTTTACTTTAGACTTCCGCTGTGCGTATAAACTGTGATTATTGACTATGATGATATCAACTGCATCACGATACTCCCCGTCGGGCCCACCGGTAATACGTGGAAATATCGGGGTGTGACAGGTTGGTATCAAAGCCAACATTGAGTGAATTAAACACTAGCCTTTTGTGTTTAATCTCAATGACACAGTTTGCACATTCCTCGACTTCCGAGTCTAGGCAAAGGACTTAGGACTAATCCTAATCTTTTAATTTGTCCTTTGTTGTTTTCCTTGTTGTTTCTTTTGTTTTAACAGGGACAAAAAGAAGATGCTGCCATGAGTTAGACGAGGAGGAGGACGAGGCAAGGCGCCCTTCACTGCTCCTAATGATCATGAGGCCGGGCCTTCCCACCGGCGAACTCCTTCAGTTACCATGAGCACTAGTCCTCAAGAGGACTGGAGGACCTACTTAGAGCCTACGAGGCGTTCAGTCTCGCTAAGCTCATCACCCTCCTACTTAAACTCTTTCGGGCCTCAGTCCGAAAATGAACCCCATAACTCCTACCATTCTTTCATACCCCTTCAACGCTCCAACTCACACCATACCTTCAATGACCCAACACCCTACTTTCAAAGCAGGTTCAACCCGGCAAACCAAGTTGATGAACCAATGGGTTATAACCCATTAGGACCGGAGGACCACTTCTCCATGGATACTGCACAGCCGCCAACCGGGACGCCGACGCATCCCATCGAAATATCTGATGGGTCATCTTTTCATGGGTCACCTTATCGGGGCCCAGACAGCTATGAGGCAAGGTTTTCCCAATACAACTGGGAGTTTACTCCCTCTTACAACCCATCTCAGCAGCAGCAGCTGGATCCCTGTGAGGATTCGCGATTCGTGGCAGTCACGCCACCACCACCACCGCCAGTACAGCAAGCGCCTCCAGAACCACCGAGGCGTAGAAGAACAGGCGCACGGATGTCCGTGCGAGAAGGGGGTTTTCACTTCAGCACCCCCCAACCCTCAAGTGGCAATCACTACCCGCCACTACATGAAGACCCACAAATGGGTGGGCCTTCAAATCCAGTTTCAGAGGTGGATTCTGCACCAGTTGCACCACCACCACCACCACCACACATGGGTTATAACAACCCAATTCCTACTTACGCCGGTTCCGCGGCGTATAACCCGTTTGAACAGCCAGTTTATCCTGGCTATAACTACTATGATGCCCCTGCCGTCGACCTTTACATTGAGGCGGCCAACTACAACGCCCTTCACCCCGAAGGACCTTTTGGGACTTCGTACCAGTCGGGGTACCTACCGCACGGGTATCAATACCCGATACCTCCTCAACCTCCGTTTCAGCAGCAGCTGATCGGATTGTCGCGCTCCGGTCAAAGATAATATTTATATACCCTAATTACCCTTAACAAATAGCTAGTGGTAGTGAGGGGTCGAACCACGAAGAGTATGTGGTTTGTGTACGGATTTGATTGAATTATGAAAAGTTGTCACTATTATGAAGCTTGCTATGGTATATTTTTGTATTTTGTTTGGTTGAGAGATATGAATTAAAGTTACTAAGAAGATTGGTTAAGCTGATTGATTGATGACTAACCACTAACAATTACAAAATGTAAATAACGATTCAAACAAGATAGAGAAAACAAGGTTCACACCCGGTTCGGTAATTGCATGCCTAGGGTTCCTACACGTTTTAAGATTGATTCAATTGCAAACACGACTAACGAATTTAGTGTTACACGGCTTAGGTGCCAAGAGCTATCAACGTTATAAAGAACGGACCACAATGCACTTCGTTACCAAGAACATGTAAACTCTAACCTAGACAAGGCATAATTGCACATAAACATTTCATAAAGTCAAATTTAATCTTCACTCGACAATTTATGAATTCAATACAAATGCAAGACAATTGTCATAAGTTTCAAACCAAGAAGCAATTTGTCACAAAATCAATCCAAGAACAATGTTTAAACCCTAGACTTACAATTAACCTATACCGGGGTGAAACCTCCTAGGAATTAGCCGCTCATGATCGAAGAAACTTGATCACCGGATGTTGGAAACATGAATTGGATCATTGCGAAGCTTGAAGATGGATGGGGGATGAATGGTAGGGTTTTGGATGGTTGGTGATGGTGGGTTGAGATGAATGGTGATTAGGGTTATGGAATGAATGATTGATGGTGAAATTGGTTGATGATTCGGGTTGTAAGAATGATGGATGATGGAATTGGTAGGTCAAGAATGATGAATAATGGCTCCAAGATCAAGTTTTAAACTCAAAACAAGTGTAACTCCCGTTTTTGGTTGGTGAAGAAGTCTTTAAACTCGTTACATCACCCCAACAAACAAAATTCGCAATGCAAACATAGAGAGGCCGTCGCCGACGGTGGATGTGTCCGTCGGCGACGGTGCGTAGATTGTCTTCTGATGCCGACGGTCAATCTCGCTGTCTACGGTGAATTCTGGCCACGGAAAGTTCTGTCAACCGTCGGCGACGGCCCATATGGGCGTCGGCGACGGTGCCTAGATGCTTGCTTTTCTGTTTCGTCCATTTTTTGAGTCCGGTTGACCCGTTTCACATCCCGGTGGTTCCGTTTTCGCTCCGGTGACTCGTAAAGCTCCCGAAAAGCTCCTTAAACTCTGTTAAACCTGCAAAACACATATCTAATCAAGAGTAGGCAATTCGAAACTAAAACTTGTGTAAAAACATCAAATTAAACGATTACAAGCACCGGATTTCGACCACGTATCACATCCCCACACTTGTCTTTTGCTTGTCCTCAAGCAAATCTGTTTTTCACTTTCACGTGGGTCGAACAACAAATACACTCCCCATTCCCGAGATGAAGGTTAAGGTCTAATGGCATGCTAAAGTTCATATTCTTTACAATTTCCACATATTTACCGGTTAAGTGAATAATCACATATAATAATGGTTATCCAAGATTAAACCGCCCGTAAAACTAACAAGTCTTGCATATCCCTCACAATGTTCTCTCCACTCGGCTTGTAAATTGGCTAATATTTATAATGTATTAGCACTGTTTAGGTAATCACTCAAAACCGATTAGAGCACGTACCCGCATAGGCTTGCAACTCAATCATTCTCCACCACTGATCACGAATACTAGGCACAAGTCATAAGGTCTTTGTAAGGGTTGTAATGGGGCTAGGCTAAGGGTAGGGAATAGGATATTTTAAAGTGGCTAAGGTGATGAAAATTCGATCTTTATTACAAAACAACTAAGCTAAACACACTAAACTAAACTTCACTTGCAAGGCAATGATGTTCGCCTTTTATTCAACAATCCTAAATCAAGTAACTAGAATTAAACTAGAAGGCAACAATTTTGCGCCTTTTATTTTCCAAACTAAGAACATATCTTTTTGTTCTTTTCTCAACAATTTTCTTATCTTTTTCATAACATTTTCTGATTTTTTTTCACACATGCAAACAAACAAATACAACTATACAAACTTTGCCACTATGATCGAATTTCCATCACACGGGTTTAAAGAAAAAAAGTTTTAAGGTTATTGGCTAAAGGGTGATCAAACGAAGGGATTAGGCTCAAAATTGGCTACTAGGGGGTAATTTTTGGGTAAGGATATAAAAATGGTGTAAAAGGAAAAGGTTTACCTAATGCCTTAATCATTCTCGTGCTTGTATTCGGTCTATGGTCTCAAACGTATCAAAAGTTGCAAGTTCTACAATACGCGACTAATGGTCCACTCAAACAAAGAAACATGTAAATGTAAATCTATGATGTAAAAGTGGCTCAACCTCACGTATAAGGGTATGATATGTGATATGCATCAAATGCTAGTTCCTTAGGCGAATTATTCCCAAATAACCACCCGCTAAATACCCGTTATGCTTATTAATTTGAACTTGACCATGACAAAAGACCAAATGGGTTGTGACATCCCTTGTTGACTTGGTTACTTGTGCTTTAAGACCACTTTTGAAACAAGACATTTTTTTTTTTTTTTTGAAATTTTCCCCCATCCCCACACTTGAGGTGAACATTGTCCTCAATGTGTAGTATTTAAATGAACGGGTCAAAATATAAAATTTTTACTACTCCCCCATCCCCACACTTGAGGTACATATTGTCCTCAATGTGTAAGAACTAGAGTATTAAACGCATAAGGGATGTGACACGGCTAATTCCCCTAAAATTTCACCCCGGAAACAAAATATACAAGATACATTCCACTTATTTTGCTAATCTAAAGATCAAAAGTAAAAAGAAACGTATGCACTTGGTTTGTGAGCTCATTCTTCGTATGCTCCTCTCCTCTTCATGAAAGCGGTTGTCCCACGAACCAAATGTACCTACAAATCTTAACCCTTGTGTAGAAGCATGCTTCTCACAACCATTAAAATTTGTTAGTTACCTAGTTCTACCACTTTTATGAAAATATTACCAAGCAATACGTTATTTCAATTTGATTTATGTGGAAAATAAATTACAACAACAACAAACCTAACTCGCTTTCGTAGGAATCACGGTTGCATTTAGCTTATGCAACAAGCCCTTTTAAACCCCCCAATAGCTTGGGAGGACGAGAGGTCTCGTGAGGGTTATATAGAGAACACACCCACAACGTTCATTTAACTAGGCGAAAATAAATAACATGAAATAAAAATAATATACAACAACAACAACAAAAACGTACCTTGCCTCTACCGCTGGTATCTCTCATTAGGGTTCACTGGCGGGTTCGGCTGGCACGGATAACCAGTGAGGGCCTCAAACATATCCCTATAGTTATCTAGTGGGCTCGACTCTCCTTGTGGCGGCGGTTGGTACGGAATCAGAATGAAACTTGAGCCGACGGCCTCGGGCCAATGAGGGGTTGGATCGGATGGGCCTTGCGGATGAGGAAGATTGGGGTAATCGGTCTACCCTGAGTGTTCAACATATGAGAGACCGGCTTGATAATCTCTTTGATGGCGCTCTTGATCATGGAGCACCTTGAAGTTATTAATCGCCATTTGGTTAGAGAAAGCCAATGCTCCCCATCGGCGTTGGTCCAACTCTCTTTGTGCGGTTTGGCGCCTAGCCTCCTCTTCTTCCCATGCCCGTCTGTGGGCTCTTTCTTCCTCTTGCAACTGTATCATGCGTTCCATTTGTGACTGTTGTAGCACATGTTGCAGCTGTTGTTCCTCCAACTGCTTTTCCACCCTCTCGCGGAAAGATGCTTGAAAACCCCATTGTTGCTACGAGTACGCCCCTTGCGCCTCTTCCCATTCGCTCCTACTAGCATGGTATTCTCTTGCTTCACCAATACCCGCCGACACATTGTCGTAGATCGCTTGATTTCCACGAGTCCACAACCGGTACGACGGTATCTTCCTTTCGTTCACAAAGTCTGCCACATTGGCAGAAATCTCCCGATGTTTCCTCCTATACCTTTGCCTCGGTCCCCGCGGACCAGAAGGATCCGTCTCCTCCTCAACATCAGGCATCTCCTCATCGCCTTCTTCTTCTTCTTCGTCACCCTCTTCATCACCCTCTTTATCATTGAATCGGTAACGATCTCCTTGTTCATCTTCAACCGTGTGCAGATGCCCAAAAGCTTTCACGGTTATCTTCCAATGTCGCCTTATAGAGGTGAAGTTGAACTGATCAATGGGTTTAGACACCCATAACGACTCCGGAGGTAAGGCATTCTGTTGGAGAATCATGGCGCTAATCAACCTTGCATAGGGAATCATCTTTCGTTTAAACGATTCCCGTGTATCCCATGTGTTGATCATAACAATTTGACGCCACGAGAGCTTGGGCGTCCCATATAACAATGCATGCAAAACCCGACAGTCGGGTGCCTTCACCGTTCCACGGTCTCCGAACCGTACCATAATGTTCTCTAACGAGATACCTTGGAGTATCTTTCCCATCAAAGACAAATGGGTTCTTGAATCACTTGTACCCCCAGAACCCGGTAGTGTGTCCTCTAAAAGCCTCGTGGGATCAGCGTCGTTTTTCTTGTTATCCAAAAATTGATCATACCCATAGTAGTCATAAGCTTCGACCCCAAGCGAGTCAAATCTCGCAATAGCATTAATATGCTCGAAGGACATGATCATTTGACTTTTTCCAATGTTACCAATCAACTTCCACCTATGAGCTGGTCTATCGGAGTGTTCAAAACGAAGGGTGGATAACCACTCACAAACTGCCCCCAAGTATACCTGAGTAGTGATATCATCACACCAGTCAATCACCCGTTCCCAACCAAGTTTCTCAAACCTTTGCACTATACCAATCTTCCTAAACTCTTCAACATCTACCGTATGTTCACAAACCGCCCTGTCGGGTACGGGTTTTGAAATACCCGTAACCATTTTCATCTTCCACATCTTGGCTTCTAACCTCTTATTGTTGTAACGAGAAAGAGCCTTTGTTTTCTCTTCCGTCCATGCCGAAGCCGATCTACTATTTTTTTTCTTCCTCCCACTTCCAATCTTGTCGTTCAAGTTGCCCATCGCCCTCTTGTACGTTACTTAGTTGTTCCCAACGTCTTTGATATACCCCGGAGCCCGACCCGGCTCCCGAAGATGAACCTTGACCGGAGGTCTTTGCTTTCTTACCTCCTCGGAACATGGCTACAATCACAAGACAAAGACAACAACAATTAGTACACTCCAAACCTTCAACAATCTCAAACTTTGAACATGGTATGCAATGTTGAACTTCAATCAAATTTTAGATGTAAAATCGCCTTTTTAAACTTCCAAAGTCGCTCATTTTATCATCTATATCAACTAAACATGTTTAATCCGAAGATTCTTCAAAAGAAAATCTTGGTTTCCACAATGTTCAACATCACTACTATGTTCAATCATGCAAAAATCTTAGTGTAATCACACCACTAAACTAAAGCATGCTCAAATCCCACCCAAATCAAACAAACACCCTAAAATTTATGCTAACACATCCTACATTGTGATAAACAACCTACTCTTAAACAATAAGTTTAAAATTTCGGAAGAAATCAGCGACACATATGAAAATCATGCATAAATTAAGTGAAAGTTCATACCTTTGGTGAAGATTGACAAGAAGAACTAAAGAAAAGTGTAAAACAAGGAACTTGGATGAACACTCTTCAAAACCCTAAGAACTCACGTCCAGAAATCTTGCAAACGAGCAAGAATTGATGGAATTTGTTATGGGGGTTTTGCTCCTCTCGAAAAATCACTCAAGATAGACTCAAGAATCAAGTGATTTGGTGAAGATATGAAGGAGATATGAGAAGTAGATGGATTAGGGTTCTAGAGAAGGTTGGGGAAGAAGGTGAAGATGAAGGAGAGAGAGCACGTAAATTACTGATTTGAGAATGTTGTTAGGTGCTTAGTGAATATGATCAGGTTTTCGGATGAATTGTGTGGTGAAAAACAAATTCGGGTTGAGTTTGGATACCCACAATGGACTTTGGATGTGAATTATAGGCCCCAAACACAAATCAGCGTCGGACCGGTTTAGAGGGACCGTCGGCGACGGTCATACCTTCCGTCAGCGACGGTATGCAAAATCACAAAGTGGGCCGACGGCTTATCTTGCTGTCTACGGTCAAAAGTTGGCGACGGACACTTTAAAGCACCGTAGGTGACGAGCATATATACTGTCGGCGACGGTAGGTGAAAATCAAGTTTTTTTATTTTATTTTATTTTATTTATTTTTTTAAAGAAATATAAGGAATTTTATGAAACTTTTATAAAAGGACTATGTACATTAAGAATTCCTAAAAATTATTAAAAATCTTTTTGTAATTTTTTTTATAAATTAAAATTTGAAACGTGTAAACCGTTAACGGCCCTACCACCCCCCAATAAATCGTGTATTGTCCCTAATACACACAACAAAGCCTAAACACATACCTTGTGTCTTCATGACCCGTTCGGAATGTCCGGACTTCACACAATCAAAAGAGGTGAGTAGGAAACGAAAACAATTCACACTAAAAACACTCAAACAATGAAACCAAATGTACATAACTTTACAAGACTCATTACCGGTCCTCTCAGTTGACCTCATAAGTTGGCACACTTACCACGAAGTTTACCAACTCCACATTCTCATCCTTTTTCTCATTGTTACCATCAAGAAATGGTTTAAGGCGATGACCGTTAACCGTTTGTTTCGACCCGTCCTTCGGGTCCTTGATTGTAACATCTCCAAGCTGTCCGACCCGTGTAATCACGTATGGGCCCATCCATTTACTCTTGAGCTTTCCGGGAAAGTACTTAAGCCGAGAATTATATAGCCAAACCTTTTGACCTACTTCAAACTCCTTCGGCTTCAACTTTGCGTCATGTGCCCTCTTCATATCATCCTTGTACTTCGAGGCACACTCATACGCTTCTTCCCTAAGCTCCTCCAACTCGCAAAGCTTTAACTTTTGCTCTTTTTGTAACACCCCGTGTTTTCACAAGTCAAAGTCAAGGTCAAAGTCAAAGTCAACGACCAATTTTGCGCGACTTGACTCATAGAGATGTTTTTTATTTTATTTATATTATGTGGAGTAAGTGTTGTTACTTGCAATAATCGAATCGTGTTAATCGTATTTCAAACGACACGCGACTGTGAACGATAGGAAGTAACAATGCGATAAAGTTAACCAACTTATAATCAAGCTATGATAATCGAATTGACATCAAATCACAACTCGAACTGTGTACTTTACTTGTGCTTATACGTGTGTGTGTATCTTATGTGTTACCTGTGCATGTTTATTTTACGTTATGCTATGTTGTGATAATCAAGCGAACTCAATCGAACCCGAAGTCTAACTCGAATACAATCGAACCCGAACCCGAATCCCGATCGAACCTCGCTGTATACGAAGTAGTTGGGACTAAAAGTAATTTGACTAGGAAACCCTATCGAGTCGTACGCAATCGAAACTGAAACGTCGAATAATCGCACCAAACGCACCAAAACGGATGACATCCGAACGGATGGTCAATCCGCACGGGTTGTCAATCCGCACGGGTTATCAATCCGCACGGGTTGCCAATCCGGACGGATGACCAATCCGAACGGATAACCCTATCCGGGTTACGTGCCATCCGCACGGCTCATCCTTTCCCCTTTTGGCATCCTATAAATACACGGGTTACTCTCCAAACTTTCCACTTTTGGCAAGTGACGTCCGAACCACACGCATTCTTCACCTTTTCTCAGATTTCTCTCAACCCAGGTAAGATCTTGCTCTAATTCTTGTACATTCTTGATCACTACACGATTCTACCCCTTTCTATCTTTCAAATCTCCACTTTTAACCATGAAACCATCAAGATTTGAGGGATTCTAGAGTGACGTCATCATGAAGTTCTCACGAACTTCAAACATGACTTCATCCCACCAAGAATCACTCAGATCTGAACGGTTTCCATAAGATTTCATAACTATATCACCTAAATCTAAACTTTTCAAGGATAGAAGAGTTAAAACAAATAAACTCAAGGTTTTCTCCTCCTTTTACCCTCAAAATAGGTACAAATCTGATCGGTTCTAGTATCTACTCGATAATAGTGGTGCACTAGTCCTAGGTCTGGATTCTACCAACGAGACACCTGACTTCGAGGTAAACCGGAATACCGTTCTGAGTCGCCGACGGGTTGAGTAAGGGTGGTTCCTAGCCGGCTTAGTCAAGCGGGTGAGAATGCCATTCCAAGTGGTTGCCACGTAATCAGAACGTCTCAATAAACGACAACAGAAACCGAGAGTAGACGAACGGAACAACCAAACGAGAGGCTGTCCGCACGGACAAGCTGTCCGCATGGACAGACGATCCGGACGGTTGTCACCCGGACGAGCTACCCTTGGGACCCACTTTCCAAACATGGTTTGAGTATCTACGAATGTGCAATCTGGACGGACGACCTCTGAATGGATTACTCTTCGGTTCATGAGATACTAAGGCCTTAAAACAAAATTCAAGCAATGTCCATCCGCACAGACAAGTTGTCCGCACGGACAGACTATCCGGACGGATTGTCTTGTCCGCAGGAACAACTATCCGGGCGGATTACCTAATCCGCGTAGTGACTCAGCCTTAAAGACGTGGCCCGCACGGACTGCAATCCGGACGGATTGTTGACCGCGCGACCGGCTTGAAGGGTAGAGATACTTGGGTGTTTTCTAAATGCTACGACGAAAACTTCCAAGTACAAGCCATCGTACACAAACACATCCTTAGTTAGGAAGAAACAATCCACTCGAATAAGTATCCGCATGAGTAAGTTATCCGCACGGGTTATACCTCCGTACGAATGACTTGTCCGCACGGATAAACAATCCGCACGAGTGACTAATCCGGACGGATTGCCACTCGCACGGACTACTGTTCTACGTATCGCTTATCGTTATGCTATCGAATCTACTCAGGCTAATCGTACTCGCTAAGCGCTCCCTTCAATCCATTCATCGCTGTGAGTATACTCGAACCCTTTTTGCTTTTAACACTTTTGGGTGTTACATACGTTACGAATATTCAAACTACAACTATCACACTACTCAAGCTATTTTAACGCTAACCGATTAATGCATGTTATACGTGGCTTATGAATGCTTGTTGTTATGTTTACACATGGAATGCTGTCTACCTGCCTTAGCAACGATAGTACTATAGTTTGGACTCAGCACCCGTTCGTGGGGGTTGTTAAGGACAATTACTTGCATGGATTACGGTGGTAATCATGTATTGCGAACTGCCTCAGGCAGTCAACCCGCAGTCATTGGTATCGATGGGTCTATGTCGATAACTAACGTGCGTCATTTCACTATGTGTACGTGCTGGTTATGCGTAAACAAATTCAAACTCTATATGCTATTATCAAACTTGTGTACTCACCTTAACATTTCATGTATTGACTTTATTTTAACGTATGTGACAGGTGCTTAGGTTGCTTGTATGTCCTTTGTGCTGTGATGAAATTGAAGCTAGGAACTGGAGTCCTAGAAACCAACGAATAAATTAGTTATGTTTAAATCTGAGTTGTCGGAACAGAACAATTGTCTTGATGATTGTCTGTAATAATTATTTAACTATTTGAGATACGGTATGGGACGTATTATTTAATTGAATGGTAATGATAGTTGTTATGGAAACTTCTGGACAATCTGTTTCGCTCAGTGCCGCGCCCCGATGATTCCGCCATCGGTTGGGGTGTGACAGATTGGTATCAGAGCCATAACTATAGGGAATTAGGCAAGACTCGACCTAGTCCGGGTCGAAGTCTTAGGAACCTAGACTATAGTTAAGAACCAACAGACCAACTTGTGCATAACCCGTAAGGCTTATGTACGAACTTATTCCCTCGTTATTCTCGCTTATTATCACTACACTTAAATTTCTACTAAAGGGTAACTAAGTCGGGAATAGGTGTGAAAACCGCAAACTTTCAACTAAAAGTTACTTAAATTTGACCGAATTTCTACTATGAACGGGGAAATTATGCCAAATTAGGAGTGAAGTCCATATTTTGATGAATAATCTCCCCTATTTTATCAAAATGGGGATGAAGTTGGCAAGATAGGGGTGAAACCTTAACCTTGACGACTTGTTCCACGCATTTTGCTACTCTCACCAAAGTCTCGATGGACTCCAACGACCTGAGATCACAATATAACTAACTGGACTCGTGCCGGACGCCCAAGACTCGAGGCAAGGGCGCAGCCGGAAAGTTGAGTGCTCTCAACGGGTCCATGCGAGTAGCCAAATTACTTTGGTTAGTCGAAGTCTAATAGCCGCAGACAATCTACTTCTCGATTTTTATGTTTTGACCTTAATGCTTCATCGATTTTATGTGATTACCTGTTTACGCTTAACCGAATTATGTTTTAACTTCGATCAACACACACGATTCGCACTGAAATTCTACCTCAAAACTCCAACAAATCGTAAACTACGGACGATTCACGCTACGATATGCGCTTGTATCATGCTATTTTCGAACGATCGCGGACTTTGAATAATAGGTATCTGTATTCTGACTGCCTTAGCGATTAAATACTCATGTATCTTTTGCTGCCTTACCTTATATGTCTACATGATAATGTGATTTCATGCTCTACCTGCTTATGTGCTTATGTGATTTTGTGTTTATGTGATGATTTATATGGTACGTGTTACTGAGCTTTAGTAGTAGTAGACGAGTGAGGAGAGATTCGAGTACATGTGTTGAGTTCCGTGGCGATGCCTATTGCAGACAATGTCGTCTGGATCTCGTCATACTCTTTCTCGTCGAGAAAGAAGGGATAAACGCCTTGCTTCTATTATCGCGAGGAGTGTAGCAAAAGCCGTGAGTGATGCTTACGAGAATGCTAGCAAATCATCTGAGGAATCAAGAACTGAAGGCCCAGGAGCTAACACCAGGCCTTTCAGCTTCAAACAATTCAAGTCGTGTGGGCCAAAGGAATTCACTGGCGAAGGAGGTCCTACTGCACTATTCCACTGGTTTGACTCTATCGAGGTTACTCTACGACAGAGTGGTTGCCCAAATGACCTTCGTACTCTGAATGCTACCGGCGTCTTTCAGTCCCGTGCTCTAGACTGGTGGACGGCCGAGAGAAACAAGCGAGGGAACGATGCAGCTTATGGTCTGTCGTGGGACGAGCTCAAGGAAGTCATGCTGGAAGAATTCTGCCCTCCTCACGAGCGTCAAAAGCTGGAAGATGAATTTTGGCACATACAGCAGAAAGATGGAGACAATGCTGAACTCACTGCTCGTTTCAAGCAGCTCGGCATTATCTGTCCTGATCAAGTCAAGACCCCAGAAATCGCCATCAAGAAGTACATTCGAGCTTTGCCCGACTGCGTCGCAGATTTCGTGCAAGCGGCTAAGACTACAACGATCGAGGAAACCTATCTGCTAGCCGCTGAGATCAACGACAAACGGGTTAAAGCTGGTGTCTGGGACAAGACTTCCAAGCATCTGCATCAAGCCACCACTATTGCACCAACTGTTGAACCCACCTCATCAAGCAACAAGAAGAAGAACAAGAGAAAGAGCAACTCCACCAATAAGAACTGTGCCATTTCTGCTGTACCAATTCAAACCGTACCTGCCCAACAGCGTCAAGTAGCGGCGCCTGTGGCCAATGCACCACCCGCAAAGCGTGCATACACTGGGCCACATCCACTCTGCCCTACTTGCACCTACCATCACCCGACTGCCATTCCATGCCGCTTCTGTGCTCACTGCAACGTGTACGGCCACTTTACTGCTAATTGCCGTATCCGTCAAGCTCCTGTCAACCAAGCTCTACTCACCGCCCCACAGGGTCAGCAAGCACCTCCGGCACCCGCAATCAAAGCCAGAGCCTGCTTCTCATGTGGCGACCCGAACCATTTCGCCAACATGTGCCCGAACAGGGTAGTGAAACAAGAACCGCAGCAGCAGCCACAGCAGCAACAACAGCAGCAGCAGCAACAACAGGCCGCACGTGCCAGAACCTTCAATCTCAATGTGCGTCAAGCCCAGGCCGACAACAACGTAGTCAACGGTACGTTCCTTGTGAATGGTATTTATGCCTCATGTTTATTTGATACTGGAGCCGATAATTGCTTTGTGTCGACCGAATTTGAGAGACTCCTTAGTCGTAAACATTCCCGATTATCCTCTGCATTCGATGTTGAAGTCGCTACCGGAAGAACTGTCGCTGTAAATTCTGTTATTCGTGATTGTACCCTCGAACTCAACAATCACATCTTTCCGATCGATCTTATTCCGATGCAACTCGGAAGCTTCGACGTCATAGTAGGCATGGATTTTCTTCGAGAGAACCATGCTGAAGTTGTGTGCTTCGATAAGATGATTCGATTTTCGCTCGCAAATGGTGACTTGTTATGTGCTTATGGCGATACTACTTCGAAGGGACTCAAGCTTATGTCATGCCTGCAAGCTAGCAAGTATCTCCGCAAGGAATACAGGGCTTTCTTGGCAAACGTCGTAGTAGCGGAGAAGGAAAAGAAAGAGAAGAAGGAAGTGAAAGACGTTCCTGTGGTTCGAGAATTTCCTCAAGTCTTTCCAGAGGATCTTCCCGGATTACCTCTAAGTCGTGATATCGACTTCCGTATTGATCTCATTCCTGGAGCCAATCCTATTGCCAAAGCTCCTTATCGACTCGCACCATCCGAAATGCGCGAACTCGCAACTCAACTCCAGGAATTACTTGAGAAAGGCTTTATTCGCCCGAGCACCTCTCCTTGGGGCGCTCCAGTCCTTTTCGTCAAAAAGAAGGATGGGACGTTCAGGATGTGCATCGACTACCGGGAGCTGAATAAGTTGACTATCAAGAACCGCTATCCCCTACCTCGGATCGATGATTTGTTTGACCAACTACAAGGCGCTACGTGTTTTTCAAAGATCGACTTACGTTCAGGATATCATCAGCTATGTATACAAGAGGAGGATATACCCAAAACCGCATTTCGTACTCGATACGGGCATTATGAATTTGTTGTCATGCCCTTTGGGTTAACAAACGCACCAGCAGTCTTCATGGATCTAATGAATCGCGTGTGCAAACCATATCTCGACCGCTTCGTCATCGTGTTCATCGACGATGTCTTGATCTATTCAAAATCGAAGGCCGAACAAGCGCAACATCTACGTTTGGTCCTCGAGTTACTCCAAGGGAACCAACTCTATGCCAAATTCTCTAAGTGCGAATTCTGGTTGGAGAAAGTTCAATTTCTGGGTCACATTGTTAATAGTCAAGGCATTCACGTCGATCCTGCAAAGATTGAAGCTGTCAAGAACTGGGTTACGCCTAAGAATCCATCTGAAGTCCATTCTTTTCTCGGACTAGCGGGTTACTATCAACGATTTATCAATGGATTCTCGAAGATTGCTGTACCACTTACCTCTCTTACACACAAGGACCAGCCTTTTGTCTGGGGAACCAAACAAGAGACTGCCTTTCGAACCCTCAAGCACATGCTGTGCAATGCTCCTGTTCTCACACTACCCGACGGAAACAATGATTTCATTGTCTATTGTGATGCTTCCAACCTTGGTCTTGGTTGCGTACTTATGCAACGGGACAAGGTCATAGCTTACGCATCTCGGCAGCTCAAAATCCACGAGAAGAACTACACAACCCATGATCTCGAGCTAGGCGCAGTTGTTTTTGCATTAAAGATTTGGCGACACTACCTGTATGGTACAAAGTGTACGATCTTCACCGATCATAAGAGCCTACAACACATCTTTAATAAGAGGGAACTAAATATGCGTCAACGCCGATGGGTAGAACTTCTCAACGATTATGACTGTGAGATTCGTTATCACCCAGGCAAAGCGAATGTTGTAGCCGACGCACTTAGCAGACGGAGCTATCTGCTCAGCACTCGTAATGTTCAAGCCCAGCACAACCTCGAAACCCTCATCCGCGACACTCAGCATGCTTGTTTTAATGAACGCACCCTAAAGAAAGAAAGGATCTACCACGATGGAGCCCAACTTGTGAGCAAATCAAATGGGATATTCCACTTCTTAGATCGAATCTGGATTCCCAAACGAACAGACCTGCGACAGATTATCATGGACGAAGCCCATAAATCCCGCTATTCTATTCATCCCGGAGCTGATAAAATGTACCACGATCTTCGCTATAGATACTGGTGGCCGGGAATGAAACGGGATATCGCTCTCTACGTCGGAAAATGCCTAACCTGTGCTAGAATCAAGGCTGAACATCAAAGACCCTCTGGCTTGCTCGAACAACCACCAATTCCCATGTGGAAGTGGGAGAGCATAGCTATGGATTTCGTAACCAAACTTCCAACCACGTCATCAGGTCACGACAACATTTGGGTTGTTATTGACCGATTGACGAAATCAGCTCATTTCCTGCCAATACGAGAAGACTACAAGGTGGAACGATTAGCCCGAATCTACACCGACGAGATTATTTGTCGACATGGGACGCCTCGTGACATCATCTCTGATCGTGATGCTCGGTTTACTTCGCGATTGTGGGAAACGTTTCAATCCGCACTCGGTACAACGCTCAATCTAAATACCGCTTTCCACCCACAAACCGACGGTCAGACTGAACGAACGATTCGTACTCTGGAAGACATGCTCCGTTCGTGTGTTCTAGATTTCGGTGGTAATTGGGATAGACACCTTCCGTTAGTCGAATTCTCGTATAACAATAGCTACCAGGCTAGTATTCAGATGGCACCTTTCGAGGCCTTATACGGAAGAAGATGTTGATCGCCTATTGTGTGGCACGAGATCGGTCACTCGCAACTAACCGGTCCGGAGCTGCTACAAGAAACGACAGACAAAATTTTCCAAATTCGAGACAACCTAGCGAAAGCTCGGGATCGACAGAAAGTTCTCGCCGATAAAAAGCGCAAGTACCGTGAGTATGGCGTTGGTGACTACGTACTCCTAAAGGTATCACCTTGGAAGGGTGTAGTCCGATTCGGCAAAAAGCGGAAACTCACGCCTCGATATGTGGGACCTTTTAAGATTCTGGAAAGGATCGGAAAAGTCGCCTACAGACTCGAATTACCGGAGGAACTTAGCAATGTCCATCCGACTTTCCACGTATCAAACCTCCGAAAGTGCATCGCCGACCACGATCTACATATCCCTCTAGACGACCTACAAGTGAACGAAACATTACACTTCGTGGAGAAGCCTGTCGAAATCATGGATCGCCAGACCAAGCAGCTCCGGCGCTCACGCATTCCTATTGTGAAAGTCCGATGGGAAGGCAAACGCGGCGCAGAGTTCACTTGGGAACTCGAAAGCGACATGAAGACAAAGTATCCACAGTTGTTTAGATAGAGAAAGTAGAGAGAGAAAGTGCTCTAGGTGATTCACTGTTCTTGTACGCTATCAAGTCTTCGATAGAATCACTGTTATATTACGTTCTCGAATGTTCGTTCACGGATTCCGCACGCTACACAAGTCAAAATCGGTCCAAACGAAAATTCTCACACGTGAGCCACGGTTGGTTATGGCTTCCAGCTTAATTTCGGGACGAAATTCCCTAAACAAGGGGAGGCTGTAACACCCCGTGTTTTCACAAGTCAAAGTCAAGGTCAAAGTCAACGACCGATTTCGCGCGACTTGATTCATAGAGATGTTTTTTATTTTATTTATATTATGTGGAGTAAGTGTTGTTACTTGCAATAATCGAATCGTGTTAATCGTATTTCAAACGACACGCGACTGTGAACGATAGGAAGTAACAATGCGATAAAGTTAACCAACTTATAATCAGGCTATGATAATCGAATTGACATCAAATCGCAACTCGAACTGTGTACTTTACTTGTGCTTATACGTGTGTGTGTATCTTACGTGTTACCTGTGCATGTTTATTTTACGTTATGCTATGTTGTGATAATCAAGCGAACTCAATCGAACCCGAAGTCTAACTCGAATACAATCGAACCCGAACCCGAATCCCGATCGAACCTCGCTGTATACGAAGTAGTTGGGACTAAAAGTAATTTGACTAGGAAACCCTATCGAGTCGTACGCAATCAAACCGAAACGTCGAATAATCGCACCCAACGCACCAAAACGGATGACATCCGAACGGATGGTCAATCCGCACGGATTGTCAATCCGCACGTGTTGCCAATCCGGACGGATGACCAATCCGAACGGATAACCCTATCCGGGTTACGTGCCATCCGCACGGCTCATCCTTTCCCCTTTTGGCATCCTATAAATACACGGGTCACTCTCCAAACTTTCCACTTTTGGCAAGTGACGTCCGAACCACACGCATTCTTCACCTTTTCTCAGATTTCTCTCAAACCAGGTAAGATCTTGCTCTAATTCTTGTACATTCTTGATCACTACACGATTCTACCCCTTTCTATCTTTCAAATCTCCACTTTTAACCATGAAACCATCAAGATTTGAGGGATTCTAGAGTGACTTCATCATGAAGTTCTCACGAACTTCAAACATGACTTCATCCCACCAAGAATCACTCAGATCTGAACGGTTTCCATAAGATTTCATAACTATATCACCTAAATCTAAAATTTTCAAGGATAGAAGAGTTAAAACAAATAAACTCAAGGTTTTCTCCTCCTTTTACCCTCAAAATCGGTACAAATCTGATCGGTTCTAGTCTCTACTCGATAATAGTGGTGCACTAGTCCTAGGTCTGGATTCTACCAACGAGACACCTGACTTCGAGGTAAACCGGAATACCGTTCTGAGTCGCCGACGGGTTGAGTTAGGGTGGTTCCTGGCCGGCTTAGTCAAGCGGGTGAGAATGCCATTCCAAGTGGTTGCCACGTAATCAGAACGTCTCAATAAACGACAACAGAAACCGAGAGTAGACGAACGGAACAACCAGACGAGAGGCTGTCCGCACGGACAAGCTGTCCGCACGGACAGACGATCCGGACGGTTGTCACCCGGACGAGCTACCCTTGGGACCCACTTTCCAAACAAGGTTTGAGTATCGACGAATGTGCAATCCGGACGGACGACCTCTGAATGGATTACTCTTCGAATCATGAGATACTAAGGCCTTAAAACAAAATTCAAGCAATGTCCATCCACACAGACAAGTTGTCCGCACGGACAGACTATCCGGACGGATTGTCTTGTCCGCACGAACAACTATCCGGGCGGATTACCTAATCCGCGTAGTGACTCAGCCTTAAAGACGTGGCCCGCACGGACTGCAATCCGGACAGATTGTTGACCGCGCGACCGGCTTGAAGGGTAGAGATACTTGGGTGTTTTCTAAATGCTACGACAAAAACTTCCAAGTACAAGCCATCATACGCAAACACATCCTTAGTTAGGAAGAAACAATCCACTCGAATAAGTATCCGCACGAGTAAGTTATCCGCACGGGTTATACCTCCGTACGAATGACTTGTCCGCACGGATAAACAATCCGCACGAGTGACTAATCCGGACGGATTGCCAATCGCACGGACTACTGTTCTACGTATCGCTTATCGTTATGCTATCGAATCTACTCAGGCTAATCGTACTCGCTAAGCGCTCCCTTTAATCCATTCATCGCTGTGAGTATACTCGAACCCTTTTTGCTTTTAACACTTTTGGGTGTTACATACGTTACGAATATTCAAACTACAACTATCACACTACTCAAGCTATTTTAACGCTAACCGATTAATGCATGTTATACGTGGCTTATGAATGCTTGTTGTTATGTTTACACATGGAATGTTGTCTACCTGCCTTAGCAACGATAGTACTATAGTTTGGACTCAGCACCCGTTCGCGGGGGTTGTTAAGGACAATTACTTGCATGGATTACGGTGGTAATCATGTATTGCGAACTGCCTCAGGCAGTCAACCCGCAGTCATTGGTATCGATGGGTCTATGTCGATAACTAACGTGCTTCATTTCACTATGTGTACGTGCTGGTTATGCGTAAACAAATTCGAACTCTATATGCTATTATCAAACTTGTGTACTCACCTTTACATTTCATGTATTGACTTTATTTTAACGTATGTGACAGGTGCTTAGGTTGCTTGTATGTCCTTTGTGCTGTGATGAAATTGAAGCTAGGAACTGGAGTCCTAGAAACCAACGAATAAATTAGTTATGTTTAAATCTGAGTTGTCGGAACAGAACAATTATCTTGATGCTTGTCTGTAATAATTATTTAACTATTTGAGATACAGTATGGGACGTATTATTTAATTGAATGGTAATGATAGTTGTTATGGAAACTTCTGGACAATCTGTTTCGCTCAGTGCCGTGCCCCGATGATTCCGCCATTGGTTGGGGTGTGACACTTTTCCTGCATCGTCATATTTCATGTTAACTTCTTTAATAGCCCACCAAGCACGATGCACAAGTTCAACCGGTAAATGGCAATTTCGCCCATACACTAAGCGATAAGGTGTAGTTCCAATAGGTGTTTTATGAGCCGTTCTATAAGCCCATAAAGCATCATTCAACTTCGTCGACCAATCCTTGCGGTCGGGTCGAACGGTCTTTTGCAAAATTTCTTTTATTTGCCTATTGGAAACTTCCACTTGACCACTTGTTTGTGGGTGATAAGGGGTAGCGATTCGATGATCAACACCATACCGTTTCAAGAGTTTGCCAAAGTTAAAATTCTTAAAGTGAGATCCCCCATCACTAATGATCACTCGGGGAATCCCAAATCTTGAAATTATATTTGTTTGTACAAAATTGCAAACAACGGTATGGTCGTTCGTCTTGGTGGCAATCGCTTCGACCCATTTGGATACATAATCGACCGCCACCAAGATGTATAAGTTGCCAAGCGAATTAGGAAATGGGCCCATGAAATCGATCCCCCACACATCAAAAATATCTACAATGAGGATCGGTTGCATGGGCATTTCATCCCTTTTTGAAATACCCCCTAACTTTTGACATTCAACACAATTTTTAGCGAAATTAAAAGCATCCTTGAAAATAGTCGGCCAATAAAGACCGCTATTGAGCACTTTGTGCCCTGTTTTGTGACCACTGAAATGGCCCCCACAAGCAAATGAATGCAAGTGCATCAAGACGCTAGGAATCTCCTCGTCGGGTATGCATCTTCGAACGACTTGATCCGGACAAAACTTGAATAAGTCCGGTTCTTCCAACGTGTAGTACTTGATTTGAGAAAGGAAGTGCAACCTCTTTCTTCTATCCCAATGAGCCGGCAAATCACCTGTAACCAAATAATTAACTATATTAGCATACCATGGTAAAATCCCAACTTTTAAAATTTGCTCATCTGGGAAATTCTCATTAATCTCTTAACGTGAAGAATCCTCCTCTATAACCAAACGAGACAAGTGGTCCGCAACCACATTCTCACTCCCCTTCTTGTCTCTAATCTCCAAGTCAAACTCTTGTAGCAAAAGAACCCATCGGATTAACCTCGGCTTCGCATCCTTCTTGTCCATGAGATACCTAACTGCAGAATGGTCAGAATAAACAATGACCTTAGTACCCCATATATAAGCACGAAATTTATCCAACGCATATACCACCGCAAGTAGCTCTTTCTCGGTAGTTATATAATTTAATTGTGCATCCGAGAGAGTCTTACTTGTGTAGTAGATGGCAACCGGTTTCTTGTCTACCCTTTGACCCAATACGGCCCCCACCGCATAATCACTTGCATCACACATAATTTCGAATGGTAAAGACCAATTCGGTGATTGCAAAATTGGGGCCTCAACCAACTTTTTCTTCAAAATGTTAAAGGCGTTTTGGCAATTTTTATCAAAATCAAATGTTTTATCTTTTAACAACAAATTGCATAGGGGTTTTGTTATATCACTAAAGCTTTTTATGAACCTCCTATAAAACCCCGCGTGTCCTAAAAACGATCGAACACCCTTAACACTTGTAGGATAAGGCAAAGTGGATATGACTTGCACCTTTGCTCTATCCACCTCAATCCCACGACTCGAGACGACATGCCCCAACACAATCCCTTCTTGAACCATAAAATGGCTCTTTTCCCAACTCAAAACCAGATTTTTCTCAACACATCTTTGCAAAACTTTTTCGAGTTGGTCAAGGCATGTATCAAATGACGGTCCAAATATTGAGAAATCATCCATGAAGATTTCCAAAGACTCCCCCACCATATCTGAAAAGATACTCGTCATACACCTTTGAAAGGTGTCGGGGGCATTACAAAGTCCAAAGGGCATTCGACTAAATGCGAAAGTACCGTATGGACAAGTAAAAGTAGTCTTTGCTTGGTCTTCCGGATGTATAGCAATTTGATTGTATCCGGAATAACCATCCAGAAAACAATAAAATTTTTGTCCGGCCAATTTCTCAACAATTTGATCGATAAATGGTAAAGGGAAATGATCTTTAGAAGTTGCAGCATTTAACTTCCTATAGTCAATACAAATACGCCACCCGGTTACCGGCCGAGTGGCGACCTCTTCACCTGCGTCATTTGTGACGACTTGAATACCCGCCTTCTTTGGAACTGTTTGTGTCAGGCTCACCCACTGGCTATCTGAAATAGGGTAAATAATACCCGCATCTAGCCACTTTAATACCTCCTTCTTGATAACTTCTCGCATGTTTGGATTTAATCTCCGTTGCGTGTCACTAGAAGGATTCATGCCATCTTCAGTGATGATCTTGTGCATCACTACCGAGGGACTAATTCCCTTCAAATCTGCAATGGTCCACCCGATAGCGGCTCTATGAGTGACCAAAATTTTCATCAACTTCTCTTCTTGCTCCCCGGTCAAATTGGATGCAATAATTACCGGGAGCGTGCTACCTTCACCCACATAAGCATATTTAAGATGCTTGGGTAGCACCTTCAACTCTAGCACCGGAGGTTCTTCCAATGACGGCTTCAACTTCGTGTCTATGCTTTCCGGAAGACTTTCCACTTGATGTGTCCAAGTGGGCCTTCCTTCTTTTGCCGCCATAACCTCCAATTCTTTCATCTCTTCATCCATGCTTCGATTCGTTTCTCCTTGCAATCTGTCAAACATGAAACATTCCTCTATTGTGTTTTCCTCTTCGACACTAATGTCGCATAGAGGTATACACTCGTCAACGATGTCCGCCATGTAGCATTCATCGCTAACTAGAGGATCCGTTAATCCCGAAAAGACATTTAACCGCAACCGACGGTTACCAAAAGTCATGTCGACCGTGCCCGATTTACAATTAATTTGGGCATTTGATGTTGCCAAAAATGGTCGACCGAGGATCACCATTGGTTGCTTGGTTCGGTCTAAGGAAACATAATCTAACACAAGAAAGTCCACCGGATAGTAAAAGTCCTCGACCTTGACTATTACATCCGTGACTATCCCACGGGGTAGTTTAGGGGTTAAGTCGGCTAACACCACGGTGGTGTTCGACACTTGAAGTGGACCAAAATCATATTGGTCATATAAACTACCCGGCAAGATACTCACACTTGCCCCAAGATCTAAAAGTGCCTGTGTCATCTTAAATTCCCCAACTTGTATTGAAATAATGGGCGCCCCCGGATCTTGAAGTTTTGGTGGAAGTGCACCCGAAAGAATCGAACTCACATTTTCGGTTAAATCAAGTTTCTTAGTAAACTTGTGAGTTCGCTTTTGGGTGCATAAATCTTTCAAGTATTTAGCATATGAAGGTACTTGCTTAATTGCATCTAGAAGTGGTAAATTGATTTTGACTTGTTTAAAAATTTCCCACATCTCTTCTTGTTGTGGGCCTCGTTTGTTTATCACTTTCTTAGATGGTCCCAACAAGGCTTCGGGAAATGGGGCGGTATTAACCTCCACACCCTTTTCCTTAGCTTTTGGGACGGGAATGGTCACAACGGGTGTAGTATTATTAATTTTAACATCATTTTTCTTTGGACCCATTTGACCACTTTTACCTTCATCATCACTCGCATCTTCCACCACCCCTTCAACAAACTCGGGTGGTGGCTCAACATCGTTATTTAGGACTCGACCACTACGTAAAGTAATTTTATTAATTGGTACCTCACGTGTGTTCCTCGAGTTTGACCCTTGATGCTTAGGGTTCACCGTGGTATCACTTGGAAGTCCTCCTCCACTTCCACGAATTTGAGCCATCTCTTGGGCAAGTTGCCCAACTTGCCTTGCCAATGCTTCATGTGCTTTATCCCGAATCTCGTTTGTTTTCTTCATCTCCTTGATATCATGGTGAGATTCTTTTATATTGTTTTGAGATTCTTTTTGCATATTCAACAAAGCATCCATTTTGGCACTCAAATCATCGCCACCGGTTTGATTGTTCGACCCGCTTCCATTACCGCCTTGATTGTTGTAATTCCTTTGGTACCCACCTTGGTAATTATTGTCCCGGCCTTGGTACCCTTGATTGTAATTACGTTGATAACCCCCTTGGTTACCACTTTGACGGTTGTTGTACGATGATCCACCTTGATTGCCCGATTGAAAGTTCGGGTTCATTTGATTTGAAGCGTTACCATACCGGAAATTAGGGTGATTTCTCAACCCCGGATGGTAAGTGTTGGAGTTCATGTCGTATTGTTTCCTATCTCCATACACTTGGTTGACTTCTTCAGTGTAGCCACTCGACCCCGTTGGACATAGTTCCGCTCTATGTCCAATATCACCACAATCTTCACATACCTCGAATTGAACCGCATTTACTTCCTTTTTCTTCATTCGAGCCATTTCCCGCTCTAAGGTGGAAATCCGATCTTTAGAGTCAAGATCGGGAAGTGACCGTGAAATGGGATGCTTCTTAGCTCGATCGGCCGATTCTATCTCTTTTGAACGTTTACTCATCCGTTCCAAGAATTCCCAATCATCATCTTCATGGTTGCTTAGAAGGGTCCCATTGCTCGTTGATTCAAGTCGGTTCCATGTGTTGTCATCTAAACCCCGTACAAAGCACTTAACCAACTCCCACTTCTCGATTTGATGATGTGGGCATTTTCGCATCATTTCTTTAAATCTTGTAAAGGCTTCATGCAACGGCTCGCCCGATAATTGGCGAAAAGACCTAATTTCATCACGAGCATCATCAGTCTTCGCCATAGAATAGTATTCATCTAGAAAAGCTTGTTACATTTCTCCCCATGTGCGGATGCTATTGGCCGGGAGTGTAAGGAACCATTGCTTCGCATTGTCTTTCAATGAGAATTAGAACAAACGAAGTTTAACCTCATCTAGTGCAAAGTTATGCCCCCCGATAGTGCTGCAAATGGAAGAAAACTCTGTCAAATGTGTGTACGGTTCGTCGTTAGACCTTCCATTAAAATGAGGAAGTATGTTGATGTAATGTGGTTTACAGTCAAACATCCTCCTCTCACAAACGATTGGTGAGTCATTCTCGGTGACAACCGGCCTAAAACGATCATTCACTCCCCGTGGAGGTCGTTGATGATGATGGGGACCGTTAACTTCTTGATCGACCGGTCTTCTATTATCCCTTCTTTCACCTCTTCGATCATCTCTTCGATCCTCTCTTCTATTATCCCTTGGGTTACCACCTCCCACGAAACGAGGAATCCGGTTAGGGTTTGCATTGTTGTTGTTGTTATAAAACCCATCATTCCGGTTCCGTTGGTTATTGTTTTGTGGTTGACGGTTGTTCCCATAACCATCATTTCTTCCACCTCCGTAACCGTATTCGTCGTCCCCAACGTAATTGGCATTTTGGTAGCCAAATTCTTCATCATCATACCTTATAGCGTTGTAGACGTTTCCCCTATTCACGTAGCCCCAATCTTCGTCATCATTAACTCGATCATCATAGTACCCCCCATCGTCCGAATTTTCCGTATGAATGCTTACATGTTCCGGCGACTGATAACCAGGAACACTATACGGTTCATCATCGGGGATTGCATTCCTCAAGTCCTCAATTTTGAAGAATGGGTCTTCATTTGCGGGATTGCCGCGATCACGATTTCCCCGACGGTCGGAGTTGACATTTCGATCATCAAGGTCTAAGGGTAAGGAATTATGTCGATGAAGGTTTTGTTGTTGGGGTGTTCTTTGGGTGTTATTGGGATTTTGGTTTTGAAACGGTGGTGTGGGTGGTCCATTGTTATTGTTACCCGGTTGCTCTTGAGGTATGGGCCGAATACTTGGACCGGGATTGAAGGTGCTTCGGTATTGAAATTGGTTTGGGTTTTGGTTTTGGTTAGAGTTTTGGTTCGCCATTGAATCGATTTTAATGGTCGGTGTGTGTTGTGGTGTTTGGTTGGTTTGATTAGAAGCAAGTGTTGCTTCTAACCGGCTTGCTAGGTTTCTTCTTGCGACTCTTTCGATTTCCGGTTCGTAGACTAAAGGTGAAGTCCTCCCGGTGTTCCGCGTATGCATGCACTACCTGTAACCTGCACAAGTAACACACCCCGCGTAACAAGGAAAAAGACAAGTACAAAAAGAAACTAAACAACTTAAACAGGTAATCACGAAAATTCAAACAATAATCCAAACACAAAGCGCACCCACTCCCTGGCAGTGGCGCCAAAATTTGATCGGATTGTCGCGCTCCGGTCAAAGATAATATTTATATACCCTAATTACCCTTAACAAATAGCTAGTGGTAGTGAGGGGTCGAACCACGAAGAGTATGTGGTTTGTGTACGGATTTAATTGAATTATGAAAAGTTGTCACTATTATGAAGCTTGCTATGGTATATTTTTGTATTTTGTTTGGTTGAGAGATATGAATTAAAGTTACTAAGAAGATTGGTTAAGCTGATTAATTGATGACTAACCACTAACAATTACAAAATGTAAATAACGATTCAAACAAGATAGAGAAAACAAGGTTCACACCCCGTTCGGTAATTGCATGCCTAGGGTTCCTACACGTTTTAAGATTGATTCAATTGCAAACACGACTAACGAATTTAGTGTTACACGGCTTAGGTGCCAAGAGCTATCAACGTTATAAAGAACGGACCACAATGCACTTCGTTACCAAGAACATGTAAACTCTAACCTAGACAAGGCATAATTGCACATAAACATTTCATAAAGTCAAATTTAATCTTCACTCGACAATTTATGAATTCAATACAAATGCAAGACAATTGTCATAAGTTTCAAATCAAGAAGCAATTTGTCACAAAATCAATCCAAGAACAATGTTTAAACCCTAGACTTACAATTAACCTATACCGGGGTGAAACCTCCTAGGAATTAGCCGCTCATGATCGAAGAAACTTGATCACCGGATGTTGGAAACATGAATTGGATCATTGCAAAGCTTGAAGATGGATGGGGGATGAATGGTAGGGTTTTGGATGGTTGGTGATGGTGGGTTGAGATGAATGGTGATTAGGGTTATGGAATGAATGATTGATGGTGAAATTGGTTGATGATTCGGGTTGTAAGAATGATGGATGATGGAATTGGTAGGTCAAGAATGATGAATAATGGCTCCAAGATCAAGTTTTAAACTCAAAACAAGTGTAACTCCCGTTTTTGGTTGGTGAAGAAGTCTTTAAACTCGTTACATCACCCCAACAAACAAAATTCGCGATGCAAACATAGAGAGGCCGTCGCCGACGGTGGATGTGTCCGTCGGCGACGGTGCGTAGATTGTCTTCTGATGCCGACGGTCAATCTCGCTGTCTACGGTGAATTCTGGCCACGGAAAGTTCTGTCAACCGTCGGCGACGGCCCATATGGGCGTCAGCGACGGTGCCTAGATGCTTGCTTTTCTGTTTCGTCCATTTTTTGAGTCCGGTTGACCCGTTTCACATCCCGGTGGTTCCGTTTTCGCTCCGGTGACTCGTAAAGCTCCCGAAAAGCTCCTTAAACTCTGTTAAACCTGCAAAACACATATCTAATCAAGAGTAGGCAATTCGAAACTAAAACTTGTGTAAAAACATCAAATTAAACGATTACAAGCACCGGATTTCGACCACGTATCAGCAGCCGCAGCCGCCACGGTTTTCCCCACCGGAACAGGAAGAAATCCTCCAGAGGCTGAACCGGGTAGAACGAGAATTTCAAGAAGAGCGTAGGAACAACCAGGGATTTCTCAAGGGCCTGGCAAGCTTAATAAAAGGGAAGAAGAAGAGGGATCATTAAATCCCTATTTGTATTGTTGTTATTTTAATTTAGTCCCTACGTGGACAATTTATTTATGTATTCAGTCTCTGCGAGGACTTGTATTTCCTTTTTAGTCCTTGCGAGGACAACGTTATTTCTTTCAAGTCCCGTTTAGGGCAAATATGTACTTCTTTTTATTTAGTGGAATGTTTTATTTAAATTTCATTGTCATCTTATGTATGAATATAATATATGAAATAAATCAAAATATCATTCCTTTTTAGAATTAATCTGCCTTTATATATTAAAAAGAATCTTAAAAGGTATATCCTAGCCCATGGGTCATACAAGACCTGGCAATGATGGTAAAACCTATTTAAAAAGAGATTCAAATCCTTGTTAACATCTGAAAACATGTTAGCACTCCTGGCAGTAGTGATACGATAAAATCACACATGTCATCTTTATATTGGATTCTTCCAATCCCTTTTCAAACCTAATGATATGTAAATCATGGGTTCAAATCATCAATTAAGATGATTATATAATAAACATCCATTAAGTGATGAAGTGCCTACGGGACATAATAATTGTCAAATAAGACAAAAGACAGTTGTAGTCTACGACTCCCTGTCAAGAAAAGACAATGAACTATGTTCAAGCCTTAATGCCTTGATTCTCTGAAATCATGGCTTATGATTTAAAATGTCCTTGTGACTAGGCCTTTTGTGCCACTGATAATACCCTTATTGTTTTATAATTAGGATAAATTATAACGAAAATCCTAAATAAATATGATTAACAAATTAACCAAATATGGTCTATGTTTACCATGGTTAATGAATCGTCAAGAAATGATGATTCCATAATAAACTCCTGAATAAATTATTATCAATATTTTATGTAGCAATTCAAGCTACATGGCTGGCTCAGATGAAGTCAACAGTCACCCGAGGGAGAATCATGACACTACCCGAATTAACATAGCAGGTGCAGAACTGCAGGCATTGATAGACAATGCCGTTACTCGAGCTCTGGATAGAAGAGACAATGAATCAAGTGGTACTCGTAGCAGGACCCTGTTTGTACAACATACAAAACCACCCTCCAAGGTTCATACAGCTCGAAAGAGTGAATCTCATCACTCTTCGAATCAGAAAAGTGTCCCGTCTAAACAGGTTGTGCTCAGCCAGGAGCCTCGGGTCAAGACCTGTTCATATAAGTATTTTGTCTCCTGTAAGCCTAGAGACTTCACAGGAGAAAAGGGAGCCGTCGATTGCATGACATGGCTCGACGAGATGGACACTGTGGTCGATATTAATGGTTGTGCTGAGCAAGATATAGTGAAGTTTGTGTCGCAATCGTTTAAAGGAGAAGCCCTAGCTTGGTGGAGGTCATTGATCTAAGCTACTGGGAAGATCCCGTTATACAACATGACATGGGATCAGTTTGTTGCTTTAATTAAAGTTACTTTCTGTCCTCAACATGAAGTTGAGAAGATTGAGACTGACTTCCTAACATTGGTTATGAGGAACTTGGACTGTCAGGCGTATCTCACCAGTTTCAATACCATGTCTAGATTGGTTCCATACTTGGTTACACCGGAACCGAAACGTATAGCCCGTTTTATCGGAGGTCTAGCTCCGGAAATCAAATCTAGTGTGAAAGCATCAAGACCTACTACCTTTAGGTCGGTAGCTGACTTGTCATTATCTCTTACCCTTGATGCAGTCAGGCAGAGATCGCTTAGAAATTCCGATGAAAGCAAAAGGAAACGTGAGGATGAAAACTCACATCGTTCAGATAAGAAACACAAAGGGAACCATAAGAGTTCAGGGTTCAACAAGGGTAACCAGCAAACAGATGAGAAACCTAAATGCAAAACCTGTCTGAAGCGTCATTTTGGAAGATGCAGGTTTGAATCAAAGTCACAGTCACAATCAAGGCCTATTGGATGTGGAATTTGCAAGTCCAAGGAACACAAGACCTTGGATTGCAAGAAGCTGAAGGACGCGACCTGTTATGGTTGCAACGAGAAAGGGCACATCAAGTCCAATTGCCTAAAGTATGCCAAGAAGCCTGAGGAGGCTAAAAAGACCAACGCTAGGGTCTTTAGGATGGATGCCAAGGAGGCAGTGGAGGATAACAACGTGATAACAGGTACCTTTCTTATAAATGATGTTTATGCAAGGGTATTGTTTGATTCGGGTGCGGATAAGTCATTTGTCGATAATAAATTTTGTAAGTTATTAAATCTGCCTGTTAGAACCCTAAGCATGAAATTTGAAGTAGAGTTGGCCGATAGTACTGTAGAAACTGCTTCAACCGTGTTAGATGGATGTTTTATATCCATTAGGGACCATTCTTTTCCATTATCCTTGCTTCCTTTGAAATTAGCCGGTTTCGATATAGTAATAGGCATGGATTGGTTGTCTGACAACAAAGCCCAGATCGTTTGTGATAAAAAGCAAGTGGTTGTCAAGACTCCTCATGGCAAGCCTTTGACAATTCAAGGAGATACTAAGTACGGATTGCCTAAGCAAGTGTCTATTCTTAAGGCGTCAAGGTGTATGAAAAAGGGTTGTGTCATCTACATGGCGCAAGTAACTATTGACGAACCAAAGCCCAAGATCGAGGATATACCTGTTATTTCTGAATATCCAGATGTATTCCCTGAAGAACTACCTGGTTTACCCCCAGATAGGCAAGTGGAGTTCAAGATTGATATCATTCCTGGTGCAGCACCCGTTACAAGAGCACCTTACCGGTTGGCACCAACTGAGATGAAGGAGTTGAGAACTCAGTTGGATGATTTGTTGGCGAAGGGATTTATTAGGCTTAGCTCATCTCCTTAGGGAGCACCGATTCTGTTTGTGAAGAAGAAAGATGGATCGATGCGTCTATGCATCGATTATTGGGAGCTAAACAAGGTTACGATCAAGAATAGATATCCGTTGCCCAGGATCGACGATTTGTTCGATCAGCTTCAAGGAGCGAGTTATTTCTCCAAGATTGATTTAAGATCAGGTTATCATCAACTGAAGGTCAAAGATGAAGATGTGCATAAGACCGCATTTAGAACCCGCTATGGTCACTATGAGTTCTTAGTGATGCCTTTTGGGCTCACTAATGCCCCAGCAGCGTTCATGGATCTCATGAATCGCATCTGCAAGCCATATTTGGACAAGTTTGTCAATTTTTTTATAGATGACATACTTATATATTCAAAGAATCAAGCTGACCATGAGAAACATCTTCGATGTATTCTCAAACTCCTTCAGCAAGAAAAGCTCTATGCTAAGTTTTCCAAATGCGAGTTTTGGCTTCGCGAAGTCCAATTTCTTGGACATATGGTAAGCGAGCGTGGTATCCAAGTGGATCCCGCAAAGATTGAAGCTATCATGAATTGGCAAGAGCCGAAGACGCCCACAGAGATTCGCAGCTTTTTAGGTCTGGCAGGATATTACCGGCGTTTCATTGAAAATTTCTCAAGGATTGCTGCACCCCTAACTTCATTAACCCGCAAGAATATCAAGTTCGATTGGGGTCCTAAGCAGCAAGAATCCTTTGATATTCTGAAACAGAAGTTAAGCAATGCACCTGTGTTGAGATTGCCAGAAGGTATTGAAGAATTTGTGGTTTACTACGACGCATCGCACACTGGTATGGGATGTGTACTTATGCAAAAGGGGAAGGTTATTGCATATGCTTCTCGACAATTAAAGGTGCACGAGAAGAACTACACCACCCACAATTTGGAGTTGGGTGCTGTTGTATTTGCATTGAAGTTATGGAGGCACTATTTATATGGTACCAAGTGTGTAATCTATTCAGATCATAAGTGCCTCCAGCACCTGTTTAACCAAAAGGATCTAAACATGAGGCAGTGCCGATGGATGGAGACGCTGAATGATTACGATTGTGAAATCCGATACCATCCAGGCAAGGCGAATGTAGTCGCCGATGCTTTGAGCAGGAAGGAACAGGTTAAGCCCATTAGAATCAATGCCAAGAGCATTGAATTGAAAAACAGTTTAAATGAAAGGTTGTTAGCCGCTCAAAAGGAAGCTGTACTAGAGGCTAATTATCCGAATGAGAAATTAGGAGTAACTGCTGAACAGTTATCCTATGGCAAGGATGGAATCCTAAGATTGAATAGACGAATATGGGTTCCAATCTATGGAGGGCTTAGGGATGTGATTCTCCAAGAAGCCCATAGTTCGAAATACTCAGTCCATCCTGGTAGTGATAAGATGTATCAGGATTTAAAGGCAAATTATTGGTGGATAGGTTTGAAGAAATCTATAGCCACTTATGTGGCTAAATGTCTGACGTGTGCCCAGGTTAAAGCCGAACACCAGAAGCCGTCAGGTTTGTTACAACAGCCTGAACTTCCCACTTGGAAGTGGGAAATGGTAACTATGGATTTTATCACCAAGTTACCAAAGACAAAGGGTGGGAATGATACTATTTGGGTTATAGTAGATAGACAGACCAAGTCAGCCCACTTCTTACCAATTAAGGAAACACACGGCTCAGATAAGTTAGCTCAACTATATGTGGATGAGATCATATCTCTCCACGGAGTGCCAGTGTCTGTTATCTTCGATAGGGATACTAGATACACGTCTCACTTTTGGAAAAGCTTTCAGCAATCGCTGGGCACTCGATTAAACTTCAGCACTGCTTATCATCCGTAGACGGATGGTCAAAGTGAGCGTACGATACAAACACTTGAAGATATGCTACGAGCTTGTGCATTGATTTAAGTGGAAGTTGGGATGATCATCTTTCGTTGATTGAATTCTCATATAATAATAGCTATCATTTGAGCATCCAAGCCGCGCCTTTCGAGGCCTTGTACGGTAGGAAGTGCAGAACGCCCGTTTGTTGGGCGGAAGTTGGAGATGTCCAACTGACAGGACCTGAAATAGTCCTGGAGACGACATATAAGATTGTGCAGATACGTGATCATCTCAAAGCTGCCAGGGATAGGCAGAAAAGTTACGCAGATGAAAGGCATAAACCTCTAAAATTCGAGGTAGGTGATAAGGTACTACTCAATGTATCACCCTGGAAAGGGGTAATGCGTTTTGGCAAAAAAGGCAAGTTGAGCCCCAGATACATAGGACCATTCGAGATTATCGAATGTGTCGGAACTGTAGCTTACAAGCTAAATCTGCCTGAAGAGCTCAGTGGAATCCATAATGTGTTCCACGTTTGCAACTTGAAGAAATGCCTAGCCGATGAATCGCTAGCCAAGTCACATAAAGATGTGCATATTGATGAGAGCTTAAGGTTTGTTGAAAAACCTTTGTCGATCGAGGATCGACATGTTAAGAAGCTTCGAAAGAAGCACGTACCGATCGTGAAGGTTAAATGGGATACCCGTAGAGGTTCCGAATACACGTGGGAGGTTGAGTCCACAATAAAACAGAAGTACCCTAATTTATTTCAGTAAATCTCGAGGCCGAGGTTTCTTTTAAGGGGGTGAGGATGTAACACCTCGCAAATTCACGTCCAATATAATAAATACGCGTGTCATGGACTTAAACGTGTAAGGAATTATTTCCGAAGGACTGGAATTGTCAAACAATGAAAATATGTGAATAAAGGGATCCAAAGTGTCAACATGCCTAACTTGTGCCTCTGAGTGACCTCACACGACGTTCGTATTCTTTGATGAATAATTTAAAGGACATTGAAAGTCGTTTGTGCTTAAAACAAGAATCTTGTGAAACATAGGGGTTAAAAGTGTCAACATGTTGAAAATAACCTCTTAGCGACCTTTTAACGAGCCCAAAAACATTGTAACAATTATATATTTCGATCCCAAAAACTTCGGGTATTAACTTTGTGAGGTCCCGTTGAATGTAAGACGTTTCGGGTGACCATACAATTAACCGGGAGCTTAACGGAGTTAGTTTATAACCTAAGGTCCTTAAAAGTTAACTATGGGGGTCCAAAATGCATAAATGAAAGTAAAACAAAGTTAAAATGGACCAGGGACTGAAAGTGCAAAGCTTAAAACATTTTTCCCGGTTTTGAAGGTTGTCGCGGGCCGCGTAAGACTTCCCTATGTCTTACGCGGGCCGCGTGAAGTTGCCAGAGACAGCAGCCTTGAACACTTGCCTGTATAGCAGGTTGCACCACCTTAACATACCATTTTTTGATCCCAGGGGCTGCACCAATGGTTTTTCATGCATAGGGACACTTGGAATTCATCAGGGATCATGTGTAGACCTTGTTGTAACGATCTTGTGCAAATTAAACTCCTATATAAAGAGTTCTATGTTGCAACCATGAACTTGTTCACTTGGAAATCACTTTAAGGCATTCTATGGAGCTCTCTGGCCTTCAAACAAGTTTCCTTGAGTTTCATTTTCGTGCTAAGGACTATTGTAAGTGTCCTTAACCTCCTAATTTCAGTTTTAATTAGTTTTATGACCAAAAGTCAAACTTATCGTAATTATGGTTTGACTTAGTGATTAATCGTTAATGGTCCAGTAATTAGTCTAATTGAAAGTAGTTATAAGTTGGTAATTAGGTGGGTAATAAACCCCTAAGAGGGCACCTACTGATTATCACCCTAACTTGGTCAAATGTCGGGTCAAACCTAATATTAAAAAGTCAACAGGAAGCTATTTTGCAAATAAATACATAATTAGCAATGTAGAAGCTATGAAACATGTTTTAACAATAAAATAACTTGGAAATTAATGTAAGAACATGTTTAGACATGTTCAACCCGACACTTCTGAGTTTATACCCGGTTCGCAACCGAAAGTCGCAAAAGTTGACTTTTGCTTTGACTTTCAGTTCTGACCCGATTTAGCATGTTTTAGATATGCCTTAAGGTTCCTTTAGGACCATATTATAAGATAGTAAAACCCTCTGAGGTTATACTACATGGTTCCTTAATTATCCGATTCATTTGCATGTTTCCGTTAATTGCTTAAATGTTGACCATAATGCCCTTTTGATATTAAAACGAGATTTTTGAAAATGTGAGAGGACAAAAACCTTTATTACTGAATTATAAACTTGTCCTAAAAATTTGACATCAGTTTGAGGTCTAGATTAGGAGTTATGCTCAATAGCGTAAATTGAAAGCTTTTTATTAATTAAACGGCATAATTGGCATAAAGCCTATTTAAACCCGAATTTTGACACCAAACCTTTTACCCACTGATGTAATATAATATTTTTTGGAATTTTGAAGATTTTTATGTATTTTTAAACTGATTATAACATAGGGTTATTGCTTTGATTCGGTAATTGTCGGTTATACCCTTTTTGCTAATAGAATGAGTTTTACATAACATTTTGATACCAAACCTTTTGCTACTGATTTTATATGTTAAATAAAATATTTTAAGCCTTCTGGAATGATAAAAATCTCAGCTTTCCTTATATAACCTGAAAATCGCCTAAAATCGACCTTTTTACGCGTTTTAAGCACATAGTATGAATTAAAACTATTTTTGTCATATAAGACTTAATACCTACTGATGTTTTAAGTAAAATTCTATACTTTAACAGTAAGCAAAAGTTTTGAACTCAGATTTCCAGATTTGACCTTTAAAGCTTATGTGAAATGACCAAAATGCCCCTACGGTACATAGTTTGGTTATAAATGATAAATTTCACATATATGCAATACCCTACTGATATGACTTGCAAAAATAAATATTTTTACTGATCATTTTAGACCTAAATCTCAGATTAATGTTTAATCCCTTTTATAACTTTTAAAATGACCAAAATACCCCTACGGGGCTTAATTTGAGTTTAAATTCGTTTTGGGTATAATGGAAGGTATCCTACTGATACCACAACATATTTAAAGCATATTAACTTAGAAAACCTGTTCATGATTCATTTGGTTACCCGTTATGCATTTTTCGCGTTCGGTACGGTTTATGTAACTAGTTTGCATAAATCGACCAAAACGGGTCAAACCATATCACTTTCACTTCAAAATCCAGAATGTGTTTAGTTTACCCATATTATACAAGTCCTCAAATGTAACACCTCAGAAATTCAGGACTAATAAAATGAAGACACGTGTCATGTTGTGCAGACGTGTTGTAAATACAAACCAGATAAAGATGTACGGTAGGATTTAAACGTCGACATGTTAATTTATACCTCTGAGCGACCTGATAATAAATCCCTAACCGGGACTTATTTTATCCACATCTAAATTATAATTTAAAATCTGGTCATCCTAACAAATAAATGGTTACAACCTTAAATTTGAATTCAATGCAAGTCCTTAGAGATTTCCGTCAAATTAAACCTTCCACATGGTGCCAAAAAGTGTAAGAACATGCCATGACATGCAAGGGCTGGATATATGGTCCCTCTACTGGTAAAAGTACATGGAATTCGGAGATTGAGAGTATTGCATGGTCAAAGCCTTGAAGAAAGCAAATTTTTGTCATCAGGCGAGGGCTAGCGCACCGCTACACCAGTAGCGTAACGGTGCGCTAGGTACATGTTAAATGATTGCATCTGGCAAGGGGTAGCGCACCGCTACCTAATAATCATAACGGTGCGCTAGGAGTGTAGCGCACCGCTACATCAGTAGCGTAACGGTGCGCTAGCACTGTATCTGGGCGATTTTACCTACAGCTGCCAGTTTCAGCCTTTAAACCGACTCAAGACAGCTATATACGACTCAAGGGACTCTCCAATCACATTTCATGCATTCTGGATCATCTCTATTCAGTTCCTAACAATCCAAAACCTCTGAATCACTCTAGAATCAAGATCAAAGTGCATAAAAAGGGTCTTGAAGTAACAAACCAAGAACACTTGCATTTTCAAAAATTCACAAAGCATTCTCTGGAGCTTTCTGAGCGTGAAGACCACTTCCTAGTGATCACTAAGCTTGATTAGGAGCATTGTAAGTGTTCATATCATTCTTTAACTCATTCTAGCTTAGTGTAATCATTAAAAGTCAATCCGTCGTAAATATAGTTTGACTTTGCTATAAATCGAAATGTGCTCAGTCATATCTCGAATCAAAAGTACCAATAGGTTGGTATTTATGTGGGTAACAAAACCCCAAAGGGGTATTATCAGATTCACACTCTAAATATGCTAATTGTCGAGTCAAAGCATTTCATAAAAAGTCAACAGAATGTATTTTTGCAAAAATAAGCTTGATTAACAATGTAGGCTACATGCAACCCGTTTGATCATCAAAATCACTTTATAAATAATGTAAGAACATGTTTCTTCATGATTAACTCGACAATTTCCTGTATTAAACCCGAATCGGAACCGAAAGTCACATAAATTGACTTTTTCTTTGACTATCGGTTCTGATCCGTACATGCATGTTAAGATCTGCATTTGAGCATATTTTAGACCAACTTTTATATATAATTAACCCTCTGGAATTTTACAATTTGATTCCATGCTTAACCGATGCATATGCATGTTTCCGATTTATGCATAAAGTTGACTATTTTGCCCTTTTTAATATAAAACGAGATTTTTGAAAAAGTGAAAGAGTAGAATCTTTTGTTACTGATTTATAAACATGCACCGAAAATTTTAGATCAGTTTGAGGTCTAGATTAACGGTTATGCTCAATATCGTAAATAACAAGCTTTATGTTAAGTAAATAGCGCAATTAGCGCATAACCTATTTTAACCTACTTTTTGGTATCAAAATTTTTATACACTGATGTTATATAATATTTTGAGATTTTTAAAGATTTTTATTAAATTTTTGGATGAGCATAACATAGGTCTTTAAGCCAAATTCGGTAAATACCGAATTTGCCCTTTTCGGTCATAAAACGAGTTTTACAAATCCGATTGACCCCAAACCTTTTTCTACTGATTTTAGTTATTAAATAAAGTATTTTGGGCCTTCGGGAATTATAAAAATCTCAGCTTTCCTTTACAAACCCGGAAACGGCTCCAAATCGCCTTTTTTAGGCATTTTTAGCACATAGTATATACTATGACCATATCAAACGTATAAAACTTATACCTACTGATGTGTTTAGTATATTTTTATAAAATACAGTAAGTACAAGTCTATAAACTCAGATTTCCAAATTTGACACTTTTAACCCTTGTGAAATTACCAAAATGCCCTTAAGGTGCATAGTTTGGTTTTAAATAGTATATTTTACATATGGGTCATACCCTACTGTTATAACATAATAAGTTAAGTATATTTTCTGTACAAATTAGACCCATAACTCAGATTTACGAATAAACTCTTTTTATAACCTCTTAAATGACCAAAATGCCCCTATAAGGCATAAGTCGGGTTTAAATACATTCCGGGCATAATAGAAAATATCTTGCTGATATTATAACATAATTAAAACATATTAACTCAGGAAACTTGCATATGACTCTTATGGTCGCCCGTAACGCCATTTTCGCGTTCGGTTCGGTTTATGTAACTAGTTTGCATAAATTGACCGAAACGGGTCAAACATTATCATTTTAGTCTCAAAATCCAGAATGTGTTTAGTAAACCCATATTATACGAGTCTTCGAACTTGTCGGGTCAAATTCACATTCTATCCGGTCTTCGCTTAATCGTGCGAACCGTATCGTTCTTAAAACTAACCGGTCTAGGCTTAGGCTTAAATAAAGACCCGTTAGAAATCTAATAGGTTATTATAAACCTTTTATTCCAGAATAAGAAGAACCAGTAAAAGCTATCTCCACTGCTATTTGTGAATTTATACTATACGCAGGTAAATACATTTTGACTTATTTTCCCTATACGGGCTTGGGTTACGGTATATAGAATACCGCTTGATCGAGCATTAAATCCTCCACCGTTGTGTGGATAGTTGAATAATTTAATCGGCTCGTTTAAACAGTCTTGTTAACTTAAGGCCTTTGGGGGGTTAATTGACCATGTCCCGGATATCCTTGGCATCATCTTACGAGATGGCCACGACCTGAGTACGGGGTGTAGGCGTACACCTGTCAGTATATAACTCTTTGATGTGGTGGGTCCATTGATCTTTAGCCCGGACTAGATCCGGGCCACTGAACGCAAGTAACATGTAATTCGTTCACATGATTATGATATTAAATAATTGACCCAAGTTAATAAAATGTTTTATGCCATGTGCATTTAAATCAATTTTCAACCTTTTCAAAATGAGTCAGTTGAATTGTATTTACCAGTGTAAACTGACGTATTTTTCCCAAAAAGGTTAAGTGCAGGTACTACACGAAATAGGCTGGCAGTCTTCTAGAACGTCCACAATAAGTCTCGCAAGCATGGACGACAATTAAACTGTTGAACAATTATCCTATTTTATTTCGATCCGCCTGTGGATCCGTTTTGACTACTTGTGATATTTTAATATTACATTTATTTAAAGTTGAAACGAATCTATCTTTTGCTTTCGCTGTGCATTACTATATTGTGTTGTTTGTCTATGATGATACCAACGACGTCACGATACCCCCACCGGGCCCACCGGTGACACGTGTAGAAATCGGGGTGTGACAGGTTGGTATCAGAGCCAACTCTGAGTGAATTAAACACTAGCCTTTTGTGTTTAATCTCAGTTACACAATTGCACAATCCTCGAAATCTCGAGTCTAGACAAAGAACTTAGGAAATTTCCCAATTTTTGATTTTACTTCTAACTTTGTCTTATATATATTTTGTTGTATCACTTGTTTGTTTTTGACAGGTTATAAATATGCCGCCAAGAATGAGAGGACGAGGAAGAGGACAAGGAGGATACGTGGCTCCGAATGATCACGAAGCCGGGCCTTCGCACCGGCGAACACCTTCGGGCTCTCATAACACAGATGCCCAGAATCTATGGAGGTCCTTTACTGAGCCAGCCTCCTCACCATCCGTTCCCCACTCCTTTGGGCATCATTCGGAGAATGGGCCCCACCACTCACAGCAGTCTTACATTCCTCTGCTTGGACACCAGTCGCCCTTCGACAACACATCACCCACCTTTCAAGGGCTGTACAACCCTGACGACTACCTGCAAGAACCAGTGGGTTTTAACCCACTTGGCCCCGAAGACCACTTTTCTGGTGGCAACCAAATGGAGGTCGACGAAGATACTGATCCTGCTATGCCACCCTCCGGAACACCAAACCACCCCATCGAGATATCTGATGGGTCACCATTCTTGGGATCACCTTACAACGGTCCCGATAGCTTCCAAGAGAAGTTTAGACAGTATGACTGGGCATATACCCCCAGTTACCATAACTCTCCCTTGCACCAGTCATACCATAACTCTCCTCAGCACCAGTCCTACCATGGCTCACCCTTACACCAGCAGCCACAGCCACAGCAGCAGCAGCAGAATCCTTCGGAGGATTCTCGACTCGTCGCGGTTACTCCACCGCCACCACCACCTCCGGTTCAGCCTCCTTCGCCCCCGAGGCGAAGGAGAGGGACGAACGCGAGGATGTCCTCGCGAGGAGGAGTGCGCATTCGCACCCCTCCACAGTCAAGCAGTAGCAGGTACTCGCCGGTTCATGAAGAAGAAGAGATGGGAGAATCTCCACCTCCTGTCTCAGAAGTAACTACTGCTCCGGTTGCACCACAACCACCACTGGGTTTCGGAGACCCTATTCCTGCATACGCCGGTGCTGCGGCGTATAACCCCTTCGATCCACCGGGCAACACCAACTACAACTATGCCAGTGTGGATCCGTATCAGGAGGCGTGGAACTACAACGCGCTACATCCTGAAGGTCCTTATGGAGGTCCCTGGACTACGGGACAACCGACCTATGGATACTCATTTTATGGGTATCAGCAACCACCGCCTCTTCAACCCCCGCAGTATCCGCAGTATCAGCCTCCTCCACCTCCACTTTATCAGCCTCCTCAGCCTTCGTACTATCCGCAGGCGCCGATGATGTCACCACCTCAAGTTCAGGAAATCATTCAGGAGATACAAGGGGTGCGTCAGGAATTTCGGCAGGAGTTGGAGAATAATCAGAGGCGTAACCGGGGGATGATTCAGAAGGTGGTAGACTTGCTCAAGGGTAAGAGCAAGAAGGATTACTAAATCCTTTGTTTATTTTAGTGATGATCATGTCCCTGCGTGGATATATTTATGTACTCTACCCCTGCGTGGGTAATTTCCTTCTGTTCCGCCCCTGCGTGGGCATATCTTTATTTTAACCCCTGCGAGGGTTGTTATTTGTTTAGCCCCTGCGTGGGCCTGTTGTTATCAAAAGTCCCGTTTAGGGCAATTTTGTACTCGTTAATTTTAAATTAGAATGGTAATTTCAGCTTTTCATTTAAAATTATATGCATAAATATAATAATGAATAAATGGAAAATAGCATTTTTATTGTAATTCACCATTTTAATAATAAGAATCTTAAAAAGGTAAAACCTAGCTTGAATGTCATATAAAAGACCTGGCCAATATGGTAAAACCTGTATAAAAAGATTCAAATCTCTGTTAACATCTGTAAACATGTTAACATTCTTGACTAAGTGTGATTCGCGAAATCACCCATATCACCCTTTTTAATAAATTATCCAATTTATATTTAATATATAACTGAAAGTGACATAATGCCCACGTGTTATAATAAATGTCATATAAAACAAAAGGCGGCCGTAGCTTATAGACTCCCTGCCAAGAAAAAGAATTGATTCGTTTTGATTATTCAAACCTTAATCCTATAAAAATCTAAATTTATAATTTAGAAACTGTCTACGTGACTAGGCCTATTGTGCCAATATATATATTCCATTTTAGGATAAAATTATTGATAAAAAGTCCTAAATGAAACTACTTAACAAATTAACTAATATGGCTTTTTATTGCCATGGTTAATAAATCGTCAAGAACGATAATACTGGTTAGATTTCTAAATAGACTTTGTCCTTGTTTTATGTAGCATTTAAGACTACATGACTAAGTCTGAAGAAATGAATAGTCATCCAGCAAATGACCCTGATAACACGAAGATACTAGTAACCGGTGCCGAATTGAAGGCATTAGTAAATGAAGCTGTTGTCGAAGCAATAAATAGACAGTATAGTGAATCTAACGGGACCCATAGTAGGACCCGATCTGCATCTCATCCCAAGTCGAAACCCCAGGTTCAGTCAGAGGCTCATAGTAAGCCACCCTCTAAGAAGGATATACCTAAGAAAGAGGAACTAAAGAAAGACAATGACAGACACTCTTCCAACCAGAACAGTGTCCCTTCTAAGAAAATAGTGAACGATGATGCGCCTCCTGCTAGAGGATGCACGTACAAGTACTTCGTTTCGTGTAAGCCCCGAGACTTTACTGGGGAGAAAGGGGCAGTCGACTGCATAACATGGTTGGATGAGATTGATACAGTGGTAGACATAAGTGGATGTGCAGAGAGGGACATTGTGAAGTTCGTGTCCCAGTCCTTTAAGGGCGAAGCCCTAGCGTGGTGGAGGTCACTGATCCAGGCCACCGGAAAGGTGCATTTGTATAGCATGACCTGGGAGCAGTTCGTTGCTCTCATCAAGGAGAATTTCTGCCCACAGCATGAGGTGGAGAAGATAGAGTCCGATTTTGTATCATTGGTGATGACAAACCTGGACTGCCAAGCCTACTTAACGAGCTTCAACACGATGTCTCGATTGGTTCCATATCTTGTAACCCCTGAACCAAGGAGAATCGCTCGTTTTATCGGGGGGTTAGAACCCGCAATTAAGGCAAGTGTGAAGGCCTCTCGGCCAACGACTTTCAGATCAGTAACTGACCTCTCTTTGTCCCTCACAATGGACGCGGTCCGACTAAGATCGCTGAGGAACAAAGAGGCTGAGAACAAGAGAAAGCGTGAGGACGATACCTCACGAAGGTCAGAGAAGAGACATCGAGGAAATGGCGACCACAGGAAAGGGTCGGGATTTAATAAGAATGGGCAGCAATCGGGTGAAAAGCCCAAATGTAAAACTTGTAGAAGGTACCATTTTGGGAAATGTCGACTTGAGTCGAAGTCCCAGTCTCTCACGAGACCCTGTGGAATCTGTAAGTCCACGGAACACAAGACTTTGGAGTGTAAGAAGTTGAAGGATGCAACCTGTTATGGTTGCAACGAGAAGGGGCACATTAAGTCTAATTGCCCGAAGTCCGCCAAGAGAGCTGAAGATGGAAAGAAGACCAATGCGAGGGTCTTCAAAATGGACGCTAAAGAGGCTATTCAGGACGACAACGTGATTACCGGTACGTTTCTTGTAAATAACGTTTTTGCTAGAGTCCTGTTTGATTCTGGAGCAGATAAATCATTTGTAGATAATAAGTTTTGTGACTTGTTAAAATTGCCTGTAAAACCCTTAAGTATAAAATATGAAGTGGAACTAGCTGATGGAACCATAGAAACTGCCTCAACTGTTCTAGATGGATGTGTTATATCCATTAGGAATCACTCGTTTCCATTATCCTTACTTCCCTTTAAACTAGCTGGTTTTGACATAGTAATAGGCATGGATTGGTTATCACACAACCAAGCCCAGATTGTGTGCAATAAAAACAAGTGGTAGTGAAAAATCCGTCAGGTGAGTCACTCACTATCCAAGGAGATACCCAGCATAGATTGCCTGAGCAAGTGTCCATGCTCAAGGCATCCAGATGTATGCAGAAGGGTTGTGTCATTTACATGGCACAAGTCACTATTGATGAGCCTAAGCCGAAGATTGAAGACATCCCTGTCATATCGGAATACCCCGAAGTTTTTCCAGAAGAACTGCCTGGTTTACCACCAGATAGGCAAGTGGAATTCCGAATCGATATCATTCCGGGTGCAGCACCAGTAGCGAGAGCACCTTATAGGTTAGCACCAACGGAGATGAAGGAGTTAAGGACGCAGTTATATGATTTGTTAGCAAAAGGTTTCATTAGACCTAGCTCGTCTCCTTGGGGAGCACCCATTCTGTTTGTCAAGAAGAAGGATGGATCGATGCGTCTATGCATCGACTATCGCGAGCTGAATAAAGTCACCATCAAGAACAGATATCCTTTGCCCAGGATCGACGATCTATTTGATCAGTTACAAGGGGCAAGTGTAACACCTCGGAAAAATTTCGTCCAATAATGTATTGACACGTGTCATAAGGTTCCGGTATGTGAAAACAAACTTTAGAGGGACTAAAGTTGACAAACAGTGAAAACTATGGAACGTAAGGGTCCAAAGTGTCAACAATGGATAAATAGACTCTATGATAACCCTACATAATGTTTATAACCTTAAACGGATGGTTCATGGATCATACGAAGCGGAAAATGCACGAAAGTGAGGAATTACAAACTATAGGGACTAAAAGTGTCAACATGTTGAATTTATACCTCTGAGTGAACTTTTGGCAGCCCCGAAGCTTTGTAATACTAAAATATACTCACTAGAATATGTGGTAAAAATTTCATGAAGTTTCGTGAACGTATGAGAAAGTTATGGCCAAAACCGTAAACGAGGGGTTAAAAGCGTCAACGTTGATTTTCATGACCTTTCGGGTGAGCGCAAGGTGAACCGAGGACTTCGCCATGTTTATAAAAGTCCCAAGGTTCATAAAAACCAGGTTTCAAGAGTTTAAAGTGTAAATATGTAGCTTAAACCACGAAACAAAAGTCTAGGGGCCAAAGTTGCAACATTTAAAAAGGTTTTGTGGATCAGACAGACCCAAGCGGCCCGCTTTGGGTTTACTGATCTGTAATGCGGGCCGCATCAGGTCCCCAGTTCGTGAAAATTACCTACAGCTGCCTGTTGCAGCCTTAAACCGACTTCAAACAGCTGTTTTCGACTCAAGGCTTCCACCAATAGGATTTCATGCATTCTAGGGCCTTGTTTCACCTTTTATAACCCCTGTACAAGCTTCAATTCAGATCAAAACTTCACATTGAGGCACTTTGAGTAGTAAACTCAAGAACACTTGAACTTGCAAAATTCACAAAAGCATTCTCTGGAGCTTTCTGGGTCTGAAGGCCACTTCCTAGTGATCACTAAGCTTGATTAGGAGCTTTGTAAGCATTCAAATCCTTTTCTAATTCATTCTAGCTTAGTGTAATCGTTAAAAGTCAATCCGTCGTAAATATGATTTGACTTTACTATAAATCGGAATATGCTCAGTCATATCTCGAATTGAAAGTACCAATATGTTGGTATTCATGTGGGAAACAAACCCTCAAAAGGGTATTCTCTGATTTCCACTCTAAGCATGCTATTTGTCGAGTCAAAGTTGTTCTTAAAAAGTCAACAGAACTTGTTTTTGCAAAATCTAGCATAAATAGTAATGTAGATGACATGCAATCAGTTTGATCATCATAAATAACTTATAATGAATATAAGAATGTGTTTTATCATAATCAACTCGACAATCTTAAGTATAAATACGAATCGGAACCGAAAGTCTTGTAAAATGACTTTTTCGTAGACTATCGATTCGGATCCGTGCATGCATGTTTGAGATCTGTATTAAAGCATATTTTGAACTATTTTTATTTTAGTATAACTTTCTGGAATTTTTACATCTTGAGTCTATGTTTAACCGATTCATATGCATGTTTCCGATTATGCTTAAAAGTTGACTATTTTGCCCTTTTTGATATAAAACGTGATTTTTGGAAAAGTGAAAGAGTATAAATCTTTATTACTAATTTATAAACTTGCACCAAAAATTTGAGATAAGTTAGTGGTCCAGATTTTGAGTTATGGCCGATATCGTAAAACTATGTTCTTATGTTTAATAAACGACGCATTTCGCGTATAACCCATTTCAGGCCACGTTTTGATATAAAACTCTTTACCCACTGATGTTATATAATATTTTGGGATTTTTGATGATTTTTGTTTGATTTTTGGCTGAACGGATCATACGTCGCTAAGTCGATTCGGTTAATGCCGGTTTTGACCGTTTAAGTCATAAAATGAGTTTTAGACATCCTTTTGACTCCAAACCGTTTTCTACTGATTTTATATGTTAAATAAATTATTTTGAGCATTCTGGAAATATAAAAATCTCAGCTTTCTTTTGAAAATCCCGGAAACGGCTCTAAATCGTATTTTTAGCATTTTTAGCGCATAGTAAGCGTTATACTCATTTTAAACATATAAGACTCATACCTACCGATATATTTAGTATATTTTCATATAATAACAGTAAGTATAAATGTTTGAACTCAGATTTCCAGTTTTGGCATTTTTAGCCCTTGTGAAATTACTAAAATACCCCTACGGTGCATAGCTTGATTTTAAATGATAAGTTTTGTTTACGGGTCATACCCTACTGTTTTAACACATCATATTAAGTATATTTACTGTATAATTCAGACCCGTAACTCAGATTTCCAAATTGACTCTTTTATAATCTTTTAAATGACCAAAATACCCTTATGAGGTGTAAATTGAGTTTAAAATCATTCGGGGCATAATAGAACATAACTTACTGATATTATATCATATTTAAAGCATATTATCTCAGGGAACTTGCATTTGACTCCTTTGGCTACCCGTAACGCCTTTTCGCGTTCGGTTCGGTTTATGTAACTAGTTTGCATAAATCGACCGAAACGGGTCAAACAGTATCAATTTTATCTCAAAATCCAGAATGTGTTTAGTAAACCCATATTATGCAAGTCTTCAAACTTGTCGGGTCAAATTCACATTCTATCCGGTCTTCGCTTAATCGTGCGAACCGTATCATTCTTAAAACTAACCGGTCTAGGCTTAGGCTTAAATAAAGACCCGTTAGAAATCTAATAGGTTATTATAAACCTTTTGTTCCAGAATAAGAAGAACCAGTAAAAGCTATCTCCACTGCTATTTGTGAATTTATACTATACGCAGGTAAATACATTTTGACTTATTTTCCCTATACGGGCTTGGGTTACGGTATATAAAATACCGCTTGATCGAGCATTAAATCCTCCACCATTATGTGGATAGTTGAATAGTTTAATCGGCTCGTTTAAACAGTCTTGTTTACTTAGGGCCTTTGGGGGGTTAATTGACCATGTCCCGGATATCCTTGGCATCATCTTACGGGATGGCCATGACCTGAGTACGGGGTGTAGGCATACACCGTCTGTACATAACTCTTGAATGTGGTGGGTTCATTGATCTTTAGCCCGGACTAGATCCGGGCCACTGAACGCAAGTAACATGTAATTCGTTCACATGATTATATTAAATAATTGACCCAAGTTAATAAAATGTTTTATGCCTTGTGCATTTAAATAAATTTTCAAACTTTTCAAATGAGTCAGTTGATTTGTATTTACCAGTGTAAACTGACGTATTTTTCCCAAAAGGTTAAGTGCAGGTACTACACGTACTAGGCTGGCAGTCTTCTAGAACGTCCACAATAAGTCTTGCAGCTTGGGCGACAAATAAACTGTTGAACAATTTTTCCTATTTTATTACGATCCGCCTGTGGATCCGTTTTGACTACTTGTGATATGTTTAATATTACATTATTTAAAGTTGAAACGAATCTATCTCTTGCTTCCGCCGTGCATTATTATATTGTGTTGTTTGTCTATGATGATACCAACGACGTCACGATACCCCCACCGGGCCCACCGGTGACACGTGGAAATCGGGGTGTGACAGCAAGCTACTTTTCAAAGATCGACTTGAGGTCGGGTTATCACCAGTTGAAGGTCAAGGATGAAGATGTGCACAAGACAGCGTTTAGGACTCGTTATGGACATTACGAGTTCCTAGTGATGCCTTTTGGGCTCACTAACGCACCAGCCGCATTCATGGATCTCATGAATCGCGTCTGCAAGCCTTATCTAGACAAATTCGTCATAGTCTTTATTGACGACATCCTTATCTACTCTAAGAGTAAGGCTGACCACGAGAAACACCTTCGTTGTATTCTCAAACTTCTACACCAAGAGAAACTCTACGCCAAATTTTCGAAGTGTGAGTTCTGGCTTCGAGAAGTCCAATTCCTTGGACATGTAGTAAGTGAGCGTGGTATCCAAGTAGATCCCGCTAAAGTAGAAGCAGTGATGAATTGGCAAGAGCCGAAGACACCTACCGAAATTCGTAGTTTTCTAGGTCTAGCAGGATATTATAGACGCTTCATCGAAAACTTTTCAAGGATTGCTGCGCCCCTAACTTCATTGACGCGCAAGAAAGTTAAATTTGATTGGGGCCCTAAGCAACAGGAATCCTTTGACATTCTGAAGAAGAAATTGAGCAATGCACCAGTGTTAACACTGCCCGATGGTATAGATGAATTTGTGGTGTATTGTGATGCGTCGCACACTGGTATGGGCTGTGTGCTCATGCAGAAAGGAAAAGTCATTGCCTACGCTTCTCGACAGTTAAAGATACACGAGAAGAACTACACCACCCATGACTTGGAGTTGGGTGCCGTTGTGTTCGCATTGAAGTTATGGAGGCATTACTTGTATGGAACCAAGTGTGTGATCTATTCAGATCACAAGAGCCTTCAACATTTGTTTAATCAGAAGGACTTAAACATGCGACAAAGGCGATGGATGGAAACTCTAAATGACTATGATTGTGAGATAAAATACCATCCAGGCAAGGCAAATGTAGTTGCTGACGCCTTGAGTAGGAAGGAAAGGGTCAAGCCGATAAGAATCAATGCCAAGCGCATTGAAATCAGGAATGATCTGAACAAAAGAATATTAGCTGCACAGAAGGAAGCTGTGTTAGAAGCTAATTATCCTGAAGAAAAACTGGGAGTAACTGAAGAACAGTTATCCCATGACAAAGACGGAATGCTTAGATTGAATGGACGAATATGGGTTCCAATTTTTGGAGGACTTTGAAATGTTATCCTCCAGGAAGCCCACAGCTCCAAATATTCCGTTCACCCATATGTTGGGCGGAAGTTGGATGTAACACCCCGTCCCGGAAGGGGCCGAAGTGTCACAATAACGGTGGTCAGATCAAAAACATAATTCCATTTATACTTAAATGTATTACAAGGCTTTACAACTTAATAAAGGATATCTAATCCATTACAATTATTTCTACTGTCTTGTCCAAACACTCGAGCACTCTTCCATATCCCCTGTCCCAGATTGTCCTGATAACCTGACGTAAAGAAGAAAACACAACAAAGAAAAACGTACGTCTGAGCAAAATTTCGAAAAGTTTTGCCCAGTGTGCGGATAACGGAAGATAAAAGCTTATTTTATTTAATATCCGGAGTTAACTTTTTGTGAAAACGTTACGATGCATAAACATAATCATAATCATATCTTACGGATATACCCATGAGCAAACTGAAAACGTGACAATACACAGGTAGCTACTCCTGCATACTTATCACACGAAATGGTGAGTTGGCATACCCTCTATCCATTTCCTTATAACTTAAAATCCTAGGATCGATCCATACGCCTCCTAGTAGCTTTGTACCACACTTGTACCTAGGGACGCTGTGAACTAATCTCTCCGTCACAGATGGAGCACATGCTGTTGATGCCGCAACAACATGCTCGTGGGACACTCCACGAGAAGCGATACTCAGGGTAACAGAGTACAAATGGTCTTATTATAAAACTTATTTTCAGAACAGAACAAAACTTAAAACAGAACTTATAAACTTATATTCAGAACAGAACGGAACACATATTGGAACATGCGATAATGAGTACAACTTAGAAAAACTATCGCATGACATGAAAACTAAAATCAAGGAATTCAACGGACTGTCAAATGAATCAATAATCAAAGACGTGAGGAGTTTTAAAAACAAGACATAGTAATTTAAAACAATTTGACTTGAGTAACATAATACTTATATATCATATTAAACTTGTAACTTATTTACTTATAACTTATAAGTCTTAAGATATTTAACTTGTAACTTGTAAAATACGAATCTTTGGCGAGATTGAAAATATAAGAGTGGAACCAGTCATCAAGGTATGGTTATCAATCCTATCTTGACAATTTCGTCCCCAAAATGTGGTTTATTAAACGAACAAGATAAAACCTTGACTCGTTAATAAGGAACCACTAGAGTTGAAAATGAAACTCGTATAAAGTAAAACAAAACCTTTGTAGAATGTTTGGAACTTATTTCCTAACTTAATCTTAATACGGAACTTGTATTCAATTGACATAAATCAAAAGAAAGGATTTTATCCGTACTCAACGGACATAAATCTAAAGAAAGGAATCTATCTGTACAGAACTTATAACTTATTTCATAACTTAATCTTAATACGGAAATCTATTTGTACGAGACTTAATCTTAATACGGATCTATTCGTATGAAATTTATAACTTATTTCAGAACTTAATCTTAATACGGAAATCTAAAATCAGGAATAATATACTTGGATCAAAACGACATAAACCGAACTAAAGGATTCTATCCAACGGACATAATTCGAAAGGATTCTATATGTACCTAACTGACATAAATCAAAAGAAAGGATTCTATGAGTAAGGAATGTATAACTTGGAATTCAGAATTGGCAGAAATCGAATGAAAGGAATCTACCCGTATGACATATCAGAATTGACAGAAATCGAAAGAAAGGAATCTACCCGTACGATATATCAGAATTGACAGAAATCGAAAGAAAGGAACCCGTACGGAATTTATAACTTATACTTAGATCTTAATACGGACTTTAAAATCAGAAATGATATACTTGTATCAAATGAAGTAAATTGAAAGAAAGGAACTTATTCGTACGGAATTCATAACTTAATCCTAATACGGAACTTAAAATCATGACTTAATCTTAATACGGAATTCTTATACTCAATTGACATAAATCGAAATAAGGAATCTTTTATAAAAACAACATAAATCGAAAGGAAGGAACCTATCCGTACTGAACTTATAACTTATAACTTAGATCTTAATACGGACTTTAAAATCAGAATGATATGACGCAAATCGAAAGAAAGGAGGCTATCCGTACCCAACGGACATAAATTGAAAGGATTCTATACGTACGGAACTTATAACTTATTTCTTAACTCAATCTTAATACGGAATTTAAAATCAAGAATGATATGACGTAAATCGAAAGAAAGGAGGCTATCCGTACTGAACTTATACTGATATTAAATGACACAAATCAAAAGACAAGAGTCTATCCGTACCTTAAATTTTCCAAGTGATGCTACCTTGTTTTCAATTGTAGATTTATACGGGCAGAGTTTAGCCTACTGATTATTCTATTAACCTAATTTGCTCACAAACTAGGTATTTAACTTAATACAGCATTTACGATAACTCACGAGATCAAATTCTCACAATGAATGACAAAAATGCAATACTTTGCCCATCGAATTAACGATGATCCGTTGAATTAACAACGAACGACAAGGTATAATACTTTACCCATCGAATTAACGATGATCCGTTGAATTAACAACGAACGATAAAGTATAACCCTAATGTGGGTGGCACTTAAACATTCATTAGATATTTGAATCAATCGGACAATGAATCGTAGCAGCGATTGAGTTAATACCCTGTTCTGCAGCACCCCGCTATGCTTAATTTGTGATTAGTGTGTGTTTGGAGAGTAATCGGACAATATCTCAGCCTAATTTTGGAGTTTGATCGAAGTTTTTGTGCCCAGAATCGAGTGCCAAGGCCTGCTATTTATACACGAAATTGGACTAGCTTACGGACCGTAAGCTTAAGAAGGTTGAGGTCCGTATGGCTGCTTACGGACCGTAAGCTTGGTGACCTTACGGTCCGTAAGGTACACTTCATTCTTAATTTGTTGCCACGTGTGGGACTAGTGCTGGTGAGTCGACAATTTCTGAAAATTTAGCTTTCTCCGCAAGTTATTAGGATAATTATCAAGTGGGTAATACCCCCCCTGAGTTTTAGGGGCCCTAATCCTGATTCTGAAAATTCTGAAAATCTTAGGGTTTGTACAGAATTACTTGGGTGTCTTAATTAGGGTTTCCTATTGGACTATAAATCATAAGGGTTGTTTTTATTTTTGTTTTAAAATTTTCGGGTGTTACAAATCTACCCCTCTTAAAAAAATTTCGTCCTCGAAATTATTGCATACCTATATATATATATATATATATATATATATATATATATTAATAATCATACTTGATCGCGATCCACTATGATCAATAGTCATATTTGAAATAAAGCTAGAGTAAAAACAATGAAGATGATGAAATACTTATGTTCGAGACTACCATGAAGTGAAAAGAAAAGTTACTAACCAATGTATTGACTGATTGGACATCGAAATCCTAACCCAATGTCTACCCATTACCTCACAGGTCTTATCTTATGTTTAAGTTTTCTACAGGAAAGAGCCTTTGCTCTGATACCATAGCTGTAACACCCCGTCCCGGAAGGGCCGGCGTGTCACAATAACGGTGGTCAGATCAAAAACATAATTCCATTTATACTTAAATGTATTACAAGGCTTTACAACTTAATAAAGGATATCTAATCCATTACAATTATTTCTACTGTCTTGTCCAAACACTCGAGCACTCTTCCATATCCCCTGTCCCAGATTGTCCTGATAACCTGACGTAAAGAAGAAAACACAACAAAGAAAAACGTACGTCTGAGCAAAATTTCGAAAAGTTTTGCCCAGTGTGCGGATAACGGAAGATAAAAGCTTATTTTATTTAATATCCGGAGTTAACTTTTTGTGAAAACGTTACGATGCATAAACATAATCATAATCATATCTTACGGATATACCCATGAGCAAACTGAAAACGTGACAATACACAGGTAGCTACTCCTGCATACTTATCACACGAAATGGTGAGTTGGCATACCCTCTATCCATTTCCTTATAACTTAAAATCCTAGGATCGATCCATACGCCTCCTAGTAGCTTTGTACCACACTTGTACCTAGGGACGCTGTGAACTAATCTCTCCGTCACAGATGGAGCACATGCTGTTGATGCCGCAACAACATGCTCGTGGGACACTCCACGAGAAGCGATACTCAGGGTAACAGAGTACAAATGGTCTTATTATAAAACTTATTTTCAGAACAGAACAAAACTTAAAACAGAACTTATAAACTTATATTCAGAACAGAACGGAACACATATTGGAACATGCGATAATGAGTACAACTTAGAAAAACTATCGCATGACATGAAAACTAAAATCAAGGAATTCAACGGACTGTCAAATGAATCAATAATCAAAGACGTGAGGAGTTTTAAAAACAAGACATAGTAATTTAAAACAATTTGACTTGAGTAACATAATACTTATATATCATATTAAACTTGTAACTTATTTACTTATAACTTATAAGTCTTAAGATATTTAACTTGTAACTTGTAAAATACGAATCTTTGGCGAGATTGAAAATATAAGAGTGGAACCAGTCATCAAGGTATGGTTATCAATCCTATCTTGACAATTTCGTCCCCAAAATGTGGTTTATTAAACGAACAAGATAAAACCTTGACTCGTTAATAAGGAACCACTAGAGTTGAAAATGAAACTCGTATAAAGTAAAACAAAACCTTTGTAGAATGTTTGGAACTTATTTCCTAACTTAATCTTAATACGGAACTTGTATTCAATTGACATAAATCAAAAGAAAGGATTTTATCCGTACTCAACGGACATAAATCTAAAGAAAGGAATCTATCTGTACAGAACTTATAACTTATTTCATAACTTAATCTTAATACGGAAATCTATTTGTACGAGACTTAATCTTAATACGGATCTATTCGTATGAAATTTATAACTTATTTCAGAACTTAATCTTAATACGGAAATCTAAAATCAGGAATAATATACTTGGATCAAAACGACATAAACCGAACTAAAGGATTCTATCCAACGGACATAATTCGAAAGGATTCTATATGTACCTAACTGACATAAATCAAAAGAAAGGATTCTATGAGTAAGGAATGTATAACTTGGAATTCAGAATTGGCAGAAATCGAATGAAAGGAATCTACCCGTATGACATATCAGAATTGACAGAAATCGAAAGAAAGGAATCTACCCGTACGATATATCAGAATTGACAGAAATCGAAAGAAAGGAACCCGTACGGAATTTATAACTTATACTTAGATCTTAATACGGACTTTAAAATCAGAAATGATATACTTGTATCAAATGAAGTAAATTGAAAGAAAGGAACTTATTCGTACGGAATTCATAACTTAATCCTAATACGGAACTTAAAATCATGACTTAATCTTAATACGGAATTCTTATACTCAATTGACATAAATCGAAATAAGGAATCTTTTATAAAAACAACATAAATCGAAAGGAAGGAACCTATCCGTACTGAACTTATAACTTATAACTTAGATCTTAATACGGACTTTAAAATCAGAATGATATGACGCAAATCGAAAGAAAGGAGGCTATCCGTACCCAACGGACATAAATTGAAAGGATTCTATACGTACGGAACTTATAACTTATTTCTTAACTCAATCTTAATACGGAATTTAAAATCAAGAATGATATGACGTAAATCGAAAGAAAGGAGGCTATCCGTACTGAACTTATACTGATATTAAATGACACAAATCAAAAGACAAGAGTCTATCCGTACCTTAAATTTTCCAAGTGATGCTACCTTGTTTTCAATTGTAGATTTATACGGGCAGAGTTTAGCCTACTGATTATTCTATTAACCTAATTTGCTCACAAACTAGGTATTTAACTTAATACAGCATTTACGATAACTCACGAGATCAAATTCTCACAATGAATGACAAAAATGCAATACTTTGCCCATCGAATTAACGATGATCCGTTGAATTAACAACGAACGACAAGGTATAATACTTTACCCATCGAATTAACGATGATCCGTTGAATTAACAACGAACGATAAAGTATAACCCTAATGTGGGTGGCACTTAAACATTCATTAGATATTTGAATCAATCGGACAATGAATCGTAGCAGCGATTGAGTTAATACCCTGTTCTGCAGCACCCCGCTATGCTTAATTTGTGATTAGTGTGTGTTTGGAGAGTAATCGGACAATATCTCAGCCTAATTTTGGAGTTTGATCGAAGTTTTTGTGCCCAGAATCGAGTGCCAAGGCCTGCTATTTATACACGAAATTGGACTAGCTTACGGACCGTAAGCTTAAGAAGGTTGAGGTCCGTATGGCTGCTTACGGACCGTAAGCTTGGTGACCTTACGGTCCGTAAGGTACACTTCATTCTTAATTTGTTGCCACGTGTGGGACTAGTGCTGGTGAGTCGACAATTTCTGAAAATTTAGCTTTCTCCGCAAGTTATTAGGATAATTATCAAGTGGGTAATACCCCCCCTGAGTTTTAGGGGCCCTAATCCTGATTCTGAAAATTCTGAAAATCTTAGGGTTTGTACAGAATTACTTGGGTGTCTTAATTAGGGTTTCCTATTGGACTATAAATCATAAGGGTTGTTTTTATTTTTGTTTTAAAATTTTCGGGTGTTACATTGGAGAGGTCCAACTGTCAGGACCAGAAATTGTTTTTGAGACGACGGATAAGATCGTCCAGATTCGCGATCGTTTGAAAGCTGCCAGGGATAGGCAGAAAAGTTATGCGAATCCAAAGCGCAAGGATTTTCACTTCGATGTAGGTGATAAAGTGTTGCTAAAGGTATCACCCTGGAAGGGGGTGATGAGGTTTGGTAAGAAAGGCAAGCTAAGCCCGAGATACATAGGACCTTTCGAGGTTATCGAACGTGTCGGGTCAGTTGCTTATAAGTTGAACTTGCCTGAAGAGCTCAGTGCTATCCATAATGTGTTTCACATCTGTAATTTGAAGAAGTGTTTCGCTGATGAATCACTGGTTATACCGCATACGGAGGTACACATAGATGAAAGCTTGAAATTTGTGGAAAAGCCGTTGTCAATTGAGGACCGACGAGTGAAAAAGCTTCGAAGGAAGTATATACCTATTGTTAAGGTCAAATGGGATGCCCGTAGAGGTCCCGAATACACATGGGAGGTAGAATCCGCGATGAAGGAAAAATACCCTCAATTGTTTCAGTAAATCTCAAGGTCGAGATTTCTTTTAAGGGGGTGAGGATGTAACACCTCGGAAACTCAGGACTAATAAAATGAAGACGCGTGTCATGTTATGCAGACGTGTTGTAAATACAAACCAGATAAAGATGTACGGTAGGATTTAAACGTCGACATGTTAATTTATACCTCTGAGCGACCTGATAATAAATCCCTAACCGGGACTTATTTTATCCACATCTAAATTATAATTTAAAATCTGGTCATCCTAACAAATAAATGGTTACAACCTTAAATTTGAATTCAATGCAAGTCCTTTGTCACACCCCAACCGATGGCGGAAACATCGGAGTGAGACGAAGAAAGATTGCTCATCACACATAACGCTAAATTGTGACAATAGAATTAGAGATAAATTGATTTCTTTCATGAATAAATATTACAATACATGAAATTTGAGATACAACATGTTAAATACAAAAGGACAATACGACAACAAATGTGACATTTATACAACGTGTTTAATCTAAACGTCTATATGTGTATCTAGGTATCAACGCTACTTCATTTCATAGCATCATCATCCTCAACCTGTAACATGTTTAAAATAAAGTTCAATGCAAAAGCAAAGGCGAGTATACAAGTTTGATACGTACATAGCAAAAGAAAAGTTTTAAACAATTCCTCATGGCAAGCATGTGATTCAAGATATCCAATAAATATGGCATGTGTCTAACATATCAAACCAAGAAAACGCAATATGCTCATGACATAACCCCAAGTTTACGGGCGGGTCGTTAATCCTATAGCGCTACATATGTCAAGGTTTGGCTCGTACGAAGTTAATGATAAGTTCTACACATAAGTCTCACCCAAATTTACGTATCAAGCAATCACGTATACAAGCATGTTATAGGAATGTTCATGTGTTTAAGCAAAATGTTCATGTGTAAGTTTGTTGGTAGGTAAACATGTTACACCCCAAAAGTGATAAAAGTAAAAAGGGGAAAATACGAGTATACTCACAAAGTTTGCATATGCTTTCCGATTATCCGATTATTGACGAGTTGATGAGGTTAAAAGGTTGAATGTGTAAGGGTTAAAGTTCAAGTATGCATAGAGTCGAGTTCCGGTATTTAAAACAACATAAAAATATGATATGAGAATACATGTGAAAATAATCATCTTCAACACCTAACACTTGTATGACACTTGGTAACCACAAGGGTTATGATAATGTTTTCATGAGTTGAACACCCATAAGAATCACAACAAGGTTTTGGTTTTAGATGATGTTCTACTACTTTAACATCTAAACATAAGTTCAACATCAAAGGTTCGAATGAGTGGATATATATATCTAGGTTAAATACATTATTAGGTCCAATGTTTCAAGTAGGAGGTAGGAGATTAAATCTCCATTTAGGCACCTCGAGTTATCATGGAAGTCATGTATGGGGTAGGAAGACAAGCTTCCGTTTAGGGACCCCTTGTATGTTCACCACTACACTTGATGTAAAAACAACCAAGGAGGGTCAAGAACTAAGGTAGGTACAATATTATAACAAGCTATACTAAGAGAAATCATCAAATCATGTGAGGATTTTATGTTGGAACAACCCAAGTTGTTCCATAATCACTCATTCATCAAGGTCTAAGCTTGACATGACTTGTGGGTTGAATACCCTAACAAAACAGAAAGTTTACGAGGTTTAATCCTCTGATTTAAAGTGTCTTAACCTTGTTTTTAAGCCTAACCAACCATAAGAGAGGTTGTAAGCATTGGGACATAGGTATGAGATGTGTTAGACACAAGTTGGATAAGTTTAAACAAGTTTTTGAAGAACATAAAACAAAACAGAAAGTTTTGGTCCTTTTTAGGGCAATCCCAAGCATGACTTCTCCAAGGAAAAGCCACGGAATCAAACCCAAGGATGTACTAAAGAAGTAGAAGAAAGAATCAAGTGATTTGGACTCAAAACAAGCAAGTTACACTCACTTTTGTAGGTGAGTATAAATCTGTCCAAAATGCAGATTTGCAGCTGAATGAGAGGGTATTTGTGGAGTGTAATGAGTTGTGAAAGTGTAAAAAGGGTTGGAGAGGAGTTGTATTTATAATGGAAGAGTTTGGAGGTGATTGGAGGTGTTTAGAGGTGGATTGAAGGTGATTGGGTGAGGTTGGAACTTGGGATTTCGTGCAAAAAATGAAAGAAACACAATTCTGCCGAAGTGAGGTGCTTGCATAGCGCTAGCACTAAGGCCTTAGTGCTCGCGCTACGCCACTACATGGCTTCTGAAATTTAAGTTTCAAAAATGACATTTAGGCCCCTGTAGTTTAAAATTAAGGGTTTTTAGGTGTTTTTGGGACTTGTTTCGCCACTTAAGCATAGTTTAAGGCCAATTCAAGTATGAGGAACATAATCAAAGTATAATTGAGCGTACAAATGTCGAAATCAAGTATCGTTTACGCTCAAAACACGTTTTATGCATAAGTTTATCTTAATTGCAAGTTTAGCACATAGTTTCCAAGAACTATAAATAAGTATCAATTGTTCCATGAAATTGAAGGTATGAGCATATATAAATTGTGTATAACATATTTGTAACAAAATACGAGTTTCATTAATGATCCAAGTCTCGGATTTTACATCGCTTTTAATGAAAGAACGATTACAAGACTACGAAGTTTCCAAAAATAGTTTTACAAGCGATGGTTTCTAAACATAGAAAGTATGAAAACGCGGGGCGTTACAGTCTCCCCTCCTTTAGGAAATTTCGTCCCGAAATTTATTCGAGAGGTAGACTTGAAGAGTTTTAGTAAATAATTGAGACTTGAAAATTTTGGAACATTTTGAAAGACACAAAACTTTGGAGAGTGACAAGGTAAATTTGTGAGTGAGTTCATTGCCTAAAATAGTTTGAGGTGTCTGACATAGTTGAAAACATGTTGGTGCGTATACTGGTGAAGTGAGTCTAACAACTTTGAATAGCTTAAATTGGCGACGTATTTAAAAAAAAGTGACGTAATAAATGAAAAGTGACGTATTAAGAAAGGAGATATTGACAAACGGTTTGTATTTTGATGGGACGTGGTAACGAAATCACATTTGTAGAAGTTTGTTTATTGAGTGAAACGAGAAGGTTTGGTATTTTAAATAAAGCATCAAAGGTATACTAAGTACAGTTACACAAGAGTCCAGAATAGGAAGACTATTTTATGGGTAACGAGGTAAGTTAGGACCCGAATGTTTAAATAAGCTTGATTGCGAACGAGGTTTGTATGAATTAAAAGGATAAGGAGAATCATACGAGCATAGAATGAACGAATGATTCTTAAAGAGTACAAGTATGAGGATAGCATAAGTGTTGGATAGATGAACGTAGTGTGTTAGGGATGAAGTCTCGTCATGGATAATCGGATATAATGCGTTTGTGAGTTGTGTGAAGTTGTATTAGGTCCAAAAGGTCTGCAAAACACTGAATTTCTCATGGCACGTTTTACGAAATTTGGTAATATGGTGAAAATACTTATATATAGGAAGTACCAGCGGCGTATCCACCATGTTTTAACCACATTACGTCCGTTCCGTATTCGGTGCCATGTTACGTTCCGTGTCTTACCATACACAGTAGTACACTCTATGGTTCTCATACGCCTATCACTATAATCCCGTGTGCACCCGTGATTATATTGATCGTCGCCTGATCCGCATAGCTTGTACTAGTTGTGTATGAATTAGGGTATCCATAATTTAAAAATTAAGAATGTGCACGTGTAAGAATGTAGTATGTAAGCAAGTCCATGCTTAAGTATGTATGGGACCCACACAAGCGAATCACTCGGATTACGTTCGCGTATGGGTACGAATGTATGGATCATGAATGAGAGTGTGAGCATAAGTATAAGTTTGGGTATGAATAAGCACGCAAGTATGTGTATCGACATAACACGTACGAGTAGTATGTGTATATGTATAAGCACGCAACGTATGAGTATAAGTGAAATCATGAAATATATGAGTATAGGTAAAATCATGAAACGTATGAGTATAAGTAAAACATGAAACGTATGAGTATAAGTGAAATCATGAAACGTATGAGTATAAGTAAAACATGAAACGTATGAGTATAAGTATGAATACGATTATAAGTATAAAATGTATTGTTATGAATACAAGTGTGAGCGTGGGTACGAATACTAATGATTGCGTATATAGTATTAATTGAAGCATACCAAAGTTAAGCAAGTAAAAGTGCTCAAGAGGTTGAGTATGTAAATACGAACGATATAAATGAAATTGTCGCGATGCAACGACTAAAACGTGTATGATAATATGCATGTATAGTTGTTTAAACAAAATTTTGAGTTTATCGTATCCAAATTTAGGTTGAGCTTGGTTTGAAAGGTAGAATATAGTTGCACATGTAAGAGGATATAAGGTACTCATTGGTTAAGCATAATGCATTTTGTAATGAATGGAAATGCTACTTTTGTTTTTAAAGAGTTTACGAAATCCAAAGATGGTCGGTCTCCAAGAAGTCTTCTTGCCCACGTGTTTTGTAAATTGGTGTAAAAAGGTTTTCAATCAAAAGTAATTTCATTTCATTAAACAAGAAGTTATGAATTTAGGAGGCTCTTGTGAAAACGAGGATCCTTAGAAAAAAAATTTTAGCAAAAGGACTTTGTGATTAGTAAAAGTTCTAACAAATGATTTGTTGATGTGAAAAGAATCCTTGGTAAAACGATCTTATAACATCCATAAGATCTTGTAGGTGTAAAAGAAAGGTTGGTTTGATCCTCCGATTGAAAGTCCTTAGTTTGGTGATTTATATCATAAGTGCGTTTTAGTGATTAAGTCGAATATGAAGTTTATGGGCAAGAGATTTGTTTGACCGATTAAAGTGATAGGTAGCATTTCGTAAGGTTTGGAAATTTGTGTAGTAAAACGTTTAAGATAAGTTAAGAATCCGTGTATGTGAGTTAGGTAAAAATAGGTTGTAGGATAGAAAGTATGCTTGATAAAACAATGCATTTCGAAATCGTATACGTATGTATTTTGAATGATGATAAATAATTTAGGTATAAAACATGATCGAGTTGCATAATAAGGTATTTTGAAGAGACGTTTTGGTAACGATCACCTAGGTAAGGGAATCACCCCTAACTCGTTGGTGAGGTCGTTTTAAGAAAAAGGGAAGTGGAGTTAATCGCCAAGGTAAGGAAATCACTCCTATCTCGATGATACGTCTCCACCTTTCGTTACAAGAAATATGAATTTAAATCATATGAAATCATGCATATGTATAAGTGTATGAAATAGATTTAGTATGATGCGTGTGTGAGAAGAAAATATCGAAAGCAAATTCGATTTTGAAAGATTGCATCTAATAAAGTAAATAATATAACGTATGTTTGATTAAATTTGGGATGGTTCCAAAACGGAACGTTGACTAACCAAAGTGGTCGAAAAAGTCTTTCGAATTTGAGGAGCATGCTTTGGCCTAATAGGTGAAATACTCTCGCCGACAAGTCGGTTAACGGTATTTACCCTTCCAGTTACTACATGTCCCCAATTCAATTGAAATTTCGAGACTTGGCGAGATTTATGAAGAAAATCAAGGAGTGGAACTAGTCGACAAGGTGTGGGTTTCACCCCTAACTTGGCGATTTAGTATCCTAAGCGTGGTTGGTACTCGTTGGGTCAAAAGTTAATTTTGACACTTTGACGAGGGTCCACTAGAATTTGAAGTTCAAATTTCTCCATCAAGGTGAGGATTTCACTCCTAACTTGGTGGTGAATTTCGTGCAAGAAAAAAAAAAGGAAATGTAGAAGGATTGAGAGTCATTCACCAAATTGTGGATTTCACGCCTATTTTGGTGAAGTCGTCTCGTTTATGTATTACGAGTGGTTTGTGAATTTTAGAATAGTCGAGTAAAATGACGTATTCTCAAAATAATAATAAGTGTAGGCACATAAAGCATCTCAAGAAAGTAACACGTAAAAGGCATTTCAAAATGGCACATAAATAATGACATATTAAAACAAATGTGAACACATATTAAAACATGTATAATAACATAAGAATAGCATGCCAAGTATGATTCATAAGGATAAAATGTCATATATGTTCAAAGGTTCAAAGAGAATATATAAGAAACACATAAAGTGGCATGCGCGTAGTTTCAAGTAAAGCATAAGAATAAGGCTCTAAACTATAGACTAGGTAAAAGCATGGCAATTCTACCTAATTCCCTATAGTTATGGCTCTGATACCAATCTGTCACACCCCAACCGATGGCGGAAACATCGGAGTGAGACGAAGAAAGATTGCTTATCACACATAACGCGAAAATTGTGACAATAGAATTAGAGATAAATTGATTTCTTTCATGAATAAATATTACAATACATGAAATTTGAGATACAACATGTTAAATACAAAAGGAAAATACGACAACAAATGTGACATTTATACAACGTGTTTAATCTAAACGTCTATATGTGTATCTAGGTATCAACGCTACTTCATTTCATAGCATCATCATCCTCAACCTGTAACATGTTTAAAATAAAGTTCAATGCAAAAGCAAATGCGAGTATACAAGTTTGATACGTACATAGCAAAAGAAAAGTTTTAAACAATTCCTCATGGCAAGCATGTGATTCAAGATATCCAATAAATATGGCATGTGTCTAACATATCAAACCAAGAAAACGCAATATGCTCATGACATAACCCCAAGTTTACGGGCGGGTCGTTAATCCTATAGCGCTACATATGTCAAGGTTTGGCTCGTACGAAGTTAATGATAAGTTCTACACATAAGTCTCACCCAAATTTACGTATCAAGCAATCACGTATACAAGCATGTTATAGGAATGTTCATGTGTTTAAGCAAAATGTTCATGTGTAAGTTTGTTGGTAGGTAAACATGTTACACCCCAAAAGTGATAAAAGTAAAAAGGGGAAAATACGAGTATACTCACAAAGTTTTCATATGCTTTCCGATTATCCGATTATTGACGAGTTGATGAGGTTAAAAGGTTGAATGTGTAAGGGTTAAAGTTCAAGTATGCATAGAGTCGAGTTCCGGTATTTAAAACAACATAAAAATATGATATGAGAATACATGTGAAAATAATCATCTTCAACACCTAACACTTGTATGACACTTGGTAACCACAAGGGTTATGATAATGTTTTCATGAGTTGAACACCCATAAGAATCACAACAAGGTTTTGGTTTTAGATGATGTTCTACTACTTTAACATCTAAACATAAGTTCAACATCAAAGGTTCGAATGAGTGGATATATATATCTAGGTTAAATACATTATTAGGTCCAATGTTTCAAGTAGGAGGTAGGAGATTAAATCTCCATTTAGGCACCTCGAGTTATCATGGAAGTCATGTATGGGGTAGGAAGACAAGCTTCCGTTTAGGGACCCCTTGTATGTTCACCACTACACTTGATGTAAAAACAACCAAGGAGGGTCAAGAACTAAGGTAGGTACAATATTATAACAAGCTATACTAAGAGAAATCATCAAATCATGTGAGGATTTTATGTTGGAACAACCCAAGTTGTTCCATAATCACTCATTCATCAAGGTCTAAGCTTGACATGACTTGTGGGTTGAATACCCTAACAAAACAGAAAGTTTACGAGGTTTAATCCTCTGATTTAAAGTGTCTCAACCTTGTTTTTAAGCCTAACCAACCATAAGAGAGGTTGTAAGCATTGGGACATAGGTATGAGATGTGTTAGACACAAGTTGGATAAGTTTAAACAAGTTTTTGAAGAACATAAAACAAAACAGAAAGTTTTGGTCCTTTTTAGGGCAATCCCAAGCATGACTTCTCCAAGGAAAAGCCACGGAATCAAACCCAAGGATGTACTAAAGAAGTAGAAGAAAGAATCAAGTGATTTGGACTCAAAACAAGCAAGTTACACTCACTTTTGTAGGTGAGTATAAATCTGTCCAAAATGCAGATTTGCAGCTGAATGAGAGGGTATTTGTGGAGTGTAATGAGTTGTGAAAGTGTAAAAAGGGTTGGAGAGGAGTTGTATTTATAATGGAAGAGTTTGGAGGTGATTGGAGGTGTTTAGAGGTGGATTGAAGGTGATTGGGTGAGGTTGGAACTTGGGATTTCGTGCAAAAAATGAAAGAAACACAATTCTGCCGAAGTGAGGCGCTCGCGTAGCGCTAGCACTAAGGCCTTAGTTCTCGCGCTACGCCACTGCATGGCTTCTGAAATTTAAGTTTCAAAAATGACATTTAGGCCCCTGTAGTTTAAAATTAAGGGTTTTTAGGTGTTTTTGGGACTTGTTTCGCCACTTAAGCATAGTTTAAGGCCAATTCAAGTATGAGGAACATAATCAAAGTATAATTGAGCGTACAAATGTCGAAATCAAGTATCGTTTACGCTCAAAACACGTTTTATGCATAAGTTTATCTTAATTGCAAGTTTAGCACATAGTTTCCAAGAACTATAAATAAGTATCAATTGTTCCATGAAATTGAAGGTATGAGCATATATAAATTGTGTATAACATATTTGTAACAAAATACGAGTTTCATTAATGATCCAAGTCTCGGATTTTACATCGCTTTTAATGAAAGAACGATTACAAGACTACGAAGTTTCCAAAAATAGTTTTACAAGCGATGGTTTCTAAACATAGAAAGTATGAAAACGCGGGGCGTTACATCCTTAGAGATTTCCGTCAAATTAAACCTTCCACATGGTGCCAAAAAGTGTAAGAACATGCCATGACATGCAAGGGCTGGATATATGGTCCCTCTACTGGTAAAAGTACATGGAATTCGGAGATTGAGAGTATTGCATGGTCAAAGCCTTGAAGAAAGCAAATTTTTGTCATCAGGCGAGGGCTAGCGCACCGCTACACCAGTAGCGTAACGGTGCGCTAGGTACATGTTAAATGATTGCATCTGGCAAGGGGTAGCGCACCGCTACCTAATAATCATAACGGTGCGCTAGGAGTGTAGCGCACCGCTACATCAGTAGCGTAACGGTGCGCTAGCACTGTATCTGGGCGATTTTACCTACAGCTGCCAGTTTCAGCCTTTAAACCGACTCAAGACAGCTATATACGACTCAAGGGACTCTCCAATCACATTTCATGCATTCTGGATCATCTCTATTCAGTTCCTAACAATCCAAAACCTCTGAATCACTCTAGAATCAAGATCAAAGTGCATAAAAAGGGTCTTGAAGTAACAAACCAAGAACACTTGCATTTTCAAAAATTCACAAAGCATTCTCTGGAGCTTTCTGAGCGTGAAGACCACTTCCTAGTGATCACTAAGCTTTATTAGGAGCATTGTAAGTGTTCATATCATTCTTTAACTCATTCTAGCTTAGTGTAATCATTAAAAGTCAATCCGTCGTAAATATAGTTTGACTTTGCTATAAATCGAAATGTGCTCAGTCATATCTCGAATCAAAAGTACCAATAGGTTGGTATTTATGTGGGTAACAAAACCCCAAAGGGGTATTATCAGATTCACACTCTAAATATGCTAATTGTCGAGTCAAAGCATTTCATAAAAAGTCAACAGAATGTATTTTTGCAAAAATAAGCTTGATTAACAATTTAGGCTACATGCAACCCGTTTGATCATCAAAATCACTTTATAAATAATGTAAGAACATGTTTCTTCATGATCAACTCGACAATTTCCTGTATTAAACCCGAATCGGAACCGAAAGTCACATAAATTGACTTTTTCTTTGACTATCGGTTCTGATCCGTACATGCATGTTAAGATCTGCATTTGAGCATATTTTAGACCAACTTTTATATATAATTAACCCTCTGGAATTTTACAATTTGATTCCATGCTTAACCGATGCATATGCATGTTTCCGATTTATGCATAAAGTTGACTATTTTGCCCTTTTTAATATAAAACGAGATTTTTGAAAAAGTGAAAGAGTAGAATCTTTTGTTACTGATTTATAAACATGCACCGAAAATTTTAGATCAGTTTGAGGTCTAGATTAACGGTTATGCTCAATATCGTAAATAACAAGCTTTATGTTAAGTAAATAGCGCAATTAGCGCATAACCTATTTTAACCTACTTTTTGGTATCAAAATTTTTATACACTGATGTTATATAATATTTTGAGATTTTTAAAGATTTTTATTAAATTTTTGGATGAGCATAACATAGGTCTTTAAGCCAAATTCGGTAAATACCGAATTTGCCCTTTTCGGTCATAAAACGAGTTTTACAAATCCGATTGACCCCAAACCTTTTTCTACTGATTTTAGTTATTAAATAAAGTATTTTGAGCCTTCGGGAATTATAAAAATCTCAGTTTTCCTTTACAAACCCGGAAACGGCTCCAAATCGCCTTTTTAGGCATTTTTAGCACATAGTATATACTATGACCATATCAAACGTATAAAACTTATACCTGCTGATGTGTTTAGTATATTTTTATAAAATACAGTAAGTACAAGTCTATAAACTCAGATTTCCAAATTTGACACTTTTAACCCTTGTGAAATTACCAAAATGCCCTTAAGGTGCATAGTTTGGTTTTAAATAGTATATTTTACATATGGGTCATACCCTACTGTTATAACATAATAAGTTAAGTATATTTTCTATACAAATTAGACCCATAACTCAGATTTACGAATAAACTCTTTTTATAACCTCTTAAATGACCAAAATGCCCCTATGAGGCATAAGTCGGGTTTAAATACATTCCGGGCATAATAGAAAATATCTTGCTGATATTATAACATAATTAAAACATATTAACTCAGGAAACTTGCATATGACTCTTATGGTCGCCCGTAACGCCATTTTCGCGTTCGGTTCGGTTTATGTAACTAGTTTGCATAAATTGACCGAAACGGGTCAAACATTATCATTTTAGTCTCAAAATCCAGAATGTGTTTAGTAAACCCATATTATACGAGTCTTCGAACTTGTCGGGTCAAATTCACATTCTATCCGGTCTTCGCTTAATCGTGCGAACCGTATCGTTCTTAAAACTAACCGGTCTAGGCTTAGGCTTAAATAAAGACCCGTTAGAAATCTAATAGGTTATTATAAACCTTTTGTTCCAGAATAAGAAGAACCAGTAAAAGCTATCTCCACTGCTATTTGTGAATTTATACTATACGCAGGTAAATACATTTTGACTTATTTTCCCTATACGGGCTTGGGTTACGGTATATAGAATACCGCTTGATCGAGCATTAAATCCTCCACCGTTGTGTGGATAGTTGAATAATTTAATCGGCTCGTTTAAACAGTCTTGTTAACTTAAGGCCTTTGGGGGGTTAATTGACCATGTCCCGGATATCCTTGGCATCATCTTACGAGATGGCCACGACCTGAGTACGGGGTGTAGGCGTACACCTGTCAGTATATAACTCTTTGATGTGGTGGGTCCATTGATCTTTAGCCCGGACTAGATCCGGGCCACTGAACGCAAGTAACATGTAATTCGTTCACATGATTATGATATTAAATAATTTACCCAATTTAATAAAATGTTTTATGCCATGTGCATTTAAATCAATTTTCAACCTTTTCAAAATGAGTCAGTTGAATTGTATTTACCAGTGTAAACTGACGTATTTTTCCCAAAAAGGTTAAGTGCAGGTACTACACGAAATAGGCTGGCAGTCTTCTAGAACGTCCACAATAAGTCTCGCAAGCATGGACGACAATTAAACTGTTGAACAATTATCCTATTTTATTTCGATCCGCCTGTGGATCCGTTTTGACTACTTGTGATATTTTAATATTACATTTATTTAAAGTTGAAACGAATCTATCTTTTGCTTCCGCTGTGCATTACTATATTGTGTTGTTTGTCTATGATGATACCAACGACGTCACGATACCCCCACCGGGCCCACCGGTGACACGTGTAGAAATCGGGGTGTGACATCAAACTTGTTGGGTCTAATACACATTCTAATCCGGTCTTCGCTTAATCATGCGTTTCGAACCGTAAACCTTTCATTAAAACTAACCGGTCTAAGCTAAGACTTAAATAAAGACCCGTTAGGAATCTAATAGGTTATTAAACCTTCATTTCCAGATTTAGGAGACCAGTAAAAGATATCTGTACTTACTTGTGGTTATACGGCTGGGATAAAATTTTATTTTGCTCAGGTAAATACTTTTAACTTATTTTCCGTTATACGGGCTTGGGATACGGTATTATAATACCGCTTGGTCGGGTATGTGGTTATTTAAATCGGATTGTGATTAATATATTTGCATAACCCGTTTTAATCTGTTTTGTTTGGTATATGGCCTTTGGGGGGTTAATGACCGTGTCCTGGATATCCTCGGCTCATTCATTGAAATGGCCATGACTTAAGCACGGGGTGTAGGCATACACCTGACAGTTGCGCATGTAAAAAGGTATCCCGCAATAAGGATTTTCCTTGTGGGCATTATACCTGTGGTGTGTCAGTTAATCTTGTCCGGCTCTTCTAACCGGTCCTGACAGACGACAAACATATAAATCTGTATACAAGATTATTTTTAATAATGATCCCAAGTTATAAAAGAATATTTGTGCCTTGTGCATCTAAAACAATTTTCTTAAACATTTTCAAAATGAGTCGGTTAATTGTATTTACCAGTGTAAACTGACGTATTTTCCAAAAGGTTAAGTGCAGGTGCTAAACGAAATAGGTTGGCTACTCCGGGTGAATAAATAAAGAAGTCTTGCAAGCTTTGTCACCTAATAATCTGTTGAACAATATTATCTTTATTTGATTCGCCTGTGGATCCCGTTACTTTCCGTTTGTAAAACTTATGTTACTTTCATCCGGTTGTAATATATTTTACTTTAGACTTTCGTTGTGCGTATAAACTGTGATTATTGACTATGATGATATCAACTGTGTCACGATACTCCCCGCCGGGCCCACCGGTAATACATGGAAATATCGGGGTGTGACAACTAGCTAGCCACATTTCTTTTTTTTTACACTGTCTCTTCATCTAAGTTCCACATAATAAATTCTCAAAAAGATTACAGCAAGTGTTTTGTTAATCTCCCCCGCAATTAAAATGTTGGGTTAACTGGAAGTTAAAAGGTACCCATTAGACATTAAATGACAGAGTAGAAACTTTCACAAACAGTATAACAATTACTTAGCTAAACTATACTTACAAAGATGTCCTAACCAAGATATCTAAACCATAAACAATTAAAAAAACACCGGTAAAGTCTATATAGATCATCTTGAGGCGAGAATCGAGATATAGCTCTAAGCAATCAAACCCTGATATAACTTAGCTTGTTCTCACTTCTCAGAGTGAAACTACTACATGTAAATATAACTTTTAAAGCTCTAATGTCTATCGTACTTAACAATCACATCAAAACACATGTGCATGTCTGTGTATGTATAAACATAAACATAAACATAAATCCACACCTATACGTATACATTTTTCACACAAATCCACAAATACAATTTGTACAAACCAAACCATTACAATCTACACCTCAAAATCATTACATTATTACCTGCAAATCAAACCTCATGCTAAATCTAACATCTCCGAACCCTAAAACCCCAGCCAAAACCCTATAAACTAAAATTACTCAATCCACAAATTATCATCAAATAACACATAAAACTAACAACATAAGTAGCGAATAAGCTTAAACAGTTACCATCGCACTCATATGCTGGTGAATTGCTTCTAAATGTCAGCAATAAAATTTAGCATACCTCCATATTGGGTGATTGGAATTGAGACAACAGTTGGTTTTGTATATGATTTCACTTACATCCTGCAAGTCATAACATCAAATAACACATAAAACTAACAGCATAAGTAGCGAATAAGCTTAAACAGTTACCATCGTCGCTTCTCCAACCCGAAACACCGCCATCATCCTCTTCGTTACCAAATCTATACATGTCAGATCTACTAAGTTCGAACGGAATCAGAGACCGGTGTATTTGGGGATTTTTCGGAAATTAGGGTTTAGAGTTCGTTGGTTTAATGGAGAACAATGAGATTGAAGGGAGTCAGTTTTAGGGAACATAATCAAAGGCGAGAATGATTTGGGAGGTGGAGCTTAGGGATTTATCGAGAACTTCTCTCAGGGACTTGGATTCATGGAGGTTTTCTTGTGGGAGAGAGAGAATCCGATCTAGAATCAGATTTGAGAGGGAGAGAGAGAACGAAAGAGAAAGAAGGTAGTGGGTTTGAATTTTGAAATCAGAGAGAGAGAGATCATATGGGGGCCAGATTTTGAAAGGGATTGAAAATATTGTTTGAATTTTGAAATTGAAATTTTGAAAGTGGGGCCGCATTTTGAAATTATGATTTGAATTATGTATTATTAATTATTAATCTTTATGACATCAGCAAAACCTACGTGGCATATCTAGTTAGTTGACACGTATGCAAACTTACATCAGCTCTACTTCTCCTTTTATAGATAGTATAGATTAACATGATAGTTATTTATTTTAATAAAAAAAATATAAGAAACCAGACAAAACATCTGAAAATAAATGCCATTAAATCCAAATCCATGTGTTTGTTTGGCAAAAACATGTGAATATTTGATACTTAAAGGGGCTTTTATGAAAAATATCTTTGGTATTTGGTATAATAAAAAGTTAAAAAGAAAAACTACGAGTTAAATGTCATTTTAGTCCCTATAGTTTGAGTCATTTTGTCAGTTTAGTTCAAATGTTTCATTTTTCGCCTGTGGGTTCAAATTGGTTTTATCGTTTCCATTTTAGTCCACTATGTTAACTTCATCCATTATTTCTGTTAATGAGAAAGGCAAATTTGGTGATTTTATAAGGCCGAATTGTCCTTCTATAGTTAATAGAATTACATATAAAATGACTAAATTGCCCTTCTCGTTAACAGAATAAATGGATAAACTTAACCCAGTGGACTAAAATGGCAGCGATAAAACCTTTTTGGACCCACAAGCGAAAAATGAAACCTTTGGACTAAACTCGCAAAATAGCCCAAACCAAAGGGACTAAAATGGCATTTAACTCAAAAACTACTCTTCTCTCAATAGTACTTTGTGTGCGTAAAATGTAAGGTGCCAACTTTGATATTTGTTGTATATACAATTTTATGTTCAGGGAAGTTCTTATGATGTTTTTTTGGTCAAAGTGGTTCATCGAGCCAACAGTGGTCAACGCTGGAAAGATGGTCTTGGATTTATTCGAACTAGTGGGATTATCCCGCGCTACGTGGCGGAAATTCGGTTGGTATCGATATTGGTCCGTTATGGTACCGACACTCACTATAGCGACAGGAAAAAAAACCGAAAAAATAAAGTCTTTATATACCCAAAAAGATATCGACACGTCTTTTCATCGATTAAAAACATAAAAACAAATACCGGTACCAACTCCGAAATTTCGATATCGGTGTGAAAGTTGTTCTGTTGGAATAAGTCTGGTTCATCACAGTACCGATAATACATCGACACTCGCTACCACTTACGATATGAAAAAGTATTTTATTGGTTTTGAACAAAATTTTAATTTGAACTTCGCAAATAAACTCAAGTTATGAACTTAAGCACTCTACAATGTAAGAGCATTCACATCCCATTCTCCTGCTATATAATTTAACTAAAAACACACTTTTATATAAAATTTGTTTATTTTTGAAAAATCTCACACATCCCATTCTCCATCTCTATCCATATCCTACTCACAAACACTTATTTTATGATTTTTTTCTCTTTCTTATACATCGACAATAAATTATAGAGGCTTGGATTTGAGACTTTAAATATAGAGTTTGCTTTTGTTTTCTCTAAAGTGTTATCTATTATAATGGATGGGATGAAGTGGTATTATGGATAGTTTCTTTGACTTACACTTTAAATTCTAGAGAATAAGATAATATAGCGGGTTGGATGTGAATGCTCTAAAAACATACAAATATGCAAAGTTGATACTCAAGTAAAGGCCTAGTGCACCTGATACTCGATGAGAGGTCTAACACACTTGGGCTTGCTAGAATCTTCCAAGTACTTCTTTTGATCAACTGGTTCAACATCACCCCTTGAAAAAGGAACAAAACCAAACATCAAAAACACATATTATTTCACTACATGAACAATCAAGAACATTGAAACTATGCAAGTATAAACCTTGTGTAACTTGAATACAAAAATATCCATACTAAGAGTACGGGAATTCATTTTGAGAATTACATAATTTCCAAAACTTGTTATTGGGGATGAGCATTTAGTAGCTGGTACCGGTACTGAACCGGGTATATTCGATACCGGTACCCACTTTCACTGTTTTTTGGTGCCGGTAAATTCCAGTACCGTACTGAACTGGTGTATTCGGTACCGGTACTGGTACCAATTTTTTGGTACCGGTTGGGTACCTCATTTTTGAAATGTATCATAAAAATTCCCAAAATTGCATCACTTCCAATTCTAGATGTTCAGCTGCATAACTAAACCATATGAATTACAATTATCCTAAATCCAAATTCTAGCTAGCATGCTAAAGGAACGGATCCAATTCGACAATTCTATCAACAAAACATAATTCATGAACACTTGACAAATATGGCTGTATTTGTATATGATTCTGTATACAATAAACCACAACCAATGGTACTTACATTTTCAAACAACCTCGTTTGCTGAAATAACCTGAACCAGCAACAACACTCGTTTAGGCGAGTCCAATATGACGGAAAAAACATAGCCAAAACTAAGCGGAGGAACCTAAGGTACTTACCTTACCGAAGGTATCAAGGGAGTAACTAATGGCAGTAATGACACATATGTTCAGATCTTAAACCAACAGTTTTGTCACAAGAACATCCTCAAATACTCTATCATCATTCTTAAAATTAAACATGTGTAAGTGTACCCTTATATTTCACCAATCAAAAATCACAAAGGATTCAAAACAACATATGCTACATCTATATCATATAAACAGTTCATACAAGAATAATCATATCATCATCATCAACGAACATCAGTTAACATAAACAACTTTCAAATCTTGAATATCTAAACAAACAGACATTTAACAATTACACAAGATCAGAAGCCACAAGGGTACGAACAATAGCCAAGTACTAACCGATGGGTTAAGCACAAAGATGAAGGTAGGGCAGAGTCGACGGTTCACCTCAAAGTCGGAGTTGACAGAGGAGATCAACCACCCTTAGAAACCTTCCCTTGTAATCGCCTCATTAGGTCACTTTGGCAATAAATCGAACACCTTGTGTGCAACCCACAAACACCGGAGACGCGCCGGAGCTCGGCCAATCGCCGGAGACGCGCCGACTCCGTTTAGTTCTCTCTGTTGGCTGTTTCTCTCTCTCTCCCGTGTCTCTCTCTAAGCTTTTTTGTGCTGCTGTTCCAAAGAAGCTATTGTACATAAATGGATAGAGATGGTGATGACCGGTAGCTGTAGGTAGAAAAAACAGAGAAACCGGAACTGTAGCACTGTTTATTGAGATGTTGTCAATTAATACATATATATGAATTTGCTGCAATGGGCCTGTTTGGATGGGTAGTCACAAGTTTTGGGATGATTGGGCCAGAAATAAGTATGTTTAAAAAATAGGCCCAATCTAGAATCATAAAAGATTTTAAAAATTACTAATGGGTTGTGGATTGCATAAAGGCCCAAAGAAAATACTTCACTGAGATGTGATTTTATGTGGTATAACTATGGGCCGAGTAAGTTAGAGTGTTATTCATAGGTGGGCCTGGTTTGGGTGGGAGTGTGGGACACAAAATAGACTTCTTTTATTTGGTTGTCTTCTAACATGGGTCGATCTGATGGATCATTGTTATGTTGGTGTGAGTGAGCCTGTCTGTTAAGCCTGTAAGTAGGCTACACTCCAAAGAGAAAGAAGGGAGAGAACAGAAACAATTTTGGAACGATTTTCTCGATTACTTTCAAATGCAACTTACAAGAATTAAATATGCATGAGATTACATGTCCACCATGCCCATGATAGCATGTTCACCATGTCACATCCCTTATTTCTAGCCATGACTACCACTAACTCCTAAATGCCATGTGATAATAAAACTAATTCAACAATGCATGCAAAAGATAAAATAAACGTGCAGTACTAGAATATGCAATTTTTTTCTTTCCAGAATTAGCCCAACAACCTCGCAGGCTTTTTGATAACTCTTTTGGGCCTGGTACTTGGGCCTGCTGCATCTGGTCCCGTAACAGAGCCCATGCTATCGAAGTGGGTGGCTTACTTTTTTGGGCTTTTGATAAGTGGGTGTGAGATTTACAAGCTTCTAAAGCTTTGTAAGGGTTGGGTCGGTGATGTTGGCTTTTGGCTTACTTGGAATTAGAAATAAAGGTGCACAAAAAAACTAGAATTGGAACTCTACAAGGCCCAAATACCCGGAACTGGATTTTATTATACCCAGCTATTCTGTACCCGGTTCTAGAAGTGTCCCTACCTGTAGGATACACATAGAGTATACATTAGGACCTCCAACCCCGGAACCGGGACTATTCCCACTTTATCCCGAAACTAGAACTAGTACTATACCCAAACACGGTTTTTCTCTATACCCAAACCAAGTATTAAAATGCCCAATATATAAATCTATGTTTTTATGTTTCTTTAATTTTATATCTTTGTAATATTTTGAGTTTCTAATATGTGTGAACTTTTATGTTTATACGTTATCATACTTCTTTTTTGTGGTTTTGTTGCAAAAAAAAAAAAAAGACTTGGAACAAAAAAAGTTACAGCCCCCAAAATACACAAAATCAGGTTTCTGGACGGTTTTTGAAGAACCTATTCCTTACCCAGCCTGGAACTGGGGACATAGGGTTTGGTTTTTTGGACTATAACCTCAATTGGAATCGTACCCGGGTGTAGCAATACCCGACTTTCCATCAATGCCATGCCGGGAACCGGGTATTGAAAATACTGATATGTGCACCTCACCTCTACTTGGAATACCGATATTGTACGCTAGGCCCGCACGTGGATTGGATTACAAAGATACATCACTATCTTGCAATGGGCCTATTGCCTTATTTAAAGACGGGTTTTAGTGTGTATTTTAGAATGTTTCATGCGATTTCGTAATGTAAAAATGTGATTGGGCTTAGTTGTGTGCCCCGGGTTTATTCTATTTGTATAGGACCAGTCGACCCTGTATGTTGATTGTACCTGGGTTTTGGACTTAACTTCAGGACATCCCAAGCAAGTTTTAAATCCTGCAATAGTATTTAAAAATGTACATGTACTATAATATTAATCTCAGAAAATAACTTTCTAATTCTGTTGCATATAGATATAAATAATATCATCAAAATATATGCCCCAATTAAAGTTTTGTTTTCAAGTAATGAAGCCAGTAAAAGTTAAAAGGAAATTGAAGATAAAAGTTAAAAGGTTTTCCGGGTTTCGAGTGAGTATATGGTTTTGGTAAGTGGGTATATACTATATATAGTTTCGGATAATCAGGTTAGGTATCACCTAATCTCATATCTGTTTTATACATGGGAATTATTATTATTAATGCAGCTTAAGTTACTTTTTCAGAACGGAGCCGTCTCCGGTTATTAACGCGGCTTAAGTTACTTTGTTATGCCCATGGCATTATAGCCTAGTGGCATCTTGGTGGTGGGATAAGACTTTGGGACCATGAGGTTCTGAGTTCGATTCTCACAAAGGGGGGTTTTTCCCAGATTTATTGGGTTTCCTCCTGAATTGGTGTATAGGCATTATAGCCTAGTGGAGATGGATATGATCGGGTGGTTCTGCTGGTGGCACGATGATACTCCAGTGGTCCGTCAGTGATCCTAATTTGCCGTTCAAAAAAAAAAAAAAGTTACTTTGTTACCGAATGTTCACGAACACAATCGAACGAACGAGACCTTTGTTCGTGTTCGTTCATTTAGTTAATCGAATGTAAAATCTTGTTTGTGATCTTTCATTAACTAAATAAACGAATATAAACGTACTTCCGGTCGAATGGTTCATTAACTGTTCGCTGAACGTTCAGTTAATTTACAACCATAGGTATACCGGCCCGACTTTGTGAAAGCAATGATTTTGGAAAGAGTTAATTACGTTTTCGTCCCTGTGGTTTGTCAAAAATCACAATTTCAGTCCATTAGTTTAAAAACTACGAAAACAGTCCATGTGGTTTCAATTTCGTAACTATTACAGTCCACCTCCGTTAACTCCATCTATTTGTGTTGTTAAGTTTTGGTAAAATGACCAAATTACCCTTGGTAAATAAAATAAAACAAGTAAAGGTAGGTCCCACTTAACAAAGTTGCAAGACTTCTCTTTCCCCATTTCCAGTCATCTTCTCCGGCGTCCCCATTTTTTCCGGTCAACTTCTCTGGCGACCCCATTCTTTCCGGTATTTTCTCCGACCGTTCAGATTTATACACGTCAATTTATGCAAGTAAAAAAGCTAAACAACTGTTGGCATTCTCTGAATTCATAATTTGCGATAAGGAAAATGTACACGATATAGATTTGACGGTAATTTCGATTGGTATTATCAGCTTTAAACTTTTGATTACAACACAAAGAGATGGAGTTAACGGAGGTGGACTGTAATAGTTACAAAAGTGAAACCATAAGGACTGTTTTCGCAATATCTAAACTAAGAGCATCCACAATAAGAACCATTAAAAACACCTAAAAATATGTCCAGTCAGCTGCCACATCAGCAAAACACTCACCCTTCAAAAACATTAAAAACCCACCCAATATAAAAACACAAAAACACTCAAAAATATTGCCACATCATCCCTACATTTTACATTATAATATATATAGAGAGAGAGAGAGAAAGAGAGTTTTGTTTTTCTTTGGCCTCACCCACTGACAGCTATTTCATTTTTTCTTGTATGTGGAGAAAAACGGAATTGTAAAAATGGATGGAAAAAACAAAACCCATAATAATAAAAAATGGAAAAAATGCCACATCACCTTGTAAAAACATGTGAATATGGGCTATTGGTGATGCTCTAATATGATTTTTGACAAACGGGTAATTAACTCTTTTTGAAAAAAAAAAAGAAAAAAATTAAGCGGCTGACGTTTAAGTCAGTAACGAAGCCGTCTCTGGAGCGCAGATAGCGATGAAAGCTCCAGAAGATGAATCAATGGAACTTTGCTGCTCCTGCTGCTGTGGTGTTATCTCTTGTCAACGACACTCGTCTTCTTCCTTCTCTATATATTTCCTATTATTATTCAGGTTACATTTTCTTATTATTCTGTTACCTACTTACATTTTGTTTCTTAATCCTTCCGTTAATAGCGTTTTACTCAACGTTTTGTGAATTCATATATGCTAATACTCGGAAAGTTGATACAAACATTCTGTATTTATGTTAATTTCTATAAATATTTTGTATTTGTTTATTTTTGGTGTACTTTTAGTTTGTTTTGGTGATACGAGCAACAAACACACACTCACCTTCAAGCACATCTGTACTTCTTTTTAGTTTATTTCATGGCTTATTGACTTGTTGTATTTTTAGTGTTTGAGAAACCTTGTGAGAACTCCATCTAACTATTGATATTTGTGTTTCCTTTTTTTTTTCGAGGTTTAGTTTTTTAGGGTTTATTTTTTAAAGTTTAGGGTTTAGCTTTATCATTTAGTTTTCAGCTTATGCTCCGCTTGTGGTGTGCGCATATTATGTATATATTTGTGGGCACTCGGGGGGCAAAAGTGAAAGTGCACTAATTTTAACGTTATTTCGTTAAAAGAGGGGGATGGTTAATCATGCATCATGTGGTGGCGTTGATAGTCGAAAGACAAGGGAGTACATGCACTAATCGGCCTTTGTCTTAATTGCTGTTCGCTGAACGTTCAGTTAATTTACAACCATAGGTATACCGGGCCGACTTTGTGAAAGCAATGATTTTGGAAAGAGTTAATTACGTTTTTCGTCCCCGTGGTTTGTCAAAAATCACAATTTCAGTCCATTAGTTTAAAAACTACGAAAACAGTCCTTGTGGTTTCAATTTGGTAACTATTACAGTCCACCTCCGTTAACTCCATCTATTTGTGTTGTTAAGTTTTGGTAAAATGACCAAATTACCCTTGGTAAATAAAATAAAACAAGTAAAGGTAGGTCCCACTTGACAAAGTGGCAAGACTTCTCTTTCCCCATTTCTGGTCATCTTATTCGGTGTCCCCATTTTTTCCGGTCAACTTCTCTGGCGACCCCATTCTTTCTGGTATTTTCTCCGACCGTTCAGATTTATACACGTCAATTTATGCAAGTAAAAAAGCTAAACATCTGTTGGTATTCTCTGAATTCATAATTTGCGATAAGGAAAATGTACACGATATAGATTTGACGGTAATTTCGATTGGTATTATCAGCTTTAAACTTTTGATTACAACACAAATAGATGGAGTTAACGGATGTGGACTGTAATAGTTACAAAAGTGAAACCATAAGGACTGTTTTCGCAATATCTAAACTAATTGACTGAAATGATAATTTTTGACAAACCAAAGGAACGGAAAATGTAATTAACTCTTTTTGAAAAAAAAAAAGAAAAAAAATGAAGCGGCTCTACACGTTTAAGGTGCTGTTTGTTTTTTGTGAGGGAAAACGTCTGCAGTCTGCGGACCACATCTGCAAACATCTGTAGCAGAAGTGCTGGACCAAATGTCTGCAGTCTGCAAGAAGAAGACTGTTTGTTTTTTTACTTCTGCAAACTGCAAACTCATAATTCGTAGTCGTCACTGACAATTTTTTTATCATCAAATGCATACCAATACAAAACTAAAGCCAACAAAAACTTCAAATTTATTATTCAGAAAACATTAATTTAACCAAACCTGTATAAGTGGATTGAATAGATACTTTTTTTTTTCAATATTTTCCCAATTAAATTCTTTTGGCAGTTAATGACTAATCAAAATCCAGATGTAAAACTCCGACTAGGGGCATGTTTGGCTAAGCTTTTTGAAACAACTTATTGACTTATTGGCTTTTTGGAAAAGTCAGTATGGAGTGACTTTTTGAAAAAGTCACTTTTCCCACTCACATACACCCTCATTGCCAAACATCATTTTGAAGCTTATGACTTTTCAAAAAGCCAATAAGTCAATAAGTTGTTTCAAAAAGCTTAGGCCCTGTTTGTTTACATCTTAATAGCCTCTTATTCTTCCATGTCTGACTGAGTCAGAGTTCAGACGGTTTGTTTCATGCCTCTTAAAACTTATCATCCCTCTTATTTTGCTCTGTCCGAGTCAGACATAGAGAGGAGTCTGACTGACTCTGAATGACAACTGTGACTTGGATACCCTCAATCCTAAAAAACATAAACATCTCCTTCTTCATCATATTCCAGCCGGTGACCTTCTTGTTCCGGTCATTTGTGCGCCGGAGATGAGCGGTGAACAGCAGACAAAGAACATCGCCAGCACACCGACAGTTTAGAGAGAGAAGCATACAAAGAACAGCAGTGTGCGGCGACCTTCTTGTTCCATCATCAAAACCAACTCATCATCACCATCTCTCTTTTTTTTTCAGAAAATAAAGAGAACGGGGTGTTTACCGGAAAATCTAACGGAGAAACTCCATCGCCGTCACTACATCGTGACCCCACCGGAAAATCTAACGGAAAATCTGCCGCCGTCGCCACCCTTCGCCGTGGTGTTTGTAGAACAGGAGGTCGAGGGAGAGGGGAGGGTGAGGTTTGTGGAGGATTGAAGGTTGGGGCTTGGGAATTAAATCCCTGGTTGAAGATTGAAGACGTGAAGATGATTGAAGGGAGAGGGGAGGGTGTTTGTCGAACAGGAGGTCGATGATTGAAGATGATTGAAGATAGATAAAGCATCAATTGTTTGGTGGCAGTGGGTATCTAAAAAAAAAGTGGGAATTAAAAATAGGAAGTGGGAATTAAAAAATAAGTGGGAATTAAAGTATATCGGATATTTTGTTTTGTTGAAGGGTAAAAATGTCATTTTACATATCATTCAGATGTGCAACCAAACAGCATTTTACTGGTTCAGCACTTACTTGTTCAGACCCTCTTACCCATTCAGACCTCTTATTCATTCAGCACTTATTGATTCAGATGTTGCCAAACAGCCCCTTAGCCAAACATGCCCTGGTTCTTTAATCCAACTACATTTCCATTAGAAATTATACAAACATGAAAAACGCAAGTAAAAAGGCCAAAACTTTTGAAGGAAATAGAAAATTACATCACTGTTTATCAAAATAACAAGACACAAACACAATACAAATTAACATACCTGTGTCTCGGCTATGGAGGCTGAAGGTGGAGGTGTCTCGGTTGTGGAGGCTGAAGATGGTGGAGGTGCGGCTGTAGAGTGGGGGTGCGGCTGTACAGTGGAGGTGCGGTTGTAGAGTGGAGGCCGACGTGGTGGGGGCGGCGGAGGAGGGGAGCAGGCCGGCGGCAGAGGGGGAGCAGGGCTGCGGCGGTCTTGATGGTGGGGGAGGAGCTTGGTGCTGGGAGTAATAGGGTTTGAGATGTTTTGATGGAGAAGTGTTTTGAAGAGGCCAGAAGACATAAGGCCCCTCTGCTTGACAAAGAGGTGGGGAAGATGTTTTTTTATGAAAACTCTTCTAAAAAACAAACAAGCTACAGACCCTTATGTCTGCGCGTGGTCTGCGTGGAGAAGAGAAAAGAAGTTCTGAAGTGCCTTTTCTAAAAAACAAACACCCCTAAATGTAGTGGTAAGACGTTTAAGTTAGTAACGAAGCCGTCTCCGGAGCGCAGATACCGATGAAAGCTCCAGAAGTTGAATCGATGCCTGTTAATGGAACTTTGCTGCTGCTGTGGTGTTATCTCTTCGTCTTCTTCCTTCTCTATTTCCTATTATTATTCAGGTTACATTTTCTTATTATTCTGTTACCTACTTACATTTTGTTTCTTAATCATTCCGTTAATAGCGTTTTACTGAACGTTTTGTGAATTCATATATGCTGATAATCGGAAAGTTGATACAAACATTCTGTATTTACGTTAATTTCTATAAATATTTTGTATTAGTATATTTTTGGTGTACTTTTAGTTTGTTTTGGTGATACGAGCAACAAACACACACTCACCTCCAAGCACATCTGTACTTCTTTTTAGTTTATTTCATGACTTATTGACTTGTTGTATTTTTAGTGTTTGAGAAACCTTGTGAGAACTCCATCTAACTATTGATATTTGTGTTTCCTTTTTTTTTTTTCGAGGTTTAGTTTTTTAGGGTTTATTTTTTAAAGTTTAGGGTTTAGCTTTATCATTTAGTTTTAAGCTTACGCCCCGCTTGCGGTATGCGCATATAATGTATATATTTGTGGGCACTCGGGGGGCAAAAGTGAAAGTGCACTAATTTTAACGTTATTTCGTTAAAAGAGGGGGATGGTTAATCATGCATCATGTGGTGGCGTTGATAGTCGAAAGACAAGGGAGTACATGCACTAATCGGCCTTTGTCTTAATTGCTGTTGAGTGTTATGTGCCTTATGTCCAAAGCTTGATGCAAAACTACTATCGAGCCGAGGGTCTCACCGGAAGCAGCCTCTCTATTCCTATGGGGTAGAGGAAAGGCTGTCTACATCTTACCCTCCTCTAACCCTACGTTAGCTTTGCTATTGGTGGGATTTACTGAGTATGATGATGATGATTTGGTTTTTAGCTTTTAGCTTTTAGATGTTTGACTTTAGGTTTTAACCTTTAGGGGTTTAGAGTTTAAAAATGGTTATCGGTATTTAACCGAATTTTACCTTCAAATACCGGTCCTGTCCGGGTAGTGTACCATATTGTACCGAGCATTTTTGATACCAATACCCATATTTGGCGATTTTCGGTACCGGTACTTTCGTACCGAGCTAATCCCTAGACTTAGATATGGGTCCAAGTGTTTATATTTTACTAGTAATTGTTGTTTTGTTTGATTGCAGATTGGTTAAAAAATGGTCAAGACAGAGAGGAAGATGCCTCAGATACACCAACTGAGAAGGTTTGTGGAGACAACTTTTCACATAATTTCTCAATGGCTTCGGAAAAATGTACCTCTCTGTGTATGTTGTACCCCTTATGTATACGAGTGTATACAAAATGAATACGGGCGTATAACACTTTATATGGTTGTATACAAGTGGTTATAGGAATAGGACTACCCATTGTTACATAAGAAATATAAGCTCACTTTCTGATTGTTTTAGGTCAAGCTGTATATAAATGCATCCTTACGAGTTATGACTCTCACTAGATCTATGTCATCACGTTAAAAAAACACAAGATTTTTGGCATTTGTTAAATGCGTGTGTATGACGAGGTCCTTTTTTGTGTTAAGTCGTCTTTTTATGATTTTTACACATTTATGCCATGCCGAATTACGTTCAAATACATGATTGACAGTTTTTTGATATATGAATTTCAAAGTAAAAAGATTATTACAGTCTCTTTTAATTTGTATGATGATATACATTGTATACTGTTGTTTCTTCAGGAGTTGTATTTTCGGGCTGAAGTGAAGATTCGATGCCGCATAGAAGTAGCGACAGAAATCCGGGTTAGGTTGAGACCAGGCTCTGCTAGGTCGGAGTTATTTCGGGGAACGTGTTTTGGACCAGGGCTAGATGTACGATCTACATCTATCGACTCGAGTTTACTCCATCTGATACTACAGACTGAATATACCCCGACCCCGGTCGTGCATCAAGATGCATTATTTTTTCATGTTGGAGGTCAGGAGTTGCGGTTTGGACCTCAAGAGTTTTGCCTCATTACAGGACTGCGATTTGGTCCGCCTCAACTTTGGCGACAACATCGGATGCACGTGGGGCCAGATACGACATTCAGGGGGAGGGTATTTGGTCATGTACAAGCTAGGGTAAAGGTTTCGGATCTCAAAAACGTCTTTTATAGCTCTCTTGATCAGTTATCGGACCCTGATGCTGTACGACTTTGTCTGCTGATGTTGCTTGAGGTCGGATTCATGGGCTGTCAGTCTCATCATTTGGTTGACTCGGACGCTCTAGAACTAGTTGAGGATCTGGACTCATGGAACACATTTCCATGGGGTTCATATGTCTGGAAGGTTGTGTACAGGCAGCTACATAATGCGCTGCCAAAACGTTCTGCGCGACGCGCTTTTTTGCCACTTAATTATTCGCTAGAGGGATTTATTTGGGCCTTTAAGGTTATGCTATTTTGTTTAAGACAAATTTTTATTGTAATTTACTTGTCTGAAGTTTATTATATTGTGATTTTCTAGATATGGATCTTCGAGGTTTTCCCATACTCTAAGAAGTTTGCTATCAAGCATAATGGGATTCCGAGGGCCATTAGCTGGGGCAAGAACCAATGCATAACGTGGAAGCTTGCACTACCATTTGTCATGGATGCCACAATGGTATGTTATATGTAGTATGTACATTAGTTTTTCTTATCATTTCAATTAGTTTATTAGTAACTAGTATTACTTAGTTAAGCATGCCATTAATTTTCAGCCCGGATTTGAGCCACTACCAGTGTTGACACCAACTCCTGCAGAGTGTGCCACTGATTGGTGGTGCGCTAGCTGTCAATTTTTTGACGGCTATGCTAATGATTTGTCACCGTTGTTGAAGAAGGCACGATTATCATCGGTACCTCAGCCGTCGGTTATGGTCCGTGATCAGCTGGTAGGCGACATTAGCAACACGACTACTATGCTCGTAGAGGACAATTCTGACAACACTACTATGTTCGTTGAGGACAATACTGAGAGCGCCACCATGCTCGTTGATGACATTGCCAGGACCAACACCATGTCGAGCTCTAACAACACAACTAGTAATCAAAATACCGGGTGGACACGCCTCTCTAGTCTAGACACACATGTTGATGTAAGTATCCTAAACTCTTTCTTTATAATCACTTAAAAATCTTATAATATTTATCTATTACGCATGAGCGAGGATTGTGTAAAGATAGAGATGCCAACGGCGTCAAACTTGTTTGGTTCATTTGACCACATCGTAGAGGATCGTGTTGTAATTCATCGAAATCTATATAATGCCAACCAAACCTGTTTGACCCGTTACCTAAATCAACCCCCCTCACTTGTTTTTAAGCTTCAAATTTGTATCGTCATACTATACACAGGAAGTTTTTCATCTCAAAGTTGTAAGCTTTGTGTCAACTAGAGCACTTAATGAGAAGTCGAGCTAAACCAGCTTAAGCTTGGACTCGAGGTTAAACGAGCGGCTTGGCTCGAAAACTTTTAACGAGCTGAAATTTTGCTCAAGCTCGGCTCGGATAAAGCTCGAGTCATCTTATTTATTTTTGCACATATGAGCTAGTCAAACAAGCTAGCTTACCTTGACTCGAATTTAGATCAAAGATTAAACAAGCCAGCTCAGCTCAGCTTGTTTATTTTCGAGCAAGCTTTTTTCCGGCTATTTTCGAGTGATATTTGAACCACCCAATTCTTTTGACCTATTAGACCACCCGGTCTTTTTGCCACATCTAATCCTTTTACTGAACAGGAAGGAAAGATATCATCTCAATCCGACATAATTTGTGTCCAAGGGTACAAAGTGAAGCAAAGTGTTGCACCGGTTCTTGAAAACATTTTCAAGAAACACGGTGACATTGCAGCAGATTGTGTATTCAAACCCGTCTATATGAGATCATCTTTCCTTGAGATCGTTTGTGAAGTTGTCAGTCGAATTCAAACCAATGATGATATCGACAACATGGAAGAAATAGAACAGCAAGTGCTAGCTACAGAGGCAGCCAACATTAATGTGTCTTGGCTTCGAGCTCACTTGGACGTCATCCGCAAAAGGAAGGAGGCCAGCAAGAAGTGCGGTTTGCTTATGGAATTGAGAGTGAACACCGTTTTGGTTGAAAAAGCCGCCCAAATGGATCTGCGAGAGAGATGTGTGGAGCTCATTGCTGCGCAAGAACGGTTTGAAGAGGCTGAAAGATGTGTGAGAGTACTCCATCTTGTTAAAAATAATCTAAATGACAGTATCTTGGAATCCAAAGGTAATGTAGACTCACTGGCAAGACAACCAGTTTTATAGGCTAACTAGATCATGCTAGGATGTGTAATAGTTACAATATTGCCTGAAAAAAAAACTTATATTATCTCGAATCAAAGGTGTAGAAGGCACAACTCTAGTAAAACTGTTGTACTTGAAACACCCTTTCTCCTGCTCATTTTGGAAAATATTCTTAGAGCGTTTCGGGTTTATTCTTTTAATGTATAGTATAATCCTTAGATGTTTCCTTTTACAGGCAGTTTTCTCTTGATATAACAAGTCTTAGCTTATTAAACACTGTTATCAGGCATCACTACAAATTCAGTATACTAATGGTCACCAACAATAAGAATAAAGAAGCTACTTGGGAGTTTTGTATGACACTAACATCAATCACTACAAGTTAAACGTGCTCATTTAGACGTTTCATATCTTTATATATCTTTTTTAATCATTGTGTGTGGGTTTCGACGCCATAGTTTGATATATTCACAAGCATATCAAGATGTCTCAAGACTTCTGTAGCAACTCGTGCCACCATTATTGGATATGCATTAAAATTAATCGATTTGATTGCGTTTTGCTAACCGTTTTGTTAATTCATATGCGCGTCAGCTAATTACTTGTTCAAGTTGATTAAACATCTTGTATAAAAGTCAAGAGTCATAGAACCAGGTATAAAAGTTTCCGGGTCGGTTTGACTGGTTCGGGTCGGGTCGGGTAAAGCAATATCATCACATGGACATAGTTTATGGCCATTTAAGATTTCCTCATGATCATTAAATGGAACCAAGTATTAAACATGGTGAAGTCAAACAAAAACTTATGATCCTAATTACATGACAACCAATGGTGGATCCAAGATTTATGACGAAGGTTTGGAACAAGTGGAAGCTATGAGGGGCATAATAAAACGAGTCTTAAGTCTTAAGGTTTAGAACAACCAATGGTGGATCCAAGATTTCTTTTCTAAGGGTGCGGATGAGGGGAACCATATTTTCAAGAGGTGCGATCGGGGTTTTTGCCTAATAAAAATACTAAAAGTTATTTTTCAAGGGGTGCGCCCACCCACCTACCCATCAACATAGGTCCGTCCTTGGGAACAACACATTAATACACATTATGCCGTAAAGTATAATATGTAGGCCAGTAGGTGGAACTTAATTCAACGTTTTCATTACCACCGCAAATAATCGAAAGTATTTATATTTAAAGATTGTAAAATGATAAAATCTCACTAAGTTGCTTATTTTCATATTATAAATTAGCAACAATTTGTTGCTTAATGGTGTTATAGTCCATGTATGGGGAGTTTTTCAAAAATAATTTTTGATTTTTCACTTTTAACCCAAAGGTTTTACCTTTTGCATTTTAACCCTTTTTCTTTTTTAACTTTTAACTTAAAGCTTTTCATCTTTTACAGTTTAACCCCAATACTTTATAATTTTCAACTTAGGTCCCCCACTACTTTCATCTTTCGCAAGTTTTTCGTTTTACATTTCGTTCTAAATTTGCGATTTAACAAGCCATAACGTGCGTGTGAGGCTCAACGTATTTTCGTCAATTTTTTTCGTTTGACAGGCGCATCGCAACGCGTCTATTTCCCCAATTGACGGATTCGTCGCAACGCGCGTGTCCTAGATCGACTTATTTATTCTTTTGTACGTTTTATGTTTCATTCTAATTTTTTCGCATTAACACATCGCAACGCGCGTGCGTGGTTCAACGATTTTATGTCTGCAGGTCAAATACAATTTGTTTTCTTGCTCTTTTATGTATGTTTCGTAAATTTTGTTTCGAACCGAGTGGAGTCATATTTTACTTTTCCATTTTTTCAAAAGGTCTAATTAATCCCTTTTGACTACATGTGTCGGTTTTTCCTTTATACCCGCTAATGTTTTCCATATATGAGCCGGGTCGCATATAATACGTTATGATGGAACGGTATAAACTCGATTTACTTTACGTTTTGATCCAATCGCAATGCTCATATAGGTCACACTGAGCACAATCAGATACGTCGAAACATGCGTTTTCATATGATTAACACATAACATAACATTTAGACTAATCCATTCTATATTTGCGTTGTGCGCGCGTTCGCAACGCGCGCGAGTGTTATTGCTAGTTAATACTCAATACAATGATATTCTATCGTTTAGAAACCTCAATAGGTATCTTCATTATCAAACATGTTTTTTTATAAGATTTTGTATAGTAATTTTAATATATGAGTGATAATTAAGAAACATTTAAATACATAACTTTTAGTTTGAACCAGGAAGAGATAATTATAGACCTCATTTACAATTAAACTACTAAACCCCTGACAATCCCATATTTTTTTTTTACTAAGGTCATTCGTGCGAATCTAGTCATAAATCGAGTAATGAAAACTAGATAATTAAACAAAATAGAGTAAATTACAAGTTTTGTCCTTTATCTTTATATGAAATTTCAGGCGGTGTCCTTTGTCTTTGAAATTGATGAGTTTTGTACTTAATGTATCAAAATCTTACGCATTACGTCCTTTGCCTCTAACTCTGAAATTTAGTTTTATATCACAAGCTAATCATGTTTATGAATTTTGATTTATAGAAGCGAACGACTGTAACGTAAGAGTACCAAATCGAGTCTGATCAAACAGTAACGTACCAGTACTGGATTGAGTCTGATCAAATAAAGAACTCTGAATCGCGCGATGATTCCCACCGGTGACGCATGGAGTTTAGGACTCTAATAGCCCTAAATCGGTTATTCATAAGATCGTACTCAGTGCCTAAATCTGCATTCGCACCCGCCTGTTTCACTTCGGCTATGGCGATGATGTAAAGTTGCAGAGGCTGGTGAAGCTCAGGTTAGCGACGACGTATTCTTCTCTGGTGACCTGCGGCTCCGAGATTAAGGTCCGTGGTAAATTCTTTCACTTTGATCATTCTCTCTGTATTTCGATCTGATTTATTATGATTTTTGTTTCACCTCCTTTGTTATTTCTAGGGTTTAATTTAAGTATACAACTGTTAGTTGTTTGTTGAACTACTTTTTGATGTTAATAGGTGCAAATCTCTATAAAGTGGAGAAATGAACTAAAAGGAAGTATGTTAATAGAATTTCATAAATGGTCATGATATAACAGCTTGGGTTGACAAATAGTTGGAACTCTTATACTGTTATTGAATCTTTCAATTTCTGTTGATGCAAGATCTATGACAATTTTTATGTACATTAAATAGAAGAAAATCAGATTTCACAATGCTAATCGGTAATCCGTTGGTGTTACCTACGAATTTAGAGTATAGATTCTTAATAAGGTTTTGTTCCAAGCATTTCAGTCGTTGTCCATGAGTTCTACTTTGCGACAATTGAGTCTTCATAAAGTCTGAATATAAGTTTTGGATGAGATTTCTATAGAGGCTTTTTCAGTTGGAAAAATATTTGCGACCGATTGTTTGTGGGTGATCAATCCATCATAATTGTTTATCATGAGTATGATTCTCGCCTTATGTGTTCTCGATCTCTAAAGTGGCCATCTTTTCTTATAGCACCTAGGTTTGTTGGTATGAGACCGGAAATATGTTGAGCTCTATGAAGACCTATATGTTGAAGTCGAACCCATTGTTAGACCGGGAGCACAACTTAAAAAGATGAAGAAATGGATGCATCTTTAGGTTTCGGACCACTCACAATCCTCACATGTCGTTATGATCCTCAACATTTTGTAGGATGGTATGTTTATATGCAAAAGGAGGTAAAGCTATACAATAGTCGAATTGGTGATAATTTTGTTAAATATGTTAAAAACAATTTGTTTTTTTTTGTTTCTTTTGAGTGAATTAGTTGTAGTACTGGTGATGATTTCGTTAAAGATGTCTAGAATAGATTGTTTTTGTTGAGTTTTAATGATTTTTTTTTCGAATGAAAGATAATCGTTTGTTTACTTGATAATCTTCAATTGTAATCTATTTCATGTTTACGGGCTTACAAGAACAATGGTGGTCTTAATCGAATGCGACGAGTAGTGCGTTTGTTGTGGGCTTATAATCTTGAATCTTAATCTGTTTAACTTTCGTTAGGTTGTTATTTTAACAAGTTATTAGGGTATGTAGATCTCTGACATGCTAGATACTTAAATGTGACACAATTGGCTTAAATTGCCACTATTAGCCTAAAATTACATGTTCTAATTCGAGATTTTAAAATTATGAGCTGCAGTTACCTTGAGGACGTCTTTGTTGCTGATCATTTTATTGGATCCTCAAGGGACGAGGTTTGGAGATTAGAAGAACTTCCCACCTAGGCCTGAAAGACGTGTTCAACTTGGTTAGTCATTCATATGGAAAGAACTGCTTTCTTCAGATCAGAAAAGCATGGCAAACTTTATTAGTGGATCATGTATTTTTGTTCCATTGTCGTCTGTTTCTTCAAGCGCGGTTGTATCTGGTGTACTCTTATCCCCACAAGAAGTGTATTGGCATGCAGATTGTGAACAGAGAAAAATGTTGAGCAATTTTTACCCATGTGTTAGTGGATGTGGAGTGAAGGAGAACCCGCCTCTTGTAGATTACCTTTCGTTTTTACACCATTTATCAATTGTAAGTACTCTGTTGAAGGCTGCCAAAAAAGGTAAGTTTTTTCACGTTATTGATTGACATAGAGGTAGGTAAATGGGAAGGTTGGGTAATGGGTCTGGACTCTGGTGTGATTGAGTTGACCAAAAATTACTTTTTTCCAAATTTTTGGAATTTTATATGGAAGATTTTGATAACGACCCCCCTAGGGCTGTTTTACGCTTAAATGGTGGTACCACCATTTAAACATAAATAGAGTGATGGACTCGATCTAATGGCATTTTCTTAATATCAATATCAATATGGGTTTTGACAGGTTTTTGATATTTTTGTATCGTGGAGTGATGGACTCAAATATGGGGCTTTGAGTTTTGAGGATCTTGAATTGTTGAAAAGAGATCTTGAAAAAAAAAGGTGCTTCCGACTGCACAAGATAAATCGGTTTCATTAAATTCATCATTTTGGTTTGTGCGTTAGTGTGATGATGCAAAGATTGTTAATAAATTTGAGGAGTTAAATGATATTTTTTTTTGTTTGTGTACTTACTGATGAAGAAAAGGAGATTCTTGAATGGAAGGTTTCTTTTCTTATGAAAAATAAAAAAAAAAAAAATCCGCTTTTTCAGAGGTATCATTCTTTTTCACGTTCTCTGGTTTAGATTATGAGTCGATCAATTTGGTTTATGTTTGATCTCTAGCAGCTCAAATGGGTTACATTTATCTTTTTGTTGGTTCCGAGCCAACTCAACTTAGAAGATGAAAAAAAGATGAAAACCTCAGCCTACAAAAAAGATGAAAACCTCTATTACAAATGTGTATACTTTTTCCTTGTCTTTAAAAATCTTTATTTTACAATATTCATTTCCACTAATCTCCAATGCAGTTCTACTTAAATGGTATGAGGGAATCAGAGCTACCACATACATGTAACATTGTGGATAAGGAATCTGGTATATATTTTATGTTTTTTAAATTTCATCTGATAAATACTTTGTGGATTTCTAATTGTTAATTGAACATAGGTAGCTGCACTTATGGAGCTCCTCACTAATGAGATGTTTGAGGGGGATTCATCTGTGATATATTGCAGTCATTCATTGAGAAATATGGATATGACGCGAGAATCTGCACTACTCTATCTTGATGTTTGCTCCAGTGTTTTAATGGCAAAGGCCGTTCAATATTTCAAAGTATATACGGCGTTCTCTGAGAAAAACCCATTCTGCACCTGTGTAATTGAACAATATATTATTGACGTTTTGATTTAATTAGATGTCTCGATATTTTTCCATCTACCCCTTGATGTAATTTTCCCCCTTGATCATATTATAAAACCGAAAACGATTTGATTTAGCGCGCCGCAACGCGGGCGGGTATAAAACTAGTTAGGTAAAAAGACCAATTTACTCTTCACTTAACTGTTAAAATTAACAGAGTTAGGGGCAAAGGACGTAACGTGTAAGATTTTGAAACATTAAGTACAAAACTCATCAATTTTAAAGACAAAGGACACCGCCTGAAATTTCGTATAAAGATAAAGGACAAAACTTGTAATTTACTCAAAAAAAAAAAAAAATCTGAAGATATTTGTCCGGTAATCGAGTAACTCTTCCATGCGCGTTGAAGAGGTAACCGCTAATTGGGTTTGAGGCAATAAGTTTGGGCCCAATGATAAGGATCCACAAAAACTTTAATTTAATCTTACAAAATGTTGTAAGATATAGGGCCGGCCCTGAGAATTCATGTACCATATTCGAGCTCGAAAAACATGCCTTTAGGTCTTAACTAAATAAAAAATTGAGTAAACTGCCATTTTGGTCCCTGTGGTTTGGGCACTTTTGCCATTTTAGTCCAAATCTCAAACTTTTTACATCCGGGTCCCTGTGGTTTGCATTTTGTTGCCATTTTAGTCCAAAATTTAAAAACCTCATTTTTTGACTGTTGCAACTTCCTATTTTGTCTTTTAGTTAAGGGGCATTTTGGTCATTTTGCTTTTCATTTAACATTTTCTTAATTAACATTTTCTTCTCCAAATAAATCATCACCATCCCCAAATAAAACCTTAACTGACTCTCTCTCTTCTCTCTCTCTTCTCTCTCTAAATCGATCAGTACTGAGACCTAAATCGATCATCATCATCATCATCCCCAAATCTATCAGTTGACCCAAATCTCTCTCTCTCCTGTTTCTCTCTCTCTCTTTCTAGTGCATAAAAACCCTAAAGATCACAATGGAGCACTTAATCTGTCTGGATCGTTGAACGCTAGCAACAAGGGTGTGCACAAACCCTCCAAGAATGATAAGGGACGTACCCCCCCTTGCAAATCTGAACGTGAATGACCTGGTTCAAGCCAATCTCACCATCAATGTAAACCCCCCTCTGATCTCTGTTTTACCTCTGAAGCCACAGGTGAGTACCCCCCTGGTGAGTACACCTCTGAAGCCGCAGGTACTACAGAAAACCCTATATCCTTTAATGATGCTATTCAAGCAATTAACCAAGGTAAACCCCCCTCTGATCTCTGTTTTACCCCCTTCTAAATCGCCCTGTGTGACCAATTTGGTTCCGTCGGATGTTCCGACTCCCACAAAGGTGCTTAATTTTGATTCGGTAGAAATCATGGATGAGGAGGGTTGGGATACTGAAGATGACGACACCACCACGGCCCATGAATCGCTGATGGTGAACGACAATTCTGCTACAGTGGACTCCCAACCCATTCATCAATCTGCTGTGCAGAACTGTGCCACTGGAACATCTAACAGGCAGCATATGGTTGGAATTAATTCGGATAATCCTCTGGTAGGGGCTGGTGGTGGTGGCGGAGGTTGATGAATGGTGATATTGGGTTTGTAGTGGCCGGATGCGGCGGTGGTGGTGGTGGCTGGGATACGGTGGTGGTGGTGGCGGAGGTTGATTGAAGAGAGATATGGAAGAGATGGGGGATAGTTGAAGGAAGAAGATGAGCTGGGCAAATCAACTGGTCATGTATCTTCAAACATTATTTTAATTAATATTTAGTTATAATAATTCTAAAATGACCAAAATACCCCTGAGGGTAAGGACAAAACAGGGGGTTTTAATTTGGGGATTCTGGTCAAATTTCACTTTTGGACCAAAATGGCAACGAAATGCAAACCACAGGGACCCAGATGTAAAAAGTTTGAGATTTGGACTAAAATGGCAAAAGTGTCCAAACCACAGGGACCAAAATGGCAGTTTACTCTAAAAAATTTAAACTAGTTTTTCATACAACTTTGAACCGTTGACAAAAATATAGCATTCGATAAACAATGCAATTAACAAAATACAAAATATAGTATTCGAATGAATGACATACCGTAAAAACTAATTGTTGGAAAATTGGTGAAAATAGAATTTTTCACAAATATAGGAAAACGATTTTTTCCTATTTTGGACTAGAAATAAATATAAGAAAATGAGCGGGTTTTATATATTTATTTGTGGGTTTGTGTTCTATGTAAGGAAAGCTTCGCAACGAACTAAACCACCTCCAAAATGGAGCTAAGATGAATGAGATATCGATACTCAAAGTTGGGTCTTTGAAACATTGAATGCTGAAACAAAAGGGAAAGTTGCACCTTGTCCCACATAGGAGGAGAGATGGAACTTAAATGGGTATTTAAGTGGCAACTCTTCATCCTTATTTTTCATGGAAGCACACACTAAGTGTACTCGCAAAGGGTGCGGAGCACCCTAACTCGCACCACGCGCGCGTACATGTGGCTTGAAGGCGCGCGGTTGCGCGCATGGTGCATGGCCCTAATGTGACGTGCGCGGCGCACCAAAGTGAGCCAAAACGGCGCGACTGTGTGGCGTGCTCGTATAGGCTCATAGGTGACGTGGTACACGCGCGGAGGCGCGCATGGACATGAGCCAGTGTGGCGCATGCGCGCATGGCAGTGAGCCAAAGTGGCACACGCGCGCATGTGCGTGCAGACCTGCGCGTGCGCAGAAGCTTCCAGCATTGAATAACAGCACAGTTACAGTTCAGCTCTGAAACCGCCGAGTCAAACGGTTTTGACTGAGAATTAAATGACGAATTAATTGCATTGAAGACGTTTAATGCAATTCATTCCTCTCATTTAATTCGTTTTTTGGTTGTTTCGAATCAGAGGCTGTAGCCTCATACCCAGCTGCAGAATACACCAGAAACATAACAGCTACTTGCAACTTTCTCTCTTCAACTCTCTGATTTTCTCCAGCTTTCTTCAAGGTAGCCTTCGGGTTATAGGCCATCTCCGGCAGTACGCTGCTTCGGCTGTTGTACCCTGGGAAACAAAACGAGTACTCCTGAAAGACTGTGAATTTGTTTTAAGGGAAGCGTGTTGAACATGTGCCTCAGTCAATCTGTTTCTACTCCTTTCTTGTATTTTGGTTTATTTCAGTTGTAATTGTAGTAGTAGTTTTAGCTTTCTTATTTCTGTATTGTAATCAAAATAATAAAATTTGTTTTATTTTCATTTAATTACGCGAACGGTTCCTACAATCTTACAACAAATTTTTAAACACCGTTCGTGTAATCAAAACCATTCTGTTTAGTGATTCAAACCAGTTTTGCTTCACTCAGTTTGTGTTTAAAAACAGTTTTTTTTTTCATCTTCAAAGGAGCGACTTTGGTTTAAAACTTTTCTGGTTACATTCAGTTTTGTCCTAAAAATTGCTAAAAACTTTCTGCCTTGGTCTTCAAAGTTGGACTTAGAAGCCAATCAGTTAGTTCTAAAAATTAAATTTTCTGTTTTTGGTCTTCAAAGTTGGACTTAGAAGCTGAAACAGTAAATTTGTGGTGAAATTAAAATTTAATTGTTTAATTCTGTTTGAATTGGTTAAAACAGATTTTTGGACTAAAACTTTAAATTTTAATTTTTCAGCATGTCGACCTAAAACGTCAGTAACACGAATGTTGTGACGGGAACCTCCTGAACGCCACCACTGTGGGAGCGTCCACAGTGGCTAATCACGCTGAACGACCCGAGAAGTTCTCGGGTCTACACTTCAAAAGGTGGCAGCAGAAGATGTTCTTCTACCTGACCACCATGAACATTGTGAGGTTCTTAACGGAAACCGCTCCCCAACCTGTGGAAGGGGAGAACGACGTACAAAGACAGTGCGCGGTAGATGCGTGGAAGCATTCGGATTTCATATGTCGTGGCTATGTGTTAAACGATCTGTCGGATGCATTGTATAATGTGTACTACAATGTCAAGACTTCCAAAGATCTTTGGGATGCCTTGGACAAGAAGTACAAAACGGAGGATACTGGCACAAAGAAATTTGTGGTAGCCCGTTTTTTGGAATTCAAAATGGTTGATTCTAAAACAGTAATGAATCAAGTCCAAGAATTGCAAATTATACTACATGACATCTTTGCGGAAGGCATGACACTTAGCGAGACATTCCAAGTGGCAGCGATGATTGAGAAGTTACCTCCTGGTTGGGTGGATTTTAAGAATTACCTGTTGTGGGCTAATTTCTGAGCTCATATCCTGAGAAATATCTTGGCTTATATCTTGATTAAATAATATCTGTTTATATCCGGGGTGCAGATTCAGGGTATTAGTAATATCCTGAATGATATCCTCAGGATCACTAACGGATCACTTGCAGGTACGTGGAATGGAAGCTAGCAACGTTCACAAAGACTTGTTCTGCGGAAGACTCGGTCTAAACCGTTCAAAGAAAGACGTTGAAGCCTTATTACTCGGTCTACAACGTTCGTGATGGAATATTCGAGGCATCCCATGTTTATAGGGATATTTGTTTGTATTTCGTTACTATAAATAGGAGGAACACCAGATCGAATAGGACACAACATTTTTCACTGCAATCACACTCACTACACACCAACACTTGCTCTCTCGTAAATTGTACTTTCACACGAATTCATTGTAACACTTAGTGATCTGGTGGATATCCTGCACTGTATCCTGAAGTTCAAAGCAATAAGAAGAACAAGGCAGCTGCGATTGTCAGCTCCCGAGGTTTTATGCCGGCGATCTAGATTGATCAAGGGCTTTCCTCGTACATCTTGTGTCGTTCCCTTTATTTTTTGCTTACTATTTACTCACTGTTTGATCGCAGATACAGCTCAATATCCTGAGCCGTATCCTGAATTCTGATTTTCTAAATAACTCAATAAGCATATTTTCCATAAACATTTTAGCACACTACCTCACATTACTAATTTGATCACTAAATTGCTTCGGTAATTTTTGACCAAAACAATTTGGCGCCCACCGTGGGGCAAGTGGTGCTCTCTTTACTAAAATTTTTTGTTAAATCACTAATCGGTTTTTTATTTTCAAAACTTTTTGCTACATTGTCCACAATGGCCTCACGATCAAACATGAGTTCCTCTACCATGTCTGCTACGACTTCTGCTACTGCAGGTTCGGTGCTTCCACCACCTCCTCCAAGAATGCCAGCCTCTACACGACCTCAGGATATTATCCCTACTCGCACTGTTCAAGAATCTGCCCCTGTTTTAGCATCTAACGACGAAATTTTAACCTTGTTTGGAAGTGTGCAGGAACAAATGAGGCAGCAGCAAGAAACAAACCAAATGCTTTTAAGGGAAATACAACTCCTGAAGTCTGGCTCGAGCAGATCCGCTGAGGATATTGTCACTCCATTACAACCCAGAGCTTTGAACTTTAGTTCAGCCGTGTATACAGAGGATAACAGGGGGAATATTGTGCCCAGCCTTCCTCAGAATCATACTCCTGAAATACCCTCCTCGGTCAGGATATCGACCATAAGGAGCTCAGGATATGCTTCAGGATATGGGCAGAATCCTCCAACGAGTAACATATTGAATAATAATAATACTCATGCTACTAACAATAGTGGATCCTTGCAGGATATAGGTGTGACATCAGCACTCACTAGGGAACTTCAGAAGTTGAAGGACATGATATCAAGTGTACCCGGGGTGGTTCAGCCGATCCCGGAAGTGTCTCAAGACAGTCATAAGATATCTCGCTTTGCATATCCTATCTGTGATGCTGAGATTCCAAAGAGGTTCCAAACCCCCAACATGAAGCTTTACGACGGAACGACGGATCCTGAGGAGCATATTGCCCAGTATAGGGAGAGGATGGAGATCAACCCTATCCCTCCGGATCTCAAGGAGGCATGCTTGTGCAAGGGTTTTGGTTCAACCTTGACAGGATCAGCTTTGAAGTGGCTCTTGAATGTTCCTCCACATTCAATCACATCTTTTGCTCATTTAGTAAATTTATTTAATAGTCAGTTTTCTTGTAGTAGGAGTTTTGAAAAATTAACAAGTGATCTCTACAGGATAACACAAGGGCCTCAGGAATCCCTTAGGGATTATGTGAACAAGTTTAGCCGAGAATCACTAGACATTCCTCATCTTGATGTTGCAACAGCTGTGCAAGCTTTCAAGATGGGGTTGCAAAAGGATTCTCAATTTTACCAAGACCTTGTAATGAACCCATGCAGGAACCTGGATGAAGCTCGGAACAGGGCCCTAAGATACATTCGGTTGGAAGATGACAGAAAGATGCAAGAAAGGATGAACTCATCCAACACTTATGAGTCAACTAACAGGAAGTCGGAATCCTCATTCAAGTCGTATCGGCCTAAGCCATATGGCAGAAATGAGAACAAGAAAGTGAATGCTGTCGAAGATGAGGATCCTGAAGAGTATCCTGAGTTATCTGAATATTGCTTTTCTGTTAACATTCCTGAATTGATGTATGCCATGCAGGGTCTAGGGGACAAGGCGAGATGGCCTCGAAAGAATCAACAAAAGGCGGATTGGAAAGACAAATCAAAATGGTGTGCTTTCCATGAAGATTTCGGACATATGACCGAGGATTGCATTGCTTTGAGGAAAGAGATAAGCTATCTTCTAAGCAAGGGATATTTGAAAGATCTCTTAGGAAGGAAGAAGAATAAGGGTCAGGATACTGAGAAGGATCCTGAGCGAGCGGCCTCACCTCCCGCGGATGCCAAGATAATCAACTTCATTTCGGGGGGATCCGACATTTGTGGGACTTCGTATTCGGCAGCAAAGAGACATGCAAAAGAAGCTAAGGCCGAAAGGGGAGACAAACCTGTCAGGATGACTACACTCACAACTGACAAAGTGATCACATTTGATGCTGATAACAGGGATGCTGTCCAGGATCCTCACCATGATGCTCTGGTAATAACGTTATATGTGGCTAACCATTTTGTACGCAGGATATTGGTTGATAATGGCAGCTCCGTCAACATAATCCAACTAGAGACGCTTAAAAGAATGAATGTATCTCCAATGGATATCACTTCGAAGTCCACCGTGCTTGTTGGGTTCAGTGGAGAGGCCAGAAACACAGTGGGAGAGATAAAGTTGCCGGTGTACGTTGAAGGAGTCAACTCGATACAACGTTTCTGTGTAATGGACTCTCTATCCTGCTATAACATTATATTGGGAAGACCGTGGATTCACGATATGAAGGCCGTGCCATCAACATATCACCAATGCATCAAGATACCTACCCCTTGGGGAGTTGTTAAAGTTGATAGTGATCAGCAGGAGGCGAAAGAATGCTACTCATCCTCGATGAAATCCTCAACCAAACCTAGTGCAGCATAGCAATTAAAGACGCGGGCCCAGGATATCGTGGAGGATCCGGAGCAGGATGTGAAGAAAATTGTTCTGGACCAGGATAATCCCGATATTTCGGTGCTCGTGGGAACCAATATCCCTCAGGATATTGAAGAACAATTAATTAACTTTTTAAAATGCAGGATGTCAACGTTTGCATGGAAGCATGAGGATATGACAGGCATATCCAAAGATATTATCACTCACAAGCTTGGAATTGATAAATCATTCAAGCCAGTACAACAAAAGAGAAGGAAGTTTGCTCCTGAACGCAATACAATTATTCAAGAAGAAGTAGAAAGATTGTTGAAGTCTAAAATGATTAGAGAAGTCAAATTCCCAAGATGGCTAGCAAACGTGGTAGTGGTACAGAAGAAGAACGGAAAATGGAGAGTCTGTGTGGATTACACAGACTTGAATAAAGCTTGTCCTAAAGACCCATTTCCTCTTCCCCATATTGATGCGATGGTAGATGCCACTGCTGGGCATGAAATGCTGACTTTCATGGATGCATCCTCAGGATTTCAACAGATCCAAATGGAGCCTTCTGACCAGGAGGATACTGCCTTCATGACACCAACAGGTATTTATTGTTACACAGCTATGCCTTTTGGTTTGAAAAATGCAGGTGCAACATACCAAAGATTGGTAAACATGATGTTCAAAGACAAACTGGGGGACACCATGGAGGTGTACATTGACGATATGGTAGTAAAGTCAAAGAAAGCTCAGGATCACCTCCAGGATATTAAAGGAGCGTTTGATATCCTGGATCAGTATAATATGAAGCTGAATCCTGCTAAGTGCCATTTTGGAGTGGGGGCAGGAAAATTTCTAGGATATATGGTGACCAAAAGAGGAATAGAAGCAAGCCCGGAGCAGATCAAAGCCATCTTGGATATTAAATCACCCTCAAATATGAAAGATGTTCAACGATTAACGGGGAGAGTGGCAGCATTAAACAGATTTATCTCAAGATCCTCAGAGAAATGCAAAGATTTTTATGATATCCTGAAGAAGAACAGAAAATTCGAGTGGGGTGAGAAGCACGAAGCAGCCCTGCAGGATTTGAAACGATATCTCTCAACCGCACCTCTACTGATGAAACCCGAAAATGGTGAACCCCTATCCCTGTACCTTGCTGTATCAGGGAATACTGTAAGTGTCGTTCTTATAAAAGACCATGAAGGTCAGCAATATCCTGTTTATTATGTTAGCAAAAGTTTGTTAGATGCTGAAACTAGGTATTCTCACTTAGAAAAATTAATACTAGCATTAGTCATGGCATCAACAAAACTTAGACATTACTTTGAGACACATAGGATTCATGTTAAAACAAATTATCCTGTTAAGAATGTGCTTAGAAAACCAGAGATGTCAGGCAGAATGGCTAAGTGGTCGGTAAAGTTAAGTGCCTATGATTTAATATATGAACCTAGGAATGCCATAAAGTCCTAGGCTTTAGCTGACTTTGTGGCTGATTTTAGTAGTGACATTCAGGATGAGGTAGACCTAGAAGTTCAACAGTTAGGAGAATCCTCAGGATCCTGAACATTATATACTGATGGTGCATCTAATATAAGAGGAGTAGGATTGGGAATACTACTAAAATCGCCACAGGGGGACATATTACCCCAAGCTATTAGGTGTGAATTTCCTGCTACCAATAATGAGACAGAATATGAAGCTTTAATTGCAGGATTAGAGTTGGCTAAGAGTATGAGTATAAAAAATCTACAAGCATATGTTGACTCTTTGTTAATTACTAACCATTTTAATAGATCATATGCAGTTAAGGGTGAGAAATTGACTGAATATCTTGATATTCTCAGAAAATTAGCAGGATACTTCGATGTTTTTACACTTGAACAGGTACCAAGAGAGGATAATGCTGAAGCGGATGCCTTAGCAAATCTGGGATCATCAATCAGGATACCGGAAGGGATCCAAATACCAATAATACATGTCTTATATCCTGCAACTAATCCTCAGGGTAAAGAAGTAGCGGATATTCGGGATCCTGGAATGGAATATCCTGAACAGGATCCTAAATCCTGGACAACTCCAATTCTGAAATATCTTAAAGATGGACACATCCCCGAAAATGAAAATCCTAAGGCATTTAGGATGAAGGTATCACGGTTCACTATTATAAATAATATTCTATACAAGAAATCTCTTGCAGGACCATATTTAAGATGCTTAGAGGATCATGAAGCCAAAGAAGTACTTCAGGATATACATGAAGGGGACTGCGGTAATCACACTGGGGGCAGATCATTATTCTCGAAAGTATTAAGGACAGGATACTTTTGGCCAACAATGAGGAAAGATGCTGCAGAATATGCTCGAAGATGTGATGCATGTCAAAGGCATAGTAACATACTACATCAACCAGCTGAACCACTATGTCCTGTAGTTTCCCCTTGGCCATTCATGAAGTGGGGGATGGATATAGTAGGGAAATTACCAAAGGCTCCGGGAGGAAAAGTATTTATGTTAGCAATGACGGATTATTTCTCTAAGTGGGTCGAGGCTGAAGCATTCGTTCAAGTAAGAGACCAAGAAGTAGTATCCTTCATAAAGAGGAATATCCTGACTAGGTTTGGAGTACCAGTTGAGATCATTTGTGATAATGGGTCCCAGTTTATAAGCAAAAGGACTACTGACTTTTGCAAGAGTTGGGGAATCAAAATAATCACATCTACTCCGGTACATCCTCAAGCGAATGGACAAGCCGAATCCTCGAACAAGATAGTAGTCAATAACTTAAAAAAGAGACTTGGAGCCAAAAAAGGAAGATGGGCGGAGGAGTTACCCTTTGTTTTGTGGGCTGACAGGACAACGGTGAAGAATGCAACTGGCCAAACCCCGTTTTCCTTGGTATTTGGAGCAGAGGCAATGATTCCAACAGAAATGACGATACCTACTGCAAGATCTATGTTACAGGATCCTGAACAGAATCCTGAAGTCTTATGTCAGGATTTGGATACTATAGATGAAAAAAGAGAGGCAGCAAGGCTGAGGATAGCAGCATATCAACAAAGAATATCCAGAGCATATAATAAGAACATAAGGACTAGAAGATTTCGAGTTGGTGATTGGGTGCTGAGAAAAGCTTTTCAAAATACCACTAATCCTGCCGATGGCAAGCTAGCTCCAAAATGGGAAGGACCTTATGAAATCGAGTCAGAAGCAGGGAAAGGAGCATATCGACTCAGGAATGTGGAAGGGGATATGCTACCAAGATCCTGGAATGCAATACATTTGAAGCTCTATTTCAAGTAAGAGTAGAATTTATTTTCTATCTCGGAATGGTATGTGTTCTATCTCTTTAAAATATATTTGTTTATTATCTTAAACCCAATACTGACTTAAGCATCGGAGGGGTGTTAGCCAAGCTAACACCCACCTTAGTTTAGAACTGTTTTGCAGGATATGTTTCAGGATATAGCTCCAGGATATATACTCAGGATAAGTCGAAAGATTAGAGGATTGGCCCCCTCTCTCACGTTTAAGGGATCCTGATCCCTTCACAGGTTTAAAGGTATTCACCTTTCTCACGAATTGGGTTTAAACACCCCGCCTGGAGCGCAAGTTATCCAGGGATAGTTCAAGGTGGCGGGACCAGTTCATGTAAAAGTGGCTGACAATTTCGTTACTGTTGGCTATACCCTGGATCCTTAAGGTATATGAGGATTGATCACCCTCTCTCACGAAAGAGTATTTTCATACTCTCAAAGGTTTAAAGGTTTTCACCTTTCTAAGATTTGGAGTTTATACACTCTCGCCTGTAGCGCATGAAACTCAGGGTTTATCCCCAGGATATCAGGGATTATCCCCAGGATATCAGGGTTTATCCCCAGTATGCTAAGGATTCATTTCAGGATATCAAGGGTTTTGCCCTGGGATATTTGGAATTTATTCAAGTCAAAATATGAATACATTTGTGTTTCTGTGTCAAGCACAGGGGACATACGTTACACTATTCAAAGGATGGATCCAAGTTTATAAGTATGCACTGGGGACAAACTTATAATGGAGGATTGAAATTGATTCTCTAAGAATCTCTGGTATGATCTTTCCTTTTTATTTGAACAATTTATAGGTTGTATTTTAATATCCTTATCAAGATATCTTTCAGGATATCTCCCAGGATATGTTTATAGTATATTCTCAAAAATGTTCAAACAAAACAATTTTCACAAGTGAAATTTATATATCAACAATAACAATAATAAAGTCAAAAGAGGAGTTATATTATTAACATACCAAAAGTTGTGCTCTTAGTTTCACCTCAAAACAAGGCCCATCCACTAAGAGCACTAGTAGTTTTTAACCATATTTACCCAACAGTTGGAGGCTTCATCTCAAACCGAGATCCATCCACCCCCCAACTGTTGTATTGTTCAAAAAAGCATGCAGGAAATGTAAATTGTTCAGGTGCAGAAAAGTAAATTGTTTAGGGGTTACAAACCAACATTCAAATTTAAAAAAGGTGGGCTCTGGCCTTGGCACGTATATCCGTCATCGCCCACCTAAATGCCCTCACACAGCGGCATCTTCTCCAACCTTCTCAGACTTCCCAGCACCAGCATCCTGAGCAGCGTCCTCACCAGCATCCATCCCAGCATCAGCTCCAGCATCCTTCTTGTCTCCAGCCTGGACCACCACCTCTGCTGACTTAGAAGACTCACCTGCTTCAGCAGGAAGCGGCACAGCCTTGCCTCCGAGCTCCTTTAACTTGGCCACCCAGGATTCAACTGGCCAAGATGGACAAACAAGGCCCGTCTCCTTGGCCTCATAGGCCATCTTGATGCGTGCTTGTAGCAGGGAGACGATAGCAGAAGCCTTGATTCCCTCCCGGAAAGAAACCATAGCCTGCTCGTGATCCATTTGGGCGGTGGCAAGTTTGAGCTCGGCATCTTGGGTGACCTTCTTCAGCATGCCCTCATAGTGCCGAGTCTTTGCTTCAGCAATGGCACCTTGGTCGGCAACGGTGCTTTCGAGCTGCTTAATCCTAGCTTCATGGAGTGCAACAGTACCACAGGCATCATTATATAAGTGGAGCAAATGCTGGAGGCCCTGCACATCAATTACAGGTATAAAGTTAGAATATATGCTGACTAAGACGTCCTACCAGGATATCCTGTTAGGATATACGTGCAGGATATATGTGCAGGATATACATGAAGGATATGCGGCAGGATATTACCTTGTTGAGGAAGGATGTCATTGGCTCTAAGGAGTCGGAGAAGCTGAGTTCATCATAGGAGAACCCTTCTGAGCCTGGAGTGCTGACCTCAAGGCCCTTTCTCTTTTTCGCTACGGAAGCACGGGTTCTTGGATTGGCCTTGGGAGCCGGGAGTGGCTTGGAGCTGGTGGTAGCAGGAGTCTCCTTCTTGACTGTGGCTGGAGTTGGATAGCTATCGAGTTCATCAAGGTCTAGAAGGACTGGGACTTTGCTGGAATCTGCACACAGGGAGTAAATTCTAAATCCCTCCTATAAATAACAGCTAAGAAGCATATGTGTGCAGGATATCCTGCAGGATCCTTACCAGACATGTTGGCACTTGAAAGAGGACTTGGAGTTGGTGGAGAAGGATTGAAACTTCTTTCTGCTTCTGGGAGAAGTCTAATAGCGTCTATTCTTCCTTGGGAATTGGCAAGAGGAGGAGCAATCTTCCTGAAATCAGCTGCACAATAAAGAAGAAAAGTTAGTTCAGGATATGGAACAGGATAAGTAACAGGATCATTCTTAAACCCTAAATCCTACCCTTTCTCAACCATTGTACCGGATATTCCGTCCCACCAGGGATTGAGTCCCTTTTTACAAAGAAAAACTTGGATTGCCAACCATCCTCGTTCCTGGTGGCACGAAGTATCAATGGGTCACCGGAAGTAGAATAAAACAGAAATCTGCATGATCCGTGGCATCTAAGTTTGTAAGCCAGGGGGAGATCATGGATGGAAAGATCAGGAATGTGGTTTCTCTTGATCTGGTCAAGAACAGTTAAGACACGCCAGAGCATTGGCATTGTTTGGCTAAAAGAGATTTTTGTGATCCTAAAGAACTCGGTGACGAAATCCGGAAAGGGGAATCGAAGCCCTAGGGTAAAAGGGAAAGCACTAAAGCAAATCCACTCGTTGGAGACCATATCTGACCGGATTTCACGGTCAAACGGTCTGAATATGGTTTCTTCCGGGAAGATACCGGAAGATTTTAAGGCTGACAGGTGGGCACTATCAAAGGTACATGCTTCCTTCTCCGGTTCTTGGAGAAGGTTTTGCTGGTGGAATGTAGGGGCCGAGTCACCTGAACTGGATCTTGTTTGGCGTGGCATTTGATCGCCTGAATTTTCCGCCGGAGAGAAAGATGAAGATAAGTATGAAAGATAGAGAGAAAATGTACCTTTTTCCTTGATGATTATGATTAAAAAAGGGAAGAGGATGAGAAGATATAGGGCATGATGAGTAGATATAGGCTGGGTAGTTGCAAACGGTCACATCACAGGTCTTATCTCTTAATTGCCTCGGTTTGCGTAAAAAATGTAACCGTTAGTAATGAGGATACTAAACGGTAACATTTTTGGGGACAATTGTTGTGGGCTAATTTCTGAGCTCATATCTTGAGAAATATCTTGGCTTATATCTTGATTAAATAATATCTGTTTATATCCGGGGTGCAGATTCAGGGTATTAGTAATATCCTGAATGATATCCTCAGGATCACTAACGGATCACTTGCAGGTACGTGGAATGGAAGCTAGCAACGTTCACAAAGACTTGTTCTGCGGAAGACTCGGTCTAAACCGTTCAAAGAAAGACGTTGAAGCCTTATTACTCGGTCTACAACGTTCGTGATGGAATATTCGAGGCATCCCATGTTTATAGGGATATTTGTTTGTATTTCGTTACTATAAATAGGAGGAACACCAGATCGAATAGGACACAACATTTTTCACTGCAATCACACTCACTACACACCAACACTTGCTCTCTCGTAAATTGTACTTTCACACGAATTCATTGTAACACTTAGTGATCTGGTGGATATCCTGCACTGTATCCTGAAGTTCAAAGCAATAAGAAGAACAAGGCAGCTGCGATTGTCAGCTCCCGAGGTTTTATGCCGGCGATCTAGATTGATCAAGGGCTTTCCTCGTACATCTTGTGTCGTTCCCTTTATTTTTTGCTTATTATTTACTCACTGTTTGATCGCAGATACAGCTCAATATCCTGAGCCGTATCCTGAATTCTGATTTTCTAAATAACTCAATAAGCATATTTTCCATAAACATTTTAGCACACTACCTCACATTACTAATTTGATCACTAAATTGCTTCGGTAATTTTTGACCAAAACATTACCTTAAACACAAACGAAAGGAGATGACTATAGAAGATCTTATTGTTCGTCTTTGGATTGAAGAGGACAATAGAATTGCCCAAAAAGGCAGCCTTGTGCAGCCTAGTGCTAGTGCAAACATGGTTGAGCATGGGCAATCCTCTAAAGGCAATAAGGGTAAAGGGAAAAAGGACAAAGAGAAAGCAAAGGCTAGCAAACTTGGACCAAAGAAAGGGGTTGTGAAAAAGAAACCTCAAGCGTTCCAAGGAACTTGTTACAATTGTGACGAGCCGGGGCATCGGGCTAACCAATGCAAGAAACCAAAGCGTGAGCATGCACACATGGTAGATGAAGACGGAATGCCTTTGGTGGCAATGATTTCTGACAAAAGCGCAATGATGGATGAGGTCAATACGCTGACCAACACTCCAAAAGGTTGGTGGTTGATACGGGAGCGACCCGTCATGTTTGTGCAGACAAAAGCCTCTTTACCACCTTCAAGGCGCTTTCTAGAGAAGAGAAGCTGTATATGGGAAATGCAGCCACCGCCGACATCATGGGTGAAGGAACAGTGATCTTGAAGTGGACTTCGGAGAAGGAGCTCACTCTAAGCAACGTGTTGTATGTCCCGGACTTTCGCAAGAATCTAGTCTCGGGTTGGTTGCTGAATAAGTTTGGATTTCATTTAGTTTTTGAAAGTGACAACTTTGTTCTTACTAAACGAGGAATGTATGTTGGTAAGGGCTACGCCCAAAACGGCATGTTCAGATTGAATGTAATGGCTGTCAAAAAGATGAATAAAATTGCTACTACTTCTACTTATATGCTTGAGTTTTCTGAATCGAATAAATGGCATGGTAGATTAGGTCACGTAAATTTTAATTCAATACGCCGTTTAATCAATTTAAAATGTATACCAACATTCCATATTGATTCACATTCGAAATGTGAAACATGCGTAGAATCCAAACTTACAAGATTATCATCAAAATCTGTTGAATGAATAACCGAACCCCTTGATTTAATTCACACCGATATATGTGATTTAAAAGCGGTACCCACAAGAGGTGGAAATAAGTACTTCATCACGTTTATTGATGATTGTACTAAATATTGCTATGTATATTTACTTAAAAGTAAAGACGAAGCAATAAGTAAATTTATCTTGTATAAAAATGAAGTTGAGAATCAACTTCAAAAGAAGATAAAAGCTTTGCGAAGCGATGGAGGAGGCGAATATGTTGCACCTTTTGCTTATTTATGCGCAAAAAGTGGCATTGTACATGCGTGTACACCTCCTTATTCTCCACAATCAAATGGTGTGGCGGAATGAAAGAACCGAACATTGAAAGAAATGATGAACGCCATGTTGATAAGTTCTGGGCGAGCCATGACATGTGGGGGGAAGCCATTCTCTCGGCTAACTATCTTTTGAACAAGATACCGCTCAAAAAGAGAGACGAAACTCCATATGAGTTATGGAAAAGGAGAAAACCTTCGTACAAATACTTGAAAGTGTGGGGGTGCCTAGCAAAGGTGACTATGCCACCTCCTAAGGCTCTTAGGATAGGACCCAAAACTGTTGATTGCATATTCATTGGGTATGCGCATCAAAGTAGTGCACATCGCTTTCTTGTACATGAGTCCAAGAATCCCGATGTACACGAACACACTATCATGGAGGTGAATCCTAACGTTGTTTCGTATTTTGAGAATGTGTTTCCTTTGAGAGGACAAACACATGCAACGTCATCAACACCCAATTTTGAAGTAGGTGAAAGATCATCTACACCAGTTGATGAGGTAGTTCATGAGAAGACACATGAACGACCTGAGGTTGATGAGGGTGATCGTAGGCGAAGCAAAAGGCCAAGGGTTGAAAAATCCTTCGGTCCTGACTTCGTTAGCTATATGGTTGAGGGCGAGCCCAATGCATATCGCGAAGCGGTTTCCTCTTCGGAAGGACCTCAATGGAAAAAAACAATAAAGAATGAAATAGATTCAATATTGCAAAATCATACTTGGGAGTTAGTAGATCTTCCACCTGGTTGCAAAGCACTTGGATATCGTTGGATATTCAAAAAGAAGATGAAAACTGATGGAAGTATTGATAAATACAAGGCTAGGTTGGTGATTAAGGGATTTAGACAAAAAGAAGGTCTAGATTACTTTGATACCTACTCGCCTGTGACATGCATAACCTGGATTAGATTGGTTCTTGCTATAGCGGCTTTAAGAAATTTGGAAGTTCACCAAATGGATGTTAAAACCGCATTTCTAAATGGAGATTTAGAAGAAGAGATTTACATGGAGCAACCTGAATGTTTCTCCGCCCCAGGTCAAGAGGGTAAAGTGTGTAAACTCGTCAAGTCTTTGTATGGCTTGAAGCAAGCACCAAAACAATGGAACCAAAAGTTTGATCATGTCATGATTGACAATGGTTTCAAAATAAATGAGTGCGACAAATGTGTTTATTTTCAAAGACACAAATGAAGGTTATGTAATCTTATGTCTTTACGTAGACGATATGCTTATCATTGGGAGTAATGATAAAATTATCAAGGCTACTAAAAACATGTTGAAAGCGAGATTTGATATGAAAGACATGGGTTTAGCGGATGTGATTCTTGGAGTAAAGATCATAAGAACCTAAGATGGTCTTGTGTTGAGTTAATCTCACTATGTAGATAAAATTCTTGAAAAAATCAACTCGGGAGATACGAGTGTAGCTCGAACTCCAGTTGATACATCCCAACATCTCAAGAAAAATAAAGGAGAGGGCGTCGCTCAGTTAGAGTACTCAAGAATTATTGGCAGTCTAATGTATCTAATGACTTGTACTAGACCCGACTTGGCTTACGCGGTGAGTAGGCTAAGTAGATACACCAGTAATCCATGCGTGGATCATTGGAAAGCTATCACGAGGGTGCTTAGATACATCAGATACACGAGAGATTATGGACTGCATTATAACCGACAACCAGCAGTGATCGAATGATACACTGATGCAAACTGGATATCGGATAATAAGGATTCCAAATCAACAAGTGGTTACGTGTTTACACTTGGAGGAGCGGCTATTGCTTGGAAGTCTTCTAAGCAAACTGTCATAGCCAGATCCATAATGGAATCCAAATTTATCGCCTTGGATAAGTCAGGAGAGGAGGCGGAATGGCTACGTCAATTCGTGGAATATATTCCAAGATGGCCAAAGCCTTTGCCAGCCATATGTATACATTGTGATAGCCAATCAGCGATTGGTAGAGCTCAAAGCTTAATGTACAATGGCAGATCAAGGCATATGCGACGTAGACATAACACGGTACGACAACTACTCTCAATGGGTGTTATCACAATTGATTATGTGAGATCAAAGGATAACATTGCGGGCCCGTTTACAAAAGGCTTAAGCAGAGAGTTAGTTGAAACATCGTCAAGAGGAATGGGACTAAAGCCCGTGGTAAATGGGAATATGAGGGAAACCTAACTTAGTTGACTGGAGATCCCAAGATCTAAGTTCAATAGGAAAACTTAATCATATTACCAAAGCGGAGTCACTGTGGGGGAGTACCCCAAACCAAATAAAAGGGAGTTATACACTTCCTAGTCCATTCCAATCAGTGACATTGAAGTGAGGCTAAGCATATTAAGGTTAACGATTTCGGGAAATCAAATAACCATGATGCTTTTAATGATTCATGGGAATCACCTATGTGAGAGAGAAGTAGGGTTGCTTCGAATGGCTTTGTGGGGTGCGCAAGCCTAGAGCTCTCGCAGAACCAGGCAAGTGTTCCAGGACCATAATAGGACATGACAATGAGGGGTTGGCCAAACCAGGGAGAGTATTGTGTGAAGTGTATTGTCGTTTACATAAATGGGGGTATGTTCAAAGACATCGCGTCAACAAACCACTAGTAAGCAAAGTATGCTTCACAAAAGAAGGTTCAAAGGTAACAACCTACCTATCTTGCAATACTCAACTGTCGAAGTTTATTGTTGAAAAGTGCAAGGAAAAGATCGATTTCCATACATGTGGGGGATTGTTGGAAATTTGATGAAAATAGCATTTTTCATGTAGGGGTTTTGGAAATTGGTGAAAATAGCATTTTTAAAAAATATAGGAAAACGATTTTTTCCTATTTTGGACTAGAAATAAATATAAGAAAATTAGCAGGTTTTATATATTTATTTGTGGGTTTGTGTTCTATGTTGGAAAAGCTTCGCAACGAACTAAACCACTTCCAAAACGGAGCTAAGATGAATGAGATATCGATCCTCAAAGTTGGGTCTTTGAAACATTGAATGCTGAAACAAAGGGAAAGTTGCACATTGTCCCACATAGGAGGAGAGATGGAACTTAGATGGGTATTTAAGTGGGAACTCTCCATCCTTATTGTTTCATGGAAGCACACACTATGTGTACTCGCAAAGGGTGCGGAGCACCCTAACTCGCACACACGCGCGTGGCGTGGGCGATGAGGCACAATGTGGCGCTTTGATGGCGCACTTTGCACTTCGCATCGCCGCGAGCCGCTTGAGAGCCGCCTTTGTATTTTTGACCATTTGCGTGTGGTGGATCACAGGGGCTGCAAGGACCAAGTGCCGTGCAGGTTCGAGGCGGATGACGTGGCAGTCCGCACGCGCGTACATGTGGCTTGAAGGCGCGCGGTTGCGCGCATGGTGCATGGCCCTGATGTGACGTGCGCGGCGCACCAAAGTGAGCCAAAACGGCGCGACTGTGTGGCGTGCTCGTATAGGCTCACAGGTGACGTGGCACACGCGCGGAGGCGCGCATGGACATGAGCCAGTGTGGCGCATGCGCGCATGGAAGTGAGCCAAAATGGCGCGCGCGCGCATGTGCGTGCAGACCTACGCCCGCGCGCGCAGAAGCTTTCAGCATTGAATAACAGTACAGTTACAGTTCAGCTCTGAAACCGCCAAGTCAAACGGTTTTGACTGAGAATTAAATGACGAATTAGTTGCATTGAAGACATTTAATTCAATTCATTCCTCTCATTTAATTCGTTTTTGGTTGTTTCGAATCAGAGGCTGTATAAATACAGCCTCATACCCAGCTGCAGAATACACCAGAAACACAACAGCTACTTGCAACTTTCTCTCTTCAACTCTCTGATTTTCTCCAGCTTTCTTCAAGGTAGCCTTCGGGTTGTAGGCCATCTCCGGCAGTACGCTGCTTCCGCTGTTGTACCCTGGGAAAGAAAACGAGTACTCCTGGGAGACTCGGAATTTGTTTTAAGGGAATCGTGTTGAACACGTGCCTCAGTCAATCTGTTTCTACTCCTTTCTTGTATTTTGGTTTATTTAAGTTGTAATTGTACTAGTAGTTTTAGCTTTCTTATTTATGTATTGTAATCAAAATAATAAAATTTGTTTTATTTTCATTTAATTACGCGAACGGTTCCTACACTAATAAGTTAATAGCTAACCAATGATTCGTGAAGCTCTCCTTGCATTCTTGATAGCAAATTGGTGAATCAACTCTTCACAGTTTATATCATCTAAGACTTCGCTCTTTATAGCAATCATCGCCAACCCACTAAGTCTTTCTTGCGACATTGAATATCGTAGGTAAGATTTCAATAACTTCAACTTCGAAAAACTTCTTTCTGCAGATGCCACAGTGACTGGAATAGTCAACAATATTCTATATGCAATGCATGATTATGGGGAATAACCGTCTTCTTTCATATACTCCAAAACATCTACAAGACTGCTAAATTTATTGGTTAGTGAGTCACGAAATATATTAAGCTTTGTATAAAGTGCCTTGCCATCAATATCCGATTTTTCTTTAAACTTGAGTGCATTTTCAAGACGATGACAAGACGACTTAAGCTCTTCATCTTTAATAATCCTCAACGTACGTGGAAACAAAAAACCAAATAAACCCTCGTACCATTTAAATTGTTCAAATCTTTTCTCTAAAGAAGCAATAGCTTGATCCACAATATATAAGAAAAAGTTTATTCTGAAATTCTCTTCTACTGTAAATGCAACTTCTTCGCTACTAGAAGTCTCATCTTTTCTTTTTTTCCTTTTAATCTTACGTTTTTCTTTAAATATGGGATCAATTTCCATTTCACTAGCAATCTCCGTAGCTTCTTCAATCGCTTTAGGAAAACCTGTTTCTCTATAATCCTTAAAGTACTCAATCAAATTGTTTATTTCTTGAATAGCAATTTCAAGATGCATATCCTTTGCTTGTAATTTTTTGCTCACAATATTCACCCGGTTTAACACTTCATACCAAATGACAATTGATACCAAAAAATCAAATCCACTAAGTTGATTTTTTGCTAAAGCTAATGCTTCCTCTGCAATTGCAGCATCACTATCTGTCTCTCCAACTTCAAGCAAAGCTTCCCGCACATCATCAAGTTGCAATTTAATTGCCTTAACACTCTCAAAACGACTTTCCCAACGAGTTTGAGACAATGACTTTAGACTCCAGTTTTTCACATTATCTTTCAAAATTTGCCAACAATTGTTAGAATTTGCAAAAATAGTATAAATCCGTTGGACGTGTCCAAAAAAACTCTTTCCTTTAACACAACTATAAGCCATGTCACATAATGTAAGGTTAAGTGAATGGTTACCACAAGGAGTGTAAAATGCTCTTGGATTTTCTTTTAAAAATCTCGTTTAGACTCCTTGATGTGAACCTTTCATATTTGCCCCATTGTCATATCCTTGGCCACGCATGTCATCAATTTCAAGACCAAGATTTTGTAACTCCGCATAATTACATCAAATAGTCCCTTCCCAGTGGTATCATTAGCATTCAAAAACCCCAAAAATGACTCGTCAACAATATCAAAATTAGATGAGAACTTTACATACCTCACTATTATAGTCATCTTTTCTTTGTGACTAGAATCGGGGGTACAATCCAGTATGATTGAGTAGTACTTTGCTTCTTTTATGTTCTTAATGAGTTCTTTTTTAATTTCATCAGCAAGCATAACTATTATCTCATTTTGGATCTTGTGTCCAAGATAATGCACATGAATATTGTCACTACTGATCCGCCGAACATGCTCTTTGATAACCGGATCAAACTCTTCCAACATCTCAACTAGACCCAAGAAATTTCCATTACCTGTTAAATACAATCAACAAAAAATTAAGTGAACTCGGTTATAAAAATTAAGTAAGAATAAATGGAACTAAAACAAAACAATTTCAATTACCTTTTTCATACAACTTTTCCTTATTTCCACGAAATGCTAAATTATGCTTAGCAAGAAACTTGATTAGTGCAATGATTCTAAAAAGGACTTGTTTCCAATAATCCGCTTCCTTCTTGAATTGCTCATATTGAAATTTATCAATTGTGTCGTCCAATTTCAATCTTTTACGCAAATCAAACCACTTTTTCATATTTATGAGATGATCTAAAGAAACTTCATGTTCTCTCACTCTACCGGTAGCATGGTGCCAATCATCAAAACCTACACCTCCCAATCTACCTTTTGGCGCCCCATTTCTAAACACTTTGCAACAAAAACAAAACATCTTATCTAGATCGTTCGAATTCATTTATCCAGTTAACGCCTAAATAATGTTCGACAACAACATAAATGAACTGAAATCGACATAAGTTAACTGAATAAATGAATTCGACATATATAACTGAAATCGTAAATCAATCCTAAATCATAAGTTAAGTGAATAAGTGATTTCGACATAAGTTAACTAAATTCGACATAATAACTGAAATCGTAAATCAATCCTAGATCATAAGTGATAAGTAAACTGAATTCGACAATTGATTTTTAGTTGTTTACCTGTGAACTGATCTGACTCAGACACTCGGTGATCGAACGAAGGCTGTGCGTACTGCTGACCTGCTGTGACTGAAATCGAAGGCCTGTTGGCTGTGTGATGATGAATGATGATCGAATCGAAGGCCTGCAAGTGATTTTTAGTTGCAGAATGTGATGATGAATGACGATTGGCTGTGCAACTGCGACGTTTCCGTTCCTCAGTTCCTTCGACGTTTCTGTTCCTGATTGCCGCCCAGACTTCTTTTTTTTTTAAATTAGTTTTTAGAAAATATTTGGGTATTAGGCTCACTAACCTAATGGGCTAAATAGTTTAAACAATATGATTTTTTTTAAGTGGGCCTATGTTAATATTTTTTTGGTTATACCATATTAAAAAATTTTTTTACATATATAATATCGGATTTTTTTTTAAAAAAATTATGTGCCCTACGAAATCACGGGCCCTGTTCGGTTTTCCTCCCCGCCCTCCTTTATGGCCGGCTCTGGTAAGATAAAAAATAAAAAGTATAATACAAAATTTAAAAATCTTTCTGTGATGTTTAAATTTATGTTAATATATTTAATATTTTGAATTAGTATTTTTCATAATAATCTAACCTTCTAAAGTATTTTATGTTTCTCCAAGGTATTTATAAAGACATTTTATTTTATAGTATTTTGAAAATCATTTATTTTTCTATGATAAATTTTGTTATTTCTTGTAGGCAAGGAATAATTATTTAAAAAATAAGTAAAAAAAGTTAATGTCCATAATATTAATGCTTAATATTTAAGAATAAAATTAATAGTTCCTTGATACATTTTTGTTATTTCTTGTAGGCAATAAATAATCATTTAAAAAATAAGTAAAAATGTTAATGTTCTTATTATTAATGCTTAATATTTAAGAACAAAATTAATAATTCCTAAATCTATATATAACATTGTTTGTAACTATTGAAATGAATACTATACTGACTTGAGCGTCAGACAACGATGGAATATTAGAATGGAAGGCACTAGGTTAATTACCAGAAATATGAAATGTCAGTATTACCTTTATATCGTACTTTACTAAAATTTAAAAATCAAATTTAAGATAATGCAAGTCGGTTCAAAGGTTTGAACCGGTAGAAATAGATCTATCGCTACTACACACCGGGCCTGTGTCCAGTATTAGGTTTTACCGACCAGTTCATACCAGTATTTCAAACATTGTTTGTAACTATTGAAATCAAGGTTCAAAACCCAAGTTCTAAGCATATAACATGTTAGTCATGAATTGTGCGTGGTAATATAACCAGGTGCCAGGATGTAACCGGGGTACCCTGAGTTCAAAGGGGTAGAATATTCGAGTCCATGACAAATTGATGTGTGGGTGGTAAAAGTGTTCACAATTCGGTTTTGACGGTTTTTAGAATAAACTATGAGAATACTGTTACTAACAGTTTCAAAAACCAAAAACCGAATCGTTGAATTTTAAAACTGAACTACTACTAACGGTTTGGTTTTCACGATTTAAGCATAATATCATCAATATTAATAAAAATATAAATAAATTTGAAAATTAATCATTATTTTCTAAAGAGTAAACTGCCAAAATAGTCTCCGAGGTTTGGTCACTTTTGTTAGTTTAGTCCTTCAAAACTAAAACCTTTTGAATCTGGGTCCCTGTGGTTTTAATTTTGTTGTCATTTTCATCCAAAAACAAAATCTGGTCAAATTTTCCAGTTAGGCTGGAAGGTATGGTGTGGGGAGGATGGGTCGCCATGTCACCGCCACATAAGCGGGTGTGAGGATGGGCCTAAAGGGGATGGACCTAGGGGGTGGGGGATGAACCCCTTAATATATATGTATGTGTGTATGTATAGGCTTGTGTGAGTGGGTGAGGCCCGGCTTGGGAGTCGAGCAGGGGACGGCGGCGACGGAGCAAGGGGTGGAACTTTTGGGGCGGCGACGGGAGGACGGCCATGAGGACGTCCCCCATACCCTTTAGTCTTAACATCTAGTTTTTGTTGTCCCTTTCCTCTTTTTCAATAAAGGGCAAAATGGTCAGATTTTTTTAATTTGTTGAAATAAAACGTTAAAAGACCATTTTGCCATTCATTAAAAGGAAGTAAAAAGACAAAGAAAAACTGGATGTTAATCTGATCAGATTTTGATTTTGGATGAAAATGACAACAAAACTGAAACCACACAGATACAAAAAAGTTTTAATTTTAGACTAAAAACTTAGGGAGCATTTTGACACTTTAATCTTTCTAAATATTCTCGTCAGTCTTTAATTAAAGTCGACGAATGTTAAAAGTCAAAGTCGGAAGTTGTTGCGTGTTGGGGATGTAATTTTCTTGTGAGAAACATAAGAGCAGATCAAAACAAGATCAAGTCAACGGCTAAAATTCATAGCATTGGAGTATTTGGTTGCTGTTTCGATCAACTATTTTGAGGTAATATTTTTAACTCGAATCGTTAAATTAATGAAGTAGTGATGGTTTATATGTGGTGGTTTTCTTGATTAAAAGTGGTATGATGTTTGAAAGCTTGTTATTATTTAGGTCGGATAGTGATTTTAGTGTTAGATCGGTTGGTAAAACGTTTGAAAGCTTGTTTTCTTGATTAATTAAGTTGTAAGGTGTGATTACCAGCTTATTACTATACCCTACAAAAAGACACCACAAAACATTACGCCGGTTCAGAATAAATAAATTGGATTCCATATCACCGTTAACCGACGCTATTGCCGTGATACCGAATCACCAAATTACAAACCGTCATACATCCAAAAAGATACCCCTCCATCTACGTCACACCATGTAGATGGTTTTGGTTTTACTGTGTTGCCGTGTTGATCTTGAGGATGATATTCAGAAAGAGAGAAGACAAGGAATCTATGGTTTTGTTATATTTATCGTCAGAGTACGAGTACGGGGTGTGGATAGGCTTGGATTGGGGCATTGCTCGACACGTGCCGAGTGTGAGATCCATAAGATAATACTCAAAAACTAGGGGTGTGGCGTGGCTTATCTTGGCGTGGCCAACCATGTGGACCTTTTTTTGTTTATACTATTTAAAATTTCACCCAGCCAACCAAAGCCAGCCATGTCACTCAGCCTCCCGTCCCACGCCAAAGGGACAACGCTATGCCCAACGGCAACCCAGGGTGAAACACCCGGCGTTAAAGTGCCCCAACGCCTAAATCTAACTCCCATACCCACTGGTCTTATAAGTTATGAAGTATATTGAACCATACACTTACTAGGTTTACAATCATCATACTAAAAATATAGTTTTCCATTTAGTTATATACATGATACATCTTAATCTTATTTCCTAAACCATATCTTGCTCCATGTTCTCTATTTCAAACTATCAAGTTTATTATTGGTACGGCAAAAAATATTATGATATTAAGCTCTCTAAAAAAGTTTAAATATTCAAATTAAAAAATGTATTTAAAATACTGACTTGCTACATAATAAAATGAAAAACATAAAATAGTATTTTTATACATAAAATAGTATTTTTATACAGAAAATTATATGTTATTGTATGAAATTTTAAAGTTTAAAAAGTAAACAAATCATTTTCATTTTTTCCCAAGTATATGCATTCCATCTTAATATTTATCAAGATAAGAGTTAATAGGCTTTGTATTTTAATTATACTCTAGAAGTTGATTTTTTACTATTGTGTATGGATGCCACAAAGCCATGGGTTTTTCATATAGATTTTAAACCTAGAAAGTAATAGCTTTAGTTGTATTTTTGTGTATTTTAGAAGCTAAACTTTACTTTTGTCTATGTATATAATTATTGTACTATTTTGCATTATATGGATTCGCGCAGCAACGCGCGCGGGATGAATCACTAGTTAAATTACATATAATAAATAAAATACACTCTTATGGGTTAAAAGCGTGATCCGTTGTTTCTTTGCAGTCATCTTCCAAGAAAAGATTTGATTAAGTTGTAGAACCCGTAAAGCATAACTCCAATGGCGGCGTCTTCTTCAGCATCATTTGTTAAGGAGAGTTTTCAGTATGATGTGTTTTTAAGTTTTAGTGGAGAAGACACGCGTAAGAACTTTGTGGATCACCTTTATACTGCTCTTGAGCAACATGGTATTCACACTTTCAAGGACGACGAGAGACTCAAACAAGGAAAAAACATCAATGATCAGCTTTTAAAATCTATTGAACAGTCGAAGTTGTTCATCATAGTTTTCTCAAAGAAATACGCATCTTCGTCTTGGTGCTTAAACGAACTTGTAAAGATTATGGAGTGCCAAAAGTCAAACAACCAGATTGCTTACCCTGTTTTCTACGATGTGGATCCCTCTGAAGTTCGCAAACAACGTGGGCCAGTTAGAGAAGCCCTTGCCAAACATACCAATATAGAGATCGAGAAATGGACAGAAGCTCTAAAAGAAGCAGCCAATCTGTCCGGTTGGGATTTAAGGAACACTGCTGATGGGTAATTTCTTTCATTATTTATCTGGAAATATTCATTCTTTTTTAGTTTCTTTCTTATTTTGAGGAAAGCTCAAGCATTGTTGCTATTGATATGTTATTATGTCTTTCACCTCATATATTGACCTGAAATATAACTTTTTGTGTGGGTTTTTGAGTAAGCTACCTGAATCTTCTAATATTCACAGGCATGAAGCCAAAGTCATCAAGTTAATAGTTGAGCGGATCTCACTTGAGTTACGATCCATTAATGTGAACTTTGATGATAAACTAGTAGGCATGGAACCCCGGCTAAAGGACCTTGAGAAGTCTTTAGGTATCGCAGCATCGAACGAGGTTCGCATCATAGGTATCAAGGGGATGGGAGGTGCTGGCAAGACTACGCTAGCCAGAGTTGTGTTTGATAGATTATCAGCTCACTTTGAAGCTAAATGCTTCGTTGAGAATGTAAGGGAAGTTTCAAAAGCGTCGTTGTCTGGTTTGTTGTTATTGCAACAACAGATCCTTTCAGATTTGCTAAATGGTCAAGGCAACAACATACGTAGTGTCCCTGACGGGACAAACATGTTGAAAACAAAGATGCGTGGTAGAAAGGTTCTTTTGGTTTTAGATGATGTGGATCATCAAGAGCAACTTGAGTCATTAGCTGGTGACCTTAATTGGTTCAAGCCTGGAAGTAGAATTATCATTACAACAAGAGATAAGCAAGTGTTGATAGCACATAGAGTGAAATGGATTCATGATGTCACTCTATTATCAGATGAGGAAGCGATTGGCCTATTTTGTAAGCACGCATTTGGGAAAGATCTTCCAATTCAAGAGTATGAAACGGAATCACTACAGGTTGTACGTTACGCTGCTGGTCTTCCCTTGACTATCAAAGTTTTGGGTTCATTTTTGTGTGGTAAAGACAAGCATGAATGGATAGACGCATTAGCAAGACTCGAAAGAATTCCGTTGAAAGAGACTCTTGCAAAATTGGAATTAAGCTATGAAAGTCTGGAGGTTGATTACAAGGAAATATTCCTCGATGTTGCATGCATATTGAAGGGGTGGGAGAAAAACGAAGCAATAAGTATGCTTGAAAGTTGTGGATTTCAGGCTAGAATTGGTTTAAGAGTTCTTGAGCAGAGATCTCTAATAACTTTTCATGATAATTATGTGAGCATGCATGATCATATTGAAGAAATGGGAAAAAACATTGTACGTCGTTCGGATCCAGATGAGCCTTACAAACATAGCAGATTATGGATCCAGGAAGAAATTGAAGATGTACTGGGTAATGACTTGGTAAGAATCAAGTTTACTTGTAACATAGAAATCAAACAAACACATTTTTCTTTACTTATGACATGAAATATTCTTGAAAAACAGGGTTCTGAAGCGACAAGGTGTATACGTCTAAAGGTCACCCCTGATATTGTTTTGGAAGGTCTTGGAAACATGAAGAAACTTAGATGCCTTATTGTCGATGATCATATGCGTTTCGATAAGGATCGTTATGACCTTGTGAAGATTGATGAAGTTAGTCAATACTTTCCAAATGCATTACGATACTTGAAGTGGGATTGTTACCATCATTGGTGTTTACCCAAAACCTTTCAAGCAAATAATCTTGTTGAGCTTCACATGTCTTGCAGCAGAATCGAACAACTTTGGGTGGGGAGAAAGGTAGGATGATTGATTAATAATTTTAATTTATTTATTGATCAGTTATTAGTATATTACATTCTTTTTGGTGCGACATCAGGTTCTTACGAAGCTCAAATCCATTACATTGTGCTCCTCAAAGTTGAGGACCCTTGACCTTGAGTTGACTCCAAATCTTGTGAGGTTAGATCTTTCATTTTGTGATGATTTGGTAGAACTTCATGTGCCAGTTGGATGTTTAAAAAGGCTTACGTACCTAAACCTTGAGGATAGTAAGAGGTTGAAATCTGTTTTGTTTATCAAGGATTTGGAATCACTTGAGTTTCTTAATGTAAGTGGCTTACATCTAAAGGAGTTCCAGAATATAATCCTGTGTCACTACAACAGTAATCTGCAACAGCTTGATTTTGGTGGCAATGATATAGAAAACCTACCTTCATCAATTGGAAATCTTCATAAGCTTGTTAATCTATCATTCCGTTGGTGCAAAAAAACTCAAAAGTCTTCCGGGAAGCATTTGTAGTTTACAGCATTTAAGAGTTCTTAACCTTGGATATTGTGGCATCGAGGAATTGCCTGAGGACATTGGCTAGTTGGAGTGTTTAGAAGAGCTAGATTTAAGTGGTTCAGAAATTAAACATCTCCCGGATAGCATTTGTAAGTTGAAACATCTTAAAACTCTCATTCTAGGTAGTGAAGTTTGTAAGTTACCCGAGAATTTTGGTCAAATAGATTCATTAAAAAGACTAGATCTAGGATCTTGCAAGATAAGAGATATTTCACCCAGCATCTGTAAGCTAAAGCATCTCAAATATCTTAACCTTGATAGTTGTTTTGGACTTAAGAAACTACCAGAGAACCTAGGAGATCTAGAAAGTTTGGATACACTAGATCTAAGATCTTGCAAGATAAGAGATGTTCCATCCAGCATCTGTAAGCTAAAGCATCTCAAATATCTTCACCTTTCGAATTGTTTTGGACTTGAGAAACTACCGCAGAACCTAGGAGATCTAGAAAGTTTGGATACACTAGATCTAACATCAACCAAGATAAGAGATGTTCCATCTAGCATTTGTAAGTTAAAACATCTCAAGGAGCTTTACCTTTCTAATTGTTCTGGACTTGAGAAACTACCAGAGAACCTAGGAGATTTAGAAAGTTTGAATACACTAAGTGGAACATCAACCAAGATAAGAGATGTTCCATCCAGCATCTGTAAGCTAAAACATCTCGAAGAGCATGACCTTTCTAAATGTTCTGAACTTGAGAAACTACCGGAGAACCTAGGAGATTTAGAAAGTTTGAATAGACTAAGTGTAACATCAACCAAGATAAGAGATGTTCCATCCAGCATCTGTAAACTAAAGCATCTCTATTATCTTGACCTTTCTAATTGTTCTGGACTTGAGAAACTACCAGAGAACCTAGGAGATCTAGAAAGTTTGGATACTCTAGTTCTAACATCAACCAAGATAAGAGATGTTCCATCCAGCATTTGTAAGCTAAAGCATCTCGAATATCTTGACCTTTCTGAATGTTATGAACTTGAGAAACTACCAGAGAACCTAGGAGATTTAGAAAGTTTGTATACACTACGTGTAACGTCTACCAAGATAAGAGATGTTCCATCCAGCATCTGTAAGCTAAAGCATCTCAATTATCTTCGCCTTTCTAATTGTTCTGGACTTGAGAAACTACCAGAGAACCTAGGAGATTTAGAAAGTTTGAAAGAATTAGATCTAACGGATACTCCTATAAGTCATCTTCCCGATAGCATTTCTTTGTTGAAAGATCTTTATACTAGCGGATACAAAAGAAGGATTGATCCAGATGCAATTCCATTTCAAGAACAACAACATATTACATTTGCTCCCAAAAGGAGAAGGGACCAATACTGAAGCAACAACAAGTGATGCAGGTTTTTGTTGAAATATATAATGTTATAAACTCACTGAATAGCATATATTCTAGTGAGAGATGTATTTGAAATATATTTATGGTTTTGTAGGTGACAAAGTTAAAGAACGAAAGATGGAGGATCACTGATGAAACTTTGTGAAAGACTAGAGCGGGGAACAAGTGGAAGCTGGAGGGGGATATTGAAACTAGTCTTATATCCGTGTTCAAAACATATAATCATTCTACTGTTGACATTTGTAGTGTTTACGAATTATCTGTGATGACTTGAAACAAATCGTTTGGTTGTGAATCATTATATTATAGTTGCTTTATTTGGTTGTTTGAATTGATACTTGCTGGTGATGTCGGGGCGGATTCAAATAAGGAAAAGGGAAGATGGGTCTGAATTGATGTTTCATGTTTGTGTTCGTTTTGATATCCTATGTTCTACCAAGTGATCATCACACAAAGAATCTATGAACACCCCTAGTTACGGTTATGAAGCTTTGGTTAACCAATATAACCGAAACCGAACCAAACTTGTAATGTTAAGTCTATAATTCTATACAATGGTTTTATGTTCTACAATAATCATGTAGAGGCTTTTTACTAAAATAAAAGTATGTTATCAAAAAAATTATCTTGATGTAGATACCCTTTATTTTGATGAAATGTTGGATATTTTAGTGTAATCGGGGATTGACTTGGTGATCAAAGCGAATAATAATATACGTCAAGCAGGTTAAGAGGTGCGGAAGTGCACGCTTGTTTGAGTTATCATAATTCGAAGCGTATGGGCGGAGCCCGTCCTCTACGGGGGTTCCAAGGGGGCAGCGCCCCTGGGAGCAGGGTCCAAGGGGCGGCAGCCCCTGGCGGGGTCCAAGGGGCAGAGCCCCTGGCTGGGGTCGACAATAACTGCCTCTGGCAGTTATCTGCAAAAAATCCTAAAATCCGTATTGAGTTTTTTGGTCATTTTTTTCCTCTGGTTCAGAAAATTCACGCAAAAACAACATACCCTGGTCCAATTTCTCGAAATCAGAGTTGTATCCGATTGAATTATTCGGGTGAACCACCGAAATAATTTGATCTGAGAGTGATTACACGCCTCTCTAATCATCCGGTTTCTGAAAATCCCCCAACATGAAAAACTGAGGTGTTATGATCGTATTAATATTTTGTATAACACTGAGTACATAATTAATTGATTGAAATTGTTGATTTTACACAATTTCATCCATGAAAATCTCTTTTAGGGCATTTGCGAACATACAGTCAAGGTGGGAAACTAGAAAATTCCACCGTCCCATGGCTCAAGTAATTTTTTTTTTTTTTTGAGAATTAATTTATTAAAAGAGATTCCACATCCGTGTAGTTTAACCAAAAAGTATAGTTTTGATTGTCAAATAAAAAAAAAAAAAAAGTTAAGCTAAATCCAATATGGTGGGCTTCATTCTTATTTTGTAGGCTCAATGGCATATAACTTTTTAACTTTAGCCGAAAATATATGTAGTTAATATCCCGATATATCTGTGATATATCGGTTATTGGTCCCCTACCGAGATACCAGTGCAAAATATCAGTCAGAATATCGGTACCAAATCCAATAATATCGGGGATATTGACTGATATTGGACCGATATTTGACCAATATATCATTGATTCTCCCAAAATCAGTACTACCTTTCTTCTTATTTCTACCATTCGTCTTTCTTCTTATTGTCGCTATTAGTGTTTTAAGTCTTAATTGTTAGTTGTTACTGTTCAAATGTTAGTGTTTTAAGTCTTAGTCAGTTCCTACTTGCTACGATTGTTAGTGTTTTGCAAGTTGCAAAAGGTTAATTTGTTAATGGTAGGAGAGTATACTTAATTGTTAGTGTTAAATTGCTATATATATAAATTTAGCATGATATTAAAATTACCGATGTCCCACCGATATCCCACCGCGATGACTCATATCACAAATATCAGTCCATGACCGATATCCGATATTTTACCGCATTAACTAGTTAGCCAAAAAGTAGGTTTTGGTTAAATCTTTGGTTAATAACCACCAAAGTTAACCGAAACCAAACCATAACCAAGTTCTTAACCGATTAACTGTAACCGAAGTTCGGTTATGGTTAATGATAAAAACCGAACTGAAACGTCCCATACACACCAAGCAGCCTGTTATTACCAAAAACATGAAACGAAATTTGGTCTATGATACACAATAGATTTCTACATCTTGAATTAAGTGTTTGGAGAACAGGCCCATCTAAAATCACATAGCATTTAAACATTACTACTGGGTTGTGGATTTAACAAAGGCCCAAAGAAAATACTTCACGGAGATGTGATTTTATGTGGTATAACTATGGGCCGAGTAAGCTGGTTGTTATGTAGAGGTGGGCCTTCTTTGGGCAAGACACAAAGGTGGTGTTTGTTTTTTGGCCAGAAGCACTTCTGGCCACTTATGTCTGCGCCGCGCAGACGCGCACAGAGGTTTAGAGTCCGCAGCTTGTTTGTTTTCTTGAAGAGCTTCTCACCAAAAAGCTCTTCCCCACGCAGACTTCTCCTTATGTCTTCCAACCTCTTCAGAACCTCTTCTCCCTCTCTCCCTCTTCAAAACACCCATCTGCTCCAACACCACCACCGTAACACCTGCAACCAACACCACCACCGTAACACCTGCAACCTCAGCCAACTCGCCGGAGAAACAACGACTGAACCAACTGAACCAACCGTAACACCTGCTCCACTCTTACTGAACCAACACCACCAAAACACCCATCTTCAAAACACCCATCTGCTCCACTCCGACTGAACCAACACCACCACCGTAACACCTGCAACCTCAACCAACTCGCCGGAGAAACAACGATCTAAAAGAATCTGAGAAGGAGAAGGGACCAAGGGCTTACCGGACTTTGTCGGAGGTGAAACACTAAGACATCGGAGAGGTTCGCGGTGGCCGGACGTCACCGCCGCTGCTGTTATGCCATCGCCGTAGATGAAGGGAGGTGGTCGGCCGTTCCTTCTCTCCACCGCTCTCTCTCGTCGCACTCTCTCTCTCTACTGATGTCTCTCTCTCTGTGTCGATCTCTGGCGTCTGCCGGAGACATGACCGGTGTCGGCCGGAATTTGCTCTGGCGATCAGAGTAAAGGGAGAGAAGGCAGATGGTTGTGGTGGTGGTGGTAGATGGAGGGAGAGAGGGAGAGGAGTTGTCTGTGTGTTTTTGTGATAAATGAGAAAGAAGAGGTTTTTGTAGAAAAAACAAACACTCTTCTCCTTGCAGACTGCAGACCTTTGGTCCACCTCTTCTCCTGCAGATGCCTGCAGATGTGGTCCGCAGACTGCAGACCTTTTACCTCTTCAAAAACAAAGACCACCAAAGTAGACATCTTTTATTCTGGGATTATTGTCTTCTAACATGGGCCGATTAAAAAAAAATGGGATTGTCTTCTTTACCCAAATAAAATCCAGTTGAGTTAATGTAAAACCCTAACACGACTGACATGTCATTAGGCTAGGTGTTGTGGAGTAGCGCACACATCAGCCTTTAACGCTTTGTAACACCAAAATGTGGGGTGCCAAAGGGGGTTGTTAATCCCTTTGCAGCGTGAGTGAGAAAAGAGTGTGCCTCCTTTTTCACATCAGCCAATCACCATTTTTTTTTCTTTTATTTTATTATTAGTTAGACCGCAATGTGCTAGTTAAAAGATGAGTTAGTTAAAGTCTATTGCCTACGTAGCAATGACATGACGAGGTTATTACACTTTTTAGTTAAACCACAACGCACAACGTAACCAAAGTTGGAATCAAAACTCAAAAGCGACCATCTACAGTTTTAAGAGAAAATCTAAACTTCATAAAATGAAATCCAAGTATTTTATGGACATTATCTTTTGATTGTAGTTTACAAGATGTAGTGGGAGTTTAGTTTAAGCTCCAAGTATTTATATTCGATGTAAAGGTCATATAAGTCAACATCAACATTTATAAAGACTGAATTAGTCCAAGTCAACTAAGGAAGGTGCAAGGAAATTTCAACATAAATTTATGTGGACACCAAAAGGATTGAGTGGTCTTTTTGTACTTTGGTGGTTGCTTTCGAATATATTATCATGCAACCAATTTATTTATTAACGTAGTTAATAATAACTAGGATTACGACCCGCCGCAATGCGGCAGAGATTCTTTAGTTATAACTAAGTCGATTTAGGACGCGCACGTTATGTTGAACCTTTCAAACAGGAAAAAATAGACGATGTAAAAACGTTCACCCACACACGTACGTTGCGTCGTGTTAACTCGCAAAATTTAGAACGAAACGTAAAAACGTTAAACTAAAGACGCACGTTTCGATGTGTTTAGTCACAAAATTTAGAACGAAGCATAAAGCGAAAAATTTGGGGAAAATAAAAATTAGAGTAAACTGCCATTTTGGTCCCTGTGGTTTGTCCAGTTTTGCCACTTTAGTCCAAATCTCAAACTTATTACATCTGTGTCCCTGTGGTTTGCATTTTGTTGCCATTTTAGTCCAAAATTCAAAAACCTCATTTTTTTTACTGTTGCAACCTCCTATTTTGTCTTTTAGTTCAGGGGCATTTTGGTCATTTTGCTTTTCATTTAACATTTTCTTAAATCAAAAATTAATATATATACACACACACACACACATACATCTGCTTGCAGTTCATCTTCATCATCGCATCATACATCTGCAGCTCTCTCTCTCTTATCTGAACTACCACCACACCACCACCACCACCACCACCGCATCATCCCCACCACCACCATCCCACTGCCGCCAACACCACCATCTATCTCTTCTCTCTCTCCTCTGCACACACACACTCTCTCTTTCTCTCTCCAAACAACTATCTCTCTCTCTCTTCTCTCTCTCTCTCTCCTCTCTGTCGAACTCCACCACCACCGTGAACTCCACCACCACCCATCTCTCTCTTCTCTCTATCTCCTCTATGTCGAACACCACCACCACCACCCATCTCTCTCTGCCAAAAATCCCTTTATAAACCCTAATCGCCCTTCTTCAAACCCAGTACCCTCATTCCTTCTTCAAACCCAGATGCAGATTCAAGTAACCACCATATTCAAGTAACAAAAACCAATCCAAAAACACAAGATAAATTACCTAATGTAACTTGAATCCGATTCGATTTCTGAACAATAACACTCTTTATCTTCAAACCCAGTACCCTCATCACCATATCGCCAAGCACCACCACCTGCCACCACCACCACCACCACCCCCTTTCGCCGCCAAGCACCACCACCACCGCCGCCGTTCTGGGCGTTGTCGGAGACGGCACCTTCGTCTGCCGCCGCTGTCGTGCCCATCTCTATCCTCCGATTACTCTCTCTCCTCTCTGTTTGCGGTGGCGGCCGTCCATTAAACTGCAAGAAACGACCATCAATTTGCTTGTTGAATCCATTGCTAATCGAGTCAATCGATGGATCTACATCTTCATCTGGATCGGTACTGTGAGGATTATGATCTGAAGTAGATGAATCCATATCTGTATTCTAGATCTAGAAATAGGTGTGAGATCTAAAGCCTGGTAAAGTTAGAGAGAGAAGAGAGAGAGTCAGTTAGGTTTTGTTTGGGGATGACAATGATTTATTTGGGGGAAGAAAATGTTAAATGAAAAGCAAAATGACTAAAATGCCCCTGAACTAAAAGACAAAATAGGAGGTTGCAACAGTCAAAAAAATAGGGTTTTTGGATTTTGGACTAAAATGGCAACAAAATGCAAACCACAGGGACCCAGATGTAATAAGTTTGAGATTTGGACTAAAGTGACAAAACTGGCCAAACCACATGGACCAAAATGGCAGTTTACTCTAAAAATTATAAATGATAGATTGTAAAAGATAAAAAGTTTTATGTTAAAGGTAAAAAACAAATAGTTTTGCGTTAAAGGTAATTTATGAAATACATTTGAGTGAAAAGTTAAAAAATCATTTTTTTTAAAAACCCTCAAAGCCAAGGTTACAACAACCATATGCATAACCATTTTTTCTTTGGAAAACTCTCAAAGCCAAAATTACAACACATAAGTAAAAAAAATCAAAGTGGTTAAATTGCAAAAGATGAAAACTTTTGAATTAGAAGTGAAAAATCAAATTAATCAAAGGGGTTAAATTGTATAAGATGAAAATTTTTGAATTAGAAGTGAAAAATAAAATTAATCAAAGGGGTTAAATTAACAAAGATTAAAACTATAAACTTAAATTGTCAAAGATTAAAACTTTAAGGTTAAAAATGAAACAAAGATTAAAACTTTAAACTTAAATTGTCAAATATTAAAACTTTAGGGTTAAAAAGAAAAATTTCAACTTTTTTTTTTGAAAATCTCCCAATGCCAATTGTACAACCCTCATATGCATAAGTTAGGTGCTTTTTTTTCCTCTGGTTCAGAAAATTCACGCAAAAACAACATACCCTGGTCCAATTTCTCGAAATCAGAGTTGTATCCGATTGAATTATTCGGGTGAACCACCGAAATAATTTGATCTGAGAGTGATTACACGCCTCTCTGATCATCCGGTTTCTGAAAATCCCCCAACATGAAAAACTGAGGTGTTATAATCGTATTAATATTTTGTATAACACTGAGTACATAATTAATTGATTGAAATTGTTGATTTTACACAATTTCATCCATGAAAATCTCTTTTAGGGCATTTGCGAACATAGAGTCAAGGTGGGAAACTAGAAAATTCCACCGTCCCATGGCTCAAGTAATTTTTTTTTTTTTGAGAATTACTTTATTAAATGAGATTCCACATCCGTGTAGTTTAACCAAAAAGTATAGTTTTGATTGTCAAATAAAAAAAAAAAAAAAAGTTAAGCTAAATCCAATATGGTGGGCTTCATTCTTATTTTGTAGGCTCAATGGCATATAACTTTTTAACTTTAGCCGAAAATATATGTAGTTAATATCCCGATATATCTGTGATATATCGGTAATTGGTCCCCTACCGAGATACCAGTGCAAAATATCAGTCAGAATATCGGTACCAATAATATCAGGGATATTGACTGATATTGGACCGATATTTGACCAATATATCATTGATTCTCCCAAAATCAGTACTACATTTCTTCTTATTTCTACCATTCGTCTTTCTTCTTATTGTCGCTATTAGTGTTTTAAGTCTTAATTGTTAGTTGTTACTGTTCAAATGTTAGTGTTTTAAGTCTTAGTCAGTTCCTACTTGCTACGATTGTTAGTGTTTTGCAAGTTGCAAAAGGTTAATTTGTTAATGGTAGGAGAGTATACTTAATTGTTAGTGTTAAATTGCTATATATATAAATTTAGCATGATATTAAAATTACCGATGTCCCACCGATATCCCACCGCGATGACTGATATCACAAATATCAGTCCATGACCGATATCCGATATTTTACCGCATTAACTAGTTAGCCAAAAAGTAGGTTTTGGTTAAATCTTTGGTTAATAACCACCAAAGTTAACCGAAACCAAACCATAACCAAGTTCATAATCGATTAACTGTAACCGAAGTTCGGTTATGGTTAATGATAAAAACCGAACTGAAACGGCCCATACACACCAAGCAGCCTGTTATTACCAAAAACATGAAACGAAATTTGGTCTATGATACACAATGGATTTCTACATCTTGAATTAAGTGTTTGGAGAACAGGCCCATCTAAAATCACATAGCATTTAAACATTACTACTGGGTTGTGGATTTAATAAAGGCCCAAAGAAAATACTTCAGGGAGATGTGATTTTATGTGGTATAACTATGGGCCGAGTAAGCTGGTTGTTATGTAGAGGTGGGCCTGCTTTGGGCAAGACACAAAGGTGGTGTTTGATTTTGGCCAGAAGCACTTCTGGCCACTTATGTCTGCGCCGCGCACACGCGCACAGAGGTTTGGAGTCCGCAGCTTGTTTGTTTTCTTGAAGAGCTTCTCACCAAAAAGCTCTTCCCCACCTCTTCCCCACGCAGACTTCTCCTTATGTCTTCCAACCTCTTCAGAACCTCTTCTCCCTCTCTCCCTCTTCAAAACACCCATCTGCTCCAACACCACCACCGTAACACCTGCAACCAACACCACCACCGTAACACCTGCAACCAACACCACCACCGTAACACCTGCAACCTCAGCCAACTCGCCGGAGAAACAACGACTGAACCAACTGAACCAACCGTAACACCTGCTCCACTCCGACTAAACCAACACCACCACCGTAACACCTGCAACCTCAACCAACTCGCCGGAGAAACAACGATCTAAAAGAATCTGAGAAGGAGAAGGGACCAAGGGCTTACCGGACTTTGTCGGAGGTGAAACACTAAGACATCGGAGAGGTTCGCGGTGGCCGGACGTCACCGCCGCTGCTGTTATGCCATCGCCGTAGATGAAGGGAGGTGGTCGGCCGTTCCTTCTCTCCACCGCTCTCTCTCGTCGCACTCTCTCTCTCTACTGATGTCTCTCTCTCTGTGTCGATCTCTGGCGTCTGCCGGAGACATGACCGGTGTCGGCCGGAATTTGCTCTGGCGATCAGAGTAAAGGGAGAGAAGGCAGATGGTTGTGGTGGTGGTGGTAGATGGAGGGAGAGAGGGAGAGGAGTTGTCTGTGTGTTTTTGTGATAAATGAGAAAGAAGAGGTTTTTGTAGAAAAAACAAACACTCTTCTCCTTGCAGACTGCAGACCTTTGGTCCACCTCTTCTCCTGCAGATGCCTGCAGATGTGGTCCGCAGACTGCAGACCTTTTACCTCTTCAAAAACAAAGACCACCAAAGTAGACATCTTTTATTCTGGGATTATTGTCTTCTAACATGGGCCGATTAAAAAAAAATGGGATTGTCTTCTTTACCCAAATAAAATCCAGTTGAGTTAATGTAAAACCCTAACACGGCTGACATGTCATTAGGCTAGGTGTTGTGGAGTAGCGCACACATCAGCCTTTAACGCTTTGTAACACCAAAATGTGGGGTGCCAAAGGGGGTTGTTAACCCCTTTGCAGCGTGAGTGAGAAAAGAGTGTGCCTCCTTTTTCACATCAGCCAATCACCAATTTTTTTTTCTTTTATTTTATTATTAGTTAGACCGCAATGTGCTAGTTAAAAGATGAGTTAGTTAAAGTCTATTGCCTACGTAGCAATGACATGACGAGGTTATTACACTTTTTAGTTAAACCACAACGCACAACGTAACCAAAGTTGGAATCAAAACTCAAAAGCGACCATCTACAGTTTTAAGAGAAAATCTAAACTTCATAAAATGAAATCCAAGTATTTTATGGACATTATCTTTTGATTGTAGTTTACAAGATGTAGTGGGAGTTTAGTTTAAGCTCCAAGTATTTCTATTCGATGTAAAGGTCATATAAGTCAACATCAACATTTATAAAGACTGAATTAGTCCAAGTCAACTCAGGAAGGTGCAAGGAAATTTCAACATAAATTTATGTGGACACCAAAAGGATTGAGTGGTCTTTTTGTACTTTGGTGGTTGCTTTCGAATATATTATCATGCAACCAATTTATTTATTAACGTAGTTAATAATAACTAGGATTACGACCCGCCGCAATGCGGCAGAGATTCTTTAGTTATAACTAAGTCGATTTAGGACGCGCACGTTATGTTGAACCTTTCAAACAGGAAAAAATAAACGATGTAAAAACGTTCACCCACACACGTACGTTGCGTCGTGTTAACTCGCAAAATTTAGAACGAAACGTAAAAACGTTAAACTAAAGACGCACGTTTCGATGTGTTTAGTCACAAAATTTAGAACGAAGCATAAAGCGAAAAATTTGGGGAAAATAAAAATTATAAAGGATAGATTGCAAAAGATAAAAAGTTTTATGTTAAAGGTAAAAAACAAATAGTTTTGCGTTAAAGGTAATTTATGAAATACATTTGAGTGAAAAGTTAAAAAATCATTTTTTTTTTAAACCCTCAAAGCCAAGGTTACAACAACCATATGCATAATCATTTTTTCTTTGGAAAACTCTCAAAGCCAAAATTACAACACATAAGTAAAAAAAATCAAAGTGGTTAAATCGCAAAAGATGGAAACTTTTGAATTAGAAGTGAAAAATCAAATTAATCAAAGGGGTTAAATTGTATAAGATGAAAAATTTTTGAATTAGAAGTGAAAAATAAAATTAAACAAAGGGGTTAAATTAACAAAGATTAAAACTATAAACTTAAATTGTCAAAGATTAAAACTTTAAGGTTAAAAATGAAACAAAGATTAAAACTTTAAACTTAAATTGTCAAATATTAAAACTTTAGGGTTAAAAAGTAAAATTTCAATTTTTTTTTTTTTGAAAATCTCCCAAAGCCAATTGTACAACCCTCATATGCATAAGTTAGTTGCTTCTTTGTAAGGTTATAATTGTTATTTAACTTTTTTTTTTCTTTCACATGAATTTACTATTCCATCCTATTACAAAATTCTGTTATCAAATAGAGAAAACCATAACCATATATACCAAAGTATAGTAGATAGAAAATTACAACATTTTCTTGGTACCTTTATATGATAATTTTTTTTTATCCCTTATAATATTTTACGTCTATAGCAACAAATTATTATTTTATTCAACATATACAAACTAAAGGTGCGGGAATAGTGGTTTTCAACAATTGGATGAAATAGGCGGTGGTGGCTATCTATTGGCTCACATGGGCGGCAAATAGAATAGTGTCAGGCAGCTGCCTGGTACTCTCATATTGGCCCAATAAATTTACGATTTTATCCCCTTTAAATTTACGCTTTTGCCATAAGTTGAAAATTATGATTTTACTCCCCACTTAAAAATAAATTTACGCTTTCGCTCCCAGCTAAAAATATCAATTTTGCCCGCGGTTCAAATTTACCATTTTGCCCCGTTTAAATTTACAGTTTTGCCATTAGTTTTTTCCCCTTAAAATTACGATTTTGCCATGAGTTCAAAATTATGTTTTTACCCCCGCATAAAAATAAATTTACGCTTTTACTCCCAGCTAAAAATTTCAAATTTGCCATCGGTTCAAATTTACGATTTTGCCCCGTTTAAATTTATAGTTTTGCCATTAGATTTTTTTTCTCACAGCCAAGTTACGATTTTGCCCTCAACTTAAATTTACATTTTCTCCATCGTTTTTGTTTGTTTTCCTGGTTAAATTACAATTTTGCCCCCAGTGATAATTACAGTCATGTCGGCAGCTGCCTGCGACTCCCTCATTGGTCCATTTTAATTTACGATTTTCCCAGAATAGAAAATATGATTTCGCCCTCAGTTCAAAATTACGTTTTTCCGATTGTTTTACTTTTTTTAGACAAACTATAAATTTTTTTTAATTGGTTGACTCCGTTTAATTTTTTCCGGTGTCAAGGAGCTGCCTAACACTCGCTCATTAGTCTTGAAAAATTACAGTTTTGCCCTGAGAAAAAATTACGGTCTTATCATCGTTTTAGTTTTTTTCCTTGCAAAATTATCGTAGTGTTTTTTTAATTGATTGAGAATTATTCGGCCATCGCCCCGCAACGCGGGCGAGGCAACTACTAGTACACAACATAAGGAAATTTAACGTAACTACTCGATGTTCACGTATCGTTATAGATATCATGAAATATACACACATAACCAATATTTAATAAATCTAGCACATACACAAAAATAAAGTAGATACATAAAAAATACATGTTTGATAAGAAAAATTTATGTTATATAAAAATTGTGTATTATGTTAATTATCATTTTGTGTTTTATATTCGTAGTTGTATGATGGTGTGCTTAAAATTTTTATGGACGGTTAGGGTTCTAATAGAGTGTTTTAGTAATATTCGCTCTTTATTTGTTGGTTTTGAGTGTGTTTTATGATTGACATTACGATGTTTTACGACTTTTTACACTTTTTAGAAGATTTAGGTATATAGGCTGTAGGGATGAGCATATCGGTATCCGATACCGAACCGATACCGATACCGCCTAATACCGATCCCGAATTTTACCCAAACTAGGTACCGATACGGTACGGTATCGGTATTATACCGTATTTTGAGGGTCGGTATCGGTATTATACCGATACCGTACCGTACCGATACCGAAAACGTCAAAAAGTGGATACCGGTCGGGATACCGATCGGGATCGGGATCGGTATGAGATCGATATTCGGTGGCATATGCTCATCCCTAATAGGCTGTAGCCGAACTACACCCTTTCATGTAAATGTAGATTTATACATATACATACCACACCAAATTAAAAACATCTATTAAATTTTTATTGATCCTGGACATAACCTTTTAAGGTCATAAAGAAGACACGTCGGAAGTTGGTGGACATGATTTCCTGGTAAAGTGGTAGGAAAGAGAGGAGCAATGATGGTTTGATCAAAACTTCTAGAGTAAACTCTTATTTTGGTCTCTAAGTTTGGTCACTTTTCTCACTTTAGTCTAAAATTAAACTTTTTGAATCTTGGTCCTGTGGTTTTACTTTTATTGTCATTTTGGTTCAAAAGTGAAATCAACTAATATTTGTCTAATAAATCCTGTTATTTTGTCCTTTTTTTTCAGGGGCAAAATGGTTAAAATAATTTTATTATAACACATTATTAATTAAATTAATAAAATTAAATAATCGTTTGACCTCATAAAAGTACAGATATTATCATCTTTCCCAAAAATCATCTTCTCCAAACCCTCCCAAACTCTCAGGTCTACAATCATCTTCTTCAACGATCATCTTCTCCAATGGACGATTACGAGGATTTTAGCTGCTCTGTTCAAAAAGAAGGCTCCACTTTTGATCCTGATGTAAAATACCGTGCGTATTTCTGATTGATAACTTGGAAGTTTGTTGCCATTTTTTCAAAAATCGTTAAGACAATGTTGAATGAACCTTTTTTTTTTCCTTCTTATTCTACAGCTAATCGGCCTGAATTATTCACCCTGAAAGTTCACCATGGTGGTGATTTCACTGATGAAATTGAGTTTGAATACGGCGGGGGTCAGGTAGACTTTGTACACTTCTTATTTTTAGGAGCATTTGTATTTGATCCTAAACCTTATAAACAATTAAAAAATTTACTAATAGCCCGTTATTCACATTTTTTAACTCGATACGAAAATATGTATAAATATTTTTGACAATAAACTTGGTAGAGGTAGTGGATTTTTAGGCATAATAAAAGACAGGGGCGGACCTATATAATTTTAAAAATTTCGAACAAAAAATCAGAAATATTACACTTCTTACTGAAACATGGGGGGGGGGGGGTTGCACCCCCGTCCCTTAAAAGCTACGCCACTACGTGAACCGGTACCGTACCGGTGCCGATATCGAATTTGCCGTACTGATTTATTTTCGGTACCAAATTTTAGCGTTTTCGGTACCACTATTTTACCGAATTTTGCCTTCAAATACGGGTACCCATATTTGACGAATTTCGACACCGATACCGAGTTCATTCCTGGTTATACCGTGTTTTTGAATTAAAATGTATAAATATAAATGCCAACTTATCCTCATAGCCTATTTTAAGGTCATAAAGAAGACACGTGGGAAGTTGGTGGGCATATATAATTTCCTGGTAAGTGCTAAGAAATGAAGGTTGGATCAAAACTCATCAGCCTTATTTAACTTTAAGCTCAACATACTTGAAATTCACAAACAAAAGTCTTTGGTCTTAGTATCTGGGTGCTGTTTTGAGCAACTATATATTTTAAGGTTAGTTTTGTTTATTTTTTTATCTTTAAATTATTCAAGCAGTGGTGGTTTATGTGTATTTTAAGTCCATCGGTCGTCACACTTTGGATGATGGTGGTTCAAACGTCACCAATTTATTTTTATTATCTAGTTCGTATCTTTATTTTAGTGTTAAATCGCTATAATGGAAGTTGATCAGGTTTGACCTAACGGGTAAAGAAGATGTTATACCATAATTTGTTAAATTGTCAACTTTAGTTCCAATTTTTGATAAATAGTCATAAGATGCATTGTTTGTCTAAGATTTGAAATCAAAGCCCCATAGGTTTGAAGTTTATTACTATATTTTGACTTGTCTAAGAAAGTCAAATCTTTGTTTTAAATCTGATCAAACCCTTGATTGAATATTATATTTGTTGCGTTCAGAGCTGTCTTCAAGAACTCTTAAAATAATGTAGGCCTCGGCGAAATAAAAAATTGGGCCCAAAATTATAGTAAAAGAAAATGAATTAAAAAAATAAGACATTGGTGGTGAAGCTAAGACTTGAACTTGAGACCTCAAATTATCTTGAGATGGTTTTTTTCTAGTCCATCACTAAGACTTTTATGTATAATAAATGAATACATATATTAAATATATCATTTACTATATATATATAACATTCTTGTAGAATTAATAAAGGATTAATAAAGGATAAATGTTCGGTTAATTTAGAACAAACTGTACACATGGCTTAATCATATCCCTATAGTTTTGTGATTAACCAATATAACAATAAAATTTAGGAAAAAACTTTTGTTCATAAAAAAATGTGTAACCAGATTTTAAAATCTTCCCGACAACTATATTTGACCTTATGAAATGTGAATTTTGACCTTAAGTTTCAACCTCAAAGCACACCCAATAGTTGAACATTGATTTTGATCTAGAAAATTCAATTATTTTAATTGTATAATACACATTTTAGATGATTTTGATCTACCAGTTTTTAAACCCAACAGTGGTTTCAAACACTGTTTTAACCCAAAAGTGGTTTCAAAACACTGGTTTAACCCAAAACATCAATTCCATGTAGACATCGAACATTCTATTACAATAATCAATATTTTCTAATTTTAAAAGTTTTAAGTTTAACTATAATATATAGGCAAAAGATCAAATACAAATAATCTTAACATACTAAACATACAAATTGAAGGAAAACCCAAAAAGACAAGGTGACATTTTTGTAATTACCACCAACTATCAAAGTTACAACCAAAAATACCTAAAAAAACACAATTTTTTTTAATAAAAAATGTTAAAAAAATAAAATAAAATAATTTGTGTGTTTTTTTTTTTATTTTTTTAGATTTTTTTAGGTTTTTTGGGGGTTTAGTTTTTAGCATTTTAGCTTGGGTGGGGGGGGGGGGGGGTTAGGTTTTTTTTAGGTTTTTGGGGGGGTGGGGGGATGGGGGGTTTAGGTTTTTTTTTTTTTTGGGGGGGGGGGGGGAGTGGTTAGGTTTTTTTAGGTATGTTTGTAGAGTAACTTTGATAGTTATTGATAATTACAAAAATGCCACCTTGTCTTTTTGAGTTTTCCTTCAATTTGTTTGTTTAGTATGTTAAGATTATTTGTACAAGAACTTTACCCATAATATATAAGTGTATTTTTCTTTAAGTCATTTACGCTTTATTTGGCCATGAGTTAAAAGGTTTAGTGACTTTGCGAGAAAAAACAGAAAGTGTAAGTGTTTTTTATATGCAAAAAATGTGTAGTGACTTTTGTGAGAAATAACAAAGAGTAAAATGCAAATTTCCTCCGTGAGGTTTGACCAATTTTGCGACTTACGTCCAAAGGTTTGTTTTTTCGCATCTAGATCCAAAAGGTTTGAAATCTTGCCATTTTCATCCAGCTCGTTAACTCTATGGTTTTAAAAAACGGTTGAGGCGTGCGCCTCGAGGCGCGCCTGAAGGCGAAACGGCCAAAAAACGATTCTGAGGCGCGCCTCAGGTTGTTTATACTGTATGTGCGCTTCAGGGGGCTGAGGCGCTAAAAAGGCTGCGCCTCAAGGGTTTTTTATATTTGTTTTTGATGTTTTTTAGTTTTTGTGTCAATTTCAAGCAATTTAGTTCTTTTTTATGTGTGTTTTTGATTATTTTGATTATGTGTGTGCTGCGTGTGAGAGAGGATCAGGGACAGTGCATATGAAGTTAACAACCCAAGTTTTCATCACAAATATTCATTTAGGAATAGATTAACTGTCATTAGGTAATAGAAGCTTAGGACTTTCAAACCAACAGAGTTTCCACAACACGCGTTATTACTGTTATAAGCGGTTCTCAGATCACGAATATAATGCACAAGTAGAGGAGACATAAACCCGAGCACCGTTATCTTAGTCTAGTCGGCAGTCCAGCTCTGCTCAACAACTTCTCACACTTTTCTGTTATACTCGCGCTTATTCTCACTAAATAACCGTGCTGCTTCTGAGTACACTGGCGAGTTTGGGTTTGGATCACAAAATCATTAGAAGTTTAGAAAATAATCAACGCCAAGCACTGTTGATCAAGTTTTAATTATTTAAAGAAAACAAATTAACAGCTAATATCACACCTGAATTGAGGTCAGAATAGCAGCAACATCATAAATTGGACTCCATTGATTTTGAAGGATGTCCAAGCATATGCTTCCATCTGCATAAACTGGCATACGACAAAAATTGCATGAAAAATTAAACCTTAAAAACAGTAGAATCATGATATATCAAAATCTCAAAGACAAACTGTAACACCTCGAAAATTCACGTCCTGTAATGTATTGACACGTGTCATAAGCTTGAACGTGTGAAATTTTATTTAGATGGACTAAAGTTGACAAACATGGAAAGTATGTGAAAATAAGGGTTCAAAATGTCAACAAGGGATAAATATACTTTACAGTGACCCTACATGATGTTCATAACCTCAACCGAATAAATCATGGATCGTACGAAGCCAATTGTGAAAGAAAGTGAGGAATTACAAACTACAGGGGTTAAATGTGTCAACATGTTTTAAAGGTATACCTCTGAGTGACCTTTTAGCGAACCCGAAGCTTTGTAATGCTTAATTATACTCACAAGAATGTGTGATAAAAATTTCACAAGGTTTCGTTAAGGTATGAGAAAGTTATGGCAATATTCGTATACGAGGGGTTAAAAACGTCAACGATTTAATTTCTCGCGATTTTTACGCAACCGACGAACGAACACGCAAACATCAACTACCGATCCTAATTTGCGTATTTTAGTATTAATATTATGCTCTACGATGCTTCCATGATGTTCGGGTGCGAAGACGGGCTTGTGGGCCTTGGGCCCAAGCCCACAAAACCTCCACTATATAAATGAAAAATAAATAAAATAAAAAAATAAAAAATCATTTTTCACCATCTCTTTCTCTCTCTAAAACTCTCTCTACTCTCTCTCTCTCTAGAAACTTTTCCGGCGACTTTTCCGGCGGCCGTTTTCCGGCCAAGAGTACATTTTTTCAACTATATCCGACGTTCCGGATCGCGTGGTGTGGTTAGTTTTAGCTAATTCTTAGCGGTTTGAGCTCTATGGCAACTCCGGCGACATTCCGGTCAAATTCCGGCGAGTCCGTTTTGAACTTTTGACTTTGCAGATGCTTTGATCGGGACTTTAGGAGCATTCCTGTACAGTTTCAAGAAATTCTATTCTCCAGCGAAATCTCGACTCCTGACATGGTTCTGGCGAGTTCCAGCCGTCAGTTTTCGATGAAAAATATATTTTTGGGCTCCTAGTGACCCGTAGAGTCCATCGAACCACTTTCGACTCGGGTGAAAAATTTAAGTTCGGGACGCTCTCGGGCTCGGTTCAACATGGTCAACAGGTCAAACGTGGTCAAAACTGGTCAAGGGGAAGTTTTGGGTCATGTTAGTGCCTCGGTTCAGTTTTGGGTTCGGTCAAACCTGGTCAACATCGGTCAAACGTGGTCAACTGCTGGTCAACGGTCAACACGAGGCTCGGTAAAATTTTATCGATGCAAATTTTGTTATATTATGTGGGCATTAAACCCTTAAAAGGGCACCCTCTGATTCCCACTCTAACTAGGTCAAATGTCGGGTCAAACTTGTTAATAAAAAGTCAACAGGATAATTAAATTCTAATTTATGCATAATTAGCAATGTAGAACACATACAACCTGTTTGATCATTAATATAACTTGGTAATTAGTGTAAGAACGTGTCTAAACATGTTCAACCCGACAATTTACTGTTTAGAACCGGTTCGGAACTGAAAGTCGCAAAGCTTTGACTTTTGCTTTGACTTCAGTTCTGACCCGTTTTGGTATGATTTAGAAATACCTTAGAGCTCTATTTGGACCAGGTTACATGCTAGTATAATCCTCTGTGATTATACACCATGGTTCATTAGTTAACCAATTAATACGCATGATTCCGTTAATTGCCCATATGTTGACCATTATGCCCTTTTCACCTTAAAACGTGATTTTTGGAAATGTAAAAGAATAAAAACCTTAGTCACTGATATATAAACTTGTACCCATAGTTTGAGATCAGTTTGAGGTGTAGATTAAGAGTTATGCTCGTTAGCGTAAAAATTAAAGCTTTATGTTAATTAAATGGCGTATTTAGCATATAGCCTACTAAAACATACTTTTTAATATCAAATCTTTCACCCACTGATGTAATATATTATTTTGGGATTTTTAAAGATTTTTTTTATTAATTTTAGGCTGAGCATAACTCATAGTCGTAGGCTTAACCCGGTACTTGTCGGTTTTGCCCTTACGGGCCATAAAATGGGTTTTACATATCTAAACGACTCCAAACCTTTTGCTACTGATCTTAAATGATAAATAATTTATTTTAAGCCTTCTGGAATGGTAAAAATATCAGCTTTATGTATCGAACCCGTAAACGGCTTTTAATCGCATAATTAAGCGTTTTTAACGCATAGTATGTACTAAGAGTATTTTAAACATACCAAGGGTGATACCTACGGATATTTGAGGCAAATTATAATATTTTAACAGTAAGCAAAGGTTGTTAAACTCAGACTTCAGTTTTGAGCTTTTCGGCTTATGTGAAATTACCAAAATGCCCCTACGGTGCATAGTTTGGTTAAAATTGATAAATTTCACATATATACTTTACCCTACTGTTATAATTTATTAAATGGAGTATTTTTGCTGATTACATCAGACCTGTAACTCAGGTTAATACCTAAACTCTTTTATAAACTTGAAAATGACCAAACTACCCCTACGGGGCATAGTTTGTGTTTAAATTCGTTTCGGGCATAATAAAAGACATCTTACTGATGTCACAACATATTTGAGGCATATTAACTTAGGAAACCTGGTTAGGACTCTTATGATTACCCGTCACGCCTTTTGCGCGTTCGGTTCGGTTTATGTAACTAGTTTACATAAATTAGCCGAAACGGGTCAAACCTTATAGGTTTTATCTCAAAATCCAGAGTGTGCATGAAATACCCATATTAAACAAGTCTCTGAACTTGTAGGGTCTAAATCACATTCTATCCGGTCATCGCTTAATCGTGCGTACGAACCGTATCTTTGAAACTAGCCGGTCTAAGCTTAAGCTTAACTAAAGACCCGTTAGGATTCTAATAGGTTATTATAAACCTTCGTTCCAGATTTAGGAGCCCAGTAAAAGCTATCTGTACTTGCTGATTTGATACGGCTGGGATTGAATTTATATTTAGCTCAGGTAAATACTTTTAACTTATTTTCCCTATACGGGCTTGGGGTACGGTATATAGAATACCGCTTGGTCCAGCATTGAATCTTTAATCGAATAGAGGTTAAATCATTGATATGCTCTGTTTTGAAATGTTTTGTTTGCTTAAAGCCTTTAGGGGGTTAATGACCATGTCCCGGATATCCCTGGCATCATCTTACGAGATGGCCACGACCTGAGCACGGGGTGTAGGCGTACACCTTTCAGTGCATAACTCAATATTGTGGTGTGTCTATTGATCTTTAACCCGGTCTACGGATCGGGCTACTGAACGCATAAGAAACATGTAATTCGTTTACAAGTATTATACTCAAATAATTATCCCAAGTTATAAAAGGTTAATTTTGCCTCTGTGCGTTTTAATCAAATTATAAAACATTTGTGCCATGTGCATCCAAACAAATTTTAAATCATTTTCAAAATGAGTCGGTTGATAGTATTTACCAGTGTAAACTGACGTATTTTCCAAAAAGGCTAAGTGCAGGTACTAATCGGAATCGGCTGGCTACTCCTAGCATCATTAATGAGTCTCGCAAGCTTAGATGCCTAAAGTCTGTTGAACAAAGTTATCTTTTGTTTAAGATCCGCCTGTGGATCCATCTTACGTTCCGTTGTGATATTTGATATTACTTTTGAATCGGATTGTAATATATTTTTATCATTTGCTTCCGCTGTGCATTTAAATTGTGTTGTTTGACTGTGATGTTACCAACCACGTCATGATACTCCCCTACCGGGCCCACCGGTGACACGTGGAAAGTCGGGGTGTGACAGGTTGTGTCTATTGATCTTTAACCCGGTCTACGGATCGGGCTACTGAACGCATAAGAAACATGTAATTCGTTTACAAGTATTATACTCAAATAATTATCCCAAGTTATAAAAGGTTAATTTTGCCTCTGTGCGTTTTAATCAAATTATAAAACATTTGTGCCATGTGCATCCAAACAAATTTTAAATCATTTTCAAAATGAGTCGGTTGATAGTATTTACCAGTGTAAACTGACGTATTTTCCAAAAAGGCTAAGTGCAGGTACTAATCGGAATCGGCTGGCTACTCCTAGCATCATTAATGAGTCTCGCAAGCTTAGATGCCTAAAGTCTGTTGAACAAAGTTATCTTTTGTTTAAGATCCGCCTGTGGATCCATCTTACGTTCCGTTGTGATATTTGATATTACTTTTGAATCGGATTGTAATATATTTTTATCATTTGCTTCCGCTGTGCATTTAAATTGTGTTGTTTGACTGTGATGTTACCAACCACGTCATGATACTCCCCTACCGGGCCCACCGGTGACACGTGGAAAGTCGGGGTGTGACAGGTTGGTATCAGAGCCAACATTGAGTGAATTAAACACTAGCTTTTTGGTGTTTAATCTCAATGACACAGTAGCACATTCCTTGACCTTCTGAGTCTAGACTTAACTTAGGAATGTTCTCAATCCTAATCTATAAATTTTTACTTCCAAATTTTTATTGGATACGTCGCCAAGCGAAGAAGCCGTAATAGGAGTTCTCCACACCCGGAGCCTTGAAATGCTGAGCTTCGTAACGCGGCTAGAATGAAACGAGCATCTAAGGAGAGGACACTCAGAAATAAATAAAGAAGAAACTCCTCTTGCTGAAGATCGTTTCCTTAATAAGTCCTTATAAGGACACAATTATCTTTCAGTCCCTACGAGGACAACATCATTCCTTTCAAGTCCCGCTTAGGGTAACTTTATACTTTTATTTTTATATAGTGGAATGATTAAGTTTAAACTTTCATTCTAAACAAGAAATATTAAATAAATGGAAAATAACATTTCCTTTTGCAAGATCTACCATTATAATAAAATGGCAAAATCTAAAAAGGACAAGACCTAGCTTCGGGTCATATTAAGACCGGCCAAGTTGGCAGTTCCTCAATTTAGATTCAGATCCTTATTAACATTTCAATTTAGGACTGCTCTGCGTTAAATGTTAAAAGAATCTTATGAGTGAAACCTAGCCTGAGTGTCATTATAAAGACCTGGCCAAGATGGTAAGACCTGTTTAAAAGATTCGAATCACTGTTAACATCTGAAAACTTGTTAACACTCCTGGCAGACGTGATTGATTAAAAATCACACACGTCATTTTTATATAGGATTCTTCAAAAGATTCCTAACCCAGTTTAATGATCTCTGAATCCTGGGTTTACATCATTAATTAAGATGATCATATTTTAAACCATACGTGGTAACATAATGCCTACGGGCCCTGCTCATTTCCATATGAGCCAAAAGACAGTGGTAGCAATGACTCCCTGTCAGATAAAGGTAATGAACTAGGTTCAAACCTCGAATGCTTTGATTCTCTGAAATCCTAGCATATAATTTATAATTGTCCTTGTGACTAGGCCTATTGTGCCAACATACTTTCATGCTTTGATTCTCTGAAATCCTAGCATATAATTTATAAATGTCCTTGTGACTAGGCCTATTGTGCCAGTATACCTTTACGCCTCGATTCCCTGAAATCATGGCTTATAAATTAACTCGTCTACGCGACTAGGCCATTGGTGCTATTATTAACTTATAAATTAGGATTTATGACAAAAATCCTGAATAAAATAAATATCCTTCCTCCCTGTCAGTATGCATTTTAAAAAGAGTCTTAAAGGTGAAACCTAGCCTACGCGGCCAAGATGGTGAAACCTACTCAAGGGATTCAAATCCTTGTTAACACCTGAGAACGTTTTAACACTTCTGACAAATGTGATTCGATAAAATCACAACAGTCATCCCTATATTGGAAAATTTTTTTAATTCCTAATTTGCCTTATGATCTAGAAATCATGGCTTATATCATCTTAATAAGATAATCATATTATAAACATCCGTGAGTGATGAAGTGCCTACGGGCTAAATTGGTTGTCCTATAAGACAACGACAGTGGTGGTTTTTGACCCTGTCTAAAGATCTTGGAATACGTCCAAGCATAATAGTCGGTAGGATCCATACGATCTCGACTAATATCATCTGAAAAGATGATCATACCATAAATATCCCTTAGGAGGGAAATGCCTACGGGTTATAATTAACGTCCTCCGAGACTAAAGACAATGGTAGCCTTCAACTCCCTGTCAAGAAAAGATGTTTTGCCTACGGGCTATAATAAATGGTCCATTTGAGACATTGATATTTTGATCTTTATGATTCCTTGTTTAAGGTGGTGAGCTATTCTCAAGCCAAATAGTCAATATGATTAATAAAATAATGACTTATATCATCTAATACGATGAACCTATTATAAACATCCATTAGTGATGTTTCGCCTACGGGCCATATTATATTGTCCATTGTGACACAAACACTGTGATCTCTACGATCCCCTATTTAAGGTAGCGAGCTGTGCTCAAGCCTAATAGTCTATATGATCAATGCGATCATGACTAAAATCATCAGTACGATGATAAAAATTTAAACATCCCCAATGATGTTTTGCCTAAGGGCTATATTATATTGTTAAATTAAGACAAGGCAATTGTAATCTTTTGTGATTCTTTGCCCAAGGGGGTGAGCTACGCTCAAATCCCATAGTCCATGTGATCATTGCGATCCTGACTAGTATCATCAGTATGATGATCATAAATTCATAATATTGACATCCCTAGTGATGAAATGCCTACGGGCTATACTATACTCTATTGCCGATAAGACAAAACAGTGGTGATCTTTATGATCCCCTATTCAAAATGGTGGGATTATACCCAAACCTAATAGTCAATATGATCGAGGTGATCATGACTAATATCATTAGATACTATAATTATATATAGACATCCATTAGTGATGTTAATTGGTTTACCTTTCTGTTAAGTGAATCGCCTTTCAAGACGATGACAGTTGTAGTTTATGACTCCCTGTCCAAAGGTGAAGAACTATGTTCAAGCCTTAAAACTCCTGATCTAATAAGATTGCAGCCAATGAATTGATGTCATTGTGACAAATCCATAAGTTATATTTCAAGTCACCCATAACAAGCCTCCGTGCTATAATTAGTCGTTCGTGTCAAGTTAACATACTAAATGTTAATATCCCTGGTGACAGGCCTTAGTGCCATATCCTATAACGCCCTAGAGACAAGGCCATTTGTGCCGTATCTGAATTTCATCACGACAAGGCCTTCGCACCATATGATTACTTATGTCCTTCATGACTAGACTTTATGTCATATCTTTCTACGTCCCTCGCGACAGGCTTCTACGCCATATATGTATATATATAACCAAAGTCATGTAAGGCTAGCCTTTGAGCTATTTATAATCCTCCTTGTGACAAAGACAATTGTGACATTATGGTCCCCTGTCAAGCAGGTATTGGACTCACTCCAAACCTTGAATGCCATTGATGGTCCTTTTGTGACCTAGGCTAAATATAATGGATATACATTCAAACAACATTCACTAGGAATGTTCAGAACAGAATAGCCCATACGGTTTATGAATGCCGTGGCTAATCTAAGTCGGGTCATCAGGATGATGACTAATAATTGTTAAATTTTGGTGATTGGTACAAAGTTTCAAGAATGGAAAACTCGGATGAGGTAGACGACAGTCGCAATACTATTAAGGCGACGAAAGTTAATAAAGCTACAAACGTAAACCTCAATATTAATGGAGTTAATCTCCAAGCTGTGGTTGACACAGCAGTTCGAAGGACCAAAGCAGTGTGACATCTGCAAAGGAACGGGTCATCATTTTCCCATGAATGTGGGGACACAAAGAATGCAATCTGTCACGGCTGTGGTGAGTAAGGCCGCATCAGAACTAGATACCATAAAGCTGCCAAAGAAGGTGCAGCTAAGCCTGGAAAGGCTAAGAAAGGAAACGCCTGAACTCACCTGATGAATGCCAAGAGGCAGTTCACGATGTCATCAAGTACATTCCTTATCATTTACCAATGATAATTTCTGCTAAGTGTCCTGATTTAATACAGGCAATAATAAATCTTCATAAACCATAAGCTTAGCAAACTTTTATATTATCCACAAGGTATAACTTACCAAGGAAACCATAGTAACCGATTCTTCGAAGTATCGGCAAGGGATCCTTCTGAAAAATCTAAGAGTACTCTTTCTTCGAATAGAGTACGACAATATATATTACTTTATTTTATTATTTTCTCATTGTTTTCTATCGACTGCGAATGCCAAATTATGTTTGATAAAAGTGCCATATGAGAATTGGCGTATCCTAGTGTGTCCCATAGATTGCTTCCATGCCTGATCAGTATGGAGGTTTAATGCATGGAACCCCTGAGATATCCCAATGATCATATTGTACCAAAGTCGACTAGTAGTATTCAAGGAAGATATCCAAAATGGAATTATCCAAGAAAATGTTTCCGATTAAGGAATTCGTGGACTAGTAACATAAGTGTGTCACTTAATTGACACAAGCAATGATGGATAAATTGGAGCCTGAGATTTGTAAATCTCTGTAACCTCCTTGTACCTTAATTATCTTCTCCTAAGATTACCCTGTTTACCCCTGAGGGGCAGGTAGAGTTAAGGTTTATATCCCATTTAAGGCTGTATTATTATGAAATCTCCAAGATGGCTAGCACCATCATTGGAAGAATCGAAACCCTGATTTACTAAGTTTTAAAATAGAGGGTTCATATAGCCTAACTTGATATTCCGAAAGTTTGATATTGTTAAATAAGAAAGACGGTTCTTTTTTTTTTGCTTATGCATTTTTACCGCAACCCTAATTAGGCAACAATTAAGAAATTGCCATCAGCTGCCAAGGATCGTCGACTTGTTCGACTAGCTATAAGGATTAGCTATTCTTTAAAATTTGTTAAGCAGTGGTTGGAATAACCATCTCACCTTAAGATAAGCTTTCCGATAATAGTTGATATATAAGTATCAAGGATACTCCTTTGGAGACCTTGTATAAATGGAATGTTAAACATCTATTGTTAGGACAATAGATTGGTAAGTCCAATTATCAGGATCTGAAAGTTGCATTGGAAACAACAAATAAGATCACGCAAATTCATAATCATCTGTAAGGTGCCAGTATTCGGCAGAAAATCAAGGATTAATGAAAATAGCAAACCTCCTAAATTCTTGATTAAGGAATAAGGTTCAACAATAGATATCACCAAGGAAGGGTGTGCCAAATCTGTTAAATTATCAGGCTAGTTAAGCTCTGAATATATAGAATCATTCGAAGGAAATCGAATATATCAAGATCAGGTAGCTTATAAGCTAAAACCTATTTAAGGAGCTTGGCGGAGCTCGAAATACATTACACACTAGTGACTGAAAGGTGTGTTTCGCCAATAAGTCAAGAAGCACTATCACATAATGTTATGCAAATTTATGATGTGATGAGCATCCTGTATCGATTAAGGATCGACAGGTTAAGAAGCTCCAAAAAGGATATATGTACCTAATATAGGAGTCACTTTAGGAGCTTGGAAAGACTCTAGATATGTCGTGGAAGTTAAGTCCATTAAGCGACAAAAAGTACTTCCATCATTTTAGCAAATCTCGAGGTCGAGATTTCTTTTAAGGGGGTGAGGATGTAACACCTCGAAAATTCACGTCCTGTAATGTATTGACACGTGTCATAAGCTTGAACGTGTGAAATTTTATTTAGATGGACTAAAGTTGACAAACATGGAAAGTATGTGAAAATAAGGGTTCAAAATGTCAACAAGGGATAAATATACTTTACAGTGACCCTACATGATGTTCATAACCTCAACCGAATAAATCATGGATCGTACGAAGCCAATTGTGAAAGAAAGTGAGGAATTACAAACTACAGGGGTTAAATGTGTCAACATGTTTTAAAGGTATACCTCTGAGTGACCTTTTAGCGAACCCGAAGCTTTGTAATGCTTAATTATACTCACAAGAATGTGTGATAAAAATTTCACAAGGTTTCGTTAAGGTATGAGAAAGTTATGGCAATATTCGTATACGAGGGGTTAAAAACGTCAACGATTTAATTTCTCGCGATTTTTACGCAACCGACGAACGAACACGCAAACATCAACTACCGATCCTAATTTGCGTATTTTAGTATTAATATTATGCTCTACGATGCTTCCATGATGTTCGGGTGCGAAGACGGGCTTGTGGGCCTTGGGCCCAAGCCCACAAAACCTCCACTATATAAATGAAAAATAAATAAAATAAAAAAATAAAAAATCATTTTTCACCATCTCTTTCTCTCTCTAAAACTCTCTCTACTCTCTCTCTCTCTAGAAACTTTTCCGGCGACTTTTCCGGCGGCCGTTTTCCGGCCAAGAGTACATTTTTTCAACTATATCCGACGTTCCGGATCGCGTGGTGTGGTTAGTTTTAGCTAATTCTTAGCGGTTTGAGCTCTATGGCAACTCCGGCGACATTCCGGTCAAATTCCGGCGAGTCCGTTTTGAACTTTTGACTTTGCAGATGCTTTGATCGGGACTTTAGGAGCATTCCTGTACAGTTTCAAGAAATTCTATTCTCCAGCGAAATCTCGACTCCTGACATGGTTCTGGCGAGTTCCAGCCGTCAGTTTTCGATGAAAAATATATTTTTGGGCTCCTAGTGACCCGTAGAGTCCATCGAACCACTTTCGACTCGGGTGAAAAATTTAAGTTCGGGACGCTCTCGGGCTCGGTTCAACATGGTCAACAGGTCAAACGTGGTCAAAACTGGTCAAGGGGAAGTTTTGGGTCATGTTAGTGCCTCGGTTCAGTTTTGGGTTCGGTCAAACCTGGTCAACATCGGTCAAACGTGGTCAACTGCTGGTCAACGGTCAACACGAGGCTCGGTAAAATTTTATCGATGCAAATTTTGTTATATTATGTGGGCATTAAACCCTTAAAAGGGCACCCTCTGATTCCCACTCTAACTAGGTCAAATCTCGGGTCAAACTTGTTAATAAAAAGTCAACAGGATAATTAAATTCTAATTTATGCATAATTAGCAATGTAGAACACATACAACCTGTTTGATCATTAATATAACTTGGTAATTAGTGTAAGAACGTGTCTAAACATGTTCAACCCGACAATTTACTGTTTAGAACCGGTTCGGAACTGAAAGTCGCAAAGCTTTGACTTTTGCTTTGACTTCAGTTCTGACCCGTTTTGGTATGATTTAGAAATACCTTAGAGCTCTATTTGGACCAGGTTACATGCTAGTATAATCCTCTGTGATTATACACCATGGTTCATTAGTTAACCAATTAATACGCATGATTCCGTTAATTGCCCATATGTTGACCATTATGCCCTTTTCACCTTAAAACGTGATTTTTGGAAATGTAAAAGAATAAAAACCTTAGTCACTGATATATAAACTTGTACCCAAAGTTTGAGATCAGTTTGAGGTGTAGATTAAGAGTTATGCTCGTTAGCGTAAAAATTAAAGCTTTATGTTAATTAAATGGCGTATTTAGCATATAGCCTACTAAAACATACTTTTTAATATCAAATCTTTCACCCACTGATGTAATATATTATTTTGGGATTTTTAAAGATTTTTTTTATTAATTTTAGGCTGAGCATAACTCATAGTCGTAGGCTTAACCCGGTACTTGTCGGTTTTGCCCTTACGGGCCATAAAATGGGTTTTACATATCTAAACGACTCCAAACCTTTTGCTACTGATCTTAAATGATAAATAATTTATTTTAAGCCTTCTGGAATGGTAAAAATATCAGCTTTATGTATCGAACCCGTAAACGGCTTTTAATCGCATAATTAAGCGTTTTTAACGCATAGTATGTACTAAGAGTATTTTAAACATACCAAGGGTGATACCTACGGATATTTGAGGCAAATTATAATATTTTAACAGTAAGCAAAGGTTGTTAAACTCAGACTTCAGTTTTGAGCTTTTCGGCTTATGTGAAATTACCAAAATGCCCCTACGGTGCATAGTTTGGTTAAAATTGATAAATTTCACATATATACTTTACCCTACTGTTATAATTTATTAAATGGAGTATTTTTGCTGATTACATCAGACCTGTAACTCAGGTTAATACCTAAACTCTTTTATAAACTTGAAAATGACCAAACTACCCCTACGGGGCATAGTTTGTGTTTAAATTCGTTTCGGGCATAATAAAAGACATCTTACTGATGTCACAACATATTTGAGGCATATTAACTTAGGAAACCTGGTTAGGACTCTTATGATTACCCGTCACGCCTTTTGCGCGTTCGGTTCGGTTTATGTAACTAGTTTACATAAATTAGCCGAAACGGGTCAAACCTTATAGGTTTTATCTCAAAATCCAGAGTGTGCATGAAATACCCATATTAAACAAGTCTCTGAACTTGTAGGGTCTAAATCACATTCTATCCGGTCATCGCTTAATCGTGCGTACGAACCGTATCTTTGAAACTAGCCGGTCTAAGCTTAAGCTTAACTAAAGACCCGTTAGGATTCTAATAGGTTATTATAAACCTTCGTTCCAGATTTAGGAGCCCAGTAAAAGCTATCTGTACTTGCTGATTTGATACGGCTGGGATTGAATTTATATTTAGCTCAGGTAAATACTTTTAACTTATTTTCCCTATACGGGCTTGGGGTACGGTATATAGAATACCGCTTGGTCCAGCATTGAATCTTTAATCGAATAGAGGTTAAATCATTGATATGCTCTGTTTTGAAATGTTTTGTTTGCTTAAAGCCTTTGGGGGGTTAATGACCATGTCCCGGATATCCCTGGCATCATCTTACGAGATGGCCACGACCTGAGCACGGGGTGTAGGCGTACACCTTTCAGTGCATAACTCAATATTGTGGTGTGTCTATTGATCTTTAACCCGGTCTACGGATCGGGCTACTGAACGCATAAGAAACATGTAATTCGTTTACAAGTATTATACTCAAATAATTATCCCAAGTTATAAAAGGTTAATTTTGCCTCTGTGCGTTTTAATCAAATTATAAAACATTTGTGCCATGTGCATCCAAACAAATTTTAAATCATTTTCAAAATGAGTCGGTTGATAGTATTTACCAGTGTAAACTGACGTATTTTCCAAAAAGGCTAAGTGCAGGTACTAATCGGAATCGGCTGGCTACTCCTAGCATCATTAATGAGTCTCGCAAGCTTAGATGCCTAAAGTCTGTTGAACAAAGTTATCTTTTGTTTAAGATCCGCCTGTGGATCCATCTTACGTTCCGTTGTGATATTTGATATTACTTTTGAATCGGATTGTAATATATTTTTACCATTTGCTTCCGCTGTGCATTTAAATTGTGTTGTTTGACTGTGATGTTACCAACCACGTCATGATACTCCCCTACCGGGCCCACCGGTGACACGTGGAAAGTCGGGGTGTGACACAAACACAAGCCTCTGAGTTGTCACAGTCTCCATCTCGAATAAAAGAATACCGAAGAATTTACTTAAGCTGATGATGATGATCACTTACTGTTTGGATGGAACATTCAAGAAATGAAACGCACTGTTGGTGGCTTATTTGGATAATCTTCTGAAAACTGAAGAGTCAGCTTGAATGTACCTAAGATTGACATGTATTCATTGTCACAAATACAATACTGCAGCATATCAATGTAATAAAATTACACAGAAATTCTTAAAGCCTAAACTGGCAGCTAAGTAACAGAAAAACGCCAACGAACTCCAGAAAACATCTCACAAGTAATCAAAAGCACTGTTAACAGTTAACACTAAGAGTAAGTCAATCACATTCAGGAAAGAAATGCATGTTAAATAATAATAAGTTAGTATGTATGGAGAGCTCCCTAAAGTAAAAAATGAAAAATAGTAACAATAAAGTACTAAACTATAAATTGTTTTTCACTTGAAGCCTACATGTATGGAGAGCTCACTTACTTTTATACCAATTCCAATCACAACCCCTCCATTTATGAGAAAACTATTACAAAGAGCTTTTCGGTCTGCGTATTATTAAAAGTATAACCATGTATTCGCTTCTTTTCTCCAGTCATCCCGTTCACACTCTATAACTTATATGACTCCACCTTATCAGTGGGTCAACCCATCTGGGTTCAACAGGTCTCAGTTCAGTTACCTTAAACCAGTCAATAAAGAGCAAAAGTTTAGGGCTGCGTTAGTGGGGGGATGAATGTTAGGGGAGTCAAAGTCAAGAGGAAAGTCAAAGGTTGAAATTAGGGGCTGAAGTTTAGGAACTAACTCTGTTATCAGCAATACATATTAGGAGGTGCAGACTACATACTTTTTTAATTACATTATGATTTCAAGTACTTAGGAACATTGACTATGGTAGCAAACATGAACATCAGTAGCAACTAAAGCATTAGTAGCGAAAGAGAAGCAATAATAACTAATTAACTACTGCTGTGTTATCTATTACTGAGGTATCTGCCACCAATCAACTGACTCTTTTTTGAACACTTTGTTCAGAATTCGGTACACAATTTCATATTAGATTTTACACTCGTTCTCGATCTCTCTAACAATTATGCGAATTAATATTCTGATACAATTTGTTGCTAATCCCCTCATCTTGGCTGCAGCAACAAAACAACCCACTCTGCTCACTGCACATTTCCACCACCGTTCCCCACCGCGTCTAAGCCCTCCGCCACCACTTCCGGCCGCCGTAGCTCGTGCCTTCAACACCTCATTTACAACGTCATCTATCTAGGTTATAATAAATGGTTAATCTTAATTGCACTTGCCTATTTACTTTTTTAAATATTTATTATGCTTAAACATATGCTAAATCCAAAACCCTACATTATTCAATTGGATGAATTAGCAACATTTGTAGATCCACTTTAATATTCTCTCACATTTCAGCAGACGAGCAATTGCAGAAGCTATGGAGCTAATGGTGGTCACTTTGATTATTGGGTTCTTGTTGAGTTTGTTGGTTTTAGTCCCAAGATTTATTAAATCTGGTAAACCAACCTCTTCATTGGTTTTAACGTTTTCTTCTTATATAGATAGTTTTTGCAGTTAATATTCTCTGATATGGTTTCTTTTTAACTTTTGATCTGCAATGCAGATCAAACCAAGAAGGTGCATTCAGATGCTAACAGTAAGGTACTTGATTCCGGTTTCATAACTATTTGTGTGGTTTGTTTGATTCTTTGTTTCCAAACCTAAATCATAACCATCACAAAACCAAAATAAATCAAACAACCACACCAATACATCACACTAACTTAATTCCACTACAATCAACCTGATCACATAACACATATTTATTGCTTTCACCACTTTGTCAGCATCACGTACATAGGCATACCTCAAAAAACCAAACCTCCTACCAAGCGTATCCTTCTTTTTAGCGATGTATGCATCCACCAACCAGCCTATATTCCTGCATTCACTCCACAAATCCGCGTCTGACATCCATGTTGGTATGTTGGTGACGAAAAATGTAGTGGCATCCTCTCTCCTAGGTTGAATCTCCCCCTCTTCTCTCTCTCCAACTTGTTTCTCCTTCGTCATCCTCCGGTCGGTGTTGCCACAGAAACTATTCCGGCAGCGAATGGAAACGATAAAAAACAAGATAGGATGAAAGGTAGGTTTAGAAACACAAGCAATATGTGCTCAGGTCAAACCTCGCACACTATCCCGCTTGCCACCGATTCGTCGAGCCACCAGCAATATGTTTCCGGTATCCAAACGGATGAGGTAAAGATACCAGTCCCAGACGGCGAATGGGAGATCGATAGATCAGATTAGGGGTAAAGGTCAAGTCAATGATGGGCGACCTCGACCGCTAAGCCTAAATGCTTCCCTCCGTCGAGCCCCCCGGCGACGGTTGGTTTTTAAATCTCCAGCGACTTTTGGCTTTCTAGAGAGCGTTTTTTTTTCGCTTCTGATTGACTATCATAGAACTATTTAATATCATCTAGGCCATAAGTTATAATGAAATGCTTGTGACTCAGTGTTGACATTTATAGCCCTTTATTAACCTTGGTAATTAAGCTCTAAGGTGTGATAACCAGCTTGATCCTTATCATAAGATACATTCTTGTGGGTTAAAAGTGTGATCTGTTGTTTCTTTGCAGTCTTCTTCGAAAAACATATCTCTAATGGCGTCGTCTTCTTCAACATCATTCAATAAGGAGAGCTATCAGTATGATGTATTTTTGAGTTTCAGTGGTGAAGACACACGTAAGAACTTTGTTGATCACCTTAATAATGCTCTTCAGCAACAAGGTATTCGCACTTTCAAGGATGACGAGAGACTTAGAAAAGGAAAAAGCATCAACGACCAGCTTTTGAAATCCATCGAAGAATCCAAGTTCTTCATCATAATTTTCTCAAAGAAATATGCATCTTCATCTTGGTGCTTAAACGAACTTGTAAAGATTATAGAGTGCCAAAAGTCAAACAACCAGATTGCTTACCCTGTTTTCTATGATGTGGATCCCTCTGAAGTTCGCAAACAACATGGTCCAGTTGGAGAAGCGCTTGCCAAGCATACAAACAAAGAGACCGGGCCATGGAGAGAAGCTCTCACAGAAGCAGCCAATCTGTCTGGGTGGGATTTGAAGAACACTGCTGATGGGTAATTCCTTCATCATTTCTCTGCAATATTCGTTCCTTTTTAGTTGCTTTTTTATCTTAAAGAAAGCTCGAGTCTTGTCAAAATATGCAACATGATTTGTATGTATGTTATTACGCTAATTCACTTACACTTTTGTATACTATACACCAAAAAAGTAACTACTCTTATGGGTTCTTGAGCAAGCTAATTAAATTTCCTATAATTTACAGGCATGAAGCCAAAGTGATCAAATTAATTGTTGAAGAGATTTCACTTGAGTTACGATCAATTAATGTGAACATTGATCATAACCTAGTAGGCATGGAACCGCGACTACAGCATCTTCAGACGTCTTTAGATATCGGGTCAGAAGATGTTCGCATGATAGGGATCAAGGGGATGGGAGGTGCTGGAAAGACAACTTTAGCTGGAGCTACTTTTGATAGATTATCAATTCACTTTGAAGCTAAAACATTTGTTGAGAATGTCAGGGAAATTTCAAAAGCGTCGTCCGGTTTATTGTCATTACAAAAAAAGATCCTTACAGATTTAGATTTAGCTAAAGGCAACAACTTAAATAGTGTCCATGAGGGGACAAAATTGATGAAAACAAAGTTGCGTGGTAGAAAGGTTCTTATGGTTTTAGATGATGTGGATCACCAAAATCAGCTTGAAGCATTAGCTGGTGATCTTAATTGGTTCAAGCCTGGAAGTAGAATTATCATTACAACAAGAGATAAGCAAGTGTTGATAGCACATAGAGTGAAATGGATTCATGATGTCACTCTATTATCAGATAAGGAAGCGATTGGCCTATTTTGTAAGCACGCATTTGGGAAAGATCTTCCAATTCAAGAGTATGAAACGGAATCACTACAGGTTGTACGTTATGCTGCTGGTCTTCCCTTGACAATCAAAGTTTTGGGTTCATTTTTGTGTGGTAAAGACAAGCATGAATGGATAGACGCATTAGCAAGACTCGAAAGAATTCCGTTGAAAGAGACTTGCAAAATTGGAATTAAGCTATGAAAGTCTGGAGGATGACTACAAGGAAATATTCCTCGATGTTGCATGCATATTGAAGGGGTGGGAGAAAAACAAAGCAATTAGTATGCTTGAAAGTTGTGGATTTCAGGCTAGAATTGGTTTAAGAGTTCTTGAGCAGAGATCTCTAATAACTTTTCATGATTATGGTATTGGCCCTTGCTTGAGCATGCATGACCATATTGAAGAAATGGGCAAGAATATCGTACGTCGTTTGCACCCAGATGAGCCCAACAAACACAACAGATTATGGATTCAGGAAGAAATTGAAAATGTATTGGATACTGACTTGGTAAGAATCAGATTTACTTGTAACATAGGGATGAGACAAACACATTTTTTTTTACTTATGACATGAACTACTGTTGAATTACAGGGTTCTGAATCGACAAGGTGTATACGTCTAAAGCTCACCCCTAATATTGTTTTGGAAAGTCTTGGAAACATGAAGAAACTTAGATGCCTTATTGTAGATCATAGATATAAGGATAAGGATCGTGATGACCTTGTGAAGATTGATGAAGTTGGTCAGTACTTCCCAAATTCATTACAGTACTTGAAATGGCATTGTTACCCTCATTGGTGTTTACCCAAAACCTTTCAAGCAAATAATCTTGTTGAGCTTCACATGTCTTTCAGCAGAATCGAACAACTTTGGGTGGGGGGAAAGGTAGGATGATTGATTAATAATTTTATTTTATTTATTGATCAGTTATTAGTATATTACATTCTTTTTGGTGTGATATTAGGTTCTTAAGAAGCTCAAATCCATTACACTCTCCTTCTCAAAGTTGAAGACCCTTGACCTTGGGTTGACTCCAAATCTTGTGAGGTTAGATCTTCGATGTTGTTCTGATTTGGTAGAACTTCATGTGCCAGTTGGATGCTTAAAAAGGCTTACGTACCTAAACCTTGAGGATTGTAAGAGGTTGAGATCTGTTTTGTTTATCAAGGATTTGGAATCACTTGAGTTTCTTAATGTAAGTGGCTTACATCTAAAGGAGTTCGAGGATATAATCCTGTGTCGATCCAACAGTAATCTGCAAGAGCTTCGTTTTGATGGCAATGATATAGAAAACCTGCCTTCATCAATTGGAAATCTACATAAACTTGTGATGCTATCCTTCAAAAGATGCGACAAACTCAAAAGTCTTCCAGGAAGCATCTGTAGTTTACATTATTTAAAAGTTCTTTCTCTTGTAGATTGTGGCATAGAGGAATTGCCTGAGGACGTTGACCAGTTGGAGTGTTTAGAAGAGCTAGATTTAAGTGATTCAGAAATTAAACATCTCCCGGATAGCATTTGTAAGTTGAAACATCTTAAAAAGCTCATGCTAGGTAGTTGTAAAGTTTGTAAGTTACCCGAGAATTTTGGTCAAATAGATTCATTGAATAGACTAGATCTAACGTCAACCAAGATAAGAGATGTTCCATCCAGCATCTGTAAGCTAAAACATCTCAAAGTGCTTGACCTTTCTGAATGTTCTGAACTTGAGAAAGTACCAGAGAACCTAGGAGATTTAGAAAGTTTGAATGAACTAGGTCTAACATCAACCAAGATAAGAGATGTTCCATCCAGCATTTGTAAGCTAAAGCATCTCAAATATCTTTACCTTTCTAATTGTTCTGGACTTGAGAAACTACCAGAGAACCTAGGAGATTTAGAAAGTTTGAATGAACTAGGTCTAACATCAACCAAGATAAGAGATGTTCCATCCAGCATCTGTAAGCTAAAGCATCTCAAATCTCTTGACCTTTCTAATTGTTCTGGACTTGAGAAACTACCAGAGAACCTAGGAGATTTAGAAAGTTTGGAAGGATTAGATCTAACATCAACCAAGATAAGAGATGTTCCATCCAGCATCTGTAAGCTAAAGCATCTCCATTATCTTCGCCTTTCTAATTGTTCTGGACTTGAGAAACTACCAGAGAACCTAGGAGATTTAGAAAGTTTGGAAGTATTAGATCTAACATCAACCAAGATAAGAGATGTTCTATCCAGCATCTGTAAGCTAAAGCATCTCCATTATCTTCGCCTTTCTAATTGTTCTGGACTTGAGAAACTACCGGAGAACCTTGGAGATTTAGAAAGTTTGTATTCACTAGTTCTAACATCAACCAAGATAAGAGATGTTCCATCCAGCATCTGTAAGCTAAAGCATCTCAAATCTCTTGACCTTTCTAATTGTTCTGGACTTGAGAAACTACCAGAGAACCTAGGAGATTTAGAAAGTTTGGAAGGATTAGATCTAACATCAACCAAGATAAGAGATGTTCCATCCAGCATCTGTAAGCTAAAGCATCTCCATTATCTTCGCCTTTCTAATTGTTCTGGACTTGAGAAACTACCAGAGAACCTAGGAGATTTAGAAAGTTTGGAAGGATTAGATCTAACATCAACCAAGATAAGAGATGTTCCATCCAGCATCTGTAAGCTAAAGCATCTCCATTATCTTCGCCTTTCTAATTGTTCTGGACTTGAGAAACTACCAGAGAACCTAGGAGATTTAGAAAGTTTGGAAGTATTAGATCTAACATCAACCAAGATAAGAGATGTTCTATCCAGCATCTGTAAGCTAAAGCATCTCCATTATCTTCGCCTTTCTAATTGTTCTGGACTTGAGAAACTACCGGAGAACCTTGGAGATTTAGAAAGTTTGTATTCACTAGTTCTAACATCAACCAAGATAAGAGATGTTCCATCCAGCATCTGTAAGCTAAAGCATCTCAAATCTCTTGACCTTTCTAATTGTTCTGGACTTGAGAAACTACCAGAGAACCTAGGAGATTTAGAAAGTTTGGAAGTATTAGATCTAATGGATACTCCTATAAGTCATCTTCCCGATAGCATTTCTTTGTTGAAAGATCTTAAAATTATTGGATACAAAAGAAGAATTGATCCAGATGCAATTCTATTTCAAGAACAACAACATATTACATTTGCTCCCAAAAGGAGAAGGGCCAATACTGAAGCAACAACAAGCGATACAGGTTTTTGTTGAAATATATAATGTTATAAACTCACTGAATAACATATATTCTAGTGAGAGAGGTATTTAAAATATATTTATGGTTTTGTAGGTGACAAGGTTAAACAACAAAAGATGGAGGATCACTAATGAAACTTTGTGAAAGACTAGAGCGGTGAACGAGTGGAAGCTGGAGGGGCATATTGAAACTAGTCTTAAATCCGTGTTCAAAACATATAATCATTCTACTGTTGACATTTGTAGTGATTTGCAACCAGTTTTACAGCCTTCACTCGTAGTTTAGTTTCTGGTTACTTTTTTTTACACCATTGTTGTTCAAATCATTCTTCTTAGTAATCGTATTTGTGTGTCAAATCATCTACAAAACCCCAAATTTTAAAGATGAATTGAAACTTCCACCACTCAGTTGACTTTTATTATTACTACAATAAAAAATCAAAGAAGATCGCGGCTTCAATTGAGGCGGTACACGGTCGATTTTGAAACAGGAGGTAAAGAATTAGCCGAACGGTTGTAAACAAACCGAACGTTCAACAAACGGTTCGTGAACCGTTCGGGGGAAGTTCGTTTATGTTCGTTTGTTAAATAAATGAACAAACATGAATAAGAAATTTCATTCGATAAGTTAAAAACCGAACATGAATAGAGGTTGCGTTCGTTTGTTTATGTTCGTGAACGTTCGATAATGTGTTTATTTATGTTTATTTGTGTCCATTCGTTTAAATGGTTATATTGAATTTTATTGGTTTTAGTTCTTAAAAAAACGAAACCACAATTATATGTTACACAACCGCTAACATCCTTCATTTGACCATTTCAATTTCAGTTTGTGTTAAAGCTTGACAAACTTGTTAATTTTTGTGTTAATTATGTTTATGATGATTCCGGCGACATGTTCGGATAGTTATGTTAAGTACTTATTCAATTTTGGTGGATTATTTCTGATAAAAAAATACATATTTTTATTTTAAAATAAATATATAGCATTCGTTTGTATTCATTTATGCTCATAAACATTTGTTTGCGTTCATTTACGTTGTAAGTGTTCATTAATATGTTCATTTCCTTAATGAACGAACATGAACAAGAAATCTCATTCGGTAAGCGTTCATGAACCGTTCATTCCCTAATGAACGAACATGAACTAGGCCTTGTTCGGTTTGTTTACAGCCCTAGTCGCACATTTGTTGGAGGTTGAAGATGATTTAGTCGATTTACGAGAAGGCAGGTGTGATGACAATGCATTGAGGGCTTCGGTGGTTGTGAAGATGGTTGCTGATGGGAATGGCGGTGGTAGTGGTGGTTTTCTTTGGTGGCGATGGTTAGGGTTTTTGGTTGGTGGTAGCCGGTGGATGTTGAGGAGTGGTGTGGTTTCGAATTTGGGTGTAAGTAGGTGGCATAATTAGGGATGAGCACGGTACCCGTTCGGTACAGAAAAACGGGAAAAGTGGGTACCGGTACCGAAAATACCGGTTCGGTACCGGTGTTTATCGGTGTTTTACCCGTAAATACCAGTACCAGTACCGAAAAACGGGGAAAGTGGGTACCGGTACCGAATATACCGATTCGGTTCGGTACCCGGTACCAAATGCTCATCCCTAGGCATAATGGTAGTGGCAGTCTGCGACAGTGGATGGTGGGGACGTTGTTGGTTGCTGCGGCTAGGGTTTTTTGAGTGGGGTAAATGGTAGTGGTTCTGGTGGTTCGATTTGTGGTAAACGGTGGAGAGAAGAGAGAGAATGTGTGTGTATATTCATATATTATAAATAATTTTATTGTTTCTATTTAAAGATTAAAAAACTAGAAAACATAAAAATAGATGGGTAAAATGTCCAGAAAGCCCCCGAGTAATGATACATTTTAACTGCGTTTGTGATTTGGATGAAATGACAACAAAATCAAAACGTCATGTGTTCATATGATTTTTTATGTCACAAGCAAATTTGGCAACCATCAGGATCGTTTAAACCTTTTTGATGGCCGTAAAAATCAGGGTCCTTTTTCATTTGTATTGAGTTAGTAATTAGTAATATTGATTTCTATTTGACATAAAAATTACTAAGAAGAAACTTATATAGTTCCAACATAAATGAATAGTCCTCTTGTTAATAAAAACCATATTACTTAATATTTTTGACTTAAATTAAATGGTACTTCTATTTATTAACAAGAAAAATGAAAAATTATTCTTAGTTTATTAGTAGACAAATAATTTGGTATTAAATTAAATATATTTCTGTCGGATGAGAAATAGAAACCAACTACAAACAAGTGGAATGAAACTTGCATCAAATTTTATTAAAAAAAATATCAAATATCTATGCTTTAGAAATAAAAGATTTTAGCAGCATGAGAAAAAAAAAACTTTAGTAATCAAATTTTTCATAGTTACAATTTATATTGTGTATTTTTTTCCTTAAAATGGATGCCTTATTATTTTGGTGGCACTTAGGGGTGTCAATCATGTCGGGTTGATGTTTAACCCAAAGATTTCAACCCTAACCCGATCCATATAAATTAGGGTCAAACCCAACCCGACCCGTTTAACCCATATTTTTAAATGAGTCATACAAGTTGACGATTTATAAGCGAGTTGATGGGTTTTAAGCGGGTTATCAATAACAAGTTTAATGATGAGTGTGACAAATAAATAATATAATGTGTTATGTAAAATAGACATGGAAAAAAACAAAAATAAAACTATAAACAAAAATTCTAAATAGTTAAATGGGTTAATGGGTCAACCCATTTTTATACGAGTCAACCCGGACTCAACCCGTTTTTAATGTGGGTCAACCGAACCCGACCCTTATTTTTAAACGGGTCATGTTAGTCGATCCAAACCTGTGTTTTTCGTGTCAGGTTCAAGTCCGGTTGACGGGTCGTGTCACTTTCACACTTTCACCTAATTACACACATGGGCCGGCCTGACCATTAGGGGTGATTTTATTATTTTACTAAAAAATAAAGAATAAAAGATGCATTAAAAAACGAGGTGTGAAACCAATTAATTTTTCGGAAGTTTTTGCGTGTTGGGCATAAAAATTCCTTTGTAAGAAACTTACAAGCAGAACAGCAGATCAAACACAACACAAGTTAAAGATAGTTGAAACCGAAGGGCTCCAGTAGTGTTATGAGTCCTTCTTTTGACATCCCTCACAAACAACCAATCCCAACAAGCCAACTCAACTCGTTTTTCCAACAAAACCAATATACATCAAATACCAGCTGCATCTTTTTATTATAAATCATAAAAAAATGTAAACCATGAATATATCGCAAACAAGAACAAACAAAACCAACATATCGATATCTTTTTTAACAACTCGTTGCTTATTTCCTCTACCATTGTCGTCAATTATCGACACCTAAACCATACAAGACACCAGCATACTTCTCCAACGAGCCGCTGAAGAAATTATCCTTCAACTTCCTGAAAGTACACGCAGTAAGCAGACTATCCGAACCCGCTTGATGACAAACACCAATCCTTTCGACTTCCAATAACTCAGCTAACTTATTCAACCCACCATGAAGACTGTTGCAGAACTTCATCAGATGTTTAATATCGAAAATGGTGGGAAAATACATATTAATCAAACTAAAAAATCCAGATTGTGTGTCAGGCAGATTCTGACATGTTAACACTTTCAACAAATATCCGAAATCATATCCACTGTGAAATGTTACCCAATACACACTATCATTCAGCACAATCCCTGAGGATATCAACAACTCGCCAAATCTACGCGTATCAATTCCGTTTTCGTTATTTTTCTTAAAATCGATACCGCTCTGTTTCAACAGCTCAACAGAATCATTTGCGAAAACATCATCATTCACGTTAAATTCACGAAAATTGAACTGCCAGATGCAAAACTTATCGGTTCCACACGTCGGTAAATTTCCTTGATCATCCGATAAAGTTAGCCCTAATTGAATTAATTTGAGCATATCAACGTTATCCTTCAACGTCTGGTAATGATAGTCATTACTGTTTTTGAAATTACCGACCGGACGAAGAACAATTCCAGGAAATTCGGTATCCATTGCGATGTACGGAAAATCATCAACGATTTCTCGAATCAACGCGAATTCTTCCTCGAGATTGTCATTCCACACCTCGCGAATCTGAATCGAATCGCCTTTTGACAAAAGCGACATTTCTCATAACAAAATCGTTCAATTTTTATCAAAATTTATCGAAATATCGTGAGGAAACAGAACATGGATTAATATCAACAGTGCCGCTTGAGAATCGATACGGATCTGCAAAATACACAGTCAATAATCATTATCAGCATGAATTGATTTGAAAAAATGTATAAAATTATAATGTGAAATCGATACAGATCTGCAAAATACACGATAAATTCAGCATAAACTGATTCGAAAAGCATATAAAATTATTACTACAATAAAAAAAAATCAAATTTGTGTGTTAAATCATCTACAAAACCCCAAATCTTAATGATGAATTGAAACTTCCACCACTTAGTTGACTTTTCATTATAATGATTACGGTGACTAAAAGCCAAAGGCTCTCATGTCATGGTCCCATTAAATTTTCATAACTTGACTTTTTTTAATCTATTTCGCTTATGTTTTAAGACTATTAAAAACACACCTACCACCCCAAGCTTTTTTAAGGAGGAAAAAGTTTCATAAATAACTAACAAGAAGCTAGCAAATGAAATAAAGTGTCTAATTTACTCTTTTATTTAGAGTTTAGGGTACCAAATGCTCATCCCTAGGCATAATGGTAGTGGCAGTCTGTAATCGTCGATGGTGGGGACGTTGTTAATTGCTGCAGCTAGGGTTTTTGTAAGACCCGTCTCAATAAATCAAGATTTTAATATTAAACAACGCATTTTATATGGAAATGCATCTTTACAAAAACTTTGTTAAGTTAACGATCATACATGATTAAAGTATTCAAGTTAACTTCCCTACTAGTTTAAAACATTCAAAATATAGTATTAAGTGTTTATAAGATTCACATTAACTAAAACAAAATAGTTCATTTCGGAAGCTTCAAAAGATGAGTGTTCGGTTCTTGATACTTGCTTGATCTTCATCCGAGCGTTTACTACTATCACCTGAATTCAAAACCAACATGAAAATTAGTTTTTGATAACTTAAAAATGTATTAAAACAAGTCCCATGAGTTAAATAAACAGAATTCAAACAAATTGCAGCAATTAGGGCCCTCGCGGGCCGCGAACAATGTCGCTTAAATCTGTCGCGGGCCGCGACCAATGTCGCGTGACGCGACGATGTCTCTGAGTTGGTGTCGCGCGACGCGACCCTCTGTTTTCGACAGAAAGGTTGGGTTTTTGATGCTGCAAATGCCCAGCTCCTAATTCTTAACCATTACCAACTTAAAACATTCATAACTTTCGTTCTACTTGTCCGTTTTACGTAATTCTTTTTCCTACGTGTCCGTAATTTAAATACGGACCCGTTTACCATCACTATTTGCATAAAAATTCGGTTTATTAGCTGATAGCCTATAAATCCCATTTTTATTTATTTGACCCGTTTAGTTAGATGTCATATTTTGCATAATTCATCAATATTGGTTTCTAAACATAATTACCCATTCCCCGGGCTTGTCAACTTTAGCGTATCACTTCCATTCCATGGTTTACGCTTTCATAATTCAAGCTTCGTCACTGGGTATCGTTTTTGACCCCCCGTCATTCGGGTCAAGCTTCGCCACTGGGTATCGGTACCGGTACTTACCGGTGTTTTACCCATAAATACCGGTACCAAAAAAGGAAGAAAATGGGAACCGGTACAGTTCGGTACCGGTACCCGGCACCAAATGTTCATCCCTAGTTTGTGAGCGTAAAATGGAAGGTGCCAACTTTGATATTTGTTGTATATACAATTTTATGTTCAGGGAGGTTCTTATTCGAATTTTTTTGGTCAAAGTGGTTCATCGATCCAACAGTGGTCAACGCCGGAAAGATGGTCTTGGATTTATTCGAATTTGCTGCAATGGGCCTGTTTGGATGGGTAGTCACAAGTTTTGGGATGATTGGGCCAGAAATAAGTATGTTTTAAAAAAAGCCCAATCTAAAATCATAAAAGATTTTAAAAATTACTAATGGGTTGTGGATTGCACAAAGGCCCAAAGAAAATACTTCACTGAGATGTGATTTTATATGGTATAGATATGGGCCGACTAAGTTGACTATTATTCAGAGGTGGGCCTGGTTTGGGGAGGGGGGGGGGACACAAAATGGACTTCTTTTATAAGTTAATTGCTAAATTCGTCCCTGAGGTTTGACTCAAATTGCTAGATCAGTCCAAAATTAAGTTTTGTTGCTAAAATAGTCCCTGAGCCTAGTTTCTGTTACTATTTCAGTCCAATTAATTGACGCCGTTAGAACCTTCCTTAATGAATGGGTAAAATTGCTAAATTCGTCCCTGAGGTTTGACTCAAGTTGCTAGATCAGTCCAAAATCAAGTTTTGTTGCTAAAACAGTCAAGGTAATTTTTTGAATTTGTTAATTATAAACTTATTTAGGTATATAATTTTTCTAGACTTGCATTAATTTTTTGAATTTGTTACTTATACAATTTTAAATATATTAACCTTCACTTTAGGTCACGGTGTATATCGGATGCCAAACGACTGGAAAACGGGCGTGAGTCTGAACAGTCTCATTAGTTGCAAGGCCCTTCTCTGGCTCAACCTAGCGTGAAACGAAACTTTCAAATTAGAAGGTACGTGTATTAAAACATTTGAGTAGTTAAAATACCTTGAAATTTAGATTTGTTGCTTTCATCTGTATCTGCTCAATTTGCTTAAACTTTGATTACCTATTTTATTATAGAAAAATTAATTGTGGTGCTTCTTATATAGAGGTTGTAATTGGCAGTTTCAACGTACCACACTTGTCCACTACATGATAGTTTCTTCGTCTATCAACTGAAAACTTGTGGGAATTTAAATCAGCAGTTGCAAACATGGTAAAAATGTAAGATTAAATATATTATGGTATAATATTTAATCTAGTAGCCATTATAATCATTTACGTTATATAGATCAAAATATATAATAATCTATTAAATAATTAGTTGGTAATTGTTGATGGACCATATTACCCTTATTAACTAATTAGGTTTCCTCCTGGGTGCTTATATAAGGAGAATTATGTGGAGGTTAAGGGGTTACTTAGTTACACAATCAGACACACCCCATTAGTCAATAACATCATAATTCGACCTCCATCTCCATGACCGAATCCCCTATTCGGTTTCTTAGCCACCATCATTAGATTGCACCCTAAGGAGGAACCAGGCCAAGATGACAATCATGTCAAACCTTATTGCTGCGTCTCCATCTGGATTCTCTGCTAGCCTGTGCTGATGCAATCAAAGGTATGTTTTCATGTTTTCCATTATGATTAAACAGAACTGAACCAACATGTGGTATCAGAGCATATGTTGATTAGTCAGTTCTGTTTTCGTATCCATCAATTCTGGGATAGAAATCTGGAAAACGGAATTTTGATAACTTATTAAACAAGCAGCCAATTTTTGAGTCATAAAGGACGACTCGAGACCACTGTTTTCGTAAAAGATTAATTATGTATTCACTCGAAATCAAATGGTTTTATGTTTTTTACAACCGAAATCTGTTTAGAAGTCTTAAAAGTTTCAGGTTTCGGGTTCCAGAATTTTATTTTTATGTTTAGGGTTCATCGCATGTTCTTAGAAAATTCGAAAATTCTGTTATGTTTTGGAATGTTTCAGGATTAATGAGTGTTTTTTCCATGTTTGATCTAATTTTATCATTTAACTCTATTCGAAACTGTTATTAGATAAACAGTTACCATTTTCGAAATATGTTGATAAAATTAGATCATCTTAAAACAGGAAATAATATCTCACAATCCCTTAGTTTTCGAATTTTCAGTTATGTTACACATTCACAGCTGTTAACAGGAAGTTTCGAGACCATCAGATTACGACTCGAGACCATTAGTCTCGACTCGAGACAACAAGGTCTTGACTCATAATCATCAGGCCATTAAATCGTTTCAACTCAGACAGAGGTCTCGACTCGAGACCATTAGATCTCGACTCGAGACCATAACGCCTCAACTCGAGACAGAGGTCTCGACTCGAGACCATTAGATCTCGACTCGAGACCATAACGTGTCAACTCGAGAACATAACGTCTCGACTCGAGACCATAACATGTCAACTCGAGACAAAGGTCTCGACTCGAGACAACAAGGCTGTGATTCGATCCGCGCTAACGGGTGGTTTGCTATTAAATAAATGGTTTTGTAATTTACTTAGTTAATTAATAAGGATCAAATAATATTTTACAAAACCAAAATAGCTTAACTTGAATGAGCTTTTGATGTATCATTTCTGGCCAAAGCTGACTTGATACATCTACTTATCGTTCAAGTATTACGAAAGCTATGTTAAGTATGCATCATAAGCATGAATGTCTTAATTTCTGGCCAAAGCTGATTTAATTCATTCATAGATGGCATACTTAACGAGTGCATAACTAAAGTGATTGTCTCAATTTCTGGCCAAAGCTGATTTGTTACAACCACTTTGCACATATGCTTAAATGATTACACTTCTGGCCAAAGCTGTTTTGTCTTCGTTTAAGTAGAATTTTTTAGCTAAGTCTATTATTTTGATGTTAGTAATAGACATATCACAATCTCTTCACATAATGATCCTTAGATTAATGATCCTTAATTAAGTTTTTATGATCATTTCGTCTGCCTTATTCTTAGTACCCATAATGTTACTCACTATAATTTTCTTCTATATATATCTCATCCACTCTAATTTTTTAAACCTAAAATGTTTGCTTTATTTAAAGTTTCTATTAGAATTAGCTCTTAAATTAAATCCTTGATTATTTCTTAAGACACGATAAACCTATTGCTCTCTTCTGATAAAGATTATAAAGAAGAAAGTTAGAGCATGATGAATAGGATATATCGAACATGATGTCTCTTATGATAATCAAGAACTCTCTAACGTAAATCCTATCACTAAAGTTATTCAAGATTAAGTCTTTCCTAAGACTAATCTATAATTATGGAATAATCACTAAAACTCCTAAGATGCATGCCTTAATTTGAAACTCTACACTATAAAGTTAAGTGGTATATGTGAATACATTATAATGTACAAAACCATGACCCATAAAGTTAAGGGCTTACGCATGGAAATAAGTACATTTTTCCAGTACATTACATACTAAGATTTTCACTTGTACAATTTGATGCATTATAAATCAACTACAACACTCAAAAAAAAATACCAATATATAACGAGTGTGTTGATAAGCAACATATGTACAAAGAAATAAATGTTTAAAGCTGGAAAATAAGTTGTTATTCACCTTACAACCACTAATAGTTTAAAAGAGGATTGTTCTAAGGTCCATAGACAAATTACAAGTGCTAATCCCAACTCTAAGGTTCTTCAAGGGAAAATCTCACTGCATAATTATGTCATTAGACTAGGCATAAGCAACTAGACTATCCATTATTTCAAAGAACAGTTGGATAAGTTAATTAGGTAGTCACTTACTAATGATATTTAAGTCTGATAATTTTAATATTCCAATTAACACATGATTCGTTGACTCTAGTTCCATACGTTTCCTTACCAGAACTCGACAAATAACTAACATGAGAGTTAGTGACAAAATTAAATGTTAAGGCTATAAGAACCATAATAAGCAGTCTTTTAACAAAGCCTTTCGATACCTTACATATTCTGAAGATTAATCAGAATACAGTATCATTACTTAGGCTATGTCATGAAGGTTGTGAGGTTTGCATAGTCAACATAAAGTCACACTTACCTTAAACTCTCATCTTATTTGTTCTAAATATCTAGATTGAAACATTACTAAGATGGAACTAGATGATACCTTACTCTTTCACAACTTTTGTCATCATGCAAATGAGAATTTGACAAAAGGAAAATGAGACTTATAAATTTCATCCATTATAACTGAAATTCATGAGAAATCATGACATGGTTAATGAGGATGATTTTTTCATTTAATCTCATTCTAAGTGATTTTAAATCATGACGTTATAGCCCTAAAATATAACTTGGCTTAAGGAATAAGTATGGGTCCATCATAAGTCATTCATTGACATTCGTGGAACTTATTCCAAATGGAATATTCAGACATAATTCATTTATCATTTAAAAGGCTATCAACTTGTATCTAACTTTTGTCACATATGGCCCACAGTCTTAGAAGAAATCTATTCATATGTTTACTTATTAAGATTTCTATTAAATATGTCCTTAAGTTTCTTATGACATTTGGACATTAAGGAAATCCATTAAAGTCTAACATATATATGATAGGTTCCCACGTCACGTAGCTCATTGAAACTTCTCTTGTAGCATTTCTAGAGATATCAAAGATCAGTGGGAGCATTAAGTGTCTTAATAATAACTTGCAATACTTGCAAGAGGTGGGGGAGTGAAAATTTTACATTACCTCAATACTTGCACCTCTTGTACAAGACACCGCTCCATCACGAAACTGTTCTATCAAAACTTATCTCCTTAAATCTAATGCTACTCTTACAACAGTTTCATTGTTGCTTAATTGTGGGCACACTTAGATTTCTTACCAGAACTAACATAATCCTCAACAAGAGAAACTACAACGACTAACGTCATTAACTTGTTTCTCTATTAGAATTTTGTTGGTCGTTACATATTGACCCTAAGCATGCTGAGTTCCTAAATATTTCTAAGGTTGGTGGGAGCAGTCAAAGTCCTTATCATGACTTGCAAGGAATACAAGAGGCGGGGGAAAGAGTGTCATTAAATTTCACTCCGAATTTAACTCCGATTACACCTCTTGTACACCATACTGCACCAACTCTTTCAAACTTAGAAGGAAAATGATAGCAACCTAACAAAGAGCTAATCCATAAAATTGAAACTTCTAATGAACCCAATAATCAACTCAGGAGGTCATCTAGGTTTAAAAGCCTACTAACTTTGATGATCACCTAACCTCCCTAACTGAAGTTAAAATGGATTTTGGAAATGTTTACTGATCCTATCTCTTCAAATTAAGCCATTAGTGTCAATTAATCTTCTAAATGGAATAAAACAGTTTTCTGGTAAAACTGATTTTATGTGTTCGTATAACGTTTGGGATTTGTTTGAATTACCTAAGAGTGTTCATAACTAAACCAGATCCTAATATAAACGTTAAGACACAAAGGAGCATGATTGATTGTCAAAGGTTACACTCAGAAAGAGATGAATTATCAAAGAGTCTTTCTTACCTATCTTACAAAAGATTTCTTTGAGAATCATCACTGTTCTAGTAGCTTATAATAGTTTAAAGCTACATTAGATGAACATTATAAACAATTTTCCATAACAAATGGCTGACACATTTACATGTTCATTAGATAACAACCTAAAGTTTCAAACTGAAGGTTAAAGAACACTTTATTTGTAAGCCAATAATATCCATGTATGGGTTAATGCAAACATCATAATGTGATGAAAAGCTAACGTAATTATTTTCATCAAGAATCAAGTGGATTAATGTACCTACCTCAAAATGAGTGGGAGCAACTAAGATAAACTTGTCTATATAGATGACATTCTTTTGACAAGTATATGTTACATAAGTCAAAGCATTGTTAACACAAACTTTGATATAATAAATCTCAGAGATATCTCTTACGTGATTGATATCATAACATACTGAGATAGACCCAATGGGATATTAGTTCTGTTCCATAAGTTTAACATTAAATGGGTCCTTACGTATGTAACAGACAATAGTGCTTTCCTTTAGAGGATAATAGGATAAATGAGATTATTTCCTTACGCTTCATTAATTGGAAGCCTTATGTAAGTTCAAGTCTATACTCGTTTAGATATTACTCACATTGCAACACACTAGATATGTCTAGATTAATGTGAAGCATCTTATGGAGTATTAAAATATTTATAAAAGGAAACGAGAGACTATAATTTTAAAGAAGAAGTGAGAATTAAAACCGGTTTATTACTCTAACTTTGAGATATTCAAAGATGACAAAAATGTAATTTCGGGTATATCTTTATGTCAGCAGACAAAACCTATTTCATGGAGGAGTCATAATGCACTGATATTAACAACCTAAGTTATAATGACATAATATAGTCACTAAATGTTGTTGAAAATTTATCAGTGGACTCATAAGTTTATTAACTCCATATAATTAATGTTTTGAAGACTTAGTGTGATAAAGTCAGTTACCATAACTCCTTGAACAGTAACAGTTCAAGAGGTGCTGCATTAAGTTTCGATACACAATTAATTATTCGTTTATGAACGAATTGAGGAAACTAAGTTTTGTATCGAATACATTCATGATATGCTTAAGGATCCTATAACTGAAGGGCTATTACCCATAAGTCTTATTAAGAGAGCTCAGAGACGGGTATTAATTAATGGCCATGCGCAACTGCATATCGTACTATGAATGACTAAGTATTAGTTAATTTTTCCTCATCAGTTTGATTTTGTATGTCTCTAAGAATATGTCAAGCTAGCATAATGGCATATAGACAAATATAGTTACAAATCAAACAAAGGGCTTATGCGTATTTTGATCATGACGATTAGGTTTTAAATTAAGGCTATAGTATGATTAATGGGGGTCCTGAGTCGCATAATGATTCAACGGCTGTATTTTCTGCTATAGTACTTGTTTAAGGCTAAAATGAGTGTTAACTCCTGATCAGGCTTATCTAATACTCATAGTAAATGATTACTCGGCTAAGTGGGAGAATGTAAGATTAAATATATTATGGTATAATATTTAATCTAGTAGCCATTATAATCATTTACATTATATAGATCAAAATATATAATAATCTATTAAATAATTAGTTGGTAATTGTTGATGGACCATATTACCCTTATTAACTAATTAGGTTTCCTCCTGGGTGCTTATATAAGGAGAATTATGTGGAGGTTAAGGGGTTACTCAGTTACACAATCAGACACACCCCATTAGTCAATAACATCATAATTCGACCTCCATCTCCATGACCGAATCCCCTATTCGGTTTCTTAGCCACCATCATTAGATTGCACCCTAAGGAGGAACCAGACCAAGATGACAATCATGTCAAACCTTATTGCTGCGTCTCCATCTGGATTCTCTGCTAGCCTGTGCTGATGCAATCAAAGGTATGTTTTCATGTTTTCCATTATGATTAAACAGAACTGAACCAACAAAAAATACCTAATATTTTGCTAACTGAATATTATTATTTTTTCAAATTTTATAATTTGATCACATGATAAACAATGCAGGTACAAAAGTGGAGATTCAGTTGTTAATATCTATATGCAAGTTAACCAAACAAAATTATATATCATAGGTAAACTATCTAATTATACGTTTATATTTTATAATGACTCTTTGCAGTTAATTAAATGATGCACACTGTTCTATTTACAGGTTTGAATTGATACAATTAAGTATGTAATTTGATATAAACAAGTATGTTTATTTTTTGTTTAGTATATAGGTTTGTTTTTTCACTTATTTTAACATACAACTGTACATACTATTATATTTAAATATTGTACTAATGCAAGTCTAGAAAAATTATATACCTAAATAAGTTTATAATCTAAATAAGTTTATAAATAACAAATTCAAAAAATTAATGCAAGTCTAGAAAAATTATATGCCTAAATAAGTTTATAATTAACAAATTCAAAAAATTACCTGAACTGTTTTAGCAACAAAACTTGATTTTGGACTGATCTAGCAACTTGAGTCAAACCTCAGGGACGAATTTAGCAATTTTACCCATTCATTAACGGAAGGTTCTAACGGCGTCAATTAATTGGACTGAAATAGCAACAGAAACTAGGCTCAGGGACTGTTTTAGCAACAAAACTTGATTTTGGACTGATTTAGCAATTTGAGTCAAACCTCAGGGACGAATTTAGCAATTAACTCTTCTTTTATTTGGGATTATTGTCTTTTAACATGGGCCGATCAGATGGATAACTGTTATGTTGGTGTAAACAAGCCGAGCCAAGTCCGAGCTCGATTAACTTATGAGAGCTCGGCTCGTTTGTATTTTCTCAAGCTCAAGTTCGGCTCGGGCTCCGCTCATTTATTATCTAGTAATTAGTATATTAAATAAAAATAATATAAATAATAGACTTTTTAGGCTCGCGAGCTCGATAAGTGAAGCTCAGGCTTGGGCTCGTTTACTAAATTAAATAAGCTTATTTTTAGGTTCGAGGTCGGCTTGTAAACAAGTTTAAATAAGCTCGGCTCAACTTGGCTCGTTTACACCAAGGCTCGACGAGCCTAACGAGCTTCACATGTGAGGCTCGAGCTCGGGCTCGATAAACAAACGAGTTTTGTTTTAGGCTCAAGCTCGGCTTGGGCTCGATAAGGCTCACCTCATTTTGAGCTTTTTCTCGAGCCGATCTCGAGTAGCTCGCGAGCCGTCGTTTGCACCCCTAGTTATAATACCCGGTTTTTGAAGAACCGGTTCCTTACTGGGTACACTGGTTTTATGGACTATAACAATACCCGGGTATAGCAATACTCGATTTTCCCACAATTCAATGCCCGGAACTGGTGTACAGAAATGGGCACCTCACCTCTACTTGGAATACCAATATGGTACCCCAGGCATACACATGGATTGGGATTATAGAGATATATTACTATCATGCAATGGGCCAATTGCCTTATTTAAAGACGGGCTTTAGTGTGTATTTTAGAACTTGTAATTGTCTTTGATTGATTTTAGGCGGATTGCATTTAAATAATCCCAACTTTCTTAATTTGGCTGAGTTATTTGCCGATAATAATCCGAACTAGACCACTTTTGGCAGATACTAGTCCGTCGTTTAAAATAGCTTAACGGAGTTAAGTTTTTTTTTTTCCGAATTACAAACCGATGTTTTAGGGATTTTGATCAGAACGAGGATACGAGTCGACTTATGTAAAACTTACCTCGAAACGGTGCTCCAAACGGCTAATTTTTTGTTAACTGAAAGTTTAAACACCCGAATTGAAGCACCGTTTTCGTCGTTTGGGGCAGTATTTCGAGGTAAATTTTATATCAATCAACTCGTATCCTTGTTCTAATCAAAAGCCCTAAAACATCGGTTTGTAATTCGGGAAAAAATTTAACTCCGATAGACTATTTTTAACGCAGACTATTATCGGCCAAAAGTGGACCAGTTCGGATTATTATCGGCAAATAACTGAGTTGGGATTATTATCGACCAAATTGAGAAAAATGAGATTATTCAAATCCAATTTGCATGAGATTTAGTAATGTAAAAATGTGATTGGGTTTAGTTGTGTGCCCCAGGTTTATTCTATTTGTATGGGACCAATCGACCACGTTGATTGTACCTGGGTTTTGGACTTACCTTCAGGATATCCGAAGCAAGTAATTAAATCCTTTGTTTCTTCTAAGTTTATAAAATTTATGGAGTTCCGTCTCTCCTTTACCCAAAAATGAAAAAAAATGATTAAGTTAATTGAACAATGCCAAGCACATTAAGTTTTACTTTTCACCATTAACAAAAATCGTTAGGGTTGACATTTCACTATGAGTCATAGTCTATGACAGAAGTCATAATCAAAAGCACTCATTCATAATATGGATTAGGATCAAATACAAAGTCTCTTAATTGTAAGAAAGGTACAAAAGCTTCTAAAAAAACTCACTACAAAAAAAAAAAAAAACCCACTACAAAAAAAAAAAAAAAAAAAAAAAACCTAAGCACCCACCACCACCCAAAAACCTAACCCCCCAATCACCCACCCCCAAAAAATAAATAAATAAATAATATATTTTTTTTGGCCGAAGGGGTTGGTTGGGGGTTTAGGTTTTTGGGTGGTGGTGGGTGTTTAAGTTTTTGGGGGTTAGGTTTTTTGGGGGTGGGGAGTTAAGTTTTTTTAGTCACTCTATAAATCATTTTTACACTTGTTACAATTAGGAGTTTTTATAGAATGAGTTAACCCTTCATAATATTGAGACAAAATCTAAACTTGATAAAATGAAATCCGATAAAAACAAACGGCAGGTATTAAAATACTTTGTTTGTTAGTTCATCTCTTGATTTCTATTTCATGGAAATTATCTCTTGATTATAGTTTACAGGATGAAATAGGAGTGTAGTTTAAGCTCCAAGTATAAATGTTCCATGTATACTCCAAACATATCAAAATCAACATTTATAAACTCTGCAATAGTCCAGTTATTTCAAAATCAGTTTATGTGGCGTAAGGAATGACATATTTGAGTGAATAAAGGGTGAATTGTTTATTCAAAATATTATCATACAATAAAATTTCCGTATAGAAACAAAATAAATACCTTATATATAACTATCATCTACAACAATATAGATCAGAATACAGCTGATAGAAAATGATAATGCTTTTGGTGTTTATATAGTAAGGGGCCGTTTGATAACTTCTGAATGGTTAAGTGCTCAGTAAGAGTTCTGAACCATTAAGTGTTAAACCACTAAGAAGTCTAAACCATTAACAGCCAAATAATGCTTAATTGTTCAGAGGCAAATGTCTGACCAATTCAGATTAGAGGTCTTAACCATGTAGACTCAGTATAATACTTAACCATTCAGAGGCAAATGTCTGAACCATTCAGACATCTGCTCGCGAAACAAACAGTACGAACCATTAAGTGCTAGACCAGTAAAAATGTCTGAACCATTACGAGCCTCATTAAAAGGTAAACAAACAGCCCCTAACATTTCATCTACAACAATATTTACTTATATAGCTATAAAATACATAAGAAAATTTAACCCAACCACTGTATCATTATAAATATCTTGAAACATATACACATAACATTTTTTTAAATAAAACAAACATACAAAAATGGAGTAGATACATAAAACTAAAAACTTGATAAAAGAAAACGTTAAACATATACACCTAACATTTTATATAATAACAAAACATGAAAGCTCTTGTGAACAGGAAAACAATTGACCAGACTTTTGATCTAATTTACAGTAATGCCATTCCTTTATTCCTTTTTTAGTCTAACTAGTGGGATTCCCCCGCGTTACGCGACTGAAATTCAATTTGTATCGGCTCGAATTGGTAGAGCACCGTCACTCGTTTTTTTTAAATAAAACAAACATATAAAAATGGAGTAGATACATAAAAATACAAAGTAGATAAAAGAAAAAGTACAAACATACAAAAATGGAGTAGATACATAAAAATACAAACTTGATAAAAGAAATAGTTCGTGTTATATAATAAAAAAGTGGTTAGTGTATGTATATTAAGATATAGGTAAGATCAAATAAAAAGTTTATTTTACCTAAGTAGGATGAGAAGTAATCTTAACCATTCATTTTTTAAATCAATGGTTACGATGAAAGTGTAGGAGAAAGGAGGAGTGCAAGGGTATCTTGGGAAAATCCTATTTATGGACTTTCTCTCTCCACATGCAAGACACATGCATATTTCACCCCCATTTTTTAAACGTTTATAACTTTTTTATACGACACTATTTTTTCATAAAATTTCACCGTAAAATCGAGCGTCTTTTTATCTTTAATTTGAGTACCATATTGTTATATAAAATATGAAGACTAAAAAAACCCACTAAAATGTGTTGTATTTCTATGTTGTATAACATTTTTTGTGTTGGATTTTTGTACTATATTTTTGTGCTTAATTTGTTGTGCTGGATTTTTTTGTCTTAATTTTTTTTCTCAATTTTTTGAGTTGGATTTTTTTGTACTATATTTTTTGCTGAATTTTATTGTGCTATATTTTTTTGTACTAGATTTTTTTAGCTATATTTTTTTGTACTAGATTTTTTGTGCTAGATTTTTTTGTTGTATTTTTAAAAAACAAAAGGGGTGCCACATGTCATTTTTACTCCTATTTATAAGGACCAAAATGCCATTCATTCCTACTTATTAGGAGTGTCACATGTCATAATCACAATCCTTCTTATGCTACTTAAGCAAAATCTACTTTTTAGTGGATCCTTCCCCTATTAAGATATTTTATAATATATAATACATAGATTACACGTAATATTTTCTTTTTTTTTAATAAGCATTGGAAGTTAGTGGGTATGATTTCCAGGTAAGTGGTAATTAAGAAAGGGAAGAGCAATGATGGTTGTAGGGCTGTTCACGAGCCGAGCCGAACCGAGCAGACCTTTGCTCATGCTTGGCTCGTTTACAAACCGAACCGAGCGAAGCGGCTCATTTAAAACCGAGCCTCAAATCAAGCGAGCATTTTTCGAGCAGTAAATTTTCCGAGCGAGCATCGAGCGAAGTTCGAGTGATTTGAACAACCGTGTCACCCGATTTAAATTTGCTGAGAGAGATAGTGACAATGTTTGGTCTCAAGCTTTTATGTCCTTAAAAACATACACATTTCGTGACATAATATTTTTCTTATGAATTATAATGTTGTGGCCAACGAGGCGATGATCATATTGCACGAACAATTACGTTGAGAGCATGAGACGATCAACTTAGGGTAACGACATGAAACATTGAGGCGATGAACAACTTGTCGTTTATCGGTTTAGGTTTTAACTTTTAGATTTGATATTAATTTTTTTATTGGCGTGGTTGGGTTAGTACGTATAGATACAGTTGTAAATTTGTATATAGCGGACCAAAATCTAATAGAGTGGTATATATAAAACTATAAATTTAGTTTATATTCAAGTATATATGTGTGTGTAATGCGTGTATATATATGTGTATATACGTGTTTATATATGTATATGTATGTGTATATGTATATATATATATATGTATATATATACTAATTAAAAATAATAATTCGAGCCGAATCGAGCCGAGCGGACCTTTGCTCATGATTGGCTCATTTACAAACCGAACCGAGCAGAGCGGCTCGTTTACAACCGAGCGTCAAATCGAACGAGCATTTTACGAGCAATTTCCGAACGAGCGTCGAGCGAGCGACGAGCGGCGAGCGATTTGAACAGCCCTAGATGGTTGGATCAAAATTCATCACCCTATTTAACATTTTAACCTCAACATAGCGTTGAGACTCACAAACCGAAGGCAACCTTTGATTATTTTAAGGTTAGTTTTTTTTTTTTTTATATTTAAATTACGGTGGTGGTTTTGTTGATTTAAATCCGTATGATGCTTGAAATTTTGTTATTATTTAGTTGGTAAAATGTTTGAAATCGACAAAACTGACGCCCATCGGAGGTTTGATGTTCATTACCACATGTTGACTTTTCTAAGAAAGTCAAATAGTAGTTTTAAATCTGATCAAACCCATAATTGAATCAGATACATATATCATCATTCATCAGGTCTCAAAACCAACTTATAAAGTTAATTGTAAAAGTATCCAAGTACTCAAAATTTCATGGCTTTTAAGAGACACGTGAGGTGTTTGTTTAAACCAACTTGTAAAGTTAATTGTAAAAGTATCTAACTACTCAAAGTGTAATCATTTTGTTAACTTTCTTTTTTTAAGGCGGCATTTCATTGAACGACTAGCAAGAAACTAGAAGACCCTAAAAACAACAACCAACAAGAAAGAAACAACACTACATTACAAGAAATCAAAATTGCCCCAATTACCTTCATCTAAGCCTTCAATCTTTGTCGTACATTCATTATATTTCAAAACAGGAATATCAACAATAATATAATATATAATATAATAACAATAATATTTAAACTGTAGCAATTACATGCTAAATCCATCAGTTTAGATGATTCTCATTTTTGCCGTACATTCATTATATTTCAATTGTCTCTTGACGATGATGACAGGGTAGCTCAAGCCTCAATAAAATGACTAAGAATACATAATAGCTTGAAGGGTTAAAAGGTTAAAGGGTTTAAAACCCGTGAACTAAGGTGAACAGCAAAAAGAACGTGAACAGTAATCAGTCACTTCACTGATTGCTTAAACAACTCTCCCACAGCCGCAAAAGCAAAGCATGTGCACAGGGAGTCCTCTTTTATCCGCAGGTCCAAACGTTTCAACCCCTAAAAGGGTAAGTCCCCCACTGCAAGCCGGATTCACTAGTCAAAGGTTTTTCCTTTGAGAAACCTCTTTCCCTATAAATGACACTTCATTGAATACATTTCAAACATTCTGGATCAGCTCAGATCTCCTTGGATCTCTGATCTTCCTTCTTGTCTCTCGAGAACTTGTTTTACACAAGCCTCTCTTCTTCATTCCAACACACACAATTTACTTGCTCTTGCATCCAAGGCTGAACATCCTTCAGCCGAGGATCCTAAGTAAATAGCAAACATAACTAGTGAACCTCTCTCCACGTCTTGCAAACGTGGGGACACCCTGCGACCTGCGTTAAGCAAACTTCAACACTTGAAGCCTTTTGCCTAACTAGTCCGATCGCTACCTCAGGTCTCATTCTCGTTGTAACAACAAGTTGGCGCCCACCGTGGGGCTACGCCAGTCATTTCTCTCAGAAGAAGACCAGTAGTGTCGCTCCATTCTTCCAGAAATCGTCATGTCTGAAGGAGAATCTCCGGGAGAGGTAAACCAAGTCCCACGTACCTCTACCCCTAAAACTAGCCAAACTCTGGTGGCTATACCGACTTCCTTCTCAACACCGGGAAGCACTCCAACCGGAGCAACGTACCCCGAGTTTCTCACCTTCCAAACACCGACCCTGTCTCGTTCAGGAGTTCCATCTTCTAATGTCGGTGCTTCCAACACCCCCTCACATATCGACCTTACCCCTGAAGGGGTCGCTAATAACTTCTTAGAGTTGAGGTCTCTCCTTAACCAATACGTGAGCAGGTAAAGAGACAAAGGGGTGAGGATTCGGCTAGATTATGACGAGCCAAAGCCGTCTTTATCTCCTGGACCTCTTGTTCTTCCTTTTACAACCTCACAACCAACCGTGTCCAGGAATGAAGCTGGTCCCAGCCATCTACCTCCAAATACCAGTCTGTATACATACACAAAGCCAGACCCAACATCCTTTCCTCTATTTTCTTCTCAGCCAGTTGCAACCGGTGCTCCATTGGGGCACGAGCTAACTTTAGATCAGCTGTTACAATCTCCTGTTGCAAGCGTTCCACCCCTAATAACAACCACATGGGAGCAAGCTTTGTCCGTTCTCCCTTTGGCACGAAGTGCCGTCATGAGTGCTCCCTTAGGAGTAAACTGTATAGCTGCACCCGGAAGCATTCAAGGCTTCAACCTCATGCCACAGATGATGGCTCAAATGATGGCAAGCTTCCCTTAGCAGCACTTCATTAATCAAGTGTTGGCCACCCAAGGGAACACCAACAACAACACGGGTGCAAGGATGGAATAGGATCTGGCCAAACCATACAAACCAAGCAACTTGTCATTCTTTTCTCAGCAAATAGCTGATTATGAATTCCAAACCAGGATAAAGATGCCCTCCCACATACGAACCTACGATGGAACGGAGGATCCGAAAGATCATCTTCAGATCTTCACGGGGGCAGCAAGAATAGAGAAATGTTCCAACGCCGAGTGTTGCTTAATGTTCATGCAAACCCTTGTTGGGTCTGCCAGGATCTAGTTCAATGACTTGCCAGCTCGAAGCATTCGAACCTCCGATGATCTAAGCAAGGGTTTCTTGGCTAATTCCTCACAACAAAGGAGATATGTGAAGGATGCCACTGTGATCTTCTAGATCAAACAAAAAGATGATGAAAGCCTCAAGGATTTCATCGAGAGGTACAAAAAGGAGGGTTTAACATATAAGGAAGCCGATGAGAAGATGAGGGTTGCAGGCTTCATGAATGCAATCACCTCTAAATACCTTACCAGGGACTTCAACAAGTGCCTACCCAAAACCTTGGAAGAAGCCCTCGAAAGGGGTGAGGCTCATATCAGGGGGGAAGAAGCGGTTGATATTAAGGAGCAAAGAAAGAGGGGTCCTAGCTGGAGACACAATAGCCCCAGCCGAAAAAGAGGCAACTACGGTTCTTATGATAGGCGCCCTCGAAGCTCAGACCCTCGAAGGTCTGAAGGTCGTAACCCTTCTAGCAGGGACAAGGCCGTAAACTTCACAGCCCTGACCAAGAATCCTCAAGAAATACTTGCTAACGAAGAAGTCAAGCATAGCTTCCGACCACCAAGACCCCTGCCCAAGAGCAAAAGAAATGAAAATTCCACCCAATTTTGCGAATTCCATGAAGGGAAGGGCCATCATACCAATGATTGTTTTCAACTCAAAAAAGAATCAAAGAAGCAGTCAAGTCTGCAGAACTTGCTCACCTGGTCAAGGGGGTAAAAGATAAGATGGATGATGGAAAAAACAAAGAAGTGAACATGGTGAATGTCACCGAAGGAACTCCTACCAAGCGGCAACGCCTGGAAGCTTGGGAGCTTCAATGCTTGTGCTTCCTACCCCCAAAAAAGGGGCTCCATTCAAACCCTTTGTTAGTCGAAGCCACTGTGGGGACATTGAAAACAAGTAAAGCATACATTGAAACAGGTGCAGCGGCGAAAATAATGTTCGAAAAATACTTCAACCGACTCAGTGACCAGTAGCGTTCAAGGCTTCAACCTGCTGAGTCATCCATCAAAGGCATAGCTGACATCCCCATCAAGCCTTTGGCACAACTGACACTTGACGTTTGTTTAAAGGAGGGTGAAATGGAAAGAACTAAGTCACTCACCTTCATTGTGATCAATATGCCTTCCTCCTATGACGTTATCATAGGAATGCCAGGTCAAAGTGAATTTAGCATGGTTGTCTCTGTCGGCCAAGACATTGTAAAGATCCCCACCAAAAAAGGAATAGCAACCCTTCAACCAACCTACGAAGCCTTCATGGTTGAAGGAGAAAGCTCAGGAAAAATCGAAAGTGAAGAGCAACGTTGGGCCATTAACCCTAACTATCATGAACAAAGGATAAGGGTTAACACCAACCTCACTCAAGAAACTCTTTCATACCTCAAGAAATTGCTAGTCCATAACATGGACATCTTTGCATGGTGTCCTGCTGACATGGCCGGCATCCCTAGGGATGTTGCCGAACATGAACTCAAAATTCCACCAAATGTGAAGCCCATTGTCCAACAAAAAAGGAGCCTTGCCCCTGATCGAAGTGAAGCTGCATTCAAGAGGTTGAAGGGTTGGTACAAGCTGGCATAATCCGAGAGGTTAAGTACCACTCTTGGATAGCAAACCATGTCATGGTTAAGAAGCCCGATGGATCGTGGAGAATGTGTATCGATTTCAAAGACCTGAATAAGGCTTGTCCAAAGGATTGTTACCCCCTGCCTGAAATCGATCTCAAGTTAGACTTGCTTACAGGGTTCCTTTTCAAGTGCTTCCTTGATGCATATAAAGGTTACCACCGAATTCAAATGAAAAAAAAGGATGAGGAGAAAACGGCTTTCCATACCGACAAAGGTATTTTTTGCTATCAAAAGATGTCTTTTGTCCTGAAAAATGCAGGTGCAACTTATCAACGATTGGTTGACAAAGCATTTGTTGAGCAAACCGGAAGGAACATGGAAGCTTATGTGGATGACATGGTAATTAGAAGCAAAACTGAAGGTCAAATGCTTGACGACATTCAAGAAACGTTCCGGAACCTTAGAAAGATAAACATGAAGCTAAATCCGGTAAAATGCTCGTTTGGGTTCGAAGAAGGCAAGTTCCTGGGGCACAACCCATCAACCTCCTTTTTCATCGCAGCCATGGAAGCCTTCATTTTATCCTTCCTCTTCGTAACCTCTTCATATTCCTGCATCCTTTTCGTAAAACGGGTAACACCCTCAGCCAACAGGGCAGAAAGGTTGCAAGAACTCAACATCAACTGTCACACCCCAACCGATGGCGGAATCATCGGGGCGTGGCACTGAGCGAAACAGATTGTCCAGAAGTTTCCATAACAATTATCATTACTATTCAATTTAAATAACATGTCCCATACCATGTCTTAAACAGCAAACAAATTATTACAGATAAAACTAGGCAAATACTCTGTTCCGACAACTCAGATTTTAAAATAACGTAGTCGTTCAACTGCTTCTAGACACCCTTGATTCGTTATCTACAGACAACTATTTGCTGGGCTCTAAAGCTTTATTCTAGCTTCACTTTCCTACCACATGTACGTCCTAAGCACCTGTCACATACGTTAAAATAAAGTCAATACATAAAATGTAAAGGTGAGCATACAAGTTTGATAATAGCATATAGAGTTCGAATTCGTTTACGCATAACCAGCACGTACACATAGTGAAATGAAGCACGTTAGTTATCGACATAGATCCATCGATACCAATGACTGCGGGTTGACTGCCCGAGGCAGTTCGCAATACATGATTACCACCGTAATCCATGCAAGTGAAAGATCCTTAACAACCCCCGTGTGAACGGGTGCTGAGTCCAAACTATAGTACTATCGTTGCTAAGGCAGGTAGACAGCATTCCATGTGTAAACATAACAAACAAGCATTCATAAGCCACGTATAACATGCATTAATGGTTTAGCGTTTAAATAGCTTGAGTAGTGTGATAGTTGTAGTTTGAATATTCGTAACGTATGTAACACCCAAAAGTGCTGAAAGCAAAAAGGGTTCGAGTATACTCACAGCGATTGAATGGATTGAAGGGAGCGCTTTTCAGCGAGTACAGTTAGCCTGAATAGATTCGATAGTACGACGATAAGTGACGTGTAAAACGATGCAAAGAGTGAACGGGTCGGATGGTAGTTCGATCGGATGGTAATCCGGTCGGACAGCAATCCGGGCGGTTGGTAATCCGTTCGGATGGTCATCCGGTCGGATAGTGATCCGGTCGGATGATGATTCGAGTGGATTGTTTCTTCCTATAGGAAGGATGTGTTTGTGTATGATGGCTTGTCCTCTGAAGTTTTCGTTGTAGTATTTTGAAAGTACTAAAGTATCTCTATCTTTCAAGTCGATCGATCGGATGGCTAGTCGTACGGATGGCAATCCGTGCGGATGGTCATCCGGTCGGATGGCAACTTAGATGAGATTCCTTAGCAGAGTGTCATTTGATCGGATGGCTATCCGATCGGATGGAAACTTTGTCATGAATCATGTTGAAAATTGCTTAAGTCTTCAAAGTCTTAGTATCTCATGATTCGAAGAGTAATTCAACCAAATGGTCATTCGATTGATTTACTTCTCGTTCAATACTCAGACTTTGGATAAGGTTGTTCTAAAACGTGGGACCCAGTGTAATCCGTTCGGATAGCAATCCGTGCGGATGACCTATCCGACCGGATAGCAATCCGTTCGGATGGTAATTCGTTCGGATGTTCCGTTTGTCCTACACTTGGTCATTTTGATGGTTTGTCGTAATGTCGAGAGACTTTGACAACGTGTTAGCCAATAGAACTCCCGCCTTGACCCAGACAACTAAACTGACCGGGAATCACCCTAGTTCAGTCTGTTTATTGGCTCAAACGGTTGTCTCTGTCCAACCCGAGATCGTCGGTCTCGTTAGTAGAATCTAGACCTGAACCAATACAACACTATGGACGAGTAGAAGGCTAGATCAGAACCTGATTCTACTGGTTTTGAGTTCTTGAATATAAAAGAAATGAGAAAACTTGTGTCTATTTCTTTCAACTCTTTTATCTTTGGAAAAATGTTCAGATTCTTGTGAAATCGTTGTGAAATCGTTCAGATCTGGGTATTCTCGATGGGATGAGGTCAGACTTGAAGTTCATCCGAACTTCATGATGACATCACCCTAGAACACTCCGAATCTTGTGATTTCACGGTTTAAATTCAAGATTTGAAAGATGAAAAGATATGGAAGTGTGTATAGATTAAGAAAGTACAAGGTTTAGGATGAAAACTTACCGGAATCGAGTGAAATCGGAGGAAAAAGGTGAGAAAGTGCGCTGCTCGGATGAAGGTTTCCAAAAGTGGAAAGAATGGCAAGGACAGGGGTATTTATAGGATGCCAGAAGGGGAAAGTGTTATCCAGTCAGATGGCACTCCGCTCGGATGATGATCCGGTCGGATGGCAATCCGGTCGAGTGACACTGGTTGAGTAGCATGGTGCTATCCGGTCGGATGGCACCTGTTTCAGTTGTTCGACGCGATGGTTCTTGTTGATTCGATTTCGATTGCAAGCGGTTCTATGCAATAGGGTTTCCTAGTCAAATTACTTTCAATTCCAACTACTAGTTTACACATTTCGATTCGGGTTCGAGTTCGTGTTTGATTTCATTCGAGTTAGATTTCGAGTTTCGATTGAGTTCGCTTGATTACCACAATATAACATAAATAAACATGCACAGGTAACACGTAAGGCACACACACACGTATAAACGCAAGTAAAATACACCGCTCGAGTTACGATTTGATGTCGATTCGATTAGTATAGCTTGATTGTCGATTAGTTAACTTTATGGCATTGTTACTGCCTATCATTCACAGTCGTAGGTTGATTGAAATATGATCGACACGATTCGATTATTATAATGTACGACACTTACTCCACAAAATATAATTAAAATAAAAACATCTCTACGAGTCAAGTCGCGCGAAATCGGTCTTTGACTTTGACTTTGACTTTCACTCGTGAAAACACGGGGTGTTACAGCCTCCCCTTGTTTAGGGAATTTCGTCCCGAAATTAAGCTGAAAGGTGTAACAGGGTCGTGAATCACGTGTGAGAGTTCTTCATTTGGACCGATTTTGACTCGTGTAACGTGCGAAATCCGTGCACGATCATGACCAAACATAATCGCAACGGAGTCGAATCGGAATCTACATGTGGTATCTGAGCAGGTGCTCGATTGCGGTGATCAAACACACTCAGATTTGTCAAATTCCCTTTACTTCTTTTATCTTTTCACGTTTCTAACTGAAAATCGCCAAATTAAACGACTTTTTACGGATAAAAAAATTGCTGATTTTTGGATATGTTGTGCGAAAACACTAGATCTATAAGCCTACAAAGTTTCAGGTCTTAATTCAAAGTCATTTGTGAGAAATTTGAGTTTTGACTCTGTTTCGATTGCGAACCGACTCGTGCGACGTGCGGAATCCGTGCACGAGTGAGATCGAACACACGAACAGTAATATAACTGTGATTCTATTGATTATGATGACGTATACAAAATACTAGAATCACTTTGTCACTTTCTCTCTAACGCTTCCCTAATTATGAAAGATACAAGCACCTCGAATCACCTTCTGCCTTTCTCTCTCTACTTTCTCTAATTAAACAACTGTGGGTACTTTGCCTTCATGTCGCTTTCCAGTTCCCAAGTGAACTCCGCGCCTCGTTTGCCTTCCCGTCGAACCTTCACAACGGGAATGCGAGAGCGCCTGAGCTGCTTGGTTTGGCGATCCATGATTTCGACAGGCTTTTCCACGAAGTGTAATGTTTCGTTCACTTGTAGATCATCTAGAGAGACATGTAAATCGTGGTCGGCGATGCACTTCCGGAGGTTCGACACGTGGAAAGTCGGGTGGACGTTGCTAAGTTCCTCCGGTAATTCGAGTCTGTAGGCGACTTTTCCGATCCTTTCCAGAATCTTAAAAGGTCCAACATATCGAGGCGCGAGTTTCCCTTTCTTGCCGAATCGGACTACACCCTTCCAAGGTGATACCTTTAGGAGTACGTAGTCACCAACGGCGTACTCACGGAGCTTGCGCTTTTTATCGGCGTAAACTTTCTGTCTATCCCGAGCTTTCGCTAGGTTGTCTCGAATTTGGAAAATTTTGTCTGTCGTTTCTTGTAAGAGCTCAGGACCGGTTAGTTGCGAATGACCGATCTCGTGCCACACAATAGGCGACCGACATCTTCTTCCGTATAAAGCCTCGAAAGGTGCCATCTGAATGCTAGCCTGGTAGCTGTTATTATACGAGAATTCGACTAACGGCAGGTGTTTATCCCAATTACCACCGAAATCTAAAACACACGAACGGAGCATGTCTTCAAGAGTACGGATCGTTCTTTCAGTCTGACCGTCGGTTTGTGGGTGGAAAGCGGTACTTAGATTAAGCGTTGTACCGAGTGCCGTTTGAAACGTTTCCCACAATCGTGAAGTAAACCCAGCATCACGATCAGAGATGATATCACGAGGCGTCCCATGGCTACAAATGATCTCGTTGGTGTAGATTCGGGCTAATCGTTCCACCTTGTAGTCTTCTCGTATTGGCAGAAAGTGAGCTGATTTAGTCAAACGGTCAACAACAACCCAGATGCTGTCGTGACCTGATGACGTGGTTGGAAGCTTGGTTACGAAATCCATGGCTATGCTCTCCCACTTCCACATGGGAATTGGTGGTTGTTCGAGTAAGCCAGAGGGTCTTTGATGTTCAGCCTTGATTCTAGCACAGGTCAGGCATTTTCCGACGTAGAGAGCGATATCCCGTTTCATACCCGGCCACCAGTACCTATAGCGAAGATCCTGGTACATTTTGTCAGCACCGGGATGAATTGAGTAGCGGGATTTATGGGCTTCATCCATGATAATCTGTCACAAATTGGTTCTCCTGGGAATCCAAATTCGGTCCAAAAAGTGGAATATCCCGTTCGATTTGCTCACAAGTTGGGCTCCATCATGGTGGATTCTTTCCCACTTCAAGGTGCGTTCGTTAAAACATGCGTACTGAGCGTCGCGGATGAGGGCTTCAAGATCGTATTGGGCCTGAACATTCCTGGTGCTAAGCAGATAGCTCCGTCTGCTAAGTGCGTCGGCAAGAACATTCGCTTTGCCTGGGTGATAACGAATCTCACAGTTGTAATTGTTGAGAAGTTCTACCCATCGGCGTTGACGCATATTTAGTTCCCTCTGATTAAAGATATGTTGTAGGCTCCTATGATCGGTGAAGATCGTACACTTGGTACCGTACAGGTAGTGTCGCCAAATCTTTAATGCAAAAACAACCGCGCCTAGCTCGAGATCATGGGTTGTATAGTTCTTCTCATGGATTTTGAGCTGACGAGATGCGTAAGCTATGACCTTGTCCCGTTGCATGAGGACACAACCGAGACCAAGGTTGGAAGCATCACAGTAGACAATGAAATCATTGTTTCCGTCGGGCAAGGTGAGAACATGAGCATTGCAAAGCATGTGCTTGAGGGTTCGAAAGGCAGACTCTTGTTTAGTTCCCCAAACAAAAGGCTGGTCTTTATGAGTAAGAGAGGTAAGAGGCACAGCAATCTTCGAGAATCCTTCGATAAATCGTCGATAATAGCCCGCTAGCCCAAGAAAAGAACGGACTTCTGTCGGGTTCTTAGGCGTAACCCAGCTCTTAACAGCTTCAATCTTCGCAGGATCAACGTGGATACCCTGACTATTAATAATGTGACCCAGAAACTGAACTTCCCCTAGCCAAAATTCGCACTTGGAGAATTTGGCATAGAGTTGGTTCCCCTGGAGTAATTCGAGAACCAAACGTAGATGTTGCGCGTGTTCGGTTTTCGATTTGGAATAGATCAAGACATCGTCGATGAATACGATGACGAAACGGTCGAGATATGGTTTACACACGCGATTCATTAGATCCATGAAAACTGCTGGTGCGTTTGTTAGACCAAAAGGCATGACAACGAATTCGTAATGGTCGTAACGAGTACGAAACGCGGTTTTGGGTATATCCTCCTCTTGAATGCGTAGCTGATGGTAACCTAAACGTAGATCAATCTTTGAGAAACACGTAGAGCCTTGTAGCTGATCAAACAAATCGTCGATACGAGGCAGAGGATAGCGGTTTTTGATAGTTAGCTTATTCAATTCCCGGTAGTCGATGCACATCCGGAACGACCCGTCCTTCTTTTTGACGAAAAGGACTGGCGCGCCCCAAGGAGAGGTGCTCGGGCGAATGAAGCCTTTCTCAAGTAATTCCTGGAGTTGAGTTGAGAGTTAGCGCATTTCGGACGGCGCGAGTCGATAAGGTGCTTTGGCAATAGGGTTGGCTCCAGGAATGAGATCAATGCGAAAGCCGATATCACGACTTGGCGGTAGTCCGAGAAGATCCTCTGGAAAAACATTAGGACATTCTCGAACCACTGGAACGTCTTTTACTTCCTTCTTCTCTTTCTTTTCCTCCTTCGCTGCTACGATGTTAGCCAAGAAAGCTCTGTATTCCTTGCGGAGATACTTGCTAGCTTGAAGGCATGACATGAACTTGAGACCCTTAGAAGTAGTATCACCATAAACGCGCAATAAATCATCGTTTGCGAGCGAAAAACGAATCATCTTGTCGAAGCACACAACTTCGGCATGGTTTTCTCGAAGAAAGTCCATGCCTACTATAACGTCGAAGCTTCCGAGTTGCATCGGGATGAGATCGATTGGAAAGATGTGATTGTTGAGCTCGAGAGTACAATCACGGATAACGGAATTGACAGCGACGGTTCTTCCGGTAGCGACTTCTACGTCAAACTTCGAGGATAATCGAGAGCGCTTACGACTAAGTAGTTTCTCAAATTCGAACGACACAAAGCAATTATCGGCTCTAGTATCAAACAAACATGAAGCATAAATACCATTCACAAGGAACGTACCATTGACCACGTTGTTGTCGGCCTGGGCTTGACGCACGTTAAGATTGAAAGTTCTGGCGCGTGCGGCCTGTTGTTGCTGTTGTTGCGGCTGCTGCTGGGGCTCTTGTTTCACAACCCTGTTTGGGCACATGTTGGCGAAATGGTTCGGGTCGCCACATGAGAAGCAGGCTCTGGCTTTGACTGCGGGTGCCGAGGAGCTTGTTGACCCTGTGGGGCAGTGAGCAGAGCTTGATTGGCAGGAGCTTGGCGAATACGGCAGTTGGCCGTAAAGTGGCCGTAGACATTGCAGTGAGCACAGAAGCGGCATTGGATAGTAGTCGGGTGGTGGTAGGTGCAAGTAGGGCAGAGCGGATGTGGCCCGGTATATGCACGCTTTACAGGTGGTGCATTGGCCATAGGCGCCGTTACTTGACGTTGTTGAGCAGGTACGGCTTGAATTGGTGCAGCAGTGATCGCACAGTTCTTGTTGCTGGAGCTGTTCTTTCTCTTGTTCTTCTTCTTGTTGCTTGATGAGGTGGGTTCAGCAGTCGGTGAGGTGGTGGTAGCTTGATGCAAGTGCTTCGAAGTTTTATCCCAGACCCCAGCCTTGACCCTTTTGTCGTTGATTTCAGCGGCCAGAAGATAAGTTTCTTCGATCGTCTTGGTCTTAGCCGCATGAACAAAATCAGCAACGCAATCGGGCAGGGCCCGGATGTACTTTTTTATCGCTATCTCAGGGGTTTTAACTTGGTCAGGACAGATGATGCTGAGCTGCTTGAAGCGAGCAGTAAGAGCAGCATTGTCTCCGTCCTTCTGATGTATGCCCCAGAATTCATCTTCCAGCTTTTGACGTTCGTGAGGAGGGCAGAATTCCTCTAACATGACTTCCTTGAGCTCATCCCATGACAAACCGTAGGCTGCATCATTCCCTCGCTTGTTCCTCTCGGTCGTCCACCAGTCTAGAGCACGGGACTGGAAGACGCCGGTAGCGTTCAGAGTTCGAAGGTCATCAGGGCAACCACTTTGTCGCAGAGTAACCTCGATAGAGTCAAACCAGTGGAATAGTGCAGTAGGACCTCCTTCGCCTGTGAATTCTTTTTGCCCACACGACTTAAATTGCTTGAAACTGAAAGGTCTCGCAACAGCCTTAGGACCTTCAGTCCTTGATTCCTCGGATGATTTGCTGGCTTTCTCGTAAACATCACTCACGGCCTTAGCTACGCTTTTTGCGATGATGGAAGCAAGGCGTTTGTCCCTCTTTTCCTGACGAGAGAATGCATGACGGGTTCCTGACGATGGTCCAGAAGACATTGTCTGCAATAGACATCGCCACGGAACTCAACACGTGTATTCGAATCTCACCTCACACGTTTACTACTACTAAAGCTCAGTAACACGTTCCATGTAAACGCATATAGTCACAAAATCACAGAATCACACAAAATCACATAAACACATAGTCACATAGGCACATAGGATCACATAAACAAGGAACACATACGCATTTCACTCCCTAGGGGCAGTCAGAAAACAGAAACCTATTATTCAAGGTCGGCGAGGGTTCGAATATAGTATGGTACTAGCGTTGTGTTGTGTGAAAGCAAAAGGCATTAGATCGAAACCAGTAGTATTTCAAAATGTTCTCAAATAGACATAAAACACATAATCTTCATAAAATCAAGCGTAGGAGTGTCTGCGGCTATTAGACTTCGACTAACCAAGGTGGTTCGACTATTCACAATGATCCTGTGTGCACAATTACCTTCAGGTCTACGCCTTTGCCTCGATTCTTGGGCATTGGCGCAATTCCCGTTGGTTATGTTGTGTCTTCAGATCGTTGGGGTCCATCGAAACTTTGGTGGGAGTTTTGTACAAAAGCAGGACAAGTCGTCAAGGTTAGGGTTTCACCCCTATCTTACAACTTCGTCCTGGTTCTTATAAAATTGAGGAGATTATTCATCAAAATGTGGATTCCACTCCTAGTTTGGCATAATTCCCCTCGTTTGAAATTAAAAATGCAAGTTGACTAAGCAACTTCGATCGAGAGTTCGCGGTTTTCACACCTATTCTCGACCTTATTGCCTGATCGTAAATTGAAATCTCGAGTACAGAAATAGTGTAGTACAAGCAAGGATAGTGAGGAATAAGCATGTACGAGTTTCCTACCGAGCATAATCGAGTTGGTCTGTTGGTTCTTAGCTATAGACTAGGTTTCTAAGACTTCGACCCGGACTAGGTCGAGTCTTACCTAATTCCCTATAGTTATGGCGCTCTGATACCAATCTGTCACACCCCAACCGATGGCGGAATCATCGGGGCGTGGCACTGAGCGAAACAGATTGTCCAGAAGTTTCCATAACAATTATCATTACTATTCAGTTTAAATAACATGTCCCATACCATGTCTTAAACAGCAAACAAATTATTACAGATAAAACTAGGCAAATACTCTGTTCCGACAACTCAGATTTTAAAATAACGTAGTCGTTCAACTGCTTCTAGACACCCTTGATTCGTTATCTACAGACAACTATTTGTTGGGCTCTAAAGCTTTATTCTAGCTTCACTTTCCTACCACATGTACGTCCTAAGCACCTGTCACATACGTTAAAATAAAGTCAATACATAAAATGTAAAGGTGAGCATACAAGTTTGATAATAGCATATAGAGTTCGAATTCGTTTACGCATAACCAGCACGTACACATAGTGAAATGAAGCACGTTAGTTATCGACATAGATCCATCGATACCAATGACTGCGGGTTGACTGCCCGAGGCAGTTCGCAATACATGATTACCACCGTAATCCATGCAAGTGAAAGATCCTTAACAACCCCCGTGTGAACGGGTGCTGAGTCCAAACTATAGTACTATCGTTGCTAAGGCAGGTAGACAGCATTCCATGTGTAAACATAACAAACAAGCATTCATAAGCCACGTATAACATGCATTAATGGTTTAGTGTTTAAATAGCTTGAGTAGTGTGATAGTTGTAGTTTGAATATTCGTAACGTATGTAACACCCAAAAGTGCTGAAAGCAAAAAGGGTTCGAGTATACTCACAGCGATTGAATGGATTGAAGGGAGCGCTTTTCAGCGAGTACGGTTAGCCTGAATAGATTTGATAGTACAACGATAAGTGACGCGTAAAACGATGCAAAGAGTGAACGGGTCGGATGGTAGTTCGATCGGATGGTAATCCGGTCGGACAGCAATCCGGGCGGTTGGTAATCCGTTCGGATGGTCATCCGGTCGGATAGTGATCCGGTCGGATGATGATTCAAGTGGATTGTTTCTTCCTATAGGAAGGATGTGTTTGTGTATGATGGCTTGTCCTCTGAAGTTTTCGTTGTAGTATTTTGAAAGTACTAAAGTATCTCTATCTTTCAAGTCGATCGATCGGATGGTAACTTAGATGAGATTCCTTAGCAGAGTGTCATTCGATCGGATGGCTATCCGATCGGATGGCAACTTTGTCATGAATCATGTTGAAAATTGCTTAAGTCTTCAAAGTCTTAGTATCTCATGATTCGAAGAGTAATTCAACCAAATGGTCGTTCGATTGATTTACTTCTCGTTCAATACTCAGACTTTGGATAAGGTTGTTCTAAAACGTGGGACCCAGTGTAATCCGTTCGGATAGCAATCCGTGCGGATGACCTATCCGACCGGATAGCAATCCATTCGGATGGTAATTCGTTCGGATGTTCCGTTTGTCCTACACTTGGTCATTTTGATGGTTTGTCGTAATGTCGAGACACTTTGACAACGTGTTAGCCAATAGAACTCCCGCCTTGACCCAGACAACTAAACTGACCGGGAATCACCCTAGTTCAGTCTGTTTATTGGCTCAAACGGTTGTCTCTGTCCAACCCGAGATCGTCGGTCTCGTTAGTAGAATCTAGACCTGAACCAATACAACACTATGGACGAGTAGAAGGCTAGATCAGAACCTGATTCTACTGGTTTTGAGTTCTTGAATATAAAAGAAATGAGAAAAATTGTGTCTATTTCTTTCAACTCTTTTATCTTTGGAAAAATGTTCAGATTCTTGTGAAATCATTGTGAAATCGTTGTGAAATCGTTCAGATCTGGGTATTCTCGATGGGATGAGGTCAGACTTGAAGTTCATCCGAACTTCATGATGACATCACCCTAGAACACTCCGAATCTTGTGATTTCACGGTTTAAATTCAAGATTTGAAAGATGAAAAGATATGGAAGTGTGTATAGATTAAGAAAGTACAAGGTTTAGGATGAAAACTTACCGGAATTGAGTGAAATCGGTGGAAAAAGGTGAGAAAGTGCGCTGCTCGGATGAAGGTTTCCAAAAGTGGAAAGAATGGCAAGGACAGGGGTATTTATAGGATGCCAGAAGGGGAAAGTGTTATCCGGTCGGATGGCACTCCGCTCGGATGATGATCCGGTCGGGTGACACTGGTTGAGTAGCATGGTGCTATCCGGTCGGATGGCACCTGTTTCGGTTGTTCGACGCGACGGTTCTTGTTGATTCGATATCGATTGCAAGCGGTTCGATGCAATAGGGTTTCCTAGTCAAATTACTTTCAGTTCCAACTACTAGTTTACACATTTCGATTCGGGTTCGAGTTCGTGTTTGATTTCATTCGAGTTAGATTTCGAGTTTCGATTGAGTTCGCTTGATTACCACAATATAACATAAATAAACATGCACAGGTAACACGTAAGGCAGACACACACGTATAAACGCAAGTAAAATACACCGCTCGAGTTACGATTTGATGTCGATTCGATTAGTATAGCTTGATTGTCGATTAGTTAACTTTATCGCATTGTTACTGCCTATCATTCACAGTCGTAGGTTGATTGAAATATGATCGACACGATTCGATTATTATAATGTACGACACTTACTCCACAAAATATAATTAAAATAAAAACATCTCTACGAGTCAAGTCGCGCGAAATCGGTCGTTGACTTTGACTTTGACTTTCACTCGTGAAAACACGGGGTGTTACATCAACCTTGAAATAAAATGATCACCCTCCATCTCCGATATAGCATCTCGGACACCAGGGGGAGCAAAATGGGCCAACACATCTGCACAAACGGCAGGATCCTTGAAACTGTCCCCAACTTTCACACCCCAGTTGGGAACGTAAACCTCTTCAGCACCAGGCTCTTCCAAGCCTTCAACGCTTTTGCCTGATGAACCCTGGATAGTAGGCACAACACCCTTCTTAACCAATTTTTTATTTTTCCCAGCTACCACCAACTCTTTTTCCTTTTCCTTCCCCACACCACCTTCAGAAACCTGCTCCGCGGATACTTCAATGTCATCACTAATATTAATAGCCTCTGAACAGAGGGTTGATCAGCACTTTTTAAACGACGGTTTGACCGACGGGTAGAAACCTTGGAAGCAGGAACTTTCATGAAACCCTTAACGTTTGGAACACTCACATAACCGGAACCTTCGAACCTATGCTCAGGCCCCCTAGCAACTGCCTCTTCACCATGTGTATCCGCAACATCCTCAAACACGACATCAGAAGTGTCATCGCTCTTCACAAAGTCAAGTGTAGACATAACTACAAAACAAACACAAATAAAGGGTTTAAACAAACAGGCAGTAGGAACATAATAACACAACAGAACAAACGCATACCCTGCTCATCTCTCATAAGCACTGGATCTCGATCAGGTTTGTCCCACAACTTCCTAATGCCCAACAACACTAGTAAGGGCTCAGGAAAGGGACGAACCCTCGAAGGGCACTCCCTGATGGTTTCAAGAAAGCTAGTATTTATCTCAAGAGCAGAGGGTTCAGGTTCGTTAAGAACGGCATCTGGATGTCTCCAAACCATTTTAAAAGGAACAATCTCATCTGAAACCCAGAAAAACCGGTCCTTCCAAACACCAAGACTGGAGACCATGGAAAAAACCAAACAGGTGTCAACTTGGAATGTTTCGAATGTGAACCAATCACCATTCTTGGCCAATCAGAAAAAGCGATGAAACGACAAAAGGGTAGGGTCATACCCGGAAGCTTGGCATAAAACCTCAAAATGTAGAACCCTAGCCAGACCCTGAGGGTGGATCTGGCCAAACGAAACATGGTAATATTCTAGAACATTCAACACAAAGTTCGAAAAAGGATGACAGAGATTCGAAAATTCAAAATGGAAACAATACAAAGCAACAGAACCAGGAGGACACCGATCGATAGAAATATCACACCCCGGTGCAACCGGTTTAAATCTCAACCCAATGCCCCATTCTAAGCAAAAGGCTTCTACTTCTTCTTGGGTTAAACGCGAGAACGATTTCGCTAAATCCTTACGAGCACAAATGTGTGTAAAATGCAACATATAAATTAAATCAAATGAGGCATAAAACTAACCCTTTTTTAGTACTAATGTTGGAAAAAGTATGCTTTTGTCTTCCTTTTGTATTTTCAGGTCTAAATGAGCGCAATTGAACAAAAGGAACAAATATGCAGCAAAAACTAACATAAATACAAGAAAAGTAATAAACGTGGCATATCCGACCCCTCGACAGCATCTTCCCAAGCAAAAACAAAGAAACAGAAGGCTGACCACGGCCCCGTGCCCAGCGGACACGGGGGTGTGCCCAGCTCAACACGGGCCATGGTCAATGCTAAGATTCACAGAATCTAACAAATCTTGATAGTACAGATACGCTTCTGCACATGGGGCCACGCCCAGCGAACACGGGGGCGTGAAGAGTCTAATACAGACAATTACAATTAATGAAGAAAGAGAAAGAGGATGGACACGGGGCCGTGTCCGGGCTTCTGTGCCGGCTATAAATAGGGGTGCTTGGTTCACTTCAAAGGCATCCCTTGGCAAACCACATCTCTCCCACTTCACCACCACTCCACCACCACTACAACACCCACATCCACCACCATCATCCATCATCCATCTTAGAGTTTGTGTAGTAGTCTCGGGATCCAAGATTGATAGTAAGAGTTCTTGACAATCAAAGGCCATGTTTGCCTAAGTCTCTTACATCACTTGGTGAAGACAAGCATTTAATGTAATACTTTTGATTTTTAATCTTTTTCGCACTTTTTATTTGGTTTTGTATTAATGACTTCAATAACTAGTTTCTTATGTTGAATGTGAAACTTCCTTATCATTTGTCCGTGGTGTCTTGGCGTTATTTTACTGTCTATATAAAATAAAAGATTTTCACCATTCATATCTCTACGGTCTATATAGAGATATGTTGGCTACCTGGTTGGAGGTTAAGGGAATGGTTTGGTAAGGTTCTTGCCTTGTTCAGTGTATAGATCTTGCAAGGACCTTGGTCAAGCTTACTAGGACCTCCTTCAATACCCACTGGTATTGGATGGCAGGGGTGTGAATAGCTTGATCCCCTCATATGTAAACTACTATTAAAACATTAACCCGGCTACTTGGGATTGTATCTTTGCTGACTCAAACCACTTAGCCGAGGGTAATGTCACCTTCAAAAGAGGGGCCTACCACATTACACATTAATAACTTAATTAATTATCTTTCAATATTTCGACCCTTTGGGATTGTATCCTTACTGACTCAAACCACTAGGTTGAGGGTAACGTCACCTTCAAAAGAGGGGCCTACTACTATAACTAAGATAATCTCTTAAAAAGTGCAAAAGTGCGAAAATCATCAAAGGTTACATTAAAAGCGAGTCGGATCCAAGTGATTCATCTTGTCTATCTGTTTTTATTTTATTTTATTTTTCAGCATTTTAGTTTTTATTTTCATGTTTAAAACCTTTTCTAAAACTTTTAATTTGATTAGACGTTGAGGATAAACCGGTACTAAAAGCTCTTGTGTCCTTGGACGACCTCGGTATCTTACCAACGCTATACTACGCTCACGATGGGTGCACTTGCCCATATGTGTGTTTAGTGTTAGTAGAATATCGTGTTTTATAAATTTAAAAGTTGACAAAGTGTTAAAAAGGGCTTAAAATATCAATAAAAATATATAACGCTACACATGCATCAAGTTTTTGGCGGCGTTGCCGGGGACACAAGGATTTTAAGAAAGTTAGGAATCAACAGCCTAATTTTTTTTCTTATTTTTCTGTTTTTTTAGGATTTTTCCTAGATTTTTCAGCTTCTGCAGACTGCAGCACGGGGCCGTGCCCGCTGAGAACGCCCCCGTGCCCGCTGAACACGCCCCAGTGCCTAATCTTTGGTACTGGCAATCCTGGTTTAAGTCAGACAGTAGCTGAACACGGGGTCGTTCCCACTGAACACGCCCCCGTGCCCAGGCTTCAGATACTGAAAACAGAATCGTAAGATCCCGACGGTTGGTAATTTCTGACACAAACATGAATGATACTGATCATTTTTACTTTCACTCCTCTTATGGTACGTGGTGTCAAATATTTGGCGGATCTCATGAAGATTTAAAATGTTATTTTTTAAATTTGTAACACCTCGCAAAAATCATGTCCAATACAATAAAGACACGTGTCATGAACCTTAACCGTGTAATGAATTCGAGGGACTAAAGTTAACAAACAAGAAAGTATATGTGTGGAATGACTAAAAGCGTCAACATGCCAAACTCATACCTCTGAATAACCTCATAAGATGTTCGTATTCATGAATGAATAAATTGTCGGACGTAGAAAGTCGTTTGTGCTTCAAATATAGAATTTACAAAGCACAGGGGTTAAACGTGTCAACATGTTAAATATTACCTCTGAGTGACCTTTTAACGATCCCGAAGCACTGGATTATTTTATTTTATTTCCATGAATGTCGGATATTGATTTCATGGAGCTTCAATGCACATAAATGAATAAAGCGGTAATTCCAAGAAATAAGGATCAAATGCGTCCACGTTGCAATTAAAGACCTTTCGGGTGATCTCGTAACTAACCGGAAGCTTAAAGATGTTGTTTGAAGACTCAAGACTCTTAAAAGTTAAACGTGAGGGTTAAAAGCGATATAAATAAAAGATAAACCAAGTTATAAAGGACCAGGGGCTGAAAGTGCAATTTATGAAAGTTTGTAACCGGATTGGGGGGAGCCTCGCGGGGCGCGTAGACCTTCCTTGAAGTCTACGCGGGCCGCGACTGAGGCACCAACGAACAAAAAATGTCAGCTGCAGGTTGCAGCCTGTTCCACCGCCATTGCATGCTTGTTTTTGATACTAGGGACTGTGTAACTGGTTTTTACTGCCCTAGGGACACTTGTGAACATCTGGTTACCTCCTAGGAACAGCTGCAATGATCTTAGGACATCCAATTTCCTATATAAGAGCCTTGGTTTTCATTTGTTCATGCACACTTAAAAATTTTCACTTCACAACTCACTCTCTGAAGCATCCTGGTGTTCAAGGAAGCTTCCTCCAGTTGAAGTTTTGTGCTAAGGACTATTGTAAGTGTTCTTAGCTTCTATAGTTAAGATTTCATTAGCTTAATAACCGAAAGTCAAAGATAATGTAATTACGCTTTGACTTTGTGATTAGTCACTAACGGTCCAGCCATTATTCGAATTGAAAGTGGCTATGTGTTGGTAATTATGTAGGTGTTAAACCCTTAAAAGGGCACCTTCTAATTATCACGTTATCTCAGTCAATTGTCGGGTCAAAGTTATTTCTGCTTAAAAATGCTTCAAAAGTCAGAAAAATAATTTAAAGCTCCAAGATTCCTTGTTTCAAAAACCTGCAGATAGGTGGCCACGGGGCCGTGGCCAGAGTACTGTTTCGTTAATTTAAAATTTCTTTCGGTTTGTTATCATAGAATGTCAAGCAGAAATAGTGGAACATCCTCAACCCATTCCAGGAACGACCGACGAGGAATAAGATCATCTTTAGAAGACTTTCTCGTCAACTACGTGTATGCCTTGAGAGAGGCTACCGATCAAATGACAGGAGTAGAGGAAGCCTTGGTTGACAGTATAAATCATTTATTGGTGGGGCTAGAGGGATGTCTACGAGAAGTCAACCTTTTGCACCAAAGGTTGAATATTCTCTCTTCTCCTCCTATGGTGCCAATCATTACACAAAGGGACTGGAATGTTGTGCCGGAAGTCATTATTCCGGCCGAGTGGTATGTCATACCCACGGAGCCCCCTCAAGACATATTACATGGGGTCCCGGTGGCCGTCGCACCTCCTCCACAAGACATTGTGGAAAATGAGCCCGTCTTCTTCCTCCCTAGGGAGATAGAGGAATGGCTCAACGACATCTAAGAGACAACCCTTGGTTAAGAAGTTCTACAACGCTTTTAAGTACCGGAAAGCTATTTCCGGGTTTTTGATATTCCTACAATAAGGGTAGAACTCCTTAGAATGATTTCCTACGTTACTTGACCTATCTATCCTAGGAACTTTTAGTTTTTCATTTTATTTTAAATTTTTAGGATCCTTTGTAATTGTTATTTTCAATGAATGATGGTTTCTAAGTATTAAATGGTGTTTGGATGATGTTGAAATGGATAAAACACACTCGAAACGGTGGAGGTTACTAAGGGAAACTTAAACCCACACCCCGTGCACAAAAACAGAGTCTCCCGAAAATTTTTCTTCATTACAGCAAGTTCAGCACGGGGCCGCGCTCACCCTATGAAGAAACACTAGATAAATGACCGGGATCGAAATATCTAGGGGGTTTGGATCTGCATAAAGGGGTTTGTTCTCTCTCGTTTGATTCGATTACGATTGATCTTCTTCTCCGATAAAACTCTACAAAAAAGAAGCACCGTTAGCCTCGCCAAGGGGAGAAAAGGGTTCTCTCCTTGACCCGACTCCTGTGTGAGAATAAGTATGGGTTATGAAGAAGAAGATGTATTGAAGAAGTGTGTATAACTTTTCTTGATACCTGAATTGTTCTCGTATTTATAGCCGGGAGTCTTTGGGAGGGAAAACCTGTTATTGAAAAGTTGACGGAAGATGCTAACACCGTAGCGGTTATTTCTTTCCATCGTTAATCCCAATGATCCGACGTGAGAGCACACGGATCGTTGTTTAGATCAAAGGCTGGGGTATTGCCACGTGGAAAGTGGACAAGTGATGATTTCTTTGTATTTCCATGCCATCACCGTGACTCTAAGGGACGTTGGGGAGATGACACATGGCCCAGACGGTTGTAACCGTCTGGGTGGTGCATGATTAAGTCTTCTATAAGATTACCGCTGTAATCTGGTGTGACTTTTTACCATGTGGTATCAGTTAAGTAAATAATATCCAAGTCTGGATATTATTAAGTGGAAGTGCTTAGGATTTTCATCCTTTATGAAAGCGCAAGGGTTTATGATTTCCTTTTGGCGCGCGAGTGTTGTTTGCTATCTGCTTTAAGCCTTTCTTTTATAAAACCAATGCGCGGCCGCGCAAGGTAAAAAAGGGCTTGAAAGACGAGGTTGTGGTGTGGTCCGAAGTACTTATTACAAGGTTTTTGGGACCTTACCCCTTCAAGTCCCCCCCAGTCTAGTGTTGCTCTTATGCAAGTAAGTGAAGCACTGGACTTATGAGAGGGAAATGCTTTTTGGCGCGAAAATAGGGAATCTTCTAGGAGAAGATTTTACTTGTAAAGATTTTGAAAATCTTTGACTTTAGATGGGACTGGTGCAGTAAAGACTAAGTGACAGGCTGTCACTGTCAGTTCTCCCTTACTGTCCGTGTTTTGCACGCGCGCGTGTACTCGCGGTTGTGTTGATTTTCACTCGCTCTGCCGCTTGGGTAATTGTGATATCCGGAAAAGGTGCTATGGCGGTTACCGATGCTATTTATTGCGGTGAGTATATAAGTTTGTTTGAGTTGCCCCTTTTCTGTTTACTCATTGCTTTGTTGAAAAACTTTTCTCCTTCCTTACTTCATTAATCGTTTGAGAAAAAGTTTATCATTTCTTCCTCTTATGTCAACCGGAGAACACCAAGAAGACCTATCTGAAAAAATGTCTGCTGAACTTCCACCGTTAAAATGGCCTAGAGAGACCTTTGATGGTTTGGTTCGGAACCTTAAATTTCCAGAGAACTGGGGTGTTGTGTACCCTGAGGAGGGGCAGACAGCAGCGGATGCTCCGGCTGGGTATATCACTCTTTTTTGGGATTTTTTCTGTGAAGGCAACTTTCGTTTGCCTGTAACCAGGTTTTTCCTTGAAATCCTTGAGTATTAAAAGTTACATATTTCCCAATTGCACCCTATTGGCATGGTTAGGGTTCGACATTTCGAGTTTGTGTGCCGAACGATGCATATCGAGCTGACAGTCCCTCGATTTAGGGTTTTTTACCAAATGCATTGTATTCAAGGGTTTTATTCTTTTGTTCAGAGAGCATCTGCAAAGAAGATTTTGCAACATCCTCCAAAGTCCTTCCATGACTGGAAGCAAAAAAATTTCTTTATCAAAGCCGGAGTGATTCCGGTGAGGATGGTTTTAAGGGGAAAAGAAGATGTTCCTGTCGAAATAGTTCAGACCCCTGTTGATGAGAACTGGTATCAAGATCTGAAGGATGTTCCCAATATCGCTTTGCCGGAGAAAGCTTTAGTCGGAGCCGGCATGAGCTTGAATTGGAAAATGGACCGTGATGACAAGCCGGTGTATACGGAGGATGGGCATGGTAAGATTGGGGTTTTTTCCCTCTTCTTTTTTTTTTTTTTTTTGAACTTGTCTTTCTTCCCTTGTAGTTGTTTCGCTGTATGTTGTCACATTCAAGAGAGAAGGCGGAAAGATGGGTACCATTAAGAAGAAGCCTGATGAAGAGCTTTGGTACCATCGTATTGTGAAGAATTTTGTTCTTCCGCTAGATGCGGATCTGTCTGTTCAGCCTGCTGCTGGTAAGTTATGTGCATATTGGTATACTGTTCACTTTTTGCGCTTTTGAGTAAAATGTTTTTTACGCTTCCGTAGTTGAGTTGTCAAACTTGGGCATAGGCCCTGAGAAGAAGAGGCGCGCGGCGACTTCTACTTCTGCGCCGAAAAAGCATGAAGCTGATAAAGCTCAATCTTTGAAGACAAAAAATGTTGGAGGAGAGAAGAAAGGTATGCGCCGTTCCTCTGACTCCTGGTGTGATTATGTGGTGGTTTCTGACTCTCTGGAGGGTCTTACGCCTGCAGTTACTGTTAGGAGGCCAAAACCAGAACCGAGAGATACTGCTGATATCCCTCCATCCAACCCAAATGATCCCATTGACTTGGAATCTAGTCCTGAACACTTGGTGCATAGGAAGGCCGGTAAAAGGAAACAAGCTGATACTGACGCTGAGGGTCAGCCCTCCAAGAAGATCCAAAGGAAGAAAATTACCAGTAAGGGCAATCTGGATGCTTTCATTTCGGAATCTGCTCCTAGTAAGTGTTGTCTTTACTTCTTTTCCTTATGCGCATTAAATCTTTACAGACTTTTCTGTTTTTATTTCAGAGGTTCCTGTCTTTCCTGTGTCCACAGATCCGCAGCCTGTGGTTAATGAACAACTCCCACCTTCCCCTCCGCGTGCTTCTGTTGTTGATCAGTTGAAGACTACGGAGGTTCCTGAAGGTGGTGTGGAGAAGACTATTGAGGCTGATAAGCCTGTTGATGTTACTGTAGAGGTTGAAAAGGTTGTTGATCCAGGGGTTGTGGATGGTGCTGGTAATCGACGAACCTCTGAAATTGTTGCTCAAGACCTGGGGAAAGAACAAACTGCTGGAAAAACTCCTACTTCAACTTCTTCTCCTAAACCTTCTGATGCTATGCCTGAGTGCGTTGAGAAGGTTTCTGCTGAGGAGCAAAGCTCATTTGCTGGTGTTGATAAAAATTCTCCAATCCGCCCAGAGGAAACTGTCACACCCCGAATTTCCACGTTTCACCGGTGGGCCCGGTGGGGAGTATCGTGACGTAGTTGATGTCATCATAGTCAAACAACACAATATATAAATGCACAGCGGAAGCAAAAGATAAATATATTATAATCCGATTCAAAGTAATATCAAATATTACAACGGAATGTAAGATGGATCCACAGGTGGATCTTAAACAGGAAGATAATATCGTTCAACAGACTTTAACATCTAAAGCTTGCGAGACTTAATTATTGATGTCTGGAGTAGCCAGCCTATTACGTATAGTACCTGCATTTAGCCTTTTGGAAAATACGTCAGTTTACACTGGTAAATACAATTAACTGACTCATTTGAAAAGGTTTTAATAAAATTGATTTGAATGCACGTGGCACAAACTCTTTATAACTTGGGAGAATCATTTAAATATATAATCTTGTAAACGAATTACATGTTCCTTATGCGTTCAGTAGCCCGGACGTACCGGGTTAAAGATCAATAGACACACCACATCAACTATTTATGCACTGACGAGTGTACGCCTACACTCCGCGCTTAGGTCGTGGCCATTTCGTAAAATGATGCCAAGGATATCCGGGACATGGTCATTAACCCCCCAAAGGCTTTTAAGTAAACAAAACTGTTTAAACGGGCCGATCAAATTATTCAATTAACCACCAAACGATGGAAGATTTGATGCCCAACCAAGCGGTATTTTATATACCGTAACCCAAGCCCGTATAGGGAAAATAAGTTAAAAGTATTTACCTGAGCTAAATATAAATCCAATCCCAGCCGTATATTAAATCAGCAAGTACAGATAGCTTTTACTGGGCTCCTAATCTGGAACGAAGGTTTTTAATAGCCTATTAGAATCCTAACGGGTCTTTAATTAAGTCTTGACTTAGACCGGTTAGTTTCCAAAAGGAAGATACGGTTAAAACGCATGATAAGGCGAAGACCGGAATAGAATGTGATTTAGACCCGACAAGATTGAAGACTTGCCTTATATGGGTAATCTAGGCACATTCTGAATTTTGGGGTAAAACCGATAAGGTTTGACCCGTTTCGGCTAATTTATGCAAACTAGTTACATAAGCCGAACCGAACGCGCAAGAGGCGTAACGGGTAATCATAAGGGTCATATACAGGTTTCCTAAGTTAATATGCTTCAAATATGTTGTGACATCAGTAAGATGTCTTTTATTATGCCCGAAACGAATTTAAACACAAACTATGCCCCGTAGGGGTAGTTTGGTCATTTAAAAGGTTATAAAAGAGTTTAAGTATTTACCTGAGTTACAGGTCTGATATAATCAGAAAAAATTCTTAGTTTACCAAGTTATAACAGTAGGGTAAAGTATATATGTGAAATTTATCAATTATAACCAATCTATGCTCCGTAGGGGCATTTTAGTAATTTCACATAAGCCGAAAAGCTCAAAACTGAAGTCTGAGTTTAACGACTTTTGCTTACTGTTAAAATATTATAATTTACTTAAAATATCAGTAGGTATTAACCCTTGTATGTTTAAAGTAGTTTTAGTACATACTATGCGTTAAAACGCTTAATAAGGCGATTAGAAGCCGTTTCCGGGTTCTATATGGAACACTGATATTTTTACTATTCCAGAAGGCTTAAAATAATTTATTTATCATATGTAATCAGTATCAAAAGGTTTGGGGTCAAAAAGATATGTAAAACTCATTTTATAGCCCGTAAGGGCAAAACCGACAATTACCGGATTAAGCCTACGACTCTAAGTTATGCTCAGCCTAAAATTAATTAAAAATATTCAAAAATCCCAAAATAATATATTACATCACTGGGTAAAGAGTTTGATATCAAAAAGTATGTTTAAATAGGCTATACGCTAATTATGTCGTTAAATCGCTAAAGAAGCTTTCTAATTACGCTAATGAGCATAACTCTCAATCTACACCTCAAACTGATGTCAATTTTTGGGTGCAAGTTTATAATTTAGTAATTAAGGTTTCTACTCTTTTACATTTTCAAAAATCGCGTTTTAAGGTGAAAAGGGCATAATGGTCAACATATGAGCAATTAACGGAATCATGCATATTAATTGGTTAACTAATGAACCAAGGTGTATAATCACAGAGGGTTATACTAGCATGTAACCTGGCCCAAAGGAAGCTCTATGGTATTTCTAAAACATACCAAAACGGGTCAGAACTGAAGTCAAAGCAAAAGTCAAAGCTTTGCGACTTTTGGTTCTGAACCGGGTCTAAACATAAAATTGTCGGGTTGAACATGTTTAGACATGTTCTTACACTAATTACCAAGTTATATTAATGATCAAACAGGTTGTATGTGTTCTACATTGCTAATTATGCATAAATTAGAAAATAAGCATTCTGTTGACTTTTTAATAACAAGTTTGACCCGACATTTGACCTAGTTAGAGTGGGAATCAGGGGGAACCCTTTTAAAGGTTTAATGCCCACATAATTACCAACTTATAACTACTTTCAATTCGACTAATCACTGGACCATTAGTGATTAATCGTTAAGTCAACCGTTAATTATGACGGTTTGACTTTTAAGCTAAAACTAAGCAAGAACTTAACTAAGAAAGGTTAAGCATACTTACTGAAGTCCTATGCACGATTTGTGATCACTTGAGTCAGCTTTGGAGCTCCAGAAATGATCAGAAAGGCTGAAGAAAGGTGTGAGCACAATGTTGCAACCTTGTGGCCTTTTATAGTGCTCATAAGCGCTTAGATCATTGACAACAAGAGCTAGCAATGGCCATGGATCATCAACAGATGTCCCTAAGTGCCTAGGGGTTGTTTAGGGGTCGCCCATGTTGTGAAAATATCTGTTTTGGGTTGGTTATGCGCGAATACAGGCTGTTGTCCAACTTTTCTGTATCTGGGCGTCTGACGCGGCCCGCGTAAAGTCTTGTTAAGCTTTACGCGGCCCGCCTGAGGCCTGAAGTCAGATTAAACATTTTCAAGTTTTTGCATATTGTCCCTTGGCCTTTCGAAAGGTCAACTAACTTATATTTTGCACTTTGAGCCCTCCAAATTGAAATACAAGGGCTTCAAGACTTATACCCACTTTATTAAGTCCTTGGCCACTTGGTTATTACCCGAAAAGTCATAACTTTCATCGTTGACGCTTTAACCCTTCGCATACGAATTTGATCATAACTTTCTCATACGATAACGAAACTTTATGAAATTTATATCGTGCATTCAAGTGAGCATAATTAACCGTTACAAAGCTTCGGGTTTGTTAAAAGGTCACTCAGAGGTATAACTTAAACATGTTGACACATTTAATCCCTGTAGTTTGTAATCTCCCACTTTCTTTCACAATTAGCTTCGCATGATCCATGATTTATTCGTGTAAGGGTATGAGCATCATGTAGGGTTACTGTAAATTATATCTATCCCTTGTTGACATTTTGAACCCTTATTTTCACATACTTTCCATGTTTGTCAACTTTAGTCCCTCTAGAGTATACTTACACACGTTCAAGCTTATGACATGTGTCAATACATTATAGGACGTAAATTTTCGGGGTGTTACAGAAACCCTGGGGGATTACTATTACAGGACTTACTCAGAGAAAGATGCTTCTGAGCTTCATGCCCCTGTTTGGAATTTGAAGAAAGGTGACACTTTCTCGGATTGGCATGTGTGTCGAGATTGGCTGCAGGGAATATTTCCACCTGGGGAGATCAAGTTTCAAGAAAGCCGGTCTTATGAACAAACTTATCAGGCTTACCTTGAGGAGACTGCTTCTCATGCTTCTACCACTCATCGCATAGTGCGTGAGTGGTATAGTATGCATAAGGATTGGGAAGCTTTTAGGGTTTCCCAGAAGAAGTTTGCTAGCGATGAAAGGCGTTTAGCTTAGCTAAAAGCTAAATTGGAAGCTGATTAAGCCAAGTTTGAGGCCAATCGTAAAACCGAGGAGTGGTCTGTTGCAGGTTGGAAGAGGAAAGCGGAAGCTGACGCTGCCCTCCTTTCCGAAGAACGTAAAAACTGGAAGAGAATTTGCGAAAAAGATAATGCTGAGAAGGTAAATCTTCGCAATGTCATCAATAATCTCAAGGCTGAGATTGAAAAACTGAAAAGACAGGATGCGGAGGTAGAAAGGTTGAAAAAGGAGAAAGCTGATGCAGAAGCTGCTCTGGAAGAAGCGCGTTCTCATAGGGAGCGCAGTGAGCAACGAGAGGTACAAGCTTGCGCCACTCTTGCTCTTAGAGATAAAGAGTTAGAAGAACTTACTGCTTTGCTTTCTGGCCAGGAACAACTTAAAAAGGACCTGGAGCTTGCGCACTCTGAAAAGGCTGAAACTTCCCGCCGTTTGACTGAAACCGAAGAAAAATTAGAAAATTCTGAAACGGCGCGAGCCACAGCGGAAAGCGAGCTTGAACCTTTAAAGAGTGATATGGCGTGGCTGAAAGATTGTGGAATTGCTTGTGTAAGTTGCTTGCTCTTTTTTGTTGTGGGTTTGTTAATGCGACTTCTTGTTATTTACCCTTTCCTATTTTCATAGATTGCTGAATCAGTGTTAAATTCTGAAGAGTTGGATAAAACTGTTGCGCATTTAGTTATTGCTGCATGAAGAGACGGGTACGCCCAAGGATATGCTGAATGTTCTCATCATGTAAATAGCGCTTTGAAGGTTGATTGGGATATCAGCAAATCTGCAACTTATGGCGTGAATACTGGTGCTGCGCTTGCTGCTTTAAAGGCAGAATTTAACAACTTGCAACTTCCGGTTATGGATCTGATAAATGTTGCGCTGCAATCTGATGATCACGTAGCACAATTAAAGGAAATCTTTCCGGATGAGGGTGAAGATTTGGTGTAGTTTGAAAATGTATTGAACAATTTTCTTGTAATATTTGGGATGTATATCCCTTTCTTTGTTGGTGCACTGCCGCGCGAGTAACTAAAACACTGCCGTGTTTGATAGTTTTTAGGGCGTATTTATACGCTGCGAATAGTATGTTATATGTTTTTCGTTTTACAATATTTTGCATGGATACAGTTTACTTTTATTGAGTAAGGCGAATGAAGTTGGTATAAAGCTCATGTGTGAACTTATGGTCGTTTCGTGACGTAATCACTGACCGTTCATGAGGTTTTGTTTTGTAATTACCATAATGTTTTTGCGCTAACTAAAAGAAATTGCATGCACTTTGTAAGAAAAACACACAAATAATAGAAACTTTGATGTTTATTTGGGGATAGGGCACAGAGGCCATTACAAAGTTTGCTAATATAAATAGACGAAACTTAACTTACTCTCTATTTTTCCCGCTTTATCTTGATAAACCGTATTTTCCCGCGGGGAAGTCATAGAGTTGCCTTTTAAGCTTTCGCCCTCTTGCTTGGGCCCTCCTCACCCCGAGTTATATGCTTTATTTTTTTGCGCACATTTTGGAGCAAATGCGTGAGCTCGCCGCTCTTGAGGGCTTTTTCTATTTATGTGCGTAAAAAATGCAGTTGTTAGTGGTATGACCGCTGTCCTTGTGATACTCGCAATATTGGGCAGGGTCTTGTCCACGCTTGTTTTTTATGGGGATTGGAGGCTTGAATTGATAATCTTCAGTGCTCAAAACTTCCACTGGGGTCTTAGTTAAGGGAGTTCATTGTCTCTCCCTATTCTCCTATTTGGTCTCCCTATGCGCGGTAAGTTTGTTGATCGTTGCTCGAGCGTCTTCAGACGAATGATTTGCCGAGCCAGAATCACGCCATGACTTCCTAAACTTTCTCCCGCCAATGGAGCCTAAGTCCGCGGGTCTATTATGTGGTGGTGGTGGCCTATTTGTAGTAAGGTTCTTTTCAGTTTGCGTGTAAACCTTGGTCGCTGCGATCACCTTCTCCCAGCTCTTTGGGAGTCCTTCTGTTCCAGATAAGACCTTGATCATGTCGTCGCACCTAACCGCGTACTTGAATTGAGCGCGGATTAGTTGCTCATGAACACCGCCAATCTCCAATACCTCTTTGTTGTATCTGGTGATAAAGTCCTCCAGATTCTCGTCATTGTGGCGCCAAATGTTCATTACATCAGATGTGTCGCAAATGGAACGCCGTTGTTGGCTAAAATGCATCAGAAATTTTTCGCGCAGATCTTTCCACGATGCGATCTGCTCGATTGGCAAGTTATCGAACCAGATTCTTGTCGCGCCGGTTAGGGTCTGTACGAACAGATGGCACCATAATGGGAGGGTCCAGCCCCCAACCAAACCTGCGCTGGTAAACACTCTTAAATGATCATCCGGGTCTGTCAACCCGTTGAACTTTCCCACATTGGATGGTAATTTTGCTTTCTCAAGCGGCGCTAAAGCTATTTCCATGATGAATTTCGAATTTTCCGCTGCTTCTGCAGGGCGGTAAATCAAATCGTAATTATGCTCGGCCTCCGGGTTTTAAACCGCACGAGGTCTGCATTTGTTGTAATTGGGCTACAAGCGGTTAAACACACTGGTATTCTCAGTCACACGATAGGTTGCATCAGATTCATCGGTGTGGGTGTTCCGTTGAGGACCCAACCTAGTGTGAACTGATTGTCTTCGGTGAGGGTGTGATTCATCTCGATATTCTCGTTGACGACTCCCAGATTGGGTATACTCATATCTTGATGGAGATCTGGAATATACTTCTACATCTTCGACGTGAGATGGGCTCTCTCGTTGAGAAGCATAAGCACGAGATCCTGGCCTTCTCAGCTGAGTTTGAGGTGCAGTTTGTGCACACAGCTGTGTGTATACTGCATTCAGAGCCCCTTGAGATCTGACGTACCAGGAGATTGGAGTTTCTCCTGGAGGCAGAATTGAGTGAACAGGGTTTTCTGGTAGTACCCCTGGAGTGACAGGTTCATTTACTCGATTGGATTGAACCTCATTGTCATTTGAGGCATCCTCTGGAATTCCTTCAACCTGAAAATTGTTTACGACGTTCGGCCGAGGGCCGGTTTGTCGATGAAACGACGTTTCTTCCATATGTAAATGGAATCAACAAGGTAGATAAAAAACGAGAGAAAATTGGATGAAACAGAGAAAATCGGTGGGCGCCAATGAAGAAACACTAGATAAATGACCGGGATCGAAATATCTAGGGGGTTTGGATCTGCATAAAGGGGTTTGTTCTCTCTCGTTTGATTCGATTACGATTGATCTTCTTCTCCGATAAAACTCTGCAAAAAAGAAGCACCGTTAGCCTCGCCAAGGGGAGAAAAGGGTTCTCTCCTTGACCCGACTCCGGTGTGAGAATAAGTATGGGTTATGAAGAAGAAGATGTATTGAAGAAGTGTGCATAACTTTTCTTCATACCTGAATTGTTCTCGTATTTATAGCCGGGAGTTTTTGGGAGGGAAAACCTGTTATTGAAAAGTTGACGGAAGATGTTAACGCCGTAGCGGTTATTTCTTTCCACTGTTAATCCCTTTGATCCGACGTGAGAGCACACGGATCATTGTTTAGATCAAAGGCTGGGGTATTGCCACGTGGAAAGTGGACAAGTGATGATTTCTTTCTATTTCCATGCCATCACCGTGACTCTAAGGGACGTTGGGGAGATGACACGTGGCCCAGACGGTTGTAACCGTCTGGGTGGTGCACGATTAAGTCTTCTAGAAGATTACTGCTGTAATCTGGTGTGACTTTTTACCATGTGGTATCAGTTAAGTAAATAATATCCAAGTCTGGATATTATTAAGTGGAAGTGCTTAGGATTTTCATCCTTTATGAAAGCGCAAGGGTTTATGATTTCCTTTTGGCGCGCGAGTGTTGTTTACTATCTGCTTTAAGCCTTTCTTTTATAAAACCAGTGCGCGGCCGCGCAAGGTAAAAAAGGGCTTGAAAGACGAGGTTGTGGTGTGGTCCGAAGTACTTATTACAAGGTTTTTGGGACCTTACCCCTTCACCCCAACACGCCCCTTTGCCCAAGGCTCTGCAGAAAACACCCAGTTCAGGTAACTAGACACGGGGCCGTGTTCACTGAACACGCCCCCGTGCCTAGCCTTCTGTTAAATATGATACTGGCGATCTGAACACGGGGCCGTGCCCGGACCAACACGGGCCCGTGCCCAGACGCCCAGTAACATAAAAATTTGTTTTTAAATACCTTTTTACACATTCAATCAACCTAAAAACCTATTTTTGGGACACATTGAGGGCAATGTGTAATTTAAGTGTGGGGGGGGGGATGCTAAAACCTTGAATTTTGCAAGTCCTAATAACAAGCCTTACACAAAACTCTATTGGAACCGCTAATCACCCCAAAATTTTTCAAAAACTTTTCATTTTTTTTTACTTGTCTTGGTTTAATTTGGGATAACAAGTTCTAAAAATGTTATATTTTTACAAATTTACAACCGATAACGTCGTGATAAAAAGAATCAACATAAGAAAATTATGAAACGGCATGACAAATCTAGTTAAAATTTGATTATATATACTTGATCACATTGTAAACCCATTCCCACAAAAAGTGAGTTTTGAGTCTTTATTGAGCATACAAGCATACATCTTTAAATTAAATGCTCATCTTTCGTTTCTTGTGTGAATAGCCGCTTGGTTTCTTATGACTCTAGAACTTGCCACGACGATACATTCCCGGTCCTTACCAACTTAAACCCAAGTAAGTAAATGATGGAGGCATTAGGACTAACCCGTTTTTCTTTCAACACCATTATTTTTCTTTTTCCTTTAACCTACCCAAAATCCCCCTAGTTAACCCATTTGAGCCTAAAACCTTTTCGTTTCTAAACCCGCAAAACAAACACTCTTTACCCACCAAAACCCTTTTTCTTTTAAACCCCTTATTTTAGTAAAAAGCTCGGTTTTCTTGTGACGTTCCTTATAAAAAAAATGAAGACTAGCAATAAACAAACAAGTTACTCAAAGAAACTTTGTTTGAAAGTGTTTAGTTTGAATAAAAGTCACAAAAACAAAAAAAAATTACGACGACCGACGCTTTTTGCGCTTTTAGCCCTTTTTACTAACCACTAACCCAAAACCACCTACCTTTAACCCAAGCCTAACCCTTCCCCAAGTACACTTGATATTTACAAAGGTTTATAGTTAAAAAGGAGAGGGATTGATGACTTGGCAAGCATATGGTAGAAATAAGTTCCATGCCGGTCTCGAGTGTTTCACAAAAATACATCTTCGGCTGAGTGTTGACTGATCTCCCGTGAGGTATGTGAACTTGTATATAAATAGAACTAGGTTAATGCCCGCGTAATACGCGGGCTTCAACCAAAACCATATTATTTACTTTGAAATGAAATGTTGTGTACAAATACATACGTTGGAAGAAAAAAACAGAAAACTATTCAAATGCTGGAAAATTTTTACATGCCGCTAAAGCCATGAAAACAATAAAAGATGATAAAAAAGAAAAAAAAATCTACACACAAGTACAATAACATATGTTTGATGGTTGTAGGAATTAATACGGCTTTTAGCACAAGCGCCTTAGGCGCCTCATTGATGAACCTCTCTCCATTGATGATCTTAAGAAATACTTCCACTTTATCAACGATTTGGCTTTGCTGATGTTTGATGAGTGGCCTACACAAAAAGTACTGGTTCTTAGAAAGGCATCGACAGTAAGTGTCACGACCCCCGACCCACCCTGGACGGAATCGGGTGCCGCGAACAGTCCAGTGGTACCGGTGATTATTTTGAAAACGTTGCAGCGGAATTTCATCAGGACCGTGAGTTAGGAAAATATCAGAGTTTAGAAACACCGGATTTTATTTATTTTAAATAGATGGGATAAACCCATGTTTTACACTGGTAGCTTTTATTATATAAAACAATATTTCTAAATTTTAATTTAGTTAATAAAATAAGCCACTTCTTGATGCCTTTCAGTGCCGTATTCACCTTTTACTCCAATCTACTGTAATTACCTGAAAATGTTTTAAAAAGGTTTTGTCAGCAGGAAATACTGAGTGAATTATTCTTATTTTGCATAATGATGCATAGTTATCAATTACAGCATAAGAGCGATTACAATGGCTTCTATCTTATTTTCATCTGGCCTTCTGTCACAATGGTGACAAGTCACAATGGTGACGATGGTCATACCACTATTTAGATCAATGAACCTAAATAGTGACGTTTATCCCTGTAGGTCAATGAACCCAACAGTGATTATCCCAAGTAGGTCAATGAACCTAACTGGGAGAAATTAGTAATGTGCACAATACCCCACTAACCAGTAATTTAAGATATCCACGACTTAGTCCCTGTAATTTATAACTGGAAAATATTTCGAGGTATTGTAAAACGGTTTATAAAAAGAATTTGCCTCATGAAAAGAAAGAATAACTCACAGATAATCATGCAGATTTATACGGACAAAGTTTATATATAACCCTTGATAGATTGCAGCTTTAATTTGGGCAGAGTCTAGTCTACTGATTTAGCCTTTTCAACCTAAATCTATTAATAGGTACACAATTCGGGATTAGTAATCAATTTACGATAATTCCCGAAATCAATTCTCACAACGAATGACAAAGTGCATACTTTATCTATCGAATTAACGACAATTCGTCAAATAAATGACGAACGATAAAGTATTATACTTAATCTATCGAATTAACGACAATCCGTCAAATTAATGACGAACGATTAAGTATAACCCTAATGTGAGCGGCACTTAAACATCCATTGAGTATATCGATCGATCGGACAATAAATCGTAGCATCGATTGTGCTAATACCCTGATCTGCAGCACCCCGCTATACTTAATTTAAGATTAGTGTGTGTTGATTTGTGATAACGACGAAATTGCAGCGTACAATTGGAATTTGTTCGTCGTTTCAACTCCAGATTGCAAGTGCCAACTGCTGCTATTTATACACAAAATTTGAGAAGCTTACGGACCGTAAGCTTAATGACCTTACGGTCCGTAAGGTACAGAATTTGCTTATATTGTTGCCACGTGTGGTTCTAGCTTAGGTGAGTCGATAGATTTTTAAAATTCAGCTTTCTCATCACGCAATTATAGATAATCGTTAAGTGGGGAATGCCCCCCTCGAGTTTTAGGGGTCCTAATCCTGATTCTGAAAATTATGAAATTTTCAGGGTTTGTGCGGAATCACTTGGGTGTCTCAATTAGGGTTTCCTTTTAGTTAAATTAAAATAATAATTATGACTTTTGATAAGAGTTGTTATATTCGGGTCCGGGTTTATACTTACGGAACGTTTTTAGGACGTTTTTGTGCGAGTCGTTACATTCTACCCACCTTAATAAAAATCTCGTCCTCGAGATTTACTGGAATAATTGAGAATACTTTCTCTTCCTTTTTGGATTCCAGTTCCCAAGTATATTAGGATCCTTTCCTTGAATCCTACTTTACTTAAACTAACACTATTTGTTTACCTTTATATCTTGGAAAGGTATTACCAAAGATTCATCTGATAAATATTTGCATATGAAATATATTATGTATTCCAACTAACCTTCCTGGTAGTTGAAAATTATTCCAATATGTTGGATTACTGTAAATGGTCCTAATTACCTTAGACTTTACTTTTCTTTCGTAATGAAGCTAACAACTTCTTTCCAAGGAGATGTTTTCAATAATATTTTGTCTCCAACTCGAATTCCAATGACTTTTATCTATTTATCTGTATAACTCTTCTGCCGATCTTTAGTCGTCTTTAGCCTTTCCTTCGTGATACCACATAATGGTAGTTACTTAGGATTTTCATCTATCTATTTTGCCTCAGATTTTAATTCTTTTTGCCCAACTTCTAAATCTTAATTTCCTGTTATCCGTATAGATAGTATACTTACTTCTATACCGATAATATTTCCAAATTCGTATAGTTTTCTTTATACTTTTTCAATTATCTTGATACATATGCAATTACCTTTTTGCGTTGTATTACCATACTTCCAACTCTTAGTTTTAAAGTATCACCGTATACTTTAAAATCTTTTGTTACTTTTGGTAAGGCTTTGATTAATTTCTGCTTTAAGATCTTATTTAGATCCTTATTCAAACTTAATGGCTTTACAGCTAATTTGGAATAATCCCTAAATCATCCGTCTAAAATATCCGACTAAACTTACAAACTCCTAATTTCCATTGCGGATTGCAGAATCTTTCATTTGGTAATTACTGCTATCTTAGCAGGATCTTAGGTGAATACCTTCATGATTCACCATATGACCTAAAATTGTACTTCTGACTGCCAAAATTCATTCTTCGAAAATTTGGCGTAAAGCTTTTCTTTTCTTAACAAAGTTAAGAGTACATGCTAGTGCTGTCAATGTCTTTTCCTACTTTTGTAATAAATAAGTATATTATCTATGAAGACAATTACCCATTTATCCAAATAAAATTTACAGACCCTATTTATCATGTCCATGAATGCTGCAGGTGCATTCGTTAATCTAAAGAACATGATTGTAAACTTGTAATGGTCATACCTAGTTCTGGAAACAATCTTAGATACATCTTCTCTGTAATGTATGTTGATCTTAGAAAACTATCTATTTCCCTGAAATTGATCAAATAGATCATTAATTCTAAGTAATGGGTATTGATTCTTAATTATAATCTTATTTAATTTCCTATAATCAATACACATTCGAACCATACTTTTTCTTAACAACCAATATTGTACTAACCGATAAGGTTCCCTGGCTTTTTGGTAAAATTCTTGAAATTTCGATGAATCTTAAATTCGATCTTCATATCGGATGGTAATCCAGGTAAATCTTCTGGAAATACATCTGGTTATTCTGAAATTACAGAAATTTCCTTAACTTCTGTATCCTTAGTATTAATGATTACTGAAATCATATATATACTATTCCTTGCTTTCGTTCATAATTTAGCAATTCCCATTACTGATATGAACTATAGGTTTACATGGTTTATCTCCTGTAAAATTACTTTTCCAGGGTGCACAAATTTCTATGGAATTACTTATTTTCATTTTGAAATTATATAACTTTTGTGAATGTATTTACAAATGTTGTAAATAAGTGAAAACGGAGACTATTCTTATATTGTTTTATGAAAATATATCTTTCTCCAATATATATATATATATCTTCATATATAATTAAAATTTACTAAATACTTATTGCGATTTATATATATTAATTAGTCATTATCATGGTTAGATATTGGTTAGTGCTGCCTTGTTTAAGCATAGGTGGCCAATCCATGCCTAACTAAGGCTAGACTATTTAATATCTGCCCTTGACAATAATCCTAATATCTGAAAATAATATTAGCACTTCTGTTATTAATAATAGAATTATCAATAATAAATAATAATAACTTTTTAAATAAGAGTATACTTTAGCGAAATTTCATGTTGTTTGTAGAATCATGTGATAAAGTGCTGTTTTTAGTTCTTCTACTGACAGACTTTTAACATCACTGTGCCCAATTTATATTTTCCAAAGATCTTGCCTCGAAAGATGTGTGTGATATACTGTAACTTCTGTGGATTTAAAATAAATTTTCATATGTTTTCTCGTACATTAGCACAACTTTTCGTGCTTCTTACTTACGTTAATAATTCATAGTAATGTGTTAGAAATTCTTTTATACTTTTGATGGTATCCCAACTTTAATGGGTTTCTTTTGTTTATTATTGTCGCTCGAGTTACTAGGCAGATAATCAAACAAACTAATGTTTGATATCGGAAAAGATTCCTGATAAAGATTTCTAGACACAGATGCTTATGCTTTATTCCATACTGACTTTTGGAATTTCTTATAGATATACATATCTATATAATCACATATTTCATATTACTAAAACATACCATCTATCAGGTCAATGTATTTAACAGATTCATATTTCCAAAATAAGTCAGATATCTGGTCATAATAATATTTAGGGAAATCTTTGTCATTCTTTTGACATATAATATACCCCGTCTTATCCGATTCGCGTCGGAGCGGTAATTTCAGTAGATCCGGGCAAACTGGAGAATTGGTTACACCATACCCATTTTTGCCGGAGAAATTTTTTTTTTTTTTTTCTATTTCCCATAAATAATATCATTTCCAAAAAGTGCCTATCTTATTAGAGCTTTAATTCAGAATTAAGGAAATTTGTATTTCCATAACATATCTTATTACTAAATGATTCTTGTGACAGTAATCATATCAATTATTGGCTCACTTTAGTCCGATAGTGAATTCATCAAATAAATGTATTTGACTATTATTCAATTTATTTGTCACTAGGCGATTCCTGTGACTATAATTATATCAATATTGATTATTCTTTCAATTAATGATTCTGGTCATATCACTGTTGATCATTCTTTCAACTAGTAACTCAGATTATATTACTGTTGATCATTCTTTCAACTAGTAATTCAGATTATATTACTGTTGATCATTCTCTCAACTAGTAATTTCTATTCATAACACTGTTGATCATTCTCTCAACCCGTGTCTTTGGACATAATTGTGTCCCATGACATTTCTTTGTCAAATATATACTTTTGGCATCAAACCATTTAATCCAGATAATGACATATATCAATTTATGTCAAATTAATATAACTTATCAAATATGATAATTAAATAATTGTAATATCATTATTTAATATTTCAATGTGACTAAGACTAAATTATAATCTTAGTAAAATACATAATTTCCACTGTTATTGTAATCATTATAATATTACCTAACTTTCTGTCAAATAATAATGAGAATCAAATAATATATAAATCTTTCATACCAGCAGTTAATATAAAAACTTAATTACTGTAAGTATAACTGGTAATCATTTAGGATTCTATAAAATCTTTGTAAATATAATTGTTTCACAAAAAGGTGATAAAACTATGAGAAAATATAATGGACTCACAAACTGTGAGAAAAGAAATGAACTTACCAAAATCCATCATATTTATTTACACAAATACTTAGCTTATTGTAAAGCTAATATTAAGGCATCTTTTCTTAAGTTTGAGTCTAAATGCTACCAATTAACATCAATCCCCTAACTCTTTCATATAAATTTAGGTATTATTATTACAACACCTAAAGGCGTAAAGCAGTGGCTTTGCTTAGTGGCTCTTTGAGTTGGCTCTGATACCACCTTATGTCACGACCCCCGACCCACCCTGGACGGAATCGGGTGCCGCGAACAGTCCAGTGGTACCGGTGATTATTTTGAAAACGTTGCAGCGGAATTTCATCAGGACCGTGAGTTAGGAAAATATCAGAGTTTAGAAACACCGGATTTTATTTATTTTAAATAGATGGGATAAACCCATGTTTTACACTGGTAGCTTTTATTATATAAAACAATATTTCTAAATTTTAATTTAGTTAATAAAATAAGCCACTTCTTGATGCCTTTCAGTGCCGTATTCACCTTTTACTCCAATCTACTGTAATTACCTGAAAATGTTTTAAAAAGGTTTTGTCAGCAGGAAATACTGAGTGAATTATTCTTATTTTGCATAATGATGCATAGTTATCAATTACAGCATAAGAGCGATTACAATGGCTTCTATCTTATTTTCATCTGGCCTTCTGTCACAATGGTGACAAGTCACAATGGTGACGATGGTCATACCACTATTTAGATCAATGAACCTAAATAGTGACGTTTATCCCTGTAGGTCAATGAACCCAACAGTGATTATCCCAAGTAGGTCAATGAACCTAACTGGGAGAAATTAGTAATGTGCACAATACCCCACTAACCAGTAATTTAAGATATCCACGACTTAGTCCCTGTAATTTATAACTGGAAAATATTTCGAGGTATTGTAAAACGGTTTATAAAAAGAATTTGCCTCATGAAAAGAAAGAATAACTCACAGATAATCATGCAGATTTATACGGACAAAGTTTATATATAACCCTTGATAGATTGCAGCTTTAATTTGGGCAGAGTCTAGTCTACTGATTTAGCCTTTTCAACCTAAATCTATTAATAGGTACACAATTCGGGATTAGTAATCAATTTACGATAATTCCCGAAATCAATTCTCACAACGAATGACAAAGTGCATACTTTATCTATCGAATTAACGACAATTCGTCAAATAAATGACGAACGATAAAGTATTATACTTAATCTATCGAATTAACGACAATCCGTCAAATTAATGACGAACGATTAAGTATAACCCTAATGTGAGCGGCACTTAAACATCCATTGAGTATATCGATCGATCGGACAATAAATCGTAGTATCGATTGTGCTAATACCCTGATCTGCAGCACCCCGCTATACTTAATTTAAGATTAGTGTGTGTTGATTTGTGATAACGACGAAATTGCAGCGTACAATTGGAATTTGTTCGTCGTTTCAACTCCAGATTGCAAGTGCCAACTGCTGCTATTTATACACAAAATTTGAGAAGCTTACGGACCGTAAGCTTAATGACCTTACGGTCCGTAAGGTACAGAATTTGCTTATATTGTTGCCACGTGTGGTTCTAGCTTAGGTGAGTCGATAGATTTTTAAAATTCAGCTTTCTCATCACGCAATTATAGATAATCGTTAAGTGGGGAATGCCCCCCTCGAGTTTTAGGGGTCCTAATCCTGATTCTGAAAATTATGAAATTTTCAGGGTTTGTGCGGAATCACTTGGGTGTCTCAATTAGGGTTTCCTTTTAGTTAAATTAAAATAATAATTATGACTTTTGATAAGAGTTGTTATATTCGGGTCCGGGTTTATACTTACGGAACGTTTTTAGGACGTTTTTGTGCGAGTCGTTACAGTAAGTCGCCAACAACCATGTACACAGCTATTGTATGACTGATACTTGAATACACCATACATTACAAACAGCATGTATTATTTCTATAGCATATAATATAAATAATCTACGCTAGCAAAAAAACAGAAAAAAGATTCAATTGGTAAAAAAAAAGCTAATAAGGTAATTACCGAATAATAAAAATTATGAAAACCTATAATGGAACAAACAACCCAAGTCATCAAATTATTCTCCAGCTCCTGTTTTGAACTCCCATTATTATCTTTCAAAATGCCTTGACGATCACAGTTCCAGCCAACAACCTAAGATTACATGGCTACAACAAAAATCACAATTAAAAGTTGAAATTATGGAAGCTAATAGCACGTATGACGATATTATTCATTGCAATTTGAATATGAAATTGATCAAACACATTCTTGCAACTTGTCTTCATTTAAAAGTAACACATTTTCACCAAATACATAAGGCTAAAGGGTGTGGTCATGAACCTCATGACCACCATGATCCTCCACATAGGTGTCATGTCACTCACCTCTAATCCACCATCTAAAACCACTACCCTAAGGGTGTGGTCATGACCCAAACCACATTGCTCTTTATTTTTTAAGTATATTAAAGAAATTTTATAAATATGATTAAAGGTGTTCTTTTTTCTTGACCTTTGTTAATATGATTAAAGAAACTAACTTTATATTTATTTATACTTACATTGAAGAAGTAAGAACAATACCTTCAATAACTCCCAGGAGATGAAAGTCCAGCTTACGCCTGATCACAACATCATACAATATCAATTGTTCTCATCATCGCCAGCCTAACCATTTTGGAGGCCCTAAGCGGAAAAAAATACAAGGGCCCTTTTCCAAATGCCAATGCTATAAACCGTCCTTTATCCTAACTTGACTAACATGAAGATCGAAGACATAAATCCTGGTTCAAAGAAGCCAGTTTGCAAGAAATCTGAAATCGCATCCATAAAAAAACGAACCACCTTGTTATCATCCATAAATCACCCGTTCGTGCGCCAGAACAACACCCTTTTTTCTAATTATCCAAACCTCTCGGTTGGGTCAACATTGTCGCCCTCCTGCACTACCCACGGACGCAAAATAGAAAAGTTTAGAATAAAATTACCAATTGTTTCACCTCTAAAAGTCCCCAAAGCCCACCCAATTCATTCTCTTGATCACCTAACGTTTTCATAATTCAATATGTACATACTGAATAGATAACATCAAAAAATCAAGCAATACAGATCAAAGAGAGGTAGTGGCTCTAGGGTTCCGGTTGTTGGACCTAGCAACGACCACAACCGACGGTCCCGCGAGCCCAGTGGTGGTAGAGATTTGGGTTAATGTTCATGGAAAGTGTAAATGGGTCAAATGGTTTAAAAGTCAAGTTTTTTTTTTTTTGGACGGCTAACAGAATCAATCTCGAGCACTCTCGGGGCACCCACTTGACCAAACGGAGTACTCCAAAAGTAACCCGAGTCCACCACCATATCCAGGTAAAACTCGGTAACCCACCCGCCCGTAGGCACGACAGTGAAATTTCTGACCAAAACCATGATAATGTGGATCATTATTCCAACTCCCTTAGGTGAAAATAATGTGGATCATTATTCCAATAATAGTTACCATGATGGTCAAAGGTCAACCAAAACCATGATCATTATAATAAATTTCTGACCTGAATTATATAAGTTATTTTGACCCGTAATCAACCCAACCCAACCCAAAGAAGGTGCGCAATCATAGAAAGATGTACTTTGACCCAAACCTAAACCCGTCCATTTTGCCACATAAAAAGTTAGAATCTAAATAAACCCATTCATACACACCGTATGTGTTGGAGGTGTATGGTGTGGAGATACTTATCTTAAATACATTTTAGTGCAGGAAATAACATTTGAGACAACCATCTTCATTTGATTTTATAATTCCAATTATAACCAAATCTATGTCCAATTTCCAGCAAAATTTTCACTTTTTTATTGTCAGCAAAGAATTCTTTATTCTCTTAATTAAAGACTCCTTTGACCATAAAAACACACCTATATGCACCTCTTTTGAACTCCTGTAACTGCCATTCACTATTAGGCTTTCCAATATTCCCATAATGCCCCTTCCAAACATAAAGCTTTAGACAATCAGGGCATAATCTCATAGACTTCAAAAAATTCATAACATGTTCCTTAACAACATCAAACCATATATTTAGACCCCAAAACCTTCTAAAAAACCGAATTCAACAACATCATTGAAATAGGTAATTGCTATGAAAACTTACAACCATGGATACAGGTCAATATGTATTGTGTAATTGCTTATTTTCATTATTTGAATTTAAAATTTCAATTTTATTGTTTTACATATTCATAGAAACTCCTTTAACATCAAGATCACATTAAGATCATCGTGACTATTATTCAAGTTAACTAAATTCTCACCTTTATAAGTTTTGACCCGTTCTAATCTTAACTAATCACAATTTATAAGTTTTGACCGGTTCTAATCTCATTTGATCAGACTTTCATCTTTGCGATTCTCCGACGCATTTGATCACGTTACGTTTGTGATTCTTTAACCCACATGAACATACACGGCTATGAGTCTTGGCCCGCATGATCACATGGGGGTGGGTGTAAGGATGCAAAAACACAAACAGAACTTACCATTAGACATTACAACCAAGGCACCGCCATTTAGTGCACCCGAGAATGATGTAATGTAATAGCGCTTCTCCCAATGCTTCATTATATATTCTTTAAATAGAGAGATCAAAGCAATCAGTTATATTTTAGATCAAATGATCAAATAGTAAAAATCAAAGAGGGGTGGGTCTTATCCTATCCAAGCATGCTGGTTAAACAGCCATGTATTAAACAAAGACCAAAATCCCCTCTAAGAAACTATACACAAATATAGCTAAATTAAGCATAAAGATAACAAAATAATTACACTACAATTTTGTTAAACAGCCATGTATTAATATGTTCTACTTACCTTAGAAACCTTGAAAGCCCTAGTCTCATCCCTGAATTTTGCCCCACATTTTGGATCACAACAAAATCTTGTTGTCGGAAATCTCTCAACTACCTACATGAATAACAAAATCTTGTGATAAACAGAGAATTTATAGGAATTTATAAATAATACTTCAATTTGAAAAACAACTTACTATATGCCACACGAATGAATTTCCATGCTATTCAAAAAGCCTATCCCTCGGTATTCAATAACGTAGATGAAGGCTATCCACAATCTACACAACATACGCAAACAGGAAAAAAAACAAATTAAAAAAAAACCATAATTATGATCCTAACAGTAGATGATGGAATGGATTTTCTAGTTTAGTTTCCACGCCTATTGGTGAACTTCAACGATTTGTACAATCCCTTTAACCGAGTACTGCAAATATCTACAATAATAAAAAATCCACATTAAAAAATCACAAATCCTTGAATTGTAAAGAACAGGTTTGATTAAATTAAACAATAAAGAAACTAAGCAATCAAGAATAGCGATTGGAGACTGTTACTAACCTGTTCGAAAACGACTACCAAACTGCAATTAAACCAAATCGGATGAGAAAAATAGATGAAAACTGTTAAATAAAGAAAAAATTGATATACACAATCGACAAAACCAAACAACCTTAAAACATCAATGTTTAAATTACATGAACAGAAAGATAAAAATTAGAAAATCATTACCAAATCCATTACCGGAAAACCTCTGATCATCTCTGTCATCGGGTTCAAAGCGGAACCAATCTTGATTGACCTACTGGTATCACTGATCCCCAAAATCCATTGTATTGTAATCGAAAATCTGACTTAAGAATCCATATTCTCAACAAAAAAAAAGATGGAGAGGAAGATAATTCTAAGATAAACATCAAATCAAATTGGTGAAACAGATCGATGTAAGATAAAATCACCTTGGAGAGAAAGAGTTGTAAACCCTAAGGACGTTCAGGAAGATGGATCGGCTTAGAATTGCTTCACGATGATGTGTGACTCATCTTTGAGAGGAAGATTTGAAAACCCTAAGCTCCGATGAAGGTTGATCAAATTGCTGTGTTCGCCAGAGAGAGAGAGAGAGAGAGAGTGATTATGGTTTTGAATGAGAAGGAACGATGATTAATGATAGAATGAGAGAGAGAGAGAGAGTATATGAAATGTACCAAAGAAGCTTGTCCAATCCTTGATTTTTAGCTATGCCACATGTGTGCTGATGTGTCAGCTTATTTGGCATTAACCATAGGGTGACAAGTGTCCCCCAATGGTTTCGTTTATTATAGATATAGATTTTAAAAAGGCATGTTATGCTCAAATAAGTAATTTCTCGTATGAAACGTTCTAAATAAATCATAACGAATAGGATTGTAAATAGCATAAAAATAAAACCCAATAAGGATCTTGGATTCCCGACACTCAAGACAAGCCCAAAACTTCTCTTCTACCCATTCCATTTGGGTCTGTAAGCCACATTATAAAGAGTTTTGCTTGAGGACAAGCAAAGATTCAAGTGTGGGGGTATTTGATGTGTGTAAATTGCAACATATAAATTACATCAAATGAGACATAAAACTAACCCTTTTTAGTACCAATGTTAGAAAAAGTATGCTTTTGTCTTCCTTTTGTATTTTCAGGACTAAATGAGCGTAATTGAACAAAAGGAACAAATATGCAGCAAAAACTAACATAAATACAAGAAAAGTAATAAACGTGGCATGCCCGACCCCTCGACAACATCTTCCCAAGCAAAAACAAAGAAACAGAAGGCTGACCACGGCCCCGTGCCCAACGGACACGGGGGCGTGGCCAGGTGCCTGCAGAAAAGACAAAGTTGTAGAAGCTTCTATTCCCAGCACGGGGGGCGTGCCCAGCTCAACACGTGTCATGGTCTACGCTAAGATTCGCAGAATCTAGCAAATCTTGATAGTACAGATACGCTTCTACACACGGGTCCGTGCCCAGCGAACACGGGGGCGTGTGGAGCCTAATACAGATAATTGCAATTAATGAAGAGAGAGAAAGAGGATGGACACGTGGCCGTGTCCGGGCTTCTGTGCAGGCTATAAATGGGGGTGCTTGGTTCACTTCAAAGGCATCCCTTGGCAAACCACCTCTCTCACACTTCACCACCACTCCACCACCACTACAACACCCACATCCACCACCATCATCCATCATCCATCTTAGAGTGTGTGTAGTAGTCTCGGGATCCAAGATTGATAGTAAGAGTTCTTGACAATCAAAGGCCATGTTTGCCTAAGTCTCTTACATCACTTGGTGAAGACAATCATTTAATGTAGTACTTTTGATTTTAATTCTTTTCGCACTTTTTATTTGGTTTTGTATTAATAACTTTAATAACTAGTTTCTTATGTTGAATGTGAAACTTCCTTATCATTTGTCCGTGGTGTCTTGGCGTTATTTTACTGTCTATATAAAATAAAAGATTTTCACCATTCATATCTCTATGGTCGATATAGAGATATGTTGACTACCTGGTCGGGGGTTAAGGGAATGGTTTGGTAAGGTTCTTGCCTTGTTCAATGTATAAATCCTGTAAGGACCTGGGTCAAGCTTACTAGGACCTCCTTCAATAGCCTCTGGTATTGGATGGTGGGGGTGCGAATAGCTTGATCCCCTCATATGTAAACTACTATTAATACATTAACCCGACTACTTGGGATTGTATCCCTGCTGACTCAAACCACTTAGCCGAGGGTAACATCACCTTCAAAAGAGGGGCCTACCACATTATGAATTAATAACTTAATTAATTATCTTTCAATATTCCGACCCTTTGGGATTGTATCCTTGCTGAATCAAACCACTGGGTTGAGGGTAACGTCACCTTCAAAAGAGGGATTGTATCCTTGCATACTACTATAACTAAGATAATCTCTTAAAAAGTGCAAAAGTGCGGAAATCATCAAAGGTTACATTAAAGGCGAGTCGGATCCAAGTGATTCATCTTGTCTATCTGTTTTTATTTTATTTTATTTTTCAGCATTTTAGTTTTTATTTTCATGTTTAAAACCTTTTCTAAAAGTTTTGATTTGATTAGCCGTTGAGGATAAACCGGTACTAAAAGCTCTTGTGTCCTTGGACGACCTCGATATCTTACCAACGCTATACTACACTCACGATGGGTGCACTTGCCCATATGTGTGTTTAGTGTTAGTAAAATATCGTGTTTTATAAATTTAAAACTTGACAAAGTGTTAAAAAGGGCTTAAAATATCAATAAAAATATATAACGCTACACACGCATCAAGTTTTTGGCGCCGTTGCCGGGGACACAAGGATTTTAAGAAAGTTAGGAATCAACGGCCTAATTGTTTTTCTTATTTTTCTGTTTTTTTAGGATTTTTTCTAGATTTTTCAGCTTCTGCAGACTGCAGCACGGGGCCGTGCCCGCTGAACACGCCCCCGTGCCCAATCTTTGGTACTGACAATCATGTTTTAAGTCAGAAAGTAGCTGAACACGGGGCCGTGCCCACTGAACACGCCCCCGTGCCCAAGCTTCAGATACTGAAAACAGAACCGTAAGATCCCGACGGTTGGTAATTTCTGACACAAACATTAGTGATACTGATCATTTTTACTTTCACTCTTCTTATGGTACGTGGTGTCAAATATGTGGCGGATCTCATGAAGATTTAAAATGTTATTTTTTAAATTACATTCCCCACTATATAAACCCATCGTTTTTCTGTAGCCTTAAGATGGGCGAAAGTAAAAACAATCCATGTCTCTCCCTCGAATGCTCTCAATCGTCCCTTCTAGATGAGATGATTCTCGAAGAATTATTTCAAATGGAAGAACTAATTCTCCAATTGATAAAAGAACTTGAGATGGAAATAACTAATTCATCTCAAGATGACGATCAAGGAGAATTATTGAGATCGCATTCTGATTATAACAACAACATTGCTCCCGAAATCACCTCTAACTCTTGTGAAGACTTGAGCGATAGTCGTCCCTGTGTCGATTGTGCCATGAAGGACTCCCCATCGGTTTCCGCCGATGCATACATAGACCTGAGCGATTCGACATATACCTTCTTTAACGAGAGCCCGGATAAGGGAAATAAAGGTTGGTCTTGCCCGCCGGTATTTAGCTTAGGAATCACCCTTTCTGATAACCTCTTGCGTTCTTGTCTAAATCTAGGGAAACTTAGGTATCTCAGGCACTTCGGTGTTGTTACGTCCAGTAAGGAACCACCGTATCCGGATAAATTCCTTAAAATAAGACATAACTTCATAAAAACCTCTAGCCATGGGGCCGTGTCCAGGTCAACATGCCCCCGTGTCCACCTAAAGATTCCTGTCTGACTTTAAGTCAGAATACGGACAAAAAGTGTCAGAATCTTGTCTGCACAAGGGGCCGTGTCCAGTCGACATGGGGCCGTGTCCAGCGTGCTGTCGTTTTCTATAAATGCAGCAAGATTCCTGCACTCTTGGACCCATTCCAAAGACAAAAATCTGGTGGGATCTTCACATATACCCTATAAGGTATATTCTATAGAAGGTTCTCAACAACCATCTTGTCTTTTCTACTTTTGTCTATTGCCTTCTTCTTCATTTTCTCTTCACAACCTCCATTAAAACTTGAAATCTCCATGTTTTCAAGCTTTATTGTGATATTTGTTAGGTTTTCATTCAAGGCATCTTGCCAAAAATAAGTTCTACAACACTGTTTTAAGTTATTTCTGCTTAAAAATGCTTCAAAAGTCAGAAAAATAATTTAAAGATCCAAGATTCCTTGTTTCAAAAACCTGCAGATAGGTGGCCACGGGGCCGTGCTCAGCGAGCACGGGGCCGTGGCCGGAGTACTGTTTCATTAATTTGAAATTTCTTTCGGTTTGTTTTCTTAGAATGTCAAGCAGAAATAGCGAGAAGGGTTAAAAGGTTAAAGGGCTTAAAACCCGGGAACTAAGGTGAACAGCAAAAAGAACGTGAACAGTAATCAGTCACTTCACTGATTGCTTAAATAACTCTCCCACAGCCGCAAAAGCAAAGCATTTGCACAGGGAGTCCTCTTTTATCCGCAGTTCCAAACGCTTCAACCCCTAAAAGGGTAAGTCCCCCACTGCAAGCCGGATTCACTAGTCAAGTTTCTCCTTTAAGAAACCTCTTTCCCTATAAATGACACTTCATTGAATACATTTCAAACATTCTGGATCAGCTCAGATCTCCTTGGATCTCTGATCTTCCTTCTTGTCTCTCGAGAACTTGTTTTACATAAGTCTCTCTTCTTCATTCCAACACTCACAATTTACCTGCTCTTGCATCCAAGGCTGAACATCCTTCAACCGAGGATCCTAAGTAAATAGCAAACATAACTAGTGAACCTCTTTCCACGTCTTGCAAACGTAGGAGGACCCCGCGACCTGCGTTAGGCAAACTTCAACCCTTGAAGCCTTTTGCCTAACCAGTCCGATCACTACCTCAGGTCTCATTCTCGTTGTAACAATAGACGATAAATCACAACATGTTGGTGATCGACATTTAAAAGGCGAAACAAATTTATGGCCAATCATTGTCATAATCTAAATTGATTTATACTCTAAAACCTCTAAATACAAATAACAGTCTTTTGAAAATTTGCAACAAAAGGAATACAGTCAACATCTTCTTATATAAAGTCTACCAAACCCAAAACTCTGTTGAAGAGTAAATCTGTAAAAGCAAAGTCTGTTGAACGAAACAACATCTGCTGATAAATACAGAGACGGTTCAAGCAAAGGTCTACCAAAGAGAACCTCTGCTATGGACTAACAGATGATGCAGTTCAACAGAGAATGTTTAACAGCAGAGCTTTAACAGACCATGATCAACAGATGACAAGGTCTGTTGAAGCAAAGCCTGCTCAACAGATTCTAACAGTTTTCCTACTAGCCAATTCATTAAAGTAGTACTCATTCACTAAAAATAATATATAACCCTACTACTTGTCCAAAATATGAATATTAACAATAATATAATAACAATAATATTCAAATTGTAGCAATTACATACAAAATCCATAAGTTTAGATGATTCAAAGTGTAGCCAGTACATACCAAACTTTCAAACACAACAGGTTAAAACAAACATAACTAAAAACCACAATTTTAGTCTTCAAAATAAGTTGTTTTTACTTTCCATTCAGACTTAATCCAGAATCCTTTTCAACCTCTGCTGCTGAAAAGTCTTCTGTAACATCACCAACATCCTTGCAACAGATCACAAAACAACTAATGAATATTCATTCAACCTGTTATTATATTGCCAGAAATAAAGAGTATAGTTATGATTTGCAGAAAGTAACAAAAATTACCTTTCCATTTCCTTACACTTTACATGTTGTATAACAACCATCACATACTCAAGAGCTGTCATTTTAGAGATGAATTCGTTAAACTACAAAGAATAATTATTCTACATAATACATCGAAAAAACCGTAACCCTACATAGAAACAATATTCATTTAACCATAAACTAAACACTAATTTATGACTAGTTTTCTAGAATCTATAAAATCAAAACAAAAACTGAATGAATAACAACATAAAATCATCCGAAAATTATGACCATCTAACATATTCACCTGAAGAGGGAATAAATTTGTTGATCTCATTTAGTACCATGATTCCACATTAGATACAAAGACTGTTAGTCTCATTTATTAGCATTACCCTGATTCCCCTTTTAAATACCAACAGTCCTGATCTCATTTTTTAAGATCATTCCACAGTAAATATAAACAATAATTTGAATTCATGACTGAACATGTAAACCACCACTTACTCCAACTCTTGAATATCGCTTTTCATACTGTTAGTTTCTTTTCAAGGTCGGTCAACGAATTCAAGACTTCCACACCAAATAACAAATCCAGCAAGATCTACCTGAAGAACATTTAAACAAAGTATTTTTTTTTAGCATACAAACATACAGTTTGTGACAAAAAGAAAAAAAATCAAAGAATATACATCCTCAATAAATTACCGTACAAGACTCAGGAACATTTATATTACAAACCTACAAAGCATAGAATCAGGAATTCACACATATACTTCTATTTTTAAACACAAACAGACATTACCTTTTCATCAATGAAGTTGAGATCCATTTTATAACCTTGATTCCATTTTCGGAAGATCCTCGCTCTCATGTGCCACAAATCTTTCCCAGGAACATTTATAATAGAAACAGGAATTCACATATACACATCCATAGAATCCTTTATACACGAACGGAATAACATAAATACACCATACCTGCTCATCAATGAAGATGAGATCCATTCTATAACATTGATTCCATTTTCGGATGATCCTTGGTCTCATGTGCCACAAATCTTTCCCAGGATTTAAATCCTTAACTGAACTAAAATTGTTAATCTCAACTAACACTGACTTCTAATTCGGAAATCGGAATGAATTCAAATTTCAAAATACAAAAGCAGAGAACAGGAGAGTGGAAATATGAAGAGTGAAATGAGGAAAAAAAAAACCTTTATATAAGAAGATGATTGACAGAAGTGAGTGAGTGACATGCATTAATTGCAAATTACGTATTCCCAGACATTTTGAATTTGAAATTACCAGCAACTAAACATCTGCTGAGGTATAGCATCATATGAACCTTCAACCGCTGTTGCTTTTAAACTATGGATGGATATGAGCAGAGGTTTTGGGAGGCAGGCTTTTAGATAGATTTTAAAATGATTTTATATATTAGGCTTTATGATGCAGTAATAACATAAGAAAATCATTGTTGGACAGTCTCTCTGACTGCTACATCAGCTTTTCTTATGTCACTCAAATTTCTTGTTTTATAAAAAGTATAGATATTTTACGAATGAAACATTTTCTATCTCCCGACCTACTACCACTCAAAACCAATCAGAACCCTTCCTTATAATAATTTTATGGGGGTGTTTGGGATTCATTTTCAACTTCTCCTTCTTAAAAAGTCCTTCTCAAATCAGAAGTGAAGTGAGAAATCCTTAGAGCATTCACATCCTAACCATCAAATTATGTTACTTGCTGCCGTACACTAGGGTTTATGCTCACTCAACTCGCAATTACACCTCAATAATATCTTTCAGGTATCCTTTTCCAGTTGATGATCATATGCTTTCTGCAAATTGTTCAATCGAGCTTGATTTCTGTTTTGTTGCTTCATTTGGTAAATTAGGGTTTGTTCTTTCGTTACAGTAGTTGAAAAACGTCAACTGTGTGTCGTTCTATCCGAGAAATAATCCGCATTTAGGTTTTGATTATAGTTTTTATGAATGAAATGATGAGAAACATAACTGGCGTATGAACCGAAGATGTTATTTTAAATGCGAATTCGATACGTGTTTTATAAAAAAAATGTAACGCTAAATTTGCATTTGACTTAAGTTTGAACACATGTTATGTATTTTAGTGATCCATGACTGATGACTCTAAATAATGAATCTTCAGACTATTAGAGTATCCAGCATGTGACTGTTCATATATTTATTTTTCACAAATTTTTTACCATTTGAGCATATAGTGTTTATGATATCAAACAGAAGTTTTCAGAGAAATGCGAGACCTCTTAGAGGACTAAGGTTGTGTACTTGTATTTAGGAAGGGCTAGGCTATAGAAACATCGCTGACACACTATCCAGACACCACTGGCGCGTCATATGGGGCCGTATGATGTCATATGATAAGCTAAAAATTGTTATATGAGTCGTACGAGGGTCCGTGTGAGGTGGTGTTTGTGAAACCATACGACTTGTATGATGTGTTTGCGTGACACAAAAATGACTGGTGTGACCAATGACAAAGTCATATGGCTTGATTTTTGCTTTTTTTTTCTCTTCATTTTGGTAATTTAGGGTTTGTTCTTTCGTTATATCCACATTCAGGAATCTATTATAGTTTCTATAAGAATGAAATGATGAGAAACAGAACTAGCGTATCTTTAAATGCAAAATTGATACATGCTTTACATAAAAATGTAACGCTAAATTTGCATATCATTTAAGTTTTACGTATTTAACACCTGTCATGTATGTTAGTGAATAGGGATCCATGACTCTAAATTCTGAATCATCACAGTAACTGTTATATTAAAATTCACAATATTCGAGTATTTAGTGTTTATGGTATGGAACAGAAGTTTTCAGGGAAATGTGAGACCTCTGAGAGGCTTGAGATCCGCTGGTCTATGTATTTTTTGCACTTAAGGTTGAGTAATTGTTACATGTGTCGTACGAGGGCCTGTGTGAGGTGGTGTTTGTCAAATAATACAGCTCGTATAATGTGATTGACTGACACAGAAGTGACTGGCATGACCATTGACAAAGTCATATGGCCCTTATGATCATTTTTCACCATATGATGTGATAGGCATGCTGGTGTATCTCAACATGCTTTTAATTAACATCTTCATATTGTCTTGTGTATGTTTTCTGAGTAGATGGATATCAGTTCCGGTGAAGAGTCCGAGTTTAGTGATTCGGAGATTTCTGATTACAAAGATAAGCCGTACGAACAACTGAGGAATGGAACACTTAAAGTTAAGTATTCCAGTGGCATCTATAGGTGTCCTTTTTGTGCTGGCAAGAAAAAACAGAATTTCAAATACAAAGACTTGCATCAACATGCTTCTGGAGTAAGCAAAGGCTCTTCAAACAGAAGTGCAAAGCAAAAGGCGAACCATCTTGCTCTAAAATTGTACTTAGAAAATGAACTGGCAGATGAGGCTGAAAAGCCGCTGAAAGTAGCAGCGCCAATCACTGAAGAAAACGAATTGTTTTGCTGGCCTTGGACTGGAATTCTGGTCAACATAGTCAAAGAATCAGACGGTGCGAATGATTTTGAGAACACTGAATATTGGCTCAAGAGATTCTCAAAATACAAGCCTGAAGAGGTTGAGCTGTTATGGGATGCTGAAAAGAGAACCGCAAAAGCGTTTGTGACGTTCAACAACAGTTTGATTGGTTTGAAAAATGGTATGGAGTTTGAGAAAGCTTTTGGAGCAGAAAATCCGTCTGGTTCAAGTAGTATTTATGCATGGCTAGCTCGTGCAAATGATTTTGAATCACAAGGGCCAATAGGAGACTACCTTCGCATGAACAGGGATCTGAAGACGGTATCGGAAGTTGAGCAAGAAGTTGCAAAAACCAGAAAACGACCAGTGATTGAATTAGCGACTGAGATCGACATGAGGAATGAAAATCTTGATGAGTTGCAAAGCAAGTGTAATCAGAAAACCATGTCTTTAAGTAGGACGATGGAAGAAATAAAAAACATGCAACAAGATTTCCGCGAAGGTTTGTTACTCCCTCTTCTTTTCTCTATGTACTTCCCCAAACAAACAAGTTTGCTATGCATTATATTTCTGTTCTCTCGTGCATTTCTCTGTCACTTTTGCATAAATAGGTAACAAAATTTTGGCCTGAGTGCCATGTCAGAAAATTACTACATGGTCAAATTACTACACATCATCATGTTTGAGATCTTTCTACCAATATTTTTAACACTTTTGAGGGTATTTTTGAAAGAATATAAACATGGTTACCCAACACAGAAATTAGATAAAACAACGTTACCTTTTTATGCAATAATCCTGTTAAATGAATACCTATTTGTGTGGAGTTCCATTTTTACAAGGTTGAGGTTTTGCTAACATGGAAGTATTGTTCTTCTTCAGAGAGAAGAAAACTGCAGGTCCTTGAACAAGAGCGTGTCAATGCATTATTAGATGAACGAGAAAGGGCCCATGCTGAGGTGGACAAACTAAGGAAAGAACATGAATTTCGGAGCAAAGAAGTTAGTAAGAAAGTAGCCCGAACAGAACGTGAGAAACAAAGATTAGATGAGGAGAAAAGAAAGGTGATTATTATGTCACAAACACCATACACACACACACACACACACACTCACATATATATCCACATTTTTCTATTATCATATTGTGTTATTTATATTCTGTTTATGAATCCAGATTGACATGGGAAAGAGTTCTCTGAATATGGCCTCCATAGAGCAGAAAAAAGGCGATGAGGATCTCTTAAGGCTGATTGAAGAGCAAAGGGTAATTTACAATTTTGCCTAAAGTTACCCGTTTGATGAGACCCCATTTAGCCGCCTCTAGTCTTGGTTCTTTTTAATATACAATTTTGATTTACTACTTATATCACAGAGAGAGAAGGAGGAGGCGTTGAAGATAGTACTTGAGTTAGAGAGACAGCTAGATGCCAAACAGAAACTAGAGATGGAAATTGTGGAATTAAAAGGGAAAGTGAAGGTGATAAAACTTATGGCCAATGAAGATGATACCGCGGTTCAGGGGCAGATAAAAAAGTTGAAAGATGAGCTGGAAGCAAAGGTAGAGGAAATGGGTGATTTGGAGGATATGAATCAAACTCTTGTGGTTAAGGAACGCGAAAGTAACGATGAGTTGCAAGAAGCACGCAAAGAGTTGATTAAGGTGTTTAAGGGCATGAAGGGTATGTTTAGTGGACATACTAATATAGGGGTGAAGAGAATGGGAGAAATCGATTCGAAACCCTTCCTTGATGCCTGCAAGGTGAAGTATGGCTCTGAAGAAGCTCAAATCAAGGCCTCTGAGTTATGCTCTATGTGGCAAGAGGAACTGAAAAATCCAGCGTGGCATCCGGTAAAAGTTGTTGCCATAGATGGTACACATATGGTATGCTGCTGAAGAAACACAGAACTAATTACGGGACTAATCAGTTTGGTTTATGTTTCCTTCATGATGGTTAATCTTCTTGTAAGTATCCTGAGCTCCTAATGATCGTGGTTATCTGCAAAACAAAACACCGTTACTCGTTAAGAGGGGAATGTGGGGGTTTCCCTCTTAACCGGGCTCCGGCGTGAGAATAAGCGACTGCTTTGGGAGAGAATTAAGTATTAAGTGAGAGTAGAGGGAATGGAATGAATTAACCTGTGGAGTGGAGGTCTCTATTTATAGTCGGAGAGGTGTAAGAGGGTGTGGGCTGATGGGCCTTGGGCCGGAAGGCGACAACATGGAGGATATGCTCCTTGTTTCACTGGTGTTGACCGTTAGTGGCTTCTAGGAGCTTTGTTGAGCTGGCGCAACGTGATTGGAGCCACGTGTCACTGTTGTCGGCCTGGTCGCCCTTCTGCCATCAGCAGGTAAGTGGAGATCGTGGGGCAGTTGTCTCTGCCCTATGATTGGTGCCACATAGGCGTCCTTAAGTACTTTTTGTCTCCTGCATGTCAGACGATCGTGGAGCACGATTGCGCAGGAACAGAAGGACCCTGATTGGCTCTTTTATTCTGCCACTTGTACCTTGTGTACTATCTGGAAAGGCCTCGCGCCGTAGTCACGCACGATTCTTGCTGAGCACGTTATTATCATGCGCGCCATATGGGCTTTCAGATGTCCCTTTTATAATGCTAAGTGTTGCTAACTGGAGTTTACTCTTGTGTGGACCTCGCGCCGCGCTACACAGGTATGCTGTATCCCGCGCGAGGTTGGCGATCAGGAAAATTGCTGATTAAGGAGTATGGTCCCGCGCGACCTCATAGGGGTTTGCGCGGCTTTTTGGGACCATACCCCTTCAAGTCCCCCCAGTCCAGTGCTGCACCATGCGCATGGCAAGTGGTTGGAGCTCTGGACTTAAGAAAATAAAGTAGAGTGATGGTTTTGGCTTTGGTAGACGGCGCACGTGTAAGTTGTTAGTTACTACGGCGCGGCTACCAGGCTTGTTGTTGGCTTTTACATGAAGTTTCTCATGACTTTGGGCGGGAGAAACCTCGAAGTTTGAATTTTCTGACAGGTTGGTGAAAAAGTCGCGGTTGGTGACGTTTGAGTTGACCTCTGACGGTTGTCATCAACTTGTTGCTGACGGTTCAGATTTTCGTCAGGAGAGTGAGGCCCACGCGCGCGTGGTAACCGTCACTCCGGGAAACACGCCTTACGTGGCGCTTTCTGGTTGGCCTTGCTTGCGGCGGTTTCGGCACGGTTACCGATCGCATTAAATGCGATCAGTATATATATCCGAAGAGATGTGAGGCTCATCACTTTCTCTCCTACTATTCTTCTACTTCCTCTCAAATCTTCTCTGAATCTTCAAGTTTGAAGAACACGGTTGTAGCAGATCTTCAAGTTTTTGAAGAACGTTGTAGGAAATCATCAAGTTTTTGAAGAACATTGTAGCAGATCATCAAGCAGAACACTCAAAACCTTTGCTTTATTTATCGATGGCTGAAGAACAACATGAGGATATCCCCGGAGAAGAAGGTCATGTGCCTGTTCTCCGGTGGGACTTGGGGCTTTTTGAACAACTTTCCCGTAGTTTCCGGTTCCCACCGGAGTGGGATGCCCGGTACCCCGATCAGAACCAAACGGCCGCTGACGCACCGCCGGGGTACATCACCTTATTCGAAGACTTCTTCCACCAGGGCAACTTCCGGTTGCCGGCGACTAACTTCATGGCTCATATTCTTCAATATTATGGGTTTCATATATCTCAAATGAGCCCACCTGGGATGGTTCGAGTTCGGCACTTCGAGTTCCTGTGTTGGGCTCATGGCATCGAGCCAACTGTTGACAAGTTCCGGGTCTTCTACACACTTTAGAGAAACATGGGTTTCTATTCCTTCGCTAGCCGAGGCGCGGCGAAGAAGATATTGCTAAATCCACCCAAGAGTTTCCATGACTGGAAACCAAAGTTTTTCTATATTCGGGAGGAGGTAGTTCCAATACCCATGACGTTTCGCGCCTGGACTGAACCGATCGTGAAGGAAGACTTGGCGATCCCCAAGACTGAGGCTTGGTACCGGGAGCTTACTGCCACCCCAAACCGAGTGTTTGGGGAGAATGTCTTGGTCGCGGCGCGGATGAGCGATCAGTGGCAGCCTGATAGCAAGGAGGTTCCTATCTTAATGCTTGGTGACCAAGGTTAGGAATTCTTATTTTTAATTATCTTTCGGGGCTTGCGTTTTTCCTTATTATTATTATTTTTTTTGTACGATTTATCTTGTAGAGGTGCGTTTGTATCAAGCTGCCTTCGCCGCTTTTGGCGGTAGGATGGGTGTACGCCCGCTTCAAGACGGAGAACAATATTGGTATGACCAAATAAGGGATAATTTTATGTATCCTGTTGCTGATGCGTTCGCCTCGCCGCCTACTGCAACTGAAGGTGCGCATATACCTAAACCCCGTCCTCTGCGCTCTGTGACTTCTGCTGGGAAAGAGGTTGTCAATCTTTCCAGCGGGGAGTCTGTAGGATCGTGGTCTAACGTAGTTGCAGGTGTATTGCGCGACTTGGGCATCGACCCTGAAGAGAAGAAAAAACCACCCAAGAAGAAGAAGGTGATCAACATCGTGTCTGAAGTGACAAGTAAGAAAGGTGGGAGTAGCCGCGCAGCTGCTGGTACTACTGGTAAAGGTACTCTTCGGCTTCCTCAAAGTGACTTAGAAGATTATGTGATAATTAGTGACTCACTTGAAGGCTTGTCGCGCGCAGGCGAGAAGAAGGTTGGAGCGGGTAGCTCGAAGAGTGGAGGTAGCGCGGGTTCTCGTAAACCGGATGCTGGCGCTACTCCATCTTCTGTTGCGCATGAAGACGAGGAAGAAGAAGAGGAGGCTGCTGAAAAATTGATCAGCAGAAAAAGGGTTAGAAGCGAAACTACAGCTGTAGTCTCTGCTGCGCCCGGAGCGGGTGAGGTTCCCCTGATTGGGAAGCGGAGCAACTTGCGCTCGCTTTACAAAGTTTCTCCGGGTTAGTTCTCTAGTTACGTTATCTTGTTGCCTTCGCTCTTTTTGACACGTTGCTTTTGCAGAGGTTAAGAAGACGACCCCAGAGAAGGGTGTGGTATTCGTAGATCCGGTAGAGCCGGTACATAAGAGGCCGAAGGTTGCTGGTAAGCCCCTTAAAACGATGGATTCTGATACGGCAAAGCATGCTGTCGAGGTCGAGAAGGGGAAGGTTGGCGCGGCAGAGAAAAGTGTGTCTGAAGAAGAGAAAAAGAAGGCTGATGAGATGCGTAGGAAAGCCGAAGCTGATGAAGATCGTCGGAAGAAGGCTGAGGCTGAGAAGAGGAGAATGGTTGAGCAAGAGAAGAGCAGGCTAGCTGAGCAAGAGAAGAAAAAGCTAGCTGAGGGAGAGAAAGAGAGATTGGCTGAGCAGGAGAAGAAGAGACTGGCCGAGCAGGAGAAAGAGAAGGAGGCGAAGTCTGCTGCTGACAAGTCTGTTGGAATTTCCAGTGGGAAAGGTCCTGCTTCTGGTTCGGGTGGTGTAAAACCAGTTGTGCCGCCGCGCTCTCCGATAGGCCCCCGTGATACTGTGGGGGATATCTATTACAAGTCTTACACAGAAGAGAGCCGTGGTGACGCTCCGCACCACCCGCCATGGTCCTTAAAGCAAAAGGATGCCTTCTAAGAGTTCGCGCCTTGCCGCGATTGGTTGCTGAATTCCATTCCTCCAGGTGAGGTTGATCGCCAAAGAGCGCGCACCCATAGCGGTTTATATCATGCGTATGTTGTTGGCGAAGCCAACACTCGTGCTGCTAACCAGGAGATTGTTCGGGAATGGCGAACCCTGGTTAGGGAGAGGGATGATTGGGAGAAATACCGTGATCGGATTGTAAGGCGTGCTGCTGAATTGGAAAAAGCTAGAGCTGCCTTTGACGAAGAGAAGGCAAAGTTCGAGGCTGATCGGAAATCAGAAGAGTGGGGGCGCGAGGGCTTGAGAGGCAAACTTAACGCTGCTGAACAGCAGCTGGCTAAGGAGAAAGCCGAGTTCAAGCGTATATGCGAGAAGTATAATGAGCGCGCGGCCGCGGCTCGTTCCAAGATTGTCAACCTTGAGGCTAAAGTTGTGGAGTTGACGGCGGAGGTTGAGGGTGTGCAAGCTGTGAAGGCTGCTAAGGCACAGCTTGAGGTCTGTACAATTTATACCTTTTCTATCTGTGTTTTGTCTGCAACATATCCTAAGTCCTGTCCTTTGTAGGTTGAGCTTGCTGATGCGAAGGTGCAGCTGTCTGGCAAGGACAAGGATCTTGGGGCTAAGGATGTCGAGATCGCTGAGCTAAAACGCCGCCTGCGAGAGCAGGTTGACAAAAGTGAATCCTTGGAGATCGATCTGGAGGCTGAAAAGTCTAAGGCTGCCTCAGCTGAGGAGGCGAAGCTTAGGGCTGAGGAAGCTCGTGATGTTAGTACTGCAGCTCTTAATGTAGCGCAGACTAACTATGCTGACGCTCAGGGTATCGTGGATACTCTTGCCTCCGATGCCGAGTGGCTGCGCGGTCGTGGAATGGTGTTGGTATGATTCCTCTTTTTTACTTTAATTTGATTTGTTTAGACCTGCTGGCTAAAGTATTGCGCTTGCTGTAGATGGCCAACTCCATCTTGAATGCTGGTGAATTGGATAAGGCTGTTGCGGCTGTCATAGATGCTTCCCTTGCAGTTGGTCACCGTAAGGGCTATGTTGAATGTGCGCAACATGCGTCGGTTATGCTTGGACAGGAGTTCGATACTAGTCACTGCTCGGTGACTGAAGAAGCTGAGGCTGAGCTAGCCCGCGCCGAACATGGTTATGATCATCATACATTCCGGTGATGGACTTGGTTACTGATGCACTGAAACATGATGACTGGTGTCAGCGGTTGAAGAATATCCTTGATCCACCAGAGACTGTTGAGCTCTCAGATGAGGAGGCACCTGCGAGCGGAGATGGCGACGGGAAAGGTGATGGTGATGGCAGTAAGCCTGGTGGTGATGGCGATAAAGGCGATAAGCATGGTGACAGTGGAGATGATGAATTCGAATAGGTTTGTCAACAGGCTGTGCCTTGTAAAAAATTCCAGTAGGTTTCTGATGTAACTTGTTGCGCTGTTGCGCTTTTAGCTAATGAATGACATTGTGTTTTTATAACTGTTGCGCGGTTGCGCCTTTTAAATAGTATGTTTGCTTATTTTCCCGTTACAATTATTGCACTGTTGTTAGGAACTTTGGTTAAGTTAGCGCGAATAAATGTAAGAGAGGCTCGTGTGCGAGCGTGACTGGAGTGTTTTCGTGTTAATCAGAAGTTTAACATGCATTTGTAACGAAATAAGTCGGATAGTGATAAAAGAGCATGTTGTATGCTTTCATTAATTACGTAGGCGCTTAGGCCGAGATACATTGCTTGTAGCTTAAAAAGGCGTGTAGCCAACATAAAAGTAAAGGGCGCGTGGCCGACATTAGTGGATAAAGGCGCAGGGCCTACATAGTCATATATAGCATTTGCGCAGTTGTTGCGCATTCCACGTGCGCGGGATGATGTGTCCATCCAGGGTGCGCAATTTGTAAGCCCCTTTTCCTAGCACCTCGTGCACCAAGTATGGGCCTTCCCATTTAGGTGCTAGCTTTCCTGGGCGTTCGGCGTTTGAGGCCTCGTTGTCTCGAAAGACATATTCCCCTGGAGTGAAGGTACAGATGCGGACTCGCGCGTTGTAGTACCTCTCCAGTTGTGTTTTGTACTTGGCTTCTTTGATACGCGCGATTTCGCGCCTTTCTTCTAGCAAATCCAAGTCAAGACGACGCTCTGCCTCGTTGTCGATTGCGTTGACTGCTGTCAAACGCGGAGAGGGCAGGCCAACTTCCGCCGGGATAACCGCTTCTGAGCCATAGACTAGGCTAAAAGGGGTTTCGCCGGTACTTGTTTGTGGCATGGTTCGGTGAGCCCACAAGATACTTGGGAGCTCATCCACCCAGCCTCTTCGTTTAGTACCCAGTCGGGCCTTAATCCCATCGACGATACACTTGTTCACACTTTCAACCTGCCCGTTGCCTTGAGGATGCGCAACGGAGGAGAAAGTGTGTTCGATTTTCATCTCCTTCATCCAGTTCTGGAGGTCATCTGACGCAAAGTTGGTGCCGTTGTCTGTTACGATCTTGAGTGGGAGGCCGAATCTGCAGATGATGTGTTCCCAGATGAACTTGCGCACCATCATGGCTGTAGTTGAAGCAAGGGCTTTGGCCTCCACCCATTTTGTGAAGTAATCGACGGCCACTAATATGAACTTGACGGCGCCGGGAGCGTCTGGGAAGGGTCCTACCATGTCGATTCCCCACTGCTGAAAAGGCCAGGCAGTTGATACGAGGATTAGATCGTTCTTGGGGCGCAGGGTTTTTGGAGAGTGCCACTGACAGGAGTCGCACTTGCGCAGCTCCTTCAGGGCATCAACGTGCATCCCTGGCCAGTAATACCCGGCGTTCATGATCTTCGCAACAACCATGCGTGGTCCCGCATGGATGCCGCAGATTCCTTCGTGAATCTCCCTTATCAGATAGTTCGCGTCTTGAGGGTCCACACAGCGCAAGAGTGGTCCCAAGAAGGACTTTCGGTATAAGATACCGCCATTCATTTCGTACTGCAGAGCTTTGTTCTGAATTTTTCTTGCCTCTGCCTTATTCTCTGGGAGTATTCCCTCTTTCAAGTACTGAATGATAGGGGTCATCCAGGATGGCTGCCCTATCTCAATCACATTGACTTGTCGTATCAAAACTGACGGGTTCTTGAGTACCTCGATCCTTACATCTTTGGCCAGATGTTGGAAGGACGTTGAAGCGAGCTTGCTCAAGGCGTCAGCTGGTTTGTTTTCAGAGCGGTTGATGTGGATGACCTTGTGAGACTTGAACTGTTGAAGCAACTCTTTTGCTTGTTCGAGATATAGGGCCATAACTTCACCCCTTGCATCGTATATACCGTTGACTTGGCTGGCTATCAAGAGTGAATCAACATGTGCTTGTAGATTTTTAGCTCCCATTTTGATGGCGAGGCGCAAGCCTGCCAGAAATGCTTCGTATTCCGCCTCGTTGTTGGTGTTTTTGAAGTCCAACTTGATGGCGTAAGTGAATTCGTGGTTTTCGGGGCTTACTAGGCGCAATCCAGCTCCCGCGCCGTCCTCGTTTGAGGCCCCATCCGTATAAAGCATCCAAGTCTCATTTGTCGTATCTTTTTCGGGAGTTTCCACCAGCTCACAATCTTTGATCTTCTCAACTGGGACTTCTGTGATGAAGTCCGCTAGAACCTGACCCTTGATGGCTGGGCGTGGCCGATACAGAATGTTGTGGCCCCCCAGCTCGATGGCCCATTTTGCTAACCGCCCGGACGTTTCTGGTTTTTGAAGTATCGTGCCGATATGGAAATTGGTAAGCACGGTGATCACATGCCCTGTGAAATATCTGCGCAGCCTTCTGGAGGCGTGTAACAGCGCTAGTACCAATTTTTCCATCGTGGAATATCTCGTTTCCGGGTCAGTAAGTACCCTGCTGACATAATAAATTGGAGTCTGAACTCCATTTCTTTCCACTAGTAACACCGATCCTACTGCCTTATCTGAAGAAGATAAGTACAGTACGAGTGGTTCTTTTTCAAATGGTGCAGTCAGGGTGGGGAGCTCAATCAAACATTCTTTCATTTGCTGAAAAGCCTTTTCTGCTTCAGGGGTCCACCTGAATTCTTGCTTCTTCACACAATTGCGCAGTGTGCTGATGAAAGGGTATGACTTCGCGGCGTGATTTGACAAAAAGCGGTTAAGCGCGGCTAGGCGGCCGGCCAACCGTTGCATTTCTTTGATTGTTCGCGGCGATGGCATCCGCTCTATTGCTTGGACTTTCTCCGGGTTTACTTTAAAGCCGTCGTTGGTTACTATGAAACCTAGAAACTTCCCTTCTTCCATGCCAAAAGAACACTTGGCTGGGTTAAACTTCATGTTTACGCTGCGCAATGAATTGAACGTTTTCTCGATGTCCTTCAACATTTGGTCCTCTTCGGGACTTTTAACCACTAGATCATCGATGTAAACTTCAATATGCTTTCCGATGTCACCCGCGAAGGTCTTGTCCATCAATCGCTGGTATGTGGCGCCAGCATTTTTCAGGCCGAATGGCATCTTCGTATAGCAAAAAATCCCCAGATCCGTGCGAAAAGCCGTCTTGTCTTCATCCTCGAGTTTCATTTGAACTTGATGGTACCCCTTGTAGCAATCCAAGAAGCACTTCCATCTGTATGGCGCGAGAGAGTCTATCTTTTTGTCGATCTCGGGCAAAGAGTAACAATCCTTAGGGCATGCCTTGTTGAGATCGGTATAGGCGACGCACATTGCCATCCGCCACTAGACTTCTCTACCATTACGGGGTTCGCAACCCAACTCTAATAACGTACTTCTCGCAGGATGCCGGCTTTAAGTAACTCGCAAACTTGCTCGTTCATTGCTTTCGTCTTGTCTGCCCCTAGGCTGCGCCTTCTTTGGACTTTCGGCTCAACCGAGGGGTAGGTGTTTAAACAGTGTTCTGTGATGTCGCGCGGGACTCCGGTCATGTCGGCCGGGGTCCAGGCGAAAATATCCATGTTCTTGAATAGGAGCTGCTTGAGGCGAGTTCTGATATTTGGCGAGATAGCGTGACCTATCGTCACCGTTTGCTCCGGATATTTACGATTTAAAACCCATTTTTCGGGCTCGATTGCTGAAACCTTTGCCGCTTTTGTTGGGCGCATCTCTTCCGTTGACATAACTTCCTTCTTCGCATAAACGATTGCCACCCCCGTCTTGGTTGGGAAACCAATTGCTGAGTGGGGGGTGGAAGTTATCATATTCAGCTCACCTTGCGTTTCTCTCCCGATCAGTACGTCATGTCTTGACTTAACAGGCATCACCATGAAGTTAACGTTTGTTGTCCTCGAATGCTTCCCGTCAGAGAGTGTGACGGGGAAGCTAATTTGGCCTAACGGGAAGACCATTTCATTGCAGAACCCAGACAGTGGGTAGTCAACTGGTTCGAGTCTCGCTTTGTCTTCATCGTCGAACTGGTTAAAGCATTGTTCATAGATGATGTCTGTTGTACTCCCCGGGTCAATGAAGACGTATTCAGTTTCATAATGGCCGATGATACCGGTGATGACGATAGGTCGTGTGGCTCGGGGACCCCCGCGCACCACCGGGAAAATAACTTGCTGTTCTTGCCATGAAGGCTCATAAGGTCTCTTGCCTTTTTCTCTTGCGCTATATCTTGGTCCATTGACCATGTGTGTCTCCAGGCGTCGAACCTTCTTGTGATTTCCTTCATCGTGGCGATGGAGCTGTCGCGTTTCTTTGCGCACATTCTTCACTAAGTGGCTCAGCTTTCCACTTTTTAGTGCTCTCTCGATCTCTTGTCGCAAGCTGTAACAATCATCTGTTAAGTGGCCTGTATCCTTGTGGAAATCACAATACAGATTGGGGTCTTGTCCCTTTTTGTTCGTCATAGGCCTGGGCGCCTTAAAATCATGGTTCTCCGTCATTAGCACCTCTTTTGGTGTTTTTATGAGCGGAGTCCAATGCTTTTCACGATTATCGTCTCGGACTGCCTTTCTATAACCGATGCGGTCAATGGTGTCACGCGCATCTTCCTTATAGCGGGATCGTTCTTCGTAACGGGGTCGATCGTTATAACTGCTGGAGTGGTTGGCCTTCCACCCAGGGTTTTTGCCTTTGTTGCGCCTGTTGTCATCGCGCGAGTGACCCCCTTTGGAAAATCTATCTTCAGAACGATAGTTGTTGTTTCGTGCGAGAGACTCTTCCGTTTGCGCGACTATCTTCGCGGCTTCCATGAGTTTGTCCCATTCCTTTGGCATTCCATCCTTCCCAGTGATGGTTCTAATCAGGCTATCACAACGGATTGCTTTCTTGAAATGGCAGCGCATGAGTTGTTCACTCACGCCACCGATCTCTAAACATTCTTTGTTAAAGCGCGTAATGAAATCTTCCAAACCCTCATTATCTCTTCGCAAGATATCTTCAACTTCAGCTGTGTCGCGCTGGTATCGCCTTTGCTGACTGAAGTGACTCAGAAACTGAGCCCTGAAATCTACCCATGATTTTATTTTTCCCGGAGGAAGGCTGTCGAACCAGGCACGAGCAGCCCCCGTTAATGTTTGGATAAACAAATGACACCACATGGGCATGTTCCAACCTCCCATGCAGCCTACGCTAGTAAACACTCTGACGTGATCGTCTGGATCAGTCAGTCCGTTGAACTTTCCGACGGTCGGAGGCAACTTTTCTCTCTTGAGCGGCGCTAGTGCTATCTTTGGGATGAACTTCGAATGCTCTATAGCTTCTTCTGGTCGATAGGCGAGGCGAAAGTCACGCTCCGCTTCCTCGGTATAACCAACGTGCTGCCTTGGTTTGTAATACTCATGATTTCTTTGCAAACGATTGAAGACCGAAGATTCGTCATCGTTTTCCCAGGTTGGATCGTTCGGGTCAGTTTCTTCCCACTCATCGTTCATGTTGCGCGGCGTGAGCCGGCTATGAACTGGGCCTCTTTGGAAATTTGACGGTTCGTCATAGTAGCTTTCCGTCTCCCCCCGTGTGTCGCGCGTGTCCTGCACGCTTAGTCTTCGGGTAGGGGGAGGTCTGTTGGCTCTTCCTTGGATATTTTGCGGTGGTGGCATCGGGCGCGGCCCGTGACTTGGGCCGGTTGGTGTAACCAAGGAAGGTTCTGCCGTTAGAACTGCTTGTTGCGCGCTCAAAGATTGATATGCCGCGTTAATGGTGGCGAGTTGCTTGGCGTACCATGAGGCTGGGGTTTCGCCCTCTGGTAGCCCCAATAGCGCTGAGATATTCTGAGGTGGAGCTGGGTTCGATGGTCCAGCACCGTTGTTTCCTGGGATAGTTTGATTGATGCGGGTGAAGCTCCCGCGAGGACCCCCGGTGTTGGCCATCTCGATCTCGCCAATTTCTTCAACGTGTTGGGGTTGGATGTTTTGATTATCCACCCCCAACGCTGCGTTAGGGTCTGCTCCAAGACCAACAAATTCGGGAATGATTCCTTGACCAGCCATGATCGAAGGAAGAAAAACAGTGAAAACTCAGGAAATAAGAAGATGAAAGTGGTTTGTAGAAAAAATCGGTGGGCGCCAATGAAGAAACACAGAACTAATTACGGGACTAATCAGTTTGGTTTATGTTTCCTTCATGATGGTTAATCTTCTTGTAAGTATCCTGAGCTCCTAATGATCGTGGTTATCTGCAAAACAAAACACCGTTACTCGTTAAGAGGGGAATGTGGGGGTTTCCCTCTTAACCGGGCTCCGGCGTGAGAATAAGCGACTGCTTTGGGAGAGAATTAAGTATTAAGTGAGTGTAGAGGGAATGGAATGAATTAACCTGTGGAGTGGAGGTCTCTATTTATAGCCGGGGAGGTGTAAGAGGGTGTGGGCTGATGGGCTGATGGGCCTTGGGCCGGAAGGCGACAACATGGAGGATATGCTCCTTGTCTCACTGGTGTCGACCGTTAGTGGCTTCTAGGAGCTTTGTTGAGCTGGCGCAACGTGATTGGAGCCACGTGTCACTGTTGTCGGCCTGGTCGCCCTTCTGCCATCAGCAGGTAAGTGGAGATCGTGGGGCATTTGTCTCTGCCCTATGATTGGTGCCACATAGGCGTCGTTACGTACTTTTTGTCTCCTGCATGTCAGACGATCGTGGAGCACGATTGCGCAGGAACAGAAGGACCCTGATTGGCTATTTTATTCTGCCACTTGTACCTTGTGTACTATCTGGAAAGGCCTCGCGCTGTAGTCACGCACGATTCTTGCTGAGCACGTTATTATCATGCGCGCGGCATGGGCTTTCAGATGTCCCTTTTAGAATGCTAAGTGTTGCTAACTGGAGTTTACTCTTGTGTGGACCTCGCGCCGCGCTACACAGGTATGCTGTATCCCGCGCGAGGTTGGCGATCAGGAAAATTGCTGATTAAGGAGTATGGTCCCGCGCGACCTCATAGGGGTTTGCGCGGCTTTTTGGGACCATACCCCTTCAGCTGCTTAGAACTTTATAAATACAGTTTAAGTCTATATGCCTGTGTAAAAGTTTTAAGAGTAAAGTCTTGTGCACAATGCAGGAAGTGATTAATGAAGATGATAAAAAGCTAAAAACTCTTAAGGCAGAATGGGGTATTGGAATCTTTGATGCAGTGGTTGCTGCATTTATGGAACTGAATGAATATAACCCTAGTGGTAGATATGAAGTTAACGAACTTTGGAACTTTAAAGACAATAAAAAAGCTACGTTAAAGGAGGTTATTAGCTATATCCTCAAGAATTTGAAGAGCCTTAAGCGCAAAAGTGGCCACGGTTCGTATTTTTTATCCATTTTGCAATCATGTTTGTATTACATGTCCAAATCTTTCTTCTTTTCTTTTTTGAAATTTCTAACACCTATTCTACATTTCTCAAATCAACCTGCATGCATCTACTTAAAATGGGTCGATTCGTGTTGTGTTTAATCTCAACCGGCCCAAATCCGAAGAAAGAGCTTTAATGTATACAACTTCCTAATTGTTGCAATTAAAAGATTAGATTGTTATTGTAATTGAAACTCATCATTGCAAAAAGTCAAAAGAAATCACAGATACGGGTTTGTGTCAACCCAACCTAACCCATTTGATTTGGCCATACTAAAATTGACCTGTTTTTTACGCGTTACCTAGCCATCTTGCCAAATATGGTGTATTGGACTATCCAAAACAAGTGGGTTTGTTTGGTTGTTAATGGGTCAAAATGGGTTCATATCAAACGGATAACTTTCATGTGTGGGTCAAAGCAGGTTAGGTCTGGTTGTTTTTTTATCCAATTTTACAAATTCTGTAAATATATTTATATAAATATCAACTATGTTAAAAACTATATTATAAAAGTAATAACATAACTTTAACTTAGACGTTAGACGACCTTTGCCCTGCTTAACCCATTCTATATGTTATGGAATAAATACCATCTGAAATGACTCGTTTTTCAATTTTCATATAAATGGATTGAAATGGCCACATGATGTTTCTAACTGTGAGATTTTTGTTCTTTGGTACAGATAACTGAGCTGGCGGTTGCGCAATAGCAATCATAAAGTAGTACATCCCTCTTTTCCTTCTGAACTAGTTTTTGGGCCTTTGGGCATCCAGCAATCACTCTATCATGGCCACTTGTCTAATCTGCCCATTTTTTGCCCCTTAATGGCAATAGAACTTGCTTAAAATGGCTGCTTTATAGACTCTAATATAACCAATAGTATAGGAAAGCGCTGGTATATGTCATCTTAGCACAAAAATACCTCCTTTTTGCTTCAATCTATAGCTAGAAATTTGAAGTTCTATAAACTTCTTGTTGCATTGGTGTGCCATGGTTTGTTGTTGTGTTGGTGGACCATAATCGGAAACTTGAAAAATTGGGAGCCACTGAGCCAACAACCGACCATCGGGTTAATGTAAGTTTGGAACCGAACCAGGGCTCAAACTTTTGGGGTAGTCATTAAAGTCTAATTTCATACCTAAATGATGTCCTTTTGTTTAAATATATGAAAAATATCTGGTTCTAGACTGGACTAGTAACATAAGTTATTATTTTTTTATTCAAATTATGGACCTCTGTTCGTTTCCGGGACTAATAACCGAGACCGAACAGGACATATCCCATCCTGATTTATCATTTGTTACTTGACCATTACATATGGCCTAGCCAACTTTTAAAAAATAAAACAGAATTAAAAAAAAATAAAGTAGATACAAATACACAGTAAAAAAAGTGGTTCATGTATACATATTTTAAGATAATCTTTAGGGTAAATTACTTTTTGAGTCCCTGTGTTTTATGGGTTTTAACTAGTTGAGTCCAAAAGCAAAAAGTTTAACGACCTGAGTCCCCATAAGCATTTTCTTTAACCATTTGAATCCAAATTTCTAACTCAATCCACCAAGTTTGTTAACTACAAGGGTAATTTGGTCATTTACACACAAAGTACAAGTCTTATATGCAAAAGAATATAAGGAACAAGTCTTTAATGCATAAATATTTTAATATTATATATAAAATAAATTATATATATTGTTATACACACCTGCACACAAACATTTCACACACAGCACCGCACCACCACTGCACCACCACCATCCCCACCACACATCCACCACTATCACCACCTCCCGTTGACCGTCAACCACCAGTCACTGACTGCAAACCGCTCTTTTGGAAAATCCTGCATAGCACAAACGAATCCTTTTCCCCACCACCCACAATCAAACCAATCAGTTCAATATCCCAAAACAAGCATGTGTAAAGTCCCATTCTCGATCTCTTGTCTTCAATGAAATTGCAAAAGCAAACAGATTTCATCTTTTCATCACAGAATCTAGATACCCAATATCTAATGAACTAAAATTCCATTTCATCACTAATTTCACATCAATCTCACTAAAAAACTATTAACTTGTTCTTAAAGCAACAGCAGAAATGATTCAAATGATTTAACTTTTAGCAACCTAACAACAAAATTAGCACAACAAATTAACAAATTCCACAACAATCAACTCAAAACAAGTTCCAAATTATTAAACAACACAAACAAAATCAACAAACAACCAAAACACACAATACAAGCAAAACCCTAACACAAAACCTAGATTCATAAACTATACCGGCGAGTTACCAGGGTTCTGATTTATAAACATCGATTTCCGTAACAGCCTGAAACTTAAACGGGTGCCGGAGTATACCGGCGATGAAACCGGAACACAGGTGCGAGCGACATCGGCGATGATTTCTTGACCCATGTTCTTCATCGGTGGGGTGAAACCGGAACCCAGGTGCGAGCGACGTCGGCGGCGGCGGTGGTGGGGCTGCGGCGGTTGCCGAAGTAGCTACAGTGATGATTTCTTGACCCATGTTGGTTGATTTTCGATCTGCAACATAGATGGAAGTTGTGGGTGATGAAAAGGGGATGAAATTAGGTTAAAAAGAACCATGGAAATGGGGATTGAAGATGAAGGAAGTGTAAGGGAGTTGAGTTGGTATAAGAGAGAGATCAGGGATATAAAAGAGAGACAGAGAAATGTTTTTTTAATTTTTAATTATAAGGGTATTTTAGTCATTTAACAATATTTAACCAAAAAAATCTAACATTGTTAGAAATTTGGACTCAAATGGTTAAAGAAAATGCTTATGGGGACTCAGGTCGTTAAACTTTTTGCTTTTGGACTCAACTAGTTAAAACCCATAAAACACAGGGACTCAAAAAGTAATTTACCCTAATCTTTAATAATACATAAATTAGAAACACGTGATATTTTCATGTATTCTATAACGGAAAAACTAAAAAGCTTTACATTAACTTAGTGCTAGCAGAATTCTTGCAGGAATTCATTTGGTATCTGTTTGGTTCATTACACTATCAATACATATAGCGTATTGGGCTAGTCTCTACATACTCGTTACAAAATTTCTCCTAATATATGCAAAACATGCCTAGTGCATTCATTTTTATATTAAACTTTAATTACAAATGATACCAAAAGAAAAAAAGTTATTGAGGCAACTCGATTGTGCACATCAAAACGTAAATAAACACGTTGTGACGGTAAATTCTAAAATTATGACAAAAAGTAAGTCTTGGTTTTAAAAAAATCCTAATATAAAATTGTGTAAAAACTTGACTTCTCCAAGATTATTACAAATAATTAAAATATGTTAATTTTGCTTAAAAACAAATTAAATAATCGTAATTTAATATAACTATTTACATATAAATGATTATCTGTTAATTTAATTGAATTAAAAGTAAAGTAACCCACCACCGTTATTATTGGGTTGCTTTGGAATCTATCTAGGTGGGTGGGGTGCATAAAAGTGAAAAAGGAAGACAAGTGGCTCCTTGAATCCGCGTGTGATAATAAAGAAGATATCGCGGAAGTTGCGGCATGATTTCCTGGTAATAAACTAAAGAGAAGAGCACTGATAATTAATTGGATCAAAACTTATCATCCTCAACAACTTTAAGCTCAATCAACTCAACATACTTGAAACTCACAAACAAAGGTCTCTGGTCTGAGTATCTGGCTGCTGTTTCTTTTGAGCAACTATTTTAAGGTTAGTTTTTTTCCTTTAAATTATTCAAGTAGTGATGGTTTATCTGTATTTTAAGTCCATCGATCGATCTACAGACTTTCGATAATGGTGCTTCAAACGTCGTCACCAATTTCTTTTTATTTTTTAGTTTCGTATCTTAATTTTTAGTGTTGAATCGGTAAAAAGAAAGTAGATCGGGGGGTTGATTAAGGGGTAAATAAGAAGATGTTATACCACAATTTCTTTCTGATATAAATGTATACACCATGTGAATTGTTAAACCCGATTTCTGAGATATGCAGGTCATAACATGCTTTCCTTTGTATGTCAAAGGTTTGAATTTTATTACAATATTTTGACTTTTTTAAGAAAGTCAAATCTTGGTTCCAAATCTGTGCAAACCCTTCATAGAATGTCGTATATCAAAGATTAAACGGTCAAAGACATCATTTTGAAATCATATAGACTGACATATCATTAGGTCCCAAGATCACCATTCTGTAACTATGTGCGATTGGTTTGACTTTAAGAAAGTCAAACTTTTGCATTTCTCTTGTGCTTTGCTTTCTTATTACACGAATTTCATAACTTTTAAGAGACATTTGAGGTGTTTGTTGCAACAAAACCAATTTGTAAAGTTAACTGTATAAATATCTAACCACTCAAAATATTATCAATTTGTAATAACTCAGTTAGCTTTGTGTGATAATCTTTTTATTAAAACCCCTTATAAGTGTTGGATTCCTAGATAATACTTTCAAGTGGAAATTACTAGTTCCTTCTATTGACTCAATGTAGTGGAAATTACTGGCTCAACTCAACATACTTGAAACTAACAAACAAAGGTCTCTGGTCTGAGTATCTGGGTGTTGTTTTAAGGTTAGTTTTGTTTATTTTTTTAATCTTTAAATTATTAAAATAGTGATGGTTTATCTGTATTTTAAGTCCATCGATCCACAGACTTTGGATAATGGTGCTTCAAACGAGCACCAGTTTGTTTTTATTATTTAGTTCGTATCTTAAGGGGTAAATAAGAAGATGTTATATCACAATTTCTTTCTGATATAAATGTATATAGACCATGTGAATTGTTAAACCCAATTTCTGAGATATGCAGGTCATAACATAACATGCTTACCTTGAGTTTTTTTTACCAAAGTGTTGGTGGAAAAATTATTTACTAAAATGGGTGATTTGAAAAATAATTACCAAAATGGGGGTTTTTCTATATTTCTTTATTTTTTTAACTAATCTGTTATAATTCTTCTCTTTTTATTTAATTAACCTATCACATTTATATTCTTTTCTTCCATTTTTTTTTGGAAGGTGACTTTTTCTCTGTACAGGACCGAATAGGTCACCGGTCAGCCCCGCTCTTACGGACGCGATGTTCTATCGGCCCCCGGCCGGTGCGCAAGCTGACTTCCGCCCGGAAACCATACTGCCCCCACACAAGAGACTCGTTGGGGTAACAGCTAGGTAAAACCGGGTTGCCCTCAGGACCGCACCATGCCTCGGTAGTATACGATCCATCATTGGACGTCCCCCCCCCCCCCCCCCCCCCCCAAAATGCCACAGCCGGGGATCGAACCGGAGACCTCCTAAGAGGAAACCGGCCCAACCCAACCACTTTCGGACCAACTGGGCTGGAGGAGGGATTTTTTTCTTCCATCTAACTCATTATATAGATTTTTTTAACTAACTTATTAATTATTATATTTTTTTTTTCTTTTACTATAATAAAACCCATGTTAAAACAAACTAAGTGCTAATACCTCTCATCTACTGTTTTAATTTAATTTTTTTGAGATTAGTTTTTCATTTACTATTGTTTGTGTAGTTGATTACCAATTCAAATGAAAACCCATAATATAGTATTTCCTAAAGTTACATAAATTTTATTAACAATCAGTTGATGTAAACATGAACTCATGCCTCGTTTACAAAAAAGAAAACCATGTTTGTGTTTGATTGTTTGTTCGATTAAAGTTAAATAAATGAACATGAACGTGCTACTTTAGTGATCGTTTACATCTCTAAAATTAGAATGGTTTAGCTTACATAAATGTAAAAGGAAATAAAAGAAAAAATGTTATGAAAAAAGAATTATATTTTGGTTGGTTAAAAAGTAAATACAATATAAAGAGTAATTGTTTGGAGAAAATAAATTAAAGACATATTAGGTTAATTGAAAAAAAAGAAAAAAATATAATAGATTAGTTAATAATAAAGAAATAAGAAATAACAATCATTTTAATAATTTTTTTAAAAAATCACCCATTTTGGTAAATATTTTTTCCACCCTCACCAATTTGGGAAAAAATCATTGTAAAACATCTATTTTGGTAATTATTTTTCAAATCACCCATTTTGGTAAATAATTTTTCCACCTACACTCTTTTGGGAAAAAACTCCGCTTTCCTTTGTATGTCAAAGGTTTGAAGTTTATTTATTATTACTATATTTTGACTTTTTTAAGAAAGTCAAATCTTGGTTCTAAATCTCATCAAACGCTTGAGTGAATGTCGAGTATCAAACATTAAACGGTCAAAGACATCATTTGAAATCATATAGACATATCATTAAGTCCCAAGATCACCATTCTGTAACTATGTGCGATTGGTTTGACTTTAAGAAAGTCAAACTTCTGCATTTCTCTTGTGCTTTGCTTTCTTATTACACGAATTTCATAACTTTTTAGAGACATTTGAGGTGTTTGTTGCAACAAAACCAACTTGTAAAGTTAACTGTATAAGTATCTAACCACTCAAAATATTATCAATTTGTTATAACTCAGTCAGCTTTGTGTGATAATCTTTTTATTAAAACCCCTTGTAAATGTCGGATTCCTAAATAATACTTTCAAGTGGAAATTACTAGTTCCTTCTATTGACTCAATGTAGTGGAAATTACTAGCTCAACTCAACATACTTGAAACTCACAAACAAAGGTTAAAGTAGTGATGGTTTATCTGTATTTTAAGTCCATCGATCTATCTACAGACTTTGGATAATAGTGCTTCAAACATCGTCACCAATTTCTTGTTATTATTTATTTCGCATCTTAATTTTTAGTGTTGAATCGGTAAAAAGAAAGTAGATCGGGGTTGATTAAGCGGTAAATAAGAAGACGTTGTACCACAATTTCTTTCTGATATAAATGTATATAGACCATGTGAATTGTTAAACCCAATTTCTGAGATATATATGCAGGTCATAACATGCTTTCCTTTGTATGTCAAAGGTTTGAAGTTTATTTATTACTATATTTTGACTTGTCTCAGAAAGTCAAATCTTGGTTCTAAATCTCATCAAACGCTTGAGTGAATGTCGAGTATCATCAAACATTAAACAGTCAAAGACATCATTTGAAATCATAACTTTTTAAAGACATTTGAGGTGTTTGTTGCAACAAAACCAACTTGTAAAGTTAACTGTATAAATATATAACTACTCAAAATATTATCAATTTGTTACAACTCAGTTAGCTTTGTGTGATAATGTTTTTATTAAAACCCCTTATAAATGTTGGATTCCTAAATAATACTTTCAAGTGGAAATTACTAGTTCCTTCTATTGACTCAACATACTTGAAACTAACAAACAAAGGTCTCTGGTCTGAGTATCTGGGTGTTGTTTTAAGGTTAGTTTTGTTTAATTTTTTATCTTTAAATTATTCAAGCAGTGGTGGTTTATGTGTATTTTAAGTCCATCGGTAGTCACACTTTGGATAACGGTGGTTCAAACGTCACCAATTTCTTTTTATTATCTAGTTCGTATATTTATTTTAGTGTTAAATCGCTATAATGGAAGTTGATCAGGTTTGATCTAACGGGTAAAGAAGATGTTATACCAGAATTTGTTAAATTGTCAACTTTAGTTCCAATTTTTGATAAATAGTCATAAGATGCATTGTTTGTCTAAGATTTGAAATCAAAGCCCCATGGTTTGAAATTTATTACTATATTTTGACTTGTCTAAGAAAGTCAAATCTTGGTTTTAATCGGGTTTGGTTCACGGGTCACAGTTCGTTTACAGGTCAAACGGGTCAAGAGTTGTTTGATAGAATCTTATTTGAATAATGGAATTATACCCATGATCTCAAATCTGCACGTCATTAAGAAATGGTCAAGGTTGAGCAAGTAATTTGGAGGTGTACCTTGGATAGCACATGTTACATGGCTAGAAGTATTTATATTTTTATATGTAATTTTTCTTATTTAACAATTTATTATTTAGAATAAGTATTATAGTTTGACCAAATAAAATGGAGATAGAATATGCCAATATGGGTTAGTATGTTTGACCGAATAATGTTGTTTACTGGCTAGTTTTTAGGTGGTTTTGTTTATTTCCGTTGCTCTTGTAAGCTATTTAAAGCCATTTAGTTTAAGGAATAAAAACAACCTTTTGCTTTTATCGTATACAGTAGCTTTCACTCTTCTGCATTTATATTGTTCCTACACTTATTATACATACATACGTGAGTGGTGTGTGTTTGGAGTGGGGCCTGAACCAACAATATGGTCGTATATCAAACATCAAACGGTCAAAGACATCATTTGGGTATCATTAGCTCCCAAGACACACCATTCTAAATGTAAAACTAAAGTGCAGTGGTTTGACTTTGAGAAAGTCAAACTTTTGCATAACTTATTACAGACATGTGAGGTGTTTGTTGCAACAAAACAAAACCAACCTATAAAGTTAACTGTGAAAGTATCCAGCTCAGTTAGCGTAGTGTAATAAACTAATAATCTTTTTAAGAAGGAATATATAGAAACCCCTTATAAATTCTGGATTCCTAAAATATTCTTTTAAGTGTAAATTACCAGTTCCTTATGCTGACATCATAGAACTATTTAATATCATCTAGGCCATAAGTTATAATGAAATGCTTATGACTAAGTGTTGACATTTATAGCACTTTATTAACCTTGATAATTAAGCTCTAAGGTGTGATAACCAGCTTGATCCTTATCATAAGATGCATTCTTGTGGGTTAAAAGTGTGATCTGTTGTTTCTTTGCAGTCTTCTTCGAAAAACATAACTCTAATGGCGTTGTCTTCTTCTGCATCATTCGTTAAGAAGAGCTATCAGTATGATGTTTTTTTGAGTTTCAGTGGTGAAGACACTCGTAAGAACTTTGTGGATCACCTTTATGATGCTCTTCAGCGACACGACATTCACACTTTCAAGGACGATGAGAAACTTAAACAAGGAAAAAGCATCAATGAGCAACTTTTGAAATCTATTGAGGAGTCCAAGTTGTTCATCATAGTTTTCTCAAAGAAATATGCATCTTCGTCTTGGTGCTTAAACGAACTTGTAAAGATTATGGAATGCCAAAAGTCGAACGACCAGATTGCTTACCCTGTTTTTTACGATGTGGATCCTTCGGAGGTTCGCAAACAACATGGGCTAGTTGGAGAAGCCCTTGCCAAACATACCAATATAGAGATGGGGAAATGGATAGAAGCTCTAAAAGAAGCAGCCAATCTGTCCGGTTGGGATTTAAGGAACACTGCTGATGGGTAATTTTCTTTATCATTTCTCTGGAAATATTCATTCTTTTTTAGTTTCTTTCTTATTTCGAGGAAAGCTCAAATATTGTTACTATTGATATGTTACTATATGTCTTACACTTCTGTATATTGACCTGAAATATAATTTTTTGTGTGGGTTCTTGAGTTAGCTAACTGAATCTTCAATAATTCACAGGCATGAAGCCAAAGTCATCAAGTTAATAATTGAGCGGATTTCACTTGAGTTACGATCCGTTAATGTGGACCTTGATGATAAATTAGTAGGCATGAAACCCCGGCTACAGGACCTTGAGAAGTCTTTAGATATCGCGTCGAACGAGGTTCGCATGATAGGGATCAAGGGGATGGGAGGTGCTGGTAAGACTACACTAGCCAGAGCTGTGTTTGATAGAATATCAATTCACTTTGAAGCTAAAAGCTTTGTTGAGAATGTTAGGGAAGTTTCAAAAGCGTCGTCGTCCGGTTTGTTGTCATTACAAAGAAAGATCCTTTCGGATTTGCTAAATGGCCAAGGCAACAACGTAAGTAGTGTTCATGACGGGACAAACATGATGAAAACAAGGCTGTGTGGTAGAAAAGTTCTTGTGGTATTTGATGATGTGGATCATCAAGAGCAGCTTGAGGCATTAGCTGGTGATCTTAATTGGTTCAAGCCTGGAAGTAGAATTATCATTACAACAAGAGATAAGCAAGTGTTGATACCACATAGAGTGAAATGGATTCATGATGTCACTCTATTATCAAATGAGGAAGCGATTGGCCTATTTTGTAAGCACGCATTTGGGAAAGATCTTCCAATTCAAGAGTATGAAACGGAATCACTACAGGTTGTACGTTATGCTGCTGGTCTTCCCTTGACAATCAAAGTTTTGGGTTCATTTTTGTGTGGTAAAGACAAGCATGAATGGATAGACGCATTAGCAAGACTCGAAAGAATTCCGTTGAAAGAGACTCTTGCAAAATTGGAATTAAGCTATGAAAGTCTGGAGGATGATTACAAGGAAATATTCCTCGATGTTGCATGCATATTGAAGGGGTGGGAGAAAAATGAAGCAATACGTATGCTTGAAAGTTGTGGATTTCAGGCTAGAATTGGTTTAAGAGTTCTTGAGCAGAGATCTCTAATAACTTTTCATAATAATTATGTGAGTATGCATGATCATATTGAAGAAATGGGAAAAAACATCGTACGTCGTTTGGATCCAGATGAGCCTTACAAACATAGCAGATTATGGATCCAGGAAGAAATTGAAGATGTACTGGGTAATGACTTGGTAAGAATCAAGTTTACTTGTAACATAGAAATCAAACAAACACATTTTTCTTTACTTATGACATGAAATATTCTTGAAAAACAGGGTTCTGAAGCGACAAGGTGTATACGTCTAGAGGGCACCCCTGATATTGTTTTGGAAGGTCTTGGAAACATGAAGAAACTTAGATGCCTTATTGTAGATCATAGATATAAGGATAAGGATCGTGATGACCTTGTGAAGATTGATGAAGTTGGTCAGTACTTCCCAAATTCATTACAGTACTTAAAATGGCACTATTACCCTCATTGGTGTTTACCCAAAACCTTTCAAGCAAATAATCTTGTTGAGCTTCACATGCCTTACAGCAGAATCGAACAACTTTGGGTGAGGGGAAAGGTAGGATGATTGATTAATAATTTTAATTTATTTATTGATCAGTTATTAGTATATTACATTCTTTTTGGTGTGACATCAGGTTCTTACGAAGATCAAATCCATTATACTCACCTCCTCAAAGGTGAGGACCCTTGACCTTGGGTTGACTCCGAATCTTGTGAGGTTAGATCTTTCATTTTGTGATGATTTGGTAGAACTTCATGTGCCAGTTGGATGTTTAAAAAGGCTTACGTACCTAAACCTCCGGCAATGTAACCAGTTGAAATCTGTTTCGTTTATCAAGGATTTGGAATCACTTGAGGTTCTTATTGTAAGGTTCTTACATCTAAAGGAGTTCCAGGATATAATCCCGAGCCACTCCAACAGTAATCTGCAACAGCTTGATTTCAGTGGCAATTATGTAGAAAACCTGCCTTCATCAATTGGAGATCTTCATAAGCTTGTTAATCTATCATTCAGTTGGTGCAGAGAACTCAAAATTCTTCCAGGAAGCATTTGTAATTTACAACATTTAAGAATTCTTAACCTTCAAAGGTGTAGCATAGAGGAATTGCCTGAGAACATTGGCCAGTTGGAGTGTTTAGAAGAGCTAGATTTAAGTGATTCAGAAATTAAACATCTCCCGGATAGCATTTGTAAGTTGAAACATCTTAAAACTCTCATTCTACTAGGTTGTAAAGTTTGTAAGTTACCCGAGAATTTTGGTCAAATAGATTCATTGAGCAAACTAGATCTAAGATCTAGCAAGATAAGAGATGTTCCATCCAGCATTTGTAAGCTAAAGCATCTCAAAGAGCTCGACCTTTCTGAATGTTCTGAACTTGAGAAATTACCAGAGAACCTAGGAGACTTAGAAAGTTTGGGTACACTAGATCTAAGATCAACCAAGATAAGAGATGTTCCATCCAGCATCTGTAAGCTAAAGCATCTCAAAGAGCTTTACCTTTGTGATTGTTTTGAACTTGAGAAACTACCAGAGAACCTAGGAGATTTAGAAAATTTGGATACACTAGATCTAACATCAACCAAGATAAGAGATGTTCCATCCAGCATCTGTAAGCTAAAGCATCTCAAAAAGCTTGACCTTTCTGAATGTTCTGGACTTGAGAAACTACCAGAGAACCTAGGAGATTTAGAAAGTTTGGAAGGATTAGATCTAAGATCAACCAAGATAAGAGATGTTCCATCCAGCATCTGTAAGCTAAAGCATCTCAAAGAGCTTGACCTTTGTGATTGTTTTGAACTTGAGAAACTACCAGAGAACCTAGGAGATTTAGAAAGTTTGGAAGGATTAGATCTAAGATCAACCAAGATAAGAGATGTTCCATCCAGCATCTGTAAGCTAAAGCATCTCAAAAAGCTTGACCTTTCTGAATGTTCTGGACTTGAGAAACTACCAGAGAACCTAGGAGATTTAGAAAGTTTGGAAGGATTAGATCTAACATCAACCAAGATAAGAGATGTTCCATCCAGCATCTGTAAGCTAAAGCATCTCAAATATCTTCGCCTTTCTAATTGTTCTGGACTTGAGAAACTACCCGAGAACCTAGGAGATTTAGAAAGTTTGAGTTCACTAAGTGTAACATCAACCAAGATAAGAGATGTTCCATCCAGCATCTGTAAGCTAAAGCATCTCAAATATCTTCGCCTTTCTAATTGTTCTGGACTTGAGAAACTACCCGAGAACCTAGGAGATTTAGAAAGTTTGAGTTCACTAAGTGTAACATCAACCAAGATAAGAGATGTTCCATCCAGCATCTGTAAGCTAAAGCATCTCAAATATCTTCGCCTTTCTAATTGTTCTGGACTTGAGAAACTACCAGAGAACCTTGGAGATTTAGAAAGTTTGGAAGGATTAGATCTAACGGATACTCCTATAAGTCATATTCCCGATAGCATTTCTTTGTTGAAAGATCTTCATATTATCGGATACGAAAGAAGGATTGATCCAGATGCAATTCTATTTCAAGAACAACAACATATTCCATTTGCTCCCAAAAGGAGAAGGGCCAATACTGAAGCAACAAAAGGCGATGCAGGTTTTTGTTGAAATATATAATGTTATAAACTCACTAAATAGCGTATATGCTAGTGAGAGAGGTATTTGAAATATATTTATGGTTTTGTAGGTGGCAAGGTTAAAGAACGAAAGATGGAGGATCACTAATGAAACTTTGTGAAAGACTAGAGCGGTGAACAAGTGAAAGCTGGAGGGGCATATTGAAACTAGTCTTAAATCCGTGTTCAAAACATATAATCATTTTTTTTTTTACACCATTGTTGTTCAAATCATTCTTCTTAGTAATCGTATTTGTGTGTCAAATCATCTACAAAACCCCAAATTTTAATGATGAATTGAAACTTCCACCACTCAGTTGACTTTTATTATTACTACAATAAAAAATCAAAGAAGATCGCGGCTTCAATCGGTAGACGGTCGATTTTGAAACAGGAGGTAAAGAATTAGCCCAACGGTTGTAAACAAATTGAACGTTCAACGAATGGTTCGTGAACCGTTCGGGGGAAGTTTGTTTATGTTCGTTTGTTAAATAAATGAACAAACACGAACAAGTAATTTCGTTCGATAAGTTAAAAACCGAACATGAACAGAGGTTGCGTTCGTTTGTTTATGTTCTTGAACGTTCGATAATGTGTTTATTTATGTTTATTTGTGTCCATTCCTTTAAAGGTTTTATATGGTTATATTGAATTTTATTGGTTTTAGTTCTTAAAAAAACGAAACCACAATTATATTTTACACATCTGCTAACGTCCTTCATTTGACCATTTCAATTTCAGTTTGTGATAAAGCTTGATAAACTTCTTAATTTTTTTGTTAATTATGTTTATAATGATTACGGCTACTATGTTCGGATAGTTATGTTAAGTACTTATTTATTTTTGGTGGATTATTTCTGATAAAAAAAAATACATATTTTTATTTTAAAATAAATATATAACATTCGTTTGTATTCATTTATGCTCATAAACATTTGCTTGCTTTCATTTACGTTGTAAGTGTTCATTAATATGTTCATTATCCTATATATTAAAAACACAACCTTATGAATAGTACTCTGAGCCTGAGCAATTGACAAACCTAATCTAATGAATAGTGAAAGTCGACGCTTCCTACATTTCTTCTCCGCATCTCTTGAAGAAACCCTAACACACATCTCTCAAGTTCAGCCACACACCAAGTCTCTGCCTCTCTCCCTCTTGCAACTCCGACCACCGGAGTGAGCTCCGGCGACAGGCACATACCCAGCTCCGGTTCTCTTCTCCAGCCGCATACCTACCTCCAATCTCTGGTCTCTCCTTAAAATCAAAACGACAGATAGAGAGCCTGAAACAGAGACTAAGAACACATACATACAAACCCTAGAGAAAGGAGTGTGAGAGAGAGTGAGATGTGCAGATGTCTAGAGATGGAAAGAGAGTCTGGGAGAGAAAATCGTGATGGACTGGTGGCTGACCACCGCCACCGTTGGCGGCGCCACCTGATTCCGTCGCGTCAACGACCCCAACCGACGGAACAATGGCTGAGCCCTTGAGAGAGAGAAGACGCTGGCCTTGAAGACGGTTAGCATTCCGACCAAATTAGACCAGGTTCCGGTAAGATCCGAACCCATTTGCAAGTTATTCTTTGTTATATCGGTTCAAAATAAGTCTTGTAAGGATCATATATTCTGATTACGTGAACACAAGTGTTTCGGTGAAGGTACGACTAGTGTTCTAGGAGCAGTGTTCTTTGGAACGTGGCAAAGCAAGATGTTGGTCTGACCGAAGATGATCTAGGGTTCCGCCGCGAACCCTATTGGTGAAGCCGGTTTGGTCAATCGGACGCGTCGGTGGTGATACAGTCGTTAACGGCGGCAATGGTGGTTGTCGGTGTTGACGTAGGCCGTCAGTCATCGAATAGGAGAAGTTTGAGGCGAACAAGGTAACTTTTCAACACATTTTTAGAATGATTTATGTATTAGTGACATGCAGTGACAACTAAATGCTATTTGAGCAGGTTATTTTGATATATTGCTAGATCGTAATTAAACTTGGTTCAGTTTAATTACCTATCTTCAAGTGTGATTGAGTTTTCCTTTTCGGCTTACATTAAAGAGCTTCCATTGATGCAACCCTAGGGAAGGAAATAGCCTCTTTGTTCGACAAAGAAGCTATGACACAATATATGAAAGTTACCGAGTACGATGTTTGGAGCACACACCAAAAAGGATAAACGTGTAGTTCAACCAAGCACTTTAAAACTAACACATCTCTGCATTGCAGGGAGAGTTCAGCTGGCATCTACAACAGCAACACATGTCTATCTAAACCCAGCTACCGGCCCTGCGAAGTCAATCGCCATGCTTTCAGTTTTGATCAAGGACTGTTCCAGAACGGAGCATGATTTGTAACTTCTCGTCGCTGTACATTTTGTGAGTACGAATGAATCTGGGGTGATTACGGTTACCGGAAAAGCATCGTCTGGTGTCCGTAGGAATGAATTTCTCACAGGTTGTATTAAAATTTTGTTCAAATATAGTTTTTATGTTAATGTAATTGAAGTTGATTGTTTGAATAGTATTCATATAATTATCTGATTTTTTATTTGAATAGCTCTTAATCCCTGATTTTGAGGTACGCATATTTTACTTCAGAATCAGTTGTTGGTCTCTTAATTTGGTTTTTGATTGTTTGTTGTTTTTTTTATTTTATAGAATTTATGTTTGAATAGTACTCGCAGTGGGGAATGGTGTGTTGTGAAGAACTTCGGGTGAAGTGGAAGGACATGTAAGTAATTTATCTTTTACATTTTGGCAAATAATTATATTTTTTTAAATTTACAAAATTTGTATAGCTTTCATCTCTATTTTTTTATAGATAATGCAAGGTACGTTGGTATCTTTAATCCATGTATTTACATGTTTCTACATAGGAAATCGATGAGAAGGCAAACCATCCGAGAGACGACCAGTGTATCAATCGATCGACTGAAAAAGTGTGGCCATATGTAGAGGTGATGGGGTAACCAAGACTAAGGTAACCATTGATATTGATTCACAAGTTGATGGCAAAGTTCTTAATTTTTATTTTTGTTAAGAATTTGAATACAAACCATACTCAAACGTGAAAAATATGAACATCTGGGCTAAATAAAATACTCATTTAATAAAAATAATAGGATTTGAGCCAATTAAAAGCTCAGATTAACTAAGTGGGCGAATGTGGGATATTATTTATTAGTTAAACATTTATTTTGATTTAACATTTAGATTGTCAAGGGCCTTACATTTTATATTAATGGTTGGTGTCATTGAACTTTGATTTAAAGAACGATGTGGGTCTGAAATAATAAGAAAATTCTTTAATAAATGTAAGGGTTTTTTTTTTTTTTTTTTTTTTTTTTTGCAGGTGTTATGACCATAAGAAATCCCACACTTCACTCTATTCTTGTAGTGACATGGATCTAGCATCAAGGTTTTGGTATGACTTGGGGTTTATCTCTAATAATTATATTGATGAATTTGTTATATTTTATTTTTAATTGGTTCGGTTCATTTAATTCGGTTATGCCACACACCATAGCTAAAACCGAACCGTAATCTTCGGTTATGGCTTAACTGGATTATCGGTTAATTGTTCGGTTTGGTTAAAGTTGGTTACTTGTCTGGTTCCGTTAAGGTCGGTTAATTGTTCTGTTCAGTTTGGTTAAGGTCAGTTAATTCGGTTATGTGTTCACCCCTAGGTCAGTTAATTTTGGTATTCATAATTCATGAGATCTGTTTTTTTTTCTTCTTTATTAAAGATGTAGAATGTAGAATATAATATAAATATAAAATAATTTTCGATTTCCTTTTTATGAATCCCACGTTACTATTAATAGTATAAAAAAGTTAAAATAGATTCGGAAATAGCGCAAAGATAGTGGCCCTGCACCATACTTTGTTCCCTAATTTTAAAGTAATTTGGATATCATGACGCGTTTAGATGCAAGAACATAATAAAATTACCAATATACCCATATAATATTCACAAGAATTTCCAAACTTTGATGCTTGTATTTGAGTCAAACTCCAGCTTGGATCTGTATCGAGTCAACTCAGGCCAGTTACACTCTTAAATGAAATCAAACTCGTATTTGTCAAAACAACAATAACCTTTCATTTCTTTACAGGCAAAACTACGGGTCATCCACCACTCATCAGAATGACTTCTCTACCCATAATGTGTTGGAACTCAGAAACGATACTAGGGCATGAATCATATCTGAATCTTGGCAAGAGATTAATGAGGATGATCTGAAGTTTTTACAGCCAGGGGCTTTCAGCAGTGAAGTTGCTACTATTGGTGAATCGTGTTAGTAATCATATTCATGAAGCGCGGCGCAACGCGCGCGCCGGATAACACCTAGTTTCCTTAATGAACGAACATGAACAAGAAATCTCATTCGGTAAGCGTTCATGAACCGTTCATTCCTTAATGAATGAACATGAACTAGGTCTTGTTCGGTTTGTTTACAGCCCTAGTCGCACAATTGTTGGAGGTTGAAGATGGTTTAGTCGATTTACGAGAAGGCAGGTGTGATGACAATGCATTTAGGGCTTGGGTGGTTGTGAAGGTGGTTGCTGATGGGAATGGCGGTTGTAGTGGTGGTTTTCTTAGGTGGCGATAGTTAGGGTTTTTGGTTGGTGGTAGCCGGTGGATGGTGAGGAGTGGTGTGGTTTCAAATTTGGGTGTAAGTAGGTAGCATAATTAGGGATGAGCACGGTACCTGTTCGGTACCGAAAAATGGAAAAAGTGGGTACCGAATATACCAGTTCAGTACCGGTATTTACTCGTAAATACCATACCGGTACCGATACCGAAAAACGGGGAAAGTGGGTACCGGTATCGAATATACCGGTTCGGTTCGGTACCGATACCCGGTACCAAATGCTCATCCCTATGCATAATGGTAGTGGCAGTCAGCGACCATGGATGGTGGGGACGTTGTTGGTTGCTGTGGCTAGGGTTTTTTGAGTGGGTAAATGATAGTGGTTCAGGTGGTTCGATTTGTGGTGAACGGTGGAGAGAAGAGAGAGAATGTGTGTGTGTGTATGTGTATATTATAAATAATTTTATTGTTTTTATTTAAAGGTTAAAAAACTAGAAAACATAAAAATAGATGGGTAAAATGTCCAAAAAAGCCCCCCGAGTAACGATACATTTTAACTGGGTTTGTGATTTGGATGAAATGACAACAAAATCAAAATGTCATGTGTCCATATGATTTTTTTTGTGTAACAAGCAAATTTGGCAACCATCAGGACCGTTTAAACCTTTTTGATGGCCCTAAGCGAAGTAAAAATTAGGAGCCTTTTTCATTTGTATTGAGTTAGTAATATTGATTTCTATTTGACATAAAAATTATTAAAAAGAAACTTATATAGTTCCAACATAAGTGAATAGTCCTCTTGTTAATAAAAACCATGTTACTTAATATTTTGACTTAAACTAGGATTGCGACCCGCCGCAATGCGGCGAGGATTCTTTAGTTATAACTAAGTCAATCTAGGACCCGCACGTTATGTTAAACATGTTAAACGGGGAAAATAGACGATGTAAAAACGTTCACCCACACACGCACGTTGCGTCGTGTTAACTCGCAAAATTTAGAACGAATCGTAAAAACGTTAAACCAAAGACGCACGTTGCGATGTGTTAAGTCACAAAATTTAGAACCAAGCATAAAGCGAAAAATTTGCGGAAAATGAAAACTATAAAGGACCAAAGTTGAAAGTAAAAAAAATTATGAGGATAGATTGCAAAAGATAAAAAGATTTGGGTTAAAAGTAAAAAAAACAAATAGTTTCGGTTAAAAGTAATTTATGAAATACTTTTGGGTGAAAAGTAAATTTTTTTTTTGGAAAACCCCCAAAGCCAACGTTACGACAACCATATGCATAACCACCCCGCGTTGCGGTGGGGCGTAAAACGGTGTGTCAAATAGTACTAATGTCACACAACAGTCATCGACCACCAACACTGACTCGACCTAGGATATGCGTGTTGCGACGAATTGTCAAACATGGAAAAATAGAGGTAAAAACGTTAAACCACACATGCACGTTACGTCGTATTAACTCCAAAAAATTTAGAACTATACGTAAAACGAAAATTTGCGAAAGATGAAAAGTATAAGGAACAAAAGTTGTGAAGTTAAATTACAAATAATGAAAAGTTTTGGGTTAAAGTTAAAAAACAAATTATGTAGGGTTAAAATTGGAAAAGGTAAAAACCTTTTGGTTAAAAGTAAAAAAATCAAGTTTTTTTTTTGAAAAACTCTTAAAGCATAATGTACAAGTGGTTATGCACAAAAAAGTTGCAAACTTATATATGGAATAATTAAATGGTACTTCTATTTATTAACAAGAAAAGTGAAAAATTATTCTTAGTTTATTAGTAGACAAAGAATTTGGTATTAAATTAAATATATTTCTGTCGGATGAGAAATAGAAACCAACTACAAACAAGTGGAATGAAACTTGCTGTCAAATTTTATTAAAAAAATATCAAATATCTATGCTTTAGAAATAAAAGATTTTAGCAGCATGAGAAAAAAAAACTTTAGGGTGAGAGGGGCACTCCTCTCTTAGGGGAGTTCCATCTCTTACGTACGGCCAATCAGCACGCGTCACGTCAACTCCCCTCTTAACTCCTCCCACACCCTCAATTTGATGGCGACACTCCTCTCTTAATCTCTCTCATCATCTTCTCTCTCTCTCTCAGCATCTTCTCTCTCTCTCCTCTCTTTCTATGCGGTGAACACTCACCGATCCACCCTCCCCGCACCACTCCCCGACCCCTCGGCGGCGGTGTTCCCGCTCGGGGACTACCCTCCCCGCATAGTGCCCCGTTCACCCTTAGTAATCAAATTTTTCATAGTTACTATTTATATTGTGTATTTTTTTTTTCTTAAATGGATGCCTTATTATTTTGGTGGCACTTAGGGGTGTCAATCATGTCGGGTTGATGTTTAACCCAAAGATTTCAACCCTAACCCGATCCATATAAATTCGGGTCAATCCCAACCCGACCCGTTTAACTCATATTTTTAAATGAGTCATACAAGTTGACGATTTATAAGCGAGTTGATGGGTTTTAAGCGGGTTATCAATAACAAGTTTAATGATGAGTGTGACAAATAAATAATGTGTCAAAACTAACATTATTATAACTATGTAAAATAGACATGGAAAAAAAAAAAAACTATAAACAAAAATTCTAAATATTTAAATGGGTTAATGGGTCAACCCATTTTTATACGAGTCAACCCGGACTCAACCCGTTTTTAATGTGGGTCAACCGAACCCGACCCGTATTTTTAACGGGTCATGTTAGTCGATCCAAACCTGTGTTTTTCGTGTCAGGTTCAAGTCCGGTTGACGGGTCGTGTCACTTTCACACTTTCACCTAATTACACACATGGGCCGGCCTGACCATTAGGGGTGATTTTATTATTTTACTAAAAAATAAAGAATAAAAGATGCATTAAAAAACGAGGTGTGAAACCAATTAATCTTTCGGAAGTTTTTGCGTGTTGGGCATAAAAATTCCTTTGTAAGAAACTTACAAGCAGAACAGCAGATCAAACACAACACAAGTTAAAGATAGTTGAAACCGAAGGGCTCCAGTAGTGTAATGAGTCCTTCTTTCGACATCCCTCACAAACAACCAATCCCAACAAGCCAACTCAACTCGGTTTTTCCAACAAAACCAATAGACATCAAATACCAGCTGCATCTTTTTATTATAAATCATTAAAAAATGTAAACCATGAATATATCGCGAACAAGAACAAACAAAACCAACATATCGATATCTTTTTTAACAAACCATTGCTTATTTCCTCTACCATTGTCGTCAATTATCGACACCTAATCCATACAAGACACCAGCATACTTCTCCAACGAGCCGCTGAAGAAATTATCCTTCAACTTCCTGAAAGTACACGCAGTAAGCAGACTATCCGAACCCGCCTGATGACACACACCAATCCTTTCGACTTCCAATAACTCAGCTAACTTATTCAACCCACCATGAAGACTGTTGCAGAACTTCATCAGATGTTTAATATCAAAAATGGTGGGAAAATACATTTTAATCAAACTAAAAAATCCAGATTGTGTATCAGGCAGATTCTGACATGTTAACACTTTCAACAAATATCCGAAATCATATCCACTGTGAAATGTTACCCAATACACACTATCATTCAGCACAATCCCTGAAGATATCAACAACTCGCCAAATCTACGCGCATCGATTCCATTTTCGTTATTTTTCTTAAAATCGATACCGCTCTGTTTCAACAGCTCAACAGAATCATTTGCGAAAACATCATCATTCACGTTAAATTCACGAAAATTGAACTGCCAGATGCAGAACTTATCGGTTCCACACGTCGGTAAATTTCCTTGATCATCCGAAAAAGTTAGCCCTAATTGAATTAATTTGAGCATATCAACGTTATCCTTCAACGTCTGGTAATGATAATCGTTACTGTTTTTGAAATTACCGACCGGACGAAGAACAATTCCAGGAAACTCGGTATCCATTGCGATGTACGGAAAATCATCAACGATTTCTCGAATCAACGCGAATTCTTCCTCGAGATTGTCATTCCACACCTCGCGAATCTGAATCGAATCGCCTTTTGACAAAAGCGACATTTCTCATAACAAAATCGTTCAATTTTTATCAAAATTTCGTGACGAAACAGAACATGGATTAATATCAACAGTGCCGCTTGAGAATCGATACGGATCTGCAAAATACACAATCAATAATCATTGTCAGCATGAATTTATTTGAAAAAATGTATAAAATCATAATGTGAAATCGATACAGATCTGCAAAATACACGATAAATTCAGCATAAACTGACTCGAAAAATACAAAATTATCATGTAAAATCGATACAGATCTGCAAAATAAACGAGAAATAGAGCATAGATAGATTCGAAAAATGTATAAAATTTAAACTTGTAATCGAAAATCAATGTGAAATCGATACAGATCTACAAAACATACGATCGATAATCATTTCTTCAAAAAATGTACAAAATCACAATTTGAAATCGAAAAAATGTGAAATCGATACAGATCTGAAAAATAAACGAGAAACAGAGCATAAATTGATTCGAAAAACGTGAAATCAAAGCAAGATGAATGAAATTAACGTAGGTTATGAACGGAATTGCATACCTTAACAACATGAATGAATATCAATGGAGCCGATTACGAGTCGAATCAGATCTGCAAAATTCACAATAAATGGACATTTTTAGGGTGAATTGAATTGAAAAATGTGAAATTGAAGTGAGATGAAGGAGGTGGACAGAATTTATTGACGGAATTGCAAACCTTTGCGGCGATGTAGATCTGGTAATCAGGGGATGGAGGCTAAAATTAGGGTTTCGAAATTCGAAGGGAAAGGGGAATTTTGGGGGATTGTTATTTTATTGGGTGACCGGGATATGGTCTACAAAAACACATGTAATAATCTTTTTAAAAAATTTTGTGCTTTTAAAAAATTTTGTGATAAAATCAATTTAAAATTATGTGAATTTTAAAAATTTTGTCATATTGTGTTTTTATAAAATTAAAAGTAGTATATATGCATGCACACATATATGTGTCATGTTAACATGTATGTTTGGCAAAAGTAACTGGTGGCTGGAAGCTGTTAGCTGGTGGCTGGTAGATGTAGCTGGTAGCTAGTAGCTGTAGCTTTTTAGATATATTTGATGTTTGGCAGAGTAGCTGGAGCTTTTAATAAAATGTATAAAATGATTAAAATGGACATAACTAAAAATTTAAAAAATTTGTGCATTACAAAGTTCATTATCTTTAGAGGTTAAAATAGTCATTTTTTCCTTAAAAGCTTGTAGCTCATTCTAAACGCTACTAGTAGGAGCGTTCAACAAAAAGTTTCAAGCTCCTAACTTAAAAGCTTTAAGCTCCTTTAACAAAACAAGACTTTTTATTGAGTAGGAATTTTTTCTTAAAAACTTAAAGCTAGAAGTTTCTAAAAACTTCTAAAAGCTCCATACCAAACATACCTGTCATGTTAATGATAAGATTTTCTATTTGTTTATTAATAGTATTTTAATGTTATAATCACCTATTTATAACGGGTACAAAATGACAATGATCGTGTTTTCATATGTGTAGGCTCGTACCCAATTGTAGAATTGTATCTAATACTTGGGGGCTGTTTGGCAACATCTGAACCAATAAGTGCTGAATGAATAAGAGGTCTGAATGGATAAGAGGCTCTGAACCAGTAGAGTGTTGTTTGGTTGCACATCTGAATAACCGTGTAAAATGACATTTTTACCCCTCTGAACTATTTCTAATCATATCATTAAACATCACAAACCATACTCAAACAACATAGATATATCAACAGACATCATATAGCTTCAAAATTAATAGCTTCAAAATCAGAATTCAAACTCAAACTTCAAATTAAAGCTATATTTGAGAAATAAATTCAGTCAATTAATAACTTCAAAATTAATAGCAACAGTCATTATATACACACAGAGATGTAACTTCAAAATTACAACTGAGGATATATATAGTAACAGACCTTAATCGATCATGGAGGAGGGCATGTTACTTCAAAATTACAACTGAGGAGATATATAGCAACAGACCTTAATCGATCGTGGATGAGGGCGCCGGCGCTGCGGAGGTGTCGGATGAGGAGGAAGGCGGCGCTGTGGAGGTCCGATTGAGGGGGAGGGTGGCGGCGATTTGAGGAGGTCGACGGTGCTGTGCAGGTTGGGCCGTGGAGGAGGGCGGCGGCTCTGTGCACGTTGGGCCGTAGAGGAGGGCGACGACTTGAGGAAGAGAGGAGGGGGAAGATGGGGCTGTGGAAGAAGAGGAGTTGGGCACGAGGGTATGCTTGTCTAACTTTCATTCAGATCTCAAAAAATGCTGAACCATTCAGATCTGAATGGGTTCATTCAGAGGTTGTTATTTGGTGAACCAAACACCCCATGTCTGACCGATTAAGAGGCCAAGCCTCATAATGGGACCATTCAGACCTAAACAAACAGCCCCTTGGTCTTAAGTTGGAAGGGGCGTTCTCAGGTAGGCCAAATCGAATATGGTTACCAATTTTGATAGCATTGTCACCACCTATTTCGGGTAGATGAATTCGTGAATGATTATCGAATTGGGAAGAGGAGAGAGATAGAGAGAAACATAGAGAGTAGGGATTATATATTGTATTGTAAAAAAGGTAGGGGCCATAGTGTATGGTAGTTTTAAGAAGTGTTGTAAGTTATTAATGTGTTTTGGGGTGGTCGAGGGTAACAGTGAGGTGGCAGGTGATGATTGGTGGAACCCAGTGTACTATCATCGAGCACCCCTTCCAACCCTTTCATATGTAGGTACTCCGATTACTCGTTGCATTTGGTGGTTTCTCGTGGAAATCGTGGTTTCGTATGTATAATCTCATATGGCAAAATTCACGAGTTGAAAGCATGATTACCTAGCATCTGATCTCAAATTCATCATAAAAAATGACTACAACATAATGTACCCCACATATAGTTCTAACTATTCCAAACTTTAAATAAGCTTAAGTTAATATCAATAAAAACAAATTTATAATGTTATACCTAGTATAGATGTTCATTATGTTATTATATATCATATTTTACTATACTTAAACTATCAATACTATCATTTTCAAAGTAAGACAAAGTGAGGTCCCTTCACTTTACAAGACAACTTCAACACTCATCACACTTCCCAGACTCTTGAGTAACGGCGCAACTTCTTAGGCTTGACCCAAACGGAGTCAATCTTCAGTACAAAGAGAGAGGAGTGATAAGCGACACAGACGAGGCAACGACTGTCTTCAAAGAAAGAGAGATAGAGCTGTGGTGGTAGCGGTTGTAGGCACAAGTCAGATGGTCAATCGACAACCATGGTTGTTCTTTTATTTTACATAAATGACAATGTGTTTCTTCGTTTTCATTTTTAGTTTCTTGTTATATTATATAATTTAGTAAAACTTATATTTTTTGTTTTCTTCCCTTATAATAACATATAATATAATCTTTATAATTTACGTTTAATTTTATTACACCCCAAACTTTATAAATTTATTTAACAATTATTATTGTTATTAATTCAAACAGGTTCAATAATGTTTTTCCACCGCTTCAACTTACTTATTCCTTTATACGATAATGTTTTACGTTTAGTTTATTTTATTGATTTAACACGTCGCAACACATGCATAGTTAAATATTTTTACGTCTATTTTTTGTTCTACTTAACAATCCCGATATAACGCACGAGTCCAAAATACTAGTTTACAAAACATTTAGCAAACAAAGATAACACATCGAAGTCAAACAAGCATGTTATGATGTATGATATTCAAAGAACATAAAAGATATAAGAGAAAAAACCGAAATAAAAAAAAGTAGAAGGACTAAAACATAAAAACTCAGAAAGTTAAGATAGAATTAGGGTTTAAGACCCCCCACCCTTTATAATCTCTCAAACTTCCACACAGCCGTCTGTTCTTGCGTTTCTTCAATCTTGCAGCAGAAGCAGGTATTCATCTCTCTCTCTCTCTCTCTCGATCTATATATCTCTCTTGAATCTACATCCTTAGCTCATATTATGCACATTTGTTCACAAAATGTCACTGAATTGCTGTAATATTTTTGCTGATTTGTTGCTATCGTTGCTATAAACTACGCATCATTTGATTTTAGTCGATATTGTTTGAATCTATCGTTTGCTCTGTGATAGATTTCAGTTTTCTTTAGAATCGTTATATTTAATTGATGTATCGATCTGTATTGGTATATGTGTTATGGAGAGATTAGAGCAATTGTTTGTTTTTTGTTATTATTATTGACGGTAGATTTATTTGTGTTCATGATTTGATTGTTATACGTACATTAGCTATATTAATTTGATGCATTGATCTGTATCAGTTGATATGTTATGGAGGCACTATAGAAATTCTTTGCTTTACTTTTTTATTTTTTATTGTTATTGGCGTGAGATTTGTTTTGAGTTCATGATTTGATTATATGTACGGTTGATAGTTTACAGAGAAAAGAAAACCGTTCAGAACTGTGAAATGTGTCTTAAAAGTAGTTATTTGGCATATTTTAGGTTGGAGTTAGGTTCTGATTATGTATTCACTATTAAGAAGTTATAAATGTAGATTAGTGCATTCAAGTTTATTTAAATGCTTTTTTTAAACAATATTAAGAAATGAAAATTAGTTATTTGAAGTTCTGGTGTAAATTTTGCGAGAACAGAAAGGAATAGTGTTGTAAGAATCGCTAGGCGCTAGTCGGGCGGTGGGGTACCGACTAGCGATTAATCGGGATTAATCGGAATTAATCGGATCGAGATTTTTATATGTAATTTTTAGTTATACATATACACACACCTTTTTATATGTAGTTTTTTAAAGTATGCATGTTTTAACCCTTATTGACCCGTTTATTAAGTAATTGGATGGAATTTATAAGGTTCGGTGGAAATTTAGCAAGCGTTTGGCCAAAATTTGGCCAGTAGGGCCGCCATTGACCTCCTAGCTATTAATCGGCCATTAATCGGTGAACCTCTGATTAGTGATTAATCGAATACTAGTCGGGATTTTTACAAACGTTATGAAGGAAAAAGATTGATTTCATCAGCAATTGTAATGAACAGTGTTAACCTGATTTTTATTTTGTGTATCCTTTGCTTGTGTCTTGTTCATTTCCATTACATTTTGAAGACAGCTGAAAGAATATAGTTTACATTTTTATTTTCTGCTGCTTGTAAAGTATCGTGTACACAAGTTTTTTTGATGCAAAGGATATGACATAATTAGTTTTCTAAAGCTTTATTGTATACAAGTAAAGAGTTAGTACGTAATTTCACATGTTTATTTAGTTGCATACGAGTTATTAATCTTTTCCCATATTATTTCTCTACCTGAATTACGATTTCTTTTTGAACAGTTTGAACTCAAAGATCTTCTCAACCGAAAACATGGCAGCGTAAGTTACTTCAATGCATTATTGTAACCAGCACCTTTGAGTCTTGATATGGTACTTGTATAACTGTTTTTTTTGTCAAATAATATATATTTTTGTTGTGCAGTGAAGAGGGTGTTGTTCCCGTTGAGGCACCTGCTCCCGCTCTCGGTGAGCCAATGGACATCATGACTGCTTTGCAGCTTGTGTTGAAAAAATCACATGCTCACGGTGGACTTATTCGTGGACTTCACGAGGCTGCAAAAGTGATTGAAAAACACGCTGCTCTACTTTGTGTGTTGGCTGAAGATTGCAACCAGCCTGATTATCAAAAGTTGGTCAAAGCTCTTTGTGCTGACCATAATGTCAGTTTGGTAACCGTTCCCAGTGCAAAGACTCTTGGCGAGTGGGCTGGTGTAAGTGTTTTATTTACCTTAATTTACAATTTTATTTAAGCATTATTTTCTTAAAAATTTAGAGGATGACATGTCATTTTGTATTTGTAGATTTGGGTCAGGTTAGATTTGTCCCCAATCATTTTATGTCATTTTAAATAAATAATCAATACATATTTACACTTGCTATAAACTATAATTAACATGATAATCTATCTTGTAGCATTTAAAGTAGATTTTGGATGACTTGCTTGACTCATTTTTTTGTAGTTAATTTTTTTTAGAGTAAAATGCTATTTTTAACCCCGAGGTTTGGCCAATTTTGCGACTTTAATCTAGTTACTTGTAAACGGGTCAGGTAATACTAGTAAAGATATAAGCTTTATTATTCATCACAATTCTATTAAATCGCTTACAAGTTTTTCAAACTTATTTAATCAGTTTAGATGACATTTGTAATAGTATATAAGCAATTATATTTAGCACATTATTTTTCCATTTTCGGTGATTTTACTGAGAACATGAATGTTAAATACAGTTGTGCAAGATTGATTCTGAAGGAAAGGCAAGGAAGGTTGTTGGCTGTTCATGCCTTGTTGTGAAGGTATGTATAATTACATTTTTGGAAATGTAAAAGCGGTTATATTTTGATTAACAAGATATAGATTTTTATATACAATATTTGAGTTTAAATGAAAATTTGTTATTCTTTCAGGATTATGGTGAGGAAAGTGAAGGGCTTCACATTGTCCAGGAGTATGTGAAATCTCACTAAATATATGTTATTGAGTCATCATAATGTTTTATGGGCTTCTGAATTTTGTAAGAGTGAAGATTGTTTGAGTGAGACTCTTGTCAAACTTCATTAGATTTTAATTATCTGAATTTTGTCTGTGGGGTTCAAAATCGCTTAAAACCTAGATAAATGGAATGGCTTGCTTATGTTTTTTTTAATAAATGCATTAAATATGATTGTAAAAACATAAATAAAATGATACAGTTTTTTTTTTTAAATTTAAATTAATATAAACAATAGACGTTAAACAACGAGCAAAAAGATCCTATTGATATGGGATGGGTTAAAGTTGAAGAATTTCAACGCTTCAACCCAAAACCTATCAACACGACACTTGACCCTAGTTACATATGATTCCAACCCAAAACCCGTCAATATGACTACATTTAATTGTCACTTGTATAATACAAACATTTTAAGTTGATTTTTTTTGAACGGTGACATTTCTTGTATTACGTTACCACACTCAAATTAGAGAGCCTTGTTGCCCTATTCCGGCCAATTCACCATACTGCCGACTGTCACTTGACAGCCGTTGTGCCATCACAAGAGATGAGCACTCTCTGACGTAACACATGGTGGGACAAAAACCCGGGTGGGCTCAGGGTGGAACCTGACACATCTGCAAGGAGGCTAGGCTCTATCCGTTATTGTCTAATCCACCAAAATAACACACGTGATCATTGAACTTTAGTCTCCATTAAAATTCTCCCTACCATTTAATTTGAATTGAAAACACAGATTTGTCATCAAAACGTTATACAAAAAACAAAAAGAAAAGAATAGAAGTGTAAAAATGTTTAAGAATACAAGTAATATACTTCGGTTTGTGGCTTGAACTTGACTTGATAAACCAATGACATAACATGATATGGGTTGGGTTAAGGTTTAAGAATTTCAACAAATCAACCTGAAACTCATCAACCACAAACCTGACATTATTGATATCCTAGTTGGGTTAAGGTTTAAGAATTTCACGTGTGTTATTTTGGTGGGTTAAGGTTTAAGAATTTTAACCACTGGGTCTTGGCTCAGTGGCCACCGACACCCATTTAGTGTCTCTTGAGGCCTCCCATTGCGTGGAGGTCACGCGTTCGAATCCTGGGTACTCCAGGCTTTTCAATCCAATCAAGTTGGCAAGGGTATTTACCGTCAGGGATCGTTGTCGGGTCGTGAACTGGGAAGGGAGATCCCTTCCGCGGCTAAGGATACCGTGCACCTATCCTTTTTTTTAGTTACATATGAATCATTTTTACTGTCATTTATATTCTAGTTTTTATACAAAACTTCAAAGTTGAATTGAAAACACAGATTGACATCAAAACGATATCCATTTGGTCCTCTCTGTCATGACAGTTAATGTCCGCAGAGGTGGGAGTACGTCTGCGGGCCCTGGTTGGCCATATGTCGCTTTCTGGGGTGTACCTGTTGTCTTGTCTGTTGTCAGTCGTTAGAGTGGAGGGTATGGTTCAATCACTTTAGGGTGTTTGAGTTATTCTCTAGCCAATAATGTCATGTCAAGTCTCCATTCACTCCCCATTTTGCATTCAATCTCTGGCAATGGTTCAAATACCTAGAGAGTGGTAAAGAATTTAAAAAAAATGTGATTGGTTGAAAGGGGTTGGGACCCACCATTAAACCTCCCTTTCTCCTCCTTCCCTCCTTTTCCCGTATCGGTGACTATACACCGAAAACATTCAAACAATCGGTGACTCAAACAAGCGACGATCATTCACCGATCGGTGAAAGTAAGTCCCCGAAGGGTTCACCGAATTCATACCGTCTACCCTTAGTGGAGGCTTAAGGATCGGTGGACTGACTTCTCGTGATTGGTCACACGTTGCTCTCACCTATACCTTCTGTGCTCTGCATGATAGCGCTTAGTGGAGATCACCTGTGTAACACCCCGTGTTTTCACAAGTCAAAGTCAAAGTCAAGGTTAAAGTCAACGACCGATTTCGCGCGACTTGACTGGTAGAAATGTCTTTATTTTATTTGAATTACGTGGAGTAAGTGTCGTTCGTTACAATAATCGATGAGTATTAATCGTATTTCAATCGACCTACGACTGTGAAATATAGGAAGTAACAATGCGATAAAGTTAATCAAGCTATGCTAATTAAATCGACATCGAATCGTAACTCGAACTACGTAATTTTACTTATTGTTTATACGTGTGTGTGTGCCTTACGTGTTACCTGTGCATGTTTATTTGTGTTATGTTAATCAAGCGAACTCAATCGAACTCGAAATCTAACTCGAACTCAAATCACAATCGAAGTAGTGGAGACTGAAAGTAATTTGACTAGGAAACCCTATCATATCGAACCGCTCGCAATCGAAATCGAAATATCAAAAAACGTCGCGCAAAACACTCGAAGGAGGCAACCGATCGACCAGGCTTCCCAGCCGATCGAACAGGCGACCGAACGGACTGCTGTCCGATCGGACAGGCTGTCCGATCGAGCTGCCAGCCGATCGGCTAGACCTTTCCTCTTTTGTCATCCTATAAATACCCCTGTCATTGTCATTCTTTCCTGATGTGTGTAAAATGCAACATATAAATTACATCAAATGAGGCATAAAACTAACCCTTTTTTAGTACTAATATTGGAAAAAGAGTGTTTTTGTCTTCCTTTTGTATTTTCAGGATTAAATGAGCTCAAAAACGCAAAAGAAGCAAAAAGACAGCTAAATCCAACATAAATACAAGAAAAGGAACATTAGAGGATTGCCCGAACCCTCAACGGCACCTTCCAAAGCAAAATAGAGAAAACAGAAGGCTGAACACGCCCCGTGCTCAGCCAGCACGGGGTCGTGCCCAAGAAGCAGCAGAAAAGACAAACCTATAGAAGCTTCTATTGCCCACCACGGGCCGTGCTCAGCGGACACGGGGGCGTGCCGAAAGTACTGCAGGCGCATTAATTGTAATTGCGAATTACAATTAATGAAGAGAGAGAATGTCAGACAGGCACGGGGCCGTGCCCAGCGAACACGGGGCCGTGCCCAGGCCTCTGTTCAGCCTATAAATAGGAGTGCTTGGTTTCATTGCAACTCATCCCTTGGCACACCACCTCTCTCACACTTCATCCACCACCCACCACCATCACAACACCATCATCCACCACCATCATCCATTGTCCATCATAGAGTGTGTGAGTCGTCTCGGGATCCAAGATTGATCGTAAGAGTTCTTGACAATCAAGGCCATGTTTGCCTAAGTCTCTTACATCACTTGGTGAAGACAAAGTGTCTAGTATAATACTTTTTATTTCTAATCTTTTGCACTTTTTATTTGGTTTTGTATTAATGACTTTAATAACTAGTTACTTATGTTGAAGGTGATCTTTCCTTATCGTTTGTCCGTGGTGTCTTGGCATTATTTTACTGTCTATATAAAATAAAGGATTTTCACCATTCATATCTCCACGGTCTATATGGAGGTATGTTGGCTACCTGGTCGGGGGTTAAGGGAACGGTTTGGTAAAGGTCTTGCCATTGTTCAGCGTTTAGAGGTCCTGCAATGGACCTGGGTCAAATTTAGTAGGACCTCCTTCAATACTTCACGGTATTGGATGGCGGGGGTCCAAACTCTTTGATCCCCTCATAAGTTAACTACTATTAATACTATAACCCGACTATTTAGGACTGTATCCCTGCTGACTCAGACTACTTAGTCGAGGGTAACGTCACCGCCAAAAGCGGGGCCTACCACAATACTGCATTAATAACTTAATTCATTATCTTCCAATAATCCACCCCTTTAGGATTGTATCCCTGCTGACTCAAACTACTGGGGTGAGGGTAACGTCACCTTCAAAAGAGGGGCCTACTACAATAACTAAGATAATCTCTTAATTATGTGCAAAAGTGCGGAAATAATCAAAGGTTATACTAGATACGAGTCGGAACCAAGTGATTCATCTTGTCTATCTGTTTTTATTTTATTTTTAATTTCAGCATTTTAGTTAGTTTTTATTTTTCTTAGTTTAAAACATTTTTCTAAACTTTTATTTTGGTTAGACGTTGAGGATAAACCGGTACTAAAAGCTCTTGTGTCCTTGGACGACCTCGGTATCTTACCAACGCTATACTACACTCAACGATGGGTGCACTTGCCCATATGTGTGTTTAGTGTTAGTGAAATATCGTGTTTTATAAATTTAAAACTTGGCTAAAATAAGTGTTAAAAAAAGGGCTTAAAATATACACCTAAAATATACAACACTTTATCGCACATCAAGTTTTTGGCGCCGTTGCGGGGGACACAAGGATTTTAAGAAAGTTAGGAATCAACGGCCTAATCATCTTTTATTTTTCTTTTCTATTTTTTTTAGGATTTTCTTAGTTTTTCAGCTTCTGCAGAGCTCAGCACGGGCCGTGCCCGGTCAGACACGGGCCGTGCCCAGCATCATCACTGGCAGTTTTTATTTTCTGAGTTACAGAGAGCTGAACACGGGGCCGTGTCGGTGCAACACGGGGTCGTGTCCAACTCCCAGTAACTGGGAATCCAGAAAACAATTACTGTATCTCTCAACACGGGCCGTGCTCACTGAGCACGGGGCCGTGGTAAACATTCTGACCAGCGTTCTTTTCTGTTTTTGTTGCAGGACTCGGAACCCAGGCGCCACATTTGAACCTCCTACATAGTGCATGAGCTCCAGTTCTAGTAGAGACATAAAAGAACCCCTAGAAGAACCCGAGCGCTTTCTCAGAAAAAGACTAAAAGCTAAAAATCAAGAGAAAGCTTCGGGGGACCCACTTCCAATGGCGGACCAACGTACCCTCATGGATTACCTACGGCCTACCGTAGGCAATCTTGGCGCTGCTATCAATGCACCGAATGTCGAGGCCAACAACTTCGAACTTCGGCCGCATTTGATACAAATGCTCCAAAACTCCGCAACCTTCCACGGGCTTGCGGACGAGGATCCCCATCTACATATTACTAACTTTTTAGAAATATGTGATACCTTTCGGATCAATGGAGCATCAAATGACGCCATCCGCCTTCGAATGTTTCCTTTCTCACTAAAAGACCGAGCCAAGGCTTGGCTTAACACCCTCCCAGTTGGATCGGTAAACACCTGGGATGAACTCGCCCAAAAGTTTTTGTATAAGTATTTCCCTCCTGCTAAAACGGCTAAATTAATGACTGAAATTAATACATACTCACAAGAGGATGGGGAATCCTTATATGAAACTTGGGAAAGGTTCAAGGAGCTTCTAAGAAAGTGTCCTCACCATGGTCTAGCGGTATGGCAACAAGTATCCACTTTCTACAATGGATTGTTGCCACACACAAGACAAACACTTGATTCAAGCTCCGGGGGACTCTTAGGTAATCGTCGCCCAAATGAAATATATAACCAAATTGAGGAAATTGCTCAAACCAATTTTCAATGGCACACTCCCCGAGGTAATAAATCTATTGCCCCGGGCGCCCATAAGGTTGATGAAAGCACCTCTTTACAAGCCCAAATCGAGGCCCTCTCTTCAAAAATCAAAAGGCTAGAAATGACAAAAACGGCCTCGGTTATGGCTTGTGAAGGGTGTGGTGGGTCACATGAAAATTGGAGTTGTATGAAAGAATTAGATGAACAAACTGAAACAGTAAACTACACGGATAATAGACCTAGGCCGTCGGGTCCTCCAACGGGTACCTACAACCAAGGATGGCGTAACCACCCAAATCTTGGTTGGAGAGATCCCGGCAATAGTAGTAACCAACAAAATCAACGAACTAATTTTCAACAACCGCAAACTTTTCCTCAACAACAAGGTGGAAGAGAAAGGCTTGAAGATACTGTATCTCGCCTCATCTCTGACACTGAAAAGAAAAACTCGGATCGATTTCAACAATTGGAATCAAATTTCAGAAATCAACAAGCTAGCATTCAAAACGTTGAAAAACAATTAAATCAGCTAGCTCAAAATTTCTCCGAGAGACCACAAGGCGCATTACCCAGTAATACCGAAACGAACCCAAAGGCACAAGTACATCTCATCACATTAAGAAATCGAACCGTGGGTCCCGAGGATGCTCCATTGTCGCCAAATGAAAGAAGCCATTCTAGTCAGCCTGTGACTCCTCCTGCGCCAGAAAAAGCTTCTACACCAAATCAAGGGCCCACCAAGACTCCTCCAATCCCGTACCCCGGTAGGTTAAATCGTCAAAAGACCGATGAGCAATTCGCAAAGTTCGAAAGCTTGCTAAAACAATTGCATGTCAATATTCCTTTTATTAAGGTCCTAACCCAAATGCCTAAATATGCAAAATTCATGAGGGATTTCCTCACTCACAAAAAGAAAATTGAATCATTGCAATTAGTTAACTTAGGCGAAGAATGCTCAGCTCTAGTACTCAACAAACTTCCACAAAAGAAAATCGATCCCGGGAGCTTCACAATCCCTTGTTCGATTGGGAAGTCCCCCGTCCGAAATGCTTTAGCCGATCTTGGAGCTAGCATCAACCTCATGCCCACATCAATGTTCAAGCGACTCGGCCTAGGAACAACAAGCCCCACAAAGATGAGCATACAACTCGCCGACAGGTCCGTCAAGTTCCCACATGGTGTCGCCGAAAATCTGCTAGTCAAGGTTGACAAATTCGTCTTTCCAACCGACTTTGTCATCCTAGACATGGAAGAAGACACCGAGGTCCCCCTCATCCTCGGGAGGCCATTCCTAGCCACCGCCCAAGCATTGGTGGATATGAATGACGGGACTCTAACATTGAAGTTTGGGAATGAGGAAGTGAAATTTGAATGTGGAAAGCGAGTAGAGGAAGAAGATCCGGTCAACTACATGAAGGTCATAGACTCAAGTTTGGATGACGCTCTCCGACGGTGTAACATGGGATGCAACACATCCCACTTGGGTAGCATATGACCAGGCTTTGGGTCTAGCCAAGGACCCTTATAAACGTGGCGCACCATGGAGGCATTCCACGGAACTATCCTTAGTTTAATTTAGATTAATTTTTATGTTTTCTAGTTAGTTTAATTTTCAGGAATAAAACACACTCATGGTGGTAAAGGATGAAAAGGGGAACGAGAAAAATGATTCCATACACAAGAACGAGGCAACCCGACAGTTTTCTCCCTTTCAGAAGGTTCAACACGGGCCGTGCCCAACCAACACGGCCCCGTGTCGGACCACCTGCAGAAAACGCCCAGTACAGGTAACTGGACACGGGCCGTGTTCACCCAACACGCCCCCGTGTCCAGACTTCTGTTCCTCTTATTTCAATTTTGTTACTGGCACTTAAACACGGGGCCGTGCCCGGATAACACGGGGCCGTGTTCAGTGCCCAGTAACACAAATTTTTGCTTTTTAAACATTATTTTACACATCTAATCAACCTAAAAATTTATTTTTGGGACACATTGAGGACAATGTGTAATTTAAGTGTGGGGGGATGCTAAAACCTTGGATTTTTGCAAGTCCTAAATACAAGCCTTACACAAAACTCTATTGGAACCGCTAATCACCCCAAATTTTTTCAAAAATTTCATTTTTTTACTTGTCTAGGTTTAACTCGGGAAATTCAAGCTCTCAAAAAGGTTATATTTTTACAAATTTACAACCGATAGCGTAGTGATAAAAAGAACCAACATAAGAAAATTATGAAAAGGCATGACAAACTTATTTAAAATTTGATTATATATACTTGATCACATAAAAACCCATTCCCACAAAAGTGAGTTTTGAGCCTTTATTGAGCACTCAATTTCATACCATTTGACTAAATGCTCATTTTTCGTTTCTTGTGTGAATAGCCGCTTGGTTCTTACGACTCTAGAACTTGCCATGACAATACATTCCCGGTCCTTATCAACTTAAACCCGAGTAAGTACATGATGGAGGCATTAGGACTAACCCTTTTTCATTTCTACACCATTATTATTTTTTTTTTTTTCACCACCTGCCCAAAAAAAAAAAAAAAAAAAAAAAAAAAAAAAAAAAAATCCCCCTAGTTAGCCCCTTTGAGCCTAAACCTTTTCGTTTCATCACCCAAAACAAAAAACCCTTTCACCCACCAAAACCTTTTTCATTTTTAACCCTTTATTTTAGTAACAAGTTCGGTTCTTTGAAAAAAAAAAAAAAAAAAAAGAGAGAAAAATGAAGCAAAAAGAAAATAAACAAACAAAGTAATCAAAAATAACTTTGTTTGAATAAAAGCTTCATCAAAAATAAAAAGTTGCAAAAATACGAAAACCGACACTTGTTACGCTTTTTAGCCCTTTTTCTACTAACCACTAACCCAACCACCTACCTTTAACCCTAGCCAACCCTTAACCCACAAACTCCTCTTGATATCTACAAAGGTATAAAAGTTAAAAAGGAGGAGGATTGATTTCTTGGCAAGCCTATGGTAGGAATAAGTTCCATGCCGCTCTCGAGTGATTCACTAAAAATACACCTTCGGCCGAGTGTGAGTGATTTCCCCGCGAGGTATGTGAACTTGTATATAAATAGAATTTTAAAAAGGCATGTTATGCCCAAATAAGTAATTTCTTTTATGAACAGTTCTAAATAAATCATTACGAATAGGAGTGTAAATAAATAAAAATAAAACCCCAAAAAGATCTTGGAAATCCCGACACTCTATGACAAGCCCAAAACCTTCTCTTCTACCTATTCCATTTGGGAGTGTAAGCCAAATATTAAAGAGTTTTGCTTGAGGACAAGCAAAAGTTCAATTGTGGGGGTATTTGATGTGTGTAAAATGCAACATATAAATTACATCAAATGAGGCATAAAACTAACCCTTTTTTAGTACTAATATTGGAAAAAGAGTGTTTTTGTCTTCCTTTTGTATTTTCAGGATTAAATGAGCTCAAAAACGCAAAAGAAGCAAAAAGACAGCTAAATCCAACATAAATACAAGAAAAGGAACATTAGAGGATTGCCCGAACCCTCAACGGCACCTTCCAAAGCAAAATAGAGAAAACAGAAGGCTGAACACGCCCCGTGCTCAGCCAGCACGGGGTCGTGCCCAAGAAGCAGCAGAAAAGACAAACCTATAGAAGCTTCTATTGCCCACCACGGGCCGTGCTCAGCGGACACGGGGGCGTGCCGAAAGTACTGCAGGCGCATTAATTGTAATTGCGAATTACAATTAATGAAGAGAGAGAATGTCAGACAGGCACGGGGCCGTGCCCAGCGAACACGGGGCCGTGCCCAGGCCTCTGTTCAGCCTATAAATAGGAGTGCTTGGTTTCATTGCAACTCATCCCTTGGCACACCACCTCTCTCACACTTCATCCACCACCCACCACCATCACAACACCATCATCCACCACCATCATCCATTGTCCATCATAGAGTGTGTGAGTCGTCTCGGGATCCAAGATTGATCGTAAGAGTTCTTGACAATCAAGGCCATGTTTGCCTAAGTCTCTTACATCACTTGGTGAAGACAAAGTGTCTAGTATAATACTTTTTATTTCTAATCTTTTGCACTTTTTATTTGGTTTTGTATTAATGACTTTAATAACTAGTTACTTATGTTGAAGGTGATCTTTCCTTATCGTTTGTCCGTGGTGTCTTGGCATTATTTTACTGTCTATATAAAATAAAGGATTTTCACCATTCATATCTCCACGGTCTATATGGAGGTATGTTGGCTACCTGGTCGGGGGTTAAGGGAACGGTTTGGTAAAGGTCTTGCCATTGTTCAGCGTTTAGAGGTCCTGCAATGGACCTGGGTCAAATTTAGTAGGACCTCCTTCAATACTTCACGGTATTGGATGGCGGGGGTCCAAACTCTTTGATCCCCTCATAAGTTAACTACTATTAATACTATAACCCGGCTATTTAGGACTGTATCCCTGCTGACTCAGACTACTTAGTCGAGGGTAACGTCACCGCCAAAAGCGGGGCCTACCACAATACTGCATTAATAACTTAATTCATTATCTTCCAATAATCCACCCCTTTAGGATTGTATCCCTGCTGACTCAAACTACTGGGGTGAGGGTAACGTCACCTTCAAAAGAGGGGCCTACTACAATAACTAAGATAATCTCTTAATTATGTGCAAAAGTGCGGAAATAATCAAAGGTTATACTAGATACGAGTCGGAACCAAGTGATTCATCTTGTCTATCTGTTTTTATTTTATTTTTAATTTCAGCATTTTAGTTAGTTTTTATTTTTCTTAGTTTAAAACATTTTTCTAAACTTTTATTTTGGTTAGACGTTGAGGATAAACCGGTACTAAAAGCTCTTGTGTCCTTGGACGACCTCGGTATCTTACCAACGCTATACTACACTCAACGATGGGTGCACTTGCCCATATGTGTGTTTAGTGTTAGTGAAATATCGTGTTTTATAAATTTAAAACTTGGCTAAAATAAGTGTTAAAAAAAAGGGCTTAAAATATACACCTAAAATATACAACACTTTATCGCACATCATTTCCACTTTTGGAAACCCCTGTTCGACCAGCACGCTCAACTCGCCTTTTCTCAGATTTCTCTCGATTCCGGTTAGTTTTCGTCCTAAATCTTGTACTTTCTTGATCTATGCACACTCCTACACCTTTCTATCTTTCAAATCTAAACTTTTAACCGTGAAATCACCAAGAATCAAGTGTTCTAGGATGATGTCATCATGAGTTCTTGAAGAACTTCATGTTTTGGCCTCAATCCACCAAGAATGACTTGGATCTAGCCGATTTCCACATAAACAAACAAGGATCTTTAATAGATCTGAACATAACCACGGTGAAAAGGATTGGAAGATGGATTTTCCAACTTTCTCCCAACTCTTTTCACCCTATGACTTCAAACCAGTAGAAACGGAACCTGAGCCGGTTTACAGATCACTTCGGTGGTTGCACGGTTCAAGATCTGGATTCTATCCACAAGGTTAACCGACTTCGGGTAGACGTTAAACTTCGTTCCGAACAGACCAACCGACCGGATTTGGGTGATTCCTGTCCGACCCGGGAAACCAAGTAAGGACGAGGCATCTATGGTTTTACTCGCTATCAAAGTACCTCGATAAAGCGACAAACAAACAGAACAACCAAGGTGTTAGACACAAGGCTAATCAGGTCAGGAAGCTGACCGATCGGACTGCTGTCCGAACGGACAGCCAGCCGATCGGATAGACCAGCCGATCGACTGGCCAGCCGATCGGCTAGCACATGGTCCCACACAAACGATTTGTTTTGAAGAATGGTATTGAACGAACTATTGTTCGATCGAACTATTGTCCGATCGGATTACTCCTCGAATCATGAGATACTATGCTTCAACACTTAATCAATTTTCAACCTGTTTAATGTACTAGAAGTGCCACCCGATTGAACAGCCGTCCGATCAGGTGACACCCTGGTGTCCGATCGAACAGCAGTTGTGCTATTCGATCGACCCACCATCCGATCCACTTAATAACATCCTGCAATTCATTTAAGTCTTTGACTTGTTGACTTGCCAACCGATCGAACATCTGTCCGATCGAACACCTGTCCGATCAAACACCTGTCCGATCAAACACCTGTCCGATTCAAAGACTTCACCTTGAATGTCTGTTGAAGGCCTAACCGATCGGGCTGCCGGCCGATCGAACAGCCGTCCGATCGACCGACCTGAAAGGTAAAGGTACTTCAATGTTTTCAAAATGCTACAACGAAAACTTCAAAGGACAAGCCATCATACACAAACACATCCTTCTCAAAGGAAGGAACAATCCACTCGTACAGCCATCCGATCGGCCTACCGACCAATCGAACAGCAGACCGTACGGACTGTCAGCCGAACGGTCAGCCGTCCGATCGAACTGCAATCCGATCGACCAGCTGTCCGACTCCTCAATACTTGTTTCCTGTTTTACGTTTCACTTATCGTTATGCTACCAAATCTATTCAGGCTAACCGTATTCGCTAAGCGCTCCCTTCAATCCATAAATCACTTTGAGTATACTCGATCCCTTTTTGCTTTCAGCACTTTTGGGTGTTACATACGTTACAAATATTCAAACTACAATTGTCACACTACTCAAACTATTTGGACGCTAACCGTTAATGCATGTTATACGTAGCTCATGAATGCTTGTTTGTTATGTTTACACATGGAATGCTGTCTACCTGCCTTTGCAACGATAGTACTATAGTTTGGACTCAGCACCCGTTCTCACGGGGGTTGTTAAGGATCTTTTACTTGCATGGATTACGGTGGTAATCATGTATTGCGAACTGCCTCAGGCAGTCAACCCGCAATCATTGGTATCGATGGGTCTATGTCGATAACTAACGTGCTTCATTTCACTATGTGTACGTGCTGGTTATGCGAAAACGAATTCGAACTCTATATGCTATTATCAAACTTGTATGCTCACCTTTACATTTAATGTATTGACTTTATTTTAACGTATGTGACAGGTGCTTAGGAAGTTTACATGCTTAGCATGCTGTGAACTTGAGGCTAGGAAAGGTCTAGGATGCTCTCTGCGTTGTGATGAAATCGAAGCTAGGAAACGGAGTCCTAGAAACCAATAAACAAACTATCTTTACTTTTATTGAATCTGAGTTGTCGGAACAGGATAATTGTCTTGATGTTTTTCTGTAATAATTTGTTTGCTATTTGAGACATGGTATGGGACATGTTAACTTAAATTAAATAGTAATGATAGTTGTTATGGAAACTTCTGGATAATCTGTTTCGCTCAGTGCCACGCCCCGATGATTCCGCCATCGGTTGGGGTGTGACAGATTGGTATCAGAGCCATAACTATAGGGAATTAGGCAAGACTCGACCTAGTCCGGGTCGAAGTCGTAGATACCTAGACTATAGTTAAGAACCATCAGACCGACTTGTGCATAACCAGTAGGGGTTATGTACGAGCTTATTTCTCGTTACTCTCGCTTATTCTACACCCTCACTGCACTCGAATTTTCAACTAAGAGTGGGCAATAAGGTCGAGAATAGGTGTGAAAACCGCGAACTCTCGACCAAAGATGCCTAATCAACCCGTATTTTGACTAAAACGAGGAGAATTATGCCAAACTAGGAGTGAAATCCATATTTTGATGAATAATCTCCTCTATTTTATCAAAACAGGGACGAAGTTGTCAAGCCAGGGGTGAAACCCTAACCTTGACAACTTGTTCCGCGCATTTTACAAAACTCTCACCAAGGTCTCAACAGACAATCTGTAGTCACAATAAAACTAACGGGATTCACGCCAAACGCCCAAGAATCGAGGCCAAGGCACGATCCTGAAAGTTGAAATTGCATAACAGATCCCCTGTGAATAATTGAACCACCTTGGGTAGTCGAAGTCTACTAGCCGCAGACAATCTATACCCCGAATTTTGTGTGCTTTGATTCTGAGTCTACAACTGTTGACACTGATGACTCGTCGATTTTATGAGGTTTATGTGTTTTTATGTTTATTTGTTAGCGTTTTGAGATGCTACTGGCTTCGATCTAATGCCTTTTGCTCTCGCTACCCACACAACACACTACACATCGCTGGCAAATCGCTGAAACTTAGACGATCCTAGGATAACCATACGCTTATACTACGCATATTCGATATGCTAAACGCGACTACTGTAACGAGCAATCGCAGACCTTGAATGATAGGTTTCTGTCTTCTGAATGCCTCTAGTGACTAAGGCGTGTGTGTTTCTTGCTATGATACTTTACATGTTTAGGAATTAAATGACTATGTGCTTTATGTGCTTACGTGATTTTGTGATTTCGTGATAAGTATTTACGTAAGTGTGCGTGTTCCTGAGCTTTAGTAAGAAATAGACGTGTGAGGTGAGATTCGAATACAATGTGATGAGTCCTGTGACAATGTCTGTTGCAGACCATGTCGTCTGGATCCCGTCATGCACTCTCTCGTCAGGAAAAGAGGGACAAACGCCTTGCTTCCATTATCGCTAAAAGTGTGGCAAAGGCCGTGAGTGACGTCTATGAGAATGCCAGCAAATCATCCGAGGAATCGAGAACCGAAGCTCCTAAGGCTGCTGCAAGACCTTTCAGTTTCAAGCAATTCAAGTCGTGTGGGCCAAAGGAATTCACTGGCGAAGGAGGTCCCACTGCACTATTCCACTGGTTTGACTCTATCGAGGTTACTCTGCGACAGAGTGGTTGCCCTGATGACCTTCGAACTCTGAATGCTACCGGCGTCTTTCAGTTCCATGCACTAGACTGGTGGACGGCCGAGAGGAACAAGCGAGAGAATGATGCAGCCTACGGTCTGTCGTGGGACGAGCTCAAGGAAGTTATGCTAGAGGAATTCTGCCCTCCTCACGAACGTCAAAAGCTGGAAGATGAATTTTGGCACATACAGCAGAAGGATGGTGACAATGCTGGTCTCACTGCTCGTTTCAAACAGCTCAGCATTATCTGTCCCGACCAAGTCAAGACTCCCGACATGACCATCAAGAAGTATATCCGAGCTTTGCCCGATTGCGTTGCTGATTTCGTGCAAGCGGCTAAGACCACAACGATCGAGGAAACTTATCTGTTGGCCGCCGAGATCAACGACAAACGGGTTAAGGCTGGGGTATGGGATAAGACTTCCAAGCATCTACATCAAGCTACCGCTACCGTACCCACTGCTGAACCCACCTCATCAAGAGAAAGAACAAGAGAAAGAACAGCTCCACCAACAAGAACTGTGCGATTACTGCTGCACCAATTCAAGCTGTACCTGCTCAACAACGTCAAGTAGCGGCGCCTGTGGCCAATGCTCCGCCTGCAAAGCGTGCATGCACTGGGCCACACCCGCTCTGCCCTACTTGCACCTACCACCACCCGACTGCTATTCAATGCCGCTTTTGTGCTCACTGCAATGTATACGGCCACTTTACTGCCAATTGCCGTATTCGTCAAGCTCCTGCCAATCAAGCTCTAATCACTGCCCCACAGGGTCAACAAGCTCCTCCGGCACCCGCAGTCAAAGCCAGAGCTTGCTTCGCGTGTGGCGACCCGAACCACTTCGCCAACGTGTGCCCAAACAGGGTCGTGAAACAAGAGCCACAGCAGCAACAACAACAGCAGCAGCAACAACAGGCCGCACGTGCCAGAACCTTCAACCTCAACGTACGTCAAGCCCAGGCCGACAACAACGTGGTCAATGGTACGTTCCTTGTGAATGGTATTTATGCTTCATGTTTGTTTGATACCGGAGCCGATAATTGCTTTGTGTCACTCGAATTTGAGAAACTACTTAATCGTAAACGTTCCCAACTCTCCTCGAAGTTCGACGTAGAAGTCGCTACCGGAAGAACCGTCGCTGTTAATTCTGTTATCCGTGATTGTACTCTTGAGCTCAACAATCACATCTTTTCGATCGACCTTACTCCCATGCATCTCGGAAGTTTTGATGTCATAATAGGCATGGACTTTCTCCGAGAAAACCATGCTGAAGTTGTATGTTTCGACAAGATGATTCGTTTTTCGCTCGCGAATGGTGACTTATTGTGTGTATATGGCGATACTACCTCAAAGGGGCTCAAACTTATGCCATGTATCCAAGCCAGCAAGTATCTCCGCAAGGAATACAGAGCTTTCTTGGCAAACATCGTAGTAGCGGAGAAGGAAAAGAAAGAGAAGAAGGAAGTGAAAGACGTTCCAGTGGTTCGAGAATTTCCTAATGTTTTCCCAGAGGATCTTCCTGGACTACCGCCAAGTCGCGATATCGACTTTCGTATTGACCTCATTCCTGGAGCCAACCCTATCGCCAAAGCTCCATACCGACTCGCACCGTCAGAAATGCGCGAACTCTCAACCCAACTCCAGGAATTACTTGAAAAAGGCTTCATTCGCCCGAGCACCTCTCCTTGGGGCGCACCAGTCCTTTTCGTCAAAAAGAAGGATGGGTCGTTCCGGTTGTGCATCGACTACCGGGAATTGAATAAGCTAACTATCAAGAACCGCTACCCTCTGCCTCGTATCGACGATTTGTTTGATCAGCTACAAGGCGCTACGTGTTTCTCGAAGATCGATCTACGTTCAGGTTACCACCAGCTACGCATTCAAGAGGAGGATATACCCAAAACCGCATTTCGAACCCGTTACGGCCATTACGAATTCGTTGTCATGCCTTTTGGTCTAACTAACGCACCAGCGGTTTTCATGGATCTGATGAATCGCGTGTGTGAACCATATCTCGACCGTTTCATCATCGTATTCATCGACGATGTCTTGATCTATTCCAAATCGAAGGCCGAACACGCGCAACATCTACGTTTGGTTCTCGAGTTACTCCAGGGGAACCAACTCTATGCCAAATTCTCCAAGTGCGAATTCTGGTTAGGGGAGGTCCAATTTCTGGGTCACATTGTAAATAGTCAGGGTATTCACGTCGATCCTGCGAAGATTGAAGCAGTCAAGAGCTGGGTTACGCCTAAGAATCCGTCCGAAGTCCGCTCCTTTCTCGGACTAGCGGGCTATTATCGTCGATTTATCGAAGGATTCTCGAAGATTGCTGTACCACTTACCTCTCTTACACATAAAGACCAGCCTTTTGTTTGGGGAATTAAGCAAGAGTCTGCGTTTCGAACCCTCAAACACATGCTTTGCAATGCTCCTGTTCTCACATTGCCCGACGGAAACAATGATTTCATTGTCTACTGCAATGTTTTCAGAACCGGACCGGACGTCGAACCGGTCTTCTTACCGGTTCAATGGTCCGACCGGTCCAACCGGACGTAAGAACCGGGATCGTGTATGTTATAAAAATTAATAGGGTTATATTGTATTTCAAATATTAGATAAAAGATCAAAACTCACGGTCACATTTCAAATATTTATTAAATGAATAAAGAGTTAATTAAAAGTCAAACCCTACATGTCTAGTCCTAGCCTCCTAGCTTCATATTGTCAGTGACTTTTCCTTTTAACCAAAAGCACTTCTCTTTCTTCCCTTTCTCTTTTAAAATTACCAAAACTTGCAGAGCTCCTACAGTTCATATCCGATGGAGGCTGGAGGTTTCAATTTAATGTTTTTGTTTGAGAAATGTTCTTTCCATGGATGGTTGTACCAGAAAGTTAAAAAGATAATTTTTTTTAGAACTGCATGAAGAACCCCACCGGCCTGACCCTACGCGACGACCCGCCGGCCCGACCGCCGATCCCCGGCCTGACCGGCGGGTTAATGTTGAAGCGGACTGAAGTGCTGAACCGGCCCGGTAAAGGCTCCGGATCCCGACCGGTCCGACCGGCCGGCCCGGTCCGGTTTTAAATACCTTGGTCTACTGTGATGCTTCCAACCTTGGTCTCGGTTGTGTCCTCATGCAACGGGACAAGGTCATAGCTTACACGTCTCGTCAGCTCAAAATCCACGAGAAGAACTATACAACCCATGATCTCGAGCTAGGCGCGGTTGTTTTTGCTTTAAAGATTTGGCGACACTAACTGTTTTACGTTTCACTTATCGTTATGCTACCAAATCTATTCAGGCTAACCGTATTCGCTAAGCGCTCCCTTCAATCCATAAATCACTGTGAGTATACTCGATCCCTTTTTGCTTTCAGCACTTTTGGGTGTTACATACGTTACAAATATTCAAACTACAATTATCACACTACTCAAACTATTTGGACGCTAACCGTTAATGCATGTTATACGTGGCTCATGAATGCTTGTTTGTTATATTTACACATGGAATGCTGTCTACCTGCCTTAGCAACGATAGTACTATAGTTTGGACTCAGCACCCGTTCTCACGGGGGTTGTTAAGGATCTTTTACTTGCATGGATTACGGTGGTAATCATGTATTGCGAACTGCCTCAGGCAGTCAACCCGCAGTCATTGGTATCGATGGGTCTATGTCGATAACTAACGTGCTTCATTTCACTATGTGTACGTGCTGGTTATGCGTAAACGAATTCGAACTCTATATGCTATTATCAAACTTGTATGCTCACCTTTACATTTAATGTATTGACTTTATTTTAACGTATGTGACAGGTGCTTAGGAAGTTTACATGCTTAGCATGCTGTGAACTTGAGGCTAGGAAAGGTCTGGGATGCTCTCTGCGTTGTGATGAAATCGAAGCTAGGAAATGGAGTCCTAGAAACCAATAAACAAACTATCTTTACTTTTATTGAATCTGAGTTGTCGGAACAGGATAATTGTCTTGATGTTTTTCTGTAATAATTTGTTTGCTATTTGAGACATGGTATGGGACATGTTAACTTAAATTAAATAGTAATGATAGTTGTTATGAAAACTTCTGGACAATCTGTTTCGCTCAGTGCCACGCCCCGATGATTCCGCCATCGGTTGGGGTGTGACAACCTGGTACAGTGTCTGACGGGTGGTGATTGGCTGCAAGTCACTTTCACCTTGTACTATTTGTCTCCCCCGTGTTGGCATCCTACCACGTGACGGGAGTCTTTTGCAAGTGGTTTGTTACCGGTTGACTATTTTTTGGTTCAGGTATTAGTTTGGTCCTAGGCCCCCGAGTATATTGTTCGGGCCCGCAGGAGGTCTAGGGCCATATCTCTTCAACTTTGGTTTGTTGTTTCGAATTAATTTGATAAACCAATGTGCCAAAATTAATTACTTTTTTTCATAAAAAGTTATATTACCTTTTAGATAAATTGTCAACATGCAAACTTAGGTCATGGGTTCCTAACCAGTAACCTCTTACAGTGTTGTTTTTCTCGGTTTTTTTAAAATTATATTTTCTTTTAAATCAAAATTGAAAGTCAAATTTTGTGCGACTGAGTTATAAATAAAACTGAAATAAAGGAACGACTCCATAGAGCCAAAAAAAACCCTAAACTGTTAATCCAAACAATTTTGGCCAGTATGGCCAACTCAACCATCTATCTGGTTTGGTTTAGTTTATTCAAAAATCGTAGTTATTGGTTGAGCTCATTAATCCCATCAAAACTGGCTGAACAAGACCGTGAACGCCCCTAAAAGTTGTGCATACAAGAAGAATGGCGTACTGACCTTGAAACAACTTGGAAATGTAGTTGGCTCAGTGAAAGAATCTAGCTTTGCTCCAACTGGTTAAAATCAGACCACGAAATGACTACATAATCGTTCTGATTGGGTCTATTTGCTCTTAAAAGATATTTGTTGACGTTTGAGGATGTTTTATATTAGACACATGTAGGAACACCTATGTTAGGAGTTCATCATCCGCAACGGTCTACTTCGGTCAAAATTGAGATTTCAAACTCTAAATTGTATCTCAAAGACTCAACTACACAAGTAACGTCTTAGTCTATTGTAGCTGCATGTTTCGATAAACCACATTTAAACCTTAAACCCAACCCTAGTTAAAAAATCGAGTAAACTGCCATTTTGGTCCCTGTGGTTTGGTCATTTTTGCCACTTTAGTCCAAAACTCAAACTTTTTGCATCTGGATCCCTGTGGTTTCAGATTTATTGCCATTTTGATCCAAAAATAAAATCAGGTCATATTTGTCTTATAAAATTCTGCTATTTTGTCCTTTTTCGCAGGGGCAAAATGATCATTTCTTTTTTATAAATAAATACCATATTTTATAAGACAAATATGACCTGATTTGCCCCTGAGGAAAATGACAAAATTGCAGGATTTTATAAGCCAAATATGACCTGATTTCATTTTTGGACCAAAATGGCAATAAAACTGAAACCACAGGGACCCAGATGCAAAAAGTTTGAGTTTTGGACTAAAATGGCAAAAGTGACCAAACCTCAGGGACCAAAATGGCAGTTTACTCTAAAAAATCAAATAATTGAACTTTCGAAGTTGCAAGAGAAGACACGGGGACCAAGCAGTCCCATCATTACTAGTTAAACCCCAAGCAGTCCAATTGATGAACCGGTGAGGAGATTGGTTTCCGGTTTAACTGGTCTGACCATCCAGTCCATTCAAAACTTTTAAAGATTATAAAACCTTAGTATGAGATTTCAGGCAGAAAAACGTCTCCATTTCATTAAAAATCAAAAACTTTCTACAAACCATATCACGGATGACTCATGACTCGACCAACACTTTTCAAAGTTGTTCTAATCCACTATTCTAAGTAAGCTTCGTGGCCTAAACCTAAATCATCCTCTTGCACTCAAAAAAAACATTTTGTCAGGTATATTGTAAGTCATCGGATTATTTTCGTCTGGTGGTCAAGGAGTTTTGCCTTAAGGCTTTCCTCCAGTGGAGATCCCAGGTTCGATCCTTGGCAAGGTGCACTTCATAAATTTCTGGAACACCCTCTAGGCGGGATTCAAACTTTGGGTTAGACGGGGTTAGCGACATCCTAACCGTTGTGTTGTTCTAAAAAAAGGTACGTTGTAATATCTATTCAAGTACTTAGTAACTTAGTTCTATGTGCCAATGTGGGACTAACTTACTTGGTAGAGACTCTTCTCTTAGTGGGAGGTCTTGGGCAGTGTTTTGAAAACCGGACAGGCCGGTCGGACCGGTGGGACTAGGAACCGGGAGTTTGACGAGTCCTGGTCAGGGTATGGGACCAGATGTGCAGCAAACCGGTGGTTGGACAGGTGATCAGACCGTAAAACTATCCGGTTCAACCAGACTTCAAGGGGTTGAATCGATTGGACCAGTAAGTCAACCGGTTCGACGTCCGGTCCGGTTTTGAAAACATTGGTCTTGGGTAAAAAACTTAGTTACAACTTATATGCGATAGCAGGTGACTCATATTCAAAATTTACAAATATCACCTCTACCTTAAACTAGGATTAGAAAGAGCTTTTTATTGATTGTACTTTCCCACGATTGATTGAGTCATAAGACTGAAAGTTAACACCTTACTTATTGCTTTACAATTCTCATCAACAAATTTTAAAACAAACAAAAAAAAAATCATCAATAAATTAAATGTAAATGTAAATACACCGTCAAAAGTGGTTTCAAACCTCTTATTAACTTCTTACTTTTATTAACAAAATCATTATTTAACCTTTTTATAGACTCTTAATAAAGTTACATAGCACACACCAACAAAACGAGTTGTCGAGAAGCAATAATTGTCTCAAAAGGCCCCAAAATCTGGTATACGTATGACATGCTTTTAAGTGTTCTATTTCACTTGCAAAAATTAAAACCTACACATAATATGTGACCAATAACATAGAAACTACCGCAAAATCTAGAAAAGTTACTGTGTTACATTAAATCTCGATTCATTCATTTGCTCTCGGAAACCGGTAGATAGACACCCTCCACAGCCAACCAAACATTGTCCGCGCGTTTCTCTCTTACGCCACAAACCTATAACAAATAAAAAAAGTATGTAAAAGTTTGAAATCGCCACTCATGTTTCGTTTGCATACATTGTTTTATGTATTTTACAAGTGAGACCCCTTAAAGATAAAATCGAAATCCAAATCGACATATTTATAAGTAAAAAACTTTGAAATTGCCACCTTTAAAAAAAACTATGATTAGTCATACAGATATGACACTAACCTCTTGTTGACCGCCAGCGATACGGCTGTATTTCTTATCATGGCTGTGTAGATATCCGCTTGTGTCGACATGGAGAAGCCTTATCCTCTGATCTTGTCTCCAAGTTTTTCCTTTCCCCTCAATTTCAAGTCTAAGGATATCATAGCAAAATCAACCAATAATCTCAATAAGTTTAACACATGTCTTAAACATACTTTCTCTTGATTTTGAACAGTTAGGAATCTCACAAACATAAACGAAAATTTAAGTGAATGATCATAATAGCTCTTACCTCCAGTAATCTCCTGTATCTGAATTCCCATCATCTCCAAAGCAACTCACCTACACAAAACCTCTCTCGCTTATAATTTATACCAATCATACAAAGCTAAACTTATCATATTATATAATAACATAATCATTGTTAATAAAGTCTGTAAGAAAGATTACATGTCGCTAGGGCTGCAAATGAACAGAACGAACACGAATCTGTTCATGTTCGTTCGTTAAGGAAATATATATGTTCAAGAACTGTTCATGAACACTTACCGAACGAGATTTTATGTTCATGTTTGTTTGTTAATTTTAGGCAACGAAGGTTCATGAACACAATTGGAAACAAATGAACACAAACAAGCGTTCATGAACCGAATATATAATACATTGATACGTCTTAAATATTTTGTTTTGTTGGAATTTTGGGTTATTTAAATATAATATAAAAACTAAAAACATTAATGAACTACTGGAACACAAACGAACATGTTACCGAACGTTCACGAACACAAATCAACGAACGCGGCCTTTGTTCCTGTTCGTTCATTTAACTAACCAAACGAAATTTCTTGTTCGTGTCCGTTCATTTATTAAACGAACGAATTTCCCATAGAACGGTTTACGAACTGTTCGCTGAACGTTCAGTTCATTTGCAGCCCTACATGTAGCACATATATTGTCTAAAGGGTCCCTTAGCCACACTTTGAGTGTTACTTGGTTTACTACACTTTACATGGAGAAAAAAGGATTTTTAGAGCCGGGGGTCTTAGTGAGATCAGCCTTACTACCCTTTGTTGTTGTTTTAATTACAAGCACATATTATTTGAAAAAGAACAAGCAAAAGGCTAATCAACAAACCTCTAGATTGCCTGATATTGGTGAAGCATGCAAGTGGCTATGAAGCCATCTCCTGGTTTTCATGTGTTGCAATCGAATAATGCTTCCGCTTTTTATATTATCTCCTTGTTTTGCTGATGTTTCCGGCATAGGTCTCACAATCTAGTTATGTAAGAGATCATATGAATAAAATAATTAGAAACCCCACATCACATCACAGTTATACTATAAATCTTAATCATGTCATTCAAAGTTTCAAACATATCAAACTGGGTTGGGTATATAAACAACATTAACATACCCAATAGCTATTGGCATCATCTACATTAGGAAAGCCTGTAACAGATTGCTGACCACTGCCTGATCCATACGGCACATCGTGTGAGTGCAGTCGAAATCTTGTCTTTTCATGCATCAGCTTGAGTACCGACCCATAAGTAATCTGAATATATATAGAGTTGCAATAAATGAGCATAAATGAAAGGTATACAACGTCCCAAAAAAAGTACTTATAAGAACGAATAAGAAAGTTGGTTCCTTTTAAAGTTTACTCACCATTTTACTAGCTCCTATTTTCCGATCATTACATCCTAAAGATTCATTCTTTATAAAAGGACTAAGAAACAACTTACAGTCGAATTAAAAACAAACAAAACTGTATATCTTAAGCAATCCTTAATATCATGTTAGGTAAAATACGTACCAATAAAGCTATACCCTAAAAGAGTAAGTGAGTAACACTACACTAGTCTCACTTTGCTAGTTTAAGAACACGATATCAACATTCACATGTGTAAATCAATAATATTCACAATATATATCAAATTTACACACACCGCATCTAAAATGGCAAGAAAATCTAACCCAATATGGTTTATTGCGTTTCAAATCTAGAAAACAAATCCATGGACTTCGACACTTCGTTACCAAGTTTACGTCATTTTTCTTTTCTAGTTCCAACTTCACCACAAACTTTCATATAGTTATCAATTTTTTTCTCAAGAACTTTAAGGTCTAAACAAATGTGGTCCATTTGACCTTGAGAGATCACAATTTTTTTCACCTCATAGACACGAAAGAGTCTATCCATCCACAAACCGACCACATATCCAAAAGATCAAGTCTTCTTACTTCCTAGTGTCCAAATCAAGAAAAAAAATCTGACAAACTGAATAAATAGAACTAGTCATGGCTTTGAGTTTTAAGGTCTACCATACAACTTTTCTGATTGAAGTTCTGTACTTCTGTTAATTAAGTAACAAAACTTAACACCAGCATTCTAATAATCTAACATGCTTATTGCTTGTCAAAAAAAGTTGGCAAAAAACTGATCATCATCCGCTAAAATCACTACACATTTCTCACCGAAACTGAAGCGAAAAAGCAGTTAACCTAGGTCAAATTCCAACCTACCAATGTTAATACTCCAAACAAACCAATAAACTTCAACAATAGCATACTAGCAATCCAACATGCTTATTACTTGTCAAACAAGTTAGCAAACTTAACCAAAATCCGCTACAAACACTAAACAATTCATACCAAAACTGAAGCAAAAATTCAGTAACCTATCAATCTCATATCCTCCAAACAAATCAACAAACTCAAACAATATCAGATCTTACAACAAGCAAACTACCTCAACACCTTCAGAAGTAGCAGCATACACAGGAGTCGACGTATACTCCGAATCTAGGGTTAGAAACAGGAAAACAGCGAGTCCGAAGAACGAAACCGCCATCACAAGTAATAATCCAATGAACCACGTCCGTTGCCAAAACGGTAAATCTAGATCCGATTCCGATGACGGACCGATCGTCTCTCTGTAAATGATCCGAGTCGGTGCCGCACGTGAGTCACGTGACGCCGGAGAATTGGACGAACCGGTGCGTCTTCGAGTGACGTTGCTGGTGTTGTTGCTGCTGCTGCTGCTGTGTTGCGGTTGGCCTGACGGAGGAGCCACGGCTGAATGTTTTCTCCGGTCGGATCCTCCGGCGGGAGTTCCGGCCTCCGGCGAGTGTGTATGTGTGTGTGAGTGTATGTGCGTGTTGCAGGGATTCGATTTGGAATTTGAGATTTGTTGTTTGTGAAGTTATTCTTCAATGGGGTGACACGTTGGTGGCGTGTTTTGAACGAATGGTGTTTCGCCACGTGGCTATTATGGTACAGGTGGAGTGCTGATTAGGATTGATCTTTTTTAATGTATATAGGTTTTCAAATAGTCCATTTTGGTATTTTACTTGTTTAATTTGAATTTAGAGTTAACTTTCGTTTTGCCCCCTATGATTTGGTCATTTTAACGGTTTTGCTACAATAGTTTAAAAATAGTCATTTTCTCCCTGATTTTTCGAGTTTGTCGCCAGTTTGCTCCCTAATCTTTCGAGTTTGTCGCCAGTTTCCTCCCTGATGGAGTTAGAGGCGGGGAGCAAAATGACGATAAGTTAGAAAAATCAGGGAGGACAATGGCTATTTTTAAAGGTTTGGGGCAAAACCGTTAAAGTGACCAAACCACAGGGAGCAAAACGGAAGTTTACTCTTGAATTTAACACGCAAATTATTTTAGAAATATCAAATACAAATGAGTCTTAAAATATAAAAAGTAAATCAGAGAAAAAGGAATTTGAAAAATTTTCCTCTACTATTTAAGAATGACGTTTAATTGTAAAATGTAAAAAAAAAAATCATTATTTTACAATGGTAGAATAATATTACAGATTAATTATAATTACTCTGTTAGTGTAACATCACTATTGATTTTTTTTTATTCTGTGACTAAAATATGTGCTTAGTAAGCAAGGAAAAGAATTTCAAAAAAAAATCTTCACTTTTTACGTTAAGGATATTTTGTAAAAAAATCTTGTTTTTACACTATTACTAAAGAGTAATGTGTAAAACACGTTTTTTTTTTTTACATTTTGCAATTAAACATCACATATAAGTAGACGTAAAAAAAATTTTTATTTCATTTCTCATATTAATACCATTTTGTATTTTAAGATTCATTTGATTCTTACACAAAGTAAATTTGTTTACATATTTCTAGTGTTCGCAAAGAGAATTTATTTAATCTTCTATGTGAATTATGTTACATATATTCACACACATTTTTTATAATTTGTTCTAGTTTTTAAATTTTAAAATATATAAAAGTTTGATGTAATAAGTTTTTTAAGAAAACAAAAACATTCGAAAGTGTACCGTCAAAATAGTAAATTGTAAAGGGAGTGTTCTATAAAATCAACATTTTATGGTTTATGTTTTAACTTATAATTGATACCTGCTTGTCTTTTGGACCTTCGTCCAACGGACATCAGGCAATGATAAGGCTTGGAACCGGCCTTTGCTCACATGTTCAAGTGTTGGAGCGAGCAGGTTTTACACATAGGTGGGATCACTCCTTGTTAACCACTCGTGTGAGTACCTGTGTGATTTTTTCTGTGGACCGGACACTCCCCAAATCCACCACTTGAACCCCTCCCACTAACCAATCATACTATGTCACTTCATCTCTTTGAATCACAGGTACAAGATCAAATGGGTTGCGCCATTGAGGTAGTGTTCTAGCTCATCACTTGAACTTACATCGCTTCCCAATAAATTCCCTTACACTTCTCCACTTTTTTTCCATCTGGCCCGTCATGGTAAACCCGCCAACACATCAGGCTAACCGATTGTGTTTCACATGAACCTAGAGGCTCGTCGTGGGAGTGCCTGGGTTGCCTTAGACATCCCATAACTTCTTTTGTTATACATTGTTCCTAGGGGGTTTGGGTGCCAAATTTCTCAAGATCTCACGTATGCAACATGCAACTAGCCAATAAATTCACATTTAGATGTCGGGGGGGGGGGGGGGGGATATTGCACGGTCCTCCCAACCGCTGGAGTGATCTCACTCCACAAGCTAGCTTAGCCCCATAGCTGCCTGGCGGTTACTACCCAACCGGAAGCGAAAGCCTTGAGGAAACTGGGCCTGCCAGCATTCGAACCCGGGTCCTCTGGGAAGAGGTGGGTGAAGCTGGCCACTGGGACACCCCAAGTGGTTACATTTAGATGTCTTAAGACTTCTCTAGCAATTTAGGGCCTCGATTAGTAGATACAACTTCTTATAACATTTTCATAATTCAAGTATTTGAACCAAGATAAATGTTAACAACTTTTTTAATACGTTTGTATTTCGTTACCATTTCTGTTACAGCAGCCATCAACGCCACTGTCAGCCTCCCACCGTCGAACCACCAGTATGATCAGCTCAGCCGGTTCACACCATCGTCAGCCACCATAATCGCCACCTAAAGCACGGATTATCACCAAATGGCAGTTTCGTCTTCAGTCAGTTAGCAATTCATCTTCAAACACTCATTCAACACCTATTGAGGTCATTTAGTATGAATCCTAACCCTAATTATGTTGTTCTTTGCTTACGATCTGATCATGCATGATTACATTGAGTTTAGAGAAATGTTTTTATTTTTTAATCTAATTGTTCAATACTTCAACGGATGTTGAATTAATATGTAATATTTCTAGGTTATCACCCGTGAATACTCACGGGTCGGACTTTTAAATTTTATTAAACACAACTGTGTGTGTGTATATATATATATATATAATAGGGTCGGGATTTAGAGAAAACGGTAGAAAGTGTGAGAACGGTGAGAACGCTTATCGATCGTCCGATTAAAACAATCTATGGACTAGATTGGCGCGGTGGCGTTTTTCGTAAATAACATCAATTTTATTACGTGGACGCGCTTCATTAAGGGTAAAATGGTCTTTTGACTTCTCCACACAAAACACCATCTCATGAAATAAAACGCCAAAAACAAAAATCACAGACCATTCTAAGTAAAAACGCCATTAGATATAAAACGCCAAACTTAATTATAGTAAAATCCCGCCTAAAAAAACCGCAAAAAAATCCTGTATATACAACATCTCAGACATTCAATTAAAAACACACACAAAAACCCAAACGCCATATTTGATATATCCTATTCGCCTTAGAAACGCCAAAAAACCCAAACATCAAATATCTTCTAACCCAAAACGTTTTTGGAACCATAATTCCGTGGTTTTAGTTAGATATGGGTTCATGTGATCGTTTTACTAGTATTTATTTGCTTTCATGTTGGTTAAAACAAAGGAAGATGCCTCGGATACACCTGTCACACCCCAATCGATGGCGAAAACTTCGAGGCGAGACGTAAAAGATTGTTTAAAGACTTCATAACACTAAATCACAACAATAATTAAAATTCAAAGTTTCCATTTCATTTCATCAATTCAAATGATACATTGTTTGGACACTATTATGTGTAGTGTTTTTCATAGGTACTATGTCACCCATTAGAAGTCCAAAGTAAGGAATCCAAATCAAGATATTCTCCACCTTATTAGCTAATATTCAACCATGCGTTGGTTGATTTCATGGTTAGGTTTTAGAGATACGTATATTTTATATATATATATATATATATATATTATGTATAAGTCATGTATTAGTCAAGTCATGTATTGTCAAGCATAGGTTGGATAAATCCATTAACCTTGTGAGTTCACCAATGCACAAATTATCACATGGATGATTCGGATGTCATGGAAGAACATAATTAAACCATCTAATTCACCAAATAACCAAGTGAATTCAACTAGACGAGTGCTTTCCAAACATGGTTATGGTTGGAGACTTTGTATAGTTTGTTCACTTTGTTTGATTGAAAGTTACTGGGTGACTTAGGTTGCATGAAATGTAAACTATCATAACTAAGATTTCTGGAACAAAACTTCAATCCAAACCTATCCAACATAGGGATTTGTTGGCAACTTGAAGATGTTCCAAAGATAAAGCAAGATAAACATGTTTGAAAGTTTTAACAAAATTCAAGAAAAATCCTAACTTTGGACCTCAAAATGGTGATGTACCCATCTTTGTTTACCAAGGTAAACATCTGGTAACACTCCTAGAGGTTATCCAAGGAAGCAAAAACAAGAAAACTAGAAGAAACTTGCATAAACAAGCTCAAAACTCATTGTTTTGAAGCTTGAACAATATGCCTAAGCTTGAGAATATAGGAGATTAAAGAGAGTTTTGAAGTGTTTTGGAGGTGGGGAAAGTTTGTATTTATAAGCGGGTATTAGCGTTTGGTGTTTAATGAAGGTAGTTGGGAGTTAGGAAGGAGGGAAATGGGTTTTAAACTCAAATTCGCGAGCTAACCAAATAATCTGCCAGACCAGGTCCTTGCGGACCGTAAGGCCTTTGGCTTTCGGTTCGTAAGGGTCTTTGTCGCAACCCCCGACCCCTACCCCGGGAGCGGGCGCCGCGAGATCCAGATCAGTGGTATCGGTGTTTATTAATTTCGCAACGAAATACATCAGGACCGTAGTTAGGAAATATTTTTATCAGAGTTAAACACCAAACTTTTATAATAATAAATCATTGGGATATAACCCAAGTTCATTTGACAATACATTTGTAGGGATAAACCCTAGTTATTGAAAACAAAAACTCCTTTTTATTTAGGTAACTTTTATAGCCATTTTTCCAAGCCTTCAGTGCTCTCCAGCTGGCTTTTATTGGCTTTCACATTTCGTTACCTGAAATGCGTTTTAAAAATATTTTATCAGCAAGAAATACTGGCGTGCATCCCAGTTTAATCAAAACAGTTTTATCACTTTACAGTATTGAGGGCATCCGCAATTACATTTGCTTATATCTACTCAATTACTCATTCAGTACTGTCAACACCTGACTTGTGGGTCATATTACTCATTGGCTAACTCTTTGTCCAATGGTAACGCCTTTCACATTTTGTATACAAAACCCCAACATACTGGCAGTAATTGTAGAATCACAAATACTCAATTACTGTTAAGTGTTTAATTCAGACATTTGAGGTTTTGGTAAAACATTTTGACTCACAAAAATATATTTAAAAAGGTGACAAAAAGAGAATGTACTCACATTGTTGACTTAGGTGATACTACTATAGCTTCCTGGTGATTCTCCTGGTTATTATCTATTTAAAATTAAACAATGCACAAGTGTTAGTAAAATAACCCAAATCACATTAACCGTACAACTCAAGACAGAACTCCAATGACTGAGTCAGGCAGAGCCTTGACATGCATTACGGAGTCCTAGATCAATCGGGTGTAACACGAGACAGAACTCCAACGACTTAGTCAGGCTGAGCCTTGACATGCGTTACGGAGCCCTAAATCGATCATGTAGGGTACTAGCAGGGTTATAGTACTTACAACGAGGCAGAGCTTCGTTTTATAGGGGTATAATACCCGAGTATAATAATAACTATCAGAAAGTTGAGAGAGAAAATAGAATTCTGAACGTTGAACAAATGAGCCGATCGACCCTATTTATAAGCCTGACGAGGGTTCTCTCGCGCCCCGCGAGAGATGCAGGGCAGACTTTCGCGGCCAGCGAGGGACTGCGTGTCGTTTATATCTTTGCCGAGTCAGCGTATAGGGTCGCCGAGTCACTGGACACGTGGCGCAATGCCTTGTCCGGCAATCCAAGGTTCTCGCGCCCCGCGACAGACTCCAGTGTCTGAGTCGCGCCCGCGAGCGACTCCCAAACTTTGTTTTTCTTTATTTTTTTATAAGTATTAGGGTATTCTGGGCTCGTTTCTCGTATACGGGGTATATAAGGAACGTTTAGGGTCATGTTAAGGGTTCTAGGAGGGTTGTTATAGTCTTGAAAAATCAAAAATTTCCATTTTAGTCCCTTGAGTTGTGTGGTTTGTTATTTTATGCAATAATACAATGGTAAGCACATTTTTAGGGTTTTAGGGTGTAATATGCATGTGTAATATATGAGTATGTATGAACATAATTTCAAGTTAATATATTCTCGGTGTATTGTTTGGTTTTAAATATAAAACTCACCTTTCATGATTGTTTACGTATTATGCATGTATGGCCAAACACGATTAATATAAAATATAATTTCCATTATGATCAAAGTCAATGAATTACAAGGATTGAAATTGAATTACGAATTAAAATAAAACGAAAAGGATTACAAAAATTACGGAACCTTACAGTCTTCCATACTTTAGGAAATTTCGTCCAAATATTTGTTCAAGAGGAGGACTCTAGGAAAAGGTGTGGGTACTTGTTCTTCATTTCGTGCTCGCGTTCCTAAGTGAATTCGGCTTCACGTTTTCCTTCCCAACGTAACTTAACTATAAGAGAAAATAATATTTGTTTAAATAAAAATACCTGTTACAAAACTGAAACAACTCAAGAAGTATGAATGGACTCTCAAAATTTTGATATCTTATTCAATAACGGAAGAGCTATAAATAGGTTACATACTTGATAGAAAAATTCAAAGAAAAATAGAAAATACGGAAATAAACAAGACAATTAACCTGTCATTCTACTTTAAATTTCCTATAAATATAAGAGTAAATTACAAGTTTTGTCCTTTATGTTTACATCAAATTTCAGGCGCTGTCCTTTAGCGCAAAAATTGACAGGCGGTGTCCTTTATGTTGCCAAATCTTGCAAGTTTTGTCCTTTAGGCCAAACCCAGTTAGATTTTTTGGTTAAATCTAATCATGTGCAAGGCACATGAGGGTACTATTGTAATTTCACCATTCAAGGACTATTGTGTAAGATAAATTATATCAAGGGGCTATTATGTAAAAATAAAACAAAATAATTTAAAATATTATTTTTATAACCATATATATATATATATGGTTATATATATATATATAGGAGGCCGCTAAAATAAGAACCACCCCCAGTTATAAGAACCGCGAGAACCATTATCAACCAATTAGATGTTGCCATTCAAAAGGGTAATTTGGTCATTTACTCATTTCCATCTCTCCCCTCATTTATTACTTGCCAGACCTGTCTCCTCTCTCCCTCTTTTAAAGTTCCAGGCTTTCTTCTCTCACCTCTCCCCTCTCATTAAAGTTGCAGACTTTCTTTCTTCTCTCATCTTCAAACAACCCTACAAACAAACATCATCCTCCTGCTCCGATCTCAACCCACCACCACATTGCAACCACCGTCCTCCGATCTCTGTCTCTCTGCTTGTACGAGGTCTTGATGACACCCCAATGCCACCGCCGCCTGGGTGTTCTTTACTAAATTGGTAAGAATTTAAGCCTTTGATTCCCCCTGTTGTGTTCAAATCGGAGATGTCTACGATGAAGGTCTCTGTTTTTGTTGTTTGAATCTTTGTTTTGAGTGGTGGGTAGAAGTGGTTCCGGTGATTGGGTGGTGGGTAGAGGTGGTGGCGGTTTTGGAGGTGGCCCGACGGTGTTAGCGGCAGTGGTGTTGGAGGTGGTGGCTGTGTGACTGGTTTGGTCGGCGGCGGTTGAATCTGGGTTTTGAATGTTTGATCTGTGGGTTTTGAATGTTTGATCTGTGGGTTTTGAATGTTTGAATCAGTTGAATCTGGGTTTTGAATGTTTGATTTGTGGGTTTTGATCTGTTGAATCTTGGCCTGTGTTCTTGATCTGTTGTTTTTTTTGGTATGTGTTCTTGATTTTTCTGGGTTTTGAATGTTTGAATCGGTTGAAGCTTGGCCTGTGTTCTTGATATGTGTTCTTGATCTGTGGGTTTTGAATGTTTGATCTGTGAGTTTTGAATGTTTGATTTGTGGGTTTTGATCTGTGGGTTTTGAATGTTTGAATCGGTTGAATCTGGTGCCTTTTTTGAATCGGCGGTGATGATGCAAAAAAAAAAAAAAAAAAACGGACGATGGCGCGGCAAGGATGATGGAGGGTAGGTTTTTTAACCCGCAACCCCACTTTTGCATCCTCTGATTATCGGAAAATCTGAGCCAAAACTTCGGGTTTTTTTTTCCAGAATCCACTCGTTCTTTTTTATTTTTGTTTGTTGGGTTTTTATATTTTTTTTTGAGGCGTCGATGATGATAGCAAACTATCTGAGACCTACCGAGTAACGATTTTCTGGGTGCGTTCGTTTTTGTGTAAAAAAAATTTTGTCCACCCAGACAGTTAAACCGTAAACTTTTTAACGTAAAACGTAATAAGTTTTACGTGAAACGTAAAACGTAAAAAGTTTTACGTGAAAAGTAAAAAGTTTTACGTGAAACGTAAAACTTAAAAAGTTTAACGTAAAAACGTAAAAAGTTTTACGTAAAACGTTAAAAGGTTTACGCAACACGTAAAAAGTTTTACGTTAGTCGTAAAACGTAAAAAGTGTTACGTAAAACGTAAAAAATGTTACGTAAAACGTGAAAAAATCGGCGCGTTAAAAAACGTAGAAAAAACGACGCTTGGAAAAACGGCGCGTAAAAAGCGTGTAAAAAACGGCGCGTTAAAAAACGTAAATCGTAAAAGGTTTTACGTAAAACGTAAAAAGCTTTAATGTAAAACCTAAAAAGTTTTAACGTAAAACGTAAAAAGTAAAAAGTTTTACGTAAAAACGTAAAACGTAAAACGTAAAAAGTAAAAAGTAAAAAGTTTTAACGTAAAACGTAAAACGTAAAAAGTAAAAAGTTTTAACGTAAAAAGTAAAAAGTTTTAACGTAAAACGTAAAACTTAAAATGTAAAAAGTCTAAAAAGGTTAACGTAAAACTTAAACGTAAAAAGTGTAAAAACGGCGTGTAAAACCGGGAATAAAAAACCGCACGTAAAAACCCGGTCGCAAAAAACGGCGTGAAAAAACGGGGCGTAGAAAAACGGCGCGTAAAACGGGCCGTATAAACGGCGCGTAAAACGGGCCGTATAAACGGCGCGTAAAAACGGGACGCTAAAACGGCGCGTTAAAACGGGACGTAAAAAATGGGGCGCAAAAACGGCTTGTAAAAAACGTGACGTAAAAAACGGCGTGGCAAAATAACGGCGCCTAAAACCGGGCCTAAAAACGGCACTTAAAAACCACGGTCGGAAAATCGGCGTGAAAAAACGGAGCGTAAAACGGGTCATAAAAAAATGCGCGTTTAAAACGGGTGGTAAAAAAACGCGCATAAAATTTTTTTATATAAAAAATCTGATTTCAAAATATTTGTTTAATAAAGAAATCTGATTTTAGAAAAAACTAATTAATGTAATAGGACAAAATTGTAATAAAAAACAATAAACTTAATAAGACAAAAAAAACAAAATTACTTAAATACCCTTTTGGATTATAATATTAAAGACATAATAAGACAAAAACCATTTAATATTAATTTTTGTTACTTTTAATCTCATCCATCCATCAAGTTGATCTAAGGGCTAATAAGTGGTTCTCATGGTTCTCATAACTAGAGGTGGTTTTCATTTAGCGGTCCCCTATATATATATATATATATTTCTGAAACTAGCAACCACCTATCACCACCATCCTCCACCTCCACCACCACAACCATCCTCATCACTTTATAACTTGAATTATTCTAGTCAAAATTAAATTGTTTAAATCTGTATCATGAACCATCATCTCCAAATCAACTCACCAACCAAAAACCCCAAAACTAGTGATCCTTAAACTCCAAAAAATGAAAATGAATCATCACTATAAATACAATCGGTAATTCCAACATCTTAAAATGAATCATCATCGGCACAAATTATTCAAGCCCAAATTCACAAAAGATTTTTTACCTTCAATCCCCATCATCGGTCACCATCCACAAGCCACCAGGACTCCGGCCGCCACCACCTGCAACCGCCCCTAAAACCACCTCCACCACCAAAGATTTTTTACCTTCAATCCCCATCATCGGTCACCATCCACAAGCCACCAGCACTCCGGCCGCCACCACCTGCAACCGCCCCTAAAACCACCTCCACCACCAAAGATTTTTTACCTTCAATCCCCATCATCGGTCACCATCCACAAGCCACCAGCACTCCGGCCGCCACCACCTGCAACCGCCCCTAAAACCACCTCCACCACCGCAAACGCACCTTCACCACAACCCAACTTCAGCATCCACATACCACAACCCACCATCACATCCATCTTCACCATCCAAAACCCGCCACCGTACACCTCCCACTACCGCCACCCATCATCACCATCGCACCCACCACCGCTAAACCCACCATCACCGTCACACCCCACCACAATCCACCACCGTACAGAGATTTTTAGAGAGAGAGAGAGAGAGAGTGAGTGCAGTAGTTTTTTAGAGAGAGAGAGAGTGAGTGCGAGAGCTTGTGTTAGAGAGAGAGAGAGAGAAGAAAAGTTAAGAGAGAGAGAGAGAGTGTGCAGAAGTTAAGAGAGAGAGAGAGAGTAAGTTAGTATCTTTTCTAATTTTACAAAATAGTCCCAATCTATATAATACTTACACAATAGTCCTTGAATGGTGAAATTACAATAGTACCCTCATGTGCCTTGCACATGATTAGATTTAACCAAAAAATCTAACTGGGTTTGGCCTAAAGGACAAAACTTGCAAGATTTGGCAACATAAAGGACACCGCCTGTCAATTTTTGCGCTAAAGGACAGCGCTTGAAATTTGATGTAAACATAAAGGACAAAACTTGTAATTTACTCTAAATATAATGATTAATGAATATCAAACAAGACCCATTCACGTTAACAACATGACTGCGGGGCTGTTTGTTTACATCTGAATGGCTCCATTAAGAGGCAAACCTCTGAATCGGTCAGACCTTAGGTGTTTGGTTTATCAAATAATCAGCTCTCAATGAAACCATTCAGATCTGAATGGTTCAACACTTTTTTAGATCTGAATGAACTATTGACAAGCCTACCCTTCGTCCTAATAATCAAAACATCTTCTTCCACAGCTACCCATTCCTCTCCTCTCCTTTCTCTCATCCTAACACTGCAATTCCTCCACAGCCTTCACCTCTGTCGCCGCCCCTCCTCCACCGTCTCTCCTCCACAGCGCCGCCACTCACCTCAGCCTTCACCTCCGTCGCCGCCCTCATCCTCCCCCCTTCAACATCGACGCCTCCATCTTCACTGCTTCCTCCATCCACCGGCTTCCTCCCTGCACCGGCCTCCTCCACCACGTCGGCCTTCTACCTCGTCTCTCCTCCGCAGCCGCTGTTCTCGTCATCTCTCCTCCACAGGTACATGATGTTTATATAAAATAGGTTGAGGTTATGTTGTGAGCCCTAATTTTTCATTGTTTTTAGAATTTTGAGGTGTCATTGGAATGTGCAAATTGGTGATACTGGAATGTAACCATGTTAAATTTGAGTTGTTATTTTCATTTTTTAACAGTATCGATTCAAGCCCTAGTATGTATAATGTGCAATTTTTTTATATATATTTTGTATATATGTATGATTAGAAACAGATTATTAATTGTTTGGTAATATTGATTTTATTGCAATTGTTTATTATTTATGATGTTGTGAAACCGTGAAGTTTGATGTGCGGGTTTTTATATATACGTATGATTAGATATATAAGTAGTTCAGAGAGGTAAAAATGTCATTTTACATAGTCATTCAGAGGTGCAATCAAACAACACTTTACTGGTTCAGCACTTACTGGTTCAGAGTCTCTTAGCCATTCAGACCTCTTATTCGTTCAGCAGTTATTGGTTTAGATGTTGCCAAACAGCCCCTGACTCGATAACATGGGTTTAGTGCCCAGAATGGACTCCTAAACATGGAACCAAACGTGGGCTTAATGCCTATCATTCAATAAACAAGTAAATATTAGATCCAATAGAAACAAACCCGTCTCTTAGTACATCATTAGATAACTCATGAGCTCCTTGTCAGATTGAATATTTTTCATATATTCTGGCATAAGGCAAACTTCTACGTCCATGCTACCGCCACCCTCTCGCCCTGGATGCATTGTTATCTTCCCATCGCATTTGTTGGTGCACCCACTTCTAACCGCAACTGCTTTACCCAATCCAAATTCACACCCGTACATGTCAAATCTTGGTGAGCTCGCAACTCGCACAAGGTTTGGACCATTTAGTTGATTCAGTTTATATATCACTGGACTTTTTATCCATGACTCAACCTCTTCTTTGATTGCTTTATCATCGTGGTTCATCACGGTTTCGTGTAGCCTGAAAGCCGCCCAACCGAGACCATGAGCCAACAAATCCCCCACAGTTGCTTTACCTCCCACGATGTGAACTGGGTTACCAAAATAATCATCTGACAAAGGTGGGTTTAGCCTAGGTCGTGCAGAAAACATAAACGAACAAGTGACTTCATAATCATGTGGTAGACATCGCGCACGGGTGATGCACCTCCATAAAAGCGCGATCACGGCTTGTAAACTTGAAATCTTATGTGTATTGCATTCAGAATTTGCTGTTGCTTTGAGTTTAGAGATGGCTATTGACGAGAAACAGAAGAACCGCTCTTTAAAGGTTTGAATTTCTACTCGTTCAACAAACTGATCTTGATGGTTGTAGGGGAGATTGATTATAGGATCATATCCATCCAGCACCCATCGCTTGAATACCGGAGGACGAGAAACTGAAAATCCTCTGGATTTGAATATTTCACTCCAAGCAGCCATGAAATGCCATAAAGAGGTCCCGTCGGACACCATGTGGTTGATAGAGCAACCGATGAATATTCCATCCACAAGTTCGGTCACCTGTTGCATTAGACATATTGTAACTAGTCATAGTAGAGGGTAGATTATGTAAATATCAACATTGTATTAGTCTGCGAGGTATGGTTAGAGCCCCCTAGGGGCTCCGTGACACATCATCGCCACGTAGGACAAGGGGTTCCATTACCTTTTACGAATAAAGCCCACGGTATGGGTTAAAGTCCCCCAATAGCGCCCCCTATTTATTTTTTGTTGAGTTAACTGCCATTTTCGTCCCTGTGGTTTGGTCACTTTGGCCATTTCAGTCCATTTTTCAAAAATGCGCCATTTTCGTCCCCCACGTTCTAGAAAGGTGCCATTTCAGTCCAAAAATCATAACCCAGTTAAGTCAGTTTGTAAATAAGGACTGATTGTGTAAATTTGTAACATAAAGGACTGATTGTGTAAATTTGAAAAATGGACTGAAATGGCAGTTAACACCACCACCACTAGCCCTGCCACCACCACCACTCCGCTGCCACCACCACCACCACCACCGCCACCACAGCCACCACCGCCACCACAGCCACTGCCACCACCACCACCACAACCGCCGCTGGAACCATTGCCACCACCACCGCCACCACAGCCACCACCGCCACCACAGCCACCACCGCCACCACAGAAATGAGCGAGTTGCAGAAATGAGCAGGGTTACGGGGACGTCTTCGTCTTCTCCGGTCGTCTTCTCCGATGAACTCCGAACTCCGGATGTTTGTCAGCGGCTTATTGGCAGCAGTTGGTTGCAATGTCATTTACCACAAGCTAATAACATTTACCACAAGCTTGCCAAAAATTAAAATTTAACTAGATACTTAAATGAAGATACCAGATACTGAAATATAAAATTATCTACCAACAAGAATACAATGTCATTTGCGTCATTACAGAATATACATAGGAACAGAGTTTATTACCACTTGGTTGCAATAAACCTTCCAACTATCTTCATTAAACCCAAAATTGAAATAGTCTGTTATATCGGCTCCAGGATGCCTCCAAGGCTTCTGCTCAAATACATCAATGTTCACATCTAGTATGTTCCTGTCAAGTACACATAAATCCAAACAATTCGACAAGAAACCACTTAGCAAATGCACAATTCCTATAATGCACAACTGGCCCCTATTATGGCAGCTCATACTATCCAATTATCCATCATTAATAACACAATAATCCTGCATATGTGACCAAACTCTGTGCGCTTAAACTTTAACACTTACCTAGCCCTGGGAAGTGAGAATCTTTGTGCAGTTTGAGCTCCCATTGACCTTGACCCCAACTGCTGCCAATAAGCCGCTGACAAACATCCGGAGTTCGGAGTTCATCGGAGAAGACGACCGGAGAAGACGAAGACGTCCCCGTAACCCTGCTCATTTCTGCAACTCGCTCATTTCTGTGGTGGCGGTGGTGGCTGTGGTGGCGGTGGTGGCTGTGGTGGCGGTGGTGGCGGTGGTGGTGGCAGTGGTTCCGGCGGCGGTGGTGGTGGTGGTGGTGGCGGTGGTGGCTGTGGTGGCGGTGGTGGCGGTGGTGGTGGCAGCGGAGTGGTGGTGGTGGCAGGGCTAGTGGTGGTGGTGTTAACTGCCATTTCAGTCCATTTTTCAAATTTACACAATCAGTCCTTTATGTTACAAATTTACACAATCAGTCCTTATTTACAAACTGACTTAACTGGGTTATGATTTTTGGACTGAAATGGCACCTTTCTAGAACGTGGGGGACGAAAATGGCGCATTTTTGAAAAATGGACTGAAATGGCCAAAGTGACCAAACCACAGGGACGAAAACGGCAGTTAACTCTTTTTTGTTTAAAGGTTCAAAATTGAAGTGGGGACCACAATTCCATCTGCTATTGCTCGCTATTGTAATCGCTGGGCATCAGTAGTGCCCCTGGTATGGAGGGGCGCTTTTGATGATTTTTTTGCTGAGGGGGAAGGCGGTTGGCGCACCATACCGTGCAACCTTAATATCAATCACAATTACCAAACATTCCTTTTGTACCTGAATGGATAACAACGGCAGCGTGTGACCGTCATAGCAAATGGCGTTACTAAGATCAAAAAACGAATGAACAAGTAAAGGTACGTCAGGTGGGTCAAGTACGTCGGATACTGTGGCCCCTGCCTTAGCATAAATAAACTTGGCGCCAGGGGAGTTTTCCGGATCCAAGTAGATGACATATGAAGGTGGGTTCTCTTGTTTTCGAGTGGCGAAACGGGCAGCGAGAGGGTAGAAATGAGTGAGGGTGGCGGAGAGAGAGTGTCGGAGGTGATCCAAGAAAGTAGTTATTGAGATACAATCCAGTGAAGGCGGTTTTCTGAAAAGGAGACCTCTTTGGCCGTATCTAACGTTGAGCCAGCCCAACTCAAAAGGTGTGAAATGGATAGGTTGCTTTGCCTCAGGTGAGAGCTCGTCTAGTGATTTGATGTAGCATTCTGAAATGAGTTTGACTAGTGTAGAACTCATCGCTAGATCTTCCTAAAACAAATGATTAATGGTAACAACAACTTCCTGGTACTCAATTAAGAAGAAAGATTTTTTAAAGTATCAAATATGTGGAAGCAATTAAAGACATGGCATTTTTATGGGTGTCGATTAGATCGAGATTCATATCCTTGACATGGTCGACTTGGAATTCTTTTGATGTAGTTTTGGTTTAATTTTCTTTTGTTTGTTTGGTTGTATGGTTTGGCCTGTTTAGCTTCTTGCTAGCAGATTTTTATAACAAAGTTCCTTCTTTGCGGGTAAAAAATAAATAATAAATAAGAAGAAAAGTCAAACAATAAAGACATCAAAACCATGTGGTGAATTGAGCCCACCAAAGAAAACCGCATTGTTTTTTTCTAGTTATTATCGTGATTCAAACTTCTAAAACAAACAAGTTGTTATATATTAGTAACAAACTAGTAATACGAACCACGGGCGATGCACACCAGGCCGTGCAAAAATCGAAAATATTATTCCAAACGTTATGTTATGCGTTAATCATATGAAAACACATATTTCAACAGGGGAAGGATCCACTAAAAAGTGGATTTTGCCTAAGTAGCCTAAGAAGGATTGTGATGATGACATGTGGTACTCCTAATAAGTAGGAATGAATGGCATTTTTGTCCTCATAAATAGGAGTGAAAATGACATGTGGCACCCATTTTGTTTTTAAAAAATATAAACAAAAAAAATCTAGTACAAAAAAATCTAGCACAAAAAATCTAGCACAAAAAATGTAGTACAAAAAATATAGCACAAAAAAATCTAGTACAAATAAATATAGCACGAAAAAATTTAGCAAAAAAATGTAGTACAAAAAAATCTAGCACAAAAAAATTGAGGAAAAAAAATTTAAGACAAAAATTCAACACAAAAAATTTAGCACAAAAATATAGTACAAAAATTCAGCACAAAAAATGTTATATAACATAGAAATACAACACATTTAAGTGGGTTTTTTTAGTCTTCATATTTTATATAGCAATATGGTACTCAAATTAAAGATAAAAAGACGCTCGATTTTACGGTGAAATTTTTATGAAAAAATAATGTCGTATAAAAAAGTTATGAACGTTTAAAAAATGAGAGTGAAATATGCATGTGACTTGCATGTGGAGAGAGAAAATTCATAAATAGGATTTTCCCAAGATACCCTTGCACTCCTCCTTTCTCCTACCCTTTCATCTTAACCATTGATTTGAAAAATGAATGGTTAAGATTCCTTCTTAGGCTACTTAGTCAAAATCCACTTTTTAGTGGATCCTTCCCCTATTTCAACATACTCGGTTCAACCTACTGCAACTTATATAAGTATTGCAGTTGAACCAAAATGTAAAATAAATAGAATTTATACCGTACAGTTATAACGTAACGTACCAAAAAGCATAAAGCGTGAATAGAAATCACAAAAGGAAAAAAGAAAACACATTCACATATGTAGTTGGGTTTCACTTGAAAAACTTGAACGAATCCAAACCGAAAAACCAAAACTTATTAGCGTTACTATACTAGAAAACAATTTATATCCAACAAGTTTTGACCCAAGTCCTTGTTCACCCGGTACCTAACCCACCACTAAGGAGTTTTACCAGCGATCAAAATCATGGATCAATCCACCACTGAATTTATGAGGTTTCATGCACTAATGATGCGGAATAAGCAAGTATACACTGGTAAAGCTGGACTTGAGAATCCATATGCATTCTCATCAACCTTCATATAACATTTAAAACTCAATAACATATTAAACATGATATCAAAACACAGATCCTCATGTTTTATCATGAATAGCAAACTTAGATAAAAACAACCAGAAACTATGGAAACAGGTGCTGTTTTAGGTTCATGAATATACTAGACCTGAGCTCACAGACTCAGTTCTGTTCACATTTCACAAACCACAGCTAGCCCGGGCTCGGATTTGAAACTGAGCTGGGAAATTGAGCTCAAGCTTGGCTCAGTTTTAAAACCGAGATGGCTCGGTTTGTCTTGATGTGGCTCAGCAATTCCTCAGGCAATTTGTTAAGCCTAGAATTTCTAAAGACTCCAACTGGCCAATGCCCTCAGGAAATTCCTCTATGCCACAACCTGAAAGGTCAAGAACTCTTAAATGTTGTAAACTACAAATGCTTTCTGGAAGACTTTTGAGTTTTCTGCACCCATTGAATGACAGATCAACAAGCTTATGAAGATTTCCAATTGATGAAGGTAGGTTTTCTATATCATTGTCACCAAAATCAAGCTTTTGCAAATTACTATTGGGGTGGCACAGGATTATGTCCTGGAATACCTTAAGATGTAAGCCACCTACACTAAGATTCTCAAGTGATTCCAATTCCTTGATAAACGAAACAGATTTCAACCTCTCACACCGATAGAGGCTTAGGTACGTAAGCCTTTTTAAACATCCAACTGGCACATGAAGTTCTACCAAATCAAAACAACATGTAAGATCTAGCGTCACAAGATTTGGAGTCAACTCAAGGTCAAGGGTTCTCAACTTTGAGGAGCGCAATGTAATGGATTTGAGCTTCTTAAGAACCTGATGTCACACCAAAAAGAAGGTAGTATACTGATTAATAACTGGTCAATAGATAAATCAAAATTATTAATCAATCATCCTACCTTTCCGCCCACCCAAAGTTGTTTGATTCTGCTGTCACACATGTGAAGCTCAACAAGATTATTTGCTTGAAAGGTTTCGGGTAAACACCAATGAGGGTAGTAGTGCCATTTCAAGTACTGTAATGAATTTGGGAAGTACTGACCAACTTCATCAATCTTCACAAGGTCATCACGATCCTTGTCCTCATGTCTATGAACTACAATAAGGCATCTAAGTTTCTTCATGTTTCCAAGACCTTCCAAAACAATATCAGGGGTGAGCTTTAGACGTATACACCTTGTCGCTTCAGAACCCTGTAATTCAAGAATAGTTCATATCATATGTAAAGAAAATTGTGTTTGTCTCATCTCGATGTTACCAGTAAACCTGATTATTACCAAGTCATTATCCAATACATCTTCAATTTCTTCCTGAATCCATAATCTGCTATTTTTTTTGGGCTCATCTGGGTGCAAACAACGTACAATATTTTTTTCCCATTTCTTCAATATGGTCATGCATGCTCAAGTAACGATCATCATTAAAAGTTGGTAGAATTCTCTGAAAAGTTATAAGAGATCTCTGCTCAAGAACTCTTAATCCAATTCTAGCCTGAAATCCACAACTTTCAGGGATACTTATTGCTTCCATTTCCTCATACCCCTTCAATATATTAGATTATAAACTTAATTATATTTACTTATTATGTATCGTTAGGATAGTTATAATTACATTACAGATGTGTATATTCGAATAAGTGAAGGGGCATGATGGTTGAGACATACCGGTTTAAGACGGTAGTTATTCCCGCCAAGAGTAACTGACCGAAGTAACTGCCCCCCTTCGTATGTATATAACAACATTTGCTGGTAATATTTCCGGCACTAAGATTCTATAATATCCATTCATGTTTCTTTGTTCTCTGTACAAAACAGACACACGAATACGAGTACAACGACGATTATGATGATGGCTTCCGCTAACACGTGGTATCAGAGCGCATGGTTAGAAAACGAAGAATCAGGATCAGAATTACATGATCCTGGGAAGATACGGATGATGAAGATGAAAAACAAACACGGGAAGAGGCGAGAAACAAATAGCGGTTCAGATCATATAAGTCCGCGATTACGCGCGATTGCAATCATGAAACAAGAGATTGCAATAATGGAATTGCAATACGAAATTGCATTACTGGAATATGAATCGGGACATCACGAAGATAACGGAGATGCAGGCGAAGTAATAACACGGAAAGAAGATAATTCAATATTACAAGAAATTGAATTCGAGAAACGGGATAAAGAAGAAGACAATCCTGAAAGAGATGAGATGGCCTGTGAAGAAGTGCTGAATAACAAAGATAAGATACAACAAGAGGAGGAAGGTTATTACTTTAGAAAAGACGAAGGTCACAACCGGAACCGATCACCGGAAATGGTGACGGAAATAGTCGACAGAAATCATGATATTTTATTATTCAAGAATGATATGAGGAGACAGAAACACATGATTAAGAATGAATCATGGATTGAAAAGAAGAAATCAATAATATTTGTGTCGGATGATTATACGGGGAATCGAGAAAGAAAGAAAAGAACATTACATTTAGTGACACAAATTAGCGACGAAGAAAGGATAGTTGTAGCGACAGAAAAAAGAATGTTAGCGACAAAAAGGAAATTACAATTGACATCAGTTGTTAAAACGAAGAAAAGAAGGATGCAGGAATAGCGGGAACAAAAAAGAAATAAAGAATTTCCATGTTTAGCAACGACAATCTGTGACAAAAGAAGAAAGATAGTGACAGATGACGGATTAGCGACAGAACAATTGTTAACGACAAAATGGGAAACGAGCAACAATATTACCGTACTCGGCATCACAAAACAATTCATGGTAGATTCATGGACGCATTATGATAAATTCAAAGAGAAGGCATGTTATCATCGTCGCAGAGAGACGGTGAAGAACGAAGATGTTTCAAGACAAAGCCGGAGTCAAGGTGACAAACAAGAAGTTGTTGCAGGTCGAATGGAGAGAAACTCAAGTGGTGGCTGCGTTACCGAACAAGAAGGGATGGAAAAGCTGCAGAAAAAAAGGGGAGGTTTGATTTCAAGCAGGTGGAAAAAGCGGTGGATAAATCAAACCGGAGCGTCCTAATGCATTCTCGAAATATAATCAAGTTTAGGGGAGTGTATTAGATTATAAACTTAATTATATTTACTTATTATGTATCGTTAGGATAGTTATAATTACATTACAGATGTGTATATTCGAATAAGTGAAGGGGCATGATGGTTGAGACATACCGGTTTAAGACGGTAGTTATTCCCGCCAAGAATAACTGACCGAAGTAACTGCCCCCCTTCGTATGTATATAACAACATTTGCTGGTAATATTTCCGGCACTAAGATTCTATAATATCCATTCATGCTTCTTTGTTCTCTGTACAAAACACACACACGAATACGAGTACAACAACGATTATGATGATGGCTTCCGCTAACACAATATGCATGCAACATCTAGGAATATTTCCTTGTAATCATACTCCAGACTTTCATAGCTTAATTTCAATTTTTCAAGAGTCTCTTTCAATGGAATTCTTTTGAGTCTTGCTAATGCATCTATCCATTCATGCTTGTCTTTACCACACAAAAATGAACCCAAAACTTTGTTTGTTAAAGGTAGGCCAGCAGCATACTGTACAACTTGTAGTGATTCCTTTTTATACTCTTGAATTGGAAGATCTTTCCCAAATGTGTGCTTACAAAAGAGGCTAATTGCTTCCTCATCTGATAATAGGGTGACATCACAAATTGATTTCACTCTATGTGCTATCAAGACTTGCTCATCTCTTGTTGTAATGATAATTCTACTTACAGGCTTGAACCAATTAAGATCACCAGCTAATGCCTCAAGTTGCTCTTGATGATCCACATCATCTAAAACCAAAAGGACTTTTCTACCACGCATCTTTGTTTTCAACATGTTTGTCCCATCATGGACACTACCTGTTATGGGCCATTTTCTGAGTATGCATGCTGACTAATATCCTGCTTTTTATTGTTTATCTATGATCAGGATACTGGACGGGGACATTGCTAACATCCTGGGTGATATCCTGAGGTATATCGAATTAATCACGTGCAGGTTAAAGACTGGGACTTGCCAACGGTCAAGTGGACTCCATCTCCTCAAGACTCGGGCGTATTTGTTAAAGGAGAGACGTTGAGCCCGAAAGACCAGGTCTCCAACGTTCAACTAAGGAATATTCGTTGGATCCCGGTTATGTAGGATAGTTAGTTACATTTGTTTTACTATAAATAGATGGGGGCGGATCAGATTAAGGCACTCAATTTACACGTTTTCAAACACTTTCTCTCTAGCTCATCGCAAACACTACACACAACACTTGTATTCGAATTACATTGTAACACATAGTTGATCCGCACCACATCCTGCACTGTATCCTGATATTTGAAGCAATAGAAGAACAAGGCAGCTGCGATTGTCAGCTCCCGAGGTTTTATGCCGGCGATCTAGATTGATCAAGGGCTTTCCTCGTACATCACGTGTCCACCTTTACTTTTTTGCTCATTGTTTGATCATAGATACAGCTCTATATCCTGAGCCGTATCCTGAAACTGTTTTCATATCTAATTTGGTTAACACATTTTTCACACATATTTCTAGCACACTACCTCACTTAACTAATTTGATCACTTAATTGCTTCGGTAATTTTTGACCAAAACAATTTGGCGCCCACCGTGGGGCAAGTGGTGCTACTTTTACTAAAAATCTTTGTGAAATCGTTAATCGGTTTTCTATTTTCAAAACTTTTCGCCACATTGTTTACAATGGCCTCAAGATCAAACATGAGCTCCTCTACTATGTCTACTGCAACCTCTGCTACTACCGGTTCGGTGCTTCCACCACCTCCTCCAAGGATGCCATTTTCTTCACAATCTCAAGATGTTATCCCTACTCGGAGTGTTCAGGGATCTGCTCCCGTTTTAGACTCTAATGATGAAATTCTGACTTTATTTGGAAGTGTGCAGGAACAAATGAGGCAGCAACAGGAGACTAACCAAATGCTGTTAAGAGAAATACAACTCTTAAAAGCTAGCTCGAGCAGACCTGCTGAAGAAACTGTCACTCCTATACAGCCCAGAGCTTTGAACTTCAGTTCCGCAGTTTACACTGAGGTTAACAGGGGGAATATCGTCCCAAACCATTCTCAGAATCATACCCCTGAGATACCCTCTTCGGTCAGGATGTCGACTATGAGGAGTTCAGGATATGCTTCAGGATATGGCCAAAATCCTCAGACCGGTAATGTGTCAAATAATAACATTCTTGCTACTAACAACAATGGCTCTTTGCAGGATGCAGGTATGACGTCAACATTTACCCGGGAGCTCCAAAAATTGAAGGACATGATATCCAGTGTACCTGGAGTGGTCCAGCCAATTCCGGAAGTATCCCAAGACAGTCACAGGATATCTCGCTTTGCATATCCTATCTGTGATGCTGAAATACCAAAAAGATTCCAGACTCCCAACATGAAACTGTATGACGGGACTACGGATCCTGAGGAGCATATTGCCCAGTATAGGGAACGGATGGAAATCAACCCTATCCCTCCAGATCTCAAGGAAGCATGCTTATGCAAGGGATTTGGTTCTACCCTGACAGGATCAGCCTTAAAATGGCTGTTAAACGTCCCTCCTCACTCAATTACTTCGTTTGCTCATTTGGTTAATTTATTTAACAGTCAATTTTCTTGTAGTCGGAGTTTTGAGAAACTAACCAGTGATCTTTACAGGATAACTCAAGGGCCTCAGGAATCCTTGAGGGATTATGTGAACAAATTCAGTCGAGAATCCTTGGATATCCCACATCTTGATGTTGCAACAGCTGTGCAAGCTTTTAAGATGGGGTTACAAAAGGATTCTCAGTTTTATCAGGATCTTGTAATGAATCCCTGCAGGAATCTGGACGAAGCTTGTAACAGGGCTTTGAGATATATCCGTTTGGAAGATGACAAGAAGATGCAGGAGAGGATGAATTCTACCTCAACCTATGAATCAACTAACAGGAAATCAGAAACCTCATATAAGCCATATCGCTCCAAGCTATATGGCAGAAATGATAACAAGAAAGTGAATGCTGTTGAAGACGAGGATCCTGAAGAATATCCTGACTTATCTGAATACTGCTTTTCTGTTAATATACCTGAGTTAATGTATGCTATGCAGGGTTTAGGGGACAAAGCTAGGTGGCCCCGAAAGAACCAGCGGAAAGCTGATTGGAAGGATAAATCCAAATGGTGTGCCTTCCACGAAGACTTCGGACATATGACCGAGGATTGCATTGCTTTAAGGAAAGAAATAAGTTACCTGTTAAGCAAAGGGTATCTGAAGGACTTGCTGGGAAAAAAGAAGAATAAAGGTCAGGATCCCGAGAAGGATCCTGAACGAGCAACATCATCCCCAGCAGATGCCAAGATAATTAACTTTATTTCAGGAGGATCCGATATTTGTGGAACTTTGTATTCGGCGGCCAAGAGACATGCAAACGAAGCTAAGAGTGAGAGGGGAGACAGACCAGTCAGAATGAGTACCCTCACAACTGATAAAGTGATCACTTTCGATAGTGATGACAGGGATACTGTTCAGGATCCTCACCATGATGCTTTGGTAATAACATTATATGTGGCTAACCATTTTGTACGCAGGATACTGGTAGACAACGGTAGTTCTGTCAATATAATTCAGCTGGAAACATTGAAGAGGATGAATGTATCTCCGATGGACATTACTTCGAAGTCCACTGTGCTCGTTGGTTTCAGTGGAGAAGCTAGGAATACCGTAGGGGAGATAAAGTTACCAGTATATGTTGAAGGGGTCAACTCGATACAACGCTTCTGCGTGATGGACTCCTTATCCTGCTATAACATCATACTAGGAAGACCATGGATTCACGATATGAAGGCTGTGTCATCAACATATCACCAATGCATCAAGATCCCTACCCCTTGGGGAGTTGTCATGGTTGAAAGTGATCAGCAGGAAGCGAAAGAATGCTACTCATCCTCAATGAAATCCTCAACTAAGACTAGTACAGCATAGCAATTAAAGATGCGGGCCCAGGATATCGTGGAGGATTCGGAGCAGGATGTGAAGAAAATTATCCTGGATCAGGATAATCCTGATATCTCGGTGCTCGTGGGAACCAATATCCCTCAGGATATTGAAGAGCAGTTAACTAACTTTTTGAAATGCAGGATGTCAACGTTTGCATGGAAGCATGAGGATATGACAGGCATATCCAAAGACGTTATCACTCACAAGCTTAGAATTGACAAATCATTCAAGCCTGTTCAGCAAAAAAGAAGAAAATTTTCTCCTGAGCGGAATAAGATTATCCAAGAGGAAGTTGAAAGATTGTTGAAGTCCAGGATGATCAGAGAAGTCAAGTTTCCAAGATGGCTAGCAAACGTAGTTGTGGTACAGAAGAAAAACGGGAAATGGAGAGTCTGTGTAGACTACACGGACTTGAACAAGGCTTGTCCTAAAGGTCCATTTCCTCTCCCTCATATCGATGCAATGGTGGATGCTACTGCTGGACATGAAATGTTAACGTTCATGGACGCATCCTCAGGATTTCAGCAGATTCAAATGGAGCCTTCGGACCAGGAGGATACTGCTTTCATGACACCAACAGGTATATATTGCTATACTGCTATGCCTTTCGGTTTGAAAAATGCAGGTGCAACATACCAGAGATTAGTAAACATGATGTTCAAAGATAAGCTGGGGGACACCATGGAGGTATATATTGACGATATGGTGGTGAAATCTAAAAAGGCCGAGGATCACCTCCAGGATATCAAGGGAGCATTTGATATCCTGGATCAGTATAACATGAAGCTGAATCCTGCTAAGTGCCATTTCGGAGTGGGGGCAGGAAAGTTTCTTGGATATATGGTAACGAAAAGGGGGATAGAGGCAAGCCCGGAGCAGATTAAAGCTATCCTGGATATAAAATCACCCTCGAATATGAAGGACGTACAACGGTTAACAGGCCGAGTAGCAGCTTTGAATAGATTTATTTCAAGATCCTCGGAAAAATGCAAGGAATTCTATGATATCCTCAAGAAGAATAAGAGATTTGAATGGGGAGACAAGCATGAAGCAGCCTTGCAGGATTTGAAGTGATATCTCTCAACTGCACCTCTATTGATGAAGCCTGAAAATGGTGAACCACTATCCCTATACCTCGCTGTATCAGGGAATGCTGTAAGTGCCGTTCTTATAAAAGACCATGAAGGTCAGCAATATCCTGTTTATTATGTTAGTAAAAGTTTGTTAGATGCTGAAACTAGGTATTCTCATTTAGAAAAACTGATATTAGCTCTAGTCATGGCATCGACAAAGCTTAGACATTATTTTGAGACACATAGGATCCATGTTAAAACGAATTATCCTGTCAAAAGTATGCTTAGGAAACCAGAGATGTCAGGCAGGATGGCCAAGTGGTCAGTAAAGTTAAGTGCTTATGATTTAGTATATGAACCTAGAAATGCCATAAAGTCTCAGGCTTTAGCTGACTTTGTGGCTGATTTCAGTAGTGACATTCAGGACGAGGTAGACCTAGAAGTTCAACAGTTAGGAGAATCTTCAGGATCCTGGACATTATATACTGATGGTGCATCCAATATAAGAGGTGTAGGTTTAGGTATACTACTAAAATCGCCACAGGGGGGCATATTACCCCAGGCTATTAGGTGTGAATTTCCTGCTACTAATAACGAGGCAGAATATGAACCTTTAATTGCAGGATTAGAATTGGCTAAGAATATGAGTATCAAGAATTTGCAAGTATATGTTGACTCCTTGTTAATTACTAACCATTTTAATGGATCCTATGCAGTTAAGGGTGAGAAATTAATCGAATACCTCGATATTCTCAAAAAACTAGCCGGATATTTCGATGTTTTTACACTTGAACAGGTACCAAGGGAGGATAATGCTGAAGCAGATGCCTTAGCAAATCTGGGATCATCGATCAGGATACCAGAAGGAACCCAAATACCAATATTACATGTCTTGTATCCTGCAACGAATCCTCGGGATAAAGAAGTAGCGGGTATTCAGGATCCTGGAGCAGAGCATCCTGAAGAGGATCCTAAATCCTGGACGGCTCCAATCATGAGATATCTCAAAGAAGGACATATCCCCGGAAATGAAAATCCTAAGGAATTTAGGATGAAGGTATCACGATTCACTATTATAAATAATGTTTTATACAAGAAATCTCTTGCAGGACCGTATTTGAGGTGCTTGGAGGATCCTGAAGCCAAAGAAGTACTTCAGGATATACATGAAGGGGATTGTGGTAACCATACTGGGGGCAGGTCATTATTCTCAAAAGTATTAAGGACAGGATATTATTGGCCGACAATGAGAAAAGACGCCGCAGAATATGCTCGAAGATGTGATGCATGTCAAAGACATAGTAACATATTACATCAGCCTGCTGAACCGCTGTATCCTATTGTTTCCCCTTGGCCGTTTATGAAGTGGGGTATGGATATAGTGGGAAAGCTTCCAAAGGCTCCAGGAGGAAAGGTTTTCATGTTGGCAATGACGGATTATTTCTCCAAGTGGGTTGAAGCATAAGCATTTGTTCAAGTTAGAGATCAAGAAGTAGTATCCTAGATAAAGAGAAATATCCTGACCAGATTCGGAGTACCAGCCGAGATAATCTGTGACAATGGTTCTCAGTTTATAAGCAAGAGAACTACGGACTTTTGCTAGAGTTGGGGAATCAAAATGATAACATCTACTCCGGTACATCCTCAAGCGAATGGACAAGCAGAATCCTCAAACAAGATAATTGTCAATAACTTAAAGAAGAGACTTGGAACCAAAAAAGGAAGATGGGCAGAAGAATTACCCTTTGTTTTGTGGGCTGATAGGACAACGGTAAAGAATGCAACAGGCCAAACCCCATTTTCCTTGGTATTTGGAGCAGAAGCAATGATTCCAACGGAAATGGCAATACCTACTGCAAGATCTACCCTACGGGATCCTGAACAGAATCCTGAAGCCTTGTGTCAGGATTTGGATACTATAGATGAAAAGAGGGATGCAGCAAGGCTAAGGATGGCAGCATATCAACAAAGAATATCCAGAGCATATAACAAGAATATTAGGACCAGAAGATTTAAGGTTGGAGATTGGGTGTTAAGAAAGGCTTTTCAGAATACCACTAATCCTGCCGATGGCAAGCTAGCTCCAAAATGGGAAGGACCATATGAAGTTGAATCAGAAGCAGGGAAAGGAGCATATAGACTCAAGAATATGAAAGGGGATATGCTACCGAGATCTTGGAATGCTATACACCTTAAGCTTTATTTCAAGTGAGTTTAGAATATAATTTCTAACTCCAGATGGTATGAATTCTATCTTCTTTAAATATGTTTGGTTTAATTTATTCTTTGAAACCCAATACTAACTTAAGCATCGGAGGGGTGTTAGCCAAGCTAACACCCACCTTAGTGTAAGGATGTTTTGCAGTATATGCTTCGGTATATAGCTCCAGGATGCTCACTCAGGATACTTCAGAAGATTAGAGGATTGGCCCCCTCTCTCACGTACAAGGGATCCTGATCCCTTCACAGGTTTAAAGGTATTCACCTTTCTTCCGAATTGGGTTTAAACACTCCGCCTGGAGCGCAAGTTATTCAGGGATAGTTCAAGGTGGCGGGACCAGTCCATGTAAAAGTGGCTGACAATTTCTTTACTGTTGGCTATATCCTGAATCCTAAAGGTATATGAGGATTGATCACCCTCTCTCACGAAAGGGTATTTTCATACTCTCTAAGGTTTAAAGGTTTTCACCTTTCTAAGTCTTGGAGTTTATACACTCCCGCCTGTAGCGCACGAAAATTTGGGATTTTCCCCATGATACGAGGAATTTATTTCCAAAACATTTTTGGGTTTTACCCATGTGACATGAAAAATTGCCCATGCAATGGAAACTGATATCCAGAAGATTTCTAAGTATTTGAAGACATTGTACACAGGGGACATTCCCACTAAAGCAATAATGTAAAGCTCAAAGGATAAGGTTCAGAACTAATGCACTAAGTGTCTCAGACAGGTGACATCTTCATTGGAAGAGTTGCAAAGGGATTGAAGTTTGGTAATAGGTTTATACCCTATTCCTGGTATGATCTTTCCTTTGTAAACGTTGTTTAAGTTTTTGACAATACTATGTTTGGTAAAAGGTTAAATATCCTGATATATTCTCAAAATATGTTTTTAAATACTTTTCAGGATATTTGATTAAGATATTTGAAACTAATACTAGTTTGAAACTTTGATCATTTAAGTAAACAGGTTTTGGAAAGATGGATTGTTTTTCACTCTTTAAAGAACTTTCTACAAAGTTGAACGAGTGTTTGGAAGTCCTCTCCAATAAAAAGTTTTTATAATATATCGCTGAGCATATTGATCAGGATATTTTCATAAGATAACAATACAAAATTTTTGCAAAGTTAAAAGGTACATTAAGTAATGCAAGGCAATAACAAGTAAGTTAAGAGATAGTTATATTATTAACATGTCAAAAGTTATGCTTTTGGATTCACCTCAAACTGAGGCCCATCCACCAAAAGCACAATTAGTTTCTACCATACTTGTGTAACGGTTGGAGGATCTATCTCAAAACCGGACCTGTCCACCTACAACCATTACCACATTCAAAACAGGTTATACTAATCGATGACCAAGGGCTTCATCCTAAAACCTAGGACCCATCCACCTTTGGTCATCATATTGTTCTAATGCAGGAAATATAAATTGTTCGAAGACAAGAAAAGTAAATTGTTTACACAACCACAACCACGAAATTAAAAAGTATCCATCATCGCCCACTTCGCCGCTTAAGAAGCGACACCTTCTTGATCAACAGCCTCCTTCCCAGCATCTGCACCAGCATCGGCCTTAGGATTCTTCTCGGCATCACCATCATCAGCATTGGCCACTTCCTCTGCCGCCTTAGAAGGCTCTTCACCAGCATGCTTTGCAGGATGAGCAACGGGATGACCTCCGAGATCCTTTAGTTTCACTTCCCAAGCCTTTATGTTCCAGGAGGGGCATTCAAAACCCAAATCCCTGGCCTCATAAGCCATCCTTATCCTGGCTTGGAGAAGAGAGACGACCACAGATGCTTTGAGGCTATCCCGATATGAACTCATATTCTGCTGGTATTGGAGAAGGGCAGCATCTAGTTTGGCTTGGGCATCCTCGTTGGCTTTATGGAGGGTAGCTTGGTGTTCCTGGATCATTGCCTTGTATTTGTCTTCGTAATGCTGGGATTTGGCAGCCGCAATGGTTCCCTGATCAGCTATGGTGGCTTCAGCTTTCTCCAGCTTGATCTCCAACATCTTGTTAAGCCCGCAGGCGTCTTCATACAAGTGCATAAGACGTTCCAAGCCCTATCGACAAGGACACAGGTATTGATGTAAAAATAAGCAGGATAAAGACTAACATACTTGTGCACGATATCGAAAGGAAAATTTTACCTGTTTGAGGAATGAGGTGGCTTCGTTAAACCCATGATTCTCGAGAGAGAATGTCTCAGAAACAGCTGGAGAGTCCGTCTCCTTTCTCTTCCTAGAGCTAGATGCCCGGGTCCTGGATGCCGGAGGGGCTTTGGGAGCAGAAACAGTCCTTGAAGAGGTAGGCTTTGGTGTAACAGACGACTTTGGCTTGGATTCTTGTTTGATAGGTGCAAGGCTGGATTAGCAATCTAACTCGTCAAGTTGGAAACCTTCAAGGTTGACAACTGGTACTGCACAAGGGAAGATATTCTTAAACTCCTCATACTTTTGAAAAATAATTGATTTAAAATATATGTATAATTGCTGAGAATGTGCTTACCAGACATCTTTGAGCTTGATTTCTGGCTTGAATATGTGAGAGACAGGGAGAAAGTTCTTTCACTGGCAGGAAGTCGGTAGATTTCCTTGATCTTGGATTCGGATTCTGCACTGGGAGGCACTAAATCTCTGAAGTTCGCTGCATAAAAGCATCAGGATACAAGTCTGGGATATAGTTTGAAGATATAATTGGGGATATTCCTAAAACGCTAAATCCTACCCTTGGTTAACCATTTAACCGGCAGATCGAAACCCTTATCAATAGAGTCTCTTTTTACGAAAAAGAATTTTCGTCGCCATCGATCCTCGTTCTTGGTGGCCTTAAGAACCAAAGGGTTCTTGGAGGTAGAAAACAGAAGAAAACGGTGATCGCCATGGGATCTCAACCGGTATGCTATAGGGAGGTCTTCAATACACAGGTCAGGAAAATGACGAGACTTGATTTGATCCAGCACTATCAAAACTCGCCAGACCATTGGCATAGTCTGGGCATAGCTAAGGCCGGTGAGGTCAAAAAAGCGAGAGATAAAGGGTGGAAATGGATACCGGAGTCCAAGAGAAAAAGGGTAGGCGAAGAAACAAACCCACTCGTCAGATGATGCATCTGATCGGGCTTCCCGATCAAAAGGGCGAAAGACTGTTCCGGTGGGGAAGGCGCCGGAATCTTTAAGAGCAGCGATGTCGGCGTTGTTGAAGCAGCAGATTTCTTTTGCTGGATCACGGATGAAGTTTTGGCTTACGAGGGTTGAGGCCGGTCCGTCCGATCGAGATCTTGTTCGTGATGCCATGAAAGGTGTTGGGCAAACTAAAAGAAACTCAAGAAAGAAGGATAGAGGATGGAGAGAAAAGTGATTACCTGAAAATCGCTTGAAGAATGGTGATAGTAAGCAGAGATGATTCGGCTAATTATAGGCTGAATATAGGGGGCAAAGAGTAAATATTGCATTGAAAATAGCACAATGTCACTTCAACCATCGTTTCATTTTAATTGCCTCGGTCGACGAGATAAAGTTTTTAAAATATATCCGTTGGATTGGTATACCAACCGATATATTTGGGGACAATTGTTATGGGCCATTTTCTGAGTATGCATGCTGACTAATATCCTGCTTTTTATTGTTTATCTATGATCAGGATACTGGACGGGGATATTGCTAACATCCTGGGTGATATCCTGAGGTATATCGAATTAATCACGTGCAGGTTAAAGACTGGGACTTGCCAACGGTCAAGTGGACTCCATCTCCTCAAGACTCGGGCGTATTTGTTAAAGGAGAGACGTTGAGCCCGAAAGACCAGGTCTCCAACGTTCAACTAAGGAATATTCGTTGGATCCCAGTTATGTAGGATAGTTAGTTACATTTGTTTTACTATAAATAGATGGGGGCAGATCAGATTAAGGCACTCAATTTACACGTTTTCAAACACTTTCTCTCTAGCTCATCGCAAACACTACACACAACACTTGTATTCGAATTACATTGTAACACATAGTTGATCCGCACCACATCCTGCACTGTATCCTGATATTTGAAGCAATAGAAGAACAAGGCGGCTGCGATTGTCAGCTCCCGAGGTTTTATGCCGGCGATCTAGATTGATCAAGGGCTTTCCTCGTACATCACGTGTCCACCTTTACTTTTTTGCTCATTGTTTGATCATAGATATAGCTCTATATCCTGAGCCGTATCCTGAAACTGTTTTCATATCTAATTTGGTTAACACATTTTTCACACATATTTCTAGCACACTACCTCACTTAACTAATTTGATCACTTAATTGCTTCGGTAATTTTTGACCAAAACACTACCTACGTTGTTGCCTTGACCATTTAGCAAATCTATAAGGATCTTTTGTTGCAACGACACCAAACCGGACAACGACGCTTTTGAAACTTCCCTAACATTCTCAACAAAGCATTTAGCTTCAAAGTGAACGGATATTCTATCAAACACAGCTCTGGCTAGTGTAGTCTTACCAACACCTCCCATCCCCTTGATCCCTATCATGCGAACCTCGTTCGACAAGATATCTAAAGACTTCTCAAGGTCCTGTAGCCGGGATTCCATGCCTACTAATTTATCATCAAGGTTCACATTAATGGATCGTAACTCAAGTGAGATCCGCTCAATTATTAACTTGATGACTTTGGCTTCATGCTTGTGAATTATAGTAGATTCAGTTACCTTACTCGAAAACCCACACAAAAAGTTACTTTTTAGGAATACAATATACAAAAGTGTAAGACATAATACCATATCAATATTAACAAGACTCGAGCTTTCCTCAAAAAAAAAAAAAAAAAGAAAGAAAGAAACTAAAAAAGAATGAATATTTCCTGAGAACTGATGAAAGAAATTACCCATTAGCAGTGTTCCTCATATCCCACCCAGATAGATTGGCTGCTTCTGTGAGAGCTTTTCTCCATTTCCCGGTCTCTTTGTTGGTATGCTTGGCAAGCGCTTCTCCAACTTGACCATGTTGTTTGCGAACTTCAGAGGGATCCACATAATAGAAAACAGGGTAAGCAATCTGGTTGTTTGACTTTTGGCACTCCATAATCTTTACAAGTTCGTTTAAGCACCAAGACGAAGATGCATGTTTCTTTGAGAAAACTATGATGAACAACTTTGACTCTTCAATTGATTTCAAAAGTTGATCATTGATTCGTTTTCCTTGTTTGAGTTTCTCGTCGTCCTTGAAAGTGTGAATACCGTGTCGCTGAAGAGCATCATAAAGGTGACCCACAAAATTCTTACGAGTGTCTTCACCACTGAAACTCAAAAACACATCATACCGGTAGCTCTCCTTAATGAATGAAGTTGAAGAAGAATCCATTAGAGGTACACGGATCCTACAGCTTAATCGAATCTTTTCTTGGCAAATGATTTTCGAAGATGACTGCAAAGAAACAATGGATCACTTTTAAACCTCAAGAGCATATTTTATGATTAGTATTAAATTACTAATCACACCTTACAAATTAATTACGAGGCCTAATAAAGTGCTAGTAAAATTACCATTTTCAGAAATTTATATCAGTTTTGCCGATATCCAACAATTTACCGACAGATTCAATACTAAAATCAAGATCCAACTAAATAAATAACAAGATTTCAAACACCATACGGCTTTAAAAAAAGAAAACCACCACCATTATCCAAAATCTCTCAATCGATCAACTTAAAGTTGAATATAAACTATCACTGTTTCAATAATTTAAAGATTCGAGTTAAAAATATTACCTCAATGTAGTTGATCGAAACAGCACCAAATATTCCAACGCTATTGAATTATATCAGTTGACTTGTTCTTGTTTTGATCTGATCTGATCTGTTGTTCTATTTGTTACAAGAAAATTATATCCACAACACGCAAACAACCTCCTATTTGACTTTTTCATTCATTGACTTTATAAATTGATGACGAGGACATTTAAAAATGGATGAAGTTAACCAGTGGACTAAAATGGTAATGATAAAACCTTTTTGGAACCACATGCGAAAAAATGAAACCTTTAGATTAAACTGGTAAATTGATCAAAACCACAGAGACTAAAATGACATTTAACTCTAAAAAAGTTAAGGCCTTTGTGGTGGGAGGCAAGCTTTGAACTTGAGACCTCTACATCATTTTTACATGATTTTTTCCATTCCACCACTTACTTATTATGTATAACTAGTGAGGTTTCCCGCGCTATGTGACGCAAATTTGGTCGGTATCGATTTGGGTCGTTACAGTACTAGTACTTGCTATAGCAACAGAAAAGAGAAAACAATAAAGTCTTGGATATGTCTAAAACGATATTGACACGTGTTCAATCAAAAACCATAAATAACAAATACCATTGTTCAGTCAGAATTGGGTCGGTTCATTATGCTACGGGTGCGTCGGAAAAAATATTTGACCACAACCATGCATTTAGTTTTTTTTTTTTTTTTTTTTTAAATTAACGAATGCAGGTTATCAGAGAGAAACCATATTAAATAGGTTAGAAATATACTATTTTAAATTATAAATGGTGAAATTGAAATTTGAAAAGGTTTTGTTGTACGTGTAATGCCCCTGTTATTAAAGTTAAAATATAAATAAATAAGGGGCTAAATTATCAAACAACGAAAGTGAGGGGCTAAATTGTTAAAATGTTGTTGAACTCCAATAATTAATCTTTTTTAACGGTAAAGAACGATGTGCAAACCACCGTGACACTGGGCGTTGTGGCCAAAGTCGATTACTCGACCGCCGCCAGCCCCTTGGCTCTCCCAGATGCGTGGAAACCCGATATCCACCCGCCCAAAGGCCATCCATGACAAACCGGTGCCACTCGTATTTGCCTTTCACCTGTATGCCGTAGAAAATAATGGGGAGAGTGGGAGTCAAACCTCGGTCACAAGGAACACCAAGTCTTTCCCCAACCACTCCACCACTATCTCATTGGCTAATTTCTCCTTCTCTTTTCTCTAAAGAACAACACACAAACCACTGCCACCACCTACCTCTACCCATTACCACCCACCACAACCACTCACCTCCACCACCACGCCACCCACCCACTGCCACATACCACCACCACGCCACCTGCCTCCGCCACACACCACCATCACGCCACCCACATCTACCACACACCACCACCCTCCCCGCCACCACCCTCCTTGCCACACCACTGCCATCATCTCACCTCTGAGGATGATGATGAAGGTGGTTGTTGATATTGGTGTTGGTGTTGAATGGTGGGTTGGGAGTAAAGACCTAGGGTTCCGGCGAACCTTATGGAACTTCGATGAAGTTCAGACTAAATCTGACAAGAAGGTGATGTTGTCCCTGTAAGCCAAAAACTGTCAGCCGCTAGATGTAAAGATCCGGATTCGGTTTGTTATTTATGCTTATAATCTTGTGGTTGTTCTTTATCGAAGTTTCATACATTGTTGTCTCTTCAAGGATCTTGTTATCTCTTCAAGTCGTGGATCCGGTATGAGTTTAGGTTGTTAGAGAGAGAAAAATTTTGAGATTTTGAAAATCGAAGAAGATAAACAGATACAATGGCGGTTAGGTGTTGTCGGGTGGTGTTGGGATGGTGCTGGTTAGGTTGTTGTGTTGTAGTTATGGCGGCGGTGGGGCCGGTTGTGGTGTTGGGTGTGGTGGTTTGAGTGGTACAGATGGACGATGGTTTGTTGCAGCAGTGGTTAGGTGGTGGTTCATGGTGGTAGGAGGTGTGAAGGTGGTCAAAGATGGTGTTTACCGGTGGTGGTGGAGGTGTGAAGGTGGTCGAACATGGTTTTTCAGGGAGGTGTTTATCGGTGGTGGTGAATTTGGGAGAGGTTAAAGTTTTTTTTTTGTTATGATCGCGCTTAGTTGTTTTTTAACGTATCTCACCAAGGGCGGTATTATACTGCGACGATAATATTTATGTAGTTTCGATCATTTTGAAGAAAATGATTTACGTATGCTCTTTTTAGTGGCGTGTGGAACACTTATGTAACACCTCGAAAATTCGTGTTAAATAATAAAACGACACGTGTCATGTAAAGACAAAACGCGTTGTGAACCCGGATTAAATAAAGATGTTTTGGCAGGATTTAAAAGTGGCGTCATGTAAATTTATACCTCTGAACGACCTCGGTATAAATCCCAAGACCCAAGTTTTTATATAACAAACATCTATTATGTCTAAATTCAGAAATGGGTTCACAATAATGGACTTCCAAAAGCATGATAAGATCACACGAAGAAAAAGAATGGAAATCCTTTGTTTTCGGGTCTTGTATTTGGTTTCAAAGTGAAACAAATTGTAATGGTAGGGTATGCAACTGATAATTGAAGACCCATATGATAAATAATCAGTCCACAATTCGTATATACCCATTTGCCCCTTCAAAACGTCAAAGAACAACAAATTTCCGCGTCAGACAGCAAGCTTACGGACCGTAAGCCACCCTTTACGGTCCGTAAGGTAGTGCCCAGCGACCAGAAACCTTCTGTTGGCTGTTTTGCGCGATTATGACCTATTGCACCGGTTTTTATCAATATTTAAAGACCCCTAACTGTGCTAGAACATTAGGGACAAGTGTTGGATGGTTGTGGTTGGTCCTAGAGTTAGTTGTCAACCAATCATGGTGAGTTCTTCACTATATAAAGCACAACATGTTGCAACATTCATTCTTACACTTGCAACTGATCATTGGAGCATTTCTGGAGCTAAGGAACTCTCCCATCTGATCATAATTCGTGCATTGGACTCTAGTAAGTCTGCTAGTCTTGTTTAGTTGTGTTTAGCTTAGTTATTTAGCTAAAAGTCAAACCGTCGTAATTACGGTTTGACTACGAGATTAGTCACTAATGACTCAGTCTTATCTCGAATTAAAAATAGTTTTAGAATGGTATTTATGTGGGAAATAAAACCCCAAAAGGGTTTCCCCTGATCACCATCCTAAGCAGGTCAAATGTCGGGTCAAACCTTTACTTAAAAAGTCAACATATTGCTTAAAATGTCATTTATGCATATTTAGCTATCTAGAACATATATAACCTGTTTGAACATTGTTATAACTTAGAAATAAATGTAAGAACATGTCCCAACATGTTCAACCCGACTATTTCCTGTTTAGACCCGGTTCGGAACCGAAAGTCACATAATTTGACTTTCACGTTGACTTTCAGTTCTGACCCGTTTGGGCATATTTTAGAAATGCCTCAGAGCTTTAATTGGATTAGGATACATGTTAGAACAACCCTCTGTGATCATACACCTTGGTTCACTAGTTATCCAATTAATATGCATATTTCCGTTAAATGCTCGTACGTTGACCGTTATGCCCTTATTACCTTAAATCATGATTTATGAAAATGTAAAAGTGTAGAAACCTTAGTTACTGATATATAAACTTGTATGCAAAGTTTGACATCAGTATGACTTGTAGATTAAGAGTTATGCTCATTGTCGCTAAATTAAAGCTTTATGTTAACAAAATGGCGTAATTAGCGTATAGCCTAGTTAAACATACTTTTTGATATCAAATCTTTTACCCACTGATGTTATATATTATTTTGGGATTTTTAAAGATTTTTAATTAATTTTAGGCCGAGCATAACTAGTAGTCGTAGGCTTAATCCGGTAATTGTCGGTTTTGCCCTTACGGGCCATAAAACGAGTTTTACTTATCTAAACGATTCCAAACCTTTTGCTACTGATCACATATGTTAAATAAATTATTTTAAGCCTTCTGGAATTATAAAAATATCAGATTTAAGTATAGAACCCGGAAATGGCCTTTAATCGCCATAATTAGCGTTTTAACGCATAGTATGTCTTAGAATCATATTGGACATACCCGGGTTGATGCCTACTGATATATGAGGCAAATTATGATATTTTAACAGTAAGAAAAGGTTGATAAACTCAGACTTCGTTTTTGAGCTTTCCGGCTTATGTGAAATTACCAAAATACCCCTACGGGGCATAGTTTGGTTAAATATGATAAATTTCACATATATGCCTTAGCCTACTGTTATAACCCATCAAAATGAGTATGTTTGCTGTTTACATCAGACCTGTAACTCAGTTGAACATATAAACGCTTTTACAAACTTTAAAATGACCAAACTACCCCTACGGGGCATAGTTTGTGTTTAAATTAGTTCGGGGCATAACGAAAGACATCTTACTGATGGCACAACATATTTGAAGCATATTAACTTAGGAAACCTGTATATGGCTCTTACGGATACCCGTTACGCATATTACGCGTTCGGCTCGGTTTATGTAACAAGTTTACATAAATTAGCCGAAACGGGTCAAATCTTATCGGTTTTATCTCAAAATCCAGAATGTGAATAATAAACCCATATTACACAAGTCTTCAAACTTGTCGGGTCAGAATCACATTCTATCCGGTCTTCGCTTAATCGTGCGTACGAACCGTATCTTCGAAACTAGCCGGTCTAAGCTTAAGCATAATTAAAGACCCGCTAGGATTCTAATAGGTTATATTTAACCTTCGTTCCAGATTAGAAGAACCAGTAAAAGCTACTTGCTATTTGATTATTGTGACTATACTTTGCATCAGGTAAATACTTTTAACTTATTTTCCCTATACGGGCTTGGGTTACGGTACATAGCGTACCGCTTGTTCGGGCATCAAATCTCCACGCTTAGTGGGTAGTTGAATAATTTGATCGGCTCGTTTTAAACAGATGTGTTTACTTTACAGCCTTTGGGGGGTTAATGACCATGTCCCGGATATCCTCGGCATTATCTTACGAGATGGCCACGACCTGAGCACGGGGTGTAGGCGTACACCTGTCGGTGTATAACTCATTATTGTGGTGTGTCTATTGATCTTTAACCCGGATACGTTCCGGGCTACTGAACGCATAAGTAACATGTAATTCGTTCACAAGATTATAATATTAAATAATTCTCCCAAGTTAATAAAAATGTTTATGCCATGTGCATCCAAACCAATTTTCAATCATTTTATAAAATGAGTCAGTTGAATGTATTTACCAGTGTAAACTGACGTATTTTCCCAAAAAGATTAAATGCAGGTACTAGGCGAAATAGGCTGGGACTCTCCTAAGCATCATTAGAAGTCTCGCAAGCTTTAGATGCCGAAGTCTGTTGAACCATAAACAATATTTCTATCATTCGATCCTACTGTGGATAAACACCGGATAATTGTGACTTTGTTTACAATAAATAAATTCGGTTGTATCTTATTTTAAATTTGCTTCCGCTGTGCATTATTATATTGTGTTGTTTGACTATTACGTTGCCAACCACGTCACGATACTCCCCCACCGGGCCCACCGGTGACACGTGGAAATCGGGGTGTGACAGGTTGGTATCAGAGCCAACTCTGAGTGAATTAAACACTAGCCTTTTGTGTTTAATCTCAGTACACAATTGCACATATCTAAACCTTCGAGTCTAGACTTATAACCTAGGACAAATTCCACCTTATTCGGGTTTTGTTTTGTCCTTTAAATTTTATATTTTTGTTATTGTTATCTCATGCTTTATTGACAGGTATAACAAAGATGCCTCCTAGATTTTTCCGAACGCGAGGACGCGGAAAGAGGCCAGTAGCCGCCCCCAACGACCATGAAGCAGGGCCGTCTAATACACGAGCTCCAGTTGCGACGGAAAGCGAGGACCCCCGCCGAAACAGGCGCAACCAGTTCGAACCAGCAAGGCGATCCGTTTCGCATAGCTCAACACCGCCTGTACTTAACCCATATGAACCCAACAACCCCCAGCCTTCATATATACCACTACAAAGGTCTCTGTCCCATCATTCCTATGGGGACCCCACACCTATCTTTAGAGGCCAGTTTAATCCGGCCGATTACCTGCAAGAACCCGTGGGTTTCAACCCACTTGGGCCTGACGATCACTTCTCCGGTGATCAAGCTGATGACATGGACGAGGATACGGACCCCGTCATGCCTGCAAGCGGAACTCCAAACCATCCGATCGAGATATCCGACGGATCGTCCTTTCACGGATCACCCTATGGTGGTCCAGACAGTTTTCAAGCCCTGTTCGATCAACACCAGTGGTATTATACACCATCACACCACTCGTCGTCACATGGGCAGCACCAGCAGCAGCCGTCTCATCAGCAACAGGAGCCACAGCCGCAGCCGCATCATCAAGATTCATCTGAGGATCATCGATTTGTGGCAGTTACGCCACCACCTCCACCGCCACCAGTTCAACCGGCACCTCCTCAACCGCCAAGGCGTAGGAGAACTGGTGCACGCATATCGGTACGACCGGGGGGCTTCACTTTCGATTCCCCACGTCAGTCTAGTGCTAGTCACTACCCGCCGCACTATGAGGACCCGCAAATGGGTGGACCCTCTAACCCTGCCGTACTGCAGCCGCCTCCAATGGGCTTTGACAACCCGATACCAGCATACCCGGGTGGTATGGGCTACAACCCGTTTGAACCCCCAACGCATCATAACTATGGTTACGGAGAGGCTGATCCGTACTTGGTAGCAGCGAACTACGGCACTCAAGGACCCTATGGGGATCCTTGGGGGGTGAGTTACCCGACTCAGGGATACTCGATACCTCCCAGACCCATTATCAGGACGCAGTCGCAGCCACCACGATTTTCTCCAAATAGGGAGGAAATTTTGCAGAGGTTGGAGCAGGTGGAACGGGAAGCACACAAGGATCGTAGGGAAAGACAAACATTCTTCCAAGGACTGATGGGTCTGATCAAGGGGAAGAACAAGAAGGATCGTTGAATTCTTCCATTGCTGTTGTATAAGCCCCTGCGTGGGTGTATTTGTTGTTAAGCCCCTGCGAGGGCATGCTTATTTGCTTTAACCCCTACGTGGGAGTGTGGTTTGATTAAGTCCCTGCGTGGACTATTATATTATGTAGTCCCTGCGTGGACATGTGTGATATTTAGCCCCTGCGTGGGCATGTGTGTTATTTAACCCCTGCGAGGGTAAGTATCTGTTTAACCCCTACGAGGGTAAGTTTATATTTGGAAGACCCGTTTAGGGAAAATGTGTAATATTCTAAAAGAATTAATGGGATGGTTATTTTATAAATTTCATGTTGCCATTATGTGCATATACAAATTATAAAGGAAATAAATAAATTAAGAATCATTTCCTTTTTAAAAATAATCTGCCTATGTAATTATAAATTAAGAATCTTAAAATGTGAAACCTAGCTTAGTGTCAAATATAAGACCGAGCCAAGATGGTAAGACCTGTTTAAAATATTCAAATTCCTGTTAACATCTTAAAACATGATAACACTCCTGGCAGAAGTGATTTCGTTAAAAATCACATTTGTATAAGGATTCTTTAGAAGATTCCAAAACCCAGTTTAATGATCTCTGAATCCTGGGTCTACATCATCAACTAAGATGATCATATTGTACCATACGTTGGTAATATAATGCCTACGGGCCTTGCTCATTTCCATATGAGCCAAAAGACAGTGGTAGCAATAACTCCCTGTCAAATAAAGGTAATGAACTAGGTTCAAACCTTAAAAGTTTTGATTCTCTGAAATCATAGATTAAATTAAAAATGTCCACGTGACTAGGCCTATTGTGCCAATATACTTTAATGTTTTGATTCTCTGAAATCATAGATTAAATTAAGAGTGTCCACGTGACTAGGCTTTTTGTGCCACAAATAAAACTATCAATGTTTATAATTAGGATAAATTATAATAAGAATCCTAAATAAATATGATTTATAAATTAACCAAATATGGTCTCTGTACCATGGCTAATGAATTGCAATGAAAGACAATTCCATAATAAACTCCATAGTAAATATTGTTCTTGTTTTCTGCAACAGTTCAATTCAAATGGCTGAATCAAATGAAGTAAACAGCCATCCAGTGGAGCCAAATGAGAACGCCCAGATTACATTAACGGGCGCTGAACTAAAAGCAATCATAGATGGTGCTATCACTCAGGCTTTGGATAGACAGTATGAGGAATACAGTGGTACTCGTAGTAGGACCCACTCTGCGTCACATTCGAAGCCTAGGACTCATTCTGAGGCTCATAACAAGCCTCCTCCCAAAAAGGATGGACCAAAGAAAAACGGTGATGATCGCCAGTCCACCAACCACCAAAGTAATCCATCTCAGCAATTAGTACTGCATCAAGGACCCCGTAACAAGGGTTGCACATATAAGTACTTTGTGTCTTGTAAACCCAGGGATTTTACGGGGGAGAAAGGAGCCGTCGACTGTATGACGTGGCTCGATGAGATGGACACGGTCGTGGACATCAGCGGATGTGCTGAAGGTGATGTGGTTAAATTTGTCTCACAGTCCTTCAAAGGTGAGGCGTTAGCTTGGTGGAGATCTCTGATGGAGGCCTCCGGAAAGATTCCATTGTATGGTATGTCGTGGGATCAATTCATCGCCCTGATCAAGGAAAATTTCTGCCCTCAACATGAGGTGGAAAAGATAGAATATGACTTTCTATCACTGGTGATGAAGAACCTCGACTGTCAAGCATATCTGACAAGCTTCAATACACTATCCCGGTTGGTACCTTATCTGGTAACCCCGGAGCCTAAAAGGATCGCTCGTTTTATTGGTGGATTAGAACCCGAGATCAAGGCCAGTGTAAAAGCTTCTCGGCCAGTTACCTTCAGGTCTGTAACTGACCTTTCCTTATCCCTCACACTGGATGCGGTCCGGTAAAGATCGCTGAGGAATAAGGATGCTGAGAAGAGGAAGCGAGAAGATGATGGTTCGCGTAGATCGAACAAGAAGCACCGTGGGAGCGGTGATCACAAGAAGGGACCAGATTCGAAGAAAGAGGGGCATCGTTCTGGAGAGAAGCCCACATGCAAAACTTGCAAGAAACAGCACTTTGGAAAGTGCAGGCTCGAATCAAACTCGAATAACGAGTCAAGGTCTTTTGCTTGTGGTTTGTGCAAGTCCAAGGAACACAAAACCTTGGATTGCAAGAAGATGAAAGATGCAACGTGCTACCGTTGCAACGAAAAGGGCCACATAAAGACTAACTGCCCTAAGTACAACAAGAAGCCTGAGGAGGCTAAGAAGACTAATGCCAGAGTCTTCAGGATGGATGCGAAGGAGGCTGTGCAGGATGATAACGTCATAACAGGTACTTTCCTTGTAAATGATGTTTTTGCAAGAGTACTTTTTGATTCAGGCGCAGATAAGTCTTTCGTAGATCATAAATTTTGTGAATTGTTGAATTTACCTGTCAAAACCCTAAAAGTGAACTATGAGGTAGAGTTAGCAGATGGTACCATAGAAACCGTCTCTACTGTGTTAGATGGATGTGTTATATCCATTAAGAACCATTCTTTTCCTCTGTCTCTACTCCCTTTTAAGTTGGCTGGTTTTGACATAGTTCTGGGTATGGACTGGTTATCTCATAACCAGGCCCAAATTGTCTGCAACCAGAAGCATGTGGTAATAAAGGCTCCGTCTGGTGAGTCACTTACCATTCGGGGAGATACCCAGTATGGACTGCCTGAGCATGTGACTATGCTCAAGGCTTCCAAGTGTTTGAAGAAGGGATGTGTCATCTACATGGCGCAAGTGATCATTGATGAGCCCAAACCGAAGATAGAAGACATCCCTGTCATCTCTGAGTACCCAGAAGTGTTTCCTGAAGATCTACCTGGTTTGCCACCGGATAGGCAAGTGGAATTCAGGATCGACATCATCCCCGGAGCGGCACCAGTTGCTAGAGCTCCATACAGATTGGCACCCACGGAAATGAAGGAGTTGCGGACGCAGCTAGATGAATTGCTGGCTAAGGGTTTCATTCGACCTAGTTCATCTCCTTGGGGAGCGCCAATCTTGTTTGTCAAAAAGAAGGATGGGTCGATGCGGCTATGCATCGACTATCGCGAGCTCAATAAGGTCACGATCAAGAATAGGTATCCTTTACCCAGGATCGACGATTTGTTCGATCAGCTCCAAGGGGCAAGTTACTTCTCAAAGATTGATTTGAGGTCTGGCTACCATCAGTTGAAGGTCAAGGATGAAGACGTTCACAAGACTGCATTTAGGACTCGTTACGGTCACTACGAGTTCCTAGTGATGCCTTTTGGGCTCACCAATGCACCGGCCGCGTTCATGGATCTCATGAATCGCGTTTGCAAGCCGCACTTAGATAAATTCGTCATCGTTTTCATCGACGACATTCTCATTTATTCTAAGAACAAAGCTGACCACGAGAAACATCTTCGATGTATTCTCAAACTTCTGCATCAGGAGAAGCTCTATGCCAAATTCTCCAAGTGTGAATTTTGGCTTAGGGAAGTCCAATTTCTTGGACATGTGGTCAGTGAGCGTGGTATCCAGGTGGATCCCACTAAGGTTGAAGCAGTAATGAACTGGCAAGAGCCAAAGACGCCAACGGAAATTCGTAGCTTCCTGGGATTGGCAGGATATTACCGGCGTTTTATTGAAAATTTTTCAAGGATTGCTGCACCCCTAACTTCCCTGACCAAGAAGAAAGTAAAGTTCATTTGGGGCCCTAAGCAGCAAGAGTCCTTCGATGTTTTGAGACAAAAGTTGAGCAACGCTCCTGTGCTTACATTACCTGAAGGCGCTGAAGAATTTGTAGTTTATTGTGATGCATCACACACTGGCATGGGGTGTGTGCTTATGCAGAAAAGGCAAGGTTATTGCCTATGCATCACGACAGTTAAAGGTGCACGAAAAGAATTACACCACCCATGACTTGGAATTGGGTGCCGTTGTGTTCGCACTAAAACTGTGGAGGCACTATCTTTATGGAATCAAGTTTGTGATCTATTCTGATCACAAGAGCCTCCAGCATCTGTTTAATCAGAAAGAATTAAACATGAGGCAACGCCGTTGGATGGAAACCTTGAATGACTATGATTGTGAAATCAAGTATCATCCCGGCAAAGCGAATGTAGTCGCGGACGCCTTGAACAGAAAGGAAAGGGTTAAACCTATCCGAATCCATGCCAAGCGCATGGAATTAAAGAACAGTCTGATGGAAAGGTTGTTAGCTGCACAGAAGGAAGCTGTGTTGGAAGCTAACTATCCTAATGAAAAGCTAGGAGTAACTGAGGAGCAGTTAACTCTTAGCAAGGACGGACTTCTGAGGTTGAATGGACGAGTATGGGTTCCAATTTATGGAGGACTTCGTGATGTTATCCTCCAGGAAGCCCATAGTTCCAAATATTCCGTTCATCCTGGTGCGGATAAGATGTATCAGGATTTAAAGGCAAATTATTGGTGGATAGGCTTGAAAAAGTCTGTAGCCGCCCATGTAGCAAAATGCTTGACATGTGCGCAAGTAAAAGCCGAGCATCAGAAACCGTCAGGTTTGCTACAACAGCCTGAACTTCCTACGTGGAAGTGGGAAATGGTAACTATGGATTTTGTTACCAAGTTACCTAAGACGAGGAAAGGCAATGATACAATATGGGTTATAGTTGACAGACTGACTAAGTCAGCTCATTTCTTACCCATCAAGGAGACTTATAGCTCCGACATGTTAGCCCAGTTATACGTTGATAAGATTGTAGCCCTACATGGCATACCTGTAGCTATTATCTCTGACCGGGATACTAGGTACACGTCACATTTTTGGAAGAGCATCCAGCAATCTTTGGGCACACGTTTGAACTTTAGCATGGCTTACCATCCTCAGACAGACGGTCAGAGTGAGCGTACTATTCAAACGTTGGAAGACATGCTACGTGCATGTGCGATCGATTTGGGAGGTAGCTGGGATAAGAACCTACCATTGATCGAATTCTCCTACAACAATAGCTACCATACCAGCATAAAGGCTGCGCCTTTTGAGGCATTATACGGTAGAAAGTGTAGATCGCCAGTTTGTTGGGCGGAAGTTGGGGAAGTCCAGTTATCAGGACCAGAGATCGTGTTTGAAACGACAGACAAGATTGTCCAGATTCGTAACAATCTCCAAGCTGCCCGGAATAGGCAGAAGAGTTACGCGGATCCAAGTCGTAAGGATTTTCACTTCGAAGTAGGTGACAAAGTCCTACTTAAAGTGTCACCCTGGAAAGGAGTGATGCGATTTGGTAAGAAAGGCAAACTAAGCCCGAGATACATAGGACCTTTCGAGGTTATCGAACGTGTCGGGTCAGTTGCCTATAAGTTGAACTTACCAGAAGAGCTCAGTGGAATTCACAATGTGTTCCACATCTGCAATCTAAAGAAGTGTTCCGCTGACGAATCACATGTCATGCCACATACAGATGTGCATATAGACGCGAGCTTACAATTTGTGGAAAAACCTTTGTCGATTGAAGATCGACAGGTAAGAAAGCTTCGGAGAAAGCATATACCTTTTGTTAAGGTCAAATGGGATGCCCGTAGAGGTCCCGATTTCACGTGGGAGGTTGAATCCACAATGAAGGAAAAATACCCTTATTTGTTTCACTAAATCTCGGGTCGAGATTTATTTTAAGGGGGTGAGGATGTAACACCTCGAAAATTCGTGTTAAATAATAAAACGACACGTGTCATGTAAAGACAAAACGCGTTGTGAACCCGGATTAAATAAAGATGTTTTGGCAGGATTTAAAAGTGGCGTCATGTAAATTTATACCTCTGAACGACCTCGGTATAAATCCCAAGACCCAAGTTTTTATATAACAAACATCTATTATGTCTAAATTCAGAAATGGGTTCACAATAATGGACTTCCAAAAGCATGATAAGATCACACGAAGAAAAAGAATGGAAATCCTTTGTTTTCGGGTCTTGTATTTGGTTTCAAAGTGAAACAAATTGTAATGGTAGGGTATGCAACTGATAATTGAAGACCCATATGATAAATAATCAGTCCACAATTCGTATATACCCATTTGCCCCTTCAAAACGTCAAAGAACAACAAATTTCCGCGTCAGACAGCAAGCTTACGGACCGTAAGCCACCCTTTACGGTCCGTAAGGTAGTGCCCAGCGACCAGAAACCTTCTGTTGGCTGTTTTGCGCGATTATGACCTATTGCACCGGTTTTTATCAATATTTAAAGACCCCTAACTATGCTAGAACATTAGGGACAAGTGTTGGATGGTTGTGGTTGGTCCTAGAGTTAGTTGTCAACCAATCATGGTGAGTTCTTCACTATATAAAGCACAACATGTTGCAACATTCATTCTCACACTTGCAACTGATCATTGGAGCATTTCTGGAGCTAAGGAACTCTCCCATCTGATCATAATTCGTGCATTGGACTCTAGTAAGTCTGCTAGTCTTGTTTAGTTGTGTTTAGCTTAGTTATTTAGCTAAAAGTCAAACCGTCGTAATTACGGTTTGACTACGAGATTAGTCACTAATGACTCAGTCTTATCTCGAATTAAAAATAGTTTTAGAATGGTATTTATGTGGGAAATAAAACCCCAAAAGGGTTTCCCCTGATCACCATCCTAAGCAGGTCAAATGTCGGGTCAAACCTTTACTTAAAAAGTCAACATATTGCTTAAAATGTCATTTATGCATATTTAGCTATCTAGAACATATATAACCTGTTTGAACATTGTTATAACTTAGAAATAAATGTAAGAACATGTCCCAACATGTTCAACCCGACTATTTCCTGTTTAGACCCGGTTCGGAACCGAAAGTCACATAATTTGACTTTCACGTTGACTTTCAGTTCTGACCCGTTTGGGCATATTTTAGAAATGCCTCAGAGCTTTAATTGGATTAGGATACATGTTAGAACAACCCTCTGTGATCATACACCTTGGTTCACTAGTTATCCAATTAATATGCATATTTCCGTTAAATGCTCGTACGTTGACCGTTATGCCCTTATTACCTTAAATCATGATTTATGAAAATGTAAAAGTGTAGAAACCTTAGTTACTGATATATAAACTTGTATGCAAAGTTTGACATCAGTATGACTTGTAGATTAAGAGTTATGCTCATTGTCGCTAAATTAAAGCTTTATGTTAACAAAATGGCGTAATTAGCGTATAGCCTAGTTAAACATACTTTTTGATATCAAATCTTTTACCCACTGATGTTATATATTATTTTGGGATTTTTAAAGATTTTTAATTAATTTTAGGCCGAGCATAACTAGTAGTCGTAGGCTTAATCCGGTAATTGTCGGTTTTGCCCTTACGGGCCATAAAACGAGTTTTACTTATCTAAACGATTCCAAACCTTTTGCTACTGATCACATATGTTAAATAAATTATTTTAAGCCTTCTGGAATTATAAAAATATCAGATTTAAGTATAGAACCCGGAAATGGCCTTTAATCGCCATAATTAGCGTTTTAACGCATAGTATGTCTTAGAATCATATTGGACATACCCGGGTTGATGCCTACTGATATATTAGGCAAATTATGATATTTTAACAGTAAGCAAAGGTTGATAAACTCAGACTTCGTTTTTGAGCTTTCCGGCTTATGTGAAATTACCAAAATACCCCTACGGGGCATAGTTTGGTTAAATATGATAAATTTCACATATATGCCTTAGCCTACTGTTATAACCCATCAAAATGAGTATGTTTGCTGTTTACATCAGACCTGTAACTCAGTTGAACATATAAACGCTTTTACAAACTTTAAAATGACCAAACTACCCCTACGGGGCATAGTTTGTGTTTAAATTAGTTCGGGGCATAACGAAAGACATCTTACTGATGGCACAACATATTTGAAGCATATTAACTTAGGAAACCTGTATATGGCTCTTACGGATACCCGTTACGCATATTACGCGTTCGGCTCGGTTTATGTAACAAGTTTACATAAATTAGCCGAAACGGGTCAAATCTTATCGGTTTTATCTCAAAATCCAGAATGTGAATAATAAACCCATATTACAAAAGTCTTCAAACTTGTCGGGTCAGAATCACATTCTATCCGGTCTTCGCTTAATCGTGCGTACGAACCGTATCTTCGAAACTAGCCGGTCTAAGCTTAAGCATAATTAAAGACCCGCTAGGATTCTAATAGGTTATATTTAACCTTCGTTCCAGATTAGAAGAACCAGTAAAAGCTACTTGCTATTTGATTATTGTGACTATACTTTGCATCAGGTAAATACTTTTAACTTATTTTCCCTATACGGGCTTGGGTTACGGTACATAGCGTACCGCTTGTTCGGGCATCAAATCTCCACGCTTAGTGGGTAGTTGAATAATTTGATCGGCTCGTTTTAAACAGATGTGTTTACTTTACAGCCTTTGGGGGGTTAATGACCATGTCCCGGATATCCTCGGCATTATCTTACGAGATGGCCACGACCTGAGCACGGGGTGTAGGCGTACACCTGTCGGTGTATAACTCATTATTGTGGTGTGTCTATTGATCTTTAACCCGGATACGTTCCGGGCTACTGAACGCATAAGTAACATGTAATTCGTTCACAAGATTATAATATTAAATAATTCTCCCAAGTTAATAAAAATGTTTATGCCATGTGCATCCAAACCAATTTTCAATCATTTTATAAAATGAGTCAGTTGAATGTATTTACCAGTGTAAACTGACGTATTTTCCCAAAAAGATTAAATGCAGGTACTAGGCGAAATAGGCTGGGACTCTCCTAAGCATCATTAGAAGTCTCGCAAGCTTTAGATGCCGAAGTCTGTTGAACCATAAACAATATTTCTATCATTCGATCCTACTGTGGATAAACACCGGATAATTGTGACTTTGTTTACAATAAATAAATTCGGTTGTATCTTATTTTAAATTTGCTTCCGCTGTGCATTATTATATTGTGTTGTTTGACTATTACGTTGCCAACCACGTCACGATACTCCCCCACCGGGCCCACCGGTGACACGTGGAAATCGGGGTGTGACAACTTATAATAGGTAGCACATTTGTTTAAATTGCCTCGTGCGAATAATCCTTATCGTCTACGGCGTGTGGGTTTTCGTTTATTCATGTCGCCTATTGGTGTGGAGAATGTTTATCTAAATTTCGACAAGTAAGCCTCTCTGTCACGCTAGGGCGTTTGAGACACTTGCCCAAAATAATAAAGTGTTTTACGCAGTTGGCGTGAATAATACTTTATTTGAGTTATCACCTATTCTTCCTATGGCAGAGTAATGTAATCCCTGTCGCTTATGGCGTGTGGGTTTACATATTCGAGAACATTCTTTTTACTCTTTACCCAAATATGCCTTCCAAATTTCATGGCATCGTTTGCTTTACTTGCTGATAAGCAAATAGTGATATGTCGCGTACCTGGTGAGTGATTCAATCTATAGCAAAACCAACAAACGTTTTGGGTCGTCTAGCTGTATACAAAGTTGAACTTCCACAAGATTTGAATCGCCCATCCTTGTTTTGGTATTTGTTGAACTTTGAGTTGTAGCAGCGCTGTACCCTGCTAGCCCCCCAGTTCATTGCTGGTAAATAATGTTAGTAGCATTGAACTTAAATAAACTTGATAAATCCTTTTTGAAGACGAATATGGCTTATAAAATGCAGCATCAAGTCATCTCAAGTGTGTGACTGTTTTGAAGGTTGGCCGATAGGTAATGGCGCAATGCAGGGCTTCCCGCAAAGTAGGTTGTGCGTCCGAGAGATCGCGGCGAGTAAGTGTAACCCAACAAAGGTGTTGCGTAAATGCCGACGATGTGAAGGATGCGACATTATGGCTGGTCAGTTGTCTTTAAGCGACGTACTCCACTATGACCTGACCTTTTATATGTGAGCTTTGCACGCCTTTTCATATGTAGACTTCGAAACAATCTTCTATTTCCCTGTCTTGTACAAGATCCCGTAATCTTCATGTTGGCATCTTCTTTGAACACCGGCAAATGATTCACTATGCATTTACCCAGGTGCAACATTGTTTTGAAAATAAAAAGACTATATACAGGGGTAACATGTGGTTATGGATTGTTGTCCCTTAGCAGGTTTCATCCGCCAGAGATGGTGCGACACATAAAGGTGTCCGCAGGAATGGCGCGACGAATAAAAGTGTCCGCCGAAGGTAGCGCGACCAAGAAAGGTGTTTGCCGAAGGTGGCGCGACTAAGAAAGGGGTCTGTCGGGGTGGTGCGACGAATAAAAGTGTCTGCCGGAGGTGGCGCGGCCGAGAAAGGTGTCCACCGGAGGTGGCGCGACCGAGAAAAGTGTCCACCAGGGGTGGTGCAACGAAGAAAGTTGACCGCCAGGGGTGGCGAAACGAATAAAGTTGCCCGTCAGGGGTGTTGAGACGAATAAAGGTGTCAGCTGGAGGTGGCGCGCTCAAGTAGGTTGTCCGCCGGAGGTGGCGCGATCAAGAAAAGTGTCCGCCAGGAGTTAGAAACGACAATCATGACATGTGAAGTTCATTTATGTAATGCCAAAAGTGGCATATCATGTAAGCACGTTTTGTATTAGCCGTATAAATAAATGCATTACGATGATGATAAAAAAGCAATGAAACACAAAGCGTTGCAGCCTTGTGCATGGATATGGTGTACCTTGTGCACGACTGCGTGTACATAAGTTCAATGGGTCATTGATTCCTTGTGTAAAACCGGAAGAAAATAGACTTGGACGTCAAGTACTCCTTGTACGGATATGGATGCTCCAAAATGCTAGTCAATATAAACGCATCCCCATATATTAGTTAAAATGAATAAATGCCCTTGTATGTTTAAATTGTGTACCAACTGTTGTAGTATGCAAGAATGTGTGGAAACCATAAAGTGACCTTATGATATTACAGGGACTATTAACGTAAAATGTGGAACAAATTTGAAAAGTGGATATGTAGACCAAATGATATGAGTTTTGGCACGTGCACCTTTATTTCTCCGCAGATATTAAATTAAAGATAATAATAGAAAATCTTTTAGCTTCTTTCTCAAGCCAGATGGACACAAAGGACGTTGTCACTTACAAACGTCTTTTAGCTTCATGTGAGCATTTATAGGAGAAGGTATAGGAACCTACAAACATCGCTTATGGTACAGAGGCCCGTAGCGAAGGAACCAGTGGTGTGAAGCACGTAGCGCGGACGACAGTGGCGCGAACCAGGTTACGCGTGGCAGGAATGCCCTAATAGTGCTTCATGATGGTTATAAGCTGTAGATACCGGAAAGATATAGCGGCGCGCAGTGGCAGAGACTGTTTGACGACATGTTTTAAAGGTGTAGTAACGGCGTGACCCAAACGGTCACCCGCCAGAGATGGGCAGAGCACGTGGGCATCCCGCCGGAGATGGGCGGAGCACGACGGCATCCGCCAGAGATGACAGGTGGTTGACACGCGTGACTACGTGGGAGAGTTGGCCGCCTTCGATACAGGCTCTTTAACAAATAAATATGCATTATATTTCAACGAGTCAAATACCTTTTTAAATTCATCAACCATGATTATTTTTATAATCATTGATCAATTGCACGAATTTAGTATTTTACAATTTCTGTTTGATTAATATTGATGGAAACTTCATTAAATATATGTGCTATCATAGTGCCATGGGCAACTCAGTTTAGGATTGGTACCTCTGGTGCATGGTTTACGATTTGAAAACTCATGCCTGTATAAGAGAGCACTACGCACATCCGACGTGTCATGCAGTGACGGAACCGTTTCACAAGGTTTTGTTCAAACCCCGTTTTGCAAAATCTTGCATACAAAGGAAGGGAAGTAAAACTTACCTGATTTCCTCTCGTGATTGATGAAAAACACAGATCTAGAAATCTGGATAGGAACGAATAGCGAGATGTGGTTCGTGTCGGTCCCACAGATGGCGCCAATGAAGAAGCATGAACCCGAGCGGGTCGGTACTTCTACGGTGATGAATGGCCACACCTTGTCTTCTCCACTTCATCCTAGACCTGTAATCAAGAAGTGAGAAACGTGGGCAATGTAGAGACGGCCCGTAGAGGAAGAATCTCCTATTTCCAGCTACAAAAGTGTGTTGCCCTATATCTCATGTCCTAATAAGGAGGTGGAGACCTTATATAGGAGATATGGGAAAACCCTAACCTCAATGGGTCAGGCCCAGTTAGGGGTTGTCTCTACAAGCCCACAGCCTAGAGTAGTATAAACTGCAATGCGCTGGGCTTCGCGGGTTAGTACGCAATAATAATATATAATTACTATAAAAGTGATAAATAGCAGGAAAGTCCGACCACTCGGGTCGAGTCCAATACCATACCTCGTCAATCACATACGCTAAAACCGTATTTAACTCATTTATTTAAGGAAAATACCTAGCAAATTTCATTAAAAATAATGAAAAATACAAAATTGAGGCACTCACTCTTCCGGGATATACCTGATAAAATAAGCTAAATGATACCTAAGCTTCGGGCCTTATAGAAATGGCATAAAAAGCATGACTTAAAGTTTCCTACAACCGGCCCATGGTAGACTACAAATCACAATACACTTATGTATATATGCTTATTCCATTTAAAATACATGAAATGAGAATTAATAATGAAATCTATCTATACTATATAATAAAAGAAACCAATGAAAGAACACGTGTCATTCATTAAAACCATCTATTTTTACAGATAATTAATATTAATTAAAAGATAATTATACAATTAAATTTAATATAAATTTAAACAATTCATATAGGAGATAATATAATATTTTAAAATACTTATCAGATTTCAAAATTATTTATCCTGAAATTAATGTAAATGATTTATTTATTTTATTAAACTAAAGTAGTTAAGGGTATAACCTATTTCAAAAATGTTTAAAAGGGGTAAACAAAAATATTAATCAATGTTTCTTGGTTCTATACTTTATTTTCGTGTTTAATTCTCAACTCAAATACGGTAATCAGTATGTTTACGTGACATTTATAAGAACCATCACCTCATCCATCGTATATCGAGTATATCCGTTAATTTTTTTTAAACATATAATTTTTTATTAGATTCATTCAACCCGTCTAATAAACGAGGTTTTTTAAACTACATTTTTATTTTTTACTATACAAAATTACATTTATTTAACTCGTGTAATACACGGGGTTTTAAAAATATAACTTTTTTTTATTATGTAGTAGATAAAATTAGATTTATTCAATACATAGGGTTTATAAAGATATAATTTTTTATTGTTTGCTATATAAAATTACATGTGCTCAACCCGTATAACACATGAGATTCTTAAAAATGTAACTTTTTTTATTATTTAATATATAAAATTAAATTTACTCAACCCGTACAATAAACGGTGTTCTTAAAAATATAATATTTTTATTATTTAATATATAAAATTACATTTATTCAACCAATCTAATAAACAAGATTTTTAAATATATATTGTTTTATTATTTGGTATATAAAATTGCATTTATTCAACTCGTGTAATAAACGTGATTTTTAAAGATATATTTGTTTTATGGAAAATTTAAACCAACCTTTAACCAGTTGGTAAATAATAATCCAACCTACAGAATTGGTATATAATAATCATACCTATCAACATGTTGGTACTCAATGAACTTCCGTTAATTTTTTTTAACTGAAGTTAGTTTTTAAGTTTTATTTATTACACAAACAGCCCCTGTAGTTATAATTTACTAGTTTTAAGTTTTATTTATTACACAAAAAGACCCTGTAGTTATAAAAAAATCATAAAAATTCTAAAAAATCATAAAAAATCAAAAAAAATTCTACAAAATCAAAAAAATTATAAAAAATCAAAAAAATTCTAAAAAATCCAAAAAAAATCATAAAATCCTAAAAAATCACAAAAATCATAAAAAAAATAAAAAAAAATTCTAAATAATCAAAAAAATTCTAAAAAATCAAAAAAATTATAAAAATCCTAAAAAAATCCAATAAGCAACAACACCACCACCACCATATTCATCTTCTCCACTAACCCATCTCACAAAACCCTATTCAATCCACCAATTGTCTATTTTCAAGAAATACCCACATGGATGTGGTCGCTATTGACTCCTCAATTTCATCGTACCAAACAACCCCTAAACTTAAACTCCCCCTTTTCAGATTACCATCAAGAACACCCCCACGAGTCTTACATTGTACCCCTCTTCGATTCAGCCACAAGATTGCTCTAACAAACTTTTACGATTCAAGATTCACCACTGCTGTTCAAAAAGACAGAGGCTTGAGATCTGTTTGGGTCAAAAGTAGCAGCAGTCTTGACAACCCTTCAACTTTGGGTTCCAGTTTTCTTGAAATCTTGGTTAAAAAAGGTTTGATTTTGGGGGCTGTTTGTTGTGTGTTGGGATGCAGAGGGGTTTTAGCTGCGGAAGGGGTTTTAAATGGTGGGAATTTTGTGGGTTTGGAGCAGGTTAAAGGGTCTATGGTCAATTATATGCCAAAAGTTTTGACGGTTCTTAAGGTTTTGAAGGAAAAGGGGTTGATTTTGGCTGCACTTTTTGGTTTGTCTGCTTTTTTTTTCTATGGCTGAGACTTCAATTACAACTCTTTGGCCTTGGAAGGTATTAGTTAATGTTTTTTTTGTTGTTTGCACCTGGTTAACAAGATCAAACAATCATAAATTTCTAAGTTTTTTGTGCATTTTAATTGATTTTTTAGATTTTTTTTTATTTTTTTAGGATTTTTATGATTTTTTTGGATTTTTTTGATTTTTTTGATTTTTTTGATTTTTTTGATTTTTTAGAATTTTTATGATTTTTTTGATTTTTTATATTTTTTTTGATTTTTTAGAATTTTTTTGATTTTTTATGATTTTTTAGAATTTTTTTGATTTTTTTTATTTTTATGATTTTTTTATAACTACAGGGTCTGTTTGTGTAATAAATAAAACTTAAAACTAGTAAATTATAACTACAGGGGCTGTTTGTGTAATAAATAAAACTTAAAAACTAACTTCAGTTAAAAAAATTAACGGAAGTTCATTGAGTACCAACATGTTGACATGTAGGATTATTATATACCAATTCTGTAGGTTGGATTATTATTTACCAACTGGTTAAAGGTTGGTTTATTAAATACCAATTTTCTTTTTTTTATTTGGTATATAAAATTACATTTATTCAACTCGTGTAATACACGGGGTTTCAAAAACCCTATCGCAAGAATCCATTTTCTCTCAACATCTCCTTCAACAACGGTAATCCATCCCAACCCATTCTGTTGTTTCATTAACTTTTTTTTTCTTCCCGTATCCTTCTCTACATCCTAAAAAGCAATTACACAATTCATGCCTTAGTTGACTTTCAAGTTAAAATTATTGATGGTTGTTTGATGTTTTGATCTGAAACTTATTTAGGATTTCTTTTAGCATGTGACATGTAAAATAATCAAGTGGCCAAATTTGAGGTATTGCTTACGATTATAAATTATTATGCTATTGCTTTTAGTCTTCTATACGAGTCTCTATCAGTGTGAAAGGGTATTTGGTATTAGTTAAATGCAACCCTATCTCAAATTTTGATTTATAAACTATTTCTAATGCAATTAACTTTTGCTAGGTTCAGGATGCAACGTTCATACTTAAAGATTTTAAAGGATTCTAATTCGCCTAATATGGTATTCATGTTATTCATTGAAATTGAATTTCATTGCTTAGTAAGCATTTATTTTTTATTTATCTTTTCTTTGAACGATAAAATGCTTAGTTATAATAATAATTGTTTTGTAAACTTTATATCATCAACTTTTTTAGGTCATACCAAACGCTTTTCTGAAAATTTTTATGCTAATGATGTTTCGTGTGACTGTGTACTCATAAGGTGCGATGGTACTAGATGCTGGTCTCTAAACCTATCAAAGATAAATGGCGTTATTGTGTTCACAAATGGGTAGTTAAGAGTTATTGTTGACTTAGGATTGCAATTTGTTGATAAATTTGTTATGAAGGCTCTAGAGTGAACCACCACTACTACAAAACAGAGCATTAGACGGGGTGATATGGGTTTTAAGACGGTGTTTTCAACACCGTCTTAAAGCACACTGGTTTAAAATCAAGTCTTATTAGACGGTGTTCAATTTGAACACCGGCTTAAACTTGATGAACACCGTCTTTTAATATCAAAACATTTTCACATATTTATTAAAACAAATATTTTTTAACACCGTCTTATAAGCATCTGCTGAAAAAAAAATTATAGTAAAAATATTTTTAGAAATGCACATCAAGCTTATATACACCAAACCTGTACAAATCAAGCTTATATACACCAATCGAACATTTTCAAATCAACCCAATACACATTCAATTCGGAAATAAACGCGCCAAATTGCAATTCTTTGTTGAATGCATAACAAACTACATTAAACTAGTTTAATACCTGCCCGGTGGCTGGGTACTTTAACGTAATAATATGGCCAGATCCAAGACACCTTTGATTTCATCTTTAATTTGATCCTCTAACAAAAAAATGTGTATCATCCTACAGAATAATATACAGACCAACATGCCCTTTCATAGCAATGAGAATAGATAGGTCTCATGCCTATAGCCAAGAAGAGGTGGTTTCACTTCCTGTAGACGGATTTTGACCAACAAAACTGGTGTTGCCCTTCTTCACAGCCTAAAGACAAAAAGACAAAAAGTATTGTTAAACCATCAGCTCCCTAGTTGCAATAGATACCATACATATTGTTAAACCATCAGCTCCCTAGTTGCAAGACTAAAGACAAAAAGTATTATTCCTGAATCTCAATGTGAAACTAAACTTTTAAAAAAATTAGAAGATACTGAAGATTAATACATGCTTCTCTAGGTGAAAATTTTCCATGAGAGGAAGCAAGATTTTATAATTTGTTAATTCAAACAAAGGTACAATACAATCTAAAGCCAAGGTAGCAGCCATTCGAACTTGTCATGTAAAATGAAAGACGGAACAGTGCGCGCTGAACATAGGCACAACAAACTTTTCTTTTAGACCTACTTTTTCTACTTTATCATTCCCCTGGAGCAACTTTCCTACACATTCACGGTGCTAAAAATTACCACAAGTTGCATAACAATAATGGAATGCCTACAAAACAGTACCAATTTAAACACTTCAGTTAATGAACACTTATTTTGGACCCTATACGTAAAATAAGTTTAAGTTCTAAGCATGTAAAATAAAATTTATACAATATTGTTCTTACAGAAATTTCGTTAATGCCTTGAGAAGGATTTTGACCAACAAAACTGGTGTTGCCCTTCTTCACAGCCTGTAAAAAACAAGGGTGACAAAAGAAGACGCCTGGTTGGTGGTGACGTTGTTCTCCTACAAATTACATAGAAGACCCAAAACTGTAATTCCATCACAATTTGGCATTTTGCAGTTGATATATCCTTGTTATTTACTAGAAGATGGTTATTAAAAAGTTAAAACTAGATAATATATTAAACAGTATTCAAGCCCAACAATAATACAAAAACCTATTAATAACCAACCCAACAATTAACTGAACCAGAGTGAGACACTTACCAGCAACAGATTTTAAATCACATGTCGGCACTGTGGAAGCGTGTTTTTCTCCATGAATTAACACTTGATGTGGTTGATGAAACAGCTGATGCTAGTATTATTATTGCAACTGTGAAAGGGGGTTAATTTTGAGCACGTAGAGGCCTTAACACACTCTTAATAGCAAAGAAGCAACCAACAACTGCTGCACTAAAACATGAACAAAGAAAAAAAAATAAACCAACGTTACCCCAATATCTATCTTGCAGCCCCTATTGATGTCAACCCAATCACATTTGAATAAAACTACTCATAGTAACCCAAATCGGTAAAGTTTTCCTCCTCCAAAATATCATAATAACACTGCGAGTGAGAGCATAGATTACAAAATTCAGGAAAGAAACAAAAAAAAGTCAAACAACCATCTAGTAATCTAAGTCTAAAATTTCAAATTGTGGGTTAAGCAAAACAACAAACACTTGGCGGACATTAAAGTAAACAAAAAATTAAGCTATCTGAACCTAAATTGACAGCAATTCATGGAATTAATCAACACCAATAACTATATACTTACATCTAAAGTTCATGAGAGAAACAAAAAAACCAAACTACCATTTGGTAAATTAAGTTTAAATAGGAGGAATAACAGAGTCGTACCGTTCCCTCGTTCATCATCTCCTCCAAATTACTGCTACTTTCTGAAATCGTTTTTGCTAAAGGCGTGAATGGTGAACCTGCCGTTCACTGTGTTTATTCTTTCCATCGCTGATTCTGGCCTGAAACTGTGGTTGATCTCCGATGTGCCGCTGGTTGATCGCCGCTACGGTTACCGGAAACCCTCGTACCCCGTCCAACCGAACCGAAACCCTAACCGCCTGAAACTGTGGTTGTTTGCCGCTGTGCAGTTGGTTGATTGCCGCTGCGGTGACCTGAAAGCCTGGTACCCTGTCGTTGCCACATGTGGCGGTTCACCCTCCATTTCTTTGGTCGATGGCTTCTCCAGAAACTATGTTAGGGTTTCTCCTATGCGTATTTCTTAAGTTATTTCTTGAGTAAATTGCCATTTTAGTCCCTGAGGTTTGTCCAAATTTGCCATTTTAGTCCAAATAGTTTTTTCTTCGCCTCTAGGTCCCTGACTTTTCCCTTTTGTTGCCATTTTGATCACAGACCCTAACTCCATCCAAAAACCTCATTTTTAACCTGTGACATTTTGGGGATTTTCATTTTAAATCTTTTCAATTGCCATTTTGATCCAATTCTAAAAAATCAAAAAAATTCTAAAAAATAAAAAATATAAAAAATAAAAAAATTCTAAAAAATAAAAAAATCATAAAAATAAAAAAAATTCTAAAAATCACAAAAATTCTAAAAAATAAAAAAATCAAAAAAATCTAAAAAATCTAAAAAATTCTAAAAAATCAAAAAAATTCTAAAAAATTCAAAAAAAAAAAAAAAAACAAAAAAAATCTAAAAAAATAAAAAAAATCTAAAAACTCAAACAAACATATTTTAAAGTTTCAAATTCAAAAAATGACGATATATTCCTCGTCCAGACGAATATATTTTCAAGTTTTTTCTATTTTATTGAGTGAATGAGTGGTCATGATGAGATAGAACCATTTATCCATTTAAAAAAACAAATCTCATTTTAAGTTGACATCTTTCACAAACATTCTTACATTTTCATATTAATTATCACCCTTTTGGCCTTTTTATATATGTTTTCATAGCAAAACTATTTATTACAATAATATTTTCATCTTTAGTTTAGTATCAATTAATATAATTGACTAAATATAAATATCATGAAATATAAATTTTATAAACTAAAACATAACATGTATGTTCGTTAGTTAGTGGTTCTATCTCATTATGACTACTCATTCACTCAACAAAATAGATAAAACTTAAAAATATATTCCTCTGGACGAGGAATATATCGTCCTTTTTTGAATTTGAAACTTTAAAATATGTTTGTTTGAGTTTTTAGATTTTTTTTTTATTTTTTAGAATTTATTTTTGATTTTTTAGAATTTTTTTAATTTTTTAGAATTTTTATGATTTTTATGATTTTTTAGAATTTTTTTAATTTTTTTAATTTTTTAGAATTTTTATGATTTTTTAGAATTTTTATGATTTTTTAGAACTTTTTGATATTTAAGAATTTTTTTGATTTTTTTTAGAATTTTTATGATTTTTAGAATTTTTTTTATTTTTATGATTTATTTTTTATTTTTTAGAATTTCTTTGATTTTTTAGATTTTTTTGGATTTTTTAGAATTTCTTTGATATTTTAGAATTGGATCAAAATGGCAATTGAAAAGATTTAAAATGAAAATCCCCAAAATGCCCCTGGTTAAAAATGAGGTTTTTGGATGGAGTTAGGGTATGTGATCAAAATGGCAACAAAAGGGAAAAGTCAGGGACCCAGAGGCGAAAAAAAAAACTATTTGGACTAAAATGACAAATTTGGACAAACCTCAGGGACTAAAATGGCAATTTACTCTTATTTCTTTATGTTAATTATTTTCTAAATTTCTTAAGTTCCTTTTTTCTAAGTATATTGTTTTCTTGAATATTTTAATCAAAGTAAATAATGTTTATAAGACGGTGTTCAAGACAACACCGTCTAAAGGTTGCATAAATTAGTATAAGACGGTGTTTAAGCATTAGACGGGGTTCTTTTGAACAATGGTCATATGGGTATTGATTTTAAGACGGTGTTATTGCTTTAACCCCATCTAAAATAAATCTTCAACACCGTCTAATACTCCATTTTGTAGTAGTGCACCTTTCTAATCACCCCTTTTGTTGATAAATATTTGATATTTATAAGAAAATCCTTTGCATTTGTAGGAGTTTCCCTGAATATTTGGCATTTTTTCGGTTAGTACATTCGCATAGGTATATACGTTGCCGCCCCCGGTTTTGGAAAAATTGGGGGGGGGGGGGGGGGGGGGGGCGTGGCTTCGCCAATGGGCTCAAATCCGGGTTGGGAGAGTATTTTAGAAAAATTGATGTAAAGTAGTTTAGGAGTAATATTTGTCGTTCAAAAAAATTAAAGGTGTGCATGGCTCATTTTTAGCTCTAACTCAACCAAAAAACGAAAATATTGGTTATATGGTTTAAACACCAACCGGTTTCAGTTAGCAATCACTTTGGTTTGGATTTATATTATATTATATTTTTTTACAACGTATTTTATATCATAAATTAAATTGGGTGTGTATTTTATGTTATAACTAGGTTAGAACCCCGTTTATTACACGGGTTGAATAAATATAACTTTATATACTAAGTAATAAAATAGTTACATCTTTTAAAAACTCGTGTATTGCACGATATGAATAAACACATGTCTTACACGAATAATGTAATCCGTTAACACATTTAGTCATCAAAATGTGTTTTCTAACAAAATAAACTTTGAGGTACTATTTACTTATTGTAGCATCTCACTTTATTTTTTATTAGGTTAGAGAGTTGTGTATTACATGGTTTATAACATTTTACTTTGTTTTTTTATTTATTATTAGGTTAGAAACTTACGTATTACTTGATGTTGGATAATCAGCAGAAAAAAAAGAAATATTTTAGTAAAAAATATTAAATACACAAGAGATAAGTTGTATATCATGATGTAATATTATTATTTCATTGGAGTGTAAAATGGGATATTGGGATCCTTTATTAAAAGTAGGATTCTAATTATACCACATATATAAAAACTATATATGTTCTACATGTATTGAATAAATCCTTTTAACGAAACAGTTTATTAGAATAAATATTTTTATCTTAATATGTTATTATCAGTTATCCTTGTCCTTATCATCAAATATAAAAACAATTAAAACTACCAATTAAATAAAATCTTTATCTTTATAAATATTTTAGTTAATTACATAGTTAGTCCCTGTGGTTTGCACAAAGTAACATACTTAGGTACTAATAGTTTAAAATCACATTCTAGGGTATTAACTTTTCATTTTGTAACGTTTGGAGGTATTAACGTTATTTATAGGTTTAAAATCACATTCTATTAGTACCTAAGTATGTTATTTTGTGCAAACCATAGGGACTAACTATGTTAATACCCTAGAAGTTAATACATCCAAACGTTACAAAATGAAAAGTTAATACCCTAGAAGGTGATTTTAAACTATTAGTATCTAAGTATGTTATTTTATGTAAACCACAGAGACTAACTATGTAATTAACTCTAAATATTTAAAACGCTAATATTTTTTTTAGATTTTAATAAATTAATATATGATTATAATAATTAATATATTATTATCAGTTATCTTTGTCTTTATCATTAAATCTCTTCTATAAATTTTAAATTTTAAATTCTAAAATTAATATTATCAATAATTAACTTTTCATAATAAATATTTAAAAAAATAATTAAGAATGTCTCATAGAGCGCCACGTGTCCCTAACATGGTTTCTTTTATTATATAGTATAGATAATAACTTTAAAAGAGAAATTAACATAAGATTTTATACTTTTTAAAAGAGAAATTAACATAAGATTTTATAATTTAAAATAATTGTGTTATATATATTTGTGTTTTTTTAGTAAATTTTAATTTTATTATATTAATTTCAGAAACAATTCGGGTTGAACGGGTCGTGTTCGGGTCAACCACAAAACTTCGGGTCATGTTCGGGTGCATATGTATGATACGTGTCACACCCCCAAATTCTACAAGCGGAGTATCACCGCAGGAGGCATGACTGACCAGGATCAAGCCACCAATCATATTGTACAATGTATATATAAAGTGAATAAAATTCCAACCACACAACATAATTGGTGTTCAAACATAAGTTCTCAAATTCAAGTTAAACAGCGGAAGCATCAAAAGTAAAACCAAAACATAAGTTATAAGTTTAGCAAGTTTAACATGGCATGTAACAACGAGTCAACAACAAAGTTGAGCGAGTTCACAGTAGGTGTTCGTTTTAAAGTAGTTTTTCAAGAACTATGAGTTTGTTTGCAACCATAAGTTAATCAGCTTTCCTTGTTTTCCAAATCATAATCGGTGGGGGCTACCCCATGTTGTAAACCATTAGACTAGTTATATATATTGGCGTCCTTCCCAATCCGAGGACGGAGGTACGTATTCTACCCAACCGAGAATACGCAGGTTAAATGTAGGCGTCCTTCCCAATCCGAGGACGGAGGTACGTATTCTTCCCAATCCGAGAATACGCAGGTTTAGTGTAGGCGTCCTTCCCAATCCGAGGACGGAGGTACGTATTCTTCCCAATCCAAGAATACGCAGGATTAAATGTAGTCTATTAGTGGTGAATATACAGGTTTCATCTTAGCTTCTTAATCCCATTCCCAACCCACCTGGAATCCCATGCCTTAAGAGTGTGAACTCACCTCGGTTTGCTCGGTATGGTTAACTACTTGTTCACTAATAATTCAGTCAAAGCCTATAGTAATCATACATACATAATCAGTTGACATCCACATTGTTCGCATATAATTCATGATCATAAATGTGAACTCAGGCAACACTATCACATAGCACTTAACAGTTATTCTAGTCACAAATATTTCACATAATCCGTCACGTCTCACACTAACACTTAACAACCCAATAAACCGTGCGGCCCCATAGATTTTGGTTTGGCCCAACAGTTAACCCAAAACCACCCAACATGTTGACCCAAACCTCCTACCTGGCCCGCAATCCCCTAAACAATCTTGTTCCCCTTGCGGCCCATCAGAACAGGCCTAGTGTGTGTTTGGCTCGTTATCTTACCCGACCCCAAACCAATATAGCATGGCCCAGAACCAAACATGTGATTACATTAATCTGCAGCCCAATAAGCTGACCGAGTCTATGCACTACCTGATAACCTGAGGCCCAAATCAGTTTCGTTATATGTGCGGCCCACTTGTTTTTCTCTTTTTTTTTAAGTCTGATTTGTTTGGGTTTGTAGGATGTGTTTTGTTTTAACATATGGCCCAATCACAGTTAAATTATACGATCCAATTAAATGTGTTGTTTGGGTTGCCCATGTCTAAGCCCATCAGGTGTACATGAAACAATATGCCCTAACCGAGATATGATTGTGTGTGATACAATTTAATGTACTGTTTTGTTTCAAATAGATATTCCCTTAAGCTAAACTTAATCCATCGGTTCCCCTTATCTTCTATATTAACAAAGAACAGTAATTACATAACAATCACATAACAATTATTATAAGAATGATCATAAATTTTAACATTTGCAACCAATATTCAATCGACTAACACATCATACTTCTTTATAAATCATGCAACAGCTAGATCAATTTGTAACATCAACTAGCCATTAAGGGCAATTTATCAATGATCTAAGGGGTGTTTATCCGGGTTTCTAATATATGCGGCCCTAACATAATCCATGATATCGACACATCAGTTAATCATCATCGACTAGCATCAAGAATGTTAATAACCGGTTTCTCTAATTGACATGCATTCCAACTGCTAACAACTAACAATAATATATATGCAAGCAATCCATCTATGCAAGATAGTAGTAATCACAGCCCATACATGAATATATTAACATATACTCACTATCAAAATCTAGTATACATGCAAGATCATGATTCACAAATATCCAGTAACATACAATCATTCCTATTACGTGTAAGTCACTAGCACATCTAAACACCATATAACATATGTAAAGTAATAACACACATACCGATCTACTGCACTTTACAAGTGATGCCTCACAAGTATAGGGTTAATTCGATGGGGGGGAAAAGGGTGTCCACAGCCGCACGTAACCAGGGAATAGGTAGGGTTTGTTTTTGAGTTCTTGTGATAACCTTTTGATATTACGCATGCATATATAATACAACTGGGCGGTTCATTTAATTTTCCGAAGTGATAATGGGCTCAAGCCCAAGTGGGCCGAAACACATTGGCAAACGGCTAATACTTAGTGATTAAGGGGGGGGGGGGGGGTGGGCTTCGGTTATTTGAGGTGCGGCCCAAACATATTCACGATACTAAGTCCGGCCCAATTCACACACTCATACATTAAACATTTAGCAATTAAATTACCGTCACAAGTGTTACTAATTCCGATCGTCATAATAGAAATATCAAGAAACAGGATCACGTGACGAAGAGATACAGACCTTGAAAGTTCGGTTTGTCACATCATCCCCAACTTGAAAGAAATTTCGTCCCGAAATTTAGCACGTAGTTACTAAGGAAGCTAGTTAGGTTGCGTAGTTTCCTGGGGTGTCACATCATCCCCCCGTTGGTTTATAATTTCGTCCCGAAATTCCGCAGTAGCTTCAGACTCAGTAGCAGCTGCGCTTTTCTCGAACAACTGGGGATACTTGAGTTTCATTTGGTCTTCTCGTTCCCAGGTAAACTCTGGGCCACGACGGGAGTTTCAATGAACTCGAACTAGAGGTATTCTAGTGCGCTTGAGAACCGTCTCGGTCTGTAATCTCTACAGGTTCTTCGATGAATCGCAGCTAATCGTCGATAGTGAGCTCCTTGAGAGGAACTATGAGGGTCTTATCTGACAGACACTTCTTCAGATTTGACACGTGGAATACGTTGTGAACTCCGCTGAGTTCTTCGTGTAGATTCAGCTTGTTGGCCACCTTGCCAATTTTCTCAATGATTTCGAAAGGTCCAACATATCACGGGTTGAGTTGGCCTCGTTTGCCAAAACGAACTACACCTTTCCAAGGTGAGACTTTAAGTAGCACTCGATCCCCAACCTGGAATTCGAGTGGTTTCCTGCGCTTATCAGCGTAGCTTTTCTGACGGTCACGAGCTGCCGCCATTCGTTGTCGTATATGAGCAATCTTCTCTGTTGTGTCTACTACGAGTTCTGGGCCAGTGATTTGGATGTCGCCAACCTCTGCCCAACAAAGAGGTGATCGGCACTTACGTCCGTACAATGCCTCAAACGGAGCAGCCTGGATACTGGTGTGGTAATTGTTGTTATACGAAAACTCCACTAACATGAGGTGTTTTTCCCAGCGATTACCAAAGTCGATTACACACGCTCGAAGCATGTCTTCAAGGGTTTGGATGCTGCGTTCAGACTGCCCATCCGTTTGCGGGTGATATGCTGTGCTCATGTCTAATCGAGAGCCAAAAGATTTGTGCATTGCCTGCCACAATTCAGAGGTAAAACACACGTCACGGTCAGAGATAATGGAGGTTGGCACCCCGTGCCTAGCAACCACTTCTCTTAGGTATACGTCTGCTAGAGTGGAGAACTTATCCGTTTCCTTGATAGCCAGGAAATATGCAAACTTAGTGAGTCGATCCACGATCACCCAAATGGTATCCTTCCCGCGTTGAGATCTAGGCAAGCCAGTAACGAAATCCATGGAAATTTGCTCCCATTTCCATGTCGGGATCTCTGGTTGTTGAAGTAAGCCTGATGATTTCTGGTACTCGATTTTGACTCTCGCACAAGTCAAACATTTGCTAACGTAGGTTGCTATGTTGGCTTTCATACTAGGCCACCAGTATGTAGTCTTGAGATCGTGGTACATCTTATCCGAACCAGGATGTACCGAGTAACGAGACTTGTGTGCTTCATCCATCACAAGCTCACGTAGATTACCATAGAGTGGAACCCAGATGCGCCCTGTCACGTAATAAGCGTCGTCTTCCTTTTGTTCTAACCGTTTCTTCGATCCTCGCAGGGACTCAGCCCTGATGGTCTCTGGTTTCAATGCTTCAACCTGGGCTTCGCGTATCTGAGCAGGAAGACTAGAGTGAATGGTAAGTTGTAACGTACGCACGCGCTTAGGTTTAGTCTCCTTTCTACTGAGGGCATCAGCCACAACATTGGCTTTGCTTGGATGGTACTTAATTGTGCATTCATAATCATTCAGGAGTTCGACCCACCGACGCTGACGCATGTTCAACTCCTTCTGTTCGAAGATATGTTGGAGACTCCTGTGATCGGTGTAAATGGTGCACTTGGTACTGTACAAGTAATGCCTCCATATCTTGAGTGCAAAAACAACAGCTCCCAGCTCCAGATCATGAGTAGTGTAGTTCCTTTCGTGAACCTTAAGTTGGTGCGATGCATAAGCAATGACTTTATCCCGTTGCATCAACACACAACCCAATCCTTGTATGGACGCGTCGCAATAAACCACGAAATCGTCTGTGCCCTCCGGCAGTGAGAGAATAGGTGCGCTACAAAGTCTATTCTTTAAGTGAAGAAATGCAGACTCCTGTGCATCACCCCAACGATAGGTGACGCCCTTCTGAGTCAGTGAAGTGAGAGGTTGTGCAATCTTGGAGAAATCCTTGATGAACCTTATGTAGTAGCCCGCCAAACCCAAGAATTGGCGGATTTCTGTTGGTGTACGTGGCGCAGGCCAGTTCTTGATCGAATCAACCTTGGATGGATCAACATGAATCCCATCCTTGTTTACCACGTGGCCTAGGAAATTGACTTCACGAAGCCAAAAGTCGCATTTCAAAAATTTAGCGTACAGCTGCTCTGCTCGAAGAAGTTCCAATATAAGTCGCAGATGGTGCTCGTGTTCCTCCTGACTCTTAGAATAGATCAGGATGTCGTCGATGAAAACAATAACGAACTTATCCAGGTAAGGCTTGCATACTCGGTTCATGAGATCCATGAAGACCGCAGGTGCGTTTGTTAATCCGAAAGGCATGACCAGAAACTCGTAGTGCTCGTAACGAGTTCTGAATGCTGTCTTGGAGATATCCTCGTCTCGAACTCTTAACTGATGGTAGCCCGATCTCAGATCAATCTTTGAGTAGAAGCTCGACCCTTGCAACTAGTCGAATAGGTCATCAATACGCGGAAGAGGATAACGATTCTTCACAGTCACCTTGTTGAGTTCACGATAGTCAATACACATTCGGAAGGTACCGTCTTTCTTCTTCACAAATAAGACTGGAGCTGTCACGACCCCCGATCCCACCCTGGGCGGAATCAAGAGCCGTGAGCAGCCAAGTGGTACCGGTGATTATTTTGAAAAATATTGCAGCGGAAATTTCATCAGGACCGTGAGTTAGGAAAAATATCAGAGTTTAGAAAAAACCGGATTTTATTTATTTAAATAGATGGGATAAACCCATGTTTTACAAATGTAGCTTTAATAAGAGATAAACCCAATTACATAAAATAATATTTCTTAATTTGATTTGATTAATAAAATAAGCCACTTCATGAAGCCTTTCAGTGCCGTATCCATCTCTTACTCCAATCTACTGTAATTACCTGAAACGCGTTTTAAAAAGGTTTTGTCAGCAGGAAATACTGGTGAGTTCATTCATTTTACTAAAACGACACGTTTGTTATAATTTACAGTATTAAGAGCGATTACAATGTTTATATATCAACCATATACCCACGGTATTTGTCACTCGACCACACATTGGCTATCTCGTTGTCCAATGGTGTCTGTGACTATGGTCATATCACCCCTTGGCTAACCCGTTGTCCAATGGTGAAGATTATCAAGTATTGTATACAAACCCTACATATCGGCTGTAATTTGGAGATTAAAAAGACTTAATCCCTGTAATTATAACCTTGAAAATAAACATGCTTTTGAAATCAAATTTGATAAAAAGAGAATGACTCACATTATAAGCATGCAGATTTATACGGGCATAGTTTAGCCTACTGGTTAGCCTTGATATTGCAGATTTATACAGGCAGAGCTTAGCCTATTGATTAGTCTTGTAACCTAGTGCACACGAACTCGGTAAGTCACTAAGACAGTATTTACGATAACTCACGAGATTAAAACCCTCACAACAAATGACAAAGTGCAATACTTAAACATCCATCGAATTAACGACGAATGACAAAGCATAACCCAAGTTTGAGCAGCACTTAAACATTCATCGGATAGTTTCAATTGATCGGACATTGAATCGTAGCAGCGATCGAGTTATTACCCCGCTGTGTGTGTTTTGTAGTAAACAGACTATAACTCGAAGTATATTACGAATTTGTTCGTCGTTCCAACGCCAAAATGCAAGTCCCACACCCCACTATTTATACTTGAAATTCGACCCCCTCGCGTGACGCGAGGGGGCACCTTTGGGCGTCGCGTGACGCGACTGGTCACATTTCATCATATGGTTGCCACGTGTGTTTCTAGCCTAGCTGAGTCGACGGATCTTGAAAATTCGATTTAGACAGCAAGATATGTGGATAATCATCAATAGGGAATACCCCCCTTGAGTTTTAGGGGCCCTGATCCTGATTCTGATTGTTCTGAAATTTTTAGGGTTTATGTAGGATTACTTAAGGGTCTTAACTAAGGTTTCCTTGTGAACAAAATATAATAATAAATAATAGTTTTGGTGAGAGTTGTTATAAAAAGGAAATAAAATGGTGAGAAAAGAGAATGGACTCGCTTTGTAACTTTAGGGTTCAACTAGAAAACATCCTGGTAGAATTTTGGGTATAATTTCTGAGCTATATAAAAATATATATTTGTAATTGTGTTAAGTATAGTACCCCTAATTCAACCTTATCCCGATGTCCTGAGACAGAACCCCAATAAACTTAGTCGGGCAGAGCCCTGACATGCGTTATGGGTTCCAGATCAATCGGAATGGGTAGCGGTGATCGGGAGTTAAAACACTTAAAACGGGGCAGGGATTTGTGTGTAATATTTAGAGAAATATGGAACATAGATCGAGTGGGAAAGAAAGAAGGATCTGAGCATTTCAAATGGCTTTTCAACTTCCTATATATATACTTGAATTTTACTTAATGTTTACGTTTTGTGAGGACACGTAAACAAATGGAAGTGGGACACGAATTATGTAAGGTTCCTTCAAATTGTGGATTGTGGAATTAGGGTACACGTATACATGAATTTGATAAGTTTTAACTTTTATTATTTTATTATTATATTTCTTACGTATTCATCCATAACACATATTATTATAGATTTCATGCATTAATTAAAGGTTTGATTTAAATTTTATTATTTATATGTTATAATTAATTTAACTGCTTCACTTATTTGGCGCGTATAACTTTTAAAATATGACGTTTTATAAAATAATAAATATGTCTTTAGAACGAGAATAATATTATCTACATTTTGAACCAAGTTTCATTAAAAACAGAGTAGGTTCAAATATAATGTATTTTTATAATTTAATTATTAAACGGTTACTAGGTCCGTCTATGTACTTCATATTTCTAATCTTCAACTTGTCCGTAATCTACCCGTCTAATAATATAAGTTTATATACTTTTATTTTATTTAGAAAGGTCACCCATATACAGGCCAATTAATTAGTATAATATTTCAACCAACTATATAAAATAGTGTTTAAAACTATTTGGGTTGAATATTTATATTAAAAATAAACTAGTTACTAGTGGTTAATAAATTTAACCAAACCTATAATTCTTATATAAAAATAGGAATGTTACATCCTCCCCACCTTGTTTTAAATCTCGTCCTCGAGATTTGGGTTACGATATTTCTTTTAGACTTATGTCATATTTTAGTCAATAAAAGGTAGATGACACAGAATTAAAATATCAAATTTTGTGAATACGGGTTGTACAATAAGTAGGATTCAATGGTTCAACTGAATTAGTTCAAGAAATCGATAACAAACGAATGAGATGAAATGATATAATTTCCAAGGTGACTAGGTTCAAGCCAAAAGATATATGATCAATAGATATTTAAAATGAATGTGAAGGACTTTTAGAATCAATAAAATTCTTTGTCAAAAGAAAGCTTACTTTGATTGGCAACTGAGGAAGACTTAGAATCGACAGGTTCAAAATGAAATAAAAGCGTGAAAATGATTTGTCAAATATTGAATTATGATATGAGAAAATCAATGTGCTGAGATGAGTGAATTGCAAGGATACACGAAAAGACAATAGAGTTAGTGTATCATTGTCTTAATACATAATTGTATTAAGACTTTTTGCGTCCGTATCTTAAGCGATGATCGTGAGATAATAGATTACGTCTAGACGATCGTTAAATCCTATAATATTGTTATAACCATATTTAGATATGTTAAACTCTAATTAGTATTTTGTTCATTCATTAAATTATCGGCTACCTTAAGACTAAAATTTTAATTGGCTTGTAAACATTAGTTTCACATAATTAATATGAGTCCTCTGCGAATTTTATAATAAACTTAATATAGAAAGTCATATGAACTAAATCTGTGAAGGTAACAAATTTATTAAATTTATATATACGCACACTAAACCATATGTATAACTAAAAATATATATATGCAGAAAGTTATACTTAGGTGTTTTATTCTTATTACTATATAATAGAATAGTAAAAACAATATGTTAATAGTAACTATACGTATAAAAGTAAATTTGAAAATTTAAACATAAGTTTATCAAATATAAAATTCCTTTTATGTAATTTTTATCAAAATTTAACTTCTCTTTTTTTTTTTTTTTTTTTTTAAGATTAGAACTTTAAAAGACAATAAGAATCCTAATAAACTTTTATGTGATACTATATTTATCTTATTTACTTTAGATAGTAATTTAAGTGTATGGTTGTAAAATAATATTTTTTTTATAATATATAAAGTAATTCTACTACACATGTAACTTTCATAAGCTAAATATAAGAAAACCAAAACAAAATTTAGTGTTATTATTATCCTTTTTAACATGAGCTACAAGTTTATACCAATACCGCAAGGTGTCATAATGATTTGAAATAGTTTAATAATTATGGTGTTTGAACAAATTCACCGTCTAATTAACTGAAAGCTTTTAATGAAAACTCTAGGGGTTTATGTCTCTGATTTGCATAACTCTTTTGTCGATCTTGATACATAATACTTCTATAAGTATTTAATAGTTGTGGAATAAGATGAACAATTACTTATAAGTATAAAATGTCTTGTCCATGAATACTTAGACAGTTATTTAGATAATTTTATTCGTCCCTCTAATTCTTGTATTGTTTTATGAAAATATGTCTTCTCCTTACAGTACAAAGTATATATATATTTTTATATATAATTAAAATTTATTAAATAAGTATGATGACTTAATTTATATACATTAACTAGTCATTATCATGGTTGGATATTGGTTAGTGCTGCCTTGTTTAAGTATGGGTGATCAGTCCATACCTAATTAAGGCTAGGCTACCCAATACCTGCTCCTGACAATAACCCTAGCATCTGAAAATAATACTAACATTACTACTATTAATATTTTATTAATAATAAACTAATATTAATTATCAATAATAAATAACTAAACATAAACTTAAATGAGAGTATACCTCAAACATAAAAATATAAATTCTTTACCTCAATGGTTTAACAAGAATTTTTAAATATAGTAATACTATATTGTAAATTAGGTAATTACTTATGTAAGTTTCCATATATAATCAATTAAATTTATATAATGTTTTTCGATTGAAGAGGATAAAGCAATAATTATCACGAAAGACTCGATTGATGCTGTAAGAACCATTAAGAGATATACTAAATTATGATATAAATTTGTGTATTATTATCTTAGCACACGATTTGTGTTAAGGTTACTTTTATAGGATAAATCAACAAAGTGGATTCAATATAAATAAATAAATAAATAATTAAATCCGTATATGATGTGTGCAAACGAGATTAGCGCAAGCTTCAATTTAGGAAAACGTCACCACAAGGTGATCGTGATTCAAGAAATGATTCAATGAAGTCGAAGACCAAATAAGCCTATTATGGTTCAAAACAAATGAAGTGCTTGTTGGGACTATTTTGAATATGATAGCTGCAATTCATCATATGGGATCTTGAATTGAATACGTAATGCGAGCAAGTTCAAATAATTGAACTTGGTTTAAACAAAACGAGTTCATGTATTAATAAGAAAGTTCTGACATGGTTACAACAAAAACCATGTATGCCAAAGAAAATTGAGTTTTTCAAGAAATTCATGGGCTCGATATCAAGGAGTCATCGTTTTGCAATAATGTGGTTTACAGTGCCAAAAATCAAGTATAGCGAAATGATATTTGAGTTTGGATAAAACAACAAATTGGAATGAAGTCCTCCAGTGGTCTTCATAAATCAAACGAACCACATGCGCAACAAACAGGGCATGTGTAACGTGTGGATTTACCAAGAAATGAAATAGATCAATATTTGCTACTATGAAAGAAATTCTTATGGTATGCTGACCAATAGGGGGAGTAGTAATGCAAAGGTCTATTCATAGAGGTCAGAATTTTAACAAAAGAAATTTAAGAATTTTATCTGGAAAATTTGGGTGATAACCGTTGTTAAGTGACATTACCAGGGAATGTCGAATGAAATGAAATGAAATAGGGGATTTGCAAAGGTATATGACTTCTTTTGTAGTGCTAATAATTATGATTCTGATTAGACTGTGCACCGATGGTTGTGAAATATTGTTCCAACGTACCTCAGCGAGATTCATGTCGTTTGTAGGATCATGTGGCAAAGTGCCGCTTTTTGATCAGTAGTTCTCCCACTGCTGGGATGCATTGTTGTTGTGCCCAATCATATTTTCCAAAGGTCTTGCCTTGAAAGTTGTGTGTGATATACTTCAACATTTGTGGACGTATAATTTAAGTTTCATGTGTTTTCTTGTGCATTAGCACAACTTTATATACTTCTTACTTGCGTTAATAGTATATGGTAACTCATTGGAATTTCTTATATTTTTGATGGCGTCCCAACTTAAAGGGTTTCCATTGTTTATATTGTCGCACGAGTTACGAGGCAGATGATCAAACGAAATAATGTTTGATATCGGAATTATAGATACATGCAAGAGATTCCTGATAAAGAAATCTAGATTTAATATTGACACATATGCTTGTGCTTTATTCTTAATTGACTTTTGGAATTCCTTATAGATATACATATCTATATAATCATATATTTGACATGCTGTAATATGCATACCTTTCGTAAGGTCAATGTATTTAACAGATTCATATTTCCAAAAACAAGTCAAATATCAAGTCATGATACTATTTAGGGAAATCTTGTCACTTGTTTGACATATTATATACCCCGTCTTATCCGGTTCTCACCGGAGAGGTAACTTCAGTATATCCGGACAAGCTGGAGAGTCTGCTACACCAAACCCAGTCTTGCCGGAGAAAATTTTATATTTCCCAAAAATAGTATTTTTAAAAGTGCCTCTTTTATTAGGCTTTTATCCAGAATTAGGGAAATTTGTATTCCCGTAACATATCTTATTCTAGACCAAATAATATCAATAAGCAAGAATTAATAGCAATTAAGTGCTATTGCCTGCAATGTTCTAATCGTCATTCTTACGGTATACCAAAATCCATCATACTTTATTTACACAAGTACTTAGCTTATCTCGAAGCTTATACTAAGGCATCTTTTCTGAAGTTCAAACCTAAATGCTATCATGTGTGCTACCAGTTAATAGCAATCTCCTAACTCTTTTATATAAGCTTAGGTATTATTATCACAACACCTATAGGCTTAAAGCAGTTGCTATGATACCACCTTCTGTCACGACCCCCGACCCCACCCTGGGCGGAATCGAGAGCCGTGAGCAGCCAAGTGGTACCGGTGATTATTTTGATAAATATTGCAGCGGAAATTTCATCAGGACCGTGAGTTAGGAAAAATATCAGAGTTTAGAAAACACCGGATTTTATTTATTTAAATAGATGGGATAAACTCATGTTTTACAAAGGTAGCTTTAATAAGGGATAAACCCAATTACATAAAACAATATTTCTTAATTTGATTTGATTAATAAAATAAGCCACTTCTTGAAGCCTTTCAGTGTCGTATCCATCTCTTACTCCAATCTACTGTAATTACCTGAAACGCGTTTTAAAAAGGTTTTGTCAGCAGGAAATACTGGTGAGTTCATTCATTTTACTAAAACGACGCGTTTGTTATAATTTACAGTATTAAGAGCGATTACAATGTTTATATATCAACCATATACCCACGGTATTTGTCACTCGACCACACATTGGCTATCTCTTTGTCCAATGGTGTCTGTGACTATGGTCATATCACCCCTTGGCTAACCCGTTGTCAAATGGTGAAGATTATCAAGTATTGTATACAAACCCCACATACTGGCTGTAATTTGGAGATTACAAAGACTTAATCCCTGTAATTATAACCTTGAAAATAAACATGCTTTTGAAATCAAATTTGATAAAAAGAGAATGACTCACATTATAAGCATGCAGATTTATACGGGCAGAGTTTAGCCTACTGGTTAGCCTTGATATTGCAGATTTATACAGGAAGAGCTTAACCTATTGATTAGTCTTGTAACCTAGTGCACACAAACTAGGTTAGTAACTAATACAGCATTTACGATAACTCACGAGATTGAAACCTTCACAACGAATGACAAAGTGCGATACTTAAACATCCATCGAATTCACGACGAATGACAAAGCATAAACCCTAATTCGGGCAGCACTTAAACATCCATTGGATTGATTTCTATCGATCGGACATTGAATCGTATCAGCGATCGAGTTATTACCCTGTATTGCGGCAGCGTTTCGTGAATCGTGTGTGTTTTGTAGTAAACAGACTATAACTCGGTGTATATAACGAATTTTTACGTCGTTCAAGTGCCAAAATTCAAGTCCCAAACCCATCTATTTATACTGAAATTTTGACCCCTTCGCGTGACGCGAGGGGTACCACCTTGGGCGTCGCGTGGCGCGAGGGGTCACACCCTACCATAGGGTAGCCCCGTGTGTGTAGCCTTGCTGAGTCGACGGAATGATAAAATTCGTTTTTGACAGCAAATTAAGTGGATAATCGTAACTAGGGAATACCCCCCTGAGTTTTAGGGGCCCTGATCCTGATTCTGATTGTTCTGAAAATTTTAGGGTTTATACAGAATCACTTGGGGGTCTCAATTAGGGTTTCCTTTTGGATAAAATAATATAATAAATAGGACTTTTGATGAGAGTCGTTACATCCTCCCCACCTTAATAAAAATCTCGTCCTCGAGATTTACTGGAATAATTGAGGATACTTTCGCTTCATCTCTGATTCCAGCTCCCAAGTGTATTCGGGTCCTCGTTTTGAATCCCACTTGACTTTGACCAGTACTAGTCGTTTGTTTTTGAGAAACTTGATCTTTCGGTCTTCTATTTGTGGTGGCTTCTCAACAAATTTTAGTTTTTCATTTACCTCTATGTCTTAAAGAGGTACTACCAGGGATTCGTCAGATAGACATTTCTTTAGATTGGATACATGAAATACATCATGTACTCCAGCTAGTTCTTCTGGTAGTTGTAAGCGATAAGCAACTGGTCCTATATGCTGGATCACTAAAAATGGTCCTACGTATCGTGGACTCAGTTTTCCTTTCTTACCAAATCGAACTACCCCTTTCCAAGGAGAAACTTTTAATAATACTTTGTCTCCTACTTGAAACTCGAGTGGCTTTCGTCTATTGTTTGCATAACTTTTCTGGCGATCTCGTGCCGTCTTCAGTCTTTCTTTGATCTGTGTGATTTTGTCAGTAGTTTCTTGCACTATCTCAGGACCTGATAATTGACTTTCTCCTATCTCTGCCCAATAAACTGGAGTTCTGCACTTTCGTCCATATAGTGCTTCAAATGGGGCAGCTTCGATGCTTGCATGATAACTATTGTTATAGGAGAATTCGATCAAAGGTAAGTGATCGTCCCAATTTCCACCAAAATCTATCACACATGCCCTAAGCATGTCCTCCAAGGTTTGGATCGTCCTTTCACTTTGCCCGTCTGTCTGAGGATGATATGCAGTACTTAAATTTAGTCGGGTTCCCATTGCTTCTTGGAAACTTGTCCAAAAATGGGAAGTGAAACGACTATCTCTATCCGATACAATGGAGAGTGGAACTCCATGTAAGGATACTACTTCATCTACATACAACTTGGCTAACCTTTCCACGCTAAAGGTTTCCTTCATGGGTAGGAAATGAGCTGATTTGGTTAATCGATCCACAATTACCCAAATTGCATCATTCCCTTTTTCTGGTTTTGGGTAGCTTGGTAACAAAATCCATTGTTATGAGTTCCCATTTCCATACAGGCATTTCTAATTGTTGAAGTAGACCTGAAGGTTTCTGGTGCTCTGCCTTAACTTGTGAATAAGTAAGGCATTTAGAAACATATCGAGCTATGTCCTTTTTCATTCCTATCCACCAAAAGTTGTTTCTTAAATCTTGGTACATTTTATTGTTTCCAGGGTGTATGGTATACCTAGATTTATGGGCTTCTTCTAAAATCTTATTTCTTAATTCTCCCTGCTTAGGTACCCAAATTCTGCTTTTGTGGAATCTCCAAATTCCATCAGCTCCTTGTTCTAATTCTTTTGTTCATCCTTTCATTCCTTCATCATCATCCTTGATGGCTGTTTCTTGAAAATGCATTAGTTGTTCCATTAAATCTAATTGTAGATTTAACCTAAGAGCACGAACTCGTCGTTGTTTCTCATGGTACTTACGACTTAAGGCATCTGCAACTACATTTGCTTTTCCTTCGTGATATTGAATATCACAGTCGTAGTCACTTAGGATTTCCATCCATCTCCTTTGCCTCATGTGTAACTCTTTTTGCCCAAATATATATCTTAAACTTTTGTGATCCGTATAGACAGTAAATTTACTTCCGTACAAATAATGTCTCCAAATTTTAAGGGCAAAAATTATGGCGCCTAACTCTAAGTCATGAGTTGTATAGTTTTCCTCGTGCTTTTTCAATTGTCTTGAAGCATACGCAATTACCTTCTTGCGTTGCATTAGCACACATCCTAATCCTAGTTTTGAAGCATCACAGTAAACTTCAAAATCTTCAGTTCCTTCTGGTAAAGCTAGGATTGGGGCATTTGTTAACTTTTGCTTTAGAATCCTAAAAGCTTCTTCTTGCTTAGGTCCCCATTCAAACTTAACTGCTTTACATGTTAGCTTGGTTAATGGTACAGCTATCTTGGAAAATCCTTAATAAACTGTCTATAATATCCGGCTAAACCTATAAAACTCCTAATTTCCATTGCGGAACCTTCCATTTGGTAATTGCCTCTATCTTAGCAGGATCTACATGAATACCTTCATGATTCACCATGTGTCCTAAGAATTGCACTTCCTGCAGCCAGAATTCACACTTCAAGAATTTGGCGTAAAGCTTTTCTTTTCTTAACAAAGTTAAGAGTACATGCAGGTGCTCACAATGCTCTTCCTGATTTTTGGAATAAATAAGTATATCGTCGATAAAAACAATTACAAATTTATCCAAATACGGTTTACAGATTCTATTCGTCATGTCCATAAATGCTGCTGGAGCATTTGTTAACCCAAAGGGCATGACCGTAAACTCGTAATGACCATACCTAGTTCTGAAAGCAGTTTTAGGTATGTCTTCTTCTTGTACCTTCAATTGATGGTATCCGGAGCGTAAATCGATCTTAGAAAAGTATCTAGCTCCTTGAAGTTGATCAAAAAGATCATCAATCCTTGGTAATGGGTATCGATTCTTAATTGTAACCTTATTCAATTCTCTATAATCAATACACATTCTCATTGAACCATCATTCTTCTTTACAAACAACACTGGTGCTCCCCACAGGGATGAACTAGGTTGTATGAAACCTTTACTTAGTAATTCATCTAATTGCTTTTTCAGTTCTAACATTTTTGTGTGTGCTAACCGATAAGGTGCCTTGGCTATCGGTATAGTTCCTGGAATTAGATGAATTCTAAATTCTACCTCCCTATCTGGTGGTAATCCTGGTAACTCTTCTGGAAATACATCTGGGTATTCTGAGACTACAGGAATCTCCTTAAGTTCTTTTCCCTTAGTGCTAATGATTACTGAAATCATATACACTATTCCTTGCTTTCGTTCATAATTAGCAACTTTCATTACTGAAATGAACTTCATGGGTTTTCTTGGTTTATCTCCGGTGATTGAAACTATTTCTCCTGTGGGTGTGTGTATTTCTATGGCATTTTTATCACAAAGAATCCGAGCATGGTTGGCTACTAACCAATCCATTCCTAATACTACATCGAATCCTGCTAAATTCATAGGTAATAGGTTGGCAGAAAATTTATGACCTAAGAGTTCTATCTTTCCTTTTTGCAAAATCTTATCTATGTTAACAGAATTTCCATCTGCCGTTTCGACTGTAAAAATCTGCTTAAGGTTGGTTAAGGGTAATTTAAGAGCTTGACAGAATGAAGTATTTATAAAACTTTGGTTTGCACCAGACTCAAATAATACTTTTGCGTAAACATTGTGAACTAAGAACGTACCAGCTATCACATCTGGAATGAGTTCTGCTTCCTGAGTAGTCAATTGGAAAGCTCTGGCGCTTCTCTTGGTAGCTCCTTCTGCAGCTTTGGCTTTGTTGTTATCAGCTGGTTTAACTAATTTCGGGCAATCTGGCCTGAAATGTCCAGTTTCTCCACAATTGTAACAAATTGTGGATTTCTTCCTGCAGTTTTCTTCACGATGTCCTACAACTTTACAAAAGTTGCAGGTTACATTGCATCTTCCAAAATGTTTCCTTCTGCAATTCCTGCAGAAAGGCGGATTTGAGGATTGTCCCGTTCCTCTTTTCTTGAAATTGTTATTATTACCCATACAAAATCCTTGGGTAATTTTCTGAGCTAATTCCTTTTTCCGGTCTTCTTCTCTTGTACGTACCAATTCGTCAGTTAAGGTGTTAGCTAATTCCACAGCATCGTCAATAGTGCGAGGTCTCGCAGCTTTAACGATGTTACGGATTTCGCTAATCAGTCCCCAAACATAGCGAGAAATAAGTACTGGTTCTGGTGAAGCCAGAGTTGGTACCACTCTCGCATATTCAAAGAATGTCGAAGTATACCCTCGATAGTCTACTCCCACCATTCGATGGTTTAGGAACTTATTCGCCATTTGATCTTTTTCATATTCGGGACAGAATTTTCTTTCTACAAGACTCTTAAATTCTTCCCAGTTCATGGCATAGGCCATACTTCTTCCTTTGGCTTGAAGTACTGTATTCCACCATTCTAGCGCCCCTTCTTTGAAAAGATTTGACGCATACATGACTTTATCTTTCTCGGCACATTTACTTATCATAATTACTGCTTTGGTTTTCTCCAACCATCGCAGTGTTGCAGTTGCCCCTTCATTACCTGCAAATTCTGCGGGTTTACAGGCAAGAAATTCTTTATAAGTGCAACCAGGCGTTGCAGCTTTCATTTTCTTAGGGAGTGGGGCCTGCTGTGGATCATTATTGTTGTTAATATGATTGCTTCCTCCGTTTACACTATTACTAAAGTTATCTTCCTGAGTACGTTTACTAGGAATGATTTGTTGAGGTTCAACTGGTTTCTGAGCAGCAACAAGAATAGCTGGAATAGCATTGGCTATTCCCTGAGCAACGATATTTTCGATATCTTGCCTAGTCATAAATTGATCTCCCGGATTTTGCTCAGATTGATTTACTTCATTAACTGGTTCATTATTAGCATGTTCCATCTGATAATTAATATACATAAAATTATTTAACACATAATAAATAACAATTATACAAAAAGACAATTACACATATTTCACAAACATTAGTATTTATTTTATTATTTTACACTATTTTAGGCATCCGTACACACTGTTATTCTATATGAGTTTTATTTGTAGTTATTTTACACAAGTTTTATTTTACTATTGTTTATTATACAATCCCTGTTTCACCCCGCACTACCACTCGTCATCTGCCTTCTTAGAAACGATGCTCCCTCTCATCGTATTTCCAGGAGATTTGTCCTCCTATCTCCCGGATCCTATTTCCCGCATCCATCAATTCTTCGTCAAAATGGCGGAGTTCGGCTAGGTTTTCATTGCTCATCGGCGGGTTTGGTATAGGTTCTGGGTCGAATTGTGGGAAGAAAGTATAGGGGCTATTGAGTAGGGTTTGAAACTGCCAATCGTTAGTCCACTACTCATCCATTTATCCTAAAGGTTGGGGGTGGATCAGCGGGTCTGGAATAGCTGGCTCTAGGTTTATTGGGAGTTGAGTTTCAGCAGGATAAGGGTAAAGGTTATTATTAATTGGCCTAAGGATATCGCAGCTAGACAGGATGCGATCCAATTCCTGGTGTAGTGGCAATTCCTCTATCTGCCTAGAACTCCCCCTGATTTCTCTTCCTATTTGCTTTGAACTCTCCCCAGCTTCCATTCCTATTGGCTTAGCATTTTCCTCAATTTCCACCCCTTTCCCTTTATCTAAAGGATTTTCTATTTTGGGAATTCTCTTGGCTGGCTTCCTCCTACGTACGCGCCTCCAACCTACAAATCTCCTCCTTTTCTTAGGTTTTGGCTTTTCCGGAGGTGGAGCTGAAAATTCCATTGGTTCCTCCACATCAGCGATGTAACCAGTAAAGTCTTTAGAAACTTCTATTTTCACCGGATACAAATTGAGGTTCTGAAGGGCTTCAGATAGCTCATTCATGCTGGTGTAGCATATATGCAAAATGCATAAAATACTAAGTTAAAAATTTATAAAAATTTCACAAATAAACATTCAAGTATTATTGCATATCCTGAAATTAATATTTTACAAAAGACAACTACAAATTAAAATATACTAGAGTTACACACTTCTAATTTATTTTATTGTTTCTTACTACGTGATTTATTTTAAAAAGACAAGGTTTCTAGTTTGTAGATGATATATGGGCTGGTACTGGGTTTGGGCGTTTAAAATTTTGCATTAACTGCTACCGTAGCTAACATATAGAGATCTGCCCATTTTTCATCTAACTTGTCTTCCCATGGTGGGTTACTGCCTAGTTATTGGGTTTTCTGATTAACTCTCTTTTCTTTTGGTTGTGATTTCTTTAATTTCTCCTGACTTTTCCTAATAATCAAACTTCTTTTATTAGGAGAAAGTGGTTCCTCATATTGTGCCTTACGGACAAATATTCCTTCATCTGTATCTGTTGGGTATTTTGAGGAATTTGTTTGGGATGAACTTCCCTTCTCTTTTGATGACTTATCTAATTTAAGATAGATGTTTGAAAGCTTTTGCTTACCCATACTGTATATAAATATTCAAATAATAAAACATATAATCACAGAATATCAATTAGTAAAATTAAGTATTTTCTAAATACTTAATTGGCTTAAATCAGTGGCTCAAACAGTGGCTCTGATACCACCTTTTTCTGTCACGGCCTCCGACCCGGTTTGACCCGTTTCAGGAGCCGCGGGACAGAAAATCCCGTGGTATTTATTTAATTGAGTTAACAGCGGAAGATTTTAACAGGATCTTTTTAAAACTGCAATTTCCCGATTATTTTATTTCACAACTCGGGATAACATCCCGGTAATTTACAATCATATGATTTCACTGAGAAATCTTTATTTTACAAAACATGTTTCTTTATTTTATATTGAGCCACTTCCTTAAGCTTGTAGTGCTTCACGGCACTTTTCCTGGATCACAATAGATCACCTGAAACATGTTTGAAAAAGGTTTTGTCAGCGGGAAATACTGGTGAATCATTCATTTTACTAAAACGACGCATTTGTTATAATTTACAGTATTAAGAGCGATTACAATGTTTCCATATATCAACCATATACCCACGGTATTTGTCACTCGACCACACATTGGCTATCTCGTTGTCCAATGGTGTCTGTGACTATGGTCATATCACCCCTTGGCTAACCCGTTGTCCAATGGTGACGACAATCAAGTATTGTATACAAACCCCACATACCGGCTGTAATTTGGAGATTACAAAGAGTTAATCCCTGTAATTATAACTTTGAAAATAACATGCTTTTGTAAAGTATTTTGATAAAAAGAGAATGACTCACACTGCAGATTTAATATGAACAGAGCTTAGCCTACTGATTAGCCTTGATAACCTAGTTAAATTATCAATGCACACAAACTAGGTTAGTAACTAATAAAGCATTTACGATAACTCACGAGATTGAAACCTTCACAACGAATGACAAAGTGCGATACTTAAACATCCATCGAAATCACGACGAATGACAAAGCATAAACCCTAATTCGGGCAGCACTTAAACATCCATTGGATTGATTTCTATCGATCGGACATTGAATCGTATCAGTGATCGAGTTATTACCCTGTATTGCGGCAGCGTTTCATGAATCGTGTGTGTTTTGTAGTAAACAGACTATAACTCGGTGTATATAACGAATTTTTACGTCGTTCAAGTGCCAAAATTCAAGTCCCAAACCCATCTATTTATACTGAAATTTTGACCCCCTCGCGTGACGCGAGGGGTACCACCTTGGGCGTCGCGTGGCGCGAGGGGTCACACCCTACCATAGGGTAGCCCCGTGTGTGTGTAGCCTTGCTGAGTCGACGGAATGATAAAATTCATTTTTGACAGCAAATTAAGTGGATAATCGTAACTAGGGAATACCCCCCTGAGTTTTAGGGGCCCTGTGTCACACACCCAAAATCCACCATGCGGGGTATCACCGCTTGGAGACGTGACATGACCAGGATCGAGCCACCAATCATACTGAACAACGTACTTAAGTAAATGAAGACAACCACAATACGATTGGTGACCAAAAGCTAGTTAACCAAGTTTTTAATTTAGACAGCGGAAGCATAAACGTAAAGTTCAAAACATAAGTTCGCAGTTCATAAGTTTAAAGTCCAACACATAGGTTTAATAAGTTCATAATGTTTTAAATATTAAACACTGGACATAACCGTCCGCACACCACAACGACTCCTTCCTCGTGCAAGCTCCAAATGTTTAGCGACCTGTAAGGCATGTAGCAACGAGTCAACAACAAAGTTGAGTGAATTCACAGTTGGTTGTTTAGTTATAGCATTCGTTTCGTAAATCATCTGTTCGTTTTGAAAACCATGTATCGTATAAGTTTGCATCGCGGTCTTTCTGACATGTTTGCGAAGATTAGTGGGGGTTTCCCATGTGTTACTAGACCACGCGTATCGACTGCTACGAAAATGTAAGAGGTGCCCTAAGTCAATGTCTATCAGCATTGACTCTTTGCCCATAGTCCATTAGTACACGCCCGTCCGACTGGCACGGTGTGAGGTTTGTTAAACCTAATAGCGCTATTAACTAATGACCCGCTCGCCATAGGCCTCGGCGATTAAGTCGATAATTGAGGGACTTAAAGTGATAGAGTTGATGGTCTTATGATCGTGTACGTAGGTTTTACGTACGTGCCCTTCAATCCGAGGACAGTAGTAAGTATGAGTGTACGTAGGTTTTACGTACGTGCCCTTCCAATCCAAGGACAGTAAAAAGTAGTTTAATAGTAATGATAGTACAAGTAGTTATTCAATCCCATTCCCAACCCATGGGAATCCCATGCCTTAGAAAGAGTGTGAACTCACCTCGGTTTGCTCGGTTAGGTTCTCAAGTATAGTTAACAGTCAAGGTCGGTCAATCACGTCCTAATAAGGTACGGATAACAATCAGTTTCTCATGCATAACACGTATCCCACGTATGGTTTATTTGCACATTACTTCGTCCACATAACAGGTACACACTTTAACGATTTATACCCACATAAACTTCCCATCCATTCCCCACTCATAAACAGACATACGATATTGCACGTAACACATATAACATGTTAGATCATTCACCGATAGCATACTCGACATTTAGACACGCAAGTCACAACCTATGTCAATTCAGCATTAATATACAAAACCGGCTGTTTTCGGACGTTTAAATAAAATAGTTAAATTATTCCAAAAATTCCCAAATTTTTACAGGATGTCTTAAACGTTCCATGTTTTATTATGTAAAAATATCGGGGTCCGGTTCACTACCAATATTTTATAAAAATTCGTATACCGAACTGTGATCAGATTTGTCACATTCTGATCACAGTTTACGGAATAATTCATCTACAATTCCTCGTAAATCCGTTGGTCAAAATTCCAGTTGTGGGGTCACAAATACATCAGTAACCATCTTTGATAAAAGTTTCAGGGGCTGGTTCGGTTCAGGTTTTAAGTTGTGATCGAAAACGCACAGCCCAATTTTCTGCAGTAAAAATCAGCCTTAGCTGCTGTCACGAAAACAGATTTTTAAAATAGTAACCGACCTCAGAAAAATACGATTCCAGCGCCATTTTCTTCGTTTTTCGAAAAGACCCGATTTAGGCTTTTGAAATTCCGTTTTTCGAGTTTTTAAAGTCCGTTTACAGCCTGTTGAAGGCGGCTGTAAAAATGCATCAGCATGTTATTTTTAAGTTTAAACATTACTAAATCGCATCAACGAGTGTCCGAACAATGGATTTAGCAAGAAAACAACTTTTAAACATCAAGTATGATTTAACCAACCCTCAAACCAACAAGATTCCGCTTCATAATTCAGCCACAAGTAAACTTTTATGTAGCTTTTATGTTCATAACTCATGTTTCATATTTTTCTAGTGTTCTTGTAATCTAGTAATTTAAACAACAATACACCATGCTATATGCCATAAATTTCGAACAAGATGAGATCAAATGTAAGGAAACTTACTACTAGCCTCTAGCTAGGGAAGAATCAAATGAAGAAAGTGATGAGAAAATGATGGTGAGAAGGACTAGAACAAGCTCCTATGAAGTCCCTTCAAGTTGCACCTTCCATGGATGGAAACTAAGCTTTGAATGGACAATGTAATGAAGAAGATGATGATGTTTAAGGTGGTGAGGGTGTGTTCGGTTTTGGGCAGCTGATCAAGAGGGAGAGATGAGTGATATGAGGGTGAATATTGTGAATTGACAATGTGATCTATGCACCATGCTTATAACATTACTTCCATATATCATGTCCAAGATTACAAGCAAGAATTAAATGAAATCCAAGATATGATCTACAAGAGTATGGGGGTGATATTTGGTGGGTCCCTTGGGGAGTAAAATCGTTGGGGGGGGGGGGGGGGGGGGTCTTGAGGTAGACAAATGTGTAACTAGAATGTTAGATTGTAAGTATGTAAGAAAAATGGTGGTGTAAGTTAGTTGGTTTATTTTTAGCGGGTGTTATGGCATACGGGGATCATGACTAGCCATAAATAATAAAACAATGTGTCTGCCAAAAATTTAGTGTCTCGGGTAATGTCCGGTTATTCGGTCGGACACTGTTCCGTTAAATTGTTTAATTGTTCCGTAAGGCGTCTTATTTATATATTTTTGTAACGAAATAAATTCCTAACACATAGGAAAATACACCGGACCATTTAGTGACTTTTCTGTATACTACCAGTATGTTAACATGCTCATGTAAGTATAGTTCAGTAATCAGAGAGCAGTTAAATATTTCAACACAGTCACCAAACACTTAAATTATTATTAAATAAATTGTACGGAATACATGTAAATTGAGGGTTGTCACATTCTCCCCCTGTTAAGAGAATTTCGTCCCGAAATTTAGCGCGTGGTTACTGAGGAAGCTAGTTAAGTTGCGTTGTTTTCCTGATTTTCCTGGGGTGTCACATCATCCCCCCGTTGATTTGGAATTTCGTCCCGAAATTCTGCAGTAGCTTCAGCCTCAGTAGTGGTTGCGTTTTTCTTAAACAGTTGGGGATACTTGAGTTTCATTTGGTCTTCTCGTTCCCAGGTATACTCTGGGCCACGACGAGCATTCCAACGAACTCGGACCAGAGGTATCCTGGTATGCTTGAGGATCTTAACATCTTGATCCGTAATCTCTACTGGTTCCTCGACGAATCGCAACTGTTCGTCGATAGTGAGTTCCTTCAGAGGAACTATGAGGGTCTCATCTGACAGACACTTCTTCAGATTCGACACATGGAAAACATTGTGAACTCCGCTGAGTTCTTCAGGTAGATCCAACCTGTAGGCGACTTTGCCAATTTTCTCAATGATTTCGAACGGTCCGACATAACGCGGATTGAGTTTGCCTCGTTTGCCAAAGCGGACTACACCTTTCCAAGGTGAGACTTTGAGTAGCACTCGATCCCCAACCTGGAGCTCGAGTGGTTTTCTTCCCTTATCAGCATAGCTTTTCTGACGGTCACGAGCTGCCGCCATTCGCTGTCGTATCTGAGCAATTTTCTCGGTGGTATCTACCACAAGTTCTGGGCCAGTGATTTGACTGTCACCAACTTCTGCCCAACAGAGAGGTGATCGGCATTTGCGTCCGTACAATGCCTCAAACGGAGCGGCTTGGATGCTGGTGTGGTAGCTGTTGTTGTACGAAAACTCCACTAGCGGGAGGTGCCTTTCCCAGCCATTACCAAAATCGATTACACATGCCCTAAGCATGTCTTCAAGGGTTTGGGTGGTGCGTTCGGATTGCCCATCCGTCTGCGGGTGATAAGCGGTGCTCATATCTAAACGTGAGCCAAAGGACTTGTGCATTGCTTGCCACAGTTCAGAAGTAAAACGTGCGTCACGATCAGATATAATAGAGGTTGGCACTCCGTGCTTCGATACCACTTCCTTTAGGTAAATGTCTGCAAGAGTAGAAAACTTATCCGTTTCTTTGATAGCCAGAAAATGTGCAGACTTGGTTAGTCGATCTACGATCACCCAAATGGTATCGTTTCCGCGTTGAGATCTGGGTAGGCCGGTAACGAAATCCATGGAAATTTGCTCCCATTTCCATTTCGGGATCTCCGGTTGTTGAAGTAGGCCTGATGGTTTCTGATATTCAGACTTGACTCTCGCACAAGTCAAGCACTTGCTGACGTAGGTTGCTATGTGGGCTCTCATGCCAGGCCACCAGTATGTGGTCTTTAAGTCGTGGTACATCTTATCCGAACCAGGATGTACTGAATAACGAGACTTATGTGCTTCATCCATCACAAGCTCGCGTAAGTTGCCATAGAGTGGAACCCAAATACGCCCTGTTACATAGTAGGCACCGTCTTCCTTTTGTTCTAGCCGTTGCCTCGATCCTCGTAGGGATTCAGCCCTGATGTTCTCTGCTTTCAATGCTTCAACCTGAGCATCGCAAATCTGAGCGGGAAGGTTAGATTGGATGGTAAGCTGTAGAGCACGTACACGCCTAGGTATGGTGTCCTTTCGACTAAGGGCGTCGGCCACAACATTGGCTTTACCCGGATGATACTTGATTGTGCATTCATAATCATTCAAGAGCTCAACCCATCGGCGTTGACGCATGTTTAACTCCTTTTGCTTGAAGATATGCTCGAGACTCCTGTGATCGGTGTAAATGGTGCACTTGGTACCGTACAGGTAATGTCTCCATATCTTAAGCGCGAATACCACTGCTCCCAGCTCCAGATTGTGAGTAGTGTAGTTTCTTTCGTGAACTTTAAGTTGGCGCGATGCGTAGGCAATGACCTTGTCACGTTGCATCAATACGCAACCAAGTCCTTGGATGGAAGCGTCGCAATAAACCACGAAATCATCGGTGCCTTCGGGCAATGAGAGGATAGGCGCGCTACAAAGTCTATCCTTTAGGTGTTGAAAAGCGGATTCCTGTGCATTACCCCAATGGTAGACGACACCCTTCTGGGTCAGTGAAGTGAGAGGTTGCGCAATCTTGAAGAAATCTTTGATAAACCTTCTGTAATATCCTGCCAAACCCAAGAATTGGCGGATTTCTGTTGGCGTGCGGGGTGCAGGCCAGTTCTTGATTGAGTCAACCTTGGATGGATCCACATGAATCCCATCCTTGTTTACCACATGGCCTAGAAAGTGGACTTCGCGAAGCCAGAAGTCACATTTCGAAAACTTGGCATACAACTGCTCCTTTCGAAGAAGTTCAAGCATAAGTCGCAGATGCTGCTCGTGTTCCTCCTGACTCTTAGAATAGATCAGGATATCATCGATGAACACAATAACGAACTTATCCAGGTAAGGCTTGCACACTCGGTTCATGAGATCCATGAAGACTGCTGGTGCATTCGTCAGCCCGAATGGCATAACCAGAAACTCGTAATGGCCGTAACGAGTTCTGAATGCTGTTTTGGAGACGTCCTCATCTCGGACCCTCAGCTGATGGTATCCCGATCTCAAGTCAATCTTGGAGTAATAGCTCGACCCTTGCAGCTGGTCGAATAAGTCGTCAATACGTGGAAGAGGATAACGATTCTTCACAGTCACCTTGTTAAGCTCGCGATAGTCAATACACATTCTGAAAGTACCATCTTTCTTTTTCACGAATAGTACTGGAGCTCCCCAGGGCGAAGAGCTAGGACGAATAAAACCCTTTTCCAAGAGTTCTTGTAGTTGTGTGGACAGTTCTTCGAGTTCTGATGGAGCTAGACGATAAGGCGCTCGAGCTACTGGTGCTGCTCCAGGAGCTAGCTCGATTTGAAATTCAAATTGGCGGTGAGGCGGAAGACCAGGTAATTCCTCGGGAAATACCTCAGGAAAATTGCGCACAATAGGAATGTCTTCAATTCTCTTCTCTTCCGTGGATGTGTCAGTGACGAGCGCTAGAATGGCAGTGTGGCCCTTTCGTAGACATTTCTGGGCCTTAAGGAAAGAGATGATGCCTTCGACAGCACCACTCTTGTCGCCACGAATCACAAGAGGTTCTTCACCAGAACGAGGAATACGGATAATTTTCTCCTTGCAAACAATCTCCGCTTGATACCGAGATAGCCAATCCATTCCAATAACGACGTCGAAACTACCCAGTGTGATAGGAATAAGATCGATAGGGAAAGTCTGACCAGCTAAGACGAGATTACATCCTTTAACTACGTGTGTGGCTTCAAGACCTTTACCGTTAGCTAGTTCTACCGCGTGCTTGGTGTTCAAAAGTGTTGGGGTACGTTTAAGCATTTGACTAACTTTTAGAGACACATAACTGGTATCGGCACTCGAATCAAACAAGACAGTAACAAAGAAGTTATCCAGAAGAAACTTACCCATCACAACGTTGGGATCGTTCCTTGCTTCTCCCTGACCAATCACGAAAGCACGACCCCTTGACCCATTACCATTGTTGTTTCCCCCATTGCCGCCTCCATTGTTGCCTCCATTGTTATTCCCATTGTGGTTCCCATTCCCTTGGTTATTGTTCTGGTTTTGGTTCAGCTGGGGGCAGTTCCTCTTAAAGTGGCCTTCAGCGCCACACTGAAAGCATCCTTTATTTCCCTGCTGATGCTGCTGCTGGTGGTTCTGTGGGGCTTGTTGTTGTTGGCGATTCTGATTCGCAGGACGCGGGCTCTTGCAATCCCTGGCTTCATGACCCAACTTGTGACATCTCTGACAACGACCTTTGTTGCATTGACCACTATGGTGTCTGTTACATTTGTTGAACTTTGGGTGGTTTCCTCGATACCCACCCTGTCCTTGATTACCGGAGGATTGCTGACAAGGACTCTGGTTGTCATCAGTCTTTCGTTGCTGAGACTGAACCGAAGCAGAACCCTTACTGGAGTTTCCATCCCATTTTCGCTTGTTGTCGGTAGGTGCATCAGAAGTAGCTGTGGCACTGATACGTTTGGGTAGCCTGTTTTGCTCCACCGCCTGGTCGGTGAGACGATGAGCCAACTTGATAATTTGCTGAATGGTACCCAGGTTGGCTGAAGTTACTTGGCTTTGAATTGCTGGTGCAAGGCCCTTGAGATACAGCTCAATTCGTTTGATGGGAGGGTCCACCATAGTTGGACACAGGATGGCCAGCTCGTTTGACCTTTTAGTATACGCCTCAATCTCAGATCCCGTCATCTTCAGATTGTAAAATTCCACTTCTAGCTTGTGGATATCATCCCGACTACAGTACTCCTCCTTGATCAGCTCTTTAAAACCATTCCAGGGTGTGGCATTAGCAACTGCCAGTCCTAGTAGTTGAACCTGTGCCTTCCACCAGGTTAACACAGCTCCTTCAAGTGTTCCGGTAGCATATTTCACCCTACGGTCTTCGGGGCATTCGCACATCTCGAAAACTGTCTCAAGCTTTTCAAACCAGTGAAGAAGGCCCACTGCTCCTTCGGTGCCACTGAAAGTGGTAGGTCGACAGTCCATGAACGTCTTGAACGTGCACACAGGAGGCTGAGCATGTTGACCTGTTGCGCGAGAATAAAAGACAAAGTTAAGCACGAGCGTTGGTTTGCGGAGGTAGGATCTAAACATCCTAAGGTGAGTTGATATGGCAGGTTATACCTCCTGCAGGAACAGCTGCGAGTGCCTCAGCAACACGTTCGTTGATCAAAGCCGTTAGCTGGGCTTGAGTTAGGTTTAAGCGTCCACTCATGATCTTCACAACGAAACAACGTAGGTGAGAAAAGTGTCGCGAAAGTGCGTAAGTGTGGGACGATAGTAGAGAGTAATCACACATGGTTCAAATAGCAATTATCACATTATCTAATGCACAGTGAGAACTATCTAACCGACAATATAACATAAATCATACCACTTATGGTGTCGAGTCTTGCACGTGGAGCGAAGCGTCGTTGTGGATCGTTGAGCACTGTACAGGTTATAGTCTGGTTTTATCAAAAAGCTTTTCCCTTTTTAAAACCAAGTTCACTATAACCAATGGCTCTGATACCAATCTGTCACACCCCCAAAATCCACCATGCGGGGTATCACCGCTTGGAGACGTGACATGACCAGGATCGAGCCACCAATCATACTGAACAACGTACTTAAGTAAATGAAGACAACCACAATACGATTGGTGACCAAAAGCTAGTTAACCAAGTTTTTAATTTAGACAGCGGAAGCATAAACGTAAAGTTCAAAACATAAGTTCGCAGTTCATAAGTTTAAAGTCCAACACATAGGTTTAATAAGTTCATAATGTTTTAAACATTAAACACTGGACATAACCGTCCGCGCACCACAACGACTCCTTCCTCGTGCAAGCTCCAAATGTTTAGCGACCTATAAGGCATGTAGCAACGAGTCAACAACAAAGTTGAGTGAATTCACAGTTGGTTGTTTAGTTATAGCATTCGTTTCGTAAATCATCTGTTCGTTTTGAAAACCATGTATCGTATAAGTTTGCATCGCGGTCTTTCTGACATGTTTGCGAAGATTAGTGGGGGTTTCCCATGTGTTACTAGACCACGCGTATCGACTGCTACGAAAATGTAAGAGGTGCCCTAAGTCAATGTCTATCAGCATTGACTCTTTGCCCATAGTCCATTAGTACACGCCCGTCCGACTGGCACGGTGTGAGGTTTGTTAAACCTAATAGCGCTATTAACTAATGACCCGCTCGCCATAGGCCTCGGCGATTAAGTCGATAATTGAGGGACTTAAAGTGATAGAGTTGATGGTCTTATGATCGTGTACGTAGGTTTTACGTACGTGCCCTTCAATCCGAGGACAGTAGTAAGTATGAGTGTACGTAGGTTTTACGTACGTGCCCTTCCAATCCGAGGACAGTAAAAAGTAGTTTAATAGTAATGATAGTACAAGTAGTTATTCAATCCCATTCCCAACCCATGGGAATCCCATGCCTTAGAAAGAGTGTGAACTCACCTCGGTTTGCTCGGTTAGGTTCTCAAGTATAGTTAACAGTCAAGGTCGGTCAATCACGTCCTAATAAGGTACGGATAACAATCAGTTTCTCATGCATAACACGTATCCCACGTATGGTTTATTTGCACATTACTTCGTCCACATAACAGGTACACACTTTAACGATTTATACCCACATAAACTTCCCATCCATTCCCCACTCATAAACAGACATACGATATTGCACGTAACACATATAACATGTTAGATTATTCACCGATAGCATACTCGACATTTAGACACGCAAGTCACAACCTATGTCAATTCAGCATTAATATACAAAACCGGCTGTTTTCGGACGTTTAAATAAAATAGTTAAATTATTCCAAAAATTCCCAAATTTTTACAAGATGTCTTAAACGTTCCATATTTTATTGTGTAAAAATATCGGGGTCCGGTTCACTACCAATATTTTATAAAAATTCGTATACCGAACGGTGATCAGATTTGTCACATTCTGATCACAGTTTACGGAATAATTCGTCTACAATTCCTCGTAAGTCCGTTGGTCAAAATTCCAGTTGTGGGGTCACAAATACATCAGTAACCATCTTTGATAAAAGTTTCAGGGGCTGGTTCGGTTCAGGTTTTAAGTTGTGATCGAAAACGCACAGCCCAATTTTCTGCAGTAAAAATCAGCCTTAGCTGCTGTCACGAAAACAGATTTTTAAAATAGTAACCGACCTCAGAAAAATACGATTCCAGCGCCATTTTCTTCGTTTTTCGAAAAGACCCGATTTAGGCTTTTGAAATTCCGTTTTTCGAGTTTTTAAAGTCCGTTTACAGCCTGTTGAAGACGGCTGTAAAAATGCATCAGCATGTTATTTTTAAGTTTAAACATTACTAAATCGCATCAACGAGTGTCCGAACAATGGATTTAGCAAGAAAACAACTTTTAAACATCAAGTATGATTTAACCAACCCTCAAACCAACAAGATTCCGCTTCATAATTCAGCCACAAGTAAACTTTTATGTAGCTTTTATGTTCATAACTCATGTTTCATATTTTTCTAGTGTTCTTGTAATCTAGTAATTTAAACAACAATACACCATGCTATATGCCATAAATTTCGAACAAGATGAGATCAAATGTAAGGAAACTTACTACTAGCCTCTAGCTAGGGAAGAATCAAATGAAGAAAGTGATGAGAAAATGATGGTGAGAAGGACTAGAACAAGCTCCTATGAAGTCCCTTCAAGTTGCACCTTCCATGGATGGAAACTAAGCTTTGAATGGACAATGTAATGAAGAAGATGATGATGTTTAAGGTGGTGAGGGTGTGTTCGGTTTTGGGAAGCTGATCAAGAGGGAGAGATGAGTGATATGAGGGTGAATATTGTGAATTGACAATGTGATCTATGAACCATGCTTATAACATTACTTCCATATATCATGTCCAAGATTACAAGCAAGAATTAAATGAAATCCAAGATATGATCTACAAGAGTATGGGGGTGATATTTGGTGGGTCCCTTGGGGAGTAAAATCGTTGGGGGGGGGGGGGGTCTTGAGGTAGACAAATGTGCAACTAGAATGTTAGATTGTAAGTATGTAAGAAAAATGGTGGTGTAAGTTAGTTGGTTTATTTTTAGCGGGTGTTATGGCATACGGGGATTATGACTAGCCATAAATAATAAAACAATGTGTCTGCCAAAAATTTAGTGTCTCGGGTAATGTCCGGTTATTCGGTCGGACACTGTTCCGTTAAATTGTTTAATTGTTCCGTAAGGCGTCTTATTTATATATTTTTGTAACGAAATAAATTCCTAACACATAGGAAAATACACCGGACCATTTAGTGACTTTTCTGTATACTACCAGTATGTTAACATGCTCATGTAAGTATAGTTCAGTAATCAGAGGGCAGTTAAATATTTCAACACAGTCACCAAGCACTTAAATTATTATTAAATAAATTGTACGGAATACATGTAAATTGAGGGTTGTCACACCCTGATCCTGATTGTTCTGAAAATTTTAGGGTTTATACAGAATCACTTGGGGGTCTCAATTAGGGTTTCCTTTTGGATAAAATAATATAATAAATAGGACTTTTGATGAGAGTCGTTACAATATTTTCGCTTCATCTCCGATTCCAGCTCCCAAGTGTACTCGGGTCCTCTTTTTAAATTCCATTTGACTTTGACTAGCACTAGTCGCTTATGTTTGAGAAACTTGATCTTCCTGTCTTCTATTTGTAGTGGTTTCTCAACAAATTTTAACTTTTCATTTACCTCTACATCTTGAAGAGGTATTACCAGAGATTCGTCAAATAAGCATTTCTTGAGATTGGATACATGAAATACATCATGTACTCCAGCCAACTCTTCTGGTAACTGTAAGCGATAAGCAACTGGTCCTATACGTTGGATTACTGGAAATGGTCCTACGTATCTTGGACTTAACTTTCCTTTCTTACCGAACCGAACTACTCCTTTCCAAGGAGAAACTTTCAAGAGTACCTTGTCTCCAACTTGGAACTCTAGTGGTTTGCGTCGATTGTCAGCATAACTTTTCTGGCGATCTCGAGCCGGCTTTAGTCTTTCCTTGATTTGAGTGATCTTGTCAGTAGTTTCTTGTACTATTTTAGGACCTGATAATTGACTTTCTTTTATCTCTGCCCAACAAACTGGAGTCCTGCGTCCATATAGTGCTTCAAATGGGGCAGCTTCAATGCTTGAATGATAACTATTATTATAGGAGAATTCAATTAAGGGTAGGTGGTCATCCCAGTTTCCACCAAAATCTATCACACATACCCTAAGCATGTCTTCCAGGGTTTGTATCGTCCTTTCACTTTGTCCGTCTGTTTAAGGATGGTATGCAGTGGTTAATTTTAGTCGAGTTCCCATTGCTTCTTGGAAACTTGTCCAGAAATGGGAAGTGAAACGACTATCCCTGTCCGATACAATGGAGAGTGGAACTCCATGTAAGGATACTACTTCATCTACATACAACTTGGCTAACCTTTCCATATTAAAGGTTTCTTTCATAGGTAGAAAGTGAGCTGATTTGGTTAATCAATCCACAATTACCCAAATCGCGTCGTTACCTTTTCTGGTCTTGGGTAACTTAGTAACAAAATCCATTGTTATGAGTTCCCATTTCCATACAGGCATTTCTAATTGTTGTAGTAGACCTGAGGGTTTCTGGTGTTCTGCCTTAACTTGTGAACAAGTAAGACACTTAGAAACGTATTTAGCTTTGTCCTTTTTCATTCCTATCCACCAGAAATTATTTCTTAAGTCTTGGTACATTTTATTGTTACCAGGATGCATGGTATACCTAGATTTATGGGCTTCTTCTAAAATTTTATTTCTTAACTCTCCTTGCTTAGGTACCCAAATCATTTTCTTATGGAATCTCCAAATTCCATCACCTCCTGGTTCTAATTCTTTTACTCGTCCCTTCATCCCTTTAGCATCCTCCTTGATTGCTGTTTCCTGAATATTCTTCAGTTGTTCCATTAAATCTAATTGTAGATTTAATCTAAGAGCACGAACTCGTCGTTGTTTCTCATGATACTTACGACTTAAGGCATCTGCAACTACGTTTGCTTTTCCTTCGTGATATTGGATATCGCAGTCGTAGTCACTTAGGATTTCCATCCACCTTCTCTGCCTCATGTTTAATTCTTTTTGCCCAAATATGTATCTTAAACTTTTATGATCTGTATAGACAGTAAACTTACTTCCATACAGATAATGTCTCCAAATCTTAAGGGCAAAAATTATGGCTCCTAATTCTAAGTCATGAGTTGTATAGTTTTTCTTGTGCTTTTTCAATTGCCTTGATGCATACGTAATTACCTTCTTGCGTTGCATTAACACACATCCTAATCCTAGTTTTGAAGCATCGCAGTATACTTCAAAATCTTCTGTTCCTTCTGGGAAAGCTAAAATTGGAGCATTTGTTAATTTCTGCTTTAAGATCTTAAAAGCCTCTTCTTGCCTTGGTCCCCATTCAAACTTAACTGCTTTACAGGTTAGCTTAGTTAATGGCACCGCTATTTTAGAAAAATCCTTAATAAAGCGCCTATAGTATCCGACTAATCCTAAAAAGCTTCTAATTTCCATAGCTGTTTGTGGGACCTTCCATTTGGTGATCGCTTCTATTTTAGAGGGATCTACATGAATACCTTCGTGATTCACCATATGTCCTAAAAATTGTATCTCTTGTAGCCAAAATTCACACTTCGGGAATTTGGCGTAAAGCTTATCTTTTCTTAACAAAGTTAAGAGTACATGCAGGTGCTCACAATGTTCCTCCTGACTTTTGGAATAAATAAGTATATCGTCGATGAAGACAATTACAAATTTATCCAAGTACGGTTTACAGATCCTATTCATCATGTCCATAAATGCTACCGGAACATTTGTTAACCCAAAGGGCATGACTGTAAACTCGTAATGACCATACCTAGTTCTGAAAGCAGTTTTAGGTATGTCTTCTTCTTGTACCTTCAATTGATGATATCCGGAGCGTAAATCTATCTTAGAAAAGTATCTAGCTCCTTGAAGTTGATCGAAAAGATCATCAATCCTAGGTAATGGGTATCGATTCTTAATTGTAACCTTATTAAGTTCCCTATAATCGATACACATTCGCATCGAACCATCTTTCTTCTTCACAAACAACACTGGAGCTCCCCACGGGGATGAACTAGGTTGTATGAATCCTTTACTTAGCAATTCATCTAACTGCTTTTTCAATTCTAGCATTTCAGTGGGTGCTAACCGATAAGGTGCCTTAGCTATCGGTGTAGTTCCAGGAATTAGATGAATTCTAAATTCGACTTCCCTATTGGGTGGTAATCCAGGTAGTTCTTCCGGAAAGACATCCGGGTATTCTGATACTACCAGAATTTCTCTAATTTCCTTACCTTTCGTGTTAATGATTACTGAAATCATATACACCATTTCTTGTTTTCTTGAATAACTGGCCACCTTTATTATTGAAATGAATTTCATTGGCTTACGTGGCTTATCTCCTGTAATCACCACTAATTCTCCTTTGGGTGTATGAATTTCTAAGGAATTCTTATCACAAAGAATTCGAGCATGGTTGGCTACTAACCAGTCCATTCCTAATACAACATCGAATCTGGCTAAATTCATAGGTAATAGGTTTGCAGAGAATTTATGACCTAAGAGTTCTATTTTTCCTTCTCGCAAAACCTTATCTGTGTTAACAGAATTCCCATCTGCCGTTTCGACTGTAAAAATATGCCTAAGGTTGGTTAAGGGTAAGTTAAGAGCTTGGCAGAATGAAGTATTTATAAAACTTTGGTTTGCACCAGAGTCAAATAATACTTTTGCATAAACGTCGTGAACTAGGAACGTACCAGCTATCACGTCAGGGATTAGTTCTGCTTCCTGAGTTGTTAGTTGGAAGGCTCTTACGTTCTTCTTGGTAGCTCCTTCTGCAGGTTTGGTTTTGTTGTCAGCTGGTTTGACCAATTTTGGGCAGTCTGGCCTAAAGTGTCCAGCTTCTCCACAGTTGTAGCAGATTGTGGATTTCTTCTTCCTGCAGTCTTCCTCTTGATGCCCCGGAATTTTGCAGAAATTGCAATACCCTTTGCATCTTCCAAAATGCTTTCTTTTACAGGCATTGTAAAATAGAACAGTGGAAGATTGCCCAGTTCCTTTTCTCTTGAAATTGCTACGGTTACCCATACAGAATCCCTGGGTAATCTTTTGGGCCACTTCCTTTTTCCAGGTTTCTTTTCTTGTGCGTACCAGTCCGTCAGTTAGGGTATTAGCTAATTCCACAGCATTGTCAATAGTGCGGGGTCTCGCAGCTTTGACGATATCTCGAATTTCGCTAATCAATCCCCAAATATAACGGGAAATAAGCACCGGTTCTAGCGAAGCCAGGGTTGGTACCACTCTCGCATACTCGAAGAATGTCGAAGTACGTTTACACTATTACTGAAATTGTCCTCATGAGTACGTTTGCTAGGAATAATTTGTTGAGGTTCAACTGGATTTCGAGCAGCAACAAGTATTGTTGGAATAGCATTGGCTATTCCCTGAGCAACGATATTCTCGATATCTTGCCTATTCAGAAATTGATCTTCATTGTTATGCTCAGATTGATTAACTTCATTAACGGATTCATTACCGGCGTTTTCCATCTGGTAATTAATTTATATAAGTGTAAAATAATTAATAACTTAACATAACAAAATAATTGCACATAATCACGTTAACAAGTATAGCCAAAATTGTCGATTTTTCGACTTTCGATATTTTATATATTATAATATGCATCCGTACAAACTGGTTATCTTACAAAATTTTTATTTTTAAGTTATTTCACATAATTATATTTTACTACTATTATTATTATACAACCACAACCATGCCGTCACACCATCCCCGTCAGCTGGCATCCTAGAAGTGACGTTCCCTCTCGTCGTACTTCCAGAAGATTTGTTCTCCCACCTCCCGGATCCTATTCCCTGCATCTATTAGTTCCTCGCCAAAATGGCGGAGTTCAGCTAAGTTTTCATTACTCATTGGTGGGTTTGGTGCAGGTTCTGGGTCGAACCGAGGGAAAAAGGTATAAGGGTTATTGAGAAGGTTTTGAAACTGCCAGTCGTTGGTCCACCATTCGTCCATTTCTCCTAGAGGTTGGGTGTGGATCAGAGGGTCTGGGATGGCTGGTTCCAAATTTATTGGAAGTTGGGATTCGGCAGGATAAGGGAAGAGGTTTTCATTGATAGGCCTAAGGATATCACAACTTGCCAGTATGCGATCTAATTCTTCCTGCAATGGCAATTCCTCGATTTGCCTAGAACTTTCCCCAATTTCTATTCCTGCTTGCCTACAACTTTCCCCAATCTCGATCCCTTTTTCTTTATCAATGGGATTTTCTATCTTGGGAACTTTCCTAGTTGCTGGTTTCCTTCTGCGCACACGCCTCCATCCCACAAATCTTCTTCTTTTCTTAGGCTTTGATTTCTCCAGAGGTGGAGCTTGAAATTCCATAGGTTCCTCAACATCGGCCAAGTAACCAGTAAAGTCTCTGGAAACTTCTACTTTTACAGGATAGAGATTGAGATTCTGAAGAGTTTCAGATAACTCATTCATGCTGTTTAGCAGTTATGAAGAAACACACAAAATTTTAGGTTAAAATTTTGTAAATTGAATTTTCACAGAATGGCAATTTAGAAAACTTAATATTAATTATAAATATCTACTAAACCATTTTATTGAAACAAAACATTTATTTTTTAGTACAACTAAAATATTAAAGTTTCTGGCTTATGGATAATATGGGTGCTAATACTGGGTCGGGTGTTGGCAGTTTAAAGGTCAACATTTACTGCTATGGTAGCTAACATGTAGAGATTTGCCCATTGTTCATCTAACTCATCTTCCCATGGTGGGTTATTGCCTATTTCCTGGGTTTCCTCATCAATCATTGCTCTTTTTGGTTGAGACTTCTTTAGTTTCTCTTGAATTTTTCTAATAATCAAACATCTTTTATTAGGGGTAAGTGGTTTCTCAAACTGTGCCTTACGAACAAATATTCCCTCCTCAGTATCTACTGAGTGTCTTGAGGAATTTGATTGGGATGAAGTTCCCTTATATTTAGGTGATCTATCTAATTTAAGATAGATAATTCACTCCATGAATTCAGCTAATTTGTATTTAAATTGAATGATTTATTATCACATAATTCACTCCATGAATTCAGCTAATTTGTATTTAAAATGCAAATCTTCATCTTTATACGTATGTAAACTTACAACTGTGACCTACCAGGGGATTTCAAATCCCAAATTGTTTCCTATTTTAACTAGCTAACACTCTTATTTTCCACCAAAAAATTATTAACCTGTTACAACCCTTAAATGACCACAACCTTACTATTAGATATGGATGAGCATTTGGTACCTGGTACCGGTATCGAATTTCTCATACCAATTTTTTTCAAAATTGATTCTGTACCCACGTTTTGGTATTTTCCGTTAGGTACCGGTATCCATATTTGGTGAAATTCGGTACCGGTACCAGTACCAAGCTCATCTCTACTATCTGACATTCTGACCCGTAGAAGCGCAGAAGGCTGCTGACGAGGCAAAAGCTCAATTTGGACACATTGATAGGGGCCATCGCACACTCTTGAACATGTATCATGCCTACAAATAAAACAGTAAGTAATTATTTCTTCTATATTGGTTTTTTTTTTTGGCATATGGAGATTTTTGGGATGTATTTTTATAAAAAAGAAAAATAAGTCTTTATTGAAAAGAAAGTTTCGGTTGAATGTCAAAGCTTAACCTTTGGTTTTAGGTTATATAAGTTATTGAAGCTTTGAAATTGAGCTACAACTTCTAGAAAGCTAGATTATATCTTTTAACTTTTCTGTTTCATTATGTATTTATTTTTGTTAATTTTATTTGTTATTTTTGTTTTTTGGGCTTAATTGTTAATAATGTTGATAAGAACTTTGTTAATGGCAAAGAACCCATCCATGAATCGGTTATAGTTAATAGGTACATGTATTATATAGATACCAATCGTTCTATTAAATATATAAAGGAATATATAGTCATGTAGTTATAAGAACAAGGGGCATGATGTGTACACCACTGACCACTCGATCTTTCTTACTCAATTTAGACCACAAAATTATGGTTTGACGAAAAATATAAGTTTAACTTTTATATGTAGTAAACGAGATAGTATTTAAGTCACATCCTTTTATTTAAGCTACTAAATTTAAAGAACACAATTGCATATAATGTCTGTTTTTATTGGTTTCAGATGAAGATGGTTACACCATCGTGCCATGGGCAGTGACTCTTCATATAGAGGGACGGGCAGAGGAGGTTTTTACTACCAAATTATGGGACACGGGTTCGAAAGATGCTCTTGTGGAGCTGCTGCACTTTGGCTTGCTTTGCACTGCGGATTCTGTCACTGGAAGACCTACCATGAGGCAAGTGGTTCGAAAACTGAAGCAAATTCTACTTGCTTCTAAATGTTAAGTTTATTGGTTTGTCATGTATGTTAGTTTTTATGTGCTTATCTAACGAGTTATCAATTTTGGCATGTAATTAAGTATGTTTATATGAGATTATAGTTTGGTATTTGATTTTCAGGCGAAACTGGAGAGTGGAATCATCGTTGCTGCAGTTTCTCCTCATCTTGTACTTTTGACATTATTGTGTGTTTCCACAACGAAAACACGTTTTACTTTTATTTTGATGTATTCACCCATTTAGACATGTGCCAATGTAGGTGATCTTTGAACTTTATAACTTAATGTAGCTGATTATATATGTTAAAACTTATATAAGATGAAGTATGTCTTTGATAATGATTATCTTTACCCATAATTAGTATAATGATTATTTATTATAGTATTCGGTATAGAAAACATGTACCAAGTTTTATTTTTGTGTTTATTTGATGAACTTTAAAACAACAATGTAATCTTCTGAAGCTTCCGAACGCGTTACGCAAAATCAACCCGCTTCATCATTTAATGCGCAACAACGTGTAGGTCGAAATACACGAGTGAATGGGGGTAGTAATAGATACACGTAGAGGTGGTAGATTGACCCATTGTATTTTGATCGTCTTTTTTCGGGTTGTTCTCTACTTTTAACAAATTAAATGGGTAATATTAGATATATATATCTAACAATGAAATGGCCTGAAAGTTAAACCACAATATGAACGCTTTTTTAATCGACATTGGAATTGTGATTCAACCCATGTTGTATATTGGTCAATAACCTATATATGTGTGTGTGATACGGTTGCAGTTCTTTTGTATGTATTTCTTTATATATATGTATTTGACATAGATTTATGAATTATGTCGTTTTCTTTCGTAACATAACAATATTAAATAAATTGTAATATTAAACTTTGAATAGTTAGTATTTTTTTAATCTATAAATATATTATTTTCCCACACATCGTACATGATAAATAAAATTTTACATTAGTGGTTTACGTCATTTAAATAGTACAACCCGGGAAGCTCCCGGGTGATAACCTAGTTTTTCTAATAATCAAACTTCTTTTATTAGGGGTAAGTGGTTTCTCAAACTGTGCCTTACGAACAAATATTCCCTCCTCAGTATCTACTGAGTGTCTTGAGGAATTTGATTGGGATGAAGTTCCCTTATATTTAGGTGATCTATCTAATTTAAGATAGATATCCGAAATTCTTTGCTTACCCATATTGTATATTAATAAATCGTCAAGATAAAAACACATAATCATAAAATGACAATCAGAATATTAAGTATTTTGAAATACTTAATTGGCTTAAATCAGTGGCTCTGATACCACCTTTTTCCTGTCACGGCCCCAGCCCCGGTTTGACCCGGTCAGGAGCCGCGGGACAGGAACCCGTGGTATTTATTAGTTGATGCGACAGCAGAAGATTTATCAGGATCTTTTAAAAACTTAACATGCCCGATTATTTTATCTCATAATTCGGGATAAACCCCGTAATTTACAATAGAGGAATTTTACTTGGAAATTCCCTTATTTATAAAACATGTTTATTCATTTTAACTGAGCCACCTCTTCAAGCTTGTTATTGCTCCGTAGCACGTTTTCCTTGATTTACAGCAGGTCCCCTGAAACATGTTTTAAAATATTTTTGTCAGCGGTGAAATACTGGTGAATCATTCATTTTGATAAAACGACGCATAGTTATAAATTACAGCATAAGAGCGATTACAATGGCTTCTATCTTATTTTTATCTGGCGCCGTGTCACCTGGTGACGATGGTCATACCACTATTGGGTCTTTCCCCAAGTAGTGACGATTATCACAGTTAGGACTTATTAGCCTAACTGTGAGAAATTAGTAATGTGCACAATACCCCAATTAGCCAGTGATTCAAGATAACCATGACTTAATCCCTGTAATTATAACTTTTGAAAATAAATGGAGTATTGTAAAATACTTTTGATAAAAGAGAATGACTCACATTGCAGATTTATACGGGCAGAGTTTAGCCTACTGATAAGCCTGATAACCTAATTTAAACAATAATGCACATGAACTAGGTCAGTAACTAATACAGTATTTATGATAACTCACGAGATTAAAACCCTCACAACGAATGACAAAGTGCAATACTTAAACATCCATCGAATTCACGACGAATGACAAAGTATAACCCTAATTTGAGCAGCACTTAAACATTCATTTGATAGTTTAAATCGATCGGACATTAAATCGTAGCAGTGATCGAGTTAATACCCTGTATCGTAGCAGCACCTCGCTATATTAATTGTAATTTCGACTTTTGAGCAGCCAAACTTTGTTTTTGAGTTTTGGTTTCGACATCAGTGAACAACCCATGGCCATTTCTATTTATAGGTGAAATTTGGGTCTCACGCGGCCCGCGTGAGCCCACTCTTAACCTTTACGCGGCCCGCGAGGGCAACCTAATCGTAGACTAGGGCTAGCGTGTCACACCTAGGGCTGCCACGTGTGCGACGCGTGGCCCGGCGTGCGTATCCGGTCAACCCAGCTTTGACGTGGCCCGCGTGAGGTTATGCTTAACTCTTACGCGGCCCGTCTGAAGACCAATTTTGTAGATTTCTTGGTTTTTTATATGGATTAGGGTTTCAGGGGTCCGGGTTCGCACTTACGGGTTAATTTGGGACATTTTTGAAAGTCCTTACAAGTGTTCAAACATAAGTTATCAAATTCAAGTTAAACAGCGGAAGCATCAAAAGTAAAACCAAAACATAAGTTATAAGTTTAGCAAGTTTAACATGGCACACACTGTCCATGTCCCACAACGACTCCTCCCGCTCCCATGCAAGCTCCATAGATACCTAACGACCTGCAAGGCATGTAACAACGAGTCAACAACAAAGTTGAGCGAGTTCACAGTAGGTGTTCATTTTAAAGTAGTTTTTTCAAGAACTATGAGTTTGTTTGCAACCATAAGTTAATCAGCTTTTCTTGTTTTCCAAACCATAATCGGTGGGGGCTACCCCATGTTGTAAACCACTAGACTAGTTATATATATTGGCGTCCTTCCTAATCCGATGACGGAGGTACGTATTCTACCCAACCGAGAATACGCAGGTTAAATGTAGGCGTCCTTCCCAATCCGAGGACGGAGGTACGTATTCTTCCCAATCCGAGAATACGCATGTTTAGTGTAGGCGTCCTACCCAATCCGAGGACGGAGGTACGTATTCTTTCCAATCCGAGAATACGCAGGATTAAATGTAGTCTATTGGTGGTGAATATGCAGGTTTTATCTTAGCTTCTTAATCCCATTCCCAACCCACCGGGAATCCCATGCCTTAAGAGTGTGAACTCACCTCAGTTTGCTCGGTATGGTTAACTACTTGTTCACAAATAATTCAGTCAAAGCCTATAGCAATCATACATACATAATCAGTTGACATCCACATTGTTCGCATATAAGTCATGGTCATAAATGTGCACTCAGGCAACACTATCACATAGCACTTAACAGTTATTCTAGTCACAAATATTTCACATAATCCGTCACGTCTCACACTAACACTTAACAACCCAATAAACCGTGCGGCCCCATAGATTTAGGTTTGGCCCAACAATTAACCCAAAACCACCCAACATGTTGACCCAAACCTCCTACCCGGCCCAAACATATCCTGGCCCGCAATCCCCTAAACAATCTTGTTCCCCTTGCGGCCCAGCAGAACAGGCCTAGTGTGTGTTTGGCTCGTTATCTTACCCGACCCCAAACCAATATAGCATGGCCCAGAACCAAACATGTGATTACATTAATCTGCAGCCCAATATGCTGACCGAGTCTATGCACTACCTGAGGCCCAAATCAGTTTCGTTATATGTGCGGCCCACTTGTTTTTCTCTTTTTTTTTTTTTTAAGTCTGATTTGTTTGGGTTTGTAGGATGTGTTTTGTTTTAACATATGGCCCAATCACAGTTAAATTATACGATCCAATTAAATGTGTTGTTTGGGCTGCCCATGTCTAAGCCCATCAGGTGTACATGAAACAATATGGCCTAACCGAGATATGATTGTGTGTGATACAATTTAATGTACTGCTTTGTTTCAAATAGATATTCCCTTAAGCTAAACTTAATCCATCGGTTCCCCTTATCTTCTATATTAACATAGAACAGTAATTGCATAACAATCACATAACAATTATTATAAGAATTATCATAAATTTTAACATTGGCAACCAATATTCAATCGACTAACACATCATACTTCTTTATAAATCATGCAACAGCTAGATCAATTTGCAACATCAACTAGCCATTAAGGCCGATTTATCAATGATCTAAGGGGTGTTTATCCGGGTTTCTAATATATGTGGCCCTAACATAATCCATGATATCGACACATCAGTTAATCATCATCGTCTAGCATCAAGAATGTTAATAACCGGTTTCTCTAATTTGCATTCCAACTGCTAACAACTAACAATAATATATATGCAAGCAATCCATCTATGCAAGATAGTAGTAATCACAGCCCATACATGAATATATTAACATATACTCACTATCAAAATCTAGTATACATGCAAGATCATGATTCACAAATATCCAGTAACATACAATCATTCCTATTACGTGCAAGTCACTAGCACATCTAAACACCATATAACATATGTAAAGTAATAACACACATACCGATCTACTGCACTTTACAAGTGATGCCTCATAAGTATAGGGTTAATTCGATGGGGGGGGGGGGGGGGGGGGGGGGAAAGGGTGTCCACAGCCGCACGTAACCAGGGAATAGGTAGGGTTTGTTTTTGAGTTCTTGTGATAACCTTTTGATATTACGCATGCATATATAATACAACTGGGCGGTTCATTTAATTTGCCGAAGTGATAATGGGCTCAAGCCCAAGTGGGCCGAAACACATTGGCAAACGGCCAATACTTAGTGATTAAGGGGGGGGGGGGGGGGGGCTTCGGTTATTTGTGGTGCGGCCCAAACATATTCACGATACTAAGTCCGGCCCAATTCACACACTCATACATTAAACATTTAGCAATTAAATTACCGTCACAAGTGTTACTAATTCCTATCGTCATAATAGAAATATCAAGAAACAGGATCACGTGACGAAGAGATACAGACCTTGAAAGTTTGGGTTGTCATAATACGATTTTCGGGTTCGTGTAAAATTTTCGGGTTCGGATCGGGTTGAACCTGCCAACCCGTAAACACGACCCGTTTAGCACTCCTAACATCCAGGTCTTTTATCAGCTTCCCCAAATTAACAAGCATAGCCCTTATGGTTTCACTATTTACAACTTCGGACTTCAAGTTGTAAGATTTCAATAATAACCCTTTTACTTTGATTAAATTCTCATATCACCCCAATTCCAAAAAAAAGAAGCATAATTTCATTTAAAATCACCAAAAGTATCATATAATATATACATTAAACATATTTAAGTACTTTTTATAAAATAAACTAAATGGGATGTTACACTTAACAGAAATTACAACATTTCAAATCCTAAAATCAGTGACTAATAAAGAGTTTAAACTGAAATCTACTGATTATCTTGACCTAGGCTTATGTTTTTGTCACATAAGTGCACACTCTTTACTACTCGACCAGAGAGTTTTGATAACCTATCATGCATAAAAAAGTAACAAGTGATCCAATTTCTCTGTGAACGAATAAACGAACAAAAGAGAAGCCTAGGCTTATGTTCCGTCGCAAATCTATAGCTAAGTTATTTACAAAAAAAAAATTGGCGACAAGATTTTTCGGGTACTGCCTGTTACACCATCGTTCCAGGTTTGTTGCCCCTGATCAATGACGTTAAAGATTTCGAATACATACATAAAACCAATTGTGAATAACTAAACGAAAGGTCTGTATAACAAAGGTATAATAGCACAGTTGTCTGATCATGGATCTTTGCTGTTGATGGCACTGATCGTGGAAGATACACCTAACATAACAAACAGTATACATGTCGACTTAGACTTATACGACGATGAAGGTCATCACAGTCCTAAGATTTGTTTCATCATCCCACTCCAGCTTTCTCCTGTTACAGCTTTAGTCCTTCACAAAGTATCACTTCTGATCATCCAGCTTTCATTCTTTAACCTTGTCACCTACAAAACCATATACATATTTCAAGCACATGATCCACTAAGAAAAATATTATTCAAATCCAACGGTTACTTGAGAATATGATGAGAAGAGAATACTATCAACCTACCTACAAGAGGTTACTTGCTTGGTGACGTGGAGCCTAACACGAAATCATTCCATTTTTGTAGTATTTTCTGTCACATAAGGTGTAATTCTATTAGAAATGAGCCAAACATACAGAAAAATCAAAAAAGAAAACCATAAATCAAAGATTTGAGAGGCTAGAAAAATAATCGTTTGTAGCAAGAACCGATGATCATAAAGTAGAAGACCAGAATGCAATTGTAAGATTGCTAGATCAAATTGATTGTTCGAATTGATGCATATATTGTAGCGGTAGCCATTAGCAGACATATATATCTGAAGAAACGACGACAAACAATGGAGGATCTAGAAGAAAAATTCAAGGGTATCCCATTTTTTTATGGTACATTCATATAATGGAGGAAAAAATAATTTTTTACCGTAATTTTGAACTTCGCCAAGAAAGTTGAGGGGTATCATAGGCACCCATGAGCCCTTAATAGATCCGCCCCTACAACAAACATGGCAATCAACCAAGGCAACGACCCAAACAGGTTGGAGATGAACGAGAGCCAGCTGGAGATGGAACGCACCAAAGGAAAGGCGCCATAGGCGACTTCCTGATGAACCGTAATCAGCGGCGAGAAGACCACCAAAACTCTAGACACGATTTTCCAAATACCAAAAAATATACAGCCACAAACAAAGCCAGCAAAGCCCATGAACCTGTTGACAAGCAGCGTATAGTAGCCCACATGCAAAAAAGAAGAAAAAAAATAGAGTAAAAATATGGATCATGAAATTGGGCTAATTAATTTAAACATATTCCTTAAGCGCTTACTTCTTTAAGCACCTGTGTGACGTGTAATGGAAGACTGATCCACCATCTCACCAATCCTTCTTTTGTATCCAAAAATTTTAAGACCTTTTGACAAAGAAATGCTATGGGGAAGATGACTTATAGGAGTATCCGCTAGAAATAAATATTCCAAACATTCTATATCTCCTAGGTTCTCCGGTAATTTCTCAAGCTCAGAACATTTAGAAAGGTCAAGCTTTTCGAGATGTTTTAACTTACAAATGCTGGATGGAACATCTCTTATCTTGGTACGTGTTACCCATAGTTTATTCAAACTTTCTAAATCTCCTAGGTTCTCCGGTAATTTCTCAAGTTCAGAACATTCAGAAAGGTCAAGCTCTTTGAGATGTTTTAACTTACAAATGCTGGATGGAACATCTCTTATCCTGGTCCATGTTACCCTTAGTTCGTTCAAACTTTCTATATCTCCTAGGTTCTCTGGTAATTTCTCAAGTTCAGAACATTTAGAAAGGTCAAGCTTTTCGAGATGTTTTAACTTACAAATGCTAGATGGAACATCTCTTATCTTGGTACGTGTTACCCATAGTTTATTCAAACTTTCTAAATCTCCTAGGTTCTCCGGTAATTTCTCAAGTTCAGAACATTCAGAAAGGTCAAGCTCTTTGAGATGTTTTAACCTACAAATGCTGGATGGGACATCTCTTATCTTGGTACGTGTTACCCATAGTTTATTCAAACTTTCTAAATCTCCTAGATTGTCCGGTAATTTCTCAAGTTCAGAACATTCAGAAAGGTCAAGCTCTTTGAGAGGTTTTAACTTACAAATACTGGATGGAACATCCCTTATCTTGCTATATGTAACCATTAGTTTCTTCAAACTTTCTAAATCTCCTAGGTTCTCCGGTAATTTCTCAAGTTCAGAACATTCAGAAAGGTCAAGCTCTTTGAGATGTTTTAACTTACAAATGCTGGATGGAACATCTCTTATCTTGCTATATGTTACCCTTAGTTTCTTCAAACTTTCTAAATCTCCTAGGTTCTCCGGTAATTTCTCAAGTTCAGAACATTCAGAAAGGTCAAGCTCTTTGAGATGTTTTAACTTACAAATGCTGGATGGAACATCTCTTATCTTGCTATATGTTACCCATAGTTTCTTCAAACTTTGTAAATCTCCTAGGTTCTCCGGTAATTTCTCAAGTTCAGAACATTCAGAAAGGTCAAGATATTTGAGATGTTTCAACTTACAAATACTTGATGGAACATCTCTTATCTTGGTTGATGTTAAATCTAGATTATTCAAACTTTCTAAATCTCCTAGGTTCTCCGGTAATTTCTCAAGTGCATAACATTCAAAAAGGTTAAGCGTTTTGAGATGTTTTAACTTACAAATGCTGGATGGAACCTCTCTTATCTTGGTTCGTACTACACACAGTGTATTCAAACTTCCTAAATCTCCTAGGTTCTCAGGTAATCTCTCAAGTTCATAACAATGAGAAAGGTCAAGCTTGTTGAGATGTTTCAACTTATAAATGCTATCCGGGAGACATTTAACTTTTGAATAATTAAAATTTAGCCATTCTAAACTCTCCAACTTGCCAATCTCCTTAGGCAATTCCTCTATGCCACATACTTGAAGGTCAAGAACTCTTAAATGTTGTAAACTACAAACGCTTCCTGGAAGACTTTTAAGTTCTGTGCACCAAATGAAGGATAGTTTAACAAGCTTTTGAAGATTTCCAATTGATGAAGGTAGGTTTTCTATAACATTGTTATTGAAAGCAAGCTGTTGCAGATTGCTGTTAGAGTTGCTCGGGATTATATCCGGGAACTCCTTTAGATATAAGTCACTTACATCAAGAGCCTCAAGTGATTCCAAATCCTTGATAAACGAAACAGATTTCAACCTCTCACATCCACAGAGGTATAGGTACGTAAGCCTTTTTAAACATCCAATTGGCACATGAAGTTCTACCAAATCATCACAATTTGAAAGATCTAAACTCACAAGATTTGGAGTCAACCCAAGGTCAAGGGTCTTCAACTTTGAGCGGGAGAGTGTAATGGATTTGAGTCTCTTAAGAACCTAATATCACACCAAAAAGAAGGTAATATACTAATAACTAATCAATAAATAAATCAAAATTATTAATCAATCATCCTACCTTTCCCCCCACCCAAAGTTGTTCGATTCTGCTGTTAGACATGTGAAGCTCAACAAGATTATTTGCTTGAAAGGTTTTGGGTAAACACCAATGAGGGTAACCGGGCCATTTCAAGTATTGTAATGAATTTGGGAAGTATTGAGTAACTTCATCAATCTTCACAAGGTCATCACGATTCTCATTGTTATCTCCATCTACTGGGAAGTATTGAGTAACTTCATCAATCTTCACAAGGTCATCACGATCCTCATCCTCATATCTATGATCTACAATAAGGCATCTAAGTTTCTTCATGTTTCCAAGACCTTCCAAAACAATATCAGGGGTGAAATTTAGACATATACACCTTGTCGCTTCAGAACCCTGTTTTTCAAGAATATTTTATGTCTTAAGTAAAGAATAATGTTTTGTTTGATCTCTATATTACAAGTAAACTTTATACTTACCAAGTCATTACCCAATACATCTTCAATTTCTTCCTGGATCCATAATCTGCTATGTTTGTTGGGCTCATCTGGATGCGGGCGACGTACGATATTTTTGCCCATTTCTTCAATATGGTCATGCATGCTCAAGTTATAATTATCATCAAAAGTTATTAGAGATCTCTGCTCAAGAACTCTTAGACCAGTTTTAGGATGAAATCCGCGACTTTCAAGCATTCTTATTGCTTCGTTTTTCTTCCACCCCTTGAGTAAACAAGCAACATCTAAGAATATTTCCTTACACTCATCATCCAGACCTGCATAGCTTAATTCCAATTTTTCAAGAGTTTCCTTCAGTGGTATTTTTTTGAGTCTTGCTAATGCATCTATCCATTCATGCATGTCTTTACCACACAAAAATGAACTCAAAACTTTGATTGTTAAGGGAAGACCAGCAGCATAACGTACAACTTGTAGCGATTGCTTTTCATACTTGATTGGAATATCTTTCCCAAATGCATGCCTACTGAAGAGGCCAATCGCTTCCTCGTCAGATAAGAGGTTGACATCATGAATCTGTTCCACTCTGTGTGCTATCAACACTTGCTCGTCTCTTGTTGTAATGATAATTCTACTTCCAGGCTTGAACCAACAAAAATCACCAGCTAATGCCTCAAGCTGGTCTTTATGATCCACATCATCTAAAATCACTAGAACCTTTCTACCACGCAGCTTTGTTTTCAACATGTTTGTCCCGTCATGGACACTACGTACGTTGTTGCCTTGACCATTTAGCAAATCTGAAAGGATCTGTTGTTGCAATGACAACAAACCAGACAACGGCGCTTTTGAAACTTCCCTGACATTCTCAACAAAGCTTTTAGCATCAAAGTGAACTGATATTCTATCAAACACAGCTCTGGCTAGTGTAGTCTTACCAGCACCTCCCATCCCCTTGATCCCTATCATGCGAACCTCGTTTGAAGTGATATCTAAATACTTCTCAAGGTCCTGTAGCCGGGGTTCCATGCCTACTAACTTATCATCAGGGTTCACATTAATGGATCGTAACTCAAGTGAGATCCGCTCAATTATTAACTTGATGACTTTTGCTTCATGCCTGTGAATTATAGAAGATGTAGTTAGCTAACTCAAAATGCTTGAACTTTACTCAAAATAAGAAAGAAACTAAAAAAAGAATTAATATTTCAAGAGAAATGGGAAAGGAATTACCCATCAGCAGTTTTCCTTAAATCCCATCCAGACAAATTGGCAGCTTCTGTCAGAGCTTCTCTCCATTTCTGGGTCTCCTTATTGGTATGTCTGGCAAGGGCTTCTCCAACCGGACCACGTTGTTTGCGAACTTCAGAAGGATCCACATCGTAAAAAACAGGGTAAGCAATCTTGTCGTTCGACTTTTGGCATTCCATAATCTTTACAAGTTCATCTAAGCACCAAGACGAAGATGCATAGTTCTTTGAGAATACTATAATGAACAACTTTGACTCTTCAATCGATTTCAAAAGCTGGTCACTGATGTTTTTTCCTTGTTTTAGCCTCTCATCGTCCTTGAAAGCATGAATCCCGTGTCGCTGAAGAGCATCATAAAGGTGATCCACAAAGTTCTTACGGGTATCTTCACCACGGAAACTTAAAAACACATCATACTGATAGGTCGCCTTAATAAATGAATTTGAAGAAGACGCCATTGAAGGTATGCTTTACAGGTCCTAAAGCTTAATCAAATCTTTTCCTGGCAAACAGTTCTGAAAATGACTGAAAGAAACAACAGATCACTCTTTTAACCCTCATGAACGTTTTTTTTATGATAAGGATTAAGCTGTTAATCACACATTGCAGTTTAATTACCAGGGTTGATAAAGTACTATTAAGGTCAACGTTGAGTCACAAGCATTTCACTATAATTTGCAAGCACAAAATGGGCCTAAATGAATATCAAATAGGAACTCAAAAGTATGCTTTTATATATTCCTTATCAGAAAGATTATTACTCTAAAAAAATTAGTTATAAAAAGCTATGAATTTGTGTGATAAGAAAGCACATGAGAAATGCAGAAGTTTGACTTTCTTAAAAAAGTCAAACAATCGCACTTGAATGGTGATCTTGGGACCGAAAAAAGTCAAACCATGGTATAACATCTTCTTTAATCTTTACCTGTTAGGTCAAACCCCATCGGCTTCAGTTTTTCCGATTTAAAACATTTAACTAACCGAATCAATGCCAAAACAACAATCCTAACTACATATACCACGATTTCATACATCATAAGACTTGAATTAAGGAAACCAACCACCGTAACAAGAGGGGTGGTCGAAATAATCCAAAGTCTGTCGATCCATGAACTTAAAAAACAGATAAACCATCACTACTTCATAAATTTAAAGATTGTAGTTAAAAACTAACCTCAAAAAAGTTGCTCAATACCGAACCCAACAACTTCAGCTCAAGCCTTCGGTTTCTGAGTCTCTTAACTTTGTTCACCTTTAAAGGCCGGCTATGCCCAGGATAAACTAATATATTTACATTTTAACTTTATCCGGCAGTAGTGGCAGTTACGGAGCTAGAAGAAAACTTTAAGGGTATCCCAGTTTTTTAACCCAACATACATAAAATAATAATGAAAAAAATATGATAATAAATAAAGTTAAACAAATACTCAGGGTCGTCTTTAAGGACTCGGGTGCCTCGAGGGCCCTGTGCAAGTAGAAAGCATTTGCCCATAAATACAAACCTATTTATAAAACGAAAAAACTAAAAGATCTACTTTTACTATTTTCTGTTAGGTTTTAAATTTAACTAGTGGTATATTACTCACGGGTTAGATCAAGGGTGTTAAAATTTGTAAAGATACTAGCTAATATTATTCTAAACTAGGTTAGATCAAACATAAGTGATATCTAATCTTATAATTTAAAGGGTAATGCACGGTACCCCTGACCGCGGGAGCTTTGCTCCCCAGTTTGCAACCCGACAATGCGCACTGGCGGAAAATCATCCTCTGAATCAACTCGCTCGGGATCGAACCCAAGACCTCCACGCAATGGAAGGCCACGAGAGACTTAACAAGGAGGCCGGTGGCCACTGGGCCAAGACCCAGTGGTTTACTGGGTCTTGGCCCAGTGGCCACCGGCCTCCTTGTTAAGTCTCTCGTGGCCTTCCATTGCGTGGAGGTCTTGGGTTCGATCCCGAGCGAGTTGATTCAGAGGATGATTTTCCGCCAGTGCGCATTGTCGGGTTGCAAACTGGGGAGCAAAGCTCCCGCGGTCAGGGGTACCGTGCATTACCCTTTTTTTTTTTTTTTTAATCTTATAATTTAAATGTTAATCTAACCATATAATCAGTTAAGAGAAATATTTTGATTTGATAAGATCTGGTGGTAAAAGAACACATTTAAAAAGATTAGAATTTCTTTTGGCTCATCAACAAGGGGGCAGGGGTTTGTCTTTAATAGGTTAGGGTTTGCTATTCAGAAAGGGGTAGCGGCGCAGCTTGTTGCTCGCTTACCTGCGATATTGATGTAACTCGACCAGTTCATATATATATTTAAAGTATGTAATTAAAAAAAACAATTCAAAAAAATTGCAACGTGAAAAATAAATAAAGTAATAACCATTAAATTAACAGATATATAATAATACTAGGTTATAACCCGGGAATACTCCCGGGTTGTGAATCTTTATATCTAAAAAATAAATATACATCTATATATATTAATTAATAAATATATACCATGTAGTTGTCAATCTTTATAACCCGGGAACTTCCCGGGCAGGAAAAATCAATTTATAATCTAATTATGTCATTAAATAAATTAAAAGACATGTTTTCAAACGTTATTAAGTGTTTAAATAAATAAGTTAAAATTTGGTGTCATTACTATGCGGTACTAATGTTGAAATTAAAAGACATGTTTTCAAACGTTATTTGCCGTAAAATAACACTTTTTTCCATGGGACGCCTCCTTCCTTTTCTTTACATGTGCACCCCTATGCTATGCGATACAGTACCGGTTAAGCCAAAGCACTTATGAAGAAATGAGTTGAGCCAAACCACTTTTTTTACCATAATCCCAAAGAAATAAAGGCACTTATGTTTTTATCTTTTTTAACCAAAACCTGATTACCAAACCTGACCCAATGCTACCTAAACCAAGTATTTAACACAATTGTACATGAAGCCACACATGACCTAAGTAAAAACATAACAAAAACTTTCCACATCAAACTTTCCACAACAAAACTTTTAAACACATTAAAAGAAGATAATTGAGATATATACCTTTTTTAAACAGCCAACAAATCAAGTTTTATTAAAAAAACATATTAGCATTGTGCTAATCCACATCCAAAAACAACCAGACAACAAACTACATCATAGACCCAAAAAAATTAACACGAAATTTCGCCAATTTTCCAATGATAAACCAACGGATTTTGACTGATGTTTAACCCATAGGTACGCCAAAACTCTAATTTCCTACTTTAAACTCTCCACCTTAGGTTGTTTACGGTTGAAGATAATATTGTTTTGACTTCGCCAAATGCACCACACGACCGTTAGAATATGGAGTAGACAACCTTTCTCCACTTCACAGAGCCTCTCGCTTGCTTATAAAACTTCAACTGGTCCTCGAATTCAAAGAAAAAGAAGCCATAAAGCATGTACCAAGTATTAATAAAGTCCCAGATAGTTTGCGTCATCCCACACGATACTAAAAGATGTTCTGCAGGCTCCTCATATGCTCCACAAAAGCTGCACATAATAGACCCAATACTAACACTTCGTCTTGCCGGATTTGTACTCGTAGGCAAGTGATCCAACCCCAACCTCCACGCTAAAAAATGACTTTAAATGATACCCAATTGTTCCATTCAAAGACCGTGCCATGCTCCGAAGAAGATGTTGAATTCATTTTTTGTTTGAAGTTCTTTAGCAAAAATGCACTAGATGCATCCGAACTCCAGACCCATATGTCGACGCCAAATCTGTCTGGTAAGATGGATAACAACGTTGTTATCCCGTCTAGTTCAGTTACCTCCTGGAATGTGGATGGTTGTTGAGCCCAGTCTTCTTATTCTAAAAGTAGATTCCTTGTATTAAACAAAACCAATAATCTACTTAAAATTGAACATTCACCCCATGAGAGAGTGAGATGATGACTACCTTATACAACATCTACTCCAAAACCTTTAAATCATTCATGTAGTTGTCTCCAGTGGAAGTGCTATCTAAATAATGGATCAGATTTATCACATGCTATTGAACGAATAAAACAAATATTAAAAGTTCAAAATTCAAATTACAAATAAAAAAAAAGTGGCAGAACCGTTATCCCATGGTAGCTAAGACGTTCCCTGAGCCCTCATGCCATAGTTAATAAAGTACAATAAAAAACAAAAACATTATAACGTTGATTATTAATAAAAAATATTACAACACTTTGTTTATATATACAAAAATGAAGCAAAGCCATTCATCACAAACTTGTATCAGCCCATAATAAAATAAAGACACATACCATCTTGCCAAGTTTGACCAACCTTGACTAAACTGGCCCACTCATGCCCACTGTTTCCTTCATCCCAAACAGCCCCGTAAACGATACAGGGTTAACCAACCGAGCAACTACCATCGCTAATCACCATTGTCTGGCGTCCGTAGTTCGTCTACACCGCCTAAAGACGACACAACCATCTGAAAAAAATACTACCATCGTTTCAATCAAAGCACGTTAATAACTATTGTTGTCCAACACCATATAAAACAAAATAAATTAAGAAAACAAAAATAGTGAATATTATAATTAATGAAAAATAATGGTAACCACATTGCAGTATACAGAAGTACTAAACAATTAATAGAGTTAATATTAACCCATGACAATGGCATGCATAATACATGTCATAAATTATTAATAAATTCTATCTACACATGGAAGAAACGTTACATGAAAGAACATAGAAAGCCTATATCAAAGTATATAATTAAGTTTTTTCTTTCATACATGGTGTATAGTTTTTGAGGTATGTTATAATAACCCTATTTTTTGTAACTAATACTTATATACTTATAAAAGTAAAAAAAAAGGAAAGGGTCATAATGGCCAAATTAAGCGTAACATTGTTTTTTAAGTCACAATCTGGTTGAAAGTTAAGCTTTGTTCAAAGGTGATAATTTTGTGGCATGTGTTTTTTTGTCCATTAATCTGATGTGGCACAAAAACCACATATTGTCCCTAAATCATCAATAATTACTTTAGTATGTTGTATACATGATTACAAAATTGTTACTTGCCGTGAGATTTGTTGATTATTTTTTAACTAAATGATACAACATGCTTGTAAAGAATGTGGATCGCAATTAAATTGTTACTTGCCGTGAGATTTGTTCATTATTTATGCCCTCAACAATAGCTTTTTACCATCTAATCAATTAATTTTCTAGAATAAAAGGGACTTGCTATGAAGACAAAGTAGAAATCAAATATCTAATTTCGATGGATATGCATAGACTCTATATTATATACCCAATAGTGAAAATAGTCAAATGGAATCACAACAATATTCTCTTTTAATTTCGTCATATGAAGGACAAACCAAAATTTCATGCAAAAATACTTGGAACTACAATGCAGAAACCACTATGGCCGGATCTATATCAGAACTAATAAATAAAATGTTATTTCAGCTTCAATTTAGTTTTAGCAAGTAACTATTATTGAGCTAATAATGTTTAAAAACGTGCCATATGACCTCCAAAGAGTGAACTCCCAGGAATGAGAACCTGCAAAAGTAGTACCATGAAGTACATTAGCGACAACATAATGATTTATAAATTAATCTATAAACTGAATACACACAGTATTTTCTTTATATCAACATCATTCTGCATCTTCTTGGTTCTTCTTGTTTGACCTGAGGGCCTTTTACCTCTCATGGCAAACAGATCTTTTTCAATCCCCTCTGGTGTGATCGAAACAGAGAATCTTTTTGGTTTTAGCTGACCACCTTCTTCTTGTAGAACCAGCTGCTTCTTTAGCTTGTTTTTTTTAGCAACCCTATTTTTGTAACTATATTGTTTTTGTAGTCACAATTTAAGCCTTAAATATTTATAAAAATATAAAAAGAAAAAGTGGCAGAAATATTTTTGTGAAAATTTAATCTGCATTATCACAAAGTGTATAAATAATAAACAAAGTAACATATTACATAAATTACTTATTGACAAAGTTAAAATATAGTCAATATATTAACCTAATTTTTAAGCGTAGAGAACAATCAATTAAAATAATATTTCTACCTTAACTTCTGACTTTTTCACAGTTTTGATCATATACCGATCATCTTGTGTCGAGTAAAATATGCTAACATTTCGCAGCTAAAAAAAGTCACAAAGAGCATCGTTCCAAAAAAATTAACATATAATATGATCCACTTGGAACAACTCCCCCAAATGTCTGAGATTCATTTATAATTTTAACATAAAAAAACATCAAAATTAAATTCAAGATTCTATCAATTGAGGCAAAGCAGTACCTAAACACAATTGGGCAATAATCTTTCCACATAGACTCCCCGGATTGAAGTGGTGGTGTAACCTTAGATCCTTTTGGTGGGAATCGAAACAAAAACTTCTCGTTTAGGTCGAAATCGGTCATCTTTTGGTCCCTTATTATGAAAGCATGTTTCCTAACTGAATACCTATAACAACCAAATACACAAAATCAATTCAAACCAAAACAAATTGATAATTGTTCAATGCATTAAAGCTTTATTATCGTAATGAGCTTTTTTCTAATTCAAGTAAGGTGAAAAGCCAGTTTTTTTTTAATTTTTGAAGCATCATATAAACAACTAAATAAAACAGAAGGCATAAAGCTATATGTGAATAGTATAACATTAAAGCATGGAAATCATTTGTAATTGTAGTTGACTTAAAAATGTTAACATTTTCTTCAACACGATATGGATGTTTTCAAGGGGATAAAAGAATCGAAGATCCTGATTGCACCATAAAACGTCTACACCTGCACATGAGTTTAAATATGGATACAAAAGAATAACTTGGCCTCTTCACAATTCCACAATCTCCTCAACTACATAGAATCAGATGCGTAAAGTATTGGTGTTACTCTCACACACGCCAAATCTTGCCCCCCATGAGACTCTTTCGTAAGATACCGAACAACAATAACATGTAAACGAACAACGATAACATATATATCGGTGAATAAAAACATAAACTTCAAACGATTAAAAGAAGATCTTTCATCTCACATAGGTGAATAATATTTTTTTGCATTCTATAATAATAAACACTACTTTTAAAATATACAATGCTTTGAAAAACGGGTTTATCATCGGTTCTATAATAATAAACACCACTTTTAGAATATATTTAATTTGAGTTACAAAAGTTTGTCGCTCCAAATAATATGCACAATTTGACTTTTTGTAGTGATTTTGCCACTTTAGTCTAGTGAAACGAATGTAGAGTTCGACAAACAACCCAAATTGGGAGATGCTTTATTTTACAAAAAAAAAAAAAACAAATGTAAATTAATGACCCGTTCTATTTTTAGCATCAAGACCATCATATAAAATGCATAGTTTTATTGGTCTATGAATAAAAGAAATATAAAAGAAATTACATATTACATAAATCATGAGTTTTATGCAACACGTCAATTTAATGATCAATTTGTAAAATTGATCTAATTTTTTCCTCTCTAATTTGCATTTGATTCGTAGATCTCAAATTGAACGAACTATATGAAACAAAATCAAAATCAGCTTCATTCTATAGCATCTCCTATCAAAATTACTTGACTAAATCCATATATTTTTAATCACGGTCAACATCTTACTTTCAAAACTGAAAATGCACAATAACAAATATAATAAAAGGACTTGAAAGATATTAATGGCACTTACTCTCAACTTCTTAAAACAAAATATTTAGTGTATTTTCCCATGGTACTCACTCTCAACTTCTCAAAACATAATATTTCGTTTATTTTCCCAAACAAAATTTATGAGATCATATATGTTTTTACCGTGAAGACAAAGGGTCAAAGGAGCTAAGATGGTCAACTTTGTCCAATTGTATCTTATTGGTCAAAGCTTGAAGGTATAAGTTGAGTTTGACCATGAAGATCTTATAATAATTTTGTGTGTGACTTGTGGGTGTGGTATTGTGTTGTTGCACTGTGAGCCGAAATAATAGTTAGACCGCATATCAGCCCATCTTAGAAACATGTAGTCATAGTAGTAAGCCTCAGGCCGGTATAAATAGATGTTTAGGAGTTGGACTATTTTTAGGGAATGTCTAAAAATAGCCTAATATACTTTTTTTCCCTTCCCGATATGATAAAACATTAATGTCTATTTTCAAATATTGAATGCATACTAAATTTTTATCCTCTAAGATGGATTCATTTAAGTGATTTTAACCCAAATAAGCAGCACATAATAAGCATCTTGCACATGGATGTCTATGCCATAAAAACTATTGGTTGTAAATGTTTCAGGGAGACAAATTAGATTAATATTCATAAAGCGTGTGGATATTCCCTACACAAGTCAAAATTCTATTTTTGTATGGCCACCTACATATCAATGTTCATACATATGGATCCCCTAAACATCAGGTTAACTAAATTTTTTTAGAACATTCACACATTATTCCTGTAATTGTTTAAATCCACGGCTTACTACTATGAACATAAATTTCATCAATATCGAATGAAAAAATTACGGAAAATTCAAATTGAAATGAAACATAATTTAAATGAGAAATGGAAGAAAACTAACCATCAGTTATATAAGCTTAGATTCAGCCCCTGTCTCCATGGAATGAGACTTCCAGGCCCACATAACAGAAACCAAAGTCGATTCAGCCACTTATCCAGGCCTAACTTGAAAGTAAAATCCGATAGCTTAGTCATCAGTTGTTTTTTATTAGACTAATTCATTATCATTAAAAATTTGATTAAACCCAAATCTGATAGTTGTTTTGAATTTTATGTATTGAGAACACCTAGCTTGAAAGCTCCACTAACGCCTTCATTTTTTATTTTCTATCGGTTTCATAAACCTATATATATATATATATATATATATATATATATATATATATATATATATATATATATATATATATAGGACAAACATCCGTTAGGAATATATATATATATATCATTTTTGTGCAATCCCCATACCTAGATATACAACACAATGATAAAAAAAAAGTTTATCAATTGTGGATATTTGTTTTTCCATACGAAATTCAAACATTTATTATTTTGTTATTCTATTTAGTTTCTTCTTCGATTAATCATGCATAGTTGCAACATTTATAATCATTCAGTTTCTGCTTCAATTGTTTAATCATAAAAAATTTAAACATTTATAACATTGATAGTTTTTCCCATTTATATATATGTATACTTACAAGTGAAGTTGTTGTCCTCCTCCTGCTGATTTACATGCCTCTGGATCAGCAAGTTCCTAATTCTTTTATAATAAGTATTATTTTTATGAGTAAATTACAAGTTTTGTCCTTTATGTTTGTCCCAAATTTCAGGCGCTGTCCTTTACCTTTAAAATTGATGAGTTTTGTCCTTAATGTTTGCAAATGTTGCACGTTACGTCCTTTATGGCAAACTCAGTTAAATTTTTTGGTTAAATTTGATCACCGAAGGGTATTTTTGTCTTTTTACCTATATATTTAATATTATTATTATTAAAAAATACTATTATTATTATTACTATTATTTATTTATAAATATCATCATCTGATTCTCCTCTCTCTCTCTACAATTGCTTCTCTCTCTAGCTCTCTGCTTCTCTCTCAATCTCTACCACCATCAACCACACTATCCACCACTGCAACCACCATCCCCACCGGCCACCCCTACAACCACCATCCACCACCCCACTCTATCTCTCTCTATATCCAACCACCACCGGCGCCACCAGCCACCACCGCCCCCACCTACCACCGCCACTGTCAACACAAACAACCAGGCATTAGTATGAATCCGAACACTATACAAGCTCGAATCGAACTATATACACTGTGTTGCTCGTTTTGATCTAAGTTTCTACAACTCTGAACACTAAACAAGCTCGAATCGAACTGTTTTTGCAGCGATCTGACGGTTCTTTGTGACAGAGAGGGGTTTTTGGGTGATTGATTTGGTTTAGGGCTAGGGTTTGTTTCGATATTTGCAGGTGAAGATGGAGATGGAGATGGAGATTCATGATCTAAATCAGGGTTAGGGTTTTCATGAAAATTAGGGCTTTGGATAGGATCGTCAGCTGTTGATGATGGCGGTTGCTTTGTTTCGTCATTCTACGCAACCTACACCAGCCGCCACAGACAACCAAATCCGAAAATCCCAACAAAAACAAATACATCCAGACGAACTAATTAACCTCAAATCGATTACAAACCCCAGTGCTCAAATTGGTGTGAATCTGGTTGGGTGAATCAACAGCCGTTAAGGAACTTTTGAGCTGCTTTATCCGGTGGAATGAGCTGGTTGTCAGTTGATTTCACATGTTTTTTTCATAGTTGGGTGAGGGATCCGTCACCCTTCCAGGCTGTAAAATCGAAGGCCGTCACCCAAAGTATGTGCTTAAAGCAGTTGGAGGGTAAGATGGTAAAACTGAATTAGGAGGGTATGTGCTTAAAGCAGTTGGTGCTGTAGGATAGATAGACGATGCGTTTGTGTAGGTTGACGCAGGGTAGGGGCAGCAGGGTAAGGGGCTGCAGGTTGTGGCATGGTGGAGTAAGAGGCGGCTGCTGGTGGGGCTGAAGGATTGTATGACTGGACCGTGGAAAGTGCGGCATTGAAGGTCCACCCGGAGGATCGAGTAACCTCTATTCCCTGTTTTCCGACAAACCCGAAAGTGCGGAATCCAAACGGGTAAGTTAAACCAAGTGATGAACACGTAAGACACAACGATTCAACGATTAACACTCCATTGTATTAATCTAGAAAACGGTTACAATACAATGTTTACAAGATGCTCTCATAAACTCTCAGTGTGTGTGTGTTTACAGTGTTCGCTCTCAAATCTATTCAGATTTGTCTTACTGTGTTCTGTCTGTTATCTGTATATATATATACTGAAACACATCAACGAAACACTTCATAGTCGACGAAACAGGGGGAGGCCATGATAAAGTCGACGAAACACACCTTGTTTCGTCGACATTTATTGATAAATAATGTGTTTCGTCGTTTGTAGTCTGGCCCAAGTTTAGTTACGGCCCAACATCAATGTTACGGCCCAGACAAGATTCAAAGCCCAAATTGAAGTTTCCGTTGTAATTTAACATTTAGTCAAAGGTTATGACATCATCAGGACATCACTATGATGATGTCATGGTGATGTTAGCCTTGCGGCGCTCCGTGCTTCGCGTGTCGAACTCTGGGGCGCACGACGGAGGAATGTCGTGACGTCGGGCTTGAGCCGAACCTAACCGAGTCGAACCGAACCGAGTCGATCCGAACCGAGTCGCGTCCACATAAAGTGTACCAACAAACTCCCCCTTGGACGCTACTCGTGAGGTTCATCTTCCATGTCTTCCTTGTCGGAGGATCTTCAAAGTCTTCACGCGTTGTAAGTAGAAAGTGTATCAATAAACTCCCTTTTCATTTAGGTAGTGTGTTAACAAACTCCCCCTTAAGATAAGCTCTCCTTTGAGTTATGCTCGTGAATCTTTTGATCTTCAAAACTAAAGCAGAAATAAAATCTTTTTGGCTTTTATAAAGTTTATATTAAAACACACCTAAAATCTTTTTGGCATTTTGAATATTTCAAACTTAAAGACTGAAAGCAGTAAATAAATATATACAGAGTTGCAGAAACTAAGAAAAGTAAATATGTACAAACATTCTTTTTGCGAGTTTCGAGGGTAAGAGAATCATATCAGTGTACAGTCATGCCAAAACATTCTTGTTGTGCTATTAGTTAACATTTAGATAAGCATCCTATAACAATTATCGGTATTGTTGTCCACATAAGCTTAACTTATCATATGTAATCATGGCGAGGGGATACGTTAAGGTATGATTTATACTTACCGACCGGTGTTCATCCACATCACGACACATTCCCGTATCAAGGTATGCACGAGGGTTCATCTTACTGGTGAGTATACCATTTATCATCTGTTTTGCCGTATAAAAAGATGTGAGAAACTCACTTATTTTATTTGAAAACAAGCCCTATGTGATAGAATCACTTATTGATGAGGAACTTGATTTTCAAATGCATGAGGGCACAAGAGAAAGTCCGTGAATAGGTCAGTACTTTCGTACAGCAAAGACACGAACTTGACTCCCGGATAAATGTGATATATTATCACTTGTTTTGTGGACATGTGATTGTTGATCGCTTATTGAGGTCGTATGCAGTATGTACACGTATGTATGATATCATGGAAGATCTAGACTTCGTCTCCGTTTGTTTCGGTAAAAGAAACAACCATGATACCCAGATGATAAACAACATAAAGACCTCATATCTCAGAACCTCGGCAATCTCTCAAACGAAATTTTGGTACTAAGACCATATGCCAATGAATGGTTCCCACCTGGTCTTCAGTCGATTTAAGTTTATATCACCCTGCACACTTTAAGATGATTGTGAGCCTACCGATACATCTTATATAGAGCTGCTTAACATTTTTCATTTCAGTTTAAAGAGGTTTGGACAGACCACTGATGTACTATCATTTTCTCTTTTGCTCGCCAGGAAACTCATTTTTGTTTTTCTATGTTTTTGGGTTTTGAAATTTTTTGATGTTTTTGAATTTTCAAATTTTGGATTTACTCCCCCTAAAATCAACAAACTCACAAGAATTTTAAAAACACAAAGATATTTACAAAAACGATTTTCCGATGTGGATTACTCTTGCTTAACCTTAATGCCGTTTACCAATAATAAAAAGTCAAATCTTGATTTATCAAATGCTTTGGTAAAAAGGTCGGCACGTTGGTCATCGGTATGGACTTTAACAACATTGATGAGTTTCATAATGAAACAATCACGTGTGAGGTGATATTCGAGTTCAACGTGTCAGGTCAAAGAGTGCTGTACGAGAGGATAATAATTCATAAAGCAGCTTAAATATCGACAAGTATAAGAGAGATTAGAAATTTAAAACCGTATCCTGCAACTGCTTCGTGCATTGCCAGGAATCTGAGTGCTCTCCCAAACTGGATATCCACCCGATGTGGACTTCAAAGTCGATTTTGCAGCTACTTCGACTAACCGAGAAATCTCTTCACAGCAACAAGATCATAAACCTCTGGGTCCGGCTGGTCTTCCACATTGTACCAGCGAAGGTCTTTGTCTTTCTCTTTCAGAAGTAGTGTGCGGTTGTTCAATCCACACCAAGGCATCTGCACACCCGGTTGGTTTGTTCAACAAACACATTTTCTTCAATCACACCGTAGAGAAATGTACACTGCACGTTCATCTTGTTAATTTTGAACTTCAGACGTGCTGCATGCGCGTACTTTTCATTGGAATCTTTCCTGAGGACCCGATCAAAAACCATAACAACCAAATATTGGCACATTTTTCATTTGGTCGAATTTTTTTAACTTCATTCATTTTTCCTCTCCATCAATGGCAACAATATTCTCCTAGATGTAACAATATTTCAGAGCCTTATGTCGCCGATCTTGTGCATTGACGCTCCACTATCAACAATCCTAAGACTATCAATAGTTCCTCCTGGAACATCCTGCACACTCATTCAGAGATTAGTTGGAGAGGGGGACCCAAGCCTTCACAGACTTGGGTCTTCCGTCATCATCGAGAATTGTAACATCCATTTCCCGATGATTCGGAATTGATCTAGCTCCCCCTGAAACAATTTCCGATTTTGGTTTCCAAATCTGTTTTTGTTTTTCATTTTTAACTTCTAACTTAACAGACTGCGTTTGGACAACCTCTGGTTTTAAAACCTTTCCAACTTCTTTTCTTTGTTTCCTCTTCTGTTTCACTTTTCTTTCTTGTTGAAGCCGAAAGTCTTCTTTTGGTGAACCAGTTCGTGATCGGTAAGAGTTTTCATGGGGGGCAAAAACCTTTCCTTTTACTTTGGTGAGATATGGACAGTTTTTGACAATGTGTCCATACTCACCACATTCGAAACATGATCTCCGCTCAACAAACCTCGGAGTATCATAACTGTAAGAGCTTGATGATGAACTTCGTGATCTTGAGGTACTTGCTCCTACATCACAACCGTTTGTATGTTGTGTGTAATTATTTTGACTGTTTCTTTTCAAATTTTTACTTTGTTTAACAAAATCCGTGTTGGATTTGTTTTCAAAAGTCTCAATTTTATCCGTCCCTCGGGATTTCACAAATTTCATCTTCTTGTTCTTCTTTTGATTCGGTTCCTTACGACCTTGGGTCGTTGATTTGCCTTTTGGTTTGGTTTGGTATGATTTTGCTGCTTTTTCACTGTTGGTAATTTCTGATTGCCATTTTGTTTTCGAATTTCGGCTTTTGGAATCGAAGGACACTGTGTTACCACAACGTGTGAAGCCGACTTTCCCAAAAACCTACTTGTCGAATCTTCAAAAACTTTATTGATTAAAGATTGATTAACATTCTTAATCGGAAAATCTTTGTCAGAATAGATTTTATCATCACCAACAAGAGTGTACAGCAAATTCACACTCTCAGACTCTTTTGCAGACGTGGATTCGACCTAAACAGTCTTAGCAGGTTTTGTGGGAGGATCACATAGAATGTGATTCTCGAGAGGTATGTCCTCTTCTTTGATAACCGCATCAGATTGTGGAGAGTCAGTATCATCGGATTCATCATCTGAAGAATCAGCATCCTCAACAATGACTGGAGGATCCTGATTTTGTTCAGCAGTTACAAATGTATCTGCTGACACATCCGAATCTGATGATACTTCCAGTTTGTATCCAAGTCCAGTTGCAAATTCCTCAATGTCTAAAGGAACAGATTCTTCATAATGAGTTCTATACTCCTCATCAGGCAGTGCATCATAATTGTGTCTAACAGGTGGTGGACATTTCTTATATCCAATGCACGTGACATCCTTTTTCTCTTTTTGTGTGCCAATGATGTGATCCAGCACGTATCTAGAGTTAGAATAACTGTCTAGCTTAAGCCGGATCGCCTCACTTTCACACTTTGTACAGGCCAACTCTTTTTGCATGATCTCAAGACGATTAATATAACAGTTTATGTCTGTTTGTTTTCTTGAAACCATTTTTGTCAGTTCGGTTTTATCTTTTCTTAAATTTTCAATCACCGTTTTAAACTCTTTTTCATGGTTTTCATAAAACATGTTGGCCTCTTTGCATTTCGAAAGATCCACGATCAACTTTTGGTTGTGGATAAATGTCACATCATAGTTGTTTTGCAAAGCCGCATGTTTGCTTTGCAAATCACACCACTTAGCATCTAAAGAAACATGTTTGTTTTGCAAGTCAAACAATTTAGCATTTAAAGCATCATGTTTGCTTTGCAACTCAGACATATTAGCATCCAAATCAGCACATTTAACGCAATTATCACAATTAACGACAGTTGGTTCATCGACACATACCTGACTGGATTCACTCTCAGATATTGACTCACTTGCCTCAGAAACAACAGCCTCCCTTGTTGATTCATATTCTGATCCATTCTCTCTTGAACTTGTACCATCTTCAACTGAGCTACCGTCATGTTCAGAACTGTCATCATTTCCCGAGGATTCACCATTGCTGGCATCTTTGACAATTTCGGCATAAAACGCAATTCCTGTCTGACCATTGCAGTTTGTATCTAGAAATGATGGTGTTACAGTAGACTGATAGCTTTGCTGTTGGGGAACTGGTGGTAGTGCATTTCCATACAAGTCTGTTGTTCTTTCCGGTTCACTTTCCTTTTGATTAGTAACTGATGCCCATTGTTCTGCCGTAATTCGAGGTGGTGTGGGAGGTTCGGCCCATGAAGGCGATAAACGTGTGTTTGTATACTTGCTCTCTGCAGTTGATGGAGTACCCCACCAGTTCGGATTCATTTTTGATGTTTAATGACAAATACCTGAACAAATCACTCAAATCAAACAGTTTAATATGATTTTCAAGTCTTCTGTTAAGTAAAATGACAAGATATGTCGACGAAACTGGTTACACGACGAATCTTTATCGACGAAACTTGTTACACGATGAAACAGGTTGATGATGATGTACGATGAAACAAGCTGATGATGATGAACGACGAAACAAGTTGAATGTGATGTTGACGAAACAAGTTGAATGTTGATTCTTGATCGACGAAACTGAATTGATCTAGGCGACGAAACAGAATGTATAAGGTCCGACGAAACAGAAGGTGAATATGATCGACAAAACTGATTGGTTGATGGATGTCCGACGAAACAGAAGTTGAATAAAGACTGCGACGAAACAGGAAGTTAAGTGACTGCGACGAAACAGAAATTTAAGTGACTGCGACGTAACAGAATGATGAATGACGAAACTGGATGTTGAATTAATGTGACTTTGTCTCATATGATTCCTTTTTTTTTAATCAACAAAAAGATAATGGCAGAAAGTAGGTGAGGATATGATGAGAAATTTCAACTTGAAATCTTATCCTTCTGACAAAGACACCCAATTTTCAAACTTGCAGCATGTTGATCTCACCAACCAGCATGGTGTTCCGATTATTTTAATCAGACCTTCTAAATTTTAATTCACATTCACAAACAAGTTGAACAGTAAATTTACAAAGGATCAAAAGTTGATATTATGAAGAACACTTTGAATGATACTGAAGAACACTATGAAGATTTGAAGATTCCGGTCACCGAACAATTTTTCGAAACCCGAATTTGCTTAAAAACACGACACAACTTGTACCTTTGATAATCTCCAACACTTTTAACAAGTTTTAAACCAAACAACATCAAACAAACACAGATTTTTCGAGTTTTAAAACCAAATTTTTTTATGAACTAGAACTGGGTTTTTGAAAAATATCGAAGAATAACTCAAAACCCACTCGAAAAACACACCGGTAACTCGGTTTTCAACAAGAAATCGAGCCTTAAGCTCTGATACCAATTGAAGGTCCACCCGGAGGATCGAGTAACCTCTATTCCCTGTTTTCTGACAAACCCGAAAGTGCGGAATCCAAACGGGTAAGTTAAACCAAGTGACGAACACGTAAGACACAACGATTCAACGATTAACACTCCATTGTATTAATCTAAAAAACGGTTACAATACAATGTTTACAAGATGCTCTCATAAACTCTCATTGTGTGTGTTTACAGTGTTCGCTCTCAAATCTATTCAGACTTGTCTTACTGTGTTCTGTCTGTTATCTGTGTATATATATACTGAAACACATCGACGAAACACTTCATAGTCGACGGAACAGGGGGAGGCCATGAAAAAGTCGACGAAACACACCTTGTTTCGTCGACATTTATTGATAAATAATGTGTTTGGTCGTTTGTAGTCTGGCCCAAGTTTAGTTACGGCCCAACATCAATGTTACGGCCCAGACAAGATTCAAAGCCCAAATTGAAGTTTCCATTGTAATTTAACATTTAGTCAAAGGTTATGACATCACTATGATGATGTCATGGTGATGTTAGCCTTGCGGCGCTCCGTGCTTCGCGTGTCGAACTCTGGGGCGCACGACGGAGGAATGTCGTGACGTCGGGCTTGAGCCGAACCTAACCGAGTCGAACCGAACCGAGTCGATCCGAACCGAGTCGCGTCCACATAAAGTGTACCAACAGAAAGTGCGGCGGCTGGGGTAGCGTATGGTCCCGCAGGTGGAGCATATTTAGTATCCATGGTGGTAGTGGAGGAGTTGGGTGCACCGACCATGGCGGGAGCTGATTTGTGTGAGGTTTTGGAAGAAATCAGATCTGATGAAATGGTAGTTGACTTTATTTGCTGGATCTGATTCTATAATTAGGGCATTAAAGGTGGAAAGACAAGTGAGGAGGTGAAAAGACAATGCTACCCTCATGTGCCTTGCACATGATCAAATTTAACCAAAAAATTTAACTGAGTTTGCCATAAAGGACGTAAGGTGCAACATTTGCAAACATTAAGGACAAAACTCATCAATTTTAAAGGTAAAGGACAGCGCCTGAAATTTTGGACAAACATAAAGGACAAAACTTGTAATTTACTCTATTTTTATTCTATACCACCAACTCAAAAAGAGAATTGGTTAATAACTTTATATCTGATTAAAATGTTTAGTTTGAAAGCAAACCTGTTTGAAGAGTAGTGTGCACAAACAAAGGGCAAGTAAGCTTCCATCAATAACAATTACATTGGTCAAACCTTTCCTTATGACCACAACCTAACAAAGGTTGAATGTTACACAAATAGTACAATATTATATAGATAACTACACAGGAACCATTGCGAACTTTATTTGAGAATTCTTTTATTTTATCAAGAACTTGCGAAACAGCAGAGCTACATGAAGCACAATCCTGTTCTCGATGCTGCTGAAGTACAATACAGGAAATTAAGACCTTTATAAGCTATCATTCTAAACTTTTTTTAATAAATAAGTCATTCCAAGAACCTCACCCACAACTGTTTATTGTTTCGTTATCGGAATTCATAGCCATCCGTGTCAAGTTGGACTCGCCAGAACCACACCCTACTGCTGTTTATTGTTCGTCGTAGAACACCATCACCCACCGCTGAATCGTAACCATACCTGTGTCACCAGAACCTAACACCGTCGACCCATCTGGTGCCTAATCAAACCACTACCCATAGACTCATCATGACCATCTGATAGCACCACCACTGCTCCTCTTGAATTTATCACGGATCACCAGGCCTATTTCTTCACCAAAACTTTGTCGTGTTGTCACTGTTGCCATTGCATCAACAATTTCTTGACTTCAGTATTGGAAATTCAAAAAATATACAATATTTACATACACACACACACACACCAACATACATATATGCAACAATAAACTTGGACATATGTTCAAAATAAATTAGATGAAATGTGTGGTTGTTTTACCTGCAAAGAAGGCACCAAATGGGATGCCATGCAAGATCCAAACACCGCTATTATGTGCATTTTAAATTTCAGTTTGTGGAGTTTCATTCCTATGCATTAAATTAATAAGAAATTAAGAAATAATTTCTTGCAAAACAGGTAGAAAATAAGAACACATTACCCAATTCTTGCAAAATAGATAGAAACTATTAGAAAAACTCGGTGCAGTTTTAAATCTAAATTTCCAGTTCAATTTCACTAAAACAAAATGAAGGATTTTAGCACTTATTTGTGATAAGTGAGTGAACATTTCCCTGTCTACATGTTCTAATATATGCCAAAGTGCTTCTAGTTGCTTCATTACACCCGCCCATTGTTCCTTCCTTCTGAAAATTTTCACGCTTGATAGAGTCAATTAAAGGAAAATATAAAAGTATTATTGAACATGGTATACACACAAAATAATAATAAGAAACAAAAAAGATTCAAGACTAGGAATACCATTCTTCCTAGAAACATCTCAAAGCACCAAAAAGCATCAGTATTATCCTCAAATAGTATAAAAATAACAAATCACTCATACCTCTAATTAGAGTTATATTATCTTCATAATTAAACATAAGCAAAACAATATTAAAAAAATGAGACGAAAATGCCAAAACTATAACCTTGATTATGTCCTGTTGAAAGATCTACCCAGGCACAAAAAACTATCTGCGATTATCCATAAAAAAGAATCAATAATGGAATAAAAATCATTGAAACCCTAAACAGAGTATTTAGACCCTAACTAATCAGATAACCAAATTCAGATTTGTCAATTGAAACCCTAGAAAGTAATCGTTGCAAATAAAAATCGGATAATCCAGTTGAAAATGAATAATCAAATCCCTACACAATAGAAACCAAAACCAAACAAAAATTTTCAAATCGCCATAGTACGAATCCACATCGAATTACAAAATGTGACACATATGAATAGATAAGTCAAAACTCTAATACCTCGTATAATCGAGGAAACAAAAAAAATCCTCCCAGATGAGATTGAGCCAAAATAAAAAAGAATTCCTTTATCACCAGCAAAACTGTAACAATAAAAAAACCAAAAATAAAAGAGTTCATACATACCCACTGATGGTGAATTCTGGATGGATGAACAATGGAGAATACCACATTGATGATGGCTATGGTGGCGGTAGATTAGGGTTCTATTTAAAAAAAGGAAATAGAATGAATGAATACAACAATAAGATTATACAAAAACACAATATGATTTACCAACAACCTCAAAAGGAAAACGATTCGGCTCGGATTTGGCTATTGGACCGTTTTGGCTGCAACACGGGTTGCAAGTGAAAAACATCACACTTGCCGTCCTCGTTTATGACATGCTAAGAAACGCCCTTTACCACAACCATATTAACCTTCAGGAACAACAAACAGTTCTTAAATTATAAGAGAAGGTTATTATGTTGAGATAAGTACATAAGCTAAGTTGACCCCTTTGGGAACAACAAACAATTCTTAAATTATAACAGAAGTTTATTATGTTGAGATAAGTACATAAGCTAAGTTGACCCATTTCTAGTTGCACCAATTAGAAAAAGACCTAATAACCTATTTACACTTCAGAAAAATGGAAAGCGATAATAACATACCTAAAGCTGCGTCCCCGCTTTAGATCTTTAATATATAATTATACGACATTCAAATTTGGACACATAATACATACTAACAACAATATTAAGTAACTGATGGTATTGATGCTCAAATAAGACCTCTCAAGAATAGACCTGTTGCTACTTTCTGAACCCAAAAAAACACAGATTATTAAACGAATAACAGAATATTAAACATCATCAATAGAAACCCTAACCTGTGACATCATCAATACCGTTTTAGAGAGAATCCAAGGTCGTAGTCTCGGTGACATGGATGCACATGAGCTTTTCGAAAGAATCTTCATCCCAACCGTCTGCTAGGGTTTGTAAACGTGAACTGTGAATGAAGAATGATGTAGTAGACAAAAACAAAAACACAGATTATTAAACGAATAACAGAATATTAAACATCATCAATAGAAACCCTAACCTGTGACATCATCAATTGTGACCTCGAATCTACGGGATCAGTGGTGAAAAGGTACATGAGAATCACCATTGTCGATTTGCTGAAGAAGATTTTCGGATTTGCATGTGTAGCGGCATTAGGGTTTTGAAGGTGACGATAGAGATGAAGAGTTCTGAGATGGAATGAAATTGGGATATAAAGGATCCATTTGGATAATTTGGTCGAACTGAATCCTATTCGGATCCCGCGTCCAAAGTGATTTTGTTTGTGTATTGAGAATTGACAATGGATTCCCTCCCAAACTCATAATAAACCTCCACCATAAGATGCCACATCATCAAAAAGCTCTAAAATCACATGCCACACGGCCCAAATCCATCTCATTTATATATATACTAGGTTTTTACCCGGGATTGCTTCCCAGGCTCGGGAAACTTAGTTATATTAATTACTATTTGTTACTAATACGACCACATTACATCAACCATCTCATTCGATTCAACAACAATGTCTTCAAATCACCGGATTAGATCATGAACTCATATTAGAGGACAAACAAAAGCACAACAGGACCACATGAATAATATCATTTCCACTTTTACTTTAATGCACTTACATGATAGGGTGATTTGGGATTTTGTAAAAATCTTTGTTTTTGTACTTCTTTACAAAATAAGATGTTGACCAAATTTCTAACAGATGTTGACCAAAAGTCAATCAGATGTTGACAAATAGTTAAACAGATGTTGAGCTTAAACAGATGTTTGGTTTAAGGCCAAACGTCTTTTTAAGGTCAAACATCTGTTTAAGTCCAAATATCTGATTTAGAAGGCGAAACATCTGTTTAAGGCAAAACATCTGTTTAAGGTCAAACAACTGTTTAAGGTCAAACAACTGTTTAAGTCTAAACCTCTGATATAAAAGGCCAAACATCTGTTAAAGGCCAAACATCTGTTTAAGCCTGAACATATGTTTAACTTACTAAGATCTACTGTCTTCTCACACTGTTTTCCTCTTCAAAACACTGTTCAACCTAACATGGGTTTTCATTAACTATTGACCAAAAGGCAAACAGATGTTCAAACCACTGTTTGTTATTCAACTTTTTTACAAAATTAGATAGAATTCAAGAAAATGAAACAATGACTTAAAGAACTATAATTTAACACATGATCTAATTGGGCAAATATAAAACATAAAGTGCTAATAACAGTGTTTTATCATCTTAGCGATACATAGCAACAAATCGTCAAGTTAATAATTTAAAAAAAGCATACAACATCACCATCAAAAAATTCATAGTTATAGTATCTGATATCATAACAGACTTAAATGTCTTTGTTAAACTGATGTAACTTGATTTAATACGATCTTCTGTTGCGAAGACACGTATGTGAAGTGCAACATATCACCAAACCTCAAGTTATTGTCAGTCATAAACTTTCGCCAACCGTCCAACGCATAACGTGGGTTCAATTCATTTAACTCCGACTTAACATCATAAACCTCCACAACTCCAACCATGTTTTGAACTTTCAAAGGATGAAGATCAAGAGAAAGACCTGCTCATCTGGCAACTTCAGCAGGAAGACGCTACATGTATTGTGTGGAAAAAATAATAGTCAGACAAATAAACATAAATCATTAGTTTGTTATAAAAAAGGTATACCAGCCTATAGCCTCCTTTGCGATCAAAATGAAAGAACTCAGGGTAGAGAAGATGTCCAGAATGTTTTTTTGCAGTCTTTGCAATCTTATTTCTACGGTTAAGCTTTTTCTGAACGTTGGCGGCTCTTTTCCCCTTGATGAAAAACTAAACATATACATGTGAATTAAAGGAATGTTGAATATATGCACAAAAAAACAGTTTATATAACATATACTAATTAACTGGCAAGTATAGATACCTTAACTTTATGAACAGATGAAGAACATCCAATATGATCAATTGTGTCGACAGGTAAGGCAGCATTTCCCTTAGTCCTATTCTTGACCATCTCCTTTCTCCCAGAAGTAACTTTACCTTTCTTCTTAACCTGTTGTCATAGAGTAACTTTAATAACAATAGTAAAATAACAATCTTTAAGATGGTAAACTTACATCTTGGGTTTTGTTCAATCGTGAAGACATGCGTCTCTTCGACGTGCATTCGGCATTGGTTGGTAACTTCTTCTAAATAATACATTATTGGATAAATATAACATCAGTAAACAGCTTTACTAATAGTTGTAAAAACATTAAATTCTTATATGTGTTAAATTAAAAAAAATAATTTTAATAATTTAGCAAGTACCTGAGTAACGGTTATACCTTCACCTACAGACACAACTTCTTCATCCTCATAGATGTCCTGGTCAACATTAATGAAATAATTAATATAATGCTAATAAATTAAAACTTTTACTGCTAATGCTAAATACTTACATACCTTGAATGCATTCTCAACATAATCAGCCTTCGATATCTCAAGTACACTATCATCGTCAGATTCAGGTTTCTTCAAAAAGCAAATCTCAGTCTCATCTCTATAAACTACTACCTCAAAAACAACATCATCAATTCTGCTAAACACAAGCAAATCATCCTCCAGTATCCCAACATCGTTGCACATTTCCGGCTATCCTCTAGCAAATACAAAGTTGGTATCAACCTTAGACGCCTCAACATTCCAATAGGAACCCTTATAACAGATTTGAAATTTGCCACTTGGTGGGCTGTTTACATAAAATTGTTTAATGAAGCAGTCTTCGATTACCTGCATAAAATTAAAAATAATGAATACTATACGTGAAGTATGTAACTTATGAGAATAAGTGTTGACATGTTAAAGATGCAAAAGAATTGAAATTGAAGTTAAGATAAATACTCATACCGTAAAACCAAATCTTGCATAATGATTAAACGTGAAATAAGATTCACCACACATGCCATCAACAAAACATGAAAGTTAAAGTCCAAAATCTCCTAACGGTTTGAAAACCAACAAAGTATCCCTCGGCAGATTGAGATCTTTAACAACATTGTCCCAACCGTCAGTTATTATTGGCATTGAATTTTCTGTTCTGACCCTCACAACCCATTTTTTACCAGACTCATGATAGATTCGCAACCTATTTTTTTGCCAACAATCTCCCCACTTTTGATTAGCAAAGAATATAGGTACATCCTGTATATAATTTTTAAGTAGTGTAAGAAAATATAAACCATAAGAACTGTTAAATATATATCTCAATAAAAATAAATTATGTATGTAAAAACATGTCATACCAGTTTCAAAGATTCTGGGTTATCAAGAAACTTTACAAATGTAGTATACATCATAAAACCTGAATCAGTAAAGATGTTAAAAGATTGTAATTAAAAAGTTGGCTTCGAAAATGAACATTAACTTTTTGTATTAACAGAGTATGTAGTGAAATTAATCATAGAAAAAGAGTATGAGTTAAAATTATTCTTTAAATACTAACTATTTTAACATGTTCTCAACAAATGATTCAAACACCTAAGTAAACCCTTCTTGAATGTATCTTTACAAGTTCATTTAAGCACCAAGACGAAGGTGCATATCTCTTTGAGAAAACTATGATGAACAACTTCGACTCTTCAATAGATTTCAAAAGCTGGTCATTGATGCTTTTTCCTTTTTTGAGTCTCTCGTCGTCCTTGAAAGTGTGAATACCATGTTTTTGAAGGGCATCATAAAGGTGATCAACAAAGTTCTTGCGTGTGTCTTCACCACTGAAACTCAAAAACACATCATACTGGTAGCTCTCCTCAGTAAGCGATGCTGAAGATGACGACGCCATTGGAGGTATGCTTTACGAGTACTACAACTTAATTGGCAAATGATTTTCGAAGATGACTGCAAAGAAACAACATATCAGATTTTAGCCCACAAGCGTGTATTTTATTTATAATAAGGATTAAGTTGGTTATCACACGTTACAGCCTAATTACCAGGGTTAATAAAGTGTGTTAACGTCAATATTGGGTCACAAGTATTTTATGATGTATATTGAATATTTCTATGATGCCACTTATATAAGGAACTAGTAATGTTGACTTAAAAGGGTATTTTAGGAATCTAAGAGTTACGAGGGATTTCCATATATTTCTTCTCAAATGATTATTATGCTTCATCTAATGCTTAAGGTTTCTTAATGCCCTTTCATGGTGTTATATGGTGTTCTTTGGTTTATATAGTGTTATATATTTTTATATAGTGTTTTATAGTGTTACATGGTGTTATATAGTGTTCTTTGGTTTATATAGTGTTATATGATGGATGCATAGTGTTATATAGTGTTATATTTTTCTGGTAGCATGTCTATGATAGATGTATATTGTTATATAGTGTTATATAGTGTTACATAGTGTTATATGGTGTTATATAGTGTTATATGATGGATGTATAGTGTTATATGATGAATGTATAGTGTTGTACATTTCTTGTAGCAGTTACATATTTCTGTATTTTAGAATTTAGGATCGACATAATTTAGAAGTTAAATTTGAATGGCTAGAATTTAGGAGTGAATCACTAGAATCTAGGAGAGGTTACCTAATTTGAAACATATACAAAGACACTAGTACCTCTACAATTTTCAAATCAGTCCATATAATTAAAACACAATTTATAATTTGGTCCCTATTGATCTCAACCATTAGATCAAAGATCTAATGGTTTAAAACACCAGAAGGTCTGTCACTGGATTTTGTGTGTTTCTTGGCAACTGTCTTGTGTCATGGAAAAGTAAAAAACAATCTGTAGTGTCAAGGTCTTCAGCTGAGGCTGAGTATAGGGCTATGTGTGCAGCAGCGTGTGAGGTTATTTGGTTAAAAAATCTGCTGAGTGAACTTAAAATCATTGTCAATGTTCCTATTAATCTGTACTGTGATAATGCGGTTGCACTTGCTATTGCAGCCAATCCTGTGTTCCATGATCTGACCAAACATTTCGAATTAGATTTGTTTTTCTTAAGAGATTGTATAACTAAAGGGATAATTAAATGTTCAAGTATAGAATCTGTGAATCAGCTGGCATATATTTTTACCAAAGGTCTGTTAATGAAAACACATATTGAGTTGTGCAAAAGGATAAAGTTGTTTGATTTGTTCCAATAATGAAATTGGGGGGGGGGGTGTTAAAAATATAAAATATATTTTTTATAACGTCATTTTCATCATTTATAAGTTATTTTTTTAGTTTTGTTTTGTTCTTTTTATTGTGTGTTTTTTCCTGTAATGTACAGATGGGCTTTGGGGCTTTGGTGTTATAAAAGAAGTGACATGGGCTTATGAAGATATGGGTTGTTCCGACTGGGCTTGTGACGACTTGGACCTGTGATTCGCATACTTATTGACCGTGTATATAAAAGCTCTTTGTTGCAATTGGTAGATAACAACTCAGATATCGTTCTGGTCATTCTCTCTCTTAGGGTTTTTAACTCGCTCGTTGATTTGCTCATCTGTTGAAGATCTCCTGTTGAGTGTTTGTCTTCGTCGTAACAGATTTAGTGTTCGAGTGTTGCAGATCATCGTGTTGATGATCTGCTTGTGAGAAATTTGTTGTTTCGGTTGTTGTATTTGTATTCTTCGATTTCTTTTGCTGAATAATAGTTTGAGTATATCTGATCCATGTATTGTTGACATAGTTTCTTGTTAGTCGTTTCAATGAAATGTCGTCTTAAAAAAAAGAAAGCTAATTTAGTTATATATAACAAAACTAGGTTTTTACCCGGGATTGCTTCCCGGGCTCGGGAAACTTAGTTATATTAATTACTATTTGTTATTAATACAACCACATTGCATCAACCATCTCATACGATTCAACAACAATGTCTTCAAATCAACGGATTAGATCATGAACCCATATTAGAGGTAAAACAAAAGCACAACAGGACCACATGACTAATATCATTTCCACTTTTACTTCAATGCACCTACATGATAGGGTGATTTGGGATTTTGTAAAAATGTTTGTTTTTGTACTTCTTTACAAAATAAGATGTTGACCAAAGTTCAAACAGATGTTGACCAAAAGTCAATCAGATGTTGACCAATAGTCAAACAGATGTTGAACTTAAACAAATGTTTGGTTTAAGGCCAAACATCTGTTAATGGCCAAACATCTGTTTAAGGTCATACATCTGTTTAAGTCCAAATATCTGATATAGAAGGCGAAACATCTGTTTAAGGTCAAACAACTGTTTAAGTCCAAACCTCTGATATAAAGGGCCAAACATCTGTTAAGGCCAAACATATGTTTAAGCCTGAACAGAAGTTTAAGTTAATAAGATCTACCGTCTTCTCACACTGTTTTCCTCTTCAAAACACTATTTAACCTAACATGGGATTCCATTAACTATTGACCAAAAGGCAAACAGATGTTCAAACCACTGTTTGTTATTGTACTTCTTTACAAAATTACATAGAATTCAAGAAAATAAAACAATGACTTAAAGAACTATAATTTAACACATAATCTAATCGGCCAAAGCAATCTATTATCTGACAATTCCGTGGTTTTTACAATATGAAACACAACATCATCATGCCAAATACAGTCATATATATATCCATCCATTATTCTGAATTCATAAACCCATAAATGTAGAAGAATGTCACATTTGCAATTAATAAACCAAGTTTCTACTCATTGCAGTTACTATTAGCAAAAAGAAATATCATATTATCTATATATAAAACATAAAGTGCTAATAACAGTGTTTTATCGTGTTAGACATACATAGGCAACAAACCATCAAGTTAATAATTTAAAAAAAAACATACAACATCACCATCAAAAAATTCATAGTTATAGTATCTGATATCAGAACATACTTAAATGTCTTTGTTAAACTGACGTAACTTGATTTAATACGATCTTCTGTTCCGAAGACACGTATGTGAAGTGCAACATATCACCAAACTTCAAGTTATTGTCAGTCATAAACTTTCGCCAACCGTCCAACACATAACCTGGGTTCAATTCATTTAACTTAACATCATAAACCTCCACAACTCCAACCATGTTTTGAACTTTCAAAGGATGAAGATCAAGAGAAAAACCTGCTCGTCTGGCAACTTCAGCAGGAAGACACTACATGTATTGTGTGGAAAAAATAATAGTTAGACAAATAAACATAAATCATTAGTTTGTTATAAAAAATGGTATACCAGCCTATAGTCTCCTTTACGATCAAAATGAAAGAACTCAGGGTCGAGAAGATGTCCAGATTGTTTTTTTTTGCAGTCTTTGCAATCTTATTTCTGCGGTTAAGCTTTTTCTGAATGTTGGCGGCTTTCTTCCCCTTGATGAAAAAGTAAACATATACATGTGAATTAAAGGAATGTTGAATATATGCACAAAAAAAAAACAGTTTATATAACATATACTAATTAACTGGCAAGTATAGATACCTTAACTTTATGAGCAGATGAAGAACATCCAATATGATCACTTGGGTCGACATGTAACGCAGCATTTCCCTTAGTCCTATTCTTGACCATCTCCTTTCTCTCAGAAGTAACATTACCTTTCTTCTTAACCTGTTGTCATAGAGTAACTTTAATAACAATAGTAATATAACAATCTTTAAGATGGTAAACTTACATCTTGGGTTTTGTTCAATCGTGAAGACATGCGTCTCTTCGACGTGCATTCGGCATTGGTTGGTAAGTTCTTGTAAATAATACATTATTGGATAAATATAACATCAGTAAACAGCATTACTAATAGTTGTAAAAACATTAAATTCTTATATGTGTTAAATTAAAAATAAATAATTTTAATAATTTAGCAAGTACCTGAGTAACGGTTGTACCTTCACCTACACACACAACTTCTTCATCCTCATAGATGTCCTGGTCAACATTAATGAAATAATTAATATAATGCTAAAAATTAAAATTTTATTGCTAATGGTAAATACTTACGTACCTTGAATGCATTCTCAACATTATAAGCCTTTGATATCTCAAGTACACTATTATCATCAGATTCAGGTTTCTTCAAAAAGCAAATCTCAGTCTCATCACTATAAACTAGTACCTCAAAAACAACATCATCAATTCTGCTAAACACAAGCAAATCATCCTCCAGTATCCCAACATCGTTGCACATTTCTGGCCATCCTCTAGCAAATACAAAGTTGGTATCAACCTTAGACACCTCAACATTCCAATAGGAACCCTTATAACAGATTTGAAATTTGCCACTTGGTGGGCTGTTTACGTAAAATTGTTTAATGAAGCAGTCTTCAATTACCTGCATAAAATTAAAAATAATGAATACTATACGTGAAGTATGTAACTTATGAGAACAAGTGTTAACACGTTAAAGATGCAAAAGAATTGAAGTTAAGATCAATTCTCATACCGTAAAATCAAATCTTGCATAACGATTAAAGGTGAAATAAGATTCACCACACATGCCATCAACAAAACATGAAAGTTCAAGTCCAAAATCACCTAACGGTTTGAAAACCAACAAAGTATCCCTCGGCAAATTGAGATCTTTAACAACATTGTCCCAACCGTCAGTTATTATTGGCGTTGAATTTTCTGTTCTGACCCTCACAACCCATTTTTTACCAGACTCATGATATATTCGCAACCTATTTTTTGCCAACAATCTCCCCACTTTTGATTAGCAAAGAATATAGGTACATCCTGTATATAATTTTTAAATAGTGTAAGAAAATATAAACCATAAGAACTGTTAAATATATATCTCAATAAAAATAAATTATGTATGTAAAAACATGTCATACCAGTTTCAAAGATTCTAGGTTATCAAGAAACTTGACAAATGTAGTATACATCGTAAAACCTGAATCAGTAAAGATGTTAAAAGATTGTAATTAAAAAGTTGGCTTCGAAAATGAACATTAACTTTTTGTAAAAAAAAAAGGGTAATGCACGGTACCCCTGACCGTGGAGGGGATAACCCCTCCCAGGCCGCCACCCGACAAGCCTGAGCCTGGCAGTAAATACCCTTGCCGAGCCGACCCTTTGAGGGTACTTTGTTCGCCCCAAGGTTCGAACCCGGTACCTCTTGGTAAGAGGTGGGTGTCGGTGGCCAACTGGGCTACCCCAGCTGGTTAACTTTTTGTATTAACAGAGTATGAAATGAAATTAATCATAGAAACAGAGTATGAGTTAAATTTTTTCTGCAAATAATAACTATTTTAACATGTTCTCAACAAATGATTCAAACACCTAAGTAAACCCTTCTTGAATGTATAGCAATAAACATTTAAAATCATATTAGTAGCAAGATAGGATTTGAATTAAGATCGGTTAACCAATATAAATTTCATTACAATAGGAATGTACATACCAGTTGCTGAAGAAAAAATAATAAAACCTCAGGTGACTGAAGTGTAGAAGACGGAGAATAAGAAAATTGAAACCCTAGAAAATGACTAGGAATAAGAGATTTTTGAAAGAAGAGATGATAGATGTTTGATGTGTAATGATGATGAAGAAATAATGACGGTTGTGTTTTTCTCTTCCCATATTTTCAACTGATGAAAAATATTTACACATACACCCCTTATTGAATTTGTTATTTACATTTACATTGAGATACAAGAGTAAAGTAGATGATTAGTTGAATTGATTTGGTATTCAAATTAACAAAGAAAAATAATTTTTCTTATAGCAAAACCATTAACATATCATATACTTTCAATGCTTTAAATAATGTATTAATCATAATTAGGTTTTAACATAAGTAAGTTTCATGAGCTCGGGAAGTAATGCCGGGTGAAAATCTAGTTTTATCTATTATAAGTACATTTTAACATAAGTAGTTTGACTTTGGTCAAACAGCGTTTTAACATTGCTGAAATAGTGTTTTATCTATTATAAGTAGCTTTTAACAAAAGTAGTTTGACTTTGGTCAAACAGACTTTGGTCAAACAGCGTTTTAACATTGCTCAAACAGTGTTTTATCTATTATAATTAGCTTTTAACATAAGTAGTTTGACTTTGGTCAAACAGACTTTGGTCAAACAGCGTTTTAACACTGCTCAAACAGTGTTTTAACTTTGGTAAAACAAACTTTCAAACCACTAAGAATCATATTTTTAAAAACAGTTGTTTGACATTGGTCAAACTGTGGTTTAACTTTGGTCAAACAATTGTTTGACTTTGGTGAAACATATTTTTGGTTGGTTTAGGTTTGAAATTGATAAGTTCGTAGCCTCTTATGCAGTCCAAGTCCGGTATAATTTTCTTCCATATTGATAGTGAACACGGGGATTTTTAGAATTGTCTGCGTTGTAAATTACTTATGAATAAATTTATCACACATTGTTCTGAGATGCAAAACACAATAGAGTTTATAAAATTTAAACCAAATAAAATTTAAACAAAATAGTAATTAAGAAAATATATATACAACTATACTTAGAACGCTGGAAGTTAAAACTTAGAAAAAAACAATGATTACAAGCTAGTAAAAACTTCTTTGTAAACAACATTAGAAGTCTTATTTGTTGGTTTTCCATCAGCGTCGAATATTAGTATTTTAACGCCTTCTGTGGTCTTGACCCTTGATAATGCAACATACAACTGACCATGAGTGAAGACAGGATCTTTCAAATAAAGACCAACCTTTGATAACGATTGTCCTTGACTCTTGTTAATTGTCATAGCAAAACAAACTGATAAAGGAAATTGTCTTCGTTGAAATTGAAAAGGTATTTTTTTGTCAAACGGGATCATATTAATCCTTGGAATAAAAACTCTCGTGCCAATGTTCCCACCAGATATAACTTCAGCTTCTATAACTCGTTTACCAAGAAAAGTAATTTGAAGCCTTGTACCGTTACATAACCCTTTCTGTTGATCAATGTTTCGAAGAAGCATCACAGGAACACCAACTTTAAGAACCAATCTGTGATTAGGCAAGCCAGAAATCTTAAGAGCATTCAAATTTTCTGTTGAGTATAAGCTTTCTTGAAAAGAATCAAGAATTTGTTCAATTTGACATATACTATCAGAACTCAGATACTCTTTCGCATCACCAGGAAATAATGAAAGCAATCGATCATTAATTTCATGAACTACCTCATTTTTTGGTGCTAGAATTGCTCGCTCAGAAAAAAATCTAGGAATCCTAAATTGTTTAATAATTGAAGGATATACAAAGTCAATTAAACATTGTATCGGGTCACAAATATTGGTGATTAGTAAATCATCTGGTATCTCTATAATGGCGTCGCCATCATTATCATCTCCAACGTTTCCTTCACCAATATCAATATGCCATTTTGCAAATTCTCTGATAGACTCCATATTTGAACTTTCAGCTCTAATAGTTAGACGCATGTTTTTAGTCAGCCGTAAGAGTCTGCATTTTGACCATATGTATGAAGAGCTTAAAGATGCACTAACAATTTCTTGTCTAGTACCATTAGGAATAACAAGTAGTATTTGTCTAAAGTCACCACCAAATACAATAACTTTACCTCCAAAAGGAATATCCGAACGAATACTCCTACCTTCCAAAAATACGTCGGTCATCGTCCTATCTAAAGCTTCAAAGGCATGTTTGTGTACCATCGGTGCTTCGTCCCATATGATTAATTGGGTTTCCTTTAATAATCTCGCAATATCACTATTTGGCTTAATATTGCACATTGAATCTTCTGTTAGATTAATGGGGATATGGAACCGAGAATGAGCTGTCCTTCCACGGGAAAGTAATAACGAAGCAATACCACTTGAAGCCACATTTAAAACTATTTCATTTCTGCATCGAACAGCTGAAGCCAAAGTCTTCCATAAAAAGGTTTTTCCAGTTCCACCGTAACCATAGACAAAAAAAGGCCTCCTTTACGCCCTACAACTGCTTCCATTATTTCGTCAAAAACCGCTCGTTGTTCATCTGTATGAGATTGATGCAACCTGTTAAACTCAGCTTGTACTTCATCTAGGTCATGTGACAGCTCTTCATTGATTAGACGATTAGAAGCATCACGTAAGGAATCGTCATCAGGGTATGGCATAGTGACAAACCTTCGTAATGATGAACCATTGGAAATTAAATAGTTTTCAATTTTCAACAAAGTAAGGTTCTTAATCTTATATTCAGGAAGCACTAAACCTAGCAAATCAAAAAATTAACATTATTAAATAAAAAATCAAAATGTATTATGTGAAATAAAAAAAAAAATAGATCAGAACCTGAAATATTTGTTTCTTTTTGACGTCTATAAACAATATCATCAGCTAAGTATTTCCACGTATTCTCCCAAACAAATTCTGGCCGAGATAGAGTATTTGACAAAAGCAGGGTAGCAAATAACGCTCGAAGATACCCAGCATGTCCTTCAAAACTTGCTTCTTTAATGGCCTCAATGTATTCATTGTCATCATCAAAGAGTCCCATCGCATAGCAAGCATCTCTAAAAGTCTGGAATAATTGACCGTTAACTGTACGTATCTCCTCGAATGATCTAGGCCCTTTAACTTTGTTGAGTAGTATCCTCAAAAAATAAGGTTCGCCCAATGCAGGAGATACAGAATGAATCCGGCCAACACACTGGTACGTCTTACGTAGCTGCCAACATCTATCTTTAAGTATCCAAACAAATTTGGAAGGAAACTCAACATAAGTCAGCTTTCTAGCATCTTCATTTGTCTCATTCAACTTCATCCATTGCACAAATATTGAAGAAGCAACATAAGGCTTGCTTAAAACATTATCAATATCGTCATCCGCACCATACACAACATTCTGTTGGCCCGGCAAATGAAAGGGAAGCCTCATAACAGCAGGATACCTATAATGAACCTCATTAGAGAATATTCTCCAGGATGCCTCACAAGCTGAAATATATCTACAATCATAATACTCCTTGATCTCGTCTTTTGGCTTTTCTTTGATGGTTGAACTTGTATCACCAGAAACTACCGCAGTAGCCATATCAGGACCTTTGTTAATGTACTTGAACAAATATTTCACTGAACCGGCTTGATTACACCATTCAACATTAATGTGTGCTTGATATCTTTTCAAAAGCCTTTTGTTATAAGGAACAACATTTCTGTTGTCTAATCTAACACCAGATTTTATAACTGTATGACATGAATCTCTACTTCTGTATACAGGAAAACCACTTGAATCTATAGTTGTATGTGGTGTGAATTTCTTCAGAAAGTTTTTGAACATCTTTTATCAACCATGCAAGGACAATTCAAATTAGCATTCCCACACGGACCATGAATCATATAATCAGTCACAAGAGAATAAAGTTCAGGATCTTCTTTTTTATCGGGAATCTCAGTAGAAATAAATGGATCTATGTGATCTATGGTTGGAAGTTTGTGATCGACCTTCATGAATAAGCATATATGTGCATGAGGAAGACCACGCTTTTGAAATTCTACTGTATAAACAACAAAATAAAAAGGAAAAATAAATAGATTTATTAGTTAATAACCTTGATTACAAAATATACATCAGAGGATAAGATGTGAAAACAAAATAACATACCAGCGTTAATCTCACCAAAATACTGAGAATCCTTCAAATCTTTGAGTAAGGAATCAAGCTTCATTTTAAACAATCGACACAATATGTCAGGCCTGTCTTCGGCTTTGATGGTTGAATCTTTTAGAAATCTTTTTACTTCAGGCCACTTAGGATTACACGTTATAGTTATGAAGAAGTCAGGGTACCCATACCACTTACATAAGGCCATTGCATCGAGGTAATTTTGTTGCATGAATCTTGCACCATAGGTAAATGATGAAGGAAGTATAACAGGCTTTCCAGTATCTGTTAAAACTTCCTTACCTTTAGATTTATACTTTTGAAGATTCTCAAATGTTTCAGAGCAAAGGTTCGCTTGTTGCCTACGGATGTACTTTAGTCTTTCACTCTCAATCATTGTGTACGCATCAACCAAAAAATGTTGTAACAACCTTCGCCCATTTAAAATTAAGGAAAAGCCATAAGTTCTATCTTGGATCCTATATGAAAAAAATGCTCTCATTGTGCACTTTGGTTTTATTTTCTTTTGTGTGGACGTAAAATCTCTATGAGGAATATCAACTCTATAACCATCATCACCATATGGGAAAAGTAACGGATATTACAGAGCAAGATACGATGGGTGTAATTCGCTAATACGCTGCAGCATTCCCGACTGAGTCTCAACAACAATATCACAATGGTCTATAGCTTTATCTATGTCTCCGACAACCAAAGCAGCAACTTCAGATGTGGTGGGTAAGTTATATGTCCTGTCGTCTTTTTCTCTTCTATAAATTAGTTGCAGACTAAGGTTGGCATCTGGAGATTGGTGAAAATGGTCTCTGACCATCCTATATGTCTTAACCAACATATTTTGTGAATCTAATAAAGCCCTCAAATACTCTATCATTTCAACATCAAGTTCTTTATCAGCAGGCGATGAAGGTTTGGTTCTTTTGATGTTAAAAGAAAAAAAACAATAAAACATTAACATAACATAACTATTGTAATAAGCAGTGGATAGAGAATCAGTGATTAATAATTAAGTGTTAAGGAAAAACAGTTTAGTACTAAGTCAAACAGCTGATAAAAACCTTGTAAGCACTGATAGTGATTAAAACACTGATGGTACTTAACAACTGATAGTGAACTACATATGGTTAACAACTGCTATTGTAATAAGCAGTAGATAGAGAATCAATGATTAATAATTAAGTTTTAAGGAAGAACAGTTGTAAACAACTGCTGATACCAGCTCAAAACTTTTAGAGTATGTTGAGAAAAAGTAACATTTTAGTGGTTTGGTCTTGAACAGTGGTTTGGTCTTTATCAGTGGTTTGGTCTTGAACATTGGATGGGGTTAATTAGACTTTGTGTACAACCGTCATTATATCCAATAGTTGTTAGGCAGATCAGTGTTTTGCCTTATTAACTTGTTATAACCACTGTCATTGTAGGAAACTTAGCTGGGCAGTGCTTATTATAGGAAACTTTAGTTTACCTAAAACAACTGATGAATTTAGAATTAATAACGCAAACTACTGTTAAGTCAAACAGCTGATGGAAAACTTTTAAGCACTGCTAGTGATTAAAACACTGATGGTACTTAACAACTGATAGTGAACTATAGATTGTTAACAACTGCTGCTGTAGTAAACAGTGGATACAGAAGCAGGGATTAAGGATTAAGTGTTAAGGAAGAGCAGTGGTTAACAACTGCTGATACCAGCCCAAAACTTATAAAATATGTTGAGAAAAAGTAACATTTAAGTTTAGATAAAATGCAATTTGCGTCCCTGTGGTATGTGTGAAACATCAACCTGAGCCCCTAAATTCATTTTTTGGTTTTTTGAGCCCCTGAGCTTATGAATTCATAACAATTTTAGTTCCTCCGTCACACTTCCGTCTTTTTGACTGTTTGACAATTGTGAAATATCCTTTATACCCTTAATGATAAACACATAAAATCCCTAATTCCCTAACGCCGATCACACTTCTCAAAATATCTGAAAATCTCTTCTCCCAACACCGATAATCATCTTCATCTTCATTGAATCTCCTCACCGACCATTTGTTGTTATAACAATCCAAGGTAAAATCACATACCTAAAACATGATCGATACTATGGTTTACCCTCTGTTCTTGTTAGATGCTTGTGTAACCCTCTGTAACTTGATGTTTAATGATGTTTGATGATATCTCATTTTCACCACTGATGTTTTTACACTTCTTATCTGTATATGTTTTTGATATGCTAGAATGTAACAGGTTTTGTGTGAACATATTGTTTGATACTTGTGGGTTTTTGTCTCGGGTATCAAAACAGAGGTTTGGGTTTTGGTTATTATGAAGGTTTGTTTGTGATGTTTTTGGTTTTCTCTGTTTATTAAGACTGGGTGTAACACCCCAAATTTCATATGACATAATATAATAATTTAATCGGGATGTTTTAATAATAAGGAACGGTAAATATAAATTTTTACCATTCGAAAGTTTTATAAGTAATAATAAGTTAGAAACCCCTTAAGTAAATGAAAGTAATCAAGTTAGTATGGGAAAATAACCATTTAGATACACTTTAAAAGACAAGGGACTATAAGTGTAAATGTGTATTGAAAATGTGATAAAAAAAAAAGCCAGTACTTGTTCCTGGCTTGTGTACGATCGAAACAAGAGAAAGGGAGCCAAGGGGAAAACCCTAGTTCTTCAAAATTTTACAAAATTAAAGGAGGAAAAGGCTGAATTATCATTGCATGATTTAGGAGATTGATTCCTTAAGTGTCTCTAACATCAAGTAAGTTGAATTAAGTGTTTTGGTGATGTTTGAATTAGTGGGTTTTTGTGTAATCCATGAATGTAATGTACAATTTAACCTGAATGATAGTTATTATGAATATGTAGATGGTAAGACATGTTTAATTTTCTATATAGTGATGATTTGGGGTAAAACCCACTTGTATGCCATATGATGATTTATAAATTGTAGAACCCTCTATATGTTAGTTAGTATGATGTTGGTGATGGAAGCAAAATGTTGATGAAACCTTGATGAGTAACTGAATTAGAATTTGATGTTTATAGATAGGATGATAAATTGAGAAATTAAGGATGTTTATGCTAATCAAAGAATTAATTAGGGAAGAATGTACTTGTATCATGTGCTTTATTGGTGGTATGCACACAAGGTGTATGATGAAATGTCTAGGTGAAGTTAGAATGAGAGATATTTAGAAAAGATTGGATGAAAACTAAAGTTGTCCAGAAAGTTACAGCCGAATGTAATCGGCTGTAACTGGGTCAAATCTTATAAAAACTGATGTTTATTGAGTTTGTGATGAACTCCCAGGAAAAAAACTTTCAAACCCAACTGGAATTGCATTTTTTCGACGAAAAATGAACGTTTTATGAATTTTTCCGTATCGAAGGTTCAGGCTGCGTTTTCTGGCAGAATTTGCAGCCCATTACGAATTTGCAGCTCAAATTTTACTCTATGTAGCTTCAGGTGATTAGAAAAATCTGCAACTGGAATTTCGTCAATCGGATAAACGAGGAATTTTAAATGAATTTTTCCGTAAGCTGGAGTCAGAAGTGACTAATCTGATTGCAGCTTAGTAAATGAATTTTTATATTTTTTTGTTAGAGAGTTAGACTCTAAAAATTTAACACAAGGATATCCCCTCCGAGGGGCACGCCGCATAAAAAGATTGTAATTTTTGCAAGCTCGTAAGTACAGTAAACGGACGTCCCCAAACAACCTATTTTCAGTGAAATAAGCTATACATGTTAGTGTATGAATGATTAATGCAAGTTGAATATGAAATTATGCTCGTTATCAAGTAAAATGATGTATGCTAACAAGAATGTGTTGATGATAACCTGAAAGCGTAGGAGCCATGTCAACATGGACACGAGCATGGAAGGGCAATGGGTCAAAGGTAAATATGGAAGCTATGCATGAACTCGGACGCACAAGGTAAGTGATTTCCGTAATCACTTCTTATTTTGTTTAAGTAAGGTAGCGTTAGTTAATTGAGCATGATGATGATTGAAGTTTGATATGGTTTTGGTTGTATGAAATCGGTAATTTTAGCTAAGAAGACCGAACGGGACAATATAAAGTTGTAATGATATGACAGATTTATGTCTAAGTAATGCTACGGTATTGTAACCGGGAAATGGGTAGAATTGCACATAAGTGCACCAACCGAGAATGGGGACTTAGGTTAATGGTCAAAAGACTTAGCTTTTGACCTTAAATAAAAGAATGGTTTAACAAAATACGAATGGGTCGAACAAATGTGTATAAACTTCGTAATGCTAATGAAACGCATAAAGATTAAGGACCCGGGTAAGGACGTTTAGCCCATAATGTAAGGACAAGTCTTACGGACAACTAGAAATAAATTGTGAGCAATTTGATTGAGGAATGTCCGAGACACGCATGTTTTAATAATAAAAATATGAATGGGTTAAATAGTCGAAACGAGTATGTAGAGCCAAAGGCTTTAAGTTAAGATTTTTCATTGTTTGGATGTTATATTACAAGCTCATATGTTAGAAAATCGATTTACCAATGCATAGGAAAAAGAATCATCTTAATCGGATTCGTAGATCAAAAGTTATGCAAATTATAAGTCGAAAATACCCTTGGAATTCATAGCTGGGAATTTGCAGCAACAAATTGAAGTTTCTGTCGAAATAGGGCTGTCGCACTACGCGACAGCAAATCAGTATTACCGTCGCGCCCCGCGAGCGCCAGACAGCTGGCAAATTTTGGTTTTCTTGTTTGATTTCGCATCCGGACTCGATGTTTTAATGATTTTTGATGTCTCTTAACTTATATTAATGCCGGTTTGAAACACAAGTGATGTTATGAGCCTCCGGATAGTGAAAGTATGTATTTTTCTTTCGTGTTAGAAAAGAAAGATTATAAGTAATCCAGTCTAGAAATGAGTGGGCATGTAGTATGGTAAGTATAAAACTTATACCACGGAAGTTGTGATTACGATAAGAAATGCAAGATTAAGTGAATAAAAGTAGTAAGCGAGGGCTCGTGTCTATGTGTGTATATGTGAATGTGTGCGTATGTATGTAGGTGTATATGTTGTATGTATGTAGGAATTAGGAACGGTATACGTTTGTGGATGCGAGATGTTATAAGTATGTGAAGGAATGGTTTGGAATGGTTTCATTATGTTCTAGCATTAATGATTGCTAATGGTGTGTTAGAGGTTGGAATGAAATGCAGGTACATGAACACCGGGTTCATGAAGTATCGAAGTCGAATTCGGAACAAGAAAATACGAAAGGATAGTTGAACGAATTAAAGTTCCTACTGTTAAATGTTATTCGATATTGGAATATATGAGAAACATGTCGTATGATGTTGTTAATGATTAATGGTTATGATGTATGTGACGTCCACAGGTATCGCACAAATTACCCCTACTACTACCGAAGATTAGCAAGCGTTGATCGAGTCACGGAGCGAGGGTTGTACAGAAAAGTAGTCACATGGTTTAAATTATGTATCGTCTTGAAGTATTAATTTAAGTATGAATGTTGTAGAACTTATTTATAAGACTTTGACAGTTACAATTTATCCCTTACGTATGTAATGTCGTTAATGGATAAAGAAATTTTTGAACTCATAATTCCGTTGTGTCGTTTCTGAGTTATTACGTGTTAGGGTGTTTCAAGTTGGTATCAGAGCCCTGGTTTGAGGGAAATCAAGTATGAGGAGGTAAATACTTGAACTCAAACTTGTGTGCTCTTGTGACAAGGAACCCGTACAATCCGAGACTCGATCAAGATCTAAGGGTAGAAGCAAAGGTAAGTATGTACTTAAGTATGCATTTGAAGGAAACTAACAGTATGATTGTGTAAGGTAAGCGTAATTGCATGGAGAGGATGATCTGTGAATGCGGTCTAGGACCGGCACCAAAGCATGTAATAAGACAAATTGACCAGGTATGTAAATTTAACATGTGGGTGCGTGTAATGGTAAAATCTACCAAGTGAAGGAAAATTTTAATTGAAATATAATAATAGAATGGTAATGAAGATTTGAAAATGTTACACGAGCCGAAACCTTAATGTTCGGACATAAGGTGACGATTACACGAAGACACGAAACTAGTATGTGGATTGTGTACCTGGCCAGTACACAAGAAACATATGACGTTCGTGAGACCGCGATAATTGTTACAGGTATGTCCGTTAGAATTAGGTAGTAGGTGGACGTGAGGGTGAAGGGAAATGGAAGACTCTCAAGGAATTGAAAGTACTAAATACGAAAGGGAAGTATGAATGATATGTTTGAATCCGCGAGACGGATTCAAAACATAGAAGTAAAGGAAAGCGTGAATGATATGTTCGAATCCGCGAGACGGATTCGAAACATAGAAGGAATGAAGGATATGAATGATATGTTAGAATCCGCGACACGGATTCGAAACATAGAAGGGAATGAATGATAAGAATGAAAGGTTCAAATTTGTAAGTAATTACGGACCAAACAAGTGAATATTCCTTAAAAAGCGGATATTATCCAAGTTATGCTTTAAACTTTTATCTATAAAAAAATATATTTATGTGAATACGTTGTATGCAAGGTGGTAGAAAGGACAAATGAGTTATGCGGGTCAAATGGCGATTACCGTTTGAACCCGGTATTTAATGATTGAAATGGTCAAGTCATACGTTGTAGGCGAGCATAATGTATGATATGTAATGTCATAAACTGGAAGGAAATAGTCAACGCAAAGCATGGATAATGAGCCAATGGATTTGACTTGTGCCAGGTATGTATAAAGGTTATGCTTTTAATAGGAGCTTATAGCTCGACTAGAGAGGGATGTGTTAGAACCGGGTAATTGATAAACATAGATCAGAATGTATTTACAATGGACTTCCGAAAAGTCAAACAAGGTAAGTTGAAGATTATTAAGCAAGTAATAATTGTAAAATAGCATGAAGTATTTGATTCACTAAGTAGGTAAGACCGATGAAAACTATTGTAGTAGCAAGAAACCTTAGTCCAAAGAAATAAGCTTCGAAATAAGTTACGTGTTAGACATAACATTAATTGACTCTTGGGAGTCGGAATGAATGACAACTACGACCTAGACAAATGAATTAAGTAGGGATGGGAACGGATAAAATCTTGCAATTAATATTAAAATGATGAAATAAAGTCTTTGCAAGTATGCAGGAATGGAAAGGAATTATGAACGTGTACTTTGATACGTCTATGATAAGTAAGAAGTACCGGTTTGACTTTGAAAAGTCAAACTACAAAAGTTGACAAATGAGTTAAAGATCTGCAAAAAAATGGTTATGTATTGACCCGTCATGAACGGGTCAAACAACGAAAGTGATATGTTAGGAAATAGTCATGTATTGACCCGTTATGAACGGGTCAAACGCACTAATATTTTAAAAAGGAGTCGAGAAAATATTAATAGGTAAATAAAGTGATGTAATAAACATCATGTCTGAATGAATTCGAATGAAATGTGTAAACCCCTAATCTTATAGTGAGAATAGCAGGAATCATGATGTGATAAACCCATCAAGGTCGGCGAAAGAATGCTCATGAGCGGAAGCTCATCACACGGATGAATGAGGTCAATCCAGAAATGGTATGAATTGTAATAAAGAGGGTCAGTTCGCTTTTGCATGTTGAAGTACTGCGCCAAAGTAGTAAGGTTAGCGAATTATTTAATATCTGAATGTATACATATATATATACTTCCGTATGAAATAATGTAGCGTAGAATGTGTCATGATAAGGAAGGCTTGACTTTTGGAAGTTGACTAAGAATGAGTTTTAGTTCAAGCTTATGAAGTAAGTAGTGCATGTATGAGTAAGAAGGTAGGAATAAAGCTCCAGGTATAAGTGAAACTATTAGAACTAATACTAACGGTGAAATGTATTAATAAGTTCATATGAACTTCAAATTGTTGTAATGTAAATCATGACATTAAACTCTATAGGTTGCTACTAGTTTGCACACTTTGGTTTAAGTACGATAATGTGATGAGTTGAGAATTTAAGAAGAAGTTGATAAAGAATGGAAGTGTAACGTATGTGTAGTTGTCCGGTTACGAACGGGTTAAGGTGATGTGGAAAGCATAATGAAAAGGTATGTATTAACCCATTATGGACGGGTCAATTAAGACGAGCAGGATGGATTATGATAATGGTCGAAACTTTGACCCGTTATGTACAATCTAGGTAGACTGAATTATTGAAAGAATGGGAAAAAGGATTTCTAGAAATGATGCTCTTAAAGTTATGACTATACTAATGGTAAGCCGATTTTGATGAAGCAGGTTTCGCGGACGAAACCTCCTTTAAGGGGGGTAGACTTGTAACACCCCAAATTTCGTATGACATAATATAATAATTTAATCGGGATGTTTTAATAATAAGGAATGGTAAATATAAATTTTTACCATTCGAAAGTTTTATAAGTAATAATAAGTTAGAAACCCCTTAAGTAAATGAAAGTAATCAAGTTAGTATGGGAAAATAACCATTTAGATACACTTTAAAAGATAAGGGACTAAAAGTGTAAATGTGTATTGAAAATGTGATAAAAAAAAAGCCATTACTTGTTCCTGGCTTGTGTACGATCGAAACAAGAGAAAGGGAGCCAAGGGGAAAACCCTAGTTCTTCAAAATTTTACAAAATTAAAGGAGGAAAAGGCTGAATTATCAGTGCATGAGTTAGGAGATTGATTCCTTAAGTGTCTCTAACATCAAGTAAGTTGAATTAAGTGTTTTGGTGATGTTTGAATTAAAGGGTTTTTGTGTAATCCATGAATGTAATGTACAATTTAACCTGAATGATAGTTATTATGAATATGTAGATGGTAAGACATGTTTAATTTTGTGTATAGTGATGATTTGGGGTAAAACCCACTTGTATGCCATAGCATGATTTATAAATTGTAGAACCCTCTATATGTTAGTTAGTATGATGTTGTGTAACACCTCGTAAATTCATGTCCAATATAGTATCGACACGTGTCATGAGCTTTAAACGTGTAATAGATTACTTATGAAGGACTAAAGTTGACAAACAAAGAAAGTATGCGGGTAAGAAGATTCAAAGTGTCAACAATGGATAATTATACCCTTAAACGAATGAATTATGAATCATACGAAGCCGTTTGTGGAAGAAAGTGAAAGTTTACAAACCGCAAGGGTTAAAAGTGTCAACATGTTTAAAATATACCTCTGAGTGACCTTTTAGCAAACCCGAAGCTTTTTAACGATTAATTATGTTCACTAGAATAAGTGGTAAAAATTTCACAAGGTTTCGATATCGTATGAGAAAGTTATGCTAACATTCGTAAGAGGGGTTAAAAGTGTCAACGAGGCAAAACTTGTATTTTCAGTTATCGTTTAACGAAACCGGACCTAACAATGTTTGGTTATACATCATGGATCACAAAAATATAAATTTCATGGGTTAGTTGTGCTTAAAATGAAATATTTGAGGTTTTAAAGGTCCAGGGGTCAAAACTGCCAAGTTTTAAACTTGTTTGGCTGGTTACCCACCTGCTGGCGCTGTGCCACCACTGAAGACATATGCCGTCGCGCGGCACGACGGCTTGAGCTGGGCAGAAATCATGCACACCTGCGGGTAAAGCCTGTTGCACCGCCTTTGAAGCCTTGTTTTACATACCAGGGGCTGCACCAATGTGTTTTCATGCATAGGGACACCTGGAACTGATCAAGGAACACCTGTAGACTTGTTTGGCATCATCTTGATCAATTAAACTCACTATATATAGAGCTCATTGTTGCAACATTTGGGCACCACTTGAAACCATTCTAACTTCATTTCTGGAGATTTCTGGAGCTCAAGACCACTTCCTAAGGACCATTAGTCGTGCATAGGACTTCAGTAAGTGTCCTTGACCTTTCTTAATTCAGTTTATTTAGTTTAACGGCCTAAAGTCAAACCCGTCGTAATTAAGGTTTGACTTAGTGATTAATCACTAATGGTCCAGTCAATTATCGAATTGAAAGTACCTTTGAGTTGGTATTTATGTGGGTAGTAAACCCTTAAAAGGGCACCCTCTGATTCCCACTCTAACTAGGTCAATTATCGGGTCAAAGTTAATTATAAAAAAGTTAACAGAAAGCAAATTTTCGCATAAACACATAATTAACAATGTAGAAGCCATGGAACCTGTTTTATCACTTATATAACTTGGTAATTAATGTAAGAACATGTCTAAACATGTTCAACCCGACAATTTTCAGTTTAAGCTCAGTTCGGAACCGAAAGTCGCAAAAGCAGACTTTTGCTTTGACTTTCAGTTCTGACCCAATGTAGCATGTTTTAGAAATGCCTTAGAGCTCTATTAGGACCAGGTTATAGATTAGTGTAACCCTCTGAGGTTATACAACTTGGTTCATTAGTTATTCGATTCATATGCATGTTTCCGTTATATGCCTAAATATTGACCATAACGCCCTTTTGACCTTAAAATGAAATTTTTGAAAATGTGAAAGGACAAAAACCTTTATTACTGATTTATAAACTTGTCCTAAAAATTTGACATCAGTTGGAGGTCTAGATTAAGAGTTATGCTCAATAGCGTAACTAGAAAGCTTTTTATTAATTAAACGGCGTAATTAGCATAAAGCCTATCTAAACCCAAATTTTGACACCAAACCTTTTACCCCCTGATGTAATATAATATTTTGGGATGTTTGGAAGATTTTTATTTATTTTTAGGCTGAGCATAACATAGGGTCGTAGCTTTAATTCGGTAATTGTCGGTTATGCATTTTTCTTGAATAAAATGAGTTTTACATAATATTTTGATACCAAACTTTTTGCTACTGATTTTATATGATAAATAAAATATTTTGAATTTTATAAACTGATCAAAAACTAAGATTTCCTATTTAAACCCGAAAATCGCTTAAAACCGACTTTTACGCGTTTTAAGCACATAGTATGGGTTAAAACTATTTTTGACATATGAAACTTAATCCCTACTGATGTTTTAAGTAAATTTTTATAATTTAACAGTAAGCAAAAGTTTTTAACTCAGAATTATAATTTTGACCTTTAAAGGCTATGTGAAATTACCAAAATGCCCCTACGATGCATAGCTTGGTTATAAAAGATAAATTTCACATATATTCAATACCCTACTGTTATGACTTATAAAAATAAATATTTTTACTGATTATATCAGACCTGAAACTCAGATTAATATTTAAACTCTTTTATAAGCTTTAAAATGACAAAAATACCCCTACGGGGCATAATTTGAGTTTAAATCCATTTTGGGCATAATGGAAGGTATCTTACTGATATCACAACATATTTAAGGCATATTAACTTAGGAAACCTGTTCATGACCCATTTGGTTACCCGTTACGCATTATTCGCGTTCGGCGCGGTTTATGTAACTAGTTTGCATAAATTAGCCGAAACGGGTCAAACCTTATCATTTTTATCTCAAAATCCAGAATGTGTTTAGTTTACCCATATTAAACAAGTATACGAGCTTGTCGGGTCTAAACCACATTCTAATCCGGTCTTCGCTTAATCGTGCGTTTTGAACCGTATATTCCTTTAAAACAAACCGGTCTAAGTCTAAGCTTAATTAAGACCCGTTAGGAATCTAATAGGTTATTAAAATCCTTCGTTCCATATTAGGAGCCCGGTAAAAGCTACTTGCACTCGCTGTTTGTGATATATACTTGCTCAAGTAAATACTTTTAACTTATTTTCCCTATACGGGCTTGGGATACGGTATTATAATAATACCGCTTGGTCGGGTATGTAGTTGTTTAAATCGGATTGTTATTAATATATTTACATAACCCGTTTTAATCTGTTTTATTTGGTATATGGCCCTTGGGGGGTTAATGACCATGTCCCCCGGATATCCTTGGCATCATTCATTGAAATGGCCACGACCTAAGCACAGGGTGTAGGCATACAACTGACAGTTGCATATGTAAAAACTGGTAACCCACTTAAAGGAATCAACCTTGTGGGCATTATACCTGTGGCATGTCAGTTAATCTTGTACGGCTCTTCTAACCGGCCCTGACGAACGACAAATAAGTAAAACTGTATACAAGATTATTTTTAAATGATTGTCCCAAGTTATAAAAGATATTTTGTGCCACGTGCATTTAAACCGAATTTTCTTTTTTTTAAACTCTTTTCAAAATAAGTCGGTTAATTGTATTTACCAGTGTAAACTGACGTATTTTCCCAAAAAGGCTAAGTGCAGGTACTATACGGAATAGGCTGGCTACTCCTAGGATCACCTAAGAGTCTTGCAAGCTTAAGATGTTAAAGTCTGTTGAACAATGATCCATTTTAACTTTTGATCCGCCTGTGGATCCTTTACAGTCCGTTTGTAATACTTTGATATTACTTTTTAATCGGTTTGTGATGATTTTATCTTTCGACTTCCGCTGTGTATTAAACTGTAATAATATAAATTATCTATGATATCAACTACGTCACGATACTTCCCACCGGGCCCACCGGTAATACGTGGAAATAACAGGGTGTGACAGGTTGGTATCAGAGCCAACATTGAGTGAATTAAACACTAGTCTTTTGTGTTTAATCTCAATGACACAGTTTGCACATTCATCGACTTTCGAGTCTAGACCAAGAACTTAGGACAAATCCTGATTTGTTTTATTTTAATTTTTCTTTTATTTTCCTTGTTGTTATCTTTGTTTATGTTGACAGGGTCAAACATGCCGCCAAGTAGGGGGGCAATCATAACCCGCATGAATAAATATGGGTTGATTTGGATTCTTTTTAATTTACTATGGGTCAATTTGGGCTTTCTTTTAATGATTAACAGGTCCAACTGGGTAATTCTAAAACTTTAAAAGATATTCACGGGTCCACTTGGGTTGATAGAATTAGAACAACGGGTCCATACGGGTCTTTAGGGTTTTAAATAGAAGAAACCACAGGTCAAACACTGAACATCATCTTCATCATCGACGTTCATAAAGGATTAGAATCTTATACCAGTACTCGCAGAGCATCATCTTCACCATCTTTTGTACGAGGTACATCATCTTCATTCTCCGGTACTTCATCGTTTATCGTCGATGTTCCTCCTTACATTCATACGCTTCAGCACCGTAGAAATTCATTCATCAATCGAGGTATGTGCTGACTAGGTTACAGTTGAGGGAGGCTTGAGTTGGATCTACTGAAATTCATTGATTTTTAGTTCGAATTAAGAGTTAGGATTGTTCTGTTTTTTAGTTTGTGATTCATGATTTAGCTAATGCTTGTCAAAATATGATGGATATTCTTATGATACAGGTTGTTCTGTTTTTGAATTCATGATTTAGTTGAACAATAAGTTTGGAACTAGGGGTTGTTGTTGTGTAATTTGGTAAATGATGAGTCAGTCTTTGTACAGAGCGTGATTGGTTGGGGAGTATGTGGCTGGGAAACAGCTTGGGTCGGGTTCGTTTTCTGTGGTGTGGTATGCGAGGCATATGGTTTATGATACGGAAGTTGTGATTAAGGAGATTGTTACAGGAAAGTTGCGATTATGTTGATATGTTTCATTAAACGGGTTGATGGGTCGACATATTTAATTAAACGGCATAAACCAGTTTAATCACTCCTAAGAGTAAATTCAATGCTTCATACTTCAAAAACTATGCTTAATATCTAAAGTGATATAAGTCTTTATGTATTTCCATCTTTATGAATGAATGGTAGCTAATGTGACAGTTTTAAGGGGATAAACCATAAAAGTATTTCGCACACAAAATCACCAACCATTTTCAGTGAACTGAATTAATTGTGTATTTGAATTGAAGTTCCAGATCTGTTTTAAGTGGTGGTTGTTGTTCAGATCTGTAAAGCATTCTTATGTTCTTATTTGTTGAGTGTTTGAAAGTGTAGATGATGTAGTGTATTACGAGGAAGAAAGATTAGATAAGTTGTTCTTTAGAGGAATAAGAAAATTGAATAAAAGTTGCAGGTTGTTTGTCGAATTTCAGACAATTTCAGTTGATTTTCGATAAGTTTCGGTATATTGTATGTGTGTTTCAGACTAATTCAATGTGTTTCGGTGTGATTTCGACGAGTTTTGAACTGAATTAATTGATTTTAGGTGAATTTTGAACAAGTTTTTGATCTGTCTCAGATCGATTATTGTTCATTTCGATCTGTTGCAGTGATTTTCGATAAAAATTTCAATCATTTTGAACCTGTTTTCAGGTTATAGGTGAATTTGACCCGAACCCGTCCCGACCCGAACCCATTCTCAACCCGAACCAAGGTGGACCCGTTTTAACCCGACAAAATTGCCCTTTGATGTACAATCTCTTTAAAAAAACATGTTTTAACTAACCCGACCCGACCCGAAACCCGTTCTGACCCGAAACCCGTTCTGACCCGAAACTCGTTCCAACCCGAACCCGTTCCGACCCGAACTCGTTCTGACCCGAACCAAAACAACCCTTTTTTTAATTGACCCGTTTTGACCCGAACCCATTTTGACCCTAACCCGTTTTGACCCATGACCCGACCCAACCCGACCCGACCCATTTGCCAGGTCTACCGCCAAGATTCAGGAGGGGAAGAGGAAATGCACCAATCGCAGGCCACGACCATGAGGCCGGGCCATCACACAGACGAACCCCATCAGTCACCATGAGCACAAGTCCCCAGGAAGACTGGAGGACGTATCTGGAGCCAGCGAGGCGGTCCATCTCGCTAAGTTCGTCACCTTCGTATCAACACTCGTTTGGACCTCAATCAGAAAACGAACCCCACAACTCACATCCTTCCTTCATCCCTCTCCAACGCTCAAACTCACACCATTCCTTCAATGACCCAACACCCTTTTTCCAGAGCCGGTTCAACCCGGCAAACCTAATTGAAGAACCAGTGGGTTTTAACCCATTGAGCCCAGAAGACCATTTCCCTGAAGCTCAGGGAATGGATATGGATGAAGACACGGATCCCGCCGAGCCGCCAACCGGGACTCCTACTCACCCCATCGAGATCTCGGATGGGTCATCATACCATGGATCACCTTATCGTGGTCCAGACAGCTACCAGGCAAGATTTGCCCAATATGACTGGGTGTTTACACCCAGTTACCATTCAGAGCAGCAGCAGCAGCAACAGGATCCCTCGAAGGATTCGCGCTTTGTAGCGGTTACTCCACCGCCACCACCACCTCCAGTGCAGCAGCCACCTCCGGAGCCATCGAGGCGGAGAAGATCAAATGCACGGATGTCCGTGCGAGGGGGAGTCCGCATCAGCACCCCTCAACCATCTAGTGGCAGTCACTATCCGCCACTATACGAAGACCCACAGATGGGTGGGCCTTTGAACCCTGTTTCTGAGGTGCAGTCTGTGCCAGTCGCACCGCCACCGATGGGTTATAACAACCCAATTCCTACGTACACCGGTGTATCGGCATACAACCCTTTCGAGCAGCCAGCCCATACCAACTACAACTATGCCAACATTGACCCTTACCTTGTAGCGGCGAACTACAATGCTCTTAATCCCGAGGGACCCTATGGAGCTCCCTGGGGAGTTGGATACCCAGCTTATAGATACCAACACCCGCCACCTCCTCAACCTCCACATCAACAGCCGCCGCAGCCGCCATTGATACCACCAACACAACAACAGGAGATTCTCCAAAGGTTGAGCCAGGTAGAGCAGGATGTTCGGGAAGAGCGTAGGCACAACCGAGGATTTTTCAAGGGTTTGGCGAGTTTAATCAAGGGGAAAAGCAAAAAGGATCATTAAATCCTTTATTTGTTTATTTGTATTTCTTTAAATTCAATCAAGTCCCTGCGTGGACATTTGTTTCTGTATCCAGTCCCTGCGAGGACTTGTAGTTTCTGGTTAGCCCCTACGTGGGCATGTTGTTTCTGTTTAAGCCCCTGCGTGGGCAAGTTATTTCAGTAAAAGTCCCGCTTAGGGCAGTATGTACCTTTTTAAATTTCTAATGGCATGTTTTAATTTAAATTTCATTTTATCATTATATGCATAAATGTAAAATGTATGAAATAAATAAATAAATCCAAAATACGACATTCCTTAAAAAAAAGATCTGCCTTTAAATATTAGATAAGAATGTTAAAAGGGTATAACCTAGCCTGCATGTCATTATAAGACCTGGCCATGATGGTAAAACCTGTCTAAAGAGATTCAAATCCTTGTTAGCATCTGAAAACATGTTAACTTTCCTGACTGATGTGATCCGTAAAATCACACGTGTCATCCTTATATTGGATTATTCCAATTTCTTCTTTATTATTAAACATCCATTCGTGATGTGATGCCTACGGGCCATAATCATTGTCATATAAGACAAAAGACAGTCGTAGCTTATAGCTCCCTATCAAGAAAGGTAATGAACTATGATTCAAGCCTTAATACCTCGATCCTATAAGATCTTGGCCTATAATTTAAAAATGTCCATGTGACTTGGCCTTTTGTGCCATTATTATATTTAACTAAGGGTTATTAATGAAAAATCCTGAATGAATTACTTAACAAATTAACCAATATGGTTCTTTAATACCATGGTTAATAAATTATCAAGATGACAAATCTATTATATACCTCTAAGAAATTATTGTCATCCTTTTATGTAGCAATCAAGCTACATGGCTGAGTCGGAAGAAGTCAACAGACATCCAAAGGAGAATCATGATACCACCTAAATCAACGTAACTGGTGCAGAACTTCAAGCATTAATTGATAATGTTGTTACCAAGGCCATGGATAGGCAGTTTAATGAATCCAGTAGTACTCGAAGCAGGACCTTATCAGTACCCCATTCTAAACCTAAGGCTCACTCTGAGGCTCATAGTGTTCCACCGAAGAAGATTGAGCTCAAACAAGAACCACATGGTAAGTCCTATACATATAAGTATTTTGTCTCCTGCAAGCCTAGAGACTTTACAGGGGAGAAAGAAGCCATCGATTGTATGACTTGGCTCGATGAAATGGACACCTTGGTTGATATCAACGGTTGTGCTGATAGGGATGTTGTGAAGTTCGTATCTCAGTCGTTTAAGGGAGAAGCGCTAGCATGGTGGAGGTCTCTGATTCAAGCTGCTGGAAAAGTCCATTTGTATAGCATGTCTTGGGAGCAGTTTGTTGCTCTAATCAAAGAAAATTAATGTCCTCAACACGAAGTTAAGAAGATCGAGGCTGACTTCTTAAGCTGACTTCTTAACCCTAGCCATGAGGAACTTAGACTGCCAGACTTACCTCACCAGTTTCAATACTATGTCTCGTTTGGTTCCATACTTGGTTACACCGGAACCAAAACGCATCACCCGTTTTATTAGGGGTTTGGCCCCGGAAATCAAAGCTAGTGTGAAGGCGTCTCGACCTGCTACTTTTAGGTCAGTAGCTGATCTATCTCTATCCCATACTTTGGATGCGGTCTGGTTGAGATCGCTTAAGAACTCTGAAGAAAGTAGGAGGAAACATGAGGATGATAACTCACGTCGATCTAACAAGAGACATAAAGGGAATTTAGACAACAAGAAGAATTCTGGGTCTAACAAGGGTAACCGGCAAGTAGATGTGAAGCCTAAGTGCAAAACCTGCCAGAAACGTCATTTCGGGAAATGCAGGTTTGAGTCAAAGTCGCAGTCACAGTCGAAGCCGACTAGTTGTGGGATCTGCAAGTCCAAAGAACACAAGACTTTGGATTGCAAGAATTTAAAGGATGCGACCTGTTATGGTTGCAATGAGAAAGGGCACATCAAGACCAACTGCCCTAAATATGCCAAAAAGCCTGAAGAAGCCAAAAAGACCAATGCCAGGGTCTTTCGAATGGATGCACGGGAAGCAGTTCAGGATGATAATGTGATAACAGGTACCTTCCTTATAAATGATGTCTATGCAAGGGTGTTATTTGATTCACGTTTGGATAAGTCATTTGTAGATGATAAGTTTTGTAAATTGCTAAATCTGCCTGTTAAAACCCTAAGCATGAAATATGAAGTAGAGTTAGCCGATGGTACCATAGAAACTGCCTCAACTATATTAGATGGATGCTTTATATCCATTAGGAACCACTCTTTTCCGTTATCCTTACTTCCTTTGAAATTAGCTGGTTTTGACATAGTGATAGGCATGGATTGGTTATCTCATAACCAAGCCCAGATTATTTGTGACAAGAAACAAGTAGTGATCAAAACTTCGTATGGTGAGCCACTTACCATACAGGGAGACACCCAGTATGGGTTGCCTAAGCAAGTGTCTGTGCTTAAGGCATCAAGGTGTTTGAGGAAAGGTTGTGTCATCTACATGGCACAAGTAACTATCGATGAACCAAAACCCAAGGTTGAAGACATCCTTGTCATCTCAGAATATCTAGAAGTATTCCCTGAAGAACTACCTGGTTTACCACCGGATAGGCAAGTGGAGTTCAGAATCGACATTATACCTGGAGCAGCGCCTATTGCCAGAGCACCTTACAGGCTAGCACCGACTGAGATGAAAGAGTTGAGAACTCAACTGGATGATTTGTTAGCCAAGAGATTTATTAGATCTAGTTCATCCCCTTGGGGAGCACCGATCCTGTTTGTAAAGAAGAAGGATGGATCGATGCGTCTTTGCATCGATTATCGTGAGCTTAACAAGGTCACTATCAAGAATAGATATCCATTGCCCAGGATCGACGATCTGTTCGATCAATTACAAGGGGCGAGTTACTTCTCCAAGATCGACTTGAGGTCAGGCTACCATCAACTGAAGGTTAGAGATGAAGATGTGCACAAGACTGCATTTAGGACCCGTTATGGTCACTACTAGTTCCTAGTGATGCCGTTCGGGCTCACTAATGCACCAGCAGTGTTCATGGATCTTATGAACCGCGTATGCAAACCCTACTTGGATAAATTTGTTATCGTCTTCATTGATGACATCCTTATTTATTCAAAGAGTCAAGCTGACCATGAGAAGCATCTTCGTTGTATTCTTAAACTTCTTCAACATGAGAAGCTCTACGGCAAGTTTTCAAAGTGTGAATTTTGGCTTCGTTAAGTCCAGTTCCTTGGACATGTGGTTAGCGAGCATGGTATCCAGGTGGATCCCGCTAAGATTGAAGCTATCATGAATTGGCAAGAGCCGAAGACGCCCACAGAAATTCGCAGCTTCTTAGGTCTAGCAGGATACTATAGGCGATTTATTGAAAACTTCTCAAGGATTGCTGCACCCCTAACTTCACTAACCCGCAAGAATATCAAGTTTGATTGGGGTCCTAAGCAGCAGGAATCTTTTGACATTCTTAAGCAGAAGTTGAGCAATGCACCTGTGTTAACGTTGCCTGATGGAATAGACGAATTTGTGGTATACTGTGATGCATCACACACTGGTATGGGATGTGTGCTCATGCAGAAAGGCAAGGTTATTGCCTATGCTTCTCGACAGTTAAAAGTGCACGAGAAGAATTACACCACCCATGACTTGGAGTTGGGTGTCGTTGTGTTTGCACTAAAACTGTGGAGGCATTATTTATATGGTACCAAGAGTGTGATCTATTCTGATCACAAGAGCCTTCAGCATTTGTTTAATCAGAAGGACTTAAACATGAGACAGCGTCGATGGATGGAGACGTTAAATGACTATGATTGTGAAATCAGATACCATCCAGGAAAGGCAAATGTGGTTGCCGATGCCTTAAGTAGGAAGGAAAGGGTGAAGCCCATCAGAATCAATGCCAAGAGCATTAAATTAAAGAACATCTTGAATGAAAGATAGTTAGCCGCTCAGAAGGAAGCTGTGTTGGAAGCTAACTATCCAAATGAAAAACTAGGAGCCACTACAGAATAGTTGTCATGTGGCAAGGACGGAATCCTAAGATTGAATGGACGAATATGGGTTCCAATCTATGGAGGACTTAGGGAAGTGATCCTTCGGGAAGCCCATAGTTCCAAGTATTCTGTTAATCCTGGAAGTGACAAGATATACCAGGATTTGAAGGCAAATTATTGGTGGATAGGCTTGAAGAAGTCTATAGCCACTTATGTGGCCAAATGTCTGACATGTGCTCAAGTTAAGGCAGAGCACCAGAAGCCGTCAGGTTTGCTACAACAGCCTGAACTTCCCACCTGGAAGTGGGAAATGGTGACTATGGATTTTATCACCAAGTTACCGAAGACAAAGCGAGGAAATGATACTATATGGGTTATAGTGGATAGATTGACTAAGCCAGCCCACTTTCTACCTATTAAGGAAACACACAGCTCAGATAAGTTAGCTCAGCTGTACGTGGATGAGACTGTATCTCTCCATGGAGTACCAGTATCTATCATCTCCGATAGGGATACGAGGTATACGTCGCATTTCTGGAAAAGTTTTCAACAATCCCTAGGCACTCGATTGAATTTCAGCACAGCATATCATCCTTAGACGGATGGTCAGAGCGAGCGTACTATTCAGACTCTCGAAGATATGTTACGAGCTTGTGTTATTGACTTAGGAGGAAGCTGGGATGATCATCTTCCATTGATTGAATTTTCATACAATAATAGTTATCATTCCAGCATTCAAGCTGTACCTTTTGAAGCTTTGTATGGAAGGAAGTGCAGAACGCCCGTTTACTGGGCAGAAGTTGGAGATGTCCAACTCACAGGACCTGATATAGTCCTAGAGACGACAGACAAGATCATATAGATAAGAGATCGTCTCAAAGCTGCCAGAGATAGGCAGAAAAGCTATGTAGATGAAAGGCGTAAACCTCTAAAGTTCGAGGTAGGTGATAAGGTTTTGCTTAAAATATCACCCTGGAAAGGGGTGATGCGATTTGGTAAGAAAGGTAAGTTAAGCCCAAGGTATATAGGACCATTCGAGATTATCGAATGTGTCGGAACAGTGGCTTATAAGTTAAACTTGCCTGAAGAGCTCCGTGGTATTCATAACGTATTCCACATCTGCAATCTGAAGAAATGTCTAGCTAATGAATCTCTAGTCATACCACATACGGATGTGCACATAGATGAGAGCCTTAAATTTTTTGAAAAACCTTTGTCGATCGAGGATCGACAGCTTAAGAAGCTTCGAAGGAAGCAGGTACCGATTGTAAAAGTTAAATGGGATGCCGGTAGAGGTCCCGAGTACACGTGGGAGGTAGAGTCCACAATGAAAGATACGTACCCTCAATTATTTCAGTAAATCTCGAGATCGATATTTCTTTTAAGGGGGTGAGGATGTAACACCTCGTAAATTCATGTCCAATATAGTATCGACAAGTGTCATGAGCTTTAAACATGTAATAGATTACTTATGAAGGACTAAAGTTGACAAACAAAGAAAGTATGCGGGTAAGAAGATTCAAAAGTGTCAACATTGGATAATTATACCTTTCAACAACCCTACATGATGTTTATACCCTTAAACGAATGAATTATGAATCATACGAAGCCGTTTGTGGAAGAAAGTGAAAGTTTACAAACCGCAAGGGTTAAAAGTGTCAACATGTTTAAAATATACCTCTGAGTGACCTTTTAGCAAACCTGAAGCTTTGTAATAATTAATTATGTTCACTAGAATAAGTGGTAAAAATTTCACAAGGTTTCGATATTGTATGAGAAAGTTATGCTAACATTCGTAAGTGAGGGGTTAAAAGTGTCAACGAGGCAAAACTTGTATTTTCAGTTATCGTTTAACGAAACCAGACCTAACAATGTTTGGTTATACATCATGGGTCACAAAAATATAAATTTCATGGGTTAGTTGTGCTTAAAATGAAAGATTTGAGGTTTTAAAGGTCCAGGGGTCAAAACTGCCAAGTTTTAAACTTGTTTGGCTGGTTACCCACCTGCTGGCGCTGCGCCACCACTGAAGACATATGCCGTCGCGCGGCGCGATGGCTTGAGCTGGGCAGAAATCATGCACACCTGCGGGTAAAGCCTGTTGCACCGCCTTTGAAGCCTTGTTTTACATACCAGGGGCTGCACCAATAGGTTTTCATGCATAGGGACACCTGGAACTGATCAAGGAACACCTGTAGACTTGTTTAGCATCATCTTGATCAATTAAACTCACTATATATAGAGCTCATTGTTGCAACATTTGGGCACTTCACTTGAAACCATTCTAACTTCATTTCTGGAGATTTCTGGAGCTCAAGACCACTTCCTAAGGACCATTAGTCGTGCATAGGACTTCAGTAAGTGTCATTGACCTTACTTAATTCAGTTTATTTAGTTTAACGGCCTAAAGTCAAACCCGTCGTAATTAAGGTTTGACTTAGTGATTAATCACTAATGGTCCAGTCAATTATCGAATTGAAAGTACCTTTGAGTTGGTATTTATGTGGGTAGTAAACCCTTAAAAAGGCACCCTCTGATTCCCACTCTAACTAGGTCAATTATCGGGTCAAAGTTAATTATAAAAAAGTTATCAGAAAGCAAATTTTCGCATAAACACATAATTAACAATGTAGAAGCCATGGAACCTGTTTTATCACTCATATAACTTGGTAATTAATGTAAGAACATGTCTAAACATGTTCAACCCGACAATTTTCAGTTTAAGCTCGGTTCGGAACCGAAAGTCGCAAAAGTAGACTTTTGCTTTGACTTTCAGTTCTGACCCAATGTAGCATGTTTTAGAAATGCCTTAGAGCTCTATTAGGACCAGGTTATAGATTAGTGTAACCCTCTGAGGTTATACAACTTGGTTCATTAGTTATTCGATTCATATGCATGTTTCCGTTATATGCCTAAATATTGACCATAACGCTCTTTTGACCTTAAAATGATATTTTTGAAAATGTGAGAGCACAAAAACCTTTACTACTGATTTATAAACTTGTCCTAAAAATTTGACATCAGTTGGAGGTCTAGATTAAGAGTTATGCTCAATAGCGTAATTAGAAAGCTTTTTATTAATTAAACGGCGTAATTAGCATAAAGCCTATCTAAACCCAAATTTTGACACCAAACTTTTTACCCACTGGTGTAATTTAATATTTTGGGATTTTTGGAAGATTTTTATTTATTTTTAGGCTGAGCATAACATAGGGTCGTAGCTTTAATTCGGTAATTGTCGGTTATTCCCTTTTCTTGAATAAAATGAGTTTTACATAATATTTTGATACCAAACTTTTTGCTACTGATTTTATATGATAAATAAAATATTTTGAATTTTATAAACTGATCAAAAACTCATATTTCCTATTTAAACCCGAAAATCGCTTAAAACCGACTTTTACGCGTTTTAAGCACATAGTATGGGTTAAAACTATTTTTGGCATATGAAACTTAATACCTACTGATGTTTTAAGTAAATTTTTTTAATTTAACAGTAAACAAAAGTTTTGAACTCAGAATTATAATTTTGACCTTTAAAGCCTATGTGAAATTACCAAAATGCCCCTACGGTGCATAGCTTGGTTATAAAAGATAAATTTCACATATATTCAATACCCTACTGTTATGACTTATAAAAATAAATATTTTTACTGATTATATCAGACCTAAAATTCAGATTAATATTTAAACTCTTTTATAAGCTTTAAAATGACAAAAATACCCCTACGGGGCATAATTTGAGTTTAAATCCATTTTGGGCATAATGGAAGGTATCTTACTGATATCACAACATATTTAAGGCATATTAACTTAGGAAACCTGTTCATGACCCATTTGGTTACCCGTTACGCATTATTCGCGTTCGGCGCGGTTTATGTAACTAGTTTGCATAAATTAGCCGAAACGGGTCAAACCTTATCATTTTTATCTCAAAATCCAGAATCTGTTTAGTTTACCCATATTAAACAAGTATACAAGCTTGTCGGGTCTAAACCACATTCTAATCCGGTCTTCGCTTAATCGTGCTTTTTGAACCGTATCTTCCTTTAAAACAAATCGGTCTAAGTCTAAGCTTAATTAAGACCCGTTAGGAATCTAATAGGTTATTAAAAACCTTCATTCCAGGTTAGGAGCCCGGTAAAAGCTACTTGCACTCGCTGTTTGTGATTTATACTTGCTCAGGTAAATACTTTTAACTTATTTTCCCTATACGGGCTTGGGATACGGTAATATAATAATACCGCTTGGTCGGGTATGTAGTTGTTTAAATCGGATTGTGATTAATATATTTACATAACCCGTTTTAATCTGTTTTATTTGGTATATGGCCCTTGGGGGGTTAATGACCATGTCCCGGATATCCTTGGCATCATTCATTGAAATGGCCACGACCTAAGCACGGGGTGTAGGCATACACCTGACAGTTGCATATGTAAAAACTGGTAACCCACTTAAAGGAATCAACCTTGTGGGTATTATACCTGTGGCGTGTCAGTTAATCTTGTCCGGCTCTTCTAACCGGCCCTGACGGACGACAAATAAGTAAAACTGTATACAAGATTATTTTTAAATGATTGTCCCAAGTTATAAAATATATTTTGTGCCTCGTGCATTTAAACCAAATTTTCTTTTTTTTAAACTCTTTTCAAAATGAGTCGGTTAATTGTATTTAGCAGTGTAAAGTGGCGTATTTTCCCAAAAAGGCTAAGTGCAGGTACTATACGGAATAGGCTGGCTACTCCTAGCATCACCTAATAGCCTTGCAAGCTTAAGATGTTAAAGTCTGTTGAACAATGATCCATTTTAACTTTTGATCCGCCTGTGGATCCTTTACAATCCGTTTGTAATGCTTTGATATTACTTTTTATTCGGTTTGTGATGATTTTATCTTTCGACTTCCGCTGTGTATTAAACTGTAATAATATAAATTGTCTATGATATCAACTACGTCACGATACTCCCCACCGGGCCCATCGGTAATACGTGGAAATAACGGGGTGTGACACATGTTGGTGATGGAAGCAAAATGTTGATGAAACCTTGATGAGTAACTGAATTAGAATTTGATGTTTATAGATAGGATGGCAAATTGAGAAATTAAGGATGTTTATGCTAATCAAAGAATGAATTAGGGAAGAATGTAGTTGTATCATGTGCTTTATTGGTGGTATGCACACAGGGTATATGATGAAATGTCTAGGTGAAGTTAGAATGAGAGATATTTAGAAAAGATTGGATAAAAACTAAAGCTGTCCAGAAAGTTACAGCCGAATGTAATCAGCTGTAACTGGGCCAAATCTTGTAAAAACTGATGTTTATTGAGTTTGTGATGAACTCTCAGGAAAAAACTTTCAAACCCAACTGGAATTGCATTTTTTCGATGAAAAATGAACGTTTTATGAATTTTTCCGTATCGAAGGTTCAGGCTGCGTTTTCTGGCAGAATTTGCAGCCCATTACGAATGTCATAACTCAATTTAGGAATTGAGTTATGATCTAAAAGTTTTACTGTATGTAGCTTCAGGTGATTAGAAAAATCTCCAACTGGAATTTCGTCAATAGGATAAACGAGGAATTTTAAATGAATTTTTCCGTAAGCTGCAGTCAGAAGTGACGAATCTGATTGCAGCTTAGTAAATGAATTTTTATAAATTTTTGTCAGAGAGTTAGACTCTAAAAATTTAACACAAGGATAACCCCACCGAGTGGCACGCCGCATAAAAAGATTGTAAATTTTGCAAGCTCGTAAGTACAGTAAACAGACGTCCCCAAACAGCCTATTTTCAGTGAAATAAGCTATACATGTTAGTGAATGAATGATTAATGCAAGTTGAATATGAAATTATGCAAATGTATGCTCGTTATCAAGTAAAATGATATATGCTAACAAGAATGTGTTGATGATAACCTGAAAGCGTAGGAGCCATGTCAACATGGACACGAGCATGGAAGGGCAATGGGTCAAAGGTAAATATGGAAGCTATGCATGAACTCGGACGCACGAAGTAAGTGATTTCCGTAATCACTTCTTATTTTTTTTAAGTAAGGTAGCGTTAGTTAATTGAGCATGATGATGATTGAAGTTTGATATGGTTTTGGTTGTATGAAATCGGTAATTTTAGCTAAGAAGACCGAACGGGACAATATAAAGTTGTAATGATATGACGGATTGATGTCTAAGTAATGCTACGGTATTGTAACCGGGTAATGGGTAGAATTGCACATAAGTGCGCCAACTGAGAATGGGGAATTAGGTTAATGGTCAAAAGACTTAGCTTTTGACCTTAAATAAAAGAATGGTTAACAAAATACGAACGGGTCGAATAAATGTGTATAAACTTCGCAATGCTAATGAAACGCATACAGATTAAGGACCCGGGTAAGGACGTTTAGCCCATAATGTAAGGACAAGTCTTACAGACAACTAGAAATAAATTGTGAGCAATTTGATTGAGGAATATATGAGACACGCATGTTTTAATAATAAAAATATGAATGGGTTAAATAGTCGAAACGAGTATGTACAGCCAAAGGCTTTAAGTTAAGATTTTTCATTGTTTGGATGTTATATTACAAGCTCATATGTTAGAAAATCGATTTACCAACGCATAGGAAAAAGAATAATCTTAATCGGATTCGTAGATCAAAAGTTATGCAAATTGTAAGTCGAAAATACCCTTGGAATTCATAGCTGGGAATTTGCAGCAACAAATTGAAGTTTCTGTCGAAATAGGGCTGTCGCACTACGCGAAAGCGAATCAGTATTACCGTCGTGCAACGCGACGGCTGTCGCGCCCCCCGAGCGCCAGACAGCTGGCAAATTTTGGTTTTCTTGTTTGATTTCGCATCCGGACTCGATGTTTTAATGATTTTCGATGTCCCTTAATTTATATTAAAGCCGGTTTGAAACACTAGTGATGTTATGAGCCTCCGGATAGTGAAAGTATGTATTTTTCTTTCGAGTTAGAAAAGAAAGATTATAAGTAATCCAGTCTAGCAATGAGTGGGCATGCAGTATGGTAAGTATAAAACTTATACCACGGAAGTTGTGATTACGATAAGAAATGCAAGATTAAGTGAATAAATGTAGTAAGCGAGGGCTCGTGTCTATGTGTGTGTATGTAAATGTGAATGTGTGCGTATGTATGTAGGTGTATATGTTGTATGTATGTAGGAATTAGGAACGTATACGTTTGTGGATGCGAGATGTTATAAGTATGTGAAGGAATGGTTTGGAATGGTTTCATTATGTTCTAGCATTAATGTTTGCTAATGGTGTGTTTGAGGTTGGAATGAAATGCAGGTACATGAACACCGGGTTCATGAAGTATCGAAGTCGAATTCGGAACAAGAAAATACGAAAGGATAGTTGAACGAATTAAAGTTCCTATGTTAAATGTTATTCAATATTGGACTATATGAGAAACATGTCGTATGATGTTGTTAATGACTAATGGTTATGATGTATGTGATGTCCACAGGTATCGCACGAATTACCGCTACTACTACCGAAGATTAGCAAGCGTTGATCGAGTCACGGAGCAAGGGTTGTACGGAAAAGTAGTCACATGGTTTAAATTATGTATCGTCTTGAAGTATTAATTTAAATATGAATGTTGTAAAACTTATTTATAACACTTTGACAGTTACAATTTATCCCTTACGTATGTAATGTCGTTAATGGATAAAGAAATTTTTGAACTCATAATTCCGCTGCGTCGTTTCTGAGTTATTACATGTTAGGGTGTTTCACTGGGTTTTTAGTTTTTGGCGTTAATCTAAGATTGTTTTTGTGTTATAGTTTGTTTGAAATGTTTAAAATATACAATCGATTAAAACAGGGTTTGGTTTCTTAAGTCTCTGCTGTTCATGTTGAAATCTGGGTTTCTTAAGTCTCTGCTGTTCATGTTGAAATCTGGGTATGGTTGTTGTTTTGTTTCTCATATAAAGTTGGTTAAAGACTCTGTGTTTTGGGTTCCTCATATTGGTCATTTGAATGTTTTTTCTTGATATGAGATCAACTGTGTTTTGGGTTCCTCATACTGGGTTCATCATATATGTATACATATATGCATTATGAAAGTACTGTATCAGCCGTCTTACTGTGGATGTTTTTATTGTACAGAATGGCTGCGGATGTAAAGATACGCAAAACACCAACTACGAAAACATTGGCGAGAATACTTGACAACCTCCTAGAAGATGGTGCGGTGCACATAAGGAAGTGATTGATCAGAACGATCAATTGCTAAAAGATAAGCTGATTGGTGCATATGAATGAATATAACCCCAGTGGCAGATATGTAATTAGCGAGCTTTGGAATTTCAAGGAAAATCGAAGAGCTACACTAAAGGGGGTTACCAGCTACATTCCGAAGTGCACCACTCACTCCTTGAGTTTTCATCACGAAGAAATTCGAAAACTCGTTGTATGTTACGGTCTTTTGTTATCGAGTCTGTAGCTCTGTAAGTTCCGTCAAGTCTACCAAGTTGGATATCCTTCTATCTTTCTTGGTATGACATTTTGTCTCCGTATTGTATGTTTAACATAATGCAAGTGTGCATTTATGTTGGGTTTAATTGTAATCATGCTTCACTGTATAACTTAGTGATATGTTCTGTCCATGTTTGATGCTTAACTGTTTAACTTAGGTCTTAATAATGAATTTTGGGGTTTTTAGAAGGGAAAGAAATCCAAAAGATGGTCTTACCCCTGGCTCAAACAGTCAAACAGACGGAAGTGTGACGGAGGAACTCAAATTGTTATGAATTTATAAGCTCAGGGGCTCAAAAAACCAAAAAATGAATTTAGGTGCTCAGGTTGATGTTTCACACATACCACAGGGACGCAAGTTGCATTTTTCTCTTCAGTTTACCTACAACCAGTCAAGAATTTAAAATGAATAAAGCAAACTACTGTTAAGTGAAACAGCTGATGAAAAACATGTAAGCACTGCTAGTGATTAAAACACTAATGGTACTTAACAACTGATAGTGAACTACTAATGGTTAACAACTGCTGTTGTAGTAATCAGTGGATAGAGAATCAGTGATTAAGGATTAAGTGATGGTACTTAACAACTGATGGTGAACTAAAAATGGTTAAATTTCTAGTTGTTCTTTAATAGAATAAAAATGGAACTTAGAAATCACTCGTACCTGAATAATGCCTGTCTGTTTGTTATTTCATTTTCGGTATCATGTATGTATAGCTGACAAAACTTAGCTTCATTTCCATCTGGAGGTTTAAGACTCCCCATGCAATGATAGTTTTGGCCACTGATACGATATACAAATGGAGCATTGCCCTTGTTGATATTAGAATCAAGCTTTCCACCCATAGATGTAAAAGAGAACATAGAGTTGTATCGTCTTATGTTCTTCAGGAAGAACTTACTTTTTGCATTTGAGGAAGAAAACAAATTTTGATAAGACGGATGTGCATCCTTTAAAAGCGGTAGCTGAACTTTACCATACCCACAACACATACTATAACATAGCTTATTTATAGTTAAACGACCCTTTCCACCTTCTGATGTCCATAAGTTTGCACTACAAAGCTGACATGTAAGCACTTGGTCACCATGGTCCAAATAATCTGTTCAAAAATGATTGAGAGTTATATTACAGGTGGAACACAACAAATGTCCTAAAACAATAAAATAGATTAAAACCTTTAGATATCCCTTTATAAGGATCTTCATCAGTGCACAAGAACACATTGTCTTGATCTGAATCCAAAGTGAGCATAGGTACAGGAGTATTATCACGTTTCTTGCGCTCGAGGTTACGTTTACCAGAAGACAGCCGTGTAAGCGTAGAGTTACTACCCAATATCGGCTGATTGTTATTGCTAATAATGCTAGAAGTAATGGAATATCGACGGTTGCTATCTAGAGGTGTACCTATGTTTATGCCGTTATATGAACATCCAATATTAAAACATTCATGTTAGTACCGGTATGTGGTTTAGTAATGTATTTATCAAAACAAATAATAAAGAAACAAAATACAAACCTGGTGTAGTTGAAATTAAAGAACCAGTAGCATTTCTAACTGCTCGACATGCAATGGACTACATATGTTGATCCGTAGTATCAGAACATTCGACCAAATTTGCATTGTCAGAAAAGATGTTACGAACATTCGTTGATGATGACGATGCATTCTTTAATTTCTTATTATCAAGTATTAATTTTCGAAGCTTACGCCTTTCATTCGGTGAAGTAACTAAATAACAGAGAAAGTATAATATGTACGAAACACAAGAATCATTCCACTTAGAAACATAAAACGGAAAAAAGTATACTTATAATCAAATTCAAGAGCGATTACCATTTGTGATATCTGAAAGAGGAGATCTATTAGAGATATCTGAAACAGGAGTTCTCATAAGAGGACCTACAAAAAAACCAAGTAGAATTATGATTTCAATCTGAAAGCTGATTTTGATTTAGGAAATGACGAGTTAAGAAGTTATAATTTCACTTACTGTGTAAATTTCGTTGAGATGAATTAGCAGCTGTAGAAGATGAACGTGAATTCTTTGACATTGCATACATGAGAGAAGGGGAATGATTCAAAAGAAGAAAGAGTAAAAGATCAGGAACATTAAAAAAAATAGAAGAAAACAGTGATTTTTAAATTTTGAATTACAATATGTCATATCTAGGGATTAACATAACCTCAATAAATTATAATATTCCATTTTATCATTTTGTAATTATAAATCATTTCATGAAAAGCAAAATAGAATTGTTTGAAATTATTGAATTAATTATTCCAAACTATCTATTACATTGATAAAAAAACTTAACAACAAATTTTGTAATCTTTGTGGAATGTAAATCGGATGTTCATCGGTTAGGTTTATGGTTTATTTGTATATGATTTTTAAAATAAAATATTATTATCTTTATTTATTAAATAATTAAGTTAAACGGTATTTTTTTCAGTTATCCAAATAAACCAAACAAAACAAATAAAATAAAACGTGGATCGATAAACCGAACAAAAAACCAAATAAAATGGGTTTGAATTTACGCTTCTTACTTGGTTACGATTTTTCTGAACAACATACTTTGAATGACATAGATAAAATTTGAAGTATATAAAAAAGCTATTGAATGAGATTACTTAAATAAGTTAATGGGAGAAACAGGCATAAATTAAATATTTTTTATAAACTGTAATATATGACGGATACTTATTAAATCTTAGTGGGCAGGGATAACAGTAAAAACCAATAAAGAACAACCACATCCACTGATAATCCTATATAAATTATGAGATAAGAAAATATGATTAAAATTGCTTAAAGATTACAAATTTTGTAGATAAAAATGTTGTTATTTGTGTTTATACAATATATATTATAAATTGTTGCTCCTATTCATACACACAAGTTTTAAACATAAATATTGACTATTGAACATCTCAATATTTATTTAACAATATACATTATAATATGCAAAGAAATGTCATACTCATTATAATATTAGAACATAACAGTATAATAAGCAGATAAGTTTTCAGGAATTCAAAACCACACAATCAGTCTAAAACATAACAACACCAAACACCCAAAAGCAACAAAACGAAAACCATAAGTTCAACATGGCAACAGCATATGAAATCAACACGTAAATGTATTTGAAAATACAGAAAAAACTATTTCTCAATCTTTGGAATCAAAAGCGTCGAAACACCAGCATCTTCATCCTGAGACAGTTCATCACTGATGCGGCGCTTTGTCAAAGAGCAACCTAATGCATCATCCACATCGCACACTTCACGAATATTACGTTTTGTTTCATCAGAAGAGGGATTCTTAGTGCCTACAAGTGCTTGGGATGCAGGTGTAACATTGTCACCATAGCATGACATCTCATCCTGATATAAAAAGACAATAAGTATTAACGTTTCAAAAAATTTAGTACAAATAACCAAATTCTTATATTACCTTCATAAGGTCAACAGGAGTAGACAAACTGCAGGAATCTGGAACATCCAATGATTCGGACTGCTCATGCTTTAAGTACATAATACACAATAACATAAAATACACACAATGGTATAAATCTATTTCAAAACGATATGACTATGAAATGAAAAGAATGACATAATGAAGATTTAAACCTGGTTAAGATTGAATTTGGCGCAGAGCGCGGCAAGGATCTCATCATCGTTAGTGGCCATTGAAATACCATAGTTTTCAACCTGATGCTCAATGTTATAGTCTTTAACACTTATGATGAACGCATACTATTTCCAATCAATGTGTCAAAAATCTCAGGATATGGGTTCGGTATCTCTCCAGAATTAACACCTATGATTTTATAAAAATTAATATAAATTACAATGAGCATAATGATTCCATAATTGAGAACATACAATTTTATAAAAATTGATTTTAAATTATATTTACTACATGGCCATATAACTGAATGCATGTATTTGTTACCTGATCTTGGATTGAAAGTAACTCTTTGGCAGTTTTCTTAAGAATCTTGTAAGCTTCGAAATCAAACAGTGTCAAAGACACAGTACCGGAAGAGTCTTGCACCCTAATAGGTATCTTGAACCTATCAAAGTTAAAAACAAATGAAAACATTAGTATTACTAATAACAAAAGTGTGGTTCATATTAGTATTTAGTATAAGGAAATAAAACTATAATCTCAAACCGCGGAATAGAATAGATGTCGACTCCTTCACATTTGTCATTTGTACACACCAAAGATTTTGCATGATCAACATCAAATGAACCATCCACATTTTCTTTCGTTACAAATCTTTCCTCCACACCTGACTTACAGTGGTTACAACCACTATAATACCAAAGTTTATCAGTGCATATAGTTGTGATTGTGCCAAGAACCAAAACCTTCTTTGTCTATCAATATCAGACAAAAATAATAATACTTAGAAAAGACTATAAAAAAAACTCAGCATGTAAAGTACTTATAAGAAAATACACACCGTTGATATGGTTCCAAGGAAACCAATAAGCATGAAATCAAGGTTATTTAGAAACTCATCTTCAACACTTGAGATAACGTTTGAACCAACATGCTCATTTGATGAAGATGAAGTAGAAATTTTCTCTACATACCTAAACAGATTCATGTGATCAAATTAAAACGTAAAAAGTAAATGTAGGTACAAAATAATACTGTTCAATGTTTATATGCATATTACTAACTATACATCTTCCTAAAAGAGGATATCTCTTCAATGTCAGTGTCAATAAAAAGTCTGCTAAGCTCAAACCCGTTTGCAACTCCACGCTTGCCTAAATTTAAAAATAAAACCAAATGTAGATCAATATAAATAGTGTCAAATTTAAAACATATAAATAAATATAAAAATAAATTACTAAATAAAAAAATTAAACTAATTAAGTTTAAATTGTACCTTTGTAAAGGTTGACCATACCAAAATGACAAAGGATAACAACATATTTCTCTCGTTTCTTATCATTCATGTAAGCAAACATGTCAATAGCAAAACCATCCCACAAAGTAACCGGACACTTTTGGCCTCTAAAATATTAACATAAAACATAATAACATCAAGCAACCTTGTAATGCTTTAAACGTTAAAATGCAACAACTTAATAAAAAGAACTCACTCAAGGTCTTCAAGTCTAAGATTAAGTCTCTTGCCCTTGCTCCCATCCTTCTTTGATGTATCCTCTAGATTGAAACATACTTCCACATAACCAATCCAATCTATAAAAAAAATATATTATTAAAAGAAAACAACATTAAGAAGAGATAACATGAAAAAAAAAAAAAAAACAATAAGACAAAACAATAATATATATCATGTAGTGATTTTCATACCAATAACTATATTAACTTCAATTTTATTTTTAACAACATCCTTGAGGTTAAGGAAATTAAAACGGTATTTCGGTCCAGACCAGTCAAGGCATTTCTCAACAGAAGTATAGAAATACAGTGATATTTTGTCATTTCTTTTGGTATACTTAGCAGAGGACTTATTAGTAGCAAGAGACGGTTTGGTGATAAGAAGACATTCATCCAACTGAAAGAAGTCTTTGAATTTTCCTAGCATCTTATGCAGACAGCTGGCTTGTATCATAGTTCCCTAAGAATATGAAACATCCGATTAAATAAAAAACGTGTATATAACATTTGGATATTCATATATCCAAAAAAATTATAAGACAAATATATACGGTACCATCTCATCCATGAAGATCATATCAAGACGATATATTTCATTTTTGTTATCATTCATCATCTTCTTCGAAATGCTAACAATCTTCACTCTAATTGAATAGTTGTTTGAGAATGTATTAAGATCGTTAAGCATGCTAACCTTTGCAACCTCCATTTGAAGACTGCACATAAAAAAAAAGAATAAGCAAAATATAACTATTGCTAAACGTAATATGATAATACAATAAGCATGGATGTTCTTAAAAAAAAATATCAAGGTTGGAATTCAAGCTTACTGATTCTCCAATAAAAATTTTAATTGAATGCAGTGGCAAATGTAATTTCAAAGGTAAGTAGTTGTTAGTGCATTCATCTGTCGACTTCGTCTTGTATCGAGTCTTGTATTAGAATTGTTAGTTCAGGGCTTAATTGTTAGAGTTTGTTTAAGATAATTTAGCTTGAATGAAGAGGTTTCCCTTGAAAGTGGCGTGTGACAGTTTCAAGTTAAACCTGGTTTCCCTTGAAAGTGACATGACACTTTCAAGCTAAACCTCCTCACCTATAAATACCATTCAAGCTAAACCTATTGTAATTTTTGAGAGAAGTCTTCCGGTTTGCAACGAAGTGCTGCCGAAGTGTTGTCAGGTTGTAAAACGTTATCAAATCAATCATACAACATTTTTAAGTGGAAATCTCGCTGAATTGACCTCTACACGTCTGTTTCCGCCTTTCGTTTAGAGATAAACTCTTCTGATCGACTCGTACGGGTCCGGAAAACGATCCTACAATTGGTATCAGAGCTAGTTGGAAGAGTTTTGCAGATTACAGCTGATTTTCATTGAAATTTCTCATTTCTACACCTTCTTTCTTCAATCGAACAGGATTTCACGGTCCAAATTGGTTCAAATTTTCACAGTGCACTCGGAATTGGACATAGACAAACCCTTGAAAGTTTCATGTTAAAATACGGACTAAAAATGAACAAAATTGGACAAAAACTAGGTTTCTATTGAACGAACACTACAGGTTTCGTTTGAAATTGACAGGTTTCGTTTGAAATTGTCAGGTTTCTATTGAAGGTTAAGCAGGTTTCTATTGAAGGTTTGTCAGGTTTCTATTGAAGGTTAAGCAGGTTTCTATTGAAGGTTAAGCAGGTTTCTATTGAAGGTTTGTCAGGTTTCTATTGAAGGTTAAGCAGGTTTCTATTGAAGGTTTAGCAGGTTTCTATTGAAGGTTTGTCAGGTGTTTCCCGAAGTATCTCTTGATTACTGAAACATGGAAAAGGAGTTGTTGAAGAAGTCATTTGACATGTTTGTAGCTTTTGACCATGAAACAACAAAGATGACCATTGATAGATATTGTAATTTAGTCGTGGAAATGGAAAGATTGAAAATTAAGAAAGATAATGATGAATGGATTGATAAACTTGCTGATGCGTTACCACAGCAGAAATGGGGAACTTATTTGATGATAGTGAAACACATGAGGAAATCTGAGAATATGAATCTGGCACAGTTTATTAAGAAAATTGAAGAACATGAGTTGGAAGCAAAAGTAGAAACTGAGAAAGCAGAAGTTGAAGTAGAAAAGGTTGTAGAAGTTGAAAAATTTGTTGAAGTCGAGAAACTTGTTGAAGTTGAAAAGATAGTTGAGGTTAATAAACCTTGTCAAAAATGTTCAGAATCTTGCAAAGCTTGTGAGGAGAAAGATAAGAAGATTGCTGATTTAGAGAAGATTAAAGAAGATTTACTGTCTGATGTGAAGTATGTGAAAGAGTCATATGATGTGCTCAACAACACAGTTGATCATCTGAAAAAGACAAATACGGAAATTGAAAAAGCAATGGAAAAAATGAGCGCAACATTAATGACAAAGCAGAGCGTCATAAATGATTACATCGAAGACTGTGCTAATCTGAAGGAGTTGGAGCTTGAAAAGATTGAGAGTGAAAGGATTAAACGATTACTGTTGAGTTATACTACATGTGATTATCTGATTGATCGTGTTTATCCTACTGTTGCAGGTCTGGAAGCGTTCATGGACAAAAAGACTGAAGATACTGATACTGGTAAGAAATCAAGTGTTAAGTATAACAGATGTCCGCCCCCGATCCATGAAACTTATTCTCCAAGGAATCCTAACGAGGAGCGTCTAAAAAAGGCAGTCAACATCAAGTTAAAGTCTGAAATCATTGATGAATTACCAGACAATATTGATGTTACATTCACAGCGTCTGACACTGATCATGAGTCTGAGTTAGTAAAGAAAGTTGTCGATCAGGTGTTAGATACGGATGAAGAGTCAAAGTCGGAGTCTAAGTCTGAAAGTCAGAGTTCGTCTGAGAGGAGTCCGAGTTCACCGGTTAATAGGGTTTACAATAAAGAATTCCTGTTATCAAAATCTAATTTGAATGATGGACCAGTCAAAGTGGCATATACTTTGAATGATTCAGACAAATTATATTCTGATGAGGAATTTCCAATAAGAAGTGTTAAAACTGAAATGATCAAACAGGTTTTCAAATTAACAGAAATTAATATTTCTGAAATAAAAGATTTAAATCTTCATGAAAAACCTAAAAAGTACACTTCAAGAGTTCAACAGAGATTGAACAAGAAAAAGGGTTATGGTTCTGGTTATGGTTTTCAAAAGAAATCAAACCATAATGGTAATCTCAAAAAGAAAGGTCTTGGTTTCAATTCTTCAGAAAATTATAAAAATCAGAAAACTTATAAACCAAAAACAAAATTTGTTTCAGGAGGAAGTTCAGAAGATGAACAGAAGAAACCGTTCTGGAAGCAGTCAAATCAAGAGTTTCTTGCTGAAATGAAGAAGAATGTGAGAAGGTTTGCTGAAAGAGTTGACAGAAGAACCTGTTTCAAATGCCAAGAAGTTGGACATATAGCTTGGAATTGCCCCAAGACCAACTACCAAAAACAGGAAGTTTCTTCTAACTCTGTTTTGAGAAAGACTTGTGTTGATAAGAAAGAACAACCTGTGAAAAATGTTAAAAAGTTTGAAAATTCTACTTCTGAGGAAGGAGAAAGTTCAAAAAGGTTTTACAAAAGTGGGTGGTTAAATCTGAGGGTAATTTTGACAATGAATCTGATTCCATAAAATCAGAGGAGTCTTTGGTTGAGAAAAAGATTGTGAATTCCGTTCCAGAGGTGAACGATGAGGATTTTCCTCCATTGTCAAAGGAAAATTTGATGAAGAAAGTGGGAAAAGTAGAGATCTCAAATCAATTCTTCACTGATAAGGGAGAATTTGATGTTGAGAAGGTTTTTAATGGAAATGTTAAACATATTTTTGGAAAGATGGTTGACAGGAAAGTGAAGGATGCTAAAGAATTTTACAAATCAAAATGTTGGTGGGACAGATGTCTGCCACCAAAATCACCCAAGGCTGGTCAGGCTTGGGTGACAGCATTTTCACCATAAATTCCTGACTTGCCGGAGCTCCCAGGTTGGTAAGAGTGGAGCAGGAATCGGCATCTTTCTTAGCAAATGATCCTACAAGTGGTACAGTTGGTAAAGTACAGGTGGTATATTTAAATTGTTATAGTTTGATTTACAAGTGATTATAGTTGGTGAGTGAACCTATAAGTGATTGAAAGAGGTTTTCATTGACAAGTGGTTAATCAAGGTCATTAAGTTGAACTTGATTGGACCATTCTTACAAGTGGTTAACAAATATATGGGGTTCATTACATTGAGAAGAGGAACTTATCCCCTAACCTACAAATGGTTTCTTAAAATCAACAAAACTTATTTTCCGGAAAAACCATTTTGATTAAAACAAACTTAAGTGTTTTGAGATCACAATGGGAAAATAGTTTGTTGTGAGGGGGAGTTCTGATTGTTTATGCCAAGTGGATGGCGAATTGAAGTGATTCGATATCAGTTGTCATGTTTCTTGTACAGTTTGTTTTCAAATTTCCTAAAATGTGTTTGCATTTTAAGGGGAGTAAAAATTTTCAGAAAATCCAAAAACATTAGAAAATTTGAAAAAGTCAAAAACATGATAAAATGAAAAATGAGTTTTGTTGTATAAAAGAGGAAATGATAGTACATCAGTGGATGATCACGGCATGCTAAAGAAATGGAAAGTTAAATAGTGATAAACGGTTTCACTGATGATGTGTGAGTAGGTTTTTGCACATTTAGTAGATTGTGAAGAGATAAAAACCTAAATTCAAACTTGCTTAATTTGTGGGTAACATCTCTCGGATATATGGGTAACCCCCGAAATCTTGTTTGAAAGATTCCTTTTTCTGATATACTAGGTCTTTATACTCAGTGATATCTGGGGTATTATTCCTGGACTTCTGCTGAATGGAAGTTCTGACCTAGTCCTCGAATAATACTTTCCGCAATGCTTGAAACATAGCATCACCCTCAGCATATATGATAAGACAATAAAATTGCTTAGCAATGCTGTTGTAAAAAAGATCCTCTAAAGGGGACACACCCAAAAGTTGAGTCATGATATCTCTGCTGAACGGTAGTTCTGACCTGAGCTCTCATGATTCTTCATAATTTATTAACCCCTACAGATATCATTTGTGTCATAATTACCTGTAAGACTGAATATTGGGATCTGGATACTGGAGTATATTCTGAGGTGGGACACGCGAATAAGTTTAAGTGCTTAAAACATTAATATCGTATCTCGAAACAGTTGAACTTTGTGTGAAAATTTAAGTGGATCAGTATACTGACAATCTAAGTGAATCGTTTAGAACTTAAAATGAAATAAAGCTTAACGGTGTTGGTGATTTGTCTCAAAAACTGATATGATCCTCTTACACAAGCTCACAAAAATATTGTCTGTAAATATTTCTTTATTGCATTTCATTTCTGTTATATAAAAATCCAAAAGATTTTCGGTGTGTTTTAGCATAAATTTTGAAAAAGATCAAAAAGATTTTAGACAACTGATGTTGAAAAGTTGATCTTCAAAATTCCGAGTGCTAAACATGACGAACAGGTTTGGGAAAGTTTGTTTGAAGATGTGTGAAATGAAAATGATATATATTCAAGTGGTTCATCAGAAATTGACATGATAAATCATTTTGATTGATTCTTGAAAATGATGTATTCAGGGTTGTGTCTTCAAGAGATTAGCAAAGTTTCTAAATTTTGTTATATCTTATCTTTTATGAAACTTATGTTTTGGGTAGAGAATATGCAGGTAAGTCAGGTTACGATACCTGAACCTGTAAAAGCCAGACTACGATCCCAGTACAAGTTGAGGGGGAGTCTGTTAGAGAAAGAGAGTCTGAAGATGCAAGAGCTAGGAGCCAGAGATCATGAAAGAGAATTGGAGATAGGATAGAGCCAGATAGAGATCATGAAGGAAGCCCAAAGACTGATAAAGACTGAAGATTGAGAAGACTAGTCACTTAAGACTCGTCAACATCTAAGGGGGAGTCTGTTAGTACATTCATCTGTCGACTTCGTCTTGTATCGAGTCTTGTATTAGAATTGTTAGTTCAGGGCTTAATTGTTAGAGTTTGTTTAAGATAATTTAGTTTGAATGAAGAGGTTTCCCTTTAAAGTGGCGTGTGACAGTTTCAAGCTAAACCTGGTTTCCCTTGAAAGTGACATGACACTTTCAAGCTAAACCTCCTCACCTATAAATACCATTCAAGCTAAACCTATTGTAATTTTTGAGAGAAGTCTTCCGGTTTGCAACGAAGTGTTGCCGAAGTGTTGTCAGGTTGTAAAACGTTATCAAATCAATCATACAACAGTTTTAAGTGGAAATCTCGCTGAATTGACCTCTACACGTCTGTTTCCGCCTTTCGTTTAGAGATAAACTCTTCTGATCGACTCGTACGGGTCCGGAAAACGATCCTACAGTAGTGTATATCCTTATATGCTGCTTTATTAAAGTAATTAAATATTAGAAATGATATGCAAAGTAGGAAAAAAAGAGAGACAACATCAATTTTAAATTACCATTTTGCATATTTTGAATTTCAAAATTACTGATCTTATCAGTAATTACTGACTTGATTTAAAAGCAATTGTCATAATGACTTTTCTAAATTTTATTTTAACTTTAACTAAGAGATAATAACCGTCAATTTGAAATTCACATTTTGCTTAATTCAAATGTCCAAAGCTCAAGAAATTAGCATTAATTACTGATTTGATTTGCAACAAATAGTCATCAAGAAGTTTTTTTATCTGATTTGATTTGCAACAAATAGTCATCAAGAATTTTTTTTATTTTTTAATTTAACTTTAAATTTTATCATGAAAACAGTGTTGGAGGAACTCTTATGTCATTGCAATGTAATGATTAGGTAAAATGGTAATTTGATTGTAATTCTAGTTTTCATTTGATAATTTCAATCTATCACTAACTAACAACATCAATAATAAAAATGTGAGCAGTGACTGTTTTTTAGGGAAACCGCTGATGGTCAATATCAGTGGATGTCAACAATAAAAAAGTGAGCAGTGGCTATTTTTTCCTATCAGTGGATACCCAACAGTTTTTGAAACACTGATGTTTCGTCAGTTAGTGGTCAACACGGAGATTGAAGAAACAGAGGTTGTATTTCAGCAGTGGATAACTTTTAACAATCAAATGTTTGAACTAATTTCAAAAATACTATACCCAAACAATCAAGACGAGGAGCTTAATAATCATCCAAGTGTAATTTGATTTTTATTTATTAGTATAAAGATGAAACAACTGTTCAATTTATAGTACAGATCAAACTACTGAAGTGATGTGATAAATACTGTTTCATATAAACACTGTTGTGATAAACACTGTTACATATAAACACTGATGCCATAAAAATTGTTACATATAAAACACTGAGGTGATGACATCTAACAACCTAACAGACTATAAAACACTGATGAGAAAAACATTGTTACATATAAACACTGTTAACATAAACAAACATAGAATAACTAATGTTGATGCTGAACCACTGTTGTTGGACACTGTTGTTGGACGTCATAAATTTCAGATGTAATTTCAAAGGTAAGTAGTGTATATCCTTATATGCTGCTTTATTAAAGTAATTAAATATTAGAAATGATATGCAAAGTAGGAAAAAAAAAAGAGAGAACGACAATTTTAAATTACTACTTTGCATATTTTGAATTTCAAAATTACTGATATTATCAGTAATTACTGACTTGATTTGAAAGCAATTGTCATAATGACTTTTCTAAATTTTATTTTAACTTTAATTAAGATATAATGACCGTCAATTTGAAATTCAAATTTTGCTTAATTAAATGTCCAAAGCTCAAGAAATTAGCATTAATTACTGATTTGATTTGGAACAAATAGTCATCAAGAATTTTTTTTATTTTTTAATTTAACTTTAAATTTTATCATGAAGATAATGTTGAGGGAACTCTTATGTCATTGGAATGTAAAGATTAGGTAAAATGGTAATTTGATTGTAATTCTACTTTTCATTTGATAATTTCAATCTATCACTAATTAACAACATCAATAATAAAAATGTGAGCAGTGACTATTTTTTAGGGAAACCGCTGATGGTCAATATCAGTGCATGTCAACAATAAAAAAGTGAGCAGTGGCTATTTTTTCCTATCAGTGGATACCCAACAGTTTTCGAAACACTGATATTTGGTCAGTCAGTGGTCAACACGGAGATTGAAGAAACAGAGGTTGTATTTCAGCAGTGGATAACTTTTAACAATCAAATGTTTGAACCAATTTCAAGAATACTATACCCAAACAATCAAGATGAGGAGCTTAATAATCATCCAAGTGTACTTGATTTTTATTTATTAGTATAAAGATGAAACAACTATTCAATTTATAGTACAGATCAAACCACTGAAGTGATGTGATAAATACTGTTACATATAAACACTGTTGTGATAAACACTGTTATATATAAACACTGATGTCATAAAAATTGTTACATATATTACATCCCTGAGGTGATGATATCTAACAACCTAACAGACTATAAAACACTGATGTGAAAAACACTGTTACATATAAACACTGTTAACATAAACAAAGATAGAATAACTAATGTTGATGCTGAACCACTATTGTTGTTGGACAGTGTTTCACCTTTGGTTGATCAGGCCTTTGGTTCATCAGTGCTTGTCTTCAACAAGACTTTGATCTTGATCAGTGGTTTGGTAATTGAACAGTGGATGATGTTCATCAGACTTTGTGTACAACCATCGTTATATCCAACAGTTGTTAGGCAGATCAGTGTTTTGCCATATTAACTTGTTATAACCACTGTCATTGTAGGAAACTTAGCTGGGCAGTGCTTATTGTAGGAAACTTCAGTTCACCTATAACAACTGATGAATTTAGAATGAATAACGCAAACTACTGTTAAGTCAAACAGCTGATGGAAAACTTTTAAGCACTGCTCGAGAAGTAACTATAAACAACAGTCACCTTAAAAAACAATGAAAACTGATTGTAAGACTAAAATTCCTATACTCATCTGGGATTGTCTTCTGCTCCCCATCTTAATTCGTCTCTCCACAACTTCAATTGTAAAGAAAAGGGCAAAAATCAAATACATGACTAAGACAACCTCATTAAAAGTGGGACTGTAAAGGAGTACCATACCAAATAACAAAAAGGGATGAAGCCTAAACTTTTGGGCTGGTATCACCTATCAACAGACCTGGTATCACCTTTCACATTTCCATTTCCTCAACAATCATTCGGCAGAGGTTGCTTCTAATCAACAAACTCTATAAAATAATAATAATAAAAAAATGTGAGCATAACATCTATATATTGTGCTTGGATTGCTAGAATAATAGTATGAAAGTTGAAATAAAAACAGAGGATCAAGAAACATAGGAGCATAAAAAATTACTAACATGGGTGAATAAATCAACAAAAAAGCTTGGGAAAGACATAAACTACAAACATATCAAAATCAGTCTACTCGTAATCACATGATACAACAAAGCAAGCATCTGAATAAACAATAACAAAGGAAAGACAAAATCAAAAGCTACAAACAGAGTTATTCATAAATTTCAGATATATACAATAATAAAAAGATTATTAGAACATACAAGTGTCACCGATTAAGAGGAGCTTGTACAAAAGGGTTCATCGAGTACGATAAGAAACCCTAGGAGATCTGCTTCTTCTTCTGAGGTACAAAAGGGTTCATCGTGTTCAGTATGAGAAAATAGATAAAACGAAATAAAATTTCTGAATGAAAAAATAGATCTTACATGATTATTCTCTTCTTCAACCACTCGACGGTACATGATTTAGGGTTTCAAACGCAGATGTATCCAATAGAAGTAACCTCTGTCGTACGTTGTTGAGGAGATGAAAATGTGAAGAAGGAGAAGGATGAACATCAGAGAGAAAGAGGATCTGAACATCAATCGGAATAGAGCAGAGCAGAGCAGAGGGAGAAGGAAAGTAGGAAGCCCTAAATGAGTAAATGAGGGAGGATATAAATAGAAGAGGGCAGTGGTACTGTTGGGCGGGAAAAGAGGAAAAACGATGCCCTAATTAAGTGACACGTGGCCCAAATCACTTTCATTTATTATATATAATAGATATAGATATAGATGACAAAAAAATAAGAACCAAACTTTTTACATAGTTGTTACTTAAATGAACTTAAAAGGAAAAAAAAACAAGTAAAAAACCTAAAAGAATGGTCAAATATATAAGAAACTTTGCTTGCTATCTTCTTGTGAAAGGTAAAGCCATAAAAAGAAATCATTATTTTAATTTAATATTTTGATAGTGAGGCTATTTAATAGACCTGAGAGAGGCTAAGGCTATTGGAGTAATAACTGCATTTGCTTTTAAACAGAAGCACAAGTAGGGGTGTTCATGAGCCGATCCGATTCGATAGAGAGTCTGCTCATGCTCGGATTGAATTACAACCGATCCGATTCGATCGGATCGAATTTGCAAAACCGAGCACAAAAGTGATGCTCATGCTCGGATTGAATTTGAATCGATCGGATCGTTTTCGCTCGGTTTTTATCAAATCCTAACTAAAATCGAGTGGATCATTTTCGCTCGGTTTCGCTCGATTGAATTATAAGGCTGCGTTCAACAAAAACAAATCCTAACTTAATTAAAACACGTCCATACTTTACTAACAAAAGCAATACATAACTAAAATCATGATTCTAAAAATGTTCTTAACAATATCAAGAAGCACAAAATAAAGTGCGAAATACAAATTGTCATTTAGTTCAAAAGCATAAACTTCTTCTTTAAGCTTGATCATCTCCATCCACAAAATTCAATTTCAAATCAACATATAACCTATAAACACAAACATTAAACAAAACCATTAAGTTCTACACATTACATAACAACTCTTATGGTTTGTTAATTATAAAAACACCTTTCATTTATTATTAGACCCGTTTGGCAGACTGGCAGCGACGAGGGCTTGATCTTCGAATTTATGGTTAGATTTTGGTGTGCGGCGATAAGATATGCAGAACTTCGAAGTTCGAACAATCAGTTTATGAGTATTTTTTTAGGAATTAGGGATTTAGGGTTAGATTTTGATATTAACTATTAAGTTGGGCTAGTATGTATTTTGGACTTTTAATCTTTAAAATCTATAATATATATATATATATATGTATGTATATATATATATATATAGGGTAGGGTTCCAGCGTGAACAACCTCCCAAGAGTGAACTGCGTGAACAAATCTGCTCCCTTGATTTCCTTTTTAGTTATTAAGGGTAGGATTGTAATTATATAAAAATTAGATTTAAATCATTATTTTAATAATTGAATTAAGTTACATCTTTCCTATTTTAAATTCATTATCCACAATAGTTTTTATTTTTTAAGAAGATAATTATCAAAACAAAAAACAAATCACCAGATTCAATTTCAATTTTTAAGATCAACATTAACTTTTAGATTTCATCACCAGAATTCAAATTTTGATCTATAAGAGCCACGTAACCTTCATATTTCAACAGGATACACATGTGTACTTGGATATGAATAGAATAGTACGCATGTGTACTCAGCATCGTACATATGTGTAATTAGCTACATAATACATACATAGAAACAAAATACCTATAAAACTATTTTATATTTAACAAATTACAAGTTTCATAATGTTTTTCAAACCAAGCAAAAAAACATACAATTACAAGTTTCTGTTTCGTAAAAACAATAAAACCAGCATAATCGGAAAAACAAAAAACATAGTCTTTTACAACTATTCGCCACGTTGTATGCTGAATCATCCTTATCGGCCAAGCAAACAAACATACCATTACAAGTTCCAGCATACTTCTTCCTTAACCGAGCCACAATATAAATTAACCGGGTCACGTCAGCCAAGCTCATACGTGAATCATCCTTATCGACCTTCCATCTCCACTTTTCTCGTTAACGATATCTCCTATAATAGCCTAAAAAAACTCAGCAACTAATACTTTGCATAATTCACAAGTGTACATCATCAACTTTAAACATTCAATACACAAAAAATTCTGAGATATCACAAAAACATACGCCATACACATGTGTACATCGCATTAAAAACAGAGTAAAATCGGAATACACATGTGTACACCAGCCTCAAAACAGAGCATAATAAACAAAAAACACATTGTACATATGCGTACAACCCAGTGTACAATGTTCATCACATTTTCCCAAAAAAAAACAATACCAATAATCGGAATACACATGTGTACACCCGCCTCAAACAGAGCATAATAAAACATAAAACACACCTATACATATGTGTACAACCTAGTGTAAAATCTTCATCACATTTTCCCCAAAAAACAATACCAATAATCAGAATACACATGTGTACAATGGTATAAAAAAGAAACTAAACCCTAACCCACTATTAATAACGACGGCGATTACCAATTCAACATCAAAACAATCCAAACAAGTTTTCCAAAAAATTGAATCAAAATAATATCATTCGTATATCTAACAGTTAGTTTAAAGTAACAAAATTCGTATATTAAAAAAAGGGCCAAATAAATTGAGCAAATAGCAAAAAGCTTAAGTGAGTTTACTGAACTTTTTAAAAATTGCCCAAAGTAATGAGTTTTTAGAGGTCTAAGGACTTTTAAAGTTTATTTAGAAATGAAGTCGTTTATTGCAATATACCCCAATAAGAAAGCATAATAAAAATCCATAAATGGATTGTACAGAATCAAGAATATACATACCTACCTTTAAATGGTATAGATCTGACAGCAGAGTAAGGTTATTCGAGGATCAGGGGCATTTGTGAGTGGGAGTTTTGTTTTTTCCATTCATCTATTTTTTTCGTCCCCTGTTTTTTTTCTTCCCCTGTTTTTCCGTTTATCTTCCTCGAAGCCCTAAATCGATCGATCTCTGTCCCCTGTTTTTTCCGTTCCCTTCCTCGATGCCGGTGATGAAGATTGTCCACTGATTTTCGTTCACCTTCCACGATGCCGGCGATGAAAATCAGCTGGTTTTTCCGGCGGTTTGAATGATCCGACGTCGTTCTTCGTGTTTTATTTGCCGTCGCCAATGAAGGTTAGAGAGAAAGAGGATCTGAGTTCTTGTTTTAAAAGGGAAATCAAAAGATTGATAAAACAAACCTATAGATAATTATGTGATTTAATTAAATCGGAAAATATGGAAACAATCTAGTTTCTTGATTTTGAAATAACCAATTAATATAATTACACTTTTACCCTTTTGATTTTAATAAAACAATAAAAACTAACCTAATAATTACAATCATGCCACCCATTCAAAATATCAAGATCATAATAATCAATGGTCCAGATCAGTTCGCGCAGTTCACTCTTAGGATTTTGTTCACGTTTGAACCTAATCCTATATATGTATGTATATATATATATATATATATATATATATATATATATATATATATATATATAGGGGATGGTTTAAATGAGAACGCTAAATATCGCGAGAACCGTGAGAACAAATGAAAAAACCACAAGAACTTTGTCAAAAACAATTCAAATTCAAAATTTCTTTTTACACTTATCATTATTATTCAAATACAATGTGATAAATTTCATTTATACGTTTAAATTTACATGAATTCGTAAATAAAGAAAATTTACACATGTGTAAGTTTGCCATTTACACATGTGTAAATTTGTTATATTTACACATGTGTAAAAATTCTAATAAAAATGATTTTGAGAGGAGAAATGAATTATTTGATATTGTAAATTCTTTTTTTGATGTTGTATTTTAATTACAATGAGGTTTGTATTAAAAAAATTGGTTTTGATTGGTTTTTTTATTCGTTCTCACGGTTCTCGCAATATTTAGCGTTCTCAAGATAACCCTCCCCTATATATATATATATATATATATATATATATATAGGGTTAGGATTAGAGAACACGCTCAAAAGTGTGAGAACTGAGAGAACGCTTATGCATCATCCGATCAAAACAATCTATGGACTAGATTGGCGCGGTGACATTTTAGTAAATAACACCAATTTTATTACGTGGACGCGCGTCATTAAGGGTAAAAAAGTAAAAAAAACTATTCCTAACATAAAACGCCATTGAAAATAAAACGCCAAAAAAATACAAAACGCCAAATTTATCACTGGGTGTTTTTTTCTGTATTTTTATTTAAACTCTCTGGTTACAAAAACGCCATAACATAGGAAACGCCATTATATATAACGCCAAACTTTACATCCGAATAAATGTTATTTACATTTTGTGTTATAAAAATAACATCCCGCCTAACCAACGCGCCAAAAAAATCTATAAATAGAAACGCCTCACCATCTTCCCTTTATCACACCAAAAAACACAAAAAAAAAAAAACACAGTGGTTGCTAAAAAAATTTACAACTCAATGTAAAACGCCAAAAAATACAACGATAGCAAAAACATCTTTTTCTTTTATCCTCAGTAAAGTTCTGCATAAAGCTTTATTTAATGATTTTTTACGCGAGTGAAGAAAAGGATTTTGCTGCATGAGATGGGCAAAATTGAAAAAAGAGGGACTGATGACACCCATATGTCATACTGTCATCTTTGTTCCTGAAGAAGGTTTGGATGATAAGAAAAGACCTATACCAGTGGCAGATAGCATCCACCCACAGGGGGTCGCTCTATGGCTCAAACATCAACAAAGACAATTCAACACATGAACAAAGAAAATAAACAAAGCCAAACCCAAAACGCCGTTTATTTGTCACATTTCTTGTAGTTTCAAAAGAAAAAAGAGACTGATGACATTGAAAATTTAATAATAATAAATTGCTTCTACTTTGTTTTTTTTTTACTTTTTTTTTAATTTTCTTTGTCTATTGTTTGTTTTGTAATGTCAGTTAATAAACAACAAAATAATATTAATGCTATAACGAAAAATATAATAAAACGCCAAAATTAGCAAATACGTGTAAAATGTCATAATGCCATACAAAAGCCCCCAAATAAACTACCAAACTATAATAAAATTAATTTGAACAACTAATATTATAAAAAAAGAGTGAAAAAATGTGCAAAAGAATATAAAACAAAAGAAGTCCAATAGTTATCTAACCGCCATTGGAAAACAAAACGCCATAATTACAGCCGTCAAAAGATTTGACGTGTTACACCATTAAAACAATTGAGTCTTAAAACAAAACACGGTAAACTGCAAAAAACAGTAAAATGAAACGACGGAAAACATAATTACTAACATTTATTATATTAAATTTATTTATCTTTTTCAAAACGCCATAATTACCTGACATACGAGGGAAAAAAAGTCATTATAAAAGAAGATCATCAGAACCCAAGTTCAAAACACGCCAAAAAAACTAAAACGCCACATATTCTCCAAAACGCCAAAAAATTTAAAAAATGGCTAAGGTTATTGCATGGAGGTTTGTAAGGAAAGAAAAAAGATTCATCATAAAGTTCGTCGACAGGAGAAGGGTTAAGGTAAGAACAATAAAAGCCATGGTGGGAATGAATGAAAATATTCAAAAGGATATCCTGGCCCTTGGGGTTCCAAGAGACAACGATTGTGAAAGAACAAGAACTGTAATAAGAAGACTGGAGAGAAAGTTTCTAGCAGAAGATAATGAAGATGATGATGATAATATTGAAGATACACAAATACCAAAACTTAGGAGTTGGTTATTGCATGAGGAAGAAGGAACACTTGAAGTAACTTATGAAAACGGGGTGCAATATTCAAGAACAATGGAAGAAATGTTGAAGACAGGGTTGCTATCTATCATTGAACAACTCTGTGATTTAACACCTTCAAACGATCCAAAATCCAATGATGCAGTAATATTCTTGAATAGGCTGCAGCAAAGAAGAGACGAGCTAATGGCGTTATACGCAAAAATGAAATTTGATGATGAAGAATCTGAAGAAAGTGAAGAACAAAGCGATGGGTACATCTCCGATGTAATCCCACCTACAGAAGACTATTAGATTATTTTGATTTTCTACTTGTTGTAATTTTTTGAAATATTAATCTATGGCAATGAATTATCAACAAAAAGATACAAACGCCAAAAAAACATGGAAAAAAGCCATAACGGCAAAAATATTAACTACATGACACAAAAAGAATTACCTCAAAGAGAAGAAATCTGAGAAAAAAACAATAAACGCCAAATAATTAATAAATCTACAAAACGCCAAAATTATCTTGCACGCAAAAAATAAAGAAGCTTCTTAAACGCGAAAACCGTGAAAGGAGAAGAATACTAAAGAGACAAAAAAACCCTTCGGTCCCTGATCAAGCCCCACGCCACGTGTTCGGCCAGGATGCGTTCTCACCGTTCTCACACTTTTTGCCGTTTTCTCCTGATCCCGTTTCTCTATATATATGTATATGTATATATATATATATATGTGTGTATATATATATATATAGATATATATAGGGGAGCGCTAAAATGAAAACCACATCCAGTTGTAAGAATCGCGAGAACCAGTTCCTAACCACTAGATCAACAAGATGGATGGATGAGATTAAAAGTAACTAAAATTAATATTAAATACATTTTGTCTTATTTTGTCTTTAATATTTTAATCCAAAATGGTAGTTTAGTAAAATTACTCTTTTTTGTCTTTATTATTTTTTATTACTTTTTTGTTTTATTATATTACTTTTTATTTTTTTTAAAGAATTTTTTTATTAAAAGCATTTTTAAATTCAAATTTTTTTAACAAGACAATTTTTTTTGCCCGTCAGTATTTGCACGCCGTTTTTACGCCCGGCTTTTTCACGCATCGTTTTTTCACGCCGTTTTCTACGCTCGGCTTTTTCAAGCGTCGTTTTTTTAACGCGGCGTTTTTTACGTCCCGTTTTAATGCGGCGTTTTTTACGTACCGTTTTTTTCGCGACGTTTTTATGCGCCGCATTCACGCCCCTTGTTGCACGTTTTATCACACGGTTTTTTACGTTTTACAACTTACGGAGAAAAAGTTTTACGTTTTACGTTAAAAAGTTTACGTTTTACGTTAAACTTTTTAAACTTTTTACGTTTTACGTTAAACTTTTTACGTTTTAAGTTAAAATTTTTACTTTTTACGTTTTAAGTTTTACGTTTTTATGTTTTACGTTTTACGTTTTTACGTTTTACGTTTTTACGTTTTACGTTTTACCTTTTACGTTTTACGTTACAAAGTTTACGTTTTACGTTAAAAAGTTTACATTTTACGTTTTACGTTAAACTTTTTACTTTTTACATTGTATGTTTTACATTTTACGTTTTAAGTTTTAAGTTTTACGTTTTAAGTTTTACGTTTTACGTTTTACGTGTTACGTTTTACGTTAAAAAGTTTGCGTTTTACGTTACAAAGTTTACGTTTTACGTTTTACTTTAAAAAGTTTACATTTTACGTTAAACATTTTACCTTTTACGTTAAACTTTTTACGTTTTACGTTTTAAGTTTTACGATTTATGTTTTACGTTTTTACGTTTTACGTTTTACCTTTTACGTTTTACGTGTTACGTTTTACGTTAAAAAGTTTGCGTTTTACGTTACAAAGTTTACGTTTTACCTTTTACGTTAAAAAGTTTACGTTTTACGTTAAAAAAGTTTACGTTTTACATTTTACGTTTTACGTTAAAAAATTTACGTTTTACGTTTTAGGTTTTACGTTAAAAAGTTTACGTTCTACGTTAAAAAATTTATGTTTTACGTTAAAAAGTTTATGGTTTTAACCTTTTTTTTACAAAAACTTTTTTACACAAAACGAACGCACCCAGAAATCGCAACTCGGTAGGTGTCTCAGATAGATTGCTATCATCATCGACTTGGGAAAAAATATAAAAACCAAACAAACAAAAATCAAAACAATGAGTGGATTATTCAAAAAAACGGGGTTTGGCTCAGTTTCATCAGCCTGAACCCTTTTCACACATCCCTGCAGATCGTAACGAGATAAATTTGAAAAACATTCTTGAGGAACTAAATATCCAATCATTCCAATGCAGGAAGAAGAAAAAAAAAAGCATACAGAAACGTGACAACTATAGTCCAATCACTCCAATGCAGATATTTAATCCAAAACAAACCGAAAATCTACCGAAACTGATCCGATTTAAGAATCTTGCTTACAGGAATGTTCAAAAATCGATCTGAAAGAAACCGAAAATCTAACGAAACTGATCCGATCTCACCGAAACTTGTCGAAAATCAACTGGAAATAGTCTGAAATTCGACCAAAACAATCCAAGTTCATTCAATGGTCAGATTCAGATCTGAACATATGAAGAAACAACTCAAATTTTGACACTCGATTCACTGTTTTCATCATTTACAAGTTCAATTTTGATGTATACTTTTCTATTTTTTTTAAAAATTCCGATGTATTATTGTTTTGGGATATGATATAGAATATAAAAAAATGACTTTTTCAGCAAGTTTTCAGAATATTATAAGCAGATGCATTTTCAGATTTGTTCAAACAGATCGAACTTCAATGAAATCATATTCGAAAACTTATAAACTGTTTGAAATGAACAATAGTTACACCGAAAATCATCGAAATCTGTCCCAAAAGTTGTTGACTTTGAACCGCAAATTTCAAATTGTTGAAATGAACAAACTTCAATCCAAAACAGTGGATTCTAAAACCCTAATTTACAAATTTCAAGTTAATTTTGAAACCCTTAATTCTATCAACCAAACCCTAAACTTCAAATTACAAAATTGAAACTACAACATCTAAAAAAACAGTAATAACTACACAAAACTTACTTCAGCAGCAAGACATTCAAGCACAGCAACGAGATAAACCGGAGCACCGGTTCTGACACGTTTGGCATAACGACCGTAGAAGCTCAGTTCGTCCCTGATCTCTCTTCAGCTTCTTTCTCCGCCACTAATAACCATGCCGCAACCACTAGGGGGTGTGGGTAACGGGTAAAAAGTGACGCCAGAGCGCCGGTATTCACCGGTAAACGGCTCTGATGGAGAAGGAGGGGGTCGCCGGAGAAACGAGGGGCCACCGCAAAAGGAGGGGGTGGTCGGAGTAGGAAGGGGATCGCCGGAGTAGGAATTGTTCGCCGGAAAAGGAGGGGCGCCCTATACTCTGATGAAGATGATGAAGAATTTCTTCATCAGGGATGGGTTTTAGAGAGAGACAAAGATCTGACTTTTTAAAAGGTAGGGAGAGAGAAATATCTAACATTTTAAATGTGGAGAGAGGTGAGGATTTGACATTTGGGGTAAATGACCAAACTACCCTTTAGGGTGGCAGAATCTAATTGGTTGAGAGTGGTTCTCACGGTTCTTAGAACTGAGGATGGTTTTCATTTTAGCGGCTCCCTATATATATATATTATTAATTAAAATAATTCGATCGAAACTGAGCGAGCGGACCTTTGCTCATGCTTGGATTGAATTTGAATCGAACCGATCCGAGCGGCTCATTTACAAACTGATCGGAAATTGAACGAGCATTTTTTGAGCATTTTTCGAGCGATCGTCGAGCAGTTTGGACAGCCCTAAGCACAAGACCCAACAATTTATATTACTTTAATAACATTATAGTCATCTTCTTCCTTCATAACCGGAACTGATCTGCAGCTTACTGAAGAAATTTTTTTATTACGATTCTTTCACTCATATTTATTAAGGGCTATCCTATTGTATACTTAGGGATATCGCATATATAAAACGGAGAAAAAAAGAAGAAAAATTACACTTAGCCTAGAGACTCGAGGGGTATCCCGGGTAACCCCTGACTAAAGCGTAGATCCGCTCCTGCTCTGTGATTCAAGATCCAGTCAACATCAGTTAAAAAATCGTAAATGTGAATCAAAATAAGAATATATTGGTAAAACTGCCTTAATAGCTTCTCATCAGCTTTTCTCATCTGCCTTATTATGCATTTCATCAAGCCTCATATCAATCAACACTTCAAACTCAAGAAATAATATTACACATGATTCCAAAACACAGATCCTCATGTGTGTCTAAAGAACAACAGATTAATGAACGTTCAACCATTTTTATGAACTTTTTTCTTTTATTACTTAAATCAAATTAAACCAAACAACAATTACTATATTTTTAAAACCATGGTTTTCTAACCAAAATTCCTTTCTTATTTTACTTATGGGTTTTATTTCATATAACTTTATTTTGGGGTTTTCTGTACCATAACCGACCTCACTCCAAAACAATGATCACACTCTCACGAAGGAAGCTTGCGATCTAAGCAATTATTAAAATTCCAAAATGCAATACATTCTCAAGTGAAATGAAACCTATAATTTCAGTTGGTCTACCAATTATATATATAATAATAAGCGAGCTTTTACTGATTTGATTTCAAATAGCTCACGAAAGTCTCGTTTTCTGCCTCACAAAAATGGTATCAAAAGCCCGGCACAAAGTTTTCTAAAGCTCAACACAAGTTTAAAAAAAGAAAAGTTTTATGCTAAATTTTACTCTAAGAGTAAAGAAGATCATGCAGAGCATCTGCATACACTTCTGACATTATTGAGAAAAGAAAAACTTTATGCTAAATTTTCAAAATGTGAATTCTGGTTACAAGAAGTGCAATTCCTTGGACATCTGGTTAATAATGAAGGAATTCATGTGGATCCCACAAAGATGGAGGCGATTACTAAATGGAAAGTCTCTGAGTCGACAACGGAAGTAAGAAGTTTTCTTGGACTGACAGGATATTATAGAGGTTTTATTCAAGATTTCTCTAGGATAGCCATTCCATTAACCAAACTGACTTACAAATCAATTAAGTTTGAATGGGGACCAAAACAGGTGGAAGCATTTAGGATTCTAAAGCAAAGGTTAACCAATGCACCAATAGTCGCGTTGCCTGAAGGAACGGAAGACTTTGTAGTCTATTGTGACGCGTCTAAGTTAGGATATGGATGTGTGCTGATGCAACGTCAAAACGTTATAGCTTATGCTTCTAGACAGCTTAAGAAACATGAAGAGAATTATACAACCCATGATCTAGAGTTAGGAGCCATAATTTTTACCCTTAAGATTTGGAGACACTATCTTTATGGTAGTAAGTTTGTTGTATTCACAGATCATAAGAGATTAAGATATGTTTTTTTGGAAAAATGAATTAAATATGAGGCAAAGACGATGGATGGAGATTCTTAGTGATTATGACTGTGATATCCAGTATCATGCAGGAAAAGCTAATGTAATAGTTGATGCTTTAAGTCGAAAGTATCATGAAAAGCGGGAACGAGTATGCTCTCTCAGATTAAATTTGCGGATAGATTTAAATGAGCAAATTAGAGAGGTACAAGAAACAACAATCAAATACGATGCTGAAGGTTTAAAAGGAATGATTAAGGGATTAGAAAAAAGAACATATGGAATTTGGAGATTCCATAAGAAAATGATCTGGATACCTATTCAAGGAAACCAACGAAACCAAATTTTAGAAGAAACCCATAAGTCTAAATATACGATACATCCCGGTAGTGATAAGATGTATCAAGACTTAAGAAAGAATTTCTGGTGGATAGGAATGAAAAAGGATATAGCAAACTACGTTGTTAAATGTCTAACATGTTCACAGGTTAAAGCTGAACATAAAAAACCTTCAGGATTATTGCAGCAATTAGAGATGCCAATCTCGAAATGGGAATTAATGGGCTTTGTTACCAAATTACCTAAGACACGAAAAGGTAATGATACAATCTGGGTGATTATAGACATATTGACCAAATCTGCTCATTTCTTATCTATGAAGGAAACTTTCAGAATGGAACAATTAGCCAAGTTATACGTAAATGAAATAGTTTCATTCCATGGAATTCCTTTATCTATTGTATCTGATAGAGATAGCCGTTTTACATCTCATTTTTGGACAAGTTTCCAAAAAGCAATCAGAACCAGGTTGAATCTAAGCACAGCTTATCATCCTCAAACGGACGGACAAAGCGAAAAGACAATTCAGACTATGGAAGATATGCTTAGAGCCGGTGTAATTGACTTTGGAGGAAATTGGGACGACCATTTACCAATAATAGAATTTTCCTACAACAACAGCTATCATACCAGCATCAATGCTGCACCGTTTGAAGCCCTCTATGGATGTAAATGCCGAACTCCAGTCTGTTGGGAAAATATTGGGGAAAAGTAACTATCTGGACCAGAGATAGTACAAGAAACAACGGACAAAATTATTCAAGTCAAGGAAAAACTAAAAGCAGCACGAGATCGTCAAAAGAGTTATGCAGATAACAGACGAAAGCCATTGGAATTTCAAGGTGGAGATAAGGTATTGTTAAAATTTTCTCCATGGAAAGGAGTGGTCAGATTCGATAAAAGAGGAAACTAAGCCCAATGTATGTTGGACCTTTTGAGATTATAAAAAGAATAGGACCAGTAGCTTATCAGCTACAACTGCCAGAGGAAATGGCAGGAATACATGATGTATTTCATGTATGTAATCTAAAAAAGTGCTTAGCAGACGAATCATTAGTGGTACCTCTTCAGGACATAGAGGTGAATGAGAAACTTAAATTTGTAAAGAAACCACTTCAGATTGAAAATAGAAAGATCAAGAATCTCAAGCACAAGAGACTAGTTCTGGTTAAAGTGAAATAGGATTCAAAGAGAGTACCATAATACACATGGGAGCTCGAGTCAGAAATGTAACGAAAATATCCACACCTGTTCCAATAGATCTCGAGGACGAGATTTAAAACAAGGTGGGGAGGATATAACAACTCTCGAAAACATCCCTAAATGCTCTAATTATACCCCGAATACACGTAAACGGACTTGAGTAACCCTAATTTCATCAAAAATCAAATAAAATAAACAATTTAAGACACTCGCGGGCCGCGACTGAGTCAGGATGGTGGTTCGCGAGGCACGACCCCCTTGCTTGCCGGACACACCATTTCGCCACGTGTCCACATGCGTGTTAGATCTAGGGTTTAACCTGGCAACCCTAAGCCCTAGCTATGGTCTCTCGCAGGGCGCGAAGGGCAGACCCCAGTGGGTCGCGGGGCGCGAGCGAACCCACGATCAGCCTATAAAAGGAGGCCTCCAGCCTCAGTCCATTTCGTTCATCAAATTCTTTCTCTCTCAACTTCTAATAGGCGAAAATTATCAGGAATTATACCGATAAAACACAAAGCTCTGCCTCGTTGTAAGTATTTTAACCCCCGATCACTAATTCGTTACCCTACCCGATTGATCTAGGGCTCCGTAATGCATGTCGAGGCTCTGCCTGACTAAGTTCGTTGGAGTTCTGTCTCGTGTTGTATGGCTAATGTGATTTGGGTTATCTTACTAACACGTGTGCATTGTTTGTTTTTAATAGAAAATAATCAGGAAAAGCAACAGGAAGATATAGAATTACGTAAGTCTACAAAGTGAGTCATTCTCTTTTTCTACCAAATTGTTTTACAAAACATCAAATGTTTTCAATTATACTTAACAGTGATTGAGTCTTTGTATTCTACAATTGCTGCCGGTATGTGAGGTTTTGTATACACTACTAGTAAAGCGTTACTATTGAACAACGAGTTAGCCAATAGTAATATGACCACGGTCATGGAACTGCCAACATGACAAATACTGAATGAGTATATTGGTAGATATAAACATTGTAATCACTCTCAATACTGTTAAATTATAAAAGCTGTTTTGATTAAACTGGGATGCACTTGCTAGTATTTCTTGCTAATAAAATCTTTTTAAACGCGTTTCACATAACTTAATGTGAAGCTAATAGAAGCCAGCCGTGGAGCACTGAAGGCTTAAAGAAGTGGCTATAAAAGTTACCTAAATAAAAGTTTATGTTTTCAGCAACTAGGGTTTATCCCTATAAATGTATTATTAATGAAACATGGGTTTTTATCCCATTTGTCTATTATGAAAATTTGGTGTTTTGAACTCTGAAAATTATTTCCTAACTACAGTCCTGATGTCTCATTTCTGCTGCCAAATTAATAAACACTAATACCACTTGACTGGCTCGCGGCGCCCGCTCCCGGGTAGGGGTCGGGGGCTACGACAGAACCACACACGAAAGTTGCGTCATGTTAACTCGCAAAGTTTAGAACGAAACGTAAAAACGTTACACCATACACACACGTTGCAATGTGTTAACCCACAACATTTAGAACGAAGCATAAATAGAAAAAATTGCGAAAAATGAAAACTATAAAGGACTAAAGTTGAAAGTAAAAAAAGTTGTGAGGATAGATAGTAAAAGATAAAAAGTTTTGGGTTAAAAGTAAAAAAAACAAATAGTTTTGGGTTAAAAGTAATTTAGCAAATACTTTTGGGTGAAAAGTAAAAAAATCAATTTTTTTTTTGAAAATCTCCTAAAGCATTGGGTACAAGACATATATGCATAAAAAAAGGTTGCTTATTTATAGTGTTTTAATTTATCTTTGTGTTAATTTCTTAAACTTTATTTTTTAAAGATTATATGGATTTTGTCTTTGTTTTCTTTTTTTCATTAATATTTAAATTACAAACTGTTAAATAATTAAATGAGTATTTAAATTAAATTGATAAATAATTAAATAAGTATTTAAATTAAATTTATATAATCCTTAACTTATATTTTAATTGATGATGAATAATAATTAAGTTATTTCTAATTATTATAGAGGATATTTATATAGCATTTTCAGTTTACATTTGATAAACTAATTGGACATATTTGATTTGCTTTAGTTATTAACAATAATAAATATATAATTTGAAGAATAATTACTGAAATCCCTTGTGCGGTTTGGTGGGAATTCAATTTCGATCGATATGGGTTTGGTTCATTACTATAATAACACTCTGTATAACTACGAAAATAAAAATTTTGTGGTCATTTAAAAAAAAAAAATTAAACTTTAGTATTCTTGTCACAAAAACACAAAAGAAAAGAAAACATTATATTAAAGTGAAAACCGTTAATGAAATCTATACTCAAGCTGATGTTTAACATTTACAAGTATTAGCATATTATTCATGTTAGAGTTTCATTTCAAATTATTTATAATTCAAGGTGTTTAAATTGTATGGTTTAACTTATGTTTTTTTAATGATAATTAGCAATAATTATCCGTTATATATTGGCTTTTTAATATGTGTAAATTTATTTTCAAAATTATTATATTTTTCTTTAAATTTCAAAGAAAAAACTGACATTTTCTTGATTATGGGTGATTTAATTTAAGTAACTTTTGTATGAGATTTATCATCTTTAACTTATGTAAGATATTTTATTTATTCAACTCATGTAATACATGGGTCTATAACCTAGTATAAATAATAGAAAAAAATGCCTGGATAGTCCCTGTGGTTTGCCCATTTTTCATCTTTAGTCTCTAACTTTCTAAAATTATAGCTATAGTCCCCAACTGTTGCAATTTGGTTCCCGAATAGTCCCTGGTGCGGATGGAGGTTAGTTTTTGATGTTAAGTGGATGTGAAATTACAAAATTACCCTTACTATTAAAAATCACAATAAAATATTAAAAACATCTAATTTATTATTTTAAAGAAAAATAGGCCCCACCTTTTTCCTATCCCTACCCCACCCACACCCTCACCCCTTATCCCTTTCTCTCTTCGTCTTTCTTTGTCTACAACAATCAAACCATTTTCCTCTTTCTTTATCTCCCCACCACCATCGCATCTCTATTCGCTGTTGTGAAGAACTAAAACGACAAGTTGAAGACGCCATTCAAGAGATTGTAACTTCCACTCCCGGTCAAATAGTGAAAAGTCATACACCCTCCTACTTCATTTGTCTCTGTGATGTCCAAGACGGGTACCAGTTGGAACAATGTAACCACGAGTTTTGCAGGTCGTGTTTGGTAGAACAATGTGAGTCTGCAATCAGGAACCTACTTTTCTTTAAAATAATAAATTAAATTTTTTTAATATTTTATTGTGATTTTTAATAGTAAGGGTAATTTTGTAATTTCACATTCACTTAACATAAAAAACTAACCTCGATCCACACCAGGGACTATCCAGGAAATGAAATTGCAAAAATTGAGGACTATAGTTGTGATTTTAAAAAGTTAGGGATTAAAGGTGAAAAATGGTCGAACCACAGGGACTATCCAAGCATTGAACTCATATTTTAATTTCTATACCCGTTGGATGCCGGAAAAAGATCAACGGAGTGATATCAACGACGGTCCGGCCATGAGAAGCGGTGCGCTTTACGGTGGTGGTTCTGCCTAGAAAGAGAGAGAAAGAGAGAGAGAGAGGAGGGGTTATATATATATATATATATATAGGATTAGGTTCAAGAGTGAACACTAGTGTAGCTTGCGAACTAAGTGAACTAATCCTTATTTTTTGTACGACTTCTTATTTTTTGAATCTTTGTATTTGATTCTAAACTTATTATTAATATTATTGATAATAATTTTAGTTATATATATCAATAATATATATTATATATATATATATATATATATATATATATATATATATCAATAATATATTTAGTCTAACATATTAATATTATTATGAATTTCGAAACTTGTTTAGCTAGGATTTAAGATTCTATTGAAGTTTTAGTTTAACAATAGGTTATTGAATTAATAATAAGAATTTGTATTAGATTAGATTAAATATTATTATTATTTGTATTATTAATAATTTTAATCAATTAAAATTAAATGAGAGAATGACAAGTGTCCCAAACAGGTTTTAATTATATATCAATAATATTATATATATATATATATCAATAATATATTTAGTCTAACATATTAATATTATTATGAATTTCGAAACTTGTTTGGCTAGGATTTAAGATTCTATTGAAGTTTTAGTTTAACAATAGGTTATTGAATTAATAATAAGAATTTGTATTAGATTAGATTAAATATTATTATTATTTGTATTAGATTAGATTAAATATTATTATTATTATTATTATTAGTATTATTAATAATTTTAATCAATTAAATGAGAGAATGACAAATGTACCAAAACAGGTTTCTTTTATTATATAGTATAGATTGGATAAATGGATCGATCCATTGGTTTAATTAATGGACTAGTATATATATTTTATGATCCAATAAATGATTTAAATGGATCAGATTAGATTGGATATGGATCAATATCCGATCCATTGCCTGGCCTAATTTGCAGCAACAAGCGCCTCAAATCTCCCTAAAAAGTTGGAAGAAATCACAAGAAAAATGCATAAGTTTGACTTTTTCAAAGTCAAACAATTACACTTAGTTATAGAATGGTGATCTTGGAACCTAATGGTACATCTATCTGGCTTCAAATGAGGTCTTAGACCGTTTGATGTAATTTGATATACGACAATAAAACATTCGATCAAGGGTCTGATCAGATTTAAAACACAGATTTGACCTTCTTAGAAAAGTCAATATGTAGTAATAAGCTTCAAACCATGGGGCTTTGATTTCAAACCTCAGACATACAATGCATCTTATGACTATATCTTGAAAACTGGGTTTAACATGATCTTAGAAACAGGAGCTTATTCATGTATTCAAGAAAATTATTTTAGTTAGTGATTTGTGAGGGACTAAACTGATCACTAACATCAAGATGCAAACTAAATAATAACAAAATATTGGTGACTTTGAACCACCATTATCCAAAATCCATCAATCGATCAACTTATAAATTAAATACAGATAAACCATCACTACATGATAAAAAACTAACCTCAAAATAGTTGTTCAATTAAAAAGCCTTAGGTTTGTTTGATTGTATGTTGAGGTTAAATAGGATGATGAATTTTGATCACACCATCATTGCTTCTTTCTTTCTTATCACTCACCAGGAAATCATGCCAACAAACTTCCGACGTGTCTTCTTTTTGACCATAATATACTACGTCCAAGATATATTAAAAAAAAATATCTATCTTTCCAGAAATATCTATAATTTAATTTAATAGGTATGTTTAATTTTACATAACAAAATACATGAAAATATTACTAGTATCTAATTTATGTATTATTGTAAACTAGTTAATTGTTTTGCGCGTTGTCGCGGTGTTTGGTAAAAATTTTACGTCAAAACATAGAGCAACTGAAAACGTAAGTAAAATGAAGCACGTATTACATTTAACTCGACTCATATCCGGAAAAAATTACGTAGCAATGTATTAACTTGAATTTATTCACACGTACATAAAAATAAACAGTTTATACTCAATTACAAAGTTTTTAGAAAGTTAAGGGTTGTAAATGTCAATGCTGAAATTAAAGAGTTAAGACTGTAAAAGCATATAAAGACAAAAAAGACAAAGAAAAAAAAACACCCTTAAATCACTATTCACAACAGTTGTTAATTGTATTTTATTAAATAAATGAGGATGAATATTCAAGACAAGATTTTCATACGAGATCTACGCGAGAAGGACAAGAGGACACGTGTAATTCGCAAGAAGGGTATTTGGTCATTTCCCAAGTGAACAACTTCCCCCTTTGATTTTCAAACGACTATAACTTTTTCATATGTTAATATTTAAAAAAATTACACCGTATTAACGAGCATTTCATTCTCTTTAATTCAAGCAGCCTATTGCTATAGTGAGAGTCCGGGTCCGGCGAGTTTAGACGGAAGTTTGTATATAAAAGAACCAATTTGGTAGAATATTATTAAGAATGGAGTAGAAGCAGAAGGATTGTATTCATACCGAAAGAGTATACATCTTTTACAAGCTGGAGAAAACAGCATTTCCCCTCTGGGATCTCCTAAACTTCACCTCAGTTCTCACCCACTCTCCTATTTATAGGAATAGCCATCCGTGTGGATGAGGCTGTACGAATGGACATATCCCATTCGTGCGAAGGGAGCTTTACAATACAAAATCGTATTTCTAACTCTGATCTATACAATATTCAACACAAGCTCTATCTAGTCTATTCGCACAGTGACGGACACACAAAATATGCACTAACAATTTTCCCCTTGTATGTCACTGTCGAATCTTGTTCTTTGAAAACTAGAGCCGTGTTTGAATATTTGCAACTTCAATCAAGCATTTGATATCTTCAGATAATTCCCCCTTGATTGATGATTCGGGCTTGCATTATCTTCATTATAAACAAATTCCCCCTGAAATGAATCTTCAAGTCTTAGTTTGCATAGTTTCCAACCTCCTCTGATTTGCTATACCGCAATCTTCACTAATAATCCTCAACTTAAAACTAATTGATGCAGCCTCTCTGTTTCAACGTTAATCACATCGTGTTGGTTTTTTGATTTACCACTTCAGCTCAATCTCTTAATCTTCAAAAACCCAACCGACAATTGATCGAAATTTTGAATCACCACACCGGTAAAATTCAAGTCTATGAATACCCACGAACATCTGAAATCCCGTTTTCCATAATCCTCTTTAAGTATACTTCTGAATGATTGATCAGTGTAATTGGTAATCTCCACAATCAGCAAATCTTCATCGGTTAATAAATCATCTGGTAACACATTAAGATCTCAGAAACATTCTTCCACGATCAGATTCACATTCTTCATCTTCAGTCACGAAAACAAATGTATAGTCTTCTCCGTTAGTTCCGGCAGCAACTTAATCAACAAACATCATCATTCCCTGACGGTTAGTCCGAAAAACAATTCACCTGCTCGAAGATTAACCATTCATAACACTTTAGACTATCACAAAGCTGTGATATCTTTAAAGTATCGACAATATTGATGCATCTCCTGATGCTAATCCTTCTAACCGGTTTGACGAAGACCCGGGACTCAAACCCTAAGACATCAATCCAAACATGCTCTGTAGACTCTGAACTTCCTATGATCACGAACTAACGAATCCAGATCCTATGCATCCCCGGACAATCTGAAGTCGGAACCACCCGAATACTGTTGGACGTCTGAATTTCAAAAATGCTGGAATTTAAACATATTCTGATGAAATTTTTATTCCCCCTCATCTTGCAAATTCTGACATCTTTAAAACATATCACTGAATTTCCCCCTCAAACTAAGCAATTCAGTCCTCTCTTATCTCTTAAAAACTCCACTATGCGGAAAATGTGACATTTTGCTCCATAAAAGTCAGTTTTTCATCAATGCGGATTTTTCGATTTGGCCCATTAATAGTCAAATAACCCAGATGATACGTATCAGTATACATTAGACTCCATGTATGTTTTACGTCACGTGTGTCACTCGACGTTAAAATTCATGATTTTGTTTTTCGCTTTTTATGATTCTGTTCGTCGTTTGGTTGCTACTTAGCACGATTTTACGCCTCACACTCCGCAACGCTTGTAACACGGTTTTATGCCCTCGCCCGCAACGCGGGGGGTTAAGGCTAGTTGTTATGATTATTGACAAAAATGATATGTAAGAATTGCTCGTTGTAAAATATTCTGATTAATGTTGTTTTATTTTTCTTAACAAAAGATTATGAGAATATAAATGGTTATCATTAGGCTTCATATAAATCATTATGAGAATATTAATGATTATTATTACGCTTCATATAAATTATTGTATTATCATTTATCAGAATGTTTTGTTCAGAAGAAAAAGCACTTCACAAATTTGATTATATCATGTGAATTCAATTGACATTCACTAAGCAACAAAAACCATGGCACAACAGCCTTCACCTCTGTCTACTACAACCACCAATTACCATATGCAGCCTTCATTCTCTCTATTACTACAACCACCACAAACTCACCAACCACCACAACGACCACCAGACGGCCACGACAACCACCTCGCTGACCACATCATCACCACACCTCCGGTGGCATGACATGGCTGTAACGCCCTGCAATTTCATACTTACTATATTTAGAAACCATTGCTTGAAATTCTACTTTTGGAAAACTTGCATTCTCGTAATCATCCTTTCTTCTTAATCAAATGTAAAATACGGGACTTGATTCATAAATGAAACTCGTACTTTGTTAATTACATGTTATACCTACTTCATACATAATCATACGTTTAATTGTGAAACAATTAGTTACATATCCGTAACATTTGTAAACGTGTAATAAACCTACTAATACGCAACATACATGCTTCGTACGATACTTACATACGAGTCTTATACTTAATCTTATTCATTTGATACTTGTGTTACCTTTAGTACATGTTAAGTATGCCTAAATACCCTAAAATGATCATAAAATACGTAATATATAACATCTAGACATGTTGCAAATCATTAAAATCAAGAAATAAAATTTTTTGTTCCTGACAAAGGCTTACGAACCGTAAGCCTCATCCCTTACGGTCCGTAAGGGGGTCTGGCGGGCAGATTGTTTTTCAGCTCGCGAATTTTGCACGAATCCCACCAAAACTCATCTCCCCAATCACTCTAAACCCCATTAAAACCCTCCTAACCACTCCCTAACTTCTCCCCTATAAATACACACCTTCTCCAAGCTCAAAACACTTTACAAACACTCCCAAATCTCTCTCAATCACTCAAAATCGTTGCTGCAAATCAGAGTTCGGACAGATTCATCGAGTTTTACGAAAATGGGCATAACTTCTTCATTTCTTATCCGTTTTGGTCCATTCTTTTTCCAGAACGCTTGGCTTGACCTTAGCTTCGATTCTAGGGGTGTTTCACAGCAAAAAAGTCCCTGGAACTCTGACAAAAAGGCTTCAAAGTCCACTGTATAAGTTTGTTTTCATTAATCTTTGTTTAGACATGAGTTTAACTCACTCAAACCTATGTCCTTATGCTTATAACCACTCCTATGGTTAGTTAGGCTTACAAACAAGGTTGAGACATACAACATCAGAGGTTAAACCTCAAATAAATTATGTTTTGATTAGGGTTTTTAACCCACAAGTCATGTTCAAGCTTCAAGCTTGATGTAGGAGTGATTATGGAACAACTTGGGTTTTTCCAACATAAAATCCCCACATGATTTGATGATTTCTCATAGCTTAGATTGTTTACATTATTGTACTAGTCTTAGTTCATGACCCTCCTTGTTTGTTTTTACAACAAGTGTAGTGGTGAACGCATAAGAGGTGCCTAAATGGAAGCCCATTCTTCCTACCTCCTACATGACTTCTATGACACATTTTGAGGTACCTAAATGAAGATGTAATCTTCTACCTCATGCTTGAAATACTTGAACATTTGGACTTAATAATATATACTATATAACCTAAATAATATCTATGTACATTCGAACCTTTGATGTTGAATTCATATCCATTTGTCAAAGTAGTAGAACATCATCTAAGGCTAAACCTTGTTATGATTCTTATGAGCATTCAACTCATGAAATCATTATAACCCTTGTGGTTACCAAGTGTCATACAAGTGTTATGTGTTGAAGATGATTATGTTGATATGATACTTTCATATTGTTTTATTCCGAATCTCGACTCTAAGCATACTTGAACTTTAATCCTTACACATTCAACCTTCTAACCTCATCAACTTCGTCACATTGGATAATCGGAAAGCCTATGCAATATTGTGAGTATACTTGAACCCCTTTTTTTCGTTTACCACTTTTTGGGGTGTAACATGTTATTTATAAACTTACACACAAACTTTATCATAATACATATACATTCCTATTACACGCATGCTTATTTGATTACTTGATACTTTAAACTTGGGTTGAGGACATTATGTGTTAGACTTATCATTAACTCCGTACGAGCCAAACCATGACATATATAGCTCTATAGGATTAACGACCCGCCCGTAGACTTGTGGTTATGTCATGAGCATATTCCGTTTCATTATTGGTTTGATATGTTTGACACATGCCAATTTTATTGATTATCTCGTATCAAGAGCTTGCCACATGGAATTGTTTAAACTTATCTTTTGATACGTATGTACCAAACTTGTATACTCGCCTTTGCTTTTGCATTGAACTTTATTTTAAACATGTTATAGGTTGAGGATGATGATGTTATGAAATGAAGTAGCGTTGATGCCTAGATACACATATAGACGTTTAGGTTTAATCGTTGTATCAATTTTTGATTATGTTGTATTTGTAGGATCGTCTAGAGACCCGAACGAGTCGATCGGAAGAGTTTATCTCAATACGAGTGGCGGAAACAAACGTATCGAGTTCAATTCAGCTAGATTCACACTTTAAACTGTCCGTATATTGATTTCAGATCAAATACAAGCCTGTGGATACTTCGGCAGCACTTCGTTACACTGACCGGAATAGTTACAAATGATTTCGCTTGGGCATGTATTTATAGGGTTGTGATTTCGCTTGAATAGGTTCAAGCGAAATCTCTTTTCAAGCGAGATCCGGTTTCAAGCGGAATTACATTAGGTGATTTCGCTTGAAACTGTCACACACCCTATTTTTGACATTTTCCTCGTATTTCGTGCCCTGAACTATCTAAATACATACAAGACTCGATACAAGACGAAGTCGACAGACGCATGCACTAACAGACTCCCCCTCGAATGTTGACAAGTCTTCAGTGTCGAGTCTTCGCATCTTCAATCTTTATCAGTCCTTTCGAACTCTTTGAAGTATCTAACACTGTAAATATCCTCAAACTCTATCTTCTCTTGATCTCCAGGATCTCTGGCTCTTACATCTTTTCTTCAACACCAACAGAATCCTCTCCTTGAATACTGATAACCTCCAGGATCTGAATCTGTCTCTCGAGCTTTCTAATTCTCTTGATCAGATCTCTTGATTCCTAAAGTTCATCAGCATCAGCAGTTTTAGCATCGTAACCTGGTTCACACTTTGCACAGGTTTAGGATTGATTCCTGACTCTATCCTGCATAGAACTCTATCCAACAATAAATTTTCTGATGACCACTTGTGGATAATATTTTCAAATCTGATTAACCACTTGTAGAGCAAATCTTAGAATGATTTAACATTTATTCTCTGATGAACCACTAGCAGGAATATCATTTTTTTTTTCAAAAATTTTCTCATTTCAACAGAAACTTTCCCTCACTAACCTTTCAACTCTTACCCAAACCAGTTGTCGTCATGTTTAGCACTTGGAATTTTGAAAATCAGCTCTCCAACACCAGTTGTCGAAAATCTTTTTGTATTTTCAAAAATTTATGCTAAAACACACAAAAATCTTTTTGGTATTTTATATGAAATGAAATGCAGTAAAGAAAAATTTACAGACAATATTTTTGTGAGTTTGTGTAAGAGGATCATATCAGTTTATGAGACAAATCACTAACACTGTTAAGCTTTAAACATTTTCAGTTCTAAACGATTCACGTAGATTGACAATATTGTTGTCCACTTAAACTCAACCTAAAAACTTTTGAAATGCTTACTGATACGTTAAGGTATATTAATTTTGCACTAAGTTCTTATGGACCCCATGATCTCAGCATATCCCCTCATCATGCAATACACTGACTCAAGTAATGCCTTTAAACTTTTATCATCTGTGATTTGTGCAAAAACAAAGTAGAATGTTTAAACATTAACAATCAGGTCGATACTTCCGTAAACGCAGAGAAAGTCCAATGTTTAAACAAAATAAGAAATAAAAAATAAGTTGAAGTTGTTTAGGCTTTAACCACCAGGTCGATACTCCTGTATACGCAGAGGATGTCCAATGCTTAAACAAAACAAAAGAAATAAAACAAGTTTAAATCTTTGCAAAATAAAATGCACAATCACAGTGCCTTTTTCAGCAAAGTTGTGAAAGTTCACAGACTTAACCAGTTTTATGTCTTTCGACAATCAGCGATTACTGAGTAGGCACACAAGCAAGAAGGACAAAACTAAGTACTATGCTTTTGACCATGTTTCCCACTAGAACTAGGCTTTTCATTTAAGTATGTATCGTTATCGCAAATCTACTAGTCTAGCTGAGCCTACCGTCACATCACTAGTAAGATCGTTTATCACATTTTATCTCTCCATTTCTTTAGCATGCTGTGATAGTCCACTGATGTACTATCATTTCCTCTTTTTACAACAAAACTCATTTTTTTATATTTCAATGTTTTTGACTTTTTCAAATTTTCAAATGTTTTTGGATTTTTCTGAAATTTTTACTCCCCCTAAAATGCAAACACATTTTAGGAAATTTGAAAACAAACTGTACAAACAACTTGACAACCGATATCGAATCGCTTCAATTCGCCATCCACTTGGCATAAACAATCAGAACTCCCCCTCACAACTAACTATTTTCCCATTGTGATTTCAAAACACTTAAGTTTATTTTAATCAAATGGTTTTTCCGGAAAATAAGTTTTGTTGACTGATTTTAACCACTTGTAGGTTAGGGGTTCATCATTTTGTTTTCCAAACACTTGTATGTATGGTCCAATCAAGTTCAACTTAATGACCTTGATTAACCACTTGTAGGAAAAACAAGTACAAATTAATGTCCTTGAATTTAGCACTTCTTAGTGAAAACCTTCTTCAATCTCATGCAGGTTCACTCATCAATCACTTGTAGAAAACTGACAATTTAAATGATATCACCTGTACTATACCATCTGTACCATTTGTAAGATCATTTACTAAGAAGGATGCCGATTCCTGCTCCATGATTACCAACTTGGGAGCTCCGGCAAGTCCAGAGACTTACTGTTCATAGTATGTACCATCCCAGTCACAAACCAGGGATGGTTCAACTTTATCTTTCTTCGTCTTCTTTTCATAAAACTCCTTAACTTCTTTGACCTTCCTGTCAACCATTTTACCAAAAATTTTATGAACTTTGGAGTTAAAGGCTTTCTCAACATCAAATTCTTTCTTTTCAGAAAAGAATTGATTTGAGATCTCAACTTTTCCAATTTTCTTCTTAAAATTTTCAACCCGAAGTGGTGGAAAATTCACATCATCCACAATCGGTACTGATTTTTCACATTTAATCTCAACCTGTGGCTCTTCTGACTTTGTGGAGTCAGATTCATCGCCAGAAGATAGCTCCTCTGAATTTGATGAATCAGAATCATTGCTAGAACTAACATCCGATTTCTTAACAACCAATTTTTGATTATCAGGATTTGCCATTTTCTTGTAAAATCTGTTTGAACATTCACCAATTTCAAAAATTGAATTTTTGAAAAGTTTTGTTCTATCAATTGGTGATTCAAACACAACTTCTTTATCTTTCAGTTTACAAGAAACTCCCTGTTTTGATTGTATTGCCTTGAAACAATTCTTGCCAATATGTCCAACATTGTTGCATTTGAAACAGGTTCTCGTATCTTTTATCTGATCAGCAATTTTCATCTCTTCTTGCTTCTTTGCAAGGAATTCTCTGTTTGATTGCTTCCAGAAAGGACTCTTTTGTTCTTCTTCTGCACTAGTCCCAGATTCATTCACTTTAGTATCCTTCTTTTTGTCTTTATTCTTTTCAGGAGTCTTTTCTTCAGAAACTTTCTGTTTTTTAGAATTCTTTGCCTCAGAAATCTCCTCTTCCTCAAACGCCTTCATGCCTTCTATGGTTGGATAGATCCTGTCAATAACATAAGAAGTACATGAATAACTTTTCAACAAACGATTAACCCTTTCTGTCTCAATCCTTTGTGTCTCCAGCTTTTGTTCAAGCACAACACACTTCTCAATATAGTTGTTCACCACTTTTTGCTTTATCATGAAAGCTCCTTGAAGTGTCTTCATTGTTGTTGCCTGTTCTTCACTTGTTTGATTGTATTGATTCATGGCTTTGTTCAAAACATCATAAGATTCCTTCAAACTGTTCAACTTATAAATCAGTGTGCTGTTCTGCTTTTTTATGGCTTCACAGTTGTCACACTTCCCTGGAATCTTTTTAGCATCAACTTCTGAATCAACCTTGAACTTTGGTACTTCTTTTACCTTTTTCCTCATTACTGGAACATCTTCATCATCACTACTCACTGGTGTTTTGATCTTTTTCTTTTTCTTTTTAACTTTTTCATCTTCACTATCACTTTCAGCCATCATTTTCAAATGATCTGCCATTTTCCTTGACCAATACTCACGATCATCATCACTATCTTCTTCAACTCGAGCAACACAGGCTTTTTGAATTAGAATCTCTTTATCCGAACAATAATCATCCCAGTTGAAATTTGCCCAGCTAAAGTCTTCAGGTAACTTTTCATCATCTTGGTTAATCAGGCATGCTTTATTATTAGCTGAGATATATTTGTCCCAGTTGAAACCTTCCGTTGACTTTTTGTCATCCTGATTCACCATACAAGCTCTCTTTGAAGATTCTTCAATTACTTTTCTTCCATGTGCCACTTGTGGTTCTTGTTGATGTTGATGTTGTGCAACTTGATGATAGATAGCTTTTCGGTAGTAATCATTGTTGTTGAATGGATTTTGAGCTCCACTTGCTTCGCGGTTTTTGCACTCCTTCTTGAAGTGTCCTTTTTCCCTGCAACGAAAACAAGTGACTTTAGATTTATCAAAACCTAAAGTAGAAATATTAGCTTCACATAAATCATCTCTTCCTGTGACCTGCTTAGATTTCTCAGCTCGTCTTAACACACTTGCCAAACACCATTTTATGTCCATCAATTCCATTTCTTCTACGTCAATCTGATCGTAATCTTCTTTTGTAAGCATTGGATTCCCGATCCGACCTGCCACAAAACTACCATAAGATTCCAATACGGTTCCTAACAAAGACATGTGACTTTTGGCAATTTCTGCTGAATAATCTTCATCATTCTCCAGATTCAGTACAATGTTGCATTGTAGCTTCTTGCCATTCTTTGTTGTTGAAATGTTCGGATCAAATGATGGATATGATGAAAAACTTGTGTTACTGCTTGATCCTTTGGATGAACTTTCTGATGAACTCTTTGCATTAAATGTTGTTTGAACCTTCGGTGACAAGTTGGTGGTTTTATCACTGACGCCACCTTTGTAATAAAGACCAATGTCTTGTTCACCATCGAAATCTTTCATTCTTAAGACCTTTCTCTGTTCCATCTCCTGAGCCTCAATCTTTTCAATGAATTTGCTCAGTGTTAGACTGCTAAAACCTTTCTTGTTTCTAAGCATCATGAGATATGTACCCCAAGTCTCGTGTGGCAAAGCATCAGCAAGCTTCTCAATCAACTCCTCATTGTCTTTCTCAATACTCAACCTCTTCATGTTAGCTAGCAAATTGCAGTATCTCTCAATAATTTTCTTTGTGCTTTCATTTTTCAATCCACGAAACAGATCGAACTCTTTCTTCAAAAGCGATTTCTTGTTTTTAACCATCTCTTGGCTTCCATGAAACTTTGATCTTAATGCTTTCCAGATTGAGCAAGAAGTTCCATTATGTTTCAATAGAACTAAGATATCTTCCTTCACAGCTTGTTGTAATAGACTTAGCATCATTTTCTCATCTTTGTATTTCTTTCTAGCATCGGCACTTAGATCTTTAATTGCTATAACCTCTTCATCATCATTTGTCGGTCTAATGTATTTCGTCTCAACACATTCCCAAGCATCCAGATAGTTTGCTTGCACCCAGTTCTCAAATCGTCCTTCCCAACCCTTATACTCCTCGATGTTCATGAGTTTAGGCGGTTTTTGCATAGTCCCTGTTTCATTTTCTAACATCGTGTTTTGTGCAAGAGTAATCGGGGTAACTGGGGTAGCAAATGCGTTGAAAAATTCCTCGTCCATGTTTCGGTTTTTCAAAGTTCACAAAACTGAATGTTTCAAGCGAAATTACAAACTTCAAACTGAAATCCCTCAAGCGAAATCACCCAACTCAAACGAAATCAGTACGTTCAAGCGAAATCTCCTCTGAAGCTGAATACATTTTCAAACGAAATACCTGATTTCGCTTGAAATGTTCAAACGGAATATCAGTTGAAGCGGAATCAGTGATTTAAGCGGAATCACAAATTTGAAGCAGAATCAGCCAATCTCAAGCGAAATAACCGGTTTCAAGCGGAATAAGAGACTGATTCCGTTTGAAGAGCTGCTGATGTCATCTTCTCGCACATATTTTTCAAGCGGAATTACAGATTTAATCAGTTTTAGATTGATTTTAGGCCTGAAACTTTCAAGGCTTTGTTAAAACACTATTGCGCACATTCTGTGAGAAATTTAGCCGATTTTAACCGTGAAAAGTTTTGAAATTTTGAAAAGAAAGTGTAGAAATCAGAATTTGCAGCTGAATTGGTAAGAACTCTTCCTCCTGAGCTCTGATACCACTTGTAGGATCGTTTAGAGACCCGAACGAGTCGATCAGAAGAGTTTATCTCAATACGAGTGGCGGAAACAAACGTATCGAGTTCAATTCAGCTAGATTCACACTTTAAACTGTCCGTATATTGATTTCATATCAAATACAAGCCTGAGGACACTTCGGCAGCACTTCGTTACACTGACCGGAATAGTTACAAATGATTTCGCTTGGGCATGTATTTATAGGGTTGTGATTTCGCTTGAATAGGTTCAAGCGAAATCTCTTTTCAAGAGAGATCCGGTTTCAAGCGGAATTACATTAGGTGATTTCGCTTGAAACTGTCACATACCCTATTTTTGACATTTTCCTCGTATTTCGTGCCCTGAACTATCTAAATACATACAAGACTCGTTACAAGACGAAGTCGACAGACGCATGCACTAAAAGTATTGTATTTCCCTTGAACTTGATGTTATTTGATTTCTTTGTAATGTTGACAAGTAAATTATGAAATGAAATCGGTTTATTAAATATTGTCACAAATAGCGTTATGATGTCTCTAGCAATCTTCACACTTCGTCTCATCCCGATGTTTCCGCCATTGGTTGGGGTGTGACAGATTGGTATCAGAGCCATAACTATAGGGAATTAGGAAAAGTATGAATGCTTTTACCTAGTCTATAGTTTTAGAGCCTTATTCGTATGTTTTGCTTGAACTACTACATGATACTTTATTTGTTTCTTATTTATGCTCTTTTAAACATGTATATCACTCGTAGGTAATATTCGACATGTTATTCTTATGCATTAATGCTTGTCTTAGTATGTGTTAATACTTGTTTCGTTGTTCGATCCTTTATGTATTATTCTTGACCTATTTCTCTATGTGTTAATACTTGATTTATCATTTCATTATTTATGTACCATTCTTGATATGCCCTCTTACGTGTTTATACTTGTTTGCGTATTCCTTTGACATATACTTCCCTCATGCATTTTACTCGATATTTCTAAATCCAAAAACACTCATAACACACAAACGAGACGACTTCACCAAAATAGGCGTGAAACCCACAATTTGGTGAATGACTCTCAAATCCTTCTACTTTTCTTTTCTTACATGAAATTCACCACTAAGTTAGGAGTGAAATCCTCACCTTGATGGAGAAATTCAAATTTTGAATTCTAGTGGACCCTCGTCAAAGTGTTGAAATCAAATTTTGACCCGACGAGTACCAACCACACTTAGGATACTAAATCGCCAAGTTAGGGGTGAAACCCGCACCTTGTCGACTAGTTCCACTCCTCGATCTTTTGTTTTCATAAATCCCGCCAAGTCTCGAGATTTCGATCGATTTGTGACATGTAGTAACCGGAAGGGTAAATACCGTTAACCGACTTGTCGGCGAGAGTATTTCACCTATTAGGCCAAAGCATGCTCCTCAAACTCGAAAGACTTTTCGACCACTTTGGTTAGTCAAAGTTCCGTTTTGGAACCATCCTAAATTTTAATCAAGCATGTGCTCTACTATTTATTTTATACGACGCAATCTTTCAAATTCGAATTTACTTTCGAATTTTTTTTTTCACACACACACATCATATTGAACCTTTTCATACATTTATACATATGCATGATTTCATATAGTTTAAATTCGTATTCCTTGTAAAGACGAGTGGGGACATATCATCGAGATAGGAGTGATTTCCTTACCTTGACGATTAACTCCACTCCCCTTTTCTTAAAAACGACCTCACCAACGAGTTAGGGGTGATTCCCTTACCTAGGTGATCGTTACCAAAACGTCTCTTCAAGATATCTTTTTATGCAAACTCGATCATATTTTATACCTACATTGTTTATCATTATTCAAAATACCTACTTATACCGACTTCAAAATACATTGTTTTATCAAGCGTACTTCTTATTCTACAATCTATTTTCACTCAACTCTTATACACGAGATTTTTAATCATGTCTTAAAATGTTTTATTACTCGAACCTCCAAACCTTACGAAATGCTATCAATCAATCAAATCGGTCCAATGAAACTCTTGCCCATGAACTTCATATTCAAATTAATCACTAAAACACGCACACGTTATATCATCATACTAGGGACTTCCTTTTTTTAATCAAAATCAAACCAACCTTTCTCAGTTACTTATAGGATCTTGTAGGTGCTATATGAATGTTTTACCAAATACTCCTTTCAACATCAACAAATCATTTGCTAAAACTTTTAACAATCACTAAGTCCCTTTGTTAAATTTCTTTTCTAAGGAGCCTCATTTTCACAAGAACCTCCTAAATTCATAATTTCTTGTTTGATGAAATGAACTTACTTTTTATCGAAAACCTTTTTCCTACACCCATTTACAAACCACGTGGGCAAGAAGGCTTCATGGGGATCGATCATCTTCGGTTTACGTAAACTCTTTCGAAACAAAAGTAGCATTTCCATTCATTACGAAATACATTACGCTTAACCAATGAGTATTGTTATCCTTTTACATGTACAAACTATATTTTACCCTCCAACTAAACTCAATCTATCTTGATTCGATAAAATTTAACGTTGCTCAAACAACTATACATGCACATCATTTCACGTGTTCTAGTTTATACCTCACGACTACTTCACATGTACTACTCAGTTTTGTTTCTTTTATACTCAAACCTCTTGATCTTATATGTATTTAAATTCATACCATATATAAAATCATTAACTCATACACTAATAGTCGCGATTTATACATTTTACGTTGTACTCACATGTTACACTTATATTCAAATTTATATTCATATTCTTAGAATAATACTTACACTCTCATTTACACTAATATTCATATCCATTCTTACAATCATACATCCTACTTATACTCATGTTTGTAATCACACATAAACCCATTTTCATACACGTTATGCTCATACTCTTACTCATAACCATGACAATACATTTATGCTTATACTCATGTTCATATCATACTCATACGTCATATGTTTATACATACATTCGCATGCGTATTCATAACTTATACTTATACTCATACTTATCTTTCATACATATTTATGATACATACATTCGTGCCCGTACGCGAGCGGAATCCGAGGGATTCGCTTACGTGGGTCATATACATACTTAAGCATGGACTTGCTTACATACTTTATTCTTATACGCACACATTCTTATTTTTTTAGTGTACCTACCCAAATTCATACACAACTAGTACAAGCTATGCGGATCATGCGACGATCAATATAATCACGGGTGCACACGGGATTATAGTGATAGGCGTATGAGAACCATAGAGTGTACTACTGTGTATGGTAAGACACGGAACGTAACATGACACCGAACACGGAACGGACGTAATGTGGTCAAAACATGGTGGATATGCCGCTGGTACTTCCTATATATAAGTGTTTTCACCACATTACCAAACTTTCGTAAAACGTGTCACGAGAAATTCAGTGCTTTACAGACCTATTTAGACCTAATACAACTTTAGACAACTCACAAACGCATTATATCTGATTATCCACGACGAGACTTCATCCTTAACACGCTGCGTTCATCTATCCAACACTTATGCTATTTTTATACTTGCACTCTTTAAGAGTCATTCGTTCATTCTATACTCGTATTATTCTCCTTTATCCTTTTCTTTCATACAAACCTCGTTCACAATCAAGCTTGTTTAAACATTCGAATCCTAACTTATCTTATTACCTTTAGAACCGATTTTCTATTCTTTATTCTTGTGTAAACGCATTTAGTAGGTCGTTAATACTTTATCTTACCAAACCTCCTTGTTCCACTCGAGAAGCAATTTCTAGGAATATGTGGTCTTATACTATCTTTAAAACTTCTTACGCAATCTATTTTATTGATTTCAAACCATTGTATAAAGACCTCCTTCGTAAATACAATACATTTGTAAAACAACTCCAATTTTAGCCATTCAAAATCGTTTTACCTATACACGTTTACCCCTGCTTATGCCTCAAAACCCTTTTAGCCAGATAAATCATTTTACAAACTTATTTTTATTCTCCCAAAATTTCGTACTTTTCAAAACGTTTAAAAATTTCAAGCCTCAAACTTTTACCAAAACTCTTTAAAACCTACCTCTTAAATAAATTTCGGGACGAAATTTCCTAAAGGAGGGGAGACTGTAACGCCCTGCGTTTTCATACTTACTATATTTAGAAACCATTGCTTGAAATTCTACTTTTGGAAAACTTGCATTCTCGTAATCATCCTTTCTTCTTAATCAAATGTAAAATACGGGACTTGATTCATAAATGAAACTCGTACTTTGTTAATTACATGTTATACCTACTTTATACATAATCATACATTTAATTGTGAAACAATTAGTTACATATCCGTAACATTTGTAAATGTGTAATAAACCTACTAATACGTAACATACATGCTTCGTACGATACTTACATACGAGTCTTATACTTAATCTTATTCATTTGATACTTGTGTTACCTTTAGTACATGTTAAGTATGCCTAAATACCCTAAAATGATCATAAAATACGTAATATATAACATCTAGACATGTTGCAAATCATTAAAATCAAGAAATAAAAATTTTTGTTCCTGACAAAGGCTTACGGACCGTAAGCCTCATCCCTTACGGTCCGTAAGGGGGTCTGGCGGGCAGATTGTTTTTCAGCTCGCGAATTTTGCACGAATCCCACCAAAACTCATCTCCCTAATCACCCTAAACCCCATTAAAACCCTCCTAAACACTCCCTAACTTCTCCCCTATAAATACACACCTTCTCCAAGCTCAAAACACTTTACAAACACTCCCAAATCTCTCTCAAGCACTCAAAATCGTCGCTGCAAATCAGAGTTCGGACAGATTCATCGAGTTTTACGAAAATGGGCATAACTTCTTCATTTCTTATCCGTTTTGGTCCATTCTTTTTCCAGAACGCTTGGCTTGACCTTAGCTTCGATTCTAGGGGTGTTTCCCAGCAAACAAGTACCTGGAACTCCGGAAAAAAGGCTTCAAAGTCCACTGTTTAAGTTTGTTTTCATTAATCTTTGTTTAGACATTAGTTTAACTCACTCAAACCTATGTCCTTATGCTTATAACCACTCCTATGGTTAGTTAGGCTTAAAAACAAGGTTGAGACATACAACATCAGAGGTTAAACCTCAAATAAATTCTGTTTTGATTAGGGTTTTTAACCCACTAGTCATGTTCAAGCTTCAAGCTTGATGTAGGAGTGATTATGGAACAACTTGGGTTTTTCCAACATAAAATCCCCACATAATTTGATGATTTCTCATAGCTTAGATTGTTTACATTATTGTACTAGTCTTAGTTCATGACCCTCCTTGTTTGTTTTTACAACAAGTGTAGTGGTGAACGCATACGAGGTGCCTAATTGGAAGCTCGTTCTTCCTACCTCCTACATGACTTCTATGACACATTTTGAGGTACCTAAATTAAGATGTAATCTTCTACCTCATGCTTGAAATACTTGAACATTTGGACTTAATAATATATAATATATAACCTAAATAATATCTATGTACATTCGCACCTTTGATGTTGAATTCATATCCATTTGTCAAAGTAGTAGAACATCATCTAAGGCTAAACCTTGTTATGATTCTTATGAGCGTTCAACTCAGGAAATCATTATAACCCTTGTGGTTACCAAGTGTCATACAAGTGTTATGTGTTGAAGATGATTATGTTGATATAATACTTTCATATTGTTTTATTCCGAATCTCGACTCTAAGCATACTTGAACTTTAATACTTACACATTCAACCTTCTAACCTCATCAACTTCGTCACATTGGATAAACGGAAAGCCTATGCAATATTGTGAGTATACTTGAACCCCTTTTTTTCGTTTACCACTTTTTGGGGTGTAACATGTTATTTATAAACTTACACACAAACTTTATCATAATACATAAACATTCCTATTGCACGCATGCTTATTTGATTACTTGATACTTTAAACTTGGGTTGAGGACATTATGTGTTAGACTTATCATTAACTTCGTACGAGCCAAACCATGACATATATAGCGCTATAGGATTAACGACCCGCCCGTAGACTTGTGGTTATGTCATGAGCATATTCTGTTTCATTATTGGTTTGATATGTTTGACACATGCCAATTTTATTGTTTATCTCGTATCAAGAGCTTGCCACATGGAATTGTTTAAACTTATCTTTTGATACGTATGTACCAAACTTGTATACTCGCCTTTGCTTTTGCATTGAACTTTATTTTAAACATGTTACAGGTTGAGGATGATGATGCTATGAAATGAAGTAGCGTTGATGCCTAGATACACATATAGACGTTTAGGTTTAATCGTTGTATCAATTTTTGATTATGTTGTATTGTATTTCCCTTGAACTTGATGTTATTTGACTTCTTTGTAATGTTGACAAGTAAATTATGAAATGAAATCGGTTTATTAAATATTTTCACAAATAGCGTTATGATGTCTCTAGCAATCTTCACACTTCGTCTCATCCCGATGTTTCCGCCATTGGTTGGGGTGTGACAATGGCGGCTTCTCTCTTTGTTGTCGTTGCCTCTCGGCGTGATTGTTATCCCGAAACCGTCGTCGATCTATTAATGACGGTTGCCATAAATTGATGGTTAAAAAAGAAAGGGGAATTGGCCTGTAATAATCCCACCTAGACCTTATTGGCCATTAATAATCCCACCTCAGAATATTCCTTCCACCAGTCCCACCTTTCACCTATTTTTCCTACAATGGTCCCCCGTTAAAAAAACTTAACGGAGTTAAGCTTTTTCCAAATTACAAACATATTTTTAAGAACGATGATACGAGTCCATTGATATAAAACTTACTTCGAAATGGTGCTCCAAGTGACGTGATTTTGGTTAATTGGAAATTTAAACACCGAATTGAAGCGTCGTTTTCATCGTTTGGAGCACCGTTTCGATGCAATTTTTACATCAATGGACTCGTATCGTCATTCTAATCAAAAAGCCCTAAAAAATATGTTTGTAATTTGGAAAAAAGCTTAACTCCGTTAAATTTTTTTAACGGGGGACCATTGTAGGAAAAATAGGTGAAAGGTGGGACTGATGGGGGGAATATTCTGAGGTGAGATTATTAATGGCCAATAAGGTCTCGGTGAGATTATTACATGTCAATTTCCCAAAAAAAAGGTTGTTAAAGGTTGACGGTTAGTATGTATATGTATCAAAAGTTAAAGGTTTAAAGAGAAACTTTATTATATAGTAAATATTCAAGGTTTTACATGTTTGCCCCTTAGTGATAAAAACATTACGTGTAGGCCCTTTAGCTTGCTAGCACTTAGTTGATCCACAAAGAACCGTATGGGTGATCATACGAAGAAAGCTTGAGCTAAATAAGTGCTAGCTTTACTAAAGTAACAATGAATTTTGACGCGGCCCGTTTTGAAATTGTCACTCTAAGAATCCAAACTAAAAAAAAACAAAACTAACAGCCTTACTAAACTATTAAATAATTTTGACACGGCCAGTTTGGACCCACGCCTATGTTCATCTAGGACCTAACCAGATTAAATTCCATGACATTTTTGAGGTTTTATGCATTAAAAATAAAGTTTGGAGTCTGCTTTAAAAGTATATTTAATTTACATGTTTCATCCATTACCACAAATAAAAAGAGTTCATTAGAACGATAATGCTTTGGTTTGGGCAAAATAACACCTTTGAGGTCTAAACTCTAAAAGTTTAAAGAATTAAAGTTGCAAGCTTTGAGTTTGCGGTTTCGATTTTGTCACTCTTGGGTTCTAACTTTTGTTAACTTTTGTCAAGTTCTTCTTTATGATATCCACCCTCATATAGTCTCTAAAACATGTTCCAACTACGCTTCATAACGTTTAATTGCCCCCTCAAACGTTCTGGATCACAAATGTTTAGCGAGGGCAATAATATTTTGGTGAAGTTTTCTTTTCATGTCACTCATTTTCTTATGAGCAATAAGGAAAAAGAAACAACGTCCTAAAGCCGACCTTCATGATGAAACAAATACAATCTTTATGTTTTCATTGGAATAATCTAAATAGTGAAGGCTTGTGAGTTAAGGAAACAATGTAAAAAGTAATACCTCTCATAAAGTTCTAAATCATCTCTTCAATCTGTTTCATAACAGCACCCATATGCAAATAAGTTTTGCTTATCTCCAACAATAATTCTAACATGTCTACAACAAACAATACAATCGGCCATGAGAAAAATGCAAAGTTACCTAAAAAGCAACAAATAATATACTATGACTCATAAGACTAAACCACGAGCTAACAATATTTAATATGTAAATCACTTACTCATTGAAAAAGTGAAACCCAATAGCATACTATTGGTAACAGTTCATAAGCTCTAGATGGTTGCAACAAAGGTTGTTACACGTTATGACATAATTCTTTTTAAATCTATGAAAACAAATCCAATTAATAGTCAAAAAAGGTGAAACAATATTAACCGGTTGCTTAGATTACATGTTGTGGTGGGTAAGTGCAAGGGGGCAAAGCCCTGGCACAAAGACACCATATAAACATTGAGGGCTTTGCCCTCCACATTATAAAATGGAAGGGGTACGCTAAAGGCAAAAGGGACAAGGGCAAATAGGCAAACAATCAAGTGGATACGAGTAGAGAAGAGGGACAACTGTCACGATCCGCCTAAATACACAACTTTCTTCGTGAGTTCTGGAAGGTTCCGGAACACTAAAGATGCGTCTAGGGCTGCCCGGAAGTTTCCGGAACAGCCTACAAGTTGCTGGAACATCTTGGCGCCATCGGAAGACTCTAGATCAGCCAAGAACACTCTAGAATGACCATGAAAACACTTAGAAGTCATGGATATTTTTAAGGAACTCTCTAGAATTCAAGTGATAAATATCCTAGATATTTGTATGGAATTCTCTAGTTAAGAATTCTCTAGAACTAGTATGAACTAGTATAAATAGGTGATGAAGGTCTCATTTTGAGATCACCCCACATGACCCCTCATATGAGTTATACTAGTTCATACTAGTTCTAGAGAATTCTAAACTAGAGAATTCCATACAAATATCTAGGATATTTATGAGCTGAATTCTAGAGAGTTCCTTCAAAATATCCATGACTTCTAAGTGTTTTCATGGTCATTCTAGAGTGTTCTTGACTGATCTAGAGTCTTCCGATGGTGCCAAGATGTTCCAGCAACTTGTAGGCTGTTCCGAAAACTTCCGGGCAGCCCTAGACGCATCTTTAGTGTTCCGGAACCTTCCAGAACTCGCAAATAAAGTTGTGTATTTAGACGGATCGTGACATTCTCCACCACCTAAATTCGCAACGTCCTCGTGCGATTTCGGGTTTTGCCTCGTTGTGATGAATGACTGTTGATCTTGTCTTAGAACCAACCTCCAGTTGTATTGATGTTATTGACATACCTTGACGGCCAGTGTCCGTCTCTTTCTTCATTTTGTGAACTTGGTTTCCGTCTATGATGCAAAATTTGTTTGCAAACGTAATGAGAAAGGCTTGTTCCTTGTCGAAGAAATCCTGGCCAAGCACGAAGTCGTATTCTTTCATTGGAACCACGGAAAGGTCAATCTTAGCTTTCCATTTGCCGATTGTGGTTTTGACACCGTATGCCATCCCTAGTGTTGGTTGGATGGGTCCATTTGTGGTCTTCATCGTTGCGTTTTGTTTTGTTACTCGAACACCGATTCTTATTGCTTCATCTATTGAGACGAAGTTATGGCTTGCTCCTGTATCAACTAGTGCCTTAACGGGTCTCTCGTTTACCACCATGTTGATGAGTTGAAGTCCTTCTTTCGACTTCTTTTTTGGTTTTGTGGTTGTGGATCTTTTCTTTCCCTTGTTCAGGAGCTTTTTGATGTTATGTTTTTCCGTGTTTTGGGATTTTCTTGTGTTTTTAAAGTATTAAGATGACTTACTTGCATGGACCCCAAACATGCTTCTGGTTATGCCTTGTTGGTGTCGATCAATTTTGCTTCTAACTCAGCAAAGTTTTTTGTGAAAGTTTTGGATCTTGGCGTCTACCTCACTCCGCAGCTTTGCGATTTCCTCCTGGATCATGGCTTGCATCTCGAGGTGTATGACGTAGATAGTGGTTTTGAAGTCTTCTTGGAGTCCTCTTAACTCATCTTGCAATGTTCCCAAAGTGTCTAGCTTTTCCAAGGTACGATTGACAAGAATTCCAAGTTGTGTGACTGAAGCTTCGACATTAGTCTTCATTTTGTCTAAGGATCCGGCCAAATCCATAGACATGCCTTCAACTTCTTGCTGATTCTGGTTATGATTGTGTGTCTCTTCTTTTCTAAAGACGATTTTCTTGCTCGTAGCTCATTTCTTGCTTTTCTTGTTTGCCATCACAGTGAACCGACGCGGCTCTGATACCAAGTTGTCACGGGGTTACTTTTCAACCCCCGTGTAGCGTCCCCAAGTCCCCGGGGACAAGCCAATCCATCCCGCTTCTTTGTGTGGGTCACTGGTTTCGTCCTGCCTTGGACTCATCAGGAGAGCGGCGCCAGCTCTCGACCAGTGGTTTCATACTGCCTTGAAGGCTCTAATACCACTTGTCACGGAGTTATTCTTGAACTCTCATGCGACACTTAGAATACTTCTAAGTTCACCCTTTTGGATGGGTTTGGTTATGTATAGCAGCGGGAGTCTTTGTTTGTGAGGATCACAAGTATGATTTTGTAGTGCAATACTACAACAAAGATGGTTAATTATTACTTGAATAAAGTTACAAGTACAAAGTGTTTACAAGAAGTTAGGTTATGAATGAGTTATGTGGGGTGATCTCAAAATGAGACCTTCATCACCTATTTATACTAGTTCATACTAGTTCTAGAGAATTCTTAACTAGAGACTTCCATACAAATAATCTAGGATATTTATGAATTGAATTCTAGAGAGTTCCTTCAAAATATCCATGACTTCTAAGTGTTTTCATGGCCATTCTAGAGTGTTCTTGGCTGATGTAGAGTCTTCCGATGGTGCCAAGATGTTCTAGCAACTTGTAGGTTGTTCCGGAAACTTCCGGACAGCCCTATACGCATCTTTAGTGTTTCGGAACCTTCCAGAACTCGTGAAGAAAGTTGTGTATTTAGGCGGATCGTGACATTCTCCCCCATCTAAATTCGCAACGTCCTCGTTGCGATTTCGGGTTATGCCTCGTTGTGATGAATGACTGGTTGATCTTGTCTTAGAACCAACCTCCAGTTGTATTGATGTTATTGACATACCTTGACGGAGTCAGTGTCAATGAAAAGGTGTACGTGCCTAGTCTTGCAAACGACGAACGCACCATTGGTCGAGAGCTGGCGCCGCTCTCCTGATGAGTCCAAGGCAGGACGAAACCAGTGACCCACACAAAGAAGCGGGATGGATTGGCTTGTCCCCGGGGACTTGGGGACGCCACACGGGGGTCGAAAAGTAAACCCGTGACAACTTGGTGTCAGAGCAGAACGATTTTCGGATACGTTGGAACGTAACGAGCTTAACATTTAGAGTATGGTTGCACAATGGTGGTGGGAGAAGACCAAATATGGGTTTTCTTTGGCAAAGGTCTTTGTTCTCCGCGAGTATGGGATCGTGAGAGCCGCTCAAGTATAGTTGCAGTGAAGCCCTCCGTGTTATGTTCAAAAATCTACGGTTCAAGAAGCGCCGTAAAAAGGAATTTTTATGAAAGCTGCTACAACTATTCAGGTCCCTGTATTCCTGAAACAAGGTGAATCATCGGCACCAATCCGATGCGGCGGACGTCAGCTCCACTTATAACTAGAACTGATGTACTATATTGAACATGCACGACGGAAGATCATTGTTGCTGTGCTTTCGGGTGTCCTACACTCCCAAAGTGAATCATGCTTAACATAAGGGGATCATGCATTGTCAAGTATGCGAGCTGGTATGGGACGGCGAGCATGCACGAGGACGTGCATGAAATGGTGATGGGAGAATGTCAGGGGCCAAATGTTTGAAGATCGCAATGATATGGGCTGTGCTTGAACACTTGGGTTACTAGCTAGTCCTGGACTTTATTGGGGGACGGAGTCAGTGTCAATGAAGAGGTGTACGTGCCTAGTCGTGCAAACGACGAACGCACCACTGGTCGAGAGCTGGCGTCGCTCTCTTAATGAGTACAAGGCAGGACTGTTGGGAAACAAGCGGTCTCAGGATTCCCAACAACCCTCCCAAAGCTAACAATAGAGAAATACAACTGAACACAAGAATATACGTGGAAACTCCAAAACCGGAGAAAACCCACGGGCCTCCAGAGAGAAAGATCCACTATGCGACAAATTTTTACAATCACATAGACTAATCTCTCAAGCCTCCCCCCGCCCAATTACAACCACACTCTCCAAAGCGTTTAACTAAAACCTTTCTACAGTTTAAGACAAGAGAACTATAAAAGAAAGAACCAAACACTTCAAGTGTATTTTTGGTTGGGGCACTTTGAAACCAAAGCCTTGGACTTCTTTTATAGGCTTGGAGTCCTCCCAAGCTTTCATCCTTGCACCAATGTGGGATGGGGACATTTTTCATATAGCCAAAAAACCCAACAAATCTCCACCTTGGATATATGAAAAAAAAAAAAAACAACCACATTAAAGGAACACCGTCTTCAACCGACGATCATACTTCACCATAAAAGAGTATCTCCACTTAGAATAGACCATTCTAAGAATTTCTTCTCGGCACATGTTGAAAAACCTGCTGAAAATTTATGGTGCAACTTCCCCGCTTGGCATACCCGGAAGTTCATCAGCCATCAACATCAATTTTTCACCACACATCTTGCATTTATGCCAACCCAATGCCCATGTGTAAATCCGTGAACCCGCTAACAAAATTGCATCCCCTTTCATGGTAGGGCGGGCATACCATAGGGATGACATAACTTCAAAAGAAATCATCACCGTCAACAACGACGGAGACATTGTTAGCTGACTTGGAGCTGCTTGCCGAATCTGCTCCACCTGGACAATTTCTCTTGACATGCCCAGACTGTCCACACTTCCAGCATACAAGAATCTTCTGTGAGTGCTTCTTCTTCCCGTTCCCGCATATTAAAACCGTTCCTTCTGACGAAGTATGACCGCTACTACCCAGCCTTTTCTCTTCAGACAATAGCTTCTCAGTAACATCCGCATACTTCAGGGTCTCTTTCCCATACATCAGAATGGGCTTCATATGCTCATAGGAAGATGTCAAAGATAATATGAGCCTCAGTGCTTTATCCACATCTTCAACCTACACTCCGATAGCCTCCAGTTCTGACACGATATTATTAAGAACACTTAGATGATCTGAAATTTTTGTATCTCCATCCATACGAAGGGTATGAAACTGTTCCTTGAGATACAACCGATTTGAGATGCCTTTGCCTTGATACAACTGCTCAAGCTTCTCCCACAAATCCTTTGCAGTTGATATCCCATGCACATTTGCAAGAACATTCTTTGCTAGACACAAACGAATCGCACTTGCCGCTCTCAAATCCAAATCTTCCCATTCTTCATCATCGTCTTTACTGGTTCCGCTTGAATGCTTGCTTGAAACAGGGGTCGGTTTCCCCCTCAACACCTTGTGTAACCCAGATTGAATCAACACATCCTTGACTTGAACTTGCCACAGACCAAAGTTGATTCTTCCATCATATTTCTCTACGTCGAACCTCATGGGACTGTATTTCGACATCGTATCCGTATCTTCAAAAACAGTATTGTATACTAGAAAATATGCACCAAGCCTATAAGCAGTACACCCAACAAAGGATTCCCAGGAAAGAGAGGTGGGTCACAATGGACACACTTAAGTACCAAGTCTTTCCTAGCCAGAACATTCCCAGTATAAAATGCGTATATCCAGCTCCTGTATAATTCTATCGTATACAAAATAGTCAACCGAATCCTCGTTTCTGATGTGGAAGATCAGCCTAAGCTGCAACCACAGAGCATACTACGAACCTTCAAAATACCAAGACACCCTCCAAGAAAATTCATTTCTAATGTGGAAGATCAGACTAAGCTGCAACCACAGAGCATACTACGAACCTTCTAAACCGAGACCTCCCCAAAAACCTGGAGCTCTGATACCACTTGTTGGGAAACAAGCGGTCTCAGGATTCCCAACAACCCTCCCAAAGCTAACAATAGAGAAATATAACTGAACACAAGAATATACGTGGAAACTCCAAAACCGGAGAAAAACCACGAGCCTCCAGAGAGAAAGATCCACTATGCGACAAATTTTTACAATCACATAGACTAATCTCTCAAGCCTCCGCCCGCCCAATTATAACCACACTCTCCAAAGCGTTTAACTAAAACCTTTCTACACTTTAAGACAAGAGAACTATAAAAGAAAGAAAGAACCAAACACTTCAAGTGTATTTTTGGTTGGGGCACTTTGAAACCAAAACCTTGGACTTCTTTTATAGGCTTGGAGTCCTCCCAAGCTTTCATCCTTGCACCAATGTGGGATGGGGACATTTTTCATATAGCCAAAAAACCCAACAAGGACGAAACCAGTGACCCACACAAAGAAGCAAGATGGACTGGTTTGTCCCCGAGGACTTGAGGACGCCACACGGGGGTCGAAAAGTAACCCCATGACACAACGCCCATGAGAATCTTGCCATTGGCAAGGGCCGTCATTCAAGGTGAATGTGAACGGGTTGGTGAGCAAAGCGTGAAGGGCTTGCCCCCTCTTCATGCCCACAAACCGATTGATCTTAGTTATATAGTTATAGGATTCCAACCAAAATCAATCCGGTTTTTTTAATGTTTGATTGTATCATAATTATAATAGGTTGACTTTTGACTTTTGTGTCATTACCTTCAAAGTAAAAGAATAGGAAACTCTCATATCATTCAAGTGTAGTATAAATAATTCATTATTCGTTACGTATCAAGCTTGAACTAGCTAGTTTACGTTTCTTTGACCAATATTAGTTTTCAAATACTTACAATATAAAAAAATATCAAATATATATGCTAAAATAGGTAGAGGATCCTGTAAAAAGTGCTCAAAGTGTGAGAAGTGTATTATAACACTATATATAATACTATATAACACCATATAAACATTGTATAACAATATGTAACACCATATAATACCATATAACACTATGTAACACTATATATCATTATATAACAAATATAACACTATATGTTGTCTGATATCATGTCTATGATAGATGTATAGTGTTATATTTGTTATATAATGATATATAGTGTTACATAGTGTTATATGGTATTATATGGTGTTACATATTGTTATACGGTGTTTATATGGTGTTATATAGTATTATATATAGTGTTATATTACACTTCTCACACTTTAGGCCCTTTTTACACTATCCTTACCCTGCTAAAATATACATACATCATCTTTTATCATATATTTATTTTTGTCGCCATGCTCGATATTCTATGCTAAATTATATATGCTCGATATTTGAAGCTTTGATTGATACAAATCATTTGGGTCAGCATTGTCAACTACATTGAAAATGAAAGAGAAAATGTAGTGTTTTTTAGTGTAATTTAGGTTGAAAATATGGTGGGGTGGATGTGAATGCTCTTACAATTCTTTTTAAAAATTTTAGTTGGCCGTCGGTTAAAAGTTTGAGAAATTATTTGGAAAATTGTGAGTTGTTGATTGATTAAGATGGCGGGTATGTCTGAGGCTTACATGATTTGGAAAATTGTGGAATTTCTATGATGTTTTGTATTTTTTTTTAATTATTCATCATTCTGTACAACACTGAACAAAAAATATATTTTCTTTAGCACAAAACAGTTTAGAGGGGTAAAAAAAGTCATTCTCCACTGTTATTTAAAGGTTCAACCAAACATCACTTTACTAGCTCAACACTTATTGGTTTAAAGTCTCTTACTATGTTCGATCTATTTATGTATGCTACTTGAATACCACCCGTTCAATAAAAATATATCCAATCTCTACCCTTTTTATCGGATATTATGATTCGTATCTCATTTGATTATTATGTCACTAATCTTGCTATCTTTTAACTACTCTCTAGGAAAAAAATATTCCATTTTATTAAATTTTCTTTTCTATAAATGAAACAGTATTTACGCACTTACTGGTTTAGAGTAGCCCCAATAGAACAAAGTGATTTTTAGATGATGTTTTCAGTGATTTTTAAATGATGTAGTAGTTTTTTCATGTTTGTCACTATTGGGTGGGAGTAATTTTTTAAGAAATGTTTTTCACCAAGAATTAAAAAAAAAAAAGAACAACGTGTCAGGGGTGGTGCAAGATGCAACGTGAATGGGTTGGGATGATAATTAAAAAAATGATAATCCATATCTATTAGTGATTTATAAACTTAAAAATCTTTTTAGTTTTATATGTATTAAAAATTGAGTAAAATGTCCAGATAGTCCCTGTGGTTTGTATAGTAACACCTATAATCTCAAACTTTTAGAAATTACACCGGTGCTCCCTGTAGTTTACTTTTTGTTACTCGGATGGTCCCTGAAGTAGATGTCCGTTAGTTTTCACCGTTAACTCCATATAAAATTACTTATTTACCACTCTCTTATTCACCCTTTTAAGCTCTTGTATGTCTCTCTCTCTCTCTCTCTCTAACACACACACTCACTCACCACCGCCTGCATCCACCACGTACCACTAGCCACGACCACCTGCAACTCCATCAACATTAACATCTCCGTCACCTTAAGCATTTGTATGTCTCTTTCTCTCTCTCTCACACACACTCACCACCACCTACCACCTACCTCCACCATTTACCACCAGCCTCCACCACCTGCAACTCCACCAACATCAACATCTCCGACACCTTAACTCCCTACTCCATCCCAGATCCCTTCATCCACCTGGTAAAGACGCAAGTTTCGCCAAGCCTCCGGATATTACCCCGCCAAGATACAGTAAGTCTCAACCTTCGTTCCATTCACTCAGACAACAACGAGAAATTCATCATCATCATCGCGTCTGATGATTGTTTTTGTAACTCACAATGTTGAAGAAAGAGGGGTGTTTGGAATTAAGTATGTCGCAACCGGTGCTAACCACTACGAAGAACAACATTAGAAGCAGTACTGATATAATAATAATTTCACCATATTCGGTAAATAAGAAAAGATTATAGAAGAAACAGAGCAGTCCTGTCAATAAGCAATCGAAAGATTAGAAGATCTGAGTTCAATCCCAAATGTAAGGGATGTTGAATTCAGGGGGAAATCGGAGATCATGGGCTGCAAGGGGGGGGGGGGACACCCAACCCTTCCCTCTGCTGCCTCCTCACTTCTCTCTCGTTGGTGGTGATTGTTGCTGGCTGCTTTTCTGGCGGTGGTGATTGTTGTGGTGTTTTGTGATGGGTTAAGGGTTGTAGGGGTTAGGTTTAGGTGGCGGGGGTGGTTGTGGTTGTGGGTGGAGCTAGAGGTGGAGGTGGGTGGCTATGGTGATGGTGGCCATATGTTTTGTATAAGACAAAAGAGTTTTTGGGCCCCACACTTTCATTATAATATGAGTGTGTATAATATTTTTTTTTATTTTTTGAGTTAAATGCCATTTCAGTCCCTATGATTTGAGTTATTTTGGCAGTTTAGTTCAAATGTTTCATTTTTCGCCTTTGGGTCCAAAAAGGTTTCACCGTTGTCATTTTAACTTCATCCATTATTTCTATTATTTCTGTTAACGAGAATGGCTATTTGGTCATTTTATATGGCCCAATTGCCCTTCTAGTTAACAGAATTACATATAAAATGGCCGAATTGCCCTTTTCGTTAACAAAAAAATGGATGAAGGTGATCCAGTGGACTAAAATGGCAACGGTGAAACCTTTTTGGACCCACAGGCGAAAAATGAAACATTTGAACTAAACTGCAAAATGGTCCAAACCACAGGGAGTAAAATGACATTTAACTCTTTATTTTTTTAAAGAGAGGGGTAAATAAGTAATTTCATATGGAGTTAACGGTGAAAACTAATGGACATCCATTCCAGGGACCATCCGAGTAACAAAAAGTAAACCACTGGGAGCATCGGTGTAATTTTCAAAAGTTGGGGACTATAGGTGTTACTTTACAAAACCATAGGGACTATTCGGGCCTTTTACTCTAAAAAATTATTGTAAATTTATAAGCTAAATATATTATAGATTTAAAGTTTTATTATATATATAGGTAGAGGATCCTGTAAAAAGTGCCCAAAGTGTGAGAAGTGTATTATAACACTATATATAATACTATATAACACCATATAAACACCGTATAACAATATGTAACACCATATAATACCATATAACACTTTGTAACACTATATATCATTATATAACAAATATAACACTATAGGTTGTCTGATAGCATGTCTATGATAGATGTATAGTGTTATATTTGTTATATAATGATATATAGTATTACATAGTGTTATATGGTATTATATGGTGTTACATATTGTTATACGGTGTTTATATGGTGTTATATAGTATTATATATAGTGTAATAATACACTTCTCACACTTTTCACACTTTTTACACTATCCTTACCCTATATATATATTTTTTAAAATTTTATAACCTATAATTTATATTTTAAAATTTGAACTTTTATTTTTTACTTTTTGAAATCTGAAATGTTCCCTCCAACGATAAATATTTAAATATTTTACTAAAATAAAAAGATTCGTAACTAAAAATAAATGTCAAAGGTGGTGATGATGTTGTGGCAATATTTTTAATGTTTTTAGTATTTCTTATTGGGTGAGTTTTGATTGTTTTTAAAGAATGAGTGTTTGACAGATGACTAGACATGTTTTTAGGTGTTTTTATTTCTCCTTATTATGGACGCGTCTCCTTATTATGGATGCTCTTTTTACCTATTCAGACCTCTTATTAGCAGACTAAGTTCTCTTATTGGCAGACTAAGTTCGATACATTTTTTGTTTTGTTATTTGCATACCACCCTGTTAAATAAAATATATCCAATACCAACCCTTTTTTATCGAATATTATGGTTCGTATCTCATTCATTAGGCTATAGGGTGTGGTTATGAACAGGGGCGGAGCTAACTTATGCCGGGGGGCAACGCCCGCTACGGCTTGGCGCGGAAAAATTTGGAAAAATTACTGTAAATTTTGGAAAAATTTGAGGTTTTTTCGATTTCGTTACGGCTTATTTATAAAACGTTACGGCTTGGCGGATTTTCTAGATCCGCCACTGGTTATGAATCTCGTGACCACCAGGATCCTCCACGTCAGTGCCACGTAACTCACCTCTAATCCACCATCCAAAACCACTATCCTAATTGTGTGGTCATAACCTAAACCACTAGCCCCTTATTTTTTTTTAATTTACCTTTTTCTAAAGAAAAAGGAAATGATTTCTTAAAAATGAAAAGGAGGACCATGATTGTCATGGTTTAATCCATGCAAATCATGGTGGATCAAGCAAGGGGGCGGTGTAGCCTTCCATTCATGTTCCTAGGTGGCGAATCATGTCACAACCATAACCCCGACACCCTTTAGCCTTATTATGTCACTAATCTTGCTATCTTTTAACTACCGTCTATGAAAAAATATTCCATTTAATAAATGCTCTTTTCTATAAATGAAATATCAGAAGTTATAACAAATCTTGTAAGTGACTGAAATCTTATATAAAGTCAGAAGTCTTACAATATCAGAAGTTGTAACAAATCTTATAAGTTACTGAAATCTTATAAAGTCTTACAATATTGAACTTTTTCTTAATTTTAAATCAGGAAAAAAACTTTTATGTTAAAATATTGATTTCTTTTGATAAAAAATTGTATGATTAAGAGTAAAAACATTTTGTCCCTTATAATAAACTACTATTTGACGCGCCGCGCATTGCAGCGATATCAAAACTTAAACCAACTCGAATATATGCTGTCAATTATTTGAATTGACTTGTTATCGAACAAAATTTACGTCAAAATATAGACTAATTGAAAAAGCGCATAAAAACAAGCAAAGAAACGTATTATGTTTGACACTCATTCCTGAATTTTTTTACGTCAAAACGTAAACCAACATGGATTTATACTGAACGTACATAAATACATATAAGAATATAACGTCTTTTAAGCTAAATAATGGTATTGTGCGTTGCGGCGGCGAAACATAAAGTAACTTGAATTTGTACTACTTAGTGAAAACGTAAAATATTTTACCCGACTCATTTCTGAACAAAATTTATGTTAAAACGTAGAACAACTCAAAACATAGAAAAACATATTATATTTGACCCACGTATATAAAAATAAGAACGTAAAACTCAAAATGGTTAAAATAACATTTTATAAAGTTATAAAAAAAAATAAGAGGTGTAAATGCCAATGCTGAAAGTTATGGGATTGAGGAATAAAAAAAAGAGAGAAAAACACTTGAACAAAAATCCTTGACATCGGCTACAATAGAAAAGCTTCTCACAATTGTTATACATAATATAATATTTTTGTCAATTGCAAATCTTCTTGACATGTCCTATGGTTTTGTTACTGAACGGCACCACTCGATTCAGATATGCTAGTTTGATACACTTTATATTTGATACACCATTTTTTTTTTGCCCATATTAATACCTTATGTTAAGAAAAACATTTCTTTAGTTTTTTTGAGACAGAATTTCATAAGGTGTGTTTTGTAAATCAATTTAATTCTTTTTTTTAACGGTAAATTTGGATCACTGACGGATCACTGGAGTATATCGTGCCACCAGCGGAACCACCCGATCATATCTATCTCCACTAGGCAATAATGTTTATACACAAATTCAGGAGGAAACCCAATAAATCTGGCAAAAAACCCCTATCGATTATATCCATCTCCACTAGGCAACTAGGCAATAATGTCTATACACCAATTCAGGAGGAAACCTAATAAATTTTGGAAAAACCCCTTTTGTGAGAATCGAACCAAGAACTTAATGGTTCCTAAGTCTTATCCCACCTCCAAGATGTCGTAGGCTATAAGCCATGGGCAATTTAGTTCTTTTTAAAAACCAACAAAAGCAAACCGGAATAGAAAGTCAAAATAGTGAAACATAGGACGGGTTGTTTAATTACATGATTCGGACCAAAGTCAACCCCAAGAATGTGATGTGATTTCACCCTAACCGATCTTATCTATGATCAATATTTTGAAGAAGATTTACTTACTCAAAGCAAGACAACATTATATACCCATCACAAGTAGAAGTTTGTAATATAATTTAATACAAAGGGTGCATATTTCAAAGAAAAACATGTATAAAACCAAGGCTTTTTTACATCACTAGGAAACATATCACAACATTACTTATGCATAACATCATAAACCACGTATCTTGATCAATTTACTTAAGTAACGAAAATATACAATCCTCCATGAATTGCTGAACATCAATGGAGCCACAATGATCCAAAACCCAGTAACAAATCCAACGACTACGGTAATAATCAATCCCGTATCTATTCCATGGTCTTCTCTTTTTTCTTGTTTATTTTGAGTGGGTACTTCAACTAGTACACAACTATTAGTTACAGGAGCTCCACAAAGTTTGTTTCCAAAGAAGCTGGACTCATTGAAGCTCTGAATTTGAGTACTTGTTGGAACTTTTCCTATCAAATTGTTGTATGACACGTTGAAGCTACTCAAGAAATTCAACCTTGACAAGCTTATGGGAAGATCCTCAGAAAGCTTGTTTACTGACAAATCTAACGATATAAGTTCTTTCATGTCTCCGATCTTCTCTGGGATGCTTCCGCTCAATTGATTTCTTGATAAATTCAATGATTTTAACTTGAAGAGGGACGTTAGCTCGCTGGGAATGTGTCCCACGAGATTGTTACTCGAAAGGTCTAACAAAATCACTAGTGGAAGAATACTGCTATATGTTTCCTCTCTTCCCTTCGTAACAAATGAATCACCAACAATAGCAACAAATGACGCAAAACCAACATAAAAAGAAAGTTGTGCATCTGAATTAGTTTCTTTACCCGAAAGGACGCTAAAGTTGTTGAAGCATCTTGGAATGTTTCCAGAGAGGTTATTACGAGAGAGATCCAGTATCTGTATGTGTGAAAGATAACATAACTCTTGAGGAATATTTCCATTGAAATTGTTAGATCTAAGGTTGAGAATTCTCAAAAATGTGAGCTTTGTTCCAATTGATGTTGGAATGTTTCCAACAAGTTTATTTCTGCCAAGTTGAAGAATTTTTAAGTTTGATAAGGTCATTAGAGAAGAAGGTAAACTTCCTGATATTATGTTCCCATACATGCTCAAGAACTGTAGGGAAGACATAGAGCTCAATGTTCTTGGAATCTCACCAGACAGATTGTTGTTCTCCAAGTTCAATAGTACTAAATCCGGCCACTTTTCCCAACACTCCGGAATGGCACCCGATAAATGATTATTTCCCAAATTAAGATCCCTTGTCTGTTTCACACCACCGGAACATAGCAAATGATGTAATGATCCCGAAAACTCATTAGAGTTCAAAACAAGTACCTCAATTGTTGATGGGATACCAAACAACGTTAACGTTCCTTGAATTTGATTATCTGACATATCTAAATAAGATAGATTAGGGAACGATCCGAAAAATGACTCAGGAATTTGTGAAGATATGCTTGTGTTGCTTATGTCCAAGTGACTTAAGTTCCTTTGGAATTGAAGCCAAAGTGGAAATTGGGGGCCCAAATGCCAAGAGTTCAAACGTAAGAAGTGCAGCTTGAAAGGGGGAATCCAGTTTGCAACTTGCAGTCTTAAGGTTAAGTTGTTGCCTGTACCATCAAAATAATTCAAGTTCACTAGTTTGGCAAAGTGAGCTTCCGACACAACGCCCGTCATCGAATTGTAAGAAAAATCTAAAGTGTTCAGCTTTGAAAGTTGACCAAGGCTATCAGGAAGGCTGCCTTCAATTCGATTATCTGACATATATAACTTCTGCAATGATGATAGACGTCCAATTACAGATGGAATAGGACTAGAAAGTTCCGAGTTGCTAATGGATAATGACTCCAAACGAGGTGATTCACAATCAAAAAAACTTTCAAGAAGGCTTGTTAAACTAAGTTGACCAAAATGGTTACCTGATAAATCAATTTCTCTCAAGTTACAAAGGTTACCTAATGATTTAGGTACTTTCTTGGTGAGTTGATTGTATGAAAGGTCAAGACTACGAAGAGAAGTTAAGTTTCGAAGTGAATTGAGAAGTAAACTTGAAACACTACAAGAACTAATATACAATGAGATGAGTTTACTACTAGATAACTCTTCAAATAGTAATGGAGAATTCATAAAATCGTACCCATAGATATAAAGAAACTTGAGCGAAGTCAAATTACGGAAGCTATAATTACTACTAGAAATAATGCCATGGATATTACACCCACTTAAATCCAGTGAAACTAGATTAGTTAACTTGAATATCCATGATGGCATTGGACTGTTAAAATCGTTAAAAGAAAGATCAAGAAAGGAAAGAGATGTCAGGTTAAGACTAGGAGCTTGAGGATGTACATGTGAGAGTTCGCAATTAGACAGATGTAGTTCGACCAACGACGGTAGGGTGTTAATCACCTGATGCCAGTCAGTTGCTTTGCTAAGGTTTACGCCGCTCATATCCAGATGATGCAACCAACGTAGACCTGTCAACCACTGCATATTCCACATGATTGTTTTTATCGGGACAAAACGATTATGGAAACTTCCAAGAGCAAGGACGTGCAACTCTGAAAGATTTCCCAGTTGAGGAGGGATAGTTCCACCAAAGTTGGAACTCGATAAGTTAAGATACTTTAGATTTTCAAGAGAACCAATGAATTTAGGAACTTGGATCCCTCCAAAATCATTGCAGCTCAAATCCAGATGCTTGAGTTGCTTTAGGTCCAACAAGGATGGATTTATATCCCCTTTCAGCCTTTGCTTTGATGCTTCTTCATATTCTTTCGGGGTACCATAATCTTCAAAATTACAATGATCATCAGGTCCAGGAAGATGAATCCGATGGACATGACCGGTAGAATTATCACAAACAATCCCAACCCATCTACAACAGTCTCTCTCCTCATCAACCCATGAATTAAGTCGATTTGTTTCATCAGTGAGACCGTTCTTAAACTGGAGAAGTGCATGTCTCTCGTCCTCGATGCACAGTAAATGATCAGAGTTTTGATCAGTCAAGCAGATGCTAAACAAGGCTAAAAAAACAAGTAAACATAAGTGACAAGAAGAGAAATAAGAAAATGAAAAATGAGCATTCATATTGGTTGATAATAAGGAGATTAGCAGGCTCCCTATTTTTGTATACAACATGATAAGGAGTTTAATTTTAAACTCAAAGTAGCTGTATTATTATTATTATTATTATTATTTTATTTTTAAATATCCTTGACTAAATATAATGTAAACAAGTGGAGCATAAGAAATCAAAGAGTAGACCTTACAATTTGTCGAACATAGATTCTCAGCAGCTGGAAGATGCCAGACAACTTGCACATGAGCATCAACAAGAAATCATAATTAAGTGAAGAGTTGGTATTGAATCATTGAATTTAGTAGGCTCAAATTTATATTATGTTAGTGTTGATGTACGTACACATAAAGAAAACGATTTAATTTATTAAAGTATTATGACTCCAGAACTATGGATGTAGATTTTAAAAGACTTAGTTTTGCAACTCAAAAAGAAGCAGCGACACACCTAGTTGGCCGTTCACCTTCTATCTCAATATAATTTCCAAATCTGAATGTTTAATCGTTATAATGACCTTTTTGTCAATAATTAGGGTAAATAATTTGTACTTCGCGACGGATTTATTAACTAAAAAGTTAAAATAAATGAACTCGTGACAAACTTGTTTCCTCCCAGTGTGAGCGTATTTATGTGACGGTTCTGTCCGTCGTTAGTCCATCACAAAACATTTCATTGCGAAACCAATTAGTATTTAATATTTTTGACGTATTTCAATATATAATACTAAAGATATTAGCATTTAACATTTGTTAACTTATATTCCATGATAAACTGTGCTTGGGGAAAAACACAGCTAACAGAGTTCCAAGTCGTATGGCGGAACCTACACGGATCTGGTGTCGTATATATCTTTACAACAACCATTTATCAGGGTCAAAATCCAGCACCATTTGATTAGGAAAGTCAAAGAGTTAGGTGTATAGGAGCACCATTTGATTAGGAAAGTCAAAGAGTTAGGTGTATAGGAACTTTCTTCGTAATTAAAGGATATTGGAAGAATAGATATCGGATGCTTTATATGTGGGATTTAGTAAAATACGTACAAGACTATAACGAGTCAAACAAAATTAAATAACAAAACTGAAATGTTCAAGTGGATTGAAAGTTGACTCATTCGAAAATCGATTTCTTTTAAAAAGTTGAAATGTTCGTTAAAAAGATAGTTGTATTGTATGCTCATCATTATGGTCCTAACTAATCATTATTGCGACCAGATAGCATTTGCCATGAATTTTGAACAGAAAGAGCATTGTATATCAGGAAAGGTTTTTGCAATGAAACATGTTTGCAACGGTTTTGGCGACAGAAGATTTGAAATGTTTTACAACATAAAATTTTGACCGATTTGCGATAATATTTACATCACAATCCGCCAATTCATCGCAAAATTATTTACCGAATTTAAGAATTTTTTTCAATTTTTATTTATTTAAATATATATAAAAATCAAATAGATATATAAAAACACTAAACAAATATATAAAACTCCTCTTATTAGGATCATACCAATTTTGGCGACCTGCAATGATGTGGTCATGTGCAACAAGGCGATGTATATATATGGAGGAAACAACAGTGTAATGATTGTTGTACTTAAGCATGTATCTCACTAACAAGATATTATTCAGTAAGATTGAAACATAATATATTTCAATTTCAACAAAGACCTGCATCACATGTTGCTTCAGTATTGGGTCACTTGACATGGATGTGCATCTAGATCAATCATTTTCGTATATCCAAAAGTTCTAAGACCTTTCAACAACGAAATGCTATGGGGAAGATGACTAATAATTATCGAAATACTCACTTGAATCAACATTTTTAAACATTCTACATCTTTTAGGTTTTTTTTTTTGAACGGCAACTTTCATTCAAAACCGGCACCTAGCAAGACCCTAGGCCCAAACAAACAACACTGCGTACAAACAAAACCTACACCAATCCGACCAACCTATCGATTTACATGAAGCTCTATTTTTAATCCACAAGTACCCAAGCGATTTTATGTCTTCAATCACTTTGGCCGGACTAATCTCCTTGTTAGAAAAGATGAGCTAGTTTCTCGCCTTCCAAACGCACCAACATGCCGTCATGATGATCCCGGACAACACTTTGTTTTTTATCCGCCCCAGATTAGCACCTTTGTGAATGACGAGTCCCGAACTGAAAACGCAAAAATAGGCAATATCCCACACCATATGCTAACAAACTGCCACACTACCGTCACAAATTGGCATGAAGTAAACAAATGCTCGCTTGATTCCTCATATTCGCCACAAAAGCTACAAGTCAATGTGCCTACATCGATATTCCGATTACTCAACGCCACTTTCGTCGGTATCCAATCCCTCTCCGCCTTCCACACAAAAATATTAACTTTCTTAGGCACCCATGCATTCCATTCCATCACAAAGGGAGCTGCCATGCGAGTCGAATTAAACAGAATTTTCTTCATTGAAGCAACCGAGAGCGAGCCGCTATCGTCATTTAACCACACCCACCGATCCGGGCGTTGCTGAAGATTGACCTGTTGCAATAAATTTAGACAATCTGCCAGCTCCACTCCTTGTTGATTAAGCTTACTCCTCTTCCATCTCCACTTCCATGAAATATTTTGACCATTTTTTATATAACAGCTTACTAGCAAGCATGTTTTGTCCTTCTCAAGTTTTAAAATATTAGGAAACATGCATTTCAATGGTTCTGAGGAAACCCAAGCATCAATCCAAAACCTTGTTTTATCCCCCAAACCAATCTCACCTTTCATAAGTTCTACATCTTTTAGGGTCTCGGGTAGTTTCTCGAGTTCAAAACACATATTATGGTCAAGCGCTTTGAGGTGTTTTAACTTACAAATGCTGTGGTGGGGGGGGGGGGATATCTCTTGTCTTGCCATATCTTAGACTTAGTTTAATAAGTGATTCTTGTCGGATTTCAAGAATCAAATCACAAACTTAAGAAACACCAAGTTAATTTGAGGATTCACTTGTGGGATTGGTCTCGTTCAAATAAGGTTAATCTTAATTCTTCCTTGATCGATTATTGCTTAACCCTGCAAAACATCACAACACCGTAAAGCTCGTTACAAGGAGGAGGTTTGAGGGGTTCTTGTAACGCCCTACGTTTTCATACTTTCCATATTTAGAAACCATTGCTTGAAATTCTATTTTTTTTTTTTTGAAATCTTGTATTCCTTGTAATCGTATTTCGTTGTATCGTAGTAAAATCCGAGACTTTGATCGTAGTGAAACGAATCTTTTATACATCGTTTATACATGTTTATACATTGATACGTGCACTCATTTCATACATGGTTCGTAATTCATATAAACGTAAGCTTAACTCGTAAACAATGATCGTGTATTCGTAATCCTTAAATCTTCATACATTTAAACACTTAGTTATTCGATTATAAGATTAAGTTGTATGTTTTTTTCACTTGATCATACCAAACTATAAACCATACATACTTGTTACATTTCATTTGTTATACACTCCTATGTTATCACTCTTTTTGCTAAATTAAAACATGTCATTTGTGCATTTTGGACCTTGTTACAAGTTACATAAATACTAGACACCATGTAACACTTTATTAAACATCAAATATATACCTTCTAATGTCAAAAAAATAAATTAAAATAAAAATATAAGGCTGTTAACAGCCTTGCATCAGCCCACTTAATTTCCTTGTTTTGAGTTATTTAGCCCACTAAACACTTCCAAAGCCCAACCCGGTGAAACCCTAATCCATCCCCTATATAACCCAAGCCTCCTCCAAACATTTTTCACTTTCTAAACACTCTCCATTCACTCTCAAACACTCCAAACCATAGCTGATTGCAGAAGTTCAAGCAGATTTATACAACTTCACTAAAGTGAGCATAACTCATTAAATTCTTATCCGATTCACTCGATTCTTTTTCCTACTACTTTGTATTGACCTTAGCTACATTTCCATGGGTTTTCCCTGGAAAACCAGAGCCTGGAATGTTGCCAAAAGGGCTCCAAAGTTGACTGATTTTTCTGTTCTTGTTTCAAACTTTGATAAACTTGTTTAAACTTGAGGAAACTCATCTCAAACCTATGTCCTTATGCTTATAACAACTTCTATGGTTAGTTAGGCTTAAAAACAAGGTTGAGACATTCAAAACCAGTGGTATAAATATCAAAAACTTTCTGTTTTGTTCAAGGGTTTTAACCCACAAGTGATGCTTAAGTTCAAGACTTGATGATTGTTTGATTTAGGATTAGCTTGGGCTAACCTACTTGAAAATCCACACATTGCTTGATGTTTTCTCATAGATTAGTTGTTCATATTCTATTGTTTCTTGTAAGTTCATGACCCTCCTTGTTGTTCATAACAACAAGTGTAGTGGTGAACAATAGAGGTACCTAAATGGAAGCTTTGTTCTTCCTACCTCATGTATGCATTCCATGATACTTAGAGGTGCCTAAATGAGACTTTAATCTTCTACCTCATGCTTGACTTATATGATGTAATATACACTATGTAATACTTATGTAACAACCAAATAATCGAACTCTTGGTGATGAACTAATGGACATTCGTCAAGCTAGTAGATTGTATCATCTTTGGCCTTGACAACTTGTCACGATTCTAATGGAACTTTGTTCCATGAAAACATTTAAACTCTTTTAGAGTTTCATAGTGTCAATAACAAGTGTCATAGGTGTTAGATGATTATTTTCATATGTTTATCTTTCATGTTATTTAAACTCCAAATCCCTAAAACCATATGTAAATACCTCTTAAACTCCAAATCGAACACATTCAACTTCCTAGTCTCAACAACTTCGTCACATGGGATAATCGGAAAGCATATGCAACTTTGTGAGTACCCTTGACCCATTTTCCTTTTAATACACTTTGGGTGCAACATGTTTTACTTGTTAAAATGCACGATTCACAAACATGCTTTTATTCGTTCAATCCTTATACATGCTTTGCTATGCTTAGGTTCATGCTAGAATACATACTACTTGTTAACTCGGCTTAACAATTATAGCGCTATAGGAGTAGCACACCACCCGACGGGGTTTTGTTGAGTCTTTATTCTATAACGGTCTCGCCACTTTTGTGTCGAGGGATGCTAAATACTAGTGGACACTAGAGTTGGCATATTGTTATGAATGATAGATTGACCTTGTATACCAATTGCTATGTTGGATTGAAAATACCTTTTTATACATATGCCACGAGTCTAAAACTAGTGTACTCGCCAATACCTTTGTATTGAACTATGTTTTTAAAACATGTTGCAGGTTTAGCGATGATGTTGATGATGCATGGAATCTAGTAGGATGCTTTGATACACACTTTAAATTTTGTATTTTATTTGTATTGTATTTCATTATTCAAGTTGTATTTGTTTTAAATCCTTGCAATTGACTCTTTAGAAATGAAATGAAAATTTATCATTTAAATACTTGTCACAAATAGTGTTATGAAGTCTCTTGAAATCCATTTTGTCTCACTCTGATGTTTCCATCATCGGTTGGGGTGTGACAGTTCTTCTTGTAACCACCATCCAGCGTGAGACTAAGAACTTGTTTTGAGCATAATGAGTGTGTGTGTATTAGGTGTGAGAGCAAGAGAGTGATCCTTAAACCTGGAAGTGAAGTCCTCTATTTATAGCTGAAGTGAGTAATGAAGGAGACGGGCCGATGGGCCTTGGGCTCGACGTCGACATCAAGAGATATCCCATTTGTCCCCCTGGACACAATCGTGAGTGTTGCAGGTAAATGGGAAGATGGCACACGTTGAATGGGTCCAAGTGGCCTGGCAATTGTCCTTGTTGTTGGGTTTGTCTTCAGCGGTTAATGGAGATCATGGAGCAGTGATTGGCGCACTTAGAGTTGTGAGAACTTAGAGAACTCGGCTTTCTCGTGCGAGTTTTGCCCTATTTTTTCACACCCCTAGATTAAAATGTTAAAAAGACAGCCATAAAAAAGTTTTGAAACAGTGTTTTCGGCACCTTACAGCTGCTGTAAAAAGCTGATGTCAATGAGCTTTTTACCACATTTACGCCTCCTATAAATGAAAAAAAAAACTAGTTTTTTATTTTTTTTAAAGTTGATTTTTATGATTTTTGGGGAAAAAAATTGAAAAAAAAAACTTTTGTAAGGCAGAGTTCTCTAAGTTATCACAACTCGTATGCGTTTTAATTTTACACTAACCCATATATACATATATATACCATAATTATCAATTTAGGTGAATAGTAGTTTTTTTTTTCTTTATTTCTTCTGTTCCTTTTGCTTTCTATTTGTGTTTTTTTTATACTTTGACCTTCAGTTTTCAGGATTGACACTTACAGCCACTTAACTTTCTAGTAGTTTTTTTTTCTTTATTTCTTCTGTTCCTTTTGCTTTCTATTTCGTAATCGAGTTTTACGTGTTTATTTTATGTACATGTGGGTATAAATTCAAGTTTTTTTTATATTCCGATGTAAATTTTCACCAGAAATGAGTCGGGTCAAATATAATATGTACGTTTTCGGTTGTTTTACGTTTTGACGTGAATTTTATTTTACTTTTCGGAAATGAGTTAGGTCAAATATAATACGTTTTCCTGATTATTTTTATGTACATTTCCAATTGGTCTACATTTTAACGTAAATATTTTCAGAACATCGCAACAACGCGCGAGCCAATTTACTAGTATACTAACAAAAACAACATCTACATGAACATTGAATTTGTTTGGTCAAACTATATTTCTTTTTTATTTTTTTTCAATATTGTGATGCACATATTTTTTAAAGAAACGAGCCAATACCATCCGCACAACATTGGTACCGTTATTCGTGTTTGTGGTTTTTTATATAAGTTGGTTACGATATTTTTCAATTCATTCATCAAACTGATATTGTCCGAAACGTATTGTAACTCACAACTTGTGGTTTTAACTTTTATAAAATTAGGTCGATGCTATTGTAAACAATATGTTTTGTTTCATGCATACACGGAATTCCCGCCGCATTGCTCGGAAAATCTCATTTGTTTCTATACATTTTGCCCTCAACATTTTTTGGGCTAACTTCACGCTTCATCTATTTTCCTGATTAATCCGTAAAACGCAATTATAGAATGTAGGGGTGTGCAATAACCGAACCGTTAACCGAAACCGAACCAAAAACCGATAAAACCGAACCGAAATTAACCGAAACCGAATTAACCGATATTTTTTACCATCGGTTAACCAAAATTAACTGAACCAAACCGAATCATTTATTTCTTTATAGATTTCTAGCTTTTATACCTCTATTTCATGTATTTCATGTTTTATACTTTCATTTCATGTAATAATACCTCTATGTCATTTATTTATGCCTTCATTTCATTTATTTATACCTTCATTTCATTTATTTATACCTCCGTTTTATGTATTTAAACATCTATTCATGCATTTATACCTCCATTTCATTTATTTATACATCCATTTCATATATTTTTACATCTATTTCATGTATTTATACCTCCATTACATGTATTTCTAACAAAAAATAGCCCTTGTTTGAATTGGTTATTAACCGAAAATTAACCGAACCGAAAACCGACAAATTAACCGAATTAACCGAACCGATTAACCGATGACTTCGGTTACGGTTATGGATAATGCTAATAACTGAACCTAGCCGAACCGTGCACACCCCTAATGGAATGTTGCCTAGCTTAAAGTTGATCGTTATGAAAGCTAATCTAACTTCGAAGACTATTGAGAATATGAAAGAAGTTGGTTCGGTCAAAAAATCACAAATTTGTTACTCGAATTAAAAGTAGAAATCAGTAACTGAATTCAAATTTAGGTAGGTTTGATCAAATTTGGTATTTTAAATCCAACGTAAAGAATGAATTCTTTATCAGTTAATCTCAGGGGAGTTCGAGACTCCAGAAAGGCGGATTGGGTGAGGGGTTTGAAGACAACTCGCGGAGCACATTTTGTAGCAATACAGGAAACAAAGGTTCCAGATAATATTAGTTTCTTGGTTAATCGGTTTTGGGGTAGGTCAGTTTTCGAGTTTTATGCGGTTGAGTCTGCGGGTAGGTCGGGAGGTCTGTTGACTATATGGGACCCTCGATGTTTATTAGTTCTGGAATTGTAAAAAATAGAAATTATCTAGCGGTGACTGGTAATATTGCAATGACTGGTGAAGCAATAATGGTAGTAAATGTTTATGCTCAAAATGATTCGGGTGAAAGACGCAGCCTGTGGGCTGAATTAATACAGTTAAGAAGATCAAACAATGGAATGTGGGTATTTTTGGGTGATTTTAATGATGTACGAAGCCCGGAAGAACGCTTGAATTTTGAGTTTGTCACCACAAATGCTCAGTTTTTTAATCAGTTTATATTGGAGGCCGATTTAGTAGAATATCAAATGGGGGGAAGGCAATATACATATAAATCGGACAATGGGGTTAAGATGAGTAAGTTAGATAGATTCCTTGTGAGCCGAGATTTTATGGATAAATGGCCTTTGGCATCATGTATGGCCTTATCGAATTTGGCTTCGGATCATTGTCCTATTCTATTGTCAACGGTTCAGGCGGATTATGGTAAGATTCCATCGAGATTGTTTAATTCTTGGCTTGAAATCCCGGGGGCAGTCGAGAAAGTGGTTCAGTTAATGGGGAGTTTTCAGTTTGAAGGCTTGCCTGATTTAGCTTTGGATGTGATGCTAAAGTGGGTCAAGAGGCGTTTAAAGGAGTGGGTTTACGTCAAAAAAATCAGAGATGGATAATTCATATAATACAAAGTTGAAGAGGTTAGAAGAACTTGAAACAATGGCGGAGCAAAGAAACCTGGATCAGGATGAAATGGAGGAGAGAGCGGGGTGTAAGTCGTTCATTCTGGAGACGGATAGACTAAAATCAATGGATCTACAACAAAAATCTAGGGTTCGATGGGCAAAGGAAGGTGATGAAAACACAAGATATTTTCATGGAGTTACAAATGCCAACACCAGCAATAATAGGATTCATGGTTTACATATAGAAGGCGTATGGGTTGCGGATCCGCCACTAGTAAAGGATCGTGTGTTTTCCTTTTTTGCAGAAAAATTTATAGAGCCGCTGAATTCCAGGCCGGTTCTACAATGTCCGTTCCTATCACAATTATCGAACAAAGAAGCGGATGCCTTGGTTTGTCCCTTCACATTAGCCGAGATTAAAAGTGCGGTTTGGGAGTGTGACGATGATCGGGCGCCTAGCCCATACGGCATAAATTTAAATTTCATTAAAAGATTTTGGAATGAGTTGGAAGGGGATTTTATGAGTCTATTTCAGCATTTTTTCGTGACAAAACAGCTAAATAACGGATGCATGTCGTCCTTTTTAGCTCTAATTCCGAAAAGGTCTGACCCAAGCGGTCTCCATGCATGAATATCGGCCGATTAGTTTGATTGGATGCATAAACAAAGTGGTGTCAAAGGTGCTTGTTAATAGGCTAAAAATAGTTATTCATAAGCTGGTTTAAGAGGAGCAGACGGGTTTCTTATCAGGAAGAAGCATCCTGGATGGGGTCATCATTTTAAATGAGCTTATTCCATGGCTGAAGAAAAATAAACGGGATGGGATGATTTTGAAAGTGGATATCGAGAAAGCATATGATTCGCTGAGTTGGGAATTCCTTAATTCTATGCTATGTCAAATGAATTTTCCTGATAACTGGAGAAGTTGGGTTATGTCTATTGTATCTTCGGCCTGAGCATCGGTTCTAGTAAATGGCTCACCTACACAAGAATTTCCTTGTTCGAGAGGTTTGAGACAGGGTGATCCACTATCTCCATTCCTGTTTGTACTCGCAATGGAGGCTCTCACAGACATAATGAAAAAGGCATGTGACATAGGGGTATTTAAATGACTAGGATTATCGACGAATGGGGTACCAATCTCACATTTTTTTATGCAGACGATGTGGTTTTTGTGGGTGAGTGGTCCTTTGATAACATGGTAAATCTAAAGCGGTTATACTTAGATGTTTTTACTTAAGTTCGGGTTTGAAAGTTAATCTGAAAAAAAGTAGTCTTTATGGGGTTGGATTAGACGATAATCAAGTTCAATTGATGGCGAATATGTTGGGGTGCACAAGAGGCTCGTTTCCTTTCAAATATTTGGGATTACAAGTGGGAGCCAACATGAATTTGACTAAAAATTGGGATCCGGTGGTGGAAACATTCAAGAAAAGATTATCCCTTTGGAAAGCAAATACAATTTCTTTTGGTGGCCGCATCACTTTGGTAAGTTCCGTACTAAATGCTTTACCTACATATTATTTCTCCTTGTATATGGTGTCGTTAGGAGTGATAAAGAACCTAGAAAAGTTGAGAAGAGAGCTTTTATGGGGTTCGAATCCTGAAAAAGAAAAAATGAAGTGGGTTGCGTGGAGAAACATGATGACACCTAAAGATTTTGGAGGTATGGGATTTTGATCACTTCGGGTAGTGAATTTGGCATTGTTATCTAAGTGGTGGTGGAGGTTCAAAGTGGAAAGGGATAGCTTATGGAAAAAAGTGGTTTGGGAGATACAAAAAAATACAAGGACATGGAGCTTCATTCAGCAAAACTATCCGTAGCAAGCCCGTGGAAGCAAATATATAAAATAAAAGGTGAGTTCAACGCAGTGGGTTTATGTTTGGAGTCGATGTTTCGGGGGGCTCCCGGTAGTGAAAGTGAAATTTCTTTTTGGAAAGAGAGGTGGTTGTTCGAGGATCCATTATGCGAAAAATTTCCATCCTTGTTTCAGCTGGAAAGACACAAAAATGCAGCTGTAAAGGATCGTTTAGGGGTGGGTTCTGACGGGTGATCCGTAGGACAACCCTTAAATGAGTTAAATATGTGCACATCTCATGCTTTACTTGGTTATTTGTGGGAATTTGGTAACTACGACTTGTTTGGAATTACAGGTGTTAAAGTGCTCAAGATGCGGGTTTTAAGAAGCTTAGTTGGATGTTGGATGTTGGCCAAATCAAGATGTGAAGGAATCAAGAATTGGTGAAGAAACAAAGAAAAAAAGAAGACACATCACCGTAGCCTACGGCTTCTATCGTAGGTTAAGGCCCTCCATATGTTGGCCACACCCACTGCCGTAAGACAGTATATAAGTGTCGTAACGGAATGTTGGGTGCCGTAAGCTACGGTACCCGGCGTAGCTTACGACACTGTTCTGACTTTTTGGGCTTCATTGACCGCCGTAAGCTACGGCGCTTACCGTAGCTTACGGCGCCGACTGGTTTAACTTGTAACTTCCACATTTAATGGCCTTTTGAAGATGATTTATGGGTTCCTATCATATGATTTCGGTTACACAACACTTGGGAACGAATGGTGGTGCACTTTGGAGACTCTTGGAGCTTAAAGAACAATCTTTAATCTTGGTTTTTGTGTTGTTGATTTATATGAACATTGAAACTTGCATGATGATGTTGATTCAAGCCATGAGTGGCTAAGTACTTTGTGATCATCTTTAGTAGAAGGTTTGTTTGAGACAATTGTGCTTTGATTTCATATTTCTAGAATGGTAAACTTAATTTATGTTTGTTTATCATGGTGTGTTCGTATTTGGTTGTAAATTGTTGATTCTTATTCTATTTTGAAACCATACGTTCTTGGTGCCATTGGCAATCGAGATATCATGGGTAGAATTAGGATTGGGTAAGGGTTAATTGGTCATCGGGTAACAACCTCACGTTCTAGGAATCTGAGTACTTAGTTCCCTTTTATCACAACAAGTAATTACACATGGACTATGTCTATGTAGTTCTTTCTAGTGAATGATAGCTCAAACGTTGAAGCAAACCGGAAACTAAAGATGGTCATTCGTCTCTAATTTGTTTACAACCAACACTTTCATTTTTGCAATTACATTAGTAATTTTAGTTTTAAAATCAATTCAATCAATCCAACTCTTGAAATTTACTTTTATTGCACTTAGTTTAATTTTAGTTAATTTAGATAAATCTTCAAATAACACATATTCCACAAACTCCCTGTGTTCGATACCCACTTGCCACTATCTATTTATTAGTAATTGGAATAAATTTGATTGTGACCACGACATCACTGTAAAACCCTTTTAGGATCCTTCAATATGATATCGATCTTAACTTGTGAAGGTGCGGAAAACAATCACAAGTTGATTCAAGAACAAATAAGTAAACAATCAAACGATTAAAACACAAACCAGAGATCTTGCATTCAAGGTTTAACGATGACTGATACAAGACTCTAACTTTCGGCTCCCTTGTGTCGCAACCCACTATCTGATCAACAACCTCAACCAATAGATTGAGGTTTACTTAAATACAAAACAACTAGGCTATACCCTAGGCCCATTGCGACACAAGTCTACTAACCCAAACACTAACAAAATCGACCCAAACATGTAAACTAAACATATACATAATCAACCCTTAAACTATGCTAACCTACATGAATAAACCTTCAGGTTCCAACAATCTCCCCCTAGGTTTATGCATGCAGGTTCTTGACACTTTAACTTTCATGATCATCTTGCAACCGATCCTTAAGACCACCGAAACCCTTTGTACGAATATGAATAGATGATGTAACAGCTTTAGTCCAAGCTTTTGCAATTTCTTCATATTTTTCAGTAGCTCTAATTTGATGACGAGCTAACACTTCCAAATCTTCATGAGCAACATTCAATAAATCAATCTGATCCACCAAGCGAAAACACACATTATCATCACAAACAATCACAGCCTGCCCTGAACGCTCATCATAAGACCAAAAATGTAAGGACTTCAGAGCACCCTTTCGAATCTTTTCCACCAATGGAATCACCTTCTCTTTATCAGTTACAGGCCAGCGCACAATCTTCATTCGCTTGTTCGTGTATGGATCTCGAATGCCTTTAGCTGGTTTAACAATGGACTCTGCAGTACGCATTGAAGGAAAACCCTTAAGAACCTCCCTCTTCAACCTCTCGAAAAACATATATCCAACACCTCCAGGCTTATCATCTACATAAGGTGCGTTAGACAAGTTTGTCAAGTCCACCTTAGTAAATGACTGAAACTGACCTGGATGTTTGTACCACTCAACAGGTCCAATTTTCCTTTTTATCCACCATCTTTTGCGATCATGATCATAACCCCAGCTAACTACACCAGAACGATTTCCAACCTTATCATAGGGAGTTTCACCAACATCCATCAAATGATGAGTTGCATGAGCATCATCATCATCTGGATTTAGATTCCGATTTTTCATAATTACAAACTCTCTTTTCTTCTTGATTCTTTCAACCTTCTCTTTGTCCGCAACAGGATCAATAACTCTTTTAAAGTATTGTTCCATAGTAGCACTTCTTTCAGTATCATCCTTTTCAAAGGCCTTTTTCCTGTTTTCAACATCAGTTGGATCTGAGAACTCCTGTCCAAATTTCTTCTCCAACTTTCCACGTAAGTCATACACCATGTTAGACAACAAACTAACATCTCCTTGAAGCTGCTCAATCTGTTGATCTTTCTTCACAACCATATCTTCAAGTTGAATAATCTTCGCATCTTTATGAATTGAATCTTGCTCAAGGACAACCATTCTTTTCTTCATATCTCTCATGCTGATAAACTCATCTTCATCACTAGAATCATCATCAAACGGCATTCTAAATGGCTCTTCAGGTCTTTTACCACTTGAACTACTAGGTACATCAGAAACAATTCTAGAAGGACCTGTAGATTCAGGAATACCAAGTGGCATAGTATCAACTACAGGATCTGTATCAACATTTGTAACCTGAATATCAACAGCAGTAGTCTCCAAAACATTTCTTTGAGTATCAGCATCAAAATCAAAGATGTCTGCAGTAGCGGTGGTGGTATCGGTGACATTCTTCTCAAACTCGAAGTCATAAAGACCTTCATCATCTTCATCAGTAATTACGGGTTGATCTTTGCTATGCTCAACATACATTCCGAGCCGAGGATCCCTCCTTTTCCGCTTCAATGGCATGGAATCAGAATCCTTTGGGTCTTCACTAGGCTTTTCACTTGACACTGAAAGATCAGAAGGAGGATTTCCCATCTTATCAGTTACAGATTTTAATAACAAAGCCAAACTTTCAGCAGTAATCACGGGTGGAACAGCAGAAACAGCAGTATCAACTTCAGCTTCAGGAGGAAGCTCTTCATCTTCCCCAGAATCACACATAATCTCAATGCCTTCATCGTCAGAGTCAATTGTTAAAATCTCTGTCTCAGGCTCATCTTCGGTATCCATTTGAATATCATGTTCTTCAGCAACAATAGCATTTGCAGGCCCAATATTTTCTTGAACAGGTTGAGCTATTATAGGATCAGCAACAACATCTTCAGTCTCTGAGAATTGACCAAACTTCTCCAACTGAATTAATCCTTCAAACTTCTTTTCAGTACCTTTCTTTGGAGTAAGAGCACCAAAACAAGCTGGACCCATGGGCTTCAACTCCAATGTATTACCAGATCTCTCCAACTCTGGATAACGAGCATTAAAAATCATTTGCAGAAACCTTGGATACATGAGAAATTTGTCTTTCCTAACTCCCAGCACATTCCTTTTCATAGCTTCCAAAATATACTTCGAATAGTTGAATGCTTCATTGGTTATCACACAGACCAAGGCAGCAGCCTGTGTACTGTTCAGTTGATCTGTGCCTCCTCTGTTCTCAGATATACATAAGAGAAACATGTGCAGCAAAAGTCGCCAATAAGGATGCACAAATTTCTTAATCAGAGGTGGATATCTTTCTTCATAACTCAGTCTCGGCAATATTGCTTCAACTGTGCCAGCTGGAAGCTCAATCGAATCTGTTTCTTGATCATTGAACTGCAATACTTCTCGAATCATCTGCTCTGACACAGTAACAGTCTTCTTTTGAACTTCAGAAACAATAACTCCCTTTCCCTCAACAACTTCAATTTTAGCATTCTTCCAGAATTCTTGAACAAGACTTTCATAGATAACCGGATTGTCTCGTAATGCATGAACGATGCGACAATTGTTGAGACCTTTCATCAAAGAGGCATATAATCTTCTGTGCTTCTCGGGAGGAGGTGCTAGATATCCAGCCTGATTGTGTGTAGCTATGAACTTTAGATCCATAATCTGCACAAAACAGAAATGCATCACAAACATTTAAACTTATAATTTAGATTTCAAAGTCAACATGTTTGATTTCAACAATTTTTCTAATCTTGACTCGAGATCAGTTACTGTTGACTCGGAACTATGAGTCGAGACCATAAGTTCTCTAGTCGCAATCAAGAATAACAACTGAGATCTCGAGTCGAGACCTTGAGTCGAGACCTAGAGATCTCGAGTCACAATCATGAGGTTGCGACTCGCAATCAGCTGGTCTCGAGTCCTTGTGTGTTTTGAGTCGAAACCCCAAAAACACTTTGTCCTCTGAACTTTTTGGATCAAAACCCCCTAACATCATCAGATTTATTTGAAGACCAAAATATATTCAAGATTAGGGTTCTTAATCATCTTCAAATCTTCATCAGAATTTCATCAAATCTTCATAACACCTGCAAATCTTCAAGAAAACATCATCATACCTTGAATCAATAGTTAATCGAGACCGGAAACACCAAGATAAACGACTTGAAACCGGAGATTTAAGTCGAAATAAGTCGGAAACACAAAGAACAGAAAACTCGCCGGAATTTTGAGAGAATTTCTTGAAGGTCTCGAGTGAGAAATGAGGTCTCGACTCGAGACCCTGAATTTATACCTATACCCAATTAAATGGGCTTGGGCCGGATCGACTGATTAGGCTTATAAACATGGATTATCTTTGAAAATATTTTATAAAGGATCAAATTTAATCAAATCCATTAAGCAGTTAACATTTATAACCCATTAAACCTTCTGAGCATGATTTACAAAAACCTAAAAACAAAACTAAATAATAATAAAAATATTATTTACAAAAATAAATTAGGAAAAACACGAATCTTACTCAGGGATCAAATCACAAGGTTTTGGGCTTGACATCACTTATTGACACTAATCTACTACCGAATGATCTAGACGATTGCCAGTATATTTGTCCATCTAAACTCATCTCCCTAGACCTTTTCCATATAACTGCCTGTAACAAATTTATCATGTTTTGATTTCTTAACAATGAGCACCTAAACAAATACTAATCAAATCTCGGAATTACAGACAGCACACCCTATCATGTAAGTAGCTTCCCTACCACATATTTCACAAGTCCAATCCAGATCTCTGAAATCTTAACTGGGAATAGATTGAGAAGAGAACAGAATAGATCTATAGCAGAGATGATATAATGTACAAGATCAAATGAGTTTTTCTCAATTTGATATAGGTTTCTAGGGATTTCTTTTGGGCACTTGAGGGCCTCTTTCGGGTGTTTAATTGATCTACAGAGCGACAACGTTCAGCTAGGTCAGCATGTATCTGGATGCAGCAGAAGCTGACGTTGCCTAGCACCTCCAGGTCAGCATATATCTGGATGCAGCAAAGGAGATACACGACTTTTTCAGAGAAGATTTCAGAGTCAGACCAAAATTGTGTGTATCGGGACAACATACAGACATTCCAATAGAAATGAGCTAATTCCAAGTGACTTTCTTTCCTGGGGTCATGTACTATTTTAGTTCTGAACAAAAACAGCCAATGTCTCCAGCCTAAAGGATAGAGCCTACCAACACATCATACTAGAGTCAAACTATTTCGATACTGGTCTTACATGAGTCAGCCCTTAACCATGATGTGAAAATTCATTTCATTTCCCAGTCATGCCACACACCTCTTTTTGTATTTTTCTATTTTTTAATGTTTTTGTATTTTTCAAAATTTCTCCCCCTAAATTTGAGCATAAATAAAAACTACCTAAGAATAGAAAACTTTATGAACAAATTTACCTACGAAAAACAAAAACATGCTCAGTCAGTAAAGCGGATCATTTTCAGAAAATCCACAAGCACTTTGAATTTGGAACTGCTGACAGGTTTGGTGAACAAATCGGCAGCATTTGCATCTATGTCGATTTGCTCAAGTGTAATAAGACCTCTGTCAAAGCAGTCTCGAATAAAATGAACTTTTATGTCAATGTGCTTAGTTTTGGAGTGAAAAACAGGATTTCTAACAATTTGTATCGCAGCATCATTATCACAGTAAATAGTAGTATTAAGATAAGTCAAACCGTAGTCCTGCAATTGATGTTGCATCCACACCACTTGAGAACAAGATGCAGAAGCGGCAACATACTCAGCTTCAGCTGTTGATATCGCCACTGTTTGTTGCTTCTTGCATTGCCAAGATATAAGCCTGTCACCCAGAAACTGACATCCCGCTGATGTAGATTTCCTGTCACTGTCAGTACCTCCAAAATTGCTGTCAAAAAACGCAAACAGATCAAAAGTAGAATCCCTCGGATACCACAGACCGAACCATGGTCGGCCTTTAAGATACCGAAAGATTCTCTTAACAGCAATAAGATGAGAAGTTTTAGGATTAGCCTGATATCGTGCACAATTGCAGACTGCGAACATAATGTCTGGTCGACTAGCTGTCAGATACATCAACGACCCGATCATCGATCTATACTGACGTTGATCCACAGGGGATCCTGTTTCATCTTCAGTCAATAATGGTCTCTCTGCCATTGGTGTTTCAGCTGGTTTCGCGTCTGAAAATTTGAATTTTGCTAGCACATCATCCACATACTTCCCTTGATGAATAAGAATTCCTTGAGAATTCTGTTTGACTTGTAAGCCCAAAAACAGTGTCATCTCCCCAAGAGCGCTCATTTCAAACTTCTTTTTCATACCTCCCTCGAACTCCTTGCAAAGCTCCTCACTTGTAGATCCGAAAATGATGTCATCGACATAAATTTGAACTAATATCTGATCCTTGCCCACTTTCTTGATAAACAGAGTCTGGTCTATTGTGCCACGTGTGTACCCATGAGCCAGTAGATGTTCAGTTAATGTAGCATACCAAGCTCTTGGTGCTTGGTGCAATCCATACAATGCCTTGTCTAGCTTATAGGCATATTCTGGATGATCTGGATGTACGAACCCTGGTGGCTGCTCAACAAAGATTTCTTCCTTCACTTTTCCATATAAAAACGCTGTCTTGACATCCATCTGATATACAGTGAACCCCATATATGACGCGTAAGCTAAGAAAATCCGAATGGCCTCAAGTTGAGCAACCGGAGCATATACTTCATCATAATCCAGACCTTCTATTTGTCGAAATCCCTGAACCACCAACCTTGCTTTATTTCGAACAATAACCCCTGTGGAATCTTGCTTGTTTCGAAAAACCCATCGAGTTCCAAGTTTGCGCTTTCCTTGAGGCAACTTGACAAGTTTCCATACTCCAAGCTTTTCAAACTGGTTCAGCTCTTCATGCATAGCATCTACCCAGCCTGGTTCCTGCAAAGCTATATCAACAGTTTTAGGTTCGATTTGAGAAATATAGCAAGAATATAAACAAGTATTGATGGTTCCTGATTGGCTCCTGGTTAAGACTCCTGCATTCACAGGACCAATCACATTCTCTATAGGATGATTCCGTTGAACACTTGTGGGTATTGCCAGGTCAGGTACGGTTTCGTCTTCAGTGGTGGTGTTGCTAGACTCCCCCTCACTAGATGCTCCAGTATTATGAACGAATGGAGTGGTAACAATGCAGTCCTCAGGAATTGGTTCAGGAAATAGTGCAGATCCAGAACCATTAGATGCAGAACCACTATTTGAAGCACCTTCAGGGGATTGATGGGACGTTTGTTGACACGTAGTATGTTGCGTAAACACCATTCCTGGTGGATCAATGGTATGATGTCTGACGCTTCCTTCTGTCTGGTCTTCATCCTCAGTATCCTCAAAAGACAGAGGTTGTTTTGGAATAGACACACCTGCATCTGAAAAATCACTTGACAAAATGTTAAATGACTTAAACAATTCAGCATAATCATATAACCAATCTGGTCCAACTCTAGCGTCCGTAGCATTTTCCTCGAGCCATTCAATGTTGCACGACTCGACGACCTTTTTAGTTACCTTGTTGTATACTCTATAGGCTGACCCTTTAGCATATCCAACAAAGTAACATTCATCCCCTTTGACCTCAAACTTTCCATTAGAGTCCATAAGTAATAACACACATGGACAACCAAAGATGCGAAAGTGTGAAACCGAAGGTTTACGTCCTTCCAGAATCTCATATGGAGTTTTCATATGTCGTTTGTTTACTAAAGCATGATTCTGGACGTAACAAGCCGTGCTAACAGCTTCGGCCCAAAAGAAACTGGGAAGCTTCGAGTCAGCCAGCATAGTTCGTGCAGCCTCGATAAGAGTACGATTTCTTCTTTCAGCTACTCCATTCTGTTGAGGAGTCCGTGGTGCACTATACTGACGATCAATTCCCTTATCAGTGCAGAATGTGTCCAAAGTAGCGTTCTTGAATTCTGTCCCATTATCAGATCGAATAACCTTCACCTTAGCACTCGCTTGATTTTCAGCCAGAGTGATAAATTGTTTTACCAAGACTGCAGTTTCATTCTTGTGACTGAGAAAATATACCCAGGTGTAGGGAGAATAATCATCGACAATTACAAGACAATAAGCTTTCTTGCCAATACTCAACACATTCACTGGACCAAAAAGATCCATGTGAAGTAGTTCAAGCACGGCCTTCTTCGAGGGTGTTGGTTTAGTCTTATGAGGTTTTCGATGAGCTTTTCCTTTTGCACAAGCAACACACTTTTCAACCAACATGAAATCTTTTATCGGAAGATCACGTACTAATTGACCTTTTGCCAGTCGATTCAAATTCTTCATGTTCACATGCCCAAGGCGACGATGCCACAGTAGACCATCATGTTCTGAAATCTTCGAAAATAGGCAAGTAATTTCTTCACACGGTTTCTTGTTCATATCAATCACATAAGCGTTTCCTCGTCTTTCTGCTGACATTAAGAACCAGTCTTCTGGAATGACAATTCCAGGTTTAAGAACATGACATCCTTTCTTTGTAAAGTGAACTGAATTCCCACGATCACAAATCTGAGAAATGCTCAACAGATTGTGTTTCAGTTCTGGAACATAATTAACATTTTCGAAGCTTAACACCCCGTTTCGTACAGTTCCTTTTAACGTGATTCTGCCTGAATCTCCTCCCGCAAATGAGACATATCCACCATTAAATTCTTTGACATTTTCCAGTTGGGATAAGTCTCCTGTCATGTGCCTGGAACAGCCACTATCCATGTACCAGAGGCGCACGGTAGTCCTCCACAGCTGCTCCTGCACGATTAGCGGGATTAGTTAGATTTAGGAACCCAGCCCATAGTGGATCTGGGTTTTCCTTGTGCATCAATATAAGTTACTCTCTGCCACACTAAGTTTTCTTTATTCAAAAACTTTGAAGTATTTTGAACGACAGAGTTTCGATAACATGTATGAGATGGATTGGATTGCTTGGCCTTAGCTTTAGGTTTCCAATGCTTGTTTGACCAATTAGAATTGTAGTTACCAAAAGCATTATGTTGAGATCTTCGAAAATCATTTTGTTGTTTTTGATTTTTGCATTTGGCTGCATTCCAATCCTGATCAGAAGGTTTAGTCTTGCGATATTTGTTTTTCATTGTCTTGGTCTTTTCAGTCGTCATTGACTCAGAACAACGATATCGGTTAGACCTGACCTTCTGATCTTGCACAGACTTTTTCTTGTACGATGTCCTTGGGAGTTGACCACAATTTCTGGCAATGTGACCAGCGATGCCACAATTAAAACATGTTTGACGCTTCAATTTATGTGTATTTTGAAAGCTTTTGCACGAATTGCTTGATTTTGAAAGATTTGACGTCTTGATTTTCTGAACATGTTGTGTTTGTGATTGTTCTGAGCATTTTGAAGGTTTATCTTCTAATGACTTCTCACTTATATCAATATCCTTTTCTTTGTTATTTAATTTTGGTTCAATATTTGAACAAGGAGAAGTTTCATCAATATGCGTTTCATCAATGCATTTGTCATGTGAAACTAATTCAGGTTCGTTATCTGAACGTGCAGAAGTCTCATCAACATGCATTTCCTCAACGCATTTATCATGTGAAGACGATTCAGGTTCAATTTCTACTATAGTTTCCAATGGGGTCCCACTAGATTCAACATTAGGGACACCCACTGAGACAGGTTCAGAATGCGTTTCAGTGGTTTCACTGAATGCGTCCTGAGGGACCTCACCTGTAACATTTTCATTAACTGAAACGTTAGAAACATTAGGATCACACATATTAGCTGAAAAACAATCATCACCACACTTATTGTTCAAACTATCAACACAAACATCATCAGTTTTGCCCAAAACAACAGGCTCACAAGACGAAACATAAGCAGAAAACGACGCAAACAAAGAACGACTAAAAGCCAAGTCAGATTCAGTTGGTTCAGAATAAGGTTCAAAATAAGGTTCAGAAATATTTGAAATAACGACTGGTTCACTCCCATGAACATTTCCACACTTTACTTCAGAAACAACATCTGCACATGAAGATGAAACGTTAGGATCAATTGAGCCTTTGGAAACAAAACTTAAAGAAGTAGATTTCTGCTTCTCAACTTGTCTGTCATGAGAAGATGACTTGTTGGTTTTGGGACCAAAAGTCATGTTACTCTCATTCATCATCTCCTCCTCAGTCATTGGCAGATAAGTATAATTATCATTATATGGAGGAGGAGTCTGATTATAACCCAAACCACGCCCTTTATTTTCTTTGTACGCAAGCTGTTGATCGCACAGGTTTTTAACTAATCTGCTGGAAGAATCAAATTTCTTGATATTAAGTTCATTAATTTGATATCTGTCTCTAATATCTTCCAGTTCCTTAGTTAAAATGCACACTTTTTCCTGAGCTTCTAAGAAATGGGCTGTTTTTACACTCACATCATCCTTGAGTTTGATGATGTCTTTTCGCTGAGCCTCAATCTTTTCTTTATAAAGTTTCTCATTTTTCGATAAGGTAAAATTTTTATTTTTTATCTCTTGATAATCTTGAATGAGCTCAGCGTTGTGTATTCTATAAACTTCAACCCTTTCCCTACACTCAGGAGTACAAAAAACAGAAAGTACATCTTCTTTGGTGAGACCTTTAACAGGAGCTGAAAGAATTTGAGTCATGAAAGCAAAGTTTTCAGCTGAAGTCTCTTCTTCGAGCTTGGGGTTTTGATCACTTGAGGTCATGAAAGCAATGTTATTTGAAGCAGCTTGATTTTCTGGAGCTGAGATGTTCAGACGCTCAATTTCAGAAGTCCAATCAAAGTTGATGTTGGGCTGAACCACCAAAGCTTGTGCTAATCCTTGAGGTTGAGGGCTTCCAGCAGCAGCAGCGTCCGATACACTAGCAGTAGTCACAAGAGCTCTCTCTCGATTAGGTGTCACGGGCTGTGCAGAAGTTTGTTCTCTATTCATCAGTGGTTTTGTGCAATTTCGAGCATAATGTCCTTCCTCATGACAGTTGTAACATCGCAAGTTAAAAGGCACCTTAGCAGCTCCATTCCAATCAGTGCCCCATCTATTTTTACCTGTTCTTTTAATAAACTTCTGTGCTCTGAAAGCAGCCATTGCCATCTGCCAGGTGATGTCCATTTCTTCCACATCATCAGGATGAACCTGAGATAGATCATCGACACACCATTTTGGAGGATCAATTTTTCCTGCAACGAAAGCGTTCAAACAATTGATAACGGAGGCTGCAATATCCAAATTTTCTTTTGACTGTTTAGTAAAGAAAGCTATCATTTCATTGTTAGCAATGGAGGCGGAAGTAGCAGCGGTGGCATTCCCAGTGTTTGTAGTGGAAGTGGAAGCAGCTGGAGAAGCAACTTGATTAGAGGATCCTGAGCAATAGACATTTGCTGAAGTGGGAGCAGTCTTAGCAGAAGTAGCATTGCGAAACATCTGAAAACCTCCTTGAGACAACAATGCTGTGTTGTTGTTATTTGATGAAGTGGGAGCAACAGAAAAGCCTGCAGCCAACATGCTATTTTTGTAATTGGTTTCTCTTTGTTTATCATCTAGTTCACAAGCTTTGATATGAGAGATCATCTCTGACAGACTGCATCTTGCAAGGTCTTTAGTTTTCTTGATCATAGCGACATGATGATCCCAACTCTTTGGCAATGCATTAAGAAGCTGTCTATTGGTAGATGCATTTGATGTATGAATTTCTTCCATTTGCATTTGAGTCACTAATTTCACAAACCTCTGAATTTGATTGTCTACAGTTTCACCATAAATATGATTGAAATTGTTGAAATTTTGTTGCAGCAGATTTCTTCGACTCTCCTTCATATCTTCATTTCCTTCATAGACATCAATCAATGATTCCCACAGTTCTTTGGCAGATTTGCAAGTGCGAAATCCAATAGCAATGTCAGGACCCAGACCCATGGTTAAGTATGAAAGAGCTCGGTCATCTTCTTCAACGATAAGCAAATCATCTTCGGTATATTGATCTCTAGGTTTCTTTACCTTAACACCTGGTTCAGTGGAACTTTCCATCATAATCTCCCTTGGACCCCTTAAGATGCTTCGCCACAGTTTATAATCTTTGACCTTCAAGTGCTTTTCAAAGCACCACTTCCACTCAGGAAAATCATTTGCATCAGTCAATCTTGGAATGCGAGTTGTGGTTCCAAGTTTTGAATCTAGTTCTTGTTGGGCAGCCAATTCAGCGTTATTAGTTGTCATAGTTAATTAATCGATTAATTAATTTTTAAAGGTCCAAAAGTGTTAATAGTTCAAAATCCAGGTCCAAATGACGTTGCACAGTGACATTGCGAGTCGAGACCACAATTGCGAGTCGAGATTAAGATGGTTGCGAGTCGAGACCGGAGCAGAACAAATCGAGACTATTGATTGTTGCGAGTCGAGACTGAAACAGCACAAGCCGAGACTGTTGATTGTTGCGAGTCGAGACTGGAACAGTACAAGCCGAGACCACGAAGGTTGCGAGTCGGAACCTGCAAAACAGATATGAGATAAACACTGTTGACTCGTAATCCCTGATTTTCAGCACTTTCAAAATTCAAAGATATCGAAATCCTTGAATTTTCTTTGATCACCCACTCCGAGAAATCAGCTAACAGATTTTCTGAAATCACACAATCCAAAATCAGTATTATTTTTAACAATTTCACCAAGAACAGTTTGAATATGTGACACTTTTCACTGCAAAACAAACACCAAAACCGTATTAGTAACAACTGATGTTCTTGAATCTGATTGATATCAAAACCGAACCAAGGATGGTTTCTTGGCTCTGATACCAATTGTAAAACCCTTTTAGGATCCTTCAATATGATATCGATCTCAACTTGTGATTGTTTTCCGCACCTTCACAAGTTAAGATCGATATCATATTGAAGGATCCTAAAAGGGTTTTACAATCACGTCAAATTTTGGCACCGTTGCCGGGGAGTAGTGCGCAACGTGTGTTATTTTTTATCATCTAGGGTTTGTTATTTTTCTGGTTTACGCTGGGTGTGTTAGTGTGCAGGTATTTACAGGTGCATGCGTACCAGAAGCTCTCACAAGCTATCACCATTGGCATTTAATCCAGAGATTGAACAGACTTTAAGAGGAAACAAAATTTTGCTAAGGGAAAACAGAATCAGCGGTTCACCAACAACACCAATTACACCACTTAGATACATGGATCCACCACCACCACCCTCTACGGGTGAGCTTATTCACCCATTCATACCATCATCCACACAACCTTCACCAAATACCACTATGCCTAACACCACTACCGACCCTATTACACCTCATGATGTTAAACCATCCACACTACACAGCCTATTACCACCCAAGATGAACCTACACTTACTTTGAACCCTTCCACTACAATTCCACCATTATTCCATTTCTTCCCAGGTTCGGGTCAATCATCTTCAACCATTGTTCATGCTACTTCATCATTTAGACCACCAAACCAGTCGGGATTTCAATACTCATCTTTCCCATTTGGGCAATCATCGGGTATAGGAGGAGATGGATATGAAAAAGGATATGAAGATTTTGAGGGTTATGAGGAAGAAGGATATGCATATGGGGGTGATGGAGAACAAGGAGAACTTACTTACGTGCAAGGGAAAACTCAAAGAATGCCAAGTGTTGGTGGGTTTCAACAACAACAAATTATACCACAACATATTCGGCCAAGGCCACAAGGACCACAATTGCAGCGTCCTATACCATTGCAACAAGTTCGTCCACAAAACGTACAACATCAATTCCAAAGGCCGATTCAACACCCACCGATGCCACAACAACAATTTCAACCACATGTACCACAAGGGCCTATGCAGAGGCCAATGGGTCCTATTCGACCAAGGGTTCGGTTGGGTGTGCCAAGAAGGCATCTTAAAGAACATGCGAGAGGAATTGAAGCGCATTTTAGGCCGGTAATCACTCACAATCCTTCACCGGTAGTTATTCCTCACAACGATCAAGGGAGGACATTTGAAGTGAGAACCGATTCATTGCAAAGCTTGCCAAAGTATAAGGGTCTAGCAACGGAGGAGCCTTGTTTTCACTTGGAAGCTTATGACTCGATTTGCAACACTCTTGGGAGTCAAGGATTTTCGGCCGACGATGTCAAATTGGTATTATTCCAATTTTCTTTAGAAGACAAGGCAAATAAGTGGTTTTACACTCTACATTTGGCATCTATCTACACATGGGCGGAGATGCAACACATTTTCTTAGATGAATTTACACCGCCCAAAAGACAAATGATGCAAGGAAGGGGTTGAGGAGTTTTCAACAACAACAAGATGAAATATTTCATGAAGCCTTTGAGCGTTTCAACATGATGATCAAGAATTGCCCTCACCATGGGATTGAACTTTGGGAATTGATGAACGCTTTCCATGAGGGGTTGAGTGCCGAAGATGCTCGGGATTTAATGTCTATTACCAATGGCACTTTTGGTACGAACTACGAGCTTGACGATTGGGAGTTTTTAGAATAAATGGCAATCACATAAAAAAGAAAAGCTCAAGCATCAAGGAGAGCACGACCGGCCATTACCCGAACCCAAGTGCATGCGGTAGACGATGGTAATACTCAAACCTCTAACCAAATTTATGATGTTTGTGCTATTTGCAATGAGATAGGGCATGCGGCTGAAAATTGCCAAGGAGGTGAAGGGCAATATGAAGAGGTTCATGCGGTGCAAGGTCAAGGAGGGGGTGGTAGGAATTACAACATGAATTCTAACACTCACCACCCCGGGTTGAGAAACCACCCAAATTTTCGGTACGAGAACCCTTCAAATCAAGCTAACCCGAATTTCCAAGGAAGTCAAGGTAACTTTGGTTTGCGCCAACCTTACAACAATCAAAGTGGATATCGAGGTGGGAACAATCAAGGGTACCAAAGACAATATCAAACGGGTCAAGAACAAGGGGGGTCTTCGGGTGGAAACGGGATGATGGAAATGTTAAAGAGCATGCAAGCGGAGATGCAAAAGAGAAATCAAATGGATGATGCACGCATACAAAAGGATGAGGCCCGAGACAAGGCAATTCAAACTTTGACCACCCAAATGGGTCAACTCGCAACCGAAGTGGCGGACTTGAAGAAAAATAAAGGTCAATTACCAAGCGACACTAAGGTAAACCCGTCTCATAATACTTCTAGAGGTAACAATGTGAATATTCATCATGTAAGTGTTTTGAGAAGTGGGAAAGAGTACAAAACCAATCCTTCACCGGATTTGGTTGATGGGGTGGTTGAAGACATAACGGGTCAAGAGAGTGAGGAAGAAAATGAAACACCTAAAAATGCTTCTAAAAAACCCAATTTTGAAAAACCCGAAATTAATAAAGAAAATAAAAATGAGGATGGGGGATCTAGTCAAGTACCATTTCCCTGGGCTTTATTAGATCCGGGTAAGAAAAATTTTATTTCAAAACGGGGTCCTCAAAAGGAAGAAATGTGAGAGGTGTTTAAACAAATTAAAATTAATCTTCCTCTACTTGAAGCAATAAAATAGGTATCCGCTTACGCCAAGTTTTTAAAAGAATTATGTACTCAAAAGAGGCAACAAAAAGTGCCTAAATTGGTTGACTTGACGGAGCGGGTAAGCGCGGTTTTGAAAGGAGATCTTCCTCCTAAGCTACAAGATCTGGGAACACCTCTTATCAATATTCAAGTAGGAAATTTTCAAACCGCAAGGGCGTTACTAGATCTTGGGGTCGGAGTAAGTATCTTACCGAGGGGGGGGGGGTTATATGACCAATACGACTTTGGTCCATTGAGACGGGTTGAGACAACGGTGGTATTAGCCGATTTGTCTCATAAACTTCCTCGGGGAATTGTATGGGATGTGATAGTTAAAGTTGATGAGTTTTAGTATCCCGTGGATTTTCTTGTGTTAGATTACTCATCCGCGGACCCAATTCAACAACAAATGTTATTTTGGGTCGGCCGTTTTTTAACACCGCACACGCCATTATTGATTATCGATATGGTACGGTCGACATGACATTCGGTAATAGGAAAATGAGATTAAATGTTTTTACTACTGGTGCTAATGTTTTTGGTGATGAGTGTTTTCTAGCAGATTTCATAGATGGATACGACCCAAAGAGTATGAGGAAGAGATTTTGGGTTCGTGTGTTTGGGATGTGTCTTTGCAGGTTCATGCATGTGAGTTGGAAATGGAAGAGAAGGAGCAAGAAGCTCTTGCGGTGAAAGAAGGAAGACCGCCATGGACCCACCAGACGGAAACATTACCGGTGGGAATTGATTCGGGTACAAAACCTTCATTGGAGTGTCCACCAAATGTGGAATTGAAAGAGCTACCGAAACATCTAAAATATGCATTTTTGGGGGAGAATGACACCTTACCGGTGATCATTGCTTCCAATTTAGAGGTAGCTCAAGAAGAGGAATTATTGCGGGTTTTGAAGGATAATAAGGCGGCAATTGGATGGACGATAGCCGACTTGAAAGGTATTAGTCCATCCATTGTAATGCATAAAATCATTACAAGTGACGATGCGAAGCCAACCCGCGAAACACAAAGAAGGTTGAACCCGAATTTGAGAGAAGTGGTAAAGAAAGAAATAATCAAGTGGTTGGGTGCGGGGATCATCTATCCCATTTCGGACAGTGCGTGGGTAAGTCCGACTCAGGTAGTGCCTAAAAAGGCCGGTATTCAGGTAATTAAGGATGAACAAGGCGAGCAAATTGCCACCCGACCGGTCACCGAGTGGCGAGTTTGCATTGATTACAGAAAATTAAACGCCGCTACCTCCAAAGACCATTTCCTGTTACCCTTCATTGACCAAATAATTGAAAAACTTTCGGGTCAAAAATATTATTGTTTTTTGGATGGGTACTCGGGATATAACCCAATTGCTATTCACCCTGACGACCAACACAAAACCACGTTTACATGTCCATATGGTACATTTTCTTTTCGGCGAATGCCATTTGGACTATGTAACGCCCTGGCCACATTCCAAAGATGTATGATGAGTATATTTTCGGACATGGTCGGGGAATCTCTTGAAGTGTTTATGGATGATTTTTCCATCTTTGGCCCAAGTTTCGATTCTTGTCTTGATGAATTAGAAAAAGTTTTAAAAATGTGTGTTGAGACAAACTTGGTGCTAAGTTGGGAAAAAAAGCCATTTTATGGTTCAAGAGGGTATTGTGTTGGGGCATGTGATATCGGACCGGGGAATGGAGGTAGACAAAGCAAAAATTCGGGTAATTTCATCTCCACCCCCACCAAAGAAAGTTAAGGGGGTGAGATCATTTTTGGGACACGCGGGGTTTTATAGAAGATTCATTAAGGGTTTTTGTGTAATTACAAATCCTTTATGTAATTTATTATTGAAAGATGTTCCATTTGATTTTACTGACGAATGTTTGCAAGCGTTTTGTGTGTTGAAGGAACAGTTGGTGAAGGTTCCTATCTTGCAACCACCAGATTGGTCAAAGCCGTTTGAGATTATGTGTGATGCTAGCGATACGACCATTGGAGCGGTTTTGGGTGAAAGATTTGATAAGAAGCCGGTGGTAATTTACTATGCAAGTAAAACTTTGTCCGAGGCGCAACTGAATTACACTACAACCGAGAAAGAGTTATTAGCGGTGGTGTATGCCTTGGACAAGTTTAGATACTACATTTGGGGGAGCAAAGTGATCGTGTATTCGGATCATAGCGCGGTCCGATATTTAATGGAAAAGAAGGATGCAAAGCCCTGGTTGATTCGTTGGGTGCTTTTGTTGCAAGAGTTCAATCTAGAGATTCGGGACAAAAAGGGATGTGAAAATGTTATTGCGGATCATTTGTCCCGGATCCCATTGGAAGGTGTTGATGATCCGAGTGAAATTAATGAACGGTTTCCCGATGAGCAATTGTTAGTCGTTTCTACTTTCGTTGCACCTTGGTATGCCCACTACGTGAATTATTTGGCCATGGGTGCAATTCCGAATCATTGGACGAAGAAGAGACGACAACAATTTTTAAGTCAAGTGAAACAATATATTTGGGATGAACCAGATTTGTTTAAAATCGGACCCGATCAAGTGATAAGAAGGTATGTTCCCGAAACTGAAGTATTAGAGATTTTGACCCATGCTCATTCATCGGCATGTGGAGGGCATTTTAGTGGGAACAAGACGGGTTACCGGGTGTTATCATGTGGGTTTTATTGGCCCACAATTTTCAAGGATTCTTGTGAGTTTGCCCGGAATTGCATCAATTGTCAAAAAGTTGGAAGCATATCAAAGAGGGATGAAATGCCTTTACAACCAATTTTGGTGGTGGAGGTGTCTGATGTGTGGGGAATAGATTTTATGGGTCGTTTTCCTAATTCGAACGGGTTCTTGTATATATTGGTTGCGGTTGACTATGTTACGAAGTGGATAGAAGCTATCGCTACAAGGACCAATGATCATTCCGTTGTGTGTAAGTTTGTGCAATCCAACATCTTCGCTCGATTCAGTGTGCCAAGGGTGATAATAAGTGATGGTGGTTCACATTTCAAGAATTTTAATTTTGGGAAATTGCTAAAAAGATATAATGTGAACCACCGAGTGGCTACACCGTACCATTCGCAAACAAGTGGACAAGTTGAAGTGTCCAACCGTCAAATAAAAGAGATTCTCATGAAGACGGTACAAACTGATAGAAAGGATTGGTCAAGTAAACTTGACGATGCGTTGTGGGCATATCGGACAGCCTACAAAACTCCAATTGGTACTACCACTTATCGGATGGTGTATGGGAAGGGGTGCCATTTACCAATGGAGTTAGCACATCGAGCGCATTGGGCCATCAAAACTGTTAATGCGGATTATGATGAAGCGGGTCGAGTACGGAAGTTGCAATTGAATGAGATTGAGGAGATTAGAGATGAAGCCTATGAATGTGCTTCCGCATACAAAGACAAACTAAAGAAAGTTCACGATGCAAAGTTAAGAAAAAAGAACTTCGAAGTGGGTCAAAAGGTGTGGTTGTACAATTCGAGGTTGAAAATGTTCGCGGGGAAACTTAAGAGCAAATGGATGGGTCCTTACGTCATCCGAAGAATGGGGAGATTTGGCGATGTCGATATTCAAGACGAACAAACCAATAAGCAACAAACGGTGAACGAGCATCGGCTCAAACCGTATTTGGAAGGTAACGACATCAACAATCTTGAGCTTGATAAAGTGGGTTACATTCTACGCCCATTGGATGACGAGGAAGCAGAGGCCCAGGTTTGACGTTTGTACATATTTAGCTTAGTTTATTTTGTTTTGAATAAAGTCCCGTTTAAAATTTGTGTTCGAAACAAGTGTGAATTTCCCGAACATAGTGTTGAGTACAACACTGGTTTTTAACGGGGGGTAGGGTTAATTTTTCATGTTTTTCAAAAATTTATAAAACAATAAAATTTATAAAAGAAAAAAAAAAACAAAAAAAAAAGTTGAAATTGCCGAAGCTCCTTTGCCCAGTGGCCGCCGTAAGCTACGGCCAGGGGTGTAGCTTACGGTGGCAATCAACCAAAAAAGGAACCCTACGACACTTGGAGTCTGTCTTACGGTGGACTTTTGTGCCCAGTTCTTGCCGTAACCTACGGCAAGTGCCGTAGGCTACGGCACCATGTCAAATGTTGGGGTGGGACTTGTCGGCGATGTTTATACATATATAAAAAAAATCAGAAATTATTAATAATAATAATCATTAAACAATTACAACATAACTCCTATCCACACACATCGATTCCTCATATCCCAACCACACAACTTCTTCTTCTTCCTCTCTCTAAAAAAACCCTAGTTCTCCATATCTTCAAAGCTTCGTAACTTCTTCAAATCTTGACCGATTTTAGTGATTTTTAAGTCCATTTTGGGTGAAATTTCACAAGGAATCCAGATTTATACTTATATTTCGAAGATTCTTTTGTTTTGTGGTGGGATTTAAGCAAAAGGGGGGCCAAAATTTTGGGGTTTTTGTGGGTTCTTTTTTGAATTTGAAGTTTTTGTTAGTTTCATCCACTACAAAGGCAAGGTATGCGATTTCCTCTCATTCTTTGAATTACATTGCAGTTTGTAAGTTTCCATTATTGTTTTTGCTTACACACTTGCTTGTATATGATAGATGATAGGATGTTGTTGAACCATTGAATGTTTGGGTATAAATGTATTTGATGTTTAGTGAAAAGTTTTGGAAAAAATCTGATTTATAGAGAAATCATGCCAAATTTTTGTTTGAAAGGATAGACTTTTGGTTTTTTTACATTTATACCCATAACATAAAGCAAGTGTGGGGAAGATTTTGGAGTTGATTGAATTGTTGTGTGTGGTTTATGAATGTGTGTAGGTATGGTGAAAACAAAGGATAAAGCGGGTGCAAGTTCGTCTAAACAACCTCAAGGGGAAGAAGAGCAACCAAAGAGGAGGAGGTTGACACGGGTTGGTGACCCGGATTCGGAGGAAGATGCTCCTCCAAGGGGTCCAAAACCGGATTGGACATCCGGTTCACTATTAGATCAACCCGAGGAATGGAGAGAGGACTTGTTTCACGAAACAAATGAACAATTTGAAGCAAAGGAGTGAGGCGTTTATTTGTGAGAAGGAAATCCGGGAAGCTGATTTTGGGCCGTTCGGAATAACGGCAAAGTTTAAGGCATTGGGTTGGGAGGCAGCTTTGAAGTGTTATGATAACGAAGTGAAGAAGATGTATGATGCTCAGATTCAAGAGTGGATGGCCACACTTGAATGTCCCCCATTTAAGGCCTCGCAAAAGATGAAATTAATTGGAACATGTAACGGGGTAAAAGTCGAGATGTCTTATGATTCATTGCACCGAATAGCAAAGTTTGATAACCAACCATCGAATCAATATATCTACCCAAGCCTTAAAGATCTCTACTTCGAGCCCGATAAACATCCTCAATGGCAACAAATGTTGGATTACCTTTTCCTTCCGGGTACTACACATGGGAAACTGTTTAGAAGAAACTTGAGAATGGAAGCTAAGTTGTTGTTGGTTTTGTGCACACACAATGTCATCCCGCGGCGGGGTGATAAGATGGAGGTTAGGTTTCAAGAGGTTCCGATCTTGTACATGTTAATGCGTGGGTCACCCATGGTTCCATTCTGATTCCTAGTGTTGAACAACAATTGGCTGAGTCGAAATAGTGGAGAAAGAAAAATTGTACCCCGTTGCTGATTGATCACGGCATTGTTGAAAAAATATGGGGCGATTGAGGGCAATGAAAAAGGCTCTTATAAGAGGTTTAAGCCGTTTGACATAAAGAATTTGGGACCAGGATGGGAGTACAAGGAAACAGAAAGGTATCATAAGTTGAAGACCGATGGGCGAAGGTGGAGAGTTTTGAAGGTGGATGCGAGGCCACTACGACCGGGCGAGGCTGATGAGCCCGAAACGACTGATGAAGAAGTTAGTGGTGACGACGACTACCGTGAAGACATGTTCATGGTTGATGCTCAGATAGGGGGTGCTGGCCTAGGTGGAGTTTATGGAGCGGGAGTACAGTCAGGATATGTGGGTAGTGCATTCGACTATGCACAACAGCCCTATGATCTCTATTGGGCTCATTCGGGGAATATGGGCCAGATTATCGAGCAGAGGCGACCCCCCACTTTTGGCCATTGGACGGAACCCAATCAAATGCTCTTCGATCAGCAAACTTTTATGGGGGGCAAGTATTGAGAGAGCTCTTAAGCAGAGCTATGAAAGAAATGAGCAATGGAATAGAGCTCATATGTATGCCCGCCAAGAAGAGACGAATAATCGCTACCTAGATGATCTCCAGAGACGCTTGCATGATCAGTGGCATGCAGGCCAACCACTCGAAGCAGACCCGCCTGTTGTGGATTATACCACATTGCCACCATATGATGGTAGTGTGTCGTATCCCACCCCACCATTGCATCATTCTCAATGGGTGGATCCACACGCCACGAATTATCAGCAGGCGAGTCAAGGTGGTGATCAAGGCAGTAGCAACAGTAGCAGAGCTTTTGGGTTTGGCGAGTGGAATGACATGATGACATCCATTTTTGGGCCTCCACAGCCAAAGTACTACTAGCCAGGTCGTATCTTGCTCCTTTGTATATTTGTGTATATTTTTATCTCGTAAATTTATGTTTATGGTTGGGAGGTCGGGCGGTGTGTAGATGTTGATGTGATTTTTGGGATGTGATAGTGGTTGTGTGTTTGAATTTTCATAAAAAATAAAAAAATAATACAAAAAGAAATTTGGGATTTGAGAGTATTAGCGAAAGCTAATGTTTTTGGTTAGAAGCGATCTTTCCCTCAAAACCATACATTGGGACAATGTATCCCAAGTGTGGGGATGGGAGGAATTTTTGAGGATTTTGTAAAGCCAAGCGAAAATTGTCAAAATTTGAAAACTTGATATTGTTCCACTTGACACACTGACACCCATTTCTAGTCCTTTCTTGGTGAGAGTTTGAGCCACATATGATAATTGTAGAATATTTTCTTGTTTTGAGTGGCGGTGTGTGTATTGTGTTAATAGAACTTGTGTACGAATTCTTGTTAAATCCTAGAGTTAGCATGCTTTTGAAAATGATAGGGGACTTTTAGGTAGCCTCGTCTAGACGTGAGAGAGTGCGGGATTGGTGGGTTGGACCCCATACTTTACATATAAGAGCTAGGTATTGTGAGGGGTGGGGGTTTGGTCTTTAAAAAGCCATGTTTGAGCCTTATACCATTCGGTTGTGACCCAAACTTACTTCCTACAAAACTTTACCTTGTGAGATGACCCAGTTTAGGATTTAGTATGTAGTGGTGATATTATTGTATATATTGTTGAGTTTTTGTGTTCTATCTATGAAAAAAAAAGAGAAATATGAAGAAAATACAAAAAGAAGTGATTAGTTGCAATAATAGTTGAGAATGTTGAAGAAGTTGTGTATATGTTGGGTGTTTGCTTTGTTTTGTAGTAGAAATAAAAACCGGGTCAAATCAATTAGCTCTTGTATATATATCCCACTATTTTCCTACCTTTGCACCTATCCCCGTTACAACCCGTAAGTCCGTTTGATTCATAACCATGCTAGGTATTTGATAGGAGGAGATTTGATTTTTACACAAGCTTATTGTCGCACAAACATATACACGCGTTGAGTGATTTAGCATTATGTGCTAATATTTCTTGTCACCGAGAGTTGTTGAGAGGGGTGTGTCATGTGGTATGATTAAAAGTTAGTAGAAGGACGGCACGTTTTAGCTTGGTTTGCATAATTGATCGCTTTTGGTTATGAAATGGTCTTTGAACAGGTTGCTTGGGACAAGCAACGGGTAACTGTGGGGATGTGACGGGTGAGTTAAATATGTGCACATCTCATGCTTTACTTGGTTATTTGTGGGAATTTGGTAACTACGACTTGTTTGGAATTACAGGTGTTAAAGTGCTCAAGATGCAGGTTTTAAGAAGCTAAGTTGGATGTTGGCCAAATCAGGATGTGAAGGAATCAAGAATTGGTGAAGAAACAAAGAAAAAAAGAAGACACAGCGTCGTAGCCTACGACTTCTGCCGTAGGTTACGGCCCTCCATATGTTGGCCACACCCACCGCCGTAAGACAGTATATAAGTGCCGTAAGGGAATGTTGGGTGCCATAAGCTACGGTACCCGGCGTAGCTTACGGCACTGTTCTGACTTTTTGGGCTTCATTGACCGCCGTAAGCTACGGCGCTTACCGTAGCTTACGGCGCCGACTGGTTTAACTTGTAACTTCCACATTTAATGGCCTTTTGAAGATGATTTATGGGTTCCTATCATATGATTTCGGTTACACAACACTTGGGAACGAATGGTGGTGCACTTTGGAGACTCTTGGAGCTTGAAGAACAATCTTTAATCTTGGTTTTTGTGTTGTTGATTTATATGAACATTGAAACTTGCATGATGATGTTGATTCAAGCCATGAGTGGCTAAGTACTTTGTGATCATCTTTAGTGGAAGGTTTGTTTGAGACAATTGTGCTTTGATTTCATATTTCTAGAATGGTAAACTTAATTTATGTTTGTTTATCATGGTGTGTTCTTATTTGCTTGTAAATTGTTGATTCTTATTGTTATTCTATTTTGAAACCATACGTTCTTGGTGTCGTTGGCAATCTAGATATCATGGGTAGAATTAGGATTGGGTAAGGGTTAATTGGTCATCGGGTAACAACCTCACGTTCTACGAATCTGAGTACTTAGTTCCCTTTTATCACAACAAGTAATTACACATGGACTATGTCTATGTAGTTCTTTCTAGTGAACGATAGCACAAACGTTGAAGCAAAACGGAAACTAAAGATGGTCATTCGTCTCTAATTTGTTTACAACCAACACTTTCATTTTTGCAATTACATTAGTAATTTTAGTTTTAAAATCAATTCAATCAATCCAACTCTTGAAATTTACTTTTATTGCATTTAGTTTAATTTTAGTTAATTTAGATAAATCTTCAAATAACACATATTCCACAAACTCCATGTGTTCGATACCCACTTGCCACTATCTATTTAGTAGTAATTGGATTAAATTTGATTGTGACCACGACATCACGTCAGGTTCCGAAGGATTGGAGCTGAATTTCATGTGGTTTGGACAGCCGTCTACCACTACGGAAGTTTCGGAACTTCATGACCTTACGGAAGCCTTGGCTAATTATGATTTTGGATTGGGTGAGGATAAATGGAGATGGCTTTTAGATACTTCTGGCTCTTTCTCTGTGAGTAGTGTTAAAGATAAGATGCAAAAGTTGATTTTTTCAGATTTGGAGCTGATGTTTGAGTGGAATAATTGGTCTCCCAAAAAGGTAAATTTTCTGATTTGGAGATTAGTTCAAGATAAGCTTCCGACATATGCAGCTTTGGCTAGACGTAATGTTTTTGTCCAAGATAATTGTTGTAAAATGTGTGGAGATGAGGTTGAATCGGCTATACACTTATTTGCATCGTGTCGAATCGCGGACCAGATTTGGGAGTTTGTATCTCGATGGTGTAGAATACAACACGTCTTTGCTTTAGAGTTAAAAGACTTGGTAAATATTCACAAGAGAAACAGAGGTTCACAAAGGTGGAAAAGAGTGGTTAATTTGGTGACCCAAGCGGCCATATGGGTGATCTGGAGGAGTCGAAACGAGGCGGTATTCGAAGGAAAACAACCACACGTAAACAGGATGAAGGAGGAGATCAGCAGTGGCGGACCCAGGATTTTGGAACAATGGGGTCCAATTTTTCCGGTGTTCAATTTTTTCAGGTTTAAAAAAAAAACACAAAAAAATGAAGCAAACAGGTATCGAACCTAGGATCTTTTGTGTGTAAACAAGGGGTTTTACCACTACACCAGGCTCACTTTCATTGTTATGGGGTCCAACTTAATAATTTTATGGGGTCCATAGCAAATTTTATATACCGCTTCTACTACTTTTTAAAAAAAGATTGGGGTCCGGGGACCCCGTTCCGCTATACATGGGTCCGCCCCTGGAGATCAGGATGCTTGGATATATGTTGCTGAAAAGCAGAGTCAAGAATGCTAATATTTCATGGGGAGAATGGTGCAATTTTGATTTAATTAGTATTGGTGTATAAAGGTGATGTATTGTTTTGGAGAATGTACTTGGTGAAATCATCTGGCTAACATTGCCCAGGTGAATAATGGAATAAAATTTTTGTTGATCTTTCAAAAAAAAAAAAAAGTATTTAGTAACTACACAAAGTCATGTACCGAACAAAAACTCGTGTATGCATCTCACTATCATATTTTGCTATCCAAATCAGTTATGTTTATTGAATATTACAAGTGTGGACAAGGATTTTCTGATTCGGTTGAGGACTTGATAACTGAAATTTTATTTGGATCGAATTTGCATAAACCAGTAACCTATTTCAAAAACCTAATTATGAATTTGAAGAACTGGTATCGAAACAAAACCAAAAACAGAACCAGAACCATGTAAGTATGTAACTTTTTATTTCATCCAACCTCACAACTTTGCTACGTAACATACATAGCATAATCACATGTATCTATCTCTATTGGACCTCAAAAAATATGGTTAAAGTATACGAGCCACATGCATTTGTATAGCTAAAATGGTATCCAGTACTGGTGTGGTTGTAATGGTATGTCCAAAAAATGTTGATTCTATAGACCTACCTATTCAAGCACATCATGAATTATACAAAAATGTTTGCTTCAATCTGTATTTACTTCAAAAGGGACATTTGAGCTTTCACATGTTGTCTTCACTCTCATTAAGTGACATCATTATGTCTTTTAAATACCCGCAATTTCACAAACCCATTGTTCTAATTATGGATGACAAAATGGATGGCCGGGTTGGGTAAGTTTGGGTAATGGGTTAGGATGGGCTTGGGTTAAGATGAGGTTGGTTAGGATGGGCTTGGGTTAAGAAAAATGTTAGAATGGGTTTAGGTTAAGATAGGTTTGGGTCAAGATGGGTTTCAATCATTAACTCATGAGGCTAAAAGAAAAAAAAAATTAAAAAACCAAAACATTAAAAAAATTAAAAAAATCAAAATTTTTCTAAAAATACTAAAAAATCAAAACAAATTCTAAAAAATAAAAAAAAATCAAAAAATTCTGAAAAATCAATAAAAATTAAAAAATTCTTAAAATTAAAAAATTAAAAAATTAAAAAATTAAAATAAAATAAAAAAAAAACCTAAAAACCAAAAAATCTAAAAACAACACTAAAAATTCTAAAAAAATAAGAAAAATTCTAAAAAATAGAATTTATTTTGATATTTTAGAACTTTTAGAATTTTTTTTATTTTTATTTTTTTGAACTTTTTTTATTTTTAGAAATTTTTAAGAATTTTTTGATTTATTTTTATTTTTTAGAATTCTTTTTGAATTTTTTTGATTTTTAGATTTTTTTTGAATTAATTTTTATTTTTTAGATTTTTTTTACTTTTTTGGATTTTTTGATTTTTTTTTTGAATTTTTTTATTTTTATTATTTTTATAGAATTCTATGAATTTTTTTTATTTTTTTTATTTTTTTATTTTTTTTTTATTTTTTTATTTTTTTATGATTTTTTTTATTTTTTTGAGTTTTTTTATTATATTTTTTTATATGGATCTGTCCATTGTTTGATAGGCCTATCTTAAAACTCATGCTACTACTTATTAATTAAGTGATTTTAACCAATCCTGACCCGCTTGGGTTTTTTCTCATACTCATCCTGACATACGTACTTTTTTTATCCAACACTTCACAACCAATCCTAACCTAGTAACTAATTTTGTTTGGCCCAACATATCTTAAAATTTAAAATGTCCATATCAACCTAAAATGAAATGAGTAGGCTTGTTTTCCGATGCCTAGTTCTAATCACAAAAATATCACTCAGCCGATCATTGCTTGGGTAACTAGGTGAACCCAACCAGTACCTACACACAATAACTATTAATTCACTTGTTCGGGTCAGACCTTCCAGAATTTTTTAGTGGAACAATTGGGTCCCGAAGAAGGTAGCTATAGTCAGTGGCGGATCCAGGATTCCGACCAAGCGGGAACGTTTTATAAATAAGCGGTAACGAAATCGAAAAAAGGTCAAATTTTTCCAAAATTTACACTAAAAACGTCAAAAATTTTCCGACCAAGCGGTAGCGGAGGCTACCCCTTGGTCTAATATATATCCGCCCCTAGCTATAGTGGCATGGAGAGCGGAAATGGAGCGTCTTCCAACCAAGCTTGCACTATCGACTCGAAATATACTGGTTCAAAATCAGCTGTGTTCGATGTGCGATGAGTATGAAGAATCTAGTGAACACCTCTTTGTATCATGTCATTTTGCACAAATAATATGGCAGAACCTTGCGAGTTGGTGTACGGTTCCTCCGATTATAGCATTTGACGTCAAGGATCTACTAACATTACATGGCTTCAGCCCGGGTTCAAGAAAGAAGAAGAAAGCAGTCTATGCCGTTGTCCTGGTGGCCTTTTGGAGTATTTGGAAGACCTGAAATGATGTCGTTTTCAGACAAGCAGTTCCAAGTGCAACGAAGACGTTAGTCGAGATTAAATCAATGGCGTATTTGTGGGAAAAAATCGGGCGAAGTGGGAGTCAATATCATGGGAAGAATGGTGTCGGTTTAATTTCGTTGGTTAAGCTCGTGTAATATTTGTATGTTTTGGTGATGAACGATTGTAAGTTTGGCGGGTAGCTTCTTGCTACAATGACTAAAATATTTTCTGTCGGCAGTTCAAAAAAAAAAACTAAAACACTAAAAACACATAAGAATAATAAATAAGATTCAATATTGAAATGCCCCTTCTAAGTTTCAACAAGGGTTTTGAAGGTTTGATTAGGTTTGGCCGCTTGGGGTCGTTATAAAAGGATCGATAGATGAGAATTTTAACCATCCGTTATTTGTTTATCTATTTTTTTCTAAATTCCTTGCTTAACAATGTGCATGCTTATTAGGGGTGACAATCGAACCCATATCTATCCAGAACATATGTGATAGATATGGGGTACATGCTAATTGATCGGGTATAGGAACGAGTATGAGATTTTTTTTTTATTTTTCTCGTGTGTATGAGATGGGTATCGGGTATTCCTTACCTAACGATGGGCATACTTATCTCTCCAGTACGACACATAATTTTTTATTAAAAGATGTAAATTCATTAAATAATATTTTATCTTTTATCTTTTTAATTAACAACATTTTTTTACTTTTAGATGCAGATAATAAATTTACAATGTCAAGGATTTAAACTCACACAATATTTATAGGAGAATTATTACAACAATTTTTTACTCTTATATACACATAATACATTTATACTGTCAAGGATTTAAGCTCACAAAATATTTATAGGTGTTGTGAAACAACAAGCCTAATAGCTAAACAATATAAGAAAGAGATGTAGGTAGAAAGATCTTTATATTATTAATGGATGTGTTCATACAACAAATACAATGGAATATATATAGGGTAAAGAAACTTGGAGAATAAGCCTATTCTATTTTAGGCGTTGATAACCACAATATCAATATATTTATAACACTCCCCCTTGGTTATCAACTTTATACGCTTGGAGATGCTGCATCGTTAAAAACCTTGCTAGGAAAACCCAGTGGGACAAAACCTCAGCTAAGGGAAAAAGAGTGCAGTGTGTATTGTCTCCCCCTGATACGTCTGGATCGGGTACGTTGCCTCATTAAAAACCTTACTAAGAAAACCCAGTGGGACAAAACTTAGTTAAGGGAAAAAGAGTGCAACTTGAATAAATCTCCCCCTCATTATAATACGTATCCTTTAAGTGACGTGTGTCCATCTTCCTTAAAAGTTGATCAAAGCTTTTGTAGCCAATGATTTGTCGCTTGATCCCTTAATCCCTTAATGTGCAATCCTTTATGTTGAACAATGTTGTATAATCTTCTAACGAGACTTTGGTCCCTCATTTCAAAAATATCATGTCCACGATTGTGTTTTGTTACATTCCTGCATCTACAAGACTATCCAAACTTGTTTTGATGGGTTAGTAAAATACAATCAAATATCGTTTATACCTGAAATCTTTCTTTGAACTCGTTCCAATGTCTCTTTGCTTGACAAAGGCTATATCATGACAATACTCAAGTGAAAAATATTATAACCATACATAGCTAGCAAAACATATTAATGCACATATGCATTTAACGATTGTACTTCTAGAATGAGAATCTCTAGTTTGGTAAGAGATGATAATAGGCATTTCTTATAACAAGTGACTTAAAAACCGTTAACATACTTTAATGTTCAACTATGTTCATACTAAAATATCTCAACATCATCTTCTAGATGTACTTGAGGGATTGATAAAATATAATTACATATATACTAAAACTGCAGTTCGAGAAATAATTAGACCGTGCCAAGGTCATTTAAAAATTCTCCTTCTAAAAGCTCGACAATTTCTCTCGATGATGCCTAGACATCATCACTGTAAACTGCGCTTATAGTGAACTTTTAAAAGTAGAATGTTGATAAAACATGGCTAATTTAACCAAACTTATATCCCTCTTTAGGTGAATATCTCGAGTTGTTCCACACTCGACTCGACTATTTTTTTTTTGTCCATACATATTTTGTCAGCTTCATATACTATGTTCTTGAGGTTTTTGACATCAATGCTTTTGGCATTTTCAATTCATGAGGGAATTCGTTCTGTCTTATCCCAATATACATGTGCTTTCACTCTTTAGGAGTTTTGCTACATAACTTTGCCCATTTAATACATAGATATCTATATCATATGCAAAAATGTCATGAACACTTGCTTTTATCTCCAAAATCCATATTGTACCATGTGTGTACACTATTTATTGAGATGTCATAATCATCGGCTACAATTTTTCTATGTATGTTTATTGGTGCACAAGTATTACATTGTAAGATGTTTCAATTAACCTTTTTAGCACTCAATTGCTTTAGAAACTTATCATGAGTTCCAACATGTAAAATAATCATAACCTATTCAAATCCGAATATGTATAAATGATCACATTGTTCTCGAGAACTTACTTTACATGACTTGCATAATTTAATCCTTCAGGACTTTCATGTAAACTTTCAGTATCAAGTGATACATAACATTCATAAGATACATATCAATTTTCTCTTTATATTACCAGACTAATATATTATTGGAAAGTCAATGCATCCACCACTAAAGAATACGTCTCCTCATAATCAATCATAGGTCCTTGTGAAAATTCTTGTGCCACCAATTTTTCCTTATATCACTCAATTTGATTTTCACATAATTCGCATAAAAGACCTGTTTATATCCAACATATTTTACAACTTCGGTTGTATGGACTATTGGTCTAGATACTTTCCATGTCATTAGAGAATTCAACTTTGCCGTATTTGCATCTTTCCATTTTGGCCAATTATTTCTATGTTTATGTTTATAGGAAAGATCTCAAATCTTGATCCTCATCACTTAATAATTTCAAGCGCTACATTATATACAAAAGTATAACGACGTCGATTTTTATTTCGATTCCATACATATCTTAGACATGATACAACTTATCGTGATCTCTTTATTTTCAGGTACCTGAGGTTCTTCTTGAACCATCATGTCTACTATCTCTTCAGGAGATCTTATAACCTCGACTTGACCATCTTAATTACTTGCTCCAATTTTCGAGGAATTTTATTATTGGAATCAACTAGTCTAGCACGCTTTAGGCGTGCAATAGACTCATTACAAAATATGTGGTTGTCCTCTTGGGACACAAATATAACTTGAGCATAAGCAGTTGATTATGTAACTTACTTAGTTACTCTATTTAGGTCAGTGAACTTGTCTGGTAATTTGTTCTTTAATATTGGTAAATGAATTATCCTTTGAACTTCTGGTTCACTGTTTATAGTCTAAGGATCAAGATGACACGATAATCCATTCACTTTTCACTTTCCAACTGCTTGTTATCTCCCCCTAATGTTGGGAACATTCATTCACTAAAGTGAAAACCAATGAGCCGTAAGCAAATCTTTCACCAATGGCTTTAAATATTTAATCATAAACAATTTTCTTTTACCCAACATACATTCTCAACCCTTTTAGAGGTCCCAGAATTGTGCTAGTGGTGGATCAATATTACATATACCGCACAACCAAAATCTTAGAAGGGACGTATTTGGTTCCTGACCAAAAACCAACTATAACGGGGAAGTATGATGACATATTGGCTTGATGTGAACTAATGTTGTACATGTAAAATCACATGTATCCAAATACAGATATAATTGTTGCTCTTATGATAATTAGCTTTGCAATCAATTGTGGACGTTTAGTGATCATCCCAACAAAGCAATTCTTGTATAAACATAAGCGATATGAAGTTCAAAATTTATTCCAATAATCATTAATAACTTGGGAATTGAATTCACCGTTATTACCAAAATAAATATACCAATCTGGATTAATATGTCTGCTATCACAGTAGCTAAGCAACAATCACACAAACTTTAGGTTGTGGATTTCATAACCATTCAGACGATGCATCGATTTAAAAACACTAAATGGTATCATGTTGGGATATGCATATCCTTTAATCACTTCCAGAATATTTAGGGATACACACCCTTAATTGGCAAATACATAATTTCCCTTAAGAGCAAACAATACATGCTATCAGCTAGAAAAATCTTCAAGTTCTTCATTATGTTTCACATCATCATTAACTCGGTGTGGTCTAACCGGTCATGCCAATAAAGTAAATAATTATGATCTATAAACTTGTGGTTTATGATCATATATGTCTCACTTGCACATATGTAATACAAAACGTAAGATACGATGAAACAATTAACTATCATTTCAAACTGTCACGACAATTTTCATCCTCTCCGAATATTATCTTCATATAATTACTCCCATAATTTACCACTTCAAGTGGTTAATCTTATTATGACCATTATTACAATTTTAATAGTCGATCTCATTATTAACTTGGTTATCATAACATTCTAATATGGTCAATCTCATTATCAACTTGGCTATCATAGCACTTCTGATGACCGATCTCATTATTATTATGATCGTCATAACAAATTTCTCAATGATATCCATGATCACGATATTTTCAATGATCGTTATATAGTTACATTCAATTCAGGAATGGAGTAGAACCAGAACAAGCCTTATAGCTTTTCATTCTTTACTCGGTCACACGAGTATAAAATCATTTCAAACTTTTCATAACTCTAATAATGATATTGCTACTTCATGAGCATATCTCACGTGTGACATATGGAAAATTTTTATCGAGTTTTTCCACATAAATAATCTTCTCTTCACATAACATCCATGGAGAAGTAATTACATATATGAGTCATATAATTTTATCGATCTAAAATCTAATGACATTTTATAACTTATAATGAGATTTGAAGAGTATGACACTTTGCGTTTAGTATCTAAACATATTTATATCCTTTTATGAGAGTGATAATATAATAACCAACTTTGGTTTTTATTAAATGTATTCAATACAATATATATAAATAAATGATAGCATATAAAATACAATGTATGATATAAACTCAAATTATACAAAACACAACATAATAACATGCCATCATATAAATCAAGTTTATTAAAACTTTATAAAATATGTTCTTTCATCACTAACAAGCAAATATATAATTCATATATTAATCTTCTATCATGGGATAATCAATCAAAAGTATATCATACATATTAAAATTTGTCCATTAATTTAAATCATAAACAAATATCTCTCGTTCAACTTCCCAAGATATTTTAGTTGATAATGATATATTTTATTGTTCAAGTTGTTATAAAGGTATCCTAAGGTACTAAATTAATTTATAAACATATGTTTTGCCAAACAAATATTTCATATATACAATTCTCATATAATGCATGCATATTAAAAGCATTTATCATCAAATAAATGGGCATCAATTAATACGAAGTGAAAAGAATTCTAGGAGATGATAGATGTAAGTCACAAATTTTCAAACAAAAGATAATATCCACTAAAATACTAACAAATCAAATCTTATCATTTAGTAGATTATTAGTCATGTACGTAACAACTTAATAAACTTATTTATTGTATACCAATAAATATACTGGATATATATAATATTAATCAATATTATAACATATGTTTGTATTAATTCACATCTTATTGTGATAATACAGTATATTACCAGTTATTAATAATATATTAAACTAATTATTATTATTATATATTATAATGATACATTATTAACTAATAATATATTTCACTGTAGAATAAGATTTATTAGTATTACCAGAAGAACTTATTATATCATTAATAATATTTAATAAGAACAATATAATTCTTGCAGTGGATCATGAACAATGATTACATATTTGTTCATGATGATTAATAATATATGTAATATATTATTAATAACTGATCATGTTTAATATTACGATACATATAATTATCCAGGGAGACCAATAATAATATTATATTAAAGTGTAGGATATACAGTTTTAAAAGTTTTTACATCCTTTACATATACAAAACTAACGGAACTAGCTTTCATGGGTTAATATCGTTAAGAAAATATATCATTAACAGTTAATGAAATATTGTAATTAAACACCTTGTATAAGATATAGTGATATATTTATGCTATTACCACGGCTTCGATAAGTATATTAGAGCCTTAATCGTTTTATATCCCTAATAACTGGAGTATATTTCTTGCTAGCAGCTATGATAATATAACGTTTGTATAACTTCATAGAAATATATTTTCTATTTTTTTTTTTTTTGACTAAATAACTATTTGATCATATAATACGACTTCATTTAAAATGATTGACATGGTTTAAAATATGTCTATTAGATCATATACATAAGGTGTATGTTAAATATAAATGACTTAATTTTATACAAATCATTTAACAAATCTTATTGATTTCCGGCTTTAAGTTCGATTCAAAAGTTAATTTTTTGATGTTTAAAAAAAATCTTTTTTTTTTTCAAACCCTTTAATGGTGATATCTATGATTTATTTTTCTTTTCTTTCTTGATATCAATGAAAAATTCAACCAGTCATCCAAAATACCAATATATCATTACCAATAGTAAATACGAGATTAATAAATAACAAATTAAATTCAATGAATTAAAATAAAACTTACGTGTAGGATAGTTTGATTCAACATCCTTGTGAAAATGCGAGTCCAACTTCAAAAGCAAGTCGTGCTGATAACGTGTTGTGAAACAACAAGCCTAATAGCTAAACAATATAAGAAAGAGATGTAGGTAGAAAGATCTTTATATTATTAATGGATGTGTTCATACAACAAATACAATGGAATATATATAGGGTAAAGAAACTTGGAGAATAAGCCTATTCTATTTTAGGCGTTGATAACCACAATCTATATATATATATAAATGAGATTGATTTGGGCTATGTGGCATTTGTCTTTGGCCATATAGGCTGATGTGGCATTTTAGTTTAGGAGGGAAATCACCTTTTGGTTTCTACATTCACGATTCCAAGAAAAAAGAAGCGGGATCCGGCTGAGGATGGATCGGACTTTGGGTCGTTACTGGATTCGGGTCTCATATCAAACACGCTTCTTCCCTTGCACAAACCCTAATTTTGATATCCATTTGTCTGGTCGTTTCACTCCAAATCTCAACGAAGACATCAATCTTTCATCATCGCGAACCCTAATCGCGATGTTTATCAACGAAGACATCAATCTTTCTTCCTTTTATCAATCTATTTAAGGTTTTCTTTTCTTCTACAGGTTTCTTTTTCGTTAGTGTTTCCTTCTGAACCAAGATGTTTCTTCTTCCTTTTATCTGCTTTCTCTCTCTCTCTGGTGATTCAAAAAGGATGACGGCGATTCAAGCCGATTGGTGAAGATTTCACAAAATCAATGAAGAATCTAGCCTCGCAGGTTCAGATTTACAGGTATACAAGTTTTTACGATTTAATTTTTGAGTTGGTTTACATGTTGATTTTAAAATCTTAAACCCAACATTGTCACCTTATGTAATTTTTGGTGTTCTTGCTTATTGAGTTAGGACTTATTGATGGTGTTGTTTGTTGATTTGAACGCAGAAGAAGAATGAAGGTTTGCTGGGGTGACGGCTGGATCTGGATGTTATTTAGGGTTTCGCTTGAAGTTGAGGAAGAAGAAAGGTGAATTGTTAAGAGTGTCGGCTGATATAAAAGCTTTGGTGTTAATAATTTATTTTAGGGTTTCGCTACTATTAATTTATACTCGATTTGTTATTGCTTTTATCCAATGATTATATGGCATAATTTTATACCCATCTAATTATAGGTGGTTATTGCAGGTATATAGTGGTCATTTGAGGTTTAGATTAAAGAGTTTTGGTGGTGGAGGGAAACAAGTAACAGGAAGGTCAGTTTCCGTCGATTTTAGGGTTATATTTTTCAAACAGGAAGGTCAGTTTCCGTCGATTTTAGGGTTTTTAGATTTGAGGTTTTGTTTGCATTTTGATTTATTAGGGTTTTTTATACATCAGTTAAATCATTGATACTATTAGGGTTTTTTATACATCAGTTTAATCGTTGATACTTTATCCTATTAAGGAATTGATTTTAGGGTTTTTACGCTAAAATCATCATCGGCGACTGTCGCCGTGCTAATATCTTCTGATTAACATTTGACCAAAGCATGTGTGTATTTTTTCGGTACGTATTCCTTTGAGCTGCGATGATTGATTTGATTTCTTTAGGATGCTGTTAATTTTTTTTACGATTAGGTTTGCTGGTGTTATTCGTCATTAGTTGCTGCTCAATTGATGTTCTTCTTAACCTCGATTGTGCTTGGTATGTTTGGATTTTTTTTTGCTGTTGTTATTATTTGTTATGTATCTTATGTTTCTTTGGTTAAAGCAGGTTTGTTGTTGTTTTGGTGACATAGCGACAATTGTTATGGATTCCATCTCTTTTGATATTTGATATAGATTCCATCTCTTTATCTGGTGTTTTGATATTTTTTAAACACATTTAGTTTAAAAGTTTGCGTTGTGAATGCTCATGGTTTGTTTGATATTGTTGGATCTCTTTTGAAAACCCTTTTAATCTATTGATTTGCAGGAGGATCTCATGGTTCGTTTCATGGCAACCTTATAGTGATACGCAGGTCTACACTCTAACTAACAATTTGGTTCAGTTTTCACATCTTATTAGTATGTTTCTTTAATAGTAATGTTTGACTGTATCATCTTGCGTTTTGTAGTTTTAATGATTTGTCCTCGACTATCGAGCAACCAGAGCAATAGTATCATTCACAGCCTGTTACATGTGTTAGATCTAGGAATTCCTCACTAATATGCCCTCTGGGATCGATGTAGCGTATGTTAACTATTTAATTTTAACATGCTTTCATTATGTCTATTACTCAACTGTTCATGAGTTTAATTTTGCAGGTTTTTGTTTTGTGTAGTGGTGTAGTTTACATCCTTTGTTCAGTTGTTTCTTTCAGGAGGTAAGGTTGCAATGATAGATGTTATGTTTAAACAAGGTATCATTTATTTCTGTTGTTACAGCGTTTGCTTATGTGGAATGTGATAGATATTAGTTCGAGGTATTAGATGATTTGGAAAGAAAACCAAGGTGATTAGCTAAAGATTAGACTTTCCAACCAACATTTCCAACCTGCAAATTACCCTTTGTGTGATTTTGGTTATATGAAATTCTTCTCCTTTCTAATAACATTTAGGGTTTTTAGTTTGTTTTGTTTTCGTGTCTAATGTGAGATTGGGGACCAACATAATGTGGAGGATTCATCACACAATGAATTTACTGGCGATGGTGTGGTTGAGGTTGTTGCATCTGTGAAAAGGAAGAAGGATTTTTATAAAGATATAGTTCACTTATATTCTGGAAATGTTCCACAGGTTATGTTGATGTTAAATCTCCTCCTATACTTGGGGTGGTGAGTTCCGAACACCATGATAATGAGGAGAAAAGGAAGAAGGATTTTTAAAGGATATAACCTGTGAAGAAGGATTTTTAAAGGATATAATCTATGAATTTGATCCTTTCATTTTAAGTTTTTTTTTTTTTTGCTTGGGTTTCTTCATTATTTTGATTTTTATGATCTAATTATTTTTTAACAGAAAGTTGTTTTTCAATTACAGAGAAGATAGTTACTACTGGGACGGTATCTACTACAAAACTGGAAATAATGGCTTTAATAGGAATGGTTATGGGTTGATAAACCTATTTAATTTAGATATGTGCTTTTATTTAGATTTCATGTAAATAATGTCATTTTGCATTTGATTATTGTTGGCTAATCGGTCCGTGTTTTTGATCCGCAGTAGTCGAAGTGGAATTGTTGGTGTTACCAAACCACGTTGTGTGGCGGTTTCCGCAAACGCAATGTAGGTGACTTTTGGGCTTGATGTTGGTCTCAGGAAGGAGGTCAGTTTTCAAGTTAGGCATGACAAAAGGATTGAAGAGAGTTGTTCTTTCAAGTTATTTGCTGGGCTTTGAGCCCTGATTTCAAAAGTTGAAGATATTCTGAGCTCTGATTGCCTACGACTCAAGGTATCTAAATGAGTTTTTTGTGATTCAACTGTTGATTTGTTTGTATTTCATGTTGATGGTTAGTTAATTGGTTAGTTGAATTGCGAATTTGATTTGGATTTGCTAATATCACACATGCGTTGCAAACCCTTCCTTCAAACAAATCGTCCTCCTTCTGTTAGTTTCTGGTCCATGATTGCCACCGGTTTGAAAATCCTCTTTATGTACTTACCTAATTTTAAAGTTCAAGCACATGATGAATCGGCTCAAAGGAAACCGGACCTTGAAAAAGACAAATTGTGTAGTGTTTTTATGTTAGCTTCTTTGGAGCAGGCCTTACTATGATGAACCTGATGTAAATCTAAATAATATCAGGAAGAACAAGGATTCTTATTTCCCTCATCAAGGAATTGATTAAATGTTTTTGTTGTTTGATTTAGGGTTGTTCACAAGCCGAGCTGAATTATGGCAGATTGATTAAAAAATCTTTCCAATTCGTTCTGGTATCTATGGTTTTTGTTTTATTTAAACCACCAATTCGTTTATGATGTTTTGATATTAAGCTCAGAATGATGTCGAGACGGTTACTGATTTTTGTTTTAAATGACATTGTTTTTATGCTGACGTTCACACGCATATGTTTGCGGATAAGTTTTTTTCATCAAATGTTATTTTGATTTCGGTTTCGGTTTTAATCAATTGACGAGGAACTGTTAGGGATTATTTGAGGCAAAAGGTGTGCGGGAAGCCGTTCGATTAGAAGCTCTTTCACAAGTCGATGCTTACAAGTTACAAATCTGAACCTTAGGCTTTAAAATGCTACAACTTGCATGTAAAATGCATGTACATGCTTAGATAAACATTATTTTGAAAAAAATGTGTTTTTACTCCAGCTTATTATTAAGATGCTAATTATTCAGAAAAATCCGATATGAAGGTGTCAATTGATGTTCTTAGCCCATATTATTTACACATTTTTTTACAGCGCCACATTTTGGCTTTTGCCCACTGTCTCTGGAATGACAGTTTTGTTGGCAAGAGAGTAAATGAAGGATTTTGGATTTCTATTGAACTTTAGTCTTGAGTCAGTTGATGATGATTGATAACTCATAACTTTCACACCCATCATGATTATTAGGTATTTCTAATGTTATTTGAGTTCATTTTATTTTACTTTTGTTGTTCTGTAACTTCTGTTGGCATTCTTCACATGTGGTTATTGGTATTTTTTTAGTCAACTAAAAGAGAAGGATGGGTGAAAGAGACATTGCGGGCCTTGAATCTATTGCATACCACATGTATAGATGGGGTTAATGGCTTTTATTGCTAATGATGCTCCTAGAGTCAACCGAGACAAGTTAGTTTTTTTCGGGTAAATAAAATTCATTTTATTTTGTTAGCTTGGAAGTACTTGCGAATTATTTATTCTGTTGCTTTCATCTTATAGGTCTATAAAAATGACAATTATGCATAATATTGTAGAAGGTAGTAAGCTACTTAATATTTTATTATCAAGTAGTTTTTTATAACATCATTTGGATTTGTTTTAAGAAGATGCCTCTTCAATTGTTGGCCAGCCCAACCTGTATGATATACAGGAGTCCTACCTTTGTTCATGCATAATATTACTATATGTCTTTTAAATGTAAATTTTCCTTTTTTATCATCTACTTTTGTTTCAGTCAAATGCACACTTTTCATCATCAATCTCATCCATTCCGAATGTTCTCAGAAACATGGCATATTGGATGACATTGTATGTATTGCATTATGTTTGTCATTCCCAATATTCCTAAAGGCCCAATGCTGACATCAGCAATGGCATATGAGATGCTTCAATGTTTGGGGGCATGAAGATAAGGAAGTGGCTGAAATCACCTGGTAATGCACTGTTGGAAGACAAAATTGTAAATATAGTTGATAGAAAGATAAAACATGAGGTTTCACTTCAGCTGCAGAATGCTATCATGATTTATGAGACGACAGAAGCCTCTTCAACCTCGATGTCATCATCGCTGGAAGTTGGTTCTGAGCTGTCACTGTCGATTTCATTAGGTATGTACTCCTTTAGCTCCTCAATAGGCTCCTGATTTGGTTCCTCTCTGTCGTCTCATTCACGTTAATCATTTTTTGATCATGCAGAACCCTAGCAGTGGTGATGTTGATTGGCTTGGGCGTCGATTACCAGAACCATGAATGGCGCTTTGGTGGAAGACGATGGAGTTTAGTGATGGTCGTCAAGCATCCGGCGGCTACTAAGGTTTTAAAGTTAGTGGCGTTCGTTTCTTCTATCTGCGTCGGGAACAATACGGTATTTAAGCATGGTTTGAGCATTTTAAACGACCCCAATAAACGCTATGCTCTTGGTCCAGAAGGTATTTCGATTTACTTTATCTGTTTTTTACCAGTTGTTTGTGGGTTTTGTAGATCATTGATTGGTTTGTTGGGAGGCTTAGTTAGTAGTATTGTAGTTAAAAAGGCTTTGGCTTTGGAACTTTGCTTTGTTGTACATTGCTAGATAATAAATCTATGAATTTAGGGACAAAATTAAAATAATCATAACATTCTCAATATAGTAAAAGTTTATGAGGTTTTAGCATATACGACTATTCCATTTTAAACATATATTCGAATATAAATAAGATGAAACAAATGAAGTTTACTTATCAATTTATTTGTAGGATTTGTGATACTACGTTTGGAACTGTGATTTTGGTACACAGAATAGGACAGGAATTCTATAGGCCACTGGTCATTCAAAATGCATGAATGAACATAGCATACTTTTATACAAGCTTTTCTCAGTTAGAAATTAGTGGCAACCTGAATGTTATTAACATGTTAAGTTACTTAAAGGAGAGGTCAAAAGGTCAAAAGGCCAAAATCTGATGTTGATATACCTGGTAAGTTAAATGATATATGAATTTATTATAACTTATGGCAGTTAATTTGACATGGAACATATTCTGAGAACTGCATTCACAAAATTTGATTTATGTGGTAATTTTGTTCTGGATGTGGTGCTTAACTAATTTAATCCACTAAATCAACAAAATATATAATGAAGGCACTGCAAAATTCGAAGTCACTGTCAATTGCATATTATCATACAGAAAACCTATTTAAGTCGAGAAGAGGTAGGATTCTGTCACCTTGATAACAAAATTTCATGTTAATTAATATTGTATAATTTGCAAACAGTGATATAAACACATATTTTTTCTTTTTGAGTTAGTTTGAAAACGAATACAAATATGTTATCTACAATATAATATAAATATCTTTCATATTTGTACTAAAAAAGATAAGTTATATATATATATATATTTACCAGAAAAGGTTAGATTTAAATTATTAGTTTAATATTTATCAACTTAAACTCAGTTGCAACATAGAAACTGTTTAACATATAAATATTAGGAATTTCATAGTTATTTTGGCTAAAACTATATCTATCATAAAGAAAAAGTTAAACTATATCAAAACATCTATATTTATAATTATTCTTTTTCATCACACCTATTGATAATTACATTTGATGAGTTATCGTTTTGAATCATTTAAATGTCAAACCTTTTTTTTTCTTTTGTATAAAATAACGTAACTACTATATATAGACATAGCAAAATGTAAGTAGATTAAGTCAATTGGTAAAAATTGAAGTATTGTTACATGCATACCAAATGCAAGTATATTACATGTTAACATTAATGCTTTCATATTTCTGATCTATTGTATTGTTGAAGGAACAATACATATGAAAGCTTACTTGGCACTACAAAAAGCTTTTCTCAGCTCTCTAAGTTATTATATTTGTCCCAATGGCAAAGTGGGTGAGTCGAATGAGTTGGGTAAGAGGTCAAAATGGATATACCCATACAAACACAAACATAGGCTCACTTACAAAACTATTTTTATGGTTTAGATTAGTTATTAGCCTATTAACATTAGGTTTAGACCTTTAGTGAGCTCAATACTCAACTTCGTTAAGGCCTAAATGCATGTTTTTTCAAGCTCGAACAGGGTACACGAATTCTCAGGGCCGGCCCTGCTTATCGGACCCGTTTATAAGTAAATGGGTCAAAATCACCACCTTTTTTTACTTTCCGTTATTGCACTTAATAATCTTCCAAATATACAACTAAATTGGTCCATTGGCCGTAGAAAATGGTTAGATTTTTGATGAACACATAGAAGTGTAAAGCATTTTCAAGCAGTTTGTTTCAATACATCATATTTCTATCAAACAAATATTTCATTACTTGAATAGCTGTCACTTACTATTTTTTTATATTTTTTGATTGTTTGTTGATAATTCATTATTAATTTTGCATATTATTTAGTTTCGATTTGATCAGGTGAATTAGTCAACAGTTTGTGTTATTTCTAATCCATTTAGGATATATCAGGAGGGCTTTAGAGACTCTCATGTGAATTATTCATGCTTTGTGTTATTTCCAATCTGTTTCTGAGATTTCAAGAAGGCTGTTTACAGCAATTGTAAAAGTATGTGTGTTTGGTGGCAGGGCAAGGGTTGGTGGTTTCGCTTCTTATCCTATCATCCGCAACACCAGCTGCAAAAACAAAACCTTCAACAATGCCTCATAACAAGTCCAAAGGTAGGAAGCTTTCAGTTTTATAAAGCAATCTAATTTTACACATTCGCTAATTAGTAATACACACATGTATTATGCTTATACACGATTTACAAATATGAATACATGAATGCAATATAGGGTTCTATAGATCGATGCTTATTCGGATGCAAACTATTGTGAAATGAGTGGCAAAACACAACGGTTTAAAAGTCAACTTTTCTCATTCTATTTTATTTCAGGTAGCGAAAGAAGTCAGGCAAGTTCAAGTGAAGTTGATCGATCAATTCCCTTTTCAAATCCCGCTACTCACTTTTATACGGCTTGGCTTCGCTATAGACATAAGACTACTTTATATTTATGTAAATTTCAATTTTATTATTTCTTTTATTTTCTTAAAAGTAATATGCAGTTTTTTTTTATATTATTATATATTTTTTATGTCTTATACAACTTAAATTGTTCAAACCGTATAACACACGGGTAGATGGGTAGATAACCTATTGTTGTATACAAGGAAATCTTTAGAGACTTATGATCATTTTGAATTATGGTTGTTACTTATTCTGTTGGTTCTATGTGTACATATTATAATTGAAAAGGGGCCAAAATGCAATATCTAAGGGGCCGATGTGAAGCTTATCAGGGACCGCGATCATTTTGGTGTATTGTCTAAGGGGCTCAAGAATGAAGGTACATTCGCCTTTGCTTCATTTTTTTGTATATATCAATGTTTTAAAATCCAGTTTTTATATTGTACCGGATTTGGCTCAAAAACGGTTCAACCGGGTGTATTGGATGGTTCAACCGGGTGTACTGGACGGTTTAAACGGTTCTACCGGATGGTTGAACCGGTTTTTAAAACATTGGTATATATAAACAAAGTGTTGTAATATTTTTATTAATAACAAATGTTATAATGTTGGGCTTAAATTAGTAAGATATACTTGATGGTATTAACTGAGGATCATGTAAAGTATACATACAAAGTAAAAAAAAACATTTAAGGAATTACAACAATGTATCAACTATCAAGTGTGATGGATTATAGGTTGGAGAAATGTGCTGACTTCACCCAAAAGTTGCACCTGTGTTGTACATTGTTGACTCTTGTGATGCTTGGTTCCATTTATGAACTTCTCTTATCGTACGTTGACGTAATGTAGGATATAATAGTAATACCCAATTTGGCATGTCCTGTATCCAACCTTTATGTTTGATGATTGTTGCTTCCGTAAATCACATCAAGTGCTTCCAAAATAAAAATGGTATTACCAAAATTAGCACAGGCTTTGGTCTTTAGAGAGTAAACTGCAAACCTGTTACGACGGACAGAAAAATTAGTTCGTTTATATTTTTATATAGCGTATGTATTATAACATACCTCAAAAACTATACACCATGTATGAAAGAAAAAACTTAATTATATACTTTGATATAGGCTTTCTATGTTCTTTCATGTAACGTTTCTTCCATGTGTTGATATAATTTATTAATAATTTATGACATGTATTATGCATGCCATTGTAATGGGTTAATATTAACTCTATTAATTGTTTAGTACTTCTGTATACTGCAATATTAACTCTATTAAGTGCCTTTATTTCTTTAGGATTATGGTAAAAAAAGTGGTTTGGCTCAACTCTTTTCTTCATAAGTGCTTTGGCTTAACCGGTACCGTATCGCATAGCATAGGGGTGCACATGTAAAGAAAAGGAAGGAGGCGCCCCATGGAAAACAGTGTTATTTTACGGCAAATAAGGTTTGAAAACATGTCTTTTAATTTCAACATTGGAACCGCATAGTATTGACACCAAATTTTAACTTATTTATTTATTTAAACACTTAATAACGTTTGAAAACATGTCTTTTAATTTATTAAAAGACATAATTAGATTATAAATTTATTTTTTCTGCCCGAGAAGTTTCCGGGTTATAAAGATTCACAACTACATGGTATATTTTTATTAATTAATATATATAGATGTATATTTATTTTTTAGATATAAAGATTCACAACCCGGGAGTATTCCCGGGTGATAACCTAGTATCAATATATTTATAACAATACGAGAATTATTAATAAGAATAAATTCTGTCAGCTGTTATGAATTCCATTTATCTTTTAAAAGTTATTTATAGCTTTTATACTTTTGTTTCATCTGATTTAATTTTTTATATAATTATATTCTTACTTTTAAAAGTCATAGCTTTTAACGTATTTTAGTTTTATTCCTTTCTTAGCATAAACCAAAAGTGATCGTTTATTTTTTTGTTATATTTGTAGGCTTTAAATTTATTTTTATTACACAAAGCCTGTGGAAAAAAAGATATAATTTTTAGTTCCGATTTCTTTGTGTGTTTTACTTGTTCTTTACTTTGATCATGGGTGCACGGAAAGATTTGGCTGTGAGTTATTCCTGTTTATCCCAAGAGGAGGTCGAATTGTTTTGTATGGAATGGGGGATTGGGAAGAAGTTTAAACCAGTTGCTCCGGGGAAGAATGTTTCGATCGATCAGTGTCCGGCTGGTTCGATTGCTCTCTATTGTCGACACTTTGAATTTTCTAATCTTCGTCATCCGTTTTCTCTCTTTGTTTTGAATGTGTTGGAATATTATCGCGTGTCTTTTGGTCAAATACACCCACAAGGTTTGGCTAGGGTTTTACATTTTGAGGTTTTGTGTCGAGCGTGTGGTTATGATCCTTCTTTGTTGATGTTCCGCCGTTTCTTTCTATTGGCGAAGAACGGTGATTGGTTTACGTTTGAGATGTCTAAAGTCGATGTCTGCTTGGTTTCGTCTATGGTCACCACACTTGGTGCCTGGAAGGACCGGTTCTTTTGGGTCTCAGGTGAGATCGTTCCGTTCAAAATGGTTTGGAGGCAACCTGATGCCATTCTCAATGAACCGGAACCTTCTGAATCTGATTTGAATGAAGTTTTTCTTGGAGCCATTCGGGAATGCCCTTCAAGGGTTCGACCTTTTCCTGAGCATTTGCTAGTTCTATTTGGTATTAGCAAATTGTGGAAAATGGCTAATCGGGATCCGGTTCTGATGAGGAATGGCCAGGGTATGCATTTTCCTTGTTTTACTTTTTAATGGCCCCTTGATTTAATAGCTTATGTGTTTTTGCTTTACAATTTCTTGCGGTCATGTCTGCCTTAGATTTCATCACGAGTGACGATACATCAGATGTTGCATTTGGGGATATCCCGACTACGCCTGGTGAAAATGTTGTGGTTAGGAGTTTTGAACAGAGGTTCGAGGGTTCAGGTTACGTTGGTGTGCCTGATGTGAAGGGTTTTAAGAAGGCTGTTGTTCCCAAGGTTGTTCGTCGTTCGAATCGACGTTTGAACATTTCTGGTCCACCATCTACTCCAGAACATGTGGACTTAAGTGATGACATTGGTGTTTCGGTGGATCAAGGTCCGAATGAGGGTGTTGATAAGGAGAAGGAGTTGGTTGTTGCTGGAAAGAAAGCTGCTGGGAAAGGGATTGTTGTGGCAGGTTCATCTAGTAAAAACACTAGCGGTTCTGAAGGTCTTGACCCGCAACAAGTTTATGTACCTGATTGGGGTGTGAAGTTGGGTGACAGTTTCAAAGATGTTGCTGTTTGTGAGGATGTGCCACATCGCTCCTCCATTGGTTCATGGCACTATTGCCGAGATGGATGATGATATGATGTTGACACGTATGATATTGAGTACCTGTAATCTCGCTGCCATGCTACCTCAAGGGGTTGCCCATTTCCGTAAGAAGATGCATGAGTGTGATGAATTGTTGAAGAAGAAAGACAAGATGAAGGTTGCTATGAGCACTTTGAGGAAAGAGAATGAGGGTTTGGTGAAAAAGGAGGAAACGTTGACTAAGAGGGTTGAAGAGCTTACCCCGAAATATGAGGTGGAGGTTGGTGAGCGAAAAAAGCAGGTGGAAGCCTTGGAGGCTTCAAGGGTTCAGCTTACTGATGACAACAAGTGGTTGATCGAGCATGGTTTCCAACAGGTTGTCACTTACCTCTTACATTCGGCTGAATTTAATGGTGTTTTGGGTGGTGTGTATGACAAGCTTTTGTAGCATGGGAAGCAGCAAGGTTATGTTGCCGGTTACAAAGCTTGCCAGTCTGGTGACCCTCAAGACAAGTCTCCCCTTTATCGGCCCGATGCCCTCAAGGTTTTTCAAGATTCAGCCTGTGAGATGGAGCGCTTGACTTATCCCTATGTTGGTGAGGTCTCGAAGTGTTTTGGCAAGCCTATATCTGTTTTGCAGTATTTGAAACCACGCGGGCTTGATGAGGCTGTCTGCAAGGAAGTGCTTAACTCTTTGACAAAGAAGCGTTCTTGCTCAGGGGACAGTGAGGAGACCGTTTGTAATGCTGATGAAGCCTTGAAGGACCCAAGCCTTGAAGCCTCGGGTACAGCAGTTGAGGAGGTTAAGAAGAAGAAGAAGAAAAAAGCTAAGAAAGTGAAGGGTGATGAAGCCAGTGCATCAAAGCCTGTGGTAAGTGATGCAAAGTGACAACTTTTAAGGCTTATTCGTAGCTTTCTTAGCATCTTTCTGGACAATGTTGTGTAATGTTATTAAACACTTTAGGTTTTGCAGAAAACCCTTAAGGTTTGTTTTAACTTGTTTGGATGTTTGGAAGCCTTTTAAGGCTTCTTTTCTTATGGTACCAAGTTCCTACTACTTGCCTTGTGTTGTGGTTTCTTGTGCTGGTGCCTGTTTTTGTAAGGCAGTTTGGTTGGCTTCAAGGCTTCTGGTTGTTTGTTGACTGTTTGTATCTTAAAGCCTTCAAGGCTTCCAGTTACTACTTTATTTTTGTGACTTGATGCCTTGGTTTGTATTTTTGATATTGGGTTGTATGCAACCTTTTACCATGTTGTTGTTTTGCTCCTTGAATTATTCTTTATCTTTATGGTATTGTCTTTGTTTGGTTTGTGATGTCTTTATGTTTTTTATACCTTAAAGGGTTCAGTGCTGTAGTCACTTAGCCTTGGTATTTTTAACAAGAAGACATAACACCTATCCTATTCATTATTTTCCTTAGTTTGATTTCAGTTCGTAACCCTGTTAATAATAATTTGAATTTTTGGAATTTTTCAAGGCTTAAGGAACATTTGGTGTAGGCTGTTCGGACCCGTCTATGAGACAACTTTGCTTTTGATTATTTCATAAGTCTCATGGAGTTGTATTGATTTAGGAACTCACCCCTTATATAGGTTCATTCAACCCTTGAACCTATTGAGCGATATGGCCTGGGAGCTCATCCCCTTACATGGCCCTTGCCATGGAGTTTTTTGCTAGGTACTCAACCTGATTTTAGGATAGAAAGACAAATTTGCTAAAACATCATCATTCATTCAAGAGATATTGTGTTACAAAAAGTGATCATAGGACAACTCTTGAAATACAACTTGTGAAATACAAACCAATCTTTCTTGATCAGACATGGAACCTTTTAAGGGTCTTTCCATTCCAATGTCTGGGAAGCTTTTTACCTTCTGCGTCGGCTAGTTTATAGGATCCGCCCTTATGTGCCTCAAGGATTGTGTATGGCCCTTCCCATTTTGGGCCAAGTTTTCCTTGGTTCTCTGTTTTACTAGACTCATTGTTTCTAAGCACTAGGTCTCCTGGCTTGAAGCGTTCATGCTTGAGTCTTTTGTTGTAATAAGCTTCCATCATTTGTTTGTACCTGGCTTCTTGATTTGCAGCTTGGTCTCATGCTTCCTCGAGGATTTGTAAGTTCAACATGGTCTCTTTGTTGTTTGCTTCGAGATCCATGTTGACCGTTCTTTGGGTTACAACTCCTACTTCAGCTGGAATCACGGCTTCAGATACAAACACCAAGTTGTAAGGTGTTCTCTTGTGGCTTGTTTTTTTTGTTGTTCTTATAGCCCATAGAACGCTTGGCAACTCTTCGAGCCAATTGCTTTCATGCCTTCCCAGTCTGGCTTTGATTCCTTCAACTATGCTTCGATTCATCCTTTCAACTTGGCCGTTTGATTGTGGATATGCAACTGAGCTGAAAACCTAAGCTATTATGTATTCTTTGCACCAAGTGCTAAAAGGCTTCTCAGCGAATTTCTTTCCATTATCGGTGACCAGCACTCCCGGCAACCAATAACGACAAATGATGTTTTCCCAAACGAAGTCAATGACCTGTTTGCCCGTGATTTTTGCAAGTGGTTTAACCTCAGGCCACTTGGTGAAGTAGTCTATGGCCACTAGTAAGAACTTCACTCCATCTTTGGCTGGTGGGAATGGGCCGACAATGTCCATTCCCCACTTATAAAATGGCTATGTTGAAGATATCGGGACAAGGTCATGCTTGGGGCTCTTAGGGACTGGTGCATGAATTTGGCAAGAATCACATTTTCTCAGTTGTTTAGCGGTGTCTCGGTGCATGGAAGGCCAAAAATACCCAATGGTTCATTAGTTTAGCAACCACCGTTCTTGCTCCAAAATGAGCTCCGCATATTCCTTCATGAACCTCTTTAACCAAGTACTAGCTTTGCTCGGGACCGACACATCTCAGCAAGGGTGCAAGGTAACCCTTTTTGTAGAGGATTTCACCTTGCAACACGTACTGTCTAGATTTGATTTTAACCCTTTCAGCCTGTGTTTGATCAGCAGGTAACTCACCGTTTTTAAGGAATTTTTTAATTGGAGTCATCCAATTGGGGCCTTCTTCGATGATTACGTCTTGAACTTCCAATTCTTCGATTGATGGAGTTTTCAACACTTCTACCAATACCTTTTTGGTGAGGCGGGCAAAGGTAAGAGAAGCGAGCTTACGCAAGGCATCAGCTTTCTTATTTTAAGACCTGGGAATTTGCTTGATGGTACATGTTTGGAATGTATCCATCAGCTCTTTAGATTTTTCTTTGTACCTCTTCATATTGGGCTCCTTTGCAACATAACTATCATTCACTTGACTTGACACCAGCAATGAGTCTGTGAAGACTTGAAGCTTTTGAACCTTCATTTCCTTGGCTAACCTCAAGCCGGCTATCAACGCTTCGTATTCAGCTTCGTTGTTGGTGGTCTGAAATTCAAATAGAAGAGCATACTTGAATTCTAACCCTTCAGGGTTGATCAGAATGAGCCCAGCCCCTGACCCTTCAACGCTTGAAGCCCCATCGGTAAAAACCTTCCAGCCTTCAAGGTCAGAAGGTTCAGTGGCAGCTGTGTTAACTTCAGTAATTGTTTGCTTCGGGACTTCTACAATGAAATCAGCCAAGACTTGGGCTTTGATGGATTTTCTTGGAACGTACGTGATGTAGAGATGGGCATAATAACCGGTTCCAAATCCGACCCGGTGGAACCGACCTGAAACCGGTTCCGGCTCCTACCCGGCTAATAGTAGAACCGGTTCCGGGTAAAAAACCCGTAGGTTCTGACCCGGTTCCACATTTTATAAATAAAATCGGTTCCTACCCGGACCTGGTGCGTACCCAGAACCCGATTCCTACCCGGAACCGGTTCCGGGTATTACAAAAAACCCGATATGCACATCTCTACCGTTAACTTACACCTACAAGATATAAACTGTCGGTTAAAAGACTAATAAGTTACTGCTTACTAAAAGTCTAAAACCATGTGCCCACTGTTTTTTTTACAAATACAAATTGAATGGAACCGGTCTTCTGAAGAACTGGAACCGGGTATTAAAAGGAACTGGAACCGGTTCCACCCGACCCGAACCGGTTACACTCGGTTCTAGTTTTAATGGTTAAAACCCGGGTAGGAACCGGCACCGGTTACAACAAGAACCGGTTCCATAGACACACATTCAGGAACCGGGTCCGGGTAGGAGCCGGTTCCGGGTATAAAAGGGAACCGATTATGCCCATCTCTAAGGTGATGTTGTGTTCACCTAGTTCCACAACCCATTTGGCTAATCGCTCTGAATTTTCCTGTTTTTCAAGCACACTCTTAATGGGTTGGTCGGTCACCACTTGTATAGGGTGTGCTTGGAAATACCTTCGAAGCCTTCTAGCCGTTTGGACTAGGGCTAGAGCAAGTTTTTCCAAAGGAGGATACTTGATCTCTGCCAGTTTTAGAGTTTTACTGAAGAAATAAATAGGTACCTGAACTCTGTCTCGTTCGATGGTTAGAACCGCACTTATTGCTTCTTCAGCAATTGAAAGGTATACAAAGATCAACTATCCCGTTTCTGGGGCTGCAATGTCTGGGAGTGAAGCTAGGTGTTGCTTCATCTGGTTGAAGGCTTCCTCAGCCTCATCAGTCCACTTGAAATCCTTCTTGTCAGAGCACCCCTTGAGCGTTTTGAAGAAAGGCAAAGATCTATCAGCCAATTTTGAGGTAAAACGCTTCAGAGCTGTAAGCTTCCCATTTAAGCTCTCTACCTCCTTTTTGCTTCGTGGTGGCTTGGTTTCGAGAACAACTTTGACTTTATTTGGATTGGCCTTTATACTTTGTTTTCCCACAATATGCCCCAGGAATTTACCTTCTTCATATCCAAACGAACATTTCTCGGGGTTGAGTTTCATGTTGACCTTCCTTAGGTTCTTGAAGGTTTCTTGGATGTCATCAAGCATTTGGTATTTCGTTTTGCTTTTGATCACCAAGTCGTTGACATATGCCTCCATGTTTCTACCAATTTGACTAGCAAAATCCTTGTCAACTAGGCGTTGGTAGGTTACACCCGCGTTTTTAAGGCCAAAAGGCATCTTTTGGTAGCAAAAGATTCCTTTGTGCGTGTGAAAGGCGGTTTTCTCTTCATCTTCTTCTTTCATGAGAATTTGATGGTAACCCTTGTAAGCATCGAGAAAACACTTGAAAGGGTAACCAGTGAGGGAATCAACCTTAAGATCAATTTCTGGAAACGGGTAACAATCTTTAGGACAAGCCTTGTTCAAATCCTTGAAGTCTATGCACATTCTCCAAGAGTTATCGGGTTTTCGAACCATGACTGGGTTTGCGACCCAGGATTGATACTTGACTTCTCGGAGAATTCCTGCTGAGACAAGCTTTTCAACCTCTTGGCAGGCTTCCAAGCTTCTTTTGGGTGCTAGGCTTCATTTCTTCTGGACAACAGGCTTGACTTCGGGTGGTATTCTCAGCTCATGTTCAGCAATGCTTCGAGGGATGCCCGTCATGTCTTCCGGGCACCAAGCGAAGACATCACTATAGTGTACTAGCAGCTTTTCAAAGTACGATAGGGTTTCTTGAGAAAGGCTTGGATTAACCCTTATCCTTCGTGCAGGATATTTGGGGTTTATAATCAGCCCTTGCTTGTTGTCTTCATTTTTTTATCCTTCCCCTTCAACCATGTAAGCCTCTTGAGTAGGTTGAAGGGTTGCTATCTGTCACACCCCAACTGATGGCGGAATCATCGGGGCGCGGCACTGTGCGAAACAGATTGTTCAAAGAAATTCCATAACGACTAAATTACCGAATAGTTTAAATATTATGTCCCATACCATAACCCATAAGATAATCTAGTTATTACAGACGAGATATTCTTCAAACAAATAAACATGTTCCGACAACTCATATTTTCAAATAAAATAAACTGTCTTTGTTTCTAGACTCTTTCCTAGCCTCGATTTCATAGCAATCCAAGCATTCTAACATCTTAAGCACCTGTCACATACGTTAAAGTAAAAGTCAATACACATAGTGTAAAGGTGAGCATACAAGTTTGATAATAGCATATAGAGTTCGAAATCGTTTACGCATAACCAGCATGTACACAGTGTGAAATGAAGCACAAGGCAGTTCGTAATACACACTCACCACTGTGAGCCATGTAATTAATTGTCCTTAACAACCCCTGAGTGAACAGGTGCTGAGTCCAAACAAATAGTACTATCGTTGCTAAGGCAGGTAGACAGCAATCCATGTGTAAACATAAAAACAAGCATTCATTAAGTCACGTATAACATGTGGTAATCGTTAGCGTTAAAGTATTGCGTAGTGTGATTGATGTGATTTGGTATAAGTAACGTATGTAACACCCAAAAGTGCGTAAAGCGAAAAGGGTTCGAGTATACTCACATTGATTGAGTTAATGGATTGAATGGAGCGCTAGAGCGGAAATTAGCCTGAACAGTTAATGATAGAATAAGTGAAAGTTGGCGCGTAAAATGGTGAAGGTGAACCAAGGATCGAATGGTAATCCGATCGGGTGGCAATCCGATCGGATGGCAAGTCGATCGGGTGGCAATCCGTTCGGATGGTCACCCGATCGGGTGGCCATTCGATTGGATTGTCACCTCTGTGGTTGAGTGATGTGTTTGTGTATGATGGTTTGTACTTTGAAGTTTTCGTTGTAGCATTTTATAAATTTAGAAATATCTCTACCTTTCAGGTTGGTCGATCGGATGGCTATTCACAGCAGGACGGTAACTCGATCGATGGGACTTCTGAGTTTGAGATCAAGTTCACAGTTTGAGATCAAGTTCACAGCAGGACGGTCACTCGATCGGATGGCTATTCGATCGAGTGGCAATCCGTTTGTATTGAACCTGTTGAAAGTTGGCCAAGTCCCAAGCGTCACACGATCGGATCGTCACTCGATCGGGTGGCAACCCGATCGGGTGGCAATCCGCTTCAACGTTCAGATCTTGAATAGTTGTAAAATAGTTTAAGTGTGGGACCCAAGTGCATGCCGATCGGATGGTCGGTCGATCGGGTGGCAATCCGATCGGACGGCAATCCGTTCCGACTATCTGTTCGTCATTGACACTTGACTCGTTTGAAGTTTTGAAGTGTTTGAACAAGATATGTTGAGAACTTGCTTGAACAATCAGAACCCTCAACCCGGCCCAAATGACTCGACCGAACAGGAATCACCCTAGTCCGACCGGTTCACAGTTCGAGTCGGTAGATCATGTTCAAACCAGAAGTCAATACCTCTTGGATAGAATTCGGACCTGGAACTAATACATCACCAAGAATGGGTAGAACATCAGAACTAGCTCCGATTCCATCAGGTTTGAGTGCATTGAGTGTAAAAGAGTTGAAAGAAAGTTGGAAAACCTTCTCTCAATCCTTTTATCCATGAATTTGTGTAGATCTAAGTGAAATCTTTGGTAAATATTGTGGAAATCCTTCAGATCTGAGTTGTTCTTGGTGGAATGAAGCCAAACATTGAAGTTCATAAGAACTTCATGATGACATCACCCTAGGACACCTCAAATCCGGTGATTTCATGGTTGAAAGTTAATATTCAAAAGATAGAAAGGTGTAGGAGTGCGTGTAGATTAAGAAAGTACAAGATTTAGGTTGAAAACTTACAAGATTTGAGAGAAATCGGAAGAAATGCGGGCTGAAGCGAGTTGGTCGAACAAAGGAGCTGTCACCATCAAAGAGGTGACAAATGGGGGGTATTTATAGGGTTTCCATAAAAGGAAAGTGGAGTAAGGGGCTGGTCGATCGGGTGGCAGCCCGATTGGGTGGCAACTCGATCGGGTAGCAACTCGATCGGTTGGCCACTCGATTGGAGTGTCCGGCGCGACGAGTTTTGTAGTTCCGACTCGCTTGTTGAGCGTTGCGATGCGATTCGAGAGAGTGATGCGATAGTATTACTTATCAAATTACTTTTAATCCCAACTACTATATCTAACATACAATCACTATAAATAAATTGCGTTTAGCGTTTTCGATTCGATTTGTGATGCGATAGATTGCGATTTCGATTAACACTTCAACATAAACATAACTTGCACAAGTAACACATAAATAGCACACACACGTAAAGCAGTATCCAACACCTAATTCGAGTTGCGATTGCGATAGCGATAAGCGATAAATCGATTAAACATGCGATTACTATACGATAAACCTCGATTATTAACAAGTACTCCACATAATACAACTAATACGATAGCATAAATAGATTATCTACAAGTCAAAGAAGTCAAAACAGGAGTCGAGCAAGGAGTGACAGATCGCAATTAGCAATCTTGTCTTCCTCTGACTTCAATCTTGACTTTGACTTTGACTTTCGAAACACAGGGTGTTACACTATCCCTCTCTCGGTAGGAAACTTTACAGTGTCGTGACCAACTGAAACAGCCATGTAGAATGCACACTGCCCTGGCCTTCCTGTGATGACATCATAGTTTGAAGGTATATTGATGACCACAAAGGTGAGAGATTGGACTCTCTCCATCTTGCCTTCACTGAAACGGATAATGTGTGCGGTGTTATATAGTTTTTAATGTATATTTTAAGCCCTTTTTAACACTTTAGTCAAGTTTTAAATTTATAAAACACGATATTTTACTAACACTAAACACACATATGGGCAAGTGCACCCATCGTGAGCGTAGTATAGCGTTGGTAAGATACCGAGGTCGTCCAAGGACACAAGAGCTTTTAGTACCTGTTTATCCTCAACGTCTAATAAATTCAAAAATTAAAAAAAAAAGATTTTAAACATGAAAATTAAAAACTAAAAATGCTGAAAATAAAAATAAAATAAAAATAGATAGACAAGATGAATTACTTGGATCCGACTCACCTTTAGTGTAACCTTTGATGTTTTCCTCACTTTTGCACTTTTTAAGAAATTATCTTAGTTATAGTAGTAGGCCCCTCTTTGAAGGTGGCGTTACCCTCAACCCAGTAGTTTGAGTCAGCAATGATACAATCCTAAAGGGTTGGATTATTGGAAAATAGTTAATTAAGTTATTAATGCGTAATGTGGTAGGCCCCTCTTTTGAAGATGATGTTACCCTCGGCTAAGTGGTTTGAGTCAGCAGTGTTACAATCCCAAGTAGCCGGGTTAATGTATTAATAGTAGTTTACATATGAGGGGAACAAGTCATTCGCACCCCCGCCATCCAATACCAGTGGGTATTGAAGGAGGTCCTAGTAAGCCTGACCTAGGTCCTTGCAGGATCTATACACTGAACAAGGCAAGAAGCTTACCAAACCATTCCCTTAACCCCCGACCAGGTAGCCAACATATTTCCATATAGACCGTGGAGATATGAATGGTGTAAATCTTTTATTTTATATAGACAGTAAAATAACGCCAAGACACCACGGACAAATAATAAGGAAGTTTCACCTTCAACATAAGAAACTAGTTATTAAAGTCATTAATACATAACCAAATAAAAAGTGCGAAAAGATAAAAAAACAAAAGTATTACACAAAATGATTGTCTTCACCAAGTGATGTAAGAGACTTAGGCAAACATGGCCTTTGATTGTCAAGAACTCTTACTATCAATCTTGGATCCCGAAACTACTACACACACTCTATGATGGATGATGGTGGTGGATGTGGGTGTTGTGATGGTGGTGGTGGTGGAGTGTGGGTGAAGTGGGAGAGAGGTGGTTTGTCAAGGGATGCCTTTGAAATGAACCAAGCACCCCTATTTATAGCCTGCGCAGAAGCCCGGAAACGGCCCCGTGTCCATCCACTTTCTCTTTCTTCATTTAATGCAGTTTGTCTGTATTAGTTGACCACGCCCCCGTGTCCGCTGGGCACGGCCCCGTGTGCAGAAGCGTATCTGTACTATCAAGATTTTCTTGGATTCTGCGAATCTTCGCGTTAACCACGGCCGTGTGGAGCTGGGCATGCCCCCGTGTTGGGATATAAAAGCTTCTATTCTTTTGTCTTTTCTGCAGGCACTTGGGCACGTCCCCGTGTCCGCTGGGCACGGGGCGTGTTCAGCCTTCTGATGTTTTGTTTTTGCTTGGGAAGATGCTGTCGAGGGGTCGGGCATGCCACATTTATTCCTTTTCTTGTATTTGTGTTAGATTTAGCTGTATTTTTGCTTCTTTTGTTCATTTACGCTCATTTAACCCTGAAAATATAGAAAAGGAAGACAAAAGCACACTTTTCCCAACATTAGTACTAAAAAGGGTTAGTTTTATGCCTCATTTGATATAATTTATATGTTGCATTTTACACACATCAAATACCCCCACACTTGAATCTTTGCTTGTGCTCAAGCAAAACTCTTTATTATGTGGCTTACACACTCAAATAGAATGGGTAGAAGATAAGTTTTGGGCTTGTCTAGAGTGTCGGGATTCCAAGATCTTTATTGGGTTTTATTTTTATGTTATTTACAATCATATTCGTTATGATTTATTTAGAACATCTTCATAAGAGAAATTACTTATTTGGGCATAACATGCCTCTTTAAAATTCCATTTATATACAAGTTCACATACCCTACGGGGGATCATTCAACACTCAGCCGAAGATGTATTTTTGTGAAACACTCGAGACCGGTATGGAACTTACTTCTTCCATATGCTTGCCAAGCAATCAATCCTCCTCCTTTTTAACTACAAACCTTTGTAAATATTAATAGGACTTTGGGGAAGGGTTAGGCTTGGGTTAAAGGTAGGTAGTTTTGGGTTAGTGGTTAGTAGAAAAGGGCAAAAGGCGTAAAAAACGTCTGTTTTCGTAAAACATTTTGTTTTTGTGACTTTTTATTTTAATGAAGCATTTTTCAAACAAATTTTCTTTTGATGAACTTGTTTGTTTATTGCTAAACTTCATCATTTTTTATAAGGTAGTCACAAGAAAACCGAGCTTTTTACTAAAATAAAGGGTTTAAAATGAAAATGGGTTTTGGTGGATAAAGGGTGTTTGTTTTGGGTTTAGAAATCGAAAGGTTTAGGCTCAAAGGGGTTTAACTAGGGGGATTTTGGGTAGGTGGTAAAAAAAGAAAATAATGGTCTTGAAATAAAAAGGGTTAGTCCTAATGCCTCCATCGTTACTTACTCGGGTTTAAGTTGGTAAGGACCGGGAATGTATCGTCATGGCAAGTTCTAGAGTCGTAAGAAACCAAGCGGCTATTTACACAAGAAACGAAAAATGAGCATTTAGTTTAAAGATGTGTATTTGTATGCTCAATTAAAGGCTCAAAACTCACTTTTTGTGGGAATGTGTTTTTAATGTGATCAAGTATATATAATCAAATTTTAACTAGATTTGTCATGCCGTTTTATAATTTTCTTATGTTAGTTCTTTTTATCACGACGCTATCGGTTGTAAATTTATAAAAATATAACCTTTTTAGAACTTGTTATTCCCAATTCAAACCAAGACAAGTAAAAAAATGAAAAAGTTTTTTGAAAAAATTTGGGGTGTTTAGCGGTTCCAATAGAGTTTTGTGTAAGGCTTGTGATTAGGACTTGCAAAATTCAAGGTTTTAGCATCCCCCCACACTTAAATTACACATTGTCATCAATGTGTCCCAAAAATAAGTTTTTAGGTTGATTGAATGTGTAAAAATGTGTGTTAAAAAAAAATTTATGTTACTGGGCACCTCATGGCCCCGTGTTCAGATTGCCAGTAACAAGAAGTAACAACATGTAACAGAAGGCTGAACACGCCCCGTGTCCAATTACCTAAACTGGGCGTTTTTCTGCAGACCCTTGAGCACTGGGCCGTGTTGGCTGGGCACGGCCCGTGCTGAACTTGCTGTAATGAAGAAAAATGTTCGGGAGGCTCTGTTTTTGTGCATGGGGTGTTGGTTCAAGTCTCCCTTAGTATCCTTCACCATCCAAGTGTGTTTTACCCATTACAACATCATCCAAACACCAAATAATTTTGAAACCCATCATTCATTAAATAGAGAGAATTACAGTAAGGTCCTAATAAAAACATAAACTAAAACTTAGATAAGTAGGTCAGAAAACACTAGAAATCTAAAACCGAAAAGAAGTTCTAGCCTATAGTTTATTTTAAGAGCAAAATTTATGAAAAGACAAATTTCTCGGTTGAACGCGGCTTGAAGAACTTCTCCCCCGGGTATGGTCCCTCACACGTCGGTGAGCCATTCTTGTATCTCCCTAGGGAGAAGAAAGGCGGGCTCATTGGCATCATCATTTTGAGGGGGTGTAACTTCCACCGGAACTTCTTGCAAATTGTCAAGAGGGGGTTCCGCGGGGATGTCATCCCACCCGGTGGGGTTGTTGACTCCTAGTGCTAAGTTCCAATCTTCTTGGAGAAGGATTGGTTACATGGGAGGTGTCACAAGAATGTTCAACCTCTGGTGCAAGAGGTTGATTTCTTGGAAACTATTTTCCAGCCCCACCGTCAGATAATTTATACGGTCAATCAGGACCTCTTCTATGGATGTCATTTCGTCGAGAGCTTCTCGTAGTGCCATCACATAGCGTACAAGAGTTTCTTCGATTAAAGGCCTTCGTTCCTTACAGAAAACCCGTACACGGCCCCATGTCCAGTGGGCACGTCCTCGTGTCCATCCACTTTCTCTTTCTTCATTTAATGCAGTTTGTCTGTATTACTTGTTGGTGCATATGTCTGTTGACTTCGTCTTGTATCGAGTCATGTAATATATTAGATAAACCGAGACACGTAGTTCGAGAAAAACGGGAAACAGGTCAAAACCAGCAGGTTCACACGAAGTGACCAGTTCGTGCGAACTGGACATGAGTGTTTGCTGCGACCTGGCATCTCTATAAATAGGTGTCTTGGGATTTCATTTGTAGAACTTTGGATTCCGGTAGCGAAGCTCTGCCGAAGTTTCGCCAAGCCTGTAAAACGTTGTGAAATCAATCTAATCGACATTTAATCTACTTCTAAGTGCATATCAAGCTGAATGAAGATCAAATCAATGAATTCCGCCTCTGATTTGGTCTAGAACTCTTCTGATCGACTCGTTTTGATCGATTCACCGATCCTACAAATGGTATCAGAGCTCAGGAGGAAGAGTTCTTACCATTTCAGCTTGTTTTCACCGAAAAATCTCACTTCTACTCATTCTTTTACACTTTTTCATCAAATTAACTAAGATTTCACGGATAAAATGGGCTGATTTTGTCATATAACCTGTAAAACACTGTTTTAATCAATCCTTGAACAAATCTGACCTAAAATCAACCTAAAACTTGATAAAATGGACCAAATCGTGTGAAAACTTTGTCAGTTCGTTCGAAGATCACATCAGTTCGCACGAGTTGATTCATCCAGCTCGCATGAACCGAATCAGATCGTGTGAAAGTATTCCAGTTCGCTTGAAACAGGTCAGGTCGTGTGGAAGTTTGTTCAGTTCGCTTGAAAGGTGACTCAGTTCACACAGATTGAACTTAGGTATTCAGGTCGTTTGAAGCTTATGAAGGTCCAGATCGTTTGAGGTGACTCAGTTCGCACGGATTGAATTTAGGTCTTCAGGTCGTTTGAACTTAGGTCCAGGTCATACGAATTGAATTTATCTAGGTCGTACGAAGAGAGTTAAAGTCAGATCGTTTGAAAAACCAGCTCGCACGAGTTGAATATCTCCAGATCGTTTGAAATCCCGAGTTCGTTTGAAAAGACTGTTTGTGTGAACTTTTAATACCGAAACATGGACAACGAATTTTATAATGCATTTGCTACGGCCCCGGGTACTCCTGTTACTGTTGCTCAGAGTGTAACTATGGAAAATGAAACGAGAACATTGCAGATCCTCGTATCTAAGCTTGAGCAGAGTTTGAGCCAGGATACGATCCCGGAACAATTTAAGGGGGAGTCTGTTAACAAAGTTCGAGATAGAAGCTGCTGATGCTGAAGAACTTAAAGAATCAAGAGACCTGATCAAGAGAATTAGAGAGAGAATAAAGTCAGGATGAGATTCTGAGAAAGAAAGAGAAAGATTGAGGATGCTTACAGAGAAAAGATACTTTGGAAAGAGCGAGAAGACTGATCATGACTGAAGACTCGACACACTAAAGACTTACACTAAAGACTCGTCAATATCCAAGGGGGAGTTTGTTGGTGCATATGTCTGTTGACTTCGTCTTGTATCTAGTCATGTAATAGATTAGATAAACCGAGACACGTAGTTCGAGAAAAACAGGAAACAGGTCAAAACCAGCAGGTTCACACGAAGTGACCAGTTCGTGCGAACTGGCCAGTTCGTGCGAACTGGACATGAGTGTTTGCTGCGACCTGGCATCTCTATAAATAGGTGTCTTGGGATTTCATTTGTAGAACTTTGGATTCCCGTAGCGAAGCTCTGCCGAAGTGTCGCCAAGCCTGTAAAACGTTGTGAAATCAATCTAATCGACATTTAATCTACTTCTAAGTGCATATCAAGCTGAATGAAGATCAAATCAATGAATTCCGCCTCTGATTTGGTCTAGAACTCTTCTGATCGACTCGTTTTGATCGATTCACCGATTCTACATTACTTGACCACGCCCCAGTGTCCGCTGTGCAGAAGCGTATCTATACTATCAAGATTTGCTTGGATTCTGCGAATCTTAGCATTGACCACGGCCGTGTGGAGCTGGGCACGCCCCCGTGTTGGGAAATAGAAGCTTCTATGCTTTTGTCTTTTCTGCAGACACTTGGGCACGCCCCCGTGTCCGCTGGGCACGGGGCGTGTTCAGCCTTCTGATGTTTTGTTTTGCTTGGGAATATGTTGTCGAGGGGTCGGGCATGCTACGTTTATTCCTTTTCTTGTATTTGTGTTAGATTTAGCTGTATTTTTGCTTCTTTTGTTCATTTACGCTCACTTAACCTTGAAAATACAAAAGGAAGACAAAAACACACTTTTTCCAACATTAGTACTAAAAAAGGGTTAGTTTTATTCCTCATTTGATGTATTTTATATGTTACATTTTACACACATCAACGGACATCAAGGGTTAGTTTCCCTAAAGGCTTGAGGGGTATGTCGGCAATACCTTTTATGGAGGTTCCGGAGGGTTGAAGCTTCGAACATTCCTCATTGCTCAAACGGTTGAAGAACTTCTCAAACATGATTTCAGTGGCTGCACCAGTGTCTATGTATGCTCTGTTTGTCTTTAGTGTACCCACGGTTGCTTCAACCACAAGGGGGTTTGAGAGTGGGTTCTTTTCCGTTGGAGGGAAGCAGACACACTGAAGCTCCCAAGCTTCCAACCGCTGCCGTTTGTGGCGAACCTTTCCATCGAAATCCACCATGTTAACTTCCTTGCCCTTTCATTCGGCCATCTTGTCCCTTACTCCCTTTACTAAGTGGGCAAGCTCCCCTGACTTGACGGCCTCTTCAATCCTCTTTTTGAGTTGAAAGCAATCATTAGTATGGTGGCCCTTCTCTTCATGAAATTCGCAGAACTGGGTGGAATTTTCATTTCTTTTGCTTTTAGGGAGAGGTCTCGGAGGTCGGAAGCTTTGTTTCACTCCCTCTGTAGCAAGAATCTCTTGAGGGGTCTTGGTGAGGGGTGTGAAGTTCATGCCCTTCTCCCTGCTGGAGGGGTTCCGGCCTTCAGGCCTTCGTTGCTCTGAACCCCTTTTGCGTCTGTCATAGGGATGAAAGTTTCCCTTTTTTCTAGCAGGATTGTTGCCTCGCCAGCTTGATCCCCTTTTTCTTTGCTCTTTTATGTCTACATCCTCCTCTCCTCTGATGTGGGCTTCAGCCCTTTCGAGAGCTTCTTCCAAGCTCTTAGGCATGATTTGTTGAAATCTCTTGTAAGATATTTGGATGTTGTTGATGTAACAAATATTAGACCAAGGATAGTAGCTGCGTTGGTTAGGCAAAAGGGTTGAAGGGTTCAACTTTGCCTAACGCAGGTCGTGGGGTCCCCCCACATTTGCAAGACGTGGAGAGAGGTTCACTAGATCTGTTTTGTTGTTTGCTGAAGATCCTCCTCTGAAGTGTGTTCAGATTCGGATGTATGAGCAAAAAGAATGTGTGTGTGTGTGTTGAATGTGGAAGAAAGTGACTTGCGTGGAGCAAGTACTCGAGGAGTATGACCAGATATTTCAGGAATCAGAGCTGGCCTTCGGAATGTCTTGCACACTTAATGAAGTGTCACTCTTATAGGGAGAGCCTTGGCTCAAAGAGGAATGTGTTGACTAGTGAATATGCTTGCAGTGGGGGTTTTGCCCTTTTTGGGGGTTGAAGCCTTTGACCTGCGGGTAAAAGCTGTGCTCTGTGGACCTGTGTCACTTTTGCGGCTGGGGAGTTTGGTGAAGCAATCAGAGACGTGACCGCTACTGTTCACGTACTATTTTACCTGGTCTCCCGGGTTTCCAACCTTCGAACCGTTTAACCTTTTTAGCTTTGATGTGTCTAAGTCATTTTATTTCGTCTTGGGCTACCCCCGTCATCAGCCCCCCAAGTCAGAGGTTTTTGCGAGTGAGCTCAAAGACTTCTGACTTTTTCACACTTACTTTTATTTGCCTAAAGGCTTGAAAGCTTGAAGGCTTGGAGTCAGTTAATTTTTCAATTTTTTAAAAAACTGACAACTGATTTGATTGATGTGTGGCAGTTCATATGGCGGCGGTTTTTGCAGAGGGTAGACTAATAACTGTTACGCAATTATAACCTCTATTTTGGGTTTTATCTTCTTTTATTATTGAAGATAAACATTCAATTTTTTCAAGTTTCTTCTCTATTACCTTTCCTCTCTTCAAGGTTAGTTCTGGTTTCTTCTTATTTCCTTTCTCTCTTCGTATTTTTCTGTAAAATGGGTGCTCGTAAGGATTTGGCAAAATCCTTTTCTCGATTAACCCAAGAAGAAGTAGAACTGTTTTGTATGGAAAATGGTATTGGGAAGAAGTTTAAACCGACTGATCCTGCTTGCGACGTTCCGATTGATAAATGTCTGGCTGGTTCGATTGCTCTTTATTTTCGTCATTTTGAGTTTTCGAACCTCCGTCATCCCTTTTCCCTCTTTGTTTTAAATCTGTTGGAGTATTACCGAGTCTCCTTTGGTCAAATTCACCCGAAGGGCATGGCTAGGGTTTTGCACTTCGAGGTTTTGTGCCGTGCCCTTGGTTATGATCCTTCATTGTTGCTTTTTCGTCGGTTATTTTGTTTGGCCAAAAACGGTGATTGGTTCACCTTTGAAACATCCAAGGTTGATGCTTGTCTTATTGCTTCTATGGTTACCACACTTGGTACTTGGAAGGATCGTTTTTTCTGGGTCTCTGATTCTATTGTCCCATTCAAAATGGTGTGGAGGCACCCGGATGCTGTTCTCAATGAACCGGAACCCGCTGAATCTGATTTGAATGACACTTTTCTTAAAGCCATTCGGGAGTGCCCTTCAAGGGTTCGTCCCTTTCCTGAACATTTGCTAGTTCTGTTAGGGGTTAGTAAATTATGGGAAAAGGCCAATCGGGATCCGGTTCTAATGAGGAATGGCACGGGTATGCATTTTTTCTTTTTTACTCCTTTTGTGTTTCCTTAATTTATGTCTTATGTGTTTTTGTTTTATGGTTATTTGCAGTCATGTATGCACTTGATTTCATCAAAAGCGACGATACTTCTGATGTTGCGTTTGAGGATGTCCCATCTGTCCCTGGTGAAAATGTTGTGGTTAGGAGTGCTGAGCAAAGGTTCGAGGGTTCGGGTTATGTCAGTGTTTCCAACGTCAAAGGTTTTTCTAAGTTTCATGCTCCCAAGGCTTCAACCCGTCGATCTACTCGCCGTTTGTTGAAGGGTGCTCCTCAATCCACTTCTTCTGAACCAGTGAATTTGAGTGACGATATTGAGGCTTCTGAAGATCAAGGTGTTGAAGTGGATTTTGAGAAGGAACAGAAACTGGTTGTTCATGGCAAGAAGACTCCAGCCAAGAAGGTTATGGCTACTCCTGTTCAAGGTTCTTCGAGCAGGGACGTTGAAGGGTTGGATCCAGATGAGGTTTATGTGCCTGGTTGGTCGGTGAAAGTTGATGACAGTTTCAAGGATGCTGTTGTTTGTGAAGATGCACTAAGCCACATTGCTCCTCCTTCGGTTCATAACACCATTGCTGAGATGGATGATGACATGATGCTGTCCCGCATGATTTTGAGTACCTGCAACCTTGTTGCCATGCTTCCTCAGGGAGTTGCTCGTTTTCGTAAGAGGATGCATGAGTATGAAGAATTTTCCAAGAAGAAAGATAAAATGAAATCTTCAATGGCTGCAATGAAGAAGGAGATAGGTGGGTTTGCTGAGAAAGAAGAGGCTTGGGCCAAAAAGGTTGGTGAATTGACTAGGAGGCAAGAGATTGAAATGGGTGATCTTAAGAAAAGCTTTGAGGCTGATCGGTTGAAGCTTAAGGCTGATAGGGAGGCTTTGTCTGTTCAATAGAGAGCTTTTGATGAGGAGAAGGAAGGCCTGAAGGCTTTGGTTGCTCAAACCAACAGTGATAATCAATGGTTAATTGAGCAAGGTTCCCAACAAGTTGTTACTTATCTTCTTCACTCCAAGGAGTTCAATTCCGCTCTTGATGAAGTCTACACGAAATTGCTCAACTTGGGAAAATATCAAGGTCTCATTGCTGTTTACAAGCTTCATGAATCTGGCCATCCTTTGGAAAAGTCTCCCTTATTTCGTCCTGAAGCTTCTGAAGTCTTCAAGGGTTCTGTTGAAGAGATGGAGAGCCTGACCTACCCGTATGTCAATCAAGTCTCTACTTGTTTTGGTAAGCCTCTTACTGTCTCACAGGAGCTGAAACCGGAGGGCCTTAATGAAAAAGTTTGTGCTGAAGTCCTGGGTTCTCTTTCAAGAAAGAGGTCTTACTCGGGAGATAGTGATGACACCCTTTCAGGAGGACCAGATGCTTCAAAGGATGCAAGCTTGGAGGCTTCAGCAGTAGGTGGTGATGGTGGCGTGAAAACTAAGAAATCAAAGAAAGCAAAGAAGGTTAAAGGTGAAGGTTCCGGGGCTTCCAGGCCTCCTACTGATGCTTGATGGATATTCGTAGCTTTCTTAGCACTCTTGAAAACAATTTATGGTTTGTATGTTAACTAAAACAATGTTAGGTTTCACAGGAACCCTTAAGGTTCTTGTTATGTGGTTGTAGTGGTGCATGTATGGCCGTTTGAACAATTTCTCAACTTGCAAGTTGTTAGGGCTTTCTTTTAACTTTGTTTGGAAGTCTGTTAAGACTTTCTTTGCTATGCCATTATGTTTAACTATTTGTCTTGTGTTGTGTTTTTTATGCTTGTGCTTATTTTGTTAAGGCAGCTTGCTCGGCTTCAAGCCTTCAAGCTTTCTGGCTATCCCGTATGTAGGTTGAAGACTTTAAGGCTTTGAGTTGTCACGTATGTAGCTTGAAGCTTTGAAGGCTTCTTAGTTTTGTGACTTGGCTTGGTTTGCATCTTTGAGTTTTTTATAACTTTTTGTTCAAGTTGTTGCATTATTCCTTAGATTGTTTCTTTTTCTTGTAGCTTTGTCTTTGTCAAGTTTGTGTTGCCTTTATGTTTTTTATACCTTAAAGGGTTCAGTGCTGCAGTCACTTAGCCTTGGTATTTTTAACAAGAAGACATAGCACCTATCCTATTTATTTTCTTGTTTTCACTTGATTTCGTAAGCCTGTTTGCTGATTATTCTTCTAAGGCTTAAGGAACATTTGGTGTAGGCTGCTCAAACCCGTCTATGAGACAACTTTATTTTCAATAATAAGTCTCATGGAGTTGTATTGATTTAGGAACTCACCCCTTATATAGGTTCATTCAACCCTTGAACCTATTGAGCGATGTGGCCTGGGAGCTCATCCCCTTACATGGCCCTTGCCATGGAGTTTTTTGCTAGGTTCTCAACTTGATCTTAGGATAGAAAGACAAATTTGATAAAAACAACTTCATTCATTCAAGAGATATTGTTTTTACAAAAGGTATTCATAGTCCCACTCTTGAAATACAGCTTGTGAAATACAAACCAATCTTTCCCGTTTAGACATGGAACCTTTTCAAGGTTTTTCCATTCCAGTGTCTTGGAAGCCTTTTGCCTTCTGAGTCTGCTAGCTTGTAAGATCCACCCTTATGTGCTTCAAGGATGGTATACGGGCCCTCCCATTTTGGGCCAAGCTTTCCTTGGTTCTCTTTTTTGCTAGCTTCATTGTTTCTAAGCACCAGGTCTCCTGGCTTGAAGCGTTCATTCTTGACTCTCTTGTTATAGTAGGCTTCCATTCGTTGTTTGTACTTGGCCTCTTGAATTGCGGCTTGGTCTCGTGCTTCCTCTAGGAGTTGTAAGTTCAACATGGTCTCTTTTTGGTTTGTTTCGGGATCCATGTTGACAATTCGTTGTGTTACAACTCCTACTTCAGCTGGAATTACGGCTTCGGACCCAAATACCAAGCTGTAGGGCGTTCTTTTGTGGCTTGTTTTTTCGGTTGTTCTTATGGCCCATAGAACACTTGGCAATTCTTCAAGCCAATTGCTTTCATACCTTCCTAATCTGGTTTTGATTCCTTCCACTATGCTTCGATTCGTCCTCTCAACTTGACCGTTTGATTGTGGGTATGCCACTGAGCTAAAAACCTGATTAATTCTGAATTCTTTGCACCAAACGCTGAAAGGCTTCTCAGCAAATTGCTTTCCATTGTCGGTTACAAGTACTCCCGGCAATCCATAACGGCAAATAATGTTTTCCCAAACGAAGTGAATGACTTGCTTGCCCGTGATTTTTGCAAGTGGTTTAACCTCAGGCCACTTGGTGAAATAATCTATGGCCACCAACAAGAATTTTACTCCACCTTTGCTTGGGGGAAATGGACCGACAATGTCCATCCCCCATTTATAGAATGGCCATGCTGAGGTTATTGGGACAAGATCATGCTTGGGACTTTTCAGGATTGGTGCATGAATTTGGCAGGCATCACATTTCCTTAATTGCTCAGTGGTATCCCGGTGCATTGAGGGCCAAAAATACCTAAGGTTCATAAGTTTGGCAACCACCAACCTAGCTCCAAAATGAGCTCCGCATATACCTTCGTGAATCTCTTTGACCAAATACTGACTTTTCTCGGGACCAACACATCTTAGCAAGGGTGCAAGATAACCCTTTTTGTATAGGGTTTCACCTTGTAGTACATACTGCCTTGCCTTGATCTTAACCCTTTCAGCTTCTGTTTGATCACTAGGCAATTCACCGTTTTTAAGGAATTTCTTGATTGGAGTCATCCAATTTGGATCTTCTTCGGTGATTACATCTTGAACTTCCAACTCATCGATTGATGGAGCCTTTAACACCTCTACCAATACCTTCTTGGTAAGGTGGGCAAAAGTGAGAGATGCAAGCTAACTCAAGGCATCCGCTTTCTTGTTTTGGGACCTGGGAATTTGCTTGATGGTACATGTTTGGAAGGTGTTCATCAATTCTTTGGATTTTTCTTTGTATCTTTTCATGTTGGGCTCCTTTGCAATGTAGCTATCATTCACTTGGCTTGAGACCAGCAACGAATCTGTGAACACTTCAAGCTTTTGGACCTTCATTTCTTTAGCCAAGTCTTAAGCCGGCGATCAGTGCTTCGTATTCAACTTCGTTGTTGGTGGTCTGAAAATCAAAACGGAGAGCATATGTGAATTCCAAACCTTCTGGGTTGATCAGAATGAGCCCAGCCCCTGACCCTTCAACGCTTGAAGACCCATCGGTGAAAAGCTTCCAGGCTTCAAGGTCTGAGGGTTCAGTGGCAGCTGTGTTCATCTCAGTGACTGTTTGCTTTGGGACTTCTACAATGAAATCAGCCAAGACTTGGTCTTTGATGGCTTTTCTTGGGATGTAGGTGATATTATGCTCACCTAGTTCCACTGTCCATTTGGCTAGTCGTCCCGAGTTTTCTGGTTTTTCAAGCACAGTCTTAATAGGTTGGTCGGTGACCACTTGTATAGGGTGTGCTTGGAAATACCTTCGAAGCCTTCTAGCTGTTTGAACTAGGGCTTGGGCAAGTTTTTCTAGGGGAGGATATTTGATTTCAACCAATTTTAGAGTTTTGCTGAAGAAATAAACGGGTACCTGAACCTTGTCTCGTTCAATGGTGAGGACCGCACTTATGGCCTCTTCAGCAACTGAAAGGTATACCGAGATTAACTCTCCCATTTCGGGGGCTGCAATGTCAGGTAGGGAAGCTAGGTGTTGCTTCATCTGATGGAAGGCTTCTTCGGCCTCCTCGGTCCATTTGAAGTCCTTCTTTTCGGAGCAACCTTTGAGTGTTTTGAAAAAAGGTAAAGACCTTTCAGCCAATTTTGAGGTAAAACGCTTCAAGGCTGCAAGCTTCCCGTTTAAGCTTTCAACCTCCTTCTTGCTTCTTGGTGGTTTGGTTTCAAGGACAGCTTTCACCTTGCTTGGATTGGCCTTGATGCTTTGTTTTCCCACAATATGCCCAAGGAACTTGCCTTCCTCAAACCCAAATGAGCATTTCTAGGGGTTGAGTTTCATGTTGACCTTCCTTAGGTTCTTGAAGGTTTCTTGGATGTCATCGAGCATTTGATACTCCGTTTTGCTTTTGATCACCAAGTCGTCAACATATGCCTCCATGTTTCTACCAATTTGACTTGCAAAGGCCCCGTCAACTAGGCGTTGGTAGGTTGCTCCAGCGTTTTTGAGGCCAAAAGGCATCTTTTGGTAACAAAAGATCCCTTTGCCATGTGAAAGGCGGTCTTTTCTTCATCCTCTTTCTTCATGAGGATTTGATGATAACCTTTGTAGGCATCAAGAAAACATTTGAACGGGTAACCGGTGAGGTAGTCAACCTTGAGATCAATTTCAGGTAATGGGTAGCAGTCTTTGGGACAAGCCTTGTTAAGATCCTTGAAGTCTATGCACATTCTCCAAGAATTGTCTGGCTCTCGAACCATGACCGGGTTTGCAACCCAGGATTGATACTTGACTTCTCGGAGAATGCCGGCTCACACAAGCTTTTCAACCTCTTGGCATGCAGCCAAGCTTCTTTCAGGGGCTAGACTTCGTTTCTTTTGGACAACAGGCTTGACATCAGGTGGTATTCTCAACTCATGTTCAGCAATGCTTCGAGGGATGCCCGTCATATCTTCCGGGCACCAAGCAAAGACATCACTGTAATGTGTTAACAGCTTTTCAAGATATGAGAGGGTTTCTTGTGAAAGGCTTGGATTGACCCTTATCTTCTACTTGGGGTACTTAGGATTTATGATTAGCCTTTGCTTGTCTTCTTCACTTTTAGAACTTTCACCTTCAACCATGTAGGCCTCCTGAGAAGGTTGAAGGGTTGCTATTCCCCTCTCGGTGGGAAATTTGACAATGCCATGGCCAACAGATACAGCCATATAGAATGCACACTGTCTCGGCCTTCCAATAATCACATCATAGTTTGAAGGTATATTGATAACCACAAAGGTGAGTGGTTGGACTCTCTCCTTCTGACCTTCACTGAAACGAACATCAAGTGTCAGTTGCCCTAAAGGCTTGAGGGGTATATCGACAATACCTTTTATGGAGGTCCCGGAGGGTTGAAGCCTTGAACGTTCTTCATTGCTTGGACGGTTGAAGAACTTCTCAAACATGATTTCGGTGGCAGCACCAGTGTCTATGTATGCTTTGCTTGTTGGTAATGTTCCCACATTAGCCTCAACCACAAGAGGGTTTGAAAGAAGGTCTTTTTCTGTTGGAGGGAAGAAAACACACTGGAGCTCCCAAGCTTCCAACCGCTGCCTTTTGTGTGGAACCCTTCCATCAAAATCTACCATATTGACTTCCTTGCCCTTTCCTTCAGCCATTTTGTCCCTTACTCCCTTTACCAAGTAAGCAAGTTCCCCGGACTTAACGGCTTCTTCGATTCTCTTTTTAAGCTGGAAGCAATCATTGGTATGGTGCCCCTTTTCTTCGTGAAATTCAAAGTATTGTGTGGAATTTTCGTTCTTGAGGAGTCTAGGAGGCCGAAAGTTTTGCTTGACTTCTTCCGTTGTGAGGATTTCTTGAGGAGACTTGGTGAGGGGTGTGAAACTTATGCCTTTCTCCCTGCTGGAAGGGTTCCGGCCTTCAGGCCTTCGGTGGTCTGAACCCTTTTGGCGTCTGTCATAGGAGTTAAAGTTCCCCCTTTTTCTGGCTGGGCTGTTGCCTCGCCAGCTGGATCCTCTTTTCCTTTGCTCTTTAATATCTACCGCCTCCTCTCCCCGGATATGGGCTTCAGCCCTTTCGAGAGCTTCTTCCAAGGTCTTGGGCAAGGATTTGTTGAAATCTCTTGTGAGATATTTGGATGTAATGGCGTTCATATAACAGGCTACCCTCATCTTTTCGTCTGCCCCTACATATGTAAGACCTTCCTTCTTGTATCTTTCTATGAACTCTCGAAGACTTTCATCATCTCTTTGTTTTATCTGAAAGATCACTGTTGCATCTTTAACGTACCGCCTTTGTTGGGATAAATTAGCCAGGAATCCCTTGCTGAGGTCATCGAAGCTTCGAACGCTTCGAGCAGGTAAATCATTGAACCAGATTCTAGCTGATCCGACAAGGGTTTGCATGAACATTAGGCAACATTCAGCATTTGACCATTTCTCAATCCTCGCAGTACCAGTAAAGATCTGAAGATGGTCTTCAGGATCTTCAGTCCCATCATATGTTTTGATGTGGGATGGCATCTTGATCTTCGTTTGAAAATCATAATCGGCTATTTGCTGTGAAAAGCATGAGAGGTTACTCGGCTTATAAGGCTTGGCCAAATCTTCTTCAGCCCTTGCACCCGCGTTGTTGCTGTTGTTGTTGTTCCCTTGAGTGGCCAGCACTTGATTAATAAAGTGATGCCACAGGAAGCTGGCCATTATCTGGGGCATAAAGTTAAAACCTTGAAGGCTTCCGGGTGCAACTAGGCAACTAACTCCCAAAGGGTTGCTCATAACAGCACTTCGTGCCAAGGGGAGCACGGACAAAGCTTGTTCCCATGAAGTTGTTATTGAGGGTGGAAGGCTTGTCACTGGGGACTGTAGGAGCTGGTAAAGGGTCAGCTCATGGCCCAGAGGAGCACCATTTGTAGCTGGTTGGGATGAAAAGAGAGGATATGCTGTAGGATTCGGTCTTGCGGACAGATATGGGTTAGGGTTTGGAGGATTACTGGGGCCAGCCTCATCCCTAGACACCAAAGGTTGTGAGTTTCTAAAAGGAGGGATGGGGGGCCCAGGAGATAGTGTCGGCTCCGGCTCATCATAGTCTAAACGAATCCTCACTCCCTTGTCCCTTTCCCTACTTACATATTGGTTGAGGAGAGACCTCAACTCAAGAAAATTGTTGGCGACCCCCTCAGGGGTAAGCTCGACATGTGATGGGGTGCTAGAGACACCGATATTAGGGGAAGGGACCCCTGATCTGGACAGAGTAGGTGTGCTGAAAGACAGAAACTCACGAGTGCTTCCTGGCGTCGAGAAAGAAGTTGGTATAGCCACATGAGCTTGACTAGTTCCTGGGGTAGAAGTGTTAAGAACCTGATTCACTTCTCCCGGGGATCCACTTTCTGACATGGTAATTTCAAGAGAATGGAGCTACACTACTAGGTCTTTTGAAGAAAAATAGTCGCGTAGCCCCACGGTGGGCGCCAGCTTGTTGATGCAACAAATAATAGACCAAGGATAGTAGCTGGGCTGGTTAGGCAAAAGGGTTGAAGGGTTCAACTTTTCCTAATGCAGGTCGTGGGGTCCCCCCACGTTTGCAAGACGTGGAGAGAGGTTCACTGATCTGTTTTGTTGTTTACTGAAGATCCTCCTCTAAAGTGTGTTCAGTTTCGGAGGTATGAGCAAAAAGAATGTGTGTGTTTTGAATGTGGAAGAAAGTGACTTGCGTGGAGCAAGTACTCGAGGAGTATGACCAGAGATTTCAGGAATCAGAGCTGGCCTTCGGAATGTCTTGCACACTTAATGAAGTGTCACTCTTATAGGGAGAGCCTTGGCTCAAAGAGGAATGTGTTGACTAGTGAACATGCTTTCAGTGGGGGTTTTGCCCTTTTTAGGGGTTGAAGCCTTTGACCTGCGGGTAAAAGGCTGTGCTCTGTGGACCTGTGTCACTTTTACGGCTGAGGAGTTTGGTGAAGCAATTAGAGACGTGACCGCTACTGTTCACGTACTATTTTACCTGGTCTCCCGGGTTTCCAACCTTCGAACCGTTTAACCTTTTTAGCTTTGATGTGTCTAAGTCATTTTATTTGGTCTTGGGCTACCCCCGTCATCAGATGTAATGGCGTTCATAAAACCGGCCACTCTCATCTTTTCGTCTGACCCTACATACGTGAGACTTTCTTTCTTGTACCTTTCTATGAACTCTCGAAGGCTTTCGTCATCCCTTTGTTTTATCTGAAAGATCACCGAGCATCTTTGACGTACCGCCTTTGTTGTGTGAAGTTGGCTAAAAACCCTTGATCAGATAATCGAAGGTTCGAACGCTTCTGGCTTGTAAATCGTTGAACCATATCCTGGCTGATCCTATGAGGGTCTGCATAAACATGAGGCGGCATTCAGCATTTGACCATTTCTCAATTCTAGCAGCACTGGTGAAGATTTGAAGGTCATCCTCTAGGTCTTCAGTCCCATCGTATGTTTTGATGTGGGATGGCATTTTGATCTTTGCTTGAAAATCATAATCAGCAATTTGCTGGGAGAAACATGACAAATTACTTGGTTTATATGGCTTGGTCGAATCCTCTTCCACCCTTACACCTGTGTTGTTGTTATTATTCCCTTTAGTGGCCAACACTTGATTAATAAAGTGCTGCCAGGGGAAGGAGGCCATCATCTGAGCCATCATTTGAGGCATAAGGTTGAAGCCTTGAAGGCTTCCAGGTGCAACAGAGCAGTTTACCAACAAAGGAGCACTCATAACGGCACTTCATGCCAAGGGAAGCACAACAAAGCTTGTTCCCTGTAGTCGTTGCTGAGGGCGGAAGGCTTGCTACTGGAGATTGTAGGAGCTGGTCCAAAGTTAGCTCATGCCCTAGTGGAGCACCAGTTGTAGCTGGTTGGGAGGAAAAGAGAGGAAATGTTGTCGGATCTGGCCTTGCATACAAGTATGGGTTAGGATTTGGAGGAGGATTGTTGGGACCAGCCTCATTCCTGCACACAGTGGGTTGTGAGCTTGTGAAAGGAAGACGGCTCGGGCTCGTCAAAGTCCAACCGAATCCTTACCCCTTTGTCCCTTTCCCTACTCATGTATTGGTTGAGGAGAGACCTCAACTCTAGGAAGTTGTTGGCGACCCCTTCGGGAGTAAGGTCAACACGTGAGGGGGTGTTAGAGACATCGACATTAGGGGATGGAACCCCCGATCTAGACGGAGTTGGTGTTTGGAAAGTGAGGAACTCGGGGTATGTTGCTCCAGTAGGAGTGATCCCCGGTGTTGAGAAGGACGTTGGTATAGCCACATGAGCTTGGCTAGTGCTTGGGGTAGAGGTATTTGGGACTTGATTTACCTCTCCCGGAGATTCACTTTCCGACATGGTAACTTCGAGAGAATGGAGCTACACTACTAGGTCTTTTTGGAGAAAATTAGTGGTGTAGCCCCACGGTGGGCGCCAACTTGTTGATGCAACAAATACTAGACCGATGGTACTAGCTGGGCTGGTTAGGCAAAAGGGTTGGAGGGTTCCGGTTTACCTAACGCAGGTCGTGGGGTCCCCCCACGTTTGCAAGACGTGGAGAGAGGTTCACTAGTTAAGTTTTGTAGTTTGCTCGAGATCTTTCACTGAAGTGTGTTCAGCTTCGGATGTGGGAGCAATGGAAAGGTGTGTGTTGAATGTAAAGAAAAGATGTTTGCATGGAACAAGCACTCGAGAGAAAAGACCAGATATCCCAATGGAATCAGAGCTGATCGGAATGTCCTTCAGCACTAAATGAAGTGTCATTTTATAGGGAAGGGCATCGCCCAAAGAAGAAACCATTGACTAGTGAAACATGCTTGCAATGGGGGACTTACCCTTTTAGGGGTTGAAGCGTTTGGACCTGCGGATAAAAGCCTACACTCTGTGCACACGTTCTCTTTTGCAGCTGTGAGAAGGCTGGGCAAGTAATCAGTGAAGTGATGGTTTACTGTTCACGTCCTTTTTGCTGCTCACCCGAGTTCGCGGGATTTGAACCTTTTAACCCTTTAACCTTTTGAGCATTCATGTGTCTAAATCATTTTATTTGGTCTCGGGCTACCCCCGTCATCAACGTGTATCTTTCTTTCTGTATTGTTTTAACAAACGAAACCGACTACTCTAAAAGTGCGTTACAGATTAGTTTTACTATTATTTATGGTGGTAATTGAGAAGATGAATACTTAACGACCTCTATTACTCTACTAGGTTATACATCCACGGATTACAAGCGTTAAATTAAGAAAATATCTCAGGTAAGTGAAAAAAAATGATAAAGACGACATAAAAATTACTTAGGGTCTGTTTGGTATGGGGTAATGGAATAGATGAGAGAATGGAATTGACGAGGTAATGGAATGGACAACGGAATGAAATGGATCATTTCATTCTATTCTGATGTTTGGTTACTCATATGTGAATAGAATGAATCATTACTTTGTACAATTTGATAAACAAAAAAAGATGAAGTAACGAAACACAACTGTATTAAAAACGACAAAAATATAATTGCCTCAATAATAATAATAATAATAATAATAATAATAATAATAATAATAATAATAATAATAATAATATATTAATGATAAAAAATTAATAATAGATTTTTGATGTATATTAATATTAGTATGAATATTAATAAATACAAATACAAATAAATGTATAAGTATAATAATAATAATAATAATAATAACATATTTCTTTCCATTCCTTGAAGGAATGGAAAAAAAACACCTACATACTAAGGAATGGAAATTATTATATTTGGAAGGAGTTACATTCCTTTGGAATGCTCCATTCCATTACCACATTATAACCAACCATGTTTCTTTTCATTCCATCAGAATGATCCATTCCATTCCAGCTTCCATTCCTTCATACCAAACGCTACCTTAAGACCATCCATATCAGGAAAATATCAATTTCTTTCTTTGAAATTTAAAGGAAAACATAACAATTATGAAATAAATATTAAATTTACACAACTTAAAAGGTGGTCAGTATCAGGGGCGGGGGCGGCCGACCCCCCGAACTTTTCGTTAAGTAGTGGAGAATATGTGGTTTTCGTATAAAATTTTTTGGGTATATACGTTTTCGACCCCCTGTTTTATAGAAATTTTTTGGTATATACGTTATCGACCACGCGGTCGAAAATCTCAAACTTCGCCACTTGTCAATATATCACAAATATTCATTGCTAATTATAAATAAACTAGTGTTCATGACCCGTGCGTTGCGGCGGAAACATTTAATCGAATAAAAAAATAGATGTAAAAACGTTGAACCACACATACGCATTGTGACATGTTAACTTGCCAAATTCATACTGAAACGTAAATTCATCGACATAGTAACAAAATCACGAAAAAAAATGAAATAATAAAACTCTAAAAGCTTAAGGTTATAAAAATGTATACACTGCAATTATATTTTTTACATTGATTTTTATATTAGCCATCATTTCTTGGATTAAATTAAACATTCAACAAAGATGATTTAGAAAAAATTGAGATTGTAAATAAATGTAAAGGTTTGGGCATCAACCATCAAAATAAAGATTTGTATTTAGACCATGGGGTATGGGGCGGGGTTTGGGCGTGGGTTGGGGGAAAACGCCCAAGCCACCACCCCGGGTGGGCTTGGGTTGGGGTGTGGCCCTTGGGGCTTGGGTTTCAAGTCGGGCGTGGGGCGGTCTGGCCAAGCTGACATGGTGGGCTCTCACTGGACAAACCAAAGTAGCCGTTGGCCCACGGCTATCTTAAAAAAAATTATTTTTCCACTATAAAACTCACATTTTTCTTCCATTTTTTACCACATTCAAACACATCTTCTATAATCATCTTCAATTCTCCTTCTACAAAACGAAAAAATGCATCCTCATAACCGTCCTTTTGACCCGAACAACCCGTATGCATTCCAAGAAAATAATCCTAGCCCACCACCCATTCGTCCAATGCCTCGTCCATTTTTTATACACTCTTCTATGCCCCAAGAAGCGAGTTATGAATCGTATCTTGGGAATTGTTTGTTTACTAACTTCCCACACACCGATGATTCGATACCTACCCCGTTTACACAAACGCACATGAACCTTTCACCAACCTCCATCGACCTTTCACAAAACGAAACCGTCCCCGAAACTCAACCACCCAACGATGGTCCTTCCGCATCGAAACCCATAAAAAAGAGAAGCCATAAGAAAAAAACCGAGGCGGATAAAGCACTTGAAACCGCTAAGCGAAAACAACTAAAATGGACCGTTCCTGAAGAACTTGCATTGGCGAAGGGTTGGTTTCAACAATCTCCACATTCAACTTTAGGTATTCTTAAACTTTGTTTTTATTAATGGTTTTTTTATATAACTTTTTAATATATTAAATTTTGTTTTTATAAAAATAGGAAATTCTCAAAATCGAACCCATTTGTGGCAAGGGGTTAGTAGAGTATTCCATCAAGAATTGGGAAGAGATGTTTATCGTGAAAACGATAGCTTATCCTCGAAGTGGAGCGAGATAAGTGGCCAACTTACAAAATATAGTGGTTATTTAAATAAAGCAAAACAAAATCCAAAAAGTGGTGAAACCGAAGCCGACATTGTGACGAATGCATTGGTTCAATTCAAATCAAATGTGGGGACCGACTTCCGTTTCATGCATTGTTGGGAGATTTGTAAGTTCCATCCAAAGTGGGCGAATATCCCCAGTGGTAGCGAAAGTAACATGTCTTCCAAAAGGTCAAGGGCCTCGTCCCAAGCCCAATCTGATGCAAAGAAGCTAGGTGGCCCAATGAAAATGCATAAAATTGAACAGCAAATTTGTGAGGTAAAGTAAAGTTGCTAATTAATATAGGGGGAAATATATAACTTAAGATTTACCATTTACGCAACTTGAATTAAAGATAATTTGAAATGAAAAGCTAAACATGAGGAACATTATATTGCTAAAATTTTAAACATTAGTTTGAGTGTATATTTCATTAATGGTTTTCACATATCATTTTTTTGCAAGGAATAGTAAAGTTTAAACTCTTTATAAAATTACCACAAAATTTTCATACTTTGATATTTAATGGACTTTTTTCTTTGTGTTTTTTAGTTGCTATACCGAGTATTGGTACAATAACAGACCAAACCGATAACAATTGAAACTAAATTCTCGCCGTATCGTGCATTGGATTTTAGTATTTATTACTTTACATACATATGGAAATATATAAAAATCAACCATAAAAATATATTGCGTTAATTTAACGAATAGACAAATAATTAAAAACAAAAACTTTATACAAACATATTGATCAACATATATTTTAATATGATAACATTTTAATGTATTTTAAAGTTTTATGAATTTTTAGTATCTCTAATTTCTAAAATTTTTGGTTAATTATGGAAATATATTATTATAAATTACGTAATTATCTATTATGTATTAATAAATTAAATGTTAATAATAATAATAATAATAATAATAATAATAAATTATTAAATTAAAGGACATGGTTTAAAAGTAAACCATAAAAATATATTGCGTCAATTTATCGAATAGACAAATTTTAAAAACAAAAACTTGATACAAACATATTGATCAAAATATATTTTAATATGATAACATTTTAATGTATTTTAAAGTTTTATGAATGTAGGTTTTTAGTTTTTAATTATATATTTTTTTATAGTATCTCTAATTTCTAAAAATTTTGGTTAATTATAGAAATATATTAATATAAATTACGTACTTATCTGTTATGTATTAATAAATTGAATGTAGATAATAATAATAATAATAATAATAATAATAATAATAATAATAATAATAATAATAATAATAATAATAATAATAAGGGGAAATGGACTGTATCACCCTTAACTATGTAAAATTGGCCAATAGCACGCCCAACTTTCAACTTGGCTCCCACCACCCTCTACTCGACAACTTGGTGTCACTGTCACCCCTTCGTTAACTAAACACTAACTCAGTTAGTTTTTTTTATCCTGCGTGGCTAAATTTTGATGATGTGGCTTGTTTTTTATGACGTGTCATGCTGAGGTGGCCAATTATTTTTAAAGAAATCTATATTTTAATTATAATTAATATATAAATCTCATTTTAAAAGATCCAAGGCAGCTCTTCTTCTTCTTCCCAAAGACGCACAAACCTTCAAACCCTAATTCCTCTTAGAGCATTCTCATCCAATCCATCAAATTATACATACATTCCACTAAAAAACAACTCCTATATCAATATATTTTCACTAAAAACAAATATTTTTTCTCTCTCCTTTTCAATTAAATAATATTATCATTACATTTTTCTCTCTCCTTCACTCACAACCACTTTCAATATATATTAAAAAAATTATACTGGGTGAACAGTGTCCCCCCAAATATACAGATGAACAGTAACATTTTCTCTCTCCTCCACTCACAACCATTTTTTATACCCTTTATAATATAAAAACTACCCCTCACATATTTTGATGGTTTGGATGAGAATGCTCTTAAAACTCCAAATCCCCCAACCAATTCCTCTTCAATCTCTGCAATTTTGACCAAAGAACAACAGTCAAACCCACCGATGCTACTGACGAGAGCAATAGAGAGAAACAGACCGAGCATGATCGATTACGACACCTCAACGTCTCCATCTTCATCGTTTGATGATCAATCAGCTCACAGATTGCTCAGAGGTCACAGTGGTGGAGTTTGCAAACCAAGCCCAGATGTGAACGGGGTTCTACCAGCAGAAACAAGAACAACATCAGCCTCGAGTACAGATTGCTCACCACCAGCTGAAGGTTCAAGGGTCAGTTTCACAACATCGGTTGAAGTGTCGACCGCTACCACTTTAGTCTTGAGCATGAACTTCATTTTTTGCTTCTCGAGGGAGCGTTGAAATTGCTTACGGATCTCACCATCCATTGACGGGACAATGTCTGGTGCAAACTCCACCACTGTGACCTCTGAGCCAAGACGGCCCCAGACCGAACTGAAGGTGAATTTGACACGATTTGCAGATTGTTGCAGCGGCTCGAGGTGGGAGTGGTTGCCGGAGGTTGTTGCAGAGCAAAATCAATCGGAGATTTGAATTGATTGAAATCTGAGTATTTTGTTCATGATGTTTGAGTTCAGATCTGAACTTGATTCTTGTTTGATTGAATTACAAATTATTTGAGCATGATGTTTGAGTTCAGATCTGAACTTGATTCTTGTTTGATTGAGAGAACAGATGGCGAAAAGAAAAGATTTTGAAGTGTTCATAGATTGTTTGATTTAGTTCAGATCTGATTCTTGTTTGATTGAGTTCAGATCTGAACTGATTCTTGTTTGTTTGAGTTCAGATCTGAACTGATTCTTGTTTGATAATCTGTTTTGGTTTAGCAATCAAAAGAAAAGATTTTGAAGTGTTGATTATCATAAACAGAACATCCATATGTGTATCAGTTTGCATTGAATTAGGTTTTTATATTATGTTATAGAGATGTTAAATGGTGAGTCCACGTAGGCTGTCCACCTCATCATCCCCATGACACGTAGGATTAAAAACCTAACTGAGTTAGTGATTTTTTAACGAAGGGGTGACAGTGACACCAAGTTGTCGAGTAGAGGGTGGTGGGAGCCAAGTTGAAAGTTGGGCGTGCTATTGGCCAATTTTGCATAGTTTAGGGTGATACAGTCCATTTCCCCTAATAATAATAGTAATAATAATAATAATACTAATAATAATAATAATATTAATAATAATAATAAAATTACTAAATAGAAGAAACTGTTATGTAACATTAATTGGAATCCTTTATTAGAATTTAGATATACATTTTCTTTAATTATCATTGTGGTGGAATTGAAAAGTTGAATACTTAATGACCTCTATTACTCCATATACATTAGTATGTAAAACGCAATAACATAAAACTACAATTACTCTATGTACATCACTATAAATCTTATCTATCATTTCACTTTTAGTTGTTTAGCGAGCCGAGCCAAAGAAGTTTTGGCTCGTAATTGAAGTCAAATGAATTGATTTGGCTTGGCTCCGTTATTTTTGAACTTAAATAGAAAGATACATATTTTATTTAGATACAAAAGTTGTAAAAAGATTTAATACGAGTCAAATGAGCAACACTTCGAGCTTAAATTGATGTAAAACTCATAATATTAATATCAACTATTATGTGGGCTATAAATTTTCAAAATTAAGTTCAACTTTACCAAGTTAAGCATGCATGCTATGGTACACGAGCAAGTTACATTGACTCAAACTCGAATTGAAACACCATATCTCATATATTACATCTCATCCATCGAATCATCCCCCTCTTTAAGTTTTATTTTATTTTATTTTTTCTAAAAAGTAAAAACACCCGCGTAGATCCCATCTCCTATTTCTTTCCCCCAAACCCAAATTTTAAAAAGTTGCTATAGTAACTATTTATATATAAAAATTTAAAACTACTATTCATCGCGTATCAAATTATTGTGAATGTATAAAAACGAAAAATATTCATCATCTATCAAATTATTGTGAGTGTATAAAAACAGAAAATATAATAAAATAAGCGTATACGAGTAAGATAAAGAAAAAAAAAACAGTGGATGAGTTCATGTGAAAGGTTTATTTAAAATAAGATAAATTTTGGAAAATATGGTTTTTAGTTAAATTATATAGTAAAAATTGGTGAAAGGAATGACTCTTACACCTATGAATCATATTTTACAACCTAAATATCAATTACAAAAAAATGCGATAGCTCATCTTAATGTCAGATTTAATGATTGTTATTCTAGTTCTCTCATTCTTGTTACAACAAATTTTATTAGTTTTTTTCCTTTTTTATTTCTGAATGAACAAATGTCATTCCCTAATTTGATACGTTTAAGATGAAGAAGAACATTGAAGAAAAGGTGAAGACGGAGGAACAAAACTTCTGGTTCCAAAGCTTCTAGTCAGATAAACCGGAGTTGACTCCAACGTTGACTTCTCCGACGATGATGAAGAACTCGAAGATGAAGTTACGCTACTCGAACGCCTCATCAGTTTCTCCTTCATTTCATATTCATCACACGTCTTATTACTTCCTTTTCCAACTTTACACGAACTTATACTCGCTGGAATTAAGCAATTGCACAATAAACCTAATAAACGCCAGTAAAATGTTAGGAATCTTATCAGCCATAATTTTAAATTTTCTAATTAACATTTTTATAAAGAAATGGTGTGTTTAGCAAATCTGATAATTTGGTATGTACATGATTACTGAAACTCATTTGGTTTATGTGGAGTCTGTGGGAAAAACAGACTCCACATAAACCAAAATATATTAAAAAATCACTGAAAAACTAAATCATTAACGCTAACTCCACTATTTTCTAAAAAAACGTAGTAAAACTCCGAAACTAATCAAAAACAAATTGGTGACTTACCAATTCTCGCGAGACGATTAATCCAACTCGGTATAGGATTTCCGGTGAGTCTGATACACGCATCGTTACAAAAATGATTGCAGTTTCTGGTGATTAGTTTATACGAATTTCCTTTGTAGTCTCGGGCGAGTTCTTCCATGAATCCTCTGATCTCCGCCAGACTCATCTCCGTCCATCCGATCAGAATCTGTTTTCTGAACGTGAATCCTTCGCACTGCCTCGGTTCTCCTTCGTAGATTCCAGTCGTCGGTTTTTCGTGAGCTCCAAATGCATACTCAACTCCATGAACTATAATTATCAAAAAACTAATCAAATTCTTCTGTTAATTTATAAATATATGAAGCTCATCAGCGGCGCCCAGGAATTATTTGTTGGGCGTTCGGATAAGGTGTACTTCAACCATATTTTCAAAGGTGCGTTTGAGTTTTGCCTAAAATAACACTATTTTTTTTTAAAGGGGTGCGGCCGCCCACCTTGGCCAAAGGGTGGGTCCGCCGCTGAAGCTCATACATTAATCAAATTCTTTTGATAATGTATCATTTTCAGAAATAATCAAATTCTTCTGTTAATTTATAGATCTATGAAGCTCATAGATTCATTGAATGCATATTCAATTTCGTTTGAACTATAATTTTCGAAAAATAATCAAATATTTATGTTAATTTATAGATCTATGGAGCTCATACATTTATCAAATGCATACTCAACTTGGTTAACTAATAATTTAATTACATTCTTCTGCGAATTTTCAGATCTATGAGCTTATAAATTCATCAAATGGTTCAAATCAAGTAGAACAACATCTAGATCAACCAAACCTTGAACGCCGGAATGATAAACACCGAGACCGAGCCAATACGCGCATCCGTTCATGGAGGTAAGATCATAGACATTCAGGTAAACCGGAACCGATCCAGATTTTCGACATCTTGTTGAACTTCTTCCTTTGCACAGCATGTATATTCTGTTTGAGACTTGAAACGGATTGAAATGATCAATTATTTGTTGGAATTCGTATAGAATTATGAAAGTGAAAAGGAGTTAGATATATGAAAGTGTAGGTATGAAGTTATGTGGATGAATGAGGTGAAGGAAGGTGAGGAAAAGGATGGTGTCACCACCGAAATATAACCGCCGCATCGTATCTTTTTGGTGGACCACCACCATTTTATATGTTATTCTAAGTGTACTTTAGATTCCATAGTATAAAGTATTAGTTGATTGAAAAATAACTATATACATAATTTTACATGAATTATTATTTATAGTTTGAGGTGTAGAAAACTATCAATAACATATAGTTTGTTAGAGCACTCATAACGCGGGTGATGTGACTGGCGTATGAAAATTCAAACCCCCCCCCCCCCCCCCCCCCCCCCCCCCTTTCTGGACGACTAACGTTGTGAGGGAAGTCCAGGGTGAAGTCCAAGGGCGACGTCCATAAGTGTAGACAAGGTGGTGATGAGTTTGTGAGGGGTGGGACGGTGGAAGAGAGGAGAGAGAAGTGGATGGGACAGGGAGGGAGGGGGAGAGGGAGGAGAGAGTGTGGTGAGTTGAGCGTCCGGAAGAGGAGAGCCATGTGGATGCTCTTAGTCCACTAGTGCGTCCTTGGTAGCTACGGATGAGCTTGTGGCACATGAAGTATTGATTTCCTACACACGGACCATGCCCATAAGACGTCTTTGGAAGGAAAGTTATTGGTGTGGACACCTATGGGCGGGGTTGGGTTTGATTTACTTATTTAGTAGGATATTCAGATTATATGTTACTAAAGGTTGGTCAGTAACACTCGATTTTCTGACAATAAAAGATTAAAGGATATTGTTATAAAGTTAACTGTCGACGAGGGCCCCTGATTGGGCTCCTCTTCTGGGCTCCCAATAACAACAGATTAAAAAGCACATTTAATCTTAAATTGAAGTACGGCCCTAAGAAAGAAGAAGAAATGGACATGGGATGACCTGAGAGGATCATCACCACAAGTCACTGTTCCGGTCGCTGGCATAAATTGCCTAAACAGCAAAGATCCTCTCACAGCTCAGCAGGGAACACAAGACCTGAGAAAACAGAGATCTTCTCTGAATCACAGAGGACCGTTAGATTTCTATGGGAAGTGCACCACCTGATAAGCATGAGGCTTTATATATAAGCCAAGGAGATGATCTAAAGGGGCAAGTAAGTTCACAACAACCATTCCACACACTTAAGAACCATTAACTGTGAAACATTCTATGATCATTCATTGAATACTCACAACCTAGAGTCCACACCAATTACCCCGGCCAGATCGTTGTGCCGGAATATTTGTTCCTTCTCCTGCAAATTTTCTTATTCTCACGCCGGAGCTTGGTCATGGATTCCTCTCCGGGGTCCTCCATGACGAGACTAACGGTGTTCTTTTTTGTAGATCATCTTGAAGGTTCCCGTTGGACGCTGACGAATCTCTGCAAGCAGGCCCATAAAGTTAGGGGATTTGACAATTATATATCCTTAATTTCTGGCAATAAAACGTAAAAGGACATTAAAGTTAACAATTATATAATGCGTTTTGCGAAATTTGATAAACTATAATATAATTTGTTATTAAGGTTGTGATAAATACTTTGAAATAAAAGTAGACAATATTATTAAACAGTTGAATAAACAATTACTAGCTAGTTGATACACAAATCCCCTAAACTTTTTTGATTAGGTAAAACCAATTTTTAATCTAACAAAGCACTAATCACTCAAATCAACAAGTGATTTAACCATCCACCAAGCTAATCGAACCAATCTTATTATTATGTTACCTATAGAAGAAACATAATTCAGATCTAGAATTCGTGCTCTTGAATCCTCGGCAGGGTTCATAAAACATGTGGTGGAAACGATTTTGATCGACTCTTGTGACATCGTCATTCCGATCGTTGTTTTCTCAACAAATTATGCTCTTTCCTTTGCAAACACACGGGGTTTTTGGTTAGAGCAATTTTGTGTTGACAACGTGTTATGAAACTAGCAAATAAGCAAAGCAATATAGAAGAATACAGAGAGAAATATATTTATACCAAATTTAGAGATTGTTTGTTTACCTCTTAATGAGGCTCTTAATGGTTTAGACCTCTTACTGATTCAGCACTTAATGATTCAGACTGTTTGTTTCACGAGCAGATGTCTGAATGGTTCAGACATTTGTCTCTGAATGGTTAAGCATTATACAGAGTCTGAATGGTTAAGGCCATGTTTGGCTTAGCTTATCAAGAGTGACTTATGACTTTTTGGAAAAGTCAGGATGAAGTGACTTTTTGGAAAAGTCACTTTTCCCCTCACATACACCCTCATTGTCAAACACATTTTGAAGCTTATGACTTTTCAAAAAAGTCAATAAGTCAATATGTTGTTTCAAAAAGCTTAGCCAAACATGCCCTAATACCTCTAATCTGAATTGGTCAGACATTTGCCTCTGAACGGTTAAGCATTATACAGGCTTTTAATGGTTCAGATCTCTTACTGGTTCAGCACTTAATGGTTCAGACCTCTTACTTGTTCAGCACTTAATCATTCAAATATTGTCAAACAGCCCCTTAGATATATGTTATTAATCATAAACGGAAATTGTAAATTCAAAATCTGGTCCCTTTGTAATTTGTAGTTTGAATAATTGTTTCTTTTTCTTTAGTTTTGGAAGGGAGAGGAGCATGGAGGTCATACGAAAAGTAAACGGATTTCGGCCCTAGATAATATTCGCTCAAACTTCTAACTAAATATATTACTCGACATGATAACATATTTTAGAAAGTGTAGGGATATGTGTGGAGTTGACACTTGTATTATGTCTTTTAAGGGAATATGCTACAAATTAATAGTAATAAACACAATGTAATCTATATATTTTCTTCCATTAATGAATACTACTAAGGTTTCAATACTATTCCAATCTTTTTTTTTTTTTTTTGAAATGTAACTTTTATAAAAAAAAAAAACCGAGACCGAACCCAACAAGGCCGGCTCACCCACAAAATCCCTTTATGTTTCGATCTATTACTTAACCAAAGAAAACCTAACGACTTTATTTCCCCCATAATGTCTTCACTCCTTATAAAACCGTTGGAGAAAAACATATCATTCCTCGCCCTCTAAATGCACCAACACGCTATCATGATTAACCCTTTAACCACCACTTCTGTTTATTTAATGATAGGTGGTTTTCCAAGTTTAACCTAAAAGGAGGTAGTTGTGAGGAAGAAAAATCATTAAATAATAACCAAGTTTTGTGTTGTTTAATTTAAATCAACTTAAAATCAAGTAGTAATCAAGGTTCATATATTCCATCAAGCGGTCACTTAATACTTTTCAAAGTTTAACACTTGGTAAACAAATTTCACAAAGTTGGAACAATTTTGAATCTCGAGTGATTTTTTTTTCATAAAGCTGTGACCGAATTTAAATATATATATATATATATATATATATATATATATATATATATATATATATATATATATATATATATATATTAAGGCCGAAGGGTGTGGGGGTTATGTTTGGAACATGATTCTCTACGTAGAAACATGATTGAAAGACTACACTACCCCTCTCAATAATTCATGGTGGTTCGCGTGGATTGAACCACGATTACTACCACCTTTTCCATTTTCATAGATTTTGACATTTTAAAAAATAAATTAAAATAATACACGGGATAATGGTTTGGGTCATAATCACACCCTTAAGGGGTTTTTAATGATGAATTAGATGTGGATGACATAACGTCTATGTGAAGGGTCATGGTAGTCATAAGGGTCATGACCACACCCTTTATGCTAAAGGAACTTAATTATTATTTTACTTTCTTTTAATTACTAGTATCTTTATAGTTTTACATGTAAAATCACCACTTTAATTCCTTCTACGTCTCTTGAGTCATAACTATGACTACACGATATCCACCCATCTAATGGATATTAGTTTGATTCCATGCATAAGATGCTATACTTATAAATATTATAAAAATAAATGAACTTGTTATAATCATTTAAAATACAATAAAGTGCTCATAATCCACTAAGTTATTTTATTAAAATAAATTAAATAATTATCTTATTACTTTTTATAATAATATTTAATAAATCTGATATTTATAATATTTAAAAAAAAAACTGATGACGAGTCAAACTCACATGAGTTGTTGACAAATTGACACACAATAAAAACATATATTTTTGTAATTTAGGGGGCATAAAAACTAAGACTTGTGTATTTATCACTCTAAATACATGATTGCCATTGTTATTTGTTAGTAACATGTTAGCAAATAGTTTAGCCATCTAGAACGCACATGTGGCCAAGATTTCAATTTTCTATTCATTTTATCAGCTATAATAACTAGGGGTGTTCATGAGCTAATCCGATCCGAGTGAGGGTCTGTTCGTGCTCGGATTAAATTACAACCGATCTGATCGGATCGATTTTGCAAAACCGAGCACAAAAGTGATGCTCGTGCTTGGTTCGAATTTTAATCGAGCGCATCGTTTTCGCTCGGTTTTTCTCAGCACCTTAATTAAAACATGTTGTGCAAAAAAAAAAAAAAACTGAAATCAAGACTATTACAAGACTGCATTCAACAAAAACAAATCATAACTTAATTGATGTAGTCGTTGATGCAGCCGGCGAGATAAGTGACCGTTGTGAGCCCTATAGCCTGCGGTGATTGCAATCTCGAATGCGCAAAGTGAAGTTGTTGGCCGGAGAGATAAGTAGTCGGTTGATGCAATGGCTTCGGAAAGTGAAGTTGTTGGTCGGAATCTGAATTTGGTATGACCTTATGAGTTGAGTAGCGCCAACAAAAGGTTTTTTTTTTGAGCTACCGATTTGAGTTTTTAGGAATTAGGGTTAGGTTTTAGTATTGAATTGGGCTAAGTATGTTTCGTGGGCTTTTAATTTTTATTGGGCTACTTATATATATATATAGGGTAAGGTTATTGTAAAAAAGGTTAAAAGTGTGAGAAGTGTAAGAAATATTGTGGAGATGACATGTGTCCGCAATCTAAATTAATTCAAAAGGGTAAACAAGTAATTTTATCATTGATTCAATTAATTCAAAACCTTCCATAACTGCCACCTTATTTATAGGAACATGATTTTTTAAAAGATCTCTATAAAAACACTACAAATAACACTACAACCACCATTCAGCACGTATATAACACCATTCAATAATTATATAACACCATTCAATAAGTATATAACACTATTAAAGACACTACCTCCATTTCCAGAATGTTTTCTTAGTATAATGTTCATAGTATGGTTATTGTACATGGTGTTTTAAACCTGCATGCATGGTGTTTTACATCTGCATGCTAGTAGATTTTCCAGATTCCATATGTTAAAACACCATGGTTTTTTAAACCTACATTCCAGTAGATGTTCTTCGCATGTTCATCGTATAGTATTTTACACCTGCATTCCAGTATGTGTTTAAAACATCACTCTTTAAATCACAATATAATTAAAACACCACTGTATGAACATAGACAAAACATCTGATCGAAACATATTTTTTTCTCTATATAAGTATAGCAATATGGTACTCATATTAAAAAAAACACTCGTTATTATGGTGTATTTTTTTTTAAAAGTTACGTATAAAAAGTTATTGACGTTTAAAAAAGATGGGGGGAAGTTGCATCTGCATTAATGTTAGTTTCTTAATTTAATAATGTTAAATTTACATGTATACCCTTAATCTAAAAAAGTAATATGTTTAATAGTAAACATTATTTATAATTTTGCCATTATGATCTCAACCATTAGATCAAAGATCTAATGGTGTAGATTCTTTCTTACCTTTATCACAAAAAACATTTTTTATAGAAACCTCTACCTATATATATATATATATATATATATATATATATATCGGGTGAGGTTCCTGTAAAAAGAACATTTTTTCGTAAGAAGTGTGAGAAAGTATAGAAATTGACATGTATGCATCATGTTTTGAACTTATCCATGATGTTTTTGGTTGTTTTGGCAAGAAAAACACAAAACATAACAATTTAAAACATAATGCAACGTATTATGGGCATGAAATTTAAAACACACTACTTAACATTCAAAACACACTACTTAACGTTCTTGCATTGGTGTTTTAAGTTTTAAGCCAAGATATCATTGTCTTAAATTGTTATGTTTGGTGTTTTTTTGCCAAAACAATTCAAAACATTATGACTAAGTCCAAAACATGATGTTTACATATGAATTTTTATGTTTTCTCACACTTCTCACGAAAAATGTTCTTTTACGGGATTCTAAAACTATATATATATATATAGAGAGAGAGAGAGAGAAAGTATAATGTACTTCACGGCTTAACGTACGTTAACGTACGCGACCAAAACACAACATGCGTGATTAATATAGATAACATGCGTGATTACATTTTGATCAATGTTCCATGCGTGATTATGCTCCCATGCGTGATTATTTATGTTCCCATGCGTGATTATCACAAAACAAACTGATCCATGCGTTATTAACTGTTCCATGCGTGATTATAGCCCTGATCTGATGGTTACGATTGTCGCGTACGTGAAGTATGATAAGGGCTTTTGTATGTTAACCGCTCTATATATATATAGGGAGCCGCTAGAATGAGAACCACCACGAGTTATGAGAACCACGAGAACCGTGCCCCGCGGGTGGCCGTTGACCACGAAATTTTTTTTACACCTAGATCCGTATATTTTAAGACCGGGTGTAAATTTTCGGTTCAAACGGCGCGCCCGAAGGGGTAGTTTTTTACGCCCAAAGTTTGGGTTTTTTTAATTTTTTTAATTTTTCTTTTTTTTTTTTTAACCAAACTTTGGGCGTAAAAAACTACCCCCTCGGGCGCGCCGTTTGAACCGAAAATTTACACCCGGTCTTAAAATATACGGATCTAGGTGTAAAAAAAATTTCGTGGTCAACGGCCACCCGCGGGGCGCAGTTCTCGTGGTTCTCATAACTCGTGGTGGTTCTCATTCTAGCGGCCCCCTATATATATATATATACACATATATAGAAATGGGATCAGGAGAAAACGCTCAAAAGTGTGAGAACGCTTCCTGGCCTAACACGTGTCACGCCGCTTAGAGAAAGGCGGAGGGGCTTTTTTGTCCTTTCATATTTCTTTTTTATTAACGCGTGTCCCTTCATCTTTTCATTTTTTTGGCGTTTAATAAATACGCGGCGTTTTTATTGTTTTTAGATAAGAATTATATTAAATACTTTGGCGTTTTAAGTATTGTTTTGGCGTTTTTATTGTTTTTTAGATCAGGGTGCAGACTTTTAATGTAAAAAAACATCAGTAATTTTATTGATTTTATTATATCAAGTGTTTTGACATTTAGAATACAGGCCTATAATGTGACAGGCAATTATGTCGTTTTGAAAAGATAAATAAATTTAAATTTTCCATGTAGTGGTATTAATTTAATTTTAATATTTTGGCAATAAATGATATCGTCTCTTTATTTTACTGTTTCTTTTCAATTTTCATCTGTCAATTAGTTTTGATTTTTTCAGTAATTCTTTGTTTGCGTTTTTTGGTATTTTATATAGCAACCTCGTACTTTGCTAGCATTCATTCTCACAGTTTTCAAACTATCAGGCGTTTTGGTGTTTGTAGTTTTTTTATACTCAATTTTTTTAAAATAGCAGAGAATTAGATGATAAACAAGAAAGAATTACATAACAAACAATAGAAAATGAAAAAAAAATTAAAAATTATAATCTAATTTCTCATTCAAATCTTCACTGTCATCAGCCTCTTCTACTTTAACATTTTTGGCGTTTTGAACCTGTTTTTGAATGCCTTATGTAGATCCTTATTTTCCTACATAACAGCCATTTTTAGAAGATGCTTATTTTTTGTGGCATCATTTATGGTGGGTGGATATATACTTGTTTGATGACATGTTGAAGACCAACGCCTGCTCTAATGTATTGATCCCTTCATGCCATCCATATATCCATCAACAACAAAGTGACATGATGTCATATCAGTGTCATCAGTCTCTTTATTTTGAATATTTGTCCATCTCATTCAGCAAAAGATTATAGAGATACCCAACTCAGAGAAGAACCCATTTAATGAAACTACATTCAGATCAATACCCAATATAGCAGAATCGAGGTTCTGCATCTGTGGCTTTTTTAAGTATTATTTTTTAGCGTTTTTAAAGTGAATGGTTTCTAGGGAATATGGCGTTTGTTTCTGGTTTTGTGATAAGTTGTTTGTGTATAGAAGTCTCTCTTTATAGGATGTTTTTGGCGCGTAGTTTAGGCGGGTTTTTATTTATAATAAATGATATTAATAAAGTAGCCGTCTTTTCAGTTTACTGTGTATTTTTATTGTTTATTATGTTCAGCTTTTTATGAGTTTTTAGGGTCATAGACTTTCCATCTCCTAGGTTTGCCGTTTTTTAATGGGTTTAAGTAGTTTTTGGCGTTTTTTTTTTTTTCATTTTTAGCTTTTATTAATTAATACTTTTGCAAATTACTTTCATTATAGTTTGGGAGTTTTTGACGTTTTTACTCCATTTATGGCGTTTTCATATGCATTATGACTGTTTTGGCATTTTATTAAGATAATGTATTTTTTTATTCTAAGTTGAAAAATACATAGCAAACAACAGAAAAAGAAATTAAAAAATAAAAACAATTCATCTTCCAAATCTTCACTGTTATCAGTCTCTTTCTTCATTGAATCATGTTCGCTGGTGGTTTGGCTTAGCCATGCTTTCGTTTTTGTGGCCGTTTGGAAAGAAAAAAATGACACGAGTTTTTTTTTTTGAATATGTATCTTCAAACAACTCATTAGTGTCATTCGTCTTTTCATACCATTAAAATATTCATCAAGAACAAAACACAGAAAATGACATAAGTCTGACCCCAGCATCTTTTTGTTTATGATTTGTCCATCTCATGCAGCAAAATGTTATTTGAGTCCCACCACCTCAGGATAGAATGCATTATCCGAAACTTTGGCGTAGAACAATATTTTGAATATACAAGAAACGATATTTGGCATTTTACTGAGTAAATAGTGTATCTGAAAGAACCGTCGTTCTTTTGGAATCTTTTGATGTTTAAGTGTTTTGGCGTTTTCTAAGATGAATGGTATATAGTAGAAAATATGGCGTTTTTGAGTAGTTGTGTTTGATGTTTTGGGAATTTTGGCGTTTGTAAGTTGAATGGTATATAGTTGAAAATATGGCGTTTCAGGTTCTGGGGGATGTGTTTTTATGTCTTGGATGTTTTTTGTTTATATAGCGATGTGATTTGGTCCGTAATGGCGTTTTATTCATCAGTATGGCGTTTTGGTATAGAGGTGTAAAGACGCTTTTACCCTTAATGAGGCGCGTCCACGTAATAAAATTGATGTTATTTACGAAAACGCCACCGCGCCAATCTAGTCCATAGATTGTTTTAATCGGACGATCCATAAGCGTTCTCACCGTTCTCACACTTTCTACCATTTTCTCCAAATCCCGACCCTATATATATATATATGTGTGTAAATCTTTAAATCTATAATATATATTAATTATTTAATAAAAATAATTTGTAACACCCCGAAAATTTACGTCCTATAATGTCTTGACACGTGTCATAACCTTTCAACGTGTGAAAGAATGTTCTTGAAGGACTAAAGTTGACAAACAATGAAACTATGTAAATACAAGGGTTCAAAGTGTCAACAATGAATAAATATACTTTACAATAACCCTACATGATGTTTATAACCTTAAACGAATGGATCATGGATCATACGAAACGAGTTGTGAAAGAAAGTGAGAGATTACAAACTACAGGGGTTAAATGTGTCAACATGTTAAAGATATACCTCTGAGTGACCTTATAGCAAACCCGAAGCCTTGTAACGATTAATTATGCTCACTAGAATGCACCATAAAAATTTCACCAAGTTTCGTTACCGTATGAGAAAGTTATGATAAAATTCGTGTGTGAGGGTTAGAATCGTCAACATTGAAATTTAGGGTTTTTCGGGTGATCACAAAGTTACCCGAGGACTTGACAAAGTGGGTATAAGTATTAAAGCCCCCATATGTCAAATATAAAGCCTCTTAATGCAAGAAACAACTCGAAAACGACCTTTCGGGGGACCGGGGGCCAAAATGCAATTAAAGAAAAATGGGAAACCTGAACATAAGGCTCAGGCGGCCCGCGTGAGATTTAACAAAATGTGAGGCGGCCCGCGTCAGACCTGCAGATGCAGAAAAAATGGGCAGGTGCCTGTTTGCATGTTGTAACCGACTTTAAACTTAGTTTTTCGATTCTATGGGCTTCCTAAGATGGTTTATAGCCTATAGGGGGCACATGTACTGATCTTGGATCATTGCTAGACTCATTTGGCATCAATTTGTGAAAGATCAAAGTTCTTATAAAGTCTCATATTGCAACATACATGCACATTTCAACTTCTGGACTTTTAGAGGAGCTCAAGAACTGATACAAGCTTTCCAAATCATTCATTAGACGTATGTAAGTACCCTTGATTCTTCTTGTTTGGGTTATGCTTAGTTTATAGCCTAGAAATCAAACCGTCGTAACTACGGTTTGACTTTGCGATAAAACACAAACGGTCCAGAGTTTTGTCGAAGCGAAAGTTGTTATAAGTTGGTATTTATATGGGTGATAAACCCCTAAAAGGGCACTCACTGATTCCAATCCTAACTAGGTTGTTTGTCGAGTCAAACGTTATCCGAAAAAGTCAACAGAAATGGTATTTTCGATTTAACGCATGATTAACGATGTAAAAGGCGTATCACCTATTTTATCATTCTTATAAACTGATAATAAATATAAAAACTTGTCTACGCTTGTTTGATTCGACAACTTTCTGTTTTGAACCGATTCGGAACCGAAAGACGCAAAAGTTTGACTTTTGCTTTGACCTCAGTTCTGACCCGGTTTTGATAGGTTTAGACATGCCTTAAAGTTCCATTAGGACCTAGTTACATGTTGGTATAACCCTCTGCGTTTATACCACTTGAAACCTCGATTGTCTGACGGTTCCGTTAATTGCCTAAATAATGACCATATTACCCTTATAGCCATAAAACGAGATTTTTAGAAATATGAAAGTAAAATAATCTTAGTTACTGATTATTGATCATGTCTGCAAAATTTCACGTCAATCGGAAGTCTAGATTAGGAGTTATGCTTAACGACGTAATTATAAGTTTATTAGTAATTAAACGGCGTCATTAGCGTAAAACCTATCTAAACCCAATTTTTAACACCAAACCTTTTACCCATTGATGTTAAATAATATTTTGGGATTTTTGAAGATTTTTAATTATTTTTAAACTGATCATAAGCTAGGATTATCGCCTTAATTCGGTAAATACCGAATATGCCCTTTTTCGGCCATAAAATGAGTTTTACAAATCCTTTTGATACCAATCCAATTGCTACTGATTTTAAATAATAAATGTAGTGTTTTGAACCTGTTTAAATGATCAGAAAACTCAGAATACTATTTTAAACCGTACGTCGCTTAAAACGGCTTTATACGCGTATTATACGCATAGTTTGGATTTAAAACTATTTTGACATATAAGACTTATAACCAAATGTTATAACCTGTTAAAATAAACTATTTTACTGATGTATTCAGACTCGGTTCACAGAAACTTAATTAACTCCTTTTATAATCTTTAAAATGACCAAAATACCCCTACGGGGCTTTTTATGAGATTAAACTCGTTTTGGGCATAACGGAAGGTATCCTACTGATATCACAACATATTTAAGGCATGTTAACTTAGGAAACCTGTTTAGGACTCTTATGGTTACCCGTTACGCTTCATACGCGTTCGGTTCGGTTTATGTAACTAGTTTACATAAATTAGCCGAAACGGGTCAAACCTTATCGTTATTATCTCAAAATCCAGAATGTGTATAAAATACCCATATTATACAAGTCTCCGAACTTGTCGGGTCTAAAACACATTCTATTCCGGTCTTCGCTTAATCATGTGTTTGAACCGTATATTTCCTTAAGACTAACCGGTCTAAGCTTAGGCTTAATTAAAGACACGTTAGTATTCTAATTGGTTATTTACACCATAATTTCCAGACTAGAGCCTTCTGGTAAATTGTACCTACGCTTACTTAAGTGAATACGGCTGAGTTATTAAAATTCTTGCTATTTAAGACAGGAGCTAGCTCAGGTAAATACTCTTAACTTATTTTCCCTATTATGGGCTTGGGATACGGTAATATAAATACCGCATGGTCAGGTATGGGATTCGAAGACCAATGAGTCGGGAAATCCAAATAACCTGTTTTTAATTCGTATTGCTTGACTGAAACATTGGGGATTAATGCGACCGTGTCCTGGATATCCTTGACTCATTAAATTGCAATGGCCACGACTTAAGCACGGGGTGTAGGCATACACCTGACAGATGCTACATGCTAATTAATTAATTATACCCAATAAGGGATTCCCAATAGGGGAATAGTGGTGTGTCGGTTAATCTTGAACCGGCATAGAACCGGGCCCCGTATGTAGAGCAAGTTATGTAAAACTGATAACATGAGATATAGTTTGTCCCAAGTATAAAAGATTTATATTGACTTGAGCATTTTAGTCAAATTGTCAATATATTTTCGTGCCTTGTGCACCTAAACCAATTTTCTTAAACCCTTTTCAAATGAGTCAGTTGAGTGTATTTACCAGTGAAAACTGACGTATTTTCCAAAGTCTAAGTGACAGGTACAAGTACATAATAGGCTGGAAGCTGCTCAGGACTTGTTAGATGAGGAATTTGCAACTCCTCCACATAAGCCATTAGTCTGATAATTTCTTTTGTTGTTTTAAGATCCGCCTGTGGATCCTTACTTCCGTTGTAATACTTTGATGTTACACTATTTCGGATTGTAATAATTATCTTTTGCTTCCGCTGTGCATTTATATATTGTGTTGTTTGACTATGATGCTGCCAACCACGTCACGATACTCCCCTACCGGGCCCACCGGTAACACGTGGAAATTTGGGGTGTGACAGGTTGGTATCAGAGCCAACATTGAGTGAATTAAACACTATCTTTTTGTGTTTAATCTCAATGACACATTAGCACATTCCTTGACCTTCTGAGTCTAGACTTAACATAGGAATATTCTCAATCCTCATCTGGAAATTCTGCTTCCAACTTTTCTTATATATTGGATACGTCGCCAAGCGAAGAAGCCGTAATAGGAATTCTCCACACCCGGAGCTTTAAATTGCTGACCTTCGTACAACGGCCAGGATGAAACGTGCAACCAAGGAAAAAGCATTCAGAAATAAAATGAGGAAGAAACTCCTTTTGCTAAAAATCGTTTCCTTAATAGTCCTTATAAGGACATAATTACCTTTCAGTTCCTTTGAGGACAACACTATTCCTTTCAAATCCCGTCTAGGGCACATCTGTTTTTTTTAATTTTATAGTGGAATAATTAACTTTAAATTTTTCATTCAAACATTCCTTTTATAAGATCTACCATTATTATAAAATGGCAAAATCTAGAAAGGACAAGACCTAGCCACGTGTCATTTTAAGACCGGGCCAAGATGGTAGTTCCATAATTAGATTCAGATCCATATTTAACACCTCAATTTAGGATTGTTCGGCGTTAAATATTAAGAAGAATCTTAAGAGTGAAACCTAGCCTTCGGGTCATTTTAAGGCCGGGCCATGATGGTAAGACCTGTTTAAAAGATTCGAATCCCTGTTAACATCTGTAAATATGTTAACACTCCTGACAGACGTGATTCATTAAAATCACACACTTCATTCTTATTAATGGATTCTTCAAAAGATTCCTAACCCAATGTAATGATCTCTGAATCATGGGTTTAGATCATCACTTGAGATGATCACATTTTGACCATACGTGGTAATATAGCGCCTACAGGCCCTGTTCATTTCCATATGAACCAAAAGACAGTGGTAGTGATGACTCCCTGTCAGGTAAAGGTAATGAACTAGGTTCAAACCTTCATGCTTTGATTCTCTGAAATCATAGCTTATAATTTATAAATGTCCTTGTGACTAGGCCTGTTGTGCCAGCAATACCTTCATGCTTTGATTCTCTGAAATCATGGCTTATAAATTAAACTTGTCTACGCGACTAGGCCATTTGTGCTATTACTAACTTATAAATTAGGATTCATGATAAAAATCCTGAATAAAATAAATATCATTCATTTCCTGCCAATATAGATATTAAAAGAGAATCTTAAAAGGTTTGACCTAGCTTGAATGTCATTGAAGACCTAGCTAAGATGGTAAAACCTGTTTAAAAAGAGATTCAGATCCTTGTTAACATCTGAAAATGTGTTAACACTCCCGACAACCGTGATGCGATAAAAATCACACTTGTCATCCTTATATTAGGAATTTTTCCAAATCCCTTATTTAGTGTAAATGATCAATAGGAATTATGGCTGGTAAACGTCAAAAATGATGTACGCATCAAAACATCCAATTGGGATGTATATATACGAGTAAAGATGAATACATGAAAAAGATAGTTTTATTTCATAACTTCTTATCAAGACAATGAACTATGAAATTTTCCGACCCAAAGGAATCATCGATTATGTTTTAAAATTTCCCTAGTGACAAGGCCTCTGGGCCATCATAAGTTCTTTGGAACAAGCCCTTGTGCTATATATAAAAGATGTCAGTATGACATTGGCAGTCGTGACTTATGTCCCCTGTCTAATAAAAATGAAGGATTATGTTCCGCTTAAACGCCAAAGATGGTTTATCTAAAAAAACCTAGGCCAAGCATAATCAAATAAATTTAATACTATCTATTGGTCTATATGGTTGAGCTACACCATGGCTAATTAATTATCAAAATTCGACGATTCCCTATAATTAAGCAAATTATTACTACTTGGATTAGTAGCCTTCAAAGCTTCACCACGGCTGACTCCTCTGAAGCTCACCATTATCCGGTTAATCAGAATTATGTCCATTGACTAGCCTTTGTGGCAAAATAAATTACCTTCCAAATAAATGACGGCTGTAGTCTTTGACTCTCTATCCAAAGGTGAAGAACTATGTTCGAACCTTAAGATCTCTAATCCGATAAAATTGCGGCTTATATATTAATGCCTTAAGTGCCATACTCTTATAAGTCCTTTGTGACAAGGCCTTCGTGCCTATGATTATTAATGTTCTTCGTGACAAGCCTTCAAAATATCTAAAGATTGTCGTTGTGACAAAGACAATTGTGACATTGAAATTCCCTGTCAAAAGGTAATGGACTTGGTCCAAACCTTAAACACAATTGATGGTCCTTTTGACCTAGGCTAAATATAATTGTCATACTTTCTAGTAGCAAACTATAAGGGAGTTATAAACCTAACAGTCATTATGATTTAATAATACCATGGTTTATAAATCATCCAGTACGATGATTCCATACTAGTTTGTATCTAAGCATATGTTATTTTTAGTGTTTAGTACCAAAGCTCCAGAATGGAGGTTTCCGACGAAGCACACAACAGTACTGCGGCTAAAAACAAGGATGCAAATATAAATATAAATGTTAGTGGCACTACTCTTCAGGCCTTGATTAGCGCAGCAATTAGTGAAGTTGTGGATAAGATCCTTGAGAATAAAAAGGAACCGAGTGTCACTCACTCAAAGGTCCATACGGAAACACATACATCAGCTCGTAAGGAGAGCTCCGTTCACTCTTCAGATGAAAAGAACGAACCTCAGGAGTTAGTACTCTATGATAAGCCCCGTTCAACTGAAGGCGGGTGCACCTACAAATATTTCGTCTCATGCAAACCCAGAGATTTCAATGGCGAAAAAGGAGCAATTGATGCTATGGAATGGCTTGAGGAAATGGAAACGGTAGTGGACATCAGTGATTGTGCTGATAAGGACGTAGTAAAATTTGTTTCACAATCTTTCAAGGGAGAGGCTCTTGTATGGTGGAGGGCCATGATGCAGTCCACGGGGAAAATTCCCCTATACCATATGGGATGGTCCAAGTTTGTGGACCTTATCAAAGAGAACTACTGTCCACAACACGAAGTGGAAAAGGTGGAGACAGATTTTCTGACTCTCACAATGAAAAACCTAAATTGTCAGCAATATGTTACCGACTTCAACTCCCTATCTAGACTGGTACCCTATTTAATTACCCCGGAACCAAAACGCATTGCGCGTTTCATCGGTGGTTTGGCACCAGAAATAAAAGGGAATGTTAAGGCTTCAAGGCCAATCAACTACAGATCAGCTGTAGATCTATCCTTGTCTCTCACTCTAGATATAGTGAGACAAAAGTCGATCAAGAATGAAACTAATGAGAAAAGACAAAGGGAGGAGGATAACTCTCAGAATCCTAAGAAGAGCAAATCCGAGTTCAACAATAACCATCAGGATTCCAACAAAAAGCCTACATGCAAAACCTGCAAAAGAAGACATTGGGGACAGTGTCGATTAAACCAAAAGATAAAGCAATGTGGCATCTGTAAAAGAGCTGGCCACCAGTCCCACGAATGTAGGGACATAAAAGATGCAAACTGTTTCAGCTGTGGCGAAAAGGGGCATATCAGTACTAATTGCCCTAAGGCTGCCAAGAGAGGAGCAGCTAAGTCTGGGAAGAATAAGAAAGGAAACGCCTGGACTACCAGTTGAATGCCAGAGACATTGCACATCGATAATAGCATTAGGTACGTCCCTTACCATTTAGCATTGATAGTGTCTGCTAAGTATTTTATATTAATGCAAGGGATAATAAACCTTTAGCAAACCATAAGCTTAGCAAACTCTTGATTTTCATTCATAAGAACTCCAGATATTAAATGTAAGGTATAACTTACCAATGGAATCCATAATGACCATCTCTCCCATCCTCGAAGATAATCCTTTCATAAGAATCTGGAGTACTCTTCCCCAAAAAGAGTACGACAATATATATTATTATTTTATTTTATTTTCTCATTGTTTGCTATCGTCTGCGAATGCCAAACTATGTTTGATAAAAGTGCCATATGAGGATTGGCGTATCTTAGTGTGTCCCATAGATTGCTTCCATGCCTGATCAGTATGGAGGTTTAATGCATGGAACCCCTGAGACATCCCAATGGTCATATCGTACTAAAGTCGACTAGTAGTATTCAAAGAAGATATCCAATATAAATTGTCCCTATAAGTATCTCTACTTAGGGCACCCTTACATTTGTAAAGTGAATGTGTCATTTATCTGACACCGACATCGATAGATGAACCAAAGCCTGAGAACACGGACAACTATGACATCTCTATGTGTGTCATGATTATTTTCTTCATAGGAACTACCATGTTTACCTCCTGAGAGGCAGGTAGAGTTAAGGTTTAAATTCCGTTTAAGGCTATGTTATTAAAAAATCTCCAAGACGGTTAGTACCATCATTGGAAGAATCGAAACCCTGATTAACTAAGTTTAAAATAGAGGGTTCATATAGCTTAACTCAATATCCTGGGAATCCGGTATAGTTAAGTATGAAAGACGGTTCATTTTGCTTATGCATTATCACCGTCACCCTAATTAGGTAACAATTTAGAATTTGCCATCAACTGCACAGGATCGTCGATCTGTTCGACTAACGGCAAGGATTAGCTATTCCCTAAACATTAGCTAAGCAGTGGTTGGAATAACCATCTCACCTTAAAAATAAAGCTTTTCTATAATAATGGATATGTAAGTATTAAGGCTACTCCTTTGGAGACCTTGTATAGATGGAATGTTAAATGTCTAGTGTTAGATAGAGAATTGGTAAGTCCAATTATCAGGATCTGAAAGTTGCCTGGGGAACAACAAATAAGATTATACAAATCCATAATCGATTGTAGGTTGCCAGTATATGGCAAGAAATCGAGGAGTTATGAAAATAGCAAACTTCCTAAGTTCTTGTTAAGGAATATGGTTTAACAAAAGATATCACCCAGGAAGGGTGTACCAAATTTGTGAAATTATCAGGCTAGTTAAGCTCTGAATATATGGAAATCATTCGAAGGAAATCTAATGTATCAAGATCAAGTAGCTTGTAAGCTAAAAACCTACTTAAGGAGTTTGACGGAGCTCGCAATACATTGCACACTAGTGATTGGAGGATGTGTTCCGCCAATAAGTCAAGAAGCACTATCACATAATGATATGCAGAATTATGATGTGATGAGCATCCTGTATCGATTGAGGATCGACAGGTCAAGAAGCTCCAAAAGGATACATACGCCTAATATAAGGACCACTTTGGGAGCTTGGAAAGACTCCAGATATGCTATAAAAGTTAAGTCCCTTATGCGACAAAGAGTACTTCCAGCATTTTAACAAATCTCGAGGTCGAGATTTCTTTTAAGGGGGTGAGGATGTAACACCCCGAAAATTTACGTCCTATAATGTCTTGACACGTGTCATAACCTTTCAACGTGTGAAAGAATGTTCTTGAAGGACTAAAGTTGACAAACAATGAAACTATGTAAATACAAGGGTTCAAAGTGTCAACAATGAATAAATATACTTTACAATAACCCTACATGATGTTTATAACCTTAAACGAATGGATCATGGATCATACGAAACGAGTTGTGAAAGAAAGTGAGAGATTACAAACTACAGGGGTTAAATGTGTCAACATGTTAAAGATATACCTCTGAGTGACCTTATAGCAAACCCGAAGCCTTGTAACGATTAATTATGCTCACTAGAATGCACCATAAAAATTTCACCAAGTTTCGTTACCGTATGAGAAAGTTATGATAAAATTCGTGTGTGAGGGTTAGAATCGTCAACATTGAAATTTAGGGTTTTTCGGGTGATCACAAAGTTACCCGAGGACTTGACAAAGTGGGTATAAGTATTAAAGCCCCCATATGTCAAATATAAAGCCTCTTAATGCAAGAAACAACTCGAAAACGACCTTTCGGGGGACCGGGGGCCAAAATGCAATTAAAGAAAAATGGGAAACCTGAACATAAGGCTCAGGCGGCCCGCGTGAGATTTAACAAAATGTGAGGCGGCCCGCGTCAGACCTGCAGATGCAGAAAAAACGGGCAGGTGCCTGTTTGCATGTTGTAACCGACTTTAAACTTAGTTTTTCGATTCTATGGGCTTCCTAAGATGGTTTATAGCCTATAGGGGGCACATGTACTGATCTTGGATCATTGCTAGACTCATTTGGCATCAATTTGTGAAAGATCAAAGTTCTTATAAAGCCTCATATTGCAACATACATGCACATTTCAACTTCTGGACTTTTAGAGGAGCTCAAGAACTGATACAAGCTTTCCAAATCATTCATTAGACGTATGTAAGTACCCTTGATTCTTCTTGTTTGGGTTATGCTTAGTTTATAGCCTAGAAATCAAACCGTCGTAACTACGGTTTGACTTTGCGATAAAACACAAACGGTCCAGAGTTTTGTCGAAGCGAAAGTTGTTATAAGTTGGTATTTATATGGGTGATAAACCCCTAAAAGGGCACTCACTGATTCCAATCCTAACTAGGTTGTTTGTCGAGTCAAACGTTATCCGAAAAAGTCAACAGAAATGGTATTTTCGATTTAACGCATGATTAACGATGTAAAAGGCGTATCACCTATTTTATCATTCTTATAAACTGATAATAAATATAAAAACTTGTCTACGCTTGTTTGATTCGACAACTTTCTGTTTTGAACCGATTCGGAACCGAAAGACGCAAAAGTTTGACTTTTGCTTTGACCTCAGTTCTGACCCGGTTTTGATAGGTTTAGACATGCCTTAAAGTTCCATTAGGACCTAGTTACATGTTGGTATAACCCTCTGCGTTTATACCACTTGAAACCTCGATTGCCCGACGGTTCCGTTAATTGCCTAAATAATGACCATATTACCCTTATAGCCATAAAACGAGATTTTTAGAAATATGAAAGTAAAATAATCTTAGTTACTGATTATTGATCATTTCTGCAAAATTTCACGTCAATCGGAAGTCTAGATTAGGAGTTATGCTTAACGACGTATTATAAGTTTATCAGTAATTAAACGGCGTCATTAGCGTAAAACCTATCTAAACCCAATTTTTAACACCAAACCTTTTACCCATTGATGTTAAATAATATTTTGGGATTTTTGAAGATTTTTAATTATTTTTAAACTGATCATAAGCTAGGATTATCGCCTTAATTCGGTAAATACCGAATATGCCCTTTTCGGCCATAAAATGAGTTTTACAAATCCTTTTGATACCAATCCAATTGCTACTGATTTTAAATAATAAATGTAGTGTTTTGAACCTGTTTAAATGATCAGAAAACTCAGAATACTATTTTAAACCGTACGTCGCTTAAAACGGCTTTATACGCGTATTATACGCATAGTTTGGATTTAAAACTATTTTGACATATAAGACTTATAACCAAATTTTATAACCTGTTAAAATAAACTATTTTACTGATGTATTCAGACTCGGTTCACAGAAACTTAATTAACTCCTTTTATAATCTTTAAAATGACCAAAATACCCCTACGGGGCTTTTTATGAGATTAAACTCGTTTTGGGCATAACGGAAGGTATCCTACTGATATCACAACATATTTAAGGCATGTTAACTTAGGAAACCTGTTTAGGACTCTTATGGTTACCCGTTACGCTTCATACGCGTTCGGTTCGGTTTATGTAACTAGTTTACATAAATTAGCCGAAACGGGTCAAACCTTATCGTTATTATCTCAAAATCCAGAATGTGTATAAAATACCCATATTATACAAGTCTCCGAACTTGTCGGGTCTAAAACACATTCTATTCCGGTCTTCGCTTAATCATGTGTTTGAACCGTATATTTCCTTAAGACTAACCGGTCTAAGCTTAGGCTTAATTAAAGACACGTTAGTATTCTAATTGGTTATTTACACCATAATTTCCAGACTAGAGCCTTCTGGTAAATTGTACCTACGCTTACTTAAGTGAATACGGCTGAGTTATTAAAATTCTTGCTATTTAAGACAGGAGCTAGCTCAGGTAAATACTCTTAACTTATTTTCCCTATTATGGGCTTGGGATACGGTAATATAAATACCGCATGGTCAGGTATGGGATTCGAAGACCAATGAGTCGGGAAATCCAAATAACCTGTTTTTAATTCGTATTGCTTGACTGAAACATTGGGGATTAATGCGACCGTGTCCTGGATATCCTTGACTCATTAAATTGCAATGGCCACGACTTAAGCACGGGGTGTAGGCATACACCTGACAGATGCTACATGCTAATTAATTAATTATACCCAATAAGGGATTCCCAATAGGGGAATAGTGGTGTGTCGGTTAATCTTGAACCGGCATAGAACCGGGCCCCGTATGTAGAGCAAGTTATGTAAAACTGATAACATGAGATATAGTTTGTCCCAAGTATAAAAGATTTATATTGACTTGAGCATTTTAGTCAAATTGTCAATATATTTTCGTGCCTTGTGCACCTAAACCAATTTTCTTAAACCCTTTTCAAATGAGTCAGTTGAGTGTATTTACCAGTGAAAACTGACGTATTTTCCAAAGTCTAAGTGACAGGTACAAGTACATAATAGGCTGGAAGCTGCTCAGGACTTGTTAGATGAGGAATTTGCAACTCCTCCACATAAGCCATTAGTCTGATAATTTCTTTTGTTGTTTTAAGATCCGCCTGTGGATCCTTACTTCCGTTGTAATACTTTGATGTTACACTATTTCGGATTGTAATAATTATCTTTTGCTTCCGCTGTGCATTTATATATTGTGTTGTTTGACTATGATGTTGCCAACCACGTCACGATACTCCCCTACCGGGCCCACCGGTAACACGTGGAAATTTGGGGTGTGACATAATTCGAGCGTAACTGAGCGATCAACGAACGAGCGGACCTTTGCTCATGTTTGGCTCGTTTTCAAATCAAACCAAGCCAAGCGACTCTTTTACAAGCTGAGCGGGAATCGAACGAGCATTTTTCGAGTATTTTTTTAGCGATACTCGATCGTCGAGCAGTTTGGACAGCCCTAATAACATGGGAACTTTATTTTAGGTTACTCAACATGATGTTAAATTATTCTTGGTATTTTATCAGCTAAAATAACAACAATAATGTCATCTTTTTTATACATGGGAACTTTATTCTAGGTTACTCAACATGATGTTGAATTATTCTTGGTGTTTGGTTTTGGGAATTAAAATAATATCAGTAAAGGTGGTCCAAAGAAAGATTGTATAGCATCACATAGGATTGTTTTGTGGTATAAAGATGCTCAATCATTATTGGCAATTCAGAATAAACCCATAAAACACACTTTATTCCCACCTTAAAATCCAGTACAAAATATGTCATTACTTTTGTGGATTTCTTATAACAAAAATGTTATAAACTACTATCAAATTTAAAAACTTATAAACGCTAACCTTTTGATTTAACACATTTTGCTTATATTACAATTTGATAAGCTGTCATGTCGTCAGAATAGCGACAAAAATAAAATATATTGCCACGTCAACACAAGAAAAGCCATTCATAAAAGCCATTCATGTGGTGGCTGACGTGGTAACGTTTTAAAGAATGTTTTTTTTTTTCGGGGAGCAATTTATATCACCATTGTTATGAAGAATGTGGAATGATATATTGCAAACTGTAAATGGCAAGAAAGAAAATGCTCTTGCCAATTTTGCAAACACCACTTTATTTTTCAAAACACAAACATTACTATTATTATTAATATTATTATTATTACTATTAAAGTGTGGAGATACAATATGAAGTTTATTTGGCTAGGAAGGCTAGGAAGTGATCTTGACCATCCATTTAGTTAATCAAGGGCTAAGATTAAATCAGGGAAATTGAAAGGAAGAAAAGAGGCGCGTGAGTTTGTTTAGGGGCATTCTACTCAATCCAAGCCAATAGTTTCTCTCTCCTCCAATTCCCCCCCATTTTTTAAACGTTAATAACTCTTTCATACGACATTATTTTTTTTATAAAAATTGCACCAAAAAACGAGCGTTTTTTTATCTTTAAAACGAGTATACTATTGCTATATTTAAAAAAAAAAAAATTTAAACCCAATTGCGTAAAACGCAATAGAAAAACCCCCAGTTACGTAAAACGCAATGGAAAAAAAAACCTAAAAAATGACATTTTTTCTAAAACGCAATGCACCAAAAACACAAATAAATGCCTTATTTGTAAAACGCAATGGCCAGAAAACACAAAGAAATGTCTTATTTCTAAAACGCAATAGCCTAAAAACTCAAAAGAAAATTTAATTTCTAATACGCAATGGACTAAAAACACATAAAAATGTGTTTTACCTAAAACGCAATGCACCAAAAACACAAAGAAATGTCTTATTTGTAAAACGCAATGGCCAGAAAACATTTAAAATGTCTGTTTTCTAAAACGCAATGGACTGAAAACACATAAAAAATGTTTTACCTAAAACGCAATGCACAAAAAACACAAAGAAATGTCTTATTTGTAAAACGCAATGGTCATAAAACACTTAAAAATGACTCATTCTAAAACGCAATTGCCTAAAAAACAAAAGAAAGTGTTCTCTGTAAAACGCAATGGACTGAAAACACCTAAAAAGTGTTTTACCTAAAACGCAATGCACCAAAAACACTTCAAGAATGTGTTTTTCTAAAACGCAATGGCCAGAAAACACCAAAGAAAGTGTTCTTTCTAAAACGCATTGAACCATGACAATAGTTCTGTCAGTGCTGTGAACTGTCTGTGCTGTGAACTGTCTGGACCAATGCAGTTTCCAGAGGAAATTTACAGAAAATTAATTTTTCTGATGCATTTTTACTACAGCAATTATTCGAAAAACCCATATCGTAAACATGAAATTAAAGAATTTCTTACATGGATCGAAGTGATTTCTTCAACAATTGACGATTTTTGAATGATTGAAACACTTATCAGCGCTCGAATTGAACGGATCGAGTGATTATCTTCAAAATCACCGGAAAAAACAAGATTTTGTATGAAATTAAACTGGGTTTTCTTCAAAAAAAAGCTGAAGAACACGTTGATCGGATGTTTGAATCATTGATTGGTGATGAAAATCGCACTATAATGTAGTGATTATTGAGATAGAAAGTGAAGAAATGGTTGAAGATGGTGGGTTTTGAAAATGGTGGGTTTTGAAGTTACTGGGTTTTGAAAAGGAAGAAGAAAGGGTTGGATTGACTAAAATACCCTTTTTCTTTATTTTAAATGTTGCCACATGTCCTAATCCTATTGCTTCCTAGACTTCCTAGTCAAAATAAACTTCCTATTTCATCTTTTCCCTACTATTAAAAGGTATGTGAGGTTAATCAAGTGTTTTGACTCTTTTCATTATGTTCACCCGTATATCGAAACTACTTTATACAGTTCCAAAATATATATTCGGTTTCATTTATAGTTTTATGCCAAAATCCAGCGAGAACCTATAAAAAAAGTAAATTGAAACAAATAAGCTAGTTTTATACATTGAACCTTTGCATAATGAAATAATCCACATTTAAAAAAAAAAATTAAGGGTACATCCGTCTTAAAATGTATAACATTTATATACAATTCAATAGTCTATTTAAGATGCTTGTTCTATTTTTATTAATAATTGTGTTTGTTTAAACTAGTAGGGTGCCCGCGCGATGCGGCGGGGGCGACACTTCACATTGCGGGAATGGTCACTGCGGGTTAGTATGCGGTGACGAAGTGTGTGACGGTGTAGCACAATGTGGGTAGCGGCGAATGTGGTGTGGCCAACGACGGCTATGGCATACGATGGTGTGGCAGCGAGTGGTACCGGATTCGGAGATGAAAATCAAAGGAACAACAAGATACAAAATTTGGCTTTTAGATTCATAAAAGCAATATCTTAACATTCAAAATTTAATAACATCAAGTGTATAAACAAAAATATAATGCACATAATATTATTGATATATTCCAAGGTAAAAAGTGACTGAGCATCACAACATTTAGAATACCAAACGCTAGTCATCTTCTCTGATTAAGGATTTATGGGCTACGTGTAGGCTATGGCAGCCGAAAAAAATAAAAAAAAGATCAAGTTTTATCAATTTATACTAAATGAAGTGTAAACATGGTAGTGTCCTCTTTTTTTATTCAAAGATCCCATGAAATGAAACCGCAATTTGTATGTCTACATTTGAATCACAAGAGGGTTCGATTTGCTACCTTAATTAGAAACTACAGAAACTGTTCAAAGTTTGCACTCAACAATGGCGCAATAACTCGTACAAAAAGAGGCGATCAATTTGTCCAAACAGATGGTTTGTGAGTTGCAATGCAGGTGTGGTCATGGGGGGGGGGGGGGTTACTGCGCAGTGATGGGGTAGCACAACGGTGGCAGTGGCAAAGGTCGTGCAACCGGTTGAAGGACGGTGACCATGATGAAGAGAAAGCTCTGTCTTATAATACATTGGTTGTGAGTGAGAAAGATGCGCAAAAGTAGGGTGTGAGAAGTCGTTTGGTAAGCTTACAAGATGGAACTTTTGCGGCAGAAGAAAAAACTGTGGTAGAAGTAGTGGTGATGGTGGCTGCTCGTGTATCTATTGATGGCGATGGCAGATTCAATGGTTTGACAGGGTACAATGACTTCAATCCGTATAACAACTACGAAGACGAAGGAAATGAATTTGTCTCAAAAACCTCCTCAATCAATTCCAAACGTAACCATATAAATAATCCAACCAATTTACAATAACCATGCCAAACTAAACTAAAATACCCATAACAATCCTCAACTTAATAATAAAAATGTTACATATCATGGTTGTGATTGACTGTGGCGATGAATCAAGTTGCAACGAATATTAGCTTGCAGCGAAGATCGTTGTTGCGGTGAGCTACAAAATATTAGCAGTTGTTTGTGCACTGGTGAGCAGAGGTGAATATGTGAAAATAAATAAAGTTAGTTGAACAAATAGACCAATACCTTAAACCATGATCTAAAATCCGATCCAATTCAATAACAGTCTCTCCAAGACAACGCGGTTCAAAACAAAGGATCTGTCATAGGTGAAAACTCAGCATAAAGTTGAGTAAGTTGACCAGTGATAAACCAATAATTGCTGAACCATCTTCACTACATTTTTAAGCACATGCCAACAAGCTACTCATGTAAGACACTTTTTCAAAAATCTTTTTTTTGGTGAGAATATATTACAACTTAAAGTAGCATAATCATTTAAAATAGTAAGAATAGTTACTTATATGCCATGATATCTATTAATTCCTTGAATCATCTGAATCTGATACATACTGAACACATTCAAGTATTCACCGTTATTATTACAACTTAAAAGTAGCATAATTATTTAAATAAAATCTCACATCCAAAGACCATACATTTAGGCTATCATATATATGACATATGCTTATTATGAAAATCTATAACAAAAATGACTAACCTGGAGATGTGACTTCAAAATGACAAAGGGTGAACCCTTTTACACCCACTGTCCTCAAAATTGTCTTTGGGGTGGGGTTGCTTCTGAAACAATAGCAAAAAAAAACAAAATAATACGTATTATGTATTAGTCATGGTTTTCTATAAGGAAATTTACATGATCACAAGTAATGATTCTTGAAATTGAGAACTGCAATGGATCATCGTATAGTGCGAGTAAGATCTGAGAATGGGAAACGAAAAAAAGTAAATTTAAATAATCAAATTAATATCTCTAAGAAACTTTGGTTTCTCATACAACACTTTGAAAAAACTTTTTTACTTGCCAGACTAAAACAAACCCTAGATAACAAAGTTCCTTACTTCCTTTCAAGAAAAAAAAAAAACAAAACAAAAAAAAAACAAAGTTCCTTACCATACCATATTTTCATTTCAACAGAACCCTAATCCCTTCTAAATGATTTTCGTTAACAAAGAACATGTTTTTACTTGCCAGATCAACAGACTAAAAGAAACCCTAGTCCCTTCTAAACATTGAATATATTAAAATATACAACTCCTACTCAACGATTACCCTGTATAAGATTCAAATACTCACAATCGATCATGTGATGAACACCACAACAACCAAAAATCGAAATGGATAGACAACAAAGTAGTAAAACAAATTATAACGTTACCCAACTTGGTGAACAAAACAAACTACATAATAGACATCGAGAAGGGTACACACGATCTTCACCTTCACACCCTGTTTAAGGCTCTGATTCAAGCGAATGAAGTTGGGATGATTAGGGGTCTGATTCAATTGATGAATATGGGATTTAGTTTCTGGCGAGTATGAGAGGGAAAAAGAAAACACTTGTTGAGGGAATATGAGAAGGATGATTTGGATTTTGAATTTTAAATTTTGATTCTTACTTCATCTCAACATATGGGAGGGAAGATTTGGATTTTGAATCTCAATTCATTTGAATAGAAAGTGAAACTGGCGATGTATCTTGTATTCTTTTGTGCTTTTAGGGTCTCAAAACTTCATGCTTCACATGCTAGTACGTATTGCTTTAACCAGTTGTATGTATATGTAGAAGTACAAATGAATCACTTGTACACTAATGCATCGTTTACTTGTACATTTTGATTCCCACATCAATATTGACAAAGACAAATATCAAAACGTTGATAAAAATGAGTACGTCGTCATGGTACCTTCGGATTTTTTTAAAACATTACAGGTTGTAAGATATCGCGGGAATACGTTAAAGAATTAAAGAGGGGGGGAGTGTAACTAATTACCCATAATTATGTTAAATGTCAAGGATTTAAATGTAATAGATTGAGGGACTAAAAAATAATTATGATTTAAAAGACCACTTTACCCTCATTTTAGGGGTTTATTTATAAATAAGGGGGAAGAAGTTCTTAACTTTTGGGAATCCTTCCCTCCTGCATTATATAATAGTATAGATGTGGTTTATGTGAGACACGTGGTTTATGGGATGAGTCACGAACGCATGGGATGTCTCAAATCTCGCTAAAAGTAAATTTTATGAGTCATGGACGCATGGGTTGAGTCACGGACGCATGGATGTCATTGAGACACGTGTCACTTATATATTGGCGGACGTATGAATCAGCCCTGCAGACGCATAAGCTCTCTCGTAATCAATGATGCGCTGCTCCACCAACGCATGAGGTGACCATTTTGATAAGTCAAACTTATTCTTGGCTATTTTCGTAAATTCCTCTTGTTTTTAATACAAGAAGAAAAGTTGAGTATCTGGGTGGGCTTTACTTTACATACATTATTTTCAAAATAGAAATATAAAAAGACCATTCTATCATATCACTTGTATATATATGGTGACTATTTCAACCTGGTGAGTATTTCAACCCATTTATAAGTAAATGAGACAATTAAAGTTATTCAACCAAAGTGTATTCACTACACATAACACCTACTCCTGAATTGTTTTATTAGAAAACCATATTATCGTTGTTAAAACTTAAAAGGGCCAAGTGCACAAAATAGAAACAAAGTTCTCTTAGTCTTTTCCTAGTTTTAGTTAACTTTGAGTGAAAATCAAATTAAAATCCAACTTATATTTTCTTATCAGTTTTAGGCTCTTACAATGGGTTATCATTTTATTACCAAATGTAGAAACGAATGACCAGTTCGCATAGGTCATTTTTTTATAATATTTTTCACATGAACTTTTGCATATATAGAATACGATGTGTCAGCTGGCAATGTGGCATGACAGATTGACAATAACTCGTGCCACATCATCAATGTGCAGTCCGTTGTAACGAGGTCGGTTGCTAGAACTGGCAACGAGTTGTGTACCACCTCTTCTACCGAATTATTTGATTTCGGCTATTTTACGGTTTACCCCCTGTACTTGTGAAAGAAAACATGTGTATGGCTAAAACATTTGTTGCTGGAATCGCAAAAAGTGTAAAGTTTACTTCTTTTCGTGCAGTTCGCCCTAATAATAATATAACTTTGACCCGGCTTGTTCCAGCCCATTTTGATCTGTACCAAAAGAATACAGTTTGACCCGAACCCTTTTTGAGCAATTACGGTCGCATGTAATTATCTGAATAGTTTCTCCATATTAGTGTGAGTTTTTAAAGGTGTCAAATTCCATCCCATTTACCTATGAATAACTTGATATACTGATATAGGTTATTTTATTATCTCAAACTTTTTCAAAAAAAAATTATAATAGCAAAAGTATTAGCCAAAGAGGAAAGGGATTAAATGGTCAAAAAGCCATCAAAGAGATTTTAAACTCATACAATCTCCTAATTAATAGCTATACTAAAAACTTAGAATATTGTTGCAATCTTATGGTTTTTGTAACTAAACTTAACACAAATTGTCTATAGAGCGTTCCGGCCCAACATATTTCCTTGAGGACCAAAATAGTAACTTACTTTCTTCTTCTTTTCAGAGTATGCAAGAAAACACATGGTTTCCGTTATATGTAACATACTTTCAAATTTTAACGGTTGAGTGAAGGTAACCTTCATTAGCATGTAAAAGTGACATGGCACATTGTCACGTCTGTAAAAAGATTCGTGTCATACCACCGTTTTTACCTGCTCTAGAAAGTTACTTAGATACAATAGTAGAATAGTAAAAGTAAGTTAACATATAATGGTAAAATAAATAGCATTCTTATATACAATAACAAGAAGGGAGAAAGTTACATTTTGGTGTTATTACCCCAATATAATAGTTACTAAAGTTTATATTGACAAATCTATAATCAGCTAGCAGCATTCTTGAAGTTAATTTGTACACAACTTATTTGTTATTTGACTCCATACACAACAAAACAATTATGTGTTTGGACAATTATACCCTCACAACCTCACATTACTTAAATGATAAAAATAAGGAGTAAAAGTGGATAGAGATTAGAGTTATCCAAACATATATAACTGCTGTGTATAAAGTAAAAAACGTTGTGTATAAATTACCTTCTTAATCATATAGCTGAAAGAATTTCAATCATTATTTGCCTGTACCATGAAGATTGTGAGTACAGAATTGCTATTAAGCATTCAAATTTCAATGCTTGGTAATTTAAAAAAAAAAAAAGAGTAATTATGTACGACTTTGTGAAATTAATCGTGGGAGTAATAACCACCATCGGTAGTGTGGTGGCTTGCTAGGCGGAAAAATATCACCGGGCTTGGTCGGAAGAGAGAAACGGAACCCTATGAGGTTTATACAGTAGAAACTCGATAAATTAATACTCGATTATTTAATAAACTCTCTAAGATAATATTTTTTGCCGGTCCCGACTCGGGGATAGGGTGCTAAATTAATAATTCGCTAAAATTATAAGATAATACATTTTTGATAATTTCTTTAGACCCCATATAGAATATAAATTAATAATTCCTTATATATAGCATATTACATGAATGATTTATGAAGGTTTCTTGAAAAATGACTCAATTCTCTTTTGTTTTTTTGTTGAAATCAATTTCCCCTTGAAAAATGACTCACCTGCAAACCATAGTTACTATGAACCCATTCTTCCAATTGCTTTTGAGTAAGACTTGGATTATCCTTGTTGTGCTTGCATAATGCTCTTCGAATCTCGTCTGTCATTGTTGTTTTTTTTTCACACCTTTAAGATGGGAAGCCATGTTGTGTGTATGATTTGTTTGTGTTAACCTATTTTGATCTTGTATTTATATAGAAAATATTTTTAATGTCCATAAAGTGATACATTGAACACAAGAAGCAAAATAAGGTGGGAGATTGAAGGTTTCTTTCAAATTGGGCCGTTCGTTTGATATTCATGCATTGTATACAATAATTAAGTGGAAGCTTGAAAGGTGTTTATAAACTAAGTATTCTACTATAAATTAATAAAATATTAATTCATATATAAATTAATAATTATTAATTTATCGATTAATTAATAACTCTTTTAATTAATAAATTTTGGTGGACACAAGTGTATTATTTATAGAGTTTCTATTGTTTGTGCAAACATAAATTGGCGGGAAAGTTCGTTGTTGAACGTTTTTGGGAGGAGCGGGAATTAACGAGATTTTATGGGCCGTCTGGTTTAGTTTAGGCCCATAATTTAGTAACGAGAGTGTGTGGGCTCAATTTGATGTTTTGGAAGTCCTACAAATCAATTTATTATGATTGGAATTGCGGATTATAAATTTAGAGGAGTTAAATGTCATTTTAATTCCTATGGTTTGGGTTATTTTGTTAGTTTAGTCCAAATGATTCATTTTTTGTCTATGGGTCCAAAAAGGTTTCGACGTTGCAATTTTAGTGCACAAGGTTAACTTCATCCATTATTTCTATTAACGAGAAGGGCTATTCGGTCATTTTATATGGCCGAATTGCCCTTCTAGTTAAGAAAATTACATATAAAATGAACGAATTGCCCTTCTCGTTAACAGAAAAAATGGATGAAGTTAATCCGGTGGACTAAAATGGCAACGGTGAAACCTTTTTGAACCCATAGACGAAAAATGAAACATTTGGACTAAACTGGCAAAATGACCCAAACCACATGGACTAAAATGGAATTTAACTCATAAATTTATAATTTAAGAAAATGCGCTATGGTTTTATAAAAAAAGGTATAAAAGGTTAAATGTATGTGGTATGTGACGATGTGTTCGTATCAGCTTGCATCATTATGTGCACGAGTTAGACTCGCCCGTATCAAGCATTTTTTCGTGTATCATGTAACATCCTAAGGCTAGTGGGTATGGTTGATGGACCATCCTTGAGGATGATCCGCCACGTATGCGCCACGTCATCATCCTCCCAAGATTGGTCCATCCTACAAAACTAGAGGGCATGGTTAAGTTGGTCCTAGTCATCATCCTCCACCACTTTTATGTTTTTTTTTTTTTTTTTAATCTTCCACTTTTTTTAACATTTAACAAATAAAGTAACAAAATATTTTCATTAATATTAAAAAACATTACATAAACTTAAAAAAAAAAGCAAAAAAAACATAAACTTAAAAAAAAAAAAACTTTAAAAAAAAAACTTAAAAATATCCTAATATATTAAAAGAAGCAACTAGTCTTCGTCTTCCATGTCGTGGTCGGGTTCGTTTTGAGCGTTGTTCCAAATGTACTCCACCAAGTCCGCTTGTAGGTTATGATGTGTGTACTCGTTACGTAGAGCGAACATGTTCAAATCTTGTTGTTCCGCACTAACTGGAACAGAATTTCCAGTTGACGCGTCTTCGTCGTACTCGCATATCGCTCTACCTTCGTCTTCAATGACCATGTTATGAAGGATGATACAAGCGTACATAATGTGTCGTAACCTCTTCCGAAGATGATGAATACCACGCAGACGAACCCGATGAAGACATAGAAGAAATTGAAGAAATGGAAGACATGGGTGAAGCCATGATAATTTTTGAGCGAGAAATGGGGTGGTAGTGTGTAAAAAACGGTATAAAATATGATGAGTTTTTATAAAAAGGGAAGAGTGGTTTATAAAATGTGAGAGAGATGGGGTGGTAGTGGGTGAAAAGTTGTGAAAAAAATGGTTAAAGATGTGAGTATTTATAAAAATGGAAGTGAATTGGGGTATATTTTAAATTATAACCGTTTGAATATTTAATGTTAATTAGAAAATTAATTTTTTTTTTATTTTGAACGGTCACAAACGATCCGGGGCCCACCACTTAGCTTCGTCGCAAACGGCTAGAACCCGACGTTCAAGACGGGACCGGGGGGGGGGGGGGGGGGGGGCACGGTGTTGGGACCGTCGCCGACCCAGGACGATCCGGGGATGAACCCCATGCCGACTAGCCTAACATTTCCAAAGTAACATCGGGAATGCTTTACTTCACAAAATTTAATAAAAGTTTCTTCATCTCCAAATTACAATGTATAGGCATGTGTGTAAATTTGATTATTGCGAAAAGTGAGAATATGAGAGGAAGGGGCACTCAAGTACCTTAGTCCTGACCAATAATCACTCGTCATATCAAAAAGTGTTTAAAGTACCCACGCCACAGTCTTATTTTTTAATTTTTTTTAAGGCCTGGTCTATTCACACACGCTCTTGGTCTATTTGCACACTCAAAGCGCCGCGCTATGGCCAAAGCGCGGCGCTTTGATGTAAAGTCAACAGACAAGGTCTGAACCGGTCAGACCTTGTCTGTTGCTTTACATCAAAGCGCCCCGCTATGGCCATAGCGCGGCGCTTTGAGTTTTTTTTTTTTTCCAAAGCGCCCCGCTTTGGCCTAAGCTCGGCGCTTTGGTTTTTTTTTTTTTTTTTTTTTTTTTTTTTTACATTTTGGGCGTATTTTTGACTGGTGCTTTGTTATGTTGTACAGTCAACAACAAAAAACTTATAATAAATGTCTAAAAAAGCCGTTAAAAACAAATAATAATAATAAATAAATGTCCAAAATAAAATTTAATTTAAGATTTTTTTACAGCGACGTAATTGTATATGACTTTTGTATCTTTTGAGATTTGCATTACTTGTGATAATTATTACTTTTTGGAAGTGTGATTTGATACATACTCCAGGGCTAGGGCTAGTAATAATTATTACTTTTTGGAAGTGTGATTTGACTTTTTGGACTAGGGCTACTAATAATTATCACTTTTTGGACGAAGATAAAACACAGTAACATGAAGAAGACAAGTTAAATATTCAAAAGTAACTCCATCTAGATAAATAGTTTTCTTTTTCTTTCTACTGAAAAGAAGACATGCATAGATTTGACCTGACAAGACAACACACTTCCACTAGTAAAGTTACATAATAAATAATTTTTATTACTTAATCTTTTCTACAACTTACTTACGAGTGTAAATTATTTACTTAGTATTTTTATTTATTCACAACTTTCTATAAAATGGTTGGGAGTTGGGACCGCTGTAGGAAATATCACAACTTTCTATAAAATGGTTGGGAGTTGGGACCGCTGTAGGAAATATCACAACTTTCTATAAAATGTAGATTAAATTAAATATGAATTTGAATGGGAATTGGTTTCCTATTGAACGTTTAATTTGAATGGGAAATCGAAAAAACGTCAAAGAGATATTTAATATAATCAACTCCAAAAGCAACTTGTACACACTAGTACAGAAGTGAGCATTAGACGCGGTTAAAATAGTTTTTAGTCGCGGTTTCTAACCCCGACTTAAAATGCCGTGGCTAAAAATGTGTTGTTTATAAGACGCGGTTTGCTGAACCCCGTCTTAAAATAAACCACCGCGACTAAAAAGATGTTCATACTTTCACAGATATATTTTTAGTCAGCATTATGAACCGCGACTTAAAATCGTTTTACAATTTTAGGAAGAGTTTTTAGTCAGTGTTAGATGAACCGCGACTTAAAATCGAATTACAATTTTAAGAAAGGTTTTAGTCGGTGTTGGATGAACCGCGACTTATAACCAATGTTGTAAGAACAACAAATTATGCTGTCAAATTTCAAACAAAAATTTGTAGTAAAAAAGAGATATGACATAATATGCAGTAAAATAAAATAATCTGCACTCCAACATAGACGTCAAATCCAATCAATCCTTTTATATATTCAACGTAGTCAAATCCGGACAAGTAAAAAGTGACCCATCCACATTCAACCCGAAAATCTACAATATTAATTGGTAAAATAACAATTCACTACTTAATCTATTCAAAACCACAAACAAACTATATTTAAACTAAGGAATGCCCAACCCGTCAAATAAAATTGGCATCAATTCCTTCAACGTCTTTTCTATATCTTCATCTGTAGCCACTTTCGTGTCGTTCCACATCTAAAAAATAGAAAATATTATAATTATTAGAAATTAGTTAACATCAACGAACAAATTGTTACAAACACATAACTACTCGTATGTGTGTGTGAGCATTTTTGCGCATGTTATCTTGTATATATAATATACTTATGCACATCTAAAAAATAATTAAGAAATAGACTTACTCTGGGAAATTGTTTTTGATACACATTGACAAAGTCGAACATAGATTGAAGAAGTATATAGCCGCATTCCCATGTCTCAGCTTGTTGATTGCACTACAATAAATTAACAATCATTATTTATTCAAATTTTTGAAAATCAAACTAGAAAATAGAAAACAAACTTACATTAACCATATCAAATGTGGGTTTTATTGGCAGCAAGGCGCTTTCAATCACACTTGTAAGAAGATAGCGGCTAGGATTCTTGTTGCCCTTTTTGAATAGTGAATCTAAAATATATACCCGTCGTACTTTTACGGCAATAATGAACAAAGTCCAATGTCCACTGCAAAAAGTAAAGTTAAAGCATAGTTAATGAATTGTACTAATAAAACAAAGAAAGTTAATTAGATTAGACTTACTCGGCCCAATAAGGTGCAAGGATGAATTCTTTATCGTCATGATAACGCACCATAGTCCTAATGTGTTCTTCAACTTCTGCTCTCATTTCTCTACACATTTGACCACTGATTGTGTTCACGTTTAAGAAGGCACATTGGTTGTCTTTTTCAGCCTTTAGCACTCTATGCAAGTAGCTTAAAAAAAAAAACTATGAAAAACTTAATGAATTCAGTTATATTTAAAAAAAGATTATAGTGTTAAAGAACTTACGATGTAAACCAAAATATAGTAGTGATATCAACCCAGCCGTTGATATTTAGTGCTAACAATGATTCAGGTTCGACATGTATTGGACCCAACTCCATAGGAAACATAGTTTCATCTACATTGAAGGTCAGCTGAGTCTTCCAATCGTCCTTAATGTGTTCTTTTAGTCGACGAACCATATCCTTGAACCATTTGGGTCTTAGTTGGATTAATTTCAAGCCTAGCTCAACTTTTTCGGCTTGCTTGTCCTGATCTGTCACTTTAGGTTGGGCCTGTTTTTCATTGCCTTTGGCCTTCTTTTGTTTTCCTTTAGGTTGCTTCGGGTTAGATTGTTTCCTTTTGGTCTTTTGAACTACAGCCTTCGTAGCCTAAAATATCAAACAATTTAATGTATATATGTATACAAACTCACACACACACATTTATCTATAATGAACTGATTTAATTACCCGTTGTGGTTCAACATGATGAGTTTGGTCCTCTTCAAACGCACTCATTCTTGTGTTGATAAGTGCATCACTATTGGCTAAAAAAACATTATCGTCATATAGTTCATTACTTCCAAAATAAACATCATTACTTCCAAACTGAACATTGACTTCAGGCGAAGGCTGCATCTAAAATAATAAACAATTTGTTATAATATAAAAGCAATAAGCTAATAATAATAAACAATTTGTTTTAATATAAAACAAATACACTAATACTACCTCCGGTATATAAGCTTCAACACTGGGGTTGAAATCACACCGGGCGTCCAAAATCTACAATTAAAAAAAAATATTATAGTAAATTTTATTATAATAAAAGATAGACAAATAGATTAATTAATTAACCAAGCAAATATACCTTTATTAACTTCCTTGGCCATTGAATCAAGTGTAAAACTGTATCCTCCATCCGTGTTATTGTATCTTCTACAAAAGCCTCATCAAGGACCGGAATTCCCAAATATGGTGAATAGACTTCATCGACAAGTACTTTCACACAATGTTCGTGCATGGGAATGTCATTTCCTAAGTCTCTATCAGAACTTGGATATGCTTGACCAATGGCTATAGGTGTATCACCACTCCTCTTACTGAATGTATATAACAATTCACATTGGCATACCGTCTACAAAACCATATAAGGTTTAAATAAACTAGTAATCCATATAACGTTTTAATAAACTAGTACACGTACCTGAATATCCGGATATATCACATGTGATGAACCCGAACCGCAACTAGATCCACGCAAACCCAGGCTCGCATCAATAGGTTGTCTCGGTTGGCTCATGTTCACCGTCGTGCTCACTTCCACCCTTTGTGTAGCACCTTTGAAATATGGACCCTTAACTTTTGTATGCCCTACAAACTCAACATCAAATATTACATCATTATATATTACATCATATATATATATGTGTGTGTGTATGTATGTATTACCAATAGCACTTGAAACACCTCGTGTTCGACCGCCATGCTCACGTCCAAAAACTTTTGTTATTGGATCTTCCGACCCTTTTCCATAAGTTCCATCAACTATCATTTTTTTCTCAGTATCGATCTATATATCAAAAAGTAAGTATATAACCAAATTATAAATAATAAAGCATTCGACAAACATATATACACATATAAATATATATATATATATATATATATATATATATGTATATAACTTACCAATTCACCAATTTTTAGATCCTTGATATTTTTATATTTTTCCGGATCATAAGTTCCCGTTTGAGGGTCTTTTTTTATTCTAGCCGCGACTATAAGTTGAGAGCGTTCATCGTTTATCTCTTTAAGATGCTCATTATCTTTCAGCATCTCGGGCCATATCTCGGGCATATTTTCTTCCAAACCCCTATATCCCGAGCGTCCACTCCGATGTGGGATTTTGTTATTTTGTGCACTTTTTCTTGCCTTATCACTTTTATCCTACAAATAAATCAACAAGCTATAAAACACAGGGACTCAAAAAGAAAAAATTATTATTAATATTATTATCATCATTTAATTTAAAAATCATAACATCATCTTCACCAAATGGATCAACAAACCCAGACATCTTTTCAACCATATTCAACTCAAATTACAATCGAACTGATTGATTTGGGTTATGGTTTATGTCTAATCCACCTGTTTTGCCGCTATATGATATATTTGAAGTTGATAATGATAGGCATTGGTGTACAAAGAAAGGGCAGAGAAGCTTCTAGAAGAGCTGGTGAGAAATAGACCAAGCAACAAGTTAAAGCAGACAAAGAAGGAATTACTGAAGAGGAACGGTTTATACTGAGAAAAGTCGGCATGAAAATGAGGCCTTTTTTACTGTTAGGTGAGTCTCATTTTCTTGTTTATAGCACAACATTTCAAACCTAAGAGGCTAAGCCTAGAGGTGACAAGTCGACTCCTTTCCTGTAAATGGGTCGTTTCGGTGTTTTTTTTCATATCTCAAACGGGTCAAATAAAAAAGTATCTAGGGATTAGGGAACAAGCTGAACAAGAGGTGACAAATCGACTCATTTACCTGTAAACGGGTTGTTTCAGCTTTTTGCATATCTCAAACGGGTCACGGGTCAAATATAGGGGTGCAAACGAGCCGAGCTACTCGTGAGCTACTCGAGCTAGGCTCGAAAAAAAGCTCGAACGAGCCGAGCTTAAACGAGTTGATCTCAACAGGTCATGGGTCATTCAAAATCAATAAATATTATTCAATTTGTCTTGAACCAGGCCACAAGTGAGGAAATAAGTATACACGGCCAAAAAGATCAGAATATTCAGTTGGTGATTGTCTTCACGTGTTAATTTTTTTATATGGTAAATGCATTGATATGTTTGCAAAAAGTAGGTTATTATAGTGATCTTCTGTTTTTTTATTAATAATAATAATAAGTTTTCCTTTTTGAGTCGCTGTGTTTTACGTGTTTTATAGGGGTAATTTGGTCATTTAACAAAACTTAACAACAAAAATCTAACTGGGTTAGAAATTTGGACTCAAATGGTTAAAGAAAATGCTTATGGGGACTCAGGTCGTTAAACTTTTTGCTTTTGGACTCAACTAGTTAAAACGCATAAAACACAGTGACTCAAAAAGTAATTTACCCTAATAATAATAACATAGAATAAGTAACACATACCAAAGCTTCCTCCGTATTCTTCATTTCAACGAAAGTATCCCACATCTTTGGATTAAAATAAGTTTTATCGAGACAAGGATTTTCCCCTGTCCTTTGGAATTTCCTCCAAAGATCCTTACTGATATAACCCGTACGCATATTTTTAGCTCTTGTAACGGTAATATCCTCCAGACTGTCATCAAGATGCCACTCTTTCTAAATATGTACAAATAAAAAAGTTAAACATATAAAGTAACTAACATTTATTTTATATTTCAAAAGATTTACATAACTTTAAATGAAATACCTGAACATGCAACCAAAAGTCTTTCCATCTTTGCTTATCGAAATCCTTTGACGAGATCCAATATTCTGGAAAAGTTGATCTCGCTGCCAGTCCAAGCCAAGAATCAAAACTTCTTCCTTTTTTACCTTTTGGTAGATTATTTTGATTCACCTCAATGTACATGTCCTCCGGTTTTATGTTCTTGCACTTAGCAGGACCGCGTTTACCTCTACCACGCTTAGCAGACCCGGATCCGGGTTCCGAACCGGATACCATTCCTGTTTGTTTTATTCCCACCATAACACCAATGTGCAACAATAGATTCTCAAAAAACCATATATCCAAATTAATTGAAAATAATAAACAACACTGGGACCACAACCATACACGTGCAATAACTTGTTTAAATCAATTATATATAAGCATCCATACATATACATGCATACAAACACAGCAATTCGCAAGCTATCAAAGATTATTTGGAACCACAAACAATCATATATACCCTAATATACAACCAAACATACAAGGATTCTTACCTAATCAGTCGTGGTGCTGAGAGAGGGGAAGGGGGCGGCGTTGGTGCTGAGAGAGGGGATGGGGACGGCAGATTGGAGCGGAGCTTGGTGGGGATGACAACCTAAAGAGGAATGCCGACACGACAGCGTCCCTAAATGGAGTAGGAATGCAGACAGTCAATGGGGATGACGGATTGCAGCGGTTGGCTGGCGACGAGAGGAATGTCGACAGTCGATGAGGATGACGGTGGTTGGATGGCGTCGATAGGAGATGATGAGCGACGGTTTCTTCTGCTTTGGGTTTAGGTTTTTGAATGGAGGCAAAGGGGGTTTTGGTTTTTGAAAGGGCTTTGGATTTTTTTGTTATCTAAAAGTTGAAGTTGAAGGAACATCTGAATGTTTTAAATATAAATAAAAAGATTAAAACAAACTTTTTGTTTATATAATGAAATCAACAGCCCATTATTTGATTTTAATCTGGTTGAATATAGATAATTCGTATTTAACTTGTTTGATAAAATGACCGTATTTTAAGTTTTAATTCAAACACTCTTAACCCATTTAATAAATAGGCTGTGTTGTTTTGATTTTTATTAAAATAAAAGAAGTTTGAACATATAAGTCATTATTAACCCATATAATAAATGACCATATTTAAGTTTTATTTAATAAAATGACCGTATTAGGATTAGATTTAAACATTCTAATTTTGTATATATCTCAACTCCCAATATCAGATTATCGCTATGAGTTTTGAATTGAATTTTTTTTCTTGTTTAAAAATAAACAAGAAAAAACGATAATACTGTCATTAGTTTTACTTATCTCTAATTTAAAAAAAAAAACATAATAACAAAAAGTGATTAAAAGAAATTCAAAAGTCACTGAATTAAACAAAACATAAATATATTAAATAAAAAGGAAATACGAAAATAGTTTCCACAGCCGAATAATTATCGTGATCGTTTATTCCTGCAAAAAAAAAATTATTAATAAGTTAATATATATCAAAAGTTTAAATTAGAAAAATATGTAATATTTAAATCAACCTTTTTCTTTTGTTTAAGAGTGGTTCGTCAACATACATCCCTTCGTAGTGGTCTGTTCTTTTATATGTAGCAGAATCATTAACTGCATCATTCACTGGTTGAATACCGACAGAAAATGGTGGTAGGTCGTCAAACTGGTTGTATTCTTCCTCGTCGACGACATTATCTACACCTAGTATACGTCGTTTACCCTGCAGTACGATATCCCATTTTGGTTTGCTCGGATCATTGACAAAAAACACTTGTGTTACTAGTTTTGCTAGAACAAATGGTTCAGATGCATAGCCATTTGTGTTACGGTCCACAAGTGTAAAACCATATTTGTCCACTGTTACGCCTCTTTGGTTATTCACCCACTTACATTTGAACAGAGGTATGGTTTCAGCGGTGAAACCATAATCCAATTCCCAAATTTCTTGTATGACACCGTAATAAGAGTCTTTAGCGATATTTATGAGTATGTCACGATTCGTCCTTTCGTATTGGGTCGATGTGGCTAATACTGTAACTCCACTATTCTGCATTGTACTTTTCTCATCTTGATCTTTGGTATAAAACGTATAACCGTTAATGTCGTACCCTTGATAAGATGTTACTTTAAAATTTGGACCCTTGCCCAACTTCTTCACAATCATATCAATATTATCTTGGCCATTTTCCGTTACCTTACTCTTCAACCAGCTAGCAAACTCTTCGTTATGCTTTTTATCATACCAATATGTTGTCCTACCCCGGTATGTCGATCGTAATATTTCCTTGTGTTCATTAACGTAAGGAGCAATACATGTCATGTGTTGTAAGACAACAAAATGTGCAAGTTGTAAAGAATCGTAACTTGGGGTTATTGTTCTCATACCAATAACCCCTTTCCCTTGAAGTCTACCCGAGTGACGAGATTGAGGAACACCAATACTTTTGACACCATCCAAATAACCTGTGAATAAGTTAAGCATTGCATTATTAATTAAATTTAACAAAACTAAAATATTGTAAACGTTATGATATCATACCTGTGCAGAACTCATTCACTTCTTCAGAAGTATATCCTTCAACAATACTACCCTCGGGCCGATTACGATTTTTTACATAACCTTTTAAGAAACCCATATATCTTTCAAAAGGGTACATGTAGCGTAGAAATACAGGACCGCAAGCCTGAATTTCTCTTACGATATGGATCACCAGGTGAACCATCACATCAAAAAAGGATGGTGGAAAATACATCTCAAGTTCACAGAGTGTGACGATAATTTCAGTTTGCAAACTTTCTAGTGACTGTGGATTTATTATTTTCGAATGAATCGTGTTGAAGAACAGACAAAGTTTTGTGATTGTATGTCGGATCTTTTCCGGTAACGATCCACGGATTGCAATAGGAATCATATGTGTCATCAAAACATGACAATCATGAGACTTCATACCAAGCAATTTATAGTCTTTCAATGACACCAACCTTTTTATGTTTGCAGAATAGTTTGATGGAACTTTAATACCGTGTAAACATTCACAAAACATTTTTTTTTCCTTTGTTGACATTGTATAGCACGCCGGTGGCAGAAAAAAACCCTTAGGTTGCGCAACAGGATGGAGCCCTTCACGTATTCCCATTTCTTGCATATCTTTACGGACATTGATCCCATCTTTAGTTTTCCCGGGAATGTTTAACAACAAGCCAAGCAAGCTCTCACATACATTTTTCTCGATATGCATAACATCTAAGCAATGTCTAACTTGTAAATGCTTCCAGTAAGGCAAATCCCAAAAGATAGACTTTTTTTTCCAAATGCCTGGCTCCAAACGAGATTTTTTCCCCAACTCGACGTTTAAGTTTCTGACTTTTGAGAATGCATCAAATTGTTTCCTTACTTTGTCGTGCTCTTGTTTTCCATCAAACTCCAGAGCCTTGTTCCGGTAATCGTGATTGATTGGAAGGAATCTTCGATGTCCCATGTATACGGTTTTTCTGCAATTATTTAACCACATTGAACTCGTGTCATCTTCACAAACAGGACAAGCAAGTTTACCTTTGGTACTATATCCTGACAAATTACCGTATGCTGGAAAATCACTTATGGTGCAAAAAATCATGGCACGCAAATCAAAATATTCTTTCTTATAAGAATCATACACGTTGACACCTGGACTCCATAGGGTTTTAAGGTCATCTATCAATGGAGCCAAATAAACATCAATGTCATTACCAGGTTGTTTCGGACCCTGAATCAGCAACGACATCATTATGTATTTTTTTTTCATGCATAACCACGGTGGAAGGTTGTAGATGCAAAGAAGAACCGGCCATGTACTGTGGCGACTGCTCATGTTTCCGAAAGGGTTGATCCCGTCCGAGCTAAGTCCAAACCTTATGTTTCTAATCTCGTTGCCAAATTCTGGATACCTATTATTAATAGTTCTCCATTGGGGTGAATCTGCCACATGTCTTAATTTTCCATCATTTATACGGTCATCTGAATGCCAACGTAACAATTTTGCTTCCTTTTCGTTTGCAAATAACCGTTTCAGTCTCGGTATAATCGGGAGATACCACAACATTTTAGCCGGTGGTCCATTTTTCGTCACATCATCGTCAACTTCATCTGTTTCGCTTTTACGCTTAAACCTAGATGCGTTACACTTAGGACATTTATGATGATTTTTGAACTCGTTTCTATACAACATACAATCATTTGGACATGCATGTATTCTTTCAACTTCCAATCCCATTGGGCACATCATTTTTTTTGCTTGGTATGACGAAAGTGGTAACTCGTTACCTTCCGGAAGCATGTCATTTAATAGCACTAATAGATCTGTGAAACTCTTATCACTCCATCCATGTGTTGACTTCAAGATAGACAACCTTAAAACCGCACGAAGTTTGGAATATTTATTACAACCCACATATAATGGTTTTAACTCATCTTCAAGTAATTTCCTTAATTTTTCTTGCCCATTATCACCAATATTAGTCTCTAAATCATCATACATTTCATTGAAGTTGTCATTGTCTTCATTTAAAGTGTCATTTTCGTGATCAGTATCTTGTTCGTTGTTATATGTTTGATCATTGTCTTCATTGAACGACGACGTGCCACGATTTGAAAGCGATTCCCCATGCTTTGACCAACAAGTATATCCAGGCACAAAACCATATCTCAACAAATGAAACTTTATTTCTTTAATGTCATGTTTCTGAAAATTTTTACACGATGCACAAGGACAAAAAATGAGTTGATCTTCGGCATTCACCCGAACCCGATGAGCTTCGGCGGCCTTAAGAAAACTTTGAACACCCATTATATAGTTTGCACTGACAGGACTTTGTTTGTACATCCAATCATCACGATCCATCTGAAATCAAAATTAACAAATAAATCGAGTAGCCAAGTTTTGTTTCAACCACTGAGGGTAAACCTATGATGGACACGTGTCAATCATTCATTGGAGCTATCTACTTTTTTATTTTCCCGTCTATATCTCCTACTTAATTATAAATATTTATTTCTTTTATAATAAAGATAATCAATATATATAGGTATTAATTAATGATAAGAAAAGATGAAAATTAAGATAATGACAAAGTTGAAGGGCTAGAGATAATTAACATTTATTACTATATAATGTTGAACATTGAATTATTGTTGGTTTATGATATTAAACACATTATAGTTTATGATTTCATCCAGGCTTCTACTTTCATTTATGATATATACTTCATATCAATAGATAATAACAACCTAAAAAATCTTTCATTTAGAAAAACAATTACAAATTTGAAGTATAATCTTTTAACCGTAAAAAAAGATTAAGCAAAAGAGAAGTATTAGGGATTTAAGGACTTTATTTGAAATCTTTAAAAGAATATGGAGGGTACCCAATTCATATACGGTAGCAAAGTCAAATTGGTTACAAACTGTGTGAACAAAATATTATTATTATTATTATTTTTTATTATTATTATTATTACAATAAAACAATTAAATCTCAATAATCAAATTTACCACAATAAAATCATAAGAGACGACAAATAATTTTATATAAAACAACTCTAATTATCACATCAATGTAGATTCATCATCCACCACATAAAACACATATATAATAATTTTGTAAAAGCAAGTAAAAATATATAACTATGATTCTACAATTAAACAGGACATTAATATCATTACAAAATTACTAACCTTGTAACTCTTGATGGTTATCAATGATGGATTAAAAAAATGTAGAATTTTGATGGAGATGATTGTTAAACCTGAGGTCGTTTACACAATTGAACCAAGAACGCACAACTCCAATTAATACTCTTGCTTACAGCCTTTGATCAAAGAGAATAAACATTATAGCACCAAAAGGAAACAATTTTTTTTTCTTATTCAAAACTCAACCTTGTATATTTATAAACCTAAGCTACTATCCTAATTAATTACAAACTTACTGCAACTAGGAAACATGGCCTTTTATCTCTATCCATATCATACTTAAAAATTTCAAATAATATATCAGTGCATAATGTGTTTACTTATAAAAACGATAAGTAAGTAGGTCAACATGTAAAGCAGCCCAGTTCGGTCAACATATAAAGCAGCCCAGTCCAGCCAGCGTAGTCAGCGTCCAGCCCAGTAGTCCACATGAAGCCCAATTACAGTCCAGTGTCTCCAAGCCTCGCACATATTAAAACTGTATTAAATCAAGTGAATAATAAAACTGTATTGAATAATAAAAGTGAATGAATGATAAGTAAATATGTATATATTTTTAAAAGGGTTTTTTTTATTTTATATTTTAAGTCAGGGGTTTGTAAACACCGTCTAAAGCTATGTAAGCATATTTTAAGTCGGGGTTCGTATTAAAACTTGTGAGTTTTATTAATATTTTAAGTCAGGGTTTGTAAAACACCGACTAAAGCTATGTAAGCATATTTTAAGTCAGGGTTCGTATCAAAAGACGCGAATTTTATTAGTGCTTAAAGGATATTTCGTTAGGATCCTGATGTCATGAGATTGTGTGTGTATATTTAGACGGGGTTATGTGCATTACCGCGTCTAAAAACAAAATTGAACCCCGTCTAATGGTTACTTGTGTACTAGTGACATGAATATTTTATAATGTACAAACCACGAAAATATTGAGTACGTTTGTGTTTGTTCAATATATGCGTTACATCACGTTAAAAACCGAATGTCACCGACACGACTCAATCAGATTCAATACGCACTTGTACGACCCAAAATGACAATATACATCATAATACTACAATTAATGAAAAAATACGTCATGTACATGTACGGTAGGCGACTGATACACATAAAACTACTCATAGGAGTACTTGTGCTTTCAAACCAAAATGATACGATATAATGGAATACGACATCACACGTAACTGATTTGATCCGGAACTTGCAGTATAGTTCATATATATTAAAAAATGATGTATAATGGAAAAAACGTAAAATTTAGACTATTATCGACGCGTTTGTGAATTAAAAACAATTTTAAAAAATTTAAAAAATGCCCTAAGCGCTGCGCTTTGCCCTAAGAGGGGCGTTTTGCCCTAAAAAAAAAAAAAAAAAAAAAAAAACCAAAGCGCCGCGCTATGGCCAAAGCGCGGCGCTTTGATGTAAAGTCAACAGACAAAGCCTGACAGGCTCAGTTCTTGTCGGTTGACTTTACCCCAAAGCGCCCCGCTTTGGCCATAGCGCGGCGCTTTGGGGTGTGAAAATAATTTTCTCCGTGTGTAAATAGCATGACCCTTTTTTAATTTGGTCAAATGGGTATAACTAGGGTTCAACATTTGATACCGGGTATCGGTACCGAACCGTACCAAGTATACTCGGTACCAGTACTTTCGGTCAGGGACGCCACTTCTATTGGGCGGGAGGGGGCGGTTGACCCCCCGAACTTTTCGCTCAGTAGTGGAGAGTATGTAGTTTTCGTACATAAATTTTTTAGTATATACGTTTTCGACCCCCAGTTTTATAGAAATTTTTTGGTATATACGTTTTCGATCCCCAGGTCGGAAATCTCAAGCTTCGTCACTGCTTTCAGTACCCACTTTCCCCGTCTTTCAACACCGGTATTTACGAGTTAAACACCGGTAAATAACGGTACCGGTACCAAACCAGTATATCCGGTATCGGTACCAGTTTTTCCAGTTTTTCGGTACTGGTACCAAAATACCGTGCTCATCCCTAAGTATAACAGTCAAAAAAGGCATGGAAGAACATAAATGTGGAGCGAGTACCTATGCTAGCCAAGCGAACCCAACCAGCCTACCCTTGGAGGTGATAGCGGTGCGCTGGCATGAGTATTTACCCTCAATGCCCTACCCGGGGAGTGCCCCGTCCCCCCTATAATGGCATCAACTATCAAACAAGGGTTAAACGCCCAAGTTTTAAGTTTTGAGTGTCATTTTTTTAAGTAATTTTCATTCACACAAACAGAATCACCCTTAATAAAAATATAAGAGGGGCAGCATAAAAAATCAAACTATAATATAATTACATCAAATCAAAATTACAAAAATTTTCCACTATATGGATTTAAGCTTAGATCTATTTTTAGCCAAAGAAACCTAATCGACTTAACATCTTCAATGATGGGTTATTGACTACACTTGAAGGGTAATTCTTGCCCTTTGACCATAAAGTTGACCCTAGTTATTTACTTATTGATTGCCTTGGGTGAGGTCAGTTTTCTAGGTGAGATGAACACAAAACGTTAAGTTGGGTGTGGGTGTGTTTGTTCGTGAGCCACAAAGAGAAAGAAGTCCTTCAAGCATAGAATTGGAGGTTTAGAGAGCGGTGTTTGCTTGTTTCGATCATCATATATAGTAACTAAAGGCTACAAACTTGTTAAAGAATTTTGTAAACAAGGATAATCAGAGAGACGTGTGATTACTCTCAGATCAAATATCTTCGGTGGTTCTTCCGAATAATTCAATCAGATACAACTTTGATTGAGAAATCGAACAACAATATGTGTGTCTGTGAAATTCGTAAAGAACCAGAAGAATGACCAAAAAACCCTAATTTCGAATTTGGGGATCATCACTGTATCTGCCTCAAGGCAGTTATTTTATTTTAAAATTAAACTGCTTCCTAAAATATGTTGAATTTTTATCTAAAAAATTATGACGATTTTTAAAAAATTAATTTTTGTAAGGCATTTCCAATATAGCAATAATATTAAAATGTGCTATAATAGTCACAAGTTGGTAGGAATTACCTATACTCATCATTAGTAGTGATTAGATCATAGTAAAAGGTGACTCTACAAATTGATATTGACCCAAGAGGGTGATTACATGAATCCATGACTTAAAGCGGGTAAATAATAGATTTTTATGGTCATTAATCCATCCAAATTGTGTTGAAACTTCAAATTTATATGGGAAGTGACCAAATTATGTTTGATAAATTTTATAGATAATGGGCGGTTTGTTCAAAACAAATGTTTGATAAATTTTCTAGATAATGGGCGGTTTGTTCAAAACAAATTTAGTAAATAAGACTCAATTCCACTTTAAATTATTTAAACAAAATTATCAAGCAAAAACTATTGGGTTGAACTTCTAGTCATATAAGACATATCTCAATGCATATCGACAAAACAAGGTTGTTGGGTTGAACTTCAATATATTGATGAATTGATATTATAAGGATCTTGACAATGAAAATGTAGAGACGGTGGGATGTCGCTGGATGATACAGCCGATGAAACGTGCTTGGGAAAAAATAGTGACTGGGAAAAATAGTGACTAGTGGTGACTATGGTGCTCGTGGTAAAAAACCCACCTAGAATACTCGACTAAAAGAATTTTTTATTTGAAAAATAAGCAATTGTAGACACAAGCTGATAAAGTAACTAAGAAAATGAACAATTATACACGACATTATATATATTATATATATATATATTGTTAATGAACTACGATGAATAGTAACTTTAATTTTATAATAATATATAGCTTTTTATTATTTTTTATTTAATATATTATAATACTTTATTGTTATATTTACTTTTTGTAATATATTTTTAATATTTTTTACCTTTTTAAAACCATATATTTACTTTACCATTTTTAATAATTCTCTTTTTCTCTGTATAGAACATATATTATTTATCGATTAATTTGATACTTCTCTATGTTTATAACTTTTTGCTAAAAACTTAAGTACGTAGTTGTGGTTTATTTTTTCCCCGACATTCCCTTATAAATTTTGTTAAAAATGAAGTTATACTCAAAATTTTGGTATTATAAAATGGTATGATGATAAACCTAAACCGTTCTAATGGTTTAGCTTTCTAAACAATATGCTTTATTTTCAATTATATATTATATATATATATATATTTTTGATAAAGGATGATGAATAGTAACTTTGTTTTTATAATAATATATAGTTTTTTATTATTTTTTATTTAATATATTATAATAGTTTATTACTATATTTCCTTTAATAATATATATTTATTATTTTTTACTTTTTTAAAACCATATATTTCCTTTGCCATTTTTTAATAATTCTCTTTTCTTTGTTTAGAACATATATTAATTTATCGATTAATTTGATACTTCTCTAATAATTTACGTTTATAACTTTTTTTCTAAAAACTTAAGTATGTAGTTGTGCTTGATTTTTCCCTGACATTACGTTATAAGTTTTGTTAAAAACGAAGTTGTAGCCAAAATAAAGTATTTATTTGGTATTATAAAATTGTACGATGATAAAATAAACCGTTCTAATGGTTTGCTTTCAAAACAATATGTTTTATTTTCAAATCACGTTTGTTTTACATTATCATTTGCTCGGTTTCGCCGCAACGCGCGACGTCAAGTAAAACTAGTTAAGATAAAGAAACAATGGGTGCAATACGAAATTTCACTAAGAAAATCTTTTAGGCCGTGGTACAAACACATGAAAACCTAAAGGAGGTGAGTTGTGTAGTAAGTGGGTTTACATTTTATTAAAATAATAAGAATAATAAAATATATAATAGCGATGTTCTCGTTATTTTTAAGAAATAAAATACGAAAATATCAGTTACGAAACTACATGAAAATACATATAAAATTACTTATATGTATTGAACTTGACTCAACCGCGTCTTATATGAATATTTCAACAAGCGTACATTCTTATAGCATCTATGAGTTGAGTCTTCATCATCTTGAGCCTTCAACCATGCTCCATGCCTGCAACAATGAGCAGACTAAAATATTGATTGTTTATAGTTGAGGATCGTGTCAGACAAGGGTCACTTAAAACAGATTTCACGCCTCTTCTCAAGACTAACGCATTTGTAACCAGGATACAAAAATCGAAACAATAGTCGTACTATCGGAGATAACTCTTAAGCCTGAGATTGCACCTGTTATGATGGTGTTTCCAATTTATGTGGAAAAATAATAGGGTGAAGTTGGTGATGATGGAAGAATTTGAAAGTACTCCTCTCTAAATTATATGAAAGTTTTTGACACAATAGTTCTGTAGTATCTCTCTTTTCCCTTCTTTATTTTCACCATCTACAAATGAATTGTGAGGTTCCTTTTATAATCAAAAACAAAACTCCATAGTCAATTCATTTATTTGAAGATAAACATACCAATTTATGAGTCAAATAGAATATTAATTTGATTCATGACACGTTAATGTCATATTAAATAAAATAATAAGACATAATTAAAACGTTTATCATGATTTTTAAATAGAGATTAAGAGTCTAATAAAACAACTAAATTAATGACAAAGATAATATATACTAACGTCAACAAAGTTCATATATATTCACTTCAACCACTCAACTTCGAGCATCAATATCTCATTCATCTTAACTCCTATTTAGATGTGGTTTGGTTCGTTTGTGAAACTCTCACATCATATAACACAAATTCATAAATAATTATCTATATAACTCGTATATAAATACAATTATTTATTGTTCAAAATTAGTTAAAAAATTATTAATATTTTTTCCAACAATTTGTAACAAAAAAAAAATGTTGAAAACTTGTTTTCCTTATTGTTGTGACCTTGTTGCATGTTTTAGCTTACTTAGGCCACCTGCCATGGTCTCTTGGAACGACAAACCATAAGCAAACGATATGGTGAACACCATTCCTCTTCCATGTTTTTTTTTGAAAGGTAAATTTTATTAAAAGCAGCCACAGACCGGCCACAAAAAGACGGCCAAGCCTGACCCCTACAACATATACAACGGATACTTACACCATTCGCTCCAAACTAAATTACAAAACTTCGAACGATTTTTCATCCAAAAAAAGCCGAGGGACTTCACCTGCATGAAGATATCTTCACTACTATCTGACCCATCTTCAAAAATTCTGGCGTTCCTAGCTTTCCAAATACACCAACAAACCACACTGACCAGCCCTCGGATCACGACATTAGCCTTCTTACTCTCAACCATACCTGACTGCAGGCCCAAAATTTCACCGAATGAGAACGCGAAAAATGGGGGGAGTTTGACCCAAAGACACAACCGATTCCAAACCTCCATAGCCACCTCACACCCTGTAAAAATATGATCCACCGTCTCCTCCGAACTACCGCAAAGAGCACACTCCCTCGTCTCCATAAAGATGTTTCTCCTGTACAAAGCTTGCCTCGTAGGGATCCGGTCTAAAGAGGCCCGCCACATGAAGATATCACACTTCAAAGGAATCCAAACACGTCTCCTGAAGTGGCCCGAAGTCACCGGGATCGAAGCCTCCCTCACCAAAACCTTATACGCTGCTGTGGAGAAATCCCCTGAGTCCTCGGGACTCCATATCCATTTATCCTTGACCGAAGGAAGGCTAACATTATGTAACTCACCTTCACACTCCGAAAGCTCTGCCAATTCAACCAACGAGGAAGGCTGGTGCGACCAATTCCAAAGCTGTATCGAAGGGTCCCCAACTGGTGGAACACGGTCAGCGATCAAGCAATCTTTAACCCGCTCCAAAGCGAAAAGGCAGGGCCATCTATCCATGAGAGGAACATCACCTAACCATACATCAATCCAGAAACGAATACTGGAACCATTGCCTACCACACCTTTAATGAAGCTGTGAATCCTTTTGCCATTCACCAAAACTTTCTTTTCCAACCTCGAAATGTTCTTCCAAATACCCGAAAACGACGATTTAGATGGAAACACCGACCAAGATCTTCTATTTTTATGACATGCCGAAACCACTTTTCTCCACAGGTGGTTATCTTCCGTTTTGAAGCGCCAAAGCCATTTTGCAAGTAAAGCTTCATTTACTAATTTAAGATCACTAATTCCTAAACCACCAGTCTTTTTAGGCTTAGTGACAACTTCCCAAGCCACCCAATGGATTTTTCTCACCTCTTCCGAACCCCCCCACAGAAAACTCCTCATGAGGGACTCCAACTTGTCTATAATCATAACCGGAACTTTAAACAACGAGAAATAGTAGATAGGTAAGCTTTCTAAAACCGATTTAATAAGGATCAATCTACCCCCAATCGGCAGAGAATGAGCTTTCCAGGCTGCTAGACGGCTTTTGAAGATCTTCACTATCGGCTCACAGTTGTTGACTCTATTCATATTAGCACCGAGGGGGATACCCAAGTATTTGAACGGAGCTTCCCCTTTAAGACACCCAATATTCGAAGCCATAAAATCAATCGCCGCCTCGTCGATACCCACCCCAAAAATATGAGACTTATAGAGATTAATCTTTAGACCCGAGCACGCATGGAAGACCCGCAGAATTCTACTCACCACTTTAATGTTTTCTTCCGACCATTCTCCCACAATTAAGGCGTCATCGGCATAAAGGAGGTGAGAAACCAAAGGGCCATCATTAGGGAGTTTAATACCTTTCAATTTTCCCGCACTGCACGCTTTAGAAATAATGAAAGAGAAAGCCTCCATGACGACAAGAAAAAGAAAAGGCAAAAGCGGGTCGCCTTGCCGAAGGCCTTTCTGGCATTGAAATTCAAAGGTCGGAGAGCCGTTGACCAGGACCGAAGATCTAGCTGAAACCAAAACCCCTTTCACCCACTTGCACCATAACGGAGGAAAACCCATTTGAGCCAAAATGTCTAAAAGAAACTCCCAATTGACATTATCGCAGGCCTTCTCGAAGTCAATTTTGAAAAAGAACGCTTTTCTCTTATTTTTCTTCAACCACGACCAAATCTCACTGAGGATCAAAGGGCTATCCAGTATGTATCTATCTTTGAGGAAAGCAGACTGGGAATCCGACACGACTTTACCGACAACGTTCTTCATCCTATTAGCCAGGATCTTCGATATAACCTTGCTAATCACCCCTATAAGATTAATGGGCATGTAATCCTTCATACTAATCGGATCCACAACCTTAGGAACAAGTGTTATGAAAGACGTACTACTCTTCCTGTCAATCACCCCAGAACCATGGAAATCATTCAGAATATCTCTAAAATCAGCTTCGAAATACCTCCAAAAATGCTTTATGAACTTGAAGTTAAATCCATCCGGGCCCGGAGCCTTATCAGAGCCGCATGTAACACCCCAAAAACCCGAATGTTTATATTTGTCGTATGTTCCTATATGACTTAGTATGAAATAACTAACTAGGCTATTTAACCTAGTTAAGTGTGTGGTTAAAAGTCTTAAATGACTAAAGTAGTGCAATTTATGTTAAGTGACAAACATGCGGGGCCAAATGGAACAAGATGAAAGTTAAGTTACTAAATAACAAAACTCTCACACACACATCGTGTGTTCGAGAATGAGCAGGAAGCTCCCATGGAGCCAAGAACCCTAACTTCATCATTTTCATCAAATTGAAAGGCAAAATGAAGCTTAAATTCATAACCGAGCATAGATTAATGATCACCTTCACAAGAGGATCGCAAGGTATGTCTTAAAAGTTAGTTTGGTGATTATGCATGAAGCGGATTGTGTTGTAAATCACGAATTTGTATGAAATTAAGTATGAGTATGTATTAGAATCATCATTTGGAACATGGATTATGCATGAATTAGGTTAATTTGATGTTTAAGGGTGAAACCCATTAGTTATGGTGAGAATGATGATTTGAATCATCATCCATGTCTAATTCTTGTTGAATGTTGATGTATTTTGATTTGTATGATGGATTCTTGTTAGAGGAATTGAAAGAAATGTGATACTAGTATGTTTGATGTTTATGCATGTATGATTCATGTTGATTAGAAGGAAGAAATTGATGAATTATGTATGAGATTTGAAGGATATGCATAAACTAGTTGTACACTATGCTTAGAAGGTAGTACACATATCAAAAGTATGATGAAATTATGAAGAACTTAAGATTAGATCACTTGTAAGTGATTAACAAGTAGTTATGAAGTGGGTTTTAGATGATGTAATGTAAATTGATGATTTACTTATGTTAATAATGTTTGGAATCATACATGTGTGTGAATGTTTAAAGAAATCGGGTAAGAAATGATGGATTAGCATGTTATAAGGTTGAATGATAAATTCCATATAAGATCCGTGTAATGAAAAAGCTGTGATGAATGATGAATAAGCTAACTATCTTGAGAATGATATATGATAGTTGATGCTTGATAAGCGACATGGAAGCTTGGGAAAGAAGCGGGTCAAATGGAACTTATGTGCACGGGAAGCGTACTCGGATGCAAGGTAAGTTAAGCTTACACCCTCCTTGTAGAATACCTATTCATTTTATAGATTATGATTATGATAAGTTTATAAATGAGGTATGAAGTTCCGACAAGTTTTGATACGGGTCGAAACATGTGTTCATGACAAGAAACTAAGTTTGATGGTTAAAAAGGGATAAAAGGGTATTAGGGTAATTTTGGTTGCAAGTTAACAAAGTATTAAGTTACATGGATGGGATGATGAATAACTAACATCCCACAAGGATAAAACGGACATTTAGACTTAACGGGTCAAACGGTGAAGATGTCACCCTTTGGCGTTATCAACTAATGAATTTCTTTGTTAAGTATTATGAATTTGTAGAATGTATAGAAAAAGGATTTGTGTTGCTATTATCTAGCAATTCAGCGGATGAAGTATTAGAACGGGTCATAGCTTTGATCTGAGCCAGGTATGTGCATTTACCATTGTAGATAAGTCGCATGATCGGTAATTTATGAAATGAAGTCTTTAGTAGTAAAGGATGGGTCAAAGTTGACAAAAACGCCCTTGATGGGTAAAATGAGCAAATGGTCCTAAAAGTTGATTACAAATAAGCTATTTGATTAAATGAATGTTTTGAAAAAGTAAGAAAGCGAGAAGTGTGATTTTCGTAAGCTAAGGACCTTAAAATGCGCAAATACCCTTAACGGGTCAAAAATAAGCTCTTGAGCGAAAATGGGTCAAGAGGATGCAAGACATCTGAGAACTTAATCTTTTATGATAGACAATGTTGAAATTATAGGGTTCATGAGGAATTTAGGTCAAACAATCAAGTTATATTGATGAATGCATGAACGGGTCGAATAAGTAAAAGCGGGTATATAAAGCCGAGAGCTTTAAGTCAATAATTTCCTTAAACCGTATGTTGGATTTCAAGTTCCTATGATAGAATGTGAATTTACAAGCATGTAGGAAGAAACGGGAGGTTAAACGGGTATACGGTTTGAAAGTTACGCAAGTTTTAGCGTTTTCGGACGACGAAACGGATCTGCAGCAAAATGGTGATTTTAGGGGTCGTCGCCGACGCCCCTATGCCCGTCGCCGACGCCCCGTGCATTTTCCAATTTTGCCCGACGCCTTAAATTGCTGTCTACGCGAAGCTGACCGACGCGAGGTGTCGCACGGTCGTGCGGTTGGACGCATGGCCGTGCGTTTCCGAGTAAACCAATGCACTAGCTTGTGCACTACCTGTGTCCCCGACGTCGTAGGATCCGCACGGTCGTGCGGTTGGACGCATGGCCGTGCATCAGCTGCCAGTTCAGTAAAATGTGCAGAATTCGTCCAAAACAGTCCCGTAACCTACAAGGAGTCCCGAATCGTATTCTAAACTTATTATAGAGAGTCTATGGGATGCGATGAGCGTGTATGCATTTATATATGGAGCGAAATAAGTAGAAAGGCATAGGTAAATATAAGTATGGATTTACCTACATGATTAGTAAAAAAAAAGAATCCTTGGGCAAACGCGTCAAACGCGTTTAGAAACGTATGTATGCGAGTAGGTATGTATGTAAGTAGTTATGTAGGTAGGTATGTATGTATGTATGTATGTATGTATGTATGTATGCGAGTAGGTATGTATGTATGTAGTTATGTATGTATGTATGTATGAATGTAAGTACGTATGTGAAGACGTAATCATGTATGTATGTAAATAGATGCATAGGTATGCAAGTAAATGTATGTATGTATGTATGCGAGTAGGTATGTATGTATGTAGTTATGTATGTATGTATGAATGTAAGTACGTATGTGAAGACGTAATCATGTATGTATGTAAATAGATGCATAGGTATGCAAGTAAAGGTATGTATGTATGTACGTAGTTATGTATGTATTGTATACGTGGTTTCAATACATTTATGTATTGACGATTATTCACAATGTGCCTCGAGAATGAAATGTTATGCAGGTACATTATTGAAGTTTCGCCAAGGATTAGACACCCAGATGGAATGCTTAAAACTAGAAAGTTAACAGGATGAGAAGTATATGCGGATAGAACATAGCAAGGCTACATTATTATGAATCTTGTTTGTACATAAGTGTGCTAATGATGCGTATGTTTGTGGTGGGTGCAGGTTGTACGAATCACGGATTATCCTCACGAGGAGTAGCGATCGAATATCGAGTCATAAGATAGGTTGTACGGGAATGTTTAAATATGTAATTTAGTGATGATAAGTTATGTTTTTATATTATAAAATGAATTTTAAGAATGTCAAGATGTATATAATGAAAGAAATTTTATGGTACGAATTTCCGCTGCGATTTTTGTTAAATACGTATTAGGGTCTTACACCACACTCAAAAACCGCATCCTTGATTTCTTTATCCGAAAAAGGGCATGTCAAGACAATCTCATCCGCCGATTCTAACTTACCAATACCCGAACATTCCAAGCTGGGACGATGCCTAACCTTTTTCGAGAAATGATCACGGAAAAAACCAAGTATATCTTTCTTAATCTTTTTGGGATTAGAGGTCCAATGCCCTCCCACATTAAGCCCCGGAATACCGTTTTTCTTCCTTCTATTGTTAATCAGCTTATGGAAAAAGGAGGTGTTTTCGTCACCCTCAATAGCCCAACGACAACGCGATTTTTGCTTTAGATCCAAAGCAACAAGATACTCACGAACCCTAATGTTATTTAAACATTCCTCCTTTATCCAAACGTCCTCCTCCTCGAGGTCCCTATTCTCCGCGATCTGATCCAGTTTATCAAGCTCCTCCTTGTCTCGCTCAAAATCTTCCTTTTCTTTACTAACCAGATTGCTTCTCCACAACTTAATGCTGTTTCTAAGATGTTTAAATTTATTGGTCAAAACAACATCCGGATTCGCCCCCTCCTTGACATAAGATGCAACCGCGTTATCCACCATTTCAGCGAAACCTTCCCTTTCAAGCCAGGAAACAAAAAATCTGAAAGGTTTAGGACCAAAATTTCTCTTAACCGTCTCGAGAAGTAAAGGGAAGTGATCAGACAACAATCTAGGCAGCGCTCTCAAACAAGCATCGAGCCATACATCAAAGAAATTTCTACAAACCAGCACCCTATCTATCTTGCTCAATTTATTAGAGTTCGGTGCTAAGAAAGTGTATTTACGACCTCTCATATTGTACTCCACCAAGGCACCAAGTCAACAGAATTAATAAACTCGTTAAAATCGTGCGCGCACACCCTGTTATAACCTGTGTTCTTTCTGTCATCCGGCCCTCTAACCGCATTGAAATCTCCCAATAAAACCCACTGACCAGACCCAGCACTAATGATCTCCCGAATGTTGTTCCATTGTTATGAGGAGCGTAAACATTAATTACATTTAAAGCTTGGTTATTATCTTTCAAAACCCCATGAATCATAAGAAAATGTCGGTGTTTAGAAACACCTTGCATCCGAAACAACTGAGGATCCCAAATACATAACAGCCCCCCTGATCTCCCAGTAGCCCCCACTGACTCCGACTGGAATTCAGAACTACCCCAAAATTTAGAAGATAAAGCAGAACTAACCTCATCAATCTGAGTTTCTTGAATTGCCAAAAAATCCACCTTATTATCCTGTTTCAAACCTCTGACCCAAGCCGCTTTAGCATCTGCCCCCATACCTCTGATGTTGATAGATAGAAAATTCATAATTTAACCGATTGAATACCTTCATCCCTAATTAATTCCAGTACCAGGTCTTTATGCATCTCGAGGTTAGCACCTACCACTTTACCTAAATCTATAGTCCCCTCGGCTCCATGAATCTCCACCTCCGGCACCTTACCTTGGTCAGAAGCCCTGACCGATCCCACCCCACTGATCGGAGCCTAGGGGGCTTCCTCCTGAACCTGCGACACCACTTTGGGAGAAGAGGAAGTATCGGTATTGACTCTGGCATTTAGATCTAAAGGGAAAACCCATTCACCTTGACTGGCCGGACCCTTCCCCAAATTAGAAGATTTAGAAACAGATGTTGCGTCCAATCTTTTCCTTTTCCTGTTGTTGGGCTCTAAAAGATCTTGGTCCATAGAACATTGGGCTTAGTTCTTCTTAGAAAATTTAGCTTTGTGGGCCCTTTTCCCTTTACCAACTCCACTACCCGAAACTTTATTATTATTATTAGGAATATTATTATTAAAAAAGAAGACCCCACAAGAATCCAAATTTGGTTGAAGAACTTGTGCTTCTAGAATATTGGGCCCAATCTCCACGTTCCTTGGGACCTGATCCGCAGCCTTCATAATTACTTCCTCCCCCATGCAAAAGTAATCGAAACCTGCCGTCTTTTCGTTATCTTCCCCAGACTTTTCCCCTTCCATATTCTGGCAATGAGACTTTTCGGCTGCTCTAGAATCCACCGGAGATACCGAAGGTTTGCCGGTGACCGGAAAAGAGAGAACCTCGTCAGAATTTATGGTTTCAGAATCAACAACCTCGTCAATCGTATCCACCAAGTCCGAAACCTCATTGATACTGTCCGGAATCCAATCATCTAATTCTTCATTGACCCAAACTCTGAATCTTCTACCTTTCTACTTCAGCGTGATAGGTTGACAGATCTTATCCCCTTCGCCGACTAACACACCCACTAAATCAAAAGAAAGGTCTTTATCCTTCTTCGAAATCCTTGAAGCGTGAACAACCTTACCGAACAGCCTCCCAACTGAATCGAAAACTTCGTTGTCCAACAAGTGCAGTGGGACCCCCGAGATTTTAAGCCAAGCTACACGTTCAAATGGAAGTGTTTGTCCATTCCAAACGTCAACCGAAGAGAACCACGAGCTGACGTTAGAGTTATGATCTTTGAAAGCTAAAAAATCACTCTCGCTCTAAAAAAATCAGCAACATGTATAAGCCCCCCACGTATTTCAACGAAACCTTAGAGCCACCATCCAGAAGAAGGAGCCTGTCTAACTTGACAAGAGTTGATAAATCTTTGCATCTCACGATCAGGCTGTTAACAAAACTATCCCCCAAAGGCTTCACAAATTCCGAGACTTCCACCATCTTCTCGTTCTTAGGCAGCTTACCAGGTGAAGGGGTATGGTCCTAAAAAGCCGCGCAATCCTCCTGCAAGGTCGCGCGGGACCATACTCCTTATTCAACAATTTCCTTATTTGCCAACCTTGCGCGGGCTACAGCACATCTGTGTAACTCGGCGCGAGGCCTAGAAACTCCAATAGCAACACTTAGCATTCTGAAAGAACATGCAGTAGCCCATACCCCGCGCGGGGTTATTACGTGTTCAGCAAGAATCGTGCGTGACAACGGCGCAAGGCCGTTTCAGATAGTACACAAGGTACAAGTGGCAGAGGAAAAGGGCCAATCAGCGTCCTTCTGGCCCTGCTCAATCGTGCTCCACGATCGTCTGACAGGCAGGAGACAAAAAGTACTTAAGGACGCCTACATGGTACCAATCATAAGGCAGAGACAACTGCCCCACGATCTCCACTTACCTGCTGATGGCAGAAGGGCGGCCAGGCCGACAACAGTGACACGTGGCTCCAATCACATTGCGCCAGCTCCAGAAAGCTCCTAGAAGCCACTAACGGTCGACACCAGTGAGACAAGGAGCATATCCTCCATGTTGTCGTCTTCAGGCCCAAGGCCCATCAGCCCATATCCTCTTACACCTCTCCGGCTATAAATAGGAACCTCACTTCACAGGTTAAACATTCCATTCCCTCTACTCTCACTCTTAATACTTAATTATCTTCCCAAAGCAATCGCTTATTCTCACGCCGGAGCCCGGTTAAGAGGGAAACCCCCACATTCCCCTCTTAACGAGTAACGGTGTTCTGTTTTGCAGGCTAATCCAATCATTAAGGAGCTCAGGAAACCATAAAGAAGATTAACCACTATGATAGGAACATAAACCAAACTGATTAGTCACGTAATTAGTTCCGTGTTTCTTCACCAGGATTACCCAACAGACTGTCTCTATAAGACATACCCTGAGGAGAGGGGATAAACGGTTGGTAATTCGGTAAACGACCACCAACAACAACAGCATTTGAAGAACTATTCTTTTCCACCGGCAAGGCCCCCTCCGAATTTTCCTTAGCATATCTAGCAAGATTCACAAGAAGCTTGTAATGACCCTTCCACACGTTCTTCATACTATCCTCTAACTCCTTCTTGTTCTTCTCTCCTGTAAAAGACACAAAACCAAATATTTTCCCTTTCTTGTCTCTCTTTCTAGCAACATAAACCCCAGCCACATCTCCGTAAACCCCAAACACCTCCCCGATCTCCTTCGCACTACACCCGTCCGGTAAATTGGTAACAAAGAACTTTGTGAACCCCATAGAACCGCCACCCAACAAAAAAAAAACACAACGGGCAAAGAACCTCGCAACGAAAACGGGCAAAGAACCCCACAACGAATCTTTAAGAGGTTAATAGGATTCGAATCAATCTAGCTGAACTATACTCGATAGCCGCGATCGATATCAGACCTACTAAGCAATCAAGATACGTATAGGAGAACTTTACCGAGGAACCGAAAAGAAAGCAGAAAGAAACAGGAAAAGGAGGACACCGGAGAAACCCAGATAGCGAATGGGAGAGTCGATCAACCGATTAGAGAGAAAGGGCAATCAAGATCTACGTCCGAAGAGTAAATCGACTACACCTCGACCTCTAAGCCGTTTCAGTCTTCTCCGTCGAGCCGACTGGCGTTTCCGGCAAAAGGAGAAAAAAGAGAGAAGTGGGTGGATTATCTAGTTTGGTCGCTGATGTAGGGCTAGGTGTGCATCCATCTATGTGTTCATATTCCTCTTCCATGTGGTTGCCAAAATTTGATTCACGAGGTTGATTCAAGAGATAGGGGAATTTGATTGGTTGGGGTAATTCTCCACCAATTAAAAAAATAAATAAACTCAATTCCGTACCCCACAAATTTCACATACCTCCACAGGACACCAATTTACCCCATTTTCATCATATGATGACGTGTACATCACGTGTCAAAAAAATCACCAAACCGCATACCTCACCATACACATGATCTAATTATACGAAACATTATGCCATAATACCAATCATCATGTTAGGCCACTCGTATTGGTCTCGTGAAATGGCAAAACAGAAGCAAACCACATGGTGAACACCACCCGTCTCCCATATGGTTGTCAAAATTTTATTCCACATGTGGTTTAAACCACGAGGTTGGTTTAAGGAGAAATTTGATTGGTTGGGGTAATTCTCTACCAATCAAAATAATTGTTTTCAATTCTAAATCCACTAATTTTAGATACCTCTCTATTACATCATTTTACATATCTCACCACTACACATGTTCTTATAACACATAACAGAATAACTGGTTTTTGTCAGGAAACTTGTTTAAATATTTAAAATTAAAATACCATCATTTCCAGGGTGATATGTACATTTTGAATTCGGATTACACTTTCGATAATAATCATATCGTATCCTTAATTATAGTTTTACGTGTCTTTTTAAGTTTCTTTTCTTTTCCGTAAATATTCACTTATGTCACATTGTCATTCTCTGTGTAAAAAAGAAAAACTTAACTAAATCTACATCAAAGCTCTGTAAATGAAAAACTTAACTAAATCTACATCTAAGAGTACCAATCACATAAACAATGTAAATCATAATATGTTTTTTTTTTTATATTATTATACTATACTAAGTATTAATCTATGAAATATGTGAACAAATTTTGCTTACTGTTTTTTGTGAATCAACATATTATATATATTAACAGAAACCTGTGATGAACAGTGTTTCTTTTATTAATATTTATTTTTTCTAAGCTTTCATTATTATATTGGTTTATTACATTATGTGATTTTAAACATAAGTTTCTTTTATTAATGTTAATTTTTTCTAAGGTTTCATTATTATATTGGTTTATTACATTATGTGATTTTAAACATACTTTTATATAACTTTTAACATAGGATCAAAGTATCTGTTATCAAATAGAAATCATATAAATTAATGCATATTGGTATTGGTGTTGGTGTTGTTCGGTACGATATGGTAGTAATACGGTGTAAGTTTATAAAAAGCAAAAACTAAAACAAAAAAAATAAATACTGGCACTGATACAGATATTGTTCAATCGACGGCACAATGTTCGTTTTTAAATATATATATATATAGGAGAAGGATTCGTTAGGAACCACACTTTATTGTGAGAACTAATGTGAACACAACAAAAAATAACTTAAAAAAATCTAAAAAACACACTTTTTTAATATTTTTTATAAAAAAAATTTCTAATTTTCGTCATAAAAAAATTTCTTTTAGATTTTTTAGGTTTTTGTGGGGTTAGCTTTATGGTTTAGTTTTTAGCATTTAGCTTGGATGGAGGGGGGGGGGGGGGGGGGGGTTAGGTTTTTAGGGGGTAGGGGTTAGGTTTTTTTTTTAGGATTTTGGAGAGTTTAGCTTTATAGTTTAGTTTTTAGCATTTTGCTTTGGGAGGGGGGTTTAGGTTTTTGGGGGTGGGGGGGTTAGTTTTTTTTTTTTTTTTTTTTTTAGGGGGGGGGGGGGTTAGGTTTTTTTTTAGGTCTTGGGTGGTGGTGTATGGGGTTTATTTTGTTGTGTTTACATTGGTTCTCGCGGTTCTCACATAAACTCTACCATATATATAGGGTTAGGATCATGTGAGAAGCCCTAGGCTAATTGAGAAACTTTAGAAGCATTCTTGACCACACATTTCCTCTAAGCTTTTCGTAATATACACATATGTATAGTTTAAAATTGACTATATATATGTGTGTATAATTCAAGATTTGACAATATACGTATATGTATATTGTCAATTTTATACTATACATATGTGTATATTACGAAAAACTTAGGGAAAATGTATGGTCCAGAATGTTTCTCAAGTTTCTCAAAGAGGGTGGACTTCTTTTAGGATCTCTACCCTACGGTTCAAATGAAAACCACGAGTTGTGAGAACTGTGAGAACTTTTTTATCTCGTGCGAGTTGGGCCAAAATTTTGTTTTGCACAAACGTAGATGAAAACATTACAAACGCATCTATAAAAAAATTGCTGTGTCGTTAATTTTGATTGATGCAAGTCTTTTTTACGCGCTGTTGTAAAATTTTATTGAAGATAACTATTTTTTTTCAGGTCGTAAAAAAAACTTGCATCAGTCAAAACTAACGACTCGACAATTTTTTTACTTTACAGATGTGTTTATAATGTTTTAATCTACGTTTGTGAAAAAAAAATTTTGCCCAACTCGCGCGGGATCAAAAAGTTCTCACGGTTCTCACAACTCGTAGTGGTTCTCATTTTAACTCATACATCCATACACACACACACACACATATATATATATATATATCGCAATGTTGAACTAAAATAAACATAGAATGCAAAGGAATCGAACCATTATCAATTGAACAAAATCGGTACCTGTATCGATATTCATTTTTATTGTTTTAGATTGATGTAATGTTTTCTCTTTCGATTACTATATCAAGTACCTGTAACATAACGAATCAAAAAGATACCGACTAAATTCCCGCCGCGAAGCGCGAGAAAATCTAACTATACATATGAATATGAAGAGCCAATGAATAGTGCTCCAAATCATATATATATTCTTTTTACTCCAAACCAAAATAAAATATTAATATGAATCCCATTGTTGAAAAACCTTCATAACGTAAATACATATTTTAATTTAATTTATTATTATGTTATAGGGTTAGGATCAAATACAAAAAATATAATAAATAAGAAGGGTAAGAAGGATTCTAGTCCATTGATCTTAGATTTGGAGGGTTGAAATTAGTTGTAGGGAAAGAAGATAATAGAAGGGCATAAAGGGAATCCTATATTTATGGATTTTCTCTCTCCACATGCAAGGCACATGCCAATTCCCCCATCGATTTAAAACGTCCATAATTTTTTCATACGATATTTTTTTTTAAATTTCACCATAATAACGAGCGTTTTTTTATCTTTAATATGAGTACCATATTATCATATAAAAATAAAATAAAAAATTTCATTTTTACTGGGTTTTTTTGCATTGTGTTAAAGGTTCAGGTCATTGTGTCTTTTAACTAGGTTTTGGTCAGCAGAGTTTCTATACATTGTGTTATTATCAAAACCTATAATACAATGTTAATTTGGGTTCTATCCATTGCGTTTTTTTAAGAACCTATAACACAATATATGACACAATGAAGATGGTGTTATATCTGGGTTTTCTATAAATTGTGTTATTAGTTCAGGTCATTGTGTTTAATATCTTATTCATTGTGTTTTAATATGTTGTCCATTGTGTTTTAATAATTTATTCAATTTTTTTATTATCTTTGTTCATTGTGTTTTAGTTTGTTGTGTATTGTGTTTTTAGTTTGTTTTCCTTTGTGTCTTCATCTGCTCTCCATTGTGTCTTTTATCTGATGTCATTAATTGTGTCTTTTATCTGTTGTCATCAATTGTGTTTTTATTTAGTCTGATACTTATTGTGTTATATGTTATCGCCATTGTGTTATACGTTATGGTCATTGTGTTTTAGTATGTTGTCCATTGTGTCTTTATCTGTTGTGATTGATTGTGTTTTTGATCTACTGTACATTGTGTTTTACATCATGTCCATTGTGTTATTATCAAAACCTATAACACAATGTTAATTTGGGTTCTATCCATTGCGTTTTTATAAGAACCTATAACACAATATATGCCACAATGAAGATGGTGTTATATCTGGGTTTTCTATAAATTGTGTTATTAGTTCAGGTCATTGTGTTTAATATGTTATTCATTGTGTTTTAATATGTTGTCCATTGTGTTTTAATAATTTGTTCAAGTTTTTTATTATCTTTGTTCATTGTGTTTTAGTTTGTTGTGTGTTGTGTTTTTAGTTTGTTTTCCATTGTGTCTTCATCTGCTCTCCATTGTGTCTTTTATCTGCTGTCATTAATTGTGTCTTTTATCTTTTGTCATCAATTGTGTTTTTATTTAGTCTGATACTTATTGTGTTATATGTTATCGCCATTGTGTTATACGTCATGGTCATTGTGTTTTAGTATGTTGTCCATTGTGTCTTTATCTGTTGTGATTGATTGTGTTTTTGATCTACTTTACATTGTGTTTTACATCATGTCCATTGTGTAATATGCAACTGGGTTTTTGAATTTTTTTTTTTTTGAAAAACATAACAATATGGTACTCATATTAAAGATAAAAAAAAACGCTCGATTTTATGGTATAATTTTTTTTTAAAAACAAATGATGTATAAAAAAGTTACGGACGTTTAAAAATTGGGGGTGAAATAACATGTGACTTGCATGTGCATATTCTCTTTCCTCTCGTAGATAAAATTACCCTTTTCATTTAATTCCTCCTAGGACACTTGTCACTCTCTGATGGCTTCTTACCCTTCTTATTTTTAAATACTTTGTATTATAACTCAACCCGTATGTTATATCATTATAATTATAATTAATTTTTATCCGATATAATACACACTTTAACCGTTTAATTCTTTTTACCAATCTTAATTTTCTTTGATGACGTTCATTGGCTAACAAAAAACTAAATACGTAGCTATGTTTGATTTATTTCTTGACGTTCCTATATAAATTTTATTGAAAACGGAGTTGTGTTTTGGTGTAGTAAGCTAGATCAAGTGTCAACGTCATAGGCGTATCGTGACGAACAAAATGAATACATACCAAACAACTTCGATACCGGTATCAATATTATCGAAACCGGTATCGGTATATACCTAAATGTATATGTCTTTAACCCATTTAGTTTGTATATAATTTAATTTTCCTCCGATAACTCATGTTCATAACCTTTGTTAACTTGGTTGAAAAAAGATTTTTTTCTTATTAGTACCGTGAGAAACCGCACTGTCGACATCGGTTCTGGTATAGTTATTTGAAACTGACACCGGTATTCATTTTTATGGTTTTCAATGTAAAACACATTTTTTGGACATATCATTAATTTAAATCAAGTACCAGTACCTTATTGATATCGTAATAAATCAAACCGGTATCAACCGAATTCCTTTCTGTAACGAACAAAACCGATACGGACCGAGTTCCCGCCGCATTGTGCGGGCAAATCCACCTAGTATATATTGTTGTTAAAGGACGATGAATAATAACTTTATTTTTAAAATAATATATAGTTTTTTTCAATATTTAATTATTTAATATTACAATATCTTATTATTATATTTACTTTTAACATATTTTCTTTTTTCCCTTCATTTACTTTTTGTTTTTTATATTCTTTTTTTAAATGATATTACCTTTATCAATTAATTTAATATTTCTTTAATAACTTTCATTCGTTAATTAAAAAAACACTTAAGTACGCAGTTGTGCTTATTTTCCCCCTGGAGATTCCGATATAACTATTGTTAAAAATTAAGTTGTATTCAAAATAAAGTATTTATTTGTTATCATTTTACAGTACGATTTCAAAATAGAGTATTTATTTGTTATCGCTTTACAGTACGATAATAAACTAAACCGATTCTAATATTTAGCTTTCGAAACAACATGCTTCATTTTCAAATATCGTTTGTTTAACATTATTATTTGCTCTGTTTCGCCGTAACGCGCGACGCCAATAAAAGCTAGTTCTCTTTAAAGTTACAATATCTGATTTAGTGTTTACCTTGCATATTTTATTCCAATATGCGAACTTTTTTTAACTTTTTTTTTTCAAGTATGCAGGTTCTTTAAGAATCTTAAAATTTATGAGTACACATTGAGTCAAAAGTGTTTTGTATATTCCAAAACATTATAACAATTAACGAATAAAATAAAGTTGCTTGGAGCATTAATTTATACTAATGTTAATATTTATTTGATACAAATTTTATGCGCACATATATATATATATTTTTTTATCTAAAGTTACATACTTACAAAATACATATCACCCAACCATACGCCAAACTATAATTCAAAATGCCGACATTATAAAACAAAAGATTATTATAGTGCATTGCTCCACTAGCCACAATGATGAGTGTTTCCTTGTTATACTTTCTATAATATCTCAAAAGAATTACCCCATTAACTAAAAAACAAAAATTGCTTTATTTCCTTGATTTGTAACTTTTAACTTAATGCAATTCTATACTAAGTTATTGAGTATCAGAATATTATATAATTATCAAATTTTGAAGAAAAAAGAAAAGTAGACAACCAAACAGTTGATCTTAAAATTACCTTGTAATTATTAAAAATAGACAAATAAGTAAATTTAAAAGGTAAAAGTGTGTATTTCTCAAATAAAGTCTAAATAATCTTATATTGATGATTTGAAAGAAAAAAGAAAAAAACATTCTTAGAATGGTACACGGAATAATCATATATTAAATTAGTCTTTAATATAGAAGTTCAACAAAATGGTTTGTGCAAGTCTTAGACCATGTGTAGTGGGACCTTTTTTTTTTTAAATTAAAAAATAACGCCCAAAAACGCCCCCCCCCCCCCCCCCCCCCCATTACATAGGGCGTTATTTGGCATTTTTTTTGAAAAAAAAGTGATTTGGTGTTTTAATTATAACGCTGAATTGTGCATAGGGTAAACCAATTCCATTCTTGTTTGGCCAATAAAAACATTCCAACAAATATTATTTATTTTATTTTTATTGTTTTTAAATAATTGGGTAATCATTGAAGTGGCGTTATTGGGCATTATTCTCACTACGGCACTTTTGCAATAACCCCCAATAATGCCCCATGCTGACTGGACTGCCACGTGTCGCAAAACGCCCCATGGTGAGGGCATTATTTGGGTAAACCACTACACATGGTCTTTAAGTGAACTTACAAAAGGTGACCAGGTGACTAGGTGTTAGTTCATAGCAATTCAGGAATGTTGCGACTTGTAGGTAATTTGTCTCTTTGATAAGGCCAATTGGATTTTAACACCTTTAACTTTGAAGAGTTGGCCGATAACACCCGCAACTAACACTTTGATCTGTGACACCCAAAACTTTTAATTTTGTTTGTCATTTCACCACTCAGTTAAAAAATGAGTAACTAGGTTAGTTTTCAATCCTAGGTGGCATCCTACGTGTCTTGTTTTTGATGAGGTGTCGTTATGATGTGGAAATATATAAAAATATGTGTGAAATCTGTGTATGTATATGTATATAGGCAATTTATCACACAAAATTCAATATATAAAATCAAACATCATCTTTAAATGAATTTTATCACCGGCGATTTATCACACAAAATCAAATCATCATCATCATCTTCCTCGGTTCTTCATCAGAGGCCCAGATGCAAAGAAACAGATCTCTTTGAAGATGCAAACAAACAGATGGCAAGAGATGCAAAGAAACAAATGCAAATGGAGATGCAAACAGATCTCATTAAATCAAACAGATCTGGAACAATAGCAGCATACTTGAAGGCAAAATCGGAGATGCAAATTGAGGTTGTGTTCTTGGGGCCAGTGTTCGAAGCATACCAGTTAATTTCTCTTGGCGATAGCAACGGACAAGATAAACAAAATAGATTTGTCCAATAACAAATCATTCAGGCACAGATTTGCCAAAGGGAGACGCCCCATATCATCAATCGTTTTCGCAAACATACTCACCGTCGTCTTCATCTCTTCCACCACCACCCCCACCCCTTCAACATCCTCTTCCTTGATCACAAAATCAGCACTCTGCAACATACACTCCATATCAGCCCCCAATTTATCAACCAAAACTTTGATATTGTTGATGAGGGTGGTGGTTCGGTGAACGGAGCTCAGGGCGTAGACTTGTAGTGGTGCCTGATGAATTGCGTGGGGGTTTAACTGGTGGTGAAGATGATGGTGGTGAATAGTGGTGAGTGGGGGTTTAACTGGTGGTGAAGATGATGGTGGTAATGAGTATAATCGGAGACGAACAGTGGTGATGATGAAGGTGAAATGGAGATGGGGATTGATGGTCGCTGGTGAGATAATGGTGGTTAATGGTGGAATTGCAGGGAATCGGTGGTGGTAGTGGTAATTGATGGTGAATTAGTGGGTGGTAAGTGGTAGAATTGAAAGTAATCGGATGTGGTATGGTGGTTTATGTGGTATCGCCGTCGAGGGAGAAGAAGAAATTAGGATTAGGTTTCAAATGTGAAGCTGTTGGGGGGTTTTACACACTGTTGTCCACAGTGCCACGTAATCAAGAATTTGCCATGTCATCTTGTCCACATAATCAAGTCTGTGCCACGTAGGATGGAAGACTAACCCAGTTACTCATTTTTTAACTGAGTGGTGAAATGACAAACAAAATTAAAAGTTTTGGGTGTCACAGATCAAAGTGTTAGTTGCGGGTGTTATCGGCTAACTCTTCAAAGTTAAAGGTGTTAAAATCCAATTGGCCCTTTGATAATGATAAAGGTCTTTTGCTAACAATGTGTTAAACTATTACCAAAGTTATATTTTAGTGTTGATCATGTTGGATATTTTAATGTAATTTGAGATTGCGTGTGACATACAAATAAGAGTACACACTTATTTGAATGTCATCGAGACTAACGGGGGATCCAAGGGGGCAGCGCCCCTTTGGCGGGGGTTCGGGGGCAGCGCCCCCGAGAGAAGCGGGGTCCAAGGGGCAGAGCCCCCGGCAGTCATTTATCGAAAATGCATCAGAAATTAAATTTCGGGCTAAATATGCACTTTTGAAACATGAGGGACTAAAGGTGCTTTTGTTCAAAACGAAAACTGCAAGCAGTTGTGGAAAACTGCAAATACGCTCTTTCAAACGTTTTTGGAAAACCCTAGACGCATTTACAGTTCGTGAGAATCCCTCAAAATTCTCTTAACCAAATTCTCATACAGAAATCTAGAATCAATTCTGATTTTATCCGATCAAAGATTGGTAGCCACTCCAATTGTTTGATCTGAAAGTGATTACACGACTTCAGATTTATCCAAGCAATTTCGAATTTCCCCAACAGATCATGTGTTGAGAAGCATATGTTTATGTAAACGGCCGGCTCTGAGAATTCGTGTACCATGTTCGAGCTCGAAAAAACGTGTCCTTAGGTCTTAACGAAATTGGGTACTGGACCCACTAAATGTTTAAACCTAATGCCAATAGGCTGATAACTAATCTAAACCATAAGAATAGTTTTGTAAGTGTGTCTATGTTGTTTGTATGGGTTTACCCTATTAATTTTTTTTACGTATACATATCGGGTTTTTTTAAATAACGTGTCTTTCGAAATATTAGGCCTTAGCCGGTGGTCCTCCCCGCCCACCCCAAGGCCGCCCCTCTTTATGTATGACTCATTGATTCATGTTGCATAAACCGGTCATATAAAGAAAAAACACTTCAATTAAACTTGAAGACGTTGTTGAATGATAGAAACTCTATATGACCACTAGCGGGTTAGTATAAACATTTACAAGTCAATTGGTTACAACAAGTACTCTTAAGAAATTAGGCAAAGATTTCTTTAAGTGTCCAATACAATGAAGATTCAACAAATCAAGATGGTAACGATATTGTTGTCGAGAAAAAATGCAATAAAGTCAAATTGAAAACAAGGAAGACATTTCAAAGTCAAAACTATCGCAAAAGATGGGATGTTACATTTACTTCAGGTAACAACTACCATTACAAAAATTTCTAGTATATTATACGCGTGAATTAAACCATTGGGTGATCAAAGAGAAAATAAAATATTTGTTCTTATTGTTTTTCTAGCTCTTTTGTATTGTCACACTACATAACTTATGATCGATCAATACGGTGTTAGATTGTTTGTTTGTTCAAATGAATCTATTCTATTATCATGTGAAATGAGTCGAATTCAAACTTAGTTGAGAGTTGACTCGACTCCTCATATAGACACAGGTTTGATAGTGCATCGTTCTTGCCTTTTCTAGGCGACACTTGAATTTCTAAAACAAGAACCGTTTTGTTTTTGTATAAACCCTCACACAAAGGGTTTTCCTCTTAAAAGCACCAATTAAATACGTTGGAAATCTAGATTTGTAAGAATAAATAAATAATGTATTTATTTATATATGACCATTATAATCATTTATATAATAATATATCAAAATATATAACAACCTATTAAATAATTAGTTGGTAATTGTTGATGTGCCTTATTACCATTATTAACTAATTAGGGTTTTCTCTTGAGTGCATATATAAGGAGATAATTAGAGGGTTAAATGGAGACTCTAATCACAATAACATCATTATGAAATTGCCCCCTCTCTCCATAACCGAACACCCTATTCGGTTTCTTCATCACCATCATTAGATTGCACACTAAGGAGGAACCAGATCAAGCTGACAATTATGTCAAACCTTATTGCTGCGTCAACATCTGGATTCTTTGCTGGCCTGTCTGGTGCAATCAAAGGTATGTATTCATGTTTTACATTATGCAAAAAACAGAACTGGCCAACACGTGGTATCAGAGCGTATGTTGCTCAAATCAGTTCTGTTAGTTTTCCCTAAATCTGGAATTAAAACCAGACAACTAATTATTGTTGGAAAACGAATTTAAAACATAGTTCATGTTTTCTCAACAAGAAATCTAGAAAAATATTAAGTTTAAATCGGGTTATGTTTTATTAAAAATCCGAATCATTGTTAAAATTGAAATCTACACACAAAATTATGTTTAAGGTTTCGATTCCAGATGAAAAACTCATAAAAATTCTTCAATGGTGTTCTTCGTGTTCATCATGAAATTAGAAGAATTACTAAGATTTAGTGTCACACCCCCAAAATACCACACACGGAAACCCCCGCGAGGCGTGTGACGTACCAGGATTTAGCCACCAATCACATTGAACCCATAATAACATTTCAAATAAAACTCTCATTTATTAACATAAACATTACAAAACATTAAATGTAGTTCATTGTATACAGCGGAAGCAATAATCATTTGTTAAGTGTTTCATAAATCAAATGCATGTAAACCATTAGTCTCGTCCTGCGATTTCATGTATATCGACCCATGACCACTCCAGCCTCCCAGACAGCAAGTTCCAAATGATGTAAACCTATAGACCTGCAAGCATGCAGACAAGTGTGTCAGACGACGCTGGTGAGTTCAAAGTTTGTTAACGTGTTTAGATACCAGTTACCAGATTAAAACGTTTCACAGATTCGGTGATTTGATTTGATGTTGTTATTAACTCGATTACCGCAGATGGCTACAAGATTTGTTTGCCCAACCCCAATGTCTCTATCAAAACATTGGTCATGCTTTAAGGTAATTAGTTCACGCCCGTCCTCCCCGGTACGATGTGAGGGTGCCAAACCTAATAGCGCTATCAACTAATAACCTCGTTGCCTCCCCGACAACTATCGGTAGATGTAAGGGGTCTTATATGATAGAAATGAGTATAATAACAAACATCCCAATAACCTGACATTCCTCCCCGGAACGTTACCCGATATCCCTCCCCGGGATGCATGCTTGGAAAAAGAGCAGTGAACTCACCTTAGATTTGCTCGGTATGTTACGTTACGTTACCCGTTCTCAGTTGGTCAACCAAACCCTACCGTGGTTACCAAGATTAATCAGTTTCACAATCACGTATCCAAATCATGTATCACATAGCTAACATTTAGATTTCATGCACGTTTATAATCACAAGTTCATGTTTCCAACAATGGTTACTGACAACATCAGTTTTACTATCAATCATTAGTTACATGATCAAACAAGTCACTCATTACACACCGGTTGCATCTATCACATGATCATCTCAAATTGCCTATCAGGTACTCAGTTATCAGGATAACGTCTAACAGATGGATTGACTACCCGTACAAGTCGGGTCAAGACCCTCGAATCCAATTTTCATTATTATAATGCCTCATGCAGAAAACCACGACACATGCTAACAACATAAACAGACAGGACAAAATATCAAACCACATAAGAACTGTTTTGACCACAACTATATGTGACGAAATACCAATGTTTCGTTGAAGCCCATATGCGACGAAACACCCATGTTTCGTCGAAGCCAAATTGTGACGAAACTCCAATGTTTCGTCGGGACCGGTTTGTGATGAAACATCACTGTTTCGTCGTGGTAAACTTGGCCTGCAACCTTAACTGTTTCTTGATTTACATAACACAGGCCATGATATTTTTAGCACCCATCTACCCTTGTTCATATGGTTCACAGAAATTGTAGCGACTACTAGATCATCAACAACAATTATCATTACAATAAACATCATTCGAATTAATCACAACATAACAGTTTCATCAGATCTTGATCATACACCGTCATATGTTAATCTATCATGCCATTATCTCATTATACGGGATTGACAAATCGTAACACGGACATGAAAACATATATATATTAAATCATCGAAACCACTGTATCATGTAGCGTTCTAAATCTATCAACCTATTAGCGAAGCCCTAATTCACATAGATCACATTAAATAGAAACGTTAGACACTAATCGATAAGCAAGATAACATGAGTAGTCGTGAGGATTAGGGAGAGGTGCTCGAGTGATTGGGAACTTCAAAAAGGGGATCCATTTCGCCGTCGAACAGAAAGGAAGGGGAAAGTAGTTTAGGGTTGAGGTTTCGTCGGTTACAAGGGTTTTAAACTGTCTACAGCCTGTTGCGCCATGAATTGATCTGGGCCGAGGCCCTTTGTGACGAAACACTCCCTGGCGAAACTCCTCTTTCGCCGTGAGGTTGTGGTGGCGAAACTCCCATAATTCAACGAGACTTATAATTAACATTATACAATTTATTAATAATCATCACAAGACAACAACACATCATATCATCAACTTCGACGGCAACAAGGTCAACATCACTTGAGGTTTTTGAGGAAAACATAATCATCATCATGTGGACACCATATTCAACATTAATTATATTATATTAACTAATTCTATTATATTAACCAGATTAATGACGACTTGGTTAACCGTGTATCCAGCTTACTGAGATCAATCTTGCACCAGGAGCGGCTAAATCTCTAGTGGGCACTTCGGGTGAATGATTCTTGTGAGACACTTTTAATTCTAGTTACAACCAATCACCACACAAATCACACAAATCATTCAGATAAACTATACACGCGACAACATGTAAATCATATAGTAAAAACAGGGTTGTGAAGTCAGTGAGGTGTATAGGAAAACCTTGGAATCTCGGGTTGTCACATTTAGGATGAATCGATTAAAAGATTATGTTTTTCCTAAGTTTGATCATGTTTTTTATCCATAAGATTTCGAAATAGATGTTAATGTTTATCTGTAGAAAGATTTCGAAAACAAGGATAATTATTAACAAACATTAATTTAGGAAACAAGATAATCTATAAAATTTTTGAAATCATCCATACTTATCACAATTAGCTGCCATAATTAGGAGATTTCGAGACTTGGAGAATAAGTTTCGAAATTAGGTGGTTTCGACCAAGATTCCGACTCGAGACCATAAGATTTCGACTCGAAATCATAAGTGTTTCAGTCTTCATGACTCGAGACCACAAGATCTCGACTCGAGATCAAAAGGTCCATGACTCGAGACCAAGATTTCGACTCGGGATCATAAGGTTGCAACTCGAGGCCATTAGAATACAACTCGAGACCATGGTTGCGACTCGAGATCTCATAACTTACTCGAGATCTCATAACTAAGTCGAGACCTCACTCGAGACCTCAGTCGAGATCTCACTCGAAACCTAAGACTAACTCGAAATCTCAACCTCATTACTATGTTAGGCTGTTTAATGTGAACTAAAATTTGGCTGCAGATAATTGGTTTTTTGTAAATACTTAGATAATTAATCAGAATCAGATAATGTTTTACAAAACCAAAATAGTTTAACTTGGGTGAGCTTCTGATGTATCACTTTTGGCCAAAGCTGATTTGATACATCTATTTATTGCTCAAGTATAATAAAAGCCATGTTGAGTATGCATTATAAACGTGAATGTCTTAATTTTTGGCCAAAGCTGATTTAATTAATTCATGTATTGCATTCTTAACAAGTGCATAACTAAAGTGATTGTCTCATTTCTGGCCAAAGCTGATTTGTCACGATTACTTTGCACACATGCTTAAATGATTACACTTCTGGCCAAAGCTGATTTGTCTTCGTTTAAGTAGAACTTTAGCTAAGTCTATTATTTTGATGTTAGTAATAGACATATCACAACTTCTTCATATAATGATCCTCATATTAATGATCCTTCATTAATCTTATAATCATATTTTTGTCTGCCTTAATTTTTTAAGTACCCATAACTTTACTCACTATAATTTTCTTTTATAAATCAATATCTCATCCACTCTAATTCTTAAACCTAATATGTTTGTTGTATTTAAAGTTTCTATAAGATTAGCTCTTGAATTAAATCCTTGATTATCCCTTAAGACACGATAATCCTACTGCTCTCTTCTGATAATGAGTAATACAAAAGAAAAGTAGAGCATGATGAATAGGATAAATCGAACATGATGTCTCTTATGATAATCAAGAAATCTCTAACATAATTGTTATCACTAAAAGGTTTTTCCAGATTAAGTTTTTCCTAAGACTAATCTATTATCTATGGAATAATCACAAGAATTCCTAAGATGCATGCCTTCATTTAAAATTCTAAACTATAAAGTTAAGTGGTATATGTGAATACATTATAATGTACAATACAATGACCCATAAAGTTAAGGGCTTACGCATGGAAATAAGTACATTTTTCCAGTACATTACATACTAAGATTTTCACTTGTACAATTTGATGCCTTGTAAATCAACTATAACAGTCAAAAGTACCAAAGTATAATGAGTGTGTTGATAAGCAACATATGTACATAGAAATAAATGTTTGAAACTGGAAAATAAGATGTTAATCACCTTACAACCACTGAAACCTTAAAAGATGATTGTTCTAAGGTCCATAGTTAAAATACAAGTACAGAATTTCAACTCTAAGTTTCTTCAAGGGAGAATCTCATTGCATAATTATGCCATTAGACTAGGCGTAAGCAACGAGATTATCCATTATTCAAAAGAACAGTTGGATAAATTAATTAGATAGTCACTTATTAATGATATTTAAATCTGCTAATTTTAATATTCCTATTAACACATGATTAGTTGACTCTAGTTCTATACGTTTCCTTACGAGAATCAAACAAATAACTAACAATGAGAGTTAGTGACAAAATTAAAATGTTAAGGATATAAGAACCATAATAAGCGGTCTTCTAACAAAGCTTTTCGATACCTTACATAATCTGAAGATTAATCAGAATATAGTATCATAATTAAGCTATGTTATGAAGGTTGTGAGGTTTGCATAACTAACATGAAGTCACACTTACCTTAAACTCTCATATTATTTATTCTCAATATCTGGATAGAAACATCACTAAGATGAAATTAGATGATATCTTACACTTTCACAACTTTTGTTATCATGCAAATGAAAATTTGACAAAAGAAAAATGAGATCTATAAATTTCATCCATTATAACCAAAATTCATGAGAAATCATGACATGGTTAATGAGGATGATTATTCAACTACTCACATTCTAAGTGATTTTAAATCATGATGTTAAAGCCCTAAAATATGACTTGGCTTAAGGAATAAGTATGGGTCCATCATAAATCATTCATTGACACTCGTGGAACTTATTCCAAATGGAATATTCAGTCATAATTCATTTATCATTTAAAAGACTATCAACATGTATCTAAATTTTGTCGCATATGACCCACGGCCTTAGAAGAAATCTATTCATATATGTACTTAATAAGATTTCTATTAAATATGTCCCTGAGTTTTCTTATGACATCTGGACACTAAAGAAATCAAATAAAGTCTAACGTATATGTGATAGGTTCCCACGTCACGTAGCTCATTGAAACTTCTCTTGTAGCATTCTAGAGATATTAAAGATGAGTGGGAGCATTAAGTGTCTTAATAATAACTTGCAATAGTTGCAAGAGGTGGGGGGGGGACTTCAATTTACACCTCTTGTAGAAGACACCGCTCCATTACGACACTGCTCCATCAAAACTTGCCTCCTTAAAATCTAATGCTACTCTTACAAAAGTTTCATTGTTGCTTAATTGTGGGCACACTTAGATTTCTTACCTAAACTAACATAATCCTCAACAAGAGAAATTACAACGACTAACGTCATTAATTTGTGTTTCTCTATTAGAATTTGTTGGTCGTTAAATATTGACCCTAAGCATGCTGAGTTCCTAAAGATTTCTAAGGTCAGTGGGAGCAGTCAAAGTCCTTATCATGACTTGCAAAGAATACAAGAGGCGGGGGGAAGAGTGTCATTAAATTGCACTCTGAATTTAACTCCGATTACACCTCTTGTACCCCATACTGCACCAACTCTTACAAACTTAGAATCTTGAGAATGATAGCAACCTAACCAAGAGCTAATCCATTGTAGGTCCCGTAATCTGAGGATCGATAACGAACCAAATCACTTGTTTATAGCAAACACGGTTACGTGTGCGGAATCCACGTAACTATGCCAAATCAAACATGTAAAACAATAACGACATGGTATAATCAATGATACACACTCGATTGATTAAACGGGATGAGAACCGATTACAAACTGATACAAACACAGTTTAACAGAATTTTGACAGAGTTTCTTTAAGTGTAAGCTCTCATCTGATTTCTAAGTGAAACCAGATGTGTTTATATAGTCCCTGGGCCCAACAGTCGACGAAACACAAGGTGTCTCGGCGAAACAGAATATGGGCCACACATTGGGCTTGAAGCAGCCCAACAGACGACGAATCAAGTGTGATTCGTCATGACTGTCGGCGAAACAGAAATAATGGACATTGGTCTGTTTCGTCATAATGTGTTCGACGAAACAGACCTGTTTCGTCGAGGTCTGCAACTGTTGTGGTTGTTTCTGCAAACAGACAGCAACATATAAACAACTTATAATGACCATTCTACCCTTTGTATGCAACATGCATTGTTCGAATAGCATTACATATTAAACGGAGACAAACAAGTCAGACACAAGTGGATAGGAGGATATCCGACTTGGTCGACATCAAATACATACTCGATAATTAATAAAAGACCGTACAAAATACATCGTTAAACAAGACTAGTTACAGACACTAAAAATGCATCAACAAACTCCCCCTTGTCTGTTACTCGTCTTCGGTCTTCTAATCTTCCATCTCAGTGTTGTTCGGACCACGAACTGCCCGAATGTATTCCCCGGTAGTAGCAAAAACACGCTACGCGCTGAAACTTCAAAGCTTGACGTGCGTCCTGATCTTCATAGAAAATATCATGACGATATAATCTGCTGATGTCAGCCTCGGACATGTTGACGATCCACATCGGATCCAACATCCGGTAATTTGCACGACCATCTCTAAACACAATCACGGCTTCATGCGTGTCCGAGTCGTAGCACCATAATGCCATGTCTTCAAGAAAATCCTGCTGCATAGGCATCAATGGGATTTTATCTACGACCCTCAGAGGCTGGTACACAAGCTTGTATCTGCAAGTTTTGGTGTCAGGATCAAGAGTAAACTTAATCGGTTGATAGAGAGAGAAATTGATGATGCTGAGATAGATAAAATGTCGACTGAGACTGATACAACTAATGTTGAAGATATTGATGAGATTGTGTTTGAAGGCGAAGCAACAAAATCAACGTATGTTCGAAATGATGGTACTGAATTCGCTTCGTTTGATGAAGATTGGATGAAGGAGAATATTGATGACATAGACGAGCACTTAAGGAATCGTAATGCGTCTGAAAAGGCCACAGATGCATTCTCTGAATGGCGAAAACAATTTCTAACTAAAGTCTCCAAGCCTGTGCCTGAAAAAGCTCAAGTTGACTACTTGCAATTTGAAAAGGCAAAGCCAAGTGGAAGAATTCTATGCTGGATGTTTGTTAGAGATATTCACTGTGTTGCAATCAAACGTGAATACGGAATCCTGTATTTCAACTCACTGCTGAGCATTCTTTCTTTGCCATTTTATGATGTTGCTGCATTGACGAGACTTAAGCTTATCAATCGTTCAAACTACGATGGCGCTACTTTATTTGAGCGACGGTGTCTCGGCGAAACAGAATATGGGCCACACATTGGGCTTGAAGCAGCCCAACAGACGACGAATCAAGTGTGATTCGTCATGACTGTCGGCGAAACAGACATAATGGACATTGGTCTGTTTCGTCATAATGTGTTCGACGAAACAGACCTGTTTCGTCGAGGTCTGCAACTGTTGTGGTTGTTTCTGCAAACAGACAGCAACAACAGCAACATATAAACAACTTATAATGACCATTCTACCCTTTGTATGCAACATGCATTGTTCGAATAGCATTACATATTAAACGGAGACAAACAAGTCAGACACAAGTGGATAGGAGGATATCCGACTTGGTCGACATCAAATACATACTCGATAATTAATAAAAGACCGTACAAAATACATCGTTAAACAAGACTAGTTACAGACACTAAAAATGCATCAACAAACTCCCCCTTGTCTGTTACTCGTCTTCGGTCTTCTAATCTTCCATCTCAGTGTTGTTCGGACCACGAACTGCCCGAATGTATTCCCCGGTAGTAGCAAAAACACGCTACGCGCTGAAACTTCAAAGCTTGACGTGCGTCCTGATCTTCATAGAAAATATCATGACGATATAATCTGCTGATGTCAGCCTCGGACATGTTGACGATCCACATCGGATCCAACATCCGGTAATTTGCACGACCATCTCTAAACACAATCACGGCTTCATGCGTGTCCGAGTCGTAGCACCATAATGCCATGTCTTCAAGAAAATCCTGCTGCATAGGCATCAATGGGATTTTATCTACGACCCTCGGAGGCTGGTACACAAGCTTGTATCTGCAAGTGTTGGTGTCAGGATCAAGAGTAAACTTAATCGGTTGATAGATGGGAAATTGTGGCTTGTATGATTCATCCTCCCAGCCCGACTTCTTGTTTACTTTAATCAGTCGCTCAAATAAAGTAGCGCCATCGTAGTTTGAACGATTGATAAGCTTAAGTCTCGTCAATGCAACAACATCATAAAATGGCAAAGAAAGAATGCTCAGCAGTGAGTTGAAATACAGGATTCCGTATTCACGTTTGATTGCAACACAGTGAATATCTCTAACAAACATCCAGCATAGAATTCTTCCACTTGGCTTTGCCTTTTCAAATTGCAAGTAGTCAACTTGAGCTTTTTCAGGCACAGGCTTGGAGACCTTAGTTAGAAATTGTTTTCGCCATTCAGAGAATGCATCTGTGGCCTTTTCAGACGCATTACGATTCCTTAAGTGCTCGTCTATGTCATCAATATTCTCCTTCATCCAATCTTCATCAAACGAAGCGAATTCAGTACCATCATTTCGAACATACGTTGATTTTGTTGCTTCGCCTTCAAACACAATCTCATCAATATCTTCAACATTAGTTGTATCAGTCTCAGTCGACATTTTATCTATCTCAGCATCATCAATTTCTCTCATAGACTGTAGAACAATCAATTGTTCCTGAGAAAGATCTTCTATTAACTCTCCTTCTTCAAGCAACTCTCCCGTAAATGGATGAATAGCTTGTAAAGCAATATCAGCACTGCTTACGACAGAAGAAGTACCTGCGATCTGTTGAACTTTTCCAGTAGAAGTTCCCTGAGATGATTCAACCACTGGCGGTTGAACTTCAACTATTTCTGAAGATGTAACTGCTGGCTGCTTCTGTGATGTACCTGAAGTGTCAGGATTCCCTTGGTCCTCAGTATCATCATCCTTTTTCTTCAGTACTTCTTGTTGTTTACAATGATAATCCCACAGAACAGCCATCATTCTCTCTTTCTCTTCATCAACAGCCTTCAAACGAGCATTTTCGGCTTTAAGCAACTCAATCTCAGCTTGTTGTCTCTCAATCATCGTTTGCTGTTGACCAACGGTTGACTTCAAGTTGTTAATTTCCCCCGATTGTTTAAGCTGATCATGCTTTGTGAGATTAATGAAATGAGATTGCCTCTGAACACGATCAGCAGCTGCTTCAAGTGTAGAGAATAGGTATCTGATCTTTTCGTCTTCAGAAAATCCAAAAAATACCCTATGACGTTCAGAACTGATCTCCGAAGTGGTTGCTCTGATTGCAGAAGCCATAGATCTTTGAGGAACTGCCTGAGGGGTAACATCTGGAATTTCAGCAGCTGAAGTAACTACAGGAGTTTCTGCAGTTGATGTAACTACAGGAGTTTCTTGCACAGGCTCCTGAGGTACAGATGAAGACTCTTGAGGCACAGATTTCCGAGTATAAGTACTCAAATATCTCCTAGATTTCTTCTTTTGAATTTCAACAGCTTTCTCAGCTCTCCTTTTTGTTCTTCTTTCACCTTCAGGATCCTCTGGAACGTATGCTGGATCATCTTCAGTTCTAATCTTTCTATATCTTCTCACTCCACGTATATCAATATACATTTCGTATCCAGGCTCGACTATATGATCACTAGAGCTAGAATCAGATTCATCATCGCCACTTGCTGAAGAACTACTAGCTGATGTACCACCAGCTGCACCCTTGCTCGATGTACCAACAGCACCAGTATCACCACCATTATCACTTTCACCACTACTGTCATCACTATCACTCCCAGACTCATCTGAAACAACCGGATCAGGACCAAATTTCTCGATCCTTAGCCTTTCCAACTCAGGCTCTTCGTTGTCAGATTGGCTGTCATCATGACGCCATTTATCATTTGCTGGAGCAACATAATCAGGATTTGCTAGCGCGCCAATCAGCTTCCTTGGAGGAACGCTTTCTTTGTATTGTTTGGCAGCAAGATTCTTGATTAACCTTAAGGAGTTGAAATTCATAGCTTCGATCTTCATAATATCATTGTCAGCCTTTGGAAGGTCCGGATGTTGAACATTCATAACCATTTGAAGAAAACGCGGGTACATCCAAAACTTGTTCCCGGTTGTTCTACTTCCTGTCCTTGTCATATTTTCTTTCATGTTGCTGAAAATATACTTTGAGATGCTAAACGGTTTGTTTAACACCAAAGCAACCATGAAACCAACGAGATCATCTCCAGCCATATCATATCCAGACCGTCTATTGCTGAGACACTGAATAAGAATATGCAATAAAAACTTGTAGCGTAATGGAAGATCACCTTTGTTGATTTGTTTGACGAAAATGTCTCCTTTACACTTCATGCGTAGTAAACAGCCTCGCGTACACATAATCGGAACAGAATATGGAGCGTCCGGACTATCTTGTAATTGAAGAACTTCATTCAGTATATCCGGAGATACGATAACATCCAGATCATTCACACGACCCCTGATAACTTCCTTTCCATCCAGTTGTACAACGCTTGCAGAATTCCAGAAAGCCTTGATAAGTGATTTGTAAACGGGCGTCGAGAATGAAATAGCATAATTAATACGTGACTCCCTGATCCACTTCGTGATATCTTTAAATTCTGTGAGCTTGTCATCAGGATCCAGATATGCAACTTGATTATGACGCTTCTCTGACATAATCTCCTCTTCAGTTTTGTTTTCCTTCTTTATCGCCTTCTTGCGTTTTCCTTCTTTCGGTGCCTTTGGTGCCATCTGTACATGAAAATGCCCACAATGAGCCATATTTGATATAACATGTGTATTATACATGTATATATACAGGTTACAGCATCAAATGATCATCAAACATAAAATTTCAATCATTCTGTGAACAAACAGCAGAAACAGAAAACTGCTAAGGCATGGACGACGAAACAGAAACACTTCGACGAAACAGAAGATGTGCGACGAAACAGATCTGATTCGTCGTTGGTTTGATTTGCCATGTCTGTTTCGCCGTTTTTGATTCGTCGTCTGTTTCGCCATGTTTGATTCGCCATGTCTGTTTCGCCGGAATTAGGGTTTATGTGATTCGTCGATTTGAGGGGTTTTTCTGTTTCGCCGTTTTGGGTTTAAACAAGGATCAGTTTTAACAAACAAAACCATTCAATCTTATTTTTTTATACCCAAACCAACTGATAACACCCATAAATGATTTCCGATCAAAAACCCTTTTGAAAACAGTCGAAAACTTCAACAATCAAAAACCCCTGTTTTGTTCTATGAAACCCAAACCTAAAAACAAACATCAATCAATGTAAAATAACCTAAAATTAACAGTTCTTGATACAAATCATAACAAGCACAAGTTCAGATTAATAAAACAGCAAGTAAGATCAGTTTCCGAGGGTTTCGAACAAAAACACTCGGTTCAAAATGTTCGGAATGTGAATCGGAACGTTTTACTACCTTTGATTTTTGTAAGATTTTGATGAAAATCGGATGATTTTGAGTGATTGAGAGGGTGACCGTAGGTATGGGGGTTTGAGTGTTTGAAGAAGATGAATAGTTTGATGTTTTGAAAAAGTGAACAACTGGGACCCTTATATCACCGCCTTATCTCGACGAATCAGACAAAATGACGAAACAGAAATTTGGGCCCGGCGAAACAGAGACTTGGGCTTGGACTTGGGCCAAACAAATAAGCCCACGACGAAACTGATTTGGGCTTATTGTGTTCCGTCGATGTTTTGACGAAACAGATTTGATTCGCCGATGATGGTCTGATTCGTCGACCATTGGTCTGATTCGTCGACCATTCTTTTGTTTCGCCAACATGTTTTTTTTAAAAACACAGAGACATGTAAGATTTTGCAGTCAGAACAGATTATGATTAAAATGAACACATTTCCATTCTGTTTGAGTTTTCAAATGCAGGAACGTTTTTATGAAGAAGGTTTCAGGCTTCCGGTAGAAAACACCAAGCAACAACTTCGGCTTAATAAAAAACGAACTTTACACAAATATACTAAAAACAAATTTAAAGCACGGTAAACAAAACGAAAATGCGGAAAACTGTGAAAAACACTAAACAACTGTACAAGTGCAATCTTTTTGCGAATTTCAAGGACAAGGAATCATACCAGCTTACGGTCTTAGTCAACATGATTTTGATTTCTGTTTAAAGCTCTGGATAAGTATACTACCTCGATTATCGATATTGTTTTCCACATAAGCTCAAACTGATCAGACGTAATCATAATTAAGAGATACGATTAACGGTAAGGATTATACTTACAGGTCGATGTAAATCCACTCACGACACATTCCCGAATCAAGGTATGCACGAGAATTCATCTTACCGGTGAGTATACCGATTATCATCTGTTTGACCGTATAAAAATGTGAGAAACTCACTTATTTTGATTGAAAACAAGCCCTATGTGATAGAATCACTTATTGATGAGGAACTTGATTTTCAGATGCATGAGGGCACAGGAGCAAGTCCGTGAACAGGTCAGTACTTTCGTACAGCAGAGAGACGAACTTGACTCCCGCAAAGAATCTGTGATAAATTATCACTTATTTTGTTTGGACATGTGATTGTTGATCACTTATTGAGGTCGAATGCAATATGTACACGTATGTATAGTATCATGGAAGATCTTAGACTTCGTCTCCGTTATTTTTACGGTTTGATACAACCATGATACCCAGATGATAAGCAGCATAAAGACCGAATATCTCAGATCTCGGCAATCAATCAAACGAAATTTCGGTACTAAGACCATATGCCAATGAATGGTTCCCACCTGACTTGAAGTCTGTTAGGTTTGTATCATCCTGCACATTTTAGTCTGATTGTGAGCCTACCGATACATCGTTAGTAGAGATACTTATCATTTTTCTTTTTGTTTTTCATTTTGAGCACGTTGACCGACCACACCAGTGAAATTCATCATTTTCCTTTATCCAAGAAACTCATTTTTGGTTTTTCTATTGTTTTTAAATTTTTGAATTTTTCAAACGTAAAGACATAAAAAGTAAAGACATCTTTTTGGATTTTGAAGTTTTGCAATGTTTTTGTATTTTCTTGAAATTTCTCCCCCTAAAATGCTCAAAGTTTACGAAAACTAAAATCTTTTTGAATTTTCAGAGTTTATAAAGAAAATATTTACAAAAACGATCAGCCAAAGAAGTTTACTCGGGTATCACCTTAATGCCATTGACCAAAAGTAGATAATCAAAACGTGATTTATCAAATGCTTTTGTAAACAGGTCGGCACGTTGGTGATCGGTGGGGACATGAACGACATCGATTAATCTCTTGTCAAAACAATCACGTATAAAGTGATATTTAATGTCGATGTGTTTAGTCTTAGAATGTTGCACAGGATTTCTAGTGATCTGTAAGGCAGCATTATTATCAACAAAAATATGGGTAGATAGGAATTCTAAACCGTAGTCGCGCATTTGTTGTTGTATCCAAAGAACTTGGGAGCAACAACTCGAGGCGGCAATGTATTCTGCTTCACATGTTGATGTAGCAACACACGTTTGCTTCTTGCACTGCCACGTGACCAGGCGATTTCCTAGGAACTGACATCCTACTGTTGTCGATTTGCCATCGATTTTGCAACCACCAAAATCAGAATCACTGTATGCAATTAATTCAAAGCTATCATCCCTAGGGTACCAAAGACCAAGGTCCGGGCATCCCTTCAAATAGCGAAAAATCCTTTTGATAGCTGACTGATGAGAGGCCTTCGGGTTTGCTTGATATCTTGCAAGCAGGCATGTTGGATACATTATGTCAGGCCTCGAAGCGGTGAGATACATGAGAGAGCCGATCATGGCACGATAGTATGAGGAGTTGATGCTTTCACCCTTCAAATCCGGAGTAATCCCGTGATTCTGCGGAAGAGGGGTACCAATGGGCGTTGCATCTGACATTTGGAATCGGCTCAAAATGTCACCAACATATTTAGTCTGATGGATGAATATCCCAGACTCTGTTTGTTGAACTTGTAGACCCAAGAAGAAAGTCATCTCCCCCATTGCGCTCATTTCGAATTTTTCTTGCATAACACGTTCGAATTGCCTGCACAAAGAATCATTAGTGGAACCAAATATTATATCATCAACATATACCTGCACCAGCAGAAGATCTCCATCTAGTTCCTTGATAAAGAGTGTGCAATCAATAAGACCTCGTCGAAATCCATTCTCCAGAAGATAGTTGGATAACGTTGCGTACCAAGCCCTAGGTGCTTGATGTAAACCATAAAGAGCTTTGTTGAGCAACCAAACCCGATCGGGGTGAATAGGATCTTCAAAACCTGGAGGTTGTTCGACGTGCACCTCTTCTTGAACTATACCATGAAGAAAAGCACTTTTGACGTCCATCTGGTAGACTTTGAATCCTTTGAAAGAAGCATAAGCTAGAAAGATCCGAATAGCTTCCAGACGTGCAACGGGTGCATAAACTTCATTGTAGTCAATGCCTTCTATCTGGCGAAAACCCTGAACAACCAGTCTCGCCTTGTTGCGAATAACAATTCCACGGTCGTCCTTCTTGCATTTGTAAACCCATCGTGTGCCAATTTTCTTGTAATTATCCGGCTTTTCAACAAGCTTCCAAACACCAAGCTTTTGAAATTGTTGCAGTTCATCCTGCATGGCTTCAACCCAAGAATTATCTTTTAAAGCTTCCTTCCAAGACTTTGGTTCTTCTTGTGACACGTAGCACGCAAAGGACCAATCGTTTTGAAGACCAGATTCTCTAATGGCTGAATATAAACTAGTACTCCGGTTATTTCTTAGCTGATTACGCGTCTGCACACCGCTGTGAACATCTCCTATAATGTTCTGCTGTGGATGGGTATTGTGAATCCTCAATTCAGGATTTTCAGGAACACTAGTATTAATACCCAAATTGTTAAGATTAAGATCAGCAACCAACTCAGCACCGGGAATATGAGTGGAAGTGGATGCATTTCCTTCAGCAGTATCATCATTCTGCACTTGAGGGGTTTCTAAAGAAGTGCCATGAACAGGAACAACCGGGGCAGAAGTGCCTTCAGTCGCATCAAGATGTTCATCATCTTCCGATGATTCACTAGCATCTTCAAATACCTCATTTTGAACAGTATTGTTAACTGAATTAGAACCTTGTGGGTTAACAATAATTGGTCTTACCAAAGACGAGCCAGCAGCGTTGTCACTATCAAATAACATTTGAACAGCTGCAGATTCTTCATCAAAGGTAGGCAGATTAAAGGAGTCAAATATCCCATCGTAATCGAACATCCAAGGATCACCCGGAGATCTAACAGGATTTGTGTACCTTTGAACCCTTACTTCATTCCAAAGCTCAATCTTTTTGGTGGTCAGATTCCATACACGAAAATTTGGAGTTGCATATCCAAGGAAGAAACCTTCGATAGCTTTTGCGCCAAACTTTCCATCTGGGTCAATCATGGTACATGGACCGCCAAAGGGTTCAAGGAAAGAAAGATCCGGTTTCCTTTTCTGTAGAAGTTCGAAACAAGTTTTGCCATGCCTCTTAACTGTAAGAACTCTATTCAATGTGTAGCATGCAGTCGACACAGCTTCTGCCCAGAATTGAACAGGAAGCTCCGACTCTACTAACATAGTTCTTGCAGTCTCAATAATCGTGCGATTCTTCCTCTCAGCGACACCGTTTTGTTGTGGAGTATAGCGAGAACTGTATTCATGAAGAATGCCTTTAGAAGTACAGAACTCGTTCATCACACGGTTCTTGAATTCAGTTCCATTGTCGCTTCGGATCCTTTTCACTTTCAAAGTGTATAAATTCTCCAACATTGTGAGAAGATCCTTGAGGATTCCAGGAGTATCACTCTTGTGTGCCATGAAAGCTACCCAAGAAAATCTAGAATAATCATCAGTAACAACCAGACAATAAGCATCTCCGAATGTTGTCTTGTGCTTCATAGGTCCATATGAAGACGTTCGAGAGGCATGCTAACAGAGTTGATTTTCTTCAGAGGGTGAGACTTCTTTGTTTGTTTCCCTTTCTGGCATGAAACACAGATATCTTGTAGATGAAAACTTCTCACAGGCACACCATTCACTAGGTTATTTTTCACCAAATGGTTCATTTTCCTCAAGTGAATGTGCCCCATTCTTCTGTGCCAAGAAATAGACTCCTTCTCTGTGGCCTTTGAGACAAAACATGTTACTTGCGCAGATGACGTAATAGCTTGGCTCATGTCAAGAATATAAAGATCATTAATTCTTGGAGCCGATAATAGAATCCATTCATCAGGAATCTTGAATCCAGGTTTAAGCACATAACAACCGGCATCATCAAAATGCACGGTGAACTTTTTATCGCAGATTTGCGACACACTGAGAAGATTATGATCAAGTTGACGAACATAATTAATCTTTTCAAAACATACCACACCATTGGAGATCATTCCTTCTCCGGTGATATATCCGCCTTTGTCTCCTGCGAACGCGACATAGCCTCCTCTAATATTTCTCACATCATATAGAAGCCGTAAGTCGCCCGTCATGTGCCTGGATGCCCCACTATCAACAATCCAATGACTACTGATAGTTCCTCCTGGAACACCCTGCACATTTCATCCAATGATTAGTTAAGGATGGGGACCCAAGCCATAGTGGTCTTGGGTCGTCCCTGAGCATCACGAATAGTGATCTCGATCTGTTGATGATTTTCCAAACTAACAACTCCCCCTGAACCTTCACCCTTCCTAGGTTTCCAAGTTTGTTTTTGTTTACCAGATTGAGTTTTAATTACACTTTCTGGTTTTAACGGTTGTTGTGAACTTGGTTTCCTTTTAACATTTTCCGGTTTTAAAGCCTTTTCGATCACCTTCACATTCTTATGTCGTTGTTTTGTTTCCTGTTCTTTAATAGTGCGTTTATCATGTTTTGGAGAAACAGGACGACTTTGTGAGTGACCTTGTTCAGAAGGGGCTCTTTCTTCAAAATTTATCTCTTGGAGTGTTTACACAATTTTTGATGATGTGCCCAAACTCTCCACATTTAAAACACGTTCTCCTCTCAACAAACTTAGGAGAACCAGATCGACGCTCATATGTCAAACCTGTAGAACCTGAGGTACTTGCCTTTTCATCACACCCGTTTGAATGTTGAGTGTAATTATTTTGACTGTTACGCTTTAAAATCTTGACTTTTTGTACAAAATCAGTGTTTGATTTGTTAGCAAAAATCTCAATTTTATCAGTACCCTCAGATGCCACAAATCTGACATCCTTATTTTTCTTTTGATTACGAGCTCCATTTGTTTCAAACTTTGATTTAGAAACATTTGGTCTTTGAGCTCGTTGAAATGGTTGTTTACCCTTAGAAGCAAAAGGTTGTTGCTTTGTTGGGAAGTTTTAATTTCCAAATTTCTTTTTGATTTCAGCTTTAGGAATTGGATCACATTGAGTCACAATAACTCCCGGGATCGTCTTTCCCAAAAACTTACTTGTGTTATTTTCAAAAACGTTATCAATCAATGATGGATTGACATTTTTAATTGGAAAATCATTATCTGAGTAGATTTTAGAATCACCAACCAAAGTATACATTAAGGTTTAGGATCGATAACGAACCAAATCACTTGTTTATAGCAAACACGGTTACGTGTGCGGAATCCACGTAACTATGCCAAATCAAACATGTAAAACAATAACGACATGGTATAATCAATGATACACACTCGATTGATTAAACGGGATGAGAACCGATTACAAACTGATACAAACACAGTTTAACAGAATTTTGACAGAGTTTCTTTAAGTGTAAGCTCTCATCTGATTTCTAAGTGAAACCAGATGTGTTTATATAGTCCCTGGGCCCAACAGTCGACGAAACACAAGGTGTCTCGGCGAAACAGAATATGGGCCACACATTGGGCTTGAAGCAGCCTAACAGACGACGAATCAAGTGTGATTCGTCATGACTGTCGGCGAAACAGACATAATGGACATTGGTCTGTTTCGTCATAATGTGTTCGAAGAAACAGACCTGTTTCGTCGAGGTCTGCAACTGTTGTGGTTGTTTCTGCAAACAGACAGCAACAACAGCAACATATAAACAACTTATAATGACCATTCTACCCTTTGTATGCAACATGCATTGTTCGAATAGCATTACATATTAAACGGAGACAAACAAGTCAGACACAAGTGGATAGGAGGATATCCGACTTGGTCGACATCAAATACATACTCGATAATTAATAAAAGACCGTACAAAATACATCGTTAAACAAGACTAGTTACAGACACTAAAAATGCATCAACATCCATAAAAACTGAAACTTCTAATAAACCCAATAATCAACTTAGGAGGTCATCTAGGTTTAAAAGCCTACTAACTTTGACGATTACATAACCTCCCTAACTGAAGTTGAAATGGATTTTGGAAATGTTTACTGATCCTATCTCTTTAAATTAAGCCATTAGCGTCATTCAATCGTCTAAATGAAATAAAACTATTTTCTAGTAAAATTGATTTTATGTGTTCGTGTAACGTTTGGGATTTGATTGAATTACCTAAGAGTGTTCATAACTAAACCAAATCATGATATAAGCGTTAAGACACGAAGAAACATGATTGATTGTCAAAGGTTATACTCAGGAAGATATGAATTATCAAAGAGTCTTTCTTACCTATCTTACAAAAGATTTCTTTAAGGATCATCATTGTTTTAGTAGCTTATAATAGTTTAAAGCTACATTAGATGAACATTAAAATAATTTTCCCTAACAATTGGCTGACACATTTTCATGTTCATAAAACAACCTGAAAGTTCCAAACTGAAGGTTAAAAAGCAGTTTGTCTACAAGTCAATAAAATCCATGTATGCGTTAATGCAAACATCATAATGTGATGAAATTTTAATGTAATTATTTTCATCAACAACCAAGTGGATTAATGTACCTACCTCAAAATGAGTAGGAGCAACTAAAATAAACTTGTCTATATGGATGACATTCTTTTGACAAGTATATGTTACATAAGTCAAAGCATTGTTAACACAAACTTTGATATAATAGATATCAGTGATATCTCTTACGTGATAGATATCATAACATACTGAGATAGATCCAATGGGACATTAGTTCCGTTCCATAAGTTTAACATTAAATGGGTCCTTACATATGTAACATTCAATACTGCTCTCCTTTAGAGGATAAGAGGATAAATAAGGTTATTTCCTTATGCTTCATTAATTAGAAGCCTTATGTAAGTTCAAGTCTATACTCGTTTAGATATTACTCACATTTGCAACACACTAAATATGCCTAGATTAATGTGAAGCATTTAATAGAGTATTACAATATCTTTAAAGAAACGGGAGGCTATAATTTGAAGAAGAAGTGAGAACTAAAACCGGTTGATTACTCTAACTTTGTGATATTCAAAGATGACAAAATATAATTTCGGGTATATTCTTATGTCAGCAGACACAACCTATCTCATGGAGGAGTCATAATGGACTGATATCAACAAGCTAAGTTATAATGACATAATATAGTCACTAAATGTTGTTGGAAATTTATCAGTGGACTCATAAGTTTATTAACTCCATATAATTATTATTTTGAAGACTTAGTGTGATAAAGTCAGCTACCATGACTCCTTGAAAAGTAACAGTTCAAGAGGTGCTGCATTAAATTTCGATACGCAATTAATTATTCGTTTATGAACGAATTGAGGAAACTAAGTTTTGTATCGAAAACATTCATGATATGCTTAAGTATCCTATAACTGAAGGGCTATTACCCATAAGTCTTATTAAGAGAGATCATAGACGGGTTTTAATTGATGGCCATGCGCAACTGCATATCGTACTATGAATGACTAAGTATTAGTTAATTTTCCTCATCAGTTTGATTTGTACGTCTCTAAAAATATGTTAAACTGGTATAATGGCATATAAACAAATAAAATTACAAATCAAACAAAGGGCTTATATGTATTTTGATCATAACGACTAGGTTTTAAATTAAGGCTATAGTATGACTAATGGGGGTCCTGAGTCGCATAATGATTCAACGGTTGTATTTCTCTGCTATAGTTCTTGTTTAAGGCTAAAATGAGTATTAACTCCTGATCAGGCTTATCTAATACTCATAATAAATGATTACTCGGCCAAGTGGGAGAATGTAAGAATAAATAAATAATGTATTTATTTATATATGGCCATTATAATCATTTATATAATAATAGATCAAAATATATAACAACCTATTAAATAATTAGTTGGTAATTGTTGATGGGCCTTATTACCATTATTAACTAATTAGGGTTTCCTCATGGGTGCATATATAAGGAGATAATTAGAGGGTTAAATGGTTAGACTCTAATCACAATAACATCATTATGAAATCGCCCCCTCTCTCCATAACCGAACACCCTATTCGGTTTCTTCATCACCATCATTAGATTGCACCCTAAGGAGGAACCAGATCAAGCTGACAATCATGTCAAACCTTATTGCTGCGTTAACATCTGGATTCTTTGCTGGCTCTGATGCAATCAAATGTATGTATTCATGTTTTACATTATGCCAAAAAACAGAACTGATCAACAAGATTTTAACCTTACCAAAATTGTGTGAATTTGAAACCCATTAAGAGTACTAATGAGTTAAGACAAGTAAGCTATGGTTTTAATTTGTTAAACATTTATAATTTGAGTTTGTATATACAACTAGAATACAATTACGATGTTATCACTCCTTATTGATTGTCCGAGAATGTGTTCATTCGTTGCTGCTTGAAAATTTAAGTTCAACTTGTTCATTTGACCCGACAATGACGCGCTATCATTTTTGTTATATGCCTGTCCAGTTATCAATTATTTGACACGTTTGTTTTATCATACGCCTAAAAACTACCTATCTACAATTGTGTTGTAAATTGACAACATTTTTTGCGCACTATAGTATTCATGCTCTCCATTAACGTAGAATTTTTTTAGATTGGTTTTTTTCCGCCTTTTCTCTTGTCCAAGTCTATCTCGTTTATTGTACAGGAAAGTCATGTATCAACTACATTTGTTATATGGGGTGGGGGCTTGGGTCTAATTAGCAAAGTCATTGGACTTAATGTGTTGCTCCCCGAGGTCAAGTGTTAGCCCTGTCGAAAATAGATTTGATGCAATTTAAGCCGTTAAAAAAACTACACTTATCATATGCGTAATTATTCTTTCACTTCAATAAGTGAATTTTACTAGACCAGGATCAGTTGATTCCAAGTTGGACTGTACATCGAATATATTCTTTTGGTCTATTGGTTATTCTTTTTTACCTGTATAACGTTTTAAATAATTATAGTTGATGTTTTAGCATATAAGAGATAAAACTAGATACAGTTGATTCAAAGTTGAACTATACATCAACTATATTCTTTTTGTCTATTGGTTGTTATTCTTTTTTATTACTTGTATAGCGTTTTAAACATTTAACATCTATAGTTGTTTTTTAGCATATAAGAGAATATTAAATAGCGTTTTATACATTTAACATTTATAGTTGATGTTTTAGCATATAATAAGAGAATATTATAAAATGCAGTTTGAACCAACAAGAAACATTAGTATAACTAGTGGGATTCCCCGTGCTATGTGGCGGTAACTTGGTTGGTATCGGTTATGTTGGTTATGTTAACGACAGTCAAATGGATATCGTCACGTGTTTCATATCGACCGAAAACATTGAAACTGAATACCAGTTCGGTTTGTGAACATACCGGCACTCATCTATAGCATACGATACCAAAAAATACTCTATCTTGAATGCAACTCCTTTGTCAATAGTAATGAACATCTAAATCGTTTAAAGACGTGCGTATATTGAGCTTTTAAAACAATAACAAACATGAGTCCATCAGTTTCAATATTATGTAGTAATAAACCTTAACAATATTGATAATTAACTTAACTTAGTATAAGCATTTTAATATTTTGTATAATTTATCATTAAGCTGATTAATATAACCATAGTTAAAATGCTAACTTGTTTAGAAAAAAAGGTACTGATTAATACAAATTAGTTAAATGCTATGAAAATTAACATACTATACACGATTTAATATATCAATATTTTTGCCACTCAATTCAATTAAATCATTTTATTACAATAAAGCAACAAAGTAAAATACATCCATCAAGCATAAAGGAAAACAAAAACCATTTGGCACCATTCAATCAAATACTTATAACTATATAAATAACTGCCACGTGTGGGTTATGAAAACCTAGAAACACGTACTATTCCTAAGCCCTTTCAAGTTTTGTTATTATATATAACTAGGTTTTAAACCCCGCGCGCTTTGCGGCGCGCAATCGGTCCATGTTCAAAACTCAATAAGAAACCTTCTCGAATGATGAGCTCCCGGAAAAGTCTTCTTAGGTATGAATAATTTGGTTTGTTATCAAACCGCAATGATTGACGATCGTGATTTCTGTTTAGACAAGACTTGCAGTGAACTTCTTTTATAATAAAGATGTCATTCAACTTCCAAAGTTTATACATGCAATTTGATGCAGGAATGTCAAAAAAACTAACAGATAAAGCAAAATAAAGTCTTCTGTTTACACAATCCAGAATAAGCATATTACATATAGCATCCTAAAAGGTGTATATATAGTCTGAAGCTAAAGCTCTTCTTAAGCCACCTTTCGATTCTCTCTTAAGCAATGGAAAATGATCTGAAGGAACTACAACTCCTCCCCATACCATGCACCACACCCTCCTATTCACGTACCTTACCATGGTCATCGGACCTCATGACTTCCAATCAGACTGCATTATCATTATCTTAATTGGACTTGTCACTTCGGATACGATTCCTTAATACTTCAATGCAAATTAGTACAGCGATAACACAATCAGAATCCCTACACTATTAAACAAAATAACATCATGACACAAATATATGGAAACTATGTTAAGTTTTCCGGGCCCCAATCAATGCGATTTAAAGAATTTGCAGGTACTTTTATAAACAGAAGTAATAAATTAATCAAGTAATACCTAACGGTTTTGTTAATAAGTCCTAGTATTTATGTGCTTTTGAACTACTTAATTGTATTAGTGAGTAAAATACTACCAAATCTTTAGTATAACAGGTAAAAGTGAAGGCCTGACACCCAAATCATCAGTAACGCTATCGGCTTAAGGCTTTTAATGTTTATACATTTTACTGGAAAAAAAAACGGTTGCCAATTCAGAAAGTTTTAGCTGTGGAGGGGGGGGGGGGATAGTGCACGGTCCTCCCAACCGCCGGAGTGATCCCACTCCGGGAGCCGCTAGCCGACCAATGGGAAAAGGTGGGTGTCGGTGGCCAACTGGGCTACCCCAGTTTTATCAGTCAAACATCAAAGACAAAAAAGAGACTCGACTGTCTCTGGCATGAATATGTTCCACGATGTACCCACGATCATGTCCTACAAAATTATTGGTAACACTAAGATATAAGAAAGAAAAAGGGAAAAAACTCCCAAAAAGAAAATATTAACAATCATATTGAACAATCCCTTGGTTTTAGCAAGGGCGAGGCGCTATGAGGAGTTTTGGCCCCGAAAGCCGAGGCACAAGACAAGAGCTTCACGTACGCGAAACGTTGCTCTATGTACAACCAAAAGTTGCATCTCTCATCTCTTATATATGTCAACCTTTTTATCAAGTAACCATTCAAAATCTCTTCACCCGTTTGGTTGTTTTTACATATCAGCCTTCTACGGACCCTAAATTCGACGTAATGTGTATGAAGCGCCATCTCAAGGCCCTGAGGCGTCTCCTGACCACTTCACACCTCTGGTGTAAATGATTTTTGTAACACCTCAAAAATTCACGTCCTATAATGTATTGACACGTGTCATAAGCTTGAACGTGTAAAAGAATACTCTAGAGGGACTAAAGTTGACAAACATGGAAAACATGTGAATATAGGGGTTCAAAATGTCAAAAATGGATAAATATATTTTTAAATAACCCTACATGATGTTTATACCTTCAAACGAATAAATCATGGATCATACGAAGCTAAATATGAAAGAAACTGAGAGATTACAAACTACAGGGGCTAAATGTGTCAACATGTTTAAAGTATACCTCTGAGTGACCTTTTAGCAAACCTGAAGATTTGTAACGATTAATTATGCTCACTTGAATGCACGATAAAAATTTCATAAAGTTTCGTTATCGTATGAGAAAGTTATGATCAAATCCGTATGCGAGGGGTTAAAGCGTCAACGTTGAAAATTATGACCTTTCGGGTAAACATGAAGTGATCAAGGACTTAACAAAGTGGGTATAAGTCTTGAAACCCTTATAGGTAAATTTGGTGGGCTCATAATGCAAAATATAAAGGTTGGATGACCTTTCGAAGGGCCAAGAGACAAGATGCAACAACTAGAAAATGTTCAATCTGACATCAGTCCTCAAGCGGGCCGCGTAAGCCCAGGAAGACACTTACGCGGGCCGCGTTCAATGCCCAGATGCAGAAAGTTGGGACAGCTAGTATAACCCTTTGTGATTATACACCTTGGTTCATTAGTTATCCAATTAATATGCATGATTCCGTTAATTGCTTATATGTTGACTATTATGCCCTTTTCACCATAAAACGTGATTTTTGAAAATGTAAAAGAGTAGAAACCGTAGTTACTAAATTATAAACTTGTACCCAAAATTTGACATCAGTTTGAGGTGTAGATTGAGAGTTATGCTCAGTAGCGTAATTAGAAAGCTTTTAGCGATTAAACGGCATAATTAGCATATAGTCTATTTCAACCCACTTTTTGATATCAAACTTTTTACCCACTGATGTAATATATTATTTTGGGATTTTTGAAGATTTTTAATTAATTTTAGGCTGAGCATAACTTAGAGTTATAAGCTTGATTCGGTAATTGTCGGTTTTGCCCTTTTGGGCTATAAAATGAGTTTTACATATCTTTTTGACCCCAAACCTTTTGCTACTGATTTTGTATGATAAATAAATTATTTTAGACCTTCTGGAATAATAAAAATATCAGCTTTCTTTATAGAACCCGGAAATGGCTTCTAATCGCCTCTTTAAGCGTTTTTAACGCATGGTATGTACTAAAACTATTTTAAACATATAAGGGTTGATACCTACTGATATCTTAGGTAAATTATAATGTTTTAACAGTAAGCAAAAGTTGTTAAACTCAGATTTCTGATTTTGACCTTTTAAGCTTATGTGAAATTACCAAAATGCCCCTACGGTGCATAGTTTGGCTATAATTGATAAATTTCACATATATGCAATACCCTACTGTTATAACTTATAAAATTAAGTATTTTTACTGATTACATCAGACCTGTAACTCAGATTATTGTTCAAACTCTTTTATAACCTGGTAAATGACCAAAATAACCCTACGGGGCATAGTTTGTGTTTAAATTCATTTCGGGCATAATAAAAGATATCTTACTGATGTCATAACATATTTGAGGCATATTAACTTACGAAACCTGTATATGGCTCTTATGGTTACCCGTTACGCATTCTTCGCGTTCGGTTCAGTTTATGTAACTAGTTTACATAAATTGGCCGAAACGGGTCAAACCTTATCGTTTTTATCTCAAAATCCGTTAGGATTCTAATATGTTATTATAAACCTTTGTTCCAGAATAGGAGAACCGGTAAAAGCTACCCGCATTTGCTAATTGTGATTTATACTTGCAAAGGTAAATACTTTTAACTTATTTTCCCTTATACGGGCTTGGGGTACGGTATATAAAATACCGCTTGGTTGGGCATTCGACCTTAATCGATTGGTGGTTAAGTATTATCGAGATGACCCGTTTAAAAATGTTTTGTTTGCTTAACGCCTTTGGGGGGTTAATGACCATGTCCCGGATATCCTTGGCATCATTTTACGAAATGGCCACGACCTAAGCGCGGGGTGTAGGCGTACACCCGTCAGTGCCAAAGTAAATAATGTGGTGTGTCTATTGATCTTTAACCCGGCACGAACCAGGATACTGAACGCATAAGGAACATGTAATTCTTTTACAAGTTTATATATTTAAATAATTATCCCAAGTTATAAAAGTTTGTGTCACGTGCATTCAAATCAATTTTTTTAAACTTTTCAAAATGAGTCGGTTGAATGTATTTACCAGTGTAAACTGACGTATATTCCCAAAAAGGTTAAGTGCAGGTACTACGCGAACTATGCTGGCTTTCTCCTAGCGTCCACAATAAGTCTCGCAAGCTTGGATGTCAAAACTGTTGAACAATGTTTCCTATTTATTTTGGATTCACCTGTGGATAAATTTCAACTTTTGTGATACTTGATATTACAATTATATTCGGTTGAAATATATCTTTCTTTTGCTTCCGCTGTGCATCTAAATATTGTGTTGTTTGACTGTAATGTTACCAACTACGTCACGATACTGCCCACCGGGCCCACCGGTATTACGTGTAAATATCGGGGTGTGACAGGTTGGTATCAGAGCCAACGCTGAGTGAATTAAACACTAGCCTTTTTTGTGTTTAATCTCAGTTACACAATTGCACATTCATAAATTTTCGAGTCTAGACAAAGAACATAGGAACAATCCAAATTGTTTAAAATTTTTTAACTTTGTCTTTTATTTTATATATTTTTGTGGTTATCTTTGTTTTTATTGACAGGAAATATGCCACCAAGAATGAGAAGAGGAGGACGAGGAAAGGGGCCGATGAGCGCCCCCAACGATCACGAAGCCGGGCCTTCGCACCGGCGAGCTCCTTCTACAACTGCAAGTGTCAATCCGCAAGGAAACAGGAGGAACCTTTTTGAGCCCGAAAGACGGGCTGTCTCGCACAGCTCAACACCTCCCTACCGTCATTCTTTTGGGCCACAGTCAGAATACGAGCCCGATAACCCACAACCTTCATATATACCTCTTCAGCGATCCCTTTCGCACAATTCCTTTGGTAACCCCACTCCTGTTTTTCAGGGCCGGTTCAACCCGGAAAATTATATTCAAGAACTAGTGGGTTTTAACCCATTGGGACCGGAGGACCACTTCTCTGAAGACAATGCTATGGACATGGACGAGGACATGGATCCCGTCGAACCTGCAAGCGGTACCCCCAACCATCCCATCGAGATCTCTGATGGGTCTTCTTTCCAAGGATCACCTTACGGTGGTCCAGACAGTTTTCAAGCGAGGTTTAACCAACATGAATGGTACTTCACACCTTCTCACCATTCATCACCTCACCAGCAGCAGCAGCAGGATCCTTCGGGGGATTCACGATTCGTGGCAGTCACGCCACCGCCTCCACCGCCACCAGTTCATCAAGCACCTACAGAACCACCAAGGCGTAGGAGAACTGGCGCACGTATGTCTGCGTGAGCAGGGGATTTCCACTTTAGCACCCCTCGACACTCCAGTGGCAGTCACTATCCGCCACTGCAGGAGGACCCACAAATGGGTGGGCCCTCAAACTCAATTCCTGAGGTGAGTTCTGCACCGATTGCACCACAGCCACCACCGATGGGTTTTGATAACCCGATTCCTGCGTACGCCGGTTCAATGGCGTACAATCCGTTTGAGCAGCCGGCTCACACCCATTACAATTATGCTGAAGACCCTTACCAAGTGGCATCAAACTACCTCGCCCTTCACCCTGAAGGACCGTATGGAGCTCCTTGGGGAGTAGGATATCCAACTCATGGATATCAAGTACCGGCTCGACCACCGATCCGGCAACAATCGCAGCCGCCACGGTTTTCCCCGCCAGAATGAGAAGAAATTCTTCAAAGATTGGACCAAGTCGAGCGAGATTTTCACAGAGATCGCAGGGAACGACAAGGTTTCCTCAAGGGTTTAGCAGGCTTGCTAAAAGGGAAGAAGAAAAGGGATCATTAAATCCCTACATGTGTTGTGGTATTATCTATTTCAATCAAGTCCCTGTGTGGACATTTATCTGTGTATTTAGTCCCTGCGTGGACTTGTCTTTTTAGTCCCTGCGTGGACATCTATTCTAGTATTTGGTCCCTGCGTGGACTTGTAATTTCAGTTAAACCCCTGCGTGGGTAATTTGTCTATTAAAAGTCCCGTTTAGGGAAAAATGTACTCTTTTAAATGTTAATGGAATGTTAAGTTTATAAATTTCATTTTTGCCATTATATGCATAAATATATTACATGAAATAAATAAATAAAAATCATTCCTTTTAAAATAATCTGCCTATTATATATTGAATAAGAATCTCAAAGGTATAACCTAGCTTACATGTCATTATAAGACTTGGCCAAGATGGTAAGACCTGTTTAAAAGATTCGGATCCCTGTTAACATCTGAAAACATGTTAACGCTCCTGGCAGACGTGATTCGTTAAAATCACACACGTCATTCTTATATAAGGATTCTTCAAAAGATTCCTAACCCAACTTAATGATCTATAAATCATGGGTTTGAATCATCAATTAAGATGATCATATTTTGACCATACATTGGTAATATAGTATCTACGGGCCATACTCATTTTCATATAAGACAAAAGACAGTAGTAGTCTACGACTCCCTGTCAGAGAAAGGTAATGAACTATGTTCAAACCTTAATGCCTTGATTCTCCGAAATCATGGCTTATGATTTAAAAATGTCCCTGTGACTAGGCCTTTTGTGCTAATAATACTGTTATTGTTTGATAATTAGGATAGGTTATAATAAAATCCTAAATAATTGTGAGTAACAAATTAACCAAATGTGGTCTATGTTTACCATGGTTAATGAATTGCCCTAAAAGACAATTCCATAAAAAAAACTCCCAAATAAATTATTGTCAATATCTTATGTAACAGTTCAAGATACAATGGCGGACTCAGATGAAATCAATAGTCGGCCAAGGGAGAATAATGACACCACCAGGTTCAATGTGTCTGGTGCTGAACTCCAGGCACTAATCGACAATGCCGTCACAAAAGCCTTGGATAGGCAGTATAGTGAAACAAGTGGTACTCGAAGCAGAGCCCAATCAGTACCCTATTCAAAGCCTAAGACTCATTCTGGCCACCCTCCAAGAAGGAAGAACCCAAGAAAGACGATGACGATCGTCACTCTTCAAACCATCAAAGTGATCCATCTCAAAGGGTCGTACTGAATCAAGGACCCCGTGATAAGGGTTGCTCCTACAAATACTTTGTGTCATGCAAACCCAGGGATTTCACTGGGGAAAAAGGTGCTATAGATTGCATGACATGGTTAGATGAGATGGACACGGTGGTTGATATCAGTGGGTGCGCTGATAGAGATGTGGTAAAGTTTGTGTCTCAATCGTTCAAAGGTGAGGCCTTAGCCTGGTGGAGATCGTTGATTCAAGCTACTGGGAAGATTCCACTTTACAATATGACATGGGAGCAATTTGTTACCCTCATTAGGGACAACTACTGTCCCCAGCATGAGGTTGAAAAGATTGAGTCTGATTTCCTATCGTTGGTGATGAAGAATCTGGATTGCCAAGCTTACCTTACGAGCTTTAATACAATGTCAAGGTTGGTTCCTTATCTGGTGACCCCGGAACCCAAAAGAATAGCTCGTTTCATTGGGGGTTTAGCCCCAGAGATAAAGGCAAGTGTAAAAGCCTCTCGGCCAACTACTTTCAGATCTGTAGCTGATATATCTTTGTCCCTCACACTGGACGCGGTCAGACAGAGATCGCTGAGGAACACGGATGCCGAGAAGAGAAAGCGTGAGGATGAAAACTCACGACGTTCGGATAAGAAGCACAGGGGAAACAATGACCACAGGAAGGGGTCAGGATCTAGGAAGGATGGGCATCAATCTGGAGAAAAGCCCAAGTGTAAGATCTGCAAGAAACAGCACTTCGGGAAGTGCAGATATGAATCAAACTCGCAGACCCAGTCGAGAACTTTTGCATGTGGGATATGCAAGTCCAAGGAACACAAGACCTTGGATTGCAAAAAGTTGAAGGACGCAACGTGCTACAGTTGCAACGAAAAAGGGCATATCAAGTCCAACTGCCCAAAACATGCAAAAAGGACGGAGGATGGGAAAAAGACCAATGCGAGGGTCTTCAGGATGGATGCAAAGGAAGCCGTCTAGGACGACAATGTGATTACAGGTACCTTCCTCATAAATGATGTCTATGCAAGAGTACTTTTTGATTCAGGCGCTGATAAATCGTTTGTAGATAATAAGTTTTGCAAATTGCTGAATTTACCTGTTAAAACTTTAAGTGTGAAATATGAGGTAGAGTTAGCAGATGGCACCTTAGAAACCGCCTCAACCATATTAGATGGATGTTTCATATCCATTAAGAACCACTCTTTTCCTTTGTCCCTACTTCCCTTGAAGTTAGCCGGTTTCGACATAGTTTTGGGGATGGACTGGTTATCTCATAACCAGGCCCAGATTGTCTGCAATAAGAAACAAGTGGTGATTAAGACTCCGTCTGGTGAATCACTTACCATTCAGGGAGATACCCAGTATGGACTGCCTGAGCAAGTGACTATGCTCAAGTCCTCTAAGTGTTTAAAGAAGGGTTGTGTCATCTACATGGCACAAGTGACTATTGATGAGCCGAAACCGAAAATGGAAGACATCCCTGTCATTTCTGAATACCCTGAAGTTTTTCCTGAAGAACTACCTGGTTTACCACCAGATAGGCAAGTGGAATTCAGAATAGACATCATCCCTGGAGCAGCACCTGTTGCTAGAGCACCTTATAGGTTGGCACCAACAGAGATGAAGGAATTGAGAACGCAACTAGATGAATTGCTAGCCAAAGGTTTCATTAGACCTAGTTCGTCTCCTTGGGGAGCACCAATCTTATTTGTCAAGAAGAAGGATGGATCGATGCGCCTGTGCATCGATTACCGTGAGCTTAATAAGGTCACTATCAAGAATAGGTACCCATTGCCCAGAATCGACGATCTGTTCGATCAGCTTCAAGGGGCAAGTTACTTCTCTAAGATCGATCTGAGGTCAGGCTATCATCAATTGAAGGTTAAAGATGAAGATGTACACAAGACTGCATTTAGGACTCGTTATGGTTATTACGAGTTCCTAGTGATGCCTTTTGGGCTCACTAATGCACCTGCCGCATTCATGGATCTCATGAATCGCGTCTGCAAGCCCTACTTGGACAAATTTGTCATCGTCTTCATTGACGACATCCTCATCTACTCAAAGAACCAAGCTGATCATGAGAAACATCTTCGATGTATTCTTTCACTACTTCAGCAGGAGAAGCTCTATGCCAAATTCTCTAAATGTGAATTCTGGCTTCGTGAAGTCCAATTTCTTGGACATGTGGTTAGCGAACGCGGAATCCAAGTAGATCCCGCTAAGATTGAAGCTGTTATGAATTGGCAAGAGCCGAAGACGCCCACAGAAATTCGCAGTTTCTTGGGATTGGCAGGATATTATAGGCGTTTCATTGAGAACTTTTCAAGGATTGCTGCACCCCTAACTTCTTTGACTAGGAAGAAAATAAAGTTCGATTAGGGCCCTAAGCAGCAAGAATCCTTTGATATCCTTAAACAAAAGTTGAGCAACGCTCCTGTATTTACATTGCCTGAAGGTACCGAAGAATTCGTGGTTTACTGCGACGCATCACACACTGGCATGGGATGTGTGCTTATGCAGAAAGGCAAAGTTATTGCCTATGCTTCACGTCAGTTAAATGTGCATGAAAAGAATTACCCCACCCATGACTTTGAGTTGGGTGCCGTTGTATTTGCACAGAAGCTATGGAGGCACTATTTATATGGTATCAAGTGTGAGATCTATTCTGATCACAAGAGCCTCCAGCACCTGTTCAACCAAAAGGATTTGAACATGAGGCAACGACGTTGGATGGAAACCTTAACTGATTATGATTGTGAAATAAGATACCATCCTGGCAAAGCGAATGTAGTCGCCGATGCCTTGAGTAGAAAGGAAAGGGTGAAACCCATCCGAATCAATGCCAAGAGCATTGAGATAAAGAATAGTTTGAATGAAAGGTTGTTAGCTGCACAGAAGGAAGCCGTGTTGGAAGCTAACTATCCTAATAAAAGGCTAGGAGTAACTGAAGAGCAATTATCTCAGGGCAAGGACGGAATCCTGAGGTTAAATGGACGAATATGGGTTCCTGTTTATGGAGGACTTCGGGTTGTTATCCTCCATGAAGCCCATAGTTCTAAATATTCCGTTCATCCTGGAGCTGATAAGATGTACCAGGATCTGAAGGCAAATTTTTGGTGGATAGGCTTGAAGAAGTCTATAGCCGCTTATGTAGCAAAATGTTTGACGTGCGCGCAAGTCAAAGCTGAACATCAAAAGCCGTCAGGTTTGCTACAACAACCTGAACTTCCCACATGGAAGTGGGAAATGGTGACGATGGATTTCATCACCAAGTTGCCAAAAACAAGGAAAGGAAATGATACGATATGGGTGATAGTGGATAGGCTGACTAAGTCAGCACATTTCCTACCCATCAAGGAGACCTATAGCTCCGACATGTTAGCCCAATTATACGTAGATAAGATTGTAGCTTTACATGGCGTACCTGTGTCTATTATCTCTGACAGAGATACTAGATACACGTCGCATTTTTGGAAAAGTTTCCAACAATCTTTGGGCACGCGCTTAAATTTTAGTACGGCTTACCATCCTCAGACTGAAGGCCAGAGTGAGCGTACAATCCAAACCTTGGAAGACATGCTTCGTGCATGTGTGATTGACTTAGGTGGTAGTTGGGATAACTGTCACACCCCAACCGATGGCGGAATCATCGGGGCATGGCACTGAGCGAAACAGATTGTCTAGAAGTTTCCACAACAATTATCAAAACTATTCAATTTAAATAATACGTCCCATACCGTATCTCAAACAGTCAAATAATTATTACAGACAAACATCAAGACAAATATTCTGTTCCGATAACTCAGATTTAAATAGACAGCAATTGTTTATCTGCTTCTAGAGACCCCTAATTTTTTATCCACAGACAACTATTTGTTGGGCTCTAAAGCTTTATTCTAGCTTCAAATTCCTACCACATATGCATCCTAAGCACCTGTCACATACGTTAAAATAAAATCAATACATAAAATTTAAAGGTGAGCATACAAGTTTGATAATAGCATATAGAGTTCGGATTCGTTTACGCATAACCAGCACGTACACATAGTGAAGTGAAGCACGTTAGTTATCGACATAGATCCATCGATACCAATGACTGCGGGTTGACTGCCCGAGGCAGTTCGCAATACATGATTACCACTGTAACCCATGCAAGTAAAAGTTCCTTAACAACCCCCGTGTGAACGGGTGCTGAGTCCAAACTATAGTACTATCGTTGCTAAGGCAGGTAGACAGCATTCCATGTGTAATCATAACAAACAAGCATTCATAAGCCACGTATAACATGCATTAACGGTTAGCGTTCAAATAGTTGAGTAGTGTGATAGTTGTAGTTTGAATATTCGTATCGTATGTAACACCCAAAAGTGCTTAAAGCAAAAAGGGATCGAGTATACTCACAGTGATTTATGGATTGAAGGGAGCGCTTAGCGAATACGGTTAGCCTGAATAGATTCGGTAGCATAACGATAAGTGAAACGTAAAACAGGAAACAAGTATTGAGGAGTCGGACAGCTGGTCGATCGGACGACTGACCGTTCGGCTGACAGTCCGTACGGTCTGCTGTTCGGATGGCTGTACGAGTGGATTGTTCCTTCCTTTGAGAAGGATGTGTTTGTGTATGATGGCTTGACCTTTGAAGTTTTCGTTGTAGCATTTTGAAAACATTGAAGTACCTTTGCCTTTCAGGTCGGTCGATCGGCCGGCTGTTCGATCGGCCGGTAGCCCGATCGGTTAGGCATTCAACAGAATTTCAAGGTTTAGCCTTTGAATCGGACAGGTGTTCGATCAGACAGGTGTTCGATCGGACTGGTGTTCGATCGGTTGGCAAGTCAACCACTTAATGAATTGCAAGGTATTGTTCAGTGGATCGGATGGTTGATCGATCGAGCAGCATAACTGCTGTTCGATCGGACAGCGGGGCGTCACCTGATCGGATGGCAGTTCGATCGGGTGGCACTTCTAGTGCATTGAACATGTTGAAAATTGATTAAGTATTGAAACATATTATCTCATGATCCGAAGAGTAATCCGATCGAACAACAGCTCGTTCAACACCATTCTTCAAAACAAGTTGATTGTGTGGGACCATGTGCTAGCCGATCGGCTGGCCAGTCGATCGGCTGACTATCCGATCGGTTGGCTGTCCGTTCGGACAGCAGTCCGATCGGTCAGCATCCTGACCTGATCAGCCTTGCGTCTAACACTTTGGTTGTTCTGTTTGTTTGTCGTTTTATCGAGGTATTTTTGACAGCAAGTAAAACCATAGATGCCTCGTTCTTACTTGGTTTCCCGGGTCGGACAGGAATCACCCAAATTCGGTCGGTGGTCTGTTCGGAACGAAGTTTAACATTTAACCCGGAGTCGGTTAACCTCGTGGATAGAATCCAGATCTTGAGCCGTATAACCACTGAAGTGATTTGTAAACCGGCTCAGGTTCCGTTTCTATTGGTTCGAGTGGAAAGAGTTGAAGAAAGTTGGGAAAATCCATCCTTCAACCTTTTCACCATGTATATGTTCAGATCTATAAAAGATCCTTGTTTGTTTATGTGGAAATCGGCTAGATCCAAGTCATTCTTGGTGGATTGAGGCCAAAACATGAAGTTCTTCAAGAACCCATGATGACATCATCCTAGAACACTTGATTCTTGATGATTTCACGGTTAAAAGTTTAGATTTGAAAGATAGAAAGGTGTAGGAGTGTGTATAGATCAAGAAAGTACAAGATTTAGGACGAAAACTTACCGAAATCGAGAGAAATCTGAGAAAAGGCGAGTTGTGCGTGCTGGTCGAACAGAGGTTTCCAAAAGTGGAAAGAATGACAATGATGTAACACCCGTTCTTATAAATCAAAGTTTAACGTATATTTTGGGAAAATAATTATGTAATTAATGATTACATATACATCGGAAATACGGGTTTATTAAAACTTTTCGCAAGTCATAAGTTATTCTACATCACGTGGTAGAATTCGTTGCTTAAAATTTACAATGTGACAAAGTGCGGAAGCATGTAATTATATCGTGTTCGGTTCTTCGTCGAGCTTGATCGTCTTCCGGCATCCCAAAGTGTACCTACATTTCATAAACATGAAATGCTTTAGTCTAACGGGGTTTAAATCATGTCCAACGAGTCCAGGAAACAATTGATTTTCAAAAGAAAAACAAAAAAACTTGAAAATGATCTCCACCGTAACTTACGGTGGCACCGTAAGTTACGGTGGCCCCTGTGATCATATCCTTCTACCGTACAACAGTAGGTTACCACCGTAACCATATCAGCTCCACCATAAATTACGGTGGCACCGTAATTTACGGTGGACCCTGCATCCAGCTTTTCCAGTTTGCCGTAATTTGACACGAAATCTTTCGTATCTTTCAAACCGCTTATCCGTTTGACCTACCGTTTCTTCCTACATGTTTGAAATTTGATTCTCCATCATATGGAGTTAAAATCCGACATCCGGCTTGATAAAATTTAAGACTTTTAAGTCTTCGACTTATTACTCTTTTACCAAAATTTGACCCGTTTGTGATTTTATCAAACATACAAGTTTGTTTGACCCTTATTTCTCACAAACCTATTAAATTCAATGATGTCTAACATATTAGATTCCAATTATAGAATTATATACCTTCCTTAACCCATTTTCGCCCATATGCTTATTTTGACCCGTTTGAGGTATTTAAGCATATTATAAGCACCAATTGCTTTCATTCATTTCCAAATATATATGCCCACATTTCTTATCAAAGGATCTTCCACCACAACTATAATTGTGGTGGATTCAATGTGGTGATTTATATATACCAAAATTTACCCTTCAAATCGTTATTTTACGGCAAAGACTCGAATAGAGCCATTCGACTACCGTATTACATCCTTCGACTTCTATACTACTCCTAAGTAATTATCTAATTGTAAAACTTGTTTCCAAACAACCTTTAAGGATCGTTTGTTCCATTTTAGCTTATAAGGGCGTTTTAGTCCGTTTAGCCAATCATTTACAATGAAGGACCTTTTGGAAGTATATTTGACCCATAATCCCCCTTTTAACCTATAATTTTGTTTGAAAAGTCATTAAGCTTCCCAAACGCAATGTTCATTATTTAAAACATTCGATTTACTTATCAAGTAACCAAATGTTTATTTTGACTTCTTTTAACACTCATTGAACCGTATATTCTAAATGAGTGTTACCCTTTTTCACATACTTGGCGCGGATCATTATATTGACCCGTTTTTAATACCTTGCTTTTATAACCGCTAATCCATAGCGTTGCTAATACCCATCTAACATTTATTCCTGAAATAATATAACTCGACAATGATCATTAGTCGTTATTGTCAAAAGGTGATATCTTCACCTTTTGACCCATTTGGTCTAAGTGACCGATTATGTTGGCGAGATGATATTTATTACCATCTCAACTATATGACTCGCTAGGGTTTACACCGTGCGGTCATTTCACTTATTAATCGTTTCTTAACGCTTATTAGCCTATCATGGCTTACATCATGCAGTGCTTTTCAAAACCAATAGTTATGGTCAACGCGTGACCAATTTACCGTTTTACCCTTATTGTCTGTTTTGGTTTACCCTATAAGGTAACCATTCAAAAGTTTCATTTTCCATTTGTCATAAAATGATCGAATACCAATTTTAACTCCTTTTAAACCATCAACATGGTTTCTTGTCATGCTCGACTATCTTGTTCCGTGCGTCTACACGCCGGAACATCATACCGCAATTATGTACTTATCTTATTCGTAACTAATACGATAAGAGAATATTCTAAAATACAAGACTAGTGTAAGCTATACTTACCTTGCATCCCGGATACGCTTTTCCTTTATACTTGACTCGTTCGACCCGCTTTCTCCCCAAGCTTCACCTAGCTTGTTAAGCGCCAACTATCATTCATTATTCACAAGGTTGTTAGATTAGTCACTCCAAATCATGACTTTCACACCTTATGATTCTTTGACTATTTTTCTCTTTAAACTCAATAATAAATCATGAGTTTAATCCTTGTGTCAAGACGCACTTCTAATAAATTATGAACTCTTAACAAAATCCCTAATTTGTTCAAGTAGTCATTCATACGAGTTAGTATGGCGTTTATAAACACAAATACTACATTAATTTCATCAAATCCACTAAACCCATTTCATAGCAATTATGATCTTGTGCACAAATTCATGGTTTAATCGAAAACCTTCTATTTGTTATCATGCATGTTGATTCTAAGCATAGTTATATAATCAAAATCATCATAACATCAAAACCCACCTATCTAAGTGTGTTAATTCACCAAATTCATTAATCTATAGCATGTTATGTATGATTTTCACTTAGGGTTTCGTCCCTAAGCAAGTATACATCACTAATCTAGCCATAGCTTCTATAATCCATGCCTAATTCGCGATTAGGATGATTATCAACTTTTTACAACTTCATGAATGTTAGAAATTCGACATACCTTAGGATCCCCTTGACTTGGTGATCACGAATATGTGCTTGAATTTCGATTTGGGTTTGATTTGCCCTTCCAATTTCTTGATTTGTGCTTGTTAGGGTTTTGAGCTCAAGATGTTCTTGGCTCCTGTGAATATATCGACCAGAACACACACTTTAAGTGTGTGTTTTGGTGTTTAACTTTTGTTTTAATAAAACAACTTTCCCACTTGGCAATATTAGTCCCTCATGTTTCCTTTTGATCAAATGGAGCTATAACTCACCATTAGTCACTTAATCACATGCTACTAACTAGGTTAATTATTCCTTGTTACTTTAGCGGGTTCGGGAAGTCATAACCCGTTATGTTTTTAAGTCCCGTTAATTCAGACTTCTTATAAACCTTATTTACGTAAAAACATTTATTCACATTTTATTAAATATTAGGTTTATTTATTTAAATCCTAATATTTACCTGGTTACTTTTACCACTAATGGTATTTTACCCGCTCTTCTGTATTAACGGGGTTTAATTACCAAACCCGTTTTCGGGATGTTACAAGTCTACCCCCCTTAAAGAGGTTTCGTCCTCGAAACCTTTTTCTTACATATCTTATTGAGTTTCAACCCAATGTACATAAACTGAGTAACCTTCTAAGCATTACTCACACATTGACCATTTGTTAGTGTCATCAGACAAATATGGTAGCATCATTTAATTACACAACATATGTGTCCTTTATGCGAATTAACGCAATTCAGGATAACGCCTTCTTGTTATTTCGACTTGTTTGGTTAACTTAGCGAAATCAATCGCCTTATACTTTCGGATTCTTTGTGAACCCATTATTTCCACCCATTTGGATGTTTCTAGTGAGATCTTTCACTTTTACAAACAGACCCTTTCCTTTACGTACTTATTCATTTGGTTCATTCATACAGAGCTCGCTGCCAAAATGAATTTCCTGATTTTATCTTATGTATTTAGCACTATCTGGATGTGCTATTAACGAAATTCTACAAGGCATATTACCACATACCTTTCGGCTTATCTTTTTATCGTGCTTTTACTCGAACTAACTTCTCAACACTTTGCTTGTGTTGTCTTGTGATCGCTCAGTATCGGTGATCAATACTTTTTGTTATTATGACCTCATGGACCATCACTACCGTTTTGTACTCACTTACCTTTATTGTTTGGCTTGACCGAGTAGCCAATTGGCCACTTGGTCATACACTCTTATCAACTATGTTTATTTCACGCTAATCTGAATATAATAGCGTGTTGAACATTTTCTTAATCTGAATATTGACCTTAGCCAGTCTCACTGACTAGACTTATTAGCCCAGTTACTTTATACCCATCTCTCAGGCTACTATGTGATTTTATTCCACATAACTTTCTTGGCCGTGATCGCGTCACGTCATGTTTAATTTATATCAAAATTTCATTTTTGAAAATATCACTTTTCAAATATAACGTCTTGCGCCTATTAGTGTCAAGACTTGAACCTTTCATGCTTAATATTCAATTTCCTATCAGAATTCACATTTGTAAAAACGTTATTTCTTACTAAACCAAAGTTTTAGTTTAGGATCTTCTCTTTATCTTTTGTCAATTATCCGTACCGGGATTTCGACAGTCCATAATTTATTCTTTTACAGTCTTAGTTTTATGCGGGGATTCTCTACTGGTTCCCTCACTTGTCTAAGTAACCCGTAGGTTCCTTCACTTGTCTAAGTAACCCGTAGGTTCCTTCACTTAGCCTCGTAGGCTATTTCTTTAGGCTTTCACCTCTTTAGGGCGTTGCCTTTATGATTCTTTTCCTTTTTATTCATGACCCATGGGTCAGTTTAGTCCCGTAGACCATTGCACTGATCGTATTCCCGTAGGTTACGATGATCCCGCAGTTTCATCTTTTTATTTTTATCTACATTCAAATATATATATGCATATATAGCTTCAAAGCATGTCCTGTTATGTTTGGAATCGTAAAATTTTCGCTTTTGAACTTTAGTTGACCTTGACCGTAGTCTAAGGCTTCATTTGTTTATTTCTGGGAGAAATTTTCTGACTTTATGACTTCTCACGTCATTTATGCGTCGGTTTATCTTATACTCACCATTATCCAGTTTACATACATTCGTATTTGATTATGTCCCATTACCGGGCTCATTATTCTTTTGCTTTTAACGCTACTATTATCCCGCTTGTGCTTACTCATGCCGTCCGGCATGACATTATTTTCGACCCGTTCAACTTTAAAATAGTTGAACGTAATTTATTCACAATCTCTATTTACATTATCTTGTTGTCTTTTAGTTATGACTCAAAACCCGAGTCTTTTAACTTTCCATCCGAGCTTCCGTTTCTCGGTTTACGCATGTGTTTAATTCTTACCCATCAACCGGGTGTTTTACTGAAGTCGTTATTATTGCAACCCTCCCGGTATGCATTAAGACCTTGCTTCATTTTTATATTCCGACTTTGTCCTTAAGTTTGACGTTTTACAAAAACGACCCGTTAAGTGACATATTCGCATTTTCCGGGTTCGAGTGTAAGTACACTCCCTCCCAATGCATATCTTGATCATTCTACATGTTCATATTCTTCGGGTTCGAGTGCAAGTACACTCCCCTCCCAATACATGTCTACTTCATTTTACATGTTTGCATTTTCCGGGTTCGAGTGTAAGTACACCCCTTCCCAATGCATACCTTAATCGTTTTACATTAATCTTTGTCCCTTCACTCGGGCTCATCATCCTAATGTAATACGCTTCCGTCACCCGGCTGTGCGTTTACATTATTATCAATTACTTTGCTCATTCGATTCATTTGGGTACTTTTTAAGTTAGTCCCGTTCGCCCCGCCCTTACTACATCGGATGTAAATGTGTCCGCTATAAGAAACTCATGGTATCATATGCCACTGCTTACTTGGCCAGAGTAAGCGGTTAACACATGACATACACGACTTTTTTTATAGTTTTCACATCACACCCTATGTAAGTAATGCCTCTATTTGTTTTTCTCGGAAACACTATCCCGGATAGGTTTTCCTATTCGGGTTTTCCCAAGTCTCTAATCCACATATGCAACTTTAAATCTCTACGTATTTGTTGCATATTACTATTCACATAAGCATTTAAAATGCGCACCTGATAAATGCTTGCCCTAACGGGCTTTCCTTGCCATTACTTATTTGCGATTGTTACGCAATTTAGGTCCTTGATGAGTACGCTCTTCTTGTCATACCTCGGACCGTTCCATTATCATATCTGCACTTCATTCATCTCTCGTCATCTTCAGACGCGAGTGTCCTTAAATCAAAAAATTAACAAGAGTTAGTAATGTCAACTTCAATAATTGCCCGTATTATAATACAAGGCTTTTTCTACTATACGCATCAACACACGAAATTTCGTCAACTACTTCAATCATTTAATTGGGGTAACGTGTATCAAAAGATAACCCTATGTGGGGTTTACAACACTTTAATACGCTAAACGATTAACATACATACACTTACCGGATTTGCGATCAAGCATCGAACCGAACACTAATCTTTATCAAGAGCATAAGGTTTAAGTCCAAGCACGGTTTTCCCCACCATACTTGAATCTCTTAAACCAGGGCTCTGATACCAACTTGTAACACCCGTTCTTATAAATCAAAGTTTAACGTATATTTTGGGAAAATAATTATGTAATTAATGATTACATATACATCGGAAATACGGGTTTATTAAAACTTTTCGCAAGTCATAAGTTATTCTACATCACGTGGTAGAATTCGTTGCTTAAAATTTACAACGTGACAAAGTGCGGAAGCATGTAATTATATCGTGTTCGGTTCTTCGTCGAGCTTGATCGTCTTCCGGCATCCCAAAGTGTACCTACATTTCATAAACATGAAATGCTTTAGTCTAACGGGGTTTAAATCATGTCCAACGAGTCCGGGAAACAATTGATTTTCAAAAGAAAAACAAAAAAACTTGAAAATGATCTCCACCGTAACTTACGGTGGCACCGTAAGTTACGGTGGCCCCTGTGATCATATCCTTCTACCGTACAACAGTAGGTTACCACCGTAACCATATCAGCTCCACCGTAAATTATGGTGGCACCGTAATTTACGGTGGACCCTGCATCCAGCTTGTCCAGATTCGTGACCGCCTGAAAGCTGTCAAGGATAGGCAGAAAAGTTACGCGAATCTAAAGCGTAAACCTTTTAACTTCGAGGTAGGTGACATGGTGTTGCTTAAAGTATCACCCTGGAAGGGAGTGATGCGATTTGGTAAGAAAGGTAAGTTAAGCCCAAGGTACATAGGACCATTCGAGGTCATCGAACGTGTCGGATCAGTTGCCTAAAAGTTGAACTTACCTGAAGAGCTCCGTGGTATTCATAATGTATTCCACATCTGCAATCTGAAGAAGTGTTTCGCTGATGAGTCACTAGTCATACCACATACAGATGTGCACATAGAAGAGAGCTTGAAGTTTGTCGAAAAACCTGTGTCGATCGAGGATCGATAGGTTAAGAAGCTTCGAAGGAAGCATGTACCTACTGTAAAGGTAAAATGGGATGCCCGTAGAGGTCCTGAGTACACGTGGGAGGTGGAGTCCACAATGAAAGAAAAGTACCCTCATTTGTTTCAGTAAATCTCGAGGTCGAGATTTCTTTTAAGGGGGTGAGGATGTAACACCTCGAAAATTCACGTCCTATAATGTATTGACACGTGTCATAAGCTTGAACGTGTAAAAGAATACTCTGGAGGGACTAAAGTTGACAAACATGGAAAACATGTGAATATAGGGGTTCAAAATGTCAACAATGGATAAATATATTTTTAAATAACCCTACATGATGTTTATACCTTCAAACGAATAAATCATGGATCATACGAAGCTAAATATGAAAGAAAGTGAGAGATTACAAACTACAGGGGCTAAATGTGTCAACATGTTTAAAGTATACCTCTGAGTGACCTTTTAGCAAACCCGAAGATTTGTAACGATTAATTATGCTCACTTGAATGCACGATAAAAATTTCATAAAGTTTCGTTATCGTATGAGAAAGTTATGATCAAATCCGTATGCGAGGGGTTAAAGCGTCAACGTTGAAAATTATGACCTTTCGGGTAAACATGAAGTGATCAAGGACTTAACAAAGTGGGTATAAGTCTTGAAGCCCTTATAGGTAAATTTGGAGGGCTCATAATGCAAAATATAAAGGTTGGATGACCTTTCGAAGGGCCAAGAGACAAGATGCAACAACTAGAAAATGTTCAATCTGACAGCAGTCCTCAAGCGGGCCGCGTAAGGCCGCGTAAGCCCAGGAAGACACTTACGCGGGCCGCGTTCGACGCCCAGATGCAGAAATTTGGGACAACGGCCTGTTTATGCGCAATAACCGACTTAAATCAGATATTTTCACACCATGGGCGACCCTTAATAATTCCTAGGCACTTAGGGACACTTGTGGATGATCAGGGGTCCATGATAGACTTGTTTGTCAACAATCTAATGAGTTTTAATCACTATAAAAGGCCTCTTATGTTGCAACAATTGATCACACCTTCCATCTGCATTCTTGAAGACTTCTGGAGCTCCAAAGCAGACCCAAGACATTCCTAGTCGTGCATAGGACTTTGGTAAGTACCCTTGATCTTCCTTAATTGAGTTTTTACTTAGTTTTAGCTTAAAAGTCAAACCGTCGTAATTACCGTTTCACTTAGCGATTAATCAGTAATGGTCCAGAGATTAGTCGAATTGAAGGTAGTTATAAGTTGGTAATTATGTGGGCATTAAACCCTTAAAAGGGCACCCTCTGATTCCCACTCTAACTAGACCATTTGTCGGGTCAAAGTTGATTAGAAAAAGTGAATGCTAATCTTCGAATTAGCGCATATTTAGCAATGTAGAAGGCATGTAATCTATTTTATCACTCATATAACTTGGTAATAAGTCTAATAACTGGTCTAAGCTTGTTTGATCCGACAATTTTCTGTTTAGGCCCAGTTCGGAACCGAAAGTCGCAAAACTTTGACTTTTGCTTTGACTTCAGTTCTGACCCGGTTTAGCATGTTTTACAAATGCCTTAGAGCTTTAATTGGACTAGGTTACATGCTAGTATAACCCTTTGTGATTATACACCTTGGTTCATTAGTTATCCAATTAATATGCATGATTCCGTTAATTGGTTATATGTTGACTATTATGCCCTTTTCACCATAAAATGTGATTTTTGAAAATGTAAAAGAGTAGAAACCGTAGTTACTGAATTATAAACTTGTACCCAAAATTTGACATCAGTTTAAGGTGTAGATTGAGAGTTATGCTCATTAGCGTAATTAGAAAGCTTTTAGCGATTAAACGGCATAATTAGCATATAGCCTATTTAAACCCACTTTTTGATATCAAAATTTTTACCCACTGATGTAATATATCATTTTGGGATTTTTGAAGATTTTTAATTAATTTTAGGTTGAGCATAACTTAGAGTTATAAGCTTGATTCGGTAATTGTCGGTTTTGCCCTTTTGGGCTATAAAATGAGTTTTACATATCTTTTTGACCCCAAACCTTTTGCTACTGATTTTGTATGATAAATAAATTATTTTAGACCTTCTGGAATAATAAAAATATCAGCTTTCTTTATAGAACCCGGAAATGGCTTCTAATCGCCTCTTTAAGCGTTTTTAACGCATGGTATGTACTAAAACTATTTTAAACATATAAGGGTTGATACCTACTGATATCTTAGGTAAATTATAATGTTTTAACAGTAAGCAAAAGTTGTTAAACTCAGATTTCCGATTTTGACCTTTTAAGCTTATGTGAAATTACCAAAATGCCCCTACGGTGCATAGTTTGGCTATAATTGATAAATTTCACATATATGCAATACCCTACTGTTATAACTTATCAAATTAAGTATTTTTACTGATTACATCAGACCTGTAACTCAGATTATTGTTCAAACTCTTTTATAACCTGGTAAATAACCAAAATGCCCCTACGGGGCATAGTTTGTGTTTAAATTCATTTCAGGCATAATAAAAGATATCTTACTGATGTCACAACATATTTGAGGCATATTAACTTACGAAACCTGTATATGGCTCTTATGGTTACCCGTTACGCATTCTTCGCGTTCGGTTCAGTTTATGTAACTAGTTTACATAAATTGGCCGAAACGGGTCAAACCTTATCGTTTTTATCTCAAAATCCAGAATGTGTTTAGATTACCCATATAAGACAAGTCTTCAAACTTGTCAGGTCTAAATCACATTCTATTTCGGTCTTCGCTTAATCACGCGTTCGAACCGTATCATTCCTTAAAACTAACCGGTCTAAGCTTAAGCTTAACTAAAGACCGTTAGGATTCTAATAGGTTATTATAAACCTTTGTTCCAGAATAGGAGAACCGGTAAAAGCTACCCGCATTTGCTAATTGTGATTTATACTTGCAAAGGTAAATACTTTTAACTTATTTTCCCTTATACGGGCTTGGGGTACGGTATATAAAATACCGCTTGGTTGGGCATTCGACCTTAATCGATTGGTGGTTAAGTATTATCGAGATGACCCGTTTAAAAAATTTTTGTTTGCTTAACTCCTTTGGGGGGTTAATGACCATGTCCCGGATATCCTTGTCATCATTTTACGAAATGGCCACGACCTAAGCGCGGGGTGTAGGCGTACACCCGTCAGTGCCAAAGTAAATAATGTGGTGTGTCTATTGATATTTAACCCGGCACGAACCGGGCTACTGAACGCATAAGGAACATGTAATTCTTTTACAAGTTTATATATTTAAATAATTATCCCAAGTTATAAAAGTTTGTGCCACGTGCATTCAAATCAATTTTTTTAAACTTTTCAAAATGAGTCGGTTGAATGTATTTACCAGTGTAAACTGACGTATTTTCCCAAAAAGGTTAAGTGCAGGTACTACGCGAACTAGGCTGGCTTTCTCCTAGCGTCCACAATAAGTCTCGCAAGCTTGGATGTCAAAACTGTTGAACAATGTTTCCTATTTATTTTGGATCCACCTGTGGATAAATTTCAACTTTTGTGATACTTGATATTACAATTATATTCGGTTGAAATATATCTTTTTTTGCTTCCGCTGTGCATCTAAATATTGTGTTGTTTGACTGTAATGTTACCAACTACGTCACGATACTGCCCACCGGGCCCACCGGTAATACGTGTAAATATCGGGGTGTGACAAGTTTTTTATAACCAAGGACAATCCTTAAAAGAACTTGTTTTTATTATTAATGGTGAAGAATTAACACAATACCTCTTGTGTCAAATTTTAAAAATTTGCTGGAATCATCAGGACCATAACCATATGACCCTAATGCTATCATTAACTTTCTAATTATCTATTGATGATTTGGTATCCAGCATTACCTTAAGTAAAAGATGACGTGCAGTCTTGCGGACCAAGCTCAATAAACCTTTCCTTAATGTATCCCACATCTCGTTGTTTTAATATTAATTATAATCATTTATAATTAAACAAAAAAAAAATTCTATTGAATATTTAAACATTAGAAACCCTCACCATAAAGAAAGCAAAAGATAAGGTAATTAAAACACATAAATTGTATAACGGTTGTTAACTCTAGTTGACAGCTTCAATCAGACGAAAAAATTAGGGTAAATAAAAAGGGGACTATAAAATTGCCTATGAAATTGAAGGAAGCTTACGATCATTAGAGTACAATGAAACTGTGTGCAATGCTCTCCTAATCGTCTCCATTGTGTTTGAATCTGTAGTATAAAAATCGAAGAAATCAATCTTGAATCGATGTCTCCCTCTCATATTCTCTACTCCTCTTTCCTGTACTTCAATTTCAACGAAGGTAGATACAGCGATTTAGGATTCTTTAGTTACTATATGATCCGATCTACAGGAAATAGAGACATGCAGGTGATAAGAGCTTACCGGACTCTCGCCGGAACACCGATTCAAGTCTCTGAGGTTGCGGTTGTTCAAGATCACCTTCAAGTCTCCCATTCTGTCTCTAGATCAACCGATGAGAGTCACCGGCACTCGTCAAAAGTAAACTTTCAATATGAATACATCTGGTTTGCTTAGATGTGTGTTCGAAGGCTCAGATATACTACCTCATTGTGGCTGCAAATCATCGGATTGCCACGCCAAAACAACGAAAATAGAGGATTTTCTTATATCATCACCGCCCATTTAATTTTCTATCTGTTACAATTTGCGCCAAAAAAGTCGACAACTACAGACGCTAACTAAAACATGTTAAATTGTTTATTTCAATATAACCCATAAAAAAACCCCAAAAGTCCCTATAACATAAAGCAACAAAATTGATAGAAACAAACAAACCCAAATCAATCTATTAAGAGTAGCACCGAAAGAAACATCATCAATAGTAAAATTCAAATATAAACACATCTGATTTGGTTAGATGTGTTTCGTAGGCTCAATTACACTACCTCATTGTGGCTGCAAATCATCAAATTGCCAAGCCAAAACAACCAAGATAGTCGATTTTTTACATCATCACGGCCTATTTAATTTTCTTTCTCTGGTACAATGTTCATGTTCCTCATGTTCTCAAAGTACAGCTAGCAACAAAAACCCACATAAAACAAAATCCATACCTGTCACGCGCCCACGCCAAGGCAAAATCAACATCCGATTACAGTCATTATATGAATTTATCACAGCTCAGATACGAAAAGATCATCATCATCCTTTAACCCGCTCAGTGGCGCTATGGTTGCAACCGGAGTTGCCATACCAAGTAGCAAGCCACCATCATCGTCGGGTAGGCAAAAGGCCGAGACCTCGCAAGAATCCCAGTTGTCGTCGCCTAAAACATCAACAAAGATTTTATGTTTAAACTCATCGCCGCCAAGACTGCCGGAATCCGCCGGTGGTGACCCTCTGGTTACTACGCCTCTCTCTTCGTAAAAAAAAGGTAAGATTTAAAGCCAAAGACAGGCGTCTCAAGGGAGATGACCGCCCAAATAGTTCAATCGGAACAACCCAAGACCAAAACCACTGCTCATTTCCATTGCTCTATTAATTGAGTAGTATAGTATATAAAATATTACTGAACATCATTTTATATCTAAACAGTCTCTAGTCTCTGTGTCGTGAACCCTATAATTTTCAATAATTGCGGTAAAAAATTACCCCCAAATTGAAAATTCAATGCCCATGCAAAACAAACCCAAAGATTTCACCTACGAAAAAAGAAAATCCCAACAAACCCGATTTCTACTTTGCAAGATAAAGAAACCCCAAAATTGCAGATTTTGTGATTTTTTCACATGAATACAGATAGAAGAAAGTGAACGTGAACGAACCAGACGGTTGAGTGGCAGCGGTTCTCTAGTAGTGGGTGGTTGGTCGTCGGCAAACAGACAAAGAAGAGACATGTCTTCTGTCCAATAGCCTGGATATGAACCATCCCACCGTACAATCTTTCCGGCAGGTTCCAAGAAACCCACAAAACAGAGACACCGGACGGTGTCCGTCGTGGTGGTGTGACGGTGGTGGCCCTCCGGTCACCGCCCTTGTCTCTCCCTTTTCTTCCTTTCTCTCTCTTCTCTTATGAGGTTGAAAAAAGAGTTGAAAAGTGAAGATACGTGTCTCAAAGGGGGGTGACCGCCCAAATAAGTTAATCAGAAGAAACCACGATTCAAAATTACTGTTCATTCCCTTTACCTATTATCAGTTATTAATTTACTCTTATGTTTAGGCTTGTAAACGAATCGAAAGTTCATGAAATGTTCGTGAACTTGTTCGGCGGAAAGTTCATTTATGTTCGTTTATTTAATAAACGAACAGACACGAACAACATTTTTTGTTCGTTTAATTAAATGAACGAACATGAACACACCTTATGTTCGTTCGTTGTTCGTGAACATTCGTTCATTTATGTTTGTTTATGTTGCTTAAATTTTAGTAAATGCATAAATAGTTATATTTATATAAATATTAGGTTTTCTAACTAATTAGATAAATATAACTAGTAATTGAGTTTTTTAGTAATAAAAAATGAAATTTTAAAAATTTTCTTATAACTGATCACTTAATATTTATATAAAAACTACTTAATTTTAGTAGCTATGAACCCTAATTTAGATGTGTTTTGGATGAACTGTAATATATTAGACTTGTTTGTTTGTGTTCACTAATGTTAAATTATGTTTGTTTATATTTGTTGAATTACATTCATTTTTGTTCGTTTATGTTTGTTCAAACATGTTAATTTATGTTTATTCAAATATGTTCAGTTACTTTTTTTTTGCTTATGTTCGTTTGTGTTCGTGAACTTCTCATTTAGGCTTTAAACGAACGAACATAAACGAACATGAACATGCCTGATTTCTTAATGAACGAACACGAACAAAAAAGTGCGTTCGATTATATGTTCGTGTTCGGTTAAAGTTAAATGAACGAACACGAACATGCATATGTTCGTGTTCGTTCGGTTCGTTTACAGGCGTACTTATGTTTTTTTTGTTGGTTAATTATAGTTTTGGTTTTATATCATTACTTGACACCTCACATGTCAAATAATTTTTCGTCATTTTATTTTATTAAATATGTACCGGTTACAGGTAGGATATTTCAATTTTCATTTATTTAATGATCTACCTCACATTATTAATACTTGTAAATTGCTTTCCACCGCTTTATTTTATAACTCATATTATATTTATCAAACACATTATTATTTTGTTATTTGTTGTTTATTTGTTTTAAAATAAAAGAAACATTTTTTATAACTTTAGGTAAAGTTATCCTACAAAAGTCTTCTAAATCTAGAATGGTAAAAAGACACAATAAATCATAAAATATTACATAAAATGATGCGAAATATAACACAATGTCGAGAAAAAAATACAAAATTAGTCACAAAAAGCCCTATTTGTGTCCGACAAATAAAAAGACATAATAATATAAACAAAAAAATTCTAAAATTTACAAACTAAAAATCGAAAAGCGAAACCTAAAATCTTATATCGTAGAGTTCAACAAGACGTTTCCAATTAGTTCAAATAGAGTCCATTTGATACGTTTCCTGCAACCGCCTATTTTTAGAAAAATATGCGTTTAAACATTTTTTATATAACTTTATTACTACCTATTTTTAGAAGAATATTTGTTTAAACAAATTTCCTATAACTTTATTAGCTAAAGAAATATAATAGAACTTTTCTAATGATTCGCACCAATAAATTAATCAAGCATCATAGAGTGGTTACTTTAATATAAAGTCGTAACACTAAATTATTAAATATTCGAGTCAAATTATATAACCAAATACACTTTAAAAAAAACAGCTTTTGAAGTAAAAAAAATATAAATTATCCTATCTTTTCAAAAATTTAAAAACCGTGGGGTCCGGGATAAAGATGATCCGGTGCTTATATGTCGCGAATGGAACCAACAAGCTTCACCTTCATCCATGCACTCTTGTATTTTTTTTACTCTCTCTCCCACATTCATATCTTTCAAATAATTATGATTCATATTTGATTCTTTCACCATATTTTCAACCAATTTCAACGCAAGATGCTGTGTCGAGGAAGTAAGTCGGTAAAGTGTCGAAAAGCGGGGTCGATTCCGGTGTACCTCAATGTTTATGATCTTACTTCCATGAATGAATATGCTTATTGGCTTGGTCTTGGCATTTATCATTCCGGTGTTCAAGGTTAGATCTCAAAGTTGCAATGGTTAATTTGTAAAGTAACACAACAATAATCGTACCCAGTAAAATCTCATCCATATTTAGTGGCGGATGTAGCAAATGATAAGGGGTAGCCTGCGCTACCCCTCAACTTTTAGTGCAAAATATTTTCTTTTTTTCTTCGATTTATGTATTGGTGTATTGGCTACCCGTGAAAAAAAATGTAGCCCACGCTACCCCTTATTCTTCTAGATCCGTCATACCAACCTCTTGTAGGGTCTGTAGGGTCAAGAGTGAGATGTAGGCAAATCATAACTCTATCCTAGATAGAGGGATTAATTTCATAGAGATTTTCGGCTTCAAAACCATCCCTTAACATGAAAAGTAGATTAAAAACATAAATCGCGTCTCATGAAAAATATGTTTCTAATATAGTTTTCACTCTTATGTCCATATATGTTTTTGGAGTTGAGGTCTTGTTAGAAGTAGTCTCTATATCATCTAGAATTTGGAATGTATAGTCTACTTACATTTTAGTATCTTACGCTCCTCAGACTCCATCAATAACTTTAAGTGAGATTTTACAAAAAAAAAAAAAAAAAAAAAATCAAAAACAACTTTTTTACAATATTACACTTGCAACGATTTAAACCTACACTACTTTTGTGAGTGATAGAATTATTAATCTAGCAATAACAAAAAATGATGAAAAAGTATAATAGTGACAGATAAAACATCATACAGGTATTTATTGTATTTTTTGATGATTTCAGTTCATCGAGTCGAGTACGCTTTTGGATCTCATGAAGAAGCGACAACTGGAATTTTCGAAGGAGAGCCGAAAAAGTGCGAAGGATTTACGTTTAGGAAGCAAATTCTAATCGGATGGACGGATTTGAACCCGAAGGAGGTCAAAAGAGTCATGGATGAGCTTGCTCACATATACAAAGGAACTTCGTATAGCCTATTCACTAGAAACTGCAATCACTTCTGCAATGATGTTTGCATTCGACTAACCGGAAATTCAATCCCAAGTTGGATCAATCGTCTAGCTCGAATCGGTAATCCACAAACTAGTTTCAACTATTTCAATTTATAAACGTTATCAGATTCTGGATATGTGGCAGCCTAATACAAGAAAGTCGTTGTTCCAAAAAAAAAATCAAATTCCTAACATTTTTTAATTTATTTATTTATTTATTTATTTTATAGGTCTTTTGTGCAATTGCATGGTTCCGGCGAGTGTAAATTCGACTAAAGTTGGAATAGAAGATGAAAAATCGCGTAACGAAACAGAGATCAAGGCGAAACTGAAGAGTCGTTCAAGCCGGTTTACGTCATCTTCGAGCTCGCCTTCGTTGTCTTCTGATGCATCATCTCCGGTTCGTGTCACCCGCGTTGATGCAAGAACTTCTTTCTCCTTCGACTGTTATGATTCTTAGATCTTAATTCTTGTTAGGTAAACTGGTCATGTGTAATGGTAATTACATCTAATTTTATTAATCTTTGTTTCTTTTCATTTTTTTTTTTAACAAATTGATCAAGTTAGAGTTTCATATATTTTGCCTAAATTTTCAAAAGGAGAAAAGAAATTTAAACTTTTAATTAGCTTTACACAATTTTCTTTCAACAGTTTTCACCTTTAAAAACCATCTAATCAGTCTATACTAGTAAAGATTTGAACCCTCGTCACATTTGTAAGAACGATCATTAATGCCACTAGATTATAAGACTATGGGCAATTTAAGTTTAGTTAATTAACAAACTTATAAGTAATATACTTTTATGAGAAAAGGCATAACTTATTTTTAATCTTAACAATATATTAGGAGGGTTTAAATGAAAACGCTAAATATCGCAAGAACTGTGAGAACGAATGAAAAAACCACAAGAACTTGATAAAAAACAATTCAAATTCAAAATTTCTTTTTACACTTATCATTATTATTCGAATACAATGTTCGAAATTAAATTTACATGTTTAAATTTACGTGAATTCGTAAATAAAGAAAATTTACACATGTGTAAGTTTGTTGTATTTACACATGTGCAAAAAATCTACTAAAAGTGATTTTGGGAGGAGAAATGAATTATTTGATGTTGTATTTTAATTACAATGAGATTTGTATTAAAGAAAATTCGGTTTTGATTGGTTTTTTCATTCATTCTCACGGTTCTCGCAATATTTAGCGTTCTCAAGATAACTTTATCAATATATAATATGGGAAAAAATATTAATATAAGCCGGGAAGAAGAGGGAGGGGTGAGGTACACCGTACACCTTACAATGTGGATGGATTATACATCTAAGGCATGAATATCGAATATATACTAGTGGCGGACCTACCTTATAATAAGGGGTAGCGGAGGCTACCCCTTAACGATCCGACGTTAGTGTAGATTTTGAAAAAAAAATGATGTTTTTTTGACCTTTTTTGATTTCATTACCCCGTTTATTAAAACGTTACCCCTACAAGGATTTTCTAGATCCGTCATTGAATTATATACATTTAACTATTTGAAGGCCCAACATGGACATGTATGTTACCAAACTTATTGATTATTGACGTTAAATCATGTAATAATTCGCATACACACTTTATTTTCATGATTAAATGGTTGAGCACTTTATTTTAATGCTTTATCTGTCGAAAAGACGAGCATAAAAAAGTTCAAAAAAATAAGTCTCATCTTAGATTTCTTTTTCTTAGAATGGTTAATCTCATACACCCTTCGATCTAGTATTTATCATGCTACAAGCCCTTTGGTTGTCTCTTTAGACAGGGGCGGACCTAGAGTGATAGAAGGGGTAACCTCCGTTTCCCCTTAACTCTCCGGTGACGTTCCGACGGTAGTGTAAATTTTGGAAAATTTTGATATTTTTTCGATTTCGTTACCCCTTTTTATTGAAACATTGCTCCTATGCGGATCTTCTAGATCCGCCACTGCTTTAGACGTAAGACAAGATTATTCAGTACCGTGATTTCTATCGCGAATAAAAAAAAATCGAGATCAGGTTACATTTTGTCTGTCATACATGTATGTAGATCAATGGCCATGATTTAATGATGAAATACATTAGTGTATTTTACGATTTGATGATGAAATCCTAGCCATCCACATGTGTAAATCAATGGCCAAGATTTGTTCACTCAGTTACTAGTGTTCACTCCAATATAATATAATTTAAAGTGGATAGATTTGTGATTAGGTGAATGTGCAAATAATAATATGAGGGAAGCTTTGATTGTAACAACTCAGAACTAGACCTTCTACAGCTAATTGATTCTAAGATACAAATTATTTCGAGTCATTGAATTTTAAAATACTGTAAGTGGATTATATTTTAATAAGAGCAAAATAAAATATACGAAACCCTATACTAAAAAATTCAATGCTATAATTCTTCACAAATAAAGTGTCACAATCTTTGACGGGTAATCACTAACCGAACATTAATTAAAGAGGTGACGAAAGATGCAACGATAACTTTATGTGGTTTAGATTTAAGGATTAGTAATTTAGTACCTTTAAATGTTAATTATTATATTTCATAATCATTAAGAACGACGATTTTATCCGATGAAGTTGCCCTAGTGGTAATTGAGGTGGGAATGTTTACTACCTAGTAGGTTCTTGCTCTAGAGTGCTTATGTTCGAATACCTCTTCAACCGATCTTTGGCCATGTATAGCCCTGGTCGAGACGTTGTTCCAAAAAAATATAGAATGATGATTCTAACCTATTTATGTGATAACTAATCATTCGAGTTGTCTAAGGGGTTGTTTGTTTAGCTTTTAATGAGGCTCTTAGTTATTCAGATCTCTTATTGTTTCAACACTTATTGCACTTAATGGTTCAGATTGTTTGTTTCGTAAGCAGATGACTGAATGATTGAAACATTTGCCTTTGAATAGTTAAGCTTTATACTGAGTCTGAATGGTTAAGACCTCTTATCTGAATTGGTCAGACATTTGCCTCTGAACGGTTAAGCATCATATTGGCTCTTAATGGTTCAGACCTCTTGCTGGTTCAGCACTTACCCATTCAGAAGTTGCCAAACAGCCCCTAACTTATTGCTTTGATAACTAATCATCCGAGTTGTTTTGTATAAATATTGATAGTTTTGAACAAGGGTGTGGCTAAATGCACCTCCATTTTTACTGTTTATACATCCCTTTCCAAAAATATCATTTTTATAATTTTTTAAATTACACCCTTTACCTTTATATATTATTGTTTTGTTAAATTGATTACGGTTTCTCACATGATATATACATTATACATATAGCAACGCCGAATAGGGCTGTCCAAACTGCTAGACGATCGAGGATCCCTCGACGATCGCTCGAAAAAATGCTCGTTCGATTACCGCTCAGTTTGTAAATGAGCCGCTCAGATCGGTTCGATTCAAATTCAATCCAAGCATGAGCAAAGGTACGCTCGCTCGGTTTCGCTCGAATTATTTTTATTAATAATTAATATATATATATATATATATATATATATATATATATATAGGATTAGGTTCAAACGTGAACAATTTCTCCAGCGTGAACTGCGTGAACTGATCTGGGCCCTTGATTTTTATGATCTTGAGATTTTAAGTGAATGGCATGATGGTAATTATTTGGTTATTTGTTACTATTTAATTAAGTGAATAAGGGTATATATGTAATTTCCATATCAACTTGATTGCATAAATCCCGTTTATATCTACAATTAGGTTTCAAAATCCCATACATCTTTCTCTCTCACATATCACAGTCGACATCAACGAAAATCCCCAGATCCAACTTTCTCTCTCAGTTTCATCACTTAGATCGAAGAATTATCGCCGTTTCAGATCCGAATTGAAGAAAAAATGGGACATCGCTGTTTCATCGCCAACATTGATCTTCGCCGGATCGTGTTTCAGATCCGAATCGAAGAAAACTGATTCATCGCCGGTATCGATTCGCGCAGATCTTCCTGTATTCGAAAACCCTAACTTAGGGTTGCGCCGATCTTCCTCCGCCGCTAGCGGCGGTGACAGTTTAGGGCTTATGGATATGAATGCGTCTCCACCGCGTGAGGTTGACGATGATGTGCAGATCAAGGAAGAAGGACTGCCTGAAACCCTAGATTACAGAGTGTTTCTTGTTGATGATTCTAGTAAAAAGGTTGTGTTTTTTTTTGTGGTTTGTTGATTAATGTTGTGGGGTTTAGTTGTTTTGTGTGATTGTTTGTTAGGGGTTGATAATGATTAGATGTTTGATTGTTGAAAAATGGGTATGATGATTCTTGATTTAGGGTTTATATAAAAGTTTGAATTTAACCGATTCTAGCAATAACATACTAGTTGAATATGAATATGATAGATAGTATGAACTTTGAGGTCAAACCGGCTAATTTGTGACTTCGAGTTTGACTTTAAATTTTTGAAATGTCCAAAATTTAAGACAAGATAAGTCTTTGATATTCTGATTGAGATGAAATGTGTTTTACTGTTTGGGAATCTGGGATGAAGAAAGATGTTTTTTTAATCATTCTATGATGTTTGATTGTTGAAAGCTATGTTAATGGTGATTATTTCCGTAGGGATACGATGATGATAACATATATGGGCTGTTTCAGGTTTCACCATGGCATGATATATGGGCCATTCATTTTTCATCTTGGTTATTTTATAATTCATTAGCCAGTTATTGACTTTTGATGCTTATGATCAATCTTATTTGTGTTTATAAGTTTATTTATTTAATCTTCTAATTGCCATTGTTACTTTATTGCTCAATGCTAAATTAAATAATTGATGCGTCTCCCGTTTATATCTACATTTAGGTTTTATTGTTAAGTTGTTTAGCGTTTTTTGGAGTTGAATATTTTTTATTTTGCTCTGTTGTTAATGCGATGTACACATGTGTATTCTCATTTGTTCTGTTTTTAATGCGACGTACACATGTGTATAGCGTCTGTTTTTTGTGATATCTCATTTTTTTGTGTATTAAATGTGTAAAGTTGTTGATGTACACTTGTGAATTAAGCAAAGTATTAGTTGCTGAGTTTTTTTTGCTCAGTTTTTTGATTTTGCTCTGGTTTTAACGCGATGTACACATGTGTATTCTGATTTTTCTCTGTTTTTAATGCGATGTACACATGTGTATTCTGATTTTAACGCGATGTACACATGTGTATAGCGTCTGTTTTTGTGATGTCTCATATTTTTTTGTGTATTGAATGTGTAAAGTTGTTAATGTACACTTGTGAATTATGCAAAGTATTAGTTGCTGAGTTTTTTTTTCTATTATAGGAGATGTCGTTAACGAGAAAAGTGGAGATGGAAGGTCGATAAGGATGATTCACGTATGAGGTCGATAAGGATGATTCACATATGTTTCTTTGCTTGGTCGATAAGGATGATTCAGCATACAACGTGGCGAATAGTTGTAAAAGATTATGTTTTTTGTTTTTCGATTATGTTGTTTTTTTGTTTGGTTTGGAAAACATTATGGAACTTGTAATTTGTTAAATATAAAATATTTTTACATGTATTGTTTCAATGTATGTATTATGTAGCTAATTACACATATGTACAATGCTGAGTACACATGTGTACTGTTCTATTTATATCCAAGTACACATGTGTATACCGTTGAAATATGAAGGTTATGTGGATCTTAAAAATCAATATTTAAATTCTGGTGATGAAATCTGAAATAAAAATTAAAATTGAAATCTAGTGATTTGTTTTTGGTTTTGATAATTATCTTATTAATAAATAAAACATAATGCGGATAATTAATTTAAAATAGGAAAGATGTAACTTAATTCAATTATTAAAATAATGATTTAAATCTAATTTTTTATATAATTACAATCCTACCCTTAACAACTAAAAAGGAAATCAAGGGTCTAGATATGTTCACGCAGTTCACTCTTGGGAGGTTGTTCACGCTAGAACCCTACCCTATATATATATATATATATATATATGTATATATATTAAAGATTAAAAGCCCAAAAATATACTAGCCCAAAAAAATTAAAAGCCAAAAATATATACTAGCCCAACTTAATAGTTAATATCAAAATCTAACCCTAAATCTCTAATTCGTAAAACAACACTCATAAACTGATTGTTCGAACTTCAAAGATCTGCATATCGCCGCTGCCAGTTGCCTTGCCACACACCAAAATCTAACACCAGAAGTTTATGGCTTTTGAACTAAATGACAATTTGTATTTCGCACTTTATTTTGTGCTTCTTGATATTGTTATTAACATTTTTAGAATCATAATTTTAGTTATGTATTGCTTTTGTTAGTAAAGTGTTGGACATGTTTTAATTACGTTAGAATTTGTTTTTGTTGAACGCAGCCTTATAATTCAATCGAGCGAAACTGAGCGAAAACAATCCGCTCGATTTTAGTTAGGATTTGATAAAAACCGAGCGAAAACGATCTGATCGATTCAAATTCAATCCGAGCATGAGCATCACTTTTGTGCTCGGTTTTGCAAATTCGGTCCGATCGTAATTCAATCCGAGCATGAGCAGACCCTCGATCGAATCGGATCGGCTCATGAACACCCCTAACGCCGAACCACATAGTGATAATGAAAAAGATAAATGGACAAAATGGGGCAAAAGTTCTAATACAATCCTAAAGTTCTATTAGACTAAAGGGTGTGGTTTGGCCCATCCCCACGGGGATGAGCCTCCACGTAGGCGCCACGTAGGCGGCTCGTGGGGGATGGGCCAAATTGATAATTGAAGGGGATGGAGGATGGGGCCCCACCTTATTATTTTATAATTTCCTAAGCTTTAATTTAATAAGTTAATAAAAACTTTATAAAAATTAAAAAATACAACATAAAACAACATAAATAATTTCATTTCATAACATAAAAAAAATTACATTTCCTAAAAAAAAAAAATTACATTTCCTAAAAAATAAAAAATTACATTTCCTAAAAATGAAAAAAAACCTACGACGTCCACTTTTTCTTCACCTCTTCCTTCATCCTTCGATACACCTCTCGTTCCTCCTCCGGAACCGAGTCGAGATCCAACCTCATTATCCTAAAATCCTCCGCTCGAGCATAGTCGGCCGACACGTTTTTCTTGTGACTATATTTTTCGGCCGCAAATTCTTGGAACGAACGGAATTGGGAAATTAAGTCGTCCATTTTCGAAGACGCCTTCGAGCCGCCACCTCCACCCGAGCCGCCCCCTCCACTCGAGCCGGCCCCTTTGCGCTTTGCGGCCGCCTCTTTTTTTGCTTTGTCCCTTCCGTCGGGACGTTCCGGTTCGTAATATTCTTGTTCTTCATATTCCGGATCGTCGTTTATGTCGATTTGACAACGAGCGGTGGAGCCTCCCGCGCTATAACTTCCGGACTCGGAAGTTTTAGTCCGTTTGGCGGTTGCGACCTCATTTGGAATCGTTGCCCATTTAGGGTCTTTCTTTAAAACGTTCCATGCGCGGAGGTGCGGGAAAGGCGGATTTTTTGCTTCCCATTTAGATATCGCAAGGTTAAGAACGTCCTCGTCGCTACTCCCACTAGGACGATAGATGTAAAGTGGGTTATAAATCCCGATAAAATCATTCACGCACTTGTTCATTTTCCGCCACTTGCCCGATACGGATTCGAGATCACGGTAGGGGCCTTCCCCCATAAGGGTATTAAACCTTTCCGTACATTTCTTCCAAAAACCAGAACCCGTTTGATTGTTCCCTAAAATTTAAAAAAAATGGATTAGTAAAACTAAAAAATAATTCTTTTTAAATTTATATAAAAAAAATTAACTTTGGTTCATACCGACAATCGGGCAAGTTGAGGCCTTAATAAACGAGATAGCTAGCGCCTCCTCCTCTACTTTTGTCCACGGTCTCGGCTTTGCTCTCGAACCGCTTTTTTTTTCGGTGACGGGTTCGGTTTCAACCGCCTTCCCCTTCCCCCTGTTTTTTTTGCGCTTGAGTTCTTTTGGTGGCGATTCGGGGACGACTTCATCATCATCGTCAAGGTGAACCGAGGGTTGTGGTTGGGAAGTTGGCGGTTGCGATTGGAATTGATCAAGTTGAAGCGAGCCGCGTTGCATGAATTGTTGGAATGCTTGGTATTGTTGCATTTGTTGAAGTTGGGACATTTGATTGAAGGCGTTAGGTGATTGTTGGAAACCCGCGAACGTAAATGGTTGAGACCCCCACGAAGAATCCATAGTCGGAGTGTAAGCGGGACTAGAAAAAAAGTTTGGATTGTTCGGGTTGGGATCGTTTGGGTTGAATGGATTCATGATGGTAAAAAAAAATGAGAGTGTTTTTAAAAAAAAATGGATGATTGAAGGAGAAGATTAGGATAAATGGATGTGAAATGGTATAAAAATGGATGTGAAATGGATATATATTTAAAGTGGAAAAGAATTTTTTTTTTTTTTTTTTTTCTATCCGTTCAACGGATATATTTTTGAAAAGTGGGGCGGCATCTTCGGCTTGGGCTTGCTGGTTTCGCCGGGGTGGGATGGAGGGGGGCGGTGTGGGGGACCGGCGCCGGTCCTTGCCGGGCCTAGCCGGCCCCCATACCTTCCAGTCTTAGATCTCTTATCTTAATTGTTTGTAATGCCACTTCTATGGTTTCTTTTAGGGTGAGGGGGCATCTTCGGGATTGGGTTCATTGGGTAGACCGCAACAAATGCTTCAAATTGTGATCCAGGATCAGTTTTTTGGTTCACGAACATTTTGAAAAACGTAAAAAAGATAGGAAATTGGGGTTGGGTTCATCGCGTAAATTTGGAACACCCGTCGCAATTGGATCGGGTTCATTAGGGTTGCAATGAAGTACACTCAATGGTTGTTGGTTGATATGGGTTCATCGGGTAAATTGAGTAGCCGAGTTCATTTAATATATAATTTTTACAAAATCAAACTAGGATAGTTTATTAACATTTTTTATTTAATTATTTATATTATAGTTTTTTTATATAGCATGATATATACATATATAGAGTTAAGTTCCTGTGAAAATAAAATAAACGTACGAAACGTACGAATTGAAAGAAAGTCAAAAAAAGTGGCGGTGACATTTTGGTAATTATCAGCAACTTTAAAATTACTCTAGTAGAGTAATTTTGAGCTTCTGTAGAGTAATTTTGTAAAAGTTCATGTAGAGTAATTTTGGTCGTGTAGGGTAATTATCAAAATTACACTAACCCCCCCCCCCCCCCCCCCCCCCAAAAAAAAAAAAACCTAAACCCCCCCAAACTAAAAGCTAAAAACTAAACCATAAAGCTAAACCCCATAACTAAATGCTAACAAAATTACTCTACAAGACATTTTCCAAAATTACTTTACAGAAGTCAAAATTACTCTACTAGAGTAATTTGATAATTACCCTACATTTCCAAAATTACTCTACAGATGCTCAAAATTACTCTACTAGAGTAATTTTGAAGCTGCTGATAATTACCAGATTGCCACCGCCACTTTTTGTTTTTTCCCCAGTAATTTGAAGTTGCTGATAATTACCAAAATGACACCGCCACTTTTTGTTTTTCCCTCAATTCATACGTTTCGTACGTTAATTTTGTTTTTTTTTATCCTTTACCTACATATATATCCCAAATATGTTTTATTATTTTTGTAGAAGTAATATTTTCGTTTAGGCTAACACGCCTAATTAATCTTGATGTTTATGTGTGAACTGAAACCCAAATGAAAAGATGAACTTAAAATCCACACGTGAAACCCGAATTAAAAAAAAAAAAAAAACCTAGGACCTAAGCAATCCCATTGAATCCCTAGAATTTAGGGCGGAAACCTTCAAAATCACCATCAAATTTAAAATTGGGGTCTTGGAGGTTTAAATAAGAGATTGATTTGATTTTGGTTTGGGTACCATGAGGCATGTGCGATTTATTTTAGGTGGGTATGGGAATGTGATGGGTGAACGAGGATGGTGGATATTTACATCAAGGAATAAATCCCTTTCGTTTAAACTTTTTTAGACTTGGTTTTTATTACTTAAAACTTCGTACTAAATTTTGTTCTTAAAAATCCATATGGTAGGGGCATGGATCTCTGTTACGATGCTTAAAATGAGATTCTTCTTGTCTGTGATGTTTATGGTGTCGCTCTTTATTCTCCCGAACTAGTGATTCTTCTTGTCTGTGATGTTTATGGAGATATTATGGAGTCGCTTTATTCTCCCAAACTAGTCTTTGAGTTGTGTATGTCATGAAAAAAAAATGTTTAGATAGGGTTCTGACTTCCGAGGCCAAAGCTTAAAGTCAAACCCTCCGACGACCAAGTTTGCAAAGAATATAACCAAGGCATGGTCTATTCGCACACGGCCTTTGTCTTTTTGCACACTCAAAGCGCCCCGCTATGGCCAAAGCGGGGCGCTTTGAGTGTGCAAAAAGACAAAAAGCGTTGGCTGGAATTTGTGTTGTTTTTTTTTTAAATAGGTGGGATGTGGGTTAGTTTGGTAGTGTTTTTTGGAGGAAAAAATTGTATTTGAGTTTTATAATACGTTGTTTTATAATTACGTTTTTTTACGTCATTATTTTTATAGAACGTATATAATATAAGTGCGTCTTTATAAACTGTTAACCTAGTTTATTTTGTTAAATTAAACGAACACGTTAAATAAATTGTACAGAAAGCCATAAGAATTAAACGTAAACAATCCAAAACCAACGTGATGTAAATAGAAGATTAACTGCAATATATATATATATATATATATATATATATCAGTTTGTACATACAAAACAAAAAGGTACAACTGACTACATAATACATAACAAAACACTATACAAACAAACTAAGTTACTAATCCTCGTGCGGTGGGGACGGTGGGAGGGGAAGTGGAGGCAACCCAGCGAGCTCTCGTAGAGAAACGAGCGTCTCGATGATCCAGTCCTGGCGTGCGGCCTGGCGTCTGAGGCGCCGGTCGAAGTCCCGAGCCACCTCACGCGCTACCGGAGGCAGGTCAGCGTAAACGTGCTGCGGGTACTGTGGCGGCTCCGGAGCTGGCTGAACTGGTGGTACCGGGATCTCCTCGATATGCTCCTCCTGAGCCGGATCCTCTAATACAGGCTGAGCCTGAGGCTGAGCCTGAGCCTGAGGCTGAGCCTGAGCCTGAGCCTCATCCTGAGGCTGGCCCGGGAACTGATCGAGTCCCAGAGCCTGTAGCTGAGCCTGCCGAGCGGCCGCCTGAACATCAGGAGGGGCTAACACTCCAGGCCTCACCTCAATAACAACCGGGATGACCTCCGGCACCACCTCCGGATGCCAAATCAGCCCCTCACGTCCCTTAAACCTCAGACCAACATCAAATCTACGGGTGATCTGCATAGAAGATACTGACGCGCGGCCCAACCTGGTAGACGGGACCGGATCGGACAGCACCGGATCATGCTCAGGCACGAGCCCGAGCGAGCGTGCGATGGCGGTGATGAATGAGCCAGTGTGCACCCACCCGCGGAGCTGCCGGTGGTATGCTGTGGCAAAGTAATCTGCCAGGCAGGCTGCTAGATCGCAGGGCTGTCGTCGCAGTAGGCAGTATAGAAAGAAAAGGTCACTGAGGTTGACATTCTCCCTGCTGGCACCCCGCGGCACGATAGTTGCCGCGATAACATGGTGCAGGTATCGGAACAAGGGGTCTCTAATGGTGGTGGGCTTTTGCCAGGATTTCCCAAAGGGAACCCTGGAAATGGCCCTCCAGAAACTGATAAGCGTCTGCCTGTCCATCATCTTAACCGCCTGCGTATATAAATCAGTATCAAGCTCGGCCTCTGTGTACAAACCTGTATAAACAAATAATATTAAATAAACAAATAATAATAATAAACAAATAATATTAAATAAACAAATAACATTAAATAAAAAAATAATAATAATAAACAAATAATATTAAATAAACAAATAACATTAAATAAACAAATGATATTAAATATAAAATAATAAATAATATTATTTAAACAAACCTGTATGGACAGTAAACTGCCGCACACTCATCTGAAACTCCTGACCGGCGAGACGGAATGTAACCTCGTGGACTGGAAAATCCGGGTCCTCCACGTAATCCGCCGGATGCGGCGCGTATGTAAACGTGGAAAGAAACTCCCACGTAAGCTCAGGGTACGAGTCCTCCATCGCTAACTCAAATAGGCGCGACCAAGGAGTATCTAGTCCAACTATCTCACGCGCCCGCGCGGCCTCTCCCACGGTCTCCAGCAGGCCCCAGTCTATCCCTACATGCTCCCCAATGGGGATGGTGCGCAACCTCGCGCATCTCCCCCTTGCCCGTGACCCCGGCGGAAAATGCAGGTACGGACATGCCGGCTCTCCCTCCTCTCCCACATCTCCCTCAGCCTCCATATGCTCAATCTCGTCATCGGAGGAATCCATCCCTGCACGTTTACAAGATAATATTAAATATAAAATAATAAACAAATAATATTAAATATAAAATAATAAACAAATAATATTATTTATAAAATTTAAATAATAAACAAATAATATTAAATATAAAATAATAAACAAATAATATTAAACAAATAATATTAAAAAATAAAATAAACATGAACCAAGGCGCCGCGCTTTGGCCTCGGCGCCGCGCTTTGGCCTCGGCGCCGCGCTTTGGTTCTTCGTGATGAAGAACAGCCCACCAGATCGATCCTCACGCCCAAATCAAACAAAAATCAAACAAACTGAAACACATAACTTGAACCAAAACAAGAAATGAAGTTCGATCGTACCTTTTAGCGGTTGAAAGCGTGAAAACGTTGATGATCCGGCTCAAGTGTGTGTAAATCGCACCTTGTGTGTGTGTTTGTGTGTTGTGTTTGAAATGGGGGAGAAGGCCGCTTCGCTTCAGCTATAGCGAGGGATCGAAGCGCCCCGCTATGGCCATAGCGCGGCACTTTGAGGTCAAAGCGGGTCGCTATGGTCAAAGCGGGGCGTTTAAGGCCTTTTTTTATTTTTTTAAATTGTTTTTAATTCACAAACGCGTCGATAATAGTCTAAATTTTACGTTTTTTCCATTATACATCATTTTTTATTATATATGGACTATACTGCAAGTTCCGGATCAAATCGGTTAAGTGTGATGTCTTATTCCGTTATATCGTATCATTTTGGTTTGAAAGCACAAGTACTCCTGTAAGAGGTGTTATGTGTATCAACCGCCTACCGCACATGAACATGACGTGTTTTTTCATTAATTGTAGTATTATGATGTATATGGTCATTTTGGGTCGTACAAGTGCTTATTGAATCTGATTGGGTCGTGTCGGTGACATTCGGTTTTTTAACGTGATGTAACGCATATATTGAACAAACACAAACGTGATTATTATTAAACACATTTAACCTACATCGTGAACATATGGGGTTACATTAAGGTCAGGGGCACGATACGTAAGCATTTCGTACGTGTTGATCTGATCCCTGTATAATGTATGCCAGGCTGCTGCGCGCTCTGTTCTGTGTGCTGTCCAGAGTGGGTTTGGGGGAGGCATTGGATAACAACCTCCAAGCTCTACATGTATGAAATGCCCATGGTCGACGAACACAACCGCAACCACCAGGTGAGGTTCCTCAGCTTCGTTTGGCCCGCCCAGCAGAGGGAAAATTGTACAGCTCCCACGCATGTCGAAGGTGTGAACAATCACACCGTATCGTTGGGCAATAAGAAACCCCGTCTCAGGCATCGTCATGTAATTTTCGATATCTGCTCATCCCACCCCCTTGAAATCGATCCGTCTAAGCAGCGCATCATAATGTCCTATGTTTTCCGGATCGAAAAACTGCCTCCAAAGCGATTCGTTCGTACGTAACTCCTTTATAAGTTGTTTCCGGATCATCAAATATGAATTTTGTTTCACTCCTAACCCAACAGCCACCGATCGAAACCCACAATGACCATCTGGTTTCACGTCCTTTATTCTAACGATGTATGGATGGATCACTTCGGGAATCTGAGATGCGTAGTTGCGGATCGCTATATCCGTCTTAGGACCGAGCTTGATCATCGGGAAATCAGGGTGCAGGTTGATCGGTTTGGTATTCTTTTGTCTTCTAGAATCTTCGGGTGATATGTACGAGCTGTGACGGGGAAGATCATCTGAGGCCTCGACCCAAGTTTCTTCCGACGGAATGTACGAGCTTTTTCTAGCGGCTTCAACCTTTCTTTCTTCCTGCGTTTTCAATGTTGGGCGACCACGAGTTTTCTTCAGAACAGCAGGAGGTTTTTTGTTATTGTTCCCTGGATTGAGGATTTGCTGAAACTTTTCAAAGAAGCTCCTTTTCACTTGAGGGGGTGTTGGATCGATCTTTTGTTTCAATTTTTCAAATTCCGCGTCTACATCGATATCCTCTATGTTTTTCTTTGCAGGCTTGAAGTTAAGCTTCTTCCAGAACACGTCTATGTGTGTGATCCGGAGTTGCTGACCTGTGGATGAAAACAAATTAGGTGGCAGAATCATAACGAGAAAGGTCAAAGATATTAATTACCTTTATTTTCCAACTTTTCCAAACGACAGGCACATGGCAAACCACAGCTGGTAAAAAGTTGGCAACCACAGCTTGCACCGTAGGCTCTCAACCCGTCTTCCTTACGTTTTAGTTCCCTACTCAAAAGCTCAATCGCATATATTGAAATCTTTCTGAGAATATATGCAAGCATGGGCTGCTTCTTGTGGTGCGTCATCACTTTTCGGAGGCTTGTTTCAAAGCTTTTACTAATCTCGGTGTATTGTCTATCAACAACATGATCAACATACAGTACAAGTTTATCCAGTGTGTTGCGATGACTTGGAAAGTGACTTTTTAGTGTTGCATGCATGCCCTTAACCCTGTTGGTCGTAGTTTGGTGAAAGTTGATAGTTTTGTTAATCCAGCATGATACAAACTTTTCACGGTACGGATCCAACCAGGATTTCTTCAAATAATCAAAAACCTCTAAAATTAAAAAAAAACGTAAATAGTCAGTTTTTGTTATTATATAAAATTTGAACATAATTATGTAAGAAATACCTACGTTCACGGTCATCTTCTTTCAGCTGTGCTTCAAGGTTTTCCAAGTTATACCTGTATATTTCCTCGGTCGTAGACTCGCACAATAACCAAAATCTACGTACGAATTCTTTCCATTCATTGTCAGAGAATTTCTTCTGGCTGTTCTTATTAATATTTTGTTGAATATGGAACCGACAAAGATACTTATGCGCTTTTGGAAAAACTTGTTCACACGCGTTCATTAGCGCAAAATCCCTGTCTGTTAAAATCACGCGCGGTTCCATACATCCTACCAGCATAGACTTGATCCTCTGCAACACCCATAGGTAGTTCTCTGACTTCTCAGCGGAAATTACCGCACAAGCAGCCGTAAACGATTTGTTTGTCGACGTCATGCCTACGACCTGAACAAATGGCAGGTTGTACATGTTCGTTTTGTAGGTGGCGTCAATCATTAGCACATGCGGGAAGGCACACCACATATTGAATGATCTTTCGTGAACAAAGAAGACATCTTCAACTTCGTTTGATATCTCATTCGTGCGCATGTAATAAGTGTAATTTTTTTCGAGAAGAATGCTTTCAAGTTTTTGCATCGGAGACTTACCGACATTTTTTTCGGCGTTGATCTTCTGAACAGCGTTGTGTATATCTTTCGGAATAAGCTTTCTAGCCGGATTGTTTTTTGTCAGCGTTCGCCAGATACTTTGGTTGGGAATGTCTTGCTCTGCCAGCTCCTTAACCAGTTTTGTATCCTCCGAAGAAAGCCTTCTTGCATACGCGTGACCCTCTAAGTTTTCAATAGGAGTGTGGTTATGCTTCGCCTTCGTCACCTCGATCCTCCAAACACTTCCGGATGATTCCGAAAACCCGATCATCTCGAACGGGCAGCCTATTTTCTTGCTACCCGTTTTCCTCTGTGTAGCTATACTCTTATGCTCCCCACCAAAAGTACATTGAAACCAAATCTTGTAATTCTCTCCTCTTTTATTCGACCTCTTAGTCACAATGAGGTAACCGTTGTCTTTTGCCGTGTCTTGTACCCAACGCACCAACTCTTTACGTGACGAAAAGGTCTGCGTTGTATCAAACGAAAACGTAACCGGGTAACAGCCTTCCTCGTCAACAGACACATCCCCCCGCTCACCATCGTCACCGAGGTCCGAATATACTTGATGTTCAAAGGTGTGCTCGCCACCGTAACCGAAATTCGAATAACCTTGTAAGCTCTGTTGACAACCGTAACTGTTGATGTGTGTAAAATGCAACATATAAATTACATCAAATGAGGCATAAAACTAACCTTTTTTTAGTGCTAATATTGGAAAAAGAGTGTTTTTGTCTTCCTTTTGTATTTTCAGGATTAAATGAGCTCAAAAACGCAAAAGAAGCAAAAAGACAGCTAAATCCAACATAAATACAAGAAAAGGAACATTAGTGGACTGCCCGAACCCTCAACGGCACCTTCCAAAGCAAAATAGAGAAAACAGAAGACTGAACACGCCCCGTGCTCAGCCAGCACGGGGCCGTGCCCAAGAAGCAGCAGAAAAGACAAACCTATAGAAGCTTCTATTGCCCATCACGGGGCCGTGCTCAGCGGACACGGGGGCGTGTCGAAAGTACAGCAGGCGCATTTATTGTAATTGCGAATTACAATTAATGAGGAGAGAGAGTGTCAGACGGACACGGGGCCGTGCCCAGCGGACACGGGGCCGTGTCCAGCTCTCTGTTCAGCCTATAAATAGGAGTGCTTGGATTCATTTCATCTCATCCCTTGGCACACCACCTCTCTCACACTTCATCCACCACCCACCACCATCACAACACCATCATCCACCACCATCATCCATTGTCCATCGTAGAGTGTGTGAGTCATCTCGGGATCCAAGATTGATCGTAAGAGTTCTTGACAATCAAGGCCATGTTTGCCTAAGTCTCTTACATCACTTGGTGAAGACAAAGTGTCTAGTATAATACTTTTTATTTCTAATCTTTTGCACTTTTTATTTGGTTTTGTATTAATGACTTTAATAACTAGTTACTTATGTTGAAGGTGATCTTTCCTTATCGTTTGTCCGTGGTGTCTTGGCATTATTTTACTGTCTATATAAAATAAAGGATTTTCACCATTCATATTTCCACGGTCTATATGGAGATATGTTGGCTACCTGGTAGGGGGTTAAGGGAACGGTTTGGTAAAGGTCTTGCCATTGTTCAGCGTTTAGAGGTCCTGCAATGGACCTGGGTCAAATTTAGTAGGACCTCCTTCAATACTTCACGGTATTGGATGGCGGGGGTCCAAACTCTTTGATCCCCTCATAAGTTAACTACTATTAATACTATAACCCGGCTATTTAGGACTGTATCCCTGCTGACTCAGACTACTTAGCCGAGGGTAACGTCACCGCCAAAAGCGGGGCCTACCACAATACTGCATTAATAACTTAATTCATTATCTTCCAATAATCCACCCCTTTAAGATTGTATCCCTGCTAACTCAAACTACTGGGGTGAGGGTAACGTCACCTCCAAAAGAGGGGTCTACTACAATAACTAAGATAATCTCTTAATTATGTGCAAAAGTGCGGAAATAATCAAAGGTTATACTAGATACGAGTCGGAACTAAGTGATTCATCTTGTCTATCTGTTTTTATTTTATTTTTATTTTCAGCATTTTAGTTAGTTTTATTTTTCTTAGTTTAAAACATTTTTCTAAACTTTTATTTTGGTTAGACGTTGAGGATAAACCGGTACTAAAAGCTCTTGTGTCCTTGGACGACCTCGGTATCTTACCAACGCTATACTACACTCAACGATGGGTGCACTTGCCCATATGTGTGTTTAGTGTTACTGAAATATCGTGTTTTATAAATTTAAAACTTGGCTAAAATAAGTGTTAAAAAAAGGGCTTAAAATATACACCTAATATAAGTAACACTTCGCACGCATCAAGTTTTTGGCGCCGTTGCCGGGGACACAAGGATTTTAAGAAAGTTAGGAATCAACGGCCTAATCATCTTTTATTTTTCTTTTTCTTTTTTTTAGGATTTTCTTAGTTTTTCAGTTTCTGCAGCGCTCAGCACGGGCCGTGCCCGGTCAGACACGGGTCGTGCCCAGCATCATCACTGGCAGTTTTTATTTTCTGAGTTACAGAGAGCTGAACACGGGGCCGTGTCGGTGCAACACGGGGTCGTGTCCAACTCCCAGTAACAGGGATCCAGAAATCAATTACTGTGCCTCTGAACACGGGCCGTGTTCATTGAACACGGGGCCGTGGTGAACATTCTGACCAGCGTTCTTTTCTGTTTTTGTTGCAGGACTTGGAACCAAGGCGCCACATTTGAACCTCCTACGTAGTGAATGAGCTCCAGTTCTAGTAGAGACATAAAAGAACCCCTAGAAGAACCCGAGCGCTTTCTCAGAAAAAGACTAAAAGCTAAAAATCAAGAGAAAGCTTCGGGGGACCCATTTCCAATGGCGGACCAACGTACCCTCATGGATTACCTACGGCCTACCGTAGGCAATCTTGGCGCCGCTATCAATGCACCGAATGTCGAGGCCAACAACTTCGAACTTCGGCCGCATTTGATACAAATGCTCCAAAACTCCGCAACCTTCCACGGGCTTGCGGACGAGGATCCCCATCTACATATTACTAACTTCTTAGAAATATGTGATACCTTTCGGATCAATGGAGCATCAAATGACGCCATCCGCCTTCGAATGTTTCCTTTTTCACTAAAAGACCGAGCTAAGGCTTGGCTTAACACCCTCCCAGTTGGATCGGTAAACACCTGGGATGAACTCGCCCAAAAGTTTTTGTATAAGTATTTCCCTCCTGCTAAAACGGCTAAATTAATGACTGAAATTAATACATACTCACAAGAGGATGGGGAGTCCTTATATGAAACTTGGGAAAGGTTCAAGGAGCTTCTAAGAAAGTGTCCTCACCATGGTCTAGCGGTATGGCAACAAGTATCCACTTTCTACAATGGATTGTTGCCACACACAAGACAAACACTTGATTCAAGCTCCGGGGGACTCTTAGGTAATCGTCGCCCAAATGAAATATATAACCAAATTGAGGAAATTGCTCAAACCAATTTTCAATGGCACACTCCCCGAGGTAATAAATCTATTGCCCCGGGCGCCTATAAGGTTGATGAAAGCACCTCTTTACAAGCCCAAATCGAGGCCCTCTCTTCAAAAATCAAAAGGCTAGAAATGACAAAAACAGCCTCGGTTATGGCTTGTGAAGGGTGTGGTGGGTCACATGAAAATTGGAGTTGTATGAAAGAATTAGATGAACAAACTGAAACGGTAAACTACATGGATAATAGACCTAGGCCGTCGGGTCCTCCAACGGGTACCTACAACCAAGGATGGCGTAACCACCCAAATCTTGGTTGGAGAGATCCCGGCAATAGTAGTAACCAACAAAACCAACGAACTAATTTTCAACAACCGCAAAATTTTCCTCAGCAACAAGGTGGAAGAGAAAGGCTTGAAGATACTGTATCTCGCCTCATCTCTGACACTGAAAAGAAAAACTCGGATCGATTTCAACAATTGGAATCGAATTTCAGAAATCAACAAGCTAGCATTCAAAACGTTGAAAAACAATTAAATCAACTAGCTCAAAATTTCTCCGAGAGACCACAAGGCGCATTACCCAGTAATACCGAAACGAACCCGAAGGCACAAGTACATCTCATCACATTAAGAAATCGAACCGTGGGTCCCGAGGATGCTCCATTGCCGCCAAATGAAAGAAGCCATTCTAGCCAGCCTGTGACTCCTCCTGCGCCAGAAAAGGCTTCTACACCAAATCAAGAGCCCACCAAGACTCCTCCAATCCCGTACCCCGGTAGGTTAAATCGTCAAAAGACCGATGAGCAATTCGCAAAGTTCGAAATTTTACTAAAACAATTGCATGTTAATATTCCTTTTATTGAGGTCCTAACCCAAATGCCTAAATATGCAAAATTCATGAGGGATTTCCTCACTCACAAAAGGAAAATTGAATCATTGCAATTAGTTAACTTAGGCGAAGAATGCTCAGCTCTAGTACTCAACAAACTTCCACAAAAGAAAATCGACCCCGGGAGCTTCACAATCCCTTGTTCGATTGGGGAGTCCCCCGTCCGAAATGCTTTAGCCGATCTTGGGGCTAGCATCAACCTCATGCCCACATCAATGTTCAAGCGACTCGGCCTAGGAACAACAAGCCCTACAAAGATGAGCATACAACTCGCCGACAGGTCCGTCAAATTCCCACATGGTGTCGCCGAAAATCTGCTAGTCAAGGTTGACAAATTCGTCTTTCCAACCGACTTTGTCATCCTAGACATGGAAGAAGACACCGAGGTCCCTCTCATCCTCGGGAGGCCATTCCTAGCCACCGCCCAAGCATTGGTGGATATGAATGACGGAACTCTAACATTGAAGTTTGGGGATGAGGAAGTGAAATTTGAATGTGGAAAGCGAGTAGAGGAAGAAGATCCGGTCAACTACATGAAGGTCATAGACTCAAGCTTGGATGACGCTCTCCGACGGTGTAACATGGGATGCAACACATCCCACTTGGGTAACATATGACCAGGCTTTGGGTCTAGCCAAGGACCCTTATAAACGTGGCGCCCCATGGAGGCATTCCACGGAACTATCCTTAGTTTAATTTAGATTAATTTTTATGTTTTCTAGTTAGTTTTAATTTTCAGGAATAAAACATACTCATGGTGGTAAAGGATGAAAAGGGGAACGAGAAAAATGAACCCATGCACAAGAACGAGGCAACCCGACAATTTTCTCCATTTCAGAAGGTTCAACACGGGCCGTGCTCAACCAACACGGCCCCGTGCCGAACCACCTGCAGAAAAACGCCCAGTTCAGGTACCTGGACACGGGCCGTGTTCACCCAACACGCCCCCATGTCCAGACTTCTGTTTCTCTTATTTTAATTTTGTTACTGGCACTTGAACACGGGGCCGTGCCCGGATAACACGGGGCCGTGTTCAGCGCCCAGTAACACAAATTTTTGCTTTTTAAACACTATTTTACACATCTAATCAAACCTAAAAATTTATTTTTGGGACACATTGAGGACAATGTGTAATTTAAGTGCGGGGGGGATGCTAAAACCTTGAATTTTGCAAGTCCTAAATACAAGCCTTACACAAAACTCTATTGGAACCGCTAATCACCCCAAATTTTTTTCAAAAATTTCATTTTTTTACTTGTCTAGGTTTAACTCGGGAAATTCAAGTTCTCAAAAAGGTTATATTTTTACAAATTTACAACCAATAGCGTAGTGATAAAAAGAAACCAACATAAGAAAATTTTGAAAAGGCATGACAAACTTATTTAAAATTTGATTATATATACTTGATCACATAAAAACCCATTCCCACAAAAGTGAGTTTTGAGCCTTTAATTGAGCACACAATTACATATCATTTGACTAAATGCTCATTTTTCGTTTCTTGTGTGAATAGCTGCTTGGTTCTTACGACTCTAGAACTTGCCATGACAATACATTCCCGGTCCTTATCAACTTAAACCCGAGTAAGTAAATGATGGAGGCATTAGGACTAACCTTTTTCATTTCTACACCATTATTTTTCTTTTTCCTTTACCACCTACCCAAAAATCCCCCTAGTTAGCCCCTTTGAGCCTAAACCTTTTCGTTTCATCACCCAAACAAAAACCCTTTCACCCACCAAAACCTTTTTCATTTTTAACCCTTTATTTTAGTAACAAGTTCGGTTCTTCGTGAAAATATATATATATATATATATATATATATATAATTTTGTGATAATGATGAAGCAAAAAGAAAATAAACAAACAAGTTAATCAAAAATAACTTAGTTTGAATAAAAGCTTCATCAAAATAAAAAAGTTGCAAAAATACGAAAACCGACACTTGTTACGCTTTTAGCCCTTTTTCTACTAACCACTAACCCAACCACCTACCTTTAACCCTAGCCAACCCTTAACCCACAAAGTCCTCTTGATATCTACAAAGGTATAAAAGTTAAAAAGGAGGAGGATTGATTTCTTGGCAAGCCTATGGTAGGAATAAGTTCCGTGCCGCTCTCGAGAGATTCACTAAAAATACACCTTCGGCCGAGTGTGAGTGATTTCCCCGCGAGGTATGTGAACTTGTATATAAATAGAATTTTAAAAAGGCATGTTATGCCCAAATAAGTAATTTCTTTTATGAACAGTTCTAAATAAATCATTACGAATAGGAGTGTAAATAAATAAAAATAAAACCCAAAAAGATCTTGGAAATCCCGACACTCTACGACAAGCCCAAAACCTTCTCTTCTACCTATTCCATTTGGGAGTGTAAGCCACATATTAAAGAGTTTTGCTTGAGGACAAGCAAAAGTTCAAGTGTGGGGGTATTTGATGCGTGTAAAATGCAACATATAAATTACATCAAATGAGGCATAAAACTAACCCTTTTTTAGTGCTAATATTGGAAAAAGAGTGTTTTTGTCTTCCTTTTGTATTTTCAGGATTAAATGAGCTCAAAAACGCAAAAGAAGCAAAAAGACAGCTAAATCCAACATAAATACAAGAAAAGGAACATTAGTGGACTGCCCGAACCCTCAACGGCACCTTCCAAAGCAAAATAGAGAAAACAGAAGACTGAACACGCCCCGTGCTCAGCCAGCACGGGGCCGTGCCCAAGAAGCAGCAGAAAAGACAAACCTATAGAAGCTTCTATTGCCCATCACGGGGCCGTGCTCAGCGGACACGGGGGCGTGTCGAAAGTACAGCAGGCGCATTTATTGTAATTGCGAATTACAATTAATGAGGAGAGAGAGTGTCAGACGGACACGGGGCCGTGCCCAGCGGACACGGGGCCGTGTCCAGCTCTCTGTTCAGCCTATAAATAGGAGTGCTTGGATTCATTTCATCTCATCCCTTGGCACACCACCTCTCTCACACTTCATCCACCACCCACCACCATCACAACACCATCATCCACCACCATCATCCATTGTCCATCGTAGAGTGTGTGAGTCGTCTCGGGATCCAAGATTGATCGTAAGAGTTCTTGACAATCAAGGCCATGTTTGCCTAAGTCTCTTACATCACTTGGTGAAGACAAAGTGTCTAGTATAATACTTTTTATTTCTAATCTTTTGCACTTTTTATTTGGTTTTGTATTAATGACTTTAATAACTAGTTACTTATGTTGAAGGTGATCTTTCCTTATCGTTTGTCCGTGGTGTCTTGGCATTATTTTACTGTCTATATAAAATAAAGGATTTTCACCATTCATATTTCCACGGTCTATATGGAGATATGTTGGCTACCTGGTAGGGGGTTAAGGGAACGGTTTGGTAAAGGTCTTGCCATTGTTCAGCGTTTAGAGGTCCTGCAATGGACCTGGGTCAAATTTAGTAGGACCTCCTTCAATACTTCACGGTATTGGATGGCGGGGGTCCAAACTCTTTGATCCCCTCATAAGTTAACTACTATTAATACTATAACCCGGCTATTTAGGACTGTATCCCTGCTGACTCAGACTACTTAGCCGAGGGTAACGTCACCGCCAAAAGCGGGGCCTACCACAATACTGCATTAATAACTTAATTCATTATCTTCCAATAATCCACCCCTTTAGGATTGTATCCCTGCTGACTCAAACTACTGGGGTGAGGGTAACGTCACCTCCAAAAGAGGGGTCTACTACAATAACTAAGATAATCTCTTAATTATGTGCAAAAGTGCGGAAATAATCAAAGGTTATACTAGATACGAGTCGGAACTAAGTGATTCATCTTGTCTATCTGTTTTTATTTTATTTTTATTTTCAGCATTTTAGTTAGTTTTATTTTTCTTAGTTTAAAACATTTTTCTAAACTTTTATTTTGGTTAGACGTTGAGGATAAACCGGTACTAAAAGCTCTTGTGTCCTTGGACGACCTCGGTATCTTACCAACGCTATACTACACTCAACGATGGGTGCACTTGCCCATATGTGTGTTTAGTGTTAGTGAAATATCGTGTTTTATAAATTTAAAACTTGGCTAAAATAAGTGTTAAAAAAAGGGCTTAAAATATACACCTAATATAAGTAACACTTCGCACGCATCAACTGTCGTTTGGACCACACTCCTGCTGTACAAAGCTGTACTCGCCACCGTAACCGAAATTCGAATAACCTTGTTGTGCGTAAGGGTCCTCCACAGGGGTATTCAAATCCAGCGTCACCGTGTTATCACGATAACGAATGCCAGATACAACCTCTGCCTCCCTCAAGTTGGACGAGACCGGTTTCTCATACGAGTCAGAAATAGCGGTCCCCTCGTAAGAATCAGGAACAACTGTCTCGTCAGAATATTGACCGAAAATATAGTTGTTTAACCACGACATCGTTTTCTGAAGAAGAAAAAACCTCAAGCTTTTTTTTATGAAGAAGAAGAAGAACAAATAACGAAGACCAGGCCAACCTCAATCAGTAGCTTGCTTTTAAAAGTGAAAATTTGGGTCGAAGCGCCGCGCTATGGCCAAAGCGCGGCGCTTAGGGTTTATGACAAAACATCATAATCAGCTTTATGTCTGTCAAACAGTAGGGAATGTCTCAAATGTCAATCGAAGCACTTTTGTCGAGCATAGCGCCGCGCTTTGGCCATAGCGCGGCGCTTTGGGATGTGAAAATAATTTTGACCGTGTGTGATTAGCATGACCCATAACCAATCTAGTATATGTATGTGTATATAGGATAAAAATAATTGGTTTACATAAAAAAAAGTACTACATCCGTCCCATTAAAAGTGTCCTATTTTGAATTTTCAAAGTCTTTATTTATAAACTTTGATTTTAATTATATATTTTTTGTGTTATATAAAACTTGATGAAAATTAACCCGATAAAAACACTTGTAAAACACACTCAAATCATATAACTTTCATCAAGTATTATCTAACACAAATAAAATTATTTAAGGTCAAAGTTTATAAATAAAGACTTTGAAAATTCAAAATAGAACACTTTTAATAGGACGGAGGGAGTAATAATCATGCAACATATTAGTTATAAAATATATGCAAAATATATATTATTTGTGTAAATACAAAGCAAAGATTTAGAAGCATTCACACTCATTCCATCAAATCTACCCTATAATCACACTAAAAATAACTAAATTATCTCTCTTATTTTAACTAAATAATATTTTTTATATATTTATCATTACCTTTTCTTTCTCCTCTACTCACACCCATTTTCAAAATATATTAACAAATTATAGAAGGTAAATAGTGTTCCTCCAAATATGCTGATGAACAGTATCATTTTCTCTTTTCTATACTCACAACCACTTTTTATAATCTGAAGACCTCTCTCAAAGGATATAGGGGGATGTGAATGCTCTAAGATAAGTATATATAAACATACTCGACCCGACCCGACCCGACCCGACCCGACATGACTTGTACTTAATTAAAACCAACTCATACGGGGTTCTACTCATTTCCACTTTACCACCCAAACTTTCAAGTTTCACTTCTGACATACAATTGTCGGAACTTAACAAGACATTTGTCGTAGGAGTTTACTAATAACGACTTTCTATGTAGGGCAGGTTGTATGAAAATGCAATGAATGCAACAAATTATTATATAATGTAATGAAGTTACAATATGTTTCCATTTGATGTAAATAACCTGATAAAATCAGGAAACTGGTGATTTGGATTAAAAATAGGTAGTATAGAGTTCATAGTTATTAAAGGCACTAGACGCACTCAAGGCGCATAAGCCTCGCCTGGGGTGTAGGCGCAAAGTGCAAAAATAGCGAGGGCCTGAGAAAAATAAAGCGCAAAAATAGCGAGGGTCTGAGAAAAATAAAACGCATAATGAAAAAATTTTAAAAATATATTAGGTATTAGAAAAAGAATACTATTCTTCAAATAAAATAAACAAAGTCTATTATGTAACACTTTATATCATCTAATTAGTACCAAAATATTAGTGTATTAGTGTTGAAAAGTAGTTTTCCTTGATTAAAAGTAGAAATTTGGCTAGAATCTTGTCGGAATTTAGCCGGAAACTCTCCAAAATCTAGGAATCTTGCCGGAATGTGCGCCTGAACCATCACCTAGAGAGTTAAAGCGCAATTTCCTCGACTTAAAGCGCAACTGCCTCGCCTCGCCAGAAAAATGGGCCTAGGCGCAAGAGGCGATGGCTTTTAACAACTATGATAGAGTTATAAATAAAAAAATGATTGCCTTGTTCCTTGTAACACCCCACCCGATAAAGATGCTTTATGACACAGTTGATACAAAAAGTGCTTATCTTATTGATAATAAATGTATTGTACAAATGTTGGAAACACAGATTACAACATCTAATAAGACTAAGTCTAGCCTGATGTAACAACGCTTCCACTAGATCACACTTATCCGAGATATACATTTCTACCAGACTATCACAAGTCTGGGACTATGAGCAACGATCATGCCTCATCACGTGTGTCACATGCTTAAAAAGACGCGTCAACTATTGCTGGTGAGTTCATGAATATACACGAGTTACAAAATAATGTTATTTAATCATGGCTTGTACCTGTCCATGTCATCATAACCCAACGTCACCACATGACTTACATAACCATACAATTAATGCCCACTACACCACATGAGTGTAGTACCAACAAATCCCGACATAGTATTTGATACTAGTACTAGTGCTCCAAAAACCACTAGTAATAATACTTAAGAGAGGAACTAAACGCTCGGGATCTTAGTATTAAAGTGTGCGAGTAGAATTTGGTATACTTACTAGGCTTGGAAGCCATCTATTTATAGGAAAACATATCTTGCAGCTCGTAAGTTAACAACTTCAATCTCATGATAACTTAGTTACGAAGTTCCGTTAATGTTCTAGTTTTCTTTGTTTGTTCGTTTACACGGTCTCCTATGATATTAAATACTTATCTAAATACTACTTATTTCAAATAATCATTATACTTGTTATTTACTCGTTTAACAATATATAAAATATATATTTTTTTACATATTATTATTTATAGAGTAAATTACAAGTTTTGTCCTTTATGTTTGTACCAAATTGAAGGTGGTGTCCTTTGTATGTTGAATGAAATGAAACTAAACAATATAACGTTATAAGACCATCTATAATGGGGACTTCCGTGGAGATTCTTAAACCCGATAGAGATGGGTGGGAAGGATGTGGTGAGGAGAGAGACAGTGATGAGAAATCTAGCTCCACGGGTGGTTCAGGTAGGGCCCATGAAAGGGGAGGCCAAAGGGGGAGAGAAAGGGGCGTGCGTGACATCTTTTGACGTAAAGGAGTGAGGGTCAACCCTGAGCCATCTTCGATGTGGATCGTCTGTTTTGTGAGCACCGTTCAAAGCATGAGTATGAAGGAATTGTTGATTGCTTGATTAAAAGTTCGAACAAATCAAAACATAAAAGAATATCATAGTTAAAACTAACTCATTAATTCTAGAGTAAATTACAAGTTTTGTCCTTTATGTTTACACCAAATTGCAGGCGCTGTTCTTTAGCGCAAAAGTTTATGAGTTTTATCCTTAACGTTTCAAAAGCCTGGACGTTATGTCCTTTAGGCCAAACCCAGTTAGATTTTTTTGTTAAATCTGGTCATGTGCCTTGCACATGAGAGTGTTGTTGTCATTTCACCTTCTTAAGGGCTATTGTATAAAGAACTTTTATTGAGGGGCTATTTTATAACAAACTAAAAAATAAAAGGGTTATATAATCCCTATCTCATCTGAAAGCACTCTCTATCTCTATCTCTCTCAGGTGATGCTTGTGTGTTCGTTCACCTAAATTATCTGCCGACTCTACAAATCACAACTTAGGATTTTCAATCACTTCACCAATTACAAGAAATTAAACTGCAATGGCGGTGGTGAAGGATGCGGAACAAGAGTACAAGCCAAACAAGAAGAAATCAACTTCCGCTGAGGATGATAAGAGGTTCAATTTCTATTAATTCAGCTTGATCGTGTTTTGTTACTAAAATTTGTGTGATCTCCGGCCACAATGGACCAACCGATGTTTTCCAGCGATCCAAATCTCCTACATCTCCTGATTTAGCTAGATATGTGATGAACAAGCATCATCCAACCGTTTTTATCTTCCAGAACTAGCAATCGACGGCCATAGGTAGTTACCGACGGTAGTTTTAATCCTAGTTCAATGTGTGGTTGTAGGTCGGTTATGCCCTAGTTCGACGACCATGAAAAATCCGACGACAATTGGTTCCGATCAACAAATCAAATCCCAACTCGGTAAGCGTAGGTGAACCTCTAAAAACAGCCACATGAAACTTCTTCCTCAAAAGACTATACGGTTGCTTGACAAAGTTGGGCTTGACACCTGGAGCTTCGAGTACCCAGACCATATAGACTCATTCAGTGTTCCAAGCATTCTGAAAATCTTGTCAATCTGCTCAACTTCCTTGAGTTAAGGCGGATGGATGGTGGTGTCGTGGTTAGTTAAGGCGGAGGTGGAGGTGGAGGGTGGAGGTGACGGAGGAGGGTGATGGTGGTGAAGGGTGGTGGTGATGGAGGTTATATATATATATATATATATATATATATATATATATATATATATAGTGTGAGGTTCATTGGGGAACACTAAAAAGTGGGGAACAGTGGGGAACCGACTCAAACGAACTTCGATTGGACTCATTCCAGCGGCGTTGGAACCGGCTCGTCGAACCCTAACTAGGATCTCTTAACCCTAAACCCTAAATAATAACCCCTAAACCCTAAATATATTAGGGTTTAGCTTTAGGGTTTAGGGTTTAGCTTTAGGTTTAGCCTTTAGGGTTTAGCTTTTAGGGTTTATAGTTTAGATTTTACGGTTTAGCTTAGGTTTTAGCCTTATTTTTTAGCTTTAGGGTTTAGAGTTTAGGAGTTAGGATTTAGGGTTCAGGGTTAAGAGATCCTAGTTAGGGTTCGACGATACAGTTCCAACGCCACTGGAATGAGTCCAATCGGAGTTCGTTTGAGTCAGTTCCCCGCTGTTCCCAATTTTTTAGTGTTCCTTAATGAACCTTCCCCTATATATATATAGTTCAAATAATAATAATAATATTTTAAATTATTTTGTTTTATTTTTTAAATACTATTAAATAAATGGGGTAAAAAGACTAAAATGCCTTTGGGTGACCAAATTTAACCAAAAAATCTAACTGGGTTTGGACTAAAAGACATAACGTGGAGGATTTTGAAACGTTAAGGACAAAACTCATTAACTTTTTCGCTAAAGGACATCACCTGTAATTTGGTGTAAATATAAAGGACAAAACTTGTAATTTACTCTTAATTCTATGAACTCGCATGACGAAAGTTTTTATTTATAACGTGATGACGGGGGTAGCCCAAGACCAAATATGAATGATTTAAATATGTAAATGTTCATAAGGCAAAATGGTTCAAAGGTTAAAAACCTGGGAAGACGAGATAAAGTAGCTCGGAACAGTAAGTAGTCATGTCTCCAGATTACTTCACCAACTCGCCAGCCGCAAAAGCAATGCAGGTCCACAGAGCACACTCTATTATCCAGGGGTCAAAAGGCTTCAACCCCCGAAAGGGTAAGCCCCTCACTGCAAGCAAGGTCACTAGTCAAATTCATTCCTCTTTGGGAGATGTCTTCTCCTATATATTTGACACTTCATTTACGGAGAAGAGACATTCCTGGCCAGTCCTGTTTCCTTAAAACTCTGGTCATTCACATCGAGTACTTGTCTCATGCGAGTTACTCCCTTTCACATCCACCACACACATTCTGTTTGTTCCTTCATCCGAATCTGAATATACTTCAGAGGAGGATCCTTAGTAAACAACAAAAAATAAACTAGTGAACCTCCTTCCACGTCTTGCAAATGTGGGGGGACCCCACGACCTGCGTTAGGCAAAGTTGAACCCTTCAACCCTTTTGCCTAACCAGCCCAGCTACTATCCTTGGTCTCTTATTTGTTGCATCAACAAGTTGGCGCCCACCGTGGGGCTACGCCGCTATTTCTCCTCAAAAAGACCTAGTAGTGTAGCTCTCTTCACTTAAAATCACCATGTCTGAAAGTGGATCCCCGGGTGAAGTAAATCAGGTTCCAAACACCTCAACCCCGGGTAGTAGCCAAGCTCATGTGGCTATACCAACTTCTTTCTCAACTCCGGGAAGCACACCCGAGTTCCTCACCTTCAACACACCAACTCCGTCCAGATCCGGAGTTCCTTCTCCCAATGTCGGTGTCTCTGACGCCCCAGCATGTGTTGAACTTACCCCTGAGGGGGTTGCCAACAATTTCCTTGAGTTGAGGTCTCTCCTCAACCAACATGTGAGTAGAGAAAGAGAAAAGGGAGTAAGGATTCGTCTAGACTATGACGAGCCGGAACCAACATTATCTCCCGGACCTCCTATCCCTCCTTTTACAACTAGGAATGAGGCTGGTCCCAGTAATTCTCCAAACCCTCATCCGTATCTACCCACAATGACGAACCCTACAGTGCATCCCATCTTCTCTTCCCAACCAATTACAAGTGGTGCTCCTTTGGGACATGAGCTAACCCTCGACCAGCTCCTACAGTCCCCAGTAACCAGCCTTCCAGCTTCTACAACAACCTCGTGGGAACAGGCCCTATCCGTGCTCCCCTTGGCACGAAGTGCTGCTATGAGCACCCCCTTTGGAGTTAGCTGTTCAGGTGCACCTGGAAGCCTTCAAATCTTCAACCCCATGCCCCAGATGATGACCCAGATGATGGCCGGCTTCCCATGGCAACACTTTATTAACCAAGTGCTGGCCACCCAGGGAAACAACAACAATGGCAATAACGTGGGTGCAGGAGTTGTAGAAGATTTGGCCAAACCTTATAAGCCAAGTAACCTCTCATGCTTTTCACAGCGAATAGCCGATTATGACTTTCAAACGAAGATCAAGATGCCGTCCCACATCAGAACGTACGATGGGACTGAGGACCCAGAGGACCATCTTCAGATCTTCACTGGTGCAACAAGGATTGAGAAGTGGTCAAATGCTGAATGTTGTCTAATGTTCATGCAAACTCTTGTCGGATCAACCAAGATTTGGTTCAATGATTTACCTGCTCAAAGCATTCGAAGCTTCGACGACCTCAGCAAGGGGTTTTTTGGCCAACTTCTCCCAACAAAGGCGATATGTCATAGATGCAACTGTCATCTTCCAGATAAAACAACATGATGATGAAAGTCTTCGTGAGTTTATTGAACGATACAAGAAGGAAGGTCTCACATATGTAGGGGCAGATGAGAAAATGAGGGTAGCTAGGTTCATGAACGCTATCACCTCAAAATATCTCACAAGAGATTTCAACAAATCTCTGCCCAAAACCTTGGAAGAAGCTCTCGAAAGGGCAGAAGCCCACATCCGAGGAGAGGAGGCAGTAGACATTAAAGAGCAAAGGAAAAGAGGGTCTAGTTGGCGGAGTAATAGCCCTGCCAGAAAAAAAGGGAACTTTAACTCCTATGACAGACGTCAAAAGGGTTCAGACCATCGAAGGCCTGAAGCTCGAAACCCTCCAACCAGGGAGAAAGGCATGAGTTTCACACCCCTGACAAAGTCTCCTCAAGAAATCCTTGCCACAGAAGAAGTTAAACAGAACTTTAGGCCTCCTAGGCCTCTCCCCAAAAGCAGAAAAAATGAGAACTCCACACAGTTTTGTGAGTTTCATGAAGAAAAAGGTCACCACACCAATGATTGCTTCCAGCTCAAGAAAAGAATTGAAGAAGCTGTTAAGTCCGGAGAACTCGCTCATTTGGTGAAGGGGGTACGGGACAAAATGGCTGAAGGAAAGGGCAAGGAAGTCAATATGGTGGATTTCGATGGAAGGGTTCCTCACAAAAGACAGCGGTTGGAGGCTTGGGAGCTTCAGTGTGTTTGCTTCCCCCCAACGGAAAGAGACCCTCTTTCAAGCCCTCTTGTGGTAGAAGCCACTATGGGAACGTTGCAAACTAGTAAAGCATACATAGACACTGGGGCAGCCACTGAAATCATGTTTGAGAAATTCTTCAACTGCTTAAGCAATGAAGAACGTTCAAGGCTTCAACCCTCGGGGACTTGCATAAAAGGTATTGCCGATATACCCCTCAAGCCTTTAGGGCAACTAACACTTAATGTTCATTTCAGCGAAGGTCAGAAGGAAAGAATCCAACCACTCACCTTTGTGGTTATCAACATACCCTCAAACTATGATGTGATCATTGGAAGACCAGGGCAGTGTGTATTCTACATGGTCGTGTCTGTTGGCCATGGTACAGTCAAATTTCCTACCGAGAGGGGGATAGCAACCCTTCAACCCTCTCAAGAAGCCTACCTGGTTGAGGGGGAAAGTTCCAAAAGTGAAGAAGACAAACAAAGGCTAATCATAAACCCTAAGTACCCTGAACAGAGAATAAGGGTCAATCCAAGCCTTTCACAAGAAACCCTCTCGTATCTTAAAAAGCTAACACATTACAGCGATGTCTTCGTTTGGTGCCCAGAGGGCATGACGGGGATCCCTCGAAACATTGCTGAACATGAGTTAAGAATACCACCGGAGGTCAAGCCTGTGGTGCAAAAAAAGAGAACTTTGGCACCGGAGAGAAGCCTGGCTGCTTGCCAAGAAGTTGAAAATCTTGTGTCGGCCGGCATTCTCCGAGAAGTTAAGTACCAATCATGGGTTGCAAACCCGGTTATGGTCAAGAAACCAGACAACTCTTGGAGGATGTGCATAGATTTCAAGGATCTTAACACGGCTTGCCCTAAGGATTGCTATCCACTACCAGAAATTGATCTCAAGGTTGACTCACTCACCGGTTACCCTTTCAAATGCTTTCTTGATGCTTACAAAGGGTATCACCAAATACTCATGAAAGAAGAAGATGAAGAGAAGACAGCGTTCCACACTGATAAAGGAATCTTTTGTTACAAAAAGATGCCTTTTGGACTCAAAAACGCTGGAGCAACCTACCAACGTCTAGTAGACAAAGCCTTTACAAGCCAAATTGGTAAAAACATGGAGGCATACGTCGATGACTTGGTGATCAAAAGCAAGATGGAGTGTCAAATGCTCGACGACATTCAAGAAACTTTCAAGAACCTCAGAAGGGTTAACATGAAGCTCAACCCTGAAAAATGTTCATTTGGGTTCGAAGAAGGAAAGTTCTTGGGTCACATCGTTGGGAAACAAAGCATCAAGGCTAACCCAAATAAGGTGAAAGCTGTCCTCGAAACCAAACCACCAAAAACCAAGTAGGAGGTTGAAAGCTTAAACGGGAAGCTTGCAGCCTTGAAGCGTTTTACCTCCAAGTTGGCGGAAAGATCTCTGCCCTTCTACAAAACGCTCAAGAATTGCTCTGATAAGAAGGACTTCAAATGGACTGATGAGGCTGAAGAAGCATTCAACCAGATGAAACAACATCTTGCTTCCTTACCAGACATCGCAGCTCCTGAAACAGGGGAATTAATTTTAGTCTATCTATCAATTGCTGAAGAGGCCATAAGTGCAGTCCTCACCATCGAACGGGACAAAGCTCAGGTACCCGTTTATTTCTTCAACAAAACTCTAAAATTGGCTGAAACCAAATACCCTCCTCTTGAAAAACTATCCATAGCCCTAGTTCAAACAGCTAGAAGGCTTCGAAGGTATTTCCAAGCACACCCTATACAAGTGGTCACCGACCAACCTATTAAGTGTGTGCTTGAAAAACCAGAGAATTCGGGAAGGTTGGCCAAATGGGCAGTGGAACTAGGTGAACATAACATCACCTACGTCCCACGAAAAGCTATCAAAGCCCAAGTCTTGGCTGATTTCATCGTAGAAGTCCCAGACCAAGCAATCACCGAAGTGAACACTGCCACCATTGAACCCTCCAACCCTGAAGCCTGGAAGCTTTTTACCGATTGGGCTTCAAGCGTTGAAGGGTCAGGGGCGGGGTTAATTTTGATCAACCCAGAAGGGTTGGAATTCACATATGCTCTCCGTTTTGATTTTCAGACTACCAATAATGAGGCTGAATACGAGGCACTAATCGCTGGCTTAAGGATGGCCAAAGAAATGAAGGTTGAAAAGCTTGAAGTGTTCACAGATTCGTTGCTGGTCTCGAGCCAAGTAAATGATAGCTACATTGCTAAAGAGCCCAACATGAAAAAATACAAAGAAAAGTCCAAGGAGCTGATGAGTACCTTCCAAGCATGCCACATTAAGCAAATTCCCAGATCCCAAAACAAAAAGGCTGATGCCTTAAGTAAGCTAGCATCTCTCACTTTTGCCCACCTCACCAAAAAGGTGTTGGTAGAAGTGTTGAAGGCTCCATTGATTGATGAATTGGAAGTTCAAGACGTGGTCACCGGGGAAGATCCAAACTGGATGACTCCCATCAAAAAGTTCCTTAAAAATGGTGAACTACCCAACGATCAAGTAGAAGCTGAAAGGGTTAAAATCAAGGCAAGGCAGTATGTACTGCAAGGAGAAACCCTTTATAAAAAGGGTTACCTTGCACCCTTGCTAAGATGTGTTGGTCCTGAGCAAAGTAAGTATTTGATCAAAGAGATTCACGAAGGCATATGCAAAGCTCATTTTGGAGCTAGGTCGGTGGTCGCAAAACTCATGAACCTTGGATATTTCTGGCCCTCAATGCATCGTGATACCACTGAACAATTGAGGAAATGTGATGCTTGCCAGATTCATGCACCGATCCCAAAAAATCCCAAGCATGACCTTGTCCCAATAACCTCGGCATGGCCATTACATAAATGGGGAATGGACATTGTTGGACCATTCCCCCCAAGCAAAGGAGGAGTAAAATTCTTGTTGGTGGCAATAGATTATTTCACCAAGTGGCCCGAGGTTAAACCACTTGCAAAGATCACAGGTAAACAAGTCATCGACTTTGTTTGGGAAAACATTATTTGCCGTTATGGATTGCCGGGAGTAATTGTCACCGACAATGGAAAGCAATTCGCTGAAAAGCCTTTCAGCGTTTGGTGCAGAGAATACAGAATCAACCAGGTTTTCAGCTCAGTGGCTTACCCGCAATCAAACGGTCAGGTTGAAAGGGTAAATCGAAGCATAGTGGAAGGTATCAAGACAAGATTGGGAAGATACGAAAGCAACTGGCTTGAAGAATTGCCTAGTGTTCTATGGGCAATTAGAACAACCGAAAAAACAAGCCATAAGAAAACACCCTATAGCTTGGTATTTGGATCCGAGGCTGTGATCCCCGCTGAGATAGGAGTTGTAACCCAGCGAATCGTCAACATGGATCCCGAAACAAACCAAAAAGAGACCATGTTGAATTTACAACTCCTAGAGGAAGCACGAGATCAAGCTGCAATCCAAGAGGCCAAATACAAGCAACAAATGGAAGCCTACTACAACAAGAAAGTCAAGAACGAACGATTCAAGCCAGGGGACTTGGTCCTCAGAAACAATGAAGCTTGCAAAAAAGAAAATCAAGGAAAGCTTGGCCCAAAATGGGAGGGTCCATATACCATCCTCGAAGCACACAAGGGTGGATCCTACAAGCTAGCAGATTCAGAAGGCAAGAGGCTTCCAAGGCATTGGAATGGCAAAACCCTGAAAAGGTTCCATGTTTAGACAGGAAAGTTTGGTTTGTATCAAAATGTATTTCGAACAGCACTATGAATACCTTTTGTAAAAAGCAAGTATTTCTTGAATGAATGAAGTTGTTTTATCAAACTTGTCTTTCTATCCTAAGATCAGGTTGAGAACCTAGCAAAAAACTCCATGGCAAGGGCCATGTAAGGGGATGAGCTCCCAGGCCACATCGCTCAATAGGTTCAAGGGTTGAATGAACCTATATAAGGGGTGAGTTCCTACATCAATACAACTCCATGAGACTTATTAAGTTAAAGCAAAATTGTCTCATAGACAGGTCCGAACAACCTACACCAAATGTTCTTTAAGCCTTAGAAATGTAACCAACAAACAGGCTTATGAAGTCAAATGAAAAACAAAGAAATGATAAAAAGGATAGGTGCTATGTCTTCTTGTTAAAAACACTAAGGCTAAGTGTCTGCAACACTGAACCCTTTAAGGTATAAAAAACATAAAGGCAACACAAACTCGACAAAGACAAAGTTACAAGAAAACAAAAATTATCTAAAGGATGATACAAACGGAAAAATTACAAAAATTCAAGTCAAGTCAAGAAACTAAGAAACCTTCAAGGCTTCAAGCCACCTACGTGACAACTCGAGACCTCGAAGGCTTCAACCTACCTACGGATAGCCAAAAAGCTTGAAGGGTTAAAGCCAACCAAAATGCCTTAGCAAATTAAGCACAAGTACAAAAAACACAACGCAAAGAAAATGGATAAACATAATATCGTAGCAAAGAAAGCCATGAAAGACTTTCAACCACAAGTTATAACAAGTCCTAGTGACTCGTAAGTTAAGATATTGTTCAAACGACCACGCAGGTCTAAAACACCACCAACAGGAACCTTAAGGGTTCCTGAAAACCTAATACTGTTTAAAGGTTACAAACCACAAATTGTTTAAAAAGGTGCTAAGAAAGCTACGAATTTCATGCATCAGTAGAAGGCTTAGAGACCCCAGAACTGCTACCTTTGGCCTTCTTAACCTTCTTAGCCTTTGGGCCCTGATCATCAACAGCTGAACCCTCCAAGCTGGCATCCTTCGGAGCATCAGATTCCCCAGGAAAGGTATCTTCGCTATCTCCCGAGTAGGAACGTTTCCTTGAAAGGGAGCTAAGCATTTCAGCACATAACTTTTCTTTCAAACCATCTGGCTTCAGTTCCTGCAAAACGGAGAGAGGCTTACCATAACAAGAAGCAACCCGACTCACATACGGGTACGACAACCTCTCCATTTGCTCAACGGAACTCTTAAAGATTTCGGAAGCCTCGGGACGGTACAGGGGAGATTTCTCTAAAGGATGGCCAGACTCGTGAAGCTTATAACCCGCAATAAGACCTTGGTGTTTTCCCAGATTGAGCAGTTTAGTGTAAACCTCGCCAAGAGCGGAGTTAAACTCTTTGGAATGAAGCAAATAGGTAACAACCTGGTGAAAACCCTGCTCAATAAGCCACTGATTATCCCCAGTAGCCGAGCAACCATAGTCTTCAAACCATCTTTCTCCTCATCAAAAGCTTTCTGTTGAACAACCAAGGCTTCTCTATCAGATTTCAGCTTCAAACGGTCAGCTTCAAAACTCTTCTTGAGATCACTTATCTCAATCTCGTGCCTCTTTGTTAACTCTTCCTCTTTCTTGGTCTAAGCCAGCTCTTTCTCAGAAAAGATATCGATTTCCTTCTTCATTGCAGCAATTTTTTCCTTCTTCTTGGAAGCCTCCTCATATTCCTGCATCCCTTTAGCAAAGCGAGTAACACCTTCAGCCAAAAAGGCAGAAAGGTTGCAGGAACTAAGCATCATCCTAGAAATTAGATGATCAACCTCCATCTCAGATATGGCACTTCGAACACCGGGAGGAGCAAAATGAGCCAAGGCTTCAGCACAAACAGCCAGGTCCTTAAAATTATCACCAATCTTAACCCCCCAGTTAGGCACATAAATATCCTGACCCTCTGAACCTTCGAAACTTTCAACACTTTTGGCTGATGAACCTTGAATAACAGGAGTGGTACCTTTCTTAATCAATTTCTTCCTCTTGCTTGAAACAATTAACTCCTTTTTCCTTACCCTTGCCAACATCCACAGCCTGATCCCCTGATGCCTCAATATCATCACTAACATCGATAGGCTCTGAACCAGAAGGCTGATCAACACCTTTCAGATGACGTTGGGAACGACGGGTAGAACCTTTGGAAGCAGTAACCTTGGTAAAGCCTTTAACATTTGGAACATTCACGTAACCAGAACCCTCAAACCTGTAATCAGAACCCTTAACAACCGCATTCTCGCCGGGAGTAGCAGCAACATCATCAAAGGCAACATCAGAGGTGTCATCGCTTTTAATAAAATCAAGGGCAGACATAACTGCAACACAAATATAAAAAGCACATAAGCAAACAAAGAAAAAGGAACAAAAAAGCAAGAAAAGAATAAATGCATACCCTTCCCATCTCTAATAAGCACCGGATCCCGGTTGGCCTTTTCCCACACTTTACTTATACCCAACAACACCAACAAATGCTCAGGGAAGGGACGAAGCCTCGAAGGGCACTCCCTGAGAATTTCTAAAAAACGAGTGTTTATTTCGGAATCAGAAGGCTCCGGCTCGTTCAGAACAGCATCCGGGTGTCTCCAAACAAGTTTGAAAGGAGCAATTTCCTCCGACACCCAGAAAAACCGATCTTTCCAGACCCCAAGTGTAGAAACCATGGACGAAATTAAACAAGTATCAACTTGAGTGGTTTCAAAGGTGAACCAATCACCATTCTTAGCAAGCCGGAAGAAGCGACGGAAGGACAACAGAGATGGGTCATACCCGGTGGCCCGACACAAAATTTCAAAATGTAAAACCCTAGCCATGCCAAGGGGGTGAATCTGACCAAAAGACACTCGATAATATTCCAAAATGTTCAAAACAAAGTTTGAAAACGGATAACGAAGATTGGAAAACTCAAAATGACGACAATACAAGGCAATCATACCAGAAGGACAGTCATTGATAGATTTATCACAAGCCGGTGCAACCGGTTTATACTTCGTCCCTATACCCCATTCCATACAAAATAAATCGACTTCCTCTTGGGTCAGTCGAGAAAAAGACTTGGCCATATCCTTACGAGCACCCATGACATGAACAATTAAAGAGAAAATAAGCAAAACAGAACTGACCTGATTTTGAAAAAGAGGGATACTTGAGAGAAAAAAGGAGCAAGTAATGTTCTTCCAAAATAAAAATGTGTAAATAAATGAGATTAGGGATAATTATCAACATGCAGAATTTAAAACCGCCGCCTGACAAACTGCCACAGGTCTTGTCAACTGTCTTGTCAAATTCCGAAATTCAAAAACCGTTTCAACCTTCCAACCCTCGTACCCTCGAAGCCTTTGGACAGAAAAACATACGTATAAAAGTCAGAAGTCTTTGAGCTAATTTCCCAAAAACCTCTGACTTGGGGGGCTGATGATGGGGGTAGCCCAAGACCAAATATGAATGATTTAAATACGTAAATGTTCATAAGGCAAAATGGTTCAAAGGTTAAAAACCTGGGAAGACGAGATAAAGTAGCTCGGAACAGTAAGTAGTCATGTCTCCAGATTACTTCACCAACTCGCCAGCCGCAAAAGCAATGCAGGTCCACAGAGCACACTCTATTATCCAGGGGTCAAAAGGCTTCAACCCCCGAAAGGGTAAGCCCCTCACTGCAAGCAAGGTCACTAGTCAAATTCATTCCTCTTTGGGAGATGTCTTCTCCTATATATTTGACACTTCATTTACGGAGAAGAGACATTCCTGGCCAGTCCTGTTTCCTTAAAACTCTGGTCATTCACATCGAGTACTTGTCTCATGCGAGTTACTCCCTTTCACATCCACCACACACATTCTGTTTGTTCCTTCATCCGAATCTGAATATACTTCAAAGGAGGATCCTTAGTAAACAACAAAAAATAAACTAGTGAACCTCCTTCCACGTCTTGCAAACGTGGGGGGACCCCACGACCTGCGTTAGGCAAAGTTGAACCCTTCAACCCTTTTGCCTAACCAGCCCAGCTACTATCCTTGGTCTCTTATTTGTTGCATCAACATAACGGAAATACAAACAAATGATTTGTCTTAAAACTTATTTAGAGATCATAGTTAAAACTAACTCATTAATTCTATGAACTCGCATGACGAAAGTTTTTATTTGTAACGGAAATACAAACAAATGATTTCTCTTAAAACTTATTTAGAGATAAACTCCTAACACCTAACTGAGACTATTTCAATTAAAAATAAAAATTATTTCACACGAATGATTTCTCTTAAAACTTATTTAGAGTTAAACTCCAAACAAAGAGATAAACTTGGATATGTATATCATCAAGTTTTATTTTCCAAGTCTCTTAAGCTAGATATGCTAATATCACGTTTTACATATACAAAAGACTTTATGAGTTATGGGGTTCATGTTCATGTAAGGTTATACGGGAATCTTATGAGCTATTGGATGTGATTTGTAGCTACCATGGTTCATGTATTGATAATATTAAATATAAAACCGACAAACTTTGGATCTATATCTATCACCTGGGAATGAATCAGAGTCAAAAACATGTTTTGTAACAGTAAACACCTAAAGTTATTCCTCTACTGATCAGGTTGGGACCAAGGCAAAATAATGCTTCACACCAACAGCTTTTCTAATACAATTACTAACAACAAGAACAAACTTTGGTGTCACGAATATTTAAAAATGTTGCCCTATTTCCTCTCATCTTCATTTTGACTTATTTGTATCATGAGATCAACTAATGTTATGTAGTATAGAAGATTAACTAGACGTGTTCTTTTCAAAAGTAACAATACGTTGAGACATGCATAATGCATATGTATATAGTGCATAGAAGATAATAAGTAGTGGGAGAAGAAAATATAATATGTATGCTTACGTAACTGTCTTATGTTATCACATTCAAAGCACCATGTAATAGTGAATAATACGGTTCACAGTTCTTAACATATTCTTGGTTTTAAAACACACGTCTCTTAGTATAATCATATGACACACCGATAAAAATAAAAATAAAAAGTCTTCGTTTTTTTCTCATGTGTATCTTAAAATTTACCATCTAATATAGTATAATCCTATAAACATTAATTAAAAAAATATGAAGATTATGTGACTTCAGTTTGAAACATAGATTTTTTTTTTATTTGGATTGTCTAACTTTTACTTCCATCCTACTAGACCACACGGTGTGGAGGGGCTTGAAGACGGGGCATTATGCGACACATGGACCAAACTTCATAACATGGCGTGGTGTTTAAACCGACGGTGTGGCACACGACGTTGATGCTTGACGTTTCCGATATGTGGCACAACCTTTGTGCTTATTTTATAACTCAAATTATATAAAATCTATTAAAATTTTATAAAAACATTACTAGAAATTAAACTAATAACATTAATATATAAATATTACATAACATTAAAATTAAAAAAACATTACATAAATTAAAACTAAAAAAACACACAAAATAAACATTACATAATATAAAAATTAAAAAAGCACATAATTTATATAAAAAAACCTAATGATTTGCCACTTCGAAACGTGTTTGAATTCACATCCAACCTCCTGTCGATAGTTGATGAGAGCGATTTGTATGGTGTCGTCCTCCCCGAGTTCACCCCTTGGTGCTCCACTGAGGTGTGGAGTTGCTCGAATATTTCACAATCCATACGGATTGTCCTAAAACGAGAAGATAGGGCGTCGATGATTTGGGTGTGATCACCCCTATGGACCAAGAAGTGTTGTAGAATTCTCCCCCAAAACCAGCCGCTTGACCGGCTGTGTGGCGTATAGTGGCTTAAAGCTTCGACCCACGACTCGCAAACTACAATGTCTTCTTCTTGCGTTCACGGGATGGCTGCCATCGTGTCAGTTTTTGGATGTGGAAGTGTAGGGTTTTATAAAATGTTTGGGTGTGGTGTGAAGATGTGTAAAAAAGAAAGAGGTGTGTGGTATTTATAGAGGTAAAAATTCAATTTTAGAACGTTAATATTTTTAATTTTTAAAAAGTAATAGTTTGGGTTAAACGGCTCGTCTCCACGTCGATTTAACATGTGCCACGTCAACACGAAGTTTAGTTCAACGTTGGTGGAAATCCCGTCGCCCACAGGACAACACCATTAACAACGCTGGGCACGGGGTGGAAAAGTGGGCGTGGACTGGCAACAACACCAGGTTTCGACGCCCACACCATGTGGTCTTAGTACAAGAAAGCAAAATCTTGACAACCTTTAACAAGGGGAGGTCGTCATTGGCCCATCCGTATCTTAGTCAGGTAAGGGGTGATCCCTAAGGGTGGAGGGGCACTTAACCCATATACCCTAAGCCCCGTCAATCTCGTTTTCCCACGTCACTTAGATCATTCACTACCCTTTCTACCCGATTTACTGGCACAACTGCCCTAAAACATAGACCACATATTTACCCCACTCTCTATCTCCATACACACAACTCTCTCAATCTCTCTCATACCCACACACACATGCAAGCGGCAACATCATAACCCAACCCTTACCCGCCCGCCCCTACCCGCACCATCGATGGCGGTGTATGGTAGCTGGTAGGGGTTATCCGCTGATGTATAATTAGGTGCCCCGACCCCCTTAAGCATTCTTCATGAAGAAAAAAAAATGAAAAGACCGTCAATGACAATGGCGGTCACTCAGGGACATATCAAATAAGTCATTGAATATTGCCATAGTTATTGGTGTGTTGATCAGTTCTGTTTAAACATAATGGAGAACATGAATAACGTACCTGTTACAGCAGACATGCCAGAAGAGAATCCAGTTAGAGATGCAGCCATTGAGTTCGACATACTTGTCAGGATGATCTGGTTCCTCCTTAGGGTGTAAGGTGATGATGGTAAAGAACCGAAAATAGGGAGGTTTCGGTTATGGGGAGAGAGCCGATTTGATGTTATGAGGATTGGTTGATTCACTAAGTGTGTAACCCTTAAACTCTCTAATAATCCCCTTACATATACACCCAAGAGGAAACCTAATTAGTTAATAAGGGTAATATGGTCCATCAACAATTACCAACTAATTATTAATAGGTTATTAATATATTTTGATCTAATATATAAATGATTATAAAGGCTACAAGATTAAATATTACATTAATAATATATTTAATCTCACATTCTCCCACTTAGCCGAGTAATCATTTATCATGAGTATTAGGTAAGCCTGGCCAGTAGTTAACACTCATTTTAGCTTTAAACCAAGAACTATAGCAGAGAAATACAGCCGTTGAATCATCATTCGACTCAGGACCCCCATTAGTCATACTATAGCCTCAATTTAAAACCTAATAGTTACGATCAAAATACGTATAAGCCCTTTAGCGTCTGATTTGTATTTATATTTGTCTATATGTCATTACACCGGCAGAACATATGTTAGAGACATACAAAATCAAACTGAGGAAATTTTATTAATTAAAACATAAGCTAGTACAATATGCCATTAAGCAAGGTCTTTAGTAAGTCCCATATTCGATACATGTTCTTCTAAAACTTTAGGTGGGAGACCTTTAGTCATCGGATCCGCAAGCATATCTTTAGTACTAATATACTCAATACAAAGATTATTTTCCTCAACTCGTTCACGTACGAAAAAATATTTTGTATCGAGATATAAACCAGCTCCAGTCGAACTGTTACTGTTCGAGAAACTAACGGCAGCTGAGTTATCACAGTAAAGCTTCAATGGTCTAGAAATGGAATTAACGATTTTGAGTCCAGTGATCAGGTTTCTAAGCAACATTCCATGACAGGTTGCGTTGTAAACAGCAATGTATTCTGCCATCATTGTGGAAGTTGTAGTTAACTGTTGTTTATGACTCTTCCATGAGATAGGTCCGCCTGCTAACATAAAGATGTAGCCCGAAGTGGATTTCTTGTCATCTTTGCATTTAGCAAAGTCAGAATCAGAATAACCTACCACTTCTAAATGATCACTTCTTCTATAAGTCAGTTTATAGTCTTTCGTCCCTTGCAGATATCTAAGGACCTTCTTAGCTGCTTTCCAGTGATCTAGGCCAGGATTAGTCTGATAACGACCTAGCATTCCAGCAATATAAGCGATATCTGGGCGAGTACAGACTTGAGCATACATCAGGCTCCCGACTACTGACGCGTAAGGTATCTGGCTCATCTTCTCCTTTTCAACCTCTGTTGTCGGACACTGGAATGAACCGAAAACATCTCCCTTAACTACTGGAGCGTCTGAGGGTTTGCACTGTTGCATGTTGTAACGTGTAAGGACACGATCTATGTAAGTCTTTTGAGACAATTCTAAGATCCCTTTGTGTCTATCTCGGTGAATTTCGATGCCAATGACGTAAGAAGCATCTCCGAGATCCTTCATGTCGAAATTATGCAAGAGTAACCGCTTCGACTCATGCAACATGTCTAAACTATTACTTGCCAATAGAATATCGTCTACATAAAGGACAAGTATAGTAAAGTTACTCCCACTCATCTTGAGGTAGGTGCATTGATCCACTTGATTCTTTATAAAACCTTGCCTCTTCATGACTTCATCAAACTTGAGGTACCATTGACGTGATGCTTGTTTTAACCCATAAATGGATTTCTTCAACTTACAGACTAGATGCTCCTGACCTTCAGGTTTAAAGCCTTCAGGTTGTTTCATGTAAACATCTTCGTCTAAGTCTTCGTTAAGGAAAGCAGTTTTGACATCCATCTGATGCAGCTCTAAATCAAAATGGGCTACTAGGGCCATAACGATCCTTAATGAATCTTTACGAGAGACAGGTGAAAACGTCTCTTGATAGTCAATTCCCTCTTTCTGAGTGTAGCCCTTTGCAACCAATCTTGCTTTGTAGCGTTCAACGTTCCCATTCGGATCCAGTTTTGTTTTGAACACCCATTTACAACCTACAGGTTTGGCACCATTGGGTTATTCGACTAAATCCCAAACGTCATTTTTCTTCATGGATTCAAGCTCATCAATCATTGCTTTATTCCATTCAGAAGACTGATCACTGCTAATGGCTTCATTATAAGAGATAGGATCATTGAGCTTTCCAGCATCCATTTCAGTCAGGTAGGTAACATAATCATCCCAATTAGTAGGCCTTCTTTGCCTAGATGACCTCCTGAGTTGATTATCGGGTTCAGCGTTGTCTTGGTTTTGAGCGTTTGATGTGCCTTCGTTATGAGGTATAATGGGTTCTGATTGTGGAGATGAAGTTTGTGCAGTAGCTTCAGGTGCAGTTGCATGGGGTACAAGAGGAGTAAACGGAGTAATGGTAAGCGACGAGTCTCTCCCCCCGCGTCTTGTACTTCTTGCAATTCTTCGTAAGGGTTGGTACTGCTCCCACTGACCTTGAAATCCTCCAGGAACGCAGCACGCTTGGTTTCAGCAATACGGGTGACATGGGAAGGACAATAGAAACGATAACCCTTCGAATGATCAGGATACCCGATAAAGAAGCAGGTAACTGTTTTAGGGTCAAGTTTCCTTAGGAAAGGATTATAGAGTTTTGCTTCAGCAATGCAACCCCATACTTTCATATATTTAAGACTCGGTTTCCTTCCTGTCCAAAGTTCATAAGTGTAACACCCGTTCTTATAAATCAAGGTTTGGCGTATAATTTACGAAAACAATCATGTAATTAAGATTCATATACATCGGGAAAAACGGGTTTACTAAAACCTTTTACAATTTAAAAGTTTAGAACATAATGTAATTAAGTTCGTCAGTCAAAAGTAACAACGAAACGTCGTGTTCGGTTCTTCATTGTGCTTGATCGTCCTCCGGTACTATTTAACCTGAAACTCATAAAACATGAGTTGGATTAGTCATACGTAGCTTAAAACGTATTAGAACGGGTTCGCAACGCAAAATAATTGAAAATAAACATTTTTCGCGAAACTGGCTAGTTCTCGCGTAGTGCCACCGCCAGTAGCGCTACGCCACTGCCTTGTTTCTTCAAAACTGTTGCAGCTGGTTGCTGCATATTCCCAGCACGATCTGATTTCACGGAAACGGCCATAACTTCTTCGTTATTGATCCGTTTTACCCGATTCTTTTTCCTACGCGTCCGTAATTTAATTCTCCATCTTATGGAGTTAAAATCCAACATCCTACATAATAAATTTTCAGACTTTTAAGTCTTCGGCTTATCGCCCTATTTCCCAATTTTGACCCGTTTATGCATTTTATCAAACGAACATATTTGTTTGATTCCTACATCACCTACACTTCTTCAAATTAATGTTACCTACTATATTAGGTTCTAATCATAGGTTTATTACACCATTTAAACCCGTTTTCGCTAGTATGCTTATTTTGACCCGTTAAGGGTATTTAAGCACTTTAAAACTTGAAATCGCTTTCATTCATTTCTAGCATCTTATTCCTACATTTCTTATCAAGTAATATTCAACTACAACTCTTTGTGTGTTGGATTTCAATGTGTATATCTATATGTTCCGAGTTTTACCTTTCGGATTGTTTTTTTAGGAAATACTCAAATAGAGCTATTTGGCTAACGTATTACATCTATCAACATCTACACTTATTCTAAGCTTTTTGTTTAATCATAAGACTCGTTTCCAAACAACCTCTAAGGGTTGTTTGTTCAATTTAGCCTACAAGGGCGTTTTGGTCGATTTTGGTCCTTCTTTTACAATGAAGGACTCTCACCAATTATTCGACCAAGATATCACTTTTAACTACAACATAAATATGCGTACCTGGCTCGGATCAACAAATAGACCCGATTTATACCTCGCTTTTATTATCACATTTTCTATGGCGACGGAAGTATCCGAATCGCTAATCGGTCCTGTTAGCATAAGACTTGGCAACCATATTAGTCGATATTGTCAAATGGTGTTATCACACCATTTGACCCGTTTGGCCTATAAGACTAGGCATTTTCATAAGTAGCAAAACAAGGTTATTAATTGCCAATTTGTTCATCCGACCCATTTCGGATTTTTGCTACTAGACCCCTTTTTCTCTTAAACTCCTTTCTTATGTTTTTACCCATTCGGCTTACGCCACGGGTGCCCTTTTTGAACTCTAATTTACTTTAGCCAATACTTGACTAAATTTCCATTTTTACTCATTTTCTCGTTATTAGTTGCATTTAAAATAATCTTAACGAAAACTTCTTAGTTATTAGTCATTACATGACTAAATTACCGTTTCGCCTCTTTTCACCATAATACATGGTTTTTATCATTTTTGTTTGTTCCGACTCATGTTAATAGCATCGGAACCCTTAATTCGGATATTACACTAATCGCATTAGTAATTTACAAAATAATGCATATTCTACAAAAAAGGATGTAAGCGTCGCTTACCTTGCATCCGGTTATGCTCTTTTTCCTTCATTCTTGATTTGTTTGACCCGCTTTCACTCCAAGCTTCACCTAGCTTGTTTAAGCGCCTACTATCATCCATCATTCACAAGGTTGTTAGATTAGTCATTCTAAATCATGACTTTCACACCTTATGAATCTTTGACTACTTTCTTATTGAACTAAATCATGAATCATGAGTTTAATTCTTATGTCACGACCCACTTCAAATCAAGTATGAACTCTTAACAATTTCCCCTTTTTGTTCAAGTAGTTCATTTATACAAGTTAGTATGGTGTTTATAAACACCAATACAACATCAATTTCATTTAATCATCTAAAACCCATTTTTCATAAGCTTTAACGCATAATTATTTATAATAATCAAATCTGCGTTTTCACTCAAATTTTAGCATTTTAATCCTCACTTAGGCGTTTCATCAAACACCTAGCGGGTCAGATTTTTATATCATCAAAACCAAGTTTATGACTTGTAATTATCATCTAAATTAACTTCGATTAGACAATTCTACACAAGTCTTAACATCCATATTTCTGAAATTTACTCTTAAATTCAGATTATGCTAGAGCAAGATCATAATTCTAGGGTTTGTCAAGTTTTCTTCAAGTTCATTAATCACCTTCAATGGTGATTATGAACTCTATAATTAACATGAAATCTTTTAACAAGATTTCACCTAGGGTTCATCCCTAGACATCATATTTCTTCTAATTTCATTCATGCATGACACAATCAAGCTAAATTTCAGTTTTTCACAATTAACCTAGAACTTGAGATGAATCAAAATACTAGAATTTTGCATACCTTATGATCCCTTCAGTGAGGTGATCACTAATTCGTGTTTAGAACTTGATTCGGGACTGCATTGAACCTCCAATTGATCAATTTTTAGTGGAACTAGGGCTTGAAGGGGAGCCTGTGTCGCCCCCTGTGTTTCTTGTACGACCAGACATCTCAATTTGAGGTGTTTGGTTTTATTTTTAATTAAAACCAATAATATAAGTTTAAATTTTAACAATATTGGCCCCTCTAATTTGGTTATTTAATTAAGTAGGGCACAACCTACTTATTTCTAACAATATTCCCCACTTATTAACTAGGTTAAACATTCCTAATTAAATTAGTGGGTTTTGGGAATCTATGACTGAGTTTAGTTTAAGTCCCGTTAACTCGGGCCTTCTATAAACTTTATTTCCCAAACGCATTCTTTTTCTCTTTTTATTAAATATTGGATTTAATCACATAATAATCCTAATATTTTCTGGCTAAATTTTACCACTAACGGTTCCTTAGCCGTCTTTTAGTATTAACGTGGTTTGATTACCAAACCCGTTTTTGGGGTGTTACAAGTCTACCCCCCTTAAAGAGGTTTCGTCCTCGAAACATTTTCTTACATAATTCATTGAGTTTAAACTCAATGTATTCGATCCGAGAAATATTTTAAACATTACTTATACTTTTTAACCAATCATTAGTATCACCCGAAAAGTACGGTAACATCTTTTTGGTTACTAATTGTCTACATATCTCATACGACATAGTGTAACTTCGAAATAACGTAATCTCGTTATTTCCACTAGTTCAGTTAACTTAGCGATATTCATCGCTTTCATATACTATCCTTACCTCCCGTTATCATTTTACGCGGGGAGTTATAACCAGTTTTCTTGTTTTACATTATTAACCCGTAGGTTATGATGATCCCGTAGATCATACTTTATTCGCGTTTCTATTCAAATGAATATATGTTTATATATGTACATGGCGTCGAAGCACCCCTTTTTATGTTTATAATTATTTACTTTTGCATTTTTGGATTTCATTTGACCTTGACCGTAGTCTAAGGCTACATTCGTTTTCTTTCGAATTATCTTTCCGACTTTATGATTTCTAACGTCATTTACACGTCGGTTTGTCTTACACTTACCGTTACCCGGTTCTTACCTATACTACTTTACGACCCATTACCCGGGTCCTTCTATCTTATCGTTTTTAGCTTTTCGGTTTCACCGGTTAGCGTTTTCCTATTATATTAAGCGTTATTCCTTAATTGACTCATTTGACTTATTTTGGGTGAATTTTCATCACTTATGAATGTCAAACTTCATTCTTTATTCGACCCGCTCAACTTTAAAATAGTTGAACGTAGTTATCAAAATTTCTGTTTGCAAATTCTCATCTTCTTTTAGTCATGACTCCTAATCCGAGTCTTTTGACTTTCTATTTCGCGTTCCCGTCTCTTGGTTTACGCATACTTTCAAAATCCTACCCATCTATCGGGTATCTTACCGAAGTCACTATCAAAGTAACCGTCCCGGTATGTATTAAGACTTCGTTTTAATTTATTTGATCGTATTAGCGAATCCCATCGCTTTTATTTTTATATTCCGACCTTGTCCTCAAGTTTGACGTTTTACAAAAACGGCCCGTTAAGAGGCATATTTGCATTTTCCGGGTTCGAGTGCAAGTACACTCCCTCCCAAAGCATATCCTAATCATTTTTCATGTTTGCGTTTTCTGGGTTCGAGTGTAAGTACACTCCCTCCCAATACTTGTCTAAATCATTTTTCATGCTTGCGTTTTCTGGGTTCGAGTGTAAGTACACTCCCTCCCAATACTTGTCTAAATCATTTTTCATGCTTTCTGGGTTCGAGTGTAAGTACACTCCCTCCCAATACTTGTCTAAATCATTTTTCATGCTTGCGTTTTCTGGGTTCGAGTGTAAGTACACTCCCGCCCAATACTTGTCTAAATCATTTTACATGCTTCTTTGTCCCTTCACTCGGGCTCATCATCCTAATGTAATACGCTTCCGTCACCCGGCTGTGCGTTTACATTATTATCAATTATTTTGCTCATTTGATTCATTTGGGTACTTTTAAGTTAGTCCCATTCACACCGCCCTTACTACATCGGATGTAAACGTGTCCGCCATAAGAAGTTCATGGTATCATATGCCACTACTTACTTGGCCAGAGTAAGCGATTAACACATGACACACATGACCTTTTTATAGTTTTCACATCACGCCCTATGTAAGTAACGCCTCTATTTGTTTCTCTTGGAAACAATATCCCGAATACATTTTCTATTCGGGTTTTTCCAAGTTTTTAATCTACATATGCAACTTTCAATTTCTACTTATTTGTTGCATATTACTATTTGTGCGATTATTTAAAATGTGCACCTGGTAATGTTTGCCCTAACGGGCGTTCCTTGCCATTAACCTTGTTCGCGGTCGTTACGCGATTTAGTCCTCGGTGAGCATGCTCCTCTCGTCATACTTCGGACCGTTCCATCATCATATGCACAATTCGTTTGACTCTCGTCGTCTTCAAACGCGAGTGTCCTTTAATTAAAACATTCACAAAGTTAGTAACGTCAACTTCAATAATCGCCCGTATTATAATACAAGGCTTTTTCTGCTATACGCGTCAACGCGCGTATTTTCGTCAACTATATCAATCATTTTAATTGGGGTAACGTGTATCACACGATAGCCCTATGTGTTGTTTACAACACTTTAGCATGCTAAACTATTAACATACTTGTACTTACCGGATTTGCGATCAAGCCTCGAACCGAACACTTTACCCTTTAACCTTGGGCTCTGATTACCAACTTGTAACACCCGTTCTTCTAAATCAAGGTTTGGCGTATAATTTACGAAAACAATCATGTAATTAAGATTCATATACATCGGGAAAAACGGGTTTACTAAAACCTTTTACAATTTAAAAGTTTAAAACATAATGTAATTAAGTTCGTCAGTCAAAAGTAACAACGAAACGTCGTGCGGAAGCTTATTTCTTAATCGTGTTCGGTTCTTCATTGTGCTTGATCGTCCTCCGGTACTAAAATTTAACCTGAAACTCATAAAACATGAGTTGGATTAGTCATACGTAGCTTAAAACGTATTAGAACGGGTTCGCAACGCAAAATAATTGAAAATAAACATTTTTCGCGAAACTGGCTAGTTCTCGCGTAGCGCCACTGCCAGTAGCGCTACGCCACTGCCTTGTTTCTTCAGAACTGTTGCAGCTGGTTGCTGCATATTCCCAGCACGATCTGATTTCACGGAAACGGCCATAACTTCTTCGTTATTGATCCGTTTTACCCGATTCTTTTTCCTACGCGTCCGTAATTTAATTCTCCATCTTATGGAGTTAAAATCCAACATCCTACATAATAAATTTTCAGACTTTTAAGTCTTCGGCTTATCGCCCTATTTCCCAATTTTGACCCGTTTATGCATTTTATCAAACGAACATATTTGTTTGATTCCTACATCACCTACACTTCTTCAAATTAATGTTACCTACTATATTAGGTTCTAATCATAGGTTTATTACACCATTTAAACCCGTTTTCGCTCGTATGCTTATTTTGACCCGTTAAGGGTATTTAAGCACTTTAAAACTTGAAATCGCTTTCATTCATTTCTAGCATCTTATTCCTACATTTCTTATCAAGTAATATTCAACTACAACTCTTTGTGTGTTGGATTTCAATGTGTATATCTATATGTTCCGAGTTTTACCCTTCGGATTGTTATTTTACGGTAAGACTCAAATAGAGCTATTTGGCTAACGTATTACATCTATCAACATCTACACTTATTCTAAGCTTTTTGTTTAATCATAAGACTCGTTTCCAAACAACCTCTAAGGGTTGTTTGTTCAATTTAGCCTACAAGGGCGTTTTGGTCGATTTTGGTCCTTCTTTTACAATGAAGGACTCTCACCAATTATTCGACCAAGATATCACTTTTAACTACAACATAAATATGCGTACCTGGCTCGGATCAACAAATAGACCCGATTTATACCTCGCTTTTATTATCACATTTTCTATGGCGACGGAAGTATCCGAATCGCTAATCGGTCCTGTTAGCATAAGACTTGGCAACCATATTAGTCGATATTGTCAAATGGTGTTATCACACCATTTGACCCGTTTGGCCTATAAGACTAGGCATTTTCATAAGTAGCAAAACATGGTTATTAATTGCCAATTTGTTCATCCGACCCATTTCGGATTTTTGCTACTAGACCCCTTTTTCTCTTAAACTCCTTTCTTATGTTTTTACCCATTCGGCTTACGCCACGGGTGCCCTTTTTGAACTCTAATTTACTTTAGCCAATACTTGACTAAATTTCCATTTTTACTCATTTTCTCGTTATTAGTTGCATTTAAAATAATCTTAACGAAAACTTCTTAGTTATTAGTCATTACATGACTAAATTACCGTTTCGCCTCTTTTCACCATAATACATGGTTTTTATCATTTTTGTTTGTTCCGACTCATGTTAATAGCATCGGAACCCTTAATTCGGATATTACACTAATCGCATTAGTAATTTACAAAATAATGCATATTCTACAAAAAAGGATGTAAGCGTCGCTTACCTTGCATCCGGTTATGCTCTTTTTCCTTCATTCTTGATTTGTTTGACCCGCTTTCACTCCAAGCTTCACCTAGCTTGTTTAAGCGCCTACTATCATCCATCATTCACAAGGTTGTTAGATTAGTCATTCTAAATCATGACTTTCACACCTTATGAATCTTTGACTACTTTCTTATTGAACTAAATCATGAATCATGAGTTTAATTCTTATGTCACGACCCACTTCAAATCAAGTATGAACTCTTAACAATTTCCCCTTTTTGTTCAAGTAGTTCATTTATACAAGTTAGTATGGTGTTTATAAACACCAATACAACATCAATTTCATTTAATCATCTAAAACCCATTTTTCATAAGCTTTAACGCATAATTATTTATAATAATCAAATCTGCGTTTTCACTCAAATTTTAGCATTTTAATCCTCACTTAGGCGTTTCATCAAACACCTAGCGGGTCAGATTTTTATATCATCAAAACCAAGTTTATGACTTGTAATTATCATCTAAATTAACTTCGATTAGACAATTCTACACAAGTCTTAACATCCATATTTCTGAAATTTACTCTTAAATTCAGATTATGCTAGAGCAAGATCATAATTCTAGGGTTTGTCAAGTTTTCTTCAAGTTCATTAATCACCTTCAATGGTGATTATGAACTCTATAATAAACATGAAATCTTTTAACAAGATTTCACCTAGGGTTCATCCCTAGACATCATATTTCTTCTAATTTCATTCATGCATGACACAATCAAGCTAAATTTCAGTTTTTCACAATTAACCTAGAACTTGAGATGAATCAAAATACTAGAATTTTGCATACCTTATGATCCCTTCAGTGAGGTGATCACTAATTCGTGTTTAGAACTTGATTCGGGACTGCATTGAACCTCCAATTGATCAATTTTTAGTGGAACTAGGGCTTGAAGGGGAGCCTGTGTCGCCCCCTGTGTTTCTTGTACGACCAGACATCTCAATTTGAGGTGTTTGGTTTTATTTTTAATTAAAACCAATAATATAAGTTTAAATTTTAACAATATTGGCCCCTCTAATTTGGTTAGTTAATTAAGTAGGGCACAACCTACTTATTTCTAACAATATTCCCCACTTATTAACTAGGTTAAATATTCCTAATTAAATTAGTGGGTTTTGGGAATCTATGACTGAGTTTAGTTTAAGTCCCGTTAACTCGGGCCTTCTATAAACTTTATTTCCCAAACGCATTTTTTTTCTCTTTTTATTAAATATTGGATTTAATCATATAATAATCCTAATATTTTCTGGCTAAATTTTACCACTAACGGTTCCTTAGCCGTCTTTTAGTATTAACGTGGTTTGATTACCAAACCCGTTTTTGGGGTGTTACAATAAGGAGTTTTAGGGACAGACTTAGAAGGAACTCTATTGAGTATATGAACAGCTGCTTTTAACGCTTCAGTCCAGAGGAATAATGGTAAATTAGTGTTGGCTAACATACTGCGCACCATGTTCATAAGGGTACGATTTCTTTGTTCAGCTACACCGTTCTGCTGAGGTGTACCAGGCATGGTGTATTGGTTCACAATCCCCTGGCCTTTACAAAACTCATAAAATGGACCAGGAGCTTGACCCACATCAGTATGTCTTCCATAATATTCACCGCCTCTATCTGATCTTACAAATTTAATCTGACGATCTAATTGCTTTTCAACTTCAGCTTTATAATCTTTAAAAGTTGTAAGAGATTCAGACTTTTCCTTAATAAGATATAAGTACATGTAACGAGAATAATCATCAATGAAAGTGATAAATGAAGTATGTCCTGTTATGCCAGCAATTTGGTAAGGACCACTAATGTCAGTATGAATGAGTTCTAATAAATTAGAGCTCCTAGTGGCACCTTTCTTATTTGCTAATGTCATTTTGCCTTTAAGACATTTGACACATGTTCCAAAATCAGTAAAATCGAGAGGAGGTAAGACTTCATCCTTGACGAGACGATTCAATCGTTCTCTTGAGATGTGGCCTAAACGTTGATACCACAACATAGATGAAGTCTCTAAGTCTCGAACCTGTTTCATCTTTGTGAGTGATTCATTAATATTATATGACAACAAAGATTTGGAAAAATTATCATCTAGTTCTAATCTATAGAGACCACCATCCAGAATGCCAGTACCATAAACAACGGAATCATAGAGAATAGAGAGTTTGCGACGACCATGAGAAACGACAAAACCGTCCATGTCTAACTTTGGTCCTGATACAAGGTTCCGAGTTACCTCAGGAACATATAAGGTATCATAAAGTTTAATACATAAACCAGTTTTCAAAAATAATTGTAATGTTCCTATGGCCTTCACTTCTAATTCCCGATCATCTCCAACTTTAAGTGTTCTTTGGTTTCTTCCCAGCTTCCGGATTGTAAGGAATCCCTGAGTTGAATTGGTAACATGAACCATAGAACCAGAATCAAACCACCAAGAATTAGCAGGAACATTTAAATTAAAGGACTCAAGTATCATGAAAAAATCGTTACCTTTCTTAGCCAACCACTCCTTGAAGTCAGGGCATTCCTTTTGCTTATGTCATGTCTTCTTACAGAACTTGCAATAGGGTTTGCCTAAGGAGTTCTTAGAGATGGAAGGTGCCCTTGTATGAGGATTTGGATTTGGCTTTTGGACCTTAGAAGCATCCTTTCTTTGATAATTGTGCTTCCTTTTCTTAGAGTTTGAGGTGGTGAAGTTAGCAACATCAGTAGTGCGATCCATCTTCATACGCTCTTCCTCCTGCACGCACATAGCGATCAGCTCACTCATCGTCCATTTGTCCTTCTGAGTGTTGTAATTGATCTTGAATGCTTCATAGGACGAAGGAAGCGAAGTGATGATGAAGTGAATAAGAAAACCATCACTGATTTCCATCTCTAGGCCCTTCAGCTTATTGGCCATGTCATGCATCATCATGATGTGTTCGCGAATGCCGCTCCTCCTATCATACTTAGTTGTCACCAGCTTGAGGATAAGAGTACTAGCGTGTGCTTTTGATGTTCCCTTGAATTGATCCTCCACAGAAGCCAAATAGGTTTTAGCATCTTCAGAATCAGGAATGGCTCCTCTGATTGAGTTATGTATGGACTGCTTCATGAACATGAGAGACATGCGGTTACACCTAGTCCATTTTTCATGAACTATCTGCTCAGCAGCAGTACTTTGAGTAGTAAGGTCCGCTGGCTTATTCTCTCTTAGAGCATAATCAAAGTCCAGCAATCCAAGTGTAAGCATGAGGGCATCCTTCCATGCAACAAAGTTATCACCAGTCAAAGGTGGAATCCCCTGATTGGGTGCTGATAGTGGAAATAAGGTGAGCAAGTTATGATACTAAGAAAGAAGTCTTAATGTGATCTAAGGGCATGTTATACTAAGGCAGGCATAAATAATGACCATTTTAATTATGAAGCTGTGATATTGTCTATTACTAACATCAAAATAATAGACTTAGTTGAAAAATTCTACCTAAACGAAGACAAATCAGCTTTGGCCAGAAGTGTAATCATTTAAGTATGTGTGCAAAGTAATCGTGACAAATCAGCTTTGGCCATAAATGAGACAATCATTTTAGTTATGCACTTGTCAAGCATGCTAAACATAAATGAATTAAATCAGCTTTGGCCAGAATTAAGACATTTCACGTTTGTAATGCATACTCAACATAGCTTTTATAATACTTGAACAATAAATAGATGTATTAAATCAGCTTTGGCCAGAATTAATACATCAGAAGCTCATTCAAGTTAAGCTATTTTGGTTTTGTAAAAATTATCTGATTCTGATTAGTTAATTAAGTGTTAACAAAACCAAGTATTTAATAGCAAACCACCTGTTAGCGCGGATTGAACTCCGCGGTGAGTTCGCGAATGCCCCCGCACGGGGTTCGGGGCGGAGCCCCGAGCTAAATTTTAGTTCACATCAAACAGCCTAGGGTAATGAGGTTTCGAGTCAGGTCTCGAGTTATAAAGATTTAAGGACCTGATGATCAATGTATGTAAGGCCCAAGTCTTGTGCGATGTATGTAAGGCCCAAGTCTTGTGCGATCGGCACTATCTTGTGCGATCCACAAGTCTTGTGCGATTATGCAGTCTTAACTTGTACAATGTGCTTAATTAGTTGTACAAATCTTGTGCGACTGTCTTGTGCGATTGCCCTTGTGCGATCAGATCATATCTTATGTGATCTGATCTTGTGCGACTGTCTTGTGCGATTAGTTACGCGACTGTCTTGTGCGATTAGTTACATTGATGATTTCGAATCCACTGTTAAGGCTGTTTATTGTGATAATAACTGAAACTCGAAATTTGAGGGATTGTGGGATAGTGTTTCCTATTTTATTTCTGATCTAAACTTATCAAAAGATTTCGAAAATAATAACTGATTATCCTTTAACAGTTTTCAGAAACTTTAATAGATAAAATTAAGATCAAAACAATGAAAACACCCACTAATCCAAATTATATTCCAAAATTTAGGGAATTTTCGAGTTTTACTTAGAACAAGCGATGAACCCTAAAAACAAAACATAATTCCGGAAATCCGAAACCTGAATTTTAATGGTTTTGTAATGGATTTCGTAACAACAAGTTTAACATTTATGATTTCGAGTCAAAAAATTTAAACATTCTTCCTAAAACAGTGATTTCGGCACATGGTACTCGAAATCAGCCGAGATTTTTATAAACTTTCAAAAATTCTGTTTTCCAGATTTTGATCCCAGAATAATGGATACAGAAACAGACCTGATTCATCAACATATGCTCTGATACCACATGTTGATCAGTTCTGTTTAAACATAATGGAAAACATGAATAACGTACCTGTTACAGCAGACAGGCCAGAAGAGAATCCAGTCAGAGATGCAGCCATTGAGTTCGACATACTTGTCAGGATGATCTGGTTCCTCCTTAGGGTGTAAGGTGATGATGGTAAAGAACCGAAAATAGGGAGGTTTCGGTTATGGGGAGAGAGCCGATTTGATGTTATGAGGATTGGTTGATTCACTAAGTGTGTAACCCTTAAACTCTCTAATAATCCCCTTATATATACACCCAAGAGGAAACCTAATTAGTTAATAAGGGTAATATGGTCCATCAACAATTACCAACTAATTATTAATAGGTTATTAATATATTTTGATCTAATATAATATAAATGATTATAAAGGCTACAAGATTAAATATTACATTAATAATATATTTAATCTCACATGGTGATCTCTTATTTTTTTTTTCTAGAGAACATCTAGAGATCGTCATTGCCAACGGCTATCCCTTCCCAGATATTAGAAAACTCACTAATTAGGGACCATCTGAACTTATTAAGCTAGAGTAGGGCAAGAAGTCATCATTGCCTATAAGAGGAGGAGGCGTCTTACATGTTTACCCCCAAGTGCTCAATAACACTGCCCCAGTAGAGTCCTACCAACTCAAAACCACCCGGTTTCTGGGGTGGTTTTTCGTTAATGAAGTTTACTTGTCAAAAAAAAACTCAAAACCACCCAAAGTACTCGAACTATAAAATTAGAGGGGACGTCAAAAACTAGATTTAAAGATTAAGATATTTAAATGTTAAATAAAAACTACATGATTAAAATAAAAGTACATAATTAATACTAAAATTACGTTATTCGATTAAGATTCTAAGCATTGGTTTTCCATCCGGGATGGCTTTGCAGAATTTGTCATGCCGAAACGTGGTTAAATTTCTAGGTCGCGTAGCGCCTTTGGTAATCGCGATGGGTCGCCTCAATCGATTGCGCCTTCGTTATTCATTGCCTTATTGAAGACTTGGTTAAATCAACAAGCCCGGAAATAATTTCCCAAAACGTTAAATGAATTTCATATGACACTCGATGGGTATCACCCAAAAGTTGATGGAATTGTTCAAAGTAGTGGTCCAATATGATGTGGGTGCACACGGTTGTGGGTCCACGGTGACACTCACCAAAGACGTAGCCAATGCTATTTCTTCTTCTTTGGACCAAGTTCTCAAAGGTGAGAAAAAATGTTTCAAAACTTGTAGAGAGTAGACAATTTTAAGAGAGCAGAAGATTTTAGTCAGGTGGTCATCATAAGCTTATTTTCTTTACATGTTAAAAAATAAGGGGTCCATTTTATGTTTGTTTCTTTAAAACTCTGATTTTCTATATAAAAATTCAATAAATTCTGGTGATCGGAGGGTCAGCTGACCCTCTTGACCCCCCTCTGGTTCCGCCCATGAACACGGACATGGTGCTCGAATCATGTACTCGAAGGAGAGAGGGTTGGTGTTACCCCTACCCGATTTACTCAAGATAGTCAAAAGGGTGGCCGAGTAGAACGCCGCTTCTCCCCTAATATATTGTCAAGTTTTTACCGGCTTGTAACGAATGGAAAAGGGCATAAAAAGTCTTAAACGATATACATAGTTTGCGGTTCACCTACTATAAAAAGTATTTTTTTTTTTGGGTGTTGCTAAATGCACTCCCATTTTTTTTTTAATTTTACTGATTGCACTCCCCCCTGAAGTTTGCAAATAAATACAATTAACCCTTGTATTTTCTATTTTTTGAAAATTTGTATTAGTAAATATCCTTATTTTTTCTAGATGTTTATCTACTTGTCATAATTTGAATATTTAGATATATCTATGAATACATAACGATTATATTGAAGAAAAAAAACATACACTGATTTAAATGAGTTAAGAGAGAGCTCGAAGAAACAATTTTTTTCAACTTTGATTTTTATCATAGTTCTAGTTGATTGGGTGTTTTTGATATGTATTTTAACTAAAAGATCAACTATATTCTTTTGATTTGGAGAACTTCTCTCATCTACAAAACTCCTCTAGGAAACTATATTCGTATTGTGCCACTTCACATGATTGAGCAGCAGGAGTCTTTTAATTCTTCTTCCACCATGAGTGTGTTTATGTGTGTGTTTAGCTTTGCAAAGGGGGGTGATAGATATTGTGGTGGTGGTGGAGGTGGTTATCATTATTATTATTATTATTATTATTATTATTATTATTATTATTATTATTATTATTATTTATTTTAGAATTTATAGTTGCTCTTCCGACCATGTTCTATTCATCTCTAGCTCAACCTTTTTTTTGACTTGCCTACTTTCAGTTCACTTTCACCAAAAAGATCGAATATCTAATTTAAATCACACACAGAACATATGAAAAAAAAAGTTATATACATTACAGTACAAAAAAAAAAGTATTAAATTTAATTCTTAATACATTTTAAATTGATTATTTACAAAACAATCAAGAATTGATAAAAAAACAAACATTGAATGAACCTAAAAAAAAAGAAACCGTAAACAATTGAACAAAACAATAATATATAAAAGGTAAAGGGTGGAATTTAAAAAATTATAAAAATGATATTTTTAGAAAGGGAGGTATAAACAGTAAAAATGGAGGTGCATTTAGCCACACCCTTTTTTTATTCTCTTTTTTTTTTTTTGAAAATTTATTCTCTTTTTTTGTTGTTATTCTGTTTTGCTAGTCCGAAGAAAACGTGGCCCCCTATCTAATCTCCCGTCAAATAGCAACATAGGATTCGTTTGTTCCAATTAGCCAATGGCCCAATTGTGTTTTTTTTTAAAGGCAGCCAATGGCCCAATAGACGCTAAAAGTTGTTTACTTTATAAAATAACGAATTACTTGAATAAAATTTGAAGTAATTTAATTATGAATATTTTTTAGCCCTTTCTATACACACACCCTTATAATCTTATTTTCGCACACGCTAGTGTATACGGGCCGTATAAAGTTATATAGCCCGTATAGAATGATTTTGCACAGAAATAAATGCACTGGAATCTTTTTTTTTTGTTTTACATGTTTACGGGCCGTATGACATTATACGGCTCGTATACATGTGTATACGAGCAATATAATGTTATACGGCCAAAAGTGTTTATTTTTTGAGGTTTGATCAATTTTTGGGGTTTAAGATCTGTATATGGGCCGTATAAAGCTAGGGTTCAGAATGCTTGAATATGGTGATATTAGAACACTGTACACTGCATGTAAACACAGTGGCTTTGTGATGCAAGGATCTTCGAATGCGGTATGTACGTTAAATTTCATTAAATGATACTGTTATTCATCTGTTAACTATCGGATGTAGTCCTTTCGTGGTCTAATCATATCAACTATGTAAGAGAGAGAGAGAGAGAGAGAGAGACCTTTAAGTACGGATCCTACAGCTGCATATGGAACAAGAAGTCCAACAATTCATTCATTATCTATTGTTGTCTCAATGCCCACAACACGCAGTCGTTGATGGGCTTTGCCGGCTTGTTGTTGTTTAATATATTTTAGTAATTCTTTAGATAGCGTTTTCAGTATCTGGAGTTTGTTGGGTTGTTTGTAGCTAGGGTTCAGAATGCTTGAATATGATGATATTAGAAAAGGAAAAACACTACCATAGGTGAACCCTCCAGAAGAAATCGCAGGCTAATACATAAAAATACATATAACGAGTTATCATCTTCTGTACCCTAACAACTGTCCATGTGGGTTGTCGCCAGAACCCTGCCGATGATCGTTTGTTAACTACCGGATGGAGTACTTTTGTGTCTAATCATATCAACTATTCACTACATGGAGCAGATAACGGTGAACTTTACTTCGGTGGGAATAAGTTAACTAAGGGGCTGTTTGGTAGCCTCTTAATGACTATTCAGATGTTACCTCTTAATGGTTTAAAACCTCTGAATGAATAAGAGGTAACCTCAAGTCTGAATGGTTAAGAGGTAACCTCTGAATGGTAAATCATCACATGTCACATTCTTCTACCTTCTCATTGGTAAAATTCTTAATGGTTCCATTAAGAGGTAACCACTTAATGACCATTCAGAGGCTACCGAACAGCCCCTAACAGAGGATTCATCGCGTATAAGTTGGTTTATGGGAACCGTTTCTAGCTAGGGTTTGTTGGATTGTTTGTAGCTAAGGTTCAGAATGCTTGAAGTTTTATTATAAACACCTATAAAAAACAACCAACAGGGGGTGGACCCTATTCATTCACTTCTTTTATTAACATATATTAATTACCTGGTGGATACATATGCCATTTTGATTAATGTATGTGCAGATTTGTTTACAATAGAGTTAGAAAAGATTATTACATTTTAAGCAAGAACATTTATGTAGCGACACTTGGAGGCTTAATTGTTACTAGAATGTTGCCAATTATGAACTATTGAAGGCTCTCGTAGCAATTGCAATAATAGTTATCTTTCGTATGTTTATGTTCTGGTTAAAAATGATTAGTTGTGTAATGTATATATTTTTTAGTAATTGACTATTAATTTCTTGTAGCAGAATGTGGAAGTTTATGTTTTTGGTGATGTTGGTCCTTACAAAAACGAGGCCTGAAGAAGATTCTAGAGGACCTACAAATCAGCCGGTGGCCATTGGAAGTGCATCTGATATGGTACCGCGCTTGACCCATAGACGCAAGCGTAACGCCACTACAACTACCGGTAAATATCATAGACTTTTGATTATTTAAATTTTATAACATACTCGTGTTTTACTTTTAGCTACGCCTGGAAATCTTGACCCATTGTTCCAAATCTGGGTTGGTATGAGCAGTTTTCAAACTTTGGGTTGATATGGGTGGCTCTTTCTCATGGAATGGGTCGGATTGGGTTTATTGAGATAACCCTTTCCAATTTAACGGGTTAAACTGGGCTGATCTTAATTTTTGACTGGGTCAGATGGGCTAATAAAAAAGATGTATACGAATTATTTAAAGTATAATTATTATGTTTGTTTATATTGAAATAGTATTTGAGCTCCCCTAATTGTAGACAATATACAGATTCAAATCAACCCCAAGTTGATCCACAAAAAAGGTGTGGTCCAAATCTCAATCTTAGCGCTACAAAAGACTTTGAGAATTTGCCCGAGGGTTCCAAAATTTCATTAACAATCGCTGGTGGTACGAAAGGATTTGTTGGGCGTACAACTACTCAGTTTGCAAATAAGTGTGGGATTGTAAAACGTAGTGTATGTCCAATGAACTTTCACAAATGGGAGTCCGTACATGCTGATATAAAGAAATCTGATGTATGAAAAGTTACAAGTAAGTTGGATATACTTTTTATTTTAATTATTGAAGAGTTACTCACATTTTAATTTGCATTATTAACATACAAATTCAATGCAGGGAAAATTCAATTTGTTGCGAACAGATAGAGTTTTCATGGGATATGTGGATCATCGACTACATCGCCAATGGACACGTACCAGAGGTGAGTTGAGTGCCCACTGGAAGAAGAATGGAGGAAAAACCAATCCTCGATTGGCAAGATCAATGATGAAATCCAATTGTCAGAGTCCGGAAGATTGGAACCATTTATGCGATTATTGGGAGTTAGAATCAACTCGGGTAAGTTTGTTGAATGCTTGAAATGAATTTATGCAAACTTTATGTTAACGTCATATATACATACATACAAAAAGTTGTTTACATACATATAAGGTCCTACATATTGATGTAAATGCTATTGGATCATAGTGATTTGATTGCATATAACTCACTGGCTCGTTCTTCTTAAATTTATAGAGATATAGTGATCAAATGGAATGTAATCGTGGAAAACAAGTTATTACAAGTAAAAAGGAGGCTCTCGGTTAATAGCCAATCACGTATACCACATGGTAAGTTTTGAAGATTTATTGTTTAAACTTTTAAAGGGTTTTATTTGATTTAGTGAATTAGTTTAGTATACTCTTTTCATTTATGGACCATTTATGTTCATAACCAGATTATTAACCATTATTTGTTAGTTCCAACTTCAGTGTTTTCTAAACACATTTATCAAGCCCTATGTTATATTATTGCTTTTTGTTATCACAGACAAATCGCGAGACTCAAACGCCGCCTAGCCCCTTTAAAGTCTATTACAAGTTGCTTTATAATGCTAAAAAAAGATGGCAAAATGACGAGGCAGAAACTGAATATGTAAGTTATTACTCTTTTTGAAACAACCCATTTTTTAGAACTAGATTTCCGATAGAAGCAAGTCAGGTTTAGAGAATATATAGGTTAAATTTTGAGCGGCAATACGTAAGGATATCCACGTTTTTTTCTTTGCGTATTGCGATCCATAATCATCATCAGACCAAGACAACAACTTAGCCACACTCAAGTTTCATTTTTTTGATTTTTTAGCATATGATGTGAATGATGAGAGCTTATTGTTTATCAAATATAATGTGAATGATCCCTTTTTTATATTATTTTTTAAATAAATAAAACCTGATGATATTTTACAATCTCATCAATTTTATTTTTTAGAGGCTGAGCCATATGAATTTTGAGCGGCAATACGTAAGGATATCCACGTTTCTTTTTCTTTGCGTATTGCGATCCATAATCATCATCAGACCAAGACAACAACTTAGCCACACTTAGGTTTCATTTTTTTATTTTTTTTATTTTTTAGCATATGATGTGAATGATGAGAGCTTATTGTTTATCAAATATAATGTGAATGATCCCTTTTTTATATTATTTTTTAGATAAATAAAACCTGATGATATTGTTACAATCTCATCAATTTTATTTTTTTAGAGGCTGAGCCATATAGTTATCAAAGATTTTTATTTAGAAAAGTCACATTATTTGTTTGAAAGTTGAGTGATTTGCTTATTCATTTACTAATTATTGATGATATTGTTACACTCTCTTTGTTAGGCAAATATTATTCAACATAAAGAGGAGGCAGTGGCGAAGTTAATTTCTAATGGGACAACGATAACTACTACCATGGATCACGAGCTCGAAAAGGAGGCAATTGAAAGTGTGTGTGCCAAGAAAAAAACAACAAAATCTGCATGGAAGGAAGGCGTTGGACCGGTTTTAAAAAAAAAAAGATTTTTGGATGACATCAGAAGCTGGATCGTCTCAACCATCTTCAAGCGAGGCGGAAGGACTTCGAAATTTGGCGGCTTTACTAGAAGAGAAATTGAAATAAAGCAATGAGAACTCTGGAAAAAATGTTAATGTTCATGAGCTCAAAGTTTTCGGATTTTGAAAGCTCAATATCCGCACATGTGAGTGATGGAGCAAATGATTTGGATGGGCAACTCAATGTTAATGATAGTTTGATCTAGGATGTGAGTTAGTTAAATTTTGTTAGTGTTTGTTTGTGACGTGCGTGCGGGTGTCTATATTTTTTAGTATATTTTTAGCTCATTTTAGCTCGCCGATTCAAGTTTTAAATTTATAAAACATGATATTCCACTGTCACTCTACACACACGCTAGGGCAAGTGCACCAATCACGAACGTAGTATAGTGATGACAAGATACCGAAGTCGTCCAAGGACACAAGAGCTTTTAATACTGGCTTATCGTTACGTCTAATCGAACCAAACTTTGAAGAAAAGATTTTTAAACTATAAAAAGATAAAATAAAAACAGAAATTAAAATAAAGGAAAAACAGATAGACAAGAAGGAATCACTTGGTTCCGACTCCTCTTTCATGTATCCTTTTAATGATTTCCGAACTTTGGTCATTTTAAGAGATTATCTTAGTTATAGTGGTAGACCCCTCTTGTGAAGGCGACGTTACCCTCAACCTATTGGTCTGAGTTAGCAGGGATATAGTCCCGCAAGGTCGGACTATTGAAAGATAATTAAGTAAGTTATTAATGCGAAAAGTGGTGGGCCCTCTTCCAGACAGGGATCACCCTCAACACTTTGGTCTGAGTCAGCAGGGATACAGTCCTCACAGAGTTGGTTTAAAGTTTAATAGTAGTTTATAGATAAGGGGTTCAAGCGGTTTGCACTTCTCCCGTGGTGGGTAATGCCCGCTCCGACTTGTGAAGTGTTACAAAGCTTGAACCAGGTTCTCGCAGGGTCTATACACTGAACAAGACATAAAATTTACCCAACCACCCTTCTAACCCTCTTCCAGGCAATTAACACGCTTTATATAGACGTAAAGACACGAATATGTGAATCAATGACATACGAAGAATGATTAGATAAATTTGCCTTCAATATAAAAAACTAGTTATTAAAGTTATTAATATATACCCAATTAAAAAGTTTCCAAAGATTGGAAATCAAAAAGTAATACATAAAAGATTTGTCTTCACCAAGTGATATAAGAGTTTAGCCAACCATGGTCCTTGTTTAACAAATACTCTTACCATCGATCTTGGATCCTGAGACTACAATACACACTCTAAATGATGGAAGATGGATGATGGTGGTGGATGATGGTGTTGTAGTGGTGGTGAAGTTGTGGCAAGTGAGAGAGAAGTGGTTTGCGAAGGGATGGTTTGGAATGAAACCAAGCACATCTATTTTAAGCTGATTTTTTTTTTTGCATTTTAATATCTAAGATTATAGATTTATAACTGTTTTTTTTTTTTGCATTTAATATCTAAGATTATAATTTTATAGCTAAAATTCCAAACACAACTTTAACTAAACATTTTCTCCAGTTCATCACGAAATTGATATAAACACATTTCTATCAAAACCTAAACCCGGAAATTCATACTAGGTTTATGTCTGGTCAATTTTATATCATTTTGTCATTAACCTAGAAAGTGTAGGAAACCCGGTCAAACGAACTCCGATTGAGCTCATTTCATCGGTGCTGAAACCAGATTGTCGAAACCTAACCAGAAATCCTAACCCCTTAACTCTACCCTAAACCCTAATTCTAACCCCTAAAGCTAAAACCCTAAGGCTAAAAGCTATGCTAAACCTTAAAATCTAAACTTATAAAGCCGAAAAGCTAAACTCTAAATGCTAAAACCTAATGCTAAACACTAAACACTAAAGCTAAACTCTAAATACTAATGATAAACCCTAAAGCTCAAATCTAAAGCTAAACCAAAAAAGTAAAACTGTAAACCGTATATATATTTGAATAGGATTCGACAAGACGGTTCCAACGCCGTTTGAATGAGGTCAATCAAAATTCGTTTAACCCGATCTCATACACTTCCTAAATTAAGATTGTTTTGTATTTAATCCTACCCCATTTTACCTTTATTAGAGAGCACAATTGACAACCTTATATATCAAATAAATCTCAGTTTTATAGTATCACTTTATGCAACCTGCTTATATAGAGCTGTGCTGCATAATATAACACGTGTTTTATACACATAATATATTTGACAAGTTAAACCCGATTAAAGCGTTAAGTGAGATGTGAGTAGATTATCATATTTTTGGATCATATATTATATTATTATAATTATAAAGTTATAAGTTTAGAAATATGAATATGAACGGGTTAATATACAAATGTAGGAACAGCATGAAAACCTCCAACTTCCTTCCGACCTTCACTCCCATTCACACTCTCTCTCTCTTGTTCCATTGTTATAGCAGCTCCGTTACCTCCATGCCCTCACACTTCCACTCACACACACACACATTCATCAATGGCTGCTTCCGGCATCAGTTGGGAGGAACTCAAGAAGGAGAACGTCGATCTCGTATGATCTATTCCCCTCCCTCTCTCTCTCTATATATGTATATTGCTTTAGTATTTTTAGGTTTTGCATGAATTTTGTGTTGATTAGTGAAGGAGACTGTTCATTTTGTTATGATTGATTGATGATTTCTTGATTTAATTTGGTTATTTATAGTTTTGTAGTTCTGTTTGATATGTTTTGCATGAGGATTTGATCGGTTGATTATGTTATTTGAATATTTTGTGTTGATTACTGAAGGAAACTGTTCGATTAGTTAACGATTTCGTTACTAGATCTAGGCGAATTGTAGTTTTTCTTGTTATATTTGATATGACATATGATTAAATGAGGATTTCATGATTAGATCTAGGTGAATTGTAGTTTTGTCTTCCATTTGATATGTTTTGCACGAGGATTGACTGATTCGGTAATCTGAAACTTTTGTGTCGATTACTGAAGGAAACTGTTTACTTTGTTATGATTGATTGAAGGTTTTATGATTCGATTAGGCGAATTGTAGCTTTATAAGTATCTGTTAAGATTGATTGATGACTTCATGATCTGATCTAGGCGAATTGTACTTCTATTTGATATGTTTTGCATAAGGATCGATCGATTGATTCTGTTAATTGAATTTTTCGTGTTGTTGATTACTAAAGAAGACTGTTCAATTAGTTATGATTGATTGACCATTTCATATTTCGATCTAGGCGAATTGTGGTTTTGTACTTCTATTTCATATGTTTTGCATGAAGATCATTTAACTTGGTTATCTTAAATTCTGTTTTGATTAATAGACTATTTTCATGATTTCACTATAACACTACGGATTTTGAATACAGAGTTTTGGAGAATTGTTTCTTTATGTTTTTTTTTCCTGAGGATCGATCGATTGATTTTGTTATCTTAAATTATGTTTTGATTGTTACAGGAGACTGTTCCAGTCGATGAGGTATTCGAAACATTGAAATGTACAAAAGCGGGATTGACGACTGAAGAAGGGAACAGGAGGCTTGCTGCTTTTGGCCCTAACAAGCTAGAAGAGAAGCATGTAGATACAAAACTATTGATTATTATTAGTTTTATAATAATATTATTAATTTTTTTTTATACTGAAGCTCAAATTCTATTGATATTGTTTAAACAGGAAAGTAAGCTTCTCAAGTTCTTAGGGTTCATGTGGAATCCATTGTCATGGGTCATGGAAGCCGCTGCAATCATGGCTATCGTCTTGGCCAATGGAGGGGTATCTCTCTTTCTCGTTTCTCAAACCGATAATAATTCGAATATAAGTAATGTAACCTGATCTGGAATACCGAATTGCAGGGAAAGCCTCCGGATTGGCAAGATTTTGTTGGTATCACAACATTGCTGATAATCAACTCCACCATTAGTTTCATCGAGGAAAACAACGCAGGTAACGCTGCAGCGGCTTTAATGGCAGGTCTTGCTCCCAAAACTAAGGTCCTAAGGGATGGGAAATGGGATGAACAAGACGCGGCTATTTTAGTACCCGGGGATGTGATTAGTGTCAAATTGGGAGATATTATTCCAGCCGATGCGCGCCTTCTTGAAGGAGATCCACTTAAGATTGATCAATCTGCGTTGACCGGTGAATCATTGCCTGTGACCAAGCATCCGGGTCAAAGTGTGTATTCCGGGTCAACATGCAAACAAGGTGAAATCGAAGCGGTTGTCATCGCTACTGGGGTCCACACTTTCTTCGGGAAGGCTGCTCACTTAGTAGATAGTACAAATCAAGTTGGTCATTTCCAAAAGGTATCATACTTATTAAAGGCGTCGTTGAAAGGCTCGGTTTGGGCCCAATGGGCCTTAACCATGCCCGATTCTATTTTCTCAAGAAAAAAATATTGTAATATTCTATATATTATTATTGATGTTTGTAGTTTTAAAAGATTATATATATGTTTCTTAAATAACTCAAATTAGTTTTAAAAGTATTTTAAATCATGAAAAATTTACATACTGGGCTATGGGTCAGACTTAAGAACTGGACATTTGGGCCTTAATAGGTCCTAGGACGGGGCCTAAAGTAACCAGACCATTTCGGGCTCAGGCCCATGAATGTTTATCTATCTCCAAGTATTCTGTTAACAGTTATTGATGGATTGTATGTAGGTGTTGACCTCTATTGGAAACTTCTGCATATGCTCCATTGCCATTGGTCTCATAATCGAAATAGTGGTGATGTACCCGATTCAGAAACGCTCATACAGAAATGGAATCGACAATCTATTGGTTCTACTCATCGGAGGGATCCCAATCGCCATGCCAACTGTTTTGTCAGTCACCATGGCTATCGGGTCCCACAAGTTGTCAGAACAAGGTGCAATCACCAAGAGAATGACCGCCATTGAGGAAATGGCGGGCATGGATGTTTTGTGTAGTGACAAAACTGGTACTCTTACTCTTAACAAACTCACAGTCGACAAAACGCTCATTGAGGTTTTTGCAAAGGATGTTGATAAGGATCAAGTGGTTCTATTGGGAGCCAGGGCTTCAAGAGTCGAGAATCAAGATGCGATTGATGCGTGCATTGTAGGAATGCTTTCAGATCCTAAAGAGGTAATAATTAATAACAACTATAAATTAAATATTTAAATAATAATTATTAAACGTAATAATATTATCTTACATGAATATTTCCTTTGATCATGCAGGCACGAGCAGGGATCACTGAGGTGCATTTTCTGCCTTTCAATCCTGTAGACAAACGAACAGCAATAACGTACATAGATCAAAGCGGAAATTGGCACAGAGTGAGCAAAGGTGCACCTGAGCAGGTACCGTACAATAAAAATCCTCTCGGCTACAACTACTAAACGGGTCAGGTAACGGGTCAAAAGGGACAATTTCTCGGTCTTAAAACAATTTCCCTCAAAAAGTTATAAATTTCTTTTATAAAGGACCGTGATTCAAAAAGTTATAAATTTCTTTTATAAAGGACCGTGATGTTACATACGATTACAAAAAAGTTATACATAGCGTGAGTTCTGAGTACTGACCCATTTGACCCGTTTCTTTTATCTAGTTTTGTTGACCCGTTAAAGATAACATATAGCCCGAACTAATATCTCTGTATCTCTCAGATTGTGGAGCTATGCAACCAAAAGGATGACGAGAAGAAAAAAGTGTTTTCGATCATTGATAAATTTGCCGAACGTGGTCTACGATCTCTTGCTGTTTGCCAACAAGTGAGTTTCTACGTGTCTATATATCAACATTTCCAGTTATCCAAATTTTCATATATTTTTGGTGTTTATTACTTTATTAATTATTATACAGGCGGTACCAGAGAAAACAAAGGAGAGCCCGGGAGGCCCGTGGGTATTCGTGGGCTTACTGCCACTATTTGACCCACCAAGGCATGACAGTGCGGAAACCATTCGACGGGCCCTGCACCTTGGAGTTAATGTCAAGATGATCACTGGTGATCAGTTAGCCATTGGGAAAGAAACAGGCCGCAGGCTCGGTATGGGAACAAATATGTATCCCTCTTCTTCACTTCTTGGCCAAAGCAAAGATTCTTCTATTGCGGATATACCGATAGAGGAACTAATCGAGAAGGCTGATGGTTTTGCTGGAGTCTTCCCCGGTAAGCAGTTTTCATTCTTGTTATCAATCACGTTTTTACTGGGGTGTGCAAATGGCGGTTTGTTTTTTACCTTTAACCATATCCATAACTGCTAGCTTCGGTTATGTTAATCGGTTACCAGTTATGGTTTGGTTTCGGTTAATAAACCGATCAAAGTTTGAACTAAAATTCAAACTAAAAAAACAATTATTGTCTCGGTTACAGTCGTTTTTATAAATATAAAAAAACAAAAATAAGTACACATGCATAAAACGTGTCAAGTTTTATACAATAATTATTTTTTAAACATTTTAAAACTAATTATATAACATAAAAAGTTTTCGTATGTTCTTTATGTATATACAGTTTGATTCCTTGAACATGTACATTTTAAGTACAGATATATTTTAAAAGCATGTCTTAATCCATTTCGGTTCGGTTAACGTTCGGTTAATCAAATTGCATTATCCATAACCGTTGGCTAATATCGGTTATCGGTTAATTCAGTTTAGTGGCGGTTCGGTTATCGGTTAATTTTGGTTAACGGTTAAAGTTTGCTGACCCCTAGTTTTAGTAATTAAACGCTGAAACTTTTGCTTGCCACTAATCGAATGCAGAACACAAATACGAGATTGTGAGGAAACTACAAGAGCGAAAGCATATATGTGGAATGACAGGAGATGGTGTGAACGATGCACCCGCATTGAAACGGGCCGACATTGGTATAGCGGTCGCTGATGCAACAGATGCAGCTCTTGGTGCATCCGATATAGTTTTAACTGAGCCTGGGCTCAGTGTGATTGTAAGCGCGGTTTTGACCAGCAGGGCCATCTTTCAGAGGATGAAAAATTACACCATCTATGCAGTTTCTATTACCATCCGTATCGTGATTGGGTTCATGCTGATTGCACTTATTTGGCAATTCGATTTCTCACCGTTTATGGTTTTGATTATTGCAATCCTCAATGATGGAACGATTATGACTATTTCTAAAGATAAAGTCAAACCTTCACCTCTGCCGGATTCATGGAAATTGAAAGAAATCTTTGCAACTGGTATTGTTCTTGGGACCTATTTGGCGGTTACGACCGTTATTTTCTTCTGGTTGGCGAAAGAATCCGACTTCTTTACTGTAAGTTAAACGTGTTTATCATATTTGACACATTTAAGGTAAAATATTACCCAAATCGACCCACTTGAGATGAAACACAACCCAAATTGACTCATTAATAAGTAAATGGCGGGTTGAGCGGGTTAACTAACGGGTTAAATGGGTCAAAATGGCCCAGGTTGACCTGTTTGACCCCTTTAAATAAAACATACCCCAAATCGACCCGTGCATATGTAAATGGGTCAAAATATGTGTACTGTTGAGTTGTAATTTACGATATACCATAATGTTCGTCTTTTAGGAGAAATTTGGTGTGAAACCGATCAAAGACGAAGAATTTGAGCTTATGTCAGCTCTTTACCTCCAAGTCAGCATCATCAGTCAGGCACTCATTTTCGTTACAAGATCACGAAGCTGGTCGTTCGTTGAACGCCCTGGTCTTTTACTCCTCACTGCCTTTTTTATAGCTCAGCTGGTGAGTTTATTTATATTTATATAACAGTATTTATACCGAAAGTAAATGTGACGCGTTTAATCTTATGAAAGTTCATTTATTATGAAGATTGCTACTTTAATTGCTGTCTACGCGAATTGGGATTTCGCAAGAGTCCATGGAATCGGCTGGGGATGGGCCGGTGTGATTTGGCTCTATAGCATAATCATCTATTTCCCATTAGACATTTTCAAATTCATCATCCGTTACAGTTTAAGTGGCAAGGCTTGGGACAGTATGATCGAAAAGAGGGTAAGCCCGTTTGTTAAATGTTAATCATATTCATTTACACTAATCAACATTAATACATTATATTAATTAGTATTACTAACACAACTTTTTTTTTTAATCCAGACCGCTTTCACCTCAAAGAAGGACTATGGACGCGGAGAGAGGGAAGCCCAATGGGCCACGCACCAACGCACCTTGCATGGTCTCCAAGCACCAAATGCAAACGATATCTTGAACGACAAGAGCGACTATAGGGAGTTGTCGGAACTTGCAGAACAAGCAAAGAGGCGGGCCGAGGTTGCTAGGTAAGTATTGTTTCTTGGCAGTAGACTTAACGGGCTAAATTTTATTCAAAAACGACCAAGCACACCAAACACGCTTAAACTTAACTCAAACGTCAAACAAAAGTTCTTAATCCACAGTATAGGATTATTTCATAAATCATATAACCCTTCTAAAGTTCAAAATTCATATACATTTTTAGTTATCTTTGCTTATTAAATGAATTTTACTATTATAAGTAACTAATTTCATGAATTTTTGTATAAAACAGGTTATTTTTAGTGTTTTAAAAGGATAAATATGAAATTAAGATACATACAAAGATATATATATGAAGTTTTGAACTTATGATATGTATGAAATTAACCATACTTGATAAATTTATCACTAAACATTTAAAAAGTGATTAGACAGAAAGTGTTAGCGGGTCAATCCAACCCATTACAGACGCGTTACCATGTCTCATATCCGCGTTAAGCTTGCAGGTTAAGGGAGCTCCACACACTTAAAGGGCATGTTGAGTCAGTGGTGAAGCTCAAGGGCCTCGATATTGAAACGATCCAACAACACTACACCGTTTAAAGTCACCAATAAAACACATTTTTGGAGAAAAAAGACATAAAATAAGAAGTTAGGAAAGCATGATTTTGAGAAGGTATGTTTTTCATGGAAGATCATCACCATAACCATAACCATAACCAAGGTTCGGGAATAAGCTGACGAACGAGATCGGGCCGATCTGTAGTTAGGCAAAAAACAATGTGTTGTTCTCTACTTGAATCTCGTATTCTTTATTCAATTATAACATTGTATTCGACTTTTCAGTTGTTCAATTATTTAATCTCAAGTTTATTCGTTGAAATCATCTCTACTCTACTATTTACTTTTGAGTATTCAAGAAGTTACACTACACAGGGCCACAAAAAAACTAAAAAATTTAAGTTCCATAGACCTTTCAAAGTAGAGGTGATGGGTTTGAGTCACACATCCGAGTTGAGCCAGTGGTTTTACCACATCACTTGCAAAAATTCCATTACTCATAAACATCCAATCAAGTTCCGTTATGTCATCAACCACTATTCTATCACTCACAAGCTTTTTTTAGTGGCGGTGGTCATCACTAGTGATGGAATTCCATCACTCACAACTTTTTTTAAATTTTTTTAAATTATAAATTAACAATAAAACACTAAAAAATTATAAATTTCATTAAAATTAAAACATACTAGTTCAATTTAACATACTAGAAATATTTTAGGCTACAATTAAAAAAAATACTAAAAAAACTCTACTCCTCGTCCGACTCATGAAACTCCAAACCTAAAGAACCTACTAGTTCGATTAAATCGTATCTCAACCGAAAGTGAGTTTCTTCATCACGCAAGTCTTGTTGGATATTTTCTGGAACTTGAACTTGTGTAGGAGGATCCGGCACCCAATCCGGAGATATTGCATATCCGTCTTCTTTGATTAGCATATTGTGCAATATGATAATGCATATACTATGCTATGTATTGATTTCTTGTTCATCGCACGAACCGGTCAGCGTAGTATGCCCCATCTACCCTTTAAAACACCAAAAGCCCTCTCAACATCTATTCTTGCCGATTCTTGCAATTTTTTGAACACGATTTCTTTAGCCTCGACAGGAAAGGAAGGAGCTTTCACAAAAACAGACCATGATGGGTAGATACCATCCACAAGACAAAAGCCTCGTCTGTAATATCGTCCGTTACGGTTTGAAACAACGCCACCGCTTCTAGTATGATGGTTGTCTTTTGATGTCACCCCTAACATACGCCCCTCGCAACTCTCTTGGACAATTTTTCCACTCGATATGTGTACAATCGATGCTACCGAGCATCCCTGGAAAATGCCATCTAGCCTCATGTGCGGCGTAAATAAGTGAGATGTCGTGTCTCGTCGGTTTACGTAAAAACTCTTTACCATACAACTTAATGACCGCGTTGCAAAAAAATTGCAGACATTCACGGGAAGTTCTGGACGCCATAGCTAGGTATTCATCATATTGATCGGGAGGGTTACCTGTCGCTAGCTGGCGAATGGCGGACATGCATTTTTGTATCGCCGTGAAACTTGGTTTGCCCCTCGCATCGTAACCTTCTTGAAACCATTCCTCGCTTGCTTCGATGTCTCCAACAATCTTTAAAAATGATTCTTTTGGTAAACGAAACCGATCTCTAAACGTTTCGGCATTTTAGAGCGGATTCTCTAAAAAATAATCGTTTATTAACACTTCGTTGGCATGTATACGATCACGATCTACCATCTTCTTCTTTGGGCGGGACGAACTAGTATCAAGTTCGTTATACAACGACACAAAATATTTAAGCGTCTCATTGTCGGAAGACGACTCGGTATCGCTATCGCCATCCATCGGAAACGTCGAATCCGTAGGAAACTCCATTTGAGAAAGATGTAGATTGTGTGAAATGTGTTTGTGTTTTGGAGTGGGTGAAATGTTTAAAATGGAGAAGTATATATAAAAGGTTTAAAGGTTATTATTTTTTTATTAAGTTTCCCGTTAAAAAACGGTCAAAAAATAGAGCCCAACGTTCAAATTTCTCAATGTTCAACGCGTGATATTCTCCACGCGTGGTGGATGTTGGTGGCGGCAGTGTGCAAGTCGTGGCCACGCGTGATGGAGTGTCCATCACGGACCACCCCCAGTCCTCTTAGGGCGGTGAGTTTTATTTTTTAGTGGTGGCGGGTTGGGTCACCGACGCCGTCTGCGTTCGCAAGCGTGGTTGGCTTTTTGTTATTGAGTTTACACGGGTGATAAACTTTTGTTGGTCGTTTAAAAAAATATATTAGTTGTTGGGTAAAAATATTAGTACACATCAAGCTTGAAATTATCTCTTTTATCGTTACTTTTTTGGGCCGTTTCAATGTTCTTTACATAGGGCTTAAATGAGTTCATGTTCTCATGTAGATACAAATTCTGTTATGTTCTATTTTATTCTTTCTAAATTCTATTTCTATTACCTACATATACAATTATAAGCTAAGGGGAATAGTGTCAAGACAGCTGCATGATACTTCCTCATTAGACCAACCCATTTTTTATTTTATTTTATTCTCAGCTTAAAATTACGGTTTCATCATTCGTTTAAAATTACGTTTTTGCCCCCAGCTCAAAATAAAATTATAATTTTTCCCCTAGCACAAAATTACGCTTTTGCCCTCGGTTGCTGCCTGGCACTTCCCCATTGGACCAACCCATTTTTAATTTTATTTTATTCCCAGCTTAAAATTACGGTTTCGTCCTTCGTTTAAAATTACGTTTTTGCCCCCAGCTCAAAATAAAATTATAATTTTTCCCCAGCTCAAAATTACGCTTTTGCCCTCGGTTCAAAAACTCATATTTAATTTTGTTCCCAGTTTAAAATTACGTTTTCGCCTTCCGTTTAAAATTACGTTTTTGCCCACAGTTCAAAATAAAATGTTGTTTTTCCCTCTAGCTCAAAATTACGCTTCTACCCTTAGCTCAAAATTACGTTTTTGTCCACAGTTCAAAATAAAATTATGTTTTCCCCCCTAGCTCAAAATTATTAGCTGCATGCACTGTTGCAGAAATCGGCCTAGGCGGCCGATTAATCGCCGCCTAGGCGCTAGTCGGCTAGTAATCGCCTAAATTTGAGCAAATCGGTCAATTAATCGGTCCAGGTCAAAATCGGTCCTAGTCGGTCAAAAGTCGGTCCTAGTCGGTTAAAAGTCGGTCTAGTCGGACTAATCGGACCATGGTTTTTTTGCTCAAAATCGGTCCTGGTCGGGATTAATCGGTCCTGGTCGGGATTAATCGGTCCTAGTCGGGATTAATCGGTCCTAGTTGGTCAAAAGTTGGCTAATTTTTGAATTTTTATGTGAATTTTGAAGTATTTATGTGAATTTTGAAGTATTATTTTTATATTATTGGGTATATATATATAATTTTGAAAAAATACATATAAAAATCCCATTCCGATTAATCCCGATTAATCCCTAGGCTGTACCTCACCGCCCGACTAGCGCCTAGCGCCTTCTACAACATTGGCTGCATGTCACTTCCCTATTGGACTAACTCATTTTTAATTTAATTTAATTTTATTCCCAGTTTTAAATTACGCTTTCGTCCTTTGTTTAAAATTACGTTTTTGCCCACAGCTCAAAATAAAATTATAATTTTTCCTTAGCTTAAAATTACGCTTTTGCCCTCGGTTCAAAAACAAATTTTTAATTTCGTTCCCAGTTTAAAATTACGGTTTCGCCCTTCGTTTAAAATTACGTTTTTGCCCCCAGTTAAAAATAAAATGTTGTTTTTTCCTATAGCTCAAAATTACGATTATGCCGTTAGCTCAAAATTACGTTTTTGCCCACAGTTTAAAATAAAATTATGTTTTCGCCCCTAGCTCAAAATTGTGATTTTGCTCTCAGTTTAAAATTATGATTTCATCTCCAGTTTAAAATATAATAATGATTTTGCCCTTTGTGTAGATACATGTGAGAAAGAAATATTTGGCTTATTACCCCGCAACGCGGGCGGGGGAAAACTAGTTACTAACAAAAACTAACGTTTACGAAAAGTATCTTCCTACTTACAAGTGATATAAGCAAAGTGAGTACAAGTTTGTAAGGAAAACAATTATATTATTATAATTACTTTTAATTGAATTGTTTTTCCTTTAAAAGTTATAACTTTTAAAGTAAAATGACATTTTTGTTCATCAAGTTTGATATTTTTGCGACTTTTATCTAAATGTTTGTTTTTCTGCATATGGGTCCTCGTGGTTTCAAGATCTTGTCATTTTTGTCCATGAGAGCCAAAGCTCGAGGAACGAAAGTCGCAATAAATAGCCAAATCATAGGGACGAAAATAGCAAAATTTTGAAACCACGTGGATTTAGATATGAAAGCATAAACCTTTGGACGAAAGTAGCAAAAATGACAAAGTATGTCGACCAACGTGCCTATTTTATCTTTGTCTCGATATAATGCTACGTAAAATCTAGTTGTGAATTGTATCGTACACTAATCAAAACATAACAATACATGTCACTAAAGTTGTCTCATGGTTTAGTTTTTCTTATAAAGTGACGTCGTTTACCCTTTTTGTTATTTTAATAATATAATATAAAAATTTGAATGTACAATTTGTAAATGCCATTGGCCCTCTTCGTTATTTTATAAAATTCCGAACATATAGTTGCGACGTGCTTATTTTAATCAAGTTTTCTCTAAAACTTTTAGTCAGAAATGAACATGTCAAATATAATTGATTTTTCTTGTTTTTTACTCTGACAAGACGAACCGACACCATCCGAATAACATCGGCACTGATATTCATTTTTATAGTTTTCTCAACATTTCTACAGTGTCGTGACAAACAGAACCAATTTCGACTGAAGAATATCGGTACAGATATTAGGAAAACCATTACCGGTTACTACTATTCATAATCGGATCGGTATAAATTTCTTTGAAAACGAAGTTATATTGATACAAATATTCGTTTTTATTTCTTTCGGTTAGTATACCGAGTTAACGTATAGTCTTGGTCTATGCCTAAAACCCGTGACGAAGCGCTAAGAATCTGAATAGTTTAAACGGCAATCTAAAGAATCTCACTAGTTAAACGCTTTTCTGGTAGGCACACACTAGGGATGATTATGGTACCCGTTCGGTACCGAAAATCCCCAAAAGTGGGTACCTGTACCGAATATATCCGGTACGGTACGGTTCGATACCGGTATTTTAGTGTAAAAACCGGTAAATACAGGTACCTGTACCGAACCAGTACCGAAAATGTCAAAAGTCGGTATCAAATCGGTACCGAAAATATACCCGGTTCGGTAAATTCGGTAACAGTACCTGGTACCATTTGCTCCTAGCACACACAGAATCCTCTAGGCGAAAACGTTCACTTTGCTTGGGTATAATTTTAAAATTACAGTTTTCTTTATCTTTCCTTCCTTTCCTTTCTTTCCAACCTAGGAACACAAAATTAAGTTATCTCAGTCCCTTTTTCTTCCTTACTTTTAATAATACAGAATTTCAAAACATGTAACTAAAGGAAGTAAAGGAAATAAAGAAAAGAAAGAATACAAGGAAGCCCACGTTCTCCAATAGTTAGAAGTTAGGGTGTCCGGTGTGGGTGCGGCAAAGGGTGTCGGCAAAGGCTTTTGCCGCGCGGCAACACCGCCGCCGACCCTTTTCCGCTGCGGTTTCGTTGCACAATCGGTGATGGCTTGCCGTGCGGTGAAGGGAGCAGTGAAGGGAGGGTATGAGAGAGAGAGGGTAGTGTGGGGTGGGGTCCATTTCAATCTCAACCAATCACACATTTTTCTTTTTTTTAAATAGTTTACCATTTCACCAAGTGTCTAACCATTGGTTGATTTTTTAGTTTGCCACTCAAGTGTAACCACTCCTTACACCCTTATGCATATGAGTGCATCACTAGCTACGTGGGTGGATGGTTGGCACGTAACATTCCCATACGCTTTAAAACGTTCTTGTTCGAAAGAAATAATGAGTTAGCGATGGTGGGCACCCCTCGGTTCTTCCGACGATGTTCGAAGAAATCATAACTGAAAGCCACTCGCATTTCACGGCTACCCATTTGATCTGTTTCAAAAGAAAAGGCTTGGTGAGATGATAAAACAATGAGCACAACTTTGGTGTCTCTATTGAAACTTTGTCCTTTTCTTTTTTATGACCGTCAACTTAATTCAGTTGTTGGGTTGGTTTTGGGGCTTATGGTGGGATGGTTTTTTCGCACACACGGTGCATGTAGTGTGGGTCGTTTTGTTTTTGGTGTAGAAAACGTGGTGTAGGGGGTTGTTTTTGGTGGCACAATTACGACTACAGTTTGTTTTGGTGTGGCGGAAGAAGGTGACATGGTTGGTGCTGCGGTAGTGAAAACTGGTAACGGCGAGAGAGCAGAAACTGGTGGTGGCAGTCAGGGGCGGATTTAGTATGGCGGCAGGGGTTGCACGGGCAACCCCTCAACTTTGTCTTCGAAGTGCAATATTTTTACTCCATTTTATGTTTTGTGTATGGGATACCCCTAAGAAAACACTAGGATGCCCCTAGATGTTCGTGTGTAGAACTGGATGAAGAAAGAAACAATGGTGGAACTGGAACTCGCTTGCGAGCAATGGTTATGGGTAGAAGAATGGTGCTTTACGGAAGAAGAGGAACTAGTATAAGAAGAAGAGGAACCAGTAAAGAAATGAAGTTAGTGACTCTTTCCAAGAAAACATATTAATATCAATTAATTTCTATTTTTTTTTTTTTTTACTTTTCATGATAAAGTATGCATGTCATGTCTAATCAAGTCATAAGTACAAAGAACAAAATAGCATTGACTTTAAAATAAGTTAATTAGTTATGTTAGTAGGTTCTGTTAGTATTCTATTAGACCATGTGTAGTGGTAGAAGGTTATAATGCCCCCATCATGGGGCATTATACGACACGTGGTGTCCTAGTCAGCAAGGGGGCATTATAGCAAAAGTGGTGTAGTGGGTATAATGCCTCATATAATGCCCCATTTGACATATTATTTTTAATGAAAAAAAAAAAAAAAAGCATGTGGGTGTGTCAGAGTGGTCCAAGCTTGATTGGTGGGTCTTGTGGTCCAAGCTTCCAACTGCACAAGTGTCAGAAACAATTCACCCAATTCGGCGTTTTAAACATAACGCCAAAAACATTTTTTTCCAAAAGTAACGCCCCAAAACGCCTAGTGTAGTGGGGGAGGGGGCGTTTTGGGGCGTTTTTTTTCAATTTTTTTTAAAAATAACGCCCCACTACGCATGGTCTTAGTAGGTTAACGTTTCCGTTAGTAGTTGGTTCTCCATTTCGTTTAATTGTAATAGTATATAAGCAGATTGATAAATAGAAGATAACAACTTTTTCCCCAATTTTCTTCTCTCAAGAACAATATGGTATCAGAGTAGAAGATTCTGCTTCATCTCTGATTTCAAACTGCAATTCGAACATTCTTTCACAGTTCTCAATCGATTTTCTACTTTCTCGTCTCAATTTCATCCGTTTAATTCTCAATTTTTTTTTTCAAAATGCCAGAAAATCAAACAAATTCAGCTGTCAATTCAATTGATGCGTCAAATCCTTTATATCTTCACCCTTCTGATCATCCTGGATGATTCTAGTCTCAAAATAATTCGATGGAACAAGTGTTGGATCTTGGAAGAGAGCTATGACGATTGCACTCTCTACTAAGAACAAATTAGGGTTTGTTACTGGAACTGTTACAAATTCTTCAACTTCAGATCTCTGGCAACATTGTAATGATATGGTGATCTATTGGATCATAAGCACATTAGCAAGAAAAATCAGTGAAAGTGTTCTGTATGTTCAAACAGCCTCTCAACTTTGGAAGGAATTAAATGACAGATATGGGCAAGCCAATGGTGCGAAATTCTATCAACTGCAGAAAAGTCTTTGTGAAATTTCGCAAGGTAATAGTAATATAGGGCATGTTTGGCTAAGCTTTTCAAAGTAACTTATTGACTTATTGGCTTAATCAAAAAGCCAATAAGTCATTTTAGTGTTTGGCAAATTGAAAAGTGCTTTTGAAAATGACTTTTTGAGATGAATGAAAAGGAGTTTTTAAGAAGTCACAATATTGTGACTTCTTGGCCAGCTTATAACTTTTCAAACTTCAAATTACCAATATACCCCTTCTTTACCCCCTTATATCTAAAAGAATGCCCATTTTAGTCATTTACATCAATAAGCTAAGCCAAACACTTTTTAAAAAACAACTTATTGACTTATTGGTTTTTCCCACCCTATAAGCTAATCCAAACACTTTTTTTTTTTAAAAACTCCTTTTCAAAAAGTCCTTTTCCCAAAAGTCCTTTTTAACTCTAATAAGTTTAGCCAAACATGCCCATAGCTTCCTATTTTACCAAGATCAAGTGTATTTGGGATGAAATCAGTTCTTTGTATACTATTCCTCCTTGTTCTTGTGGTACTTATCAAGAAATGGTCAAAAGAGAGGAAGAACAAAGGTTAATTCAATTTCTTATGGGGCTAAATGCTTATGATGCTATTAGAGCAAATATCTTAATGATGCAGCCCTTACCTTCAATTAGTCAAGCATATGCCTTACTAATTCATGATGAAAAACAAAAGGAAATTCATCCTGCTACTCAATCCTTTTCGGAAGCTTCAGCTATGCATGTTCAATATCCGTTTTAAGGAAATTTCTATAACAAACCTGGGGATTTAAAAAAGGTTATATGTGAGAATTGTAAGAAACCTGGGCACACAACAAATAAGTGTTACAGATTAATTGGTTTCCCAAAAGATTTTAAATTCACAAAGCCAAAATGGTTTGCTGGTACTACTTCCACAAATGATAATCTCAATTTCAACGAGGAAATGCATAATTTTGATGTTCATGCAATGGATGCTGGAACAAGCCTAACATCAGATCAGTGTCATCAGTTAATTCAGTTCTTGCATAATACTCACCTGGCCAATGCAAATTCTGGATCTTCTTCACAATCACCAAATGTCACCACAATCAAATCTGCCAATTTTGCAGGTATAATGGCATGCTCCTATTTGTCTAATTCTGATTCTAAATGGATCATAGATACCAGTGCAAATGATCATATGTGTTTTGATGAAAAGTTATTTACAAACACATATGCACTTATAAAACCAATTCAGATTTTACTTCCAAATGGAAGTATTATCACAGCAACCAGGATTGGTACAGTACATTTGTCACCAGATTTATCTTTAGAAAATGTCCTTTTTGTTCCATAGTTTAGACACAATCTTTTGTTCGTTCTAAGACTATGCAAACCAGATTTATCTTTAGAAGATGTCCTTTTTGTTCCATAGTTTAGACACAATCTTTTGTTCGTTCTAAGACTATGCAATGACACAAATGGGCTGGTGTCATTTTCTAAAAGAGCTTGTGTGTTACAGGGCCATTCTCTGAAGAGGCCACTGGTTCTTGGTAAGCTGCTTGATGGGCTCTACATCCTCAAGATAAATGAGATGATTTACAATAGCTTTTTTTCCTGTTTCTAGAATAAATTTTTCCAGTAGTAATGCTGCTGTTACTAGAACAGTTTGGCATAATAGGCTTAGACATTCGCCTTTGTACAAGCTGAAACAATTGTCTGTTTTTCCACATGATCATATGAATCAAATTGAGTGTTGTGATATTTGTCCATAGGCTAGACAACATAAATTGCCTTTTCCCCGTAGCAAAAGAGAAACTCTTAAGATTTTTGATCTTGTTCATATTTATGTATTGGGCCCTTATAACACATCAAGTTACAATGGTTATAAGTATTTTTTTTAACCATAGTAGATGATTTCAGTAGAGTTACTTGGACCCATCTTCTGTCGACAAAGAGTAATGCTTTTTCGGTTCTTCAAAATTTCATCCAAATGGTCGAGACTCAATTTCACACCAAAATAAAATGCGTAAGATCAGACAATGCTTTGGAATTAAGCACAACAAATAATCATGCTCAGTATCTTCTTAGCAAAGGTATTCTTCACCAAACCACCTGTGTTGCTACACCACAACAAACAACAAAATGGAGTGGTGGAAAGGAAGCATAAACATTTATTAGAAACTGCAAGAGCACTTTTATTCCAATTTAAACTTCCACTCAAATTTTGGGGAGATTGTATTTTAACAGCCACTCATTTAATAAATCTATTTCCCACAAAATTGCTTCAAAATAAGTCTCCACATAAAGTTTTATTTGGGAAGCCACCTTCTTATGATTCCCTAAAAGTTTTTGGTTGTCTATGTTATGCTTCAACACTTTCACAAGGAAGGGACAAAATTCAGCCTAGAGCTATCCCATGTTTATTCAATGGTTATCCTATGGGTAAGAAAGGCTATAGACTTTTTAATCTCACTTCCCATAAGCAATTCATTTCTAGAGATGTTATATTTTTTTAAAACCTTTTTCCATCCATTCCCAATGACAAGTTTTCTACCATTTTTCCCACCATTAATGTCAATGCTGATTTTTTTGATCCTATTCCATACCCTGTTGATCCTAATTCTAGTTCAACACCTTCTGCTATGCCTTCTATTAATCCTTCACAATCTTCATCAGAAAATTTAAGGAGATCTGAAAGGTGATGTGTGCGTGAATATACATGTTTTTACAATGAATCTAACACACGATTCGGCTTTAAATTTATAAAAGTGATTTATACTTCAACATTAAAACACACACGAAAGGGCAAGTGTACCCCGTCATATATGTAGCAAAGTATCGGTAAGAACCAAGTGTCGATCCAAGGATGTGGGCGGAGAAATAATACTAAACCTTTGTCATTAAATTACCGGTAGAAAGATAAGTGTGTGATTTTCTAAAAACTAAAATAAGCATAAACAAATATTTATAAAAACATAATAGACTCCAAATAAGAAAATAAATATATAGCCTTGCTTTATGCACAACCAAAGCATGTGAACTAAGTTGGTTTTGTCACTTAAAACATTTGGTCAATTCTCCATTTTCAAGACAATTAGTATCCCTTTTGGGAATCCTAACATGACAGTTCTTTGGAAAGCAAAAACGATAAACACACTTTAACCACCTAAAATTGTTCTTTAATGCCCAAATGACAAATGTCTATGAAAATCCCCTAAAGATAAGTTAGTCATCTGTTAAGAGTTTTTTAACCTCACTTAATCAAGGAAAGTGACACCGATAAAACAATGCAACCACCGAGACAAGCATAAACTAGATTAAATCACAACCGAGTTCATTTTACAAATCTTGAACATAAATTCACCAAGATAACAATTTTGGCCTAAACTACTAACTAAGCTAACAATTTATGTCAAAAATTCATAACAACACCATTTAACCCGTCAAGGTCCTTCCGTGAGGGAAAGCCTTCTTGATTAACAATAATTATCCCTTATAAACCCACTAACCATTTCTAGTATCATGGTGCAAACAATTTAAACAAGTTAAACTAGTTAAGCAAGTTCAAAGTCTACTAATACATGATTAATTAAGTGTAACATCCCGAAAACATGGATTCTTAAAATTTGCAAATTTAATTGCAAATAAATTGGTAAAATAAACTAACTAGGAATGACACTAACCTAGTTAGATAATGACTTGTGTGTAGTTAAAGAAATATAAAAATAAACTAAGAGAAACTAGAGGGACCAAAAGTGATTAACTTGAAACTAGTTTTGATAAAAATATTTTATTAAAACATAAACACTCCATTTGGAGTCTCCTGGAGATCGACCAGAATAGGGGGTGCGACCCCAAGCTCCATCAAAACCTAGTTCATCACAAAACTCACAAATTGAGAGCTCAAACCAAGTCAAAATCGAAAATCGAGCATAGATTAGTGATCCACATCACAAGGGGGTTACAAGGTATGTAAAATTTGGTGTTAATTCTCTGTTTGAAATTCTCATGAAATTGGGAAATTTGAAAATTGATGTTGCATGTTTGCTATTTGGGTAGAATAGGGTTGATATAGTGTCTAGGAGTAAAACCTAGACAATAACATGCGAAATCATGGCTAATTCCTGAAAATCTCATGAACACATTGAAGGTGATTCATGGGTTTTGTGGGAAACTAGTAATAACTAGGGTTTAGAATGATTATTCTAGTGTAATACGGGTCATAGAAAGTGATTTCAGAAATGATGATGTTTAAATGTTATATGAAAGCTTTATTGATGTTAAGTTTAGCTAAATAACAAGCTATGAACTTGAATATGAATGATATAAAATTCTGCCCGTTAAGTGTTTGTAAAAATGCCCCAAAGAAGGCTCGAAATTGAAATTTAAAGTTAGACGCATGATTGTGATGATTTGACAAAATTATGCGATATATGGTTGAAAAGGAGTTCTAAACAAGTCGTGATTGAACTCTATAGGAAAAGATACCGGAGCGTCGAGTGGACAAGCCGGTGGCGGTTCGCGTCTGAAGGGCGTGCACTAAAGGTATGTAACTTGACCCGTTACATTAAGTGATTTGTGGTTATATTATGTATAGTCGCATTTTAGAATAGAAATTGTGTTGATTTTGCGACTATGATCGCTACTTGAATTAATAGAGTTAAAATTAATAAGGAACCGTTTGGTAGTCATCACATTGGATGATTTCCACAAGATGAGCCAACGGGTCAAACAATAGTGTAAATTGTAGTATTGGTGTTCTAATTAGTTAGCATTGGCGTTAAAATCACAAGAGCGTTAAACCATGGAATTGGTAAGGAAGCGCAAGTGATGCTAAGCCATGGGTATAAGGCGCCATAGGCTTACTAGTGTAATGTAGTAAAATAAAAAAAAGTTAGAATGGGTCGAATGATAGTATAGTGGCTTTTAGCCATATTAATCGGTGAGTCAAATTGTGGTATGATAGTCGTAAGGAACATGTCCTTAATAAATTTACAAATATACGGGAAAAGAATCGCCTAAAACGATGTGTGGAATAGGGTGAAATTAACAAAAAAAATAGTCAAATGGCAAAGTTGCAGAGTCCACCGTAAATTACGGTCTCCACCGTAATTTACGATGGAAAACAAAAGTCTTACGGTGGTTTTCTACTGATTTACGATAGACCAGAAAGTTCAAGGGACTACCGTAACTTACGGTAGATACCGTAAGTTACGGTAGAGTCCTGGGATTTCTATAAGTTTTTGCATATTATAGTTAATCGAATCCGATTTGATTGTAGTTTCGATTATGTAATATTTATAAGAACTCTAACACTAAGATTTGTTAAAAATCTTCAGTTTTCAGGTTTTGCAAGTATGTGGACGATGATCGAGCATGTTTTGAAGAACCGAACACGAACTTTTGAAGCTTCCGCGTTATCTAACTCTAATAGACAATGTTTTTGAAAATGTAGACTATTTGCTAAACAACTTATGAATGTTTGAATTAGTCGATTAGTTGACTAAAGTTTTGCTACTTATGAACTTTATCTATGGAACTATTGTTATAAGTTGGACATCTTTTATATAAAATTGTTTGAATTATTTCAAATTCAAGTAGTAATTAGAAGGGTGTTACAAGTTGGTAATCAGAGCTTAATGTTGTCAACAAAGTGTTCGGTTCAAGCTTGATCGATCGTCCGGTAAGAATTAATTGCTTTAGTAGACTTACTAGAATACTAGAAAAAGGAAATTTGAATTGATATGCACGGGAAGTGCGTGTTTACACACTCAAACCCGGTAAAGTGCACTAAGCATAAATGGTTTAAGCAAGTGGTGAACTTGGCTAGATGAAAATGAATGACGCATATGTCATAAATGAAATGTTTAACAATTAGTGTAAACATTTCAATTTCAAGATGACGGAAAGATGGGAGGAGTGTATGAATACGCTCGAATCCGGGAAAATACACTAAGTAAGAAAGGTAAGGCAAGATATATACTTGACCAAACTGAAAAAGAATAACACATTATTTATGATTAAGTGAGAGTGATATAAATTTCCGTATAATAAGATGGAAATGAATTAAATAATTATTGATAAATCGTGATGGATGTTTCAGTTAAAGAAATGTCTGGAGTAACCGGAGATGATTCGACATCTCAATTTACTGAACAAATGAAAGCTAAGATTTCCGAGGAGGTCGGAAAAGCTCTAGAAAATAGTCTATCACAGTATATTGATAGATTACAAACCACAATCGTGCCGGTGGTGAACGATATGATGGCTGAATTGAAAGACAGCATACTACAAGAAATAGAAGAAAGGAGGGTGTTGGATATGAATCCAAGATCCGTAAAGAAGTCCAAGTCTAATAAAGCTCCCAAGAAGGGAGTTACAAAAAGTGTGTTACATCAGTGTAGATTTTGTGGAAAAATTCACAATGGCACATGTGGTAAGCCAAAACATAAAAAGTCTAAATGTCCAGAGAGGCTTGGAACCAAGGACACAACCGACACAAAGTCCGATGCCCAGAAATCAAGGACAAAGTTGTTTTATATAACAGCCACGGAGGCTAAAGCTGAACCTGATGTCGTTTCAGGTATACTCTTGTAAATTAAATTTCAGCATGAATTTTTAATTATTACGAGTGCAGATAAATCGTTTGTTTTATATCGATTTATTTAACATTCTACATTAGTGTTAACGAAATTACCAAGGCTTTGAAAAAATAGAAAGAGGTAATAATAAAAGTTCTATTGTTTATAAGAGGTGCTGAAACTGTACGTTGAGCATCGAGGTAAAAATAATCATGATAAATATTGCCTTGGAAAGGGTTGCGCGCACACTCGAACCCGAGAACGTAATGAAAGATAAGCGTCATAATAGGGAGGAGTGTAATAACACCCGAACCCTGGGAGTTTACAATAGTAATAGATGACAATGACAAGGACATGGTTATATACTAAGCCAAACTAAATGAAACAGATAGAAACAACGTTTATGTCAACAAACGACGTGGATAAAATTCCATACAACGATATGAAACAATAACATGAAATGAATTGATTTTGTTATTGTAACAATGGGTTAAAGTCAGAAATCAAGAGATTAAGATTTGGATAGGAATATCCTCGAGAAAAAAAAAAGAAGAAACTAAATGGACAATATGTATTATTTGTTGTTGTAAATAATGAAATACCAATAAATTTGGATTTAAAAGCTCGGGTATGGGTAGATACCCAAGTAACATGTTATTAATAAATTCCTCCTGAGGAAGAACGATAATCACCTTGATGATGGTGAATATGTAAAAGAATTAGTAAGACAAACATTATGAAAGCGTTAGAATAAGAACGAGTAAACCCCAAAGGCCGAATAACAATAACAGTAGTTTACCAAATAAGACTTGAGACATGGGCCTTCGGGACATTTGTAAAAGAAACAGACCTAAGGGTCGCTGACAAAAGAAAGGTGGTGTACGGATTAATTAAGTAAAGTGCTTGATAATAAAAGTAAACGGAAGCCGGATAATGGGAGCATATTACATTAAGATAATGAGCCCAAGGGAAGGGATAAGAATCAAGTAAACGAAAATATGAATCGACAATTTAGAATGTCAAGGCATAAGGATAAAGTTGACTGTCATAGGAGATGGAACTCACACGAACAAGTCAAACCAGACGAGTGAAAGAATAAAAGACTTGGTTGAGTAAAAGCGGTGGGTTTTGCTGATACAACCAAATAAATCGAGAAACAAAGTCTTAAGGAACGACGGAAGGGTTGCTATGAAAATAATATTGATAAAATACTCAATTAATATGTATGTTTTCAGAATAAATATGTAAGTAACAGTCAAGAATGCGAATTAAAAGTCAAGAGACTCGGAGTAAGAGTTATGACTAGAAAACGATAAAATTTTGCAAAAACAGAAATTTCGATAGTCATGTTCAACTACTTTAATGTTGGGCAGGCTGAATAAAGTATAGTAGTTGATATCCCAAGTAAGCGCAACCTGGATAATGAAAGCGTGAAATATTATTGAATCTATGGGATAGGTCATAAAAGAGTATGAAAGGGAAAATGCAAACCAATGAAACCGGAGTGTTAAAAAAAATATCAAGATCAAGAACCCGGGTAACGGGTTGAAAGGAAATAGAGGCATAAACCAAATAACGGTATGAGTAAAATAAACCGACGCAAAGGACACATAAGAAGTTATAGAGTCGGAAAGATAATCCGAAAGAAAGTGAGGGTAGCCTTAGACTACGGTCAAGGTCAAACGAATAGAAGATGATCCACGGGATCACCATAACCTCCAAATTATAAACAATGTAAAGGCCTACGGGAACAAAATGACCATTGGGTCGCAAATACAAATGGAACATACTGGGGGGGGGGGGGGGGTCTCACCCTAAAAAGGTGAAGACCTAATAGAATAGTCTACAAGGCTAAGTAAAGGAACCTACGGGTAGATAATATAAAGCGTGGAGAGCCAAATATGATTTCTCGCGTAAAATGATAATCCCGAAGAATAATCCTTGTCGTCAATTCCTTGATATGATTAATCGACATGGTTAAAGAGAAAAAAAACATTAAACTAAAATTCAGTTTTAGTAACGAAACGATGTTCTAACACCTATGAATACCGAGAGAGAAATTAGAAAATGGTTAGTACTAAAGAATATAGGTCTAACGCCGAAAGCTGTAAGATGATGCATTCAGAGGAAAGATTCTTAAGAATGAAAAGTCGATGTAAAACTAAACATGGCGTGATGTGATCATGGACACAAAAGTAACAGAGAATGTAATCACGTTATAGTGTGAATGACTAGATAGGAAATTATAAGCACGCAAAGGGCCGATGACGGCAATATTGCATACCCGAATGACGAGGTATGAGGTAAAATGGTGACCAATTAGTTTAGGCAATAAAACAAGTTGTAGCCTAAATAACACTGTGACCTATGTAGAGCGCTTGTTAATATAAAACTAGCGTCAAGTAAGTATGCTGACGGACTTAGTGACTGAATGGTCAAAAGACAACCCGATCAAAAGGACGACAAAGGATAGGAAATAGGTGATATAGTTATGCTAAAAGTTTTCCCCAAGGAAGGGTGTTATCCGATTCAGGAAAAGAGAGAAACTAAGCCCGAGATTTATCGGGCCATTTAAAATCATCGAACGGGGTTGGCAAGGTGGCTTATCGCCTCGAGCTACCGGAAGAGTTGAGTGGAATACATGGCACGTTTCACGTGTCGCAATTGCGGAAATGTCTAACGGAGGAAACAACTTATATCCATTACGATGATATCGAGGTGGATAATAGCCTGAATTATGCGGTGAGACCATTGGAGATTTTGGATCGGAAGGTCAAGCAATTGCGAAACAAACAAATTGATCAAGTCAAGATCAAGTGGGAGCATAGGAAAGGCTCGGACACTACGTGGGAGTCCGAAGAGGAGATGCGACGTCTCTACCCTACATTATTTGGTATGTACTTTGGTTTCGGGGACGAAACCCTTTTAAGGCGGGTGGACTTGTAACATCCCGAAAACATGGATTCTTAAAATTTGCAAATTTAATTGCAAATAAATTGGTAAAATAAACTAACTAGGAATGACACTAACCTAGTTAGATAATGACTTGTGTGTAGTTAAAGAAATATAAAAATAAACTACGAGAAACTAGAGGGACCAAAAGTGATTAACTTGAAACTAGTTTTGATAAAAATATTTTATTAAAACATAAACACTCTATTTGGAGTCTCCTGGAAATCGACCAGAACAGGGGGTGCGACCCCAAGCTCCATCAAAACCTAGTTCATCACAAAACTCACAAATTGAGGGCTCAAACCAAGTCAAAATCGAAAATCGAGCATAGATTAGTGATCCTCATCACAAGGGGGTTACAAGGTATGTAAAATTTGGTGTTAATTCTCTGTTTGAAATTCTCATGAAATTGGGAAATCTGAAAATTGATGTTGCATGTTTGCTATTTGGGTAGAATAGGGTTGATATAGTGTCTAGGAGTAAAACCTAGACAATAACATGCGAAATCATGGCTAATTCCTGAAAATCTCATGAACACATTGAAGGTGATTCATGGGTTTTGTGGGAAACTAGTAAACACTAGGGTTTAGAATGATTATTCTAGTGTAATACGGGTCATAGAAAGTGATTTCTGAAATGATGATGTTTAAATGTTATATGAAAGCTTTATTGATGTTAAGTTTAGCTAAATAACAAGCTATGAACTTGAATATGAATGATATAAAATTCTGCCCGTTAAGTGTTTGTAAAAATGCCCCAAAGAAGGCTCGAAATTGAAATTTAAAGTTAGACGCATGATTGTGATGATTTGACAAAATTATGCGATATATGGTTGAAAAGGAGTTCTAAATAAGTCGTGATTGAACTCTATAGGAAAAGATACCGGAGCGTCGAGTGGACAAGCCGGTGGCGGTTCGCGTCTGAAGAGCGTGCACTAAAGGTATGTAACTTGACCCGTTACATTAAGTGATTTGTGGTTATATTATGTATAGTCGCATTTTAGAATAGAAATTGTGTTGATTTTGCGACTATGATCGCTACTTGAATTAATAGAGTTAAAATTAATAAGGAACCGTTTGGTAGTCATCACATTGGAGGATTTCCACAAGATGAGCCAACGGGTCAAACAATAGTGTAAATTGTAGTATTGGTGTTCTAATTAGTTAGCATTGGCGTTAAAATCACAAGAGCGTTAAACCATGGAATTGGTAAGGAAGCGCAAGTGATGCTAAGCCCCGGATGATGGGTGTAAGGCACCATAGGCTTACTAGTGTAATGTAGTAAAATAAAAAAAAAGTTAGAATGGGTCGAATGATAGTATAGTGGCTTTTAGCCGTATTAATCAGTGAGTCAAATTGTGGTATGATAGTCGTAAGGAACATGTCCTTAATAAATTTACAAATATACGGGAAAAGAATCGCCTAAAACGATGTGTGGAATAGGGTGAAATTAACAAAAAAAATAGTCAAATGGCAAAGTTGCAGAGTCCACCGTAAATTACGGTCTCCACCATAATTTACGGTGGAAAACAAAAGTCTTACAGTGGTTTTCTACTGATTTACGATAGACCAGAAAGTTCAAGGGACTACCGTAACTTACGGTAGATACCGTAAGTTACGGTAGAGTCCTGGGATTTCTATAAGTTTTTGCATATTATAGTTAATCGAATCCGATTTGATTGTAGTTTCGATTATGTAATATTTATAAGAACTCTAACACTAAGATTTGTTAAAAATCTTCAGTTTTCAGGTTTTGCAAGTATGTGGATGATGATCGAGCATGTTTTGAAGAACCGAACACGAACTTTTGAAGCTTCCGCGTTATCTAACTCTAATAGACAATGTTTTTGGAAATGTATACTATTTGCTAAACAACTTATGAATGTTTAAATTAGTCGATTAGTTGACTAAAGTTTTGCTACTTATGAACTTTATCTATGGAACTATTGTTATAAGTTGGACATCTTTTATATAAAATTGTTTGAATTATTTCAAATTCAAGTAGTAATTAGAAGGGTGTTACATTAAGCATCTTCTTGCACATATCTCAACTAACCACATACTAATCATCCAAGATAATTAACTATAATCAAGAATTCAACATCAATAAACAAGGTTGCAAACTAATCATCAAGAATTAACATAGAAAATGCTTCAAAGTGTCATTACAAACATAATTAACTTACTAATGGTTGTTATTAAGCAAGGGATACTAGTGTTTTTGCCCTTAGGCTTACAATAATACATAATCATCAATCTAAATGCTTGAAACATGAACAAAAACATGGAAAGATTGAAGAATCAAACCACAAACAAGCACAAGATTGAGTATCCAGATAGTAACAGAGCTAATCGGCACATTGGGGCTTGAATCCGGGTGAAAGCAAGAGCCTCCGGAGCCTGATAATTCGCCTGATGAGCTCCCAAAAGTCCAGAATGTTGAACAGAATGTTGTCTTCTGTTTTTTATAACATTTTCAGATCGCATGGTCGTGCGACTAAAGTGCACGACCGTTCACTTTATGGGGCTGTTCACCATACCGTGTGAGATCAGCAAATAATGGGCCGGTCTTCGTATTCGCACGGTCGTTCCATTGGGTGCACGAGCGTGCATCTCCGATATTAGAATGGCACGACCATCTGCACCGGCAGTGCAATGCCGGGCTGGGGCTTGGTGTCGGAAGTGCACGGGAGTGCCTTCAAATGCACGGTCGTTCGTTTCTGAGATGAGCTTGCACTCCTGATCATACTGGCTGTGCAATGCCGAGGTGAGCCTGGTTGTCGGATCCGCACGGTGGTGCCACCAGATGCATGACCGTGCAACTCGCCCAGGTCAGTTTCTTCACAGAATCTTCGCAGCTTTGCCGTTTCGCCCGGAAAATCCTCGTTTTCATCATCTTCTTGTTTGGCACGCTGTTTTAGGCCTGTAAACAAAAGTAAACCCGATTAAGTATCTGATTCTCGGTTTTACGGCCAAAAACGCGTAAAATGGGGATAAAATGGGGGAATAAAACAAATATATTTTGGTGAATATCAAAAGGCAAAGAACTGCACCTTCTTATCTTGCTGATTTCATCTGTAATTCAGCTCTCACTGGTAATACTCATTCTGATTGTATTTGTCCTCACACTATCACTACCGCCTTCTCTGCTGTCAATCATCTTCAGCCCTTTGATATACCTGTTTCTAACAAAAATCTTTTCACCAATCTCACTCAAATCAAAGAGCTAACTTCTTATAAAGAAGCTGCTCTTGTTCCTGAATGGCAGACTGCTATGCAACAGGAATTCGATGCCTTGAATGCTAATCAAACTTGGATAATCACTTCTCTTCCTGATGGAAAGAAACCTATTAAGTGCAAATGGGTTTATAAAGTGAAGTATAAGGCAGATGGCAGCGTAGAACGTTGCAAAGCAAGACTTGTGGTTAGAGGAGACACTCAACAAGCTGGCATTGATTATACAGAAACGTTCTCTCCTGTAGTCAAGATGACAACTATTCGAAGTTTAAATGCCACTGTGACTAAAATGCATTGGAGTTTACACCAACTGGATGCAAATAATGCATTTTTACATGGAGATCTCGATGAAGAGATTTATATGTTGCCACCTCCTGGAATGGTTCTTGATGATTCTTCTAACGTTCTCAAACTTCAGAAATCCTTATATGGCCTTAAGCAGGCTTCTAGACAATGGTATGGCAAATTGTCTGATTCTTTGAAGTCAAAAGGATATATTCGATCTTCCAATGATCATTTTTTGTTCTCAAAGAAAATGGGATCTGTCACAACCCCCGATCCCTAGTTCCCGGGAACGGGCGGCCGTGAGCCAGTTTCGGTGGTATCGTGTTTTGTCTAATTTGGCAGCGGAATTTTCATCAGGACCGTAGTTAGGAAATATTTTATCAGAGTAAACCACCATATTTTATAAATACCATTACATGGGAAAAACCCAAGTTTGCAGTACACACATTTTCATAGGAATAAATCCTATTTTATTTAATAAAAACATCTATTTTATTTTAGGTAACTGTTGGTGCACTTGTGTCTGTACTTTGTCTGTATTATGTCATGATACCAAACGATGTCTTGTGATAGTCTGAGTTACGTCTTAGGTTTGTTATTATGTGCGTTCGATGTAAGTTTGACCAAGTCCACCATCCTCCTGGTTTGACTTGACCAAACAGTTAGCACATTGGTTGAAAGATGTTTGGGTCGAAGGATGTGTCATCAAAGGATAGTTTAGATCCTTCGATGAGCTCGAAAGATAAACCTCCGATAGATATGGATGGACCTCGAAGGATATCATCCTTCGAGGTATATGTGGATCCTTCGAGCTGTTTCAAGTCGATAGATGATCCTTCGATCAGTCTATCTGATCCTTCGACCAGACGAGCTGTGATGGGTATATATATCCATCACATGTGTTCACTTCATTTAGATAAGAGGTGAGACAAGAGTGAGCACACTCAGAGCAGAAACACACACACACGAGAGTTAGAGAGAGTTTGCAGAATAGATTTGTAAACCTTGTGCTGTAACCGAACCTTTCATAGTATTAATACAAGTGGTATTAATCGTTGAGTTTTGTGTGTTTATCATTGTCGTGTTCTATCTCGGTTTGCATGCTAGCTTGGATTCCGCACTTGCTAGTGTGTTAGATATAACAAGGAATAGGTTTAACCTCAACCTCCGAGGGACCTACAAGTGGTATCAGAGCCGTGGCTCTTTTCCTTGTTAAAAACCGAGTTTATACAAGACTTTGGAGTGTTTTGGACAAAAACTCACATGGTTTAGCACCCGTTTTTACTGTTTTTCTCGCATTTCCAGACGTTAAAACGTGTTCTAAACTTACCGGGTGTGTTAAAGGACGGTTTGGGTAACTTAAAAACTTGTTTTTAAGAAGTTTGGTCTTCTCCGGCCAAATTCCGGCTTACTCCGGTGACCGGTTTCTGGATAAGAATCGTCATTTTTAAGCAATATTTTATTGTTCAAATCTCTGTTTTGGCAGAAAGTATGGTCTGAACATACCTTCTGCCGAAAGTTTCTACCAACCCATCAACTTTTTCACCAACCTGTCACTTTTGTCAACTGTGTCAGATCAGATCGAAGGATATCCTTCGAAGTCGAAAGATCATCTTTCGATCAAAGGAGGTTCGATAGATAATCATCCTTCGAACATCCTTCGAAGTCTGTGACTTATCCTTCGTTCCAAGGAATCTTTTCGAAGCATACATCTTTCGGTCTACAGTTCTTTTTCGAAAGATAAGGATCCTTCGTTTGGAGAATCTTTCGAAATCATTGTTCGAAATTCAACAGTGATCTTTCGAACACTGTTGATCCTTCGAACAAGTCTTGATCCTTCGACATTAGTCTGTTTATGTTTAACAAGTTTGTGATTTTCAGGTATTATTATTTTTGATCAAAAATGAATCCAAGATGGGGTACTCCGGTAAATACATATATGTATTTTGGTACTCCGTCTCCCGCACCGGTATCTTCTCAAGCTAATGCAATTTCTACCGGTCAATGGGCATTCGTATCAAATCAAACTCCAAGTGTTCAAAGCATTCTCTTAAGCGAGAGCGAAACCGGAAGTTTGAATCGGCCTCCAAAGTTGATGCACTTATATGAATATCCAGGATGGATTGACAGATTTCATACATACGTCCTTGGCCAAAATACAGAATTGTGGTTGCGGTTCATCACAGATTTCGATCAAACAATAGAGGTTGCCGCATCATCTGCTGCTACGTTTGCAGATCTTACAGAAGATCAGAAGAAGGTCTATGATTTGGAAAAGAAGGCATATGCCATTCTTACTCAGGCGTTAAGTAAAGATATTTATCATCAATTTGTCAGTTACAAGACAACGAAGAGGTTGTGGGACGCATTGAAGACAAGGGGCGTAGGAAATGAAGCGACACGTCAATTGAGAAAAGACTTGCTAAAGAAAGAGTTTGATGGTTTTACTTGTATGGAGAATGAGTCTTTAGGAGATTTGACAAGTCGATTTAATCATTTGCTGACTGAATTGGCAAATTTTGAGGTTGTTACAACTTCAGCAGAGATTGTGAAAAAGTTTGCAGATGCGTTGCCACCTCAATGGAATACTTTCTTGGAAATCATGAAGTACAATGGCACGTTAGCTACAACAAACTTCAATGACTTTGTTCAACTCCTAGAAAACAAGAATCAGGAAGAAACTCTCAAGGCGAAAAGAGTTCACATGCCACAAAATCCTGAAATGTATTATGGAACTTCTAGCACTTCTACAAAACCTTCTTCACACGCTCCAATTCAAACAGCGTTTGTGTCTAGTACTGACATGTATGGCAATACTATCCAAGTTCCGGTCAAGCCTCCTCCAACAGACATGTATGGAAATCCGCTTGAACCAGTTCCTCAACCAGCACCACAACAGCAAAGCCAACGACCTATCAGAGCAACTGATATGTTCGGAAATCCATTACCTGTTCGATCTCCCGGAACAACAGACATGTATGGGAATCCACTTCCTCCTCAATCTACCGGACCAACAGACATGTATGGGAATCCACTTCCTCCTCAACAGCAAGCGTGTTATGGAAGCACATCATCTGCTGGTCAACAATCAAAGCCAAATACAGTACGGCTCGACACCTCAAGCTTTTCTAAAGTCAGTGTGGAAGTAGCAAAGGAACACATGGAGCTACTAAACACTTTGGTGAGCGCATACTGTGGATTAGTGGAAGGTCAGATTGGTAACATTAATCTGACACAAGAAGACTATCAGCAGATCGATAAAGAGGAGATGGAGATGATGGACATCAAGTGGGCCTTTGCCAGTGCTGTTAGGCGAGCAAAGGATTTCATGGAGAGAACTGGCAGAACCAGCTTGGAAAGCAAGAAAGACACCAAGTATGGGTTTGATAAGCAGGCTGTCAAGTGTTTCAATTGTGGTGAACGTGGTCATTTCAAACGTGAATGTACGAGGCCATCTCAACATGGAAACCAAAATCCTTTAAGAGGTCAAGGCAACAGGGCAAATCAGAACCAAGTAAGGAACAATGAGCGCACATTGGTGCCTGTCAACAACCAGAGTCAAGCAGGACCATCTAATGCCAACCAGGCACTTGTGGTTCAAGTAGATGAAGGTTGTGATTGGTCAATTCAGTTGGGAAATGATGCTCCAGATGGAACAGCATGTTTTGCTGAAGTGGTTAAGGATTTAAATCACGCCAGTGGTGGAGAATCTTCCGCCAATGGTGGTGAATCTTCTGAGGATGAAGACTCTTCTGGTTATAGTAGAAGTTCGGATGAAGAATCCTCGAGTTCAGGCGATGATCATTTGGATGACACATCAAGTGCGTCAGTTAATGCAGATATTGATGAGCTATTGGAAGAAGCTGCAGCAGGAATTCAAAGAAGATCTATTTTGGTGGATCAAGCTGCTTATTCTTCGTCTTCTCTCCATTCAGCCTTTATGGCTAATGTCGACAGTTCATCAAATCAGGTATGTGTCGATGAACCCACTTCTGTTAGTTGTGATAACTGTGATAGTTTGCGTGTTAAATGTGCTGATTTAGAGGCAAGCATGTCTGAGTTGCAAGGCAAACATGATGCTTTACAAGCTAGTTTGTTTGACTTGCAAGACAAACATGTTTCATTGAATGATAAGTGGTGTGAATTGCAAAGCAAACACGAGGCTTTGCAAGAGAAATATGATGTGACATTCATCCACAATCAGAAATTGACCGTGGATCTCTCGAAGTGCACTGAAGCCAACATGTTTTATGAAAACCATGAAAAGGAGTTTAAATCGGTAATTGAGAAATTAAAGAAAGATAAAACCGAGTTAACTAAAATGGTTTCCAGAAAACAAACTGACATTAATTTGTATATAACTCGTCTTGAGGTAATGCAAAAGGAAATGGCTTGTGTGAAAACTGAAAGTGAGGCGATCCAACTTAAGCTAGACAGTTATTTGAGCTCTAGCTATGTGTTGGATCACATCATTGATGTTCAGAAAGAGAAACGGGATGTCACATGCATAGGTTACAAGAAATGTCCACCTCCTGTGAGACATAATTATGATGCCATGCCGGATGAGGAAGATAGAGTTTTCTTTGAACCATCTGTTCCTTTAGATGTTGAAGAATTTGGAACAGGACTCGGATACAAGAAGGAAGTATCATCAGATTCAGATGCGTCAGCAGATACATTTGTAACTGCTGAACAAAATCAGGATCCTCCAGTTGTGATTGAGGATGCTGATTCTTCTGATGATGAATCTGATGATACTAATTCAGCAAAGTCTGATGCGGTAATCAAAGAAGAGGACATACCTCTTGAGAATCATATTCTATGTGATCCTCCAGCAAAGCCCGCTAAGACTGCTGCAACCGAGTCCACGTCTGCAAAAGAGTCGGAGAGTGTGGATTTGCTGTATACTCTTGTTGGTGATAATAAAATTTATTCAGACAAAGATTTTCCTATTAAGAATGTTAATCAATCATTAATCAGTAAAGTCTTTGAAAATTCGACAAGTAAGTTTTTGGGAAAGACAGGATCACGTGTTACAGTAACACAGTGCCCTTCTATCCCAAAGGCTGAAATTCGAAAACAATATGGCAATAAAAAATTACCAACAGTGCAAAAACAGCAAAATCATACTAAACCAAAAGGAAAAACACCGACTCAAAGTCAAAGGAAGACGAATCAGAAGAAGAACAAGAATGTGAACTTTGTGAAATCTAAGGGAACGGACAAAATTGCAACGTTTGAAAATCAATCTAACTTAGATTTTGTCAAGAAAGCAACTGTAATGAAAAGAAATGAACCAAATAGTTCAAAACCTAGTACCTCGGGATCACAAAGTTCATCATCGGCAAGACGATCACATGATACTTCGGGGTTTGTTGAACGAAGATCATGTTTTGAATGTGGTACAATTGGACATATAATTCGAAACTGTCCGTATCTTCATAAGTTGAAAGCAAAGGATGATGATCCCCATGAACGCAATCACCAAAAGCGATCTGTTTCTGTAAAACAAGATCCCCGACTTGTAAAAGAAAGGGAAAAGAAACAGAAACGCCAACAAGTCAAGGTGATTGAAAAGGCACTTAAAACTGATGTGGTTAAAAAACAATCTGTTTCAGTTAAGCCAGAAAACTCAAAACTTTCAAAAACTTCAAACAATCACGAAGTTAAATTGTTAAACAATCAAACTGGTAAAACTCAACAGACATGGAAACCTAAGTTGACCACAAGTTCAGAGGGACCATCACAATTTATGAATCATCAAAGAATAGAAGTTATTGTTATTGATGAAAATGGAAGACCCAAGACCACAATGGCTTGGGTCCCCATCTCCAACTAATCAAGTGAGTTCATGTGCAGGGTGTTCCAGGAGGAACTATCAGTAGTCATTGGATTGTTGATAGTGGGGCATCCAGGCACATGACGGGCGACATGAAGCTTCTCTACGACGTCAAATCTATTAGAGGAGGTTATGTTGCTTTTGCTGGAGATAAAGGCGGATATATTACGGGTGAAGGAATGATTTCCAATGGGGTTGTTAGTTTTGATAAGATCAACTTCGTACAACAACTTGATCACAATCTTCTTAGTGTTTCTCAAATTTGTGATAAGCAGTTCTCAGTACACTTTGATGCAAATGGATGTTATGTGCTGAAACCCGGCTTCAAAATTCCCAAAGAATGGATTCTCTTGTCGGCTCCAAGGATAAATGATCTGTATGTCCTTGATATGAGCCAAGCTATCACAACGTCTGCACAAGCAACTTGTTTCGTTTCCAAAGCCACAGAAAAAGACTCAATCTCTTGGCACAGACGAATGGGTCACATTCACTTACGTAAAATGAATCATTTGGTGTCAAATGAATTGGTGAATGGTGTTCCTCTTAAAAACTTTCATCTTCAAGACATCTGTGTCTCGTGCCAGAAAGGAAAACAAACGAAGAAGCGACACCCTACAAAGAAAATCAACACGGTGGCTGTTCCTCTTGAACGTTTGCACATGGATTTGTTCGGTCCTGTCAAGCACAAAAGTATAAGGAATGATCAATATTGCCTCGTGATAACTGATGATTATTCAAGATTTTCTTGGGTGGCGTTCATGGCACATAAGAGTGAAACCTTCTGTATTATCAAAAACTTGATCATTCAGATTGAGAATCTATATAAGTTGAAGGTTAGGCGGATACGTAGCGACAATGGTACTGAATTCAAAAATCATGCCATGGCGGAGTTTTGCACTTCAAAAGGTATTCTTCACGAATTTAGTGCGGCTTATACTCCTCAACAAAATGGCGTCGCTGAACGTAAGAACCGCACATTGATCGAGACTGCTAGGACTATGTTGGTAGAATCGCAGTTGCCCATTCCATTCTGGACTGAAGCTGTGTCCTCTGCATGTTACACGTTGAACCGAGTCCTAACAGTCAAAAGGCACAACAAGACCTGCTTTGAGCTTATTAACAAACGGAAACCAGATTTGTCATATCTTGAACCGTTTGGAGCTCCGTGCACTCTAATCGATCCTAATGGAAAGTTTGGGGCAAGAGCCATTGAAGGATACTTTCTTGGGTATTCCACCCCAAACTTAAGAGTCTGGAATCTAGAGACTAAAAGGGTCGAGGAATGTTCTGAAGTCAGAGTACAAAGGCACACTTTGCCAGTTAGAAATCCTGGTCAGCCTTGGATGTTTGAGTACGATGACTTTTTCAATTCGATCAATGTTGAAGCAGTTGAAGAAAATGCTGCGGCAAGGATGTTTTTCGAGAGTGACAACGCAACAGATTCACCGTTGGTTCGTCCCATTATTGTCAATCAAGAACCATCTTCAGTGAATAATAATGCTCTCGACAATGAGGATTTTCACGATGCTACCGAATTGAACGAATCTTCAGAGGATGATGAATTTCTAGATGCAGATCAAGAAGCTCCAACAACAGCAGTACATGGTACTTCAGAGGGTACTCCTCCAGTGGACGCCCCTAGAATAGCTGAAGCTACTGCATCATCCTCTTCGCCAATTCCGGGCATTGAATTGGTTGTTGATCTCAATCTCAACAATCTGGGTACAAATATTCCAGTTCAAGATAATCCAGAGACAAGGATTCACAATACCCATCCTCAACAAAACATCATCGGAAATGTACAGAGTGGCGTTCAAATAAGAAACATGTTGTGGAACAACAACAATGCAGGCTTGTATGCAACTATCCGAGAATCTGGTCAACAAAATGATTGGTCTTTCGCGTGTTATGTCTCACAGGAAGAGCCAAGAACTTGGAAAGAAGCTTTGAAAGATAACTCTTGGGTTGATGTAACACCTCGAAAATTTCACGTCCTATAATGTGTAGACACGTGTCAAATGTTAAACGTGTGAAAGAAATATTATAGAAGGACTAAAGTTGACAAACATGGAAAGTATGTGAAAATACGTATTCTAAGTGTCAACTGTGAATAAATATAACGTACATTAACCCTACACGATGCTCATACCTTCAAACGAATAAATCATGGATCATACGAAGCTAAAAGTGAGAGATTACAAACTACAGGGGTTAAATGTGTCAACATGTTTAAAGATATACCTCTGAGTGACCTTTTGACAAACCCGAAGCTTTGTAAATATTAATTATGCTCACTAGAATGCGTGATTTAAATTTCGTAAAGTTTCGTTAACGTATGAGAAAGTTTTGATCGAATTCGTGTGAGAGGGGTTAAAGCGTCAACGTTGAAAGTTAGGCCTTTTCGGGTAACAATAAAGTTACCCGGGGACTTAACAAAGTGGGTATATGTCTTAAAGCCCTTATAGTTCAATAACGAGGGTTCATATTGCAATAAACAAGTGCCTATTCGAAGTTTGAAAAGCCAAGGACTGAAATTGCAAATTATCAAAACATGTTGGCTGACCCCATAGGCTCGCGTAGCGCGAGCCCTAACCTGCTCACCCTCGCGCTACGCGAGGGCTTGATCTGGGCAGAATTGTTAGATGTTGTTGATTCTTGTCTGCCTTGCACTTGGATCCGACTTTAAACGATCGTTCCTCATCCCTTGGCCCCTAAAACACCCCCTAGAACACTAGGGCATGTGTCAATCAGTTGTGGATGAGCACTAGACCTTGTTGTCAAAGATTTATGGTGTGTGGAACCACTATATAAAGCCTTCAAGTGCAACATTCATTCACACACCATCTCCTGCATTGAGGATCATTTCTGGAGCTTAAGCTTGCTTCATAGTGGTCATATCTCGTGCATAGGACCTCAGTAAGTGTTCTAATCTTTCTCTAATTGCTTTTAGCTTGGTTAATTAGCTAAAAGTCAAACCGTCGTAATTACGGTTTGACTTCGAGATTAGTCACTAATGACTCAATCATATCTCGAATTAAAAGTAGTTATAGGATGGTATTTATGTGGGTAATAAAACCCCAAAAGGGTTTCCCCTGATCACCATCCTAAGCAGGTCAAATGTCGGGTCAAACCTTTACTTAAAAAGTCAACATAATGCTTAAAATGTCATTTATGCATAATTAGCTATCTAGAACATATATAACCTGTTTGATTATTGTTATAACTTAATAGTTAGTGTAAGAACATGTCTAAACATGTTCAACCCGACTATTTCCTGTTTAGACCCGGTTCGGAACCGAAAGTCCCATAGTTTGACTTTCACTTTGACTTTCAGTTCTGACCCGTTTAGGTATGTTTTAGAAATACCTTAGAGCTTCATTTGGACCAGGTTACATGCAAGTATAACCCTCTGTGATTATACACCTCGGTTCATTAGTTATCCGATTAATAAGCATGATTCCGTTAATTGCTCATATGTTGACCATTATGCCCTTATAACCTTAAAACGTGATTTATGAAAATGTAAAAGTGTAGAAACCTTAGTTACTGATATATAGACTTGTATGCAAAGTTTGACATCAGTTGGACTTGTAGATTAAGAGTTATGCTCATTGTCGCTAAATTAAAGCTTTATGTAAACAAAATGGCGTAATTAGCATATAGCCTAGTTAAACATACTTTTTGATATCAAATATTTTACCCACTGATGTTATATATTAATTTGGGATTTTTAAATATTTTTAATTAATTTTAGGTCGAGCATAACTAGTAGTCGTAGGCTTAATCCGATAATTGACGGTTTTGCCCTTACGGGTCATAAAATGAGTTTTACACATCTAAACGATTCCAAACCTTTTGCTACTGATTAGTTATGATAAATAAATTATTTTTAAGCCTTCTGGAAATATAAAAATATCAGATTTAAGTATCGAACCCGGTAATGGCCTTTAATCGCCATAATTAGCGTTTTAACGCATAGTATGTCCTAAAATCATATTGGACGTACCCGGGTTGATACCTACTGATATATGAGGCAAATTATGATATTTTAACAGTAAGCAAAGGTTGATTAACTCAGACTTTGTTTTTGAGCTTTTCGGCTTATGTGAAATTACCAAAATACCCTTACGAGGCATAGTTTGGTTAAAGATGATAAATTTCACATATATGCTTTAGCCTACTGTTATAACTCATCAAATTGAGTATGTTTGCTGTTTACATCAGACCTGTAACTCAGTTAAACATTTAAACTCTTTTACAACCTTTACAATGACCAAACTACCCCTACGGGGCATAGTTTGTGTTTAAATTCGTTTCGGGCATAATGAAAGACATCTTACTGATGTCACAACATATTTGAGGCATAATTAACTTAGGAAACCTGTAGATGGCTCAAATGAATACCCGTTATGCTTATTACGCGTTCGGTTCGGTTTATGTAACAAGTTTACATAAATTAGCCGAAACGGGTCAAACCTTATCGGTTATATCTCAAAATCCAGAATGTGTTTAGTTTACCCATATTATACAAGTCTCCGAACTTGTCGGGTCTAAATCACATTCTATTCCGGTCTTCGCCTAATCGTGCGTAAGAACCGCATATTCCCGTAAGACTAACCGGTCTAAGCTTAGGCTTAATTAAAGACCCGTTAGCATTCTAATTAATTATTTATACCATCATTCCAGACTAGAGCTTTCCGGTAAATTGTACCTACGCTTACTTAAGTGACTACGGCTGAGTTATTAGATTCTTGCTATTTAAGACAGGAGCTAGCTCAGGTAAATACTCTTAACCTATTTTCCCAATACGGGCTTGAAATACGGTATAATGATACCGTAAATACTCTTAACTTATTTTCCCTATACGGGCTTGGAATACGGTATAATGATACCGCTTGGTCGGGTATTGAATATTTAATCTTAATGAAGGTTAAATTATTGAGGTAACCCGGTTTAATCTGTATTGTTTGAAATAAAAGCCTTAGGGGTTAATGACCATGTCCCGGATATCCTTGACATCATTGTGTTATAAAATGGCCACGTCTTATGCACGGGGTGTAGGCGTACACCTGACAGTTGCATAAGGGAAACGGTATCTCACTCTCTTGTGGGCCTATACTTGTGGCGTGTCTGTTAATCTTGACTCGGTTTCTACATCGGGCCCTGAACGTACAACGAACATGTAAATCTGTATACAAGGTTATAACTATAATTGTTCCAAGTATAAAAGATTAATTTTGCCTCAGTGCATTTTAATCAAAGTGTCAATATATTTTGTGCCATGTGCATCCAAACCAATTTTCAATCATTTTCTAAAATGAGTCGGTTGAGTGTATTTACCAGTGAAAACTGACGTATTTTCCAAAAAGGGTTAAGTGACAGGTACTGAAGATAATTGGCTGGAAGCTCAGGGCGCTAATAAGGAAATCTTGCAAGTTCTAGGCGTCTAAAGTCTGTTGAACAAATGATATGTTTTAAGATCAACCTGTGGATCCTTTACTTTCCGTTGTAATATTGAATATTACTTTATATTCGGAAAAGTAATAATAATTATCTTTTGCTTCCGCTGTGCATTCGTATATATTGTGTTGTTTGACTATTATGTTGCCAACCATGACGTCACGATACTCCCCACCGGGCCCACCGGTGACACGTGGAAATCGGGGTGTGACAGGTTGGTATCAGAGCCAACACTGAGTGAATTAAACACTAACCTTAGTGTTTAATCTCAGTTACACAATTGCACATATCTAAACCTTCTGAGTCTAGACTTAACTTAGGAATATTCTCAATCCTAATCTAGAAATTTTAACTTCCAAATTTTTGTTGGATACGTCGCCAAGCGAAGAAGCTGTAATAGGAGTTCTCCACACCCGGAGCCCTGAGATGCTGAGCTTCGTACCGCGGCTAGAATGAAACGAGCATCCAAGGAGAAAGCATTCAGAAATAAAAAGAAGAAGAAACTCCTTTTACTGAAGATCGTTTCCTTATTAGTCCTTATAAGGGCATAATTATCTTTCAGTCCCTCCAAGGACACATTATTCCTTTTAAGTCCCGCTTAGGGCAACTTTATACTTTTATTTTTATATAGTGGAATGATTAAGTTTAAACTTTCATTCTAAATAAGGAATATTAAATAAATGTAAAATAACATTTCTTTTATAAGATCTACCATTATTATAAAATGGCAAAGTCAAAAAAAAAAAAAAAAAAAAAGGACAAGACCTAGCCACGTGTCATTTTAAGACCGGGCCAAGATGGTAGTTCCATAATTAGATTTAGATCCATATTAATATCTCAATTTAAAATTGTTCTGCGTTAATTATTAATTAAGAATCTTAAGTGTGAAACCTAGCCTACGGGTTAATTTTAAGACCGGGCCAAGATGGTAAGACCTGTTTAAAAGATTCAAATCTCTGTTAACATCTTAAAACATGTTAACACTCCTGGCAGACGTGATTCATTAAAAATCACACACGTCATGTTGAAATAGGATTCTTCAAAAGACTCCTAACCCAGTTTAATGATCTCTGAATCCTGGGTTTACATCATTAATTAAGATGATCATATTTTAAACCATACGTGGTAACATAATGCCTACGGGCCCTACTCATTTCCATATGAGCCAAAAGACAGTGGTAGCGATGACTCCCTGTCAGATAAAGGTAATGAACTAGGTTCAAACCCCAAATGCTCTGATTCTCTGAAATCCTAGCATATAATTTATAATTGTCCTTTGTGACCAGGCCATTTGTGCCAGTATACTTTCATGCTTTGATTCTCTGAAATCGTAAGCTTATAATTTATAATTGTCCTTTGTGACCAGGCCATTTGTGCCAGTATACTTTCATGCTTTGATTCTCTGAAATCATAAGCTTATAATTTATAATTGTCCATGTGACCAGGCCATTGAGTGTCACTAATAAAACTGTTAATTAGGATAAACTATAATGGAAATCCTAAATCTATATGATTAATAAATTAACCAAATATGGTCTCTGCTTACCATGGTTAATGAATTTCCCTAAGGGGCAATTCCGTAATAAACATCCCTTAGAAGGGAAGTGCCTACGGGCTATAGTTAATGTCCTCTGAGACTAAAGACAGTGGTAGCCTACAGCTCCCTGTCAAGAAAAAGGTAATGAACTTTGATTCAAACCTTAATGCCTCGATTCTCTGAAATCATGGCTTATAAATTAAACTTGTCTACGCGACTAGGCCATTTGTGCTATTATTAACTTATAAATTAGGATTTATGATAAAAATCCTAAATAGAATAAATATCCTTCCTTCCCTGCCAGTATGCATTTTAAAAAGAATCTTAAAGGTGAAACCTAGCCTACGCGGCCAAGATGGTGAAACCTACTCAAGGGATTCAGATCCTTGTTAACACTTAGGAACGTGTTAGCACTCTTGACAAATGTGATTCGAGAAAATCACAACAGTCATCCTTATATTGGATTCTTCCAATCCCCTTATCTAACCTAGTAATTTAGGAATCATGGCTTATATCATCTTATAAGATGATCATATTAGGAACATCCGTTAGTCATGATGTGCCTACGGGCTAAACTTGTTGTCCGATAAGACAACGACAGTGATGGTCTTTGACCTCCTGTCTAAAATATTGGACTATGTCCAAACATAATAGTCTATATGATCAATGCGATCTTGACTAATATCATTTAATATGAGGATAATATTATTTAACATCCTTTAGTGATGTCTTGCCTACGGGCTATAATATATTGTCCATTTGAGACATTGACATTATTACCTTTATGATTCCTTGTCTAAGGTGGTGAGCTATGCTTAAGCCAAATAGTCAATATGATTAATGCAATCATGACTTATAGAATCTAAGAGGATGAACCAATTATAAACATCCATGAGTGGTGTTTTCACCTATGGGCCAAATTATACTGTCCATGTGTGACAAAGACATTGTGATCTTTACGATTCCCTGTCCAAGGTGGTGAGCTATGCTCAAGCCTAATAGTTCATATGATCAATACGATCATGACAAAAATCATCAATACGATGATTAAAAATTTTAACATCCGTAATGATGTTTTGCCTAAGGGCTATATTATATCGTCCAACTGAGACAAGGCAATTGTAATCTTTTGTGATTCTTTGCCAAGGGGGTGAGCTATACTCAATTCCCATAGTCTATACTATCAGTGTGATCTTGACTAGTATCATCAGTATGATGATCATAATATTAACATCCCTCGTGATGAAATGCCTACGGGCTATACTAGTGTCGGTAAGACAAAGGTAGTAGTGATCTTTATGATCCCCTGTTCAAAATGGTGTGATTACACCCAAACCTAATAGTCAATATGATCGATGTGATCATGACTAATATCAGTAGATACGATGGTTATATATAAACATCCATTAGTGATGTTGATTGGGTTATTTTTCTACCAAAAGAATCGTCTTTCAAGACGATGACAGTTGTAGTCTATGACTCCCTGTCCAAAGGTGAAGAACCACGTTCAAACCTTGAAGCCCTAATCTAATAAGATTGCTGCTTATGAATTAAGGTCCTTGGTGATAGACCGTCAAGTTATGTTTTAAAGTCATTCATGACAAGCCTATGTGCTATAATTGGTCATTCGTGACAAGTTAACATATTAAAATATTAACATTCCTGGAGACATGCCTTTGTGCCAAACTTGATAAATGTCCTTATGACAAGGCCGTTTGTGCCATATCTAAATGACAATTACGACAAGGCCTTCGTGCCATATAATCATTTATGTCCTTCGTGACTAGGCTTTATGCCATATCTTTCTACGTCCTCCGAGACAGGCTTCTAGGCCATATGTGTATACATATAATAAAGGTCTTGTAAGGCAAGCCCTTTTGAGCTATTTATAATCGTCCTTGTGACAAAGACAGTTGTGACATTATGGTCCCCTGTCAAGCAGGTATTGGACTCGCTCCAAACCTTAGATGCCATTGATAGTCCTTTTGTGACCTAAGCAAAAATGTAATAGATATACATTCAAAAAGCATTCATTAAGAATGTTTAGAACGGAATAGCCCATACGGATTATGAATGCCGTGGCTAATCTAAGTCAGGTCATCAGGATGATGACTAATAATTATTAAATCTTGGTGATTAGTACCAAGTTTCGAGTATCGAAAACTCGGAGGAGGAAGACGACAGTCGCAATACTATTAATGCGACGAAAGTTAATAAAACTGCAAACGTAAACCTCAATATCAATGGAGTTAATCTCCAGGCTGTGGTTGACGCAGCAGATGGAAGGACCATAGAAAGGTCATGAGACAATCCAAAGAGCCGAATTCTTCTCGCTCTAAATCTCATTCAAAACCATGTTTAAATTGCTCACGAGGAGATTTCGTTCACACTTCGTATATGAAGGATGAACCAAAAGAAGGAGGATAACTCCTAGAAAGCGGAGGAGGAGAGCAAATACAGGCTTAATAAAAAGCAACGAAAGTTCGGAGAGAAGCCGGTATACCTCTGAGACTGCTTCAGCATTAATAGATGGATGTTTTATATCCATTAGAAATCATCTTTGATGTCCTAGTTCCGTTAAATACAAGGACTCAATTTAGTGATAAAATCAAGCCCATATTGTGGGTAATAAGAAGAGATTAATTATCAAGACTCCTTATGAGACAACTCTCATAATTACATGTATCCGTACGTTTAATTAATATTAAACACAAAAAAATGGTGGAACTGGCCGTCCCCGGAATCGAACCTGGGTCTAGGCCGACCGCACCCTTTCGCGCGCCTAGCCAACTGAGCTAGGTGCCTAGTTTGTGAAACTTCCATTATTGATTAAATATAAGCACTTGTACAATAAACTTCCTTATCATTTATCAATGATAATTTCTGCTAAGTATCCTGTTTTTAATACAGGCAATAATAAATCTTCATGAACCATAAACTTAGCAAAATTTTTATTATCATCCACAAGGTATAACTACCAAGGAAACCATAGTAACCGATTCTTATAGATCGGCAAGGAATCCTTCCAAAAATCTTAGACCACTCTTTCTTCGCATAGAGTACGACAACATATGTTATTTTAATTATTTTTCTCATTGTTTTCTATCGCCTGCGAATACCAAACTATGTTTGATAAAAGTGTCATATGACGATTGGCGTATCCTAGTGTGTCCCATAGATTATTTCCATGTCTGATCAGCATGGAGGTTTAATACATGGAACCCTAAGATCTCCCAATGATCATATTGTACTAAAGTCGACTAGTAGTATTCAAAGAAGATATCCAAAAATGGAATTTTTTTTTCAAGTAAATGTTCCCGATTAAGGAATTCGGGGACTTATAACATAAAGGTGTCACTCATTTGACACGAATAATGATGGATGAACTGGAGCTTGAGATATGGAAAATCTCTGTAGCCTCCTTGTATCTTAATTATCCTCTCATAAGTTTTCCCTGCTTACCTCCTGGAAGACAGGTAGAACTAAGATTAACATCCCGCTATGGGCTGGAGTATTATGAAAACTCCATATTGATTATGGAAAAATCGAAACCTTGATTTAGTAGGTTTTAAAACATAGGCACATAAAACCTGACTCAATCTTCTGAGGGTTTTATATTATTAAATAAGAAAGACGGTTCATATTGCTTATGCATACATGCCGCAACTCCAATTAGGCAACGATTAAGAATTTGCCATCAGTTTCCAGAAATCTTTGGGCACACGTTTGAATTTTAGTACGGTTTACCATCCTCAGACTGAAGATCAGGGTGAACGTACTATTCAAACGTTGGAAGACATGCTGCGTGCATGTGTGATCGATTTGGGAGGTAGTCGGGATAAGAACCTACCATTAATCGAATTCTCCTACAACAATAGCTACCATACCAGCATAAAGGCTGCGCCTTTTAAGACATTATATGGTAGAAAGTGTAGAACGCCAGTTTGTTGGGCGGAAGTTGGAGATGTCCAGTTATCAGGACCAGAGATAGTGTTCGAAACGACGGACAAGATTGTCCAGATTCGTGACCGTCTCAAAGCTGCCCGAGATAGGCAGAAGAGTTACGCTGATCCAAAGCGTAAGGATTTTCACTTCGAAGTAAGTGACAAAATTCTACTGAAAGTGTCACCCTGGGAAGGGGTGATGCGGTTTGGTAAGAAAGGCAAGCTAAGCCCGAGATACATAGGACCTTTCAAGGTTATCGAACGTGTCGGGTCGGTTTCCTATAAGTTAAACATTACCTGAAGAGCTCGGTGGAATTCACAATGTGTTCCACATCAGCAATCTGAAAAAGTGCTTCGCTGATGAAGCACTGATTATACCGCATACAGACGTGCATATAGGCGAGAGCTTGAAGTTTGTGGAAAAACCTTTGTCGATTGAGGATCGACAGGTAAAGAAGCTTCGAAGGAAGCATGTACCTATTATTAAGGTCAAATGGGATGCCCGTAGAGATCCCGAATTCACGTGGGAGGTTGAATCCACGATGAAAGAAAAGTACCCTTACTTATTTCAGTAAATCTCGGGTCGAGATTTATTTTAAGGGGGTGAGGATGTAACACCTCGAAAATTTCACGTCCTATAATGTGTAGACACGTGTCAAATGTTAAACGTGTGAAAGAAATATTATAGAAGGACTAAAGTTGACAAACATGGAAAGTATGTGAAAATACGTATTCTAAGTGTCAACTGTGAATAAATATAACGTACATTAACCCTACACGATGCTCATACCTTCAAACGAATAAATCATGGATCATACGAAGCTAAAAGTGAGAGATTACAAACTACAGGGGTTAAATGTGTCAACATGTTTAAAGATATACCTCTGAGTGACCTTTTGACAAACCCGAAGCTTTGTAAATATTAATTATGCTCACTAGAATGCGTGATTTAAATTTCGTAAAGTTTCGTTAACGTATGAGAAAGTTTTGATCGAATTCGTGTGAGAGGGGTTAAAGCGTCAACGTTGAAAGTTAGGCCTTTTCGGGTAACAATAAAGTTACCCGGGGACTTAACAAAGTGGGTATATGTCTTAAAGCCCTTATAGTTCAATAACGAGGGTTCATATTGCAATAAACAAGTGCCTATTCGAAGTTTGAAAAGCCAAGGACTGAAATTGCAAATTATCAAAACATGTTGGCTGACCCCATAGGCTCGCGTAGCGCGAGCCCTAACCTGCTCACCCTCGCGCTACGCGAGGGCTTGATCTGGGTAGAATTGTTAGATGTTGTTGATTCTTGTCTGCCTTGCACTTGGATCCGACTTTAAACGATCGTTCCTCATCCCTTGGCCCCTAAAACACCCCCTAGAACACTAGGGCATGTGTCAATCAGTTGTGGATGAGCACTAGACCTTGTTGTCAAAGATTTATGGTGTGTGGAACCACTATATAAAGCCTTCAAGTGCAACATTCATTCACACACCATCTCCTGCATTGAGGATCATTTCTGGAGCTCAAGCTTGCTTCATAGTGGTCATATCTCGTGCATAGGACCTCAGTAAGTGTTCTAATCTTTCTCTAATTGCTTTTAGCTTGGTTAATTAGCTAAAAGTCAAACCGTCGTAATTACGGTTTGACTTCGAGATTAGTCACTAATGACTCAATCATATCTCGAATTAAAAGTAGTTATAGGATGGTATTTATGTGGGTAATAAAACCCCAAAAGGGTTTCCCCTGATCACCATCCTAAGCAGGTCAAATGTCGGGTCAAACCTTTACTTAAAAAGTCAACATAATGCTTAAAATGTCATTTATGCATAATTAGCTATCTAGAACATATATAACCTGTTTGATTATTGTTATAACTTAATAGTTAGTGTAAGAACATGTCTAAACATGTTCAACCCGACTATTTCCTGTTTAGACCCGGTTCGGAACCGAAAGTCCCATAGTTTGACTTTCACTTTGACTTTCAGTTCTGACCCGTTTAGGTATGTTTTAGAAATACCTTAGAGCTTCATTTGGACCAGGTTACATGCAAGTATAACCCTCTGTGATTATACACCCCGGTTCATTAGTTATCCGATTAATAAGCATGATTCCGTTAATTGCTCATATGTTGACCATTATGCCCTTATAACCTTAAAACGTGATTTATGAAAATGTAAAAGTGTAGAAACCTTAGTTACTGATATATAGACTTGTATGCAAAGTTTGACATCAGTTGGACTTGTAGATTAAGAGTTATGCTCATTGTCGCTAAATTAAAGCTTTATGTAAACAAAATGGCGTAATTAGCATATAGCCTAGTTAAACATACTTTTTGATATCAAATATTTTACCCACTGATGTTATATATTAATTTGGGATTTTTAAATATTTTTAATTAATTTTAGGTCGAGCATAACTAGTAGTCGTAGGCTTAATCCGATAATTGACGGTTTTGCCCTTACGGGTCATAAAATGAGTTTTACACATCTAAACGATTCCAAACCTTTTGCTACTGATTAGTTATGATAAATAAATTATTTTTAAGCCTTCTGGAAATATAAAAATATCAGATTTAAGTATCGAACCCGGTAATGGCCTTTAATCGCCATAATTAGCGTTTTAACGCATAGTATGTCCTAAAATCATATTGGACGTACCCGGGTTGATACCTACTGATATATGAGGCAAATTATGATATTTTAACAGTAAGCAAAGGTTGATTAACTCAGACTTTGTTTTTGAGCTTTTCGGCTTATGTGAAATTACCAAAATACCCTTACGAGGCATAGTTTGGTTAAAGATGATAAATTTCACATATATGCTTTAGCCTACTGTTATAACTCATCAAATTGAGTATGTTTGCTGTTTACATCAGACCTGTAACTCAGTTAAACATTTAAACTCTTTTACAACCTTTACAATGACCAAACTACCCCTACGGGGCATAGTTTGTGTTTAAATTCGTTTCGGGCATAATGAAAGACATCTTACTGATGTCACAACATATTTGAGGCATAATTAACTTAGGAAACCTGTAGATGGCTCAAATGAATACCCGTTACGCTTATTACGCGTTCGGTTCGGTTTATGTAACAAGTTTACATAAATTAGCCGAAACGGGTCAAACCTTATCGGTTATATCTCAAAATCCAGAATGTGTTTAGTTTACCCATATTATACAAGTCTCCGAACTTGTTGGGTCTAAATCACATTCTATTCCGGTCTTCGCCTAATCGTGCGTAAGAACCGCATATTCCCGTAAGACTAACCGGTCTAAGCTTAGGCTTAATTAAAGACCCGTTAGCATTCTAATTAATTATTTATACCATCATTCCAGACTAGAGCTTTCCGGTAAATTGTACCTACGCTTACTTAAGTGACTACGGCTGAGTTATTAGATTCTTGCTATTTAAGACAGGAGCTAGCTCAGGTAAATACTCTTAACCTATTTTCCCAATACGGGCTTGAAATACGGTATAATGATACCGTAAATACTCTTAACTTATTTTCCCTATACGGGCTTGGAATACGGTATAATGATACCGCTTGGTCGGGTATTGAATATTTAATCTTAATGAAGGTTAAATTATTGAGGTAACCCGGTTTAATCTGTATTGTTTGAAATAAAAGCCTTAGGGGTTAATGACCATGTCCCGGATATCCTTGACATCATTGTGTTATAAAATGGCCACGTCTTATGCACGGGGTGTAGGCGTACACCTGACAGTTGCATAAGGGAAACGGTATCTCACTCTCTTGTGGGCCTATACTTGTGGCGTGTCTGTTAATCTTGACTCGGTTTCTACATCGGGCCCTGAACGTACAACGAACATGTAAATCTGTATACAAGGTTATAACTATAATTGTTCCAAGTATAAAAGATTAATTTTGCCTCAGTGCATTTTAATCAAAGTGTCAATATATTTTGTGCCATGTGCATCCAAACCAATTTTCAATCATTTTCTAAAATGAGTCGGTTGAGTGTATTTACCAGTGAAAACTGACGTATTTTCCAAAAAGGGTTAAGTGACAGGTACTGAAGATAATTGGCTGGAAGCTCAGGGCGCTAATAAGGAAATCTTGCAAGTTCTAGGCGTCTAAAGTCTGTTGAACAAATGATATGTTTTAAGATCAACCTGTGGATCCTTTACTTTCCGTTGTAATATTGAATATTACTTTATATTCGGAAAAGTAATAATAATTATCTTTTGCTTCCGCTGTGCATTCGTATATATTGTGTTGTTTGACTATTATGTTGCCAACCATGACGTCACGATACTCCCCACCGGGCCCACCGATGACACGTGGAAATCGGGGTGTGACAGTTGAAGCAATGCAGGAAGAGCTGCATCAATTCCAGAAGCTTGGTGTCTGGAAACTCGTAGAGAAACCTGCTGGTTACAAGAAGATTGGTACCCGTTGGGTGTTTAAATGCAAAAAGGATGACCGTGGAGTCGTTATTCGAAACAAAGCAAGGCTAGTCGTTCAAGGTTTTCGTCAGATAGAAGGGATCGACTATAACGAAGTGTATGCACCTGTTGCACGTCTAGAACAATTCGGATCTTTCTGGCTTATGCCTCATTCAAAGGTTTCAAGGTATACCAGATGGACGTGAAAAGTGCATTCTTACATGGTGTGGTGGAAGAAGAGGTGTACGTCGAACAGCCTCCAGGTTTTGAAGATCCTATCCATCCCGATCGGGTTTGGTTGCTCAACAAAGCTCTATATGGTCTACATCAAGCACCGCGAGCTTGGTACGCAACCTTATCTAATTATCTGCTGGAGAATGGATTTCGCAGAGGTCTTATCGATTGTACTCTTTTCATCAAAGAACAAGATGGAGATCTTCTACTGGTACAGGTATACGTTGATGATATTATTTTTGGTTCTACTAATGATGTTTTGTGTAGGAATTTCGAGCGCATTATGCAGGATAAATTCGAGATGAGTGCTATGGGGGAAATGACCTTCTTTTTGGGCCTACAAGTGCAACAAACCGAGTCTGGGATATTCATTCATCAGACTAAATATGTTGGTGACATCTTGAGCCGGTTCCAGATGTCTGATGCAACGCCCATTGGTACCCCATTGCCGCAAAATCACGGAATTACTCCAGACTTGAAGGGTGAAGCTGTTAGTCCCTCATTCTACCGCGCGATGATCGGATCTCTTATGTACCTCACAGCATCAAGACCAGATATAATGTACCCAACGTGCCTGCTTGCCAGATATCAAGTCAACCCGAAGGCCTCACATCTTGCAGCTGTAAAAAGGATTTTTCGTTATTTGAAGGGTTGCCCTGACACCGGTCTATGGTACCCTAGGGATAATAACTTTGACTTGATCGCATTCAGTGATTCTGATTTTGGCGGATGCAAAATCGACGGCAAATCCACAACGGCTGGATGTCAGTTTTGGGGAAATCGCCTATTCACATGGCAGTGCAAGAAGCAGACCTGTGTAGCTACATCAACATGCGAAGCTGAATACATTGCTGCCTCAAGTTGTTGCTCCCAAGTCCTATGGATCCAACAACAAATGCGCGACTACTGTTTTGAATTCCTAACTACTCCTATTTACGTTGATAATTCTGCTGCCTTACAGATCACTAGAAATCCTGTGCAGCATTCAAAGACTAAGCACATCGAAATTAAGTATCACTTCATACGTGATTGCTTTGAGAAAAGGCTAATCGATGTTGCTTACGTCCACACTGATGACCAACGTGCCGACCTTTTTACCAAAGCATTTGACAAATCAAGATTTGACTATTTATTATTTGTGAACGGCATTAAGGTCAAGCAAGAGTAAAACCAACATCGGAAAATCATTTTTGTAAATATCTTTGTGTTTTAAATTTGTCTTAGTTTATTGATTTTAGGGGGAGTAAATCCAAAAATTTGAAAATCCAAAAACATTGAAAAATTTCAAAATCACAAAAACAATAGAAAAGCAAAAATGAGTTTCCTGGCGAGCAAAAGAGAAAATGATAGTACATCAGTGGTCTGTCCAAACCTCTTTAAACCTAAAATGCAAAACGATAAGCAGCTCTATATAAGATGTATCGGTAGGCTCACAATCATTTTAAAGTGTGCAGGGTGATATAAACTTAAATCGACTGAAGACCAGGTGGGAACCATTCATTGGCATATGGTCTTAGTACCGAAATTTCGTTTGAGAGATTGCCGAGGTTCTGAGATATTCGGTCTTTATACTGCTTATCATCTGGGTATCATGGTTGTATCTTTTACCGAAAAATAACGGGGACGCAAGTCTAGATCTTCCATGATACCATACATACGTGTACATATTGCATTCGACCTCAATAAGTGATGAACAATCACATGTCCCTCAAAATAAGTGATAAAATATCACAAATTCTTTCCGGGAGTCAAGTTCGTCTCTCTGCTGTACGAAAGTACTGACCTGTTCACGGACTTGCTCCTGTGCCCTCATGCATCAAAAATCAAGTTCCTCATCAATAAGTGATTATATCACATAGGGCTTGTTTTCAATCAAAATAAGTGAGAATCTCACATCATATACGGTCAAACAGATGATAATCGGTATACTCACCGGTAAGATGAACCCTCGTGCATACCTTGATACGGGAATGTGTCGTGATGTGGATGAACACCGGTCGGTAAGTATAAATCATACCTTAACGTATCCCCTCGCCATGATTACATCTGATAAGTTGAGCTTATGTGGACAACAATACCGATAATTGTTATAGGATGCTTATCTTAATGTTATCTAATTGAACAACAAGAGCGTTTTGGCATGACCGTACACTGATATGATTCTCTTACTCTCGAAACTCGCAAAAAGAATGTCTGTATATATTTATTTAATGCTTTCAGTTTCTGCACCGTTGTATATATTTATTTACTGCTTTCTGTCTTTACATTTGAAATATTCAAAAATTCCAAAAAGATTTTAGGTGTGTTTTAATATAAACTTTATAAAAGCCAAAAAGATTTTATTTCTATTTTATTTTCGATCGTACGATGTTGGAGCTCGAGTCTTCGTTACCTGAAACCTGAACGAAAACCGAATTGACTATATCTTCATAAACGGTCGAAATTTGCAAGTTTTGAAAGTTAAAAACTAGAATTGAAAAATTTGTTAAACTTTCAAACTGTCGGACGGTGTTTGATTGAACAATGGTCACATGTGTGTCGTTTGCTTATGATATTCCAGGCAGTTGTTCTCATTACGCGTTTAGATTTCTTGCATGTGCAGATTCTAAAGGCAAGGAGAACATGGTCGATGACAAGATTTGGAATGAAGACACTACGTGAAGGCACTCAAAAGATAAAGATGATCGAGTTGCCGCTGACCATCATCAACACCACAAGGATCTCAAGTTGTAAAGATCAAGACTTTCACGAGCATAACTCAAGGGGGAGCTTATGTTAAGGGGGAGTTTGTCAACACACTTCTTACTTGAAACGGGGAGTTTGTTGGTACACTTTCTGCTTTCAAGACGTGAAGACTTCAAAGATCCTCCGACATTGAAGACTTGAAAGGACGTCAAAGACTTGAAGACATGAGGGACCTACAAGAATTAAGATCGAGACAAAGCTACAGCCAAGGGGGAGTTTGTTGGTGCACTTGTGTCTGTACTTTGTCTGTATTATGTCATGATACCAAACGATGTCTTGTGATAGTCTGAGTTACATCTTAGGTTTGTTATTATGTGCGTTCGATGTAAGTTTGACCAAGTCCACCATCCTCCTGGTTTGACTTGACCAAACAGTTAGCACATTGGTTGAAAGATGTTTGGGTCGAAGGATGTGTCATCAAAGGATAGTTTAGATCCTTCGATGAGCTCGAAAGATAAACCTCCGATAGATATGGATGGACCTCGAAGGATATCATCCTTCGAGGTATATGTGGATCCTTCGAGCTGTTTCAAGTCGATAGATGATCCTTCGATCAGTCTATCTGATCCTTCGACCAGACGAGCTGTGATGGGTATATATATCCATCACATGTGTTCACTTCATTTAGATAAGAGGTGAGACAAGAGTGAGCACACTCAGAGCAGAAACACACACACACGAGAGTTAGAGAGAGTTTGCAGAATAGATTTGTAAACCTTGTGCTGTAACCGAACCTTTCATAGTATTAATACAAGTGGTATTAATCGTTGAGTTTTGTGTGTTTATCATTGTCGTGTTCTATCTCGGTTTGCATGCTAGCTTGGATTCCGCACTTGCTAGTGTGTTAGATATAACAAGGAATAGGTTTAACCTCAACCTCCGAGGGACCTACAGTAACTTTATTGCCACTTTTCCAAGCCTTCAGTGCTCTCCAACTGGCTTTTATTGGCTTCACACTAAGTTACCTGAAACACGTGTTTAAAACATTTTATCAGCAGGAAATACTGGTGAGTGAATCCTAGTTTAATCAAGAAACATTTTATCGATTAAAGCAGTATCGAGGACGATTACAATGTTTATGTCTACACAATAACTCCATTTGGTACTATCAAACCTGACTTGTGGGTCATATTACACATTGGCTAACTCATTGTCCAATGGTAACGTACTGTCAACCTTGACTTACTACTCACAAGTAGTACAAATTTTGTATACAAAACCCCAACATACCGGCAGTAATTGAAGAACTACAAAGACTCAATCACCGCTTAATCACATTGTAAAATATTAAGGTTTTGTAAAACATTCCAAAAACATTAACAAAAAGAGGATAAACTCACATTGCTATCTTAGACTTCGCGTAAGGCACTACTAGAAAATTGGGCAATTGTGACCAAAATTTGCTACCAAAAAAAATGGTAGCAAATTTAGCCACCGATTTGCCACGAAAATGAAATTAAGTGTATTTATCATGATATGGTAGCAAAGTGGTTGCAATTTTTGCCACCTTTTTATTTTCGGTGGCAATTTGTGGGAAAATACGCAAAAGCATGAAAAATAGAAAAGGAATTTGTTAATTGTGACCATATTATCGGTGACAACATGAAAATTCAAATAGGCGGGTTATATTTTTTTAGTGGATTTAGGCGCTTCAAAATCAATTAATTAGAAATTAGGGTTCCAACCAAATAACTCCCCTCCCAAAATTCTAATTCCTCTTCTCACCCGCTCCCCTGAGTCTAGCCATTCAAAGAACTCTACTTCCATACGTTTGATCTGATCGAAGAACCAAGCCTCTTGCAGAACCAACTTCACCTTTCAGGTAGACCTTTGTGTTTATGGAATTGATTTAAGGGGATTTGGGTTAAGAATTGAGGTTTGTAGTTTGTTAGGGTTTAGATCTATATTAAGCATTTAGATTTCTGACATTCTTGTACAATGCGGACACATCACACATGCATCCATCCACTTATCGTTATTTGGAGCTAATAATTTTTCTTTTACATTTTCATTTTTTTCATAATTGGAGCTTTTCTTTGTCTTTTGAGGGTTTATTTGTTGCCCGCCCACAAATTATGATAGATCCTTCTGGGTGGTATTAGATGTATTGTATGTTCCCTATATTCATAAGCCTATGACAGTGCTGTAACTACAACACATTCATACATTTGAATTAGTACCCAAAAAGACATATTAGCATATAGGGATGTTTGTTAAGAATACCTTTTATCCAGTGGTAGAGTTAAGGATAGAGGTTGAGTATGGCAAGGCTCTATGGTTACAAGTAGACCTGGCAAACGGGTCGGGTCATAGGTCAAAACGGGTTCGGGTCAGAACGGGTTTCAGGTCGGGTCGAGTTAGTTAAAAAATGTTTTTTAAAAAAACGTAGAACTGAAACTTTTGTTTTTATTTTTGTATGTGAAATTTTTGTTTTTATTCTGCTATGATGTTTTTTTGCCTATCTGGTCATCTCTTATATGGACTTAAGTGGCCAGTTTAGAAAGAAAATAAGCTGCTCGACGATATGGTCATGGATGGGCTCATTAATGTTGGCTTAATATTATGTCGGAACTTACTGTAATTATTGACAGAAAGTATTGCTGATGCTTCACAAGAAGTCATGAGATATGGGTCGAAACGGTTCGATTCGAAACGGTAAGGGTCAAAATGGTTCGATTATTGTTCGAGTCAATAATTACATATTAATGACATTAACGAGTCAATAATGATAGACTAAGGTACAGGTCGAACGGTTCGCGTTGAAACGGTATGCAAAATCTAGTGTTTGGTGGTTAGTATTTAAACATTATTCTTTTAATTTATTTGTTAGTTGACATATATATGATAATTATCTATTAATTAACATTTCTTAAGCCAAAACATTAAAGTAAATAGTTTTTGATTTTTTTTTTGCTTATGCTACACCTCTGGTATTCAGTTTAACAGGGGTACTAGTGCCATGCAACATTACGTTGGTTTAAGGCCAATGTTTGATGTGGAGGTCATGAATGCAGACACCCGATTGGTTCTTGGTGACCAGGATTCCCTTTCTAGTCCCAGTAACGTTGCCAGTGCACTTTCGTCTTTGTACAAAGAAATAACAGGTACAGACGCTTCTAACATTTTAAACAGATTTTGAATACCAAACTAGTGTTTTCTTTTTTTATTTATAGTATACTTGTTTCAAATGGGTTGCAGATACTGTACGGAAATAAGCGGCTACCATAATCAAGGGCGTAGCTTTGTGGGGGCGGGAGGGGGCGGCCGACCCCCCGAACTTTTCGCTCAGTAGTGGAGGGTATGTAGTTTTTGTATAGAAATTTTTGGGTATATACGTTTTTGACCCCCCGGTTTTATAGAAATTTTTAGTATATATGTTTTCGACCCCCGGTCGAAAATAGCTTCGCCACTGACCATAATGTCTCTATTTCCTTCTCCGAATGATGTCATGTCGAGTCTAGTACAGGTATTTTGTGAATTTTCATACTTGTATGATATTGGATAAGTAACTTTTAGAAAAGTTATTGGTGAAACCGTCTTTAGTACATCCTCCTCCAATGGGTGAAGGTGGTCTATTGCTAATAAGTTCAGTTGTTTGTATGAACTGTTATCTGCTTGTTTTAACTTTTTAATAGTAATTTTGCTTTTGTGCTTTTATGCAGTTTCAGTACCTCAGAATGCTAGCAGAGTAGCAGTGAGCTATGAAAAGACACAGGAACTGGCCAAAGATCTACGCAGTGTGGGATGTGGTGACTTGGATATAGAAGGTACAATATTACATACACCTTTAGTGACATTTTATTTGATGTGGAGAACTTATAATGTAAAACAAATTCGTACTAGCAATACTAATAGGATGAAAAACTGATTTCCTCATGTGATGTAGCTTTTACATTGGATCATAATGACATAGTGTTAGTTGGAGCATGTTTATTATTCAGTATTAGCAATTTGGAATTAAAGGAAATACAGTCTTAGTGAAACATAGTAATTTGTTAAGCTAGTGCTTTTGTTATTACTTCTTTAAACGCTTCTGTCATGCATATACAGGTATTTGGATCTTATAGTTGCTTTTGCTGTTCTGATGTACATTTTGCTGTTTGTACAGGCCTAACAGAGTCTCTATTTCTTGATCACAAAGATATGTATATTGAATATGAGCAAGCTTCTTTGAGACAACTCTACAAAGCAAAGGTTGTTTCAACCACATACTCTTTATCTTTATCTTTATCTCTCTCTCTCTCTCTCTCTCTGCAATACCTTATTGGATTATAGCATGTAGATGGAAGAACTGCTTTCTGAGAGCCAGCTGTCGGGAGAGTCAACAGGCTCAATTGGGCTGTCAAAAGGGGCTTCAATATCATCTTCCCACCAACAGATATATGTTACAGTGGTTACAGAGTTTGTGCGTTGGAACGAAGAATCAATTTCAAGATGCACTTTGTTTTCACCTCAGGTAAACTGAATTCTAATTATAAACAGCCTGCTAATCTTGCAGCCAATGTCAAAACTGTGTTCACTTGCCTTCTAGACCAAGTAAGTTATAAATTTAAGAAACTTCTATGGCTCCATCATATTCATATATATATTTACTCACTTATCTTTAAAATGCTGCAGGTGAGTCAATATACAACAGAAGGCCTTGAAAGAGCTAGAGACGGCCTCACAGAAGCTGCAGCATTAAGGGAGAGGTTCGTTCTGGGTATGCGTGTCAGTCGAAGAGTTGCTGCTGCTGCTGCTTCTGCTGTAAACACTCTATCCTAACAACTAGTTATATTCGAGTTATGTTGTTATTATGAGATCACACTTATCTGATCAGTGATGATAATCTGATGATGTGTAGGCAGAAGCTGCTGCTGCTGCTGAGAGCATGCGTGTTCATGAAACATTCCACACATATTCGCTTTTGTTTAGCGTACATTGTTACTTGGTGTCTTATTTGAGCCGACTATCTGTGTTTTTAATGTTTTAGTAATCAACAATTCACTTAAAGACTTTGTGCAATCTAAGTTATTGAAATTGCATCCAACCTTTCTTTTTTATTTTAGGCATATTATACATGTAAACTCATTTGATGAGTTCATATTTTTATATGCTTTTGAAAACGAGATGTTTTATATAATTTTGGGATTTTATTAGACTTTTTTATATTATTTGTAGTTTTATTGATATGTAATTTTGATGAAAATAGCAGGGAGAAAAAAAAATCTGAATTAAAAACCAATATTCCAAACCAATATTCCAGTATTCAGTCAATGGTAGCAAATAAATGGTAGCAAATGGTTGCAAATAACTATACCAAGGTGGTCACAACTCGGTCGCAAATTGTGTAAAAATGGTGGCTAAATGGTGGCAATGTCGGTGGGTAAATGGTATTAATGGTGGCAATATCGGTGGCTAAATGGTGGCAATATCGGTAAATTGTGGCAATATCAGTGGCTAAATGGTATGAAAACGTGGTGGCAAACTCGGTGGCAAACAAGGCGGAGTGTAGCAAATAATTTTGACCAATTTTGTTGTGGCAAAAGTAAGGTAGCAAAATATAAAAATGGTGGCTATTTGGTGGCATTAGGGCAATTGACACGGGTGTTTTTGTCACCGCATTTTCGGTGGCGAAATGGTGAAAACAGGGAAATTGCTATTGTTTTGTGACCAAAAGTTTCATGACAAAAACCCTCTTTTCTAGTAGTGAGGGTTTCCTGGGTATAATCTATAATTTACACAAATGTACATAGGTTAGTATCATAACCCTTTGAAAATATTAATGATACCCTCCCCGAGACGGCATTCCAACAACTACGTCGGGCAGAACCACGACAGTTGTTACGGAACCCTAAATCAATCGGGCAGCGTATCTATTACGAAACTGGGGTTATAATACTTACAACGTAGCAGAACCTCGCTAATTAGGGGTATACTACCCGACTATAATATCACTTCTACAGAATTTTGAGATTGAGAATTAAAATGTGAGCGAGTTGAAATGAAATCCGATGCCTGCTATTTATAGTTGCTGATACTTGGTCTCCACGCGGCCCGCGTAAGGGTAGACAGGAGTCTATGCGGCCCGCATCAAACTCCAGTCAATGCGTAGCTTATCCTGGTCATGATCTAGACCCGCCACGATGTCGACACGTGTCGGCACCGGGCTGCGCCACACTTTAGGTCACTCGCGGCCCGCGTCAACTTAATATATGGTTTACGCGGCCCGCGTGGACTTAAGAAACCAAAGGAGTCTGGTTCTAGCTTTCATACCGCCCGCGTAAGGGTTTGGGGTGGGCTCACGCGACCCGCCTCAGCCTTAGATTTAAACTTTTATATTTTATTTAAATATTATATTGTATCATGGGCTCGGTTTTTACATACATGATGTATTTAAAAACATATAGGGATATTCTAAATATATTAGGGTGTCACAAATGTTTTGGAGGGTTGATATATCTTGGTAAAATTCCTGGATTATTTAATAGAATATATATATTATTATCTTAGATTTAAACTTTAAATTTTGTTTTTCTTTCAAATGCAAACACACAATCAGACGTCCACATATTTCTTATTTCAATTAAATGTAGTTTTAAATTATTTTATTATCTTATTATTATACGTACATGTTGATTACTATTATTATTTTTATTATATATATACACATCACACGTGCACTTCAATTGTTTTCATTTATATTATTATATTTATTATTATTTATATATTATAATAATTCAATTACTTTACTTATTTGGCGTCTATAATTTTTAAAATATGAGGTTTCATAAAATGATAAATATGTCATTAGAAAGAGAGTATTTTTATCTACATTTTGAACCAAGTTTCATTAAAAACAGAGTAGGTTCGAATATAATGTATTTTATAAATTATTTATTAAATGTTTCCTATGTTTGCCCAAAATATCTCATATTTTCATTGGTCAATTTACCCATGATGCATCCTTTAAATAACATAAGTTTTTATATATTTTATATAAATAAAAATTTTGGGAATGTTACAGGATCTTCTATTGTCCATGTTGCCGTTTATGTGGATGATATATTGCTAACCGGCAATAATGAGGAAGAAATGGTAGCCCTAAAGTCTTTTCTTCATTCCACTTTTAAGATCAAAGATCTCGGGTCACTCAATTATTTTCTGGGCACTGAAGTTTTAAAAGTCTCTCATGGAACCATTATGACTCAAAGAAAGTTTGCACAAGATCTTTTACAAGAATTTCAAGATTTTGATGCATCAGTTACTATTTGTCCTTTTTACAACTCTCACATGATACTGGTCCATTATATCATGATCCTCTTCAATATAGAAGACTGGTTGGAAAACTCAATTATCTTACTCATACAAGACCTGATTTGGCATTTGCATTTCAGTTTTAAGTCAGTTTATGAAAGAACCACGCTTACCTCATAGGTAAGCAGCTTTACATACTTTGCATTATGTCAAAGGGACATCATCACAAGGTTTGTTTTTTAATGATTCCCAAGATTTTAAGCTGGAAGCCTATTGTGATTCAGACTGGGCTGCTTGTCCTAATACCCGCAAGTCTGTTACTGGTTATTTCATTTTACTTGGTGGAAGTCCCATTTCTTGAAAATCAAAGAACCAAGCTACTGTTTCTTTAAGTTCAGTTGAAGCTGAGTATCACTCTATGAGAAGGGATATTGCTGAACTCACATGGCTCACCAGGTTACTTCATGAATTTCCTATCCCTTCTATACTTCCCATTCCATTGAAATGTGACAGCCAAGCTGCAATCCATATCGCCAAGAATCCGGTTTACCATGAACGAACTAAGCATATAGAATTCGATTGCCACTTTGTTCGTGAGAAACTTCAAGATGGTCCTATACACTTATCTCATATTGCAAGTCAGGATCAACCGGCTGATCTGTTTACAAAGAGTCTTCCAAGCTCAAAACACAATTTTTTTGGGTCCAAGTTGGGGCTATCCTACCCTCCAATTGAGGGGGGGTGTTGGTTATTTAAAATCAGTTAATCAGTTATGTTAGTAGGTTCTGTTAGTAGGTTAATGTTTCCGGTAGTAGTTAGTTCTCCATTTCGTTTAATGTAATAGTATATAAGCAGATTGATAAATAGAAGATAACAACTTTTTCCCCAATTTTCTTCTCTCAAGAACAATAAAAGTTTCCTTTGGAGCAGGGTCGGGGAGCCGGGGTCGGTTTTTTTGAGAAGATTGATCATCCGAGCATTACTAGACATGATTCGATTCAACCAGTGGCCGGAGCTTGAACGGAAACTCGGTGGGGGCCGGACTCTAAAAATCCAAATCGGTTGGGGGGGGGGGGGGGGGGGGGCTCTTAAAAATCAAATATTGTACACTATAAAAAAACAATTTTTTTGATAAAATTAACACTATGCGTGAAAACTCGGCGGGGCCAGGCATCCCCGGGCCTCCATTATCCTCCGCTCTTGGATTCAACGACTCGTTCCAGTCTTGACGGAGTACAACCGTGGGTCGGTTTTGATGCCACAAACACACTAGCCCATTACTACTAATAATACGAAAATAAAGGAAACAAAAGAATAAAAGGAAGCCCACGTTAATAGTTAGAATTTAGGCATAAGAGTGAATCACTATCGGATGGTTGGCACGTAACAGTTGAGTTATTGGATCGGAAAAAAATGTTTCTTGCGTACAGCGTATGACTTTTCAACAAAGATAGAAAAATAAAACCCGTTTGTCGTGTGTGTGTATTCCCTTTTGCGTACGACTTGCGTCAACTTCTAAGGAACACAAATCGACCGAACAGGTAAATTTGGTCCCTTTTCCCTTTTGACGTCAGAATCACTAAACAAGTAAAGGGGTAGCGACGCAGCTTGTTGCCCATTTACCAACTATTTCGATGTAAACTCATAACACGAAAAATAATTGATATACAATGATAACAAAATTGTTATTCGATTTGCTTCTTTTCTGTTTTTCTTTTTCCTTCTATTTTATTCAATACTCTAAAAATAAAAGAATAATAAAACCCATGTAAATTAGAGATGGTTAGGCTTTCTCACAGGCAGAAAAAAAAAAAAAAAAAACCAAGACCAGGTTCCTAGAAGTCGTTGCACTTCACCAACTATTGGCTTCCAATTCATGTCTTCATGCACATATATAACATACCTTAGTAGCTACTATTTACATTTATTCAATATCAAGCTAAAGACTGAAATGATATATAACTCAACTTTAAAGGTAAATTAGTAAACCAATGGAACAAATTCTCTAACTCAACATTTAGAGTTAGAAACTAATCTGAAGTAGGATCTTTTTGTGAAGAAATAACCGGAAGCGTTGATTGCTAGGAGAACTTTCTTGCATACATATTCGTGTGTCATGTGTTTCAAGGCTAGCGAGTCGGTGGACCAGTTACTGGTCTCATGTGAGTTTGCAAATTTCGCATGGCTAAAGATTTTTCAGTGGATCAAAATCCCATTGCCAAGGTTTTTAATAAGTGTGGTTGAGCTACCCGAGTATATTCAGCAGTACCAAATGTCGAAGGCTAGGAAAAAGGCTATTAATGTCATTGGGCTACAACTTGTTTGGTGTTATAGAGAGCAAGAAACGACATGATCTTAAAAAAATCCGCTAACATGTCGAGATTAATAGGGGACATCAAAGCCTGTTCATTCAATGCGTTAGAGCTCGAGCTAAGATTCCGGAACTAGATTGGGAGATATGGAGGAGATTTGGCTTTACCAATTATCCCATGTGATGTTATGTTTGTTTCCTCTGGTCCCTGAATGTGTATTGGGGTTGTTCTCTTTTTGACTTTTGTATTTGTTTCTTATGCTTGAGCATCTTGCTTTAGCTTTTATATACACCCTCCATTTAAAAAAAAAGGGATAAATCAAACGTAAGTATTGCACAATGATGATGAAAATATGAAATGGCAACAAAGATCTTGTAGGAAGAACTTTAAGTATTGCACCATGATGATGAGTGACATGACTAGTTGACTGTAAGCATTTGTTTTGAATGGCTCATAAGTCATAAGCCATAAGACATTTTGTAATGCCATCAATACTATCTTTTATATAAGCACTTCATCTTTAGACAACTGACCACCACATACCTACCTATTTCATCCATGAGGTTCAAGGCTGGTTTAATCTACTTGTCCATGGTAGCTTGTTTTCTTTCCCCTCCCTTCTACTTTGTATCTTGTTTGAACTCCGAAGGTCAAACATTATTATCACTTGCAAGGCGCTGGATTACCACACCCCAGTCTCTCTTGTCATCCTGGAATGCTTCTGATGCTGATCCTTGTTTGTGGGGTGGTGTTCTTTGTGACTCTAATAAGATGGTGGTCTCTCTCAACTTATCATGTTCTCATATTATGGGTGAGATAGGACCAGAAATCTCCATGTTAACACAACTGAAATCATTGAATTTAAGCTCCAACTATATCTCTGGAACAATTCCTTCACAGATAGGCAATTGCAGCCTTATTCAACAATTAGACTTGGCTAACAACATCCTTTCTGGGAAGATACCCAAAAGCATTGGAAACTTGTTAGATTTAATGTATTTGGATTTGTCTTATAACCAATTTATAAGTCTTCCACCTGATTTGGGAAACTGTAGTAACCTGGAACAATTTGCAGTTGTGGGTTGTGGGTTAACTGGTCCAGTCCCCTCTTCTTTTGGTCAACTCACCAAGGTGACTCTCCTTTACCTTTCCATTAACCAGCTTTCAGGAAACATACCTCCTCAGCTTGCCAATTGCACCTCTTTGACTGAGCTCCATCTAGACAATAATCAACTCGAGGGTAGTATTCCAAGTGAACTCGGTAGACTTAAGTTAACAACCCTTTATTTGTTTACGAACCGTTTAACAGGTGAGGTTCCAATGAGTATTTGGAAAATCGACACATTGGAACACCTTCATATTTATGGGAATGGTCTTTTTGGTGAACTGCCCATTGAGATCGTGCAGCTGAAGCACTTGAAAGTATTTACCTTATATGACAATCATTTCTTTGGTGTCATACCACAAGGCTTAGGAATCAATGGTAGTCTCACCATAGTTGATTTCTATAATAACTCCTTCTCTGGACCAATCCCTCCAAATCTTTGTTCCGGGACCCAACTGGAGAGGCTGATTTTGGGCTTTAATTCTTTCCAAGGAAGTATTCCTTCTGAGTTTGGAAACTGTGCGAGTCTTAAACGATTGATTATAAACAACAGTAATCTCACAGGGGTTCTTCCACATTTTGTCAATACTCCAAACATGTTACACATGAACCTTGAGGGCAACCGGTTCACTGGACAAATTCCGGGTAGCTTTGGTAAGCTTACTAATATTACATTAATTAATCTCTCAAAGAATTGGCTTTCAGGTCTATTACCAATGGAGCTAGGAAACCTCATGTGGCTTAAGGCTCTGGACCTATCACACAATGCGCTCGAAGGTCCTTTGCCGCCTGAATTAGCCAGTTGCAGCATGCTGTTGAAGTTTAATGCAAGTCATAACTTTTTCAATGGCTCAATTCCAACCGCTTTGCAAACCATGTCAAGGTTGTCGACTCTTGATTTAAGCCAAAATCAATTCTCAGGAAGCATTCCAACTTTCATATCCGAACTCGAAGCTCTAGTAGATCTTCAACTTGGTGGAAACACATTACGTGGAATGATACCTTCGTCAGTAATAGAGTTGGAGAGAATTGTCACATTGAATTTCAGCTACAACGGTCTGACAGGTCGTATTCCTTCAAATTTCAGTAAACTGGTTATGTTACAGAATTTGGATGTTTCTCATAACCATCTATCCGACAACCTAGCTTCACTTTCAGAGCTTGTGTTAACCAACCTCAACCTCTCATACAATCTCTTCACTGGTCCGATACCAGCAAATTTGGTGAAATTTTTAAACTCTTCATTCTTGGAAAATCCAGGTCTTTGTGTTGATTGTGGACTGGATAACTGTGATGTTGTCAGCAGAAATTTCAGACATTGCACCAATCATTCAGACCAGACGGGTCTTACCAAGTTCCAAACTGCAATGGTAGCTCTTGGGGCGTCAGCATTTCTGTTTGCAGTTATTGGACTTAGTTTCATGTTCCAATCTGGGCAAAGAGAAAAACATGATATCGAAGATCGTTCTTTGTTTGACAAAGTAATGGAAGCTACAGAGGATCTAAATGACAGGTACATTATCGGGCGAGGGACCCATGGAACTGTGTATAAGGCTTCATTGGGTCCAGATGGAGTGTATGCTGTAAAGAAACTAATGTTTGGAAGCAGTAAGGAAGGAATCACGAGCATGGTTCGAGAGGTTGAGACAATTGGTAAGGTGAGACACAGAAATCTTGTGAGATTGGAGGATATTCGGATGGAAAAAGATTATGGTTTGATACTATACAAGTATATGCAGAATGGTAGTCTTCATGATATTCTACATGAGGTACATCCACCTCCATTGTTAGATTGGAGCATTCGTTGTAAAATAGCTCTTGGAACTGCCCACGGTCTAGCATATCTCCATTTTGACTGCAATCCGCCTATAGTTCACAGAGATATAAAACCCATGAACATTCTTTTGGATGATGAGATGGAACCACATATCTCAGATTTTGGCATTGCAAAGCTTCTAGATCAATCATCTCCAACACTAATGAGTGGCACACTCCGTGGCACCATCGGCTACATTGCTCCAGGTTAGTTAATAAAGTTTGTTTTGAGTTTTTTATTAATCGAATAATGTGTCTAATTATGAGAATGTGTATTGAACAGAATGCACATTTACATCAAAGGAAAGCAAGGAGTGTGATGTGTATAGTTATGGGGTTGTGTTACTAGAACTGATAACCAGAAGGAAGGCAGTTGATCCTTCTTTTTCAGATACCGATGGATTGGACCTTGTGAAGTGGGTGCGGTCTGTTTGGGATGAAAATAAAGAAATAGAGATGGTTGTGGATGCAGCAGGGCATTATGATAACTCTTTTGTAATTGAAGAGGTGATCCGACTGCTTCAGCTTGCGTTGAGGTGTACAGAAACGGAATCAAGCAGAAGACCATCAATGGGAGACGTGGTCAAAGAATTGGAAGATGTGTATGCAGCAATCCGAAACAATCTTAGGTAGTGTTTTATAACCCACCCATTTTAATTATACAGAATTAACATTGTTTCGCATTCTTGTATGTAGACCATGTTCACTACATGGTTCCAAAAGCATCTCTAGTCGTTTGACACATCTGCAACGCCTACAAACTTTTCCCAAGCAATCCATCCATCACAAAGATATCTTTATATATTCAACATCATCACCACCTTTTATATTTATTTTTGATGACCTAATTATTTATCATCTGATTTCTAGCAAGTTATTTATCCCCTAATTATATGTCCAGCAAGTTATCCATCTACTAATTCAGTTTCCAACAAAATTCATAATACTTAAATAGTTGCATTTAAAAGTCAACAAGGAATTTCCACAAATAATCTGTTGAACTCTAGATTGAGAACTTACAAATATAGGTGGGAAATCATCGAAATTAATAACGTATCTTCGTGAACAGATTGCAGGAGAGATATGGATGGAGAAATGGATACAGGACAAGAAGATAAAAGCCCAAGAAGCCAAAAAAATGAAGTGTATATTCCGGCTTCTCTCGTTTGTCTGTTGCCCAGAATGATCTTTGATCTCTAGATCGCAAATGATAAACTAAACTTTCATAACTTGAATTCGAATACAATGAGTATGATACAATGGAATGGAATGTAATGTGAATGTGAATGAATGAAATTACAAATGAAACTATCTATCCCTATTTATAGTGTTCAAAAGGTGCAAGTGAATAGACGCATCTCTTCATGAACGGGTATGTCTCTTGGATTGTGTGGATGTGATTAAACGCGAAGAGGTGTGTCCCTTGATTCCAAAAGTCGCGTCCGGTGTCTCCCTTGTGGCTGCCGAAACCGAATGGATATGTCTCCAAGGAGACATGTCGATTTGGGGTGGAACTTTGATGTGTAGAGATTAGTGATTTCATTCACCCTTAGTCTCGAACACCATTCAGTTTCTGTAGATCTTGAACTTCGAGCAGTTCTCGCATTGTAGCAAACTTGACTCTTGCTAGTGCCTTTGTTAGTATGTCTGCACGTTGTAGTTCTCCACTTATGTGCTCCACATTGATGTGTTTGTTCTCCACGCATTCTCTTGTGAAATGATAGCGTGTATCAATGTGCTTGCTTCTTCCATGAAAGACTGGATTTCTCATGAGTGCTATTGCAGAAACATTATCTACTCTGGGTGTTATCTTTTCTTCCTTCCAGCCTGTAACTTCACTTAGTAATCTTTTAAGCCATAGTGCTTGGCATGCTGCTACAGTGGCTGCCATGAATTCTGATTCACATGATGATAATGCCACTGTCTGTTGCTTCTGTGTGCACTAGGTTATAGGTGATTCTCCAAAGTAGAATACTAGACTAGTTGTTCCTTTTCGTTTGTCTATATTAACACCATAACTGCTATCACTATAACCTGTGATCTTACATTCTCCTTGCTTCTTGTAGATGATTCCATGCTCTTTAGTTTGTTTGATATAACGTAGTACTTGCTTCACTGCTTTCAAGTGATGCTCCTTTGGTTCTTGCATGAATCTACTAAGCAGACTGACTGAGTAACATAGATCTGGCCTTGTATGTAACAAGTACCTGAGAGAACCTGTCACACCCTCAAATCCCACATGCGGAGTACTACTACGAGGCGTGTGACTGACCAGGATCCAACCACCAATAATATTGAATAATTATAATGTTAGTAAAATAGTTTCACCAAACCAATATGATTATTGACAATTAAAGCTTAAGTCCAAAGTTTTTAAATTCAAAACAGTGTTTTTAAGAGAACAACGGAAGCATAAGTAAAATGGTTCAAACATAAGTTCATAGTTCATAATTATTAAAAGAACCCATCACGGGTTAAGACGACCACTACACTCCCCCAAGATGCAAGCTCCTAAGTCATTGTGTACCTGCAAAGCATGCAGTAGGGTATCAACATAAAGTTGGCGAGTTCACGAGTTGTCCAGTTTTAATTCCATAAAACTTGTTTAAGTAGTTAAGTTACTCATTTATATCATGCCATGGGGAGCTACCCCATATGTAAGCTACTAAACTGCGTAATACCAACTACTTAGCGACCTCATGTTTGTTGTTGCCTCATTTGTCAATGTCTATCATCATTGATAGTTTGCCAAGGTCTATTAGTTCATGACCGATCCTCTCCAGGCACGGTGTGAGGTTGGTTAAACCTAAATAGCTCTATCAACTAATAACTCGTTCGCTAGGCCCCGACGACTAATCGGTATAGAAAGTAGGGACTTCGTGACAGAGTTTCGTTTAGTACGCTTATTGCATCTAATATAAATAGTAATTAATTGAGCGTCCCACACAAGGGGATAATGTACCTGTATCCCACACAAGGAGATAGTGTTACCCGTATCCTACACAAGGAGATAATGTAGTTTGTATCCCACACAAGGAGATAGTGTTTTTCGTTCCGTTTCCCAACCATCGGGAACACATGCTTTTAGAAAAAGTTGTGAACTCACCTCGGTTTGCTCGGCAGGTAATTTACTTGTTTAACAGTTGGTCAATCACGTCCTATTACGGTTACCAATATTGGTCAGATTTCTATGCAAATAATCCACGTATATCCTACATGTATCTAACACGTAGCATGCAAGTTAAACTGTTACATGACATGTAAGGTATATGGGCCATAGTTATAACTGAGCCCAATTGCGTGAACAGTAAACAGTGCTCGGCCCAAGTTACTTGTACGTTACAAGAGGGGCCTTAGTCGAAAGCATGAGGTCTCGACTCGAAATCAAGAGATCTCGAGTCGAAACTATGAGGTTTCGAGTTGCAAAACTTCAGTCGAAATACTGAGGTTTTCGAGTCAGGCTTTGAGTCGGAACCGGACTGATTTCGACTCGCAACCAAGTTGGTCTCGAGTCCCTTGATGTGGGGTGTCTTGTTTCGAGTTGTAACCAAAATGATTTCGAGTCGCAACTGAATAGGTTTCAACTCGCAATCATTGTCGGAACCTCTAAAACCCTATCTGATTCAGTATCAACCAATCAAAATCCAATAATACGTATTTTATTCCGTACAAACCTGAAATCAGATCAAAAGCACAACTTTTCAAATATTTTTAAACCATACAAACAGTTCATCAGGGTTTCAACATTCATCGAAATAGATCTAACACAATATCTAACACTATTTCATTCATCTCATCAGCATCAATCATCATTCATAACAATTTCAGATTTACCGGTACTTCCAATATTTGTAAATCAAACATTTTTAGGTTAGTAGATGAGCTTAAACATGCATTTCTAACAAGTATGAGGGTGACTCACTAACCAGTTTGAACCAAGAGTGAAATGTGTGTGGAATAGGTTAGTAGATGAGCTTTCAAGAATGGTAATGAATGATTATCTTGAAGGCTGTCGTCAACTTGATCAAGGAAGAAGGAGATGTAGTGTGTTTTTAGGGTTTTCTAGAGAGAGAAAATGGATAAGGAGAGAGAGAGGGAATGAGAGAATAATGGAATGTTTTGGGATTGATGAGTGATGAATTTATTGTTGCCAACCTTCTTAATGTCAGCTGAAATGAGGGTTTTATACCCTTCCTAATATACCGCATACTCATAGGGTTTCGATTGGGCCCTCAGTCTTGGGCCTGGGTTCACATCAAACACACAGCCCAAGTGATGCAAGTTCAAGGAGTGTGCGGTGGCCCAAGGTAAGTCGAAAAAAAGGGGGTGTGCTAGTCTAATGGTTTCGAGTTGAAACTGAGTGGTCTCGACTCTCCTCCATATTTATATTTTGCACATACAAATTTAAATAATTATTTTACATGTTTTCACATAACTACCATACAATCAATCAGTTAATTATCAAATAATCCTTGTTTATAAATCCCACGGTTACAATTATAAAAGAAACGTGCAGGAAAACCCGAAGTGTCACATTATCCCCAAGTTTCAAGAAATTTCATCCCGAAATTTAGAGCACAGCTACTGACAAGCTAATGTGTTAAAACGTTCTCGCGGGGTGTCACATCATCCCCCTGTTAGTTTGGAATTTCGTCCTGAAATTCAGTTGTAGCCACAGTGCTGGAAGTATTGTTTGTAAACAACTGGGGATACTTGTGCATCATCTGGTGTTCCCGTTCCCAGGTAAACTCTGGGCCACAGCGCGAGTTCCAACGAACTCGGACAATGGGTATTTTGCTACGCTTAAGGGTTTTGATCTCTCGATCCATGACCTGGTTCCTCAACGAAGCGTAGTTGATCGTCGATTGTGAGTTCCTTAAAAGGAACGATAAGAATTTCATCTAACAAGCACTTCTTCAGATTAGACACGTGAAAAACGTTATGTACCACACTCAGCTCTTCAGGCAGGTTTAGTCTGTAAGCTACCTTACTGATTCTCTCGGTAATTTCGAAAGGTCCAACGTATCGCGAATTAAGCTTACCCATTTTACCAAAGTGTACCACAACCTTCCAGGGTGAAACTTTTAGTAGAACCCGGTCCCCGACCTGGAATTCTAGGGGTTTCCTACGTTTATCAGCATAGCTTTTCTAACGGTCTCGAACTGCCGCCATTCGTTGTCTGATCTGGGCAATCTTATCCGTAGTGTCAAGTACAAGTTCCGGGCCGGTAATTTGGCTTTCACCAATTTCCGCCCAACACAAAGGTGACCGGCATTTACGACCGTACAATGCCTCGAATGGTGGTGCCTGAATGCTAGTGTGGTAGCTGTTGTTGTAAGAAATTCTACCAGAGGTAGATGTCGTTCCCACCCGTTTCCAAAGTCAATAACACACGCTCTCAGCATGTCTTCAAGTGTTTGGATGGTACGTTCAGTCTGACCATCGGCCTGCGGGTGATAAGCGATGCTCATATCTAATTGTGAGCCAAAAGATTTGTGCATAGCCTGCCACAATTCAGAGGTGAAACGAGGATCACGATCAGAGATAATGGATGTTGGCACTCTGTGCCTAGCAACTACTTCCTTCAAGTAGATGGCTGCAAGTTTCAAAAACTTGTCGGTTTCTTTGATCGCAAAGAAGTGAGCAGACTTGGTTAAACGGTCTACAATCACCCAAATGGTATCGTTTCCGCTTTGCGACCTTGGTAAGACAGTAACGAAGTCCATGGAAATCTGTTCCCATTTCCAAGTTGGAAACTCTGGTTGTTGTAGTAAGCCCGACGACTTTTGGTATTCGATCTTGACTCTTGCGTAAGTCAAGCATTTGCTAACGTAGTTAGCAATAATAGCTTTCATGTTAGGCCACCAGTACAAAGTCTTGAGGTCATGATACGTCTTTTAAGAACCAGGATGTATCGAGTAGCGAGACTTGTGTGCCTCGTCCATCACAAGCTCTTGGAGATTTCCGTAAGATGGAACCCAGATACAATCCATGAAGTAGTAAATGCCGTCGTCTTTAAGTTCGAGTTCCTTTTCCATGCCTCGCATGGACTCAGCCAGAAGGTTCTCCGCCTTCAGTGCTTCGACTTGAGCATTTCAGATCAGGTTAGGTAGGTTCAAGTGAATAGTAAGTTGTAAAGCACGAACACGCTTAGGTTTGGTTTCTTTCTTGCTGAGGGCATCACCTACAACATTAGCCTTTCTTGGATGATACTTAATCGCGCACTCGTAGTCGTTCAGGAGTTCGACCCATCGGCGTTGACGCAAGTTCAACTCTTTCTGGTCCAGTATGTGCTGGAGACTCTTGTGATTGGTGTAAATCGTGCACTTGGTGCCGTACAAGTAATATCTCCAAATCTTGAGTGCTAAGACTACCACTACCAGTTCCAAATCGTGTGTCATGTAATTTCGTTTGTGGATCTTGAGTTGTCGAGAAGCGTAGGCAATAACCTTCTCGCGTTGCATCAACATGCAACCGAGTCCTTGAATAGACGCATCGCAGTAGACGACAAAGTCGTCACTGCCTTCAGGTAACGAGAGAATAGGAGCACTACAGAGTTTCTCTTTCAGCTTCTGAAATGTAGACTCATGAGCACCGTTCCACTTATAAGCAATACCCTTCTGGGTAAGAGTCGTGAGGGGTTGAGCGATCTTTGAGAATCCCTCGATGAACCTACGATAGTATCCTGCCAATCCCAAGAATTAGCGGATTTCGATTGGAGTCTTGGGTGTAGGCCAGTTCTTGATAGAGTCAATCTTGGTTGGTTCAACGTGAATTCCAGCTTCATTGACCACGTGTCCAATGAAAAGGACTTCGTGAAGCCAGAAGTCGCATTTCGAGAACTTGACATAAAGTTGTTCGTTGCGTAGGAGTTCTAGAATAAGACGTAGATGGTGCTCATGCTCTTCTTGATTCTTTGAGTAGATCAGAATGTCGTCGATGAATACAATCACGAACTTGTCAAGATACGGTTTACACACCCGGTTTCTGAGGTCCATGAAAACCGCATGTGCGTTTATCATCCCAAAAGGCATAAGACCATGCGTAGTCGTTGGAGTGAATAATGCCCCACCCTAGGGCGTTTTGCGCCACGTGTAATCCTAGTCATCATAGGGGCATTATTCACAAAGGGGCGTAGTTGTGATAACCCCCAATTATGCCCCTTTAATCATTACACAATCATTAAATTTATTTTAATTAAAAGTAAATAAATTTCATTAAATAAAAAACATTACATTCTAAAAAAAATAAAAAACCAGAATTAATAAAAATAAACCGAAACAAATAAAAAAACCGAAAGAAATAAATTAAAAAAAACCGAAACAAAGCTAGAGATTGTATTTTTGACGGATTTTTTCTCGACGCATTTGGGCTAGGATCAACGCGTAGCCTATGAGATAGTCGATGGGTTTAGACAAAATTCGATATCTTTTTTCCATTTGTCTCAATTTTTGTATCGCGACAAACTTTTGGTTTTCGGAGTTTCTTTCATCGATACTTTGTAAACGCCTATGACCGAGATCTCGAATGTCTTGAAGATGTCGGTTCATCTTTTCGAAATCTTGGTGTAATATATCTTTATTAGAAGAAGAGGACTCCGCTTTTTCCCCTTATTTTTGGCACTTCTTCTACCTGGCGGTCGTTCCAACTCCAATTCTTCCTCGTCGTCTACTATAATATTTAAATCGACGTTGCGAGCATCGGAGGTTGATGTGTCCGGGTCAACCGACGCTGATGTTTTTGACCGCTTTGCTTTACGTCTAACGCTAGACGCCATTGGTACGTTTGCCCATTTGGGACAACCACTTAAAAGCTCCCAACATCTAAAATAAGTAAAACTTCCTTTCGTTTTAGTGTATTCTTCCAACACTTTTGTTATAAAATTAGCGTCGTTTTCGTCGCTTTCCCTGTTGTCCCAATTGCGTTGAAAGACCTCTTGAAACTGATGGCATTTCCAGTTGATGTTGGTCCATTTGCTCGAAAGGGAATCTTGTTTGCGGTAGTCCTCGCCTCTTCCCATAGCCTTAAAGAACGTTGCTCGAATCTTTTGCCAAAAGACCGGTGATGTTTGGTAATTAGCTACAAAGAAAATAAAAAATTATAATGTAATATTTTTCACATAAAAAAATACTACAAGGGCCGAAAATAATAATAAATTTTTTTAAAAAATTCACCAACATCGGGGGCCTCCGATATATCTAGCCAAGCTTTTGCCAACACGTACTCCTCGTATTTCTCCCATGCAAGGTAGTCTCCTTTTAGACGAGGACCGCTTGTTTCCTTTTTTTTGTGAGACCTTTTCGACGAGGAGCATTTCGATGCCTCGCCAACGGGCTCGTGTTCGGGTTGTGTCTCCGGCACCGTCTCTATCTCCGGAGATGTTTGCGAACCTCCCAAGTTTTGATAAGTTTGAGGAACTTGAAAGAATTGTTTGGAACTTGCAGATGCTAATATTTGAGCGTACCCAAATACGTTAGGATCCATGACTTGTATGTTGAAGCTCGGTTGGGATTGCGTGGTGTTCGGCTGATACGCGTTGGGGTTACCGGGTCGCGAAGGCACACCAAATGGAGGTCAGAAGGATTCATGATTGTGGGTAAAAAGTGGAGAAGTTTTTATAAAATTATAGAAAAGAGGTGAAAGTTAAAAAAAATGGAATGAAAAGTGGGGATTATATAGTGTTTAAAGTTGAAAATAAATAAATAAATAAATATTTAATGATTTTATCGTTTGACAACGGTCAAAAATCTTGAAGAAAACAAAATTCAAAAGGGGCAACAGCGTGGAATATTGGACGCCCATCGATTTTTTTCGATAAAAAACGCCCACTGTGGCCGTTCGCGGCGTGTTTTGGGGCGTGTTTGGCTTTGAAAACGCCCAGGTAACCACGACTACTGGTGGTCTAACAAGGAATTCGTAGTGACCATAACGGGTGTGGAAGGCTATTTTAGAGATGTCCTCGTCTCGGACTCTCAACTTATGATAGCTAGATCGCAGGTCAATCTTAGAATAATAACTTGACCCTTACCGCTGATCGAATAGGTCGTCGATGCGTGGGAGTGGGTGTCGGTTCTTGATGGTAACCTTGTTCAGCTCGCGATAATTAATGCACATACGAAAAGTGTCGTCCTTCTTCTTGACAAACAGTACAGGATCTCCCTAAGGTGACGAACCTGGACGGATAAAACCTTTATCTAACAGCTCCTGCAATTGTGTAGACAATTCCTCCAATTCGGTTGGGGCAATCGATATGGTGCACGAGCTATGGGTGCTGCTCCGGGAGTTAGCTCGATTTGAAATTCGACTTGACGATGGGGTGGAAGACCAGGTAGTTCCTCAGGGAATACCTCGGAGAAGTCGCATACGATGGGAAAATCTTCAATCTTCCTTTCTTTCTCCTGAGTGTCAGTAACGAGCGCTAGAATAGCGGTATGGCCCTTTCGCAAACGCTTCTGGGCTTTCAAGAATGAAATGATACCTATGACTGCACCGCTTTTATCACCTTGAACAATAAGGGATTCGGAAAGAGGACGGAGAATACGAACGACTTTCTCCTGACAAAGTATTTCGGCCCGATGTTTAGATAAACAATCCATACCAATAACAACGTCGAAGCTTCCAAGAACGATGGGAAAGAGATTGGCGAGGAAATTCTGACCAGATAGTATGAGTTTACAATTGCTAATAACGTGTGAGGCCTCGATGTTTCTACCATTAGCTAGTTCAACGACGTGCATAGAGTTTAGAGGTGTTGGCGTAGGCTTAAGTGTCTTACTAACACGCAGAGATACATAACTAGCATCGGCTCCAGAATCAAATAGTACAGAAACATAACTATCATCAATTAGGAACTTACCCTTTACAACGTTGGGATCATTCATTGCCTCACTAGCTCCAATAACGAAAGCTCTGCCCCTTGCACCATTGTCACCGTTGTTGTTGTTTCCAGTGCCTTGATTGTTGTTGTTGAGATTCTGGTTTAGCTGAGGGAAATTTTTCCTCATATGCCCTATGGCTCCGCATTGGTAGCATCCACGGTTATTTCCTTGCTGCTGCGGTTGTTGTTGTGGCGGGTTCTGCCTAGCTGGATACTGGCTGTTGCAGTCTTTAGCTTCATGCCCCAGTTTGTTGCACCTTTGGCAGCGATTCTTTTCACATGGACCATTGTGGTGTCGGTTACACTTGTTTCACTTAGGTCGGTTTCCTTGGTAACCGCCCTGTTGCTGAGGACCCTTGTTGTTCTCAAACTTTCTTTGCTGAGTAGAGGCTTGAGTGGGGTTAGCATCCTTGCCTTGGTTGCCATCCCACTTCCGTTTGTTATCTCTTGAAGTTTCAGTAGTAGCACTGATCCTTTTGGGCAGCTTGCCCTGCTCCACAGCTTGATCGGTGAGACAGTGAGCTAGACGAATAACTTGCTGGATCGTGGTAAGATTAGCTGAAGTCACCAGAATTTGAATTTTAGGAACCAGACCCTTGATGTACAGCTTGATTCTTCGATAAGCAGACTGAGACATGTTGGGACAAAGAGCAGCATAGTCGTTGGATCGTTTAGTATACGTCTCGATTTCTGATCCAACCATCTTAAGCTCATAGTACTCATTCTCGAGCTTGTGGATGTCATCCCAGTGATGGTACTCTTCCTTGATCTGATTCTTAAAGTCATTCCAAGAAGTTGCGTTGGCAGTTTCCAATCTAAGCATCTGGACTTGCGCTGTAACACCCCAAATCCCGTACGTCGTATTATAATATTAAGACTTTAATGTTTAGATGATAAGAAATGGTAAGTATAGATATTTTATATATATATATATATGTATATATATAGTTTCTAAGTTTTATAAACTATGGGAAGATTAAAGCTTATGTGCATATGAACTTAACCAAGTTAGTGTGTGAAATGAAATAAATGGCATGTTTTAAAATATTGAGGGGTTAAAAGGGAAAAATGTTATAAATAAAACACTTGACAAAAATTTAGTCAGTGTTTGGGTCTGGGTGTGCGATCGAGAGCAGGAGCCAAGGAAGAACCAAAAACCCTAAACAACCAAAAAATCATCAAATTGAAAAGGGAATCAAGGGCTAATCGAATGCATGGGTCTAGATACCCTTTAATTTAAGTGTATTGATCATAAGGTGAGTTCAATTTTATGTTTTAATGCTTCATGATTTAGTGGGCGTTGAACAATTTGTGAAAATTGTATGAAATCGAGTTGTATGTGAATTAGTATCATCATGTAGAATGATAATCTTGCTCGAATTTGATGAAATTGAAGAACTTGAGTGAAACCCATTTTTGTTCTAGTGGTATGATGGTATGTAATGATTTTATGATAGTGAAAGTTATGTGAAGTTGAAGCATGAATGTATAAACACTAGAGTATTGTTAGATGAACTTGATTGTAGACTAAGAAACTGTGTGAAATTTGGTTGAATTGATCATTGTGAAAAGAACTAGTAGGGTAATGCATAAGGTACTTGTATCATGTGCTTTATTGGTGGTATGCACACAAGGTGTATGATGAAATGTCTAGGTGAAGTTAGAATGAGAGATATTTATAAAAGATTTGATGAAAGCTAAATATGTCCAGAAAGTTACAGCCGAATGTAATCGGCTGTAACTGGCTCAAATCTTGTCAAAAACTGATGTTTATTGAGTTTGTGATGAACTCCCAGGAAAAACCTTTCAAACCCAACTGGAATTGCATTTTTTGACGAAAAATGAACGTTTTATTAATTTTTCCGTATCGAAGGTTCAGGCTGCGTTTTCTGGCAGAATTTGCAGCTCATTACGAATGTCATAACTTAATTTAGGAATTGAGTTATGAACTCAAATTTTTACTGTAGGTTGCTTCATGTGATTACAAAAATCTCCAACTGGAATTTCGTCAATCGGATAAACGAGGAATTTTAAATGAATTTTTCCGTAAGCTGTAGTCAGAAGTGACGAATCTGATTGTAGCTTAGTGAATGAATTTTTATAAATTTTTGGTAGAGAGATAGACTCTAAAAATTTAACAAAAGGATAACCCCTCCGAGGGGCACGTCGCATAAAAAGATTGTAATTTTTGCAAGCTCGTAAGTATAGTAAACGGACGCCCCAAAACAGCCTATTATGATGTCATGAGTATATGAGATTAAGCCGAAAGTTAAAATGATAAATTGTTGACTGTGAAAGTCAACTATGAATAAGGAACATGGCTAGACTTGTTGTTGTGATTATAAGATTATAGATAATCGTATGGTACATGGTATATAAATATGTGATAAATGGACTGGCATGATGGATTATATGGGTTTGAAAGGATGTGAAATCAGGTACATGTCGTATGTTTGTTAGGAATGATTAATGCAAGTTGAATATGAAATTATGCAAACGTATGCTTGTTATCAAGTACAATGATGTATGCTAACAAGAATGTGTTGATAATAACCTGAAAGCATAGGAGCCATGTCAACATGGACACGAGCATGGAAGGACAATGGGTCAATGGTAAATACGGAAGCTATGCACGAACTCAGACGCACAAGGTAAGTGATTCTGATTCACTTCTTAGTACGTATGTAGAATTTAATATTTATGAGTGTGGAAAAATTATGCAAGGATTATGTAATGAATGAGAGTATTAAGGTAAGTGTTATTTTTAGTATAACGAAGGAGTTATTTATAATGAAGGTAAACTAGTAGGATTAAACGGGTCGAATAATGGTATAAAGGGATTTATAAGACGTTTGCTTATAAATCAGCTATTGATGCGACCCGAGGTGATAAATGGATCCATAATTAAATTACGGTCGCATAGCAACAAGAATCATGTGATTTGGATATGTAGGTCGAAAGTTATGGAATTTAGAAGTTAGTGTTTTGGTTAAAATCATAGCTGTGCATAAGTGCAGCAGCAAAAAGAAAGCATTCTGTCGAAATAGGGCCGTCGCGCTACGTGACAGCATTTCAGTTTCACCGTCGCGCAACGCGACAGGTGTCGCGCCCCGCGAGGAAGCCACAAGCTGGCGATCTTTGTTTTCCTGTTCGTTTTTGCATCCAGATTCGATGTTTGAATGATTTTCAATGTCTCATAACTTATTTTAAAGCCGATTTTGTATATAAGAGATGTTATGAGCCTCCAGATAGTGAAAGTATGGAATTTTCTTCTTGTTAGTAAAGGAAATCTAAAAGTGATCGAGTCTAGGAACAAATAGGTATGCAAGACAATAAGAATAAAACCTATATTATGGAAAGTTGTGATTATGACAAGAAGCATAGGTATATACGGATAATAGTGGTAAGTGAGAGCTCGTATGTATGTGTGTGTGTACGAATGTGTGCGTATATATGTAGGGGTGTATGTTTGTATTCATGTATGATTTATGAATGTATGCATGTACAGATGTAATATGCTATGAAAGTATGTAGGAATTAGTATACATATATGTATGCAAGATATTATAAATGTATTAAGGAATGGTTTCTTTATGTTTGGGCATTGACGTTCGCTAATGGTGTGCCTTGAAGTTGAAATGTAATGCAGGTAAAAGAACATCGGGTTCATGAGGTATCGAAGTCGAACTCGGAACGAGAAAATACGAGAGGATAGTTGAATGAATCAAAGTTTATATTTGTTGAATGTTACGTGATATTAAATTTCATGAGAATAATGTCGTATGATGTTGTTAACGACTAATGGTTAAGTTGTATATGATATCCACAGGTACTACAGGATTTCTTCTACCACAAACGAAGAGAAGCGGACATAGATCGAGTCAAGAGCAAGGATTGTACGGAAAAGAACGATCACATAGCTTTAATTATGTAACGCCTTAAATTGTTAATTGAAAGTGGATGTTGTATATTTCTTTTAGTTAATGTTGAATATTTCGTATTTGAGCCTTCATGTATGAAATGTGTCTAATACAGAAAGAAATTTTTAAGGCTCTTTTTCCGCTGCGTCGTTTTTAAGTTAGTACGTGCTAGGGCGTTACATGCGCCTTCCACTAGGAATACACGTTTCCCTCCTAAGTGCAGTGGCAAACTTCACCCAGTTAGCAGCAGGACATTCGCACACAGCGAATATAGATTCGACCTTCTCGAGCCATTGTAGAAGGCCTATGGCTCCTTCAGTGCCATTGAAAGGGTGGGGTTTGCAATCCATGAAGGTTTTGAAAGTGCAAACACATGGTTGACTATGTGCGGGTTGTCCTGTTGCGCACAACGAAGCGAACAGATTTAAGAACGATCAAGACTATACGAGAGTAGGATCTAAACATCCTAGAATGACAAGTTTTACCTCCAGGGTGGGTTGCAAAAGCCGCAGCCACAGTGTTGATCAGGTTTGTAAAACTAATCCTGGGTCTTGTTAACGTTGCCTCTTCCGCGTCCGCTCATTGTCTTCATATCCAGAAAACACAGTAGGAGAATGACACCGTAGTATCATAAGAATAAGTAGAAGGAAGGTTGACCGTTGTACACAAGTACACTTATATATATATACACATACATATACATAAATAAGCACACTAGCACATATAACCGTACGTATACACCGAACAAATAACAAGTAAACACATGCCCGAGCCATGAGGTCTAATACTTTGAGCCTTGCACTTGGAGTGTAGTGTTGTTACGGGTAGCTTAGTACAAACGGGTTATAGTCTGGTTTTTTTTTCTTAGAAGACCTTTTCTTTTTAAAATCAAGTTCACTATAACCAATGGCTCTGATATCAATCTGTCACACCCTCAAATCCAACATGCGGAGTACTACCACGAGACGTGTGACTGACCAGGATCCAGCCACCAATCATATTGAATAATTATAATGTTAGTAAAATAGTTTCACCAAACCATTACGATTAGTGACAATTAAAGGTTAAGTCCAAAGTTTTTAAATTCAAAACAGTGTTTTTAAGAGAACAGCGGAAGCATAAGTAAAATGGTTCAAACATGAGTTCACAGTTCATAAATTATTAAAAGAACTCAACACGGGTTAAGACGACCACTACACTTCCCCAAGATGCAAGCTCCTAAGTCACTGTGTACCTTCAAAGCATGCAGTAGGGTATCAACATAAAGTTGGCGAATTCACGAGTTGTCTAGTTTTAATTGCATAAAACTTGTTTAAGTAGTTAAGTTACTCATTTATATCATGCCATGGGGAGCTACCCCATATGTAAGCTACTAAACTGCGTAATACCAACTATTTAGCGACCTCATGTTTGTTGTTGCCCCGTTTGTCAATGTCTATCATCATTGACAGTTTTCCATGGTCTATTAGTTCATGACCGATCCTCTCCAGGCACGGTGTGAGGTTGGTTAAACCTAAATAGTGCTATCAACTAATAACTCGTTCGCTAGGCTCCGACGACTAATCGGTATAGAAAGTAGGGACTTCGTGATAGAGTTTCGTTTAGTACGCTTGTTGCATCTAATATACATAGTAATTAACTGAGCGTCCACATAAGGGGAGAATGTACCCGTATCCCACACAAGGAGATAGTGTTACCCGTATCCCACACAAGAAGATAATGTAGTTTGTATCCCACACAAGGAGATAGTATTTTTCGTTCCATTTCCCAATCATCGGGAACGCATGCTTTTAGAAAAAGTTGTGAACTCACCTCGGTTTGCTCAGCAGGTAATTTACTTGTTTAAACAGTTGGTCAATCACGTCCTATTATGGTTACCAATATTGGTCAGATTTCTATGAAATAATCCACGTATATCCTACATGTATCTAACACGTAGCATGCAAGTTAAACTGTTACATGACATGTAAGGTATGTGGGCCATAGTTATTACTAAGCCTAGTTGCGTGACCAGTAAACAGTGCTCGGCCCAAGTTGCTTGTACGTTGCAAGAGAGGCCTTAGTCGAAACCATAAGGTCTCGACTCGAAATCAAGAGATCTCGAGTCGCAACCAAAAGTATCTCGAGTCGAAACCATGAGGTTTCGAGTTGCAAAACTTCAGTCGAAATACTAAGGTTTTCGAGTCAGGCTTTGAGCCGGAACCGGACTGGTTTTGACTCGCAACCAAGCTGGTCTCGAGTCCCTTGATGTTGGGTGTCTTGTTTCGAGTTATAACCAAAATGATTTCGAGTCGCAACCGAATTGGTTTCGACTCGTAATCATTGTCGGAACCTCTAAAACCCTATCTGATTCAGTATCAACCAATCAAAATCCAATAACACGTATTTTATTCCATACAAACCCTAAATCAGATCAAAAGCACACCTTTTCAAATATTTTTAAACCATTCAAACAGTTCATCAGGGTTTCAACATTCATCGAAATAGATCTAACACAATATCTAACACTATTTCAATCATCTCATCAGCATCAATCATCATTCATAACAATTTCAGGTTTACCGGGACTTCCAATATTTGTAAATCAAACATTTTTAGCACTCTATCAGCATGGTATAACCTATTTAAACTATTTGTATCATCCATTACTCAAATCATTCATCAAGTTAGCATTTTTATCATGGAAATCCCAACTTTGCTACAACAATCTCCTAGTCCCTATATCAACCTTCAAATTCTAGCATCAAAATGATTTTATACAAACATCTTGCACGGAAACAGTTATCATGAATCATATGAACCACTAATTAACACACCTTAAACGTGCACTTCTAACAAGTATGAGGGTGATTCATTAACCGGTTTGAACCAAGAGTGAAATCTGTGTGGAATAGGTTAGTAGATGAGCTTCCGAGAATGGTAATGGATGATTATCTTGAAGGCTGCCGTTAACTTGATCAAGGAAGAATGAGATGTAGTGTGTTTTTAGGGTTTTCTAGAGAGAGAAAATAGATAAGGAGAGAGAGAGAGGGAATGAGAGAATAATGGAATGTTTTGGGATTGATGAGTGACGAATTGATTGCTGCCAACCTTCTTAATGTCGGCTGAAATAAAGGTTTTTATACCCTTCCTAAGATACCGCATACTCATAGGGTTTCGAGTGGGCTCTCGGTCTTGGGCCTGGGGTCACATCAAACACACAACCCAAGTGATACAAGTTGAAGGAGTGTGCGATGGCCCAAGGTAAGTCGAAAAAGGGGGTGTGCGAGTCTAATGGTTTCGAGTCGAAACCGAGAGGTCTCGACTCTCCTCCATATATATATTTTGCACATATAAATTTAAATAATTATTTTACACGTTTACACATAACTACCATACAATAAATTAGTTAATTATCAAATAATCCTTGTTTATAAATCCCACGGTTACAATTATAAAAGAAACGTGCAGGAAAACCCGAAGTGTCACAGAACCTATCAGGCTTCTGTAATGCGTTGCATCTACTAGATCTCCTTCTTCAGTCTTGTTAACTGTGTTCCTAGATTCATAGGAATCTTTGTGTCGTTGCAGGTTAAGATATCAGCGTCTTTGAGTATCTTGTTGATATAGCCTGTGTGTTTGATGGCTATCTCACCCCCTGCTTGAATAACTTCTATTCCCAGATAGTATGCTAGCAATCCTAGATCGCTCATTTCAAACTTGTTTTCCATCTGAGACTTGAAAACATCTATATGCTTCCTTGATGTTCCAGTGACTATCAAATAATCAGCATAGACTCCAACTATCAGTGTAGAAGTCTTACTCGTCCTTGTATTGATTGCTTGCTCTAAAGTACACTTCCTGAACTTAAGTGACTTTAGGGTTTGATCTAACTTCATATTCCAAGCACGTGGTGCTTGTCTCAATCCATGCAGAGCTTTTGATAGTTTGTAAACTTTTCCTTCATCTCCTGGCTTTACAAATCCTTCTGGTTGTGAGACATAGACCTCCTCTTTGAGATCTCCGTGTAAGAATGCATACTTCACATCCAAGTGATGTACCTCCCAACCTTGATATGATGCTAAATCCAACATTAGTCGAACCGTCTCTATGCATGCTACTGGTGCAAAGACCTCATGAAAGTCTTTTCCTTGTTGCTCAACATATCCTTTTGCTACCAGCCTTGCTTTTTGTCTGATCACGTTTCCGTTTGCATCTTTCTTATTCTTGAATACCCACTTTAAACCTATTGCCTTATGGTCTCTTGGCAACTCTGTCAATCTCCAAGTGTTATTCTTGTTTATCGAGTCTAACTCAGCCTTCATTGCTTCAATCCACTTTCTGTCATTAGATGCTTCCTTGTAATTCCTTGGTTCTTATTCAGCAAGTAGTAATTCTTGAGGATCTACTTGAATTTCCTCTGTCTCTTTGTATAGTTCTTCGAGACTTCTCAGTTTTATTGGAGTGTCACTAATACTCTCTGTTGTACTTTCAGATGTAGATGGACCTCTTGATAATCTGCTTGAACTTCCTGATGAGTTTTGATTGTACGAATGTGCTGGCAGGGTTACTGATGCGTGCAAAATGCAACATATAAATTACATCAAATGAGGCATAAAACCAACCCCTTTTTAGTACTAATGTTGGAAAAAGTGTGTTTTTGTCTTCCTTTTGTATTTTCAGGATTAAATGAGCTCAAATTAACAAAAGAAGCAAAAAGGCAGCTAAATCTAACAAAAATACAAGAAAAGGATAAATGTGGCATGCCCGACCCCTCGACAGCATCTTCCCAAGCAAAAACAAGAGAACAGAAGGCTGAACACACCCTGTGCTCAGTGAGCACGGGGGCGTGCCCAAGTGTCTGCAGAAAAGACAAAGCTGTAGAAGCTTCTATCACCCACCACCGGGGCATGCCCAGCGGACACGGGGCCGTGGTCAACTCTAAGATTCGCAGAATCTAAGGAAATCTTGATAGTACAGATACGCTTCTGCACACGGGGTCGTGCCCAACAGACACGGGGGTGTGGTCAACTAATACAGACAAAATGCAATTAATGAAGAAAGAGAAGATGGGTGGACACGGGGCCGTGTCCGAGCTGCTGTGCAGGCTATAAATAGGGGTGCTTGGCTCATTTTCAAACCATCCCTTGACAAACCACCTCTCTCACACTACACCCACCCTCCACCACCATCACAACACCATCATCCACCACCATCATCCATCATCCACCACCATCATCCATCATCCATCATAGAGTGTGTGTGTTAGAAAAGTAACCGCGGATCAGAACCACTGTCTGTTTAAGTCTGATCAAATAGTGGAAAGTTTGTTAGAAAAAATAACCACTGATCAGAATCGCAGATTAATCAGAAGTAGAAAAATAAATTTCAGAAAAGTAAACGATTGAACCGGGCTTGTGTTTAACACAATTCCCTTAAACAGATTCGTCGTCTGTTCCCAGGGTACGCCGGTTCGAAGCAGCACCGCGCACTGCCGGACTTGAGCACTTGCCTGAAAAGAACAAGAAGCTGTGTTGCAGAAACTGAGATGGAGAGAAGAGAAGTTGTTTTTATGTATCTCAACTGATCAGCCTAGTCTTTGATTTATAGTGCCAGAACCCATAACCGAAATCAGCAATTAAAAGACCATATAATGGTCATTAGTGTATATCGGTTACGAAACTGACTGATAATTCATGACTACAGCTGTTAGGATTTGAAAATGAAATACTGATCTCATTCATTCATTTCAGTTTCAAAAAACTAAAAGTCAAGAGTGCAAAAAACGGCTCCACGCGGACCCGGGTTTTTGGAACTGCATTCGTGTCCGCAGGACGTGCGGGCATACGCGAGTTCAACTAATTCCGGTTCCATTTTTTGCACCCCCCCTGCGCGCGCGGGGGTAGGACTTGTGGTAAAACATGTCATAAGACTTCAAAGGCTTGGTTAAGGATTCACCTTATAAATAGCCTATCATTTTGTTCCCACTCCGATGTGGGACAAAGTGGTTTTACCACTTGTGACTTTCCATTCACACTATAACTTCCAACAATCCCCCACATGAATGGAGGTCGATCTCAAAAACAACATAATTCCTTATTACATTTCAATAGTTGAGTTTTGCATACGATAGGTAGGTGTTACCCTTTGAACCTTCGCTCATGAAATGCACTTAGCCAACTAGCTCTGAGTATAACTTGATATCTTTGAACTCGTCTGCCGTTTGTGTAGACGACAATGCACTTCACATAAGACTCTCCCTGACAAAGTCAAGTCCTCATAGTTATGTTCGTTATGGTCATGAACATGATGCCTGGTCCTGCGAGAGCTATTAGGTATTGTGCCCCAACAATACCCTTCGAAGCGACCCCACTTCTCTCTCACATAGGTGATTCACTATGTATGGTTACCTTAGTCGAATCATTAAAAGCCACAGGCTTAGCCTCACACTTGTCACTTTTAGGAATGGACTAGGAAGTTTATTAATCTTTATAATAGACTACCTTATTAAATGCGTAGGGTTATCCCCCCCCCCCACAGTGACCTCGTTTATTCATACAATTAGGTTTTCCTATTGAACTCAATTCTTGGGATCTCCAGTCTATTGAGTTAGGTTTCCATCATATGAACTTCGTTTTTCAAGGGCTTCAGTCCCATTCCCATGGACGACTTCTGCACTAACTCTCTACTTAGGCCTTTTGTCAGCGGATCCGCAATATTATCCTTTGACCTCACGTAGTCAACAGTGATAATTCCTGTAGAGATTAGTTATCGTATCGTATTATGTCTACGTCTGATATGTCTGTTCCTACCATTATACATTGTGCTACGAGCTCTGCCAAGTGCCGATTGGCTATCACAATGTATACAAATGGCCGTTGCCGGCTTAGGCCATCTTGGTATATCCTCAACAAATTGACGTAGCCATTCTGCCTCTTCACCTGCTTTATCTAAAGCGATGAACTCAGATTCCATCGTGGATCTAGCAATAACCGTTTGTTTTGATGATTTCCACGATATCGCTGCACCTCCAAGTGTGAATACATACCCACTTGTTGCTCTGGAATCATTCGTGTCAAATATCCAATTTGCATCGCAGTGTCCTTCTATAACTGCTGGATATATGTTATAATGCAACCTGTATTCCCGAGTGTATCTTAAGTAGCGAAGCAACCGAGTGATACAGTTCCAATGCATTGAACTTGGGTTGCTTGTGTATCTACTTAGCTTGCTCACAGCAAATGCTATGTCTGGCCTAGTACAACTCATAAGATACATCAAGCTACCAATAATTCTTGAGTATTCCAACTGGTTTACGGTTCACCTCTATTCTTGGCTAGATGTTGACTTGTGTCAAGTGGAGTTCTAGCTTCATTAGAGTCATTTGCATTGAACTTCTCAAGAATTTTGTCCACATAGTGGGATTGACTTAAAACGAGTCCACTTTGGGTTCGCGTGATTTTGACCCCCAAAATCACATCCGCAAGACCCATGTCTTTCATGTCAAATCTTGCTTTTAGCATGTTCTTTGAAGATTTTATGATTTTGTCATCGCTTCCAGCAATGAGCATATCATCTACATATAGACACAAAATGACATATCCATCAGATGTGTCGTTCACATACACACACTTGTCACATTCATTGATTTTGAACCCAGCATCAAGCATGACATGATCAAACTTTTGATGCCATTGTTTTGGAGCTTGTTTCAATCCATACAAGGATTTCACTAGTTTACACACTTTCTTTTCTTGCCCAATAGCTGTGAAGCCTTCGGGTTGCTCCATGTAGATTTCTTCCTCTAGAATTCCATTCAAGAAAGTTGTTTTCACATCCATTTGGTGAACTTCCAAATTTCTAATGGCGGCAATGGCAAACACCAACCTGATGGTTGTTATTCGCCTAACTGGCGAATATGTATCAAAGTAATCTAAACCTTCTCGCTGTTTATATCCTTTGATCACCAACCTTGCTTTGTACTTATCGATGGTTCCATCTGGTTTCATCTTCTTCTTGAAGATCCATCGATATCCTAGTGGTTTACAACCTTGAGGAAGATCCACTAGTTCCCAAGTATGGTTCTGTAAGATAGAGTCTATCTCACTTTTGATTGCCTCCCTCCACTGAGGTCCTTCTGAGGAACGTACCGCTTGTTGGTACGTTTGAGGTTCATCTTCTACCATATAGGTAAGAAACTCAGGACCAAAGGATTTTTCAGTCCTTTGCCGTTTACTTTTCCTGATTTCAACTTCCTCATTCTTAGTTTGTTCTCGAGGTTCATCGTTTTCAACTACACCCTCGGGAACAATTTCCTCAATCGGTCTAGAAGAACTCGGTTCACTTATATCTAAGCATGGGAACACATGTTCAAACCACGTTGCATCCTTAGATTCGATTATGGTGCCTTTGCATATTCCAGGGTTCTTGGAATCATGCACAATAAAATGATAAGGACCATAAGGACGGGTGTATCCTATAAGTACACAATCCACCGTTTTGGGACCTATTAGTAGGCGCTTAAGTGATGTGACCACCACCTTAGCTAGACACCCCACACTTTCAAGGATTTATATGGTGCTTTCTTTCCCGTCCATAATTCGTAAGGCGTTACATTCTTTTTCTTATTGGGTATCATGTTCAACACATAATTTGCCGATAAGATTGCTTCCCCCCACATGTTTTGGTTTACACCAGAACTTATCATCATGGCATTCATCATTTCTTTCAAGGTTTGATTTTTCCGTTCTGCTATGCCATTTGATTGAGGGGAGTAAGGAGCTGTGAGTTTGTGGATGATTCCACTTTTTGCACATATGTCAATAAAAGGTGAAACACATTCACCTCCTCGATCGCTCCTTACGATTTTGATTTTCCGATTTAGTTGATTCTCAACTTCGGCTTTAAACAAGATAAACTTGTCAACAGCCTCGTCCTTACTCTTAAGTAAGTACACATAGCAATACCTTGTACTATCATCAATAAACGTGATGAAGTACTTGTTCCCACCATGAGTAGGAATTGCTTTTAGATCACACACATCAGTGTGGATCATCTCGAGGGGTTCGGTGATTCGTTCAACCTTTTTGAATGACGATTTTGTTTGTTTTGCTTCTATGCAAGTTTCACATTTATTAATTGAGTCGATATCGAATGTTGGTATGCAATCAAGTTTGATTAAACGACGAATGGAATTATAATTTACGTGACATAGTCTTCCATGCCAAAGATTAGAAGACTCAATCAAGTAAGTAGAACTAGTAGCGTTTTCTTTCATTGCATTCACGACAATTACATTGAGTTTAAACATTCCATTTAGGGCATAGCCCTTACCAACATACACACCATTTTTGGTCAACACGAGCTTATCCGACTCAATCACCATTTTGAACCCAAACTTGTTCAATTGTCACCCCGAAACAAGGTTCTTACGAATTTCTGGAACATACAACACATTGGACAATGTGAGTTCTTTTCCAGAAGTCATCTTCAAAACCACGTTACCCTCGCCTTTTATTTCTACCGTGGTAGAATTTCCCATGAAAACCTTTTCTCCATTAGTCACCTCCTTGAAGGTGTTGAAAAGGCTTTTGTCAAAGCACACATGTCGGGTAGCCCCCGTATCGACCCACCAATCCTTGTTATTTTGCCCAACTATATTCACTTTCGTGACCAAAATCGAGAGGGCCGTGACCATGGCAACAAGCTTATCGACTTCATCTACCATGTTCACTTGTTGAGCATTTTCCTTCTTCTTGGGAAGCTTGCATTCGCTAGCCTTGTGGCCTTGTTTTTGACAATTATAACAAGTTCCTTGGAACTTCTTTTTCCCAAGTCCTCCTTTAGGACCAAGGTTGGAGCGTTTCCCATGACCTTTCTTTCCACCTTTTCCACTGTTTTTTCCCTTTGAAGATTGGCCATGTTCAACAAGATTGGTCTTCACTGTTTCAGGACCATCAATCCGTTTCAAAGCCAATTTGTTATCTTCTTCAATACGAAGACGAACAACGAGATCTTCAATGGTCATCTCCTTTCGCTTATGCTTGAGATAGTTCTTGAAATCAACCCAACTTGGTGGCAGTTTTTCAATCATTGCCGCAACTTGGAATGTCTCGCTGAGGACCATTCCTTCCGCATGAATATCATGAAGAATAACTTGCAATTCTTGGACTTGGCTCATGACAGTTTTAGCATCTATCATTTTAAAGTCCAAGAACTTAGCCACCACGAATTTCTTAGTGCCCGCATCTTCTGTTTTGTATTTGCGATCCAACGACTCCCATAATTCTTTGGCAGTCTTGGCTTTGCAATACACATTATACAATGTGTCCACCAAACCATTCAAGATAAAGTTGCGGCACAGGAAATCCGAATGATTCCAAGCATGCATCGCGCTCACAGTTTGAGCATTCATGTAACACCCCGAAAATATAAAACCTTAAATAGGAATTTGTAAGGTTTAAATAAACAAGAATTTACTAACTAGGAATTTTAACCTAATTAGTTATGAGTCTAGAAATAACTTAAAGTAGGGTTAAAGGTAACAAAAATAAATATTTATCAAAGTGGAGGGGTGTAAGTTGTTAAAAACTGAAACTTTAGTTAATGAAAATAAATAAAACAAACCAAACATCCCACAAAGGGGAGGTCTGGTCGTTCAAGCAAGACAGGGGGCGATCCCCACTTCTCCAAAACCTAAAACTTCCTTAAATCCACAAATTGAAGGAGCAAATCTGGTCCAAACGAAAATCCGAGCTTAGAATCGTGATCCTCATCGTAAGAGGATTACAAGGTATGTAAAATTTAGTAAAAACTCTTAACTTGAAATTCTCATGAAAATTTCATAAATCTGAATTAGGGTTGCATGTTTATGTTGTGATGATTGAAGAACAACTATAGTGTCTAGGAACAAACCCTAGACTAATAGAAGTTGAAATCATAGGAAATTTTGGTGAATCTATGAACACCATCATATGTGATTAATGGGTTATGAGTAAATTGATGAATACTAGAATATGGGATGTTAAATTTCTGTAATTTGACGTATTGAAAGTGATTTCAGGAATTTAGAAGCTAACAAACATGTATAATGTTGATTGAAGTGAAATTAGGATTAAATGTTAAACTAGAAACTCGTCATATAATCTTGTGATAAATCTGCCTTTAAGGTGTTTGTGAAAATGCCTCAAAGAAAGCTTAGAAATAGAAATTTAAGGCTTTAACGCATAAAAATGATGTTTCGGTATATTATGCGAAGGGAGGTCTAAAGAGAGTTCTAAACATGTCTTGAATTGAACTCTATAGGACAAGATACCGGAACGTCGAGTGGACAAGTCGGTGGTGATTCGCGGTTGAAGGGCGTACGCTAAGGTATGTAACTTGACCCGTTACATTTAGTAGATTGGATGTTTATATGATGTGTACTTGAATTTAGAATAAAGGATGCTATGAAATAAAGCGTTGATGTCGTTATATTGTATAGTTGGTCAAAAGTTGGTTATAATTCGTTGGTAGTCGTCATAAGGAAGATATTTCCGTAGACGAGCTAAACGGGTCGAATAATCAAAATAAAGCATGGTTAATACTACGGAATATGTAGATTTTACTTTGATATTGGTTAACTTGTAACGCCCTTAAATTTATACTAGAATTAATTACTAGGTTTATACAAATTTATACCAAAAGATATTAGATTTACATAAGTTTTAGAAGTATCATGAAACATAGTCAACACATGACTAAGTTAGAACATTCAAAATTTGTTTGAGAATTGATTTACAACCCATGAACAAAGTTTAAGTAAGATTAAGACACATAGCGGAAGCTTCAAAAGTTGTGTTCGGTTCTTCGTCATTGCTTGATCACCATCCGTACGATCCATCTAAGCACCTAGGGTCAAAACCATTAGAACATTAGTTTTGACTTTGGGAAAATAAGGTTAAACATATATTACAACATTAATTTAAATAAAATAAAATATAAAATTTCCTGTCTCCACCGTAAATTACGGTATTACCGTAATTTACGGTGACATCTGGAAATCCCTGGTTCCACCGTAAACCAGTAGTGAATCACCGTAACAGACATGACCTCTACCGTAAATTACGGTACTACCGTAATTTACGGTAGTTCCTGGAAATCCTTGTTTTTGCTTGTTTTGTTCAATGCTCTCAAACCCAACTTTCGGATTTCGTTTTCTAAGAATTTACTACATCAAATTCTAGTATTTCTAACGTGTTACATGTTAACCAATATCAAAGTAAAATCTACATATTCCGTAGTATTAACCATGCTTTATTTTGATTATTCGACCCGTTTAGCTCGTCTACGGAAATATCTTCCTTATGACGACTACCAACGAATTATAACCAACTTTTATAATTATGATTCCCAAAACCCACTAATTATAACCGTTAAATAATCGTTGTTTAGTAACTAGGGTGTTACTATTTAACGGTTATAATTTATGTTATAAATTATAAACTAAACATAATTTATTAAAACTAAACTTAGTCATAGATTCCCAAAACCCACTAATTTAATTAGGAATGTTTAACCTAGTTAAAAAGTGGGGAATATTGTTAGAAATAAGTAGGTTGTGCCCTACTTAATTAACTAACCAAATTAGAGGGGCCTAATGTTGTTAAAATCGAAACTTGTATTATTAGATTTAATAAAACAAACAAACCAAACACCCCATTTAGGATGTCTGGTTCGATCAGGAGCAAGGAAAAGGGCGACCCCCACTCTTCAAAACCCTAACACTCACAAATTCATCAAATTGAAGGGGCAAATCTACTCCAAATCGAAATCTGAGATCGGATTAGTGATCCCCATTGCAAGAGGGTTGTAAGTTATGTAAAATTTGATGTTAATTCTCTGTTTGAAATTCTCATGAAATTGGGAAATCTGAAATTTGATGATGCATGTATGATATGTAGATGAAATAGGAACATTTAAATGCCTAGGAGTAAACCCTAGACAAGTATAGATTGAAATCATGCTTAGCTCAAGTAAATTCAGATTTTGTTGATGCTAAATTGAGGTATAAGATGTTCTTAGGGTTTTGATCGCTAAAGAAATAGTGTTATGATGTCAAGAACATGCTTAATTTGAAAGCTGAATTCAAACGGTTCTTGATCAGAATTTACAGCCAACTTGTATTGGCTGTAACCTGGATAAAACGTGGTAAAAACATGTATTTCTTGAGCCTAAAATGTAGTTCCAGGAAATATCTTTAAAACCCCACTGGAATCGCATTTTTTCGACGAAAATTGAGCGTTTTATGAATTTTTCCGTATCAAAGGTTCAAGCTGCGTTTTCTGGCAGAATCTGCAGCCCATTACGAATGTCATAACTCAATTTAGGAATTGAGTTATGATCTCAAATTCTTACTGTAGAAAGTATTAAGTGATTCCAAAAATCACCAATTGGAATTTCGTCAATCGGATAAACGAGGAATTTTATATGAATTTTTCCGTAAGCTGCAGTCAGAAGTGACGAATCTGATTGCAGCTTAGTAAATGAATTTTTCCGAGTTTTTGGTAAAGAGTTAGATCTTGAAATTTTAACACAAGGTCTAACCCTTCGAGTGGTACACCACATAAAAAAATCATAATTTTTGAAGAGTTGTAAACAGGTTAAACAGGTCACCAAAAACAGCCTATTTTCAGTGGTACGAAACTTGATTGTTGATGTTATAAATTATGCCCACAAAGTTCATATGTTGAAACTATGAATGAAACACGTAATTTCCTAATTTATTTAATTAGGGGTGATACGTGATAATATGGAATCTAATCATAATGTAGATTTTAGTTAATTTCACGTATCATATGATTAGAGGTAGTTAACTAGTAGAAAGTTAAAATTTACTAATGACGAAGTCGAATAATGATTTCGACATAGAAAATACGTAAGGTGGAATAGTCGTATTTGTTAATGACTAATCTAACCACTTTGTGAATGATGATAGTTTGACGCCTAACAAGCTAGGTGGAAGCTTGTGGATGAAGCGGGTTAAACGGAGCGCGTACGGAAAGAAAGGCGTGGCATGGATGCAAGGTAAGTATAGCTTACACTAGTCTTATATGTTAGAATATTCTCTTATCGTAATAGTTATGAATGAGATAAATACATAATTGAGGTATGATGTTCCGGCGTGTAAACGTACGGAACAAAGTAGTCGAGCATGACAAGAAACCATGTGGATGGTTAAAAGGAGTTAAATCGGTAAATTGGTCATGCGTTAACGATAATTATTGGTTTTGAAAGACACAGTAAAACATAAACCATGATAGGCTAAAAAGTGTTAAGAAATGATTAATAAGTGAAATGACCGCACGATGTAAACTGGAGCGAGTCATGTAGATGAGATGGTAATAAATATCATCTCGTCAACATAATCGGTCACTTAGACCAAATGGGCCAAAAGGTGAAGATATCACCCCTTGACAATAACGACTAATGATTTTTGTCGAGTTATATTATTTCAGGTGTAAATGTCAAATGGGTATTAGCAACGCTATGAATTAGCGGTTATAAAAGCAAGGTATTAAAAACGGGTCAATATATTGATCTGCGACAGGTATGTGAAAAAGGGTAACCCTCATTTAGAACATGTGGTTCAAAGAGTGTTAAAAGTAGTCAAAGTGAACATTTGGTTACCTGATAAGTAAACCAAATGTTTTAGGTAAGGAACATTGTATTTGGAAAGCTTAATGACTTTTCAAACAAAATCATAGGTTAAAAGAGGGATTACGGGTCAAAATAAGCATACGAGTGAAAACGGGTTTAAATTGTGTAATAAACCTGTGATTATAACCTAATATGGTAAATAACCTTAATTTGAAGTAGTGTACGTGATATAAAGGTCAAACAAGTATGTTTGTTTGATAAATGTGTAAACGGGTCAAAATTTTGGTAAAAGAGTAATAAGCCGAAGACTTAAAAGTCTTAAATTTTATTAATCCGGATGTTGGATTTTAACTCCATATGATGGAAGATTAAATTACAATCATGTAGGAAGAAACGGTAGGTCAAACGGATAAGCGGTTTGAAAGATACGAAAGTTTTCGTGTCGAATAACGGCAAAAATTGAAAGGCTGAAAGCAGGGGCCACCGTAATTTACGGTGCCACCGTAAGTTACGGTGGATCTATTTTGGTTACGGTGATTGTCTACTGTTGTACGGTAGGAAATATCAATTCAAGGGCCACCGTAACTTACGGTGCCACCGTAAGTTACGGTGGAGGACATTTTTGAATTTTTGTTTATGGAATCAATTGTGTCCCGGTCACGTTTTAAACCCCGTAAGACTAAAGCATTCCATGTTTATGAAATGTAGGTACACTTTGGATGCCGGAAGACGATCAAGCTCAACGAAGAACCGAACACGATACAGTTACATGCTTCCGCACTTTGCCACGTTGTAAATTTTAAACAACGATTTTCGATCACGTTATGTGGAATAAATTATAATTTGTAAAAGTTTTAATAAACCCGTATTTTTATAATATGTGTAGTCTTAACTACACATCTAATTGTTGGTAATTACATACAAAAATCGTTAATTAGTAACTAGGGTGTTACAATTATCATCTCCTCTACATGACTCTTCCCGTTTAACACCGTACGGTCATTTTAATTATAAACCGTGTATTGCTTTCGACATAATATGACCAAATTATCGATTTACTTCTTTTTTAACCATTATTATGGTTTCTATCATCTTTGATTTTCTTGTTTCGTTCGACTACACGACGGAACATCATATTTCAATTGTTTAGATATCTCGTTCATAATTTATATGATAAGAAAACATTCCACAATTTAAGACTAGTGTAAGCTATACTTACCTTGCATCCGAATTACGCTTTTCCTTCATACTTGCTTCGTTTGACCCGCTTCCTTTCCAAGCCTCCACCTAGCTTGTCAAGCGTCAAACTATCATCATAATTCGTAAGACGGTTATATTAGTCATTATTAATTATGACTATTCCATCTTACATATTTTCTATCACAATTACCATTCGATCTTATTAATGGTCGGTTTGACTATTTAAAAGTCAAATCACCAATTAACACATATGATTGCACTATCAAGTTCACAAGACTCAATTAGGCACATTATCAACACTTAGTTCTCATTTAGGCATTTTAACAAACACCTAATGTGCATAATTTTACATATTTACTAACTAGTTCCTAACTAGATATTTTTACCAAGATTAACATCAAAATCACCACTTAGTGAACATCATCTTTTGAGGCGACAAATTAACTAACATGTCATCAAATTCCTACCTCAAGTAATGATAAATCAACATGTAAAATTTCAGTCATTATAAGCATATACCCACTTTGATCATCAAAATCATGGTTTAACTCTTATGTCTAGACCCACTTCTAGTTACTTATGAACTCTTAACAAAATCTCTAATTTGCTCAAGTAGTTCATTCTTGTGAGTTAGTATGATGTTTATAAACACCATTAGAACATCAATTTCATCAATTCAACCAAAACCCACTTAGCTCATAATAGGGTAATTATCAAATCCCTTGTTTGACAACAATTCGTCAAGATTTCTACTAGGGTTTGCTTCTAAACCAAGATAAAATCAAAATAACACTCATAGATTTAACATTCATTCCAGAATTTCGATTATGATTGTTCATCATAATCTCAAAGTATCACCAAATCTGAAAATTTGACATACCTTGTGATCCCCACGACTAGGTGATCATTTATATGCGTTCATGCATCGATTTGGGTTTTGATTTGAGCTTCAATTTGTTGATTTTCTGTGTTTTAGGGTTAAAGCTTGGGACCTCCTCCTTGTCTGGTTGAAATCGCAGAACACACACCACGTATGTGTGTGTTTTGTGTTTACTACTTTATTTAATTGAAACTTTAATTCAATTGTCCATGTTTAGTCCCTTCACTTTACACAAGTTATTTAAAGGGTATCTTAGCCACATTAGTTCTATTCTGTCAAGACATTAACTAACTAGGTTAATACTCCTAGTTACTTGGTGGGTTCCGGGAGTTATAATCCGTAGTATTTTAAGTCCCGCTAACTCGGGCTCTTATAAACTCAATTCATTAAAACTTTGTTTCGCTTGTATTTAATATTAGGATTTCTTATTAAATCCCGAATATTTACCGGGCTATTTTTACTACTAGCGGCACTTTACCCATCTTTTAGTATTAACATGGGTTAATTACCAAACCCGTTTTCGGGGTGTTACAAGTCTACCCCCCTTAAAGAGGTTTCGTCCTCGAAACCTTGCTTATCTAGTTCATTGAGTTTCTAAACCCAATGAGTTTGACTTGAATAATCTCTTAAGCATTACTCCTACTTTAACCAATTGTTAGCATTACCAGAAAATTATGGTAATGTCTTTTTGGTTACAGAACCTCTACGTATCTCATATGACATAATGTAACTTCGAAATAACGTAGTCTCGTTATTTCCACTAGTTTAGTTACTTTTATCACTTGCTTGGTTATAATGTGATTTTACTTCACATTACATTTACTAACCGTGATCGTGTCACATCATGTTTAATTTGTATCAACCTTTCATTTTTGAGAATATCACTTTTCGAATATATCATCTTGCGCCTATCAGTGTCAAGACTTGTATCTTTCATGCTTACTATTTAAATTCCTATCAGAATTTATGTTTGTAAAAAAAAAAATTATTTCTTACTAAAACCGAAGTTTTAGTTTTAGGATCTTTTCTTTAACTTGTGTCAATCATCCATACCGGGATATTGACAGTCCGTAATTTAATCCTTTACAGTCCTAGTTTTTATGCGGGGATTCTTAACTGATTTCCTCGCTTTATTCCATTTAACCCGTAGGTTTTATCACTTAGCCTTATGGGCTATTTTTTATTAGACGTTCACCTCTTTAGGGCGAAGTCCTTATAACTTCTTTCTAATCATGACCCGTGGGTCGTTTTAGTCCGTAGATCTCTCATTTGTTTATAACCTAAAGGTTATGTTGATCCCGTAGATCACTCTTTTTACTCGTGTCTTATTAAAATATATATTTGGTGTCAAAGCACTCTTTTTACGTTTGAAATTCATTTGTCTCAAGCTTACCGTTATCCGGCTTGCGCTTACTTACGCCTTCAAGCATTATACTTTATTCAACCCGTTCAATCTCAAAATAGTTGAATATAATTATCAGAATTTCTGTTTACGAAATTTTATGGTCTTTTAGTCATAACTCATAATCCGAGTCTTTTGACTTTAAATTCGTGTTCTCGTTTCTCGGTTTACGCATGTGTTTAATTCTTACCCATCAACCGGGTGTTTTACCGTAATCGTTATTATTGCAAACCTCCCGGTATGCATTAAGACCTCGCTTCATATTTATATTCTGACTTTGTCTTTAAGTTCGACGTTTTACAAAAATGACCCGTTAAGGGACATATTTGCATTTTCCGGGTTCGAGTGTAAGTACACTTGTCACACCCCTATTTTCCACGTGTCACCGGTGGGGAGTATAGTGACGTAGTTGGTATCATCATAGACAAACAACACAATGTAATAATGCACAGCGGAAGCAAAGATAGATTCATTTCAACTTTAAATAAAATGTAATAATAAATATCACAAGTAGTTGAAACGGATCCACAGGCGGATCAAAATAAAATAAGATATTGTTCAACAGTTTAATGTCGCCCAAGCGTGCGAGACTTATTGTGGACGCTCTAGAAGACAGCCAGCCTATTACGTGTAGTACCTGCACTTAACCTTTTGGGAAAATACGTCAGTTTACACTGGTAAATACAAATTAACTGACTCATTTTGAAATGATTGAAAATTGATTTGTATGCACATGGCACAAAGATATTTTTATAACTTGGGATAATTATATTACATAATCTTGTAAAGGATTTACATGTTACTTATGCGTTCAGTAGCCCGGTTCGTGCCGGGTTAAAGATAAATTGACACACCACAATATTTGAGTTATACACTTGACAGGTGTACGCCTACACCCCGTGCTCAGGTCGTGGCCATCTCGTAAGATAATGCCGAGGATATCCGGGACATGGTCATTAACCCCCCAAAGGCTTTAAGCAAACAAAACATACAATTAAAACATAGCATCTCAATAAATTTAACCACTATTCGATTAAAGAATTTAATGCTAGACCAAGCGGTATTTTATATACCGTACCCCAAGCCCGTATAGGGAAAATAAGTTAAAAGTATTTACCTTGGTAAGTATTTATCTCAACAAGCAAAAAGGCAGGTAGCTTTTACCGGGCTCCTAATCTGGAACGAAGGTTTATAAATAACCTATTAGATTTCCAACGGTCTTTATTTAAGCCAAAGCCTAAACCGGTTAGTTAAAAGGACGAAACGGTTTAACGCACGATTAAGCGAAGACCGGATAGAATGTGATTTAGACCCGACAAGTTGGAATACTTGTTTAATATGGGTATACTAAGTACATTCTGGATTTTGAGACAAAAATGATAATGTTTGACCCGTCTCGGTCAATTTATGCAAACTAGTTACATAAACCGAACCGAACGCGAAAAGAGCGTTACGGGTATCTAAAAGAGTCATATGCAAGTTCCCTGAGTTAATATGCTCTAAATATGATATAATATCAGCAAGTCATTTCCTATATTGCCCAAAATAGATTTAATCACAATTCATGCTTCATAAGGGCATTTTGGTCATTTAAAAGGTTATAAAAGAGTTAAATTAGAAATCTGAGTTACAGGTCTGGTTTGTACAGCAAACATACTTAATTTAACATATTATAACAGTAGGGTATGACTCATAAGTGAGAATCATCATTTAAAACCAAACTATGCTCGTTAGGGGTATTTTGGTAATTTTACAAGGGCTTAAAATGTCAAAATCGGGAATCTGAGTTTATAAAATTGTACTTACTGTTTTTATATAAAAATATGCTAATTACATCAGTAGGTATAAGTCTTATATGTTTGACATGGTTATAGCATGTACTATGCGTTAAAAATGCTTAAAAAGGCGATTTGGAGCCGTTTCCGGGTTTGTAAAAGAAAGCTGAGATTTTTATACTTCCAGAAGGTTCAACATACTTTATTTAATAAATAAAATCGGTAGGAAGTGGTTTGGGGTCAATCGGATTTATAAAACTCGTTTTATGGCTTAAAAGGTCAAAACCGGCATTAACCGAATCAACTTAGCGACCTATGAAAAGATCAGCAAAAAATTAAATAAAAATCATAAAAAATCCCAAAATATTATATAACATCAGTGGGTAAAAAGTTTTATACCAAAAAGTGGCCTTAAATAGGTTATACGCTAAAAGCGCCGTTTATGTATATAAAGATATAGTTTTACGATATCGGCCATAACTCAAAATCTGGACCACCAACTGATCTCAAATTTTTTGGTGCAAGTTTATAAATTGGTAATAAAGGTTTCTACTCTTTCACTTTTCCAAAAATCACGTTTTATATCAAAAAGGGCAAAATAGTCAACTTTAAGCATAACTCGGAAACATGCATACGAATCGGTTAAGCATAGACTCAAGTTATAAAAATTCCAGAGAGTCATACATAAATAAAAATGGTCAAAAATAAACTCTAATACAGATCTCAAACATGCATGCACGGATCCGAATCGAGAGTCAACGAAAAAGTCGTTTTATAAGACTTTCGGTTCCAATCCGGGTTTATACCAAAGATTGTCGAGTTGATCATGGTAAAACATATTCTTACATTCATTATAAAGCTATTTTTGATGATCAAACTGATTGCATGTCATCTACATTACCATTTATGTTATATTTCACAAAAACAATTTCTGTTGACTTTTTAAGAACAACTTTGACTCGACAAATAGCATGCTTAGAGTGGGAATCAGAGAATACCCTTTTGAGGGTTTGTTTCCCACATAAATACCATCTTATAAGTGGTTTCAATTTGAGAAATGACAGAGCCAAATTCGTTTAATCGAAAAGTCAAACTATATGAAAAACGGTTTGACTTTTAACTAATAATCTATGCTAGAACGGATTTGAGGATGATATGAACACTTACAATGATCCTAGACAAGCTTAGAGGTCACTATGAAGCAGCCTTGGCGTCCAGAAAGATCCAGGAGAGTTCTTGTGAAGTTTGAGAATGCAAGTGTTCTTGAGTTTGCAACAATTGTGAACTTTAATAGCAAGTTGGATCAGATTAATGACTGAATCAGAGTGTTTCTGATGTTATAACAGGTGCTCTACTGTCCAAAGGTTGCATGCAAGTCGATTGGTCAGTCCCTAAGTCGAACACAGCTGTTAACAACTCAGAACAGACAAGAAATTGACACTTGAGCGTATTCTGGTCGCTGGTAGTTGCTCGCGTACGCGAGGACAGCGTCGCGCAGCGCGACCAGACGTTACCAGCTTTTTAAGTTTCTTAAATGTTACAATTCAGCCCCCGATCTTGTGATACGTGTTTTGTTCGTTTATTTGGCACTCTAGACCCTCAAATCCAGTTTTTATAAACCTTGGGACTTTTATAAACTTGGCAAAGTTCCCGGTTCACTTTGCGCTCACCCGAAAAGTCACGAAATTCACGATTACGTATTTGACCTTTCGTATACGGTTTTAATCATAACTTTCTCATACGTTTACGAAACTTCATGAAATTTTTATCACATATTCTTATGAGTATATTTTATTTATACAAAGCTTCGGGTTTGCCAAAAGATCACTCAGAGGTATGAATTCAACATGTTGACACATTTAGCCCCTGTAGTTTGTAATTCCTCACTTTCTTACATCTTTCGCTTCGTATGATCCATGATTCTTCCGTTTAAGATTATAAACACCATGTAGGGTTATTGTAGGGCCTATTTATCAGTTGTTGACGCTTTGGACCCTTGAATTTACATAGTTTCACCGTTTGTCAACTTTAGTCCCTCTAAAGTATGTTTTCGCATATTCAAAGTCCGTGACACGTGTCAGTACATTATTGGACGTAAATTTCCGAGGTGTTACATCCTCACCCCCTTAAAAGAAATCTCGACCCCGAGATTTACTGAAACAAATGAGGGTATTTTTCTTTCATCGTGGATTCTACCTCCCATGTGTATTCGGGACCTCTACGGGCATCCCATTTGACCTTAACAATAGGTATGTGCTTCCTTCGAAGTTTCTTTACCTTTCGGTCTTCAATCGATAACGGCTTTTCCACAAATTTCAAGCTTTCATCAATATGTACATCTGTATACGGTATAACCGGTGGTCCATCAGCGGAACACTTCTTCAAATTACAGATGTGGAACACATTATGGATAACACTAAGTTCTTCAGGCAAGTTCAACTTATAAGCAACTGATCCGACACGTTCGATAATCTCGAAAGGTCCTATGTACCTCGGGCTTAGCTTGCCTTTCTTACCAAATCGCATCACCCCCTTCCAGGGTGATACCTTAAGCAACACTTTTTCACCTACTTCGAAGTGAAAATCTTTGCGCTGTGGATCCGCATAAGCTTTCTGCCTATCCCTGGCAGCTCTCAATCGATCGCGGATCTGGACAATCTTGTCCGTCGTCTCAAAAACAATTTCTGGTCCTGATAGTTGGACATCTCCAACTTCTGCCCAACAAATAGGCGATCTACACTTTCTACCATATAAGGCCTCAAAAGGCGCAGCTTTTATGCTGGTGTGGTAGCTATTGTTGTAGGAGAATTCAATTAGTGGTAGGTTCTTATCCCAACTACCACCTAAATCGATCGCACACGCACGTAGCATGTCTTCTAAAGTTTGAATAGTACGCTCACTTTGACCGTCAGTCTGTGGATGATAAGCCGTACTAAAATTCAAACGAGTGCCCAATGATTGCTGGAAACTTTTCCAAAAATGTGACGTGTATCTAGTATCTCTATCCGAGATAATAGACACAGGTATTCCATGCAAAGCTACAATCTTATCAACATATAATTGGGCTAGCATATCGGAGCTATAAGTCTCCTTGATGGGTAGAAAATGTGCTGACTTCGTCAGTCTATCTACTATGACCCAAATAGTGTCATTTCCCTTTCTTGTCTTTGGCAACTTGGTGATGAAATCCATCGTCACCATTTCCCATTTCCATGTGGGAATTTCAGGTTGTTGTAGCAAACCTGACGGTTTCTGGTGTTCTGCTTTGACTTGCGCACAAGTCAAACATTTAGACACATAAGCAGCTACGGACTTTTTCAAACCAATCCACCAGTAGTTTGCTTTTAAATCCTGGTACATCTTGTCTGCTCCAGGATGAACATAATATTTGGAACTGTGGGCCTCCTGGAGGATAACATCCCGAAGTCCCCCAAAAATTGGAACCCATATTCTTCCATTTAGTCTAAGCATTCCGTCCTTGTCATGAGATAACTGCTCCTCAGTTACTCCCAACTTTTCTTCAGGATAATTAGCTTCCAGCACAGCTTCCTTCTGTGCAGCTAATATCCTTTTGTTCAAATCATTCTTGATTTCAATGCGCTTAGCGTTGATTCTTATAGGTTTAACTCTTTCCTTCCTACTCAAAGTGTCAGCAACTACATTCGCCTTGCCTGGATGGTACTTTATTTCACAATCATAATCATTCAGAGTTTCCATCCATCGCCTTTGTCGCATGTTTAAGTCCTTCTGATTAAACAAATGTTGAAGGCTCTTGTGATCTGAATAGATCACACACTTGGTACCATATAAGTAATGTCTCCAAAGTTTTAATGCAAATACAACGGCACCCAATTCTAAATCGTGGGTGGTGTAGTTCTTTTCGTGTATCTTCAGCTGTCTTGAGGCGTAGGCAATAACTTTGCCTTTCTGCATGAGTACACAGCCCATACCGGTGTGTGATGCATCACAATACACCACAAATTCTTCTATACCATCTGGCAATGTTAATACTGGTGCATTGCTCAACTTGTTCTTCAGAATATCGAAGGATTCCTGCTGCTTAGGGCCCCACTCAAACTTAACCTTCTTGCGTGTCAATGAAGTAAGGGGCGCAGCAATCCTTGAAAAGTTTTCAATGAATCGCCTATAGTATCCAGCTAAACCCAGAAAACTGCGAATTTCCGTAGGCGTCTTTGGCTCTTGCCAATTCATAACAGCTTCAACCTTAGCGGGATCCACTTGGATACCACGCTCGCTAACAATGTGTCCAAGAAACTGGACTTCTCGAAGCCAGAATTCACATTTCGAGAACTTGGCATAGAGCTTCTCTTGATGAAGCAGTTTGAGAATACAACGAAGGTGTTTCTCGTGATCAGCTTTGTTCTTTGAGTAAATAAGGATGTCGTCAATAAAGACAATGACGAATTTATCCAGATAAGGCTTGCAGACTCGATTCATGAGGTCCATGAATGCGGCTGGTGCGTTAGTGAGCCCGAAAGGCATCACCAAGAACTCGTAATGTCCATAACGAGTCCTAAACGCTGTCTTGTGTACATCTTCATCCTTGACTTTCAACTGATGATAGCCCGACCTCAAGTCGATCTTAGAAAAATAGCTTGCTCCTTGTAATTGATCGAACAGATCGTCGATCCTGGGCAGAGGATACCTATTCTTGATGGTGACCTTATTAAGCTCACGGTAGTCGATGCACAAACGCATCGATCCATCCTTCTTCTTGACAAATAAGATTGGCGCTCCACAAGGAGACGAACTAGGTCTAATAAAACCTTTTGCTAACAGATCATCCAACTGCGTCCTTAATTCCTTCATCTCCGTCGGTGCTAATCTATAAGGTGCTCTCGCTATTGGTGCAGCACCAGGGATGATGTCAATTCGGAATTCCACTTGCCTATCTGGTGGTAAACCTGGTAGTTCTTCGGGAAAAACTTCAGGATATTCCGAAATGATAGGGATATCTTCAATCTTAGGCTTTGGCTCATCAATCGTAACTTGCGCCATATAAATGACACAACCCTTCTGCATACATCTGGATGCCTTGAGCATGGACACTTGCTCTGGCAATCCATGCTGAGTATCTCCTTGAATGGTAAGTGACTCTCCAGCCGGAGTTTTAACTATCACTTGCTTTTGTTTGCACACAATCTGGGCTTGGTTATGCGATAACCAATCCATGCCTATAACTACATCAAAGCCGGCGAGCTTAAAGGGAAGTAGGGACAAAGGAAAAGAATGATTCCTAATGGATATAACACATCCATCTAAAACAGTTGAGGCTGTTTCTATGGTTCCATCAGCTAACTCCACCTCATACTTCACACTTAAGGCTTTTACAGGCAATTTTAACGACTCACAAAACTTATTATCTACAAAGGACTTATCCGCTCCAGAATCAAATAAGACTCTAGCAAAAACATTATTTACAAGAAAAGTACCTGTAATAACGTTGTCATCTTGAACGGCTTCCTTAGCGTCCATCCTGAAGACCCTTGCATTGGTCTTCTTTCCCTCATCGGCTTTCTTAGCGTACTTTGGGCAATTAGACTTAATGTGCCCTTTCTCGTTGCAACCGTAACAGGTTGCATCCTTCAGACCCTTACATTTCAAAGTCGTGTGATCAGTAGATTTGCAGATTCCACATGGCCTCGTGTGGGACTGCGATTTCGTTTCAAAACGACATTTCCCAAAGTGGTTTTTCTTGCAGGTTTTGCATTTGGGTTTATCCCCCGACTGTTGCCCATCTTTCCTAAATCCTGACCCTTTTCTATGGTCGTTATTCCCTCGGTGTCTCTTCTCCGATTTTCGTGAGGTATCGTCCTCACGCTTTCTCTTATTCTCTTCCGAGTTCCTATGTGCTCTCAACCTGACCACGTCCTGAGTGAGAGAGAGAGATAGATCAGCTACTGATCTAAAAGTTGTAGGCTTCGATGCCTTAACGCTAGCTTTAATCTCAGGGGCCAAACCCCCAATGAAACGGGCAATCCTTTTCGGCTCAGGGGTTACCAAGTAGGGAACCAATCGAGATAGAGTATTGAAGGTGGTGAGGTAAGCCTGACAATCTAGATTCTTCATTACCAACGATACAAAGTCTGACTCGATCCTTTCCACTTCATGTTGTGGACAAAAATTTTCTTTAATAAGGGCCACGAACTGATCCCATGACATACTGTAAAGTGTGGCCTTTCCGGTAGCTTGCAAAAGAGATTTCCACCATGCTAGTGCGTCCCCTTTAAACGATTGGGACACATACTTCACTACATCCCGTTCAGCACACCCGCTGATATCTACGACTGTATCTATTTCGTCTATCCAGGTCATGCAGTCGACCGCTCCTTTTTCCCCAGTAAAGTCTCTGGGTTTGCATGAGACGAAGTATTTATAAGTGCAAGACTTACTGTGCGATGCATGTTTCTGCTTGATCTTCTTTATCGGGACACTGTTTTGGTTAGAGGAGTGATGATCCTCATCATCCTTCTTTGGCTTATCATTCTTAGGTATCTCCTTCTGAGAGGGCGGTTTGTTATGACCCTCTGAATGTGTTCTTGGTTTTGAACGTGATGCGGTTCGGGTCCTACTTCGGGTCCCGCTTGCTTCACTAAATTGTCTATTCAGTGCTTCTACCACGGCATCATTCACTAGTGCTTTCAATTCCGCACCAGTTATTAACATTTGAGCATTTTCAGGGTTCTGTGCCGGGCGACTGTTTAGTTCTTCGGATTTGGCCATGTAGTCTTAAATTGCTACATAAAATAAGGACAAGGTCTATTTAGAAGTCTAAACAGTATTATCGTTCTCGACGATTTATTAACCATGGTAAACAAAAGCCATATTAGTTAATTTTAATAATTTCATTCAGGATTTTCACTAATAATCTTTTTAGAATGAATTTTAATTTTGGCATAATAAGCCTAGTCACGTAGACAAATTTTCTAAATTACAAATTTAGATTTTGTAGGGTTAAGGCTTGATTAAATAAGACAAGTCAATCCTTTTTCTTGGCAGGGAGTTTATAAACTACAGCTGCCTTTTTGTTTTTATATGACATTAATTATAACCCGTAGGTATTATGTCACAACCAATTATATATAGAAATATTAAAATTTGGATATTTTATAAGAAGGGTGGCGTGTGTGATTTTACGGATCACATTAGCCAAGAATGTTAACATGTTTACAGATGTTAACAGAGATTTGAATCTTTTTAAACAGGTTCTACCATCTTGGCTAGGTTTATGACAACATAACAGCTAGGTTTTACCTTTTAAGATCCTTATTAAAATGGTGAATTACAATAAAAATGCTATTTTCCATTTATTCATTTATTATATTTATGCATATAATTTAAAAATGAAAAGCTGAAATTACCATTCTAATTTAAAATTAACGAGTACATGCTTGCCCTAAACGGGACTTTTCATAAATAACATGCCCACGCAGGGGCCAAACAAATAAACAAACCCTCGCAGGGGTTAAAAAGATATGCCCACGCAGGGGCTAAACAGAAAGAAACATTACCCACGCAGGGGTAGAGTATATAAATATATGTCCACGCAGGGACATGATTAGATAACAAGCAAACAAAGGATTCAGTGATCCTTCTTGCGTTTACCCTTGAGCAAGCTCACTACCTTGCTAAACATCCCCTTCCTACGCCTCCGTTCATGATCCAACCCCTGCCGCATCTCGTCTCGCACCCCATGTATCTCGTGAATGATTTCTTGCATTTGGGGCGGTGACATTGTCGGCGCCTGAGGTGGTTGCTGATAGTATGACGGCTGAGGAGGCTGATAAAGCGGAGGTTGGGGCGGTTGCGGCTGCTGATACTGTGGAGGTTGAAGAGGCTGCGACTGTTGATACCCATATGGTGGGTACCCATAAGTCGAGGGTCCTGTAGCCCAGGCGAAGGAGAACTACCTGGATATGTATTTCTGTTCAGGCTTTCCAAGTTTCTAATTTACCCATGCAACAATCATTCCCTACGTGTTTGTTGCATATTGCTAATTGTGCGATTATTTAAAATGTGCACCTGGTAATGTTTGCCCCTACGGGCGTTCCTTGCTATTAACCTTGTTCGCGACCGTTACGCGATTTTGGTCCTTGATGAGTATGCTCTTCCTGTCATACCTCGTACCGTTCCATCATCATATCCATAATTCGTTCAACTCCCGTCATCTTCAGACGCGAGTGTCCTTCAATTAAAACATTCACAAGAGTTAGTAATGTCAGCTTCAATAATCGCCCGTATTATAATACAAGGCTTTTTCTACTATACGCGTCAACGCGCGTATTTTCGTCAACCATATCAATCATTTAAATTGGGGTAACATATACCACACGATAGCTCTATGTGTTGTTTACAACACTCTAGCATACTAACTATTAACGTACTTGTACTTACCGGATTTGCGATCAAGCCTCGAACCGAACACTATTCTTTGTCAAGAGCATAAGGTTTAAGTCCAAGCATGGTGCCTCCCCACCATACTCGAATCTCTTAAACCAAGGCTCTGATACCAACTTGTAACACCCTAGTTACTAATTAATGATTTTGTATGTAATTACCAACGATTAGATGTGTAGTTAAGACTACACATGCTATAAAAATACGGGTTTGTTGAAACTTTTACAAATCATGAGTTATTCTACATCACGTGGTTGAATTCGTTGTTTAAAAATTACAACGTTGCAAAGTGCGGAAGCGTGTGTCTTTATCGTGTTTGGTTCTTCGTTGAGCTTGATCGTCTTCCGGCATCCAAGGTGTACCTACATTTCATAAACATGAAATGCTTTAGTCATACAGGGCTTAAAACGTATTTAAACGAGTCCGAGAAACAATTTATAACAAAAACAAAGTTTTCAATCTGGCCACCACCGTAAATTACGGTGGAACCGTAATTTACGGTGGCCTCTGGTTATTTAAGTTTCCACCGTAAAACAGTAGAAACCTACCGTAAATATATTAGCTCCACCGTAAATTACGGTGGCACCGTAATTTACGGTGGACCCTGCATTCCAGCTTTTTTTTTTGCCGTAACTTGACACGAAATCTTTCGTATCTTTCAAACCGCTTATCCGTTTGACCTACCGTTTCTTCCTACGTGTTTGTAATTTGATTCTCCATCATTTGGAGTTAAAATCCGACATTCGGCTTAACAAAATTTAAGACTTCTAAGTCTTCGGCTTATTACCCATTATACCAAATTTTGTCCCGGTTATGCATTTTATCAAACAAACGTATTTATTTGATTCCTATATTTGATACACTTCATCAAATAATTTTGATATACCATATTAGGTTCTAATCATAGGTTTATCACACAAATTAAACCTGTTTTCACTAGTATGCTTATTTTGACCCGTTAAGGATATTTTAAGCACTTTTAAGCTCAATTTCGCTTTCATTCTAATCTAGCGTTGTAACCTAATTTCTTATCTAGTACTCTTCCATCACTACTAAATGTGTGTTGGATTTAAAGTAGATATCTATGTGTTCCGGATTTATTCCTCTTGAAATATCATTTTACGGCAAAGACTCATATGGAGTCTTTTGGCCCAAGAATTACATCTTTCACTACCCATACTCGTTCTTAAACTTTTGTTTAATCATAAGACTCCTTTCCAAACAACCTCTAAGAGTTGTTTGTTCAATTTAGCCTACAAGGGCGTTTTGGTCGATTTTGGTCCTTCTTTTACAATGAAGGGCTATCACCAATTATTCGACCAAATTAGCACTTTTACATACATCATAAATATGCGTACCTGGCTCGGATCAACAATTAGACCCAATTTTAATACCTTGTTTCATATTCGCTAATTAAGAACGATGCGAATATCCATTGGATATCTATTCCTGTAAGCATATGACTCGACAAAAGAATCATTAGTCTATATAGTCAAAAGGTGTTGTCTACACCTTTTGACCCGTTTGGCCGAATTTACCATTTATCTTTGCGAGATGATATTTATTATCATCTCCTCTACATGACTCTTCCCGTTTAACACCGTACGGTCATTTTAATTATAAACCGTGTATTGCTTTCGACATAATATGAACAAATTATCGATTTACTTCTTTTTTAACCATTATTATGGTTTCTATCATCTTTGATTTTCTTGTTCCGTTCGACTACACGACGGAACATCATATTTCAATTGTTTAGATATCTCGTTCATAATTTATATGTTAAGAAAACATTCCACAATTTAAGACTAGTGTAAGCTATACTTACCTTGCATCCGAATTACGCTTTTCCTTCATACTTGCTTCATTTGACCCGCTTCCTTTCCAAGCCTCCACCTAGCTTGTCAAGCGTCAAACTATCATCATAATTCGTAAGACGGTTATATTAGTCATTATTAATTATGACTATTCCATCTTACATATTTTCTATCACAATTACCATTCGATCTTATTAATGGTCGGTTTGACTATTTAAAAGTCAAATCACCAATTAACACATATGATTGCACTATCAAGTTCACAAGACTCAATTAGGCACATTATCAACACTTAGTTCTCATTTAGGCATTTTAACAAACACCTAATGTGCATAATTTTACATATTTACTAACTAGTTCCTAACTAGATATTTTTACCAAGAATAACATCAAAATCACCACTTAGTGAACATCATCTTTTGAGGCGACAAATTAACTAACATGTCATCAAATTCCTACCTCAAGTAATGATAAATCAACATGTAAAATTTCAGTCATTATAAGCATATACCCACTTTGATCATCAAAATCATGGTTTAACTCTTATGTCTAGACCCACTTCTAGTTACTTATGAACTCTTAACAAAATCTCTAATTTGCTCAAGTAGTTCATTCTTATGAGTTAGTATGATGTTTATAAACACCATTAGAACATCAATTCAACCAAAACCCACTTAGCTCATAATAGGGTAATTATCAAATCCCTTGTTTGACAACAATTCGTCAAGATTTCTACTAGGGTTTGCTTCTAAACCAAGATAAAATCAAAATAACACTCATAGATTTAACATTCATTCCAGAATTTCGATTATGATTGTTCATCATAATCTCAAAGTATCACCAAATCTGAAAATTTGACATACCTTGTGATCCCCACGACTAGGTGATCATTTATATGCGTTCATGCATCGATTTGGGTTTTGATTTGAGCTTCAATTTGTTGATTTTATGTGTTTTAGGGTTAAAGCTTGGGACCTCCTCCTTGTCTGGTTGAAATCGCAGAACACACACCACGTATGTGTGTGTTTTGTGTTTACTACTTTATTTAATTGAAACTTTAATTCAATTGTCCATGTTTAGTCCCTTCACTTTACACAAATTATTTAAAGGGTATCTTAGCCACATTAGTTCTATTCTGTCAAGACATTAACTAACTAGGTTAATACTCCTAGTTACTTGGTGGGTTCCGGGAGTTATAATCCGTAGTATTTTAAGTCCCGCTAACTCGGGCTCTTATAAACTCAATTCATTAAAACTTTGTTTCGCTTGTATTTAATATTAGGATTTCTTATTAAATCCCGAATATTTACCGGGCTATTTTTACTACTAGCGGCACTTTACCCGTCTTTTAGTATTAACATGGGTTAATTACCAAACCCGTTTTCGGGGTGTTACAAGTCTACCCCCCTTAAAGAGGTTTCGTCCTCGAAACCTTGCTTATCTAGTTCATTGAGTTTCTAAACCCAATGAGTTTGACTTGAATAATCTCTTAAGCATTACTCCTACTTTAACCAATTGTTAGCATTACCAGAAAATTATGGTAATGTCTTTTTGGTTACAGAACCTCTACGTATCTCATATGACATAATGTAACTTCGAAATAACGTAGTCTCGTTATTTCCACTAGTTTAGTTACTTTTATCACTTGCTTGGTTATAATGTGATTTTACTTCACATTACATTTACTAACCGTGATCGTGTCACATCATGTTTAATTTGTATCAACCTTTCATTTTTGAGAATATCACTTTTCGAATATATCATCTTGCGCCTATCAGTGTCAAGACTTGTATCTTTCATGCTTACTATTTAAATTCCTATCAGAATTTATGTTTGTAAAAACTAAACTAAACTAAATTATCCCTAGTTACTAAACTAAACATAATTTAATAAATCTATGACTAAGTTTAGTTTAGTTTATAATAAATTATGTTTAGTTTATAATTTATAACGAATTATAACCAACTATTAGTTTAGTTTTAATTAAATTATGTTTTTAACTTGTAACACCCTACTTTCTATTTAACGGTTTTACATGTAAATACCAACGATTAGATGTGTAGTTGAGACTACACATACTATAAATATACGGGTTTATTAAAACCTTTACGAATCATAAGTTATTCTACATATCGTGATCGAGTTCGTTGTTTAACATTTACAACGTGGCAAAGTGCGGAAGCGTGAATATATATATTGTGTTCGGTTCTTCGCTGAGCTTGATCGTCTTCCGGCATCCTAAATGTACCTACATTTCATAAAAACATTAAATGCTTTAGTCATACGGGGTTTAAATCATGTCCGAACGATGTCCGGGGAAACAATTGATTTTTCAAATGAAAAACAAAATATATAAAAAAATCTCCACCGTAAATTACGGTGGGACCGTAATTTACGGTGGCCCCTGGGTTCATGCTTTTCTGCCGTAAATCAGTGGGCCACCACCGTAAATAATTCATCTCCACCGTAAATTACGGTGGGACCGTAAATTACGGTGGACCCTGGGTTCAGCCTTTCCATTTTGCCGTAATTTGACACGAAATCTTTCGTATCTTTCAAACCGCTTATCCGTTTGACCTACCGTTTCTTCCTACATGTTTGTAATTTGATTCTCCATCATATGGAGTTAAAATTCGACACCCGGCTTGATAAAATTCAAGACTTCTAAGTCTTCGGCTTATTACCCTTTATACCAAACTTTGACCCGGTTATGCATTTTATCAAACAAACGTATTTATTTGATTCCTATATTTCATACACTTCATCAAATAATTGTGATATACCATATTAGGTTCTAATCATAGGTTTATTACACAAATTAAACCCGTTTTCACTAGTATGCTTATTTTGACCCGTTAAGGATATTTTAAGCACTTTTAAGCTCAATTTCGCTTTCATTCTGATCTAGCGTTGTAACCTATATCTCTTATCTAGTACTCTTCCATCACAACCTAAATGTGTGTTGGATTTAAAGTAGATATCTATGTGTTCCAAATTTATACTTCTTGAAATATCATTTTACGGCAAAGACTCATATGGAGTCTTTTGGCCCAAGAATTACATCTTTCACTACCCGTACTCGTTCTAAACTTTTGTTTAATCATAAGACTCCTTTCCAAACAACCTCTAAGAGTTGTTTGTTCAATTTAGCCTACAAGGGCGTTTTGGTCGATTTTGGTCCTTCTTTTACAATGAAGGGCTATCACCAATTATTCGACCAAATTAGCACTTTTACATATGTCATAAATAAGCGTACCTGGCTCGGATCAACAAATAGACCCGATTTTAATACCTTGCTTTATATTCGCTAATTAAGAACGATGCGAATATCCATTGGATATCTATTCCTGTAAGCATATGACTCGACAAAAGAATCATTAGTCTATATAGTCAAAAGGTGTTGTCTACACCTTTTGACCCGTTTGGCCGAAATGACCATTTAACTTTGCGAAATGATATTTATTATCATCTCCTCTACATGACTCTTCCCGTTTAACACCGTACGGAAATTTTAAATATAAACCGTGTATTTCTTTCGACATAATATGACCAATTTATCGATTTACTTCTTTTTAACCATTATTATGGTTTCTATCATCTTTGATTTTCTTGTTCCGTTCGACTACACGACGGAACATCATATTTCAATTGTTTAGATATCTCATTCATAATTTATACGATAAGAAAACATTCCACAATTTAAGACTAGTGTAAGCTATACTTACCTTGCATCCGAATTATGCTTTTCCGCCATTCTTGCTTCGTTTGACCCGCTTCCTTTCCAAGCCTCCACCTAGCTTGTCAAGCGTCAAACTATCATCATAATTCGTAAGACGGTTATATTAGTCATTATTAATTATGACTATTCCATCTTACATATTTTCTATCACAAATACCATTCGATCTTATTAATGGTCGGTTTGACTATTTAAAAGTCAAATCACCAATTAACACATATGATTGCACTATCAAGTTCACAAGACTCAATTAGGCACATTATCAACACTTAGTTCTCATTTAGGCATTGTAACAAACACCTAATGGGCATGATTCTACACATTTGCTAACTAGTTCATAATTAGTCATTTTTACCAAGATTAACATCAAGATTCAACCATTATCATGTATGATCAAATACTCAAACTTGCAATTTGTTCAAGTATCTTGCATCTACTATCACTTATGATGATTTCTAACACAACTATATTATCATCTTTTCTACATAATCAAAACCCACTTGACACATGAGTGTATGATTATGAATTCACAGCAATGAACATCAATTCAACAATTACATGGCTAGGGTTTACTACTAGACATAGTTTCATCCTAATTTCATCCAAACAACATACATGCAAGCTTAGATTCGAATTCTCTAGGTTTGCTCAGAATTTCAACTAGAGATTTACCAAGAAATTTACATACCTCGTGACTCCTTTTTCAATGGAGATCACTAATTCATACTCGGATTTTGATTTGGACTTGATTTGCTCCTTCAATTTGATGAATTTCTGTGTTTTAGGGTTTGAGCTTGAGAGCTCTTCCTGGCTCCTGTGTTTGTACGACCAGAACACACACACAAGGTGTGTGTTTTGGTGTTTTTAACTTTAATTAATAAAAACCATTTTCTCACTTTAACCATTTTAATCCCTCAACTTTACCCAAGTTTATAAAGGTTACTACATCAAGTTCCTCACTATTTTAAAACACTAGACTAACTAGGTTGATATTCCTAGTTATTTAGTGGGTCCCGGGAGTTATAACCCGTTTTATTTTAAGTCCCGTTAACTCGGGCTCTTATAGATTCAATTTCCTTAAAACTTTGATTTGTTTGTATTTATTATTAGGATTTCTTATTTAAATCCAAATATTCACCTGGTCACTTTTACTACTAACGATACTTTACCAGTCTTTTAGTATTAATGGAGTTTGATTACCAAACCCATTTTCGGGGTGTTACAAGTATTTTATTTTATTTAAATTAATGTTGTAATATATGTTTAACCTTATTTTCCCAAAGTCAAAACTAATGTTCTAATGGTTTTGACCCTAGGTGCTTAGATGGATCGTACGGATGGTGATCAAGCAATGACGAAGAACCGAACACAACTTTTGAAGCTTCCGCTATGTGTCTTAATCTTACTTAAACTTTGTTCATGGGTTGTAAATCAATTCTCAAACAAATTTTGAATGTTCTAACTTAGTCATGTGTTGACTATGTTTCATGATACTTCTAAAACTTATGTAAATCTGTATAAACCTAGTAATTAATTCTAGTATAAATTTAAGGGTGTTACAAGTTGGTAATCAGAGCTCAAGGTTGTCAATAAGTGTTCGGTTCAAGCTTGATCGATCGTCCGGTAAGAATTAACTTGTTTTGTTAATAAATTATGTACTATGTATAGCATGAGAAATGAACAAATATGCATGAAAAGAGTGTGTAAGCTCACTCAAAAACAAGAAATGCATGAAACAAGAATGATTAAATCAAGTTACGAACTTGATTGAATTGAAACAAGAATGATTAAATCAAGTTACGAACTTGATTGAATTGAAACAAGAATGATTAAATCGAGTTATGAACTTGATTAAATCAAAACAAGTAAAGCATGTGTTATAAATGGAATGTTTAACAACTTATGTAAACATTTCAGAAATAGAGATGGCTGATAAAGGTAACGATGATGCGGTGCCAAGAGTCACCGAACAAGTGAGGGAAGTGATTGCCGAAGAGGTTGGAAAGGCGATCGAAAACAGTTTGTCGGGCTTTATTGATAAAATTCAAAACACAGTTTTATCAATAGTAGAAGATAGAATCAAGAAACTGGAAGATGATTCAAATGTAGCTAAGGAAAAGCATGGTGGACGAAAGCCTTGTTCATACAAGGAGTTCATGGCCTGTAAACCACCAATATATAATGGGGAGGTTGATCCAATCGTGTGCCAACGATGGCTAAGTGATATCGAAGGAGTATTCGAGAGAACTCATTGTGATGAAAATGACTACGTAGCTTATGGTACGGGTCAATTAAGAGGTCAAGCGAAAGACTGGTGGGATAACAAAAAGAAGGAGATTGGAAGTGAAGTAGCTAAGGCCATGACATGGGAGGAGTTTAAGACGCCATTTCTTAAACACCATAGTCCCAAGGCGGTCATAAATAAAATCAAGGAAGAGTTCATGCAACTCAGACACAAAGGTGAATCCATAGACAAGATCACGGGGATGTTTATGGACAAGATGAAGTTCTGTGATGATTTGATAACGAATGAAGAGCAAAAGGTCTATTATTATCATAACATGCTAAGCGCGGAATATAGAGAGTTCATAACCCCTTCAAAGTACGAGACCCTTACCGAGATTGTCAATGCTGCTCGGGAAAGGGAGATTGAATTGAAGAAGAGTATAGAACGGGGTGAACGAAGGGCACAAGATGTGAATCCAAGCCCTGCCAAGAAAGCAAGAACGAATGAATCAGCAAAGAAATCAGATGCTAAAGGTAGTATATCAGGTTGCAAAATTTGTGGGAAGAATCATAAAGGCGAATGTCGTTACAAGGATAAGCCTTGTCCCATATGCAAGAAAACGGGACATATGGCTATGTCGTGCCCGGAGAAGGTGACGGTTTGTTACAATTGTTATCGAACGGGTCACAAAAAGTCGGAATACCCGGAACTGGTTGGAAAGAAAGATGGGCAGGAACCGAAAGGTGAAGCCCCAAAAGCAAAGGCAAGATCTTTTCAATTAACCACCGCAGAAGCGAAGATTGAACCTGACGTGGTCTCAGGTATATTTGCTGTAAATTCAATTCCCGCACACGTGTTATTTGATACGGGTGCGAATAAATCCTTTGTTTCATATGGGTTTATTCGACATCCTTCATTTGTTCTAACCAAATTACCTGTGCCTTTAGAAGTAGAGATAGGTAATAACAAAAGCTTTATTGTTTGTGATGTATGTGAAAATTGTAAATTGAGCATCGATGATGAAGAATATTTGATAAATCTAATCCCGATGTCGATGGGAGAATTCCAAGTAGTCGTGGGGATGGATTGGCTATCTCAATACCATGCAAAGGTCGTGTGTTTTCGCAAAGAGATAAAACTAAAATCTCCGAGCGGAAAACACGTCACCATTTATGGCGAAAAAGGAGGCAACCCCATAGTATGTTCGATGTTGAAAGCTCACAAGCTCATGAAGCGAGGATGCAGGGCATTTATGATATACGCTAATGAGCCAGAAAAAGAATCACGAAGGATTGGAGATGTACCGGTAGTACGAGATTATAAAGATGTTTTTCCGGAAGATTTACCGGGGATACCGCCTGAACGGGAAGTAGAGTTCGGGATCGAATTGATTCCGGGCGCGAAACCCGTAGCAAAAGCCCCGTACCGACTTGCACCGTCGGAACTACAAGAGTTGATGTCTCAAATCCAAGACCTGCTTGACAAGGGATTCATAAGGCCGAGTGTGTCTCCTTGGGGCGCACCGGTATTGTTCGTGAGAAAGAAAGACGGGAACATGCGTATGAGTATTGATTACCGGGAGTTAAACAAACTCACGGTAAAGAACCGATACCCGCTCCCGAGGATAGATGATTTATTCGACCAACTACAAGGTGCGAATTGGTTTTCCAAAATTAACCTTAGATCGGGGTATCATCAACTAAAGGTCAAAGAAGAAGATGTACCGAAGACGGCTTTCCGCACGAGATACGGACATTACGAATTCCTCGTAATGTCATTTGGGCTAACAAATGCACCCGCTGCTTTCATGGACCTCATGAACCGGGTTTGCAAGCCAATGTTGGATAAGTCGGTCATCGTGTTTATCGATGATATTTTGGTGTACTCGAGAAGTGAAGCTGAACACGCACACCACTTACAAGAAGTGTTAGAGACACTTAGGCGAGAGAAGTTATATGCAAAATTCTCTAAATGTGCCTTTTGGTTACGAGAGGTTCAATTTTTAGGCCATGTCATCAATGTCGACGGAGTATTGGTGGATCCGTCAAAGATAGAGGCTGTGTCAAAATGGAAACCCCCGAAGAACCCTTCAGAAATTAGAAGCTTTTTGGGGCTTGCAGGGTACTATAGGAGATTCATTCAAGATTTCGACAAGATTGCGTCGCCGCTAACGAAACTAACCCAAAAGAAAGCAAGGTTTATTTGGGGAATCGATCAAGAAAAAGCGTTTCAAACGCTAAAAGAAAAGCTAACTCAAGCTCCGGTACTGACATTGCCGGACGGAGTCGAAGACATGGTGGTCTATTCGGATGCTTCATTATCGGGGCTCGGTTGCGTGTTGATGCAACGGGGCAAGGTAATAGCCTATGCCTCGAGACAATTGAAGATACACGAGAAGAAATACCCCACGCACGATCTCGAATTGGCAGCAGTAGTGTGTGCGTTAAAAATATGGAGGCATTACTTGTATGGGGTAAAGTGCACCATATTCACCGATCACAAGAGCTTGAAATACTTCTTTGATCAGAAGGAGTTAAATATGCGACAAAGGCGATGGCTGGAAACGGTGAAGGACTACGAATGTGAGATACATTATCACCCCAGAAAAGCAAACGTGGTAGCGGACGCTCTAAGCAGAAAAGCGGACTATGTCCCAATACGAGTGAGGTCGATGCAACTCGTGGTGACCCCGGGTATACTTGAACGTATTCGAGAGGCTCAGTTAGAAGCAGTAAAAGAAGAGAATTGGAAGAAAGAAAGAATAATTGGTCAATTGAAAGATTTGACGGATGGGAATCATGGGTTGAAGACTCGATCCGGAAGGATATGGGTCCCACATACTTGTGGAGTAAAGGCGCTTCTACTTAACGAAGCTCATAAATCCCGTTATTCGATTCATCCGGGTGCAACCAAGATGTACAATGATTTGAAACAAAATTATTGGTGGCCCGGAATGAAGAGAGACGTGGCGAAATACGTGGAAAATGCTTGACATGTTTACAAGTCAAGGCGGAGCACCAGAAACCATACGGCAAACTCCAACCATTAGAAATTCCGGTTTGGAAATGGGAACATATTACAATGGACCTGTTAACCAAGTTGCCTAAGACGAATCGTGGTTTTGATGCCATATGGGTAGTGGTGGATAGATTGACGAAAAGTGCTCACTTCATTCCGATTCGTGAGACTTATACGTCCGAAAAGATGTCAGAAGTCTATACCAATGAAATCATAGCACGTCATGGAGTGCCGGTGTCCATCGTGTCCGATAGGGATACCCGGTTTACCTCGAAATTCTGGCGTGATTTCCAAGAACAAATGGGGACCAAATTGTTCATTAGCACTGCGTACCATCCTCAAACGGATGGACAAAGTGAAAGAACGATACAAATATTGGGAGACATGCTTCGGGCGTGTATAATCGACTTTGGAGGCAGTTGGGATGTTCACCTACCGTTAGCCGAGTTTTCATATAACAACAGTTACCAATCTAGTATTAAAATGGCACCATACGAAATGCTTTACGGTAGGAAGTGTCGAACCCCGGTTTGTTGGGGTGAAGTGGGTCCACGTGAACTTGCCCACCAAGATATAGTACGAGCCACGAACGAAAAGATCGATAAAGTTTGGGCACACTTGAAAGCGGCTCAAGACAGGCAAAAGGCGTATGTTGATAAAAGGAAAAGGCTGATTGAATTTCAAGTCGGTGACATGGTCATGCTAAAGGTGTCCCCATGGAAAGGCGTTATTAGATTCAGAAAAAGGGGGAAGTTAAGCCCAAGGTTTATCGGGCCATTTAAAATTATCGGGAGTGTTGGCAAGGTAGCTTACCGTCTTGAACTACCGGAGGAGCTAATTGGGATCCATGGCACGTTTCACGTATCGCAATTAAGAAAGTGCCTAGCAGACGAAACGACCTATATCCATTACGATGATATTGAAGTGGATAATAGTCTAAATTATGCAGTAAGACCGGTTGAAATTTTAGACAGAAAGGTCAAGCGTTTACGAAATAAACAAATTGATCAAGTCAAAGTCAAATGGGAGCATAGAAAAGGCTCTGACACTACATGGGAGTCCGAAGAGGAGATGAAACGTCTTCACCCTACTTTATTTGTTACGTATTACGGTTTCGAGGACGAAACCCTTTTAAGGGGGGTGGACTTGTAACACCCCGAAAATATAAAACCTTAAATAGGAATTTCTAAGGTTTAAATAAACAAGAATTTACTAACTAGGAATTTTAACCTAATTAGTTATGAGTCTAGAAATAACTTAAAGTAGGGTTAAAGGTAACAAAAATAAATATTTATCAAAGTGGAGGGGTGTAAGTTGTTAAAAACTGAAACTTTAGTTAATGAAAATAAATAAAACAAACCAAACATCCCACAAAGGGGAGGTCTGGTCGTTCAAGCAAGACAGGGGGCGATCCCCACTTCTCCAAAACCTAAAACTTCCTTAAATCCACAAATTGAAGGAGCAAATCTGGTCCAAACGAAAATCCGAGCTTAGAATCGTGATCCTCATCGTAAGAGGATTACAAGGTATGTAAAATTTAGTAAAAACTCTTAACTTGAAATTCTCATGAAAATTTCATAAATCTGAATTAGGGTTGCATGTTTATGTTGTGATGATTGAAGAACAACTATAGTGTCTAGGAACAAACCCTAGACTAATAGAAGTTGAAATCATAGGAAATTTTGGTGAATCTATGAACACCATCATATGTGATTAATGGGTTATGAGTAAATTGATGAATACTAGAATATGGGATGTTAAATTTCTGTAATTTGACGTATTGAAAGTGATTTCAGGAATTTAGAAGCTAACAAACATGTATAATGTTGATTGAAGTGAAATTAGGATTAAATGTTAAACTAGAAACTCGTCATATAATCTTGTGATAAATCTGCCTTTAAGGTGTTTGTGAAAATGCCTCAAAGAAAGCTTAGAAATAGAAATTTAAGGCTTTAACGCATAAAAATGATGTTTCGGTATATTATGCGAAGGGAGGTCTAAAGAGAGTTCTAAACATGTCTTGAATTGAACTCTATAGGACAAGATACCGGAACGTCGAGTGGACAAGTCGGTGGTGATTCGCGGTTGAAGGGCGTACGCTAAGGTATGTAACTTGACCCGTTACATTTAGTAGATTGGATGTTTATATGATGTGTACTTGAATTTAGAATAAAGGATGCTATGAAATAAAGCGTTGATGTCGTTATATTGTATAGTTGGTCAAAAGTTGGTTATAATTCGTTGGTAGACGTCATAAGGAAGATATTTCCGTAGACGAGCTAAACGGGTCGAATAATCAAAATAAAGCATGGTTAATACTACGGAATATGTAGATTTTACTTTGATATTGGTTAATATGTAACACGTTAGAAATACTAGAATTTGATGTAGTAAATTCTTAGAAAACGAAATCTGAAAGTTGGGTTTGAGAGCATTGAACAAAACAAGCAAAAACAAGGATTTCCAGGAACTACCGTAAATTACGGTAGTACCGTAATTTACGGTAGAGGTCATGTCTGTTACGGTGATTCACTACTGGTTTACGGTGGAACCAGGGATTTCCAGATGTCACCGTAAATTACGGTAATACCGTAATTTACGGTGGAGACAGGAAATTTTATATTTTATTTTATTTAAATTAATGTTGTAATATATGTTTAACCTTATTTTCCCAAAGTCAAAACTAATGTTCTAATGGTTTTGACCCTAGGTGCTTAGATGGATCGTACGGATGGTGATCAAGCAATGACGAAGAACCGAACACAACTTTTGAAGCTTCCGCTATGTGTCTTAATCTTACTTAAACTTTGTTCATGGGTTGTAAATCAATTCTCAAACAAATTTTGAATGTTCTAACTTAGTCATGTGTTGACTATGTTTCATGATACTTCTAAAACTTATGTAAATCTAATATCTTTTGGTATAAATTTGTATAAACCTAGTAATTAATTCTAGTATAAATTTAAGGGTGTTACAATTCATTTCCCCTTCATCAACATGGGGTTTAGGTTCAGTCAAGAACCTTGCCAGATTCAGCGTGGTCAGATAAAAGAACATCTTTTCCTGCCACTGTTTGAAATTCACACCATTGAATTTCTCTGGTTTTTCAGCATGCGAAACTGCATTAGGCAGCGGTGCAACCAGACCGGTTGTGACAGCAACAGCGGAAGTCATGACAGCAGTGACGACTGTAGAAACAGCAGTGGTCACAGGGGTTTCCATTCTGAAAAGAACATAAGAACAATCAGTAAGCGAGTCTGTTTACGTTTGTTAGAAAAGTAACCGCTGATCAGAACCACTGTTTGTTTAAGTCTGATCAAACAGTGGCAAGTTTGTTAGAAAAAATAACCATTGATCAGAATCGCAGATTAATCAGTAGTAGAAAAATAAATTGCAGAAAAGTAAACGATTGAACCGGGATTGTGTTTAACACAATTCCCTTAAACAGATTTGTCGTCTGTTCCCAGGGTACGCCGGTTCGAAGCAGCACCGCGCACTGCCGGACATGAGCACTTGCCTGAAAAGAACAAGAAGCTGTGTTGTAGAAACTGAGATAGAGAGAAGAGAAGTTGTTTTTGTGTATCTCAACTGATCAGCCTAGTCTTTGATTTATAGTGCCAGAACCCATAACCGAAATCAGCAATTAAAAGACCATATAATGATCATTAGTGTATATCGGTTACGAAACTGACTGATAATTCATGACTACAGCTGTTAGGATTTGAAAATGAAATAATGATCTCATTCATTCATTTCAGTTTCAAAAAACTGAAAGTCAAGAGTGTGCAAAAAATGGCTCCACGCGGACCCGGGTTTTTGGAACTGCATTCGTGTCCTCAGGACGTGCGGGCATACGCGAGTTCAACTAATTCCGGTTCCATTTTTTTGCACACCCCCCTGCGCGTGCGCGGGTAGGACTTGTGGTAAAACATGTCATAAGACTTCAAAGGCTTGGTTAAGGATTCACCTTATAAATAGTCTATCATTTTGTTCCCACTCTGATGTGGGACAAAGTGGTTTTACCACTTGTGACTTTCCATTCACACTATAACTTCCAATAGTAGTCTCGGGATCCAAGATTGATCGTAAGAGTACTTGACAATCAAAGGCCATGTTTGCCTAAGTCTCTTACATCACTTGGTGAAGACAAGTGTCTAGTGTAATACTTTTTATTTTTAATCTTTTCGCACTTTTTATTTGGTTATGTATTAATGACTTTAATAACTAGTTTCTTATGTTGAAGGTGAGTCTTCCTTATCGTTTGTCTGTGGTCTCTTGGCATTATTTTACTGTCTATATAAAATAAAAGATTTTCACCATTCATATCTCCACGGTCTATATGGAGGTATGTTGGCTACCTGGTTTCGGGGGTTAAGGGAACGGTTTGGTAAGAGACTTACCTTGTTCAGTGTATATATCCTGCAAGGACCTGGGTCAACTTTAGTAGGATCTCCTTCAATACCCACTGGTATTGGATGGCGGGGGTCCGAACTCCTTGATCCCCTCATATGTAAACTACTATTAATACTTTAACCCGGCTACTTAGGATTGTATCCCTGCTGACTCAGATTACTTAGCCGAGGGTAACGTTACCTCCAGAAGAGGGGCCTACCACAAAATGCATTAATAACTTAATTAATTATCTTTCAATAATCCAACCCTTTAGGATTGTATCATTGCTGACTCAAACTACTGGGTTGAGGGTAACGCCACCTTCAGAAGAGGGGCCTACTACAATAACTAAGATAATCTCTTAAAAAGTGCGGAAATAATCAAAGGTTACACTAAACACGAGTCGGATCCAAGTGATTCATCTTGTCTATCTGTTTTTATTTTTATTTTATTTTTCAGCATTTTAGTTAGTTTTATTTTTCTAAGTTAAAAACCTTTTTCTAAAATTTTGATTTGATTAGACGTTGAGGACAAACCGGTATTAAAAGCTCTTGTGTCCTTGGACGACCTCGGTATCTTACCAACGCTATACTACGCTCACGATGGGTGCACTTGCCCATATGTGTGTTTAGTGTTAGTAAATATCGTGTTTTATAAATTTAAAACTTGGCTAAAAAGTGTTAAAGGGCTTAAAGTATACATTAACCACACTTCACACGCATCAAGTTTTTGGCGCCGTTGCCGGGGACATAAGGATTTTAAGAAAGTTAAGAATCAACGGCCTAATCGTTTTTTCTTATTTTCTATTTTTTTTGGATTTTTTTTTAGATTTTCAGCTTCTGCAGAACTCAGCACGGGGCGTGCCCGCTGAACACGCCCCCCGTGCCCAATCTTTGGTACTGGCAATCTTGTTTTAATTCAGACAGTAAGCTGAACACGGGGCCGTGCCCACTCAACACGCCCCGTGCCCAAGTTTCAGTTACTGAAAACTGAACCGTTGGTAATTTCTGACACAAATATGAGTGATACTGATATTTTTTACTTTCGGCACTCTTATGTTCGTGGTGTCAATTATGTGGTGGCCCTCATAAAGATTTAGAATGTTATTTTCTAAATTATAAGCCCCATTATATAGACCCATTGTTTTCCTGTAGCCTTAAGAGGGGCGAAAGTAAAAATAATCCCTATCTCTCCCTCGAGTGCTCTCAACCGGACCTTCTAGGAGAAATGCTTCTTGATGAACTATTTCGAATGGAAGATCTAATTCTTAATTGGGTGAAAGAACTTAAGATGGATATCAATGATTCATCTCAAGACGATACCCAAGAAGAATTGTTGTAGATCACATTCGAATAAAAACAATTTCGTCGTTCCTGAAATCACCTCTAACTCTAGCGAGGATTTGAGCGATAGTTGTCCCTGTGTCGATTGTGCCGTGAAGGACTCTCCATCGACTTCGTTCGGTGTATACATAGACCTGAGCGATTCGGCATGCACCTTCTTTAACGAGAGCCCGGGAAAGGGTTGGACTTGTTGACCTACATTTAGCATAGGAATCACTCTCACCGACAACCTCTTGCGTTCTCGTCTTAGTCTAGAGCAATTAAGGTATCTCAGACACTTTGGGGTTGTTCCAACCAGTAAGGAACCACCCTATCAGGATGAATTCCTTAAAAATAAATGAAACTTCATAAACAGCCTCTAGACACGGGGCCGTGTCCAGGTCAGCACGCCCCCGTGTCCACCCAAAGATTCCCGTCTGATTTCGTGTCAGAATATGGACAAAATATGTCAGGATCCTGCCTGCACACGGGGCCGTGTCTAGCCAACACGGGGTCGTGTGCAGCGTGCTGTCATTTTCTATAAATACAACAAGATTCCTACACATATGGACCACTCCAAAGACAAAGATCTGGTGGAACTTCACACATACCATCCTAGGTATATTCTAAAGAAGGTTCCCAACAGCCATCTTGTCTTTTCCACTTTTATCCATTACCTTCTTCTTCAATTTTTCTTAACACCTCCATTAAAGTTTGAAATCTCCATAATTCCAAGCTTTATTGAGATGTTTGTTAGATTTTTGTTCAAGGAATCTTGTTAAAAATAAGTTCTACAACAATGTTTTAAGTTGTTTCTACTTAAAAACGTTCTAAAAATCACGAAAACAAATTAAAACTCCAAGATTCCTTGTCCTAAAAATCTGCAGACATCTGAACACGGGACCGTGCTCATTGAGCACGAGGCCGTGTCCGAGGTACTGTTTCCATAAAATTGAATTCTTTTCGGTATGTTTTCTCAGAATGGCGAGCAGAACTAGCGGAACATCTTCATCGCACTCCAAGAACAACCGACAAGGAAGAAGGTCATCAACAGTTGAAGATTCTCTTGTAAACTACGTTTACGCTTTAAGAGAAGTCATTGATGAGATGACGGGAGTGGAAGAAGCATTGGTCGACCATATCAATCATTTGACGGTGGGACCAGAGGGATGTCTTCGAGAGGTCAACCTTTTGCACCAAAGGTTGAACATTCTCGCTTCTCCTCCTTTGGTTCCAATCATTACCCAAAGGGCATGGAATGTGGTTCCCGAAATCATCATATCGGCCGAATGGTACGCCATACATTCGGAACCCCCTCGAGACGTACTACAAGGGGTTCCGGTTGGTGTCACTCCTCCTCCGCAAGATGTTGAAGAAAACGATCCCGCCTTCCTCCTCCCAAGAGAAATAGAAGAATGGCTTTAATAACATCTAGGGAATACTCCTCGGTCCAAGGTTCTACAAATCTTTTAAATATCGGGAAGCGATTTCCGGAAATTTTGATAAAAGTAGAACTCCTTAGGGTGAATTTATGTACCATTTGACCCATCTATCTTAGGACCTTCAGCTTTTTATTTTTCTGCCTCGTCTTTAAATTCTCTAAGACCTTATGTAATGCGAGTCTTAATGATTGATGGTTTTAAATTAATTTGGTGTTTGGATGATGTTGTAATGGATAAAACACACTCGGGATGTTGAAGGATACCAAGGGAAACTTGCACCAGCACCCCATGCACAAAAACAGAGTCTCCCGCAGATTTTTCTTCATTACAGCAAGTTCAGCACGGGGCCGTGCTCACCCAACACGGCCTGTGCTCAACCCCCTGCAGAAAATTGCCCAGTTCAGGTATCTGGACACGGGGCATGCTCACTGAACACGCCCCCGTGTCCAGCCTTCTGTTTCTTTATTTTATTTTCTGTTACTGGTAATTTGAACACGGGGCCGTGCCCGGACACCACGGGGCCGTGTCTAGATGCCCAGTAACATAAAATTTTGCTTTTTCACACCTTTTTACACGTCCAATCAACCTAAAAACTTATTTTTGGGACACATTGAAGACAATGTGTAATTTAAGTGTGGGGGAGATGCTAAAACCTTGAATTTTGCAAGTCCTAATTACAAGCCTTACACAAAACTCTATTGGAACCGCTAAAAACTCCAATTTTTTTCAAAAATCTTTCATTTTTTTTACTTGTCTAGGTTTAAGTTGGGAATTTAAAAGTTCTAAAAAGGTGATATTTTTTTACAAATTTACAACCGATAGCGTCGTGATAAAAAAAACCAACATAAGAAAATTATGAAACGGCATGACAAACCTAGTTAAAATTTGATTATATATACTTGATCACATAAAAACCCATTCCCACAAAAAGTGAGTTTTGAGCCTTTATTGAGCATACAAATACACATCTTTAAACTAAATGCTCATTTTTCGTTTCTTGTGTGAATAGCCGCTTAGTTCTTACAATTCTAGAACTTGCCACGACGATACATTCCCGGTCCTTACCAACTTAAACCCGAGTAAGTAAATGATGGAGGCATTAGGACTAACCCTTTTTTTTTCAACACCATTATTTTTTTTACCACCTACCCAAAATCCCCCAGTTAACCCTTTTGAGCCTAAACCTTTTCATTTCTTAACAAAAAACAAACACCCTTTTTACCCACCAAAACCCTTTTTCATTTTAACCCTTTTTTTAGTAACAAAGCTCGGTTTTGTGTGACTTTCTTATGTTGAAAAAAAAACCATTGATAAAAAAAACTATAAAAAAATGAAGTTAGCAATAAACAAACAAAACTCATCAAAAGAAGGCTTGTTTGAATAAAGCTTCATTAGAATAAAAAGTCACGAAAATGTTTTGCAAAAAATGACACTTTTTACGCCTTTAGCCCTTTTCTACTAACCACTAACCCAACCACCTACCTTTAACCCAAGCCTAACCCTTCACCCCAAAAGTCCTCTTGATGTTTACAAAGGTATATAGTTAAAAAGGAGGAGGATTGATTGCTTGGCAAGCCTATGGTAGAAGTAAGTTCCATGCCGCTCTCGAGTGTTTCACAAAAATACATCTTCGGCCGAGTGTTGAGTGATCCTCCGTGAGGTATGTGAACTTGTATATAAGTGAAATTTTAAAAAGGCATGTTATGCCCTAATAAGTAATTTATCTTATGTAATGTTTTAAATAAATCATGACGAATAGGATTGTAAATAAATAAAAATAAAACTTAATAAAGAATCTTGGAAATCCCGACACTCTATGACAAGCCCAAAACCTTCTCTTCTACCCATTCCATTTGGGAGTGTAAAGCCACATTTTAAAGAGTTTTGCTTGAGGACAAGCAAAGATTCAAGTGTGGGGGTATTTGATGCGTGCAAAATGCAACATATAAATTACATCAAATGAGGCATAAAACCAACCCTTTTTTAGTACTAATGTTGGAAAAAGTGTGTTTTTGTCTTCCTTTTGTATTTTCATGATTAAATGAGCTCAAATGAACAAAAGAAGCAAAAAGGCAGCTAAATCTAACAAAAATACAAGAAAAGGGATAAACGTGGCATGCCCGACCCCTCGACAGCATCTTCCCAAGCAAAAACAAGAGAACAGAAGGCTGAACACGCCCCGTGCTCAGTGAGCACGGGGGCGTGCCCAAGTGTCTGCAGAAAAGACAAAGCTGTAGAAGCTTCTATCACCCACCACGGGGGCGTGCCCAGCGGACACGGGGCCGTGGTCAACTCTAAGATTCGCAGAATCTGAGAAAATCTTGATAGTACAGATACGCTTCTGCACACGGGGTCGTGCCAGCGGACACGGGGGCGTGGTCAACTAATGCAGACAAAATGCAATTAATGAAGAAAGAGAAGATGGGTGGACACGGGGCCGTGCCCAATGGACACGGGGCCGTGTCCGAGCTTCTGTGCAGGCTATAATAGGGGTGCTTGGCTCATTTGCAAACCATCCCTTGACAAACCACCTCTCTCACACTACACCCACCCTCCACCACCATCATAACACCATCATCCACCACCATCATCCATCATCCATCTTAGAGTGTGTTTAGTAGTCTCGGGATCCAAGATTGATCGTAAGAGTACTTGACAATCAAAGGCCATGTTTGCCTAAGTCTCTTACATCACTCAGTGAAGACAAGTGTTTAGTGTAATACTTTTTATTTTTAATCTTTTTGCACTTTTTATTTGGTTATGTATTAATGACTTTAATAACTAGTTTCTTATGTTGAAGGTGAGTCTTCCTTATCGTTTGTCTGTGGTGTCTTGGCATTATTTTACTGTCTATATAAAATAAAAGATTTTCACCATTCATATCTCCACGGTCTATATGGAGGTATGTTGGCTACCTGGTTTCGAGGGTTAAGGGAACAGTTTGGTAAGAGTCTTGCCTTGTTCAGTGTATATATCCTGCAAGGACCTGGGTCAACTTTAGGGTGTCCGGAGTGGTAATCGGTAAAGGGTGGCAAACCCCGTTACCGAGTGGTAAACACCACCGCCAACAAGTGTTTAGTCACCAAAGTTTGCCAAATCGGTGGTGGCATGCCGAATCCGTGAGGGGAGGAAGGAGAGAGAGAGGGGGTGTATGGGTGGGGTCCATTCCATCTCTCAACCAAACACACCTTTTTCCTTTTTTTTAAGTTTACCACTTTATCAAATGTCTAAACCATTGCCAACACTTTTCACCAAAGTTTAAACACTTTTCACTGATTGACATGGCGCGCACTGATTGGTCGGTTTTTTGGTTTACCACTCCAAAGTGTTTAACCACTCCCCACACCCTTAGTAGGATCTCCTTCAATACCCACTGGTATTGGATGGCGGGGGTCCGAACTCCTTGATCCCCTCATATGTAAACTACTATTAATACTTTAACCCAACTACTTAGGATTGTATCCCTGCTGAATCAGACTACTTAGCCGAGGGTAACGTCACCTCCAGAAGAGGGGCCTACCACAATATGCATTAATAACTTAATTAATTATCTTTCAATAATCCAACCCTTTAGGATTGTATCCTTGCTGACTCAAACTACTGGGTTGAGGGTAACGTCACCTTCAAAAGAGGGGCCTACTACAATAACTAAGATAATCTCTTAAAAAGTGCAAAAGTGCGGAAATAATCAAAGGTTACATTAAACACGAGTCGGATCCAAGTGATTCATCTTGTCTATCTGTTTTTATTTTTATTTTATTTTTCAACATTTTAGTTAGTTTTATTTTTCTAAGTTAAAAACCTTTTTCTAAACTTTTGATTTGATTAGACGTTGAGGACAAACCGGTATTAAAAGCTCTTGTGTCCTTGGACGACCTCGGTATCTTACCAACGCTATACTACGCTCGCGATGGGTGCACTTGCCCATATGTGTGTTTAGTGTTAGTAAATATCGTGTTTTATAAATTTAAAACTTGGCTAAAAAGTGTTAAAGGGCTTAAAATATACATTAAAACTATACGACACTTCACACGCATCAGTTACATAGGAGTCTGGTTCTTCTGTCTCATCTACTCCTGAATCTTCATGATGGACCCACTACTATGAGGACTACTTGGTGCATTTTCTTCTAACTCTGGTGGGTTGTCATCTTCTTGAATGACAAAGTTTGTCCATTCGGGATTCCCTGAATCTACTATTTCCATATAACTATTCTAGTTCCAAGGTTGACCTTCCATTAACTTTACATCTCTACTGACACATATCTTGTTCTTTGCCGGATCATATAATCTGTATGCCTTTGATCCTTCTTCTATTCCAAGATAAACAATGGGTGCACTTCTATCGTCTAACTTCTTTTGTTGAAGTGGTAATACCATAGCGCGCGTGCAGCCAAAAACCTTTAGGTGCTCCAGATTCGGCTTTCTTCCTTTCAATGCTTCATACGGGGTCTTGTTCACCAAAGCCTTCGTTGGAATCCGGTTTAATATGTATAACATATGTCTTATTGCTTCACCCTAAAAATTTTGTGGCATGTTCATTGCCTTTAGCATACTCCGAGTAGTTGACAACATCGTCCTGTTCCTTCTTTCCACTACTCCATTTTGCTGTGGGGAATACGGCGCTGTAAGCTATCTCGCTATGTCGTTATCTTTGCAATACTTGTTGAATTCAGCTGACGTGAATTCTCCTCCTCTGTCCGTCCTTAGCATCTTTAACTTGGTTCGAGTTTCTGTCTCCACCTTTTTCGTTAAACTGCTTAAAAGTTTTGAATGCTTGATCCTTGGAAGTTAGAAGATATGCCCACATGTAGCGAGTGCAATCATCTACAAGTAGAAATATGTACTTCTTCCCAGCATGTGTTGGTGGTGATATAGGACTACACAAATCTCCATAGACTAAATCCAGAGGTCTTAAAGATCTGAATTTTGCCTGATTTGGGAATGGTGTCCTACTATGTTTTCCTAATAAGCATGCATCACACACTTGACTGGAACAACATTTTCTTCTTTTATTACCATTAGCAATACGAGTGCTTTGTCTTCCTCGACGAGATTTGAGTGTTCTTGCACGACTTCTTTCTCGGGACAATCTTTCTTAAAGTGTCCGAACTTTTGACACTTGAAGCACTGGATCTTACTTGTGTCTGTTTGGTTCCTTCCAAACTTCCTCCAATTCCTGAATTTCCACCTCTAGGTCTGTATGAGGATCCTTCATTCTTAATGTTTTGCTTGTCTATATTGTCTCGCCAGTTTCCACGCGGTTGGTTGATGTAACACCTCCTATCAAAAAGTCTTAACTATTATTTTAATTGTCCAATAGGAAACCCTAATTGAGACACCCAAGTGATTCTGCACAAACCCTAAAATTTTCAGAAGAATCAGAATCAGGATCAGGGCCCCTAAAACTCAGGGGGGGTAAAACCCTGGTTACGATTATCTTAAAATCTCGCTGTCAAAATTGAATTTATGAAATCCGTCAACTCAGCAAGCCTACACATACACGGGGCTACCCTATGACCACTTCGTGTCCCTTACGCACCGTAAGGGATGAGGCTTACGGTGCGTAAGCGGGGGTCAATTTTGTGTATAAATAGAACAGTCTGGTACATGCAATTGTGCGTTCGTTCGACAATCAAATTCAAATTATACTCCGAGTTATAGTAGAAACAGTCCTAAAAACACACACGAATCACGAAGTGCTGCCGCAATACAAGGTAATAACTCGATCGCTGCTACGATTCAATGTCCGATTGATTAAACTATCCAATGGATGTTTAAGTGCTGCCCACATTAGGGTTTGTCATTCGTTGTTAATTCAATGGATGTTTAAGTATCGCACTTTGTCATTCGATGTTAGGGTTTAATCTCGTGAGTTATCGTAAATGTTGTATTAAGTTACTAACCGAATTGTGTGCCTGTTATTAAATTTAGGTTAAAAGGCTAATCAGTAGGCTAGGCTCTGCTCAATTAAATCTGCAATGTGAGTCATTCTATTTTTATCAAATCTATTTACAAAAGCATGTTTATTTCAAAGTTATAATTACAGGGATTAAGTCTTTGTAATCACCAAACGTACAGCCGGTATGTGGGGTTTTGTATACATTACTTGATAATCGTCACCATTGGGGCAGCCAATGGGGGATATGACCATAGTCACAGATCCGGTCGAGTGACAAATACCGTGGGTAGTTGGTTTGATATCAGAAACATTGTAATCGCTCTTAATACTGTGAATTATAACAAAAGAGTCGTTTTAGTAAAAAGAATGATTCACTCAGTATTTCCCGCTGACAAAACATTTTTTAAACATGTTTCAGGTGATCTGTTGTGATCCAGGAAAAGTGCCGAGAAGCACTACAAGCTTAAGGAAGTGGCTCAGTATAAAATAAAGAAACATGTTTTGTAAAATAAAGATTTCTCCGTGAAATCTTATGATTGTAAATTACCGGGGTTTTATCCCGAGTTTTAAAATAAAATAATCGGGAAATATTTCAGTTTTAAAAGATCCTGATGAAAACTTCCGCTATTACATAAATACCATGGGATTTTCTGTTCTGCGGCTCCTGAAACGGGTCAAACCGGGTCGGGGGTCGTGACAGAAAAAGGTGGTATCAGAGCCACTGAGTTAAGCTAATTAAGTATTTAGAAATACTTAATTTTTTCCTTATTACCATTATGCGATTATGTGTTTTATTAACTGACTATTTGTTAGTTACAGTATGGGTAAACAAGAGTTGTCAAACATCTATCTTAAATTAGATAGGTCATCCAACGAGAAGGGAAGTTCATTCCAAACCAAATTCTTAAATCCCTCTGTAATTCCTGAAGAAGGAATATTTGTGCGAAAGACACAATATGAGGAACCACTTTCTCCTAATAAAAGAATTTTGATTTTTAAGAAAAGTCAGGAGAAAATAAAGAAATTCCGAGAAAAGAAGATTAAACAGGAAACCCAGGAATTAACCAGTAAAACACCTTGGGAGGACAAGTTAGATGAAAAATGGGCAGATCTTTATATGCTAGCTACTGTAGGAGTTAATGCAAATCTTTAAATAATTTGACCCAAATTTTAGCACCTTTATCAATTACAGTCTAGAAACCTTATTTCATTAAATATTTAAGTTTACAGCAAACCCTAGTGTGTTTTAATTTTCAGTTGTTTTGTAGTTACCAGTCTGAATTAATATTTAAAGGTTTTCTATGAAATTTTGTTACAATTTTTAAACTTAGTAATTATGTGTATTTTGTTAAACAACATGAGTGACTTGTCTGATGCCCTTCAGAATTTAAATCTCTATCCGGTAAAAATAGAGGTTTCCAGAGATTTCAATAGGTATATACCAGATATAGAAGAACCTATAGAATTCAACGCTTCACCTCTCGAGAAAACCAAGCCTAAGAAAATGGAAGTTGGGAAAAGCTCTAGGCAAATTGAGGGGTTACCATCTCAAGAAGAGCTAGATTTTATATTGGCAAGCTATGATACTATTAAGCCTGTTAATGAAATTGTTTTTACTCATCCTATTGAAACCCAACTACCAATAAACTTGGACCCAGCAATCCCAGAACCTATACCTAATCCACCTATGAGCAATGAGAATTTAGCTGAACTCCGCCACTTTGGCAAGGAGTTAATGGATGCAGGAAATAGGATCAGGGAAGTAGGAGAACAGATCTCCTGGAAGTACGATGAGAGGGAACATAGTTACTGAAATACCAACTGACAAAGGGTAGTGGGTTATGAGATTGTGGTTGTATAATAGCAATAATAATATAGTCTGTAAAATAACTACAAAATAAAACTTTGTAAGATAAAGGTGTGTAATGACGCATATTATAAAATATATAAAATGGGAATCGAGAAATCGATAGTTTTGGCTATAAATGCTTTGTGAAATTTATATGATTGTTTTGTGTATAATTATTATTTATTCAATACTAATAAAATTATATATATTATCAGATGGAAAACGTTAATAACGAACCAGTTAATGAGGGTAATCAATCTGAGCAACAACCGGGGGATCAATATATGACTAGGCAAGATATAGAAAATATCGTTGCTCAAGGAATAGCCAATGCTATTCCTACAATAGTCGCTGCTGTCCAGAAACCTGCTAAACCTCAACAAATCATTCCCAGTAAACGTATTTCTGAAGATAACTTCAGTAATAGCGTAAACGGAGGCAATGATCATATTAATCACAATAATGAACCACGGCAAGCTCCGCTCCCTAAGAAAATGAAAGCTGCAACACCTAGTTGCACTTACAAAGAATTTTTTGCTTGCAAACCCACTGAATTTGCAGGAAATGATGGAGCGACTGCGACACTGCGTTGGTTAGAGAAAACCGAGGCAGTGATTACAATAAGCAAATGTGACAAAGACGATCAGGTCATGTACGCATCAAATCTTTTTAAAGAAGGGGCGCTAGAATGGTGGAACACGGTGTTACAAGCAAAAGGAAGAATGATGGCGTACACTATGAATTGGGAAGAATTTAAGAGTTTTGTAGAAAGAAAATTTTGTCCCGAATATGAAAGAGATCAAATGGAAAATAAGTTTCTAAACCATAGAATGATTGGTGTAGATTGTCGCGGTTATACTTCGACATTCTTTGAATATGCTAGAGTAGTACCAACACTGGCTTCGCCAGAGCCGGTACTCATTTCTCGCTATGTTTGGGGATTAATTAGTGAAATCCGTAATATCGTTAAAGCTGCGAGACCTCGCACTATTGACGATGCGGTAGAACTAGCTAACACCGTAACTGACGAACTGGTACGCACGCAAGATGAAAACAGGAAAAAGGAATTGGCTCAGAAAATTACCCAAGGAATTCGTACGGGTAATAACAGCAGTTTCAGGAGAAGAGGAACAGGGCAATCTTTAACTCCGTCATTCTGCAGGAAATGCAAAAAGAAACATTATGGAAGATGCGATATAACCTGCAATTTTTGCAAAACTATAGGACATCGTGAAGAAAACTGCAGGAAGAAATCCACAATTTGTTACAATTGTGGAGAAGCAGGACATTTCAAAACAGAATGTCCTAAATTGGTCAAACCAGCAGATAACAAAGCCAAGACAACCGACGGGGCTACTAAAAAGAATGTCAGAGCATTTCAGTTGACCACTCAAGAAGCAGAACTCATTCCAGATGTGATAGTGGGTACGTTTTTAGTCCACAACGTGTATGCAAAAGTATTATTTGACTCTGGTGCAAACCAAAGTTTTTTCAATACTTCATTCTGCCAAGCTCTTAATATACCCTTAACCAACATTAGGCAGATTTTTACAGTCGAAACGGCTGATGGGAATTCAGTTAAAATAGATAAAGTTCTTCAAAATGTAGAAATAGAACTTTTAAGTCATAAATTTTCAGCAACCCTATTGCCTATGAAATTAGCTGAATTCGATGTTGTCTTAGGAAAGGATTGGTAAGTAGCCAACCATGCTCGAATTCTTTGTGATCAGAATTCCATAGAAATTCAAACACCTACTGGAGAAGTAATCATAATTACAGGAGACAAACCACGTAAGCCCATGAAGTTCATATCAGTAATGAAAGTTGCTAGTTATGAACGAAAGCAAGAAATAGTATATATGATTTCGGTAATCATTAGTACTAAGGGAAAAGAACTTAAGGAGATTCCTGTAGTCTCAGAATACCTAGATGTATTCCCAGAAGAGTTACCAGGATTACCACCAGATAGGGAAGTAGAATTTAGGATTCATCTATGTGACAACCCGTGATTTACGGCACCTAATTACGTGATTAGCAGGTAATTAACGCAATAATAAATAGTGCTTACGACGCTAATTAACTTAACCAGGCCCTTGGAGTGCCCAGGAATGTCTATACGTCTTTACAGTACGCGTATGAAGATTCACGTGGAACTCTGCGAAACATCAAACGACAACAGACTGATACCGTACGAAATACTGATGACACCGACAAAAATGGATGTCACACGAATATTTTTATGCTTATAGAGTTTGGGTTGCGAAAACGGGTCTCGTAGGAACTACGGGCCACTTACACATGAGATGGGCTTGTGGGCCCTGGGCCCAAGCCCAAAACCCACAAGCCTAAATCTGCACAATATAAGATCTTTAAAGATCTCTTCAAATCTAACCTAAATCTCTACAAAATATTTATAAAATCTTCATAAGATCTCTATAGATCTTTATACAGTGAACATAAGGAAATAACCTTGGTCATTACCCACATGAATTAATATAAGAAGCTCCCATCTCTTTCCTTTTCACTGCAATCCAAGAGAACACACACATACAAATTACAAAATACATTTCTCTCATCTCTCGATCCATACATATACACTCAAGAGCACACACTCAAAGGAAATCAAAACCAATCCATCTCTCCTTCCACCTTCTCGATTACTACCTGCATCTCTCAAAAAGGACTCCATCTGCTCCAACAAATCACCAGACAAACCACAGGGAGGAGCCGACCACCGCGGATGGTGGTCCGGCGAAGCAAGATCAGCGGCGGCGGTAGTGTTATAGCAGCGGAGAAGCGAGGTAAACCCCGCCCCTTCTGCGATGATTGACCGGTGGTCACATCGACCGACCGCCGGTCGGTTTATTTAACCGGTGGTCGACGTTTTTACCCAACGAGCCCCGGTTCAGCTTGGATGGTGGTCGGCGGTCTACGACTAGGTCCGACAGATTTTTTTTTCGATTTTTGATGTTGATGGTGATGATGATGGTGGTGGTGGCCGACGCCACTGCCGGCGACGCCGGCTGACGGTGGTGGAGTTGTTGAACTCCACTTTTTGGTTCAAACCCGGCTCGAGTTCTCGTTCACTCAGTCCAGACTCGGATTTGGTTATGGAGAATTAATTTGGGTTCGGTTCAACCTCGGGTGTCTTGGTTCGGTTCGGTCAAAGCAGACAAGATCAGCGGGTTCGGGTCAGCAAAGACATCTGGTCAGCAGGTTCGAGTCCCGGTTCGAGATACATCAGTTTCGGTTCGGTTGACTCGGTCAAACCGAGTCAACCCGGTCAAACCTGGTCAACAGTGAGTTGACTGGGTCAACCCAGTCAACCCTTTCAGCAAACGACACGAAGAGTTATGGGTAATAGTTAAAGTCGTGAATTCGTTATGATATCTTTATAATTTTTATCTAACGTGACAAATGAGCTCAACCTGACTAACGGTTTTGCATTTAGTGAATTGGTTTTCATATTTGGCATTTTGATATTGCTTACATTGCTGAATTTTGATAAAAATAACGACACTTTAGTTGTCGGGGCGTCCAAAAACAGAGGAAACTATACCCGTTTTTCGAGAAATCCGTAAAATAAAGCGAGTTTTATTATAAAACAAAACGTGCTTTTTGAGCGACTTTTATAAAACGAGATACAAATATAAAGTTTCTTTCGACGACACTTACAACTTACGAGAACAACGATACGGAAATTATTTTGATAACAAAAATAAATATAGTTACTATTATATTTATTTCAAACAAACTTGAATCCTTTTATGAATAAATATAGTATATATATTTATTTCAAATATCACGCGACACGATTTCGTCTTATAAAATAAATATATATTTTATATTTATTTCAGGTATCGTACGACACGAGTTCTTTTATAAAGATAAATATAGTTATATATTTATTTTCAAATACAACTCGACGATTCTTTTGTAGAATAAATATAACTCTTTTATATTTATTTCAAACGCCTAAACGGCATATACACATAGTTCGATAATTTTCATACAAGACGCGATATATAATACAAGTTTATTATATATTACTTTCATACGAATATTCCTATATATCAACATACGACTTCACAAAACGAAGCTAAACACATATAACTTAATCTTTTCCATTAAGTTAACAACTTACCGTTGAATCGTTCGATTAACGATTCGGTAGAGCTCGGTGACACGTAGACTAGTTACCTCTTTTATTTAGAAACTTATTAGATATTCCGTGTTAGGAATATTGTAGAATGCACGCTAGCAAGTCACGTCTTGGGAAACGACATCACGAAGTCGTATACAGCTAGCTTTGCACAGGAATATTCAGGCGAGTTCATAACCCCCACTTTTTTTTTACTGTTTTACATTTTTGTAAATGTTTTCGGGGTGGAAAGACATGCACGTTTTGAAAAAACATACAAAGTTTTGAACTAACGCAAAACTCGTATTTCTAAATCATATTACGAAGGGATTTCGAGGAACACAAATGATTTACGAAAGGTTTATACTAAACATACCGGTTTTTACAAAATAAATGCTTATTTTCGAAATGTGAATGATACGGCCAGGGTGACCGGGGATTTGGTTAGGGTAACCAGGGATATTTGGTTAGGGTAACCAGGGATATTTGGTTAGGGTGACCAGGAAATTTGGTCAGGGTGACCAGGAATCTGGTCAGGGTGACCAGGGATTTATTTTATACATGGTATGGTTAGCGGGAACTGGAGGCCATTAATCCTCATTGTAGGACCAAGGGACGTAAGCGGTAGATCTATCTGGGTGTAGCGAGCCCAACCCCAGGCCCAACCAGAACGGACCTCGGGGTGACTTTGTACCCAACGCAAAATCTGCTAGGTTTGAGTCTTCCTACTTGCACTTCACACATATCAATGGCCTTGCAAACCATTGGTGATCTCTTTTTCCTTATTTGCTACATACCAGGGACATATATATTTACGAAACTACTTGTTCATACAAATTAAAATACCATGTTTTATACAAAATTCAAAGCACATGATTATGCGGGTAAGGAGTCAAAGTCAGGGTGGGCATTGAAGGTTATGCGAACATTACAAATACAAGGCTTTACAAATACATGGTTTTATGAACATAACGTGTTACAAACACAACGTTTCCATACAACTTGGCAAGAAAATGATTTTTAAATCCATTTTCTCAATACTACTTCAAAAACCGGTTATTCCAAAGATTTATTTCAAATCTTTCACAATACCAAAGATTTATTTCAAACCTTTCACAACTCAAAAGGATTTATTTCAAATCTTTTACAAACAAACTATGAACTCGCTCAACATTATGTTGATTTTTCTCGCATGTTCTTTCTCAGGTTACTTTTCTAAGACAAGGCACGATTGGAATAGGAGAACCATTCGAGAATTCGAGTACTTAGGAGGCGTTCAGTTTCTAGAAGTCTTTGCTTATTTGCTTCCGCTGTGCAATGAAGATACCAGTCCAGTCACGCCAAGCTCTGATAATTTCGGGGTGTGACAGATTGGTATCAGAGCTATAGGTTACAGCGAATAGGGTTTCTGTTGTGATACCTAGGCTCTAACCTCACTTTTCTCTGGGTCTTAGACTATTAAGACGTTGAATACATATAGAACGCTTAGTACTCGAATATGGTCTCCAACCGTTGCCGAAAAACAAACAGTCAAAAATTTTGTTTTCAAACATACACTATTGTGATGTTTTATACACGGTACACGAAACGATTACATACAGTGCGCAACACTCTGAGAGAGTTAGGAAACATGCATTTAAGACCTTCGGAAAAGGGAATTCAGCCGGGTGGCTGGGTCTGGTCGAGAGACCAGGGAGTCAGTCTGGGAGGCTGGGAGGCTAGTGGGACTAGGAGATTCAGTCTGAGAGGCTGGGAGGATAGTCTAGTCGGACTAGGAGATTCAGTCTGAGAGGCTGGGAGGATAGTCTAGTGGGACTAGGAGATTCAGTCTGAGAGGCTGGGTGGATAGTCTAGTGGGACTAGGGAGTCAGTCTGGGAGGCTGGGAAAATTGTCTAGTGGGACTAGGGAGTCAGTCTGGGAGGCTGGGAGGCTAGTGGGACTAGGAGATTCAGTCTGAGAGGCTGGGAGGATAGTCTAGTGGGACTAGGAGATTCAGTCTGAGAGGCTGGGTGGATAGTCTAGTGGGACTAGGGAGTCAGTCTGGGAGGCTGGGAAAAATTGTCTAGTGGGATTAGGGAGTCAGTCTGGGAGGCTGGGAGGCTAGTGGGACTAGGAGGACTATTTGATTATATGATTGATTATTTGCGCATGTGTGTGTTTATTAAAGGTCATCACGTAGGAACCGCGAATATTAACTCGGGTACACACTATTATCCATATTGTCTATGGTATTTTAACTTCCCGAGCAGGCATCCTACGCATAACAAAACGCTAGCGCATGAGAATACATAGAACTCAAATTTTACGCCAACGGATGTCGGAGTACATCACATTCTACGCAGAACGTAACGCTAGTGCACAGGTATACATGAAACTTAAGCTATATATCAACGGAGGTTGAAGTACGACACATACGACTATCGAGGCAAGGCCTTTGAGAAGGAACGATGACACAAATCTAACGACGACGCTAAATCCCTGTCAGCAGGAGAACTAACGATCAGGAAACGACAACTTGTCACGCGATCCTGCAACGGCACGAAAGCACGCCAGGGAGAAGACGATTGTCTTCGCATCTCCCCCCCCCCCTACCTAACTAACGACGAATACGCTATGTTCGACATTCCATGGTAATGTCACCTAACAATTGGTCGTCACACGAAACCCCAGGTAAAGTCCTCAAATTTCTTTTATTGAAATTTCGAATTTCACACTTACTGAGTAGATTTTCGTATCTCTACTCCTCTTAATGGTCATTGTATCACGGTCATTTCTTTACAAGTTACACACATGGTTTTCGTTGCGACCATGCCGAAAGTTGTCTTGTTGGTACATGTATTTATTGTCAGATTGCGCTAAGACCAAGTTCGATTGTTTGAACTTGCTCATTACACTTATTCGATTCGAGGCACCATATGATGTATTGGGAGCATCATATTCAAATCGATTTTAACGAACACTTCATTTGTTCCGAGTCGTGGTAAACTTGTTTGGTATTCGACTCCGCTAAATTGTTTGTTGATTCTGACACCATGTGATGGTGATTTTCATTAATTCGAAGCTTGCGCTGAACTCGTTTACGCATCTTATGCACGAATCTAAATATTTATTTACTGATTGCTTTCCAATCCACTTCGGTTTATTATATCAAAGCCGTCTTAATACAATAGTGTGTTAAGACAATGGTACACAAATTCATTTCATATTCCGGTGTACCTCATAACAGTTCTTTCAACATCGATCGAATGCTTTGCGACATTCATTGCTTCTTCACCTTCGATCGAAAACATTGTTTCATTGACGTTCCATCTTCAATTGAAAATTCTTTGATGTTTGTTTGGAACAAACATTCATATTTACTTCATTGCGCTTTCAATTGGCTTCAAACACGGTGAATTTGTTTGATCACCGCTATTATTGAATTATTTCAGTCACTACGACACTTTGTGGTGTTAGTACAAACTTGTAGCTTGGGCTAATTATGATTGAGTGTTTCATGCAAAACACAGGTGATACTTGTTCGATCACCCCTATTATTGAATTGTTTCATTCATTGCGACACCTTGTGGCGTCGGTATAACTTGCAGCTTGCGCTGATCACGATCGAACATTTCATGCAAACTATTACATTTGAGATTGTTGATTCCAAGTTCATCCAGTGGATGTTATTGCTTCTAGAACTCATTTACACGTTGTAAACGTTCATATGGAATTCGATTGGTCGAAGTTCCTGTTCATTGTTGAATCCCTGTTAACTTAGTCACAATAGTGACTGTACCTATACGTCTCGTTTCCTTTGACATCAATTACTGAGACACATTTCTTTTAAACCGTTGGGATTCCTATTGTGAAGGAATGTCCTTGAAATCACATGACTCGAATAAATCTTGTTTCGATTACGCGGTCATTCACTTTGTTATTATTCGGACTTACCTGCAAATAACACAATTCCGAGGAGATAACATAGTCTAAATTCGAGGACGAAATTTCTGTAACAGGGGGAGAATGTGACAACCCGTCATTTACGGCACCTAATTACGTGATTAGCAGGTAATTAACGCAATAATAAATAGTGCTTACGACGCTAATTAACTTAACCAGGCCCTTGGAGTGCCCAGGAACGTCTATACGGCTTTACAGTACGCGTATGAAGATTCGCGTGGAACTCTGCGGAACATCAAACGACAACAGACTGATACCGTACGAAATACTGATGACACCGACAAAAATGGATGTCACACGAATATTTTTATGCTTATAGAGTTTGGGTTGCGAAAACGGGTCTCGTAGGAACTACGGGCCACTTACACATGAGATGGGCTTGTGGGCCCTGGGCCCAAGCCCAAAACCCACAAGCCTAAATCTGCACAATATAAGATCTTTAAAGATCTCTTCAAATCTAACCTAAATCTCTACAAAATATTTATAAAATCTTCATAAGATCTCTATAGATCTTTATACAGTGAACATAAGGAAATAACCTTGGTCATTACCCACTTGAATTAATATAAGAAGCTCCCATCTCTTTCCTTTTCACTGCAATCCAAGAGAACACACACATACAAATTACAAAATACCTTTCTCTCATCTCTCGATCCATACATATACACTCAAGAGCACACACTCAAAGGAAATCAAAACCAATCCATCTCTCCTTCCACCTTCTCGATTACTACCTGCATCTCTCAAAAAGGACTCCATCTGCTCCAACAAATCACCAGACAAACCACAGGGAGGAGCCGGCCACCGCGGATGGTGGTCCGGCAAAGCAAGATCAGCGGCGGCGGTAGTGTTATAGCAGCGGAGAAGCGAGGTAAACCCCCCCCCTTCTGCGATGATTGACCGGTGGTCACATCGACCGACCGCCGGTCGGTTTATTTAACCGGTGGTCGACGTTTTTACCCAACGAGCCCCGGTTCAGCTTGGATGGTGGTCGGCGGTCTACGACTAGGTTCGACAGATTTTTTTCGATTTTTGATGTTGATGGTGATGATGATGGTGGTGGTGGCCGACGCCACTGCCGGCGACGCCGGCTGACGGTGGTGGAGTTGTTGAACTCCACTTTTTGGTTCAAACCCGGCTCGAGTTCTCGTTCACTCAGTCCAGACTCGGATTTGGTTATGGAGAATTAATTTGGGTTCGGTTCAACCTCGGGTGTCTCGGTTCGGTTCGGTCAAAGCAGACAAGGTCAGCGGGTTCGGGTCAGCAAAGACATCTGGTCAGCAGGTTCGAGTCCCGGTTCGAGATACATCAGTTTCGGTTCGGTTGACTCGGTCAAACCGAGTCAACCCGGTCAAACCTGGTCAACAGTGATTTGACTCGGTCAACCCAGTCAACCCTTTCAGCAAACGACACGAAGAGTTATGGGTAATAGTTAAAGTCGTGAATTCGTTATGATATCTTTATAATTTTTATCTAACGTGACAAACGAGCTCGACCCGACTAACGGTTTTGCATTTAGTGAATTGGTTTTCATATTTGGCATTTTGATATTGCTTACATTGCTGAATTTTGATAAAAATAACGACACTTTAGTTGTCGGGGCGTCCAAAAACAGAGGAAACTCTGCCTGTTTTTCGAGAAATCCGTAAAATAAAGCGAGTTTTATTATAAAACAAAACGTGCTTTTTGAGCGACTTTTATAAAACGAGATACAAATATAAAGTTTCTTTCGACGACACTTACAACTTACGAGAACAACGATACGGAAATTATTTTGATAACAAAAATAAATATAGTTACTATTATATTTATTTCAAACAAACTTGAATCCTTTTATGAATAAATATAGCATATATATTTATTTCAAATATCACGCGACACGATTTCGTCTTATAAAATAAATATAGATTTTATATTTATTTCAGGTATCGTACGACACGAGTTCTTTTATAAAGATAAATATAGTTATATATTTATTTTCAAATACAACTCGACGATTCTTTTGTAGAATAAATATAACTCTTTTATATTTATTTCAAACGCCTAAACGGCATATACACATAGTTCGATAATTTTCATACAAGACGCGATATATAATACAAGTTTATTATATATTACTTTCATACGAATATTCCTATATATCAACATACGACTTCACAAAACGAAGCTAAACACATATAACTTAATCTTTTCCATTAAGTTAACAACTTACCGTTGAATCGTTCGATTAACGATTCGGTAGAGCTCGGTGACACGTAGACTAGTTACCTCTTTTATTTAGAAACTTATTAGATATTCCGTGTTAGGAATATTGTAGAATGCACGCTAGCAAGTCACGTCTTGGGAAACGACATCACGAAGTCGTATACAGCTAGCTTTGCACAGGAATATTCAGGCGAGTTCATAACCCCCACTTTTTTTTTACTGTTTTACATTTTTGTAAATGTTTTCGGGGTGGAAAGACATGCACGTTTTGCAAAAACATACAAAGTTTTGAACTAACACAAAACTCGTATTTCTAAATCATATTACGAAGGGATTTCGTGGAACACAAATGATTTACGAAAGGTTTATACTAAACATACCGGTTTTTACAAAATAAATGCTTATTTTCGAAATGTGAATGATACGGCCAGGGTGACCGGGGATTTGGTTAGGGTAACCAGGGATATTTGGTTAGGGTAACCAGGGATATTTGGTTAGGGTAACCAGGAAATCTGGTCAGGGTGACCAGGAATCTGGTCAGGGTGACCAGGGATTTATTTTATACATGGTATGGTTAGCGTAAGGAGGGTTATTACTTAGATCATGTGAGTGGGTAGGCGGGAACTGGAGGCCATTAATCCTCATTGTAGGACCGAGGGACGTAAGCGGTAGATCTATCTGGGTGTAGCGAGCCCAACCCCAGGCCCAACCAGAACGGACCTCGGGGTGACTTTGTACCCAACGCAAAATCTGCTAGGTTTGAGTCTTCCTACTTGCACTTCACACATATCAATGGCCTTTTGGTGATCTTTTTTTTCCTTATTTGCTACATACCAGGGACATATATATTTACGAAACTACTTGTTCATACAAATTAAAATACCATGTTTTATACAAAATTCAAAGCACATGATTATGCGGGTAAGGAGTCAAAGTCAGGGTGGGCATTGACGGTTATGCGAACATTACAAATACAAGGCTTTACAAATACATGGTTTTATGAACATAACGTGTTACAAACACAACGTTTCCATACAACTTGGCAAGAAAATGATTTTTAAATCCATTTTCTCAATACTACTTCAAAAACCGGTTATTCCAAAGATTTATTTCAAATCTTTCACAATACCAAAGATTTATTTCAAACCTTTCACAACTCAAAAGAATTTATTTCAAATCTTTTACAAACAAACTATGAACTCGCTCAACATTATGTTGATTTTTCTCACATGTTCTTTCTCAGGTTACTTTTCTAAGACAAGGCACGGTTGGAATAGGAGAACCATTCGAGAATTCGAGTACTTAGGAGGCGTTCAGTTTCTAGAAGTCTTTGCTTATTTGCTTCCGCTGTGCAATGAAGATACCAGTCCAGTCACGCCAAGCTCTGATAATTTCGGGGTGTGACAATCTAATTCCAGGAACTATACCGATAGCCAAGGCACCTTATCGGTTAGCTCCCACAGAAATGCTAGAACTGAAAAAGCAATTAGATGAATTACTAAGTAAAGGTTTCATACAACCTATTTCATCCCCGTGGGGAGCACCAGTATTGTTTGTAAAGAAGAAGGATGGTTCGATGAGAATGTGTATTGATTATAGAGAATTGAATAAGGTTACAATTAAGAATCGATACCCATTACCTAGGATTGATGATCTTTTCGATCAACTTCAAGGGGCTAGATATTTTTCTAAGATAGATTTACGCTCCGGATATCATCAATTGAAGGTACAAGAAGAAGACATACCTAAAACTGCTTTCAGAACTAGGTATGGTCATTAAGAGTTTACAGTCATGCCCTTTGGATTAACGAATGCACCTGCCGCATTCATGGACATGATGAATAGAATCTGTAAACCGTATTTGGATAAATTTGTAATTGTCTTCAAAGACGATATACTTATTTATTCAAAAAGTCAGGAAGAACATTGTCAGCACTTGCATGCACTCTTAACTTTGTTAAGAAAAGAAAAGCTCTATGCTAAATTCTCGAAATGTGAATTTTGGTTGCAAGAAGTGCAATTCTTAGGACACATGGTAAATCACGAAGGTATTCATGTAGATCCTGCTAAGATAGAGGCAATTACCAAATGGAAGGTTCCGCAATCCGCAATGGAAATTAGAAGTTTTATAGGATTAGCTGGATATTATAGACGGTTTGTTAAGGATTTTTCCAAGATAGTTGTACCATTAACTAAGTTAACCTGTAGAACAGTTAAGTTTGAATGGGGACCTAAACAAGAAGAAGCCTTTAAGATCTTGAAACAGAAATTAACCAATGCTCCAATCCTAGCCTTGCCAGAAGGAACAGAAGATTTTGAAGTATACTGTGATGCTTCAAAACTAGGATTAGGATGTGTGCTTATGCAACGCAAGAAGGTAATTGCGCATGCATCAAGGCAATTGAAAAAGCACGAAGAGAACTATACGACTTATGACTTAGATATAGGAGCCGTAATTTTTGCCATGAAAATCTGGAGACATTATCTATATGGAAATAAGTTTACTATCAATACAGATCATAAAAGTATAAGATATATATATTTGGGCAAAAAGAGTTAAATATGAGGCAAAGGAGATGGATGGAAATCCTAAGTGACTACAACTGTGATATTCAATATCATGAAGGAAAGGCAAATGTAGTTGCAGATGCCTTAAGTCGTAAGTATCATGAGAAACAACGACGAGTTCGTGCTCTTAGGTTAAATCTACACTTAGATTTAATAGAACAATTGAAGAATGTTCAAGAAACAGCAATCAAGGATGATGTTGAAGGAATGAAAGGAAGATTAAAAGAATTAGAACAAGGAGCTGATGGAATTTGGAGATTCCACAAAAGAAGAATATGGGTACCAAAGCAGGGAGAATTAAGAAATAAGATTTTAGAAGAAACTCATAAATCTAGGTATACCATACACCCAGGAAACAATAAGATGTACCAAGATTTAAGAAACAATTTCTGGTGGATAGGCATGAAAAAGGATATAGCTAGATATGTTTCTAAGTGTCTTACTTGTTCACAAGTTAAAGCAGAACATCAGAAACCGTCAGGTCTATTACAACAGTTAGAAATGCCTGTATGGAAATGGGAACTCATGACAATGGATTTTGTTACTAAGTTACCCAAAACCAGAAAAGGTAATGATGCGATTTGGGTAATTGTGGATCGATTAACCAAATCTGCTCACTTTTTACCTATGAAAGAAACCTTTAGCATGGAAAGATTGGCAAAGTTGTATGTAGATGAAGTCGTATCTCTACATGGAGTTCCACACTCCATTGTATCAGATAGAGATAGTCGTTTCACTTCTCATTTCTGGAAAAGTTTCCAAGAAGCTATGGGAACTCGACTAAATTTAAGCACTGCATATCATCCTCAAACAGATGGACAAAGTGAAAGAACGATCCAAACTCTAGAAGACATGCTCCGAGCATGTGTGATAGATTTTGGTGGAAATTGGGATGATCACTTACCTTTAATTGAATTCTCCTATAACAATAGTTATCATTCAAGTATTGAAACTGCCCCATTTGAAGCACTGTATGGAAGAAAGTGCAGAACTCCAGTTTGTTGGGCAGAAATAGGAGAAAGTCAATTGTCAGGTCCTGAAATAGTGCAAGAGACGACCGACAAGATTAATCAAATCAAGGAAAGGCTGAAGACAGCTAGAGATCGTCAGAAGAGTTATGCAGATAATAGACGTAAGCCGTTAGAATTCCAAGTTGGAGAAAGAGTATTGTTGAAAGTTTCTCCTTGGAAAGGAGTTGTTCGATTTGGTAAGAAAGGAAAGCTAAGTCCAAGATACGTAGGACCATTTTCAGTGATCCAACGTATAGGACCAGTTGCTTATCGTTTACAACTACCAGAAGAGTTAGCCGGAGTACATGATGTATTTCATGTATCTAACCTCAAGAAATGTCTATCAGACGAATCTTTGGTAGTACCTCTCCAAGATATAGAGGTAAACGAAAAGTTAAAATTTGTAGAAAAACCGCTTCAAATAGAAGATCGAAAGATCAAGTTTCTCAAACACAAGCGACTAGTGCTAGTTAAAGTAAAGTGGGATTCAAAGAAAGGACCCGAATACACTTGGGAACTGGAATCAGAAATGAAGCGAAAGTATCCTCAATTATTCCAATAAATCTCGAGGACGAGATTTTTATTAAGGTGGGGAGAATGTAACAACTCTATCAAAAAGTCTTAATTATTATTTTAATTGTCCAATAGGAAACCCTAATTGAGACACCCAAGTGATTCTGCACAAACCCTAAAATTTTCAGAAGAATCAGAATCAGGATCAGGGCCCCTAAAACTCAAGGGGGTAAAACCCTAGTTACGATTATCTTAAAATCTCGCTGTCAAAATTGAATTTATGAAATCCGTCAACTCAGCAAGCCTACACACACACGGGGCTACCCTATGACCACTTCGTGTCCCTTACGCACCGTAAGGGATGAGGCTTACGGTGCGTAAGCGGGGGTCAATTTTGTGTATCAATAGAACAGTCTGGTACATGCAATTGTGCGTTCGTTCGACAATCAAATTCAAATTATACTCCGAGTTATAGTAGAAACAGTCCTAAAAACACACACGAATCACGAAGTGCTGCCGCAATACAGGGTAATAACTCGATCGCTGCTACGATTCAATGTCCGATTGATTAAACTATCCAATGGATGTTTAAGTGCTGCCCACATTAGGGTTTATGCTTTGTCATTCGTTGTTAATTCAATGGATGTTTAAGTATCGCACTTTGTCATTCGATGTGAGGGTTTAATCTCGTGAGTTATCGTAAATGATGTATTAAGTTATTAACCGAATTGTGTGCCTGTTATTAAATTTAGGTTAAAAGGCTAATCAGTAGGCTAGGCTCTGCTCAATTAAATCTGCAATGTGAGTCATTCTATTTTTATCAAATCTATTTACAAAAGCATGTTTATTTCAAAGTTATAATTACAGGGATTAAGTCTTTGTAATCACCAAACGTACAGCCAGTATGTGGGGTTTTGTATACATTACTTGATAATCGTCACCATTGGGGCAGCCAATGGGGGATATGACCATAGTCACAGATCCGGTCGAGTGACAAATACCGTGGGTAGTTGGTTTGATATCAGAAACATTGTAATCGCTCTTAATACTGTGAATTATAACAAAAGAGTCGTTTTAGTAAAAAGAATGATTCACTCAGTATTTCCCGCTGACAAAACCTTTTTCAAACATGTTTCAGGTGATCTGTTGTGATCCAGGAAAAGTGCCGAGAAGCACTACAAGCTTAAGGAAGTGGCTCAGTATAAAATAAAGAAACATGTTTTGTAAAATAAAGATTTCTCCGTGAAATCTTATGATTGTAAATTACCGGGGTTTTATCCCGAGTTTTGAAATAAAATAATCGGGAAATATTTCAGTTTTAAAAGATCCTGATGAAAACTTCCGCTGTTAAATAAATACCATGGGATTTTCTGTTCCGCGACTCCTGAAACGGGTCAAACCGGGTCGGGGGTCGTGACAGTTGAACCTGCTACGCCCGCGGTTTCTGAACTATCTTCATCTGCCTGAGTTGTTGTCATGATGTGTAAACATCCTTTCTTTAACCTTAGCCTTTCTTCATAAGTCTTTAAACTTCCGACTGCTTCTTCTAGCGTCATCGTTTCCAGATTGGAGTATTGTTCCATGGAGGCGACAATCTGAGTGAACTTATCTGTCACGGCATTTAGGAGTTTGCGTACCAAAGTCGGTTGACTCAGTGTTGTCCCTAATTCACTTGCCCATGTAATAACATTGTTTATCTTTGCGGAGAAAGAGTCCACAGTGTCATCTTCTTTCATTTGCATTAACTCGAATTCTGACATTAGTGTATGCCAGTGAGCCTTTTGTACCCGATCATCGCCGATGTGTCTTGTTTTTAAATTTTCCCAAATTTCTTTTGCAGTCTTGCAATTTGCAACTTGCAATACAACATCTTCCAGTATTGCTTGGAAAAAATAAGCAATTGCCGCCTTATCTTTCATAACATCCTTTTGTGTATTTTCTTCTAGTTCAATTGTTTCCCAAAGACCATTCGCTTCCAAAATCATTTTGATGCGAATTGCCCAAACCGTATAATTTGTTGGTTTCAAAATTGGACACTGGAATTGGGAAAGAGAATTTCCTTCCTTTTGAATTACGATTTGCGGAGTTGTTGTTCCAGACATATCTTCTAACTGAACAGTCTTCACCTTTTCGACAAACTTTATTTTCTTGATTTCGCTAAACCTCTAATCCTTAACCCACGTATAACCCGACGCGTAATAATCAATCAATCTAATTCGCACTAAACCCTGGAATCAAAAAAACCTAGATTCCTAACCCCTTGGTTCGATAATCCTTTAACCGAAAAATAAAAACTGAATTGAACTTGCGAATTGAAAAATTAAACCTGATCAAGAATTCCATGCGATGCCTAGAGCTTGATGCTCTGATACCAATTGTTGCCCAGATCGATCTTTGATCTCTAGATCACAAATGATAAACTATACTTTCATAACTTGAATTCGAATACGATGAGTATGATACAATGGAATGTAATGTGAATGACTGAAATTACAAATGAAACTATCTATCCCTATTTATAGTGTTCAAAGAGTGCGAGTGAATAGACGCGTCTCTTCATGAACGGGTATGTTTCTTGGATTGTGTGGATGTGATTAAACGCGAAGAGATGCGTCCCTTGATTCCAAAAGCCGCGTCTGTTGTCTCCCTTGTGGCTGCCGAAACCGAATGGATGTCTCCAAGGAGACATGTCGATTTGGGGTGGACGTTACAAACTTCCAGATTGTCAACTTTGGTCCCCATACTTTGTAACCGTCATATAACTAACTTTAAACTAATTACTAGATAAACCTGGCATCCTTCGCTAACTATGGAACCCATGTTGCAGGTACTATGTCTGATACAACTAGTTATTTTAAGCTGATAAGCAATTTTATTAAACAATCACCTCTGTTTTTTTGCATACATTTAAAAAGATAAGATAGGGGCAGCGAGAGAGGAAGACAGAACATCAAGAGGAAGTGACTGAGATACAACAGTCGTGACGACGGCTAGCAATGAGAGAAACGGAGAGCTTGCGAAGAATAAATCTAACGAAGCGAATTTCTGTTGTGAAGAACATTAATCGAACCACTAGTTAATACAGACAACACTGTGGACCCGGCCCGCCACCACTTCACAGGAAACTTGCTCTAGGCAAGACTTGAATTGAATCCCTTGAGTTCCCCTTTGGAAGGCCACAGGGCTTCCAATGCATCAGAAAGCCATCAACAATCATTACTCATAACAAATATTAGAACTTTAAACTATGATTTAACAAACAAAAAAAAAAACCTTCTTCTCTAGTTTTAATTTTATTAAGTAGTTGATCATATGCTATTTTGTTAGCATCTTGGTGTGTATTTCGTTAATTCTATCTCGAAAATTGAATCTTGTTATAAAAAAAAAAAGAGTTAAATGTCATTTTAGTCTCTGTGGTTTGGGCCATTTTGCCAGTTTAGTCCAAAGGTTTCATTTTTAACCTGTGGGTCCAAAAAAGGTTTCGCAGTTGCCATTTTAGTCCACTGGGTTAACTTCATCCATTTTTCTGTTAACCAGAAGGCCAATTCGGTTATTTTATATGTAATTCTGTTAATTAAATGGACAATTCAGCCATATAAAATGACCGAATTGGCCTTCTCGTTAACAGAAAAAATGGATGACCCAACAATAAGCCCCAAAAAAAAAAAAAAAAAAAAAAAACCATCAAATTACGAACACAACAAAAAAACTTACATTTCTCGTAAGAACTCAAAATATTTTGGTGACCCTGTCAAAGTCTAGCAAACAAATTTCAATAACCTGACCCAACAATAAGCCCTTTTTGATAGGTCATCCAAACACAAAAGCTTTTTTTCACCCCATGGAAAAAATCCGTAGTTATGTCACGTATTTGTTTGTTTATTAAATAAACGCGTCTAAACAAACTTTCAATCAAACAATTCACAAACACTTTACTATAAACAAACGTTTTAGTTCTGTAAACATTTAGTTCGTTTACGTGACTAAAAACATGCTTACTTGATCATTTCACATGAAAGGTAACCGACTTGATAATTTCACATTATAGGTAACCGTTCAACCAATGGGGTGTGATCCATTAGCAAAAGCAAAGCCTTTAAACACCTTGGAAGGGGGAGGTTTTGGGTTAATATATCACAGACACAGTAATAAAAGAAATTTCCTGTTAAAAAAAGCAAGAAAGAAATTGTAAAAAGAAGACACATAAACATGAATTCTGTAAACATAAATCATGTGGTTTCGTAACGGGCTTACATGAGTGAATCATGTCTAACTTTGATGTTCCCGGTATCCACTTTACTTTTACTTCTTCCGACATCTCTCAATATAAATCTTTAACTTCTCACTCAACCATTTCCGATCAACCTGAGAAGAAGAAACATGAATCAAGTGTTGGTAATTCCGTACCCTGGTAGAGGCCACATAAACCCTATGTTGAACCTCTGCAATACACTCTCTTCTAGACTGAACCAACACAATCGCACCACAATCTTCACCGTCGTTGTCACCGGGGAGTGGCTCGGGTTTCTCAATCCTGATCAAGAGCAGGATAACATCCGGTTCGTCACCATTCCTAACGTCATCCCTTCCGAGCTCAACCGTGGCTCAAACATGGTAGCTTTTGTGACTGCGGTTCAAACGAAAATGGAAGGTCCTTTTGTGGAGGTGCTTGATGATCAGATTGAGTTTCCGGTGAAACTCATCATAGCCGATGGGAGTATGCACTGGCCGTTTGAGTTAGCTAACAGGAGGAATATTCCGGTTGCAGCGTATTGGCCGATGAGTGCCTCAATGTTTTCCGTTGTGCATCATGTTGATCTCCTGGAATCACATCATCACCTCTACGTTGATGTATCAGGTAAATGAGTCGAACTAGCCAGCCCGAGCCCAAGCTTGGCTCGTTTAGAGCTCCTAAGCTTGAGCTTAGGTCGCTTGGCTTGGCTCGTTTATTATTTGATTATTTTATCTTTGTTTATTCATAATTATAACTTTTATATATTACATACTATATATATTATAAATTATTTTAACTTTAATTGTATTATATTGTATTGATTATTAAGTAAATATGCATTTAATGTATATTTTTCCCTAGATGTAAATGGGCCGTATAACCTTATACGGCCCGCATAGAATGCTGTTGCACCAAAATAAATGCAGTGCAATTTTTTTTACATGTATACGGGTCGTATAATATTATACGAGCCGTATACAATTGTATACGAGCAACATAATGTTATACGACCTGATGTGTGTGTGTCTTTTTTTTTTTTGTGAGATTAATGTTGTAATTTATTCAATTTTGAAACCGAAAAATACTATTTTACACAATTATTGAAAGCATATCTTCTATTCAATAATAACTCTTTAGTTATTATTTGTAAATAAAATAGTAAGGTAGCGTTCGTTTCATGGAATGGAATGGGATGGAATTGGGAAGCGTTTCTTTGTAAAATTGATCTTGGTTTGGGGAGGGAGGAATTTGAAATCCAATGAATTTCTTTAATCAATGAAATTTGTGACTATTTCAACATTCCATTCCATTCCTTCATTAGAGTGAAGGATTTCTAAGGAATGTTGAAATAGTCACAAATTTCATTAGAGTGAAGGATTTCAAATTGGGAAAATAGCCAAAATGGCCTTGACCCGGTCAACTTTTCCAAACTAGCCAACTGAAACGTCTCTATGAGACGTTTCACGAATTCCCACACGTCTCAAAGACGTTTCCTCATCAGCCATCCACCGAAAGACACGTGTCCAATCCCATCATTTTTTTTTTGACGTCTCTGATCAATCATGACGTCTCTGACCAACGAAACGTCTTGAATATTTTATTATACAAAATTATTTGAGACGTCTCTGACCATCATTTACTTCTTCTTTCTTGAATATTTTATTATACAAAATTATTTGAGACGTCTCTGACCATCATTTACTTCTTCTTTCTTTATTATACACCTTTCATAAACAAACACTCTCTCTCTCTCTAAATGCTCCTTCAACAAAAAAAAAAAAACAGAAAACAAAAACAAACACTCTCTCTCTCTCTCTAAATGCTCAGGCAACAAAAAAAACCCACCAGAGAAAATCATGCAAATTTAATAACTATCATATATTTTACGATCTATGTGACACATAAAGAGTTTTGAGAAAGTAGTGGTGATGAGATCTGAATTCCCTAACAGAAAACCAAAACGCCTTTCTTCTCTCTCTCTAATAAACACTCTCTCTCTCTAAATGCTCAGGCAACCAAAGAAAACCCACCAGTTGACCGTGGCCGCCGCCGTGAGCAGCGGGGCCGCTCCTTCGCCGCCGGCACCACCAAGAAATCCCACCACCGCCACCGTCGTGAGAGGCGGTACAAGAAATAGGTTCAGATCTGAGGAAAAACCGCCATTAACGAGCTCAGATCGAAGTGAGTTTTGAGTTGCAGATGAGAGAGAAAGTAGTGGTGATGAGAGAGAAAGACTGTCATGTGCACTTGTGGACTCGGGCGGAGGTGTTCAGGGCCGGCGGAGGTGCTTTTAATCTTATAAGAAATAGATATTTAGATTGGTGAATCATGGGTGTTCATCAGGATTTGTGGTCGGCATTGTTGGTTGTGAAGGGGGTTGTAGAGAGAGAAAGGGAGTGGGGGTGGGTTGCAGAGAGAGAAAGGGAGTGGGGTGGGGAAACGTCTTAAAAGTTAGAATAGAATAGAGAGAGAAAATACATGGCAGAACACTGAAACGTCTCACCCAAAAGTGGGGACATACATGGACACGTGTCTTTCGGTGAATGGCTGATGAGGAAACGTCTTTGAGACGTGTGGGAATTCGTGAAACGTCTCTATGAGACGTTTCAGTTGGCTAATTTGGAAAAGTTGACCAAGTCTTGGCCATTTTGGCTATTTCCCCTTTCAAATTCCTCCCTCCCCCAACCAAGATCAATTTTACAAAGAAAAACTTCCTAATTTCATTCCATTCCATGAAACGAACGCTACCTAAATGCATGACATTTTCATATTTTTTATACAGAACGAGGAAAGGAGATCATAGATTATATTCCTGGATTATCTTCGTTAACACTAGCAGACATTCCAAATATCTTTCATGGCGGCATTGGTGAGAAATTTAAGGACATTGTACCTAAAGTCTTCCGTATAAAAGCAAATTATGTCCTTATATCAACCATGTACGAGTTAGAATCTAAAGCCATTGATGCTCTTCGAGCTACATTAAAGATGCCCATTTACACATCTGGGCCAAACATACCTTACGCCCAAATCAAACCCAATCCTTCATCAGACCAACCTATTTACATAAAGTGGTTAGACTCCAAACCACCAAGAACCGTCTTGTATGTTTCTTTGGGTAGTTTCCTATCGGTTTCAGGTGCTGAAATGGTTGAAATCGCATCAGGATTAACCCAAAGCGGTGTTAACTTTTTGTGGGTGGCTAGAGGAGAAAGCTCACATTTAAAAGAAATTTGTGGGGAGAATGGGATGGTGGTGGAATGGTGTGACCAACTTAAGGTTTTGTTACATTCTTCAATAGGGGGATTTTGGACACATTGTGGGTGGAATTCAGTGAAGGAATGCTTGTTTTCGGGTGTACCGATGTTGACTTGTCCTATATTACTCGACCAACCGCTTAACAGCAAAATGATCGTCAAAGATTGGAAGACTGGATGGAATATGAGGGATAAAGTGGGTGTTTTTAAGAGAGACGAGATTGCGAAAATTGTAGGAGATTTTATGGATTTGAAAAGTGTTGTGAGGATCGAGATGATGGAAAGGGCAAAGGCGTTTTCAAGAACTTGCCAAGAAAGTGTTGGTGAATGTGGATCTGTTAATGGAGATCTTGATGCTTTTCTAAGAGATATTGCAGTGAACTAAAACGAGTGAACTAGGTTTAAGTATGTCTAGTAGTCGTGTTAAAATTCCAATAAAAGTTTATCGATCATATGTTGTGTGATGATATACAAAGAAACCGAAGTTGCTAGCATTGATCCGGGTTAATTTTCTTTTGTTATACCACTGATGTTAACCAATGTCATTGTTAATGTGCTTTTTTCGAACCAAATGTTACTTATTAAAAGATATGGAGTGGATGTTTTCTAGCGTAAATGTTTGAAATTCTTTGGTGTTCATAATTAAGGTTCACGATAGAAAGGAGTCTATATTAGAAACATAATACATTCATCAAAATTAAGATTTTAACTCTATTAAGGGTTCATTACAAAACTTATCCATATTGTGTTTTGTGGAAGAACCAAAATCCAGTTGTTTTTGTTTTATAGACTTCTTTATAACTTCATAAACAACTCCAATAGAACACTTGTAAATAAAAGTAATGGAGAGAAATAGATTACCACACAAACACAACAACATATAATGACGCTACCGACTACAACACCACCGCTACTACCTGCATCACCACACCACCTCTACCACTTACACCACCACATCGCGGTACTACCTACAACACGGTCACTACCATACCACCAGCCCACGTTGCTACAACGCAACCTTTACTAGACAACCCACCACTACGTGTGGTAGGTATAAAACCCTACTTAATTTTGGATTTATATTTATTTGTATGTTTAATATGTATCTATGGATCTGTTAATGAAGATCTTGAGTGGAGGTGTAAAAATTATTTATCAAAATGTGTTTTTAAAAAATATTTATCAAAATAGGTGTTTTTCTTATTTACTTATTTTAACTAATATATTTGTAACTCTTTTCTTTTTATTTATCATTCAATTAACCGGTTATCATTTTTTTTCTTCAGTTCACTCACTATAAGTTATTTTCTTCATGATTAAATTAACTTATAAGTTTGAAAGCAAAAAGCAAATAGTTGATCGTCTGAACGTTTGAAAGCAAAAAGCAAGTTAACAAACATCTAAAACTAAATTAAAACAAGTGAACTAAGAAGCATAAAAAAACAAAACAATTTATAAAACTTGACCCGTTCAAGTCAAATACGAACAAGAGTAATCAACGATTTCCTCAGCTTCGATTCTATTTATTTATCTCCATGAATTATATGAATTATAAATAGAATCGTAGCTGAGGATATCGTTGATTACTTTTGTTTGTATTTGATAAAGATGTGTCTTCTTGTCCTTTTTAATCTAATCAGTCACCACCAGACCATACTCATCTTTTTTAAAAATTAAAACACCAAAATTAAATGGATTTTATAATAGTTTTTTTTTTTATTTTATATGTGGAATTGTGTTAAATTTCAAAGCATAATATATCTTTTAATTTTTTTCCTTTATAGGCGTCTTTCTTAAAAAAGCACTCGCTGTTTTTGCGCCTAGGCTCAAGGCGAGGCTTATGTGCCTCGCCACCGCCTTGCGTCTTTGACAATATACTCTGGCCCATTTGATCCATTCTACTTAATGCTAAACTGTATGATTTGGCCCATTAGACCCACTTGAGATAAAAACCCACCCATGAATAAATACTAGCTAGATCGAGATTTCCACCGCTAAGAATATATTGATTCATCATTTAATAGGTTCATCTGTTAAGCATATGGAATATTTGAACAAAACATAATATATTAGTCATACACACATGTCGCAGAAGTAGAGGAAAAACTTATAGTAAAATACGTTTAAAAAATCTAGAGTAAACTGCCATTTTGGTCCCTGTGGTTTGGCCAGTTTTGCCACTTTAGTCAAATCTCAAACTTATTACATCTGGGTCCCTGTGGTTTGCATTTTGTTGTCATTTTGGTCCAAAATTTAAAAACCCTATTTTTTTCTGTTGCAACCTCCTATCACTACAAGAAAGTAGTATCAAGAACCCCGCCAACAGAGTTAAAAACACATAAAACTCGAGAAATTATTGAAAAAAAATTGTGTAAAGGTTATTTCAGGTCCATATTCTTTATTTCAGGTTGTATTCGGTTTTTGCACCGAACCGACCCGAACCCGATCTCATAAGAATTGACGAACTGACCATTGTACCTACCTTATTCGGTTCGGGTCGGTTTGGGTATTTTTTCGGGTCGTTTATCAGGTTTTATCTGTCTGTACCAAAATATGCTCACCTAATGAACTCTCACTAAAGAAAATAGTAAATTAACCAGAATAATCTCATGAAGCTCCATACCTGCAACTTCAGAACCCAATTATTTCGCTCCTCTACTTCTCTCTATGTAATCCTCCACCCACTACAGACCCCCAAACCGAGACCCACTTAGGCTACCATTTCGAAGCAAATTTCAAGCTCAAAAACTTTAGGGTTCTGGAAAATGGTTAAAAAAGATAGATTCAAGACTAAGGATGAAGAGGAAAAGTACCTGGTGGTCCAATAGTGTTGAGATGATGGGGCGGCGGCGCTAGGGAGATGGCCCGGCGAGGTGGCGCGGCGTCAATCCAGGGTTCGGGGAACAATATGGGTGTGATTTGGGAGGGAATTGGTGAATCTGTTGCCCGCCCAAAGGTTTTGATAACCTTTTAGCAAGCGACATGCCTTAATAAAACACCAACCCTTAGATTGCTTATGATCGAACGGCTAAGAACTGATTAAAAAGATGGGACACGGATAGGACCTTTAGCGGCGACCTTTTGGAAGTCGTCGCTAAAGAGGTCGCCACTATTGCAGCTTTTTCTTGTAGTGTATTTTGTCCTTTAGTGCAGGGGCATTTTGGTCATTTTGTTTTTCATTTAACATTTTCTTAATTCAAAAATTAATATATATATATATATTAATATACTCACATCAGATCTGAGTTCATCTTCATCATCGACCAGCTCTCTCTCTCTCTTCATCATCGACACCCATCTTTCTCTCCCCAAAAACCCATCTCTCTCTCTCCAAACACCCATCTCTCTCTTCTCTCTCTCTCCTCTCTGTCGAACACCACCACCACCGTGATGAGAACCGGCGGAGCAGGTGAAGGAGGTGGTGGTTCTCCGTGATGAGAACGGCGGCGACATAGATCTCTGACAGTGGTGGGATAAGGTGACGGTGGTGGAGAATAGTAAACCGATTAGGGTTTTTAAGGTGGGATAAGGCGACGGTGGTGGAGAATAGTGGAAGATTAGGGCGCATTTTGGGTGGAGGTGCTCACCGGATTGAGTTGCAGTTGTGGAGGTGGAGGTGATGGTGTTGTGATGTAAGAGAGAGAGAGTGGCGGTGGTTGCAGGGGGTGCGAGAGGGTGCTGGCGGTGGTGGATCTTAATGGTTGTGGCGGTGTTAAGCAGCAGGGGGCGACGAGGCTGATGTGGTGGTTACGGCGGTAGTGGTGGCCAGCCCGGTGGTGGAGGTGTTCGTTGGTGGTGGTGGGTTTCGGGTGTTGGTGGGTGTTGATCTGTGATTTTGTGATGGATGATGATCTGTGAACCCAGTCCTTTTATTCACCACGAGGCTGTGATGATCTGTGATTCGGGTGTTGGTGGGTGTTGATCTGTGATTTTCTGGATTTTCTGGGTTTTGATGATGATGTTCTTGAAGATACAGATCTGAGCCTCGTTTCTTTTTACAAATCGGTTTTTGTTTTGATTTGTTGTCTGTATTTTGATTTTTGTGATGGTTTCTGGTTTTGTTCTGGGTTCTTGATTTTCTTGAAGATGATGTTCTTGATTTTCTGGGTTTTGATGATGAAGTTTGATGATGTTCTTGAAGATGATGTTATTAATTATTGAAATGTTATAATAAATTAACATGGGCCAAAATGCCCCTGCACTAAAGGACAAAATAGACAGCTTTCAACAGTCAAAAAGGGGGGTTTTTGGATTTTGGACTAAAATGTCAACAAAATGCAAACCACAGGGACCCAGATGTAATAAGTTTGAGATTTGGACTAAAGTGGCAAAACTGGCCAAACCACAGGGACCCAAAATGGCAGTTTACTCAAAAATCTAAGTTAAATATATCTTCCTATACTAATAAAAGAAAATCTTTTTGTAGACGTGTCACTATCTGGTGCCTCCTCCCTTTTAATAATAGTATTACATATTAATTTTATACACAAAATATAATATAATATTAATTAATATAGTTAGAGATAAATGTCTAAATTTAAATTTAATTAATAATTATCTATAACAAATATAAATGTATCAAATAATATAATAATTATGATATTATTTAATATAGTTAGAGATCAAACGTATAATTTCAAATTTAATTGGTAGTAAATTACTTTTTAAGTCCCTATGTTTTAGTGTTTTTAACTACTTGAATCCAAAATCAAAAAGTTTAACACCTTTAGTCTCTAACCGCTCATTCACACCCTCTGTAAAAAAAATTCAAAAAACCTTTTGTAAGGTTGAGTTCTATAAGTTCTCATAACTCGTAGAAGTTTTCATTTTACCCTCACCATATATATTTGTTAAGATAAGATATATTATTTGGATATAAACAATAATTACTAATAAAGTATCAAATCACATGTACAAGTAATGAAATATAATTGTTCTTTTGTTTTACTAATTTATCTAAATAAGTCATTTCATTAATAAGGATTATATACAAGTTTATAATTTACATTTTTCGTCATACAACCCGTGTAATACACGGGGTTGTAAGCTAGTTAGTTAAAATAAGTAAAACATCTATATTTTAGTAAATATTTTTCAAATCACCAGTTTTAGTAAATAATTTTTTCACCTCCACCCATAAGACTGTGGGGTATGGGGCGGGGTTGGGGCGTGGGTTGGCTGAAAACGCCAAAGCCACCACCCCGGGTAGGCTTGGGTTTTGGGCGTGGCCCAAGGGGCGGGAGTTTAAGGCTGGGCGTGGGGCGGGTCTATCAATATGACATGGCGGGCTCTCAATGGCCAAACCAAACTAGCCGTTGGCCACCGGCTATGTGTAAAAAAAATTTATTTTTTCACTATAAAACTCACACTTCTATTCCTTTTTTACCACATCCAACCACAATACACTCCACATCTTCTATAATCATCTCTATTCTCATTCTACAATACGAAAAATGCATCCTCATAATCGTGGTTATGAGCCAAACAACCCGTGGGCATTCCAAGAAAATCCTAGCCCACCACCCAATCGTCCAATGCCTCCTCCATTTTTAATACACTCCACTATGCCTGATGTGGCGGGTTACGCATCGTATCTCTCGAATCGTGTGTATACTAACTTCCCTCACACCGACGATTCTATACCTACCACGTTTTCACAAACGCCCATCAACCTTTCACCAACCTCCATCAACCTTTCCCAAACCGAAACCGTCCCCGAAACTCAACCCCCCCAACAATGGTCCTTCCGCATCCAAACCCATCAAAAAGAAAAGTCATAAGAAAAAAACCGAGGCCGAGAAAACACTTGAAAGTGCCAAACGAAAACAACAAAGATGGGTCGTTAATGAAGAACTTGCATTGGCTAGGGCTTGGCTTCAACAATCTCAACATCCAACTTTAGGTATTTTAAATATTTTATAGCCCTTAATATTTATGGTTTTTTTTATATAACTTTGTAATATATTAAATTTTGCTTTGATTAAAATAGGAAATTCTCAACATAGAAGCCATTTGTGGGAAGCGATTAGTAAAGCATTCCATGAAGAAATGGAAATGGAGGTTTATCATGAAAACGATAGCTTATCCTCGAAATGGACCGAGATAAGCGGGCAGCTTACCAAATTTAGTGTTTTTTTAAATAAAGCAAAGCAAAACCCAAAAAGTGGTGAAACCGAAGCCGACTTTGTGACAAATGCATTGGTTACATTCAAAACAAATGTGGGGAGCGACTTCCATTTCATGCATTGTTGGGAGATTTGTAAGTTCCATCCCAAGTGGGCGAATATCCCCAGTGGTAGCGAAACTAACACGTCTTCCAAAAGGTCAAGGACACCCTCGTCCCAAGCCCAATCGGATGCACGTGATCAAGAGTTGGAGGACTTTTTGGATGATTCGCCAAACCGCCCTGAATACGGAAGAGATGCCGCAAAAAGGCGCGCTAAAAAATCAAGATCGGGTACGGCATCGCCTTTAGTTGGGAGTTCGGGCTCGCGTAGGGGAGTATACAGCGATCAGTTGGATGATATTGCATGCAAGTTAGATACATTCAACGTATTCCAACAACAAAGGGCCGAAATTTGGAAGAGCAAAGAAGCTAGGGATGCCCTGAAACAAAGACGAGATGATATAAAATTTCTAGCCCAGGCCATTGATCACCTATCAGGTGAAGAGTTGGAACTAATGTCGGAGACGAGAGAAGAGATAAAGAAAAAATATAAGCACTAAGAATTTTTTTATGTAATTTTCTTTATTTAAAAATCATTAAAAAATTTAAATTTGTTGTTTTAAAAAATATTAAAATAGCCGTTTGGGCTGGCCACGCCCCAAACCCCCGCCCCACCATACCGTCTTTAATGTAGGTCAGTCCAGCGAAGCCCCCCAAGCCACGTGTCAACCCATGCCCCAAACCCCCCCCCCCCACCATACCGTCTTCAATGTAGGTCAGCCCAGCGAAGCCCCCCAAGCCACGTGTCAACCCATGCCCTAAACCTCCACCCCACCATACCCCACGGTCTAATTGAATTATTGTTATCCATTATATTGGGTCTTGGGCCTAGATTCTAGTGCACTGCAAACGTATATTTTAACAACTAAATAATACATGAATCAATGGGATGTGGTCCATTGGCAAAGGCTTTGGCAAAACCTTTAAACACTTTGGGATGGAATGTATTGGTTTCAAGTCTCACAGACGACAGGAATAAAATGAATTTACCGTTAAAAAAATAATAATACATGTGAATCAGGTCCAAGTGGTAATTAATTAAAGAATAAATTATGATTTTGGCCTCTGTTTATATCACTTTTACCCTTTTAGCATAAAAAAAATTCTTTTAACATTTGAGCTCCCAACGTCTTTTTTCTAACATTTTTGGCCCCTAACACAAACCTCATCCATTTACTTTAAAAACTTGTCATGCGTCCCTCACATGAGGGACATTTATGCCAATTCATCTATTCACTTATAAAAATTTAAACAATAATAAACCTATATTATATTAAAACAATTTAATTAAAAGAAATAAATACAACTATCATCTAATTCACCATTTTCTTTTACAAAATACTATCATTATTATATATTATCAATTTGTAACAAGTGTAGGCTTTACCGTGTTGTACCATGTGCTTTATCTTTATTTCCTGCATTTACTATATATGAATTAGCACTATAATGTTGCATTGCAAGTTGTAACTTGTACATTTGAGGATTATACATGTTTCAAGGATTCTTTTCTTTCATTGGGCCAGGTGGACGGTGATGCTTAGTCACCTAGGTGAACACGTGTCCAGATTATTTCTTTGCCTCAAAACCAAGAAAGTCTCACAAAAGCAGCCCCGGATGCAATTCCCCACCACACTGTTTTTGATAAGAAGAAAGAAAGAGGTTACGGTGTATAAGAGAGAGAGAGAGAAAGAGAGACAGAGGCGGTGGCGGAGACACGCCGACCTCACTCAAGTTGCTAGGGTTTCACCACAGTGTTAAAATCCCCCGCGACAGTTATTGCTTTAACATGTTCTCCCCCTTTTAGAACGGTTGGTGGTTCGTGGTGGTTCACGACGGACCTTAGGGTACCGGCAATCGTCTCTATTCGACCGTAAACAAAACCAAAGACGACCAGGTATCGTTAATAGGTAGATCTACAACTCCGATTGTTGTTATGTCATGTATTTGATCATTTTTATTGTTTGTATTTATGATTAATGTATTCGATTTGTATTCAAGTCCCGGTTATAGACGGCAGCGGCTATATAGCCGGAATTGCAAGGTATTTATGCATATTTCACTGTTTTGGTGGTAATTTGTGCCAGCAGTGGTGGCTGCCACAGGGTGAGCAAACCAACAGCCACGGAACAATAGTGGCTACAACAGTTTAACAAAAAGAACCGACGATATGTTGTCTTTTGTTACTTCATATTACCTTTAACAATTAATTGTGTATAATAAGAGATAATAGATGATGTTGTTGTGGATGTATGTTCATTTATGTATGCATGCTCTTTGGTGGATTTAGGTAAAGAAATTATGTGAGAGGCCAAAAGAAATGTTGATGAATGAAAGCAATGTTCAGGTATATGACCATATAAAAATTCTTTCTTTCGGCCAGTTAAATATTGTAGGCGTTTAATTGTTTTTAGGCTTTCGCTCGTTGCTCAGATCCTGCAAGTTTGCAACTTTAGATCTTATCATATATAGTTGAGAAATGGACCCATTTCAGTTATTACTCCTTCGAGTTGGGTTGTAAGAAATATTTGGTACTTATACAACAATTGACTGTAAGGCAAACAGGTCATCACATGGATATTACGCTAACAAAGCGTTTGGATGTTTGGTTCTTCTACAGCCTGTAAAGAGCCATGTGACTATTAATTGTGATGATAATGATGGGCAATTTCATGATGTTGCTGAACTTTTTGGGACAGTAACTGTTTAAGTGGCTTCAATATAGTATAGAATGATTGTTTTTTTTTGTCATCAGTCATATAATTATTAAAAATCTTCTTAAACAACTCATATTAAAGTTGTTTCGCTTACTGTAAGTAAGCGAAGGTAGGAGGACCATTTTAAAAATGAAAGACAATTTTAAATATGAAGGACAATTTTAAAATATGAAGGAAAATTTTATTTTATAACATTTTTGTCAGGTTGTTAGAACAAATTTAGATATACTGGTGTGCTGTAGTAAACTTGGAATTAGAGCAAAGAAGGTAAGGGTAAATCTTTGACCAAGAGTCAAAAGTGTTGTGGTGGGAATGGCATTACTAAAGTGCCTTTCGTTTAATACAAGTATAGAATTATATTACATACATTTGATGAGGAGATATAGAGTATGTATCTTGTATAGAATTATATTACACACATAGCGAGTAGGAGATATACAATTTGTATCTTGTAGCACAAGCGTGTATGAGGCTTTGCTTATAGATTGTGTGAGAAATCTTGAGGTTGGCATTCCTGATCTTCTTGAAGAAGGAATTAAGTTGGTTGTATATATTGGAGAATATAACCTCATCTGCAAATGGCTCGGTTAGCGTTCATTCATTAGACACTAATAAAATCATGAATACTCTTTTTTTAATTTGTTTCGGTTGCGGTGTAGGTAATTCGATATGGGTTCTTGCTATGGAAATGAAAGGAACAGTTTAATGCCTGTCCTGAAGTCCCTTTTGAAGTTTATGCAAGAGAGATAGGCTTATTTAAAAAGTTATGGGCCACTTAGCTTCCTCAAGGTTCGTGGTGCGGGTCATATGGTTCCTATGGATCAGATCAGCTCAGGACTACACTAGCGATGTTAAAGAGGCGAACCAAGGGCTAACATAAAGGAAGTACAAGGGACTCCATGAGCTCGGTTTAAGGAATTGCAATGAAACATGAATCTTTCTTCCATATAACAATTGTTTATAAATAATGTTGCACATCGGTTAGATTTTGTAATAACCCTTTTACACGATCAGTGTTGTTAGATAGCGATTATAATTTGTTTGTATGCATTGCGCCTTGATTTGTAAGGCCCCTCGGCTGAAACGCGGTGGGGCTTTAAATCTAGTTGTTATTAACTTCGATCAGATCCACCTGAAAGTAGTTCAGCAAGTTCAGCCTGTAATTGTTAATACGTCTCTTTAATTACTGCTGAACTCATGACATCAACAACCTCCTTAGGGGAACTTTTGTCTGTTACTACCTCAAGTATCAACATCTCAATTTTGTTCCTCAAATCTAGCGTAGATTCAATAACATCTTGAATCATCTGATTAATTTCTGCATTATGTTTATCAACTTTAACCTTAATTACTGACATCAAACTTTGACCAAATTTTGAAGTTACATGAACACCAGAAGATTCAAGGGCATTAACAAATTCATATTCAACTTCTTCCCTAACATCTAGAACTTTCTCTTTAAGCTCTTGATCAAATTCTTCAAATTTAGACACCCCAGCTTTTTCAACTTCAGCTTTCAAATTCTCCATTTTCTTTTTCAGACTTTTCCAAAACCTCTTTGAACTTCTCATTGGAGGCGGGCCTTGGGGTGAAACCCTTGCGCCGCCTTAGTAGGTGGTGGCAGTGGAGGAAAACCCCCCAAATCACCAATCTTTACACTAAACCCACCCAATTCAACTACGGTAACTCCTCAATCTCCAATCTTTTTCCCAAAAAACCCTCTTTTAGATACCAATTTCACAACTTGTACACACCCAGATGCGTTATTTAGGTGAAACCCATGATCGGTGTTGAATGGGTGATTTCGGAGATAGACCAGGTGCGTGTGAAGAGGAAAACCCTTGGAGTGGTTCTTGATCAATGCCAACGAGCTCTTGAATTGCTGAGTTCTAATGGGCGTGTTATCTGATGAAGATGAAAGTTATGATGAAGTTGTTGATGGTTCTTGTGTGAGAGAGAGAGAGAGAGAGAACTGGATGTATTTGGCAAAAGGAAATGGTGAATTAGATGATGGGTCATTCTATACGCACCCCCCCCTAATTACTAATTACACCCCCTATAAAAACATCACATCCATCAATCATTTGTTTTTTGTTTTTAGTCTTTTTTGTCTTTTTGTTGTCTTTTTTATTATATTTTATTATCTTTTGTTATTATTATTATTTACTATTAGTAATGAATTATTATTATTATTATTATTATAACTAATTATTTATCCAATTACATTTATAGTAGTAATAGAAACTATAAAAAAAATAAGTACATTCTTACAAAATTATATTATTAAACATTTTACATACCGAGCTTTAATCTACAACATAATATGTAGCAGGTTGTGCTATCCAAGAATTATACATATTTTGACGTGATTCAAATATATTCTCCCAGCCAGCTGCATCATTTCCTCTCATTAATTTCCATAGGTTGTTTGTGCTGGCAATTGGATACTCTCCTTGCAATTCTACCATTATAAAATGGTTACCATTCACGTGTGCAATTGTAATTATTTTTTTTTCTGGGAACTCGTGAGGGCCTCTCCAAAGCGAAAAACAAGTAGAACTGTTTCTAGTGCCGGTCTCTCTACTTGAATCTTTAACTGATTTATACACACCACCACGATCACACATAAGTACAACTTTAGACACGTAGCCATTTTTAGCTTTCGATCTTTTAGTCACAATAGCGTAACCAAGACTACGTCCGGTGTTTCTAACCCATTCCATCAACTTTTCACGAGACTTGAACACCTAAAAGTGAACTAATATTAGTTACAAAATATTAGGTGAACAAGCTTGAGTAGTTACAAAATATATATTATCCAAACAAACTCATTTAAACTAAAACAAGACCCTTAACCTAGCTAGATTATATAACTAAGTTGAATCTTGAAACATGGGAATTAAAAACTATACCTGATCTGTTGAAAATCCAGATATCTCTTTAACTGTAGAGAGCGAAGGCTACTACCGAAGCTCCTCTTTTAAAGGGTCATAAAGCTTAAAGAAAAGTAGGCTCTCCTCCTTAGTTTTCACAGGTGGGGGAACTGGCTGTGAATCCTACATCAAAAAAGAAGTAAGTGAAACTAATAGCATATTTTTTTTATATAACAATGTAATAAAGAGTGAAAGGTATATGACTATACATGAATGCATATCAACTGAATATTACCTGTCCCATTTGTACCTCCAGAAACAACTTAAGCTCGGCATTGTTAGCCTTATTTGACACCTCTCTCAAATGCCCAACCTAATCAATAATAAAAAAAATATTTAGATTCAGCATATTATAATTGTAGCATCAATAATTTGAGGCATATCATTTTTACTCATACTTTTACTTTAAGCCTAGCACCAATAATATGATCATTTTACACGTTTTTTTTTTCAATTTTAATAATAATAATAATAATAATAATAATAATAATAATAATAATAATAATTCATTACTACTAGTAAATAACAATAATAACAAAAAGACACTAAAATATAATAAAAAGACAAAAAAAGACTAAAAACAAAAAGCAAATGATTGATGGATGTGATGTTTTTATAGGGGGTGTAATTAGTAAATAGGGGGTGTGTATAGTATCAATGATAGTTGTGTTTTTTTTAATTAAATTGCTTTTTAATATAGGTGGGGTCCACTGTTTAATTATCTCATAATTATTGTTTTAATTTTTTAAGTGAATACGTCAATTGCAATAAATGCCCCTTATGTGAAGGGTACATAACAAGTTTTTAACCAAGTAAATAGATGGGGTTAGTGTTAGGGGCCAAAATGGTTAAAAAAGATGTTAGGGGCTCAGATATTAAAATATTCTTTTTAGTCTAAAAGAATAAAAGTGATATAATCACATGGGCTAAAATCGTAATTTACTTTTAATTAAATCACGTGGATCATGTGCAAATTTTCATTAATTAAATATTAAATAGAGTTAACTGCCATTTTCGTCCCTGTGGTTTGGTCACTTTGGCCATTTCAGTCCATTTTTCAAAAATGCGCAATTTTCGTCCCCCACGTTCTGGAAAGGTGCCATTTCAGTCCAAAAATGCGCGAGTTAACTGCCATTTTCGTCCCTGTGGTTTGGTCACTTTGGCCAAAAAATGGCGCATTTTTGGACTGAAATGGCACCTTTCCAGAACGTGGGGGACGAAAATGGCGCATTTTTGAAAAATGGACTGAAATGGCCAAAGTGACCAAACCACAGGGACGAAAATGGCAGTTAACTCCTATTAAATATATAAGATATATTTGAATATATAAGACATTTTTTTCTTATTTTAATGATTTCATGTGTTAGTCATAGGGCTGGCAATTTTACACGAATACACGACACGAACCTACACGACCTTAACATGTATGTGTATGACCTTAACAGGTAACAGGTACTAAACAGGTAGACACGAAAATACCTGTTAATTTTCGTGTCTAAACAGGTTAGATACCTGTTTACCTGTTATATACCTGTTAAGACATGATAAGGATTTAATTTTAAAATTTTCATTAAATAAAAATACATGATGTACCCTAGTCGCCTACACTACACCGTATCACTGATTCCTTAGACCGAAGGGAGTGGGGCGACTCCCACCCCCAAGTCGCCCAAGGTTGGCATGAACACCGCCCCCAGAGGCGTTCTAGGGGGCGTCCCCCATGAGCCCGTCCTCTTCTCGTCGCCTCCTCCCTCTCACACAACAACTTTTTGGCACAAAATTCCAAGAACTCCCCCCCTTTTCAAACAAATCAACCAATCAGAGGTCTTGGTGGCATCTTGAGTTGCCATGAACACCACGCCCCCTTTTTTGAGGACGCCCCAAGCCGCCCCCCAAACGCCACGTGTCGCAAGACGCCCTCTTTTGAGGACGCCCCACTCCCTTCAGTCTTATGTTATTTCCTTCATTAGTTCAAAAAAACAGAAAACCCTAATACCTAATCTCTCTCAACTCTCTCAAAGTAGCAGCCGACATCATCAAGAATTCAAGATCCACCGCGACATCATCAAGATCCATCGCACCGGCATCAAGTCATCAAGATCCTCCTCTGTCAGCCTGCATCCACCGCCGGCCATCCACCACGCACAGCACTCCGGCAATTCAAAGTAAGCTAGATTCGCACATTGTTTAGTTAGATCCGCACATTGTTCAGTTAGATTCACACATTGTTCAGTTAGATCCGCACATTGTTCAGTTAGATTCACATTCACACATTGATATTTTTGTAACTGTAGTTTCGAGTTGTGATGTTTATGATTGAATCGTTCATACGTACAAACCGTTCCTATTTTGCGAATCACAGACTTGACTGTTTGTGAAGAAGTTTGAGTTGTTGATTTAAAAAAAAAAATCGTTTCAGATTTGCCGATATCAGTTCTGAATCTAAAGTTTGACTGGACTGTTTGTGATCTCAATCTGTATCTAAGTTTTACTGGACTGTTTCTGTTTGTGATCTGTATCTGTATCTGTTTGGAACAAATAACAGTATGTGATCCCTCGTTCCCAAAAAAAAAAAAAAAATAACAGTATGTGCAGCTGGTTTGGGTATTTTGAATAAGAACTGCTGATTAAAATCGAAGTCGGATAGTAAACTTTAAGGGGTTAAGCGAGAAACTAGTACAAGTTTGATTCTTGCTAGTAAACTTTACTAGAGGAGAATTAAGCGAGTTCGCCACTCCTAGAAGATTACTTTTGGACAACTTGTTCCTGTTTTCTTATGTGTAATGTTACTATACAGGCAAAACATGGGAGGCTTCAAGAAGATGAAGCTCGGAGATACTTTCAGCAACTAATTAATGCTGTTGATTACTGTCATAGTAGAGGCGTGTATCATCGAGATCTCAAGGTTCATCCTACCTTTCGCTAATTTTTATTATGTTGTTAAACCGCGAAAACCTTTTATAGTTCGTACAACTTTGTTAAGTTGTTCCAACAATGTGCTGTTTTGTTACTTTGAATAAGTTGTTGATATTCATACATTGCAGCCTGAAAATCTGCTCTTGGACTCGTATGGTGTTCTAAAAGTTTCAGACTTTGGATTATCTCAGCAAGTGGTATGTTAAAAAAATTAATTGTGGATGATTCTCTAGTGTCTTGTTGATGGTAATTATATATTTAAAATCTATTGTTATATAGGAAAATGGGATGTTACATACGGCCTGTGGGACGCCAAATTATGTTGCTCCTGAGGTAATTACAGCTTCAAAGTTTACTGATGTTTAAAGTAATGTTTGATAAATTAAAATTACTCAATTTATGTCCAATTGTCAATGCTAAATATGAGTACAATTATGTGCAGGTTTGAATTGTTGGAATTAAAGATCTAAGAAGAGAACCATGGGAACTTGGAAACTTTGAACTTGTTTTTAATGGATGTATTGAATTATTTAAGTCTTTTGTGATTTGCCGTTTATGGATTTTTGTTTTAAACTTGTTAAGTATTCGGTATTTTGTGGATTATTTAAGCTGTTTGTGAACTTTTGGCGAGTTTTGTTTCACTAAACAGGTTCTAAATATGTGATTATTTTAGTGTTAGTTAACAGGTATTAACAGGTAATTTTCGTGTATATCGTGTCGTGTTCGTGTTTGAAAAAAAGGACACGAAATCTTATCGTGTCGTGTTCGTGTATGGCCTATCGTGTCTTATCGTGTCTTATCGTGTCGTGTCTTATCGGGTACGGGTATACACGATATGCCAGCCCTAGTTGGTCACATGGGTCCATTATGTGTTGGTCACATGGTCGAGTATAAAAGTACAATGGTGATGGTTCACTTGCAAATCCAACATTGAAATTCTCATTCAACCATTTCCAATAATCAACGGTTGACCAATTAACCGGAGATAAAACATGAATCAAGTAGTTGTGGTTCCGTATCCCGGCAGAGGCCACATAAACCCTATGTTGAACCTCTGTCGCTTACTCTCTTCTCGACTGAACCGACATAGTCGCACTACCATCTTCACTGTTGTTGTCACTGAGGAGTGGCTCGGGTTTCTCAATCCTGAACCGGACCAGGATAGCATCCGGTTCACCACCATTCCTAATGTTCTCCCGTCCGAACTCAATCGTGGCTTGGACATGGTAGGCTTCCTAAGGGCTGCTCAAACCAAAATGGAAGGTCCTTTTGTGGAGGTGCTTGATCAGACTGAGCTTCCGGTGAAACTGATCATAGCTGATGCTACTATGCGCTGGCCGTTTGACGTCGCTAACAGGAGGAATATTCCGGTAGCGGCGTATTGGCCGATGAGTGCCTCCATGTTTTCCGTTGTGTATCATGTTGATCTCTTGGAATCACATCATCAGCTTTTCGCCAATGTGTCAGGTGTGATTTCTCACTAAATACTTCCAATTGATTCCTTGAAGATTTAGACTAGTATTGCTAATCTTATTTGTACCCATCGGTTGGAATGAGCTCTGTACCGTTACTGAAAATACCGATACTGAAATTCGCCAAATATAGGTACCGGTACCGAAAATTTTCAGTATTGTGAGGTACAGTACCGGTACTGAGACGGTTAAAATGAAAGAGAGAAAGGATGGTTAAAATGAAAACCATGATAGATAAAAGTAGCTGGTGGTTGGAAGCTGGTAGATGTAGCTTTCTAGATATATTTGGTGTTTGGAAGAGTAGTTGGAACTTTTAATAAAATGTATAAAATGACTAAAATAAGATAACTAAAAATTTAGAAAGCTTGTGCATAAAAAAATCATTATCTTTAAAGGTTAAAATAGTCATTTTTCCCTAAAAACTTGTAGCTCCTTCTAAACGCTACTAGTAGGAGCGTTTAACCAAAAGCTTCAAGCTTATAACTTAAAAGCTTCCAGTTCCTTTAACCAAACAAGATTTTTAATTGAGTAAAAGTTTTTTCTTAAATTTTAAAGCTAGAAGCTTCTAAAAGTTTTATGCCAAACATACCTTTTATCTCTCTATATATCTATGTATGTATAAAAAGAAACAAAGAAGAGAAATATGTGAATATTAACTCAATAAAAAAAAGTAAGAGAACCATTCACATGTACTTGATCTAGTGGTGTTGAAGTATTGAGATTAAAAGTTGTGATTTTTGCTTTGGTAGTGGGTATTTCATATTCAAAAGTAATGGAAAGTGATTCAAAAGGGCAATTCAATCATTTTGGCCGAGTGTACTCCCCAGTCAATTCAAACCCATTTGTGCCGGTTGCAAAAAAGTACAAAGAAAAACACACTCTCTTTCGTTCGTCTATTTACATTGGTGTAAATAAAACGTGCACAATTGTAAAAACACAAAAATAAGAAGCTTTTAACATGAACCAATATCTAATTTTTTTAGTAATGTACTTTAGAAATAACATAGATGTATGAAGTAACAAAAAATATCCAAAAATTAATTATAAACAAAACAAGAAAAATATAAACTCAGCTTTTCTTTCTTTTTTTGACATCACTAAGTTAAAAAAAAAGTTCAGCAACTATAAACACAAAGAAAAGAGGTGCCAGGATAATTAAAAAAAAAAAAAAAAAAAACAGAAACTTCAAACACATATATTGATAATAATAATTTACATCGAGATAGTTGGTAAACGGGCAACAAGCTTCGCCGTTTACGATATATAACTAACAACCTTTTCGATTATCGTAAACCCCATTTACCGCAGTGTAAACCTAATTTACATTACTGTAAACCTCAAATTCTATTACTGTCATCATTACCTCAAAACATTTTAAGCGCAAAACAACAATTTACAGCAATGTAAACCCAAGTTGTTAACGTTTTTTACACCGCAACAACTAAGGATATAACTAAAAAAATTTCAAGAAAGTGCACCGATGTAAATGTTTTTTACAATCAAATTTAACAAATATTATGTCGTCATTTTCCATGTCAACACAAGCATACAAACACAAATGACAAAATACTATCGCTTTGTTAATAAAATATTGATAAGAAACATTACAATAAACATATAAATCCAACAAAATGAAGATGCAATAAATCAAAACTTTGTTAATAAAAATATTGACAAGCAACTTTGCGATAAACATATAAATCCAACAAAATAAAGATACAATAAATCAAAACATTTTTCCAAAACCTACACCAATTATTGAACATGCTTTGTCTAGTTAAAATACTGATAACCAAAAACTATAGTTTTTTTAATAAAATATTGATAAGAAACATTAAAAATTTTATAAAAACAGTGGTTCAATATGCAATAAATAAAATAATTTATAAAAACAGTGATCTTTTCATTTGTTTGAACAGAAAGAGGAAATGAGACCATAGATTATATTCCCGGGTTATCTTCATTAACAATAGCAGACCTTCCAACGACCTATCGTCGCGGCGCTGAGATGTTTAACGGCGTTGCACCCACACTCTTTGGTATAAAAGCAAATTATGTCCTTATATCAACCATGTACGAGTTAGAATCCGAAGCCATTGATGCTCTTCGAGCTACATTAAAGATGCCCATTTACACATCTGGACCGAACATACCCTACTCCCAAATCGAACCCAATCCCTCATCAGACCAACCATTTTACATAAACTGGTTAAACTCCAAACCACCAAGAACTGTCTTGTATGTTTCTTTCGGTAGCTTCCTTTCGGTTACAAGTGCTGAAATGGCTGAAATCGCATATGGGTTAACCCAAAGTGGTGTTAACTTTGTGTGGGTGGCTAGAGGAGAAACTTCACATTTAAAAGAAATTTGTGGGAAGAATGGTATGGTGGTGGAATGGTGTGACCAACTTAGGATTTTGTTACATTCTTCTATAGGGGGATTTTGCACACATTGTGGGTGGAATTCGGTGAAGGAGAGCATGTTTTCAGGTGTACCGATGTTGGCTTTTCCTATATTACTCGACCAACCACTTAATAGTAAATTGATCGTCAAAGATTGGATGGTCGGATGGAATATGAGAGAAAGGGTGGGTGTTTTTAATAGAGATGAGATTGCGAAGACTGTAAGAGATTTTATGGATCCGAAGAGTGTTGCGAGGACTGAAATGATGGAAAGGGCGAAGGTGTTTTCAAGAATTTGTCAAGAAAGTGTGGTTGATGGCGGATCGGTTAATGAAGATATTGATGCTTTTGTTAGAGATATTTCAATGAACTAAAAGAAGCGAATTAGATTTAGATGCGTGTTGGATTTATCGGTGTAATTTCAATAAAAGTTTATCGATCACTTCTTGTGTGAAGATATACAAAGAAACCGAAGTCACTCTGTTTTAAATGATAACAATAATTAGTATTAAAAATTACTTAAAAAAAAGTAATGTTACTTTCAAAGAACCTACGACATTGTTAATGTGTTTTTTTTTTCGATCCAACTGTTATTAAACGATATGGATGGATAGATGTTTTTAGATAAAGAATGAGATAAAAAAGTTCGTTAGCCTTCTTTGTGTTGGACTTTGACCTCAAGTCAACTTCCTTTTAACCTGCTGTTTTGCCTTTCTTTGTATTTCAATAGGCCCACCAGAAGTCCATGAATCCCATATTTTAGTCCAAACGTTTATCAGCCAAACTTTCATTTTGTATTTTAACTAGTCAATTTCCTCGCGCGTTACGGCGTGTTCGAAATGTAAAGTAACTCGAATTTGTACCATCTAATGAAAATATATTATATTTGACCTGACTTGTTTCTAAACAAAAGTTACGTCAAAGCGTAGACAAACTAAACGTACAAAAAAATAAAGACGAAAACGTATTATATTTTATCCGATTTATTTACGAAATAAATTTCCATTGAAACGTTAACTAATTTTAACTTATACCTACAAGTATATAAAAATAAGTACCTAAGAAAATTAAGTTTTTTTATGTTAAAGAAGTAGCGGCATCATTGAAATACAAAGTAACTTGAAATTTTACCATTTAATGAAAACGTATTATGACTTGTTTAAAAAAATATATATGTCAAAATGTAAATCAACTAAAAAGGTACAAAAAAAGTACAAAAGGTATTATATTTGACCCTAGCAATTTCCACAAAGAGAAAATTACATTAAACGTAAATCAATATGAATTTATATTAATACGTACATAAGAATAAGCGTATAAAAATTGATTATAAAGTTTTTAGAAGGTCGAAGATTGTAAATGTGGCTGCTACAGTAGAGTGCACTTCTTGTAGTATTTTAGAATACCAAACTGTAAGTCCATTTGAATTTTACAAACATGCCACGTAAATGAATTTCATTCTTGTACTTCTGCATAAGTTAATCCTCAATGAAAAATAAAATGATGTCTCATCTTATTTAGGAATTAAGAGATAACTAGTATTAAGCACCCCGCGTTGCGGCGGGGGCGAGCACTAATGCCACACTACTGTCAGCGACCACCGAGACTGAAGTTGCGGTGTTAATGCGAAGAAATTAAACCGAAACGTAAAACACATAATAAAATAACTAAGTTGATCTAGGACTCGCGCGTTACGATGAACCCGCGTCTTTTTTTCCCGTTTGACAGGTTCATCGTAATCTATATATAATATATATCAATACCACTATACAAACCATAATGCATACATTACAACAACCATTGCATCAATATGTTGCAAATTATATTTATACAAGATTTTGGCTAAATTAATTAGATTATTATAAATAATAATAATTTACAAATAAAACAACACAACTTTGAATAGATATGGTAATATAATGAAACCATTATTTGATTAGGGTATAACTACTTAAGCACAATTTACAGCCATACATGCATACAAAACAGATTGAATTTGGTAAGGTAATGAAACCATTATTTGATTAATGTACAACCACTTAAGCACAACTTACAACCAGTATTTGATTAAGGTATAACCACTTAAGCACAACTTACAACCAATATTTGTTTAAGGTACAACCATTTAAGCACAACTTACAACCAAACACTTACGCACAACTTACAACAAATATTTGCTTAAGGTACAACTATTTAAGCTCAACTTACAACCAAGTATGCATACAAATATTTCAAATAAATAGTATATAAATTTATAGTGTATAAAACCAATTATTTTTTGGAAAACCCCCTAAGCTCTTAGTACAACAACTATATGCCAAAAGGTGTTCCTAATTTATAATGTATAATATTAAGTATTAAATCTTCAACCTCATTTATATGTGAACTAACATGTAACGTTTTGATGGTTAAGAAAAATAAAATTATGTAATTGTATCGTCTAAGTTTAAGTACATTTTTCTCAATAACTTGTAACATATAAAAACTAACAATAACATAATGTAATTATATCGTTTAGTTGTGGAGTCCATTAATAATGAGGTATGCAAAGTGTGGAAGACAACCTTTGTATTGCCCGGTCGGGTTAAGTTGTATTTGCAGGTTTATGTCTTTGTTTATATATCATTACAATTTGACTATGAGGTGTGGGGGGCTTGAATTGAGGGCATTGCTCGACTTGTAACGGGTGTGGGCTTCATCAGACCACCCCAAAAAAAGTGGGGAGTGGAAGCGGCGCGGCCAGGCGGTGTTGGAGTGCCATATTGATTTTTTATATTTTTTTATATAGTTGACATTTATATAATAAAACACAAACTTATATTAATTTAAAAAAAAGTTACATGAAATCCTAAAAATTTTAAAAAAACTACTTATTAAATCCTAAAAAATAAAAAAAAGTAGTTACTAAATCCTAAAAAAAATTACAAAGTTCGGTAAATATTAAAGTGCGAAACCCACTTAAATTCCGAATTCCCGTCGTGCCTCCACTCGATCTTCGCGATATCCACTCGATCGTCGTGGGTCAAGTCGCCCGCAGGGACACGGTCGAAACAAACTTTAAACCGATCCCACTTCGGTTTGAGTTCACGCCACTTGTGATGGCACGCGTTTAAATTGTGACGCGCATTCCCAACGTGTTGTTGGTATTGCTGGAACGCCCGTCTCAAATACGCGGTTTGACCGCGTTGTAGCGTACGTTGTGCATCGACAATCGATGTCACAAGTGCAATCTCCTCATCCTCTGTCCAATGCACCATGTTCGGTTTTATGGTGTGGGTTTGGTTGAAAAAGATTTGTTATTTGGTGCGGGTTTGGTTGAAAAAGATTTTAAATAGTTGTGGAAAAAATGAAGTTTGGGATGGGTATTTATAGGTAAAACTGGTAATTTTTTTTTAAATTTGATTTTTTACTTCAAACCCGCCATCCCCAACGGTTAGAGCAAACGGCTACCCCAAACGGTCATCTCCCACAAGCCAATCCAAACCCGCCACCTCAGACCCCCCCCCCCCCCCAAATCCAGTCTTCAAAACCACGCCAGCAGGGCAACGCCGTTGCCAACACTGACTCGGTGTGACTTAGCCAACATTATTTGGCATCTCCGCCCCAACCAACACCCTACACTCACTAGTCTTACAACAGTGAGAGAGTTTAAATATTACTATAAATTGAATCACAAACCACAGTTCCCACTAAATGAAGCATTCTATGTCTTTTATGGTGGGTGCTTTATCTTTTCGCAATCGTTGTATGTCGCCACTAAAATTTGTTTTCCTCTCGCAGGAACTAGCTTATACTTTCGGTTTCGCTATCAGCAGACGTTAGTTGTTACTCTATGCCGGTATTGCAAATAAAATATCAACCTAAATAGTTATTATAGTCACTTTATTCATGGAGAAATATTATTCTTAGCTTTTGTATTTGAGACTTGGTAGAAAGCTTGATGACAAGATGCAATGGGTGGGCCGTATTTGTTTCACAGTGTGTTTTTGTGTGTTCTCGCTTCTTCACCGCCGCAGAAGTACCAATGAGGAGACACCACCTGTCAAGGAAGATAAGTCATGGAGGTCTCAATAATTGAGACAGAGTTCTGTGACTTCACTTGATAGCTAGAAAATGTTGTTTTTACACAATCAAAAAACATGGAGCCAAAGGGGTTCAGGAGGTGTGGTATAAAGCCTCTAGGGCCTTTATCACACAACATCAGCGCCATGTCATATATGGGACTTTAAAGCCCATCTCCTTAACTTGCATACAATGGTTTAAAGACCTTTAAAGCCCCTTATTAAACAAAATAAAATAAATAGCAAAAGATTTGATTGGTTGAAAAGAATGGGCCCACCTGCACCCCCTTTAGCGCTCGTTACTGCAAGTCTGCAATGGAGCTCTCTCCATGCCCCCCCCCCCCTCCTTTGGCGCCCAGGGGTGGCTATGGGGTGCTAAAGGGCGCTAAAAATTGTGATTTGGCCAGGGGCTCTATATCACACCCCCGGCCTTAAAGAATACTACCAAATGGAAAGCTTCAGTGACGTCTAAAGCTATGAACAAAGAGGAAGAGGATGAACCGCCAAGTGTGGCTAAAGATGATTTCATTGAAATGTTTGATAAAGCTGAAACCGAAGATCAAGTTGTAGATGGAGTGAGCTCAGAATGACTCATGAATCAGAACATTACAACACGTTTTTACAGGTGGATCACAATCCGGTTGCAGAATTGCCTGCGGAAAGCCTGATTTCATGGAATTCACGCACCGAGTATTCATTTTCTTATAATCACGAGGCTTTGAATCATGATTTGGTACCCACATTTGCAAACAACCATGGTGGAATTAGGGTTTGGAGGGTTCTAAGTTGAAGAAGATGTAGTGAAGTCAATGCTAGGGGTTTTTTATTTTATTTTATGGGGGTTAAATGGGTAGGTGAAATTAGGGGTCTTCAAAACTATCCGTATCCGAAAATCCGATTCGAAATATCCGATATCCAAATCCGAAATATCCGAAAAATCAGATATCCGAAATTTCGGATAGAATTTTTCGGATTCGGATAGTGATTTTCAAAATTTTCAGATATTTCGTGTAACACCTCGCAAATTTTACCCAATAGAATAAAGACACGTGTCATGTAAGATAAACGTGTCAGGAACCCGAGTCAAATTAGAAGATGTAAGGTAGGATTTAAAAAAGTGTCGACATGTTGATGGACACCTCTGAGCGACCAAATTTTAAATCCCAAGACCTTAATCATTATGATAAACATCTAATCTGGTTAGAACCGGTTATTCCTATGATGAATAAATTCAATTTATAAAGAAATTGGGTTTTTAAATAATGTTACAACAAAATTCATAATTAAAAATTCTTGTTTAAAAGAATTAAAACCTTATTCGAGTGCATGGCAAGACTCTCCACAAGAATCCAAGATGGAAATTGTACATGGCAACATTCAGAGACATGCAAAGGCTGACATCATGGTCCCTACACTGAAAAGAAAGCATGAGATTCGGAAACTACAAAGTTGCATGGTCAAAACCTCAAAATTTACAAGTTTTTGTCTTCTGATGAAGGCTTACGGACCATAAAGGTCTAGCCATACGGTCCGTAAGAGACCAGAGCTGGGCGATGGTTTCTGAAGTACGGTTACGGACCGTAAAGCCTAAGGCATACGGTCCGCAAGGCATGTATCTGGGCAAAATTTTGGACAGATGCCTGTTAAACAAGTTACACCGCCTTATAATAGTGGTATTCGAAAATCAGGGGCCCTATAACTGGTTTTTAGCATCATAGGGACACCTGGGAACATCTTACAACAATTGTAGACTGATTTGGAGTGATCTTGATGCATCAAAGTTGCTATATAAGAAGAACAAGTTGCAACATTTTTGTCACTCATTTGCAACTCACTTCAAGGACTTCTCTGGAGCTCCTCTGATCAGCAACAAGCTTCCTTAGGATCCATAAACGTACTTAGGACTCCTTGTAAGTGTCCTTAACCTTCCTAATTCAGTTTAGCTTAGTTAATTAGCTAAAAGTCAAACCGTCGTAATTAAGGTTTGACTTCGAGATAAAACAATAATTGTTCAGTCAAATCTCGAATCAAAAGTACATATAAGTAGGTAAATATGTGGGTAATAAACCCTCAAAAGGGTACTCTCTGATTCCCACTCTAACTAGGTCAATTGTCGGGTCAAACTAAATCATAAAAAGTCAACAGAATGCTTAAATTCAAATTAATGCATAATTAGCAATGTAGAAGCCATACAACCTGTTTTATCACTAATATAACTTGGTAATTAATCGCATAATTTGACTTTTGCTTTGACTTTCAGTTCTGACCCAATGTAGCATAATTTAGAAATGCCTTAGAACTTTATTAGGACCAGGTTACATGTTAGTATAACCCTCTGAGATTATACAACTTGGTTCAATAGTTATCTGATTCATATGCATGTTTTCGTTAATTGCTTATATGTTGACTATTATGCCCATATAACCTTAAAACGTGATTTTTGAAAATGTAAAAGAGTAGAAACCTTAGTTACTGATTTATAAACTTGTACCAAAAATTTGTCATCAGTTTGAGGTCTAGATTAAGAGTTGTGCTCAATAGCGTAATTAGAAAGCTTTTTGTTAATTAAACAGCATAATTAGCATATAGCCTAGTTTAACCCACTTTTTGATATCAAACTTTTTACCCACTGATGTAATATAATATTTTGGGATTTTTGAAGATTTTTAATTAATTTTAGGCTGAGCATAACATAGGGTTGTAGCTTTAATTCGGTTATTGCCGGTTTTGCCCTTTTGAGCTATAAAATAAGTTTTACAAATCTTTTTGACCCCAAACCTTTTGCTACTGATTTTATATGATAAATAAATTATTTTAAATCTTCAGGAATAATTAAAATATCAGCTTTCCTTTGGAAACCCGGAAATGGCTCCAAACCGCCTTTTAAAGCGTTTTTAACGCATAGTATGTATCAAAACTATTTTAAACATATAAGGGTCGAAACCTACTAATGCATTCAGTAAATTATTATATTGTAACAGTGAGCAAAAGTTTTTAAACTCAGATTCCATTTTTGACCTTTTTAGCATAAGTGAAATTACCAAAATGCCCCTAAGGTGCATAGTTTGGTTTTAAATGATAAATTTCACACAAAGGTTATACCCTACTGATATAACTTAGTAAATTAAGTATTTTTACTGATTGCATCAGACCTGGAACTCATATTTATATTTAAACTCTTTTATATCCTTTTAAATGACCAAAATGCCCTTACGGGGCATAGCTTGAGTTTAAATTCGTTTCGGGCATAATAGAAGATATCATACTGATGTCACAACATATTTAAGGCATGTTAACTTAGGAAACCTGTATATGACTCTTATGGTTACCCGTTACGCATATTTCGCGTTCGGATCGGTTTATGTAACTAGTTTGCATAAATTGACCAAAACGGGTCAAACCTTATCATTTGTGTCTCAAAATACAGAATGTGTTTAGTTTACCCATATTATACAAGTCTTCAAACTTGTAGGGTCTAAATCACATTCTATTCCGGTCTTCGCTTATTCGTGCGTTTGAACCGTGTCTTCCTTTTTGAAAACTAACCGGTCTAAGTCAAAACTTAATTAAAGACCCGTTAGGATTCTAATAGGTTATTAAAAACCTTCGTTCTAGATTAGGAGCCCAGTAAAAGCTACCTGTACTTGCTTGGTGGTGTACGGCTGGGATAAATTGTATAAATTTGCTCAGGTAAATACTTTTAACTTATTTTCCCTATACGGGCTTGGGGTACGGTATATAAAATACCGCTTGGTCGGACATTGTATCTTTAATTGTATGAAGGTTAAATCATTGAAATGTCCTGTTTGAAAATGTTTTGTTTGCTTAAAGCCTTTGGGGGGTTAATGACCATGTCCCGGATATCCTTGGCATCATTTTACGAAATGGCCACGACCTAAGCACGGGGTGTAGGCGTACACCCGTCAGTGCCTAAATAAATAATGTGGTGTGTCTATTGATCTTTAACCCGGCACGAACCGGGCTACTGAACGCATAAGAAACATGTAATTCTTTTACAAGTATTATATTTAAATAATTATCCCAAGTTATAAAAAGTTTTGTGCCACGTGCATTCAAATCAATTTTATTAAACTTTTCAAAATGAGTCAGTTAATTGTATTTACCAGTGTAAACTGACGTATTTTCCCAAAAAGGTTAAGTGCAGGTACTACTCGAACTAGGCTGGTTTTCTCCTAGCGTCCACAATAAGTCTCGCAAGCTTGGATGTCATAAAACTGTTGAACAATGTTTCCTTTTTATTTTTGATCCGCCTGTGGATCTGTTTCAACTACTTGTGACACTTAATATTACAATTTATTAAAGTTGAAATGAATCTATCTTTTGCTTCCGCTGTGCATTTAAATTGTGTTGTTTGACTATGATGATATCAACTACGTCACAATACTCCCCACCGGTAATACGTGGAAATATCGGGGTGTGACAGGTTGGTATCAGAGCCAACATTGAGTGAATTAAACACTAGCCTTTTGTATTTAATCTCTGTTACATAATTGCACATTCCTCAAATTTTCGAGTCTAGACAAAGAACATAGGACAAATCCTGATTTTGTTTTTTTGTATATTAATCTTTGTTGTTATCCTTGTTTATGTTGACAGGTCTAAATATGCCGCCAAGATTCTTTAGGAGCAAAGGAAAGGCACCTGTAGCAGGCCACGACCAGGAGGCCGGGCCTTCTCAAAGACGAACCTCACCCGTCAACATGCGTACAAGTCCCCAGGAGGACTGGAGGACACATCTGCAGCCAGCGAGGCGGTCAGTCTCGTTAAGCTCGTCAGCATCTTACCTTCACTCTTTTGGACCCCATTCAAAAAATGAGCCCGAAAACCCACAACCTTCATTTATCCCTCTCCAGAGGTCCAACTCTCGTCACTCCTTTGATAACCCGTCACATATCTTTCGAAGCCGGTTCAACCCGACAAACTACCTCGAAGAACCAGTGGGTGTTAACCCATTGGGACCCGAAGATCACTTTTCTGGAGATCACGCCATGGATATGGATGAGGATACCGATCCTACCGAACCACCGACCGGTACCCCCACACATTCCATAGAAATTTCTGATGGGTCATCTTTTCATGGATCACCTTACCATGGTCCAGATAGCTACCAAGCAAGGTTCAACCAGTTTGAGTGGTATTTCACACCCTCTTACCATTCAACGCCTCAACAGCAGCAACAGCAGGATCCTTCCGGGGATTCACGTTTCGTGGCAGTTACCCCGCCACCACCACCACCTCAGCAGCAGCCTCCTGAGCCGTCAAGGCGAAGGAGATCGAACGCACGGATGTCCGTGTGAGGAGGAGTGCATATCAGCACCCCTCAACCATCGAGTGGCAGCCACTACCCGCCGCTTCGAGAAGACCAGCAGATGGGGGGTCCTTCAAACCCCAATCCGGAAGTGAACTCTGCACCTGTTGTGCCACCACCATTGGGCTTTGACAACCCAATTCCCACGTACGCTGGCCCAGCAACGTATAATCCCTTTGAGCAGCCGGCTCACACCAGCTTCAATTATGCTGAGATCGACCCATACCTAGCGGCGTGGAACTACAATGCTCTTAACCCCGAAGGGCCCTACGGAGCTCCTTGGGGAGTTGGTTACCCAGCTTATGGATACCAACAACAACTGCCTCTTCGACCTCCATATCAGCCGCAGCCACAGGTACCACGGTTTTCCCCGCCAGAACGGGAAGAAATTCTCCAAAGACTGGACCAAGTTGAGCAGGAGGTTCACAGAGATCGCAGGGAACGACAAGGTTTCTTCAAGGGATTGGCAAGTTTTATAAAAGGGAAGAGCAAGAAGGACCGTTGAATCCTTCAATTGTTGGCTGTATTTCCTTGTTTTCAGTTAAGCCCCTGCGTGGGCCTGTTTTTCTGTTTTTACCCCTGTGTGGGTATGTCTTTTGTATTATGCCCCTACGTGGGCATGACTTTCTGTTGACCCCTGCGTGGGTATGTTTGTTTGTTTAAGCCCCTGCGTGGGCATGTTATTTTGTAGAAGTCCCGTTTAGGGCAAAATTGTACTCGTTAAATTTTTATGGAATGGTTAAATTAAAATTTCAATTTTATTATGTGCATAAACATAAAATGTGAAATAGATAAAATAACATTTCCACTAAAAGATCTACTATTATAATAAAATGACAAAATCTAAAAGGACAAGACCTAGTCGTATGTCACCTTAAGACAGGACCAAGATGGTAGTTCCTCAATTAGATTCATATCCTTATTAACCTCTCAATTTAGGGTTGTTCTGCGTTAAATATTAAGAAGAATCTTAAAGGTAAAACCTAGCCTAAATGTCGTTGCAGACATGGCCAAGATGGTAAAACCCATTCAAAGGATTCAAAACCTTAACATCTGAAAGCATATTAACATGCTTGACAAATATGATTCGATAAAATCACATAAGTCATTCTTAAATTGGGTTATTCTAAATTCCCTTATTTATATGATCATCCCTTAAGGATGAAGTGCCCACGGGCTATAATTAACGTCCTCTGAGACTAAAGACAGTGGTAGCCTACAACCCCCTGTCAAGAAAAGGTAATGAACTTCGATTCGAACCTTAATGCCTCGATTTCATAAAACCTGGGCTTATAAACTAAACTTGTCTACGTGACTAGGCCTTTTGTGCTATTACTAACTTATAATTTAGGATTATGATAAAGATCCTGAATAATTATATATTTAACAAATTAACTAAAATGGCTATTAAAAAAAACCATAGTTAATAAATTGTCAAAAACAATAAAACTGTATGAGCTTCTATATAAACCTTGCCCTTATTTGATTTTATGTAGCAATTAAAGCTACATGGCTAGGTCAGAAGAGGTAAACAGTCATCCGGTGGAAAACCATGAAAATACTAAGATACATGTGACTGGTGCAGAACTCCAAACATTAATTGACAATGCTGTCACTAAAGCCATAGATAGGCAGTATAGTGAATCGAGCAGTACTCGAAGCAGGACTCAATCAGCACCCCATTCTAAGCCAAAAACTCACTCTGAGGCTCATAGTAAGCCACCCTCTAAGCTAGATAAGCCAAAGAAAGATGATGATCGACATTCCTCAAACCAAAATAGTGTTCCATCCAAGAGGATAGTATTTGATGATAAACCACGTACCAAGTCCTGTACTTATAAATACTTTGTTTCTTGTTAACCCCGGGACTTTACTGGTGAAAAAGGGGCAGTTGATTGCATGACATGGTTGGACGAGATGGACACTGTGGTAGATATCAGCGGGTGCGCTGATAAGGATGTAGTAAAGTTTGTATCTCAGTCATTCAAAGGCGAGGCACTAGCTTGGTGGAGATCTTTTCTCCAAGCTACAGGGAAAATCCCATTATACAATCTGACCTGGGAGCAGTTTATGACGTTGATCAAGGAGAACTACTGCCCTCAGCATGAGGTTGAAAAGATTGAATCTGATTTCTTGTCTTTGGTTATGAAGAACCTGGATTGTCAAGCCTACCTTACCAGTTTCAATACAATGTCAAGGTTGGTCCCTTATCTTGTGACGCCGGAACCCAAGAGGATAGCTCGTTTCATCGAGGGTTTAGCCCCATAAATCAAGGCCAGTGTGAAGGCCTCAAGACCAGCTACTTTTCGGTCTGCAGCTGATATATCAATGTCCCTTACATTGGACGCGGTCAGGCAGAGATCGTTGAGGAACACCGATGCTGAAAAGAGGAAGCGTGAGGATGACAACTCACGACGTTCAGACAAGAGACATAAGGGAAACCATGAACACAAAAAGAGTTCAGGAACGAAAAAGGATGGTCAACAGACGGGTGATAAACCCAAGTGTAAGGTTTGTAAGAAGCACCATTTTGGGAGGTGCAGATTTGAGTCGAAATCCCAGTCACAGCCAAGGGCATGTGGGATTTGCAAGTCTTCTGAGCATAAGACATTAGACTGTAAGAAAATCAAGGATGCTACGTGCTATAGCTGCAATGAAAAAGGACATATCAGGTCCAACTGCCCAAAACTCGCAAAGAAGACTGAGGATGGGAAAAAGACCAATGCTAGGGTCTTCAGGATGGATGCAAAGGAAGTTGTTCAGGACGACAATGTGATCACAGGTACCTTCCTCATAAATGATGTTTATGCGAGAGTGCTATTTGATTCAGGAGCTGATAAATAATTTGTAGATAATAAGTTTTGTAAGTTACTGAATTTACCTGTTAAAACCCTAAGTGTGAAATATGAGGTGGAATTAGCAGATGGCACCTTAGAAACCGCCTCAACCGTATTAGATGGATGTTTCATATCCATTAGGAACCACTCCTTTCCATTGTCCCTACTTCCTTTGAAGTTAGCCGGTTTTGACATAGTTATAGGCATAGATTGGTTATCTCATAACCAAGCCCAGATTGTTTGCAATAAGAAGCAAGTGGTGATCAAGACCCCGTCTGGTGAGCCAATTACCATTCAGGGAGATACCCAGTATGGACTGCCTGAGCAAGTGTCTATGCTCAAGGCATCTAGATATCTGAAGAAGGATTGTGTCATTTATATGGCACAAGTAACTATTGATGAGCAGAAACCCAAGATTGAAGACATCCCCGTCATTTCTGATTACTCGGAAGTTTTTCCTGAAGAACTACCTAGTTTACCACCAGATAGACAAGTAGAATTTAGAATTGACATCATCCCTGGAGCAGCACCTGTCGTGAGAGCGCCTTATAGGTTGGCACCAACAGAGATGAAGGAATTGAGGACACAACTAGATGAATTGCTAGCCAAAGGTTTCATTAGACCTAGTTCGTCTCCTTGGGGAGCGCCAATTCTATTTGTCAAGAAGAAGGATGGATCGATACATTTGTGCATCGATTACCGTGAGCTTAATAAGGTCACTATCAAGAATAGGTATCCTTTGCCTAGGATCGATGATCTGTTCAATCAATTACAAGGGGCAAGTTACTTCTCTAAGATTGATTTGAGGTCAGGCTATCATCAATTGAAGGTTAAAGATGAAGATGTACACAAGACTGCATTTAGGACTCGCTATGGTCATTACGAGTTCCTAGTGATGCCTTTTGGGCTCACTAATGCGCCTGCCGCATTCATGGATCTCATGAATCGCGTCTGCAAGCCCTACTTCGATAAATTTGTCATCGTGTTCATTGACGACATCCTCATCTACTCGAAGAACCAAGCTGACCATGAGAAACATCTTCGCTGTATTCTTAAATTTCTACATCATGAGAAACTCTATGCCAAATTTTCGAAGTGTGAATTTTGGCTTCGTGAAGTCCAATTTCTTGGACATGTGGTTAGTGAGCGTGGTATCCAAGTAGATCCCGCTAAGGTTGAAGCTGTCATGAACTGGCAAGAGCCGAAGACACCTACCGAGATTCGTAGCTTTCTAGGTTTAGCAGGATATTATAGGCGATTTATCGAAAATTTCTCAAGGATTGTTGTGCCCTTAACTTCGTTGACACGTAAGAATATTAAGTTTGACTGGGGCCCTAAGCAGCAGGAATCCTTTGACATTCTTAAACAGAAGTTGAGCAATGCACCAGTGTTAACATTGCCTGATGGAATTGATGAATTTGTAGTATATTGTGATGCATCACACACCGGTATGGGTTGTGTGCTTATGCAGAAAGGCAAAGTCATTGCCTATGCTTCACGACAATTAAAGGTGCATGAAAAGAACTACACCACCCATGACTTGGAGTTGGATGCCGTTGTATTTGCTCTAAAACTGTGGAGGCATTATTTGTATGGTACAAAGTGTGTGATCTATTCTGATCACAAGAGCCTTCAACATCTGTTTAATCAGAAGGACTTGAACATGAGACAGCGACGATGGATGGAAACTTTAAATGATTATGACTGTGAGATTCGATACCATCCAGGAAAGGCAAATGTGGTTGTCGATGCCTTAAGCAGGAAGGAAAAAGTGAAGCCTATAAGAATCAATGCCAAGAGCATTGAGATAAAGAATAGTTTGAATGAAAGGTTGTTAGCTGCACAGAAGGAAGTTGTATTGGAAGCTAACTATCCTGATGAAAAGCTGGGAGTAACTGAAGAACAGTTATCCTATGGCAAGGACAGAATCTTAAGATTAAATGGACGAATGTGGGTTCCAGTTTATGGACGACTTCGGGATGTTATCCTCCAAGAAGCCCATAGTTCAAAATATTCTGCTCATCCTAGAGCTGATAAGATGTACCAAGATCTAAAGGCAAACTATTGGTGGATAGGCTTGAAGAAGTCTATAGCTGCTTATGTAGCTAAATGTTTGACGTGTGCACAAGTCAAAGCTGAACATCAGAAGCCGTCAGGTTTGCTACAGCAGCCTGAACTTCCCACCTGGAAGTGGAAGATGGTAACAATGGATTTCATCACCAAGTTGCCAAAGACAAAGAAAGGAAATGATACTATATGGGGTGATAGTAGATAGACTGACTAAGTCAGCACATTTCCTACCCATTAAGGAGACTTATAGCTCCGACATGTTAGCCCAATTGTACGTAGATAAGATTGTATCTATGCATGGTGTACCAGTGTCAATAATCTCTGACAGAGATACCAGATACACATCACATTTTTGGAAAAGTTTCCAACAATCGTTGGGCACGCGCTTAAATTTTAGTACGGCTTACCATCCTCAGACGGACGGGCAGAGTGAGCGTACCATCCAAACTTTGGAAGACATGCTTCGTGCATGTGTGATTGATTAGGTGGTAGTTGGGATAACCACCTGCCGTTGATCGAATTCTCCTATAACAATAGCTACCATACAAGCATTCAGGCTGCGTGTCACACCCCGACCACGTAAAGCAACCAAACGTGGCGGAAACGTCGGGGAGTGTTGTAACAGAATTATTGTTTCATAACCATGGCATAAATAAATTCTGTTTTATTGAATAAATGAACTCATCGTTTTAATACAATCAAATAAGTACAACTATGATCTTCCAAGTTTTAAAGTTGCTAAGGCACGAGTCCATCCTATATGTAGCATGTATCAACAATCATTGCAAAGCAGTACCTGAAACATGTGTAAAAATAGGTACGTCAGCATAAAAATGCCTGTGAGATACATAGGTTTTGTGAAATAAGATTTATGACTTATGTTTAAGAAAATGTTTAGTCATAAACCTTATAGTTTGCTTTGTTTTGTAAATCATTTGAAAAGCAATAAGATCAGATGATATGTATAAATAAGAGAAAAATGTATGGTTAAATGAATAACCATTATAAAATGAGTTTATATAAGATAAGTTGCTTGTAAAACAATGTATTGTAAAAAGTATGTTATTTGTATAAAATGTTATATGTCTCAAACTGAAATGATTCAGATAACGATACAATATGTAATACCATACAAACACTTATATATAGGAAGTACCAGCGGCGTATCCACCATGCTTGTATCATATTACACACGCCTCGTTATTCAAATCACTTACTCAAACCAAACCAAACAATGTAAGATGTCTATGTTTAAACATATTGTCAAATGTATTGAATAATATGTCAAAATATTTATGTGTCCAATATAAATCATGTAATGTGTAACCAATGTGATTTGTATAAATAAATGTAAGATTAAACAAATAACCTTATAGTAGCATATTAAAAGTATACTTTGGATTTGGTAGTAACATATTAAACTATGTTTTGGTTTCATAAATAACATATCAAAATATGCTTTAGATGTGATAAATAACATATTAAACTATGTTTTGGTTTTGTAAATAACATATCAAAATATGCTTTAGATGATTAATAAAATATATGTTGGTTTTGTACAATACCACACATGAGAGTATATCAAAGTATACTTTAATAGTGTGATTTGAGAATTCAATCAGACCTGGTGCATCAAGATACACCTTTGAGACTATAGAAATACCACAAAGGCAATTTCTATTTGGATGGAGCAACAAATTGGTTTCAGACATTCCATGACAATAGGAATGGGGTGTCAAATCCTATAGCGCTATATCATACTAACAATCGGTCTGGTGAACATAAAATAAGTACAATTCAACATTTTATTTTATGTTCTTTGAGAAATCAATGCTTAAATCATAGATAGTCATTCAATCTGTCAATAGATAAATATTAACATGTATAATCAATTATACTTTTGGAAAACACGAAAGTAACAGATAGGTACACATGCTTCACCCCAAAACAGTTTGGAAAACAGTAAAATAGGGGAACTATGTACTCACCTGAGATTGCTCAGATGTCTAAAGATAACCACCAAGTAATGCTAGAGATCTCGGAATATCAAACGGCACCTAATATAGGTAACTACATTAATAAACCGGACCTAAATCGGAGGATTTAGATAGAATGAGGGTTCGTAAACCAAACGAGTATAGAGACTCGTGTCATATGGTTTAACAAAGCCTACATACTAAATGAAACCTAACCTAATTGTTTTCGACCCATTACGACCCGTTTAGGTAGCTTATGCTACTTTAACGCGTCGTGCGCGTGAAACGCGTTCGGACCGCCTAACTAGTCCTATGACAAGTAGAATATGCCTAAATATGTTACATAATCAGTTATGTGACAAAGGTTTAGGTTACATATGCTTAATTACCAATTATACATGAAAAGGGTATTCTGGTAATTTACCTAAGGCATATAAACTACCTATCATACAACTACTTAAACGATGTGACCATAGGGTATAACCTCGGAAGGTTATTCCCTACCTACTATGGTCACCTAATGTATTTGGTCGGATCCTAATGATCGACCAAATGGGTCGGGTTCGAGGTATAAGCGATTTATCAGATCGCTTACCCTACGACCCTAGACAACGTGGTAATCAGTAGGCATAGTCCCAAGGGACTATAACCATCGTGATTACAATCACGTTGCAAAGTTCAAACGAACTTCGCATTGACCATAAGCTGGTCAACGCTGAAAGTCAAACAAAGTTTGACTTTCGGACTCGAAAAGCAGTAAAATAAGGAAAAGAACGAAAGAATACTTACCCAGGGTCCCCGAATGCTAATCCCGATTCAAGAATCTCAGGTATGAAACAATGGTTTCAACTTAGAGCTCCTCAAATCAGAATTCTAGTGATTTTTAAGCAATGGGGGGTGGGGTATTTATAGTATTCGGTCCACCGTTAAGATCGTTTGTCGAATATCGTGCCTTAATCGAAACCGTACAAGTGTCGGAAAGTTGTGGTGCCAAAAAATGATGTTTATCAGCTGAATATGCAAGTTGCAAGTGTGTGGTTGTGGTTAAAACAGCTGGTACACGCTGACTGTTCGTTCTGATCTGTTCTGGGAGTCTGACGCGGGCCGCCTAAGAATGTTAAGAAACTGAGGCGGGCCGCCTAGCTGTCTGATTAGCAAACTTCTTGCAGAATTGACAGTTTTGGTCCCTGCACGTGTTTAAGGCCATTTCCGACACTTCTAAGGCCCGTAAAGCCAACTTTAAGGCCCTAAAATGTTGCCTAAACATTGTGGACATGAAACATGCTCAAAAATATGCCGGGTGTTGGTTCGTTTGGCCGTACGAACGCTATGTTCGCTTAATTACGACGGAATGCGCACAAGCGCGAAAAACGATCCAAATGACGAAACGAATGGATTTTTGGCAAGCCAAACACTAAAGCATAATATAGTCATGCTTACATAAATTTTTGGATGTCCGGATGTATTCAGAACATAAGTTATGCGCGAAAATGCAAACTTGTGCACTTTTTTACACTTTTAGTCCCTCAATGACCCAAAAGTTTATTTTAGCATACCGAACCCCTCAAAGCCTATTTCTAAGCTATGTGAAGGATATTTATGGTATGTTTAACTTATGGTCATGTTCCGGAATGTCTGTTACAGTTCAAATTGGCATACTTTCGCAATTTGTCAAATTTAGTCCCTGTAAGCGAATTAACTTGTTTTTGCCATACCAAAGCCTTCAAAACTTATTTCTAAGTTATGTAAAGGTTATTTAAGGTATGTTAAGCCTATTTCACTATTACGGAGTGTTCGTTGGATTAAACTGGTTATATTTACGCATCAGAGCGCGTATAACCTTCCAGAAAGCAATTTAAAGCTTAAAATCAAACAAGAGTTGATATGTGCAAATGATACACATATTTTTTACAAATCCCAAGTATGAAATACAATATTTCATTGGTTTGGCATTTGTTTGATGGTTGAAGTGACACAGGTGTTACAGTCTCCCCTACTTTAGGAAATTTCGTCCCGAAATTTAATTCTAGAGGAAACTTGTGAAGACAGCTGTGACGGTTTCGCCTTCTAATAGATCCATTGAACCCTTAAGTAATACTCTGGGTCATGTTAGGATTCTTAGCGAATTTGTTAACCCTCAAAGTGAATTCCTTGTAGTAATATAACATGGAATTTTGAACTACGGATAGAAAAACGTTTCTTATGAAAACTTATCATAGGAAACTTGTGTGTGCTTGAAATCAGAATTGGGGAGTGTAAGAATAAATGACATCGGTCAAAGTCCGAGACTTCTCCCGTATCATTATTCTCGTCACTTTAGGTCTTAACACATGACAAAACTTCTTGTGGTTTCTGTGCACTGACTTCCATAATTATGTAGGCCTCCATAATTACGTAATCCCTTGCACAGTCCGCACAGTTCATTTCATAATGTGTAGTGGAAAAATCAATTGAATAAGCATGAAGCGACCTGTCTAGACCATCAAAGGATCTTTTCAACTAGATCAGCGAACGATCTTTTTAACTAGATCAATGCATGATCTTCTTAACTAGACCGTCGTGCAATCTTCTTGAATAGATCACTTAAGGGATCTTTTTAATTATATCATCACATGATATTTCTAATCAGATTTTCAAAATCAATCTGTTTAACCAGACCACTCAAGGGTCCAATTATAGAATAGTACATTATAACCCAAGGGACTTTACTACAACGTAGAAGTCCATTAAGGATTTAAGATAGTAACTTTGGATATCCTATTATGAATCTCTCATATGAAATATGAAAGACTCTACGAGGATTTGGATGGATCACATACAACCACAAAACATGTAAGAAAACACATAAGCACATAATTAGTTAACTTGATTCTTTAATTCGTTATCTTTGGGTATGGATATTTAAAGCACACTAGAAATCCAATCCATGAATTTCATTCGGTACTTTAATCATTTTCAAGGATCCATCTATAAAGATAGAAGGATTCTCAATAAAAGTTTGGCTTTGTTTCTTAAAAGAAACAAGTGTTAAAGGTTCTTGGGGAGATCACAAGTGATCATAAAATGATAGAACCATACGAGTAGTTTGTCTTTGAGTTGACATCATAAGGTTGTATCCAACGTTCACACAATCGTATCAGTTTTTCAAAAATAAAAACGACGAATTTTTATTTATATAACAACTGACTTGTCTTTAAACATCATAAGATAACAACCAAGGAAATAACAAAACACTAGTTGTTCACTGCCGCATCTAGTTGTTCACTGCCGCATCATTGTTCATGTTTGCCTCATTGATGTTAAACGCTCGTCCTCGCGCCGGAGGTGCGTTAACAAGCCTTGGGCAATTGTTCCTGTAGTGGGTAAGGTCACCGCAGTTATAACATGACCCCGGAGGGAACCGTGCTTGAACAGCAGCAGGGTTTGCAGCAGCTTGATTTGCATAGGGACAAACATTGATCAAATGTCCCAACCGCCCACAGTGGGTACATTTGTGACACTGCTCTTGCGCTAGATGATGACGGTTGCACTTGTTGCACAAAGGTGCAGTACCAACATAGTTTTGCCTTTTGCGAGGTTGTGCTGGTTGGTTTGGTGCAACCTGTTTGTCTTGAGCAGTTACAGCGCAGTTCTGAGAGGCTTTGCGCTTCTTCTTCTTGGACACCTCAGCATTTTCTTCCTTTGGTTCCACATGAGCAGTCTTGTCAGATGGTCTTGGGTCGCCCTTCCGAAACAGCTTTTTCTTTCTGATGTGGGATTCAGTTAGGGTGGCAGACAGTTCAATGGCTTGTCTGACAGTAGTAGGGTTACTGCCAGTAACGATATCCTGAACTAGGTCAGGAAGACCATCAGTATATTTCTCGATCGCCTTATCCACAGGAGTAACCATTGTAGGACACAACAGGCTCAATTCTTCAAAACGGTCAGTATAGGCTCGATGTTCACCACTGTCTTGCTTCAAATTATCAAACTCCCTCTCCAAAGCTCGTAGTTCATGACGAGGGCAAAACTCCTTCATCATAAGAGCCCTAAGCTCAGCCCAAGTCTGTGCTAATGCAACCTCAGAACCGCGGTCTCTTATCACCCCGTTCCACCATGTAAGAGCCCTCTTCTGAAACACACTCGAAGAAAACTCGACCTTGCGATTTTCAGGACACTGAACATGACGGAAGGTATTCTCAATGCTCTCGAACCACTGAAGAAGCCCAGTTGCTCCCTCAGAACCACTAAACTTGAGTGGTTTGGCCGAATTGAAACTCTTGAAATTGCATGGAGCATTGTTGTTGTTGATGGCTTGCATCATTTGAGCATAAAGATTTGGGAAGGCAACAGCCATTTGCTGTGCGATGATTTCCGCCAATTCGGCATTCGCCATCTGATTGTCGCGTCGAGGAGGCATTCTAAAAGAGGAAACATGAAAGGAAATGAGTGAGAGAATTAGACGAAAAGAATGAGATGAAACAAATCTGATGAAAGTAAGGATAGTGGTCATTTGTTCGCATTACAAAGCAACCAAACTACACACAGTGACTAATCAAATTAAATGGGTCAAAAATAATGTATCGCGAAGACATGCTCGCCTATAAGTGAACACTCATCCCAAGAATTCCCAGGTAAGCACAACTGGTCTCGCGTCTGATGAGATATATACGAAGTGCTTGCCTAGACAGAAAACCCAGAATACAGGCATTCACCCTTCCAGTTTGCACGTGTTCACATTATTTAAAACCCAAAACCTTGACGAGATTTTTTTGAAAATTGAAAGGGATTCAAAACCATATAACAGAGGGTTCAAAACCTTACAATTGAGGGTTCAAAACCTTATAATTGAGGGTTCAAAACCTAGTAATCAATCATCCTAGAACAGATGATTAGTTTTCAAAGCGGAATAGAAATTTAAGTTCTTGTTGTGGTCGTCGCCTAAGGATAGGTGACAGTATTGTTTTATGACTAAACGCAAGTAAACTCACGTTAGGGTCCTAAGAAGGTTATAGACTAGGTCAAAGTATTACTAATAACCTAATTCCCTATAACCATTGGCTCTGATACCAACTTTTCTGTCACACCCCGACCACGTAAAGCAACCAAACGTGGCGGAAACGTCGGGGAGTGTTGTAACAGAATTATTGTTTCATAACCATGGCATAAATAAATTCTGTTTTATTGAATAAATGAACTCATCGTTTTAATACAATCAAATAAGTACAACTATGATCTTCCAAGTTTTAAAGTTGCTAAGGCACGAGTCCATCCTATATGTAGCATGTATCAACAATCATTGCAAAGCAGTACCTGAAACATGTGTAAAAATAGGTACGTCAGAATAAAAATGCCTGTGAGATACATAGGTTTTGTGAAATAAGATTTATGACTTATGTTTAAGAAAATGTTTAGTCATAAACCTTGTAGTTTGCTTTGTTTTGTAAATCATTTGAAAAGCAATAAGATCAGATGATATGTATAAATAAGAGAAAAATGTATGGTTAAATGAATAACCATTGTAAAATGAGTTTATAAAAGATAAGTTGCTTGTAAAACAATGTATTGTAAAAAGTATGTTATTTGTATAAAATGTTATATGTCTCAAACTGAAATGATTCAGATAACGATACAATATGTAATACCATACAAACACTTATATATAGGAAGTACCAGCGGCGTATCCACCATGCTTGTATCATATTACACACGCCTCGTTATTCAAATCACTTACTCAAACCAAACCAAACAATGTAAGATGTCTATGTTTAAACATATTGTCAAATGTATTGAATAATATGTCAAAATATTTATGTGTCCAATATAAATCATGTAATGTGTAACCAATGTGATTTGTATAAATAAATGTAAGATTAAACAAATAACCTTATAGTAGCATATTAAAAGTATACTTTGGATTTGGTAGTAACATATTAAACTATGTTTTGGTTTCATAAATAACATATCAAAATATGCTTTAGATGTGATAAATAACATATTAAACTATGTTTTGGTTTTGTAAATAACATATCAAAATATGCTTTAGATGATTAATAAAATATATGTTGGTTTTGTACAATACCACACATGAGAGTATATCAAAGTATACTTTAATAGTGTGATTTGAGAATTCAATCAGACCTGGTGCATCAAGATACACCTTTGAGACTATAGAAATACCACAAAGGCAATTTCTATTTGGATGGAGCAACAAATTGGTTTCAGACATTCCATGACAATAGGAATGGGGTGTCAAATCCTATAGCGCTATATCATACTAACAATCGGTCTGGTGAACATAAAATAAGTACAATTCAACATTTTATTTTATGTTCTTTGAGAAATCAATGCTTAAATCATAGATAGTCATTCAATCTGTCAATAGATAAATATTAACATGTATAATCAATTATACTTTTGGAAAACACGAAAGTAACAGATAGGTACACATGCTTCACCCCAAAACAGTTTGGAAAACAGTAAAATAGGGGAACTATGTACTCACCTGAGATTGCTCAGATGTCTAAAGATAACCACCAAGTAATGCTAGAGATCTCGGAATATCAAACGGCACCTAATATAGGTAACTACATTAATAAACCGGACCTAAATCGGAGGATTTAGATAGAATGAGGGTTCGTAAACCAAACGAGTATAGAGACTCGTGTCATATGGTTTAACAAAGCCTACATACTAAATGAAACCTAACCTAATTGTTTTCGACCCATTACGACCCGTTTAGGTAGCTTATGCTACTTTAACGCGTCGTGCGCGTGAAACGCGTTCGGACCGCCTAACTAGTCCTATGACAAGTAGAATATGCCTAAATATGTTACATAATCAGTTATGTGACAAAGGTTTAGGTTACATATGCTTAATTACCAATTATACATGAAAAGGGTATTCTGGTAATTTACCTAAGGCATATAAACTACCTATCATACAACTACTTAAACGATGTGACCATAGGGTATAACCTCGGAAGGTTATTCCCTACCTACTATGGTCACCTAATGTATTTGGTCGGATCCTAATGATCGACCAAATGGGTCGGGTTCGAGGTATAAGCGATTTATCAGATCGCTTACCCTACGACCCTAGACAACGTGGTAATCAGTAGGCATAGTCCCAAGGGACTATAACCATCGTGATTACAATCACGTTGCAAAGTTCAAACGAACTTCGCATTGACCATAAGCTGGTCAACGCTGAAAGTCAAACAAAGTTTGACTTTCGGACTCGAAAAGCAGTAAAATAAGGAAAAGAACGAAAGAATACTTACCCAGGGTCCCCGAATGCTAATCCCGATTCAAGAATCTCAGGTATGAAACAATGGTTTCAACTTAGAGCTCCTCAAATCAGAATTCTAGTGATTTTTAAGCAATGGGGGGTGGGGTATTTATAGTATTCGGTCCACCGTTAAGATCGTTTGTCGAATATCGTGCCTTAATCGAAACCGTACAAGTGTCGGAAAGTTGTGGTGCCAAAAAATGATGTTTATCAGCTGAATATGCAAGTTGCAAGTGTGTGGTTGTGGTTAAAACAGCTGGTACACGCTGACTGTTCGTTCTGATCTGTTCTGGGAGTCTGACGCGGGCCGCCTAAGAATGTTAAGAAACTGAGGCGGGCCGCCTAGCTGTCTGATCAGCAAACTTCTTGCAGAATTGACAGTTTTGGTCCCTGCACGTGTTTAAGGCCATTTCCGACACTTCTAAGGCCCGTAAAGCCAACTTTAAGGCCCTAAAATGTTGCCTAAACATTGTGGACATGAAACATGCTCAAAAATATGCCGGGTGTTGGTTCGTTTGGCCGTACGAACGCTATGTTCGCTTAATTACGACGGAATGCGCACAAGCGCGAAAAACGATCCAAATGACGAAACGAATGGATTTTTGGCAAGCCAAACACTAAAGCATAATATAGTCATGCTTACATAAATTTTTGGATGTCCGGATGTATTCAGAACATAAGTTATGCGCGAAAATGCAAACTTGTGCACTTTTTTACACTTTTAGTCCCTCAATGACCCAAAAGTTTATTTTAGCATACCGAACCCCTCAAAGCCTATTTCTAAGCTATGTGAAGGATATTTATGGTATGTTTAACTTATGGTCATGTTCCGGAATGTCTGTTACAGTTCAAATTGGCATACTTTCGCAATTTGTCAAATTTAGTCCCTGTAAGCGAATTAACTTGTTTTTGCCATACCAAAGCCTTCAAAACTTATTTCTAAGTTATGTAAAGGTTATTTAAGGTATGTTAAGCCTATTTCACTATTCCGGAGTGTTCGTTGGATTAAACTGGTTATATTTACGCATCAGAGCGCGTATAACCTTCCAGAAAGCAATTTAAAGCTTAAAATCAAACAAGAGTTGATATGTGCAAATGATACACATATTTTTTACAAATCCCAAGTATGAAATACAATATTTCATTGGTTTGGCATTTGTTTGATGGTTGAAGTGACACAGGTGTTACACTGCGCCTTTTGAGGCATTATATGGTAGAAAATGCAGAACGCCTATTTGTTGGGCGGAAGTAGGAGAAGTTCAGTTATCAGGACCTGACATAGTCTTTGAAACAATGGACAAGATTGTCCAGATTCCTGACCGCCTGAAAGCTGCCAGGGATAGGCAGAAAAGTTATGCAAATAAAAGGAGAAAACCTCTAAAGTTTGAGGTTGGTGATAAAGTATTACTTAAGGTATCACCCTGGAAGGGGGTGATGCGATTTGGTAAGAAAGGTAAGTTAAGCCCAAGGTATATAGGACCATTCGAGATTATCGGATGTGTTGGGTCAGTGGCTTATAAGTTGAACTTGCCTGAAGAGCTCAGTGGTATTCACAATGTATTCCACATCTGCAATCTGAAGAAATGTCTAGCAGATGAATCGCTAGTCATACCACATACAGACGTGCATATAGATGAGAGCTTGAAATTTGTGGAAAAACCTTTGTTGATTGAGGATCGACGGGTTAAGAAGCTTCGGAAGAAGCATGTGCCAATTGTCAAGGTTAAATGGGATGCTCGCAGAGGTCCCGAATATACGTGGGAGGTAGAGTCTACCATGAAAGAAAAATACCCTCATTTGTTCCAGTAAATCTCGAAGTCGAGATTTCTTTTAAGTGGGTGAGGATGTAACACCTCGCAAATTTTACCCAATAGAATAAAGACACGTGTCATGTAAGATAAACGTGTCAGGAACCCGAGTCAAATTAGAAGATGTATGGTAGGATTTAAAAAGTGTCGACATGTTGATGGACACCTCTGAGCGACCAAATTTTAAATCCCAATACCTTAATCATTATGATAAACATCTAATCTGGTTAGAACCGGTTATTCCTATGATGAATAAATTCAATTTATAAAGAAATTGGGTTTTTAAATAATGTTACAACAAAATTCATAATTAAAAATTCTTGTTTAAAAGAATTAAAACCTTATTCGAGTGCATGGAAAGACTCTCCACAAGAATCCAAGATGGAAATTGTACATGGCAACATTCAGAGACATGCAAAGGCTGACATCATGGTCCCTACACTGAAAAGAAAGCATGAGATTCGGAAACTACAAAGTTGCATGGTCAAAACCTCAAAATTTACAAGTTTTTGTCATCTGATGAAGGCTTACGGACCGTAAAGGTCTAGCCATACGGTCCGTAAGAGACCGGAGCTGGGCGATGGTTTCTGAAGGACAGTTACGGACCGTAAAGCCTAAGGCATACGATCCGTAAGGCATGTATCTGGGAAAAATTTTGGACAGATGCCTGTTAAACAAGTTACACCGCCTTATAAGAGTGGTATTCGAAAATCAGGGGCCCTATAACTGGTTTTTAGCATCATAGGGACACCTGGGAACATCTTACAACAATTGTAGACTGATTTGGAGTGATCTTGATGCATCAAAGTTACTATATAAGAAGAACAAGTTGCAACATTTTTGTCACTCATTTGCAACTCACTTCAAGGACTTCTCTGGAGCTCCTCTGATCAGCAACAAGCTTCCTTAGGATCCATAAACGTACTTAGGACTCCTTGTAAGTGTCCTTAACCTTCCTAATTCAGTTTAGCTTAGTTAATTAGCTAAAAGTCAAACCGTCATAATTAAGGTTTGACTTCGAGATAAATCAATAATTGTTCAGTCAAATCTCGAATCAAAAGTACATATAAGTAGGTAAATATGTGGGTAATAAACCCTCAAAAGGGTACTCTCTGATTCCCACTCTAACTAGGTCAATTGTCGGGTCAAACTAAATCATAAAAAGTCAACAAAAAGCTTAAATTCAAATTAATGCATAATTAGCAATGTAGAAGCCATACAACCTGTTTTATCACTAATATAACTTGGTAATTAATGTAAGAACATGTCTAAACATGTTCCACCTGACAATTTTCAGTTTAACCTCGGTTCGGAACCGAAAGTCGCATAATTTGACTTTTGCTTTGACTTTCAGTTCTGACCCAATGTAGCATAATTTAGAAATGCCTTAGAACTTTATTAGGACCAGGTTACATGTTAGTATAACCCTCTGAGATTATACAACTTGGTTCAATAGTTATCCGATTCATATGCATGTTTTCGTTAATTGCTTATATGTTGACTATTATGCCCATATAACCTTAAAACGTGATTTTTGAAAATGTAAAAGAGTAGAAACCTTAGTTACTGATTTATAAACTTGCACCAAAAATTTGACATCAGTTTGAGGTCTAGATTAAGAGTTATGCTCAATAGCGTAATTAGAAAGCTTTTTGTTAATTAAACGGCATAATTAGCATATAGCCTAGTTTAACCCACTTTTTGATATCAAACTTTTTACCCACTAATGTAATATAATATTTTGGGATTTTTAAAGATTTTTAATTAATTTTAGGCTGAGCATAACATAGGGTTGTAGCTTTAATTCGGTTATTGCCGGTTTTGCCCTTTTGAGCTATAAAATAAGTTTTACAAATCTTTTTGACCCCAAACCTTTTGCTACTGATTTTATATGATAAATAAATTATTTTAAACCTTTAGGAATAATCAAAATATCAGCTTTCCTTTGGAAACTCGGAAATGGCTCCAAACCGCCTTTTAAAGCGTTTTTAACGCATAGTATGTATCAAAACTATTTTAAACATATAAGGGTCGAAACCTACTAATTTATTCAGTAAATTACTATATTGTAACAGTGAGCAAAATTTTTAAAACTCATATTCCAGTTTTGACCTTTTTAGCCTAAGTGAAATTACCAAAATGCCCCTAAGGTGTATAGTTTGGTTTTAAATGATAAATTTCACACAAAGGTTATACCCTACTGATATAACTTAGTAAATTAAGTATTTTTACTGTATGCATCAGACCTGGAACTCAGATTTATATTTAAACTCTTTTATAACCTTTTAAATGACCAAAATGCCCTTACGGGGCATAGCTTGAGTTTAAATTCGTTTCGGGCATAATAGAAGATATCCTACTGATGACACAATATATTTAAGGCATGTTAACTTAGGAAACCTGTATATGACTCTTATGGTTACCCGTTACGCATATTTCGCGTTCGGATCGGTTTATGTAACTAGTTTGCATAAATTGACCAAAACGGGTCAAACCTTATCATTTTTGTCTCAAAATCCAGAATGTGTTTAGTTTACCCATATTATACATGTCTTCAAACTTGTCAGGTCTAAATCACATTCTATTTCGGTCTTCGCTTATTCGTGCGTTTGAACCGTGTCTTCCTTTTTGAAAACTAACCGGTCTAAGTCTAAACTTAATTAAAGACCCGTTAGGATTCTAATAGGTTATTAAAAACATTCATTCCAGATTAGGAGCCCAGTAAAAGCTACCTGTACTTGCTTGGTGGTGTACGACTGGGATAAATTGTATAAATTTGCTCAGGTAAATACTTTTAACTTATTTTCCCTATACGGGCTTGGGGTACGGTATATAAAATACCGCTTGGTCAGACATTGTATCTTTAATTGTATGAAGGTTAAATCATTGAAATGTCCTGTTTGAAAATGTTTTGTTTGCTTAAAGCCTTTGGGGGGTTAATGACCATGTCCCGGATATCCTTGGCATCATTTTACGAAATGGCCACGACCTAAGCACGGGGTGTAGGCGTACACCCGTCAGTGCCAAAATAAATAATGTGGTGTGTCTATTGATCTTTAACCCGACACGAACCGGGCTACTGAACGCATAAGAAACATGTAATTCTTTTACAAGTATTATATTCAAATAATTATCCCAAGTTATAAAAAGTTTTGTGCCACGTGCATTCAAATCAATTTTATTAAACTTTTCAAAATGAGTCAGTTAATTGTATTTACCAGTGTAAACTGACGTATTTTCCCAAAAAGGTTAAGTGTAGGTACTACTCGAACTAGGCTGGCTTTCTCCTAGCGTCCACAATAAGTCTCGCAAGCTTGGATGTCATAAAACTGTTGAACAATGTTTCCTTTTTATTTTTGATCCGCCTGTGGATCTGTTTCAACTACTTGTGATACTTAATATTACAATTTATTAAAGTTGAAATGAATCTATCTTTTGCTTCCGCTGTGCATTTAAATTGTGTTGTTTGACTATGATGATATCAACTACGTCACGATACTCCCCACCGGGCCCACCGGTAATACGTGGAAATATCGGGGTGTGACATTTCGGATATCCGAAATATCCGAAGTATCCGAAAATATCCAAAAAATATCTGAAATATCCGAAAACTTATATTCGAATATCCGAAACTATCCAAAATATCTGTTTCCGAATATGAAAAAAATAATAAAAAAATAAAAAGTTGGATTTTCGGATATCAGGTTTTGAACACCCCTACTTATATGTCTGATGCGGTAATCTTCGGTTTCAAATCTTGGCTTATACATAAGTCTCTCAGCGAGACTAGACGGGCAGGTCAGCTCGTCAATCCAAACGAGCCAAAATGTTGAACTCGATTCATTTTTCGTAACGAACTAAATTGTTGAGATCGGGTTCTTGCTGGGGAAAGTAAAAAGCTGAGCAAACTCATATAGTTAAGAGTATTGGCGTCCTTCTATCAAATCTACCCTATTATATAATTATATTTAAAAATATAGAGTGTGAACAGTGTCTCTAAATACATGTATGAACAATAAGATTTTTCTCTTTCCTTCCATCACAACTATTTTTTATAATACATAGACCACTCTCACGAGTAATTTGATGGAAGGGATGTATATACTCTAGAGAAAAGTTGATTAGTGTTCACATATTGATTGATTTGTAAAAGCATCTTATGTGGTGACAACAGATGAGAGAGGCAGTGAAGAATGTTGTAGAGTACTTTCCTATAGCAATAGTTAGCGGGAGAAGCATAGAAAAGGTACATTATTCTTCTTGTTTTGGTTGACTTTTCATGGTCAAAGTTAAAGTTGAATTAAATTAAATATTTAACTTTATATTTTTTAGGTTTATAATTTTGTAAGATTATCAGAGTTATACTATTCTGGTAGTCAAGGGATGGAAATCAAAGGACCATCTTCTGACAAGCATCAAAATGTATGTTTAAATTTTATTCTATTTATTGGTACTATTTTTAGAAAACAAATAATATAACTAATATAAAATGATTAATTAGTTTGAAATTAAACCGATTATACTTTTGGTTGTGAACAGTTAATAATATAACTGAATATGTAGAGTGGTGTGAACAGTTAATGATAAAGATGAATATTTAGAGTTAGTAGTGAACTGAGAATGAAGAAAGCCGGGGTGCTTTGTACCATTTTATAGTTGTAAAAAAGGGAAGGGGGCCTGACCTATAACAACACTCGGTAAAACCGACACCCTCATAATATTTCTGACACCCTATTATATCTTAAAATTTTCCCAATATGTCTTATATTATACCCCGTATGTGAAAACCAAGCCCAAAATACATTATAGTTTATAAAAATAAAATAAAAATCTGAAATTAGAGCTGAGGCGGGCCGCGTAAGACCTCACCTCAAGCTCATGCGGGCCGCGACAGATCATGAAACGAGGAAGCATCCGGTGATGACACGTGTCATCATCGTGGCGGACCTACATATCGAATCAGCTAAGCTATATGTTGACCGCGTGTTGACGCGGACCGCGTAAGGTTTAGCCTTACCTTACGCGGGCCGCCTAGAAACCAGAATCAGACCATATAAATAGATGGCATCGGATTACAATTTCCGTCGCTCATTTCTTTCTTTCAATCTCGAATTTCTGTAGTAGAGACATAATACTCGGGTATTATACCCCCTAATTAGCGAGGTTCTGCTCCGTTGTAAGTATTATAACCCCAGTTTCATAATAGTTACGCTGCCCGATTGATTTAGGGTTCCGTAACAACTGTCGTGGTTCTGCCCGACGTAGTTGTTGGAATACCGTCTCGAGGAGGGTATCATTAATATTTTCAATGGGTTATAATACTAACCAATGTACATTTGTATAAATTATAGATTATATCCAGGAAACCCTTACGAAAAGCCTAAGACAGCAATGTGAGTTTATCGTCTTTTTGTTAATGTTTTTGGAATATTTTACAAAACCTTAATTATTTTACAATGTGATTAAGCGGTGATTGAGTCTTTGTAGTTCTTCAATTACTGCCGGTATTATGGGGTTTTGTATACAAAATTTATTACTACGAGTAGTAGTAAGTCGGGAACGACAGTACATTACCATTGGACGACGAGTTAGCCAATGGGCAATTTCACCATAGCCATAGATCCGGTCGAGTGGCAAATACTGAATGAGTAATTGTGTAGAAATAAACAATGTGATCGCTCTCAATACTGTTTAATTGATAAAATGTTTCTTGATTAAACTGGGATTCACTCACCAGTATTTCCGACTGACAAATGTTTTTAAAACACGTTACAGGTAACACAATGTGAACAGCCAATTAATGAAAGCCAGCTGGAGAGCAATGAAGGCTTGGGAAAAAATGTGGCTATAAAAGTTACCTAATAAACGATGTTTTAAATTCAATAAAATAGGGTGCGTCCCTATAAATGTATTGTAATAAGAAACTTGGGTTTTACCCATGTGATTATTAATATTAAACGAGGTGGTTTTTACTCTGATAAATATTTCCTAACTACGGTCCTGATGTAAATTCCGCTGCAAGATTTAATAAACCTGATACCACCGAAACTCTATGATCGCGTCCGCCCGTTCCCGGGGATCGGGGGTTGCGACAGAAGGTGGTATCAGAGCCTAGCCACTGGTCTGAGCCAAAGAAGTGTTCTGCTGACACTTAAAATCCTGAAATTTGTGTTAGGAAATAAAATTATTTAAATAAGTGCATAACTGTATTTATTTGTTATGTGTTATTTGACTATCTGTTAGTTTTCAGTATGAGTGATCAAGGACCAGCAGACGTAAATCGTCAGTTGTCTGAATCACCTAGGAATGAGGGTACATCATCACAGCCTACCCTTTCAGGGTATACTGCTGATCAGGAAGATGGAATATTTGCTTTTAGAGCTCAATCTGAAGAACCATTTCCTAATAAGAAACGAGGATGGTTCAGTAAAGAAGCTTTTGCTCGTAGGAAGAGAATGAGAAAATTACAACAGCAAAGAACTTTAACAGCTATTAAGCGAGAGACAGATGCCCATACTCAAGATATGCTTAATAGAAGACTAGCTAATTTCCATATCCTAGCTACAACTGCTGCTGACCCAAGTCTGGAACAACTAGTAGCCCCACAACCCCAAAACCCAGAACAACCTATGGAGATAGAAAACCAGGAAAACCAAGTGGAGATGCATGATTTTAACCCAGTCCGAGAACCTGCACCCCAGATTCCAAACCCAGTCCGAGAACCTGCACCCCCAATGAGTGCAGAAAACGTTCAAGAACTTAGGACTTTTGGGGAGGAAATTTTAGAAAGCAGTGAAAGAATGCGTCAGGTGGGAGAGCGTCTCGTATGGAAATACGATGAGCGCAATATGGATTTTTGGATAAATCCATATCCGTGAATGAGATGGTGAAACGATAGTAGTAATAATATAATATAATAAAAAAATATGTGTGTACGGATGCATATTATTATTAGTGTAATTTTCTTTCTGTTGGTATTGTAATCTTTATTTCTGTACTAGTGTGTAATAGACGCATAGTATATGAAAATAGAGTACAAGTCGCAATGATCGACGATTTTGGTTAAATTGCGTGTCATGTAATTAACTATATTACCTATTATTTGTGATATTAATATGGGGTATATGTTTAAAATTCAGATGGCCGACGAAGGAAATCAAGGAAATATGAATAATGATAACCAGAGTAACATTAACGTGGTTAATGAGAATCCAAGCATCAATAACAATAACAATCAAGTGGACAATAGTGCTATCCAACACATAGTAGCACAGGGAATTATAGATGCAATGCCATTTATACTTCAAACTGTTAAAGATGCTGAAAATAAAAGTAAGCATAGCAGTAAGCGACCAAGTGAACCAGAAAACAACGTAAACAATGGACCTGTACTTCAAATGCCCATTCCCAAAAGAAGAAGAACCGTGCCTTACGGTTGTTCTTATAAAGAATTCTGGTCTTGTAAACCAATGGAATTCTCGGGCAATGAAGGGGCCATTGCAACCTTACGCTGGATAGAAAAGACTAAGGCAGTCTTAAGGATAAGTAAGTGTGCTGAAGAAGATAGAATACTGTTTGCTTCTAATTTGTTTAAGAATGCAGCACTAGAATGGTGGAACACTATCCTCCAAACAAAAGGAAGTGATAGAACCTATAATATGGAATGTGAAGAATTTAAGGACAAGGTAGAAAGGAAATTCTGCCCACCCAATGAAAAGGAACAGATAGCAAACAAATTCCTAAATCTTAGGATGACTGGTGTAGATAGTAAGGGGTACACTAAGATATTCTTTGAATATGCTAGAATAGTGCCAACTCTTGCTTCACCAGAACCAGTGTTAATCTCCCATTATATTTGGGGATTAATTGGAGAGATTAGACACGTAGTCAAGGCAGCTAGGCCTCAAACTATAGAAGAAGCTGTAGAACTAGCCAATACCTTAACTGGTGAGTTAGTCCGTACCTGAGAAGAGAATCAAAGGAGGAACCTAACCCAGAACCTTAACTGGTGAGTTAGTCCGCCCGTTCCCGGGTATCAGGGATCGGGGGTTGCGACATGACCCAGGTTAACATACATGCTCCATAAACATTAATTTGATTTCTATTTCCTTCTTTTTAAAAACGGGGCCCGACCAGTGGTTAACATACATACACGCTTTGTACCATTTGATTTCTAGTTCAAAAGTAATATCCAGGTAAATCTTATTATATTGATTGCCTTACTATATAAGATTACTTATGTAATTGGATCACGTAAACAAGTATATCATCAAATCTCATACCCGATTACTTGACCATATACGCTCAATCAAATATCATACCCGATTACTTGACCATATACCCGTTGTATAGGGTATTCTCATAGGGTTCGAGTTTCATTGCCACCCCACTAGTGATCCATCCAAGCGCATCAAGAAAATCAGGATCGAGTAGTATCAATCTTTAGACATTCTCACTAACTTGTTAGATAAATCATATGTAGACTTGAATTAATGTGTATAATGTAGTTATATCGTTTACTTGTGGAGTCCATTAATAATGAGGTATGCAAAGTGTCGAAGACAACCTTTGTATTGTCAGGTCTGGTTTAGTTGTATTTGCAGGTTTATTTCTTTGTTTATCAATGTATATATCATTACAATTAGACTATGAGGTGCGGGGGCTTGAATTGAGGGCATTTCTCGACATGTAACAAGTGTGGGTTTCACCAGACCACCCCAAAAAAATTGGGGAGTCGAAGCGGCGCGGCCAGGCGGCGTTGGGGTGCCATGTTGATTTTTTATATTTTTTTATATAGTTGACATTTATATAATAAAACACAAACTTATAGAAGAAGGAATGATTGATGAAATAAGAATAGAACCCCTCTATTTATAGAAGATATGTGTTTTTCTTCATAAATTAGCTTGCACATTTTAATGAATCTGTGCCTATCAGAATATCCTAAGTAATAATTTGATTGAATGAATTGGTTTTTTAAGCTTAGTTAACAAGATAGATCCGCCCAGGGCAAGCTCAATTCAGTTTTATATTAATTCTTTTGATCATAACCATCTATACACTCAATCGATCATTATAAAATCCAGTCTCCAAGCATGGTTCATAGATGTTTTTAGAATATATAACATATTAAAAAGAAGAGAACATGACCTGACCTGATTCATCATTTTCTGTGTTTGAAAGATAAGCCGATAAGGAACATCTAAAATCTTTTGAGCAGCTTCGACCTAGAACAGCAGCAGCATGATATATATAATAATATATTAAAAAGAAGAGAGTAAAGCAATCGTGTTTGTCTGATGAACGGTAACATGGTTGTGTGGTTGTGTGAGTAAGAAGAAGACCTTGATGAAAGAGGAATTATGATTAAAGAAAATTTAAAATGACTTTAAACAAAAAGCAACAGTGATGATGGTGCAGCCCTATCAATCACATCAATCCAAATAATTTATCTAATAAAACACAAACTTATAGAAGAAGGAATGAGTGATGAAGTAAGAAAAGAACCCCTCTATTTATAGAAGATATGAGCTTTTCTTCATGAATTAGCTTGAACATTTTAATGAATCTGTGCCTATCAGAATATCCTCAGTAATAATTTGATTGAATGAATTGGTTTTTTAAGCTTACTCAACAAGATAGATCCGCCCAGGGCATGCTCAATTCAGTTTTATATTAATTCTTTTAATCATAACCATCTATAAACTCAATCGATCATTGTAAAATCCAGTCTCCAAGCATGGTTCATAGGTTTTTTTTAGAATATATAACATATTAAAAAGAAGAGAACATGACCTGACCTGATTCATCATTTTCTGTGTTTGAAAGATAAGCCAATAAGGAACATCCAAAATCTTTTGATCAGCTTCGACCTAGAACAGCAGCAGCATGATATATATAATAATATATTAAAAAGAAGAGAGTAAAGGAATCGTGTTTGTCTGATGAACGGTAACATGGTTGTGTGGTTGTGTGAGGAAGAAGAAGACCTTGATGAAAGAGGAATTATGATTAAAGAAAATTTAAAATGACTTTAAACAAAAAGCAACAGTGATGATGGTGCAGCCCTATCAATCATATCAATCTAAATAAATATAATATTATTCTTATTTTCTTAAAGTTTTCTTTTGTTTTTATGTATTACTAGAAACTTGATTATCTTTTGTGTTTGTGCTTTAAGTCTTGTGTGAAATTAAAAGACTTTTGTTAGATATAGATGATTTAACAAAATGCGCATCGTAGCCGTAATCAAATGAGTATTGTGAATGTTAAATAAATCTTATTTTTTTAGGAAGTTTATAGGTCCAAAACATGTTATCTTTTTTATTTAAAAAATATTAAATAAGATTTTTATAAAGAATAAAAACCATATAAATATAGGTTTATTTAATACAAAATAAATATATATTTCTGGTAATAAAAGTTGCCTAATAAAAATAAAGCTTTTCATGTTTCCAATAAATTTTTCGGATTCGATTCGGATTCGGATTGGGATAGTGATTTTCAAAAATTTTCAGATATTTCGGATATCCGAAATATCCGAAAATTTAATTTTCATTTTTTTTCGGATATCCGAAGTATCCGAAAATATCCGAAAAATATCTGAAATATCCGAAAACTTATATTCGGATATCAGAAACTATCCAAAATATCCGTTTCCAAATATGAAAAATTATTAAAAAAATAAAAAGTTGGATTTTCGGATATTGAAATTTGGTATCCGAAAGTTTCGGATATCCGAAATTTGGATATCGGAAACTTTTGGATATCCAGTTTTGAACACCCCTACTTATATGTCTGATGCGGTAATCTTCGGTTTCAAATCTTGGCTTATACATAAGTCTCTCGGCGAGACTAGACGGGCATGTCAGCTTGTCAATCTAAACGAGCCAAAATGTTGAGCTCGATTCATTTGTCTTAACGAAGTAAATTGTTGAGATCGGGTTCTTGCTGGGGATTGTAAAAAGCTGAGCAAACTCATATAGTTAAGAGTATTCACGTCCTTCCATCAAATCTACCCTATTATATAATTATATTTAAAAATATAGAGTGTGAACAGTGTCTCCAAATATATGTATGAACAATAAGATTTTTCTATTTCCTTCCATCACAACCACTTTTTATGATACATAGACCACTCTCACGTGTAATTTGATGGAAGGGATGTGTATACTCTAAAGAAAAGTTGTTTAGTGTTCACATATAGATTGATTTGTAAAAGCATCTTATGTGGTGACAACAGATGAGAGAGGCAGTGAAGAATGTTGCAGAGTACTTTCCTATAGCAATAGTTAGTGGGAGAAGTATAGAAAAGGTACATTATTCTTCTTGTTTTGGTTGACTTTTCATGGTCAAAGTTAAAGTTGAATTAAATTAAATATTTAATTTTATATTTTTTAGGTTTATAATTTTGTAAGATTATCAGAGTATACTATGCTGGTAGTCATGGGATGGACATTAAAGGACCATCTTCTGGCAAGCATCAAAATATGTGTTTAAATTTTATTCTATTTATTAGTACTATTTTTACAAAACAAATAATATAACTAATATAAAATGATTAATTAGTTTGAAATTAAACTGATTATACTTTTGGTTGTTGTGTACTTATACGTTGGAGAAGAAGCCCTCATTGATTCCACTAATGTGTTAACATTAATTGTGTTTGTAGATTGTGAACGAACTGTGAAAGTAACAAAGATGAATATGTAGAGTGGTGTGAACTGTTAATGACAAATATGAATATTTAGAGTTAGTAGTGAACTGAGAATGAAGAAAGCCGGTGTGTTTTGTACCATTTTATAATTGTAAAAAGGGTAAGGGGGCCTGACCCAGGTTAACATACATGCTCCATAAACATTAAGTAAGGAATCACCTAATTGTTTTCTCTTTTGAAAACCAAATTTGAAATTTGATTTCTGTTTCCCTCTTTTTTTTAAAATGGGCCCGACCGGTGGTTAACATACATACACGCTTTGTATCATTTGATTTCTAGTTCAAAAGTAATATCCATGTAAATCTTATTATTTTGATTGCCTTACTATATAATATTACTTATGTAATTGGATCACGTAAACAAGTATATCATCAAATCTCATACCCAATTACTTGACCATATACCCATTGTATAGGGTATCCTCATAGGGTTCGAGTTTCATTGCCATCCCCATTAGTGATCCATCCAAGCGCATCAAGAAAATCCAGATCGAGTAGTATCAATCTTTAGACATTCTCACTAACTTGTTAGATAAATCATATGTAGACTTGAATTAATGTGTTAATGTAGTTATGTCGTTTACTTGTGGAGTCCATTAATAATGAGGGATGCAAAGTCTCGAAGACAACCTTTGTATTGTCAGGTCTGGTTTAGTTGTATTTGCAGGTTTATGTCTTTGTTTATCAATGTATATATCATTACAATTAGACTATGAGGTGCGGGGGCTTGAATTGAGGGCATTGCTCGACACATAATGAGTGTGGGCTTGACCAGACCACCCCAAAAAAGTGGGGAGTCGAAGCGGCGCGGCCAGGCGGCGTTGAGGTGCCATGTTGATTTTTTTATATTTTTTTATATAGTTGACATTTATATAATAAAACACAAACTTATAGAAGAAGGAATGAGTGATGAAGTAAGAATAAAACCCCTCTATTTATAGAAGATATGAGCTTTTCTTCAAAAATTAGCTTGCACATTTTAATGAATCTGTGCCTATCAGAATATCTTAAGTAATAATTTGATTGAATGAATTGGTTTTTTAAGCTTAGTCAACAAGATAGATCCGCCCAGGGCATGCTCAATTCGGTTTTATATTAATTCTTTTAATCATGACCTTCTATACAATCCAGTCTCCAAGCATGGTTCATAGATGTTTTTAGAATATATAACATATTAAAAAGAAGACAACATGACCTGACATGATTCATCATTTTCTGTGTTTGAAAGATAAGCCGATAAGGAACATCCAAAATCTTTTGATCAGCTTCGACCTAGAGCAGCAACAGTATGATATATATAATAATATATTAAAAAGAAGAGAGTAAAGGAATCGTGTTTGTCCAATGAACGGTAACATGGTTGTGCGGTTGTGTGAGGAAGAAGAAGACCTTGATGAAAGAGGAATTATGATTAAAGAAAATTTAAAATGACTTTAAGTAAAAAGCAACAGTGATGATGGTGCAGCCCTATCAATCACATCAATCCAAATAATTTATATAATAAAACACAAACTTATAGAAGAAGGAATGAGTGATGAAGTAAGAAAAGAACCCCTCTATTTATAGAAGATATGAGCTTTTCTTCAAAAATTAGCTTGCACATTTTAATGAATATGTGCCTATCAGAATATCCCAAGTACTAATTTAATTGAATGAATTGGCCGGGTTTTTAAGCTTAGTCAACAAGATATATCCGCCCAGGGCATGCTCAATTCAGTTTTATATTAATTCATTTAATCATAACCATCTATACACTCAATCGATCATTGTAAAATCCAATCTCTAAGCATGGTTCATTGATGTTTTTAGAATATATAACATATTAAAAAGAAGAGAACATGACCTCACCCGATTCATCATTTTATGTGTTTGATAGATAACCCGAGAAGGAACATCCAAAATCTTTTGATCAGCTTCGACCTAGAACAGCAGCAACATGATATATATAATAATATATTAAAAAGAAGAGAGTAAAGGAATCGTGTTTGTCTGATGAACGACAACATGGTTGTGTGGTTGTGTGAGGAAGAAGAAGACCTTGATGAAAGAGGAATTATGATTAAAGAAAATTTAAAATGACTTTAAACAAAAAGCAACAGTGATAATGGTGCAGCCCTATCAATCACATCAAATTTTAAATAAGGAATCACCTAATTGTTTCCTCTTTTGAAAACCAAATTTTAATTTGATTCCTGTTTCCCTCTTTTTAAAAAGGGGCCCCGACCAGTTGTTAACATACATACATGCTTTGTATCATTTGATTTCTAGTTCAAAAGTAATATCCATGTAAATCTTATTATTTTGATTGCCTTACTATATAAGAACACTTATTTAATTGGATCACGTAAACAAGTATATAATCAAATCTCATACCCGATTACTTGACCATATACCCGTATATAGGGTATTCTCATAGGGTTCGAGTTTCATTGCCATCCCCCCTAGTGATCCATCCAAGTGCATCAAGAAAATCAAGATCGAGTAGTATCAATCATTAGACATTCTCACTAACTTGTTAGATAAATCATATGTAGACTTGATTTAATGTGTATAATGTAGTTATATCGTTTACTTGTGGCGTCCATTAATAATGAGGTATGCAAAGTGTCGAAGACAACCTTTGTATTGTCAGGTCCGGTTTAGTTGTATTTGCAGGTTAATGTCTTTGTATATCAATGTATATATCATTACAATTAGACTATGAGGTGCGGGGGCTTGAATTGAGGGCATTGCTCGACACGTAACGAGTGTGGGCTTCACCAGACCACCCCAAAAAAAAGTGGGGAGTCGAAGCGGCGCGGCCAGGCGGCGTTGGGGTGCGATGTTGATTTTTTTATATTTTTTTATATAGTTGACATTTATATAATAAAACACAAACTTATAGAAGAAGGAATGAGTGATGAAGTAAGAATAGAACCCCTCTATTTATAGAAGATATGAGCTTTTCTTCAAAAATTAGCTTGCACATTTTAATGAATTTGTGCCTATCAGAATATCCTAAGTAATAATTTGATTGAATGAATTGGTTTTTTAAGCTTAGTCAACAAGATAGATCCGCTCAGGGCATGCTCAATTCAGTTTTATATTAATTCATTTAATCATAACCATCTATACACTCAATCGATCATTGTAAAATCCAGTCTCCAAGCATGGTTCATAGATGTTTTTAGAATATATAACATATTAAAAAGAAGAGAACATGACCTGACCTGATTCATCATTTTCTGTGTTTGAAAGATAAGCCGATAAGGAACATCCAAAATCTTTTGATCAGCTTCGACCTAGAACAACAGCAGCATGATATATATATATAATAATACATTAAAAAGAAGAGAGTAAAGGAACCGTGTTTGTCTGATGAACGGTAACATGGTTTTGTGGTTATGTGAGGAAAAAGAACACCTTGATGAAAAAGGAATTATGATTAAAGAAAATTTAAAATGACTTTAAACAAAAAGCAACAGTGATGATGGTGCAGCCCTATCAATCACATCAATCCAAATAATTTATATAATAAAACACAAACTTATAGAAAAAGAAATGGGTGATGAAGTAAGAAAAGAACCCCTCTATTTATAGAAGATATGAGCTTTTCTTAAAAAATTAGCTTGCACATTTTAATGAATCTGTGCCTATCAGAATATCCTAAGTAATAATTTGATTGAATGAATTGGTTTTTTAAACTTAGTCAACAGGATAGATCCGCCCAGGGCATGCTCAATTCAGTTTTATATTAATTCTTTTAATCATAACCATCTATACACTTAATCGATCATTGTAAAATCCAGTCTCCAAGCATGGTTCATAGATGTTTTTAGAATATATAACATATTAAAAAGAAGAGAACATGACCTGATCTGATTCATCATTTTCTGTGTTTGAAATATAAAACGATAAGGAACATCCAAAATCTTTTGATCAGCTTCGACCTAGAACAGCAGCAGCAGCATGATATATATAATAATATATTAAAAAGAAGAGAGTAAAGGAATCGTGTTTGTCTGATGAACGGTAACATGGTTGTGTGGTTGTGTGAGGAAGAAGAAGACCTTGATGAAAGAGGAATTATGATTAAAGAAAATTTAAAATGACTTTAAACAAAAAGCAACAGTGATGATGGTGCAGCCCTATCAATCACATCAATCCAAATAATTTATATAATAAAACACAAACTTATAGAAGAAGGAATGAGTGATGAAGTAAGAAAAGAACCCCTCTATTTATAGAAGATATGAGGTTTTCTTCAAAAATTAGCTTGCACATTTTAATGAATCTGTGCCTATCAGAATATCCTAAGTAATAATTTGATTGAATGAATAGGTTTTTTAAGCTTAGTCAATAAGATAGATCCGCCCAGGGCATGCTCAATTCAGTTTTATATTAATTCATTTAATCATAACCATCTATACACTCAATCGATCATTGTAAAATCCAATCTCTAAGCATGGTTCATAGATGTTTTTAGAATATATAACATATTAAAAATAAGAGAACATGACCTGACCTGATTCATCATTTTCTGTGTTTGAAAGATAAGTCGATAAGGAACATCCAAAATCTTTTGATCAGCTTCGACCTAGAACAGCAGCAGCATGATATATATAATTATATATTAAAAAGAAGAGAGTAAAGGAATCGTGTTTATCTGATGAACGGTAACATGGTTGTGTGGTTGTTTGAGGAAGAAGAAGACCTTGATGAAAGAGGAATTATGATTAAAGAAAATTTAAAATAACTTTAAACAATGATCGTGCAGCCCTATCAATCACATCAATCCAAATAAATATAATATTAATCTTATTTTCTTAAAGTTTCTTTTGTTTTTATGTATTACTAGAAACCTGATTATTGTTTGTGTTTGTGCTTTCAGTCTTGTGTGAAATTAAAAGACTTTTGTTAAATATAGATGATTTAACAAAATGCGCATCGTAGCCGTAATCAAATGAGTATTGTGAATGTTAAATAAATCTTAATTTTTTAGGAAGCTTATAGGTTCAAAACACGTTATCTTTTTATTTAATAAGATTTTTATAAAGAATAAAAAACATATAAATATAGGTTTATTTAATACAACATAAATATATCTTTCTGGTAATAAAAGTTGCCTAATAAAAATAAAGTTTTTCATGTTTCCAATAAATTTTTCGGATTCGTATTCGGATAGTGATTTTCAAAATTTTCAGATATTTCGGATATCCGAAATATCCGAAAATTTAATTTTCATTTTTTTCGGATATCCGAAAATCCGAAGTATCCGAAAATATTCGAAAAATATCCGAAATATCTTAAAACTATCCGAAAACTTATATTCGGATATCCATAATATCTGTTTCCGAATATGAAAAAAAAATAATAAAAAAATAAAAAGTTGGATTTTCGGATAGTGAAATCTGGTATCCGGAAGTTTCAGATATCCGAAATTTGGATATCCGGTTTTGAACACACCTACTTATATGTCTGATGCGGTAATCTTCGGTTTCAAATCTTGGCTTATACATAAGTCTCTCGGCGAGACTAGATGGGTAGGTCAGTGTAACACCCCGTGTTTTCACGAGTGAAAGTCAAAGTTAAGGTCAAAGCCAACGACCGATTTCGCGCGACGTGATTCGTAGAATTGTTTTTATTATATTTAGATTATGTGGAGTAAATGTCGTACATTACAATAATCGAGTCATGCTAGCCGTGTTTCAATCGAACTACGACTGTGAACGATAGGAAGTAACAATGCAATAAAGTTAATCAAGCGATGCTAATCAAGTCGACATCAAATCGTAACTCGAATTATGTACTTTGCTTGTCATTTATAAGTGTGTGTGTGCCTTACGTGTTACCTGTGCATGCTTATTTTATGTTATGTTGAGGTAATCAAGCGAACTCAATCGAACTCGAAGTCTGACTCGAACGTAAACGAACCCGGACCCGAATTCCGAGTCGAACCATATAAGAAGTAGTTGGGACTGAAAGTAATTTGACTAGGAAACCCCATCGAATCGCTCGAAAATCGAAACCGAAGCAACATCGCACCGAACACACCAAAGGAGGCGGCATCCGCACGGATGGTCAATCCGCACGGATTGCCAATCCGCACGGATGACCAGTCGGCGCGGATAGCCTACCCGGGTGCGTGCCATGCGCACGGCTCACCCTTTCCCTTTTTGGCATCCTATAAATACACGGGTCACTCTCCACTTTTTCTCAGATTTCTCTCAATCCAGGTAAGATCTTGCACTAATTCTTGTACATCCTTGATCACTACACAATTCTACACATTTCCATCTTTCAAATCTTCACTTTTAACCATGAAATCATCCGGATTTGAGGTATTCTCGGGTGACGTCATCATGAAGTTCTTATGAACTTCAAGCTTGACCTCATTCCACCAAGAATAACTCAGATCTAAACGATTTCTACAAGATTTCACAATAATTTCACCTAGATCTAAACTTTTCTAAGGATAAAAGAGTTGAAAGAAATAAACCTAAGTTCTCTCCTTCTTTCTCCTTAAAATCGGTACGAATCCGATCGGTTCTAGTCTCTACTCGATAATAGTGATGCACTAGTTCCAGATCTGGAATCCTACCCATAGACAACTGATTTCGGGGTCAACTGGAATGACCATTCTGAGTCGCCGACAGGCCGAGTTGGGGTGGTTCCTGACCGGTCTAGTCACGCGGGTGAGAATACCATTCCAAGTGGTTGCCACGTGATCAGAACGTCTCGATAAACGACAAACAGAAACCAAGTGTAGACGAACGGAACAACCAGACCAGTTGTCCGCACGGACAGGCTGTGCGCACGGATTACCATCCGCACGCACAGGTCATACGTACGGGTTGTCACCCGGACTAGCTACCCTTGGGACCCACTTTCCAAACAAGGTTTGAGTATCGACGAATGAGCAATCCGGACGGACGACCTCTGAATGGATTACTCTTCGGATCATGAGATACTAAGGCCTTAAAATGAAAATCAAACAATGTTCATCCGCACGGTCAGGTCGTACGCACGGACAGGCTATCCGGACGGATTGTCTCTGCCCGCGCGCACAGGCTGTCCGCACGAACTACCATACGCACGGACTGCCGTCCGCGCGACCGGCTTGAAGGGTAGAAACACTTATGTGTTTTCTAAATGCTACAACGAAAACTCCAAAGCACAAGCCATCATACACAAACACATCTTAGGAAGAAACAATCCACTTGAACGTTTACTCACACAAACAACTTGTCCGTACGGATAAGTCACCCGCATGCACAACTAGTCCGCACGGATCACCACCCGCACGGACAGTCGTACGCACGGATAACTTATCCGGATGGACCACCATCCGCACGCATCACCACCCGCACGCAGCACCATCCGCACGGATAGGTCATGCGCACGGATGACTTCTACTCACGGATAACTGATCCGCACGATCAGTCATCCTACCCACTCTCACTCGTACTGTTTTACGTGCCACTTATCGTTACGTTATCGAATCGATTCAGGCTAACCGTACTCGCTATAAAAGCGCTCCCTTCAATCCATACCGCTGTGAGTATACTCGAACCCTTTTTGCTTTAGCACTTTTGGGTGTTACATACGTTACAACTATTCAAACTACAACTATCACACTACTCAAGCTATTTTAACGCTAAACCATTAATGTATGTTATACGTGGCTTATGAATGCTTGTTTGTTATGTTTACACATGGAATGCTGTCTGCCTGCCTTAGCAACGATAGTACTATAGTTTGGACTCAGCACCCGTTCACACGGGGGTTGTTAAGGATCTTTTACTTGCATGGATTACGGTGGTAATCATGTATTGCGAACTGCCTCGGGCAGTCAACCCGCAGTCATTGGTATCGATGGATCTATGTCGATAACTAACGTGCTTCATTTCACTATGTGTACGTGCTGGTTATGCGTAAACAAATTCGAACTCTATATGCTATTATCAAACTTGTATGCTCACCTTTACATTTTATGTATTGACATTATTTTAACGTATGTGACAGGTGCCTAGGTTGTTTATATGCTTCTCGGGCTGTGATGAAATTGAAGCTAGGAACTGGAGTCCTAGAAACCAACGAATAAATTGTTATGATTAAATCTGAGTTGTCGGAACAGAATATTTGTTTAGTTTTTGTCTGTAATAACTTGTTTTGCTATTTGAGACATGGTATGGGACATGTTAACTTAAATTGAATGGTAATGATAGTTGTTATGGAAACTTCTGGACAATCTGTTTCGCTCAGTGCCGCGCCCCGATGATTCCGCCATCGGTTGGGGTGTGACAGATTGGTATCAGAGCCATAACTATAGGGAATTAGGCAAGACTCGACCTAGTCCGGGTCGAAGTCTTAGAGACCTAGTCTATAGTTAAGAACCAACAGACCAACTCACGCGTATGCGTAAACTCGCCACTATCACTCACTCTTTTCTATCATTGCACTCAAATTTTTCAAGTTGTGAACAGGCAATGAGGCTGAGAATAGGTGTGAAAACCGCAAACTCTCGACTAAAGTTGCCTAATCAGCTTGCGTTTTATCTATAAACAAGGAGAATCATACCAAATCAGGAGTGAAATCCATATTTTGATGAATAATCTTCTCCATTTTCGTCAAAAAAACGAGGACGGAAGTTGCAAGATAGGGGTGAAACCCTAACCTTGACGACTCGTCCTGCTTTTATACAAAAACTCTCACCAAAGTTCGATGGACTCCAACGATCTAAAGACACAATATAACCAATGGGAATTGCGCCAACGCCCAAGAATCGAGGCAAAGGCATAGTCCTGGAGGTAATTGTGCAGGATCCTTGCGAATAGACGAGCCACTTTGGTTAGTCGAAGTCTATTAGCCGCAGACAATCTACCTTCGATTTATCGATCTTTGCGAAAGTTTTATGCATTTTCTGTTATTTGTTAACGTTTTGAGGTACTATTGATTTCGAATCAACACTATTGCTTCTGCTAAAACACAAAGCTCACACGACACGACATTGACAAACCGCTCGCGCTACACTGCTTTCGAACACTCGCGAACTCTGAATACTAGGTTTCTATTTTCTGACTGCTTTAGTGATTAAGTTATACATGATTCTTGTTGTTATGCTTACGTGTTTAGGAATATTGTGATTATGTGCTCTATGTGTTTATGTGATTTTGTGCAATTCTGTGAATTTGTGGCTATATATATATATATGTTTACATGGTACGTGTTACTGAGCTTTAGTAGTAGTAGACGTGTGAGGTGAGATTCGAATACATGTGTTGAGTTCCGTGGCGATGTCTATTGCAGACAATGTCGTCTGGATCTCGTCATACGCTCTCTCGTCAGGAAAAGAGGGACCGACGTCTTGCCTCTATCATCGCAAAAAGTGTGGCAAAAGCTGTGAGCGATGTCTATGAGAACGCCAGCAAATCATCCGAGGAGTCGAGGACTGAAGGTCCCAAAGCTGTCACAAGACCTTTCAGTTTCAAACAATTTAAGTCATGTGGGCCGAAAGAATTCACAGGCGAAGGGGGTCCTACTGCACTATTCCACTGGTTTGACTCTATCGAGGTTACTCTGCGACAAAGTGGTTGCCCTGATGACCTTCGAACTCTGAACGCTACCGGCGTCTTTCAGTCCCGTGCTTTGGACTGGTGGACGGCCGAGAGGAACAAGAGAGGGAATGATGCAGCTTACGGTTTGTCGTGGGATGAGCTCAAAGAAGTCATGCTAGAGGAATTATGCCCTCCTCACGAGCGTCAAAAGCTTGAAGATGAATTTTGGCACATACATCAGAAGGATGGAGACAATGCTGGTCTCACTGCTCGCTTCAAACAGCTCAGCATTATCTGTCCCGACCAGGTCAAGACTCCTGATATGACCATCAAGAAGTACATTCGAGCTTTGCCCGATTGCGTCGCTGATTTCGTGCAAGCGGCTAAGACTACCACGATCGAAGAAACCTACCTGCTGGCCACTGAAATCAATGACAAAAGGGTTAAGGTTGGGGTGTGGGATAAGACCTCCAAGCATCTGCATCAAGCCACTACTGCTGCACCAACTGCTGAACCCACCTCGTCAAGCAACAAGCGAAAGAACAAGAGAAAGAACGGCTCCACCAACAAGAACTGTGCGATCACTGCTGCACCGATTCAAGCTGTACCTGCTCAACAGCGTCAAGTAGCGGCACCTGTGGCCAATGCACCGCCTGCAAAGCGTGCATACATTGGACCACACCCACTCTGCCCTACTTGCACCTATCATCACCCGACTGCTATTCAATGCCGCTTCTGTGCTCATTGCAACGTCTACGGCCACTTTACTGTCAACTGCCGTATTCGTCAAGCTCCTGCCAATCAAGCTCTACTCGCTGCCCCACAGGGTCAACAAGCTCCTCCGGCACCCGCAGTCAAAGCCAGAGCATGCTTCACGTTTGGCGACCCGAACCATTTCGCCAACATGTGCCCGAACAGGGTAGTGAAACAAGAACCGCAACAGCAGCCGCCACAGCAGCAGCAACAGCAACAACAGCAACAACAGGCAGCACGTGCCAGAACTTTCAATCTCAATGTGCGCCAAGCCCAGGCCGACAACAACGTGGTCAATGGTACGTTCCTTGTGAATGGTATTTATGCTTCATGTTTGTTTGATACTGGAGCCGATAATTGCTTTGTGTCACTTGAATTTGAGAAACTCCTTAGTCGTAAACGTTCTCGACTCTCCTCTGCATTCGATGTTGAAGTCGCTACTGGAAGAACCGTCGCTGTAAACTCTGTTATTCGTGATTGCACTCTCGAGCTCAACAATCACATCTTCTCAATCGATCTCATTCCAATGCAACCAGGAAGCTTTGATGTCAAAGTAGGCATGGACTTTCTTTGCGAAAACCATGCCGAAGTTGTGTGCTTCGACAAAATGATTCGTTTCTCGCTCGCAACCGGTGATTCATTGTGCGTTTATGGTGATACTACTTCGAAGGGTCTCAAGCTTATGTCATGCCTATAAGCTAGCAAATATCTCCGTAAGGAATACAGGGCTTTCTTGGCTCATGTCATAGCAGCGGAGAAGGAAAAGAAAGAGAAGAAGGAAGTGAAAGACGTTCATGTGGTTCGAGAATTTCCTCGAGTTTTTCCAGAGGATCTTCCCGGACTACCTCCTAAGCGTGATATTGATTTTCGTATTGATCTCATTCCTGGAGCAAATCCTATCGCCAGAGCTCCTTATCGACTCGCGCCGTCCGAAATGCGCGAACTCTCAACTCAACTCCAGGAATTGCTTGAAAAAGGCTTCATTCGCCCGAGCACCTCTCCTTGGGGCACACCAGTCCTTTTCGTCAAAAAGAAGGATGGGTCGTTCCGAATGTGCATCGACTACCGGGAATTGAATAAGTTGACTATCAAGAACCGCTATCCTCTGCCTCGAATCGACGATTTGTTTGATCTGCTTCAAGGCGCTACGTGTTTCTCGAAGATCAATCTACGTTCAGGATATCATCAGCTGCGTATACAAGAGGAGGATATACCCAAAACCGCGTTTCGCACTCGTTACGGCCATTACGAATTTGTCGTCATGCCTTTTGGCCTAACAAACGCACCAGCAGTTTTCATGGATCTGATGAATCGAGTGTGTAAACCATATCTCGACCGTTTCGTCATCGTGTTCATCGACGATGTCTTGATCTATTCCAAAACGAGAGCCGAACACGCGCACCATCTACGTTTGGTTCTCGAGTTACTCCAGGGGAACCAGCTCTACGCCAAATTCTCCAAGTGCGAGTTTTGGTTAGGGGAGGTTCAGTTTCTGGGTCACATCGTTAATAGTCAGGGTATTCACGTCGATCCTGCGAAGATTGAAGCTGTTAAGAGCTGGGTTACGCCTAAGAACCCGACTGAAGTCCGCTCCTTCCTTGGGCTAGCGGGCTATTATCGACGATTTATCGAAGGATTCTCGAAGATTGTTGTACCACTCACTTCTCTCACTCATAAGGACCAGCCTTTTGTCTGGGGAACCAAACAAGAGTCTGCCTTTCGAACCCTCAAACACATGCTTTGCAATGCTCCTGTTCTCACACTACCCGACGGAAACGATAATTTCATTGTCTACTGTGATGCTTCTAACCTTGGTCTCGGTTGTGTCCTAATGCAACGAGACAAGGTCATAGCTTACGCATCTCGTCAGCTCAAAATCCACGAGAAGAACTATACGACCCACGATCTCGAGCTAGGCGCAGTTGTTTTTGCATTAAAGATTTGGCGACACTACCTGTATGGTACAAAGTGTACGATCTTCACCGATCATAAGAGCCTACAACACATCTTTAATCAGAGGGAACTAAACATGCGTCAACGCCGATGGGTAGAACTACTCAACGATTACGACTGTGAGATTCGTTATCACCCAGGCAAAGCAAATGTTGTTGCCGACGCACTTAGCAGACGGAGCTATCTGCTTAGCACTCGAAATGTTCAAGCCCAGCACAACCTCGAAGCTCTTATTCGCGACGCCCAACATGCATGTTTCAACGAACGCACTTTGAAGAAAGATAGAATCTACCACGATGGAGCCCAGCTTGTGAGCAAATCAAACGGGATATTCCACTTCTTAGACAAAATTTGGATTCCCAAGCGAACCGACCTGCGACAGATTATCATGGATGAAGCCCACAAATCCCGATACTCTATTCATCCCGGCGCTGACAAAATGTACCATGACCTTCGATATCAGTACTGGTGGCCGGGCATGAAACGGGATATCGCTCTCTACGTCGGAAAATGCCTAACCTGTGCTAGAATCAAGGCTGAACATCAAAGACCCTCTGGCTTACTCGAACAACCACCAATTCCCATGTGGAAGTGGGAGAGCATAGCTATGGACTTTGTAACCAAGCTTCCGACCACGTCATCAGGTCACGACAGCATTTGGGTTGTCGTTGACCGTTTGACTAAATCAGCTCATTTTCTGCCAATACGAGAAGACTACAAGGTAGAACGATTAGCCCGAATCTACACCGACGAGATCATTTGTCGACATGGGACGCCTCGTGACATCATCTCTGATCGTGATGCTCGGTTCACTTCACGATTGTGGGAAACATTCCAAACGGCACTCGGTACAACGCTTAATCTAAGTACTGCGTTCCACCCACAAACCGACGGTCAGACTGAAAGAACGATCCGTACACTTGAAGACATGCTCCGTTCGTGTGTTCTAGACTTCGGTGGTAATTGGGATAGACACCTTCGGTTAGTCGAATTCTCATACAACAACAGCTACCAGGCTAGCATCCAGATGGCACCTTTCGAGGCCTTATACGGAAGAAGATGTCGATCGCCTATTGTGTGGCACGAGATCGGTCACTCGCAATTAACCGGTCCGGAGCTGTTACAAGAGACGACAGATAAAATTTTTCCAAATTCGAGACAATCTAGCGAAAGCTCGGGATAGACAGAAAGTTCTCGCCGATAAAAAGCGCAAGCACCGTGAATATGGCGTTGGCGACTACGTACTCCTAAAGGTATCACCTTGGAAGGGTGTAGTCCGATTCGGCAAGAAGGGGAAACTCGCGCCCCGATATGTTGGACCTTTTAAGATTCTGGAGAGAAACGGAAAAGTCGCCTACAGACTCGAATTACCGGAAGAACTTAGCAATGTCCACCCGACTTTCCACGTGGGAACTCGAAACATCTATGAACTCCGCGCCTCGTTTTCCTTCCCATCGGGACACTCAATCGCCTACAGACTCGCCTAAAGTTAATCAAGCGATGCTAATCAAGTCGACATCAAATCGTAACTCGAATTATGTACTTTGCTTGTCATTTATAAGTGTGTGTGTGCCTTACGTGTTACCTGTGCATGCTTATTTTATGTTATGTTGAGGTAATCAAGCGAACTCAATCGAACTCGAAGTCTGACTCGAACGTAAACGAACCCGGACCCGAATTCCGAGTCGAACCATATAAGAAGTAGTTGGGACTGAAAGTAATTTGACTAGGAAACCCCATCGAATCGCTCGAAAATCGAAACCGAAGCAACATCGCACCGAACACACCAAAGGAGGCGGCATCCGCACGGATGGTCAATCCGCACGGATTGCCAATCCGCACGGATCGCCAATCCGCACGGATGACCAGTCCGCGCGGATAGCCTACCCGGGTGCGTGCCATGCGCACGGCTCACCCTTTCCCTTTTTGGCATCCTATAAATACACGGGTCACTTTCCACTTTTTCCACTTTTGGCAAGTGACGACCGAACCACACGCATTCTTCACTTTTTCTCAGATTTCTCTCAATCCAGGTAAGATCTTGCACTAATTCTTGTACATCCTTGATCACTACACAATTCTACACATTTCCATATTTCAAATCTTCACTTTTAACCATGAAATCATCCGGATTTGAGGTATTCTCGGGTGACGTCATCATGAAGTTCTTATGAACTTCAAGCTTGACCTCATTCCACCAAGAATAACTCAGATCTAAACGATTTCTACAAGATTTCACAATAATTTCACCTAGATCTAAACTTTTCTAAGGATAAAAGAGTTGAAAGAAATAAACCTAAGTTCTCTCCTTCTTTCTCCTTAAAATCGGTACGAATCCGATCGGTTCTAGTCTCTACTCGATAATAGTGATGCACTAGTTCCAGATCTGGAATCCTACCCACAGACAACTGATTTCGGGGTCAACTGGAATGACCATTCTGAGTCGCCGACAGGCCGAGTTGGGGTGGTTCCTAACCGGTCTAGTCACGCGGGTGAGAATGCCATTCCAAGTGGTTGCCACGTGATCAGAACGTCTCGATAAACGACAAACAGAAACCAAGTGTAGACGAACGGAACAACCAGACCAGTTGTCCGTACGGACAGGTTGTCCGCACGGACAGGCTGTGCGCACGGATTACCATCCGCACGCACAGGTCATACGTACGGGTTGTCACCCGGACTAGCTACCCTTGGGATCCACTTTCCAAACAAGGTTTGAGTATCGACGAATGAGCAATCCGGACGGACGACCTCTGAATGGATTACTCTTCGGATCATGAGATACTAAGGCCTTAAAATGAAAATCAAACAATGTTCATCCGCACGGTCAGGTCGTACGCACGGACAGGCTATCCGGACGGATTGTCTCTGCCCGCGCGCACAGGCTGTCCGCACGAACTACCATACGCACGGACTGCCGTCCGCGCGACCGGCTTGAAGGGTAGAAACACTTATGTGTTTTCTAAATGCTACAACGAAAACTCCAAAGCACAAGCCATCATACACAAACACATCTTAGGAAGAAACAATCCACTTGAACGTTTACTCACACAAACAACTTGTTCGTACGGATAAGTCACCCGCATGCACAACTAGTCCGCACGGATCACCACCCGCACGGACAGTCGTACGCACGGATAACTTATCCGGATGGACCACCATCCGCACGCATCACCACCCGCACGCAGCACCATCCGCACGGATAGGTCATGCGCACGGATGACTTCTACTCACGGATAACTGATCCGCACGATCAGCCATCCTACCCACTCTCACTCGTGCTGTTTTACGTGCCACTTATCGTTACGTTATCTAATCTATTCAGGCTAACCGTACTCGCTGTAAAAGCGCTCCCTTCAATCCATACCGTTGTGAGTATACTCGAACCCTTTTTGCTTTAGCACTTTTGGGTGTTACATACGTTACAACTATTCAAACTACAACTATCACACTACTCAAGCTATTTTAACGCTAAACCATTAATGCATGTTATATGTGGCTTATGAATGCTTGTTTGTTATGTTTACACATGGAATGATGTATGCCTGCCTTAGCAACGATAGTACTATAGTTTGGACTTAGCACCCGTTCACACGGGGGTTGTTAAGGATCTTTTACTTGCATGGATTACGGTGGTAATCATGTATTGCGAACTGCCTCGGGCAGTCAACCCGCAGTCATTGGTATCGATGGATCTATGTCGATAACTAACGTGCTTCATTTCACTATGTGTACGTGCTGGTTATGCGTAAACAAATTCGAACTCTATATGCTATTATCAAACTTGTATGCTCACCTTTACATTTTATGTATTGACATTATTTTAACGTATGTGACAGGTGCCTAGGTTGTTTATATGCTTCTCGGGCTGTGATGAAATTGAAGCTAGGAACTGGAGTCCTAGAAACCAACGAATAAATTGTTATGATTAAATCTGAGTTGTCGGAACAGAATATTTGTTTAGTTTTTGTCTGTAATAACTTGTTTTGCTATTTGAGACATGGTATGGGACATGTTAACTTAAATTGAATGGTAATGATAGTTGTTATGGAAACTTCTGGACAATCTGTTTCGCTCAGTGCCGCGCCCCGATGATTCCGCCATCGGTTGGGGTGTGACAGTCAGCTCGTCAATCTAAACGAGCCAAAATGTTGAGCTTGATTCATGATGTTGAGCTCGATTCATTTGTCTTAACGAACTAAATTGTTGAGATCGGGTTCTCGCTAGGGATTGTAAAAAGCTGAGCAAATTCATATAGTTAAGAGTATTCACGTCCTTCCATCAAATCTACCCTATTATATAATTATATTTAAAAATATAGAGTGTGAACAGTGTCTCAAAATATATGTATGAACAATAAGATTTTTCTCTTTCCTTCCATCACAACCACTTTTTATAATACATAGACCACTCTCACGTGTAATTTGATGGACGGGATGTATATACTCTAAAGAAAAGTTGATTAGTGTTCACATATTGATTGATATGTAAAAGCATCTTATCTAGTGACAACAGATGAGTGAGGCAGTGAAGAGTGTTGCAGAGTACTTTCCTACAGCAATAGTTAGCGGGAGAAGCATAGAAAAGGTACATTATTCTTCTTGTTTTGGTTGACTTTTCATGGTCAAAGTTAAAGTTGAATTAAATTAAATATTTAATTTTATATTTTTCAGGTTTATAATTTTGTAAGATTATCAGAGTTATACTATGCTGGTAGTCATGGGATGGACATCAAAGGACCATCTTCGGGCAAGCATCAAAACGTGTGTTTAAATTTTATTCTATTTATTTGTACTATTTTTACAAAACAAATAATATAACTAATTTAAAATGATTAATTAGTTTGAAATTAAACTAATTATACTTTTGGTTGTTGTGTACTTATACGTCGGAGAAGAAGCCCTCATTGATTCCAATAATGTGTTAACATTCATTGTGTTTGTAGATTGTGAACGAACTGTGAAAGTAAACAAGATGAATATGTAGAGTGGTGTGAACTGTTAATGACAAAGATGAATATTTAGAGTTAGTACTGAACTGAGAATGAAGAAAGCCGGGGTGCTTTGTACCATTTTATACTTGTAAAAAGGGGAAGGGGGCGTGACCCAGGTTAACATACATGCTCCATAAACATTATGTAAGGAATCACCTAATTGTTTCCTATTTTGAAAACCAAAATTTAATTTGATTTCTATTTCCCTCTTTTTAAAAAAGGGGCCCGACCAGTGGTTAACATACATACACGCTTTGTACCATTTGATTTCTAGTTCAAAAGTAATATCCATGTAAATCTTATTATTTTGATTGCCTTACTACATAAGATTACTTATGTAATTGGATCACGTAAACAAGTATATCATCAAATCTCATACCCGATTACTTGACCATATACCCGTTGTATAGGGTATTCGCATAGGGTTCGAGTTTCATTACCATCCCCACTAGTGATCCATCCAAGCTCATCAAGAAAATCAGGATCGAGTAGTATCAATCTTTAGAGATTCTCACTAACTTGATAGATAAATCATTTGTAGACTTGAATTAATGTGTATAATGTAGTTATATCGTTTAGTTGTGGAGTCCATTAATAATGAGGTATGCAAAGTGTCGAAGACAACCTTTGTATTGTCAGGTCGGGTTTAGTTGTATTTGCAGGTTTATGTCTTTGTTTATCAATGTATATATCATTACAATTAGACTATGAGGTGCGGGGGGCTGAATTGAAGGCATTGCTCGACACGTAACGAGTGTGGGCTTCACCAAACCACCCCAAAAAAGTGGGGAGTGGAAATGGCACGGCCAGGCGGCGTTTGGGTGCCATGTTGATTTTTTTATATTTTTATATAGTTGACATTTATATAATAAAACAAAAACTTATAGAAGAAGGAATGGGTGATGAAGTAAGACTTATAGAACCCCTCTATTTATAGAAGATATGAGCTTTTCTTCAAAAATTACCTTGCACATTTTAATGAATCTGTGCCTATCAGAATATCCTAAGTAATAATTTAATTGAATGAATTTGTTTTTTTTAGGTTAGTCAACAAGATAGATCCGCCCAGGGCATGCTCAATTCAGTTTTATATTAATTCATTTAATCATAACCATCTATACACTCAATTGATCATTGTAAAATCCAATCTCTAAGCATGGTTCCTAGATGTTTTTAGAATATATAACATATTAAAAAGAAGAGAACATGACCTTACCTGATTCATCATTTTCTGTGTTTGAAAGATAAGCCGATAAGGAACATCCAAAATCTTTTGATCAGCTTCGACCTAGAACAGCAGCAGCATGATATATATAAAAATATATTAAAAAGAAGAGAGTAAAGGAATCGTGTTTGTCTGATGAACGGTAACATGGTTGTGTGGTTGTGTGAGGAAGAAGAAGACCTTGATGAAAGAGGAATTATGATTAAAGAAAATTTAAAATGACTTTAAACAAAAAGAAATAGTGATGATGGTGCAGTCTTATCAATCACATCAATCCAAATAATTTATATAATAATACACAAACATATAGAAGAAGGAATGAGTGATGAAGTAAGAAAAGAACCCCTCTATTTATAGAAGATATGAGCTTTTCTTCAAAAATTAGCTTGCACATTTTAATGAATCTGTGCCTATCAGAATATCCTAAGTAATAATTTGATTGAATGAATTGTTTTTTTAAGCTTAGTCAACAAGATAGATCCGCCCAGGGCATGGTCAATTCAGTTTTATATTAATTCTTTTAATCATAACCATCTATACACTCAATCGATCATTGTAAAATCCAGTCTCCAAGCATGGTTCATAGATTTTTTTAGAATATATAACATATTAAAAAGAAGAGAACATGACCTGACCTGATTCATCATTTTCTGTGTTTGTAAGATAAGCCGATAAGGAACATCCAAAATCTTTTGATCAGCTTCGACCTAGAACAGCAGCAGCATGATATATATAATAATATATTAAAAAGACGAGAGGAAAGGAATCGTGTTTGTCTGATGAACGGTAACATGGTTGTGTGGTTGTGTGAGGAAGAAGAAGACCTTGATAAAAGAGGAATTATGATTAAAGAAAATTTAAAATGACTTTAAACAAAAAGCAACAGTGTTGTGATGATGGTGCAGCCCTATCAATCACATCAATCCAAATAAATATAATATAATATGGATCTTATTTCTTAAAGTTTCTTTTATTTTTATGTATTACTAGAAACCTGATTTTCTTTTGTGTTTGTGCTTTCAGTCTTGTGTGAAATTAAAAGACTTTTGTTAAATATAGATGATTTAACAAAATGCCCTTCGTAGCCGTAATCAAATGAGTATTGTGAATGTTAAATGAATCTTATTTTTTTTAGGAAGCTTATTGGTCCAAAACATGTTATCTTTTTTATTTAAAAAATATTTAATAAGATTTTTATAAAGAATAAAAAACATATAAATATAGGTTTATTTAATACAACATAAATATATATTTCTGGTAATAAAAGTTGCCGAATAAAAATAGAGTTTTTCATGTTTCCAATAAATTTTTCGGATTCGGATTCGGATAGTGATTTTCAAAATTTTCAAATATTTCGGATATCCGAAATATCCGAAATATCTGGAAAATATCCGAAAACTTATATTCGGATATCCGAAACTATCCAAAATATCCGTTTCCGAATATGAAAAAAATAATAAAAAATAAGAAGTTGGATTTACGGATAGTGAAATCTTGTATCCGAAAGTTTCGGATATCCGGATTTGAACACCCCTACTTATATGTCTGATGAGGTAATCTTCGATTTCAAATCTTGGCTTATACATAAGTCTCTCGGCGAGACTAGACGGGCAGGTCAGCTCGTCAATCTAAACGAGCCAAAATGTTGAGCTCGATTCATTTGTCTTAACGAACTAAATTGTTGAGATCGGGTCCTTGCTGGGGATTGTAAAAAGCTGAGCAAACTCATATAGTTAAGAGTATTCACGTCCTTCCATCAAATCTACCCTATTATATAATTATTATATTTAAAAATATAGAGTGTGAACAGTGTCTCCAAATATATGTATGAACAATAAGATTTTTCTATTTCCTTCCATCACAACCACTTTTTATAATACATAGACCACTCTCACGTGTAATTTGATGGACAAGATGTATATACTCTAACGAAAAGTTGATAAGTGTTCACATATTGAGTGATTTGTAAAAGCATCTTATGTGGTGACAACATATGAGAGACGCAGTGAAGAATGTTGCAGAGTACTTTCCTACAGCAATAGTTAGCGGGAGAAGCATAGAAAAGGTACATTATTCTTCTTGTTTTGGTTGACTTTTCATGGTCAAAGTTAAAGTTGAATTAAATTAAATATTTAATTTTATATTTTTTAGGTTTATAATTTTGTAAGATTATCAGAGTTATACTATGTTCACAAAACAAATAATATAACTAATATAAAATGTTTAATTAGTTTGAAATTAAACTGATTATACTTTTGGTTGTTGTGTACTTATACGTCAGAGAAGAAGCCCTCATTGATTCCACTAATGTGTTAACATTCATTGTGTTTGTAGATTGTGAACGAACTGTGAAAGTAACAAAGATGAATATGTAGAGTGGTGTGAACTGTTAATGACAAAGATGAATATTTAGAGTTAGTAGTGAACTGAGAAAGAAGAAAGTTGTGGTGCTTTGTACCATTTTATAGTTGTAAAAAGAGGAAGAGAGTCTGACCCAGGTTAACATACATGCTCCATAAACATTATGTAAGGAATCACCTAATTGTTTCCTCTTTTAAAAACCAAATTTTAATTTGATTTCTATTTCCCTCTTTTTAAAAAGGGGGCCCGACCAGTGGTTAACATACATACACGCTTTATACCATTTGATTTCTTGTTCAAAAGTAATATCCATGTAAATCTTATTATTTTGATTGCCTTACTACATAAGATTACTTATATAATTGGATCACGTAAACAAGTATATCATCAAATCTCATACCCGATTACTTGACCATATACCCGTTGTATAGGGTATTCTTATAGGGTTCGAGTTTCATTGCCATCCCCACTAGTGATCCATCCAAGCGCATCAAGAAAATCAAGATCGAGTAGTATCAATCTTTAGACATTCTCACTAACTTGTTAGATAAATCATATGTAGACTTGAATTAATGTGTATAATGTAGTTATATCATTTAGTTGTGGAGTCCATTAATAATGAGGTATGCAAAGTGTCGAAGACAACCTTTGTATTGTCAGGTCGGGTTTAGTTGTATTTGCAGGTTTATGTCTTTGTTTATTAATGTATATATCATTAGAATTAGACTATGAGGTGCGGGAGGTTGAATTGAGTACATTGCTCGACACGTAACGAGTGTGGGATTCACCAGACCACCCCAAAAAAGTGGGGAGTGGAAGCGGCGCGGCCAGGCGGCGTTGGGGTGCCATGTTGATTTTTTTATATTTTTTTATAGTTGACAGTTATATAATAAGACACAAACTTATGGAAGAAGGAATGAGTGATGAAGTAAGAAAAGAACCCCTCTATTTATAGAAGATATGAGTTTTTCTTCAAAAATTAGCTTGCACATTTTAATGAATCTGTGCCTATCAGAATATCCTAAGTAATAATTTGATTGAATGAATTGGTTTTTTAAGCTTATTCAACAAGATGGATCCGCCCAGGGCATGGTCAATTCAGTTTTATATTAATTCTTATGAGTTGTAATTTTGATTAATTGTATTTAAATTTTTCATCAAGTTTAATTTTTTTAACATCATTTTTTACACCTAAATATCATATTACCTTGCACTTGTCTGGATTTATACGCACGCCGCTTTTGAATGAGGTAAGTATTGTACCATTAGATCACTAGGTCATGAGTTTTATCAGGTTTATGTACCGAACTAGAATTGTTAGTTTGTTTTGGTTATCGATTAACATGTCTCTTATAATGAATTTCTCGTTTAATTTTGTTGAATAACTATAATTACCAACAATAATTACACATTCAAAATAAACATCCTTTCTACAAAACTGACATGAAATATTATAAAAGAACTTCAAAATATACGAACACCAACTTTAAATGACGCATATGTAAACTATCAAGCTCTAGAGCCGGATAGCCTTTGCTTCAATCAGCTTTTACTTTAAAGTGTCGTCAATATGTTGGGAAATAACTTCTTTAGCAGAACCCAGATATTTACCACCTACAAACACGGCAGGAAACGCAGTATTAGAACCCAACCTCCGTAGGGCACACTCTAGTTCGACATCATTGTCAACCTCATAAACTGCAGGACTTGCACCAAAATCATAGAAGAGAGCGTTGATACTATGGCACATAAAGCATGTGCTTTTGTGAAGATAACCGCAGGACTCTGGGAAGCTAGAAAATTCACCCGATCCATTTACTTGCTTGATTAATGTAGTTACTGTTTTATAATGGGTTTATGAAATGAAGAGGAAAAGAATGGGGAGAGGGGGAGGTGAAGTATGGGTATTTATAAGGGTTTTGAACCGGTTTAAAACATGAAAGAAAAAACCGATTTGGCCACCTCTAAGGCTCTAAACTAAATTACATGTTACCCAAAAAATAAAAATTGTAGGGTCAGTCATAATGTGCCAATAATTCAGATTCTGATCCATGTTAAATACTTTGGACTAGGGGTTTAGGGTTTAGGATTTTCAAAATTTTCGGATATTTCGGATATCCGAAAATTTAATTTTCATTTTTTTTATATCCGAATATCCGAAAATATCCTAAAATATCCGAAAAATATCCAGAAACTTATATTCGGATTTCCGAAACTATCCAAAATATCCGTTTCCGAATATGAAAAAATCATAAAAATAAAAAGTTGGATTTTCCGATATCCGATTCACTATCCGAATCCGTATCCGAAATTTCGATACGGATTCGGATAGTGAAATCTGGTATCCGAAAGTTTCGGATATCCGGTTTTGAACACCCCTAGGTGAAATAACATAAATGGACATCATGTGTGGAGCACATGACCAATATTTAACTATTAAATTGATTGATGTTAGTGATGAGGGCCAAAATGGTTAGAAAAAATAACGTTGGAGGCACAAATGTCAAAAGATTCCATTTTGGACTTATATGATAAAAGTGAATTAACCAGAGGGCCAAAATCGTAATTTACTCTTTGTCAAATTAAGGCTATTGAATTTTATAATTTTTTTGATTTCAACTATAATTGCCATCTATACTGCCACAAATCATAATCAACCAAATCGAACCCCCGCGCTAATCCTCAGCCGCATCGCGCCAGGTTGATAGTAATAGTTCGATATTAATAGTATAATGTCATCACGCGTTACAACGGATATTCAGTTAGTATCAGTTCGTTTCATTATGATATGGATATGGTATCAGCATTCGGCATAGCATCAAAAGAGAAATATAAGCACTTCACAATGGTATACTCAGAAATTGATCCAACATTATATCATATTATTAATAAACAAGAAGGTAAACGTCGTCGCTCTATACTAAAACAAAAACTAAACCGTGATGTAGTTTTGATAAAGTGTATGTTTGTTCTTTGTTTAATTGTACATTATTACTCTTCACGACTTGATTTAAATAAACTTATATAAATGCACAAATAAAAATAAGCATATCGCAACTGTATACTCAGAACTTTATAAAATATGATATCTTAAAAGTTATATATGAAAAACACAAAATATGTTTAACGATAACTATATTAATAAAAAATGTAAATTATATAAATTAATATAAGTTAACATCAATCACCTCATTTCAACTAATAATAAATGACTAAAAACTATTGCTTTTAACTAATTTTTAACTTGTAAAACTATATGTAATATTATATATCAGCTCTTTATATTGGTTTACCCTCTTAGCCACCTTGACTAAAGCACATGGAAAATGGAAAGGAAAGGCTAAAGGTCGATGCATATGAGAGAAGTATATTGAGCATGAAACATTGTAAAAAAAATAATAGTAAGTCTGTCTGTGAAAAGAAACTTTGAAAGTAATATAAGGATTATATTCATGTATTTTTATTATAATTAATACAAAATAATGTGTGCCTAAAATGCACTGATCAGACACCACCAGTAACCAAACAACAAGCCAAAACAACCGATCAACAAAGAGTTCATGAACTTGAACCTCAGAGGATCTAAAAGATGGTTGCCACACCTAGCATTCACAGATGTACTAAGGAACGTCATGAACCCGATAGGTATATCAGTGTTTCACGAGATAGTTGACATCCTGATAGTTGATCAGGCTAAGCCTAGCACTTACAAAACCGCAATAAAAAATTCAGATTCTAAGAAATGGCTTGAAGCAATGAACACCGAGATGCAATCCGTATATGACAACCAAGTTTGGGACTTAGTTGATCATACTAGCGAAAGTGGAACGGTAAGAAACAAATGAATTCTCAAGAAGAAAACCGACATGTATGGAAACATGCAAACCTTTAAAGTAAGGTTGGTAGCACTTAGTGAAAAAAGGGCTACGACCACATATATACCCAAACCACCCTAATGTGTGGCTAAAGGTCATTTATAATATTTTTAAAACCTTTTAGCCACACAATTTATTATTAATGTGATCATTGTATAATAGTTCAAAACCTTTAGCCACATATTTTATTATTAGCGTGGCCATTATATAATAGATCAAAACCTTTAGCCACACTTTTAGTAAAAACTATGACATTTACTTGCCACAACTAGACTAGTGTAGCCAAATGTAACCTATTGGTACTTTGTTTATTTGATTTCTTGATGCATGTGACAAAAACACATCTCTTCGAAACCTTTAGTCTCACGTTTAATAGAAAATGTGACAATCACTAGCCATGGTAGATAAGTGTGGCTATATGTAACTATCTGCCACAACTGGTTTTTAATGTTGTGGCTAAAAGATAATACATGTGGCCACTTACAGATTTGTGTGACGACTAACTGTCATGGTATTTGTTTGATTTTCTATGTGGCTAAACATGTGAAATGGTCACGGTAAAGCGTGTTTGTGTGGCTAAAGGTAGTAAATGGATACGGTTATATTTTAACAACACAATCACTGCTTCACACGTGTCAAAGTCATAACGCCACAATCTCATATTACCACTGTCACACCCCGATATTTCCACGTATTACCGGTGGGGAGTATCGTGACGTAGTTGATATCATCATAGTCAAACAACACAATTTTAAATGCACAGCGGAAGCAAAAGATAGATTTATTTCAACCAAATAAATTGTAATATTAAGTATCACAAAATAGTTGAAATAGATCCACAGGCGGATCAAATAAAAAGGAAACAAAGTTCGTCAGATTTAAAATGCATCCAAGCTTGCGAGACTCTTATTGATGCTAAGGAGAGGCCAGCCGATTTCGATTAGTACCTGCACTTAACCTTTTTGGGAAAATACGTCAGTTTACACTGGTAAATACAATTAACTGACTCTTTTTGAAAAGGTGTAGAAAATTGATTTGAATGCACAAGGCACAAAACATTTTATAACTTGGGATAATTATTTATATATAAACTTGTAAAAGAATTACATGTTCCTTATACGTTCAGTAGCCCGGGTTGACACGTGGTTAAAGATTAATAGACACACCACATGATATAGTCCCGCGGCGAGTTATTCCCGAAACCGGCGGTTATACCTTATTATTTATATATGCACTGTCGGGTGTACGCCTACACCCCGTGCTTAGGTCGTGGCCATTTCTTAAAATGATACCAAGGATATCCGGGACATGGTCATTAACCCCCCAAAGACTTTAAGCAAACAAAACAATTTAAACGGGACATTTCAATAAATTAATCTTCATACAATTAAAATTCAATGCCCGACCAAGCGGTATTTTATATAACGTACCCCAAGCCCGTATAGGGAAAATAAGTTAAAAGTATTTACCTGAGCAAAGTATAATTCACAAATAGCAAGTGCAAGTAGCTTTTACCGGGTCTCCTAATCTAGAACAAAGGTTTTTAATAACCTATTAGATTCCTAACGGGTCTTTAATTAAGCCTAAACTTAGACCGGTTAGTTTTAAAAGAAGATACGGTTCAAACGCACGATTAAGCGAAGACTGGAATAGAATGTGATTTAGACCCGACAAGTTTGGAGACTTGTGTAATATGAGTAAACTAAACACATTCTGGATTTTGAGACAAAAATGATAAGGTTTGACCCGTTTTGGCTAATTTATGCAAACTAGTTACATAAACCGCACCGAACGCGAATAATGCGTAACGGGTAACCAAATGATTCATGAACAGGTTTCCCAAGCTGATATTTTTATTATTCCAGAAGGCTTAAAATATTTTATTTATCATATTAGATCAGTAGAAAAAGGTTTGGTATCAAAAAGATTTGTAAAACTCATTTTATAGCCCAAAAGGGCAAAACCGGCAATTACCAAATCAAGCTTAGAACTCTATGTTATGCTCAACCTAAAATTAAATAAAAATCTTCAAAAATCCCAAAATATTTTATTACATCATTGGGTAAAAAGTTTGGTATCAAAAATTGGGTTTAGATAGAGTATATGCTAATTACGCTGTTTAATTAATAAAAACCTTTTCATGTACGCTAATGAGCATAACTCCTAATCTAGACCTCAAACTGATGTCAAATTTTAGGGACAAGTTTATAAATCAGTAACTAAGGTTTTTATTCTTTTATATTTTCAAAAATCACATTTTAAGGTCATATGGGCATAATAGTCAACATTTAAGCACTTAACGGAAATATGCATATGAATCGGATAACAAATGAACCAAGTTGTATAATCACAGAGGGTTATACTAACATGTAACCTGGTCCAATTAAAGCTCTAAGGAATTTCTAAAACATGCTACATTGGGTCAGAACTGAAAGTCAAAGCAAAAGTCAAATTATGCAACTTTCGGTTCCGAACCGAGCCTAAACTGGAAATCGTCGGGTTGAACATGTTTAGACATGTTCTTACATTAATTACTAACTTATATTAGTGACAAAACAGTTTGCATGGGTTCTACATTGTTAATTATGCATTAATTTTGAAAATAAGCTTTCTGTTGACTTTTTGTAATTAGCTTTGACCCGACAATTGACCTAGTAAGAGTGGGAATCAGAGGGTGTCCTTTTAAGGGTTTATTACCCACATAATTACCAACTCAAAGGTACTTTCAATTCGAGATTTGACTGGACAAATCTTAATTAATTACGAAGTCAAACCTTAATTACGACGGTTTGACTTTAAGCTAATTAACTAGGCAAAACTGAATTAAGGAAGGTTAAGGACACTTACAAGGATCCTATGCTTGATTAGGAAGCCTAAGAAAACTTGGTTGCTGACCAGAGAGCTCCAGAAATAAGCTTGTGAAAGTTCCAAGTGAGTGTGTTCAATGTTTGCAACAAAGGTCCTCTTATATAGTGAGTTTAAATCAACAAGATGATGACAAATAGGTCTACAACTGATGTTGGATCATCCTGGTATGTAGAAACAAGGTTTTGAGTCGGGTTAACAGCCTTAATAGGCATCTGCAAGTGAAAACTGGCGCTGGCAGGCTGAGGCGGCCCGCGTAAGGATCCCCTGACACCTTACGCGGCCCGTGTGAGTGGTCAGAACAGGCCAAACAAGTTTCATTAATTGCATTTTAGGTCCTTGGTCCTTCCAAACGTGGTTTTGAGTTTATTTCTTGCACTTTTGGCCCTCTAACTTGACTTTTAAGGGCTCCATGACATAACCCAACACTGTTAAGTCCTCGGTTAACCTTGTGATCACCCGTAAGGCCCTAGAATTCAACGTTGACGCTTTTAACCCCTCGTACACGAATATTATCATAACTTTCTCATACCTTATCGAAACCTTGTGAAATTTTTATCACTTATTCTAGTGAGCATAATTAATCATTACAAAGCTTCGGGTTTGCTAAAAGGTCACTCAGAGGTATACTTTAAACATGTTGACACATTTAACCCCTGTAGTTTGTAATTTCTCACTTTCTATCACAATTAGCTTCGTATGATCCATGATTCATTCGTTTAAGGGTGTAAACATCGTGTAGGGTTATTGAAAGGCATATTTATCCGTTGTTGACATTTTGAATCCTTTTATTCTCATACTTTCCTTGTTTGTCAACTTTAGTCCCTCTAAAGAAATTCTTTACATGTTTAAAGCTCATGACACGTGTCGATATATTATTGGACTTAAATTTACGAGGTGTTACATCCTCACCCCCTTAAAAGAAATCTCGACCTCGAGATTTACTGAAACAAATGAGGGTATTTTTCTTTCATTGTGGACTCTACCTCCCACGTATACTCGGGACCTCTGCGGGCATCCTATTTAACTTTCACAATTGGCACTTGCTTCCTTCGAAGCTTCTTAACCTGTCGATCCTCGATCGACAAAGGTTTTTCAATAAACATCAAGCTCTCATCTATATGTACATCCGTATGTGGTATGACTAGCGATTCATCAGCTAGACATTTCTTTAGATTGTAGATGTGGAATACGTTGTGAATACCACTGAGCTCTTCAGGTAAGTTTAACTTATAAGCCACTGTTCCTACACATTCGATGATCTCGAATGGTCCTATATACCTTGGGCTTAGCTTACCTTTCTTACCAAAACGCATCACCCGCTTCCAGGGTGATACTTTAAGCAGAACCTTATCACCAACCTCAAACTTTAGAGGTTTTCGCCTTTTATCAGCATAACTCTTCTGCCTATCCCTGGCAGCTTTCAGGCGATCACGAATCTGGACAATCTTGTCCGTCGTTTCAAGGACTATATCAGGTCCTGATAACTGAGCCTCTCCTACTTCTGCCCAACAAATAGGCGTTCTGCATTTCCTACCATATAATGCCTCAAAAGGCGCAGCCTGAATGCTTGTATGGTAGCTATTGTTATAGGAGAACTCGATCAATGGCAGGTGGTTATCCCAACTACCACCCAAGTCAATCACACATGCACGAAGCATGTCTTCCAAAGTTTGGATGGTACGCTCACTCTGCCCGTCCGTCTGAGGATGGTAAGCCGTACTAAAACTTAAGCGCGTGCCCAAAGACTGTTGGAAACTTTTCCAAAAATGAGATGTGTATCTAGTATCTCTGCCCGAGATAATAGACACTGGTACGCCATGGAAAGATACAATCTTATCTACGTACAACTGGGCTAATATGTCGGAGCTATGGGTCTCCTTAATGGGTAGGAAATGTGCTGACTTAGTCAGTCTATCTACGAAGACCCATATAGTATCATTTCCTTTCTTTGTCTTTGGAAACTTGGTGATAAAATCCATTGTCCCCATTTCCCACTTCCAGGTGGGAAGTTCAGGGTATTGTAGCAAACATGACGGCTTTTAATGTTCAGCTTTGACTTGAGCGCACGTCAAACATTTGGCTACATAGGTAGCTATAGACTTCTTCAAGCCTATCCACCAATAATTTGCCTTCAGGTCCTGGTACATCTTGTCAGCTCCAGGATGAACGGAATACTTAGAACTGTGGGCTTCCTGGAGGATAACATCCCAAAGTCCTCCATAGATTGGAACCCATATTCATCCATTTAATCTCAGGATTCCGTCCTTGCCCTGAGATAATTGCTCTTCAGTTATTCCTAGCTTTTCATCAGGATAGTTAGCTTCTAGTACAGCTTCTTTCTGTGCGGCTAACAACCTTTCATTCAAACTATTCTTTAATTCAATGCTCTTGGCATTGATTCTTATGGGCTTGACCCTTTCCTTTCTACTTAGGGCATCGGAGACTACATTCGCCTTGCCTGGATGGTATCGTATCTCACACTCATAATCATTCAAAGTCTCCATCCAACGTCGCTGCCTCATGTTCAAGTCCTTCTGATTGAACAGATGTTGAAGGCTTTTGTGATCAGAGTAGATCACACACTTAGTACCATACAAGTAGTGCCTCCAAAGTTTCAGTGCAAATACAACGGCACCCAACTCCAAATCATGGGTGGTGTAATTCTTCTCGTGCACCTTTAATTGTCGAGAAGCATAGGCAATAACCTTGCCTTTCTGCATAAGCACACACCCCATACTTGTGTGCGATGCATCACAATAAACTACAAATTCCTCGATTCCTTCAGGCAATGTTAACACAGGTGCATTGCTTAACTTCTGCTTGAGAATGTCAAAGGATTCTTGCTGCTTAGGCCCCCAGTAAAACTTGATATTCTTGCGGGTTAATGAAGTTAGGGGTGCTGGAATTCTTGAGAAATTTTCAATAAATCGCCTATAGTAGCCTGCCAACCCCAAAAAGCTACGAATTTCCGTGGGCGTCTTTGGCTCTTGCCAATTCATGACAGCTTCAACTTTAGCGGGATCCACTTGGATACCACGCTCACTAACTACGTGTCCAAGAAACTGGACTTCGAGAAGCCAAAATTCACATTTTGAAAACTTGGCATAGAGCTTCTCTTGCTGAAGCAGTTCCAGAATACATCGAAGGTGCTTCTCGTGGTCAGCTTGATTCTTTGAATAAATCAGAATGTCGTCAATGAAGATGATAACGAATTTGTCCAAGTATGGCTTGCAGACAGGGTTCATGAGATCCATGAACGCTGCTGGTGCGTTAGTGAGCCCAAAAGGCATCACCAGGAACTCGTAATGACTATAGCGAGTCCTAAATGCAGTTTTGTGCACATCTTCATCCCTAACCTTTAACTGATGGTAGCCTGACCTCAAATCGATCTTGGAGAAATAACTCGCCCCTTGAAGTTGATCGAACAAATCGTCGATCTTGGGCAATGGATATCTATTCTTGATAGTAACCTTGTTGAGCTCGCGATAATCGATGCATAGACGCATCGATCCATCCTTTTTCTTCACAAACAGAATTGGTGCTCCCCAAGGAGACGAACTAGGACGTATAAATCCTTTTGTCAACAATTCATCTAACTGAGTCCTCAATTCTTTCATCTTTGTTGGTGCCAACCTATAAGGTGCCCTAGCAACAGGTGTTGCTCCTGGAATAATGTCAATTCTGAATTCTACTTGCCTATCTGGTGGAAAACCAGGTAGTTCTTCAGGGAATACTTCGGGATATTCAGAAATGACGGGGATGTCTTCAATCTTGAGCTTCTGCTCATCAATAGTTACCTGTGCCATATAAATGACACAACCCTTCTTCAAGCACCTAGATGCCTTGAGCATAGACACTTGCTCAGGCAGTCCATACTGGGTATCTCCTTGAATGGTAAGTGGTTCACCAGACGGAGTCTTGATCACCACTTGCTTCTTGTTGCAAACGATCTGGGCTTGGTTATGAGATAACCAATCCATGCCTATTACTATGTCGAAACCATCTAATTTCAAAGGAAGTAAGGACAAAGGAAAAGAGTGGTTCCTAATGGATATGAAACATCCATCTAATACAGTTGATGCGGTTTCTATGGTGCCATCGGCTAATTCAACCTCATATTTTATGCTTAGGGTTCTAACAGGTAGATTTAACAACAAATGACTTATCTGCTCCAGAATTAAATAACACTCTTGCATAAACGTCATTGATGAGAAAGGTACCTGTTATCACATTATCATCCTGAACAGCTTCTCGTGCATCCATTCGAAAGACCCTAGCATTGGTCTTTTTCCCATCCTCAGCCTTCTTAGCAAACTTTGGGCAGTTGGACTTGATATGCCCTTTTTCATTGCAGTTATAGCAAGTCGCATCCTTGATTTTCTTACAGTCCAATGTCTTGTGCTCAGAAGATTTACAAATCCCACAAGGCCTTGGCTGCGATTGGGATTTCGACTCGTATCTGCACCTCCCGAAATGGTGCTTCTTACAGATTTTACACTTGGGCTTATCGCCAGACTGATGACGATCCTTTTTAGTTCCAAAACTCTTTTTGTGGTCATTGTTTCCTTTATGCTTCTTGTCTGACCGTCGTGAGTTATCATCCTCACGCTTTCTCTTCTCAGCATCGGTGTTTCTGAGTGATCTTTGCCTGACCGCGTCCAAAGTAATAGACAATGATATATCATCTGTAGACCTAAAAGTAGCTGGTCTGGAGGCCTTCACATTGTCCTTGATTTCTGGGGCCAAACCCCCAATGAAACGAGCTATCCTCTTGGGTTCCGGAGTCACCAGATACGGAACTAGTCTTGACATAGTGTTGAAGTTCGTAAGGTAGGCTTGACAATCTAGGTTTTTCATAACCAATGACAAGAAATCAGCTTCAATTTTTTCAACCTCGTGCTGAGGGCAGTAGTTTTCCTTAATGAGAGTAACAAACTGATCCCATGTCAGATTGTACAATGGCATCTTCCCAGTGGCTTGAATCAAGGACCTCCACCATGCTAGTGCCTCACCTTTGAATGACTAAGATACAAACTTTACCACATCCTTATCAGCGCAACCACTGATATCTACCACAGTGTCCATCTCGTCTAACCATGACATGCAGTCAACTTCTCCTTTCTCCCCGGTGAAATCCCTGGGTTTGCAGGAGACAAAGTATTTATAGGTGCATCCTTTAGCACGCGGTTCCTTATTTAACACAATTCTCTTAGATGGAACACTCCTCTGGTTTGATGAGTGATGAGAATCACTTTTGTGAGCGGTATGAGTTCTAGAGGGTGGTTTAGAGTGTGGTACTGACTCTGTCCTGACCTGGGTACCACTGGATTCTTTGAACTGTCTATCCAGAACTCGCGTAATAGCATTATCTATCAATGCCTGTAATTCTGCTCCTGCTATGTTGACTCTGGAAGTGTCATGATTATCTCTGGGGTGGCTGTTGACTTCATCAGACCCAGCCATGTAGCTTGATTACTACATAAGATAAATGATTTTAATTTACTCAGAGGTCTATAGCAGTTTTATTATTCTAGATGATTTATTAATCATGGCATTTAAGAAACCATTTCGATTAATTTGTTAGACATATATATATATATATATATTCAGGATTTTTCATTATATTATTCCTTAGTTATATTAAAATATATTAATGGCATAAAAGGCCGAATCACATGGATAGTTTTAAATTTTAATCATGATCTTATAGGATCAAGGTACTGAGGTTTTAATTATAATTCATTTCCTCTTCTTAACAGGGGGTCGAAGACCACGACTGTCTTTTGTCTTATATGACAATGAATATAGCCCGTAGGCATTACATTCCTATTGGATGTTCAATATAATAAAAGAAATTGGAATAATCCAATGTAAGGATGACTTATGCGATTTTATCGAATCACATTTTGCCAGGAGTGTTAACATGTTTTCAGATGTTAACAAGGTTTTGAATCTTTTGAATAGGTTTTACCGTCTTGGCCATATCTAGAATGACATGTGGCTAGGTTTTACCTTTAAGATTCTTATTATTTTATTATAATGGTAGGTCTTATAAAATGAATGTTATATTTTCATTTATTTCACATATTATATTTATGCATATATTTTAACAAAATGAAAATTTAAATTTCAACCATTCCACTACAAAAATTGAACAAGTACAGATTTGCCCTAAACGGGACTTCTACAAGAAATAACAGGCCCATGCAGGGGCGAAACAACCTAACACACCCACGCAGGGGTTAAACAGAAAAAACATGCCCACGCAGGGACAGAATACTGAAAGACATGCCCACGCAGGGGCTGAATACAGAAACAAATGTCCTCGCAGGGACTTGATCACAACACTAAAACAAACAAACAAATAAAGGATTTAATGATCCTTTTTGCTTTTTCCTTTAATTAAGTTCGCCAGACCCTTGAAAATTCCTTGGTTCTGCCTACGCCCTTCCCGAACCTCCTGCTGCACTTGATTCAATCTTTGAAGAATCTCTTGATGCTGCGGTGGTGATATCACTGGTGGCTGCGGGGGTTGCTGATATAGCAGAGGTTGAGGAGGTGGCGGTTGATGATACCCATAAGGTGGGTACCCATAGTGTGGGTATCCAGCTTGATACGGGACCCCAAAGGATCCTTCTGGATGAAGGGCATTGTAGTTTGCCGCTGCTACCAGGTAAGGGTCGGCCTCGGCGTAGTTGTAGTTGGTGTGGACCGGCTGCTCAAATGGGTTGTACGCCGCTGAACCGGTATATGTAGGAATTGGGTCGCCAAAGCCCAATGGTGGCGGCGCAACAGGCGCAGAGTTTACTTCCGAGACGGGGTTTGAAGGCCCACCCATCTGCGGGTCTTCATGGAGTGGCGGGTAGCGGCTGCCACTTGAAGGTTGAGGGGTGCTGATACGCACTCCTCCTCGCACGGACATCCGTGCGTTCGATCTTCTTCGCCTCGGTGGCTCCGGAGGCTGTTGCTGAACTGGTGGTGGTGGCGGAGTGACCGCTACAAAACGGGAATCCTCGGAGGGATTCTGTTGTGGCTGCTGCAGCTGCGGTGAGTTGTGGTAACTGGGAGTAAACACCCAGTCGATCTGTCTGAACCTCTCCTCATAGTTGTTGGGACCATTATAAGGAGATCCAACAAAAGGTGACCCATCCGAAATTTCGATGGGGTGGTTAGGGGTCCCGGTTGGAGGCTCAGCGGGATCTGTGTCTTCGTCCATGTCCATCGCATGGTCGCCCGAGAAGTGGTCTTCAGGTCCTAGTGGGTTAAAACCCACTGGTTCTTCAATGTAGTTTGTCGGGTTGAACCGGCTTCGGAAGACAGGTGTCGGGTCATCGAATGAATGGTGAGGGCTGGATCTCTGGAGGGGGATGAAAGATGGCTGCGGATTATGGGGCTCATTTTCAGAATGAGGCCCGTAGGAATGGTGATAGGATGGTGACGAACTTAGCGAGACGGATCGCCTCGTTGGCTCTATATACGTCCTCCAATGCTCCTGAGGACTCGTACTCATTGAGGCTGGTGGGGTTCGTCTGTGTGAGGGTCCGGCCTCATGGTCGTGGCCTGTGATTGGTGCCTTTCCTCTTCCCCTTATGAACCTTGGTGACATGATTGAACATGTCAACATAAACAAAGATAACAACAAGAAATATATATAAAGGACAAAAATGAAACAATTCGGGATTTGTCCTAGGTTCTTTGTCTAGACTCGAAAATTTAGGAATGTGCAACTGTGTAACTGAGATTAAACACAAAAGGCTAGTGTTTAATTCACTCAGTGTTGGCTCTGATACCAACCTGTCACACCCCGATATTTCCACGTATTACCGGTGGGCCCGGTGGAGAGTATCGTGACGTAGTTGATATCATCATAGTCAAACAACACAATTTTAAATGCACAGCGGAAGCAAAAGATAGATTTATTTCAACCAAATAAATTGTAATATTAAGTATCACAAAATAGTTGAAACAGATCCACAGACGGATCAAATAAAAAGGAAACATAGTTCGTCAGATTTAAAATGCATCCAAGCTTGCGAGACTCTTATTGATGCTAAGGAGAGGCCAACCTATTTCGATTAGTACCTGCACTTAACCTTTTTGGGAAAATACGTCAGTTTACACTGGTAAATACAATTAACTGACTCTTTTTGAAAAGGTTTAGAAAATTGATTTGAATGCACAAGGCACAAAACATTTTATAACTTGGGATAATTATTTATATATAAACTTGTAAAAGAATTACATGTTCCTTATACGTTCAGTAGCCCGGGTTGACACCGGGTTAAAGATTAATAGACACACCACATGATATAGTCCCGCGGCGAGTTATTCCCGAAACCGGCAGTTATACCTTATTATTTATATATGCACTGTCGGGTGTACGCCTACACCCCGTGCTTAGGTCGTGGCCATTTCTTAAAATGATGCCAAGGATATCCGGGACATGGTTATTAACCCCCCAAAGACTTTAAGCAAACAAAACAATTTAAACGGGACATTTCAATAAATTAATCTTCATACAATTAAAATTCAATGCCCGACCAAGCGGTATTTTATATACCGTACCCCAAGCCCGTATAAGGAAAATAAGTTAAAAGTATTTACCTGAGCAAAGTATAATTCACAAATAGCAAGTGCAAGTAGCTTTTACCGGGTCTCCTAATCTGGAACAAAGGTTTTTAATAACCTATTAGATTCCTAACGGGTCTTTAATTAAGCCTAAACTTAGACCGGTTAGTTTTAAAAGAAGATACGGTTTAAACGCATGATTAAGCGAAGACCGGAATGTGATTTAGACCCGACAAGTTTGGAGACTTGTGTAATATGGGTAAACTAAACACATTCTGGATTTTGAGACAAAAATGATAAGATTTGACCCGTTTCGGCTAATTTATGCAAACTAGTTACATAAACCGCACCTAACGCGAATAATGCGTAACGGGTAACCAAATGATTCATGAACAGGTTTCCTAAGTTAATATGCCTTAAATATGTTGTGACATCAGTAAGATACCTTCTATTATGCCCAAAATGGATTTAAACTCAAATTATGCCCCGTAGGGGTATTTTGGTCATTTAAAAGGTTATAAAAGAGATTTAATATGATTCTGAGTTTCAGGTCTGATATAATCAGTAAATACACTTAAATTAATAGGTAATATCAGTAGGGTATTACAAATATGTGAAATTTACCATTTATAACTAAACTATGCACTGTGGAGGCATTTTGGTAATTTCACATAAGCCTAAAAGATCAATTCTGGAAATCTGAGTTTAAAAACTTTTGCTTATTGTTAAAGTATAAAAACTTACTAAAATATCAGTAGGTATCAAGTCTTATATATTTAAAATAGTTTTAGTACATATAATGTGCTTAAAACGCTTAAAAAGACGGTTTTAAGCGATTTCCGGGTTTTATATGAAAAGCTGATATTTTTATTTTTCCAAAAGGATTAAAATATTTTATTTATCATATTAGATCAGTACAAAAAGGTTTGGTATCAAAAGATTTGTAAAACTCATTTTATAGCCCAAAAAGGCAAAACCGGCAATTACCGAATCAAGCTTAGAACTCTATGTTATGCTCAGCCTAAAATTAAATAAAAATCTTCAAAAGTCCCAAAATATTTTATTACATCAGTGGGTAAAAAGTTTGGTATAAAAAATTGGGTTTAGATAGACTATATGCTAATTACGCCGTTTAATTAATAAAAAGCTTTTCATTTACGCTAATGAGCATAACTCCTAATCTAGACCTCAAACTGATGTCAAATTTTAGGGACAACTTTATAGATCAGTAACTAAGGTTTCTATTCTTTTATATTTTCAAAAATCACATTTTAAGGTCATATGGGCATAATAGTCAACATTTAAGCACTTAACGGAAATATGCATATGAATCGGATAACTAATGAACCAAGTTTTATAATCACAGAGGGTTATACTAACATGTAACCTGGTCCAATTAAAGCTCTAAGGAATTTCTAAAACATGCTACATTGGGTCAGAACTGAAAGTCAAAGCAAAAGTCAAATTATGCAACTTTCGGTTCCGAACCGAGCCTAAACTGGAAATCGTCGGGTTGAACATGTTTAGACATGTTCTTACATTAATTACTAACTTATATTAGTGATAAAACAGGTTGCATGGGTACTACATTGTCAATTATGCATTAATTTTGAAAATAAGCTTTCCGTTGACTTTTTGTAATTAGCTTTGACCCGACAATTGACCTAGTTAGAGTGGGAATCAGAGGGTGCCCTTTAAGGGTTTATTACCCACATAATTACCAACTCAAAGGTACTTTCAATTCGAGATTTGACTGGACAAATTTTAATTAATTACGAAGTCAAACCTTAATTACGACGGTTTGACTTTAAGCTAATTAACTAGGCAAAACTGAATTAAGGAAGGTTAAGGACACTTACAAGGGTCCTATGCTTGATTAGGAAGCCTAAGAAAACTTGGTTGCTGACCAGAGAGCTCCAGAAATAAGCTTGTGAAAGTTCCAAATGAGTGTGTTCAATGTTTGCAACAAAGGTCCTCTTATACAGGGAGTTTAAATCAACAAGATGATGACAAATAGGTCTACAACTGATGTTGGATCATGCCCAGGTGTCCCTAGTGCATGTATTTCCATTAGGGCAACCCCTGGTATGTAGAAACAAGGTTTTGAGGCGGTGAAAACTGTCGCTGGCAGGATGAGGCGGCCCGCGTAAGGATCCCCTGACACCTTACGCGGCCCGTGTGAGTGGTCAGAACAGGCCAAAAAAGTTGCATTAATTGCATTTTAGGTCCTTGGTCCTTCCAAACGTGGTTTTAAGTTTATTTCTTGCACTTTTGGCCCTCTAACTTGACTTTTAAGGGCTCCATGACATAACCAAACACCGTTAAGTCCTCGGTTAACCTTGTGATCACCCGTAAGGCCCTAGAATTCAACGTTGATGCTTTTAACCCCTCGTACATGAATATTATCATAACTTTCTCGTACCTTATCGAAACCTTGTGAAATTTTTATCACTTATTCTAGTGAGCATAATTAATCATTACAAAGCTTCGGGTTTGCTAAAATGTCACTCAGAGGTATACTTTAAACATGTTGACACATTTAACCCCTGTAGTTTGTAATTTCTCACTTTCTCTCACAATTAGCTTTGTATGATCCATGATTCATTCGTTTAAGGGTGTAAACATCGTGTAGGGTTATTGAAAGGCATATTTATCCGTTGTTGACATTTTGAATCCTTTTATTCACATACTTTGTAGGTCCCCTTGATGTATGGATCTTTCACAGAATTGTCAATCCAATCAAGAGTGCGGAATCCTCTTGATCAGAATATCACAAAAACAAGTAGAAGAACAGAAACAGCAATACACTTTCAAACCGGGTTTCTATTGATTATCGATTACAAGAATTACAATCAATCAAACCCTAACCAACTCTCAATTTCGTCCAAGCCTAATTGCTCTCACGAAAATAATCACAAACTCTGTTTTGGCTGATTAACCTAAACCCTAAAGCATAACCTTGTTTATATAACACAAGGTTTGCTACTTGGGCCAAGGTTAAACATCATGGACTGCGAATTGGACAAGCCCAATTCGCCCCCATACACCCAATGTGGGTTATGTTTAGCCCAAACTCTATTAACTCACTAATACAAAGCTAAACCCGCTAACTGTTTATCGTTTAACTAATTACAAGATATCCAAAGACCAAATCTAAGCTGTTGTCACAAACATGCACCAACAAACTCCCCCTTGACAATAGCTTCACAAAATAACTTTGTCTTCAGTCATCTTGCAATCTTCATGTATTCTTGCACTGTCTTTGGTCTTTGGATAGCTTCAGCTTTAACAGCTTCTGTCAGCAACAGACTCCCCCTAAGCTGATGCATCCAATCACCAAATCTTCAAAACATTAGCATTTAAGTAAACTCCAGTTCAGCATATGTAAAGCAATCTTCAAACTCTTCAACTTTGTCTGCAATGTAGAAAGGAGGTTCTACCATGCATCCAATCAAACTCTCATCTCTTCACAGCAACTCAACACTTTAACTTCTCAGCAACATACCGCTTCAATCTGTATACTATAAAACAAACATCTCGAGAAACCATAAGAATTTTTCAACAAAGTTAAATAAATTATTATTTTTCAAGAGATAGTTAAACTGTATCACAGATTAAGCATTTTCAATTTCATCACCAACACGCAAAACTTTTTAATCACACACTCTATAACCCGCATGATTTAAAATTTTGAACTCACTTTCTAACACCGTCTCCCCCTATCAGTAACAATTCCTCCAAGAATAACAGTTTTCCGTACGTTAAGAATTTTAAACAGAAAAAGACACTATTTTTGGATTTTTATATTTTCTGAAAGCAAGTAAATATAAAAGCAATAAACACTCTATTTTTGTGAGAATCACTGGTAAGAAGATCATATCAACAAAATCAAACTGTTTTCACACTATTAGATAATTCTTTATGTAATTTTTCGTGAAAAGCAGTCCAAGACGATTACCAGTATGTTTGTCCACTTAAACAAAATGCATGAACATTTCAAGTACCATTACCGTATGATATGTTAAGGTAATTTTATTTCTGATATATTAGTGTGTCCCACTTCAGGATATACCCCCGCGATCAAGGTATGCACAAAGATTCATCATAGTAGGTGAGTATACTGATGTCATCCTTTAAGATATCCTGACAATGTCTAGGTCTGCATATAATCTGTTTTATCATGTTTTGATTGCTTAACAATGAACACCCAAATAAATACTAATCAAATCCTGGAAATATAAACAACACACTCTATCATGCAAGTATCTTCCCTACCACATATTTCACAAGTCCAATCCAGATTTCTGAAATCTTAACTGGGAATAGGTTGAGAAGAGAACAGAATAGATCTTTAGCAGAGATGATATAATATACAGACCAAATAAGTTTTTCTCAGTTTGATATAGGTTTCTTGGGTTTCTTTTGGGCACTTGAGGGCCTCTTTCGGGTGTATTAGATCTATAGCGCGACAACGTACAGCTAGGTCAGCATGTATCTGGATCACGCAGAAGCTGTCGTTGCCTAGCACCTCCAGGTCAGCATATATCTGGATGCAGCAGAGGAGGTACACGACTTTTTTCAGAGAAGATTTCAGAATCAGATCAAAATTGTGTGTATCGGGACAACATACAGACATTCAAATAGAAATGAGCTAATTCCAAGTGACTTTCTTTCCTGGGGTCATGTACAATTTTAGTTCTGAACAGAAGGACAGCCAAGATATCCCCAGATGAAATAACAGTATAAAGACCTAAAACTTCAGATTTTGGCAATCTATCAACGCAAGATTTAAGGTCATTAAACCATACACCACTGATGTGTTCCCCACTCATACACAGTTCAGTTAAGTTTATATCATATTGGTAAGTTGATTATTTCATGTTTTTTGCCTACTGGTACATCATATAATGAAGCTGTTATCACACTTAAGCAATTTAATTTCATTTCAATGTGACAGTCTAACTTGCCGATGTACTATCATTTCTTCTTTTTCACATAGTGATAACTCATTTTTTATTTTCAATTTTTTTTATGTTTTTGATTTTTCAATTTTTTTTTATTTTTGATTTTTAAGAAAAGCAATAAACTATTTACAAAAATTCTTATGAAAGACCAGTTATTCAGGATTCCTCATCCCGTTGAGTTCGACTAAATGTTCAAAGCGAGCCCTGTCAAAAGCTTTAGTATAAAGATCTGCCAGGTTATCTAGTGTGTCAACTCAGCACTTTGAACTTCAATTTAAATCAATCAAAATATATATATCAACAATCTCACATCCCCCTTCATGTGCCTAGAGCAGCCATTATCAACATAAGTTGATAATCCTCCTTAGCAGCTCCTGCACACACCAACTAAGAAATTAGTTAGATTGGGGGACCCAAGCCTTAATGGTCTTGGGTCGTCCAAATTCACCAACCACTTGAACATCCATCCAATATCCATTACTCCTAACTGGAGTCTTGGATCTCAGACCTGTTGATGGAATTTGATTTTGATTTCCATAAGGTCTCTGGTCCTGAGGGTTCCTATACGTATTTGGACTATTTGACCTGTGGAAATTTTGATTTGGGTATCTTGAATTTTGATTCCAAGAAGCATTATTGTTGTAATTTCTAAAGCCATTGTTATAAAAAGTTCGACCACCATTATTTTGGTATCGATTTTGATATTGACCTTGACTTCTGAAATTATTAGCATTATAATTGTTCATTCTTGGTGAACTGCTTCTAGGTCTCTCAAATCTGCCTGGTGGAGATCTAGGCTGAAATCTTGGTTGATTTCTTTGAAAACGTGGAACTTGTGGAGTTCCTTTTTCAGCCTTATCTACACCAACAACAACATTTTCTGGTTGCTTAGGAGCAAATTTCTTTGGAGAATTTGAACCTTTCTCCTCACTATCACCTTTCTTCTCAGGTAATTTCCCTCTCTGTTTTTCACTCATTTGTGCTTCACTCTTTTTGTTAGGACAGCAGCTAGCTACATGTCCTTTGGTGTGACATTTGAAGCACGATCTCCTTTTCAAAGACTTCTTAGCTGGAGTCTCTGAGGTAGATCCCTTATCAGATGGTGATGATCCCTTGGATGATCCTTGTTCAGTTTGCTTGATTTCAGATTTTTCTATGCTCTTATTTTTTGCAAACTCTACATTCGATTCATTTTCAATAACAGCAGTTTCGTTTTTCATATCACTACCTTGAACAAAATTAATCTTTTTGACAAAAGCTTGATTTTTATTCTTAGGCGGTGTATTTTTCTTTTTCAAAGGTTCCCTGTTATTGTTTTTGTTAGCATCATCACTATCAGATCCATCACCTTGACTTGATGTGGATGCGAAACTACTAGGTGCAGATGCCATAAAGTTTGCTAGCTCATCTTCACTTGGCAGGAATGAATAGCCATGACTAAGAGGAGGTGGAACTTCATTAAAGCCCTGGAAGCCCACACTTGTCTTGTCATTACTCTTCTTTAACCCACCCATCATGTGTTTCATTACAAAAGACGAATCTCTGAATTGACTCAATTTCTTTTCAAGTTCAACAATTTTAAGTTGTGCATCTGACAACTCATTGCATTTTTCAGAAATCTCTTTTGTTTTCTCAGCTATCATGTCATGAGCTAAGTCTATGACTTGAAGTTTTTCATTCAATTTGCAAGTTAAAGCTTCAATTTCAGCTTCATAACCTCTTATCTTCTTCAAGTATGTAGATTCATTTCTTTTAGCAAAAAAGTTTGCTTCTTTTATGTTAGACATCTCACTTACCAGACTTTGGTTCTGTGTTGACAACCTGTCAACCTCACCCTGTAGTTCACGACATCTCACACATACAGAATTAGATTGTACCTCTTTCTCATGAACTTCTGTATTTTCATCAGCAACAACCTGTTCAGCTTCACTCTCTTTCTCTACTTCAGCATCCACTTTTGCTTCAGCATTCTCCACTTGAGCTTCAGCATTCTCCACTTGAGCTTCAGCATTTTTCACTTCAGATTCAGCATCACTCACAATAGTTTCAGCCTCATCAACTGGCACTATCTCTGCCATGAATGCCTGAGTAGCACTCTCATTTCCCTGATATCGCTTTTGTAATGCATCCCACGTATCCTTTGAATTATTGTACTTTGTGAAGGTATGCTTGATGCTATCAGGTAAGGATATCTTTATTGCCGCCAAGGCTCTCTTTTCAGCATCAACCACCTGTCTCTCAGATTCATCCATCTTATCATAAGACAGTACTATAACCCTTCCTTCAATACGACGCGTAGGAACAACATAGCCATATATCATACAATACCACATTATGGTATCTTCACTCTTCACAAATGCCTCAAACTCCTCTTTCCAGTCAGCATATTCTTTGACATTTTTCAGCTTTGGCCAATGTTTAACAGTCTCACTAACCTTGTCCATTCTGACCATCTTTAAACACGTTTTTATCGTAACCGTACTGATAAAACCGTACAAAATTTCTCCGAAAACAGTGGTTACCAAATTACACCTTTAGAATCGTCTCGAAAAGACGAATCCAATGATATATAATGTCAAAAACCGTATTCGGGATTTTCCAGAGTTACGGATCACTTTCGCTGGTTACCCTAAAAATGCAAGGAATCTAACGTTGCAGACGGTTCTGTCAAACGAGCTACGGATCACTTTCTATTTGCAAAACCGTGAATTTTTAGTTACGCTTGCCAACGAAAATTCCACCCTTTTAAATTTGCTGCTAATTTCGCTAGTAAATCAGTCAAATTCGCTGGTCAAGTATGCTACTTAATTTCGCTGGTTAAGTTCAATTTCGCTGGTTATCTTTGCTGGACAAATTCGCTGGTATAATTTCGTTGTTACGACGACCTGTAAAGTCTCTGAAAACCGTACTAATTTCGCTGTGGAAAATTATACGGTTACCAAAGTTGCCTTTGGATTTAACTTCGCCGATAAGTTCGCTGGTCTGTTAATTTCGCAAGTCAGTAAATATGGAAATTCAATCTTCTCGAAAATTTTTATGATTTTCTGGATCTCCTAACACCTTCCTGCAGAATCGAAACAGCAAACTACTCAGTAATTTCCGAAAAACAGCGAAGAACAGATGAACAACTTGAAGAACACGAAGAAAATCTTCGAATCTTCAACCCTTTCCAAGCAGAATTCTTCAATCAGAATCAATCAGTATTGAATCCTGAAACCTGCAGAATACCAAACAAACAATGCAGAAGATCAAACAGCCAACAAATTTCGAAATATTTATCAAACACACAAAAATTTTCGAAACCCTAATTTTATCAGATTTCAAAAAATTCGAAAATCTCCCTGTTACTGCAGCCAACAATTCTGAACCGAGCCTTCAAGAGCCTAATGCTCTGATACCAATTGTAGGTCCCCTTGATGTATGGATCTTTCACAGAATTGTCAATCCAATCAAGAGTGCGGAATCCTCTTGATCAGAATATCACAGAAACAAGTAGAAGAACAGAAACAGCAATACACTTTCAAACCGGGTTTCTATTGATTATCGATTACAAGAATTACAATCAATCAAACCCTAACCAACTCTCAATTTCGTCCAAGCCTAATTGCTCTCACGAAAATACTCACAAACTCTGTTTTGGCTGATTAACCTAAACCCTAAAGCATAACCTTGTTTAAATAACACAAGGTTTGCTACTTGGGCCAAGGTTAAACATCATGGACTGCGAATTGGACAAGCCCAATTCGCCCCCATACACCCAATGTGGGTTATGTTTAGCTCAAACTCTATTAACTCACTAATACAAAGCTAAACCCGCTAACTGTTTATCGTTTAACTAATTACAAGATATCCAAAGACCAAATCTAAGTTGTTGTCACAAACATGCACCAACATACTTTCCTTGTTTGTCAACTTTAGTCCCTCTAAAGAAATTCTTTACACGTTTAAAGCTCATGACACGTGTCGATATATTATTGGACTTAAATTTACGAGGTGTTACACCCACAAAAGTCTTGAGGCATCTTCATCAATGGAATCTTCTTCATTACTTTTGAAGTCTTGTATTTCAACTTGTAACGACCTGTATTTGTTTTAGGGTCAAGAGTAAAACGAATTTGAATCCTTTCAGGAAACTAAGGCTTGTAGAGTTCGTCTTTCCATCCGTTCCATTTCTCAAATCTGATCTTCTTTTTCAAACAAATTCACACCATAATCGTTGGGACAATTTACTACATGGAATCTGGCAAGAGCAGACACATCATAGTGTGGCAGTGAGAGAATGCTCAGAATTGAATTGAAGTATTGTATTCCCTGTTCTCGTTTGATTGCACATATTTTAGCGTTTTCAGGTACACCTAGCTGAGAATGTTTCCATTTGATATATGTCACACCCCGGTTTCCACGTGTCACCGGTGGGCCCGGTGGGGAGTATCGTGACGTGGTTGGCAACATAATAGTCAAACAACACAATATTTAATATGCACAGCGGAAGCAATATAAAAGATAAGTTTCAACCGAATTTAATATTGTAATATCAATTGTCACAATATTCGGAAGTTTATCCACAGATGGATCAAAAACAAAATGGAATTAATAGTTCAACAGACTTCAGGCATCTTAAGCTTGCGAGACTTCTATTGATGCTAAGTAGAAATCCCAGCCAATTACGCTTAGTACCTGCATTTAATCTTTTTGGGAAAATACGTCAGTTTACACTGGTAAATACAATCAACTGACTCATTTTAGAAAATGATTGAAAATTTATTTGGATGCACGTGGCATAAACATTTTTATTTAACTTGGGAGAATTATTTAATATTATAATCTTGTGAACGAATTACATGTTCCTTGTGCGTTCAGTAGCCCGGATCTTGTCCGGGTTAAAGATCAATAGACACACCACAATATTCTTTTGTGCACTGACGGGTGTACGCCTACACCCCGCGCTTAAGTCATGGCCATTTCGTAAAATGATGCCAAGGATATCCGGGACATGGTCATTAACCCCCCAAAGGATTTAAGTAACAAGACTGTTTAAACGAGCCGATCAAATTATTCAATTAACCACCCAACAATGGAAGATTTGATGCCCGATCAAGCGGTATGCTATATACCGTAACCCAAGCCCGTATAGGGAAAATAAGTTAAAAGTATTTACCTGAGCAATGTATAAATCACAATAAGCAAATTGCAAGTAGCTTTTACTGGTTCTCCTAATCTGGAACGAAGGTTTATAATAACCTATTAGAATCTAACGGGTCTTTAATTAAGCTTAAACTTAGACCGGTTAGTTTCAATGATACGGTTCGTACGCACTATTAAGCGAAGACCGGATAGAATGTGATTTAGACCCGACAAGTTCAGAGACTTGTTTAATATGGGTATTTCATGCACACTCTGGATTTTGAGATAAAAGCGATAAGGTTTGACCCGTGTCGGCTAATTTATGTAAACTTGTTACATAAACCGAACCGAACGCGTAATAAGCGTAACGGGTAATAATGAGAGCTATTTACAGGTTTCCTAAGTTAATATGCTCCATATATGTTGTGACATCAGTAAGATATCATTTATTATGCCCGAAATGAATTTAAACACAAACTATGCCCCGTAGGGGTAGTTTGGTCATTTTAAAGGTTGTAAAAGAGTTTAAGTGTTAACCTGAGTTACAGGCCTGATGTAATCAGCAAATATACTCAATTTGCTAAGTTATATCAGTAGGTTAAAGTATATATCACATAAGCCGAAAAGCTCAAAACCGAAGTCTGAGTTTAACAACTTTTGCTTACTGTTAAAATATTATAATTTACCTCAAATATGAGTAGGTATCAACCCTTGTATGTTTAAAATAATTCTAGTACATACTCTGCGTTAAAAACGCTTAAAAAGGCGATTAGAAGCCATTTCCGGGTTCGATACATAAAGCTGATATTTTTATTATTCCAGAAGGTTTAAAATAATTTATTTATCATATGTAATCAGTAGCAAAAGGTTTGGAGTCGTTTAGATATGTAAAACTCATTTTATGTCCCGTAAGGGCAAAATCGACAATTACCGGATTAAGCCTACGACTATGAGTTATGCTCAGCCTAAAATTAATTAAAAATCTTCAAAAATCTCAAAATAATATATTACATCAGTGGGTAAAGATTTTGGTATCAAAAAGTAGGCTTAACAAGGCTATACGCTAATTACACCGTTTTATTAACATAAAGTTTTCATTTTACGCTAACGAGCATAACTCTTAATCTACACCTTAAACTGATGTCAAATATTGTATGCAAGTTTAAATATCAGTAATTAAAGGTTCTACTCTTTTACATTTCCAAAAATCACGTTTTAAGGTGAAAAGGGCATAATGGTCAACATATGAGCAATTAACGGAATCATGCGAATTAATTGGTTAACTAATGAACCATGGTGTATAATCACAGAGGGTTATACTAGCATGTTACCTGGTCCAAATTGAGCTCTAAGGCATTTCTAAATCATGCCTAAACGGGTCAGAACTGAAAGTCAAAGTAAAAGTCAAACTATGCGACTTTCGGTTCCGAACCGGGTCTTTACAGGAAATTGTCGGGTTGAACATGTTTAGACATGTTCTTACACTTATTACCATGTTATATTAATGATCAAACAGGTTGTATATGTTCTACATTGATAATTATGCATAAATTAGAATTTAAGTATCCTGTTGACTTTTTCTTAGCAAGTTTGACCCGACATTTGACCAAGTTAGAGTGGGAATCAGGTGGAACCCTTTTAAGGGTTTATTACCCACATAATTACCAACTTATAACTAATTTTAATTCGAGATTTGACTGAGCCATTATTAATTAATCTCGAAGTCAAACCGTAATTACGACGGTTTGACTTTTAGCTAAATAACTAAGCTAAACTCAATTAAAGAAGGTTAAGCCAACTTACAAAGGTCTAATGATTGATGAGGAAGGCCTGGAAAGTGCTCTTGTGCTCCACAATTGATCAGAAGATGTTGGAGGAATGAATGATCAATGTGTTGCACTTAGGTGCTTTATATAGTAATCAAGACACCACAAGGTGTTGACAAATAAGTCTACTACTGACCATAACATTCCCACAAGTGTCCCTAGATGTTTAGGGGGTGTTTAGGGGTCAAGAAAGATGAGGAAAATCGTTCAAGAGTCTATTAGAATGCAATTGGCAGGCAAAAACCCAAAGGTTTCGGAGCAGACAGCCCCTCGCGTGACGCTAAGCCCCCCCCCCCCCCCCCGCCATGGGCCTCGCGTCGCGCTAGGCCTATTCTGACATGATCTTCAACTTTTGATTTTTGTGTTATGGTCCTTGGCTCTTCAAACTTTGTTTAGACATCATTTTCTTGCACTTTGAGCCCTCCAATTTGATGTTTAGGGGCTTCAAAACATATACCCACTTTGTTAAGTCCCCGGTTAACTTTATTGTTACCCGAAAAGTCCTAACTTTCAACGTTTACTCTTTAACCCTTCGCATACGAATTTGATCATAACTTTCTCATACGATAACGAAACTTTACGAAATTTATATCGTGTATTCTAGTGAGCATAATTAACCGTTACAAAGCTTCGGGTTTGTCAAAAGGTCACTCAGAGGTATAACTTAAACATGTTGACACATTTATCCCCTGTAGTTTGTAATTCCTCACTTTTAGCTTCGCATGATCCATGATTTATTCGTTTGATCCTATAATCATCATGTAGGGTTAATGTACATTATATTTATTCACTGTTGACATTTAGAATACGTATATTCACATACTTTCCATGATTGTCAACTTTAGTCCTTTCAGAACATTCTTTCACACGTTCAAACATATGACACGTGTCAACACATTATAGGACGTGAATTTTCGAGGTGTTACATCCTCACCCCCTTAAAATAAATCTCGACCCGAGATTTACTGAAATAAATAAGGGTACTTTTCTTTCATCGTGGACTCAACCTCCCACGTGTATTCGGGACCTCTACGGGCATCCCATTTGACCTTTACAATAGGAACATGCTTCCTTCGAAGCTTCTTAACCTGTCGATCTTCAATCGACAATGGTTTTTCCACAAATTTCAAGCTCTCATCTATGTCCACATCTGTATGCGGTATTACCAGTGATTCGTCAGCGAAACACTTTTTTGAGATTGCAGATGTGGAACACGTTGTGAATTCCACTGAGCTCTTCTGGTAAGTTTAACTTATAGGCAACTGACCCGACACGTTCGATAATCTCGAAAGGTCCTATGTATCTTGGGCTTAGCTTGTCTTTCTTACCAAATCGCATCACCCCCTTCCAGGGTGATACTTTAAGCAACACTTTGTCACCTACTTCGAAGTGAAAAGCTTTACGCTTTGGATCTGCGTAACTCTTCTGTCTATCCCGGGCAGCTTTGAGACGGTCGCGAATCTGGACAATCTTGTCCGTCATTTCGAACACTGTCTCTGGTCCTGATAATTGGACATCTCCAACTTCCGCCCAACAAACTGGCGTTCTACACTTTCTACCATATAAGGCCTCAAAAGGCGCAGCCTTTATGCTGGTGTGGTAGCTATTGTTGTTGGAGAACTCAATTAGTGGTAGGTGCTTATCCCAACTACCACCCAAATCAATTACACATGCACGTAGCATGTCTTCCAAAGTTTGAATAGTACGCTCACTCTGACCGTCTGTCTGAGGATGGTAAGCCGTACTAAAATTCAAACGCGTGCCCAAAGATTGTTGGAAACTTTTCCAAAAATGTGACGTGTATCTGGTATCTCGGTCAGAGATAATAGACACAGGTATGCCATGTAAGGCTACAATCTTATCCACGTATAACTGGGCTAACATGTCGGAGCTATAAGTCTCCTTGATGGGTAAGAAATGGGCTGACTTAGTCAGTCTGTCAACTATAACCCATATTGTATCATTTCCTTTCCTGGTCTTAGGTAACTTGGTGATAAAATCCATGGTTACCATTTCCCACTTCCACGTAGGGAGTTCAGGCTGTTGTAGCAAGCCTGACGGCTTTTGATGTTCTGCCTTAACTTGCGCACAAGTCAAGCATTTTGCTACATAGGCAGCTACAGACTTTTTCAAGCCTATCCACCAATAATTTGCCCTTAGATCCTGGTACATCTTATCAGCTCCAGGATGAACGGAGTATTTGGAACTATGGGCTTCCTGGAGTATGACATCTCGAAGTCCTCCATAAATGGGAACCCATATTCGTCCATTTAATCTTAGAATTCCGTCCTTGCTAAGAGTTAACTGCTCCTCAGTTACCCCTAGCTTTTCATTAGGATAGTTAGCTTCCAACACAGCTTCCTTCTGTGCAGCTAACAGCCTTTCAGTCAAACTGTTCTTTAACTCCATGCGCTTGGCATTGATTCGGATGGGTTTCACCCTCTCCTTTCGACTCAAGGCATCAGCGACTACATTCGCCTTGCCGGGATGGTATCTGATTTCACAATCATAATCATTTAAAGTCTCCATCCAACGGCGCTGCCTCATGTTTAAATCTTTCTGATTAAACAGGTGCTGGAGGCTCTTGTGATCAGAATAGATCACACATTTGATCCCATATAGATAATGCCTCCACAGTTTTAGTGCGAATACAACGGCACCCAACTCCAAGTCGTGGGTGGTGTAATTCTTTTCATGCACTTTTAACTGTCGTGATGCATAGGCAATAACCTTGCCTTTTTGCATAAGCACACACCCCATGCCAGTGTGAGATGCATCACAATAAACTACAAATTCTTCGACACCTTCAGGTAATGTCAGTACAGGGGCGTTGCTCAATTTCTGTTTAAGGATATCAAAAGATTCTTGCTGCTTGGGGCCCCAAACAAACTTAACTTTCTTCTTAGTTAAGGAGGTTAGGGGTGCAGCAATCCTTGAAAATTTTTCAATGAAACGCCTGTAATATCCTGCCAATCCCAGGAAGCTACGAATCTCTGTAGGCGTCTTTGGCTCTTGCCAGTTCATAACTGCTTCAACCTTAGCGGGATCCACTTGGATACCACGCTCACTAACCACATGTCCAAGAAATTGGACTTCTCGTAGCCAAAATTCACACTTAGAGAATTTGGCATAAAGTTTCTCCTGATGTAGAAGTTTGAGAATACATCGAAGGTGTTTCTCATGGTCAGCTTGGTTCTTAGAATAAATGAGGATGTCGTCGATGAAAACGATGACGAATTTATCTAAGTACGGTTTGCAAACGCGATTCATGAGATCCATGAACGCGGCTGGTGCATTAGTGAGCCCAAAAGGCATCACTAGGAACTCGTAATGACCATAACGAGTCCTAAATGCAGTTTTGTGTACGTCTTCGTCTCTAACCTTCAGTTGATGGTAGCCTGACCTCAAATCAATCTTCGAAAAATAACTTGCTCCTTGCAATTGATCGAACAAATCATCGATCCTAGGCAAAGGATACCTATTCTTTATCGTGACCTTATTAAGTTCACGATAATCGATGCACAGACGCATCGATCCATCCTTCTTTTTCACAAATAGGACCGGTGCTCCCCATGGAGACGAACTAGGTTTAATGAAACCCTTGGCTAGCAATTCGTCTAGCTGTGTCCTCAATTCTTTCATCTCTGTGGGCGCCAACCTATAAGGTGCCCTAGCAACAGGTGCTGCTCCGGGGATCATATCAATCCTGAATTCCACTTGCCTATCTGGTGGAAAACCAGGTAGTTCTTCCGGAAAAACTTTAGGGTATTCAGAAATGACGGGGATGTCTTCAATCTTCGGTTTAGGCTCATCAATAATCACTTGTGCCATGTAGATGACACAACCCTTCTTTAAACACTTGGAAGCCTTGAGCATAGTCACATGCTCAGGCAGTCCATATTGGGTATCTCCCCGAATGGTAAGTGATTCACCAGACGGAGTCTTAATCACCACTTGCTTTTTGTTACAGACAATTTGGGCCTGGTTTTGAGATAACCAGTCCATACCCAAGACTATGTCAAAACCGGCCAATTTAAAGGGAAGTAGAGACAGAGGAAAAGAATGGTTCTTAATGGGTATAACACATCCGTCTAACACAGTTGAGACGGTTTCTATGGTGCCATCTGCTAACTCTACCTCATAATTTATACTCAAGGTTTTGACAGGTAAATTCAGCAATTTGCAAAACTTATGATCTACAAAGGACTTATCAGCGCCTGAATTAAATAGTACTCTTGCAAAGACATCATTTACAAGGAAAGTACCTGTAATCACATTGTCGTCTAGAACCGCTTCCTTTGCGTCCATTCTGAAGACTCTAGCATTAGTCTTCTTGGCCTCTTCAGTCTTCTTGGCCTCTTCAGGCTTCTTGGTGTATTTAGGGCAGTTGGTTTTAATGTTCCCCTTCTCATTTCAATGGTAGCACGTTGCGTCTTTCATCTTCTTGCAATCCAAGGTTTTGTGATCCGTGGACTTACATATTCCACATGCAAAGGTTTTTGACTGAGTCTGCGAGTTCGACTCGAGTCTGCACTTTCCATAGTGCTGTTTCTTGCAAATTTTGCATTTGGGCTTCTCACCAGAGTGGTGCCCATCTTTCCTTGACTCCAATCCTTTCTTGTTGTCACCGTTCCCACGGTGTTTCTTGTTCGATCTCCGTGAACCATCATCTTCACGTTTTCTCTTCTCAGCCTCCTTATTCCTCAGTGATCTTTGCCTGACCGCATCCAAAGTGAGGGACAAGGATATGTCAGCTACAGATCTAAAAGTAGCTGGCCGAGAAGCCTTCACGCTTGCCTTGATTTTCGGGGCTAAACCACCGATAAAACGAGCTATTCTTTTTGGCTCCGGGGTTACCAGATATGGAACCAACCGGGACATCGTGTTGAAGCTCGTGAGGTAAGCTTGACAGTCAAGGTTTGTCATCACCAATGATAGAAAATCAGATTCTATCTTCTCCACCTTATGCTGAGGGCAGTAATTTTCCCTGATAAGGGCAACAAATTGATCCCACGACATGTTGTACAATGGGATTTTCCCGGTGGCTTGAATCAGTGATCTCCACCATGCTAAAGCTTCACCCTTAAAAGACTGCGACACAAACTTGACTATATCCCTCTCAGCGCATCCGCTGATATCCACAACTGTGTCCATCTCGTCCAGCCACGTCATACAGTCAATGGCTCCTTTCTCCCCTGTGAAATCCCGGGGTTTGCAGGAAACAAAATATTTATATGAGCAACCCTTGTCACGGGGTCCTTGATTTAGTAGAACCTGCTGAGATGGAGCACTGTGGTGGTTCGAGGAGTGCCGATCATCATCTTTCTTCGGTTCGTCCTTCTTGGACGGTGGCTTTGAAGGCTGTGTAGATAGGGTCCTACTACGAGTCCCACTATACTCTTCGTACTGCCGTTCCAATGCCTTTGTAACTGCGTCGTCGACCAACGCTTTTAATTCAGCACCCGTTAGATTAATCCGGGCGTTATCAATGTTCTCCACTGGATGACTATTTATCTCGTCTGAGTTAGCCATTTTAATTGAACTGTTACAGAAAACAAGGACAATAGTTTATTTGGGAGTTTATTATGGAATTGCCCCTTAGGGTAATTCATTAACCATGGTAAACAGAGACCATATTTGGTTAATTTACTAATCATATTTATTTAGGATTTCTGTCATAATTTATCCTAATTATAAAACAATAATAGTTTTATTTGTGGCACAAAAGGCCTAGTCACATGGACATTTTAATTTATAAGCTATGATTTCAGAGAATCAAAACATGAAGGTATACTGGCACAATAGGCCTAGTCACAAGGACATTTATAAATTATAATTTATGATTTCAGAGAATTAAAGCATGAAGGTTTGAACCTAGTTCATTACCTTTATCTGACAGGGAGTCATCGCTACCACTGTCTTTTGGCTCATATGGAAATGAGCAAGGCCCGTAGGCGCTATATTACCACGTATGGTCAAAATATGATCATCTTAATTGATGGTTTAACCCATGATTCGGAGATCATTTAGTTGGGTTTGGAATCTTTGAAAAGATCCTTATATAATAATGACGTGTGTGATTTTAATGAATCACGTCTGCCAGGAGTGTTAACATGTTCTCAGATGTTAACCGGGATTTGAATCTTTTAACAGGTCTTACCATCATGGCCAGGTCTTTATAATGACACTCAGGCTAGGTTTCACTCTTAAGATTCTTATTCAATATTTAAATAGGCAGATTATTATTAAAAGGAATGATTTTGATTTATTTATTTCTTATAATATATTTATGCAAGTAAAAGCAAAAATGAAATTTATAAACATACCATTCCATTAATTATTAAAATATTACATGTTGCCCTAAACGGGACTTTTCAACAAACAACTTACCCACGCAGGGGTTTAAACAAGTACTTACCCACGAAGGGGCTTAATAACACACATACCCACGCAGGGGCTTAATAGCATAATAGTCCACGCAGGGACTTACACAAATAACATACCCTCGTAGGGGTTTACAGAAAGATAGACCCACGCAGGGGTCAAAACAAACAAGCATACCCACGCAGGGGTTTATACAGCAAGACTGGCCCACGCAGGGGCTCAACAACAAATGGAAGGATTCAGTGGTCCTTCTTGCTCTTCCCTTTAATTAGGCTCGTTAATCCTCGGAAGAAAGTTTGTCGCTGATGCGTGCGAAATGTTACTTATATTAGGTGTATATTTTAAGCCCCTTTTAACACTTATTTTAGCCAAGTTTTAAATTTATAAAACACGATATTTCACTAACACTAAACACACATATGGGCAAGTGCACCCATCGTTGGGTGTAGTATAGCGTTGGTAAGATACCGAGGTCGTCCAAGGACACAAGAGCTTTTAGTACCGGTTTATCCTCAACGTCTAACCAAAATAAAAGTTTAGAAAAATGTTTTAAACTAAGAAAAATAAAACTAACTAAAATGCTGAAAATAAAAATAAAAAAAATAAAAACAGATAGACAAGATGAATCACTTGGTTCCGACTCGTATCTAGTATAACCTTTGATTATTTCCGCACTTTTGCACATAATTAAGAGATTATCTTAGTTATTGTAGTAGGCCCCTCTTTTGAAGGCGACGTTACCCTCACCCCAGTAGTTTGAGTCAGCAGGGATACAATCCTAAAAGGGTGGATTATTGGAAGATAATGAATTAAGTTATTAATGCAGTATTGTGGTAGGCCCCGCTTTTGGTGGTGACGTTACCCTCGGCTAAGTAGTCTGAGTCAGCAGGGATACAGTCCTAAATAGCCGGGTTATAGTATTAATAGTAGTTAACTTATGAGGGGGTCAAAGAGTTTGGACCCCCGCCATCCAATACCGTGAAGTATTGAAGGAGGTCCTACTAAATTTGACCCAGGTCCATTGCAGGACCTCTAAACGCTGAACAATGGCAAGACCTTTACCAAACCGTTCCCTTAACCCCCTACCAGGTAGCCAACATATCTCCATATAGACCGTGGAGATATGAATGGTGAAAATCCTTTATTTTATATAGACAGTAAAATAATGCCAAGACACCACGGACAAACGATAAGGAAAGATCACCTTCAACATAAGTAACTAGTTATTAAAGTCATTAATACAAAACCAAATAAAAAGTGCAAAAGATTAGAAATAAAAAGTATTATACTAGACACTTTGTCTTCACCAAGTGATGTAAGAGACTTAGGCAAACATGGCCTTGATTGTCAAGAACTCTTACGATCAATCTTGGATCCCGAGACGACTCACACACTCTACGATGGACAATGGATGATGGTGGTGGATGATGGTGTTGTGATGGTGGTGGGTGGTGGATGAAGTGTGAGAGAGGTGGTGTGCCAAGGGATGAGATGAAATGAATCCAAGCACTCCTATTTATAGGCTGAACAGAGAGCTGGACACGGCCCCGTGTCCGCTGGGCACGGCCCCGTGTCCGTCTGACACTCTCTCTCCTCATTAATTGTAATTCGCAATTACAATAAATGTGCCTGCTGTACTTTCGACACGCCCCCGTGTCCGCTGAGCACGGCCCCGTGATGGGCAATAGAAGCTTCTATAGGTTTGTCTTTTCTGCTGCTTCTTGGGCACGGCCCCGTGCTGGCTGAGCACGGGGCGTGTTCAGACTTCTGTTTTCTCCATTTTGCTTTGGAAGGTGCCGTTGAGGGTTCGGGCAGTCCACTAATGTTCCTTTTCTTGTATTTATGTTGGATTTAGCTGTCTTTTTGCTTCTTTTGCGTTTTTGAGCTCATTTAATCCTGAAAATACAAAAGGAAGACAAAAACACTCTTTTTCCAATATTAGTACTAAAAAGGGGTTAGTTTTATGCCTCGTTTGATGTAATTTATATGTTGCATTTTACATACATCAAATACCCCCACACTTGAACTTTTGCTTGTCCTCAAGCAAAACTCTTTAATATGTGGCTTACACTCCCAAATGGAATAGGTAGAAGAGAAGGTTTTGGGCTTGTCGTAGAGTGTCGGGATTTCCAAGATCTTTTTGGGTTTTATTTTTATTTATTTACACTCCTATTCGTAATGATTTATTTAGAACTGTTCATAAAAGAATTTACTTATTTGGGCATAACATGCCTTTTTAAAATTCTATTTATATACAAGTTCACATACCTCGCGGGGAATTCACTCACACTCGGCCGAAGGTGTATTTTTAGTGAATCACTCGAGAGCGGCACGGAACTTATTCCTACCATAGGCTTGCCAAGAAATCAATCCTCCTCCTTTTTAACTTTTATACCTTTGTAGATATCAAGAGGACTTTGTGGGTTAAGGGTTGGCTAGGGTTAAAGGTAGGTGGTTGGGTTAGTGGTTAGTAGAAAAAGGGCTAAAAGCGTAACAAGTGTCGGTTTTCGTATTTTTTTTTTTTTTTTGCAACTTTTTATTTTGATGAAGCTTTTATTCAAACAAAGTTATTTTTGATTACTTTGTTTGTTTATTTTCTTTTTGCTTCATCATTATCACAATTTTTTTTTTTTCGCGAAGAACCGAACTTGTTACTAAAATAAAGGGTTAAAAATAAAAAAAAAGGTTTTGGTGGATGAAAGGGTTTTTGTTTGGGTGATGAAACGAAAAGGTTTAGGCTCAAAGGGGCTAACTAGGGGGATTTTTGGGTAGGTGGTAAAAGAAAAAGAAAAATAATGGTGTAGAAATGAAAAAGGGTTAGTCCCAATGCCTCTATCATTTACTTACTTGGATTTAAGTTGATAAGGACCGGGAATGTATTGTCATGGCAAGTTCTAGAGTCGTAAGAACCAAGCGGCTATTCACACAAGAAACGAAAAATGAGCATTTAGTCAAATGATATGAAATTGTGTGCTCAATTAAAGGCTCAAAACTCACTTTTGTGGGAATGGGTTTTTTTATGTGATCAAGTATATAATCAAATTTTAAATAAGTTTGCTATGCCTTTTCATAATTTTCTTATGTTGGTTCTTTTTATCACTACGCTATCGGTTGTAAATTTGTAAAAATATAACCTTTTTGAGAACTTGAATTTCCCGAGTTAAACCTAGACAAGTAAAAAAAAATGAAATTTTTGAAAAAAAATTTGGGGTGATTAGCGGTTCCAATAGAGTTTTGTGTAAGGCTTGTATTTAGGACTTGCAAAATTCAAGGTTTTAGCATCCCCCCACACTTAAATTACACATTGTCCTCAATGTGTCCCAAAAATAAATTTTTAGGTTGATTAGATGTGTAAAATAGTGTTTAAAAAGCAAAAAATTTGTGTTACGGGGCACTGAACACGGCCCCGTGTTATCCGGGCACGACCCCGTGTTCAAGTGCCAGTAACAAAATTGAAATAAGAGAAACAGAAGACTGGACACGGGGGCGTGTTGGGTGAACACGGCCCGTGTCCAGGTACCTGTACTGGGCGTTTTTCTGCAGGTGGTTCGACACGGGGCCGTGTTGGTTGAGCACGGCCCGTGTTGAACCTTCTGAACTGGAGAAAATTGTCGGGTTGCCTTGTTCTTGTGCATGGGATCATTTTTCTCGTTCCCCTTTTCATCCTTTACCACCATGAGTGTGTTTTATTCCTGAAAATTAAACTAACTAGAAAGCATAAAAACTAATCTAAATTAAACTAAGGATAGTTCCGTGGAATGCCTCCATGGTGCGCCACGTTTATAAGGGTCCTTGGCTAGACCCAAAGCCTGGTCATATGTTACCCAAGTGGGATGTGTTGCATCCCATGTTACACCGTCGGAGAGCGTCATCCAAGCTTGAGTCTATGACCTTCATGTAGTTGACCGGATCTTCTTCCTCTACTCGCTTTCCACATTCAAATTTCACTTCCTCATCCCCAAACTTCAATGTTAGAGTTCCGTCATTCATATCCACCAATGCTTGAGCGGTGGCTAGGAAGGGCCTCCCGAGGATGAGAGGGACCTCGGTGTCTTCTTCCATGTCTAGGATAACAAAGTCGGTTGGAAAGACGAATTTGTCGACCTTGACTAGCAGATTTTCGGCGACCCCATGTGGGAATTTGACGGACCTGTCGGCGAGTTGTATGCTCATCTTTGTAGGGGTTGTTGTTCCTAGGCCGAGTCGCTTGAACATTGAGGTGAGCATGAGGTTGATGCTAGCCCCAAGATCGGCTAAAGCATTTCGGACGGGGGACTTCCCAATCGAACAAGGGATTGTGAAGCTCCCGGGGTCGATTTTCTTTTGTGGAAGTTTGTTGAGTACTAGAGCTGAGCATTCTTCGCCTAAGTTAACTAATTGCAATGATTCAATTTTCCTTTTGTGAGTGAGGAAATCCCTCATGAATTTTGCATATTTAGGCATTTGGGTTAAGACCTCAATAAAAGGAATATTAACATGCAATTGTTTTAGTAAACTTTCGAACTTTGCGAATTGCTCATCGGTCTTTTGACGATTTAACCTACCGGGGTACGGGATTGGAGGAGTCTTGGTGGGCTCTTGATTTGGTGTAGAAGCCTTTTCTGGCGCAGGAGGAGTCATAGACTGGCTAGAATGGCTTCTTTCATTTGGCGGCAATGGAGCATCCTCGGGACCCACGGTTCGATTTCTTAATGTGATGAGATGGACTTGTGCCTTTGGGTTCGGTTCGGTATTACTGGGTAATGCACCTTGTGGTCTCTCGGAGAAATTTTGAGCTAGTTGATTTAATTGTTTTTCAACGTTTTGAATGCTAGCTTGTTGATTTCTGAAATTCGATTCCAATTGTTGAAATCGATCCGAGTTTTTCTTTTCAGTGTCAGAGATGAGGCGAGATACAGTATCTTCAAGCCTTTCTCTTCCACCTTGTTGTTGAGGAAAATTTTGCGGTTGTTGAAAATTAGTTCGTTGGTTTTGTTGGTTACTACTATTTCCGGGGTCTCTCCAACCAAGATTTGGGTGGTTACGCCATCCTTGGTTGTAGGTACCCGTTGGAGGACCCGACGGCCTAGGTCTATTATCCATGTAGTTTACCGTTTCAGTTTGTTCATCTAATTCTTTCATACAACTCCAATTTTCATGTGACCCACCACACCCTTCACAAGCCATAACCGAGGCCGTTTTTGTCATTTCTAGCCTTTTGATTTTTGAAGAGAGGGCCTCGATTTGGGCTTGTAAAGAGGTGCTTTCATCAACCTTATGGGCGCCCGGGGCAATAGATTTATTACCTCGGGGAGTGTGCCATTGAAAATTGGTTTGAGCAATTTCCTCAATTTGGTTATATATTTCATTTGGGCGACGATTACCTAAGAGTCCCCCGGAGCTTGAATCAAGTGTTTGTCTTGTGTGTGGCAACAATCCATTGTAGAAAGTGGATACTTGTTGCCATACCGCTAGACCATGGTGAGGACACTTTCTTAGAAGCTCCTTGAACCTTTCCCAAGTTTCATATAAGGATTCCCCATCCTCTTGTGAGTATGTATTAATTTCAGTCATTAATTTAGCCGTTTTAGCAGGAGGGAAATACTTATACAAAAACTTCTGGGCGAGTTCATCCCAGGTGTTTACCGATCCAGCTGGGAGGGTGTTAAGCCAAGCCTTAGCTCGGTCTTTTAGTGAAAAAGGAAACATTCGAAGGCGGATGGCGTCATTTGATGCTCCATTGATTCGAAAGGTATCACATATTTCTAAGAAGTTAGTAATATGTAGATGGGGATCCTCGTCCGCAAGCCCGTGGAAGGTTGCGGAGTTTTGGAGCATTTGTATCAAATGCGGCCGAAGTTCGAAGTTGTTGGCCTCGACATTCGGGGCATTGATAGCGGTGCCAAGATTGCCTACGGTAGGCCGTAGGTAATCCATGAGGGTACGTTGGTCCGCCATTGGAAATGGGTCCCCCGAAGCTTTCTCTTGATTTTTAGCTTTTAGTCTTTTTCTGAGAAAGCGCTCGGGTTCTTCTAGGGGTTCTTTTATGTCTCTACTAGAACTGGAGCTCATGCACTACGTAGGAGGTTCAACTGTGGCGCCTGGGTTCCAAGTCCTGCAACAAAAACAGAAAAGAACGCTGGTCAGAATGTTCACCACGGCCCCGTGCTCAATGAGCACGGCCCGTGTTCAGAGGCACAGTAATTGATTTCTGGATCCCTGTTACTGGGAGTTGGACACGACCCCGTGTTGCATCGACACGGCCCCGTGTTCAGCTCTCTGTAACTCAGAAAATAAAAACTGCCAGTGATGATTGCTGGGCACGGCCCGTGTCTGACCGTGCACGGCCCGTGCTGAGCTCTGCAGAAGCTGAAAAACTAAGAAAAACCTAAAAAAAAGATAAAAAGAAAAATAAAAGATGATTAGGCCGTTGATTCCTAACTTTTTTAAAATCCTTGTGTCCCCGGCAGCGGCGCCAAAAACTTGATGCGTGCGAAGTGTTACTTATATTAGGTGTATATTTTAAGCCCCTTTTAACACTTATTTTAGCCAAGTTTTAAATTTATAAAACACGATATTTCACTAACACTAAACACACATATGGGCAAGTGCACCCATCGTTGAGTGTAGTATAGCGTTGGTAAGATACCGAGGTCGTCCAAGGACACAAGAGCTTTTAGTACCGGTTTATCCTCAACGTCTAACCAAAATAAAAGTTTAGAAAAATGTTTTAAACTAAGAAAAATAAAACTAACTAAAATGCTGAAAATAAAAATAAAAAAAAATAAAAACAGATAGACAAGATGAATCACTTGGTTCCGACTCGTATCTAGTATAACCTTTGATTATTTCCGCACTTTTGCACATAATTAAGAGATTATCTTAGTTATTGTAGTAGGCCCCTCTTTTGAAGGCGACGTTACCCTCACCCCAGTAGTTTGAGTCAGCAGGGATACAATCCTAAAAGGGTGGATTATTGGAAGATAATGAATTAAGTTATTAATGCAGTATTGTGGTAGGCCCCGCTTTTGGCGGTGACGTTACCCTCGGCTAAGTAGTCTGAGTCAGCAGGGATACAGTCCTAAATAGCCGGGTTATAGTATTAATAGTAGTTAACTTATGAGGGGGTCAAAGAGTTTGGACCCCCGCCAGCCAATACCGAGAAGTATTGAAGGAGGTCCTGCTAAATTTGACCCAGGTCCATTGCAGGACCTCTAAACGCTGAACAATGGCAAGACCTTTACCAAACCGTTCCCTTAACCCCCTACCAGGTAGCCAACATATCTCCATATAGACCGTGGAGATATGAATGGTGAAAATCCTTTATTTTATATAGACAGTAAAATAATGCCAAGACACCACGGACAAACGATAAGGAAAGATCACCTTCAACATAAGTAACTAGTTATTAAAGTCATTAATACAAAACCAAATAAAAATTGCAAAAGATTAGAAATAAAAAGTATTATACTAGACACTTTGTCTTCACCAAGTGATGTAAGAGACTTAGGCAAACATGGCCTTGATTGTCAAGAACTCTTACGATCAATCTTGGATCCCGAGACGACTCACACACTCTACGATGGACAATGGATGATGATGGTGTTGTGATGGTGGTGGGTGGTGGATGAAGTGTGAGAGAGGTGGTGTGCCAAGGGATGAGATGAAATGAATCCAAGCACTCCTATTTATAGGCTGAACAGAGAGCTGGACACGGCCCCGTGTCCGCTGGGCACGGCCCCGTGTCCGTCTGACACTCTCTCTCCTCATTAATTGTAATTCGCAATTACAATAAATGCGCCTGCTGTACTTTCGACACGCCCCCGTGTCCGCTGAGCACGGCCCCGTGATGGGCAATAGAAGCTTCTATAGGTTTGTCTTTTCTGCTGCTTCTTGGGCACGGCCCCGTGCTGGCTGAGCACGGGGCGTGTTCAGACTTCTGTTTTCTCCATTTTGCTTTGGAGGGTGCCGTTGAGGGTTCGGGCAGTCCACTAATGTTCCTTTTCTTGTATTTATGTTGGATTTAGCTGTCTTTTTGCTTCTTTTGCGTTTTTGAGCTCATTTAATCCTGAAAATACAAAAGGAAGACAAAAACACTCTTTTTCCAATATTAGTACTAAAAAAGGGTTAGTTTTATGCCTCATTTGATGTAATTTATATGTTGCATTTTACATACATCAGTCGCTCCCTTCGTTCCCTGTGAAACTCTCGCTCTACATGGTCCAACCTTTGCAGAATTTCTTCACGCTCTGGTGGGGAGAACCTTGGTGGTTACGATTGTTGCCTGATAATAGGTCTTGGAGGTATTTGGTACCCGTGTGTTGGGTACCCTACTCCCCATGGATCTCCATAGGGTCCTTGGGTGTTGTAGTTCGCCGCTACCATGTAGGGGTCGGCTTCGGCGTAGTTGTAGTTGGTGTGCACTGGCTGTTCAAACGGGTTATACGCCATGGAACCCGTGTATGCTGGAATTGGGTTATCAAAACCCATCGGCGGTGGTTGCGGTGCAACTGGGTGTGAAGGTCCACCCATTTGTGGATCTTCTTGATGTGGCGGGTAATGGCTGCCACTAGATTGCCGAGGAGAGCTGAAATGGAAATCCCCTCCCCGTGTAGACATACGCGGTCCAGATCTCCTACGCCTCGGCGGTTGCGGAGGTGCCGGCTGAACTGGCGGCGGTAGAGGCGGTGGCGTAACTGCCACAAACCATGAATCCACAGAGGGATCCTGTTGTTGCTGTTGCTGCTGCGGCGGCGGTGAATGGCGAGGAGGTGTATAGTACCATTCGTGCCTGGTAAACATAGCTTGAAAGCTATCTGGACCAACATAGGGTGATCCGTGGAAAGAAGATCCGTCAGAGATCTCTATCGGGTGGTTTGGTGTACCACTGGCAGGTTCGACGGGGTCCGTATCCTCATCCATATCGTCTGCGTGATCTCCCGAGAAATGATCCTCCGGCCCCAATGGGTTAAAACCCACTGGTTCTGCTATGTAGTTTGTCGGGTTAAACCGGCCCCGAAAAACTGGTGTAGGGTCACCAAAAGAATTATGCGATAAGGATCGCTGCAACGGTATGTAGGAAGGTTGCAGGTTGTTGGGCTCGTACTCCGGCTGTGGCCCATAAGGGTTATAGACAGGAGGTGTTGAACTGTGTGAGACCGACCGTCTAGCCGGTTCAAAGAGGTTCCTCCGGTTTTGTCGGGGATCGTCACTCTCAGTGGTCGAAGGAGCTCGCACATTTGATGGTCCTGCCTCGTTGTCATTGGGGGCGGTGATTGGCCCCTTTCCGCGTCCTCTTCTCCTGAAGAATCTTGGCGGCAGTTTGTTAATCGTGTCAATACAACATGAGATAACAACAAGAATATATATAAATTAAAGGACAAAACAAAAACCAAACAAGGTAGAATTTGTCCTATGTTATTTGTCTAGACTCGAAAGTTTAGATATGTGCAATTGTGTAACTGAGATTAAACACAAAAGGCTAGTGTTTAATTCACTCAGTGTTGGCTCTGATACCAACCTGTCACACCCCGGTTTCCACGTGTCACCGGTGGGCCCGGTGGGGAGTATCGTGACGTGGTTGGCAACATAATAGTCAAACAACACAATATTTAATATGCACAGCGGAAGCAATATAAAAGATAAGTTTCAACCGAATTTAATATTGTAATATCAATTGTCACAATATTCGGAAGTTTATCCACAGATGGATCGAAAACAAAATGGAATTAATAGTTCAACAGACTTCAGGCATCTTAAGCTTGCGAGACTTCTATTGATGCTAAGGAGAAATCCCAGCCAATTACGCTTAGTACCTGCATTTAATCTTTTTGGGAAAATACGTCAGTTTACACTGGTAAATACAATCAAGTGACTCATTTTAGAAAATGATTGAAAATTTATTTGGATGCACGTGGCATAAACATTTTTATTTAACTTGGGAGAATTATTTAATATTATAATCTTGTGAACGAATTACATGTTCCTTGTGCGTTCAGTAGCCCGGATCTTGTCCGGGTTAAAGATCAATAGACACACCACAATATTCTTTTGTGCACTGACGGGTGTACGCCTACACCCCGCGCTTAAGTCATGGCCATTTCGTAAAATGATGCCAAGGATATCCGGGACATGGTCATTAACCCCCCCAAAGGATTTAAGTAACAAGACTGTTTAAACGATCCGATCAAATTATTCAATTAACCACCCAACGATGGAAGATTTGATGCCCGATCAAGCGGTATGCTATATACCGTAACCCAAGCCCTTATAGGGAAAATAAGTTAAAAGTATTTACCTGAGCAATGTATAAATCACAATAAGCAAATTGCAAGTAGATTTTACTGGTTCTCCTAATCTGGAACGAAGGTTTATAATAACCTATTAGAATCTAACGGGTCTTTAATTAAGCTTAAACTTAGACCGGTTAGTTTCAATGATACGGTTCGTACGCACTATTAAGCGAAGACCGGATAGAATGTGATTTAGACCCGACAAGTTCAGAGACTTGTTTAATATGGGTATTTCATGCACACTCTGGATTTTGAGATAAAACCGAAAAGGTTTGACCCGTGTCGGCTAATTTATGTAAACTTGTTACATAAACCGAACCGAAAGCGTAATAAGCGTAGCGGGTAATAATGAGAGCTATTTACAGGGTTCCTAAGTTAATATGCTCCATATATGTTGTGACATCAGTAAGATATCATTTATTATGCCCGAAATGAATTTAAACACAAACTATGCCCCGTAGGGGTAGTTTGGTCATTTTAAAGGTTGTAAAAGAGTTTAAGTGTTAACCTGAGTTACAGGCCTGATGTAATCAGCAAATATACTCAATTTTCTAAGTTATATCAGTAGGTTAAAGTATATATGTGAAATTTATCAATTTTAACCAAACTATGCACCCCAGGGGCATTTTGGTAATTTCACATAAGCCGAAAAGCTCAAAACCGAAGTCTGAGTTTAACAACTTTTGCTTACTGTTAAAATATTATAATTTACCTCAAATATCAGTAGGTATCAACCCTTGTATGTTTAAAATAATTCTAGTACATACTCTGCGTTAAAAACGCTTAAAAAGGCGATTAGAAGCCATTTCCGGGTTCGATACATAAAGCTGATATTTTTTTTATTCCAGAAGGTTTAAAATAATTTATTTATCATATGTAATCAGTACCAAAAGGTTTGGAGTCGTTTAGATATGTAAAACTCATTTTATGTCCCGTAAGGGCAAAATCGACAATTACCGGATTAAGCCTACGACTATGAGTTATGCTCAGCCTAAAATTAATTAAAAATCTTCAAAAATCCCAAAATAATATATTACATCAGTGGGTAAAGATTTTGGTATCAAAAAGTAGGCTTAACTAGGCTATACGCTAATTACACCGTTTTATTAACATAAAGCTTTCATTTTACGCTAACGAGCATAACTCTTAATCTACACCTTAAACTGATGTCAAATTTTGTATGCAAGTTTAAATATCAGTAATTAAAGTTTCTACTCTTTTACATTTCCAAAAATCACGTTTTAAGGTGAAAAGGGCATAATGGTCAACATATGAGCAATTAACGGAATCATGCGAATTAATTGGTTAACTAATGAACCATGGTGTATAATCACAGAGGGTTATACTAGCATGTTACCTGGTCCAAATTGAGCTCTAAGGTATTTCTAAATCATGCCTAAACGGGTCAGAACTGATAGTCAAAGTAAAAGTCAAACTATGCGACTTTCGGTTCCGAACCGGGTCTTTACAGGAAATTGTCGGGTTGAACATGTTTAGACATGTTCTTACACTTATTACCAAGTTATATTAATGATCAAACAGGTTGTATATGTTCTACATTGCTAATTATGCATAAATTAGAATTTAAGTATCCTGTTGACTTTTTCTTAGCAAGTTTGACCCGACATTTGACCAAGTTAGAGTGGGAATCAGGTGGAACCCTTTTAAGGGTTTATTACCCACATAATTACCAACTTATAACTACTTTTAATTCGAGATTTGACTGAGCCATTATTAATTAATCTCGAAGTCAAACCGTAATTACGACGGTTTGACTTTTAGCTAAATAACTAAGCTAAACTCAATTAAAGAAGGTTAAGCCAACTTACAAAGGTCTAATGATTGATGAGGAAGGCCTGGAAAGTGCTCTTGTGCTCCACAATTGATCAGAAGATGTTGGAGGAATGAATGATTAATGTGTTGCACTTAGGTGCTTTATATAGTAATCAAGACACCAGAAGGTGTTGACAAATAAGTCTACTACTGACCATAACATTCCCACAAGTGTCCCTAGATGTTTAGGGGGTGTTTAGGGGTCAAGAAAGATGAGGAAAATCGTTCAAGAGTCAATTAGAATGCAATTGGCAGGCAAAAACCCAAAGGTTTCGGAGCAGACAGCCCCTCGCGTGACGCTAAGCCCCCCCCCCCCCCCCCCATGGGCCTCGCGTCGCGCTAGGCCTATTCTGACATGATCTTCAACTTTTGATTTTTGTGTTATGGTCCTTGGCTCTTCAAACTTTGTTTAGACATCATTTTCTTGCACTTTGAGCCCTCCAATTTGATGTTTAGGGGCTTCAAAACATATACCCACTTTGTTAAGTCCCCGGTTAACTTTATTGTTACCCGAAAAGTCCTAACTTTCAACGTTTACGCTTTAACCCTTCGCATACGAATTTGATCATAACTTTCTCATACGATAACGAAACTTTACGAAATTTATATCGTGTATTCTAGTGAGCATAATTAACCGTTACAAAGCTTCATGTTTGTCAAAAGGTCAATCAGAGGTATAACTTAAACATGTTGACACATTTAGCCCCTGTAGTTTGTAATTCCTCACTTTTAGCTTCGCATGATCCATGATTTATTCCTTTGATGCCATAATCATCATGTAGGGTTAATCTACATTATATTTATTCACTGTTGACATTTAGAATACGTATATTCACATACTTTCCATGATTGTCAACTTTAGTCCTTTCAGAACATTCTTTCACACGTTCAAACATATGACACGTGTCAACACATTATAGGACGTGAATTTTCGAGGTGTTACAATATATCCTTTTCTAACTCAATGTGTAGCCTGTTTAGGAGGAGGTGGTGGTTTACAATGGCTTTTAACAAACTCCTCCATCCATTCTTGATACGTCTTTTCCCTATCAGCTAAAGGTAGAGAATCATCAATGAACATATTCTCTTCTTTAAGTTTTTCTTGTAGATCCTTTTCAGCCATTCTTGACATTACTTCATCAAATGGATCTATCTCTTGGCCATCATCCCTAACATACTTTTCGGGATTATAGCCAAGTTCTTCTTCAAATTCAATCTCATCAACTTCACTCAACTTCGAGATCTCACTCTCAACACGAGTGGACTCTAAATCTATTTCATCAACGTCAACCATGTTATACAGTTTAGCCAACTGCTCGGCTGATAACCCATGAATAAGCTCTCTCACTTCTAGTGGTTCTCCTGTCTCTGAATGAGTCTTAGGTACTCAAGGAATAGATTTAGTAGTTTGTACCTCTAATTCATCCACTGCCATTTTTCCAACATCATTAGATTTTCTAGCTTCACCAGATTCACTTGACTTCCCCTCAGGATCAGATCCTATAGGTTTGTCACTTCTTACTTTTGTTCTTAACTCAGCACCAACATCTTGTGTCTCAACCACCTATTCCAAGGATGCATAATCCAAACCACCCGTGTACTCGAAATCAAAGTTTAGTCATTCATCTTTAATGTCTTCTAGTGCACCAATCATTGCCTCTTTATCAGTTGGTGGCATTGAACTGACTGGAGTAACTATAAGTACCATCGAGATTGAACCTCCTTCGTAACTCATAGCCGCATCCGAATTGGATGAGCTCAATTGTCCTTTAGGATTAGAAGGATCTTCTTTATCAGCATCCTTCTTTTGCATAACCTCATCTGGTTTGCATCTTTCTTTCCACATAACATTTACTTTAGCATTCATTTTTCCGAAGAACTGCTTTTGGTTTTCAAACATTGTCTTGAGATGATTATCTCAGCTTGCATCTTTCTTGAAGGTGGCCATTTTTCTCTTCAAGCTTTTCATTCGTCTTTTTCAACTCGTTCATCTCAGCAGTTCGAGCAATATATGTTGTCTTTAACCTGTTGATATCTAACCTTTGTTCTATAATCAAATTTTGGGTCTCAAAAGCGTACGCTAGTTTTTTAGCAGACTGATTGATTGTTCCATTCAAGTGTTGTCTTAACACTTCAATCCTTTCACTGTTAGTCAATTCACGAGACATGTTTTTACTTCGTGGAGCAAAGGATCCTTCTCCAGCTGATTGTTGTGGACATTGCTACACTGGTGTTAGTTGTATTAGTTGTGGTGTGGTTTCTACAACTTGTGGTTGTTGAGTCGGTGTTGTGGTTTCAGGAATATCAAGAATTGTATATTGAAAAGATTCTTGCTCCTCAACTATTAGTCCAACTGGTTCTTCGATTGTGGCTTTAGTAGTTGGTTCTAAGTTACTAGCAGCGATAACTGGTTTTGTTCTTAGTGGTGTGGGTGCATGTAAACTTGTGGGTTCACCTTTCTTCGACTTTATGGATGGTTTGGTTGGTTTCTTTCTCTTCTTCTTCTTCTTCTTCTTCTTCTCCTTGGCCACTTCTTCAGATGGTGTATATGAGTATCAGCTTCATCACCAGCGGGCTTCTTTATCCTTCGGATTTTTCTCACAGCATGTTTATCAATGTATTTTTCATACCCATCTGGTGGAGGACTATCATCTCCAGAACTGTCATCTTTATCATCTCCACCCTTATCACCACCTTCATCATTTCCTTTATCATCATCAGTGTCATCATCATCGCCTTCATATTCAACTACAATAGCTTTTCCTTTTCTCTTCTTCTTGCTACTACCAGCTTCTTCATCTTATCTTTGCTTTTCATATAAGGCATCAAGAGTTGGTTCTTCATTATCTAAGTCACATTCATTATGCCTCCACTTGTCATTCTCAGGAGCCACATACTCTACATTACCAAGATGGCCAATCGTCTTCCTCGGGATATCTCCTTGATCAAACTTGTTCTTCTTTTGCATTATCTTCAGAGTATCTTCCATCATAACATTAATTTTTAGAATATCATCTTCTACCTTGGGAAGATCCGGTATTTGTGCATCTAAGGTCATCCGCACAAACCTCGGGGACATCCAGTTGTTTTGGCATTTCTTGTCTTCTTCCCAAGGTTTTCTTTCATATGCTCGATAATCATCTTTAATAGTTGAAGTTCTTTTTGAGGGTTAAAGTAGTCATTACGCCTAAGAGATTAATAACCGAATTATCCAACAAAACGGAACCGAAAATCCGAACCAAATCAAAAACCAGTGGGTCGGTTAATTGTTTTTTTTAAAAGCTGAAAATAGCAGGTCGGTTATGGTTACCAATGTTTCCATACCCACCACAACCGAACCAAACCAACATGTCGTATTATCTTTGTTGGATATTGAACTTTTCACCATTTTTATATTTGATGTTTTTGGTTAAACTTTTGTTAGAATTTAGAGTTATATCATATCATTTTGGTTAAATGTTTGTTTGAATTTATTGTTTATATCATATCGTTTTGTTTGAATATTCGGTAACAACCGGTATTAATATTATAGATTAATATATACAAAAGTGTAATAACAATTTATTTCATGGTCCAAAAAATTTTAAGTTAGTTTTAGCCAGACGTAAATTCATGGTTAACCGACTAATATAACTATCAAAACCAATTAACCATAACCGCCATAACCGGTTATGGTTATCATTATCCATTAACTGTCATTACGGTTATGGTTTTTGGCCAAAACCGGTTCAAACCGACCCATACACACCCCTAACAGCTAAGACCAATAAATGATCAGGGAGAGGGTATGAAGAATTAAAGTAGCCAAGCTAATGTGGTACAAAGGTGTAAAAGTCACATAAAACTAAACATGCAAGATATACATAATACCACAAGTAGAACAAAGTAGTTAAAAAACTATGGTACTTCTAAAACTATGTTTCATATCATATAATAATGGTTAGAAGAAACAAAAGAAAAAAGATAATTTCATGTGGTTTCGTCAAGTGCTCATAGGATTTGATGATTTATTTTATTAAAAACGAAAAGAACTTTTTCATAATGTAATCAAAAGGAATAGACATCAACCATTATGCACAATATATGGGGCGGACTTATAGCGTTAATAGGGGTAGAACGGGCTACTAGTTAACCCCGTCTTCGTAGTGTAAAAATACCCCTTAACTTCATTTCCATAGTGTAAAAATAACCATCAACTCCGTTTCTGTTATATAAAGGATACTCCTGCTCCTAAAAAATTAGGATACCCCTAACTTTTTTTTAGCTTGTTTGGCCACTCTATTGTAATAAAAAGGAATAGACGTTTACAATATAAAATATCACAATTGCAAGTCCAACTTTGAAATTATCAGTATAAACCATTCTAATCATCGACGGTTCTCATAATAACCGGAAACAAAACATGAATCAAGTGATGATGGTTCCGCTTCCGGGCAGAGGACATATAAATCCTATGTTGAACCTCTGCAATATACTCTCTTCTCACAGTTGCACCACCATATTCACTGTCGTTGTCACCGAGGACTCGAGGAGTGGCTCGGGTTTCTCAATCCTGATACGGAGCAAGATAGCATCCGGTTCGCCACCATTCCTAACGTCCTACCGTCCGAACTCAACCGTGGATCCGACGTGGTAGGGTTCCTCACTGCTGCAAATACCAAAACGGAAGGTCCTTTTGTGGTGGTGCTTGATCAGACTGAGTTTCCGGTGACACTCATCATAGCTGATGGAACTATGGGCTGGCCGTTTGACGTCGCTAACAGGAGGAATATTCAGGTAGCGATGTATTGGCCGATGAGTGCCTCCATGTTATCCGTTGTGCATCATGTTGATCTCCTGGAATCGAATCATCACCTTTTTGTCGACGTTTCAGGTGTGATTTCTCGCTTATTAACGATTCCATTTTAAGACTAGTCGGATCACTGGCGGATCTAAAAGAGAATTTCAGGGGTATCCTAATTTTTTTTACTTACAGCGGCCCTATGCTGTTATAATAAAAAGATTTTTAACAACAAAAAGAACTAAAAACTTATTTATATACTATTAATTTTTAACATTATGGTGGATTAAAAGTGGTACTCTAAGCATATATTGTTGGATAATGGTTTTTTTTTTTTTTACAAAACATACTATTAATTTTTAACATTATGGTGCATTAGAAGTGGTACTCTAAGCATATATTCTTGGACACTGTTTTTTTTTTTACAAAACAACTAGCTTGTGTGGGTTATTGTTTTGGGCAAACTCTCTTTAATTGTACCGGTACCTATTTTCCCCGTTTTTCGGTACCGGTATTGGAACGGTACCAGTACCAACTTTTCTCGTTTTTCGGTATTGGTACTTTGGGTACCGGTTTGATACCAAACGGGTACCGTGCTCAACCCTAATCAACATCAAGTATTTGTATTTCCCTCCACAAGACATTTGGAAACACAATGTGATCGTTTGGATATCTAACTTGATACAAAGATGTAGTAGTTAATCCTTAGGTTTGTGGTTTTAAAACGCAACGAGCGGGTCGATAGAGAAGTATAAAATAGATTCACTGCGCCGTAATTGTAAGGCCCTAAGAGTATAAAATAGATTCACTGTGTCGTAATTTGTAATGCCCTAGCCACAACGCGACGGATCTTACATCTAGTTAATAATATAAAGTAAATCTACTACTTAATAAAATATAAATAAACAACGTCAAAAAAAAAAACAGAGTAAAAAAAACCCAACTTACAATAGATGAATTAATGTAAAAGATTAAATATTAAATAAACTTTGACAAATGTTACTTTTTACTTTTTCAGACTAGTGTTTCTCTTTATGTTTCTGATGCTTTATATTTAATATTAATATATATAACATCGTCTTCTTCTCCATTTTTAACTTCCGGTTGCAGGTTTCCTTCGACCACCGGAAATTTCTATTTTCGTCAACTGAAAAAATTCATTTCATCTCATTTTCACCGAAAAAATAAATAAAAGCATACACTACGAATACGGGGTTGAGCTAGAGGTGCACAAACTGGTTAATTTTAATAACCGGATCGGTTAACCGGTTATACCGGTTAATTTGACTTTTTGACTTTAACCGGTTAATGCTTTAACCGGTTATTACTTTAACCGTTTATTTTTTTAACTGGTCCGGTTAATTACTTTAACCGGTTCGGTTATTTAACCGGTTATTTTCGGTTAAAAACCGGTTTTTTTTTGCCTTTTTTTTGAATTTTTCGGTTATTTTTTCGGTTAATCAGTCTATCGGTTAAAAAACCGGTTTAAAAAAACCGGTTAATAACCGGTTATTATACTAAAAACTTGTAACCGGTTACTAACCTACGGTTAAATAACCGGCTGGACCGGTTATTCCTAAATCGGTTATTAACCGGTTACAGTTTCGGTTAATAACCGGTTACGGTTAATTAACCGGTTTTTATGTGCACCTCTAGGTTGAGCCGTAGCCCGTGCTACGGCTCCTAACATGCTAGTTCCGCCTCTGAGTCGGATGGGTACAGTGGCGGATCTACCCACAGCCGTGGGTGGGCGGCCACACATCTTGAAAAAAAAAATTAGTGTGTATTTCTAAGAGGGTATGAGTGTTCAAAGGGTTCAGCTCCTTAATCCCTACAAATCACATTCTAGTGGTTTACACAAATTAATTTCTATTTATTTAACCTCTTTTGACTTATTTAATAGTCATGTTTATATCGATATAAAATAGATTTAATTAACGTTAAAGCTTATTTTAGCTTTTCCTTGACAAAGATTTGTTACAGATAAATATATTATATTTATATTTAATATTATACCTTACTTAAATAACTTAATAATATTATATCAAATTCATATATGGTCGTTGAGTAAAACTGTAATTGGAAAAATTCAAAGAAAAAAAACTAATAGCACTTGAATATTCAAAGAGAAAAAGTAAATAGTTCAAAGAAAAAAAACTAATATAGCACTTGAATATTCAAAGAGAAAAAAATAATAGTGCTTGAATAATTGAAACTAAATGTCCAACAGATTTAGGAGGACGTGATCGAAAGATTTAATCATCGGAAGACAAAGCTAAACACTAAAGTAAAAAAAATAAAATAAAATATTTAAAAGTATTATATTGTGTTTTTTTAATGGAAAGGCCCGATATTTATTTCATACCATCTTAAAACAAAAAGGCGGTGGTATTGGTCACCGACCATACAAGTAGTTTGTTTTTTACCCTTTAACTTTGTGGTAGTGTCCTTTATACTCTTAACTTTGTTATAGTTTCCTTTTTACCCATAACTTTGTCAAATCTCATTATTACCCGCTCTTAGCCGTTAAGTTTAGAAAATGTAATTTTTAACCCCATAACTTTTTATGAACTTTGTAAAATGTCACTTTGACCCCTCGAGAGTTTTTGACTTGACGGTATAAATTCAAGTTAGTCGGGTCACATATAATACGTTATGATCGTACGGTATAAAACGCGTGTTTTCATAAGATTAGCGCATCACATAACGTTTGGACTAATCCGTTCGACGTTTGCAATGTACTCGCGCCGCAACGCTCGTGAATCTTGTTACTAGTATAATCTTAAAATGAAATGTGGGTGTCTTTTACTATTACAGCCCTTCCTTTTTTCTACTTTTACACAAGGTCGATCTTGAAATGGGAATTCGATTGTTGAATGGTAAGGAGCCGAAGCTCCAAGGTAGGAGTGTGTATGGGCCAATTTTGGTCTAAAACCATAACCAATAACCGATCGGTTATGGTGGTTATGGTTAATCGGTTTTGATGGTTATAGCGGGTCGGTTGTGGGTGGTTAACCGTGTATTTAGTTTAACTAAAATAGCTTAATTTTTTAACATGGAATAAATTGTTATTGCCTATAGTATTAAAAAAATACATATAATCTATAATATTAATACTAATTATTATCGAATATTCAAATAAAGTGATATAAGGTATTCCATAAATTCAAATAAACATTCAAACAAAAACACAAAACGATATGAAAAAACCATAAATACTAAAAATCTTCAGTTAAAAACATTAAATATTAATAATATGGTGAAAAGTCCTAAATCCTACAAAGATTTATTACATTTCGGTTCGGTTATGGTGGGTATGAAAACATTGATAACCATAACCGACCCGCTACTTTCGGTTTTCGAACAAACCATTAACCGACCCACCGGTTTTTTATTTGGTTTGGTTTTTTCGGTTCGGTTTTGTCGGTTAATTTGGTTATGATTCGATTAATTCGGTTTTTTGCACACCCCTACAGCCCTACCCCAAGGCATGCAGAAAAATATATATCAAATAATTATTTATTCTTTTTTACTTCATCAATATTTATTCTTTTTTCACTTTGTATTATTTAATATTTAATATATATATTTTTTACGTTGTTATTTATTAGGTTTCATTACTACCAATTACTCCAATTATGTTTATGACTTGTCATTTTTTATAATATCACTATTTCCTTTGGATAAACTCTTAGATTTTATCCTATAAATAAATATTTTATAACTAAATTATTTAGAGTAAATTACTTTTTGAGTCTCTGTGTTTTAGTGGTTTTAACCACTTGAGTCCAAAATCAAAAAGTTTAACGCCCTGAGTCCCTAACCACTCATTCTATAACCTTTTGAGTCCAATTTTTAACACTTGTACTTTTGCTTAGGACTCAAGTGGTTAACACTACTAAAACACAGGGACTCAAAACGTTATAAAATGAGCGGTTAAGGACTCAAGCCGTTAAACTTTTTGATTTGGACTCAAGTGGTTAAAACCACTAAAACACAGGGACTCAAAAATTAATTTAATTTTGTAAATTATTTATTGTTAAATATATGTAAACAAACATAATAAACATTATTTGTGTACATGTTTACTTAAAAAACTATTTTTACGTGCATATTTTTATATGCGTATTTGTATAAATTTGAGTTTGTCTACATTTCGACGTAAATTTTTTTTGAAAACAACTTCGATCAAATATAATACGTTTATGTTTAAAAAAACATTTTTACGTGCACATATTTATTTGTATGTATGGGTCGGTATAAATTTAAGTTGGTCTACGTTTCGACATAAACGTTTTTAGAAAAATAAGTCAGGTCAAGTATAACACGTTTTAGTCTGTGTTTTATTTTAAAAAGCATTAATAAAGCCCTTTTAATTATACAAGTCAGTTTTTCCGTTATACCCATTACATTTTCTATGTATAAGTTGGGTCATATATAAAACATTATGATTTTTCGGTATAATTTCGATTTACTATACGTTTCGATCCAATCGCAATGCTTATATATGTTGCAATGAGTCGGATACGCCAGAACGCGCGTTTTCATAAGGTTAACGCATCATATAAGGATTGGACTAATTCAATCAATGTTTGCAATGTACTCGCGCCGCAACGCAGGCGGGCCTGATTACTAGTTAGTTGTTAAAAGCATTCAATCGCTTCCCATATCTATAATTATACTAAAAAATACTATGTTTTATTTTTCTTTATTAATAAAATAATAATATATTTATGCCTTTATCTTTTTTTAGCCGCAAATTTCACACACCAATAATTCTTAAATACTCGCATTGTCCATGTTTGAAACTGAGACATCTCCGGGCAAATGTCTATACCTTTACTTTTTATACTTTTATCGTTATCTTTTCTCTTTTCTATACTCCAACCTGATACTCGTATGCCAAACTTGAATGTTTCGGCTTTCGGGTATGCCTGCCGGGTTCGGGTTAATTTGCCATCTCTATTTCACCCTCGGTAAATTTAATCCATCATGATAGGAGTTTGAATTCTTTGAAACTAAAGAAAAACCATTTCGCATATACATTACATGATATTTTTATTTGTTTGAACAGAAAGAGGAAATGAGATCATAGATTATATTCCTGGATTGTCTTCATTAACAGTAGCAGACATTCCAACGGTCTATCATAGTGGCGGTGAGAGGTTAAAGGGCATTATACCCAACTTATCTAATATAAATGCAAATTACATCCTTATATCAACCATGTACGAGTTAGAACATGAAGCCATTGATGCTCTTCGAGCCACGTTGCAAATGCCCGTTTACACGTCTGGACCGAACATACCATACTCCCAAAGCGAACCCAATCCCTCATCAGACCAACAACCCATTTACTTAAACTGGTTAAACTCCAAAACACCAAGAACTGTCTTGTATGTTTCTTTTGGTAGCTTCCTTTCGGTTACAGGTGTTGAAATGGCTGAAATTGCATACGGGTTAACCCAAAGTGGTGTTAACTTTTTGTGGGTGGCTAGAGGGGAAACCTCACATTTGAAAGAAATTTGTGGGGAGAATGGTATGGTGGTGGAATGGTGTGACCAACTTAGGGTTTTGTTACATTGTTCTATAGGGGGGTTTTGGACACATTGTGGGTGGAATTCGGTGAAGGAGAGCTTGTTTTCAGGTGTACCGATGTTGGCTTTTCCTATATCGCTAGACCAAACACTTAATAGTAAAATGATCGTCAAAGATTGGAAGATCGGATGGAACGTGAGGGAAAAAGTGGGAGCTTTAAAGAGGGACGAGATTGCGAAGACTGTAAGAGATTTTATGGATTCGGAGAGTGTTGTGAGGATTGAGATGATGGAAAGGGCAAAGGTGTTTTCAAGAATTTGTCAAGAAAGTGTTGGTGAAGTTGGATCTGTTAATAAAGATTTTGATGCTTTTGTTAAAGATATTGCAATGAAGTAAAACAAGTGAATTGGGTTTAGATGGGATTCATAAAGTGAAGTTTAAATTCCTGTTTGACCTATTGCATTTTAAATTCCTCTATTTAGTATTCTCTTTGTTTTTTTAACCCCACCCCTTGTGGTGTGGTGGTGCTAACAGTACTAACAAGGTTTCTAACTAAAGGGCAGGGGTTCGACTCCCACTAACAAGGGTTTGTGAAAGATTTAGCCGCTCAAAAAAAAAGTATTCTCTTTGTTTTAGCGCGTTTGACCAGTTTCATAAAGTGTAGTTTAAAGGGAGAAATTCGTATGAATGTGTCAAATGTACCCAAATATTATGAATAAGTGTTTCACGGGTTGAATATACATCAATTTTAATGAACGGGCAAACGTGCCAAATATATAGCAATTAATGTTAAACAGGTTGAAATATAGCAATTTAAACTGAAAACGTTCTCAATTTATACTGGGTTGAAATGTAGCAATTTAAAATGCAATGGGCCAAACTTGCAATAATATAGTAATTAGAGTTAAAAGGTGCCTATTAAATTTATAGTGAATTAATGTTAAAGGGGTTAAAATGTAGCATGCGATAGTGGCCCAAAATAAATTTACATTAATGTTCTATAACATTCAAGAATGTATGTTTTTCAAATGTCAATTGGAGTTCATGAGTGATGTACCCTTACCCACACAGACCATCTTTACTAAAATATGAAAAGGCAACTTACATGAAAATGTGTCAACATAAAAAATATACATATCATTCAGAGTTACATGACAGAAACATGTTCTCTATTTGGTTAAAAAGACAAGAAATCAATAGGAAAATATAACAGGCATATGGCTTTCCAATCTTATAAAGAGAACATAACATGCATAAGTTAACTTTTATGTACAGGTACATTAATTCACTATTATATTAGGGCGTACGGTGTGGGAGTCGGCAAACTCAAGTCACCGATCGGCAATGGGCGGCAAACCAATGCCAACCCATTTGCCGCATGCATGTTTGACGAAATGGGAGTGAAATCGGTGAGGCAACACCGATTCGGGGAAGGGAGGAAAGAGAGAGAGAGGGGGGTGTGGGGTGGGGTCCATTCCAATCTCAACCAATCACATCTTTTTCTTTTTTTTTATTTAAAAAGTTTACCACTTCACCAAATGTTTAAACCATTGTCAACACTTTTCACCAAAGTTTAAACACTTTTGACTGATTGACATGGCGCGCTCTGATTGGTCGGTTTTTTGTTTGCCACTCCAAAGTGTTTAACCACTCCCTACACCCTTATATATCTAACATTTTTGAAGGGGTTCTACATGTCTTTTTCATGTTGCTTCTCTTGAAGTCAAGGGTTCGAGCGCCGCTAAAGACGGATTTAATGTAATTTTAAACCGTTCAAAGAAAACAAAATTGGCTTTTGTTCTTATTACCATTCCTTCAACTATTTTAGCAATGAATTACTATTATGAATAACTACGGTCATAGTTACCCCCGCGTTGCGTAGGGACGCGGTTAGAATTCAGAACGTATAGCACACCATGACAACTGATTAATAAATTTGTAAAATTAAATAAAAAACTGATATCTAAATGTATTATGCTATTTGCATCGTAACTCGGCTCTAAACATCAAAATAATAAGAAAATATAAAACAATATAGTAAACAAAGGTAAAAAAGATAAGCGAAATAGAAAACGATAGTCGTTATAACAAAGAAAAAGAAAAATTAAAAAATATATTCAAGAGTATCGGCGCGTTCGTTAATAAAAATTAAACTAAAAAAAACTTTCGCCACACTCGTTATAGCAAAGAAAATGAAAAGTTAAAAATATTTCTAACTAAAAGAAAAAAAATACAATAATTAAACTAAATAGGTTGCAAATAAAAAAGTTTACACCAAATACCGAAATTAACTAAAAGACAAAAAACATTATTCATATTCTTATAATTTATATAGATATAATATAAAAACACAACTTCATCTGCTACAGTAAGTTTAATTTTTTTGTTTTTTTTAAATTTACTTTCCCTCCAGTAAGTTTAATTTTTTTTGTTTTTTTTTTTTTTTAATTTACTTTCCCTCGATACAAAATAATATATCGTCCATCAAATAATTCTTCCTAGCTTTTTTTGAGTGTGTGAATTGTATTTGTGACAAAGTCTATTTGTTGCGAATTTGCGATAGAAAAATGTTGTCATTTAACCAGCCCAAGCCCAGGCCCGTGTCTCTTCACTGATGACTCATGTGCAAACTTCAAATCGTGTTCTCAAGGCTTGAAGCTATTAATCTGAATGGGTGTGAAATCTGGCTTATTACTTAATAATACCAGACAAGAAAATTGGAATATTTTTTAAACACGTTGAACTTTGTTTTGATATTTTATTATTGTAACTTTACTATGTTAAAAAAACTAGAATAGAACTGAAGCCCCGCGTTGCGGGGCGGATTTTTTTATCATGCCGGAAGGTCTTTTTTAATGTGATTTGAGCGTCTTGTATTGTTTTTGTAATTGCTTATCGAACAATATGTGAATAAAACAATACATATCAACTAAATTTTCTCGCACCAATGAAATCATAAAAAAATCTAACTGTATTATCTGAAATTGATTGTGTTTTCAAACTGAGGTTGAGACAGATCATTAATAACCTCTGGCTATAATCAAAGTTACATATTTCTTTAACCTGTAGTGTTTTACCTAATTAGCAGATTATTCCTGATTATAGAAAAAAACGTATTTCAAGAAAACGCACATGGCTTAGAATCATGGCTGCATTTGTTTGGTTGTTTCAAGCCGCGTTGTCTCGCCAAAAATACAATATCATTATTGCCAATTCACTAATCCGAACATATTATCTTTACGAAAAGATTGAATCTTTGCCATCAAGCTTTGTTTTCATTTTCCAAAACTCAAACCCATCTTCCATTGTTATTGTTAGTTCCACTCCAAGTGAAAAAGAAATCGATACAAAATATCATCTTTGGGTGCATTGATTTTGCAATAACAATCTGACATTATCATTCAGTTTTGCTATTCTAATAGTAAAAGTGCATAAGTCTAAAAATTTACAAAACTCTAAAAATCATTAATTGAATTTTGTAGATTTTGTTATTTTTAAAACTAAAAGCATTCAGGAAGTTAGGTCAAAGGGTCAATAACAATATGACATTCTCATTCATGATATTAGGCTGGTTGACAAAATTCATCGAGAAAACTCTAAATATCTACATCTCAAAATTTGACTAACTTGAAATCAATATCAATATTTCACTAATATATAAAAAAAAACATTCCTTATCTTGTAAAAAATCGATCCTGGCATACTTTCCCTATATTTTCCATCATAGCTGAATACCATACCTGCGTTACAAAATAATTACCTTAAAAGAAAAAAAAAAAAAAAAAAAAACAATTGCAGTAACATTTCCATTTTCATTTTTATTTAAACTGGGGGTCATAGTAAAAATTTTCACCTAAATAAATAAATAAATAATAGTTCATTATTTTTTAAAACTAAAAGCATTCAAGAAGTTAGGTCATTTTATTTTAGCCCTTTCACCCATCATCAATACAATACAACCCAAATTGACCCTTTGACACATCGTTAATAAAAATATATTTCGAATTGACCCATATTTAGTATAGACCCGTTGAATAAGTTCTTACAAATAAAGTCTAACATGTCTCCCTTTGGAACATCATTCAAAACTCTACAACTGTGACTCCACGTTCGGGCTCTTCCAAAACCAACCTCACATGCGTACGTGAACAATTAAACACATATTATTGATAAAACTTTGGTAAATAGAATGAAACTCGTTAAATCAAATCATCAGATGTGTAAAATAAAAAGGCGTCTAACATTGTAATTTACCACTAATATAATAGATTTATTTCTTCTATTTAATAGCATGCATTGCACTATTGAAGACAAAAGTCATCAAAGGATAAAAATATACGAAGACGTTTTAGTTGCATTGTGAAAGTGATTACCTAATTATTAATTTTCAAGTTTAACATGATGTTCATTCTACGGAAAAATATAGAACCTATGTATTGGTGTAACCACGTATTTGGGATTCTTCTAGTATCCCACACGTATAACATAGGTAATCTAACTAATAAGATAATGTACACAATTCGGACATGCGTAGTTACCGATACAAAGCTCTTTCAAAACCGAGGCGTGTATCACTCCTCTGCCTTTAACCACTTGACACATGTTTTAACTTTTGTTAACAGCGATGACCGGTTGACTCCAACCAAACACCTCCTAAGCATCCACCACCACTGCTCCAGTGGTTCAGGTTGGTTCCTGACGCCGGCAGACACCATGAAGAGACATAGTTCTTCATTGACAACCCTTATAAAACTCAAGCATCATACATCATGTTCAAGGGGCATACATCATACATCTCGATTAAAGAAGTTCACGCGCCGGTTAGGCCGCCGACCGGATTCCATCATTTCTATCGCCGATTCTCTCTCTCTCTCATGTGAATACTCTTCTCGGTTCTCTCGCTTTGTTTTGTGGCCCGAAAGAAACCACATGTAACATGGCAAAACGTAAAGGAAAAGCTTAGTGGTCAAACTCTAAAAGCTACACTGGCGCTAAGGCAATGATGTTTCATATATATAACAAAAGCTTATTCAAAAAAGAATTTAATAGTACATAACAATTTCGGTCCCTAGTCCCTACCTGGAAGTAGAAGGTATAATGAGACCTTCCTAATTCCTAAAGTATTATTGAACTGAAATTGAATGTTAAAACCCAAAATTTCATCATTGTAGAGCAGTTCAATTGCAGAAACCAAACTGAAGTAAAAAACTATTAAGAACCCTTTCTCGCGTCTAGAAACAGTAGCTATAGTTAAAACTGAAACCATATACATTCTTATTTCTGACTAATCGTTCTGTATATCCGCATAAGTATCCCTTTCATATATTAAAAGGTCAAAACAAAATCGAACGATTCATGAATAGAACACCAATTTTTATAACTATTTTTTTTCAAACACAAACGACATATATGGAATATCAAGATACGAACATAAGTTTTATTTGTGATTAAATTCATTTTTAAAGCAACTATCAGTCTCATCAAGATACTTACCGGGGTAACATCAGACCTTCCTTCAGCACCACCAGATTGATAAAGTGTCAAAAATCGAATGGGCATGGTGGGATGTGAAATGAGTAAGTGTATATTTGCCCAAATTTGCATCACATATTGGACAAACCAAGACAAACAACTTAATCCCAGATAAACAATTGATTGCAGATCCTAAATGCTTCATTCGAGACTATGAACGCATCTTTATAAAGATAATAATAATGGGAAATCAGTACCGCGTTTTTGAGTTCGAAATAGTATCCTTCCTGCGTATATATGGTAACAAAGCAAAGGGGTATCAATTTTAAAATAACAAAAAGGGCAGGGAGACCGAGCTCTAACATCATTATCTCCATCCATTCAAGAAGAGTAACATAAAGTGAGAGAAGAAAAAGTACCTGATGTTGTTATATTCGGTTACGGCGATTCTACGCCGTAGTGTTCAATTAGGGCCTATAGATGGTGTTGAGCAAGGACAGGGTTTTGCAAGAGGTGAGTGACGGTGATTGTGGTGACGATGGTGGTTAACCAATGTGGGGGACGAATTCGTTGCCTCTTGCGGTTTAGGGAAGTAATGCTTTCTTTGTCGCCAGACCTGGATTTGGGGCAGGGCGGTGGTTATCGGTGGTATTAAGGCTATTAGCGGGCGCTGACATGTGTGTAACCTACCGATGGTAGTGAGCGGCAGATGTAGGTCGGTTCCGGCACCGCCGCCGGAACCCTAGAACCCCCAGCCGTCAAGTTCCCATTCAGCGACGATCAACAACATTACCGTCAGCCGGAGACCATAGCCGGTTCCTCCATGACCGCCGCGCCTCTCTCTGCCTCCGTCGCGCGCTCTCTCTCTCCCTCCGTCATGCACTCTCTGTTTATCTCTTTCCACCGCCTGAGAATGGGAAGCGGTGGTTTTTTATGTGGTAAAAGACCCTTAAATACCCCTGAGGTTTACTGTTCATTACATTCGATTTTTAACATATAGAAGAATGGAATTTTCTTTTTGTTTTCTTAATATTTTAGTTAGGTTTATTTTTATTTAATGTTATTTTTACAGTTTTGTCTACGTATCATTTAAACTTTGTTAGAAACAAGGGCGTACCCACACTTGGGTTTGGGTGGGCGGGCGTCCCTTTTAGAAAAAAAATTTGTTTGTGAATTTTATAAGCAAAAATCTCAATCGCACCTCTTAAAAGTTTAGTTGAACCATAGTTACCTAAATCGCTAGGGTAGCCACGATCAACGTATTGGATCATGGTGTACCCAATCGGAAATCGTAAGCGTACCGGAACGCCATGGTCCGGCGAACCGAGTTGCATTGGTACAGTGTTCCTGATTGCGGAGGTACGGCGATCCAAATTGATCCTGTTCAGCGAACCAAATAGACAAGGTGGACGTTCCAAATCGATTGGGTACATTGATCCATAGCTGAATTCAGACGCCAATGTTGTTTTTAGCTAGAAACAAGTAAGAAGGGGAAGAAGAAACAGCACCGGCTGCATATGTTTTAGGTTTTTAGGGTTTAAATAAGTTAAGTTATCTATAATCATTTCACACGAAAAAGGGCAATTACAAAGCAATGGCAGGTAATCGGGCAACAAGTTGCGCCGCCACCCCCTTTTGAATAGAAAAACCAATTCTACTAAATACAAAGTTTGAAACCTTTAGCGACGTAGAATTACTATTAACGACTTTTTGAACCCGATTCAAGAGTCGCACAGCATCAGGGGCGAGACCACCAAAGGTATCAAACGCAAACGGGACAAACACATGTTGATTCTCTCGGCAGGCTTTCTCATGTTTTGCCACTTTGCTCGCCTCTGCCTTGAGCACCGTTTGCCCTACGACAAAACCCTTTTCCTTGAGCCCGACAAGGGGAGAGACTCCAGTTAGATCTACACAAGCGTGTTTCCCCCCTTCCCATCCAAACACAAGGATGTCCGCCGGGCGTAAAGTGGACCTCCCCTCTAAGGGGTCAGTCAGGAAATTTACTGGAGCCTCCTTTTTGGCAGAGATCCCGGCCCGCTTAAGAACATCACATAACACATCTCTCACCCAATCATGCCGATATTTAAACCCTGGTAGCTCTTTACAGTGGATCGCGTGCTCGCCGAAAGAATCCAAACACGCTTTGCGGCATACCGGACATGGCTCGTCAACTGGGAACAAAGGAATCATCAGTCGGTATCTAAGGATAGCACGGTATTCCACAGCCGACATGTGTTGCCCCAAGCCTTCAATTGGTACGACAGACAGAAAATCCTGAGCATGTGGGGCACGTAGACATTCAAACACAGCTCTTTGCCGAGGGGATAAAACAAACTTCTCTTCAAACCTCTTGATAATTTCGCCATATAAGGCATTCGCCAGAATTTTCTGGGATTTAGGAGGGGCGGTGTCTTTAATGTAGAAACCGCCAATATCAAGGTCGGGAAGAGAACTATGCAAAAGGTCCAACGCACTCCTGTAATCGGAGTCTAAAACATCCCCACCACATTCTCGGAGTATGTGGTCTTGTAAACCCCAAGATTGGGCCCTTGAAGCCACGAAAGCATATGAAGAGGCATCCTCGGCCGTACAAATCCCTAAGCCTCCGAACCGGGTCGGGAGAGAAGCCAACCTCCACTGGAGATCACCAAAAAAGGCACCCCCACAAACAACAATATCCTCTAATGCTCCCCGGAGACCTTCATAAAAAACAGAGACAGCTCCCCCGACCAAAGAATGTTAAGTTATTGCAACATTTAACCATTCTATTTTTACTAGTTTACATTTAAACCCTAAAACTTATAGTTTTTTACATAAAAAGTGTGAAAGTAGATTGTGTATTTGAACATTTAACCCTATCTATACTTACTAGTTTACATTTGATCCTTAAACTAATAAATTTATATATAAAAAGTATAAATTTAGATTATATATATATATAACATTTAACCAAATTAGATCAATTTCTACTCCTATTCAATTTTAATTTTTATCTTCAACCTTCAATGTTTATGTTTGATAATTTGAATTTTGGAATTTGATCATTTATGTTTTAATTTGTGTACAGTGAACCGGACTCCATGGCCTAAAACACCACCTCTAGCGAATCGCGTACCCATACCGGAGCGAACCGCGAATTAGGTAACTATGGGTTGAACCCCTCGTTCGCACCTTCTGAAAATTGTTATTGGATCCGTCACTAGCTAGGAATCAGGCAGCCTCCGCCACGAAACGCAGATATAACCCACTAGTTATTATTAAAACACAAGTGATTTGCTACTGTAGCGTCTGTCACTTGCATGCTATAGACTATAGTAGTTTTTTTTGGGTCTTGTATAATATTTTTTGAAGATTTGATGGTCTTCTTGATGGTATAGAGAGAGTGTTATATACCGAAGCCCAAGTCACCCTCCGAGTCCGTTACCGAGTCCAAAAGATGCATTTCAAGTGAAGCCCATGCATATGTGCATGAGAAAAGCACGTGTAGTCCAGCCACTTTATTTTGAATGTTCAAGTTAGTCATGTGTTCAAATAAATGGAATGCCCATGTTTTCCATGTAACGTATTTTTCCATATTGTTAGGGGTAGTTGTTAACTAATTTGTGAGTAGTGGGTACATCTTGGCTATAGGGTGTGGGGGTTATGATTAGGTCATGATTTGCCACATAGGCCTATTATTCATGCATGCCCTATACCCCCCCCCCCCCCCCCCTAATTAAATCACTGTGGTTCGCGTGGATTAAACCACGGCAATGACGTCCCCCTTTTTTCCATTATTCACACAAACCCTAACCACACCATCAAAAAGAACGGCAACAAATTCTTTTCCTCTGTGGTAATCAAGTTCACAGTCGCAAATTACATCAAGAAGAACAATAACAGGTACTTGTTTTCTTATGATATGTATTACGATTATAGTTCTTCTTGATGTAATTGTTTTTTGTTTGGATTGATTGATTTCTAGTTGAATTATATGATAGATCGGTTAATATGATCTGTAGAATGTTCATACACACATATAATCTCAACCAGTTAGGGTTTATTTGTTCGTTTTCTGTCACGATTTGACTTGAATGATATGAACACGAGGACGTTACATGTTAATTTGTACCAGCAGCTTGAATTAGGTTATATGTAGTTGCAGATCACTAGATAAGTTCTAGCACTGGAATTTTGGAGTTAAAACCTAATGTTATTTGGTTAATTGGCTCAAACGCATTATTTCAGTTTATTAGGTTATACTTTAAAAGATATTAGGTCAGATAGAGAATAAGTGATATGTTTCTGTTTTCACAAATTTATTTAAGCTAGGTGTGAATAGAAACCTTTTTCTCATCGTGTTGGATATGACGGTCAGGTAATGAAATGGATATCATGCTTCTGTTGGATCACCTGAAAAAATGTTGATTTGCAGTCTTAGTGAGATATGGATTATGATACCTTATTCTGAACCAGCTTCTTGAAAATGATATATGAACTGCAATCTTTTTATTTTAATCACTGCAAATTACATGCTTGTTTACTATGCTTGTTTACTGTGCATACAAAGTGACGATTTGCAATCTTTTTAGTTTGGTTTGAATTTTAATATATATGCCTCATGGTTGCCATATTCTACTTAAATTGACATGCCACTTGTGCCTACACATGAGGATGCTTTTATATTATTATTATTATTGTTGTTTATCATGTTTAGCACGTTAATATATGTCAAACTGGTAGGAATCTTTTGTTACAACAACTTTGTGATGTTACTGTGAATCTTTTGAATGTGTATAAGGTAATTTGGTTTTACCTAAAAGTATAAGTGCACATCATTTTTTAAACACAGTGATTTTCTTATTTTATCTTGTTGGTGCTTCTTTGTGTGTTTATGTAAGTGCATTATTCAATGAAAGTAAGACCAAAGTAATATTGTCATGCATATATCATGTAGTTGCCTCAGTTGGTAAAGTGGGTCGGTTGACTAACTGGTCACATGGGTAAAGTTTTATATAGGTCCAAATGGATTGGAATTGTTATTTTAATAATATAATCTGTTGTCTGTTAATACTACCATGTAGTTGCCCATTAATTTAAAAGGTTATATTTGAAGTTCTTTAATTATATTAGACTTTGATCATATTGATTGAGGTTCGTTTGTTTATGATTTATGCAATTCTGTTTATGTGTGTGTCATAAAGCTATAGTTAATACTACCATGGATCCAAGCAACCCGAACAACACCAACAACCCGCCACACACCCCGTGGACGCCACCCGTTGATCCGATGTGGGCGACTCCACAATTTTCTTTTACAAGCTACAATGCATGGCGAGGTCAATTTACTCGTGGTGATCATGGTCATCCCACATTAATTCTAGAAGCCGTGACATCAAATGATCTTTGGGTTTGGCATGCTTTCTTTGGTGTTCCTGGTTCGAATAACGACATTAACGTTCTTGGTCAGTCAGATGTTTTCAATGATATCATTAATGGTACGGGGCCTGATTCTAGGTTTTCGGTTTCAGGAGTAGAATACAAGCACGAGTATTATCTAGCTGATGGAATATACCCAACATACACAGCGATTGTTAAAACTATACCGTATCCAGAAGATGAAAAAAGAAAGAAATTTGCAAAATGTCAAGAATCTGCTAGGAAAGATGTTGAGCGTCTATTTGGGGTTCTACAACAAAAATGGCACATAGTTGCAAACCCAGCACGAGCACTTGAACTCAAAACATTGAGATATTGTATGTATGCTTGTATCTTGCTGCATAACATGATTATCGAAGACGAAGGTAACGCCATATGTGAATATGATCCTAACGACATTCATGAGAATGTTGTACCAGTTGATGAAGGGCAACAAGAATCTAACATGTGAACATATTTGGCAATTTGGTCGGGTTAACAACAACGAGTAGTTTTTTTCTTAATTTATAATATGTAGTTTAAATTTGGATGTTATTTTTTTTTATTAATTTGAATGTTATGTAGTTTAAATCAGAACTGTGTGTTGGTGACAAATCTTATAGAAGAGATCAATGTTTTAAAATCCGGTTTTTATATCGTATCGGATTTGTCTTAAAAATGGTTTAACCGAGTGTATCGGGCGGTTCAACCGGGTGTACCGGGTGGTTTAACCAGTTCTACCGAGTGGATGAGAAGCAGGTCAAAGGGTGAGGCAATAACCTGGGAAAATTGGCTTTAGTTTGAGTTAACAAGTTCGGGGATTTAAGATGTATTTTTTTTTCTCTTCTGTTGTATCGTGATGTGCTGGTTAACATGTCTGTTAGCCTATGCCCACCATAGATTCTTGCACTATTAATCTTTTACCGGTAAAAAAATTAAGAGTAAGGGCTTCTCTTGTATGTGTAAAACACACGTAATATACTCTAGTAGACTAGGCAAATATGGAACCAACATGTGGATGAAAATGGATTGCACCACTAAGACTGAGGGGAGTGGGGCGACTCCCACCCCAAGTCGCCTCCAACACCGCCCCCCATGGCGTCCCCAAGGGCGTCCCCCTCCTGCCCATCCTCTGCTCGTCGCCCGGCTCTCCTCACACAACCCAATTTGGCACAAAATTTCAGGAGACTCCCCCCTCCAAGTCGCCCAAGGCCGCCCCACACACCATTCCCCCTTTTTTGCTCAAAATCCTCTAGGCTGACGTGGCGCCACGTGTCGCAAGACGCCCCATCCTAAGGCCGCCCCACTCCCTTCAGTCTAAGAGTTGTACCAAGTGGAGTGAAAGATATACTAACAATCGTCTGTTTGTATATAGGGCAATAGATATTTTCTAGTCTAAGAAATTACTCTTGAATTATCCATTTGTTTAATTGTCTTGCAAATCATATTTTTCTTATTAATTTGAATGTGATGTAGTTTATTACTAAAATTTATTTGATTTTATGTGTTGTTTATTTAAAACAAATAAAATATATTTCACAAAAAAAGGTGGATAGTGGTTTGGGTCATGACCACACCCTTAGGATAGTGATTTTGGATGGTGGATGAGAGAGCGATGACATGGCGCTGACATGGAGGGTCATGACCACACCCTATAGCCTAGGGTTAGTGGCATGAATGTTAACTATATATATAGTCATGTACGTTTCCATTTGGGAATTATGAATGAAAGTTATCAAAGTCTAATTATCTCTCTATTTTCTAGTCTGGCTTCTATCTATTTTCTTTTCTTTGGTGAATTAATCAAGAACCATATCAGAGAGATGGTGATACATGCTAGAACACGTATATTATGGAGATTCTATTTTTACATAAATCACCATAATTTTCTTTAATACTGTACTTAGATTAAAAATGGATATTGTTTGTTTTCTTCTGGCGATACATGCTAGAACACATATATTACAGTATTTAATTTGTTAATATTTATCTCCTTTACTCTTTTGTTAAGGTTAATGAAAATATATACAAGTCATCTAAACATTTGCAGTTTAATGTGACACTACAATACTGGCCTATGTAAATTTTTTTTAGTGGTTTTCAATCGATTTAAAACGCATGTAAGTTTCTTTTGCATACATCTCTTTTGATTGCTATAACGAGTATTAACGAAAAGGTCGCCGAAACGCACAGAAGTTTTTACTAGTTACAACAATAATATATTTATTTCTTTTTGTCTATAGTTAAAACTTAAAAACCATATTTTAGTTCTTAAATTGAGTTTTTATTTTAATAATATTTATATTCCAGAAACATATATTATTCCCTCAAATAACCCAAAACCCTCTAAAACAAAATCAATGACTATGCTTCAATTATGGTAATTTCATAAGTTACAAACCTACATTTACCCATTCGAATAAAACCCAGAACCGGTCAGTTCCACGTCTCCACTCCATGTGGCCCCACTTCCACCCATTCGTTCCTACACCAACAAACCCCATTTACACACAAACACCCAATAACACACCAATAAATTCCCCTTTTTCTTTTTTTTCCTCGCAACACACACGCGTATTTTTTAACGCCTAACGAATCCTTCAAATAACCTACTGACTAATTAGCACATCGTAATACACTCGCCTCCGAATAAGGGAAAACCCTCACCTAGGGCCGAAACCCGTGAACACTCGCCCGAAAACACGACAGTGCGGTGAGGTAAAACTTGCTTAGTTCAAGAATCGAACTAGCGATCTCCACCTATTCGCCTAGTCTCTAATCATCACCAGGTGTCGTAGAATGTAAGAATCAAACCTGAGTGAACGCCAAATCACTCCCTTACTACTCTACCACCACCATCACATTCACGCGCACACACATAATAACTAACAATAAATACATATAAAAAGCCCACCCTCTATCCTCATTATTATTAATATTATTATTTCCCCTACTTTCTCTCTGCCACCACCATCACCCTTCTCATTCCCTCTATCCATCACCATGAACAACAACAATAATAATAATGATGACGACAACTGGGTCAAATCCGCCATTGATGACGTCAACCTCGTCGTTCACCTCCTCCTTAAACTCCGCCACCCATCTCCGCCGCCACCCAAAACCTGGACCATCCGTCAACGCCGTTCCCGACCACCACAACCACCTACAACCACCACCACCAACAAACCCTCCACCACTAGAGCAAGCCCCACCACCCCACTGTCATGGAGCGGTGCCACCTCCGTCAGCGGCGGCGGCGTTGAAGAGTCCAGCCGGCTAATTCACGAAGGCTCCGAAACAAGATCTAAGGTTTGTTACTTTGTTTGCTGTTTGTTTAACTATGTTACTATACGACGTCGTTTTCTCGTGTTATTGTTTTGTTTTACACTTTTTTTGTTCGTTTAGTTCGACGACTTGTCTGTTACACGGTGGCGCGTGGTGGGTTGGTTAATTTACGGGTTTTGTCCCTGATTTGACCGTTATACCCCTTGTGGGTTGGTTAATTTACGGGTGGCTTTTGTTCATGATATTTTGTCAGATCATCACACATCTTCACTTTCCACTTTACCGGTTTTTCAGTTTTGTAAAATTACCATTTTACCCTCGTCCCATGCAAAAAACATAAACGGGTCTTATACGATCGTTAAAGATCAGATCTTGTTAACGTGACAATCCGACGTCCTTTGATGAATTAACTCCACCATTGACGAAATTACCCTTGCTAGATACTTTTATGAATTGCTCTTTTTTGATTTTTTTGATTTTATTATTTTTAATATATTTTTTAATATTATTGGAAAGAGATGAGATGACTTCCTTTGGACGCCTAGAGTCAGAAACCGAACGAATTTCCACGTTTTTTACTCTTACCAAATTACGATAATACCCTTGTGACCAAAGGGTATTTTGGTAAATTCAGTTGAAGATACTTGGTAGTTTATAAACTCATGACTCGTGCACTCCACCTGTCAAAGTCAACACCCATCTAGATTTGGTTGAAAAAGACGAATGTAATGCCACTTTACCAAACTTGTAAATATGGAATATAGTTAGGGGTGTTTGTGTCTTTTTGCTAGTGGATATATGGATGACGTGTTTTAAGGGTCGTTTTTGGTGCGAGTAGTTGTGAACTTTATTGGGTGTGTGTTATGGGTAACAATCCGGTGTGTCGCGGGGTATTGGGACTGGTGTGCAACTGTATTTGTTTGTCTATTTTTATTGGTCATATGGGTCACTTTTGGCCTTTCAAAAAAAAAATATGGGTCACTTTAAATATTAATTCCATGTGATTGGAGTCAATATTTAATTCAATGTTTAATTCCAGAAAATAAAAATCATCGTTGACAAAGTCAATATGAAGGGTTTTTTTTTTTTTTTTTCATTTTAACGGTTTGTAATTTGTCTGTTTTTTACTCATTTAGACGAGTACGTTACACTAGCACTAAATATTTATTAGAAATTGAATATTGGTCAAATTTATGGTTCGTGAATGTCAAGGTTTCTTGATTTATTTATTTCTATTTAAAACAACAAATTACAATTCTTATTTGGAAAATCCTTGATTAGATTCACACCCTTTTAAATAAACAACAATTACATTAAATTTTATCAAAATTAAATAAGATGTGTTCTTTTATTTTATTTTTTTTTGGGGGGGGGTTATAGAAAAATATAACTTATGAATTTTATTTTGACATGGTCATAAAAACACCGTACATTAGAATTGTTGTGGGTTTAAAAGACTTGGATAATGTCAAAAGTCAAATTGACCGAAATTGTTGGTTCATTTTTGTAGCTTCCATTTGTTCTCAAAAGATTCTTGTTAATAGATTTAGGGGTAAGACAAATTTGAGGCTATCTACTCTTTGTTTTCTATAAGATCTAACGATAGAACGTCATTTAGGTAGGAAAGTGCGAGAACCTCATAATACATTAATAACTATGATTCTTCTGTCATATTTAACGTATTTTTAATTTTTCACATTTCCCTAGCTTATTTTGTTGTGTGGTGTGTACACCCTTTTATATTTATATTTTTTTGGGTAAATTGTGAATTATATATTTTTTTAATTTTAATGTAAAATAGATTCTTTTGTTGGAACACGAGGAGGGGTTTGACTTGGTGATTAAGCTAGCATTGGTTTCTTCGTGTACAAGACATACACATATGGCTACCTAATAAGACAAACATATGCATATTGTTACCCTATCATTTCTGTACATTTCTGTACGGGGAAATCAAAGATTTTATATAGATTATATTATGTCAATTTTATTTATATTGTACTAGATTTAATAATACATATATGATTGTGGGTCCTACTTATTTTTAATGTGTGGAGAACATGAACATGATCACATTCTAGTTCTAAATTTGCAAGATGTTATTAAGAATCATACCTTTTGTTTTTGTTTTTTGTTTTTTTTCAGGTTATTCGGCCGAATGAAACAACCCCCACGAAGAGACCACGAAAAAAGAAGGTAACACTTTCTTTCTAGTTTCTTTGCACTTCAAGATTCGCGTGTATCATCGTTGGTGGTCTTATTTATGGTGTTTGTGCGGTCCTTTTGTAGACATTGGTTGAACTTAAAGAGGACGAGATGACATTACTAAAGGAAAGAAAGCAATTAAAACGAGTATGTAAAATTTATGTCACGCCTGTTGATATTGATTTGACTTATTATTTGATACCGATCAAGTATTATTTTAGATTAAATATTGTTTCTATTGTGATGCAGCAACTAGCTACCCTACAAGCCACATTTCAGAAACATAGAGTGGAGAATGAAAGCTTGAAGAAGATGAAGGTAAAAGTAAAACAAACATCCTCTAAAAATGGATAGAGTTGAATAGTTGATCATTAAAGACATCAAAGATTTTACATAATAAGTGTTGAGATTCTCAATCATACATAGTTTCTCTATGGTTAAGCAACTTGGCTATGATTAATGGCCTCACGCTCATTACTAAAAATGTTAATTAAATCATTTAATTAACATTTTTAGCATTGTTTTGACCCGTTGCCTTACCTGTTCATCTTGCCATCGATGAACAGGTTAGGCAACGGGTCAAAACAATCTTGGTTTTAAACGTAGTTGTCAATAGCGAATAGTGTGGCGTATAGGTGCATGCTCACTGGATATGGTCTGTAGCGATAGATAGCGGCCTTTATTTTTTATTTTTTAATATAAATAGCAATTAAATATAGCTATAAAATAGCAGGAATTTAGGTTTTTGTTAAATATACATGTACAATAGCGTATATACCAGGGTATTTTCTATTTTGATATAATATACATATAAAATTTTTAATTTTTTTCTAGTGTATCTTTATTTATAAAATAGCGTATGCTATTTATCGCTATTTGCTATGTAATATATAGGTACTTTAGCGCTATTTGTCGTTATTCATCATTAACAACTATGGTTTTAAACAAGGTCGTATTTTAGTACATGCTAAAATGGGCGAGGTTGGTTGACTGACAAGCACTGTCTATCCGTTTTTTAACAAAAAGTTAATGCGTTAATTATGATTATAAATGCATATTATTCAAAAAAGTTTAAAAGGTTGTATGCATTAATATATAAACTTTAGGTAACTTTCAATTTGTTTGATCTATTTGTCCCGTTACCCTTTTAGCTAAAAAAAATTGTTGACTCGTTTGAGATAAATCAAACCCAAATCAGCTCGTTTACTAGTAAATGGACCGAAACTACCACACTAACGATTTGTGTTTTGGTTTCAGAATGATCTGAAATCACAACAAGTGTTGGCGGTTTCTGATTGCATGGAAGAACAGAAGAATGACAGTTTTGTGCTCCCTGATCTTAATATTCCAGCAGCAGGTGAAGAGTGCTGCTAAAAGTAGGCATAGAATAACATGAGAGAGCATATTATCAGCAATAGAAAATAAATTCTAACGTTGATGGGTAGATCAAAAGTGTAAGTAGAGAAAACACATTTGTTGTTCGTATGGTTTCTTCGATATTCGATCAAAGATATTAGAGGACGTAGAAATCGTTTTACCTCTTGTAGAAGTTGATTATATATTCTTTTATCACGTTTTTTTACAAATTGTCGGATCAGAGATATGTTTACAAGTTGCTGCCGAATATTAAAGATGAAGATAACATCTAGTTTACATTTTTGTTTGCTCTGTTGGTGGCATTTCGTTGCACAAGTGATAATCGCGCTACTTAAATCATCCTATGATTAAGAAAATACCTTGAAAATTTTGAAATCAATGTTATACCTAACGTTGATGAATGTCTTATTTATGTTTTGATTGTTACATTTGATGTCTTAAATAATACAACTGTGTTATAATGATTATAGGGTCAGTATAAACAACAAAAGCACCAGTGGTCTAGTGGTAGAATAGTACCCTGCCACGGTACAGACCCGGGTTCGATTCCCGGCTGGTGCATATATTTTAAAAATCGTCATTTTTTGAGATGTCGTCATCTATAGTGTTATAAATGTTGTTGGTGATGATTAGTAGGGGTTGGGTGTTTATTTTATAAGGTATAAGAGTTATTTTATCAAAATTAACAACTTTTTAAAGTTAGTTAGTAAACACATATAACCGTATTATTTAGTTGTGTCATGTCAAATCTACTTAAAATTGTATCGTGTTTCATGTCGATCCATTTAACGTGTCGTGTTTGGATTGATCCATTTTTAAACCGTCGGGTATGTGTTGACCCATTTTAAACCATCGTGTGTGGGTTGACCTTTTAGTAAACATGTCATACGAGTCAACTCAAAACCTGTTTTTCTTTTCATCTTATGTCATGAATTAAAATTTAAAATTTAACTTCGATAAATAATTGTAAGGCGTTTTCACTCTCTGACAAAGAAATCAACCGGACTGTCAGGACACATGAAATGGTAGTGTTAGTTTTATCAGCTGATGCTTAACATAGTTTTTCAAATGACGAATAAAACCATAAAAAAAATTAAACGGCTGATTTATTTCCAATTTGAACGGCAAATTTTAACCGTATTTAAGTATTTAACACATAATATATTATGTTTTAGACTGTTAACCGATATGGAAAATAATGATTTTACATGTATTTTATTGGCACTTTATCTTATATCGATCATCTAAAAAGGCAATATTGTTGTACCAATTGAGTTATTTATTTCTTTTTATCCCCTTAAAAAATAGCTAAATTTTTATATTCGTTATAATAAATATTGTTATTGTTATTATATTCAGAGAGAAGCTTTGTTGCGGGGTGCCCTGACCCCTATCGAGTTTCGCTTGTAGTGTTAGTTTTATCGAAATTTTCGAATTTTATTTTGTAGCGTAAAATATTGGATTTTTAAGAGTTCGGCCCCCACCGAGTTTTCATTTAAATTCCACCACTGATTACATTAACTAACAAATTGGTATCTGCCAATGTAGCTCATTTGATAGAGACGCATGTCTCTTAGATTATTCGTAATGGGTAATGCCCCTAAGGGGCATTTTACGCCACATGAGCATCGTAACGTCTCATTAAAAAATGTGTAATAGTTAAAGCTCTTTAATTTAATTATTAAAAATTAAAATATTATACACATCGATGACACACATATTTTAATGTGTTTTATTTTTATAAATGATATTTAAACGCTCACACACAACAATAAGTGTCATAAAATATTCAGATTTTACAAACGATGACATTTTTTATGACATACGTGTTTGCGTGTCACATAATTAGTGTGGGTCATTGTTCTTATGTTATTACATGTCCTTTTTCTAGTAATGTTGTAACGTAGTCTTGAATTTTCTTGTTCTATTGAAAGCTGTTGTATTCGTGATATCCATGCTGTTACGGGATCTGACTTGCCTAGTTCGAACTGTTTGACATCTTGAATTGATTCGTTTTGATATGTGAATGTAAACCGGACCACAACGCGACGTACAGGTACTGCTTCTAGTACATAATAGTTTTCTAACCACCTCTCCCGCTAGATATTATTATCTCCATTCCATGTGTGTCTAAGTAATTTAGCGGTTTTCATAATCCTACTTAAAAGTTAAAACTGATGTTGTATTAAACATTCTATCACATGTATCACTTTCAATGATAACAACTCTCACTCTCCCTATTATTTTCTGCGGCATCCAGGTAAAGGATGACTATGGGTGGCGTCTGTTCGTCTTGGATGGGAGGCGAGGTTTCACCGATTATTCCACTGTCGTGCCTTCGGGCGTGTGCGTGTGTAGGTCGGGTTTCCGCGCATTTAGGAGAGCCAAGGGGCTGGCGGCGGTCGAGTAGGCGACTTTGACCACAACGCCCGGTGTCACGGTGGTTGGCACGTCATTCGTTGCCGTTTAAAAAAACTAACACATGTAACTTAAAATATCTTTAACGCCTATAATTAACTAATTAATAATAACAGCATTCCATTTACTCCTAAATTAACCAAGTCCTTTGTATTTTACGTTATAAAAGCTACTTCCAAATAATATTAACTAGTATTAAGCACCCCCGCGTTGCGGCGGGGGCGAGCACTAATGCCACACTACTGTCAACGACCACCGACACTGAAGTTGCGGTGTTAATGCGAAGAAATTAAACCGAAACGTAAAACATAGAATAAAAATATCCAAGTTGATCTAGGACCCGCGCGTTACGATATACCCGCGTCTATTTTTTTCTCGTTTGACAGGTTCATCGTAATCTATATATAATATATAGCATTACCATTATACAAACCATAATGCATACATTACAACAACCATTGCATCAATATGTTGCAAATTATATTTATACAAGATTTTAGCTAAATTAATTAGATTATTATAAATAATAATAATTTACAAATAAAACAACACAACTTTGAATGGATCAAATCGATTGAATATGGTAAGATAATGAAACCATTATTTGATTAGGGTACAACCACTTAAGCACAATTTACAACAATACATGCATACAAAACATATTGAATTTGGTAAGGTAATGAAACCATTATTATTTGATTAAGGTACAACCACTTAAGCACAACTTACAACCTATATTTGATTAAGGTACAAGTATTTAAGCATAACTTATAATCAAACATGCACACAAATGTTTCAAATTAATAGTATATAAATATTTGTGTGTTCCAAAAAATTATTAATTTGTCTGTTTTAATTTAACAGATCTCTTGTAACTCATGAATGAGACACGTTATCCAATAAAACCCTAAAATGCCTAATAATAAACCAAAATCACCAACACGATTAGTTACAAATGCTTTTTGACAAGCCTTTGCTGCAACAGGTCGTGTGAACCAAAATCCTATTAATAGATACGAACACATTCCAACCAATTCCCAAAAAATATAAATTTGTATCAAATTTGAACTAGTAACTAATCCCAACATGGAAGTACTGAAAAAACTCATATAAGCAAAAAATCTCAAATATCCGTGATCATGAGACATATAATTATCACTATAAATCAGAACCATAATTCCAACAGTAGTGATTAATATTGACATAATAGAAGTAAGTGGATCGATCAAGTATCCGAATTCTAAAGAAAAATCATTATTTATAATCCAAGACCATACATATTGATAGACAGAACTGCTATTTATTTGCTGAATAGACAGATTCAGAGAAAAAATCATGACTATACTTAACAATAAAACGCTCTGAAAAGCCCACATACGACGAAGACTTTTTGTTGCCGTCGGAAAAAGAAGAAGTCCCAACCCTATTAACATAGGAACTGGAAGTGGAAGAAAAGGTATTATCCACGCATATTGATATGTCTGTTCCATAAAAAAAGTTTTTTATTCTTAATTAATTGTTTTCGATTCACCGGATCTTATCTCTTTCGAAAAAAGTCAATAAAAAATCAAGATATGCACTAACTTATTGAATAATTTTATATTAGTATTTATTCTGAGTCTTTTCAAAATCGTTCAAATATTCAAAACAAGAAGTTACAGTTGGTCAAATGATATTACTAAGTGACATATAAAAACGAATACTTATAATAGGAAAATGAAAATATAGCAAGGATAAAAATTTAGGCTAAAAAGAATACTTTATCCTGATATGAATTATAGGATTAACTAAGGGCATTGGTCTAATGAAAAAACCTCTTGATTTTCGTTAGTTTATTTAAACTCATTAACTAATTCATTATGGGATTGATTGTTTTCTATTTCAATCAAAACAATTTATTAGTAAAGTTTAGAAGATTATAGATCTAAAATGAACCTTTTTTATCAAGTTTGACTAAAAAAAGACTCCATTTATTAGGCAAAAGTTTACAATCCTTTGAGGTATTTTATTACATGTAAATAAAGTATAGAATAAGGAAAATAAAGGGTTTTTAGGTTATTTATTTCTTTTATTAAGTTTGATTTAGCAGATTCTAAAGATAGAACTTTGAGAGATAAACAACGAGAACTAAAAGTTCCAAAACAAAAATTTTTTTATTTCGAGTAATTTTTGATCCAATTTTAACGGATATTTGACATATCTATATTTCTTTTTTATGAAGAAAATCTTATTTAGATATATGAAGAGAATCTTATTTAGATAAAAAATATAGAATGAATAAGAAATAAGAATTCGTTTTGAACAATAGATGTCTTTCACATCCAACTATAACAATGAGTAACTTTTAAATGGCAGTTCCAAAAAAACGTACTTCGATATCAAAAAAGCGTATTCGTAAAAATATTTGGAAAAGGAAAGGATATGGGGCGGCGTTAAAAGCTTTGTCATTAGGGAAATCTCTTTCTACCGGGAGTTCAAAAAGTTTTTTTGTTGTTGGGCCGGTTAATCACTCGTTTGCCAACCACTACTTTAAAATGTAGAACTTTTTTTTAGGAAGTGGAAATATTATTTATGCTTTATATAAATTTACTAGCCTAAGATCCCGCGATTTTCGCGGGTGGCTTAACACAAATATATAATATCTACTGGCATTGAATCCTCAGGTAGATCATCATTTTTGTTCTAGGTCTTTCCAAACTTAGGCTTCACGTCTAAGTCTAAGAACCCGCGAGCTTCGCGGGTTGGTAAAAGAAAATTTCTTCATTAATACCGCTGACATTAAATATTTTGATTTTATACACAGTAAAAGACAACCGAACATATTAGATTACGACGACAAATTGAAATATATGAATATGCAACAATAACAATTCGTTGAAAATCTCTTTATAAACCACATTAGTTGTTTTATCTGTAGGTTTCTCGTCGTTGTCAAGTATTAGTAGTTTGACCCTATCTCGTGTTTTCACCCTTGATAAAGCAACATATAATTGACCATGAGAGAAGACAGGTTGTTTCAAGTACAAACCAACTTTTAAAAGTGATTGGCCTTAACTTTTGTTGAATGTCATTGCAAAACATACGGCCAGTGGAACTTGCCTCCTTTAAAACTTAAAATAATTTGTAAAAGCACATAAAGCATGTGTAATAATTTCATGATATAATAGAATTTCACAGTCACATTAGCAAAGTATAGTTAAATATAACAATAGTATTATAATATTGAACTTAGATATTTTTATATAGCAATTGAATAAAAATTGCTAAAAGTAACAAAAAAATTATCCAATTAGGAAAACAATAAGATTTTTTCTAAAATAAATACCTTGAGTTCGTTGTACACTGAATCAAAATAATAATATCATCCAAATCCTTCCCATATGATAAAGAGAGCTACCTCCCAAAATAATAGTAGCGGCTTCCGGAGTGGGATCACTCCGACGGTTGGAAGGACCGTGCACTATCCCCCAATCCTACTATGTCAAAAGACTTGACAACATAGCCTGCAAAATGACTTCTTTCTTTTCCACTAAAAGATTATCTTTTGATATAAAAAAAGAAAAAAATGACTACAACATCTACACGGTTGGTTCTTCAACTAAAACCCCTACATTGACAATGGCATGTTCATTTGGAAAGCGTTGGTGGTGGCTCATTTGCAGGGAAAACTGAACTTTCAACACATCCTTAGCCTCCTTTAAGGGCCAAGTGAAAAGCATATTCGAACCCAAAAGGCTCTTTTATTAAAAAACACTATTCAAAACTTTTTGTTTTAATAGAAAGAAAATCAGCTACAAAGACATAGCCAAGCACCCCTTAATAGTTAATGAAAACATGTGGTTTAAGCAATTATTGTAATTAATAAAGATAAACTATAATTAATGAAGATAAACAGACTTACGACTCCTTGAAGTTATTTTCGGGGTGACTATGCCCCTGGGATTGAATAACCATGATTCATGATATCATATATTAGTAGGAGCAAAACTGAAGGATAGTAGAAAATTTTATACATGTTGGGTCGAACTGGGTGTTCAGGTGCGAAGGCACACATTATTGCAATTATGAATGTTTGTTAACCGGGCCAAACCTAACGCCCTTCCAAATGCCTGCAAATTTGAGCAAACATAATTACCATATGAATTCAACAAATGATTCATAGCCATAACATAAAGTATGTGCTACAAATTCTTCACGAATTTACATATAAACTAATCATGTGTTTCGTTAATAACGCAAAACCTCACATGATAACACCACTGTTTAATATGTGGAACAAATTAATAAAATATTTGTTTGGCATACCTAAAAGAAGGCATTCAATCGCCTCCCACAATGCAAGAAACCCAAATGTCATGGATTCATGGAGCCAGATTCACTCATCTGAATTTCATTATTTAAAATCATACAATTGCATCCAAGGTTTAGTGAAAAAAGTTAACGGGATGATGCTGGTGATAGTAAAACAATTACATAAAGTTGCACAACAAAACACTGTAATTGCATAAGTTCAATTCAACTATATATAACATAACAAAACAAAGGAACATGTTTATGAAACAATCGGAACACTAATAAAAGTTATGGCTTTGATCATATTGTTCCGCTCATAAGACATATCCTTCTTCCCTTGCAGTAGCAAGCAACAATGTGAATCAAGTTTTTTTACAGAGACAACTATGAAATAAAAATCTGTTGGGATCGGACTCTCACACACGAACTCGGACCACACATACACTCTGCTCTCACACACTCTGCCACAATCAAGAACACAAGGATTTACGTGGTTCGGTCTAAACTGACCTACGTCCACGGGTAACTAGGAGTTTATAATACTTGAAGAGGTACAAGGAATTACAATACGTATGAATCTCTTATATAGAGATTGAAGAAAGAGAAAATTGTCCCAAAACAAGATCTGAGAATAATGGCCCCCTGCCCCTTATCCTCTTATCCTGTCAGAGATTCTGATGTCCACTTGATCAAGTGGCTTCATACTCAACAATCTCCCACTTGAAGCCACGGGATAATCTTCACCTGTGCTTCAACTGTGCATCTGCATTTCTGTAAAAACCTTTTGATCTTAGCTCCTTCCTAGTTACCCCGGCCTTTTCTTCAATTAACTTGAAGGCCCGTTGAAGCTCCCACTAAGCCTCAACTCATCAGTCATGGCTAAATCTGCCCCTGGCCCGTTCTCTGTCTCTACCGGCTCCCACTGACATGAACTGCCAGATTCTGAGAAAACCTGAGAACTAACACTCTCCATCATAAGCAGGTAATTCACTGGAGAGACTTTCACCGCTGGAATACAGGTTCTCTTAACCCACTGTCGTCTGGGAGTTCTGACTGAAGCACTACCTGTGCTCCCACTGCCACGAATACCCTTGACTGGTTTCTCTGAACCTTTCCTAGCACGTTCAACCTGAATCTGACCTGTGGCTCTGGGTTTGTCTCCTGCAAAACAAACCTTCTTCTGCCCACGAGATTCTGTGAACCGGATCTTGGTCTTCTTCTGAAATGGGACGGTTACTCCCTCAGACGGTAAACTGACCATATACAGCGAACCCCGTTTCTTTCCTCGAGTTACGACTAGATTTCCCTTTAGAACCTTCCACTGCCCGTTCTTGAACTTAACCTCGTGCCCCTGTTCATCCAACTGCCCAACAGAAATCAACTGTTTCTTCAGACTTGGAATTACTCGGACATCCTTTAAAGTCCATGAACCGACTGGAGTCTTCAGATCTAAGTCACCCATGCTCGTCACATCAAGAACCTCATCATTCGCAAGTCGTACCTTACCAAAATCACCTTCTTTCAGATTTCGCAGTGCTTCACTGCTGTGGGTAGCGTGAAATGAAGCACCCGAATCCATAACCCAGGAATCCACACTGCTCTCCACACTATAGATCAAAACATCATCATCTGAGTGGGCTACTGCAGCGTTAACTTCTTTCTTCTCATTTGGACATTGATTCCTAAAATGTCCTACCTCTTTGCAGTTCCAACAGGTTACATCACCTCGAGCCCTAGACTGACTCCTATTTATGTTCCTGCTCTGACTATCTCTGTTATTCTTCCTTCCCCTGCCAACATTCAGTAATTCACTCGATGATCCATTCGAACTTCTCCTTCTGATGTCCTCGCTCAGAATAAGATCACGAATCCCTTCAAAAGTAAATCCGCTGGTACCTGATGAACTGGAAATCGCTGTAACAGTTCCGGACCAACTGTCTAGCAAAGAAGATAACAGTAGCAAAGCTTGAACTTCATCTTCGAATTTGATGCCCACTGACGCATGTCTGGCCAAAATCGAATTCAACTTGTTGATGTGCTCTGTGACTGAACTGCCTTCCCTCATCCTAGTATTCACCAGCTCTCGAATCAGAAAGACCTTATTAGCTGCCGAAGGCTTCTCGTATATGTTAGATAGGGCTAACATCATACCACTAGTCGTGGTTTCCTTCATGATGTTGAATTCCACAGTCTTTGATAACGCCAATGTAACAACTGCCCTGGCTTTCCTGTCTTTTGATTCTCAATTTGATGGTTCTACCTTTTCTGGTCTAACTCCTGATAACACAATATCAAGATCTTTTTGAACTAATAATGCCTCAATCTGCATCTTCCACCAGCTAAAATCTGTACCGTTAAACTTATCGATTTGAACTTTCCCGTCTTCTGCCATGTTAACAAACACGACTAACCGAAATTTAAATCGAAATATAAACTGAAAATCAACACTGAAACAACCGAAACAAGTACTGGTCTACGGTTCTGTTTCTTCGATCTTCAACGAACGATACTCTGAAAATTTGCTGGTTTAACCGGTCAAAAAACTGATCTTGAAATTTTTTAAACCTTCTGCCTGATGCCCCAAAAAAACTTAGTTTTTTGATAAATAAAAGTTTAGCTACTACTGCCAAGGAATTAATAAAAAAGAACTAAACCCAATTTTGTTCTTTGTTTAAAGTTGAGGGGCCTTCTGGTCAAATTGAAAAACTTTACTTCTCCACCAAAATAAAACACGCCTGTCTTTCTTCTTCTTCTTCCTACGCACAGAACAAAGAAAAAAACTTATCTCCTTCTGAAATCCAGCGAACCCCAAGCAAAATCGAAACCCTAAACCTTCGATTTTGAAACCCTAGATGCGATATTCGGCAACAATGGTTTCTAATTCGAAACCCTAGGCGGCGGCTGGCGGCGGGAAGATGACCGGCGGTTCTAACGGCTGTGGAGACGATTCTGATGACGTTAGAGGCGGTTCTGATGGCGGTGGAGGCTATTCTGATGGTGGTGGCCGTGATTCTGACGGAATCCGGCGGTGTGGGCAGCAGCGGCTTCGAACAGAAAATGGCTGACGTGAATAATCCGATAGAAACTGATGCAAATCGGAACCCTAGTTCAGATTTCTACACCTTCAGGTATCTTCTTCTTCTACACATTCGTTTCTGTTCGGTTTCTGTTCATTCTGATCGGTTTCTGTTCTTTTCAACAACACGAGCCTGAGCTCTGATACTAGTTGTTGGGATCGAACTCTCACACACGAACTCGGACCACACACACACTCTGCTCTTACACACTCTGTTTCAATCAAGAACACAAGGATTTATGTGGTTCGGTCTAAACTGACCTACGTCCACGGGTAACTAGGAGTTTATAATACTTGGAGATGTACAAGGAATTACAATACATATGAATCTCTTATATAGAGATTGAAGAAAGATAAAATTGTCCCAAAACAAGATCTGAGAATAATGGCCCCCTGCCCCTTATCCTCTTATCCTGTCACAGATTCTGATGTCCACTTGATCAAGTGGCTTCATACTCAACAAAATCCTCGTCATTCATGTAATTAGAAAGAAGATAAAAAAACTTTTGATATCAAAAAATAAAGTAATTGCAGACTAATCAATAGCAAACAGGAAGTTAGTAAAAATTTGAACCAACTTGCAATAGCATAGAACACAAAAGCAACACCATTCATTCCATTAAAAACATGCAAAACTCCTCCACTAACATCCTAAATCCTTTCATTTTGAGGCATCTGTTCTTTTCCTCTACTTTCTAAACCCTAATTAATTTGTCACGTGGCATTTGCTTAGACCAATTTTTTTTTAAAAACAGATCTCTTGTAAACTCATGAATGAGACAATTATTTATGCTTTATATAAATTTATTATCATGTGTTTTTCTAATTCATTTTAAACATTTACTGTATTATACAAAAAATGCATAATCAGTATATGATCATTTATCATGTGTTTTTCTAATTCATTTTAAACACTTACTATATTAAACAAAAATGCATAATCAGTATAAAAAAATCTAAATTTAAGTAATATGTAAAGAAAAACTATTTCAATATACGTAACTTTAGCATCATTAATTTAATACACGTAACAATGGTCCACCTTAATATATATAACGGACTAGATAGATGTTACATAACATTTGCCAAAGCGTTACCACTTACAATAAATTCGATTTAAATTATGGGTGGTCATTAAGCAACGATATTAATTACCAAGAGTTCATTGTCTTTTTTTCTGGTTAATTAAACTCCCACTAAAAATTCTAAATCTTATTCGCTCAACATACCATGACTTCAAACACAAGCCCAATTTCCAGTGACCACCGGTGGATCCTTCAGATTCGTCAAACCATCAATCAAGATATTGAAGAAGACATCAACATTCCCGTGTGTATATTTAGTGTGCCAACTAGCTTAGCGTCAGGAAAACCCGATTGTTATATCCCACAACAAGTCGCATTAGGCCCGTACCACCATTGGCAACCCGAGCTATATGGGATGGAAAGATACAAGCTTTGTGTTGCCAAAAGATGTCAAAAACAGTTAGAAAATAATAGTCTAAAGTTTGATCAACTCATAGATCAATTACTTGTTTTAGAGCCGAAAATCCGAGCTTGTTACCATAAGTATCTAGATTGTGATGGGGAAACTCTAATTTGGATGATGGCTCTAGATGTTTCATTTTTGCTAGAGTTTCTTGATGTTTACACTATAGAGAAAGAAAGATCATTCACTAGAGTACCATCAAGAATATCACATCTTGTTGATTATTCATGTCAAGCATTTGCTCATAATGCAATTCTTAGAGATATTGTGATGCTAGAAAATCAAATTCCTTTTTTTCTTTTGGAAAATATGTTGGAATTTAAATCTCAACATGATTCTTTTGAATCATGTAAAAAGTCTTTAACTTCAATGTTGTTAGGGTTCTATAAAGCGCTTTCGCCTTTTAGGGTTTTGGACAATGAGTTCAATCTTGATCAATCCAGCCAGGATTGCACCCATGTATTAGGGTTTCTATACCACATGATGGTGGATCCTCACATCAAAAATCAACATCATCAACGTCATGATCAATTGAGTACTTATCAAGGTGATCATGATCATGATCAAGAACAAGTACAGGTGCATGAAACTCGACACAAACTAAAACGAAGCGTCGATGGCATAGTAAGTTTCTTTAAAAGATTGTTACTTTGGGAACCCCTCAAACTCATAGTTTCTAACACACCCATGGTAAGATTGTTGGAACATATTGTAAGCAATGATGAAGTCAAACAAGAGTTGAATGTGGTTAGTGATGATAAACTTCCATTAATGGAGGAAATTTCAATCCCTTCGGTTAGTGATCTTGTTAAAGCCGGAGTAGGGTTTTCTCCCTCATCCGGTGGGATCTTTACCATTGATTTTGATGAGAAATCATCTACATTCTTTCTACCCATTGTTAGTGTTGATGTAAATACAGATGTCGTGTTGAGAAACTTGGTGGCATATGAAGTATGCAAAGCGTTTGGACCTTTGATCCTGACGCGTTACACTGAATTGATGAATGGGATTATTGATACTAAAGAAGATGCAAAGTTGCTTAGAGAAAGAGGGATCATAGTGAACAGATTGAAGAGTGATGAAGAGGTTGCTAATTTGTGGAATGGGATGAGCAGGTGTGTAAGATTGACAAAGTGCCCTTTTTGGACAAGGTAATTGAAGATGTTAACATGGTTTATGGAAGAAAATGGAGGGTTAAAATAGGTAAATTCATCAAGGTTTATGTGTTTGGTTCATGGCAGTTTCTTGCATTTGCTGCTGTTCTTTTGGTTTTGTTTTTGATGTCTGTAGAGATGGTTTCTTCTGTCACTAGATTTATTTTTATGTTTTTTATAAGAAGTTTCTTATGAAAAAAAAAAAAAAGCAAACTTAACTTAAAACTAGCTTGTTTAAAACAAATATACTTCCAATTTTTATTTTGTCACAAATATGATCTTTGGTTTGTAATTATATGTATACAATCTTTGTTGATCATGGATAATGATGTCTAGTGGCGGAGCTTGAGCAAAAGTTCCGCCGGGGGGGGGGGGGGGGGGGGGGGGGGGAGTTATGGGCTCAATTTATATTTTATAATTTTAAAATTTTTTGACAAAAAATTGGATATTTTACACTTCTAACCGAAACATTGGGGGGGGGGGGGGGGAGGGGGGGTTGCCCACCAGTGCAGGGCCGGTCCGTTAGGCTTACCAATCTAGGCACGGGCCTAGGGCCTCCAATTTTTAGTGAAGTTTTTATATATAGTATATGTATCAGACCTAAATAAAAGCAAAGCAAAACTAAACCATGTTTTTTAATAAAGTTGCACATATAAAAACTGTTTAGGAAAAAAGGCCTACATTCAAGACCCAATTTCGAAATTAAACCACAGACATAACTACAGTCTATAGCAACCATCGACCACTCGACCTCATCCGAATTCAGCGAATTAGCGCCTAAAATCCCTAAAATTGAGTCACAGACATCGTTTCCACTTCCCATCGCAACCTACTCTTTCGATTTTCTAGGTTATCAGCTATAACTAAAGGTAATCACTCATGGCGTCGGGTCCGCCGGGTTTGAAGGAGAATTTATGGGCAAAATTAGGGCTAATTACTCAACGTAGGTTAATTTTAGCGGCTATTTTTTCTATTAATCTTTGTATGTTATGCAAAAGAGCCTCCACTTCGTAGTCCGCTTAGGGTCTAAAAAAACGTTGGAACGGCCCTGCACCAGTCACTACAAGAAACGCGTTCAATAGCACTGCTAAAGAGCAACTTTCTCGCCGCTAACGGTATTGTAGGCGCTGTGAGTTAATCTATTCATACCCAACAAGGCATCGGGTTACTCTCGGAGTACTCCGTTTGTCCTGTGGGTGCCCCGAGAGTGCTCGGGATTTCAAAGCGACGGATTTCTAAATTTTCATAGGGCCCTCCCGGAATTCCTTCTAGGGCCGTTCAAAAAAAATATTGATTACTTATTTGAGTCTATTTTGTTTATTTTACGTCCATAAAGTTAGTATTTGTTTAGAGTAATAATAGTATGTTTAGTATTTTGTCATATTTTGTCGTCACAGTTTAATTATGTTTAGTATTTGTTTAAAGTAACAATAATAGTGGTGGATTTATTTGCAATATCCAGCAGAGAGTTTTATTAATAAAAAAAGTGTTGTGGGAGTTCCACAAAACATAGAGAGTTTGATTGTGTCATTACTCAGAGCACAAAGGTGCTCACAGCTCACATAATCGGTAATAAAGAAACCTGCAAGGAAGAAGCTGTTCGGGCCTGTGATCTGCATCCGGGGTGCATAACCAGGTTTCACAGATATGAGAATTTAAAGGCTTGGGGTGAATAACCACGTTATAACCAGAATTTGCACAATATGATTGTATTCTACAGACCAAATTCAACGGGACAGGGCAAAGTATCTAAGACTCTAATCCAATTCCCTTTGATAACACATCAAAAAATAAACCAGTTAAGTGAATTGGTTAAAGTATATAATAAGGGTCGGTAAATCAGTATCTAATTACATGATGACAAACGCAAACAATAGTTTAGGTTAACATAATAAGACCTTGTAATCTTTTCTTGAAAAGATATTAACTTTGTAATACTGATAAAAGATTAAAAAAAGAGTTAAATGCTTGGTTGGTCCCTGTGGTTTGCAAAAATTGCAAACTTGGTCCCAATGCTTTACTAATTACACTCGTGGTCCCGGAACTTGTCAAAAGTGCACTCGCTTGGTCCCCAGCCCTAACTGAAGTTAAATTTCTCAGTTAACTATGTATGAAATGACTATATTACCCTTGAACAATTAAAAAAATAAAAAAAATAAAAGAAAACCCAGAGCACTTATCAAGCTTCAAAACCTGAAGACCCCCACCACGGCCACAACCAAGCACCATCAGATCTTCATCGGTAACAATCATCCTTCGAAAATGAACAACCTTCAAGCACCTAAACGATCTCGCAATCTCCTGCACCCACGGCTTCACAAACCCGCCCCAATCCTCCGGTATCAGGTTGTACATGGCGGCGCGTGGCTTCCCTTTTAGCTTCAAAGATTCCAGATACGGGAACCGGCGCCGAAGCTGCTCCGGCGTGGTGGAGTAGCATAAGGCGATTGTTATGTGTTTGCGGTTGAGTGAGTCAAGCTCGTACCATCGTTTACAGACTAAGGAGATGGATTGACGGTCGTTGGAGTTGGTGATGTAGGGGATTGTGAGCTCGAAGATGACGTCGGAGCTGATGTGGGTTCGGTGGTGTTTATGGGTACGATCTTCCATGATTGATTTGGGTTTTGGAGTTTGTGATTTTGTGAGAAATTTGCAGTTGGATTGAGAGAATTTTGGGGACGAATGAGAGACTAGAGGAGAGAAAGTTGGACTGACTCGGCCATGGTTGACGGATCTGGTGGTGGTGGTCGGGTATTGGTGTTCGGAGGTGGTGGTTGTGGTGGCCAAAGATGATGGTTACTGGTGTTTGAGAGAGAGAAGGGGGTTGTTGAAGAAGATGATGAGGGTGGTGCTACAGGTTGAAGAAGATGATAAGCAAGGGTATTTTGGTCATTTAACATGGATTTAACTGAGAAATTTAACTTCAGTTAGGGCTAGGGACCTAGCGAGTGCACTTTTGACAAGTTCCGGGACCACGAGTGTAATTAGTAAAGCATTGGGACCAAGTTTGCAATTTTTGCAAACCACAGGGACCAACCAAGCATTTAACTCTTAAAAAAATTGTAGTTTCAAGAATAACAAATCATCAAAATGCTCTCTTACTCTCTGAGTGTGCTCTCTACTGAAATAGGGTGACATCTGCTGGTATTTATAAAACATACCAGCAGATGCCTTACATCGATACTACATAGCTAATCGATACACTAAGACCACATTGACACACAAACTGTTCTATCGATATATCATATCGATACAGCATACCAATATACACCATCGATACACTATATGGATATACAACTACACCTATCGATGTGTATCAAGACAAACATAACAAACTGTTGTTAATTTGTGACAGGGGGATATCACAGATTGAATAACTTACAATCACGTAAAACATAACAAATACGAATTCATTGATCGACTTACAAAAAATGCACTAACATTAGTGTTATTATGTCACTATAAGATAGTTATTTTGTCACTTGTGGTCCCTACGCTTACTCATGCCAATCTGTTCACAGGTACCTTGATTTAGGAAACGTAATAGTGGTTTTTATTCGACCTAATGCATCTTGGGTGTTTGCTTCGGACCCTTTCCATTTCTACCGGATCTTCTTACTCTTTAGGCGTTACCCATAACATATAGATAACATATTTATCTACAGTACTGTATAATACATTTGAGGATGACATTATTGTAATTTACCTCAAAGTTTAGGACGCCTAATACAAATTTTGTTGCATAGGGTACAAGTGTTCTTTTTTTAACAGCCAATGAAATAAATGTCCGGCTACCCAGGAGACCAGGATAACCCAATGGCAAAAGGCGGCCACAAACGCCCACGACTGCAGATAGCACTGAGTAGCCCAAGCACATCATCACCAATTTCTAGGAAAACCAATCGCCCGAAGGCCCACTGCGGTAAAACCCGGTTGGGATCGGATTTGAACTTGAGACATATGGCATCAAATCCAAATTTCCACTTCCCTTCTAATGTCTACTGAGCTAAAGCTCATTGACAGAGTACAAGTGTTCTATGCAATAGTTACTAATTTAGTCTCAATTAATACATAATTTAATTTAATACACATGAGATTATTTACTTCATTACATTAAGGGAATATTTCACAGAATAGTAACCAAGTTTTAAAAGTGTTCCAATTAGGTCATTGGTGTTGTTTTTGTCCCAATTAGATAATTTAACATTCAAATCGAGCCATGTCCTTTTTTCCATGTGCCAAGAAAAAAATGGAGTATAAGATGCTGGGGTCGAATTATTTTAATATATGAAATTATATTTATTAAAAATAAAAACCATTTAATTACATTAAAAATTAAAAAAACAAGTTACAATCCACGTCATCACTCGACGTTAGCATCAAATAAAAGAGAAAAAAGAAACAAAAATCCACATCACCACGGTTACCTATGAAATTGATGAAAAAACCCTTAATTTTAAGCCCTTACGTAGTGGGGCGCCATGCCCTTTCATGGCGCCGGCAAAACGCCGGAACACCAAAACGGTGGGCGGTATGGATGAGAAAAAGAGGGGGGGGCGCGAGTATTATAGCGGCGCTATGGATTTGGTTTGTTTTCAATACACTCACACAGACATATATATATACATATATATGTATAATTTAAGGGTTTATTAATTAATTGGGTAATGATGAGGTAGGGGCGTTATGACTACGGGCTTAAATGCATAAGGCCCCATAACGTCCACACGCTGACGTGGCGCGCCACGTGTCGCATAACGCCCACAAATGGGCGTTATGACTACGGATGGCCTAATGAAGAATGAATGTTGAGTGACCTGATTGGAACACTTTTGAAACTTGAGTGACCTAATTAGAACACTTTTAAAACTTGGTTACTATTCTACAAAGTTACCCCTTACATTAAGTATTAGTATCTTATTTATTATATTTTAAATTACATTTACTATTTCTATTTTTATAAGTAAATACCATTTTAAATTAAAAATTATCTTATTTAAATAGTCAAGTATATATTTACTAAACATTTACATAATAATAATATAATCGGTGTTTAAGGCAGTTCGAGTTAGATTGCGCTCTCATAAAAAGTCTCAGTGACATCCGTCGTGTATCACGTGGGCCAACCCCCTTGTATTATTTTAGTGTTTTTCAACTTAAAATTTGTTAATTGTTATCATAACAACATTTTCAAACCTTCTGTATAATTAACTTCTAAATGTCTTCTTCATTTAGGCTAAACTTATTTATAAATTCCTAGATGTCAAAGCTATCCGTGTTGTTTAATGCTACTATATTGTCACACAATTATTTCATCATGGAATGTCTCCATCGATTATAAATACATTTATGGCCGGTGGAAGAAATTGTAAACTAAAATAATATATTTTTGGTAGATGTGGTTCAAATACAATTAACTTGCTATATACAAATAACTAGAGTAATAATTATTCCTATAGTTGTAGCGTAATGACGACTATTCGAGTTCAAAACGCTACAACTATATTAATAAAATTACTTTAGTTGAAATAAACATTTCTCTAGTTATTTATACGTTTAATAAACGATCATACCTATTTGTATCTTATCCAAACACTATATTTTTTGTGTTTACATGGAATACCAATTGAATGATCATAACTTTGAATTGAAAACTAACCTTGACTTAATTTTAGAGTTAAATGTCATTTTAGTTCTGTGGTTTGGATTATTTTGGCAGTTAAGTCCAAATGTCTCATTTTTCTCATGTGAGTCCAAAAAGGTTTTATCGTTGCAATTTTAGTCCACTGGGTTAACTTTATCTATTTTTTCTGTTAACGAGAATGCCAATTCAGTCATTTTATATGTAGTTCTGTTAACTAGAAGGGCAATTCGGCCATATAAAATGACCGAATTGGTCTTCTCGTTAGAAGTTAACCCAGTGGACTAAAATGGCAACGGTAAAACCTTTTTGGACTCACAGGTGAAAAATGAAACCTTTAGACTAAACTAGCAAAATAACCCAAAGCACAGGGACTAAATGACATTTAACTCCTTAATTATATTAATTGGACTCATGACCTAATGTAGAGTTTACTTGCCGTGACAGTTTAGCTAGAGATCATGTTCCATTTCTTTAATTAAGGCGTTTACTTGTTGTTTAAAACTAATCTTTTTTAAGACGGATTCAACAAGTACCTATTTAAAATATAGATGTCCTATTTTCATCATAAACCAAGTCAAAAATGAAGGCTAGTGTTGCAAAATAAGTTCTTGAATTTAAATTAAAGTCTCATCTCATCTTTTAAACGAAACTCAAAACTGTTATTCTCTTTCTAATCAAACAATATGAGTACTAGTTCTTTTCCCCTTCTTTCATTTATGTTTATCTAAACAAAACTCGGATCGTGGTGTATTATGCATGGATGGTGAGAGACAAGCACCTCTTCGTTTCAAGCATGGCCTCATTGATGAAACGGGTCGACTTGCTTCCTGGGTTGCTGACGACAAAGAGTGTTGTAAATGGATTGGGATAGCATGTGATAATACTACCGGTCATGTTCATGGGATTCATCTTCCTGGGAAGAGTTTGCCAACAGGAAAGAATACGATAAAGCCTCAAAGCAGAAGTTGAAAGGAGATATAAATCCATCCTTGTTGGACCTTCAACAACTCGAGTATTTGGACTTGAGCTGCAATGATTTTTTCGAGTGCAAATCATCAGCCTTGGAGTCATTGTCCTTCTCATTCTCGGGAGTTTCGGGTCATCTACCTGATCAACTTGGACAACTAAGTAATCTGAAGCACATACTACTTTCTGAGAACCATATAACCGGTACCATTCCTCATTCCATAGGACAATTATCTTTTCTAAGGACGTTAGATCTTGGTGTAAATCAAATGTGTGGTTCCATTCCATTCTCAATTGGACGATTATCGTTGTTAGAGGTGTTAGATCTTGGGTTAAACCAACTAAATGGAAGCCTTTCTGAATGGATTGGAGGACTCTCATCGTTAAAGAAGTTATATCTTTCACATAACCGACTGGATGGCAACTTTCCTGATAGACTCGGTCAACTTACGAAGTTGGTTAGTTTGGATATTTCTTTCAATTTGTTCACGGGTGTTGTGACAGAAGCTCACTTTACCAATTTAGTGAGCTTGAATAGTCTAGAAGGAAAAGAAAAGAACTTAACCTTAAGACTGCAAGTTACAAACTGGATTCCCCCTTTCCGTCTACAAAGATTCTCTATGAGTTCTTGGGTTTTAGGGCCCCAATTTCCACTTTGGTTGCAATCGCAAAAGGATTTAACGTATTTGGATATAAGCAACACAAGAATTTCATCATCAATGCCCGAGTCATTTGTGAGATCATTCCACAATCTATACTATTTAAATATGTCACGTAATCATATCCAAGGAACGCTGACATTGTTGGGAGTCCCTTCCGTTGAGGTAGTCGACTTAAGCTTTAATAAGTTTCTTGGAAAATTACCTTCTCTTACATATGGCATGTTTCCAACAATTTTGGATCTATCAAGTAATAATTTTGTGGGCTCATTAGATAACTTGTTGTGTTCCAATGGTGTGAGCGCAACAAGGGTTCTTAAATTTGGGAAATAATCATTTGTCGGGTGTCATTCCTGAGTGTTGGGATGAGTGGCCGAGTTTGGAATTCATAAACGTGCAGAATAATAATTTTTCTGGTGAGATTCCAAGAACATTGGGTTCTATACCTTACTTGCAATTATTGAACATGGGTGGGAACAAGATCACAGGAAGATTACCCTCTTCCCTATTGAACTTGACAAAATTGGAGATCCTTCAACTTAGCAGAAATGAACTCACCGGAAGCATTCCAACATGGTTTGGAACAAAACTCGCTCTTTTGAAAATTCTTAACCTTAGAGCCAACAATTTTGATGGTAATATTCCGCATGAGCTTTGTTATCTTATACATATTCAAATCTTGGATCTTGCGCATAATAACTTGTTTGGAAATATTCCAAGATGCTTCAACAACTTTAGTGTCCTTTCTGGCAAAGAAACTAACTCAAAGTCCCGATTATCTTTCTCTCCTATTTACGATAGCTGGTCACTAATTGTTGGTGAGTCGTTAGTGATGAAGGGAAGACAGGACACCTATGACACTATTCTTGGATTAGTGATGTTGTTGGATCTTTCGGGCAATATTTTTTCCGGACACATACCCGTCGAGATTACAACCCTCAAGAAGTTAAAATTTTTCAATATGTCAAGAAATCAATTGACGGGAAGGATTCCAGAGAAGATTGGAGACATGAAAGCACTTGAATCCTTTGATTTATCGGTAAACAAGCTTTCTGGAGAACTTCCCATGAGCTTGTCAAGGTTGAATTCCTTGAGTAGCTTCAACGTGTCCTACAACAATTTGACAGGAAAAATTCCAATAGGTACTCAGATTCAAACCTTGGATGAATCTAGCTTCTTCGGCAACAAACTTTGTGGAGCTCCACTAACTCAAGCTGATGGTTGTGTACGAGTTGAAGAGCGGGCTAATATAACACACGACCAAAAAGAAGACGTTGGAGAAGATTGGGGGTTCATTGTTAGCATGGTGCTTGGATTTGTTGCTGGATTTTGGATAATATTGGGGCCATTGATAGTTATCACGTCTTGGAGGATTGCATATTTTCGTATTATGATTAAAGTGATGAATATGGTTTTTTATTGGTATACATAAGTGTTGTTTGATATGTTGTAACGTTATAATTAGCTTCATGTTCATTTAAAAAAAATTGTGTTAAATAAAATCATAAACTTGTAAAACAAGCCCAGTAACTACTGAATATGTTTACTTCTCTCTTTTTCCTTTCATTTCAAATATTTAGCAAAATCATTTACAAACACCAGGGTCGACCCAATGAGATTTTTTGTAAAACAAGCGCTTTAGGCCGGCAAAAAAAATTTAAGGCCCAATTAAAAAAAAAATAGACTTATAATTAAATTGGGCTGTCAGATAGATCCAGAATAAGGAGCAACACATAACTATTTCTGACAAACTTGCACCGAGTGAGTTAATAACGGTGTGGTATTGTGTCAACATTTAAATGTATGCTTCCTTTGGATTTTGTTTATTAGATCATATCTTTTATTAAAAAAACTATCTATAGATTAGGAGGGTCTGTCTGTCTATTTATGTAACATACTTATCATGAATAGTTTTACGCCCCGCTGGCGGTATGCGCATATAATGTATATATGTGTGGGCGCTGGGGGTAAAACTGAAAGTGCACTAATTTTAACGTTATTTTACTAATTTCGTGAAAATAACCTTAAAAGAGGGGATGGTTAATCATGTATCATGTGGTAGCGTTGATAGCCGAAAGACAAGGGAGTACATGCACTAATCGGTCTTTGCCTTAATTGCTGAGTGTTATGTGCCTTATGTCCAAGGCTTGATGCAAAACTACTATCGAGCCGGGGGTCTCACTAAAAGCAGCATCTCTATTCCTAACGGGTAGAGGTAAGGTTGTCTACATCTTACCCTCCTCAGACCCTATCTTAGCTTGGCTATTGGTGGAATTTACTGAGTATGATGATGATGACGACTTAGCATGAATAGTTTTGTGTTTTGAAAGATAAAATATTTTTTTTGTATGTTGTTTGCAGTTGCAACTCCTATTGATGGGATAACCTACTAAAATGCAGGCGTATATCTAACAATATATCCAATATATGATTTATCCCACTATCTTATGAACCGGACTACCGGTCCCTGGAAGGCCCAGACCGCCAAGCAGAGAGGTGGTCGTGTCATAACATCAGAATCCACATAATAACCCAAGGTCTTGCATGAGATTGGTATGGTCACCAAATGAAGTAAATAAACACTATGTTCTAAGATCATATCAAGCTATATGTTTTCGGTCTATCCATACCTCTACTCCTCAAGGTCTAGAACACGAAGGGAATCACCCAGAACATAAAGGCCAGGATATGAGGGCGAAATCCCCACAAGGGGGGAAAGCGTCAACGTTAACCTGGCAAGCATTAATGCTAAAGATCTCACATGTAGACATACCCTTAACAAAGTCTACCATTAGATTGATAATGATTTTGTCCACAGACGATTGATTATTGAAGGCCTTCAATTTACTCTAAACTACCTACTTTTTTGCATTCATTACTCCCTTTATAGGACAAATAATTATTCTTATGTCGGAGTCTGGTCACATGGGAAGCCCTTGGATCTCCATTTTGACGAGGTTGGCGGCTACTTCCTTCAGAAGGAAACACCAGACAGTCACATCAGTTGTCTTTAACCTAAGACAGGGACATCAGACAGTCACATCAGTTGTCTTTATCCCAAGCAAGGAAACTTCCTTCAGAAGGAAACACCAACACGCCATGCGCCGCGCGTATGCGCCACGCGTCCAGTTGGCTCAACTTTACAAAGTTACCAACACGCCATGCGCCGCGCGTCCAGTTGGCTCAATTTTACAAAGTCACCAACACGTCGTGCGCCACGCGTCCAGTTGGCTCAACTTTACAAAGTCACCAACACGCCGTGCGCCGCGCGTCCAGTTGGCTCAATTTTACAAAGTTACCAACACGTCATGCGCCGCGCGTCCAGTTGGCTCAACTTTACAAAGTGATCAACACGCTGTGCGCCACGCGTCCAGTTATCTCAACTTTGCAAACCTACAAACTCGCCACGCGCCATGCATCCACTTCGCTTATTTTTGCAAGCATCACGACTGTATGACACGCGCCATGCGAACAAAAGGCCAACAACCACTACCCTTATAAGTCCAGAATCCCTCCTAGACGATCAACTCAACTAGAAGGCACACTGGACTGGGGGGACTTGAAGAGGTATGGTCCCAATCCCTTGCCCAAATGGCAAAGACCATACCACTTTTTTATCCTACATGGCGCCTACATCAGCAAACGAATCCAGAAGCTTCTAGAAGCTTTTGGAAAGCGTCAAGGTGGCACCAAAGATGCTCCTTCCGACATAAAGGACAGTACGTGTCACCATTCATCAAGCGCCATGTGGACCTGCAGCAAATCAAGGAGCAGACCGACAGCAGCAGTACGATGTTTCCAGCTTGGCCAAATGTGGGCGCGCCACGTGTACCACCATACTGACCACAGCAGAGGAGACCAAGAGGATATTCCCCTTGGCCGGACAGCTGGCGCCCCATGACAGCTGGCAAGGTCGCTCCTCCCTCTTTCACATTCCGGCTATAAATAGGACCCTCCATCATCCAGGTTGATCATATACTACTCACCACTCCCTCACTCTTAACACACACTGTTTTTTACTCCTCAGAACAGAACTTATTCTCACGCCGGATCCCGGTTAAGAGGGAAACCCCCATATTCCCCTCTTAACGAGCTAACGGTGTTGCTGTTTTGCAGGATCCGTCATTTGGCGAGTAACAAAGGAGATTGAACCCCACAAAAGAAACGACCAGGCTAGTTTCACCTCAGATGTTAACCAGATTTTCATCATTGGCGCCCACCGCAGTCTTTGCAAACCATTTTCATCTCCGTTCTGTTTAAAATACTCTTCAAAGTGACTGAAACAAACCATTCCCAGCAGGTGGATGGAGAAGTTTCTTCCTTTGAGCTCATTTCAGAAACCGCACACGTCCAAAGGGGCCAAAGGAATGAAATTATCCAAGAAGGGCAAATGAACAACGATTTTCCTAGTATCTTCGGAAGTGCATCCAGAGTGGTTAGCCAAACCACAACTGGAGCCACTTTCCAACCTCCACCAAGGGTCATCACCCAAACTACAAATGGAACCACCTTCCAACCTCCGTCCGGGGTAGTCCAACAAACACCCCCACCAGTGCAAACACCAAGCCATGGAGCTGGCCCCTCAGCTCCATCGGAACAAACACAACTGAACTTCTCGGCACTTTTAGGGCTACCCGAAGGAAAAACTCTGGCTTCCTGGTATGCTGAACAGATGGCGTCTATAAATCTTGTTTATACACAACTCAGTGCACAATAGGCTTTGCTCCAAGCACAAGCCAACCAGTCCGCATTTGTTACCCCACCGCAAAGTTCTCTGAGCACTCACATGCCTCAGCAGGCTAATGCATTGAACTTACGCGCTAAAAAAACACCTATACCAAACATCAGAAGGCCGAGCGTGCACGACACGCGCGATACCTATGGCGAAACAGAAAACAATTATGTGCAGTATTCTCATCCACAAAGAAAACCGGTGCAAAGTCGTTTAGGTCCGCGCAACATGAACGACGAGTGGGACAGTTATAAGGAAGAAGATGATGAGACGTACAAAGAAAGCACAGTGTTCAGCAGGTTACCACCAGAACATGAAGCGTATGTACCCCGCAAGCGAGCGGGGTACAATCCGAAAGCAGAACATGATTATACACTGAGCTATCGCCCGGATGGTATAGCTAAAAATTCAAAGTTCATCAAAGAGATCGCAACAGCCGATATTGACAAGACAAAATTGCCACACAATGTAGGCAAATACAATGGCTTGACAGGCCCCGACGATCACCTCCAGGTCTTCAACGGCGCAGGGTTAACAGGCGGATGGAACCTACCAACTTGGTGTCACCTCTTCGCAAAAACCTTTGTTGGCGTGGCGCGCGTCTGGTTTGACAGCCTGCCATCAGGAAGAATCAAGTCATGGATCGATTTTCGAGACAAGTTCCTTGCGCACTTCTCACAACAGCGCAAGCATACTAGAAACCCAGCCGATTGTCTTAATATATGGAGGAAAGATCATGAAAGCGTGGAAGATTTCATTACCAGGTACAACAAAGAATGTCTGGAAATTGGTGATGTAGGTGAAAAGATGATGCGCGCGCATTTTATGAGGGCAGTTAAATGCGACGACTTGATCAACCGATTAAAAGGAAGAGATGGAGGCCCCAAAGATTGGGAAACCTTCATTGAGGCAGCAAAAACAATTGCGCAAACAGACAAACAATTGACCGGTGATGACAACCGTCAATACAGTTACAACCACAATGATCGGCGCAACAAGAAAAACAAAGGCCAATCGTGGAAAACAGCCGGTTACAGAGAAAGAAGCCCGACAAAGGAAGACGCGCGCAACACAATCAACCAGATTGCTCATCGCAATGAGGTTAAAAGGGAAAACAGAGAAAAGCAGTGGACACCCTTAACAAAGACTCCTTCCGAAGTCTTGTCGACCGAAAATCACCAGTTCAAACCTCCCCTACAGATGAGAAACAAGAGGGGTCAAGACCCAAACCTTTTCTGTGAATTTCATAAATACACAGGTCACTTGACCGACGATTGTTTTAGCTTAAAACAAGAGATAGAAAGGGCCCCTAGAGATGGAAGACTCACTCATCTGGTGAAAGGCGGAAAGCGCGACCACCGTCAAATTCAGCGAAGGGAAGAAGGGCCAGACAACAAGAAGCTCCGAATATTAGAAACTCACATGGTTCAAGGAGGTCCAAGAAGGCCAAGAAAGAACTACAACAAGCGCACACAAGACGACTCTTGGCGCGAGAGACAAGTTGTTTTCCCTATAGTAAGAGGAGGACCGAGAGAAAGAAGGCCCATAGTCATATCCGGTGTAATCGGTCACTACCAAACCGACTACATTTTCATTGATCCAGGGAGCATTGCAGATATCATCTACGAACAATGTTTTAATCAATTCGATCAAGAGGACAAAGCGCGCTTGGAACCGGTAGATTACCCGCTGACCGGTTTCTCCAATGAAGCCGTTTTTCCTCTAGGCCAGATATCGTTCCCAATGCTGCTCTCAGACGGAAGAAATTCAAGAACGGAGGAGGTCACGTTCATAGTACTACCAGCGCATTCAAGGCATGACATCCTGTTGGGAAAAGAATCCCAAGGAGACTTTAGCATGATTTGCTCTGGGCCGCATTCAGCCGTGGGATTCCCAACAGAGACAGGAGTAGCACTGATCTATGCAAGCAAAGAAGTCTTGGCAACAGACGAAATCAGGCCAGCAAAGGCAAGCAAATCTGTACCATGCACAGAGGCTGAAAAATGGGTGCTAAACAGCAAATACCCAGAACAACCAGTCACCTTAGGCCCCGCAATGTCTGATCTCACGTGCACAGCACTAAAAAAATTGTTATTCGAAAACATAGACGTGTTCACCTGGACACCAGCTGATATGGTGGGTGTTCCACGACATATAGCAGAGCACAGACTTAACGTTTCAGAGGCCGCCAAACCTGTAGTACACGGCAAACGTCATTTAGGAGACATAAAGCATGACGCTATGAAAGAACAAGTCACAGAGCTGTTGAATGCAGGCATCATCAGAGAAGTCCGGTACCAAACTTGGGTGGCGAGCCCTGTCATGGTTCAAAAAGGGAATGGCATTTGGAGGATGTGTGTAGATTACAAGGATCTAAACAAGGCATGCCCGCGCGACTGTTATGCCTTACCAGATATCGATGAGAAGATTGATTCGCTGGCAACATTCAGATGGAAATGTTTCCTTGACTATTATAAAGGGTATCACCAGGTACAGATGGCCGTCCAAGACGAGGACAAAACCACATTCCGCACACCGACAGGGCTGTACTGCTACACCAAAATGCCTTTCAGTCTAAAGAATGCAGGGGTGACCTATCAGAGACTGATGAATGAAACGTTCAACGATGCCATCGGCAAATACATCGAGGTGTATATGGATGACTTGGTCATCATTAGCAAAGAGGAAAGTGCGATGCTGGCGAATATTCAGAAGACATTTGATACACTGCGCGGAGTAAGCATCAAGCTAAACCCAGCGAAATGTTCCTTCGGCATGGAAAAAGGAAAGTTCCTGGGTTTCATCGTCACAAAGGATGGTTTTAAAGTAAACCCCGAAAAGGTGCAAGTAATCGAGAGAATGCCTTCTCCGTCGACTATCAAAGAGATGCAAAAATTGGCAGGACGGTTGGCAGCACTCAACTGCTTCCTAGCCAATCACGCAGCCAAATCTTTCCTGTTTATCAAGACACTCCGCAATTGCATGAAGAAGAGTCAGTTCCAGTGGACTCCGGAAGCTGAAAAAGCGTTCCGCGAAATGAAAGAGTGCCTCATAAGGTTACCAACACTAACGGCACCAGTGAAAGGAGAACCTTTAGTGATGTACATGTCAGCCTCAGACAAAGCAGTCGGTGTAGTCCTGCTCATAGATCGACAAGGCATACAGACACCAGTTTATTATGTGTCTCGCACCCTCAATGATCCAGAGACGAGGTATGCTATAATGGAAAACTAGTGTTGGCTCTAATCCATGCATCAAGGCGGCTGCACAGATATTTCACCAATCACGTCATTCATGTCTTAACAAATTACAACATTGGCAACATCCTTGCAAGGCCCGAGATTTTTGGAAGATTAGCAAAGTGGGCGATAGAACTGGGAGGCCATAATGTTGTTTTCAGGCCGAGACTAGCAATCAAGGGCCAGGTGTTGGCCGATTTCACGACAGAAGAACCTGATGACAGGGACCGAGAATGTAAAGCAATGGAAAGGGCGGAAAGGCAACGTACAGAAGAACATTGGCTACTGTATATAGACGACGCGTCCAACGAGGATGGCGCAGGCGCGGGACTTAGGCTGGTAAGTCCGGAGAAACATGAATTCACGTATGCCATCCGGTTAGACTTCAAGAGTATGAACAACGAAGCCGAATACGAAGCCTTTCTCGCAGGTCTGAGGTTAGCAATCAAAATGGGAGTCAAACACATAGAGGCGCATGTGGACTCCATGTTAGTAGCTGGGCAGATTAATGGCCAATATGATGCCAAAGGAGATGTAATGGCATTATACCTAGACCAAGCGAAAGCATTGCTACAGAACTTCCATTCTTACAAAGTGCACCATATCAATCGAAGCGAGAATAAACTAGCTGACGCACTAAGTAAGTTAGCATCTACAAGTTTCCAACACTTGGCCAAGGATGTGCGCATCGAAGTCCTAAGCAACCCATCGGTACCGTTGAGGCAAGTGAATGTTATTCAGTTGGTGATGACGTCTTGGATGACCCCCATAATCATGTATCTCCAGTCTGGGATACTACCAGAAAACAAAGCCGAGGCAAGGAAGATTCAATACAAAGCCGAGCACTACCAGATGGTTGATGGAATCCTGTACCAAAAATCATACCTCAGGCCATTATTGAGATGTGTCGACCCAGAGGATGCGAACTACTTGATCAGAGAAGTGCATGAGGGGATCTGTGGCATTCATGCCGGACCGCGAATGGTGGTAGCAAAAGTGATGAATGCGGGGTACTACTGGCCCGGGATGCGTCTAGACGCAGTGAAGGTTTTGAGAAAATGCAGCGGGTGCCAGAGACACGCTCCCAAGACGATGCGCCCCAAGAACGAATTAGTCCCCGTAACAACGGCATGGCCGTTCCAACAATGGGGAATAAATATGGTTGGCCCCTTTCCTGAAGCCCCGGGTGCAGTGAAATTCATCATAGTCGCGGTGGACTATTTCACAAAATGGGTGGAGGCGAAGGCACTGGCGTCAACCACATCTACCGTAGTTCGGCGATTCATCTAGGAACAGATAATCTGCAGATTCGGGCTGTCTCTGAGAATCATCACCGACAACGGGATGAATTTTGCTGCAGAAGATCTCCAATGATGGTTCAAAGAGTTACACATAGAGCATACGTTCTCCTCGGTTGCGCACCCGCAGGGGAATGGTCAAGTAGAAGCCGTCAACAAGAGCATTGTAGACGGCATCAAAGCACGGCTGGGAGAGCAAAGAAGAGGCTGGGTTGACGAATTGCCAAGCATATTATGGGCCCATAGGACGATGCCCAAAACAAACAACGGGGAGACACCGTTCAGCTTAGTCTATGGGTCCGAGGCTGTGATACCAGCGGAGATCGGACTGCCATCACCAAGAATGCTCTCCATGAACTTGATCGACAATGAAGAAGAAAGGTGGTTAGACCTTGACCTCCTAGAAGAAAGGAGAGAGATGGCGGCAATCAATGAAGCGAAATACAAAACAAAGTTGGAAAAATATTACAACTCCAAAGTCCGAATCTGCACCTTCAATCCGGGAGATTACGTCCTGAGGGACAATGAGGCGTCTAACGCCGAAAAGCCCGGAAAGCTAGCTCCCAAGTGGGAGGGGCCTTATGTTGTAGACACAGTACTCGGAAAAGGGGCATATAAGTTACGGACATTGGACGACAAAGAAGTCCCAAGAACCTGGAACGCCCAACAGTTAAGAAGATGCTACATGTAAACAGCTGAAGTTTTTTCTATGTACTTGTAACGGCTGCGCGCCAACACATTTAGCACTAATACAAGAAGTGTTTGGCTACCTTTTCTCATGCGAATTTCTTGTCACAAATGCATATATTACTTTGGACATACACGAAAACATCAATGGCTCGAACTTAGGAAACATTGTAGACCTCCAAGGCCTGTCACAAACAAGTGCACAGAAGGGTCAAAAACACAATCAAAGCCTAAAAAACGCCAAGTAAATACTTCATGCCCACATAAACACGAAAACATTGAAAACATGGTAAACAAACATTGTAAGACCCCCAAAGCTGAACACAGCCGGGTCCACACAATAACCTGTAACTCGATCACTTCGTAATACACGAATCAACCCGCGCGCATAAACGACAGAAAACGTTGTAACTAACACAACACAACCTGTCTGCGCCATCATTCATTCGTGATACCTAATCAAAGTAATTACACATGCAAATATTGCAACGATAACGAAATTCACAAGAAGCAAAACCATAGATTAAACATAAAATATGATAAACATAACAGAACGTGTTGCAGATACGACAGTTATAAGTAATTTGTTCACGAAACATAAAGTTAAATTGTTCACAAAATTGTCAACTGGTTACAAGGCTACCAAAGCCGTCACGCGGCACGAAAGCCGGATTTCTTCACTCTGGATGACTAGTTCCAGTACCCCAAGCGGTATGATCTTCATCCCCAAGGGCCTTTTTCAATAAGGCAACTCCATCAGGCTTCCGGGATAATTTTTGGGTAGCTTTGACAACCCCAAACTCGAGGGACTCAAACTCTCGACGCTTTTCAGCATACCGGGCAACACAGTCAGTTTTGTACAATTCAAAAGCCTTCAACGGTTCCTTTGATTCAGCTGCAGCACTTCCTTCCGCATACCCTTCTTTTCGACCAAGATCACGCGCAGCTTCCCCAAGCTCATATACGTACTTGGCTAATTCTTCAGAACTGGCAATACGTTGGGCAATCTGCAAGGTAATACACACATGAGGGAAACAGCAAGGAACACAAAAACAAACAAAGAGCAGACATTACCAGAGGTACTGCACGAGCAAGTAACCACTTGCAGTTGGCAGACATTTCCTCAGCTAAAATCTCCGAGGCCTCGCACTCGGCGACCTTAGTCTCAGCAAGCTTCTCCAGCTTAGATATGCGTTGAAGATACTCTTCCTCCCTCTTATTCGACGCAACACGCGCCTCCTCAGCTTCTTCACTGATCTTGCGTTTCTCAGCAGACATCCTCACAATCGCGTCACGTTGGGCTTGCAACTCTTTATTGGTCCGCTCACACGCGGCCTCCCAATTCTTTTGTTTATCAGAGTTAGCCTGTTTCTCCTGCGCAAGTTTCTGCTCCGCATCAGACACCCTCCACATCAAGCCTTTCTTCTCGGCATTAAACTTCTCTCTCTCCTCAGCAAATGCCTTTTTCTCATTTTCAAACTCAAGAGTCTCCTCCCCCATCAATTTCCACTCACGAACAATCTCTTGAGAGGTGGCAAAAAAGTTAACCCCGACACGAACATGATCATCTAGCAGGGCAAACCGGTTGCGCCTTTTCTGAAATAGCCTCTCAGCAGGGGGAGAGACAAAGAGAAGAACTCGTGGCAGTTATCAAGCTCATTCATTCGGGAACCCTGGGTCAGATTCCAGCGAGGAGCATGTGGCAAATCGTCACACGCCGAGTTATGAGTATCCCAGGAACCAGCACGAACGTTTTCAAATCCAGGACTCCGAAACACCCCTGAAGTAGCACCACCACCATCGCCGGGTGGACGCTTGGTATAAATGGTCTGGCGTTGTGTAGCCTCACTAGACTCTGCCTCTGTCTCAATGCCTTTATCCCGACCATCTCCACCAGCACCACCTGCGCCATCTCCACCACCTTCGCCAACATGTTCAACATTCACATCGTCTTGTTTACCATTTTCGCCCAAGTCATCACGGGGAGGGGACAAGTCAAATGTTCTAAATGGTGGAGAGGTGGGGGGTATCTTCGAAATATCAACCTTGCGCGACCCCTTATCAGACTTGACACCTGCCACGAGATAACCATGATGGTAAAAAACAATCCAAAGGTCAAATAATAATATTTACAAGAGCTAAGTCTCTACCTTGAGGAGCGGAAGCAACATATATTGCCTCCAAAAGATTACCCTTCTTGGCACTAAAAACACCCATGTCAATCTCAGACTCCGAGGGTGCAGGAGGAGCCTCCTTTTGAAGTTTGGCTTTTTTAGATGCAAGCATGGCAGCAGCCTGCTCATCAAGCTTCCGTTTTTTATCTTCAAGAGCTTTTTTCCTCATCATCTCCGTCAAAGTGGCCCCGTCGTCAGGATCAGACCCACGATGTCTCTCTCCGGCCCCTAAACCAGACAATGTATCAAAAACGACAACGTAATCTAAGACAGGAAGAGTAGAGGGTCGCTTACGAGGAGTCTCAGTGGCTTTCTCCTCAGCCCTCTTCTCCTTCCTCTCCGGATTGCCAGCCTTTGTTTTCTTCCTTGTTTCCAACTGATCAGCGGTCTCAACCGGAACTTCCGCATCATCATCAACGGGTTCATTAACAGGCTCATGTGTAACCCCCTGCGCCGGACCTGCACGCGGGGAATGAGAAGTTAGGCCTTCAAGAGATCTGTCAGATTCCCCACTCGAGAGAACAATAACTTCCTCTCGAGTAGGATCAATAGCATCATCAACATCATCTTCAACATCTTCACCTAAAACAACGTTGGCATAAGCAACAAAACTCTCATTCGAATGATGCAAGAAACGGTGGCGAATTTGATCCAACCATGTTGGTTTCCCAACCTCCTGAATCGCCTCAACCATAGCACCACCGGCTTTCAGATCCAGAACATTCAACAAGCTGTACCCAACTGCTAAAAACAAGGAGATGAGGAAGAACATACAAAAAAAAAAAAAAAACCCTGAAACATTACATACGTTTGCCCTGATAACCATAAACAGGAACACCTAGAGGGTTCTTCGGAAACCACCGCAAGCTCATACCAGCACCAACCAAAGCCCTCTCCTCCACCTGAGAAATAGCAGTAGCTTTGTGCGTCACCTTCTTGTACCACTCCTGTTTCAAAAAATCCACCTATACGTCTATCTTCGGGATCCCTTCACGCACTGACCGATAATGCATATCCACTGGGATAACACCACGGCGAATGTAGAAAAACTTTTGTTTCCAATCATGCAGGCTTTTCAGAGGATTAGAACAACAGGGGATAACACCACCGGTCCGAGAGTTAAAGGAGTAAAAACCGCTGGTGTAAGCCACAGTGTAGAAAACGTTAAACATTTCAAAAGTTGGCTCAACTGGGTTGGCTCGGCAGACAAACTCAAAATGGGTAACGCGGGGAAGCCCAATCGCGTTGATTTGAGAGATATGGAGCCCATAATTCCTCAACACCTTAGCAGTAAACTTGGTCATCGGGAGTCTGAAGTTACCCTCCCGGAAAAAGTAGCATACAATGTAATGTAACCAGGAGGTGCGTCCATGGCAGTAGAACCTGGAGTTGGGAACTGGGCACCCCACTCAGGAAGGAAACCCATCTCCCTCACCAAGTTGTGAAACTCTTCTTCTTTCCACCCTATCGTCGCCTGATCAGGACCTGGAGGATGTTTACCCTTGTTCCTCCTTTTCTTCGATGAAGGATTCGCTCCAGACATATTGACAGAAGATAAGAAAGATAATATGAATGAACTCAAGAAAAAAGGGGAAGCAAGATAAAGAAATAGGAGAGAAAACCGGAGTTCAAATTTTGAAAAGTAAAGGAAGTGAAGAAAACCGCCATATATTTATACCCATCGCATTTAATGCGATGGGTAGTGGGCCGTCAGGGATTCTGACCGTCAACCAACAGGCGAAGGACACGTCAGTAGAGAGAGAAACCGTCGCCTCTTTTTCTGGGAGCGTGGGCGGCACACGCCTGACAAAGGGATGGAAAGTACCTGACACTACTGAAAAGGCGCCTGTTCACCTCCGACAAGACAGGGACATCAGACAGTCACATCAGTTGTCTTTATCCCAAGCAAGGAAACTTCCTTCAGAAGGAAACACCAACACGCCATGCGCCGCGCGTATGCGCCACGCGTCCAGTTGGCTCAACTTTACAAAGTTACCAACACGCCATGCGCCGCGCGTCCAGTTGGCTCAATTTTACGAAGTCACCAACACGCCGTGCGCCACGCGTCCAGTTGGCTCAACTTTACAAAGTTACCAACACGCCATACGTCGCGCGTCCAGTTGGCTCAATTTTACAAAGTTACCAACACGCCATGCGCCGCGCGTCCAGTTGGCTCAACTTTACAAAGTGATCAACACGCCGTGCGCCACGCGTCCAGTTAGCTCAACTTTGCAAACCTACAAACTCGCCACGCGCCATGCATCCACTTCGCTTATTTTTGCAAGCATCACGACTGTATGACACGCGCCATGCGAACAAAAGGCCAACAACCACTACCCTTATAAGTCCAGAATCCCTCCTAGACGATCAACTCAACTAGAAGGCACACTGGACTGGGGGGACTTGAAGAGGTATGGTCCCAATCCCTTGCCCAAATGGCAAAGACCATACCACTTTTTTATCCTACATGGCGCCTACATCAGCAAACGAATCCAGAAGCTTCTAGAAGCTTCTGGAAAGCGTAAAGGTGGCACCAAAGATGCTCCTTCCGACATAAAGGACAGTACGTGTCACCATTCATCAAGCGCCATGTGGACCTGCAGCAAATCAAGGAGCAGACCGACAGCAGCAGTACGATGTTTCCAGCTTGGCCAAATGTGGGCGCGCCACGTGTACCACCATACTGACCACAGCAGAGGAGACCAAGAGGATATTCCCCTTGGCCGGACAGCTGGCGCCCCATGACAGCTGGCAAGGTCGCTCCTCCCTCTTTCACATTCCGGCTATAAATAGGACCCTCCATCATCCAGGTTGATCATATACTACTCACCACTCTCTCACTCTTAACACACACTGTTTTTTACTCCTCAGAACAGAACTTATTCTAACGCCGGAGCCCGGTTAAGAGGGAAACCCCCATATTCCCCTCTTAACGAGCTAACGGTGTTCCTGTTTTGCAGGATCCGTGATTTGGCGAGTAACAAAGGAGATTGAACCCCACAAAAGAAACGACCAGGCTAGTTTCACCTCAGGTGTTAACTAGTGTTTCATCAAATGTTCTGATGTTTACCAAAGAAAAAACCAAGACAGACAGAAAGTTGTGATCTCATTTTCACATGCCAAGCATGATTGCTTAAAAAGAGACATATCTCAAATAATTTAGAATATTTTTGAAGTTTATGTTCCACAATTTAGAATCAAAAATCAAAATAAATTATTTTTTGTAAAGACCTACATTATAATGTTCATTTTCGACGAAAAAAGATTGAGCAACCCTATAAAACACTATCTAACTAAACAATGATAACCATTCTAAGAAAAACTAAGGGTTGTTTGTTTGCCTCTTACTTTACTGGTTCAGCATTTAAGCATTTAATGGTTCACTTCAGACTATTTGTTTCGCGAGCAGATGTCTGAATGGTTCAGACATTTGCCTCTGAATGATTAATCATTATACTGAGTTTGAATGGTTAAGACCTCTAATTTGAATTGGTCAGACATTTGCCTTTGAATAGTTAAACATTATACTGGCTCTTAATGGTTCAAACTTCTTACTTGTTCAGCACTTAATGGTTCAGATCTCTTACTGGTTAAGCACTTAACCATTCAAAAGTTGCCAAACAGGCCCTAATTCTTTTAGATTCATAGAGAAATATTATATATCCGGACATTTTAAAACTAATTATATTTCTAAAAAAAACACCTTTAATAATAGTAAAAATTAGTGTACAAATTTCCTGATCAAGTTTTTCAGTAATCAGCTAATTTCATTCTAAAAATATGAAACGTGATTCACTTCTAACTTTTAGAATACAAATCATGTGTTTCAGAGTTAGCCAATTTCACTAAAAATAATCAAAATCTAAATCGTAGGGCCTTGAATTATAGGAATTAAATAGTTATTGGTTTAACTATGATGATATTGTGTAGGGCCATCTGAAAAAAACTCGCTCGATATGGCTCCGTTTGAAACGACTCGGCTTGGTTAGAAAGTGAGCCTAGCTTGGCTCGACTCATAACGAATCGGATTTGGCTCGCTTGGTAACTCGGCTCGGATCATCTTAATTATAATATATTTTATTTTATACACGTTAGAATATATTACAAAAAAAAACTTACTATTATTTTCATGTATTGAGGAGTGTAATTTGATATTTATGACATATTTGAATGTTTATAATCATGCAAATTAACTAATATTGTATTTTGTTGAAATTTAAAACTTAAGTTGTGTTGTGCTGTCGAATTTGATTTTGTCTTGTTATGTATTAGGTTAAACTTATTTTGAATATATATTCTTTTGAACTAATGAATAATATTTTAGAAAACTGAATTTTGAGAGCAATGCATTAATTTTCTTTATAAAATCGAGCCAAATTAAGCCAAGCCGAGCCGAGATAGCTCGGTTGAAAACGAAGCAGAGCCCAAACTTAAATTTTCAGCTCGGTTTCAAATCTGAGCCTAGCCAAGCCAGCTCAATTTATAATCGAGTCAACCCCGATTTTACCTAGCTCGACTCGGCTCGGCAAGGCAAGTCACATTTTCAAAAGGGTAAATTACATTTTTCATTTCTTTATGTTTGTACCGGATTACAACGGATAGCCTTTAACTTCAATAATTACAGTCACAATCCTTTATTTGCAAAACTCGTTACACTCTACGTCCTTTAATACTAACCAGATTAAAATTTTCAGTTAACTTTACTCACTTAAGGGTATTTTAGTCAATTCATGTTTTTATTTAAATGTTTAATAAATAAAATATATTAAAACAACTAAACACATATATCTCTCTCTTAAAATTAAACCTAATTTTAAAAACAACAGAAATCCAAGTTTGCTCTTTTACTATCATTCACAATGAATTAAAACAAAATTCACCAGATAGGGTTTGAGATAATCAAATCCACGAACCATATCGCCCAAATTTCCTCAAAAAAAGATCAAATATCATAAATCAACAACAATTACGGAACTTGAAGCGGGAAAATCAGAGAGAAAGTAGAAAGGAATGATACCGTGTTTATCAGGGACGAACAAGGAGGCGATGGGTTTGGTGGTGGTCGGTCGGCCAACGAGTTCTTAGATGGTTTCCAGATCGCTCTTACCTCGAAGAAGAACTCGAAAAACGTTTCAATCTCATCCGCCTGTGGTCCGGCCTAGTCAGAGTATATCTTCAGATGACCTAGCAATAACCTGCAAGATCGAAAGGAAACAAGCACACCGTTAGCCTCGTCACAGGGAGGGGGTCCTCTCTGTGACCAAGCTCGGGCATGAGAATAAGTATCTGTGAGGAGAGAATAGGTCAGGGAGAGAGAGGAGAGAGTTTAGAGAGAGAAAGTAGTCATTACCCTTTGTGGGGAGTCTTGGCGGGGTATTTATAGTCTTTGGGTATGCTGACGTGGCGAGTTAGTTAGGGTCGGACCAGTCACTGTCAGGGCGGTTATAACTGTGGGTCCCAGTTAGTTAGAGCGTACCAACGTGTTCCGTTGTTCCGTCTACAGCATGAGGTGCAATCCGACCTTTAGGTGCTATAGCTCGGTTCTATGTTTGCTGATGATTCGATTCGACCAAGGACGTATCCTCATCAAGTCCCCCTAGTTCGTAGCGTTTCCTAGGTAAAAGCTTCGAACTATAACGGCGTAATTTTTGGCGGGCTGACACCCTGATTTGTCGTTTGTTGGTTTTTTTTTTTTTGAATTTTAAATTTTGGGCGGTGACTTTTGTTGGGTAACTGACGGTCGTTTTATCTTCCCCTCTGACGTGACGTTTGATATGCGTCAGTTATTATGACGTGTCACTCTTTGATTGGTTACTTTTGAGGCGGTGTATTATCCCTATAAAAGGGGAGTAAAAAGTAACTTTTGTTTTCACTTTTCTACTTCATCTTCTTCTTCATTTCCTCTGAGGTGAAACGACTCATCAAGCAGGTTAGTACCTTCCTTATACAATGGCGAATAAAGGCAACTTGTCCGGTTGCTTTAATATTTTGAATAGAAATGGCTTAGCATGGTACGTCGATAAATATGCAATTCCTGCATCTTTACATCCCGTTCTCCCTAAAAAGGACACGCCTATTTATCCTTTTCCCCCGGGGAAGATAGGGATTTATACTCGTTTGTTTGATTACTGTAACTATCGTCTCCCTCTGACGAAGTTTTTGATCGACGTTCTGCTATTTCACGAGGTTCATCTTTCTCAAATTAACCCCTTCGGTCTAGCCAAGGTGTGTCATTTCGAGTTGTCCTGCCGTGGTTTGGGCTCCGACCCGGATTTGGATGTGTTCCGGGCTTTTTACAAGTTGAATCGGTCTGGCAGTTGGTATACTTTCGAAGTTAGGAATAAGAATTCTTGTTGTTACTCGTGGATTACCACCAGTATAAAAGATTGGAAGGATCGTTTCTTTTGGGTCGATGACCGTTGCATTCCGGCCGAGATGATATGGAGATTGAAAAGGTCGCGCCTCCCACCCCCTCTTCCTGAAGACTTTGAATACAACAGAGATCTGTATGCGACTCTGATCAAAGAGGCAGGGCGCGTACAAAAGTTTCTGGAACACATTCTTGTCATGGGACGGATCAGCACGATGTGGACCGAACCGGAGTGGTATCCCACCCTTAGGTGGAACGGAAAGGGTTAGTCGTGCTTTTAACTTGATACGGTGTTCCTTGAGTTTGTGTTTGATTATTTTGCTCATTTGTATTCTTTATATCATGCCGGACTATGGATATTATTTTTGCTTGCTTTTTGTGCAGCTATGGGTATAAAAGAAGCTTTAAGGCTGAAGTCCTTCGATTCCAAGGAGCTTGATGTTCGGGCCACCAGGACGCCGAAGGGTGATCCACCGTATCTGAGCGTCGTGCAAGAGAACCTTTATCTGATTTGGGAACCGGTAGCTCCGGCTGACCAGGGGGGTTCGGCTGGTCAGGGAGGCTCGGGTTCAGCTCTTGCGGCACAAGTGCTGAACATTTCTTCGGTTCAGGCAGCGGTGGTGGCTGGTAGTGATAAAGGCAAAGAGACCAGCTCGAGCGGAACGAAAGGGTCCGGTTCCAAGTTTGTTATTGAAGACGAGGGAGTACATGTTTCTAACGAAGACGAAAGGGTACATGCTGAAGGGGGAGAAGAGGGTGATGATGATGATGACGAGGAGCGTCCCCAAGTTAGCTTGAAAAGGAGACGGACTACTTCTTCTAAGTCCGATCCGAAACCTAAACAGGTGAAGAGAAAAAAGATGGATTTCAAAACTATCACATTGGATGACGATGAAGATGATCAGGCCACCGATTTTTCTACTGCGGGGAGTTTGTTGGCAAATTTGGACGCTCACCTTCATGGCGGTCGTGTCCCAAGGGATCATTCGGTCAACGCTCCAACGAGCGCGTTATCCTTTGGAGGGCCTACTACCAAAGTTTTCGAAGATATTCATATGCCCGAGCCCTTATTGTAACAACCCTCGGTATAACCAACATCCTCATAATATTTCCAACACTCTAGTATATTTTAAATTACCCTTATATGTCTTTAATTACACCCCGTATGTGAAAACCGAGCCTGAAATACATCAGAGTATTAAAAATAAATCAAAAATAAGAAAAATGGAGTTATGGTGTTGACCAAGGTTGACGCGGGAGCTCATCAATGCGGAGACACCAGATGCCGACACGTGTCGACATCGTGGCAAGTCTAATAGCTGACCCAGCTAAGCTATGGTGTTGACCAAGGTTGACACCGGCCACGTAACCTTGGCCTGTGTCTCACGCGGGTCGCGACAGGACTAGAATCAGCAACTATATAAGAAGGCCATCAGGATCAACCAGAACTCATTCATTTCTTAATTCTCAATCTAAATTTCTGTAGAAGGCACATTATAGTCGGGTATTATACCCCTAATTAGCGAGGTTCTGCTCCGTTGTAAGTATTATAACCCTAGTTTCATAATAAGTTACGCTGCCCGATTGATTTAGGGTTCCGTAACAACTGTCGTGGTTCTGCCTGACGTAGTTGTTGGAATGCCGTCTCGGGGAGGGTATTATTAATAATTTCAAAGGGTTATGATACTAACCAATGTACATTTGTATAAATTATAGATTATATCCAGGAAACCCTTACGAAAAGCCTAAGACAGCAATGTGAGTTTATCCTCTTTTTGTTAACCTTTTTGGAATGTTTTACAAAACCTTAATTATTTTACAATGTGATTAAGCGGTGATTGAGTCTTTGTAGTTCTTCAATTACTGCCGGTATTATGGGGTTTTGTATACAAAATTTACTACGAGTAGTAGTAAGTCTGAATGACAGTGCATTACCATTGGACGACGAGTTAGACAACAGCAAAGAGTTCTAGCAGCTGCTAAATGTAGAACCGATGACCATACACAGGATATGCTTAATAGAAGCCTAGCTAATTTCCATATCTTAGCTACAACTGCTGCTGACCCGAGTCTGGAACAACTAGTAGCCCCACAACCACAAAACCCAGATCAACCCATGGAAATAGAAAACCAGGAAAATCAGGTGGAGATGCATGACTTTAACCCAGAAGAAATCCCTAGGGTACCTGCGCCAAACCCTCTAGATCCAAATTACGACCCCTAGTGGGACGATAATAGGGATTTTGTGCAACGTTACCCTATTCAAGAATATCCACCCATACAGAACATAAAAGCCTACCCAGGTATGGACCCTTTAGATCCCTATTACCAAGAAGAATATATTAGGGAAATTTTAGAGGATCCTTACCGATTTCAGGAACCTACACCCCCATATCAGGAACCCGCACCCCAGATTCCAAACCCAGTCCGAGAACCTGCACCCCCAATGAGTGCAGAAAACGTCGAAGAACTTAGGACTTTTGGGGAGAAAATTTTAGAAAGCAGTGAGAGGATGCGTCAGGTGGGAGAGCGTCTCGTATGGAAATACGATGAGCGCAATATGGATTTTTGGATGAATCCATATCCATGAATGTTAGAATGGAGGAAGCGGTAGTAATAATAATATAATAAAATAAAATAAGATATGTGTGTACGGATGCATATTACTATTTTATTTCTGTTGGTATTGTAATCTTTATTTCTGTACTAGTGTGTAATAGACGCATAGTATATGAAAAAGAGTATAGTCGCAATGATCGACGGTTTTTGGCTAGATTATGTGTTATGTGATTAACTATATTAAAATATTATTTGTGATATTAATATGGGGTAAATGTTTAAAATTCAGATGGCCGACGAAGGAAATCAAGGAAATCTGAATAACGATAACCAGAGTAACATTAACGTGGTTAATGAGAATCCAAGCATCAATAATAATCAAGTGGATAATAGTGCTATCCAACACATAGTAGCACAGAGAATTATAGATGCAATGCCATTTATTCTTCAAACTGTTAAGGATGTTGATAATAAAAGTAAGCATAGCAGTAAGCGACCAAGTGAACCAGAAAACAACGCGAACAATGGACCTGTACTTCAAATGCCCATTCCCAAAAGAAGAAGAACCGTGCCTTACGGTTGTTCTTATAAGGAATTTTGGTCTTGTAAACCAATGGAATTCTCGGGCAACGAAGGGGCCATTGCAACCTTACGCTGGATAGAGAAGACTGAGGCAGTCTTAAGGATAAGCAAGTGTGCTGAAGAAGATAAGATACTGTTTGCTTCTAATCTGTTTAAGAATGCAGCACTAGAATGGTGGAACACTATCCTCCAAACAAAAGGAAGTGATAGAACCTATAATATGGAATGGGAAGAGTTTAAGGACAAGGTAGAAAGGAAATTCTGCCCACCCAATGAAAAAGAATAGATAGCAAACAAATTCCTAAACATTAGAATGACTGGTGTGGATAGTAAGGGATACACTAAAATATTCTTTGAATATGCTAGGATAGTGCCAACTCTTGCTTCACCAGAACCAATATTAATCTCTCGTTATATTTGGGGATTAATTGGGGAGATAAGACACGTAGTCAAGGCAGCTAGACCTCAAACAATAGAAGAAGCTGTAGAACTAGCCAATACCTTGACTGATGAATTAGTCTGTACCAGAGAAGAGGATCAAAGGAGGAACCTAACCCAGAAGTTGACCCAAGAATTTCGTTCTGGAAATCCTAACCGTGGGAAAAATATAGGTTCTACCTCTGCACCCTACTGTAGGTATTGCAAAAGAAAGCATTCTGGAATATGCTCCATATATTGTAACTTTTGCAAACTATCGGGACACAAAGAAGAAAACTGCAGGAAGAAAGCTAACAGCAGGGTATGTTACAATTGCGGAGAACAAGGTCATATCAAGCTAAATTGTCCAAAATTAGCTCCAGCTCCAGATAACAAGAGTACTAAAAATGCTAGAGCATTTGTTCTAACTGCAGAAGAAGCCAAGATGATTCCAGATGTCATAGCTGGTACGTTTTTAGTTAATGATGTTTTTGCTAAAGTATTATTTGACTCTGGTGCAAACCAAAGTTTTATTAATACATCGTTTTGCAAATTTCTAAATCAATCATTAACTAAACTACCACAAGAATGCTTAGTAGAGACAGCTAATGGGGAAATTGTTAGAATTTCTGAAATCTTGCAGGGAGCAAGCATAGAAATTTTAAATCAGAAATTTATTGCAAATCTTTATCCCATGAATCTGGTAGGATTTGATGTTGTTTTAGGAATGGATTGGTTAATAGCCAATAAAGCCAGTATTTTATGTGATCAAAAGTTAATTCAAGTAAATTCACCAAAAGGTAAAATGATCACAATTAAAGGAGATAAAACCTCTAAGTCCAATAAATTTATCTCTGTGATGAAAACTGCAAGTTGTATGAGAAAAGGTTCTATAGTGTATTTGATTTCTATAATCATTAACACTAAAGGAAAAGATTTAAAAGATATTCCCGTAGTATCTCAGTTTTCAGATGTATTTCCAGAAGAATTGCCAGGGCAACCTCCGGATAGAGAAGTTGAATTCAGAATCCATTTGATACCAGGAACAGCACCGATTGCCAAAGCACCTTACCGGTTGGCACCTGCTGAAATGCAAGAATTGAAGAAACAATTAGATGAATTGTTGGAGAAAGGATTCATACAGCCGAGTTTGTCGCCATGGGGAGCGCCGATACTGTTTGTTAAAAAGAAGGACGGATCAATGCGTATGTGCATTGATTACCGTGGATTAAACAAAGTTATGATTAAGAATCGGTATCCATTACCGAGAATCGATGATTTGTTTGATCAATTGCAAGGAGCTCGATTTTTCTCTAAAATCGATTTAAGGTCAGGATATCATCAATTAAAGGTACAGGAAGAGGACATTCCTAAGACCGCATTTAGAACGAGGTATGGCCATTATGAATTTACTGTCATGCCATTTGGTTTAACCAATTCCCCAGCTGCATTTATGGACATGATGAACCGAATATGTAAGCCATATTTGGATAAATTCATAATTGTTTTCATAGATGATATTTTGATTTACTCTAAGAGTGAAGAGGATCATGCAAAACATTTGCACGCACTTTTAAGCCTATTAAGAAAGGAAAAGCTTTATGCTAAGTTTTCCAAGTGCGAGTTTTGGTTAGAACATGTACAATTCCTTGGACATTTAGTCAATCATGAAGGAATTCATGTGGATCCAACCAAGATTGAGGCAATTACTAAATGAAAAACCCCTGAGTCACCAACTGAGGTTAGAAGTTTCTTAGGATTGGCTGGTTATTATAGAAGATTTATTAAAGATTTCTCTAGAATAGCCATTCCCTTAACTAAGTTAACTTGTAAATCTGTTAAGTTTGAATGGGGATTAAAACAAGAAGAAGCATTTAGAATCCTTAAGCAAAGATTAACCCATACACCTATACTAGCATTACCAGAAGGAACTGAAGACTTCTTAGTCTATTGTGATGCTTCTAAGTTAGGTTATGGATGTGTGTTGATGCAACGCCAAAAGGTTATAGCTTACGCATCTAGACAACTTAAGAATCATGAAGAGAATTATTCAACCCATGATTTAGAATTAGGAGCTATAATTTTTGCTCTTAAGATTTGGAGACATTACCTTTATGGTAGTAAGTTTACCATATTTACTGATCACAAAAGTTTAAGGTATGTTTTCGGGCAGAAAGAGTTGAATATGAGACAAAGACGTTGGATGGAATTTCTTAGTGATTATGATTGTGATATCCAGTATCATGAAGGAAAAGCAAATATAGTGGCAGATGCTTTAAGCCGAAAGTATCATGAAAAGCCAAGAAAGGTACATTCTTTTAAATTAAATCTGCAAGTAGATTTAAATGAATAAATAAGAGAAGCACAAGAATCAGTAATCAAGGAAGATACTGAAAAATTAAAAGGTATGCTAAAAGAATTGGAAAAAGGAACAGATGGAATTTGGAGATTCCATAAAAAGAGAATGTGGATACCTAAATTAGGAAACTTACGTCATTGTATACTAGAAGAGGCCCATAAGTCTAAATATACGATGCATCCAGGAAATGATAAAATGTACCAGGATTTAAGGAAAAATTTCTGGTGGATAGGAATGAAGAAGGACATAGCAGCCTATGTTTCTAAATGTTTAACTTGTTTACAAGTTAAAGCTGAACATCAGAAACCCTCAGGTTTGTTACAACAATTAGAAATCCCAGTTTGGAAATGGGAATTTATAACAATGGATTTTGTTACTAAATTACCCAAAACAAGGAAAGGTAATGATACAATCTGGGTGATTGTAGATAGGCTAACCAAGTCAGCCCATTTTTCTACCAATGAAGGAAACAATTAGTATGGAACAATTATCTAAGTTATATGTAAATGAAATTGTTTCTTTGCATGGAATTCCTTTATCAATTGTTTCTGATAGGGATAGTCGATTTACATCTCATTTTTGGTCAAGTTTCCAAAAGGCAATTGGAACCAAGTTAAAGCTAAGTACGGCTTATCATCCTCAAACGGATGGACAAAGCGAAAGAACAATTCAGACAATGGAAGACATGCTTAGAGCTTGTGTAATTGATTTTGGAGGTAATTGGGACGATCACTTACCTTTAATAGAATGTTCTTATAATAATAGTTATCACACAAGTATCAATGCTGCACCATTCGAAGCACTTTATGGACGAAAGTGCCGAACCCCAGTCTGTTGGGCAGAAATTGGTGAAAAGCAACTATCTGGACCTGAGATAGTGCAAGAAACAACCGATAAAATTATTCAAGTCAAGGAACGACTGAAAGCAGCACGTGATAGATAGAAAAGTTATGCTAATAATAGGCGAAAACCATTGGAATTTCAAGTAGGAGATAAAGTATTATTGAAAGTCTCTCCTTGGAAAGGAGTGGTAAGATTCATCAAACGGGGAAAGTTAAGTCCCAGGTATGTTGGACCTTTTAAGATTATTAGAAGAATAGGACCTGTAGCCTATCAGCTACAACTGCCAGAGGAGATGGCAGGAATACATGACGTGTTTCATGTATCTAATCTTAAAAAGTGTTTAGCTGATGAATCATTGATAGTATCTCTTAAGGATATAGAGGTAAATGAAAAACTCAAGTTTGTAGAAAGGCCTCTACAGATTGAAGACAGGAAAGTCAAGAATCTCAAACACAAAAGACTAGTTCTAGTCAAAGTGAAGTGGGACTCCAAAAGAGGACCTGAATACACATGGGAGCTTGAATCAGAAATGAAAAGAAAATATCCGCACTTGTTTCAGTAGATCTCGAGGACGAGCTCTAAAACAAGGTGGGGAGAATGTAACAACCCTCGGTAAAACCAACATCCTCATAATATTTCGACACTCTAGTATATTTTAAATTACCCTTATATGTCTTTAATTACACCCCGTATGTGAAAACCGAGCCCGAAATACGTTAGAGTATTTAAAATATATCAAAAATAAGAAAAATGGAGTTGAGGCGGGCCGCGTAGACCCACCCCAACATCTTACGCGGGCGGTATTAGGGTTGAATCTGATATCGTTGAAACCTTTAGTTCAAGCGGGCCGCGTAAGAGTTCTCAATAGTTGACGCGGGCCGCGAGAGCTCATCAATGCGGAGACACCAGATGCCGACAAGTGTCGACATCGTGGCAAGTCTAATAGCTGACCCAGCTAAGCTATGGTGTTGACCAAGGTTGACGCGGGCCGCGTAACCTTGGCCTGTGTCTCACGCGGGCCGCGACAGGACTAGAATCAGCAACTATATAAGATGGCCATCGGGATCAACCAGAACTCGTTCATTTCTTAATTCTCAATCTAAATTTCTGTAGAAGGCACATTATAGTCGGGTATTATACCCCTAATTAGCGAGGTTCTGCTCCGTTGTAAGTATTATAACCCCAGTTTCATAATAAGTTACGCTGCCCGATTGATTTAGGGTTTCGTAACAACTGTCGTGGTTCTACCCGACGTAGTTGTTGGAATGCCGTCTCGGGGAGGGTATTATTAATAATTTCAAAGGGTTATGATACTAACCAATGTACATTTGTATAAATTATAGATTATATCCAGGAAACCCTTACGAAAAGCCTAAGACAGCAATGTGAGTTTATCCTCTTTTTGTTACCCCTTTTGGAATGTTTTACAAAACCTTAATTATTTTACAATGTGATTAAGCGGTGATTGAGTCTTTGTAGTTCTTCAATTACTGCCGGTATTATGGGGTTTTGTATACAAAATTTACTACGAGTAGTAGTAAGTCTGAATGACAGTGCATTACCATTGGACGACGAGTTAGCCAATGGGTAATTTGACCATAGCCATAGATCCGGTCGAGTGGCAAATACTGAATGAGTAATTGTGTAGAAATAAACAATGTGATCGCTCTCAATACTGTTTTAATTGATAAAACGTTTCTTGATTAAACTGGGATTCACTCACCAGTATTTCCGACTGACAAATGTTTTTAAAACGCGTTACAGGTAACACAATGTGAACAGCCAATTAATGAAAGCCAGCTGGAGAGCACTGAAGGCTTGGGAAAAATGTGGCTATAAAAGTTACCTAATAAACGATGTTTTAAATCCAATAAAATAGGGTTTGTCCCTATAAATGTATTGTAATAAGAAACTTGGGTTTTACCCATGTGATTATTAACATTAAATGATGTGGTTTTACTCTGATAAACATTTCCTAACTACGGTCCTGATGAAAATTCCGCTGCGAGATTAAATAACCCTGATACCACCGAAACTCTGTGATCGCGTCCGCCCGTTCCCGGGGATCAGGGATCGGGGGTTGCGACACTTATCTTTCAAAAAGATTAGCCCATCTCCTTCCGGTAAGCCTACAACGGGGGTTGCTTCCAACGTATCAAGGCCAAGTCCACAACCATTTGATGGTGGGGATAGTGCCTCTTCCTACCCTTTATGGTATGAAACTGAAGCCGTTTTCTTATGGCGGGAGTTAGGTTCGGGCGATGCTGCGGATTTGGACCATACTCGTGCTTTGGAGAAGTATGTGCCTGAGTGGTCGCTGACGAACAAGGATAGGATTGTGGATGCTCTGTCAGCGAAGATGGCATTATTTCATTTGGGGACTCCGGCCGAGCATGCGCATTATCGGAAGATGAGCGGCCCGGAGCTTGGGAATGCCCTAATGCTGAATCAAGCTCAGTCGAATTCTCTGGTGGTGGAGACTTATAAGCGTTGGATCGAGTCAGAATCAAACTGTCGCAAGCTTGAGCGTGAAGTTGCTAACTTGAAAAGTGAAGACAATGTTCTGTCGAAAACAAAGCAGGAGCTATCTTCTCTCCGATCTCAAATTGACCGTTTGAAAGAGCAGGTCCTGGAGGCGAAAGAAGTTAATAAATCTTCCCAGGCTTCGGCTGCGGCTGCTTATGAAGCTCGAGACAAAGCCCTTCAAGACTTGGAAGCTTTCAAGTTGAAATTTGGTAATCTGGAGAAGAAGTTATCCGGTGCGGAGCAGAGGCACACGGCTGAGCTGAAAGAAATGCAAACATCTTATGACCAGCTTCTGGCCGATCATCACCGCCTGATAAATGGTGCGTTCGTAATTTACTTTTCAATGCTTACTTTTCTTGCTAATTAAGTCTTGTCTTTCTTCAGATAAGGACGAACTTGAAAAAGCTCGCAACAAGGCGATCGAGTCGCACAAGGCTACGATTGACGAGGCGATGGGTATGCTGACCCGTTGTGATGGTGAGATGGTCGAATTATATGCCCAGGTGTCGGAGTTCATGCTCACTAAACAATGGTTTCTGACGGACGGGGTTGCCTGGGTAGTCAAATTGGTTCATCAAAGCCCTGAGCTGGAGTAGGTCGTTGCGGACCTGGTCAACAGTGTAAACATAGTTGGAGTGAATGAAGGAATCAAACAAGGCTTCAAAGCCGCTTTGGACTCAGTCCGTTCGGCCGAGGAAGTTCCTGGATATGACGAAGGAGCAAAGGATGCATTGGATGCCGGAATAAAGGCCTTTGATAATTTTCATATCTCCGTTCTTGGCAAGGTTGCGGATTTAGTAGACAAACCTTTGTCCGTCATTAAACAGAGAAGTGAACCCCCTATCGTGAAAGAAGACTATGAAGTTTGATTTGATGTTTACTTCTGTAATCGTACAGTATTTCGTTTTTTGTTATGGCATGTATCGAACAATTTAATTTTCTTGCTCGTATTTTTGACGAACCATGTTTTACTTATCTTTATATGAAGCCATATATTTTTTAGTTAAACATGTTCATGTCCGGCTTTTCAGCTTTTGAGTTTGCGTCCAAACTTTTCGCTGTTCAGCCGGGTTACCGCTCGGCCATCTAAGTGGCCGAATCTAGGTGAGAAGTTTTCTTTTTTTTTTTTGTAGTTAACTTCTCGTGCTTGACAGATTTTTTGTAGTCGAACCGCGTTAGGTACAGACCTTTTGCTTAATAGATTTTACTATTTTTGGAACTATTTAAGCCTTCTCGATCGGCGCAAGGCATGGGTCGAGGCCCGTTAGTGCACATTTTGATATCGTTCGAACCTATATATATACATATGTATGCTATGTTTTATACTTGCAAAAACATAGATCGCTTTATTTTTCAACTTTTCTTAAACATAGTTCCGGGGCATTACCCTCCCGGTTTAAAAGGAAAAATGGAAATACTTTCGGGGCACTACCCTCCCGATTTTTACATGGAAATTGGAAATAAAGAGTAAAAAATAGCGATCTTTCTTGGCCGTAGCAAGCTTGTTCACATAAAACACTTTTTCAAATGGACCCCGTTCCATGTCCTGGGTACGGGGGTTCCATCGATTTTTTCCAACACATACGAGCCTTTTTCGCTGGCCTCTTTGACTCGGTATGGTCCTTCCCACTTCGGGGTTAGCTTTCCCGGGGTTTCGACGCGGCTCGCATCATTGTTTCGGAGCACAAAGTCTCCAACCTTGAATTTGTAAAGCTTGGCACGGGTGTTATAGTACTTATCGATCTTCTTTTTGTATCGGGCTTCTATAATCGCCGCGATCTTCCGACGTTCTTCTAGCAGATCAAGATTGGATTGGAGCTCACACTCGTTTTCCTCCCAATTTTTGCACCTTTGGTTTGGGAGTCCGATCTCTGCGGGGATCACGGCCTTAGTGCCATATGTAAGACTGAACGGCGTTTCTTCATTACTAGTCTTGTGTAACGTTCGGTGAGCCCATAGAACGTTCGGTAACTCATCCGCCCATCCCTTGCCTTCGTAACCATGTCTTCTCTTTATCCCATCAACGATTCGTCGGTTTATCTGTTCGACCTGCCCATTCCCCTGGGGGTGGGCAACCGAGGAAAAGACTTGGTTGATCTTCAGGTTTTCACACCAACGCTTGAATGGGTTTTCCGCGAATTGCTTTGCATTGTCGCTTATAATGTAAAGTGGAAGACCTAAACGACATACGATTTGCTCCCAAAAGAATCTTGTTACGTTGTAGCCGGAGATGATTATGAATGGCCGGGCTTCCACCCACTTGGTGAAATAATACACCGCGACTAGCAAGTACTGGGCACTTCCGCTCGATCGTGGGAAAGGACCGACTATATCGACGCCCCACTTTTGGAAAGGCCATGCGGCGGTTACCGGGATCATCTCATTTTTTGCTCGGAGACTCACTGGTGCGTGCTTTTGGCATTCATCACATTGCTGGAGTTCCTTAACTGCACTCTCGTGCATCCCGGGCCAATAATATCCTGCATTTTTCACCTTCGTTACGATCATTTTTGGCCCAGCGTGAATTCCACAAATGCCGTAATCTATTTCTCTGATGATATAGCTGGCCTGCTCCGGATCAAGACATTTTAGCAGAGGTCCGAGAAAAGTCTTTCGGTACAGACCTCCTTCCTGCATCTGATACTGGAGCGAGTTGATTTGGATCTTTCTTGCTTCTGCTTTATCAACTGGCAAGACATCATGCACCAGGTAGTTGATTATGGGTGTCATCCATGTTTGCGGCGGAGCTTCTACTTGCATAACGTGAGGAGTGGCAATTGAAGGCGTGGTTAACACTTCCACCCTTACCTCCTTAGCCAGGTGACTGAATGATACGGATGCCAGCTTGCTCAACGCGTCGGCATTTTTGTTTTTGCTACGGGGGACGTGTTCAACTTTACATGACTTGAACGATGCCATAATTTGTTTTACTTGTTCGAGATATTCGATCATGTTGGCTTCCCTTGCTTCATATTCTCCGTTCACCTGATTCGCTACGAGCAATGAGTCCACATGGGCTACGACATTTCTTGCTCCGACTTTCAGTGCCAGACGTGGACCGGCTAATAGGGCCTCGTATTCAGCTTCGTTATTAGAACTCTTAAATTCTAGTCGGAGCGCATACTTCATATCCGTTCCATCTGGATCGGTGATAATTAAACCTGCTCCCGATCCTTCGGCGCTCAAAGCCCCGTCTGTATACAAAGACCAAGGCTTGTTTGGAGCTTTCTCCGTCTCTTCCATTTCTTTATCCTCCGGCATCTCTACCAGGAAATCAGCTATCACCTGCCCTTTTAACTGGCCTATGGTTCTGAAGGTGATATTGAATGCGCCCAGCTCGATTGCCCATTTTGCCATGCGACCTGAAACTTCGGGTCGTCGGAGAACATGCTGAATTCTTTGATCCGTTCGTACCTCAATCGGGTGGGCTTGAAAGTATCGGCGGAGTCTTCTTGAAGCATGGACTAGTGCCAGAGCTAATTTTTCCAAGTTTGAGTACCTTGTTTCATAATCTTTTAATGTTCGGCTCACGTAGTAGATGGGGATTTGTGCTCCGGTTCTGTGAGCGACTAGTACTGCACTGATAGCACCAGATGATGCAGCCAAGTAGACCGTTAGTACCTCGTCTTTTTCTGGTACGGTGAGAGTCGGTAAAGTACCGAGATAAATTTTAAGTTCTTCAAAAGCTCGTGCAGCTTCTTCCGTCCATTTAAACTCCGATCTGAAGCTTTTTCTGAGCACATCCATGAATGGGAGTGACCTGTCTGCTGCTTTTGACAAGAACCGATGGAGGGCAGCCAATCGTCCATTTAAGGATTGGATCTCTTTTACCGAAGTTGGAGGTTTCATTGTAAGAACAACATCGATCTTGTCTGGGTTGGCTCGCAAGCCTTTTGACCCGACCATGACTCCCAAGAACTTTCCTTCTTCTACCCCAAACGTACACTTTTTGGGGTTTAACTTCATGTTGATGCTTCAGAGTCGGGTGAATGTCTCGAGTATGTCTTTCAGCATGGCGGGTTCATCGTGACTCTTTATTACGATATCATCAACATATACCTCTACATTTCGCTCGATCTGGTCTTTAAAAGCTTTGCTCATTAAACGCTGATACGTAGCACCGGCGTTTTTCAGCCCAAAAGGCATCTTGGTGAAGTAGTAAACTCCTTCGTTGGTGACAAAGGTTGTCTTGTCCTCATCTTCGATCGCCATTTGTATCTGGTGGTACCCTTTGTATGCGTCTAGAAAACACTTCAACCTGAACGTGGCGACGGAGTCAATCTTCTCATCAATCTCCGGTAATGGAAAACAATCTTTCGGGCACGCATCATTTAGATCGGTGAAGTCGATACACATTCTCCATGAGTTGTCCTTTTTTCGTACCATAACTGGGTTCGACACCCACATTTGGTACCGAACTTCTCGAATAATTCCGACATCTAGGAGGCTTTTTACATCTTTTGCAATAGCCTTGGCTCGATCCGGCGCCATATGCCTTTTTCTCTGTGCTATTGGTTTGATTAACTCTTTTACGTTCAGGTGGTGTTGCGCCATAGACCTGGGGACCCTTTGCATATCGGAGTGCTTCCATGCGAAAACATCAATCGAGTTACTTAATAGTTCCCATAGGAGCTTCTTCGTTCATTTTGGGAGTTGGGCACCGATAGCTACTTGTTGTTCAGGGAAGTCCGGATTAATCGCCCAGAGTTCTGTAGGTACTTCGGACTTTTTGGAGCTCGTTTCTGCTGCGTGTCTTACCTCAGCTATGAATGAATTTGATTCTGAAAAGATAGTGGCGACCCCTGCTTCGGTGGGGAATTTAATGGCACCGTGTATCGTCGAGCTAATCGCTCCGAGAGCTCGTAACCCGGGTCGTCCGAGTATTATGTTGTGCGACGAATGAGTACCAACAACCAGAAAGGTTGATAGTATTGAATTTTCTCCGCCATAACAGACTTCAAACCCTTAACCGTATTAGCATAAGACACGACCTCCTTTTCCTTCACCAGCCCTTTTTCTTCATTCGTAAATGCAGTAAACACCACATTATCTTTCAAAGCAACAGAGGCCATAAATGACTTCATAGCAGGCTTCAAACTATTAATAAAAGGCATGTCTGCCTTTGTCACCTTATAAGGTTCCAGCTCAGCCTCTTTCTTCTGAATAAGTTTCTTCATAGACTCCTTCTTAACATACTTCCTACCTACAGCCTTCAAACAGCTCTCAGCTGACTTTCCACTAACAGCCCCATTAGAACCATTACCTTCTTCTTTACAAAACACGGGCATAACCATCTTCTTCTTACCATCATTAGACCCAGGATCAAAAGAGAAGTTTAAAGCAGTAACAGAAAATTTAAACCTCCTAGCATCATCATTAAAACCCCCCTTCTGCACCTTTTTCCACAACTTATCTTTATACACCCCTTTACACCCCACACTAGCCAAACTCTTAACCAACTCCTGGGCACAAGCACCATCCGGTAGTACATCATACTTACAACCAAAATCCCCATCCAACAGAACTTTAACAGCAGCATTATCACCCCACATAGCCTTAAAGGCTTTCACCTGCAACCCCTCATTCCTAACTGATATTTTCTTCCGCTTATCCAACATAACGAAACCAGCAGAAGAATTAATATCAAAAACATTCACAAAAACAACCAAAAACATTATGAAGGATGAAGGGGGTAGAAGTAAGATCTCTCAGATTGATGCTTCTGTGAATGTTTTTTATATTAATTCTTCTGCTGGTTTCGTTATGTTGGAAAAGCGGAAGAAAAGATCAGTTAGGAATAAGGGGTTGCAGGTAAAAGCCTTTAAGGCTATGTGGGGTGATAATGCTGTTGTTAAAGTTCCGTTGGATGGGGATTTTGGTTGTAAGTATGATGTACTACCGGATGGTGCTTGTGCCCAGGAGTTGGTTAAGAGTTTGGCTAGTGTGGGGTGTAAAGGGGTGTATAAAGATAAGTTGTGGAAAAAGGTGCAGAAGGGGGGTTTTAATGATGATGCTAGGAGGTTTAAATTTTCTGTTACTGCTTTAAACCTCTCTTTTGATCCTGGGTCTAATGATGGTAAGAAGAAGATGGTTATGCCTGTGTTTTGTAAAGAAGAAGGTAATGGTTCTAATGGGGCTGTTAGTGGAAAGTCAGCTGATAGCTGTTTGAAGGCTGTAGGTAGGAAGTATGTTAAGAAGGAGTCTATGAAGAAACTTATTCAGAAGAAAGAGGCTGAGCTGGAACCTTATAAGGTGACAAAGGCAGACATGCCTTTTATTAATAGTTTGAAGCCTGCTATGAAGTCATTTATGGCCTCTGTTGCTTTGAAAGATAATGTGGTGTTTACTGCATCTACGAATGAAGAAAAAGGGCTGGTGAAGGAAAAGGAGGTCGTGTCTTATGCTAATACGATTAAGGGTTTGAAGTCTGTTTTGGCGGAGAAAACTCAATACTATCCTCCGAAAGTATTAGAGAATGGGGAGGTGGTGGCTGTCATAAGTCTGGAGAAAATTGCTGAAGCTAAGAAGGTGTATAGTGCCTACCTTTATGGGTATTTTATTGGCAAGGATTTGCCGTTGGGCATGGTTAGATTTCATTTGAGTAGGATGTGGAAGCAGTTTGGTATATTGCAAATTTCCTTGAATGGTAAGGGAATCTACTTCTTCAAATTTAGGAATGAGGAAGGGATGGTGGCTGCTATTGATAAGGGGCCTTGGCTTGTGAATGATGTCCCGTTGTGTTTAAAGAAATGGGAGGCTGGTGTGACCTTGGAGAAATCTGAACCGTTTAAAATTCCTCTATGGATTACTATTCCGAATTTGCCCCTGGAATTGTGGAACACTGTTAGTATATGTAGCATGCTGAGCTGTGTTGGGTATCCTCTGTTATTTGATAAGGTTACTGCTGAAAGGTGTGGGGTTGCTGAAGGACCTCCAGGTTTTGCTAGAGTGCTGGTGGAGGTTGATGCTGATACTATACTGCCTGAATTTGTTAAGGCGTACTATCCGGAGGAGGGTGATCGGCCAGCGTATGTTAAAGACATTAGAATTGAGTATCAGTTGAAGGTTAAGAAGTGTACTGAATGTAGAGTTTTTGGGCATGATTTTGAATCTTGTGGTAAGAGAATTCTGACTGAGGATGAAATTAGGGAGAAATCTCAGAGGTTGATAAATGATATAAAGGCTGCTAGTGCTAATAATTTTCCTGTGTCTGGTGTGGGTGCTGATGGGTTTGCTACTATGGGTAGGAAGAATAGAGTGTTGAGATTTAATGATGGTATAAAGTATTATAATCAGGGCAGGAATTTTAATGTTAAGAAGGTTCAGGGTTCTGGGAGTGGTGCAGGTAGTTCGGGTGGGGTTGGTACTTCTGGAACTAAAAATGTTAAGGGAGAGATTATTGATCAGGGCGGTGAAGGGGTGACTTTAAGGAATGCTGGTAGTGTTAAAAAGGGTAATTTGAAGAATATTAAGCAGGTGTATAGGCCTGTTGTTAAAGGACCTAAAATAACTGTTAAGGGGGAATCTAAGGTGGAGAATATTGTGAAGGTATCGAATAGTTTTGAGGTTTTGAGTGGGGAGGTTGATGAGAAAGTATCCGGTGATAGTGAAGTAAGGGGGAATATTGATGTGAAGTCTGGGTTGATGGGGATGAATGTTAGAGACTTGGGGGAAAATAGTAGAGAGAAGGAGGTAAAGCTGAACAGTTTGGGTATTGAAGATCAAAGTTGTGGAATGGCGGTTGATTCAAATGAGCAGATAGTTAAAGAAGTGCAAATGAAGGAAACCAGTGAAAACTTGGCTGATAATATTCGTACTAAAGTAAATTATAAAGCTGGATATTTCAAAATGAATGATGTTCAATTCAATGAGGTGGCTTGGTATGTTCTTAAGAAGGAGTGTCCTCCTTTAGAAGTTTTGAGGAAATGGAATGTTGGGCAAAAGAAGATTTTTCAGGAGCAGTGGGATATTTTGCAGTTCGAGAAAACAGTTAATGTATGTGATGTTGAGTCTGAAGGGGATGAAACGGCTATTTTTATGAAGAATGATGGCGGTGAGGATACTTCTGATTTGGGTAATCCTCTTTTGAAGGGTGGTTCCAAATGAAGATTCAAGTGTTAACTTGGAATGTGAGGGGTTTGGGTAGTTTTGGGCATCAGTCTCAAGTTAGAAGGCTTTTGAAGGATAATAAGTGTAGTGTCTGTGGTTTGTTGGAAACGCATATTGGTAACAGTAATTTGCAAGAGGTATGTAATAAAATTAATAAGAGGTGGGTGTGGTTTTCTAATGCTGAGAAGTGTCAGAGTTGGGTTAGAATTGTTGTGGGTTGGGATCCTAATGTGGTGGATGTTAAGGTGGTGGATTTTTCTGATCAGGTGATTCATTGTGAGGTCAGAGGTGTTTGTAGTAAGGAGTATTTCTTGTGTTCATTTGTTTATGGGCATGCTAATATTGCTAGTCGAAGACCTTTGTGGGCTGAATTGATCGAGTATGGTATGTTAGTGCAGCAAAAGCCATGGACCCTCATTGGAGATTTTAATGCTATCTTAAATACGGGTGAGAAAAGTATTGTGAATGAGAGTGTTAACTATGGGATGGTGGATTTTAGGGATTGTGTGGCTGAATTGAATGTTCTTGATATTTCTAGTACGGGGTTTTTTTATACTTGGAACCAGAAGCCTGGTAAGAAGGATAGTACTATGGAAAAGCTTGATAGAGCTATGGGGAACCAGTGTTTTGTTGATAATTTTTCTGCTGTGTTTGCTAAGTTTCTGCCATTCTATACTTCTGATCATTCTCCGGTGCTATTGATTTTTCCTGAAGTGGCTAAGGCTGCTGTGAAGCCGTTTAAGTTTTGGAATTACCTTACTTCGAAAGAAGAGTTTCTTCCTATTGTTAGAGAGGGTTGGGGTAGGAGGTTTGAAGGCCATAAAATGTTTGTTGTGTTGGCTAGACTTAAGGCTTTGAAGAAACCTTTAAGGAAGCTGAGTTATAAATAGGGGAACTTGCATAGTAAGGTTGAGTTGCTTAGAAGTGAACTTGAAAGAGTGCAAACTGAGGTTACAATAGATCCTTTTAATGAGGAGCTAAGAAATGAGGAGGCTGTTTATGTGAAAGCCTACAAAGAAGCTTTATTGGATGAAGAGTATTTGTTGAAGCAGAAATCTAGAATGCATTAGCTTAAGGTGGGAGATCAAAACACTAGGTATTTCCATCAATCTGTTAAGCATAGAGAGAGTAGGAATCGTATAAATGTTATCTCTGATATGGAGGGTGTGGAATATGAAAGTCAGAATATTGGGAATGCGTTTGTTAAGCATTTTAAGGGTATTATGGGAGTTAAATCTATGGTGGAGCCGTTAGACGATCCAGATTCGTTGTTCATTAATAAACTCGAGGCTAATGATGCCTTGAGTATGGTTAGTAAGGTTACTAAGGAGGAAGTTAAGGCTGCCATGTTTCAAATTAGTGATGAGAAAGCTCCGGGGCCGGATGGATTTACTGCTAAATTTTTCAAGAATGCCTGGGATATTGTGGGAAAGGATATATCTGAAGCTGTTATTGAGTTCTTTGATAATGGTAAGCTGTTGAAGGAGTTAAATGCTACTGTTTTGTCTCTGGTTCCTAAGGTGAAGGCTCCTAAAGTTGTTAACGAGTTCAGGACTATTGCTTGTTGTAATGTTCTCTATAAGTGTATTAGCAAAGTCATCTGTAATAGATTGAAAGGGTGGCTGGGGAAATTGGTGTGTTGTAATCAGAGCGTGTTTATTCCTGGAAGGTTAATTAGTGATAATATTTTATTGTCACAAGAGCTGGTGAAGGGCTATGAATGGGCTAAGGGACTTCCGAGGGTTGCTCTTAAAATTGATTTGCAGAAGGCTTATGACTCTGTGAGTCATAAGTTTCTTGAAGATTGTTTGGTACACTTTGGGTTTCATAAAAAGTTTATTGAATGGATATTGGCGTGTATGTCTTATGTCTCTTATACTATCTCTGTTAATGGTAATATGTTTAGGTTCTTTAAAGGTGAAAAGGGGTTGAGACAGGGTGACCCTATGTCACCCTATCTGTTTACGTTGGTGATGGAGGTCTTAAATCTTATCCTCAGAAGAAGAATCAACAGATATGAGGCTTTTGTTTATCATTGGAAGTGTGAAAAATTAAAACTGACACATTTATGTTTTGCTGATGACCTCTTTATTTTCTGTGGGGCTGATAGGGGTTCTATTGAGGGTGTTAAACAAGCTATTAATGAATTTAGTTTGGTTTCTGGCTTAGTGCCTAACATGGGAAAGAGTGAGATTATGTTTGGGAATGTCAAAGAGAGTTTAAAGGCGGATATTGTTGAAGCTTTGCCGTTCAAAATTGGAAAGTTTCCTATGAAATACCTTGGTGTTCCGTTGTCTTCTAAGAAGTTATACCAAAAAGACTGTGTGATGCTGATTGATAAAGTGAAGAGCAGGATCTCTGATTGGAGGGTCAAGTACCTATCGTATGCAGGTAGAGTACAACTTATTAAAGCTGTTTTGTCTTCATTAACTGTCTATTGGTCAGCTCTTTTTATTCTTCCCTGTAATGTTATGGAGGATATTGAAAGGTTGATAAGGGGTTTTTTGTGGCATCAAGGAGAAGGGAATAAGGGTGTTGCTAGAGTTAGTTGGGAGGATATTTGTACCCCTAAATGTCAAGGAGGTTTAGGAATTTCTTCTCTCAGAAATCCGAACATTGCGTTAATGATAAAGCATATTTGGAATTTGGTGGCTAAAAAGGATTCTTTGTGGGTTAGTTGGGTTAATGCTTATAAATTGAAAGGTAGGAGTTTTTGGGATGTTAGTGAGTCCAGAAACGACTCTTGGAGTTGGGGTCAGTTACTGCAGATCAGAAGCAAGGTTAGGCGTAGTTTTGTATTTAAAGTTAGGAATGGGAGTAGTGTGTTTGCCTGGTTTGATAATTGGCATGAAAAAGGGTTGCTTTGTGATTTGATTGATAGGAGAGATTTTAAAGCTGCTGGGTTTGATTATAGAACCAAGTTGGATAAGATTTATAATGGTAAGGAGTGGTTGGTTCCGGTTGAATGGCATAATAAATATCTGTGGCTGGTTTCCTATAATATTCAAGGTTTTAATACCGCTGGTATGGACAGTGTTCAATGGAAGGATGGGGAGGGTAAGTGTGTTGACTTTTCTGTGAAGGAGGTGTATAAGAGTTTATGTGGGGTTGGGAGTGTGGTCAAATGGGGTGATGTTGTGTGGTTCAGCCAGTGCATACCTAGGCATGCTTTCATAATCTGGATGGCTTTTAAATTTCGTTTGTTGACCCATGATAGGATGATGAATTGGGGACTTAATGGGGATTTTAAATGTGAATTTTGCAAAAAGGTGCCTGATAGTCATCAACATCTGTTCTTTGATTGTGAATACCCAAGGGCTGTTTGGGTTAGATTAAAAGTTTATGCGAAGTTGGGGAATGTGCCTGATGTGTGGGATAGCATTGTGCAGTTTATGGAAAATAGGAAATATGGGAAATCTGTTTGGAATGTTATTCAGAGATTGGTTTTAGCGGCTGCTGTGTACTTCGTCTGGCAGGAACGTAATGGCAGGTATTTTGGGAGACCTTGCAGGTCTGTGAGACAGCTTACTGAAATTATTATTAATGAGGTTAGAAGACGTTTGTTGGGGTTGAAGTGGAAGAACAACAGTGCTGTTGCTGAGGCTGCAGTTATGTGGAATGTGGATTTGATTAGTGGGAAGGGTATTCCTGGTTTTTTGTGATGTTTGTTGTCATGGTGTTAATGTTCGGGTTGGAGGCTTATAGGGTTTTAGTTGGTAATTGGTTTTTGTTAATCTGGTGGGTTTGGGGTGTTTGGATTGTAGGAGAGGAGTGGGTATGGGATGGTTGGAGTGTGAATGGTAACAAGGGTTTAGGATGGATATTGATGGGTTGGTGGGCTGGTGGAAGGATGATTGGTTTGCAGTGGTTATGTGTGAATTATAGAGGTTCTGGTTGGCTGTTGGGTGTTGGTTATGGGCTATTATGGATGCGGATTAGAGCTTGTGTTGGAGAGCTTCTGGATGGGAATGCTGGAAGATGGATTTTTGAAGACTTGTGGTTGTTTGTTGGCTTTGCGTGGTTTGTTTACAGGATGCTGGGGATCGGAGCTGTGAAGTGAAGACTGAAGTTGTTTTGTCTTTTGTTTTTTAGTCTTGATGTATAGATTTTTTGTTAGTATTTTAGTTTTGTTTTTTTGGACGGGTTTTTGTTTAGATTGTTTTTGGTTGGTGTATAGTTTATGCAAGGGCCGGGTTTGGTTGACCCAATTTGTTAGGCTCTTTGCTTTTGGGGTGGTGCGTTCCTTGGGTTTTATGTCCCGGGAACCTTAACCCTTTTAGGTGTAAATATATATTTTTTTTGTTATTAATAAAATTTACCAGAGGTGCCGCCCTCCTTTACCAAAAAAAAAAAAAACCAGAAAGGTTAGTTGAACAGTTCTGCTCTTGTCACCATTCGTGAATGTGGTCGGAAGGGTAATCTGTCCTATCGGACGAACCACTTCTCCCGAGAAACTTATTAGAGGGGTGGATACCTCAATTAATCTCTTCTTCGTTTGGGGGTTTAGCTGCTGGAAACACTGTAAATACATTATCTCAAAGGCGCTTCCTCCGTCTACGTAGATTCTCCGGACCAAGTGTCCTGCGACTACGGCCGATATCGTAATTGGTCCGTCTCGACCATCTTCCGGATCAATCGGAGGAAAGTATGTTGGTTGGTGCATCCAAGCTGCCATATGCTGGCTTGACCGTTTTACCCCTCTTGGCTCGGTAGACCGAATCATATTGATTCCGGTCTCGGTGTTTGGATTATCAATCGCTGTTGCAGATTTCTTCCCATCTTTTACTTCTTTCACAAGATGAGAGAGTTTTCCAGATCGTACAGCCTTTTCGATCTCTTGTTTTAAAGCCCAACATTCATCAGTTGTATGCCCCTTGTCTCGGTGATATTCACAATACTTCTTGGAGTGCTTATCCGAAGTAGGCCGTTGCTTCGACGGTGTTGGAAACCGGGTGGTTTCCGTACTAAGGATTTCACTTGGTGATTTTGTTAGCTCGGAGAAGGTGTTAAAACGCACGTTTCCTGTTCAGAAACTGCTTCAATCTGATTTCTGATACGGGCCCCGACTTCTGTTCCAGTTGTTGCTTCTATCTTTTGGTGGTGACGCGTTCCGTCTCCACGATGTGGTTCGAGCCTTGGCATTTCTTGCTGCTGTTTCGCTCGGTTGACCACAGGCACTCTCTCCCCGAACGAAAGCTCGAGCTCGTTCCATAAGTATCTCCATGGTTTTTGGGAGATCTTCGTGGAGCTTTTCCACAAGCTGATTGTTCCGAACTCCGTGACAAAATCCAGAAACTCGGAGCTGGTTAACCGCTCCACTTATCTGCATGCTTTCTCGATTGAAGCGATCGATAAAATCTTCTACGGATTCTCCATCGCGGCGCTTTATATGGTGAACCTCGGTAATGTCTTTCTTGCAGCGTCGCTGTTGGCAGAAGTTTTGCAAAAATATACGCCGGAAATCTTCAAAGTGATCAATCGATCCTTCTGGCAACCCATCGAACCAAACTCTTGCCGATCCGGTGAGAGTTTGAGCGAACATGTGACACCAAGCCGGCATGGGCCATTGTTCGACCTTAGCCACTCCGGCGAATGCGAACATGTGGTCGTCCGGATCGGACGTGCCATCATAGAATTTTAATGTGGGGGGCATCTTTAACTTGGTCGGGAGTGGGGCATTAACAATCCGTAACGTGAACTTCGACTGAGAAGTCATAGACGTGGGATGATACGGCATGATCAGCTCCTGATCCTGAGGGTTTAGACCCATAGATCCCTGGCGAAACAGGTCGCTGAGACCGTTATTCATCGGAGCACTCGTAAACGAGGAAAATTATGCAACACATGTTATGGGAGTGGAGATTATAGGACTTACCATAGATCCAGAGGTGAAGGCTCCAACGGAAACGGGATTAGCCACTGGATAAAAACTGCTGAACAAGTTCGTGCGGAGGCTCTGCAACATTTCTTCTCGCTGCTGCTGTTGTTGTAGCTGCCATAGTAAATCAACGTTCCGCAGGAGGAAAGCGTTGTCGAAAGTAGGCAATGGTGTAGCGACTGGAGCGGTAACCGAAAGCGTGGTGACAGAACTCGCGATCACAGAACTTGCAGCTGGAGGTGCCGACGCTGATCCTATCGAAGCCGCTGCGGCGGCAACTGCTGTTGAGGCAGCTGTGGATGCAGCGTTTCCTTCCCATATGTCGTTTTAAGACGGGAAAGTGTTTGTTGGAGCAGCTGTTGTGGATTCCATGACTTGGAATAAACAGAATTAGCAAAGTGAATTAAGTGAATTCGAGGGGATGGCGCCACTGAAGACTCAAAACCACTTGGTCTGGCCTGGTCAGAGTATATCTTCAGATGACCTAGCAATAACCTGCAAGATCACAAGGAAACAAGCACACCGTTAGCCTCGTCACAGGGAGGGGGGGCCTCTCTGTGACCAAGCTCGGGCTTGAGAATAAGTATCTATGAGGAGAGAATAGGTCAGAGAGAGAGGAGAGTTTAGAGAGAGAAAGTAGTCATTACCCTTTGTGGGGAGTCTTGGCGGGGTATTTATAGTCTTTGGGTATGCTGACGTGGCGAGTTAGTTAGGGTCGGACCAGTCACTGTCAGGGCGGTTATAGCTGTGGGTCCCAGTTAGTTAGAGCGTACCAACGTGTTCCGTTGTTCCGTCTACAGCATGAGGTGCGATCCGACCTTTAGGTGCTATAGCTCGGTTCTATGTTTGCTGATGATTCGGTTCGACCAAGGACGTATCCTCATAATGGAACTACCCACAAAAACACGAATTCTTCAAGAATCACTCAAATTCCATCCGTGCCGTCGTCAACAACCCCTGGAACCCAACCGACCGAGAGTTTATCGACTCGTTACCTGCTCTGGAGATCGTGTCGAGTTACAGAGTTTATCGACTCGTTACCTGTAAGGCGAAGGGGTTAAGGTTACGAATACACCTGACTGAAGATGTGGCTGATTTGGCTATTGGGTTGATGTTAACGAAGCTTAAAGGGATTGGAATCGGTGTTGCAGTTCAGGGTTTTAAGTGGTTTCCTGACTTGAGGGGAAGCTTGTACAGGAGGAAAGGTGAAATGTAATTTGTGATTTAATTGAATAATAATAATATCTTTATCTTTTATCTTATTTTCTTTTATTTATAATATAAATAATTAAGTAAAAAGATTAAATTGCTCTTAAGTTAATAGATTTAACTGAAAATTTTAACTTTGTTAGTGCTAAAGGACGTAAGATGTACTAGGATTTTCAAATAAATGATTGTAACTGTAATTATTGAAGTTAAAGACTATTCATTGCAATGTGATGAAAATTTAATTTACGTTTTTCAAAAATATTTGTAAACTTTCAACAAATCTAGACTTATATTTTCTCGATCTGAATACTGAATAGTAATTCTCATGTTGGACTAGAAGGGACACATGTCTCTACGACACCAACTCCTTACTTCATGTAAACAACAGGTGCCAAAGCTCGATTCAAACAATCAACCCCCACTTCCAACCAACACAAGTAACCTCCACGCACCACTTACAACCCCACGTACAAATCACACCCCTATAAGCGCGTAACCATCAAACACTTACGCACCGCCCACAGCTAAACCCCCCGGGTCCCACCTTCAAAACCAGTTCGAAAACTCAAAGCCGTTGTTTACTTTAACCAACGGCCGGTAATTCACACATTCACCCCTTAATAACCCAACTAATTACACTTCTGCCATCACCTTTCAAACTTTCAAACCCCTATATAAACGATACATTCTGTTACAACAGGTTTGCCAATTTTTCAATTCAAAACCCTAAATCCCCAAATTCTCACTAAATTCATCTACAAATTCACCAAAATTCCGATCATGTCGCCGGAAAAACACAAGTCCGGTGGATCATCACTCATCAGAAGCACCTTTCAACGGTCAATTTTGTTGGATTAATTGGTTTTATTCCCAAGTCTTTGTTTTAATTTGCATGAAATAAGCTTGGTTTCAATGAGTTACGTGGATGTTGCATGGCAGAGATTGAAGATTAAAGCATTTATTTATGGTTTAGTTTTATGTTTTATTTAATTGTTTACTAGTCATAACTGGTATAGTTTGACCTATTCATGTTGAAGTGCTCGTTAGAATATGTACGTTGGGATAGTGGGTTGTACCGGTTCTTTAGGTAGACTAGTAGGTTGTTGCTATTTTCATGGTTCACGTGCTTTATGTAAAGGCTATTTATAGCTTATTATATTATTGAATAAAGTGCAGCTTTCTTTCTTTTCTTTCTTTACTAAAAGATCGTACATCTCTTATATACATATTTGAGAATTGTTATTTTATCTTCTGCAAGTTTGTATTTCACTTTAGATTTCGTGAGTTGTGAGTGAATTATAAAGGCTTGATAACCAACATTTGGTATCAGAGCTTCGGCTCATACCAGGGATCGAGAAGGGTTCTTCGTGAACCGTAGAGAGAGTCGAACAAGGCACTGTGTGAGCCATGTTCATGTGAAGAAGAAGAAGAAGACACCAAATCTGTGTGGAGGTGTTTGGCTGTGTGCTTCAACAAGTTGAATAGAATAGATCTGTGTGATCTTGGAGGATTCTGTGTGAATCGGGAAAAATAGATCTGTGTGATCTTGGGGAATTCTGTGTGAATCAAGAACAGTAGATCTGTGTGATCGGAAGTTTCAACTTGCTGTGTGTGGGTTGTATGTTTAGTGAAGGAAAAAAGAGAGATCTGTGTGATCAAAGAGAAGGAAAAAAAATTCTGTGTGAATTGGAAAATTGAGGGGTGTTTGTCTTTTGTGGTTGAAAGTCAAACAAAATTCTAGTGGAGAATTACTGTACGAGAGAAAAAAAAAAGGGGAACATTATTTGTTTTATTTTCTCTTTTTATTTTTCAGGTTTGAGTATTGAAAATGGGAGATGAGAAAACAAGTGGAGGCAATGCGATTGTACCGATGAGTAACCAAGGTAGTAGCATATCGTTGCAGTGCCCAAAGTTAACGGACACAAATTACACTTCGTGGGCGATTTTGGTCGAAACAATCCTACGGGCGAACGGTCTTTGGGAGGCGATAGATCCGGTCACTGGAGCTACTGTGGAAGACAAGAAAAATTACACAACTAAAGCCATAATTTTTCAGTCTTTACCTGAGGATGTTTTGCTTCTGGTCGCAAAACACAAGTACGCAAAGGACGTGTGGGATTCAATCAAGGTTCGTTATCTAGGGGCTGATAGAGTTCAGAAAGCTCGGCTATCGATTTTAAGAAGCGATTTGGAAAAGCTAAAAATGAAGGAGAGTGAGACGCTAGACGAGTATGCGGGAAAGATAAGCGGGATTGAAGCGAAGTTCAAGAACTTAGGATCAACTCTTGAAGACGCAACTATGGTAAGAAAGTTGTTAAATTCCGTTCCTAAGAAATATATGCAGATCGTGGCGTCTATTGAGCAATACTCGGATGTCGATACGATGCCGTTTGAAGAGGCGGTCGGTCGATTGAAGACGTACGAAGAAAGGCTTAAATCCCATGATGACGAAGAAAATGATCAAGGCCAATTATTGCTTACAAAGGAAGATTGGGAGGAAAGAACTAGGCGAGGTGATTTTGATCAACCCGGACAAGGACGTGGTCGTGGACAAGGTAGAGGTCGCGGTTATGGTAGAGGTCGAGGTGGTCGGTTCCAAAGCAATGAAGACCGAAAGGATCAATGTTGGTATAGAGACAAGCGAAACATCAAATGCTATAATTGTCAAGAATACGGACACTATGCTAGTGAGTGTCCTAAGAAGGAAACAAAAGATGAAGAAGCGAATTTGATTGAGGAGGAACCGACATTACTCTGAGCGGTATGGACAAACCAATTAAGGAGGTGATTGTTGGATTAATTGGTTTTATTCCCAAGTCTTTGTTTTAATTTGCATGAAATAAGCTTGGTTTCAATGAGTTACGTGGATGTTGCATGGCAGAGATTGAAGATTAAAGCATTTATTTATGGTTTAGTTTTATGTTTTATTTAATTGTTTACTAGTCTGGTATAGTTTGACCTATTCATGTTGAAGTGCTCGTTAGAATATGTACGTTGGGATAGTGGGTTGTACCGGTTCTTTAGGTAGACTAGTAGGTTGTTGCTATTTTCATGGTTCACGTGCTTTATGTAAAGGCTATTTATAGCTTATTATATTATTGAATAAAGTGCAGCTTTCTTTCTTTTCTTTCTTTACTAAAAGATCGTACATCTCTTATATACATATTTGAGAATTGTTATTTTATCTTCTGCAAGTTTGTATTTCACTTTAGATTTCGTGAGTTGTGAGTGAATTATAAAGGCTTGATAACCAACAAATTTCACCGTCCGGTAAGTTCTGTTCCTCCACAATCTCATCATCTTCCTCCTCCGCCTTCACCTCTCCGGCGAGATCCACATCTCCGTCGAGAATCACCGTCGCACGCAGCGGTTACGGTTACGGTCACGTAACGTCATCTCCGTCGGTCCGTTTCTCCATCGATCACCGTCACACGTCACCAAACCGTTCAATCTCGCAAAACAATAAGATCTCGAACATGACGTCGTCGTCGAGGAACGTGACGTCATCGTCGGGGAATAATAATAAAAAGGTGCCGTGGAGTTATGGATCGAAGAAGACGTGTCTGTGTTCTCCTACGACGCATCCTGGATCGTTCCGGTGTAGTTTGCATAAGAATTTGAATGTACGGAGTAATAATAGTAATGTTAATGGTGGTGGTGGTGACAGTACGGTGTCGTATCGGTCGCACAGACTGCATGCTCGGAGATCTGCGATGACGAATTCGTTAGTGAGAATCGGTACGGTTGAAGGTGATCTGGTGAAACGAGCGTTGGCTGCTTTGATAAGGCCGTCGTCGCATCAGCAACGACGGAGGTGTGATTTTCAACCACGGCCGAGTCGGTTGTCCGTTATGTCGAAAGCTGAGGAGTGACGGTTGATGGTAACGGCGTTAACCGTGCAGTTAGATTTTGTTAGTTTAGAAGTTAGAAGCAATGTTTTAAAAACCGGTTAAAACTGGCCGGTTGAATCGTTTGGTAGAACTGGTTAGTTAAGCCGTTTTGTGAGCGAAATCTGATACGGTATAAAAACCGGATTTTAAAACATTGGTTAGAACGGTTTTGTAGATTATTTGGTTTTTTTTGTTGTATAAATGTAGATTTTTTTTTATTTTTTGTGAAAAGTCAGTAACCCTAGTTTTCTTCTACTCATATCGTTATTTTTTTCTTTTTTTGGAATGTATAATTAAGTGTGTGACATGTGTTATTGGTACGCCAATTTGGTGGACTAGACGGGGGATTTTTTTTGAAAAGGTAAAAATATAAAAGTAATTAAATAGTGTTTTAATTAGAGTTAAATGCTTGGTTGGTCCCTGTGGTTTGCAAAAATTGCAGACTTGGTCCCAAATGTTTACTAATTACACGCGTGGTCCCCAAACTTGTCAAAAGTGCACTCGGTTGGTCCCTAGCCCTAACTTCAGTTAAATTTCTCAGTTAATTATGTGTGAAATGACTATATTACCCTTAAACAATTAAAAGAAATAAAAAATATATAAAACCCACTGATCCTCAATCATCTTCAACCTCTCCCTCAAAAAAAACTCAAACACCTTCAACTTTCTCAACTCTCTCTCTAACTAAACCCACCGGCCACCACCACATGCGCCGACTACCACCACCCGTTTGCCACCCCCGTCAGGATCCGCCACCAGCCACCCCCACTTACTCGATTCTGTCGTGTTGGCCCAATCAGGGGGTCATCAGAGCAAGGGCGAACTCAAAATCGACTTTAGGGTTTACTCGTGAACGCAAATTCGAAGATGGTTGGAGACCCTGCGATCAGAGATCCATCGAGAAGTTATTCTGGTTGGTCAATATTAGGGTTACGTCATTCACAGATCTATAGATCAATCTCCATTCAGAAAACATAAACAACTTCTATAGATCAATCGTCAAGCTCGTTCGGTGAAATCGCTTCCGGTTATGGAGATGGAACGTCTTACCGAGTTTCCGATGAGTCAGTTGGATCTCAGGTCGAGAAAACGACGGGATGTGGCTCCTCTCATGCCAAAGGTTTTTGCTTTGTTAAAAAAAATTAGTGTTTTTTGTTGTTTTGATGATTGATATATTAGATTTTGTTGATATTTGATCGTTTCACAGGTAGAAATATTTGAGTTTTTTGGGGGACTGCCGATGCAAGAACAGCCGGTAAACAACCAGTGAGAAGAAAGAAAAACAATAAACCGTACACACTGTCTTATTCATTTGCAGGTCATTCCAATGGCAGTTGGTAAACATTTAGTGTGTGTGTATTACTGTGGTCCCCTAAAACCCAACAATTTCCCCCAAATTTCGATCATTTTGTGTTTGATTCCCCCAAAAGCCTACACACTCTGTTTTAGGCTCGGTTCAGACTCAGTGGAGTCTCGGCTCAGTTGGTTATGCATGGTTCAGTTCCGGCAACAACTTATCAGGTTAAGCCTGGGGTGGGCTGGGTTGGAGTGCGATTGTTAATTGAAGGGTGGGGGTTGGCTGGGTTGAAGGTGATGGTGGAGGTGGTGGTGATGGATTGAAGGTGGAGATGGTGGATTGAAGGTGGAAGAACAGGGGATGGGATGAAGAAGATGGTGGGTTTTATTTTTTTAATTGTTCAGGGGTAATATAGTCATTTCACACATAGTTAACTGAGAAATTTAACTGATGTTAGGGCTAGGGACCAACCGAGTGCATTTTTGAAAACCACAGGGACCACGCGTGTAATTAGTAAACATTTGGGACCAAGTCTGCAATTTTTGCAAACCACAGGGACCAACCAAGCATTTAACTCTTATAATTATATTGAACATAGGTTTGTCTTTTTCTATTCTCATAATTTATACAACTAGTTATAGAAACCGTGGCCGTGTTGCGGCGAACTTCTTTTGTTATTTAGTCTGTGTTTATATGTGTTTGAAATTACTACGAACGCGTTGTATACAGAACCGCTGATAAGAAAAAAAATATATATATAGAAGAAAACACTAAAAAATAACCGAAAGAGAATCAACTAAAAAAATTGTATGGTAATGATGTTGTTCGGTAGAAACCCGTAGTCAGAGATGAACAAATAGTAATGGGTACCGGTACCTAATTTCCTGAACCGAAAGGTCCTAAGTACCAGTTCAGTACTGACGTTTGACGTTCCTGGTACCGGTTGGCTACCGGTTTTTACCTTCATATACCGATACCGTAACCAGGGTATCTGTTGGCACCGAGCTCATCACTACCCCTGAAACGAAAAAAAATGTTGTACGATACCGTTGTTGTTCGTACGATACACGTGATCAGGGATGAGCAAATGGTACTGGTTAGCAGTACCAAATTTCTCGAACTAAAAGAGTATCAAACTCAATCCGGTACCGACTTTTGGCGTTTTATGTACCAGGCTGGTGCTGGTTTTTACCTTCATGTACCGATAACGAACCGGTATTTTCGATACAAGTACCGGTTAACAGCAAACTTAAAAAGTAAAGAAAATAACAATTATTATAATATTAAAATAATGAACTATCATTTCATTCTCTTTTTAATATACAGATAATTTTTAATTATGTTAATTATAATTATAATTATAATATATTAAATATACTTAATTATAATATAATTATAAGATATTAAATATACTGTTCATTTCATTCTCTTTTTAATATAGATAATAATAATAATAATTTTTATTTAATATATATTACATGATATTAATTGTAATAAATAAAGCAATGTCAAAAATAAATGTTAATGTATCTGAATTAATTAGTAAAACAATTAACAAAATGCTTTTTAAAAAATAATTAACTAAATGACAAATGAGTTGAATAAGTTTGAATAACTACTAATGAGCTTTTTAAAAAATAATTAACTAAATGACGAATGAGTTGGATTAAGTTTGAACGGAACCAACTAGTATTAAGCCTCCCTACGTTGTAGCCGGAACGTAAAACCGTACCATAGCACTATTGCCAGTGAGCATCAACACTGAAATTGCGACATATTAATGCAAATAAATTAGACTAAAACGTAAAATATTAAAAAACTAACTAAGTCGATCTAGGATCTGCACGTTTCCACGAACCTGTCAAACAGGAAAAAATAGATGTAAAAACGTTGAACCACACACACGTTGCGTCATGTTAACTCGCAAAATCTAGAACGACACGAAACATAAAAACGTTGAACCACACACACACGTTGTGTCGTGTTAACTTGCAAATTTTAAAACGGAAATTTACAAAAGATGAAAAGTATGGAACCAAAGTTGACGGTAAAAAAGTGTGAAATTAAATCGTAAAAGATGAAAAATTTTGGGTACAAAGAAAACGAAATCAAATTTTATGAGATTAAATTTTAGGTTAAAAGTAAAAAAAAAAATCAACTTTTTTTAGAAAACATCTCATTAAGGTACAACACCATTATTCAATATATAAATTAGTAAGTTTTTTGTGCATTAGCACTTGTAACTTGTGTTTGAGGAGTTTTCAAAAAAAAGAAACTTATTTTTCCACTTTCAAACTAAAAGTTTTATCTTTTACGTTTTAACCCCTTTTAATTTTTTTTTTTACTTTTAATTCAAAGTTTTCCATCTTTTATAATTTAACACAACACTTTGTTATTTACAACTTTGGTCCCCCATACTTTTTTATCTTTCGCAAGTTTTTCGTTTTATTTTTCGTTCTAAATTTTGCGAGTTAACATGTCGTAGCGTGCATGCGAGGTTCAACGTTCTTGCTCTATTTTTCATATTTGACTGACCCGTCACAACGCATCCATTTTTTCCCTTTTGAAAAGTTCGCCGCAACGGGCGGGTCGTAGATCAACTAAGTTATTATTTTCTACGTTTTACGTTTCTGCTTAATTTCTTCGCATTAAGACACTGTAACGGGTGTGCGTGATTCAACGATTTTAGTCTCATTTTCGTTCTCTGTAATTTTTACCATTTTATCTATTTTATTTTTACGATGTTGAGAGTCGATGTCGTTGTGGCATTGGTTCTACTTGGCACGGTTTTACGAACGTTTTTAACCTATTAAATTTTTTACTAATATTTTCTTTCGGTTTACCCCTATTCTTTCTTTACTTAAAAACTGTTTTTTATGTGCAAATTTTATGTACGGGTATGTATAAATATGATTTGTTCTAACGTAAACTTTTTTTATAGACGAGTCAGGTCAAATATAATACGTTTTCATTTAAAGAAACCATTTTTACGTGCATATTTTTACGTACGTTTTCGTATAAATTCAAGTTGTTCTACGTTTTGACGTAAACTTTTTTGTGAAATGATTTAGGTCAAATATAATATGTTTTCGTATTTATTTTATGTATGTTTCGTAAAGTTTGTTTCGAACCGAGTGGAGTCAAATAATGGTCTCTTTTTCTCCATTTTTTCGAAAGCTCTAATTAATCCCTTTCGATTACATGTGCATATTTTCCTTCATACCTGTTACGTTTTCTATGTATGAGTTGGGTAACATATAATACGTTATGACTGTTTGATATGAATTCCATTTACTTTACGTTTGATCCAATCACAATGTTTATAAATGTTACACTGAGTTCAACTGGATACGTTAAATGTGTGTTTTCATATGGTTAATGCATCATATAACGTTTGGACTAATCCATTCAATATTTACGATGTACCCGCGCCGCAACGCGGGCGGGTCTTAACCCTAGTTATATATAAAAATTACAAAACAATACTACGTAAAATTTGCAGTTTATCTTGTATAAAATTGGATCCTTTTAAATGGTCAAAACCCTATTTTTTTGCTTCGTATCATCGTAGTAATCTGAAAGTGTTTTCTTCTTTTTCTTTTTTATTTAGTAATCTGAAAGTGTTTTCTTCCTTTTCTTTTTTTATTGTATAATAAAGTGTGTGACATGTGTCTTTGGTACGTTCATTTGGTGGATTAGACAGGGGATTTTTTTTTTGAAAAAGTAAAGAACAGAAAACTAATTAAATGATTAATGATTAATGATTAATTATTCTTTTATGTGGGAAGTATATGTGGTGGTTTAATTATATCGAATGAACATTGATTTGGGCCTTATCTTTCCTTAAAATTCATAAGAAGAATTAATTAAAGTTACATTTATCACATAAAGTAACTTATATATAAAGTAACCTATCGTCACCCACCTTCATTGTCGCAAGTGACGTGTAATATATAAAGTAACCTATAGGGTGATTTTTTTTACCCCATGCACCTTCATTGTCGCAAATAACGTGTAATATATAGGGGGTGTTTGGGATTCCTTTTGAGAAGGACTTTTGAAGGTGAAAATGATTTTTTGGAGCTTAAAAGTTAAAAAGGAATTCCAAACAATCATCTGAAAAAAACTTTTGAGCTAAAAGAAATCCCAAACAATCATCTGAAAAGGCCTTCTATGGTTATGCATTCAAAAAAGAAGAAGTGAATAATTCTCAAAAGGACTTTTAATCAAAAAGGAATCCCAAACACCCCCATAAAGTAATCTATAGGGTAAAAAATTTTTAGCCCATCCAGCTTCATTGTCGCAAGTGACGTGTAATAGGCTTGTAAATAAACACAACCGATGTTCACAAAACGACTTGAGACATAACAAAACTACTTGATTTATCCTTTGTTATTATTTGTAATTATCTTTTTAGATATCATGCAGTTTGTTAGCTATACGGGTGTAGCGGAGTCAAGCCGCTCATGAGTTGCTTAATATTGGTTTGCTAAAAGCTTGAATCGAGTAAAGTTTAAACGAGCCCGAGCCTAAACAAGCCCATTTAGTACACAAGTCTAAGCTTCACTATTCAAGCTTAAGTAGGCTTATGAGCCTAAAACAACTGCAAATGTATATAACTAGTAATATGACATCGCGTGTTGCGACGATAATATGGTTTTATTGGTTCGTTTTATTATAGTATCAATATTGTACCGGCACTTTGTATAGTAAAAAATAAAAAAGATAGTGCAACAAAATAAAAAATTGAAACCAAAATGTTGTTGATAACCATTTTTAAGTGCAAAGAGTGTTGGTAACTTTATCAAAGTTGCGGGGCTATAACGTTAATTTGTTAAAAAAATATTAAAATTATCACCGGAAGCAGTCTATCTATTCTTACGGAGTAGAGGTAAGGTTGTCTACATCTTATTCTCCTCAGACCCTACCTTAACTTTGCTATTGGTGAAATTTACTAAATATGATGATGATTAAAATTGTAGAGTCGTATAATAAATTTATTAAAATTTAGGGGTGTAAATGAAATTATGAAGTAAAAGAAAAAAGTAATAATTTACTACTTTCAACACAAAGAATTAAGGTAATACTCTATTATAGAGTTGTAATTCATTATTAACAAAAGTTGATAAATGTATTATAGTTAACTTTTATTTTAGGGTGTACCTATTGGCACACTCATATCACTATATACACACTTAAAAAGGTGTTTTTTGTCTTTATATGCATACCCTGCAGTGTCGAATTGTGGCCAAAACGTTACGTTTTGGTCCGGTTAATCAGAAAAAAGACTGACGGGTGTCTGACGGGTCTGTTGACCGGACCAAAACGTCGAGCTTTGGCCGCGTTTTGGTCCTGTCAACCAGACAAAAGACTGACACCCGGTCTGGTTGACAGGACCAAAACGCTGCCAAATCTCGGCGTTTTGGTCCGGTCAACAGACCCGTCAGACACCCGTCAGTCTTTGTCTGGTTAACCTGACCAAAACGCCGCGTTTTGGCCACAGTTCGACACTGCAGGGTGTGCATATAAAGACAAAAAACATCTTTTAAAGGTGACTATCTACACACCAAGTGTGTAGATAGTTTGGCCCTTATTTTATACTAGGGAAAAAGCTCGTGCGATGCACGGCATGCATAATAGCTATTGTTTGTTCGTGGTAAGATGTCTGACACGACCGGTGCATAACATGTAAGACAATATGCCTACAAAGGGGTGTGATTAAAGTTTATTAAACCATGGGCAATAAGTTGTTTCCTTGGCAAAACTTGCCGGCCAAAAAGAAGTGAAAAAAGATGTCTTCCAAGGGAAAAAAACATGAAACAGAAAAAGGGAAAACGCATAAACTCTCGCACGCCTTCCTATCTTATTGGATAACACATAGACCAAACTTTAGCTAACGCATGCCACCGTCATCCCCAATCCCATCACCAGCCAACTGACTGCAGTGAAATAACGAAAAGAAAACTATTAAAAATGGTATACTATGTTTACGTATATATGGATCGAAAAGTAGTACAGGTTTTCATTACTAACACTAGGTGCAGACGGTATACCTTTCATGTGGGTCACTGGCAACTGTTTCTTCTGAATCCGAATCTGCATAAGCGGGCCTGCGAAGGAAAAGCACGAAACATTTATGTAGACGGTTATCCAAAAATAAATATGCACAATTACATTGTTTATGGAAATCAATCAATTATAGTTGAAAGTTTTTTTGTTGCCTTTCCATTTATAACGATACCAAGTTTATTTTTTTCAAAAGCCAACTTCTCCCCTTATATGTCTTTACACATTCGAAGTGATGCGTTACCAAGTTTTTTTATTCCTATTTTTTTTAATGTAGAGCAATGCACTTTTATATTTATGAACTCAAGTTTCTGACTGTTGTAGCCTCCTAATTTTAAAATAGAGTAAACATATACCAGGTATGTAAATAACATTTCAGATCGAGTAGAAAGGTAAATAGCACATCTTTAATTAAAATGGTTTATTAAACAGGGCACAAATAAAGTGTAAGCCGATATATACCTTATGATCGCTTCAACGCGCTTAACTGGTGTCGGTATGGGTAGCACCCCCTTGTCTTTAGCTGGGATCGATGGAGGTGTGGAAGAACCAAAGGGCTTACAACCATCCCCATCTAGCAGGACATTCTTGCAGTTGAAGGATTCAAAATGGCCATGATCATAATACGTACACGAATCAAGCTGGAGGGTCTGAGTGCTGCCCACAAGAGAGTGCAAACAATTCGGCAGTGTTGAAATGCTTCCATCAGCGTTCCTTACCATCACCGGAGTGAACTTATCCTGTATGTCAGTGGAATAAAGGCTGTAGACACATGACAGGCCAGACTCTGCTGTTAGTATACTATGAGCAGTGGTCTTTGTCAAGCGTTGGGCAGTGTCATCAAAGCAGACAACGACAGCTTCGGCTGTTGAGTTAAACACCTCGAGTTCTAGCCTGAAACTATGCAAGGTTTGTAATTTATTTTCAGTTATAAGCCTGCATGAGAATGGCTACAAATTAATACAACTAAACATTTTTAGAAACAAACCTTGCTCTCGGGAAGACAACGGGGTTTTCACACCCATCACACCACATATCGTTGTCTTCACGCCCCACACCTTTCATGCAATTCCCACCGCCACATGTCAGCCTGAACCACTCTTGGCTATTGCGCATGCGTTTGACTTCAACACGACGGGTGAATTCAGCACTCTGCATATATTACCAGCATAACTATAAACTTTAACCATTTGATTCAAAAATGATAACGATTATTGTGCTTATCCAAAATGACATATCCTAAGTGTATATTACATTCTAATGCAAACCTGATTTGACCTTAACCAAAATAACCAACGTTTACATATGCTTGGTTCGCCACGAACTACGTACACTCTTTATCTACCCAATATTTAAATTCCATTTTATGTTTTCAATAAATATTTATAAACGTGAATTCGGTATTAAAAAAAACATCACTTTTTTTTCGGTATTAAAAATGTGAATTCGGTATTAAAAAATATTTATAATTGTTAAAAAATATTTATAAATATCTATTTTAAAAAGGGGAAAGTGAATATAGGGCTGTTACACACCTAAGCTTAGGTGCAAAACCCTTAAAACTACGCAGTTTTGTTAAACAAAACTAAAATAAGTTAATATTCTTTTTCTTTTTATTCCCTCTTTCCATTCCAATTTCACAACATTCATCTTTATAATCTGGGACGATGAATTCAAAAACAACCCTCGAAGCTCATAAATCAAAATACAAATGGCTAGCAACTTCTAATCGAGATGGATAGAATTAACATTAAAGTCAAACACTGAAAAGTAATTTGATTATGTAAGAAATTTACCTGGATTATAAATTGGCTGAAATATTGGATAATGATAATCTTGAAAACCTAGTCAACAAATATGGTGGAATTACACAGCTATTGTAATCTTCATATTTTAATCTCAAATTTAATTTGAAGTTGAAAAATCAATAGACATATATTCTGGTTTAACAGAGGAGCAATTCAACATAATGAATTCACGGATGTCACATAGATATTTTGTGGAAACCCTAAACTTATTTTGATTCAATGGTTTGTATTAGATGCACTTAATCAAGAAATACCACTATAATACATAAAATTGTAATCATGTGGAAATTCAGTCAAATCGTTAAATGAACATAAGAAGATTACAAAAAATTGTTAGTTGGGCAAGAGCCATAAATATAAACTGAAACTCGTTTCACACAAAACACTACTCAGTTTCATACTAATATTTCAAAGATGAATCGTGAACGCTCTGAAATTGGAACCGAAAAAGGGAATAAAAAGAAAAATAGTAGTTTTTTTAATTTTACTACCCAAAACTACGTAGTTTTAAGGGTTTCGCACCTAAGCTTACGTGTGTAACAGCCCCATATTCACTTTCCCCTTTTTAAAATACATATTTGTATATATATATATATATATATATAATCTATTTTATAGTTAAACGAAGGAACCTATGGGTGAATGTAGAAAAAGAATTTGAACACCGTAACAAACTTACACTTTCTGTTTCGTTTTTTTTATGTTGCCAAGTCGTCGGAAATAAAACAAAATTCACAGTCGTTCATTCCGCTTTCGGTTTGTTACGGTTTGTGTTTTTTTTTTCCTTAACACTAAGAATGAGTGTGCACATATAACTTAATAATCAAAGGAAAAAGGGATTACCGGAGCTTAAAGCTTTACGATCGGACAAAGCCCATTTACCGGAAGAAGGAGTGGTGTGAGACGGAACCTTCATCGGCTATGGGACCCGACCGTAACCTCATAAAAGCCAAGCATACTCGCGACTCAGTCATGGTTCATCTTGATGTCCAATTAAGTGGAACAAAGGTGGTAGCAACCGATGACATGTAAAGGGCCGGCTGCGTAAGTCACAGAATCAGCACTCCGACACTACGCAAAACCTTAGTCGGTAGTATGGCACTGCATCAACTTAATCAGAAGGATGGATGTAGCAACAGTCGGTAGTTGCGGCCAACGACGGGTGTCACGACCCCTGACCCGGTTTGACCCGTTTCAGAAGCCGCGGGACAGAAATACTGCGGTATTAAATTGATTAAGTTTAACAGCGGAAGTTTATTTAACAGGATCGTTTAAAGCTAAAATTTTTCCTGATTATTTTATTTCACAATTCGGGATAAAACCCCGATAATTTACAAAAGTATGATTTTATAAAATCTTTATTTTACAAACTTATTTCTTTATTTATAATGAGCCACTATTTCAAGCTTGAAATGCTCCCCAGCACTTTTTCCTGAATTACAGCAGATCACCTGAAACATGTTTTGAAAAAGGTTTTGTCAGCGGGAAATACTGAGTGAATCATTCTATTTACTAAAATGACACATTTGTTATAATTTACAGTATTAAGGAAAATTACAATGTTTCTGATATCAAACCAATTACCCACAGTACTTTGTCACTCGACCCATTGGCCCATTCGTCCAATGGTGTCTGTGACTATGGTCATATCACCCCTTGGCTGCCCCAATGGTGAAGATTATCAAGTAATGTATACAAAACCCCACATACCGGCTGTAATATGGTGATTACATAAACTTAATCCCTGTAATTATAACTTTGAAATAAATAGGGTTTTGTAAATAGATTTGATAAAAAGAGAGAATGACTCACATTGTTGATTTAATACGGACAGAGTCTAGTCTATGATTTAGCCCTGTTAACCTAATTTAAATAACAATGCACACAAAACTGGGTTAGTAATCAATCCAGCAATTACGATATTTCACGAGATCAAATTCTCACAATGAATGACAAAATGCAATACTTCATCCATCGAATTAACGATGATCCGTTGAATTAACAACGAACAACAAAGTATAATACTTTATCTATCGAATTAACGATGATCCGTCAAATTAATGACGAATAATAAAGTATAACCCTAATGTGGGCGGCATTTAAACATTCATTGGATATATTGATCGTCGGATAAATGAATCGTAGCAGCGATTGTGCTAATACCCGGTATTGTGGCAGAATTTCGAGACCCGTGTGTGTTGGTATAGTAATTTGGACGTAACTCAGTGAATATTTCGAAATTTTACGTCGTTTCTGTGCCCAGATTCCAGTCCCAGACCCCACTATTTATAGGTGAAATTTCACCCTTACGCGGCCCGCGTAAGAATACGCTTAACCTGAGGCGGGCCGCGTGAGACCTATTTTTAGCTATAGGGTTGCCACGTTTGGCACTAGCTTAGCTGAGTTGATAGTTTTCGTAAATTCGATTTCTACAGCTCACAATTTGGATAATCGTCCATAGGGTTTAACCCCCCCCCCCCCCCTGAGTTTTAGGGGCCCTAATCCTGATTCTGAAAATTATGAAAATTTTAGGGTTTGTTCAGAATCACTTGGGTGTCTCAATTAGGGTTTCTTTTTGGACTAATTAATTTAATAATTATGACTTTTGATTAGAGTTGTTACATTCTCCCCACCTTAATAAAATCTCGTCCTCGAGATTTACTGGAATAATTGAGGATACTTTTTCTTCATTTCTGATTCTAGTTCCCAAGTGTATTCAGCTCCTCTCTTTGAATCCCATCTAACTTTGACTAGAACTAGTCGTTTGTGTTTGAGAAATTTGATCTTTCGATCCTCAATTTGAAGTGGTCTCTCAACGAATTTCAACTTTTCGTTTACCTCTATATCTCGAAGAGGTACTACCAGTGATTCATCTGATAAGCATTTCTTGAGATTAGATACATGAAATACATCATGTACTCCAGATAATTCTTCTGGTAATTGTAAACGATAAGCTACTGGTCCTATACGTTGGATCACTGGAAATGGTCCTACGTATCTTGGACTTAGCTTTCCTTTCTTACCAAATCTAACAACTCCTTTCCAAGGAGAAACTTTCAACAATACTTTGTCTCCAACTTGAAATTCTAATGGCTTGCATCTATCATCAGCATAGCTCTTCTGGCGATCTCTAGCCGTCTTCAGCCTTTCTTTGATTTGAGTAATTTTATCAGTTGTTTCTTGCACTATTTCAGGACCTGATAATTGACTTTCTCCTATTTCTGCCCAACAAACTAGAGTTCTACACTTTCTTCCATATAATGCTTCAAATGGAGCAGTATCAATGCTTGAGTGATAACTATTGTTATAGGAGAATTCAATTAATGGTAAGTGATCATCCCAACTTCCACCAAAGTCTATTACACATGCTCGGAGCATGTCTTCTAGAGTTTGGATCGTTCTTTCACTTTGCCCATCTGTTTGGGGATGATATGCAGTGCTTAAATTTAGTCGAGTTCCCATAGCTTGCTGGAAACTTTTCCAGAAATGGGAAGTAAAACGACTATCCCTATCCGAAACAATGGAGAGTGGAACTCCATGTAAGGATACAACTTCATCTACATATAATTTAGCCAGTCTTTCCATGCTAAAAGTTTCTTTCATTGGTAAAAAGTGAGCTGATTTGGTTAATCGATCCACAATTACCCAAATAGCATCATTACCTTTTCTGGTTTTGGGTAACTTAGTAACAAAATCCATTGTTATAAGTTCCCATTTCCATACTGGCATCTCTAACTGTTGTAGTAGTCCTGAAGGTTTCTGATATTCTGCCTTAACTTGTGAACAAGTAAGACATTTAGAAACATAGCTGGCTATGTCCTTTTTCATTCCTATCCACCAAAAGTTCTTTCTTAAATCTTGATACATTTTGTTGTTTCCTGGATGTATAGTGTACCTAGATTTATGAGCTTCTTCTAAAATCTTAGGTCTTAAGTCTCCCTGCTTAGGTACCCAAATTCTACTTTTGTGGAATTTCCAAATTCCATCTGCTCCTTGTTCTAATTCCTTGATTCGTCCTTTCATTCCTTCAGCATCATCCTTGATTGCTGTAGTTTGAACATTCTTCAATTGTTCCATTAAATCTATTTGTAGATTTAATCTGAGAGCACGAACTCGTCGTTGTTTCTCATAATACTTACGACTTAAGGCATCTGCAACTACATTCGCCTTTCCTTCGTGATATTGAATATCACAGTCGTAGTCACTTAGGATTTCCATCCATCTCCTTTGCCTCATGTTTAATTCTTTTTGCCCAAAGATATATCTTAAACTTTTGTGGTCTGTGTAGACAGTAAATTTACTTCCGTAAAGATAATGTCTCCAAATCTTAAGGGCAAAAATTACGGCTCCTAATTCTAAATCATGAGTCGTATAGTTTTCTTCGTGCTTTTTCAATTGCCTTGATGCGTACGCAATTACCTTCTTGCGTTGCATAAGCACACATCCAAATCCTAATTTTGAAGCATCACAATATACTTCAAAATCTTCAGTTCCTTCTGGTAAGGCTAAGATTGGTGCATGGGTTAATTTCTGTTTCAAAATTCTAAAGGCTTCTTCTTGTTTGGGTCCCCATTCAAACTTAGTAGCTTTACAGGTTAGCTTAGTTAATGGTACGGCTATTTTGGAAAAATCCTTAATAAACCGTCTATAATACCCAGCTAAACCTATAAAACTTCTAATTTCCATTGCTGTTTGTGGAACCTTCCATTTGGTAATTGCCTCGATCTTAGCAGGATCTACATGAATACCTTCATGATTCACCATGTGACCTAAAAATTGTACTTCCTTTAGCCAAAATTCACATTTCGAGAATTTGGCGTACAACTTTTCTTTTCTTAACAAAGTTAAGAGTGCATGAAGATGTTCACAATGCTCTGTCTGACTTTTGGAATAAATAAGTATATCGTCTATAAAGACAATTACAAATTTATCTAAGTACGGTTTACAGATCCTATTCATCATGTCCATAAATGCTGCAGGCGCATTTGTTAATCCGAAGGGCATGACTGTAAACTCGTAATGACCATACCTAGTTCTGAAAGCAGTCTTAGGTATGTCTTCTTCTTGTACCTTCAATTGATGGTATCCTGAGCGTAAATCTATCTTAGAAAAATATCTAGCCCCCTGAAGTTGATCAAAAAGATCATCAATCCTAGGTAGTGGATATCGATTCTTAATTGTAACCTTATTCAATTCTCTATAATCGATACACATTCTCATTGAACCGTCCTTTTTCTTTACAAACAACACTGGCGCTCCCCAAGGGGATGAGCTAGGTTGTATGAATCCTTTAATTAGTAATTCATCTAATTGCTTTTTCAATTCTAACATTTCTGTGGGTGCTAACCGATAAGGTGCCTTGGCTATCGGTGTAGTTCCTGGAATTAAATGAATCCTAAATTCTACTTCCCTGTCTGGAGGTAATCCCGGTAAATCTTCTGGAAATACATCAGGATATTCTGAGACTACTGGTATCTCTTTAAGATCTTTTCCCTTAGTGCTAATGATTACCGAAATCATATACACTATTCCTTGTTTTCGTTCATAATTAGCAACTTTCATTACTGATATGAACTTCATGGGCTTTCGTGGTTTATCTCCTGTAATCCTAATTACTTCTCCGGTAGGTGATTGAATTTCTATGGAATTCTGTCACAAAGGATTCTAGCATGGTTGGCGATTAACCAATCCATTCCTAATACAACATCAAATTCAGCTAAATTCATCGGCAATAGTCTTGCAGAGAATTTATGTCCTAAAAGTTCTATGTTTCCTTCTTGCAACACTTTATCTATTTTAACTGAATTTCCGTCTGCTGTTTCAACTGTAAAAATCTGCCTAATATTGGTTAAAGGTAAACTAAGAGCTTGGCAGAATGAAGTATTTATAAAACTTTGGTTTGCACCAGAGTCAAATAATACTTTTGCATACACATTATGGACTAAGAACGTACCCGCTATTACATCTGGAATGAGTTCTGCTTCTTGAGTGGTTAGCTGAAATGCCCTGGCATTCTTCTTAGTAGTTCCTTCCGTCGCCTTAGGTTTGTTATCTACTGGTTTGACCAATTTAGGACATTCTGTTTTATAATGTCCCGCTTCTCCACAGTTAAAACAGATTACGGTTTTCTTTCTGCAGTTTTCTTCACGGTGTCCTATACCCTTACAAAGGTTGCAGGTTAAATTACATTTTCCGTAATGCTTCCTTTTGCAATTTCTACAGAAAGGTGGATTTGAATATTGTCCTGTTCCTCTTTTCTTGAAATTATTATTATTACCCGCCCGAAATCCTTGGGTAATCTTCTGAGCTAGTTCCTTTTTCCTATCTTCATCTCTTGTGCGCACTTGTTCATCGGTTAGAGTATTGGCTAATTCTACCGCATCATCAATAGTGTGAGGTCTCGCAGCTTTGACAATATTGCGGATTTCGCTAATTAGCCCCCAAATATAGCGAGAAATAAGTACCGGTTCTGGCGAAGCCAGTGTTGGTACCACTCTTGCATATTCAAAGAATGTCGAGGTATACCCACGACAATCCACACCCATCATCCGATGATTTAGAAACTTATTTGCCATCTGTTCTTTTTCATACTCGGGACAAAATTTTCTTTCCACCAAACCCTTAAATTCTTCCCAAGTCATAGCATAAGCTATTACTCTTCCTTTTGATTGTAACACAGTGTTCCACCACTCGAGTGCTCCTTCTTTGAACAGATTGGATGCGTACATGACCTGATCATCTTTACCACATTTACTTATTGCAATGACTGCTTCGGTTTTCTCTAACCAACGCAGTGATGCAGTTGCTCCTTCATTGCCTGCAAATTCCGTGGGTTTACAAGCAAGGAATTCTTTGAAAGTGCAACCAGGCGTTGCAGTTTTCATTTTCTTGGGTAATGGAGCTTGATGTGGTTCCTTATTATGGTTATTGCCTCCATTTATACTATTACTGAAGTTATCTTCAGTAATTTGTTTACTAGGAACAATTTGTTGTGGTTCGATCGGATTCTTTATAGCAGCGACGAATGCTGGAATAGCATTGGCTATCCCTTGAGCAACAATGTTTTCGATATCTTGCCGAGTCATATATTGATCTCTTGAATGGTGCTCAGATTGATTAACTTCATTTATAGGTTCATTACCACTGTTTGCCATCTGATAATGTATATATATAAATTTTATTAGTAACTGATAAATTATATACAAACAATCAGAAAATTATATAATACAGATATAGTTAAAACAATCGATTTCTCGATTTTATTTATATATCTATCATAGTATGCATCATTACTCACAGATATCATTCAGAGTTTTATTGGTTATTTACAGACTAACTTTACTATGACTATTACACAAACACCGTTTTACCACCCTACTATCTCTCATCACTTGTTGTTCTAAAAACGCATCTCCCTCTCATCGTACTTCCAAGCAATCTGTCCCCCTATCTCCCTGATTCTAGTTCCAGCATCAAACAACTCTTCACCAAAGTGGCGAAGTTCTGCCATGTTTTCATTACTCATGGGTGGATTAGGTAGAGGTTCCGGATCGAATTGTGGAAGAAAAGAGTAAGGATCGTTGACAATATTTTGAAATTGCCAATCGTTCGTCCACCATTCGTCCATTCCTATGAGTTGGGAGTGAACTATTGGGTCTGGAATTGCTGCTGGTTCCCAATTCATAGGGAATTGGTTTCCAAGAGGATAATTAAAAATATTATTATTATTATTATTATTATTATTATTATTATTATTATTATTGACAGGCTGAATTGTTTCACAGCTTGCCAATAGGAAATCTATCTCATCTTGAAAAGTTCTTTCCTGGGTTGGATTGGAACTCTCTCCGATTTCTCTCTGAGCTGGTATAGACCCTTGCCCAACTTCCATTACTACTTCTTTAGTAATTTCCTCCATCTGTATTTCTATCTCCTTAACCTCCTCCTTGTCTTTAGTTTCCAATTCCGGTTGTTTGGAACTTTCTCCGGTTATAATTTCTTTTCCCTTTTTCAAAGGATTATTTATTTTGGGAAGTTTTGGAGCTGGCTTTTTCTTACGTATTTTCCTCCATGCTACATAAGTTCTTTTCTTTTGTTTTGGCTTGCTCAAAGGTGGAACCTTGAATTCTACTGGTTGTTCAACATCGGGATAGTAGCTAGTATATTCTTTGGAAGCTTCAACAGTTACAGGGTAAAGAGTAAGGTTCTGAAAAGCTTCGGATATCCCACTCATGCTGATGTAGCATATATGCAAAATGCATAAAATACTAAGTTAAAATTTACAAATAACTTTGTAATTTATTACATACTGTGTGCTAGTTGATTACAAAGATAACTGAAAAACACACTTTAGGTTTCAAATTTTATTTATCACACAAGGTTTCTAGATTGTGAGGGTAGGGCGTTAAACTTTAAAGATTTATATTTTCTGCTACGGTGGCTAGCATATATAAATTAGCCCATTTCTCATCTAATTTATCTTCCCAAGGTGATTTATCAATTAATTCCTGAGTTTCCCGTTTAATCCTCTTTTCTCGGATTTTCTCTTTACTTTTCTTAATAATCATTTCCCTCCTTCTAGGAGAAAGTGATTCCTCGTATTGTGCCTTTCGCACAAATATTCCTTCTTCAGGAATTTCAGTCTGATTCGAGGATTTGGTTTGGGATGAACTTCCTTTTTCACTGGATGATCTATCTAATTTAAGATAGATACTTGACAGCTTTTTCTTACCCATACTGTAACTAACAAATAATCAAATAATCAGTTAATAATACAATTAATCACATAATAGTAATCAGGAAAAATTAAGTATTTTTAAATACTTAATTAGCTTAACTCAGTGGCTCTGATACCACCTTTTTCTGTCACGACCCCTGACCCGGTTTGACCCGTTTCAGAAGCCGCGGGACAGAAATACTGCGGTATTAAATTGATTAAGTTTAACAGCGGAAGTTTATTTAACAGGATCGTTTAAAGCTAAAATTTTTCCTGATTATTTTATTTCACAATTCGGGATAAAACCCCGATAATTTACAAAAGTATGATTTTATAAAATCTTTATTTTACAAACTTATTTCTTTATTTATAATGAGCCACTATTTCAAGCTTGAAATGCTCCCCAGCACTTTTTCCTGAATTACAGCAGATCACCTGAAACATGTTTTGAAAAAGGTTTTGTCAGCGGGAAATACTGAGTGAATCATTCTATTTACTAAAATGACACATTTGTTATAATTTACAGTATTAAGGAAAATTACAATGTTTCTGATATCAAACCAATTACCCACAGTACTTTGTCACTCGACCCATTGGCCCATTCGTCCAATGGTGTCTGTGACTATGGTCATATCACCCCTTGGCTGCCCCAATGGTGAAGATTATCAAGTAATGTATACAAAACCCCACATACCGGCTGTAATATGGTGATTACATAAACTTAATCCCTGTAATTATAACTTTGAAATAAATAGGGTTTTGTAAATAGATTTGATAAAAAGAGAGAATGACTCACATTGTTGATTTAATACGGACAGAGTCTAGTCTATGATTTAGCCCTGTTAACCTAATTTAAATAACAATGCACACAAAACTGGGTTAGTAATCAATCCAGCAATTACGATATTTCACGAGATCAAATTCTCACAATGAATGACAAAATGCAATACTTCATCCATCGAATTAACGATGATCCGTTGAATTAACAACAAACAACAAAGTATAATACTTTATCTATCGAATTAACGATGATCCGTCAAATTAATGACGAATAATAAAGTATAACCCTAATGTGGGCGGCATTTAAACATTCATTGGATATATTGATCGTCGGATAAATGAATCGTAGCAGCGATTGTGCTAATACCCGGTATTGTGGCAGAATTTCGAGACCCGTGTGTGTTGGTATAGTAATTTGGACGTAACTCAGTGAATATTTCGAAATTTTACGTCGTTTCTGTGCCCAGATTCCAGTCCCAGACCCCACTATTTATAGGTGAAATTTCACCCTTACGCGGCCCGCGTAAGAATACGCTTAACCTGAGGCGGGCCGCGTGAGACCTATTTTTAGCTATAGGGTTGCCACGTTTGGCACTAGCTTAGCTGAGTTGATAGTTTTCGTAAATTCGATTTCTACAGCTCACAATTTGGATAATCGTCCATAGGGTTTAACCCCCCCCCCCCTGAGTTTTAGGGGCCCTAATCCTGATTCTGAAAATTATGAAAATTTTAGGGTTTGTTCAGAATCACTTGGGTGTCTCAATTAGGGTTTCTTTTTGGACTAATTAATTTAATAATTATGACTTTTGATTAGAGTTGTTACAACGGGTATAAATGATGACTAATGGCTGCGACAAATGATAGGGTATGTATTGCGTAATGTAGTGTCGGTTTGTAAGCAAAAGAATTATGTGTTCAAAGGATGTTAAATATAGGCTTTAAAGAATTCTCCTTATCAACCGTTTCTACTCTTAAATAATCAAGTATATATGATGAATTAAATAACCAAATTATATGCGATGAAGGTTACAAAAGTTGATGGTGTAAACGAAAAGGCTAATGTTATGAAGAATTACATTATGGCTTGTCATAATAATTGCTTTTTTCATTTATGTATTTTTAATGATCAATTATTAATAATAATAGTAATCGAAAAGACACAAATGTATTTAAGAGACTCATAATGAAGGTTGTAAAAAAATTGATATAACTAAATTTTTAAGTGTATATTACTTTAAGTACTGCATTTAAAACATCATAAATGTTGATTTTAAAACAGAACATGTAACTAAATTTTATATATATATATATATATATAGGGTAAGGTTATTGTAAAAAAGACAAAAAGTGTGAGAAAGTTAAGAAAGAATCTCAGCCATTAGATCTAAATTAATTGAAAAAGGGTAAACAAGTAATTTTATCATTAATTCAATTAATTAAAACTTCCCATAACCGCCACCTTAATTATAAGAAGTATATAACACCATTCAGCAAGTATATAACACCATTCAGTAAGTATATAACACAATTCAGCAAGTATATAACACCATTCAGCAAGTATATAACACCATTCAGTAAGTATATAAACCATTCAGCAAGTATATAACACCATTCAGCAAGTATATAACACCATTCATTGACTAAACATCTGATCGAAACATATTTTTTTCTCTATATAAGTATAACAATATGGTACTCATATTAAAGATAAAAAAACGCTCGTTATTTTGGTGTAATTTTTTTTTTAAAAGTTACGTATAAAAAGTTACTGACGTTTAAAAAAGACGGGGGAAGTTACATGTGCATTACCTAATTTGTAGTTGGTTTAAAAGACTATATTGCCCCTAGATATTTCAAATCAGTCCAAATTAATGAAAATATTTTACAATTTGGTCCCTATTGATCTCAACCATTAGATCAAAAGATCTAATGGCTGAGATTCTTTCTTACCTTCTCACACTTTAGGCCTTTTTTACAGGATCCTCTACCTATATATATATATATAATCTATTTTATAGTTAAACGAAGGAACCTATGGGTGAATGTAGAAAAAGAATTTGAACACCGTAACAAACTTACACTTTCTGTTTCGTTTTTTTTATGTTGTCAAGTCGTCGGAAATAAAACAAAATTCACAGTCGTTCATTCCGCTTTCGGTTTGTTACGGTTTGTGTTTTTTTCCTTAACACTAAGAATGAGTGTGCACATATAACTTAATAATCAAAGGAAAAAAGGATTACCGGAGCTTAAAGCTTTACGATCGGACAAAGCCCATTTACCGGAAGAAGGAGTGGTGTGAGACGGAACCTTCATCGGCTATGGGACCCGACCGTAACCTCATAAAAGCCAAGCATACTCGCGACTCAGTCATGGTTCATCTTGATGTCCAATTAAGTGGAACAAAGGTGGTAGCAACCGATGACATGTAAAGGGCCGGCTGCGTAAGTCACAGAATCAGCACTCCGACACTACGCAAAACCTTAGTCGGTAGTATGGCACTGCATCAACTTAATCAGAAGGATGGATGTAGTAACAGTCGGTAGTTGCGGCCAACGACGGGTATAAATGATGACTAACGGCTGCGACAAATGATAGGGTATGTATTGCGTAATGTAGTGTCGGTTTGTAAGCAAAAGAATTATGTGTTCAAAGGATGTTAAATATAGGCTTTAAAGAATTCTCCTTATCAACCGTTTCTACTCTTAAATAATCAAGTATATATGATGAATTAAATAACCAAATTATATGCGATGAAGGTTACAAAAGTTGATGGTGTAAACGAAAAGGCTAATGTTATGAAGAATTACATTATGGCTTGTCATAATAATTGTTTTTTTCATTTATGTATTTTTAATGATCAATTATTAATAATAATAGTGATCGAAAAGACACAAATGTATTTAAGAGACTCATAATGAAGGTTGTAAAAAAGTTGATATAACTAAATTTTTAAGTGTACTAGGGATAAAGCCCGTGCGATGCACGACATGCATAATAGCTATTGTTTGTTCGAGGTAAGACGTCTGACACGGCCGGTGCATAACATGTAAGACAAAACGCCTACAAAGGGGCGTGCTTAAACTTTATTAAACCATGGACCATAAGTTGTTTCCTTGGCAAAACTTGCCGGCCAAAAAGAAGTGAAAAAAGATGTCTTCCAAGGAAAATAAAACATGAAACAGAAAAAGGAAAAACGCATAAACTCTCGCACGCCTTCCTATCTTATTGGATAACACATAGACCAAACTTTTGCTAACGCATGCCACCTTCATCCCCAACCCCATCACCAGCCAACTGACTGCAGTGAAATAACGAAAAGAAAACTATTAAAAATGGTATATTATGTTTACGTATATATGCATCGAAAAGTAGTACGGGTTTTCATTACTAACACTAAGTGCAAACGGTATACCTTTCATGTGGGTCACTGTTAACTGTTTTTTCTGAATCCGAATCTGCATAAGCAGGCCTGGGAAGGAAAAGCACGAAACATTTATGTAGACTGTTATCCAAAAATAAATATGCACAATTACATTGTTTATGGAAATCAATCAATTATTGTTGAAAGTTTTTTTGTTGCCTTTCCATTTATAACGACACCAAGTTTACTTTTTTCAAAAGCCAACTCCTCCCCTTATATGTCTTTACACATTCGAAGTGATGCGTTACCAAGTTTTTTTATTCCTATTTTTTTTAATGTAGAATAATGCACTTTTATATTTACGAACTCAAGTTTCCGACTGTTGTAGCCTCCTAATTTTAAAATAGAGTAAACATATATCAGGTATGTAAATAACATTTCAGATCGAGTAGAAAGGTAAATAGCACATCTTTAATCAAAATGGTTTATTAAACAGGGCACGAATAAAGTGTAAGCCGATATATACCTTACGATCACAAAGGGGCTGTCTTTAAGAACCCGATACTGATTTGTAGGTTGCACGGCGCATTGGCGTAGCTTAGTGGGGGCGGGAGGGGGCGGTCGACCCCCCGAACTTTTCGCTTAGTAGTGGAGAGTATGTAGTTTTTGTATAGAAATTTTTGGGTATATACGTTTTTTACCCCCCGGTTTTATAGAAATTTTTGGGTATATACATTTTCGACCCCCCCGGTCGGAAATCTCAAGCTTCGCCACTGGCACGGCGAAACCGTTGACCAAATATACACCGCCCTCTTTGAGTTTGTCAAAGAAATAGTGGGCAATGTTATTCCTTGCGGTGCAGTGCATCACACCTCTCTGCGCAAATAAAGGCGTAGATTTTTGTTTCAGAATCAAAAGTAGAAAAACGTAAGAATGTGGGATAGCAGAGGGTAAAAAACTACCTTTATGTCAGTGACAATATAGTCGGTGCTCATGTACCTGCCGTTAACACTTGTCACATCCCATTTTCTACAAACCATTATCATGATAGGTCCGGTGCTCCCTTCACGGAGTTCACTAAGGAACATATGACTGCTTGTACCACCGTCGGACGTTTGCAAACTAAAGGGCTGGCCATGGCAATAGAGGAGGAAAGGGAACTATGAACCTAGAAACATAACAAAGCCGGCAATCTTATAGCATAACCAAAGACCGTTCAACTGTCTACAAATTAATCATATCCTAATGAATGATATTAAATGACAGGGATATTCAAAGAGGCACAATAAAACAATACAATTTAATTAATTTTAAAGCGACTTTTGGTATCCTAGCTTGTAGTTAGAGTTTCTTGAATTGGTTTTTATATAATGTTAGACTTTATAAAAGAGAACAATTTATTAAGAAATACCTACCACTTGTACACTATTAATTATGAATGTGATGGTTCATTTATATGGCTTTGGACACCACATGATTTATAAAAAGTTTAATTCTTTTAATTTGATTTAAAAATTATAATCAATTGAATATCATCCGCATGTAATATGCACCATTAAGACAAAATGGAAAACCTTTTCAATTTTCCAATCTAATTCGAAGAACTTCACAGGTCGCACACTCCATTTCGTAACCGACATGTATTAATCACACAATCAATGACTTGAGTTAATATTTGTTAATTGGTAACTGATAATCATTATAAAGGAGACAACTTGAAAGACACAAATGTATTTAAGAGGCTCATAATGAAGGTTGTCAATGGCATCAAAGGAAGATAACAGAATTTGAACTTTTACACATCAATTTTCATCATAAAATTCTAAATCTCTACTAAATATATTCACCAACTAACATTGAAAATCAACTGAAGTCTACTAAGATAAAGAATGAACAGAGCATTTATAGCACCCTTAATTTATGTTTACATTGTAGCTTTGTTTTAATAAAATGTTATATCCAATAGCCAAACACTTATGAATAGGTCAATTTGGGTTGTGTTAGGTCAATTAAAGATTTGAGTTAAAAAGAGAACCGGGTAAAAAGTTTGCAAAATTCTACTTTTAATACTCACATGTGGGTCTAAATCCGTTAGCATGTGCACATATTACTGTAAAAGAAGTGAGAACGCTCCCGTGTATGATACAGTTTATCCTTCAAATCACCAATATTATGAGTTCATGAAATACAGTTTATAATCGTGTTATAAATATCATCGTCATCATCATCCCTATTTCTATCGTCTAATGTTGCGGTTGGCTGACTGGAAAAAATAGAAATATATATTAAATTAACGAACACATATACAATTTATGGATTCCGATTAAACATTAGAATTATCAAAACCAAACTTCAACAGTTCTTATAAGATGATTAGAAGGTACTCACAAGCCCACTAATACACATTTTCAACAACGTTGCGCTCTTGTAGAACAGTAGTCTGCCACTCATTTCATTTGCTACTTTCCTAATAACAATACACTTTTATAAGTAAGGATTTGCATAAAAGTAAAAAATAAAAAAAATGAAGTTCAAGTAACCAATTATTTCATAAATGACTACTACACCTCAACATTTCCCACTGGGTGATTTTGTTGGTGATACATGCTAGATGACCAAAATGGCCAACCCGAGGTGCATTTCTTCCGGGAGAAGCTAGTGTTGGCTGTAATATCAAAAGAAATCATTAAAAAACAAACTTGTTTCAATTTTTAGAAAAAAAAATTCAAATCTAACCTTCGGTGATTTTTCCGGTACTTCATCTACTAACCACATACGTCAAAACCAAAACTTTTGATTGTAACACTTCTGGTCATCTTCCCAAACACCGCCTACTAATCCTTTCGTCATGCCATTAAAGTGGTATCTTTTATCTCCCAATACTGCCATCTCTCTCCAACCATCAAAGTGCAAATTCAAACACTGCCTCCAAATCGTGTTAACTGTCATTAATTTTCCACTACATTACAAACACTATAATTCATGGCCCATCTTTATAAAAATAAATTTTTTACCTCTTCTCATCTCACTTTCATCCAGAATATCATCATGTATCAGTATGAATCATTTCCAAAATGTCTGCCAAGCGCCTTGTAAGTTCCCTGAGTCAATTAAAGAAACATGTCACTATTGTCACATACATTTCTAACCATTTGGGGATTAAAAATTATGTATATATACTCAATCCAAACCTGAAGGCGCTAATGTGGCTCTTGACACTTTATGAAACGCAAATTGTTAACGCACCACCAAATTGGAAGCCCGAACTCGTAATTGAACCTAAAAGAATGCAAATTCGGAATGACGTGATAAACAAAAATCACACAACAGCAGCTGAAGAACTCTTATTCTAGCGCCGCCATCAATCGTGTAGAGAAGAGATAGTGGGCATCGGAGTGGTCATGGTGGGTGGGTGGGTGGAGTGATCGGAACTTCGCCGGAGATGGATGCTCTTCTCCAACTCTCGTGACTCTCTCACTCTCTTTAAAAAAATTAGTGTGGGAATGTTGAGTGATTTTACATAGGCTAAAAGGATTATCAGTTTCCATACCAATTAATAATCATTAAAGTTTCCCATCAAAATTAGTAGGTTACAAAATTCGTCTGAGGAAATAGAAATTAATACATTAAATTTGTACATTTCAACTTATAGGAGGAGATGAAGGGGCTAAACTTAATTCAATTATTTCAATTAAAGGTATTTATAATAGGCAATTACAACATGAAAGAAACAAATGTATTTAAGAGGCTCATAATAAAGGTTGTAAAAAAGTTGATATAATTAAATTTTTATATTATTTTAATCAATATTATTTTAAGTACTGCATTTAAAACATCATAAATGTTGATTTTAAAACAGAACATGTAACTAAATTTTAGATTATATAACTTACTTTTATTAAAAACAGATTTGTATATTTAATAATATATACAGTATTGAAGCTATGGTATTAAATGTGTTTTTAAAGTTTGAAAATCAACTTAACAAAATTAAATTTCCCAAAAAATTTACCTTCTAAAGTCATTAAATATGATCATGAACATGGCCGCCCTCTCAACGGCTCAAATATGACCGTTGGGCATCTATCTATATTCTCTTTAACGTTCCAATAATATCATTTTAAAATTCAGTCCCTTTCTCACCTCTCTTTAGTTACCGTTATCATCCTCCGCTCTTCACTCTTCCATCAAAACCCTAACTTTTTCTTCTACAATTATCTGTAATTGATCGTTACAACAAACCCTTCTTTCTTTTTTTAGTTATGTCAGTGACAATATAGTCGGTGCTCATGTACCTGCCGTTAACACTTGTCACATCCCATTTTCTACAAACCATTATCATGATAGGTCCGGTGCTCCCTTCACGGAGTTCACTAAGGAACATATGACTGCTTGTACCACCGTCGGACGTTTGCAAACTAAGGGGCTGGCCATGGCAATAGAGGAGGAAAGGGAACTATGAACCTACAAACATAACAAAGCCGGCAATCTTATAGCATAACCAAAGACCGTTCAACTGTCTACAAATTAATCATATCCTAATGAATGATATTAAATGACAGGGATATTCAAAGAGGCACAATAAAACAATGCAATTTAATTAATTTTAAAGCGACTTTTGGTATCCTAGCTTGTAGTTAGAGTTTCTTGAATTGGTTTTTATATAATGTTAGACTTTATAAAAGAGAACAATTTATTAAGAAATACCTACCACTTGTACACTATTAATTATGAATGTGATGGTTCATTTATATTCCTTTGGACACCACATGATTTATAAAAAGTTTAATTCTTTTAATTTGATTTAAAAATTATAATCAATTGAATATCATCCGCATGTAATATGCACCATTAAGACAAAATGGAAAACCTTTTCAATTTTCCAATCTAATTCAAAGAACTTCACATGTCGTACACTCCATTTCGTAACCGACATGTATTAATCACACAATCAATGACTTGAGTTAATATTTGTTAATTGGTAACTGATAATCATTATAAAGGAGACAACTTGAAAGACACAAATGTATTTAAGAGGCTCATAATGAAGGTTGTCAATGGCATCAAAGGAAGATAACAGAATTTGAACTTTTACACATCATTTTTCATCATAAAATTCTAAATCTCTACTAAATATATTCACCAACTAACATTGAAAATCAACTGAAGTCTACTAAGATAAAGAATGAACAGAGCATTTATAGCACCCTTAATTTATGTTTACATTGTAGCTTTGTTTTAATAAAATGTTATATCCAATAGCCAAACACTTATGAATAGGTCAATTTGGGTTGTGTTAGGTCAATTAAAGATTTGAGTTAAAAAGAGAACCGGGTAAAAAGTTTGCAAAATTCTACTTTTAATACTCACATGTGGGTCTAAATCCGTTAGCATGTGCACATATTACTGTAAAAGAAGTGAGAACGCTCCCGTGTATGATACAGTTTATCCTTCAAATCACCAATATTATGAGTTCATGAAATACAGTTTATAATCGTGTTATAAATATCATCGTCATCATCATCCCTATTTCTATCGTCTAATGTTGCGGTTGGCTGACTGGAAAAAATAGAAATATATATTAAATTAACGAACACATATACAATTTATGGATTCCGATTAAACATTAGAATTATCAAAACCAAACTTCAACAGTTCTTATAAGATGATTAGAAGGTACTCACAAGCCCACTAATACACATTTTCAACAACGTTGCGCTCTTGTAGAACAGTAGTCTGCCACTCATTTCATTTGCTACTTTCCTAATAACAATACACTTTTATAAGTAAGGATTTGCATAAAAGTAAAAAATAAAAAAAATGAAGTTCAAGTAACCAATTATTTCATAAATGACTACTACACCTCAACATTTCCCACTGGGTGATTTTGTTGGTGATACATGCTAGATGACCAAAATGGCCAACCCGAGGTGCATTTCTTCCGGGAGAAGCTAGTGTTGGCTGTAATATCAAAAGAAATCATTAAAAAACAAACTTGTTTCAATTTTTAGAAAAAAAATCAAATCTAACCTTCGGTGATTTTTCCGGTACTTCATCTACTAACCACATACGTCAAAACCAAAACTTTTGATTGCAACACTTCTGGTCATCTTCCCAAACACCGCCTACTAATCCTTTCGTCATGCCATTAAAGTGGTCTCTTTTATCTCCCAATACTGCCATCTCTCTCCAACCATCAAAGTGCAAATTCAAACACTGCCTCCAAATCGTGTTAACTGTCATTAATTTTCCACTACATTACAAACACTATAATTCATGGCCCATCTTTATAAAGATAAATTTTTTACCTCTTCTCATCTCACTTTCATCCAGAATATCATCATGTATCAGTATGAATCATTTCCAAAATGTCTGCCAAGCGCCTTGTAAGTTCCCTGTGTCAATTAAAGAAACATGTCACTATTGTCACATACATTTCTAACCATTTGGGGATTAAAAATTAAGTATATATACTTAATCCAAACCTGAAGGCGCTAATGTGGCTCTTGACACTTTATGAAACGCAAATTGTTAACGCACCACCAAATTGGAAGCCCGAACTCGTAATTGAACCTAAAAGAATGCAAATTCGGACTGACGTGATAAACAAAAATCACACAACAGCAGCAGAAGAACTCTTATTCTAGCGCCGCCATCAATCGTGTAGAGAAGAGATAGTGGGCATCGGAGTGGTCATGGTGGGTGGGTGGGTGGAGTGATCGGAACTTCGCCGGAGATGGATGCTCTTCTCCAACTCTCGTGACTCTCTCACTCTCTTTAAAAAAATTAGTGTGGGAATGTTGAGTGATTTTACATAGGCTAAAAGGATTATCAGTTTCCATACCAATTAATAATCATTAAAGTTTCCCATCAAAATTAGTAGGTTACAAAATTCGTCTGAGGAAATAGAAATTAATACATTAAATTTGTACATTTCAACTTATAGGAGGAGATGAAGGGGCTAAATTTAATTCAATTATTTCAATTAAAGGTATTTATAATAGGCAATTACAACTTGAAAGAAACAAATGTATTTAAGAGGCTCATAATGAAGGTTGTAAAAAAGTTGATATAATTAAATTTTTATATTATTTTAATCAATATTATTTTAAGTACTGCATTTAAAACATCATAAATGTTGATTTTAAAATAGAACATGTAACTAAATTTTAGATTATATAACTTACTTTTATTAAAAACAGATTTGCATATTTAATAATATATACAGTATTCAAGATATGGTATTAATTGTGTTTTTAAAGTTTGAAAATCAACTTAACAAAATTAAATTTCCCAAAACAATTTACCTTCTAAAGTCATTAAATATGATCATGAACATGGCCGCCCTCTCAACGGCTCAAATATGACCGTTGGGCATCTATCTATATTCTCTTTAACGTTCCAATAATATCATTTTAAAATTCAGTCCCTTTCTCACCTCTCTTTAGTTACCGTTATCATCCTCCGCTCTTCATTCTTCCATCAAAACCCTAACTTTTTCTTCTACAATTATCTGTAATTGATCGTTACGACAAACCCTTCTTTCTTTTTTTAGTCATGTCAGTGACAATATAGTCGGTGCTCATGTACCTGCCGTTAACACTTGTCACATCCCATTTTCTACAAACCATTATCATGATAGGTCCGGTGCCCCCTTCACGGAGTTCACTAAGGAACATATGACTGCTTGTACCACCGTCGGACGTTTGCAAACTAAGGGGCTGGCCATGGCAATAGAGGAGGAAAGGGAACTATGAACCTACAAACATAACAAAGCCGGCAATCTTATAGCATAACCAAAGACCGTTCAACTGTCTACAAATTAATCATATCCTAATGAATGATATTAAATGACAGGGATATTCAAAGAGGCACAATAAAACAATGCAATTTAATTAATTTTAAAGCGACTTTTGGTATCCTAGCTTGTAGTTAGAGTTTCTTGAATTGGTTTTTATATAATGTTAGACTTTATAAAAGAGAACAATTTATTAAGAAATACCTACCACTTGTACACTATTAATTATGAATGTGATGGTTCATTTATATTCCTTTGGACACCACATGATTTATAAAAAGTTTAATTCTTTTAATTTGATTTAAAAATTATAATCAATTGAATATCATCCGCATGTAATATGCACCATTAAGACAAAATGGAAAACCTTTTCAATTTTCCAATCTAATTCGAAGAACTTCACAGGTCGTACACTCCATTTCGTAACCGACATGTATTAATCACACAATCAATGACTTGAGTTAATATTTGTTAATTGGTAACTGATAATCATTATAAAGGAGACAACTTGAAAGACACAAATGTATTTAAGAGGCTCATAATGAAGGTTGTCAATGGCATCAAAGGAAGATAACAGAATTTGAACTTTTACACATCAATTTTCATCATAAAATTCTAAATCTCTACTAAATATATTCACCAACTAACATTGAAAATCAACTGAAGTCTACTAAGATAAAGAATGAACAGAGCATTTATAGCACCCTTAATTTATGTTTACATTGTAGCTTTGTTTTAATAAAATGTTATATCCAATAGCCAAACACTTATGAATAGGTCAATTTGGGTTGTGTTAGGTCAATTAAAGATTTGAGTTAAAAAGAGAACCGGGTAAAAAGTTTGCAAAATTCTACTTTTAATACTCACATGTGGGTCTAAATCCGTTAGCATGTGCACATATTACTGTAAAAGAAGTGAGAACGCTCCCATGTATGATACAGTTTATCCTTCAAATCACCAATATTATGAGTTCATGAAATACAGTTTATAATCGTGTTATAAATATCATCGTCATCATCATCCCTATTTCTATCGTCTAATGTTGCGGTTGACTGACTGGAAAAAATAGAAATATATATTTAATTAACGAACACATATACAATTTATGGATTCCGATTAAACATTAGAATTATCAAAACCAAACTTCAACAGTTCTTATAAGATGATTAGAAGGTACTCACAAGCCCACTAATACACATTTTCAACAACGTTGCGCTCTTGTAGAACAGTAGTCTGCCACTCATTTCATTTGCTACTTTCCTAATAACAATACACTTTTATAATTAAGGATTTGCATAAAAGTAAAAAATAAAAAAAAATGAAGTTCAAGTAACCAATTATTTCATAAATGACTACTACACCTCAACATTTCCCACTGGGTGATTTTGTTGGTGATACATGCTAGATGACCAAAATGGCCAACCCGAGGTGCATTTCTTCCGGGAGAAGCTAGTGTTGGCTGTAATATCAAAAGAAATCATTAAAAAACAAACTTGTTTCAATTTTTAGAAAAAAAAATCAAATCTAACATTCGGTGATTTTTCCGGTACTTCATCTACTAACCACATACGTCAAAACCAAAACTTTTGATTGTAACACTTCTGGTCATCTTCCCAAACACCGCCTACTAATCCTTTCGTCATGCCATTAAAGTGGTCTCTTTTATCTCCCAATACTGCCATCTCTCTCCAACCATCAAAGTGCAAATTCAAACACTGCCTCCAAATCGTGTTAACTGTCATTAATTTTCCACTACATTACAAACACTATAATTCATGGCCCATCTTTATAAAGATAAATTTTTTACCTCTTCTCATCTCACTTTCATCCAGAATATCATCATGTATCAGTATGAATCATTTCCAAAATGTCTGCCAAGCGCCTTGTAAGTTCCCTGAGTCAATTAAAGAAACATGTCACTATTGTCACATACATTTCTAACCATTTGGGGATTAAAAATTAATTATATATACTCAATCCAAACCTGAAGGCGCTAATGTGGCTCTTGACACTTTATGAAACGCAAATTGTTAACGCACCACCAAATTGGAAGCCCGAACTCGTAATTGAACCTAAAAGAATGCAAATTCGGACTGACGTGATAAACAAAAATCACACAACAGCAGCAGAAGAACTCTTATTCTAGCGCCGCCATCAATCGTGTAGAGAAGAGATAGTGGGCATCGGAGTGGTCATGGTGGGTGGGTGGGTGGAGTGATCGGAACTTCGCCGGAGATGGATGCTTTTCTCCAACTCTCGTGACTCTCTCACTCTCTTTAAAAAAATTAGTGTGGGAATGTTGAGTGATTTTACATAGGCTAAAAGGATTATCAATTTCCATACCAATTAATAATCATTAAAGTTTCCCATCAAAATTAGTAGGTTACAAAATTCGTCTGAGGAAATAGAAATTAATACATTAAATTTGTACATTTCAACTTACAGGAGGAGATGAATGGGCTAAACTTAATTCAATTATTTCAATTAAAGGTATTTATAATAGGCAATTACAACCTGAAAGAAACAAATGTATTTAAGAGGCTCATAATGAAGGTTGTAAAAAAGTTGATATAATTAAATTTTTATATTATTTTAATCAATATTATTTTAAGTACTGCATTTAAAACATCATAAATATTGATTTTAAAACAGAACATGTAACTAAATTTTAGATTATATATAGATATTACTTTAAGTACTGCATTTAAAACATCATAAATGTTGATTTTAAAACTGAACATGTAACTAAATTTTATATATATATATATATATATAACCTATTTTATAGTTAAACGAAGGAACCTATGGGTGAATGTAGAAAAAGAATTTGAACACCGTAACAAACTTACACTTTTCTGTTTCGTTTTTTTTTATGTTGCCAAGTCGTCGGAAATAAAACAAAATTCACAGTCGTTCATTCCGCTTTCGGTTTGTTACGGTTTGTGTTTTTTTTTCCTTAACACTAAGAATGAGTGTGCACATATAACTTAATAATCAAAGGAAAAAAGAATTACCGGAGCTTAAAGCTTTACGATCGGACAAAGCCCATTTACCGGAAGAAGGAGTGGTGTGAGACGGAACCTTCATCGGCTATGGGACCCGACCGTAACCTCATAAAAGCCAAGCATACTCGCGACTCAGTCATGGTTCATCTTGATGTCCAATTAAGTGGAACAAAGGTGGTAGCAACCGATGACATGTAAAGGGCCGGCTGCGTAAGTCACTGAATCAGCACTCCGACACTACGCAAAACCTTAGTCGGTAGTATGGCACTGCATCAACTTAATCAGAAGGATGGATGTAGTAACAGTCGGTAGTTGCGGCCAACGACGGGTATAAATGATGACTAACGGCTGCGACAAATGATAGGGTATGTATTGCGTAATGTAGTGTCGGTTTGTAAGCAAAAGAATTATGTGTTCAAAGGATGTTAAACATAGGCTTTAAAGAATTCTCCTTATCAACCGTTTCTACTCTTAAATAATCAAGTATATATGATGAATTAAATGATAGGGATCATTAGGTTCTGGGTTCGATTCTCACAAAGGGGATTTTTCCCAGATTTATTGGGTTTCCTACTGAATTGGTGTATAGGCATTATAGCCTAGTAGAGATGGATATGATCGGATGATTATGCCGATAACACAATCATACTCTAGTGCTTCATAATTTGACGTGAAAAAAAAAACATAGTTGCACCTAGGGGAGGGAACGTTGACCACATATTAAAAGACATGTGGCAGTGGCAGGGGAGTCCATGTCTCGTGGCTGGGATTAGGGAATCACAGGTTTAGTATTTAATTAAAAAAAAAACTAAATATATCTTTGGGTTTTTAGTTTTATGGTTTTCTATATATTTTTATATTTCTTTTTTCCCAAGTAAAGGACTATAATGGTAAATTATATATACTGGTATGGATAGTTTTTTTTTTATCTTTTCTAATTGCTATATCGAATTTTGGTATCATATTGGTGCAGTAACGAACCGAACTAACATTGAGTGAAAGGACGTCACGAAGTGCGGGAAATCTACTAGTTTTGGAAACATGTTCCTGGCTGAGAAGCAACAGGAATGATATTTGTAAATTTAAAAAGGAGCAATATGTAAAAAGTGTCACATGTATTATTTATATAATTAAATCTTATGTGAGGAGTTATGTGAGGAGCTAAAGGTTTCTCTACAAAGTGAAAATGCTAAGAATGTATGAGAATTTACATGTAAGCATCATTTTTAAACTTAGGTTTAAGGTCTTGGATTGTTTTAATATAGTATTATATAGAAAAACACCAAACATAACAACTAAAAACACAATGTAATGTATTTTGGGATTATAACTTAAAATCCTATGCCAAAACATTAAACAGTGTGTTTTAAGTGTTAAGTAGTGTGTTTTAGCTATTTTGAAATTTCATGCCTATAATGCTTGCATTGTATTTTAAATTGATATTTTTGGTGTTTTTCTATACAACACCATTGCCAAAACAACCCAAAATATCATTGCTAAGACCAAACAGTGCGGGGGGCTTGAAAATGGCGTGGAAGCTCCTTCACGCCTGGAACACCACCCGCGAAGGAGCATGGAGGTGGCATGGGTGTTCTCACTGGCGTGGAGGAAATGGTGATAGTGAGGTGGTGACGTGAGGTAGGTTGTTGTGGTTTGAAAGATTTGGTGATTGGTTAGTGTTTATTATTAGTTTTTTCAGAAAATAAATGTGAGTCCTAGAACCAAACCACCCCCCCCCCCCGGTGCTTTTTGGGCTTGAACGGGAATTCCATGTGTTGTTCTATGCTCTCTTTTCAAGCCCCTTCACACCATATGGTCTAAATCCAAAACATAATGCTTAGATAGACTTGTCACATTTAATAAGAAAAATATTGTTTGTAGACTAACTCTATGCTATGTAAGGATATAGTTTATTATCTTTGTAAACTAAACGAATAAAACGTTTCAAAATAACTTTAACATATTTGTTGTAATAAATAAATTTACATAATTATTGTAATAGTTTTTTTAATTAAATGTCAATAAGCTTTCTTATATGTTTTAGACTAGCCTAAGACCCCGCGAGCTTCGCGGGTGGCTAAACACCAACTAAACACATAAAATAATTTAAACATAGAAGCGTTAAAGTGTGATTTGTTAAGCCTAATATTTTGAGAGATTTAAGCACGTCCCAATAGTACATCTACATGATGTTCGTTACACATTAAGTATTTGTATATGAAACCTTCATTATTTTTTAAATATTACAAACCGACAAAAAAAGAAATGAGGTCAACACATAACTTCAAATGTTGTATTAAACCAATGAAAAAAGAAAATATAATAAGCTCTTTAGTTATTCAAGTTAAGAAGGATATAATATAAAAAACTTGAAACAATAAAATAAAAATTTCTAAACTATATGCGACATAGTGGTCTCGATAAATAAGGCTCCTTTCGGACCAGTGTAGTCATCAACATGTTCGAGGTACTTGAAAGATTCGTTGCAAAGGTCAACTTCAACAATATCACCCCAAATGCTTGTTATGAGCCACTTGTTGTCTTGAATTATATTAGTCCTTCGACACCTTTCAAGATAATCTAACAATATGAGGCGTATTGAAAGAAAACACCTTGATCCAAGCCTCATCATCAAATTTGAACAAATCAGTAAATAGCTTATCAGACCGTCCAACAACAATCACATGCAGCTTCATTGCAATGCTCAAAAAATGTCCTTGCCAAGGAATCACTTCCAAAACCTCGGGAAAAGGAAGGGTGCTGAAAGTTTAGGAAAGAACATCGAAAGCTACTATGTGTCTCTCACCTGGAGGAAACCAATAATTGGAAACCATGAAATATATGTTTTTCCCCGAATAAATTCCGGGAGACCATGAGTAATATGTTGAAGCATAATTAGTTACGTTCAATGAATTTATCATTCTCCATGACTCACGACGACGTGAGTAAACTCGAGCATCAACAACATTACGGTAACATCTGATGTGAAGAACTTTGAGATCGTTCGAGTCGTCAAAGTACATTCCACCAGTATCAGCGTTTCGCTCGAAATTACGATCAAAGTAGTCATCGGCCAAAAATTTAAAGCGCCTTGTTGTTGGATTCCAAAGTATGAGCTCACAACAAAACCTTTCATTGCAAATTAATAGCAAACCTTTAAAGGACGCTATAACACGTAAGAAAGAAGGATGGAGATTCAATGGAGAAATTATGGTTTTGGTTGTATCGGCTTGCAAATTCCCGCCTACTATGTTGTCAACAACAATTGAGTTGTCTTTTAAGGAGAGAAGCTTCTTTTGTAGCGAACTTAGAATTCGCCGAGAATGCATAATCTCAAAATTATCATTTGACAGTTCGTTACGATAAAATTTGGAAAGACCTTTGAAACGGCCTATAGCTTTTGCAGGCAGCCTTGTGAAAATTTCGTCCACAATCAATTCAGACCCAAGCTTGTCCATTTTATGATATACTTTTGCTACAATGGAAGATATAAAAAATGAAATAAAATAGTTTATGTATATGTTAAAAAAATGATATACTTTTGAAGTAAGTAAATCAATCAATTCTACCGATCAATTTCTTCAAAATTTGAAACAATTCCAAAAATAGCCCTACCAAGAGTCGTGTGTTGTAAGGCCATTCAGGTCATTTTGATTTTGAGAGCTAGCAAACATTTCCATCCAATGTACAAAAAACTGGATTAAAACATGTTCAACGGATTGAAGATGATAAATATACAAACCATAAGAACACTTGCAAAAAAAACATTAATCAATAACTCACTTGCAACCAACTACTGCAATCAAATGAAATTCCCCACCTGTATTATAAAGTAAAAACAACAATATGAATAAAAATAGATATGCAACTTGATACCATTTTTTATTAATGTTGTTTAGAAGGTTGTTGTATGCAACAAAAATGAAGCAGTTGACATTCTTTTCTAGCTATTTCTTTTATTTAAACAAATTTCCAATTACCTGATCTTGCAACCTGCACCAGCTCTGTAGAGATATCGAACTGAGATGAACAACGCCTAGCAACTTGCTCAGGATCAACTTGTCGGAACCATAGCCATCAACATAAAAAACTTATAAATTAAAAAAGAATTGTTCACAAATTGAAGATATAGATTACGATTTCGGAGGCTTTTTTCGGCGCTTAGAACGCACACGACGACCATGAAAATAAGATTTAGCTTCTCGAATAAAAGAATTTTTCGAACCGAAGCACCTCTACATATCTTCAACTTAAGATCCAATTAAATTTAATTAATACCTTTAAATAACATGGCTTCTGAAGGGGTATGGTCCCAGATCTCGCGTCAGCATGACCGCGAATGACCATTACCCTTATCAAAAACCTCCACCAGCAATAAACTCACCTGTGTCCGCATGGTCACACGCGAACACAGCGGTCCAATCTGTCCAGTGATGAGAAGACTTACCTTAAGGACGGAAACCAATGTTACGCATAGCGATGCGGCCCCGCACCGCATCCTATGAACATTTTCGTCACGACAAGGGGTCTGGACAACAGTAACAGTCACTAAGCGGTGATGCGGCCTGACACCGCATCCCGCATAAAATCATGGATGGAACAACCAAAGCGGGAACAACATCAATGACCGCAAGCAGCGATGCGGCCCGGCACCGCATCCTGCCTACAAGGCAAGTGGGTCTGACACCACAGTGCAAGTGGCACTGGGAACAGTCGCCTACCGGCCCACGTGTATACAACAGTCTGACACCACAGCAGGACGTGGCATCACCACCGTAACCGACAGGTCTGACACACCTGCAAATAGCTGTGCGATGTCAGGCTAGCTATTCAACTACCCTCCTTCACTCCTCGGCTATAAATACTCACCCCAAACCAGGTTTGAGGTATCACTTCTGAACTCTCTCAATACTACTACTATCACACTTTGCTTCCCAAGCAAACGACTGATTCTCACGCCGGAGAGTGGTAACAAGGAGCACCCCCCACCCCATCCTCCTTGTTGCGAGTCACGGCTTGTTTCCTTGTGCAGGAAACCCACCACCAGACGATCCAGCCGGCGATCCTCGGAAAGAAGGGATTAACCCTCTTGACGAAACCAGTGAGTTAACCCACCTGGTTAACTATTGTTTCATCATTGGCGCCCACCGCTACTCTTAGCACTTTTTTCCGACCATCCTTTTCTCTCCAAAGATCATGTCTGATCGTCAAAACAACACCACCGGGGATAACCTAAACCCCGCAAACCAAGGGCCTGCGGGAACCATTCCCCTAGCCCTAAATGCTGAACACATTGGCACATCAACGCAAGGGGGCGCATCCCTTACGTTTGGACACGATTTATCACAGTACGCTCCTGTGATACCCACAGGCATGAACCTTCATGCCTGGTACGACCAACAAGCAGCTATGCTGGCTGCAACATACAACAGAGCTTCCGCAGAAGTGCAAGTATCTGCGGGGCCCACCCGAGCACCACACACCCCTGCAGGTCGTACTTTACAGTACGAAGGCAGGGCCCCAACACATCCGGCCTCCAGAAGCAGGCACGAAGATCGCGGTTCCTCTTACTGCGACGTCCGCACACTTGATGAGGACGACTACACATATGGGTCCTGCCACAGGAGCCATATACAGAGTCGCCTAGGCCCACATGGCGAAACTAAGCGACAGTCTACAGCCCACCACGGCCTAGGCATTCATAGCCGACTGGGACCCCAGTCCCACCGTGAAGGGCAAGGCCATACCGATCCGGGCGATGGTACATACCGTGCGGAATCCCATGCCACCAGCAGCAGACCGGGAGGACGCAACTACGTTCCTCCCACTCACCCCCGCACTACGTACCTCTGCGCTGCAAAGCATCACCGCGGCCAACCCTACAGGCCGAAATCTGCGGCCGAAAACTCCAAGTTCGTCCCAGAAATCGCCCACGCCGATGTCACCACCACAAAATTCCCATTAAACATTGGGAAATACAACGGTTCAACCGACCCAGATGATCACAACAACATCTTCGTCGGCGTCGGGTGCAACGGTAGATGGGATGAACCCACCTGGTGCCATTTTTTTCCCACAGACCCTAACAGGTCTGGCCAGGGCATGGTTCGATTCTCTACCACCAGGGTCATTGACCTCATTCGAGGACTTACAAGAAAAGTTCCTCGCGCACTTTAGCCAGCAACGACGCCATGAACGTGATTCCATAGACGTCATGAACATCTGGCGCAGGGATAACGAATCGCTTGAAGCGTTCGTTGTCCGTTACAATAAAGAATGCCTAGAGATAGGCGATGTCGCCGACCAAATGGCACGTAACCATTTCATTGTTGCCGTTAAAGACGAGCAAATGGTTATGAATATCTCTGGCAAAGATGGTTTGCCTAAGAAGTGGGAAGATGTCATGGCTGCGGTCAAGACATACGCCCAGACTCAGCGGTCCCTAAGACCGCACATGTCAAAGGCACAACCCCAGGCGGAAGACCAGTCTTCCCGCCAAGAGCCCAAGCGCAGCAATAAGCGCAACCGGGACACATGGAATCGTGGCAGCGATTCCAAACCATATGTCCCACGAAGCAACCAGCCCGACACAAGGGCTACAATCAACGCCCAGCTTGAAAACCGGGCGTCAAAAAAGGAGTCTCGGGACCGCAGCTGGACCGAGATTAACCAGTCGCCAAGTGACGTCCTTCTCACGGATGCACAATTCCTGCGACCGACCCAACCGATGAAGTCCAAAAAGAACCAGGATCTCGCACTCTACTGCGAGTATCACAAGGACAATGGCCACACAACAAACAGCTGCATCAGTCTCCGACTGGAGATTGAGCGAGCCCTAAAAGAGGGGAAACTACAACATCTGTTGACAGGCGCACAAAAAGCTACCAAGCGCATCACTCCCCACAACGAGGGCACCTCTACGCGTAAGAGGACCATGTACGTGGCCTCTACCCACATGATCAATGGGGGAAGAGGAAGGCCGCGCAAGGCGGCAAGAAGACCGGACAATGACTGGAAAGACGAGCAAGTCATCTTTCCAAAAGTCCGAGGCGGCCCGCGCGATAGACGCGCCGTGGTTATCACAGGCCACCTGGCTCACTACTGCACCGAGCGATTGTTCATCGATTCGGGCAGTACATCCGATATTATATACGAGCAATGCTTCAACCAGTTCGATCAAGAAGACAAAGATCGACTGCAGCCAGCGGACTACCTGTTGGCCGGGTTTGCAGGGGAAACCGTATTCCCCCTGGGCCAGATTACATTTCCTGTGCGCCTCACCAACGGGAGGCACACAAGAACGGAGGAGGTAAACTTCATGGTTTTACCGCACACCTCCAAGTACGACGTACTTCTCGGGAGAGAGTCCCAGGGCGACTTCAACATGATCACATCCGTCCCTCACTCTGCCATTGGTTTCCCAGCTGAGACGGGGGTCGCGGTAATATACGCCCAGAGAGAAGTTATGTCTACGGACGACCTGCGTCCAGCCAAGGTAGCAAGGCCCACCCCCAACACGCAACCAGAAAAATGGGTGCTTAACGCAAGACACCCAGAGCAAACGGGCACGTTGGGCCATGCCTTGACACCCACCATCAGAGCGCGCCTGAAGCAACTCCTCTTCAGGAACCAAGATATTTTTGCATGGACACCCCCAGACATGACAGGGGTGCCACGCGAAATCGCGCAACATTTCTTGAATACCATGCCAGGTATCAAGCCGGTGATCCAAGGCCAACGCCACCTTGGATCAGCAAAAAACGCGGCGATGGAAGAGCAGGTACAGGAACTGCTCTCCGCAGGCATCTGCGGGAAGTCAAATACCAGACTTGGTTGTCCAACCCAGTCATGGTAGAAAAACCAAGTGGGGGCTAGCGCATGTGTGTCGATTACAAAGACCTCAATAAGGCCTGCCCCAAGGATTGTTACGCACTTCCAGAGATCGACGAGAAGGTCGATAACCTCGCACCATTTCGATGGAAGTGCTTCCTCGATTGTTACAAAGGCTACCACCAGGTACAGATGGCAATCGAAGATGAAGATAAAACGGCATTCCACACTCCTACCGGGAACTACTGCTACACCAAAATGCGCTTTCGGATTGCGCAACGCGGGCGCAACCAATCAAAAGTTGATGAACGACACTTTTCGCGGTCAAATCAGCAAAAGTGTCGAAATCTATATGGACGACCTGGTCGTCATGAGCATGGAGGAAGACACCATGCTCAACGATATCGAAAGAACATTCCAAACTCTGCGAAGCGTCAACATGAAGCTTAATTCAGGGAAATGCTCGTTTGGAATGGAAGAAGGCAAATTCCTCGGATTCATCGTAACCAAAGATGGATTCAAGGTAAACCCGGAAAAAGTTCAGGCGATCGAACGCATGCCATCGCCCTCTACGATGAAAGAAATGCAACGACTAGCCGGCAGGCTAGACGCACTAAACAGATTCTTAGCCAACCACGCAGCTAAGTCATACCCTTTCATCAAAACCCTGCGGAGCTGCCTTAAAAAGCAACAATTCCAATGGACCGCAGAGGCCGAAAAAGCTTTCCGGGAGATGAAAGAGTGTTTGATCCAACTCCCAACTTTAACCGCACCACGAAAAGATGAGCCACTTATTTTATACCTGTCTGTCGCGGACAACGCGGTAGGCGCGGTACTCATAGTGGAGCGGGAAGGAGTCCAAACACCCATCTACTACATCAGCAAAATGCTCAACGACCCAGAGACAAGGTACTCCATCATGGAGAAATTGGTACTGGCACTAGTGCACGCATCGAGACGTTTACAACGTTACTTTCCAAACCACGTCATAACAGTGTTAACCAACTACAGGATCGGCCCGATCCTATCCAAACCCGACATCTCTGGGAGGTTAGCAAAATGGGCAATCGAGCTGGGCGCACTTTCACTAAACTATAAGCCGCGCCCCGCAATCAAAGGCCAGGTCTTGGCTGATTTCGTTGCTGAAGTACCAGCAAACCGCATTCAAGAATGCGAAGAAGAACAAAATCCTACATCACCACCATCATCCGCAGAAACCTGGGCACTATATACAGATGGTGCATCCAACGAAGATGGTGCTGGCGCAGGTCTGCGACTTGTCAGCCCCGATGGCCAAGAGCTAACCTACGCAATCCGCCTCGATTTTAAAAGCACGTATAACGAAGCGGAGTATGAGGCTCTACTGGCAGGGCTACGGTTGGCAGTCAAACTCGACGTCAAACATTTGGAAGCACACGTCGACTCAGTACTGGTTGCAGGGCAGATACGCGGTGACTATGCCGCAAAAGGGGATATCATGATCCTCTACCTCGAACAAGCCTTGCAGCTGAAATCAAGGTTCACCTCCTTCAATATTCGCCATATTAACAGGAGTGATAACAAACCTGCGGATGCACTATCAGAACTTGCATCCACCAGCTTCCAACACCTGGCAAAAGAGGTACGCATCGAGATCCTGCAAAATCCTTCAGTACCCCTGCGCCAAATCAATGTCATCCAGTACGGTACAACATCCTGGATGACACCGATAATTGCATACTTACAATCAGGTGTTACTCCCGAAAGCAAGGCAGAAGCACGCAAGCTACAATACAAAGCGTGTCATTACCAAATGGGAGACGGTATCTTATACCGTAAATCATACCTAGGGCCACTCCTACGATGCGTCAACCCCCAAGATGCCATATACCTTATCAAAGAAATTCACGAGGGAATATGTGGCATACACGCAGGCCCACGCATGGTAGTGGCCAAAATCATGAAAGCCGGGTACTATTGGCCCGGCATGCACCTGGACGCGGTCAAAGTCTTACGCAAGTGTTTCAATTGTCAGCGACATGCTCCCAAGACCTTGCGTCCCAAGAACAACCTGATCCCCGTCACCACCGCATGGCCATTCCAGAAATGGGCAATCGATGTGGTGGGACCATTTCCAGACGCACCCGGTGCAGTGAAATTTATCATAGTGGCTGTTGATTACTTTACAAAATGGGTAGAGGCAAAGCCACTTGCATCAACCACTGCTATGATAACAAGGAAATTCGTGTGGGAACATATCATCTGCCGTTTCGGTCTACCAATGTGCATCGTCACCGATAACGGTACCAACTTCGCCGCAGATGACTTTCAAAAATGGCTAAAAGAGCTAAACATTGAACACATATTCTCCTCAGTAGCGCATCCGCAAGGGAACGGCCAAGTCGAGAGTATCAATAAAAGCTTATTCGAAGGCATCAAAGCACGGTTGGGAACAGCCAGACGCGGCTGGGTTGATGAACTCCCAAGTATCTTATGGGCTCACAGGACAAGCCCAAAAACAAGCAACGGTGAGACACCCTTCAGCCTGGTCTATGGCACTGAAGCGATGATCCCCGCGGAAGTAGGCCTCCCATCACCTAGAATGTTGGCTATCAACAAGATAGACAACAATGAGGAACGCAGGGTTGACTTGGACCTCTTGGAAGAAAGGCGCGAAAACGCGGCCATCAACGAGGCCAAATACAAAACCAAACTTGAAAAGTACTACAATGCACGCGTTCGCATTTGTACTTTCAACCCGGGAGACTACGTCCTTCGTGACAATGAAGCATCTAACGCGGAACGCCCAGGGAAACTTGCCCCCATGTGGGAAGGACCCTACCTCATCCAAGAGGTCCTGGGCAAAGGCGCGTATAAACTTCAAACATTAGAAGGCGAAACTATCGCACGCACATGGAATGCACAACAGCTTCGACGCTGTTATATGTAAGCCATGTTTTTCACATTCACTATGTAACCTATCGGGCCACAGGCCATTTGCAAATAAATAAATAGACGATTCAATGCAATATTGTTTATTTATTTCTATTACAAATGCGTGTTCCACTCTAAGGTATCCACAAAAACATATTAACAAAATCTTCATTCGTGATACCCACACAGAGTGGTAACCACACGCAACTATTATAATAGGCCAGCAATGGCAACACTATGTATCCGGCCAGACACAGTTCTTCATACTTGCATATCACCTAGATATGCAAAAGGCAATTACAGACTTAGTGTTACTCACAATAACATTAAACTCATACAAATTCAAACATATAAGTAATGAAAACACTTGTACAAATTAAACAGAAGGGTTGAAACTTTATATTCAAAAAAATTTCTACACCCACGCGGTGCACAAGTGATTTACATAAAGTTCTTGACATTTACATGAGGAAACAAAAAAGGCACGCAAGCCAGCCTAGTTTTTCTTTGTCCCGATGGAACCCGCACCATCAGTGCCCTCAACAGCAGGCTTCTCCTCATCTTCCTCATCAGCGTATAACACCCGCAGGCGGTCCACATAGTCCTCCGCTTCAAGACACTTTTCAAGCTCCTCAAGACCGGAAAGGGTTGTGTCGTTATACGCCGCAACCGCAGCATCAAGAAGCGCTTCAGTATCCACACCGTGGAACCCGGATCGCTCATCAGTATATCGGCCCTGGGCCATAGCATTCATATGGCCAATACAACGATTATAGCCAGCTTTAAAACCAGCATCCCGGGCACGCTCCTTAATCTCATTAACACCTGATACATTCTCAGGTGCGTCAAGGATGGCCGTAACAATCTGCGAAACAAGAATACAAAGGTTATCAAAGGCAAACCTACAACAAAAATAACGAAGGCAACGGCTACTTACATGCCCGATCCCGTGCATACGCATCCATTCACGGTCAGCCTTGAGCAGCTCAAGTGACGAAGCAAGGCTATCTCTAGCCTCTTCAGCCTCTCTTGCCCGCGCTTCAGCTTCAGTAGCACGAGCAGAGACTTCCTCAATAGCGCCCCCCGGGTCCGCACTTCACCCTTTTTTCAAGAAGAACACAAGTATACAAATTTTGTCAACATACTTGTGCGACATACGCAAATTCAAAGGTAAAAAAGACTTATACCTGAAGGCCCAAGATAGTTTTCGATAAGTTGGTACGATCAACATTTGCCCCTTCAAGAGCCTTTGCAGCGTGGGCCCCCGCCTCCTTGTCCTCTTCAAGACCCTTTGCAGCGCGGGCCCCCGCCTCCTTGGCCTCTTCAAGAGCCTTTGCAAGGCGAGCTTCCGCCTCTTTGGCCTCTTGGGCAGCCGCAACAGCTGCTGTCTTCTCTTTAACCAGCGCAGCATTTGCTGCCTTAGCATTGACAAGCTCTTGGCGAACACGAAAGAGAGTTTCATTCTGTTTGGCCCAAGAGTCTTTCCAAGCCTTGCGCTCATTAGAAAGTGTCTCGCGCTCATCAGAAAGAGATTCTTTCCAACTCTTGCGCTCAGTGGAAAGCAGTTTTGCAAGGGTACGAACCTGTTTAAGCTCAGCAGTTGCAGCCCACTCTTCAGTCTGCTTACGCTTTTCAAACGTAGCCCTATCCCTTTCAAGCTGCTCTGCACCCTCACGTGCAGCCTTCACCAACTCCTCAGCCTCGGCACGCAAGCGCACATTCTCCTCCTCCCTGCGCCCCAACACTTTATACTTTTCCATAATGGCATTGGCCATTACGGAACTCCCAACAAGAATGGAGGAGAGTTGGTTAATCTGGGCCTCACTTGACAGAGAACGGGCCCGGTTGACTTCAAAAGGGGTGCCCAAACCACCCAAAATCTCCCTACTCGCGGAGGGGTCAGCAATAATATCATCCCCTTGCAGTACGGTCCAGGGGGCGGTGATAAGCCATGGCCCGATCTTCCGTATAGGTGCGGTAATAATACTCCAATTCAGACTCTTCAGGCTGAATGGGAGTCTCTACGAAACCCGCACCCCCAGAAACGGAACCAGAAGCCTTCCCAGCAGAAGGAGACTTCGGCCTTTCAGTATAAGCAAATTTCAGGCCCAGATTATCAGCATCCTCTGGGGTAATGACATTGTCATGAGAATCCACCGTGTCGTAGATCTGGGCCGCAGGCCCCTTCCCAGTATCCTCCTCCCGCACAGAGGGCTCAGGCGTAACAACCTTATGAACCCCCACATCCGCATCAGTGTCATGCGGGGGAGGAGGAGGAGCATCAAAGATGGAGAACCCTTCATCTTGGGGTTCTGCAATCAAAGCAAAAATACGTTAAACTACAAGTACAAATACAAAATATTTGTCCAAGTTACGCATTACGTACCAGGAACAACCGCAGGCTTCCTTTGTCCCACAAAAGCCCCGCGTCTGGTCTGAATCTTCGGCTTCTTTTTCTCACCAGCATCAACAGCTTTCCCTGCTTTTCTCTTCTTCTCATCAGCGGGCTTGGAACCCGCAGTGGTTCCACCGGTGGCCGCACCAACACCTGGAACACCCAAGCCCTCAAGGGTGTCAGATACTACCACGTAATCGGTATATCTGCGGAAATGAGAACGAGAGATACCTGCTGCTTGCGGAACCAAAGGCGGAACAACAGGAGCCTCAGTTTTCTTCTTGCCGTGACCCCGCACGGGTTTATCCACTTGCTTCTTCTCTGCATGCTTTTTGGGAACACCCTTTGACTTAAACTTACCAAGGGCCCCAAGAGTACCTGCATGTAGAATAGCAGCAACATGAAACTTATAAGGTAAGAAAAGAAGGCTATGAAGCCAAGAAAAGAAGGCTATGAATTATACCTTTGCCCTGCGGCAGGGGTGCCTTCATTGCCTCGCGTGTAGGAACGCGGAAGTTATGGAGAATGGTCAAATTAAAACCTGCACCTACAGCAGTCTTGACAATATCAACCTTGCCAGTAAAGGTTGGATCAAATATCTTCCACAGCTCAACAACAACTTCTGATAATACACGTTCAAATTAATAGCAAACAAGGGAATAATGAAACCGCACAAGAGTAAGAACACTTACCACCAGTTTTCTCCCGCACAACGGGCTTTGCATGCCTATCAGCCCTAGTCAATAACATCCGCAGCATCCACAATTCATTGTTCTCCAACGGCCTATGCTCAATAGTCCTCAACCTTGGGAACCACTCCACGTTCTCCGCATTAGGAATAGCAATATCCTCCGCAGGGATAGGCTCATTAACATTCCGCAAAGTCATGTTGAGAACAACCGCAGCAGCTTTAATATAGAAGAACTTGCACTTCCACTTCGTAATACCCTTGGGAGGGGTCATCAACTTGGTGCTTCCGTACCGTTCTTTGAAAGAGAAGAACCCAGTGTTCACCGTCAACTGGTAAAACCCCCGGAAATTATCAACGGTAACCGGCAAACCAAGAGCACGAAAAGTTGATTCAAAGTGTCTAATACGAATAAACCCAAAAGGATTCATCTGGGAGATATGGACCTTGTAATACTCCAACAACTCAGCAACAAAAACGGTCAATGGTAAACGAAGGTTACCATCGATGAAAGAATCGGCCCACATGGTCACATGACCGGCCGGAGCACAAGCACCGGTGTCACCGTCTTGGGGATAAACAGCCCCAAACTCGGGGGGCATCTGTGTACTGGTCATCAGTTGGTCGAACGACGCTTTCGACCACTTCAAGGGTGGCAAGCCACCACCAGGGGCACTACCACCATCATCTTCGTCTTCACCGCCCACCGGAGAAGAATGAGCAGGGTTTTCACCCTCCACATTGTGTGGACTAGATGGTTCAGCCATCAGAAATAAGGAAAAGAAAGAAGTATGAGTTTACAAGAAAAACTCAGAAGATCACCGGAGGTACAGGCAGATTGATCGGAGAAGATGAAGAGTATGGTCTCTTTTCACCGGAGAAATTTTTTGAATTTTGAACAAAGTGAGGAGAAATCAAACGGTTTCCCCTTACATACTCATCGCAATTAATGCGATGCAGTAAAACCGACTTACCACGATCAAAAAGGGCCACTGACGTATCGCCACGTGTTCAGCGGCTTTTCAGCTGACAGTTATCACGCGCGCGTGGCCGCCCACGCGACTGACAGAAAAGACCTTTACACTACTTGCTACAGTGCAGTTATGACCTCGGTCAGTGCAAACGTCCTTTCAGATCATCACATGTCAGAATCCTACCAACTTTCAACAACCCACACGTGCCATCAGCCACGTAGACAACACAAAAGCGACAAACATTATCCAAACTTAAGTGGCATGCGGTTTTTTCTGGTTTACCGCACCATAACCCATACCGCATGTCGTTTTTTACATACCCCTCAAAAAAGGCAAAAATATATATCTTTAAATTATATAAGGGGGTATAAACAATAAACCGCACATACCCACGAGCACACGTGGAATATGCGGAGATGACACTCACCAACCCGCACAGGTGCGTCAGATACTCAGAACCAGCATGGTTCTTTGGACTGCGAAAACCGCTTCTCAGGATGCGGTAAACCGCACTCCATGTTAGCTTCTTCAAGCTTCAAAACCCTCATTTCCGGTTCACAACCACGAAGGGAACGCAAACAGCTTCTCCTTAAGGAAAAGGACAAGTGTGCTGAGCAACCGCACATCAGCAACCCTGTCTCCTGAACCTTCAAGAGCTATGTCCAGGCTACAAGAATTCTAGAAGCGAGTTCTTTGCTGCAAACCGCAACCACTCGTAGGTAGTTACTACGAACCGCAACTATGCGAACGGTAGCTACGGAAGAGCCACAACTAAACCACCATGCGGAGGAGCAAAGCTACTTCAAGGAAAACTGCTTTTCAACTAAGCATTAAGGAAAGTGGCTACAAAACGAATGCGGAAGAGTTTCAACCAACTTCCCAGGTATCTAAGGTGATCTCCTCCGGCAACACTACTTAAAGAAAAGCTACTTTCCACCAAAGCGTGAAGGAAAGTAGATCCAGAACAGTGGTAACAAGTCTGCTTATGACTAGTTACCCACCTATGGACCGCATAGAATAAACAATGGTGGGCACAACCCTGCCTATGACCATGTTTATCTGCCCATAGTTCAGATTCACATTGTTCGACCAAACACGGCCAACAATGGCGCAACTACCCCACGTTCCTCAAACAAACATGACCAACAAGGTGCGGCAACGAGGTAACCGCAAAGGAGGTGCGGTTACTAGAGAGCTAAGCCTTAGAGGACGTGCGGTTACTTGAGAGATAAACCGCAGAGGACGTGCGGTTACTAGAAAGCTTAACTGGAGAACACGAACACCCCACTAAACAGGGATCATCATTGCATGTCCAGTTGCTGAACATAGATCTTGAGCAAAGTACTTACAACTTTGCACTAGCTGACGCAGAGGTTACAACTAGAGTGACGAAGACGTACATCTTCAGTCACGATCTCAAAGGTTGGTTCGAACCCTGCTAACACCTTCAGTCACCGTTTCAAAGGTTGGTTCGAAACACCAACAGGTGGCTGATGACATCAAGAAAAGGTAGACTAAGAGTCAAGTCCTTGGCTGAGAACTCCGCATCAGATGGAACTTGCTCACCGGACATCCTTCTCAAAGGAAGGAACAATCCACTCGAAAGGCCTACTACTTACTGAAAGAAGGAGCCATTCGCATGGCCCATATTTAACCTTCTAGACAACATAGTCCAGTATCCCTCCCACATGCAACTTGCATAAGGAAGGAACACTAGACTTAGGGGACTTGAAGGGGTATGGTCCCAGATCTCGCGTCAGCATGACCGCGAATGACCATTACCCTTATCAAAAACCTCCACCAGCAATAAACTCACCTGTGTCCGCGTGGTCACACGCGAACACAGCGGTCCAATCTGTCCAGTGATGAGAAGACTTACCTTAAGGACGGAAACCAATGTTACGCATAGCGATGCGGCCCCGCACCGCATCCTATGAACATTTTCGTCACGACAAGGGGTCTGGACAACAGTAACAGTCACTAAGCGGCGATGCGGCCTGACACCGCATCCCGCATAAAATCATGGATGGAACAACCAAAGCGGGAACAACATCAATGACCGCAAGCAGCGATGCGGCCCGGCACCGCATCCTGCCTACAAGGCAAGTGGGTCTGACACCACAGTGCAAGTGGCACTGGGAACAGTCGCCTACCGGCCCACGTGTATACAACAGTCTGACACCACAGCAGGACGTGGCATCACCACCGTAACCGACAGGTCTGACACACCTGCAAATAGCTGTGCGATGTCAGGCTAGCTATTCAACTACCCTCCTTCACTCCTCGGCTATAAATACTCACCCCAAACCAGGTTTGAGGTATCACTTCTGAACTCTCTCAATACTACTACTATCACACTTTGCTTCCCAAGCAAACGACTGATTCTCACGCCGGAGAGTGGTAACAAGGAGCACCCCCCACCCCATCCTCCTTGTTGCGAGTCACGGCTTGTTTCCTTGTGCAGGAAACCCACCACCAGACGATCCAGCCGGCGATCCTCGGAAAGAAGGGATTAACCCTCTTGACGAAACCAGTGAGTTAACCCACCTGGTTAACTATTGTTTCATCAGCTTCATATCACGATTTGAAACTTAATCTTTACTTTGATAGGTAACATTTAGAAGATATATATTAGTTATCATAACAAAATCCAATATCGCTTCATACAAACAATAAAAGTTTATGTATACATTAAAAGTTTATGTATATTTTACAATAGATATAACAATAGAAGATATAACAAATCAAATAAAATAGTTTATGTATATGTTAAAAAAAGGTTGATCAGAATTTCTATCTATGATTAGAGACAACAAATTTACCAAAACAAAAAAAAAAAAAAACAGATGAAAAGAAAGCATAATATGTTAGGTCGATATTAATATAAATTGATGAATGATGAAATGGATAATACCCATACCTTTGATCGTAATTCGATTCACAGAAACTCCAAATGTTAGATGTGAATGAAAGAAAATGAAAGAGAAGTATTTATAATAGATGGTGGTTAAAAGTTTTAGCAATGAAATTTGAAATTTAAATTTTGATTCTGAACATTTACTAAATTAATCAAATCAAGGTAATCAAATTTATTTGATTAAGCAGTTCCCAAAAATAATGTTAATGTTAATAGTACTATAAAAGTGGTTTTTTAAACTATAAAAGTTAATCATATTAGGTAAAATCTTACTTCATAATAATACATTGTCAATTTGTAACCAAAATCATTAACTCAAATTAAAAAATAAATCTATGTATCGACTATGGAGTATACATTGGTAAACATACACGAAATACTCAAAATTACAGAGACAAATTTCAATAGTTTGTTTGATTTACAAAATATTTTATAAATTTATATTAACAAACGAAAAAAATTAAAGATACAATATAAATTATTAATGTTAAGTTTTTTAACAAATTCGAAACCTTAAAGATATATATACTTTGATTTAAAAAATAAAAGAAAGTACTAAATTTTACGTTATTGTGGTTTTTAAATTCAAGTTGTTTGTTTTTAAGAATAAATTAATTTGGAAATTCAAATTGTTTGTGTAAAAAAATATTCATGTGTCTTTATTGATCAAATAAAACATTGTATCCAAATGACTTGTTTCCCAAATATCCTTTTAAAGTACGTTGTAAAATTATTAGGTTGGTTGTATGTAAAATAATAGATGTGTACATTGCTTAGATTTATGCTTATAATTATAATGTCTTTACATAAATTAGGAAACAAAAATTTAAAAAATACTATGTACTGGATAGATTAAATTGATTTCCAAAACCAATTAAATTTGATTAATACCTTTAAATAACATGGCTTCATATCACGATTTGAAACTTAATCTTTACTTTGATAGGTAACATTTAGAAGATATATATTAGTTATCATAACAAAATCCAATATCGCTTCATACAAACAAAATGGTATAATTAAGTTATAGACATACATATTGAAAACATCAATGAGTAGCATAGCAACGCATACGATAATAAACATAAACAAAAGTACTTGTTCAAAACACAAACGTTAACCAACAAACAAAAGCTTAGTTCATATCAACCACCAGTTAACTACGAATTATAGATATATAAAGTTTTACTAACCGGATCGGATGTTTCTCAAGATTATGGTGTTTTTTGAAGTAACAAAGGTGAAATCAAGCATCACACCATCAATCAAGTTGTTGTCAGCCATAAATTTTTGCCAGTTGTCGACCGAATAACGTTTCGCACATCCGTTTTTTTCAGTCTTGGTTGTGTAAACAACAACATGTCCTTCAAAGTTCTGAACTTTCAATGAATGTTTCTTCTTCGTAAACCCGGCTCGATTAGCAACCTCGAAAGGAAGACGCTGCATTTAACAACGTACATTAAAAATCAAAGCTGTTTAAAATTATTTAATAATTACTAAAATGTAAATCAAAAGTTTAAGAAACGAAAAATCATACCAGCCTATATTCTCCTTTACGTGTAAAGTCAAAATTTTTAGCATCTACAGGAAAATTCCATGTTTGACCTTTCTTCGGGAGGATATGTTTCTTCAAACTGGAAGTGCCAACCGAGGGTACATTTTGCATTACCTATATGATTGGTTAAACATATAAGTAATATTATTCTAATGACAATCATTAGGATTAAAAGTTTAGATGATCATGTGGCATTAATAATACAAAGTAAATCATTAACAAATGCTTGTCTTCAGTTTGACAAAAATTTGAAACAATTGATGTTTTAAAGTTGATGTTTTAAACTAATAAATTAAAAAAGAATTGTTCACAAATTGAAGATATAGATTACCATTTCAGAGGCTTTTTTCGGTGCTTAGAACACACACGACGACCATGAAAATAAGATTTAGCTTCTCGAATAAAAGAAGTTTTCGAACCGAAGCACCTCTACATATCTTCAACTTAATATCCACCTACAAAATCCCAAAAAAAGAAAAATAGTCAAATATGGCAAAATTGTAATAAGTTAGAGTAAAATCCTCATAATTGTATCCATCAAAATCAAAGTCAAAATCAAATTCAAATTAAAATTCAAATTCAAATTATCTCAATTAAATCTTCAACTTAATATCCACCTACAAAATCCCAAAAAAAGGAAAAATAGTCAAATATGGCAAAATTGTAATAAGTTAGAGTAAAATCCTCATAATTGTATCCATCAAAATCAAAGTCAAAATCAAATTCAAATTCAAATTATCTCAATTAAATGAGGTTTAATGCTCTTAATTGAGTAGCATTTGAAGTAAGTAAATCAATCAATTCTACTGATCAATTTATTCAAAATTTGAAACAATTCCAAAAATAGCCCTACCAAGAGTCGTGTGTTGTAAGGCCATTCAGGTCATTTTGATTTTGAGAGTTGGCACACATTTCTATCCAATGTACAAAAAACTAATGTACAAAAAACTGGATTAAAACATATTCAATAAACTTGGATTGAAGATGATAAATATACAAACCATAAGAACACTTGCAAAAAAAACATTAATCAATAACTCACTTGCAACCAACTACTGCAATCAAATGAAATTCCCCACCTGTATTATAAAGTAAAAACAACAATATGAATAAAAATAGATATGCAACTTGATACCATTTTTTTATTAATGTTGTTTAGAAGGTTGTTGTATGCAACAAAAATGAAGCAGTTGACATTCTTTTCTAGCTATTTCTTTTATTTAAACAAATTTCCAATTACCTGATCTTGCAACTTGCACCAGCTCTGTAGAGATATCGAACTGAGATGAACAACGCCTAGCAACTTGCTCAGGATCAACTTGCCGGAACCATAGCCTTCAACATAAAAAACTTATAAATTAAAAAAGAATTGTTCACAAATTGAAGATATAGATTACCATTTTGGAGGCTTTTTTCGGTGCTTAGAACGCACACGACCATGAAAATAAGATTTAGCTTCTCGAATAAAAGAATTTTTCGAACCGAAGCACCTCTACATATCTTCAACTTAAGATCCACCTACAAAATCCCAAAAAAGGAAAAATAGTCAAATATGGCAAAATTGTAATAAATTAGAGTAAAATCCTCATAATTGTATCTATCAAAATCAAATTCAAATTCAAATTATCTCAATTAAATGAGGTTTAATGCTCTTAATTGAGTAGCATTTCAATTTGAAGTAAATCAATCAATTCTAACGATCAATTTCTTCAAAATTTGAAACAATTCCAAAAATAGCCCTACCAAGAGTCGTGTGTTGTAAGGCCATTCAGGTCATTTTGATTTTGAGAGCTGGCAAACATTTCCAACCAATGTACAAAAGACTGGATTAAAACATATTCAATAAACTTGGATTGAAGATGATAAATATACAAACGATAAGAACACTTGCAAAAAAACATTAATCAATAACTCACTTGCAACCAACTGCTGCAATCAAATGAAATTTCTCACCTGTATTATAAAGTAAAAACAACAATATGAATAAAAATAGATATGCAACTTGATACCATTTTTTTATTAATGTTGTTTAGAAGATTGTTGTATGCAACAAAAATGAAGCAGTTGACATTCTTTTCTAGCTATTTCTTTTATTTAAACAAATTTCCAATTACCTGATCTTGCAACTTGCACCAGCTCTGTAGAGATATCGAACTGAGATGAACAACGCCTAGCAACTTGCTCAGGATCAACTTGTCGGAACCATAGCCTTCAACATAAAAAACTTATAAATTAAAAAAAATTGGTCACAAATTGAAGATATAGATTACCATTTCAGATGCTTTTTTTCGGTGCTTAGAACGCACACGACGACCATGAAAATAAGATTTAGCTTCTCGAATAAAAGAATTTTTCGAACCGAAGCACCTCTACATATCTTCAACTTAAGATCCACCTACAAAATCCAAAAAAAGGAAAAATAGTCAAATATGGCAAAATTGTCATAAATTAGAGTAAAATCCTCATAACTGTATCCATCAAAGTCAAAGTCAAAATCAAATTCAAATTCAAATTATGTCAATTAAATGAGGTTTAATGCTCTTAATTGAGTAGCATTTGAATTTGAAGTAAATCAATCAATTCTAACGATCAATTTCTTCAAAATTTGAAAAAATTCCAAAAATAGCCCTACCAAGAGTCGTGTGTTGGAAGGCCATTCAGGTCATTTTGATTTTGAGAGCTGGCAAACATTTCCAACCAATGTACAAAAGACTGGATTAAAACATGTTCAATAAACTTGGATTGAAGATGATAAATATACAAACCATAAGAACACTTGCAAAAAAACATTAATCAATAACTCACTTGCAACTAACTGCTGCAATCAAATCAAATTTCCCACCTGTATTATAAAGTAAAAACAACAATATGAATAAAAATAGATATGCAACTTGATACCATTTTTTTCTGTTAAATATAAGGGTTTTTTTTTTCAAACAAATTTCCAATTACCTGATCTTGCAACTTGCACCAGCTCTGTAGAGATATCGAACTTAGATGAACAACGCCTAGCAACTTGCTCAGGATCAACTTGTCGGAACCATAGCCTTCAACATAAAAAACTTATAAATTAAAAAAGGGTTGTTCACAAATTGAAGATATAGATTACCATTTCGGAGGCTTTTTTCGGTGCTTAGAACGCACACGACGACCATGAAAATACCTGTTGAATATTGACCAAACATGAGATAGAGTGATGAACAAATCGGCGATAGATTCTAGGGTTTCGAGAAGCAGCTTATTAGGTCAAAATCCAATCAGAATCAAAATGCATGAATCAACTACAAAAAAATGATTAAACAAAAATCAAACATACAGTACCATCGGTCTTCAACATTAGGGTTTCTGAATTTTAAAAACCCCCCAAAATCCACACTACGATTGAACAAAAACATTAATATAACCTGAATCGAACTATAACGAATACAAAAACCGGAAGAATTAGACAATAAGATGGATCGTATTTGTGGCTAAAAACTTACCGATTTAAGAATTCTTCGATTCACCAAGATACGACAGAGAATTGTGATTCAGAGCAACCTCAAAACTGGAGGATTGTGTCTAAAAACTTACCGATTTAAGAATTCTTCGACTCATCAAATAATAGGATTGAAGAAATCAATTGAAGAAGATGAAATGTGCGGCGTTATAGATCTAGGGTTTTTTATCAGATGGAAACTCTTTTGTGGTTTGAGAGAAGATGAGAGAATGATTGTGTGGGATTTAGGAAATTATTTTGGTCAGAGAAACAAAGAATACAAAGCGTGTATTCAATTTGCCGCTCAAAAGAAAAATTGGGGAAACAATACAAAGCCACGTGTCAACTGATGGGTTAAGCTAATGACAAGTGGCTAAATATTATTTTGCTTTATTAGAAGTAGTAGATAAGATAATTTAATTGTTTTGTAGCTTATGGTCATTAAAGAAGGTTTTTCTCTTTCCTTCTCAATTAAGTTATTAAAACCTATACAACTTTGCAACTTATTTGTGCATTAGCACTTGTAACTTATGCTTGGGGAGTTTTTCAAAAAAAAAAACTTAATTTTCCATTTTCAACCTAAAAGTTTTATCTTTTACATTTTAACCCCTTTTTTTTTACTTTTAACTCTAAGTTTTTCATCTTTTATAATTTAACACAACACTTTGTTATTTACAACTTTGGTCCCCCATACTTTTTATCTTTTGCAAGTTTTTCGTATTACGTTTCGTTCTAAATTTTGCGAGTTAACATGTCGTAGCGTGCATGTGAGGTTCAACGTTTTTGCTCTATTTTTTCATATATGACAGACCCGTCGCAACGAGTCCATTTTCCCCTTTTGTAAAGTTCGTCGCAACGGGCGGGTCGTAGATAAACTAAGTTATTGTTTTCTACATTTTACGTTTCTGCTTAATTTCTTCGCATTAAGACACTGTAACGGGTGTGCATGGTTCAACGATTTTAGTCTACTTTTCGTTCTGTGTAATTTTTACCATCTTATCTATTTTATTTTTACGATGTTGGGAGTCGATGTCGTTGTGGCATTGGTACTACTTGGCACGGTTTTACGAACGTTTTTAACATATTAAATTTTTTACTAATATTTTCTTTCGGTTTACCCCTGTTCTTCCTTTACTTAAAAACTAATTTTTGTGTGCATATTTTATGTACCGGTATGTATAAATATGATTTGTTCTATATTCCGACGTAAACTTTTTTATAGACGAGTCAGGTCAAATATAATACGTTTTCGTTTAAAGAAACCATTTTTACGTGCATATTTTTACGTACGTTTTGGTATAAATTCAAGTTGTTCTACGTTTTGAGGTAAACTTTTTTGGGAAATGATTTAGGTCAAATATAATATGTTTTCGTGTTTATTTTATGTATGTTTTGTAAAGTTTGTTTCGAACCGAGTGGAGTCAAATTATGGTTTTTTTTCTCCCTTTTTTTCGAAAGCTCTAATTAATCCCTTTCGATTACATGTGCATATTTTCCTTCATACCTGTTACGTTTTCTGTGTATGAGTTGGGTCACATATAATACGTTATGATTGTTCGATATGAATTCCATTTACTTTACGTTTGATCCAATCACAATGCTTATACAGGTTACACTGAGTTCAACTGGATACGTCGAAATATGTGTTTTCATATGGTTAATGCATCATATAACGTTTGGACTAATCCATTCAATATTTACGATGTACCCGCGCCGCAACGCGGGCGGGTCTTAACCCTAGTTAGGTAAAAATATCAAAAAGATGAGTATACATGATAGCATGTTATTTTTAATATAATTTATAACTTTTATTTGAAAAAGGTGACTAGGCATTGTGAACCATTATTTTCAAATAAGAAAAGGGGTGCCTTATTCCCACATACCCTATATCTTATTTTCACATCCCCTATTGTATACGGGCCGTATACAATTATACGGCTCGTATAGAATGTTTTTGAATAGGAAAATGCGCAGAGAATGTTTTTTTTGGTTTTATTATATACGGCCCGTATACAGTTATACGAGTCGTATACATGTGTATACGATTTGTAAAACGTATACGGCTCAATTGATTTAATTTTGTGGGTTTTTGATGTTAGGACATGTATACGGGCCGTATAACTATATACGGGCCGTATATATTGGCTTTTTTCAAGTATCACGTTTTATTACCGTAAAAACACAATCATTCTAGGGTTTCTAAAACTCTTCATCACCTTTAACAATGTCGATAAATGTTGATCGGAACATGCCGCTTAAATCGGAGCACAGGGTAGAGTAACGTTACCGATCAGTCCGTTGATGAAAACCTTAGCGATCGCAAAGATCTTCGTGTTGGTTATTTATCGATTCCGAGTAACTAGTAGAAGAACCTGCCACAAACAAGTTCTCCACAGTTTGTTATTCAGATCTCTGTTCGGTCATCTTTCCAAACTACAACACACGATACTTTTAATAAAGCTGTCATAGTTGTCAAATTCGATTTCAACAAATCTTTTCATTTTCCTTCAATTTCTAAAACATTCTCTGTTACATGAAGACGTGTCAGGTTCTTCTACTAGTGGTATTTTACTGAAGTATTGAAGATTGAGGCGGGCATTGTTTAAATCTGAATATAACTAGATGTTACGTGTATCAGCGTTGTTTATCACCCTGTGTGAGCATTGGAAACCCGACAAACAGTCTTGACAACTGTGACATTTTATCTATCTATGTGTGTCACATCCATCCTGTTATTGCAATCGATATGATTAATTTTTTCAGATTTTTTTCTAATTAGCGTTGTTAACTACCAAAAGAATGCATACACAAATAGTTCTAGTAGACGAAGCAAAGAGGCCGTTGTGTATCTGAATCAGGTTCTCAAACAAACACTACCAAAGATGGGTTGGTGAAAAATACCGGAGCGGTTATCTCGGTTGTTCAGTACTCTCCTATATCAACTTGAACGGTTGATGGTTACAAGGATCGTTCTAATAGATTAAAGAGAATAAACCATTTTTTTACCAATTTTCACTCCAGTAGTTGAAACTTGAGCGCATGAATCAATTCAAAACACTCACCCTCAAAAATCAACCAGAAACCAAAGGAAAAAAGGGCTGATAATGGCTGATGGTTCTTCGTTGAGGAAACCAAACGTAGACGGAGATGATAGGCCTGGTAACCGGAAGAGAAATCAATTGTATTTTTTTAGTTGCTTCTCTGGTTAAGTTTCTGAACCAACCGAAATCCACAAATTCCAACAGTTTCTTCATAGATTTCATCCGGTTTCCAAACTCTTTCACACAAAGTTAATATTCACTGTGGTGGATGCAAGCATAAAGTTAGAAAAAATACTCAAGTTGAACGGACGATATGTATCAACAAATTGTGAGTGGGAATATGGCTATGAAGAATAGTATGGATAAACAATCACCGTATACGGGTTTTTCTGCTAGTTATTCGGAATGTTTCGAATCATCACAGAAGACGTGTCGGGTTCTTCTGCTAGTAGTATGAGTCTGAGTCCATTGTGGTTCGTGAATGTTTCGAATCATCACGACAAGGATCATTCTGATAGATTAAAGAGAATAACCCTTTTTTTACCATTTTTTACCATTTTTTACCATTTTTTACCCATAGTATACGAGCCGTATAATAATATACGGCCCGTATACAACCAACGTATACATTGTATACGATCGGTAAAAATATTTTTTACCAATGGTATACGGCCGTATAAACCGTATACGACTCGTATACATATGGTAAAAAATAGTAAAAACCTCTTTAATCTATTAGAACGATCCAATAAACGAAGAAACCAAACGTAGACGGAGATGATAGGCCTGGTAACCACAAGAGAAATCAATTGTCTCAAACACTACTAAACATCTGCTTTCTGAATCTGAATCTGAATGTTAACTTTTTAGTTGCTTATCTTGTTAAGTTGTGTATTTACGAAGCTGACAAACACATTGGTATTTTCTCAAAATGTGCAAACTTGAAGAATCTCACATTAAAGGAGTTTGCAACAACGGGATCAGATGGTTTGAGTATCTTTCATCCTCGTTTGGCTAATCTCACACTTGAAAATGACCACATTGGTATTTTCTCAAAATGTGCAAACTTGAAGAATCTCACATTAAAGACCTTGAAAGATTTTTTGTATTGAATCACAAATGGCGAGTTATTTTTCAGTTATTTCTGTTGAATCACAAATTCCATTGTTTAAACCAGAATCAGGTTCTCAATACAAGGATCGTTCTAAGAGATTAAAGAGAATACACCATTTTTTTACCATTTTTTACCATAGTATACGAGCCGTATCAGAATATACGGCCCGTATACAATCATCGTATACATTGTATACGATCGGTAAATCATGTTCTCTGCCTTAGATCGGTCTTTCAAGACAAGGATCGTTGGAAGGATTGTAGTAGCAGGACATTGGTACCACTGTGAAAATTGCATCAGGAGGGGAGAGAGTCTGATACAATAAGGATGTTGGGAATTAAACGCATGTACGTGACAAAATAAGGATGTTCGCATAAACATTTGTCGAGAAACCATACTGTCAAGAAACTAACATCTTTTAATACTTCATTGCGTATGTGCTTGTGCTGTAGAAACCGGTGATGAATTTGTGTATCTAAATCATGTTCTCTGCCTTAGATCGGTCATTCCTTGTGATACATGAACGTTGTATTCTTGTCTTTCAAGACAAGGATCGTTGGAAGGATTGTAGTAGCAGGACATTGGTACCACTGTGAAAATTGCAACATTCACGAACCACAATGGACTCAGACTCGTACTACAACACACGATAAGTTTAAACTTTATAGTGTGTGATTTGACCAGGAAATGATTGGAGGTGAAGGTTCAGTGCACGAAAAGTTTCTTACGAAATGTACGTGACAAAACAAATATGTTGGGATTTAAACGCATGTCCGTAATCCCGCGTTGATAGCTTCCGATTTAAACAAATATGTTGGGATTTAAACGCAGTCATACGACACGTTTTCTTGTTCTTCAATCTTTATTACTTGTTGATGTTTTATTTTGAGCACCTCACCACTCTAAAATATTTTAAAAATCAAAATTTCGTTCCATACGGGCCCGTATACTGTTATACGGCCCGTATACACGTTCGTATACATTGTATACGACAAGCAAACTTATTTACACATGGTGTATACGGGCCGTATAACAGTATACGGCCCGTATACACCATGTGTAAATAAGATTTCCCATGTGTTAATATTAGGACCCATAAGAAAATATGCTAGATAAATTTTTTTAATCATAAAATATAAAAAAATATCATAACAACTTTAAATTTGGATGAATTTAAACCTTCTCCAGCGTGGGTGAGGCAAAGACGGGCTTCACACCAGTAATGTTTGTTTAACCGGTCAACTTCTACCACCATACACGACCCTCATTCTTCACTCCTTGTCTATCTCACAAACTCCTTCCTCTCCCACAAGCACATCCTTCCGCACAAACGACCTCTTCTCTCTCCTCTCGACATCTACATGCGGCCCTTCTTTCTCTTTCACACTCCCCTACGGGCAACTCATGAAGGACAAATCTTACACATATGGTGTTATCAAGCTATTAAATTAGTGAATGCTTAAAAAAATATTCTCTCTTAATATGTAGAAGTAAAAAAGTAGTACTCGAAGTAACTTAACAATGTAAATTAACGTTAACATAACATAAAAAATGCCATTGCTATAATTGCTTGCACATCGTGGTAAAATTAATAATTCACTCAAGTCAAAAGGTTCTACTGAACTGAAGTATAAATGGGTTTATTGTGAGTGCACCTAGAGGACATGTGGCAAGGGGGTAATCATAGACATCACTTTTCTACTGGCCCAATAATATTTAAACACACCTGCTTGTTTGGGTATTTTGTGGCTATGTTTCCATCTTTCTGCATCAGACCATCCGTAGTGAGGTTTTTTGATGTTTTTTCTTAAAAAAATGTCCATTCACACTACACGACTGCCGCCGAGGCCGGTTTTTTTTTTTTTTTTTTGAAAAATTGGGTTGGGCATCCTTTTTTTAACGCCTGTTGAAGATTTTTTGGCCAATAAACCCTTCCACGGTCAAATATCATTATTTAAAAAAAAACAAAATAATAATAATTGGGTAATCATTAATGGGATATTAGGGTGTCCGGGGCACTCCCCTAAGAGGGGAGTCCCCTCTCTTACGCACACCCAATCCTCGTGTGCCACGTCAACTCCCCTCTTAAACTCCCCTCACACCCCAATTTGATGGCGCCACTCCCCTCTTAGGTGAATTGCTTTTTTTATTCAAAAAGAAAAAAAAAAAAAACAAAGTTTTCATTGGTTGAAATAGCGGCTGGCCCCACCACCATCTCTCCCCCTCTTCGGTCACTCCCCACCGCTCACCCTCCCCGATTCGGGTTCCCGCTTGGATGGCGGCGGTGTTCCCGATCGGGGAAAGTGGTCACCGAAGGGGTCCCCGATGGGTGCCCCGGATACCCTTATACCACTACACCCATTTTATAAAAACGCCTCATAATGCCCAAATGCTGACTGGACCGTCACATGACTGACGTAAAATGCCCAAGGGTGGGGGCATTATCTTTCCCTCCCACTACACATGGTCTGATTGTGTGATCATCTCTTTTTTAGTGTCATATTCGGTTATTTCACTAATTGATATTATATGTTTTGTTAATAAAATGGTTACAAATTTGCCTTTTGTTATCTGACTAGGAAATTCTGAAAAGATTGACAATTCTGAAATTTATCACTTTTCATCTGCAGTTAAAGTATTCAATATGCAATGAAGAAATTAAAAGTATAATTTGTATTAACTATCACCAATATTTAATTTTACTCGTAAATCTATATCACCAGGGCCGGCCCTGAGAATTCATGTACCCTGTTCGAGCTCGAAAAACGTGCCCTTAGGTTTTAACTAAATAAAAAATTTAAACTAGTTTTTTCATACAACTTTGAACGGTTGACAAAAATATAGCATTCGATAAACAATGCAATTAACAAAATACAAAATATAGTATTCGAATGAATGACATACCGTAAAAACTAATAAGCTAATAGCTAACCAATTCATCTTGTCGTTTCCTCTTTTGACGTTTTTGCCATCCGGCATCAATTTTAGATTTTTGAGAAAATGTTGGAGTTGGTTCCAAATGGATTTTGTGAAAGTGATGGAAGAATTTTATCATGGCGCCAAGATTAATCAGGGTTGCTCGTCATCATTTTTGGCACTTATTCCTAAGTGCAATGATCCTGGCGGCCCGGCAGACTATAGGCCTATCAGCCTAATTGGGTGCATAAACAAAGTTATATCAAAAGTGCTCGCAAATCGTCTAAAATCAATCATCCCGGGGTTGATTTCAGACGAACAAACTGCATTTTTGGGGAATAGAAGTATTCTTGACGGGCCACTCGTGCTGAATGAAGTTATCTCGTGGATGAAAAGAAATAAGAAAGAAGGGTTTATTTTCAAGGTGGATATCGAAAAGGCTTATGACTCGGTTAATTGGCAGTTTTTAGACTCAATAATGGCACAAATGAACTTCCCACTGCTTTGGAGAAAATGGGTATTGGCGACTGTAACATCGACGCGTGCATCAGTCTTGGTGAACGGATCTCCTACACAGGAATTCTCATGCTATAGGGGTCTGCGGCAGGGGGATCCCCTATCTCCGTTCCTTTTCCTTATTGTCATGGAGGCGCTGACCGGGGTGGTAAAAGAGGCATGCTCGGGAGGGTTATACAACGGCATTAAATGCACGCCTAATGGTCCGACAATTTCACACTTTTTGTATGCAGATGATGCGGTCTTTTTGGGTGAGTGGTCTTTGACTAGTGCATGCAACCTAAATAGGATACTGAGGTGCTTTTATCTAGCATCAGGATTACGGGTTAACTTAAAAAAGAGCAGTTTATTCGGGGTTGGGGTTGACAACACACGGATACAAGAAATGGCTCGAATTTTAAGATGTAAAGTGGGCTCCTGCCCATTTATCCATTTGGGATTACAGGTTGGAGCAAATATGAACCTCGTAAAGAATTGGAAACCGGTGGTAGACGTTTTCAAGAAGCGACTGTCATCTTGGAAGGCGAAAACGATTTCCTTTGGGGGGCGAATCACATTAACAAAATCCGTGCTAAACGCTCTTCCGACATACTTTTTCTCGCTATATAGAGCTCCGATGCAGGTCATAAATCAGTTGGAACGGATACGAAGGGAATTCTTATGGGGTATTACACCGGAGCATGAAAAAATGAATTGGGTAGCATGGAAAAACGTGATGACACCGAAACCATGTGGTGGGGCAGGGTTAGGGTCTTTGAAGGAGGCAAACCTTGCGATGCTCGCAAAATGGTGGTGGAGGTTTAAAACCGACACCGACGGGTTATGGAGGAAAGTTATATGGAGTATTCATCATAGCACAAGATCAAGGAATTTTATTCCATGTAAGTCGTCAAGTTCAGGGCTATGGAAACAAGTGTGTAAAGTGGGCCAAGAGGTGGAAGAGTACGGACTAGTGTTGGCTGAAATGTTTAGAGGTCACGTGGGGAATGGTAAAGATATTGTTTTCTGGAAAGATGTGTGGTTACTAAATGAGCCTTTGTGCAAGAAATACCCCATTCTGTATAATCTGGAGCGGGAGAAGAATGTTTTGGTTGCTGGGAGGTTCATAAATTCTAATGGGATTATAACAATAAAGTTTCATTGGAATCGTCAACCAAACACAGGAGATGAAGTATTTCAGCTGGAAGATTTAATCACAACCTTAATGGGGGTTCATATTGGGGAAGCAACGGATCAGTGGGATTGGGCAATGGAACCGGGGGGATCGTTTTCAGTACACAGTCTAAAACAACAGCTGCAGAAGTATCGCTTTCCAAGTCTCGGCTTTGAGTTCGAATGGAATAAGTGGACTCCTATCAAAGTCAACTTTCTTACTTGGCGACTCAAGCAAGATCGGCTTCCAACCATGGTTTCGTTACATAGAAGAAACATCCAGCTGGAATCGATGGTATGCAAATTATGTGGGGAGTGTGACGAAACAGCGGAACACTTGTTCGTTGCATGCCGGTTCGCTTCAGTCGTTTGGGACTTTGTCGGGTCATGGTGCAGGTGGCCAAGGCTGTTTTTGTTCAGCCTAAATGACCTGTTTGAAGTCTATAAACAGGCCCGAGGTTCACAGAGATGGAGGCAGTTAATGTATTCGATAGTGCAAGTGGCAATCTGGTGCATTTGGCGGAGTCGAAACAGCCTGGTCTTCAACCAAAAGGCTGCCAACTTGGAAGGAGTAAAGGAACAGATTCGCCATTTGAGTTTTTCCTGGATCGGTAACCGGGTGAAGGGTATAAATGTAACATGGAGTCAATGGTGTAATATGGAAGTAAGGAGTATGGGTCTGTAATGTTTTTGGCTGTCATGTAACTGGTGTGGTCTAACATTTGTTAGCCCAATTGAAATAAAGTTTGTTGGCCTTTCAAAAAAAAAAAAAATAAATAAATAAATGGGTTTATTGTGAGTGCACATGTGGCAAGGGGGTAATCATAGACATCACTTTTCTACTGGCCCAATAATATTTAAACACACCTGCTTGTTTGGGTATTTTGTGGCTATGTTTCCATCTTTCTGCATCAGACCATCAGAACATCCGTAGTGAGGTTTTTTTTATGTTTTTTCTTAAAAAAATGTCCATTCACACTACACGACTGCCGCCGAGGCTGGTTTTTTTTTTTTTTTTTGAAAAATTGGGTTGGGCATCCTTTTTTTAACGCCTGTTGAAGATTTTTTGGCCAATAAACCCTTCCACGGTCAAATATCATTATTTAAAAAAAAAAACAAAATAATAATAATTGGGTAATCATTAATGGGATATTAGGGTGTCCGGGGCACTCCCCTAAGAGGGGAGTCCCCTCTCTTACGCACACCCAATCCTCGTGTGCCACGTCAACTCCCCTCTTAAACTCCCCTCACACCCCAATTTGATGGCGCCACTCCCCTCTTAGGTGAATTGCTTTTTTTATTCAAAAAGAAAAAAAAAAAAAAAACAAAGTTTTCATTGGTTGAAATAGCGGCTGGCCCCACCACCATCTCTCCCCCTCTTCGGTCACTCCCCACCGCTCACCCTCCCCGATTCGGGTTCCCGCTTGGATGGCGGCGGTGTTCCCGATCGGGGAAAGTGGTCACCGAAGGGGTCCCCGATGGGTGCCCCGGATACCCTTATACCACTACACCCATTTTATAAAAACGCCTCATAATGCCCAAATGCTGACTGGACCGTCACATGACTGACGTAAAATGCCCAAGGGTGGGGGCATTATCTTTCCCTCCCACTACACATGGTCTGATTGTGTGATCATCTCTTTTTTAGTGTCATATTCGGTTATTTCACTAATTGATATTATATGTTTTGTTAATAAAATGGTTACAAATTTGCCTTTTGTTATCTGACTAGGAAATTCTGAAAAGATTGACAATTCTGAAATTTATCACTTTTCATCTGCAGTTAAAGTATTCAATATGCAATGAAGAAATTAAAAGTATAATTTGTATTAACTATCACCAATATTTAATTTTACTCGTAAATCTATATCACCAGGGCCGGCCCTGAGAATTCATGTACCCTGTTCGAGCTCGAAAAACGTGCCCTTAGGTTTTAACTAAATAAAAAATTTAAACTAGTTTTTTCATACAACTTTGAACGGTTGACAAAAATATAGCATTCGATAAACAATGCAATTAACAAAATACAAAATATAGTATTCGAATGAATGACATACCGTAAAAACTAATAAGCTAATAGCTAACCAATTCATCTTGTCGTTTCCTCTTTTGACGTTTTTGCCATCCGGCATCAATTTTAGATTTTTGAGAAAATGTTGGAGTTGGTTCCAAATGGATTTTGTGAAAGTGATGGAAGAATTTTATCATGGCGCCAAGATTAATCAGGGTTGCTCGTCATCATTTTTGGCACTTATTCCTAAGTGCAATGATCCTGGCGGCCCGGCAGACTATAGGCCTATCAGCCTAATTGGGTGCATAAACAAAGTTATATCAAAAGTGCTCGCAAATCGTCTAAAATCAATCATCCCGGGGTTGATTTCAGACGAACAAACTGCATTTTTGGGGAATAGAAGTATTCTTGACGGGCCACTCGTGCTGAATGAAGTTATCTCGTGGATGAAAAGAAATAAGAAAGAAGGGTTTATTTTCAAGGTGGATATCGAAAAGGCTTATGACTCGGTTAATTGGCAGTTTTTAGACTCAATAATGGCACAAATGAACTTCCCACTGCTTTGGAGAAAATGGGTATCGGCGACTGTAACATCGACGCGTGCATCAGTCTTGGTGAACGGATCTCCTACACAGGAATTCTCATGCTATAGGGGTCTGCGGCAGGGGGATCCCCTATCTCCGTTCCTTTTCCTTATTGTCATGGAGGCGCTGACCGGGGTGGTAAAAGAGGCATGCTCGGGAGGGTTATACAACGGCATTAAATGCACGCCTAATGGTCCGACAATTTCACACTTTTTGTATGCAGATGATGCGGTCTTTTTGGGTGAGTGGTCTTTGACTAGTGCATGCAACCTAAATAGGATACTGAGGTGCTTTTATCTAGCATCAGGATTACGGGTTAACTTAAAAAAGAGCAGTTTATTCGGGGTTGGGGTTGACAACACACGGATACAAGAAATGGCTCGAATTTTAAGATGTAAAGTGGGCTCCTGCCCATTTATCCATTTGGGATTACAGGTTGGAGCAAATATGAACCTCGTAAAGAATTGGAAACCGGTGGTAGACGTTTTCAAGAAGCGACTGTCATCTTGGAAGGCGAAAACGATTTCCTTTGGGGGGCGAATCACATTAACAAAATCCGTGCTAAACGCTCTTCCGACATACTTTTTCTCGCTATATAGAGCTCCGATGCAGGTCATAAATCAGTTGGAACGGATACGAAGGGAATTCTTATGGGGTATTACACCGGAGCATGAAAAAATGAATTGGGTAGCATGGAAAAACGTGATGACACCGAAACCATGTGGTGGGGCAGGGTTAGGGTCTTTGAAGGAGGCAAACCTTGCGATGCTCGCAAAATGGTGGTGGAGGTTTAAAACCGACACCGACGGGTTATGGAGGAAAGTTATATGGAGTATTCATCATAGCACAAGATCAAGGAATTTTATTCCATGTAAGTCGTCAAGTTCAGGGCTATGGAAACAAGTGTGTAAAGTGGGCCAAGAGGTGGAAGAGTACGGACTAGTGTTGGCTGAAATGTTTAGAGGTCACGTGGGGAATGGTAAAGATATTGTTTTCTGGAAAGATGTGTGGTTACTAAATGAGCCTTTGTGCAAGAAATACCCCATTCTGTATAATCTGGAGCGGGAGAAGAATGTTTTGGTTGCTGGGAGGTTCATAAATTCTAATGGGATTATAACAATAAAGTTTCATTGGAATCGTCAACCAAACACAGGAGATGAAGTATTTCAGCTGGAAGATTTAATCACAACCTTAATGGGGGTTCATATTGGGGAAGCAACGGATCAGTGGGATTGGGCAATGGAACCGGGGGGATCGTTTTCAGTACACAGTCTAAAACAACAGCTGCAGAAGTATCGCTTTCCAAGTCTCGGCTTTGAGTTCGAATGGAATAAGTGGACTCCTATCAAAGTCAACTTTCTTACTTGGCGACTCAAGCAAGATCGGCTTCCAACCATGGTTTCGTTACATAGAAGAAACATCCAGCTGGAATCGATGGTATGCAAATTATGTGGGGAGTGTGACGAAACAGCGGAACACTTGTTCGTTGCATGCCGGTTCGCTTCAGTCGTTTGGGACTTTGTCGGGTCATGGTGCAGGTGGCCAAGGCTGTTTTTGTTCAGCCTAAATGACCTGTTTGAAGTCTATAAACAGGCCCGAGGTTCACAGAGATGGAGGCAGTTAATGTATTCGATAGTGCAAGTGGCAATCTGGTGCATTTGGCGGAGTCGAAACAGCCTGGTCTTCAACCAAAAGGCTGCCAACTTGGAAGGAGTAAAGGAACAGATTCGCCATTTGAGTTTTTCCTGGATCGGTAACCGGGTGAAGGGTATAAATGTAACATGGAGTCAATGGTGTAATATGGAAGTAAGGAGTATGGGTCTGTAATGTTTTTGGCTGTCATGTAACTGGTGTGGTCTAACATTTGTTAGCCCAATTGAAATAAAGTTTGTTGGCCTTTCAAAAAAAAAAAAAATAAATAAATAAATGGGTTTATTGTGAGTGCACATGTGGCAAGGGGGTAATCATAGACATCACTTTTCTACTGGCCCAATAATATTTAAACACACCTGCTTGTTTGGGTATTTTGTGGCTATGTTTCCATCTTTCTGCATCAGACCATCAGAACATCCGTAGTGAGGTTTTTTTTATGTTTTTTCTTAAAAAAATGTCCATTCACACTACACGACTGCCGCCGAGGCTGGTTTTTTTTTTTTTTTTTGAAAAATTGGGTTGGGCATCCTTTTTTTAACGCCTGTTGAAGATTTTTTGGCCAATAAACCCTTCCACGGTCAAATATCATTATTTAAAAAAAAAAACAAAATAATAATAATTGGGTAATCATTAATGGGATATTAGGGTGTCCGGGGCACTCCCCTAAGAGGGGAGTCCCCTCTCTTACGCACACCCAATCCTCGTGTGCCACGTCAACTCCCCTCTTAAACTCCCCTCACACCCCAATTTGATGGCGCCACTCCCCTCTTAGGTGAATTGCTTTTTTTATTCAAAAAGAAAAAAAAAAAAAAAACAAAGTTTTCATTGGTTGAAATAGCGGCTGGCCCCACCACCATCTCTCCCCCTCTTCGGTCACTCCCCACCGCTCACCCTCCCCGATTCGGGTTCCCGCTTGGATGGCGGCGGTGTTCCCGATCGGGGAAAGTGGTCACCGAAGGGGTCCCCGATGGGTGTCCCGGATACCCTTATACCACTACACCCATTTTATAAAAACGCCTCATAATGCCCACATACTGACTGGACCGTCACATGACTGACGTAAAATGCCCAAGGGTGGGGGCATTATCTTTCCCTCCCACTACACATGGTCTGATTGTGTGATCATCTCTTTTTTAGTGTCATATTCGGTTATTTCACTAATTGATATTATATGTTTTGTTAATAAAATGGTTACAAATTTGCCTTTTGTTATCTGACTAGGAAATTCTGAAAAGATTGACAATTCTGAAATTTATCACTTTTCATCTGCAGTTAAAGTATTCAATATGCAATGAAGAAATTAAAAGTATAATTTGTATTAACTATCACCAATATTTAATTTTACTCGTAAATCTATATCACCAGGGCCGGCCCTGAGAATTCATGTACCCTGTTCGAGCTCGAAAAACGTGCCCTTAGGTTTTAACTAAATAAAAAATTTAAACTAGTTTTTTCATACAACTTTGAACGGTTGACAAAAATATAGCATTCGATAAACAATGCAATTAACAAAATACAAAATATAGTATTCGAATGAATGACATACCGTAAAAACTAATAAGCTAATAGCTAACCAATTCATCTTGCCGTTTCCTCTTTTGACGTTTTTGCCATCCGGATGGTTGTTTAGGAGCCATTAAGTCATTAACGCCTAAATAATGTTCGACAACAACATAAATGAACTGAAATCCGAAATCGACATAAGTTAACTAAATAAATCAACATAACTGAAATTCGACATATATGAACTGAAATCCGAAATCGACAACGACATAACTGAAATTCGACAACAACATAAATGAACTGAAATCCGAAATCGACATAACTGAAATTCGACATATATAATTGACATATAAATCCGAAATCAATCCTGCTGTCAATAAATGAATTCGACATATAACTGAATAAATGAATTCCATATGTTCGACAATCGACAACAACATAAACGATAAAACGAAGGCTGTGCGTACTGCACTACTGCTGACCTGCTTGTTGTGACTGAAATGATGAAATCGAAGGCCTGCTGATGATGAATGATGATCGCCGATCGGCTGATGATGAATGATGATCGCCAATCCTCAGTTCCGACTTCCGACGTTTCTTTTCTTTTCCTGAATCCTGATTGCCGCCCACTGCCACTTTATTTTTTTAATTAGTTTTTAGATAATATTTAGGTATTGGGCTCACTAACCTAATGGGCTAAATAGTTTAAACAATAGGATTGTTTTTAAGTGGGCCTATGTTAATATTTTTTTTGTTATACCCTATTAAATTTTTTTTACATATATAATATAGGATTTTTTTTAAAAATTACGGGCCCTACGAAATCACGGGCCCTGTTCGGTTGTCCTCCCCGCCCTCCTTAAGGGCCGGCTCTGTATATCACCGTCCGAAGAAGCAAGGATCCACCGTTGGAGTAATTTGTTCATTGTATCAACTTAAGGAGATAGGCGGAGCACACTTCATCTTCTCTGATTTGCTCTGAATGGGTGCTGCAAAACAACATAAACAACTTGTTAGAAGGGGACCACAGACCCGGGTCTCTACACCACCTTGTTACGCTCAAGTCGATGTGATATTCATTGTAATAATAGCATATATATATAAAGTGCAAGTAAATTAGAGTGGGAGTAAGTGAATATGTATAGGAGATGGTAAGGGCCAAAACCTTTGTTAGGCCATATGAGTTGGGCCCTAAAATGTTGTACTGGGCCTAACCAGACCAGATCTTATCTCATCACCGTCCATTGTAGGAGTTGAACCCTCAACTAAATGGGAAGAGACTTCCCATGTTACATGCATGGACACTAAGTCAACAAGCCTTTGATGTCAATATAAGATTTATCTAACGTATTTAATAAAATACATGTTAAAATCCCTAAAAAAGTTAAATAATAATAATAATAATAATAATAATAATAATAATAATAATAATAATAATAATAATAATTAATAAACAATGTTTTTCACAAATGTTTGATTTCTGTATGTATATTTGATAAAATACTTTCTATTGTGTAAAAAAAAAAAGAGTTATTAAATATCAAAAATTAATAAACTAAACTTTAAGTAATTTAAAATATCTACTAGGTATATAGAAAATGTACGCAAATTTTAAAGTTAGAAAAAAAAATTATATAAAGGGAAAAATAAAAGAAATGTATGAAAAAAAAATATAGTAGACAACAACATAGTGCCGGCTTATTGCCGAATACCGAGCCATGTCTACCCCTTTGTTGGGCTCCTGCTATTGGGCTCGATTTGTAGCACTTATTTTCGCTTACCATTTTTTCTTGATTATTTGTGTTATTCCTTTATAGTAAGTTTATTTTGGCTAGGAAGAATAGGAAGCAATAGGATTATGATATGTGGTAAAATTTAAAATAAAGATGAAGGGTAGTTTAGTCAATCACATCCTTTCTTCTTCCTTCTTCTCCCGAGTAACTTCAAAACCCACCATTTTCAAAACCCACCATCTTCAACCATTTCTTCACTTTCTATCTTAATAATCACTACATTATAGTGCGATTTTCATCACCAATCAATGATACAAACACCCGATCAACGTGTTCTTCAGCTTTTTTTGAAGAAACCCAATTGAATTTCATATAAAATCTCGTTTTTTCCCTGTGATTTCACTTGATTCGTTCGATTCGATCGCTGATAAGTGTTTTCTAACATTCAAATTTCGTCAATCGGTGAAGAAATTTGAAGAAATCGGCTTCGATCTATGTAGGATTTTTTTGAATTGCATTTTTACGATCTGGGTTTTTGAATTGAGTCATTGCGTTTTACGATCTTGGTGGGGGTCCGGGGGCAGCGCCCCTGGTAACAGGGTCCAAGGGGCGGCAGCCCCTGGCGGGGTCAAAGGGGCAGAGCCCCTGGTTGGGGTTGAGCTTACCTGGTTTAGACAATTCAAAGACAGTTTTTTTTTATTAAATTGCTTTAATAAAAATGCATCAGAAAATTTAATTTTTCAGAAATTGCCTCATTTCGAAGACAATAATTCGTAGACAGTTTTTTATTTGCTACTCTCTGGTTCAGACAATTCACAGACAATTTTATGTGTCCATTGCGTTTTAGAAATAAGAGAGTTTTATGTGATTTCTGTCCATTGCGTTTTAGAAATAATAGAGTTTTATGTGTTTTCTGGCCGTTTCGTTTTAAAAAAACACATTTTTGAAGTGTTTTTAGTTAATTGCGTTTTAGGTAAAACACATTTTTATGTGTTTTCAGTCCATTTCGTTTTAGAAAATACACTTTCTTTTGTGTTTTTAAGCCATTGCGTTTTAGAAATAAGACAAGTTTATGTGTTTTTTTGGCTATTGCGTTTTAGATAAACACATTTTTGAAGTGTTTTTAGTCATTGCGTCTTAGGTAAAACACATTTTTAGGTGTTTTCAGTCCATTGCGTTTTAGAAAAAAGGCATTTTAAGTGTTTTCTGGCCATTGCGTTTTAGAAATAAGACATTTCTTTGTGTTTTTTGTGCATTGCGTTTTAGGTAAAACACTTTTTTATGTGTTTTCAGTCCATTGCGTTTTAGAAAGTACACTTTCTTTTGTGTTTCTAGGCTATTGCGTTTTAGAAATAAGACATTTCTTTGTGTTTTCTGGCCATTGCTTTTTACAAATAAGGCATTTCTTTGTGTTTTTTGTGCGTTGCGTTTTAGAAAAAGTCATTTTTAACTTTTTTCATTGCGTTTTACGCAACTGGGTTTTCAAAAAAAATCGAAAATATAGCAATAGTATACTCGTTTTAAAGATAAAAAACGCTCGTTTTTTTGGTGCAATTTTTATAAAAAAATAATGTCGTATGAAAAAGTTATTAATATTTAAAAAATGGGGGGAATTGGAGGAGAGAGAAATTATTGTCCTGGATTGACTACATTGTCCTTACACAAACTCACGCGCCTCTTTTCTTCCCTTCATTTTCCCTCATTTAATCTTGGCCCTTGATTAAATCAATTGATGGTCAAGATTACTTCCTAGCCTTCCTAGCCAAATAAACTTCCTATTATATCGTAACCCTCCTTTTGCATATTCTACGTATTTATATAAATTTTACTCAAAATCGAATTATGAATGGAATGTAAAAATAATCAAAGAATAAGCGGACATGTCATCAAAGTTACCTCTGCGTTTGATTCGCAGGAATTCAATGGAATTTAGAAGAAATTGTAATTTGAATTCCATCTCTTAAGATGTTTGGTTCATATAATTTGTTGGAACTGCAATCTCAATTCCAATCTTTATATGTTTGGTTGACAATAGAATTGGAATTGGAATTCATGAATTCCTTCAATTAAAGGAATTCAAAATCCTTCCTATATGTGAATGAATTAAAGTAAATTCATTGGAATCTTCAACCATTTCGACCCGTACCGTTTCCCGAATGGTTACGACTCAAACCGTTTTGAGCGTTTCGAACCGAACTGTTTTGACGTGAACCGTTTCGACCGGTACCGTTTGCACCAGAACCGTTTCCATCCAAACCATATTGATCGGTATCGTTTCGACTCGGACCGTTTTGACGCGAAGCGTTTCGAACCGAATCGTTTCGACCTGTACCGTTTCCATCCGAACCGTTCGATGCGTTTCATTTCCACCCGAATTGTTTCGACACAGACTGTTTTGACCCGTACCATTTCCACCCGAACCGTTTCGACGCAAATCATTTCCACCCGTACCGTTTCCACCCAAACCGTTTCGATCCGAATCATTTTGACCCGAAATGTTTCGACACGAACCGTTTCGACCCGAACCGGGGGTGCCGGGGTGATTGATTCCAATTCATTTGACACGTAAAAAATGGAATTGAGAGTCCAATTCTAATAATTTCCAATTCCAGTTGTAATTTTTAAATTCCAAATCCAATTCCTTCAAATTCTAATTCATATACAAATTCTAATTCTAAAACATTCTGTGAACCAAACGTACCCTTAGTTTTTGTTATATGGCATGTATACTTTTCGTTACTTAATAATATAATACGTTACAAATTTCGTAAAAACGTTAAGACGTGTTTACTTTTTTTCTAGTTTTGACAAAAGTTTCGTTCAAAATTAAACGGGTCAAATTTAATGTTTATTTTTTGTTCATTAACAACATCGCTACTGGTATCTATTTTTATGCTTCTCTCAACATTCCGGTGTAGCTTCCGTTGAAAACAAAGGTGCATTCGTAATGATATTCGTTTCAATCTCTTTCAGTTACTATAACAAGTGCCTATTTCATACTGGTACTTTAACGAACCGAACCAAACCAATATTGACCAAAAGCCCTCCACAAAGCACGAGAATCCCACTTGTTTATAACATATATTTATTTTGTCTTTTGACTTTGTAAAAGTGTTACATCACCCTTATCCTTGACTTGGGTGTTACGTGAGATGTTTGATTTCCATGCCTATAATTTAGGCATACTTTATAGTTTATACTTTATACACATACTAGGTTATAACCCTGTGTATTATACGGGTCGAATAAATGAATTTTATATACTAAATAATAAAACAATATATCTTTAAAAACATCGTTTATTGCACGGGTTATTAAATAATAAAAAGTTATATCTATAAGAACCATATTGTACGGGTTCAATAAATATAATTTTATATACCAAAATAAAAAAATTATATCTTTAAAACAATGTGTATTACATGGGTTAAATAAATGTATATTGTTCACCAAATAATAAAATAATACATCTTTAAAAAACCTCATTTATTAAACGGGTTGAATAAAATTAATTTTATATACCAAATAATAAAAAACTTACAACTTAAAAAATATGTGTATTACACGGGTTGAATAAATGTAATTTTCTATACTAAATAATAAAAAATATATATCCTTAAAAAACACCGTGTATTGTACGAATTGAATAAATCTAATTTTATATATCAAATAATAAAAAGTTATATCGTAAAAAACCACATGTATTACACGGGTCGAATAAATGTAATTTTGTATAGTAAATAATAAAAAAAGTTATCTTTAAAAAAACCACGTGCATTACACGGTAATAAATCTAATTTTATATATCAATAATAAAAAAGTCATATCTTTCAATATACTAATGGATAATACTCGATACGCGATGTATATTGTGATTGTGAAGATGGTTCTTGAAAATAAGATAAGTTATTCAAGAAGCAAGTTAACATCTGTTTGAGTGATAAAATGTTGGTACCAATTCCGACAAATTGATTTATAAATTATGTAATAAAATTGATATGATAGTTTTGTTACTAATGAAAATAAAAATATTTCATATATTAATACAAACTTTGGTTTTATTGATAAATAATTTGTTTTATTTAAAAATATCTTAAATTAACAATTCAATTTTAGAATAATATATTATTAGAAAAATAGAAGAATGATATTCAAAATTTAAAGTAGGATGAAATTTAATATTAGCTCATTATTCATTTATTTATTTAATTAATATAAGATAAGTTTGGAAGTGATGCGAGAAAATCATAAAATAAATGCTTACAATGAATGATAGATGTCACACATTAATGTTTTATTATACAGTATAGTATAGATATATATTTAGATTGATATAAATCGATTATTGTATTGTAGTAAAATTTGTTAACGAAGTCTTAATAAATTTAACCCTTTTATTTAAAACTTGTAAATGTAACGAAGTCTCAATAAATTTAACCATTTATTTAAAACTTGTAAATGTAGAAATGATAAATAATATTAATTAATTTTATTTTAAGTTTTGTAAAATCTATTTAATACCAAACTAAACAAAACGTTCAAATATATAGTTAAAATCAAGAGTAAATTAAGATTTTGGCTCCTGTGGTTATATCACTTTTATCCTTTTAGCCAAAAAATGAATTTTTAACATCTGAGCACCTAACGTCTTTTTTTCTAACCCTTTTGACCCCTAACACTAACCTCATCGATTTACTTTTAGGGGCCAAAAGGGTTAGAAAAAAAAGACGTTGGGGTTCAAAAGGGTTAGAAAAAAAAAACGTTGAGGGCTCAGATGTTAAAAAATTTCTTTTTTGGCTAAAAGGGTAAAAGTGATATAACCACAGGGGCCAAAATCATAATTTACAATAATATCAAATTAGATAACTAAGTTTGAATTTGAAGTAAATAGATAAATATAAAAGTAATAATTAAACTAAATAATATTTAATAGGAGGATTATCTATAATTAATTAGAAAAAATTAAACTAAAATAATAATTATCCATAAGACAATGGCCTAATACGATGACAAGTGTCCCGAAAATGGTTTCTTTTATTATATAGTATAGATTCTCATTCTCATTGTATTGTATAGTAGTCTATTAAAACTATTAAAACTAAGACTCATTGTAAATTAGTAACTTTACTTGCAAATAAACTGAATACCGTATTGATTTTGTCATATCGGTACATGAATCATTGAAAATCCCAAAAAATACAAAAATCAAAGTGTAGTGTACCACAATCGTAAATATGATAAACGAATGAAACTGAAAACGAGTGAAAGTATAACTAAATACCGTATTGATTTTGTCAGTTCGGTACCTGAATCATTGATCATCCTGAAAAATACAAAAATCAAAGTGTACCACAAACCGAAAATATGATAAACGAATGCCAAAACCGATACCGATGACGTTTAATGCTCATCCTTGGCTATAGATGTATTACCTGATTATGGATACCATTTTGGGTTTGAGAACCAGATCTACCTTGTAAGAAGGGGTAACCTCCGTTGCCCCCTAACGCTCTGGCAGTAGTGTAAATTTTGAAAAAAGATTGACGTTTTTTCAATTTTGTTACTCGTTTTTTTTAAACGTTGCCCCTATAATGATTTTCTGAATCCGCCACTGGTGAGTTTATTTATTATTATTTTTTTCTTCAAGTTATACAACGTTTATATAGTATGGACTTGTTAAACTAATGTTTAAATTAACTTTTTAAACATTATTAAAAAGGGAGAAATACCTGATAATAAATACATTTTAAAAAGAGTTAAATGTCATTTTGGCCCCTGTGGTTTGGGTCATTTGCCAGTTTAGTCCAAAGGTTTGAAACGTTGCCATTTTAGTCCAAATAGTTTCAAACGTTGCCATTTTAGTCACCTGGGTTACTCCATCCATTTTTTCTATTAACTAGAAGGGCGTTTCGCTCATTTTATATGTAATTCTGTTAACTAGAAGAACAATTCGACCATATAAAATGACCGAATTGCACTTCTAGCTAACATAATAAATGGAAGAAGTTAACCCAGCGAACTAAAATGGCAACGTTTGAAACTATTTGGACTAAAATGGCAACGTTTCAAACCTTTGAACTAAACTGACAAAATGACCCAAACCACAGGGACTAAAATGGCATTTAACTCTTTTAAAAAATATAGTGCTTCATTCTCACTTGTCCACAAATATGGCTTAATCAGTACAGTAACAAAATTTAATCAAATGAAAAGGTGACAAATCGTACAATGATGTTACAATATCTGTATCTATACTAACCACCAAAACAAGTCACTTAATCTTTACTTTGCATACTATAAATGTTGCCAGCAACTCCAACAACCGAAACAATGACAGCTAAACTCAACATTAACCAAGCCAAGAACCGCTCGCCGCTAGTTAAACCGGGACCCTGGCTACTTAACCGAAGCGCGATAAGCGCTGGGAACGTGAACCCTAATGACACAGCCGTTGTTGCACCCGTGAACTTAAAAGCAGTCCAGATACTTGGGATCATCGTGGATCCCAAGTACACGAGTGCCAAAAGCACAAACGTTAACGCTAAACACCTTTTCCTATTTTCTGATAACGGGCCCGACCCGTTGAAAACTAACTCATCAACTGTTTGTCGTAGCGAAAAATGGATAACGGGGAACACAAGAACCAGATGAAGAACGTATCCAACGCGAACTATGTAAGTTAAAGCGGTACTGAACCGAATCCCTAATGGTTTATCGAAGTTAGTGAGAATATCCGATTCGGTATCGTTTCCGAACAAAAGGTACCCTGCGATTGCGGTCGAAGCGTATATCATCACGCAAAGAACGGTTGTCAAACGGCCGACTTTATTCATTTTCTTCGGCGAGCGGTCTTCCAACTCGTTATATATCGGTTGAACGTTAAAATGACAAACGTACGCATTCGACATGATTGGAATCACAACTAATAAATCAAGAATCGCCGCTTTGGACCCGAAATCCGGGACCAGCCTCGGAGGCTCGATTTTCCCTTCCACAAGTTTAACAAACGCGACAACAAACGCCACGATCACAAACACGACCGCTAGCGCAACCGAAGCAGCCGAAGTGGTACTCAACGAGTCAATCTTATCCAACGAACACAACGGCGCAAGAAACAACACCACCACGATCAAAATCACCAACTTTCGATGATCCCAAAACCCGTTACCCAACCACTGATCGAAAACGCCTATATGTCTAAGCGAACCCGACATCACATCCCCGATAATTATCAAATAAACGACTAACACACCCGCATTGTTAACGATAATACAAATCTCTGACAAAACCCTCGCGGGCTTCCCTAACGCCTCTTGAACACATTCCCCATACGAATTCGACTTACATTGTACCGCGAATCGCACAAGAAACTCGACACTAATCTCCGACAAAACCCCCATTATGAATATCAATACAATCCCAACTATTAACCCTAAAACCTTCATGGTGGCTGGAAGAGCCATGATTCCAGCCCCAATTACAGATGTAGCTAAATTAAACACAGCTCCGTAAACCCCGGAACCCGAATCGGGTTCTTTTCGAACAATCACAAGTGGGAGATTATCAAAATCAGATTCAATATCATCATCTACTTCATTGTGCAATAACTTAGGGTTTTGAGATCTGTAATTGTTATGATCTTGAAATTGTAATTCGACAAACGAATCTTTGGGGATCGGGGTGTAATTAGTTCCCATTATTGGATCAAATCAGTATGAATATGTGTATAAACTGGATCTATAAACAAAATTAGGAGTGAAGAAACAGAGTTAGAGTTGATACTTACAAGATCGATGAAATTGTGGGATAAATCGGTGATGGGTTAGCGAGATCTATGGGTTGTGATTGTTATTGTTGACCAATGGATTGAAGAGGGAGAATGTTGATGAGAATTTGTTGGGTGAATGGGTTTTTTTTGCGGTTTGTGGTAATAAACAGGGGATGTTGACTTTTTTAATTTTGACTTGTACGTTTGTGTTTTGGGCCGTGAAGTGTTCTGGGTTCTGGCCTTAAATGAGTCTGGCTCAGTTTTTGGTTGAACGTTGAGTTTGGGCCAGTTTTGGGTTGAACGTGTGGGCCGAAACCGTAACCGGTTAATAACCGATTTAGGAATAACCGGTCCAGCCGGTTATTTAACCGTAGGTTAGTAACCGGTTACAAGTTTTTAGTATAATAACCGGTTATTAACCGGTTTTTTTAAACCGGTTTTTTAACCGATAGACTGGTTAACCGAAAAAATAACCGAAAAATTCAAAAAAAAGGCAAAAAAACCGGTTTTTAACCAAAAATAACCGGTTAAATAACCGAACCGGTTAAAGTAATTAACCGGACCAGTTAAAAAATAACCGGTTAAAGTAATAACCGGTTAAAGCATTAACCGGTTAAAGTCAAAAAGTCAAATTAACCGGTATAACCGGTTAACCGATCCGGTTATTAAAATTAACCGGTTTGTGCACCTCTAGGCGGGTTTACGGTTGACCTGTTTAACCCGTTTATTTACTTTTTTTTTTTTTTTTTGAAGTTAGTATGTATAATAACTTAGGGGCTATTTGTTTACCTCTTAATGGTTCAGACCTCTTACTGGTTCAGCACTTAATGGTTCAGACTGTTTGTTTCACAAGCAGATGTCTGAATGGTTCAGACATTTGCCTCTGAATGATTAAGACATCTAATCTGAATCGGTCAGACATTTGCCTCTGAACGAGTAAGCATTATACAGTCTCTTAATGGTTCAGACCTCTTACTGGTTCAGCACTTAATAGTTCAGACCTCTTACTGGTTCAACACTTAACCATTCAGATGTTGCTAAACAGCCCCTTAGACTGCTTGGATATTTTTTATGGCGGGTTTATAGTTGACTTGTTTAACTCATTGATTTCCTTTTTTTATATTTTCTGAAGTTAGTTTGTATAATAACTTAGACTGCTTGGATATTTTTTATGTCAAAATTAAAAAGTTTTAAAACAAATTGCCAAATTTTAAACATTATTGCTTAAAAATGTAAGAACTATAAAATATAATTATGAAAAAAAACACCCTATTTTTAGGTCAAATGTTCAAGTTCGTGTGTGACATGATTTTTGGTTCTTGATGTGTTAGAGTTAACACACGGACACGACCCTTTTAGCCTATATAACACTACAAGGACACTATTGAACCGAACCGTATCAATAATCCTCTGTGTGATAATTGGAACGAACAAGTAAATGACTTTTTATTCGACGTGCTCTCTTTGTGATAGCCGAAGTCAACAAGTGAATGAGTTCTTATTCGACATGGAACACTCCTTAATACGATGCAATAATGCTCACCCTATCGGTTACACAAAATTTATCTAACTTAACTGAAAGTAGTATATGTAAATAGTTATTGATAATTTATGTAGCTTGAGATGAGCTAGAAGGAATATGATTATTGTAAATAATATGGTTAAAAAAATGTGGTTGTGATTTATTTTGCTAAAAAAATATGATTATTGTAAACAATATAATGAACATCTTAGTTAAGAACATAAAAAGTAAACCTAACTGATGTTATCAATGTCTTTGTATTTTTATTAACAACTTCTAGAGTTCTAGTGATAGAAAAAGTTAGAACACACATGTAACATAGTTATATAAATAGAGAATATTCATTTGAAAGATCCATAAATTCAATACTTACAAAATAAAGTTCACATCTCGTTGTAATGGTGTTCGATTGGGTGTGTTATCCTTCATCAAATAATGATCGTATTGTTTAACATGTAACTGTAGCGGAGTGTAATTATCAATAATAATCAAACACATAGTCACATAATAATAATAATAATAATAATAATAATAATAATAATAATAATAATAATAACTAATGGGTTACACCCGCGCTCTCGGCGGGGCGACCCAGTTTTTATTGGAAACGTAGACGCAATAGTAAAAATAACGTTAATGGCAGGAGTTCGTTTGATATTGGTTCGGTTCATTAAGATACCGACACTTACCGAAAGAGAAACAAAGAAAAAGTCATGATACGACCAAAAAATACTGAGATGTGTTTACGTCGATCGAAATAATAAAAAAGAATATCAATTTCAGTAGTGACGTTGCTAGGTCAGTATTAGACTGTTCGTTTTGTTACATGTACAACACTAGGTTCGATTGAAACTTAAAAAAGAAAAACCAAAAAATAGAAAAGAAAAAGGAAAGATGAAAAATTCACAAAAGACAAAAATCTGTTCGTTTTGTTACATGTACAACACTAGGTTCGATTGAAACTTAAAAAAGAAAAACCAAAAAATAGAAAAGAAAAAAGAAAGATGAAAAAAATTCACAAAAGACAAAAATCATAAAAGGACAAAAATCAGTGTAGCTAAAAAGTTCATAAATTATACTATTATAGAGTTAAATGACTAGCTGGTCCCTGTGGTTTATGAAAATTGCAGACTTGGTCCCAAGGATTCCCTAATTACACACTTGATCTCAATGGTTGCAATTTTTAAACTTGAGTGGTCCTTAACACTAACCTTAGTTAAATTTTCTAGTTAAGTCTTTGTGAAATGACTAAATTGTCCCTAAACAATTAAAAAATAAAAATAAAAAAAACAAGAAAAAAGATGGGCCCACCCTTCATCTTCTTCTCCCTCATCTCTCTCTCTCTAACCCGATTCATATATTCATATATATATATATATATATATATATATATATTAATTTCTAACACAATAAGAAATAGTAATGTTCTTAGCTTTTTGTTTTAGCTACAACTTTTTCAAACTCTTTTTGTGGTTTTGTTTTGTTTGTTTTTTTACAAAGTAAACTTTAGAGTTTTTTTAGTTTTGTAACAACACTTTAATTCTATTATATATTTGCCATAAAAATTAAACGAGATTAGTATTTTTATTAGTTTTTGTTCTATATTTTTCGTAGATTTGGTTATCCTTTGGTTGCTACTTAACACGATTTTTAGTGATCACATTTGGTCCCTCAGGTTTTCTGTTCTTTCGTTCAATTACTATTTAGCACGACGTTTGATAGTCACATTTATTCCCTCAGTTTTTGTTACCTCATTAGCTTTCTTATATGTGTCGGTATAAATTCGAATTCGTCTACTTTTTACATCACATGGTGTTAAAAAATTGTGTTTTTATTTTACCTTTTTTCCCGGTTTTGGTCATCGTTGGGTTGTTACTTAGCACGGTTTTACACCCCTGCAACGCTGGGAGCATAAGACTAGTTTTTATTAGAAACGTAGACACAATAGTAAAAATAACATTAATGTCAGGAGTTCGTTTGATATTGGTTCGGTTCATTAAGATCCAACACTTACCGAAAGAGAAACAAAAAAAAATCATGATACGACCAAAAAATACTGAGATGTGTTTACGTCGATTGAAATAATAAAAACGAATATCAATTTTGGTATTGACGTTGTTCGGTCAGTATTAAACCGTTCGTTTTGTTACATGTACATTATACAACACTAGATTCGATTGAAACTTAAAAAAGAAAAACCAAAATATAGAAAAGAAAAAGGAAAGATGAAAAATTCACAAAAGACAAAAATCCGTTCGTTTTGTTACATGTACAACAGTTGGTTCGATTGAAACTTAAAAAAGAAAAACCAAAAAATAGAAAAAAAGGAAAGATGAAAAAAATTCACAAAAGACAAACATCATAAAAGGACAAAAATCAGTGTAGCTAAAAAGTTCATAAATTATAGAGTTAAATGACTGATTGGTCCATGTGGTTTACGAAAATTGCAAACTTGGCTCCAAGGGTTCCCTAATTACACATTTGATCCTAGTGGTTGCAATTTTTAAACTTGGGTGGTACTTAACACTAACCTTAGTTAAATTTTCTAGTTAAGTCTTTGTGAAATGACTAAATTGTCCCTAAACAATTAAAAAATAAAAATAAAAAAAGATGGGCCCACCCCTCATCTTCTTCTCCCTCATCTCTCCCTCTCTCTAACCCAATTTTTATTGGAAACGTAGACGGAATAGTAAAAATAACGTTAATGGCAGGAATTCGTTTGATATTGGTTCGGTTCATTAAGATACCAACACATACCGAAAGAGAAAAAAAAATATGATACGACCAAAAAAATACCGAGATGTGTTTACGCCGATTGAAATAATAAAAACGGATATCAATTTTGGTACTGACGTTGTTCGGTCAGTATTAAACCGTTTGTTGTGTTACATGTACATTGTACAACACTAGGTTCGATTGAAACTTAAAAAAGAAAAACCAAAAAATAGAAAAGAAAAAGGAAAGATAAAAATTTCACAAAAGACAAAAATCCGTTCGTTTTGTTACATGTACAACACTAGGTTCGATTTAAACCCATCAGAGAGCAAAAATCATTTTATTTTTTAATTGTTGAGGGACTATTTAGTCATTTCACAAAGACTTAACTGGAAATTTTAACAAAGGTTAGTATTAAGGACCACCCGAGTTTAAAAATTGCAACCACTGGGACCAAGCGTGTAATTAATGAACGCTTGGGACCAAGTCTGCAATTTTCGCAAACCATAGGGACTAACTAGGCATTTAACTCTAAATTATATATGTAATAATAACTTAATCAACGAATAATAATACCAATAACAAAGTTTTCTAGAAATTATAATTATCTATTGATCAATTTCTCATGTTAAGTACAGTTATATACCATTAGCTATAATCATAAGATAACTAAACTTATGTTTCCTTTACTAACAGGAAACAATTATTTTTTTTTTTTGGGTAAAGCAGGAAACAATTATTACAACTAATAGTAAACTATAATGGATAATATATAAATACATAACGGCATCATAGTGGGGTTATACAGACGCTATATTAGGCTATAACGCCCCATAGCCTCCGGAACACCCCCTGGCGTTATGGGGGGCAATGGAATATGACCATGATATGCATAGCGGCACCACCATTGGTTTCTCTCTCACACACACATATATACACGTATATATGTATAATTGAAGGGACTACACACTAAGTTATATAACCTCTCATAACCCCTTTTTCTTACACATTTGTCACGTGTCGTATAACCCCACATCTATAGAGGTTATAGGACTTGAACACGAGACATGATCTAAGTGTGATTTCTACTATTGTGTTTGGTAGTAAATGATCTTTAGTATCAACACTTGTGGGTAATTGCTTATTTGCTTTTTGTAGTAATCTTTATCATTGGTGGCAACACCCTCTCATTAGAAACCTAGCTTTTCTTCATCCGAAGTAAACCTCACAATATCTTTGGTAGGAATAGTTCTTTATACCTCATTACTCATAGATCATAATCTGGTAGTAATTGTTCTTGAGTAGCAAGCAAGTTTTCTTTTGTAGGGTTGTATCTTCAGTCCCTTAAGTTTAGCCCATATTAATGGTTTACAGGACACAAAGTTCTTGGGTTTACCTTTGCGTGAAGAAGATTTCATTGTAAAGCTTATTATGGCTTAACATTAAAAAATTGCGTTAAAAAGACTAAAATTGTTCACATGAGAGTGATTAGTTGTGATCTCTAACCAGACTTAGTTAAATATATGGTTGGATAGTCATGCACGGTGGTAATCGATGATTGTTTAGGATTTTAACTGAAAATAAATGTTAATTATTAGCATAAAACACTTTGAAAATCCATTTCAAATAATTAAAAAACGGAACAAAGCAACAAATGACCACAAAGGCATTTGAGCCTCACCATAGATGACCACACACGATTGGGCGTCATGGCATCACAACATATTGTGAGTGACTTCGTCACCGATAGTTAGCCTTGGGTCTCACCATAGATGACCACAAAGGCGCACTTGGCCCTTGCTCATGTATACTTTCAAAAAACATTTAGAGTTGTTTCATCAAACTCTACGATGTGAGATTTTAAGTTTTCACTTTTGGGTTTATAAGTTGTAGAATTTAAAAGTTTTGTTTATTATCATTGTGTCTTTTCTATATTTGTGTCATTGTGTCTTTTTTGTGACTTATTGTGTCTTTTTTCCTCAACATTGTGTTATATTTTGTTCTATATTATGTCATCTTGTGCGATCCATTGTGTCTTTGTACACTTTTTATTTTTAGGAGCTTTTGTAGAATAACTTAACCCCATATTATATAAATCTAATCTTAATACACATCTGATCTTTTTATTACATGTCAACATAGATTTTATAAAATCGAACCGTATAATATAACTTAAATTACATAGAGATGCATTCGAATAATACATAACAAGAACAAAAGTAGACAAAAGATCAAATACAAATAAAATTAACCTACAAAACGTACGAACTGAAGGTTTTACTAAAAAACGCGGTGGCATTTTCGTAATTATTAGTAATTATCAAAATTACTCTACAAATGATTCTGTAGAGTAATTTTGATCTTTGTAGAGTAATTTTGTAAAATATTCTTGTAAAGTAATTTTGATATTGTAGGGTAATTATCAAAATTACTTTACAAGTGTATCAAAATTACTCTGCATCAAAATTACTTTACAAGTAAATCAAAATTATTCTACAAATTTATCAAATAACATATAATTCAAAATTACTCTACAAATGATCCTGTAGAGTAATTTTGTAAAATGACCATGTAGGGTAATTTTGATCTTATAGAGTAATTTTGTAATTTTTTTAGCATTTAGTTATGGAGTTTAGCTTTATGGTTTAGTTTGGGTGGGGGGTGGGGGGTTAGGTTTTTTGGAGGGTGGGAGGTTAGTTTTTTTTTTTTTTTTTTTGAGGTATAGTTTTTTGATCAAAATTACTTTACAAGAACATTTTACAAAATTACTCTACAATATTAAAATTACTCTACAGTATTATTTATAAAGTTATTTTGATAATTACTCTACAAACAGATAATACAAAAATACCACATTGTGTTTTTATCTTTTTCATATTATTCGTACGTTTATACGTTAAAGTTATTTGTACATGAACTTTACTCAACAAAAGTAATTGTTCAAACTTCAAAGTTCAAACTTGAAAGTTGCCAAAGTGACCCTTAAAGAAGAAGAAAGTGAAAGATGAGTCCTTTTCAAAGTATGCTTCCTAGAAAGCCTCTCTATTCCCAAGAAGGAAATTAACAACTAGCACTTTATTTGTTGACGTTGCCTTGTCTTTATCAAACCCATTTTTTATTCCAAACATTCAACCAAAGTTTTAGAAAAGTGGGTTGTGGTCTATATCAATTAACTACATAAAATGAGATAAATCGACCCATAAGTTCGTTTGATTTCATATGTATAATTACTTAATTTTTTTTACCAAACTAATACCTTGTTAGTTTAAGTGATAACATTAACGTAAAATCAACTATCTTAAACATGTTAATATAAAAATAGAGTTAAATGTCATTTTAGTCCCTGTGGTTTGGGTCATTTTGACAGTTTAATCTAAATGTTTCATTTTTCATATATGGGTCCAAAAAGGTTTCATCGTTACCATTTTAGTCTATTGAGTTAACTTCATCCATTTTTTCTGTTAATGAGAAGGGCAATTCAGTCCGTTTTTGCTCACACTTTGACATAATCTATCAGAAGACATTCACACATGTTATTTTTTGCTCTTTCTTCCTCACATCGACCACCGGCCTTCCATTCTCTCTCAGTGTCCCTCACATTGACCACGGACGGCTTAAAAACACCCATTGACGATGCTATTAAGTACTTAGTATATTGTTAATGGAAAAGGATAAATATAAAACTTATTTGTAGTGAGAAAACCTAGTAAACCTCCTCCTCACCATCCATTATCTTTGATCAATGACTCCTATTTTTTGTTGCTTTTTTTGTTTAAAATTAAATATTTTTAAAGCACAAAAAGTGGCTCTAAGGGTACTATTGGTATAGCCAAAATGCCTCTCTTTCTTCCTGACACATCCACACCCACTTTTTCTAGAAAATATCATCATTCTTTTTCATTTTATTAATGTCATTCTCTCTCTAGATATAAGTTCTTTCTTTGTGTCTTCTTCCCCATTTCTTTCACTCTCAAATAGAAATGAGAAACCAAACTAAACGAAGTTGTTCGCATGAGCAAATAAACGACGAGTTCACGACGGCATGATGAAGGCGGGTGGCGACGAGATCGATCAGTGGTGGGTGAAGGGCAGTGGCGGAGAGATCGGGATCCTAGATACGTTAAACCCTCGATGGTGGTTGAAGGAGGTGAGAAAAGTGTTCCAGTAATGGACGATGCTAGATCTGGATGCTAGCTGCGTTAAACCCTAGGTTGCAGGTTTGTTGTTTAAATGTTTTCCATTGTTTTAGTTTGAAAAATGATTTTACAATTTTTTTTTTGTTAAAATAGTTATTAATATATTTTTGTGTGTTCAAATTGTTCTAGTAATGGTTAAATGTTAATATATTTATCTGGAACACCAAGAACACACGCACAAGTGTGTGAGAGAGAAGCAAGCTTGAACCTAATTTACCACAATTTTTAGAGAGAGAAACAACAATCTCTTGAGTGTTTTATTTTGAAAAATCATTTCACAGTTGATTTTTTTTGTTAAAATGGTTGTTAATATGTTTTTGTATGCTCAAAGTCTTCTAGTTTGTGGATAAATGTTTATGTAGTTTGCAGGTTTTTGTTTTTGTGTTAAAAATATTTTGAGTTTTTTATATTCTCAGTTGTTGTTTGATTACAAATCAATATCTTTTAAAATGTTGAAATGTTGTTTTAAATGTTGTTTTAGATGGATTGTGGAAAACGTAAGGAACAGGGCTAGTTAGTGAAAAAGATTCAAGAATGGTTCGAACCATAGCCTTGTTCATGTGCATTCGTTTAGCATTAAACTTGTTCAGGAATGAAGAACAGACCTCTTGGATCATAAAAAGCCATATAAGAACGCAGGATATAGGTACCTTATCATTATTCGCCATTAACAAGTATGGACGCAATTTAAAACCAAGGTTTGGAGTCCATGCAACGGAATCACAAAATAAGAAGGAAAAAAACACGAAATTGTTGATTCTTACCGGCTTTACGATATCTCCTTGGGGTTGTTTGAGCTGTTTCACAGCAATGGGGGTATCGTAGACGAAGTTTGACGGAAGAAATGTATACGGGTAAACCCAGCCTTGGAAGACCCGGACATTTGGTAGCTCAAAAACATGCAATTCGTCACGAAACTGAATTGTAGCTTTTTCGAGCTCATTAAATGTGTATTGTTTGAAACCTGGTCCTCCGCCTTGGGATGAAGAAGCTCTGTCAACAACTGAAATAAACAGATAACATAAGTAGTTGTTATAACAAGAAATATCTCTTCTTATCAGCATAACATGGGTAGGGGCAAAAAGGTCAGAATTTATCACTCTTAAGGGTTTAACTAAGTTTACAACTATGTAAGATGTAATTATTATGTGTGTCCTAAGTACAGACCGATTCCAACATCTAACCATCACAAGAACAAAACCAAATGTCAAAGTTCAACAATATAGGGCTGGGGATTGTGGAAAATGGGAGGAACATGGCTAGTTAGTGAAAAAGATTCAAGAATGGTTCGAATCATAGCCTTGTTCATGTGCATTCGTTTAGCATTAAACTTGTTCACGAACGAATAACAGACCTCTTGGATCCTAAAAAGCCGTATAAGAACGCAGGAGCTGACCGGTGTGTGTGTTATAATTAAATCTAGCAGCTATGATGTCGTATTAATAAACAGTTCAAGAGGAGGGAGGGAGATATACCAGAGATTTCGGATTGAGAAGTTTTATGCAACTCTAACTGACTTTCGAAGTGGCTCCGTAATGTGAGAAGTTGGGTGAGAACATCACTCATCTGAGGTCGCTTCCCCATCTCAAGTTACACCGGGCGCCTGAAGCAACTCTCTGCAATATCATAAAATTTTGTGATAAATTTCCTGGATATTTCGTTCTTTATCTCAGGGTCAATCATCGTAAGTAGAGAACCCTTCTTGGCTTTATCTCCAACCAATTGCGCTAGATTCTGTTGACTCTTTTGTCCCCCATTTTCAGACACTTCAACTACAACATGCTTGCTACATAGTATTTCCAAACAAACCGCCCTGAAGGAATACACGTCAATTCCCCTTGTCAGATCATTATCATAGAAGTAGGATAGATCCATGTACCCAGGGGTACCTTGAGGATAAGGTGTGGCTGATTGAACAGGAGATCCACCCGAGAGATTTTTCGCCAGCCCAAATCGGCTATTTTAACAACGCCGTTCTCATCCAATAGAATATTTGAAGACTTGATGTCCCGGTGAACCGTCTCGCCATCGTAATGCAGATGGTGTATCCCTTTCGCAATGAAAATGCATAACTTTAATCTTTCTAGAAATGATACTGGTGATCTAAAGACGTGGATAAGCTGATACATGTAAGATCCAAGCTTACAAAACAGAGAATTTATAAAAACTTTCACATTTACATATGAATAATGCAATTAAATGTGCATACGATGTTTTGGGATTTATAAAAGTTCATAAATGTTTAGTACACTTTAATCCTTTAGCACGTTAATACGTTCGTAAAATATGAATCTTTTACAAAATTCATAACTGTTTCGTTTCATAAAATACGAAACTAAGCGGAAGCTTGAATTTCGGTTGTGTTCGGTTCTTCGTTATGCTTGATCTTCATCCACTGGTCCTAGCTATCACCTATACACCAATAACAACTCATACATTAGTTATATAGTGCTTAAACGTGGATTTATAATCCAAAAATATCAAACAAACAAACAAAATAAAATTTGGAGGAACCCGCCGTAAGCTACGGTACACCCTTTTTAAGTTGGGCAGTGAAGCCTTGCCATAGCCTACGACACTCAGCCGTAGGTTATGGCTGTGATCTGTTGTTTAAATCCTTGGCCACCGTAGCCTACGGCCCTCAGCCGTAGGTTACGGTGCAGGTCTGTTGTTTTCTTTCTTTCTTGTTTTACCCTTTTTTTCACGAAAACTTGCATAACTTTTTGTACACTTATCCATTTGACCTCCCGTTTGTTTCTACGTGATCGTAAATTGATCACCCATATATTAGACTTAAAAACCCGCCATCCGGGATCTTGGATTCTTACATTTCTTAATAACAGCTTAATATTAATTTATATCATTATTTGACCCGTTATCAAATTTAGCCATATTATCCACATTTCTAAGGTAAGGATCGAATCCTTACAGATTTTAACCTTTTTCCGGGTTTTCTAAACATACGTTTATGCTCCCGTCATCCGGGTTGCGTATACGCATTTATTTTGACCCGTTTGATTATTTTAACCAAACAAAACTTATTTTGACCCATATCTTAGTTTCACCATTCATATCTTGTGTTCCCACTTTACGATCTTCATTTAACTATCGTCACAACCTTAATTGTGATGGATTATGATAGAAAATCGTTATATTCCTATCCTACCTTCAAGTTTGTCAATTTTTACGAAATTGACCCGTTATGTAATATTATGACCAAATGGTTTAAACCTTCCACTATATACTACCGGAAGGATTTACCAAATTATAAAAGCCATTTTCAAACTACCCTTATGGGTCGTTTCCCTGGTTTATCATTCGAGGGCGTTTTGGTCAAGTTTGATCTTTTTAATCACGAAAGACATTTTAAAAGCTTGTTTGATCAAATGTACTTCTTTAATTCCGTATTCCATTTTAATTTTATGTCTCTAAGAACATAATATCAAATTTTCAATTTGATCAATATACCTCACTTTAGGTGAATCCAATGTTCACCCATGACTTAATTAATTCTCCTCGGCCGTAAGACCTCATTGAGAGTTTGACTCAAATATTAGATACCTGGCATGAGTCAAAGCATTGACCCGTTTTAATATCTCACCTCATTAGTTACTAATTAATATCAACGCAATCTCATACCCTCTTCGCCCCATGAGAGCATAAGACTCGACAAGCAAACATTAGTCGTTATTGTCAAATGGTGATAACGTCACCATTTGACCGTTTGACCTAAACGATCAACATTTTTGTATATATTATGAAATGGTATTTATTTACCATTTCACGCTCTTGACGCATCATGGCTTACACCATGGGGTGACTTTCAAAACTTATTATTTATTCGTTAACACGTGACCGAATTACCATTTTACTTTTCTTATTACCAAATATGGTTTCTTACAATTTTTACTTGTTCCGACCCGTATCAATCTGTGTCGGAATGTCGTATTTCAAATACTAAGTCACCTCGTTCTTAATCATATACATGAATAAATATACCATTTTAAAAATGTAAGCTTTACTTACATTGTGTCCTTGCGAGCTTCATACTTGAACTTAAATCCATTTGACCCGTTTGTTTCCAAGCTCCTACCTAGCTTGTCAGAGTCAAACTACCACATCATATCCACAAGATGATTAGATTAGTCAACCATTAACATGACCATCACACCTTATGGATTCACACACACTTATTCATCAAAGTATGCTATTTATTCAACAGCTATTTTCGTCCCATAATTCTTTCCATTCACTAACCGTTTGGCCCGTTAGTCAAGTTACTTATACAAACTAGTTAGTAAGTGATTTTAAACACTTTAAGCATGTTACATAAAGTGTTATTTGTTCCTAACAATCAATACTTCATGTCTAAATCAAGTATACGCAATCATATGTCTTTTCTTGATTAATAATAACATTATTAATGTGCAACGGTTTTCTATACAACTGTTGTAATTGACCATTATGACCCATTCAAGTCCGAACTAGATTAACATGTTCAAAGATGGATCGTAGAACACTTAAATACCTTCGCAAGCATATAAGGACACCCTCTAACGAAATTTCTATGATTTTATATGATTTTTATAAAATCAGTATAGCAACTATATTTTCATTTTCAAACAGCTTTCAAAGTTTCTGAACAACAGTTTTTATTCACCTTTTTGGCCTATTTAACAACCATATTTGTTTCTTATGATTGAAAACAGTAAAAATTTACTCCATAAGCTTTCCGAAAAGGTATAGAACACCCAAATCGGATAAACGGTTGATTTTATATGATTTTTTTATGATTAGTCAAAATCCATATAAAAAGCTACGGAAATCATGTTTATGGTCCTTTCAAGTTTGACTCAAACCATCAAATGCAACCCATTTCTATGGCTAAAACTCTTATTAAACTCTTGGAAATGGTTAGAAACCTATAACACAATGATTGTAGGCTAAGAGATGTCAAAAACATCAGGTATTTCAAGAAATTATCTATGAATCCTAATTTTTTACCATCTTCCCAACTTCATCTTCATCAATTTAAGAACTAAGGCTAAAATCAACATATATTCAAGTTCTATTTGGTGATTCTAATGCACCATCTAGTTTAATTTCTTCATATAATCAAAACCCAGTTAACTAGGTGTGGTAAATCATCCAAACACCCAATTCATATCAATATATTCAAAATTTTCACTTAGGGTTTGTTCCTAAGCAAGTATGCATCTCGTATTTCACTTCAATTTCTGAAATCTATACATGGATTGAAATCCATGAAATCTACCAACATCCATAATAATCACCAAATTAAGATTGTTGACATACCTTATGATCACTAAGGTTAGATGATCACTATTTCATCATCATGCAAGCATTTCTTGAAGTAATTAGCCTTCAATTTGATGGAATTGAATCAACAAGGGTTTAGCCCTTGTTGTTCTTCTGATCGATCTACACACACACACACACACACACTAATATGTGTTGCATTTTAATTTTTGTTTATAAAACATAAGTTTTCCTTTCTGACAACTTTGGTCCCTCAAGTTCAGTTTTGATTAGATAAGGCTACAACTCATTGTTTTATTACTTATTTACATGTTACTAACTAGGTTAATTTATGAGTAAATTACAAGTTTTGTCCTTTATGTTTGTCCCAAATTTCAGGCGCTGTCCTTTACCTTTAAAATTGACGAGTTTTGTCCTTAATGTTTCAAAATCATGCGTGTTATGTCCTTTATGGCAAACCCAGTTATAATTTTCAGTTAAATTATGTCATGTACACTGCACATGAGGGTAGAACGGTCATTTCACCTCCCAATTTTCTTTCTCCCTTTTTAATACCTTGATAACACTCCAATCGTTTCCCCTTAACCAAATCCCTAAACCCTAACGCACACCCCCCCAGCCAAAACCCTCTCTTAATTAAAGCCCTAATCAACATTCCAATATGGATCAATCGATCCCCCAACAAACCCAAACCCAAAAATCACAACCAAAAGCAGAATCATTCCAACAATTTTCCTCTTCCATATCAAAATTCTCCGGGTCTTCAAAGGGCATCCCCTGAAATAAAGATTTTCATTTCTACTTCAACTTTCAAGAATTCCACAACCCAATTCAGGAAATCGCTAAAAGATCTCAATCCATTCTTGAAACAATTGGGTCATCAGCAGAGCAGTTACGGGACAGTAAACAGATTAACTTTCTTGATGACGATGATGATGAAGCTTATGATTGGTTAGTTAGTTTTAACGACGAGTTGTTTGAAAGGTTTGACGTTTCTATTGATGAGTTTAAGAGGATTAGAAGTAAAGAAGAGGAATCTGATGTTAGGGTTATGAGCTCAGTTGATGATGATGGGTTTCAGTTGGTTAAAGGCAGTAAAAAGAAAGGGCGGAGAGGCCTTTTTGCAAGCTGAAGATGTCGGTACAAGTGTATCTGTATATGGCAGAGAGGATACTCGCCGGAGAGGATATCGGCAGATAGATACTTGACGGAGATATGCGAGAAGGACGACGTCAGAGAGTGGCGTTTGAGTTAGGGTTTCGATGACTGTAATTGGGGTTAGGGTGATAACAGTGGTGGAGGGCGGTAGCAGGTGGAAGCGGTGGTGGTAGGGTGAAGGCGGTGGTGGCAGGGTGAAGGCGGTGGTGGCTGGTGGTAGGGTGGGCGGTCCATCTTGAGGCTGGAGAGAAGAGAGAGAGAAAGGAATTTAGAGAGAGATGTGAGTGCAGAGTTTTTTAATTTGTAAATATTCTTTTCTTTTACACACAAGTCCCTTTCCATAAGTTATTTTATAGAAAAGTCCCTAAAGATGTGAAATGACAAGAGTACCCTCATGTGCAAGGCACATGACCATATTTAACAAAAAAATCTGACTGGGTTAGAGCTAAAGGACATAACGTGCATGATTTTGAAACATTAAGGACAAAACTCATCAATTTTAAAGGTAAAGGACAGCGCCTGAAATTTAGGACAAACATAAAGGACAAAACTTGTAATTTACTCTTAATTTATTCCTAGTTATTTTGTTTACAGGTTCACTTTTACCACTAACGGTAGTTTTACTCGCTCTTTAATATTAACGTGGTTTGATTACCAAACCCGTTTTTGTGGTGTTTCAATACAGGGTACCCTTTGGCATGAAAGGATAGATCAATACCATATCCGTCCCCCTCCAAGTAGTAGTAGGAGGAGCGGGACGGCGCAACAACTATGAAAGCCATTTCACTTTCAGCTTTGGTTTAGGTTTACGTTTACGTGTCGGTGTCGGTATAGGAGTAGGTGTACCCTCTTCGTGGTCACAATGCCTGTTAGAACTAAAATGTTTAAAGCAGGCCAAAAACGTCCCGCTTTGGTCAAAAGAGGGTGCTTTAAGGGGTACGGAAATAAAGTTTGGGGTGTGTGAATATCAACGTCCTTGATTTTTTCTTTGGTACGAAAGAGCCATAGAGGTTGAAAATTATTGAGCTGTACTTTTTATAAAATCCGACCAATGAGAGATGTACACCTCAAATGCTACTGACGGCTTCTCCAAATGAGTCGTCTATGTCTCTGTGACTGTGAAAGACATACACCACGTGAAACCCTTTGTTAAAAATTATAATTCCAAAAGTACCCCAACAATTGACACATTCACCAAAAAGTACTTTTGTATTCTTACATTTCCTGAATTCCAAATATTTCACATGTTTATTTTGTATCATTAGCATTTTAGGCTATCATATCGATTAAACATGATGAATAAAAATGTATGTAATTAATAAAAAAGATGTTTTATTTATTGTATCATATTGTTCTTGGTTTTTTTATTATTTATAAAATGATAATTAAATATATTTTTGAGTTCCTGAGTTTTGATAGTATTAACTACTTGAGTTTAAAATCAAAATTTTAACTATGTGAGTACTTGATTTTTCAGTCGATAACTATTTAAGTCCACTTGACTAACAATTGCAACAATTTGAGTCCAAATTGACTAAATCGTTTAATATGTTACTAAAGGGTGGACAAGATATAAAGAAGATGAGGTGAGTTGTAAACAGATTCTTATCAAGTTGTAAATAAATCATAAATGGATTTGCCTTAAAAATATTTTTTTATTTATAATAATTTTAAAAGTTGATCTTTTTAATTAACTGAGTTAAACAAGTTAATCTGGACATGACTTGTTTATTATTAATCAAATTAGACATGGAAACTCAAAATCTCATATTTCTATATCGAATTTGTATTATGTTTCAAGCTGTATAAACATTAAGTTGGTAAACGCAAATAGTGGTGTGACATGGTTGATTTATAATAGAAACCAAATGTAGTTTGTAAATAACTTCTCATTTTTTCTCAATCTCCCATAGTAATTTGGTGAACCAATGTTGTCGCAACTTTTATTTTCTATTTCTTCTTATTTACCAGTATTTTGAGTTTATATATTATCAAATGAAAAATCATTTTATTGGTTCTAATAAAATATTAAAAAAATTACACTTTTGTTTTGAAGATGTTGGGGGAATTAAAAGAAAAACTACAATTTTGTTTTGAAGGTGTTGGGGGAGTAAAATTATATCAACATCATACTCACTATATTCCACCAATAACAAAGCTATTGTATGGTCTGAGAAGGGTAAGATTTAGACAGTCTTACATCTACCCATTAAGAATAGAGGGTGTGCTTCCGATAAGACCCTTGGCTCGAGGGAGTAAAATTATATAATGATTTAATAAAATATAAATTTAAAAAGTAATTATTATTCTTATTACAGGAGGATAGTCCTCAAAGGATGATCCGCCACGTAGACGTCCATGTAAGCGGGTGTGAGGATGAGCCTAAAAGGGATGGATCTAGGGGGTGTGTGTGTTAAACATTCAAACAAGGCTCGTCTTGCCCGTCTAGGGCTTGAAGTTTGCGACGGGGACGACCCGGGGGGGGGGGGTTGTGCTCGCCCATCGTTGCACCTGGACGAGCCGTGGACGAGTCCCTTACTGTAACACCTCATAAATTCATGTCCAATAATGTATCGACACGTGTCATGAGCTTTAAACGTGTAAAAGATTACTTTAGAGGGACTAAAGTTGACAAACAAAGAAAGTATGTGAATAAAAGGGTTCAAAGTGTCAACAACGGATAAATATACTTTACTGTAACCCTACACGATGTTTATACCCTTAATCGAATGAATCATGGATCATATGAAGCTAATTGTGGAAGAAAATGAGAGATTACAAACTACAGGGGTTAAATGTGTCAACATGTTTAAAGTATACCTCTAAGTGACCTTTTAGCAAACCCGAAGCTTTGTAATGGTTAATCATGCTCACTAGAATAAGTGATAAAAATTTCACAAAGTTTCGTTATCGTATGAGAAAGTTATGACAATATTCGTATACGAGGGGTTAAAAGCGTCAACGTTGGAATTTATGACTCTTCGGGTGATCACAAAGTTAACCGAGGACTTAACGGTGTTTGGTTATGTCTTGGAGCCCTTAAAAGTCAAGTTAGAGGGCCAAAAGTGCAAGAAATAAACTCAAAACCACGTTTGGAAGGACCAAGGACCAAAAATGCAATTGCTGAAACTTGTTTAACCTGTTCTGACCTTCACACGGGGCGCGTAAGGTGTGACCAGAACCTTACGCGGGCCGCCTGGACCTCCCAGCATCAGAAAATTCGCACAGGTGTCTGTCCAGGCCTGTTAACCGACTTTGAATGCTTGTTTTGCATACCAGGGGCTACCCCAATGGTATATCATGCATAGAGGGCACTTGTCTTGATCTCGAAACATCAGTAGACTACCTTGGCATGATCCTATGTGATTTAATTTGCTATATAAGAACACACTTGGTTGCAACACTTCACACTTCAATTGCAAACTTTCACAAACTTCTTTCTGGAGCTCTCTGGTTAGCAACCAAGCTTTCTTAGGCTTCCTAATCAAGCATAGGACCCTTGTAGGTGTCCTTAACCTTCCTTATTTCAGTTTAGCTTAGTTAATTAGCTTAAAGTCAAACCGTCGTAATTAGAGTTTGAATTCGTAATTAATCATAATTTGTCCAGTCAAATCTCAAATTAAAAATACCTATGAGTTGGTAATTATGTGGGTAATAAACCCTTAAAAGGGTACTCTCTGATTCCCACTCTAAGTAGATCAATTGTCGGGTCAAAGTTTATCTTAAAAAGTCAACAGAAAGCTTATTTTCAAATTAATGCATAATTAGCAATGTAGAACCCATGCAACCTGTTTTATCACTAATATAACTTGGTAATTAATGTAAGAACATGTCTAAACATGTTCAACCCGACAATTTTCAGTTTAGGCTCGGTTCCGAACCGAAAGTCGCATAATTTGACTTTTGCTTTGACTTTCAGTTCTGACCCAATGTAGCATGTTTTAGAAATTCCTTAGAGCTTTATTTGGACCAGGTTACATGTTAGTATAACCCTCTGTGATTATACAACTTGGTTCATTAGTTATCTGATACATATGCATGTTTCCGTTAAATGCTTAAATGTTGACTATTATGCCCTTTTGACCTTAAAACGTGATTTTTGAAAAAGTAAAAGAGTAGAAACCTTCATTACTTATTTATAGACTTGTTCCTAAAATTTGACACCAGTTTGAGGTCTAGATTAGGAGGTATGCTCATTAGCGTAATTAGAAAGCTTTTTACTAAATAAAAGGCGTAATTAGCATATAGCCTATCTAAACCCGATTTTTGATACCAAACTTTTTACCCAATGATGTTATATAATATTTTGAGATTTTTGAAGATTTTTATTTATTTTTAGGTTGAGCATAACATAGAGTTCTAAGCTTGATTCAGTAATTGTCGGTTTTGTCCTTTTTGGCTATAAAATGAGTTTTACAAATCATTTTGATTCCAAACCTTTTGCTACTGATCTAATATGATAAATAAAATATTTTGAGCCTTCTGAATAATAAAAATATCAGCTTTCCTTTAAAAACCCGGAAATAGCTCAAAATCGCTTTTTTTAAGCGTTTTTAACGCATAGTATGTATTAAAACTATTTTAAACATATAAGGTTTGATACCTACTGATATTTTCAGTAAATTTTTATATTTTAACAGTAAGCAAAAATTTTAAACTCAGATTTCCAGTTTTGACCTTTTAGGCTTATGTGAAATTACCAAAATGCCCCTACGGTGCATAGTTTGATTATAAACGATAAATTTCACCTACAAGTAATACCCTACTGTTATAACTTATTAAATTAAGTATTTTTACTAATTATATCAGACCAGTAACTCAGATTATTATTTAAACTCTTTTATAACCTTTTAAATGACCAAAATGCCCCTACGGGGCGTAGTTTGAGTTTAAATCCATTTTGGGCATAATAGAAGATATCTTACTGATGTCACAACATATTTAAGGCATATTAACTTAGGAAACCTGTATATTGTTCTTATGGTTACCCGTTATGCATTTTTTCGCATTCGGTTCGGTTTATGTAACTAGTTTGCATAAATTGACCGAAACGGGTCAAACCTTATCGTTTTTGTCTCAAAATCCAGAATGTGTTTAGTTTACCCATATTATACAAGTCTTCAATCTTGTAGGGTCTAAATCACATTCTATTCCGGTCTTCGCATAATCGTGCGTTTGAACCGTATCTCCCTTTAAAACTAACCGGTCTAAGTTTAGGCTTAATTAAAGACCCGTTAGGAATCTAATAGGTTATTAAAAACCTTTGTTCCAGAATAGGAGACCCGGTAAAAGCTACGTGCACTGCTGTTTGTGATTAATACTTGCAAAGGTAAATACTTTTAACTTATTTTCCCTATACGGGCCTGGGGTACGGTATATAAAATACCGCTTGGTCGGGCATTGAATTTTTAATTGTATGAAGATTAATTTATTAAAATGTCCCGTTTAAATTGTTTTGTTTGCTTAAAGCCTTTGGGGGGTTAATGACCATGTCCCGGATATCCTTGGCATCATTCATGAAATGGCCACGACCTTAGCACAGGGTGTAGGCGTACACCCGCCAGTGCATATATAAATAATAAGGTATAACCGCCGGTTACGAGAATAACTCGCCGCGGGACTATACCATGTGGTGTGTCTATTAATCTTTAACCCGGTATTCAACCCGGGCTACTGAACGTATAACGAACATGTAATTCTTTTACAAGTTTATATATAAATAATTATCCCAAGTTATAAAATGTTTTGTGCCTTGTGCATTTAAATCGATTTTTCTAAACCTTTTCAAAACGAGTCAGTTAATTGTATTTACCAGTGTAAACTGACGTATTTTCCCAAAAAGGTTAAGTGCAGGTACTAAGCGTAATAGGCTGGCCTCTCCTTAGCATCATTAAAAGTCTCGCAAGCTTGGATGCATTTAAGTCTGATGAACTATGTTTCCTTTTCTTTTGATCCGCCTGTGGATCTGTTTCAACTATATTGTGATACTTAATATTACAATTTTTTTCGGTTGAAATAAATCTATCTTTTGCTTCTGTTGTGCATTTAAAATTGTGTTGTTTGACTATGATGATATCAACTACGTTACGATACTCCCCACCGGTAATACGTGGAAATATCGGGGTGTGACAGGTTGGTATCAGAGCCAACACTGAGTGAATTAAACACTAGCCTTTTGTGTTTAATCTCAGTTACACAGTTGCACATTCCAAAATCTTCGAGTCTAGAAAAAGAACTTAGGACAAATCCCGATTTGTTTTATTTTTGTCTTTTATATATATTTCCTTGTTGTTATCTTTGTTTATGTTGACAGGTTAAATCGTGCCACCAAGATTCAACAGGGGAAGAGGAAAGGCACCAATCACAAGCCATGACCATGAGGCCGGGCCCTCACACAGACGAACCCCACCAGCCTCAATGAGTATGAGTCCTCAGGAGCATTGGAGGACGTATGTAGAGCCAGCGAGGCGATCCGTCTCGCTAAGTTCGTCACCATCCTATCACCATTCCTACGGGCCTCATTCTGAAAATGAGCCCCATAACCCGCAACCATCTTTTATCCCCCTCCAGAGATCCAGCCCTCACTATTCCTTCGATGACCTGACACCTGTCTTCCAAACCCGGTTCAACCCGGCAAACTACCTTGGAGAACCAGTGGGTTTTAAGCCACTAGGACCCGAAGACCATTTCTCGGGCGACCACGCAATGGACATGGACTAGGACACCGATCCCGCAGAGCCACCGTCCGGAACCCCTGTAGAAAATCAAGTACAACTTAATGTCCCTGATTTACCACTTGTAAGACGAAATATCACCAGAGGTGAATTTCTCAAGAAAGATGTCGATTCCTGCTCCACGATTACCAACTTGGAAGCTCCGGCAAGTCATACCTTTTCAAAAACAATTTTTCAAGAATGATTCCGATTCATGCTCCGCGATTACCAACTTGGGAGCTCCGGCAAGTCAGGATTTTACTTGTGAAAAACTTCCATCCAAGCCTGACCAAACTTGGATGTTTCCTCCTCAATTTCACTTGGGTAAAAAGTTGCTTTCTTTGTTTCATAAAAGTCCTTTACCCCTTTGGCCATTCCCTCGACCATTTTTCCAAAAATCTTTTTAACATTTCCATTAAACACTTTCTCAACATCAAATTCTTTCTTCTCAGAATAGAATTGATTCGAGATCTCAACCTTACCAACTTTTGATTTAAAATTCTCAGCCCTCAATGGTGGAAAATTAACATCATCCATTGAAGGCACTGAGTTTTCTTCTTTTGCCTCAACCTATGGCTCTTCTGACTTTATGGAATCAGATTCATTGGCCGGATTTCACATCAAACTTCTTAACATCTTCATGAAACTTCTTAACAACCCACATTTGGTTGTCATGCTTAGCTCTCTTTTTTATAAAAACTTGTCTTTGAACACTCACCAACTTCATATGTTGAATTTTCAAAGACTTTAAATTTATCAGTTGGTGGTTCATTTTTCTCAACAACTTTTTCTTTGAGTTTTTTTGAGACTTCCTGTTTTGTTTTTGTTGCTTGAGAACAGTTCCATGCAATGTGACCAACTTCATTGCATTTGTAACAGATTCTTGTCTCCTTCCTTTGATTAGCTCCATTCTTCACATTCTCTTGCTTCTTGGCAAGAAATTCTCTGTTTGATTGTTTCCAGAATGAGCTTTTTGATTCCTCTTCACAGCACTCCCTGGAACAAATTTTGTATTTGTTTTAGAAGTTTTTTCATGTTTATAATTTTCAGGTGGAATAAATCCAAGACCTTTCTTTTTGAAATTACCGTTATGGTTTAGTTTCTTTTGAAAACCAGAACCAAAACCGTAACCTTTTTTCTTGTTTAAACGTTGTTGAACTCTTGAAGTGTATTTTTTAGGTTTTTCAGTAAGATTTACATCTTTTATTTCAGAAATATTGATTTCTGTTAGTTTGAAAACCTTTTTGATCTTTTCAACTTGAACACTTCTTATTGGAAATTCCTCATCAGAATATAATTTGTCTGAATCAATCAAAGTATATGCCATTTTGATTGATCCGTCATTCAAATTGGATTTTGATAACATGAATTCTTTATTGTAAACCCGTTTAACCGATGACTTTGGACTGTCAACTGATGATGATCTCGGACTTTCAGACTCAGACTTTGACTCCAACTCCTCATCTATTTCCAACACCTGATCGACCACCTTTTTTAGTAACGCAGACTCATGATCAGTGTCAGACGATGTGAACGTGACGTTAATGTTTTCTGGTAACTCATCAGTTGTTTCCGTTTTTAACTTTATATTGACAACCTTTTTGACCCGCTCCTCATTTGGTTTTCTGGGAGAATAACCTTCCCAGATCGGAGGCGGACACTTGTTATAACTGACACTCTGTTTCTTACCAGTATCCTTCTTCTCTTTTGGCTTCTCATCTTGAAAAACTTCTAAACCTGCAACAGTTGGATAGATTCGATCAATTAGATAATCAGAACTAGAATAACTTTGCAGTAAACGTCTAATTCTCTCATTTTCAATCCTTTCAATCTCCAACTCTTGCTTTAACTTTGCACATTCTTCAATGTAATGATTGATAGCTTTTTGCTTCGACATCATCACAACATTCATCATTGTCAGTGCATCTTCTCTTTCAGAATTTGTCTTTTGTAGACCAGTTACCGTTCTGTTCAAAACGTCATACAACTCTTTCACATAATTGAGATTGAACAGTAATTGTTCTTTCATCTTATCTTGCTCACTCAACTTCTCATCTTTTTCTGCACATTGCTTACAAGATTCCAAACACTTTAAGCAAGGCTTGATGACTTCCACAATCTTTTCTATTTCAACAATCTTCTCCACTTCAACAACTTTTTCAACTTCACTCACCTTCTCCTTTTCAACAATTTTCTCAGCAATTTTAACCTCTTCATTTTGAAAAATCTTTTCATTTTGATCTTTGCTTTCACATTCCTTCTTTTTCAGTTCTTTTGTTGTTCGTCTCTTCTTCAACTTCTCCAAGCGATCTGCAAAATAAAATTGAAAACTTTCAGGAGATAAATGAGTTTTTGCAATATTGATGTGCATTTCTTCCTCATCATCACCACTTTCATCAGTTGGTGATTGATCAAAATCTATTGTCTTTTCTGAAACATCATCTGAAGAACCAGAATCAGATGATGTTTGATCAAAAACTGTTGTTCTCTTTGAACTTCATCTGATGGAACAGATTCTTCTTCTTGACTGGTATCATTACTATCAAACACTTTCATCCATTATGTCATCAGATCAGGCTCTTGAACTATCTGTGCAATGAGAGCTACAACTTTTGAATCAGGTGGAATATATTTATCCCAGCTGAAACCTTCTGCCACTTTTTCATCATCTTGATCAAAGATACCATAATAAGCTTTCTTATTTGCATCTTCGATCATTCTTGCATGCGCAGTTTGTGGTTCCTTTTGTTGATATGGTTGATGAGCAACTAGTTGATATATGGCTTTCCGATAGTAATCATCTTTTCCAAAAGGATTCTTTGCTCCACTAGCCTCTTGATTTTTGCATTCTCTCTTGAAATGACCTTTCTCCCTGCATCGAAAACAAGTAACTTTAGATTTATCAAAACCCAAAGTAGACACATGTGCATCCAAAAAATCATTTCTTCCTATAATCATTTTAAACTTTTTTGCTCTCCTCAAAACACTTGCTAGACACCATTTGATGTCCATGAGCTCCATCTCTTCAGCGTCTATCTGATCGTAATCCTCTTTCGTCAGCATAGGATTTCTGATCCTTCCAACTACTAATCCCTCATAAGATTCCAGCACGGTAGCAAGTAATGCCATGTGATATTTAGCAACTTCTTCAGAAAAACTTTGACCATTTGGGAGATTTAATGCAATGTTCCACTGTATCACACAACCATTTCCACTTTTTTAATTTTGAGACTGAAAACTTGAAGTTGAACTCTTTGGATTAACACTTGGATACGAAGAAAATCCACTGCTACAGTTTTAATTTTGATCAACAGTTCCAGATGAGTTTCCAGCACTAAAAGCAGTTTGGATTTTTGGACTCATTTCAACTTCTTGAACACTGCCTTTGTAATAAATTTTCACATCTTGTTGATTACTCGGATTGTTCATCCTTGCAATCTTTTGCTGTTCAAGATCCTGACCTTCAATCTTTTCGATGAACTGAGAAATCGTCAAACCATCATATTCTCCGGTGTTCTTTAAGATCATCAAAAATGTACCCCATTCTTTCTGAGGCAAAGCATCAGCTAATTTGTCTACCCATTCCTCTCGTTCTTTATTGATACTCAACAAAGACATTGAACGTACTAAGTGGCAGTATCTTTCAATCAACTTCTTTGTATCTTCTCCTGGCAGACTTTTGAATAGATCAAATTCTTTCTTAAGCAATGCCTTTTTACTCTTAATCATCTTCTCACTTCCCTCAAACTTAATTCTGAGTGCTTCCCAAATAGAACGTGAAGTTTTATCATGTTGAAGCAATATGAAGATGTCTTCTTTAATAGCTTGCTGGAGTAAACTGATCATCATTTTCTCTGCTTTGTACATGTCTCGTTCCTTATCTGTAAATTCAAAAATCTTTTTATCAACTCCCAGCTCAGTACGTGGTAGCACATACTTTTTCTCGACACACTCCCATGATCTCAAATGATTGGATTGGACCCAGTTTTCAAACCTATATTTCCAAACATAATACTCCTCAATGCTCATTAGTTTAGGGGGTTTTTGCATAGTTCCAGTTTCATTTTCCATGTTCATATTCTTACCAATTTCCGCCGGAGTAGTCGGGGATGTAGCAAACGCGTTATAAAATTCCTCCTCCATGATTCGGTAAACTTTTTCACAAAACAGTCACTTTCAAGCGAAATAGCACTTTCAAGCGAAATAGCACTTTCAAACGGAATTATCCTTTCACACGAAATTACTCTTTCAAACGGAATCACTTATCTGAAGTGAAATTACTTGCAAAGTTGTTTCAAACGGAATACCAACTCACACGGAATACCGTTTTGAAGCGGAATTACTAATTTCGTTTGAGCTTTCAAGCGAAATAACACCTTGAAACGGAATAGTGATTTCAAACGGTATAACTCAATCAAAATAACGTGTTCAAGCGGAATTAACAGCAACTTTCAAGCGAAATTAAGCTGATGTCATCATTTCAATCAAACTTTTCAAGCGAAATTACAAATTGATTCGGTTTTAAGCAGAATTTAGGTCTGAAACTCTAAAGGGTTTGTTAAAACACAAATGTGCGTATACTGTGAGAATTTCAATTCATTTTAACCATGAAAACAAGTTCAATTTTGAAAAGAAGGTGTAGAAGTTAGAAAATCTGATAAAATCAAGCTGAAAACGGTAGAACTCCTCCTCCTGAGCTCTGATACCACATGTAGGATCGTGTATGGACCCGAAACGAGTCAATCAGAGGCGTTCTACACAATATGAAAGGCGGAAACAAACATATGGTGTGTGATTCAGCAAGATATTCACTTTAACTGTTGTTCTGATTAACTTGACAAAGTTTTACAGCGAAACAACACTTCGGCAGCACTTCGGCTCCGGAAACACACATACACCACTGATTCAAACGAAATCAGGACAACTCTATATATAGGCCAGCTAATTCCGCTTGAACATGACTCAAGCGGAATCACCTTTCATACAGAATTATAATTTCAAGCGGGAACATGACTCAAACGAAATCAACCGCCACCTCCTCAACCTCCGCCGTATCAGCAACCCCCGCAGCCGCCAATGATGTCGCCACCGCAACATCAGGAGATTCTCCAAAGGATTAATGAGGTGCGGCAGGAAGTACGGGAAGACCGTAGGCAAAACCAAGGGATGTTCAAGAGTCTGGCAAACTTAATTAAAGGAAAAAGCCGGAATGATCATTAAATCCTTTATTTATTTGTTTGTTTGTTCTCTGTGTTGTAATCATGTCCCTGCGTGGACATTTGTTTCTGTATTCTGCCCTTGCGTGGGCATATCTTTCTGTACTCTGCCCCTGCGTGGGCATGTCTTTCTGTTTAACCCCTGCGTGGGTATGTTATTTCTGTTTAAGCCCCTGCGCGGGCATGTTATTTCTTGTAGAAGTCCCGTTTAGGGCAAATTTGTACTTGTTCAATTTTTGTAGTGGAATGGTTGAAATTTAAATTTTCATTTAGTTAAATTATATGCATAAATATGATATGTGAAATAAATGAAAATATAACATTCCTTTTTATAAGACCTATCACTATAATAAAATAAAAAAAATCCAAAAAGGACAAAACCTAGCCATGTGTCATTTAAAGACAAGGCCAAGATGGTAGTTCCTCAAATTAGATTCAGGTCCTTATTAACACCTCAATTTAGGATTATTCCGCGTTAAATATTAAAAAGAATCTTAAAGGTAAAACCTAGTCTATATGTCGTTGCAGACATGACCAAGATGGTAGAACCTATTCAAAAGGTTCCAATCCTTGTTAACATCTGAAAACATGTTAACACTCTTGACAAAATGTGATTCGATAAAATCGCATAAGTCATCCTTATATTGGATTCCTCCAAATACTTTTAATTAATTAAAACATCCATTAGGGATATAATTCCTACGGGCTATACTCATTGTCATATAAGACAAAAGACAGTCGTGGTCTTCGACCCCCTGTTAAGAAGGGGTAATGAATTACAAATTAAAACCTCAATACCTTGATCCTATAAGATCATGAATAAAAAAATTTAAAACCGTCCACGTGACTAGGCCTTTTTGCCATCAATATATTTTAATTCTGACTAAGGATTTTTATAATATCCTGAATATATATATGCCTAACAAATTAATCAAAATGGTACTTAAAAACCATGATTAATAGATCTTCTAGAATAATAAAGCTGTTATAGACCTCTGAATGAATTAAATCATTTATCTTATGTAGCAATCAAGCTACAAGGCCGGGTCAGACGAAGCCAACAGTCACCCCAGAGAAAATCATGACACCTCCAGGGTCAACGTAGCAGGAACAAAATTACAAGCATTAATAGATAATGCTGTTACGCGAGCTTTGGACAGGCAGTTTAATGAATCTAGTGGTACTCGAAGCAGGACCCTAACTGGACCCCATTCTAAACCTAAGACTCACTCCGAAGCTCATAGTAAGCCACCTTCTAAACCTAAGGGGTCAAAGAAGAATGATGACGATCATCACTCCTCAAATCAGCAGAGTGTTCCATCTAAGAGAGTTGTGTTGAACCAAGAACCACGTGCTAAAGGTTGCACCTATAAGTACTTTGTTTCCTGCAAACCCAGGGATTTTACTGGGGAGAAAGGAGCAGTTGACTGCATGTCATAGTTAGATGAAATAGACACCGTGGTGGATATCAGTGGTTGTGCTAATAAGAATGTGGTAAAGTTTGTATCTTAATCATTCAAGGGTGAGGTACTAGCTTGGTGGAGGTCTTTGATCTAAGCTACTGGGAAGATTCCATTGTACAATCTGTCTTGGGATAAGTTTGTGACGCTGATTAAGGAAAACTACTGCCCTCAGCATGAGGTTGAATATATTGAAGCTGATTTCTTGTCATTGGTTATGAAAAACCTAGATTGTCAAGCCTACCTTACAAGCTTCAATACTATGTCAAGATTGGTTCCGTATCTCGTAACACCGGAACCCAAGAGGATAGCTCGTTTCATTGGGGGTATGGCCTCAGATGTAACAACTCTCATCAAAACTATTATTTATTTTATTATTTCATCCAATATGAAACCCTAATTGAGACACCCAAGTGATTCTGTATAAACCCTAAAATTTTCAGAACAATCAGAATCAGGATCAGGGCCCCTAAAACTCAGGGGGGGGGTAAACCCTAGTTACGATTATCCATATAACTAGCTGTCGAAAACGAATTTGCATGCGAGACCAACTCAGCAAGCCTACAAACACACGGGGCTACCCTATGGTAGGTAGTGAACCCTAACGTCACGCGAGGGGGGTCAAATTTTAACTATAAATAGAGGGCAGTGGGACTTGAATTCTGGAGTTGAAACGACGTAGAAATTCCAATTATACACTGAGTTACGCTCTGTTTACTATCAAAACACACACGAATCACAAATCGTTGCCGCAATACAGGGTAATAACTCGATCGCTGCTACGATTCAATGTCCGATCGATTAAACTATCCAATGGATGTTTAAGTGCTGCCCACATTAGGGTTATTTCTTTGTCATTCGTTGTTAATTCAATGGATGTTTAAGTATCGCACTTTGTCATTCGATGTGAGGGTTTAATCTCGTGAGTTATCGTAAATGCTGTATTAAGTTACTAACCTAGTTTGTGTGCATTGTTATTTAAACTAGGTTAAAAGGCTAATCAGTAGGCTAGGCTCTGCTCAAATAAATCTGCAATGTGAGTCATTCTCTTTTTATCAAATTACTTTCAAAATCAAGTTTATTTTCAAAGTTATAATTACAGGGATTAAGTCTTTGTAATCACCAAACGTACAGCCTGTATGTGGGGTTTTGTATACATTACTTGATAATCTTCACCATTGGGGCAGCCAAGGGGTGATATGACCATAGTCACAGACACCATTGGACAACGGGAGGGCCAATGGGTCGAGTGACAAAATACCGTGGATAGTTAGTTTGATATCAGAAACATTGTAATCGCTCTTAATACTGTAAATTATAACAAATGAGTCGTTTTAGTAAAAAGAATGATTCACCAGTATTTCCCGCTGACAAAACCTTTTTCAAACATGTTTCAGGTGATCTGTTGTGATCCAGGAAAAGTGTCGTGAAGCACTACAAGCTTAAGGAAGTGGCTCAATATAAAATAAAGAAACATGTTTTGTAAAGTAAAGATTTCTCAGTGAAATCATATGATTGTAAATTACCGGGTTTTATCCCGAGTTGTGAAATAAAATAATCGGGAAATATTTCAGTTTTAAAAAGATCCTGAAGAAAACTTTCGCTGTTAAATAAATACCACGGGATTTTCTGTCCCGCGGCTCCTGAAACGGGTTAAACCGGGTCGGGGGCCGTGACAGAAAAAGGTGGTATCAGAGCCACTGATTTAAGCCAATTAAGTATTTAGAAAATACTTAATTTTTACTAATTGCTATTTTGTGATTATGTGTTTTATTAATTGAATATTTGTGTACAGTATGGGTAAGCAAAAACTTTCAAATATCTATCTTAAATTAGATAGGTCATCCAATGAGAAGGGAAGTTCATCCCAAACAAAATCCTCAAATCACTCTGTAATTCTTGATGAAGGAATATTTGTGCGAAAGGCACAATATGAGGAACCACTTTCTCCTAGTAAAAGAAGTCTGATTATTAGGAAAAGTAAAGAGAAAATAAAGAAATCCCGAGAAAAGAAAGTTAACCAGGAATTAACCAATGAACTACCTTGGGAAGACAAGTTAGATGAAAAATGGGCAGATCTTTATATGCTAGCCACTGTAGCAGTAAATACAAATCTTTAAATATTTTCATTCAAGTTTTAGCACCCTTATTAACTATAAGCCAGAAACCTAATCCAGTAAATAAATAAATTTACAAATAAACCCCAGTGTGTTTTAATTTTCAGTTGTTTTTGTATTAAGTTATTCACACGGTATGCAATAATATTTAAAGGTTATTTATGAAAATTTGTATAAAATTTTAACTTAGCAATTTTTGTGTATTTTGTGCTAGACAGTATGAATGACTTGTCTGAAGCCCTTCACAATCTAAATCTCTATCCGGTAAAAATAGAGGTTTCCAAAGATTTCAATAGGTATATACCAGACATAGAAGAACCTATGGAATTCAATGCTCCACCTCCGGAGAAACCCAAGCCCAAGAAAAGGAGGAGATTGGTGGGATGGAGGCGTGTGCGCAGGAGGAAACCCACAACTAGGAGGATTCCTAAAATAGAAAATCCCTTAGATAAAGGAAAGGGGATTGAAGACGGGGAAAGTTCTAGGCAGATAGAAATACAGTTTGGGGAATATTCGAGACAGATGGAAAAAGAGTTTGGGGAAGTTTCTAGGCAAACCCAGAGGGAAATTGGGGAAAGCTCTAGACAAGTTGAGGAATTACCATTTCAGGATGAATTGGATCGTGCATTAGCAAGCTGTGACGTAGTCAGGCCTATCAATAATAATTTTTATTCTTATCCTGTAGAAAATCAACTCCCTATAAACTTAGAACCAGCAATTCCAGAACCTATAATTCACACCCAACCATTAGGAGGAATGGACGAGTGGTGGACCAATGATTGGCAGTTCCAAAACCTGCTCAACAGTCCTTATTCCTTTCTCCCTCAGTTCGACCCATAACCTATACCAAATCCACCCATGAGTAATGAAAATTTAGCTGAACTCCGCCACTTTGGCGAGGAGTTAATGGATGCAGGAAATAGGACCAGGGAGGTAGGAGAGCAGATCTCCTGGAAATATGACGAGAGGGAACGTCGTTACTGAAATACCAACTGACGAAAGGATAATGGGTTTGTAAAAATTATGGTTGTAAAATAAATAAGTAGAATATAGTCTGTAAAATAACCTAAAATAAAACTTTGTAAGATAAAGGTGTGTATGGACGCATATTATTAAATATATAAAAATATAGGAATCGAGAAATCGATAATTTTGGTTACATTTATGTTATGAACTTTGTATGATTGTTTTGTGTATAATTGTTATTTATTGGATACTAATAAATTATATATATATTAATTATCAGATGGAAAACGCTAATAATGAACCAGTTAATGAGGTTAATCAATCTGAGCAACAACCGGGGGATCAATATATGACTAGGCAAGATATAGAAAATATCGTTGCTCAAGGGATAGCCAATGCTATTCCAGCAATCGTTGCTGCTGTTAGAAATCCAATTGAACCGTAACAAATCGTTCCTAGCAAACGTATTTCTGAAGATAACTTCAGTAATAGTGTAAACGGAGGCGATAATCATACTAATCATGATAATGAACCACGGCAAGCTCCGCTCCCTAAGAAAATGAAAGCTGCTACACCTAGTTGCACTTACAAAAAATTTCTTGCTTGTAAACCCGCTGAATTTGCAGGCAATGAAGGAGCAACCGCGGCACTGCGTTGGTTAGAGAAAACCGAGGCAGTAATCACAATAAGTAAATGTGACAAGGACGACAAGGTCATGTACGCGTTAAATCTTTTCAAAGAAGGGGCGCTAAAATGGTGGAACACGGTGTTACAAGCTAAAGGAAAAAATAGGGCCTATGCCATGAACTGGGAAGAATTTAAAAGTCTTGTAGAAAGAAAATTCTGTCCCGAATATGAAAAAGATCAAATAGCAAATAAGTTCCTAAACCATCGAATGATGGGTGTAGATTGTCGCGGTTATACTTCGACATTCTTTGAATATGCTAGAGTGGTACCAACCCTGGCTTCGCCAGAACCGGTACTCATTTCTCGCTATATTTGGGGACTGATTAGTGAAATCCGTAACATCGTTAAAGCTGCGTGACCTCGTACTATTGACGATGCGGTGGAATTAGTTAATACCCTAACCGACGAATTGGTACGCACGAGAGATGAAAACAGGAAGAAGGAACTGGCTCAGAAAATTACCCAAGGATTTCGTACGGGTAATAACAACAGTTTCAGGAGAAGAGGAACAGGGCAATCCTCTAATCCGCCTTACTGCAGGAATTGTAAAAGGAAACATTTTGGAAAATGTAACATAACCTGCAATTTTTGCAAAGTTGTAGGACATCGGGAAGAAAACTGCAGGAAGAAATCCACAATTTGTTACAATTGTGGAGAAACAGGACATTTTAAAACAGAATGTCCTAAATTGGTCAAACCAGCAGACAACAAAGCTAAGACAGCCGACGGAGCTACTAAAAAGAATATCAGAGCATTCCAGCTGACTACTCAGGAAGCAGAACTCATTCCAGATGTGATAGCTGGTACGTTCTTAGTTCACAACATTTACGCAAAAGTATTATTTGACTCTGGTGCAAACCAAAGTTTTATAAATACTTCATTCTGCCAAGCTCTTAATTTACCATTAACCAACCTTAGGCAAATCTTTACAGTCGAAACGGCAGACGAAAATTCTGTCAAAATAGATAAGATTTTGCAGAAAGAAAATATAGAACATTCAGGTCATAAATTTCATGCAAACATATTGCCAATGAAGTTAACTGGATTCGATGTCGTATTAGGAATGGACTGGTTAGTAGCCAACCATGCTCGAATCCTTTGTGATAAAAATTCTGTAGAAATTCAGGCACCTACTGGAGAAATAATCACGATTACAGGAGATAAACCACGGAAACCCATGAAGTTCATATCAGTAATGAAAGTTGCTAGTTATGAACGAAAACAAGGAATAGTATATATGATTTCAGTAATCATTAATACCAAGGGTAAAGAACTTAAGGAAATTCCTGTAGTCTCAGAATACCCAGATGTATTCCCAGAAGATTTACCAGGATTACCACCAGATAAGGAAGTGGAATTTAGGATCCATCTAATTCCAGGAACTACTCCGATAGCCAAGGCACCCTATCGGTTAGCACCTACAGAAATGTTAGAACTGAAAAAGCAATTAAATGAATTACTAAGTAAAGGTTTCATACAACCTAGTTCATCCGCATGGGGAGCACCGGTGTTGTTTGTAAAGAAAAAGGATGGTTCGATGAGAATGTGTATTGATTATAGAGAATTGAATAAGGTTACAATTAAGAATCGATACCCATTACCTAGGATTGATGATCTTTTTGATCAACTTCAAGGAGCTAGATATTTTTCCAAGATTGATTTACGCTCCGGATATCATCAATTGAAGGTACAAGAAGAAGACATGCCTAAAACTGCTTTCAGAACTAGGTATGGTCATTACGAGTTTACAGTCATGCCCTTCGGATTAACGAATGCACCTGCCGTATTCATGGACATGATGAATAGAATATGTAAACCATATTTGGATAAATTTGTAATTGTTTTTATCGACGATATACTTATTTATTCAAAAAGTCAGGACGAGCATTGTGAGCATTTGCATGCACTCTTAACTTTGCTAAGAAAAGAAAAGCTATACGCCAAATTCTCGAAGTGTGAATTTTGGTTGCAAGAAGTGCAATTCCTTGGACACATGGTGAATCACGAAGGTATTCACATAGATCCTGCTAAGATAGAAGCAATTACCAAATGGAAGGTTCCATAATCCGCCATGGAAATTAGAAGTTTTATAGGTTTAGCCGAATACTATAGACGGTTTATTAAGGATTTTTCCAAGATAGCTGTACCATTAACTAAGCTAACCTGTAGAGCAGTTAAGTTTGAATGGGGACCTAAGCAAGAGGAAGCTTTTAGAATTTTAAAGCAAAAGTTAACAAATACCCCAATCCTAGCTTTACCAGAAGGAACTGAAGATTTTGAAGTTTACTGTGATGCTTCAAAACTAGGTTTAGGATGTGTGCTAATGCAACGCAAGAAGGTAATTGCGTATGCTTCAAGACAATTGAAAAAGCATGAGGAAAATTATACAACTCATGACTTAGAGTTAGGAGCCATAATTTTTGCTCTTAAAATTTGGAGACATTATCTGTACGGAAGTAAATTTACTGTCTATACGGATCATAAAAGCTTAAGGTACATCTTTGGGCAAAAAGAGTTAAACATGAGGCAAAGGAGATGGATGGAAATCCTAAGTGACTACGACTGTGATATTCAGTATCACGAAGGAAAGGCAAATGTAGTTACAGATGCCTTAAGTCGTAAGTACCATGAGAAACAACGACGAATTCGTGCTCTTAGATTAAATCTACAGTTAGATTTAATGGAACAACTAAAGCATTTCCAAGAAACAGCAATCAAGGATGATGCTGAAGGAATGAAGGGACGAATAAAAGAATTAGAACAGGGAGCTGATGGAATTTGGAGATTCCATAAAAGTAGAATTTGGGTACCTAAGCAGGGAGAATTAAGAAATAAGATTTTAGAAGAAGCCCATAAATCTAGGTATACTATGCACCCTGGAAACAATAAAATGTACCAAGATTTAAGGAATAACTTTTGGTGGATAGGAATGAAAAAGGACATAGCTCGATATGTTTCTAAGTGTCTTACTTGTTCACAAGTTAAGGCAGAACACCAGAAACCTTCAGGTCTACTACAACAATTAGAAATGCCAGTATGGAAATAGGAACTCATAACAATGGATTTTGTTACTAAGTTACCCAAAACCAGAAAAGGTAATGATGCGATTTGGGTAATTGTAGATCGATTAACCAAATTAGCTCATTTTCTACCCATGAAAGAAACCTTTAGCATGGAAAGGTTAGCAAAGTTGTATGTAGATGAAGTCGTATCCCTACATGGAGTTCCACTCTCCATTGTATCAGATAGGGATAATCGTGTCACTTCGCATTTCTGGAAAAGTTTTCAAGAAGCAATGGGAACTCGATTAAGTCTAAGCACTGCATATCATCCTCAGACAGATGAAAAAAGTGAAAGAACAATCCAAACTCTAGAGGACATGCTCAGAGCATGTGTGATAGATTTTGGTGGAAATTGGGACGACCATTTACCTTTAATTGAATTCTCCTATAACAATAGTTATCATTCAAGTATTGAAACTGCCCCATTTGAAGCACTGTATGGACGAAAGTGCAGAACTCCAGTTTGTTGGGCAGAAATAGGAGAAAGTCAATTATCAGGTCCTGAAATAGTACAAGAGACGACCGACAAGATCACTCAGATCAAGGAAAGATTAAAGACGGCTCGAGATCGTCAGAAAAGTTATGCTGATAACAGACGAAAGCCGTTGGAATTTCAAGTCGGAGATAAAGTACTTTTGAAAGTTTCACCTTGGAAAGGAGTAGTTCGATTCGGTAAGAAAGGAAAGCTAAGTCCAAGATACGTAGGACCATTTCCAGTGATCCAACGTATAGGACTAGTTGCTTATCGTTTACAACTACCAGAAGAATTAGCTGGAGTACATGATGTATTTCATGTATCCAATCTCAAGAAATGCTTATCAGACGAATCTTTGGTAGTACCTCTTCAAGATATAGAGGTAAACGAAAAGTTAAAATTTATTGAGAAACCTCTTCAGATAGAAGACCGCAAGATCAAGTTTCTCAAACACAAACGACTAGTATTGGTTAAAGTCAAGTGGGATTCGAAACGAGGACCCGAATACACTTGGGAGCTGGAATCAGAAATAAAGCGAAAGTATCCTCAATTATTCCAGTAAATCTCGAGGACGAGATTTTTATTAAGGTGGGGAGAATGTAACAACTCTCATCAAAACTATTATTTATTTTATTATTTCATCCAATAGGAAACCCTAATTGAGACACCCAAGTGATTCTGTATAAACCCTAAAATTTTCAGAACAATCAGAATCAGGATCAGGGCCCCTAAAACTCAGGGGGGTAAACCCTAGTTACGATTATCCACATAACTAGCTATCGAAAACGAATTTGCATGCGAGACCAACTCAGCAAGCCTACAAACACACGGGGCTACCCTATGGTAGGTAGTGACCCCTCGCGCCACGTGACGCCCAGAGGGGTACCCCTCGCGTCACGCGAGGGGGTCAAATTTTAACTATAAATAGAGGGTAGTGGGACTTGAATTCTGGAGTTGAAACGACGTAGAAATTCCAATTATACACTGAGTTACGCTTTGTTTACTATCAAAACACACACGAATCACAAATCGTTGCCGCAATACAGGGTAATAACTCGATCGCTGCTACGATTCAATGTCCGATCGATTAAACTATCCAATGGATGTTTAAGTGCTGCCCACATTAGGGTTATTGCTTTGTCATTCGTTGTTAATTCAATGGATGTTTAAGTATCGCACTTTGTCATTCGATGTGAGGGTTTAATCTCGTGAGTTATCGTAAATGCTGTATTAAGTTACTAACCTAGTTTGTGTGCATTGTTATTTAAACTAGGTTAAAAGGCTAATCAGTAGGCTAGGCTCTGCTCAAATAAATATGCAATGTGAGTCATTCTCTTTTTATCAAATTACTTTCAAAATCAAGTTTATTTTCAAAGTTATAATTACAGGGATTAAGTCTTTGTAATCACCAAACATACAGCCGGTATGTGGGGTTTTGTATACATTATTTGATAATCTTCACCATTGGGGCAGCCAATGGGTGATATGACCATAGTCACAGACACCATTGGACAACGGGAGGGCCAATGGGTCGAGTGACAAAATACCGTGGGTAGTTGGTTTGATATCAGAAACATTGTAATCGCTCTTAATACTGTAAATTATAACAAATGAGTCGTTTTAGTAAAAAGAATGATTCACCAGTATTTCCCGCTGACATAACCTTTTTAAACATGTTTCAGGTGATCTGTTGTGATCCAGGAAAAGTGCCGTGAAGCACTACAAGCTTAAGGAAGTGGCTCAATATAAAATAAAGAAACATGTTTTGTAAAATAAAGATTTCTCAGTGAAATCATATGATTGTAAATTACCGGGTTTTATCCCGAGTTGTGAAATAAAATAATCGGGAAATATTTCAGTTTTAAAAAGATCCTGAAGAAAACTTCCGCTTTTAAATAAATACCACGGGATTTTCTGTCCCGCGGCTCCTGAAACGGGTTAAACCGGGTCGGGGGGCCGTGACACCAGAAATCAAGGCCAGTGTGAAGGCCTCTAGACCAACTACTTTTCGGTCTGCAGCTGATATATCATTGTCCCTTACTTTGGACGCGGTCAGGCAAAGATCGCTGAGAAACACAGACGCTGAGAAGAGAAAGCGTGAGGATGACAACTCACGACGTTCAGACAAGAAGCGTAAGGGAAACAATGACCACAAGAAGAGTTCTGGAACTAAGAAGGATGGTCATCAGTCGGGTGATAAGCCCAAGTGTAAGGTCTGTAAGAAGCACCATTTCGGGAGGTGCAGATATGAATCAAAATCCCAGTCACAGCCAAGAGTTTGTGGGATTTGTAAATCCTCTGAGCACAAGACCTTAGACTGTAAGAAAATCAAGGATGCTACGTGCTATAACTGCAATGAAAAAGGGCATATCAAGTCCAACTGCCCAAAGTTTGCTAAGAAAGCTGAGGAAGGGAAAAAGACCAATGCTAGGGTCTTCCAGATGAATGCACAGGAGGCGATCCAGAATGACAACGTCATAACAGGTACCTTCCTTATTAATGATGTTTATGCAAGGGTGTTATTTGATTCAGGAGCAGATAAGTCATTTGTTGATGATAAGTTTTGTAAGTTGTTAAACCTACCTGTTAGAACCCTAAGCATCAAATATGAGGTTGAATTAGCCGATGGCACCATAGAAACCGCATCAACCGTGTTAGATGGATGTTTCATATCCATTAGGAATCACTCTTTTCCTTTGTCCTTACTTCCTTTTAAGTTAGCCGGTTTTGACATAGTAATAGGCATGGATTGGCTATCCCATAACCAAGCTCAGATCGTGTGTGACAAGAAGCAAATAGTAATCAAGACTCCGTATGGTGAGCCACTTATCATACAGGGAGATACTCAGTATGGGCTACCTAAGCAAGTATCTATGCTTAAAGCTTCTAGATGTATGAAGAAAGGATGTGTCATTTACATGGCACAAGTGACTATTGATGAGAAGAAGCTCAAGATTAAAGATATCCCCGTCATTTCTGAATATCCCGAAGTATTCCCTGAAGAACTACCTGGTTTGCCACCAGATAGGCAAGTAGAATTCAGAATTGATATTATTCCAGGAGCAGCACCTGTTGCTAGAGCACCTTACAGGTTGGAACCAACAGAAATGAAAGAGTTGAGGACTTAGTTAGATGAATTGTTGGCAAAAGGTTTCATTAGACCTAGCTCGTCTCCATGGGGAGCACCAATCCTGTTTGTGAAGAAGAATGATGGGTCGATGCGTCTATGCATCGATTATCGCGAGCTCAACAAGGTTACTATCAAGAATAGATATCCATTACCTAGGATCGACGATCTGTTCGATCAATTGCAAGGGGCAAGTTACTTCTCTAAGATTGACTTGAGGTCAGGCTATCATCAACTGAAGGTTAGAGATGAAGATGTGCACAAGACTTCATTTAGGACTCACTATGGTCATTACGAGTTCCTAGTGATGCCTTTTGGGCTCACTAATGCACCTGCCGCATTCATGGATCTCATGAATCGCGTCTGCAAGCCCTACCTAGATAAATTCGTCATCGTCTTCATCGATGACATTCTCATTTACTCGAAAAGTCAAGCTGACCATGAGAAGCATCTCCATTGTATTCTTAAGCTGCTTCAAAAGGAAGAGCTCTATGCCAAATTTTCAAAATGTGAATTCTGGCTTCGTGAAGTCCAATTTCTTGGACATGTTGTTAGTGAGCGTGGTATCCAAGTAGATCCCGCTAAAGTTGAAGCTATCATGAATTGGCAAGAGCCAAAGACGCCTACGGAGATTCATAGTTTTCTAGGTCTGGCAGGATATTATAGGCGTTTTATTGAAAACTTCTCAAGGATTGCTGCACCCCTAACTTCGTTGACGCGTAAGAATATTAAGTTTGAATGGGGTCCTAAGCAGTAGGAATCCTTTGATATCCTTAAGCAAAAGTTGAGCAATGCGCCTGTGTTAACATTGCCTGGTGGAATAGAGGAATTTGTAGTATATTGTGATGCATCGCACACAGGTATGGGATGCGTGCTTATGCAGAAAGGCAAAGTTATTGCCTACGCTTCTCGACAATTACAAATGCATGAGAAGAATTACACCACCCATGACTTGGAGTTGGATGCCGTGGTATTTGCACTAAAACCGTGGAGGCATTATTTGTATGGAACTAAGTGTGTGATCTACTCTGATCACAAAAGCCTTCAACATCTGTTCAATCAGAAGGATTTGAACATGAGGCAACGACGATGGATGGAAACTTTGAACGATTATGACTGTGAAATACGATACCATCCAGGCAAGGCAAATGTGGTTGCCGATGCCTTAAGTAGAAAGGAAAGGGTGAAGCCTATAAGAATCAATGCCAAGAGCATTGAATTAAAGAATAGTTTGAATGAAAGGTTGTTAGCTGCGCAGAAGGAAGCTGTATTAGAAGCTAACTATCCTAATGAAAAGTTAGGAGTAACTGCTGAGCAGTTATCCTATGGCAAGGACGGAATCCTGAGATTAAATGGACGAATATGGGTTCCAATTTATGGAGGACTTAGGGATGTGATCCTCCAGGAAGCCCACAGTTCTAAGTACTCCGTTCATCCTGGAGCTGATAAGATGTACCAGGATTTAAAGGCAAATATTTGGTGGATAGGCTTAAAGATGTCTATAGCTACCTATGTAGCCAAATGTTTGACGTGCGCACAAGTTAAAGCTGAACACCAAAAGCCGTCAGGTTTGCTACAACATCCTGAACTACCCACCTGGAAGTGGGAATGGTGACAATGGATTTCATCACCAAGTTACCAAAGACAAAGAAAGGGAATGATACTATTTGGGTGATAGTGGATAGACTGACTAAGTCAGCTAACTTCTTACCTATTAAGGAAACACATAGCTCAGATAAGTTAGCCCAGCTGTACGTGGATGAGATTGTGTCTCTCCATGAAGTACCAGTGTCTATCATTTCTGATAGGGATACAAGGTATACATCGCACTTCTGGAAAAGTTTTCAGCAATCTCTAGGCACTCGGCTGAACTTCAGCACTGCATATCATCCGTAAACGGATGGTCAAAGTGAGCGAACGATTCAAACAATGGAAGATATGTTAAGGGCTTGTGTTATTGACCTAGGTGGAAGTTGGGATGAACATCTTCCACTGATTGAATTTTCGTACAATAATAGCTATCACTCAAGTATCCAAACTGCACCATTTGAAGCCTTGTATGGAAGGAAGTGCAGAAAGCCCGTTTGTTGGGCAGAAGTTGAAGACGTTCAACTAACAGGACCTGATATAGTCCTGGAGACGACAGACAAGATTGTGCAGATAAGAGATCGTCTCAAAGCTGCCAGATATAGACAGAAAAGCTACGCAGACTTAAGGCGTAAACCTCTAAAGTTTGAGGTTGGTGATAAGGTTTTACTTAAAGTATCACCCTGGAAGGGGGTGATGTGATTTGGAAAGAAAGTTAAGTTAAGCCCAAGGTATATAGGACCATTCGAGATCATCGAATGTGTGGGAACAGTGGCTTATAAGTTGAACTTACCTGAAGAGCTCAGTGGTATTCACAATGTATTCCACATCTGCAATCTGAAGAAATGCCTAGCTGATGAGTCACTAGTCATGTCACATAAGGATGTGCACATAGATGAGAGCTTAAAGTTTGTTGAAAAACCCTTGTCGATCAAGGATCGATAGATTAAGAAGCTTCGAAGGAAGCAAGTGCCAAATGTGAAGGTCAAATGGGATGCCCGTAGAGGTCCCGAGTACACGTGGGAGGTAGAGTCCACAATGAAAGAAAAGTACCCTCATTTGTTTCAGTAAATCTCGAGGTCAAGATTTCTTTTAAGGGGGTGAGGATGTAACACCTCGTAAATTCATGTCCAATAATGTATCGACACTTGTCATGAGCTTTAAACGTGTAAAAGATTACTTTAGAGGGACTAAAGTTGACAAACAAAGAAAGTATGTGAATAAATGGGTTCAAAGTGTCAACAATGGATAAATATACTTTACTGTAACCCTACACGATGTTTATACCCTTAATCGAATGAATCATGGATCATATGAAGCTAATTGTGGAAGAAAGTGAGAGATTACAAACTACAGGGGTTAAATGTGTCAACATGTTTAAAGTATACCTCTGAGTGACCTTTTAGCAAACCCGAAGCTTTGTAACGGTTAATCATGCTTACTAGAATAAGTGATAAAAATTTCACAAAGTTTCGTTATCGTATGAGAAAGTTATGACAATATTCGTATACGAGGGGTTAAAAGCGTCAACGTTGGAATTTATGACTTTTCGGGTGATCACAAAGTTAACCGAGGACTTAACGGTGTTTGGTTATGTCTTGGAGCCCTTAAAAGTCAAGTTAGAGGGCCAAAAGTGCAAGAAATAAACTCAAAACCACGTTTGGAAGGACCAGGGACCAAAAATGCAATTGCTGAAACTTGTTTAACCTGTTCTGACCTTCACACGGGGCGCGTAAGGTGTGACCAGAACCTTACGCGGGCCGCCTGGACCTCCCAGCATTAGAAAATTCGCACAGGTGTCTGTCCAGGCCTGTTAACCGACTTTGAATGCTTGTTTTGCATACCAGGGGCTGCCCCAATGGTATATCATGCATAGATGGCACTTGTCTTGATCTGGAAACATTAGTAGACTACCTTGGCATGATCCTATGTGATTTAATTTGCTATATAAGAACACACTTGGTTGCAACACTTCACACTTCAATTGCAAACTTTCACAAACTTCTTTTTGAAGCTCTCTGTCAGCAACCAAGCTTTCTTAGGCTTCCTAATCAAGCATAGGACCCTTGTAAGTGTCCTTAACCTTCCTTAATTCAGTTTAGCTTAGTTAATTAGCTTAAAGTCAAACCGTCGTAATTAGAGTTTGACTTCGTAATTAATCATAATTTGTCAAGTCAAATCTCAAATTAAAAATACATATGAGTTGGTAATTATGTGGGTAATAAACCCTTAAAAGGGTACTCTCTGATTCCCACTCTAAGTAGGTCAATTGTCGGGTCAAAGTTTATCTTAAAAAGTCAACATAAAGCTTATTTTCAAATTAATGCATAATTAGCAATGTAGAACCCATGCAACCCGTTTTATCACTAATATAACTTGGTAATTAATGTAAGAACATGTCTAAACATGTTCAACCCGACAATTTTTAGTTTAGGCTCGGTTCGGAACCGAAAGTCGCATAATTTGACTTTTGCTTTGACTTTCAGTTCTGACCCAATGTAGCATGTTTTAGAAATGCCTTAGAGCTTTATTTGGACCAGGTTACATGTTAGTATAACCCTCTGTGATTATACAACTTGGTTCATTATGTATCTGATTCATATGCATGTTTCCGTTAAATGCTTAAATGTTGACTATTATGCCCTTTTGACCTTAAAACATGATTTTTGAAAAAGTAAAAGAGTAGAAACCTTCATTACTGATTTATAGACTTGTCCCTAAAATTTGACACCAGTTTGAGGTCTAGATTAGGAGTTATACTCATTAGCGTAATTAGAAAGCTTTTTACTAAATAAAAGGCGTAATTAGCATATAGCCTATCTAAACCTGATTTTTGATACCAAAATTTTTACCCACTGATGTTATATAATATTTTGGGATTTTTGAAGATTTTTATTTATTTTTAGGCTGAGCATAACATAGAGTTCTAAGCTTGATTCGGTAATTGTCGGTTTTGCCCTTTTTGGCTATAAAATGAGTTTTACAAATCATTTTGATTCCAAACTTTTTTCTACTGATCAAATATGATAAATAAAATATTTTGAGCCTTCTGAATAATAAAAATATCAGCTTTCCTTTAAAAGCCCGGAAATAGCTCAAAATCGCCTTTTTAAGCGTTTTTAAAGCATAGTTTGTATTAAAACTATTTTAAACATATAAGGTTTGATGCCTACTGATATTTTCAGTAATTTTTTATATTTTAACAGTAAGCAAAAGTTTTAAACTCAGATTTCCAGTTTTGACCTTTTAGGCTTATGTGAAATTATCAAAATGCCCCTACGGTGCATAGTTTGATTATAAACGATAAATTTCACCTACAAGTAATACCCTACTGTTATAACTTATTAAATTAAGTATTTTTACTGATTATATCAGACCAGTAACTCAGATTATTATTTAAACTCTTTTATAACCTTTTAAATGACCAAAATGCCCCTACGGGGCGTAGTTTGAGTTTAAATCCATTTTGGGCATAATAGAAGATATCTTACTGATGTCACAACATATTTAAGGCATATTAATTTAGAAAACCTGTATATGGCTCTTATGGTTACCCGTTATGCATTTTTCGCATTCGGTTCGGTTTATGTAACTAGTTTGCATAAATTGACCGAAATGGGTCAAACCTTATCGTTTTTGTCTCAAAATCCAGAATGTTTTTAGTTTACCCATATTATACAAGTCTTCAAACTTGTCGGGTCTAAATCACATTCTATTCCGGTCTTCGCTTAATCGTGCGTTTGAACCGTATCTCCCTTTAAAACTAACCGATCTAAGTTTAGGCTTAATTAAAGACCCGTTAGGAATCTAATAGGTTATTAAAAACCTTTGTTCCAGAATAGGAGACCCGGTAAAAGCTACGTGCACTACTGTTTGTGATTAATACTTGCAAAGGTAAATACTTTTAACTTATTTTCCCTATACGGGCTTGGGGTACGGTATATAAAATACCGCTTGGTCGGGCATTAAATTTTTAATTGTATGAAGATTAATTTATTAAAATGTCCCGTTTAAATTGTTTTGTTTGCTTAAAGCCTTTGGGGGGTTAATGACCATGTCCCGGATATCCTTGGCATCATTCATGAAATGGCCACGACCTTAGCACGGGGTGTAGGCGTACACCCGCCAGTGCATATATAAATAATAAGGTATAACCGCTAGTTACGAGAATAACTCGCCGCGGGACTATACCATGTGGTGTGTCTATTAATCTTTAACCCGGTATTCAACCCGGGCTACTGAACGTATAACGAACATGTAATTCTTTTACAAGTTTATATACAAATAATTATCCCAAGTTATAAAATGTTTTGTGCCTTGTGCATTTAAATCAAATTTTCTAAACCTTTTCAAAATGAGTCAGTTAATTGTATTTACCAGTGTAAACTGAAGTATTTTCCCAAAAAGGTTAAGGGCAGGTACTAAGCATAATAGGCTGGCCTCTCCTTAGCATCATTAAGAGTCTCACAAGCTTGGATGCATTTAAGTCTGATGAACTATGTTTCCTTTTCTTTGATCCGCCTGTGGATCTGTTTCAACTATATTGTGATACTTAATATTAGAATTTTATTCGGTTGAAATAAATCTATCTTTTGCTTCCGCTGTGCATTTAAAATTGTGTTGTTTGACTATGATGATATCAACTACGTCACGATACTCCCCACCGGGCCCACCGGTAATACGTGAAAATATCGGGGTGTGACACTTACCCTCTAGTCTAAGCATACAACCATACATGATGATTGTCAGTGATAAGTCCTGTCATCTTTTAACTCCAAACTAAACATCCTCCGTAGACCAGTTAAACCAACGTTTTATACGTATCTCTTCTACGAAGAGATTTGTATTCTTCACCTCATAAATAGATGGGAGACGCACTACCGTTACACCACGTCTCTTAGGGGTCTACTTAAACCATTATGTGTCTAAAATGAATCTTAGAATTTGGTCTTTTACACAAAAATAGTTATATTGTATATGATACTAATAATGGCTTACCATTGTTATTGGATTTAACATAAGCCGGGACCACAAACAAACTCGTTGTATTATTATAATATTAAACTTAATTGTAACACCTCAAATATAACAACAAATTGGACCAGTGATCGATTTCTATGTTTCGTTGTAAACCTAATTGGTTACTTCCAATTACGTAAATCAATAGTTCAAACTCAACTGAAAGGTAGCGCATTTCCCATTTTTATAGGAACTTCTATACCAGAAACAATGGTATCTCCAATTAATAAAAATTTATATATTAATCAATTATGGTTGTAAATTTCGGGGACCTATAAAAACTCATGGTACATGGAAGGAAGATCGTAATGCCAAATCTCATTATCACTCACATTCAAACCTTAATCCCCCAAAATAATTAGGTCAAGCCTAAAGCAAGACAACAGTCTATACACCACTGATTATGATACCGGAATCTTTTGTTCATTTTAGCTCACAATATTTATACAAAAATATATGTTTTATATACGTTACACAAACGTTTACAATAAAATAACAGATGAAAAACTTAAAAGAAATTACACGTATACTTAAGGGGTGTTTGGTGTTTCGTTTTCAAAATAGATTATGCGTTTTCAAAATAGATTTTGCGTTTTCATAACTGCGTTTTGAAAAAGCATGTAGGTGCATGCTTCTCCAAAACTGCGTTTTGGAGGCAGATAATCACTTTTTCATCCAAACACTTTTTTAGATTATTTATGTTTTACAAACGCAATAATCAAATAATCACTTCAAAACGTAATCTCAAACACCCTCTTAATATGGTATGTCCACATTATGGACTTGGTCAATAGATTTAAAAAATTACACATTTGTAGCCTAGTGTTTACTCAAACATAACACATGTGATTCTTATCACTAAGTTGCGTAGATTGCAAGTCACCTACCCCACGTTTCTTCTTATTCTTTTTCGTCCTTTGCTCGCTTTCCATAATCCCAAATGATCCTACTTTGAACAACTCTGACAAGATCCATTAAATTTTGATGAGCAAGAACAAACAAAAAAACGGGATAAAAGCCCTTGTAACTATTTACACTTGCCTTTCCACACCTTTGACCAACAAACCAGGAGCGTCGAGAAACCTTAACTTCATCACCTGTCTTTTTGAAAACCATATATGTTTTCTGTTCAACGTTATTATGTGACCAATGTAACAAAACCTTAATCTTCGATCGACTAAAATGCCACAGTCCTCGAAAGTAAGGACTATGCCTACATCCAACCTAAATATTATTCATCTATGATATATTGAATCGTTATGATTAGTTCATCATTGATTTTGTTCCCATTTTATTTTGTTTCTTATCTTTTTTGTTCATTTTGATTCTTGAGTTTCACATTTTGTGTTTCTTGATATGAGCATAAATTATTTATGCAAAGGTTTTTCGACAAGGAACGTACACGAAAGTTATACAGTTTGCCAAGAGGAAGTGTTGCATATGAGAACAATGGTGTTTTTAATTTTGAATTTACTAAAATGACTAGAACACCGCAAAAGGGCATCGAGATAATTAAACCGGGAATCAAGGTCTTATTCATGTTCTGAAGAACATGAATTCTATTGTTCCGATCTCTCCAGATACTCCACCAGGTGGTAAAATAGGGTTATTGGATTTTATCACTCTCAATGATTGGGTATTGGCCGTTTCCACTCCTAACTATCACTTCAACTCCTATCACTTCTAACTTAACACTTTGTGTGTAGTGTCACTTTAGAGTTAACCATTCTACAAGAGTTTCTGCAAATCAGGTGGAGCAGCATCCACATCAGAACACTAAAGTTGTCATAATAAAGGGATTTCCAACAAAAACAAAGCAAAATATGTTATCAAATATACCTCCGGAGTGACACAACACACAAAATGATAAGCTGGGAGTGGTGGGAGTCAAAGTGATAGTTAGGAGTGGCAGGGACCAATACTCAATAGTTAGGATTGATAGAATCCAATAACCCGTAAAAATAATAGCTTTAATCATGATCTTCTTAACTTTAGGCACTGAGGTCAAGTCCAATCGGGAACATATGAAATGAGGATCTGTATAAACCGGAGAAGAAATATCAAGCCATCTCCTAATGCCACTTCAAACACGCGCTCCACAACCACAACCGACAAAGAACATAGAAGACACATAATAGATGAAATAGATGCCTTTCTTGCTCAGCTTGAATCTAATCGGGATACGATCTAACAACATACACCACACAAATATATTCACTTTCCTAGGCACCAACATGTTCCACCTCGTAACATGAATACCTTACGGAAGAGTTAGACATTCAATACATTTTCAAATCCCTTCAACCAAAAAAAATCCTCTTTGCAATCTAAAATCCACACCCATTTATCTTCAGAATTGGAAAATTGAATATCATCTAAGACCTTTGTTAACCCCACCGATGACTGTCGTGAGTGTCATGCAAAAACCTAAATAACCTAGGTAGCTAGGATAAGCAGGGTATAGAATCCAGAGGACTACGGTGGAAAGTGTCTGTTGATTAAGTATTAAAGATCTACATGCAAAAATGTAAAATCAGTTGTTTGAGTGTTGTGAACTAAACTAAAATCAACTAAAACGAGTTTGTAACAATAAGAGAAAACAATGGTTCCTCCAGATTTTAGGTTCAAAATGATTTGCAACAATCACATAGACATGATTGTGTAACTCGATTAATAGGTTGTGATTATTCAAAGACTACTTACTTTCATTGCAAAACAATGGAAGGTTATCACATGAACATCAATTGAAAATACCAACCCCAATACCTATCAAATATATCCTAATTGCTAGAATTCTCGGGAACTGAATGAATTAGAACTAAGGTTTAAAGCAAAATCAATCGTTTACAATCCAATCAATTGAATCAAATGGTAAAAAGCATCGAGTGCTTAGATTACCAAGTTCATGTACAATAAAAACACATAAAATCGGTCCACTTACAAGAATCCTCCACCAGAAGGAAATCACAAAGGAATTAGCCGCTCATGTTGGTGAATCGACCTTCAGAAGCTTGAATTATAGCTGAAATCATCTTCCGGATCTTCGTTTCGGTGAAAATTATGATGAAAGGGAGGTAAAAATCGTCCAAAAGTGCTCCTATGATTCTTCAAATTCGTCCTAAGGTTTTATGAATTATTAGGGTTTTTAAAAACCTTTTTATACCTCTTAAAAAGTCAAACACGGAATATCCAGCTGCTCCCCGCCATAGCTTACGGTTCCCAGCCGTAAGCTACGGCTTAAACCTGCTGTTTCATTTGTTTTGTCTTGGCCGTAAGCTACGGCTGATCTGCCTTAGCTTATGGTGGGTTTTGCACATCTCCTTTTCTTCACAATTCCATTTTCACAAAATGACAATTCAGCCCCCGAACTTCGTTCTTCCACATTGTTCATGCTTTTAAGATATCTTCTAAGCTGAAACAAGATCGAACAATGTCGTTTGCCTTACTTGTCATCTTCAGGTGTTCCACTTCATCTCCGAGCACTTTAATTCCATCGATTTAAGCGATTAACCTGCAAAACCATAATTTCTCGTAGTTATCACATTCAAACAATATAATCACTTAAGACACAATAAAAACCCATAGGATAAACACATTAATGCTCGAGTTTTACCCACTCCATCACCCACCAATTGCTTGATGAGCCTATACCCCACTCCATGGCGCATGCCTTAAATTCCATAAAAAGCCCATAACACTTCATCATGAACAGGACCTCCACATCTATATGAACTTCCAAATTGAAAAGACTCCTAAACTAAATACATAAAGGAGTATCACCTAGCCACACATCCTTCCAAAAAGGAGTGTTATTTCCATTTCCCTCTATGTTATGCAAGTCTGACACAACTATGTTAATATTAGCTCAAATCCCTTTCCCTTTGTGCCTACTAGACATTCTTAAACTATTTATTTTATCTCTATAAATGTTTTTCTAACACACTAACCCATAACGAATAAGGGTTGTTTACATATCTCTACTGCAATTTATAAAGAAGAGTTTGATTAAAACTTGATAAACTTCCAATACCCAAACCACCTTTAGATTTTTTAGTTAAGACCAAATCCCATGTGACCTATGGAATTTTGTGAACGTCTTCGTCTCCTCCCCTAAAATCTTGCCCGAAGAGACTCCTACTTCCTTTTAACCATTATCAGGAGACAAAACCAATACATATAATAAATACTAATGGAACCCAAATTCAGAGACAACGAAATCGATTTACCTTAAAGAGACAACACTTTAGCATTCCATTAGGTTAGGCGTTTCTTAATTTATCCACAATCAGACCCTTGCACACTATTCATCTTAGCTCCAAATGGGATGCCTACGTAAATAAACAAAAAATTCTCTACTTTAAATCCCACAATCTTAGCATATAACTGAATCTACGACCCCAACTTCAAATAAGCTAGACTCGTGAAAATTAAGTTTTAACCCAAATCCTATACCAAAACAATTGAGAACCATAATAATATTTTGCAAATTGCTGAAAGACCATTGTTCCAAAAGAATAACATCGGCAACATAAAAAAATGGGAAATAGATAAATCACCATTACCAACTCTGACTCCTGTATACAACCCCGCATGGATGATATCTTCCATGACCACATGTAACCTTTCCATGACAATAATATAAAAGAAAATGAGATAAAAGATCTTCTTGATGAAGTCCTTCCTCGAGTTGAAATTCAAGAGTAGGACTTTCATTTATCAGCACAGAGGCCCTAAAAACAAGTAATCCTAAAAAAAAAACATGATAGAAAACAAGTAATCCCAATTCAGAGAATCATTCGCCTTCTCGAAATCGAGTAAATGTCATTAATTTTTTTTTCTTTTCAAATATCTTTCTTACCATATTAGACCCTTTCATATAATCATCTCATGTTAATAAAGGTGAAGCCGTTGGAAAAAAAAGGACAGAAAATAAAATCCCAGTACTAATTAAATACAAACAAAATACAAAGAGCACACAAAATTATTTAGTTTTTCCCATGGCCCATGAAACAACCTTAACTTTTTTCAAAAACCAAAAAACAAAAAACACTCTCAATTTAAACATTAATTTTTTTTTTGAACGTTAATTAAATACAAAATTTTATGCTTTTTCAGACTTCAGTGACTTTTGTCAGTTGTAAGATTCCAAGCCGAATACACAACAAAACAAAGTGAGCCGGCTCAATGGGACCCACATATTCCCACCTATCTCAAAAGGGCCTAACTTATCAATAGTTTGATAAGCACACATACTTATCAGTTATCAACCCACTCAATTTTCTCATCTATATGATTCGCTATTCCTTCAATAATAATTTCTTAATTTTTAATACTTTTTTGCACGATAAGATTGAGAAATAGAGATAGAGACCGAGTGGGAGAGAGAAACACACATCTACACACATAATATATACATGTGTGTATATATATAGAGAGAGAGTGGGGGTAGAGAGAGAAAGCATGTCTATAATCTTCTACATCAACCATCTTGTTTCTTCATCTCTGGTCTACCATTCATATTGCTAAGGTAAATCTTAAAAACTCAGTTTGTGTTTTTCCTAAAATATTTATTAAATGTGTGAAAAAATAGATTTATAACTTTTTTCACACCTTACAAGATCAAAAAATCTTCAAGATTTACAAATGGGTTTTATAAAAATACCAAATTTCATCAAAAAAGTTGTGACTAATTCTTCTGTTTATTCTTATTTAATATATATATATATATATATATATATATATATATATATATATATATATTAATATATTTAAGATCAAATAGAGGAATTATTTACAACTTTTGTAATAAAATTTGTTATTTTTACAAAACCCATTTGTAAATCTTGAAGATTTTTCAATCTTGTAAAGTGTGAAAAAAGTTATAAATCTCTCTATATATATATATTAATATATTTAAGATCAAACAGAGGAATTATTTACAACTTTTGTAATAAAATTTGTTATTTTTACAAAACCTATTTGTAAATCTTGAAGATTTTTCAATCTTGTAAAGTGTGAAAAAGTTATAAATCTATTTTTATAAAAAAAACCATTTATAATAAAAAAAATCTTTGAATGTATTAATATTCTTTCTGACTACTTGCTTTGGTTCTCAAATGGAAACCCTTTTCTTTTCTTTGAATCTTGGGTTCCCACTATTTAAAGTTGCTTTCTTTTCACTGATCTGTTAAAAAGATGCAAAATTTCCTGAATAATTTATACAATTTTATAGAATTTACATCGGTTTTGCAGCTGGGTTAGATTGAAGTTCAAGTTGGGTGAAACTTTAAAGATCTGATTTTTAATTAATGGTTTTTTATTAAAATTTTGCTGCTTTTTTACTTTTGAATTTATTCTTAAATAAATCTTGAAGTTTGTGTCAAGTAATAAATGTTTTCCTTTTTTGAACATAAATAAATAATTGAGTAACTTGTTTGAGTAAATCTTTTTGAACCCACCCTGTATTTATTTATTTACAGATCTGACTGAACCCTAGTTTTCAATCTCCGATTTGGGGCGGTGCACGGCGGAGCACGGCGGAGCTGCAATGTCTTCTTTAAGTAGAGAGCTTGTGTTCTTGATCTTGCAGTTTCTTGATGAAGAAAAATTCAAAGAAACTGTTCATAAGTAAGTGTTTGATTTTGCTTTTTTTTTGTATGTGAATTGGGTTTTTTATATTTTTATAAAAAGTTTTGTTCTTTAGCAGTTTGGTGTAAAGATATTGGGTGTTTGGATGCAGGGTTTGAAAGTGATAATTTGATATTTGAATGTGTGAATTTTTTACTATTTTAGGAAATATTAAGAAAATTAAGGGTTATTTGACTTAAACAAGTTGCCCCAAAACCATACAAATTAAGTTGCAATACTTAAATAATTTATTTAAAATTGTATGTTGAAATTAAGTTTGAAACACTTGTTTTATTGAATATGATTTTTATATGTTTTCCCCAATTTTTTTTTTTTTTTTTTTGGATTTTAATTTTAGGTTGGAACAAGAATCAGGGTTTTTCTTTAACATGAAGTATTTTGAGGATGAGGTGCAAAATGGAAACTGGGATGATGTTGAGAAATATCTTTCTGGTTTTACAAAAGTCGACGATAATCGGTATTCCATGAAGATATTTTTCGAAATCAGGAAGCAGAAGTATCTTGAAGCATTGGATAAGTAAGTCTTTTATTGTCATTTAATTTGAATTATATTTGGTTTTATAATTAGGGATATTTAAAATCAAATGTGTATCGATTTTCTATGTTAGGCATGATCGATCAAAGGGCGTGGAAATTCTCGTAAAAGATCTTAAAGTTTTCGCTTCATTTAACGAAGAATTGTTCAAGGAGATTACTCAATTACTGACATTGGAGAATTTTAGGTACTTTAAATTCAAAATTTTCCAACTATAAGTATAAATGGAAATTTAGAGTTTATTTTTAATATTTGTTTCTTTTACGTTGAAGGGAAAACGAACAATTATCGAAATACGGAGATACAAAATCTGCTAGAGCTATAATGTTGGTTGAGCTCAAGAAGCTTATTGAAGCAAATCCTCTGTTTCGCGACAAACTACAGTTTCCTAACCTTAAAAATTCAAGGTTACGAACTCTAATTAATCAAAGGTATACAACATCAATAGTATTTATTTGGCATAATTACAAAATATGTATTATATACTGATATTATTTATTTTCTGTGCAAGTTTAAATTGGCAGCATCAACTTTGTAAGAGCCCAAGACCTAATCCCGACATCAAAACGTTATTTGTTGACCACTCGTGTGGTCAACCGAACGGTGCACGGGCTCCATCACCTGCAAATAATAATCCTTTGCTCGGGCCATTACCTAAAGCTGGAGGCTTTCCTCCTTTGGGTGCACACGGGGTTTGTATTTTTTTATTTTGACTTTTACGGCACATTGACTGAGTTTTGAAAGTTTTGACCTAATTTCGGTGTAAATTTGCAGCCATTTCAACCTACACCGGGTCCTGTTCCAGCCCCGCTTGCGGGTTGGATGTCTAATCCTCCACAAGTAGCTCACCCAAGTGTATCCGGTAGTGCGATCGGTCTTGGTGGGCCATCTATTGCAGGTCATTTTGCTATATCTTGTAATTATATATGTTGTAAAGATAGTGTTTGGATGGTGTTCGAGTGTTTAACTGTTAAAACAAAATGGATTATTTGCATAAAATACCATCATACTTTCACCTTTGTCCCGTTTTGAGTCATCAAAAGATGTTTTTTTTTGTCTCCTTTGGGTCATTTTAGGGTATTTTAAAGATGACCCAAATGGGAAAAGAAGTTTGCATAATAATCGAAATGAAGAAAAACAGTTTTTTAGTGACCCAAAGGCCAAAACAGACAATAACTAAAATGGGACAATGAAAGTATGATTTTATTTATGCAATTCAAATCCAAAAAATATTAGTAAAGTAAAAGATAAGTACCATTAGTCCATAGTTGATAATAGCGCTCATAGCAGGCGCTATAGCGAATAGCTTAGCGAAGCACTCATTCATCGCTATCTGATTTTGGGGCCTTCATAGCAAGTAAATAGCGGGATTCAGAGTTTTTTTTTTGTTTTAATATGAATAGTGATAAAATATACTTATACAATAGCTGGATTTTAGGTTCTTTTGTTAAATATACGTATAGAAACACTGTATTTGTATATAATACACATATAAAATATTTCTAAAATTTTCTTCTAGTGTATCGCTAAACATGAAATGACGCCTACTATTTCATCGCTATCGCTACGTAGCGTATAGGTTGCTTGTCGCTATCGTCCGCTATTCGCTATTAACAAGTATGCATTAGTCTACTCTTTGATAATCAATTTGTTGCAACTAGTATCCCTCGTAACCATTTTAACTAATTTACTGTGATAAAAGGGTATTGCTATTTTAGGTACTTTAATTTGCACTATATATAGACATACATACATTTATTGATATAGTGATACACACTACCCGTACACACGAAGTAAAATTATCACACCAATTACTCAACTGATTTTTTAATCCCTACATGATCACATAAACATAGTTAAAAGTACATTACCGAATCACTAAAAACCGACTATCATAACTTGAAACTTACAGCTGCGTTGAAGCATCCGAGGACTCCGCCAATGAATCCTACTTTAGATTTCCCAACCGGAGATTCGGATCATATGGGCAAAAGAGCAAGGCCCATGGGCATTAACGAGGAGGTAATTTGAATAGTTTTTTAAAAAAAATAATATTTCTATAATTAGCTTAAAATCATTACATTATGGTTTTTATTTGGTTTCTTGTCATGTTATTCAGGTAAGTTTACCGATTAACGTCTTGCCAGCACCGTTCCCGGGGCATGGTAGTCATACACAGGCGTTTAGTGTGCCCGATGATTTGCCCAAAACCGTTGCACGGACTCTAAACCAGGGTTCGTCTCCTATGAGCATGGATTTTCATCCGATTCAGCAAACGTTACTCTTAGGTAAGTTGACTAGTCATGTGTTGACTGATTGACCTTTTCTAAATGGTCAAATTTTTTTTGTGATATTGCAACTTGCTTTCACTTCATTTTTAATTTGGTCATTGGAGTTTAAAAAGTGTTAATAAACCACTAAATTTTTTAACTTTGATTATATTGGATGCTTTGAAATATTGAAGTACCGATGATTGCGGAAACTCTTTATAAGATTGTAAACTTAACACAACTTTTTTTATTTAATCATTATAATCTTTCATAATATAATGAGTTTATCTTTGTACATGGTGACATTGATTCAACTCTATTTGATTATTCGACTTTAAAAATCGTTATTAAAACTACTATACTTTTCAATGCTGATAATTTATGGTTAGTTATCATTACTAAAGTCAAATGACCAAAGTCAACTTTTGGACTTTGACTTTCACTGTCTTTGAGTTGGATATTGACTTTGTGGTTACATGAATATGATGCAACAGTTGGAACAAATGTGGGCGATATAGGATTGTGGGAAGTTGGTTCTCGGGACAAATTGGTTCTTAGAAATTTCAAAGTTTGGGATCTCAGTGCATGTTCAATGCCTATGCAGGTTTTCTTAAGCGTTTAATTATGCTTTTTTCATATGTGTTTTGATACCTTTCGATAATTATCAATGATCTTACAATTTTACTGATTTTAGGCTGCTCTTGTTAAAGACCCTTGTGTCTCGGTGAACCGTGTAATTTGGAGTCCAGATGGTTCATTATTCGGTATGTCCTACTAAAATTAGCTTGTTTGTTAGGTGAAATGGGTCGATTTGGGCTATATTTTAATGGTCCAACAAGTAATATAAAAAATTGAGTAAAATGCGATTTTCGTCCTTGAGGTCTGGTGAGTTTTGCGACTTTCGTCCAAAGGTTTGTTTTTCCGCATCTGGATCCAAAAGGTTTGGAATCTTTGCCCTTTTCATCTGGCTCGTTAACTCCATCCATTTTTCTCCGTTAAGTTAGGGGTATTTTCATCTTTTTTATTTAGTAAGGGTATTTTGAATACTTGTACATTATGCAAAAGGCTTTGTACATAAAGTGAAAAAGACGGAATTACCCTTTAAGTTAACAAAAAAGATGAAAATAACCCTGACGTAACGGAGAAAAATGGATGGAGTTAACGAGCTGGATGAAAATGGCAAGACTTCAAACCTTTTGGATCCAGATGCGGAAAAACAAACCTTTGGACGAAAGTCACAAAACTCACCAAACCTCAGGGACGAAAATGGCACTTTAATCAAAAAAAATATTAGCTTAAAAGGAAACGGGTTAAACAGCATATATTATTTTCTTATTTCTTTTTTTTCCGTATGAATAGGAGTTGCATATTCAAGACACATTGTACAAATATATTCATATCATGGCGGTGATGATGTTAGACAACATCTAGAGGTTTGTTTATTTCCCTTCACACATACATATATATTCATATCATATTATTTTATTATCTGAACGTAACCGATTTATTGTTTTTGTTACAAGATTGATGCACATGTTGGTGGAGTAAACGATATTGCGTTCTCTCATCCTAATAAGCAACTTTGTGTGATAACATGTGGGGATGATAAAACCATCAAGGTTTGTTTGGCATATGAACATGTTTTCAATCAATTTAATATAAACAACAATCACTAATTATGTTAATAATCAAGATTATGCTATTTCATAGGTATGGGATGCTGCAACGGGTGCAAGGCAACACACTTTCGAAGGTCATGATGCTCCTGTTTATTCTGTATGCCCGCACTATAAAGAAAATATTCAGGTAAGTTGTTATATTTTCCAACTGGTGCATGTTTTGAAAAACGGGCTAGTCATGATCCATTCATAAGCTATGCAGTTAATGAGGTAAAATACCGGATATCGGTCAAGGACCTATATTTGAGATATCGGTTATCGCAGTGGGATATCGGTAATTTTAATATCATGCAGAATTTTTATATATATAGCAATTTAACACTAACAGTTCAGTATACTCTCCTAGCATTAACAAATTAACCTTTTGCAACTGGCAAAACACTAACAATCAGCAATAAAGAAAAAAGACGAATGGTAGAACTAAGAAGAAAGGTATTGATATCTGGAGAATCGGTGATATATCGGTTAATATCGCCAATAATATCGGTGCCGATACTCTGACCGATATTTGACACCGATATTTTATATGGGGACCGATAACCGATATATCGGTGATACTATTACCGATATTAACTGCATAGTTCATAAGCAAATACATTGAAATTGGCACTTATAATTAAATGTTTTCTCTCATTTATATGTTTTTAGTTAAATTTTTAAAATTTTAGTAGTAATGTAGTTTGTTTGAAATAACATGATTTTTGAGGTTTTATACTTTAAAAAATAAACCTTGGGCGACTTTTGACCCGTTTAACCACTTATTTTTAGCTACTTTGTGGTTTTACTCGTTTGACCCGTTAACGAATAAACACAATCGATCCATTTATATGTAAATGCTCGAAATTCCCACCTCTAAATTGTATGGTTGATTTTTGCAGTTTATATTTTCAACAGCTCTAGATGGGAAGATAAAAGCCTGGTTATACGATAACATGGGATCCCGAGTTGATTATGAAGCTCCTGGTCGGTGGTGCACCACAATGGCGTATAGTGCTGATGGAACAAGGTTTGTTACATATCAACTAGAGGTGGAAAAACGGGCGGGTCGGGTAACGGGTCATATTGGGTTCCGACTAAAATGGGCTAAGGTTTTCTTAACCAGAACATTTGACCCGTTTCAACGTTATTACTTATTAGGTGAAAGTGTAAAATACAATATTGCTTAACGTACGAGCGTACACTGTGGAAATTACGCATGTTGAAACATAATTACGCATGTTGAAAGGATGAAGATTCTGTGTTTGTGAATGAATGAAGGTTCCGAGTTTGTGAAGTAGATTCCGAGTTTATGATCTTTTACGCATGTTGAAAGATAATTACGCATGTTGAATGAAGGTTCCGAGTTTGCCAAAGAGATTCCGAGTTTATGAAGTAGGTTCCGAGTTTGCGAAGTAGTGTTCCGAGTTTATGTCAACATGCGTGAATATGTTTTTCACATGCGTGATTAGGGTTTTGAGTTTCACAACGTGCGTAATTTCACAACGCACGCTCGTACGTTAAGGAATATTTACGTTAACTGGCCTCTACTTATTAGTGTGTCAAATTAATTTTCAGAATACTATTCAATAATAAGCTAATCATTTGACCCGTGTATAAGTAAATGGATCGAAATTACCCCATCAATACTGGACTGACAACGTTGAGTTTTTCTTTCTATTACACGTTGGGTTGTAACGTCTGTTTTTTTAGACTATTTTCATGTGGGACAAGCAAAGATGGGGAATCACATATAGTGGAGTGGAATGAAAGTGAAGGAGCAGTGAAAAGGACGTATCTTGGATTCCGTAAACGAGCTTTAGGTGTCGTTCAATTCGATACAACAAAAAACCGATTTTTGGCAGCTGGTGATGATTTTGCTATTAAATACTGGGATATGGATAATACTCAACTTTTGATGAGTGTTGACGCTGACGGAGGACTTCCGGTAATATTATTATAGTCTCATAATATTTATTTGGATTTACAATACCACAATAATCAGTTTTTATTGTTTGGATAAATGGATAGTGCATCTGAATATCTATTATTCAGGGGTTAAAAGTTTTGAGAAAACTGTTCGGTTATTCATTGGTTTAAAAAAACTAATATGTTGATTATATAATGAAGGCAAGCCCGCGTATCCGATTTAACAAAGACGGTGCTCTGTTGGCTGTTTCTTCAAACGAAAACGGAATAAAAATATTGGCAAATTCTGATGGCCTTCGATTGCTTAGAACTTTTGAGAATCTTTCGTATGATGCTGCTTCAAGAACGCCCGAAGCTCCAAAGGTAAGACGGGGTGTTAGGTAACACGTCATTTTTAGTACGGGACGATACGGTCTGGACTGGGGGCCCGAGCTTGAGCTCGATTAACCTATGAGAGCTTGAGCTCGGCTCGAGCTTTGTTTTCAAAGCTCGAGTCGGCTCGTTGGTAGTTTCTCAAGCTTGAGCTCGGCTCGTTTATTATCCATTAATTAAATCTATTAAATAAAAATAATATAAATAATAGACTCGTTTAGGCTCACGAGCGCGATAAGTGAAGCTCGGGCCCTGGCTCGTTTACCAAACAAGCTTATTTTTAGGTTGGGGCTTGGCTCGTAAACAAGGTTAAATAAGCTTGGCTCGACTTGTTTACTAGACAACTTTAAATAAGGGGTAAATGTTATTAAATATTAATAAAAACAAATATTACACTACAGCTTGAAAAGGCTCGACGAGCCTGACGAGTTTCTCATGCCAGGCTTGAGCCCAGGCTCGATAAATAAACGAGCTTTATTTTAGGCTCAAGCTCGGCTCGTGCTTGATAAGGCTTGGCTCGTTTCGAGTTTTTTCTGGAGCCGATCTCGAGCAGCTCGCGAGCCGCTTGGCTCCTTTGCACCCCTAGTCAGGCTGACCTACTCACTTTTTTGTCCATTTTTTTGAGAGTTTTTCTTCATATAACTAACATGTGTTTGTATAATTAATGTGAAATGCAGCCTGCTATTAATAATGCAATACCCGTCACCGCACCTACTAGTGCCGGATTAATCGAAAGGGTTGCCTCAGTTGGCTCTGTTTCTGGAGCGGTAAATGTTCGTGCATGACTTAAAAAATAACACAGTTTTTTTTAATATCATAAACTTGAAGTTTTTTTATTTAATTATTATAATTACTATTTTTGCTAGAATGGAGATACCAGAAATATGACGGATGTGAAACCGAGAATCACAGAAGAATCAAATGACAAATCTAAGATTTGGAAGCTCACGGAACTAAGTGAATCTTCTCAGTGTCGGTCACTAAAGCTTCCGGAAAACATGAGAGTAACAAAGGTGCGGTTTTGGGTCGGGAATTTTTTTAGTTTATTACCAATGTTGGGCACATGTTATTTATTTTAAAATGATTGTTTATCTCTTTATTGTTTTAGATATCAAGATTGATATATACGAATTCCGGAAACGCTCTTTTGGCGTTGGCATCAAATGCTATTCATTTGTTATGGAAATGGCAACGTAATGAGCATAACTCAAGTGGCAAGGTAAGATTGATGCTTATCAAAGGGGGTGTTTCAAGGGCTGCTAACGAACCGAACGAACACGAACAAGAACAAACTCTTATTCATGTTCGTTTGTTAAGAAATATATGTGTTCACGAACTGTTAATGAACACTTACCGAACGTGTTCACAAACTAATGTTCATGAACACAAATGGAAACAAACGCAAACAAGCGTTCATGAACAGAATATATAATACACAACACTTATTAAATATTTTATTTGTCGGAGTTTTGAAGTATTTAAATAAAATATCAAAGATAAAAACACTAATGAACTATCAAACATAAACGAACACGTTACTGAATGTTCACGAACATAAATGAATGAACGCGACCTCTGTTCATGTTCGTTTATTTAACTAAACGAATGAAATTTCTTGTTCGTGTTCGTTTGTTTAATAAACGAACGAACACAAATGAATATCCCGCTGAACGTTTGGTTCATTTGCAGCCGTGTTTGAGTTTTGCATGATTATTAGTTTTTAGATTTAGGATAGATAGACTTCTGATTAGTACTCTCAAAACACATTAAAAATTACTAGTTTACCCCTAATACGCAGGCAACAGCTGCCGTTTCACCTCAATTGTGGCAACCTTCAAGCGGGATTTTGATGACCAATGACGTGGCAGACATGAACCCTGAAGAATCAGTCTCTTGTTTTGCTTTATCGAAAAACGATTCTTATGTTATGTCAGCATCAGGAGGAAAGATTTCTTTATTTAACATGATGACATTCAAGGTAATGTTGTTTTTTCCCCTTTTACCCTCTAGTTTTGCAAAAGTTTGACTTTTGAGATCAACGCGGCTGACTTCTTGAATTGGTAAAACGCAGACAATGACAACGTTTATGGCCCCACCGCCAGCAGCAACGTTTCTTGCTTTCCATCCACAAGATAATAATATTATTGCTATTGGAATGGATGACTCCACAATACAAATATATAATGTTCGTGTAGATGAGGTATATATGCACTCACAATTTTGCTAACTCTCAAGGGGTGCAAATGAGCCGAGCCGAGCCGAGCTAGAGCCCAATCAAGCTCGAGCTCGTTCAACTTATGAGAGCTCAAGCTCAGTTAACTTATGAGTGTTCGGCTTGTTGGTGGTTTCTCAAGCTCGAGCTAGACTTGGCTCGGCTCCTTTATTATCTATTAATTAATGTATGAAGTAAAGATGATAGAAATAATAGACTCCTTTAGGCTCGCGAGCTCGATAAGTGAAGCTCGGGCTCTTTATTTAAAGAAGCTTTTATTTTTAGGTTCAGGCTCGGCTCGTAAACAAGTTTAAATAAGCTCGGCTCGGCTTGTTTACTAGACAACTTCAAATTAGAAGTAAATGTTATTAAATATTAATAAAAACTAATATTACACTAAGGCTTGATGAGGCTCGGCGAGCCTACCGAGAGCCAGGCTTGAGCTCGGGCTGGATAAATAAACGAGCTTTTTTTTAGGCTCAAGCTCGGCTCGGCTCGTTTCGAGCTTTCTCTCGAGTCGATCTTGAGCAACTCGGCTCGTTTGCACCCCTACTCTAAATTATATGGATTTAATGTTTTCTTTTTCTTAACGTCACTTATTATTTTTATCATGAAGGTGAAAAGCAAACTTAAAGGCCACTCGAAAAGAATCACGGGTCTTGCTTTCTCTCACGCGCTCAATGTTCTTGTCTCATCTGGTGCAGATTCTCAGGTTAGTAACATTTTCTTGAAATATTAGCTGAATCTTTATGAGAAAATTTATTAACTTGTTTACGTTTTTGTTAAATATTCTTGTTTTAGATTTGTGTATGGAGCTCTGATGGATGGGAAAAGCAAAAAGCAAAATACTTGCTACTACAACCAGGTAGGACAACGGCCGCACAGTCAGACACGCGGGTTCAATTCCATCATGATCAGATCCATTTTCTTGTTGTTCATGAGACTCAACTGGCTATATATGAAGCATCAAAACTAGAATGTGTAAAACAGGTGAGAATTGGATGTTGTCGTATTTTACTACAGGTGGCTAAAAGGGTGGGTTAGACGGGTTCGGTAGATGCAAAAAAAAAAAAAAAAAAAAAAACAGTTGGTCATGGGTCAAAACGGGTAGATTTTGTTATGCTTCAGGTTGGTCTAGGTTGACCTGAAATACCTGCCAGCAGTGCCTGTGGTTTACCAAAATTTATTTTTGAGTAAAGTACATGAATGGTCCCTGTTATTTCACTATTTTATTACAATATTTTTTTTGTTGACATAATATTTTCTGTTCAAATTGTTTTTTTCAGTGGCTCCCAAGTGAATCTTCTGCACCCATATCACACGCAGCCTTCTCATGCGACAGTCAACTCATATACGCGTGTTTCCTGGACGCAACCGTGTGCGTTTTCACCGCCTCACACCTTCGCTTACGGTGTCGAATCAATCCATCCGTTTATCTTTCGCCTTCCGTCCTGAGGTAAAATGCTTTCCAAAGAAAGTTTACTACTTTGACCAGATTGACCAACTTTCTAAAACCGTTTCCAAATCTTTTATCTATCTTGCAGCAATCTGAACGTGCACCCGATGGTGATTGCGGCACACCCACAAGAACCGAACCAGTTTGCGTTAGGGCTATCAGATGGCGTGGTTCATGTGTTTGAGCCGCTTGAATCCGAAGGCAAATGGGGGGTCCCACCACCGGCTGAAAACGGGTCAACGAGCAATGTAGCTGCCACGTCACCTGCCCGAGGTTCAGGGTCGGAACAAGGGCAGAGATGACCGAGATGGGTCGGGCAACACAAGTTTTTTTAAACACTTGTGTTGCTTGAGAGGGAAGGTTTAAAAGATTTAGGTTATGTACTTGTGTTGGTGTTGGTGTTTAACTTGGGGGACATGTAGATCTAACTTTGTGTGTGTTATGGTAAATGGTGAAATGGTTCTAGGGTTTCGAGTCCTAAGGGCGAAATGTTGTTTGTTCGTTTTTTCATGATAATGAATCCATAATGTGTGCTTTCTTATTGATCGTATTCGTAAAAATCAGAATCAGATAAGCACTTTGAACAAGCAACTCCGAATCGCTTATTTAAGACTGTCTTTTCGGTTAATCTTTAATTAACAAAATAAGCATACATTCATAAGCAGTCTCATTAAAAACAGATAAAGTGGTGTTTCATGTCAACAAAAGAGTTCGCTTGGCATTAAGTCGTTTATATCGATACAAAAGTTGTTCTAACAAGCTCTTAAAAACTTAAGCATTATTAAGATATTTCGATAATAAACATACTTTGGGCGCTAAGTTATCGACCAAAATTATCATTCATCATCTCCTGACTTTGATAAGGTGGTGGTCCTTGGCTTTGGGCTCGGTTGTGTTTGTCGAGGAAGAGGATTGGATTCGGATGGAGTGTAAAAAGGGTTTGTCGGAGATAGAAGCCCACAAAGCTAAGGATTTGAGACAAAGGTCTAGAGTTAAATGGGCTATGGATGGGGATGACAATACGACCTTTTTCCACGGTATGGTTAATAAAAGAAAGATGTGCAACGCTATCCCGGGGCTTATGGTGGAAGATAGATGTGTCTTAAAACCGAAGAAAGTTAAAAAGGAGGTGTTTGATTATTTTAGGAAGAGGTTTTTCGGAGGACTTACAGGAGGAGCCGGAGTTGGAGTGTTTCTTCGAAAACCGGTTGTCGACTAAGGATGTCGAATCCCTTGTGGTGGCCTTCACGGTGGAGGAAATAAAATCAGAGGTTCTTTAAGATTGACTTTGAAAAGCAATGCTAATTGGAATTTTGTCTTGTTGATTCCAGGATCCGGCGAGTCTGACGGAGCTTCGGTCCTGAAACGACATGTTCGGTGCGATTATTACGACTAAGAAAGGAGTAAAAGAATGATAGAACACCGAGCAGTCAATTTCAATCTGGTCTCTATTGATTATTCACCTTTTACAGCACCGCGAGACCAGTTGGACAGCATGTCCCCTCTGGGAACCAAAAGCTTGTCCAAATGGAACCCCAAGGTCCCTATTTATAGACATTTCCTACCATGTGTCCATCCGTTTGGATTGCCATCCGACCGGATGGTCATCCGGCCGGATGGACCTTTACAATAACAAACCGTGTCCAACTTTCTCGTATTCTATACAATATTCAACAATCTAACTATTCGCACAGTGACAAACGTACGAAATATGCACTAACATGTCTCCTTGGTGTCTTTGGATTCACGATATTCTTTCTATGGCTAGATCCTCGGTTATTGTTAATGGCTCGCCGACCTTTGAATTCCAAGGTTTTAAAGGGATGCTACGAGGTGATCCGATTTATTCGTTCCCTTTTATTGTGGTGATGGAGGCTTTCTCTGGTATGATTAAAAGGGTGGGTAGGGTGAGTGCGTTTAGAGGCATTGTTCTCCCGAACGATGGGCCAATCTTAACTCATTTTCTTTATGTGGATGATTGTGTGTTGATGGGTGAGTGCTCGAACTCGAACATTAAAAAAGTGGCAAACTATTAAGATGCTTTTATCTTTGTTCGGGTTTGAAGATAAATATGAGGAAGTCTATTATTTTTTGGGATTGGTGCGGACTCGTTTGAGGTTGAAGAGATGGCTACTGGGGGTGCCCTGACACCCACCGATTTTTTGCTCATAGTGTTAATTTTTCCCAAAATTTTCTGAAAAAAAACTATAGTGTAAAATATTGGATTTTTAAGAGTCCGGCCCCCAGCGATTTGGATTTTGAGAGTCCAGCCCCTACCGAATTTTCATTTAAGCTCCGACAGTGACATTGGGTGCTTGGTTTTTTATGGTATAGTAACAGGTCTAAGAATAGATCGATAACTTGGGAAAAATGGTGTGATTTTGATGTAATGTGATCTATTGTTTGTCGGTTGTTTTGTGGTTACCCCCGGTTTTTTGAGGGTGGTGATTGTGAATAATACTTACCGTTCAAAATAAAAAAATTCTTTTTATAAATGATTTAGAATTAAATTAATAGTTATTTGTCTTTTTTAACGCCTTAAATTACACTAAATTCATCTTTGATGGGGCTCAAACCCTTAGAAACAACACTTGAATTCCAATGACTTTACCAATTGAACACAACCATTCTTCTTATTTGGAAGTAATCAAAATAGCATTAATCAACTATATTAAATTATGAAAATTATATATTTTAAATAAATAATTAAATAAATATTCTTCATATATTTTAAAATGTAAGATAATATAGAAAGGGTCCTAATAATTCCACATGGTATCATCTTATTCTAACATGGTTGATACGGGCCGTATAAGGTTATACGACTCGTATAGAATAAAGTGAACCGACAAAGGTTGTGCCAGCATGATAGCAGGTCGCGATCCCCGAAGGCGCGGACGAGTTGCCTTTACGACCCGTTACACCGATACCTACATCGGTGTATCGCCATGACGAACGCCGGTCGCCATGATAGCAGGGAATGGGTCACCCAAAGTGACCACCTATTCTACTTGCACGACTTACTTACCGGGGGGGGGGGGGGGCAACTTGGCGTACAGGTTGGCCGCATATTTCGACGAGTATGCTTTTAAGCGTACCTCTTCCCACATCAGTTGTGGGGGCTTCGTCACCCGTCTGGCGAAGCATTTCCCTCACCTCTTGTCCCCGCAGGCGGCAAAGGATATGACCCTAACACTCCAGCTTGACAAGGTTGGGAGGGGCACAACCCAATCGATGGGTTTGGCTCACGAGGTCGAGGGACAGGGGCTAGTTTGGGCGTATGGTGGGGATGAGGGAGAGGGAAGCGAGGGGGAGGGAGGCGATGGAGAGGGAGACGATGGGGAGGGAGGCGGGGGAGAGGGAGGCGGCAGAGAGAGAGGCGGGGTACATGAGGGGGTTGATCATACCGTCCCTCGATCACAGGTAGCTGCGGAGGACGTACAGGGTGATCGCCCGTACATTCGACGGAGCGTGAGACAGCGTGTGATGCCTCCACCGGGGGTGGAGGAGAGACTCGTTCAGGTCAAGTCGAGACTCGCTCAGGTCGAGTCGGATGTAGCTGCAGTCAGGGGGGATGTACAGTGGATGGTCGAGGCTATTGTCGCTATACATTCTGGCGCGCCCCTACCTCCACGAGCTGGCGCTGCACCACCACCACCACCATCGCCGTAGCTGCTTATTGTATTTTTTTTTTTGTTATTTTATGTTTGAAACATTGTAAAAATTTATCTTTTTGTTTGTTTTAGATGTAAAACATTGTAAGTATTAATCTTATGTTTAGATGTTAAGTTGTTTGTTTAATAATTGTTGTCGCAGTTTATCATAATCATATCACATATTTATCGTTTTACAAAGTGGAAACTTATTAAACATTATTAATACGTTTAACTACAAACTCGTAACATAATCCGATATATATAACACTATTTAAAAATTTACTAAACTTATTAAACGGTTTTCCGATTGCACCAAAAAATTAACTTTTCTATACGGGTTATACGGGTCGTATAACATTATATGGCCCGTATACAGAATTCAAAATTAAAACCCTTGTCAAACCTGTGAAACAAAATTATACAGGCCGTATAAAGCTATATTGCTCGTTTAATTCTATACGGCCTCTATACTAATAAATGACCCCTGTAGAAAATTATCCTGTCCACATCAAATGGAGTAGACCATAGTAAAAAGCACTTGACCGTTTGACCGATTTGAATTTGGTCAAAATCACCAAAAAAAAAAAAAAATCAGGAACCCTAATTGTCAACAAAAATCCTAAATCCTTCAAACTTAACGACTTCTATCACCAAAAACCTCTCATTTCTCCATTAACACACTCAATTAACCCGAGAATGGAGGTTGAGAGGCTCTACGACGTCGTTTCCGGTGCTTCGGTGGCAGAGATCTTCAGTTTGATGGTTCAGACGGTTGTGGATGCTCAGAAATCTGTTCATTGGCTTCTGTTTTTGGTAAATCTGCACTACGTTATGAATGTTATTGTTTAGGTTTACGAGATCTGTGTTATTGTGATGTTCTGGTGTTAGTTTAAGTTGTTTCTGTGCGTTTTATAGTTTTAAGTTGTTGTTGTTATGTGAATTAGAGGAATTATTGTTGTGGTTATATAGTTTTCATTTTGATTTGAGGAGTAATGATGTTTTGGTAAGTAGATCTAGATTGATTTAACGCGTTTTGTTGAGGAATTTGTTGCTGCTGCTGGAGTTATGTTATGATCTTATTCTGTTGCTGTGAAATTTGTTGTTATTGATGGTGATTTACATTTGGTTGCTCTGTGTTATGTGCTCTAACGGTAACGGTTATGAGTGTTTATGGTTCGGTTAGGCCGGATTTGACGGAATTTTTTGGGCCGAACCAGTAAGTAAGGTTTTTGGGAAAAAAAAAAAACTAAGAACCGGCCGAACTGACCAAAAACGGATTGGTTTTGATGGTTTGCTTTTTAAGCACTGAATCGTATCATTAGATCTTCGAAAGTTTAATTGGTAAGTTTAGAAAAAAGATTGAACTTTTTACCTTTTGAGTATTAAAGCCTTTATGAAAGAATAAGGTGAAAAAAATAATAATAATAGAGCGAAACCGGATAAATTAGGGATGTATATGTATTATAATTAAAAAAAATACTTATACGTATTATAATCTTTTGATTTCTATATGTGAAAAAAACTACTTTTTATTAAACTTATATAGATTACAAAAGTTATTCTATATTATTTTTTATAATATTTTGGCCGATTTATCTCAGTTTGGGTGGGTTGGGCGATTTTGATGGTTTTTGAACATCGGTACTAACAGTTGATTGCTTTAGTTAAAGCTGAGAACATTAGATTTTATAAATTTTGTATGAGTGTGTAGCATTGCTTAGAACCGTGTGCTAGATTCGATTAAAGGAGCTTCTTGTTTAGATCTGTTGATTATGTTCATGAAGTTGCTTCATTTCAATTACTTTTTTATTAATTATATATGTTTATCTTTTCAGGTAGGATCGATATCCGTTAATGCTGATGCTTTAGCTGACCTGCTTGAAGCAGAGAAGAGGTATGATACAGTTTTTGTATTTGCAAATATTTCTGCTCGTTTACTTATGAACGAGTCATTCCGGGTAGTGTTTGACTTTGATCTCAAACATGTCTAATATAAAAAGGTTAGCTAAAACAGGATGTGTTAAATGGGTTGACCAGGTCAATCATCGTGCGGATCTATTTATTTCCAATGCATACAACTGTAATACTTTTCTTTTTGTAAACATCTTTGACACCATTAGTAGGTATAACTCGTTTAAATAAATGCACAAGAAGTGTTTGCGGGTAAGTTCAACTTGGTTTAACGTGCTTTAATTTTGTGATAAAAATGACCAGTTTCAAGTTTCGACCCCAGCCCGTTTTGACCCGTAACGGCGTTACCCAACCACTGCAAGGCTTTTTATTTGTTTGTTTGTTTTTTTTTTTTTTTTTTTTTTTTGTGCTCTGCAAGTGTCTTAAGATGGAGTTTACATATGTGCAGGTTTCCTTTTGGTGGTCTTAACAAAGTTTCAAGCCCTGATGCTGAATGCAAAGATGACGGTGAATCAGAGGATGATAGTGACGATGACGAGGATGCTGATGTTGGCGATGACAGTGATGATGATGCGGAAGATTCATCTGGAGAAGATGACGATGATGAACAAGGGGATGCCGATAGTGATTCTGATGCCAACGATGATGAAGACGATGATGACGATGAAGACGATGAAGACGACGATGATGATGATGAAGATGATGAGGATGATGATGAAGACGACGAGGAAGAGGAAGGGAACCAACCACCATTTAAGAAGAAAAAGTAGGAAAACAATGTTGTTTGACTTGTTTCCATTAGTCCATTTGTTTCATTAGTCATTAGCAGATTTAGATCTTGAGATGTTTGACTTTAGATCAGGACATTTTTATATTCTCCAATTTTGTTTTAAACTCAGTTCTGTTGTAAGATCTTATATTTTATTACATTATAATCATAATTTCTCAAACAACCATCACAACTTCAAATTGCTACATTAATCAAGGTTATTTTCAAGTCTCTTTTTAAAACATATATGATATACAATTAAAAAATAATAACTTATAATATACTTATTTTCAAATTTATGCTATTTATGCCCTTTTTATTATCCTCTAGTTCAAATAAAGAGTGTTATTTTGCTATGAGCTTTATGGGCGGTTACAGCTTATAATGTTCCCTAAGTTATTTTCAGGTAATATGATATTTTGCAAGTTTTTAAAAGTACAGACCACTTGTAAAAGGATTATATTGATCATAAACGGGTTGGTAGAAAACGTGTTGTAATAAACAATTTAAATGGGTTGGAAAGTTTACCTAATATAAATTTTCATTCTAATTTGAATGGGTGAAGCGTGTGAATCCAAACACGACCCGTTTATTAATTGGGTTAAAGTTGTATTTTTCCATAGAAAGTGAGGGAATTCATTTGGCACCGTATGTTTTGAGTAATATACACAATTTTATGAGTTGTGACCAAAAGTGTCACGTTGGTTGATTGTAGGACTGATTGTAGGGTCATGTGACAATGTGATATACTCGGAATGTTGTTAAAGTCGTCAATGTTTGCGCTTTATAAACAGAAGTGTCATGTAGGTTGATTGTGAGTTCATGTGACAATGTGCCTCGTACTCAGAAAACGGTTAGTGTCACAAATCAGTACTTTATAAGTGATCAACGTCCGAGTCGTGTGATCAAAAGTGTTGCGAATCAAGCATTTTGATCGTAGGGTTATGTGACATGACTCATTGTTTTTTTGTTAGTAGTGTATGACTAAAGTTCAAATGTATGGTTAGTTGAGTAATGTTGTGTTGTTGACACCCTGATAAAATTGGATCATATGCTAGAAATTATGTGACATATGTTGACTTTTCTAGGGGCAAGTGTTGACTTTGATGAATGTTCGGTTTAAACAGGTTATTCTCCATACCCACTTGGGTTTAGAACTTTAGATACCCATATCCATATTAGGGCTGGGCTCGAGCTTAAATGAGCCAGCTCGGCTCGACTCGTGTATTTTTCGAGCCAAAATATCGAGCTTGAGCTCGGCTCATAAAAACTTCGAGCCAGCTCAAGCCCGATTGAGCCAGCTCGTTAACTTTTTTACCTTTTTATTAATTTTTTTTTAGTTATTGACAACTTAAAAAAAATCAACACATTTCTAAAACCATACACGCATATATATACGAGCCATCGAGTTGAGTCATAGAGCCGAGCTAGCCATCGAGAGCTGTATCGGCTCCAAAACAAAAAAACAAAACAAGCTTTTTTCGAGCTTTTTGAACTCCCCATCCCGATCCTCATACCCATAGTGATTCTTGAATGGTAACCAACACCAACTAAGAAAGCCGAAAAAATCACGCTGATATCATGACACTAACTGCTGCTTCTTGTATACTCCAAAAAACAGAGATGCAGTTTCTTTTTCTAGAAGTCTACAACCATAAAAGCCAGCAAACATCTAGAACCACTAACCAGTCCAACACAAAAGAAAAAAAAAACTAATACATGTTCCAACATCATCATGTTATCATCATCATCATTTGACTATCTATGAGCTCTAACATTTTGAAACAGAAAAAAAAAAGAGAGGCTAACTTAAGTGCTAAAAGATGGCTGATGACTACAGTTTAAAGAGCAAACCACCATGAGTAGCAAAGAAGGGTGCAAACACAAGTGATTCCACAGCCATCAGTTTGATCAGAATGTTGAGTGATGGGCCTGACGTGTCCTTGAGCGGGTCACCGATGGTGTCACCGATCACAGCAGCTTTGTGTGGTTCAGACCCCTTTGGTCCGAGGGTTCTTGCATGTTCTGATGCACCAGCCTGGACGATAAATGTAAAGGGTCAAAATCGATAGTAGCATAGACCACAGAAGATAGCTAGAGGTGTCCCCAACACTTAAAAACGGATCGTCAAAAGTCACCCAAAGTGTTTTTTTGATGCATAAAATCTAGGGCTGCAAACGAACTAACACGAACAAGGCATTGTTCGTGTTCGTTTGTTAAGGAGATATATGTGTTCACAAACTGTTCATGAACACTTGCTGAATGATATTTTCTGTTCGTGTTCGTTCGTTAAGGAAATGAACTTGTTCAGGTTTGTTCATTTGTTAATTTTAGGTAACGAACGCTCATGAACACAAGCTAATGTTCATGAGCACAAATGAAAACAAACAAACACAAACAAGCGTTCATGAACAGAATATATATAATACACTAATACTAATTAATATTTTATTTGTTAGAATTTTAAAGAATTTAATCAAATATAAAAATTAAAAGCGATAACAGACTATTGAGCATAAACGAACATGTTACCGAACATTCACGAACATAAATGAACAAACGCGGTCTCTATTCATGTTTGTTCAGTTAAGTTAACTAAACGAACGAACACACACGAATTTCCCGCCGGTGGTTCATGAAGTGTTCGCTGAACGTTCTCGGAAAATTAGATTATGAAAATAATATAAAATAATTATAAAAATTCTGGAGGGTCAACCTGACCCAACACATGAAAAAATTGGGCCTTTTGTTCCAACCAGCCAATTTTGCCACCTCTAAAACTTTCTTATGAGAGCATCTAACACAGATAATCACCTCAATATACTTCTTGGCATTGTCCCATGCACCACCGGTGTTCGATGCAGAAATCGCCACCTGCACACCGCAAATTAGTTAAGTTTTAAACAACTCACTTGTAAAAATATTAAGTTCATTTTAACCTTTATGCAAACTTCTTTAAAAATATGCATTACCTGAACACCAGAAACTAGCGCGCCAGCAAGGACACCCGAAAGAGTCTCGACTCCAAAAAACGTGCCGACGATCAAGGGAGTCAGTATCACAAGGGCGCCAGGCGGGATCATTTCCTTAATAGACGCGTCGGTCGAGATTTTCACACATGTGGTATAATCAGGTTTCGCAAGGCCTTCCATGAGTCCCGGAATCGTGTTAAACTGCCGCCTAACTTCCTCCACCATTTTCAAGGCGGCACTTCCCACACTCTTCATCGTCATGGCTGAAAACCAGTATGGAAGCATCGCACCAACAATTAGACCTATGAAGACTTTCGGTGTTAGAACATCGACCGTCTCGATGCCTGCACGGCTCACGAAGGCTCCGAATAGCGCTAATGAGACCAGTGCTGCTGAACCGATAGCAAATCCCTAAGAAGATAATGCGAATGGCCGTTAGAATTTAGGGGTGTGAATTTCTAAACGGGGTTGGGTTTAGTCTAAACGGGTTCGGTCAGTTTCAGGTTGAACCTGCGAACCTGTTTAGCTAAATGGGTCAGGTTCATGTCAACCCGGTCGAGTGTGCTGGTTGACCCATTTAACCCATTTATATTATATTACTTTTTTTACAGTATGTTTCATGTCACAAATTAAATTGGATGTGTATTCTATGCCATAATTAAAACTTAAAAGCAAAAATAGACGTAAGATTTTATAATTAAAATGCAATTGCATTATATACATTTGTATTTTTGTAGTAAATTTAGAGCTTAATATATTAATTTGTGAAAAAAAATTAAAATTAAAAAAATAGGAACAGGTCGTGTTTGGGTCAACAACTCAACACGCAAATATTCGGGTCGTGTTCAGGTTCATATGCATGACACAATTTTCGGGTTCGGGTCAGGTTGAACCCGTCAACCAGCAAACACTACCCGTTTGGAATCGATATTATTAGAGTTCTACAGTATCAAGAAAGAAATTAATCACCTTTCCAATGGCGGCAGTGGTGTTGCCGGCAGCATCAAGGGCGTCAGTCCTCTCACGGATCCTATGACTCATACCCGCCATCTCAGCAATGCCCCCAGCATTGTCACTGATGGGCCCGTAAGCGTCTATAGCGAGACCAGTGGCAATGGTGCTAAGCATTCCAAGAGCAGCAACCGCAATACCGTACATGGCAGCAAAGCTAAAACTAACAAAGATGCTGATTGCTATAGCAAAAATAGGAATGATTACAGATTTATATCCCAATGCGAGACCGAAAATAACGTTTGTTGCGGCTCCGGTCCTGCAGGAGTCAGCAACATCTTGTACCGGGCTGCATATCATTAGAAAATAAATTAATAAATGACAATAAAAGAATCTAAAAAATATAAAAAATAAAGTTTAGATGCAAGATAAACTAGTTTTTGAATTAAATTTACGTTGAAATGTAGAATAATCCAAATTCATACCAAAATGAATTATATTTGACCCGACTTGTTTCCAAACAAAATTTACGTCAAAACGTAGACAACTCAACACGTACAAAAAATGAACATGTGTGATGGCATCGTAACGCAACGCAACGTGATAATGTATAGACTACAATCGACCCGACTCGTTTCCGGACTAAATTTATGCCGAAGTATACAGTAACTCAAATTTATACCATCAAATGAAAACATATTATATTTGACCCGATTTGTGTCCAAACAAAAATTACGTTGAGGCGTATACGAACTTGAATTTATACCGACACGTACAAAAAATAAAAACGTAAGAAATTAGTTTTAGGGTAAACTCAAAACCTTAGAAACTTGAGGGACTCAAAGTGACATTTACAAAGTTAGAGGGCTACTTTTAACATTATATCAAAGTTTGGGGTTCAATGGGTCATTGTTTTTAAGGTTATATATAAATATACCTGTAAGCATTGCTGGTGTAGTACTCGGTCACAAAACCAATGATTAGTCCAGCCCAAAGACCGACACATACACACAAGAACAGTTGCCTGCATATATACGACGAAAATAAACACCAACATTTATTCAAGAGTGAAATGCCATTTTCATCCCTGAGGTTTGCCAGTTTTGCGACTTACGTCCAAAAGTTTGTTTTTTCGTATCTGGATCCAAAAAGTTTGAAATCTTGGCATTTTCATCCAACGCGTTAACTCCATCCATTTTTCTCCGTTAAGTCAGGGATATTTTCGCCTTTTATGTTAACTTAACGGAGAAAAAATGGACGGAGTTAACGAGCCAGATGAAAATGGCAAGATTTCAAACCTTTTGGATCCAGATGTGGAAAAACAAACCTTTGAACAAAAGTCGCATAATTGGCCAAACCTCAGGGACAAGAATGACATTCGTTTAATCATGATAAAAATTAATAAACCAATAAACTCTGGTGTGATTTTCAACTTTTGCTTACCAGTTATACACGACCTTCTGAACACCGAAATTGAATATGGTGAACGATGTCGGGAGCCCAATGAAGCTAACGATTGCGATACCAACAGTCATAAGAACAGTGGAGATGATAAGCTGTTTTTTCAACGCCGATTGAATCTCATCAACGACTTTGATTTCAAAGAAATCAGTTGCAAACAGCGTGGTTATCAAGCAAACGATAATCCCAACAGAGCTCACAAGCAACGGATAACACATTGCAGTGAAGTCGTGTTCGATTCCGAAAGAAGAAATCGAAGCAACAACGAGTGCGGCACACGATGATTCGGCGTACGAGCCGAAAAGATCTGATCCCATTCCGGCAATGTCCCCAACATTATCTCCAACGTTATCGGCGATAACCTATAATAAAAATATGAGTTTCCCATTTTGCATCACTATGAAAAAAAAATCATGCATGCAACGCGCATGAACTATTCGTGAACTTATTTGACGGGAAGTTCGTTTATGTCAGTTTATTTAATAAACGAACGAACATGAACACATGTTTTGTTCGTTCATTTATGTTCATGAACATCCCTTTATGTTCGTTTATTTACATTTATTTATGTTTATTTGTTTATGTTCGTTTCAATTTAAATACATAAGTAGTTATATTTATATAAATACTAAACATATAATGAACTTTCTTACTACTTATATAAATAAAACTAAATGGTAATTAGCCTTTTAAGTAATAAAAATGGGTTCCTAGTAGAATTTATCATAATTAATCACTAATTCATATAAAAAATTACTTTATGTTCGTTTATGTTTAGTCAATTATGCTCATTTGCGTTCATTTGTGTTGTTTATTGTTTGTTAAATTATGTACGTTTAAGTTTGTTTGTTTATGTTCGTTTACATTCGTGAACTGTTTGTTTAGGATTTAAACGAACGAACATAAACAGACACGAACATGCCCATTTTCAAAATAAACAAACATGAACAAAAAATTGTGTTCGATTATATGTTCGTGTTTGTTCGGTTCATTTACATGCCTAAAAAACAATAATATTAATTTCACTTACAGCTGGATTTCTAGGGTCATCTTCCGGAATGTTCCGTTCAATCTTCCCGACAAGATCCGCACCGACATCAGCCGCTTTCGTATATATACCTCCACCGACTCTTCCGAACAGAGCCATCGACGAACCACCGAGTCCGTAACCAGTTATCGCTTCAAAAAGCCCTTCCCAATCGTCCCCGTAATACAACTTAAACAGATTAATCGCGATGTACAAAACCAATAGCCCGCTTGCGGCAAGAAGAAAGCCCATTACAGCACCGGACCTGAACGCGGTAATGAAAGCTTTACCGACGCCTTTTCGGGCTTCAAGCGTTGTCCTTGCGTTAGCGTAAGTGGCGATTTTCATCCCGAGGAATCCGGAAATGAGCGAGGTGATTGCTCCGAGTAGGAAGGCGATTGTACTGAAGGCGGCGGTTGCGAGTGCGGGTTTGCACATCTGGTGGACGTTATATGTGCATTTCTGGCTTTTGGTGCTGAAACCCTCGACGGAGCCCAGGAAAAGAAAGATTAAGATTGCGAAAACCACCATGAAAATACTGACGTATTGGTATTCGGTAAACAAGAAGGAGGTTGCACCTGTTGCATTTAGAACATAACAAAACAAGGTATGAATTAGCAGAAAATAACTGACCCAAACTAATTAGCAAACCGATTAACCGACAAAACTGAACCAAAATAACTGATTTTTTAACGACAATTACAGGTCGGTTTTGACTGTACCTCATTCCAAAACCGAACCACACCGAAGTAACTGACCCAAACTAATAAGCAACTGTTGAGTTTTGTTTTCTCTAAACTGAATTACGGGTCAGTTTCGACTATGCCTGACTCTAAAACCGAACAGCATCTAAATGACCGGCTCAAACAAATAAGCACTAATCGCTTTTGTTTTTCAACTGAAAACCACGGGTCGGTTTAGACTATGCCTAACTCCAAAACCAAACCGCTCCGAATGACAGGCCCAAACTAATAAACAACTGTTCGGTTTTGCTCTTTTAAACCGACATTACAGGTCAGTTTCGACTATACCTCACTTCAAAACTGAACAGAACTGACCTCAATAACCGAAACAAATCAGAACCACACTGAACTTGTTTGAATGCTTGTTATTGGATCTAACACATTCATTATTTCGGACCAAAAAGGCTAAATTCATTTTATGGGCCAGTTTTTGAGACTCAAAACATTTCAAGCCCAAATGTGAAACTAAAAATCTATCCATAATCAAACCAAACCAAACAGAAAACCGAAAAACCAAAACCGATCCGTTTTCGATTTTGGTTCGGTTTTCGCTAAAAACTGATCCACACATGACACAGGTCTGGCAATAGATATCTGTATAAGACACGATTAGACCTGTTTACTAAAAAAAGTAAACAATGTGAGACACGATTAGACCTGTTTACTAAAAAAGTAAACAATGTGATTTTTTACTTTTTTAAAAATAAATAAAATTATGAGGTTAAAATCCATTGTTTCTTTTTTTTGGTACATAAAACTGTGTTACAGACATCAGATATCAAGTAGTTAAATGAGTTATATTCATATTTAATACTTGTGTTATACGCATCCAGAGACCTGTTAAACCCGATAAGACACGATTTGCCAGACCTACCCTAGAAAAACCACCAAAAACCACAATAGGACCACCAATCCATCAATAAAAGCAATCACATATCACCGTCAAAAAAAAAAAAAAAAAAAAAAAAAAAAACTAACTTTATCTACCTAAGCCTCCAACTAATTCCAAACAAAAACACCAACAATTGATAACATATTTATAATATAAGAATAATAACATGATACCTTCAGAAATGGCGTTCTGAATCTCAGCACACTTAACAACAACGTTATGATCATTAATCCCCTCTTCTTCTTCAATCAAGTAATCATCATACCCATTTTTATTATTACTATTATTATTATTATTATTAGCGTTACGGTCAGGTGTCATCTTAACCCTAGACACTAAAAACCATTGGATTAACGAAAAAACAATTCCGATAACGGCACAAACCGGAATAATAATCTCCGTCGCAAATGTTGACAGCACGGCTGGAGCCATGGAGAGGAAGGAAACGACGACGTTTTGGGAGGATAAGTTGTTGGAGAAATTAAAAGAGGTTGTTTGGGAGAGTGGTGAAGTAGGAAGCGGTGTTGTATTTATAGTGAGAGAGAGTGTATATATAGAGAGAGAGAGATAGAGAGGATAAGGTGGACACGTGAGCATGGGATTGGATGCTTTTAGGGTTGTTCGGTGTAGCCGCACTTTTAATCGGACGGTGGAGATTGAATGATCGGGTTTAAGGTTTTAGTAAGTTTGATTTGTTTGGAAACATTTGGCATTTAAGTGTTTTTATACTTTTATTGATTGATAGTCTATTCTTTCTGAAGGTGGAATACAAATTATACGTTTCCTTATGCCATGTGTACTGGTCACACGTTATAATATCACATGTATAACATCGTAAAACCCCACCACATACTTTACAAAACATATTTACTTTCATCAACACTCATCCAACGTCAGCCTCGAACTTTTCGCTCAGTAGTGGAGAGTATGTAGTTTTCGTATAATTTTTTTTGGTATATACGTTTTTGACCCCGGTTTTATAGAAATTTTTAGGTCTGGTGACTTCTGCCCCCGGTCGGAAATCTCAAGCTTCGCCACTGTTTGAGGCGCCATGGTGACCATCACACGGTTGGATGGCGTTCGACTACGCAATGACCTATTATTAGAAAAGGTGGAATCCAAATTATGCGTCTCTTATTATTAAAAAAATAAATACTATTAATAGTTCCTTATTTTGAATTTATCGTATGTACGTCTCTTCTTATTAAATAAAAGGAAATACTATTACTTGTTCCTTATTTTGAATTTATCGTATGTCCACTTTCTTTTAAATAGAAAAACAAAATCCTTTGAATATATTCTCTCTTACCCTTTCACTTTTGATAAACAAAATCAAGCATTAATCTTTTCTCTTTTCTAAGAACTCACAAAGGTTATCCAATACCCTCGACTAATTGAGATAATGAATGAGGTTAAGTCAGTTGGGCTAAAATGATGATGTTGAAAACTTTTTGAATCCATAGGCAATAAATAAAACATTTGGACTAAAGTGATAAAATGACCCAAACCACAATGACTAAAATGACATTTTACTCAACCAAAAACTAGAAAAAAGTTACATTAATCTAAAAAGAAACACCGTGCCTTTTCATTTTTTGTGTGGGGATTGAATGTGGGAAATGACAATTTTTAGAGAAGAGAAAGTAATAGAACTGTGTGAAAAATGGTTGAATCGGAGAAAGATATTTATATATATATATATAAATAATATTTTTGAATTTAACGGTCATATGACTGTTGTCACACACCATTCCACTTTCTTCCCAATTCGGTGAGGGCTCCCCGCTCACCAGGGCTTTTTTTACGCCAGATATGGGGGCTGGTGTTTCCGAACGTGGTTGGGCTTTACCGTGCCTTTCCCAAGCTCCACACCGTCCGCCCTTATGTGTGTGTGGGGTGGAGATCTAAGCATGACACAAATTATTATGAGAACAAACAAAACTATATTTTATTTTTCAATTTAAAAACAAAAATTAAAATAAATGGTATAAATGTAATGGTTATTTTTTCACTCATCTCTCCTAAAGCTCAAAAAAATGTTTATATAGATAAATAATACAAAACCAAAACATATACAAACAAATTCGTTTGACAATTTTTATGTACATAATATATGCATTATCTGTTAGAAGAAATTTAAAACTATGAACCACTGATAAAAAAATCTACAAAATTTAAAACTATGAACAGCTGATAAAAATAAATTAACAAAATTTAAAACTATAAACCACTAATAAAAATAAATTAAAGGGTAAATTACTTTTTGAGTCTCTGTGTTTTAGTGGTTTTAACTAGTTGAGTCCAAAAGCAAAAAGTTTAACGACCTGGGTCCCTATAATCATTTTCATTAACCATTTGAGTCCTTTTGAGTCCAAATTTTAACCTTTTGAGTCTAATTTTTTGGACTCAAATCGTTATAAAGTGAACAAAATTAGACTCAAAACGTTATAAAATAAATGGCTAGGGACTCAGGGCGTTAAACTTTTTGATTTTGGACTCAAGTGGTTAAAACTACTAAAACACAGGGACTCAAAAAGTAATTTACTCTAAATTAAATGATTTAGAGTTGTAATTTTTGTTTTTGCTATAGTTTATTGGTTTGCAATCTAGAGAAACTGGAGATAGTGATCATTATTACTATGTTAAAGATACTTTGCGACTAGTGATATCTATCGTTTAAGGGTATAAGGGGTGTATGCTCATTGAGATTAGGCAAACTTTTCTCCCACTCAATCATGTTATCTCATGTAATTTTCCTCTCATTCTTGCCTATTGCCCAAAAAAACATAAGGGGTGCATGCCTAAACTAAGATTAGGCAAACTAATTAAAAAAAGGGAAAAAAGAAAAAAAGATGATTGGTTGATAAGAACTGGGCCCCACCACTTACCCTCACATTCACCTTTGCCACAAGCGACATCTTCTCCCCGAAAAGTGGACTCCCGATCTGCAAAAGGGGGTGTGGCGGTGGACTCCCGATCCGCAAAAGGGGTTGCCAATGGGTTTGCCTAACCCACCCCGTAGCTAGGAGATGGTTTTAAAAACTTTTGGCTGATTAGTGATTTGAAAGGCTTTTGACATACATAGTTACCTGTTTCTTATATGAGTAAAATACAAAAAGAAAACGTCCTTTATAATGACATCAGATTGCAAATTATGTCCTTTACCTTTAAAACGTACAAAAAACGTACTTGATGTTTGCAAATCCTAACAGGTTATGTCCTTTAACCCAAACTCAGTTAGTTTCCATGGTTAAATCTGACCAGGACCCCACATGAGGATATTTTAGTCTTTCTACCCTAAATAAAATATTAATGTTTAAAAAGTATTATATATGTATATTTATAAGTATATACACAGACAACACACACATTTATAAACAAACCCCATCTTTCTTCTCTCTCTGACCACCCTACCACCACCCCCACCATCCGGTCTTCTTCTCCGGTGAACCACCACCGCCCAACTCCGATGACCAAGAACTCCCACGCCCACCCCTTCTCTCTTTTTCTCTCGGATCGGAACCCTAGCCGTCGTCCTCTGTTTCAGATCGCCGCATTCTAGTATAGTGCACCCCCACCACTGCCCCACTATTTCTCTACCCGTTATCTCTCTCTGACACACACAACCAAACCCCCACCATTGGCCCGTCTTCAAACTGAATTCCGGCGATTCACCATCTGTGATTTCTGGGTATCCGCAGACTAAATAAAGGGGCAGCGACTAAGTGAAGTTCCGATATATAAGAATCGCCGACGATGTTACAGTTTCCGGCGTCGAAGAGGATCATTTTGACGTTGATTCAGTTTCATGTGTTGAATGCGAGATTGAACTCCAGATCGACCAGATATGCGTTTCAGTAACAGGTTTTGTGTTGAACCTGATGATATTGTTGATTTTAAGACTTGTTCAGATGATTTTGATTGTCCTTTTGAAGGTTTTATCAGTTTATTGTGTTGTGTTGATCGATGTCATGTGTAAAACCTAATTTTGACTAGTGATTGTGGGGAGTGGTTGATGGTCACAGGCGGAGGTGGAGGTGGTGGGTGGTGGTGATAGACCATCTTTAGAGAGAGGGAAAAAGAGAGAGAGTAGAGATGGTGTATTTTTTTAAACATTAATATTTAATTTAGGGTAAATGACTAAAATACCCTCATGTAGGGTCCACTTGGTCAGATTTAACAATGAAAACTAACTGAGTTTGGGTTAAAGGACATAACCTTTTAGGATTCGCAAACATCGAGTACGCTTTTTGTACGTTTTGAAGATAAAGGACATAGTTTACAATCTAGTGTAAACATAAAGGACGGTTTTTGTAATTTACTCTTCTTTATATTGCACTTGTATTTACTTACAATACAACTGTGTATGATTATTAAATGGTATAAGTTGGTAACGCATACATAAAATACGTCTATGTTTATAGTATAATTTCAAACAAGCTATGTGAATAAACCAAGACAAAATAACAAAAGATCACGTCTTGAAGAGAAGAAAGAACTTTACACATAACAAGTGTCACACCCCGATATTTCCACGTATTACCGGTGGGCCCGATGGGGAGTATCGTGACATAGTTGATATCATCATAGTCAAATGATCACAGTTCAATGCACAGCGGAAGTCTAAAGTAAAAATATTACAAACCGATTCGAAAGTAACATAAAGTATTACACAACGGGTTGTAAAAAGATCCACAGGCGGATCAAAATAAAAAGAAATATTGTTCAACAGATTTAAGCATCAAAAGCTTGCAAGACTCTTTATTTGATACTAGGAGTAGCCAGCCCATTTCGCTTAGTACCTGCACTTAAACTTTTTGGAAAATACGTCAGTTTACACTAGTAAATACAATTAACTGACTCTTTTTGAAAAGTGTTTATAAAATTGATTTGGATGCACGAGGCATAAAATCTTTTATAACTTGGGACAATTATTTAAAAATAATCTTGTATACAGATTTATATGTTTGTCGTCCATTCAGGGCTCGGTTAGAAGAGCCGAGACAAGATTAATTGACACACCACAAGTATATGCCCACAAGAGATGTGAGATACCGTTTATACATACGCAACTGTCAGGTGTATACCTACACCCTGTGCTTAAGCCGTGGCCATTTAATAATGAGCCGAGTATATCCAGGACAAGGTCATTAACCCCCCAAAGGCATTGCATCAAACAAAACAGATTAAAACGGGTTATGCATCTTTTTAATCACATTCTGGTTGTACGATTTCATACCCGACCAAGCAGTATTATTATAATACCGTATCCCAAGCCCGTATAACGGAAATTAAGTTAAAAGTATTTACCAGAGCAAAAATATAAATTTCTATCCCAGCCTTATATCAATCAGCAAGTACAGATAGCTTTTACTGGACTCCTAAATCTGGAACGAAGGTTTTAATAACCTATTAGATTCCTAACGGGTCTTACTTAAGTTTAAACTTAGACCGGTTAGTTTTTAAAGAAAGGTTTACGGTTCAAAACGCAAGATTAAGCGAAAACCAGATTAGAATGTGATTTGGACACGAAAAGTATGAAGACTTGTATAATATGGGTAAACTAAACACATTCTGGATTTTGAAGTAAAAATGATAAGGTTTGACCCGTTTCGGTTAATTTATGCAAACTAGTTACATAATCCGCACCGAACGCGAAAAATGCATAACGGGTAACCAAATGAATCATGAACAATTTCCATAAATTAATATGCTTTTAATATGTTGTGATATCAGTAGGATACCCTCCATTATGCCCAAAACGGATTTAAAATCAATTTAAGCCCCGTAGGGGTATTTTGGTCATTTTAAAGATTATAAAAGAGGTTAAATGACAATCTGAGGTTCTGGTCTAAAATGATCAGTAAAAATATTTATTTTTGCAAGTCATATCAGTAAGATATTGTATATATGTGAAATTTATCATTTATGGCAAAACTATGCACCGTAGGGGCATTTTGGTCATTTCACATAGGCTTTAAGGGTCAAATTTGGAAATCCGAGTTCAAAACTTTTACCTACTGTTAAAGTATAAAAATTTACTTATAATATCAGTAGGTAATGGGTCTTAAATGTTAAATATAGTTTTAACCCATACTATGCATTTAAAAAGCGTAAAAGTCGGTATTTGATGATTTTCGGGTTATATAAGGAAAACTGAGATTTTAATCAGTCTATAAGGCTTAAAATATTTTATTTAACATATGAAATCATTAGGAAAAGGTTTGGTATCAAAATGTTATGTAAAACTCATTTTATTAGCAAAAAGGGCATAACCGTCAATTACCCAGTCAATGCAAGAACCCTATGTTATGATCAGTTTAAAATTTAATAAAAATTTCCAAAAATCCCTAAATATTATATTACATCAGTAGGTATAAAGTTTGGTGTCAAAATTTGGGTTTAAATAGGTTTTATGCCGAAAATGCCGTTTAATTAATAAAAAGACTTCAATTTATGATATCGAGCATAACTCCTAATTTAGACCACAAACTGATGTCAAATTTTTAGGACATGCTTATAAATCAGTAATAAAGGTTTTTGTCCTCTCACATTTTCAAAAATCTTGTTTTTATATGAAAAGGGCATAATGGTCAACTTTTAAGCAATTAACGGAAACATGCAAATGATTCAGATTTAAAAGGAACCATATTGTATAATCTCAGAGGGTTATACTAACATGTAATATGGTCCTAAAGGAACCCTAAGGCATATCTAAACTAAGCTAAATCGGGTCAGAACTGAAAGTCAAAGCAAAAGTCTACTTTTGCGACTTTCGGTTCCGAACCGAGCATAAACTCAGAATTGTTGGGTTGAACATGCCTAAACATGTTCTTATATTATTTACCAAGTTATTTTAGTGTTTAAACATGTTCCATAATTTCTACATTATCAGTTATGAATTTATTTGCAAAAATAGGTTCTGTTGACTTTTTAATATTAAGTTTGACCCGACAATTGACCAAGTTAGAGTGAAAATCAGTAGGTGCCCTTTTAAGTGTTTATTACCAACATAATTACCAACTGGTAGCCACTTTCAATTCGAATAATGGTTGGACCATTTGTGATTAATCACAAAGTCAAAGTAGAATCACATCAACTTTGACTTTCGGTCATTACACTAATGAAAATTTAATTACAGAGGCTAAGTACACTTACAAGAGTTCTTAGCACGAAGATTGAGACTAATAGAGCTTCCTTCCAAAGTAGGATGCTCCAGAGAATGATTTCAAAAGCTCCAAAGCTTGAGAGCAAGTTTTAGAGTATGAAATTTAAGTTTGCAAGTGAGAATGGCTGCCAAACTTGCCCCTTTATATAGGTTTTTGGATGGATCTTGGATTGATACAAGTGTCCTCAAGTATAATCTGAAGCATACATGTGTTTAGGAGGTTTTACAATACCATCAACAACCCATAGAATCGAATCAAGCATGCAATGGAGAAGAGAAGGGCAGAACCTGCACCTGTGCATGGTTTCTACCCAGATCACGTCGTGGCGCTGCGCCACGGCAGAATGCGTTCCCTGTGGCGCGACGCCACCACCTGAATTACCAGCATTTCAAGTTTCAAACTTGACACTTTCACCCCCTGAACCTTTAAAACATAATATCTTTCATTTTAGGCACATTTAACCCATATAACTTATATTTTGATGATCCATGAGATATAACCAAACATCGTTAGGTCCGGTTTCGTTAAATGATAACTGAAAACACAAGTTTTGCCTTGTTGACGCTTTTAACCCCTTAATTACGAAAGTTAACGTATTTTCCTCATACGATATCGAAACCTTGTGAAATTTTTATCACTTATTCTTGGGAGCATAATTAATCGTTACAAGGCTCCGGGTTTGTTAAAAGGTCACTCAGAGGTATTATTTAAACATGTTGACACATTTAACCCTCGCGTCTTGTAAACTTTCACTTTCTTCCACAAACGGTTTCATACGATTCATGATTTATTCGTTTAAGGGTATAAACATCGTGTAGGGTTGTTGAAAGGCAAAATTATCAAATGTTGACACTTTGAATCCTTTTACACACATACTTTCTTTGTTTGTCAACTTTAGTCCCTCGTAATCAATTTGTTACACGTTTAAAGTTCATGACACGTGTCTTGATTTTATTGGACATGATTTTACGAGGTGTTACATCCTCACCCCCTTAAAAGAAATCTCGACCTCGAGATTTACTGAAATAAATGAGGGTATTTCTGTTTCATTGTGGATTCAACCTCCCATGTGTATTCGGGGCCTCTACGGGCATCCCACTTTACCTTCACAATCGGCACATGCTTCCTTCGAAGCTTCTTAACCTGTCGATCCTCGATTGACAAAGGTTTTTCAATGAATTTCAAGCTCTTATCTATCTGCACGTCTTTATGTGACATGGCTAGTGATTCATCGGCTAGACATTTCTTCAAGTTGCAAATGTGGAACACATTATGGATTCCACTGAGCTCTTCTGGCAGATTTAGCATGTAGGATACAGTTCCGACACATTCGATAATCTCGAATGGTCCTATGTATCTTAGGCTTAGCTTACCCTTCTTGCCAAAACGCATCACCCCTTTCCTGGGTGATACCTTGAGTAGCACTTTGTCACCTACCTCGAATTTCAGAGGTTTACGCCTTTTATCTGCGTAGCTTTTCTGCCTATCCCTGGTAGATTTGAGACGATCACGTATCTGCACAATCTTATCTGTCGTCTCCAGGACTATATCAGGTCCTGTTAGTTGGACATCTCCAACTTCTGCCCAACAAACTAGCGTTCTGCATTTCCTTCCGTACAAAGCTTCGAAAGGTGCAGCTTGAATACTCGAATGATAGCTATTATTATACGAAAATTCAATCAACGGAAGATGATCATCCCAACTTCCACCTAAATCAATAACACAAGCTCTTAGCATATCTTTCAGTGTTTGTATCGTACGCTCGCTTTGCCCATCGGTCTGAGGATGATAAGCAGTGCTGAAGTTTAATCGAGTGCCTAAGGATTGCTGAAATCTTTTCCAAAAGTGAGACGTATATCTAGTATATCTATCAGAGATAATAGACACTGGCACTCCGTGAAGAGATACAATCTCATCCACGTATAGCTGAGCTAACTTGTCGGAGCTGTGTGTTTCTTTAATAGGTAAGAAGTGGCCTGACTTGGTCAGTCTATCTACTATAACCCAAATAGTACCATTCCCATGCTTTGTTCTTGGTAACTTAGTGATAAAATCCATAGTTACCATTTCCCACTTCCAGGTGGGAAGTTCAGGCTGTTGCAGCAAACCTGACGGCTTCTGGTGTTCGGCTTTAACTTGCGCGCACGTCAAACATTTAGCCACATAGGTGGCTATAGATTTCTTCAAACCTATCCACCAATAATTTTCCTTTAAATCCTGGTACATCTTATCACTGCCAGGATGAACATAATATTTGGAGCTATGGGCTTCTTGAAGAATCACGTCCCTAAGTCCTCCATAAATTGGAACCCATATTCGTCCATTCAATCTTAGGATTCCATCCTTGCCATATGATAACTGTTCAGCAGTTACGCCCAACTTTTCATTCGGATAGTTAGCTTCTAATATAGCTTCCTTTTGAGCGGCTAACAACCTTTCATTCAAGCTGTTCTTCAATTCAATGCTCTTGGCGTTGATCCTAATGGGCTTAACTCTTTCTTTTCTGCTCAAGGCATCAGCGACTACATTCGCTGTCACACCCTCAAAATACCACATGCGGAATCCCTGCGGGACGTGTGACGTACTAGGATCCAAGCCACCAATCACATTGAACTACGCTTAGTATTTAAATAAAACATTCCATTCATTTAAAATATAAATCCAAGTCATAAGTTAAACCAAAGTAAATATTCGGCGGAAGCATAATGTAAACTGTAAATCAATTGTTTCAAAACATGAGTTCATTATCAACAAGGCAAGTATCCAAGAGTCTCGACCCATGACCACTCCAACACTCCCAGATAGCAAGTCCATGTCAAGAATCTAACGACCTGCAAGCATGCAGACAAGTGTGTCAGACGACACTGGTGAGTTCAAAGTTTTGTTAACGCGTTTAGTTACCCGATATGAGTATAACACAGTTCAATGATTTGCCTTGATGTTGTTATTAACTCGATTACCGCAGATGGCTACTAGATTTATTTGCCCAAACCCCAATGTCTCTATCAAAACATTGGTCAAGTGGTGAAGGTAATTCGTTCACGACCGTCCTCCCCGGTACGGTGTGAAACTAAATACCTCGTTGCCTCCCCGGTAACTAATCGGTAGATGTAAGGGGTCTTATCGATAGAAATGAGTGTAATAAAAAACATCCCAATAACCTGGCATTCCTCCCCGAAACGTTACTCGATATCCCTCCCCGGGATGCATGCTTGGAAAAAGAGCAGTGAACTCACCTTGGTTTGCTCGGTATGATTAACTACTTGTTCTCACTTAAACAGTCACAACCTATGGTATTCACGTATGCGATGTCAGTTTATATTCACAAAGTTTACATATAAGTGACAGTATGTATTTCACACAGTGATTCCCGAATGGCACATAACAGTTACATAACTCATTCTAGTCCACAGTTCACGTGTACATTCTGTAATATTGCTTAACATTTAAGTGTGCTCTGTGTAATAACCAAATCATGTTCCTTGATTACAATTAACCATCATTAATAGTAGTTATCATGGTTTCCTTAACATAGACATTTATCACAAAATCCACTTAGTTAACTGTGCTCGCTCACCCTACCGACGAAAGACCTAAGTTTCGTCGCATTACTTGTCGACGAAAACCTATGTTTCGTCATGTAACCCGTCGACGAATCACCCTTGTTTCGTCAACATGTGTGTTTCGTTGGAAAAAGAGTTTCGCCGCTTGTAACACCCCGTGTTTTCATAAGTCAAAGTCAACGACCGATTTCGCACAACCGACTAATAAATGATTTCTTTTATTTTAACTATTTTGTGGAGTAAGTGTTGTTAATGACAATAATCGACGTATGTTAATCGCTATCTAATCGACCCACGACTGTGAACTATAGGAAGTAACAATGCGATAAAGTTAATTAATCGATAATCAAAGTATGCTAATCGAATCGACATCGAATCGTAACTCGAACTACGCATATTGGTTACTGTATACGTGTGTGTGTGCCTTATGTGTTACTTGTGCATGTTTATTTATGTTATGTGTGGTATTCAATCCAAATGCAATCGAAACTCGAAATGCAATCGAACTCAATCGACATCGAACTCAATCGACACCGAACTCGAATCACAATCGAACTATGATAATTAGTGGAGAAAGGATAGCGCAAGATATGAGTGGTTGGGATTAAAAGTAATTTGACTAGGAAACCCTATCGTATCGAACCGCTCGCAACCGAAATCAAAATATCAAAATCGTCGCACCGGACACTCGAAACGTGCAGCTGATCGATCAGGCTACCAGCCGATCGAACAGCCAGCCGATCGGACAGGCTGTCCGATCGAGCTGCCTGGCCGATCGGCCAGCACTTTCCACATTTGGCATCCTATAAATACCCTTGTCATTGTCATCCTTTCCACTTTTGGAAACCTCTGTCCGACCAGCACGCTTTGCTCATCCTTTTCTCAGATTCCTCTCGATTCCGGTAAGATTTCGTCCTAAATCTTGTACTTTCTTGATCTACACGCACTCCTACACCTTTCTATCTTTCAAATCTTAACTTTTAACCGTGAAATCATCAAGATTCAAGTGTTCTAGGATGATGTCATCATGGGTTCTTGAAGAACTTCATGTTTTGGCCTCAATCCACCAAGAATCACTTGGATCTAGCCGTTTTCCACATAAACAAACAAAGATCTTTCATAGATCTAAACATATACACGGTGAAAAAGGATTAAAAGATGGATTTCCAACTTTCTTTCAACTCTTTTTCACTCAATGCCTTCAAACCGATAGAAACGGAGCCTGTGCCGGCTTACAAATCACTCCGGTGGTTCGCATGGCTCAAGATCCGGATTCTATCCATGAGGTTAACCGATTTCGGGTTAAACGTTCAACTCCGTCCCGAGCAGTTCACCGGCCGGATTTAGGTGATTCCTGTCCGACCAAAGGGAACCAAGGAAAGACGAGGGATCTATGGTTCCACTCGTTGTCAAAATACCTCAATAAAACGACAAACAATCAGAACAACCAAGTGTTAGACAAATAGGATGATCAGGTCAGGGTGCTGACCGATCGGTTAATACATGGTCCCCCACTTAATCAATTTATTTTGAAGACTAGTATTGAACGAACGGTTGTTCGATCGGACTACTGACCGGTCGGATTACTCTTCGGATCATGAGATACTATACTTCAACACTTAATCGATTTTTCAACATGTTCGATGCACTAGGAGTGCCACCCGATCGAACAGCCGTCCGATCAGGGGACACCCTGCTAAGAACTCGTCATGATTGTTCATGCATGTTGTCCGATCGAACAACATTAGTGTTCGATCGATCGGCTAACCGACCCACTGCACCATAATTTGCATTTCATTTAAAGTTGTTGACTATTGTTGACTTGCCAACCGATCGGTCAGCTGTCCGATCGAACACCTGTCCGATCGAACACCTGTCCGATCCAAAGCAAATCACTACAATTCATTAAAATACCTAACCGATCGGGCCGCCGTCCGATCGACTGATCTGAAGGGTAAAGGTACTTCAATGTTTTCAAATGCGACAACGAAAAGTTCAAAAGTCAAGCCATCATACACAAACACATCTTTCTCAAAGGAAGAAACAATCTACTCGAACAGCCATCCGATCGGCATACCGACCGACCGGACAGCGGACCGAACGGACTGTCAACCGAACGGCCAGCCGTCCGATCGACCAGCTGTCCGACTCTCCAACACCTGTTTTCCGTTTTACGCGTTGCTTATTATTTTGCTATCAATTCATTCAGGCTAACTTTACTCGCTAAGCGCTCCCTTCAATCCATCAACCGCTGTGAGTATACTCGATCCCTTTTTGATTTATGCACTTTTGGGTGATACATACGTTACAACTATTCAATCACATCAAACACACTACTCAATACTATTTGAATGCTAACCGTTAATGCATGTTATACGTGGCTTATGAATGCTTGTTTGTTATGTTTACACATGGAATGCTGTCTACCTGCCTTAGCAACGATAGTACTATAGTTTGGACTTAGCACCCGTTCGCGGGGGTTGTTAAGGACAATTACTTGCATGGTTACGGTGGTGATCCTGTATTGCGAACTGCATTTGGCAGTCAACCCGCAGTCATTGGTATGGATGGATCTATGTCGATAACTAACGTGCTTCATTTCACTATGTGTACGTGCTGATTATGCGTAAACGAATTCGATCTTTATATGCTATTATCAAACTTGTATGCTCACCTTTACATTATATCTATTGACTTTATTTTAACGTATGTGACAGGTGCTGAGGATGCACACTTGGTAGGAATTTGAAGCTAGAATAAAGCTTTAGAGCCCAACAAATAGTTGTCTATAGTGGTCAAACTAAGGGTCTCTAGAAGCAGATAAACGATTGCTGATTATTTAAAATCTGAGTTGTCGAAACAGAATATTTGCCTGGATTTTTTTGTCTGTAATAATTTATTTTACTGTTTGAGATACGGTATGGGACGTATTATTTAAATTGAATGGTAATGATAATTGTTGTGGAAACTTCTGGACAATCTGTTTCGCTCAGTGCCATGCCCCGATGATTCCGCCATCGGTTGGCGTGTGACAGATTGGTATCAGAGCCATAACTATAGGGAATTAGGCAAGACACGACCTAGTCTGGGTCGATGTCTCAGAGACCTAGTCTATAGTTAGAAACCAACAGGCCGACTTGTGCATATCCGGTAGGGATTATGTACTAGCTTATCTCTCGATATTCTCGCTTATGCTACACTATCACTACACTCAAATTTTCAACTATGAAAGAGTAACTAAGTCGAGATTAGGTGTGAAAACCGCAAACTCTCGACTGAAGTTACTAATCAACCCGTATTCTATTTGCAAACAAGGAGAATTATGCCAAATCAGGAGTGAAATCCGTATTTTGATGAATAATCTCCTCTATTTTATTAAAACAGGGATGAAGTTGTTAAGATAGGTGTGAAACCCTAACCTTGACGCCTTGTTCCGCCCATTTTACAAAACTCTCACCAAGGTCTCGATGGACTCCAACGACTTGAAGTCACGATACGACTAACGGGATGCGTGCCCAACGCCCAGGAATCGAGGCAATGGCACTGCCCGGTAGGTCAAATGTGCACAAAGGATCCTTGTGAATAGTCGAATCACCCTGGTTAGTCAATGTCTAATAGCCGCAGACGATCCATTCCTTGATTTTTATGTGTTTCGATTTTGAGCCCGCAACTGCCGACTCTGATGATTCGTTGATTTTATGTGTTGTAGGTGAATTTACCTGTTTAGGTGTTTAAATTTTGGGAAACTTGCTCAATTTTGTTTTCGCATCGATCGACATGCACGACTCGCACTGTAATTCTACCTCAAAACGCTAACAAACAGCTAAAATTAGGGACGATCTTAGGATATGATATACGATTATACTACGCCACTCGATATACTAGACACGAACGCAATATTCGAACACTCGCAGACTTTGAATGATAGGTTTCTGTATTCTGACTACCTCTTAAATGATAAAGGAACACACATAATCATAAGAAGGTGGCCACACGTAGAATATGTGCTTATGTGCCTATGTGCTTATGTGCTTATGTAATTATGTGCTTCTGTATTTATGCAAATATGTGGTTACGTGTATGTGTAGTACATGACTGTGTTCCTGAGCTTTAGTAAGTAGTAGACGTGTGTGGTGAGATTCGAATACAATGTGTTGAGTCCTGTGACGATGTCTGTTGCAGACAATGTCATCTGGATCCCGTCATCCCTTACTTTCTCGCTAAGAAAAGAGAGACAAACGCCTTGCTGCCATCATCGCTAAAAGTATAGCAAAGGCCGTGAGTGATGTTTACGAGAATGTCAGCAAATCATCTGAGGAATCAAGGACCGAAGCTCCTAAAGCTACCACCAAGGCTTTCAATTTCAAGCAATTCAAGTCGTGTGGGCCAAAAGAATTCACCGGCGAGGGAGGTCCTATTGCACTATTCCAATGGTTTGATTCCATTGAGGTCACTCTACGACAGAGTGGTTGCCCCGATGACCTCCGAACTCTGAATGCTACCGGCGTTTTCCAGTCCCGTGCACTCGACTGGTGGAAGGCCGAGAGGAACAAGCGAGGGAACGATGCAGCCTACGGTCTGTCGTGGGACGAGCTCAAAGAAGTCATGCTGGAAGAATTATGCCCTCCTCATGAACGTCAAAAGCTAGAGGATGAATTTTGGCACATACAGCAGAAGGAAGGTGACAACGCTGCTCTCACTGCTCGTTTCAAACAGCTCAGCATCATTTGTCCCGATCAGGTCAAGACTCCAGACATGGCAATCAAGAAGTATACCCGAGCCCTGCCTGACTGTGTTGCTGATTTCGTTCAAGCGGCTAAGACTACGACGATCGAAGAAACTTATCTACTGGCTGCTGAAATCAACGACAAGCGGGTCAAGGCCGGTGTCTGGGATAAAACTTCAAAGCACCTGCATCAAGCTACCACCGCCGCACCAACTGCTGAAACCACCACCACCTCATCGAGCAACAAGAGGAAGAACAGCTCCAGCAACAAGAACTGTGCGATCACTGCTGCACCGATTCAAGCTGTACCAGCCCAACAGCGTCAAGTAGCGGCGCCTGTGGCTAATGCACCGCCTGCAAAGCGTGCATACACTGGGCCACACCCGCTCTGCCATACTTATACGTACCACCACCCGACTGCCATTGCTTGCCGTTTTTGTGCTCATTACAATATGTACGACCATTTCACTACCAACTGCCGTGTTCGACAAGCTCCTGCTCATCAAGCTCTACTCACCGCCCCTCAGGGTCAACAAGCTCCTCCGGCACCCGCGGTCAAAGCCAGAGCCTGCTTCGCATGTGGCGATCCTAACCATTTCGCCAACATGTGCCCGAACAGGGTTGTGAAGCAAGAGCCCCAGCAGCAGCAGCCTCAGCAGCAACAACAGCAGCAACAGCAACAACAGGCCGCACGCGCCAGAACTTTCAACATCAACGTGCGTCAAGCCCAAGCCGACAGCAACGTGGTCAATGGTACGTTCCTTGTGAATGGTATTTATGCTTCATGTTTGTTTGATATCGGAGCCGATAATTGCTTTGTGTCATTTGAATTCGAGAAACTCCTTAGTCGTAAACGATCCCAACTCTCCTCGACGTTCGATGTTGAAGTCGCTACCGGAAGAATTGTCACTGTTAATTCTGTTCTTCGTGATTGTACTCTTGAGCTCAACAATCACATCTTTCCAATCGACCTTATTCCGATGCAACTCGGAAGTTTTGACGTCATAGTAGGCATGGACTTTCTTCGCGAAAACCATGCTGAAGTTGTGTGCTTCGACAAGATGATCCGATTCTCGCTGGCGAATGGTGATTTATTGTGTGTTTACGGTGATACTACTTTGAAAGGTCTCAAGCTCATGTCATGCATTCAAGCTAGCAAGTATCTCCGCAAGGAATACAGAGCTTTCTTGGCTAACATTGTAGTAGCGGAGAAGGAAAAGAAAGAGAAGAAGGAAGTGAAAGACGTTCCTGTGGTTCGAGAATTTCCTAATGTTTTTCCAGAGGATCTTCCCGGACTACCACCAAGTCGTGATATCGACTTTCGTATCGACCTCATTCCTGGAGCCAACCCTATTGCCAAAGCTCCCTACCGACTCGCGCTGTCCGAAATGCGTGAACTTTCAAACCAACTCCAGGAATTACTTAAGGAAGGCTTTATTCGCCCGAGCACCTCTCCTTGGGGCGCACCGGTCCTTTTCGTCAAAAAGAAGGATGGGTCGTTCAGGATGTGCATCGACTATCGGGAATTGAATAAGTTAACTATCAAGAACCGCTATCCTCTACCTCGTATCGATGATTTGTTTGATCAACTACAAGGTGCTACGTGTTTCTCAAAGATCGATCTACGTTCAGGCTATCACCAACTACGTATTCAAGAGGAGGATATACCCAAAACCGCGTTTTGCACTCGATACGGCCACTACGAATTCATTGTTATGCCCTTTGGTTTAACCAATGCACCTGCGGTTTTCATGGATCTGATGAATCGCGTGTGTAAACCATATCTCGACCGTTTCGTCACCGTATTCATCGACGATGTCTTGATCTATTCCAAATCGAAAATTGAACACGCGCAACATCTACGTTTGGTTCTCGAGTTACTCCAGGGGAACCAACTCTACGCCAAGTTCTCCAAGTGTGAGTTCTGGTTGGAGGAGGTTCAGTTTCTGGGTCACATTGTTAATAGTCAAGGTATTCATGTCGACCCCGCGAAGATTGAAGCCGTTAAGAGTTGGATTACACCTAAGAACCCATCTGAAGTCCGTTCTTTTCTCGGACTAGCAGGCTATTATCGGCGATTTATCGAAGGATTCTCAAAGATCGCTGTGCCACTTACCGTTCTCACGCATAAAGACAAGCCTTTTGTTTGGGGAACCAAACAGGAGACTGCTTTCAAAACCCTTAAACACATGCTTTGCAATGCTCCCGTTCTCACATTGCCCGACGGAAACAATGATTTCATTGTCTATTGTGATGCTTCCAACCTTGGTATTGGTTGTGACCTCATGCAACGGGACAAGGTCATAGCTTACGCATCTCGTCAGCTCAAAGTCAACGAGAAGAACTATACAACCCATGATCTCGAGCTAGGCGCAGTTGTTTTTGCATTAAAGATTTGGCGACACTACCTGTATGGTACCAAGTGTACGATCTTCACCGATCATAGGAGCCTACAACATATCTTTAATCAGAAGGAACTTAATATGCGTCAACGCCGATAGGTAGAACTTCTCAACGATTACGACTCTGAGATTCGTTATCACCCAGGCAAAGCAAATGTTGTTGCCGACGCACTCAGCAGACGGAGCTATCTTCTTAGCACTCGTAATGTTCAAGCCCAATACGATCTCGAAACCCTCATCCGCGACGCTCAACACGCATGTTTTAATGAACGCACACTGAAGAAGGAACGAATCTACCACGATGGAGCCCAGCTTGTGAGCAAGTCAAATGGGATATTCCACTTTCTGGACCGAATTTGGATTCCCAAACGAACCTATTTGCGACAAATCTTGATGGACAAAGCCCACAAATCCCGGTATTCTATTCATCCCGGTGCCGACAAAATGTACCAGGATCTTCGTTACAAGTACTGGTGGCCGGGCATGAAAAGGGATATTGCTCTCTATGTTGGAAAATGCTTAACCTATGCGAGAGTCAAGGCTGAACGTCAAAGACCCTCTGGCTTACTCGAACAACCACCGATCCCCATGAGGAAGTGGGAGAGTATAGCTATGGACTTCATAACCAAGCTACCGTACACGTCATCAGGTCATGACAGCATATGGGTTGTTGTTGACCGTTTGATGTGTGCTAAACAGACTATTAAAAACAAACTAATTTAGACTCTCTACGCTAGACATTAAAAAGCTTTAAATTCTAGACTCGACCTAAACCACACAATCGGCAAGTGTACCGATCAATGTAGTATAACCTAGGAAGTCCGGATATCGAACCACGAGACTCTATTTATCACGTAAACTAGACTCAGACTAGACACTGACAGACACGACTAAAACTTGTTTATTTGTTTGGGGGGGGGGGGTTACTGAAAAACTAAAGAAATCTATATTAAACTACTAATTTAAACTAGAGCTAGACTAAAGACGAATGAAGACTAAGGTCTTTTCTTATATGAGAAACGAGACCACCTAGACTAGAATCCTGGATTGATTTTAAAGAGATTACCAATTAAGTTAAATGCACGAGTTATGGAACCGGGATCGTATGATACTAAACCTATTAAGAACCAACGAGGCCCCTCGACCCTTCTCAAGGAGAAACCTGTGGCACTACCTAGGCCGTTAATTCTACCGGTTATTAGACTTCTTCCCAGTTATCTAATTATTGTGTAAGTACCCTAATGTTGACCTATTCTTTCCCAATCCTAGATCTAGGGTAATTTGAAGTAATTAATTTGACTTGATAGACTAATAAGACCGACAGGTAAACCAAGACATAACCTTTCCCAAGGCCTATCTAAAGCAATTCGCCGGGTAAGACCTACCAATAGCCCCTCACTTCCCAGTTATTAGGACTAGTAGAACACTAAGACTTAGTAAATTATTATAACTTACTTCTAGGGGTTATTGCGCAATTATCCCTAAAGAGTGAAGGTTCTCTTATGTGATATAGACACTCACCGAAACCCTAAACCCTAATATGACTCTATGTCGTGATATAGACCGTCACTAAGAATCATACGAAGTAAATAATAACAATAAACCAATTCAAAGCATGCATACACATCAAATCATTAAATCAAACCTTTTACAAATCACAATTAACCCATAAAAATCATGCAAATAACATAAACGGTAAAATCTTCATATCAATCCATTCATCAAGTCTAGGTGGTTTGTAAATTTAGCCAAGCATACTAAAACGTGAAAACAAATCAAAGAAGTTCAACAAAAAATTCATGATAACAAGTTTCGTGATGAAAAATCAAGAATAAAGAACTAGAAAACCCGATTAGATCTTCAAGTCTTCTTCCCTGAACTCATATCGATGATTCCCCGGCTCCAAGATCTCCAAAAACGCTCCAAGAATGCTCAACAAGTCGCCCCCAATGTCCTAATTTCGAAATTAGGGTTTCTTTTCCAAGTTTAAGATGTTATATATGACTTTCCATAACAAAAAATCGCCAGCTAGGCTTCTGGCCGGCCGCCACCCACTGAAGGAATGGGTGGTGGGGTGCCACCTTGTTTTTCAGCTCATGTACTACCTTCAGTCTCTCGCCGGGTGCCAGAAAACTTCCCACGGGGTGCCAGAGAGTGATTTTTCAGCCTTTTAACTCTATTTCAACTCCCCGACCTTTCTAACATGCTCCAAGACTTGACACTTCGATGTTTTGACTCGTTTCACTCGGTTTCCCGCATATTTAAGCATCAAGGCCTGCAAAACACGATTTAATCAATAGTATGCACATTCTAACGAAAAACAAAACTAAATGTAATGAAAACTATACAAACTTTACACGAATAAAAGATGTATTTTGCAATACATCAAAGATCCCCACACTTACTCTTTTTTCGTCCTCGAAAAAGAATTATGCAACGGAATCAGAGACGAATAATCTCTCGGGTCAAAAGCATAGGTATATTTTATTAAAACCAAAACTTGCATTAGCCGCGATTGCGAATATACTTGTCCACTTTAAACCAGAATTCAATCCTAAGCCCTTATCATGTGATTTTAATTTAAGTGCGGTCAATCCACCTAGGGCCTCACGCTAGAATTTACGGTCCACCTACTCCCACCTCAAGCTTATAGGACTAAAGGAACGATCATTTGACCAATTCCCAACCGTCTTATATCAAAACCAAAAGAGTTTACAATCAAATTTTTTTCTTTTTTCCATTTTTTTTTATTTTTGCTTTTTTTTTTCTCTCGTGAGTCTAGACGATGCTTTCCCTAACCAAGAGGTATTCCGGCTGTAGAGTCGCGATCCCCAACCACAGATTACTTAGGTTTCGGTACTTTTATTCGGCAAGTCGATTTCACACATCCCAGAGGCATTCCGGCTGTAGAGTCGCTATCCCCAACTCGGATTACATAGACCTGTGTTACTTTCATTTAGTTTCTAGCTCACTTTTTATTCTTTTTTTATTCTTTTTTTTTTCGCAAGATCACAAACTCTAACGGTTTTAACTTATAACGGTACCCCTTATACTATTATCGGCAGTTTTAGTTTCCCATATTTCCCAAATGAAAACCCACTAGCAGACCGACAATTAAGGTATATTAGATCAAAGGGACTTAAAACCAAACCCGGGCCTATTCACATATCCCTAACTAGACACAAGCTCGATTAATTTTATTCTCTTATTATTATTATTCGAACCCGAGCAAATATTCATCTTTTCTATCATTTTCCGCTTTAATTGCAAACTTTTTTTTTATTCGAAAGACATTTTCTAATTTTTAAATTTTTTTTTATTTTTTCAATTTTTTTATTTTTTTGTTATTTTTTTTTTGATTTTAATATTTACAAGTATCCCATCCCCACACTTAGAGATTGCATTGTCCCTAATGCAAGAACGAAAATACGACTCAATACTACCTAAAAATAAAAACTGCAAACCAAATAAAAATACAACAACAACAAAAAGGGAAACGACTTAGCTGAGTATGTGAGACTGTCAAAGTGACAGTCGTTTCCACATAAGCCCTCCAATTCGATACGCGCTCAGCAAACAATTCTAACCCTCGGACACGCGAACGAAAGCAGCTAACACAATCAACCTATCTGAATCAAACAAACTACCAAAACATACCATCATGTATATATCAAAAGCATCGATAGTTCATCAGTTTCATCACATTAACCAACCCAGCTATCAATTTCAAGTGTAGCACCAACCCGACTAACAAATCCAAACCCAATATTTAAGTGTAAAACAAGAAATCCCCCACTTAACTTCTACCAAATATAACCATTATGTCCCAACCTGAGCCAACCGCAATCCCATGACCAAACAACTACATGACGCAACTCGACACACACAAGACTCAACCAATGACTCGAATTACACTCTACTTGCCCAAAAGACACGGACTTGACAAAGAGGACTCGACCAACGTGACACAAGCTAACTGACTAAACACACCATGGATGTGATCCGAACCTGAACCTGAAGCACGTACTGGACATATCAGTTGATTCACATAAACAAGTTACGCACAATATGAAATAAATGACTCCAGTCGACTCGACATAACTAACTGACAAATAGACGACCCGACAAAACTCACTCGCTGCTGCGACATAAGGTGTACCTTACTCGACTGACTAACTCAACACACCAAGAAATCAACTCAAACGATGAGTCGAAACAAGGTAACTGACAAGACGAGACCCACTGACCTGACTACACAAATCACCTCTGGTGACCTGGAGTCACCATACCCTACCAAAACGAGACAAGCAAGACCTCAATTGACTATTGACTCAATATCACACCATGACCGACACACGGACTCCAGCCACTGACTCGAAGACGCACAAACTGACCCAACCAGACTCACATATCGACTGACCCTCACGAACCAAGACCCAACCCAAATAACTGATTCACAAGACTCATCAACTGACTTAACTCAACAAATAACTAAGAAAGTAAACAAGAATATACCTGAATCGCCGAAAACCAGAAGAAAAATATGAAAATTTTCGCGCTATGGATGTCCCGATTCGTACCGTCACAGTGAATAATTGATGAAAGCTTTATGTGGGTTTTGTTGAATGAAGCGAAACGGTGGTGATTTGGTGGTGTAATGGAGGAGATATGGTGGGATGTGGTGGTTTCGGCTGTGTAAATGGTGAGGTAAGGGGTGATAAGGTGCGATATGTAAGATGGCGGTGGGTATTAGGTGATGAAGAAGGGGTGTTCTGCGGTGTAGAGTGGTGGTTTAGGGTTTACGGCGAGAAGGTGGACTGATGTGGAAGATGTGGGGACTGGTGGGTGATAAATGGTGGTGTTTAGGAGGGGTTACGGTGAATGGTAAGGGAGAAGAAGGTCAACAGGTGACGTTTTGGGTTTTAATTAATTACGGCAGCAGATATGGCTTCTAGCGGCCCGCCAATGAAGTCTGATGTTGGTGGTCGTCCGCCACCACGAGAATAATTTCCGAAAACTCCCTTACGTGGTGGCGGGGGGCGAGAGGGTTGTTTATAAATGGGTGGCGGCCCGCCAGAGGCCGTTTTCAACAGAAAGTGTCTAATTTTTCTTTCAATGCCTTAGAAATTTTTTTATGTTTTTTTTTCAAACCTCTCAAAAACCAAACGAAAATTTTTTTTTAAGTACAAAAAACTTACCTGAAGCCTTATTTTCCTCGCAATTTCCTGCAAATCCCTCGGCGATGCCCTCCTGCAAACGACTCAAAACAAAAAACAACGAACCGAAAAACTACGAAAAACAACTGTTAGCTACCGAAAATTATGAAAAATTACGAAGATACAAACGGTACAAACTCTACAAATGAGTAACAACTTCTCACATACTTATGGGGGATCATAGAGATGCAGCTCATCTCCAAACACACACTCACGGGCTGTAGCACCATTATACTTATCATTGCCCAAATCGCCCCAAACACTCTTACCTCTCTCACAACCTCTTAACTCCCCACCTGGTGGTTTGAATCTATACTCTTCATATCGAACTCTATCCCCACACTGAGCTTTGCTCAGTGTCTCTATCCTAGATTCTAAACGCACCACTCTCTCCTCTAATTCTTCTACTCTCCTATCTGGTGGGTCCCCACACTTGAGTCCTATCACCTTCTCTAGACTCGGATCACTCATCACCTTCTCCTCATCTCTCTCTTCCTTCTCACACTCCCCCACTAACGATACCGCTTCCACTCTATCACTAGGCCCTCTCGAATTCATAACCTTAAAAACTACTGATTCCTCGCCCGCTCTAAGTGTGATGGTGCCTAAAGAGACATCTATGAGAGCTTTAGCGGTGTTCAAAAACGGTCGTCCTAAAATTAACGGTACGTTTTCGTCGGCTTCCATGTCGAGAATGACGAAATCGGCAGGAAAAACGAACTTGTCAACCTTAACTAGCAAATTCTCCACTATGCCCCTCGGGTATTTCACGGACCTATCAGCTAAGGATAATGTCATTCGGGTAGGTGAAAGCTCGCCTAAGTCTAGTTTCTCGTAAAGAGAAAAGGGCATCAAATTGATGCTAGCACCTAGGTCGGCCAAAGCTCTAGCATTGGTATTACTGCCGAATAGACAAGGAATAGTGAAAACACCGGGATCGGTAAGCTTTTCGGGAAGCTTATTTGAGACAATGGCTGAACACCCTCCATGCAATGGGACATTAGACAACTCTCCTAATTTCTCTTTGTTCCTAAGGAGATCTTTCAAGAACTTCGCGTATTTAGGCATTGATTGGAGTGCCTCTATAAATGGAAGATTAATCTTCAATTGCTTGAAGATGTCTAAAAACTGCCCGTATTCCCTTGAGTATTTTTGGTTCTTAAGGCATGAAGGAAACGGGACATACGCATGGTTCACGTAGGGTGAAGGTCTAACGTCTACTGGGGTTTTCTCAACTTTCTTCTCACTTTGAGACTCACTGGGCTGTGCGGTACTTGCTGGGCTTAGCCTCTTTTGCACTTTTCCGGGAGCCTCCATTTCGATCTCCTCATCTATCACATCTCCCTCTTCATCAACTACTCTCTCCTCTACACTCGGGTTTCCTACGGTTTTGCCACTACGAGTGGTAATGGCCTTTACATGAGCATTAGGGTTCGGTTGGGTGTGACCCGCAAATTGACCGGGTAATCTCTCCTCTAACTTCCTAGACATATCACCTACAACCCTTTGAAGGTCTTGGAAAGCAGCTTGGTGATTCTTAAGCATGAGGTCATGTTCGCTAAGTTTCTTTTGGGTGGTTTGGTCCCTAACAACTAGCTGGCTCATCATAGCCTCCATTCTTTCTATGCTGCCCCCTAAATCAAAACTTGAACCCTGACCTGTTTGACCTTGGTTATTTGACCCCATATCCTTGACCTGCCCATTTGAACCCCCACCAAAGAATGAACTTTGGCCCCTATTTGGGTTTTGAGCCATTTGAAAACCAGGGGGTCCATTTGAGCGAAAATTGTTGTTATTAGCAAAATTATTATTATTATTATGCCAACCCGAACCAAAATTATTATTACCAAACCTACTAGATTGACCTCTACCGAAACCTCCTCCTACGAAATCAACTTGTTCCTCACCAACTAGCAATGGACACGCACTCGTGTCGTGACCCCCTCGACAATACTCACATTTATCTACCTTAGCTCTAATCTCCTTGAGCTCTCGAGTCATGTTTTCCAACACAGCGGCCAAACTAGGGTCCATGGTGACATGGTTCACCCCACGGGCGGGTGCACTAGTAGTGGTATTTGAATTACCACTTTGATACCGCTGATCGGCTCGCGATTGAGATTGAGACTGGGCAAATGCCTCAAAACGCTCTAAACACTCAGCAACAGTAAGTATACCCATCATATGCCCCCCTGCATTAGTATCAAACCTATCACGAGTCTCTTGGGTGAGACCGTTGTAAAATTTCTCACATAAAGCCCAATCAGAAAGACCATGCTGGGAGCAACGAGCACAAAGGTTTTGGAAACGCTCCCAAGCAAGGTAATAAGGCTCGTCGGGCTCCATGCGAAAAGAGTGGATTTGGTCTCTAAGACGTGAGGCCTTAGCGGGCGGGAAATACTTATTCAAAAAGGCTTGACGAAGCCCCGCCCAAGTGGTAAAAGTGCCGGTTGGTTGAGAGTCCAACCAAGTAGCCGCACGGCCAGCTAGTGAAAACGGGAAAAGCTGTAAGTAAGTGGCATCATTGGGTGCACCGTGAAGGCTAAAGGTGGCTATGATACGGGAGAAATGGTTAATGTGGGCCGGGGTGTCCTCATCGTCCCGGCCATGGAACTGGATGTTGTTTGTGATGGCCTGCATGGCATAAGATGGAATCTGCCATGAGTTCTCGCTAACTATGGGTGGAACGGTAATGGGTGAAGCAAGGCCGGTGAAATTCTGAGTGGCCTTCTGATGGACAGTTTGCCTAGCGTTGGCCATTGGTTCTAAGTTTTCTGGATTGCTAGAGGCACTAGAAGTAGGACTATTGGGTGGAGAAACCTTAGGTGAGGTTTTAGGTGAATGGTTTGGCGAAGGTGGGGTGGGTAACGGGGTGGAATCGAAATTAGGGAAATGAGACAAAGATGTAGAAGTAACCTGTGGGCCTTGGCCCAATTGAGATGATGACTGCTTGACTGGTGGTGGTGGTCCGTGCGAGCGCAGATGTGGCATCCACTACAAGCAAAAACCTGAACACAAGAAAAGCAAACAATAGTTACTACGACTCAAGATGAAAATAAAAGACACAAAACAAAGTAGACACGTAGCACGTATTTGTCAAGTAAATCTATCAAAGCTAATGAACGCAATTACCAAGAGTCCCCGGCAACGGCGCCAAAAACTTGATGTGTGCTAAACAGACTATTAAAAACAAACTAATTTAGACTCTCTACGCTAGACACTAAAAAGCTTTAAATTCTAGACTCGACCTAAACCACACAATCGGCAAGTGTACCGATCAATGTAGTATAACCTAGGAAGTCCGGATATCGAACCACGAGACTCTATTTATCACGTAAACTAGACTCAGACTAGACACTGACAGACACGACTAAAACTTGTTTATTTGTTTGGGGGGGGGGGTTACTGAAAAACTAAAGAAATCTATATTAAACTGCTAATTTAAACTAGAGCTAGACTAAAGACGAATGAAGACTAAGGTCTTTTCTTATATGAGAAACGAGACCACCTAGACTAGAATCCTGGATTGATTTTAAAGAGATTACCAATTAAGTTAAATGCACGAGTTATGGAACCGGGATCGTATGATACTAAACCTATTAAGAACCAACGAGGCCCCTCGACCCTTCTCAAGGAGAAACCTGTGGCACTACCTAGGCCGTTAATTCTACCGGTTATTAGACTTCTTCCCAGTTATCTAATTATTGTGTAAGTACCCTAATGTTGACCTATTCTTTCCCAATCCTAGATCTAGGGTAATTTGAAGTAATTAATTTGACTTGATAGACTAATAAGACCGACAGGTAAACCAAGACATAACCATTCCCAAGGCCTATCTAAAGCAATTCGCCGGGTAAGACCTACCAATAGCCCCTCACTTCCCAGTTATTAGGACTAGTAGAACACTAAGACTTAGTAAATTATTATAACTTACTTCTAGGGGTTATTGCGCAATTATCCCTAAAGAGTGAAGGTTCTCTTATGTGATATAGACACTCACCGAAACCCTAAACCCTAATATGACTCTATGTCGTGATATAGACCGTCACTAAGAATCATACGAAGTAAATAATAACAATAAACCAATTCAAAGCATGCATACACATCAAATCATTAAATCAAACCTTTTACAAATCACAATTAACCCATAAAAATCATGCAAATAACATAAACGGTAAAATCTTCATATCAATCCATTCATCAAGTCTAGGTGGTTTGTAAATTTAGCCAAGCATACTAAAACGTGAAAACAAATCAAAGAAGTTCAACAAAAAATTCATGATAACAAGTTTCGTGATGAAAAATCAAGAATAAAGAACTAGAAAACCCGATTAGATCTTCAAGTCTTCTTCCCTGAACTCATATCGATGATTCCCCGGCTCCAAGATCTCCAAAAACGCTCCAAGAATGCTCAACAAGTCGCCCCCAATGTCCTAATTTCGAAATTAGGGTTTCTTTTCCAAGTTTAAGATGTTATATATGACTTTCCATAACAAAAAATCGCCAGCTAGGCTTCTGGCCGGCCGCCACCCACTGAAGGAATGGGTGGTGGGGTGCCACCTTGTTTTTCAGCTCATGTACTACCTTCAGTCTCTCGCCGGGTGCCAGAAAACTTCCCACGGGGTGCCAGAGAGTGATTTTTCAGCCTTTTAACTCTATTTCAACTCCCCGACCTTTCTAACATGCTCCAAGACTTGACACTTCGATGTTTTGACTCGTTTCACTCGGTTTCCCGCATATTTAAGCATCAAGGCCTGCAAAACACGATTTAATCAATAGTATGCACATTCTAACGAAAAACAAAACTAAATGTAATGAAAACTATACAAACTTTACACGAATAAAAGATGTATTTTGCAATACATCACCGTTTGACTAAATTAGCTCACTTCTTGCCAATACGAGAAGACTACAAGGTAGAACGATTAGCCCGAATCTACACCGACGAGATCATTTGTAATCATGGGATGCCTAGTGACATCATCTCTGATCGTGACGCCCGGTTTACCTCGCGACTGTGGGAAACATTTCAAATGGCACTCGGTACATCGCTAAATCTAAGTACCGCTTTCCACCCTCAAACCGACGGTCAGACTTAAAGAACGATTCGTACTCTTGAAGACATGCTCCGTTCGTGTGTCATAGACTTCGGTGGTAATTGGGATAAATGACTGCCGTTAGTCGAATTCTCGTATAACAACAGCTATCATTCCAGCATTCAAATGGCACCATTCGAGGCTCTATACGGAACAAGATGTCGATCGCCTATTGTGTGGCACGAGATCGGTCATTCATAATTAACCGGTCCTGAGCTATTACAAGAAACGACAGACAGAATTTTCCAAATTCGAGACAACCTGGTGAAAGCTCGGAATCGACAGAAAAGTTATGCCGATAGACGACGCAAGCCCCTTGAATTTGACGTTGGTGACTACGTACTCCTAAAGGTATCACCTTGGAAGGGTGTGGTCCGATTCGGCCAGAAAGGAAAGCTTGCGCCTCGATATGTTGGACCTTTTAAGATTCTGGAAAGGATCCGAAAAGTTGCCTACAAACTCGAACTACCGGAGGAACTTAGTAACGTCCACCCGACTTTCCACATGTCAAACCTTCGAAAGTGCCTAGCCGACCACGACTTACATGTCCCTCTCAATGACTTGCAAGTGAACGAAACATTACACTTCGTGGAGAAGCCTGTCGAAATCATGGATCGCCAAACCAAGCAACTCAGGCGCTCGCGCATTCCTATTGTGAAAGTCTGATGGGAAGGCAAACGAAGCGCAGAGTTCACTTGGGAACTCGAAAGCGACATGAAGGCGAAGTACCCGCAGTTATTCAAGGAGAAAGTCTAGAGAGAGAAAGTGATTCACGGTGTTGTACAACTTCCAGCTTAATTTCGGGACGAAATTCTCTAAACAAGGGGTGGCTGTAACACCCCGTGTTTTCGTAAGTCAAAGTCAACGACCGATTTCGCGCAACCGACTAATAAATGATTTCTTTTATTTTAACTATTATGTGGAGTAAGTGTTGTTAATGACAATAATCGACGTATGTTAATCACTATCTAATCGACCCACGACTGTGAACTATAGGAAGTAACAATGCGATAAAGTTAATTAATCGATAATCAAACTATGCTAATCGAATAGACATCGAATCGCAACTCGAACTACGCATATTGGTTACTGTATACGTGTGTGTGTGCCATATGTGTTACTTGTACATGTTTATTTATGTTATGTGTGGTATTCAATCAAAACGCAATCGAAACTCGAAATGCAATCGAACTCAATCGACATCGAACTCAATCGACACCGAACTCGAATCACAATCGAACTATGATAATTAGTGGAGAAAGGATAGCGCAAGATATGAGTGGTTGGGATTAAAAGTAATTTGACTAGGAAACCCTATCGTATCGAACTGCTCGCAACCGAAATCAAAATATCAAAATCGTCGCACCGGACACTTGAAACGTGCAGCTGATCGATCAGGCTACCAGCCGATCGAACAGCCAGCCGATCCGACTGCTGTCCGATCGATCTGCCTGGCCGATCGGCCATCACTTTCTTCATTTGGCATCCTATAAATACCCCTGTCATTGTCATCCTTTCCACTTTTGGAAACCTCTGTCTGACCAGCACGCTTTGCTCATCCTTTTCTCAGATTCCTCTCGATTCCGGTAGGATTTCGTCCTAAATCTTGCACTTTCTTGATCTACACGCACTCCTACACCTTTCTATCTTTCAAATCTTAACTTTTAATCGTGAAATCATCAAGATTCAAGTGTTCTAGGATGATGTCATCATGGGTTCTTGAAGAACTTCATGTTTTGGCCTCAATCCACCAAGAATCACTTGGATCTAGCCGATTTCCACATAAACAAACAAAGATCTTTCATAGATCTAAACATATACACGGTGAAAAGGATTAAAAGATGGATTTCCAACTTTCTTTCAACTCTTTTTCACTCAATGCCTTCAAACCGATAGAAACAGAGCTTGTGCCGGCTTACAAATCACTCTGGTGGTTCGCATGGCTCAAGATCCGGATTCTATCCACGAGGTTAACCGATTTTGGGTTAAACGTTCAACTCCATCCCGAGCAGTTCACCAGCCGGATTTGGGTGATTCCTGTCCGACCAGGGGAACCAAGGAAAGACGAGGGATCTATGGTTCGACTCGTTGTCAAAATACCTCAATAAAACGACAAACAATTAGAACAACCAAGTGTTAGACGAATAGGCTGACCAGGTCAGAGTGCTGACCGATCGGACTGCTTTCCGAATGGACAGCCAGCCGATCGACTGGCCAACCGATCGGTTAACACATGGTCCCCCACTTAATCAATTTATTTTGTAGACTAGTATTGAACGAACGGTTGTTCGATCGGACTACTGACCGGTCGGATTACTCTTCGGATCATGAGATACTATACTTCAACACTTAATCGATTTTTTCAACATGTTCGATGCACTAGGAGTGCCACCCGATCGAACTGCCGTCCGATCAGGGGACACCCTGCTAAGAACTCGTCATGATTGTTCATGCATGTTGTCCGATCGAACAACAATAGTGTTCGATCGATCGGCTAACCGACCCACTGCACCATACTTTGCATTTCATTTAAAGTTGTTGACTATTGTTGACTTGCCAACCGATCGGTCAGCTGTCCGATCGAACACCTGTCCGATCCAAAGCAAATCACTACAATTCATTAAAATACCTAACCGATCGGAAAGCCGTTCGATCGACCGACCTGAAGGGTAAAGGTACTTCAATGTTTTCAAATGCTATAACGAAAACTTCAAAAGTCAAGCCATCATACACAAACACATCTTTCTCAAAGGAAGAAACAATCCACTCGAACAGCCATCCGATTGGCCTACCGACCGACTGGACAGCGGACCGAACGGACTGTCAACCGAACGGCCAGCCGTCCGAACGGACTGTCAACCAACAGCCAGCCATCCGATCGAACTACCGTCCGATCGACCAGCTGTCCGACTCTCCAACACCTGTTTTCCGTTTTACGCGTTGCTTATTATTATGCTATCAATTCATTCAGGCTAACTTTACTCGCTAAGCGCTCCCTTCAATCCATCAACCGTTGTGAGTATACTCGATCCCTTTTTGCTTTATGCACTTTTGGGTGTTACATACGTTACAACTATTCAAATCACATCAAACACACTACTCAATACTATTTGAACGCTAACCGTTAATGCATGTTATACGTGGCTTATGAATGCTTGTTTGTTATGTTTACACATGGAATGCTGTCTACCTGCCTTAGCAACGATAGTACTATAGTTTGGACCCAGCACCCGTTCGCCGGGGTTGTTAAGGACAATTACTTGCATGGTTACAGTGGTGATCATGTATTGCGAACTGCATTTGGCAGTCAACCCGCAGTCATTGGTATCGATGGATCTATGTCGATAACTAACGTGCTTCATTTCACTATGTGTACATGCTGGTTATGCGTAAACGAATTCGAACTTTATATGCGATTATCAAACTTGTTTGCTCACCTTTACATTATATGTATTGACTTTATTTTAATGTATGTGACAGGTGCTTAGGATGCACACTTGGTAGGAATTTGAAGCTAGAATAAAGCTTTAGAGCCCAACAAATAGTTGTCTGTAGTGGTCAAACTAAGGGTCTCTAGAAGCAGATAAATGATTGCTGATTATTTAAAATCTGAGTTGTCGGAACAGAATATTTGCCTGGATTTTTTTGTCTGTAATAATTGTTGTGGAAACTTCTGGACAATCTGTTTCGCTCAGTGCCATGCCCCGATGATTCCGCCATCGGTTGGGGTGTGACACCGCTAACCCTAATCGGACGACCATGCTCATCAAAACGGATTAAGCCTTAAGATTAAATCAGTTACTGTTCGTGTTCATAATACCCTTAATCAATGTTCCAACACATAACAATAGCAATCATGATTATTCGACTCTTAACATGGATCAAATCAGTTAAACCCCTTGATTTATATGTGCCTTCAATCATAACCAACCCATTAATAAACAACCCCCACAACAGATTTACAGATCAATCATTGGCTCTCAAGTGTCATTCTAATCCCATGTTTAAATCTCAACATACATAGCTATCATAATAATCTAACTATGAATAGTCCATAACTCATCAATCACTGTTAATCATGCATCCATATCTAACAAATACATCACTGTTAATTATGCATTCATATTTAATCAAATATCAAGCAACAACACAATCAATCAATTTGTATTTGTGTACTAACCGGAAGAATCTAGATAACAATCACAAAGATCTTCGAGAGGAAGTGTCGCCATCGCTACCATAGAGAGAGTCTAGGGTTTGCAACTGGTCAGTTATGCGACGTATAAATACACACACTTTCTAAAAAGGAAGTGGGTTTGGCCCCTACCGGGCTTCGATGGTAACTGGCTCGACGAAAGATACCCAAGGTGACGAAACTCCTGTTTCGTCGAGCAAGCACATGACGAAACTCCACAAGTTTCGTTGAACACTAACCACTACTTGTTTCGTCGAACATGTAAGTGACGAAACATTGCATGTTTCGTCGAACAGCTCATGGTCGAGCAATGTTGTGAAAAGGTTTTGCCATAAAAGGTTTTTATTAAGTAAACAATCAATCAACTACCAAAAACAATCCAACATATTACACATAATACTATGTTCAACGAAATATGAAATAGGTAACACGTAAGGGAAAGGTCTTGAAATCTCGGGTTGTCACATCATCCCCAACTTGAAAGAAATTTCGTCCCAAAATTTGATAAGCAATCCACAAATGCACGGCGTCAGGTCAGGACGGTGTATTTTCCGCGGTTGCACATCATCCCCAACTGGAATGGGAATTTCATCCCGAAATTCACTAGTTATGCCAGACTTAGGTTTGCCATACTTGGACTTGTCCTCTGGGAATAAATGTGGGTACTTGAGCTTCATCTGATCCTCACGTTCCCATGTGAACTCCGGTCCACGTCTAGAGTTCCAACGAACTCTCACAATCGGAATTCGGCTATGCTTGCGGACTTTGACTTCCCAGTCCATGATTTCGATTGGTTCCTCGACAAACTGCAACTTATCGTCTATTTTCAGCTCTTGAAACGGCACCACAAGTGTCTCGCCAGATAAACACTTCTTTAGTTATGACACGTGGAAAACATCATGAACGTTACCCAACTCAGCAGGTAACTCTAACTTGTAGGTCACCTTACCAATACGCTCCAGAATTTTGAATGGCCAAACATAACGAGGGTTAAACTTGCTGCGTTTTCCAAAACGCACCACACCTTCCAGGGTGAGACCTTCAACATAACACGATCACCAACTGCGAATTCCAAAGGCTTCCTACGCTTGTCAGCGTAGCTTTTCTGACGGTCGCTCGCTGCCATCCGATTCCTGATTTGAACAATCTTTTCTGAAGTTTCCAACACAAGTTCAGGGCCTGTGACCTGGCTGTCACCCACCTCAGCCCAACAGAGAGGTGAACGACACTTTCGTCCATACAATGCTTCGAATGGAGCTGCCTGAATACTAGTATGGTAGCTATTGTTGTAAGAAAACTCTATCAAAGGCAAGTGTTTCTCCCAACCCTTGCCAAAATCAATCACACACGCTCGTAACATATCCTCAAGTGTCTGGATTGTCACACCCTGACTTTTGCAGAAGCGTGATTATTGGTGTGACTTTCTTAATACCATAGCAATCAATCATAACAACACTATATGATAAAACCATTAGATGTTCATCCATAAATTAAGTTTGAAAATAACACAACATAATTGTCTGAAACATCGACACCAAATTCAAATTACAAACTACAACAAGTTTAAATGAGTTCACGAAGACTCGACAAAAGACCTTAAATAAAACCGAGTTTAGAACCATGTATCTCGTCCAGGATTAAGATACATCTCCTAAACCCTAATGACTTGGATGACATCCTTTATTCATGACGCAGCTCGAAAAACATGCATACACCTGCCAGATCCACTTAGTTCCCTGAAATACATGTAATTTGAAAACATCAACAAAAGTTGAGCGAGTTCATGTGATTGTTTGTGTGAATAAACCTTTAAAGTATGTCTGCATGTATGTAAGCCCTGGTATGTAGCAATAAGGAAAAACAAATCACCAATGGTTTGCAAGGCCAATGGTATGTGTGAAATGGTGCAGGAAAACTCAAACCTAGCGGATTTTGCCATGACATTAGTATGTGGACATAGTCACCACATGGGCCACCCTGGTCCTCATGGGTGTGGGCCGCTACACCCAAATAGATCTATCACTCATGTCCCTCGGTCCTACGACGAGGATTAATGGCCTTAAGTGTTGTACCCACCACTCACATGATCAAGCAGTAACCCTCCTTAGCTAACCATACTATGTATAAAACGTTTGTAAACAATTGTAACATGTATTTCACCCCCGAAGTTATAAAACTGAAAACAGTTAAAAGAAAAGGGGGACATGAACTCACTGTCTTGCGTCTTCAGTACTCGTAACTCAAATCTCTTCAGCAAACACGACTACCTACAATGTACTAATGTCTATTAGATGCACGGGTCGTGCCTTGCCTTAGTATTTACGTTTTTGAGTTATGTTTTCTTTCATGTCTTCAATGTTATTCCAAGTTATAATTACTTGTTAAAATAATAATTATTTTAACTCTAAATTATATTTAGTTTTGGAATAATTTGTTAAGCAATATTTTTGTAATAATAATACTTCTCAAGTATTTGTATTCGTATTTCCTTCCCAAGGATGGGGGTATCTCATACATGTATATCCGTATGCTTGTATTTGTTAAGTATTCTTATGCTTAATTCCTAATTAACCATTCCGGAATAAATATCCAATATATATTTCCAAAATATACTTTGTAAGAAGTGTTACTTAGAAAAATTATTCATAATTTTCTTTTGGCAAAACTATTTGTAGCTCCAAATTAATATATTTTCAAGTCTTACTTTAGAAAATATATATAAACTTATTTTGTCCAAAAATAATGTATTTCAAGAAAATATATATTTTTTCCAAAAATCATATATCTCCTAAATAATTCAAGAAAATATATTTTTACTTCCAAAAATAATATATTTTCTCCTTGTCGAAAATATGATATAACTTTTGTAATATTCATAAAAATCATATTTTCATCCCTTATGTCCAAAATATTATTTACCAAAAATATATTTATAACGGTATTTTCCGGAATATTTTATAAGTTACGTTCTTGTTCGGTTTTACAATATTATGCGTGTAACTTATATATTTATTCCTTATGATTTTTGGTAATATTTTGGATTGAAATTTCTTGGTATATGTTAAGTTATATTATTTCAAATCCTAAAATAATATAACTAATACACAAAGTATACAAATAATCACACACAATGTGTCTTCTAAATATATACATTTCAAATACATATTTAGTTATTTTTATTTACAAAAACCAACCTCCAATATTTGTATTTTTGTTACAAAAATTATGGCAAAGTTTATATTGAAAACCATAGTTAAAAATGCACTTGTAAATATTTGTTAGAAAATATTTTTTTCTAAGTGTTTATATTTTTAGAAAATTTTGCCATAGTTTCCCCTAAAAATGGAGGTGTCCATGCTATCAAAGCATATCATTTTCTTTTTAAATCATCTCAAACAATCAATAACTTAACCAACACTTACCAAGTGCTAAAACAATGCTATTCACATAACAACATGAACTTGAACTTTCATAAAAACTTGTAGTAACTTGGTAGTGTGTTTAGTAGGTTTAGTTACCCTTTGAAATGTATTTACTTCTTTAAAAGTTTCATTCTTGTAAGATTTAGGTGTTTACAACTTGTAAACATGTTTTACAAAAACATTTCTTTATGAAATCTTCTTGCTTCCCAAGTGTTTCTACAGTAGTTTAACCCTTAAAAATAGTGTTTGTTTATGTAAAAACCAAGTCTATGTAAATCTTGTTATTTAACTTAGTTTCTTTGGAAAACTATTTTGGAAATCATCCACTTACAAGACTTGTATTTTGTTTAAATCATCATCACATATGAAAACAAATTTCATCATTCAAGTTCATGTCTACATAAAGTATGATCATCTTGGTCTTTCACAAGATCATCATCTTAACTCACTAGATCATGTGTTTAATCACAATCTAGTAGGTTCCATATGATGTCTAACATCACTAACACAAATAATCAATCATCAAGAAGCAAATCAACACTAATCAATATGTATTCTTATGTTATTAAGCTTATGTTAAAGTTTCATGATTATGTTCTTTAGTATTCTTGTGATTAACATCTTACATAACATCTTTTAACCAACTAAATATGAAGTAAAATCAAGTGACAAGAAGCTTACTACTAGCACAAGGGCTAGGGATGAACACAAGAAGATGAAGGTGACAAATGTGATGGATAATAGCAAATGGGAAAGGTCCTTCAAGATCCACAAGCTCCAAACTTCCTTAGACACCTTCTAGCACCTTGTGATGAACTTGGATTGGATGAACAATGGATGAATGTGGTGGTGGTGGTGGCCCTTGTTCTCGGCCGTGAAGAAGAAGAGAGGAGGGAGAGAGTTGAGTGTGTGTTGGTGTGTGAGAGATATGAGATTATGAACCTTCATCCAATACTTATAACCATCTTAATCTTTTATCCATTGTGTAATGTGTCTACTAAGTACATGGCAAAATCTCTAACAAATCTTATAAGATTTAAGTGAGATCAAGGGTGGGGCCACCTTGGTGACCGTCCATCATAGGGGGGGGGGGGTCTAGTTGGTTTCTAATGATGGTTAAGTTAATTGGTTAGAACTTAAGTGTATTAGTTAGATGTTATGCATATTATGTGTTATGTAGTGTGTCAGGGTGTTCGGGGATCATAACTAGCTCAGAAACATTAAAACAATGCTTCTAGTAAAATTTTGATGTTTCGGGTAGTGTCCGGTTGTTTGGTTAGATACCGGTTCGTTAAAGGGTCAAACTATACCGTTTAGTGTTCTTTATGTACCCTTTTGTGACACTTTTAATTCCCGACACTTAGGAAAGCATTCAGGACCATTTAGTCATATTTTTGCATGTTACTAGCTTATTAAAAAGCTGATTTTTGCTGAAATATACTGAATTCAGCACTTTATGTGGGTTTTAGGCACTTTCCGGCACTTAAACTATCACTTAGGAATGCAGTTTTGTGGTCCTTACTTCCCTATACACCATACTAGTGTAGTACTTAGTCTCTGGCTCACACTGTGTCTCAAAACAACGTCTGTCTATGTACTGAACCTCGTCAGCATTTTTCTGAGTTATCCACTAACTGTGCTAGCTGTGCTTTGTGCATCATTTATGTCAATATGGTGTGTATGTAAAAATGATGTGACATTAAAAAATGTGTGATGCACATGTAAGTATGATGCAGTAATCAGAAAGTAGTCATTTGTAATTCAGCACAGTCATTAAGCACTAATCATGGTTAATTTAATTGTACGGATACCTGGATTTTTTTTATGGTTGTCACATGGATGGTTCGCTCACTTTGACCATCCGTCTGCGGGTGATAAGCAGTGCTCATATCAAGATGCGAGCCGAATGATTTGTGCATCGACTGCCACAAATCTGAGATGAAACGCGGGTCACGGTCATAAATAATAAATGTCGGCACCCCGTGCCTAGAAACCACCTCCTTAAGATAGACAGCAGCTAGTTATGAAAACTTATCTGTTTCCTTGATTACCAGAAAGTGTGCTGACTTCGTGAGACAATTAATGATCACCCAAATGGTATCGTTTCCGTTTTGAGTTCTCGGCAAACCCGTGACGAAATCCATTGCTATCTGCTCCCATTTCCACATGGGTATTTCTGGTTGCTGAAGTAATCCAGACGGTTTCTTGTATTCCATCTTGACTTTTGAACACGCCAAGCATTTACTAACATACGTCGCGATGTGAGCTTTCATCTTCGGCCACCAATACATGACTTTGAGGTCCTGATACATCTTATCCGAACCTGGATAAACAGTGTATCGAGACTTGTGCGCTTCACCCATCACAAGTTCTCTAAGGTTACCAAACAAAGGAATCCATACACGCTCCATGAAGTAGAGAATACCATCCGATCTCTCTACAAGTTGTTTTTATGCCTCTTAAGTATTCTGCTTCAATGTTTTCCTCTTTTAATGCTTCGATTTGTGCAGAACGAATCTGATCAGGTAGGTTGGAATGGATAGTAAGCTGCAAGGCGCGAACACATTTGGGTTTCGATTCCTTTTGACTGAGAGCGTCAGCTACCATGTTAGCCTTACCCGGATGATACTTGATTGCACAGTCGTAGTCATTTCAAAGTTCCACCCAGCGACGCTGTCGCATATTAAAATCCTTCTGGTCGAAAATATGCTGAAGGCTCCTGTGGTCGGTATAAATAGTGCATTTGGTACCGTACAGATTTTGAGTGCAAACACCACGGCTCCCAACTCTAAGTCATGTGTCGTATAATTCCTCTCATGAACCTTCAGTTGTCGAGAAGCATAAGCAATCACATTGTTGTGTTGCATTAGCACGCAACCAAGACCCTGAATGGAAGCATCACAATATACCACAAAATTTCTCTTCCTTCAGGTAGAGACAAAATCGGAGCACTACAGAGTTTCTGTTTCAGCAACTGGAAAGCATCCTCTTGCTTCGTTCCCCAAGAATACACAACACCTTTCTGTGTCAACGAGGTAAGAGGTTGAGCGATCTTCGAGAAATCCTTGATAAATCTTCGATAATACCCAGCGAGACCAAGAAATTGTCGCACCTCTGAAGGATTCTTTGGTGTCGCCCAACTCTTGATAGCATCAACCTTAGCAGGATCCACGTGTATTCCTGATTCATTTACTATGTGTCCAAGAAAGTGTGCCTCTCGAATCCAGAAGTCACACTTAGAAAAATTCGCATAGAGTTGCTCCTTTTTCAGAAGTTCCAAAATAAGACGCATGTGCCGCTCGTGATCTTCCTTGCTCTTCGAGTAGATCAAAATGTCGTCGATGAATACTATAACAAAATCGTCGAGATACGGTTTGCATACACGGTTCATGAGATCCATGAAGAATGCTGGCGCGTTTGTCAACCCAAACGGCATAACTAAAAACTCATAATGCCCATACCGCGTTCTAAAAGCCGTTTTTGGAACATCCTCCTCTCGGACTCTCACCTGATGATAGCCCGATCTTAAGTCGATCTTCAAATAAAAACTTGACCCTTGCAACTGGTCAAACAAGTCATCGATGCGTGGCAATGGATAACGGTTCTTGACAGTCACCTTGTCGAGTTCCCGATAATCAATACACATGCGAAAGGACCCGTCTTTCTTCTTTACGAACAGAACTGGGGCTCCCCAAGGTGAAGAATTGGGTCGAATAAAACCCATATCCAATAACTCTTGCAGTTGATTAGACAGCTCCTGCAACTCTCCATGTGCTAAATGATAAGGAGTACGAGCAATTGGGGCCTCTCCTGGTGCAAGATCAATCTGAAATTCCACTTGACGGTGAGGAGGTAAACCAGGAAGTTCCTCAGGAAACACAACGGCAAATTCGCGTACAACTGGCAGATCCTCGATCTTTGTTTCCCCTGACGGAGTATCAGTAACAAGTGCTAGAATAGCAGGATACCCCTTTCATAGACATTTTTGCACTTGCATAGCTGAGATGATACCAACCATCGCACCACTGCGATGCCCCTGAACCAATAGTAACTCTCCACCAGAGAGGGGAATACGCACAATCTTCTCCTTACACAGAATCTCAGCTTGGTGTTTAGACAGCCAATCCATACCAACCACTATATCAAAACTACCGAGGGTAACAGGAAGGAGATTGTAGGTCCCTCTCGAGGATGAGATAAAACCTTATCCTTGTTATATCAAACACACTAGCGAGTGCGGAATCCAAGCTAGCATGCAACCGAGACTTTATACGAGAATAAGCACAAACACAACACACAACATTCAACGATTAACACCACTTGTATTAATGCGTATGAAAGGTTCGGTTACAAGTCCAATGTTTACAGATGTATTCTGCAAACTCTCAAAGTTCTCTCGTGTGTGTGCTCTCAACAGAATGCTCTCACTGTTTCTCTTGCCTAATCTCTCGTGTCTAACCCCTTGTCTTACTGAAGAGAACACAACACATGGGTATTTATACCCGACACAGCGTGTCTGGTCGAAGGATCAGACAGATTGATCGACAGATCATCTGTCGACCAGAAAGCCCATCGAAAGATCTGCATACACCTCGAAGGATGATATCCTTCGAGGTCTATCTTTCGAGGGTTTATGTTTCGAGATTATGATCGAAGGATATAAACAATCCTTCGATCACACATCTTTCGACCCAAACACCTTACAAACATTTGTCTAACTGTTTGGTTAAGTCAAACCAGGAGGATGGTTGACTTGGTCAAACTTACATCAACCTTACATTAAAGACATCGTTTTGTATCATGACGAAATACAGACAAAGTACAGACACAAGTGCACCAACAAACTCCCCCTTGGCTGTAGCTTTGTCTCGATCTTCGTGTCTTCAAGTCTTCAAGGCCGAGTCGAACCGAGCCGAGTCGCGTCCACACAAAGTGCATCAACAAACTCCCCCTTGGACGCTACTCGTGATGGTTCGTCTTCTATGTCTTTCATGTCGGAGGATCTTCAAGGTTTTCACGCGTCGTAAGCAGAAAGTGTATCAACAAACTCCCCGTTTCATGTAGAAAGTGTGTTGACAAACTCCCCCTTAGATTGAACTCTCCATTGAGTCATGCTCGTGAATCTTTTGACTTGTCAATTCTTCAGATCCTTGTGGTGTTGATGAAGGGACAGCGGCAACTCGATCATTTTATCCTTTGAGTGCCTCCACTTCGTGTCTTCATTCCAAAGCTTTTCATCGAACATGTTCTCCTCGCCTTTAGCGTCTGCACATGCAAGAAAGCTAAACGCATAATGAGAACAACCGCTTGGAATATAGTTAACATTTAAACTAACGACACATATGAGATCAATTCTCAATCAAACACCAACCAACAACAGTTTGAAAGTTTAGAAAAATATTCATTTTAATCCTTTAACTTTCAAAACTCGTTAACTTCGACTGTTTATGAAGATGCAATTGTTTTCCAGCTTACGATCAGGATTTTGGGTAGGATAGACTCGAGTTCCAACATCGGTCAATCAAAAAAATAAACTAGAAGAAAAATCTTTTTGGAATTTTTCATTTTTCAAAAGTAAAGACGGAAAACAATAAATAAATATACACAAGGATGCATAAACAGGAAACATTAAATAAATATATACAGGCATTCTTTTTGCGAGTTTCGAGGGTAAGAGAATCATATCAGTGTACGGTCATGCCAAAACGCTCTTGTTTTTCAATTAGTTAACATTAAAATAAGCATCCTATAACAATTATCGGTATTATTGTCCACATAAGCTCAACTTATCAGATGTAATCATGGCGAGGGGATACGTTAAGGTATGATTTATACTTACCGACCGGTGTTCATCCACATCACGACACATTCCCGTATCAAGGTATGCACGAGGGTTCATCTTACCGGTGAGTATACCGATTATCATCTGTTTGACCGTATATGATGTGAGAAACTCACTTATTTTGATTGAAAACAAGCCCTATGTGATAGAATCACTTATTGATGAGGAACTTGATTTTCATATGCATGAGGGCACAGGAGCAAGTCCGTGAACAGGTCAGTACTTTCGTACAGCAGAGAAACGAACTTGACTCCCGGATAAATGTGATATTTTATCACTTATTTGAATGGACATGTGATTGTTGATCACTTATTGAGGTCGTATGCAATATGTACACGTATGTATAGTATCATGGAAGATCTAGACTTGCGTCCCCGTTAATTTTTTTTGGTAAAAGATACAACCATGATACCCAGATGATAAGCAGCATAAAGACCGAATATCTCAGAACCTCGGCAATCTCTCAAACGAAATTTCGGTACTAAGACCATATGCCAATGAATGGTTCCCACCTGGTCTTCAGTCGATTTAAGTTTATATCACCCTGCACACTTTAAAATGATTGTGAGCCTACCGATACATCTTATATAGAGCTGCTTATCGTTTTTCACTTTGCATTTCAGGTTTAAAGAGGTTTAGACAGACCACTGATGTACTATCATTTTCTCTTTTGCTCGCCAGGAAACTCATTTTTGCTTTTCTATTGTTTTTGAGTTTTTGAAATTTTTTGATGTTTTTGGATTTTCAAATTTGGATTTACTCCCCCTAAAATCAATAAACTAAGATAAATGTAAAACACAAAGGAATTTACAAAAATGATTTTCCGATGATGGTTAACTCATGTTTTACCTCAATGCCGTTTACCAAAATTAAGTTTTAATCAGAAATGATTTAGCGAAATTTGGAAAAATCAGTTGGCATGTCGGTAAGTGGTGCGGACCATGACAACATTGTCTAGCCAAAGAGTGCTGAACGAGATAATAATTCACAAAGCAGCTTAAAAATCGACAAGTATAGGAGAGATTAGAAATCTAAAACCGTATTCTGCAACTGCTCCGTGCATTGCAAGGAATCTGAGTGCTCTCCCAAACTGGATATCCACCTGGTGTGGATTTCAAAGTCGATTTTGCAGCTACTGAAATCTCTTCACAGCAACAAGATCAAAAACCTTTGGGTCCGGCTGGTCTTCCACATTGCACCAGCGAAGGTCTTGTCTTTCTCTTTCAGAAGTAGTGTGCGGTTGTTCAATCCATGCCAAAGCGTCCGCACACCCGGTTGGTTTGTTCAACAAACACATTTTCTTCAATCACACCACGAGGAAATGTACATTGCACGTTCATCTTGTTGAGTTTGAACTTCAGACGTGCTGCAGGTGCGTACATTTTGATTTGAATCTATCCCGGGGACCCGATCAAAGCTTTAACAATCAAACGTTGGAATGATTTTCATTTTGTCGAAGCTTTTCAATCTCTTTCAACCACATTCTTTCACCATCATTCCTTCATTGGAATGTTTAACTTCTTATCTTTTTCCTTTCTCTCCATCAAAGGCAGCAATTTCTTCTGTTGCCTATTTTGTGCAAGGATGCTCCACTATCAACAATCTTACGACTATCGAAAGTTCCTCCTGGAATATCCTACACGCTTACTCAAAAATTAGTTGGAGAGAGGGACCCAAGCCTTTGTGGACTTGGGTCGTCCTTGATCATCAAGAAAAGTGATTTCAATCACTTGATGATTAGGAAAAAGAACCTGTGGTGCTCCCCCTGACTGAATTACCTGTTTTTGTTTCCAAGCTGTTTGTTCTTTACCAGTATTTGTATTAATTGATTTAGCATTTACTGGTTTTACAGTTTTAGGTTTTGCTTGAACAGGTTTTTCTTCCTTGACCTCTGATTTTAAGGCCTTTTCAATTACCTTTTGATTCTTTTGTTTTAACTTCTTTTCCCTTTCTTTCAAGACACGTGGGTCTTGTTTCGGGGAAAATGATCGTTTTTGGTAATTGGTTTCTTGGGGAGCACTTGTTTTTGTCTTCAACTTTTGCAGGTATGGGCAGTATCTTACAATATGCCCAATTGTGCCACACTCAAAACACATTCTCCGCTCTACAAACCTCGGAGAAAACTGTTGATGACCAGACGAAGAACCAGACAATGAACTTTGTGATCTAGACGTGCTTGGACCTAAATCACATCCGTTGGTGTGTTGGGTGTAATTATTCTGATCATTTCGTTTTAAAATTCTAACTTGTTTTATAAAATCAAGGTTAGACTTATCCTGAAATGTTTCAAGTTTGTCTGAACCCGTGGATCCAACAAAGTTCACTTTCGGTTCTCTTTTCTTAACAGGAGCTCTTTTGTTTTGCACCCATTGTTGTTGAACCTTAGGTGCTTGAACATTCTTGTTCTGAGCCTTCTTTCCCTGTACCTTACCTTTTCCGGAATTGACTTGTTGTTTTCGCTCAACTTGTAGTTTTTGGTTTCCGTACTGTTTTCTAATTTGTTCACACGGAATTGGATCACATTGAGTGACAGTAGCTTTGCCACTTTTGTTCCCCAAAAACTTATCAGTGCATCCTTCAAAAATTTGCTCAATTAAATCTTGATTTACATTTTTAATTGGAAAATCTTTGTTAGAGTAAATTTTGTCATCTCCTTTGAGCGTGTACAACAAGTTACTCTCTTCACTTCTAGATACAAGGGACTCCATTGGTTTTGACATATCAGTCTTACTCGGTTTCACTGGTGGATCACACAGGATGTGATTCTCGATTGGAATATCTGTTGTAACCGAGTTAGACTGTTGTTTCACAATTACTTCAGATTCATCATCCGAAGAATCAGCATCCTCAACAATGGGAGGACTCTGTTCCTTAACACATGATGAATCTGTCACAGTCTCAGATTCAGATTCAGTTTCAGATTGACCCGAGGATGATGTACCAGTTGTGAACCCGAGGCCTGCTGCAAAGTCCTCTAGACCGAGTGGCACAGTAGGTTCAAAACGGGGCATATCCTCGTCATCAGGCAATTTGGAGTAATTGTGATTCATTGGGGGAGGACATGATTTGAATCCCATACACTTCTTATCCCCCTTTTTCCTTTGAACATCAATAATGTGATCCAATACATAGCGGGAATTGGAATAACTTTCCAATTTCTGCTTGATTGTTTCACATTCACACCGAGCGGTTGCCAATTCTACCATTTGCTTTTCAATTGTGTCAATAAGATTGTTGTTAGCATGTTGTTTTCGCAAAACAGCCTTTTGTAATTCTTAAACATCATGTCTTAATGACGCAATTGTTGTTTTAAATTCCTTTTCATTTCTGGTTAAAAACACGTTAGCTTCAGTCGCTTTAGCAGAATCTACAATCAATTCTTGATTGTGTTTTGATGTGATTTCAACTTTCTCTTGCAAAGCCTCGTGTTTGCTTCGCAATTCACAACACTCATCATTCAATGAAACATGTTTGTCTTGCAAGTCAAACAAACTAGCTTGTAAAGCATCATGTTTGCCTTGCAACTCAGACATGTTTGCTTCTAAATCAGCATTTTTAACACGCAAACTATCACAGTTATCACAACTAGCTACAGTGGGTTCATCGACACATACCTGACCTGGTGAACTGTCGACATTAGCCATAAAGGCTGAATGGAGAGAAGACGAAGAGTAAGCAGCTTGATCCACATGATCATTCCCTGAAGTGGAGGATTCTTCATCTGAGCTTCCATTATAACCAGAAGAATCTTCATCCTCAGAAGAGTCACCACCATTGGCGGAAGATTCTCCACCACTGGCGTGCTTTAAATCCCTTACGACTTCAGCAAAACATGCTGTTCCACCATTTCCTCCTTCTCCAAGCTGAAGCGACCAATCACAACCCTCATCTATTTGAACCACCAGCCCCCGGTTGGCATTTGATGGCCCTGCTTGGCTTTGGTTGTTGACAGGAATCATCGTACGAACATTGTTCCTGTTCTGGTTCTGCTGGTTGCCTTGATTTCTGAAAGGATTTTGGTTTCCATGCTGAGCTGGTCTTGTGCATTCCCTTTTGAAATGACCCCGCTCACCACAGTTAAAGCACGTTACAGCTTGCTTGTCGAACCCATACTTGGTGTCTTTCTTGCTTTCCAAGTTGGTTCTCCCCGTCCTTTCCATAAACTCCTTTGCTCTTCGAATTGCACTAGCAAGAGCCCATTTGATATCCATCATTTCAAACTCTTCCCTATCCACTTGCTGATAATCTTCACTGGTTAGATTGATATTCCCAATCTGACCTGCGACTAATCCACAGTAAGCACTAACCAAGGTGTTCAACATCTCCATATGCTCCTTGGCTACTTCGACACTGACTTTGGAAAAGTTGGATGTGTCTAATCTAACTGTGTTCGGATTGGAGGAGGCTTGAAAGTTTGAGGAGCTTCCATAAAACCCTTGCTGTTGCGGTTGTTGCGGCTGAGCTTTCGGTTGCACATCTGGTCTTGAATACATCATGTAAGCTGAAGGATCAAACTGATCTGTTGTTGAAGATCCGGTGTTAGAGACGAAAGCTGTTTGTAGCTTCGCATGTTGAGAGGCTGGTCTTTCTCCACTGATACCTCCTGCAATCCCAAAGTACATCTCTGGATTTTGTGGAGTTAGTGTTCTTTTTGCCTTAAGCTTTTCTTCTACATCCTTGTTCTCCAGTTTTTGAATCAACTCATAAACGTTGATTGTGTCTAGAACACCATTTTCTTTAAGAATTTCAAGATAGCTGCTCCACTTTGCTGGTAAGCTATCAGCGAATCTCTTCACCATTTCTTGTGGAGTGGCAGTGACTCTAAAACCAAACATCTCGCTCAACAAGTGATGGAATCTTGTAGATAGCTCTGCCAAAGTCTCATTCTCCATACACGTGAAACCTTCAAACTCTTTCTTCAGTAATTCTTGCTTGATCTTTCTAGATTGAGCATTTCCTTCACAACGTAACGTGAGCATATCCCACAAGCTTTTAGTAGTCGTGCAATAAACAAACTGGTGATAAATGTCTTTGTGAAGAGCTTGTGTGAGAATCATGAATGCCTTCTTTTCTAACTCAAATTTCTTCTTATCATCATCAGACATAGTGCTGTAAGTTTCTGGATTAGATCCTGCAACTTCCAAATCACTGTCAAATGCGGTGAAGAAGCACATCCATAGATCTTGACCTTGCCCCTGAACATAAGTTCTCAGCCTTTCTTTCCACCATCCCCAATCATTGATATGATTTAGCTTTGGCGGTTTCGTGCTTGTACCAGTTTCACTGTCGTTCTGCATCATAGATTGAATGCTGTTGCTTTGATTTGTGACCAATGCCCATTGATTTGCAGTTATCATTGCTGCTTGAGGTGGGGCAATAGCCTGCATCCATGCTTTGTTGAAATCTGACGCAGATTGCGTAGCTGATGATTGCGTAGCTGATGATTGTGAAGATGTTAAAGTCCACGCGGTTGGATCCCACTGACCGTTTGTTCCCATTTTGTAAAAATTAGTATATTAAGTGAAATTGATTTAAAAATGAAAACAAGTTTTCTCTTTAAAAATTTAATTTTCACAAACTATGTTAATTATTTCGAAGGATCACAACCAGCCGAAGGATCTTTGATCGAAAGACCTGTAAAACACAAACTTGTTAAGCTTAAACAGACTGGGATCGAAAGATCAACACTTGTTCGAAAGATAGACACTTGTTCGAAGGATCAACAGTGTTCGAAAGATCACTGTTGAGTTTCGAACAATGGTTTTCGAAAGACTCCCCTATCGAAGGATCCTGGTCTTTCGAAAATGAACAGTAGACCGAAGATGAATGTTTCGAAATGATTCCTTGGTTCGAAGGATGATGATCTATCGAACCTCCACTGATCGAAAGATGGTCTTTCGAGTTCGAAGGATATCTTTCGAACGGTTCTGACACAGTTGACAATCGGTGACAAGTTGGTGAAAAGTTGATGGGTTGGTGAGAACTTTCGGCAGAAAGTATGTTCAGACCATATCTTTTAGGTCTGAACATGCAGGTTTTCACCAAAACAGGTAAGGTCCGAATATTTTAATCAGTTTACAACTCCCAACACACAAACACTTTGAAATTTAAACTTTTTAAGATCAAAAGTGTAAAACACCAAGAACACTTAAGATATCGGTTGAAGATAAGAAAAACAAACCCAGAAATATGAATATTTCTGCAATCCGACAACAAACCGAAACCCGATTTTAACAAGTTTTTCAGAAAATATAAACTTTAAAAACCCGAAAAACAGCAAGAACACCTCGGTTTTAACAAGGAGAAGAGCCAAAGCTCTGATACCACTTGTAGGTCCCTCTCGAGGATGAGATAAAACCTTATCCTTGTTATATCAAACACACTAGCGAGTGCGGAATCCAAGCTAGCATGCAACCGAGACTTTATACGAGAATAAGCACAAACACAACACACAACATTCAACGATTAACACCACTTGTATTAATGCGTATGAAAGGTTCGGTTACAAGTCCAATGTTTACAGATGTATTCTGCAAACTCTCAAAGTTCTCTCGTGTGTGTGCTCTCAACAGAATGCTCTCACTGTTTCTCTTGCCTAATCTCTCGTGTCTAACCCCTTGTCTTACTGAAGAGAACACAACACATGGGTATTTATACCCGACACAGCGTGTCTGGTCGAAGGATCAGACAGATTGATCGACAGATCATCTGTCGACCAGAAAGCCCATCGAAAGATCTGCATACACCTCGAAGGATGATATCCTTCGAGGTCTATCTTTCGAGGGTTTATGTTTCGAGATTATGATCGAAGGATATAAACAATCCTTCGATCACACATCTTTCGACCCAAACACCTTACAAACATTTGTCTAACTGTTTGGTTAAGTCAAACCAGGAGGATGGTTGACTTGGTCAAACTTACATCAACCTTACATTAAAGACATCGTTTTGTATCATGACGAAATACAGACAAAGTACAGACACAAGTGCACCAACAAACTCCCCCTTGGCTGTAGCTTTGTCTCGATCTTCGTGTCTTCAAGTCTTCAAGGCCGAGTCGAACCGAGCCGAGTCGCGTCCACACAAAGTGCATCAACAGAGATCAATATCAAACACTTGACCCATAAGATCTAGTTTACACCCAAATAGGACATGCGAAGCTTCAATCGTTTTACCATCAGCTAATTCTACTACATGCTTAACTTCTAAAGGTGTTGGGGCTAACCCTAATCGTTGACCAAACTCTAGGGACACATAACTCCAATCGGCACCGGAATCAAATAACACAGAAGCAATAAGATTGTTCACAGAAAACGTACCAGTCACGACATTGCCGTCGTTCCTAGCATCACCAGCACCGATCGTAAACACCCTTCTACGAGCACCATTGCCTCCATTGTTGCCGTTATTGTTGTTGTTTCTAGCATTGTTGTTGTTGTTGTTCTGGCGGTTGTTGTTGTCGTTAACATTCTGATTCAACTGAGGGCAATCCCGCTTAATGTGGCCCTCATCCCCACACTGGAAACACCCCTTCTTAAAGCCCTGGTTCTGATGGGGTTGTTGCCTTTGCTGTCACTGATACTGCTGATTTTACTGCTACTGCTGCTGCTTTGGCTGCGGGGCTCTATAGTCTTTGGCCTCATGGCCCACCTTTTCACACCTACGGCAAGTCCGGACACACTGTCCATAATGATGATAACCACACTTGTTTCACTGTGGCTTCTTTCCAACATAGGAGCCCTGATTCTGATTGCTGCCCTGGCCTTGGTTAACTGAGGACGACTGACTGAAACTATGGTTATTGCTGTTGTCAGGCCTTTTCTGCGATTGACTAGCACTGGTTGCCTTGTCAGCATCGTTCCATTTTCGCTTGTTATCACTAGCAGGTGTGGTAGCTGTAGCAGTAGAGGTAGTAGCAGATTTACGAGACGGCCATGAGCCACGCTCGACCTCTTGGTCAGTAATCTTATGTGCCAAACGGATGATCTGGGGCAAATTATTATGGTTTCCAGCAGTGACATACCCCTTTACAGCTGGTGCTAGGCCCTTGAGATACAGCACAATTCGTCGATGTGGAGGTCGAGACAGGTTAGGGCACAAAATTGCTAGCTCATGAGATCGTTTCGTGTAAGCCTCGATCTCGGATCCTTCCATCTTCAAATCGTAGAACTCGTTCTTGAGCTTCTGAATCTCATCACGATGACTGTACTCTTCTCGCATCAACTCCTTAAAATCATCCCAAGTCATTGCATTAGCCATCTCGATGCCCAACATCTTCACCTGGGCATTCCACCAAGTTAAGGCACCATCCTCCAAAGTGCCAGTAGCATACTTTACCCGGTCCCCGACGGGACAGTTACACATAGCAAACACTAATTCAGCCTTCTCAAACCAACGCAGTAACCCCACAGCCCCTTCAGTCCCACTGAACGTATGTGGCTTACAATCCATGAATGTCTTGAATGTGCAGGCATGCGGATTGTTCTGATGCGCTGGCTTACCTAATGGACGAAAGAAAATACAACACAAGGGTAAGAGTTGTGTACGCGACACAAGATTAAAGAGTATTCGACACATTTCATACCAGCTTGGTAGGCTGCCAAAGCCTCAGCCACACGTGTGTTGATTAAGTTTGTCAGCTCAGCTTGGGTCATCGCGATGTGACCACGTCCATGACCTCGTCCACTCATGATTCTATATAAGGAGAGGGAACAAATTTAAGAGTCGAAATGAGGTAAGAATCAAGTCTCACGTTGAAATCTACAAACTACCAAGTTTACACACAATAGGGCAGAACCCTTCTCACACTCGTTAAGCCTCACTAGGACTTACATGCACCTCACGTTATTATTATGTGTGCACCCATAATAATAAGGAAATTTGCATGCTCATCTCAGTGCCTCTTAACTTGCGCTAAAAGTTCCCCCCACGTTCAAATAACAACATGAAAAGCATGACTGGACCAATAATCAAAAAAGTCGAAGAGTAGTGCCACACTATCTAGCTTCACTAAGACATGGAGCACAGGTAATCACATCAAGGTATCAAATATGTTGTTTCATGCAAGTCATGTGTGTGTAACTACTAAGCAAGTAATGCATAAAGTAAACAGAAGACGAACCTTGCAATCTGGAGCTGAGTGTCATGGTCGATTTTCGAAGTTGTTCGGTTATAGTCTAGTTTTATAAAAACGTTTTAAAACCTAGTTCGCTATAACCAGTGGCTATGATACCAAAACTGTCACACCCCCAAAATCACAAGCGGAATCCCCGCGGGACGTGTGACGTACCAGGATCCAAGCCACCAATCACATTGAACCACGCTTAGTATTTAAATAAAACATTCCATTCGTTTAAAATATAAATCCAAGTCATAAGTTAAACCAAAGTAAATATTCGGCGGAAGCATAATGTAAACTATAAATCAATTGTTTCAAAACATGAGTTCATAATCAACAAGGCAAGTATCCAAGAGTCTCGACCCATGACCACTCCAGCACTCCCAGATAGCAAGTCCATGTCAAGAATCTAACGACCTGCAAGCATGCAGACAAGTGTGTCAGACGACGCTGGTGAGTTCAAAGTTTTGTTAACACGTTTAGTTACCCGATATGAGTATAACATAGTTCAATGATTTGCTTTGATGTTGTTATTAACTCGATTACCGCAGATGGCTACTAGATTTATTTGCCCAAACCCCAATGTCTCTATCAAAACATTGGTCAAGTGGTGAAGGTAATTAGTTCACGATCGTCCTCCCTGGTACAGTGTGAGGGTACCAAACCTAATAGCGCTATCAACTAAATACCTCGTTGCCTCCCTGGCAACTAATCTGTAGATGTAAGGGGTCTTATCGATAGAAATGAGTGTAATAACAAACATCCCAATAACCTGACATTCCTCCCCGGAACGTTACCCGATATCCCTCCCCGGGATGCATGCTTGGAAAAAGAGAAGTGAACTCACCTTGGTTTGCTCGGTATGATTAACTACTTGTTCTCACTTAAACAGTCACAGCCTATGGTATTCACGTATGCGATGTCAGTTTACATTCACAAAGTTTACATATAAGTGACAGTATGTATTTCACACAGTGATTCCCGAATGGCACATAACAGTTACATAACTCATTCTAGTCCACAGTTCACTTGTACATTCCGTAATATTGCTTAACATTTAAGTGTGCTCTGTGTAATAACCAAATCATGTTCCTTGATTACAATTAACCATCGTTAACAGTAGTTATCATGGTTTCCTTAACATAGACATTTATCACAAAATCCACTTAGTTAACTGTGCTCGCTCACCCTACCGACGAAAGACGTAAGTTTCGTCGCATTACTTGTCGACAAAAACCTATGTTTCGTCATGTAACCCTTCAACGAATCACCCTTGTTTCGTCGACATGTGTGTTTTGTTGGAAAAAGAGTTTCGCCGCTAACCCTAATCGGACGGCCATGCTCATCAAAACAGATTAAGCCTTAAGATCAAATCATTTACTGTTCATGTTCATAATACCCTTAATCAATGTTCCAACACATAACAATAGCAATCATGATTATTCGACTCTTAACATGGATCAAATCAGTTAAACCCCTTGATTTGTATGTGCCCTCAATCATAATCAACCCATTAATAAACAACCCCCACAACAGATTTACAGATCGATCATTGGCTCTCAAGTGTCATTCTAATCCCATGTTTAAATCTCAACATACATAGCTATCATAATAATCTAACCATGAATAGTCCATAACTCATCAATCACTGTTAATCATGCATCCATATCTAACAAATACATCACTGTTAATCATGCATTCATATCTAATCAAATATCAAGCAATAACACAATGAATCAATTTGTATTTGTGTACTAACCGAAAGAATCGAGATAACAATCACAAAGATCTTCGAGAGGAAGTGTCGCCGTCGCTACCTTAGAGAGAGTCTAGGGTTTGCAACTGGTCACTTGTGCGACGTATAAATACACACACGTTCTAAAAAGGAAGTGGTTGGGCCCCTACTGGGCTTCGATGGTAACTGGCTCGACGAAAGATACCCAAGGTGATGAAACTCCTGTTTTGTCGAGCAAGCACATGACGAAACTCCACAAGTTTCGTTGAACAGCAACCACTACTTGTTTCGTCGAACATGCAAGTGACGAAACATTGCATGTTTCGTCGAACAGCTCATGGTCGAGCAATGTTGTGAAAAGGTTTTGCCATAAAAGGTTTTTATTAAGTAAACAATCAATCAACTACCAAAAACAATCCAACATATTACACATAATACTATGTTCAACGAAATATGAAATAGGTAACACGTAAGGGAAAGGTCTTGAAATATTGGGTTGTCACATTCGCCTTGCCTGGATGATATCAGATTTCACAATCATAATCATTCAGTGTCTCCATCCATCGACGCTGTCTCATGTTCAGATCCTTTTGGTTAAACAGATGCTGAAGGCTCTTATGATCAGAATAGATCACACATTTAGTCCCATAAAGGTAATGCCTCCAAAGCTTTAGTGCAAATACAACTGCACCCAATTCCAAGTCGTGGGTGGTGTAATTCTTTTTGTGCACCTTTAATTGTCGGGAAGCATATGCAATAACTTTGCCCTTCTGCATAAGCACACATCCCATACCTGTGTGCGATGCGTCACAATAGACCACAAACTCTTCAATTCCTTCTGGAAATGTCAACACAGGTGCATTGCTTAACTTCTGCTAAAGAATATCAAAGGATTCTTGTTGCTTGGGACCCCAATCGAACTTTATATTATTTCGAGTCAATGAAGTTAGGGGTGCAGCAATCCTTGAAAATTTTCCAATAAAACGTCTGTAATATCCTGTTAGACCCAAAAAGCTGTGAATCTCTGTGGGCGTCTTCGGCTCTTGCCAATTCATAATGGCTTCAATCTTAGTGGGGTCCACCTGGATACCACGATCGCTAACCACATGTCCAAGAAATTGGACTTCATGGAGCCAAAACTCACATTTTGAAAACTTGGCGTAAAGCTTCTCTTGCTGAAGAAGTTTAAGGATACATCGAAGGTGCTTTTCATGATCAGCCTGATTCCTTGAATATATAAGGATGTCATCAATAAAAACAATGACAAACTTGTCCAAATATGGGCTGCAAACGCGATTTATGAGGTCCATGAACGCTGCTGGTGCATTAGTGAGCCCGAAAGGCATCACTAGGAACTCGTAGTGACCATAACGAGTCCTGAATGCAGTCTTATACACATCTTCATCTCTGACCTTCAGTTGATGGTAACCTGACCTTAAGTCAATCTTGGAGAAATAACTTGCCTCTTGCAGTTGATCGAACAGATCATCGATCCTGGGTAACGAATACCTGTTCTTGATTGTAACCTTGTTCAGCTCGCGATAATCAATGCATAAACGCATTGATCCATCCTTCTTCTTCACAAACAATATCGGTGCTCCCCAAGGGGATGAGCTAGGTCTAATAAAACCTTTTGCCAACAAATCATCCAACTGAGTCCTTAACTCCTTCATTTCAGTCGGTGCTAACCGGTAAGGTGCTCTTGCAACTGGTGCTGCACCAGGAATGATATCAATTCTGAACTCCACTTGCCTATCTGGGGTTAAACCAGGTAGTTCTTCAGGGAATACGTCTGGATATTCAGAAATAATAGGGATATCTTCGATCTTGGGCTTTGGTTCATCAATAGTTACATGTGCCATATAAATGACATAACCCTTCTTTAAGCACTTTGATGCCTTAAGCATAGACACTTGCTTAGGCAACCCATACTGAGTATCTCCTTGAATTGTAAGTGGTTCACCATAAGGAGTCTTAATAACCACTTGCTCAAACAATCTGAGCTTGATTAGAAAATAACTAATCCATACCTATTACTATGTCAAATCCCGCCAATTTCAAAGGAAGCAAAGACAACGGAAAAGAGTAGTTCCTAATGGATATAAAACATCCATCTAACATAGTTGAAGCAGTTTCTATGGTGCCATCGGCCAATTCTACTTCATATTTTATGCTTAGGGTTTTAACAGACAAATTTAATAACTTACAAAATTTATTATCCACAAACGACTTATCTGCACCCGAATCAAACAATACCCTTGCATAAACATCATTGATAAGAAAAGTACTTGTTATAACGTTGTCATTCTGAACCGCTTCTTGTGCATTCATTTGAAAGACCCTAGCATTGGTCTTTTTAGCCTCCCCAGGCTTCTTTGCAAATTTTGGGCAGTTGGTCTTGATATGCCCCTTTTCGATACAACCATAACAGGTTGCATCTTTCAACTTCTTGCAATCCAAGGTCTTGTGTTCTTTGGATTTGCAGATCCCACATCCAAAAGTCTTCGTTTGCGGCTGCGACTTTGATTCCAACCTACACTTTCCAAAGTGGCGCTTCTGACGTGTTTTACATTTGGATTTCTCACCCATCTGTTGGCTATCCTTTTTGAATCCTGAACTCCTCTTATGACCCGAGTTCCCCTTATGTTTCTTATCAGAATGGCGTGAGTTCTCATCCTCACGTTTCCTTTTCCCTTCTTCAGAATTCTTGAGCGATCTCTGCCTGACCGCATCGAGAGTAAGAGATAACGACAAATCAGCCACCGACCTGAAGGTGGTGGGTCTAGATGCTTTCACACTTGCTTTAATTTCTGGAGCTAGACCTCCAATAAAACGAGCTATACGTTTCGGTTCCGGTGTGACCAAGTATGGAACCAATCGTGACATAGTGTTGAAGCTCGTAAGATATGCCTGACAGTCTAAGTTCTTCATGACCAAGGTCAAGAAGTCAGTCTCAATTTTCTCAACTTCATGTTGAGGACATAAATTTTCCTTGATTAAAGCAACAAACTGATCCCAAGTCAGATTATACAACGGGATCTTCCCTGTAGCTTGGATTAGTGACGAAGAGAGGGTTGTTAGTGTTCTATTGTCAGTGGTTGGATCATGGGCGACTCTTTCCTTTTAAGAAAAACATTGTTTGGGTCGTAAGATTGAAGAGTCGTGCGTTCTCTCTCTGGGAACTAGGGTTATGGATTAGGAATAGGAACATGCGTGGGTTGTTTCCCTTTCGTCACGGCATGTTCTATGAAAAAATATCGAAGAACAAAATGATTAATCAAAAGAGTTAACTGTCATTTTCGTTCCTGTGGTTTGGTGGAAAATGTCACTTCAGTCTAAAAAAAATCTGCGTTAGTTTTGTCCTCAACATTTTTGAAACGTGCCACTTTAGTCCAAAAAGATAATACCTTGCGCAAGTTCTATCCTCAACGTTTTAACTGTGCGTTATCTTTTTGGACTGAAATTGCACGTTTCAAAAATGTTGAGCACGGAACTGGCGCAATTTTTTTTTTTTGACTAAACTGTCATTTTTCACCAAACCACAGGGACAAAAATGACAGTTAACTCTAATCAAAATAAATAAAGAAAGTGTATGTGTAATCGGGTTGATTTTATTTTTAGGCAAATTGGAAAATAATAATCTCATCTTTCTAAAATTCGCCGATAACAATCACAAGTCAGTTATTAGCCAATAATAATCCGACCTCGTCCATTTTTTTTTTTGTAAAATAGTCCGCCGTTAAAATAGTTTAACGGAGTTTAAATAGGTTAAAATAATAATCTTGTTGTTTTGGAAGCATGTATGTCGTTCAAAACCTTTTTGGGGGAGTTTATGGTCTTATCTTTAGATCTCTTTAGAATTTCGTATGATTAATTTTAAATCATCAACTTAAACGGGAAAAATGTTGATTAGTGATTATTTTGTTGGTAATTGGTTTCATTATTCGTTAATTATACTAACAATTTTGCAAAATCCGGTTATCAGTGAAGACGTTCCTCCCTAGTTGGTTAAGGGTTATAGCCACAAAATGAAAACTTATATAATAGGAGTAGGTTTAGTTGAATGAGATTGACATAACCTTTTGTGTATAAGTTAATAACAATTTGGTATAATTTATCCATTAAATTAAAATATTTTATAAATAGGCTATTATGCCACTACTAAATTATTTGGTAACTTTCACCGATTCGAACAAAGAAAATAGTCTTTTATAATTAGAAAAAGGTCTCAAATTTAAATTTAGCTTTAGACCTCAAAGAGAGATGGTGGTGGTCTGAGGATACTTTCATCTCTTTTGTATTTCTTTCTTTTCTTTTTATATTATATTATATTATATTATATTATAGATGAGTCTATAGTACCTGTCATTGATTGGGTTTTACTTTTCAACTTTTAGTTGACACTTATAAACCCTTAACTTTCTATATACTTTGTAATCGAAGTGTCGGTACAAATTCAAGTTGATTTACATTTCAGCGGTTTTTTTTCAAATGAGTAGGCTCATATATTATATGTTTTTTTTACTTATTTTATGTACGTTTTCAATTATTCTACGTAATTTTATTCTAAAACGAGTCAGGTCAAATATAGTATGTTTTCGTTAGCCGGTATAAATTCGAGTTACTTTAGGTTTCGACGCCACCGCAACGCACTGTACCATTCTTTAACTTAAAAAAAATTCATACGTGCTTATACGTGTCGGTATAAATTCAAGTGGGTTGACGTTTTGACGTAAATTTCTTTCGCAAAATAGTTGGGTCATATAAATTCAAGTTGGTTAACGTTTCGATGTAAATTTCTTTCGCAAATAAGGTCAAATATAATACGTTTTCATGTTTATTTTTATGTACGTTTAAGATGGTATACGTTTTGACGTAAATTTTGCTTGAAAACGAGTCAGGTCAAATATATTACACTTTCGTTAGACAGTATAAATTTGAGTTACTTTAAGTTTTGACGTCACCTCAACGCGTGAGAAAATTTATTAGTTTACAATACAAGTCAAAACATGTACAAAAATAAGTTATCAAAGTATGAATCTAGGATATTACTAAATCGACATTCGAACCAAAACCCAATCAAAGTATGAGTTATCTAACATTCAAACGAAAACCCAATCAAACCGACGAACTAGTAGTGTGTTCAAGCCAAACACTACCACTACTATTACTATATTGATTTAGGGGTTGGTGGGTCCAAATAAAGCCATAGGGTGCATAGAGACGTGTGAAATAGATTTTTTTTTTTGGAAGGTGACTTTCTATGTACTGGACCAGTGGTCACCGGGTTCATGTCGAAGACAATCCCCCGTCAGCCCCGCGCTCCCGGACGCGATGTTCGATCGGGCCCCGGCCGGTGCGTAAGCTGACTTCCGCCCGGAAACCATACTGCCCCCACACGAGAGACTCTCTGGGGTAACAGCTGGGTAAAACCGGGTTGCCCTCAAGACCGCACCATGCCTCGGTAGTATACGATCTATCATTGGGACGTCCCCCTAAGACCACAAGTGGGAGTCGAACCGGTGACCTTCAAGGAGGGCCGGCCGACTTAACCCAAGTGGGAATACCCATTGGGCCACGAGGGGTATCATTGGGACGTCCCCCTAAGACCACAAGTGGGAGTCGAACCGGTGACCTCCAAGGAGGGCCGGCCGACTTAACCCAAGTGGGAATACCCACTGGGCCACGAGGGGAGGATAGACGTGTGCAATAGATAACACTTCACTATGTCTTTTGCCAATTTGGTCCACCAACTTATCTACTTCCAAACAAAATCCATAAGATAATATCATCGGTGGCTTGTAATTGGTAACCATCTTCTTCACATTTACCTGTTTTCCTTAAAATAATATTAGTTAAAAGTATACAAGTTATCTTTAAGTATACCTTTTTAGACATGTTATTTTATATTAGTTTTCCTTAAAAATCTTAATTTATGCTATTTAGACTGTTTATTTTATATTATTTTGGGCAAAATATTTATACTATTTTACCTAAGTATTTATTTTCATAATATTTTTCTACGTATTTTTCTTTTTTAGTGTTTGAAGAGAGCAATATCTTCTTGAACATTAAGATTACAAACAGGGATAAAACATAGCATATTTACAATTAACTAGGTGTTGCCCCGCCCGCGTTGCGGGGCGATGGCGAATAATGAGCGAGTGTTAGTTAGCTTATTGACACGAAAAACAATTAAATCGAGTAAACCAATTAAAACAAAACACTTTTATAGTTTTGATAAAAAAAAACCAAAACAATGGCAATATTGTAATTTTTAACTGAGGGAATGTTGTATTTTTTGACTGAGGTAAAATTGTAATTTGTCAAAAGCTAAAGTAATGACAGTAATGTAAATTTGACCCAGGGGCAAAATTGTAAATTTTCACAGGGGCAAATTCGTAATTTTGAACTTGGGGTAACAACATAATATAAATTTGAACTAAGGGCTCAGGCGTAATTTTAAGCTGGAGGCAAAAGAACAATTTTATTTTGAACCGAGGGCAAAATCTTAATTTTGAATTGGGGGCAAAAATATAATTTTATTTTGAACTGGGAAAAAATGTAATTTTGAAATGAGGGCGAAATCACAATTTTTTAAACGGGGAAAAATCACATTTTTTAACAGAGGGCAAAATCGTAATTTTTAGCTGTGGGCAAAATCAAAATTTTATTTTGAACTGGGGGCGAAAAGGTAATTCTGAGCTGAGGGCAAAACCACAATTTTATTTTGAATGGAGGGAAAAATCGTAATTTTGAGCTGGGGACAAAAGCGTAATTTTATTTTGGAATGGGGAGAAAACCGTAATTTTAAAGAGGGACAAAACGTGATTTTAGAATGAATATAAAAAAATAAACTGGTTGGTCCAATGGGAGAGTGCCAGGCAAAGTCGTAATTTTGAATTGAGGGCAAGGTCGTAATTTTGAGATGGGGACAAAAAGTGTAATTTTATTTTTAGCTGGGGGCTAAAACGTAATTTTAAAATGGATATAAAACAATAAACGTGTTGGTCCAATGGGGGAGTGCCACCCGGTACCGATACCGAATATACCTGGTATGGTACCGGTCGGTATTGGTACGGCACCGGTATTTGAGGGTAAAAACCGGTGAATACCGGTACAAAAAATACACCTGGTTTGGTAAATTTGATTCTAGTACCGGTACCCAATACCATTTGCTCATCACCTGTTGATAGTGTCCTGCCATGTGGCATGTAACACTGTTCAAATACTTGTGTTTTTAATATATAGGCTAATTACAAGGAATGCTTAGAAGAAATAAAACTATAACTATCATATGTTAACTTTAGTTATTATTAGTATATATTACTATATATTATTAATCTCTTTTTTTCATATCAGGTGTTGGGTTAAGCTTGGTGTCAACCAGTATCGAACCAGTATTGGTATCGAAAATACCGGGACGGTCCCGTTCGGTATCTGTACATGAAGGTAACATCCGACACTAATACAAAAAAAAAAAACGTCAAAAGTTGGTGCCAAATTGATATTGGAAATCTTTTGGTTCGGAAAATTTAGTGCTGCTACCCGGTACCATTTGCTCATCCCTGATCACGGTTACCGTACGAACAACGGTATCGTACAACTTTTTTTTGTTGATTTTCTTCAACTTTTATTTTTTTTCTTTTTTTAGTTTCAGGGGCAGGGATGAGCTCGGTGCCAACCGATAAAGAATCGGTACTGATACCGAAAATACCGGTTAAGGTATGGTATATAAAGGAAAAAAAGGTAATGAACCGGTACCAGGAATGAATAGTGATTTTAATATTATAATAATATATAGTTTTTTTAATATTTTTATTATTTTAACATTATAATAATAGTTATTTTCTTTGTTTTTTTTACCTTTAATCTCTTTTTTCATATCAGGTGTTGGGATAAGCTTGGTGTCCACCGGTATCGAACCAGTATTGGTATCGAAAATACCGGGACGGTCCTGTTCGGTATTAGTACATGAAGGTAAAATCCGGCACTAATACAGAAAACGTCAAAGGTTGGTGCCGAATTGATATTGGAAATCTTTTGGTTCGGGAAATTTAGTGCTGCTACCCGGTACCATTTTCTCATCCCTGATCACGGTTACCGTACGAACAACGATATCGTACAACTTTTTTTTGTTGATTTTCTTCAACTTTTATTTTTTTTCTTTTTTTTAATTTCAGGGTAGGGATGAGCTCGGTGCCAACCGATACAGAATCGGTACTGATATTGAAAATACCGGTTATGGTACCGGTATATGAAGGTAAAAAACGGTAGTGAACTGGTACCAGGAATGCCAATAGTCGGTACCGAATTGGTACTTAAGATCTTTCGGTTCGGCAAATTTGGTATCGGTACCCAGAACAATTTGCTCATCTCTGACTACGAGTTTCATATGAACAACATCGTTACCATACAACTTTTTTGGTTGATTTTCTTTCGGTTATCTTTTAGTGTTTTTTTCTATATTTACTTTTTATTTTTGTCAGCAGTTTCGTTCGCAACATGCTCGTAGTGATTTCAAAACACATGTAAACACAGACTAAATAACAAAAGAAATTTGCCGCAACGCGGCAAACTTCTTTAAACCTAGTTTATATTTATATTGGATCGTAATTTTGTTTTTAATATATATTGTTGTTTAATATAATTTTATTTTCTGAATTTTTGATGTGTTTTATATCCAACTAGAAAGGTACCCCGCCGCGATGCGGCGGGGGCTTGAAAATATTTCAACCATTGCATCAGGGTGTTAAAATAGGATCCTTTTTTCTGGCAAGTTAGATCAGGGTAATCTATAAAGTATATTTACTAATAACAATCACTAAATTTAGGAGTGTTCAAAGTCAAAAGACCGGACCGAACCAGGTAGAAAACAAATAAGTTAACGAAGAGACTCAGATCTAAAAGATCATCATTGTCTTAACAACTCAATGCCATCACCGCTGCAACCAGAGTTGCCACGCCAAGAAGCAGGACATCATCATCGCCGGAATCAATATATAATTGTCAAAAGTAAAAGCGAAAAACTTGTAATGTATGAAGATATGAAAAAGAATATCCATTCCAAGGGCTAAAAGCTCAACTTCATTGTGCTGCTTCATATACCTCTGCAAATAAAACAAAATTACAAAAAAATATTATAAAAAACACTAATAATGTTGCAGAAAAGATCAATTTATATATCAAGCATTGATCCCGTGGACTAAATTTGTTACAGAAAAATAATAAAGTGACAGAGTTTATACAAATCCCGTGTTCAGTGGCGAAGCTTGGATTTTTCGGCCGGGGGGTGAAAACATATATACCCAAAAATTTCTATAGAACCGGGGGGGTGAAAACGTATATACCCACAAATTTCTATACGAAAACTACATATATAACACTACTGAGCGAAAAATCCCGGGGGGCGGACGTCCCCCTCCGCCCCCATTAAGCTTCGCGCCTGCCCGTGTTCGCAATATTACCAAACTACTCGGTGCCATGAGAAAAGGATATCATCATAAGCATTTTTTAGTTTTAATTCGTGTTAATTCAACCCATTCTCAGCTCACCCCTATTTACTCCATTTCCAGGTGTTCAAAGTTCCTCTTCTCAATATCCACATATTTTCATGGAATTTAGAATAAAATACTGCACTTTCAACCATTTTGTTGATGTAGGTTTGACTATTCATGTGTTCATCCATAGAATGAAATAAAAAAAACCCTATGATATACTTAGAAAGATATAGAATCACGCATTAGAGGTGTACAAATCGGTTTTTTTCAAAAACCGGTTTAACCGGTTTCGGTTACTAACCGGTTTTTCAAGTCCAAAACAATAACCGGTGTAACCGGTTGAGATCAGTTTTTAACCAGTTTTTGCCAAATAAAACGGTTTTTAACCGGTTTTGTAAAACTGGTTTTGGTTATTAACCGGTTTTTCAGATCAAGAATCCTAACCGAAACCGACGGTTCGGTTCTAAAACCGGTTATAAAAAAACTGGTTTCGGTTTTTTCCCGGTTTCGGTTCTAAAACCGTTTTTTTTTGTACACCTCTATCACACATGAATAAAACACTCTGTAACATAGAAACATAGATACACTACCAGAATACGTTACAATGGAATCAATCAAGATTTACGTGAATCAATCTTTGATACCCTGCTAAAACTCGCCGATTCAAAGTTCTTGATTTTACCTGATCTACTTAGAAAACGTTCCGCTAAACTCAACTCTAGGGTTCTTATAAAAGCTTATCCAAATGCAGCTTCTTCACTTTACTCAATTTACTTAGAAATCTCTCCTCTAAGGTTAACTCTTGGTTTGATGAAGGATGAAACTTTATATTGTACAGAGTGACCCATGAAATCCACAAAACACATTCACTGCATCCAAACACCGAATTCTGACCCGAAACAAAACCCGATTCACACGCACTCTTATTAGTAAATTTACTATAGATAGTTGAAAATCTATAACTTTTTTATCAAACTCTTTTTGTTCCAGCGGAAGGTATTACAGAGACTACTGGGCTAATAACTAATTCATGCATATTTATCCCAACATATTATTTAATAGAAAAAATAAAATATCATTGAATGTTTTTTACTGTATCATGTAGTGGAAACAACTGGAAAAGATACAAGCCTTCAATTGAAGGAGAATACTTACCATGGTGGATGAAGCTCTAGTGATGGATTCATTCCAAAATTGTGTTTTAGGGTTTGTGATTTTTCCGCCTAAGAGCCGCCGCCGCCTAAGAACCACCGTGACGCCACATATATGTTGCCCATATCTCCTTTGTCTCTCTCTTCACTCTCGGCCGATAAATTTTTGGAGTTGGGATCAGGTACGGTGATCTAGAGAGAGAAAGAAGAGAGGAGGAGAGTGCAGATGATATTGATTGATAGAGAAATAGGAGAGTAGAAAAGGTGAGAATGATTTATGTACTACTTTTTAAGCTATCGTACAAGTAACAAAAGCATATAACACAATTGAAGCACAGCTTACAACCACCATATGCTCAACTATGTTGTAAATTAGAGTTATATATAATGCATCTTTCATTCTTTCTTTTACCTGCATAGGCCCATTTTACCTTTTTCGGATGTGTTTTATATTATATCCGGTGCATCTTTCTTTTAGATGCATAGGCCCATAATACCAAAAGCAAGGCCATGTTAATTTCTTTTAGGTGCAAAAAAAAAAAAAAAAAAAAAAAAAAAAAACCATGGAACTATAGACAGTAAAAAAAACCGGAACCTGTTTTTTATACCCTGAGTATTCTATATCCGAAAGACCGAAACTTGAACCAACCCTAGCCATAGAGTATAGATAGGGTATAGATTTTGATCTCAATACCTAGATCCAAAACTGTACCCATTTTATACCCATTTACACGTAACCAGTTCCGATCTATACCCGCAACCAGATTCTTTTTTCCGACTCGAGTTCTTTTAATACCCAACTCAGGTTTTGTTAATACTTGATACATGATTTTTTAGTACCCGATACATATTATCATTACGAGTCTAAACTTAATTTATAAGTTATCATCTTGAATGTCTTTAGGTTAGAATTTGTTACTTAGACCATGAGTAGTAGTGAGACATGTGAAATACCATTTTTCATCAGGTGTTATCCACGTCATCAAAGCCATTTCACTAGTTAATCTCCCTCATTAATTACTATATCAACTAATACCCACTTTCCATACACACTTACCTTCTCTCTCTCATCAAAACCAACCACTCTCTCTCTCTCTCTCTCTCTCTTTAACTCGTGACCAGAACCACGAGGACCGGCCCCAAAAAACTCTTAACGAGCGGTGGTGGTGATCCCGTGGTGGTTCATGGTCTACCCAACCATGAGACCACTACAATGAACACACCCCCTAAATTCCACCTAATGCGCACTTTGTGGGAGCTGTGGCCGCACAATCTAGGAATAAACACATGGTGTCACTAGTCTAAAAGATTATCGGTAAAGGATCCATATAAACATAAACATATATTCGTTGTCTACCAAACCATGAGACCATTGTGTCTTTCAACTGGGTTTTGGTCCTTACATTTTTACTAAGGTTTCTATACATTGTGTTATTATCAAAACTTATAACATAGTGTTAATTTGAGTTTTGTTCATTGCATTTTTATCAGAACCTATTACACAATGTATGAAACAATGAAGATCATGTTATATTTGGGTACTCTATACATTTTGTTATAGGTTCTGTTCATTGTGTTTATTCTGCTATCCATTGTGTTTTAATATGTTGTTCATTGTGTATTAGTCTGTTGTCCATTGTGTATTAGTCTGATGTCCATTGTGTCTTTTATTTGCTCTCACTAATTGTGTCTTTTATCTATCATCATCAATTGTGTTTTTAGTCTACTTTCCATTGTGTTTTTAGTTTGATACTCATTGTGTTTTACGTTATGTCCATTGTGTCTTTTATTTGTTGTCATCGATTGTGCTTTTGGTCTACTTTCCATTCTGTTTTCAGTTTGATGCTCATTGTGTTTTACATTATGTCCATTGTGTCTTTTATCTGTTGTCATCGATTGTGTTGTTGGTCTACTTTCCATTGTGTTTTTAGTTTGATACCATTGTGTTATATGTTATGTCCATTGTGTAATACGCAACTGAGTTTTCTCATTGTGTTTTATGTTATGTGCATTGTGTAATACGCAACTGAGTTTTTGATTTTTTTTTTCTAAGGTGGTGTTTGTTTTTTGGCCAGAAGTGCTTCTGGCCACTTATGTCTGCGTCGCGCAGACGCGCGCAGACGTTTGATGTCTGCAGCTTGTTTGTTTTCCGGAAGCACTTCTCACCAAAAAGGTCTTCCCCACCTCTTCCCCAAGCAGACATGTACCAACCACTTCCAACCTCTTCAAAACAGACCTGCATTCATCATCATCAACATCGATCTGCTCCACCCCTGCTCCGCCACCACCTCCACCTCCGACACCATCTGCTCCACCTCCACTCCGCCACCACCTCCGCCGCTCCAGCCCTGCTCCGCCGCTCCAGCCCTTGCTCCGCCACCACCTCCAAATCGACCTGCATTCATCGCAAACAAAACCCCCAAATCGAAAACCCTCATCTTCAAAACAGACCTGCATTCATCGCAAACAAAACCCCCATCTTCAAAACAGACCTGCATCTTCGAAAACCCTCATCTTCAAAACAGACCTGCATCTTCGAAAACCCTAAATCGGCGGTGGGTTTTGATGGCGGTGGTGGAACGAAGAGAGAGAGAGACCGTAGAGAGAGGGGGCGGCAAGAGAGAGAGAGGGAAAGAAGAGAGAGAGATCGGCGGTGGTGGTGGGTTTTGATGGCGGTGGTGGTGGCCGACGTGGTGGTGGCGGATGGTTGTGGTGGTGGTGGTAGATGGCAGAGAGAGAGAAGAGAGAGGAGAAGGTTTGTGGTTGTGGTGGTGTGAAGAGGTTTTTTTTGTAAAAAAAAACAAACCCTCTTCTCCTTGCAGACTGCAGACATTTGGTCCACCTCTTCTCCTGCAGATGCCTGCAGATGTGGTCCGCAGACTGCAGACCTTTTCCCGCAGAAAAAACAAACAGCACCTAAATATAACAACATGGTACCCATATTAAAGATAAAAACACGCTAGATTTTATGGTATATTTTTTTAAAAACAAATGACGTATAAAAAAACTATGGACGTTTAAAAAATAGGGGGAAACAGTATGTGACTTGCATGTGCATAAACTTTTTATTCTTTTTGACATAATTACCTTTCCCACTTGATTTCTTTTGGGACACTTGTCACTTCATAGTGTTTTCTTACACTTCTTATTTTTATACTCTTTTGTAGAATAACTCAACCCATGTGTGTTTTCCTCTCTCTTCATCCTTGTTTCGCCAGACTGAAAACATGGGTACAAAGACGGATTTGAATGTATGAGTGTGTGTGGGTGTAGTAGGTGTTGACAATGCACTTGTGTTCTGTTCTTGACTGGTGAATATTCGATCAAGATTCTTTGTGGGTTTTGTGAATTAGCTTCAATTATTTCTGGGTTTTTTGTAAATTCAAGATTTTGAGCCCTATATTTTGGGAATTTGGGGATTCAAAATGTAATATCAAGAAAATGAGAGTCTACTATGTTCTTGTAATTTTTAGGGGTTGTTTGCAGATTTTGAAAGATAAGTGATGCAATTTCATTTCAATTCTATAAATTACTAACATGTATGTGCATATAAGGGTTGTATCTAGAGTTTTGAGAGTTTTTCAAAATTATTTAAGTATCTTACCTTTAGTCCTAAAGTTTTTGATTAATTACTTTTAACCAAAAACTAATTGAATTTTACTTTTAACACAAAACTTTTCATCTTTTACAATTTAACCTTACAACCTTTTTACATTCAACTTTGGTCCTCTATATTTTTCATCTTTCGCAAATTTTTCGTTTTATGCTTCATTCTAAATTTCGCCAGTCAACACGGGGTAAAGTACGTGTGTGGTTCAATGTTTTTACATTTCGTTATAAGTTTTCCGAGTTAACACGACGCAACGTGCATGTGTGGTTCAACGTTTTTACGTCGGCTATTTTTTTCTGTTTGACAAGTTTGTTATAACGTGCGGGTCCTCAATCGACTTAGTTATTATTTTCTATGTTTTACGTTTCGGTGTAATTGCTCCGTATTAACACGACGCAAATTTAGTGTTGATGGTCGCTCGTGGTGGTATGACATTGATACTATTTGCCATAGTTTTATGCCCCCGCCGCAACGCGGGGGTGCTTAATACTAGTTGATATTTAATTTTAACTTAATATTATGTTGTTTGATTAGTTTTTTATTTTTGTATTGTTTTTTTTTTCTAAATTTTGGAACTGTTTGATTATAGCATTTACTACGAAGCAGTGGTTATATAATTATAAGAACTGAATAGGTTTTTTCTTTTTTTTTTTGTAATTTGCAGAGGTATAAAGTTAAGAGGCTACCTCTTAATGGAAACATTAAGAATTTTACCAATGAGAAAGTAGAAAAATGTGGCATGTGATGATTTACCATTCAGAGGTTACCTCTTAACCATTCAGACTTGAGGTTACCTCTTATTCATTCAGGGGTTTTAAACCATTAAGTGGTAGCATCTGAATGGTCATTAAGAGGCTACCAAACAGCCCCTTACTGATTGATAGGGAAAAAGACCAAACATCATTACGTTTATGGAATCAGAAAAGGGTTTGAAAGAATCTGTGAGACGTTTAGATTCGCAGTTATAGCACGCGTGTGCCGTCAGCATAATGCATTTGATAAATGATCCACACCTCTGATTTTGAGTTTGACAATTTTTTACCTGGTAAATGTAGTCGCAGCTGCTACTTATGTCATTGGATTTGTTTTTGAGGTACATAAATTCGATTCACCAAGTGCAAATTCTATGTTTCCTGGTTCTAACAATGGTCTAAACTTGGTGATTGATTTATGGAATATTAATCCCACATTTTAGTAAATAATTTAAAAAACACAGGCGGGTGGTTGTGGCCTTCGGAGATGGAGAGGCAGGTGGTGCGACAGTAGCACAAGGTGGTTGTTGGTGATGATGGTGAGTGCTGGGTTGGGTGTTGTAGAGACTTATGTAAAGAAGATATGACTTATTCGTATTGCAGTTTCGGTGGTCTTTTAACCATAATCCAAACGTTGGACTAACAGAAGTTTGATGGAGGGACTTGATTGCGAGCAATTGACAACCACAGGGACTAGATTGTTCGGTTTTTCCAAATGAGGGCTGAAAGTGTGATTAAGTGTAAACCCTAGGGACTGAAACTGTACTTTACTCTATATTTTTTAAGACCACAAAATGTATCATTTTGAAACCTAGCTAGACCCTTAGAGGACCCGGGCGCCCGTGGTCAGCTCATCTTCATGCGTGGAAGATAGTGAAACAGCGCTGCCACCCCAACTCTTCACGCATGGAATACATAACGCGTCCTCACCATCACGCGTTGAAAGAATAAGGCTGCTGAAGATGCCCTAACCTATTTAACATCAAACAAACAACAACCACCCATAATTAGTTATCCAAATTAACAAATTTGAAAAGGGAATGTGGGTTAGAGTTGAATCACCTTCGTATTGAACTTTCTTGATGAAATCAAGGGCATGCTATTGAACAAAGGGTGTCTGAATTGAGTGTTGATTTGGGGGAAACTGAGGAGATGGGTAGGGTTAGATAAGTGGGTATTGTGAGATCGAAGAACTCGGTGGTGTTAATGTGAAGAGAGCTTCAAGTCGTTGAGCAGAGGTGGAGTTGAAGAAGTAGTGAGCGCCATTTTCTAGTGTTGGTGTGTGTAAAGATGGGTGTGATCATCATCTCTTGTGGTGGATTTAAAACAACAGAATATTATTAACTTTTGTTATATTAATTTATATTTTAAAAATAAAAATACCATCACTAGTGATGGATATTCCACTAAAATCCATCACTAGTGATGGAATAAAGCTCGATGATATGACGGAACTTGATTGGATTTTGTGAGTGATGGAATTCCATCACTAGTGGAGCGCCCCTACCCCTTATATGTTAGTTTTGAAAATATAGTTACCTCAAAAGAATGACATAAATATGTTGCATTTATATGTAATTTTGCTTTATTTCACGTAAGGCTAAACTTTTTAGTATAATAGTATATGGAAGATACTTGTTCAGAAATAAAAGAGCCGGTGATACCATTGGTAAAACTCACAATTGGTAAAACAGTCTCTTGGAACAACTGAAGAATTATTAAATGTGAAGAACTAATCTAAAGTACTTATAATCTAAAATGAGTGAACAAATTAAAGAACTGAGGATCAGAACTACAGAAGCTCTATTACAACTGACGATTCACAAGTACCCATAAAGATCAAATAATGGGAATTAAACTAATGATACAAAGAACTGAAAACGATCGCGCTACAACTGAAGCAACAACTGATAATCCTAATCAACCGATAGCTCAACTTATCATTTGTTTATCTTATATATTAGTTGTCTGGCTATCAACTAAAGATGTTGTTTTCAAGTTATATAGTTATTTGTGACATCATTTCATTTTACTCTCTCACATTTTTTTTTGTATTTATTCTAGATGATTGCTTAGAGAGCATATGTATAAGAGAGATTCTAGTGATATAGACAGAGCTTGTATCAAGGGGGAGCTTTGAGTAGTCATTCTTCATTGTAATTCTTCAGTTAATCAGTATAATTGAGGCTGACAAATTATGACCATTATCTATGTTTCCCTTCTATTTGATTGTTGCATTGAAATCCGATGCAAATTACTTCTTTGTTTCAGTTATATAAACTGATTGCGCAAAACGCCATCCCAAGTCATTTTAAAATCCAAAGCACCGAGAATTTATTCATTTGACCGAAGATTCAAGGTAGGGATGACAATGAGACGAGTATTAGTAATCATAGTCTCGTACCCGATTGTAAAACTATATCCCATACATGAACGATAACTGCTAGGTATTTGTTAGGTATATATTACCCATCAGGTATGAAGTATATAAATTAGTTTGTTAAAAAGCACCGGTTGAGATTTGTAAGTCGTTTTTTTTTTTTTGCTTTGCAATCTAATTTTAAAATGTTTAGAGGATCTAAAATATGTAAATTTCATGATGATATAAATCTAAAAATATAATTTCGTATTTTATAGTATACAAATATAAATAACACCATCAAAGTATATACACAAAATAAAAGTTCATTTTCCATATACTAAACTTCTCGAATGAAGCATTAGTAGACATGGGTTAATGAAAAATAAAAATAAAAAAATTTCGGGGTTTATGATTTGGGTAAACGGGTTTATGGTTTCAGATAATCGGATGGGTATCCTATACCCGTTTTATGCTTGCGAAATGTTTATTTATTTTAAATTCCATACTCGAATGCTTGTCCAAGATGTTTCTGTTTTGGGTTTCGAATAATCTTGTCAAGCTTGGGATTTTTTGCCATACCCGATTCAAAACAAGAAAAACTATAGAAAGTTCATGGCCGGCCCTGAGAATTCGTGTACCCTGTTCGAGCCTCAAAAAACGTGCCCTTAAGCCTTAACGAAATTGGGTATTGGGTTCAATAAAGGTCTAAACCTAATGTCAATTGGCTAATAACTAATCCAAAGCATAAGAATAGTTTTGTAAGTGCACGTATGTTGGTGTTTGTATAGGTATACCCTATTAAAAAAGAAATTTTTACGTATACATGTCGGGTTTTTTTTCTAAAAATAGCGTGCCCTCCAAAATATCAGACCCTGGCCGGTGGTCCTCCCCGCCCACCCCTAGGGCCGGCCCTGAAAGTTCCTCATCCACACTTCTGTATTATAATCGCTGTAGAAAGACGATCACTCCCTTAAAAGTGAGAAATCACTAGTGATCCTTTCCATTTGTAACAAGAGCAACGTAGTGATGACATTTATGCTATTAAATATAATTTGTTGGACCCATGACTTTCGATAGTGATACCGAGTGCTGGTAATGTACTGCTACTGTAATGAACCGAACCGATAGGACATAATACCCGTTGCAACGCGTAGGGGTATTCTACAGCTTTTATACAAAGTTGCTACCATTTAACTTAAAATTTCATAGAGAAATTTATTGGTAAACCGACCATAAATGTAAGTTGACTTGCCAGATTCACTAATTGCCTTTGCTTGAACTTGTTTTTGGGTTTGATCGACTTGTTTAGCATCTCATGCCATCTGAGTTTGCAAACCTCAACATTGGCCTACAAGTCTCCTTGTGTTCGATCATCCAATTCGCGTGCCTAACATGCATCCACGAGAACGATAACTCATCAAGCGGCATATCAAATACCGTAGGAACTCGTTTAGAAATAAAACTTTAATTTCTACTATGTGTTTTTTTTCTTCTTTTATCTAAAAACAAATTTAGACCTGTTTTTCCATCTTAATCTCCCTGTTCATTTTTTTTTTCATGGAACCTGATGGAAAGGGTTAGATAACTCTTGGCATAAAAAAGACATTTTCGCTGCTTTTTTTTAACATCTCTATTAATGATAATCAAATGTTTTATTAGTTAATAATAACTAATGATTTTTTTCGTGATGAATGCAACTACATATATAATTCAATATTTCACTCACATTTATTTAATGTCACCTAAATAAAAAATGTGTACTTATTCTAATGTTTGTTGATCAAATTCTTTTGCACATGTAAATGGTTTCACATGAATTCAAACTCAACTATGAAGATTATAAGCATACCTTAAAAGAAAATTTCCGAAGGGCGGGCAAAATTCATATTTGTAGAATTCTTGTTAAAGCTTAGAAACACGTTGTAAGTCGTAACTATTGCCATTCGTCCCCGTAATGATAGATCAAGGAAGAAGGGAAAGCAATTTACGATTAGTGAATGTAAAAGTATCGAAGGCATGACGTTTTTTGGCTTTTCATTGATGAATGCATATATTAATGATGGTGCTACTTCAATGAAGTTTGAGTGAAAGGGAGTGAGAAGGTGTGAAGAGATGGCTAACCTTAGAAGCAGAATATGGTGATTTAATCTCGAAGATTTGTTACTAGTTAGTTAAGTAGGTGAGGACAGTACAAACTTCATTTACTTTTTTTTTTTTTTTTTTGAACGGCACAAACTTCATTTACTACAATTGAAGATGTTGATCATTGTCCGAATGACTTTTGACTTTTTTTTTTTTTTTTTTTGTACAAAGCAGAAGCATGAAAGAGGAAATGTGATTGATGCTTGTGAGAGATGAGTTTAAGTGAGGCTTGTGGCATCAAATGAAGAGGTTGCATTACTTATAAATGCATTAATGTTTGGGTAGGTGAGAATTTATTTGGAGACAATCACCAAAGATTTATATTGTTTATGAAAAAGTTTTAGATTTTTATTTAAAGATAGGATTTTTGTAGTTAAACATCATCGTAAAGTAAAAGTGTAACCATATACTATGTAATAAGAATGTAAGTTTTATTAACAAAATTTATACTTAGATAATAATATTATATATTCATTCATAGGTTTGGTTTTTTACTTTAAATTCAGGTTCTGAATATAAATTGCAAATGTGTAAGTTTTGTTGATGCACATTTTGTGGATGCGGCTCATTCGGTTCGTCTACGATACGAGATAAAGACCGAAACTCGATATCCTCCATCGAGTTTCGGATAGATCATGACATGGCTTGCTGCAGTGGCAGAGCCACACTTTGAACAACGGTGTCGTCTGACACCGTTGAATTTTGTGTAGCAAATACAACGTATAATAGGAAAAATTCGAGCGACACCGTTGTTTTTTTACGAACGACACCATTGTCTTTTTACAAACGACAACAGTGTTTTGTTTTCTTCTAAAAGAGTTACATAATAAACAAATTTATATTTCAAAAATTAAGCTCAGATACTTGAATTTAATTAGTATACTCTAAATCATTAAAGGTCCATGCTTATTTTTTATTTTTTTTAATCCAGTATTATAACTCCATGTCTAATTGGTTTTATTTCAATTGTTTAACATAACAGGATATTTGATGATCATTTGAATGATGCGTGCACTTGTTTGTTATAATGAAAAAGAGTTTTTTTTTTGCAAGTTGTCATTGAAAACATCATGAATCGTTTTCAAAACATGAAAATGCTTACAGAGCAACTATTAAATATATTTTTCAAATGACTTTGTAATTTTATTATGTGTTTTTATTCAATGACATTGTGCTTTTACTATAATATTTGTTTTTATTATGTGATTTGACCCGATTAGATCCGAACCGATCCAAAAAGTTCGACTCCGGGTTACTATAAACCGGGGCATCCATAATAAATGACACCATAAGAAAAAATTTCTGGCTCCGCCACTGGCTTGCTGTTATATTTGTGTCTGCAAGATTGTCTCTGCAAGTTGTAACCATCGACGAAGAATCCTAGTGCAACGAAGACTCAAGGATCGTTGACATATTCCCACAAAGACTCTTGTGAAGAAGACTCCACATGGCGAAGAACCTTAATGTTCGTCGGCCACTCACTATATATACCGACGAAGAATCCTTTGTCAGCGAAGAATTAAAGTGGACGAACACTCCTTGGGACGAATACTCCATTGTTCGTCCATATATATACCCTCACAGCCAAGTGGGGCTAGCTCACTTGGTAGAGGCTCTTGCCTCTTAGTGGGAGGTCTTGGGTTCAATCCCAAGCAGATGTGAGTTATTTGTAAATATAGGAGTTTGGGAGAGTAACGTTAGCCATTCAAAAAATATATATATATATATATATATATATATATATATATATATATATATATATACCCTCACGAAGATTGAAGGGTTCGTCAATATGTGAGGGTTCGTCAATGTGTGAGGGTTCGCTGGTAGTGTCCACGAAGACTCCTAGTCTTCGTGGGCCTGATGAATGTTCGTAGACCAATCTCCTTCTTCGTTGGAATGTGGATAAGGTTTGCCTATATAACAACTTGCTGAACAGATAAGAAGTGAGAGACACAGAACACAGAAGTGGAACAGAGAGAACACAGATAACACTGAGTGGGTGTATTTAGAGAGTATTGAGAGATTTCTTGTATAATCTTTGTACTGATACTCCACTGATTAATATACATTTGAGCTTGAAACTTTGAATCCTTGTCTTACACTTTGTGTTCTCTGCTCGGTTTAACTTACCGGTTGGATTCCGCACAACCGGGTTTGTTTGTATAACAAGGATAAGATTACTAGATCCTCCGCTAGTAGACCTACAAGTTTTTCATGATTAAATGAAACTACAAGTTAGACACCTATAATATGGCTTCTAGTTTTACCACAGGGCCCTTGATTAACTACCTTCTTTTTTTAAGTGGCGATCTTAGAGCAGACCAGTAACTTCAAGAACCGTATAACATGTTATAAGAGTAAGGCGTGGTGACCAAAAGGTTTGGGCCGGAACATATCCGATCAAATCCCATCCCCCAAAATGTAATGCATTTCAAACGCGAGGCGCGTTTTGAGGGTATATGTTTTGTGGGGTTTTACCGATTGATGGTGATGCGGTTAGTGGAACTGGGTCAATGTTTGTTATACTATACCTTTCGTTGCTCGGTTATATTTTTAAAAATTGAAGTATCTAACCTATACATATAACTTTTAAACAAGGTGTATGTATTTTATTTTATTTCTAGAGGGCACCTGTACATAAATAATCAAGACAATAGCCACTGTTTGTCCGCATACCTGTCTATTTTATATTCTTTAACCGAGGACCAGGTAAATGAATTTAGACAATTATTATTTAGCATATTTTAAAAAAAAAATATTGATATTAATTTTCTAAACCGGATAATCTAAATTAGTATAAGTTTATCTAGAGGGAATACGTTTATATTCTTCACCGGATACCCCAAATTTATATCAGTTTGTTTTTAGTAATTCAACTGGTTAATTAACACCGAAAGACAACAGTTTCATTACTTCTTAAACACATTGTAACACGTTACACAACATGGAACCATCTTTGGGTTGCACAAATGATACAAGTTTCATCATCGACTCATCGTCATCTTCATAGTCTCTCTATTCGCTATATCCTCAAGGTCTTGCTTCACCTTTAGGTGCTTCTTGCTTATACGATACATACTCAAATCTTCAGCACTAGTGCAATTTACGTCACACAGAAAGGAAAACTACTAAAGTCATCATGGCTTGAACATCTGACACCTACGGGATGATCAACATAGATAATTCACACAAACAAAATATTTGATTATAATAACTTAGAAAAATTGCATGCTTTGCCACGTCGGACTCCCTGACTGTCCTGTCGAGCCCACATCCCGTGATCTAAGATAACATGGAAGAACATACTAGGGCGACTTAAAAGAAAAAGCTATAGGCCCCTCCCTACAGGTTATTAAGGTGGTCCCTATAGGTCTTTTTAACCAATAGGAACGACATATGGTATCCACATCTTTTGTTCCTATAGGCCCCTCCCTACAGGTTATTAAGGTGGTCCCAATTGGTGTTGTCCCCATAGATCAACTTTTAGAGACCAAAAGTCGTCCCTATAGAGTTAAAATAAAAAAAAATGGTTTAAACTTTTAGAGGCCAAAAGTCGTCCCTATAGAGTTAAATAAAAAAAATAAAAAAAATTGGTTTAAACTTTTAGAGACCAAAAGTCGTCCCTATAGAGTTAAAATAAAAAAATTGGTTTAAACTTTTATAGACCAAAAGTCGTCCCTATAAAGTTAAAATAAAAAAAAATTGGTTTAAATGTATAGGGACGATATGTGGTTCCACCAAGTTCAAAATCATTTTTTTCTATTTTTTTCTATAGGGACAATATGTCGTCCCTACAGATTATTATTTTTAATGCGCTTTTTTTTTTTACAATTATTAACCTGCTTTTTTAAACTGAATTTAAACATGAAATTTCAAAACTACATATTATACTAAAGATTCAAAATACAAAATATTCGTCATAGTTATCAAGTCCAAGCTTCAAAATAAACATTAGTTATCGAGTACAAACTTCAAATTAAAAGTTTAATGCAAATATCTAATTCTAATCATCTTCATCATCTTCGTCAACTTGACGCATTTTTCGTTTCAATTCATTAAGTCGGCATTGAAATTGTGCTTCCATTTGAAACGCATGTTGTTGTTGTTGTAGTAGTTCCATTATTGCTTGGTTTGAGAATGGTTGCACTTGCACTGGTTGTTGTTGTTGTCGCATTTCTTGTCGCATTTGTTGCATTTCTTCCAATTGTTGTTGTTGTCCTGGCGGGGGGTATGAGCTCGATATTTCGTGGGTGACATTTTTAACAACACGACCAACACCTCGTACGTGCCCATTCCTATGACCCAAGGCACTTTTGAGTACCTCGAGTTCATCAACTGGTGAAGTATCATCCACATCTCTCGACGCTCGAGCTAACTCGTCTTGAATTTTACCCTACATTAAAAGATACATTAGATTTTTTTACTAAAATTCGACAGCATAACTGCATTAAAATCGATAAAACTAACTTGTTCCATCATTAATAATAAAGAATAACAACTCATTTAGTAGAGAAGTTAAGAGGCATCGGCGATTCTAGAGTTTATTTAACCAATATATGATGTTTTAGATTAAGGGAGGCATGAATCATAGGGGTGTTCAAAACCGGATATCCGAAAATTCGGATATCCGAAATTCGGATATTCGAAATTTTCGGATACCAGATTTCACTATCCGAATCCATATACGAAATTTCTTCGGATATCCGAAATTTCGGATACGGATTCGGATAGTGAATCGGATATCCGAAAATCCAACTTTTTATTTAATTTTTATTTTTTTTATTATTTTTTTCATATTCTGAAACAGATATTTTGGATAGTTTCGGATACCCGAATATAAGTTTCCAGATATTTTTCGGATATTTCGGATATTTTTCGGATATTTTTCGAATATTTCAGATATTTTCGGATACTTCGGATATTTTCGGATATTCGAAAAAAAATGAAAATTAAATTTTCGGATCGAAAATTTTGAAAATCATTATCCGAAAAATTCGGATATCCGAATTTCGGATATCCGATTTTTCGGATATTTCGGATTCGGATATTTCGGATCGGATTTTCGGATACGGATACTTTTGAACACCCCTAATGAATCATATGGCATAATTAACACTAGGGTTGTTCTATTATATATATCATATTACATAAATCGAGGATATTATATACTACATATACCCACAAATATACATATACAACTGAAAACGTTTTATTATTATTATTATTATTATTATTATTATTATTATTGTTGTTGTTGTTGTTATTATTATTTATCAATGAAGAATAGAACAAACAAATTAAAATTAATATTTAGTATATAACCTAATTATTATAAATGAAAAATCAAATGATATATTTATGATAATTACAAAATTAAATTTATTAATAATAATAGTTCTCAAAAAAGATAAAGTAAAATAAAATAACTTACATAAACTTTCTCTATAGGGACGATTTATGGTTCCTCTAGGTTGTGAAGTGGTGGGAAAATTTTAAAAAAATGTGGGAAATTTTGCTGCTAAACTTAAATTTATCTTTGAGCTATAGGGACGACTTTTGGTTCCTATAGAAAAAACGTAAATGTAATGGAGGAAAACTCTATATGAAGGAAAAGTCCTCCCAATTGCTTGTTGTATAGGGACGACTAATGTCCTCCCCATAGATTTTGTCCCTACAAGTGTTTTTTTTTTACTTTTTTTATTTTCGACATTATTAAATGAAAATTTTTAAAAAATATTCAAAGTTATAGAGACGACTTGTGGTCTCTACAATTTAAAACATTTATTTGTTTCTTATTTATAATATTAGAATTAAAAAAAAAAGAAAACAAAATCAATTTAACTTCGAGCTATAGGGACGACTTTTGGTTCCTATAGAAGAAACTTATTTCAAATACTGCAAAACTATATTATGAATCAAAAGTCCTCCCCATAGCTTGTTCTATAGGGACGACTTTTGTCCTCCCTAAAAATTTTGTCTTTAAAAGTGTTTTTTCTTGTAGTGATGCTAGCTGGTTTGTTGAGAAGGACTTCAAGCCAATTTACTGGTGAGAACTAACATCAGACTGATCCATATATCCAAAAAAATTACGTTAAACGTATATGAACTTTTTTTTAATAAGAAACGATAATATTACATCAATCGTCCTATTTGAAAAAATAATAATAAACTTTTATAAACTTTTTATCCAAATGTGAATGAAAGTGCTACAACTAGTGATTTTATCATGATGAATGCAACAAAATGAAACTCTTTTAATCAAATTTCATTCATATGTATTTAATGTCACCTAACCAGAAAAATGTTTACATCTTATTTAAATACCGTTTTGATCAAATTCTTTTGCACATATAAATGGTTTCACATGAATCCAAACCCATCTATGAAGATTATAAGCGTACCTGAAAGAAAATTTTCGGCGCAGAAGGGAGCTGCATGGAGTTGCAGAGGGTTATATTTGTAGAATTCATATTAAAGCTCAGAAACACGTCATAACTATTGCCATTAGTCCCCGTACTGTTAGATCAAACTAGGAAAATGGGAAAGATTAATGAATGCAGAAATATCAAAAGCCATGAAGTTTCTAGGTTGTGGATTCCAATTTAAAGAGGTAGTGAGCATGGACTTGAACTAAAAAATGAACATATGAAAAAGATAATGATTTTTTTGGATTCCAATTTAGAAGTAGAAGATGTTGAATTAATCTCAAAGATTTATAATTTATTTTCTAAGTAGGTGCGGACTGTTACATCCTTCATTTACTGCTATTGAATGCTTGTGGGAGATGAGTTAAAGTGAGGCTGGTGGCATCAAATGAAGAAGTTGCACTACTGATCAATGAAGTAATGCTTGGGTAGGAGAGAATTTATGAGGGACGGATCCAGGGGGGGTTTTGGGGGTTCCCGGGAACCCCTTCGATTCTGAAAAAATTAGTGGGAACCTATATATGATTTGAAAAAAATTAGTGAGAATCTACCAAAAAGACCCCCGGCCTGGAAAAAATTTATGGGTTCGTCGCTGGTCAATTTATATAGAGACAAACACCAAAGTTTCATGTTGTTTATGAAAAAGTTTTTGATATTTATTCGAAGATAAGGTTTTTGTATGTAAGCTAACATTATAACGTACAAGTGTAACCATATATTATGTAATAGAATGTAAGTTGTGAAAAAAAGTTTTAGATTTTTATTTGAACATAGGGTTTTTGTGTGTAGGCTATCATAATAAAGTATAAGGGTACCCGGGGTGGTCCGTGATGGAGGGGCCATCACTAGTGAAATTATAACGCATACCGCTGCCACCATACTTCATCACGTGTGAACTTTATAACGCGTGATATTTATCACGCGTGATCACTACTACAAAATAGGGCAACTGCCACCATAATTTGCTACCGAACAAAACAGTAGCAAAGTAACCAAGAACTTTTCACGTGAGGTTATTTTTTTTTTATCACAAACTAGTTTCAAAAATTACATTTTATTGCCACCGTGTCCCCTTATTAAACATCCCACGCGTAGCTCACCTCATACCTCCTATTCACCAAATCGTAAACCCTAGGTTATCTCCGATTCTCCTCTCCTCACAATTCGATCAAATGGTTAATCAAATCTAAACCTAGATTCATCGATTTATCCGTCAAAACCTAAATTTTATAACCGTTTTTGTAGGATTTCATCCGGTAAACTCTTGAGATTCAATCCACAAATCCGAACACCAGAGGCTAGAAGTAGTTGAATTCACCGCCAACACTCTCAAATCAGGTGTGTTTTATGACCTAAAACGATTTTGCTTTTGATTCTCTGTATTATATCGTGAAATTTAGGTATCATTCGACTATAATTATCTGATTTACAAAATTGTATCGCTGTTTGTGGATTTTAATCTCGTTTTTTATTGTTTATCATTCTATTCTCGTGAAATTTAGGGATTGTTAGACTGCAATAATCTAATTTACGAAAGTGCATAGCTGTTTGTGGATTTAATTTCGTTTTTCTTTGTTAATCTATCTAATCATGCATTTTTTTAGGTTACAAAAGTTATTTGAATTATGATTTTGCATTGCGTAAGTAGTATTGGATACTTTGGTCTTGGTAAATATGCTTTTGTTCAACGTGATAGCTTGAGTGTAGGAACGACTGTCGAAGCTTGACATAAGAACTAAAGAGAGTGAATGATGAATATACCAAGAAAGAGAATGTAAGTGACTGTAACTATAACATTGTTTAGACATTGTGCCTTGGTCTTGGATATTTTTTCTATTCTAAGTTTAGCGATACACTAGAAGAAATTTTTAGAAATATTTTACGTTTATGTTTTATCAATATTCTTGTAAATATGGAATCAATATTCAGATTTATTCATTCAAATTCAATAGTATTCTTTGTTATATTTTGTTGTTAGGCTAACAGCAGGAGAGGCCACTTTCAACTATAAATACTATGATAATATGTTGCACAAGACACAAGGTACCTCTTGTCTGCTGAATATAATATCTTACTAGATTTTTCGGAATCGTTTTGGCAGAATTTTATTTGTTAAACCTGCAATTTCAGGTGTCAATGTGAAAAAGTTTGTTGATTGATGATGGATGAGTCTTGTCTTCTAGAGAATACTCATGAAGTGGTTCAAATCGAAACGATTAAGCATATCGGTTTGGGCGTTGGGGTCTTGTCCTCCTTAGAATACTCCTGCTGAAATTGTTGCTTATAGATATTGGGTAAGTTGGGTTCTTATTTCAGTTTGGTTTTGACGATTTACTAACTCTTGTTTGTTGTTATTTGGGCATTAGTAAACCCTGTAGACTAGCGGTATCGAGGTGTGTAGTGAATGTGTTCTTTCCCACGTGGTTGAGGGTTTAGTCGTGGTGATGTAGTTTTAGGATTAGGTTAGAGGGTGTGTGAGTTAGCTGTTTAAAAAAGAAAACTTATATTGGTGCTTAACTTATTTGATCATGGGTCAGGCTATACACACACCACTTTTGATTTAATGTTGTAAGGACGTTTAAAAAGCGAAATGCATGAGTTAACGTTGCGTTTAACTGGAATTGCCAAAACTAAAGGCCTGTTTAAAGGTGTAACTTATGTAAAATAGGTGTAACATGAAGTGATTGACTAGTTATTATTCTGCAGGCGGATGGAGACAACGGTAGTGACACTGAAGAAGAGTATGACTCTGAAATGGATAGTATGAATGTAAACAAAATCTTGTTGCATCTTTCTTGTTTTGACTATATATGTAATCTGTTGCACCACAAATTTGTTAATAAATATGCATTTCTTCTGATGATATAGAGGGAGAGCGAGGAAGATGTTTTTGGAAACGATACTTTTGGAGAGGATGAGGATGAAAGCGAGAGTAATGAGCAAGATGACGATGCCGAAGATGATGATGATGATGATGGTATGGGCATGAAAATAGAAGACATCAATCACGCTGATATGGAAGACCTTGAGAAGGAGTACGGAGATCTTCGAAACAAAGAACAGTAAGCTTCTGTGGTTCCGTGAATAACAATCTTTGGTTTTATACAGAGGTGGCAGTTTCAGCCCATTTACCCATCCATGGTTGATTTTGGTTATGTTTTTTTTGTCTTTAATGCGGCACTTGGGTCACGACAAAAGATATATACCTATAAGAAAACAGGCTCAAAATAACGTTTTTTCAGCCCATAAAATCACATAAACTGTTTTATTAGTATTATATTTTTTTTATAGTTAACACATTGATTATGTATAAAAATAAAGAAATGGATACAAAGTGTTTGCTGGTCAGCTCAACTCAAGTATACCTGTTTTGATTTGCACTAAAATGTTATCGTACCCATTCCGCCTAATTGCCATCTCTTCCTTTTGTGTCACTTCACAATTCTTGATTATCGTATAAACAAATCCCAAACGGTTCTTTAGAAGGTGATGCTGCTCAATATTCTAAAAGCTTAGATGCTTTTAAGAACTCAACTGAAGGAGATGAAGAATGGTTTCAGATTTCTCAAATGCAATCTAGGTACTTAAATCTGTATCATGAGTTTTGACAATTAAATATATTTTGTATACTGAATTTGTTATTGATGATGTAATGATGCAGAATTGCTCCTTTTAGAAACATGTCCGTTGATAAATGGCAGAGGAAGACACAGGTCACAAGTGGTGCAGCCGGCATGAAAAATAAATTTCAAGCCTTTAATCAGGTTTGTCTTTCGGTTTTTTTGGTTGCTTATGCTGCGTATCTGCACCATCGCTCACCTGATTATTTCTCATTTGTAGAATATCAGTGATCAAGTTGCATCATACATGCGGGACCCGAGCAGAATGATAAAAGGGATGCAGCAAACGAGATCCGTTGTCCCAGTTTTTGGTGATGTAAGTTCACTATTCTTTATTTATTCAAGTCTCATGAAGTTTTCAACATTTCTTATATCCTGTTGCGTAACTTAATAAAATTGCTTGTGTTTATATATAAAGTTTATGAAAATCATAGAAAATCACAAATTTTTTATAAATATTAATGATTGAAAGAAAACTTAGGAACCAAACAGATGAAAAGTAATTTAGAGCATCTGCAACGCGTCTGCAACCTCTTCTCCTCTCTTCCAAGTCTGCCATACGTGGCCTGATTCAGAAGAACTGAAGAAGGCTATACAGATTGCTAATGACACTGATTCAGGTTTTTATTATTTTATATATGATCCATATATTGGTGTCTGATCATTTGCATCTTTTTATTAACTAGTTAAGAATAAGACAACTTTTTTTATATAAACTGTGCAGGATTAGCGGCTTACTTGTTCACAAACAATAGTCAGCGTAGCGTTTATGGCGCATCTGAAGCTCTTGAATATGGTCTTGTTGGAGTAAATAATCATGTGTCTTTTTCACAGGTAGAAGAGGGTCGGTCTTTCTATATCCAGTTTTTTTTTTTCTGAGAAGACACTAAGTTAATTAATGAATTAGTATTATTATCATTTTAATTTTAATTGCGGAAGTCATCATTCAGTTTCGTTTCTTGTTTGGATCACATACAGGTAGCACCCTTTGGAGGTGTTAAGCAGTCCGGTTCTAAGTACGGATTAGATGAGTATCTTGAGGTAAGTATCAAACACACCATTTGGTATATATGTGCCATACTCGTGAGCCATCTTTATCATTATATATTTTAATACATATTCACAATTTGGAAAGAGAAAAAAAAAGCCAGTTCAAACCGCCGAACCAACCGATTTGGTGTGTCATTTCCCAAAACCGTTGTTTGCAGTTCGGCCCATAATTTTTGTCAAAACCAACTAAAATGGACCGTGAACACCCCTAAATAGAACACAGTCACACCATAAGCTATGCTAAAATATGATTAACGTTTTGCAGATCAAGTGCATTTGTATGGGAAACATGGGCTGATAGTCTGATACGGATCACCCTTATACAAACACTTTTAGCTTGGATGTTTGGATTTGGATAATTTAATTTGAGTTATATGATGTTTTGCTTTGGATGTTTATTATGAGGACCATTGGATGTATAAATTTTTACATTTTAATGGAATGGCAACAACTTATAAATTGTTATGTTTTTATGAAATTGAATAGCCGAATGCAAATGGAATACCATAAATGGTAGCAAAACGGTGGTAAAATGTGATAAAGCGGTAGCAAAAAGGTGGCAAAATAGCGGTAGCAAAATGGTGACAAAACAAAATGTGGTAGCAAAACGGTGACAAAAAACGGTAGCAAAAAAGTGACAAAAAAGCGGTAGCAAAACGGTGACAAACAAAATGTGGTAGCAAAACGGTGACAAAAAGTGGTGGCAAAATGGTGGCAAATCAATGGGAGCAAAATCGGTAGCAAAAAATAAAACGGTAGCAAATAGGTGGCAATAGGGCATTTGCTACGTGTGCTTTTGTCACCGAGTTTTTAGTGGCAAAACGGTGGCAAAAGAGCAACTGCTACCGTTTTGCGACCGAAAATGTGGTAGCAAATACCTTATTTTCTAGTAGTGGATATTGTTGAATGTTAGAGAGAATGTGAGGGAAAATTGTTGGGTGTGGTGGTGACGGACGTTTCCACTAAAATCCACCACTAGTGATGGAATAAAGCTCGATGACATGACAGAAATTGATTGGATGTTATGAGTGAGTAATGAGTGATGAGTGATAAATGATGAGTGATGACCACCCCTACCCCATAAGTGTAACCACTAACCATATACTATGTACTAAGAGGAGAGGGGGCGGTGCATGATACAATAACGAAAACCAAGTTCAACGAGTGGAACAATTGTTTTCCCACCGCCACCATTACAATAACGAAAAGCCGATTCCGTGATTTTTTCACGGCGTGATATATTAGTTGTGAGGGTAGTTGTTGGTTGGGGGGGGGGGGGGAATTGTTGGGTGTGGTGGTGAGTGATGACCACCGCCACTAAAAAAGGTTGTGAGTGATGGAAAAATGGTTGCTGACATGACGGAACATGATTGGATATCGCGAGTGATGAAATTCTATCACTAGTGACCACCCCCACTCCCCTAAGCACTACTAGAAAAGGGGATAATTTCCTACAGAAATTTCCTACACAATTTTTTTCGTCACAGATTACTACACTTTTATGACGAACTTCCTATAAAAAAAATTTCAAGATTTTGTTACAAATTTTCGATGCATCCACGACGAAAAATAAGAAAACCCTAATTAATTGACAGTTGCGTCACAATTCTGTCGGAAATAACCTACAAAATGTTAATTATTATTCTTTACTGAATAAATATTTATATAAGAAAAAAAATAAGGGAAAATAACATCAAGAATGTAAGTTTTATTAACAAAATTTATACTTAGATAATAATATTATATATTCATTCATAGGTTTGGTTTTTTACTTTAAATTCAGGTTCTGAATATGTTGATGCAGATTTTGTGTCCGATGCTTGTCGAATAGATTAGTTATTATTTTACGCTGAATTTGTAATAGTTAGTGAAACGGTCAAACGAACGTGTATTGACCCGCTCGTTTGAAGTGGTCAAACGAGAGGGTTATTTGTTTGACCGTGTGTGTTTGCAAGACAAGGGGTGTGACTATAAATAGAAAACCCTTGCCATTTGCAACACTGGGAGATTTTAGGAGGTTTGAGACCTCACCGGGAGAGATCACCACTTGGTCTCTCCCCGGATGTGTACTCCTTTGGTATTAGTTCGGTTATCTTGTAATCGGGCCGATTTGTAATGTTATACTACCGGATTAATACAAAGAAGTTGTTTGTTTATATCTAATCTCTCCCGTCTTGAACCGATCTCACACGAATCACGGTTTCGGTCACGAAACTCGGTCCTACAATTGGTATCAGAGCCATGGTGCCCGATTTAGTAAATCTAACCGTTTACTAAGTCACATGTGCTCTAGATCTGTGATTTTAGTGATTTTTGTTCAAGAAGAAAAGTTGGGTGAAAATGAGAAAAACTCAGATCTGGACCCGAATATTCAGATCTGTGCTGAAACAAGTGTTCCGTTTTATGTTTTTCACCTATATAATCAAGTTATTATCATCAAAAATCAAAAATACAACGTTTTCGTCAAATCTGCAAAATTAAACAGAGGCTGTGTTCTTGATGTTCTTGGCAGCTTCATATTTCGAAAGATGTAAGGGTGCTCGAAAGATCAAACAAATTTCGAAGGATCATCTTTACCCTCAACAACTTCGAAAGATCCAGCATATTTCGAAAGATCAGACAGTTTCGAAGGATCCAGAATCGAAAGATCAGACAGTTTCGAAGGATCCAGAATCGAAAGATCAGATTTCGAAGGATCACCCTCATCCTCAACAACTTCGAAAGTCTGGATGTGTGTTTCGAAAGATGATCCTCCGAAAGATGATCCTTCGATCCTTCGAAAGATGATCCTCGAAGATGATGCGGCATGTTGTTAAAAAAAAAAAAAAAATGATGATGATACTTTGAAAAATGTGGGGTAGTCACGGTTACCGATACAAATGTCAAAAATGGTGACGCGACTATTATGGGCCAAAAACAAAACGGTATGTTCACTTCCGCACGTCAATGTTTATGAGTGTTATCGGTTATTCGAAAATGTTCGAAAGCATTTTGTTTATTGTCATATTCTCGCATTTGAAGACGAACGTATAAACCTAGAATGTCAATACCGGTCCTAACGAGTTCACAAAGTCTTTGGAGGGATACAAGTCGGATCCTACGGGGTACTAGGCGAAATTTCCTTATCAACTAGAATATGCAACAAAGAAATCTTTTTGTTTATTGTCATATTCTCGCATTTGGTAACGAATGAATGGACCTAGAATGTCAATACCGGTCCTAACGAGTTCACAAAGTCTTTGGAGGGATACAAGTCGGATCCAACGGGGTACTAGGGGACGTTCTTATTCAACTAGCATATGCAAAGAAGAAATTCGTTTTCGTGATTTTTCGAAAAACCAAGAACATTCAACGAAGATTGACGACAGTTCCGCTCAGTGGAGGGAATTGGTGAACATTTGACGACAGTTTCTTTGAAGTGGAGAGAATCTGTTAAGGTTTAGAAATCTTACCAAAGAAATAGGGGGAATAAAACGTATGTTGAATTTCTTCGGTAAATTTCTAAACGCAATCACAGGTGGTAGAGTTTGTGATTTTCTGGTGATACAAACGGTTCGGCGTGGAATGTTTTGCACATACACATATTTGAGGATTTTAATTAATTCTCCAGCCAGCGTGAAGGGTTTTGCACGGAAAAATACAGGTTTCTAAAGTCTACAGTAGTTACAAAAGCGCTGTTCACTGAAGACCTGGGGAATCTTAATGAAAGCTGATAGTTCAAGGCTGAAGACCTGCAGGATTCGGTTTTGGGTTTGATGTTTCTTTGGGATTTTACAGGGATCTGGGGGTAACTCAATTCGTTGAGTTTGCAAACGATGTACTTGGTCTAGCTGACTTCCTGAGTACTGATGCTGAAGATCCGTAGTGCATTACGTGGTCAACTTCACAAAGGCGAGACAATGAGATCTGGATGTAGTTCAACTAAGCATGCTGGTTGAGCTTGCAAGGGATACACTTGGTCTAGCTGACTTTCCTGAGTGTTGATGCTGAAGATTAAAGTGCATTACTTGGTCGATTCCACAAAGACGGTTTACAGAAGACAGTTCACCAGAAATCTCTATCAATGTAGTATGCTTGAATGAAATGATGTTCTTATGACAGATCAAGACTTGATGCAGTTCTTAAAGAATGGAACCCTTATCAAATGCCGGTTGGAGTATTGGAAGATCAGCGGAAGATCGGTCAATTAAGCCTTGTGAGGAAATTGCACAACACCCAACACGGATACGCGTACTTTAAGGGGGAAATATTTTACAAGGAGCATCAAGATACTACTTACCTGGATCATCAGTCAAGGGGGAATTTGTTAACACAGAGAAGATGAATACTTGACTGAAGATCGATTGCAGTTGCATTTTCAGCATTCGACAGCAACGGACAAGGGGGAATTTGTTGATGCAGATTTTGTGTCCGATGCTTGTCGAATAGATTAGTTATTATTTTACGCTGAATTTGTAATAGTTAGTGAAACGGTCAAACGAACGTGTATTGACCCGCTCGTTTGAAGTGGTCAAACGAGAGGGTTATTTGTTTGACCGTGTGTGTTTGCAAGACAAGGGGTGTGACTATAAATAGAAAACCCTTGCCATTTGCAACACTGGGAGATTTTAGGAGGTTTGAGACCTCACCGGGAGAGATCACCACTTGGTCTCTCCCCGGATGTGTACTCCTTTGGTATTAGTTCGGTTATCTTGTAATCGGGCCGATTTGTAATGTTATACTACCGGATTAATACAAAGAAGTTGTTTGTTTATATCTAATCTCTCCCGTCTTGAACCGATCTCACACGAATCACGGTTTCGGTCACGAAACTCGGTCCTACAGAATATAAAGTGCAAATGTGTAAGTTTTTCATGATTAAATGAAACTACAAGTTAGACACCTATAATATGGCTTCTAGTTTTACCACAGGGCCCTTGATTTTTTTTTGAACGGCAAAGGATACTTTCATTCCACACCAAGATTACATCATAAAATTTTTAAATGGTTAGTAAGAAACTAGCCAACCACCTGAAGAACAAAACTCACCAAATTACATATAAAAGAAAACAATTAGAAAACAAAACAGACATTTCCTTTCCTAACCAAATTCGAACCGAAGCCAATTATTCCACTCCAGGTTTGTTTTCCTTCCTTTGTTTTTTATCCACAAGAAAGATGTAGCCTGTACTTCACCAAAAATTGCCTCTGAGTTCACCCTTTTCCCTCTAAAGATGTGTTCATTCCTTGCCTTTCAAATGGTCCAACAAGTTGTCAAGATTATTGATTTTATGAGGCTTCTTTTCCATTCATCCACAGTGCTATGTTTGTAGAATTCCAATAAATCTTTCATGCTAAATGCGAAAATGTGTTGAATTTTACACCATCTACTCACTTTATACCATAAGTGTGACGCGACGTAACAAGCCGTAAATAAATGATCCGCATCTTCTTCTTGTTCACCACAAAGTTTACATGTCGCCGAGCCTTGTAATATTCCCCGTTTCTTTAAACCGCCCAAAGTTGCTAATCGGTTTTGTATACCTCGCCAACCGAAAATGTTTACCTTCTTTGGCACCCCTTTATCCCAATCGTAAGGATAGAAAGGAACTGCATATCTATGTAAAACTGATCGGAAAGATGATACAGAGAACGATCCATCTTTTGCCGGTGTCCATACCCACTTGTCCGGGTCTGAATTCAATCCAACCGCTCTAACCATGTCCGCAAGTTGTTGTAGTTCTACAAGTTCTGATGCTGAAGATGGAATTATTCTCCATGCCCACTCCGTTAGTCTAGCTTCAACCGACGCGCGTTTATGTCTCTCCAGCCCAAAGAGTTCCGGAAATCGCTCCTTTAATGGTCCTTCCCCAACCCACCAATCCAACCAAAATCTTATATTTTTCCCATTCCCCACCACACCTTTAATTAATTGTCCAATATTTAAGTTATAAGAATTGATTTCATTACCCACTTTTACTATCCCATTCCAAGTACCGGCAATACCTTCTTTAACAGGTAGATAAGATGATGAATGTGAATGATTATGAATTGCCGATATTGTTTTTCCCCATAAACTATCTTTCTCGTGTTTGAACCGCCACCACCATTTTGAGATTAAACTGATATTCATGTCTCTAAGAGACCCCAGCCCAAGCCCACCCTTTTCTGTGGGGCCAATTACCTTTTCCCAACAAACCCACGCCATTTTTGATTTTTCGTCATTACCTCCCCAAAAGAACCTCCTACGGAGGGCCTCAAGTTCATCCAAGACACCTTTCGGGGCCTTGAACAAGGAGAAAAAAATACAATGGGAGGCTATCCAGAGCTGCTTTCAAAAGAGTTAATCTCCCCCCACTCGAAAGTGTTTTAGATTTCCATAACGAGAGACGCTTTTTGAAGTTATCAACCACCCCCTTCCAGTGTCTTATTTGATTCATGTTTACCCCCACATTAACCCCTAGGTACTTACACGGGAACCCCTACTTTACATTTTATTGTTAAAGCCATTTGATTTAAAGATTCCGTACTCACCCCAATTCCAAAAATGTTAGATTTTTTATAACTAATTTTCAGCCCCGATATATAATAAAAACACCTCATTAATCTGATTATATTAATTATCTACACATCTTCCCAATCGCCCATAAAAACCACATCATCCGCGTACATCATATGTGTTAGTATTGGCCCATTATTTGGTAACGAAATACCCTTAACCAAACCCAACATGGATGCTTTTGACATAAAACCGGTTAGTGCCTCCATGGCAATTATGAAAATGAAAGGTGATAACGGATCCCCCTGACTTACCCCCCTATAACATTGGAATTCAAGAGTCGGGGACCCATTTATACCGAGGCTCGTGAAGATGCCAAAATACCCCTTACCCATTTCCTCCATCTAACAGGGAACCCCATTTGCTCGAGCACTTTTTCAATAAAATTCCAATTTATCGTATCGTACGCCTTTTCAATATCAATTTTTAGAATGAAAATTTTCTTTTTTGATTTTTTCGCCCACGATATAACCTCGTTTAAAATGAGAGGGCCATCTAAGATGTTACGATTTGACAAAAAACCGGATTGAAACTCAGACACTACCGAACCTACAACCCCTTTAATCCTATTGGCAAGAATCTTAGAAATAATTTTTGAAATACTACCAATAAGACTGATAGGTCTGTAATCGTTAAAGGAAATAGGATCCATACCTTTTGGAATTAAAGCCAAGAACGACGATCCACATCCTCTATTGATTACTCCGTCTTCATAAAATGCCTCCATTATTTTCACCAAGTCTTCTTTGACTATCTCCCAAAAGTGTTTTATGAAACCAAAATTGAAGCCATCTGGCCCCGGAGCCCGGTCGCTATCGCAATCCCAAATTGCCGTTTTTATTTCATTAAGGGTGAAGGGAACCGTTAAACCGGTCGCCTCCTCGTTCGATAATTGTTTTAAATTGGGCACATGAAAGCAGATTTTAAAGTGGCGATTTTAAAGCAGACCATTTACTTCAAGAACCGTATAACATGTTATAAGAGTAAGGCGTGGTGAACAAAACTCCAAAAGGTTTGGGAACATATCCGATCAAATCCCATCCCCCAAAATGTAATGCATTTCAAACGCGAGGCGCGTTTTGAGGGTATATTGATGGTGATGCGGTTAGTCAACCGGATAGAACTTAAAAAGCCGATGAAACTGTACCAAAAATTGAAACCTTAATGGGTTAATACAGAGGGAGATGGTTTTCTCAATCAAAAAAATAAACCAGCCACGTTTACTTAATCAAATTAAAAATATGTTACCTAACAAGTAACAACGTACTGGGTCAATGTTTGTTACTTAGACCCACTCGAAACTTTGTTATACTATACCTTTCGGTGCTCGGTTATATTTTTAAAAATTGAAGTATCTAACCTATACATATAACTTTTAAACATGGTGTATGTATTTTATTTTATTTCTAGAGGGAACCTGTACATAAATAATCAAGACAATATCCACTGTTTGTCCGCATACCTGTCTATTTTATATTCTTTAACCGAGGACCAGGTAAATGAATTTAGAAAATTATTATTTAGCATATTTTTTTAAAAAAATATTGAGATTAATTTTCTAAACTGGATAATCTAAATTAGTATAAGTTTATCTGGAGGGAATACGATTATATTCTTCACCGGATACCCCAAATTTATATCAGTTTGTTTTAGTAATTCAACTGGTTAATTAACACCGAAAGACAACTGTTTCATTAGTTCTTAAACACATTGTAACACGTTACACAACATGGAACCATCTTTGGGTTGCACAAATGATACAAGTTTCATCATCGACTCATCGTCATCTTCATAGTCTCTCCATTCGCTATATCCTCAAGGTCTTGCTTCACCTTAGGTGCTTCTTGCTGATACGACGCATACTCAAGTCTTCAGCGCTAGTGCAATTTACGTCACATAGAAAGGAAAACTACAAAAGTCATCATGGCTTGAACATCCGACACCTACGGGATGATCAACATAGATAATTCACACAAACAAAATATTTGATTCTAATAACTTAGAAAAATTGCATGCTTTGCCACTGAGTCCACGTCGGACTCCCTGACGGTATTGTCGAGCCCACATCCCGTGATCTAAGATGACATGGAAGAACATACTAGGGTGACTTAAAAGAACAAGCTAGCTGGCTTGTTGAGAAGGACTTCAAGCCAATTTACTGGTGAGAACTAACATCAGGACTGATCCATTTATGACAGCTATAAAATTGATATAGTATCTCGCTAAACCAATTGGTGAGAACACCATTTGTAATAACAAATTCAAATTAGCCCCTAAGGTGATTAACCAATTATTGGCCTATGGCTATGACCCATTTGTGTAAAAAATCCAAAAAAATTACGTTAAATGTATATGAACTTTTTTTTAATATGAAACGATAATAGTACATCAATCGTCCTATTTGAAAAAATAATAATAACTAACTTTTATAAACTTTTTATCCAAATGTGAATGAAAGTGCTACAGCTAGTGATTTTATCATGATGAATGCAACAAAATGAAACTCTTTTAATCAAATTTCATTCACATGTATAATGTCACCTAACCAGATTTAAATACCGTTTGATCAAATTCTTTTGCACATGTAAATGGTTTCACATGAATCCAAACCCAAGTATGAAGATTATAAGCATACCTGAGAAAATTTTCGGCAGAGGAGGAGGTGGTGTGGAGTGGAGTTGTAGAGGTTATATTTGTAGAATTCATGTTAAAGCTCAGAAACACGTCATAACTATTGCCATTAGTCCCCGTAATGTTAGATTAAACTAGGAATATGGGAAAGATTAATGAATGTAGAAATATCAAAAGCCATAAAGTTTCTAGGTTGTGGATTCCAATTTAAAGAAGTAGTGAGCATGAACTTGAACTAAAAAATGAACATATGAAAAAGATAATGATTTTTTTTTGGACTTTTGATGGTGGATCATATAAATGAATGATGGTGCTACTTCATCGAGTTTGAGTGATTTTCACAACTTCAATAGAGTTTGAGTGAGTGGGACGGAAAAGGTGGAGAGATGGCTAATCTTAGAAGTAGAAGATGTTAATTTAATCTCAAAGATTTGTTTACTAAGTAGGTGAGGACTGTTACATACTTCATTTACTGCTGTTGAATGCTTGTGGGAGATGAGATAAAGTGAGGCTGGTGGCATCAAATGAAGAAGATGCACTACTGATCAATGAAGTAATGCTTGGGTAGGTGAGAATTTATGAGGGATGGATTGTAGGTCCGGCTAGGGGAGGATCTAGTCGCCTAATCCTTGTATACTAACCACTCCGGTTGTGCGGAATCCAACCGAAATAGCAAACCGAGATAGAACACGCAATAACACGACACGCAAGTTTCAACGATTAACACCACTTGTATTAAACGTATGAAAGGTCCAGTTACAGCTCAATGTTTACAAATCAGTCTTGCAAACTCTCTCTAGTGTGTGTGTGTGTTATCTATCTGTCTGAGTGTCTAACCATGGAAATGAACACAACACACGGGTATTTATACCCAAACCAGCTGGTCTGGTCGAAGGACCATGCAGACCGGTCGAAAGATCATCTTTCGACCAGGAACAGCTCGAACGATCCATATGAATCACGAAAGTTGGGATCTTTCGTGGTCCATCTATCGAAGGTCCATCTTTCGAGCTCATCATCGAAGGATCCATGCAATCCTTCGATGGTGCATCCTTCGACCCAGCCATCTTACAAACATAATGTTGACTGTTTGGCCAAGTCAAACCAGGAGGATGGTTAACTTGGTCAAACTTACAAGACTAACAAGACATCGTTTTACATGTGACCGAATACAGACAAAGTGCAGACATAAGTGCACCAACAAACTCCCCCTTGGCTGTAGCTTTGTCTGGCTTATCAACAATCAGCTGTTGCTTTGTCTCGATCTTCATTCTTGTAAGTTCTTGTGTCTTCAAGTCTTTGACTTCTATTCAAGTCTTCAATGTCGGAGGATCTTCAAAGTCTTCACGTCTTGAAAGCAGAAAGTGTATCAACAAACTCCCCGTTTCATGTAGGAAGTGTGTTGACAAACTCCCCCTTAACATAAGCTCCCCCTTGAGTTATGCTCGTGAAAGTCTTTATCTTTATGAAGTGAGATCCTTGTGGTGTTGATGATGGTTAGCGGCAACTCGATCATCTTCATCATTTGAGTGCCTTCACGTCGTGTCTTCATTCCGAAGCTTGTCATCGACCATGTTCTCCTAGCCTTTAGAATCTGCACATGCAAGAAATCTAAACGCGTAATGAGAACAACCGCATGGAATATCATAAGTAAGCGACACACATGTGACCATTTGTTCAAGCAAACACCGTCCGACAGTTTGAAAGTTTTAGCACATTTTATCAATTTCAATTTCAACTTTCAAAACTTGCAAATTTCGACCGTTTATGAAGATTAAGTCGTTTTCGGTTTTCGTTCAGGTTTCAGGTAACGAAGACTCGAGCTCCAATATCGTACGATCGAAAATAAACTAGAAATAAAATCTTTTTGGCTTTTATAAAGTTTATATTAAAACACACTTAAAATCTTTTTGATATTTTTGAATATTTCAAATGTAAAGACTGAAAGCAGTAAATAAATAAATATATACAGACATGCTTTTGCGAGTTTCGAGGGTAAGAGAATCATATCAGTGTACGGTCATGCCAAGACACTCTCTTTGTTCAGTTAGTTAACATTAAGATAAGCATCCTATAACAATTATCGGTATTGTTGTCCACTTAAGCTCAACTTATCAGATGTAATCATGGCGAGGGGATACTTTAAGGTATGATTTATACTTACCGACCGGTGTTCATCCACATCACGACACATTCCCGTATTAAGGTATGCACGAGGGTTCATCTTACCGGTGAGTATACCGATTATCATCTGTTTGACCGTATATGATGTGAGATTCTCACTTATTTTGATTGAAAACAAGCCCTATGTGATAGAATCACTTATTTATGAGGAACTTGATTTTCATATGCATGAGGGCACAGGAGCAAGTCCGTGAACAGGTCAGTACTTTCGTACAACAGAGAGACGAACTTGACACCCGGAAAGAATTTGTGATATATTATCACTTATTTTGTTTGGACATGTGATTGTTGATCACTTATTGAGGTCGAATGCAATATGTACACGTATGTATAGTATCATGGAAGATCTAGACTTGCGTCCCCGCTATTTTTCGGTAAAAGATACAACCATGATACCCAGATGATAAGCAGCATAAAGACCGAATATCTCAGAACCTCGGCAATCTCTCAAACGAAATTTCGGTACTAAGACCATATGCCAATGAATGGTTCCCACCTAGTCTTCAGTCGATTTAAGATTTATATCACCCTGCACACTTTAAAATGATTGTGAGCCTACCGATACATCTTATATAGAGCTGCTTATCGTTTTTCATTTTGCATTTCAGTTTTAAGCGGTTTAGACAGACCACTGATGTACTATCATTTTCTCTTTTGCTCGCCAGGAAATTCATTTTTGCTTTTCTATTGATTTTGGATTTTTTTGGATTTTCAAATGTTGGATTTACTCCCCCTAAAATCAACAAACTAAGATAACTTTAAAAACACAAAGGTATTTACAAAAATGATTTTCCGATGTTGGTTTTACTCTTGCTTGACCTTAATGCCGTTTACCAATAATAAATAGTCAAATCTTGACTTGTCAAATGCTTTGGTAAAAAGGTCGGCACGTTGGTCATCGGTGTGGACGTAAGCAACATCGATTAGCCTTTTCTCAAAGCAATCACGTATGAAGTGATACTTAATGTCGATGTGCTTAGTCTTTGAATGCTGCACAGGATTTTTAGTGATCTGTAAGGCAGCAGAATTATCAACGTAAATAGGAGTAGTTAGGAATTCAAAACCGTAATCACGCATTTGTTGTTGGATCCATAGGACTTGGGAGCAACAACTTGAGGCAGCAATGTATTCAGCTTCGCATGTTGATGTAGCGACGCATGTTTGCTTCTTGCACTGCCATGTGATTAGGCGATTTCCCAAAAACTGACATCCAGCCGTTGTGGATTTGCCGTCGATTTTGCATCCGCCAAAATCAGAATCACTGAATGCGATCAAGTCAAAGTTATTATCCCTAGGGTACCACAGACCGGTGTCAGGGTAACCCTTCAAATAACGAAAAATCCTTTTTACAGCTGCAAGATGTGAGGCCTTCGGGTTCACTTGATATCTGGCAAGCAGGCACGTTGGGTACATTATATCTGGTCTTGATGCTGTGAGGTACATAAGGGATCCTATCATCGCGCGGTAGAATGAGGGGCTAACATCTTGACCCTTCAAGTCTGGAGTAATTCCGTGATTTTGTGGTAATGGGGTACCAATGGGCGTTGCATCAGACATCTGGAACCGGCTCAAGATGTCACCAACATATTTAGTCTGATGGATGAATATCCCAGACTCGGTTTGTTGTACTTGTAGGCCCAAAAAGAAAGTCATTTCCCCCATAGCACTCATCTCGAATTTATCCTGCATTACACGCTCGAAATCCCTACACAAAACATCATTAGTAGAACCAAAAATAATATCATCAACGTATACCTGTACCAGTAGAAGATCTCCATCTTGTTCTTTGATGAAAAGAGTGCAGTCGATAAGACCTCTGCGAAAACCGTTCTCCAGCAGATAATTAGATAAGGTTGCGTACCAAGCTCGCGGTGCTTGATGTAGACCATAGAGAGCTTTGTTGAGCAACCAAACCCGATCAGGATGTATAGGATCTTCAAAACCAGGAGGCTGTTCGACGTACACCTCTTCTTCTACCACACCATGTAAGAATGCACTCTTCACGTCCATCTGGTATACCTTGAAACCTTTGAATGAGGCATAGGCCAGAAAGATCCGAATGGCTTCTAGACGTGCAACAGGTGCATACACTTCGTTGTAGTCGATCCCTTCAATCTGACGAAAACCTTGAACGACTAGCCTTGCTTTGTTCCGGATAACGATCCCACGGTCATCCTTTTTGCATTTAAACACCCAACGGGTACCAATCTTCTTGTAGCCAGCAGGTCTCTCTACGAGTTTCCAGACACCAAGCTTCTGGAATTGTTGCAGTTCTTCCTGCATTGCTTCAACCCATGAGCTATCTTTCAAAGCATCTTTCCAAGTTCTTGGTTCTTCCTGTGAGACATAACACGCGAAAGACCAATCATTTTGTTGACCAGATTCACGGATATCTGCATACAAGCCTGCATTGTTGTTGTTTCGCAACATGTTTCTTGTTTGAACGCCACTTTGAACATTTCCGATGATGTTTTGTTGGGGATGGGTATTATGAATCCTTGTTTCTGGATTATCTTGAACTGGAATATTTGTACCCAGATTGTTGAGATTCAGATCAACAATCAATTCAAGGCCCGGAATTGACGAAGAGGATGATGCAGAAGTTTCAGCTGTTCGAGGGACAACCACTGGAGGAGTACCCTCTGAAATACCATGAACCACTGTTGGAGCTTCTTGATCTGCATCTAGAAATTCATCATCCTCTGAAGATTCGTTCAATTCGGAAGCATCATGAAAATCCTCATTGTCGAGAGCGTTATTGTTCACCGAAGATGGTTCTTGATTAACAATAATGGGACGAACCAACGGTGAATCTGTTGCATTGTCACTCTCGAAAAACATCATTGCTGCAGCACTTTCTTCAACTGCTTCAACATTGATCGAATTGAAAAAGTCATCGTACTCAAACATCCAAGGCTGACCAGGATTTCTGACTGGTAAAGTGTGCCTTTGTACTCTGACTTCAGACCATTCCTCGACCCTCTTAGTCTCTAGATTCCAGACTCTTAAGTTAGGGGTGGAATACCCAAGAAAGTATCCCTCAATTGCCCTTGCCCCAAACTTTCCATTTGGATCGATTATCGTGCAAGGAGCTCCAAACGGTTCGAGATAAGACAAGTCTGGTTTCCGTTTGTTGATAAGCTCAAAGCAGGTCTTGTTGTGTCTTTTGACTGTAAGGACTCGGTTCAACGTATAGCATGCAGAAGACACAGCTTCTGTCCAGAATGGAATGGGCAGCTGCGACTCTACCAACATAGTCCTAGCAGTCTCGATCAATGTGCGGTTCTTACGTTCTGCGACGCCATTCTGTTGAGGAGTATAAGCTGCACTAAATTCGTGAAGAATACCTTTTGAAGTGCAAAACTCCGCCATGGCATGATTTTTGAATTCAGTACCATTGTCGCTACGTATCCGCCTAACCTTCAAGTTGTAGAGATTCTCAATCTGAATGATCAAGTCTTTGATAATACCGAAGGTTTCACTCTTATGTGCCATGAACGCCACCCAAGAAAATCTTGAATAATCATCAGTTATCACGAGGCAATATTGATCATTCCTAATGCTTTTGTGCTTGACAGGACCGAACAAATCCATGTGCAAACGTTCAAGAGGAATAGCCACCGTGTTGACTTTCTTTGTAGGATGTCGCTTCTTCGTTTGTTTTCCTTTCTGGCACGAGACACAGACGTCTTGAAGATGAAAGTTTTTAAGAGGAACACCATTCACTAATTCATTTGACACCAAATGATTCATTTTGCGTAAGTGAATGTGACCCATTCGTCTATGCCAAGAGATTGTGTCTTTTTCTGTGGCTTTGGAAACGAAACAAGTTGCTTGTGCAGACGTTGTGATAGCTTGGCTCATATCAAGGACATAAAGATCATTTATCCTTGGAGCCGACAAGAGAATCCATTCTTTTGGAATTTTGAAGCCGGGTTTCAGCACATAACATCCATTAGCATCAAAGTGTACTGAGAACTGCTTGTCACAAATTTGAGAAACACTAAGAAGATTGTGATCAAGTTGTTGCACAAAGTTGATCTTGTCGAAGCTAACAACCCCGTTGGAAATCATTCCTTCACCCGTAATGTATCCGCCCTTATCTCCAGCAAAAGCAACATAACCTCCTCTAATAGTTTTGACGTCGTAGAGGAGCTTCATGTCGCCTGTCATGTGCCTGGATGCCCCACTATCAACAATCCAATGACTACTGATAGTTCCTCCTGGAACACCCTGCACATAAACTCAATCGATTAGTTGGAGATGGGGACCCAAGCCATTGTGGTCTTGGGTCTTCCATTTTTATCAACAACAATAACTTCCACTTTTTGATGATTCGCAAATTGTGATGGTCCCCCTGATTCAGTAACCCTTTTTGGTTTCCAGGTCTGTTGAGTGTTACCAGTTGGATTGTTTGAAGTTTTTGAAAACTTTGAATTTTCTGGTTTAACTGAAACAGATGGTTTGTGAATCACATCGGTTTTAATTTCTTTTTCAAGTTTCTTGACCTGTTGGCGTTTCTGTTTCTTTTCCCTTTCTCTTATGAGTCGGGGATCTTGTTTTACAGAAACAGATCGCTTGCGGTCAGTTGGGCCACGGGGATCATCAACTATGCCTTTTTGTTTATGAAGATACGGGCAATTTCGAACAATATGCCCGATTGTTCCACATTCAAAACATGATCTTCGTTCAACAAACCCCGAAGTATCATGTGGTCGTCTTGCCGATGATGAACTTTGTGATCCCGAGGTACTAGGTTTTGAACAACTTGGTTCATTCCTTTTCATCACAGTTGCTTTTTGGACAAAATCTAAGTTAGATTGATTTGCAAACTTTTCAATCTTGTCCGTTCCCTTCGATTTCACAAAGTTCACATTCTTCTTCTTCTTCTGATTCGGCTTCCTTTGACCTTGAGTCGGTGCCTTACCATTTGGCACTGTTGGTAATTTCTTGTTCCCAAGTTGTTTTCTAACTTCAGCCTTTGGGATAGGAGGACACTGTGTGACTGTAACATGTGGTCCTGTCTTTCCCAAAAACTTACTTGTAGAATTTTCAAAGAATTTACTGATTAAAGATTGATTAACATTTTTAATAGGAAAATCTTTGTCTGAATAGATTTTATCATCACCAACAAGAGTGTACAGCAAATCCACACTCTCCGACTCTTTTGCCGATGTGGACTCGGTTGGAACAGTCTTAGCAGGTTTTGTGGGAGGATCACATAGGATATGATTCTCAAGAGGTATGTCCTCTTCTTTGATTACTGCATCAGACTTTTCCGAATCAGTATCATCAGACTCATCATCAGAAGAATCAACATCCTCAACCACAACTGGAAGATCCTGATTCTGTTCAGCAGTTACAAATGTATCTGCTGACACATCTGAATCTGACGATACTTCTTTCTTGTATCCGAGCCCTGCTGCAAATTCCTCAACGTCCAAAGGAACAGATGGCTCAAAGTGAGTCCTGTATTCCTCATCAGGCATGGCATCATAATTGTGTCTGACAGGTGGTGGACATTGCTTATAACCTATGCATGTGACATCCTTTTTCTCTTTCTGCACATCAATGATGTGATCCAACACATAGCTAGAACTCAAATAACTATCTAACTTAAGTCGGATCGCCTCACTTTCGGTTTTAACACAAGCCATTTCCTTTTGCATTATCTCAAGACGAGTTATATACAAATTGATGTCAGTTTGTTTTCTTGAAACCATTTTTGTTAACTCCTTTTTATCTTTCTTCAATGTTTCAATCATTGATTTATAATCCTTTTCATGGTTTTCATAAAACATATTGGCTTCAGTGCACTTTGAAATATCAACTGTCAATTTCTGATTATGAATAAATGTCACATCATATTTCTCTTGCAAAGCCTCGTGTTTGCTTTGCAATTCACACCACCTATCATTTACAGAGACATGTTTGTCTTGCAATTCAAACAAACTAGCTTGTAAAGCATCGTGTTTGTCTTGCAACTCAGACATGTTTGCTTCCATCTCAGCACATCTAACATGCAAACTATCACAGTTATTACAGCTAACAGAAGTGGGTTCGTCGACACATACCTGACTTGATGAACTGTCGACATTCGCCATAAAGGCTGAATGGAGAGAAGACGAAGAATAAGCAGCTTGATCCACCAAAATAGATCTTCTTTGAATTCCTGCTGCAGCTTCCTCCAAAAGTTCATCAATGTCTGCATTAACTGATGCAGTGGATGTGTCATCTTCCTGATCATTGCCTGAAGTAGAGGACTCTTCATCTGAACTTCCACTGTACCCGGAGCTGTCTTCATCTTCAGAAGATTCAACACCATTGGTGGAAGATTCTCCACCACTGGCGTGTTTAAGATCATTAACCACTTCAGCAAAACAAGCTGTTCCGTCTGGTGCATCGTTTCCCAACTGGATTGACCAATCACAACCTTCGTCTACCTGAACCACTAGTGCCTGATTGGCATTTGATGGTCCTGCCTGAGTCTGATTGTTGACAGGCACCATTGTGCGAACATTGTTCCTGTTCTGATTCTGCTGGTTGCCTTGACCTCTGAAGGGATTCTGGTTCCCATGTTGAGATGGCCTTGTACATTCACGCTTGAAATGGCCACGTTCACCACAGTTGAAGCATTTAACAGATTGTTTATCGAACCCATACTTGGTGTCTTTCTTGCTTTCCAAGCTGGTTCGGCCCGTTCTTTCCATGAAATCCTTTGCTCGCCTAACAGCACTGGCAAAGGCCCACTTAATATCCATCATCTCCATCTCTTCCTTGTCTATCTGCTGATAGTCTTCTTGAGTCAGGTTAATGTTGCCAATCTGACCTTCTACTAAACCACAGTATGCGCTCACCAAAGTGTTTAGCAGCTCCATGTGTTCCTTAGCTACTTCCACACTAACTTTTGAGAAGCTTGAAGTGTCGAGCCTTACTGTATTTGGCTTAGATTGTTGACTAACAGATGATGTGCTTCCATAACATGCTTGCTGTTGAGGAGGAAGCGGATTCCCATACATGTCTGTTGTTGGTAAAGGATTTCCGAACATATCAGTTGGTCTGAGAGGTCGTTGCTGTTGTGGTGCTGATTGAGGGACTGGTTCCAGCAGATTTCCATACATGTCTGTCTTTGGAGGCACAGGAACTTGGATAGTATTGCCATACATATCTGTGCTAGTCACAAAAGCTGTTTGAATTGGAGCATGCGAAGAAGGTTTTGTAGAGGTGCTAGAGGTTCCAAAATACATTTCAGGATGTTGAGGCACGGGAATTCTTTTTGCCTTCAGAGTTTCTTCCTGATTCTTGTTTTCTAGAATTTGAACAAAGTCGTTGAAGCTCGTTGTATCTAAAGTACCATTGTACTTCATGATTTCCAAGAATGTATTCCACTGAGGTGGCAATGCATCTGCAAACCTTTTCACAATCTCTACAGGAGTTGTAACAACCCCAAAATTTGTCAATTCAGTCAACAAGTGATTAAATCGACTTGTCAAATCACCCAACGACTCATTTTCCATACACGTAAAACCATCAAACTCTTTCTTCAGCAACTCTTTTCTCAACTGACGTGTTGCTTCATTTCCTACGCCCCTTGTTTTCAACGCGTCCCACAACCTCTTTGTCGTCTTGTAACTGACGAACTGATGATAGATATCTTTACTTAAGGCCTGAGTGAGAATGGCGTATGCCTTCTTTTCTAGATCATAGACTTTCTTCTGATCTTCCGTGAGATCTGCAAACGTAGCAGCAGATGATGCGGCAACCTCTATTGTTTGATCGAAATCAGTAATAAACCGCAACCACAATTCTGTATTTTGGCCAAGAACGTATGTATGAAATCTATCAATCCATCCTGGATATTCATATAAATGCATCAACTTTGGAGGTCTATTCAAACTTCCAGTTTCGCTTTCGCTTAAAAGAATGCTTTGAACACTTGGAACTTGATTTGATACAAATGCCCATTGACCGGTAGAAATTGCATTAGCTTGTGAAGATACCGGTGCGGAAGATGACGGAGTACCAAAATACATATCTGTATTTACCAAAGTATTCCACCTTGGATTCATTTTTAATCAGCCGAAGGATACCTGTTCGAAAGACTTGAACAACACAAACTGTTAAACACAAACAGACTAAGGAGCGAAAGATCAACACCTGTTCGAAAGATCAACAGGGTTCGAAAGATCAATGTTTTCGAAAGATTCCCCAACGAAGGATCCTTATCCTTCGAAAACGTACTGTGGTCCGAAAGATGAACACGAAAGATGACTTCGAAAGACTCCCCAATCGAAGGATCCTAGTCTTTCGAGAAAGAGCAGTAGACCGAAAGATGTATGTTTCGAAAGTATTCCTTGGACCGAAAGATAATGATCTATCGATCCTCCACTGATCGAAAGATGGTCTTTCGAGTTCGAAGGATATCGTTCGAAATGGTTCTGACACAGTTGACAATCGGTGACAAGTTGGTGAAAAAGTTGACAGGTTGGTGAGAACTTTCGGCAGAAAGTATGTTCAGACCATATCTTTCAGGTCTGAACGTGCAGGTTTTTCACCAACCGGGTAAAGATCAATATTTTAAACAAAGTACAACTTCCAACACACAAACACTTGGTAAATCAAAATTTTAAGATCAAAGTGTATTTTTATCAAGAACACAGCCCAAAAATATGAAATTTCTGATGAACCGAAGGTTTTCCGAAACCCGAATTTTGCTCGAAACTTCACTAAAAACCAACTTTTAATATGTGAGTATGAAAAGTATAGTGGTTTTTATAAGAACTTCCAGCAAAACATCAAGATTTCAGCCGTTTTAAACACGTTTTCCAGAAAAATATGAACTTTAAATCCCGAAAAACACAAGAACACCTCGGTTTTAACAAGGAGAAGAGCCAAGGCTCTGATACCACTTGTAGGTCCGGCTAGGGGAGGATCTAGTCGCCTAATCCTTGTATACTAACCACTCCGGTTGTGCGGAATCCAACCGAAATAGCAAACCGAGATAGAACACGCAATAACACGACACGCAAGTTTCAACGATTAACACCACTTGTATTAAACGTATGAAAGGTCCAGTTACAGCTCAATGTTTACAAATCAGTCTTGCAAACTCTCTCTAGTGTGTGTGTGTGTTATCTATCTGTCTGAGTGTCTAACCATGGAAATGAACACAACACACGGGTATTTATACCCAAACCAGCTGGTCTGGTCGAAGGACCATGCAGACCGGTCGAAAGATCATCTTTCGACCAGGAACAGCTCGAACGATCCATATGAATCACGAAAGTTGGGATCTTTCGTGGTCCATCTATCGAAGGTCCATCTTTCGAGCTCATCATCGAAGGATCCATGCAATCCTTCGATGGTGCATCCTTCGACCCAGCCATCTTACAAACATAATGTTGACTGTTTGGCCAAGTCAAACCAGGAGGATGGTTGACTTGGTCAAACTTACAAGACTAACAAGACATCGTTTTACATGTGACCGAATACAGACAAAGTGCAGACATAAGTGCACCAACATGGATCTAGGGGGGTTTTGGGGGTTCCCGGAAACCCTTCCGAATCCGAAAAAAATAGTGGAAACGTATATATGATTTGGAAAAAAATAGTGAGAGTCTATCAAAAGACCCTGGCCTGGAAAACATTTCTGGATCCGTCGCTGGTCAATTTATTTAGAGACAAACACCAAAGTTTCATGTCGTTTATGAAAAAGTTTTTGATATTTATTCATGTTGTTTATGAAAAAGTTTTTGATATTTATTTGAAGATAAGCTTTTTGTATGTAAGCTATCATTATAACGTACAAGTGTAACCATATATTATGTAAGGGGAGTGGGGGTGGTCCGTGATGGCCACCCACCACGCGTTGAACTTAAGCAGCACACCGCCACCAACACCCATATCACGCATTATAGTTTTGACGCGTTGATAATATCACGCGTTGAAATGTTTTGAAAATCGAACGTTGCACATGTTTTTGACCGTTATTCAACGGTAACTATATTAAAAAAAATCCTTTAAACCTTTTATCTATATATATCTCCATTTTTAACCATTTCACACACACCAAAACATAAACACATTTTACACAATTTACATCTTTCTCAAATGAAGTTCCCTACGGATTCGACGTTTACGATGTCTAGCGATAGCGATACCGAGTCGTCTTCCGACAATGAGACACTAAAATATTTTGTGTCGGCGTATAACGAACTTCATACTAGTTCGTCCCGCCCAAAGAAGAAGATGGTAGATCGTGATCGTATACGTGCCAACGAAGTGTTAATGAACGATTATTTTGTGGAGAATCCACTCTACAATGCCGAAACGTTTAGAGATCGGTTTCGTTCACCAAAATAATTATTTTTAAAGATTGTTGGAGACATCGAGGCAAGCAAGAAATGGTTTCAAGAAGGTTACGATGCGAGGGGCAAACCAAGTTTCACGGCGATACAAAAATGCACGTCCGCCATTCGCCAACTAGCGACAGGTAACCCTCCTAATCAATATGATGAATATCTAGCTATGGCGTCCAGAACTTCCCGTGAATGTCTGCAATTTTTTTGCAACGCGGTCATTAAGTTGTATGGTAAAAAGTTTTTACGTAAACCGACGAGCCACAACATCTCACGTATTTACGCCACACATGAGGCTAGATGGCATTTTCCAGGGATGCTCGGTAGCATCGATTGTACACATATCGAGTGGAAAAATTGTCCAAGAGAGTTGCGAGGGGTTTATGTTAGGGGTGACATCAAAAGACCAACCATCATACTAGAAGTGGTGGCGTCGAATGATTTATGGATTTGACATTCATATTTCGGTGTTCCAGGGTCAAACAACCAGTGGCGGAGCCACACTTTGAACAACGGTGTCGTCCGACACCATTGAATTTTGTGTACCAAATACAACGTATAAAGGTCCATGATAAATTTTTATTTTTTCTAATCCACTAAGCATTATAGCCCCATGTCTAATTGGTTTTGTTTCAATTGTTTAACCTAACAGCATGTTTGATGATCATTTGAATAATTTGTGCACTTGTTTGTTATAATGAAAAAGAGGTTTTTTTTTTTTTTTTTTTTTTTTTTTTGCAAGTTGCCATTGAAAACATTATGAATCGTTTCCAAAACATGAAAATGCGTACAGAGCAACCATTAAAGGCATTTTTTATATATTTCAAATAACTTTGTAATTTTATTATGTGTTTTTATTCAGTGACATTGTACTTTTAATGTGATATTTGCTTTTATCATGTGATTTGACCCGACTAGATCTGAACCGATCCAAAAAGTTCGACTCCGGGTTACTATAAACCGGGGTATACATAAAAAATGACACCATAAGAAAATATTTCTGGCTCCGCCAATGCAAACAACGACATCAATGTGTTGCACACGTCGCCGTTGTTTCAAACCGTAACGAATGGTACCGCACCTTCCTCTCCTTTCTATGTTAACGGACGATATTACAGACAAGGCTTTTTTCTTGTGGATGGTATCTACCCGTCATGGTCTGTTTTTGTGAAAGCTCCCTCATTTCCTGTCGAGGCTAAAGAAACTGTGTTAAAAAAATTGCAAGAATCGGCAAGAAAAGATGTTGAGAGGTCTTTTGGTGTTTTAAAGGGTAGATGGGGTATACTACACCGACCGGTTCGTGCGATAAACAAGAAAGCAATACATAGCATAGTTAGGGGTGTAAACGAGCCGAGCCGAGCCCGAGCTCGATTGGTGTAACAACCCTCGGTAAAATCAAATACCCTCATAATATTTCCGACTCCCTAATATACTATAAAATATCTTAATATGTCTTATATTACACCCCGTATGCGAAAACGGAGTTTGTATTATGTTATAGTATATAAAAATAAATAAAAATGAAAAATATAAGCTGAGGCGGGCCGCTTTAACCCACCTCCACATCCAATGCGGGCCGAATTAGGACCAGGTGTTGACTTCGCTGACTTTTCTATTCAAAGTGGGCCGCTTTAGGTTTACGTTAAGTGAATGCGGGCCGCGAGTGACTTGGTTACGCGAATGCACCAGAGGTCGACACGTGTCGTAATCGTGTCAAGTCTAGTAAACGACTCAGCTAAGCTACCGCGTTGACTTATGTTGACGCGGCCCGCTTTAGGTCTAGCGTTATGGAACGCGGGCCGCGTGAGCATCAGATTTCACAACTATAAATAGCAAGCATCAGTTTACGAATTCCGTCGCTCACATTTCATTCTCAATCTCGAAATCTCTGATATTGGTAGTAATATTTTGGGTACTATACCCCTAATTAGCGAGGTTCTGCTCCATTGTAAGTATTATAACCCCGGTTTCATAATAGTTACGCTGCCCGATTGATTTAGGGTTCCGTAACAACTGTCGTGGTTCTGCCCGACGTAGTTGTTGGAATGCCGTCTCGGGGAGGGTATTATTAATAATTTCAAAGGGTTATGGTACTAATCAATGTACATTTGTATAAATTATAGATTATAGCCAGGAAACCCTTACGAAAAGCCTAAGACAGCAATGTGAGTTTATCCTCTTTTTGTTAATGTTTTTGGTACTGTTTTACCAAACCTTAAATGTTTTACTATGAAATTAAGCGGTGATTGAGTCTTTGTAATTCTTCAATTACTGCCGGTATTATGGGGTTTTGTATACAAAATTTACTACGAGTAGTAGTAAGTCTGAATGACAGTGCATTACCATTGGACGACGAGTTAGCCAATGGGTAATTTGACCATAGCCATAGATCCGGTCGAGTGGCAAATACTGAATGAGTAATTGTGTAGAAATAAACAATGTGATCGCTCTCAATACTGTTTTAATTGATAAAATGTTTCTTGATTAAACTGGGATTCACTCACCAGTATTTCCGACTGACAAATATTTTTAAAACACGTTACAGGTAACACAATGTGAACAGCCAATTAGTTAAAAGCCAGCTGGAGAGCACTGAAGGCTTGGGAAAAATGTGGCTATAAAAGTTACCTAATAAACGATGTTTTAAATTCAATAAGATAGGGTTTTGTCCCTATAAATGTACTGTAACAAGAAACTTGGGTTTTACCCATATGATTATTAAAATAAAATATGGTGGTTTTACTCTGATAAACATTTCCTAACTACGGTCCTGATGTAAATTCCGCTGCGAGACTAATTAAAACTGATACCACCAAACTCTGAGCTCACGTCCGCCCGTTCCCGGGGAACAGGGATCGGGGGTTGTGACAATTGGGCTCAAGCTCGGCTTGTCATGTTTTTTTGAAGCTCGAGCTCAAGCTCGGCTCGGTTCGAGTCTACTTATTTGAGCTCGAGCTCGGCTCGCGAGTAAAACCCAAAGCTCGAGCTCGGCTCGAGCTATTTTAAGAACAACCTCAGACGAGCTAAAAACTCGGCTCGAGCTCGCTTCGGTATCGCTTAAACAAGCGAAAGCTTGGCTCGCCAATATTATCATCATTATTATTATATTATATATAAAATAAATAAATTTTTGTTTAGGCTCGCAAGCCTAAACGAGCTTTGTATTTTAGGCTCGAGCTCGGGCTCGATAACTAAACGAGCTCTATTTCAGGCTCGAGCTTGGGCTCGGGCACGTTAAAGCTCGGCTTGTTCGATCTTTTAACCGAGCCGATAACGAGTAGCTCTCGAGCCTCTGGGCTTGTTTACACCCCTAAGCATAGCATATGCATGTATCATATTGCACAATATGCTAATCAAAGAAGACGGACGTGCAATATCTCCGGATTGGGTGCCGGATCCTCCGACACAAGTTCAAGTTCCACAAAATATCCAACAAGAATTGCGTAATGAAGAAACTCACTTTCGGTTGAGATACGATTTAATCGAACTAGTAGGTTCTTTAGGTTTGGAGTTTCATGAGTCGAACGAGGAGTAGAGTTTTTTAGTATTTCTTTTTAGTTTGTAGCCTAAAATATTTCTAGTATGTTAAATTGAACTAGTATGTTTTAATTTTAATGAAATTTATAATTTTAGTGTTTTATTGTTAAATATCTAATTTTAAAAGAAAAATTAAAAAAACTTGTGAGTGATGAATTTCTATCACTAGAGACCACCACCACTACAAAATGCTTGTGAGTGATAGAATAGTGGCTGATGACATAGCAGGAGTTGATTGGATACTTGTGAGTGATGTAATTCTATCACTAGTGACCACCCTTCAAGTGGCTCCATAAGAGTAGGCATTTGAGGGAAGGCTACCCTCTTCCGGGCCTGCCATCAATATTTTAGCTTCAAAAGATGCATGCTTAAATCTTTTTCCATGACTAGTGATCAATTACCTGAGAAACATGCTAAAAATCGTCAACACAAAGTTGGAGAACTCATAGGTTTACGAGACTCGAAGTAAACCGTTTGAGAAATCGAAGTAAATTGTGGAACGCTTTCTAGTGTTTGGATTAAATATCATCAACGTTCATGTTTGTCGAGTTAAACTGTAGGTGCGAGTCGGAAAATTTCTAAAAATTACGGAATGTACAACATAAAGGTACGGCTTCGCTAGACTGGCCAAATTATAAAAAAATTATTTTCAATGCATTTTATTGAAATAAGCATGTTTTAGATTAATGTACGGAATTGACGTAGAAATTTGCCGGGTTTAACAAATGGATAAAGGCGAGTAGGTGTCAACCACTGGCCCGTGTGAGGCTTGCGAGGGCGAGTGGGCGGGAAAGGAGTGCGTAGGGGCGTGACACCGGGTGGATGTTTTGTCTATTTGCACAATTAGCCCCTCAACCTTTTAACTACATTTAGCAATTTATTCTAACTTAGTTATCTTGTTTCCTTTATATATTTAACGGTATTAATGGGGTTTATTATAAAATTAATATTTCTAACCCACGAATAATTATAATAATTAAATTATTTCACGACACTAATAAAAATTAATAAATAATGATAAAAATTCTTATTTTCATTTATTTCGCTTAGGATTCGGTTTACAAAACGAGTCAGGTTTTTTGGGATCTGTTTTTTACGGATGTTACACATAAAATGTGGATATCAATTTGTTTGTGTTTATATCAATATGTTTGTAATCACCACAATCACATCACACAATCTAATAAATACAGAAGATGAACGAACCCACAAAGGCACACAAGCATTGAAGTGTTGATTATATATGCACGTGTGCTGCTTATAGTAGAAAAAAAGTGCTGATGATATCGGTCGTGAAGATTCCGGCGATTGGACTAATAATGAAATGGTGGAGCTTATCGTGATTAGGTTACCAAATTGTTGATTTACAGGGCATTGATTTGTTGGTGAGTGTACCAATTAAGTTAGTCCAGATCTTGATGTGCTTGTTTGCTCCCCACTTCAAAAACCCTACGGTCACCAGGTGGTGTCGATCAAACTTACAAGTTGAAGTGACGGTGGCGGTGAGCATTGGTGTGTTGGAGCCCATGGCTTTATAGCCTAGTGCCATCTTAGGGGTGAGATAAGACTTTGGAACCAATAGGTTATGGGTTCGATTTCCACAAGGAGGGTTTTTCCCATATTTTTTTGGGTTTCCTCTTGAATTGGTGTGTAGGCATTATGCCTAGTGGAGAGATGGATATGACCGGGTGGTTCCACTGGTGGCACGATGATACTCCAGTAGTCCGTCAGTGATCTAAATTTGCCGTTCAAAAAAAAAAAAAAAACTAATTTGAAGGGGTGATATGTAACAAATACCATCCTTTGATTAAAGAAATAGATGGCTAGATTTCTTGTCATTGTTTTTATGCTCAACACGGTTTGTACTATATCCATGCATATACAGTTCCAAGTCACCATATCCTTGTATATCAGCATATATTCACCAGTTTGCAGTCCAGAAAAGATAAAAGTTGAATGATCAAAGATAATGAAAAGGGTGTATGAATGACACACCTGTAGCCTAAAAATACATATTCGGCTCACAATGGCCGGCATCTGTAGAAAAAGGCATATAAAAGAATACTTATAAAATTCTAAAAATGATACAAATGTAATAAACTATTGCATAAACTCTAATTGTGCTTTATAACATACCATTTCTGTAGAGTTGTATATTTTACCTCTTTCTTAATATGAAAAATAGGTAAATTTAGGCTGTGTTTTATCTCAAAAACCCCATTTCCATTGTCTCTTTTGGAGTATAAACGTTTTTACATGAAAGAGAATTCCGTGCTTTCGATTTAGTATCAATTATGAGAAATATGATTTTAAAAATGATGTAATCTGAAAAGTTTTAAACTGATTTTTTTGAAAAAGGGTATGAAAAGTAAAAAAGGAAGTGCATTTAGCCCACTCCATAATTAGCATACCGAAAATTCCCTAAGAAATGCCCCATGTTGTAGATTCCATATTAAAGCTTAGAAACACGTCGTAAGTATTATTGTCTTCAGCCCCTATAATGTTAGATCGATGAAAAACGGAAAAAATTGAAGAGACTAAATATACAAATATCAAAAGGCATGTAGTTTTCTACGATTGTCGATTAGGATAAACAAGGATGTAAAGATGCACTTGAACTGAAAAATGAAAAATTGAGTTTACCAGCCATAGAAAATAATAAAAATCGTTGGTTTTCGATTGGTGTGGTGGATTTATAAATGATGGTGCTACTTAATCGAGTTTGAGTGAAGGGAACGAGAAGATGTGGAGAGATGGCTAATCCAATGAGCGTATATGGATGGAGATTATATATGCCGATAGAGTGGTAGGAAAAGAAAAAAAAATATTTTTATGATCTAAATGAGTTAGCTAGGTAGGTGAGAGTGTAGATTTCATCTATATTTGCACTTATATAACTCTTTTAAAGAGTATCTGTTGTATTTTTTTTTTTTGAACGGCAAATTTGGATCACTAACGGACTACTGGAGTATCATCATGCCACCAGTGAAACCACCTGATCATATCCATCTCCACTAGGCATAATGTCTATACACCAATTTAGGAGGAAACCCAATAAATATGGGAAAAAAACTCCATTGTGAGAATCGAACCCAAAACCTATTTAAAGTGTGATCCGTCTTGAAGAACTGTTTACTAAGTAGGTGAGTGATCCTTCTTGAAGAACTGTTTACTAAGTAGGTAAGGGCAGTAAAGGCTTCATAACTCTTTTAAAAAAAATCTGTTTTTGTATTTAAAGTGTAATCCGGTCTTGAAGAATTGTTTACAAAGTAGGTGAGGGAAATAAAGGCTTCATTTACTACAAAGCTCAAAGGGGTATGATGTCCGGAGGATTTGTTTCTTCAAACATTAGGCTATTGGGTGTGGATGAGTGTAGTCCTCAAATGATGATCCATCACGTAAGCGGATGTGGAGATGTGTCTTAAAGAGAGACCTAGGGTGTGAGCATGGGCCTCAATATATATATAGGGGACCGTTAAAATGAGAACCACCTCGAGTTGTAAGAACTGTGAGAACTACACCGTACGGGGCGAGGTGGACCAATTTTTTTTCATAAACGTAGATGCGTGTATTGTAAACATATGTGTACAAAAAATTCAAAAAAAAAAATGTCGTGTGTGTAGTTTTGAGCACCACAAGTTTGCGTTTACGGGTACCGTAAATTTTGTTTAAAATTTACGATACCCGTAAACGCAAACTTGTGGTGCTCAAAACTATACACACGATATTTTTTTTTGAATTTTTTTTTTACAAATGTGTTTATAATACACGCATCTACGTTTATGAAAAATTTTTTTTGTCCACCTCGCCCCGGATCAAAAAGTTCTCACGGTTCTTACAACTCGAGGTGGTTCTCATTTTAGCGGTCCCCTATATATATATATATATATATATATATATAGGGTTAGGATAATGTGAGAAGCACTAGGCTAATTAAGAAACTTGAGAAGTATTCTGACCACACATTTCCCTAAGCTTTTCGTAATATACATATATGTATAGTTTAAAATGACTATATACATATATGTATATTGGATTATACACATATGTATATAGTCAATTGTAAACTATACATATGTGTATATTACGAAAAGCTTAGGGAAAATATGTGGTCCAGAATGCTTCTCAAGGGTCTCAAATAGGGTGAACTTCTCTTAGGATCCCTACCCTATATATATATATATATATATATATATATATATATAGGGGACCGCTAGAATGTGAACCACCTCGAGTTGTGAGAACCGCGAGAACCACACCGTATGGGGCGAGGTGGACCAAATTTTTTTTTTCAAAAACGTAGATGCATGTATTATAAACACGTTCGTAAAAAAAAAATAAAAAAAATGCCGTGTGTGTAGTTTTTTACACCACAAGTTTGTGGTTTACGAGTCCCGTAAATTTACGGAACTCGTAAACCACAAACTTGTGGTGTACAAAACTACACACACGGCATTTTTTAAAATTTTTTTTATGAATGTGTTTATAATACATGCATCTACGTTTTTGAAAAAAAAATTTGGTCCACCTCGCCCCGGATCAAGGAGTTCTCGCGGTTCTCACAACTCGAGGTGGTTCTCATTCTAGCGGTCCCCTATATATATATAGGGTAATGCTCTATAAAAAACCCCTTAAAATTAGAAAACTTTGCAAACTCAACATGTGGCCAAGGACCTTCCACGTATGCATAGTATTCTGATTATGGTTTTTGCCTTTAAGGGTATATTTGTAATTGTACATCTATCCACCCAACCCCCAAGATATCTTCCCCAATTGATTTGACATTATCATTAATGCACATCACCTCATTGTCAAACTCATATTTCTTTTCGATTATTTCTTTTTTAAAAGCAAAAATTACAAGATATCTTCTCCATTAATTTCCCTCATATCTTCATTTTACCCCTCTTCTCCTGCATATCATCCTACCTCCATTAATGTCCATGGAGACAAAATCCACCAAGTTATTATGTGAAGGTTGGATTTTTTTAATTGAAGAAGTGTCAAATTGCAGGTTGTGTTGATGACGATTTGGGAACTCGATTTGCAGGAAGCGATGGATGAAGATGATGTGCGTACCCGGCTTCTTATGTGAATGTTGGATTTATTTTAATCAAGTTATTACCCTTATTTTTCTATATTTGATTTTGATATCAAGCAAGCAATTTGCTTTGAAGTTTAACTGTAGGGTTTGATTTCTTTGTGTATTGTATCCATACTCTTATCAAGTTTTTTGTTTGATGTTTTCTTTATTTATTATGTGGATTAGTTCAATATGATTATTTTATATCATCTTAGAAAACCTAAGTTGAAATTCATACATAGATGAAGATGAATTTGTTTGATGTTTGGTTTATTAACGCCAATTTGTTTTATTTTTGCTTCTACATACACCAGTAGACCTTTGCCTATAATCTTGGCATGTTTTGGACCAACAACATTGGTTATTTCATTTTGCTTCCAATATAATGTATAAGAAAGAAAGTAAGAAACAAGGTAATAAAATACAATTTTTAGACCAAATTAGAAATTTTGAACATATTTGAGAAGAAGAAGATAGATTGCAATGTGGATCTGATTGCAATTTTGAACATCGTCATACCCTAATACATGTTACACTTTATCCTATTAGACCTAGACATATAGTTTAAATTATTATAGTTTTGACGTGTTTAACACATGCCTGATTTTTTTATTTTTAGACGTCTAATAATCGGCACATCTGTTTTTAGAAACGAAAAGCCAAGTTTGTCTTACAGCACAACCAACGTAACACGTGTTATAGTCTGAACTCCTGTTTCACAGCTAAACCATAGTAACATGTTATAGAGACATGTATTAGGGTATGACGAATTAATTGCAGGTTTTTAGTTTTGTGTACTTTGTTAGTTGTTGTTTCAGTTGTGTAAGATTAATTTGCAGGTTTTTATTTTTGTGTTAAAAAGTTGCGCTTGGTTTGGTTGCTTTGTTTGGGCTTTTGATCTGAATAGTAACTATTTTTTGTTGGTTTGGTTGCTTTGTTTGGGGCTTTTGATCTGAATAGTAACTGTTTTTGTGATGTTATTTGAGGAAAAAGATTTTCTGGCTATGAATGTGTTAATATTTATGTCTGGTTAACGACTTAACGGTTATCTTATCTTTCCGTTATTAGGACGGTGATGGATTCAAGGGAAATAAGATCCAATTCTCGTTACAGTTGGTTTCGTCAAACGTGGATCAGATGCTCAAGGATCAAGACCATGTTTATGTTACAGCACAACACAACTAACACGTGTTATAGATTGAACTTCTCGGACATGCATGTGTTACATGTGACATGAAACCCATGTACAACGTAACACGTGTAACGTGTGACATGAAAACACATTTTTATAACTTCCCTGGCATACGCACACCCACATGTTTACAAACCGTTTCAAGACCGACCCAAACAATAAAGCAAGGGTAGCCGCTGAAAAGCTAAGGCAGCAAAGGTAGCCGTTGAAAAGCTAAGGCAGACTGTCAAAGGAAGCTCCACCATTTTTCTTAGTGCTATGTATTTTTGTTTACTAGTAATATGTAATGTGAGACTCTTATTTTTGTTTTGTCTAGTACATGATGTTAAAACGGTATGGACTTAACACATTCTGGAAGTCTTAACACACGTTATATCAGGTATACTATGTTGTTATTAAGTTACTATTGGTGTTTATGCATCCATTCTGGAAGTCTTAACACACGTTATACATGTCAGGCGCGTAACACATGTTACAGTATGTATATACAAATCATGGTGTTTTGGAAACCACTAGCTTATACATGACACCATGTTGGGTTAAACCAAGATTATAACAGAGGCTTAACACATGTTATCCCAGGTATACGGTGTTACAACATTAACTTGTATGTTCCATATTAACTTGTACACGTGTTACGATCAGTATATGCACATCATGGTGTTTTGCAAACCACTTTTATATACATGAATACAAGTCGGGTTATAATGGATGCTTACATGTTATCATATGTATACAAGTGGGGTTACAACAAGATTACGATATTAACTAAGCTCACCATTAAACTCATCGCCCCCGTCGAATGTTTTCACCCTTTGTCACATGTTAAGCAATTACATGTTCCGAACAGACAAATTGTAACACATGTTAGATCAGTATATACACATCATGGTGTTTTGTAAACCACTAGCTTATACATGAATTCATGTCAGGTTACAAAAAGATTATAACAGTGGCTTAACACATGTTATACATTCCAAAATGTGCAAAACAAATGACCTGTTTCATATTATATATTCCAAAATTACTGGTACATGTGTTACCATAAATGGCTCGTTTCATATTACACGTTACATACTAACTTGTACATTTATTACTTGTACAAGTTTTACGCTCAGTATCCACATTATCGGATATTTTAAACATCAACAAAAATAAAATAGATATTACTTGTTTTTTTTAATTAACAAAAGGTTAACACACGTTATATATCATTCTAACAGGGGCTTAACACATGTTATACATGAACACATGTCAGGTTACATCATGGTGTTCTGTTACAGCATGAACCACCAACACATGTTATAAATGAACGAAGACTTCTTTCCCAAAGGATGTGACTTATTCAATGTCCCCGCATTAACGTCGCCTACATCCATCCAGCATGTCAATTGAATATCTTTTATGGATCTGCCTCTGTAAATCAAGCAACCCAACAAAAAAAAAAAAACAATTATTGTTAAGATCAAAAGCCCCAAACAAGCAACCAAACCAACAAAAAAACTCGTTCAAAATCTCTTCCTAAAGTTACGGTGTTACAATATTAACTTGTATGTTCCAAGATTATACAAGTTAATAGTGTTTTGGAAACCACTAGCTTATACATGACACCATGTTGGGTTAAACCAAGATTATAACAGAGGCTTAACACATGTTATCCCAGGTATACGGTGTTACAATATTAACTTGTATGTTCCATATTAACTTGTACACGTGTTACGATCAGTATATGCATATCATGGTGTTTTGCAAACCACTTTTGATATACATGAATACAAGTCGGGTTATAATGGATGCTTACATGTTATCATATGTATACAAGTGGGGTTACAACAAGATTACGATATTAACTAAGCTCACCATTAAACTCATCGCCCCCGTCGACTGTTTTCACCCTTGTCACATGTTAATCAATTACATGTTCCGAATAGAGAAATTGTAACACATTATCAATATATACACATCATGGTGTTTTGTAAACCACTAGCTTATACATGAATACATGTCAGGTTACAAAAAGATTATAACAGAGGCTTAACACATGTTATACATTCCAAAATTTGCAAAACAAACACATGTTATAAACGAACGAAGAGTTCTTTCCCACGTAATATATCATTCTAACAGGGGCTTAACACATGTTATACATGAACACATGTCAGGTTACATCATGGTGTTCTGTTACAGCATGAACCACTAACACATGTTATAAACGAACGAAAACTTCTTTCCCAAAAGATTTGACTTATTCAATGTCCCCGCATTAACGTCGCCTACATCCATCCAGCTTGTCAATTGAAATCTTTATGGATCTGTTTCTGTAAATCAACACACGTTATATATCATTCTAACAGGTGCTTAACACATGTTATTGGTCTGTTTCTGTAAATCAAACAACCCAACAAAAAAAAAACACTTACTGTTCAGATCAAAAGCCCAAACCAGCAACCAAACCAACAAAAAAAAACAATTATTGTTAAGATCAAAATCCCCAAACAAGCAACCAAACCAACAAAAAATCCCGTTCAAAATCTCATCCTAAAGTTTTCGATGTATTTAAAATACATGAACATTAACCATTACTAGATCTTGATTGAAGACAGAGGAGAGGGGAGAGAGAGAGAGAACATTAACCATTACTAGATCTTGACTCCGACGAAGTTCCGAACTCCGGCGCCACCAACCACCCACCCTCCACCACTTTCTACAACCACCCACTGTCGCCGCTATTAACTACCAACAACCTAGATCTGCAACCACCATCGTGCCTCACTCACCTGCAACCACCTTCCACCAACCACCAGATCTGCAACCAGCCACCACCTTCCACCAACCACCAGATCTGCAACCACCATCGTGCCTCACTCATCGTGCATCTACCGCCTCCCCTGCCCCAACCATAACGGTCAACAACACCACCGCCACAGCGCTGCTGCTGCCGTGGGTGGCTAGAAACCCACCAGTTTTCTCTCTCTCTTTCAATTTCTCTGGACCTCTATTTCGATTTCTCTGGTACTCTCTCTCACGGCTCTTACTCTCTCTCTAGGCTTGCAGGTTGTAAGTGTTGTGTAGAGAGAAGGGAAAGTCATGGGGGCTAGGGTTTTGATTGGGGGATGAGATAATGAGATCTGTGATTTTAGAGAGAGGGAATTGAGAGACCTGAGATGAGATTGTGATTTTGAATTGGATATGAAGAGAGAGAAAGAGAGGTGCATTAAAGAGAGATGATAGGAATGGACAGTGGAGAGAGAAGGAATATACTACCAAAAATGCCCTTCCAGTTGACTAATGTGTATTATTACATTTCTTTTAAATCTAATTCTTACCTAAATTAAGAGAGCCCTTGATCAAGTGTGATGAAACATAATCAATGGTTGATATTGGGTTTTCATAGTTTTTTAAAAAAGATGGGGCTTTCCACTTAGCCCTCCCCTATATATATATATATATAGGGGAAGGTTCATTTGAGAAGAAATTTAATGTGAGAAGAAAAAGAAGAAAGGGCATATTAGTAAAATACTATTTCATTTATAACTCATATCATTAATTTTTAACTCTTTAATTAATTAGTCAACTAATCATTAATTATCCTACATATAATCTACAAAACCTACACATATCAAAATTTTCAAACATATACCTACACATTATAGAATTTTATCCTACACAGTCAAAAATTTATCATACACACCTCGAAATATATCCTACACAACTCGTAATTTATCCTACACAACTAGTAATTTATTCTACACTTTAAATTAAGTTGTTTTTTAATTTGGAAAAAAGTATATATTTTGAAAAGGAGTTACAAATTTAATTTAGTTAGTTATTAAAGGGGAAGAATACAAATTAATGATTTTTTTAAGTTTACGAATATACCCTTATATTAAAATTAAATGCAAATATTAAATGAAGTAAAATAAAGCATTCTTATTGGTTGAAACTTCTTCTTTTTTCTTCTTACAAAAAAATTCTTCTCATTTGAACTCTCCACTATATATATATATATAACACATGGTTTTTTATACAAAAAATTACACTAGATGTATAAAAAGAAAATGTATTCAATCTCTGATATTAATCTTCATTTTTTGTTCGTTATCCTCGCCATTTGAACGTAAAAGCCCCAACACCTACGGAAATTAAAGAAAAAAAAAAACAGAGCGTTTATATTTCACAAACGTTTAGAGGAGCTCGGGCCAGCGATCAGGGACGTAAAAAACATTTTTTATCGTGTGTAATACAAAAATATTTTTTTTTTACATTCGACACCGTGCGCGATTTTTTTTATTCGACAATGTACGAGAACCAATTTTTCAAACGTATGTAAAAACTAAACATTTACGCGTGTCATTTTTTACATAAGTTTGAAAAATAGATTTACGCGTGGTGTGGTCTCGGTTAACGGTTCAATTATTGCTCAACTCTAAATATTGTTAATCACGTAACACATTAAATTTTTAAAATTAGAAAACACTATAACAATACTATACTCAAGGGTAAATTACTTTTTGAGTCCCTGTGTTTTATGGGTTTTAACTAGTTGAGTCCAAAAGCAAAAAGTTTAACGACCTGAGTCCCTATAAGCATTTTCTTTAACCATTTGAGTCCAAATTTCTAACTTTGTTTAAATATCACTGAATGGTATCATTTTATTCTCCAGTATGAAGAAATATAAACACCCAATTTAATTCCAAATTGTTCATCAAATAGAGAAAAGATAACATACAATCAATACTATACCCACTCTTGAATCTGTGCAAACTTTGAATGGCTCATCGACGGTATCCTTCCTTCTTCAAGATCTTGCTACAGCCATCTGCCCCTCACCTGGTATCATCATCTTCTTCACACATCCAACATTTGTAATCTTTTTATTATTCCTTCAACTTATCCCTCATAAATTCAGTTAATTTTGCAGCCATTACCACCTAATTTTGTCAGAAACCAATTAAAGAACAAAAACCCCAAAGAAGATCTGATCATCCACTGTAGCGGTGGTGGGTGTTGTGGTGTTGATGGTGTTGATGGTGGAGGTGTGGAGGTGTTGATGGAGGTGCAGTGGTGATGGTGGTGACGGTGGAGGTGTAGCGGTGTAGCGGTGGTGGGTGTTGTGGTGGTGACGGTGTAATGGTGGTGACGGTGGAGGTGCAGTGGCGACGGTGGTGTTGATGGTGGAGGTGTAGCAGTGATGGGTGTTGTGCTGGTGATGGTGTAGTGGTGGTGGTGACGGTGGTTGTACAGTGGCGAGGGTGGTGTTGATGGTGGAGGTGTGGTGGTGGGATGGAGGTGGTTTAGGTTTTGAGAGATAGAGAATGAAAGATGAGATGAGCAGATCTAGAGTTTAGAAATGAGAGAGAGAGAGAGAGAGACTATAAGAGAGAGAAGGAGAACCAAAGAGAGAGAGAGAGAGAGAGAATGATAGAGATATTTATTTTTTAATTATAGGGGTAATTTGTCATTTAACACAATTTAACAAAAAAATTCTAACAGAGTTAGAAATTTGGACTCAAATGATTAAAGAAAATGCTTATAGGGACTCAGGTCATTAAACTTTTTGCTTTTGGACTCAATTAGTTAAAACTCATAAAACACAGGGACTCAAAAAGTAATTTACCCTACACTCAAATTAAAGAGATTCAAATGCTCGTTTGTATTATATAATTTCTTTTTGAAAAGAAAAATATTAATGTATGAAAAAATTATGACATTTTAAAAATCATGGAGAAGTTAGCTTAAGGGGGAAAGTGTAACTATTATTTAAATAAGCAAAAATTAAGGTTGAAGTAACTAAAGTGTAATTAAGATAAATGAATAAAAGTGTAATTAATTTTTGAAATACTAAGTGTCCTAGATGAGCTAGAAAAAAAATTCTCTTAAGCCCTAATGAATTCAATTATATAAACATTTTTTTTAATGTAGTTATTACTTATTAGGTTATTTGATTAGTATTTGACATTAGGGTTGTTTATGAGGCGAGCCGAACTGAGCGGACCTTTGCTTGTGTTTGGCTTGTTTACAAACCGAACCGGACGGAGCGGCTCATTTAAAACCGAGCTTCAAATCAAGCGAGTATTTTTCGAGCAATAAAAATTTCGAGCGAGCGTCGAGCGAAGTTCGAGCGATTTGAACAATCGTGTCGCCCGATTTAAATTTGCTGAGAGAGATATTGACAATGTTGGGTCTCAAGTTTTTATGTCTTTAAAAACATTCACATTTAATGACACAATATTTTTCTTATTAATAACAATGTTGTGGCCGACGAGGCGATGATCATATTGCACCGCACGACCAATTACGTTGAGAGAAGGAGACAATCGACTTAGGGCAAGGACATGAAACGTTGAGGCGATTAACAAACTATCATTTATCGGTTTAGGATTTAACTTTTAGTTTTAATATTAATTTTTTTATTGGCGTGGTTAGGCTAGTACATATAGATATAGTTGTAAATTTGTATATCGTTGACCAAAATCTAATAGAGTGGTACATATAAAATTTTAAATTTAATTTATATTTAAGTATATATGTATGTGCAAGTGTGTGTATATATATAGGTTTGTGTGTACTATGTATAATTTATATTTGTGTATATATCTATGTGTATATACATGTTTATATATGTATGCGTATAGGTATATGTATATGTATATGTATACTAATTAAAATAATAATTCGAGTCAAACCGAGCCTGGCGGACCTTTGCTCATGCTTGGCTCGTTTACAAACCGAACCGAGCAGAGTGACTCGTTTACAACCGGGCGTCAAATCGAACGAGCATTTCCGAGCAGTTTTCGAACGAGCGACGAGCGATTTGAACGGCCCTATTTGGCATTTCACATTTGGACTAGGGTTTATGGATCAATATTGCCAATAAATTTTTAGGTATTCAGAAAATATTTTTTTAGGTTATATATATAACATTCTAAAAATTTTAAGCCCCTTGAAAAGCAGGCCAAGACAGGGTGTCCTGCCCGTCTTGGTCTTTGTTAACATTTATCTTATCTATATTATTATATAAAACATTTGCTATGTACAAAATGGTTAAGTCCTATCAAATTTTAAGAAGACATATCAAGGGTCAAGTTGAAATGCTTAACTTTTTGCCATTTTCTTTTATGTATACCCATCTTCCCTAGATTAATAACATTTATGTTTAATAAATCTATACTATATATTGGATTATTTATAAATAATAAAAACTAAGCTTATGGATAATAAACTCGTCACATTCTTGAAGAACATATATTCAAAAATACATGTTATTGTATTTGAGTATTTGGACTAAATGACTAATAAGTGAACCAAAATTAATTAAATCTAACATAAAATGTGTTTTGTAATTTTAGCGAAGTTAGTTAAAAATTTAGATGTAAATTGTCTACTCCGCCGCAACACGCGAGTTTTCCCACTAGATAAAAAATGTTGCAGTATACTATAAAATGTTTATCATAAGAGTTTCCCTATTTATCATAAGGGTTTTTAGCATGTTGCAGACGCGAAGCGCGAGTGTTTTTATATACACACACAAAACGTATATATATGATGTTTTAACGTATTTATTTTCGAATTATGTACTCGTCTAATATTGACGACTCTGCTGCAACGCGCGGGTTTCCCACTAGTACAACATAAAGCATTGATTTCTTCTAATTAAATTATTGTATATTGATAATTATATATATATATATATATTATGTATATTATATTATATTATATTATATTATATTATACTATACTATACTATATTATATTATATTATATTATATTATATTATATTATATTATATTATATATTTTATATTTTATTTGATTTGATTTGATTTGATTTTATATTAATAAACGAAGCTAATTTATAATAATATATATAGTTTTTAACACTTTTATTATTTTAATATTATAACAATAATTATTTGCTTTACTATTTTTCTTAATTTTAATATTTTTTTTATCACGGGTTGGGATAAATGCTACCCGGTACCATTTGCTCATCCTTAATCACGGGTACCGTACGAACAACAACGGTATCGTACAACTTTATTTTGTTGATTTTCTTCAACTTTTAATGATTTTTTTTTAGTTTCAGGGGGTAGGGATGAGCTCGGTGTCAACAGTAACGAAAATATCGGTTACGATACCGGTATATAAAGGTAAAACCGGTAGCGAACCATTACCAGAAATGCCAAAAGTCGGTATCGAATTGGTACTTAAAATCTTTCGGTTCGGGATATTCAGTACAGGTACCTAGTACTATTTGCTCATATTTCTGACCATGAGTTTCATACGAACAACATCATTTCCATACAACTTTTTGGGCTGATTTTCTTTAGATTATCTTTTAGTGTTTTTTTCTACATTTTCTTTTTATTATTGTAAGCGGCGGTCGTTGTGATTTCAAACCACATGTAAACATAGACCAAATAACAAAAGAAGTTCGCCGCAACACGGTGACGATGATAAACCTAGTATTCTTAAAAATGTATTGTTCCAACTACATATACAATTAACGTACATACAAAATAGCAAACTAATTATATTGCGACATTTATATACTATTATTTTGCAATAAGTGAGTGCATTAGTAAGTTGTAAGTTGTGCATTAACGATTAATTTGCAACAAGTGAGTGCGTTAATAAGTTGTAAGTTGTTCACTAAGGGTTTGTCTTGCAATGTGTTATTGTACATTTATATTGTTTGGTTGTAAATTGTGCTTAAGTGATTGTACCTTAATCAAATAATGGTTTCATTATCTTACTGTTAAAGCACCGGATCGATGACGAACATCAAACATTGCACTTGATTCAAGACATGAAGAACAAACATAAGATGAACAAGATAGAAATATGTAGAAGATGAATCCTTTATTATGAATCAGTCATCACAGATTACATACCAAAAGAGTATACATCATCTACAAGCTGGTTTAGATCACAAAGATCTAAACCTAGCTTTCTCTCACTAACACATAGTCTCCCTCTCTGTCTAGAATACACACAGTGATGGAGAATGGATGGGATCTTGTGAGAGGTGCACCAAGCTTTCTTGATCGAACCCTCATCCATGGATCCTGCCCTAATCCTATACAACACATATATATAGACTAGGACTAAACTCGGACAAGACAATCAACACCAAAACCCTGACTTTTGTCCCTACCAAAAACCTCTGACCTTTATCCTAGACATAAACCTCAGACAAAAGCCTTGACACAAAACTTGGACAAAGTGTCCCTAGGATAAAGTTGGGACAAAGTGTCCCTAGGATAAAGTTGGGACAAAGTGTCCCTAGGATAAAGTTGGGACTATCTTTCAAGACTTGTACAATAAAGACCCTAACAATTGGAAAGCATGCACTTATCACCCAAAGTGCACTAACAAACTCCCCTTGGTCTTCATGTGGTCTTGAATTCTTCATTATCGTTGACTTTAACTTGGACTTCTGTTTTGGTTGACCAGAACTGATAGGCGACAGTTACCCGGCAGGAACTGCACTTACAGTCTCCCCCTTAACTGTTGCATCAGTTCTGTGTGGCATGGATAATCTTCAATCACCGGATACTGCACTTACAGACTCCCCCTTGACTGATGATATCATGCCTGCTTTTAACTTTGGCTGAGACTTGATCTTTCTGGCAGAGCACAGCGATCTTCAACACTTCTAATTAAAGACTTGCTGACGATCACTTAATGTCGCTTTGAGAAACCCGAAGAATCCAACATCAAACACTGTAGATCCTCCCCCTCAATCTACTCCTGAATCAAGTTAACGCGAACCGACCTACAACCACATGTAAGAATATCGCTCGATACATTAATCTTTAAACCTAATCAGCAGCAGAACGAAACGTCGGATTTCCAATGCCTAACATCAAAAACTTCAAATTTCGCAAAGACATGAAGCTCAGTTCGATAAGTTAATAACAAACTGAACTTTGTAAAAGTACATCCACCATCTTAATCAAAAGTCTTCAACCCTTCATGTATGATCTCATCTCATCACGAATCTTCATGAATCAATCTCCTATCTTCACGAATCCCTTGAATCCCCAATGGCTTTCATCTCCGACCTTCCCCTCAAGTCAAGAAGCCCCACATTATTTCGAGACCAGAACTAATCTTCTCTACTCTAAATAGCAACTTAATAAGGCTCAATCTTCAACTAGTCATCAACCGAGAATTCAGCTTCATCATGTCAACACTTGAATAATAACATAAACACACGTGACAAAAACTCCATCACACACGAGCTATTTCACGCACAAGCTTTATCTTTTCAAAGAAAACAGGAACTTCAAAATTTTTACTCCCCCTTTTTCTTTGTAAACTGTCAACGTTCAAGCCAAGTCACGATAATATCCAAGATTGTCCCAAAACTCTAGTAAGTACCGAATCCGAACTCCGAGAATCTTGAAAAGAATACCGTGGACCACCGTTACCACGTCTCGTCCCCTCATTTAATCCGGACAACATAAGTTCAATGACCCGAAACTCGGACCCACAAAGGTTACACAAAATCGGACTATATATCAAAGTGCATTAACACTGAGGATTCACTGCATGGGCCACCACCTTGTCCGACTTTCACATAGAAGCGAATTGTTAACTGAAATTCACTCGGACTTAACACTTGATCATGCAAACTTCGGTACTGAACGGAAGGTCAAACCGAGCTTAGAAACTCGGATCTTAAAATTCGCACTGAACAAAGGTCGGAAACTCGGACATATCCTTTGACCTTTCAAAACACGGAGAACAGATCCTTAGAACAGAACCTCGGAACAGATCCTCAGAACAGAACCTCGGACCTGACACTTAAAACTCGGACTGCAAAGGGACTTGAAAACTCGGAACTGTTAAGAGATTTAAAAACTCGGGGAACTGTTAACACAAAGTCCAATCCTCGGAATGTTATCTTGTTGTTTAGACTTCGGAACATCTGCCAAAACTCAGACAACAAACTCGGATAACAAGTTCAAGAAAAACTCGGAACTTTCTTTGCCCTCGAAAACTCGGAATTGAAAAGTGTTTACAAAACTCGGAATACAGAAATGAACTCGAAGACTCAGAACTGAACACAGATTATAGATTGGTTAAAAACTCGGACTAAAATAGACTTGATCTGTTTAATAACTCGGGACACTATCTTGGAACTTCAGACTTTGAACAGTTGAAAAAATCTGAACAAATACCACGAGCTTTTTGTTTAAAAGTCGATGTAGCATCAGACTTTTGGTTTGACAGTTAAAACAAAACCCGGACAAGCTTGTTTAAGACTCAGAACCTTTTATTAAAACTGCAATACTCGGAATCATAATGATTCACCTGAAATCAAAAACTCGGAACCATTTTTGACTGTTTAAAAAACCGGACCATCTATTTAGTTGTTAAACATCGGAACATGAAGGGTAGAACTCGGAATTAAACAAAGGAAACACACTCGGAATCTGAAACAGATCGGAACTGGGAATTTTATAACAGAACTCGGAACATTAATCAACATCAAAACTCGGAATCATTACTCAAATTGATGGTCGGACCATTAACACAGAAACTCGGACCATTAACTCGGAAACAGGTAACAACAAGAACTTTTAAAAACTCGGAACTTTTGCAACATGTGATGAGTTTAAAAAAAAACTCGGACCTGTTGAACTAAAACCAAAACTCTGAATCATCATTAACAAACTCGGACCCGGAAGACGAGTTTAAAACTCGGAGTATAAAACTCGGACCACTGTTTTCTGTTTAAAAAAACTCGGATCAACAAACTGGTTAACATTGAAACTCGGATGGATCTTACATGTGAAACTCGGAATGTTCAAAGAACTGTTTGAAACTGGGGGTCATCACTAAGCTGTAAAACTCGGACCTCTAACACTACAAAGAAACTCGGACTATAAATAAGGTCGGACTAGTTAAAAGATCAAGATCGGACAGATGTTACATGAGATACCTCGGAATCACAAAAAACAGAACCTAAAAAAAAACTCGGAAACACAGAAGAGAATAAATTCGGAACAAATGCTGAACAAAAATCGGACTATTAAGGGTTTTAAAGGTCGAAACATTAAAAAGGTCGGACCCTTTAAGGGTTTCAAAACTCGGAATAGTAGAACTTAAAACTCAGAAAAGATTGTTTGACAGTGAACCACGGGGACCACATAAAGCTCGGAACCGTATAACAAATTAATACTCGGACAATAAGAGGAGTTTAACATCGGACATGGAGATTTGAAACTCAGAACAAGAAAGAGTTTCACAAAGCTCAGAAGAAACAAGTCTCCGGACTTTCTCCCTGGTGTGACTTCACACTAGTTCACCAAAACCCCGGAAACACAAACACAGAGTTTTAAAAACTCAGACAAGTTTAACACTAAGAAAAACTCGGACAGGGCAATTTTTGGATCAAACCTCATATCTGCAACAACTTGGAGAACAAAACAACCACGAACAACTTCATTTTCTTCAACTTTTCTGCAAAATCTTCAAGTCTTCAAGATGTTTGGCGGAAACAAACATCAAATCAAGAGCAATGGTGATTCGGAAGGCAGTTAGACCATTCCGAATCGGTAACCATGCTCTGATACCACTTGTTAAAGCACCCGGATCGATGACGAACATCTAACATTGCACTTGATTCAAGACATGAAGAACAAAATAAGATGAACAAGATGGAAATACGTAGAAGATGAACCCTTTATATTGAATCAGTCATCACAGATTACATACCAAAGGAGTAAACATCATCTACAAGCTGGTTTAGATCACTAAGATCTAAACCCTAGCTTTCTCTCACTAACACATAGTCTCTCTGGAGAGGTGCACAAAGCTTCAAGGGTTTTTGATCGATCCCTCATCCATGGATGCTTCCCTAATCCTATACAACACATATATATAGACTAGGACTAAACTCGGACAAGACAATCAACACCAAAACCCTGACTTTTGTCCCTACCAAAAACCTCTGACCTTTGTCCTAGACATAAACCTCAGACAAAATCCTTGACACAAAACTTGGACAAAGTGTCCCTAGGATAAAGTTGGGACAAAGTGTCCCTAGGATAAAGTTGGGACTATCTTTCAAGACTTGTACAATAAAGACCCTAACAATTGGAAAGCATGCACTTATCACCCAAAGTGCACTAACAAACTCCCCTTGGTCTTCATGTGGTCTTGAATTCTTCATTATCGTTGACTTTAACTTGGACTTCTGTTTTGGTTGACCAGAACTGATAGGCGACAGTTACCCGGCAGGAACTGCACTTACACTAACCAAATTCAATTTGTTTTGTATGCATGTATGGTTGTAAATTGGGCTTAAGTGGTTGTACCCTAATCAAATAATGGTTTCATTATCTTACCATATTCAATCGGTTTGATTCATTCAAAGTTGTGTTGTTTTATTTGTAAATTATTATTAGAGTTAATGGCCTGGATGGTCCCTGTTGTTTCACGTTTAGTCCACACTTTTTGAAAATAGCAGGTATGCTCCATATGGTTTGTTATTTTGTTACTCAGGGGACTATCCGAGTAACAAAATAACAAACCATAGGGAGCATACCTGCTATTTTCAAAAGGTGGGGACTAAACGTGAAACCGCAGGGACCATCCGGGCAATTAACTCTTATTATTATTTATAATAATCTAATTAATTTAGCCAAAATCTTGTATAAATATAATTTGCAACATATTGATGCAATGGTTGTATAGTGGTAATAAAATATATTATATATAGATTACGATGAACCTGTTAAACGGGAAAAAATAGACGCGGGTTCATCGTAACGCGCGAGTCCTAAATCAACTTAGTTATTTTATTCTATGTTTTACGTTTCGGTTTAATTTCTTCGCATTAACACGCCGCAACTTCAGTGTCGGTGGTCCCTGGCAGTAGTGTAGAATTAGTGCACGCCCCCGTCGCAACGCAGGGATGCTTAATACTAGTTACTATTATTGTAAAATTAAAAATTACAAATTAATCAGAACAACCTTAAAATAATTCATCGTTAATTTACCTATATTAATACAAATAGGTTTTAGCTACCGCCTTACGAATTTAGGTGCTCGGTTCGAGTTGTGCTATTGACTATTGATTTTTACCACTCACCAACAAAATTTCCTAGATGTGACTATGCGACTCATCCTCACAAAACTGCTAAAACTCCCAGTTTTACAATTTAACTCATACCGAACGATATCCTATACAATTTGTCCTAAAAATACTACTATCAATACATATCATTTCGAGTTCTTTCATTATTGACATGAAACCGAAAACTCAAATTTGTTGTTAAGAAATAATTGTACAACCAGTTAATATACAAAGAATGGTGCATAGTGTCACATAAATGGCAAAGAAGCACATGTGTAAAAAATATCCAATTGTTTTATTGAAATAGATAGAAGATCCAATTGTTTTATTGAAATACATAGAAGCACAATTACAATGGAAATAAAATTTGGAAAATAAATGTAAAGTTGAAAATTAATGGTTGTTACACTATAAGGTCACTAGTTGAACTGGTGGTACCAATCAAAGTTATAGGTTGAAGTGACGGTTGCGGTGAGCATTGGTGGAGACACTGAGCAATGGTTGCGGCGACTGTGAAGATTCCGGCGAAATAAACGACCTTGATGATGATGATGATGATGACGATCGACGATCATGGTGTAATATTCGAGGATGGAACTTGTGATTTTGAAATTTGGATTGTTAAAGGTGAATGCGATATTACAGGGAAGCATATTAAATGCAATCTTTTACCAAATTAGCAAACTTATCAAAATACCCTTACCAATACTAATTAACATATAGGATAAATTACACTTTTCGTCCTTTATGGTTGTATCGTATTGCAATAGATAACCTTTAACTTAAATAATTACAGTCACAGTCCTTTATTTGAAAAACTCATTGCATCTTTCGTCCTTTGAGACTAACAAGGTTAGAAATTTCAGTTAAATATATTTGTATAAGGGTACTTTGGTCTTTTTACTAGGGCTGTAAGCGAACTGAACGTTCAGCGAACTGTTCGTGAACCGTTCGGCGGGAAACATGAACAAGAAATTATGTTCGATTAGTTAAATGAACGAACATGAACAAAGGTCTCGTTCGTTCAATTGTGTTCGTGAACATTTGTTCATTTGCGTTCGTTTATGTTCGTATATTCGTGTTTTAATTAAAGATTTTTATAGTTTCATATATTTTACTATACTTTTTAGACTATTAAACTTTTATCTATATCATTACCCTAATAATTAAGCTAGGAAACCCTCTTTCACCTTGTTTATGCACCATTTCCCTTTTTTTCTCATTATTTACATTGACGAATATGATCTACTTTCGTTCCACAATAAGGGATTCAAGTTCTAGTGCTACTCTCTGGGCCATCCACCTTTATCCTTCATCGCGTTCGCCAAATTTATTTGTGTTCACTTGTGTTCGTGAACACGCTCATTTCCTTAATGAACGAACACGAACATAAAATCTCGTTCGGTAAGTGTTCATGAACAGTTCGTGAACACATTTATTTCCTTAACGAACGAACACGAACAAGGCCTCGTTCGTGTTCGTTCGGTTCGTTTACAGCCCTACTTTTTACCAATCTAACTAAAATATTTTATAAATAAAACAAAAATCAATCAATAAATAAACACCTGCATCTTAACCCATTTCTCCCCCTTTCAACTTCATCCCCTCACTCCAGATCTACATCTAGATTTCTCTTCAGGTTCACAAAACCACTCTCAAAATAAAAAAAAATTCAACACCCATTTATCATTTGTCGATTTCAATAAATACCCATTTGCTAGATTTCAGAATTAACCCACTTCATTTTCACATTTGCAGATCTTGAACATAATGGGCTCTGTAACCCTAAACCCCAAATCGCCAATGCGATCCAAATCCCAACAATGTCAACACGAAAACACCATACAGGATCTTCATAGGTTACGATCCGAGAGAAGATGTTGCGTATGAGGTTTGCCGCTATTCAATTCTTAACCGATGATAAGTACGCTGTGATGTGAGTGCAGACTGTTTACCCAAGGAAGAATTGGTCATCGATGGTGTTGTATAACTGCGGTCACCCGAAGAACAAGGTTTTGAGTCCAGAGGTTGTGAATAAGGAGTCTAGGGAGTTTCTGACCCATTTCAACTTCATCAATAAGTACAACGATAAATACAAACCTGAATGGTGACGAATCCAGCCCCTCTTCCATCGTCGTCGGCAAGCGGCGTCTAAACTAACAAGGTTTCTTTGAATCTTGATTTGTGTATTTGTGTAAAGTATGGCCGGAGAAGTGGTGTTTGCCGAGGGAGTGAGAGAGAGAGGAGAAGGAAGTGGGGGTTTGTTATAAAGAGGGGGAGGTGGTGTTTGCAGGATAAGGTGGTGGTGGCAGCGACTGGCATATGGTGGTGGTGGTGGTGGCGTAGGTTGGTTGAAGAGAAAGAGAGGGAGAGAAGTAGCTGAGATTTTGGATGAATCAGTCTTAAAAGGTGAAATTACCAGTTTTATATAAAAAAGTGAAATTACCGATTTACCCTCATGTGCAAGGCACATGTTCTAACTTAACTTAAAATTTTAACCTTGTTAGTGCTAAAGGATGAAAGATGTAACGAGTTTTCTAAATAAAGGATTGTGAATGTAATTAGTAAAGTTAAAGGGCATCCATTGCAATTCGATACAAACATAAAGGACGAAAAATGTAATTTACCCTAACATATATAACAAATTCTAAGGGGTGATATGTAATCAATACCATCATTTGATTTAAAAAATAGATTGCCAAGATTTATTCTCATTGTTTTTATACTCAACATGTTTTGTACTATATCCATGCATACATAGCTCCAAGTTACCATATCCATGTATATCAACATATAGTCACCCATTTGCAGTCCATACTTCCAGATAAATGGCCCTGAAAAAAAGATTAATGATTTAGAAAAGATATATGTTGAATAATCAATGAGAATGAAAAGGATGTATGAATGACACACCTATACCCTAAAAAACACACATTCGGCTCACACTATTTGGCCAGCATCTGTTGAGAAAAGGCATATAAAAAGAATGCCAACAAAATCTAAAAATGAAGCAAATGTAATAAACTATGGCGTAAACTCTAATTGTGCTTTATAACAAACCATTTCTATATAGTTGTAGAAAGTTGCCCCTGCTGTAGATTCCATATTAAAGCTTAGAAACACGTCGTAAGTATTATTGTCATCAACCCCTATAATGTTAGATCGATGAAAAAGGGAAACAATTGAAGAGACAGAATATACAAATATCAAAAGGCATGTAGTTTTCTATGATTGTCGATTAGGATAAACAAGGATGTAAAGATGCACTTGAATTGAAAAATGAAAAATTGAGCTTATCAAACGTAGAAAATATTAAAAATCATTGGTTTTCGATTGGTGCGATGGATTATATAAATGATGGTGCTATGTAATCGAGTTTGAGTGAATGGGAACGAGAAGATGTGGAGAGATGGCTAATGAGCGTATATGGATGGAGATTATATATGCAGATACAGTGGTAGGGAAAGAAAAAAATTATATTATTATAATTTAAATGAGTTAGCTAGGTAGGTGAGAAAGTGTAGATTTCATTTATGTTTGCACTTATATAACTCTTTAAAAAAAATCTGTTGTATTTAAAGTGTGATCTCTGTCTTGAAGAATTGTATACTAAGTAGGTGAGGGCGGTAAAGGATTCATTTACTACAAAGCTCAAAGGGGTATGGTGTCCGGACGATTTGATCTTCAAACATTAGCATGCAAGACGAAATGTGAATATTAATATAGGTGATGTTTGTTAGGATTTTTTGGCTATATGAAAAATGTGCCAATCCCACATCGGTGTAAGGATGAAAGTTTGGGAGGACTCCAAGCTTATAAAAGGAGTCCAAGGCTTTGGTTTCAAAGTGCCCCAACCAAAAATACACTTGAAGTGTTTGGTTTCTTCTTTCTTTTCTAGTTCTTTTGTTTTAGAGTGTAGGAAGGTTTTGGTTAAACGCTTCGAAGAAGTGTGGTTGTAATTGGGCGGGGGGAGGCTTGAGAGATTAGTCTGTGTGATTGTAAAAATTTGTCGCATAGTGGATCTTTCTCTCTGGAGGCCCGTGGTTTTTCTCCGGTTTTGGAGTTTCCACGTATATTCTTGTGTTCAGATATATTTCTCTATTGTTAGCTTTGGGAGGGTTGTTGGGAATCTTTGAGACCGCTTGTTTTCCCAACAAGTGGTATCAGAGCTCCAGGTTTTGGGGGAGGTCTCGGTTTAGAAGGTTCGTAGTATGCTCTGTGGTTGCAGCTTAGTCTGATTTTCCACATCAGAAACGGATTTTCTTGGAGGGTGTCCTGGTATTTTGATGGTTCGTAGTATGCTCTGTGGTTGCAGCTTAGTCTGATCTTCCACATCAGAAACGAGGATTCGGTTGTCTCGGTTGACTGTTTGTATACGGTAGAATTATACGCGAGCCGGATATACGCATTTTGCCCTGGGAAGGTTCTGGCTAGGAAAGACTTGGTACTTAAGTGTGTCCATTGTACCCACCTCTCTTTCCTGGGAATCCTTTGTTGGGTGTACTGCTTATAGGCTTGGTGTTCTAGTATACAATATTGTTTTTGAAGATACGGATACGATGTCGAAATACAATCCCATGAGGTTCGACGTAGAGAAATATGATGGAAGAATCAACTTTGGTTTGTGGCAAGTTCAAGTCAAGGATGTGTTGATTCTATCTGGGTTACACAAGGCGTTGAGGGGGAAACCGACCCCTGTTCTAGGCAAGGATTCAAGCGGAACCAGTAAAGACGATGATGAAGAATGGGAAGATCTGGATTTGAGAGCGGCAAGTGCGATTCGTTTGTGTCTAGCAAAGAATGTTCTTACAAATGTACATGGGATATCAACTGCAAAGGATTTGTGGGAGAAGCTTGAGCAGTTGTATCAAGGCAAAGGCATCTCAAATCGGTTGTATCTCAAGGAACAGTTTCATACCCTTCGTATGGATGGAGATACAAAAATTTCAGATCATCTAAGTGTTCTTAATAATATCGTGTCAGAACTGGAGGCTATTGGAGTGAAGGTTGAAGATGAGGATAAAGCACTAAGGCTCATATTATCTTTGACATCTTCCTATGAGCATATGAAGCCCATTCTGATGTATGGGAAAGAGAACCTGAAGTATGCGGATGTTACTGAGAAGCTATTGTCTGAAGAGAAAAGACTGGGTAGTAGCGGTCATACTTCGTCAGAAGGAACGGTTTTAATATGCGGGAATGGGAAGAAGAAGCACTCACAGAAGATTCCTGTATGCTGGAAGTGTGGACAGTCTGGGCATGTCAAGAGAAATTGTCCAGGTGGAGCAGATTCGGCAAGCAGCTCCAAGTCAGCTAACAATGTCTCAGTCATTGTAGACGGTGATGATTTCCTTTGAAGTTATGTCATCCCTATGGTTTGCCCGCGCTACCATGAAAGGAGATGCAATTTTGTTAGCGGGTTCACGGATTTACACATGGGCATCGGGTTGGCATAGATGCAAGATGTGTGGTGAAAAATTGATGTTGATGGCTGATGAACTTCCGGGTATGCCAAGTGGGGAAGTTGCACCATAAAATTTTCAGCAGGTTTTTTCAACATGTGCCGAGAAGAAATTCTTAGAATGGTCTATTCTAAGTGGAGATACTCTTTTACGGTGGAGTATGATCGTCGGTTGAAGACGGTGTTCCTTTGATGTGGTTGTTTTTTTTCATATATCCAAGGTGGAGATTTGTTAGGATTTTTTTGGCTATATGAAAAATGTGCCCATCCCACATCGGTGCAAGGATGAAAGCTTGGGAGGACTCCAAGCTTATAAAAGGAGTCCAAGGCTTTGGTTTCAAAGTGCTCCAACCAAAAATACACTTGAAGTGTTTGGTTTCTTCTTTTTTTTCTAGTTCTCTTGTCTTAGAGTGTAGGAAGGTTTTGGTTAAACGCTTCGGAGAAGTGTGGTTGTAATTGGGCGGGGGGAGGCTTGAGAGATTAGTCTGTGTGATTGTAAAAATTTGTCGCATAGTGGATCTTTCTCTCTGGAGGCACGTGGTTTTTCTCCGGATTTGGAGTTTCCACGTATATTCTTGTGTTCAGATATATTTCTCTTTTGTTAGCTTTGGAAGGGTTGTTGGGAATCTTTGAGACCGCTTGTTTCCCAACAATGTTGTTTATGACATTCAATTAAAGATGTTGCATGGTTTGGGTGGAATGTAGGCTCGTGTCAAATCAACGTAACAGTGTTTGGGAATGTGAGGATTAACTTTGAGATAATCACTGAAGATTAATGGTTAATATTTCTTAATTAACTATTCTATATTTAGAACAAAATGAAAAAATATATTGTTTAAAAATATTTAGAGCTTTTTAATTAAAACATACTTAATTTTTGTATGTGCTCAATTATCATAAAATGTAAAGAAAATTAATCTAAGATAATATACTTTTAATGTAGAGAGAATATATGAGATACATAAATGATTTGCATTAGAAACCATTTATTTATACTAGAAGGCTGCTCATCTGATGCTGCTCATCTGATGCTGCAGTGAAGACATACAGGGTTTGGTTTAGTTCAATTAGTAGTCTCGACTGTAACCGAAGTCATCGGTTGATCTATCTTATTAACCAATATTGGTTAACTGATTTGGTTTCTTTGGATAGATTGTCGATTTTTAGTTCGGTTAAGTTAATTTGGTTAATAACCAAAATCGAACTTGGCTAAAATTTTTGCTTAGAAATACATGATTTGGAGGTAAAAAAGCTAGAAATATATAAATAGTTTGGTTCCAATTTGGTTTATTACGGTTTACTAAGGGTACAAAAAATACTGCTAACCAATTTTAAGTTAATTAGATTTTCGGTAATTTCAATTTTCAATTGATTTTCGTTCGTTTTCATCTGTTTTAATGCGGGTTTGGTTAACGGTTCAACTATTGCTCACTCCTAAATATTATTAATCATGTAACACATCAAAATTTTAAAATTAAAAAACATGAAGACAAAAATATACTCAAATTAAATAGAATAAAATAATCGTTCTTATAGTGTTATTTTTTTTTAAGTATTAACATATGAAAAAGTTATGGCATTTTGAAAATTAAAAAACACTAAGAAAATACCATACTCAAAACCTTTATTTCGTCTACACAATCCCAGATCTTATGAGTTGTTCATCAAGAGTGGATTCTTCAAATGATACACGCAATGATTCAGCCTGTTGAGTGATGATTTCATGAATCATAAACATTACAAATAATTTCTAGTTCATTATAAAAATATCCAGTGATACTATTGAAATACTATTCCTTATTGTATATCCTTTCTTCAATCAGTTAATCAAAATATGTCAGTTTTGGGCATAAAAAATTTCAAAATTGTGTACCAGGGAAAACCCAGCTTTATGAACAAATCATTTACTGAAGATACCAATTCTCATATTTCCGTAAAAAGTATACTTAATTTCCCCTAAAAATTAAACAAATTCATCTCAATTTTTATATTAGAACATACTACGTGTAGCAATCTTACACACACAGATCAACAATATTTAAACCTCATCTTACAATCTTCTTCATCTTCTTTATGTATTTATATATTGAAAGCCTAAAACAAATTAAAGAATTTACATCGAGATAGTTGGTAAACGGGGCCGCAACCCCTTTTTAAAAAGCGAAACTAAGTCTTTTAAAAACTACGTCCATAGATCTCGGGGTAAACTTTATAAATTAAAGGAAAAATTACAAGTTTTGTCCTTTATCTTTAGGGTACTTTACAGGCGGTGTCCTTTTTTTCAAAACTTTACAGGCGGTGTCCTTTATAGGGAATTTTGTTGCAAGTTTTGTCCTTTGAGCCTAACCCAGTTAGATTTTTTTGTTAAATCTGATTACCCAAGGGCATTTTAGTCTTTTTACTTATTTAAAGGACAAAACTTGTAATTTTTCCTAAAACAAAACATTTTTAAGATTTATTATTATTATTATTATTATTATTATTATTATTATTATTATTATTATTATTATTATTATTATCATCATTTGTATATACACCACCAGATCTTATCATCATCATCACCTCCCACCTCAAACACCATCAACCGATCATCACCACCATTAACCCACAACACCATCTGCCACCGTCCTCCATCCTCCCACCACAACCACAACCACTCCGTCGCCGCCCACCCCAACCCTAACCAAACACCCACAAACAACTCCGAATCTGTTGACTTGTTGACCGACCGAACCTGACCCAAAGCCATCTCTCTCTCTCAACGTCTCTCTCGCTTGAAGTACCGACCAGCACCACCCACCACAGCGCCGCCGTCTGTGGTGGTGCTGCTGCTGCTGAAGTCCGCCACCACGATGGTGGTGGTTGGCCGATGAATAGAAGGGGCGGGGGGGGGGGGGTAAAACAGATGGGTGTCACCGAGAAGGGGGGTGGGGGTGTTTGGCTTTGTGTTGAGTGAGATCAAGAGAGGAATGAGGGGGAAAATGGTGAACTTGTGTGTCTGCTCATGTATTCGAGAGAGAGAGAGAGAGGTAAAGAGAAAAAAAAATGTGGTGTGATAATAATAATAATAATAATAAATCTTAAAAATGTTTTGTTTTAGGAAAAATTACAAGTTTTGTCCTTTAAATAAGTAAAAAGACTAAACTACCCTTGGGTAATCAGATTTAACAAAAAAATCTAACTAGGTTAGGCTCAAAGGACAAAACTTGCAACAAAATTTCCTATAAAGGACACCGCCTGTAAAGTTTTGAAAAAAGGACACCGCCTGTAAAGTACCCTAAAGATAAAGGACAAAACTTGTAATTTTTCCTAAATTAAAAGAAGATGAATATTAATTTTTTTTTTCTGTCCTTTATTTAGTATAAACTTTCATTTACAACCCATATAATTTAATTATTGTATTCTTTTTCTTTTACTTTAATCAAATTATTTTTCTACTACTAAATAGTTTTTTAACGAACACGTTAATACCATTTTAGACATATTTATTATTTTTTCTTTTTCTTTGCTATAATGAGTGTGTCAAAAGTTTTTGAGTAAACTGCCATTTTGGTCCCTGTGGTTTGGCCAGTTTTGCCACTTTAGTCCAAATCTCAAACTTATTACATCTGGGTCCCTGTGGTTTGCATTTTGTTGCCATTTTGGTCCAAATTTCAATTTTGGTCAGATTCCCCACCAATGACCATGATATTTTGTCTTTACCCTCCGGGGTATTTTAGTCATTTTGAAATTATTATAACTCAATTATATATATATAATGTTGGAAATTTTGTGAAAATAACATTTTTCACAAATATAGGAAAATGTTTTTTTTTTCCTATTTTGGACTAGAAATAAATATAATAAAATGAGCGGGTTTTATATATTTATTTGTGGGTTTGTGTTCTATGTCGGAAGGGCTTCGCAACGAACTAAACCACGTCCAAAACGGAGCTAAGATGAATGAGATATCGATGCTCAAAGTTTGGTGTTTGAAACTTAAATGCTGAAAAAAGTGGGAAAGTGGCACCTTGTCCCACATCGGATAAGAGTTGGAACTTAAAGGGGTATTTAAGTGGGAACTCTCCATCCTTATTGTTTCATGGAAGCACACACTAGTGTCCTCGCGAAGGGTGCGGAGCACCCTAACTCGCACTCGCACACGCTCGCGCGCGCGCGTGGCTTGGGCGATGAGGCGCAATGTGGCGCTTTGATGGCGCACTTTGCACTTCGCATCGCCGCGAGCCGCTTGAGAGCCGCCTTTGTATTTTTGACCGCGTGCGCGTGGTGGAGCACAAGGGTTGCAAGGACCAAGTGGTAGGTGATGCGGCGCATGACGTGGCAGTCATGCGCGCGAGCACGCATGGTGCATGGGTCCTGCTGTGTCGTGCGCGGCGCACCAGAGTGAGCCAATACGGCGCGACCGTGTGGCGCGCTCGTATAGTCTCACAGGTGACGTGGCGCACGCGCGCATGGACTTGAGCCAAGAGGACGCACCGCGCATGGTGACGTGGCGCATGCGCGCATGGCAGTGAGCCAAGTGGACGCACCGCGCGCGAGGGCTGCAGACCTGCGCGCGCGCTCAGAAGTTTCCAGCAGCAGTTACTGCAGTGCAGTTACATTCAGCACTCGAAACTGACGAAGTCAATGCTTTGACTGCGAATTTAATGACGAATTAAAGTGCATTAAAGGCGTTTAATGCAGTTTAATTCTCCCATTAATTTCGTTTTTCAGTTTCTTCTAGACCTGGTGTATAAATAGGAGACTCCTTTCACCAGTTTTAGAGACCGAATTTCACCAGCTCTATACAATTCTCTCTCCCTACAGAATTATCATCTTCTTCTCTCAAGCAAGCAAGGTACACCTTCGGGTTGGAGTCAAGACCGGCAGTGCAACTGCTTGCGGCTGTTGTATCGTGGAAACAAACGTGTTCTCCTGGGAGACACGAAATTTGTTTTAAGGGACCCGTGTCTAACACGATCCTCAGCCAAGAACAGTTTCGTCTGTTCGTGTTTTATATTTTTGTATTTCTAATTTTTCAGTTGTAATTGTATTGTACTTCAATTTACATTCTGTAATTTTTCTGTTATTCAAGTTAATAAATCATTTTATTTATTTTACACGAACGGATTCCTACAATCTTAAAACAAATTTTAAAACACCGTTCGTGTAGAATCACAAACTTCTCTGCTGTGATTTCAAATTTTTTTTCTCACAGCAGGTTGTGTTTTAAAAGGTTTTTCTCTGTTTTGATTCAAAGTAGCGACTTTGTCAAAACAGAACTCTGTTTCTACTCCTTCTTTGTCTTTGGGTTCTAAGATCTTCTCTTGTAGTCTTCAAAGTTGGACTTAGAAGCTACGAGGCTGATTTTGTTACTCATCGATTTTGTTAGTAAAATAATAAATCGGCACATTTATTATTCTAACAAGTTTTATTAACTTGGTTTTGTGGAATTTTTCAGAATGTCGACTGAAAATACCAACGTCAACGTCGTTGTCGGTACCCCTGCCAACACTGTGGGAGCGTCCACAGTGGCGAATCATGCTGAACGACCCGAGAAGTTCTCGGGTCTCCACTTCAAGAGGTGGCAACAGAAGATGTTCTTCTACTTGACCACTATGAACCTTGCGAGGTTCTTGACGGAGACCGTTCCCCAACCTGCGGAAGGGGAGACCGATGCTCAGGCTCTGAGCACAGTAGAGGCGTGGAAGCACTCGGACTTTATATGTCGAGGCTATGTTCTCAACGGTCTCTCGGATGCATTGTATAATGTGTACTATAATATCAAGACTTCCAAAGAATTATGGGAGTCATTGGATAAAAAGTACAAAACGGAGGATGCGGGAACAAGGAAATTTGTTGTCGCCCGTTTCTTGGACTTCAAAATGGTTGATAACAAGACTGTTATGAACCAAGTCCAAGAGTTGCAAATTATACTAAATGACATCCATGCTGAGGGTATGGTACTCAGCGAAACGTTTCAAGTGGCAGCCATGATCGAAAAATTACCTCCTGCTTGGTTGGATTTCAAGAATTATCTTAAACACAAGCGAAAGGAAATGTCGGTCGAGGACCTTGTTCTTCGTCTTCGTATAGAAGAAGAAAACAGGGTGGCTCAAAAAGGCACCATTTTGCAAGCTTCGGCTAAAGAAAATATGGTGGAAATTGGGGAATCCTCAAAGGCCAAGAAGGGCAAGGGTAAAACCAACAACAAAGGGAAAGCAAAGGTTAACGGCCTTGGACCGAAAAGGGGGGCTGTGAAAAAGAAGCCTGCGCCTTTCCAATGTACTTGTTACAATTGTAACGAGACGGGGCACCGTGCTAACCAATGCAATAAACCTAAGCGTGAGCGTGCGCATATGGTTGATGAGGATGGTATGCCTCTGATTGCAATGATAACCGAGGAAGCGGCTATGATTGAAGAAGTCAACGCAATGGGTGAAAACCCAAAAGGATGGTTCGTTGACACGGGTGGAACCCGCCATGTTTGTGGAGACAAGGCTCTTTTCTCTACATTCAAGGAAGCTTCGGGTGAAGAAAAGCTTTATATGGGGAATAAAGCTACCGCAAGCATCAAAGGGGAAGGCACGGTCGTTTTGAAGATGACTTCGGGCAAGGAGCTTACCTTGACAAATGTGCTTTATGTCCCAGAGATACGGAAGAATCTTGTGTCGGGATGGATGCTCAACAAGTTTGGATTTCGTCTAGTGTTTGAATCGGACAATTTTGTCTTGTCTAGACGTGGAATGTTTGTTGGAAAGGGCTATGCCCTTAATGGTATGTTTAAAATGAATGTAATGGTTGTTAACCAAAACAAAAGTTTGAATGAAATTTCTACTTCTACTTACATGGTTGAGTCTTCTAATGTTTGGCATGGTAGACTAGGGCATGTAAATTTTAATTCATTACGACGTTTAATTAAATTAAACTTGATACCAACATTCCATATCGAGTCCAATCACAAATGCGAGACATGTGTTGAATCCAAACTTACGAGATCATCGTTTAAATCGGTTGAACGAATAACCGAACCCCTTGATTTAATTCATACCGATGTGTGTGATTTAAAAGCGGTTCCCACACGTGGAGGAAATAAGTATTTCATCACGTTTATTGATGATTGTAAGAAATATTGCTACGTGTATTTACTAAAGAGTAAAGATGAAGCAATAGAGAAGTTTATCTTGTACAAAAACGAAGTTGAGAATCAACTTAAAAAGAAGATAAAAGCTTTGAGAAGCGATCGAGGAGGTGAATATGTTGCACCTTTTGCGGATTTATGCGCAAAAAGTGGCATTGTACACGAGTGTACACCTCCTTATTCTCCACAATCAAATGGCGTTGCGGAACGAAAGAACCGCACATTGAAAGAAATGATGAACGCCATGTTGATAAGCTCGGGAGTGAACCGAGAAATGTGGGGGGACGCCATTCTCTCAGCAAACTATCTTTTGAACAAGATACCTTTGAAAAATAGGGACAAAACTCCATATGAGCTATGGAGAAAAAGGAAGCCATCGTACAAATACTTGAAAGTGTGGGGGTGCCTAGCTAAGGTGATTGTACCACCTCCTAAGGCTCTTAGGATAGGACCCAAAACTGTTGATTGCATTTTCATTGGATATGCACATCAAAGTAGTGCGCATCGTTTTCTTGTATATGAATCTAAGAATCCCGATGTACACAAACACACTATCATGGAGGCAAATCCTAATATCGTCTCATATTTTGAGAATGTGTTTCCTATGATTAGGACAAACACATGCGCCTTCATCAAGAGCGGTTAATGAAGCAGGTCCAAGTTCGTCTACATGGTTAGATGAACCAGGACCAAGTTCGTCTACAAGGATAGATGAAAGACATGAACGACCCGAGGTCGAGGAGGGTGAGCTTAGACGAAGTAAACGACAAAGGGTTGAAAAATCTTTTGGTCCAGACTTCATGAGCTACATGGTTGAGGGTGAGCCAAATACCTACCGCGAAGCGGTTACCTCCGCGGAAGGACCTCAATGGCAAGAAGCAATTAAGAATGAAATTGATTCTATATTGCAAAATCATACTTGGGAGTTAGTAGATCTTCCACCTGGTTGTAAACCACTTGGATATCGTTGGATATTCAAAAGGAAGATGAAAGTCGATGGAAGTATTGATAAATACAAGGCAAGGTTAGTAATCAAAGGATTTAGACAAAAGGAGGGTCTAGACTACTTTGATACTTACTCGCCTGTAACGCGAATAACCTCTATACGATTGGTTCTTGCAATTGCGGCTCTAAGAAATTTGGAAGTTCACCAAATGGATGTAAAGACCGTGTTTCTAAATGGCGATTTAGAAGAAGAAATTTACATGGAACAACCTGAGGGTTTTTCCGCCCCTGGAAACAAGGGCAAAGTATGTAAATTGGTCAAGTCTTTGTATGGCTTGAAGCAAGCTCCAAAACAATGGCACCAAAAGTTTGATCATGTCATGATTGACAATGGTTTCAAAATAAATGAGTGCGACAAGTGTGTTTATTTTAAAGACACACCAAGAGGCTATGTGATTCTATGTCTTTATGTAGATGATATGCTTATCATTGGGAGTGATGATAAGATGATCAACTCAACGAAAGACATGTTGAAAGCGAGGTTTGACATGAAAGACTTTGGTCTCGCGGATGTGATTCTTGGAGTAAAAATCACTAGAACCCAAAATGGTCTTGTGTTAAGTCAATCTCACTACGTGGACAAGATCCTTGGGAAATTCAATTCGGACGATACGAGTATAGCTCGATCTCCAATTGATAATACCCAACGCCTAAGGAAGAATAGAGGCGAGAGTGTTTCTCAGTTAGAATACTCAAGGATCATTGGTAGTCTCATGTATCTAATGACATGTACTAGACCCGACTTAGCGTACGCTGTAAGCAGGCTAAGTAGATACACCAGTAATTCGAGCGAGGATCATTGGAAAGCTATCACGAGGGTGCTTAGATACATAAGATACATGAGAGACTATGGATTGCATTATACCCGTGATCCAGCAGTGATCGAAGGATTCACTGATGCGAACTGGATATCGGATATAAAAGATCATAGATCGACAAGTGGATATGTGTTTACACTTGCTGGCGCAGCTATAGCTTGGAAGTCTTCCAAGCAAACGGTTATAGCTAGATCTACGATGGAATCCGAATTCGTCGCTTTAGATAAAAGCGGGGAAGAAGCGGAGAGGCTACGTCAATTTGTGGAAGATATTCCAAGATGGCCAAAGCCGTTGACGGCGATCTGCATACATTGTGACAATCAGTCTGCTCTTGCTAGAGCACAAAACATGATGTACAATGGAAGATCAAGGCACATTCGACGTAGACACAACACGGTACGACAACTTATCTCAACGGGTGTTATCTCAGTTGACTATGTGAGGTCAAATGATAACATTGCGGACCCGTTAACGAAAGGCTTAAGCACAGATAAGGTGTATAGGTTGTCAAGAGGAATGGGACTAAAGCCCATGGATGAAGGGAATATGAGGGAAACCTAACCTAGTTGACTGGAGATCCCAAGATCTAGGTTCAATAGGCAAACTTAATCATAAACCCAAAGGGAGTCACTGTGGGGGGTGCCCCAAACAAAAATCAATAAAGGGAGTTGTATACTTCCTAGTCCATTCCAATCAGTGACATGAAGGAAAGGTTAAGCATGTTGAGGTTAAGGATTTTGAGGAAATCCAAATTAACCATGATGCTTTTAATGATTAAGAGGAATCACCTATGTTAGAGAGAAGTGGGGTCGCTTCGAATGGATTTGTGGGGAGGCGCAAATCCTAGAGCTCTCGCAGAACCAGGAACGTGTTCCATGACCATGAACGGACACAACCATGAGGTCTTAACTCGACTAGGGAGAGTATTGTGTGAATGTATATTGTCGCCTACATAAATGGGGGATTGTTCAAGGACACCGCGTCTACAAGACCCTAGGAGGCTAAGTATGCTTCACAAAAGGAGGTTCAAAGGTTACACCTACCTATCTTGCAATACTCAACTGTTGAACGTGTATCGTTGAAAATTGATAGATCGATTTCTATTCATGTGGGGGATTGTTGGAAATTTTGTGAAAATAGCATTTTTCACAAATATAGGAAAATGTTTTTTTTCCTATTTTGGACTAGAAATAAATATAATAAAATGAGCGGGTTTTATATATTTATTTGTGGGTTTGTGTTCTATGTCGGAAGGGCTTCGCAACGAACTAAACCACATCCAAAACGGAGCTAAGATGAATGAGATATCGATGCTCAAAGTTTGGTGTTTGAAACTTAAATGCTGAAAAAAGTGGGAAAATGGCACCTTGTCCCACATCGGATGAGAGTTGGAACTTAAAGGGGTATTTAAGTGGGAACTCTCCATCCTTATTGTTTCATGGAAGCACACACTAGTGTCCTCGCGAAGGGTGCGGAGCACCCTAACTCGCACTCGCACACGCTCGCGCGCGCGCGTGGCGTGGGCGATGAGGCGCAATGTGGCGCTTTGATGGCGCACTTTGCACTTCGCATCGCCGCGAGCCGCTTGAGAGCCGCCTTTGTATTTTTGACCGCGTGCGCGTGGTGGAGCACAAGGGTTGCAAGGACCAAGTGGTAGGTGATGCGGCGCATGACGTGGCAGTCATGCGCATGCGCGCGCGAGCACGCATGGTGCATGGGTCCTGCTGTGTCGTGCGCGGCGCACCAGAGTGAGCCAATACGGCGCGACTGTGTGGCGCGCTCGTATAGTCTCACAGGTGACGTGGCGCACGCGCGCATGGACTTGAGCCAAGAGGACGCACCGCGCATGGTGACGTGGCGCATGCGCGCATGGCAGTGAGCCAAGTGGACGCACCGCGCGCGAGGGCTGCAGACCTGCGCGCGCACCAGTGTGTCTTGCGCGCGCGCGCGCTCAGAAGCTTCCAGCAGCAGTTACTGCAGTGCAGTTACATTCAGCACTCGAAACTGACGAAGTCAATGCTTTGACTGCGAATTTAATGACGAATTAAAGTGCATTAAAGACGTTTAATGCAGTTTAATTCTCCCATTAATTTCGTTTTTCAGTTTCTTCTAGACCTGGTGTATAAATAGGAGACTCCTTTCACCAGTTTTAGAGACCGAATTTCACCAGCTCTATACAATTCTCTCTCCCTACAGAATTATCATCTTCTTCTCTCAAGCAAGCAAGGTACACCTTCGGGTTGGAGTCAAGACCGGCAGTGCAACTGCTTGCGGCTGTTGTATCCTGGAAACAAACGTGTTCTCCTGGGAGACACGAAATTTGTTTTAAGGGACCCGTGTCTAACACGATCCTCAGCCAAGAACAGTTTCGTCTGTTCGTGTTTTATATTTTTGTATTTCTAATTTTTTAGTTGTAATTGTATTGTACTTCAATTTACATTCTGTAATTTTTCTGTTATTCAAGTTAATAAATCATTTTATTTATTTTACACGAACGGATTCCTACATATAATACCTTAAAACCATTAATATATTATTATAACTCAATTATATATACAAAATCAAATAACCCTTCATCTTCAACAGTTCATCATCATCTCTCTCTCTCTCTCTGAACTACCACCACCACACAATCACCACCCCCACCACCGGATCTGCAGCCTGCCGCCACCACCACCACTCTGCCGCCACATGCACCACCACCACCGCCACCTCCTCCCCCTTCTCAACACCGCCACCATCACCAACCTCTCTCTCTCTTTCTCTATCTCTCTCTACACCACCGCCGCCACATAAACCCTTGTTCGGATTCACAATTTTATCAAGAAGAGTACACACATGAACCCCCATTCTCGTTCTCGTTCGAAATCAGACCCATGAAATTGCACACCATCATCATCTTCATTTCTCTCTTTGCGGCGGAAAAGATGACCGGTGGTGTTGTTATGGGTTGTGGATCAGGGTTGCAGAGCTGAGACTTCTTCTACCTCCTTTCTCTCTGCCTCCAATTTTCCCTAAATCTAACCCCTGCACATAGCCATCACCGTTGATGGAGGCGTTGGAATATGCTAAGGAATTGCTCAGATTGGGGAGTGAAGGGAGTAAGATTTATTTGGTATGGTTTTTGGAATTGAATCCGGTGATTGTTTTTTTAGGGTTTTGGTTTTGTTTGTGTGGATTTGGGAGGTTTGATTGTGTTTTTGAAGGATTGATTTGGTGTGAATTGTTGTGGTGTTTGTATAGATTGATGCTGCTGTTGTTGATTGTGTTGAATGTTATCCGGAGATTGTAGATTTTTAGTGGCATTTCTTGAATGTCTGATTGTATATTTTGCATATTTGATGAATCTTGTTCGAAGCGTTTACTGGTATTGTTGAAGTCAATGCTTGCATTTCTTGTATTGTGAATTTTGCATCTTTGATGAATCTTGTTATAGGGTTTACTGATTTTCAGTAAAATGATGGGATTGTATTGTGAATTTTGCATCTTTGATGAATCTTCTGGGTTTCTTGTATGTCTGGTTGTAAAAAGATGCATTTTTAATGAATTAAGGGGTTTTTTAATATTATGTGGTTTTTTTTAATTATTGAAATACATTAATGAAAATTTAATGCCCAAACTACCCCTCCACAACAGGACAAAAAAGGGTCAGTAAATCAGTCAAAATTCAGACATTTTGAGTTTTGAACTAAAATGGCAACAAAATGCAAACCACAGGGACCCAGATGTAATAAGTTTGAGATTTGGACTAAAGTGGCAAAACTGGCCAAACCACAGGGACCAAAATGGCAGTTTACTCAAAGTTTTTTAGTTTAGTTTTTCTATTAACGAACGCACCTATACTCTTTTTAACATATTTTTAACTTTTTTTTTGCTATAATTAGTGCACCGAAATCGATCGAGTTTCTATCCTTTTATTTTTCGTTTACCTTTTTTACCTTTGTTATACCTTTTCTTATTATTTTGATGTTTAGAGCTGAGTTACGACACAAATAGCATAACATTTTAGATATCATTTTATTTAATTTTACGAATTTATTTATCGGTTGTCATGGTATGCTATACGTTCTCAATTCCATAAACGTCCCTGCGCAACGTGCGGGTAACTACGACCCTAGTTGAACAAAAAACGAAGAGGTTTAACAATATACCTTGTTTCAATTGGGGATTACTCTTGTCTCTACTTGAATCCATGTTTCAACGATGTTGTTACACCAAACAATCAAATCAATTGCAATAAAAACAATTCAACAACATATCAACACTTCTGTAATCCAAAGGTTAAGACGAGTGATGAAGAACAAAAAGAAGCTATGAATGATTTGTAGCAAAATAACCAATAATCATACCTCAGCCGCATCACCAGTAGTCACGTCACAGCTTCCACATCAAAACCCACCTTCGCGGTTGCGGGTGAAATGGGTAGTTGAGGAGACTATAATAAGGCGACGCCAAGGGCCATGATCGAAGGCCGAAACGACACTGAATTGATGGCCCAATGAAGACCATCGACTGTTTCTTGTTCGTAGTAATCGAAGATGGATGAAAGGGCTGGATTTGGTATCAGTTTTATCGAAATAGCAAACGGATAAGTGTTGTAGATATGTTAATAAAAACAATTTGACATAATTCCAGAAGTTTGGATTTGAGAGGGAGGGAACACAGATTAGCAACCCTCGCCAACAACATTGTTTTTTGGTCTGAATCCTAGATCGGATTCCGGTTGCGGGAGAATCAATCTTCCACTGCACGTCATTGAACCCACTATCTCTCTTTTCTGGTCATCAAAAGTGAAGATGAAGGAAGTGAAGATGAAAAAGGAATATGTAGGAAGTGAAACGGTGCATGGATGGACATCTCTACTAGAATAAACGTGGCAACTAAGGGTTGAAATCGCCCTTACAAACCAATAAACACCATCCACGCTTTCAACACACTATTCATTTACATTTCCTTATTAATAGATATAAATAGATATAAATTGATATGAATTTACCCTTTAGCCCGTCAAGTTTCTTTTATATTGTGCTATAGATATAGATTTAGGAAGAAGGATCATATACGAACCACTTTGAATCTAAAAACTGTTGAAAACATTTAGAGTTCGACTCTTGGCATAATTTAACAAGTCTAGTAAGGGTATTTTTGTCTTTGGCAATATACAATATTTATTGTCTATATTCAAGCCGTGAAAAACTCGGATTGAATATTCATCCAAATTATCATTTTGTTGTTCTTCATTAAGCGGCTTTTCCTTTTATTCTTCTTCTGTCAGATTGTATTCTATTTATAATATCATATGTTTTGTGCTGATAGTATGATATTATTATGGATAAGCTGATATCATTATATTTGTAATCAAAACCCACACTCATCATAAAGTGCTAACATCATTCCATATGTACTCCTATCATTCTAATCAAAACCCACTATGATCACAAAATAATAAAAAAACCTTGATGACAAACCCATCTAAGCACTACAAGAAAATAGGTAATAGCGGCGACATCGCCGCTAAAGGGTCGCCGATAAAAATTGAACGGTAAAGGTCCTGGTGTCGCCGCTATTGATACATGTCGCCGCTATTGATATAAACCAATAGCGGCGACACGTGTCGCCGGAATAACGTCGTCGGTAATGGGACATGTCGCCGCTAAAACTCTTTTTTTTTTAATTTTTTTTGCTGCATTTTCTATATTTCCATTATATACAAACCTCCCGATTTTCCAGTTTTACGCAACACAAACAAACTAAATAAACATAATACTATACATACTAAAATCGCATAAAACGTATCCGTACAATAACATCTAAAATATCCGTACAATAACATCCGAAAATTACAAGTAGATAATACTTAATACTCATCGTCATCCTCATCGTCCTTGTCAAAAAAGGTCGTCATCGTCGTTTGCGACTTGCTTTCCCTTCGTAGCAAGATAGGAATCGAGTTGATTTAAAAATGCCAGGGTTTGGAACAAACTCGAAACACATTCCTACTTTAATACATATCAAAACCAATATTAGCATTTAACATACTACCAACATATATTTAGCAAAGTGACATGCACTCATAGCGACTTGTATAACTTTTTAAAATCAAATTGTATAGTTTACCTCCGAAAAAGGTTATGGGGTTTGAGGTTGCGCACCAAACACATTCGATGGCATATTTGAAGAAGGTTTATGCCCAAGCCCCCGGAACCATCCTCGTCGATTACCCAACACATTTTGAAACACAGCAACCTCATTTGGCGGTTGAGAACTGCCGCCTTCTCCGCCCATAATCTCGCGTTCTAAATTAAGCTGTATTTTACGATGATGGTTATATCTATATCTATATATATATATATATATAGGGTCAGGATTTAGAGAAAACGGTGAAAAGTGTGAGAACGGTGAGAACGCTTATGGATCGTCCGATCAAAACAATCTATGGACTAGATTGGTGCGGTGGCGTTTTTGTAAATAACACGAATTCTATTAAGTAGACGCGCTTCATTAAGGGTAAAAGGGTCTTTACACTTCTATACCAAAAACGCCAAACTAATGAATAAAACGCCATTACGGGCCAAAACACATCCCAATATAAACAAAACATCTCAGACATAAAAACACACCCCCTGAACCTGAAACACCATATTTCTACTATATACCATTCATATTACAAACTCCAAAAATCCTCAAAACATCAAACACACCTACTCAAAACGCCAAAACACTCAAACATCAAAGATTCCAAAAAATCGACATTTCTTTCAGATACACTATTTCCTCAGTAAAACGCAAAAAATGGCAAATATCGTTTCTTGTATATTCAATATTGTTCTACGCCAAGTTTCGGAGAATGCATTCTTCCGTGAGTTGCTGTGACTCAAATAACATTTTGTTGCATGAGATGGACAAATCATAAACAAAAAGATGCTGGGGTCCGACTTATGCCAATTTTTGTGTTTTGTTATTGATGAATATTATAATGGCATGAAGAGACGAATGACACTGATGAGTGGTTTGAAGATACATATTCACAAAAAAAAAAAAAAAAAAAAACTCATTTCATTTTGTCTTTCCAAACGGCCACAAAAACACAAGCATGACAAAGCCAAACTGCCAGTGAACATGTTTCAAAGAAGAAAGAGACTCATGACAGTGAAGATTTGGAAGATGAATTGTTTCTATTTTTATTTTTATTTTTTTAATTTTCTTTTTCTGTTGTTTGTTATGTATTTTTCAACTTAGAATAATTAAATACATTATATTAATAAAACGCCAAACAGTCATAATGCTTGTGAAACGCCATATTGCAGTAAAACGCCAAAAACTCCCAAACTATAATAAAAGTAATTTGGAGAAGTATTATTGGGGGGGGGGGGGGATAGTGCATGGTCCTCCCAACCGCCGGAGTGATCTCACTCCGGGAGCCGCTACCCGACCAAGCTAGCTCTGCGGTGACTTCCCCATGCCGAGTTATTACCCTGGGCGACATATGCCACTCTCAAGACTCGAACCCGGTAACTCTGGGAAGAGGTGGGTGTCGGTGGCCAACTGTAACACTCTATTTTCTATTTAACGGTTTTATATGCAAATACCAACAATTAGATGTGTAGCTAAGACTACACATACTAAAAAAAATACGGGTTTATTAAAACTTTTACAAATTATGAGTTATTCGACATAACGTGATCGAATTCGTTGTTTAAAATATACAACGTGGCAAGGTGCGGAAGCACACTACAAAAAAAAATGAGTATTGGAGACTAAAAAAACAGTCTCTGATGCATCTAAATCAGTCCCTAATGGTTATCGGGGACTGATTTGCCAGTCCCCAGCCAGTCCCGGATACCTAGTCCTAGATAGTGGTTTTAGTAACTAAAAATCAGTCTCCATTGTATGACACCAGTAGGGACTAACGATCACTCTTCGATATATAAAAATTTAGTCGTTGATTTGTACCCTGGTACCACGACATTTCAGTCCTCAATACTTTTCTCAGTGACTGCAAATCAGTCTTGGATAGTATGATATTTTAGTCCCTAATGTTTAACTTTAGTGACTGGAAGTCTGTCCTCTAAACATGTCGATATGGTCCTTAATACGTTTCGTTAGGTTCGTGATTCCATGTTAATTCAGTCCCTAATAAAATGTTTCGAAGACTGATAATTAGTTTCTAATGCCATGTTATTTCAGTTCATAATATATTTATTTTAGAGACTGAAAAATCAATCTCTAATAGTGAATTTTCTAGTCTCTGTTATACTTATTAAAAGTATAAAAGCTATTTTCCAATAATACGTCTCAAACCAAATCTAAGCAAATAATACCAAAAAAATTTACAAATTTCTATGAATTCACAATTTATGTAGGAAATGTGCTTAGATAGAATAATACATGTGAACAAATAAAAAATGTAAACATAATACTTATAAGTCATTGTCTTCATGGGTTTGTTGTGGGTATCATGAGTTCTTCCCATTTTCCATCTTCCTCGGTTTTGTCATTGCCTTGTTTCGATTCATTAGTGCTCCAAGTTAGATTCATTAGTGCTCCAAGTTACCTGATTACCTGATGCATTATAGTCATTGGTAAATGTTGTTACAAATTACAAAAAAAAAAAAAAAAAAAAAAAAAACACAAAGTCTTATGTAGAACAAAATTTACTTGTATTGATAATAAAATATATTCAAACTAAATGATTTAAAAAGAGATTAAATATTAACCTTAAGAAGCATTGAACAAGCACCAAAATCCCAAACTTTGAAATTCTTATAGGCAAGAATCTGTTAATAACTTCCTAATACAAAACAAAACAAGTGACCGGATTAAATAATTTACATATGACTGAATTATAGTAAATAAACCACAAATCAGTAGGATGGGAACCCTGGAAACATCTAGACATATGCATCAATTATGGATCTTTCATGTGAGTTTGTTTAATCAGGCAAAAACATATGAGTTTCTCTAATGTAACAAGCCACAAATAATGCAATAAACCAAAGAAATTACATTGAATTGTATGTGCAATTTTATGAAATTTCATGAAGACATTTAGTCAAATATATGGCCATGAAATGCATGATGAAACAAGAACAAAGGTTGACTAATGTTGGAGAAAGTTGGAACTAAATAACGAAAATTTTGTAAAAGCATGTTATGTTTCTTTTGTCTAAATGATAGTGAAAATTAAGTGAACGAAATACAAACCTTGGTACTACCTTTATCGAGGGCTTCATTGCTTCTGTGTCAACTTGCCACTGCAAACACCTGCTGGAATCATATCAAAGTTCATGGTGAATAACTAAATTCAGCCTCAAAGTAGACAAATGGATTTTTTTTTAAAACGTTAGTCTTGGTGCTATATATATGTGTGTATCTTCACATAGTTCAGCTAGTTTCCCATTTTATAATGATTGAAAACGTCCCATAATGTGCGTTTCAACAAGAGTACCATGTCATTTTAGACCCTTCCTGCAGCCTAACGTCTAACTTTTTGTATAAAATTATTTTCAAGCTCTAGCTCGTTTTTTTATACAAGTTTTTTTTTAGTCTCGGGCTAGAGCTTGTTTAAGCTCAACTTAATTCGAGTTTTTAGCGAGCCGAGTACCAAGTAGTTCACAAGCGGATTGGCTCATTTACACCCTCATGCTTAATGTATCTTAATGGAGTAAAAGTAAAGTATCTCTTCAATAGCAAATATAAGAAGTTTTACCTAAGAGCAAGCTTCTGAACTTTTGTCTAAAAGCAACAGGTCTGTTCATGTAGAGTCCGTTGATTCTGTTTCAAATGCATATGAGGATCAATTCCTCCTGTAGTATCACAAGCCTTTATGAGTGTTGTCGTGATCTTATTATCCAATAAGCAAATTCCAACTATAAAATAAGATAATCACCTAACAATAAGCTACAATGAGAATATTAATGTGAATCATTATTGAAAAACAAACTTTAGCTTGGCATAACAATCTGATCAGGCCATTCATTGCCATATCAGAATTCTAAATGAGTAGAAAACTTTTAAATGTTGCTTTATCTATGCTCACTTTAAAGCTCAACAAAGAAGGCCACGATACTAAGGCTATGGGGTATGGGGCGGGGTTGGGGCGTGGGTTGGGTACAAACGCCCAAGTCACCACCCCGGGTAGGCTTGGGTTTCGGCGTGGCCCCTTTGGCGTGGGATTCAGCCCGGGCGTTGGGCGGGGCTACCCACATGACATGGCGGAACCTCATTGGCCAAGAGCACTAGCCATGGCGGAACCTCATTATGATGTGGCTTGGCCACGTCACCCCAGCCACGCCCCACCATACCCCTTTGAATTTGGCTTTTGGTCTTGGGTGCCCCATACTCCACATGTCACACCATGCCCCCAACCCACGCCCCACCATACCCCACGGTCTAATTATCAATTTTTCACTTGGCATTATAAGAGAAGCAAAAAACTATTGTTTTATTAAGAAAAAAAAAAACAATGCTGCTTATAATATATGTTTAGCAATTGCTCAAACAATTAGGATTCGATTTAATAGCAAAGGTGACACCTCGTTCTGTTGTAACAATTCAGTGTCAAGACATCTTGCTTTGCTCTATCTCTATGTAGCATTTCATCAAACAGGTTGTGTGCAAAGACTACAAATAAACCTAACAATCTCAAAATATCTATATATAATGTAAACCACACTAAACAAAACAACTTACAACAGAAAATTTCAGAACTAAATCGAATGGAAATAAAAAGAAATCAAGAAGAGAGATTGAACTTATCTTAATGAACGAGGACGGTTTCCACCAGAGCTATAGATCGAGACACTAATTTGCGTTGATCAATTTAGGGGAAAAGGTGGAGAGGAATCATAGATCGATTGGGAACGGGAGAAGTGAGCAGATAGGGTTAGATGTAGGGGAGTTAATTTGGGTGTAGGGGAAATAAAAAATTCAAATCATTGAGAGGGAGTGTTGGAGCGGGAACTAAAAGTTGGAGAGACTTTTCATTTGATTTGTAAAAATTTTGAAAACTTTAATTCCACTAACCTTTATTTATACTTTAGTTTGCTAATTCAAAAAAAAAAATTATAACCTTTATTTAAACTTTAGTTTGTTAATTCTAAAAAAAATTTATAAAAGATAGAATTAAAATTAATAGAAAATGAAATTTTCTATAATTTAGATAGTGAAATTAAATTTATATCTTTTTTTAGCTTATAATATAATAAAATATGGTTACAAAATAATAAATATTAACTTTCCAAAGGCAAACTTAAATTAATCCTTCATCCCTTAAACTACGGTGTGAGAGGGCATGAAGATGGAACATTAAGCGTCATGTGTAAGGCATGTCAGCAAAGAGGTGTGGTAAAAAAACCACGGGGTGGTATTGGGCGTGGAAAGGACCCCACTTTTATTATATAAATCTGTAATGAGTCATATAGTTCATAATATATCGTAAGTGCATTAACTTGTCGTAAGGATTTCCAATTAATCATTATAGTTTAGTGTTTTCTTTAAGTTATCTTAATGAGTTAAATACACATGTGTCACTATGTTTAACAACGCTTCACCACTTTTGGCTAGGGATAAGCTCGATAAGAGTTGCATTAACAATGACTTATGGGAGACTAAAAATTAGTCTTCAATAAATTTCTATACAAACGACATTTTGAGGTTAATCATTAGTTCCCAATATGGTTTCTTAATGGAATTGTTAGGATTTTTTTCATCCCTTAGTATGTTTTCTTATAATAGTATAATACCACTCGATTATTGGAGACAAAATATCACTCCCTTGCTTATTTCAACTACATAACTTGTTGGAGACTAAATATTAGTCCCAAATAAGGTCCTTTTACAAGATATGTGAAATCGATTTTTAGACGCCAATATTTTTCTCAAAATTACAGAATTTACGTCAAATAGTTAGAGACTAAAAGTTAGTCCTTGATCCTTTTTCGTGTAGAAAAGGCGTTCAAGACTGATTATCAATCCCTAACTCCATACATTTTAGAATATTAAGAATTGATTTTAATCTCTAATATGTTCCTTCCATGTTTGAGACTAAAGATTAGTCGCCATACATTTGGGTCATTTTCTTCTATGTATCTAGGACTGAAAATTAGTCGTCAATAAGTTTCCCTCCAAAACTTAATAGTGCCTAAATTTGTTAGGGAGTGAAATTTAGTCTTAGATAAGGTACTAAAATATTAGCAACTAATTATTAGTCCCTAAAATTAGTCGTATACAAATCAGTCCTCAATATTATTAGTGACTGATAAATCAGTCCCAGATAGTATGTATCAGAGACTGATATATCAGTCCCTAATAGTTTAGTCTCTGATGGCCACTTTTCTTGTAGTGGTAACTATATCGTGTTCGGTTCTTCGTTGAGCTTGATCGTCTCTCGACATCCAAAATGTACCTACATTTCATAAACATGAAATGCTTTAGTCATACTAGGATTAAAACGTAATTAAACGAGTCCGGGAAACAGTTGATTCTAAAAACAAGAATTTGGAAATGATCTCCACCGTAACTTACGGTGGCCCCGTAAGTTACGGTGGCCCCTGTAATGTTATTTTCCTACCGTACAACAGTAGGCAACCACCATAGCATTTTCATCTCCACCGTAACTTACGGTGGCACCGTAAGTTACGGTGGACTCTGTAATAGCCCAGTTTCCTTTTTGCCGTAATTGACACGAAATCTTTCGTATCTTTCAAACCGCTTGTCCGTTTAACCTACCGTTTCTTCCTACGTGATTGTGATTTGATTCTCCATCACATGGAGTTAAAATCCGACATCCGGCTTAATAAATTCTGAGACTTTTATGCCTTCGGCTTATTATCTTTTTACAAGATTTTGACCCGTTTACGCATTTATCACACAAACATATTTGTTTGACCTTTATATCACATACACTACTTCAACTTAAGGTTATTTACCATATTAGGTTCTAACCACAGGTTTATTACACAATTTAAACCCATTTTCACTTGTATGCTTATTTTGACCTGTTAAGGGTATTTAAGCACTTTCGAGCCTAATTTCGCTTTTGATTACTTCTAGCAATCCATCACCACATTTCTTATCATATAATCTCCCACCGCAACTGAATTTATGGTGGGTTTAATGTGGTGATCTATAAAAACCAATTTTTACCTCTCGGATCATTATTTTACGGCAAAAACTCAAATAGTGCCATTTGACTAATATAATACCTCTTTCAGCTTCTATATTTATTCTAAGTATTTATCTAATCATAAAACTCGTTTCCAAACAACCTTTAAAGGTTGTTTGTTCAAATCAGTTAACAAGGGCGTTTTGGTCCTTTTTAGTCTTCCAATTACGACAAGGTCTTTTGAGAGCATGTTTGACCCATGATTCTTCTTTTGAATTATGATCTTGCTCGAAAAGTCAATATGCTTTTCAAAACGCCACTACCCTCTTTTAAAACATTCGGTTTACCCATTTAAGCAACCCATTGTCTATCTAAGACTTCATTAAATACTCATTGAACCTTACGTTCTCAATGAATCATTACTCTATTACACATACCTGGCTCGGGTCAATGTATTGACCTGATTTAATGCCTTGCTATAATATTCGCTAAATAGTAGCGATGCAAATATCATTTCTACATTTATTCCTGAAATCATATAACTCGACTATCTTGTTCCGTACGTTTACACGCCGGAACATCATACCTCAATTATGTATTTATCTTATTCGTAACTAATACGATAAGAGAATATTCTAAAATATAAGACTAGTGTAAGTTATACTTACCTTGCATCCGAATTATGCTTTTTCCTTCATTCTTGATTCGTTTGACCCGCTTTCACTCCAAGCTTCACCTAGCTTGTTTAAGCGCCAACTATTATTCATCATTTCACAAGGTGGTTAGTTTAGTCATAACTTAATACGATCATTCCACCCTACGCATTTTATATTCAAGAATTATCATTCATCGTATTATAGGTCGGTTTGACTGTTTAAAGTCAACGGCCTATTAATCATAAGTGATTACATGATGTAGCTTTACTACTCATTTAACTACTTGGTCAAATACACGGTAGCATCATACTTAGGCTACCGTTTATTCACTTCGTTTACCAAGTTTTATAACCATAATTCATCGAATTAACACTACATTAATCTTTCTTAACACATGATGATATCAAGCTTCATTTTTAACATGAATTTATCATCATTTCCATTCTTTTTACACCAAACCCAATTCATGGTAATTATGATTCATGTACTCAAACACCTAAATGGTCCAAGTAGCATACTTTTATTATCTAATATGAGGATTCTAATCACAATTTAGACACTAACATCATCATATCATAAAAACCCATCTCAATCATGTATGAACAAGTACTCAATCATGTAAATTTGTTCAAGTATTTTGTTTCTACTATCAACTATGATGATTTCTAGCACAATTATATCATCATCTTCGTTATCTAGCCATAACCCACTTAGCACATACAAGGGAAATCATCAATTCCCTAGTATTCAACACTAGTTCATCAAATTGTTAACTAGGGTTGTACCTACACATAGATTTCTTCACAACTACACTCATGGATTCATCATCCATTCCCAAATTGTGATTTTGAGTGTTCATCATAACTTCAAGACATCACCAAATTACAAAATTTAACATACCTTACGATCCCTTTGACTTGGTGATCATTTATACGCGTTCATGCATTGATTTGGGGCTTGATTCGAGCTCCAATTTGGTGAATTTGTTGATTTTAGGGTTTGAGCTCTCTTGGTCGCTCCTGATGATCGATCCACACACACAAAGTGTGTGTGGTGTGTGTGTGTTTTTTTTATTAATAGAACTTGTTCCCTTTTTGACGATTTTGGTCCCTCAAGTTTTGTTAACTAGTAAGTAGGCTACAACCTACTTATTTTCAACAATACTTTGTTTTGTTAACTAGGTTAAACTTTGCTAGTTTAACTTAGTGAGTTCGGGGTAGTCATAACCCGTTTTATTTTAAGTCCCGTTAGCTCGGGCCTTCTATATACTTTGTTTTCCTCAAAGTATTTATCCTCTTTTAATTAACATCAAATTTATTTATTTAAATCCTAATATTAACCGGGTTAATTTTTACCACTAACGGTATTTTACCCGTCGTCACCAGTAACGTGGTTTAATTACCAAACCCATTTTTGGGGTGTTACAAGTCTACCCCCCTTAAAGAGGTTTCGTCCTCGAAACCTTTTCTTACATAGTTTATTTAGTTTCAAACCCAATGTACATCTGAGTAACCTTCTAAGCATTACTCACACTTTGACCATTTGTTAGTGTTACTAGACAAATATGGTAACATCTTTTAATTACACAACATATATGTCTTTTATGCGAATTAACGCAATTCAAGATAACGCCTTCTTGTTATTTCAACTTGTTTGGTTAACTTAGCGAATTCCATCGTCTTATACTTTCGGATTCTTTGTGAATCCCTTATTTTCACCCATTTGGATGTTTCTAGTGAGATCTTTCACTTTTACAAACAGACCCTTTCCTTTACGTACTTATTCATTTGGTTCATTCATACAGAACTCGCCGCAAAATGACTTTCCTGATTTTATCTTATGTATTTAGCACTATCTAGATGTGCTATTAACGAAATTCTACAAGGCATATTACCACATACCTTTCGGCTTATCCTTTTATCGTGCTTTCACTCGAGCTAACTTCCCAACACTTTGCTTGTGTTGTCTTGTGATCGCTCAGTATAGGCGATCAATACTTTTTGTTATTATGACCTCATGGACCATCACTACCGTTTTGTACTCACTTACCTTTATTGTTTGGCTTGACTGAGTAGCCAATTGGCCACTTGGTCATACGCTTTTATCAACTATGTTTATTTCACGCTAATCTTAATATAATAACGTGTTGAACATTTTCTTAAGTTAAATATTGACCTTAGCCAGTCTCTCTGACTAGACTTATTAGCCCAGTTACTTTATACCCATCTCTCAGGCTATTATGTGATTTCATTCTGCATAACTTTCCTGACCGTGATCGCGTCACGTCATGTTTAATTTATATCAAAATTTCATTTTTTTGAAAATATCACTTTTCGAATATAACGTCTTGCGCCTATCAGTGTCAAGACTTGAACCTTTCATGCTTAATATTCAATTTCCTATCAGAATTCACATTTGTAAAAACGTTATTTCTTGCTAAACCAAAGTTTTAGTTTAGGATCTTCTCTTTATCTTTTGTCAATTATCCGTACCAGGATATCAACAGTCCATAATTTAATCTTTTACAGTCTCAGTTTTATGCGGGGACTCTCTACTGGTTCCCTCACTTGTCTAAGTAACCCGTAGGTTCTTTCACTTAGCCTCGTAGGCTATTTCTTTAGGCTTTCACCTCTTTAGGGCGTTTGCCTTTACGATCCTTTTCCTTTTTATTTTTTTTATTTATTCAGGACCCGTGGGTCCATTTAGTCCCGTAGACCTTTACACTGTTTATAACCCGAAGGTTATAATGATCCCGTAGTTCGTCCCTTTTATGTTTGAAAATTTATTTATTTTCACATCAAAAGTTCGTTCACTCCGACTGTGATTCGTGTCTGCAATCATTACATATTCAATTCCGACCCATTACATGGGTTCATTAATATCTCGCGCTTTCCTTTATTCGGTTTGCGCCCGTATTTGTATTCAATCTCGTCCCATTACCGGGCTCATTATCCTTTCCAATGTTACGTTTTATCTAACCCGTTTAACTTGTTCGTGTGGAAATTCGTCACTTATGAATGTCAAACTTCAATATTTGTTCGACCCGTTCAACTTTAGAATAGTTGGACATGATTTATCAAAACTTCTATTTACTTTATCTTGTCGTCTTTTGGTCATGACTCAAAATTCCAGTCTTTTAACTTTCCATCCGAGTTCCCGTTTCTCGGTCTACACATGTTTTTAAACCCTTACCCACCAACCGGGTGTTTTACCGAAGTCGTTATTATTGCAACCCTTACGGTATGCATTATGACTTCGTTTCGCTTTTATATTCCTACTTTGTTCTCAAGTTTGGAGTTTTACAAAATCGACCCGTTTAGAGACATATTCGCACTTTCCGGGTTCGAGTGTAAGTACACTCCCTCCCAATGCATATCTTGATCATTCTACGTGTTTATATTCTTCGGGTTCGAGTGTAAGTACACCCCCTCCCAATACGTACCTTAATTATTTTACATGTTTCTTTGTCCCTTCCTTCGGGCTTATCATCCTAATGTAATACGCTTCCGTCACCCGTCTGTGCGTTTACATTATTATCAAATATTTTGCTCATTTGATTTATTTGGGTACTTTTTAAGTTAGTCCCATTCACTCCACCCTTACTACATCGGATGTAAATGTGTCCGCTATAAGAAACTCGTGGTATCATATGCCATTACTTACTTGGCCAGAGTAAGCGATTAACACATGACATACACGACCTTTTTATAGTTTTCACATCACGCCCTATGTAAGTAACGCCTCTATTTAGTTTTCTTGGAAATGATATCCTGGATATGTATTTCTATTCAGGTTCTTCCAAGTTTCTAAGTTACCTATGCAACAATCATTCTCTACTTGTTTATTGCATTTTACTATTGGTGTGATTATATTTAAAAGCGTGCACCTGGTATTGCTTGCCCCGTCGGGCGTTCCCTGCCATTAACCTTATTCCCGGTCGTTACGCGATTTAGGTCCTTAATGAGCATGCTCTCCTTGGCATAGCTCGGACCGTTCCATCATCATATCCACAAATTTGTTCAATTCTCGTCATCTTCAGATGCGAGTGTCCTTCAATTAAACATTCACAAGAGTTAGTAATGTCAACTTCAATAATCGTCCGTATTATAATACAAGGCTTTTCTACTATACGCGTCAACGCGCGTATTTTCGTCAACTATATCAATCATTTCAATTGGGGTAACGTGTATCACACGATAGCCCTATGTGTTGTTTACAACACTTTAGCATCTAAACTATTAACATACATATACTTACTGGATTTGCGATCAAGCCTCGAACCGAACACTATCCTTTATTAAGAGCATAAGGTTTAAGTCCAAGCATAGTTTTTTTTTCCACCATACTTGAATCTCTTAAACCAACGCTCTGATACCAACTTGTAACACTCTATTTTCTATTTAACGGTTTTATATGCAAATACCAACAATTAGATGTGTAGCTAAGACTACACATACTAAAAAAAAATACGGGTTTATTAAAACTCTTACAAATTATGAGTTATTCTACATAACGTGATTGAATTCGTTGTTTAAAATATACAACGTGGCAAGGTGCGGAAGCATGTAACTATATCGTGTTCGGTTCTTCGTTGAGCTTGATCGTCTCTCGGCATCCAAAATGTACCTACGTTTCAGAAACATGAAATGCTTTAGTCATACTAGGATTAAAACGTAATTAAACGAGTCCGGGAAACAGTTGATTCTAAAAACAAGAATTTGGAAATGACCTCCACCGTAACTTACGGTGGCACCGTAAGTTAAGGTGGCCCCTGTAATGTTATTTTCCTACCGTACAACAGTAGGCAACCACCGTAGCATTTTCATCTCCACCGTAACTTACGGTGGCACCGTAAGTTACGGTGGACTCTGTAGCAGCCCAGTTTCCGTTTTGCCGTAATTGACACGAAATCTTTCGTATCTTTCAAACCGCTTGTCCGTTTAACCTACCGTTTCTTCCTACGTGATTGTGATTTGATTCTCCATCACATGGAGTTAAAATCCGACATCCGGCTTAATAAATTCTGAGACTTTTATGCCTTCGGCTTATTATCTTTTTACAAGATTTTGACCCGTTTACGCATTTATCACACAAACATATTTGTTTGACCTTTATATCACACACACTACTTCAACTTAAGGTTATTTACCATATTAGGTTCTAACCACAGGTTTATTACACAATTTAAACCCATTTTCACTTGTATGCTTATTTTGACCTGTTAAGGGTATTTAAGCACTTTCGAGCCTAATTTCGCTTTTGATTACTTCTAGCAATCCATCACCACATTTCTTATCATATAATCTCCCACCGCAACTGAATTTATGGTGGGTTTAATGTGGTGATCTATAAAAACCAATTTTTACCTCTCGGATCATTATTTTACGGCAAAAACTCAAATTGTGCCATTTGACTAATATAATACCTCTTTCAGCTTCTATACTTATTCTAAGTATTTATCTAATCATAAAACTCGTTTCCAAACAACCTTTAAAGGTTGTTTGTTCAAATTAGTTAACAAGGGCGTTTTGGTCCTTTTTAGTCTTCCAATTACGACAAGGTCTTTTGAGAGCATGTTTGACCCATGATTCTTCTTTTGAATTATGATCTTGCTCGAAAAGTCAATATGCTTTTCAAAACGCCACTACCCTCTTTTAAAACATTCGGTTTACCCATTTAAGCAACCCATTGTCTATCTAAGACTTCATTAAATACTCATTGAACCTTACGTTCTCAATGAATCATTACTCTATTACACATACCTGGCTCGGGTCAATGTATTGACCTGATTTAATGCCTTGCTATAATATTCGCTAAATAGTAGCGATGCAAATATCATTTCTACATTTATTCCTGAAATCATATAACTCGACTATCTTGTTCCGTACGTTTACACGCCGGAACATCATACCTCAATTATGTATTTATCTTATTCGTAACTAATACGATAAGAGAATATTCTAAAATATAAGACTAGTGTAAGTTATACTTACCTTGCATCCGAATTATGCTTTTTCCTTCATTCTTGATTCGTTTGACCCGCTTTCACTCCAAGCTTCACCTAGTTTGTTTAAGCGCCAACTATTATTCATCATTTCACAAGGTGGTTAGTTTAGTCATAACTTAATACGATCATTCCACCCTACGCATTTTATATTCAAGAATTATCATTCATCGTATTATAGGTCGGTTTGACTGTTTAAAGTCAACGGCCTATTAATCATAAGTGATTACATGATCTAGCTTTACTACTCATTTAACTACTTGGTCAAATACACGGTAGCATCATACTTAGGCTACCGTTTATTCACTTCGTTTACCAAGTTTTATAACCATAATTCATCGAATTAACACTACATTAATCTTTCTTAACACATGATGATATCAAGCTTCATTTTTAACATGAATTTATCATCATTTCCATTCTTTTTACACCAAACCCAATTCATGGTAATTATGATTCATGTACTCAAACACCTAAATGGTCCAAGTAGCATACTTTTATTATCTAATATGAGGATTCTAATCACAATTTAGACACTAACATCATCATAACATAAAACCCCATCTCAATCATGTATGAACAAGTACTCAATCATGTAAATTTGTTCAAGTACTTTGTTTCTACTATCAACTATGATGATTTCTAGCACAATTATATCATCATCTTCGTTATCTAGCCATAACCCACTTAGCACATACAAGGGAAATCATCAATTCCCTAGTTTTCAACACTAGTTCATCAAATTGTTAACTAGGGTTGTTCCTACACATAGATTTCTTCACAACTACACTCATGGATTCATCATCCATTCCCAAATTGTGATTTTGAGTGTTCATCATAACTTCAAGACATCACCAAATTACAAAATTTAACATACCTGACGATCCCTTTGACTTGGTGATCATTTATACGCGTTCATGCATTGATTTGGGGCTTGATTCGAGCTCCAATTTGGTGAATTTGTTGATTTTAGGGTTTGAGCTCTCTTGGTCGCTCTTGATGATCGATCCACACACACAAAGTGTGTGTGGTGTGTGTGTTTTTTTTTTATTAATAGAACTTGTCCCCTTTTTGATGATTTTGGTCCCTCAAGTTTTTTTAACTAGTAAGTAGGCTACAACCTACTTATTTTCAACAATACTTTGTTTTGTTAACTAGGTTAAACTTTGCTAGTTTAACTTAGTGAGTTCGGGGTAGTCATAACCCGTTTTATTTTAAGTCCCGTTAGCTCGGGCCTTCTATATACTTTGTTTTCCTCAAAGTATTTATCCTCTTTTAATTTACATCAAATTTATTTATTTAAATCCTAATATTAACCGGGTTAATTTTTACCACTAACGGTATTTTACCCGTCGTCACTAGTAACGTGGTTTAATTACCAAACCCATTTTTGGGGTGTTACACCAACTGGGCTACCCAGTTGGTTTTTGGAGAAGTATTATTAAAAGCTAAAAATGGAAAAAAAAAACGCAAAAAACTACTTAAAGCTATTAAAAAACGCCAAACTTGGAAGATAGAAAGTCTATGACCCTAAAAACTCATAAAAAGCTGAACAAAAATAGTCAAAATACACACAGTAACTGAAAAGACGGCTACTTTATTAATATCATTTATTATAAATAAAATCCCTCCTAAACTACGTGCCAAAAGCATCCTATAAGAGAGACGTCTCTGCACAATCAACTGATCACAAACCAAAAACAACGCCATATTTCCTAGAAACCATTCACTTTATAAACGCCAAAAAAAGTTAAAAAAGCCACAGATGCGGAACCTCGTTTCTTCTATATTAAGTATTGTTCTGAATGAAGTTTCACTGAATGGATTATTCTCTGAGGTGGGTATCTCTATAAGCTTTTGTTGAATGAGCTGGACAAATATCCAAGAAAAAGAGATTGATGACACTCATGTGCCATCATGTCACTTTGTTCTTGATGGATATATTGATGGCATGAAGGGATCAATACATTCGAGCAGGCGTTGATCTTCAACATGTCATCAAACAAGTATATATCAAACCACAATAAAGGATGCCACAAAAAATAAGCATCTTCTAAAGACAAGCGTTATGTAGGAAAATAAGGATCTACATAAGGTATTCAAAAACAGGTTCAAAACGCCAAAAAAGTTAAATTAGAAGAGGCTGATGACAGAGAAGATTTGGATGAGAAATTAGATTATAATTTTTTTTTCACTTTTTATTGTTTGTTATCTAATTATCTGTTGTTTATTATCTAATTCTCTACTGATAAAAAAATTGAGTATAAAACGCCAAAAACTACAAACAGCAAAACGTCTAATAGTGTGAAAACTGTGAGAATGAATGCTAGCAAAGCACAATGTTGCTATATAAAACGCCAAAAAATGCCAAACAAAGAATTACTGGAAAAATCAGCACTAATTGACAGATGAAATTGAACGAAACAGTAATTGCTAAACAGTAAAATGAAGAGACGGTAGCATTATTGCCAAACATTTATCATATTAAAAGCCACTACATGGAAAATTGAATTTATTTATCTTTTCAAAACGCCATAATTGTCTGTCACATTATAGGCTTGTATCCTACATTGCACAACACTTGATAGAAAAAAAATAAACGTCAAGAAAATAACTGATGTTTTTTTACATTATAGGCGTCATCCTGATCTAAAAACAATAAAAACGCCAAAATTACTTAAAACACCAAAATGTTTACTATGATCCTGATATAAAAACAATAAAACGTTGCGTATTTATTAAACGCAAAAAAATGGAAAGGTGATGTGACACGCGTTTAAAAAAAGAAATATGAAAGGACAAAAAAGCCCCTCCGCCCTTCTCTATGTCGCGTGACACGTGTTGGGCCAGGATGCGTTCTCACCATTCTCACACTTTCTACCGTTTTCTTCTGATCCCGTTTCTATATATATATATATATATATATATATATATGTATATATATTATAGAGAATAATACTTTAGATAGATACTTACATAATTCTACTCGGCTACCGTGTCAACCCAATTCCCATCTTTATCGGTGTGAGTTTTGCGGTACGTATTGAGATGTTTCAAACCTTGTTCAACATTAAAACTTAGATTTGACATTAAATAAATATAAACATACAAACACACACATATAAAACATTACATGTTTGTCGGCGGTGCTACTGTATGAAGTTGTACCCCCACGGTTTGGGAATTGTTGAAGTTGGCGGACTCTTGTGTTTGCCTCACATCTTGCAAGAATCCACCATGCCATAACAACCGTAGGGATTTGGACAAGAAAGTGTAGAAGTAGAAGATCCTGAAAATACACCGAGTATTCTTAGATATGTCGTTACACACGCAGTAGTAGCCGCCACACAAAGATTAGGGTTTGCTTGCAAAAGAAACTTTCCACAAAAGAATCACTATCTTGTCATTCATTCCACTATAGTATAAATAACATCTGGAACGCACGAGTCCCGGATTACATTACAGATAAAAAGGCTCAAAGTCCAAAACTATCATAAACTCGGAAGCCCACTAAGTTCTTTCGAGATACAACACAAACTCGGACTAGGGTATACTACCATAATCCGGACTTAACTAAAACAAACAATAAACTCGGTCTGACTCTTAAATTCGGACCAATACATAAACTCGGACCAACAATTCCAGATAACAATTTTACATTTTTGACCCTTAACTATGACAACTGGAAATCAAACGTCGTGGCACCATTAACCGAAACTGAAGACCTAGCCGATGACAATATCCCTAAAATCTACCTACAACAACGCTCAGAAAATCCCATTTGCGATAAAACCGAAATCACAAAGTTCCAGTTCACATTGTTGTAAGATTTTCCAAAGTCAATCGTGAGAATAAACACCTTTTTCGTGTTCTTCTTAATCCATGAGCACACATCGTTCACAATTAATAGCCCATCCAGAATGTAATTGCCTTTGAGAAAAGAGGATTGGGACTCCGAAATTACCATGTCCAGAACCTTTTTGAGGCTATTAGCAAGGACCTTTGAGATTACCTTGTTAATGACCCCAACAAGGCTAATAGGGCGGTAATCATTCAAATAAACAAGATCTTTAATCTTCAAGATCAGAGCAGTAATCGAAGCAGCACATCCCCGGTTTATATTCCTTGTGTCATAGAAAACATTCAATATATTAGTAAAATCCTCTTCAATGAATTGCCAAAAATGTTTAACAAATTTAATATTAAAGCCATCAGGGCCAGGAGCCTTGTCATCGCCACAATAAAAAATCATCTGTTTGATTTCCTCCTTTTGGAACCGATCAATGATACTTGACGGGTGAGGTCGGAGACTCACTCAAAAATAATTCAATTAAAACTAAATAGATAGCGGTAAGTGGGTATCGAACATACGGAGTTTGTGGAAAATGTATTATCTAAGTAGCTTTTCTAAATAACTAAATTCATATTTGTAGAATTCTTGTTAAAGCTTAGAAACACGTTGTAAGTCGTAACTATTGCCATTCGTCCCCGTAATGATAGATCAAGGAAGAAGGGAAAGCAATTTACGATTAGTGAATGTAAAGGTATCGAAGGCATGAAGTTTTTTTGGCTTTTCATTGATGAATGCATATATTAATGATGGTGCTACTTCAATGAAGTTTGAGTGAAAAGGAGTGAGAAGGTGTGAAGAGATGGCTAACCTTAGAAGCAAAATATGGTGATTTAATCTCTAAAATTTGTTACTAATTAGTTAAGTTGGTGAGGACAGTACAAACTTCATTTACTACCATTGAAGATGTTGCAGATCATTGTCCGAATGACTTTTGACTTTTTTTTTTGTACATAGCAGAAGCATGAAAGAGGAATTGTGATTGATGCTTGTGAGAGATGAGTTTAAGGATGGAGGGTGTGGCATAAAGTCACGAGGGGCTTTATCACGCCACATAAGCGTCACCTCAACGCCACGTCACGTCACGTCGAGGTCTTTAAAGCCCATTCCTTTAACTTGCGTGCAATGGTTTAAACTTTAAAGCCTGCTCAGTGCAGCGCCCCCTTATCTTGACCAAATGCCTCGATCAAGCCAAAAAAACGCCCGTTAGCACCTTGGTGGAGAGCCTTTAGCGCCCCCTCTTATCGGCGGTGGTATGGTGGTTGCCGCCCCTAGGTGCTATAAAAGGTGAGGTGGCGGGGTGGCGCGATGCCACACCCTGTGTCCTAAGTGAGGCTGGTGGCATCAAATGAAGAGGTTGCATTACTTATGAATGGAGTAATGTTTGGGTAGGTGAGAATTTATTTGGAGACAATCACAAAAGACTCATATTGTTTATGAAAATGTTTTAGATTTTTATTTAAAGATAGGATTTTTGTATGTAAACATCATCATAAAGTAAAAGTGTAACCATATACTATGTAATAAGAATGTAAGTTTTATTAACAAAATTTATACTTAGATAATAATATTATATACTCATTCATAGGTTTGGTTTTTTAGAGTAAATTGCCATTTTAGTCCCTGAGTTTTGTCCAAATTTGTCATTTTAGTCTAAACAGTTTTTTTTTGCCTCTGAGTCCATGACTTTTCCCTTTTGTTGCCATTTTGATCACATACACTAACTCCATTCAAAAACTCCATCTTTAACCAGGGGTATTTTGGGGATTTTCATTTTAAATGTTTTCAATTGCCATTTTGATCCAATTTCAAAAAATCAAAAAAATTCAAAAAAATAAAAAAAAATTCCAAAAAATTCTAAAAAATAATAAAAATTCTAAAAAATCATAGAAATTCTAAAAAATCCAAAAAATCCGTTTCGGCGCGAACCATTTCGAACCCGAACCGTTTCGACACGAACCGTTTCGACCCGTACTGTTTCGACCCGAACCGTTTCGACGCGAACCGTTTCGACCCGTACCGTTTCGAGCCGAACCGTTTCGACGCGAACCGTTTCGACCCGTACCGTTTCGAAGCCGAACCGTTTCAAGCCGTACCGTTTCAAGCCGAACCGTTTTGAACCGAACCGTTTCGAGCCGAACCGTTTCGAACCGTACCTTTTCGACGCGAACCGTTTCGACCCGTACCGTTTCGACCCGCACCGTTTCGACGCCAACCGTTTCGAACCGTACCGTTTCGATTCGAAAGTTTCGATTCGAACCGTTTCGACCAGAACCGTTTCGACGCGAACCGTTTCGAAGCCGAACCGTTTCGAGCTGAAACAGTTCGGTTTGAAACGGTTCGCGCCGAAACGGTTCGGTTCGATACTGCACGGTTCGATACGGCACGGTTCGCGTCGAAACGGTACAACTCGAAACGGTTCGGTTCGAAACGGTTCAGCTCGAAACGGTTCAGTTCGATACGGCACGGTTCGGTTCGAAACGGTACGGGTCGAAACGGTTCGGCTTGAAACGGTTCGGCTTGAAACGGTTCAGCTTCGAAACGGTACGGGCCGAAACGGTTCGCGTCGAAACGGTTCAGCTTTGAAACGGTTCAGGTTTGAAACGGTACGGCTTGAAACGGTTCGGCTTCGAAACGGTTCGGCTTGAAACGGTTCGGCTTGAAACGGTTCGGCTTCGAAACGGTACGCGTCGAAACGGTTCGGCTCGAAACGATTCGGGTCGAAACGGTACGGGTCGAAACGGGTTCGCGTCGAAACGGTTCAGCTCGAAACGGTTCGGGTCGAAACGGTACGGGTCGAAATGGTTCGCGTTGAAACGGTTCAGCTCGAAACGGGTCGGGTTCGAAACGGTTCGCGCCGAAACGGATTTTTTGGATTTTTTGGATTTTTTATGATTTTTTAGAATTTTTATTATTTTTTAGTATTTTTTGGAATTTTTTTGATTTTTTGGAATTGGATCAAAATGGCAATTGAAAACATTTAAAATGAAAATCCTCAAAATACACCTGGTTAAAGATGGAGTTTTTGGATGGAGTTAGTGCATGTGATCAAAATGGCAACAAAATGAAAAAGTCAGGAACCCAGATTCAAAAAAAAAAAAAAACTATTTGGACTAAAATGGCAAATTTAGACAAAACTCAGAGACTAAAATGGCAATTTACTCGGTTTTTTACTTTAAATTCAGGTTCTGAATATAAAGTGCAAATGTGTAAGTTTTTCATGAAACTACATGTTAGACACCTATAATCTGGCTTCTACTTTTACCACAGGGCCCTTGATTATCTACCTTCTTTTTCGAAGTGGCGATCTTAGAGTACACCATTAACTTCAAGAACCGTATAACATGTTATAAGAGTAAGGCGAGGTGACCAAAAGGTTTAGGAACATATCCGATCAAATCCCATCCCCCAAAATGTAATGCATTTCAAACGCGAGGCGCGTTTTGAGGGTATATGTTTTGTGGGGTTTTACCGATTGATGGTGATGCGGTTAGTGGAACGGATAGAACTTAAAAAGCCGATGAAATTGTAACAAAAATTGAAACCTTAATGGGTTCTACACAGGGAGATGGTTTTCTCAATCACCAAAAAATAAACCAGCCGCATTTACTTAATCAAATTAAAAATATGTTACCTAACAAGTAACAACTGGGTCAATGTTTGTTACTTAGACCTACTCGAAACTTTGTTATACTATACCTTTCGGTGCTCGGTTATATTTTTAAAAATTGAAGTATCTAACCTATACATATAACTTTTAAACATGGTGTATGTATTTTATTTTATTTCTAGAGGGCACCTGTACATAAATAATCAAGACAATATCCACTGTTTGTCCGCATACCTGTCTATTTTATATTCTTTAACCGAGGACCAGGTAAATGAATTTAGAAAATTATTATTTAGCATTTTTAGTAATCTAAACTAGTATAAGTTTATCTAGAGGGAATACGATTATATTCTTCACCGGAGACCCCAAATTTATATCAGTTTGTTTTCAGTATTCAACTGGTTAATTAACACCGAAAGACAACAGTTTCATTACTTCTTAAACACATTGTAACACGTTACACAACATGGAACCATATTTGGGTTGAACAATTGATACAAGTTTCATCATCGATTCATCGTCATCTTCATAGTCTCTCCATTCGCTATATCCTCAAGGTCTTGCTTCACCTTAGGTGCTTCTCGCTTATACGATGCATGCTCAAGTCTTCAGCACTAGTGCAATTTACGTCACACAGAAAGGAAAACTACTAAAGTCATCATGGCTTGAACATCTGACACCTACGGGATGATCAACAGTGAGTAAGTCTCCCACTGCAAGCAGGGTTCACTAATCCAATGTTTCCCCTTTGAGAAATCTCTTTCTCTATAAATGACACTTCATTTAGTGCATTTCAAACATTCCGATTAGTCCTGATTCTCTTGGGATCTCTGATCTTCCTTCTCGAGCACTTGTTCCATACAAGTCTCTTTTCTTCACATTCAACACACACATTTTGATTGCTCTTGCATCCAAGGCTGAACACCCTTCGGCCGAAGATCTTGAACAAACAATAAACATAACTAGTGAACCTCTCTCCATGTCTTGCAAACATGGGGGGACCCCACGACCTGCGTTAGGCAAGTTGAAACCCTTCAAGCCTTTTGCCTAACCAGACTAATCGCTATCCTTGGTCTTGTATTTGTTGCATCAACAAGTTGGCACCCACCGTGGGGCTACACCACTTATTTCCTTCAAAAGACCTAGTAGTGTAGCTCCATTCTCTCAAAAACCATCATGTCGGAAAGTGAGTCCCCGGGAGAGGTAAATCAAGTCCCACGTACCTCTACCCCTAACACTAGCCAAACTCAGGCGGCTGTACCGACTTCCTTCTCAACACCAGGAAGCACTCCAACTGGAGCAACATACCCTGAGTTCCTCACCTTCCAAACGCCGACACTGTCTCGTTCAGGAGTGCCATCCCCTAACGTTGGTGCTTCTAACACCCCCTCACGTGTTGACCTTACTCCCGAAGGGGTCGCCAATAACTTTCTAGAGTTAAGGTCTCTCCTTAACCAATACGTGAGTAGGGAAAGAGACAAAGGAGTAAGGATCCGTCTGGATTTTGACGAGCCAGAACCATCACTATCCCATGGACCTCCGGCTCTACCTTTTACAAGCTCACAACCAACCATGTCCAGGAATGAGGCTGGTCCTAGCCATCCTCCTCCAAATCCTAATCCATACATATATACGAGGTCAGATCCAACGTCTTTTCCCCTCTTTTCTTCCCAACCAGTTGCAATCGGTGCTCCCCTGGGGCACGAGCTGACTTTGGACCAACTCCTACAATCTCCAGTAGCAAGCCTTCCACCTGCGGTGACAACTACATGGGAACAAGCTTTGTCTATGCTCCCTTTGGCATGGAGTGCCGTCATGAGCACACCTTTAGGGGTAAACTGCCCAGTTGCACCTGGAAGCCTTCAAGGCTTCAACCTTATGCCTCAGATGATGGCCCAGATGATGGCAAGCTTCCCTTGGCAACACTTTATTAATCAAGTGCTAGCCACCCAAGGGAACAACAATAACAACAACATAGGTGTAAGGGTGGAAGAGGATTTGGCCAAACCATATAAACCAAGCAATTTGTCATGCTTCTCCCAGCAAATCACTGATTATGATTTCCAAACAAAGATCAAGATGCCATCCCATATCAAAACATATAATGGAACTGAAGATCCAGAGGATCACCTCCAGATCTTTACTGGTGCTGCTAGGATCGAGAAATGGTCTAACGCTGAATGCTGCCTCATGTTCATGCAAACCCTCGTTGGGTCAGCCAGAATATGGTTCAATGATTTGCCTGCCAAAAGCGTTCGAAGCTTCGATGACCTCAGCAAGGGGTTTCTGGCTAATTTCTCACAGCAAAGGCGGTACGTTAAAGATGACACGGTGATCTTACAGATAAAACAAAGGGATGACGAGAGCCTCTGAGAATTCATAGAAAGATACAAAAAAGAAGGTCTGACGTATGTGGGGGCAGATGAAAAGATGAGAGTGGCCGACTTCATGAATGCTATCACCTCCAAATACCCTACAAGGGATTTCAACAAGTCCCTGCCAAAGACCTTGGAAGAAGCTCTCGAGAGGGCTGAAGCCCACATTAGAGGAGAGGAGGCTGTAGACATAAAGGAGCAAAGAAAAAGGGGATCGGCGAGGCAACAGTCCAGCTAGAAAGAAGGGAAATTTTCATTCCTATGACAGACGCCAAAGGGGCTCAGAGCAACGAAGATCTGAATGCCGGAACCCTCCAAGCAGGGAGAAGGCCATGAACTTTACAGCCCTTACAAAAACCCCACAAGAGATCCTTGCTACAGAGGAAGTGAAACAAAGCTTCCAACCTCCCAGACCTCTCCCAAAAAGTAAAAGGAATGAAAACTCCACCCAATTCTGTGAATTTCATGAGGAGAAGGGTCACCATACTAACGATTGCTTTCAACTCAAAAAGAGGATTGAGGAGGCCGTTAAGTCCGGAGAGCTTGCCCACTTAGTGAAGGGGATAAGGGACAAGATAGCCGAAGGTAAAAGAAAGGAAGTTAACATGGTGGATTTCGATGGAAAGGTTCCCCACAAAAGGCAACGGTTGGAAGCTTGGGAGCTTCAGTGTGTCTGCTTCCCGCCAACAGAAAGGGACCCACTCTCAAACCCTCTTGTGTTTGAAGCAACTGTGGGTACACTAAAGACAAGTAGAGCATACATAGACACTGGTGCAGCTACTGAAATTATGTTTGAAAAGTTCTTCAATCGTTTGAGCAATGAGGAACGTTCAAAGCTTCAACCATCCGGGACCTCCATAAAAGGTATTGCTGACATACCCCTCAAGCCTTTAGGGAAACTAACCCTTGAAGTCTGTTTCAGTGAAGGCAAGATGGAGAGAGTTCAACCTCTCACTTTTGTAGTTATCAATATACCTTCCAACTATGATGTCATCATAGAAAGGCCAAGGCAGTGTGCATTCTATATGGCTGTCTCAGTTGGTCATGGCACCGTGAAGTTCCCTACCGAGAGAGGGATTGCAACCCTTCAACCCACTCATGAAGCTTACATGGTTGAAGGAGAAAGTTCAAAAAATGAAGACGACAAGCAAGGGCTGATCATAAACCCCAAATATCCTGAACAAAGGATAAGGGTTAATCCAAGCCTTTCTCAAGAAACCCTCTCGTACCTTGAAAAGCTGCTAGTACACTATAGCGATGTCTTTGCTTGGTGCCCGGAAGACATGACAATTATCCCTTGAAGCATTTATGAACACGAGCTGAGGATACCACCTAATGTCAAGCCCGTTGTCCAAAAGAAATGAAGTCTAGCACCTGAAAGAAGCTTGGCAGCATGCCAAGAAGTAGAAAAGCTTGTCTCAGCTGGAATTCTTCGGGAAGTCAAGTATCAATCTTGGGTTGCAAATCCAGTCATGGTTCGAAAACCCGAAAATTCTTGGAGAATGTGCATCGACTTCAAGGATTTGAACAAGGCTTGCCCCAAAGATTATTACCCGTTGCCGGAAATTGACCTTAAGGTTGACTCCCTTACCGGTTACCCTTTCAAGTGTTTTATTGATGCCTACAAGGGTTACCATCAAATCCTTATGAAAGAAGAGGATGAAAAGAAGACTGCTTTTCACATGGATAGAGATATCTTTTGCTATCAAAAGATGCCTTTTGGCCTTAAAAATGCGGGTGCAACCTACCACCGCCTGGTTGATAAAGCTTGTGCTAGTCAAATTGGTAGAAACATGGAAGCATATGTCGACGATTTGGTAATCAAAAGCAAAACAGAATACCAAATGCTTGACGACATACAAGAAACTTTCCAAAACCTGAGAAAGGTTAACATGAAACTCAACCCTGAGAAATGTTCGTTTGGGTTTGAAGAAGGCAAATTTCTGGGGCATATTGTGGGAAAACAAAGTATAAAGGACAACCCAAACAAAGTCAAAGCTGTTCTTGAAACCATACCCCCATAAACCAAGAAGGAAGTGGAAAGTCTAAATGGAAAGCTTGCAGCTTTGAAGTGTTTCACCTCAAAACTGGCAGAAAAGTCTCTACCCTTCTTCAAAACGCTTAAAGGGTGTTCTGACAAGAAAAATTTCAAGTGGACTGAGGAAGCAGAGGAAGCCTTCAACCAAATGAAACAGCACTTAGCTTCACTCCCAGAAATTGCAGCCCCGGAAACAGGAGAACTAATCTCTGTCTATCTCTCGGTTGCTGAATAAGCAATAAGTGCGGTCCTGACCATTGAACGAGACAAAGCTCAGGTACCAGTCTATTTCTTCAGTAAAACCTTAAAACTAGCAGAGATCAAGTATCCTCCTTCGAAAAAACTTGCTCTAGCCATAGTCTAAACGGCTAGAAGGCTTCGAAGGTACTTTCAAGCACACCCAATACAACTGGTCACCGACCAACCTATCAAGAGTGTGCTTGAAAAACCAGAAAATTTAGGACGATTAGCCAAATGGCTGTGGAACTAGGTGAACACAAAATCACCTATGTTCCAAGAAAAGCTATCAAAGCCCAAGTCTTGGCTGATTTCATCGTGGAAGTCCCAAAGCAAGCCATGACGGAAGTTAATACAACTACCGGTGAACCCTCTGACCTTGAAGCCTGGAAGATTTTTACCGATGGGGCTTCAAGCGTTGAAGGGTCAGGAGCTGGGCTCATTCTAATCAACCCTGAAGGGTTATAATTTACATATGCTCTTCGACTTGAATTTTAGACCACCAACAATGAAGCTGAATACGAAGCATTGATAGCCGGCTTGAGAATAGCCAAGGAAATGAAGGTTCAAAAGCTTCAAGTCTTCACAGAGTCGTTGCTTGTGTCAAGTCAAGTCAATGACAGTTATGTTGCAAAGGAGCCCAACATGAAGAGGTATAGAGAAAAGGCTAAAGAATTGATGAACACATTTCAAGCATGTACCATCAAGCAAATCCCGAGGTCTCAAAACAAGAGAGCTGATGCCTTGAGCAAACTTGCCTCCCTCACCTTTGCCCATCTCACCAAGAAGGTATTGGTAGAGGTGCTTAAAGCTCCATCGATTCAAGAATTGGAGGTTCAAGATGTAATCACCGAAGAAGGCCCAAATTGGATGACTCCTATTAAAAAGTTCCTCAAAAATGGTGAGTTGCCTGCTGATCAAACAGAGGCTGAAAGGGTTAAGATTAAATCTAGGCAGTATGTGTTGCAAGGTGAAATCCTCTACAAAAAGGGTTACCTTTCACCATTACTGAGATGTGTTGGCCCGGAACAAAGCCAATACCTGGTCAAAGAGGTTCATGAGGGGATATGTGGAGCTCATTTTGGAGCAAGAACGGTGGTTGCTAAGCTAATGAATCTCGGATATTTCTAGCCTTCCATGCATCGAGACACCATCGAGCAACTAAGAAAATGTGAAGCTTGTCAAATACATGCACCAGTGCCCAAAAGCCCCAAACATGATCTTGTGCCAATATCTTCAGCTTGGCCATTTTACAAATGGGGAATGGATATTGTTGGTCCATTCCCACTGGCCAAAGGTGAAGTAAATTTTTTATTGGTGGCAGTGGGTTACTTCACCAAGTGGCCTGAAGTCAAACCACTTGCAAAAATCTCGGGTAAACAAGTCATTGACGTTGTGTGGGAAAACATCATTTGTTGCTTTGGGCTACCAGGAGCGTTGGTCACGGATAATGGGAAACAGTTTGCTGAGAAGTCTTTTAGCACTTGGTGCAAGGAATTCAGAATAACCCAGGTGTTTAGCTCAGTTGCATACCCACAATCCAATGGCCAGGTTGAAAGGATGAATCGGAGCATTGTTGAAGAAATCAAAACCCGATTGGGAAGGTATGAAAACAATTGGCTTAAAGAGTTGCGAAATGTTCTATGGGCCATACGAACAATAGAAAAAACAAGCCACAAAAGAACACCTTACAGCTTGGTGTTCGGATCAGAAGCCGTGATTTCAGCTAAAATAGGAGTTGTGATTCAAAGAACACTCAACATGGATCCCGAAGCAAACAACAAAGAGACCATATTGAACTTGCAACTCCTCGAAGAAACACGCGATCAAACTGCCATTTAAGAAGCCAAGTACAAACAGAAAATGGAAGCTTATTACAACACAAGAGTCAAGCATGAACGCTTCAAGCCAGGAGACCTCGTACTTAGAAACAATGAGGCTAGTAAAAAAGAGAACCAAGGAAAACATGGCCCAAAGTGGGAAGGGCCATACACAATCCTTGAAGCACATAAGGGTGGATCCTATAAACTGGCCGACGCGGAAGGTAAAAAGCTTCCCAGACATTGGAATGGCAAGACCCTTAAAAGGTTCCATGTCTGATCAAGAAAGTTTAGTTTGTATTTCAAGAGTTGTCTCATGCTCACTTTTTGTAAAACAATATCTCTTGAATGAATGATGATGTTCTATTAAAATTTGTCTTTCTATCCTAAATTCAGGTTGAGAACCTAGCAAAAAACTCCATGGCAAGGGCCATGTAAGGGGATGAGCTCTCAGGCCATATCGCTCAATAGGTTCAAGGGTTGAATGAACCTATATAAGGGGTGAGTTCCTAGATCAATACAACTCCACGAGACTTATAAAATTATCAAAAATCAAAGCTGTCTCATAGACGGGTCTGAGCAGCCTACACCAAATGTTCCTTAAGCCTTGTAAAACTTCTAGAAAACAAATCATTATTATCAGGCTTACGAACCAAAATCAAACCAAGAAAAGTAATAGATAGGATAGGTGCTATGTCTTCTTGTTAAAAAATACCAAGACTAAGTGACTGCAGCACTGAACCCTTTAAGGTATAAAAAACATAAAGGCAACACAAACACAACAAAGACAATTCCATAGACATAAAAATTATAAAAGGGCAAAACAACAAAGGTTGTAGGAAACTCTGGATGAAAAATACAAAGCAAAGCAGCAAATGGCAAATATCAAGAAACAGGCAGAAGCCTTGAAGGCTTCAAGACAACCAAGCTGCCTTACAAAAAAGGCATCAACACAAAAAATACAACATAAGGCAAGTAGTAGGAAGTTAATAGCATAAGATAAGAAGCTTTAAAGGCTTCCAAACATCCAAACAAGTTAAAACAAACCTTAACGGTTTGTAAACATAGGAATTGTTCAAATAGCCACTAAGGCTAACAACCACCAACAGAAACGTTAAGGGTTTCTACAAAACCTAAATTGTTCAAGAAACATACAAACCATTAAATTGTTTTTGGGTGCTAAGAGAGCTACGAATATTGTTAAAGCATCAACAGGAGGCTTAGAAGCCCAGGAACCATTACCTTTAGCCTTCTTGGCCTTCTTTGACTTCTTAGCCTTTGACCCACCATCACTCCCAACAGCTGAACCTTGGAGGCTTGCTTCCTTAGGGACATCGGCATCTTCTGAAAAGATTTCCTCACTATCTCCTGAACGAGAACGTTTCTTGGACAGGGAATCAAGCACATCAGCACAAACTTTTTCATTAAGCCCAGTCGGCTTCAGCTCCTGTAAGACAGAAAGAGGTTTACCAAAGCAACTTGCAACTTGACTTACATATGGGTAAGTCAACCTCTCCATCTGCTGGATAGATGCCTTAAACATTTCGGAAGCATCAGGACGAAAAAGGGGAGACTGTTCCAAAGCCTGACCAGACTCGTGAAGTTTAAAACCAGCAATAAGGCCCTGATGTTTCCCCAAGTTCAGCAGTTTGGTGTAGACCTCTCCAAGGGCATAACTGAATTCATTGGAATGAAGGAGATAGGTAACAACCTGGTGAAACCCTTGCTCAATGAGCCACCGGTTATCACCACTGGCTTGAGAAACCGAAGCCTTCAGACCTTCGTTCCCTTCATCAAAGGCCATCTGTTGAACACTTAAGGCTTCCCTATCAGCCTTCAACTTCAACTGGTCAGCTTCAAAACTTTTCTTGAGATCATTCATTTCAATCTCATGCCTCCTTGTCAACTCTCCAACCTTCTTCACCCAAGCTTCCTCCTTTTTGGAAAACCCATCAATCTCCTTCTTCATCACATCCATTGAAGACTTCATCTTATCCTTCTTCTTGGAAAACTCCTCGTACTCCTGCATCCCTTTCTGAAAACGAGTGACACCCTCAGCCACCAAGGCAGAAAGGTTGCAGGAACTCAACATTAACCTTGATATGAAGTGGTCACTTTCCATCTCCGATATAGCACCCCGGACACCAGGGGGAGCAAAGTGAGCCAACACATTAGCACAAATATTCGGATCTTTGAAACTGTCACCAACCTTCACACTCCAATCAGGAACATAAACTTCATCTTCGCTCAAGCCTTCAACGTCTTTGCTCGATGAACGTTGAACAGGGGTCATTACAACCTTCTTAGCAGAAGCCTTCTTCTTACCATGCACCACTAATTTTTTCTCCTTCTCAACATCAACATCTTGACCGTTGGAAACCTCAATATCATCACTTAGATCCACAGGATCGGAAGAAGTGGATTGAGGTGCACTCCTTAGCAAACGACGAGCAGAACGACGGGTAGAAACCTTGGGAACAGCAGGTTTGGTAAAACCCTTGACATTAGAAACACTAACATAGCCAGCATCCTAAAATCTTTGCTCTACACCCCTAACAACAGCATCATCACCTTCAGCGGCTTGAGCATCCGCAAAAACAACATCGGACGTATCATCACTCTTGATGAAATCCAAGGCAGACATAACTGCAAAACATTATAAAAACACATAAGCTACCAAATCAAGGAACCCCAAAAAAGGTAAAACAGGAAAATACATACCCTGGCCATTCCTCATAAGAACCTGATCCCGATTAGCCTTATCCCATAATTTGCTAACACCCAACAGAACTAGCAAATGTTCGGGAAAGGGCCGAACCCTTGAAGGGCATTCTCAGATGGCTTTAAGAAAAAATTCATTCAAATTAGACTCAGAAGGTTCCGGTTCATTGAGAACGGCATCCGGGTCACACCATTTTAAAAGGAAAAATAGAATCGGAAACCCAGAAAAATTGATCTTTCCAGGTACCAAGTGTGGTAACCATGGAAGAAATCAAGCAAGTGTCAACTTTGGATGTCTCAAAGGTAAACCAATCACCGTTCTTCGCCAGAAGGAAGAATCGGTGGAACAATAACAACGAAGGATCATAACCATAAGCCCGGCATAAAACCTCGAAATGTAAAACCCTAGCCATACCCTTCGGATGAATTTGACCAAATGAAACCCGATAATACTCTAAAACGTTCAATACAAAAAGCGAGAAAGGATGACGAAGGTTTGGAAATTCAAAATGACGGCAGTATAAGGCAACAGAACCTGGAGGACATTGATCAACGGATTTATCACAACCCGGTGCAACCGGATTGAATTTAAGACCAATGCCCCATTCCACACAAAAATTCTCTACTTCCTCTTGAGTAAGGCGTGAAAAAAATAACGGAAAGATCTTTCCATGCACCCATGATCAAAGTAAAGAACAATCAAAGCACACAAGAAAATGGGGACTAACATGAGTTTAGGAGAGGAAATAGGAATTCTCGGAAGAAGATAAATGAAAAAAGATCACCAAAAGATGTTAATAAATGAAAAAGTAATAAAAGAGGAGGTTATTATTACCTATTGTACAAAACCGCCGACTGAAAAACTGCCACACATCACAACAGTTGTCAGTTTTAAATTCAAACTCTCAACTATTCTCAACCCTTGAAGCCTTCAAGCCTTCAGGCAATAAAAAAAACGAAAAAGTCAGAAGCATTTGAGCATAAAACCCAAACACCACTGACTTGGGGGGCTGATGACGGGGGTAGCTCAGATCTCACAAAATGACTAAAACACGTTTTAGCTTAAAAGGTTAAAAGGTTGAAAGCTTCATAACCCGGGAACTGTGGTGAACAGCAAAAAGAACATGAACAGTAAGCATGTCACTTCACTGATTGCTTGTCCACTCTCCCAGCCGCAAAAGCAGAGCACATGCACAAGAAGCTCCCTTTTACCCGCAGGTCCAAACCGTTGAACCCCAAAATGGGTAAGTCTCCCACTGCAAACAGGGTTCACTAATCCAAGGTTTCCCCTTTGAGAAATCTCTTTCTCTATAAATGACACTTCATTTAGTGCATTTCAAACATTCCGATCAGTCCGGGTTCTCTTGGGATCTCTGATCTTCCTTCTCGAGCACTTGTTACATACAAGTCTCTTTTCTTCCCATTCAACACACACATTTTGATTGCTCTTGCATCCAAGGCTGAACACCCTTCGGCCGAAGATCTTGAACAATTAAATAAACATAACTAGTGAACCTCTCTCCACGTCTTGCAAACGTGGGGGGACCCCACGGCCTGCGTTAGGCAAGTTGAAACCCTTTAAGCCTTTTAACTAACCAAACTAATCGCTATCCTTGGTCTTGTATTTGTTGCATCAACAGCCATGCTGATGCAACAAATACTAGACCGATGGTAGTAGCTGGGCTGGTTAGGCAAAAGGGTTGGAGAGTTTAGGTTTGCCTAACGCAAGTCGTGGGGTCCCCCACGCTTGCTAGACGTGGAGAGAGGTTTATTAGTTAGATTTTGTTGTTTGCTCAAGATACTTCACTGAAGTGTGTTCAGCTTCGGATGTGACAACAATGGAAATGTGTGTGTTGAATGTAAAGAAGAGAGGCTTGCATGGAACAAGCACTCGAGAGAAAAGACCAGAGATCCCAATAGAATCAGAGCTGATCGGAATGTCCCTCAGCACTAAATGAAGTGTCATTATATAGGGAAGGACATCGCCCAAAAAAGAAACCACTGACTAGTGAAACATGCTTGAAGTGGGGGACTTACCCTTTTAGGGGTCGAAACGTTTGGACCTGCGGGTAAAAGACAACACTCTATACACATGTCTTCTTTTACGGCAGTGAGAGGCTGGGCAAGCAATCAGTGAAGTGATGTTTTACTGTTCACATCCTTTTTGCTGCTCACCCGAGTTCGCGGGATTTGAACCTTTTAACCCTTTAACCTTTTAAGCATTCATGTGTCTAAGTCATTTTATTTAGTCTTGGGCTACCCCCGTCATCAGCCCCCCAAGTCAGAGGTTTTTGGGAAATGAGCTCAAAGACTTCTGACTTTCACACATTTTATTTGTATTGCTTAAAGGCTTCAAGGCTTCAAGGCTTGAAGGCTTGAAGGGTTCGTTACAGTTGAGTTTTTTGAAATTTGAATTTTGACAAGACGGTTGATGTGTCTGACGACGGTTTTTGCAGAAGGTAGGCTAATTAACTGCCGTGTAATCATAACCTCTATTGGTTTTATTTTTCATTTATTATTCAAGATAACCAACAATCTTTCTCCATTTTCTCTCAAGTTTCCTTCCATATCTTCCTTTCCTTTGCCCAGGTTAGTTCCGATTTCTTTGTGAGTTTTACTTGTTCTTTACTTTGATCATGGGTGCACGGAAAGATCTTTCCGTTAGTTTTTCACGCCTTACTCAAGAGAAAGTGGAGGATTTTTGTGTTGAATGGGGGCATTGGTCTTAAATTTAATCCGGTTGCACCGGGTTGTGATAAATCCGTTGATCAATGTCCCCCTGGTTCAGTTGCTTTGTACTGCCGTCACTTTGAATTTTCCAACCTTCGTCATCCTTTTTCGCTTTTTGTATTGAACGTTTTGGAGTATTATCGGGTTTCCTTTGGTCAAATTCATCCGAAGGGCATGACTAGGGTTTTACACTTCGAGGTTTTATGCCGAGCTTGTGGTTATGACTCTTCGCTGTTGTTATTCCATCGATTTTTTCGCCTGGCGAAGAATGGTGACTGCTTTACCTTTGAGACATCCAAGGCTGACATTTGTTTAATCTCTTCAATGGTTACCACACTCGGTACCTGGAAAGATCGATTTTTCTGGGTTTCTGATTCTATTGTTCCCTTTAAAATGGTGTTGAGACACCCGGATGCCGTTCTCAATGAACCGGAACCTTCCGAGTCTGATTTGAATAAAGTTTTTCTTAAAGCCATCCGGGAGTGCCCTTTAAGGGTTCGTCCTTTTCCTGAACATTTGCTATTTCTGTTAGGTGTTAGCAAATTGTGGGATAAGGCTAATCGGGATCCGGTTCTTATGAGGAATGGCCAGGGTATGCTTTTTCCTTGTTTTGCCTTTTTGGGATATCTTTATTTGGTAGCTTATTTGTTTTTTGTTTTAAAATGTTTTGCAGTTATGTCTGCTTTGGACTTTATCAAGAGTGATGATACGTCTGATGTTGTCTTTACCGATGCTCAAGCCGCTGAAGGGGATGATGTTGTTGCTAGGGGTGTAGAACAGAGATTTGAGGATGCTTGCTATGTTAGTGTTTCTAACGTCAAGTGTTTTACTAAGCCTGCTGTTCCCAAGGCTTCAACCCGTCGTTCTGCTCGTCGTTTGTTAAGGAGTGCACCTCAATCTACTTCTTCTGATCCGGTGGAATTAAGTGATGATATTGAGGTTTCCGAGGGTCAAGATGTTGATGTTGAAAAGGAGAAGAAGTTAGTTGTTCATGGTAAGAAGAAGGCTTCGGCCAAGAAGGTTGTGACTACTCCTGTTCAGGGTTCATCGAGCAGAGATGTTGAAGGGTTGAACGAAGATGAAGTTTATTTTCCTGATTGGACTGTGAAGGTTGGTGATAGCTTCAAGGATCCGAATGTTTGTGCTAATGTGTTAGCTCACATTGCTCCTCTTGGCGTTCGTGGTGCCATATCTGAAATGGAAAGTGACCACTTTATATCAAGGTTGATGTTGAGTTCCTGCAACCTTTCTGCCTTGGTGGCTGAGGGTGTTACCCGTTTTCAGAAGGGAATGCAGGAGTACGAGGAGTTTTCTAAGAAGAAGGAAAAGATGAAGTCTTCAATGGCTGCGATGAAGAAGGAAATTGATGGTTTTTCAAAGAAGGAGGAAGCTTGGGTCAAGAAGGTAGGTGAATTGACGAGGAGGCACGAAATTGAGATAAATGATCTCAAGAAAAGTTTCGAAGCTGACCGGTTGAAGTTGAAAGCTGATATGGAGGCCTTGACTGTTCAACAGAAGGCCTTTGATGAAGAGAAAGAAGGTCTGAAGGCTTCAGTTGTTCAAGCCACTGGTGATAACCAGTGGCTCATTGAGCAAGGCTTTCATCAGGTTGTTACCTACCTCTTTCATTCCAATGAGTTCAATTCTGCCCTTGGGGAGGTTTATACGAAGCTGCTGAATTTGGGGAAACATCAAGGCCTTATTGCTGGTTTTAAACTTCACGAGTCTGGCCAGGCCTTGGAGCAATCTCCCATTTTCCGTCCTGATGCTTCCGAGGTGTTTAAAGTATCTGTCCAGTAGATGGAGAGGTTGACTTACCCATATGTAAGTCAAGTTGCAAATTGCTTTGGTAAACCTGTTTCTGTCTTATAGGAACTGAAGCCGGCTGGGCTTAATGAAAAAGTTTATGCTGAAGTGTTTGATTCCCTGTCCAAGAAAGGTTCTCGTTCAGGAGATAGTGATGAAACTTTTTCAGAAGATGCCGATGTTTCTAAGGAAGCAAGCCTCCAAGGTTCAGCTGTTGGGAGTGATGGTTGGTCGAAAGCTAAGAAGTCAAAGAAGGCCAAGAAGGTTAAGGGTGATGTTTCTGGGGCTTCTAAGCCTCCTGTTGATGCTTAAACAATATTCATAGCTTTCTTAGCACCCCTAAATAATTTAATGGTTTGTATGTTACTTAAACAATTTTTAGGTTTTGTAGAAACCCTTAAGGTTTCTGTTGGTGGTTGTTAGCCTTACTGGCTGTTTGAACAATTCTTAGGTTTACAAACCGTTAAGGTTTGTTTTAACTTGTTAGGATGTTTGGAAGACTTTTAAAGCTTCTTTTCTTATGTTACTAAGTTCCTACTACCTGCCTTGTGTTGTGATTTCTTATGTTGGTGCCTGTTTTTGTAAGGCAGCTTGGTTGGCTTCAAGCTTTCAAGGCTTCTGGCTGTTTGTTGAATGTTTGTAGCTTGAAGCCTTCAAGGATTCCGGTTACTACTTTATTTTTGTGACTTGATGTCTTGTTTTGTCTTTTTGAGATTGGGTTGTATGCAACCTTTTACCGTGTTGTTGTGTTGCTCCTTGAGTCATTCTTTATCTTTATGGTATTGTCTTTGTTGGGTTTGTGTTGTCTTTATGTTTTTTTTACCTTAAAGGGTTTAGTGTTGCAGTCACTTAGCCTTGGTATTTTTACCAAGAAGACATAGCACCTATCCTATTCATTACTTTCCTTAGTTTGATTTCAGTTCGTAAGCCTGTTTTTGATAAATTTACTTAAAGCTTAAGGAACATTTGGTGTAGGCTGTTCGGACCCATCTATGAGACAACTTTGTTTTTGATTATAAGTCTCATGGAGTTGTATTGATTTAGGAACTCACCCTTTATATAGGTTCATTCAACCCTTGAACCTATTGAACGATTTGGCCTGGGAGCTCATCCCCTAACATGGCCCTTACCATGGAGTTTTTTGCTAGGTTCTCAACCTGATTTTAGGATAGAAAGAAAAATTTGATAAAACATCATCATTCATTCAAGAGATATTGTTTTACAAAAAGTGATCATAGGACAACTCTTGAAATACAACTTATGAAATACAAACCAATTTTTCTTGATCAGACATGGAATCTTTTAAGGGTCTTTCCATTCCAATGTCTGAGAAGCTTTTTACCTTCTGTGTCGGCTAGCTTATAGGATCCGCCCTTATGTGCCTCAAGGATTGTATATGGCCCTTCCCATTTTGGGCCAAGTTTTCCTGGATTCTCTTTTTTACTAGCCTCATTGTTTCTGAGCACCAGGTCTCCTGGCTTGAAGCGTTCGTGCTTGACTCTTTTGTTGTAATAGGCTTCCATCATTTGTTTGTACTTGGCTTCTTGAATTGCAGCTTGGTCTCGTGCTTCCTCGAGGAGTTGTAAGTTCAACATGGTCTCTTTGTTGTTTGCTTCGGGATCCATGTTGACCGTTCTTTGGGTTACAACTCCTACTTCAGCTGGAATCACGGCTTCAGATCCAAACACCAAGCTGTAAGGTGTTCTTTTGTGGCTTGTTTTTTCGGTTGTTCTTATAGCCCATAGAACACTTGACAACTCTTTGAGCCAATTGCTTTCATGCCTTCCCAATCTGGCTTTGATTCCTTCAACTATGCTTCAATTCATCCTTTCAACTTGGCCGTTTGATTGTGCGTATGCAACTGAGCTGAAAACCTGAGCTATTCTGAATTCTTTGCACCAAATGCTGAAAGGCTTCTCAGCGAATTGCTTTCCATTATCGGTGACCAGCACTCCCGGCAACCCATAGCGGCAAATGATGTTTTCCCAAACGAAGTCAATGACCTGTTTGCCCGTGATTTTTGCAAGTGGTTTAACCTCAGGCCACTTAGTGAAGTAGTCTATGGCCACTAATAAGAACTTCACTCCACCTTTGGCTGGTGGGAATGGGCCGACGATGTCCATTCCCCACTTATAAAATGGCCATGTTGAAGATATCGGGACAAGGTCATGCTTGGGGCTCTTTGGGACTGGTGCATGAATTTGGCAAGAATCACATTTTCTCAGTTGTTCAGCGGTGTCTTGGTGCATGGAAGGCCAAAAATACCCAAGGTTCATTAGTTTAGCAACCACCGTTCTTGCTCCAAAATGAGCTCCGCATATCCCTTCATGAACCTCTTTGACCAAGTACTGGCTTTGTTCGGGACCGACACATCTCAGCAAGGGTGCAAGGTAACCCTTTTTGTAGAGGATTTCACCTTGCAACACGTACTGTCTAGATTTGATTTTAACCCTTTCAGACTCTGTTTGATCAGCAGGTAACTCACCGTTTTTAAGGAATTTTTTAATTGGTGTCATCCAATTGGGGCCTTCTTCGGTGATTACGTCTTGAACTTCCAATTCTTCAATTGATGGAGTTTTCTACACTTCTACCAATACCTTTTTGGTGAGGTGGGCAAAGGTGAGAGAAACAAGTTTACTCAAGGCATCAGCTTTCTTATTTTGAGACCTGGGAATTTGCCTGATGGTACATGTTTGAAATGTATTCATCAGCTCTTTAGATTTTTCTTTGTACCTCTTCATATTGGGCTCCTTTGCAACATAACTATCATTCACTTGACTTGACACCAACAACGAGTCTGTGAAGACTTGAAGCTTTTGAACCTTCATTTCCTTGGCTAACCTCAAGCCGGCTATCAACGCTTCGTATTCAGCTTCGTTGTTGGTGGTCTGAAATTTAAATCGAAGAGCATACGTGAATTCTAACCCTTCAGGGTTGATCAGAATGAGCCCAACCCCTGACACTTTAACGCTTGAAGCCCCATCGGTAAAAAGCTTCCAGGCTTCAAGGTCAGAAGGTTCAGTGGCAGCTGTGTTAACTTCAGTGATTGTTTGCTTCGGGACTTCTATAATGAAATCGGCCAAGACTTGGGCTTTGATGGTTTTTCTTGGAACATAGGTGATGTTGTGTTCACCTAGTTCCACGACCCATTTGGCTAATCGTCCTAAATTTTCCAGTTTTTCAAGCACACTCTTGATGGGTTGGTCGGTGACCACTTGTATAGGGTATGCTTGGAAATACCTTCTAAGCCTTCTAGCCGTTTGTACTAGGGCTAGAGCAAGTTTTTCCAAATGAGGATACTTGATCTCTGTCAGTTTTAGAGTTTTGCTGAAGAAATAAACGGGTACCTCAACTTTTTCTTGTTCGATGGTTAGAACCGCACTTATTGCTTCTTCAGCAACCGAAAGGTATACAGAGATCAACTCTCCTGTTTCTGGGGCTGCAATGTCTGGGAGTGAAGCTAGGTGTTGCTTCATCTGGTTAAAGGCTTCCTCTGTCCACTTGAAATCCTTTTTGTTAGAGCACCCCTTGAGCGTTTTGAAAAAAAGGCAAAGATCTTTCAGCCAATTTTGAGGTAAAACGCTTCAGGGCTGCAAGCTTCCTGTTTAAGCTTTCTACCTCCTTTTTGCTTCGTGGTGGCTTGGTTTCTAGAACAGCTTTGACTTTGTTTGGATTGGTCTTTACACTTTGTTTTCCCAGAATATGCCCCAGGAATTTACCTTCTTCAACCCCAAACGAACATTTATCGGGGTTGAGCTTCATGTTGACCTTCCTTAGGTTCTTGAAGGGCTCTTGGATGTCATCAAGCATTTGGTATTCTGTTTTGCTTTTTATTACCAAATCGTCGACATATGCTTCCATGCTTTTACTAATTTGACTAGCAAAAGCCTTGTCAACTAGGCGTTGGTAGGTTGCACCCGCGTTTTTGAGGCCAAAAGGCATCTTTTGATAGCAAAAGATTCCTTTGTCCGTGTGAAAGGCAGTTTTCTCTTCATCTTCTTCTTTCATAAGAATTTGATGGTAACCCTTGTAAGCATCGAGAAAACACTTGAAAGGGTAACAAGTGAGGGAATCAACCTTAAGATCAATTTCTGGCAACGGGTAACAATCTTTAGGACAAGCCTTGTTCAAGTCCTTGAAGTCTATGCACATTCTCCAAGAGTTATCGGGCTTTCGAACCATGACTGGGTTTGCAACCCAGGACTGATACTTGACTTCTCGGAGAATTCCAGCTGATACGAGCTTTTCAACCTCTTGGCATGCAGCCAAGCTTCTTTCGGGTGCTAGACTTCGCTTCTTTTGGACAACAGGCTTGACATCGGGTGGTATTTTCAGCTCGGGTTCAGCAATGCTTCGAGGGATACCCGTCATATCTTCCGGGCACCAAGCAAAGACATCGCTATAATGTACTAGCAGCTTTTCCAGATATGAGAGAGTTTCTTGTGAAAGGTTTGGATTAACCCTTATCCTTTGTTCAGGATACTTGGGGTTTATGATCAGCCTTTGCTTGTCTTCTTCACTTTTAGAACTTTCCCATTCAACCATGTATGCCTCTTGAGTAGGTTGAAGGGTTGCAATCCCTCTCTCGGTAGGAAACTTGACTATGCCATGACCAACAGAAACAACGATGTAGAATGCACACTGCCCCGGCCTTCCTATGATGACATCATTGTTTGAAGGTATATTGATAACCACAAAGGTGAGATGTTGGACTCTCTCCATCTTGCCTTCACTGAAACGGACGTCAAGGGTTAGTTGCCCTAAAGGCTTGAGGGGTATGTCAGCAATACCTTTTATGGAGGTTCCGGAGGGCTGAAGCTTCGAACGTTCCTCGTTGCTCAAACGGTTGAAGAACTTCTCAAACATTATTTCCGTGGCTGCACTAGTGTCAATGTATGCTCTACTTGTCATTAATGTACCCACAGTTGCTTCAACCACAAGGGGGTTTGAGAGTGGGTCTTTTTCTGTTGGAGGAAAGCAGACACACTGAAGCTCCCAAGCTTCCAACAGCTGCCGTTTGTGGGGAACCTTTCCATCAAAATCCACCATGTTAACTTCCTTACCTTTTCCCTCGGCCATCTTGTCCCTTACCCCCATCACTAAGTGGGCAAGCTCCCCGGACTTGACGGCCTCTTCAATCATCTTTTTGAGTTGAAAGAAATCGTTAGTATGGTGGCCCTTCTCTTCATGAAATTCACAAAATTGGGTGGAATTTTCAATCCTTTTGCTTTTAGGGAGAGGTCTGGGAGGTCGGAAGCTTTGTTTCACTTCCTCTGTGGCAAGAATCTCTTGAGGGGTCTTGGGAAGGGGTGTGAAGTTCATGGCCTTCTCCCTGCTTGGAGGGTTCTGGCCTTCAGACCTTCGTTGCTTTGAACCCCTTTGGCGTCTGTCATAGGAATGAAAGTTCCCCTTTTTTTCTAGCTGGATTGTTGCCTCGCCAGCTAGATCCCCTTTTTCTTTGTTCTTTTATGTCCACAGCCTCCTCTCCTCTGATGTGGGCTTCGGCCCTTTCAAGAGCTTCGTCTAAGGTCTTTGGCAGGGACTTGTTGAAATCCCTGGTAAGGTACTTGGAGGTAATTGCATTCATGAAACGGCTACTCTCATTTTTTCATCTGCTCCCACATACGTTAGACCTTCCTTTTTAAACCTTTCTATGAACTCCCGAAGGCTTTCGTCATCCCTTTGCTTTATCTGGAAAATTACTGTAGCATATTTAACGTACCGCCTTTGCTGGGAGAAGTTAGCCAGGAATCCTTTGCTTAGGTCATCGAAGCTTCGAACGCTTCTGGCAGGTAAATCATTGAACCAGATTCTGGCTGACCCGACAAGGGTTTGCATGAACATGAGACATCATTAAGCATTTGACCATTTCTCAATCCTAGCAGCGCCAACTTGTTGATGCAACAAATACTAGACCGATGGTAGTAGCTGGGCTGGTTAGGCAAAAGGGTTGTAGGGTTCAGGTTTGCCTAACGCAGGTCGTGGGGTCCCCCCACGTTTGCAAGACGAGGAGAGAGGTTCACTAGTTAGATTTTGTTGTTTGCTCGAGATCCTCCACTGAAGTGTGTTCAGCTTCGGATGTGAGAGCAATGGAAATGTGTGTGTTGAATGTAAAGAAGAGAGGCTTGCATGGAACAAGCACTCGAGAGAAAAGACCAGAGATCCCAATGGAATCAGAGCTGATCGGAATGTCCCTCAGCACTAAATGAAGTGTCATTATATAGGGAAGGACATCGCCCAAGAAAGAAACCACTGACTAGTGAAACATGCTTGCAATGGGGGGCTTACCCTTTTAGGGCTTGAAACGTTTGGACCTGTGGGTAAAAGACTACACTTTGTACACATGTCTTCTTTTACGGCTGTGAGAGGCTGGGCAAGCAATAAGTGAAGTGATGTTTTACTGTTCACATCCTTTTTGCTGCTCACCCGAGTTCGCGGGATTTGAACCTTTTAACCCTTTAACCTTTTAAGCGTTCATGTGTCTAAGTCATTTTATTTAGTCTTGGGCTACCCCCGTCATCAAGCCCCTAAAGTGATTAACCAATGGCCTATGACCAGAGGTGTACAAATTGGTTTTTTTCAAAAACGGTTTCGGTTATTAATCGAACTGTTTTTTTTTTCACCCAAAAAGAAAACCGTTTTTTTTTTTATAACCGGTTTCGGTTACTAACCAGTTTTTCAAGTCCAAAACAATAACCGGTGTAACTGGTTGGGACCGGTTTTTAACCGGTTTTTGCCAAAAAAAATCGGTTTTTAGCTGGTTTTAACCGTTTTTTAATAACCGGTTTTAACCGGTTTCGGTTATTAACTGGTTTTTCAGATCAAGATTAGTGACCGGTCACAAACCGGCGGTTTGGTTATAAAACCGGTTCGGTTATAAAAAAACCGGTTAAAAAAAACCGGTTTCGGTTTTTTCCCGGTTTCGGTTCTAAAACATGTTTTTTTTACACCTCTACCTATAACCCATTTGTGTAAAATATCCAAACAAATTACGTTAAACGTATATGAACTTTTTTTTTAAATATGAAACGATAATATTACATCAATCGTCCTATTTGAAAAAATAATAATAATATTTTATAAAATTTTTATCCAAATGTGAATGAAAGTGCTACAACTAGTGATTTTATCATGATGAATGCAACAAAATGAAACTCTTTTAATCAAATTTCATTCCCATGTATTTAATGTCACCTTACCAGAAAAAAATGTTTACATCTTATTTAAATACCGTTTAATCAAATTCTTTTGCACATGTAAATGGTTTCACATGAATCCAAACCCAACTATGAAGATTATAAGCATACCTGAAAGAAAATTTTCGGCGGAGAAGAGGGCTACATAGAGTTGCAGAGGTTTTATTTGTAGAATTCATGTTAAAGCTCAGAAACACGTCATATCTATTGCCATTAGTCCCCGTAATGTTAGATCAAAAGCCATGAAGTTTCTAGCTTGTGGATTCCAATTTAAAGAAGTAGTGAGCATGGACTTGAACTAAAAATGAACATATGAAAAAGATAATGATCATATAAATACTTAATCGAGTTTGAGTGATTTTCACTACTTCAATAGAGTTCGAGTGAGTGGCAGGGAAAAGGTGAGAGATGGCTAATCTTAGAAGTAAAAAAAAAAAAGATGGCTAATCTTAGAAGTAGAAGATGTTAATCTCAAAGATTTATTTTCTAAGTAGGTGCGGACTGTTACATACTTCATTTACTGCTATTGAATGCTTGTTGGAGATGAGTTAAAGTGAGGCTGGTGGCATCAAATGAAGAAGTTGCACTACTGATCAATGAAGTAATGCTTGGGTAGGTGAGAATTTACGAGGGATGGATCCAGACAGTTGCGGAGCCAGAAAATTTTTCTTATGGTGTCATTTTTTACGGATATCCTTGTTTATAGTAACCCGAAGTCGAACTTTTTTGGATCGGTTCGGATCTAGTCGGGTCAAATCACATAATAAAAGCAAATATCACATTAAAAGTACAATGTCATTGAATAAAAACATAATAAAATTACAAAGTCATTTGAAATATATAATAAAATGCGTTTAGTAGTTGCTCTGTACGCATTTTCATATTTTGAAAACGATTCATAATGTTTTCAATGGCAACTTGAAAAAAAAACTTATTTTTTATTATAACAAACAAGTGCATGCATCATTCAAATGATCATCAAACATCTTGTTAGGTTAAACAATTAAAACAAAACCAATTAGACATGAGACTATAATGCTTACTGGATTAGAAAAAATAAAAATTAAGCATGGACCTTTAATGATTTAAAGTATACTAATTAAATTCAAGTAAGTGGGCTTAATTTTTGAAATATAAATTTGTTTATTATGTAATTGTTTTAGAAGAAAACAAAACAACGGTGTCGTTTGTAAAAAACAAAATGGTGTCGCTCGTAAAAAACAATGGTGTCGCTCGAATTTTTTCTATTATACGTTATATTTGCTACAAAAAATTCAACGGTGTCGGACGACACCATTGTTCAAAGTGTGGCTCCGCCACTGGATCCGGGGGTTTTTGGGGGTCCCGGAAACCCTTTCAATTCTGAAAAAAATAGTGGAAACCTATATAACCTATATATGAATTGGAAAAATTACTGAGAATCTATCAAAATACCCTTAGTCTTTAAAAAATTTATGGATCCTTCGCTAGTTAATTTATTTAGAGACAAACACATGTTGTTTATGAAAAAGTTTTTGATATTTATTTGAAGATAAGGTTTTTGTATGTAACCATATATATTAAGAGGTAACAAACTTGATAAATTAGTGCCTTATAATATATTGTCATTGTTTTTTGCTTTTTTTAGTTTTTTTTATGTAAAATACACGTATAATTCTATAGTTTACTTTTACATTAAAATAATATTTCATTTTTCGTGTTCCTGTTTTATAGAAACGTTGTTGTCATTGAAACTACAAGTCTACAATTTTACTAAAGCCGTCATAGGTGTTATGACTCAAATTGCTACATTTTTCTGAATCCTCTTGTCCAATTTTAGTACCACTGTCATTTTGTAATTATCGCCCCGTTTAACGTTATACGCATAAATGCTTTTGTGTTATTGTAACACATACTTTTATAAATAAATTTTTTATGTTATTGTAACACATCTATACATATAACTAGTAGGTAACCCGCGCGTTGCGGTGGAATCATGATTTTTGTAAGGGATATGCCTTTGGTGATAATCAAGTCAAAGTTTTTCATATTTTTAACCCAAACGAAATCCGTTAGACCCAAAAGAAATTTTATTTTTATTCGTTTTTGCTTATTAATACTCAAAAATTACAAATCTAAGTCATCAACAAAAAAGTTATATCTCCTTGCATATTCTAAGACAACATAAAGATTAGATGATTTTATGGTCTTATGGATTAAGTATTATTTAATAGAATATACTAAGGCGGAACCAATATAGAAAAGTTTTAACAATCTATCTTTACTTTCTGTTGCACAAATCAACAAATTTATTAAACTAATTAGTTAGTAAATATTGAAAAAATATCAAAATAGCAACAGAATTACCAGCACTATGTTGCATAGTGTAGGAACTAGTTTCACTTTTTATTAAAATATATTCCAAAATAAATAATAAATAATAACGAGACTCTCGTTATTTATGGGAAATTCGACTAGTACAATACCGGTTACAAAAACTAAATATACGAATATAAAATACAATATAATTGTACCAATCTTGATTCAAGCAAGCATCTTTGGAAACTTCAACCGCACCTACGAGATCGAAACTCCGCTGCAAGACAAGCAAAATTGTTTACGGTTTTTGGTTGAGACACGTGTTCAACACGCTTCCCTTAAAACAGATTCCGCGCCTCCTCTCAGACGGTCTGTCTCCCAGGGTACAACAACCGGAACAGTATGTGTACTGCCGGAGATGGCTCTCGCGCCTGAGATTACACCGGATATAAATTGGTGTTTATAAATTTAGGAAAAAGATGAAGTATGTAAATATGAGAGTACTCCTCTCAAAGGAAAAACGAGAGTCAAGAGAATGTCTAATTTTGTTGGTGTCTCTAATATGAACCACCAAATTCACATATATACACTTATAGTTTTAAGCTCATTAAAACTAGTAATAAATCAGACATTAATCTTGTCATAATTATAACATTAATCTTGTAATAAACAAGATAATGAATATGACTTTAATGGACTTAAGTGGTTAGACAAAAAAACGGTCATATTCATCATGACACGCAATTAACGGGTTGTAACAGCTAGCTTGACCAGGTCCTGCCAATTGCTCTGTTACCGTTGCAGACATGTACGCGCGCTTGAAGTGGCTCTTCAGTCCGTGCGCCACATTGTACGGAACTTGCGCATGCGCATGGTGTGCATACCAGTGCTCCTAGTTACTACTGTAACCGGCGCGCGCCATAACTGATCCGCAAATCCATGCAACACTCTACATGGACCTTACACCACGCCATATAGACCCGCGCGCCACACATATGCCATTGCGCATACCAAGACGCCACCTGGTCATGTGCCATCTATACTTGCACGCCACACGGATGTTACTACGCATACCAGGACACCACCTGGTCATGCGCCATCCAAACTCATGTGCCATTTGCAGTCTTCGCCATGGCATCCGCCTACGCCACTCAAGGGTGCGCCATAAGCGGACCCGCCATGTATCTGACCACGCGATCATGAACAAAAATACAAAGGCGGTGTGCGAAGTTCAAAGCGCACTACATAGGGCCTATAGCCCACGGCACGCGCGCATATGTGCACGAGTAAGGGTGCTCCGCACCCTTTAGGGTCCCTACTGGTATTTGTCTTCAAGGAGTGTTCCTCCTTATATACCACTTTAAGTTTGTCATTCCACCTATGTGGGACAAGATGACAAATCTCAATCCATTTTTCTCATCTTTGTTTTTCCAAACATACAACTTCAAGCTTCGATATCTCATTCATCTCAGCTCTATTTGGACATAGTTTGAACACAAACCCATAAATAATTATTTATACAACACATATATAAATATTATTTATGTCTAAAATATTTAGTGAAAAACTCATTTTCACTAAAATTTCCAACAATCCCCCACATGAATGGAGATCGATTATAACACACAAAATTCCCCGATGAAAACTCGACAGTCGAGTGTTGCAGGATAGGTAGGTTTTGCCTTTAAACCTTCCTTTGTGAAGCATAATTAGTCTACTAGGGTTTTGTAGACGTGATGTCATTGAACAACCCCCCATTTGTGTAAACGACAATATGCATTCACACAATAATTTCCCTAGCCGGGCCATCCCCTCACTATCGTGTCCTATAATGGTCATGGAGCACTTTCCTGGTTTTGCGGGAGCTCTAGGAATTATGCCCTAATTCCATTCGAAGCGACCACACTTCTCTCCAACATAGGTGATTTCCCTTTAAATCATTAAAAGCATTATGGTTTACTATGATTTACACAAATCATAAAACCACATATTATGCTTAACCTCACAACAATGTCACTGATTATTATAGGAATAGACTAGGACGTATTTAAACACCCTTTTATAGTTTTGGGGGGGGGGGGATATATGAACATATACACTAGCTTATATATAAACATATATATTAGCTATGCCCCCACAGTGACTACCACTCGGTTCATGATTAAGTTGGCCTATTGAACCTAGATCTTGGGATCTCCAGTCAACTAGGTTAGGTTTCCCTCATGTCCCTTTTTTTCATGGCTTTAGTCCCATTACACAACCTGATCTCTTATCATTCCACTGGTTGTTGGATCCAAAATTATCTTTGACTTCGCTAAGTCATCAACGACAATTGAGATCAGTTGTTCTAACGTGTTCTTGACTCGCTAGTCACCTTTGCCTTTTAGTCGATTCATAAGACTTTATAACTCGTGATCTCAACCTGGATCCAGTTATGTACCTTGTCTTTAGAATGACATGAAACTCAATTCATGGCTAGACACATTTTTAGGATGCCTTTGGTGTGTCATGACTGACATCTTACTAGATTTCAATCTAACCAATTGGCATTCGAGTCCAATCTACTCGATTGACTCCATATAACCATTGTGTACTCCACTTGGTCATGCGTTTGCAATATATGCAAGTCACCCCCACATTTAAGTGTAATTGGATAGCATCCAAATGGGGCGATGAAAGGTTCTCCCTTTCATTTCGAGTTTTGAGAAAACTTCTCAACTACCATTTCCACATTCAAATGCAAGTCACCCCCACATTTAAGTGCAATTGGATAGCATCCAAATAGGGTGATGAAAGGTTCTCCCTTTCATTTCGAGTTTGAGAAAACTTCTCAACTACCATTTCCACATACCCTAAAGGGTTTATTTCTTAAATGGGCTCCTCCCCCCACATTGCTTGCATTTTAATGAAGTTATATTTATAGTTTTTTTAGCACAAAATATGTTCTTGTGTCATCACATATTTTGAATGTTTAACGTTAATTTAATCTCCGTCGAGCATATAAATTAACAAGTATTAGTCTAGCATGCTTTAGACCACAATACTCTAGCATGTGAACAGAAGATGCATCATTCTGATTCTTCACAGCCTTAAGAGATAACGCACTATCTCTTTCGAACATTCGTTTCTTAGTTTAGACACAATAATAAAATTTTATTTCACCATTCCAAAACCATCGGTTTTAAGAAGGCCTTAAAACCATAGTTAACTTCATCCATTAGGATCATAACTCGTTTGCCTTTTTATCTCCAAGGCTTCACCATTGACTTCCTAAAGACTTAAACATAAGTCTTAATCCAAGTCACTTTGATGAAAGATCTTTGTATAAAATCACTTGAGTCTTGAGATATAGCCAATTATATTGACTCTCAACAACAAAGCATTCACATATGCCTATAGTGATATATACATTACGTTGTTGTTTCATTAATACCATGTATTGGGATACTCTCCCAAATTGAGGACCATGCATCCACATAGTTTAAACAACATTGATGGTGGTAGAAGCATCTACAAGTCCATCACTATTGTAAATTTCCATTAATAAATTTCCTAAATTTATTAAAACATTTACAATAATAACATATATTTCTTTCATATGTTATATTCTTTGAAAACTTACATGTGCATTTCCATGTTGATGCTCTCAACATTAGATGACATATCTCGTTTTCGTGTATTCCATCTCAAACCATGCACGACGTTTCTCACGAACTCGTTATACGTTTGATGTTTGATTTGTGACTTATTACATAAGTCATGATCACAACCCGCTCGTTGTGTCCGTGTAAATTAATTTTTACACTTTGTATCAAAATGTGTAACCTTTTGACAACTTATTAGTAGTCAAAATAACGGATACACCAATGATATCTAAACATCAAATCCCAAAGTGTTGTTATTTTCAACATACTTTAGAACGAAATAAACACAATTACATCGTTCTGCCATGTTTTGAGGTACTCCCTCAATGGAACACGTATAACTTGTTTCGTCTTGAAACTCTAAACTTGAATAATCACAAGTTGTCCAAAATATAAAGTTGTTTACAATTAACTACTCGCAAGTAGTTAAGCAACTTATTATGTCTATAACACATCGAGTTGTTTTTTCACAAAATAGTCTTTCCAAGACTATTATATGGTTCAAGACGTTATACTTCTCGTGGAAGTATCGAATCACTTGTAATTCGCAAAGACATGTTTTATTCATTTAAAACATTTCTCGTTTTTGCAAGTGTTTTAATATTAAACTATATATTTACGTTTGGATTACAAATCAAGACAATAAACCTTATAATAGTTTAATAAATAAAACAATTTCAAACTCGCTCGTTTGAAAATAAAACGAGTACACATCGTTTTAATAAATGGTTTATCATATTCAAACCATTCATAACCTGTTAGATAATAACGATTATCAATTGTTAAAAGGAGTGGTTTGTATGATAACCAATTCTAATATGCTAATTAGAATTTAAATGTTGAACAAACATTCAAAATATTCGGTTTTTATAAAGTAAACCGCTTCTAACCCGCTCGTTAGAAATAAAACGAATACAATTATTCACTTTTGGTTTAAATGAACGTTTTCTAACACGCTCGTTAGAAATAAACATAAACCTTTTCTAACACGCTCGTTAGAAAATATATATAACGATTACAAATCATCTTAAATAGTTTATCATAGTTAACCTGGTTCTAACCCGGTCGTTAGAAATTAACGATTGCAAATCGTTAAATTAGTTGGTTAGAAGATAAACTAATTCTAATACGCCCATTATAAAATTAGACGATTATTTATTGCCAAAAGCCGTTTTTGGTTTATGTAAAATAAACGTTTTCTAACCTGCTTGTTAGAAATAAATAATTGACAAAGTCGTTTAATCGTTTCTATCACGCTCGTTAGAAAATAAACAACTATCAAACTCTTTAAATCGTTTCTAACACGCTCGTTAGAAATAATCGATTACAAAATTTGTTTCGAAGTTTATAAAAAAATATAAACTATTTCTAATACGCTCATTAGAAATAAACAAATAAAAATCGTTTAAACATATGTGGAAAAAAATCCGTTTCTAACTCGCTCGTTAGAAATTTAATAGTTTAGACGAAACCGTTACAAGGTTTATTATCCAAAATAATTGTCTCCAACACGCTCGTCGGAAATTATTTGAAATAATAATATTTTCTAACACGCTCGTTAGAACATCCAACCGTCTTTAAAACATTGTTCTTAACACGCTCATTAGAAAATATTAAAACTAGTTATTTTATAAAATAATTACTTTCTAAAATGCTAATTAGAAAATATAAAAATTTAAGACTTTTAAAACCAACATTAATCTCACAATTATGGTTACTAAAAGCTTATTAAAAAATAAATTAAACGTTACAAACATTTAATTTGTAAGGGGTTACAAAATAAAATTTTCTAATACGCTCATTAGAAAATTTAGTATTTCAAAAACCTATTGAAATACATATTATTTTGTAGGGTTAGGATCAAATACAAAGGATAAAATAAATAAGAAGGGTAAGAATGATTCTAGTCCATTGATCTTAGATATGGAGGGTTGAGATTAATTGTAGGGAAAAGAAAATAATAGAAGGGCATAAAAGGAATCCTATATTTATGGATTTTCTCTCTCCACATGCAAGGCACATGCCAAATCCCCCATCGATTTAAAACGTCCATAACTTTTTCATACGACATTTTTTTTAAAAAAAATTTCACCATAATAACGAGTGTTTTTTTATCTTTAATATGAGTACCATATTATCATATAAAAATAAAATAAAAAATTTCATTTTTACTGGGTTTTTTTATTGCATTGTGTTAAAGGTTCAGGTCATTGTGTCTTTTAACTGGGTTTTGGTCGGTAGAGTTTCTATACATTGTGTTATTATCAAAACCTATAACACAATGTTAATTTGGGTTCTATCCATTGTGTTTTTATAAGAACCTATAACACAATATATGACACAATGAAGATGGTGTTATATCTGGATTTTCTATAAATTGTGTTATTAGTTCAGATCATTGTGTTTAATATGTTATTCATTGTGTTTTAATATGTTGTCCATTGTGTTTTAATAATTTGTTCAATTTTTTTCATTATCTTTGTTCATTGTGTTTTAGTTTGTTGTGTATTGTGTTTTTAGTTTGTTTTTCATTGTGTCTTCATCTGCTCTCCATTGTGTCTTTTATCTGCTGTCATTAATTGTGTCTTTTATCTGTTGTCATCAATTGTGTTTTTATTTAGTCTGATACTTATTGTGTTATATGTTATCGCCATTGTGTTATACGTTATGCTCATTGTGTTTTAGTATGTTGACACAATGTCTTTATCTGTTGTCATTGATTGTGTTTTTGATCTACTTTACATTGTGTTATTATCAAAACCTATAACACAATGTTAATTTAGGTTCTATCAATTGCGTTTTTATAAGAACCTATAACACAATATATGACACAATGAAGATGGTGTTATATCTGGGTTTCAATAAATTGTGTTATTAGTTCAGGTCATTGTGTTTAATATGTTATTCGTTGTGTTTTAATATGTTATTCATTGTGTTTTAATAATTTGTTCAATTTTTTTCATTATCTTTTTTCATTGTGTTTTAGTTTGTTGTGTATTGTGTTTTTAGTTTGTTTTCCATTGTGTCTTCATCTGCTCTCCATTGTGTCTTTTATCTGTTGTCATCAATTGTGTTTTTATTTAGTCTGATACTTATTGTGTTATATGTTATCGCCATTGTGTTATACGTTATGGTCATTGTGTTTTAGTATGTTGTCCATTGTGTCTTTATCTGTTGTTATTGATTGTGTTTTTGATCTACTTTACATTATGTTTTAAATCATGTCCATTGTGTAATATGCAACTGGGTTTTTGAATTTTTTTTGAAAAATATAACAATATGGTACTCATATTAAAGATAAAAAAACGCTCGATTTTATGGTATAATTTTTTTTAAAAACAAATGATGTATAAAAAAGTTACAGACGTTTAAAAATTGGGGGGGAAATAACATGTGACTTGCATGTGCATATTCTCTTTCCTCTTGTAGACAAAATTACCCTTTCCATTTAATTCCTCCTATGACACTTGTCACTCCCTGGTTGCTTCCTACCCTTCTTATTTTTAAAAACTTTGTATTATAACTCTCCTCTTGTTTTGTATATGTTCTGTTTTATCTAAACACCAACAAAAACCAAGAACTCCAACTTGAATCAATAAGTCGTTTTGCAACCCGGTATTCGGATTAAAGATTGTACTCCAATCATAAAAATTTCCCAAAAAATATTTTCAAGATTTTAACAAAATCTCATTAAATATTTTAACTTTCGTGAACCTAAATCCTCGTAGAGAAGAGATTTAAGATGGTAGCAACAATCTTCACGAAAGTCGGTTTTAAGATTGTAGGAACTATGTTCACTTTTTATTAAAATATATTCCAAAATAAATAATAAATAATATCGAGACTCTCGTTATTTATGGGAAATTCGACTAGTACAATACCGGTTACAAAAACTAAATATACGAATATAAAATACAATATAATTGTACCAATCTTGATTCAAGGAAGCGTCTTTGGAAACTTCAACCGCACCTACGAGATCGAAACTCCGCTGCAAGACAAGCAAAATTGTTTACGGTTTTTGGTTGAGGCATGTGTTCAACACGCTTCCCTTAAAACAGATTCCATGCCTCCTCTCAGACGGTCTGTCTCCCAGGGTACAACAACCGGAACAGTATGTGTACTGCCGGAGATGGCTCTCGCGCCCGAGATTACACCGGGTATAAATTGGTGTTTATAAATTTAGGAAAAAGATGAAGTATGTAAATATGAGAGTACTCCTCTCAAAAGAAAAAACGAGAGTCAAGAGAATGTCTAATTTTGTTGGTGTCTCTAATATGAACCACCAAATTCATATATATACACTTATAGTTTTAAGCTCATTAAAACTAGTAATAAATCAGACATTAATCTTGTCATAATTATAACATTAATCTCGTAATAAACAAGATAATGAATATGACTTTAATGGACTTAAGTGGTTAGACAAAAAAACGGTCATATTCATCATGACACGCAATTAACGGGTTGTAACAGCTAGCTTGACCAGGTCCTGCCAATTGCTCTATTACCGTTGCAGACATGTACGCGCGCCTGAAGTGGCTCTTCAGTCCGTGCGCCACATTGTATGGAACTCGCGCATGCGCATGGTGTGCATACCAGTGCTCCTAGTTACTACTGTAACATGCGCGCGTGCCATAACTGATCCGCAAATCTATGGAACACTCTACATGGACCTTACACCATGCCATATAGACCCGCGCGCCACACATATACCATTGCGCATACCAGGACGCCACCTGGTCATGTGCCATCTATACTTGCGCGCCACACGGATGCTACTACGCATACCAGGACGCCACCTGTTCATGCGCCATCCAAACTCATGTGCCATTTGCAGTCTTCGCCATGGCATCCGCCTACGCCACTCAAGGGTGCGCCATAAGCGGACCCGCCATGTATCTGACCACGCGCTCATGGACAAAAATACAAAGGCGGTGTGCGAAGTTCAAAGTGCACTACATAGGGCCTATAGCCCACGGCACGCGCGCATATGTGCACGAGTAAGGGTGCTCCGCACCCTTTAGGGTCCCTACTGGTATCTGTCTTCAAGGAGTGTTCCTCCTTATATACCACTTTAAGTTTGTCATTCCACCTTTGTGGGACAAGATGACAAATCTCAATCCATTTTTCTCATCTTTGTTTTTCCAAACATACAACTTCAAGCTTCGATATCTCATTCATCTCAGCTCTATTTGGACATAGTTTGAACACAAACCCATAAATAATTATTTATACAACACATATATAAATATTATTTATGTCCAAAATATTTAGTGAAAAACTCATTTTCACTAAAATTTCCAACACATAGTTCACTCCTAAAACAAAATGTCTATTTCCTAAAATTTAACATAAATAGGATATTAAAGCATAAAACCTAATCAAGTAAGATGTAATGTCACGTAATTTAACAGTTTAGTGAATCAAATTTAAGCAGCAAGTTACATATAAAAATCTTATCATTCTTTTGCAAGGTTAAACAGGTCGTGTTGAGGTTCACTCGAATGTTGTCACTGTGGGTTAGGGTTGAAATCTTTGACATGAATAATAATATGGGTTGGGTTCAGGTTGCACATTTCAACCGCCAATCCGCAACTCATCAACCTTGTAATCCGCCAGGTGAGTTTCACGGCCCCTAGTTTACTGTTTTTCTAATACCTTTGGGGGGGGGGGCATGAATTTATTTAAAGTATGATCGCATGAGTATATTCTACTTGATCGTTTATGTGTTTCATGAGTTCTTGATGATCTCAAGACAACTAGGGAAAAGTCCTCATGTTCTCTTTCTCCACTGTAACCATTAGTAATGGATTTAGCCATGAAATCTCTCGTATAGATCTATTGGATTGACACCCCCACTATTGGTTAGTAGCGCTAACCCGGTAAAGACAAGAGTGCTTGAACTTTTAAAAAACTATATCTCATTGTCATGAGTATACAATGGGCGAGGCAAAGTCGCAGTCAAGGTTTAGTTATACGCTCATGTTAGTCACATAAGTTATTGTCGTAGCTAGGCGTTGATTTGATCATTCACGAATTTAACTAGCTATGCATACGGTTTACTTCGACTCTCATAAACCTGTGAGCTCACCAACTTTATGTTGACGGTTTTTAGCATGTTTGTCATGTAATTGATCACTAGTCACAAAAAAGGATTTAAGCATGCATTTTTTGGTGGATACCACTTTAGGGAAGATTTTCCGTTTATTTCTCATCCACTTCGAGATATAGATGTAAAATTTTGTTTTTTTCAAAACGATTTATTTGGTGATGTAAACACTTAACTATTTGGTATCCAAACTCTTGTTATTTCAATTAGATGTTTGCTTTATCATGTTCTTGAAAACCTTTCGTGTTGCACTTTGATATTCCGCCTAGGCGGGGTGTGACAGATTAGAATACGAGCCATTGGTTATCGCGAACTAGGATTCTTTCCGAGTCTAGACTTTAGCTCTTAGGACTTTCACACGAACTGTTTTAACTGCTTGACACATTTTCATTGCATTGCATTCTCATCCATGGCATTCATTATATCTAAGATATATATATATATATATATATATATATATATATATATATATATATATATATATATATATATATATATATATATGGTAGGAGTTGGCTACAAAGTCCATTTATCCTACAAAGTCATAAAACACCACAATTTCACCCATAAAACACACTCAAAACCCACAAATAATAAAGTGAAGATTACAAAACGTCATATTTGTGGGTTTTGTGTTGTGTTTTGTATTATAAGGCTTTGATTTTCGAATGACTAACATTAGTGTGTTTTATGTTGATTATCATGTTGTGTTTTATATTCATAGTTCTACGATGGTGTGTTTGAAGTTTCTATGGATAGGGTTTGGATATTGTGTTTTAGTGATCTTCACTTTGTTATTTGTGAGTTTTGAGTGCGTTTTATGGCTGAAATTGTGGTGTTTTATGACTTTGTACACTTTGTGTAACACCCTTGTTATTATTTTAAAGATTTTCGTATAAATAACGAAAATAAACAAGTAAATACGATTAAGTGTTCTTGGAAAATACGAGTAATCTAAAACTTTTACAATTTAAAGGTTTAGAACAAAATGTAATTAAGTTCGTCATTTAAAAGTATCAACGAAACGTCATGCGGAAGCTTGATTCTTGATTGTGTTCGGTTCTTTGTTGATTCTTGTTTATAATCCGGAGTTCCAAATTATACCTGCATTTCATAAACCATGAAATGATTAGTTATACGAGCTTAAAATGGGTTTAGAACAAGTCCGGATTCGAAAACGGACAAACGAATTAAATTTGCCAACTTTGTGATCTCACGCGGGCCGCGTCAGAGACACCCTAGTCTCACGCGGGCCGCGTTATACCGTCGCGTGTCGCGACGTGTTACTGGTCAGCCGTCGCGTAGCGCGACAGATGTTATTTTCCAGCGAGTCCAGAGCTGTGTCCAGCATTTTAGCAACGATAAGTTTTACGGAATTAGACATAACTTCTTCGTTATAGATCCGTTTTACGAGATTCTTTTTCCTACGCGTTCGTAATTTAATTCTCCATCTAATGGAGTTAAAATCCAACATCCGACTTAATAAAATTTCAGACTTCTAACTTTTCGGTTTATTACCCTTTTTGCCAACTTTTGACCCGTTCGTGATTTCACCATCAAACGTGTTTGTTTGACCCTTATATCACGTATACTTCTTCAACTTAATGTTATCTATCATATTAGATTCTAATCGCCGGTTTATTACACAAATTAAACCCGTTTTTACTTGTATGCTTATTTCGACCCGTTAAGGGTATTTAAGCACTTTCGAGCCTAAAAACACTTTCGATTGCTTCTAGCATTCCATCACCACATTTCTATAATATCCCATCACGACTATATTTAAGGTGGGTTTATTGTGGTGATCTTATATAACCCAAATTTTACCTCTCGAATCATCATTTTACGGCAAAACTCAAATAGTGCCATTTGAATAAATGTAATACCTCTTTCAGTTTCTATACTTATTCTAAGTATTTACCTAATCATAAAACTCGTTTCCAAACAACTTTTAAAGGTTGTTTGTTCGAATTAGCCAACAAGGGCGTTTTGGTCGATTTAGTTCTTTTTTTTTACTACAAGGGACTCTCTTTCCAATTATTCGACCAAAATAGCATTTTTAACTACAACATGAATATGCGTACCTGGCCCGGATCAACAAGTAGACCCGATTTATACCTTGTATTCATTATCACACAATCGATAGTGACGAAATTATCCGATTTGCTAATCGGTCCTGTTAGCATATGACTTGACAACCATATTAGTCGATATTGTCAAATGGTGTTATCAACACCATTCGACCCGTTTGGACTACACGCCCAACGTTATCTATTTAATCAAAACATCATTTTTGATTTTCAATTTATACATCCATCCCATCCCGGATTTTATTACCATACCCTTTTTCTTTAAGCACTTTTCTTACAAATTCAACCCATTTCGGCTTACGCTATGGGTATCCTTTTAACCTTGATTTACACTAGTCGACATTTGACCAATTTCCATTTTTGCCCTTTTTACCTCATTATTAGATTACACTACAAGGTAATCTTAACAAAATCCATAATTCTAAAACGATCGTTATCCGTTTACAACGTATTGAATAAACGAGTATTCTACATAAGTGTGTAAATTACACTTACCTTGCATTCACGCCACGCTTTTCTTTCCGTACTGGCTCCGTTTGACCCGCTCCCTCCTCCAAGCTTTCACCTAGCTTGTTATGCGTCAAACTATTGTCAATCATTTACAAGGCGGTTAAATTAGTCATTGACAATCACGACTATCCCACCTCACTTATTTTCTATGTCAACGCTACTGTTCGACTTCTTGTTTAGTTAACTTAGTTTATCAAAGCTAACTACTTTAACTCACATGGTTTACAACATTAAGTTTAAATCAACATAGTATTTAGAACCCTTTTCATAAGCTTTAACGCATAATTCTTTATAATAATCAAATCTGCGTTTTTACCCAACTTTAAGCATTTTAATCCTCACTTAGGCGTTTCATCAAACACCTAGCGGGTCAGATTTTTATATCATCAAAACCAAGTTTATGACTTGTAATTATCATCTAAATTAACTTCAATTAGACAATTCTACGCAAGTCTTAACATCCATATTTCTGAATTTTACTCCTAAATTCAGATTATGCTAGAGCAAGATCAAAAATTCTAGGGTTTATCAAGTTTTCTTCAAGTTCATTAATCACCTACAATGGTGATTATGAACTCTATAATTAACATGAAATCTTTTAACAAGATTTCACCTAGGGTTCATCCCTAGACACCATATCTCTTCTAATTTCATTCATGCATGACACAATCAAGCTCAATTTCAGTTTTTCACAATTAACCTAGAACTTGAGATGAATCAAAATACTAGAATTTTGCATACCTTATGATCCCTTCAGTGAGGTGATCACTAATTCGTATTTAGAACTTGAAGAACCCTGGTCGCCCTTCTCTTCTCCTGATCGAACCAGACACCAAAATGGTGTGTTTGGTTTTTGTTTTAATTATTTCTAGTTTCACTTTTTACAAGATTAACCCCTCCTCTTTTGTATAACTTATAGTTTGGCATGTTTTTAACCTTATTATAAGTTATTCTAGACTATTAGCTAACTAGGTTATAATTTTTCCTAGTTGATTAGTTCTTGTTCAAAAACTCGTTTTATTTTAAGTCCCGTTAAATCTCGGGCCTTTTTATATACTTTGCTTTCTCAAAGTATTTCCCATATTTTAATAAATATTAGATTTATTTATTTAAATCATAATATTCACCGGGTAAATTTTACCACTAACAGTATTTTACCCGTTTTTACTATTATCGAGGTTTGATTACCAAACCCGTTTTCGGGGTGTTACACTTTGTAGGAAAAATGGACTTTGTAGCCGATCCCCACGCTATATATATATATATCTTTTGTATGGAAATTTTGCCAGGTGGTTACATGGTTGATGTCTTCACCTTTTGATCCGATACTTATCTCTTACTTTGAGGAGGTGACGAATGACGAGTACGAGACTTCAAATGATGAGATGGTGGATGAGTTGGAGCCTGAGGAGGCGATGAATTACGCCCTTGAGCCGGAGGAGGTGGATCACCAAGATGATGGTGTTATGGTTGACGACCATCAAGTTTTTTTATCGTGACTCTCATGTTTCTACTCATGAGGTCGAGGTCCATGTTGCCGACGCTACTAATGTTGTTAGGGATCACGTTGCTTATGAGGTTTCTGTGGAGGACCCTCGTGTGGAGGTCCCTCCCACGGTAGAGGCACCACCCATGAATGAGCGTGTGGCATCATTTCGCTCTTACCGTCTCTGTCCTGGGGTTCCCTATTTCGCATACACTCTGCGGAAGCGGGTTCTCCATCATGTGAGGCCTGAGCTTATTGAGGCTAAGAAGCGCGCTGCGGTGCAGCGCAGCGCTCTGTGGATCTTGATGAGAGGAAGAGAGCTGTTGTAGCGAATTTGGCTTGTGTTTCCCCCACCCTTCAGTAACCTACTAGTACAGGATGTGGCCGGATGTTCACCTTTTGATTAGATTGTAACTTGTATTTTGAGGCTTTATACCCTCACTTGTTTTGTACTTTTGAAAACAGTGTATCAAGTTATTGAAATCTACATTATTCTGGCATTTTCAATTCCGATTTAGTTGTCGTTGATATGTTTGTTTGGATCGATGTGGTTGTTATTATTATTATTTTCTCTCATGGTTGACAGCTTTATAGATAAATATGTGTCACTCACTCTAACTCTATTTAGTATTGTGTATTAGAAAGGAAGCATGGCGGCAAGAAGGAATACTACCAACACTACTTCAGGAAACACACTTCCGACTACCTCTGAGGAACTGGCGCAAGTGATTGCGCAGGTGATAACTCATCATGGAGCCGACCATGCTAGTGGTAGTGGTGGATCTCGAGGCATTGGTCGAAGTGTATCTGATGACATTGATACTTGTAATGGAGTTATTTTTTATGTTGACAAAGGGTAAGATACCATTCACAATCGTTAGTATTGACACTTGTGATATTGGTAATGCAGAAGTTGGGATGTAGGAGTAGCCGTGGGAGTTATTCCCAACTTCTACATTATCAATATCACAAGTGTCAATACTAACGATTGTGAATGGTATCTTACCCTTTGACAACATCAAAAATAACTCCATTACGAGAATCAGTGTCGTCGGGTCCACCTCAACCAGTGCCTCGAGATCCACCACCGCCAGTTGCACGGTCGGCTTCATGCTGAGCTATTGCCTGTGCAATCACTTGCGCCAGTTCTTTGAAGGTTGTTGGAAATGTGTTTCCTGAAGTAGTGTGGGTAGTATTCATTTTTATAAAATTCACCGAAGTTACAATGACATAAATTCAAAAATCATGCGTCACAACGCAAGTTCCATTTTAATCATTTTATTCATTTTATTAAAAGCTTCAGCTACTTTGCCAAACACCATATATCTAAAAAGCTACAGTCACCAGCTACCAACTTTCAGCCACCAGCTACTTTTGCCAAACATACCTGTAATCAATACCATCATTTGATTTAAAAAATAGATGGCCAAGATTTGTTCTCATTGTTTTTATACTAAACATGTTTTGTACTGTATCCATGCATACATAGCTCCAAGTTACCATATCCATGTATATCAACATATAGTCACCCGTTTGCAGTCCCTACTTCGGGATAAATGATCCTGAAAAAAAGATTAATGATTTAGAAAAGATAAATGTTGAATGATCAATGAGAATGAAAAGGATGTATGAATGACACACCTATACCCTAAAAAACACACATTTGGTGCACGCTATTTGGCCAGCATCTGTTGAGAAATGGAATATACAATTCTAAAAATGAAGCAAATCTAATAAACTATGGCGAAAACTCTAATTGTGATTTATAACATACCATTTCTATAGAGTTGTAGAGTTCGACACCTTTTTTTTAATATAAAAAATGGGTAAATTTGGGTTGTGTTTTATCTCAAGAAGCCCATTTCCGTTGCCTCTTTTGGAGTATAATCGTGTTCACATGAAAGAGAATTCCGTGCTTTCCATTCAGGATCAATCATGAGAAAAATTATTTTAAACTAATTTTTTTTGAAAAAGGGTATGAAAAGTAAAAAGATGGTGCATTTAGCCCACCTCATAGTTAGCATACCTGTATTTCCCGGTGTTGTAGATTCCATATTAAAGCTTAGAAACACGTCGTAAGTAATATTGTCATCAACCCCTATAATGATAGATCGATGAAAAAGGGAAATTGAAGAGACAAAATATACAAATATCAAAAGGCATGTAGTTTTCTATGATTGTTGATTAGGATAAACAAGGATAAAGATGCACTTGAACATAAAAATTAAAAATTCAGCTTAACAACCGTAGAAAATAATAAAAATCATTGGTTTTCGATTGGTGCGATGGATTATATAAATGATGGTGCTACGTAATCGAGTTTGAGCGAATGGGAACGGGAAGATGTGGAGGGATGGCTAATGAGCGTATATGGATGGAGATTATATATGCAGATACAGTGGTAGGAAAGAAAAGTTTATTTTGTTATGATTTAAATGAGTTAGCTAGGTAGGTGATAAGGTGAGAAAGTGTAGATTTCATTTATATTTGCACTTATATAACTCTTTTAAAGAATATCTCATGTTGTATTTAAAGTGTGATCCGTCTTAATGAACTGTTTACTGAGTAGGTGAGGGCGGTAAAGGCTTCATTTACTACAAAGCTCAAAGGGGTATGGTGTCCGGACGATTTGTTCTTCAAGCTTTAGCATGCAAGACGAAATGTAGAATATTAATATAGGTGATGTTGTTATGACATTCAATTAAAGATGTTGCATGGTTTGGGTGGAATGTAGGCTCGTGTCAAATAAACGTAATAGTGTTTGGGAATGTGAGGATTAACTTTGAGATAATCATGGTTAATACCAAACTTTAACGTCCTGTTGATATTTCTAATTAACTATTCTATATTTAGAACATAAAGGAAAAAATATATTGTTTAAAAATATTTAGAGCTTTAATTTTTGTATGTCCTCTATCATCATAAAATTTAAAGATAATCTAATTTAATCTAAGCTAATCTACTATTAATATAAAAAGAACTAGATGGAAGGGGGGGGGGGGGGGGGGGCCCGCGTTGCGACGGGGGCAAAAGCATAGCAAATAGCATTAACCAACAACAATGTTTTTGAAAACGGATCGAACCGGCCAATTCGACCGGAATCTGGCAAGGTCATCGGTCCGTTTTTGATAGAACAAACCGTTGTGTTCCGCTGAAAACCTGTTTCAACCGTCGACCGGTTAAAACCATTTGCTTCATATGGGTAGGTCTGTGCACATTAGGATGGTGGCTTTAATTTGTCCTATAGAGAAGCACACCCTTAGAATTCTTTCATGCCGCCAATGCGGAACACATATTCAGTGTATTGTATTGGTGTAAGACGTAAAAATGCTTAACCACGCATGCACATCTTAGAGGAACAAACATAAATTATAACATATGCATTTTAATTGGTTTCAACGGTTTATTAAAACACATAAATTAGCTCAATTCATATGCCCCTCTATTTTTATAAATGTTTTAACTATTTAGATCAATCATAGAGATTTCCTTAGTTATTTTGATTTTTTTTCTATTCATGTTATATGTTATAGTAAATTAGAAATAAAACTTGAAATGTTTAATTACTAATAAAAAGTTTTAATACACATGTATTTCATATCATCATATATTATGTAACATAACTAGTGGTATTCCCTGTAATTCGTAGCGGGATTTCGGTCGATATTGGATCAGTTCATTAAAGTATCCGTATGATATTTGTACTCGATACAGCAACCAAAAGATATACCTCCAAAAGGATATCAACACGTGTTTCACAATGATCAAAAGCTATAAAAACAAAGGGGGAGACTATTTGCACACTTGGTGTGTAGATAGTCAGCCCAAAAAGGGTTTTTTTGTCCTATATGCACACCCTGCAGTGTCGAGCTGTGGCCAAAGTGCGACGTTTTGGTCCGGTCAACCAGACAAAGACTGACGGGTGTCTGATGGGTCTGTTGACCGGACCAAAACGCCGAGCTTTGGCCGCGTTTTGGTGCTGTCAACCAGACACCCGGTCAGTCTTTTTTCTGGTTGACAGGACCAAAACGCGGCCAAACCTCGGCGTTTTGGTCCGGTCAACAGACCCATCAGACTCCCGTCAGTCTTTGTCTAGTTGACCGGACCAAAACGCCGCGCATTGGCCACAGCTCGACACTGACAAAAAGGGCCTTTTTGGTGTGCATATAGGCATTTGGGTGTGCCAATAGGTACACCCTAAAAACAAATACGGGTACTAATGTTGTTCATGCGGGGCATTGACACGGTTCTAAAAATACTTTATTGCCAATGCAACTTTATTTTCAATCACTATTATACGGTCACATCATCAAGAAAACCATACAAAACGAATAAGGTACTCATATCGATATAGTACGAACAATATTGGTTAGATTCGTCACAGTAAAGAACAAAAAAATAATCAATTATATTTATCTGTTGGATTAAAAACGTAGATAAAAATAAGCGTGTCGCAACGATGTATTCAAAAATTTATATTATGTTACTCAAATATAAAAAAGGTAAACAATGTAACTGTATAAAAAACTCAACGAATTTTATATCACAGAATCAAGAAAACCATAAAACTGAACACAACACCAGTACCGACGTTTGTTCGAATAAAAACTTGATTAAATTGTAGATAATATTTAACACGTCGCAATGGTATATTCAAGATTTTATTAAACGTCATATTATATTACTCAAATAATGAATAGGGTAAACAACTTATAAAACATATTATCTTGCTAAAATAACGAAAATGATAAAAAGCATAACTTTACATTAGTGTGTACAACTCGGTTTTAAATAAAAATTATTTCTAAACGTATATATAAATAAACACATCGTATAGCATACTCAAAATTTTTTATTTAATATCATATTTTTCGTTACAAGCGAAAAACGTAATCTACTCAGAATGAATTATAACAATAAAATATTAAACAATAATTATAAAAATATAAAAACCAAAAAATAAACTCTATTATAATAATTCATTATAAAAGTAGTTAAAGAAAAAGATAACTAAAATATATGATTGGTCTAAGCGGACCATTTAGACCAAAGGGTATGGGGTACGTCCCCGATCCGTCGCCCACGTCCCGGGTCGTCTCACACCGGCCCCGGATGCTCCGTCGCGTCTCAAGCGGCTCCTCCACGACGTTGGAGACGAGCCAAATGTGGTGGGCCCCTTCAATCATGCCGTTTAACAACGGCTAGTTTAGAAAAAAAAAACAAATTCATTTAATTTAAAACCTATATAAATACCCACACATTTAACCATTTTTATAAAAAATTTCACCCACTTTCTCCAAACAACTCCCTTTACACACCATTTTTATACAAAAATTCACCCATATTCTCACATAATCTTCTCTACAAAATACACCATGTCATCTTCCTCTTCATTGGGTTCGACGGACACCATGGAAGCCGTAAAATATTTTATAAACAGGGTGGTAGCGGCGACATAACTAATTTTGGAAGAAGAAGAGAAGGATGAGGTTTCGTCACAACCACGAAACAGGAACCCACACATCGAGCGAGACCGAGAAAGTTAGTTATATTTTTATTCTTATATTTTTATTATTATGTTTTTAGTCTTATATTTATATTTTTATGTTTTTAGTCTTATATTTTTATAGCGTTGCATTATATTTTTATTTATAAGTTGTATATATTTTTTTATCTTGTAGGTGCTCACCAAAGATTATTCGCCGATTACTTTGCCGACGAGCCGTTGTACCCGGAGGCTATTTTTAGACGCCGTTTAAGAATGAGTCATCGACTTTTCTTACGTATAGCCGACGATTTAGCCGCTTATGACCCATTTTTTACCTTGCGACCCGATGCTAGAGGCAAAATGGGCTTCACCACCTTACAGAAATGCACTGTGGCGATTCGTCAACTAGCTTAGGGACGACAGCCGATGCTTGGGACGAATACTTAAAGATGTCCGAAAGAACTGCTAGAGAATGTTTATACAAGTTTTGCAAATTTGTGGTGAGGCTCTACAGCCGAAAATATTTGCGAAAACCGAATTACAATGACGTCCAAAATTTGTATCAACACCACCAAGTAAGGCACGGTTTTCCAGGCATGCTCGGGAGCATTGATTGCATGCATTGGCCATGGCGGAATTGTCCTACCGCTTGGCGAAGAATGTATACGCGAGGCGATCAGGGACATCCAACAATAATTCTAGAAGCTGTTGCGTCTTAAGACCTATGGATTTGGCATGCTTTCTTTGGGATTCCTGGATCGAATAACGACATCAACGTTCTACAAAATTATGAGGTTTTTGACGATGTTATAAAAGGGATCGGTCCTGATACGAGGTTTACGGTTTCGGGAGTGGAGTACAGACACGGGTATTATGTTGCCGATGGAATATACCCACAATACTCTACAATTGTTAAAACGGTTAGGCATCCTCCAGATGAAAAAAGAAAGAAATTTGCCAAGCTTTAAGAAGCGGCTAGAAAAGATATTGAACGGTGTTTTGGGGTTCTCCAACAAAGATGGCATATTATTGAAAACCCAGCACGCGCTTTTAGACCCAAAACATTGCGATACTGTATGTATGCTTGTATTCTGCTGCATAACATGATCCTCGAAGACGAAGGACATGCAATTTGTGAGTATGACGAGAATGCGGTGGAGCAGAATAATGTTCCGGTTAGCGGAGAACAACAAGATTTAAACAGGTTCTCGTTACATAACGATTTCACACATGCCAATCTTCAATCGGACTTGATCGATCACATTTGGAATCTCGGACAAAACAACGAGTAGCTTTTTTATTTATTTGTAACTTTAGGCTTTTTTTTTAATGTAACTTTAGGTTTTTTTTAATGTAGCTTTAGGATTTTTTTTAATGTAGCTTTAGGTTTTTATTTAAATGTAACTTTTTTTTATTTTTATTTACTTTGTTTAATTAATATGACAAAAAAATAATAATAAAAAAATGGGGGAGGACCATCCACCACACCCTTGGGTAGTCCCCAAGAGGATGGTCCTCCACCTATGCTTAGTTGGCGCCTATGTGACGGATGGTCCCCTTAGCGACTATCCTCACCATACCTTATGGTTTTAGTTGGACCATTTACTGTACACAAGTCCTTCAGATTTGTAGGTTATAAGAAAGTAGTTAAAGAAAAAGATAACTAAAATATATGATTGGTCTAAGCGGACCATTTAGTTGGACCATTTACTGTACAAGTCCTTTAGATTTGTAGGTTATAAGAATAACAATAAGTAATTTAAAATTGTTTAATTTTTAGATGTGATGGAAGAAGATTTGAGTTGGATCAATAATGAAGTCAAACACTATGCAAGTGGAGATCGTGGTCAATGTACAACCGTATCCTACACCACCTACCAATTTAATCAGTAATCACCCTTTATTTCGTCTAGGCTTCACCATCAAACATACTTATTGAAAAAAAGGCAATTTGTGTTTTGTTTAAAAAAATAAAAATAGCAATTTGTTTTGCTAATATTACAACAAAGTTTTTGATAAGTATGATAATGTGCCAATTACTCAATTAATGACAAAGCTATGAGTTTTTTTTTTACCATTAAACCAACACTATTTATCACCATTTCATCAGGAACTCAACCAAACACCAAGTATATCCAATTACAATTTTCCAACCTCCCAAGCAAATTCATTAAAGTCATGACACAAACAAAAGAAATAAAAAAACGTCTAAAATCTAGCGACTCGGATCTACAGATCATCACAGTCGTTGCAACATAAAGAGGCTCAGATGTACATCTAGTGTCATCATCATCACTAACAAAGCACGGCTCAGTCTCACCGTGGCTGCAACCGGAGTTGCCACGCCCGGTAGCAAGCCACCATAAACGCCAATTAAAACACTCAAGCAGGAACAACATATATGTTCATCAAAACCATAGCCAACAACCGCATCGCTGGACAACATCGAAAAAGTATACAAGCAGCATCATTGGCGCCAGACAACACACTAGCCAAATAAAAGAGCTAAAACCACCAAAAAAACACATCCAACCACAAATCCACCCATTATAAAGAGATTTTCAAAGAGAGTGGGTGGGACTGGGTATTTAAACCCAAGAGAGGTACAACTCACTTACCAAAGAATACAACCAACCAATGCACAAAACACAATGGATGCACATTGTACAACACCAAGAAGCCTAAACATGTTACAAATTAGACCCATTTGTACATCTCGTGTCATCATCATCATCGCCAACAAAGCACTGGTCAGTATCACCATGTCTACAACCGGAGTTGCCACACCAGGTAGCAAAGCACCATAATCGCCGATTAAAACCCTCAACAAAGTAGGAACCACATACATGTCCATCAAAACCACAGCCAATAACCACAACGACGAACAACGGCAAAAAAGTATATAACGAACATCATCGGGGCCTGATAACATACCGGCAGCCAATAAGCCAAAAAGGAGTCAAAACCAAAAAAATCACATGCAACCACAAATCCACTCATTCTCAGGAAAAACCTAGGCAGCGGAGATAGACGGTATTAGTGGTGCTTTCTAGCGATTTAAACACAAAAGTGGATACAACCCACTAAACCGAAGAGTGCAACCCGGCTAAAACGAAGCCGACAGAAAACCCAAAGCCGTCATAACTCAACGATTTGGTTGCTAGTGTAACACCCCGAAAACGGGTTTGGTAATCAAACCACGTTAATACTAAAAGACGGGTAAATTACCGTTAGTGGTAAAACTAACCCAGTGAATATTAGGATTTTAAATAAATACACCTAATATTGAATAAAAGTTAAATTAAAGCTTTTGAAGAAATAAAGATTATAAAAAGGCCCGAGTTAACGGGACTTAAAATAAACTGAGTCGTAAATTCCCCGAACCCACTAATTTAACTAGGAATGTTTAACCTAGTTAATAAGTGGTAATATTGTTAGAAATAATTAGGTTGTAGCCTACTTAATAACTAACCAAACAAGAGGGGCCAAATTTGGATAAATGGAAAGTTAGGTTATAAAGACAAAAGTTTAATCAAAACACACACTTAGTGTGTTTTGAGGGTGTTCTGTTCGAACCTAGAAGCTCCTCAGGAGCTTAAACCCTAGTTTCAACATAATCATCAAATTGAAGGGGCAAATGACTTTCAAATTCACAATTGAAGGTGAATTAACGATCACCCAAGCTAGGGGATCATAAGGTATGCCAAATTTTGATGATTTGTGAAGTTGTGAAATTTGAATAATCATCATAATCGTGAATTATGGATGAATTATTGAAGCTATGATTGAATTAGTGATGTATACTTGCTTAGGAACCAAACCCTAAGTGAAAATTATACATATGATGTTATGAATTGAATGATTATATGATTTACCAAATTGAATGATTATATGATTTACCACACTAGGATAAGTGGGTTTTAATTATGTGATGAAGTTGATGATATAATTTTGATTAGGAACATCATATCTGATATTAATAAGATGATACTTGAATACTTTAGGTGTTTAAGTATATAAATCATACTTGCTAAGTAATGAGTTTAGTATGATAAGATGAAAGAATCGATGATATATTCATATTGAACGATGTATGATATTGTTACGTGTTAAAAGTGATCAAAGTTGTGTGAAATTGATGAAATTCGATTACATGAACTTGGTAAATAACATGGTTAAAGACGGTAGCATAAGAATGATGTGTACCGGATAACTGACCAAGTAATTAAACGAATAGTTGAGCTACTTCGTGTAATTATTTATGTTAATAGGCAGTTGACTTTAAAAAGTCAAACTGACCAATGATATGATCGAATGATAAATTCGACATAAGAATCGTAGGATGGAATAGTCATAAATGATTATGACTAATCTAACTATCTTACAAATTACAATGATAGTTTGACGCTTGACAAGCTAAGTGAAAGCTTGGGAAGGAAGCGGGTCAAACGAATCAAGAATGAAGGAAAAGCGTAATCTGGATGCTAGGTAAGTAAAGCTTACACCTTTTATTTAATACCTATTGGTTTTATAGGTTATGAATAATAAAAAGTCATGTTTGAATTATGATTTTCCGACACGACATGTGCGGTTTGGAACAAAAATAATGCTAATAAACCATGTTTAATGGTTAAAAAGGACTATTACAATTATTTAGTCATGAAATGACTAATAGCTAATGAATTTTGAATGGTTACCTTATAGGGTAAACCAATATAAATAAAAAGGGGCAAAACGGTAAATTGGTCACACGTTGACAATAAGCGTTAGTTTTGAAAGACACTTTATGGCGTAAGCCATAATGGGTCAAAAGTATTAAGAAATAGTTTATAAGTACAATAACCGTACGGTGTAAACCGGAGCGAGTTATGTAGACGAGATGATAATAAATCTCATCTCGCAAAAATAAACGGTCACTTAGACCCAACCGGTCAAATGGTGGAAACATCACCATTTGAAAATATCGACTAATGAATATTGTCGAGTCTTATATTCACAAGAGTGAATAGAGGAAGGATAATTGCATCGCTATTAAGTGGCGATTATTAAAGCAAGGTATTTAAAAAGGGTCAATATATTGATCCGAGTCAGGTATGTATAATGGTTCAACTCATCATTTAGAACTTGAGGTTCTATAAGAGTTAGACAAGGTCAAAAATGGATATTCGGTTATCTTTTAGGTAAACCGAATAATTTAAGTTATAATCATGGTGTTTTAGAAACATAATGGTTTCTAAACAAGATTATAGTTAAAAGGTCGGATTTTGGGTCAAACAAGTATTTAAAAGTCCTTCGTCGTAAAAGAAGGACTAAAATTGACCAAAACGCCATTGTAAGCTAAATTGAGCAAACGACCCTTAAAGGTTGTTTGTAAACGAGTTTTATGATCCAATAAATACTTAGAATAAGTATAAAAAGCGAAAGATGTGAATCATTGGGTTAAATGACTCTATATGAGTCTTTGCCGTAAAATGATAATCCGAGGAGTAAAACCTCAGAATATATAGATCACCACATTAAATCCACCATAAATATAGTTGTGGTGGAAGATCATTTGATAAATAATGTGGAAATAAGATGCTAGAAATAAATGAGCGTGAATTATGCGGAAAAGTGCTTAAATACCCTTAACGGGTCAAAATAAGCATCTAAGTAAAAACGGGTTTAAGAATGTATATAAACCCGTGATTTGAACCTGGTATGATAGACAACATTGAAACTATAAGGTTCATGAGAAATTGGGATCAAACAAACATGTTTGTTTGATAATTACATGAACGGGTCAAAACTTAGTAAATATATACTAAGCCGAAGGCTTAAAAGTCTCAAATTTTGTTAATCCGAATGTCGGATTTTAGCTTCATATGATGGAAAATCAAATTACGATCACGTAGGAAGAAACGGATCACAAATCGGATCAATAACGGAGGAGTTATATCCGTTTTCGTAAACTTGGTTTGGCTGGAACTATGCAGCAGCTGTTAACAAACAGTCTGTCGAAACTAAGGCCTCGCGTCACGCGACGGAGGTGGCTATTCAAGGTCGCGGCACGCGACATGTTTTGGTAAATGGTGTCGTGGCACGCGACAGCCTTAAATCCCTTCAAATTGTTGCTATTGAATAGTCTTGCATTACGAACTCATTTAAACTCGTTTTAAACGTTATATGACTAAAACATTTCATGTTTTTATGAAATGTAGGTTTAATATGCGGTGCCGATGGACGATCAAGCTCGATAAAGAACCGAACACGATCAAGAATTCAAGTTTCCGCTAAATGTTTCGTCGACATGTTTTAAACGACGAATGTATTTATAAAATGTTGAAATGTGTTATTTCTTAAAATGTTTTAACAAACTTGTATTATTAAGTGTGTGTTTAACCGTAAATACACTATTATAGTAGAAATTTATATGAAAATCGTATAAATGGACTAAAGGGTCTTACAGCTGGTTTAACATTTCTCGGCCAAGGCAACCAACATTGAGGATGACGGTGGTAGAGAAAATAAGAGGTTAGAGAGAAGAGATTTCTAGAGAGAGAACGAAAATGGGTGGGGTTAGGTATTTAAACCCAGTACAACCAACCAACGGATAAAACACAATGGATGCACATGATACAACACTAAGAAGCGTAAATATAAGGTCACTTAAACATCTCTCGATCATGGATCTCGCTCAAACATGGACACGTGGTGTGCGGAATCCATCCTGCCACAACAACCGTTGGGATTTGGACAAGAAAGTGTAGAAGAAGAAGATCCTGAGAATACACAGAGTATTCTCAGATATGACGTTACACACACAGTAGCAGCCGCCACACAAAGATTAGGGTTTGCTTGTAAGAAAATTTCCACAAAAGAATCGCTATCTTGTCATTCATTCCAATAAAGAATAAATACAAGACACATCCGGAACACACGAGTTTCGGATTACATTATAGACAAAAAGGCTAAAGCCTTAAACTATCATAAACTTGGAAGCCCACTAAATTCTTCCGTGATACAACATAAACTCGGACTAGGATATACAACCCTAATCCGAACTTAAATAAAATAAACAATAAACTCGGTCTAACTCTTAAATTCGGACCAATACATAAAATCGGACCAACAATTCTAGATAACAATTTTACATTTTTTACCCTTAACTATGACAATTGGAAATCAAACGTCGTAGCGGCATTAACTGAAACTGATGACCTAGCCGATGACAATATCCCTAAAATCTACCTACAATAACGCTCAGGAAATCCCATTTGCGATAAAACCGAAATCACAAAGTTCCAGTTCACATTGTTGTGAGATTTTTCAAAGTCAATCTTGAGAATAAACGCATTTTTCTTGTTCTTCTTAATCCATGAGCACACATCGTTCACAATTAATAGCCCATCCAGAATGTATTTGCCTTTGAGAAACGAGGATTGGGACTCTGAAGTTACCATGTCCAGAACCTTTTTTTAGGACCTTTGAGATTACCTTGTTAGTGACCCCAACTAGGCTAATAGGGCGGTAATCATTCAAACCCACTGGATCTTTTATCTTCGGGATCAGAGCAATAAACGAAGCAGCACATCCACGGTTTATATTCCTTTTGTCATAGAAAACATTCATTATATTAGTAAAATCCTCTTCAAAGAATTGCCAAAAATGTTTAGTAAATTTAATATTAAAGCCATTAGGGCCAGGAGCCTTGTCATCGCCACAATAAAAAAACCATCTGTTTGATTTCCTCCTTATGGAACCGATCAATGATACTCGCCACATTCGAACTTGATAGCTTCTTAATATTGTCGCAAACTAACGCAGGCCGCACCGAAATTTTCTATAAACATATCCCTAAAAAAAGTTAAGCACAAACTTTTTTTCTCTCTTAATTTTCACCTCCTAGTACCACCTCATTTGTAACACCCCAAAAACGGGTTTGGTAATCAAACCACGTTAATAGAAATGACGTGTAAAATACCGTTAGTGGTAAAAATGAACCTGGTAATATATTAGGAATTTAAATGAATAAACTCGATATTAATTAAAAGAAGGATAAACACCTTAAAAAAGGGGCATATAAAAGGCCCGAGTTAGCGGGACTTAAAATATTACAGGATATAACTTCCCGAACCCATTAAGTTAACTAGGAATAATCAACCTAGTTAGTCAAGTGAGGTTAAAACAATAAAGGAAACCTGAATTAGTTAAACATTTTTATAAAACTTGAAACCTTGAGGGAGTAAAAGGGGAAGGCATGAAAGATAATTATGATTAAATTAAACTAAAAACCAAAACACACACAAGTGTGTGTGTTTGGTCGACTTTTCCTAGGAGCCAAAAAGTGGTTCTACCAAGTGAACCCTAAATCCACAAAATTGATCAAAATCAAGGAGAAATCAAGCCAAGAATTTGGGGCTTTGATTAAATTTGTGATCACCTAAGTTAGGGAATCCGAAGGTATGTCGAATTTTGTAATTTGGTGATGTTTTGAATGTATGATAAACACTCATAATAGAAAATTATGTGATGAATGTTGTATACATGAGTGATATTGGGTTGAATCTAGGTCTAGGAACAAACCCTAGATGCAAACTTGTAGGATTGTGCCATAAACTAGTGATTAGTCAATTAATCAAGAATGAGCTAAGTGGGTTTTTGACTAAATAGTAAAAATGACGATATGCATGTGCTTAGAATCATCATATTTGATAGTTGTAGCAAAATACTTGAACAATTTGTAAGTTTGAGTGAATGCTCGTATATGACTTGAAATGGGTCTTGAATGTTGTGATGAAATTAGTAAGTTTGTTCATGTAAATAGATGAATGAAATCGGGTTATGTACTAGACCATATGAGGAACTTGATGTTATTAAGAGTTCGGATGGATGCTAAATAGTATGATGAAACCGGTCTCACTTACAAAGGAGAACCCTTAGTTCTTGCAAAAAAAAATGAATAAACTAGTCATGATAATCGCTTAAACTAGTTAAAGTGTTGGAAATATAATCAATTTGGTTAGAACTTTGGTTAAAACGGTGGCCAAGAGATAACGCCTACCGGTTAATTGAGGAATGCCTAAAATAGTCGACAAACTTGAATGCGCATTTTATATACTAATAGGCGTTTGACTTTTAAAAGTCAAACCGACCATTAATATAATCGAATGATAATTTTGATAGAAAATACATAAGATGGAATAGTCATGATCTGCAATGACTAAACTAACCATCTCGCGAAATATGAAGATAGTTTATGTCACACCCCCAAAATACCACATGCGGAAACCCCCGTGAGGCGTGTGACGTACCAGGATCCAGCCACCAATCACATTGAACTGATAACAAGATTTCAAATAAAAGCTTTCATTTATTAACATAAAGTGTTACAAAACATTAAATGCAATTCATCGTGTACAGCGGAAGCATAAATCATTTGTTAAGTGTTCCAAAATCCATATATACGAAAACCATTAGACTTGTCTCGTGATTCCATGTATCTCGACCCATGACCACTCCAGCATCCCAGACAGCAAGTTCCACTTCCACACATACCTATAACATGCGAGCATGCACACAAGTGTATCAGACAACGCTGGTGAGTTCATAGTTTTACGAAAACGTTAGTTACCAAGTGTTTAATTCCGTTCATTGATTACAATGTCGATAATACCTCGGATACAAGACGGCTCCAGATTTATTTTTCCCATTCCCCAATGCTCCTATCAAAGCATTGGGCATGACTGAGTCATTAGTTCACACCCGTCCTCTCAGGTACGGGGTGAGGGTGCCAAACCTAGATAGCGCTACCAACTAATATTGCGTTACCTCTCAGGTAACAAACAAGATGAGACTTAAAGGTGATAGGACGAGTGTATTATCCAACATTCCAGATTTTACCCACAAGGCGTATTCCTCTCAGGAATACCCATTTGATTTACCCAAGAACCTATCCCTCTCAGGGAAACCCAATGACTGTCCCAACCACCGGGACGCATTCTCAAGAGGAATGAACTCACCTTAGACTGCTCGGATTGTTAAGTTACTTTACCCGTTCCAAGTTGGTCAACCATACCCTACCGTGGTTACCTAAGAAAACCAGTTTCATAGATACATACCTAAATCATGTATTCGACAAGTCACACGTAATACCATCGTCACATAACACATAGCAGATGATTGGTTTTCATACACGTTTGCATCACAAGTTCATGTTCCCAATAGTGGTTACCAATAACATCAGTTTCACAATCAATCAAGTTATCAATTTTACACAGTTTACATCTTTCACGAGATCACTGTATATCAGGTAGCAAATACACATTTTTATCACATCACATCGTATCTGTTAGTTTACATAGACCAAGTGATTTCTCATTATCGGGAACTATCAACTAATCAAGATCTAAACATTCACATCGAGTCATACGGAAACGTCTGTTTATTATCACTATATGGAATCTTGGTTAAAAATCATCATTACATAGAGTGGACAGAATTCACCATTCGTACTACCATAACCACAAAGAATAATAATTCTAGCAACCCTAAATCACACAAAAACTCATGAACATTAACGCAATCTAGCAACAAATCGAACGTAGCCGTGAACAAATCAATCAGGATTAAAACGAGTGTAAACATACTAAACGAAAGATAAGCGTTGCTAGACAAGAGAGACTTATCTGAGAGAGAGGGTGTGCTCCGATGGGCGAGGGTAGTCATCGATCCAAGAGAGGAGGATAGAAGACTGCTAGGGTTTTCTGTTTATGTTTAGCGGTTGTAAGGGCTATGCAATCACAAACCAGTTTGGGCCGCCAAGTAGATTGGGCCGAGCCCCCCCCCCCCCCTTTCTGACGAAAAACCTTTCCTCGACGAAAGTTCCTTCTTCGTCGAGGTTGGGTATGACGAAAAACCCTTCATCGACGAAACCCCTTTCCTAACCCATTAACTATCAACCTTAACCCATTAACTATCAACCTAACACCTTACACATAAATCTAACACATTAACTATTAACATAACACATAAATCATATGCTCCCCAACTTGAAAGGGAATTTCGTCCCGAAATTCACCAGTTACTTCAGATTTAGATCTGTCAATTGGGAATAAGTGAGGGTACTTGAGCTTCATCTGATCCTCGCGCTCCCACGTGAACTCCGGTCCACGTCTTGAGTTCCAACGAACTCTCACAATTGGAATTCGACAGTGCTTATGAACCTTGACTTCCCGATCCATAATTTCTTTTGGTTCCTCAATGAACTGCAATTTGTCATCGATCTTTAGTTCTTGAAACGGTACTACAAGTGTTTTATCGGAAAAACACTTCTTCAACTGCGAAACATGGAAAACATCATCAACGTTACCCAACACAGCAGGTAACTCGAGCTTGTACGCCACTCTACCAATCCGTTCCAAGACTTTGAATGGCCCAACATAGAGCGGGTTAAGCTTGCCACGCTTCCCAAAGTGTACCATACCCTCCCAGGGTGAGACTTCCAATATGACACGTTCGCCTGCAGCGAACTCCCAGTGTTTCCTGAGTTATCGGGTTTCCTGACAATCACGCATTGTTGTTACACGATTTCCAATCTAAATAATCTTCCCAAGTGTTTCGAGTGCAAGTCCTAGACCTGTGATAAGGTTGTCATCCACCTCACTCCAGCAAGGAGGTTGGCATTATCGTCCATGCAATGCCTCAAACAGAGCTGTATGCATACTAAAACGGTAACGGTTGCAGTAGAACTCACCCAAAGATAAGTGTCCTTCCAAATGTTTACTAAAATCAATCACGCACATGCTCGCAGCATGTCTTAGTGTGCCAGGATGTTTCGTTACTTTGTCCTGTTGTCCTACAGTGATAAGTAATGCTCATGTCTAGACGTGAGCCAAGGGTATTGTGTATTGCCTGACATAAATCAGGTATAGATCAAAATCAGAGGTATCAGGAGTTGGCACCTCGTGCCTAAAAATCGCCTCTCTTAGAGGAATATTCACAAGCTGTGAAGACTCGTCAGTTTCCTTGATTTCAAGAAAGTGTGCTGTTTACGTGAGACAATCAACGATCACCCAGGTGATATCGGTTCCGTTCTGAGTTTTAAGTAAACCAGTGACAAATCAACGGTAGTCTATTCTCATTTCCATATGGGTGTTTCTGGTTGCTGACACAAACCAGTAGGTTTCTGGTATTCCACCTTGACTTTCACTCAAGTCAAACATCGTTCACATACGGTGCTATGTGGGCCTTCCTGCCCGGTCATCAACACAAGGCTTATAATCCTAATATCTCTTATCAAACCCAGACTACTAGAACATCGAGTCCGGTGCACTTTGCACAACACAAGTTTCCTCCAGTTGCCGTGTAGTGGAATCCATATTCTTTCCATGAAGTAACGAACATCGTCCAATCTTGCCAAAAGTTGCTCCTTCATGCCCCGCATGGGTTCAATCTTTAAAATTCTCTTCCTTCAGTTCTTCAGTCTGAACAGAGCGAGTCTGATCAGATAGGTTAGAGTCGATAGTGAGCTGCAAAGCTCGTGCACACTCAGGTTTCACAGTGGCAATCATTCAAAAGTTCCATCCAGCGATGTCATCACATGTTTAGCTCCTTCGAAACAAGGGTACACGGGAGGCCCTTGTGATCGGTCTAAGTAGTGCATTTGGTACCGTCTAAGTAATGCCTCCAACTTAAATCCACAAACCATGGCTTCCACCGCAGATTGTGACTCATGTAATCCCCCTTCGTAAATCCACCACATTCGTCATCATTTTCTCGTGTTGCGTCGGCATGTAACTGGGACTCTGATTCGAATCATCATGGTATACCCTCGAGTAAAAAACGATACTCAGTGCATTGTAGAGTTGGATTTCAAAATCTGAAAAGACGTTCTCCTGTTTTGTCTCCCATGAATACACAGCACCCCGCTGTGCTAAAGAGGTTAAAGCTGTGCAATCTTCGTAAAACCCGCGATGAATATGTGATAGTATCTAGCGAAACCAAGGAATTGCTGTATCCCCGAAGGAATCTTTGGTGTCGATCAGTTTCTATATAAATGGATCTTAGCAAGATCTATGTGTATTCCCACTTCGTTGATTATATGATCAAAAATGTACCTCTCGAATCCAGATGCTACATTTGACAAGACTTCGCGCGTAGTGGCTCCTCCCTCAGGAGCTCTAAATAAGATACAAATGCTGCCCATGGTGTTCCTTTCTCCTGGAAATGATTCAAAACATCATCAATAAACACAGTCGACTCATGTGGTCCATAAAGCTGCTGGTGTATTGATTAACCCAAAGGTCATGGAATACAAAGTCGCAATGGCCGCATTGCGTTTGATATGCCGTTTTAAGAACATTCTCCCCTTGGACTTCCATCTAATGATAGCTCGCTCGATAGTCAATCCTCGAATGGGAGCTTGACCCTCGCAACTGGTCAACAGGTTGTCAATACATGGTCGGGGCGAACAGTTCTTGACTGTCACCTTGCTGAGTTCTCGATAGTCAGTACACTTACGAAAAGGCTTATCTTCCTGAATATAACTGGGGCTCCCCAAAGTGAAAAACTTGGTCCATCAAAACTCCTGTCCAACGGTTCCTGTTGTTGATTAGACAGTTCTTGCAACCCTCCTGGTGCAAGGCGGTAAGGAGTACAAGTAATTAGGGTTGCTTCTGGCGCGAGATCAAACTGAGATTCTTCCCTGCAATTGTGGGAGTAAACCTGGAAGTTCCTCGGATAGCACACCAAGAGGAATCACGAATAACCGGTAGATCCTCGATCCTCTCTTCCTTAGCCTTAGCAGCAGTAACGGTTGCTAACATAGCGGGGTAATCCATCCATAGACACTTCTGGGCCTTCATTGCTGAAATGATGCTAACCTTTACACCACTCTGACACTTTAGAACAGATAACGATTCTTCACTAGGGAGAAGGATACGCAAAATTTTCTTCTCACAGGGTATATCTGCGCGATATCTGGATAACCAATCCACACTAACCACCGCATCGAAACTATCAAGAATAGCAAAAGGAAGATCGATGTCGAACACTTGTCCCACAAGGTCGAGTTTGCATCCCAACGAACATAGGAGGTTCCCATTGACTTGCCATCAGTCGGTTCCACAACAGGTTAGGTTTCCAGAAGCATCAGGGTTAACCAGAAACGATTGGTTACCCAAAACATACATGCTACCATGTTGCTATAATCCTGGCGTCGCCCACGCCAATCCTAAATGCCCTTCTATGAACATCATTTCCCGTGTTGTTGTCACGAGAATTTCCAGTACTGCCGCCGTTCCCTTGGTTGTTGTCGTCTTGATTTAACAACGGCCACTCCATGTCGTAGGAACCTTCATTTCCATACTGTTGACTACCATTACAAGTACCTTGATGTTGTCGTGACTGTTGCCTCTACCATTACAAACGGAGCTCTACGATCTTTCGCCAACCGTGTCCTCCTTTTCACATCTCGTGTCACGTCCTAAGGCGCTACTCATAATGCTGGTAGTTACACATTCCATACTATCACCAATTGTCATTCATTTATGCCCCGATTGATTCGTAAGAGTTGACTCCCATACGTCGCTGACTAGGGTTAAGGATTCGATTGAAGTCAATTCGCTGGTGTTCGTTGCTGGTAATCGGGGTCGTCCAAATACTGAGGTCGGTAAAGTACTACGCCCATCCTCTTATCCATCGATGTTGCAACTTGTTTGAGTAATACACGGTATGTTGCGAGAGTGTTGCAGATGTGACCGCACTTCGGGATCTAAGGCGTCAATACATTGAGTTCCAACAAACGAAGATAAGTGAGAAAGGTATAAACCAATCATTCGGCGCTGCGACATCCTACTCAGGGACGTTCGTACAAACACCTAACATTCTACCCAGTTTGCTAGGCGTTCAGATGGGTGTTCAGGTAATACTCGATAGCATCGAGATTCATAAGGATTCAGAAAGGAATGAAAAGATCACGTTCAAGTAGGAAGCAATCACGGCTAGGACTCCTATAGATTTGTTACGTTTCTCACTGCTCGAATAACGGAACAGAACCCCTTTTTCACTTGTTAGGCCTCACTGGGACTCGCATGCACCCCACATTATTATTATGTGTGCACCCAAAATAATATTGTGATTTGCATGCTCATCTCAGTTCCGCCTAACTCATGTCAAATGGCTCTTCAAACTCAGATATCAACGGAGGTTGTCAAAGTTATAAGATCACAAAAATCTAAGGACTATGGCATACTATCAACGCATCATAAGGTAAGCAAACAATCCATGCCATCATGCTATAGTGACAAGTGTGTGTTTGTATGTTACATCATAAACAAATGTGTACTAGTCATGTAATGTACGCAACAAGTGAGAAAGATGAACCTTGCAATCTGGAGCTGAGTGTCATGGTCATGTTCACGTATTCAGAACTGTTCGGTTATAGTCCAGTTTTATAAAAAACATTTTTAAAACCAAGTTCACTATTACCAGTGGCTCTGATACCAAACTGTCACACCCCCAAAATACCACATGCGGAAACCCCCGCGAGGCGTGTGACGTACCAAGATCCAGCCACCAATCACATTGAACAGATAACAAGATTTGAAATAAAAGCTTTCATTTAGTAACATAAAGTGTTACAAAACATTAAATGCAATTCATCGTGTACAACGGAAGCATAAATCATTTGTTAAGTGTTCCAAAATCTATATATACGAAAAGCATAAGACTTGTCTTGTGATTCCATGTATCTCGACCCATGACCACTCCAGCATCCCAGACAGCAAGTTACACTTCCACACATACCTATAACCTGCGAGCGTGCACACAAGTGTATCAGACAACGCTGGTGAGTTCATAGTTTTACGAAAACGTTAGTTACCAAGTGTTTAATTCCGTTCATTGATTACAATGTTGATAATACCTCGGATACAAGACGGCTCTAGATTTATTTTTCCCGTTCCCCAATGCTCCTATCAAAGCATTGGGCATGACTGAGTCATTAGTTCACACCCGTCCTCTCAGGTATGGGGTGAGGGTGCCACACCTAGATAGCGCTACCAACTAATACTCCGTTACCTCTCAGGTAACAAACAAGATGGGAATTAAAGGTGTTAGGACGACTGTATTATCCAACATTCCAGATTTTACCCACAAGGCGTATTCCTCTCAGGAATACCCATTTGCTTTACCCAAGAACCTATCCCTCTCAGGGATACCCAATGACTGTCCCAACCACTGGGACGCATGCTCAAGAGGAATGAACTCACCTTAGACTGCTCGGATTGTTAAGTTACTTTACCCGTTCCAAGTTGGTCAACCATACCCTACCGTGGTTACCAAAGAAAATTAATTTCATAGATACATACCCAAATCACGTATTCGACAAGTCACACGTAATACCATTGTCATATAACATATAGCAGATGATTGGTTTTCATACACGTTTGCATCACAAGTTCATGTTCCCAACAGTGGTTACCGATAACATCAGTCTCACAATCAATCAAGTTATCAATTTTACACAGTTTACATCTATCATGAGATCACAGTATATCAGGTAGCAAATACACATTTCTAACACAAGTTCACATCTCATATGAATGTCACAAGGTATCACATAACGTCATAGGTGAGTTTACTATACATACTATTCGAGCCAAGTTTCTTAATCTCATTGAGATGCAACAAGGATCGTATACACACACAAGTATCTATCATCCTCATCAACATAGGTACCTACTGTTCAACTCATTCTCTTTCTCGGTGAAATACCTCCTTGCGACGAAATATCAGAACGACGAAGAACTATCTTCGTTGAGACCATATGTGACGAAATACCACCATTTTTCGTCGGGCATGTCGACGAAGTATCAACTTTTGTCGACTTGGATTCTTCGTCGAGGAGCATCTGTTGCTAAACAAACAGTTCACAAGATTTCATCCTGTGACTACCCATTACCCTTATAGCAATCAGTTACAGACTAAAGACATGTTCCAGTACTTACACGTATAAACATTCTGCTATAGCAGACGTTCATAAAAAACGATTCATCAATATCATCAACAGGTTACAAGGCCCTTATAAGGTTTTCATATAAGTTGCATCACCCTAGTTTATCACATCACATCGTATCTGTTAGTTTACATAGACCAAGTGATTTCTCATTATCGGGAACTATCAACTAATCAAGATCTAAACATTCACATCGAGTCATACGGAAACGTCTGTTTATTATCACTATATGGAATCTTGGTTAAAAATCATCATTACATAGAGTGGACAAAATTCACCATTCATACTACCATAACCACAAAGAATAATAATTCGAGCAACCCTAAATCATATAAAAACTCATGAACATTAACGCAATCTAGCAACAAATCGAACGTAGCTGTGAACAAATCAATCAGGATTAAAACGAGTGCAAACATACTAAACGAAAGATGAGCGTTGCAAGACAAGAGAGACTGATCTGATAGAGAGGGTGTGCTCCGATGGGGGAGGGTAGTCATCGATCCAAGAGAGAAGGAGAGAAGACTGCTAGGGTTTTCTGTTTATGTCTAGCAGTTATAAGGGCTATGCAATCACAAACCAGTTTGGGCCGCCAAGTAGATTGGGCCGAGCCCCCCCTTCCGACGAAAAGCCTTTCCTCGACGAAAGTTCCTTCTTCGTCGAGGTTGGGTATGACGAAAAACCCTTCATCGATGAAACCCCTTTCCTAACCCATTAACTATCAACCTAACACCTTACACATAAATCTAACACATTAACTATTAACATAACACATAAATCATATGCTTTACTCAAACTGTTAACCGTACACATGACACTACCCAAACGAATTGTAAAACCAAGATTGCGACGTAAGTGATACGTGTAGGAAAGACCTTGAAATCTCGGGTTGTCACAGTTTGAAGCTTGATAAGCTAGATGGGAGCTTGTGGATGAAGCGGGTCAAACGGAGCAAGAACGGAAAGAAAAGCGTGGCATGGATGCAAGGTAAGTGAATCTTACGCTTCTTTTGGTAGAATACCTATACATTCTACAAGTTATGAATATGATATAGATATTATTCGAAATATTGATTCCGACGCGTAATGATACGGGTCGGAACAAACATAAATGATAAAAACCATGGCTTATGGTAAAAAGGACGAAACGGTAAATTAGCCATGTAATGACTAAGAATTTATGAGGTTTTCATTAAGATTACCTTATAGTGTAATCTAATGATAATGATAGGGATATAATGGTAATTAGTCGTGTGTCGACAAACGTAAGTTAAAGTTAAAAGATACCCTACGGCGTAACCCAAAATTGGTTAAATAACGAAAATGGTAAATATATATGTATACCATTCAAATACAAATGCAAAATGTTTGGTCGTTTAGACCAAACGGGTTAAATGGCGATTTTTATCGCCATTTGACGAATAAGGACTAATAAGTTTTGTCAAGTCTAATGCTCACAGGATAAAAATGGCTTACGGAAATTGCCTTTGCTATGAATTAGCTAAGTTATTAATGCAAGGTATTAAAACGGGTCAATATTTGACTCGAGCCAGGTACGCATTTTTTGAATCATAGTTAGAAGTAATATGATGGTCAAATATTAGTGAAAGCCCTTCATCGTAAAATGAGGGACTGAAATTGACCAGAATACCCATACCCATGAACACTAAACCGGGTAAACGGTCCTTATGAGTCGTTTAAGAATGTGTTTTATGATCATGTAAGTTATAGGTAAATATCAAGTGGATTGTGTATAACAAAGGGGAAAGATTTAAACTTAAAAGGTTTAAACCTTCGAAACGGGTCATAAGAATTATACGCATAGATTGAGTACTAGCCGCGTAATTCATAAAAGTTACAAACCCAAACTAAAGATTTTGAGATAAACATGTTGATGTATGCTTAATGGTTAATTAGAAACAAGTTTGGGGTTTAAAAACTTGAACTGGTCAAAAGTCTTTAAAAATGAATTTTAAAGTCAAGGACTCGAAGCCTATTATTTTATGAATTCAGATGTTAACTTTAACTCCATATGATGGAGGATTAAATTACAAATGCGTAGGAAAAAGAATCGTGTAAAACGGATATGTAGTTCGAAAGATATGCACGTTTTTGTGAATTTATAAGTTGAGTAATTGAGCTGGGAATCTGCTGCTCAAAGAAAACAACCATTCTGTCGAAATAAGGCCGTCGCATCGCGCGACAACCAATTAAGTTCACCATCGCGGCACGCGACAACAAGGGTTGAACCCGACGCGGCCCGCGACAGGCATAAATGCTGTAGATTTGTTATTTGTTAAATTTTTGGCCTAAAGAACTTGGTTTATTACACTATAAAACTATCAAAACTAATGTTTATGATGGTTTTCAAAACGTAGGTATATCTTGGGATGCCGGGTGATGATCAAGCTCATCGAAGAACCGAACACGATCTAGATACAAGCTTCCGCACGTTGCTTCGTCGTTATATTTAAACGACGAACTTATATAATGTATTTTGTATTATTTATATCCGAAAATGTTTTAGTAAACCCGTATTTTATATGTATGTGTATTCGTAAGAACACATTTAACTGTCGTTATTAGTATAAAAACGCTTTTTTTAATTGTAAGGATGTTACAAGTTGGTAATCAGAGCACATGGTTAAAGAGAAAGTGTGTTCGGTTCGAGGCTTGATCGCAAATCCGGTAAGTACATGTACTAATGGTTCTATTTGATTAAAGTATTGTGAACAACACATAGAGTTATTGTGTAATACAAGTTACACCAATCATATCGATAATTGATAAATATGGCTAACAAAAATTACGTGCGTTGACATGGATAGTAGAAAAGCCTTGTATTATGATACGAGCGTTTAGTGAAGCTGACATTACTAATCTTTGTAAATGTTTTAAATGAAAGGATACTCGCATCTAAAGATGGCGAGGGTGTAACAAATGACGGATAAGATAGAAGAACGGTCCGAAGTATGACAAGTGGAGCATGCTCACCAAGAACCTAATCGCGTAACAATCGCGAATAAGAATAATGGCAAGGAACGCCCGTCGGGGCAAGCATTACCAGGGGCACGCTTTTAAATTTAATCGCACAAATAGCAATATGCAACAAACATGTAGAGAATGATTGTTGCATATGTTAATTAAAAACTTGGAAAACTTGAATAGAATACCTATCCAGGATATTATATCCAAGAAAACTAAATATAGGCGTTACTTACATAGGGCGTGATGTGTAAACTATAAAAGGTCATGTGTGTCATGTGTTAATCGCTTACTCTGGCCAAGTAAGTAGTGGCATATGATACCATGAACTTCTTGTAGTGGACGCATTTATGTCCAATGTAGTAAGGACGGGGTAAATGGGACAAATTAAAAAGGTACCCAAATGAGTCAAACAAGTAAGATGTTTGATAGTAAACGTAAACGCAAGTCGGATGACCGGAGCATATTACGTTAGAATAACGAGCCCGGAAGAAGGGACAAAGATTAAAGTAAATGAAAAATACAAACCAACTAATGTGAATGCTAAGGCATAGGGGATAAACTTTGACTGTCATAAGTGATGAAATTCACACAGACAAGTCAAAGGGGTAGAATAAAAGAATAAAGGACTTGACTGAATAAAAGCGATGGATTTCGCTAAGACGACCAAATAAATTAAGGTGACGTCTTAAACCATATAAGAATGGTTACTTGATGATGACTTCGGTAAAGATACCCGATGGATGGATGGGTAGGATTTGTGGGTGAATGCGTAAACCAAGAGACGGGAACACGAAATAGAAAAGTCAAAAAACTCGGAATATGAGTCATGACTAAAAGACAATGAGAAATTGCAAACAGAAATTTTGATAACTACGGTCAACTATTTTAAAGTTGAACGGGTCGAATAAAGAATGGAGTTTGATGTTCACAAGTGATGGAATTTCACACGAACAAGTCAAACGGGATAAGTAAAGTATCAAAGCTTGGTAGTGCAAGTAAGCACAAACCGAATAATGGAAGCGCGAAATATTAATGAACCTATGTGATGGGTCGTAAAGGAATATAGATAGAAAAAAACACTAAGATAAAGAACCCGGGTAACGGGTCGTAAGGAAGTATAGGTAGGAACTGGGTAACGGTAAGCGTAGGACAAACCGACGCGTAAATGACGTTAGAAGTCATAAAGTCGGAAAGATAATTCGAAAGAAAACAAATGAAGCCTTAGACTACGGTTAAGGTCAAAATGAAATCCAAAAAGCAAAAGTAAATGAGTCTAAACATAAAAAGGGGTTCTTTGACGCCATATACATATATAAACATATATACGTTTGAATAAAAACTCGAATAAAGTATGATCTACGGGATCATCATAACCTACGGGATTATAAGTAATGTTAAGGTCTATGGGACCAAAAAGACTCTTGGGTCACGAATAGAAAGAAACAAATCGTCGGGGTCTCACCTTAAAAAAGTGGAAATCTAAGGAGAAAGCCTGCGAGGCTAAGTGAAAGAACCTACGGGTCAGTAATGTACAGCGAGGAAACTGGTTGTAACTCCCCGCGTAAAATAATAACGGGAGATAAAATTTTTATAAAAGCGATGAGTTTCGCTAAGTTAACCGAATGGGTAAAACTAAAAGATCATGAAAAGTCTGATTGACAAAAGTGAAGAATTTCGCTAATACAGTTAAACGGGCAAAATTGACAAAAGAATCCACAAGAATTTAAATTGTGCTACGTCACAAAAGGGTGAAGTCATTATCGAAATGACAACGGAAGGGGATAAATCCTTGGACGTAAACTTCCTGATGTGAGAAATTGACACGAGTTGACAGAGAAAATGTAAACTAAAATTTAGTTTTTAGTCAAAAGCAATGCTTAAACAAACATGAGTAGCATAAGGAGGTTTAGAAAATCTTAAACACACATAAAGCCGGAGATGGCAAAATAGTATACCTGGGAGACGGGGTATGAGGTGACGGCGACTAATTAGTCTAGCCGGTAAAATTATTCAAAGTCCAGAAAATGTCAAGGCAAATACAAAGCGCTTGTTAATATAAGACAAGCGCGGGATATATGTTAACAGACTAATGGGACTAAATGGTCCAGTGACAACTCGGTCAATAAAGATAAAGGATATAAGCTGAGAGTAATGGCCCGCGAGGCCTTACACATGAAAGACGTACGCGTCGACATAAATGAAAACGTTAGATCGAAAAGAGTGAATGAATGCCTTGAAAACGAAACTAGATTCGTTTAATCTAAAATTAATAGCTACGTAAATAAGGTTTCGGGGACGAAACCTCTTTAAGGGGGTAGACTTGTAACACCCAAAAAACGGGTTTGGTAATCAAACCACGTTAATAGAAATGACGGGTAAAATGCCGTTAGTGGTAAAAATTAACCGGTAATATATTAGGAATTTAAATGAATAAACTCGATATTAATTAAAAGAAGAATAAACACCTTAAAAAAGGGGCATATAAAAGGCTCGAGTTAGCGGGACTTAAAATATAACGGGATATAACTTCCCGAACCCATTAAGTTAACTAGTAATAATCAACCTAGTTAGTCAAGTGAGGTTAAAACAATAAAGGAAACATGAATTAGTTAAACATTTTATAAAACTTGGAACCTTGAGGGACTAAAAGGGGAAGACATGAAAGATAATTATGACTAAATTAAATTAAAAACCAAAACAGACACAAGAGTGTGTGTTTGGTCGACTTTACCCAGGAGCCAAAAAGGGGTTCTACCAAGTGAACCCTAAATCCACAAAATTGATCAAAATCAAGGAGAAATCAAGCCAAGAATTTGGGGCTTTGATTAAATTCGTGATCACCTAAGTTAGGGAATCCAAAAGTATGTCGAATTTTGTAATTTGGTGATGTTTTGAATGTATGATAAACACTAATAATCGAAAATTATGTGATGAATGTTGTATACATGAGTGATATTGGGTTGAATCTAGGTCTAGGAACAAACCCTAGATGCAAACTTGTAGGATTGTGCCATAAACTAGTGATTAGTCAATTAATCAAGTATGAGCTAAGTGGGTTTTTGACTAAATAGTAAAAATGACGATATGCATGTGCTTAGAATCATCATATTTGATAGTTGTAGCAAAATACTTGAACAATTTGTAAGTTTGAGTGAATGCTCGTATATGACTTGAAATGGGTCTTGAATGTTGTAATGAAATTAGTAAGTTTGTTCATGTAAATAGATGAATGAAATCGGGTTATGTACTAGACCATATGAGGAACTTGATGTTATTAAGAGTTCGGATGGATGCTAAATAGTATGATGAAACGGGTCTCACTTACAAAGGAGAACCCTTAGTTCTTGCAAAAATAAATGAATAAACTAGTCATGATAATCGCTTAAACTAGTTAAAGTGTTGGAAATATAATCAATTTGGTTAGAACTTTGGTTAAAACAGTGGCCAAGAGATAACGCCTACCGGATAATTGAGGAATGCCTAAAATAGTCGACAAACTTGAATGTGCATTTTATATACTAATAGGCGTTTGACTTTTAAAAGTCAAACCGACCATTAATATAATCGAATGATAATTTTGATAGAAAATACGTAAGATGGAATAGTCATGATCTGCAATGACTAAACTAACCATCTCGCGAAATATGATGATAGTTTGACGCTTGACAAGCTAGGTGGGAGCTTGTGGATGAAGCGGGTCAAACGAAGCAAGAACAGAAAGCTAAGCGTGGCATGGATGCAAGGTAAGTGAATCTTACGCTTCTTTTGGTCGAATACCTATACATTCTACAAGTTATGAATACGATAGAGATATTATTCGAAATATGGATTCCGACGCGTAATGATACGGGTCAGAACAAACATAAATGATAAAAACCATGGCTTATGGTAAAAAGGGCGAAACGGTAAATTAGTCATGTAATGACTAAGAATTTATGAGTTTTCACTAAGATTACCTTATAGTGTAATCTAATGATAATGATAGGGATATAATGGTAATTAGTCGTGTGTCAACAAACGTAAATTAAAGTTAAAAGATACCCTATGGCGTAAGCCGAAATGGGTTAAATAACGAAAATGGTAAATATATATGTATACCATTTAAATACAAATGCAAAATGTTTGGTTATTTAGACCAAACGGGTTAAATGGCGATTTTTAGCGCCATTTGACGAATAAGGACTAATAAGTATTGTCAAGTATAATGCTCATAGGATAAAAACGGCGTACGGAAATTGCCTTTGCTATGAATTAGCTAAGTTATTAATGCAAGGTATTAAAACGGTTCAATATTTGACCCGAGCCAGGTACGCATATTTTGAATCATAGTTAGAAGTAATATGATGGTCAAATATTAGTGAAACCCCTTCGTCGTAAAATGAGGGACTGAAATTGACCAGAATACCCATGAACACTAAACCGGGTAAACGGTCCTTATGAGCCGTTTAAGAATGTGTTTTATGATCATGTAAGTTATAGGCAAATATCAAGTGGATTGTGTATAATAAAGGGGAAAGATTTAAACTTCAAAGGTTTAAATCTTCGAAACGGGTCAAAAGAATTATATGCATAGATTGAGCACTAGCCGCGTAATTCATAAAAGTTACAAACCCGAACTAAAGATTTTGAGATAAACATGTTGATGTATGCTTAATGGGTAACTAGAAACGAGTTTGGGGTTTAAAAACTTGAACGGGTCAAAAGTCTTTAAAAATAAATTTTAATGTCAAGGACTCGAAGCCTATTATTTTATGAATTCAGATGTTAACTTTAACTCCATATGATGGAGGATTAAACTACAAACGCGTAGGAAAAAAACATCGTGTAAAACAGATATGTAGTTCAAAAGATATGCACGTTTTTGTGAATTTTTAAGTTGAGTAATTGAGCTGGGAATCTGCATCTCAAAGAAAACAACCATTCTGTCGAAATAAGGCCGTCGCGTCGCGCGACAACCAATCAAGTTCACCGCGACGGGCATAAATGTTGTAGCTTTGTTGTTTGTTAAATTTTTGGCCTAAAGAACTTGGTTTATTACATTATAAAACTATCAAAACTAATGTTTATGATGGTTTTCAAAACGTAGGTATATCTTGGGATGCCGGGTGATGATCAAGCTCATCGAAGAACCAAACACGATCTAGATACAAGCTTCCGCACGTTGCTTCGTCGTTATATTTAAACGACGAACTTATATAATGTATTGTGTATTATTTATATCCGAAAATGTTTTAGTAAACCCGTATTTTATATGTATGTGTATTCGTAAGAACACATTTAACTGTCATTATTAGCACAAAACCCTTTTTCTAATAGTAAGGATGTTACATCATTTTCAACCTCAGTTTCATATTTACCTTGTTCTCTTTCAGCTGGCACTTCTTTGGCGTTTTCATCAACAAATTTTGAGATGTTCTCCAACAAGTCAGACATTCTGAGTATTTAATGTGTACCAGGAGGCTGTTTGGGTATTCAGTCTTTGAATGTTTTAACAATGTGCTCATTTTATTGTAACAGTCTTATAATTCTTTGTATTCCCCATCCAATTTATCATCCATTTCCTGTTAAATTAAAAAAAAGGATTTTGTTGATCATGGTGTTTTGTGGTTTTTTTTAAATTTATTATTTGAACAACATACCTCTTCAGTTTCATTGTATTGTTCTTCTTCATCAGCAAAAATGTTGTCATAATGTGTTACTCCTTTGACAAGAGCTTGGTTCCTTGATGTAGAAACTTCAAACATTATTTCCCGGCTTTCTCTATCGTCATTCACCATCGTTTGAAGCGAAGCCTCTTCATCCTCATTATCTTCATTCTCATTCTCATCATTGATGTGCATGGCGTTTTGCACAACAGGGTGGAGCCCAACATAATCATAATGATCAAAACCATCATCATCATCAAACTCATCATCATCGTTATCAGCATGCTCAACAACGTTGTGAACATCATCTTCATCTTCATTCTGAACATCATCACCACCAGCTTCATCATCAACAACCTGCATTTTTTCTTTTAGGTTTGCCTTCCTTAGCCTTTTTAACTATTTTTCTTTTTTACTTCATTGCCAACAAGGCGTTTTGCCATTGCACTCTCAAACAAGTTAAGAGTATCTGTTGTAACCCACTCAATTGGGTATCCTTCTTTTCGGTCCTATTTTTTTTTTCTATTGCAGGCATCGTTCACCAAGGCAAGCTGTAACAAAATAGATTTTTCAAATGACTGATGACTATCGTGAGTGTCAATCAAAAACATATTTAACCTAGATAGCTAGGGTAAGCAGGGTATCGTATCCACGGAGAGTATGTGGTCAGTTAAGTTTTCTATTTGATTAACTAAAACAAACTAAAATAATCTGAAGCAAAAACTGAGCGGTTTAAATAATTATAGAAAAAAAAAACTAAACTAAACGGCTGAGACAATAATAAAACAAAGCAACTCCCTCCAGATTTGAGGTTCTAGATTTGACACATTCTGAATTAATTAATTTAACAGAACCACATAGACATAGTTATGTTAACGTTTATTTACCAGTTGTGATAATTAAGGACCATTTTCCCAGACTGACCTAACAGCATGGGGTTATCTCAAAATTACCAACTACACGTTACCAATCCACATACCCCTCTAATATAAGCCAATTACTAGAACTCTCGACCATTGAAAGATAAAGCAAGTGAATATAAATTAACGCAAGTCTGTTACAACCGGTTCATAAATTAGTTAACTAGCAATTAATTATATCAAGTCTACCCTCTTTATGTCACACCCAACTCGCTCAAAGTTTTGTCATCAACCGAACACGTTGTAAAGAAGGAACTCAAAATATAAACAAATCACATGTCAACCAAACCAATCAAGTTAAATATCTGTCACATAAATAACATAGATTGAAAGTATAAAAAACTCAGACATGAAAAACCTATAAAACCATCCACCGGGAGGAAGTCGCGAAGAACCTAGCCGCTCATGGTTGTCTTAACAGCATCGGTTGTCATCCCGAACTGATTAGACTTTCATGTGTGGCTTGAAAGATGAAGATAGTGATGAATTCGTCCCTAAGGTTGTGGTCGACGGCTGCCACCTTTCTATCAGCCGATGTGAATCTCCCCCCTTCAAGAATTAATGTGATTCATATATTCCCAATGTTTCGGCCCACTATCTCGAATCCAATTTCAAGAAGTCCACCTCCCTCTCACGTGATTGACTTTTTTCGTTGGCTGCCCACTTGATGTTTTCCTCTCTGTTCGGCCCAAAAGAGGACTCCTCTTTTTTTATCTATTAAATTCCTTTTTATTTATATTGTGATAAAAAAATATAATCTCCACCCCATGGAATCTGCTGTTCACGTAGCATGTGATGATGATAATTTCGATGATGTGATGCTGCCCAATGCCGCCAATATCTACCTATATATGGCTGCCTTTTCTTTTTGTTCAATCTTCACATATATTGGATGATGAGTATAATATTTCAATGATGCATAATGATGGTTCCTATGTGTGCGTATTCACCTCCATGTATACGTGTGTTTTCTTTCGATGGTGATCATAATCTAATATTGATGGTGATCATTAATGTTGAACATAAACAAACCGTTTTTCGATGATCACAACTCCAAATTCAGCTTCCTTGCATCTTTCAACAGATGACCAGCAAGCCCTTCAACTTCGCTATTTCACGTTTCTTGTGTTCCCAAACCGTCTTGCAACCCGAAATACGTTCCGATCACTTCAATTTGTCTCGATTGTCATCCTTACTTGTTCCATTCATCGCTAAGCATCCCAATTTATCTGAATTAAACGGTTAACCTGTAAAACCACAACCACACGTAGTTAACATATTCTAGGCGTATGATCATGTAAACGGCAATAAATCACACAAATTAAACACATTAACACTCGGATTTCACAACCTCCATCAATGACATATATTTTTTGGTGTTTTAATGACACACAAATGATATTTGTTATATAGGGAAATTTTATTCTTACCGCAAGTATGATCAGTGGCCCTGTGTAATGCTTTGTTGGAGACTATGCGGTTTTGGCGTGTTGCAAGCATTGGATGATATAACCACACCAGTTCATTTGGTTTATTTGAACGTCTGGTTCCACTCAGCCACCACCTAGTCTTTAGTTGTTGGTCTTTTTTTTCATGTTCACGGGCACCCTTCCATTCTATCAATTCTTCATTCATATGTACGGTATGGTTGCCAACGTTTAGGGTGTTTGTCTTTTCATTGTTATTTTCAACCAACCAGTACCCAAGCATTGTCGGTACGGTGTCTATTTCCAACTTTTGTGTAGCACCAAACCCCATTTGGTGTACTGCCTGTCTTGATTTTCGTTTAGATTCATAAACCAACCACTCAAGTTTGTAGGTTTTACTCTTGACAAAACCCTAGCCCCACTGAACTCATGATATGGTTCTTCCTCAACCTCAACATTCTGACTTAATGCCTTCCTCTTAGTGGCGTTTTGAGCCTTGCCAGTGTAGACATTTATTCTCAATCTTAACCTCTCTTCGCCTATAAAAAATGATTTCATGGCGTTTTATTTTATGGCGTTTAATAACACAAATGATACATGTATGGCGTTTTACAAATCAATCATAGATGATAGATGTTGAATAAGACAATAACAGACGATACATGGCGTTTATAACACAAACCATAGATGTTTTGGCGTTTAGTAACAAAGCAATCAAACGATACATGTTTGTGGTGTTTAGTAACACACGAATGATATATGTTTTTTCAATAAGACAATGACATATATGTAAAATTTCGTTCTCATACATTGTTAAACAAACGATATAAATTTTGGCGTTTTGGCAACAAAGTATGAAAGCGTATTTTTACATCACGAAAAGTAACATTCTGTACCATGTCCTCTTGTTGTCTTCTTTCGTGCTCGTTGGGTTTTTGGCGTTTTGGAGCAGATGACCATTCCCCTTCCATACTTGTAGAAACTGCAAATTTATTATTAAAATTAGAACGCCAAAAGCAGCATAAAATAGCACAATGTAAATCGAAGTTAGCTCACTATGTTTTTTGCCTCTGGATCTGGTTTGATTTCTCGACGCCATAGTTTTTGTTGTTTCGTGTTTTCTAGGGTTTTCGCGTTTTACGTTGGTTTTTGGGGAGGTTTCTCTAGGAAGTATATATGTTTCAGTCATGCTTTGATGTGTTTTGTAGATGAACATTTACTTTTTTGCCCTTATGGAAGTGCGCCCACTTTAAAAAGTTTATGTTATTTACGAAAACAACACCGCGCCATCTAGTACATAGATTGTTTTGATCTGACGATCCATAATCGTTCTCACCGTTCTCACACTTTCACCCGTTCTCTCTAAATCCTGACCCTATATATATATAGGTAAAGGGTACTGTACAAATTCCCTTATCGTACATTACGTACGCTACAATCTCAGCCGTCAGATCATCTTCCCGCAATGAAAATCGCATGTTGTTTTTTTTTTGCAATAATTTCGCATGTGATAATTTTGATGAAATAGCAGGTGTTTTTTTGTAACAATTTCGCATGTGGTAATTCAATTTCGCATGTGATAATTTTGATGAAATAGAAGGTTTGTTTTTTTGTAACAATTTCACATGTGGTAATTCAATTTCGCATGTGATAATTTTGATGAAATAGCAGGTTGTTTTTTTGTAACAATTTCGCATGTGTTAATTCAATTTCGCATGTGATAATTTTGATGAAATAGCAGGTTGTTTTTTTGTAACAATTTCGCATGTGTTAATTCAATTTCGCATGTGATAATTTTGGTAACAATTTCGCATGTGGTAATTCAATTTCACATGCGATTTTCAATGCGGGAAGATGATCTGACGGCTGAGATTGTAGCGTACGTAATGTACGATAAGCGTATTTGTACGTTAACCGGCCCCTATATATATATATATATGTGTGTGTGTGTATATATATATGTGTGTATATATATATATGTGTGTATATATATGTGTGTATATATATATGTGTGTATATATATGTGTGTATATATATATATATGTATGTATGTATATATATGTAGGATACAGATCCGTTAGGAACCATCCTTTATTGCGAGAACCGCGAGAACCAATGTGAACACAACAAAAAATGCCTAAAAATAGCTAAAAAACACAAATTTTTTTTTAATATTTTTTATAAAAAAAATCGCAACTTTTAGTAGCAAAAAAAATTAAAAAAAAAATTTTAGCTACTAAAAGTAGCGATTTTAACATAAAAAATATTATAACATTTTTTTTAGAATGTTTTAGATTTTTTTAGGTTTTTTGGGGGTTTAGTTTTTAGCATTTTAGCTTGGGGTGGGGGAGGGGGTTTAGGTTTTTTTTTTTTTTTTTTGGGGGGGGGGGGTGGGGGTTAGGTTTTTTTTTAGGTTTTTTTAGCTATTTTAGGTTGTGTTCACATTGGTTCTCGCAATAAAGGTGGTTCTCGCATGAACCTTACCCTATATATATATATATATAGGGAGAAGATCATGCGAGAACCATCTCTTATTGCGAGAACCGCGAGAACAGATGTGAAAACAACAAAAAATGCCTAAAAATAGCTAAAAATCACACAAATTTTTTTTTTTATAAAAAAATCGCTACTTTTCGAAGCAAAAAAAAAAAAAATTTTAATTTTTTTTAAAATTTTTTTTTTTTGCTTCTAAAAGTAGCAATTTTAACATAAATGTAGGTCCGGCTAGGGGAGGATCTAGTCGCCTAATCCTTGTATACTAACCACTCCGGTTGTGCGGAATCCAACCGAAATAGCAAACCGAGATAGAACACGCAATAACACGACACGCAAGTTTCAACGATTAACACCACTTGTATTAAACGTATGAAAGGTCCAGTTACAGCTCAATGTTTACAAATCAGTCTTGCAAACTCTCTCTAGTGTGTGTGTGTGTTATCTATCTGTCTGAGTGTCTAACTATCGAAATGAACACAACACACGGGTATTTATACCCAAACCAGCTGGTCTGGTCGAAGGACCATGCAGACCGGTCGAAAGATCATCTTTCGACCAGGAACAGCTCGAACGATCCATATGAATCACGAAAGTTGGGATCTTTCGTGGTCCATCTATCGAAGGTCCATCTTTCGAGCTCATCATCGAAGGATCCATGCAATCCTTCGATGGTGCATCCTTCGACCCAGCCATCTTACAAACATAATGTTGACTGTTTGGCCAAGTCAAACCAGGAGGATGGTTGACTTGGTCAAACTTACAAGACTAACAAGACATCGTTTTACATGTGACCGAATACAGACAAAGTGCAGACATAAGTGCACCAACAAACTCCCCCTTGGCTGTAGCTTTGTCTGGCTTATCAACAATCAGCTGTTGCTTTGTCTCGATCTTCATTCTTGTAAGTTCTTGTGTCTTCAAGTCTTTGACTTCTATTCAAGTCTTCAATGTCGGAGGATCTTCAAAGTCTTCACGTCTTGAAAGCAGAAAGTGTATCAACAAACTCCCCGTTTCATGTAGGAAGTGTGTTGACAAACTCCCCCTTAACATAAGCTCCCCCTTGAGTTATGCTCGTGAAAGTCTTTATCTTTATGAAGTGAGATCCTTGTGGTGTTGATGATGGTTAGCGGCAACTCGATCATCTTCATCATTTGAGTGCCTTCACGTCGTGTCTTCATTCCGAAGCTTGTCATCGACCATGTTCTCCTAGCCTTTAGAATCTGCACATGCAAGAAATCTAAACGCGTAATGAGAACAACCGCCTGGAATATCATAAGCAACCGACACACATGTGACCATTGTTCAAACAAACACCGTCCGACAGTTTGAAAGTTTTAACACATTTTATCAATTTCAAATTTTAACTTTCAAAACTTGCAAATTTCGACCGTTTATGAAGATTAAGTCGTTTTCGGTTTTCGTTCAGGTTTCAGGTAACGAAGACTCGAGCTCCAATATCGTACGATCGAAAATAAACTAGAAATAAAATCTTTTTGGCTTTCATAAAGTTTATATTAAAACACACTTAAAATCTTTTTGATATTTTTGAATATTTCAAATGTAAAGACTGAAAGCAGTAAATAAATAAATATATACAGACATTCTTTTTGTGAGTTTCGAGGGTAAGAGAATCATATCAGTGTACGGTCATGCCAAAACACTCTCTTTGTTCAGTTAGTTAACATTAAGATAAGCATCCTATAACAATTATCGGTATTGTTGTCCACTTAAGCTCAACTTATCAGATGTAATCATGGCGAGGGGATACGTTAAGGTATAATTTATACTTACCGACCGGTGTTCATCCACATCACGACACATTCCCGTATCAAGGTATGCACGAGGGTTCATCTTACCGGTGAGTATACCGATTATCATCTGTTTGACCGTATATGATGTGAGATTCTCACTTATTTTGACTGAAAACAAGCCCTATGTGATAGAATCACTTATTTATGAGGAACTTGATTTTCATATGCATGAGGGCACAGGAGCAAGTCCGTGAACAGGTCAGTACTTTCGTACAGCAGAGAGACGAACTTGACACCCGGAAAGAATTTGTGATATATTATCACTTATTTTGTAGGGACATGTGATTGTTGATCACTTATTGAGGTCGAATGCAATATGTACACGTATGTATGGTATCATGGAAGATCTAGACTTGCGTCCCCGTTATTTTTCGGTAAAAGATACAACCATGATACCCAGATGATAAGCAGCATAAAGACCGAATATCTCAGAACCTCGGCAATCTCTCAAACGAAATTTCGGTACTAAGACCATATGCCAATGAATGGTTCCCACCTGGTCTTCAGTCGATTTAAGATTTATATCACCCTGCACACTTTAAAATGATTGTGAGCCTACCGATACATCTTATATAGAGCTGCTTATCGTTTTTCATTTTGCATTTCAGTTTTAAGCGGTTTAGACAGACCACTGATGTACTATCATTTTCTCTTTTGCTCGCCAGGAAACTCATTTTTGCTTTTCTATTGTTTTTGTGTTTTTGAAATTTTTCAATGTTTTTGGATTTTCAAATGTTGGATTTACTCCCCCTAAAATCAACAAACTAAGATAACTTTAAAAACACAAAGGTATTTACAAAAATGATTTTCCGATGTTGGTTTTACTCTTGTTTTACCTCAATGCCGTTTACCAAAATTAAGTTTTAATCAGAAAAGATTTCTCAAATTTTGGAAAAAAGAGTTGGCACGTCGGTAAGCGGTGCGGACCATGACAACATTGACGAGTTTCATAGCGAAACAATCACGTGTGAGGTGATATTCGAGTTCAACGTGTCTGGTCAAAGAGTGCTATACGAGAAGGCACTCACGTGTGAGGTGATATTCGATGACAAGCTTCAGAATGAAGACACGACGTGAAGGCACTCAAATGATGAAGATGATCGAGTTGCCGCTAACCATCATCAACACCACAAGGATCTCACTTCATAAAGATAAAGACTTTCACGAGCATAACTCAAGGGGGAGCTTATGTTAAGGGGGAGTTTGTCAACACACTTCCTACATGAAACGGGGAGTTTGTTGATACACTTTCTGCTTTCAAGACGTGAAGACTTTGAAGATCCTCCGACATTGAAGACTTGAATAGAAGTCAAAGACTTGAAGACACAAGAACTTACAAGAATGAAGATCGAGACAAAGCAACAGCTGATTGTTGATAAGCCAGACAAAGCTACAGCCAAGGGGGAGTTTGTTGGTGCACTTATGTCTGCACTTTGTCTGTATTCGGTCACATGTAAAACGATGTCTTGTTAGTCTTGTAAGTTTGACCAAGTCAACCATCCTCCTGGTTTGACTTGGCCAAACAGTCAACATTATGTTTGTAAGATGGCTGGGTCGAAGGATGCACCATCGAAGGATTGCATGGATCCTTCGATGATGAGCTCGAAAGATGGACCTTCGATAGATGGACCACGAAAGATGACTTCGAAAGACTCCCCAATCGAAGGATCCTAGTCTTTCGAGAAAGAGCAGTAGATCGAAAGATGAATGTTTCGAAATGATTCCTTGGTTCGAAGGATGATGATCTATCGAACCTCCACTGATCGAAAGATGGTCTTTCGAGTTCGAAGGATATCTTTCGAATGGTTCTGACACAGTTGACAAACGGTGACAAGTTGGTGAAAAAGTTGACGGGTTGGTGAGAACTTTCGGCAGAAAGTATGTTCAGACCATATCTTCAGGTCTGAACATGCAGGTTTTTCACCAACCAGGTAATGATGTCCAATATTTTAATCAAAACACAACTCCCAACACACAAACAAGTTTAATATTCAGATTTTAAAGATCAAAAGGTGTAATATAATGAAGAACACTTGAATATCGGTTGAAGATAAGAAGAACAAACCCAGAAATATGAATATTTCTGCAAACCGACAACAAACCGAAACCCGTTTTTGCTTGAAACTTCACTAAAAACCCATTTTTAACATGTGATAATGAAATGTGACAAGGTTTTTATAAGAACAAACAGCAAAAACAGCAATATTTCCAGAAAAATATGAACTTTAAAACCCGAGAAACACCCGAAAGCACTCGGTTTTAACAAGGAGAAGAGCCAAGGCTCTGATACCACTTGTAGGTCCGGCTAGGGGAGGATCTAGTCGCCTAATCCTTGTATACTAACCACTCCGGTTGTGCGGAATCCAACCGAAATAGCAAACCGAGATAGAACACGCAATAACACGACACGCAAGTTTCAACGATTAACACCACTTGTATTAAACGTATGAAAGGTCCAGTTACAGCTCAATGTTTACAAATCAGTCTTGCAAACTCTCTCTAGTGTGTGTGTGTGTTATCTATCTGTCTGAGTGTCTAACTATCGAAATGAACACAACACACGGGTATTTATACCCAAACCAGCTGGTCTGGTCGAAGGACCATGCAGACCGGTCGAAAGATCATCTTTCGACCAGGAACAGCTCGAACGATCCATATGAATCACGAAAGTTGGGATCTTTCGTGGTCCATCTATCGAAGGTCCATCTTTCGAGCTCATCATCGAAGGATCCATGCAATCCTTCGATGGTGCATCCTTCGACCCAGCCATCTTACAAACATAATGTTGACTGTTTGGCCAAGTCAAACCAGGAGGATGGTTGACTTGGTCAAACTTACAAGACTAACAAGACATCGTTTTACATGTGACCGAATACAGACAAAGTGCAGACATAAGTGCACCAACAATAAAAAATATTAAAAAATTCAAAAAAATTTCTAGATTTTTTTTATTTTTTTAGATTTTTTTAGGTTTTTTGGGGGTTTAGTTTTTAGTATTTTAGCTTGGGGGGGGGGGGGGGTTTAGGTTTTTGGGGGGTGGGGGAGGGGGGTTTAGGTTTTGAGGGGGGGGGGGGGGTGGGGTTAGGTTTTTTTTAGGTTTTAGTTTTTAGCATTTAGCTTGGGGGGGGGGGGGGGGTTAGGTTTTTTTAGCTATTTTAGGTTGTGTTCACATTGGTTCTCGCGGTTCTCACAATAAATGGAGTTCTCGCATGAGCCACTCCCTATATATATATATATATATATATAAACACAAAACGTTTATGGTTTGTCTAGTTATATATTAAAATACATATATGATACATCAACTACCAAGACACAAAATTTATAATATAAATACATAAAAAGCAAGTTTGCACATATTATAAGTCATAATTACGTAAGAGCACAGAAGGCCTCCTCACTAAATCAAGAAGGAAGTAATAACATGTATACATAGATTCTTCAACGAACTCTAGCCACTGTCTACGCCAGTACGGATTGATGTAAAGTAGTGCTGCAAATCCCGACATGAACACGAGCCATGTGGAACCGCAACTTCCATAGAAGGACACCATATCCACATTATACCATTTCTCATGAGTTCCTTCTTCATTATTGGATGGATAGGTCCTCTCTGGGTCAGTGGTGCATTTGTTCTCTAACGGTAGACCACAAAGAAATGCGTTCCCTTCATAGCTCTCTTTGGTAAATGTACTAAACTGTGCAGTCATTTCTGGGAGTTTACCTGATAGATTGTTGAAAGAAACGTTGAAAGAAGATAAAGAATTCAACTTAGTTAGTTCTGGTGGAACTTTTCCAGTCAAATGGTTAGAAGAAAGGTCTAAGCTCTCTATGTTTGTGAGATTTGATAACTTCACTGGAATAGGCCCTGTCAGCACATTGTGAGATAGATTCAGAACACGAATCTGGGTCAACAATCCTAGCTCCTCAGGGATTTCACCTGTTAGTTTGTTACATGATAGATCCAATCCCGACATAATATCAAGAATGACACCCTTATAGGTGAGATGAAGGCTTTTTGTTGTAAATTGAACCTCGTCTTGTTGGCTGTAGAATTGATTGTCCTCGGTGTCCTGCATTTTAGTTATAAAACCTCTATAACTGTAAAATGAAGGCGCATGACTTAATGCAGTACTTTCTTGCACGAAAGCTTGGTAAGTTGGACCAGTAATATTATGGAGGCAACTAGGTATTGAACCAGAAAGGGAGTTGTTGGATAAGTCAAGCAAACTAACATTAGTTAATTGGCACAACTGTTTTGGAATAGAACCCATCAGGTTGTTTTCTCGTAAAAGAAGAATTATTAGACTGGACAATTTACCAAAAAAACTAGGAATCTCACCCGACAAGTAGTTGTTGCTTATGTCTAAAGTTAAAACTTTAGTCAAATTACGAAAAGAATCGGGTATCGGTCCTGTAAAGCTATTGGAACCTAAATGAAGATGCTCTAGACGTCTCGTATTTAAGCAAGATGGGATAGGCCCGGACAATAAATTTTCTGAGATGTCAAGAAACGTGAATGAAGTGGTTCCGCAAGGAAATGGGCCTTCCAAGCTATTATTCCTCAACAAAAGTTCAGAAATGATGCTCACATTGCTTATCCAACTTGGTATCAAACCTGTAAAAAAGTTGCTGCTAATATCCAAAAGACCTAAAGAACCCGTGATTGCCAAATTTCCAATATTGCCTGTGAAATTGTTGTTATCTAAGTGAAGATTCCAAATGCCATCCAAGCTAAAGTTTCCAGAAAGCACCTCACCGTGAAGTTTATTATTTGACAGTTTTACTGTATATAACAACCGAGAATTGTTTGCTATCAATCCACTTGGTACTTCTCCACACAACTTATTATTAGATAAATCCAGTACACTTAATTCACTCATATCACCAATTGAAGATGGAATAACACCATCTAATGAATTACTGGACAAATCCAGATGAGATATACCTGGAAGGAACCTTTGTATAAATTTGGGAATAACACCTGTCAATAGATTTCCAGATAAATCTAACAACCTTATGTTATGATTTGTACGAAACAACATGATAGTACCATGAAATAAGTTTTTCCTTAGAATAAGTACTACCAGCATTGGGTTATGTTTAATCACCCAATTCGGAAGTTGTCCCTTCATGGAGTTGTGAGACATGTCCAGTACTTGTAACTTATGCTGCTTAACTAGAAAACTAGGAAAAACATTTCCCTTTGCCCTGTTTATATTGCAGTTAGATAGCACAAGAACTTTTAACTGGAACATTGGGATCCAACCTGTAGGCTCTTCTGTTTCAATCTCGAACATATCACTGTCGCTTATAAATTTTACTACCTTGAGGTTTGTATGATTGGAGAATGAACTGAATGAGAATGGACCTTCAAACTTGTTATAACTAAAATCAACATATTGGAGAGAAGTGAGATTAGCCATTAGAGATGGCGAAAGCGTTCCGGTAAAAAGATTTGAAGAAATGTCAAACATCTTAAGAGATGACAACGTGTTGAAGCATTCGGGTATATTTCCATTAAACATGTTTTCTTGAAGATCTAACTCCTGGAGGTTCAATAATCCACAGAACCCTGCCAAAAGAGAACAAAAAACTACGGGCATTCAACACTAGACATATTAACAGGCAAAGGTAATGTAACAACTTTGGTTTATATAACTTAACGAGTTGACGCTAACCCGCGCGTTGCGGCGGGACGTTGGTTATAAATAGTCTTGATATCATTGTATGAGGTGTGAAAGTTATTAATTTTATAACAAATAAAATTAAGAAATGTTGATACTTCTTGAAAAATGAACTATACGCTCGACGTGAGTATAACTTAGTATATGAATAGACGATTATCCTTGATGTACATATTACATTCTTTTTTATATTTGTCAACATAACCTCATATATAGTTGTAAATAGTTATAAATTGTTTGAATTGGATCTTCCTAGAAAAAAGCACATAAAAAACTAAAACAAAGTCATCAGTGATTTCGGAAAACAACGACCTTGGTGGATCTCAGTATGGTTGAACGAAAATAAGCAGCCAACAAAAAACAAAGCACTAAGTTTTGCTTTGAACATAATAAAAGAACAAAGTATGCAACACTTTATGATTGAAAAGAATTAAAAACCAAAAAAGAACGAATATTAATATTTTGATATACCGGATTTCTTTTTTTTTTTTTCAGTTACAAAAAAAAAAAAAAAAAACCAAAGTATGCAACACTTTATGATCCCAAAAGAACGAATATTAATATATTTGATATACCGGAATTCTTTTTTTTATTCCATTACAAAAATAACTAAGCCATACTTATGCTATATCTCAACCCATTCTACATTAATATATTAGTGTCAATTTTTAGGATTTGTAAGTTGCGGCGAGACTATTAAACCGAACAAAAAATAAATGTTAAAACATTGGAACAATTAATAACTAAGGCGAAAGAATAACATTAGTTCATTATGGTACAGACACCCCCTATAATATAGAAAACCTAAAAGCCCAAAAGAGTTTACATTGATTCTCATCTTAAAAATAAGTGTCGTAGTTGTTTTAATCCACATTGATACAATATTTAAAATTCATGTTAGTTAAACATAAATAACAAATATTCATATATGTCACTACAATAGATATTCATCTATCTTCTTGACTGCATGCATGAGAATCGATGGTTAATTGTATATAAGTGTGGTATTAGAATTGATGGTTCATAATGAGAGAATAAACATAAACATATATAAATAGGAAAAGGGCCTTCCAAAAAAATATATAAATTAAAAAGAAAGAGAAACACAAGCAATACATGAGTCACTGGACGGTGATGAGTGCATGTGTTAAGATTTGTTGTGATAGATGGACACATACCATCAAAATATCACCATTTATAATAAAAAAGTTAACATCTCCTCTATTCAAAGTTTCAAACTCTTTTGACAGTTTATTCAAAGACCCACACAGTTTTTCTTAACAGCACCACCATAGTCACCCATAGCATCACCACGGTAAGTCCACAACCGCAACAAAACAACAAACGCCCGTTTTTGTCACCATACTCTTGTTTGATATATATATCTCTCGTTCTCTAAACAACATGCCCGAGGATGTCTCACGGATTTCTCCATAGCCGTCTCTACCGCTGCCCCACCACCACACCACACCACCGGCATACGGAGAGCATGCAGCCTCATTGATCATCTTGGAGGAACTCTATTTGTTGGGTGACCGAGAAATAATTTTGTGAAATGGTTGATAACATGGTCGGAGATTTATGGTGGCGGTGAGTATACATATATATGGTGTGAAAAGATGGCAAACAATGGCTGAATGAGAGGCGTCGGTTTGGTTAACTTTCTTTCGAAACAACATGTGTCGGTTTGGTTAAGTTTTCGGTTGGTTAACTTTTTTTGAACGGCAGGACGTCTTTTTAAACGGCATGTTGGTTCGGTGATCAAATGTAAAGCCACCACCGGTAGAATTTGACTATAAAAATTGGTTAGCATGGAATTTGACTTTTTGGTTGGTTTTTTTAAACGGCAGAACGTTTCCTTGTTACTATATAATTTGCAGTTTTGATGTGGAAATATCATTTGCATTTTGAGCGAAGAGATGTGTTAGAGGGGGAAAATTAATTGAGGGTTGTGTGAAGGGGTATGAGTTAATTGATTGTGAGTTGCTTTTTGTAGATACACGACTATTAACTTATCCAATACCTTATGTTATTAATTCAAGGATATTATTTAAGGGATATGATGTGAAGAGACACAACTATTAAGTTAGCCAATGACACCCTATGTAACTTTTTGTAGGGTTATATAATAAAATGAAAGGGTGTGAGTAAAACGAACTTAAAGATGTGACTTTTAAACAAATAAGACATAACCCAAGTTGCTAATTGTATAAGGGTATAATTACCATCATCGGGCAATGATCCATTGAGCTTATTGTAAGCGAATGAAAGAACTTTAAGAGAAGATAATGACTTTATCGTTGATGAGAGGCTTCCAACAAAATTGTTCGAACTCAAATCTAAAACCTCAAGATGGTGGAAAGATGCCAAAGCTATATGAAAGACAAAAAAGAGAGGATTAATTACTTATATAGGTTACTAAACAAAAAAAAAAATGTTATAATCGAGTAAAGATAAAAGTTATATTTTTTGCTGAAAAATGTTACCAAATTAACATATAAAACAATTTGCTGAAATTTAATAAAATTAAATACAATTTGTTTTTTTTTTTTTTCAAAACTTTTAACACTTGTCAAACATCATTTTCTCTCAAGTTACCCAAAAATTTAGAACATATAAAAGACATAGTCAGAACTCAGAACAGTATATTGATTTATTTAAATTGTTGAATGGAGTTGTTATTAACACAGCCCCTGCTACCGTTGCTATTAATATTCTTTCATAACATAGGAGTTGTTATTTATGACATAATAATTTCTACAGTAGTAAACAAACAGAAAAAAAAGGTGCTTACCTTCTATTGGTAATGTTCCACTGAAATTATTCTCCTTCAAGTTGAGGACTTCCAAGTCGGGTAAATCAGGGAGTTCTAAAAAAAGTAAGAAATTAGGCTAGCAATTAGTGATGGTCTCTCACACACACAGATTGACCCTCATTTTACTCACTAATAATTTGACTAATTTGATCTTTTTTTTGTCAATGTTTATAGCAAAAGAAGGCAAGCATGTGACATAAACATACCATTACCATAAAGTCTTCCTCCCAAAAAACAATAGCCTAAAGAAAGATATCTAAGGGATGGAAAAGCAGCCATGGACCTCATGATGTCATCATTGAATCTGTTGTTATCTAGATTTAAGTGTGTCAATTTGCTCATGGTACCTGAATTGCTCATGCAAATGAGAGTTAGTAGAATGCCCAGTTAAGACAATCATTAGCTAGACAATAAAAATTTGAGAATGAATTTTTGACAAAACATTAGGCTAGAGGGTATGGTGATGGTCCTCCAAGGGAGAATGATCCGCCACGTAAGCGACACGTCATAGTTCTCCCAAGGATGGTCCATCCCACAAAATTAGAGGGTATGGAGGATGGTCCTAGATGATCCTACCCCACCTATTTTATGTTTTTTTATTTTTTAATCCTCTACTTTTTTTTTAACATTTAACAAATAAACTAACAAAATATTTTCATTAACATTAAAATCTATTACATAAACTAAAAAAAATGGGGTTTTCAAGGAAACAAGAATCCTAGAAAAAAGAACCTGTTTTGTAAAAACTTAAAACAACATGGACTAAAAAAATGAAGGGGGGCCCACCACTAAAAAAAAGAATAAGAGAAAAATGCCCGGATAGTCCCTGTGGTTTGACCTTTTTTCACCTATAGTCCCTATCTTTCTAAAACTACTTGAATAGTCCCCAAGGTTTTCCGTTTTGTTCTCGGATAGTCCCTGGGTCTAACTTCAGTTACTTTTCTCTGTTAAAATGATGTGAAATGACAAAACTACCCTTCATTAAAAGTAAAACATTAATAGATATTTATGAATATAAGTGGGTCCCACACTTACTGAACCATATATAAAACATATTCTACTCTCTCACTCTCTCACTAAAAACCACCCCCGGCCACCGTCACCTCCACTGCCTCCATCACCACTCCCCACCACCGCCATCCCCTTCCACCACCACACCTCCGCCTCTCTCTCTCTCTCTCTCACAATTTATCCCCAAATTCATTCATAAAACTGTCAATATGATAAACCTAGAGATTCATAAATATCCAGATCAAAACCAAAACAAACAATAACATAAAACAAAAAACTAACAAACCTTCATAACAATCTCCATTCAATCCTGAGGAATCTCAACATCTCCTTCAGCAATCTCCTGCTGCAAATCCTTTGGATCCTTTCCATCAACAGTACATCCAACCGAAACACACGTTCCTAAAATCTCCTTCACAGTCCCCTGCAACTCCTTCGCCATAGATCTAGCTCTCATAATCTTCGCAATCTCAATAACATCATCAAGCGAGATATTACCGCTGTGCTTGATGTTCTTCACCTTCTTCCGGTCACGCTCCAGCTCTTTTAGCGCTTTGATGACTAACGCGGCGGCGGACGGCACCAACACCGATTCGAAACGTGAGAGGTTTTCCCCGATTGTAGCTGCTATCAAACAACTTTCCACTCTCAAGCTTTCCGGCAACTGGTGCGGGTGGATCGGGATTGAGCGGCGGAGAGTTTCCACAGTGGTGGTTCAATGTAGGTTGCAGGTTCCATGGCGGAGAGTGGCGGAGAGTTTGGTTGCAGGTTCCATGGCGGTTTGATGCTCACCACCGCCTCTAGTTTTGGAGATTTTCCACAGTGGTGGTTCAATGTATGTATGTTTTCGGTTTTAAATTGAATTGTCTGATGTATGTATGCAGGCTTTAAATTGAAACTGTCTCGCAATTATATATTTATGTATTGGGTTGAGTTGATGATGGGGTAAGATTGGAGGTGGGTTGGGTAAAGAAGATGATAATGGTGAGATAAGGTTTGGGGTGATGAAGATGATGATAGTGGGACCCATTTAAATATTTCTTTTAATATTAAAAATTAAAAAATTTTATTAGTAAGGGCATTTTAGTTATTTCACACCCACCTAACATTAAAAACTAACCCAGTTACGCGCCAGGGACTATCCGAGAACAAAACGGAAAACCTTGGGGACTATTCAAGTAGTTTTAGAAAGATAGGGACTATAGGTGAAAAAAGGTGAAACCACAGGGACTATCCGGGCATTTTTCTCAAAGAATAAAGAACCTGTCTTCATCTTCGTTTTCCCGTTCGGTTTATCCGGCGTATTCCGGCAACTCCGATTCAACCCACAACTCAATCCGATTCCGAATTTTTTTTTTTAATTTTAACAGTCAAAAATGAAGGGGGCCCACCAAAAACGGACGGTCGCCAAAGAGATGCCTGCCGGTGAGGACGGGGACGGGGGCCGGGATGGTTTGCCGGCGTCGCTGGTCCTTGACGGGGTTGGGGACGGACCCCATACCCTATAGCATGATATTTTCTTCTATTTAAAGTGTTTTTAATGTGATCTTAATTACACTAAACATCATCACACTTTTAAGTTTCTTTTTATCATGTTTTTTTCTTCCTCTTGTAAACGTGATAGCAATTAAAAACATAATTTAACAACTTAACCATTTATTGTGAGTGACTCAAGATTACAATTGCTCAAGTCAAGCGTCGTTAACTCTCTCAAGGAAGATAACTCTGCACATAAAGCATTATATAAGTTAATAAATAACAGTGAAAATGAGGTTTAGTAGTTTAACTATAATTTTAATGATAAATATTTCACAAGAAATTTACATGCCTCTCAAAGGAAAAGAATCAATTATGAGTTCAGTTGAACCACTAAGATCAAGAATTTTGAGAGATGGGAGAAAACTTAGGCATGATATGATGCTCTTGTTAAAATAGTTAGTGCCAAGAGATATGCTTTCCAGATTTTGTAATCTCATTAAGTTCTTACAACCTGTAAGAGATGATTTAAAAAAGCAAGGTCATATACTTTTGTAACAATGAATGAACTAAAGGAATTATCCGTCAAGAACTTAAAGTTATCATTCTTCTTTTACCTTGGATACTTGATACCCCGTCGAGAGTGTTATCACTTAAATCCAACTTCTCCAGGTTAGTCAAATGACTTATTTCTGTAATACAAAATAGGCAAAAGCGACTGAAATTGACCAAGAAAAATGGTCGTAGATTTAGCAACAGTATTCGCAACGGAAAAAAATTGGTCGCAAACTTAGCGAACAAAATAAAATCGGTCGCAAGCGACCAGACCCAGATCGGTCGCAAATTTAGCGACAAAAAATATTCTATCGTAAGTGTAGCAACGGAGTTTTTTTTGGTCGCACAACAATCGCAAATGTACCAATCAACTTTTTTCCGTTGGAAATGTATCAACCAAATTAATTCGCTTGTAAAATTGTCGCAAATTTATAGAGCAATTCAAAACGGTCGCAAATTTTGTGACTGAAATAAGAACAGGTCAGAAATCTAGAGACCAAAACAAAACCGAGTCGCAAAACAATGGCAAATGTAACATCCAACTTTTTTCTATCGTACATGTAGCGACTAAAATTTCCTGTCGTATAAAGGTCGCTAATTTCGCCACCTAAAAAAACTTGTCGCAAATCTAGCGACCGCAATATGCGGTTGTAAAATTGTCGCAAGTTTAGTTACTGAAACAAAATTAGTCGTAAATATGGCGACTATAAATTTATGGCCATAAACAGTCCTAGATGTAGCGACAGAAATTCCAGTCACAAATATGGTCGCTATTTGTACCTAAGTTGAAACTCTACAAAAAAAAAAAATAAAAAAAAGAGTTAATTACGTTTTTCGTCCCTGTGGTTTGTCAAAAATCACTATTTCTGTCCATTAGTTTAAAAATTGCGATTTCAGTCTTTGTGGTTTCACTTTCGTAACCATTTCAGTCCAGACTCCTAACACCGTCTAAATATTCTGTTATGTTTTAGTGAAATGACCAAATTGCCCCTGTTAATACAAATTTTACTAAAAAAAACGTTGGTCACAGGATTCGAACCTATGACCTTTGTATTGGTAAGTAACTGTCAAACCATTAAGCCACGTATTCAGTTTGTAATTAAGTACATACTGTTTTCTTTTAACAAACCCTGCCCGACAACCCTTTCTCTAACCCTCATTTATTGCCACCATCTTCACACTCTGCTCTCTGCAACCCACCATTCATCCACCAGAAACATCCAATATTCATACACCAAGATAGCAACAGTAACTTTTACAACATGCCCAATAACAACCCAATCAATAGATTCCGACGACACTGAACAATTAATAAGAAATCATGGGAACCACTACCTGCAATGACAGACTTTTAACAAAAAAAGGGGAAGAAGCAAGGAAGGCGTGAGCTCTGCAGGTCGCTGAACTCCCACCACCACCGATTACCCGTCTCCACCTCCGCCACCAGAGATCTGAGACCTTGCACCAGATCTGAGACGGTTGAGTTGCAATGATGTTACAAAACTATTCTGATTACGAATTCGTTTTGGTTTGCCAAAAAACAGAGTGTTTGTGAGAGAAAAACATCATTGGTCACAATTTGATCTTCATGATAAAAGCAATGAGTTGTTTGCAAAGAAGACGCAGAGTGACGGTGATGAAGATCAAGTTGTGTAATTGATTTGTGAAACAGAGAGATTTTGAAGGGATTGAAATCGGATTAGTTTTATGTTAAATTGAAAAGAGTAAGAGTTCATATACGAATTGAATACGTGGCTCAATGGTTCAACAGTTGCTTATGAACACAAAGGTCACAGGTTCGAATCATGTGACCAACGTTTTTTTAGTAAAATTTGTGTATAGCCAGTTGAGTCAACAGAGGCAATTTGGTCATTTCACTAAAACTTAACAGAATATTTAGACGGTGTTAGAAGACTGGACTGAAATGGTTACGAAAGTGAAACACAGGGACTGAAATCGCAATTTTTAAACTAATGGACTGAAATAGTGATTTTTGACAAACTAATAGATTGAAACTCTACGTTGTAACTCTACAAAAAATTGTAGAGTTTGGGTTATTCACTTTCCCATATCAGTTATTCACTTTCTCTCTTTCAAACCTATGTTGAAACTCTACAAAAAAATTGTTTTTGATATGCATTGTGTTTTGTGTAATCATCATCATTGTGTTTTGTGTAATCTTCATCACAAATGAAACATAGAATCTATTGTTCCCGAGTCTCATTTAACAGGAGGAGGGGAAGAAAAATAAATTAAGAGAGAAAAGAAAGGAAAAGATTTGATTTTTTTCGTGTTCTCGAGTTTAATGAAAATTAAAGGAAAAGAGAAGAAATCAAGCATTTTATGTGTTCATGAGTCAGAAGGAAAAGAAAATAAAGGAACAATTTTATCATTATACCCTTTAAACATAAAACATTTTAATTAGATATGAGGGCAATTTAGTAATTAATAATATTTTCTTTCATAATCTCTCCAATTTAAGAGGATGAATATATGGACAAATTTTCTTCCTTTTTCCCTCCTTTTCCCTCCTCTCCTATCCTTAAAAAAACTCGGCAACATGGTTTTTTTATATTTTCATCTCTTTCTTTTCTCTCCCCCTATTAAATAAGACTCGGGAACGTCTAAATCAGTTCATTAAAACAGTGTTTTAGACTAAAATCAGACCCATGTTAGATTAATCGGTCTCATATGAATGTTATTCCGTTTCTAATTTGATTTGTAATCCACTTATTTGATTGTTGATTATTGAGGCCATATCTGACCTAAAACAGGTCATAAAAGGGGATTTTAAATGTTAGATGTAGGGCTGGCATATCGTGTATACCCGTACACGATAAGACACGACACGATAAGACACGATACACGAAATCCCATACACGAACACGACACGATAACTTATCGTGTCCTTTTTTTTCGAACACGAACACGACACGATGTACACGAAAATTACCTGTTAATACATGTTAACACAACTGTTCGACTGTTATACACGAAAATTACCTGTTAATACATGTTAACACGAACAAAAACACGAACACGACATGCTATCTGAGAGTTACAGAGGGAGTTTAGGGTTTTATTTTTTTTGAATTGAACGAGGAATGAAAATAGAAATGAATTAAGGAACCCACACGCACATGGCTGATGAGTTTTATTTAATTTAATTTCTTATCGTGTACTAAAGGGTATTAACAGGTAAACAGGTATTTAACCTGTTTGATATCTGAATTGTTGATATTTGTATTTATATTTTTGACATTCAAATCATTTTCATCGCTTAAACTAAAAATCCCCTAATTGTACGAACCTAGAAATCCCTAATCTATCGTACTTATTTTTATTAATTTCATTTATACTTGTATATATTATATGTTGTTAGGATAACCTTTGGAATTTATTCCAAAACGCTACAACTTGTGTTAAGTTGTATTTTGGCTATTTTCGCAACATGTGTGTATTCATAGCTCCTTTTTCATTTTATGTTTGAGGTGTATCATATATACCTATTCTTAAATTATTAATTCTTTTTATTCAGATTATGGGAATTTATTTATATGTTATTATTGTGTTATATGTTAAACTTATTCTTTTGTGAGCCTTATTCTTTAATCTTTATTCTCGCTTTGATCATTAACGAACTACGCCTTAAGAAGTAGATATTATCGCTATTGGATTGACACTCACCATAATTTCATCTGTGATGACATTTGGGTATCAAGACTGATTTTATATTTTTTGATTCTTGTCAAGTAGGTTTGATCATTGCAAACTCGTTTATTCATATACGCTTATATTAGATCATGGACTTTTGATTCGCTATTTTATTATATGTATTACAACCTATGTTTACTCACCAACTTGTTAGTTGACTTCTTATTTTATATTTGACACAAGAAACATAGGGTGCATTTGGACTTGGACTTTAAATAAATGAAAAATTGTTATTTCATATTCGTTTATGTTATGTTGAGACAATCGGATTACATCTTTAATTTGGTATAATTAAATAATCACTTTTTAAATAGTGTCATTAGTTATAAACAATCACACATCACTTTCTGACACATTCCGTGGATGGTTGGGGTGTGACAAATGATTCGCAACCCCTTGCACGATAACAAGAAAGAAACAGTGGAGGGTTGTGAATCGAAGAAATGGTCACCCACTTATACGCCAAAAAAAGATAAACGTTATGTGGAACATTTTCCGCAGGAGTATGTAACCAATGGGCTGTCGGATTGCTTAATCACTTTCCGATAGACCACAAGGGGCCCTTCCCTGCAACACATAAACAAACCCTCATGCCCTGGTCAATGCAATAACCTTAAGAAGTCGGCGAGTGGGTGCAGATGACACACCTACCCCTCATCCCACAACCATTCCATCTTCTGACTAAGTTTCCACTCCTACATCAGCCTAAAAATCAAGCAAGACATTCTAACTACGAAAGAATAGTTGGTTAAATCCAAGCAACCTAGAGCACCCTATCCTAGATGTCTAATCAGACAAAAGACCAATGAGAAATTCGGTAAGTTCATTAGCCTTTTAAAATAGTTCCATGTCAACCTCCCTTTTGTTGAAGTTCTCATCTAAATGCCAAAATACTCCAAATTCATGAAAGACTTCCTTACCCACAGAAGGAAGATTGAAGAAATCTAAAATGCTAGCCTAAGCAAAAAATGCTTTATAGTTCTCCTCAACAAACTCCCCTAATCGAAGCTTGATCTAGGATGTTCATTATCCCTTGTTCCATAATAGGGTTATCAGTAAAAAATGCACTCGCTGATCCGGGAGCTAGCATCAACCCTATGTCAGCCTTCATGTTTGAAAGGCTATGGATAGGAAAACCACACCGGCCTTATGAAAATAAGAATACAACTTACGGATCGATCGTTCAAACACCACCTAGGAATTGCCAAAAATAGTTTGGTTAAAGTTGGCGAGTTTGTCTTTCCTGCCTACTTTGTTATTCTTGACATGGATGAAGTAGACAGTAAAAACTTTGACATGGGGTTGTGTCTATATAAACACAGGAGCATGTCACCCCACACTAGTACAGATTTGATCAAAAGATGCGGTTAAATTGGCTATGAGGTGCGGTTATAGACCCGCATCTTATGGCATAGCATCTTTTGGTTATATGCCAAATAATGCGGTTCCAAAAGATGCGGTTTCAGAACCGCATCTTTTGATATATAAACAAAAAACTACCTTTTCCTAATATACTCAAAAGATGTGGTTTTAAAACCGCATCTCTTGATGTTTTAGGCTATAAAAATATATATTTTTTATTTCAATTTTCAGGTAATTTCATTAAAATTTCCCAATAAATTCCCAATATACACATATGTATACCTAAAAATGAATAAAATACAAAAAAATAATTAAATAAATAAAATCAATATAAAATAACCTAAATATAAAATTACAAAGGTTTTAAAGTAACACAAAATTACAAAAGTTTCAAAGTAACACAAAGACATAAATGTCTAAAGATAGAAAGTGATATACAATAACTTTCCGAACCAATGTCTTCATACTTGTAACCCAAACCAACATCTTCAATTTATACTTGCAACATGAACCGTAGAAATTGCCTGACAAAACACAACGTTCCATTTAATAAACTGAAGCTTAAAAATTATATGCAAGTATATAGATGTATAAGAGATTAAAAAGTGTTATGTGTCAACAAGTGACATCTTATCCTAGGGACTCAACCTAAAACATTTTGAACGATATCAAATTATTGTTCAACTCTCCAAATCGTGGGTCTCATCTTTATATCACCTCACCTCACTATAAGAGGTAATATGTTAATGGGCTATCTACTAATACTATTGATGTGAATGAAATAGTATATTTACCTGTTTTCTGCAACAAAGGGATACAGCAAAAAAACCTTTATGACACCTAGAATTATCCATGATTTGCTCCATCCCTTTTGACACTGTCCATCAAGCATAAAAAAAACAAGTACAGTACTTATAGAAGTTCATAATAAGAAGGATTTACAAAGCTTCACTAAGAGCTTTAAAACCTCCAGTTGGTTGATTCTTTGCACAAAAAGGCAAGATAGTCAAAGGGTAACTTATAGTGTATGAGCTACAACAAGATTACCAGCAGTTCGGGGCAAAAAAAAAAGAAATACTATTATGAGTAGTACGCCATTTCCCATTTATAAGTTCGGGTGGTCTATTTTGGAGCAAACATACATCTGTTACTGTAATTTCACTATATTTGAAAGACCCTTGTGGATTTGGACGAGCAGCACCAGCAGTAACATTCATTCTAGAGAATTAAAAGAGTTAAAACATAAATATATAATATAATCAGGAAAAATCACGAATTGTTAGCTGGAACTGAATGAATTTATATTGAAAAAAAAGAGCTGTAAATAATCAAGAATGTCCACATGTTGATCCGACAGTGGTTTGGTCTATATTTGTGTCTCTGTGTGTGTATGTGAAAGAGGGAGGAAAGCGTGCGCGCGCGGGAGAGAGAGAGAGAGAGAGAGAAAGGGAGGGAGAGAGAGAGAGATGGTCCTGCACTGCATTTAACAGGACATCACCAGCAGAAACGCCTGCAACTGCAACATTTATAGTGAGTTGGAATTGAATGAATTGCTGAATATTGACATAAACAAATCTCCACTATCGAATCACGTGTTGTATGATAAAAGAATTACACATAATAGCAAAGACATACAACAAGTCCAGTAATATAAATGATTAAGGAAGACTGTTACGATATACCGTGGGAATGGGTCTTTTTAAATCTGGCTCTGTGTGAACAATGCCTTCACCAGATTGACCAACAACAAAGTTGTCCCTTCCATCTTCGCCCTCCAATGTGGCTGGAGGTATTTCAGCACCAACACAAGGTTCCCTTTTTCTAACATAACCCTCCTCACTAAGGTGGTGTTTGTTTTTTGGAAGAAGAGCTTCCTGGCCTCTTCTGTCTGCACCGTGCAGACGCGGGAAGAGGTTTAGCCTCAGAAGAGTGTTTGTTTTTTTTTCGAGAAGTGCTTTTTACCTCTCCCCAACCTCTTTTTGGGGAAGTGATGAGAGGTAAGCTTCTCCAAGCAGAGGTTTACCTCTTCTTGGCACCACCTCCACCCCTGCTCCGCCCCTGCTCCGCCACCACCACCACTGCTCCGCCACCATCATCATCATCATCATCACCACCCCTGCTCCGCCACCACCACCACCTCCACTCCGCCACCACCTCTGCTGCTCCAGCCCCAAATCGACGTCACAAACAAAACCCCCAAATCTTCTCCACCTCCACTCCGCCACCACCTCTGCTCCACCTCCGACATCTGCTCCACCTCCACTCCGCCACCACCTCCGACATCATCATCAACAAACAAAACCCCCCAAATCGAAAACCCTAAAATCGAAAACCCCCAAATTGAAAACCCTAAAAACGAAGAGAGAGAGAGAGAGCGAGATCGTAGAGAGAAGGGGCGGTGATGATGATGGCGGTGTCGATGGCGGTGATGATGATGGCGGTGGTGAAGTGGTGGTGATGATGGCGGTGGTGATGATGACGGTGGTGAAGTGGTGGTGATGATGGCGGTGGTGATGATGACGGTGGTGAAGTGGTGGCGGTGGTGAAGATGGCGGTGGTAGAGAGAGAGTAGAGAGAGATCTGTGTGTGTGTTTGTGTGTGTTTGTGTGTGAAGAGGTTTTATATAAAAAAAACAAACCCTCTTCTCCTTGCAGACTGAAGACATTTGGTCCACCTCTTCTCCTGCAGATGCCTGCAGATGTGGCCTGCAGCAGAAGAGGTTTTCGTGCAGAAAAAACAAACAGCACCTAAGTATCCTTAGAACCTCTTCATTCAATGATAAGAGGACCTTTTTCCTTGGTACTTTGTTTATGATTTGTAGAACCTTGCGTCAAGGACTTGGTGGATAACTAATTATGTGGATCATGTGTATGATGGGCTGCAGAAACGGTGAATATAGTTAATAAATGAACCATATGGTGAAAATAGTTACTAAATGGTTGTGCCTAAGAGTTAACCTTTTAGAACTACTTTAGATGAACTACATCAGTAACATATGAGTGAAGATTAACTATTGCAACAAAATAGTAACATGAATAATCCTTTTTTATGACTATGTTCTATAGCTAGGGAGCCGGGCCAACACAAACGCTTCTGTAAAAACATCATCCATTGGCTTCTTGGCGCTGATAATCGTAAACAAAAAAGAAGTGTCAAACCCATTAAATATAAAAAACAAAAAAATGGTATTAAACCATATCGTTAACATTAAAATATAGTAATTCTTATATCACTAAACGAACAGCCCTTATGCTGATTAGAAACATACCAGCCCATTGTGATAATAACCTTCAGTTAGGCCACTCCCACCTACGTTACATGAGTAGTAACACAAGCACCGAGAAAGTTTTAATAAAAGTCTTATGTAAAGAGATGATCAAACAAAAGATCACAAAAACTAAATGAGCAAATGAAAAGATCTTTCAGAACTTCTAAACTATGTATACATGTTGTTGACCACAGTTGGCCATAAACTCACATTCAAAACAACTCAAAAATTTATATAAACTAGCTAGCCATTGACATAAATTGCTCCTAAATTCAGTGAAATCAATCAAGAATCCGGATCCTATATCGGGTTATCTTTATTTTTAACCCGGATTACCATAATCCATCCTAAAATATAAATTATTCAAATAAAATACGCAAATTAAAACCCTAATTGTACCCACACCAAAAAGATCCAAGTTGAAGCAGAACACAACAATTATAATCTCATGAACAAATTGTGAAAAGAAAAAAAACAAAAGAATAAAATAAAAATACCTTGTAATAGGGCAGGATCACGTCCGAAGAAAACAATCAAGTAATACTAAAAGAAATCTGTAATAAGGTATATTAAACACAAACCCTAAAATGCTCGATGAGTTCAGCTTTCTCATTCAATTTGTATTTCAAATACAAGTACTGCTCGCGAAGTTGTCGTTTTTCTTCTAAACATTGAAGCTTTAACTCAAGTGTACGTGTAGATTCCCGAACGGATAATCAGCCGATTCACGGATGTAATACTTGTTTCTTGTGAAAGATCCATTGATTGAAAGCATTAAAAGTATATGTATTGGTGAAATTGAAGACAAAGAAACCCTAGATCAGCTTATTTGTTGGGTAAATCAATAGAAACAAGACAAGATTAGGTGAAGATTGTGAGGCTTTGGTCTAAAGTGAGAGTTGCAGAAAGGGGTGGATGAAAAGTGAGGAGTTATGTGGATAGATGGAGGCCGGGTTTTTGGGGTTATGAGAACGATGGAGGGAAGCGAAAACTAAGTTTGAAAATTTTGAGGGGAAACAGGGGGATAAAAGATGCGGTCAACCATTTAACCGCACTTTTTAGTTTTAGGGAGACAAAGGATTGTGCATTTTAGTTTTAAGGGAGAGCAAAAGATGCGGGTTAACCATTTAACCGCATCTTTTAGTTTTTCCATCCGCATTATTTGGTCAGTTGTGTACTAGTGCCAGAGCCGTGTCTTTTGTTTTGTAACCTTCTAATGTCCAGACACAAGGTCGTGTCTCATTGTCTGTTCACTTTATCTTTTGTTTAAGCCACACCTTTTCATATTTTAACCAATTTGTATGCACTTTGGCACATTGGGGAAGATGTGCAATTTTAGTGTTGGGAGGGAATTATTGAATCGCTTGTCCTAACAAAGTCTTATAAAGACTCATGTTGGAACCACTAAACACCTCATTTTTAAATTTTTTTTATTTTTCTTACTTGTTAAGTATTGTTTATGGAAACATGCTTCATAAACCATGTTTCCAAAATTTCAAATCAAAGCGTCATGATAAATGAATGATAAAAGAAAATTTAATAAAGGTGTGACAAGCTTAATAAAATTTGATTGTATTCATACTTTCTCTTTAACTCTTTCCCACATTGGTGAAATGTTGAGCCTTTATATTAAACATCACCAAACATACACATACATTTTATAAATGCTCACATTATCATTATTTGGGTGATAAGCCAAATGGTTCCTGTAAATTGACAAGGTAATTCTTCCCGGTCCGAAAAGACTAAACAATGTAAGTAAATGATAGAGTCACTAGGATTTTTAAACCCCTTGTTTAGCCTTATTTTTAATTTGTTTTCCACCTTTCCCTACCCAAAACAATTCCTCTAGTTAGCCAACCTTAAGCCCATTCCCTTTTATTTCAATAACCTGTAAGTTTTTTTTTTTTTTCAAAACCACCCACTAGCCAAAAAAAAAAAATAGAACTCAAATTTACCCCTTATTTTTACAAAATATGATCTTTTGATAAATACACTCATGTGACTTTCCTTTGTTTATAATTCCAAACTTTAGAAATCTTGTGTATAGAGAGGAAGAGAAAAAAAAAAAAGAAAATTAAAATAGAAAAGCAGAAAAACAAAAAAAAAAAAAAAGAGAAAAGAAAAATAAAATAGAATAAATTGCCGAGTACTAAAAATCTTGTCAAGCTCGTGATATAGTTTTTATCTTTTAGTAATAAAAATTAACATTTTCATTACACCACTCTATTTGCAGTTTTAGCCAGTTTTACCCAAAAATTCCACGCCCATAGCCAAAGCCTACATTACAACCCTTTTAAAAGATCTATTGGTATTTACAATGTTTATGTTATAGAATAGCAAGAGGTTCAATTTTTTTGTCAAGCATATGATATGTGTAGGTTCCGTGTTTAACACAACTGGTTCATTTAAAACATCATCCGGCCCAGTATTGAGTGATTATTTGTGAGGTGTGTGAAAAAGTATATAGAGAAATGGAAATTTAGTAGGCATGTTACGCCTAAAAATATTATTCTTTCAATGTTTTAAAAAATCATGTCAAGTAGGATTTTGTAAATAAGAAAAATAAATTATGAACTTGGACACTAACATATTTACAAGACAAAACACTTCTCTTCTACCCATTCTATTTGGGAGTGTTAAAAGTACTATTATAAGTTTTGCTTGACGACAAACAAAGATTCAAGGGTGAGGATATTTGATATGTGAAAAACCTAACATATATTTTATATCAAATGGAGCGCGTTTTAACCATTTTATTTTACGTACTAATTTTTTAAATAATTCATTTATTTGTTTACTTTTGATTTTCTAAGTAAAAAAATGCATAAAGCGACAAAAGGAGCAAATACGCGGTGAAAAACAGGACTTCTACAAGAAATCAGAAAAATCACACACCCACGTGCTTCATTCCCTTAGAAAAGACAAAAGATGACCCCTGACACAAGGTCGTGCCTGAACAAACACACCTTGTGTCAACTTATTGCAGACAAGACAAAATAGGCCAGCACCCACGGGTAGTGCGTCCCTTGAAATACCCCAATGGCATATCCTCATGACGATTTTCAAATCTAAGTCTCATGGGACCCACAAAGTTGACTTGGGTTTGGTCTCAACTCACGCCCCTGTCTATGTATGAACTTTGACTAAAAAAACAAAATGGATGTAGAAGACACTCACACGGGTCGTGCCATTTCAGGCACACGGCCGTGCCTCTCCCCTATTTCAGCCTATTAATAGAGTGTATGTTTGCTATTTTCCTCATCCTTTGGCACCCTATCTCTCTCACTCACCACCACTGTCCACCATATTTCCGTCTTGGATAGAGTTTGGTTTGTCTTAGAATCCAAGATTGTAAGAACTTATATTTATAACAATTAAATCTTGTTGATTAACATGTTTATTCATACAAGCTTGAAGATGTTCATCATTATGCCCATTATTTGCTAAAGTTCTTATATCACTTGGTAAAGATGAACCTTTAATGTCTTTTTAATTTCTTAGTTTTTGACTTTTCATTTGGTGTATGTTAATGACTTTAAATATGGTTTTGTTAAATTGAATGAGAGCTTTAATTTATCCATTACTTCGTGTATGTTGATTCAAGCATTTGTGTCTTTACGTCTTATAAAAACATCTTAACTACTTGGAAGGGGGTTCGAAATGTGATTTGGGTTAAGTATACCTTGTACGGAGAGGTGGTATATTCTATGTGCAAGGACTTGGTTTTTCACATTGCTACTATCCTTCATGAGATAGCACCAAATCAAGGGAATCATAGTATCCTTTTTTAACATATGGTCTCCTTGCTACTTCTGACCAATATAGGCGAGTGTAACGTTTGTCCAAAAAAGGAAACCTACTACCTTATGGCATTAATAGCATATAAATTCATTTTCTTTATAGAACGACTTTAGATAGGTTCTTTCGCAGAGTATTTGGGAGAACACATCAAATAGGAGTATTTTTCGTACAATGATCGCTTGAAAAATGCTTAACCAAAGACGTTATTTTAGACATTATTAGGAAGTTGGATTCAAGTAATTCTTCTTGATTATCGCTTTCATTTATTTTTATTTGCTTTGTTTTACTTTTAAATTATTTCCACAAACTTAGTTGTTGGTTTGACTAGGCGTTGATAACATTCCGGTATTGAAAGCTCTTGGGTCGTTGGACGATATTGGAATCTTACTTTCGCTATACTATGCTAACGGTGAGTGCACTTGTCCTAACATGTTGTAGAAGAGATTTTATTTTACATTGTTTATAAATTTAAAGCTTAAAATTGTGTTAAAAACCCACCTAAAATACTTAATATCAGTGGCGGAACTAGAATAAAAGTTTAGAGGTATCCTAAAAATAATATTTTGGATCTAGGCAGAACCGTCCCTTAATATAAAGTTATTTATAAAAAATAATAATAAGACGATAATTTTAATAATATCATAACAATAAAACAAAATAAAATTATTGTTGCAAAATGATTATTTTAAATAGTTAAACGAAGCGTGAGACGCTACTAGTATTTATTTATAGTATAAAGGTCAAATTGAAAAAAAAAGTATAATACACATTGATAACCGACTATATATAACATATAAACATGTCAAAATATTTGTATTCCTTTAGTCATCAAGAGAGAATTTACCATAAAAAAATTTTGTGGATGGAATACGTGTTTTGTTAAATTTTGTGAAATTCACTTAATAAAGTTTGGAGATGTAGAGTATAAAAAAAAACAAAGTAAAAAGCATTAAATGCACTGCACCATGAATTGTATCTAATAAAGTTTATAGACACACACAAAGACAAAGCAAATAACCCACATTACCAAACAAAAATTTGGCTCGCAAGGTTCGAACCCGGACAACCTTCCTCAGCAATTAGAGACAGAAGGTAGCCATTTACCAGTCACTGCACCAACTTCATTTTGGTTTATGTAAATAATTTGTGTAATATATATATAAGAAAGTTTATAAAAACAGAGGAAACTTCACTAATTTTACACTATACCAACGAAGTTGAGGGGTAGCTCGTGCTACGGCTCGTAAAGTGCTAGGTCCGCCCCTGATTAATATATCTATACACGTCTCGACACGTCGAATGTGAGTGTTGTTCGGTTAAATGATTAGCCCTAATCAATTAGTTAGTTCATTTAACCGACCTAAAATAGTTAATATTTTTATACACGACTTGACACGTTAAATGTGAGTGTTGTTACGTTAAAGGATTAGACCTAATCAATTAGTTAGTTCATTAAGTTTTAATTCAGTTCCAATTTCTTTGTAATTACTCTCATTTATTTGTAATAAGATGGAACCATTGGTGGTTAACAATTGTTCTTTATTCTCTGGTGTTAAATATTCTATAACATTTTATATCTTCAACCTAATACATTTCATATGTTTTTTTTTATATAGTTAACATATAGACATGGGTATGATCATGGTATGAATGTGAAGATCATAAAAATAATAAAGATTAAGCCATACCTTCAGATGGAAATAATCCAGAAAGCAAATTATTGCTTCGAAGATCTAGAGCTTTAAGTGATGTAAGAGCACTTAAAGATTTTAAAATGCTTTCATTGAATTGGTTTTTCCCAAGATTTAGAACTTTCAATTTCCGTAACGTAGGAGCGCTCTCTGCAAGAAAGTAAATAAGTCTGAAATACATTTTAAATAACTATTATGTGAAAAAAAAAATTATTATGTAAGCTAGTGGGATCCCACGGCGTTAAGGCGGAAATTCTATCAGTATCTGTTCCGTGCGTAACAAGTGAAGAAACAAAATAAAATAAAAAATAGCGTCGTGACAGGTCCTTACATCAATCGAAACAATTAAAATGAATAATGGTATCGATGTAGTTCGGTCGGAATCTGACATCAATAGGTCACAGGCTCTCATTAATAGTTTAAGATACAAAAAATATACTTTTTTTAATACAACTCCATTTTCAACATTGATTGGCTAGATTCAAAACCCAAATTTATACTAGGCACCATAAAAATGGATGCCCAAACTGCTATCAAAGTTGTTCGGACAATATCGTTTTGGTTCGGCATACTAAAGAACAAAAAATATCAACTACTTGACCCGTTCGATTTTGAACAAAACTTTATTGGAACATAGATAAAGATATATATATCTATACTACTTTATAATACATATCCGAAGGACTTCTTAAAGTCCATAAAAATTCCCTTAAAACACTCCTAAAGCATGATGTACAAGTCTTTTAAGCACCAGAAAACTTCACTTTCCACTTATACCCTTTCACTCAAACTATACCCTTTCACTCAAACAAATGAAATGCGCGGCCCTGAATCCCATTTCAAATTTCAAACCTCCATTCCATTCTCTCTTTCTCTCTCTTCCTATCAGATATGGCGACCGTAAATCTCGGATCTGGAGCGTGCGATGATGAACCACCGGTAAGTCCTTCTTCCGATGAAGCTCCGGTAAGTCCTTCTTCTCTTATATGTTATTGCATTCTTTCGGATATTGTTATTGAAGTTCCATTTTTTTTTGTTTTTGCATATCATCAACGCATCTGCTTCTCCCTTTCTAATCGACAACGTCATCAGGTTAGTGATTCTTTTGTAAACCCATTCTTTATGTGTAATTTTTGTATCTCTTATGGTTTATGGCTGCTCAATTTTTTTTTATGAAAGACACTTGAAAATTAGGGTTTGATGGTGATATTAAAATGGGGGTGAGAGTTGACGAAAGAGATACTCCTTTGCTTCTCTGAGTCTGTACAAAAATTTGAAGTTCCGACACCAGGTATTCGATTAAATGCTCACTCGAGATTCACCAATAATTTTGAGGTCAGTGTGGTTTTCTTCAATGGTATTTTTGGGAAATCGATCTGTAGGTTCATGTTGATTGTGGTTCTTTATACTTCAAGATTTGGTGGTCTGGTGTTGAGCTTATGATGATGATGATATTTTCGAATCAATCTTTTTTTTATAACTGAATTGATAGATGACAAATACTCGATATATTAGTTATACACATCTTATTTTCATCAATTATTTTGTCATTATAGATCTGTTATGTAAGTATTATTATCTGTTTCTATTGCATGTTTGTTAAGATGATTAAATTTTCAGTTTTATTTAGGGATCTTGAGAGTTTTTGCGCTTAATTGATGATGATGATGATGATGATGACGCCGCCGCCAACGATGACACTAAGGTATGATAAGGTATTACGTATATGGTTTTTGTTTTTTGGCGGTGCGTTAATTCATGTGTAAAAGTGGCTTATTTTTTTGTTTAGATGGAATTGGATGTGCTCCAGATCACTGACACTGCTATAGGCCTCAGTAAGTATGATGCAAAATTTTTGGGATTCTACTATGGCAGCACCACGTTTGTTGGTGAATTGTGGATGTATATTGTCATTAGTAACTGACCCTAATTTGTGTTTTTGAAAAAAAAAATCCTTAAGTTGGGTATTAATTGGATTGGTGAAATTGGCTTTAATTTTGAAGTTTTTAATTTCTCTTTGTTGTTCTGTTTTAGGGGATTATTCCAATATTGAATTGGGAAACAGAGACTTTTAGTAAACCGGTGTTGGCAGTTTTGGTATTTGGTTCAGTGGCATTGTTTCCAACAGTGTTTATACCGTCTACTCCGTCGATGTGGGTGGCCGGAATGAGCTTGGGGTATGGTTTCGGGTTCCTTCTGATTATCGGTGGAGTGACGATCGGCGCTTCGCTTCCTTATTTTATTGGGTCTCTCTTTTACCACAAGATTCAAGTGAGTATTATTCTCTTACTGTTTGATTGTGGTGTTTTCAAAACTCTGGTAACCAGATAATCAGTTGATTTAAAATGTGCGTGTAAGAAGCATATAATACATTAATGCACACATCACATGATGCGGTGATGAGATCATGTTGATGCGCATGTGACGTGGTTTGATGAGGCGCCTTATGTAGTTAACCAGTATTTGAACAATAAAGGCGCATCGGTATTTTATTGTTTTAAAGTTAACAAGTTAAAATATTATCTTTAAATATTTTTTTAGGTATTTGTTAATTACAAACGCCTCGCATATTGCTTTGAGCATCGGCTTTTTGGATCAAAAGCATTAGAAGGGCCACACAGTTTTAAAAACCAAAAATTGAGTCTGTCATATTCTGATTATCTAATAGATTTGGTATTTACATGTAAAAATGACCCCTAAACTGATTATCTGGATGCCCAAACATTAAATACAACTATCGAATCTTCGTTAGTTCTTTTGACAAAATGAGCTTACTTACATTGGTGATTTTATATTCAGGGGGCTGGTGAACTAAAGAGGGAGGGTTTTAAAGGCTCTAAGGTAATATAGAATCTATCTTTCATCCAGCTTACATCAGAATTATACTCTATATTTGATTTGAATTCATTATACTGCCTATGGTATTTGCCAAATTTTTTTGTATGCGATCTTCATAACTATTGTATGCTAATAAAATAAAAAGACATGTTTTGAAATATTGTTTTGTTTTATAATTGTTTTGCTGGAATCTCAGTCCATAATTTCAATTTTAGTCTGTTGGATGATGATTTGATGAGTTTTAAAGGCTGTGATGATGAATTTCAATGCGTCTGAGTGAAATTGGGCAAAGATGAGATTGTCCGCATCTTGGCAGGGCAACCCGGATGGTCATGTGGTTTCACATGACAACCGTAAGTATGCAGCCATGGCGGATTTATCCACTCTGTTTGATTGTTTACAAATCTAAGCCTCATAATCGTTTTGTAACATCGACAACAGTACTGTTATACATCTGTTATTTGAGATGACGACGGCGGAGCTGTGGCGTCGTCTTCTCAGCGTCGTTGATTGGTCTACCCCTACCTACAAAACAGAAGACAACGAATCCGGTGAGACAACGCAAACTAGGGTTCTGGTGAGACTTTAGTTACCTCCGACAAGAATTTTGGTAAGCCTCGATTCAATTTTACACATTAAATAGCTAAAAACTCAAACTTTTAAGTGATATATTTAAAACAGGCTTGGTTCCTCCTTCAAGAACATGTATCCCGGGTCTGGGATTCTCATTAAATGGTAAAGATTGCTTCTTTAGGATGCTACTTAAGTTTAGTAATTTTGAGCTTTTTTGTATCATTTATGTTTCTTAATCATTGTTTCTTTTGAACTTTAGGAAATTTGTCACAGAGATCTGAAGCTTGAGAACACTCTCTTAGATGGAAGACGAACCCCTAAACTACCTTTGTTAGGATAGTTTTAGTTTTTGATGTAAAGTATTTTATTATAATGCACTGTTTGGTCATATATTCAAGCTGGCTTATTGCAATCTCAACCAAAATCGAAAGTGGAACACCAGCATACATTGCCCCCAGGGGGTAAAGAATATGGCAGAAAGGTACTTTGTTGCATCTTTTGGTTAGTTTGTTTTGTAGGATAAGACTAGAGGGGCAAAATGGTGGGTCACGCGAGCCGAGTTGGGTAACAGGTCAAAATAGTTGTTTTAATTTGTAGAAATCCAGATCTGTTACAATCCAGATATGTTCCTCTTCCATGAGTTAATTAATTTGTAGAAATCCAGATCTGTTTCAATTGAATTTTTGAATGATTGCTTTTATTGATGTAATGATGATATAATTAATGTGAAAACTTATCAATTAGAAACTTATATTTCGCTAGATTGATAATCAAATCGAGTAATCGGTTGCTGCTTTTGTTATTATGTGATTAAATATTTAAACCATCGCGTAGCGATAAACCCTAACTTCTGTAAGACTTATTACCTTAGTTTTGTGGGAGCAACATTCTTAAAGTTGCTTTCAGGTATACAATATGGTTAACTGTTCTGTCTAATTATTCTGTGTCTATACTGTTGTTTCTATATCCCCAGTTGGAGTTAACAATGTTCGATTTCTTCGTTTGCATGACAGAAAACGAATCGGCGTTTGATCTTCTTTATTGCATAACGTTCAAGCTAATGGATCATCAGTGGCTTGACATGCATGCTTCTTACATGGATTTCAACGTACGTGCTTTCTTTCTCATGTGATGATGTGAATTTGATTGACATAATGTGATTATTCGGATGATATATTTAATGTGTTTTTTTATCTATTAAAATTGCAGGCTGTGATGAAGTCAACACGTCGTCAGCTTGAACGAGAGCTTTTGCAAGAAGACATAACACGGCTTGAAGAGTTGCAATCCTACAATCTACTTAGTCGATAGCGGTTAAATCTGTTTGATCTGACAACATTTTTAGCTACAAAGAGATTTTCACTATTTACTGTGGGTAAAATGTGTTACTGCCACCTACTGCTTGATTTGGTTTCATTTTGTAAAAGGAAGCAAAAAGAAGAAACAGTGGTTTCATCTCGGTTTGAGAGTGGGTTGATTGTCTAATGAAGCTGAATGATGAATGTGCTACTAATCTTCTTGTGAGTGATCTTGTAAAATTATATGCCATCACTTGTTCCAGATTTTGACTTCTTTATTTAGATTCTGGGCTACGTCGCTCAGGCCCATTAATGGTTGGCCATTGATGATTGACCCATTAGGGTTGGGCCTAATCTCAGACATCATTCTGTTGTGTGACTTGTGTCCACGGCTCCAGTTGGACTTGTAGAGAACCATAATACATGGTACACGATGTGAATGTGAGCCATGATGCTTAAAACAGGCCATTAGCATTACAATGACATCATCATAAGCATAACAAGTCATTTACACAAATTATGAAGCCATGAAATAGTAGAAATGACACAAATTGGTTTACTCATCAATATTATGAAACTGGAAATGAAGGAAACATGAGGTTGAGCATTGCAAAATCCAAATCCAACATGTGACCAAAAAATCTAGGTCGAAACGGTTCGCGTCTATATCCAGGTACATCTTTGAATTTTGTTTTTTGATAGTTATTGCTTAGATGTAACTTCAAAGCATACTACAAGATTATCGTCTTCGTAACATGTTTATGACTTTTTGCCTAATGGAGTTATGTAATGCTTATGGCATAAATAGACCACACTGATGTTATAAATAAAAGAAACTAACAAAAGTATTAAACAATATACTACGAGCGGATTGATAATCTAACGAAAACAATTATCACATTGTACATTAGCGTCACCGTCGCATCGCGCGAGTCTACTACTTTCACCGATAGCCCTAAACTCACCAACCTAAGTGATATGTTTCCCGCCGCATCGCGCGGGTAAACGACTAGTATATATATATATATATATATATGTTCCATCGGTATATTCAGAATTAGAATAGTGAAAAGGGTAAATTACATCAATTTATAAAAAGTAACCAAATGCACAACAACTTTGATAACATTTATGTTTGTATTTTGATTACTTGCATATTACCACCCACAACTCAGTTTCAAAAAAAACATATATTGAGACATATATAAAATTGGCAAGTCACAACGATATATTTGAAATTTTATAAAAATCGTAGTTTAAAGTGAGAAAACACAAAGGGGTGGTCAGAGTGATAGCGGTGAGTGTGTGTTGATGCAGATTTTGTGTCCGATGCTTGTCGAATAGATTAGTTATTATTTTACGCTGAATTTGTAATAGTTAGTGAAACGGTCTATCGAACGTGTATAGACCCGCTCGTTTGAAGTGGTCAAACGAGAGGGTTATTCGTTTGACCGTGTGTGTGGTTGCAAGACAAATTATGGTTGTTTAATGTTGGTGTCGAAGGATAAGGCATCGAAGGATTGTGTATCCTTCGATGAGCTCGAAAGATATCCATCGAAGGTTGAAGATGGACCTCGAAGGATATGTCATCCTTCGAGGTATATGTGTATCTTTCGAAAGCTGAATGGTCGACAGATGATCTATCGACCAGTCAGTTTGATCCTTCGACCATACAACCTGTGTTTGGTATAAATACCAACACTTTGTCATTTGCAACACAAGAGTGAGAGCACAAGTGTGTGCAAGAGAGTGAGTGGAGGTTTGAGACCTCACCGGGAGAAATCACCACTTGATTTCTCCCTGGATGTATACTTCTTTGGTATTAGTTCGGTTTCCATGTAATCGGGCCGACTTGTAATGTTTTCTACCGGATTAATACAAAGTTTGTTTGTTTATCCTCTCTTATCTCTTCCGTCTTTGAACATAATTATGAAAATCACGGTTTCGGTCCTGAAACCCGGACCTACAATTGGTATCAGAGCCATGGTGCCTGATTTAGTGAATCCAACAGTTTACTAAATCGCATGTGCTCTAGATCTGTGATTTTTGTGCTTTTTTGTTCAAGATGTAAAAATGGTGAAAATGAGAAAAACTCAGATCTGGACCCGAATATTCAGATCTGTGATAAAACGAGTGTTGGGTTTTATGTTTTTCTCCTAAATATTCAAGTTTTCTTCATCAAAAATCGTGTACGAGCGTTTTCATCAAATCTGCAATTTACCCAGGTTGCTGTGTTCTTGATGTTCTTCACATCTTCATAATTTGAAAGATGTAAAGAACTTCGAAGGATCAGTTAACTGCTCGAAAGGTCAATCATTTCCCAACTGTTTTCGAAGGGTCAAATTAACAACCTCGAAAGATCACCTACTCTGTCTTGAAAGATCATCTTTATCCCTCACAGTTTCGAAGGGTCAGTTATCTTTTCGAAGGATCAGATCTTCATACTTCGAAAGATCAACCTTACCAAACAACTTCGAAAGGTCACTCACAACCTTGAAAGATCAGCAAATCCGAAGGATAACAACAATTTCGAAGCATCATCCTTGTTTCACTTCGATAGATCATCTGTGTATTGTCGAAAGATCATCTGTGTATTGTCGAAAGATCATTAACATCAATATGTTCGAAGGATTTGTGTCTGTCTTTCGATTGATCCAGATTTCGAAGGATCCAGGTGTGATGAAACTAGGCGTTGGTGGCTGAGTTGTTGTTTATCGAAGAAAGAGAAAAGTCTGACATTAAGATGTTGATGTCGGCTGGTTGTTGACTTTTGAGGAGAGAGAGACTGTGAATGCTTGTTGTGTATCGAGGAAAGTGAAGAATGAATAAGACAAAGTGGAATTGTCGGCTGAATCTTGGAGTTAGGGTTGTTGACTATTGGGCCTTTTGTATAAAGAATTCAATTGGGCCGCATGGAATTTGGGTGGTGGACAGTTTGTTTATATAATTGATTTGCATTTCAATGTTTAATGGTTTTAGGCAAGCTCATTGATTGGGCCTACATGAATTAATAGTGGGGTCGGGTATTTGCGGAGTTGATCTGAATCGCGCTCCTAATATCAAGGTCAAAATTCGTATGGGTTTTGGGAGCGCGCGGGATGATTCGGAATGTTGAAAACAGGAGATGATGAAAACTTGATTGTTGAAAAATGTGGGGTAGTCACGGTTACCAATGCAAATGGCAAAAATGGTAACGCGACTATTATGGGCCAAAAACGACAGTTCCGCTTAGTGGAGGGAATTGGTGATTATTTGACGACAGTTTCTTTGAAGTGGAAAGAATCTGTTAAGGTTTAGAGACTTTACCAAAGAAATGGGGGGATAAAAATTTTCATATGTTGAATTTCTTCGGTAAATTTCTAAACGCAATCATAGGTATGCTTGAAGATCAAGACTTGATGCAGTTGTTATAGAATGGAACCCTTATCAAATGCCGGTTGGAGTATTGGAAGATCAGCGGAAGATCGGTCAATTGAGTCCTTTGAGGAAATTGCACAACACTCAACACGGATGCGCGTACTCTGAGGGGGAAATATTATACAATGAGCATCAAGATACTACTTACCTGGATCATCGGTCAAGGGGGAATTTGTCAACACAGAGAAGATGAATACTTGACTGAAGATTGATTGCAGTTGCATTTTCAGCATTCGACAGCAACGGACAAGGGGGAATTTGTTGATGCAGATTTTGTGTCCGATGCTTGTCGAATAGATTAGTTATTATTTTACGCTGAATTTGTAATAGTTAGTGAAACGGTCTATCGAACGTGTATAGACCCGCTCGTTTGAAGTGGTCAAACGAGAGGGTTATTCGTTTGACCGTGTGTGTGGTTGCAAGACAAATTATGGTTGTTTAATGTTGGTGTCGAAGGATAAGGCATCGAAGGATTGTGTATCCTTCGATGAGCTCGAAAGATATCCATCGAAGGTTGAAGATGGACCTCGAAGGATATGTCATCCTTCGAGGTATATGTGTATCTTTCGAAAGCTGAATGGTCGACAGATGATCTATCGACCAGTCAGTTTGATCCTTCGACCATACAACCTGTGTTTGGTATAAATACCAACACTTTGTCATTTGCAACACAAGAGTGAGAGCACAAGTGTGTGCAAGAGAGTGAGTGGAGGTTTGAGACCTCACCGGGAGAAATCACCACTTGATTTCTCCCTGGATGTATACTTCTTTGGTATTAGTTCGGTTTCCATGTAATCGGGCCGACTTGTAATGTTTTCTACCGGATTAATACAAAGTTTGTTTGTTTATCCTCTCTTATCTCTTCCGTCTTTGAACATAATTATGAAAATCACGGTTTCGGTCCCCAAACCCGGTCCTACAGTGTGATCGAGGAGTTTGTTTGCCGAGCGGTGAATGATCGCCGGCTTCAAATCGGTGAGTGGGGAGTAGTGATTTCGGTGTATACTCACCGCTGCGGTGAAGAGGAGGGAAGGAGGAGAGAGGGGGTTTAATGGTGGGTCTCAACCCCTTTCAAACAATCACAATTTTTTTTATTTTTTACCACTCTCTAGGTGTTTCAATAATTGCCAGTAATTGAGTGCAAAATAGGGAGTGGAATGAGGACTTGACATGACATGATATCATTGGGTAGATAACGACTCAAACACCCTAAAATGATTGGATGATACCCTCCACCCTAAAACATTATTTAATCTTTCATGACTCTTTATTTTTTAATATATAAAAAAAGTAAAAGATAAAAGAAGTGAGTAAATGTCATCTGACATTTACTGATTACTGTCAGTGTCCGTGCTAGCCAATCAAGGAAAACTAAAAACTAGTTTTTTTTTAAAGTTCGTGAATTATTCGCTAATGCAGTGAGATGTAACATACGTTGTTTTAAAAGGGTTCGCGCTAGAGAGCTCTTTCGTACGATAGATTCCCAATTCTAAACACTTCAATGAGAAAACCCCTATTACCCAGACTCGAACTTGAGTCCTTGAAGGGAAAACTCATCGGGCCCCACCATAGGTCGAACTTAAATACCCGTGGCCACCACTAGATCACTAGTGATGGTTTATATGTAACTAGTTGATGCTCTATCTGTGTTGCGGAGCGATAGGCCGAATATTTCTCAACCAATAAGAAAAAACACTACCATAACTTTGCTAGAAAAAAAAACTAAAACGATAGCAACACCGTAATTTTGAGCTCGGGACAAAATTGTAATTTGTCAGGACTAAAGACTAATGAGCAAGTGTTAGAGAGCTCCTTGACACAAAAATAAATTAAATCGAGTCAAACAATTAAAACAAAACACTTCTATAGTTTTGCTAAAAAAACTAAAGCGATGCGATGGCAATACTGTAATTTTGAACTATGGGCAAAATTGTAATTTTTGACTGGGAGTAAAACTGTTATTTTCCAAAAGCTAAAGTGATGACAATACTGTAATTTTGAATCAGGGGCAAAATTGAAATTTTGAACAGGGGCAAAATCGTAATTTTGAACTGGGGTAAAATCGACCAATGGGCGAGTGTCATGCAGCAGCCTGATACTATATCCACACACACCTTTAAAAAAACTAAAACAATGGTAATCTTTTAATTTTTAGCTCGGGGTAACATTTTAATTTTGGGCTAGGGTAAAATTGTAATTTGTCAAAAGTTAAAGCGATGACAATACTGTAACTTTTAACCATGGGCAAAATCATAACTTTAAACAGGGGCAAGTTTGTAATTTTTAGCTGGGAGTAGAATGTAATATACTCGGATCAACAGGGGAGTGCCAGACAGGTGTCTGTCACTATTCCCCCTCACCCCTTTTGTCCCATACACACCTTTAAAAAAAACTAAAACAATGGCAATACTTTAGCTTTAATTGGAGAAAAAATTGTAATTTTAGGTTGAGGTAAAATCGTAATTTGCCAAAAGATAAAGCGATAGCAATACTGTAATTTTTAATCAAGGGCAAATCGTAACTTTGAATGGGGGTAAGTTCGTAATTTTGAACTAAATGTAAAATATAAAATACTCGGACCAATGGAGGAGTGCCAGACATGTGCCTGACACTATTCCCCCACACCCCTTTTGTAGTATATATAAATATAAATATAAATATAAATATATATAAATAAAAATAAATATAAATGTAGATGGTATATATACAATGTATCATATACTATATATGTATATATATGTGTGTGGGTGGTATAATAGAGGGGGAAATTTCATATTACCCTGTCTAAAGTTACAAATTTATAAGTGTTCTGTACATAATATAAAATGCTTTTCAAATATGTAATTTTATAAATTCTAAAAGATATAGAAACCACATAAACAAGTCCATTTTGTAGTTCTGTATTTGCTATCCCGTTTATAGCTAGCAGACTTGCCTTGGTTGCAACTTGCAAGTATTTGAAAAGCATACTTTTATATAAATTTACAAATAAGTTGAGTAATAAATATATTGTTTTTTATTTATTTATAGCGATCCAAGTACGTATAGTAAAAGAGGTGGACTCATGATATATTTTTTCTTGATATAATGGCTTTATTCATCACCTAAATTCCTATCACAAAAAAGGGAAGTGCTCATGAATTTCTTTTAGGGGAAGTAGAATTTTATTTTATAGATAACCAAAGTGACTCTAGCTAATTGTTTTTAGTACCTATTTTAAATATTTCTCTTTATTTTTTTTATGAATATAATATTATTTCAAATATGTATTAAATGGAAGCAGGAAAAATAAACTTTGGAAGTATTTGCTTTCAACGTTTCATAGAACCAGAAAAAGGATTTAAAATGATGTATAATATTGATTACCTGACATTTGTAAGGTACCATAAAAGCCACACCCAGTGAGGTCCAATACCTCCAAATTTTCTAAAGTTGAAATGTCAGAAATATCTGCATAAATGTATAAAAATCCATTTTCAGAACGAAAACGCATATTACATTAAAAAAATAGAAAATTTCGAAAGACAAAGAACTTGCCATGAGTAGGCGAGTGTTGATATCCATTAATGAAACTGACATCCAAAATTTTGAGTGAAGTGAGCTCACTCAACGAAGGAAAGATGTTGGTGTCAAGATCGTTGGAATCTATATAATTATTGCTAAGGTTCAGATTCTCCAACTTCTTTAGACCCGACAGTCTTTCAAGTCCTGCAAAAATACAAGTTATAATGTTTAGTCTATGTGAATAATAACATAAAGTTTAATGAAATGATATTTACAATCAACATATAGGCATCCTTGTGTTAGCAATATAAAGCTTCCATTAATATGATTTTATTTACTAGTATGTCAAGATAATACAACCACATAATACCTGAGCTTATGAACGTATCGCCAATATAACTCCATGATAAATCAAGTTTTCTCAACTCTTTAAAGTGAAGGAAGAGAGAAACGTTTAATGGCCAAATCACCCCTTTATATAAATTATTCTCATAGTTTAAGGAGAGGTCGTCTTCTAAGGAGGCGATGTTGCTCAAAGACAAGTCGGTTACATACCCGGAGGTTTTGTCACACTTTACCCTCTCCCATTCACAATATTCGCCCCCGGTGCTTCCATGATCAACCCAAGTGGGCAGGAGATTGTCAACATCGAGAAGGTTTGACAGGACATGAAGTGAGCCTTTAATGTCAAGAAGTGCTTTTCTTTGATCTTCGATATGGATCCCTTGTATCCATCCGACCAAAGAAAATAGTAACAGCATATACGTCAACAATGATGCTTTATGCTTGCTTAAACACCAACTCTCCATTTTTTGTAAAGAAAGGCTGAATTTATATAACTGGTTTTGTAGTGAGTTGCAAAGAAGTGATGCATTTGTATCACAAGGTTCGCCCTTAAATAGAAGAAATAATCTTCTTCGCACAATATCCAGCCGTCAATTTCTTTTTTTTTTTCCTTTTTTTTTGGATCCTTATATCATCCACGAGAAAATTGTAGGAACCGTTTGCAAATAAATAAAAGAGTAAATTACAAGTTTTGTCCTTTATGTTTACATCATTTTTCAAACGGTGTCATTTGACGCTAAAGTTGACAAGTTTTGTACTTAACGTTTCAAAATCCTATACGTTATGTACTTTAGCCCTAACCTAGTTAGATTTTTTTGGTTAAATCTAATTACAAATGGGTAGTTTAATATTTTTACTCATTGATTAAATATATTTTATTTTATCAAAAACAAATTCAGATTTAAAAAACTAAGAAATACAAAAGCTAATAAGTTCTCATCACCCACTACCTTTGTTCCACCGCCATTACCAGCCACCACCACCTGTCACCACTTTCCACCACCGTCAACACCATTGGTGCCACCATAAGCATTCATCATCTACAACCACCACCATCGTTCACACACAAGCACCCACTGTTCATCATCTCCACCTACCACCACCATCCAAACACCACCAATACACCATCTTCAACCAAGCAACAACTAGCCACCACCATATTTGCGGCTTATAATCACAACAAGCTTCATCAGTCTTTGCTGCTATCACCATTGTAAACCACCAACCCATCACCAAAACAGACCACCACACTACCCGTTTTTACTTCTGTAAATAGAAAATCAAACTTGTGGTTCATAGATCTGACCAAGGATTACACATTCAACACATATTAGAGAGCAATCATACTTACCGGAAATCCTAAACTACGGGATTTGTGTTGCCACCACTCAAAATCCTAAATCACCGCCACCACTCTGCGCACATGCCTGTCATCGCACCAAATCGCTGCTAGAAACATTGTTCACAACGAAAACCTTTAAAAATTTCGTTTAAATGTGGTGTCTAAAGAAAGTCTTTTAGGATTTTGTTTTAAAGGGGCAAAATTGGGGTTAAATAGGGTTTTGTTGACGAATTTGAAGGCATTTCATTAGGGTTTGAAGAAGGAGGTTGACGAAATTGAATGTGTTGGTGTACGATTTCATTGTGGTGGCTGGAATGTGGTGGTTCTGAGGGTGGAGGTGGGAGGAAAATGGGTGAGGAAGATGACAGAGAATGAGTAAGAGAGATATATTTTCATCCGAAAATTTTAAAATTATATAGGATTCCCCTCCCCCCCCAATTATTTTGCCTAAATATTTATACAATATATAAATTGGGTCCCATGACTTTCCGCCCCCTCGGAACTTTTGGTCGAACTCCGCCACTGGACAAACACCCACGGATGTGAGATGTGAGAGATATTAGAGAGGGATATATCCATGTGAATAGAGAGAGGGAGAGATAGAGATAGATGTGGAGGTAACCAAAGTCACTACACCTTTCATTGTAGCTATTTTCCTCATGCCCCTAGAGAAATAAGATTGGATTATATTTAGGGGTGCTCAACAGGTGATGTTGGCGGGTTCAACCTGACCTGAACCTGAAAATTTTAGACGAATCCAAACTCAACTCCGAATTCGAAAATCTTGTTATACATATGAACCCGAATACAACCTAAATATTAGTGGGTTGATCTGAACACGACTCGTTCATCCCGAATTTTCAAATTTTTAATTTGTTTTTCACAAACTAATATATTAAAGTTAAAATTTTACTATAAAACACAAATAGGTATAATACAATTGCATTTTAATTATAAAACTTTATGTCAATATCTCTTTTTAAATTATAATTAGGCATAAAATACACACCTAAATTACTTTATGACATAAACATATTTAAAAAAAAAAAAATATGATATAAATGGGTTAAACACGTCAACTCGACCAGGTTGACCCAAACCTGACCTGTTTAGCTAAACGGGTTCACGGGTTCAATCTGAAACTGACCCGAACCCATTTAGACTAAACCTAAACCCGCAAATTTCGTGTTAGATTCGTATCGTTTCAGAAATTCACACCCCTAATTATATTACAATAATGTGTACAGTTTTAGATAAAGGTCTATCATTAATCTCAAAAGACTTCAAAAAAATTTCTCATTACAATTTCATAAGGGTAGTTCTAGAAAAAAAAACTTCATAAGGGTGGTTCTAGAAAAAAAAAATAGAGAAGGTGATAAAAGTAAACAGTAGATAAAAAATCAGTTTTAAAAACTATTTATGGTCTATTTGGTATGGGATAATAGAATGGACGGGGGAATGAAATAGACGAAGTAATGGAATGGATGAGACAATGGAATTGATCATTACCATTCAATTTCTTGTTTGGTTACCATGTGTGAATGGAATGAACAATTACTTTTTGTTGTTTGGTATGCGAAAAAAGACGAAGGAATAAAATCAGATGACGGTGGTCAGTGATGGGCGATGATGGGGCGTGGTGCTAGGTGTCAGTTGTAGCGGTAGCAGTGGTTGGCAACGGTGGTGGGTGGACACAAAGGCGGGTGGTGACAACGGTGGTGGTGGTGGTGGTGGATGACGGTGGAGGTAGGTGGCGGCGGAGGCGATGGTGGGGGCAGAGGTGTTCAGAGGTGGTAGCAGCGGCGACGGTGGTCGAAGGTGGTAGCGATGGTGGCAGTTGGTGGTGGCGGTTGATAGTGGTGGTGGTGGTGGTGGCGGCGGTGGTGGCGGCGGTGGTGGCGGCGGTGATCGGAGGTGGCAGTGGAAATGGAAATGGTGGCGACGATGATCGAAGGTGGGTGGTGGCGATGATCGGAGGTGGCCGTGGCGACGGTGGGTGGTGGCGACGACGGTGGCAAGGACGGAGGTGGGTGGCGGCGGTAGGTGGTGGCAGCTGCGGTGGCGGGTGGCGGCGCTAGCTTGCGGAATGGTTCTAGTAAATTTATGTTTACTAGATAAATAATTATTTGACAAGTATCATTTGACAAATAATCATTTGATGATGACATGACAAAACTCATGAAATCATTGATCGACAATATGTCTTGATTACTATTGAAGAAACTAATCATCTTGTCTTGATTAATATTGAAGAAATTAATCATCATTTTTAGAGAAAACTTTTAGTTCGTTCATTGTTTCTTGAATCCAAAGAATTCATCAATTGTTTCTAGAATTCAAAGAATTCATCAATAGTTGATGATCGAAGGTGGGTGGTGGCGATGATCGGAGGTGGCCGTGGTGACGGTGGGTGGCGGCGACGACGGTGGCAAGGACGGAGGTGGGTGGCGGCGGTAGGTGGTGGCAGCTGCGGTGGCGGGTGGCGGCGGAGGTGGGTGACGGCGGCGGATGACGGTGGTGGTGTGTGTGGTAGCAACGGTGGTGGGTTGTGGTGTTAATGAAGGGGGAGAGATAATGGAATGAAAAAAAAGGGAGGACAGATGAAATGATTGTGAGGGAATGGAATGTATTTTGGAATAGACGATTCCATTCTATCGACCAACCAAACTATCTTTTCTTCATTCCCTCACAATGTTCCGTTCTATTTCACATCTCATTCCTGTATACCAAACGCTACCTTAATATTGTAATTGGATCTCTTTGCTAGAAACCGATTTCTAATAAAGAGATGTTCCAAAAAAAGAAAAAAACACCATTAATATTATACTTTGCCAATTAACGATGATGTAAAGATCTAGATAATAGTGGTGTCAACAAATTCATGAAGCAAATGATGGATCGTTCCTACCGAGGTATGGTGCGGTCCTGAGGGCAACCCGGTTTTACCCAGCTGTTACCCCAGCGAGTCTCTCGTGTGGGGGCAGTATGGTTTCCGGGCGAAGGTCAGCTTACGCGACAGCCGGGGCCCGATCGAACATCGCGTCCGTAAGAGCGGGGCTGACGGGGGATTGTCCTAGACAAGAACCCGGTGACCAACGGTCCAGTACATAGAAAGTCACCCTTCAAAAAAAGTAAATCTCATTTTCTTTCTTTCTCATTCACTCACTGCATCTTTAAAACTTATCGTTATCCATCAAGATTAATATTTTCTTCACTTTCTTTCTCTATAATCACTGCATTATATTAGGATTTTCTTTATCAATCAATGATTCAAACATTCAATAAACGTGTTCTTCAACTTTTTTGAAAAAACAAGTTCAATTTTACACAATTTTCTAATTTTTTTTCTTGTTTTTATGAAGTGAATCGATCTATTCTATCAGGGAACTCAATAAAAATGAAGAATACGTACTTTATTAACCAAAACTCTTCAAGATTACAAGTGATTCAGTCATCAAAGGATTGAATGACTGAATGTATAAACGAAAATAAGGCTAAAGAACAAGAACGGCACAGCCGCTTATTATCTCGCGCAGAACTTGCGAGTAGAAGATGATGAATGATATTTTTGATAAAGGGACAATGATTTGTCTGATGATGAAACCATACGCACAGCAGCAGAATATAAAGCACTAGAAACCCTATTGGGCCTTCACCGATACAGCCCACAACAGCTCAAGGGAAAGAGATAAGCTGGCCCAACCTTGAAACAAAAAGAACCAGTTAAAACCTTGAAACAAAAAGAACTAGTTAAAGTAAAAAATAATAAAAAAGAAAGAGTATTAAAACTGAAGCGTTAATATCTTTAACACCCCCCCCCCCCTCAGTTTTAATACTAAATAGATTAGAGAGCGCCAAATACTTACACATTTTGAGATGATCCGCTGGTTGTAATCCTTTGGTAAAAAGATCCGCATATTGATTTAAAGATGAGACGCCAACCGTTTTAACCATTCAAGAGGCAATTTTTTCACCAAGGAAGAACAAATCAATTTCAAAGTGTTTGGTTCTGTCATGAACGACAGGGTTTGCCGCTATGGACAACGCAGCAGTGTTATCACATCTTAACTTAATCGGCAAAGTAACTCTAACATGTAACTCTTGTAAGATGTTAACCAGCCACATTATCTCACATAAGGCAGCACACATAGATCTGTATTCTGCTTCAGCAGAAGATCTAGATACAACGCTTTGTTTTTGCTTTTCCAGGAAATCAAAGACTTTCCCAGAAATATGCAAAATCCTGTAACTGCCCTGCTATCAATGCACTTAGCCCAATCAGAGTCGGCATAAGCAGATAACTCAAATTTATCACCCTTTTTAAACATTAAACCAGTGCCAGGAGCACCTTTCAAATACCTCAACAACTTGAACGCAATTTGAGAATGGGCCATAGTTGGCTTGTGCGTATATTGAGAAAGGAAATGAACAACATAAGCTATGTCGGGTCTGGTATTAGATAAGTAAATCAGTTTCCCAACCAGCCTTTGATAATCATTAACATTAACAAAATTATTTTCTTCCTTTTTACACAGATTTGTAATAACATAGTTTGCTTCAATAGGACATGAAACAGGTTTACATCCACTCATACCAAACTCATTCAAAAAATCCATACAATACTTTCTTTGAGTCAAACATGTACCTTCTTGAGTTTTAATGACTTCAATTCCCAGAAAGAACTTTAAAAAGCCTAAATCTTTGATTTTAAACTCAGACTGTAATAGATTTTTCACATTGTCAATTTCTTGTTTGCTATTACCAAGTAGAATGATATCATTTACGTAAACTAGCATAACAACAAACACATTTTCATCAGATTTTATGAACATAGAATAATCACATTTTGACTGATAAAAACCCATTTTTAAGAGAACGTTTACAAGCTTTTCATTCCACGTTCGCGGAGCTTGCTTTAGACCATACAAGGATCTATTTAGTTTGCACACTTTATTAAGATGACTGTCATTCAGACCTTCAGGCATAGACATGTAAACTTCCTCTTTTAAATTTCCATACAGAAACACATTATTAACGTCTAGTTGATAAAGCGGCCAATCATTTTGAACAGATAAACTAACAATACATCTAATGGTTACCATTTTTACGACAGGAGAGAAAGTTTCATCAAAGTCTATTCCTTCCCTTTGGTTGAACCCTTTAGCTACTAGCCTAGCTTTGTACCTCTCAACTTCTCCATTTGACTTATATTTAACCCTAAAGATCCATTTGCAACCTATAGGTTTTCTCCCCTTAGGAAGATCAACAATAGATCAAGTATTATTCTTATGAAGAGCACTGAGCTCTTCATTCATGGCATTCACCCAATTACTATCCTTGATAGCTTCTTGATATGAGCTTGGTTCAATAATTTTATTGACATTTGAGGCAAAACAAATATTATCAGGAGGTAAGTTAGCATAATTAACAACTCTCTCGTAACCGAATTTAACCTTGCCTTCAACCACATAATCACCAAATTTCTTAGGAATAGACACAGACCTAGTGGATTTTCTAGTAGTGGTATGAGTACCCTCAGGAAGGTTTGATTCTTCATTGCTATTACTAGACTCAACCCTCACAGGATTACGTTCAGGTTCATACACTTGTTGATTACCAGCCATGCCATCACCAGAGGATGGCTGTTGAGTATTAATAGGAGGTGTTGATTCACTTGAACTATTGTGTTGCTGAGTCACAGTAGCTGAATCAGTTTCCACCTTCTCATCATCATCGGGATTTATGTCACTTGAAGAATCATAAAGATAAAAAAAATTGAATTATTTAAAAATTCAGTGTTATCTAGATCAGATTTTGAAAACAGCTTAGTTTTATAGGGAAAAACATTTTCATGAAAGTTGACATCCCTGGAGAAGGTAAATTTCTTTTGATCTAGACTCCAAACTTTGTTACCCTTTTTTAAAATTTGAATACCCCATAAAGTTGACATTCCAAACTTTGTTACCCTTTCTTTAAGTACAAATCATGAATATAACAAGTATCTTCATCAAACACAACCCTAAGTTGATTATCCTTGGCTAATTTATGCACAGAGATTAAGTTGACACAATATTCAGGGACCACAAAGACATCTCTTAAGATAACATAGTTGGATAATTTGTAGCACCCTATTGTAGTGACTTTGGCATTAGTACCATTAGGGTGTTTGACCGTTATGTTATAATCAGAAACATCAACTTTATTAAATATATTTTCACTTGACATGATCATGTGCTGATTAGCACCAGAATCAATAATCCAACTCATATTATTTTGTGACCAAGTTTTACTGATAAAACAATAAGACCTTTTGTAACAATCTAAAGATGAGATCACATTATGACATTTACCTCCAACATTTGTCTTAGGCCCATCATCAGTCTTTTTATCATTAAGCAAGCCTAGAAGTTTAGTGAACTGATCTGAAGTAAGAGAGTTCAAAGAATTGCTAATAGATTTGTCACTAACAGAGTGATTAACAGTACTGTTTATAGAAGAATTAGCAGAATTATTAGGCTTGGACCATTGATTGTTATTCTGATTAGGTCGTGGTCTAAAATTAGATGGGTAACCATGAAGCTCAAAGCATTTATCCACCACATGACCTATTTTACTACAGTGAGTGCACTTCAAGTTGGGATTAGAACTTTTGGTAAAACGTTTTTTATTTTCATTGAATTGATTAGTTTTAGCAGCAAACCCAACATTAGGAACCTTAGAGGAACTATTTGAGTCCCTATGTGATTCCTCTATAGATATTATAGAAAAAGCAGTTTTGACAGTTGGAAGAGGATCTCTTGTTAAAAGATTTGTTCTAACTGGTTGATAAACGTCATCTAATCCCATCAATAACTACATGAGTTTAATTAAATGATTAAATTCATTGAACTTAGTAGAAGCATGACAAGTACAAGCAGGCAGTTGTAGCATAGCGTCAAATTGTTTCCACATAGTATTAATTTTGTGATAATATTCGGAAACACTAGTACCATTTTGACTGACAGAGTTAATCTTTTGAAATAAGCCAAAAACAACCGAGCCATCTATTTTATTATAAGTTTCCTTAAGATCATCCCATACCTCAGATGCAAGTTTAGAATAAACATGACCAACATACAGTTCATCAGAGACAGAGTTTAAAATCCAAGTTAAAACAATTGAATTGCACCTATCCCACTGACTAGCTAAGACATCATCTGTAGTTGACCTTTTACAAGATCCATCAATAAACCCTAATTTATTTTTAGCCATTAAAGCAAGTTGCATAGCATTTGACAAAACCACATAATTTTCTGTTCCTTTCAACTTGATATTAACAACAGTAAGACCACTAGAATCACTGGCATGCAAATAAAGCGGATCACTAGCATCAAGTTTACTAACTAGAGTGACAGATGACTCGGACTTGTTTGTATTATCCCCCATAGAAAATCAGCACAATAAACAAACAAGCCCAACAAGATAGAAAATAAGTCACAGATAGACAATCACCAAGACCAGCAAGTAGATAATCAATAAGACACCAACAAACAAAAAGAACAGAGAGAAACAGAAGTAAAGAGGCGGCGAAACTACACCAGTGTTCCCGATCGCTGGTTCGTCACTCAATAGGTGCCAGCGAAGGTCTTAGTGCAGGAGCCTTTTACCTACAGCTTAACACTAACGAGGAGAAAAAAAGAAAGATCTCACCGAGGGGTTTTCCCAAGTTAGGGTTCGCCAAAAGGAACTCACAGTTGTAACCTTCACTTAGGGTTACAGACTGTGAGGCAAAAAGGACAAGATCTGCACCACGAACAGCCGAACAATCCAGATCCGACGAACAGCCGAACAGCCGATCAACCGAACAACCCAGATCCGATGAAGATCAGAAACCCTAATTTCAGAGCTCAATATAAACGACAACAATCAGCAGCGGAAAAGACACCAGGAAGTCGTGAATCACCCTTTGAGCTCACTCAATAAAAATGAAGAATACGTACTTTATTAACCAAAACTCTTCAAGATTACAAGTGATTCAGTCATCAAAGGATTGAATGACTGAATGTATAAACGAAAATAAGGCTAAAGAACAAGAACGGCACAACCGCTTATTATCTCGCGCAGAACTTGCGAGTAGAAGATGATGAATGATATTTTTGATAAAGGGGACAATGGTTTGTCTGATGATGAAACCATAGGCACAGCAGTAGAATATAAGGCGCTAGAAACCCTATTGGGCCTTCACCGACACAGCCCACAACAACTCAAGGGAAAGAGATAAGTTGGCCCAACCTTGTAACAAAAAGAACCAGTTAAAGTAAAAAATAATAAAAAAGAAAGAGTATTAAAACTGAAGCGTTAATATCTTTAACAGATTCGTTAATGTTTCTAGCATTCATTTTTCATCAATCGTTGAAAACATCTTAAGAAATCGGCTTCAATCTCTGTAAGAAATCTAAATAATTTCGTCAATCATTGCGTTACTCGAGTTTGCTTTAATAATCCCATGGACAAAGGTCGGGTTTTCATCCCCGTGTCCACCCACCTTGCCCTTGACTTTTGTTGACCCTATACTCCAGCTCGATCTCAGATAATTGCCTCAATTCAGCCTCCAATTTCGATATGGTAAAAGTATGCTATCTTAGTAGCGATGCATGATCAGTTGGTTACTAAGCTTATTTATATACATGATTATAAGACTTTAGGATTGGAATTGATTCTATTTCACGTAAAAGAATTGGAATATCAATTTTAATTTATTAATAATTTTGTCAATATACGTTGTTTCAGTTCTAATATTAATGCTCCATTGATCAAATCAACGTTCAATTTTCTTGCATAAGTCTATTCCATTGTTTGACCCTCTTTCTAGGGGTCCTTGCTGTAAGAATCACTCACACTTGACTTGAAAACTTGATTAAATATTTGCTAACATTTAGTCAACTTGAGTATGCATATCACTCGTAATCCCCTAAATAATACTCCGTAATAATGAGAACTAGTAGAATTATTTGGGCGTTGCGGAAGGAATTCGATTGGTATTGGTTCGATTTATTATGTTATCAACATTCGGTATGAAAGCCAAAGACAAAGCCCAAAAATTAAAGTTGTGTTTTACATCGATCGAAATCAATAAATTGAATATTAGTAATGGTTCCGGTGTTAAAAGAGAAAAACAAAAAAAACTCAAAATTTAATTAAATAGTGTGATAATAAAATAATTAATTGTGGATTTATATGTATATACCGGTTCCTAAGCAATTGCAACTCAATTGTATTTAAAGAAAAAGAAACAAAAAACAAATATATTACCTATATATTAATTTTACAACTTAATAAACAGTAACTTCATTGGGATGAACAAATAGTATTGGGTACTGGTACCCGCTTTTACTAAATCGGGTGTATTTTCGGTACCGGTTCGGCACCGGTATTCACCGATTGTACCGGTACCCGCTTTTACTAAATCGGGTGTATTTTCGGTACCGATTCGGCACCGGTATTCACCGATTTTTACCCTCAAACACCGGTACCGGACCAGTACCGACCGGTATCGAGCCGTACCGTACCGTACCAGGTATATTCGGTACTGGTACACACTTTTTGAGATTTCGGTAACGGTATTTTCTGTACCGGTTGGTACCGAGCTCATCAAATCCTGTAGCAACGTAGCAATGCAAGTAATTGCACCGTTTAGATTACTTTTCATACACATAGTAAGTAAACTGTGTTTCGTTTGAATGAGGTTTTATATACACAACAACTTATTTTGCTTTATTTTTTGTCTTTTTTCTGTAATTAATGAATTGTAGCATTTAAATTAACTTGGATATTTAGATTATTTATGAGCAAATCGTATCAAATCCTGTAATCAAACCGGTATCGTATCGGTACCACATTTACTATTACCAAATCATTTTTGTTACCAATTTGGTACCCACCTTTTGGCATTTTCAGAATCGTTACTTTCAGTTCGACACCGGTCTAGCACCATACCTGTATTTATTGATTTTTACCTTCAAATACCATACCGTATTGTACCGAGCATTTTCGGTGCCGGTACCTAATTTCGATGATTTTCTGGATCGGTACTTTCGGTGCCGTTACCGGTACCGAGCTCATCCATATTTTAACGTGTTAGCACCATAATAACTAAATTGAAAACAACCGAATTTTCAACGTGTAGGACGTGTGGGTCCTATTATTATATATTAGGTTATTTAAAATTGTTTTTTTAGGACGGAGTGACCATCCTTACCACATCATTTTTATTTATGTTTTGATATTCGGTATTTGCTGCTAACACATGTTTTGCAGACATTGGGTCCCCGCCGCAACGCGCGGACGGAAAATCAACTAGTTATATATAAAAATGGTTCTAAATGTAAATCGTTGTAAACGAAAATGATTATTAAATAATTTAAAGTGAAATGAAGCTTTGACTTGTACTTTAAGCTTAAAGCACCTTTTACAATGGGTTGGATTATTGGTACACTTTGAAAAATTAAATCGACACCACTAATACGCATCGTATAGGCCTATACGATGTGTATTAGGTTAAATTCAATTTCCAAGGTCAGCCAAAGGCTGACACTGTCTTCTCATGCGTACTAATACGCATCGTATAGGCCTATACGATGCCTATTATTCCTAGGTTGTCTATCAAAGCTGATAGATCGGGTTCACACGCTAAAATGCATCAAAATACACTAAAATACGTCAAAATACGCTAAAATATGCTAGGATACGCCAAAATACACTAAAATACGTCAAAATACGCTAAAATAGGTCAAAATATGCTAAAATACGTTAAAATACGCTAAAGTACGACCCAATACGCTAAAATACGTCAAAATACGCTAAAATACGCAAAAATACATTAAAATACGCTAAAATTCGCTACAATACGCTAAAATACGTCAAAGTACGCAACTAATGATATTCTAAGACACGTATACATATAACATGGTACTATACAATACACGTGGATTTCAAACAAAATTGTACGTAATCATAGAATACGATAATCACACGCAACCGAACGTCACTGAAACGACGCATGTTGAAGGTATACTTCATAAAATGACAAAATACGCGAAAATTCATCAAAATATTACACGCATACGCGTCGAACCGAGGAAAACACGAAAAAAAACAAATTTTGCTATTATGGTCAATACGATCGTATAGGCCTATACTTTGTCATATTGCAGACTAATACGCACCGTATGGGCATGTATAATGCATATTAACCCCTGATTTATCAAAAAACAAGGGGGTCCTTTAATTCAGGGGGTTAATACGCATCGTATAAAAATTCATGGGGGTAATATGCATCATATAGGCCTATAAGATGCGTATTAAAGGCCAAAATGATATAACCCCCTTATTAACAGGGGTTTATGTCACACCCCGATATTTCCACGTATTACCGGTGGGCCCGGTGGGGAGTATCGTGACGTGGTTGGCAACATTTCAGTCAAATAACACAATATTTAAATGTACAGCGGAAGCAAATGAAAGATATATTTCAACCGAATATAATTTGTAATATCAAGTATCACAACAGTTGAAATTAATCCACAGACGGATCATAAATAAATAGGAAACATTGTTCAACAGTTTGATGTCCAAGCTTGCGAGACTTATTGTGGACGCTAGGAGAAAGCCAGCCTAGTTCGCATAGTACCTGCACTTAATCTTTTTGGGAAAATACGTCAGTTTACACTGGTAAATACATTCAACCGACTCATTTGGAAAAGTTTAATAAAATTGATTTGAATGCACGTGGCACAAACTTTTTATAACTTGGGATAATTATTTAAACATATAAACTTGTAAAAGGATTACATGTTCCTTATGCGTTCAGTAGCCCGGTTCGTGCCGGGTTAAAGATCAATAGACACACCACATTATTTATTTATGCTCTGACGAGTGTACGCCTACACCCCGCGCTTAGGCCGTGGCCATTTCGTAAAATGATGCCAAGGATATCCGGGACATGGTCATTAACCTCCCAAAGGCGTTAAGCAAACAAAACATATTTAAACGGGTCATTTCGATAATACTTAATCACCAATCGATTAAGGTAGAATGCCCGACCAAGCGGTATTTTATATACCGTACCCCAAGCCCGTATAAGGGAAAATAAGTTAAAAGTATTTACCTTTGCAAGTATAATTCACAATTAGCAAATGCGGGTAGCTTTTTGTAACACCCTAAATAATTTGACTGAATTTATAAAAATAATTACATGAAACTTTATAAAAATCAGAGTTTACAAAAAATTTCGTGTTTAAACCATACACATTTGAGATAGTACCAACACATCCCAAGATAATCCATAACAAGTTTAAAAGTTAACCCTTGCTAGTGAACTAACCACTAGTTTAAGGGATTTAAAACGTGATTAACAAAAGTGTTTACAACATGATTATGGCTAGACAAGATTAAGATTAATGCGGAAGCTTCAGAATGCGTGTTCGGTTCTTGACAAAGTGCTTGATCACCATCCGGGAGAAATTCATCCATACCTAAGGTCAAACACTAAAACATTAGTTTGACATCAGTACATTACGTATAAACGAACACTAACATTTCAAAATAACAAACAAAATACAATTTCTCAGGGTTCCACCGTAACTTACGGTGTCACCGTAAGTTACGGTAGACCCTGAACATATCTGGTCTGCCGTAACACAGGGGCGAGATACCGTAAAGCTTTTTGATGTCCACCGTAAATTACGGTGGGACCGTAATTTACGGTGGGATCTGCACATCTGCCCCTTGACTATTTTTCATCATTAGAAGGTCATAACTTTTTACCTATTAGTCCGATTTAGCCAATTCTTCTTCCTATGAGTCCGTAATAAAATTACGGATTCAACCATGTAAATTTCACAACGCGGAAACTGAGATACCGTCAATTGGTTCACAATTTCCTTATGTCCATTATTCAACCCATTAGTGTAAGTGCATAGCACCCCTTTTTCCATTCTTAAAACCTTTTAGACATAATTACCCAATTACCCGGGCTTATGACCTTGGAGTATACGCGCCATTCTATGGCTTCGCGTTTTCTCCGAGTTAAACACTTGTTTTTCTCGGGATTCAAGCATCCCGTTTCTAACGGCACCTTCTATTAACTTCTATTGTTTGACCCGATATTCCGGGTTCGTAGACTTAAAATATCATGACAAATTTATTGATGTATTACCATCTATCACCTAGTAAGATATGAGACCTTTAAGTCTCTACTCATGTGATTCATTTTCAAACAACATTTTTTTGATCCGTTTGGTTATCTAGTGAATACCATCACTTTATTATTATACCAAACCAAATTTCTAATGTTTATTTTGACCCGTTTGAGGATCTAGTGAACTTCGCCACTTTAACGATACATCAAACGCATCAATTACAATCCGACATCGTTTGTACATTTAAAACTAAACATTTTTACATAATACAACGAGACTAAAGTCACGTACCTTTAAAGCACACCTTTTCCGCGAGTATCACCTCCGGCGTGTCCACTTGACGTTCCGGATTCCTTGCCTAAAGAGTTCAATTCATAGCAAGATTAGAACTCTTTCATAAGCTTTAACGCATAAATTCATAACATATACAAATCTGCGTTTTTAGAATTCTTTAACATTCTAACCCTCATTTAGGCGTTTTATCAAACACCTTGCGGGTCAGATTTCTACATGATCTAAACCAAGTTCATAACTTGAATTTATCACTCAAATTAACTTCAACTAGTCAATATACACATATTTTAACATCAACAATTTCAGAGATTAATTCACCATTTCAGTTTACACTAGAACAAGAATCTTAATCCTAGTGTTTATCAAGTTCTACTAACTTACTAATCACTCACTATAGTGATTTTGATCTTTACAACTAACATGCAAGATTTTGACACGAAATCATCTAGGGTTTGTCCCTAGACTTCACATTACTTCCAATTTCATGTTTTACAACACATAATCAAGCTCAACCTTCGATTTCAATCACATGCAAGAACTTGAGTTGTATCAAAACAACCTAATTTGACATACCTTATGACCTCCTTGATGAGGAGATCACGATTCTATGCTCAGATTTCGATTATGACATGATTTGAGCCTTCAATTTTGGGTTTTTAGTAGAATTTAGGGTTGTGGAGATGAGGGTGTCGCCCCCTGTGTTCCTTGATCGACCAGACTCCAAAAATGGAGTGTTTGGTTTTTGTTTTACTAATTATTAGCAATTCAAGTTTCAATTTTGACAACCTTGGTCCCTCCATTCTTATTTAGTTTACATCTTTGACCTTTTTAACTCATCCTTGTGTTACTACTAGACTTCTAACTAACTGGGTTATTTATCCTAGTTAGTTTATTCTAGTTTATTATACACTTTATAATTCTAGTATAAAGTTTTGAAATTTCGGGATGTTACAAGTCCACCCCCCTTAAAAAGGGTTTCGTCCCCGAAACCAAAGTACGTACCAAATAGTGTCGGGTAGAGACGTCGCATCTCTTCTTCGGACTCCCATGTAATGTCCGAACCCTTTCTATGTTCCCATTTGATCTTCACTTGATCAATTTGTTTGTTTTGCAATTGCTTCTAGGATTCCATCACCACATTTCTTATCCTATAATCTCCCACCACAACTGTATTTATGGTGGGTTTAATGTGGTGATCTATATAAACCAAAAAAATTTTTTTTTTTTACCTCTCGAATCATTATTTTACAGCAAAACTCAATTAGTGCCATTTGACTAATATAATACATCCTTCAGCTTCTATACTTATTCTAAGTATTTACCTAATCATAAAACTCGTTTCCAAACAACCTTTAAAGGTTGTTTGTTCGAATTAGCTAACAAGGGCATTTTGGTCCCTTTTAGTCTTTCAATTACGACAAGGTCTTTTGAAAGCATGTTTGACCCGTAATTCTTCTTTCAAGTTATGATCTTGTTTGAAAAGTCATCATGCTTTTCGAAACGCCACGACCCTCTTTTTAAAACATTCGGTTTACCCATTTAAGTAACCCATTGTCTGTCTAAGACTTCATTTAATACTCATTGAACCTTACGTTCTAAATGAGTAATTACTCTATTACACATACCTGGCTCGGGTCAATGTATTGACCTGTTTTAATGCCTTGCTATAATATTCACTAAATAATAGCGATGCAAATATCATTTCTACATTTATTCCTGAAATCATATAACTCGACAAGAGTCGTTAGTCGCTATTATCAAAGGTGGTATCTTCACCCTTTGACTTGTTTGGTCTAAATGACCGATTTTATTAGCGAGATGACATGTATTTTCATCTAGACTATATGACTCGCTCCGATTTACATCGCGCGGTCGTTTTACTTATAATTCATTTCTTAACACTTTTCGGCCTATTAAGGCTTACTTCATAAGTGTCTTTTAAAGCCAATAGTTGTGGTCGACGCGTGACCAATTTACCGTTTTACCCTTATTGTTTGTTTTGGTTTACCCTATAAGGTAATCATTTAAGAGTTCATTTTCCATTCGTCATAAATGATCGAATTACCGATTTAACTCCTTTTAAACCCTCCACATGGTTTCTTGTCATGCTCAACTATCTTGTTTCGTATGCCTACGCGCCGAAACATCATACCTCAATTATGTATTTATCTTATTTGTAACTAATACGATAGAGAATATTTTAAAATATAAAACTAGTGTAAGCCATACTTGACACTAGTTTTATATTAACAAACGCTCTACCTGGGCCACAGTGTTATTTAGGCTACAACTTGTTTTATTTCCTAAACTAATTGGTCACCATTTTACCTCATACCTCGTCGTTCGGGTATGCAATATTGCCGTCATCGGCCCCTTTTGCATGTTTATACTACCATATCTAGTCATTCACACTATAACGTGATCACATTCTATATTACTTTTGTGTCTGCGATCACATCACGCCATGTTTAGTTTTTTACCTTGACCTTAGTCTTAGGCTGCACTCATTTTCTTTCGAATTATCTTTCCGACTTTATGACTTCTTATGTGTGTCCTTCGCGTCGGTTTATTTTACTCATGCCGTTATTTGGTTTACGCCTCTATTTCCTTTCAACTCGTTACCGAGTTCTTTATCTTAATGTTTTTAACGCTCCAGTTTTATTGATCTGCGTTTTCCTTTCTATACTCTTTTACTTCATAACACATAGATTCAGCAATATTTCGCACTTTCATTATTCGAGTTGCGCTTACTTTGAATATCAAGTATTATACGTATTTGATCGAACATCACCTTCCTTTCGTTAGCGACCCTTAGGTCTGTTTCTTTTTACTAATGTCCCGAAGGCCCATTTCTTAAGTCTTATTTGGTAAAACCATTACTGTGGTTATACGGCTTTTGGGGTTTACCCGTTCTCATTCTAATACCTTCATAAAATTTATGTACAATTCTTTTATATAATCACTTCCATCACTGTGATCATCGTTGTTCCTCATAAGGATTTGATTAATAACATGTTACTTGGATGGTTACCCATACCCAAGTTTCTAAGTATGCATTTAACGATACTTCCTTATTCGTAGTGGCGAATAATATGTATCGTTTATTTGATTTTCCTTGAGGATATGTTCCGCCCAAGTCTTGATTTCTCATTCTTATCCTTGGTCCAACGGTAATTGTAACAAAATTAATTCGTTTAATTTTATTATTCCTTATTGTTGCATGAAATTTATCCACATCGTTTGTTGATGTAAATAATGCTTCTACACATTTTTATTTAGTTTGGCCAAGTCTATCTCCTTGCCTTCGCTATTTATTATTATTGCAATTTCCGGGTTCGAGTGTGGATGCACTCCTTCCCGTTGCAATATCTATCGAGATTACTTTCACCTCTGAAATGTACAGTTTCAGCACCTCTTATAAACAATTAGAATTTTTATTATTATTTTTTTTTTACTACCTATTCCTTATTTCTCAAAGCATAGGTAATTTCGTTAACAAGAATGTAGGATGTTGAATAAATCGATGTAAAACAACGATTTATTTGCACTCATAATAATTAAAAATTCATACTGAAATTTAATCTATAAGAGTATACCTGAAACGACATCAGGTTCAGCTTTAGCCTCCGTGGCTGTTATATAAAACAACTTTGTCCTTGATTTCTGGGCATCAGACCTTGTGTTAGCTGTATCCTTGGTTCTGAGCCTCTCTGGACAATTAGACTTTTTATATCTTGGCTTACCACATGTGCCCTTGTGAATTTTTCTACAAACTCTGCACTGATGTAACACACTTTTTGTAACCCCCTTCTTGGGAGCTTTATTATACTTGGACTTCTTTACAGATCTTGGATTCATATCCAACACCCTCCTTTCTTCTATTTCTTGTAGTATGCTGTCTTTCAATCCAACCATCATATCGTTCACCACCGGCACGATTGTGGTTTGTAATCTATCAATATACTGTGATAGACTATTTTCTAGAGCTTTTCCGACCGTCTCGGAAATCTTAGCTTTCATTTGTTCAGTCAATTGAGATGTCGAATCATCTCCAGTTACTCCAAACATTTCTTTAACTGAAACATCCATCACGATTTATCAATAATTATTTCATTCATTTCCATCTTATTATACGGAAATTTATATTATTCTCACCCAGCCATGAATAATGTGTTATTCTATTTCGGTTTGGTCAAGTGTATATCTTGCCTTACCTTTCTTACTTAGTGTATTTTCCCGGGTTCGAGCGTATTTATACACCCCCCACATCTTTACGTCATCTTGAAACTGAAATGTTTACACTAATTGTTAAACATTTCATCTATGACATATGCGTCATTCATTTTGATCTAGCCAAGTTCACCACTTGCTTAAACCATTCATGTTTAGTGCACTTTTCTGGGTTTGAGTGTGTAAACACGCACTTCCCGTGCATATCAAATCAAATTTCCTTTTTTTTTTCTAGTATTCTAGTAAGTCTATTAAAGCAATTAATTCTTACCGGATGTCTTGAAACTGAAATGTTTACATCGATTGTTAAACATCTCATTTATAACACATGCTTTACTTGTTTTGATTTAGTCAAGTTCATAACTTGATTCAATCGTTCTTGTTTTGATTCGATCAAGTTCACAACTTGATTCAATCGTTCTTGTTTTGATTCGATCAAGTTCACAACTTGATTCAATCGTTCTTGTTTTGATTCGATCAAGTTCACAACTTGATTCAATCGTTCTTGTTTTGATTCGATCAAGTTCACAACTTGATTCAATCGTTCTTGTTTCATGCATTTCTTATATTTGAGTGAGCTTACACACTCTTTTCATTCACATTTGTTCATGATTTATTTCTATATTCTCTAATTTCTACTTAAACTATTAACTCTTACCGGATGCTTGATCAAGCTTGAACCGAACACTTGTTGACAACCTTGAGCTCTGATTACCAACTTGTAACACCCTAAATAATTTGACTGAATTTATAAAAATAATTACATGAAACTTTATAAAAATCAGAGTTTACAAAAAATTTCGTGTTTAAACCATACACATTTGAGATAGTACCAACACATCCCAAGATAATCCATAACAAGTTTAAAAGTTAACCCTTGCTAGTGAACTAACCACTAGTTTAAGGGATTTAAAACGTGATTAACAAAAGTGTTTACAACATGATTATGGCTAGACAAGATTAAGATTAATGCGGAAGCTTCAGAATGCGTGTTCGGTTCTTGACAAAGTGCTTGATCACCATCCGGGAGAAATTCATCCATACCTAAGGTCAAACACTAAAACATTAGTTTGACATCAATACATTACGTATAAACGAACACTAACATTTCAAAATAACAAACAAAATACAATTTCTCAGGGTTCCACCGTAACTTACGGTGTCACCGTAAGTTACGGTAGACCCTGAACATATCTGGTCTGCCGTAACACAGGGGCGAGATACCGTAAAGCTTTTTGATGTCCACCGTAAATTACGGTGGGACCGTAATTTACGGTGGGATCTGCACATCTGCCCCTTGACTATTTTTCATCATTAGAAGGTCATAACTTTTTACCTATTAGTCCGATTTAGCCAATTCTTCTTCCTATGAGTCCGTAATAAAATTACGGATTCAACCATGTAAATTTCACAACGCGGAAACTGAGATACCGTCAATTGGTTCACAATTTCCTTATGTCCATTATTCAACCCATTAGTGTAAGTGCATAGCACCCCTTTTTCCATTCTTAAAACCTTTTAGACATAATTACCCAATTACCCGGGCTTATGACCTTGGAGTATACGCGCCATTCTATGGCTTCGCGTTTTCTCCGAGTTAAACACTTGTTTTTCTCGGGATTCAAGCATCCCGTTTCTAACGGCACCTTCTATTAACTTCTATTGTTTGACCCGATATACCGGGTTCGTAGACTTAAAATATCATGACTAATTTATTGATGTATTACCATCTATCACCTAGTAAGATATGAGACCTTTAAGTCTCTACTCATGTGATTCATTTTCAAACAACATTTTTTTGATCCGTTTGGCTATCTAGTGAATACCATCACTTTATTATTATACCAAACCAAATTTCTAATGTTTATTTTGACCCGTTTGAGGATCTAGTGAACTTCGCCACTTTAACGATACATCAAACGCATCAATTACAATCCGACATCGTTTGTACATTTAAAACTAAACATTTTTACATAATACAACGAGACTAAAGTCACGTACCTTTAAAGCACACCTTTTCCGCGAGTATCACCTCCGGCGTGTCCACTTGACGTTCCGGATTCCTTGCCTAAAGAGTTCAATTCATAGCAAGATTAGAACTCTTTCATAAGCTTTAACGCATAAATTCATAACATATACAAATCTGCGTTTTTAGAATTCTTTAACATTCTAACCCTCATTTAGGCGTTTTATCAAACACCTTGCGGGTCAGATTTCTACATGATCTAAACCAAGTTCATAACTTGAATTTATCACTCAAATTAACTTCAACTAGTCAATATACACATATTTTAACATCAACAATTTCAGAGATTAATTCACCATTTCAGTTTACACTAGAACAAGAATCTTAATCCTAGTGTTTATCAAGTTCTACTAACTTACTAATCACTCACTATAGTGATTTTGATCTTTACAACTAACATGCAAGATTTTGACAAGAAATCATCTAGGGTTTGTCCCTAGACTTCACATTACTTCCAATTTCATGTTTTACAACACATAATCAAGCTCAACCTTCGATTTCAATCACATGCAAGAACTTGTGTTGTATCAAAACAACCTAATTTGACATACCTTATGACCTCCTTGATGAGGAGATCACGATTCTATGCTCAGATTTCGATTATGACATGATTTGAGCCTTCAATTTTGGGTTTTTAGTAGAATTTAGGGTTGTGGAGATGAGGGTGTCGCCCCCTGTGTTCCTTGATCGACCAGACTCCAAAAATGGAGTGTTTGGTTTTTGTTTTACTAATTATTAGTAATTCAAGTTTCAATTTTGACATCCTTGGTCCCTCCATTCTTATTTAGTTTACATCTTTGACCTTTTTAACTCATCCTTGTGTTACTACTAGACTTCTAACTAACTGAGTTATTTATCCTAGTTAGTTTATTCTTGTTTATTATACACTTTATAATTCTAGTATAAAGTTTTGAAATTTCGGGATGTTACACTTTTACCGGTTCTCCTATTCTGGAGCAAAGGTTTATAATAACCTATTAGAATCCTAACGGTCTTTAGTTAAGCTTAAGCTTAGACCGATTAGTTTTAAGGAACGATACGGTTCGAACGCGTGATTAAGCGAAGACCGGAATAGAATGTGATTTAGACCCGACAAGTTTGAAGACTTGTCTTATATGGGTATTCTAAACACATTCTGGATTTTTAGATAAAAACGATAAGGTTTGACCCGTTTCGGCCAATTTATGTAACTTAGTTACATAAACCGAACCGAACGCTAAGAATGCGTAACGGGTAACCATAAGGGCCATATACATGTTTCCTAAGTTAATGTGTCTCAAATATGTTGTGACATCAGTAAGATATCTTTTATTATGCCCGAAACGAGTTTTAACTCAAACTATGCCCCGTAGGGGTATTTTAGTCATTTATAAGGTTATAAAAGAGTTCAAGTATTAACCTGAGTTACAGGTCTGATATCAAAAGTAAAAATACTTAATTTTGATAAGTTATAACAGTAGGGTATTGCATATATGTGAAATTTACCAATTATAACCAAACTATGCACCGTAGGGGCATTTTGGTAATTTCACATAAGCCGAAAAGCTCAAATCCGAAGTCTGAGTTAAACAACCTTTGCTTACTGTTAAAATATCATAATTTACCTAAAATATCAGTAGGTATCAACCCTTGTATGTTTAAAATAGTGTTAGTACATACTATGTGTTAAAAACGCTTAAAAAGGCGATTAGAAGCCGTTTCCGGGTTCTATATATAAAGCTGATATTTTTATTATTCCAGAATGTTTAAAATAATTTAATTATCATATAAAAACATGGGCAAAAGGTTTGGGGTAAAAATATATGTAAAACTCATTTTATAGCCCGAAAGGGCAAAACCGACATTTACCGAACTAAGCTTATGACTCTAAGTTATGGTCAGCCTAAAATTAATTAAAAATCTTCAAAAATCCCAAAATAATATATTACATTAGTGGGTAAGAAGTTTGATATCAAAAAGTGAGTTTAAATAGGCTATATCCTAATTATGCTGTTAAATCGCTAAAAAGCTTTCTATTTACGCTAATAAGCATAACTCTCAATCTACACCTCAAACTGATGTCAAATTTTGGGTACAAGTTTATATATTAGTAACTAAGGTTTCTACTCTTTTACATTTTTAAAAATCACGTTTTATGGTGAAAAGGCCATAATAGTCAACATATGAGCAATTAACGGAATCATGCATATTAATTAGATAACTAATGAACCATGGTGTATAATCACAGAGGGTTATACCAGCATGTAACCTGGTCCTAAGGAAGCTCTAAGGCATTTCCAAATCATACTAAAACGGGTCAAAACTGAAGTCAGAGCAAAAGTAAAAGTTTTACGACTTTCGGTTCCGAACCGGGTCTAAACAGAAAATTGTCGGATCAAACAAGCTTAGACCAGTTATAATACTTATTACTAAGTTATTTGAGTGATAAAATAGGTTACACGCCTTCTACATTGCTAATTACATGTTAATTCGAAGATTAGCATTCTGTTGACTTTTTCTAATCGACTTTGACCCGACAAATGGTCTAGTTAGAGTGGGAATCAGAGGGTGCCCTTTTAAGGGTTTAATGCCCACATAATTACCAACTTATAACTACTTTCAATTCGACTAATCACTGGACCATTAATGATTAATCGCGAAGTCAAACGGTAAATACGACGGTTTGACTTTTAAGCTAAAACTAAGTAAAAACTCAACTAAGAAAGGTTAAGCATACTTACTGAAGTCCTATACACGATTAGGAAAGACTTGGGTCTGCTCTTAAGCTCCAGGAAGCTCCAGAAATGTAGAAGGAAGGTGTGATCAAATGGTTGCAACAAGAGGCCTTTATATAGTGTTCAAAACTCACTAGATTGTTGACAAATCATGCTACCACTGATCTTTGATCACCAACAAGTGTCCCTAAGTGCCTAGGAATCATTAGGGGTCGTCCATGTAGTGAAAATATCTGATTTAAGTCAGTTACAAGCTCATAGCAGACACCTAGCAACATCAGCCCAAAGTTTTCGGATCAGAGGGCCCCTCGCGCCACGCGTAGCCCCCCTAGGGGCCCTCGCGTGACGCGATGCCCCTTCTGATCCATTTTCAATTTTTCAATTTTTTTTGTTTGGTCCTTGGTCCTTTATGAAGTTGTTTCGACTTTATTTCTTGCATTTTGAACCCTCAAATTTAACTTATAAGGGCTTCAAGACTTATACCCCCTTCGTTAAGTCCCCGGTTAACTTTATTGTTACCCGAAAAGTCATAAACTTCATCGTTGACGCTTTTAACCCTTCGCATACGAATTTGATCATAACTTTCTCATACGATAACGAAACTTTATGAAATTTTTATCGTATACTCTAGTGAGCATAATTTATCGTTACAAAGCTTCGGGTTTGCTAAAAGGTCACTCAGAGGTATAACTTAAACATGTTGACACATTTAACCCCTGTAGTTTGTAATCTCTCACTTTCTTTCATATTTAGCTTCGTATGATCCATGATTTATTCGTTTGAAGGTATAATCATCATGTAGGGTTATTGTAAAGTATATTTATCCATTGTTGACATATTGAACCCTTATATTCTCATACTTTCCATGTTTGTCAACTTTAGTCCCTCTAGAACATTCTTTCACACGTTCAAACTTATGACACGTATCAATACATTATAGGATGTTAATTTTCGAGGAGTTACATCCTCACCCCCTTAAAAGAAATCTCGACCTAGAGATTTACTGAAACAAATGTGGGTACTTTTCTTTCATTGTGGATTCAACCTCCCACGTGTACTCGGGACCTCTACGGGCATCCCATTTAACCTTTACTATAGGCACATGCTTCCTTTGAAGCTTCTTAACCTGTCGATCCTCGATCGACACAGGTGTTTCAACAAACTTTAACCTCTCTTCTATGTGCACATCTGTATGCGGTATGACCAGTGATTCATTGGCGAAACACTTCTTCAGATTGCAGATGTGGAATACATTGTGAATACCACTGAGCTCTTCAGGTAAGTTTCACTTATAGGCAACTGTTCCGACACGTTCGATGACCTCGAAAGGTCCTATGTATCTCGGGCTCAACTTGCCTTTCTTACCAAATCGCATCACTCCCTTCCAGGGTGATACTTTAAGCAACACTTTTTCACCTACCTCGAATTTCAGAGGTTTACGCTTTAGATCCGCGTAGCTTTTCTGCCTATCCCTGGCAGCTTTCAGTCGATCACGAATTTGGACAATCTTGTCCGTCGTTTCAAAGACTATTTCGGGTCCTGTTAATTGGACATCTCCAACTTCCGCCCAACAAACGGGCGTTCTGCACTTTCTACCGTATAGGGCCTCGAAGGGCGCAGCCTTAATGCTGGTATGGTAGCTGTTGTTGTAGGAGAACTCGATTAGTGGTAGGTTGTTATCCCAATTACCACCTAAATCGATCACACATGCACGAAGCATATCTTCCAACGTTTGAATTGTACGCTCACTCTGGCCGTCTGTCTGAGGATGGTAAGCCGTACTAAAATTTAAACGCGTGCCCAAAGATTGTTGGAAACTTTTCCAAAAATGTGACGTGTATCTAGTATCTCTGTCAGAGATAATAGCCACAGGTACGCCATGTAGAGATACAATCTTATCTACGTACAATTGGGCTAGCATGTCAGAGCTATAGGTCTCCTTAATGGGTAGGAAATGTGCTGACTTAGTCAGTCTATCTACTATTACCCATATCGTGTCATTTCCGTTCCTGGTCTTGGGCAACTTGGTGATGAAATCCATCGTCACCATTTCCCACTTCCATGTGGGAAGTTCAGGTTGTTGTAGCAAACCTGACGGCTTTTGATATTCTGCCTTGATTTGTGCACACGTCAAGCATCTAGCTACATAGGCGGCTACAGACTTCTTCAAGCCTATCCACCAATAGTTTGCCTTCAGATCCTGGTACATCTTATCAGCTCCAGGATGAACGGAATATTTAGAGCTATGGGCTTCCTGGAGGATAACATCTCGAAGTCCTCCATAAATTGGAACCCATATTCGTCCATTCAATCTCAGAATCCCGTCCTTGCCTTGAGATAACTGTTCTTCAGTTACTCCTAGCTTTTCGTTAGGATAGTTAGCTTCCAACACAGCTTCCTTCTGTGCAGCTAACAACCTTTCATTCAAACTGTTCTTTATTTCAATGCTCTTGGCATTGATTCGGATGGGTTTCACCCTTTCCTTCCTGCTTAAGGCATCAGCAACCACATTTGCTTTGCCTGGATGGTATCTGATTTCACAATCATAATCATTCAACGTCTCCATCCATCGGCGCTGCCTCATGTTTAAATCCTTCTGGTTAAACAGGTGCTGGAGGCTCTTGTGATCAGAATAGATCACACACTTGATTCCGTATAAATAGTGTCTCCATAGCTTCAGTGCAAATACAACGGCACCCAACTCCAAGTCATGGGTGGTGTAATTCTTTTCATGCACCTTTAATTGTCGTGAAGCATAGGCAATAACTTTGCCTTTCTGCATAAGCACACATCCCATCCCGGTGTGTGATGAATCGCAGTAAACCACGAATTCTTCTGTACCTTCAGGCAATGTCAGTACAGGAGCGTTGCTCAACTTCTGTTTCAAGATATCAAAAGATTCTTGCTGCTTGGGTCCCCAGTTGAACTTAACCTTCTTCCTAGTCAAGGAAGTTAGGGGTGCAGCAATCCTTGAAAATTTTTCGATGAATCGTCTATAATATCCTGCCAAACCTAGGAAGCTACGAATCTCTGTAGGCGTCTTTGGCTCTTGCCAATTCATGACAGCTTCAACCTTAGCGGGATCCACTTGGATTCCGTGTTCGCTAACCACATGTCCAAAAAATTGGACTTCACGGAGCCAGAATTCACATTTAGAGAAATTGGCATAGAGCTTCTCCTGCTGAAGTAGTGAAAGAATACATCGAAGATGTTTCTCATGGTCGGCTTTGTTCTTCGAGTAGATGAGGATGTCGTCAATGAAGACGATGACAAATTTGTCTATGTATGGTTTGTAGACGCGATTCATGAGATCCATGAATTCGGCAGGTGCATTGGTGAGCCTAAAAGGCATCACTAGGAACTCGTAATAACCATAACGAGTCCTAAATGCAGTCTTGTGTACGTCTTCATCTTTAACCTTCAATTGATGGTAGCCTGACCTTAGATCGATCTTGGAGAATTAACTTGCCCCTTGAAGTTGATCGAACAAATCGTCGATCCTGGGTAAGGGATACCTATTCTTGATAGTGACTTTATTAAGCTCACGGTAATCAATGCACGGACGCATTGATCCATCCTTCTTCTTGACAAATAAAATTAGTGCTCCCCAAGGAGACGAACTAGGTCTAATGAAACCTTTGGCTAGAAATTCATCTAGTTGCATTCTTAATTCCTTCATCTCTGTCGGCGCCAACCTATAAGGTGCTCTAGCAACTGGTGCTGCTCCCGGGATAATGTCAATTCTGAATTCCACTTGCCTATCTGGTGGTAAACCAGGTAGTTCTTCCGGAAAAACTTCAGGGTATTCAGAAATAAGAGGGATATCCTCAATCTTAGGCTTCGGCTCATCGATAGTCACTTGTGCCATGTAGATGACACAACCCTTCTTTAAACACTTAGAGGCCTTGAGCATAGTCATTTGCTCTGGCAGTCCATACTGGGTATCTCCCCGAATGGTAAGTGATTCACTAGACGGAGTCTTAATCATCACTTGCTTCTTGTTGCAGACAATTTGGGCCTGGTTATGAGATAACCAGTCCATACCCAAAACTATGTCAAAACCGGCTAACTTAAAGGGAAGTAGGGACAAAGGAAAAGAATGGTTCTTAATGGATATAACACATCCATCTAACACAGTCGAGACGGTTTCTATGGTGCCATCTGCTAACTCCACCTCATACTCCACACTTAAGGTTTTAACAGGTAAATTCAGTAATTTGCAAAACTTGTTATCTACAAACGATTTATCAGTGCCTGAATCAAAAAGTACTCTTGCATAGACATCATTTTTGAGGAAAGTACCTGTGATCACGTTATCGTCCTACACAGCTTCTTTCGCATCCATCCTAAAGACTCTAGCATTGGTCTTCCTTCCTTCATCGGCTTTCTTTGCATATTTTGGGCAGTTGGTCTTAATGCGCCCCTTTTCGTTGCAACTGTAGCACGTTGCGTCTTTCAGCTTCTTGCAATCCAAGGTCTTGTGTTCCTTGGACTTGCATATACCACATGCAAAAGTTCTTGACTGAGTCTGCGAGTTCGATTCAAATCTGCACTTCCCGAAGTGCTGTTTCTTGCAGACTTTGCACTTGGGCTTATCACCAGACTGATGCCCATCCTTCTTAGACTCAGACCCTTTCCTGTGGTCATTGTTTCCTCGGTGCTTCTTGTTTGACCTTCGTGAATTATCATCTTCACGTTTCCTTTTCTCGGCATCCGTGTTCCTCAGCGATCTCTGTCGGACCGCGTCCAGTGTGAGGGACAAGGATATATTAGTTACCGATCTGAAAGTAGTTGGCCGAGAGGCCTTCACGCTTGCCTTTATCTCTGGGGCTAAACCCCCAATGAAACGAGCTATTCTTTTGGGTTCCGGGGTCACCAGATACGGAACCAAACTTGATAATGTGTTGAAGCTCGTAAGGTAAGCTTGGCAATCAAGATTCTTCATAACCAATGATAGGAAGTCAGACTCAATCTTTTCAACCTCATGTTGAGGGCAGTAGTTTTCCCTAATGAGGGCAACAAATTGTTCCCATGTCATATTGTACAGTGGGATCTTCCCAGTAGCTTGAATCAGCGATCTCCACCTGGCTAAGGCCTCACCTTTGAACGATTGAGACACAAACTTTACCACATCTCTTTCAGCGCACCCGCTGATATCAACCACAGTATCCATCTCATCCAGCCATGTCATACAGTCTATGGCCCCCTTTTCCCCAGTGAAATCCCTGGGTTTACATGAAACAAAGTATTTGTAGGAGCAACCCTTATCACGGGGTCCTTGATTCAGTATGATCTTTTGAGATGGGACACTTTGATGGTTTGAAGAGTGACGATCGTCATCGTCTTTCTTGGGTTCATCCTTCTTGGAGGGTGGCTTGCTGTGAGCCTCAAAGTGGGTCTTAGGCTTTGAATGCGGTGTAGATAGGGTCCTACTTCGAGTCCCACTATATTCTTCACACTGCCGCTCTAAGGCCTTTGTAACAGCGTTGTCTACTAACGCTCGCAGTTCAGCACCCGTTATATTAATTCAGGCGTTATCCTGATTTTCCCTTGGGTGACTATTAATTTCATCCGAGTCAGCCATTTTAATTTGAACTGTTACATTAGAAAATGACAATAGTTTACTTGAGAGTTTATTATGGAATTGTCTTTTATGGCAATTCATTAACCACGGTAAACAGAGACCAAATTTGGTTAATTTGTTACTCACATTTATTTAGGATTTTATTATAACTTATCCTAATTATAAAGCAATAACAGTATTATTAGCACAAAAGGCCTAGTCACAAGGACATATTAAATCATAAGCCATGATTTCAGAGAATCAAAGCATGAAGGTTTGAACATAGTTCCTTACCTTTTTCTGACAGAGAGTCGTAGACTACTACTGTCTTTTGTCTCATATGAAAATGAGTATGGCCCGTAGGCACTATATTACCAATGTATGGTCAAAATGTGATCATCTTAATTGATGCTTTAAACCTATGATTTATATATCATCAGGTTAGTTAGGAATCTTTTGAAGAATCCTATTATAAAATGACGTGTGTGATTTTTAACGAATCTCATCTGCCAGGAGCGTTAACATGTTTACAGATGTTAACATGGATCCGAATCTTTTTAAACAGGTTTTACCATATTGGCTAAGTCTTTATAATGACCTATAAGCTAGGTTTTACCTTTTTAAGATTCTTATTAATATTTAAAAACAGGCAGATTTATTTTTAAAAGGAATGATTTTTATTCATTTATTTCATGTAATATATTTATGCATATAATGGCAGAAATGAAATTTATAAACTTAACACTCCAATAATCATAAAAAGTACACACTGCCCTAAACGGGTCTTTCAACATAACACTTACCCACGCAGGGGTCAAATTGAAATACTAGTCCACGCAGGGACTTAAATAAACAACATACCCTCGTAGGGGTTAACAGAAAAATAGGCCCACGCAGGGGCTCAAAAGACAACTATACCCACACAGGGGTCAAAACAGCAAGACAGGCCCACGCAGGGGCTCAACTAAAGCAAGGAAAATACAATCAATAATTGAAGGATTCAATGGTCCTTCTTGCTCTTCCCTTTTATTAAACTTGTCAATCCCTGGAAGAAACTTTGTCGCTCCCTGCGATCTCTGTGAAAGTCTCGCTCGACTTGGTCCAATCTTTGAAGAATTTCTTCCCGTTCGGGTGGAGAAAACCGTGGCGGCTGCGATTGTTGCCGAATTATAGGTCTAGCATGTATTTGGTACCCATGGGTTGGGTACCCTACTCCCCAAGGAGCTCCATACGGTCCTTCAGGATGAAGGGTGTTATAGTTGGCCGCTACCAAGTATGGGTCGGCTTCAGCGTAATTATAGTTGGTGTGAGCCGGCTGCTCAAACGGGTTGTACGCCATTGAACCAGTGTATGCAGGAATCGGGTTATCAAAACCCATCGGTGGTGGTTGCGGTGCAACTGGGTTTGAAGGCCTACCCATTTGCGGGTCTTCATGTAGTGGCAGATAATGACTGCCACTAGAGTGATGAGGGGTGCTGAAGTGAAAATCCCCTCCACGCGCGGATATTCGCGCGCCTGTCCTCCTACGCCTCGGCGGTTCTAGAGGTGCTTGATGAATTGGCGGCGGTGGAGGCGGTGGCGTGACTGCTACAAAACGTGAATCCCCAAAGGGATCTTGCTGCTGCTGTTGCTGCTGGTGGGGCGATGAATGGTGAGAAGGTGTGTACCATTCATGCTGATTGAACCTTTCCTGGAAACTGCCTGGACCACCGTAGGGTGATCCAGAAAAGATGAGCCATCCGAGACCTCAATAGGATGGTTGGGGGTCCCGGTTGCAGGCTCAATAGGGTCGGTGTCCTCCTCCATATCCATGGCGTTATCGCCGGAAAAGTGATCCTCCGGTCCCAATGGGTTAAAACGCACGGGTTCTTGTATGTAGTTCGTTGGGTTAAACCGGCCCTGAAAAACAGGAGTGGGGTTACCAAAAGAATTGTGCGAAAGGGATCGCTGAAGAGGTATATATGAAGGTTGTGGGTTATCGGGCTCGTTTTCTGACTGTGGCCCATAGGAGTTACGAAAGGGAGGCGTTGAACTATGTGAAACAGACCGTCTAGCGGGCTCCACATTGGTCCTCCAGTTCTCTCGAGGGTCAGCACTCGCAGTGGCAGAAGGAGCTCGCCTGTGCGAAGGCCCGGCTTCGTGATCATTGGGGGCGGTGATTGGCCCCTTGCCTCGTCCTCTTAGTCTGAAAAATCTTGGCGGCATATTTAGACCTGTCAATATAATATAAGATAACAACAAGAATATATAAAATGAAAGACAAAGTTAAAAATAAATTGAAACAATTTTGGATTGTTCCTATGTTCTTTGTCTAGACTCGAAAATTTTGGAATGTGCAATTGTGTAACTGAGATTAAACACAAAAGGCTAGTGTTTAATTCACTCAGCGTTGGCTCTGATACCAACCTGTAACACCCCGATATTTCCACGTATTACCGGTGGGCCCAGTGGGGAGTATCGTGACGTGGTTGGCAACATTTCAGTCAAACAACACAATATTTAAATGCACAGCGGAAGCAAATGAAAGATATATTTCAACCGAATATAATTTGTAATATCAAGTATCACAACAGTTGAAATTAATCCACAGACGGATCATAAATAAATAGGAAATATTGTTCAACAGTTTGATGTCCAAGCTTGCGAGACTTATTGTGGACGCTAGGAGAAAGCCATCCTAGTTCGCATAGTACCTGCACTTAATCTTTTTGGGAAAATACGTCAGTTTACACTGGTAAATACATTCAACCGACTCATTTGGAAAAGTTTAATAAAATTGATTTGAATGCACGTGGCACAAACTTTTTATAACTTGGGATAATTATTTAAACATATAAACTTGTAAAAGGATTACATGTTCCTTATGCGTTCAGTAGCCCGGTTCGTTCCGGGTTAAAGATCAATAGACACACCACTTTAATTATTTATGCACTGACGAGTGTACGCCTACACCCCGCGCTTAGGTCGTGGCCATTTCGTAAAATGATGCCAAGGATATCCGGGACATGGTCATTAACCTCCCAAAGGCGTTAAGCAAACAAAACATATTTAAATGGGTCATTTCGATAATACTTAATCACCAATCGATTAAGGTCGAATGCCCGACCAAGCGGTATTTTATACCGTACCCCAAGCCCGTATAAGGGAAAATAAGTTAAAAGTATTTACCTTTGCAAGTATAATTCACAATTAGCAAATGCGGGTTGCTTTTACCGGTTCTCCTATTCTGGAACAAAGGTTTATAATAACCTATTAGAATCCTAACAGTCTTTAGTTAAGCTTAAGCTTACACCGATTAGTTTTAAGGAACGATACGGTTCGAACGCGTGATTAAGCGAAGACCAGAATAGAATGAGATTTAGACCCGACAAGTTTGAAGACTTGTCTTATATTTGTAATCTAAACACATTCTGGATTTTGAGATAAAAACGAGAAGGTTTGACCCGTTTCAGCCAATTTATGTAACTTAGGTACATAAACCGAACCGAACGCTAAGAATGCGTAACGGGTAACCATAAGGGCCATATACAGGTTTCCTAAGTTAATGTGTCTCAAATATGTTGTGACATCAGTAAGATATCTTTTATTATGCCCGAAACGAGTTTTAACTCAAACTATGCCCCGTAGGGGTATTTTAGTCATTTATAAGGTTATAAAAGAGTTCAAGTATTAACCTGAGTTACGATCTGATATCAATAGTAAAAATACTTAATTTTGATAAGTTATAACAGTAGGGTATTGCATATATGTGAAATTTATCAATTATAACCAAACTATGCACCATAGGGGCATTTTGGTAATTTCACATAAGCCGAAAAGCTCAAAACCGAAGTCTGAGTTAAACAACCTTTGCTTACTGTTAAAATATCATAATTTACCTAAAATATCAGTAGGTATCAACCGTTGTATGTTTAAAATAGTGTTAGTACATACTATGTGTTAAAAACGCTTAAAAAGGCGATTAGAAGCCGTTTCCGGGTTCTATATATAAAGCAGATATTTTTATTATTCTAGAAGGTTTAAAATAATTTACTTATCATTTAAAAACAGTGGCAAAAGGTTTGGGGTCAAAAAGATATGTAAAACTCATTTTATAGCCTGAAAGGGCAAAACCGACATTTACCGAACTAAGCTTATGACTCTAAGTTATGCTCAGCCTAAAATTAATTAAAAATATTCAAAAATCTGAAAATAATATATTAAATTAGTGGGTAAGAAGTTTGATATCAAAAAGTGAGTTTAAATAGGCTATATGCTAATTATGCCGTTAAATCGCTAAAAAGCTTTCTATTTACGCTAATGAGCATAACTCTCAATCTACACCTCAAACTGATGTCAAATTTTGGGTACAAGTTTATATATCAGTAACTAAGGTTTCTACTCTTTTACATTTTTAAAAATCACGTTTTATGGTGAAAAGGGCATAATAGTCAACATATGAGCAATTAACGGAATCATGCGTATTAATTAGATAACTAATGAACCATGGTGTATAATCACAGAGGGTTATACTAGAATGTAACCTGGTCCTAAGGAAGCTCTAAGGCATTTCCAAATCATACTAAAACGGGTCAGAACTGAAGTCAGAGCAAAAGTCAAAGTTCTGCGACTTTCGGTTCCGAACCGGGTCTAAACAGAACATTGTCGGATCAAACAAGCTTAGACCAGTTATAATACTTATTACTAAGTTATATGAGTGATAAAATAGGTTACACGCCTTCTACATTGCTAATTACATGTAAATTCGAAGATTAGCATTCTGTTGACTTTTTCTAATCAACTTTGACCCGACAAATGGTCTAGTTAGAGTGGGAATCAGAGGGTGCCCTTTTAAGGGTTTAATGCCCACATAATTACCAACTTATAACTACTTTCAATTTGACTAATCACTGGACCATTATTGATTAATCGCGAAGTCAAACGGTAATTACAACGGTTTGACTTTTAAGCTAAAACTAAGTAAAAACTCAACTAAGAAATGTTAAGCATACTTACTGAAGTCCTATGCACGATTAGGAAAGACTTCGGTCTGCTCTTAAGCTCCAGAAATGCTGAAGGAAGGTGTGATCAAATGGTTGCAATAAGAGGCCTTTATATAGTGTTCAAAACTCACTAGATTGTTGACAAATCATGCTACCACTGATCTTTGATCACCAACAAGTGTCCCTAAGTGCCTTGGAATCATTAGGGGTCGCCCATGTAGTGAAAATATCTGATTTAAGTCGGTTACAAGCTCATATCAGACACCTAGCAACATCAGACCAAAGTTTTCGGATCAGAGGGCCCCTCGCGCCATGCGTAGCCCCCCCTAGGGGCCCTCGCGTGACGCGATGCCCCTTCTGATCCATTTTCAATTTTTCAATTTTTTTTGTTTGGTCCTTGGTCCTTTATGAAGTTGTTTCGACTTTATTTCTTGCATTTTGAACCCTCAAATTTAACTTATAAGGGCTTCAAGACTTATACCCCCTTCGTTAAGTCCTCGGTTAACTTTATTGTTACCCGAAAAGTCATAAACTTCATCGTTGACGCTTTTAACCCTTCGCATACGAATTTGATCATAACTTTCTCATACGATAACGAACCTTTATGAAATTTTTATCGTGTACTCTAGTGAGCATAATTTATCGTTACAAAGCTTCAGGTTTGCTAAAAGGTGACTCAGAGGTATAACTTAAACATGTTGACACATTTAACCCCTGTAGTTTGTAATCTCTCACTTTCTTTCATATTTAGCTTCGTATGATCCATGATTTATTCGTTTGAAGGTATAATCATCATGTAGGGTTATTGTAAAGTATATTTATCCATTGTTGACATATTGAACCCTTATATTCTCATACTTTCTATGTTTCTCAACTTTAGTCCCTCTAGAACATTCTTTCACACGTTCAAAATTATGACACGTGTCAATACATTATAGGATGTGTATTTTCGAGGTGTTACAGTTTATTATTTCCAATACGAACCAAACAAAAAAATACACACATATACGTTCTACACACTTACAGTCATATACGGTGTTGATTTCAAGATCAAAGACTAGTTAGGTATGTATCTCCGACCCCTCATCATTTATACGTTTTCAATACGATACAAGGATGATACGATATCATACGATGCGTCATAAATGAAGAGTTACGTACGTATATCTATTAGGAACATTTTTTATCATCAAAGATGTGGTTTGTGGTTCCAAAGGCCGAAGCTTATGATACCATCGACGGCTGTTCTTCCATCTGGTTTCTTCAAACCCTAAAATACGATACATAACGAAAAAACATAATAAAGATGTGATACGATACGCAACGATACGCTATAATACGATATTAAGTTAAAAATGTGATACAATACGTCACGATACGCTATAATACGATACTTAACGATAAAAAAATAATAAAGATTTTAAAACTCATTAAAACAAAAATAACTAATAATAAACACCAATAACCAAACACAACACACCAAAATTCAAACCTCAAAAATTCAGTGCCTTAATACGCATCGTATAGGCCTATACGATGTGTATAGGCCAGCCGCCAGATAAGCCCTGCACCTGTCAGTCTGTCATGTCTTAACTTTATCCAATACGGATCATATTGGCCTATACGATCCGTATTAGACTTTCAAAGTGTACGGATAGGAGGGCCGGTGTGCCAATAGAATCCCCTTTACAATACTACTAACTTTAGTTCCCTTTTGCATACGAATTATTGTTTAACTTTAGTTCGCTTTTGCATACGAATTATTGTGAATGAAAAATCAAGAAAGCAAAGTAGTGAATAAAATGAAAACAAAGGAAAGTAATTATTTTCTCAAAATGTTTTGTTTTAATATATATATATATATATAATCATCATCATCATACTCAGTATATCCCACCAATAGCAAAGCTAAGGTAGGATCTGAGGAGGGTGGGATGTAGACAGTCTTACCTCTACCCCGTAGGAATAGAGAGGCTGCTTCCAATGAGACCCCCGGCTCGATTGTAGTTTTGCATCAAGACTTGGACATAAGGCACATAACACTTAGTAATTGAGACAAACGCCGATTAGTGCATGTACCCCCTTGTCATTCGACTATCAATGCCACCACATGATGCATGATTAACCATCCCCTTCTTTTAACGTTATTTTCACGAAATTTGTAATATAATGTTAAAATTAGTGCACTTTCACTTTTGCCCCCCGAGCGCCCACACATATATACATTATATGAGCATACCGTAAGCGGGCGTAAACTATTAACATGTTTTAATTTATTATATATAGATAGAGTAAAATGCACGGATAGTCCCTGTGGTTTGGTGAAATTTCACCATTAGTCCCCAACTTTTCAAAAATACACTCTTAGTCCCTGTGGTTTGACAAGTTGTTACTCGGATAGTCCCTAAAGCAGATGGATGTTAGTTTTTCTTGTTAAGTCCATGTAAAATGACAAAACTACCCTTATTATTTAAATATAATACTTAAAACACAAAAAAGAAATACAATTAATATTTATAATTTACATGGGACCCACTTTTTAATTTAAAAACACAACACCCCCACCACACACCTTCTTCATTTTCATCTTCCCACCTTCGTCTCCACCGTCGGTATCATCTCCGACAACGACCACACCACTAGCACCACGCCCCACGTGAGGTCGTCGTCTCCATGTGAGGTCGTAAAAAAAAAGTCGAATCTGAAACCTGCAACTGCAACAACCTGAAAGTTGAATCCGAACCAGGTGAAGGTCACCGACTTGTCTGATTTATCCTGATTTTGCTGGTTTCAGTTTTGTTTTGGCCCGATTTTGCTCCGATCTACGGTTCCTCATCTTCCATGACCGAAATTTCTTCAAATCCTCCAATCTCTCCTCTGATACCCACTCACCCACCTGATCCTCCATCAATTTTGGCATCTAATCTTCCTGCTACTCCCTCTGGAGTGCATTTAGAGACAATTTTGAAGCCTCTTGATGGTTCTGTTATCCAGCCACCGGTTTCATTGGAGAACCCTAATGCTCCACTTCAAGCTGCGAACTAATTTGAGGATGTATCTTGTGGGACGAACTTGATTGGAGATGAAGATAATCGCTCCCCTTCAGGTATTCTTACTACAGCTCTCGTCCCTTGCACGGCTCCGCCCTCCCCTGCTGGTGCTAATTTGGTGCACAATGGAGCCAAACACATTGACGATGATACAAATGTGGTCCAAGTATCAGAAAGTGCAAACCCTATTACCTATCTGAAACCTGCAAATTATTCCCCTAAGGCCACAGGTTGTGGCTTAACGCCACCCCGCCGCCTCAACATTTTTGGCGCCCCGGGGCGCCAACCAACATCCCATCATTGTTAAGAGGGGGTATTATAGGCCTTCCGCCATGGTGCTAACGCTGGTTAAAGAGGAAAGAAGGTGGGGGCCACTATTTTCAACCAATCAAATCTATTCTCTTTATTATTTTATTTTATTTTGTTTAATAGGGGGATTTAAACCATTGCATGCAAGTTAAAGGGAGGGGGTTTAAAGCCCCTTATGTGACGTGGTGTTGAGCTGGCGTGATAAAGCCCCTAGGGGATTTATACAACACCCTGTAGCATAACAAAATTGCTAGAATTTTGAGGAGCAGTGGGTTTTGGTCTTGTTGTGAACAAATTAGATCTTTGTGGGTTACTTGACGATATCCATGGCTCTACTGCAGATTTGGGTTTTTTTAGGAGGTGGTAGTTCATTTTAGGGTTGCGTTGGTGGAGAAAGGGTGATAATGGAGGGTGGTGGTTTTCTGTGGTGGTGGCAAGTGGTGGTGGCAAGTGGCGGTTTCAATTGGTGGTGGGCGGTGGTGTTTTTCGGATGAAGAAGAAGTGGAAGGTGGGTCCCACCTTTTTTATTTTATTTATTGATTTAATTATCTTTTTTTATTACTAAGGGCAATTTTATCATTTCACACCCACTTAACTGAGAAAACTAACCTCCATCCGTTTTGGAGGCTATCCGAGTAACAACTTGTCAAATCACAGAGACTAAGAGTGTAAATTTGAAAATTTGGATACTAAAGCTGAAATTTCACCAAACCACAGGGACTATCCGTGCATTTTACTCATATAGATATATATATAGATAATTTTGCGAATGATAAATGAAGAAAGCAAAGTAGTGAATAAAATGAAAACATAGGAGAGTAAACTATTAACATGTTTTAATTTAATTAATTTTTTATATATAGATAATAGATAATAATGATGAAGTGAATATAAAAAGTATATTTTCTTCAAAAAGAAAAAAAAATGTCCCACAAAATTTACAGTCATCAAATGAATTGTCATATTATTATCTACCGTAAGAGCCACGAGGTGCCCCATGGGCCTACCATATTGATTGCGAAGGACTACATGATTTTGGCTTTATGATCAATATCGCATAAGTCAACAAATCAGTGGTGAATTAAGAGTTAGACGTCCTGTTGTGGTCCCGTTACTGAGTGGCGCTAGCCACACGGCTGCCAACCTTGCTCGCGAACAACACAACGGTGACAGGCGATGGGGGCGCAAGCGAGTGGGCGTGAGTGGGCTAGCGGGAGATTTGAACATTGGGGATGCGTTGGTATGCGTGCCTACCGTTAGAATAACAATTAACTACTTGGATGAGTAGTCTCAAAGGCGACGATGGCTAACGAGACAACCACCACTTGATATCGATCGAGAGGGGGCTAACGAAACATTGATACATCACTATTTTAGCCTCGATCGCGTTTACAATGAAAAACATTTAGGCAACTTTTCGAATGTGTAGAAAATTATTTATGCGTTTAGCGAATGATTTTTCATAGTGGTATCCTTTTTTTTCAACAAAGAGAAGATACGAGACGTAGACTCGGGTTCTCCTCTATAGAAAAATGTACTGCCGCTCTACGGCAACTAGCGTATGGGATTTCGTCAAACGCAATAGATGAATATCTAGAAATATCTGAAAAAATGGCGCGTGATTCACTTCATTTTTTGTCAACGTGTATACATATATATATATATATATATCTTCAATAAATTATATTTTTAAAAAAAATTTAAGTTTAAATTTGACAACGCATGTTTAAACTATATATCTTTATGTAGGGATTATCTCCATTTATTCATGAATATATTTGCGTAAACCAACATTGTCTGATATCCAACGCATATACGAGGTTCACGGTAAAAACAAGGTTTTCTCGAAATGCTCGGTAGCCTCGACTGTACGCATATTGGATGGGCTATGTGTCCCACGGCTTGGCAAGGTCAGTTCCGCCAAGGTGATCACTCTGGCCCGATAATTGTACTTGAAGCGGTGGCCTCGCATGGTTTTTTGGTTTTGGCATGTGTTTTTTTGGAGTTATTGGGTCAAATAACGATCTAAATGTTATCGATCAATCCCCAAATTTCGATGGCATTATCATCGGGATTGAGCCCGCACAATCGTTTTATGCAAACGGGGAACATTTCAAGTACGACTACTACCTGTTTAATGTTATTTACAATGAGTGGTCGACACTTGTTCAAGCTTTTTCGTCTACAAATGATGACAAAGAAAGTACTTTACAAAGAAGCGAGAATCAGCTAGAAAAGATATTGAAAGAGCGTTTGGAGTTCTAAAGAAAAGATTTAATTTGATTACCAACCAATACGGTTTATAACACGAGAGAAAATAAAGGACGCCGTCAACACTTCTCTAATTCTAGATAACATGATTATGGAGGACCAAGTTATAACTATTTATCAAAACTAACAAGGTAATGTCCCACGGGGTGAATCGACAATCACTAATGAACAAAAACTCCAAACATACAGAATATTAAGAACCGCGAGATACACGGAAAACTTCGCCAAGAGTTGGTCGAGCATTTGTGGGCTAAACGACCCAATGATCTTGTATTAGACTAGTATTATTTCTTGGTTGTAGTCTTTTTCTTTTAATGTAATATTTTATAAAAATTAGTTTTCTATTAATATTAGTTTATAAATTTAGAAAGAACAAATATAAAATAAAAATTGAAAATTCGCTGAAGCCCTTGCTCACCTGGACTACAACAGGGGCTTTATAGTGTCCAGTTAGCGTCTAGTTAGCACCAGGTAAAGCAATATTACAGGATGAATCTGGGTGTTAGCTTGAAAGATAACAGGTAGTCTTACGTTTGAAATGTTTAAAGGGATGCTTTTTTGGTATTTTTTTCGTTTCCATAAATTATAAGGAAATTACATAATAGCGGTAGGTAAACGGGCAACAAGTTGCATCGCAACCCTCTTTTGTATTACATAACCGATCCTACTTAAAACAGAATTGTGGTTCTTCAGTATCGAGAAATTGTTGTGCACCACTCTCTGCACTATTTTTATGAAACCAACAACTTTGAGGGCAAGGACCCAAAGGTATTAAAAGCAAAGGGAACAAAAGTATGTTGATAATTCCCAGCACAAGCTTGCTCATTTTTAGCAACTTTCCCTGATTGTGCCTTCAACACAACATAACCATTTTTTTAGAACTCAATTTTTAGAACATTAGAGGGGGTCGTTCGGGTCACGGAATGTTTTTGTTGGAATTGGAATTTGCTAAAAAATGGTATTTGGAAGAATTAGAATGAATTCCTTTGTATTTTTATATCATGTTTGGTTTGTAATTTTATTAAAGGAATTAGAAAATTAAAAAAAAAGTTAACTAACATAAATGCCTGTAGGTCTCTTTAACATCTTAGATCTTGACAGAATTAGAGTGCGGAATCCTTTAGATCAGATTGTTACAGAAATCAGTAGAAACTGAATAAACACAAATGCTTTCAAACAGTTTTATATTTATTATCCAAACTCGCAGTTTTACAATCAACTCAAGACTCACAGAACCTCACAACATATTTCTGTGATCTTGCCTCTCTCTCTCTCTACATGTTTCTCTCTTTCTCTCTCTAACTCTCTGTTCTGTTTTTCTCAATAATCTCTAAGCCTTCCAAACCTTAATCACAAAACATGTTTGTATACCAGGTGTCTATGAACTGGACTTCTAACTTCTAACTGGACTAGATCATTCTCCAAGCCTATTATAATAATTAACTCACTAACCAATAATGCTAAACCACCCAATACAAAATATCCAAAGACTAAACTATTAAGTTGTTATCACAGAATATATGCACCAACAGCCTCCCCCTTGACAATAGCTTCATAATGTAACTTTGTCTTCAAACATCTTAGCTTCAACTACAAACCGATTCCAACATCAATAGACTCCCCCTTAGTTGATGCTTCCAATCTACAAATTTTTTTTTTCGTTTTAGATAAGTGAACTAGCAATATTTGGTTAAGCAAGGGAGCTCCAATTCTTCCATATCTCTCTGCAATGTTGTAGAAGGATCCTACAGTGCATCTTCACACATTCATCACTTCAGTCTCAATCTGCACTTTACTTGAGTTATGTACTTCATTTTGATAATTGCATCAATCTGTTTAGCAACACAAGCAAGTATCTCGAAAAACCATTAGTCTTTTTCACATTAAAGATAAATCTATATTTTATCTAAATATGCAAAACAACAAACTATCAGTTCAATATGGAAACCTTTTTTTAAAAGAAAATCTTTTTGATTTTTTTTATAAATAAAACAACTAAACAAAACTCAAACGTATTTACAATGCATCTTTTTTTGAGTATCATGTGTAAGAAGATCATCTAAGCCAAATCAAACTTTTTCACACTTTCAGTTAATTCTTTCTTAAAATTTTCCGTGAATAGTAGTTCAAGATGATTACCAGTATTGTTTATCCACTTAAGCAAAACACAAGAACATCTCATATTCCATTACCTTGTGATACAATTAAGGGTAATATTATACTGATGTATTAGCGTGTCCCACTTCAGGACCTATCCCGCGATCAAGTAATGCACAAAGCTTCCTCGTAGTAGGTAAGTATATCGAATTTATCCTTTTAATTTACAACGTCAGAAAATTGGTCAGTAGGTCAGTACTTTCGTATAGTAAAGAGACCAATATCCAACGAGGGTAAGGCAAATACCAAATCTTGGTACGATTTATGCATTTTGCACATTTGAATGACACTCTAGGAGAGCTTCTTTAATTTCTGGATTTTTGGCATTCTAGCTCTTTTAAGATATCTAGGTTGTGCCTAGGTCAGCATAAATCTTCATCCAACAAAAGGACAACCCTGATATCCTCGGATGAAATAACAGTATAAAGACCTAAAACCTCAGATTTGGCAATCTATCAACACAAGATTTAAGATTATAAAATCATACGCCACTGATATGTTACCCACTTAGACATAGTTCGTTATGATGAAGCTACTATCACACTTAAGTAATTTTACATTCAATTTCAGTGTGACAATCTAACTCGCTGATTTACTATCATTTCTTCTTTTTCGCACCATGAAAACTCATTTTTTATTTTTTTCAATGTTTTTAGTTTTTTTTTTAATTTTTAACTTGCTCCCCCTAAACTCACGCACTATCCAAACTCTTTTTGGCGTAGGAAAATTTCTCCCCCTAAATTTTTGTTTTTATGGAGTAAGTTTCAAAAATAGAAATTTAAAACACAAACATACTCTCACTTCAATCTGACAAAAAAGTTTTTAAATTTGAAATGTAGAATAACAATCACTGTAGTAAATAGTTCGTTGCCAATTTTAAGCTACCATTTACCTCAGATGCTGTACAGGAACAACCACTGTTAAACACATCAACAGTCCTTTTTGGTCATCCTGCACTCACTCAACAACTAGTTAGAATGAAGAACACAAACCTTACCGGTTTTGGGTTGACCATAAATTTCAACATAAGTTAATTATGTCTAACATCCATCACACCTTACTGGTGTCTTAGATGTATTATTTATGGATTGTTGAGCATGATAATTTCCACTAGATTAGTTTGTCATGTGAGGTCTAATAAACTCTTTGATTTGTCGACCTTTGAAAATTATTACTTTAATACCTTATTATCCCATTATCATACCCTAAATTTTGTAAAAAAAAATTGATTTTGTTGAACATTTGAGTTAAAAAATTCCTATATCCATTTCTTTATTGAAAATTTCGATTACCAGAAGCCTGGTATCGATTTTGATATCCAAAATTTTGACTTTGAAACTGATTTGATTGACCATTAAAATGATTCAGTTGTGGAGAAATACTTCTTGGTTTATCAAATCTTCCTGATGATGAAGTATTTGATTGAAATCTTGGTTGATTACTTTGACAATGTGTTGCACATTAGTATTTAAACCAACCTTATCCCATCCTTAACTTCATCAACTTTTTGCTTATTTTTCTTAAAAGAACAACAACTTGCCATATGCCCTTTATTGTGACATTTGAAACAATATTTTTTCTTATAAACATTCTTTTTACGAGATCCTTTTTTAAGTGCTTTGTTCTTTTCGTCTGCAGTATCCTCATCCAATTTGTGAGGTGTACTGTTAGACCTAACAGATTCTTTCAAAGAACCTGGGCTATTAGGCAAGTCCATAGTTATCCGGTCCACTAATTCTTGTGCAGTGGGTACAAAATCAGTCAGCTCATTTTCATATGGTAAAAAAAGTAGTCTTGATTATTAGAAGATGAAGCTTTAACAAACTCCACTCCCGTCTTATCATTACTCCTTTTTAACCATTCTTGCATATGAGTCCTAACTAATGATGATTTTCCAAATTTGTCTAACTTTCCATTAAGTTCAACAATTGTTGATGCACGAGAATGTCTGTTGACTACATCTTGATCAAGTCTTAGTTCTTGAAAGTCATAATAGGAGCTTATATGTAAAATTAGGGTTTAATTAGTGATTTTAGGAAGTGTTTAGAAGGGTTCCGTTTGAAATCAGTCTTATGTTTAAGGGTTCCGTTTGAACTTAGGGGTTCCATTTGAACTATAGGGTTCCGTTTGAACCATCATGTTAATGTTCAAACGGAAGGGTCCCTATGTCTATATATAGGAGTGTTAGTGTCATATTTCAAACGGAACAGTTGGAACAAGTAACGAAGTGCTGCTGGATTTTCATTAGAACAAGTTGTAAAAGCACGTTTATGAATGGAAAAGAAAGATTAAAGAAGACAAGCTGTTTTGAACGTCATTTACTTTGATTCCGCCTTAGTAATTGATGATGAGCTACCTTAACTGACTTTCAGGGTCACGTACACGATCCAACAAGTGGTATCAGAGCTCAGGACAAGGAGTTCATACCGAATACAGCTGAAAATCATCGATCTATCTCACTTCTACCTTTCTTTTCTGAGTTTGACTTGTTCTCACGGTTAACATGGACTGAATAGATCATATATTAAACGAAATTCACTAATAATCAATCCTTGAAAGTTTGGAATCATAAATCGACCTAAAACTAACTGAAATCGTTCGTACCGTTTGAATTTTTCGCGAAATTGCTGACGTCACCAGATCTGTCGTTTGAAACAAAGGCTTCCGTTTGAGATCTGTCGTTTGAAACTTGTCCCTCGTTTGAAACAAGTTGACCGTTTGAAAAGTTTGGTTTCAAACGGAACAGTCCACCGTTTAAAACCTTTATCGTTTGAAAAAAATTGGCCGTTTGAAAAAGTCTATCGTTTGAAAATATTATTTCAAACGGAACAGTACCACCGTTTGAAAATCTTTACCGTTTGAAAATATTTGTCGTTTGAATTTCTTGGACATTACAACGTGAACATAATTGTTGTCAGTGGGTTGGAAATAGATATCATATGTATTGTGTCAGTAGAAGGGATTTTAGTGTGCATGCGTGATTAACGATCATCAGCCCATGTGAAACATTAAAAGCACCAATTTACTAGATCATAAATCAAGTCTTGATACAAGTGAGTAGTTCACGTGATATAATCAATTGCACAAATTGAGTGGTCCAATCAAAGTTCAAAATACATATCATAATTAAAGTGTTGTCGGCTTAGTGAAAGATAAGGTCCAATGATAAATGTGTGATCATAAAGTTGTCGGCTAAATAGTGAATTTGCTAAAATCAGTCAACGGTAAACTCCAATCGGATTTTTTTTCAATTGTTATTATCAACTAAGTGAATTGTTTGAACAAGTTCCTATATTTTTCAAAATCAAAATTTGTCTAAGTGTTGTTTGATTTTACAGGTACTATCAAGATGGATGATATTTTCTTAAACCCGTTTAGCGACATGTACGCATTCGCTGGAGATTCCGGAAACATTGATGCTTCATCAAGCAATGTGAATGAGAATAAACAAAAAGAGAAGAAAAAGGAAGCTTGGGAATCGGAAAGTGCATTCGGAACGTTCAATAAACCTCCAAAGCTAATGGCTATCGAGGAGTACAGTCGTTGGTCCAGAAAGTTTGAAGATTGGATGATGGCATTTGCGTTTACAAGCTGGAAAAGTCTGAAAAATGGTTATGACCAAGGAAACAAGAATGGAGAAGTTTTAACAGGATCTGATGAGATTGATTCATTCGTAGCCGAACAAAAGTGTGTGGCGTTGTTATTTCAGTCTGTTCGGGAGGATATCATCTCCTTGATAGACTATAAAAACGCTAAAGATCTTTGGGCAAAGTTAGAAAAGAAATGTGTCGGTAGTCAAGAAATTAAGAAAAACAAAAAGAAACTTCTTAAAAAAGAATTTGATTTGTTTGGATGTTTAAAGAACGAGTCAGTATGTAAAATGATAGAAAGGTTCGGTCATCTGAAGCTGGAATTAGTAAGACATGAGATTGACATTCCTGAAGAAGATCTTATCGACAAATTGTTCGATTCGTTGCCTGACGAGATGGATTGGAGATATTATGCGTTGATGCTGAAGAATACCATCAAAGAACCGCAAAAGCTGACATTAGATTTGCTGATTGAAAAACTCGAGAGTCATGAGTTGGAGTTGAAAAAGACGTACAAAGTTAATCATTCATCTTATCAGCAGAATCTGGAGCTTTACTATCCAAAGAGCATGATGCCGAAAGCTACTTCACCAAAAACTGCATTTTCTGTTGAAAATGTGTCGACAGCAGGCAAAGAAAGTCAAAGTGGTCAAAGCAGTGAAAGTCACAGTGGTTTTCACAGTGGATCTTCATTTTCTGGAAATGCTGATGCAAAAAATCGTTTTCAATGTAACATTGCGATAGATTTGAAGAATGCTCAAAATTTTGATGAAGAGTCGGCAAAGCAGCAAATGATCTTTCTAGCATCGGTGTTGGAATCATATGAAGGATTGGTAGCTGGGAAGATTGGCAATACAAATCTGACGAAAGAAGATTACGATCAGATTGATCCGGAGGAAATGGAATTGATCGATATTCGTTGGGCAATGGCAAGTGCAGTTCGACGTGCACAACGCTTCATGGAGATTACAGGAAGAAAAACGATCGGTGGTCCGTCTACAAAACTGGGGTTCGATAAATCGAAGGTGACTTGCTTCAAGTGTAAGCAGAAGGGTCATTTCAAGAGAGAATGCCGAAACGCTTATGCTGATGAGTCGGAGAACCCTTTCAGAGATGATTATTACAAAAAGGCGATTTATCACCAGAATAAATCCGAGCCGCCTAGATTGAAGCAGGTTGAAGATAACAAAGAGAAATCTAGAGCTTTTGCAGTGATTTATGATGATGAGGGATATGATTGGAGTCAAGAGGTTCTACCAGAAGAAGATGCGGTTGGTTACGCATTCATGGCGAAAAATGAACCTATTCCATGGAAAGATGAGAGAACTGAAGAGCAGAAGTATAAATATAGAAAGATGATTTCGGAAAACAAAATTACTAGACTTTCTCGTATCTATTTGGATGCAAAAAGAGCCAACAGATGGGATCCAGACAGAGAGTGTTATCTTGATGAGTATGGAAATATTGCAGTTGATCACAAAACTCTCGATATAGAAGTCTTAATCATGGAGATGAAAGAAAATGATGAATATTGGCAACACAAATGGTGGGGAACTCCAACTTCGAAAATGATTGAAGAGGAGAAAGAAGAAAGAGAAAGAGAGGAGAAAGAAGAAGAGAAAGAAGGAAAAGAATCCAAGAAGATTGATACTGGAGTTATCGATACTACGCAGGAGTTGAATGCAGAGAATCTGGGGAAAATGGCTGACAAAGTGCTAGCTGCCAAAGCACTTGAGGTAGACTCTAACTCCGTGTCTGAGTCAAAAGGCCAGGTCAGTTCAGATGTGTCAACAAATGTGTCAGGTAAAAAGATTGAAGGAAATGCTGATTGCAAAAATTGCAACAAAGAGTGCAAATTTTGTAGCACAGTCACGTATCTCAACATTAAGAAAGTTGAAGATCTGACAACTAAGGTCAGAAATGTTGAGAATCAGATTCTTGATCGTGACAAAACAGTTAGAGCTTCAACTGAACGGATAAAAGAATTAACTAAAAAAATGGAAAACGATAAAATTGATCATGACAAAGTTAAAAAGGAAAACGAAAAGTTGATTCTTGAAAACCGTCAGATTTCTGAAAAATTTGAAAAACTCAAAAGCACAATGAAAGATTGTGATGATCGAAATGGTAAAACTTTTAAAGAAAATGAACATTTAAAAGCAGTGGTTAGAGTTAAAGAAGAATTAATCAACAAACAACTGGATGAAATCGCTAAATTGAAACTTAAAGTTCAAGAGACTGTAATCGAAAACGAGCGAATCCAGTTGAAGCTTAACAGTTACAGCTCCGCAAGCTTTGTTTTGCAACATATCATTCCCAAACCCATTGGGAAAGACAAAGCGGGCGAAGATGTGTATTCTGATGGAACTGGGGTGGGTTTTCATCAAGTACCACCACCTGTTCTTCATAATTACACTAAAAAGCAGTCTGGGTTGGTTGAAATTGAGGAAGAAAAAGAAGTTAAACTTCCGGAGAACATTGATGTTACTTTTTCCACATCATCTGATGATAGTGTTCAGACCGAGATTGTTAAGAGCACAGCTGAAAGTGTTTTGAATAGTGATTCAGCTGAAGATGATGGGTGTTTCTTGGACAAATACATTCAGAAATCAAAATCCAAAAACAACTTAAGTGATGAACCGGGTCTTGTGATGTACAAGATGGCTGGATCTGATAAGTTGTATTCGGATTCTGAATTTCCGATTGAGAATGTTAATGTGAAAAAGTTGACGAATGTTTTCAAGTTAGTTGAAGTTGAGTTGTCAGAAGTGAACAGTTTGTGTCAAACAAAAAGGCAAATGAATTTTGAGAAAGATAAAGCTTATTACAAAAGCCTGTTGTTCCACCAAGGTTTTATAATAACAAACGCAACAATTGGTCGGGTGGTTATCGAGGTGGTAATAGTTATCAGAAAAAGAGTTTTCAAAACAAAAGGTTTGCTAATAAAAAGGTGTTTGTGAACAGTTCGAGTTCATTATCTGATGAGGAAAATGAAATCTTTTCAAAATCAAATAAAGAGTTCTTTGAGAAAAGAGCTTCACATTATCGGTCTGAAGGCACAAGTCGAGTTGTTGATACTCGAACATGTTTTAGATGTAACCAAGTTGGTCACATTGCACGAATGTGTACCAATGTGAAGCCTAAGACTGAAAATATGAAGTTTCAACAGAAGAAAGTTGATGTGAAGGGTAAATTACCAATGTATGTTGAGAAGAAAGTGGTTGAGAAGCAAAATGTTAAAATCAACAATGTGAAAGCAAAAACTGAACCTGTAAAGAAAGTGGTAACTAAAAATGACAAGTTTTATAAACAGGTTGCATTAACTCAACAAGTTTGGAAACCAAAAACTGAAAAGAAAATTTCAACTTCTGAAGTGAAAAAGGCTGAAGAATCAATTACGGTTGATTATGATGCAAATTTTCCACCTTTGAAGGCTGAAAATTTCAAAATTCAAGTTGCTAGAGTCAAGGTTACACCTAAGGCTGATGAGGCCTGGGTGGACACCATGTTCGAATAAGCAGTTTGAATTGCCGGAGCTTCCTGGATTGCGAAGCATGAATCGGCATCTTTATTGTAATGGGTTAAATTGTAGTTTATTTTGTGCAGGATCTTCCACAACTGATATCCAGATGGATTATGGATAGTGGTGCATCTCGACATATGACAGGAAAAACTGCATTGCTGTATGATGTGAGAAACATTAATGGTGGTTATGTTGGTTTTGCTGGTCATGAAGGTGGTAGAATTGTTGGTGAAGGAACGTTATCTAATGGGATTGTGACGTTTGAGAGAGTTAACTACATCACTGAGCTGGAGAACAATCTGCTTAGTATCTCGCAGATTTGTGACAATCAGTATTCTACTCACTTCACTGATAAAGAGTGTTTGATTTTGAAACCTGGTTTTGTTATCCCTGAAGAATGGATTATTATGAGGGCACCTAGAGTAAATGATTTATATGTGTTAGATATGTCTGTAGCAACTACAACTACTGGTCAAGCACATTGTTTTGTGTCTAGAGCAACTGAGAAAGAATCAAGATTGTGGCACCGAAAGATGGGGCATATTCACCTACGGAAGATGAATCACTTGGTGCACAATGATTTGGTATTGGGAGTTAATATCAAAGGTTTTCATCTGGAAGGGGAGTGTATTAGCTGTGTCAAAGGCAAGCAGAAGAAAAAGTCACACCCTACAAAGCAAGTCAATTCAGTTTCTAGACCTTTAGAAAGACTTCACATGGATTTGTTTGGTCCGGTGAATGTCAAAAGTATTACAGGAGATTTCTATTGTTTGGTCGTTACTGATGATTATTCCAGATTTTCGTGGGTTTCTTTCTTGAAGACGAAAGATGAAACATTTGACAGTTTGATGGGTCTGTTGAGAAAGATTGAGAATTTGTACCAAAGGCGTATCAAGAGAATTCGAAGTGATAACGGTACTGAATTTAAGAACAGAAAGATGGAAGAATTTTGTGATGAAAGAGGTATTTTGCATGAGTTTAGTGCTCCGTACACTCCGCAGCAGAATGGAGTCGCAGAACGCAAAAACCGGACACTAATCGAGACGGCTAGAACTATGCTCGCAGATTCAAAGTTACCAATTAATTTTTGGGCTGAAGCTGTTTCCACCGCATGCTATACGCTCAACAGGGTTCTCACTGTCAAGAAGTTCAACAAAACATGTTTTGAGCTGATCAATAATCGAAAACCAAATCTGAAGTATCTTGAACCGTTTGGGTCTCCCTGTTCAGTTCTCGATTTTCAAGGCAAATTTGGTGAAAAAGGCTTAGAAGGAATATTCGTGGGCTATGCAAGTCCATTGAAACGAGTTTTCATTCCCATTTGGAAAACAATTATTGAAGCATATAATGTTGAATGTCAAGGGTATACTATGCCGCCGCAGAATCCTGGTGATTCATGGCGTTTTCATTATGACAAACTTTGGGATTCGTTTGACATGAGAGAAGAATCAGAGGATGAAGAAGATTTCTTTGATGAGTTGGATATTTTGCGTGAATATGAGTCACAGTTAAGGTTCCCAGATGAGTATTCGAGAAGACCACGGGAAACTTCAAATGATGATGAAGCAGGTCCGAGTAATGCTGGTGAACAAGATGATGTCCAACAGAATGAAGTTGCTCAAGAAAATCAGTCGGCTCAGAATGATAATTTAGAAGCTGAAAACATGCCAGTTTTTGATCACGGTGATTCAGATTCAAATTCTGAGGGGGAGCAGATTCAGATTTTAGGTCAAACAAACCAAGTTGGTGAACAAGATGCAGAGCAGAATGTTACTAATCTGGAGGGAAATGTAGAGGTTCCAAGTGAAGTGATGCCGAGAACTTTTTCATATCATCCAGAGGAGTTGATTATAGGAGAATTGCAAGCTGGTGTTCGCACTCGAAATCAGATTGATAAAGGGCTTACATGTTTTTATACAAAAGTTGCTCCTTTGCAAACTGAATTCTCATTAAGTTGTTTTATCTCGCAGATTGAACCAAGAACTTACAAAGAGGCGCTTACTGAAGACTCTTGGGTCAATGCTATGCAGGAGGAACTTAGTCAATTTGAGAAATTGGGAGTGTGGAAGTTAGTTGATTTGCCGGATGGTCAGAGAAAGATTAACACCAAGTGGGTGTTCAAGTGTAAGAGGGATGATAGAGGAGTTGTTGTAAGGAATAAAGCTTGACTCGTTGTTCAGGGATTTAGTCAACAGGAGGGAATTGATTTTACCGAAGTTTATGCTCCTGTAGCAAGACTAGAGGCTATCAGAATTTTCCTAGCATTTGCGTCTTGGAAGAACTTCAAAGTTTATCAGTTGGATGTTAAATCGGCGTTTCTTTACGGGAAGGTTAAAGAGGAGGTTTATGTCGGTCAGCCACCGGGCTTTACCGATCCAATCCACAAAAACAAGGTCTACTTATTGGACAAAGCGCTGTATGGTTTACACCAGGCCCCGAGAGCCTGGTACGAGACTTTGTCTCAACACCTACTAGCCAACAAGTTCATTCGTGGAAAAGTGGATGCCACTCTCTTCACTAAAGAGGTCGATGGTCATCTTCTGATTGTTCAAATTTATGTGGACGATATAATCTTTGGGTCGACAAATGAAAATCTATGCAAAGATTTTGAATCAGTGATGAAGCAGAAGTTTGAAATGTCATCAATGGGGGAGATGAAATTCTTTCTGGGATTACAAGTTGAACAACTTCCTGAGGGAATTTTCATTCATCAGTCAAAGTACGTTCATGATATTCTAGAGAAATTTGGAATGTCAAGTTCTACTCCTGCTGCTACCCCACTTGCAACAAATCATGGGATTCACCCAGATCTCACCGGAGACAGGGCTGATGAGACGTTTTACCGATCCATGATAGGTTCTTTAATGTACCTAACTGCTTCACGTCCTGATATCATGTACCCAACGTGCCTCGCAGCAAGATTTCAGTCTAACCCGAGAGCATCACACATGATTATTGTGAAGAGGATATTGCGCTACCTGAAAGGAACTCCTTCATTGGGGTTGTGGTATCCTAGAAAAGGCGACTTTACGCTCGAAGGGTATTCCGATTCGGATTTCGGATGCTGCAAAGTCAATTCAAAATCAACAACTGCAGGATGCCAGTTTTTTGGTCCTAGATTGGTTACCTGGCAGTGTAAGAAACAAACGTCTGTGGCGTTATCTACTTGTGAAGCGGAGTATGTGTCTGCTAGCAGTTGCTGCTCTCAGATCTTGTGGATACAGCAACAGATGCGCGACTACGGTTTGCAGTTTCTTAACACACCTCTTTTTGTTGATAATGAGGCCGCAATAAATATAACTAAAAATCTAGTACATCACGCTAAAACTAAACACATAGAAATTCGTCATCACTTTATTCGTGATTGCTTTGAGAAAAAGTTGATACGAATTGAGAAAATCGACACAGACGAACAGAAAGCTGATTTACATACCAAAGCTTTTGATAAAAATCAGTTTAAATATTTGTTAAAACTAAATGGTATGAAGCTTTTGTCGGTGTCGGATGGCATAATTGGCGTTGATGAGGGTACTGTTGCGGATGAAGACGAGAAACAATCTGCAATGGTTTGTCGAATTTTTACTTGTTTTGGTATTTAGGGGAGTAGATGTTTGTACATAGTTTATTTTCAGAAAATACAAAAACAGTAAAAAATGCAAAAATACAAAAACATGATAAAATGAAAAAGAGCTTGTGTATATAGGGAAAGTGATAGTACATCAGCTAGACGATCACAGTATGCTAAAGATTTGTAAAGTATAAAAGAGTTAAACAATCTTACTGATGATGTGTCGATAGGTTTTCATACATTTAGTAGATTTATTCGGGATATAAACCTAAATTCAAACTTGTGAATTCGTGGGGAACACTACTTGGATATATAGGTAACCCCTGAAATCTCGTTTGAAAGGTCTCGTAATCTGATATACTAGGTCTTTATACTCTATGATGTCTGGGGTATTATTCCGGGACTTCTGCTGAACGGTAGTTCTGACCTAGTCCCTGGCTAATACTTGCTTCAATGCTTGAAACACAGCATTAAACCCTCAGCATGCTGAAACAATAAAATTGATATATGCTGCTGTTGTAAGCAAAAAGATCCTCTAAAGGGGACACACCGAAAAGTCGAAGCTGATATCTCTCTGCGTATACGGAAGTATCGATCTGAGATCCCTCGGCCCTCGCATACCTAAATTATATACAGATATCATTGTAGTATTCTCACCTGTAAGACTGATTATTGAGATTCTGGATACGGGAGTATATTCAAGAGGTGGGACACATGAATGATCTAAGTTCTTAATTCATCTAAATCGTATCCTGAGTAAATTGAAATTTGTGTGGAAATTTAAGATGGATCAGTATATCGACAATCGAGGCAAATTGTTTAAGTCTGAGTATGTAATGTAGCTTAACGGTACTTGTGATCTGTCTGAAAAGCTGATATGATTCCCTGACACGCTCACCAATAATATGTTTGAAAATAGTTTACTTTGTTTAATTTCTGCAATTTAAGTTTTCTGTATTTCATTTCTTAGTTTAGAACACTTTGATAAATTCCAAAAAGATTTTATTTCTGCTTTATTTTAGACAAACCAAAGTGGAGAGTTGATTGTTGGATTCTCAGATATTTGAAGCAGATGCAGGAGTTTCTGGACTGAAAAATGAGGAGAGCTTACTTTGAAGAAGTTTGGATTGTTTGGAAAGTCAAAAACAAGTTCATTAATTTGATACTTGTTATTTTCAGAAAATGTTTGAAAATATTGTTTTTAATATCAGTTTGTTTCGTCAAATAATTAACCAAGGTCATTAATTTGGACTTGGTAGATTAATCAAGTGATCAGGGTCATTAACTTGGACCTGAATACTTGAGTGGATTTCTAAAACTGATTAAGTTTGTGTTTTTGTGATTGAAAAGATAGAATTGTAATGTTTGCTGGTTGAGTAACAGATTTGGTCTTCATTATTCCCAACGGAAGCTATTTGTCAAAGCTTGAACCAGATATCTCAGATTCAGCATATCGAGAGGGGGAGTCTGTGAAAGGGGGAGTCTGGATCAACAGCATATGGGAATGTGAAGATAGAGTGCTTGTGATGAAAAGGCAGAGTTGAAGAAAAGACTAAGACTGAAGACTCAGGAGCTGAAGACTACGTCAACATCCAAGGGGGAGTCTGTTGATGCACGAGAATGTCTGTTGACTACATCTTGATCAAGTCTTAGTTCTTGAAAGTCATAATAGGAGCTTATATGTAAAATTAGGGTTTAATTAGTGATTTTAGGAAGTGTTTAGAAGGGTTCCGTTTGAAATCAGTCTTATGTTTAAGGGTTCCGTTTGAACTTAGGGGTTCCATTTGAACTATAGGGTTCCGTTTGAACCATCATGTTAATGTTCAAACGGAAGGGTCCCTATGTCTATATATAGGAGTGTTAGTGTCATATTTCAAACGGAACAGTTGGAACAAGTAACGAAGTGCTGCTGGATTTTCATTAGAACAAGTTGTAAAAGCACGTTTATGAATGGAAAAGAAAGATTAAAGAAGACAAGCTGTTTTGAACGTCATTTACTTTGATTCCGCCTTAGTAATTGATGATGAGCTACCTTAACTGACTTTCAGGGTCACGTACACGATCCAACAACAATTTTGTCTTGTGTAGTGGCCAATTCCCTGCACTTATCAGAAACTTCATTAATTTTATCCTCCACAGTTTAACGAGCCAAATCAATGATCTGCAACAATTCATTGACTTTGCTTGTTAAATTGTTAATTTCTTGTTCATTTGATTTGAGTTTATTCAAACAATTTGACTCCCTTTTAATCAAAAGAACATTTGACTTTTTTGTTTTTCCAATCCAGCTAACAGAATTTTGTTTTGCTTCGATAGTCTGTCAACTTTACGTTGTAGTTCAGTGCAATTATGACATGTACGACTTACATATTTTGATTCTACGAGTATCTCTGCTATAAGTTCATTCACATCATCCAAGCAGTTTTAAACTTCTGCATCCTTCTTATCTGGAGTGCTAACCTTCCTTTCATCTATCATAGCATCAACTTTTGCATCAGAAGCACAATTTTAGTACTCTTTCTTGAAGAACTCTAATAACGGTTTTCCAAAGCTTCCCATAGTTCTCTAGACGTCACATACCTACGGGAACTATAATTAATTTCTTTATCACTGCTAAAGCTCGCTTCTCAACAACAAGCATCCGTTTCTCAGATTCATCCATATTCTCATATGAAATCACTAGAATTCTCCATTCAACTCTGCGTGTGGGAGCAATGTAGCCATCGATCATACAACTCCACATTCTAGAATCTTCATGTGAACAAATGCTTTAAACTTCTCCTTCCAGTCAGCATAGTGTTTAACATTTATTTACTTTGGCCAGTATTAACAGTTCCATTTACATTGCCCATTTTGACCATGTTTGAACACGCAGCTTAAAAGTATAAATGGATTTTAGTAAACCTGTGTCAAAATCCAAGTCCAATTTCTCTACTAGTCCTTGTCGAGTTTTTTACGTAACCAACCCATTAAAAATGTTTAAAAATTTTCCGAAAACTGTTTTTACCAAATTGTACCGTTAGACTCGTCTCGAAATTATGAATCCAAAAATATATTGTCTGAAACCTCTTCCAGAAATTTTGTACCTTTAAATTCCAAGAAATTACCAAAACTGTTTTTACCAAATTGTACCGTTAGACCCGTTTATTACCGAAGTTAGCTGATCAAAATTCCACCAATTTGTTTTTAAATGTCTAGGGCTTAAAAACTCAAAGGTTAAATACGCAACTTAATTATGCGAAAAACGCAGCTCAAATGCGCTGGTAAAAAACGCAGGTCTATTATGCAAGCAGGTCAAATACGCTGTCAAGTATGCTGATTAAATACGCAAGCAGATAAAAAACGTTGAGGTTAAATACGCTAAAGTGTCCAGATCAATATTAGGACGGCTGGCAAAGTCGCTGATCACCGTGATAATGTCGTAGAAGACAATTATCACTGTCCCAAAAGTTGCATTTGGATTAAATATGCAGGTTAGTAAAAGACGTAGGTCCAGACTGCAAATTTGACAAAAACGCACCAACTTATTCAGCAAGTTAGTCAATAGCAAATTGAATCTTTTCAAAATTTGAAAAGATTTTGTCCAATATCTCCAAATCTTCTTAACACTTTCCTGCAAAATCAAACAAGAAACTTATCAGCAATTTTCAAGAAATACTTATGAACAGAATGAAGAACACGAAGAACAAATATTCAAATATCAAGATTTTCTTCAAAATCTTCAAGTTTCATGCAACAAAAAACATTAACGATAACAAAATTAAAAATGCTGTCAGATCAAAACAGCCTTTTTGCACAGTTTCGAAACCCTAGTTTAGCCACAAAAAAATGTAGGAACAAAGAACAAAATTGAACCAGCCATCAAAACCTTCCTGAACAGCCTTCAGAACACTCTAAGAACCCTAGTTTTCTGCAGCAAACAATTCTGAACCGAGCTAATCATGAGCATAATGCTCTGATACCAACTGTAGGTCCCATTAACGTCTTAGATTTGACAGAATTGTCTATCTAACCTAGAGTGTGGAATCCTCTAGATCAAATTGTTATAGAAATCAATAGAAACGGAATAAACACAAATACTTTCAAACAGTCTTCTATTGATTATCCAAACTTGAAGATTACAATCAACTCAAGACTCACACAACCTCACAGCCTATTTCTGTGATCTTGCCTCTCTCATTCCTCTACATGTTTTCTCTCCCCTCCCCTCTCTCTAAGTCTATGTTTTGTTTTTCTCAGTAATCTTTAAGACTTCCAAACCGCAATCACAAAACATGTTTATATATCACATGTCTGTGAACTTGGCTTCTAACTTCCAACTGAATTAGCCCATTCTCTAACCCCATTACAATAATTAACTCACTAAGCAATAATGTTAAGCTCAACACAAAATATCCAAAGACTAAACTATTAAACTATTAAGTTGTTTGTCACAGAATAAGCAGCAATAATGCCCTTATTAAAACACTACCAGAATAATTAGGATATTGGATTTAAATAACCTCAATTTTCACTAATTGGCCGATAGCACTCACAACTTTTGATTTATACCACAACACTCCCAACTTTCAACTTATTTTCCACCGGCACTTTTGAACAGTTTCAAAACCCTAGTTCAGCCACAAAAAAACGTAGGAACAAAGAACAAAATTGAACCAGCCATCAAAACCTTCCTGAACAGCCTTCAGAACACTCTAAGAACCCTAGTTTTCTGCAGCAAACAATTCTGAACCGAGCTAATCAAGAGCATAATGCTGTGATACCAACTGTAGGTCCCTTTAACGTCTTAGATTTGACAGAATTGTCTATCTAACCTAGAGTGTGGAATCCTCTAGATCAAATTGTTATAGAAATGAATAGAAACAGAATAAACACAAATACTTTCAAACAGTCTTCTATTGATTATCCAAACTTGAAGATTACAATCAACACAAGACTCACACAACCTCACAGCCTATTACTGTGATCTTGCCTCTCTCATTCCTCTACATGTTTTCTCTCCCCCCCCCTCCCTCTCTAACTCTATGTTTTGTTTTTCTCAGTAATCTTTAAGACTTCCAAACCATAATCACAAAACATGTTTATATATCACATGTATGTGAACTTTGCTTCTAACTTCCAACTAGATTAGCCCATTCTCTAACCCCATTACAATAATTAACTTACTAAGCAATAATGTTAAGATCAACACAAAATATCCAAAGACTAAACTATTAAACTATTAAGTTGTTTGTCACAGAATAAGCAGCAACAATGCCCTTATTAAAACACTACCAGAATAATTGGGATATTGGATTTAAATAACCTCAACATTCACTAATTGGCCGATAACACTCACAACTTTTGATTTATACCACAACACTCCCAACTTTCAACTTATTTTCCACCGGCACTCCCAAACTAGCTGAACCGTAACCCAGCTAGCTGATGTCAGATGCCACATCACTAATCAAGTGTCACATCAGAAGCCACACCAGCAAAAAAAGCCATGTAGGATGACATGTCAGCAAAAAAGTGCCATGTCAGATGGCATCTCAACAAAAAGTGCCACATCAGTTGCCACACCAGCAGATAATATCACTTCAGATGACACGTCAACAAAAAACTAACTGGGTTAGGGTTCAGTTAGTTTGGGAGTGTTAGAGGAAATTAATTGAAAGTTAGGAGTGTTGTGTTACAAATCGAAAGTTATGAGTGCTATCGACCAATTGGTGAAAGTTGTGATTATTTAAATCCAATATCCCAAAATAATTTCATCTTCTTGAATGCTCATCTCTTGGGCCGGCCAAACCGTGCCGTCGCCCGAGGCCCAAATTTTCTAAGGGCCCCAAAAGTTTTTATAAGCTTATATATATATAGGGGAAGGTTCTATGCAGAACACTAAATATTGCGAGAAAACACAGAACACAATGAATCACCCATTTTTTCTATCCTAAAAACCTAAAAAGTAAATGAAAATGTTACAAATATATGATTTGTTGTTTTTTACACTAGAATTCAAAACAAAATAGAGTTAAATGCATGGTTAGTCCATGTGGTTTGCGAAAATTGCAGACTTGGTCCTAATGGTTTACTAATTACACAATTGGTCCCAATGGTTGTAATTTGTGCACTCGTGTGGTCCTTATCACTAACCTATGTTAGATTTATCAGTTAAGTATATATGTATATATGAAATGTTCATTTTACCCCTAAAGTTAAAGATAAAATAATAAAAAATAAAAATAAATAAAATAGATGGGCCACCATCACCGTTCATCCTCACCCTTCACAAAATCAACCACCATCACCTTTCTTTCCACTGTTTTCTTGATCAATCGAAGAAGATTGGGTTACCAAGGGATTGTACAATCTAACAACCACAACCACTCTCGATTCTCCATCCCAATTTGTCTGTTCACTCGAATAAGAAATTGACCACCTTCCATGAATAGGAGAACCTGCAGACGCAGGTCCCCGACTCCATCACCACCAGCGGCGCACTACTGCCCACTGGCTCCATCACCACCACCGGTCAGAGACCAACACCTCCTGTCCGAGACCCGACAACTCCATCACCCCCACCGGCGTCTCCCCTACCCAAGCCGCCCCAAGCCGCCGCACACACCGCCCCCCATCGGCGTCCCCAAGGGCGTCCCCCTCCTTGGCGTCCTCTTCTCGTCGCCCGCTCCTCTCACACAAATCAATTTTTGGCACAAAATTTCAAGAATTCCCCCCTCCAAGACGCCTAAGGCCGCCCCGCACACCACTCCCCCTTTTTTTGCTCAAAATCCTCTAATCTGACGTGGCGCCACGTGTCGCAAGACGCCCTCTTAAAAGGATGCCCCACTCCCTTTAGTCTAATGCTTTAGTTAATCATCCCATTTGATTTTTAGAATAGATTGTGAGCAGGTGGTGGGAGTGGATGGTGACAGGAGGAGCAACAGTGGTGGTAGGGTTTTTGAGAGAGAAGGGGGAGGGGCAGGAGGGTTTTTGGCTGTTAATAAGTATGGGTATTTTGGTCATTTCATAAAAACTTAACACTAAAATTTAACAAAGGTTAGTGTTAAGGACCACCTGAGTTTAAAAGTTACAACCACTGGGACCAAGTGTGTAATTAGTAAATCATTAGGACCAAGTATGTAATTTTGGCAAACCACAGAGACCAACCAAGCATTTAACTCAACAAAATATGAAAATTTTTCACTTTTTGTTTAACCTACACATATGTAGGTTATGTGTAGGTTAAATTACCAACATGTATGTAGGCTATGTTTAGGTTAAAATCTTTGATTTTTTTTATGTATATATAATACAAATATGAATGTAAGAAACATAAAATAAAAATAAAAATATGTACTTTAAATCCCAAAATTTAGTGTTTATAGTTGTTCTTTCTGTTCTCGCAATAGTTAGTGTTCTGTAATGATCCTCATCCTATATATATATATATAGGAGAAGGATCCATTAGGAACCACCCTTTATTGCGAGAACCATGAGAACCGCGAGAACCAATGTGAACACAACCAAAAGTACCTAAAAATATCTAAAAAACACCTAAATTTTTTTTACTATTTTGTTTGGAAAAATCGCTATATTTGATCAATAATAAAAAAAAATTCAATTTTTTTTTCGAGTAACAGTTATCCATGCACATGTGCATATGTATCATTTTTTGACAAATTCCGTAATTCATTACAAATATTAGACAATTGCAGTTTCATTTACACTACCATATGTAATACACTACTTTTTACATTACCAATATTAGAAATGCACATGTGCATCTATATGTATCAACATGAAATAAGGTGTTTTGGTACACTACTTTGAATACACTTTCCCTTTCATCTATCATACCATCCATAATACACTACCATTACCTCCTACCATCCATAATACAATACCATTACCAATATTTTCACTTTATTACATGTATATCAACACCATTTATACCATCCAATCAACATATTATATCACAAAGTGACAACTATAACCAAACCAACAACCACTAGATATAACTAACCAAAAAACATGTATATGGACCTACTTCTCCATTCAAAATCACAAACTTTTTGTATCAAAACACGTTATATCATGGTTATACATAATGATGCACAAGTGCATTATGAATATTGGTAATGTAAAAGTAGTATATTACGGATGGAATTGTAAATTAAAGTGCAATTGTCTATTACTGATAATGTATTACGTAATTTGTCGAAGTAATGATACATATGCACATGTGCATGGATAACTGTTACTCGAAAAAAAAAGTTTTTTTTGTAACCAAATGTAGCGATTTTTTTAGTGCTCTTTTGATTTTTTTTAGATTTTATTTTGTTTCACATTGGGTCCCGCGGATCTCACAATAAAGGTGGTTCTCAAATGAACCTTACCCTATATATATATATATATATATATATATATATATATATATATATATAGTGTGAGGTTCATTGGGGAACACTAAAAAGTGGGGAACAGTGGTGAACAGTGGGGAACCGACTCAAACGAACTCCGATTGGACTCATTCCAGCGGCGTTGGAACCGGCTCGTCAAACCCTAACTAGGATCTCTTAACCCTGAACCCTAAATCATAACCCCTAAACCCTAAATATATTAGGGTTTAGCTTTTAGGGTTTAGCTTTAGGGTTTAGGGTTTAGCTTTAGGGTTTAGAGTTTATGGTTTAGCTTTAGGTTTAGCCTTTAGGGTTTAGCGTTTAGGGTTTATAGTTTAGATTTTACGGTTTAGCTTAGGTTTTAGCCTTATTTTTTAGCTTTAGGGTTTAGAGCTTAGGAGTTAGGATTTAGGGTTTAGGGTTAAGAGATCTTAGTCAGGGTTCGACGAGCCGGTTCCAACGTCACTGGAATGAGTCCAATCGGAGTTCGTTTGAGTCGGTTCCCCATTGTTCCCGACTTTTTTAGTGTTCCCCAATGAACCTTCCCCTATATATATATATAATTATAGGGTAAATTACAGTTTTCTTCCTTTATGTTTGTATCGGATTGCAATGGATGAACTTTAACTTTAATAATTACAGTCACAATTCTTTATTTGTAAAACACATTACACCCTACGTCCTTTAGCACTAACCTAGTTAAAATTTTCAGTCAAGTATGTCATGTGCCTTGCACATGAGGGTAAGGTGGTAATTTTACTCAATTTATTTAAAATGTATTTAATAAATAAAAAAATATAAAATTAAATTAAAAAATATATATACCAGTGAACTCTCTCTCTCTCATGATCCCTCTCTCTCTCTAACTCTCTTCTCTTTCTCTATCTCAATTCCCTATCTCTCTCTAGGTTTTCTCCACCACCACCATCATCCTCATCCGGCCACCACTACCGCCGCTGGAAATCACCATAATCTTTGTAAGCACCACCTCCCCAACCTCCGGTAACCACGAGAACCACCACCATTGTGAGTGCATTTATGTCTATCGCCTCCGTCAATCCGAACCGTACCAGAAAACTGAACAAAACAAGGTTTAATATTGTTAAATATAAGGGAATGTCATTATTGTAAATAAGGAAACTCTCCTTATTGCCATGGACTATAAATAGGAGCTTATGTTTAGTTTTAGTGACTTTTGGCCATTCTACTCTTTGGATAGCATTCTTGGATTCTAGAGAGAGAAAGTAGCAAGAAAAGAGATTCAAGGTGTAAACACTGTTAGATCTTAATAGAATCTTGATTATATTACGTTCTTGTGTTCGGTCCACGCACGTGCACGGATTCCGCACGTCGTACCTGGCGTTTCGCAATCGTTCGTGAGTCAAACACGGTCCTACAACGCGTTCACAAGTGGTATCAGAGCAGGAGCTCGATTGCATGGATCAGATACGCAAGAATTCATGTGATTTCATCAGATTCAGAGTCGAATTTGCTTCAGATTTGTCAAATTTCTTCTTCTACTCATTTTCTTCACTTTTTGACACAAAAACGCAAAATTAACAAGGTTTTCAAGGTTAAAATTTGCTGATTTTTTTTATATATTGTGCGAAAACCATTGTTTTACAAACCTAAAAATTTTCAGATCAAAATTCCAAGTAGTTTGTGAGAAATCGATATTTTTCGATCGAAGTTTTTCGATGTTCATGTTGTTCATTTGGATGGCCATCCGTTCGGATGACTATCCGAACAGATAACAGCCATTCGATCGAATGGTGTAACAATTCGTATTTCAAACCCTTCATTATACTTTGATGTGACTAGTTGATCAATGTGTGATTACGTGATATGTGATTCGGAAATGAAATGTTATGTTTGTTTTATGTGAAGTTATGTATGTAGTATATAATTCGAATCGATCGCACAAGGCCTGTTGGGCCGCACAACTTGTACTCGAATCAAAAGGGCAGCCCAAGTTTGTGTTCGGCCCACTCCTCTTGAACTCGAACCGAATGGACAGCCCATTTGGGGTTTCGGTCACGTTACTATATAACCTGACACATAATCCTTTTGGGGGTTTGTTTTCCTTATCATTTGCACAACACTCAAAACACACACCAAACCCTAATACCTCTCCCTCTCTCTCGAAGCCGACGGCAGCCCCTTACTCACCCGAGGTCTTCCTTGTTCCAAAAATCTAATCCGGTTATTGTTTTAGTGTTTTGTTGTTACTTGATTGTATGTTGATCGATGATTGTGTATTGCTATATATTGATCAAATCCGGTTAGGGTTCCTGTTAGTAGAATCATTAATAATTATGTGTTGCATGATGCTAAGGTTGTATGATTAAACAAGATATGGTAATAGGCTAATCGGTTCGTGTATATATAGAATCGAACACATGATAACCGGCTGTGATGTGTTATTATTCGGATGATTGTTGTGTTGTTGTGTAGGGTGCATGTTAGTAATCAAGGCCGTGTTTGAAAGTGTGGTTGATGTTCATGCTATGAATTATATTAGGGTTCATATGAATTTTGTGATAAAAACCTTGTTTTGATCGATATGCGGTTTGGTTAGAAACTGTTGATTGATAAATTGCAAATATGGAAATTGTCAATAATAGAGCAACTGATTGCATGATTTAAGGAAATACATAACCGATCGTACAAGATCAGTCGCACAAGTGCCATCACACAAGCTCTTGAATCACACAAGAGCTCAATCGCACAAGGCAACTGATCGCACAAGTGTCAGACGCACAAGTGCAGTCGTACAAGATAGGTACATCAGATAAGGCAGCAGTGTACAACTAGAGTATGCATGATCGCACAAGGCTTGGGCCACACACAACAGTTGGACTTCACATATGTATTTTGGCCGAAAGGCCAACCCAATCACACAAGTCTTGTTCAGTCGCACAAGCTGAACTGGATCGCACAAGGTTACTAAACTGTTTAATTGTTTGTGCCGCATAAGTTGTTAGGCTTATTTATATTGGGCCGGGTATGTGTTGGATCGCACAACCCGTTGTGAGTCGCACAAGATGTGCTGGACGCACAACAGGTTAGGCCGGATGTTATTGGGCTTCCATTTGAATCACACAAGTATGAATATGTTATGTACTTAACTGTTAACATGTGCCATGACCATTACGTGCTCGTAACCTGTTAGCTTGTGTGAAACTTATGTGCACCACTTGAAACCAAAACCTGACTTGTATGGTAACCATGTTAGGACGTGGTTGACCACATATAGCTCAAGTAACCTTTTCGTGTATCTGCCGAGCAAACCAAGGTGAGTTCACACTCCTAAGGCATGGGATTCCCGGTGGGTTGAGAATGGGATTGAATAACTACGACAGAACTTGTACATTTACCACTACTAGACTACTTACCACCGTCCTCGGATTGGGAAGGACGCCAGCGCTAAACCTACGTACTCGCTACGTACCACTGTCCTCGGATTGGGAAGGGCACTTACGTAAAACCTACGTAACATCATACTTACCACTGTCCTCGGATTGGGAAGGGCACTTACGTAAAACCTACGTAACCTCATACTTATCACTGTCCTCGGATTGGGAAGGGCACTTACGTAAAACCTACGTAATCTCATACTTATCACTGTCCTCGGATTAGGAAGGACACCTATAGATACAACTAGTCTAGTAATATACAACATGGGAAGCCCCCACTATAGATCGTGAAGGTTTGGGAAACAAGGATACTGGGTAACACATGATTCTGAAACAAACTTACAATTTCTGAAACGAACTCAATAACTGAACAATCAACTGTGAACTCACTCAACTTTGTTGTTGAGTCATTGTTACATGCCTTGCAGGTCGATTGGTACTCATGGAGCTTGCACAGGGAGGCGCGGTCGTTGTGGGACATGAACAGTGGGCGATTTTGGGGGTGTGACAGATTGGTATCAAAGTCAATGGTTATAGTGAACTTGGTTTTAAAAAGGGGAAAACTTTTGGATAAAACCAGACTATAACCAGAACAGTGCTCAACGATCCACAACGACGCTTCACTCCACGTGCAAGACTCAACAATATAGGTGATATGATTTATGTTTATATTGCCAACTTGCTAGTTACATAGAACTTTGCTCATGGTATGCTTAGATAAACGTAACAACTATTGATTGAAAACACTTGTGTGCTTACTCTCTTCTGCCATCGCATTTTCGCGAACCTTTCTCACCCATGTTACCTTTGATATGAAGATCATGAGTGGACGCGTTAACCTAACTCAAGCCCAGTTGACGGCTTTGATTAACCAACAAGTTGCTGCGGCACTTGCAGCCGCTCAAGCAGGAGGTCAGAACGCTCAGCCACCTGTATGCACATTCAAGACGATCATGGACTGTCGTCCTAGTACTTTCAGTGGCATTGAAGGAGCCGTAGGACTCCTCCACTGGTTCGAGAAGCTCGAATCGGTCTTCGAAATGTGTGAATGCCCCGAGGCTCGTAGGGTGAAGTATGTCACTGGTACCCTCGAAGGCACTGCGCTGACTTGGTGGAACGCGCAAGTTCAAATGTTAGGGCTGGCAGCTGCTAATGCCACCCCATGGAACGACTTCAAGGAATTGATCAAGCGAGAATACTGTAATCGTGATGACATCCACAAGCTGGAAGTGGAGTTCTTTAAACTGAAGATGACGGGGTCAGAGATAGAGGCATATACGAAGCGATCCAACGAACTGGCAGTGTTATGTCCAACTATGGTGGATCCTCCCATTAAGCGTATCGAGCTGTACCTCAAAGGATTAGTACCATAGATTCAAAGCCATGTGATTGCTGCTAACCTTGCTACCATCCAGGATGTTACTCGTCTTGCTCATCGTCTCACAGACTAGGCAGTGGAACAGAACAAGCTGCCTAAGCGTAACGGTGCTACTATCACTACTACTACTTCTGCTATACCCAGTGACAACAAGCGAAAATGGGATGGAGCCTCCAGCAAGGGTTCGACTACAGTTCAGTCCCAGGCGTAGCAGCGAAAGATTGATGACTACCAGAGTCTTGGTCAGCAATCTTCTGGTAGTCAGGGGCAGGGTGGATATCGAGGAATCCACCCAAAGTGCAACAAATGCAACAGGCACCATAGTGGTCAGTGCAACAAGGGACGTTGTCAGAGGTGTCTTAAGATGGGTCATGAAGCCAAGGATTGCAGGAGCTCACGGCCTGCAAATCAGAATCGTCAGCAGCAACAGCAAGCACCGCAGAATCCGCAACAGCAACAGGGCAATAGGGGATGCTTTCAGTGTGGCGCTGAAGGTCACTTCAAGAGACACTGCCCGCAGTTAAATCAGAATCAGAACCACAACCAAGGAGACGGGAACAATAATGGGGGCAACAATGGGGGAAACAATAATTACAACGGTGCTAGGGGTCGAGTGTTCGTGCTGGGTCAGGGTGACGCAAGGAATGATCCTAAGGTAGTGATGGGTAAGTTCCTTCTCGACGAATTTTATGTTACTGTTGTATTTGATTCGGGTGCCGATACCAGTTATGTGTCTCTAAAAGCTAGTCAAATGCTCAAGCGCACACCAACACTTATGAACACCAAGCACATAGTAGAGTTAGCAAATGGTAAAAGCTTAGAGGCCACGCATATAATTAAGGGTTGTAATCTCATTTTAGCGGGTCAGACCTTTCCCATCAATCTTAGCTCCAACCGAACTGGAAGAACTGTCCAAACAATTGCAAGAACTCTTGGATAAGGGTTTCATTCGTCCTAGCTCTTCGCCCTGGGGAGCTCCAGTGTTGTTTGTGAAGAAGAAAGACGGTACCTTCCGTATGTGCATAGATTACCGTGAACTCAACAAGGTGACCGTGAAGAATCGCTATCCTCTTCCACGCATTGATGACTTATTCGACCAGTTGCAAGGGTCGAGCTTCTATTCAAAGATTGATCTGAGATCAGGCTACCATCAACTGAGAGTCCGGGATGAGGACATCTCCAAAACAGCATTCAAAACTCGCTACGGCCACTACGAGTTTCTGGTCATGCCATTCGGGTTAACAAACGCACCTGCGGTCTTCATGGATCTTATGAATCGAGTGTGCAAGCCTTACCTGGATAAGTTTGTTATAGTTTTCATCGACGACATCCTGATCTATTCTAAGAGTCAGGAGGAATACGAGCAGCATCTACGACTTATTTTGGAACTCCTTCGAACAGAACAGCTTTATGCTAAGTTCTCGAAATGCGACTTCTGGCTTCGCGAAGTCCATTTCCTAGGCCACGTGGTAAACAAGGATGGGATTCACGTTGATCCATCCAAGGTTGATTCAATCAGGAACTGGCCTGCACCCCGTACACCAACAGAAATTCGCCAATTCTTAGGTTTGGCGGGCTACTACAGAAGGTTTATCAAGGATTTCTCCAAGATTGCGCAACCCCTCACTTTGTTAACACAGAAAGGTGTCATCTATCGTTGGGGTGATGCCCAGGAAACTGCGTTTCAGCACTTAAAGGATAGACTTTGTAGCGCACCTATCCTCTCATTGCCTGAGGGCACAGAAGATTTCGTAGTTTATTGCGACGCATCCATCCAAGGACTTGGTTGCCTGTTTATGCAACGTGACATGGTCATTGCTTACGCGTCAAGTCAACTTAAGGTCCATGAAAGGAACTACACTACGCACGACTTGGAGTTGGGAGCAGTGGTTTTTGCTCTTAAGATATGGAGACATTACCTATACGGTACCAAGTGCACCATTTACACCGATCACAGGAGTCTCGAGCATATCTTCAAGCAAAAGGAGTTGAACATGCGACAACGTCGGTGGGTTGAGCTCTTGAATGATTACGAATGCTCGATCAAGTACCATCCAGGCAAAGCCAATGTTGTGGCTGACGCCCTCAGTCGAAAAGATACTACACCTAAACGCGTGCGAGCATTACAACTTACCATCCAATCTAGTCTTCCTGCTCAGATACGAGATGCTCAGGTTGAAGCATTGAAACCGGAAAACGTCAGGGCTGAAGCCCTACGCGGCTCAAGGAAACGGTTAGAGCAAAAGGAAGACGGTGCCTACTACGTAACAAGACGCATCTGGGTTCCACTCTATGGCAATCTACGAGAACTTGTAATGGATGAAGCACATAAGTCTCGTTACTCGGTACATCTTGGTTCGGATAAGATGTACCGCGATCTCAGAACTACGTATTGGTGGCCTAGCATGAAAGCTCACATAGCAACTTACGTTAGCAAGTGTTTGACTTATGCGAGAGTCAAGACTGAATATCAGAAACCATCGGGCCTACTCCAACAACCAGAGATACCACAATGGAAATGGGAGCAAGTTTCCATGGATTTCGTTACTGGTCTGCCTAGATCTCAACGTGGAAATGATACTATCTGGGTGATCGTGGATCGACTCACAAAGTCTGCACACTTTTTGGCTATCAAAGAAACAGATAAGTTCTCCACTCTAGCAGACGTTTATCTTAAGGAAGTTGTCTGGAGGCACGGGGTGCCAACCTCTATTATCTCTGACCGTGATGCACGTTTTACTTCTGAATTGTGGCAAGCTATGCATAAATGTTTTGGCTCACATTTAGACATGAGCACAGCTTATCATCCACAGACGGATGGGCAGTCTGAACGCACCATCCAAACCCTTGAAGACATGCTTAGGGCATGTGTGATTGATTTTAGCAACGGCTGGGAAAAGCATCTGCCATTAGTGGAATTTTCGTATAATAACAGCTACCACACCAGCATCCAAGCCGCTCCGTTTGAGGCATTGTACGGGCGTAAATGCCGATCACCTCTTTGTTGGGCAGAGGTTGGCGACAGCCAGATCACTGGCCCAGAACTTGTGGTAGACACAACAGAAAGGATTGCTCAAATACAACAACGAATGGCGGTAGCTCGTGACCGTCAAAAAAGCTACGCTGATAAGCGCAGGAAACCACTCGAGTTCCAGGTTGGGGATCGAGTGATACTCAAAGTCTCACCCTGGAAAGGTGTTGTTCGTTTTGGCAAACGAGGCAAACTCAATCCGCGTTATGTCGGACCGTTCGAAATCATTGAGAAAATAGGCAGAGTGGCCTACAAACTGAATCTACCAGCAGAACTCAGTGGAGTTCACAACGTTTTCCATGTGTCGAATCTGAAGAAGTGTCTGTCAGATGAGACCCTCATAGTTCCTTTGAAGTAGCTCACTATCGACGATCAACTGCGATTCGTCGAGGAGCCAGTAGAGATTACTGACCGAGATGTTAAGATTCTCAAGCACACCAGAATACCTCTCGTTCGAGTTCGTTGGAACTCCCGTCGTGGCCCAGAGTTCACCTGGGAACGCGAAGACCAAATGCAACAAAAGTATCCCCAATTGTTCGACAACAGTACAACCACTACTGTGACAACTCGTATTTCAAACCCTTCATTGTACTTTGATGTGACTAGCTGATCAATGTGTGATTACGTGATATGTGATTCGGAAATGAAATGTTATGTTTGTTTTATGTGAATTTATGTATGTATTATATAATTCGAACCGATCGCACAAGGCCTATTGGGCCGCACAACTTGTACTCGAATCAAAAGGGCAGCCCAAGTTTGTGTTCGGCCCACTCCTCTAGAACTCGAACCGAATGGACAGCCCATTTGGGGTTTCGGTCACGTTACTATATAACCTGACACATAATCCTTTTGGGGGTTTGTTTTCCTTATCATTTGCACAACACTCAAAACACACACCAAACCCTAATACCTCTCCCTCTCTCTCGAAGCCGACGGCAGCCCCTTACTCACCCGAGGTCTTCCTTGTTCCAATCATCTAATCCGGTTAGTGTTTTAGTGTTTTGTTGTTACTTGATTGTATGTTGATCGATGATTGTGTATTGCTATATGTTGATCAAATCCGGTTAGGGTTCCTGTTAGTAGAATCATTAATAATTATGTGTTGCATGATGCTAAGGTTGTATGATTAAACAAGATATGGTAATAGGCTAATCGGTTCGTGTATATATAGAATCGAACACATGATAACCGGCTGTGATGTGTTATTATTCGGATGATTGTTGTGTTGTTGTGTAGGGTGCATGTTAGTAATCAAGGCCATGAACCTGTTAATGTGTTTGAAAGTGTGGTTGATGTTCATGCTATGAATTATATTAGGGTTCATATGAATTTTGTGATAAAAACCTTGTTTTGATCGATATATGGTTTGGTTAGAAACTGTTGATTGATAAATTGCAAATATGGAAATTGTCAATAATAGAGCAACTGATTGCATGATTTAAGGATATACATAACCGATCGTACAAGATCAGTCGCACAAGTGCCATCACACAAGCTCTTGAATCACACAAGAGCACAATCGCACAAGGTAACTGATCGCACAAGTGTCAGACGCACAAGTGCAGTCGCACAAGATTGGTACATCACATAAGGCAGCAGTGTACAACTAGAGTATGCATGATCGCACAAGACCTTGTGGATCGCACAAAACAGTGCCGATCGCACAAGGCTTGGGCCACACACAACAGTTGGACTTCACATATGTATTTGGGCCGAAAGGCCAACCCAATCACACAAGTCTTGTTCAGTCGCACAAGCTGAACTGGATCGCACAAGGTTACTAAACTGTTTAATTGTTTGGGCCGCATAAGTTGTTAGGCTTATTTATACTGGGCAGGGTTTGTGTTGGATCGCACAACCCGTTGTGAGTCGCACAAGATGTGCTGGACGCACAACAGGTTGGGCCGGATATTATTGGGCTTCCATTTGAATCGCACAAGTATGAATATGTTATGTACTTAATTGTTAACATGTGTCATGACCATTACGTGCTCGTAACCTGTTAGCTTGTGGGAAACTTATGTGCACCACTTGAAACCAAAACCTGACTTGTATGGTAACCATGTTAGGACGTGGTTGACCACATATAGCTCAAGTAACCTTTTCGTGTATCTGCCCAGCAAACCAAGGTGAGTTCACACTCCTAAGGCATGGGATTCCCGGTGGGTTGGGAATGGGATTGAATAACTACAACAGAACTTGTACATTTACCACTACTAGACTACTTACCACCATCCTCGGATTGGGAAGGACGCCAGCGCTAAACCTACGTACTCGCTACGTACCACTGTCCTCGGATTGGGAAGGGCACTTACGTAAAACCTACGTAACCTCATACTTACCACTGTCCTCGGATTGGGAAGGGCACTTACGTAAAACCTACGTAACCTCATACTTACCACTGTCCTCGGACTGGGAAGGGCACTTACGTAAAACCTACGTAACCTCATACTTACCACTGTCCTCGGATTGGGAAGGGCACTTACGTAAAACCTACGTAATCTCATACTTATCACTGTCCTCGGATTGGGAAGGACACCTATAGATACAACTAGTCTAGTAATATACAACATGGGAAGCCCCCACTATAGTTCGTGAAGGTTTGGGAAACAAGGATACTGGGTAACACATGATTCTGAAACAAACTTACGATTTCTGAAACGAACTCAATAACTAACTGAACAATCAACTGTGAACTCGCTCAACTTTGTTGTTGAGTCATTGTTACATGCCTTGCAGGTCGATAGGTACTCATGGAGCTTGCACAGGGAGGCGCGGTCGTTGTGGGACATGGACAGTGGGTGCCATGTAAAAAACATAATAACATTTCGAATTTAATACTTATGTTCGGTTTTCACATTTATGCTTCCGCTAAACACTTAACTATGTTTTGTTTGAACACCTTTCGTATTGTGGGATTGAATTTTTTCTATTACTTACAATGTTCAATATGATTGGTGGCTTGATCCTGGTCATGTCACGCCTCCAAGCGGTGCTACTCCGCGTGTGGATTTTGGGGTGTGACAAATGGCATGAAAGCCCATTCGATCGAATGATCATTCGATCCAAACATATTCCATCCGACCACTGTTGAAATCCCAATCAAACAATTCTTTATAAGGCGGCCAAATGTTCATTAATTAAAGAGAGTGGTGTTTGTTTCAAGGACTCAATTGTCGATATGCATTTAGTGAATAACTAGAGGGCTTTCCTCGCCGCTATGTAACGGGAATTTCGACAACATCAGTCCGATTAGCCAGGGTAACGGGCTTTCCCCAAGCTATGTAGCAAGAATTTCGATGACATCAGTTCGATTCGCTACAGTAACGGTACTTGCTATAACATCTAAAAAAAGTTATAATGACTTTTATGTTAACACGCTTTACATTTCATAAACTTGTAATATTAGAAATTTGAACTAAATCGTAATATAAACATAAAGATGATTGTATAATTAACTGTATAATATATTCCATTTCAAATTTTAAACTATTTTGAGTTTTTGTCCCTCACATGTGAGGACCCTTTCCTAAAAACGCTAAGTGCACACCGTACAATCATTTCCCTACACAAACATCTTCATTCAGACCTTCATTTCTCAGTTCTACTCTCACTATTAAATCAAGCACATAAACAACCTCAGATTTCACACCATCGTCAGCGGACCAGTCCACTTTTGTCTCCACCATAACCACCCGCCATCTTAAAAGCCTCTACAGCCTCCTCCGTAACAACCCATCACTTCACTATCTCCTCTCTCTAGAACGATCATCTTCTCCAGGTAGTTGGTGACATATTTTTCGTGACCACGGAATAAATTAGTGGTGGCAGCGGGTTGATACGCCATCTCCGAGAGAAACAGCGACTCTCGTCTCTATCTCTCTCTCCCGGCTTTTCGAAACAACACCATCATCTAACCTCCTCCGCATACCAACTAAACTCAGACGTCACATGCAAGGGTTTCCGGAGTCTATTTTCTCTTCAAAAAATCTTTTATGACTGCGTCGCCACCACAGTACATGCAAGGGTCTCCAGCAGTGGTGGCTGGCCACCATGGTCACCGCTAGAAAGCCTGGTGGTCGTATGCTTTTAGTGCAAAGCGGTTAGTTACGTTGGTAAATAGAAAAGCAAGAAAACAAAAGTTCAGCAAAATCTATAGAGAGGCAAACTTTACTGTTGCACCGATAGTTGTGAATTAATATATAGGGACAATAGGTTCAACCGACAATCTGAACATTGCATTACGGTCAAATAGAAATCATTTCTAAAAGAAATTCAATTAAAAGTGTCGGCCACTTTATAAAAAAAAAGACTTGGTTGAATTAAAAGAATTGAAAGTTGATATTATGGTCCAATCAAGTTGAGATTTGATAAAGTGTATCACGTGAAAATTTAATAGCTCTTATAAAGCATCATCTGTTCAAGAAATTGTGTGGCCCAATCTAACAGTCCAACAAGAGAAGTATATTCGGTCCAATGGTTTTTGTATATGTCCAGATCCACTAGGTTGTGTCGCTCGGTTATCCATTCGACAATATTCATTCAGGCCCATTCGACAAGTGGTTCTGACTTTTGTTGAGCTCATCCGACAAGTGAACTTATTTGACAAGAGGTGTTGTTAAGTTGTTGATTCTGTTGACTTCATCCGATCAGCTCAGTCCATCCGACAAAGTGACTTTGACCTCATCCGACAAAGTGTATAACATCATCTGAATCAACCTTTGACCACATCCGACAATTTAACTCATTCAGACAAAGTGGTGTTGACTCCCTTCGACCAAAGTGACCCCATTCAAACCAAAATATGTTGACCTCATCCGACAGTTGACCCCATCCGACAGTGGACCCCATCTGACAGTTGACTCCATCCGACAGTTGACCCCATCCGACAGTTGACCCTATCCGACAGTTGACTCCATCCCACAGTTGACCCCATCCGACAGTTGACTCCATCCGACAGTTGACCCCATTCAACAGTTGACTCCATCCGACAGTTGACTCCATCCGACAGTTGACCCCATCCGACAGTTGACCTCATCCGACAGTTGAACCCATCCGACAAGTCTCAAGGATTGAATCAAGATTCTTTGGTCGAAAGCATCAGTTCAATTCATATTCTGTTGCACGAGTCTTAGACCGATTCCGTTTGCAATATTCACAATATTCTACCGTCACACATTTCACGAACTTTCACGTGTTCAGTTCATTTAAACTGAATGTTTGTTTGTTTGCAGCTGATAAACGAAAGGTGAAATCAAGGTGCCTTACACGAAAGAGAAAAACGAAGAATCGTTCATCTTGGCTGAAGAGTTTTACAACACGTTTTACAAGGCGTTCACTTCCGAATCTTCCGAAACATCTACCGTTACACCGAAAACGATTACGAAATCCATAAACGATAACATAAAATATGATAACTTTTACGGAACACATTCTAAACCACCGAAACTTGAAAACATTGAAGATTAAACTTGGTGGAAAGAAAGATTCTTGAACTGGACAAAAGCTTACGCACACGAAAGTTGGTTTTGTCTGGATTTTGGATATAGTCGGCCGGTTAATGATAAAAACGAAGAAATTTCTCTTAATAGCTTATCAGATGAAGACAAAAGAAAATTTTCTTACGAACAGAAAATGATTGCTTTAATCCAACAGTCCATCAGAGATGATATTTTTGTATTGCTCAATCATGATGGTTCATCAAAGTCAGTCTGGGAAGCTTTGAGAGTTAAAGCCGAGGGAGGAAAACAAATTAAAAAGGACAAAATTGCATTACTTAAAAAGGATTTTGATTTGTTTGATAGTTTAAAAGGTGAATATGTGAGGCAAATGATCGAGAGGTTTTGTCATTTACAAATTGAACTTAACAGGTTTGGGATAACTAAAACACGTGAGGAAGTCATTGATAAAATCATTGAAGCGTTACCACGAGCTGATCAGTAGAAAACGTTTGTGTTTATTTTGAAAAATGATGTGTTGTATGATACGATTACTTTGGATGCTTTGATTGAAAAGATCGAGAGTCACGAGCTTGAATTGCAAAAACAAAGCAAGATGAGCAACTCGTCATATCAACAGAATGTGGGTTTTTACTACAAGGGCAGTATACCCTCGGTGACAGTTAGTGAATCGCCAAAGACTGCATTCAGCGTTGAAAAGCAAAAAGATTCTCAGAAAAGCACATCTAGGCACGATCCAGAGTATCATACATCTTTAATACCTTCAAACTCTGAAGAACCCGATGAGATTCTCTGCAAGATCGCTTTAAAGCTAAAAAATTCTCCAGCAATGATCATTAATGCTGCTATACAGCAAATGAGTTTTCTGGCATCGATTCAGGAATCATACGAAAGTCTGGTGGCTGGAAAAATTGGAAATTCTGAATTGACAAAGGAAGATTACGACCAGATAGATCCAGAAGAGATGGAACTCATTGATCTTAGATGATTTTTGGATAGCTGCATTCATAGAGCTCAGCGGTTCATGGAAATTACTGGAAGACAAACAATCGGTGGACCATCAACAAAGTTGGGATTAGACAAATCAAAAGTAACCTGCTTCAACTGTAAACAAAGGGGTCATTTTAAAAGAGAATGCAGAAACTCTGCTGTTTATGAAACCGTTAATCCTTTTTAAGACGATTACTATCGTAAAGCGATCTATCACAGAAGCAGAAGGGAACCATCAAAGATGAAACAAATTGAAAACAATCCTGTGAAAGAGAAGTCGAGAGCTTTTGCAGTGATCCAAGATGATGAAGGTTTCAACTGGAATGTCTTTCTTCCAGAAGAAGATTATGTTGGATCTGCATTAGTGGCTGAAGTGAAACAAAGTGTTTTTGTTGCTAAGATAAAGGAGAAAACGAGAGAATAAATTCTGATAGAGAAAACAAAAAGAGAAAGATTTTTTGTAGATTGCAGAATTGAAAAGATGCATGAAGAGTTTGAGGAAGCGAAGTATTATGGAAGATACGACAAGAAGAGAGAGTGTTACATCAATCGCAATGGAGATCCAGTCGTTTATAGACGAGAGGTGGTGTATAATGATGTGTTGGCTGTTATTCCTCTATCCGGCAAATATTATTCAAATGTCGCGAAAGATAAAGATTATCTGAAAAGGCTGGATAAGATTATTAGAAATGTAATGACAGCAAGTCTGAAAAAGAGGGATGAAGAAAGAATGAAGAAGAGTGTTGAGAAGATGGTGGAAGATTTGAAAGAAACAGCGAGTAATGAAGAAGGTAAAAAAAAGTGTGAAGCTGAAAAAGAAGAAGAAGCAGTTGGAAAAGAAGAACTGAAACCAACAGAAGAAGCTGATGAGAAGTTGGAGAAGTCAGTAGCTGATGCTGGTGAAGCTGTTGCCGAAGAACAGCAGAAGAAAGAAGTTGATCAGAATCATATGGCAGAAAAAGCCGAGGTGCCAACAACTGAGGTAAATACTTCAACTGAATCTGAAGTTTTAAAAAAGAATGTTGAACAGTGCAAGAAATGCATGGAAACGTGTAGTGCTTGTACTGAAAAAGTTTTCAAAGAAAAATGCAAAGAAATGTTAGAAAATGAAAAGTTTTTGAAAGATAATGATGAAAAGCTAACACAAAAATGCAAGAGTTTAGAAAAACAAAATGAGATTTTGAAAGAAAAGTGTTCAGAAATGACTGAAGAGTGTTTGCAAAAAGAAAATCCGTTTCATGAAATGAAAAAATAGTATGATTCAATAAAACCTGCCTATCATATTACAAAAGATTCGTATGAAGACGTGAAAAGTAAAATGAAACTTGTTCAATCGAGATTGAAACATTGTTCTAAAACATCTGATACGCTTAAGCGACAGTATGAAATAAAAAAACAAGTTGTAAATTCTTACATTGAAGATGTTGCTAAGCTAAAGCGTAAAATAGCTTATTTAGAACAAGATAACAACAAGTTACATAGTTATCACGCTTCATCATATGTTATTGAACGAATTTTCAACGTAAAACCGGATGATAACAATTCTGAGAAAAACAAGAAAGGTATTGGCTCAGAGTATCATCAGGTTCCACCACCGTTTGAGAAAAAAATCACATTCTATGATGACGAGAAGGTGGAAAAAGCTTTCAACATGGTTGATAAATTGCCAGAGAATATAGACGTAACCTATTCCAAATCTAATGATTCTAGTGATTCAGAGGTGGTAGGTAAGGTCGTTGAAAGTGTTTTGAAAGAAGAGTCTGTTGAAGCAGGTAAATCTGAATCACAGGATGAAAATGAAGGTAGTTTTCATGAAAGGTTATCTGAAAAACTCAAAATCTGAGAAAAAGGAGAATGATGATTCAAAAGGATTGGTTTATACCATGATTGGATCGGACAAATTATTCTCAGATATTGAAGTCCCGATTCAGAATGTGATTTCGGAAAAGATTGACAAAGTGTTTAAGTTGATTAAAATTGAAAAATATGAGATTTCAAAGTTTGCTGGAAAGGGTAACAAAAACATGAAGGCTGGGTTGGGTTATAAAAAGAAACAAAATTGGAAAAGAAATGAAACGCCAAACAATCAGAAAAAGATGAATTTTGTTCACGGAACAAGTTCTGAGGAAGAGAAAGAACTCCAATTTAGACGACAGTCTAATGAAGAGTTCTATGCTTAGAAACAACAACAACAACAACAACAACAAGTTAAAGACGTGTCCAATAGAACATGCTTTAAATGTGATCAAACTGGACATCTTGCACGCAAGTGTCCAAATCTAAAACTTGTTGGTGTTGAGAAGAAAAAAAAGTCTGATGTTGTGAATCAGAAATCAACCAAGTTTGAATCAAAACAAACTTCGAAGCCAAAACTGTCAAAGGCTGAATCACAACAATCTTGGAAACAAGTGGCACACAGATTTAGAACAACACAAAGTTGGAAAAAAATTGTTGATGCAACAAAACCAAACAAGTTTTGGAAACCAAAATTTGTTCTTCAAAATCAAAATGAATCAAGATTTTATAAAAGAAATGTTTCAAAAGGATAATTTTGGGTGGAAAAGAAACAAAAGGCTTCTGTGAGTGACAATCGGAATGAAAATACATTTGTTAAAAATGATAAAGATTTTCCCAAGTTGAATGATTCATTTTGTGTTGAAATGCCTAAGGTCAGACAGACCTGGGCTAAATTGTTTAAGTAATTGAGGTGTGTGAATGTGCAGGTGCCGCCGAAGACGATTGAATGTCAGCAAGAAGAGTATTGGAGTAGCCTGGCATAAAAGGAAGAGGCTGCTGGTCCCTGCAACTGAATACAGGGAGTTTGTTTTCTGTACATAAATAAACCATATTAAAAATCCTAAAAATAGAAAAATTAAAAAAAAATCAAAAATATGTTTTTTACTTTGTTAAAAACTGAAAAATGAAAAAAGTATGTTTGTTTTTTAAATTTTGTCAAAATCCAAAAATTTTCAAAAATATATTGATTGAATATGCCGAAACCCTCACGGCGGAACAAACATGATTAATTTCACAAGATTGAAAAACGGTTTTCAAACTGTCAAATATCAATGTGTTGTAAATCATGGGGGTACTTTCTGCAAAACAGAGCATGTGATGTAGAAAATGGATGGCGAGACAAAGCTATCTGCATCGGTTATCAAATTTTCTTAAATGTTTTGAATTTTAGGGGGAGTAAATGTTGTCAGAAAATCCCAAAACATTTAAAAATTTGAAAAAAGCCAAAAACATGATAAAATTAAAAAATGAGTTTTTGTGTAAAAAGAGGAAATGATAGTACATCAGTAGACAATCAAAGTACGCTAAAGAAATGGAAAGTTAAACGTGATAAACGGTCTCACTTATGATATGCCAGTAGGTTTTTACACACTTAGTAGATTGAATTCGAGATATAAACCTAAACATCAATAACTTACTTATCTCGTGGGGAACATCTCTCGGATATATGGGTAACACCCGAAATCTTGTTTGAGAGATTGCCAGATTCTGAGATACTAGGTCTTTATGTTGTTTGATATCTAGGGTATTATTCCTGCTCTTCTGATATTACAGAAGCAATGGCCTAGACTTCGTATAATACCTTACGCGCTTTAAATAGCTTACCCTCTGCATAAAAATTGATAAAATATCGAAAGATACGAATCAAGTGCAGTTGTAAAGAAGATCCCTAAGTGGGACACACCTAAAGTCGTGCCTTCAGTTTTTTGACTGAACGAAAGTTCATACCTGAGCTCTCAAGGTCTCGCACTAACCCAGAGTACAGATATCATTATGGTATATTCACCTGTAAGACCGAATCTAGGGAATTTTGATACGGGAGTATATTTTGAGATGGGACACGCGAATAAGTTAAGTGCTTAAAACACTAAATCTCGTATCTCGAATCAGTTGAACTTTGTGAGAAAATTTAAGTGGATCAGTATACTGACAATCTAAGTGAATCGTTTTGAACTTAAAGTGTTAAAAGCTCAACGGTACTAGTGATTTGTCAAAAACTGATATGATCCCCTGACATGAATTCAAACAAAAATATTGTTTGTAAATATTTCTTTACTTCTTTATGTTTCAGAAAATTACAAAAAGATTTTGTTTCTATTTTATTTCCGACAACCGATGTCTGAAAGCTGAGTTTCAAAGTCTAAGTATGTTGAACATGTTTCTGAAAAATAAACAACTTCATTAAGTTGAAATTTGAAGTTTTCAAATGAAAAATCAAAAATAGTTTATGAAATCTCCAAGATCATTAATTTGGACTTGGAAGATTATTTGTGAGGTTTTGGATTCTTAAAACTATCAAATTTATAAAGTCTTTTGATAAGGGGGAGTGGAGTCAAGTAATTCTGAAGAAATTCATATTGTTACATTTGTGTAATAGAGCCAGATTCTTGATTCAAAAAGATTTTAAGAGCCAGGTTTTCATTCCTAGAAAACCGAAAAAGCTTTCACTGTCACATATTTGAAATGCTCCAGCTTATGCTGAGAGTTAGGTTTTCAATCTTATATTGTCAAATTTCTTACAAATGTTTAAGATTTGCAGATGTTAGTGCCAGATTACGATTCCGATAGCTGAGACTAAGGGGGAGTCTGAAGACGAGCTCATCGCAAGGGGGAGCTTGTAACCAAAGAACCAGTTGTCGATCCTTAAAGCACGGAAGCTTTACGAAGGGGGAGCCTGAAGAAAGAGTTTAACTGAAAGGGGGAGATGATTCAGAACGCAAAATGAAGAAAAGCTTGAAGAGGGAGTCTGTGGTTGCTGAATCTGTTAAAGCTTCGAGAAAACTCAGAGAGAGAGAAAAGACAAGATGCTACGAGATTGACTGGGGCTGTTAGGATCTGAGTTTCAATTGATTGCGTTTGTTTAATAAGAATGAAGATGAAATAGAGATTAATTACAGCGGAAATGTGAAATAAACTTTAACACAAAATCAAAGAGAGAATAGGTTTAAGCAAACATGTTTATCATGAAATCGAATGATTGTATTTATTACAATATTCAACTACAATGCATGTAAGCACAAATCTCCCCCTCAGCCTGAGCTCACTTGATTGTTCATACTGAATGACTTGGTGATGAAGAGAGCTAATAGAACAGTATAGTGTACTGCTCTATTTATAGTACAGAACAACCACTGAGCGTCTTTTGGCTGACGTCACCATGAAAGTGACATCTAACCTCCTAACAACCTCTAACAACTGACCCATACAACCACTGTAATCTAAACAACTGATTACAATGAACAAATACAAAATAAGACTAAACTACTGATTCTTCATTCCACTGTTATAGCTCTAGCAGTGCTTTGGTCTTCAGCAGTACTTGAAACGTATCAGTAGATTGAGCTTCAGTACTTTACAGCATCAGTCCTTAAGTGCAGCAGTTGTTATGAAGGGCAGTGCTTAGAGTCATCAGATGTTAGGACACTTCCAAGGGGAAAGATTAAGTACAAACAACTACTTATTGTGAATCCACTGATCTAAACCAGTTTTGGCTTTATCAACTGTTCCTTTGTAGGGTTCAATCCTAACAATCTCCCCCTGGAACAGATGATGCCAAAACTCTTCATTATTTAGGATTTTTATTGTCTCATCAGGAATTCCCTAACTTGCCCTTTGAATTGTAATTCAAAGTTCAAGGAATCCTCATCGTTTTCATCCCTACACAGTGGAAGCTCAGGGAGATCTTGCAAATCTTCTTTACTCAGGCAAAGTGCAGCTTCCCTTGATATATGCTTCACTTCACCACTGGATTTGAGCAAAGTCAATACGTGGGTCTTTTGATCAGACTTCCACTTTAGTATTTTTGAATCCAGTGGGTTTCTTGGGAGAGACTTTATTTTTGATGAGTTTGGAGATGCAGGCCCGGTGATGACTCCTTTGGCAGGATTTTGAGATTTTGCTAGTTCAGGATTTTCTTCAATCGTCTACTAAAGGACCATCTTCATAATATAGTCTTCTTGAGCCTTGTCTGCTTCTTCATCCATCTGTTTTTGTTTCTTCCTTTGATTCATAACAATGAGGGAAGTATCAGTAGATGTGAATATGGTTCTCAAAGAAGAGGCCTGCTGTTGTGGATCATCAGCTTTTTTGTCTTTGTAATCAGGCTTCTTTGGAAGTTTAGGATCTGTTTTCCTTCTTCTTTCCAGCCTTTCATATGCTGCATCAGTGTATTGCCTTGACCATTTTGCTATGGCTTTGGCTGTACCAACCTTTGCCTCCACCAACTCTTGTTTCTTTCTTTTATATTCCAAGGTAAGATCATCAATTGCCTTTTTGTATTTGCTCCAATTTGGTGCTGATATTTTCATACCCGGATCCTTTTTAATTCTCTCAATTCTGTTTACCTCATGCTTTAAGGCAATGAGTGGCTAGTCATTGAACTGCTCATACTTGGCTGGATAGAATTTTTCCTTCATGATGAATTCAAGGTACTCTTTTCTCATTTCCTTTTGTAGGTCAGCTTTTGGTGGCAGGTTGGACATTTCTTTACTCAAATATCTTGCATAATCTTCCAGTTGTCTGACTTTAGCGAGCAAGAATTGCATTCGATCTGAGATAGCTTTGTCACCTTCATCTTTGCATTCAAACTTAGCTCTTATTTCAGCTTGCCTGGCTTTGAGTTTTAAATACTCATCCATGTTGCTTGGATCTCTAAAGCCCATAAGAGAAGGGAGTTTTCTTTTTGAAGGTTCATCCTCTGTATAGAATTGCTTCATTTCATTCTTTACTGCATGCAATTCTAGTGGATAACTGGCAGCTACTGGTATAACATTAGCAGGGTCATAGCCTTCAATTTTCTTTGGATCTTTGAGTGGGTTGGCTAAGGTTGGAGGAATGAATGGTTGAGGTTTGATTATGTTATAGGGTACAAATGAAATGGGAACAGGTGCTGGTATGTCATCATAATTTTCCTGGCCCTTTCTTTTTCTTGTGTACACCTTTTTAGGAGAATATTTTTTTGTTTGAGGCATTGGAACAAAAGGGCTTATGACTTGAGAAGGATTGGTTGAAGAAATGGGTGATTGACAAACAGTTGTTGAAACAACTGGTGTTTCAACCACTGTTGTCATTAAAACTGTTGATGTATCAACTGTTGTCTTCTGCTTTTTGGCAGGTGGTTTTTGTGATGGTGGTGTTGTTTGTGGTGTATCAATGGATTGAGTAGTGATTGGTGTTGTGATAGGGGCAGTGGATGAAACAACATCTGTTAAAACCACTGAAGTATCAACAACTGTTGACACAACAGGTTTCTTAACATCTGTTGGTTTGGAAGTTTGATGTGAGGAACTTTTGGGGATTCTAGGAGGTGGTTTAATGGTTTTGGGAGGTGTGATTTTGGGTTGGCTAACCTTTCTGGTAGTCTTTCTTCTGTATGAAGTACCCTATGCCTCCTTAGCCATAAAAACTTTCTTTTCCTCTTCAAATCTTTTATCTCCCTTTCTTTCCATTTTCTCTTTTAACCTTGCTTTTTGTTCAGCAAAGGCATTGAGAGTCACATCAACCTTTTTAGAACCATTTGGCCTTGGAATTTCCACCACAAGTTTAGACATTGGATCTGGTGGTAGATATAAACCTTCTTCTCCCTTCTTTCCTTTCTCCCCCTTTTTGGCATCATCAAGGTTTTCTACAAAAACAACTGTAGGAGGATAAGTGTCAGTGGTTTGGAGCAAATGAGTTTTGATGGCCTTTATATCAGCTTGAGTATCCTTGCACCTAACTTCCATCATGTTTCTAAACTTTTGAAGTTGAATTTCATGCTGGTGATCAGCATATTGTCTTTGTTGATGAAGCATTGGTTGAAACAAGTGCCATAGCTCAGTTGGGGATGGAGCAGATGTTGCAGCAGTGGGTGGAGCTCTTTGAGATTGTAACAACTGTTGCAGCATATTTTTGATATCTGCAACAAATGTTTCAATTTTATCTACTCTCTCCGTCAATTCTCTGTACTTTAAACCATCACCCAAGTTATTGGGATCATCTGATTTCTACTAACAGTGGTTGTATCAGCAGTTGACTTAGGGAAATTTTCCCAAAAGTCATCTACTGATGCCCCTATGTCTTGGTACTGGGGACTTCTTTCTTCAACAGTTGATACCTTTGAAATCTCACCAGTGGTTGGAATAAACACACCAGTGGATACCAAAGTTACCATAGAAGAAATTTCCTTCAAGGGAGTCTTATTGATGAAACTACTGTCCAAGTGTAGATCAGTGGATCCAACACTTGTAGTAGCTGCTCCACTTAAACTACCACCAAGAGTTACATGTAACTCAAGGGGTGTAACCTCCTCAATTGTTGATGGGATAGCAATGGTAGAGGAATCAAACACAGTCACTTGTGGGAGTATATTCTCAGTAATAGGTTGTTGAGAAGATCTGCTTTTGGTTTGATCCATATCCAAAGCATTCAACAAAGGTATGATGGATGGGGGAATTTTCTGAAGTGAGGATTGGGGTAGAAAGAGAATTTGCCCCGGGAGCAGGGCTGTGGAAGATGGATTCAAGTGGATCCAGAGCTTCATATTGTGGTGTCCCTGTGTATACAACCTGATCCTTTTGTGAGGATGCAGGAGGAGTTTGAGGCTCAGGTTGAGATCTTTCTTCCAACTGTTATGAGGAAGTAGCAGCAATGGTTATTGGTGACTTTTGAGATGTCACAGGAATAACTTCTGGGATCTCATCTTCCAGAAGATTCCTTTTTGAGGGTTTGGGGGGCTTGTGGGATTTTCTCTTGATTGGCTTTTTGGTGGGTTTTGGTGTGGGTTTCACAGCAGTGGGTTTGCTGCTATGATCACCAGGAGTAGTGGGCTCAACAGCATGATCCTGAGGAGCAGAGGTTGTCTCAGCTAAAATCTGCTCAGGTTCCTCTGTTTGTGTTTTTGAAGGTTTTGACAGCCTTGTGAAAGTTCCAGAAGATAGGCTGTTTATTTGAAAAGGATTTCCTTTGATAAGCACATGTGCTTTATCTTTTGGAATTTTCTTTTGCAAGTAAAAACTTAAAAACCTTGGAAATAATAAGAATGGTTTTTTCTTATCTTTGATATTATTAACATTTTTTACCATGTCATTGAAAATCTCCCGGGAGTAGTTAAAATCAAGTGCAACCATTATAGCATAACCCTGGTATTGGATTTTCAATGGTATTTCATTAAAAGTTATTGTTTTATTTGACACACACATGAGGAGGGTATGGAATAAAAATCTCATGGGAGGTGGAAAACTCCCTTTTTCCAAAGTATCTTTTTCCATTTGTGCCTCATACCCCCTCTCAATCAAATCATTTTGTTGGTGCATGTTTGTGACAACAGCTTAGATTTGGTCTTTGGATATCTTGTAATTAGTTAAACAATAAACAGTTAGCGGGTTTAGCTTTGTAATAGTTCGATTATAGAGTTTGGGCTAAACAAAACCCACATTGGGTGATGGGGGACGATTTGGGCCTAGCCCATGTAGCAAACCCAGCCTAATGTTGCAACCTTGTGTTATATAAACAAGGTTAGGCTTTAGGGTTTAGGTTAATCCGCCAAAACAGTTTTGTGAGGAATTTCGTGAGAGTCTCTAGGCTTGGACGAGGTTAGGGATCTTGATTTATTGTAATCACTTTGATAGATAATCAATAAAGATCCGGTTTGAAAGTGAATTGCTGTTTCTGTTCTTCTACTTGTTTCTGTGATATTCTGATCAAGAGAATTCAGCACTCTTGATTAGATTGACAATTCTGTGAAAGATCCATACATCAAGGGGACTTACAATTGGTATCAGAGCATTAGGCTCTTGAAGGCTCGGTTCAGAATTGTCTTCTGCAGAAACAGGGAGTTTTTCGAATTTTTGAAAATTAGGGTTTTGAAGTTTTCAAAATTTTTCTGTTTGTTTGATAAAAATTTTCGAAATTCTTGGCTGTTTTGATGAAAATTTTCGAAATTTATTGGCTGTTTTGATATTCTGCTTTGTTTGTTTGCTGATTTGCAGGTTTGCAGGACATTTGTTGGTTTATTCTGGAAAAAATTTTGGCTGAAATTCGAAGATTGTTCTTGGTTTCTTCATCAATTTCATCGAATTTGGGTGAAAAGGTTGCTGATTTTGCTGTTTCGATTCTACAGAAGTTGTTGATAGAATCTGGTAAATCATCAGAATTTTCGAGAAGATTGAATTTCCAAACTTAAAGACCAGCGAAATTAACTGTGCTAGCGAATTTAACTGATCTGCGAAGTTGTCGGCGAAATTAAAATCCAAAGGCGACTTTGGTAACCGTGTAATTGTCCACAGCGAAATTACCACGGTTTTCAGCGACTTTACCAGTCGTTGTAATAGCAAAATTGACCGGCGAACCTGACGGCATAATTACCAGCGAATTTAAGTTACCTAGCGAAATTAATTGGAGTGTTGATAATCTGCGAATTTAAACCAGCGAAATTAGGAGAGGAATTAAGGGGTGGAATTTCAGTCGGCAAACGTTGATAAAATTTGACTGTTTTTCAAATAGAAATTGATCCGTAGCTCGTTTGACAGAACCGTCTGCACCGTTGACTGGAAAATCCTGAATTCGGTTTTTGACATTATATAGCATTGGATTTGTCTTTTCTAGACGATTCTAAAGGTGTAATTTGGTAACCACTGTTTTCGGAGATATTTTGTACGGTTTACCAGTCTGTTGCGTTAAAATGTCGAACATGACGAATTTGAATGCACCTAAGATGATGAAGGTGGAAAATTACTTGACATGGAAGGATCGTTTTCAATCATTCATTGAATCTCAGGATGCACGCATGTGGATCTGTATTGAAGATGGGTACACAAACCCGACACACGATTATGAGGGCAGACCACGTGGAACAGAATATGTGAACATGAAAGAGGATGATAAAAGGATGTATGACGCTGAAAAGAGAGCCTTAGCTGCTATAAAGATGTCCTTACCTCATAGCATCAAGCATACCTTCAAAAAGTACACTAATTCAAAGGATATGTGAGATGCATTACAAAAGCGATATCAGGGAAATGAGAGTGCCACTCAGGCATTCATGGCAGAGATAGTGCCAGTTGATGAGGCTGAAACTACTGTGAAGAATGATGTTGATGCTAAAGTGGAGAATGCTGAAGCAAAAGTGGATGTTGAAGTAGAGAAAGAGAGTGAAACTGAACAGGTTGTTGCTGAAGTAGAGAAAGAGAGTGAAGTTGAACTGGTTGTTGCTGATGAAACCTCAGAAGTTCATGAGAAAGAGGTACAATCTAATTCTGTATGTTTGAGATGTCGTGAACTACAGGGTGAGGTTGACAGGTTGTCAACACAAAACCAAAGTCTGGTAAGCGAGATGTCTAACATAAAAGAAGCAAACTTTTTTGCTAAAAGAAATGAATCTACATACTTGAAGAAGATAAGAGGTTATGAAAGTGAAATTGAAGCTTTAACATGCAAGTTAATTGAAAAACTTCAAGTAATGGATTTAGCTCATGACATGATGGCTGAGAAAACAAAAGAGATTTCTGAAAAATGCAAAGAGTTGTCAGATGCACAACTCAAAATTGTTGAACTTGAAAAGAAATTGAGTCAATTCAGAGATTCGTCTTTTGTAATGAAACACATGATGGGTGGGTTAAAGAAGAGTAATGACAAGACCAGTGTGGGCTTCCAGGGCTTTAATGAAGTTCCACCTCCTCTTAGTCATGACTATTCATTCCTGCCTAGTGAAGAAGAGCTAGCAGACTTTATGGCATCTGCACCAAGTAGTTTCCCATCCACATCAAGTCAAGGTGATGGATCTGAGAGTGATGATGCTAAGAAAAACAATAACAGGAAAAATTCACCGCCTAAGAATAAAAATCAAGCTTTTGTTAAAAAGATTAATTTTGTTCAAGGTAGTGATATGAAAAATGAAACAACTGTTATTGAAAATGAATCAAATGTAGAGTTTGCTAAAAATAAAAACAAAGAAAAATCTGAATCCAAGCAAACTAAACAAGGTTCATCCAAGGGATCATCACCATCTGATAAGGGATCTACCTCAGAGACTCCAGCTAAGAAGTCTTTGAAAAGGAGATCGTGCTTCAAATGTCACACCAATGGACATGTAGCTAGCTGCTGTCCTAAGAAAAAGAATGAAGCACAACTTAGTGAGAAACAAAGAGGGAAATCACCTGAGATGAAAGGTGATAATGAGGAGAAAGTTGCAAATTCTCCAAAGAAATCTGCTCCTAAGCAACCAGAAAATGTTGCTGTTGGTGTAGATAAGGCTGAAAAAGGAACTCCACAAGTTCCTCGTTTTCAAAGAAATCAACAAAGATTTCAGCCTAAATCTCCACCAGGCAGATATGAGAGACATAGAAGCAGTTCACCTAGAATGAACAATTTTAATGGAAATACAAGTAATTTCAGAAGTCAAGGTCAATATCAAAATCGATGCCAGAATAATGGTGGTTGAACTTTTTATAACAATGGCTTTAGAAATTACAACAATAATGCTTCTTGGAATCAAAATTCAAGGTTTCAAAATCAAAATTTCCAAAGGTCAAATAGTCCAAACGTATATAGGAACCCTCAGGACCAGAGACCTTATGGAAATCAAAATCAAATTCCATCAACAGGTCTAAGATCCAAGACTCCAGTTAGGAGTAATGGATATTGGATGGATGTTCAAGTGGTTGGTGAATTTGGACGACCCAAGACCATTAAGGCTTGGGTCCCCCAATCTAACTAATTTCTTAGTTGGTGTGTGCAGGAGCTGCTAAGGAGGATTATCAACTTATGTTGATAGTAGCTGCTTCAGGCACATGATGGGGGATGTGCGATTGTTGATATATATATTAATTGATTTAAATTGAAGTTCAAAGTGCTGAAAAGAGACTAATTGAATTACATCGAGTCGACACACTAGATAACCTGGCAGATCTTTATACTAAAGCATTTGACAGGGCTCGCTTTGAACATTTAGTCGAACTCAACGGGATGAGGAATCCTGAATAACTAGTTTTTCATAAGAATTTTGTAAATAGTTTACTGCTTTTCTTAAAAATAAAAAAAACAAAAACATTGAAAAATCAAAATCATAAAAAAATAGAAAATCAAAAATGAGTTATCACTGTGTGAAAAAAGGGGAAATGATAGTACATCAGTAAGTTAGACTGTCACACTGAAAATAAACAAAATTGCTTAAGTGTGATAGCAGCTTCATCATATGATGTACCAGTAGGCAAAAAGCATGAAATAATCAACTTACCAATGTGATATAAACTTAAATGAACTGTGTATGAGTGGGGAACACATCAGTGGTGTATGGTTTAATGACCTTAAATCTTGCGTTGATAGATTGCCAAAATCTGAAGTTTTGGGTCTTTATACTGTTATTTCATCTGGGGATATCAGGGGTGTCCTTCTGCTGCATCCAGATATATGCTGACCTAGACACACCCAGGATATCTTAAAAGAGCTAAAAATGCCAAAACCCTGAAAATGAAGAAGCTCTCAAAGAGAGTCATTCAAATGTGCAAAATGCATAAAGCGTACCAAAAAATGGTATTTGTCTTAGCCCTCGTTAGATATTTTGGTCTCTCTGCTGTACGGAAGTACTGACCTGTTCACCAATTATTTAAACGTTGAAAAACAAAACGGATGAATTCAGTATACTCACCTACTACGATGAATCTTTGTGCATACCTTGATCGCGGGAGTATATCCTGAAGTGGGACACACTAGTATCTCAGTAATAATATTACCTTAACGTATCATACGGTAATGGTACTTGAAATGTTCATGCATTTTGTTTAAGTGGACAAACATACTGGTAATCGTCTTGAACTGCTTTTCATGAAAAAATAAATAAAGAATTATCTAATAGTGTGAAAACAGTTTGATTGTGCTGATATGATCTTCTTACCGGTGATTCTCACAAAAATAGAGTGTTTATTGCTTTTGTTATTTACTTGCTTTCAGAAAATATAAAAATCCAAAAATAGTGTCTTTTTCTGTTTAAAATTCTTAATGTACGGAAAATTGTTATTCTTGGAGAAATTTTTACTGATAGGGGGAGACGGTGTTGGAAAGTGAGTTCAAAATTTTAAATCATGCGGGTTATAGGGTGTGTGGTTAAAAAGTTTTGCGTGTTGGTGATAAGTTGAAAATGCTTAATCTGTGATCCAGTTTAACTATCTCTTGAAAAAATAATAATTTATTTAACTGTGTTAAAAAATTCTTATGGTTTCTCGAGATGTTTGTTTTATAGTATACAGATTGAAGCAGTGTGTTGCTGAGAAGTTCAAGTGATGAGTTGCTGTGAAGATGAGAGTTTGATTGGATGCGTGGTAGAACCTCCTTTCTACATTGCAGACAAGATTGAAGAGTTTGAAGATTGCTGTACAAATGCTGAACTGGAGTTTACTCAAACGCTAAAGTTTTTGAAGTTTTGGTGATTGGATGCATCAGCTTAGGGGGAGTCTGTTGCTGACAGAAGCTGTTAAAGTTGAAGCTATCCAAAGACCAAAGACAGTGCAAGATTACATGAAGATTGCAAGAAGAATGAAGACAAAGTTTTTATGAAGCTATTGTCAAGGGGGAATTTGTTGGTGCATGTTTGTGACAACAACTTAGATTTGGTCTTTGGATATCTTGTAATTAGTTAAACGATAAACAGTTAGCGGGTTTAGCTTTGTAATAGTTTGATTATAGAGTTTGGGCTAAACAAAACCCACATTGGGTGATGGGGGACGATTTAGGCCTAGCCCATGTTGCAAACCCATCCTAATGTTGCAACCTTGTGTTATATAAACAAGGTTAGGCTTTAGGGTTTAGGTTAATCAGCCAAAACAGTTTTGTGAGGAATTTCGTGAGAGTCTCTAGGCTTGGACGAAATTTTGTGTTGGTTAGGGATCTTGATTGATTGTAATCACTTTGATAGATAATCAATAAAGATCCGGTTTGAAAGTGAATTGATGTTTCTGTTCTTCTACTTGTTTCTGTGATATTCTGATCAAGAGGATTCTGCACTCTTGATTAGATTGACAATTCTGTGAAAGATCCATACATCAAGGGGACTTACGCATTTTGATACTCTGTCTTAGGAAAATAATTTTTACCTGTAATATCATTTATTTCAAAGACCTCAAAGATGGTTTGAGGTGTGATGGAGAGGGATTTTTCCTACTTCAGATGTAATAGCACAGGGCTTTTTGTCCTGAACTTCAATTTTTTCATTTTTCCAGAATTCTCGTAGGGTATCCAGGTAGATGGGTGTGTTGCAAGTCAACAAAGTTTTGTACTTTGAAGAAGAAAGAGTATCAGTTATTGAGTGGAAATCTGTATTTTTCTTCGTTTTCTCGATGGTACACAGATAATTGTGAGGACTTTTGAGTGGGAGAGCCATGGTGGAACGAAGGTATTCTGTGAGTGAAAGAACAAGATGAATGATTCGAAGAATTTTGAGAGCAACTGCTTTTGAAAGGAATTTTGAATTCGATTCGACAGTGAAAACCCTGTTTGGGGTTTTTTATCAGGGTTTTGTAGGGTGAAAAAGTGAATGCTGACGTGGCAGCGGTTAGAAAGATCTGACGGCTAAGTATTGGCCACGTGACAACCTCTGATGGGTAATGGATAACAATTGTTAAGGAAACCACTGATGATTAATATCGGTGGTTTTCAGTGGTGAAAAGAAAAGCAGTGGCTGATTTTTAACTATCAGTGGATAGCCATCAGTGGGTTAAAAACACTGATGTTTGACAACAGTGATTAACAAGAGAAATGAATAAACAGAGGTTATCTTTCAGCACTGGATGGTATTAACAGAATAGATGTGTGAACCAAAAACAGTGGTTATGACAGACTTTTAAGAATTAATGAAAAATTTTCATTTTTAGCCATTTAGGATGAATCTTTGATTTTCTGAAAACATTTTAATGCTTTATTCATAGAAAAACAAGATTTTGCCTGTTATTCCATGTTAAGCATGCCAATCCTAGAGATCAAGCTTTCAAAGGTGGATGTGTCTAATGCTTTTGTTAGCACATCTGCCAGCTGATCTTTAGTTGGAACATGCAGCAGAGAAATCAAACCTTTTTCATAGCAAACGCTCACAAAGTGATGTCTGATATCAATGTGCTTTGTAGTTGAATGAGAAACTGGATTTTTGATGATATTTTCTGCTGCCTGACTGTCCAACATGAGAGGTGTCTTTAAGGCAGTGATATCAAAATCCAGCAATTGATTTTGAAGCCATAACAGTTGGGCCGTACAGCTTACAGCAGCTATATACTCTGCCTCAGCAGTGGATGTTGAAACAGCTGCTTGCTTTTTGCTTTGCCAAGATACTAAGCAATCACCTAGATTTTGGCACCCTCCTGATGTGGACTTCCTTGTTGTATTACATCCAGCAAATTCACTATCTGATAAACCTGAAAGCTTGATATTCCCATTAGCTGGATACCAGATACCAAGTGTGGGAGCACCTTTTATGTATCTGAATATCCTTTTTACAGCAATAAGGTTTGACTTTCTAGGGGCTGATTGACTCCTTGCACAAACACATGTTGCAAATATGATGTCTGGCCTAGATGCAGTTAGGTACAATAAAGACCCAATCATGCTTCTATATAAGGTTTGATCAATCAGCTCATCCTTTTCATCAGTCAAGACAAGCTTTGTGATTGCCATGGGTGTACTACATGGTTTACAATCATTCATATCAAATTTGTTTAAAAGTTCTTTTGCATATTTGCTTTGATGAATGAAAGTTCCATTTTGCATCTGCTGAACTTGGAGACCAAGAAAGCATTGGAGTTCACCCATTCCACTCATCTCAAACTCAGCTGTCATGAGTTGTCTAAACTCTTCACACATTTTATAACATGTGCTTCCAAAAATGATGTCATCCACATAAATCTGGACAATCATCAAATCCTTTCCTCTCCATTTTAAAAACAATGTTTTATCAATTGTACCTCTTTTGAAACCAATAGAGAGTAAAAAGGTGGAAAGAGTTTGATACTAGGCCCTAGGTGCTTGTTTCAGGCCATACAGTGCTTTGTTAAGCCTGTAGACACGATCTGGATTAAATGGATCCTCAAAGCCTGGAGGTTGACAAACAAATACCTCTTCTTGAATTGTACCATAGAGGAATGCACTTTTAATATCCATTTGAAACACCTTCATGTTGTGGTTGACAGCAAAGGCCAGGAACAGTCTGATAGCTTTCAATCTTGCTACAGGGGTAAAAGTTTCATCATAGTCAATGCCCTTTTCCTGTCTGTAACCTTGAACCACAAGCCTAGCTTTATTTTTGACAACAATGCCCCTTTCATCAGTTTTATTTTTAAAGACCGACTTTGTGCGAATAGGACTCACATCCTCTGGCAGTGGTACAAGCTCCCAAACTTGTTGTCTTTTAAACTACGGGAGTTCTTCTTGCATGGCCTCTACCCAACTATTGTCTTTCAGTGCCTCTTGGTACTTGACATGTTGATGGAGTGATAGGAAACCAGCAAAAAGACAAATGTTTTGGGTTTGACTTCTGGTGAGCACCCCATCATTGATGTTGCCAATAATGTGATCTGGTGGATGAGACTTCAAGAAGATCAAATCTCCTTTGTATGGAACAATGGCATTTAAGGGTGAGGGCTGCAGATCTGAATCATCTGAGCTAACAACTGTTGGTGACTTTGATGAGTCAACAGTGTCTTGAAATGGAGGTGGAGGAATAGGAGGTAGAGGTGTGGACACATGTTGACTTTTATCCACTGTTTGAAGATTTGTATCAACAGTGTTTGAGGATGTGGAAGCAGGGGTTTTAGGGCTACTTTGGTCAACAACTGTTGATGTAGCAGTGGTTGAGCTTTGACACCTGTTTTGAACATCTGCTGCTCTGGCAATGGGTTTGAAGTTTTGTTGAGGTATGATCACTTCATATCCATTGTCTAGTGGTGGTGGTTGAGATGGACTTGCACTGTTAGTCTTGACAGAAACATTTTCAATGGTGAATTTATCAAGATCAAATAATTTAGCAGGATTTGCAGGGATTTTCATTGAAGAAAGTTCATTGAACTTCACATTCAAAGTCTCTTCCACTGTCTTAGTCCTAGTGTTAAACACTTTGTAGGCCTTAGCAATGGTTGAGTATCCCAAATGGTATCCACTGTCTACTTTGGCTACAACTTTTGAAATTGAGTCTTTTAAATTTAAAATGAAGCATGGGCAGCCAAATACTTTAAAGTATGAGATCAGTGGTTTGGTTTTATACATAATTTCATAAGCAGTCTTTTGATACCTAGGTTTAATTAAAACTCTGTTCTGGACATAGCAGGCAGTGTTTACAGCCTCTGCCCAGAAAGTTAATGTTAAACCTGAATCCGCAAGCATGTTCCTGGCTGCTTCAATCAGAGTTCTTTTTTCCTTTCAACTACCCCATTTTTCTCTGGTGTTCTTGGAATGCTGTACTGCCTTACAATTCCTTTTGACACACAGAAGGCATCCAACTCCTTATTTCTGAATTCTGTGCCATTGTCACTTCTGAAAACTTTTACTGGTAAGTCAAATTGCTTTTCAACCTGTTTGACAAATTCTTGCAAAATGCCTGCAGTCTCATCTTTAGAATGTAAGAAATAAGTCCATGTAAACCTAGAAAAGTCATCTACAATTACCAAGAAATATCTTTTCTTTTTGAGACTCATGACTTTAACTGGGCCAAACAAATCCATGTGCAGCATTTGCAGACACTTGGTTGTTTTGGACTCTTCAATGGACTTAAAAGAGCTTTTATGTTTTTTTCCTTTTAGATAGGAAACACAATGGTCAGGACATGTGAACAATTTTTGTGGAAGACTTCTTACAAGGCCTTGTTTTGATAAAGCAGTGACTGTCTTGAGATTTGTGCGTCCCAATCTTCTGTGCCATAATTTTGTCTCTTTGTTAGAGGCAGCTGAGAACAGACAAGCATCAGTTCTGGGACTCTCTCTTGACAAATCAACTACATAAACATTGCCACTTCTTTGTGCAACAAGTTGAGTTTTTCCAGTTTTTATTATTTCTTCAATCTTTTTGACCATGTCTGGCCCAACAATCCTACAATACTCTTTAGTGAAGAATAACCCATAACCTTTGTCACTCATTTGTGAAACACTAAGGAGGTTGAATTTTAGATTGTCAATCAGATTGACATTTTCAAACTTAACATTTCTAGACTGAACTGTACCAGAACCCATCACCTTCCCTTTACTATTATTACCAAAAGATATATCACCCCTCCATGAGTTTTGAATTCTTTGAGTAGGGCTCTATATCCAGTCATGTGCCTGGAGCCTCCACTATCTACATACCAAAGACTATCGAAGCATGCAGAAGCTCCCTGCACATCAAGTAAATAATTAGTTCAGGAGGGTCTCCAAAGCCAATATGGCTTTGGATGGGGTCTCAACAGTGTCTATGTTAAGTTCAGGAAGATGGACAGTGGTTAGCTCAGGAGTTAGGGTATCTTTGGAAACATTTTTCTCTAACCACTGTTGGGGGTCATTTCCAATCAACTGTTGATAACTAAAGGGATGCCTGTTCACTTTTGGTTTAGAAGACCTTTTGTAAGCCTCATAAACGTGTGGGACCCTTGGGTATGGAGGTTGACCTTTACCTCTTTGGTATTGGTTTGCAGGGGGTGCTGCTGTCACTTGAACCTCTCTTTTAACATAGGTTTGGTTCAACTGTTTTGTAACAGCTGTTTGGACAGGCACACAGGGTGGTTGTTTCTTGACTTGTGAACTTGATGAACTCATGTGTGTTTTTGATGTAACACCCCGTGTTTTTAAAAAGTACAAGTCAAAGTCAAAGTCAAGGTCAAAGGAAGAAAAGATTGCTAATTATAATCAGTCTCTCCTTACTGACTTACCAATTGTGCTTCTTGACTTGTAATTGGTAATCTATTTTAATTGCTTTAGTTGTATTATGTGGAGTACATGTTAATAAATCGCTATTTAATCGCTAACCAACCTATCGCTAATCGCATCGCTATCGCCCGAATTTATGCGTTCTGGATATTGTTTTACGTGTGTGTGTTATTTATATGTTATTTGTGCATGTTTAATTATGTTTTGTGGTGATTAATCGCAATTGTATTCGCAACTCTATCACATCGCAATCTAATCGCAAATGCTACACGCAAGTTATTTATAATGATTGTATGTTAGATATAGTAGTTAGGATTAATGGTTAATACTATCGCATCACTTACGCGAATCGCATCGCAACGCTCAACGCACAAAACAAAACGCGAAAACCAACTCGCCGGAGCCACTCGATCGAATGACCATTCGATCGAATGGTCATCCGAACGGATGACCATCCGATCGGATGACCATCCGATCGGATGACCATCCGATCGGATGACCATCCGATCCGACACCTTCGCGCACCCTATTTTCCTCTTTTGGAAACCCTATAAATACCCCCTGTCACACCATTAGTGATGTTACAACCCCTTCTTCTTCGACCAGCTCGCTCAACCCACTTTTCTCTCGATTTCTCACGATTCCGGTAAGTTTCTAGCTCAAATCTTGTACTTCCATGATCTACACACGTTCCTTCATCTTTTTCACCTTTGAATCTTCACTTGTAACCATGAAATCTACTGATTTGAGGCGTTCTAGGGTGATGTCATCATGGGGTTCTTCTGAACTTCATAGTTTGGCTTCATTTCACCAAGAACGACCCAGATCTAGAGGATTTCCACAAGATTAAACAATATTTTCATATAAATCTAAACATTTTTGAGGTTAAAAGGATTGAAAGATGGTTTATTTACTTTCTTTCAACTCTTTTACACTCAGTGCACTCAAAACCGTTAGGATCAGAGCTAGTTCAGGCCTTCTACTCATTCTTTGGTGAAGTGCCGGTCCAAGACCCGACTCCTACCAAAGAGACCACCGATTTCGGGTTAAACATGGACAACCAACACGAACAGTTAACTGAGCGGATTGGGGTGATTCCCGTCCGATCGCATGACTTGGGCTTGGTAGAGTTCTGATTGTTTAGCACGGGGTCACACCGTCTCGATCAAACCGCAAACTTTCAAACTCAACAAGTTTCAAAACGAGCAAAACACGGAATGGACTGCCGTCCGATCGGATTGCTACCCGATCGAACGACGGTTCGATCATGTGATATCTACTTCATGCACTTAAACAAATTTAAACAAACTGCAACCTCCACTCGGATCACCATCCGAGCGGACGGCCATCCTACAACGAAAACTTCAAAGCCATCATACAGAAACACATCAATCCTAAACGAGTGGCACCGACCGAATGGCCAACCGATCGGATGACCATCCGATCGGATGACACTTCGACACCTCTCATACTTGCACCGTTTTATGTGCTACTTGTCGCTTACGCTATCGTTCTGTAACTAGGCTGACTCTCTCTCTAGCGCTCCCTTCAATCCATTATCACTGTGAGTATACTCGATCCCGTTTTGCTTAACGCACTTTTGGGTGTTACATACGTTACTTATTCTAAATCACATCGAACACACAACGCAAACACATTTAACGCTAACCGCTAATGCATGTTATACGTGACTCGATGCATGCCTGTTTGTTATGTTTACACATTGATTGCTGTCTACATGCCTTAGCAACGATAGTACTATAGTTTGGACTCAGCACCTGTTCACTCAGGGGTTGTTGAGGACATTACTTCACGTGTTCGCAGTGGTAAACATGTGTTGCGCACTCGCTACTCGCAGTCATTGGTATTGATAGGATCTTTGTCGATAACTTACGTGCTTCACATTATACGTTGTACATGCTGGTTATGCGTAAACGATTTCGAACTCTATTATACTATTAAACTTGTATGCTCACCTTTACACTACGTGTATTGACATTATTTTAACGTATGTGACAGGTGTTTAAGATGCTTCGCTGTCTGCTAAGTGAAACAAGAGTAGGAAGAGTCTAGAAACAAAGACAATTTATTTATTTTGAATCTGAGTTGTCGAAACAATGTTTTGTTTTGAGAATATCGATGTCTGTAATAATTGAATTGCTTGGTAGGTTATGGTATGGGACATAATATTAACTATCCGGTAATTTAGTCGTTATGGAATTTCTCTTGACAATCTGTTTCGCTCAGTGCCGCGCCCCGATGTTTCCGCCATCGGTTGGGGTGTCACAGATTGGTATCAGAGCCATAACTATAGGGAATTAGGCAAGACTTGACCTAGTCTGGGTCAATGTCTTATAAACGACCTAGTCTATAGTCTAAGTACCAACAGACCGACTAGTGCATACCTGGTAGAGGTTTGTACGAGCCTACTTGCTATTTACTATACACTACACACTCTTGCGCGGATATCGCATACTACCACTTCGTGCAAGGTTAGTCTTTCCTAAGACTGGCAACTCGCACAATTTTCAAAATTTCCCGCGTAAGGCAAGGTGATTAGGTCGAGATTAGGTGTGAAAACCGTGAACTCTCGATTAAGTCCCACGCCTAATACGACTTTTTACTATAAATACGAGAATTTACGTTGGACCAGGAGTGAAATCCATACTTCGACGCAGATTTTCTCTATCTCCAGGTTCTATCACACAAACAGGAATGGAGACGCCAAGTTAGGGGTGAAACCCGGAACTTGATGACCTATTACACTCTATATTTTGGTTTTGTAAAACTCTTACCAAAGTCTCGATGAGTTCCAACGACTAGGGACACAGAATGGCCAAACAGATGCGTGTCGACTGCCCGGATTGAGGCAAAGAGCACATCTTGCTAAAGCCAAAATGTACTTCCAGAGTCCTAGAGGACGGTCGAATCACTTTGGGTGGTCAAAGTCTAACGCACCCGAGACATCCTATTCGATTTTATTTGCTTTGATTCCGGATTTCGCCGCCGCTGACTCTGAGATTTACCGATTTTATGTGTTATATGTGGTTTTATCTGTTCATATGTTCCGATTTTGGTGAATTGTTCCCTTTTCGCTGTTCGCTTCGATTAGCATACACAACTCGTACTGCACATCTATCTCAATACGCAAACAAATCTCTGATATTACGCTATGACTCGCAATCGCTAATCGCCTCTCGCAACTCTCGATCGCATACATTGCTGTGAAAGATAGGAAAATCTGTGCAATATATGTAGATGAATACGTGCAAAATATAGTAGATTATGTGGATTATGTGTTTCTGTGGATTATGTGCTTATGTGCTTACGTGCCACTGTGTATTATGTGCCTACTTGATTTCGTGTGTACGTGTTCCTGAGCTTTATACATATATAAGTAGTTTTAAGGGAGATAATAGACTATACTTAATCGAAGTCGTGTTTGAGTCCTGTGACGATGTCTGTTGTAGACAATGTCGTCATCTGGATCACACCTCTCCTGCGCTGCTAGACGCAAACAAGCTGACAAGCGACTCGCTTCTCTCGTCGCAAGTCAAGTCGTTAAAGTGATTCCGCAGATTGTCAGTGAGTTGAACGAAAATGCTAGAAAATCCTCAAAAGAATCCAGGACAGATGCTCCTAAATCAACTTTTAGCTTTAAGCAGTTCAAAGCATGTGGTCCAAAAGAGTTTACTGGTGAAGATGGGCATACGACCATGTTCCAATGGTTTTACTCTATCGAAGTCACCCTGCGCCAGAGTGGCTGTCCAGAAGATCTCCACACTGTTAATGCTACCGGCGTCTTCGAATCCCGCGCTCTTGATTGGTAGACGGCCGAGAGGAACAAACAAGGGAACGATGCAGCTTTCGGATTGTCTTGGGATGAGTTGAAGAACATCATGATGCTGGAGTTCTGCCCTCCCCATGAACTCCAAAAGATCAAGGATGAATTCTGACACATTAAGCAGGATGGTGGAGATAACGCTGGTTTAACTGCTCGCTTCAAGCAGCTAAGTCTCATCTGTCCAGGTCAAGTTACTACCCCTGAGATCACGATCAACAAATACATCCGTGCTCTGCCGGATTGTGTTGCAGACTTTGTGCAAGCTGCAAAGACGACAACTATTGAGGAAACCTACCTGCTCGCCGCTGAGATCAATGATAAGCGAGTCAGATCTGGTTATTTCAATAAAGCAGCCAAGAGTCTTCATCAAGCAACCACCGCTACCACCGCTGAAACAACCGCCGCACCGCAGACTTCAAAGCTCTCATGTCGCAAGAAGAAGAACAGCAACTCCAGCAACAAGAACAGTACTAGTACAACTCCCGCGCCATTGAATGCCATCTCCACTCAACCGCAACCTCAACACCGTCAAGTAGCGGCTCCTCTGGCCAATGCACCGCCTACCAAGCTGTCACACCCCGATGTTTCCACGTATTACCAGTGGGGAGTATCGTGACGTAGTTGATATGATCATATATACAATTAATCACAATTTAATGCACAGCGGAAGTCTAAAATAGTATTACAAACCGAATTGAAAGTATAATAAAATATTACACAACGGTTGTAAGTGGATCCACAGGCGGATCTAAAACAGAAAGTAAATATTATTCAACAGACTTTAAGTACTAAAAGCTTGCAAGACTTTTTATTTAATACTCAGGAGTTCCAGCCCATTTCGTGTAGTACCTGCACTTAATCTTTTTGAAAAATACGTCAGTTTACACTGGTAAATACAATTAACTGACACTTTTTAAAAGTGTTTTTAAAATTGATTTGGATGCACAAGGCATAAAATCTTTTATAACTTGGGACAATTATTAAAATAATCTTGTATACAGATTTATATGTTTGGCGTCCGTTCAGGGCCCGGTTAGAAAAGCTAAGACAAGATTAATAGACACACCACAAGTATAGGCCCACAAGAAGTTTCCTTATGAGTGAGATACCGTTTATACATATGCAACTGTCGGTTGTATGCCTACACCCCGTGCTTAAGCCGTGGCCATTTCCAATGAATGAGCTGAGGATATCCAGGACACGGTCATTAAGCCCCCAAAGGCAATGCATCAAACAAGACAGATTAAAATGGGTTATGCAATTTATTAATCATAATCCAATTAAATGATTTCATACCCGACCAAGCGGTATTATTATAATACCGTATCCCAAGCCCGTATAAGGGAAAATAAGTTAAAAGTATTTACCTAAGCTAAATGAAATTTATTCTCAGTCGTATTTTCAAATCAGCAAGTACAGGGAGCTTTTACTGGGCTCCTAATCTAGAACAAAGGTTTTAATAACCTATTAGATTTCTAACAGGTCTTATTTAAGTTGTAACTTTGACTGGTTAGTTTTAAAGGAAAGTTTACGGTTCAAAATGCAGGATTAAGCGATGACCGGATTGGAATGTGATTTAGACCCGACAAGTATGAAGACTTGTATATGATGGGTAAACTAAACACATTCTGGATTTTGAAGTAAAAATGATAAGGTTTGACCCGTTTCGGCTAATTTATGCAAACTAGTTACATAAACCGTACCGAACGCGTATATGCATAACGGGTAACCGAAAGAGCCATATACAAGTTCCGTAAGTTATTATGCTTAGATTATGTTGTGATATCAGTAGGATATCTTTCGTTATGCCCAAAACGAAATTAAAACCAATTTAAACTTCGTAAGGGTAATTTGGTCATTTTATAGTTTATAAAAGAGATTAAATAGTAAACAAAGGTTCTGGCCTAAAATAATCAGTAAAAATATTTATTTTAGCAAGCTACATCAGTAAGATACCATACATGTGTGAAATTTATCTTTTATGGCCAAACTATGCACCGTAGGGGCATTTTGGTCATTTCACATATGCTTTTAAGGTCAAATTTGGTAAACTGAGTTCAAGACCTATACTTACTGTTAAAGTATAAAAATTTATTTACAAAATCAGTAGATAACGAATCTTATGTGCTAAATATGGTTTTAAACCATACTATGCGCCTAAATCGCATAAAAGTCGGTATTTGACGATATTCGGGTTGTTTAAGGAAATCTGAGATTTTGATCAGTCTCAACTGTTTAAAATATTTTATTTACCGTATAAAATCAGTAGAGAAAGGTTTGACATGCAAATGATGCATAAAACTCATTTTATTAGTGAAAAGGGCGTTATCGTCAATTACCGAGTCCATGCAAGAACTCTATGTTATGGTCAGTATAAAATTTGACAAAAATTTCTAAAAATCCCTAAATATTATATTTAATCAGTGGGTAGCAAGTTTGGTGCCAAAATTGGGTTTAAATATGATTTATGCAAGGAGGCAATTTAATTAATAAAAAGCTTAAGTTTTACGATATCTTGCATATCTTCCCTTTTGAGACCAGAAACGGATGTCAAATTTTTAGGACATACTTATAAATCAGTAATGAAGATTTTTGTCCACTCACATTTCCAAAAACTTCGTTTTTATAACAAAAGGGCATAATGGTCAACTTTTAAGAATCTAACGGAAACATGCAATGAACTAGGATTTCTATGGAACCATGTTGTATAACCTCAGAGGGTTATACTAACACATAATATGGTCCTAAAGGAACCCTAAGGCATAACTAAACTAAGCTAAATTGGGTCAGAACTGAAAGTCAAAGCAAAAGTCTACTTTTGCGACTTTCGGTTGCGAACCGAGCCTAAACTCAGAATTGTCAGGTTTAACATGCCTAAACATGTTCTTATATTATTTACCAAGTTATTTAAGTGTTAAAACATGTTCCATAACTTCTACATTATCAGTTATGAATTATTTTGTAAAAACTGACTCGTTTGACTTTTTGTTAAGTAGTTTGACCCGACAATTAACCAAGTAAAATTGATAATCAGTAGGTGCCCTTTTAAGGGTTTATTACCTACATAATTACCAACTGATAGCCACTTTCAATTCGAAAAATGGCTTGACCGTTTGTGATTAATCACTAAGTCATAGTTAAATTACGATAACTTTGACTTTCGGTCATTAAGCTAATAAAACCTTAACTAGATAAGCTAAGAACGCTTAAAAGAGTCCTTATCACGAATATTGAACTAGAGAAGACTTCCTTGAATCACCAGGAGGCTTCAGAGAAGTGTTTGAGTGAAAATTTTTGAAGTGAGCAAATGAAGCACACAAGACATGGCCTTTATATAGGAACTTAGAGCCTCTAGGATCATTGCAGTTGTATTAAGGAATCACCAGATGTTTACAAATGTTACCATGTCAGTAAAAACCGTTTACAAGTCCCTGGTTTTGCTCAGAACTCATGCAATGGTAGTCTAAGGGCTGCAACATGTAGTTGTCCACAAAAAAGTCGCTGGCACCTCTCTCGCGGCCCGCGAAGACACCTGGGGGTGTCCTTCGCTGCCCGCGACAACCCTTAAATCTGGTAAAAAGTTTGAGAACTTTGCATTTTCAGTCCCTGGTCCATTTTAAGTTTATTTAACTTTCTTTTATTGCACTAATGACCCCCATACTTAACTTTCAAGTGCCTTGGGTCATAATTTAACTTTGTTAAGCTCCCGGTTAGTTATGAGATCACCCGAAATGTGCTTATGTGCATCGAAACTCCACGAAATCATTATCCGATATACATGGAAGTATAATGAAGTATTACAAAGTCTCGGGAACGTTAAAAGGTCACTCAGAGGTAAGAATTAACATGTTGACACGTTTAACCCCTATTCTTTGTAAACTTTTGATCTTTAAGCACAAACGGCTTTCCACGTTCGATAATTTATTTATGAAAGAATACGAACGTCGTGTGAGGTCATTCAGAGGCACAGGTTTGGCATGTTGACACTTTTGGTCCTTCCACATACATTTTCACATTGTTTGACAACTTTAGTCCTTCAAGTTATCCTTTTAACATTATCTGGGTTTACGACACGTGTCGCCACTGTATTGGTCTTGAATTTGCGAGGTGTTACACAAGCGTTCATACCCTGGGCCACACCCGCTCTGCCCTACTTGTACTTATCATCACCCGGTGGGTATCTCATGCCGATTCTGTGTACACTGCAACATGTACGGCCACTTCACCACAAACTGCCGTACCGATTCTCGGCAAACTCAAGCTCCAGTTCCAGCTCAGGCTCCTGCCCTACCAGCTCCGCAAGGACAGCAAGTAGCTACTACACCCGCTGCTCATGCAAGAGCTTGCTTTACGTGTGGTGATCCTAACCACTTCGCAAATGTCTGCCCCAACAGAGTGGTTAAGCAAGAGCCACAGCAGCAGCAGCACCAGCCAGCACCGCAACAACAACAGCAGCAGCAGCCAGCTCAGCAAGCAGCCTGCGGGCGAGTCTTCAACATCAACGCCCGTCAGGCTCAGGCAGATAACAACGTTGTTAATGGTACGTTTCTCGTAAATGGTATATATGCTTCGTGTATATTTGATACTGGACCCGATAACTGTTTCGTATCGTTTGAATTCGAAAAGCTCCTTAACCGTAAGCGCGCTCATCTCCCATCGACCTTCGACATAGAAGTTGCCACTGGAAGAACCGTCACCGTCAGTTTTATTCTACGTGACTGTACTCTCGATCTCAACGGTCACATTTTCCCGATTAACCTTATACCGATGCAACTCGGTAGCTTTGATGTCATAGTAGGTATGGATTTCCTTCGGGAAAACCATGCTGAAATTGTTTGCTTCGACAAGATGATACGTTTCTCTCTCGCGAATGGGGATCAATTAAGTGTTTATGGTGAAGTCGCTTCGAAGAAGTTACAACTCATGTCGTGTGTCCAAGCTAGCAAGTATCTCCGTAAGGAATACCAAGCTTTCTTGGCGCACATCGTAGTAGCGGAGAAGGAAAAGAAAGAAGTGAAAGACGTTCCCGTTGTTTGCGAATTTCCAAATGTCTTTCCTGACAAATTACCTGGCTTACCTCCCACTCGTGATATGGATTTCCGAATCGACCTCATTCCTGGAGCAAATCCTGTTGCTACAGCGCCTTATCGCCTCGCCCCTTCCGAAATGCGCGAACTCTCGAGTCAGCTCTAGGAACTACTTGATAAAGGCTTTATTCGTCCTAGCACCTCTCCTTGGGGCGCGCCTGTCCTTTTCGTCAAAAAGAAGGATGGATCATTCCGGATGTGCATCGATTACAGGGAATTGAATAAGCTTACTATCAAGAATCGCTATCCCTTGCCTCGAATCGACGATTTATTTGACCAATTGCAAGGTGCTATGTGTTTTTCAAAGATCGATCTACGTTCAGGCTACCACCAGCTACGAATTCAAGAGGAGGATATACCCAAAACCGCATTCCGAACCCGTTATGTTCATTATGAATTTGTTGTTATGCCTTTTGGTTTGACTAACGCCCCCGCAGTCTTCACGGATCTAATGAATCGCGTGTGTAAACCTTTTCTTGACCGCTTCGTCATAGTCTTTATCGATGATATCCTGATCTATTCCAAAACAAAAGTCGAACACGTGCAACATCTCAGTTTGGTTCTTGAGTTACTCCAGGGAAACCGTCTCTATGCCAAGTTCTCCAAGTGTGAATTCTGGCTTGAGGAGGTCCAATTCTTGGGTCACATCGTCAATAGTCAAGGAATTCATGTCGATCCTGCGAAGATCGAAGCAGTTAAGAGTTGGGTCACACCAAAGAACCCGTACGAAGTTCGTTCATTCCTCGGATTGGCAGGTTACTATCGCCGATTCATCGCCGACTTTTCGAAAATCGCTATGCCCCTCACCTCTCTCACACACAAAGACAAACCTTTTGTTTGGGGAACCGAACAAGAGGAAGCCTTTCAAACTCCCAAGTCTATGCTTTGCAATGCTCCCGTTCTCTCTCTACCCGACGGAGACGACGACTTGGTAGTCTATTGCAATGCCTCTAACCTAGGCCTTGGTTGTGTCCTTATCCAACGAGACAAGGGTGTCGCGTATGCGTCTCGTCAGCTTAAGATCCACGAGAAGAACTATACCACACACGACCTCGAGCTTGGTGCAGTTGTTTTTGCACTAAAGATTTGGCGACACTACCTATATGGTACCAAGTGTACGGTCTTCACCGACCATAGGAGCCTACAACACATCTTTAGCCAGAAAGAACTGAATATGCGCCAACGCCGGTGGGTAGAACTACTCAACGATTACGACTGTGAGATTCGTTACCACCCAGGCAAAGTAAACGTTATCGCCGATGCTCTCAGTCGTCGAAGCTATTTGCATAGCGTTCGTAATACACAAGTCCAACACCATCTCGAAACTCTTATCCGTGACGCCCAACATGCTTGTTTTACTGAACGCACTTTGAAGAAGGAAAGGATCATCAACAATGGCGAACAACTGGTGAATAAATCGAATGGTATCTTTCATTATCTAGACCGAATTTGGATTCCCAAGCGCAACAACTTACGACAAATTCTGCTCGACGAAGCACATAAGTCGCGATATTCCATTCATCCCGGTGCCGATAAAATGTACCAGGACATGCGCTACAAGTACTGGTGGCCGGGCACCAACTTACGACAAATTCAGCTCGACGAAGCGCATAAGTCGCGATATTCCATTCATCCCGGTACCGATAAAATGTACCAGGACATGCGCTACAAGTACTGGTGGCCGGGCATGAAGAAGGATATCGCTATCTACGTTTCAAAATGCCTAACTTGTTTGAAAGTCAAGGATGAGCATCAACGCCCCTCTGGCTTACTCGTACAACCCGAAATCCCTATGTGGAAATGGGAGAGTATAGCTATGGATTTTATAACGAAACTTCCGTGTACGCCATCAAGTCACGACAGCATCTGGGTTATCGTTGACCGTCTTACTAAATCCGCCCACTTTTTACCGATACGGGAAGACTATAAGGTAGAACGATTAGCACGAATCTACACCGATGAAATTATATGTCGACATGGGACGCCTCGTGACATCATCTCTGACCGCGATGGTCGGTTTACCACGCGTCTTTGGGAAAGGTTTCAATCTGCTCTCGGTACTACTCTTAATCTAAGTACCGATTTCCATCCCCAAACCGACGGTCAGACTGAGCGAACGATTCGTACACTTGAAGACATGCTTCGCTCGTGTGTCATAAATTTTGGTGGCAATTGGGACGCGCACTTACATTTAGTCGAATTCTCGTACAATAATAGTTATCACTCTAGTATCCAAATGGCACCATTCGAGGCATTATACGGAAGGAAAATATCGATCGCCTATTGTATGGCACGAGATCGGAGACGCGCAAATTACCGGTCCTGAGTTATTACAAGAAACGACTGACAAAAACCTCCAAATTCGAGACAATCTTCTGAAAGAGTCAGCAGAAAAGTTATGCAGATAGACGCCGCAAGCCCCTTGAATTTGACGTTGGCGATCACGTACTCCTAAAGGTTGCACCTTGGAAGGGGGTGATCAGATTCGGCAAGAAAGGAAAGCTCACGCCTCGATATGTGGGACCCTTTAAAATACTGGAAAGGATTAGAAAGGTGGCCTACAAACTCGAACTACTGGAGGAACTGAGTAATGTCCACCCGACTATCCACGTTTCGAACCATAGAAAGTGTCTAGCGGACTAGGAGTTAAACATCCCTCTTGAGGATCTGCAAGTGGACGAAACATTACACTTCGTGGAAAAGCCTGTCAAGATCATGGGCTGAGAAACCAAGCTACTTCGACGTTCACGCATTCCCATGGTGAAGGTTCGCTGGGAAGGCAAACGCGGCGCCGAGTTTACCTGGGAACTCGAAAGTGACATGAAGGCGAAGTACCCGCAACTGTTTGTTACGCCTACTTCTTAAATTTTAGGTCGAAATTTCCTAAAGTAGGGGAGGCTGTAACACCCCGTGTTTTTAAAAAGTACAAGTCAAAGTCAAAGTCAAGGTCAAAGGAAGAAAAGATTGCTAATTATAATTTTTCTCTCCTCACTGACTTACCAATTGTGCTTCTTGACTTGTAATCGATAATCTATTTTAATCGCTTTAGTTGTATTATGTGGAGTACATGTTAACAAATCACTATTTAATCGCTAACCAACCTATCGCTAATTACATCGCTATCGCATCGCAACCCGAATTTATGCGTTTTGGATATTGTTTTACGTGTGTGTGTGTTATTTATATGTTATTTGTGCATGTTTAATTATGTTTTATGGTGATTAATTGCAATCGCAATCGCAACTCTATCACATCGCAATCTAATCGTAAACGCTACACGCAAGTTATTTATAGTGATTGTATGTTAGATATAGTAGTTAAGATTAATGGTTAATACTATTGCATCGCTCACGCAAATCACATCGCAACGCTCAACGCACGAAACGAAACACAAAAACCAACTCGCCGGAGCCACTTGATCGAATGACCATTCGATCGAATGGTCATCCGAACGGATGGCGGATGGCCATCCGATCCGACACCTTCACGCACCCTATTTTCCTCTTTTGGAAACCCTATAAATACCCCCTGTCACACCATTTGTGATGTGACAACTCCTTCTCCGACCAGCTCGCTCAACCCACTTTTCTCTTAATTTCCCGCGATTCCGGTAAGTTTCTAGCTCAAATCTTGTACTTCCATGATCTACACACGTTCCTTCATCTTTTTCACCTTTGAATCTTCACTTGTAACCGTGAAATCTACTGATTTGAGGCGTTCTAGGGTGATGTCATCATGGGGTTCTTATGAACTTCATAGTTTGGCTTCATTCCACCAAGAATGACCCAGATCTAGAGGATTTCCACAAGATTAAACAATGTTTTCATATAAATCTAAACATTTTCGAGGTTAAAAGGATTGAAAGATGGTTTATTTACTTTCTTTCAACTCTTTTACACTCAATGCACTCAAAACCGTTAGGATCGGAGCTAGTTCAGGCCTTCTACTCATTCTTGGGTGAAGTGCCGGTCCAAGACCCGACTCCTACCAAAGAGACCACCGATTTCGGGTTAAACATGGACAACCAACACGAACAGTTAACTGAGCGGATTGGGTTGATTCCCGTCCGATCGGATGACATGGGCTTGGTAGAGTTCTGATTGTTTTGCACGGGGTCACACCGTCTCGATCAAACCGCAAACTTTCAAACTCAACAAGTTTCAAAACGAGCAAAACAGGGAACGGAATGCCGTCTGATCGGATTTCTATCCGATCGAACGACGGTTCGATCATGTGATATCTACTTCATGCGCTTAAATAGATTTAAACAAACTGCAACCTCCACTCGGATCACCATCCGAGCAGACGGCCATCCGACCGGATGACCGTCCGAACGGGCGACCTGAATGGTAGGGATACTTCTCATTTCATAAAATGCTACAACAAAAACTTCAAAGCCATCATACACAAACACATCAATCCCATACGAGTGGCACCGACCGAATGGCCAACCGATCGGATGACCATCCGATCGGATTGCCATCCGATCGGATGACACTTCGACACCTCTCATACTTGCACCGTTTTACGTGCCGCTTGTCGCTTACGCTATCGTTCTGTAACTAGGCTGACTCTCTCTCTAGCGCTCCCTTCAATCCATCATCGCTGTGAGTATACTCGATCTCTTTTTGCTTAACGCACTTTTGGGTGTTACATACGTAACTTATTCTAAATCACATCGAACACACAACGCAAAAACATTTAACGCTAACCGCTAATGCATGTTATACGTGACTCAATGAATGCCTGTTTGTTATGTTTACACATTGATTGTTGTCTACCTGCCTTAGCAACGATTGTACTATAGTTTGGACTCAGCACCTGTTCACTCAGGGGTTGTTAAGGACATTACTTCACGTGTTCGCAGTGGTGAACATGTGTTGCGTACTCGCTACTCGCAGTCAAATCGCAGTCATTGGTATTGATAGGATCTTTGTCGATAACTTACGTACTTCACATTATACATTGTACATGCTGGTTATGCGTAAACGATTTCGAACTCTATTATACTATTAAACTTGTATGCTCACCTTTACACTACGTGTGTTGACTTTATTTTAACGTATGTGACAGGTGTTTAAGATGCTTCGCTGTCTGCTAAGTGAAACAAGAGTAGGAAGAGTCTAGAATTAAAGACAATTTATTTATTTTGAATCTGAGTTGTCGGAACAATGTTTTGTTTTGAGAATATCGATGTCTGTAATAATTGAATTGCTTGGTAGGTTATGGTATAGGACATAATATTAACTATCCGGTAATTTAGTCATTATGGAATTTCTCTTGACAATCTGTTTCACTCAGTGTCGCGCCCCTGATGTTTCCGCCATCGGTTGGGGTGTGACATTTGATGTGTATTCTCCCTTTTTGACATCAAAGGTTTTGAGGTACACACACTCCTAAGTGAGATGGTTTGATTTACCACAGATGGTGCAGCTCTTTGAAGGCACAATGATACTTGTTTTGTTAATGTCATAAGCTTTCAAATGAAAACAATCTTTGGTCAAATGGTTTTTCTTTTCACAGAAATCACAAAAAAAGTTTTTAATCCTTTCTTTTCTCTTCTTCTTTTCAGACTCATTTGCAACAGAGTGTTGAACCACTGTTGGGATGTCCTTAAGAGGAATTACCTTGGCCTTTGGAGCTTTGACACCATCCACAGTAGTGAAGTCCATGGGTTTAAAATTTTCAAGGATGTCACACTCATCAGACCATGTGGGTTTGAATTGGTATTTCTCAGTCTCCTCAAATGTTGAGTACCCCACAGATCTTTCCAGAGTGATTTTGTTACCACTTTTGTCAGTGATTTTGACTTCTTGACCATCCTTGTTGGTGGGTATGATTTCAACAGTGGTTTAAATAGACTCATTTGCAGCAGTTTTTTCAATTTGGTCATGTTTTCTATACCCTACACCAAATTTTACATTACTTTTGATCTGATTTTCAAGCATAACTTCATAACCTTTGCAGGATTCCACCCATTTTTCATATGTGATTTGGGTGGATTCCAACTCTTTTTTACGGACCTGATATTTTTCTATCATTGCCTGAAGTTGGTCCTTGGTTATGTTATGCTCATGTTTGAGGCTGCAAATCTCATTCTCTTTTTTCTAACAATTTGATTTTAAATTCTTTTAAGGATTTTTCAAATTGTATCTCATCATTTAACACTTTATCTCTAAGGTTTTCATTCACCTCCTTAATGTTTGCAAATGCTATGATGCATTTGTCTGAACAAAGGTTTTTAAGAACCCGGGATGATACCTTAGTTGCAGCTATCATGGCACAATCACAGACATGTTCATTTCCTTCTGACTTTTTCTCTTCACTTTCTTTTTGCTTCTTCTCCTCTTCTTCAACAGACTAGGGGTCAGACAGTGGTTCCAATAGGGGTTCTGAATTTTCTCTCAACAGTAGTTCACCAGCAATAGTAGTAACCACTGCTTCAGCAATTGTATCCACTGTTTCTTCATTTGACTGTCCTTCATCAGTTTCCAGCCCTTCTGGTATAGATTCTAATGCTGCAAAACAGAAATCATCACTAGAAGCATCATTTTTAGCATATAGAGTAAAATTTCCATCACCTAATTCATTAGGCAAGATACTCCAATCAACAAAGGCTTGGGTGAAAAAAGCTTTGCTGTTCTGGTTGAACAACTGTTGGTGTAGCTTGTTGAGGTGCAACTTGTTGCACCTGAACCTAAGGAGCTGGGGCCTGGACATACTGTATTTTAGGGATGGTGGTTTGAACATAGTGTACTGGAATAGGGGTTGCAGGGTGTGCATAACGAGCAGTGTTTACATGAGCAGCAGGGGCATATTGGGAATACTGCATAGTGGTTTGGTTATTTTGTGGTCTTGAGCTAGGATGTGTGATAATTGGACCATTTGTTTGACTTCTACACTCTCTAGCAAAATGACCTAACCTATTGCACTTGTAGCATTTTATCTTTGATTTATCCAACCCTACTTTCAAGTTCCCATGTAACCCTGGAAATTTTCTCCCTGTTCTTTTGTAAAACTTGTTGGTTCTGACACTCAGCAGTGCAAGTTGGTGCAATATGTCCATTTCCTCTAAATCAGTTGGATCAAAATGCTGCAGATCATTGAGTTCAAATGAGAGATTGTCAGAAATCTGGTTTTCACTACTAGCTTTGAAAGCGTAGTTGTCTGAGTAAGAATCAGAGTTGTTAAAAGCTCCACCAGCAGTTATGTCAATATAATGATCATAACTCTGATCCTTACTACTACCAGATTCCTCTTGACCCAGAAGTGCTGTGCTACCAAATGTGTAGTCATCAGCAACCTTCCCTGACTCTTGTAACTTCTTTTTCTGGTTCAACTCCCTTTCATAGGTAAGGAGTCTACCATGAAGTTGAGTTAGTGTTAACTCTTTGAACCCAACTGAATTTCTGGTTACAAAAGCAATTGTGTCCCACTTTTTAGGAAGTGTAAGTCCCGTGAACCGGATCTTTCAATGATATCAAACAACCTATTGATTGTGCGGAATCCAATCAATAGGTGATTCAAGAAATAAGATGAAAACAAATAAGAACACTGAAATAACTTTTAACTCACACACGTTTCGATTACTTGAACAAGCAAAAACGTCTGGTATGAGTACACCACCACCAATCGCCTCTCTCTCTAGCTCTATAGAAATTCTGTAACAATGAGGCTCCAAGAAGTTCAAACCCTAAAACAAGTTAATAACTTGTTTATATACTAACTTAAGCCCACTTCCCTACATGGGCTCCCCTTGGGCCTGCTTGGCCCACATGGCCTAAAGCTTGGCCCAAGTGACCTATAAAGGTCCACAACCTAATATAAACTAACCCGGTAAGGCCCAGCTCGTAACCATAGCCCGTTGTGTTAATTTGATGCGTCAGTCTCACACTTTAGGGCCTAACAATCTCCCCCAAGACTGATGCCATCAAATTGTCTTCATAGCATGAATTCAGCAACGTCTTCAACGAAGTCTATGGTTGTCTCGATGCTGCAGATGTTGTGGAAGTTCTTGACTTCTGAACTTTCAGCACTTGGTCTCTTTCTTCAGCTCTTGTGGTTAGCTTCATATTAGGATCTCGATCAGCTTTGCTTGAAAATCTTTGTCAAAAAGAATGTGAGAGGAGGATTCTCAACAGCTCTTTTCTTTTTCAGTCTTTTTCTTTCAAGCAAGTTCACGGTACTTCTTTAAATGCACTTTCATTGTCAGACGGTGTTTCGTATTCGGTTCTTCTGACTCAGGTACATCTTGTTGTTGTGCTGCTTCAGGCTTCTTCAGCAACTGACAGCATCTTAGTCTTCATCAACCCCTGTTCTTGATTGAAATCAAGTTCTGCACATGCTCACAAACTCATAAGCAAACATTTCTTATGCAACCGGGAGAGTACCATATGAACACCAGGTACATCCAAGTACTTGTACTCGGATTTCACAATTTAAATTCTTTCACCTTTTGATGATCAGTCAAATCTTCAAGAACGGTTACATTTTTTATTTTAAGAAAAACAAGTAAACACTCTATTTTTGGATTTTTGGTTTTATAGAAAAGCAAGACACTATTTTTGTATTTTTGAATTTTTTTTCAATTTTTTTTTAATTTTTTTAATATTAAGAACTAGAAACAAATAAAACTCAAAATATAAACAACTACCCTAATATACAATTACAATTGCAATGGGATCAAAATTCCTTCTCAGGCAGACTAAGGAACACTTTTCAGTACGAGCCTAATCAAACTGGTCTATGCGATTGCTAATATGTTTGTCCACTTAAACTTTAACGCTCAACTTTCAATTTTTCAACTTCGTGATATGCTTAAGGTAATATTATATCAAACCCTTTAATTTAAGGATTTCTTTGAGTATTTTAATTAAAGACAAAAATCCTTTAGAGAATCAGTTATGACTTTAATAACCCAATTGCTCAGGGATCAAATCACGAGGTTTCGGGCTTGACTTCACTTATCAACACTGATCTACTACCGAATGATCTAGACAATTGCAAGTATATTTGTCCACCTAAACTCATCTCCCTAGACCTTTTCCATATAACTGCCTGTAACAAATTTTATCATGTTTTGATTTCTTAACAATGAACACCCAAACAAATACTAATCAAATCCCGGAGATATAAACAGCACACTCTATCATGCAAGTAGCTTCCTTACCACATATTTCACAAGTTCAATCCAGATCTCTGAAATCTTAACTGGGAATAGATTGAGAAGAGAACAGAATAGATCTTAAGCAGAGATGGTATAATATACAGATCAAATGAGTTTTTCTCAGTTTGATATAGGTTTCTTGGGTTTCTTTTGGGCACTTGAGGGCCTCTTTCGGGTGTTTAATTGATCTATAGCGCGACAACGTACAGCTAGGTCAGCATGTATCTGGATGCAGCAAAAGCTGACGTTGCCTAGCACCTCCAGGTCTTTGCTTTCGCAAAACAGAGGAGATACACGACTTTTTCAGAGAAGATTTCAGAGTCAGACCAAAATTGTGTGTATCGGGACAACATACAGACATTCAAATAGAAATGAGCTAATTCCAAGTGATTTTCTTTCCTGAGGTCATGTACTAATTTAGTTCTGAACAGAACAGCCAATGTTTCCAGTCTTTAAGGATAGAGCCTACCAACACATCGTGCTAAAGTCAAACTGTTTCGATACTGGTCTTACATGAGTCAGCCCTTCACCAAAATGTGAAAATTCATTTACAGGAGGACAACCAAGATATCCCCGGATGATTCAACAACATAAAGACCCGAAACCTCAGACGTTGGCTATCTATCAACGCAAAATTTAAGACCATAAAATCATACCCCGTTGGTATGTTACCCACATGGTACATAGTTCATTATGTATATATCACTTAGCATCTTTTATCATTTTGAGCGTCAAGCCTATCGACATATCGCAGTAGATCCTAGTCTTTTCAGCTATGGCAACTTACATGTGTTAGTCAAACCCTTTAACACAAACATTTATTTCACTTCCCATGTCATGCAATTTTTCTTTTTGGCTTTTTCATTTTTCTAATGTTTTTGTATTTTTCTCATTTTCTCCCCCTAAAACAATGCTTATATATACAACAAACTCTTTTTGTATTTTTCTTTTTCTGAGTTTTTTTCTTCCTAAACTCTATATCTATCTATATGTTCCTCTCCCCCCCCTAAATTTGTGCATAAATCTTGTATTTTTGCGCAAATTTACCATTTAGTAGAGAAAGGACAATTTATATACAAAGTAATGAACTAAGAAAGAGAAAAAAATATTTTTGCTTAACCGTTCTGTCATCAGATTTAAGTCTAATCAATATTCAAATCAAAGTACTGAATTTAAACGGTACCTTTTGCTCATCATTATCTTACTTCTGTTATCTCCTCCAAAGGAAACATATCATCTGTAAAAAAAATTGAACTTTTTTGCAACAGTCAAATGTTACCCGTTTTTATCTCTGGAACAACCGCTATCAACATTCCAGAGATTGTCAATAGCTCCTCCTTAGTTGTTCCTGAAAAGTAAGGAGATTAGTAAGACATGGGTACCCAGGCCATCGTGGTCCTGGGATTTCCTGAAGCATCAAAATAAGACACTTCCTTTAAACATAAGTCCCCTTTAGTTTCAAGGATTGGAGACATTGCTGCTTTGGATTTGGGTTTCCAAATCTGTTTCGGTTTAACAAACGTGTTTGTTGCCTTCGGTTGAGCAACTTTAGCTGATTCAGGCTTGTTAGTTTTAGAAAAAACGTTTTTGTTCTTGAACAGCCTTCCGTTTGTTTTTAGCAGCGTTCCAATCCCCATCAGAACGTTTAACCTTGGGATTCACATTCTTCATTGCCTTAGGTGATGATACCTTCATCGGCTTGGAATGATTGTTATCCTTTGGTGTAACCCTCTGATTTCGCATATAATAGGATACATGGGGACACTGTGTGCAGTTTCTAGCAATATGACCCGCAATGCCACAGTTGTAGCAAGTCTGTCTTTTCATCGGAAAGACATTTTGAGCAGCTTCATTTACTCTAGCAGGTCCTGAAGGACAAACCGATCCTTTTTGCGTTGGATGAGCCTGCACTCTACTTTCTGACGAAGACGAATTTGGGTGCTTGTATGTGCTGGTTGTAGAAGTCTTGTTGCTTTTAGCACCATTCTTCGTCTTTTCTCCGTGATTGGAGCTTTCAATCACCTTGTCATGAGCCTTATGGTATCGTGATTGTCCTTGAAGAGCAGACTTCTTATATCCTCGACTTTGATCTGCTCGTTTTGGCTCCTTTTGTGTGTTGTGAACCGGCTCACAAACACCAGCACAAGAGTGAGTGTTGACTTTTTGTTGCAGTTTTGGACGATGAACACAATTTCTAGCAATGTGTCCAGGAATTCCACAGTTGAAACATGTCTGTCGTTTCAATGTATGGAGATTCTGAGAACAAGCAGCATTAGCCTATCTGATTGGTCTAGATGACCGAGCTTGCTTAGCTTGCTTTGGTTGTGTTCCGTGTTCCTTTTCTGAATTCTTCTGTACCTGTTGATCAGAACTAGCACAAGCATGAGATTCAGACAGATGATGTTTTTCGTCTTTAATAATTTTATCAGGATCATTTTGAAAAGACGATTCAGTTTCTGTTTTAATTTCCTTTTCAGAAACATTTTCTTGTGACTTTTCATTTAATGTGACCACCTCTTCTTTTCCAAAATCTGGTTCAGTTTTAATTTCAGAAGATGTAGAAGTTTCATCAACACGTGTTTCATCAACACATTTGTCATGTGAATCTGATTCAGGTTTATTTTCAACTGCAGTTTCCAATGGGGTCCCACTAGATTCAACATTAGGGACGCCCACTGAGACAGATTCAGAAGAAGAATCAGGATACTCTTGATTTTCTTGTGAAGAAGTTTCAGTGATTTCACTGAATGTGTCCTGAGGGACCTCACCTGTAACACTGTCATCAACCAAGGGGTTAGAAACATCACATTCACAATCATTAACTGAAGAAAATTCATCACCAGACTTATTGTTCAAAGTTTCAACACAAACATCATCAGTTTTGCCCAAAACATCAGGCTCACTTGACGAAACATAAGCACAAAACGACGCAAACAAAGACCTACTAAAAGCAATGTCAGATTCAGTTTGTTCAAAATAATTTTCAGAAAAATTAGAATGAACAACTGGTTCACTCCCAAGAACATCTCCACACTTTACTTCAGATACTTTATCTGCACATGAAGACGAAGTGTTAGGATCAATTGAGCCTTTAGAAACAAAATTTATTTCAGTAGACTTCTGTTTCTCAATTGGTCTGTCATTAAATGATGACTTATTGTTTTTGGGACCATAAGTCATTTTACTTTCATTCATCATCTCCTCCTCAGTCATAGGTAAATAAGTATAATTGTCATTATAGGGAGGAGGAGCCTGATTAAAACCCAAACCACGTCCTTTCTTTTCCTTGTATGCGAGCTGTTGATCGCACAAGTTTTGGACTAATTTGCTGGAAGAATCAAATTTCTTTATATTGAGTTCATTTATTTGATATCTATCTCTGATATCCTCCAGTTCTTTAGTCACATTGCATAATTTCTCCTGAACATATAAAAGTTGAGTTGTTTTCACACTTACATCATCTTTGAGTTTGATGATGTCTTTTCGCTGAGCTTCAATCTTTTCTTTATAAAGTTTTTCGTTTTTCGATAAAGTAAAGTTTTTATTTTTTATATCTTGATAATCTTGAATTAGCTCAGTGTTGTGTATTCTATAAGCTTCTACTCTTTCTCTACACTCAGGAGTATAGAAAACAGAAAGTATCTCTTCACGAGTAACTTCTTGAGCCACGGGTTTGTGAAATATGAATGCCATAATTTCAGCGGGTGGTTGATACTTTTGTTCTTCTCCTCAAAACACAAACCAAACAAGAGCCCATGTACTTGCTAACTCAAACACTTTGCACGTAATCGAACCAGCTTCTTTTATCGCACCTCGAAACCTGTCAGATCGTTATCACAAAACCAACAAAACAATTTTTTTTATTTTATTTTATAATTTTTATAAATTTTTTTTTTAAGATTTTTAAGTTACTTTACTAAATTTAATAAATATAAAGGTTTATTATTATTAACTATTATTATTATTATAAATAATGATTATGTAATGATTACTAAATAATTATTATAATTATTAATACTAAAATTAAAACCTATCACTTTCAGTTCAACCGTCACAAACGTTTTGTGAATAGATTTTACGCGACAATATGTGACTGTAATCAGCTTCTTCTTCTTCGTTTGGTATAATCACACACCACAACACAACAGTGGCTGTCGATGATGAGGGTGTAGACACGAACGGTAATCGTGGTTGGACGGTTGCACGATGGTCACCGGAGAAGATGGTTGATAAGAGGTGGTCGGTTACCGGTGACGAAGGTTGAAACGGTGATAGCAGTTAAGGAGGATGGTGATCGGAGAAGATGGTGGAGGTGGTTGTCGCTGGTTGACGATGGTGTTGCAGGTTTTCGGCGAATGGTTGTTGGAGAAGAAGAAGTCCGATTATAAACGATGACTGATGATAATGATGATTATTGTATGAACGGAGAAGATGACCGGAGGACGGCGGTGCTCGGAGATGGTGGTCGTCGGAGTAGAACGTCGGAGATGGTGAAGATGATAGTTGCAGGTGATCAGGTGTACGGTAATGGACGGTGATTGACGGTTGCGAATCGAGACCTTCTGTGAAGTTGTGAAGTTCAATGACTCGAGACCTTGTGTGACTCGAGACCAATTGAAGAAGTTAGTCGAGACCTTTGATAATATGAAGATGGGAGCCGAAACCGTTGAAGATAGATGAGTCGAGACCAGTGAAGATGACTCGAGACCAAATTGTTGAAGACTCGAGACCTCGGTTGCGACTCAGAACCGTTGTTGCGACTCGAGACTGTGAAAGTTGATGAGTCGAGACCTGTGTAAACTTTTGAAGCTCACAACCTCTTGTTGAGTCGAGACCGTGGAAGTGAGTCGAGACCTTTGTGAAGGTTGTTGAGTCGAGACCGTGGAAGACGATGACTCGAGACTAGGAAGATGATGACTGAGACTGTGATGATGATGATGAGAGTCGAGACCTTGACTCGAGACCTCCTTAACTCGAGAACGTGGTTGTCGGATCTAATGTACGGCGGTGGTGATGGACTCGAAAGCGTTAAAAGATGGAAATTTTAATTTGAAAGTAAACAAATTTTCAAAAGATTCAGTCAAATCAACAGATCACCGAAAATTTATGAAAATTTTAAAAACAAGATATTTCCAAAATTTAAAAAATTACGTTTAATCCTTTTAACACCCTTTTTCAAAATCAAAAGACCAAAATATAGTGATTTTTGATAAAATTTCGATGAACACTACGAAGAACACCAAACCAAAAATAACAAAAATCTTGAATCTTTGATAACACACCGAGCCTAGAAATAGGTTCTAATGGCTCTGATACCACTTGTAAGTCCCGTGAACCGGATCTTTCAATGATATCAAACAACCTATTGATTGTGCGGAATCCAATCAATAGGTGATTCAAGAAATAAGATGAAAACAAACAAGAACACCGAAATAACTTTTAACTCACACACGTTTCGATTACTTGAACAAGCAAAAACGTCTGGTATGAGTACACCACCACCAATCGCCCCTCTCTCTAGCTCTATAGAAATTCTGTAACAATGAGGCTCCAAGAAGTTCAAATCCTCAAACAAGTTAATAACTTGTTTATATACTAACTCAAGCCCACTTCCGTACATGGGCTCCCCTTGGTCCTGCTTGGCCCACATGGCCTAAAGCTTGGCCCAAGTGACCTATAAAGGTCCACAACCTAATATAAACTAACCCGGTAAGGCCCAGCTCGTAACCATAGCCCGTTGTGTTAATTTGATGCGTCAGTCTCACACTTTAGGGCCTAACAGGAAGTGACCTTAGAAACCTACTATTTAGAGTTGATTTAGCAAATTCAACATTAACAAGTTTCAGTTCACTTATGAGAGAGCTGAAACGTTCAAATTGTTGTGTTAGTGATTCACCCTTAACGTGACAAAATGTTTCATACTGTTGATTCAAAACTTCCCTATTGTTTTCAATTACTTCTTCAGTACCACCAAACTGTTCCTTAAGTGCATCCCACAATTCCTTGGCACTGTTACAGTGTAACAGCCCAGCATAAATTTCATTTGGGAGTGCAGATGCAACGATGCTAAATGCCTTGGCATCCAGTTCAATTTTCTGAAAGTCCTGGTCATAATAGTTTTCAATTTTCTTAGGTACCATGACTTTTAGATCCTTAGCATTCGGCACCATCGGAACATGTGGTTCGAAGACAACCGATCGCCAACACCCTGTGTTTTGTTGAGCTAAGATGTGACCCATCCGACGCTGCCAGATGTTGTACTCAGATCTGACCAACATAGGTGGTTTAAAGAGTGAGCCAGTGTTCATAGTGTTATCCTGTGATTGTGACGCCATTCAGGTTGTTTTACTGGTAATGAATAATCAACTTTGTACGTGATTATACCTTACTCTGTTTTTCAACTAAAAACGAACAATCGAAAGTATCAACGAAATTGAGTTGAACTTTTACGTCAAAATGATTGTTAGATAAAATTTGTCTGTCCTTGCTCTGATACCAATTGTTAGGATCTGAGTTTCAATTGATTGTGTTTGTTTAATAAGAATGAAGTTGAAATAGAGATTAATTGCAGCGGAAATGTGAAATAAACTTTAACACACAATCAAAGAGAGAATAGGTTTAAGCAAACATGTTTATCATGAAATCGAATGATTGTATTTATTACAATATTCAACTACAATGCAAGTAAGCACAAATCTACCCCTCAGCCTGAGCTCACTTGATTGTTCGTACTGAATGACTTGGTGATGAAGAGAGCTAATAGAACAGTACAGGGTACTGTTCTATTTATAGTACAGAACAACCACTGAGCATATTTTGGCTGACGTCACCATGAAAGTGACATCTAACCTCCTAACAACCTCTAACAACTGACCCATACAACCACTGATATCTAAACAACTGATTACAATGAACAAATACAAAATAAGACTAAACTACTGATTCTTCATTCCACTGTTATAGCTCTAGCAGTGCTTTGGTCTTCAGCAGTACTTGAAACATATCAGTAGATTAAGCTTCAGTACTTTACAGCATCAATCTTTAAGTGCAGCAGTTGTTATGAAGGGCAGTGCTTAGAGTCATCAGATGTTAGGACACTTCCAAGGGGAAAGATTAAGTACAAACAACTGCTTATTGTGAATCCACTAATCTGAACAAGTTTTGGCTTTATCAACTGTTCCTTTGTAGGGTTCAATCCCAACAAGGGCAATATCCAAGGGGGAGTCTGTGAGTGCATTTATGTCTATCACCTCCGTCAATCCGAACCGTAGCAGAAAACTGAACAAAACAAGGTTTAATATTGTTAAATATAAGGGAATGGCATTATTGTAAATAAGGAAACTCTCCTTATTGCCATGGACTATAAATAGGAGCTTATGTTTAGTTTTAGTGACTTTTGGCCATTCTACTCTTTGGAGAGCATTCTTGGATTCTAGAGAGAGAAAGTAGCAAGAAAAGAGATTCAAGGTGTAAACACTGTTAGATCTTAATAGAATCTTGATTATATTACGTTCTTGTGTTCGGTCCACGCACGTGCATGGATTTCGCACGTCATACGTGTCATTTCACAATCGTTCGGGAGTCAAACACGGTCCACCATAGAACAGAGGAAGACGATGATAAAACGAGGTGTTCATTCTGATTAAATCTAGGGTTCCGGTAAGTGATGGGAATAGTTCTGAGATCTTGGGGATTTGTTAAGTTGTGTTTTCAGATCAGGTGGGGATTGTTTTGGTTTGCTTATTGTGGGTTCAGATCGGGTGGGGATTTTTGTGGTTTGTTGGTGATGGTAAAGTTCTTGCAAGTACAAAACAAAAGTGTATGTTGCAGTTTAAAGTCAACCGATTCGGCTTGTGTCATAACCACCTGTTCATGGGTCGTCATTGAACAACAAGCCAAATTTGTGAGGGATGGTGCTTCGCTGGGGATAATTGATAATCAAAAGTGGAGAAGGAGAAACTTGGATTGGGGATAATTGAAAGTGGCGAAAGAGGAATCAAAGTAACAGCTTCACCATCGCAAGAGAGAGAGAGAGAGAGAGAGAGAGAGAGAGTGTGTGTGTGTGGTGGGTGGTTAATGGTGGTGGTAGGTGTTAGAGAGAGGGGGAAGGGTGAGAGAGAGATGGGTGATAGAGAGAGTTCTGAAAAGGGGGGATATGTTTAAAAAAAATTAATCCCTCTTTGTTTACTGTATTAGAATGAGAAAAGACAATATTACCCTCATGTGCAACGCACATGCCACATTTAACTGAAACTCTTAACCAGATTAGGCTCAAAGGATGTATTGTGTAATAGGTTTTCCAAATAAAGGATTGTGACTGTAATTATTAAAGTTAAAGGCTATCCATTGCAACCCGCTACAAACATAAAGGACGAAAAGTGTAATTTACCCAAAATTATATATTTAGTATATGCATCAATTTATTTATTATGCAAAAGAGTGTTGGTGATGGAGTGGAAAAAAACTATCTTAAGGTACTGTACAGTTCTCAAGTTCAAGTCTTGGCTCAACCACTAAGTTTTTAATTTTTTGATTCATTTTCCTTTAACCATAATTTTGGGCCCAGTTCCTTTTGTCGCCGCCCAGGGCCCAAAAATTTTTGAGTGTTCTCGGGAACGGATTCCTTGTTCATGACTTGCTAAAATGTTATTGGAAATTGAATGTTAAAAATAATAAATTACAAGATCAACTTTTGCCATCCCAATCGACTTTCCAATTTTAGGCAAAGAGGTTCCAAAAGTCAGTCGTATCCTGGTTCAATTTATTTCTTTGTCAAATTCTTGTTTGTTATTTATCTTCATTAGTTTCTAGTTGAATTTTTTTTTTAATAAGGTCATGTTTGATTTGATATAAAAGTTGTTTGATTTTATTTGTGGAGTTCGATTTTTGTGATTGGGACATCAGTTGAGTTCCTTGACGTATTATCGCTCCATTGTTTTAATATGCGATTATAATCGTCCAACAGTCTTGACCGTTGAAATATTTAAACTTCAAGACTTCAAAAATAACCAAGCAAATAAATAAAATAAGTATGGGAATATTTTAACTTCAAGACTTCAAATTTCATGATAAATCTGTAGGACATGGGTCACGATAATAATAAAAATTATATACATAAATATAAAAAAATAGTAAAGATACCCTTTTTACATATTTGGGAAATTATAGTACATGTACCGTGTACAAATCCTTACGAATATAACGTATAATACAACATATGTATTTAAATTGATTCAAACTATAGTCTTTAACAAGAGCTTTAACCGCGTCTTCTTGTATAGTCTGTTGTGTTTTCAATCCTTTGTGTATGCTTCAACGAGGTGTTACACCACGTCTTCTTGTACATTAATTTCCTACAAAAAGAACAGACAAATGTTGACGGTTGTGGCTGAGGCTCGTGTTCAACACGCTTCCCTTAAAACAGATTTCGCGCCTCTACTAAAGACGACACGTCTGTCTTCCCAGGGTACAACAGCCGAAGCAGTCTGTACTGCCGGAGAAGGCCACGCGCCCGAGGTTACACTGGGTAAAACCATAGTGTTAGAACTTTTGGAAACTAAGAATAGAAATGTAGTTGAATCGTGTAGAGAAACTTATCTCTATATGTTCCCAACATATGGGTCATCAAGTACTTCTTCTCCAAAGACTCTTCATGCATACATCTCTCTTTCTTGTATCTTGCATACATCTCTCTTTCTTGTATCTAGCATCATCAAAAGAGGCACATAGCCTACTAAGTATGCAAGAGTCATGGGTGGTGAAAAGTCCCACATAATTAGAGACATAATTTTGTCATAAAATCTCTAATCAATTGTCATAAAAGAAACTCTACTCAAGAGTTGTCATCAATACACCACATGAAAAGTTTATTATTCTAACAGAAAATTAAACAAGTGACATAAATAACTCTACTTAAGAGTTTGTCACTATATGTAGAATTTAATATTAATAATCTCACTAAATTTCCATTCATCACATTTAAAAAAAAATTCCAACAAAATCAAGGCTTCTTAACTCTTTGAAATGAAGGAAGGGAGAAAAATTTAACCGCCATCACATGCGATTGTCTAAGTAATCATAATCTCTCGAGAACAAGTTGCTCAAAGAGAGGCTTATGATATACCCGATGGTTTTGTCACGCTCTATGCCCACCCAATCACAACAATCACCATGAGTGATCTCGTGGTCAACCCAAGTGGAGAGAAGTTTGTTGACATCAAAACGGTGTGATAACTCGTTAAGGGAGGCTTTGCTTTCGAGTAGCACCTTCCTCTCATCTTCAATACAAACTCCTTGTAATTGTTCGATCGGGAAAACCAATAATATTAATATTAATGATTTATGCTTGCTAACAAAAAAAAACAAAAATCAAGAACAAATAAGTCGTAAAACTTCATAATAGTATAAATCAAATTACACATGATATTAAAAGTCATCAAGACAAATCGATTGACAACCATAACTTTTGCTTGGTGGATAATGCATAACACAAAGTAAGTCAATGGTCAACTTGGACGCATGCATATCTTCTCGGTTGCAATGGCCTACTCCCATGTGTCCCCATAGGAAAAAAAAACGCAATATATTGTAGTAAATGTTACTCCCAATAGGCCAATACTTATTATGACAACTATATTTCTTGACTAATTTCCTACAAACTTTCAACTTAAATGTTGTTATCGTGTAGATAGAGTCCTTGTCAAATACCGTTGAGTAATAAAAATTTGACCGCACTATTTTTCTTGAAAGCTCATAATAATGTTGCATAATTTTCCTTTATTTTAAACTCATGCGGATATCATAGCTAAAAACAATTTTCCGCTTATATCCGACATGGTTAACATAGCACCATATTTTTTTACACTATTTCATACTCGTAGAGTAAGTAATCTCTTTGATACTTCATACTTGTGTGAAATTGTTATGACGATTATAAAATAAATATAATAAATCTTGATCAATACCCCCAAATCTTATGAAATAAAGACGATTATTAATTTTGGAAATAGTAAGATAATTCATTCACCATCAGAATAAATCCTCAATTCATTATACCAAATTATACAAGTTAACAAAATAAATTTTGTGGCATACAGGTTAGATAATATAAATATTACATTAAGATATTAAGCAAACATTATAACCACTTCTAGGACCGTCCTCATAACTACATCCATTAGCTCCAGTGCTTCCAGCCCATTAGTCTTCCTAATCCAGCCTTATCAAGTTCAGCCCAAATAAGCTTTGCCTAAACATCTTAATTCATCCCACTATAAGGATAAAGGGTTTGGGGGTCATGGTTGGGACATTATTCGCCAACTAGGAACATGAATGAAAGGCTACGCCACCCCCTTTTTTGATACACTATGGTTTGCATGGATTAAACTATGGCAACCATGGTCCTCCTTTCCATTTTTCAAAAAATCATTTCTTTTTTCTTAAGACAAAGATAAATTAAAATAAAAAAAGGGGTTAGTGGTTTGGGTCATGACCACACCCTTAGGGTAATGGTTTTGAATGGTGGATTAGAGGTGGGTTACATGACACCGACGTGAAGGGTCATGGTGGTAATGAGTGTCATGACCATACCCTACATAACATGCAATTTAATTAAGTTATTTTATTTTAGAGTAAATTGTTAAAATCATCCCTTAGATTTGGACATTTGTGTCAATTTCATCCAAAAACAACTTTTTTGTATAATATAGTCTTTCACTTTTGGGATTTTTTTTTTTGCCATTTTCATCCAAACATTTAATTTGCTTTATTTTTTCTATCAAACATTTGGATGAAAATGACAAAAAAATCCCAAATCTTAGAGACGATCATGGCAAAAAAAGTCAGACGTTTGGATGAAAATGGCAAAATATCCCAAAAAAGAACTATATGGTATAAAAAGTTGTTTTGTATGAAAATGGTAAAAATGCCTAAACCTCAGGGACGATTTTGACAATTTACTCTTTATTTTATTTTGGTTTTTTTATTTTATTAAATTTATCACTATTGTTTTATCGATTAGTTTAAATTTTCATAATTCATCAATTAACAATTTTTTTTATAAAATATATATGTTTTTGTAATTTATTTATTTTCATTTGTATGATTAAATTATTTACTTTTTTTATTTTACAAATAATGTAACTTTTTATATTATGTTTTTACATAAACCGTTGGTGTGATCGAGTTATTTTTTATTACTTTTACAATTATTATATGTTATTTGAACGAGATTTACAACAAAATTTGGAGAAAATTAAACACGCCGATCATGCTTTACGACGGGTCGGTTTAACAATTGCTGTACTTGTTAATAGAATAGCATTTTTCAATCCTAAAAAAACAGAGAAGTTTATATGACATTAAAGAAGCCGATTCACGTGCTTAAAAAAAACTGAATTTATATATTCTGATATCTAGCGGGTTTGACAATTTATACATGCTCAAATAAAATTCTAGGGTGTATGGCATTATAGCCTAGTGTCATCTTAGATGTGAGATAAGACTTAGTAACCATTTGGTCCTGGGTTCGACTCGCACAAGGAGATGTATAGGCGTTATTGCCTAGTGGAGATGGATATGATCGGGTGGTTCTGCTGGTGGCACGATGATACTCCACTAGTCCGTTAGTGATCCAAAATTTGCCATTCAAAAAAAAAAAAAAAATCTAGCAGAGTACAGAACTCTATTCATCAGATGAAGTCTAATGCGTTAGATTTTGAACAATTTCTTTAATGCATTTCATCAAACACCTATTGTGCGACCACGATTTTCACACTATAATGCTAATTTACTTGACTTTTGTTTCCAAGAATTTTATGGCATTTCATTTAGATGAAAATTTTGAGTCAAAACTAACCAAATATCATCAAATACAAACCCATACCAACAAAAATAATGAATATGATTAGTTTATATCAATTTTTTTCGGCGTGACCACATTTCTTAGTTTTAAGCTATTACAAGTAAAAAATCTTTAAACGAGCTATCATCCCCTAAGACCGTGGGGTATGGTGGGGCGGGGGTTTGGGGCATGGGTTGACACGTGGAACTTGAAGAACTCAATACACAAACCCAAGTTGTAGGGGGTATGGTGGGCGTGGCTGGGCTGGCATGGCCAAGCCGCATCAATTTTTTTAATATATATATAGGGGAAAGTTCATTTGAGAAGAAAATTTTATTAAGAATAAAAAGAACAAAATGGTACAATGGTAAAACACTAAATAGTTTTTTCTCATCTCATTTATTATTATGTTTGACTAATTAATTAGTCATTAAGACTATCATCCTCCACACTAAAAAAATTTGCCTACACACATCAAAAGTTATCCTACACATTTCGAAATTTATCCTACACATATTGAAATTTATCATACGCAACTCGTAATTTATCCTACACGCCTCGTATCCTACACTATAAATGAATTTTTATTTTTATTTTTTGAGAAAAATATATATCTTAAAAATAAGTTACAAATTTAATATAGTTAGTTATTAAAGATGAAACTACCAATTAATGATGTATGTAAGTTTACCAATATACCCTTATAGTTACATTAAGTACAAATATTAAATGAAGTCTAATGGAGCGTTTCTATTGGTTGAAATTTCTTCTTTTTTCTTCTTATAAAGAATTTCTTCTCATTTGAACTCTCCACTATATACATATATATATATATATATATATATATATATTTATAACCATTAAAAACTACATAAACATACATAATAATTATAAAAAAACTACATAAACATACATAATAATTACAAAAAACATAGTATCAAAATAAGAAACAATCATTCTTCGTCGTCTTCGTCGGTTTCGAACCCAGGAATCGTTGAAACATGATTCACCAAATCAGATCGAAGGTTGTGATGTATATCCCTTGACTTGATCAAAAATTCATTTGACGCTTTATCTTCGTCTGTAACTGTTACGGTACCTGGTTGGGGGTCATCGTTATCATAGTAGGTAACGAACGCTCTACATTCATCCTCCAAAATCATGTTGTGAAGAATGATACATGCGTACATCACGTTTCCAATCTGATCCTTGTCCCATAGTCGACAAGGCATTGCCAATATTCGCCACCTTTTCTTCAAAACACCGAATGCTCGCTCGACGTCTTTACGTGCAGCCATTTGGACCCTGTTAAACTTTAATCTCTTTGGATCTATGGTACCGTGTCTTGTTAACGATTTTACGAAAACCCACCACTCTGGGTAAATCTCATCAACTAGGTAGTACCCATACACGTACTCAACCCCGTTTACAAAGAAAGTTCCTTTGGGTCCTATACCATTTACCCGATCATTGAAAATGGGCGAGTGGTTTATGATGGTAATATCATTATGTGAACCTGGCATACTGTAACAACTCTCATCAAAAGTCATATTTATTAAATTAAATTGTCCAATAGGAAACCCTAATTGAGAAACCCAAGTGATTCTACATAAACCTTAAAATTTTCAGAACATTTGGAATCAGGATTAGGGCCCCTAAAACTCAGGGGGGTAAACCCTAGTTATAATTATCTACATAAAACGCTGTCAAAAATGAAATTTCATGCAACGTCGACTCATCAGGGCTAGATAGGTGACGAAGCAGGCCTACCCTACTTTGACATCCCAGGCGACACGCGGCACGTGCCACGGATTCTTCTGCGACTAGCGGGAGGTGCAAATTTTGGGTATAAATAGAAGGGCCTGGCACTTGCATTCTGTTGTTCGTTCGACGAAGAAATTCGTTTTAGGCACTGAGTTACGTTCTGTTTACCACAATTAACACACACGGATCACTAATCGACGCCGCAATACAGGGTAATAACTCAATCGCTGCTACGATTCATTGTCCGATCGATTAAAATATCCAATGGATGTTTAAGTGCTGCCCACATTAGGGTTATGTTTTGTCATTCGTCGTTAATTCGATAGATGTTTAAGTATCGCAATTTGTCATTCGTTGTGAGGGTTTAATCTCGTGAGTTATCGTAAAGGTTGTATTAAGTTACTAACCGAATTGTGTGCCTGTTATTAAATTTAGGTTAAAAGGCTAATCAGTAGGCTAGGCTCTGCCCAATTAAATCTGCAATGTGAGTCATTCTCTTTTTATCAAAGTGCTTTATAAATTCTTAAATATTTTCAAAGATTATAATTACAGGGATTAAGTCTTTGTAATCTCCATATTACAGCCGGTATGTGGGGTTTTGTATACATTACTTGATAATCTTCACCATTGGACAACGAGTTAGCCAATGGGTGATATGACCACAGTTACAGAAACGAGTCGAGTGACAAGTACCGAGGGTAGTTGGTTGATATAAAAACATTGTAATCGCTCTTAATACTGTGAATTATAACAAATGAGTCGTTTTAGTAAAAAGAAAGATTCACTCAGTATTTCCCGCTGACAAAACCTTTTTCAAACATGTTTCAGGTGATCTATTGTGATCCAGGAAAAGTGCCGAGACGCACTACAAGCTTAAGGAAGTGGCTCAGAATAAAATAAAGAAACATGCTTTGTAAAATAAAAGATTTCTTCGTGAAATCTCAAGATTGTAAATTACCGGGTTTTATCCCGAGTTGTGAAATAAAATAATCCGGAAATATTTCAGTTTTTAAAAGATCCTGATGAAAACTTCCGCTGTTAGTTAAATACCACGGGATTTCTGTCCCGCGGCTCCTGAAACGGGTCAAACCGGGTCGGGGGGCGTGACAGAAAAAGGTGGTATCAGAGCCACTGATTTAAGCCAATTAAGTATTTAGAAATACTTTATTTTTACTGATTGCCAATTATGTGATTATGTGTTTTTATTAAATAATTATGTTATGAACTTTGTATAATTATTTTGTGTGTATTTTGCTAAACAGCATGAGTGACTTGTCTGACGCCCTTCAGAACTTAAATCTCTATCCAGTAAAAATAGAGGTTTCCAGAGATTTCAATAAGTATATATCAGCCATAGAAGAACCTATAGAATTCAACGCTTTACCTCTCGAGAAACCCAAACCTAAGAAAATGGAAATTGGGGAAAGCTCTAGGCAAATTGAGGGGTTACCATCTCAGGAAGAGCTAGATTTTATATTGGCAAGCTATAATATTATTAAGCCTGTTAATGGAAATGTTTTTATTCACTCTCTTGAGACACAACTACCAATGAACTTAGAACCAGCTATTCCAAACCCTTCAATCCACTCGCAACCTTTAGGAATAGACGAATGGTTGACTAATGAAATACAGTTCCAAAACAATCCCTATAAGCTTTTTCCTCAGTTCAATCCAGAACCTTTACCAAATCCACCAATGAGTAACGAGAATATGGCTGAACTCCGCCATTTTGGCAAAGAACTAATGGATGCTGGGAATAGGATCCAAGAGATTGGGGGACAGATCTCCTGGGAATACGATAAGAGGGAACGCCGTTACTAGAATATTAGTTGACGAGGGATAAGGAGATTATGAGACTGTGGTTGTAAATTAGCAATAACAATATAATCTGGTGAAATAACTTAAAATAAAACTTTGTAAAGAGTGTGTATTGATGCATACTATAAAATATATAGGAATCGATAATTTTGGCTATTTGTGTATTGTGAAATTTGTTTTGTGTATAATTATTATTTATCGGGTACTAATAAATTATATATATTAATTATCAGATGGAAAACGCTAATAATGAACCAGTTAATGAGGTTAACCAATCTGAGCAACAACCAGGGGATCAATATATGACTAGGCAGAATATAGAAAATATCGTTGCTCAAGGGATAGCCAATGCTATTCCAGCAATCGTTGCTGCTGTTAAAAATCCAATAGAACCGCAACAAATCGTTCCTAGCAAACGTATTTCTGAAGATAACTTCAGTAATAGCGTAAACGGAGGCAATGATCATGTTAATCATGATAATGAACCACGGCAAGCTTCGCTCCCTAAGAAAATGAAAGCCGCAACACCTGGTTGTACTTTCAAAGAATTTCTTGCTTGTAAACCCACTGAATTTGCAGGTAATGAAGGAGCAACTGCATCACTGCGTTGGTTAGAGAAAACCGAGGCAGTAATTGCAATAAGTAAATGTGACATGGACGATCAGGTCATGTATGCGTCCAATATTTTTAAAGAAGGGGAGCTAGAATGGTGGAACACAGTGTTACAAGCTAAAGGAAGAAATATGGCTTATGCTATGAACTGGGAAGAATTTAAGAGTCTTGTAGAAAGAAAATTCTGTCCCGAGTATGAAAAAGATCAAATGGCAAATAAGTTCTTAAACCATAGAATGTTGGGTGTAGATTGTCGCGGTTATACTTCGACATTCTTTGAATATGTTAGAGTGGTACCAACACTGGCTTCACCAGAACCGGTACTCATTTCTCGCTACATATGGGGCTTGATTGGTGAAATCCGCAATATCGTTAAAGCTGCGAGACCTCGTACGATTGACGATGCTGTGGAATTAGCCAAAACCCTAACTGACGAACTGGTACGCACGCAAGATGAAAACAGGAAGAAGGAATTAGCTCAGAAAATTACCCAAGGATTTCGTACGGGTAATAATAACAGCTTTAAGAGAAGAGGAACAGGGCAATCCTCAACTTTGCCATTCTAAAAAAATTGCAAAAAGAAACATTATGGAAGATGTAGTAAAACCTGCAATTTTTGTAAAATGGTAGGACATCGTGAAGAATACTGCAGAAAGAAAACAACGATCTGCTATAACTGTGGAGAAAAGGGACATTTTAGACCAGAATGTCCTAAATTGGTCAAATCTGCAGACAATAAAACCAAGGCGACCGACGGAGCTACTAAGAAGAATGTCAGAGCATTCCAGCTAACCACTCAAGAAGCAGAACTCATTCCAGATGTGATAGCTGGTACGTTCTTAATTCACAACATTTACGCCAAAGTATTATTTGACTCTGGTGCAAACCAAAGTTTTATCAATACTTCATTCTGCCAAGCTCTTAACCTACCTTTAACCAACATTAGGCAGATTTTTACAGTCGAAACGGCTGATGGAAATTCAGTTAAAATAGATAAGGTTTTGCAAAATGTAGAAATAGGACTTTCAGGTTATAAATTCTCTGCAAATCTGTTACCTATGAAATTAGCTGAATTCGATGTTGTGTTAGGAATGGATTGGTTAATAGCCAACCATGCTCGAATTCTTTGTGATAAGAATTCCATAGAAATTCAAGCACCAACCGGAGAAGTAATCGTGATTACAGGAGATAAGCCACGTAAACCCATGAAGTTCATATCAGTAATGAAAGTTGCTAGTTATGAACGAAAGCAAGGCATAGTATATATGATTTCAGTAATCATTAGTACTAAGGGAAAAGAACTTAAGGAAATTCCTGTAGTCTCAGAATACTCAGATATATTCCCAGAAGAATTACCAGGATTACCACCAGATAGAGAAGTAGAGTTTAGGATTCATCTAATTCCAGGAACTATACCAATAGCTAAGGCACCTTATCGGTTAGCTCCCACAGAAATGTTAGAATTGAAAAAGCAATTAGATGAATTACTAAGTAAAGGTTTCATACAACCTAGTTCATCCCCGTGGGGAGCACCAGTGTTGTTTGTAAAGAAAAAGGATGGTTCAATGAGAATGTGTATTGATTATAGAGAACTGAATAAGGTTACAATTAAGAATCGATACCCATTACCTAGGATTGATGATCTTTTAGATCAACTTCACGGGGCTAGATATTTTTCTAAGATATATTTACGCTCCAGATATCATCAATTGAAGGTACAAGAAGAAGACATACCTAAAACTGCTTTCAGAACAAGCTATGGTCATTATGAGTTTACAGTCATGCCCTTTGGGTTAACGAATGCACCCGCAGCATTCATGGACATGATGAATAGGATCTGTAAACCGTATTTGGATAAATTTGTAATTGTTTTCATAGACGATATACTTATTTATTCAAAAAGTCAGGACGAACATTGTCAACACCTGCATGCACTCTTAACTTTGTTAAGAAAAGAGAAACTGTATGCCAAATTCTCGAAGTGTGAATTTTGGTTGCAAGAAGTGCAATTTTTAGGACACATGGTGAATCACGAAGGGATTCATGTAGATCCTGCAAAGATAGAGGCAATTACCAAATGGAAGGTTCCACAATCTTCAATAGAAATTAGAAGTTTTATAGGTTTAGCTGGATACTATAGACGGTTTATTAAGGATTTTTCCAAAATAGTTGTACCATTAACTAAGCTAACCTGTAAAGCAGTCAAGTTTGAATGGGGACCTAAACAAGAAGAAGCCTTTAGGATCTTGAAACAGAAATTAACCAATGCTCCAATCCTAGCCCTACAGGAAGGAACTGAAGATTTTGAAGTTTACTGTGATGCTTCAAAACTAGGATTTGGATGTGTGCTAATGCAACGCAAGAAGGTAATTGCGTATGCTTCCAGGCAATTGAAAAAGCACGAGGAAAACTATACGACTCATGATTTAGAATTAGGAGCTATAATTTTTGCCCTTAAAATTTGGAGACATTATCTGTATGGAAGTAAATTTACTGTCTATACGGATCATAAAAGCTTAAGATATATATTTGGGTAAAAAGAATTAAACATGAGGCAAAGGAGATGGATGGAAATCTTAAGTGATTACGACTGTGATATTCAGTATCACGAAGGAAAGGCAAATGTAGTTGCAGATGCCTTAAGTCGTAAGTACCATGAAAAACAACGAAGAGTTCGTGCTCTCAGATTAAATCTACAGTTAGATTTAATGGAACAAATAAAGAATGTTCAGGAAACAGCAATCAAGGATGATGCTGAAGGAATGAAAGGAAGATTAAAAGAATTAGAACAAGGAGCTGATGGAATTTGGAGATTCCATAAAAGCAGAATTTGGGTACCTAAGCAGGGAGAATTAAGAAATAAGATTTTAGAGGAAGCCCATAAGTCTAGATATACCATGCACCCAGGAAACAATAAGATGTACCAAGATTTAAGAAAGAATTTCTGGTGGATAGGCATGAAGAAGGACATAGCTAGATATGTTTTTAAGTGTCTTACTTGTTCACAAGTTAAGGCAGAACATCAGAAACCTTCAGGTCTACTACAACAACTGGAAATGCCTGTATGGAAATGGGAACTCATAACAATGGATTTTGTTACTAAGTTACCCAAAATCAGAAAAGGTAATGATGCGATTTGGGTAATTGTGGATCGATTAACCAAATTTGCTCACTTTCTACCAATAAAAGAAACCTTTAGCATGGAAAGATTGGCAAAGTTGTATGTAGATGAAGTCGTATCCTTACATGGAGTTCCACTCTCCATTGTATCAGATCGAGATAGTCATTTCGCTTCTCACTTTTGTACGAGTTTCCAGCAAGCAATGGGGACTCGACTAATTCTGAGTACCGCATATCATCCACAAACAGACGGTCAAAGTGAAAGGACGATACAAACGCTAGAAGACATGCTTCGAGCATGTGTGATAGATTTTGGTGGAAACTGGGATGATCACTTACCTCTGATCGAATTCTCCTATAACAATAGTTATCATTCAAGTATTGAAACTGCCCCATTCGAGGCACTGTATGGAAGAAAGTGCAGAACTCCAATTTGTTGGGCAGAAATAGGAGAAAGTCAATTGTCAGGTCCTGAGATAGTGCAAGAGACGACCGACAAGATTAATCAAATCAAGGAAAGGATAAAAATGGCTAGAGATCGCCAGAAGAGTTATGAAGATAATAGACGAAAGCCGTTGGAGTTTCAAGTTGGAGAAAGAGTACGGTTGAAAGTTTCTCCTTGGAAAGGATTTGTTAGATTCGGTAAGAAAGGAAAACTAAGTCCAAGATACGTAGGACCATTTCCAGTGATCCAACGTACAGGACCAGTTGCTTATCTGTGACACCTGTGTCACTTCAGCCATCAAACAAACGCCAAACCAATGAAACATTGTATTTCATACTTTGGACTTGTATAAATATGTATATCTTTTGCACATATCAACTCTTATTCGATTTCAAGCACTAAATCGCTTTCTAGAAGGTTATACGCGCTCTGATGCGTAGATATAACCAGTTTAATGCAACGAACACTCCGGAATAGTGAAATAGGCTTAACATACCTTAAATAACCTTTACATAACTTAGAAATAAGTTTTGAAGGCTTTGGTATGTCAAAATCAAGTTAAATCGCTTACAAGGACTAAACTTGACAAACTGCGAAAGTATGCCAATTTGAACTGTAACAGACATTCCGGAACATGACCATAAGTTAAACATACCATAAATATCCTTTACATAGCTTAGAAATAGGCTTTGAGGGGTTCGGTGTGCTAAAATAAACTTCTGGGTCATTCAGGGACTAAAAGTGTCAAGAAGTGCACAAGTTTGCACTTTCGCGCATAACTTACGTTCTGAATACATCCGGACATCCAAAAATTTATGTAAGCACTAAAATACTTTATTTTAGTGTTTGGCATAAGAAAAATCCATTCGTCATGTCATTTGGATCGTTTTTCGCGCTTATGCGCATTCCGTCGTAATTAACCGAACATCGCAACCGTACGGCCAAAGATATTTTTGAGCACATTTTAAGTTCCCTAAACTTTAACTTCATTTTATAGCTTTGAAATGAGGTTAACGGGGCTTAAAAGTGTCAAAATTGCATCAAAATACAAGTTTCTGGGCTGCAGGGACTAAAATGGTAATTCTGCCAAACTTGGTCCTTGCGCACCTCAACAATGGGAGTGTTGCGGTGCGCAAGCAGGGATCAGATATGCAGAAACTTGTTTAATCTGCTGTTAACAGCCTTTAACACTCTCCAAAGGCCAATGCCATGTGTCCAACTCTTGTGGTGGGTCAATATCAGTTACCACAACCTTCCGACAAGTGTACGGGCGAGATCATTCCCTCTTCTCCAAGAAACGATCCTAACGGTCTTGGTTTTACTATAAATACCCAACCCACTTCATTGCAAACCCACTTGAAATCTGAGATTTCTCTAAGTTGGGGTGTTTCATCACCTCATACCTAAGAATACTTGGATTATCAATCTTGCGGGGACCCTTTGTAAGTGTTCCTTCGTTCTTTTATTGCTTTTCGAGTCCGAAAGTCAAACTTTGTTTGAATTTCTGCATTGACCAGTTTATGGTCGATGCGAAGTTCGTTTGAACTTCATAACGTGAGCGTGATCACGATGGTTATAGTCCCTAGTGACTATACCTACTGATTACCACGTTATCTAGGCTCAGTGACGAGCCGTAGTTTCGGCCAGAATACGTATTCTTGCGTATTTTGTAACCAAACTACTCTTAGGTATCAAAACCGTTTGTTTTGATACCAAACTTGTTTAGTTAAGCATGTTTCAACATGCTTAGCTCGTCACTTTTAGTTTAGTGCTTGTCTAGGGTCGTAAGGGTAAGCGATCTAATAAATCGCTTATACCTTCGAACCCGACCCAGTTTGGTCGATCATTAGGTTCCGACCAAACACATTAGGTGACCATAGTATATAGGGAATAACCTTCCGAGGTTATACCTTATGGTCGCTTCGTTTAAGTAGTTGTATGATAGGTAGTTTATATGCCTTAGGTAAATTACCAAAATACCCCTTTGATGCCAAAATTCTTTTTAAACATATGTAACATAACTTTTGACATCTAAACTGTTTTGACAACAATATTAGACATGTTAAGGCATATGTTACTTGTCATAGGACTAGTTAGGCGGTCCGAACGCGTTTCACGCGAACGACGCGTTAAAGTAGCATAAGCTACCTAAACGGGTCGTAATGGGTCGTAAACACTTAGGTTAGGTTTCATTTAGTATGTAGGCTTTGTTAAACCATATTACACGAGTCACCATACTCGTTTGGTTTACGAACCCTCATTCTATCCAATCCTTCGATTCAGGTCCGGTATATTAACATAGTACCTATATTAGGTGCCGTTTGATATCCGTGATCTCTAGCATTGCTTCGTGGTTATCTTAGGATTTCTGAGCAATCTCAAGTGAGTACATAGACCCCTCTTTTACTGTTTTCCAAACGTTTTGGGGTGGAACACATGTGCCTACTTGTTACTTTCATGCTTTCCTGTTTTCACATCATATACTTGCTATGTTTATTAGTACATTTATAGTACATGATTTCATTACATTTTATGCTATGTATGCCCATTGAGTGCGTACTTAGTACATCGTTTTACATTACATTTCATGCTATGTGTGCCCATTGTGTGCATTACTTAGTACATCGTTTTACATTACATTTCATGCTATGTGTGCCCATTGTGTGCATTACTTAGTACATCGTTTTACATTACATTTTATGCTATGTATGCCCATTGAGAGCGTACTTAGTACATCGTTTTACATTACATTTCATGCTATGTGTGCCCATTGTGTGCATTACTTAGTACATCGTTTTACATTACATTTCATGCTAGGTGTGCCCATTGTGTGCATTACTTAGTACATCGTTTTACATTACATTTCATGCTACGTGTGCCCATTGTGTGCATTACTTAGTACATCGTTTTACATTACATTTTATGTTATGTATGTTCATTGTTGCATATTTAGTACATTTATTATTCATCACATGCTTACATTTTGACATTTGATTATACATAAACATTTCTACAATCATTAGACATTACATCTTGGTGGTTTAGTTTGAGTAAGTGATTAAGTAACGAGGCGTGTGTAATATGATACAAGCATGGTAGATACGCCGCTGGTACTTCCTATATATAAGTGTTTGTATGGTATCACATATTGTAGCGTTATTTGAATCATTTCAATTTGAGACATAGAACATTTTATACAAATAACATATTTTTCACAAGACATTGATTTACAAACAACTTATCTAATACAAACTCATTTTACATGGTTATTCATTTAACCATACATTATTCTCTTATTTATACATATCATCTGATCTTATCGTTTTTCAAATGATTTACAAGACAAAGCAAATTACAAGGTTCATGACTAAACATTTTCTCAAACATAAGTCATGAATTCTGTTTTCACAAAACCTATGTATCTCACAGGCATTTTTATGCTGACGTACCTATTTTCACATGTGTTTTCAGGAGATGATGCATAGGACTTATCAAGACATACTTAGGCGGACCTGTGCCTTAGTGACTTAAAACGAGACAAGAACTAGTTAATTTATGTTATGTACTCTTTGGTTCTTGCTTAAAACAATGTAAACTTTCATGTTTGATTAATAAAACGAAACTTCAATTGCCATGGATTTGAAACAATTAATTCTGTTACAACACTCCCCGACGTTTCCGCCACGTTTTGTATGTTCTACGTGGTCGGGGTGTGACAGAAAAGATGGTATCAGAGCCAATGGTTATAGGGAATTAGGTTATTAGTAATACATTGACCTAGTCTATAACCTTTCTAGGACCCTAACGCGAGTTTACTTGCGTTTAGTCAAAAAACAATACCGTCACCTATCCTTAGGCGATGACCACAACAAGAACATAAATTTCAAAACCACTTTGAAAACTAATCATCTGTTCTAGGATGATTGATTACTAGGTTTTGAACCCTCTATTGTAAGGTTTTGAACCCTCTGTTACAAGGTTTTGAACCCCTTTGAGTTTTCAAAACTCTCGTCAAAGTTTTGGGTCCAAAATAGTGTGAACACGTGCAAACTGGAAGAGTGAATGCCTGTACCCTGAGTTTTCTGTCTAAGGCTAGAGTGTTCGTACAAATCCACATAATCGGACCAGTCATTCTTACCTGGGAACTCTTGGGGTGAGTGTCCACTTATAGGCGAGCATGTCTTCGGAATACACTATGAGGATCTATTTGCTTTGATTCAGCCTTTGTGTTGTTTGTTTGCTTCGTGGTTCAAACAAATGACCACTATCCTTGCTTTCATCAGATTTGTTTCATCTCATTCTTTTCGTCTAATTCTCTCACTCGTTTCCTTTCATGTTTTCCTCTTTTAGAATGCCTCCACGACGCGAAAATCCGGTATCTATTGAAGAGCTGGCAGCTGTCATTACACAGCAAATGACTGCTGCAATCCCGAACATCGTTGCTCAATGTCACCAAGCTCTCAACAACAATAATGCCCCCTGCAACTTCAAGACGTTCAACTCGGCTAAGCCATCAAAGTTTTCTGGGTCTCAAGGAGCGACTGCACTTCTGCAATGGTTCGAGAGTCTAGAGAGCACCTTCAGGCATGTTCAATGTCCAAACGAGCGAAAGGTAGATTTCGCATCTAGTGTCTTTGAGAAACGAGCTTTGACGTGGTGGAACGGTGTGGTGAGAGATAGGGGTGCCGAAGTGGCACTGGCTCAAACGTGGGAAGAACTTAGAGCACTGATGATGAAGGAATTCTGTCCTCGTCACGAGATCAGGGCCTTGGAAAGGGAATTCGACGATCTTAAGCAAGACAACGGTGAACATCGAGCCTACACTGATCGATATGAGGAGCTGAGCCTGTTGTGTCCTACCATGGTTACGCCTTTGGATAAGGCGATCGAAAAATACATTGATGGTATCCCTGACTCAGTTCAGGACATTGTTACTGGTAGTAACCCCACTACGGTTAGGCAGGCCATTGAGCTAGCTGCAACCTTGACTGAATCTCAGATCAGGAAACGTAAGCTTTTCCGAAAGGGTGACAAGAAAACGGTCGAGGAATCGAAACCAATAGAGGAATCAAAGACCATGGATGAACAAACTGGATCCCCTAAGAAGTCAAAGAAGCGAAAGGCTTCTCAGAACTTCGCCATGGTTACTCACAATGATCAAGCCGTCCCCAACCAACCTGCTCAACCCCCTGCTAGGAAGCCATACAATGGAACTTCATCCTTGTGCAACCAATGTAAACTTCATCATCATGCTAGTGTTAAGTGCCGCGAATGCCAAATTTGTGGACGTAAAGGTCATACAGCAAAAGTTTGCGTAGCAGCAGTTGCACCAAATCAAGCTGACAACAACCCTGCTCAAGCTCGCTTTCCACCAGGTTCTTGCTACAATTGTGGCAAGATGGGTCATTTCCGAAGAAATTGCCCAAAGCTTGCTAATGCAAATCCAGCACAGGGATGAGAATCTGACCGACTAGAAGACAACACCCTTTAGAAATAATCACGTCTTATGTATTATTTTCTTTTGTTGTCAAGGTCCATGAAACAGTTGTTATCATTGTTTATAAATAAATCTTTTATTTATATTGCAATGTATTTATGAGGTGGTATGTATAAAGAACATATCCCTTACAATACCGACAATCAAGGAATCGTATTTCTTGAAAAGCAAACTACCCCCCAGGATTTTTTTTCTATTTTATGATCTCTTGCGTTGTCCACGAAATTCCTAAGTACCCGTTTCTCCCAAGGAAACGAAGTACAAGGCGCAAGTTACAACACTGGACGAATACCCAAAGTACCTCTATAAATCATTAATAGGGTACCTAAGGGTGTTTCCGTAAATCCTAAAATTGTTGTGTTCCTTAAATTCGAATATTTCGTTTTTTTGAAAACAAAATCGAAATTTTGGGAGATCTTCCTATCTTTTCAGATAGATCCCAGAGGACATTGAAGTCCATCGACTGGTTTCCATATCCATTTTCAATCAATAACAAGTTAATAACAAATTAATAACCAAGTTGAACAACTATGTGATTATGTGCTTATGTGTTCCCTTTTATGTTTTTGGTGTAATCCAAGTTTTTGTTATCCAGGTCCTCGTAGAATCTTCCATATCATTCGTATAAGAGATTCATAGTAGGATATCCAAAGGTACTATAATAAATCCTCAATGGGCTTTTACGTGATAGTAAAGACCCTTGGATTATATTGTACTATTCCATAAATTAGACCCCTTGAGTGGTCTAGTTAAACAGATCGATCCAAAAATCTGGTTAGGAACATCATGTGATGATATAGCTGAAAGGACTCCTTGGTGGCCTAATTAAAAAGATCATCTGTCGATCTAATTAAAAGGACCCTATGGTAGTCTAGTCACACTCATCACAGGTTTGATTTTCCTCCCCTAAACATTACCAGACAAACTGTGCGGACTATGCAAGGAATTACGTAATTATGGATGCATACATAATTATGGAATTCAGTGCACAGAAACCACAGCGAGTTTTGTCATGTGTCTAGAGTTGACTTGGTTCATTCGTATTTCTGAAGAAATTGTGGAAAATGGCTCATTCCGTTCATTTTCGTTTCTGAAGAAGTTGTGGAAAATGACTCGTTCCGTTCATTTTCGTTTCTGAAGAAATAGTGGAAAAGGACTCATTCCGTTCATTTTCGTTTCTGAAGAAGTTGTGGAAAATGACTCGTTCCGTTCATTTTCGTTTCTGAAGAAATAGTGGAAAAGGACTCATTCCGTTCATTTTCGTTTCTGAAGAAGTTGTGGAAAATGACTCGTTTCGTTCATTTTCGTTTCTGAAGAAATAGTGGAAAAGGACTCATTCCGTTCATTTTCGTTTCTGAAGAAGTTGTGGAAAATGACTCGTTCCGTTCATTTTCGTTTCTGAAGAAATAGTGGAAAAGGACTCATTCCGTTCATTTTCGTATCTGAAGAAATCATGGAAAATGACTCGTTCCGTTCATTTTCGTTTATGAAGAAATAGTGGAAAAGGACTCATTCCGTTCATTTTCGTTTCTGAAGAAGTTGTGTAAAATGACTCGTTCCGTTCATTTTCGTTTCTGAAGAAATAGTGGAAAAGGACTCATTCCGTTCATTTTCGTTTCTGAAGAAGTTGTGTAAAATGACTCGTTCCGTTCATTTTCGTTCCTGAAGAAGTTGTGGAAAATGACTCGTTTCGTTCATTTTCGTATCTGAAGAAAGCATGGAAAATGACTCATTCTGTTCATTTTCGTATCTGAAGAAATCATGGAAAATGACTCATTCTGTTCATTTTCGTTTCTGAAGAAATCGTGGAAAATGACTCATTCTGTTCATTTTCGTTTCTGAAGAAATCATGGAAAATGACTCATTCTGTTCATTTTCGTTTCAGAAGAAATCGTGGAAAATGACTCATTCTGTTCATTTTCGTTTCTGAAGAAATCGTGGAAAATGACTCATTCTGTTCATTTTCGTTTCTGAAAATTTACCATCGAAAGGAAACGAATGTCCCTGATTCTTCCTTCATTTCCATTTCTGAAAATGTCCATTAAAGAGGAATATCAGGATATGCCTTACCCTTGATGGTTATTTAACACAAAGTCACAGACATGCTCCTACAAATAAATTTCGGGACGAAATTTCCTAAAGTAGGGGAGACTGTGACACCTGTGTCACTTCAGCCATCAAACAAATGCCAAACCAATGAAACATTGTATTTCATACTTTGGACTTGTATAAATATGTGTATCTTTTGCACATATCAACTCTTATTCGATTTCAAGCACTAAATCGCTTTCTGGAAGGTTATACGCGCTGTGATGCGTAGATATAACCAGTTTAATGCAACGAACACTTCGGAATAGTGAAATAGGCTTAACATACCTTAAATAACCTTTACATAACTTAGAAATAAGTTTTGAAGGCTTTGGTATGTCAAAATCAAGTTAAATCGCTTACAAGGACTAAACTTGACAAACTGCGAAAGTATGCCAATTTGAACTGTAACAGACATTCCGGAACATGACCATAAGTTAAACATACCATAAATATCCTTTACATAGCTTATAAATAGGCTTTGAGGGGTTCGGTGTGCTAAAATAAACTTCTGGGTCATTCAGGGACTAAAAGTGTCAAGAAGTGACAAAGTTTGCACTTTCGCGCATAACTTACGTTCTGAATACATCCGGACATCCAAAAATTTATGTAAGCACTAAAATATTTTATTTTTGTGTTTGGCATAAGAAAAATCCATTCCTCACGTCATTTGGATCGTTTTTCGCGCTTATGCGCATTCCGTCGTAATTAACCGAACATCGCAACCGTACGGCCAAACGAACCGACATCCGAGATATTTTTGAGCACATTTTAAGTTCCCTATACTTTAACTTCATTTTATAGCTTTGAAATGAGGTTAACGGGGCTTAAAAGTGTCAAAATTGCATCAAAATACAAGTTTCTGGGCTGCAGGGACTAAAATGGTAATTCTGCCAAACTTGGTCCTTGCGCACCTCAACAATGGGAGTGTTGCGGTGCGCAAGCAGGGGTCAGATATGCAGAAACTTGTTTAATCTGCTGTTAACAGCCTTTAACACTCTCCAAAGGCCAATGCCATGTGTCCAACTCTTGTGGTGGGTCAATATCAGTTACCACAACCTTCCGACAAGTGTACGGGCGAGATCATTCCCTCTTCTCCAAGAAACGATCCTAACGGTCTTGGTTTTACTATAAATACCCAACCCACTTCATTGCAAACCCACTTGAAATCTGAGATTTCTCTAAGTTGGGTTGTTTCATCATCTCATACCTGAGAATACTTGGATTATCAATATTGCGGGGACCCTTTGTAAGTGTTCCTTCGTTCTTTTATTGCTTTTCGAGTCCGAAAGTCAAACTTTGTTTGACTTTCTGCATTGACCAGTTTATGGTCGATGCGAAGTTCATTTGAACTTCATAACGTGAGCGTGATCACGATGGTTATAGTCCCCAGTGACTATACCTACTGATTACCACGTTATCTAGGCTCAGTGACGAGCCGTAGTTTCGGCCAGAATACGTATTCTTGCGTATTTTGTAACCAAACTACTCTTAGGTATCAAAACCGTTTGTTTTGATACCAAACTTGTTTAGTTAAGCATGTTTCAACATGCTTAGCTCGTCACTTTTAGTTTAGTGCTTGTCTAGGGTCGTAAGGGTAAGCGATCTAATAAATCGCTTATACCTTCGAACCCGACCCAGTTTGGTCGATCATTAGGATCCGACCAAACACATTAGGTGACCATAGTATATAGGGAATAACCTTCCGAGGTTATACCTTATGGTCGCTTCGTTTAAGTAGTTGTATGATAGGTAGTTTATATGCCTTAGGTAAATTACCAAAATACCCCTTTGATGCCAAAATTCATTTTAAACATATGTAACATAACTTTTGACATCTAAACTGTTTTGACAACAATATTAGACATGTTAAGGCATATGTTACTTGTCATAGGACTAGTTAGGCGGTCCGAACGTGTTTCACGCGAACGACGCGTTAAAGTAGCATAAGCTACCTAAACGGATCGTAATGGGTCGTAAACACTTAGGTTAGGTTTCATTTAGTATGTAGGCTTTGTTAAACCATATTACACGAGTCACCATACTCGTTTGGTTTACGAACCCTCATTCTATCCAATCCTTCGATTCAGGTCCGGTATATTAACATAGTACCTATATTAGGTGCCGTTTGATATCCGTGATCTCTAGCATTGCTTGGTGGTTATCTTAGGACTTCTGAGCAATCTCAAGTGAGTACATAGACCCCTCTTTTACTGTTTTCCAAACGTTTTGGGGTGGAACACATGTGCCTACTTGTTACTTTCATGCTTTCCTGTTTTCACATCATATACTTGCTATGTTTATTAGTACATTTATAGTACATGATTTCATTACATTTTATGCTATGTATGCCCATTGAGTGCGTACTTAGTACATCGTTTTACATTACATTTCATGCTATGTGTGCCCATTGTGTGCATTACTTAGTACATCGTTTTACATTACATTTCATGCTATGTGTGCCCATTGTGTGCATTACTCAGTACATCATTTTACATTACATTTTATGCTATGTATGCCCATTGAGTGCGTACTTAGTACATCGTTTTACATTACATTTTATGCTATGTATGCCCATTGAGTGCGTACTTAGTACATCGTTTTACATTACATTTCATGCTATGTGTGCCCATTGTGTGCATTACTTAGTACATCGTTTTACATTACATTTCATGCTAGGTGTGCCCATTGTGTGCATTACTTAGTACATCGTTTTACATTACATTTCATGCTACGTGTGCCCATTGTGTGCATTACTTAGTACATCGTTTTACATTACATTTTATGTTATGTATGTTCATTGTTGCATATTTAGTACATTTATTATTCATCACATGCTTACATTTTGACATTTGATTATACATAAACATTTCTACAATCATTAGACATTACATCTTGGTGGTTTAGTTTGAGTAAGTGATTAAGTAACGAGGCGTGTGTAATATGATACAAGCATGGTGGATACGCCGCTGGTACTTCCTATATATAAGTGTTTGTATGGTATCACATATTGTAGCGTTATTTGAATCATTTCAATTTGAGACATAGAACATTTTATACAAATAACATATTTTTCACAAGACATTGATTTACAAACAACTTATCTAATACAAACTCATTTTACATGGTTATTCATTTAACCATACATTATTCTCTTATTTATACATATCATCTGATCTTATCGTTTTTCAAATGATTTACAAGACAAAGCAAATTACAAGGTTCATGACTAAACATTTTCTCAAACATAAGTCATGAATTCTGTTTTCACAAAACCTATGTATCTCACAGGCATTTTTATGCTGACGTACCTATTTTCACATGTGTTTTCAGGAGATGATGCATAGGACTTATCAAGACATACTTAGGCGGACCTGTGCCTTAGTGACTTAAAACGGGACAAGAACTAGTTAATTTATGTTATGTACTCTTTGGTTCTTGTTTAAAACAATGTAAACTTTCATGTTTGATTAATAAAACGAAACTTCAATTGCCATGGATTTGAAACAATTAATTCTGTTACAACACTCCCCGACGTTTCCGCCAGGTTTTGTATGTTCTACGTGGTCGGGGTGTGACATTATCGTTTACAACTACCAGAAGAATTAGCTGGAGTACATGATGTATTTCATGTATCCAATCTCAAGAAATGTCTAGCAGACGAATCTTTGGTAGTACCTCTCCAAGATATAGAGATAAACGAAAAGTTAAAATTTGTTGAGAAACCTCTTCAGATAGAAGACAGAAAAGTGAAGTTTCTCAAGCACAAACGACTAGTGCTAGTTAAAATTAAATGGGATTCAAAGAGAGGAGCTGAATAGACTTGGGAGCTGGAATCAGAAATGAAGCGAAAGTATCATCATTTATTCCAATAAATCTCGAGGACGAGATTTTTATTAAGGTGGGGAGAATGTAACAACTCACATCAAAAGTCATATTTATTAAATTAAATTGTCCAATAGGAAACCCTAATTGAGAAACCCAAGTGATTCTACATAAACCTTAAAATTTTCAAAACATTTGGAATCAGGATTAGGGCCCCTAAAACTCAGGGGGTAAACCCTAGTTATAATTATCTACATAAAACGCTGTCAAAAATGAAATTTCATGCAACGTCGACTCATCAGGGCTAGATAGGTGACGAAGCAGGCCTACCCTACTTTGACATCCCAGGCGACACGCGGCACATGCCACGGATTCTTCCGCGACTAGCGGGAGGTGCAAATTTTGGGTATAAATAGAAGGGCCTGGCACTTGCATTCTGTTGTTCGTTCGACGAAGAAATTCGTTTTAGGCACTGAGTTACGTTCTGTTTACCACAATTAACACACACGGATCACTAATCGACGCCGCAATACAGGGTAATAACTCAATCGCTGCTACGATTCATTGTCCGATCGATTAAAATATCCAATGGATGTTTAAGTGCTGCCCACATTAGGGTTATGCTTTGTCATTCTTCGTTAATTCGATGGATGTTTAAGTATCGCAATTTGTCATTCGTTGTGAGGGTTTAATCTCGTGAGTTATCGTAAAGGTTGTATTAAGTTACTAACCGAATTGTGTGCCTGTTATTAAATTTAGGTTAAAAGGCTAATCAGTAGGCTAGGCTCTGCCCAATTAAATCTGCAATGTGAGTCATTCTCTTTTTATCAAAGTGCTTTATAAATTCTTAAATATTTTCAAAGATTATAATTACATGGATTAAGTCTTTGTAATCTCCATATTACAGCCGGTATGTGGGGTTTTGTATACATTACTTGATAATCTTCACCATTGGACAACGAGTTAGCCAATGGGTGATATGACCACAGTCACATAAACGAGTCGAGTGATAAGTACCGAGGGTCGTTGGTTGATATAAAAACATTGTAATCGCTCTTAATACTGTGAATTATAACAAATGAGTCGTTTTAGTAAAAAGAATGATTCACTCGGTATTTCCCGTTGACAAAACCTTTTTCAAACATGTTTCAGGTGATCTATTGTGATCTAGGAAAAGTGCCGAGACGCACTACAAGCTTAAGGAAGTGGCTCAGAATAAAATAAAGAAACATGCTTTGTAAAATAAAAGATTTCTTCATGAAATCTCAAGATTGTAAATTACTGGGTTTTATCCCGAGTTGTGAAATAAAATAATCGGGAAATATTTCAGTTTTAAAAGATCCTGATGAAAACTTCCGCTGTTAAATAAATACCACGGGATTTCTGTCCCGCGGCTCCTGAAACTGGTCAAACCGGGTCGGGGGCCGTGACACATACCGAAGAACGCATGCCATATCCAAAGATCTTGGGACGCACCGCTTCAAGCATGATGGCTGGCATCCCGTGAAATCCACTCGTGTGAGCGCCTTGCCATGCGGTAGAATAAAGTTCCCAATGCCATTTCATACAATCTAAACTACCTAGCATCCCGGGTAGCCCATGATAATCTGCGTGATGTTCCAATATTTGTTGCATGTCACTTAACGAGGGCTTTCTCAATATCTTTTCCTATAAAGTTCTAAAATACACGAACAAAAGTTGTGAAGACTTTCTCTAGCTACACGTGCATACATTTTTAAATAGTCATCCATAATGTCCGAACTATTGCCGTACGCTAACTGCCTAAGTGCGGCCGTGACCTTTTGCCACGTACTATATCCTAATTGCCCGGTTACATCCGGTTTTTGTTTGAAATAAACATACTTCTCCTCAAGATCTCTAGATATCCTTAAAAATAAGTTTCTACTCATACGAAAACGACGCCTAAACATTTTTTCATCATACTTAGGTTCCGCTGAGAAGTAATCGCTTACCAACAAATTGTTAGCGGTGTGCCGTTCACGAGCGATGTACCTCCTTCGTTTAGGTGGCGGAGTCTCTTCCTCATCGTCTTCCATGATAGCTTTCACCACCGTCGCGATCGTTTGTAGAAATATTTCCGCACCATCGTTAGATGATGATGACGATTCACTTGAACTTGAAGAACTCATGGCAAGATTATGTTTTTTGTGTTTGATATTGTGTGAGAAAAATGTTAAATATGGTAAAGTATTTATAAAGGAAATTTTTTTTAAATGCCCCAACGGCTAGCCTAAAGGCTAGTTTGGTTTGGCCATTAAGAGCCCGCCATGTCAGATTCATAGACCCACCCCACGCCCGGCTTCAAACTCCTGCCCCTTGGGCCACGCCCCAACCCAAGCCCACCCGGGGGTGGTGGCTTGGGCGCTTTCAGCCAACCCATGCCCCAACCCAAGCCCCATACCCCACAGTCTAAGCCCAAAGATTGATCGGCCTAAGAAATTGAACCGTTTTATGACAATTTTGGTAATATGACCCTCTTGATTTCACAATCATGAACCTAACAATTCATAGATGTTTCCAAATTTTCACAACATACCATGTTTCTACAGTTTGACAATGGTAGTATTAAAATCATATTGGTTTTTATAGGCGTGCATTCTTCTCGAATTGGTGCACTTAAAGTGTTCGATAAAATGGCCAAGCTCTCTCTATGTTTGCAAGAATCAGAAAAGAACTTGGCATGGCTCCTATGATTTGATTGTGAGAAAATTTAACCCCACATATATGAACCAATAACCCAAGTTCTTCTGCTGTTAGATTGTTGAAAGGATCCCACCATTTTAGGTGTTGAGTCAGCTTTTTCTTATCAACATAAACAATATAAAGTTGAATTTGTTGAAAAATAATATTGAACTGAGTTATCAAATACTTGATATCAAAAAACCGCATAACCAGTTGTTCAAAGTTGAATTTAAAAAGTTGTTAAATTTTAAAAAACGTTGCGTTAAAAAATTGAATTTAACAAAATGAACTTTAAATTAAGTTAAACAAAACGATTTGTATAACTTGTTAAAATTAAACTAAACTAGTAATAAGACCCGCGCGCGTTGCGGCGCGGGTACAACGCAAACGTCGAAACTGATTAGTCTAAGCGTTATGTGATGTGTTAATCATATAATAATGTGCGTTTCGAAGTATCCGACTGAACTCAATGTAACCTATAGATGTGTTGTAATTGGATTAAAATGTAAAGCAAATCGAGTTTATAGTGTACAATCATAACGTATTATATGCGACTAACTAACTCCAATTTATACCATCAAGTCAAAACGTATTATATGTGACCCGATTCATATGTAGGAAACATACAAAATAAAGGCCGAAAACGTATAACAAATTTACGTCAAAATGTAAAAAGAAAAGTTTAAAAGTTGAGGGGTCCGTATAAAGCATATGTGAAAAAAACGTAAATTACCAAAGTATAGGTAAAAAATACAAGTTACAAAAGTAGAGAGTAAATAAAAGGAAAATTCTATATGCAAAAAATATGAATTACAAAACTATAAGCTAAAAGTGGAAATTTTGGAAGTCAAAGAGGGGTGGTTTCACCGACGACCTTGTACTTTAAGTAATATAGAAATTAGTAAAAAGCTAAGGGCTAAAAATGTCAATTGTTAAAGTAGAAGAATAGTAAAGTTAGATAAGGGACTAAAATTGATTACTCTAAAAGTGGAGGGGTCGTAGCAAAGCTGAGGGGCTTGAAATGAAATATTGAAAAAGTTTAGGGGAGTAGCAAAGCTGAGGGGCTTGAAACGCAAAATGGAAAAAGTTTAGGGGGTGTAAGGCAATGCCGGTGGGTCACCCATTGACATAGCCTTTTAAGTTATAGTAGAATAAAGATTTAAATCGGTTGGGCACCTGCTTATACATCCCCATCGAAGATGTTGAGGTCTCTTGTTCGATCCTAGTACCCCCTTGGTTCTTTTTTTCTACGTAACGCCCTACGGCTCAATTGTGCACTCATTACCACACATGGTGCAATCAATCATATGAGTCGGTACGTGGGCCGGCGCAAATGTTCAATTAACGGTGCTAATGCTAGGTGTCAACTTCTAATTGGTTTCGGTCTTTCAGATCACAATGTTTATACAAGAAATTTGTTTAGCAATCTCAACCCTAGAATAAATGTAAATAAATACAGAATGGTAGTAGTGTAAATATTACAGAAGTTAAGGCATACCTTTTTATAATTGTATCTATCATATCGTATGTATATGCCTTCTAATACAAAATATACGTTTGCCAACATTACTCACCTACCGTCATTTTCTCTCATATCTCTCATCCAAATTTCAATTTCTTCTTACTGTAGACTCAACTTTTGACCACTTACAAATTTCCAAGGGTGAGGGTATTGATACATCCCCACTTTTTATGTGCACATCCCCCCAGAGGTCGCGTATAGGGCAATAAGGGAGTATACAGTGTGAAAGCATTAAATGTGTCAGAAAAAAAGGGTTTTGATACGCCTCTCATTGCCCTATGAGAGGCGTATAAGGTTGTGGTAGTTGGAGCATTAAACCCTATACGCCTCTCATTGAGCTATATGCGGCTTACCGGCATGACTTTTGATGAATTTAAGGTATAATTACTGACATGCACGGAGTTCTGTCTGAAAAGCGTGAAAAGGTGACCCCATACGCCCTTATTGACCTGTACGCCCCATATCGACCGAGAATGTTTATTTACCCAAGCATACGGAAACTATTTCATTCAAATCTTCCAAACTCACAAAATACCGATGAGATGAAAATGATGAAAATTCTCAAATAAAAACGTTGGTTGAGACCGTGAAGCATAAAGATGTTGTTTTGGGACATTGGTAATTCTAACCTAGTTAGATAGTGACTTATGAGTGGGTTAAAACACTTAAATTATGAACTAAGGAAAATGGTGGGGCCAAAGATGTTAAAATTGAAACTTATGTTGCTAGTTTTAATCAAAACAAAAACCAAACACCCCATTTGGGGATGTCTGGTCGTACAAAGAACCAGGGGGGCGACCTGGGTTTCTTCAAACCCTAAAATCCTCACAAAACTCACAAATTGGAGCCTCTAATCAAGTCTAAATTGAATTTCAAGCACAAATTCATGAACACCTAGTTGAAAGGATCATAAGGTATGTAAAATTGTGATATTTTGATCCATCTCAAATTCTAGGTTATTTGTAAGAAACTGAAATTGAGCTTGATTATGTCATGCATGGATGAATCTTGAAGTAATATTATGTCTAGGAGTAAACCCTAGTCATTTATTGTTAAATTGATGTTCATGATTGTGAATTCATGATCATACTCTTATGTGTCAAGAGGGTTTTGGAGAATTATGTTAAACACTAGGATTATCCTTGTTAACTTAGTGTATTAGAGCTCTATGAAGCAAATCCAGAATTTTTGGTATGAAGAGTTGTCATGAACATGTAAAAAGATGTTTAAATCTTGGTTAAATAGTTAGTCTTGAGCTTGATTTCTAGTAGTAAGATTTCATGCTCATAAGGTGTTCGATGTAATGCCTAAGTGAATTTGGGTACCTACTAGTTCATATGAAGAACTTGATTATATAAGATGTCATGATGAATGCTAGTGATATGATGAACGGGTCTCACTTAAAGATGAGAACCCATAGTTCTTGTGAAATGAATGAATAAATTAGTCTTGATAACCGTTTAAACTAACTAAAGTGATTAAAATGTGATAAACGTGGTTAGAACTTTGGTTAAAACGGTGGTCTAAAGATAATGCCTACCGGGTAATTAAAGAACGCTAAGACTAGTTGATGAACTCGAATATGCAATTAGTATACTAATGGGCATTTGACTTTTAAAAAGTCAAACTGACCTACGATGTGAGGAATGATAATTAGACATAGAAAATAAGTGAGGTGGAATGGTCATGATTGTTAATGACTAATTTAACCGCCTTGTAAATGATTGGCAATAGTTTGACGCGTAACAAGCTAGGTGAAAGCTTGGAGGAGGGAGCGGGTCAAATGGAGTAAGTACGGAAAGAAAAGCGTGGTGTGAATGCGAGGTAAGTGTAATTTACACACTTATGTAGAATACTCATTTATTCGATACATTGTAAACGTGAAAACGATAATATTGGAAATACGGAAATTTGTCAAATGTCGACTAATGTAAATCAAGGTTAAAAGGATACTCATGGCATAAGCCGAAATGGGTTGAACTTGTAAGAAAAGAGTGTAAAAGAAAAAGGGTATGGAAATAAAATCCGGGATGGGATGGATGTATGAATTGGAAATAAAAAACGATATTTTTTATTAAATAGATAACGTTGGGCATATAGTCCAAATGGGTCGAATGGTGGTGACAACACCATTTGACAATATCGACTAATGTGGTTGTCAAGTTTTATGATAACAGGACCGATTAGCAAATCGGATAATTGCGTCACCATTGATGGTGTGATAATGAAAACTAGGTATAAATCGGGTCTACTTGTTGATCCGGGCCAGGTACGCATAATTATATTGTAGTTAAAAGTGTTATTTTGGTCGAATAATTTGAGAGAGAGTCCTTCGTCATAAAAGGACTAAAATCGACCAAAACGCCCTTGTAGGCTAAATGGAACAATCGACCCTTAAAGGTTGTTTGGAAACGAGTTTTATGACTAGGTAAATACTTAGAATAAGTATAGAAGCTGAAAGAGGTATTGTATTAGCTAAATGGCACTATTTGAGTTTTTGCCGTAAAATAATGATTCGAGAGGTAAAATTTGGTTTATATTGATCACCACATTAAACCTACCTTAAATACAGTTGGGGTGGGAGATTATAGGATAAGAAATGTGGTAATGGAATGCTAGAAGCAATCGAAAGCTATTTTAGGCTCGAAAGTGCTTAAATACCCTTAAATGGTCAAAATAAGCATACGAGCGAAAACGGGTTTAAATGGTGTAATAAACCTATGATTAGAACCTAATATAGTAGGTAAAATTAATTTGAAGATGTGTATGAGATATAGGAATCAAATAAATATGTTTGTTTGATAAAATGCATAAACGGGTTAAAATTCGGTAAAAAGGTAACGATTCGAAGGCTTAGAAGTCTCAAAATTTCTAATGTTGGATGTAGGATTTTAACTCCATAAGATGGAGGATTAAATTACGGACGCGTAGGAAAAAGAATCGGGTAAAACGGATCAATAACTAAGAAGTTATGGCTGTTTTCGTGAAATCAGACCGTGCTGTGTATGTACAGCATCAGCTAAGGCAACAGGCTGTGAAAAACAGGGCTAGGCGTGACACCTAGGCCCTTGGCGTCACGTCTAGCCCCCTAACTCCGAAAATTTTTAAATTTTGTCATTTTTAACCCCTGTACTTGTTTGAACGTAATATTTGACTATCAAAACTAATCTTTAAGTTGGTTTTGAACATAGGTGAATGCCAAGAGTGCACGGATGAAGATCAAGCGACGAGCAAGAACCGAACACGATCACGAAATAAGCTTCCGCACTATGTATCGTTATTATGTCAAACGACGAACGTACACATGATATGTTGTATACTTTTTAAATTGTAAAAAGTTTTAATAAACCCATAATTTCCAATGCATATGTAATCTTAATTACATGACTGTTTTTCGTAAATGATACGTTAAACCTTAATTTATAAGAACGGGTGTTACAAGTTGGTATCAGAGCCTTGGTTTAAGAGATTCAAGTATGGCGGGAAAGCTATGCTTGGACTTAAACCTTACGCTCTTGATAAAGATTAGTGTTCGGTTCGAGGCTTGATCGCAAATCCGGTAAGTACATGTATATCAATGGTTTAATATGATTAAATTGTTGAGAACAACACATATGGTTATCGTGTAATACACGTTACACCAATAAAATCGATATAGAATAGATATAGTCAACGAAATTACACGCGTTGATGCGTATAGTAGAAAAGCCTTGTATTATAATACGGGCGATTATTGAAGTTGACGTTACTAACTTTTGTGAATGTTTTAATTGAAGGACACTCGTGTTTGAAGACGACGAGAGTCAAATGAATTGTGGATATGATGAAGAACGGTCCGAAGTATGACAAGAGGAGCATGCTCACCAAGGACTAAATCGCGTAACAACCGCGAACAAAGTTAAAGGCAAGAAACGCCCGTCGGGGCAAGCATTACCAGGTGCACATTTTAAATATAATTGCACAAATAGTAATATGCAACAAATAAGTAGAAATTGAAAGTTGCATATGTAGATTAAAAACTTGGAAAAACCCGAATAGAAAATGTATTCGGGATATTGTTTCCAAGAGAAACAAATAGAGGCATTACTTACATAGGGCGTGATGTGAAAACTATAAAAAAGGTCATGCGTGTCATGTGTTAATCGCTTACTCTGGCCAAGTAAGTAGTTGCATATGATACCATGAACTTCTTATAGCGGACACATTTATGTCCGATGTAGTAAGGGTGGGGTGAATGAGACTAACTTAAATGGTACCCAAATGAATCAAATAAGTAAGATGTTTGATAGTAAACGTAAACGTAAGTCGGATGACGGAAGCGTATTACGTAAGAATAACGAGCCCGAGAGAAGGGACAAGGATCAAGTAAAAAGAAAATGCAGACCGACCAATAGGAATGCTAAGGCATAGGGATAAAAGTTTGACTGTCACAAGTGATGAAATTCACATGGACAAGTCAAACGAATCGAATAAAGAATAAAGGACTTGATTGAATAAAAGTGATGGATCTCGCTAAGACGACCAAATAAATTAAAATAACGTCTAAAACCATATAAGAATGGTTACTTGAAAATGATTACGGTAAAGATACCCGATGAATGGGTAGGATTTGGAAAGAATGCGTAAACCAAGAGACGGGAACGCGAGATAGAAAGTCAAAAGACTCGGAATATGAGTCATGAATAAAAGACAATGAGAATTTGCAAACAAAAATGTTAATAACTACGCTCAGCTATTTCAAAGCTGAACGGGTCAAACAAAGACTGAAGTTTGGCATTCATAAGTGATGAATGTTCACACGAACAAGTCAAACAAATTTAATAAAGCATGACACTTGCTAAAGTAAGTAAGCGCGAATTGGATAAATAAAAGTGCGAAATATTAATAAACCTATGTAAAGGAGTTATAGGCGTTAAAAACATTGAAATAAAAGAACCCGGGTAATGGGACGTAAAGAAGTACAGGTAAGAACCGGGTAAGTGTAGGGCAAACCGACGTGTAATTAACGTTAGAAGTCAAGAAGTCGGAAAGATAATTCGAAAGAAAACGAATGTAGCCTTAGACTACGGTCAAGGTCAAAGAAAATACCAAAGTGAAAATAAATGATTTTTAAATAAAAACAGGATGCCTTGACGCCAAACATGTATTTTAAGAATGACATGAGTAAGGAATGATCTACGGGAACAACCTAACCATTGGGGTCATAAACAATGGAAAGGTCTACGAGACTAAAATGACCCACGGGTCACGACTAGAAAGAAATAGATTATAAGGACCTCGCCTTAAAGAGGTGAAAGTCTAATAAAATAGCCTATAAGGCAAAGTGATAAAACCTACGGGTTAATTAGACAAAGCGAGGGAATAAATTGAGAATCCCCACATAAAACAAAGACTGTAAAAGAATAAATTTTGGACTGTCAATATCCCGGTATGGATAATTGACAAAAGTTAAGGAGAAGATGCTATACTAAAACTTCAGTTTTGATAAGAAATACCGTTTCTACAAATATAAATTCCAATAGGAATTTAAATAGTAAGCATAAAAGATACAAGTCTTGACACTGATAGGCGCAAGACGATATATTCGAAAAGTGATTTTTTTTGAAAATGAAAGGTTGATATAAATTAAACATGACGTGACACGATCACGGTAAAAAAAATGCAATGTGAAGTGGAATCACATTATAACCAAGCGAGCGGTAAAAAGTAACTGGACTAATAAGTCGAGTTAGTGAGACCGGTTAAGGTCATTTAAGTAATTTGGTTGCTTGTAAGCGGTGGATTCGGTATAACTGAACTGAATAAATGAATTTTGAAAACAAAAGAAATTGTTGCTAAAAGTGAAAGATTTCACTAAAGACCTTTAAACGGGTCAAAGTAACGGATTCATAAGGAATTCGATAGTATATGAAAGCGATGGCTATCGCTAAGTTAACTAAACTAGTGGAAATAACGAGATTACGTTATTTCGAAGTTACACTATGTCGTATGAGATATTTAGAAAATTAGTAACCAAAAAGATGTTACCATACTTTTCGGGTAATACTAACGATTGGTTAAAAAGTATAAGTAATTTCTCGGATAGAATACATTGAGTTTAAACTCAATGAATTATGTAAGAAAAGGTTTCGAGGACGAAACCTCTTTAAGGGGGGTAGACTTGTAACACCCCGAAAACGGGTTTGGTAATTAAACCCCGTTAATACTAAAGACGGGGAAAGTACCGTTAGTGGTAAAAGTAAACTGGCAAGTATTAGGAATTAATTGAATAATCCTAATATTTATTTAAAGTGAACAAGAGCTTTCAAGAAAATAGGAAGATAAAAGGCCCGATTTAACGCGACTTAAAGTAAAACGGGTAACGACTTCCTGAACCTACTAAGCTAACTAGGAATAATTCTAACCTAGTTAGATAGTGACTTATGAGTGGGTTAAAACACTTAAATTATGAACTAAGGAAAATGGAGGGGCCAAAGATGTTAAAATTGAAACTTATGTTGCTAGTTTTAATCAAAACAAAAACCAAACACCCCATTTGGGGATGTCTGGTCGTACAAAGAAGCAGGGGGCGACCTGGGTTTCTTCAAACCCTAAAATCCTCACAAAACTCACAAATTGGAGCCTCTAATCAAGTCTAAATTGAATTTCAAGCACAAATTCATGAACACCTAGTTGAAAGGATCATAAGGTATGTAAAATTGTGATATTTTGATCCATCTCAAATTCTAGGTTATTTGTAAGAAACTGAAATTGAGCTTGATTATGTCATGCATGGATGAATCTTGAAGTAATATTATGTCTAGGAGTAAACCCTAGTCATTTATTGTTAAATTGATGTTCATGATTGTGAATTCATGATCATACTCTTATGTGTCAAGTGGGTTTTGGAGAATTATGTTAAACACTAGGATTATCCTTGTTAACTTAGTGTATTAGAGCTCTATGAAGCAAATCCAGAATTTTTGGTATGAAGATTTGTCATGAACATGTAAAAAGATGTTTAAATCTTGGTTAAATAGTTAGTCTTGAGCTTGATTTCTAGTAGTAAGATTTCATGCTCATAAGGTGTTCGATGTAATGCCTAAGTGAATTTGGGTACCTACTAGTTCATATGAAGAACTTGATTATATAAGATGTCATGATGAATGCTAGTGATATGATGAACGGGTCTCACTTAAAGATGAGAACCCATAGTTCTTGTGAAATGAATGAATAAATTAGTCTTGATAATCGCTTGAACTAACTAAAGTGATTAAAATGTGATAAACGTGGTTAGAACTTTGGTTAAAACGGTGGTCTAAAGATAATGCCTACCGGGTAATTAAAGAACGCTAAGACTAGTTGATGAACTCGAATATGCAATTAGTATACTAATGGGCATTTGACTTTTAAAAAGTCAAACTGACCTACGATGTGATGAATGATAATTAGACAGAGAAAATAAGTGAGGTGGAATGGTCGTGATTGTTAATGACTAATTTAACCGCCTTGTAAATGATTGGCAATAGTTTGACGCGTAACAAGCTAGGTGAAAGCTTGGAGGAGGGAGCGAGTCAAATTGAGTAAGTACGGAAAGAAAAGAGTTGTGTGAATGCGAGGTAAGTGTAATTTACACACTTATGTAGAATACTCATTTATTCGATACATTGTAAACGTGAAAACGATAATATTGGAAATACGGAAATTTGTCAAATGTCGACTAATGTAAATCAAGGTTAAAAGGATACTCATGGCATAAGCCGAAATGGGTTGAACTTGTAAGAAAAGAGTGTAAAAGAAAAAGGGTATGGAAATAAAATCCGGGATGGGATGGATGTATGAATTGGAAATAAAAACGATATTTTTGATTAAATAGATAACGTTGGGCATATAGTCCAAATGGGTCGAATGGTGGTGACAACACCATTTGACAATATAGACTAATGTGGTTGTCAAGTTTTATGATAACAGGACCGATTAGCAAATCGGATAATTGCGTCACCATTGATGGTGTGATAATGAAAACTAGGTATAAATCGGGTCTACTTGTTGATCCGGGCCAGGTACGCATAATTATGTTGTAGTTAAAAGTGTTATTTTGGTCGAATAATTTGAGAGAGAGTCCTTCGTTATAAAAGGACTAAAATCGACCAAAACGCCCTTGTAGGCTAAATGGAACAATCGACCCTTAAAGGTTGTTTGGAAACGAGTTTTATGACTAGGTAAATACTTAGAATAAGTATAGAAGCTGAAAGAGGTATTGTATTAGCTAAATGGCACTATTTGAGTTTTTGCCGTAAAATAATGATTCGAGAGGTAAAATTTGGTTTATATTGATCACCACATTAAACCTACCTTAAATACAGTTGGGGTGGGAGATTATAGGATAAGAAATGTGGTAATGGAATGCTAGAAGCAATCGAAAGCTATTTTAGGCTCGAAAGTGCTTAAATACCTTTAATTGGTCAAAATAAGCATACGAGCGAAAACGGGTTTAAATGGTGTAATAAACCTATGATTAGAACCTAATATAGTAGGTAACATTAATTTGAAGAAGTGTATGAGATATAGGAATCAAATAAATATGTTTGTTTGATAAAATGCATAAACGGGTTAAAATTCGGTAAAAAGGTAACGATTCGAAGGCTTAGAAGTCTCAAAATTTCTAATGTTGGATGTAGGATTTTAACTCCATAAGATGGAGGATTAAATTACGGACGCGTAGGAAAAAGAATCGGGTAAAACGGATCAATAACTAAGAAGTTATGGCTGTTTTCGTGAAATCAGACCGTGCTGTGTATGTACAGCATCAGCTAAGGCAACAGGCTGTGAAAAACAGGGCTAGGCGTGACACCTAGGCCCTTGGCGTCACGTCTAGCCCCCTAACTCCGAAAATTTTTAAATTTTGTCATTTTTAACCCCTGTACTTGTTTGAACTTAATATTTGACTATCAAAACTAATCTTTAAGTTGGTTTTGAACATAGGTGAATGCCAAGAGTGCACGGATGAAGATCAAGCGACGAGCAAGAACCGAACACGATCACGAAATAAGCTTCCGCACTATGTATCGTTATTATGTCAAACGACGAACGTACACATGATATGTTGTATACTTTTTAAATTGTAAAAAGTTTTAATAAACCCATAATTTCCAATGCATATGTAATCTTAATTACATGACTGTTTTTCGTAAATGATACGTTAAACCTTAATTTATAAGAACGGGTGTTACAAGTTGGTATCAGAGCCTTGGTTTAAGAGATTCAAGTATGGCGGGAAAGCTATGCTTGGACTTAAACCTTACGCTCTTGATAAAGATTAGTGTTCGGTTCGAGGCTTGATCGCAAATCCGGTAAGTACATGTATATCAATGGTTTAATATGATTAAATTGTTGAGAACAACACATATGGTTATCGTGTAATACACGTTACACCAATAAAATCGATATAGAATAGATATAGTCAACGAAATTACACGCGTTGATGCGTATAGTAGAAAAGCCTTGTATTATAATACGGGCGATTATTGAAGTTGACGTTACTAACTTTTGTGAATGTTTTAATTGAAGGACACTCGTGTTTGAAGACGACGAGAGTCAAATGAATTGTGGATATGATGAAGAACGGTCCGAAGTATGACAAGAGGAGCATGCTCACCAAGGACTAAATCGCGTAACAACCGCGAACAAAGTTAAAGGCAAGAAACGCCCGTCGGGGCAAGCATTACCAGGTGCACATTTTAAATATAATTGCACAAATAGTAATATGCAACAAATAAGTAGAAATTGAAAGTTGCATATGTAGATTAAAAACTTGGAAAAACCCGAATAGAAAATGTATTCGGGATATTGTTTCCAAGAGAAACAAATAGAGGCATTACTTACATAGGGCGTGATGTGAAAACTATAAAAAAGGTCATGCGTGTCATGTGTTAATCGCTTACTCTGGCCAAGTAAGTAGTTGCATATGATACCATGAACTTCTTATAGCGGACACATTTATGTCCGATGTAGTAAGGGTGGGGTGAATGAGACTAACTTAAATGGTACCCAAATGAATCAAATAAGTAAGATGTTTGATAGTAAACGTAAACGTAAGTCGGATGACGGAAGCGTATTACGTAAGAATAACGAGCCCGAGAGAAGGGACAAGGATCAAGTAAAAAGAAAATGCAGACCGACCAATAGGAATGCTAAGGCATAGGGATAAAAGTTTGACTGTCACAAGTGATGAAATTCACATGGACAAGTCAAACGAATCGAATAAAGAATAAAGGACTTGATTGAATAAAAGTGATGGATCTCGCTAAGACGACCAAATAAATTAAAATAACGTCTAAAACCATATAAGAATGGTTACTTGAAAATGATTACGGTAAAGATACCCGATGAATGGGTAGGATTTGGAAAGAATGCGTAAACCAAGAGACGGGAACGCGAGATAGAAAGTCAAAAGACTCGGAATATGAGTCATGAATAAAAGACAATGAGAATTTGCAAACAAAAATGTTAATAACTACGCTCAGCTATTTCAAAGCTGAACGGGTCAAACAAAGACTGAAGTTTGGCATTCATAAGTGATGAATGTTCACACGAACAAGTCAAACAAATTTAATAAAGCATGACACTTGCTAAAGTAAGTAAGCGCGAATTGGATAAATAAAAGTGCGAAATATTAATAAACCTATGTAAAGGAGTTATAGGCGTTAAAAACATTGAAATAAAAGAACCCGGGTAATGGGACGTAAAGAAGTACAGGTAAGAACCGGGTAAGTGTAGGGCAAACCGACGTGTAATTAACGTTAGAAGTCAAGAAGTCGGAAAGATAATTCGAAAGAAAACGAATGTAGCCTTAGACTACGGTCAAGGTCAAAGAAAATACCAAAGTGAAAATAAATGATTTTTAAATAAAAACAGGATGCCTTGACGCCAAACATGTATTTTAAGAATGACATGAGTAAGGAATGATCTACGGGAACAACCTAACCATTGGGGTCATAAACAATGGAAAGGTCTACGAGACTAAAATGACCCACGGGTCACGACTAGAAAGAAATAGATTATAAGGACCTCGCCTTAAAGAGGTGAAAGTCTAATAAAATAGCCTATAAGGCAAAGTGATAAAACCTACGGGTTAATTAGACAAAGCGAGGGAATAAATTGAGAATCCCCACATAAAACAAAGACTGTAAAAGAATAAATTTTGGACTGTCAATATCCCGGTATGGATAATTGACAAAAGTTAAGGAGAAGATGCTATACTAAAACTTCAGTTTTGATAAGAAATACCGTTTCTACAAATATAAATTCCAATAGGAATTTAAATAGTAAGCATAAAAGATACAAGTCTTGACACTGATAGGCGCAAGACGATATATTCGAAAAGTGATTTTTTTTGAAAATGAAAGGTTGATATAAATTAAACATGACGTGACACGATCACGGTAAAAAAAATGCAATGTGAAGTGGAATCACATTATAACCAAGCGAGCGGTAAAAAGTAACTGGACTAATAAGTCGAGTTAGTGAGACCGGTTAAGGTCATTTAAGTAATTTGGTTGCTTGTAAGCGGTGGATTCGGTATAACTGAACTGAATAAATGAATTTTGAAAACAAAAGAAATTGTTGCTAAAAGTGAAAGATTTCACTAAAGACCTTTAAACGGGTCAAAGTAACGGATTCATAAGGAATTCGATAGTATATGAAAGCGATGGCTATCGCTAAGTTAACTAAACTAGTGGAAATAACGAGATTACGTTATTTCGAAGTTACACTATGTCGTATGAGATATTTAGACAATTAGTAACCAAAAAGATGTTACCATACTTTTCGGGTAATACTAACGATTGGTTAAAAAGTATAAGTAATTTCTCGGATAGAATACATTGAGTTTAAACTCAATGAATTATGTAAGAAAAGGTTTCGAGGACGAAACCTCTTTAAGGGGGGTAGACTTGTAACACCCCGAAAACGGGTTTGGTAATTAAACCCCGTTAATACTAAAGACGGGGAAAGTACCGTTAGTGGTAAAAGTAAACTGGCAAGTATTAGGAATTAATTGAATAATCCTAATATTTATTTAAAGTGAACAAGAGCTTTCAAGAAAATAGGAAGATAAAAGGCCCGATTTAACGCGACTTAAAGTAAAACGGGTTACGACTTCCTGAACCTACTAAGCTAACTAGGAATAATTCTAACCTAGTTAGATAGTGACTTATGAGTGGGTTAAAACACTTAAATTATGAACTAAGGAAAATGGAGGGGCCAAAGATGTTAAAATTGAAACTTATGTTGCTAGTTTTAATCAAAACAAAAACCAAACACCCCATTTGGGGATGTCTGGTCGTACAAAGAAGCAGGGGGCGACCTGGGTTTCTTCAAACCCTAAAATCCTCACAAAACTCACAAATTGGAGCCTCTAATCAAGTCTAAATTGAATTTCAAGCACAAATTCATGAACACCTAGTTGAAAGGATCATAAGGTATGTAAAATTGTGATATTTTGATCCATCTCAAATTCTAGGTTATTTGTAAGAAACTGAAATTGAGCTTGATTATGTCATGCATGGATGAATCTTGAAGTAATATTATGTCTAGGAGTAAACCCTAGTCATTTATTGTTAAATTGATGTTCATGATTGTGAATTCATGATCATACTCTTATGTGTCAAGTGGGTTTTGGAGAATTATGTTAAACACTAGGATTATCCTTGTTAACTTAGTGTATTAGAGCTCTATGAAGCAAATCCAGAATTTTTGGTATGAAGATTTGTCATGAACATGTAAAAAGATGTTTAAATCTTGGTTAAATAGTTAGTCTTGAGCTTGATTTCTAGTAGTAAGATTTCATGCTCATAAGGTGTTCGATGTAATGCCTAAGTGAATTTGGGTACCTACTAGTTCATATGAAGAACTTGATTATATAAGATGTCATGATGAATGCTAGTGATATGATGAACGGGTCTCACTTAAAGATGAGAACCCATAGTTCTTGTGAAATGAATGAATAAATTAGTCTTGATAATCGCTTGAACTAACTAAAGTGATTAAAATGTGATAAACGTGGTTAGAACTTTGGTTAAAACGGTGGTCTAAAGATAATGCCTACCGGGTAATTAAAGAACGCTAAGACTAGTTGATGAACTCGAATATGCAATTAGTATACTAATGGGCATTTGACTTTTAAAAAGTCAAACTGACCTACGATGTGATGAATGATAATTAGACAGAGAAAATAAGTGAGGTGGAATGGTCGTGATTGTTAATGACTAATTTAACCGCCTTGTAAATGATTGGCAATAGTTTGACGCGTAACAAGCTAGGTGAAAGCTTGGAGGAGGGAGCGAGTCAAATTGAGTAAGTACGGAAAGAAAAGCGTGGTGTGAATGCGAGGTAAGTGTAATTTACACACTTATCTAGAATACTCATTTATTCGATACATTGTAAACGTGAAAACGATAATATTGGAAATACGGAAATTTGTCAAATGTCGACTAATGTAAATCAAGGTTAAAAGGATACTCATGGCATAAGCCGAAATGGGTTGAACTTGTAAGAAAAGAGTGTAAAAGAAAAAGGGTATGGAAATAAAATCCGGGATGGGATGGATGTATGAATTGGAAATAAAAAACGATATTTTTGATTAAATAGATAACGTTGGGCATATAGTCCAAATGGGTCGAATGGTGGTGACAACACCATTTGACAATATAGACTAATGTGGTTGTCAAGTTTTATGATAACAGGACCGATTAGCAAATCGGATAATTGCGTCACCATTGATGGTGTGATAATGAAAACTAGGTATAAATCGGGTCTACTTGTTGATCCGGGCCAGGTACGCATAATTATGTTGTAGTTAAAAGTGTTATTTTGGTCGAATAATTTGAGAGAGAGTCCTTCGTCATAAAAGGACTAAAATCGACCAAAACGCCCTTGTAGGCTAAATGGAACAATCGACCCTTAAAGGTTGTTTGGAAACGAGTTTTATGACTAGGTAAATACTTAGAATAAGTATAGAAGCTGAAAGAGGTATTGTATTAGCTAAATGGCACTATTTGAGTTTTTGCCGTAAAATAATGATTCGAGAGGTAAAATTTGGTTTATATTGATCACCACATTAAACCTACCTTAAATACAGTTGGGGTGGGAGATTATAGGATAAGAAATGTGGTAATGGAATGCTAGAAGCAATCGAAAGCTATTTTAGGCTCGAAAGTGCTTAAATACCTTTAATGGGTCAAAATAAGCATACGAGCGAAAACGGGTTTAAATGGTGTAATAAACCTATGATTAGAACCTAATATAGTAGGTAACATTAATTTGAAGAAGTGTATGAGATATAGGAATCAAATAAATATGTTTGTTTGATAAAATGCATAAACGGGTTAAAATTCGGTAAAAAGGTAACGAGTCGAAGGCTTAGAAGTCTCAAAATTTCTTATGTTGGATGTAGGATTTTAACTCCATAAGATGGAGGATTAAATTACGGACGCGTAGGAAAAAGAATCGGGTAAAACGGATCAATAACGAAGAAGTTATGGCCGTTTCAGTGAAATCAGATCGTGTTGTGTATGTACAGCATCAGCTAAGGCAACAGGCTGTGAAAAACAGGGCTAGGCGTGACACCTAGGCCCTTGGCGTCACGTCTAGCCCCCTAACTCCGAAAATTTTTAACTTTTGTCATTTTTAACCCCTGTACTTGTTTGAACTTAATATTTGACTATCAAAACTAACTTTTAAGTTGGTTTTGAACATAGGTAAATGCCAAGAGTGCACGGATGAAGATCAAGCGACGAGCAAGAACCGAACACGATCACGAAATAAGCTTCCGCACTATGTATCGTTATTATGTTAAACGACGAACATACACATGATATGTTGTATACTTTTTAAATTGTAAAAAGTTTTAATAAACCCATAATTTCCAATGCATATGTAATCTTAATTACATGACTGTTTTTCGTAAATGATACGTTAAACCTTAATTTATAAGAACGGGTGTTACATTCCAAGAGAGGCGTTCATTAGTGTTCTCATGATTCCACCAACGGGAATGCCACTACACTCACCATCCCGAGGGGACGCGGAAGACTGGACGGTGGTTGATAAACGAAATGCCGAATCCACTGCTCCAACCTCCTAATCCCTTGTGCCATTGAAATGTGATAGATGTGAAGCAGAAATCCCGTTGGAAGGTAGGGTTCGGTACACAATTTCAAGACAGCCGGCCTGTCTTTATATTGTGTATGCTGCACCCATTGTTTTCCTTTGCAGGAATTCAAGAATATGTAACAATTAGCGATTTAGTGTTTAGGGTTTTATCGTTACATTTTGTATGAAAGTTACATGTTTTGTGTATTAATATAAGACCATGTTTAATTACATTTTGAATTATGTTTTTTGTTGCATTATGGTTAATAAACGATTAGTGAAAAACAATTAAAGACATAAAAATTTGACATTTTATATAACATACACATTGCGTTATGGTAAATAAATGACAAGTGAAAAACAATTAAACATATAATAATAATTGATAAGTAAAAAAGTTGACATTTAATAAAACGTTATAATATACCTATTTAATAAAATTTGACATTTAAAAGTTTGACAATTAAAGACATAATAATACTCATTTAGTAATATTAAATAAAAACTCATTTAATAAAAATTTGACATTTAAAAAATTTGACAATAAAAGACATAAAAATAATTCCTAAATAAAAAACTTTATTATAATATATACAATTCGTTTTGTAAAAAAAATAACATTTAATAATACTTATAAAAATTTGACATTTTATAATATACACAATTCATTTCATAAAAATATGAAGTTTTTAATAATAATACTTAATAAAAAAACATATACACATTTTTTATTAAAAATATATACACAATTCATTTCATAAAAATATAAAGTTTTATAATAGTAACACGATTTTTATAACAACATTTTATAAAAAAAATATTAATTTTCTTATATAAATATTTCACAACTTCCTCATACAAAAACCCTATCAACTAAAATAAAGTTTCTTACATCCCAATCATTGGGTAATCATTGGCTGACAACCAATGATTGGCATTGATTAGATGGTAGGGACCATTTTCAAACGTATAGAGCTATGAGGGGCGTATGGAGGGGGGGGTCATTTTGAGGCATATTGGGCAATGAGGGGCGTATAGGGTTAGGGGATGTGTAGATACTTTTGGGGGATGTGTGGATACCTCCTCTGATTTCCAATTTATTGAATAATCAATAATTACCGTTTTACCATAAAAAAACCATGGTTGTAAAAGTCCCGCCTAGGCTCCGAGTACTCCCCGAGTACTCGCTACAAGGTAGGCTGCCGAGGCACGAGTACTCTTCTCCCAGGCCAATTACTCCCCGAGTAATCTCCGCCTAAGCCGAGTACTACCCGAGTCCTCCCGAATCCGACTAGGGAGCGCCTAGCGACTTTTGCAACCATGAAAAAAACTATACTCAATTCCGTATCTGGGTGGGAGGATTTACTCTAATGTGCTGCGGTGTATCATAGCGCCAGTGACATCATTGTTTGTCCCTATTTATGATCAACTAGACGTAAGACCCGCCGCGTTGCAGCTAGAGTCTTACATATTACGACACAATGAATCAACTTTATACAGCTAGGCCCCATACAAATTACAGCACAACGATTCTATTTTATACTTCTCTATCGACCCGCTCGTTGCGTTTTAAAACAACAAACCTAAGGATTAACTACACACCTTTGTATCAAGTTAGATATCCAAACGATCACATTGTGTTTCCAAATGTCTTGTGGAGGGAAATACAAATACTTGATGTTGATTCGGGATGAGCACGGTACATGTTCAGTAGTGAACCTGTACCGGAAAACGGAAAAAGTGGGTACCGGTACCGAATATACCGGTTCGGTACCAGAACCGGTATTTTACCTGTAAATACCGGTACCGTTCCGATACTGGTACCAAAAAGCGGGGATAATGGGTTCCCGCACAATTAAAGAGAGTTGGCACAAAACAATAACCCACACCACCTAGTTGTTTTGTAAAAAAACCAATGTCCAAGAATATATGCTTAGAGTACAACTTCTAATGCACGATAATGTTAAAAATTAATAGAGTAAACTGCCATTTTGGTCCCTGTGGTTTGGCCAGTTTTGCCATTTTAGTTCAAATCTCAAACTTATTACATCTAGGTCCCTGTGGTTTGCATTTTGTTGCCATTTTAGTCCAAATTTCAAATTTGGTCAGATTCCCCACTAATGACCCTGCTATTTTGTCTTTACCCTCAGGGGCATTTTAGTCATTTTGGTGCAAAATAATGTTTGAATTAAAATGACCAGTTGATTTGCCCAGCTCATCTTCTTCCTACAACTATTCCCCACCTCTTCCATCTCTCTCTTCAATCAACCTCCGCCACCACCACCACCGTATCCCAGCCACCACCACCACCGCCGTATCCGGCCACTACAAACCCAATATCACCATTCATCAACCACCTCCCATTCATTTCAGGTAACAGACCATCGCCACTAGCACGTCATCACCACCCCTCTCTTTCTGCTAACAGACCTGAGACCACCACCACCGCCAACACGTCATTACCAAACATCCCCTTCTACCGCCGGACCTCACCGACCACCGCTGCTAACCCCTATTGGAAAAAAGCCCTAACCCCTAATCCCCTTAAGTTCCCCAAATTCTTATCAACACCCCTACACTACCAGATCCACAACAAACCCACAAATCTAGCAACACATGGTAAACCGATTTGTGTGGAGGTGCTCACCGGATTGACTTGCAGGTTCACCAGATCCACAACAAACCCACAAATCTAACAACACATGGTAAACCAATTTGGTGGAGGTGCTCACCGGATTGAGTTGCAGGTTCACCGGATTGTGTTGCAGGTTCACCGACGGGGGACTGATGTAAGAGAGAAAGAGGGCAGGTGGTTACAGGGGGTGCGAGAGGGTGGTGGCAGGTGGTGGTGCTTGGCGGAGAGAGAAAACAGTAGCAGCACATATGAGATGAACAAATGTAGGTCTTCTTGATGCGGACTTCAGTGGTCTGGTCATGGTGATTTGCGGTGCCCTAGGTCAGTCGATCGGTGGTGGTGAAGTGTGGTAGTATAAATGAGTGAAGTTGCTACAAATTTGTGATTGTGCGTGCTTGTTTGGTAGCTAAATTACTGTGGATCGGATGCAAGAATAGAGACGATGGAATGTAACTAGTGTTCGTCTTCTTCTTCTTCTATAGATTCACAACAATCGAGAATGCACCAGAAAGTTTTGACGGAAATCATTTGGTGAAGGGGGTTTTGTGTAAGATGTACGTTTCTTGATGAAAACGTGTTATAATAATTCCAAAATGACTAAAATGCCCCTGAGGGTAAAGACAAAATAGTAGGGTCATTAGTGGGGAATCTGACCAAATTTGAAATTTGGACTAAAATGGCAACAAAATGCAAACCACAGGGACCCAGATGTAATAAGTTTGAGATTTGGACTAAAATGACAAAACTGGCCAAACCACAGGGACCAAAATGGCAGTTTACTCAAATTAATAGTATATAAATAATTTAATAAAGTGTACAACCCCAATACATAAAGGTACACAAAACTAAGCATGAAACACCATTAAAGCAAAAGTTACAACCATTTAAAGCCTAAGTGTATTACAATTTGATATTATATTATATAAATAACAATTTGTCTTTAGTGGTACAAGTCACTAAGCATCATGTTACAAATAACAATGCCAACAATTGTTGCAAATTAATATATATATAATTAATATATATATATGGTTGGGCTCTATAGGAAACTCTATCTTTTTTAGAAAACTATGCAAACCCATTGTGATCCATTGATTATCTTTCATCCAACTTGATCAATGGCTCTCATCATTTTGGAAATAATTATAATTAAAAGAAATAGTATAATACACATGACAACCTCTGGAAGGGTATTTTTGGTAGTGCAAATAGAACATTGGAAGACTTTTTGGCATTGGAAATGACAAAACCCACTTGTGTCATCATCTCTCTCCTCTTTCTTCTAGTCAAGTCTTTCAAAACACTATTTCTCTCTCCTCTTTCTTCATCATGTGAAAGAGAAAAAGCTTCATGGTCTTCAATGGTGATCTTCATTTGAAGATAATTTCAGCATCATCTGGTCTGAAAAATCACAAAGACACACGCACGAGTGTGTGTGTGAGAAGAACGATGACAAGATGAATGTTTTAGAGAGAGAAAGTTGATGTTGTAGATAGAGAAACAACAATCTTTATCACAAAGACACACGCACGAGTGTGTGTGTGAGAAGAAGGTTTGAAGATCTTCTTCGTGTTCATCGAACGGTTATAGATCCGGTAAGTGTTCTTGAAATATCATTTCACACTTGATTTTTGTTGAAATGGTTGTTAATATGTTTTTGTGTGCTGAAAGTGTTTTAGTAATGGTTAATAGGGTATCCATGGTTAATGTTCATGTATTTTAAATAAATCAAAAACTTTAGGATGAGATTTTGAACGAGTTTTTTTGTTGGTTTGGTTGCTTGTTAGGGGCTTTTGATCTTAACAGTAGTTGTTCTTTTGTTGGTTTGGGTTGCTTGTTTGGGTTTATGATCAGAACAGTAAGTGTTTTTTTTTTGTTTGGTTGCTTGATTCACAGACTCAGGCCCATAACATGTGTTAAGCCCCGTGTTAGAATGTTATATAACGTGTGTTGATTTACAGAAACAAACCCCAAAGATATTCAATTGACAAGCTTGATGGATGTAGGCGAAGTTAATGCGTGTTCTAGTAATGGTTAATGTTCATGTATTTTAAATAAATCCAAAACTTTAGGATGAGATTTTGAACGGGTTTTTTTTGTTGGTTTGGTTGCTTGTTTGGGGCTTTTGATCTTAACAATAATTGTTTTTTTGTTGGGTTGCTTGATTTACAGAGACAGACCCATAACATGTGTTAAGCACCTGTTAGAATGATATATAACGTGTGTTGATTTACAGAAACAAATCTATAATTTTTTTTTGAATTGACAAGCTGGATGGATGTAGGCGACGTTAATGCAGGGACATTGAATAAGTCACATCCTTTGGGAAAGAAGTCTTCGTTCATTTATAACATGTGTTGGTGGTTCATGCTATAACAGAACACCATGATGTAACGTGTAATATGAAATGAGCCATTTATGGTAACACATGTACCGGTAATTTTGGAATATATAATATGAAACAGGTCATTTGTTTTGCACATTTTGGAATGTATAACATGTGTTAAGCCTCTGTTATAATCTTTTTGTAACCTGACATGTATTCATGTATAAGCTAGTGGTTTACAAAACACCATGATGTGTATATACTGATCTAACATGTGTTACAATTTGTCTGTTCGGAACATGTAATTGCTTAACATGTGACAAGGGTGAAAACAGTCGACGGGGGCGATGAGTTTAATGGGGAGCTTAGTTAATATCGTAATCTTGTTGTAACCCCACTTGTATACATATGATAACATGTAAGCATCCATTATAACCCGACTTGTATTCATGTATATGAAAGTGGTTTGCAAAACACCATGATGTGCATATACTGATCGTAACACGTGAACAAGTTAATATGGAACATACAAGTTAATATCCTAACACCGTATACCTGGGATAAAATGTGTTAAGCCTCTGTTATAATCTTGGTTTAACCTAACATGGTGTCATGTATAAGCTAGTGGTTTCCAAAACACCATGATGTGTATATACATACTGTAACATGTGTTAAAGTGACTGAAAATGAATAACGTGTGTTAAGCATCTATTATAACGTGTGTTAAGACTTCCATAATGGATGAATAAACTCCAATAGTAACTTAACAACAACAGAGTAAACCTGATATAACGTGTGTTAAGCCTCTATTATAACATGTGTTAAGACTTCCAGAATGGATGCATAAACTTCAATAGTAACTGTAACAGTAGAGGTACAAATACGGGCGCCTCTACCATTATAATCTTGTTGTAACCCGACCTATATTCATGTATATGAAAGTGGTTTGCAAAACACTATGATGTGCATATACTGATAGTAAACACGTGTACAAGTTAATATGGAACATACAAGTTAATATCGTAACACCGTATACCTGGGATAAAATGTGTTAACCCTCTGTTATAATCTTGGTTTAACCTAACATGGTGTTATGTATAAGCTATTGGTTTCCAAAACACCATGATGTGTATATACATACTGTAACATGTGTTAAGCGAATGAAATGTATAACGTGTGTTAAGCATCTATTATAACGTGTGTAAAGACTTCCATAATGGATGAATAAACTCCAATAGTAACTTAATAACAACAGAGTAAACCTGATATAACGTGTGTTAAGCCTCTATTATAACATGTGTTAAGACTTCCAGAATGGATGCATAAACTTCAATAGTAACTGTAACAGTAGAGGTACAAATACGGGCGCCTCCAACAGAAAATGTGTTAAGTCTAGACCGTTTTAACATCGTGTACTAGAGAAAACAAGAAGAGTCTCACATTACATATTACATATTACTAGTAAACAAAAATACATAGCACTAAGACGTGTTACGTTGTACATGGGTTTCATGTCACATGTAACACATGCATGTCCTGAAGTTCAAACTATAACACGTGTTAGTTGTGTTGTGCTGTAACATAAACATGGTCATGATCCTTAAGCATCTGATCCACGTTTGACGAAACCAACGGTCCCGAGAATTGGATCTTGTTTCCCTTGTATCCATCACCATCCTAATAACAAAAATATAAGATAACCGTTAAGTCGTTAACCAGACATAACTATTAACAGATTCATAGCCAGAAAATCTTTTTCTCAAACAACATCACAACTTTGTAGCTAAATTGCAATCTTTTTCTCAAATAACATCACAACACAGCCAAAAATCAGTTCATATGCAAACCAAGCATAACTTTTAACACAAAAATAAAAACCTGCAAATTACATAAACATTTACCCCTTTTAAGAACCAGTTTAACAAAAAAAAATCATGTTTCATCTCTAAAACAGCCATTACACACTACTACAAAATGGAGTATTAGACGGTGTTGAAGTTTTATTTTAGACGGGGTTAAAGCAATAACACCGTCTTAAAATGAATATCCATATAACCATTGTGCTGTTTTGATTAAAATATTCAAGAAAATTAAAAAAAAACCCGTCTAATGCTTAAACACCGTCTTATACTATTTTATGCAACCTTTAGACGGTGTTGTCTTGAACACCGTCTTATAATCCGTGTTTTGGCAACTCAGATGAGAGTCTGGCCCTTGATCAACAAAAAGATCCAACGGTTGGTGTTATATCTTGAGCCTAACATCAACAAAACCCTTGGGCGGCCTTTGCTTCCCACTTTCCCCCCAAATCGCACAAGCCTGAGAAGACCATCACCGTTGCCTGCGTTTGAGACGACCACAACCACCTGAGATGGGCACCACCACCGGAGCACTAGGCACACACCACTCGAGACCCCTAAATAACCACCGTATCTCACCATTCGCGTCTGCAGTGTCCGATACCCACCATTCACCACCACCGAAATACGCCGCACCACCGCCGGTTTCAAGGAACTCACCACCGTATCTCAACAATTGATGAATTTGGTAATTTTTTTGTGCTATATATTGTGTTAATTTTTTCTTCTGGCACTTGGAATTTGGATAATTTATAGTCTAGGGTTTGTTAGAACTTGATATCTAAAGCTAATTGCTTCAACCACTAATGATATCTAAGTTTTGTGATCTGGAAAGATGACGACTGATAGCATGGGAGATGATCACAAATCTAAACGTCTAGGTAGATCTACAATTTGAAAACCAGTATGCTTAATTTAATGTTAACCCTTGTTTCGCTTCTTTGGCTTATACTGCCTTGTTCCATATATGAATCTATGTATATATAGAGAGTCATATATAAATTTATAAAATATAATAATTATAAATTTTAATTAATATATAAATAATGTGCTTGTTTAGGCTTGTGAGTTGATTCGAGCTCGATAAGTGAAGCTCGGACTTGTATACTAAACTTGCTTCTTTTTGGCCCCATACTCGAGCTTGTTTAAGCTTGATTCATTTCAACCCCTTCTCAAGTAGCTTGTGAGTAGCTTGGGTCATTCACACCCCTATAAGCACATTTATGTTTTGAAAAATCTAAGTTAAATGTAGTGCATGAATCCGAGTTTGATAACTATGTGCCTATTAATCCTTTTTACTGATCCAAACTAACTTATGCGTAAATAAATCATGATGCTCAAGTAGCATATAATGTTGTTGACTTTTTGAAATGATGACTTTTTGAATTTTATATAAACGTTACAGTTTGCAGTAAAGGGCAAAAAGAATTGTAGATGCTGACAAAGGATGCGGGTCTCCAAGCATGTTGTTTGTGGTATGTACAACTGGTGATTGCTGGTTAAATACTTAAATATGAAGTATAATTTTACTAGATGATAAACCATATAATTTTACTATCGTATTTGGTTTAAATTATTGTATTTTTGTCTAATTGTTGGATGCATTTGGAGCTATCTTTTCCACAACGAATTATGTTTGCACCTTGCACTTTGGTGTATAGTATTACATGCATAGTTTGTAGTCCCAGTGATAATCCAATGAAGAGGTACCCTCGAATTTTCTTACATGGTTACTTATTCACCGAATGCTTCTAATATTCAAACAGAGCAACACAAGCGCGTATATTGTTGATTCAATCCGAGAGGGAAAGTTTCCGGAAAGTTACGACATTTTGGATCTAATTTTTGGCGGTTTCGAGAGAGAGGAATTTTACTTGGACAGTGACCGATGTAAGTTTTCTATTTTGTAATAAATATTTTTTAATAAATGTTTCTAAATGGTCAACTAAAAACTCTCTTATATATGAGTATGTAGCAGGGCCGGCTCAAAATTTTCGAAATTTTTCTAGGCCCAAAGCGGATAGTAAAATTGGGGCCTTTTTTGTAAACGAAAAAAATTGCTATGAATCCTATTGCTCATATATCATCTTTGTATACACATAATTATAGATCATAAACCTCAATGTTAACAATCTCAAAGCCAAAATCACCAACATATAATATATTTTCTTAGAATTTAAGGCCCTAGGAAAATGGAGGCCAAAGCTCTTGTTTTATATTCTTTGGTTATTTTATATTGGTTTAATTTAATTGGTCTGGATCGAAGCAGGCATATTGTTGCGAGTTGAAATGAGTCAGCTGTTTGGGTCAGTAAATAATTATAGAACCATGCATGAATTTAAGCAATGATATGATTGTAAGTCATGTATAATACTGTTAATATTTGCTCTATGAAAAAAATCAAACTGAGAGGCATAATTAACTATGCCTATAGAAGCAAGAAACTGGAAACTAATGATTTTGTTCATGCAGTGCTTTGGAGCATTTTCTTATCAAAATGAGGATAAAGGGGTCTTATTGTAGGTATGTACTGAAACTTCTTATATATATATATTTTATTATTTTAGGTTTATTTTCGTTTAAATAAAAATAGCTAAAAAGAAAATCATGAAATGGGCAGAAAACCATTGAAAGTGAAATACTAATGCATATCATTTCTTATATATTTTAGGAAATCATATGGTATGCGTCTATGCGGTAACTATCCTAGAAGAATTTGCAGAATGTAGTTAAAAAAGTGTTCGCCGGCCAAACCAAACCCAACCCCTTTGCCACAGAAGATTACATCTTGAGGTCAGTCGATATTTATTTTTGCATATGTGCACTGTTTAACTGCATTCCTTCTTGAGTTGTATCTTTGTTTCTTCCATACATATGTAATTCAGTAAGATTTATCGTGTGCAGGAAAGTCCAGCATAAGAATGTAGTGCAGTTTACTCAACAGAGATAAAATATAACCCGGCTCGACCTATCTAATAGTAAATGATTTAAATTTGACATCTCTACTTTTACTATAAGGATCTCTAGTAAATGGTTGGTACATATCTTTGTACAAACCACTTTTTTTCTGTTATATGCTTAGATTTGTTATTGACATCAGTACATATATCGATCTATGTGATTTTTTAAGATATTTTTTAGTTATTTATCATGATTCTAATCCCAAAATCGTACATGGCACTTTGGTTTCAGGTTGTTAAGGTGGCTGATTTTGGTGTTGCGAGAGTAAAGGCTCAGACTGGTGTCATGACAGCCGAAACAGGGACATATCGATGGATGGCTCCTGAGGTACCTCTTTTATATAAAAAATCCAGAAAAAAGTAATAGTTGTACTAAAATTATGATACAGGCATGTATGCATGTGTGACCCATTTTACGTGCAAGATAGTAATTGGATCAAATTGCCGCCGACCAACCGTTTAACAAAACTGATTGTATTATGAAGTTCCATTTTTTAAATCAATGTTTGTCTTTTGTCTTTGATTTTATTTTAATAACTTACTTTTTTTGTTTTGAAGGTTATTGAACACAAACCCTATGATCATAAGGCTGATGTTTTCAGTTTTGGGGTTGTGTTATGGGAGTTACTAACTGGGAAGGTATATATATATTTTGGCAATGGATCATTTGTTTGGGTTATTATTATTTATGTTAAAGTTGATAAATATATTTTTTGTCCAGCTTGCATATGAGTACTTAACCCCCCTCCAGGCAGTTGTTTGGAAAGTATTTGACTAAGTACCTGATGAAGAAGCGGATGATGACACGGATATGACGTGTAATTATTACATTTTATATGTTAGGTAGTTTTATGACGTGTTTGTGAATTGTGACTTAAAACGAACCCGGATTGTGACGTTTATGCTTATGTTTTTTTGAAAGGCAACCATTTATGCTTACGTTTTTGCTTATTAGTTTATGTTTATTTAGTTTTTGTGTGTCGTGAACCGGAAATTGGCAGGTTTGTATTGAAAAAACAAGAAAAAAAAAACGTTTTTTAAGTATCAGCGACGACAGGGAAATAGTGATGATTGCGACGACAGGATAAAGTGACGATTTATATCATAATATCAAAAGACAAGACGGTGTTCATCAAGTTTATTAAATTGAACACCAAAAGACGGTGTTCATCAAGTTTAAGCCGGTGTTCAAACTGAACACAGTCTAAAAAGACATGATTTTAAACCAGTGTGGTTTAAAACGGTGTTGAAAACACCGTCTTAAAACCCATATCACCCCGTCTAAAGCTCTATTTTGTAGTAGTGACACAAAAACCTATTAACAACCAGGTTTTATAAATAATTTTTGATATTTTAAGTATAAAAAATGGAGCCATACGTTGAATATCATTTTATAAAGTCCAACCTATATCATTTTTAAATTCAATATTTTATTGGTTCAATATTTAAGTGTGAATAATAGAACTGTAAATTATAATCATCTTTCAAAAGTTCATACCTACATGCTCAAGTTATCAACTAACATAAACTCCACAAAATCAGAAAAATCAATACGAAATACCCAGAATCAAACATATATGAAAACATATGTTGCATAAAACTAAAAGAGTGTAAAAAACTCACAAATATCAAGATCTGAAACAACATATACAAATCATATTTTATATAAACTAAAAAAGTGAAAAAAAAACTCACAAATATCCAGATCTGTAACAACATTATGAAACATGTGGACAAACGAGATCTAAACGGGAATGGAACAAGATCTAGAAGGGGTTTTCACGTGGATCTGACTTCATATATTAACATCTTCATCACAAAACCACGTTCTTCATCAGGGATTGATCGATCTGACATCTTGTGTTGATTCTCGTGGAATAAGTAGTGGGAGTGAAGCTCCATGGTTCTTTAACGGTGGACCTCGTACATGAATATATTAAGAAGATGAAGAAGAAGTGAAAATTTTATTTATTAGTTTATAAAAAAGGTAAAAGGAATGGGGGTTGTACAAGTGATGTGAAAGGCAATAAATGATATTGGTCAATTCAAAGTAGAAAAGATCTTTTAGGATAAAATTACACATATACCCTTATATGCTATGGGAGTTAATAGCTTCTTGATGCACACGTGGATGAATCTTGGCCAAGTAATGAGTTTTCAAAGTTTTCTAAAAATAAAGGGTTTCTTGTGTAGCATTGCCCTATATATAATATCATACATATATCAAGACAGAATACAACACACACATGACATATAAAACTAGTTTGCATTTATTCTAGGACATTCTCAAATAGATACTACTTACAGAGGGTCATAAAAGGCTTCCTAACAAAAGTATAAAGGAAGTAATAACATGTAAACATGCATTCTTCAACCAACTCTAGCCACCTTCTACGCCAGTAAGGATTGATGTAAAGAAGAGTTGCAAATCCCAACATGAACACAAGCCATGTGGAACAAGAGCTTCCATAGAATGATGCCATATCCATATCATACCATTTCTCATTACTTCCTTCTTCATCTGATGGATGAGTCACCTGTGTTTCTGTGATGCATTTATTCTCTAATGGTGGTCCACAAAGAAGTGGATTTCCTTCATAGCACTCCTTGGTAAAGGTCGCAAATTGTGCTTTCCATTCTGGGAGTTTACCGGATAGGTTGTTGTAAGAGACATTAAAAACGGCTAGATAATTCAGTTCAATCAGTTCTGATGGAATCTTGCCGGTTAAACCATTAGAAGAAAGGTCCAAACTCTCTATTTTTATGAGATTTGATAAGTTCACGGGAATAGGCCCCGTCAACTTATTGTGAGACAGATTTAAATCGAGAATTTGTGTTAACTTCCCTAGTTCCTGTGGGATTTCACCTATGAGCTTGTTACATGATAAATCTAATCCCGACATGTCATCAAGGATCTTACCCTTGTAGGTTAGAGAATTTCTTTTCGTTGTAAACTGAGCTTCATCTTGAATCTGAACTTGATACACATTTCCATCATAATATGAACGTTGTATTGCACTCTCATAGACATAAATGGTAGGAAGACCAAAACCCAACAACTCAGCTTCTTTGAAAACCGGTTCTTTGGGTCCAATGCTATAATGTAGGCATCTAGGTATTAAACCGGAAAGGGAGTTACTAGATAAATCCATGAAACTCACACTAGTTAATTTGCACAACTGCTTCGGAATAGAACCACTAAAGTTGTTATTTCCTAAAAGTAGAATCCGTAGCATGGATAGGTCGCCTAGAAATTTAGGAATCCTGCCTGAAAGGTTGTTGTAGCCTATATCTAAAGTCAAAACATTAGTTAAATTACGAAAGGTGTTAGGTATTAATCCTGTGAATCTGTTGAAGCTCAAATGAAGATTCTGCATATGTTTCAAATTTAGGCAATATGGAATGGGCCCGAAGAAAAAATTGTGTGAGATATCTAGAAAACTGAAAGAGGAGTTTCCACAAGGAAATTGCCCTTCAAATCTATTATTTCTCATAACAAGTTCCCATATTGTAGAATCATTGCTTACCCAACTAGGGATGGGACCTTTGAAAAGATTATCACTAATATCCAAAGATTGTAAAACGAACCCATCAGTGTGTTCCACAATCTTATTTCCAATGTTACCTGTGAAATAATTGTTGTCTAAGTGAAGGACACTGAAACCACCCAAACTTAAGTTTCCTGAAAGTATCTGGCCATGTAGGGCGTTCTTTGATAGTTTTAATATCTCTAAGTTAGAAAGATTTGTAACTAATCCATTTGGTAATCTTCCTGAAAAATTATTTTGAGATAGATCCAGTGTTTGCAGTTGATGCAAATCACATATTGAAGAGGGGATAACACCATTTAGGGCATTGCTTGAAAAGTTCAAATATTCTACATACGGAATGAACTTTTGTATATCATGATGGATAATGCCCGTGATATGATTTCCAGACATATCTAGGAACCTCATATTAGCATTTAAATACTCCATATGCATAACACCTTGTAATGAGTTGTTCCTTAAATTTAGAGATTTGAGCTTTGTATTATTTTTGAGCAACCAATTCGGAAATTGTCCTTCCAAAGAATTGTGAGACATGTCTAGTGCTATTAACTTGTGTTGGTGTAGTAGAAAACTAGGAACAACACTTCCTTTAAGCCTTTTGATATTCCAGTTAGGTAGCGCAAGAACCTTCAACTGGAACATCGGAATCCAACCTATAGGCTCTTCTGTCTCCAACTCAAGTTTTCCATTGTCACTTTCAAGTTGGAAAAACTCAAGCTTTGTATGATTGGATAACGAACTAAATGAAAACGAGCCTTCAAACTTGTTAAGACCAAAGTCAATGTACATTAGAGATGTGAGATTTGCAATCAGAGATGGCGGAAGCATTCATGTGAATTGATTTGAAGAAATATCAAGCGTCTCAATATATGATAGCCGTTTCAAACAATTAGGCAAATTTCCATCAAACATGTTTTCACTAAGATCCAGCTCACGTAGATTCGTTAACTCACATAACCCTGGCAAATTAGAACAGATTATTGTTAACCTTTAAATTATTTTAATGCAACAATCTATTAGATAACCTACCATTAGGTAATGATCCACTGAGCATATTGTTAGCGAATGTGATGGCTCTAAGAGAAGATAACCACTTAATTGTTGATGGGATGCTTCCAGCAAATCCGTTCCAACTCAAATCTAAGACTTTGAGATGGTGGAAAGAAGCCAAAGCTATCAAATACAATAAGAGAGAATCAAGGAATAGTGATTTGTGATTCACCACAAAACCAAAACATGTTTTATAAGAAGTAAAAAAAAAATAGAGTTTTTCCCATAGTTTTTCCCATAGTGGTGTTAGGAGAAAAAACTATTTACCATTTAGTGTTCCTTGAAAACTATTTATCAAAATAGTGTTTTCATTAGTTATTATACTTTTTGGGATATTTACATATATCCCCTTACTAAAATACTTTATTACATATTTACTCAATACTTCAAATCAGTTATATATTTTTCTTTATTAAGAAATTACACGTGAACCCATTTTGTAATTCTTTTGTTAAAATCAATATGGTTTAAATAAATATCAAACGACGGCAACATGAAACACTTCATAAGATGCAACACGTGGGGATAAATATTGTTAGTTTTTTGAATTGTTTATTTGAAATTTCCTTTATCTTGTTTATTATTTGTCCGGTTACAATTTCCGTTCTCTTCTCTTCTCAATTGAAAGAAAAGTGTCGCATGGTTTTTTATGCAAAATTCATTAGCTGGTTGCTTTCTTTGTTTTGTAAGTGAAGATAATAAAATAACGAAGTTCCTTTTGGTTTGAAGAAAAGTATTGTGTATTTGGAATTTCCATGTGTGCGATTTGGTTGTTTCCTATCAAATTTTTCATGTAAGAGTTCTAAATTGAAGTTGTGTTTACGGTTGAGTTCAGTACCTATATTAGAAAACTGATCCCTAAAATCGTCAAATATGAGTACCGATATCGAAAATTCTTAGTACCGAACAAGATTTACAGTTGATTAAAAAATATAATGAGTTTGTAAGAAAATATAATAAAAGTAAAAAACAGTACAATGCGTTGATGGGAAAAAACTAAAGTTCAAATATATAATTAATTGAATAAAAAGATTAAAAATGTATAATAAAAGAACAAAGATAATTTAACTAACTCGTTGGGGGGATTGTACTTTTTTTTATTTTTTTATCCAATAAATAAATTAGACAATGAGAAAGTTAACATTAACTAATGAAAGCACTATTTTAGTAAAACGTTTTCAAGAAATATTAAAATGGTAAATAATTTATCCTCTTAGACCACTATAGAAAAAAAACTCAAAAAATATATATATGATTTTAACTTTGAAATGAAAAAAAAAAGAAATGAATTTGCATTTTAATTGAATTTCTCGTTTATGTATCCAAAAATTTAAAATGTGAACATAGCAAAACGCGAAAAACAACTAGGCACCTAACTAATTCTTTTCTTTCTTCAAAAGGTCAACTAGGCGCCTAACTAATAGGTTTTCGTAGTTAACACATCAGACTTCCATTGGAATTATTCACTTTAAGACCAGCGTAGTGATAAGGGTGAATAATGCCTCCATCCTTGGACATTTTTCGCTATGTGTCGTTACAGTCAACAAGGGGCATTATTGGGCGGTTTTCTAAAATGTGTATAGTGGGGATGTTATCATTATGTTAAAAGAGTGTAAAGAATTAAATAAAAATAAAAAAACCAACAAAAAAACTATTGGACTAAAAAAAGAAGATTGACCAACTCAAAATGTTCAAAGCGTGATTTGAATCACGCGAAAACAAAAAAAACAAGCCAAACAAGCCAGGGGGATGGATCCCCGACGTGATTTGGTGTTTTCGGGCACGAAAAACGCCCCAAATGGAGCCACTACGGGTGGTCTAAGAGTCGGTTAAAATCCTTATAATAAATGTAAAGTTTGGTGGTATTTTGGGGTAATATATTGTTGTTAAAAAAAAGCATACGCATATTAGGCATATCTGAACAAACAGGTACACTACAAGAAAGGGACACCTTTAGCGGCGACACCTTTAGCGACGACGGGTCAAATGTCGCCGCTATTGGTCGATTCGCGTCCCGGGATCTGAAACCAAACCGCATCCGTTGATCAAAATCATGATCTGACGTATACCAGAAATTGAAACAATTGATTTAAATAAATCATGTAATTTTGTGTGCCATCAAGTTGTTTCAGTTACTCAATTAGGAATTCAGATCGTCAAGATCAGAAATTGAAGAATATCAACATCTTCTTAATTAGAAAAAAAAAAGATCTTAATAAAATTTAGTTTTCAATTTTCAGATTTGCGTTTCTATTTTCACTGCAGCTGACCTCCATCAACAAATTTGGATATATATATATATATATATATAGAAAGTGCAACGTACAATACGGCTTATCGTACTCTCGTACGCGATTGTGAAATCGCATGTTATAAAAAAGCATGCTGGAAATCGCATGTTTGTATTTTTGATGAAATCGTATGTTGGTTTTTTTAGCAATTTCGCATGTTGGTAAATATAATGAAATCACATGTCGGTATATAAATCAATTTCGCATTTTGGTTTTTTCAGCACAAATCGCATGTTCAGGAGTGAATTCGCACCAGATCGTACGGCTGGGATGATCGCGTACATTTTCTACGATAAGAGCCATTGTACGTTAATATGTCTATATATATACATACATATATATATAGGGAGCCGCTAAAATGAGAACCACCCCCAGTTGTAAGAACCGCGAGAACCACTCTCAACCAATCAAAATAAAGGGCAGTTTGGTCTTTTCCTTCTAATGTCTAATCTCTCATCTCTCTTCATTAAAGTCATCTGACTTTATTAATAACTCTCTCCTATCTCTTCTCTCATCTATCATCAACCCCAATCTATCATCTCTCTCTCCAAAACCCATCTCACTCTCCTGCATCATCTCCAACCAACGAGACAATACACCCCCACCATATTCATCTTCTCCAAATGCCCCCATCCCGCCTAATCTGCAACCGCACGCCGTACCCTTGTACCCCCTCCTTCTCCGGGCGATAAGACTAGGTGTTCACCACCATCTGACCACCACTGACACTAGTTGTTTTACCACCATCTAAAAAACGGGTGAAGGGGGTGTCGAAACCGGTGACGGCCGGAGATACTTACATATCTTTTCTCACTTCATTCGAGGAGAAAGAAAGAGGACGGAAGCGGTGGCCGGAGGGACTGAACGGCTGTGGTAATGGTGGTGGGACTGAACGGCTGAGGAGAGAGAAAGAGGACGGACGGCGGCGGCGACGGCGGCGGTGGCGCGGCAAGGATGGGGTGAAGGGGGGTGGGTGAATCTGGTGCTTTTTGTTTCTGTTGATTCCGTTGAATCTGGGTTTGAATCTTTGTGGTTTTGACTTTCTTGATGGTTTTTGGTAAGTGTTTTTGTTGGGTTTGAATCTGTTTGAATATGTTGTTGGGTTTGAATTTGGGTTTTTATTGGGTTTGAATCTTGTGGTTTGAATCTGGTGTTTTTTTAATCTAGGTTTATGTTGGGTTTGAATATGGGTTTTTGTTGGGTTTGAATCTTGTGGTTTGAATCCTTTTGGATGTTTAAATTGGTTGAATCTGGTGCCTTATTGAATCGGCGGTGATGATGCAAAAAAAAAAAAAAAAAAAACTGACGTTGGCGCGACAAGGTTGGTGGAGGGTATGTTTTTGAACCTGCAACCCCACTTTGCAGCCTCTGATTATCGGAAAATCTGAGCCAAAACTTCGTTTTTTTTTCTAGAATCCACTCGTTCTTTGATTTTTGTTTGTTGGGGTTTGTTTTTAGGCGTCGATGATGATAAAAATATATCTGAGACGCTTCACCGAGTTTGCGATTTCTGAGTGCGTTCGTTTTTGCGTAAAAAAGTTTTTGTAAAAAAAAAAAATTAAACCGTAAACTTTTTGACGTAAACCGTAAACTTTTTAACGTAAAACGTAAAAAGTTTCAGGTAAAACGTAAAAACGTAAATTTTTTTTTACTAAAACGTAAAAAACGTTAACGTAAAAAACCAGCGCGTAAAACGTAAAAACGTAAAAAACGTTAGCATAAAAAACCGGCGCGTAAAACGTAAAAAACCGGCGCGTAAAACATAAATAACGTTAACGTAAAAATGGCGCGTCAAAAAACGGCGCGTCAAACGTAAATAACGTTAACGTAAGAAAGGCGCGTTGAAAAAACAACGCGTAAAACGTAAATAACGTTTACGTAAAAAAGGCGCGTTGAAAAAACGGCCGGTCAAAAAACGAGGCGTAAAAAGCCGTGCATAAAAACGTAAAACGTTAAACGTAAAAATCTATAAATAAATCTGAATTTGAAAATGCTTAATAAAAAAACTATGTTTAAAAAATAAAAAACTAATATAATAATACAAAAAAAGTAATAAAAACAATAAAGACAAAAAGACAAAATAGATTAATTTTACTAAAATACCCTTTTGGATTAAAATATTAAAGACATAATAAGACAAAAAATACTTAATATTATTTTTAAATACTTTTAATCTCATCAATCCATCTTCTTGATCTAATGGCTAGAAAGTGGTTCACGCGGTTCTTATAACTGGAGGTGGTTCTCATTTTAGCGGTCCCCTATATATATATATATATATATATATATATAGGGGACCGCTAAAATGAGAACCAGCTCGAGTTGTAAGAACCGTGAGAACTACACCGTACGGGGCGACGTGGACCAAATTTTTTTTTCATAAACGTAGATGCGTGTATTATAAACACATTTGTAAAAAAAAATACAAAAAAAAATTAAAAAAAAAATGTCGTGTGTGTAGTTTTGAGCACCACAAGTTTGTGTTTACGGGTACTGTAAATCTTACCGGAAAATTTACAGTACCCGTAAACACAAACTTTGGTGCTCAAAACTACACACACGACATTTTTTTTTTTGAATTTTTTTTACAAATATGTTTATAATACACGCATTTACGTTTATCAAAATTTTTTTTTTACAAATATGTTTATAATCACGCATTTACGCATTTACTATGTGTTAGTGAGAGAAAGCTAGGGTTTAGATCTTTGTGATCTAAACCAGCTTGTAGATGATGTATACTCTTTTGGTATGTAATCTGTGATGACTGGTTCGTTAATAAAGAGAATCATCTTCTACATCTTTCTATCTTTGGTGTTTATGATTGTTCTTCATGTCTTGAATCAAGTGCAATGTTTGATGTTCGTCATCGATCCGGTGCTTTAACAGTGGTATCAGAGCATGGTTACCGATTCAGAATGGTCTAACCGCCTTCTGAATCACCATTTCTCTTGATTTGATGTTTGTTTCCGCCAAACATCTTGAAGACGTGAAGATTTTGGTCCAGATATGAAGAAATTCGAGCTGTGTTGGAGAGAACTGCTGGGTTTTTGGAGATCTAGGGTTTTGATCCAAAAAAGGTTTGTCTGAGTTTAAAACTCTGTGTTTGTGTTTCCGGGGTTTTTGGTGAACCAGTGTGAAGTCACACTGGGAAGATAGTCCGGAGACTTGTTTCGAAGCCTAGTCCTTCATCCGAGTTTCTTTGTACATTTCTTGAGTCCGAGTTTTGAAACTTTGTGAGTCTGAGTTTTAAAACTTTGTGAGTCTGAGTTTTAAAACTTCATTGTAGTCTGAGTTTTAAAACTTTGTGAGTCTGAGTTTTTAAAACCTTGTGAGTCTGAGTTTTAAAACTTTGTGAGTCTGAGTTTTAAAACTTCATTTTATTCGGAGTTTTAAAAACGTATTCTAGTTTTTGTCAAAGTTTGTCTTAACAAACAACAAACACAGTTCAACAGTTGATTCCGAGTTTTTGTTCAAATCCGAGTTTTGTTAAAATCCTCCTTTCAGTTCCGAGTTTTGTTTAAACCGGTTTTGTTCAAATCCGAATTTTGTTCAAATCCTTTCAGTTCCGAGTTTTGTTCAAAACTCTTCAGTTCCGGGTTTTGTTCATGAGTTTTGTGGTGTTCCGACTTTTGGTAAAAACATTTTCAATTCCGAGTTTTAGAAAGGCAAAGATATTTCCGAGTTTTTTTTAATTGTTCCGAGGTTTCTTTTCATCAGCAAAATGAACCTGTGTCCGACTTTTAACAGTTTTAAACCATGTTCAGCTGATTCCGAGTTTTAATAATTCTTCACTTCCGAGTTTTTTTACAGTTTTTCAGTTCCGATAAATTTTCATTGTTCCGAGTTTTAAACCCTGTTAAGCTATTCCGAGTCTGGATTAACAAACGTTGTTAGTCCGAGTTGTTGGTCAGTTCCGAACTTTTGTCACCTGTTTGATCAGTAGGTCAGAGTTTTGGTTGTGTTAACTGTTCCGATATCAAGTTTTAAGATTCGGGGTCTGGGTGTTCATTCTTGTGTCTTTTTCAAAGAATAACCTGTTTTGGTCTCTGTTTCAGTAGTTCAAATTTGCTTCAGTCTATGTGATAATACCCTTTGACAAAAATTGAACATTGAAGTTTACTTTGTGTAAATTGCATACTGTTGTGCGGATCAAGTGAGGAGGTGAAGAGAATAACACTTGCTTGGACTTTTATATAGTTTACAAAGAAAAAGGGGGAGTAAAAATTTTGAAGTTCCTATTTTCTTTGTAAACCAAAAGCTCGTGGTGCTACATCGAAACAAGTTCATGTTTACTATCTTTGAGATTAACTTAGTGTTAATCTTACCAGTGGCGAAGTGTTTATAACATGAAGCAAGTTAGAGCTAGTGTATGATTGAGTTTTGTCAAGTTTGTTCGAGGTTTAATCAAGTGTTAACGTGATGAAGCAAATTGTTCGTTTGGCAACTAGTTGAAGGTCATGCCTTTATCGTATGCCGGTTAGAGTAGAGAAGATTAGTCTTCTTGGTACCTCTTCCAAGTTGGTGACTGATCGGATTCTCGAAATAGGGGTTCTTACATTGAGGGGGAGATCAGAGACGAAAGTCAACGGGTAATTGGTGGATTCGTGAAGATACGAGATTGGATCATGAAGGCTCGAGATGAAATGATTTCAGACACTCGGTTGAAGACTCTGATCAAGATGGTGGATGTACTTTTACAAAGTTCAGTTTGTTATTAACTTATCGAACTGAACTTCATGTCTTTGCGAAATTTGAAGTGTTTGATGTTAGGCATTGGAAATCCGACGTTTCGTTCTTCTACTGGTTAAGTTTGAAGATTAATGTATCGAGCGATATTCCTACATGTGGTTGTAGGTCGGTTCGCGTTAACTTGATTCGGGAGTAGTTTGAGGGGGAGGATCTACAGTGTTTGATGTTGGATTCTTCGGGTTTCTTAAAGCGGCCTTAAGTGATCGTCAGCAAGTCTTTAATTAGAAGGATGGAAGATCGCTATGCTCTGCCGGAAAGATCAAGTCTCAGCCAAAGTTGAAAACAGGCATGATATCATCAGTCAAGGGGGAGTCTGTAAGTGCAGTATTCGGTGACTGAAGATATCAATGTCAAATAGAACTGATAGCAACAGTTAAGGGGGAGACTGTAAGTGCAGTTCCTGCAGGGTAACTGTCGCTTATCAGTTCTGGTCAACCAAAGCAGAAGTCCAAGTTAAAGTCAACGATAATGAAGAATTCAAGACCACATGAAGACCAAGGGGAGTTTGTTAGTGCACTTTGGGTGATAAGTGCATGCTTTCCGATTGTTAGGGTCTTTATTGTACATGTCTTGAAACTTGGTCCAAGGTTTAACCTTGGACAATTTGTCCAAGTTTATACCTAGGACTTTTGTCAGGGGTTTGGTTTTGGTGTAGATTGTTTGTCCGAGTTTTAGTCCCTAGTCTATATATATGTGTTGTATAGGATTAGGGCAGTGGAACAAAAATCAATCGATCAAGAAGCTTTGTGCATCTCTCCTAACTTCTTGTTCCTCCTATTGTGCACATCCTAGAGAGTGAGACTATGTGTTAGTGAGAGAAAGCTAGGGTTTAGATCTTTGTGATCTAAACCAGCTTGTAGATGATGTATACTCTTTTGGTATGTAATCTGTGATGACTGGTTCGTTAATAAAGAGAATCACCTTCTACATCTTTCTATCTTTGGTGTTTATGATTGTTCTTCATGTCTTGAATCAAGTGCAATGTTTGATGTTCGTCATCGATCCAGTGCTTTAACAGGGGGGGGGGGGGGGGTGGGGGTTAGTTTTTTTAGGTTTTTTTAGCTATTTTAGGTTGTGTTCACATTGGTTCTCGCGGTTCTCACAATAAGGGTGGTTCTCGCATGATCTCCTCCCTATATATATATAGGGCCGCTAAAATGAAAACCCCCTAGTTGCGAGAACCACGAAAACCACTCTCCACCATTCAGATAATAACAACCAAAAGGGTAATATAGTTATTTAATTAAAACCATCAAATCATCTCTCTCTCTCATCGTTAAAGTCTCCTTTTAAAGACTTTTCAATTTGTTTCTCTTCTGTTTCGCTCTCTTCACATTTCTCTATCCTCTTTTTGTTCTTTTGTAAAAAAAAAATTGTAAAAAAGTCTTTGTAAAAAAAATTTTAAAACCGTAAAAAAAATGTCTTCATAAAAAATATAAAAAAGTTTAAAAACGTGTGTGTAAAAAAAAGGTTTTGTAAAAAAAAGGTTAAAACCGTAAAAAAACTTTTCGTATAAATTTGTCTTTTGTAAAAAAAAAGTTTTTATGAAAAAAAAAAATTTGTAAAAAATTTTTGGTAAAAAAGTTTTTGTAAAACAAAAGTTTAAAACCGCAAAAAACGTTTTCGTAAAAAAAACGTAAAAAAGTTTAAAAAAAAGTGTGTATAAAAAAAGTTTTTGTAAAAAAATGGTTAAAACCGTAAAAAAATTTTGGTATAAATTTTTGTTCTTTGTTAAAAAGTTTTTGTAAAAAAAAGAAATTTGTAAAAAAGTTTTTTGTAAAAAGAAAGTGTAAAACCGTAAAAAGAGTTTTCGTAAAAAAAAGTTTAAAATAGAAAAAAAAAGTTTAAAAACGTGTGTGTAAAAAAGCGGCACGTAAAAATGGGGTGTAAAAAATGTCGCCTAAAAATGGGGCTAAAAACGGCTCGTAAAAAACCGGGTGATAAAACGACGCGTAAATACGGGGCATGAATTCGGGGGCGTAAAACCGGACGTTAAAAACGACGCGTAAAACCTGGCGTAAAAACTGCGCGTAAAACCGGGGGTAAAAACGGCGTGTAAAACCGGGCGTAAAAACGGCGCGTAAAAACGGGGCGTAAAAAACGGCTCATAAATAACCTGCTCGTAAAAACGTTTTTTTGTAAAAAAAAATCCTGACAAAAACTGTTTTTTTTTTAAATCAGATTTTAGAATATTTTTAAATTAAAAAGTCTGATTTTAATAAAAAACAATTGATTTAATAAGACAAAAAGTAATAAAAAACAATATATACAATTAGACAAAATAAACAAATTTACTAAACTGCCCTTTTGATATTAAAATATTAAAAACATAATAAGAAAAAAAAAATTTAGTATTGTTTTGATAACTTTTAATCTCATCCGTTCATCTTCAAAGATCAATGGTTGGAAAGTGGTTCTCGTGGTTCTCTTAACTAGGGGTGGTTTTCATTTTAGCGGCCCACTATATATATATATATATATATATATATATATATATATATATATATATATATATATATGTCTGTGTAGAAAGAACAATTGGATTATTATCAACTCCGTAAGTTACAATCAATGCATTAACAACTTTTACCACAAAATGCTTACCTTCCAAGGGTAATGTACCATTGAAAACATTAGAGCTCAAAATTAGGACTTCCAGGTAAGGTAGATTAGGTACTTCTGAAAACACCAGCCAAGTAAAGTCGATAAAAACACTAGAAAAAATAAACCTTTAATGATTCAAGTAAAACTTATAGATTCCATAACCACAGTAGTAGGACAGCAATCTGCTTATGTTATTTGAGAATGCTGAAATGATGTTGGATCAAAACACATAAACATACCATTTGCGAAAAGTCTTCCGCTTATATCACAACCATCCAATGAAAGATATCTTAGTGATGGAAAAGCAGATATGGAACTCATGATGTCCGCATTGAAGTTGTTTCCTGCTAGATTTAAGTGTTCCACCGTGCTCATTGTGGTACCCAATGAATGGATGCATGTGAGAGAAATCAGAATGCTCAAGTAAAACAATAACTGAACCAATATTATCTGGGTTTGTAAATTTCGTGTTGAGTTTTTCTTAAATGTAGAGCTTGGGAGTGTGTTTATGGGGTTGTATTGGTGCAGTGGCGAAATGTTAACGTCTTTAAAACATAGTGCCCCACCGGCATAGGAAGAAATCTTTGAAAGAAATAGAATTTATAAACACATTTTAACAACTTAAATACCATTTAATGTGAGTGAGTTGAGGTCACACCAGCTCAAGTCAAGTGTCTTTAACTCTTTCAAGGAAGATAATTCTACACAAAAGACATTTTAAGTTAATAAATAATGGTGTCAATATTTTAATTGTATTCTTAATGATGTTGATATCACAAGAAATTTACATGCCTTGCATTGAAACAGAACTTCCCAAATTTCCAAAAGAATAACTAAGATCGAGAATGCTGAGGGATGGGAGAAAACTTAGGCATGATATGATGCTCGGGCTGAAATAGTTACCTCCCCTAAGAGATACACTCTCTAGCCTTTTCAATCTCATTAAACTCTTACAACCTATAAAATTAACATGAGAAGGACAAAGGTCCTGTATGTTTGTAAAAACAGATGAATCGAGAATAAGAGCGCACTTAATGTTTTGATTATTCTCTTTACGTACCTTGAGTACTTGTTGTGATGTTTAGCATGTTAGAACTTAAATCCAACTTCTTCAAGTTAGTTGAATTACTTAACTCTGTGAAACAAATAACAAAAACGCATTAGATGCAATATACTAATGAAGTTTCCTCTATGTTCCACAAAAGTCACTCAATCTTTTTTTTTTTGTCGGTTTAAAGTCACTAAACTTTAATTTACGGTTCTAATTATATGTAATTAGTAGGTTATCAGGTGATCACTGTGACGTGTCAAGACGTACTGCTTACATGGATTTTACAATTATTGTTATACATTTTTAATTTATAAAACTAAATGGGTGGTACCCACAACAAACCTCTACCCAACCCCTTCCTTGCCCACCCTTCTAGACTTCATAATCCTACAATTTTTCCAGCCATATTTTCCGATCACCTTCTCTGGCGACCTGCAACTCGGAGGAAAGGTTACATACCAAAATGATAACGTCGATTGTCCTTTCTCTCTTGCACCCACTACTTATCTTGTTTCCCCAATAAATTCCCTACCTTCCATTTTCTTACTCTTCTCCCATTTATCGAATTCCATGGACCAAAGAAGAATATGAGCTTCTTGTCGCCTAGATCCTTTTGGTTGAATCGTCTGGTTGAACAAACTAAATAAGAAGATGACCTTATCCTCAAATCTGTATGTTCGATTGATGCGGTAAACAAAACTATTTCATGCAACCCATTTTGGTCGATGTGAAACTACCCAACAAAAAGTATTTTTTTCAGATCTGCTGCAATGGTCTGGAAAGTTGAAACCACAAAAAAATATGTTCACTTCAGATCAATTCCATTTGCAAATCATCTGCTGCTTGAACGTCGTTGAGGCTAGGGTTAATCGGCTGAGGAATGGTGTGCACACCAGCCCACGAATGGTGTAGATGGCTGTGTGGTGGGTGGGGCGGCACAGTATTTTCACCGGCGTGGAGGTTTAAGGGGAGTGGACGTGGCATGTTGTGGTTGGGTGGCACCCCAACGACTGTATTTTAAAAAAAAGATTATTAAATTTTAAAAATTAAATAACTCACCCTATTTAAAACCCAACCCATTCGACCATTTTTTGCCAAATACGCTTCTACACCACTAAAAAATTTATAAAATCTCTCATGTTTTATAAAAAATGCATCTCCACAGTTGTTCTTCGGATCCGAACAACCCGTATGGTTTAGGCAAAATACCGAATACTAGTTTTCCTCAATCCGCGCCCCCTTCTACAAGTTCCGGGTAATTTCGCCGACTTAACGGCTTATGCGCATCTTATTGCAAACTACCCAATGTTTTATCTGCCACAAATCCCAAACCTCCCTCAACAACAACCACAAGTTCCTATATCCTAAACTCCCTATACAACCGAATTCGTAGCCGAAACGCAATCTCAAAATATCATTGAACCCTCTACGCGAAAAAAAACAAAACTTAGGAAGAAAATTGACGTGGATAAGGAAAAAGCCAAAGAGAATCGAGTCATTATTCCATGGACAACGGAGGAAGAGTTGGTGTTAACGAAAGCTTGGCTAACTATTTCAGAGAACTCAGTTACTTTTAGGTAATTCTATTTTATATTTATTGTTATAAAAATGGAAATGTTTAAAAAATTATGTATTTTTTAACCTTGATATTAATAGTATATATATTTTTTAACACAAATAGGTACCAATCAACACGGTGACGATTTTTGGGATCGATTAAACAACCTTTATCACACAATGTTGGAACAAGAGTACTATAGGAAAAATGAGAGTCTCTCGTCAAAGTGGCGTGAAAAAAATACCGCCATGACCGCCTTCAACGACCACAACCACAACATAAAGATCAACCCAAAGAGCGGCGAAACTGACGCTAATCTGTTGACACGTGCGATGAGTTTGTAATCGGATGGAAAGAAAGGAGCGACCTTTAAATTTATTCATTGTTGGGATGTGGCAAGGCACTCCTCAAAATGGGCAAAAGTGGCTCTAGTGGGACAACCGTTGTCCACAAGGACGAAAACTCGTTCCTCGGCTAATCGTTTGATGCTCGTACAGAGCTTGAGATAAACTTGAATGACGACGAGTTTGAATTGGAACACCCACCTTGGTATAGATAAATCAAAGAAGAGGGTGCAAAAATCACATACATCAGGTGGGGAATACACCCGCGGTTTGGCCGACCTAAATGAACAAATAGTTTTGTTCAATAGCATCCAACAAGAAAGAAATGCCACAAAGAAAAGGTTTTCAAAAAATCAGAAGGACTTGGCGAAAGAAAAGCAAACGGATATGAAATTTCTCTCTATGAAAACCGATCACCTTGGACTTAAAGAAAGAGAAATGTACGAGAAAATGAAACAAAAAATTATGGGAAAATATTGTACATAGTTTCATTTTTTTATTTATTAGTTTTGATATATTTTTTTAAATTAAGTAATGTTTTTTAAATTTAGCTTAGTTTTTTTGTTAGTTACGTTTTTTTTAATTATGTGATGTTTTTTTTTTGTTAATGTTATTTCTATAATTAGTATTGACTTTTTTTTTTAATTTTGTATTACTTTTATTTTAATTTTTAAATATAAAATGATAATAATAATAATAAAAAGTGTGTATCACGTGTGATATCACGCCACCCATTCACGTCACATTCCACTTCGCCCTTTTTTGTACTATACTATTTTTTTGATAGTTGCTGAAGTGGTTGCCATATGACTATGACGCTTCTTAACATTCTCTTTTCATCCTCCTTTCAAAAATGCCTTGGACTGATTTTCTATTTTCTACATCATCCCCCTTCACATCTTTAATTTCCTAGTTTTTTTATTACTAAAACCCCTTCCACGTTTCGAATTACAAAACAAAGATTAGTGTTCTATTTTTTTTTTAATTAATAAAACCCCTTCCAGGTATGAGTAAAAGATATGGACTAACTTTATATTTTGATGATTGTTAATAATTTTCCATGGCGACATTTCCACCACTAAGATTTCTTACATTGAAGGCTTGTCTTACAGGAGGAAGACTTTTTGCAAATAATATGTTTAAGTGATTTGCTTTGAAACTGTTATCACAGTCGGCGAAATTTCCAATTAGATTATTTCGTGATTGACCCTGTCATTTGTCTCTATAGTACTTTTAAACTTAAAAGAATAAGATGGTGTACTTCGTGTTGTATGTTAAAAGATAGAGGGTAGTATATAATTTAGATATTATTTATCATTTATATAGCAGATCTGGGCACGGCCGTCTGATGCAAGTGTGGAGGAGCGGGTCATCTTGTATTTGAAGGGCCAAGATATATCGTGTGACAAAAGGGGCTTCACTAAAATGACTCTAACTTAGGCTACGAGGGTCCGTTTTAGGCGTGCGACCAGGCGGAACGATCGTGAGAACGAGCTCCATCTTACTGCATATAGCCTACGGCAGTTTGCGTTATCGTCCGGGCCTAAAAACGCTTATTTCTATCAGTTATTTATCTTTTTATGTTTTTTTCGGTGTTTTAGGCATTTTGTTTTTGGGCTTGTGTTTGGTCCATGGCCTTTTTGTGGCCCATTTCGAAATTCTGTTATTATTTATATGTTTCTCTTGTAGGTTGGATGGTCAGACATCAATTTTGAATTTACTCAATTTTTTATTTCAAATGTTGTTCCATTTGGGTTGAATTTTGGGGGTTTGGGGAAGATTATCATGGGCATTCGCAAAAACAACGTGATTTGTTATTCGTTATTATAACACACGCTACATCACCGTCTCCGAAAATCACAAAAAAAAAAAAAATTGGCCATGTGCGAGATAAAAAATTTGGGCCCTATTCATTAACCAGTTATGTTTTTTATTGATTTGCGCCAAGTTATTAATCCATTAGACACTGGACTTCGAAACAGTTGAGCCTTCTGAATTTGATTTGCAAAAACAGTTGTGCTTCGAAACAGTTGAGGTTTTATTGTGTTTGGTTCATAAATCTAAGCCCGTTAAATGATCTATGTAAATAGTTAAATGAGAAAAAAAAGAATTTACAAATCGAAGGAAGCCCAAATTTAAATTTGAAAATTTATAAATCTAAACAAGAAAACATGTAAAGTTTTTTTTATGTAAATGGTCAAATAAGAAAAAAAAAACTTACAAATCGATGGAGGCTTTGAAAATTTAAAACTAAAGACTAAAAAATAAGCTTTATGTGGCCTTTCACCTTGTTAATGTAATATGCTAAATGCCTAAATCAACACCTTAATGTTGGGTTTAATCTTGACTAAGTTAACTATTTAGTATTTAGTTTATTGTGGTTTTTAGCTTGGGTTTAATAAAGTTAGAAAAGGTCAGTGTGTTTGACCGAATATAAGGGAGAGAGTGGGGAACTAGCTTCAATTTAGGAGAAAGTGGGGCTAGTATGAGAATTAGTCTTTTGTACGTTAAGAGTATGCAGTCATGTAAGGCTATATAAAGAGCCTTGTATGTTGAATAAAATAAGCAAGCTTTTCCTTCTTTTTTCTTTCTGCACGTACAGTGTCTTTCTATTTTATATTTGAGTGTTCAAACATCACAAGTGAGTTCATATATTTGGTGATTACTTAGTGAATGAGTGTGTGTAGAAGGGGCCTGAACCAACACTTAAGGCCCAAACAAAACATGGAATAACCCAAGAAATACAAATTGGAAAAACTACAGATAGCGGGATTCGAACTCGGAAGGAACGTTTCTATAAATAAATGCTGCTTCCGTTGAGCAGATTAGTTAATTTTTGTATACTAGTTCTACAATAAGTTTATATATAAAACATACATATATTTTTATGAACATTTTGGGCCATCTGATATTATGGGCCCAGTGCGGTGGCACCACCCACACAGGCTCATAACCGGCTCTGGGGATCTAGGAAGGGTTGCTATAGTACTTGGGGTTTTTTTTTATTTTGTTTTCTTTTTCAATTTTATCCATCAACTTTCAACATTAACACTTATACCCTCTCAACTTTTATAAAACTTTGTAACATGTCAATTTCACTCGCTCGAGTTTTATGTGTCTATATTAATGTACGCGTCTTCATAAATTCAAGTTGGTTTACACTACGATGTATTTTTTTCCGGTAATAAGTCGGGTCAAATATAATACGCTTTTGTCCTTATTTTTGTGTATGTTTTAGTTGATCTATGTTTTGACGTATATTTTGTTCCGATAAGAGTCTGGTAAAAAATAATATGTTTTACTTGGGGTTTTTTTATTTTGTTTTTTCTCCTTTTGTGTATTATCTTTCAACTTTCAACATTGACATTTATACCCTCTCAACTTTTCTAAAACTTTGTAAAATATTATTTTGACTCCCTCGAGTTTTATGTGCTTATATTTATGTACGTGTCTTTATAAATTCAAGTTGGTTAACATTACGATATACTTTTTCCGGTAATAAGTTGGGTCAAATATAATACGTCTTGTGCTTATTTTTATGTACGTTTCAGTTGGTATACGTTTTGACGTAAATTTTGTTCGAAGAAAATGAGTCGGATAAAAAATAATTTGTTTTCATTAGAGGGTATGACTTTGAGTTACTTTACGTTTTAAGGCCACCAGAACACGCAGGGAGTAAAATTGCTAGTTTAGATAACATATGGGCTTTCTAGTAAATCTTGTTCATAAAAAGGAGAAAAGGAAAACTGCACTAATAAGCCTTTTGATTTTTCCAACCTACACTGTGCTGTTGCATGATGTAGTAAGTTTTGATGGTGATTTTGCTTTATAATTAATTGAATTTTGTAATTGATTGTTTATATTCTTAATGTTTTGATGCTTTTTATAATTTTACTTTCATTGTATTATTTATTTTATATACATATTCATCATGATTTTTTCCCTTTCATAAGACATCTCTATTTATTGAACCTAATTCAACTATAAAAATTGCTTAAGCTAATTTGATGATGTCTTCATATAATATTAAACAAGATGCCTATTTTTTACCTTTTTAATTATTTAATGAACTATGATATTTTATCTATTCTCTTTTATGTGACCACTTTTCAACCGACTCGTATTGTGCACCCTACAAATAAATTTTGTATCCGACACTATATGTGTCCATCGTCTTATGAAAAGGGAGTCAAGGTGATATATTACCTTGAATCTGTAAGGTACCATAATAGCCACAGAGAGAAAGATCCAATACCTCCAAGTTTTCCGAAACTGAAAATTCAGAAATATCTGTAGAACTCGATTTAGAGTGTGAACACATATTATAACTAGAAGTTAAGAGGTTAGAATTACAAAAAAACGTGCCATAAGTAGGTGAGTCCCGAAACTCCCGATATCCATTAAATTTACGGAGATCTAAAGTTTTGAGTGAAGTGAGTGCACCCAATAAAGGAAATATGTTGGTTTCAATATTATTAGTGCTCAGACTGAGTATTTCTAGCTTGTTCAAACTTGATAACCTTTCAAGACCTGCAAAAACGAGCTATTATATTTCTTGATATCTTAAAGTAAACTTATCAACTTAAAAGGCACCCTTGAGTCAACAATTAAAGATTTTCTTGATATCTCGCATGTCTAGTAAGTTGAACTAAATGTTACCTGTGCTCACGATCGTATGATCGATAAAATTCCATGACAAATCAAGGCATCTCAACTCTTTGAAACGAAGGAAGGGAGAAAAATTTAACCGCCATCGCATGCTGTTGTCTAAGTAGTAATCATAATAATCTCTCGAGAACAAGTTGCTCAAAGAGAGGCTTGTGATATACCCGGTGGTTGTGTCACACTTTATCCCCTCCCAATCACAACAATCACCATGAGTGATCTCGTGGTCAACCCAAGTGGAGAGAAGTTTGCTGACATCAAAACTGTGTGATAACTCGTTAAGGGAGGCTTTGATTTCGAGTAGCGCCTTCCTCTCATCTTCAATACAAACTCCTTGTAGTTGTTCGATCATGAAAACCAATAATATTAATATTAGTGATTTATGCTTGCTTAAAAGCCAGCTCTCCATTTTCGTACGTGAATAAACGAAGACTGGATTTGTATTGTATAGGCTCAGAAATATTTGGTGATTTTCTATTGAGGGTTGGCTATTAAATAGAAGAAATATTGTTAACATAATATATTCTAACTTGCTCTAAAATGTCGTGTTACTCTTTCTAGCCACTACTTTTTCTTTTACGTTTGTTAACATAATACAAGGGGCTTTTAATGCCCGAACCAAGTTCCACACACTCGGGCCCAAGCCCAACCCAACTCCCTAAATCTAAAACCCTACCCTATATAAACCCCTTATAAAATCTAAACCCTCATTTTTTAATTAAAACCCTAATCACATAAAGACAGCCGCACACCCAATTTCTCTGCCCCTCTCCATCTCTGGTGACCGGAGCTACTACCGACGACCATCTCTGACACCCCTTCCTTCCGTCTGTACAAGCTCCCACAAAACCTCTGTCACACCCTCAAATTCCACATGCGGAGTATCACCGCGAGGCGTGTGACTGTCCAGGATCAAGCCCCCAATCATGTTGAACATTTATCATAAGTAGTAAAACCATCCTCAATATGATTAGTGACAAAACATTTAAGTCTAAATCATAATAGGTTAAAATAAAGTTCCAAAGCATAGCAAGTTTAAAACAGCGTTCAAAGGTCTAGCGGAAGCATGAAGTTCATAAGTAGTTTAAAACATAGTTTAATAGTAGAATCCGACAACGGATTCTAGACGATGACCACAACGCTCGAAGCAGACTCAAGCGTAGCATCTACGGACCTGCAATCATGCAGTAGTGTGTCAACATATTGTTGGCGAGTTCACGGTTTTCGAAAAATGTTTTCTCGTTTTTTCCCAAAAAACGTTAATTGCAAGTAGTCACCAAGTTATAAACAAACCATGGGGAGCTACCCCATATATGATCCACTAAACTATGCAGTACTGAAACTTTGATGTAATTGTTGTTCGCCCTTTGGTCAATGTCTACCATCATTAACCAGATTTCCAGATAATAGTTCACGGACGGCTCCCAGCACGGTGTGAGGTTGTCAAACCTAATAGCGCTATCAACTAGTATCCCGTTCGCTCCATCAATTAATCGGTATAAATGTAAGGGACTTTCTTGGTAGGGTTTCGTTTAGTGTACATAGTTCCCATTTACCGGGAATAGATGAAGTTCCCAACCACTGGGAATATATGAAGTTCCGAAGCCACCGGGAATGTATGAAGTTCCCAACCCACCGGGAATGCATGCTTTAAGTTAGTGTGAACTCACCTTAGGTTGCTCGGTAGATAAAGTGTTTACCCTAAGCTTGGTCAACCAGATCCTATTATGGTTACCAACGTTAGGACCGTATTCAAGTAGACACGTATACCTGTATTAACACGTATCACATAAATTCCATGTTTCATATAACACGTAGGGTTTACATAGTTGAACAGTAACAGTACACGTAGGGTTTGCATAGCTGAATAGTAACACCAAAGTGTGCAGCCCAATAATTAAATCGATCCACAAGACTGTGTGGCCCAAAAATTAACAGCCCAATAATTACATGGACCAGTTCGGTCGAAACCATGAGGTCTCGACTCGGGAATAAGAGATCTCGAGTCGCAACCACGAGATTTTGAGTCACAACCAGGAGGTCTCGAGTGCGTGGACACCCTACTACATGCTTTGCAGGTTGCTTGTTACAGCTTTGGACGGACATTGCAATCGACTGGAGTGCGTGGTTTGTAAGTTTAATGATTAAGATATAATTAAAGAACTTGTGGTTTTAAATTATGATGGGTTTTCTTTACATTTCCGCTGCTGAATTAAATTGCGTTTTCGGATATTTAAATCTATTAACCAATTGTTTTAATTGGGAAACATTTTTAACATACGTAAATAGTTCAAAAAAAATCAAGATAAACAATCTATTAACCAATTGTTTTAATTGGGAAACATATTTAAATCTATTAACCAATCTATTAACCCATCGTTACCACCTTAACCATAAAAGCACATCTATCGTGATAAACAATTTAATTAGATAAATGATGATTATTTATGCTAACAAAAAAAATCAAGAACAAATAAGTCATAATACTTCATAATAGTATAAATCACATTACACATCATATTAAAAGCCATCAAGACAGATCGATTGACAACCATAATTTTGCTTGGTGGATAATGCATAATACAAACTAAGTCAATGGTCAACTATACTCCCAAGTGTCCCCATAGGAAGAAAAAAACGCATTATATTAGAGTATATGTTACTCCCAATACTTATAATGACAACTATATTTCTTGACTAATTTCCTACAAACTTTCAAATTAAATGTTATCGTGTAGATATGAGTCCTTGTCGTCAAATACCGTTGAGTAATAAAAACTTGACCCCACTATTTTTCTTGAAAGATCATGATAATGTTGTATAATTTTCCTTTATTTAAACTCACGCGGATATCTTAGCTAAAAACAATTTTTGGCTTATATTCAACATGGTTAATATAACACCTTATTTTTTTACACTATTTCATACTAATAGAGTAAGTAATGTCTTTGATACTTCATACTTGGGGGTGAAATTATCATGACGATTTTAAAATCAATCTAATAAATCTTGATCAATACCCACAATAAAGTTAGGTTCACGGCTAACAGCTCCACCAAGGAGCTTAACCCCCCTCTCTGGTCTGCCAATCCCTCTCGGGAAAAGCCAGTCTTGAACTTTCTGCTTATCACATGTCGGCCAAAAAACCTTTGTTTTCTTAATGTTGAGGTAAAGTCCTAGAGATGGCCCCTCCTCGTTGATGATGTCTCAGGCCCTAGCAACCTCAGTCGCTTTGCCCATAATCGTCCCATCATCCATCCAAGTACCAAGCATGAAACGGGAGGTTACAGCGATCCTGCACCCGGAGAATGAGGGGGTGTAAGGCAAGGGCAAAGAGAAGGGGCCCCAAGGGATCTCCTTGTTGTACTCCGGTAGTAGCCCCAATACACTCATTACCAACATACAACCGAACAGGCTGGGCGCCGATGATTGACGGGCAATGCTGATGAACCTTTTTAAGGAAGATTTTTCATGGAAAGATTTTTATCTACATTTTGTTGTAGATTTCGATCAAAACATAATTTTGCATTAATAATGTACTACTAGTCGTCGTGGCTGCTTCATGGTTTCGTTTACGGCTTTTTTTCCCTTTTTAGAACCTTGAAAATATAACGTTTTAAAAATTCCAATTTTGTCATAGCGATGTGCTTATTTTTAAGAAACGTTTCAACATGAATATTTTGTTGCATCACATTCAAAGCCATTTTTCCGTGGTTCGCTCGCAACAAGACACAGAGTAGGTCTACGTAATACTATTTTTTTTTTTAGAAATTGGTTGTTATCAAACTCTCTTTAATTGGGCAAGTGCAAGTTGAATCATGTAACCTGATAAAAGTTGGTTAAACAAAATTTAACTAGGTAAAAAAAAAAAAAAAAAATTGGGCCAGATATTTAGAAAAACGGGCCCTAGTTTACTGTGGCTTAAATCTTAGCTTATTTATTTTCGATGTTGGGCATACCCCCAGGCCTCATCCAATTCTGTTATATGCATCAAGTCTTCCGGCTCATTTATTTTCAAGGTTTTAGGTATGTTATACATGTAAATGTGAACTCATTTGATGAGTTATATTGTAAATGTTAATTTAAATAAATATGCCATTATAGCACTAAAAAAACCCGTCCACCAGACGGGTATACTACTAGTTTGTATGGTAATAAATTTGAGTATCTTTTTATTGGGTAGAGATGGGCAAAAAAACCGGTTCCTACCCGATTCCTGTGGACCCGACCCGGACCCGGTTCCGGTTCCTACCCGGCTAATAGTAGAACCGGTTCCGGGTTCAAAAAACCCGTAGGTTCCGACCCGGTTCCACATTTTATAAATAAAATCGGTTCATACCCGGACCCTACCTGGACCCGGTGCGTACCCGAAACCCGGTTCCTACCCGGAACCGGTTCCGGGTATTAAAAAAAACCCGATATGCCCATCCAAAGCAAAATCCGTCGATATATGTGAGGTGAAAATAGAAGAGGTTAAAAACTATTTTATTTTTAGACCTCAGGTGTAGCTCTGTACAAAAGCATGACCTTTACTGAAAAAATCAAAAACACTATTTTCCAAAGCTAGAAAAACACCATCTTCCAAAGTCATACGCATGCTACCTTCTCAGCTTTTATCGAGCTGACCCCATTGGAATTAATGAAACTAGATATTTGACCCCCATTGGTTTCCAAAGACGCATGCGTGACCTCGGAAACTGGAACATTCACATGCAAGGGATTAACAACTTTTTTCAGAAAAAAAAGTTAGTTTTTTCAAAAAAAAAAAAAAAAAGTCCCCACTGCTAACCACCGTTACCACCACCACCACCGTACCAAACCTACTCATTCACTCCCATGCAGGTATATCAACAATATAAGACTCCAACACCACCGTATAAACCTTCCCATCTTTCTCAAACTCATTAACCGACGTAACCGAAAGATAGTTATTCAATCTATGCTCACCACCTACCACTCTAAAGCTCAAAATATGCTTCTCATCATCCAACAACTCCAGCCGTTCAGTACTCGTGGAGGCCGGGAGGCCCGATATGACCGTCACCTCACGTATGCTTCCCACACCACCATCCCCAGATGGGCATAAAAACCGGTTCCTACCCGATTCCAGTGGACCCGACCCGGACCCGGTTCCGGTTCCGAACAGTACCCGTACCCGGTTCCATTGAACCCGTAACCGGTTACGCCGGTTCTATATTTATTTACGTGTACCCGGGTTGTACCCGGACCCGGTTCCACCGAGAACCCGGTTCCACTCAGTTGTATCCATACCCGGTTCCGGGTTGGAACCGGTTCCGGGTTTTAAGCATACCCGATTTTGCCCATCTCGATTATTGGGTGGAGATACAATAGGAAGTTTATTTGGCTAGGAAGGCTATGAAGTGATCTTGACCATCCATTAAGTTAATCAAGGGCTAAGATTAAATCAGGGAAATTGAAAGGAAGAAAAGAGGCGCGTGAGTTTGTTCAAGGGCATTCTAGTCAATACAAGCCAATAGTTTCTCTCTCCTCCAATTCCCCCCAATTTTTAAACGTTAATAACTCAATCATACGACATTATTTTTTTATAAAAATTGCACCAAAAAAACGAGTGTTTTTTATCTATAAAACGAGTGTACTATTGCTATATTTAAAAAAAAAATTTAAACCCAGTTGTGTAAAACGCAATAGAAAAACCACCAGTTACGTAAAACGCAATAAAAAAAAACCTAAAAAATGACATTTTTCTAAAACGCAATGCACAAAAAACACAAAGAAATGACTTATTTGTAAAATGCAATGGCCAGAAAACACAAAGAAATGTCTTATTTCTAAAACGCAATGGACTGAAAACACATAAAAAAATGTTTTACCTAAAACGCAATGCACAAAAAACACAAAGAAATGTCTTATTTGTAAAACGCAATGGCCAGAAAACACAAAGAAATGTTTTATTTGTAAAAGGCAATGGCCAGAAAACACTTAAAAATGTCTCATTTCTAAAACGCAATGACCTAAAAAAACAAAAGAAAGTGTTCTCTGTAAAACGCAATGGACTGAAAACACCTAAAAATGTGTTTTACCTAAAACGCAATGACTAAAAACACTTCAAAAATGTGTTTTACCTAAAACGCAATGACTAAAGATACTTAAAAATGTGTTTGTTCTAAAATGCAATAGCCAGAAAACACATAAAACTCTCTTATTTCTAAAACGCAATGGACACATAAAACTATTTCTGAACTGTTTGTGAATTGTCTGTGAACTGTCTACGAATTACTGTCTTCGAAATGAGCCAATTTCTGGAAAATTAATTTTTCTGATGCGTTTTTAGTGCAGCTCAACCCCAGCCAGGGGCTCTACCCCTTGGACCCCGCCAGGGGTTGCCGCACCTGGGACCCCGCCAAGATCGTAAAACGCAATGACTAAATAAAAATCCAAATCGTGAAAATGAAATTAAAGAATTTCTTACATGGATCGAAGTCGGTTTCTTCATCAATTGACGAAATTTGAAATGATAGAAACACTTATCAGCGATTGAATCGAACAAATCGAGTGATTATCTTCAAAATCACCAGAAAAAACGAGATTTTAAATGAAATTAAACTGGGTTTTCTTCGAAAAAAGCTGAAGAACACGTTGATCGGGTGGTTGAATCATTGATTGATGACGAAAATCACACTATAAGGTAGTGATTATTGAGATAGTAAGTGAAGAAAAGGTTGGAGATGGTGGGTTTTGAAAATGGTGGGTTTTGAAGTAACTGGGGAGAAGAAGGAAGAAGAAATGATGAGATTGACTAAAATACACTTTCTCTTTATTTTAAAATTTGCCACATGTCATAATCCTATGGCTTCCTATCCTTCCTAGCCAAAATTATACTTCTGCTATGGAAAATTTTTGTTGGCAAAGTAGAAGCGGTACCTAACTTATTCACCTTTTTATTATATTAAGGGTCATCATCATCGTCACCATACTCAGTAAATCCCACCAATAGCAAAACTAAGGTAGGGTCTCAGGAGGGTAGATGTAGCCAGCCTTACCTCTACCATATAGGAATAGAGCGGATGCTTCTAGTGAGACCCCTGGCTCGATTGTAGTTTTGTATCAAGCCTTGGACCCAAGACACATAACACTCAAACAATCGGGGACATAGACTGATTGGTGCATGTTGTTGATAAACTTTATGTGGACATGGCTCGGTTCAGTTCGACTCGGTTCGACACGTTTAGGTTTGGCTCAAGTCCGACGTCGCGACATTCCTCCGTCGTGCGCCCCAAAGATCGACACGCGAAGCACGAAGAGCCGCAAGATGACACCATCATGACATCATCATGATGATGTCATATGATGATGTCACTTTCCTAAAATTGGACTTTGAATGAAAGTTTGCATGAAAGTGGACTTCATGCATGTCTCATTTTAATAAAGTCACGAAGACCAAATGATTAGTGGGCTGTGCATTTTTGTTGGGCCTGAAATTTCACAAAGAACCTGATCCAATTGTTGTTCATGAAAAACCTCAGGGACGAAGAACCTGCATGTGCATGCTCTTGACGAAGAACATCACATGAATGACGAAGAACTTGTTTCGTCCAGGATTGTTTGCTGATAATGAGTTAGACGAAGAACATTCTTCGTCGATTGTAGTTCTTCGTCGGACCTGCTGTGTATATATATATGCAGCAGACTGAACACACAACAGAGAGACACATGAGAGAACTTAGAGAACTGAGAAAGTTTGAGAGCGTATCTTATGTAATCGTTGTAAACAAACTTTCGGGTGTTAATACAGTTGACATTTCAAACGTTGAATCATTGTTTGTTGTTGTGGCTCGATCTCGGTTTGCTTACCCGGTTGGATTCCGCACAACCGGGTTTGTTCGTATCATAAGGAATAGGTTATACTCGATCCTCCGGGTGGACCTACAACTGGTATCAGAGCCAAGGCTCTCTTCCTTGTTAAAACCGAGTCGTTTTCTTGTGTTTCGGAAGATTTTCGTGTATTTTCAGAAATTGTTCTTGAGTTTTAGTGTTTTGAAAGTCATATTTTCTGGAAATATAGTTTGAGATTGTGACAACCCGAACCTTCAAGGTTAACGGTACTTGATTTCCTTGATCTCTAGCTCGCATATTTACACTTCATGTCTCATCACACGTTATAATCGAGTGTCTGTGACGCTAATCGTAAACTGATCTTTTAGGGTGGTATTTATTCGTACTATGTAAGTTATCATATGTTAATTAAGGATCCCATAAATCTTTTCGCACATCTTATCGAGTCGCACACCGCTTAAAGGACCACACACCTAGTTAAGTGGGTCTCGGCCCAGTTCTTTGAAGCCCAAAACTGTAACGTAATTTGGTATGGGATCGGCCCACTCGTGTAGATTATGCGTGATCCTCATGCATCTCTCACAATTATATATGTTAACAAAGAAAAACCCTAATACTCTCTACCTTTCCCTTCGACATCAGCCTACACTTTTCGAAGTTTGTACTCCCCTTGAAGCTAGTCTCTAGTGCTTAGCAATATCCATTGTTCGGTTAGTATAGTTATATTATAACAAATCTAATTTTGATTGGCTATCCTTGCTTATGTTCAAAGTAATATAATTATATTATCACGAATCTAATTTTTGATTGGCTATCCATTAATTATATTAAACTGCATGATAATTGGTGAATTGTTGTGATCTTTTAGTGTTTGCATGATGAATGGTATTGCTAGGTAAGGGCCGTAGGTGACTTAGGGTTTGGGTAGCATGCCAAATTTGTATGGTAGGTTGTGAGCACGTGTTCCCTAGTTAATAAAAGTGATAAATAAGGATCCCTTTGTGATGAATTAATATGCCTAGTTAATAAAAGTGATAAATAAGGATCCTTGGTGATGAATTAATATGGTAGGATGCTGATGATTAGAAAATTATAACAAGAATGATGGCATGATAAGTAATCGGCGTTGTTATTAACCGTAGGAATTAGGTTCACCTTTTGTAAAATATAATTACAAAATATATAATAACGAGACTCTCGTTATTCGTAGGAAATATCATAGTACAATATCGGTTGCAATAACTAAATAAAAAGAATATATAATATAATTATATATACCAATCTTGATTCAAGCCGCATCTCTGGTGGGTCCTTCACGCGCACTTGATAGCATCCTAGACTCGAGCATTCATCATCTTGAGTCTTGAAAAATACTCCTTGACTGCAACAAAAAGATCACTAAAATGTTGACGATTTTGGTTGAGGCACGTGTTCAACACGCTTCCCTTAAAACAGATTTCGCGCCTCTACTAAAGACGACGCGTCTGTCTCCCAGGGTACAACAGCCGAAGCAGTCTGTACTGTCGGAAATGGCCACACGCCCGAGGTTACACCGAATAGAATTATAGTGTTTGAACTTGTGGAAAATAATGATATGAGGGTGATGGAATCGAGTAGAGAAAACTTATCTCTATATAATTCCCAACATATGGATGTTCAAGTCTTCACCACTTCTCCAAGAATTCTTCATACATATTATCTTTCTCTTGTAGTTTTCTCATAATTCCAATGACTCACATGGCCTCCCATTTTTTACAAGAGTTGTGTGTTATGAAGAGTTTCTCTTAAGTGGTGATTTTATTAGAGACATAAAACTCTAATAAAAGTTTCACTTAATTAGTGATTTAATTAGAGCCATAAAAACTATAATAAAAGCTAATCAAGTGATATAAAACTCTACTCAAGAGTTTCACCATATGAAGGAGTTTAATTAGTAATTATAATTTCACTAAATTATAAATTAACTAAATATCCATTCACAAATTTTCCCAACAATCCCCCACATGAATGGAGATTGTTCAAAACACATAAAATTTTCAATGGAACCTCGACAGTTGAGTTTTGCATACGATAGGTAGGTGTTACCCTTTGAACCTTCGCTCATGAAATGCACTTAGCCCACTAGCTCTAAGTAGATCTCGATGTCTTTGAACTCGTCTGCCGTTTATGTAGACGACAATACACTTCACACAAGACTCTCCCTAGCCGGGTCATCTCCTCATAGTCGTGTCCAATAATGGTCGTGGAACACTTTCCTGGTTCTGCGAGAGCTCTAGGAATTGTGCCCTCAATTCCATTTGAAGCGACCACACTTCTCTCTAACACAGGTGATTCTCCTTAGATCATTAAAAGCATTGTGGTTATCGTGATCTATCCAAATCATTTACCACATATTATGCTTAGCCTCACACTTGTCACTTTTAGGAATGGACTAGGAAGTTTATTAATCTTTATAATAAACTACCTTATTAAATGCGTAGGGTTATTCCCCCCACAGTGACCTCGCTTATTCATACAATTAGGTTTTCCTATTGAACTCAATTATTGGGATCTCCAGTCTACTGAGTTAGGTTTCCATCATATGAACTTCATTTTTCAAGGGCTTCAGTCCCATTCCACAACTTGATCTCTAATAAACCCTCAGGTTATTAGATCCATAACATTAGCAAATAACTTTGCGTATTTGAGATCAGTTGTCATGATGTGTTCTTAACTCGTAAGTTAATTTTGCCTATTGTCAACTTCTAAGACTATAACCTCAGTGGCCATCTGAATCTGGTTATAACATATGTCTTCGTAAGATACGTGTATCATTTAAGGCAAACACATCTCTATTATGCACCACGACCTTTGTGTCCTCCACATAGTCGTCTATTAGCAATGTTAGATTGGATTACAAAATCCTTATTGCTAAAAACAAATGCAAGACACCCCCACATTTAAGTGTTATTGGATAACATTTAGATGTGTTAATGAGAACCATTTCTACATACCCTTATAGGGTTGTTTCTTAAATGGTTCCTCCCCCACATTTCTTGCCATTTGATCAACATTTCCGTAACACCACTTATGGCGACATTTATACACATATGATTGAACAAGACCAACCTTATTATATCAGTGAATTCAACTCATATTGCATTAGCTTACACAAGCTTCCGAGCTGACCAAAGCAACACATGCCATTGTCATAAGTTTGTCACCAACTTAGAATAATTCTAATTTAACATCTAGAATAAGCTTAGACAATGAGTTCTCCTCATTAGCTTTTCGAACAAACTTTTAAAAGTTACATGTCATTTCCTTATAATGAATGAAAATTCTCTCTCAACTTTGTCCATACACAAATTCTTTTTGTGTTCATACACATTTGAATGTTTAGAGTTAATTAGTCTCCGTCAAGACCCATAATTAACCAAGTACTAGTCTAGCATGCTTTAGACTACAATACTTTAGCTTGTGAACAGAAGATGCATCATTCTGATTCTTCACAGCCCTAAGGATATCATAATATCACTTTGCAACATTCATCCATTGTTAAGACAAAATAATGAGACTTATTCATAATCCTAAAACATCAATATTTAGGAAGGTCTCACAAATTATTGTATATAGCACAAAGCTAAATTTCATCATTCATTTAAGGAACATCACTTGTTTACCTTTGATCTCCAACGATCTACCATTGACTCATAAGTACTTAAACATAAGTCTTAATCCAAGTCACTTGGTGAACACATTCATCACCAACAAGATAAATGTTTCTCGTCTACAATCACTATTATGTGTGAGATAGAGTCAACTAGATCGACACTCAACAACATGGCATTCATAATTTTGCCATAAGTGATTTGCATACATGTATTGTTATTCATTAGGAGATATGTATATTTAGGATGCTCTCCCAAATGAAGGTAAAATCTCCATATAGATCTAACAATAATCAAGTGGTAGATGCATCTACTTATAAATCTCGCAAGATTTATTAAAGGTATAGAATAACATATAGTACTTTTACTTTCATATGTTAGAATTCACACCTGTGAATTTTCCAATGACTTCTAATGAAGTATGTCGACATGAATGTCGTTAGTGTATTTCATCTCAATACACTCACTACGTTCTTTCATTACTCACTCATGATGTGGTTATACATTTGATGTTTCGTTTTTTACTTTTAGTCAATGTAACAACTCTCAAGTTGTTTATGTCCAAGTATTTTCATGTACTATCCGTTTAAAACCATATTCTTTTAAACAATGTATAACCGACGTTATAATTATTTTCCACAAAAATAATTTATACGTCACAACCATTATTGATTTATTTCTTTGTAAAAAACTGTATGTGTTATCCAAAGATATTAAACACAAAACAATAAAATACATTAGAAACTAAATCATAAGTGTCAATCACTTTTGAAATTTAAACGGAAACATAGACAATATGTAGACATCAAATAGCAAAGTGTTTTTATCTTCAACACTTTATAATCTGACCGAAATCTTCTCAACAATATCGTCCCATAGCATGTCTTGAGGTACTCCCTCAATAAGACTCCATGCACTTGTAAGTACAAGTTCCAATTTCATCTTTAAACTTTAAACTAGGACAATTATGCTCAAAACAACACCAAGTTGTTACAAATACTACGTTTAAGTAGTAAACTTAAACAATTAAATTTGTTCACAACAACACCAAGTTGTTTTTCACCAAATAACATTTTCTAACACGCATGTTATAAAAAAATGTTATAACAAGCACACTATAGAATCGAACGTTTACATAAAACGTTTTTATAAGATATAGTTTATAAAATAAACCATTTCTCATAATCTTTAATGCACACATAGGCAATTAAATGTTTACATAAAACATTTCTGTTCATTATGAACAATCTCTAACCTCGTATTCGTGATACACATTTTCTAACACACATGTTAGAAAATTTAAGTCATTTTATATATACAAAACATGACCAAATTAGAGCATTAAATGTCATCAATAAAACTTATCAAATGTCATCATTAAAACTCTACTCAAGAGTTTCACATATGAAGAGTTAAGAGTCTTACTAATTATGTATTTGAACTCTAATAAAACTCATCAAATGTCACCATTAAAACTCTACTCAAGAGTTTCACATATGAAGAGTTAAGAGTCTCAATAATTATATATTTAAACTCTAATAAAACTCATCAAATGTCACCATTAAAACTCTACTCAAGAGTTTCACATATGAAGAGTTAAGAGTCTCAATAACTATATATTTAAACTCTAATAAAACTCATCAAATGTCACCATTAAAACTCTACTCAAGAGTTACACATATGAAGAGTTAAGAGTCTCAATAATTATATATTTAAACTCTAATAAAACTCATCAAATGTCACCATTAAAACTCTACTCAAGAGTTTCACATATGAAGAGTTAAATTAGTAATTAAAATTTCACTCAAATTGATTTAGAAATCACAAATTAAAGTTGGTGATGAACCCACACAACTACACTAGCACTTTATTGTGATTTAATTCTTGAAGCCAATCAAACATCAACTTCAATGTATGACCTTTTATTTCTAAATCATACAAAGCATTAAAATCAATGCTACAACAAATTACTTATATAAAATGTTTACATAAAACATTTCAAAGCATTTATATTTTAACCATTTTTAACAATTATGCTAAAATGAAAGAAATTCTAACGCGCACGTTAGAAATATTAACATTTTCACAAAATGTTAATTTGACTTGCTAAAAGCACATATATGGTTCAAATAAATAAGTCATTTATAATACACACGTTAGAAACTAAACAATTAAAATTGCTTCCAAACTAACGCGTTTCATGAACGTTTCTAACACACATGTTAGAAGACAAATGATTACAAAAATCATTATAAGACTTATTTGTTCATATCAATCCATGGGTGGATCAAAAGTCTACTTTAAATAGAGACTTGATTAGATACATAAAACTCTAATCAAGTAACATAAAACTCTTATTTAAAGACATAAAAAACTCTACTTAAGAGAATTTAACGTTTACAAAAAACGTATGGTTTACACCAATAATTCCGGTCTAACACACATGTTAGAGAATTTAACGTTTACAAAAAACGTATGGTTTACACTAATAAACCCGATCTAACACAAAAGTTAGAAAAATTAACGATTTTCAAAATCGTTTCAAAACCAAATGTTGGAACCAAAACTATTCGTTTTGTACCATGGTATAGGATTTAAGATTGTATCTTAATCTCAAAAATCCAAACACAACAAGTTGTACTACATTCATATTTCCCAAAAAAAATATATTTATAAGATCATAATCTCTAAAATATTTTTTTTATTCTATTATAAATCCTTTCATAAACCCAAAATCCTTATAAATAAGGTTTTAAGATTGTACCAACAATCTCACGAAATCTGTTTTAAGTTTGTAGGAATTAGGTTCACCTTTCGTAAAATATAATTACAAAATATATAATAACGAGACTCTCGTTATTCGTAGGAAATATCATAGTACAATATCGGTTGCAATAACTAAATAAAAAGAATATATAATATAATTATATATACCAATCTTGATTCAAGCCGCATCTCTGGTGGGTCCTTCACGCGCACTTGATAGCATCCTAGACTCGAGTATTCATCATCTTGAGTCTTGAAAAATACTCCTTGACTGCAACAAAAAGAACACTAAAATGTTGACGATTTTGGTTGAGGCACATGTTCAACACGCTTCCCTTAAAACAGATTTCGCGCCTCTACTAAAGACGACGCGTCTGTCTCCCAGGGTACAACAGCCGAAGCAGTCTGTACTGCTGGAAATGGCCACACGCCCGAGGTTACACCGAATAGAATTATAGTGTTTGAACTTGTGGAAAATAATGATATGAAGGTGATGGAATCGAGTAGAGAAAACTTATCTCTATATAATTCCCAACATATGGATGTTCAAGTCTTCACCACTTCTCCAAGAATTCTTCATACATATTATTTTTCTCTTGTAGTTTTCTCATAATTCCAATGAGTCACATGGCCTCCCATTTTTTACAAGAGTTGTGTGTTATGAAGAGTTTCTCTTAAGTGGTGATTTTATTAGAGACATAAAACTCTAATAAAAGTTTCACTTAATTAGTGATTTAATTAGAGCCATAAAAACTCTAATAAAAGCTAATCAAGTGATATAAAACTCTACTCAAGAGTTTCACCATATGAAGGAGTTTAATTAGTAATTATAATTTCACTAAATTATAAATTAACTAAATATCCATTCACAAATTTTCCCAACATTAACTTGTTAGTTCCTGTCGATGAGAATGTTAATATGTGATAATCTGGATAATGAAGTATACTCAAGAACCCTATTGAGTTAGTAGTAATTAGAGAAGTGGTTTGGGCCTTACATGTTAACCGGGTTACATTAGCAAATAAGTCATACGTAGACTTGAATTGGACTGCATAGACATAACCGTACCATACATGTTTTTCGATGCCCACCACATATGATCGAATTGCACATTAGTTACGTTAATCACGACTGCAAGATGTCACGTTTATGTCATGAATCCTTTAGCGGATTATATGTTTAATTAGTGGTTTGTACATACTATTTGGGCCGCATAAACTGAACCAAACAAGCATACTTATGGCTGGGCCGCACGCTGTTTAGTGGATAGCATCGCATCCAAGTGGGCTGGGCTCAATGGGCCGCACGCACACGAAATCAGCTGGTTAGCGGCCTGTTATACTTGGGCTCGCATGTTCTTTGGCGGGCCTTAAGTAACCGGGGTCTCACAACTAACCTAATATAATAAGTACAGTGGGCCGACGTATTCTTACAACTTGGGCCGATAAGATGTAAGGGCCATGTACATGCAGCTCGTGGTTGAGAAATAAATATGTGTTAGGTGCATATTGTTGTTGCGTGTTTTAGTGATCTATGAACATGTAGATATGGAGTTTGTGAATGCAGGTAAAGAAACCTTCTGTGGTGATTGTATTTGATGGCAAACTGTTTAAGTAGATGTGAATGCATATATATATATATATATATATATCATTGCATGGGTACTATTGTGTGACAACTTGTTAACTTGGTTCACTTAAATCTTGAGTGGTGTGGAAGCACTAGGGTATTGCATGATCCTACATACGTGTACTTACGTTTTATATACATTAGGTTGCGTGCAACGGACTTAACATTTAACGCGTAAAAGTAAAAAATCTTACCGAGCAAACCAAAGGTGAGTTCCTTTCTCTTGAGCATGCGTCCCGGTGCTTGGGACAGTCATTGGGTATCCCTGAGAGGGATAGGGTTTTGGGTAAATCAATTGGGTATTTCTGAGAGGAATACGTCTCATGGGTAAATCCGGAATGTTGGATAATACACTCATCCTATCACCATTAAAGTCCCTCCTTGTTGTTTGTTACCTGAGAGGTAACGGAGTATTAGTTGGTAGCGCTATCTAGGTTTGGCACCCTCACCCCGTACTTGAGAGGACGGGTGTGAACTAATGACTCAGCCATGCCCAATGCTTTGATAGGAGCATTGGGGAAAGAGCAAAATAAATCTGGAGCCGTCTTGAATTCGGGGTATTATCAACATTGTAATCAATGAACAAAATTAAACACTTGGTAACTAATGTTTTCGTAAAACTATGAACTCACCAGCGTTGTCTGATACACGTGTGTGCATGCTCGCAGGTTATAGATTATGTGGATCATGGAACTTGCTGTCTGGGATGCTGGAGTGGTCATGGTTCGTAATGCATGGGATCGCGAGACAAGTCTAATGGTTTTCGTACATACGGTTTACGTAATACTTAACAAATGATTTATGCTTCCGCTGAATACGATGAGTTATACTTTATGTAATGTAATACTTTACCTTAATAAATGAAAGTTATTATTTAAGTCAAGTATGAGTTCAATGTGATTGGTGGCTAGATCTTGGTACGTCACATGCCTCGCGGGGGTTCCCGCATATGGTATTTTGGGGGTGTGACAGTTTGGTATCAGAGCCACTGGTTATAGTGAACTTGGTTTTAAAATGTTTTTTTATAAAACCAGACTATAACCGAACAGTTCTGAAATCCACCATGACACTCAGCTCCAGATTGCAAGGTTCGTATCTTGTTTACTATTGCATAGTATATCTAGTGTTACACGTGAATGCACACTTGGCACTGCAGTATGAGTCCCTATGTTACCAACCCATGTTACGTGTTTTGATAGTGTGACACTTCTTTGAAATTTTATGATTCATGTTATGGTGTCTTTTGTCCTATTACTCGAATTTGAGGAACCTTTGAGCACGAGTTGGGAGGAGCTGAGATAAACATGCAAATTGGATTATTATTATTATGGGTGCACACATAATAATAATGTGGGGTGCATGTGAGTCCCAGTGAAACTTGACAAGTGTGAAAGGGGTTCCGCTCCATTGTTTGACATAATGGTAGAAATCGGTAGTCTAAGGAGGCATAGTAATGATTGCCTCCTACTTGAACGTGATCTTTTCACCCCTCTCTGAATCTTTACGAATCTCGATGCTATCGAGTATCACCTGAACACCCATCTGAACGTCCAGCGAACTGTGTAGAATGTTAGGTGCTAGTACGAACGTCTCCGAGTTGGATGACGCAGCGTCGAATGATTTGGTCCATACCTTCCTCACTTATCTTCGTTTGCTGGAACCTAACATATTGACGCCTTGGATTCCGAAGTGTGATCACTTCTGCAACACTCTAGCAACATACTTTGTATTACACAATCAACTTGCTAGATCGATAGACAAGAGGATGAGCGTAGTGCCTTACCGACCTCAGTATTAGAACGGCCCTGGTTACCAGCAACGAACACCAGCAAACTGAATTCAATCGAATCCTTAACCCTAGCCAGTGACATATGGGAGTCAACTCCTACGAATCAATCGGGACATGAGTGATGACAATTGACTATAGAGTGGAATGTGTAACTTCCCACACAGTGAGTAGTGCCTTAGTACGTGACACGGAATGTGAAAGATGTACCCTGTTGGTGAAAGGTCACAGGACCCCGATACAAGCAGCGACATTAGGGGCAACAGTCACGGCGACATCGAGGTACTCATAATCGTAGCTTATAGTATGAAAACGAAGGTGACTCCGACAAGGATTGACTGTTGTTAAGTCAAAATATCAACAACCAAGGGAACAATGACAGTATTGGAAATCCACGTGACCGTAGCAACAACACTAGAAATGATACTCGTGGAAGAGCATTTAGGATTTGCGTGGACGACGCCAGGAATATGGCAACATGGTGGCCTGCACGTTCTTGGTAACGAATCACTTCGTCTCTGTTCTGTTTAACCCTGATACTTCTTGAAACCGAACCTGTAGTGAAATTGGCTGATGGCAAGACAATTGAAACCTCATATGTTCGTTGGGATGCAAACTCGACCTTGTGGGACAAGTGTTCGACATCTTCCCTTGATAGTTTTGTTGCAGTAGTTTAGTGTGGATTGGTTATCCAGATATCACGCAGATATACCTTGCAAGGAGAAAATTTTGAGTACCCCTCTCCCTAGTGACGAATCGTCGTCGGTCCTAAAGCATCAGAGTGGTGTAAAGGTTGGTATCATTTCAGCAATGAATGCCAGGAGCGTCTACGTAGGGATTACCCCATTATGTTGGCAATCGTTACAAATGTTAAGGCTAAGGAAAGAGGATCGAGGATCCACCAATTGTTCATGATTTCACCCTATGAGCTACCAAAAGAACTATCAGGTTTACCTCCACATCATCGGGTGGAATAGCAGATCGGCATCATGTCAGAAGCAGCCTTGATTACTCGTACTTCTTATCATCTCACAATAGGAAGGTTGCAGGGATTGCCTAATCAACTTCAGGAACTGTAACAACTCTCACTCAAACTATTATTTATTATTATATTCAGTTCAATAGGAAACCCTAATTAAAACACCCAAGTGATTCTGCACAAACCCTGAAATTTTCAGAACAATCAGAATCAGGATTAGGGCCCCTAAAACTCGGGGGGTAAAACCCTAGTTACGATTATCTAAATAACTTGTTGTCCGTTTCGAATTTTAAGAATCCGTCAAGTCAGCAAGCCTAGTTAGGGACGTGGCTACCCTATGGTAGTAGTTGACCCTTCGCGTCACGCGAAGCCTAGGGAGGTACCCCTCGCGTCACGCGATGCGGGTCAAAAATTGTGTATAAATAGAGGACTTTGGGACTGGATTTGGGCACTTGAACGACGTTAAAACTCAAAATACACGCTGAGATATCGTAGAATTACTATAAAAACACACACGATTCACAAATCGCTGCCGCAAAACAGGGTAATAACTCGATCGCTGCTACGATTCAATGTCCGATCGATTAAACTATCCAATGGATGTTTAAGTGCTGCCCACATTAGGGTTATGCTTTGTCATTCGTCGTTAATTCGATGGATGTTTAAGTATCGCACTTTGTCATTCGTTGTGAGGGTTGATCTCGTGAGTTATCGTAAATGCTGTATTGATTACTAACCCAGTTTTGTGTGCATTGTTATTTAAATTAGGCTAACAAGGCTAATCAGTAGACTAGACTCTGTCCGTATTAAAACTGCAATGTGAGTCATTCTCTTTTTATCAAAATACTTTATAAATTCTTAAATATTTTTAAAGTTATAATTACAGGGATGAAGTCTTTGTAATCATCATATTACAGCCGGTATGTGGGGTTTTGTATACATTACTTGATAATCTTCACCATTGGACAACGAGTTAGCCAATGGGTGATATGACCATAGTCACAGAAACGAGTCGAGTGACAAATACCGAGTGTAGTTGGTTGATATAAAAACATTGTAATCGCTCTTAATACTGTAAATTATAACAAATGTGTCGTTTAAGTAAATAGAATGATTCACTCAGTATTTCCCGCTGACAAAACCTTTTTCAAACATGTTTCAGGTGATCTATTGTGATCCAGGAAAAGTGCCGCGAAGCACTACAAGCTTAAAGAAGTGGCTCAATATAAAATAAAGAAACATGTTTTGTAAAAACATAAAGATTTCTCCGTGAAATCATATTATTGTAAATTACCGGGGTTTTATCCCGAGTTGTGAAATAAAATAATCGGGAAAAATTTTAGCTTTAAAAAGATCCTGATGATAAACTTCCGCTGTTAAACTCAATTAAATAAAATACCACGGGATTTCTGTTCCGCGGCTCCTGAAACGGGTCAAACCGGGTCGGGGGCCGTGACAGAAAAAGGTGGTATCAGAGCCACTGAGTTAAGCTAATTAAGTATTTAGAAATACTTAATTTTTCCTGATTACTATTATGTGATTATGTGTTTTATTAACTGAATATTTGTTAGTTACAGTATGGGTAAGCAAAAGCTGTCAAACATCTATCTTAAATTAGATAGGTCATCAAATGAGAAGGGAAGTTCATCCCAAACTCCTGAAGAAGGAATATTTGTTCGAAATGCCCACTACGAGGAACCACTTTCTCCTGATAAAAGAAGTTTGATTATTAGGAAAAGTCAGGAGAAATTAAGTAAATCCCGAGAAAAGAAAGTTAAAAAGGAAACCCAGGAATTAACCAGTAAATCACCTTGGGAAGACAAGTTAGATGAAAAATGGGCAGATCTTTATATGCTAGCTACAGTAGCAGTAAATGCAAATCTTTAACTTGTTTCAGTTTTAGTAACCATATCACCTACAAGCTAGAAAATCTTTTCAGTAAATAAATAAAATTACAATAAACTATAAGTATGTTTTAAATTTTAGTTGTTTTGTAGTCACATGGTATGCAATAATATTTAAAGGTTATTTATGAAAATTTTGATTTAGTAATTTTTGTTTATTTTGCATATGTGCTAAACAGCATGAACAACTTGTCTGACGCCCTTCAAAATTTAAATCTCTATCCGGTAAAAATAGAGGTTTCCAGAGATTTCAATAGATATATACCAGGCATAGAAGAACCTGTGGAATTTAATGCTCCACCTCCAGAGAAACCTAAACCCAAGAAAAGGAGGAGATTTGTTGGATGGAGACGTGTGCGTAGGAGGAAGCCTACAACTAGGAAGATCCCTAAAATAGAAAATCCATTAGACAAAGGAAAAGGGGTTGAAGTTAGTGAAGGTTCTAGGCCACTGGAAATGGAATTTGGAGAAGATTCTAGGCCACCAGGAATGGAGTATGGAGAAGGTTCTAGGCAAACCCAGAGGGAAGTCGGGGAAAGCTCTAGACAGATTGATGAGTTACCTTTTCAGGAAGAATTAGATCAGGCATTGGCAAGCTGTGATGTCGTCAGGCCAATTAATAATAATATATACCCTACTCTTGAAACACAATTACCAATGAACTTGAACCCAGTAATTCCAGAACCAATAATCCACACCCAACCTTTAGGTATGGATGAATGGTGGACTAATGATTGGCAATTCCAAAACCTTATCAACAGTCCCTATACGTTTTTCCCTCAGTTCGATCCAGAACCTCTACCAAATCCTCCGATGAGTAACGAGAATATGGCTGAACTCCGCCATTTTGGTGAAGAGCTGATGGATGCTGGGAATAGGATCCGAGAAATAGGAGGACAAATCTCATGGAAATATGATGAGAGGGAACATCGTTATTAAAAGATGCAAGTTGACGAGGGAGAAATGGGTTATGAGTCTATGTTGTCTAATAACCGTAATATTAATAAAAATCAGTATGTGTAAAATAAACAATAAAACGGTTGTATATGGAAGCATAATATAATCTATAAAACAAATGGAAATTTTAGAAAATTTACAATTTTGGTTGTATATTTGTTTACGTGATTATGTGCGATTAATTGTTATATTGGATTGTTTCTTATTCTATATTAACTATTTAAATTAATTATCAGATGGCAAATATTGGTAATGAACCAGTAAATGAAGTAAATCAATCCGAGCAAATTCAGGAAGAGCAATTGTTAAATAGGCAAGATATCGAGGATATCGTTGCACAAGGAATAGCCAATGCTATTCCAGCAATCGTTGCTGCTGTTCAAAAACCTGTTAAACCTCAATCAATCATTCCTAGTAAACGTACACAAGGCGACAACTTTAGTAATAGTATAAACGGAGGCGGTAATCCTGTTAATAACAATAATGATCTGCAAGCCCCAATTTTCAAGAAAATGAAAGCTGCAACACCTGGTTGCACTTACAAAGAATTCCTTGCCTGTAAACCAGCTGAGTTTGCAGGTAATGAAGGGGCTATTGCAGCACCGCGTTAGTTAGAGAAAACTGAGGCAGTGATCACTATAAGTAAATGTGCTGAGGAAGATCAAGTTATGTATGCGTCAAATCTTTTTAAAGAAGGGGCGCTAGAATGGTGGAACACAGTGTTACAAGCTAAAAGAAGGATTGAGGCATATGCCATGAAATGGGAAGAATTTAAGAATCTTGTAGAAAGAAAATTCTGTCCCGAGTATGAAAAAGATCAAATGGCAAATAAGTTCCTAAATCATCGTATGACGGGTGTAGATTGTCGCGGTTATACTTCGACATTCTTCGAATATGCTAGAGTGGTACCAACGCTGGCTTCGCCAGAACCGGTACTCATTTCTCGCTATATTTGGGGATTAATTAGCGAAATCCGCAATATCGTTAAAGCTGCGAGACCTCGTACTATTGACGATGAGGTGGAATTAGCTAATACCCTAACCGACGAGCTAGTACGCACAAGAGATGAAAACCGGAAGAAGGAATTGGCTCATAAAATTACCCAACGATTTCGTATGGGTAATAACAAAAATTTCAAGAGAAAAGGAACGGGAAAATCCTCAACTCTGCCATTCTGCAAGAATTGCAAAAAGAAACATTATGGAAGATGTAGTATAACTTGCAATTTTTGTAAGATGGTAGGACACCGTGAAGAAGACTGCAGAAAGAAAACAACGATCTGCTATAACTGTGGAGAAAAGGGACATTTTAAGCCAGAATGTCCTAAATTGGTCAAACCAGCAGACAACAAAGCCAAGCCGGCCGATGAAGCTACTAAGAAGAATGTCAGAGCATTCCAGTTGACCACCCAAGAAGCAGAACTCATTCCAGATGTGATAGCTGGTACGTTCTTAGTTCACAACGTATACGCAAAAGTATTATTTGACTCTGGTGCAAACCAATGTTTTATAAATACTTTATTCTGCCAAGCTCTTAAGTTACCCTTAACCAACATTAGGCAGATTTTTACAGTCGAAACCGCAGATGGGAATTCAGTTAAAATAGATCAGGTTTTGCAAAAAGTAGAAATAGAACTTTTAGGTCATAAATTTTCTGCAAATCTGTTACCTATGAAATTAGCTGAATTCGATGTTGTGTTAGGAATGGATTGGTTAGTAGCTAACCATGCTTAAATAATTTGTGATAAAAATTCTATAGAAGTTCAGGCACCTACTGGAGAAGTAATCATGATTTCAGGAGACAAACCGCGTAAACCCATGAAGTTCATATCAGTAATGAAAGTTGCTAGTTTTGAACAAAAGCAAGGAATAGTATATATGATTTCAGTAATCATTAATACTAAGAATAAAGAACTTAAAGAAATTCTTGTAGTCTCAGAATACTCAGATATATTCCCAGAAGAGTTACCAGGATTACCACCAGATAGGGAAGTAGAATTTAGGATTCATCTAATTCCTGGAACTACACCGATAGCCAAAGCACCTTATCGGTTAGCTCCTACCGAAATGTTAGAACTGAAAAAGCAATTAGATGAATTACTAAGTAAAGGATTCATACAACCTAGCTCATCCCCTTGGGGAGCACCAGTGTTGTTTGTAAAGAAGAAGGATGGTTCGATGAGAATGTGTATTGATTATAGAGAATTAAATAAGGTTACAATTAAGAATCGATACCCATTACCTAGAATTGATGATCTTTTCGATCAACTTCAAGGAGCTAGATATTTTTCTAAGATCGATTTACGCTTCGGATATCATCAATTGAAAGTACAAGAGGAAGACATACCTAAAACTGCTTTCAAGACTAGGTATGGTCATTATGAGTTTACAGTCATGCCCTTTGGGTTAACGAATGCTCCTGCTGCATTCATGGACATGATGAATACAATTTGTAAACCGTATTTGGATAAATTTGTGATTGTTTTTATAGACGATATATTTATTTATTCCAAAAGTCAGACAGAACATTGTGAGCACTTACATGCACTGTTAACTTTGTTAAGAAAAGAAAAGCTTTATGCCAAATTCTCGAAGTGTGAATTCTGGCTACAAGAAGTGCAATTCCTAGGACACATGGTGAATCATGAAGGTATTCATGTAGATCCTGCTAAGATAGAGGCAATTACCAATTGGAAGGTTCCGCAAACCGCAATGGAAATTAGAAGTTTTATAGGTTTAGCTGGATATTATAGACGATTCATTAAGGATTTTCCAAGATAGTTGTACCATTAACTAAGCTAACCTGTAAAGTAGTTAAGTTTGAATGGGGACCTAAACAAGAAGAAGCCTTTAGAATATTGAAGCAGAAATTAACAAATGCTCCAATCTTAGCTTTGCCAGAAGGAACTGAAAATTTTGAAGTTTATTGTGATGCTTCAAAACTAGGATTAGGATGTGTACTTATGCAACGCAAAAAGGTAATTGCGTATGCATCAAGGCAATTGAAAAAGCACGAAGAAAACTATACAACTCATGATTTAGAATTAGGAGCCGTAATTTTTGCCCTTAAGATTTGGAGGCATTATCTGTACGGAAGTAAATTTACTATCTGTACAGATCATAAGAGTTTAAGATATATATTTGGGCAAAAAGAGTTAAACATGAGGCAAAGAAGATGGATGGAAATTCTAAGTGACTACGACTGTGATATTCAGTATCACGAAGGAAAGGCAAATGTAGTTGCAGATGCCTTAAGTCGTAAATACCATGAGAAACAAAGACGGGTTCGTGCTCTCAGATTAAATCTACAGTTAGATTTAATGGAACAACTAAAGAATGTTCAAGAAACAGCAATCAAGGATGATGCTGAAGAAATAAAAGGAAGAATAAAAGAATTAGAACAAGGATCTTATGGAATTTGGAGATTCCACCAAAGAAGAATTTGGGTACCTAAGAAAGGAGAATTAAGAAATAAGATCTTAGAGGAAGCTCATAAATCTAGGTATACCATACACCCTGGAAACAATAAAATGTACCAAGATTTAAGAAAAATAATTTCTGGTGGATAGGCATGAAGAAGGATATAGCTAGATATGTTTCTAAGTGTCTTACTTGTTCACAAGTTAAGGCAGAACATCAGAAACCTTCAGGTCTACTACAACAATTAGAAATGCCAGTATGGAAATGAGAACTCATAACAATGGATTTTGTTACTAAGTTGCCCAAAACCAGAAAAGGTAATGATGCGATTTGGGTAATTGTAGATCGATTAACCAAATCAGCTCATTTTCTACCCATGAAAGAAACCTTTAATATGGAAAGGTTAGCCAAATTGTACGTAGACGAAGTAGTATCTTTACATGGAGTTCCACTCTCCATTGTTTCAGATAGGGATAGTCGTTTCACTTCTCATTTTTGGACAAGTTTCCAGAAAGCAATGGGAACTCAATTAAATTTAAGCACTGCATATCATCCCCAAACAGACGGGCAAAGTGAAAGGACAATCCAAACTCTAGAAGACATGCTCTGAGCATGTGTAATAGATTTTGGTGGAAACTGGGATGATCACTTACCATTATTTGAATTCTCCTATAAAAACAGTTATCATGCAAGCATTGAAACTGCCCCTTTTGAGGCACTGTATGGAAGGAAGTGTAGAACTCCAGTTTGTTGGGCAGAAATAGGAGAAAGTCAATTATCAGGTCCAGAGATTGTGCAAGAAACTACTGATAAGATCACACAAATCAAGGAAAGACAGAAGACGGCTCGAGATCGTCAAAAGAGTTATGCAAACAATAGAAGGAAGCCATTGGAGTTCCAAGTTGGAGATAAAGTACTATTGAAAGTTTCTCCTTGGAAAGGAGTAGTCCGATTCGGTAAGAAAGGAAAGCTAAGTCCAAGATACATAGGACCATTTTTAGTGATCCAACGTATAGGACAAATTTGCTTATCGTTTACAACTACCAGAAGAATTGGGCGGAGTACATGACGTATTTCATGTATCCAATCTCAAGAAATGCCTATCAGACGAATCTTTGGTAGTACCTCTCCAAGATATAAAAGTAAATGAGAAATTGAAATTTGTTGAAAAACCTCTTCAAATCGAAGATCGAAAGATCAAATTTCTCAAACACAAGCGACTAGTTCTAGTCAAAGTCAAGTGGGATTCTAAGAGAGGAGCTGAATACACTTGGGAGCTGGAATCAGAAATGAAGCGAAAGTATCCTCACCTTTTCCAGTAAATCTCGAGGACGAGATTTTTATTAAGGTGGGAGAATGTAACAACTCTCACTCAAACTATTATTTATTATTATATTCAATTCAATAGGAAACCCTAATTAAAACACCCAAGTGATTCTGCACAAACCCTGAAATTTTCAGAACAATCAGAATCAGGATTAGGGCACCTAAAACTCATGGGGGGGGGGGGGTAAAACACTAGTTACGATTATCTAAATAACTTGTTGTCCGTTTCGAATTTTAAGAATCCGTCAAGTCAGCAAGCCTAGTTAGGGACGTGGCTACCCTATGGTAGTAGATGACCCTTCGTATCACGCGAAGCCTAGGGAGGTACCCCTCGCGTCACGCGAGGGGGGTCAAAAATTGTGTATAAATAGAGGACTTTGGGACTGGAATTTGGGCACTTGAACGACGTTAAAACTCAAAATACACGCTGAGATATCGTAGAATTACTATAAAAACACACACGATTCACAAATCGCTGTCGCAAAACAGGGTAATAACTCGATCGCTGCTACGATTCAATGTCCGATCGATTAAATTATCCAATGGATGTTTAAGTGCTGCCCACATTAGGGTTATGCTTTGTCATTCGTCGTTAATTTGATGGATGTTTAAGTATCGCACTTTGTCATTCGTTGTGAGGGTTGATCTCGTGAGTTATCGTAAATGTTGTATTGATTACTAACCCAGTTTTGTGTGCATTGTTATTTAAATTAGGTTAACAAGGCTAATCAGTAGACTAGACTCTGTCTGTATTAAAACTGCAATGTGAGTCATTCTCTTTTTATCAAAATACTTTATAAATTCTTAAATATTTTTAAAGTTATAATTACAGGGATTAAGTCTTTGTAATCACCATATTACAGCCGGTATGTGGGGTTTTGTATACATTACTTGATAATCTTCACCATTGGATAACGAGTTAGCCAATGGGTGATATGACCATAGTCACAGAAACGAGTCGAGTGACAAATACCGAGGGTAGTTGGTTGATATAAAAACATTGTTATCGCTCTTAATACTGTAAATTATAACAAATGTGTCGTTTAAGTAAATAGAATGATTCACTCAGTATTTCCCGCTGACAAAACCTTTTTCAAACATGTTTCAGGTGATCTATTGTGATCCAGGAAAAGTGCCGCGAAGCACTACAAGCTTAAAGAAGTGGCTCAATATAAAATAAAGAAACATGTTTTGTAAAAACATAAAGATTTCTCCGTGAAAGCATATTATTGTAAATTACCGGGGTTTTATCCCGAGTTGTGAAATAAAATAATCCGGAAAAATTTTAGCTTTAAAAAGATCCTGATGATAAACTTCCGCTGTTAAACTCAATTAAATAAAATACCACGGGATTTCTATTCCGCAGCGCCTGAAACGGGTCAAACCGGGTCAGGGGCCATGACAGGAACAGCTGGACAGGGGTCTTAACCGATTTAGCTCTTTGCTTTGGGGAGCCCGCGCTCTACCTGTGAAAAGAAGGACGAGTCCTGTCATTCGTGCATCGGCTACCGTAAACTCAGCAAGGTACCAGTCAGAAATCATCACCCATTACCTCACATTGACGACCTGCTTGGCCAGCTGCAAGGGTTAATCATCTACTCGGAGTTGAGATCGGGCAATCACCAGACGGAAGTCCAGGAAGAGGATGATTCCTAACACGGCGTTACAGACCCAGTACGGCCGCTACGATTTTTCTGTTCAAGTTATCTAAGATATCCAACACACCAGCAGCCTCAGGGATCACAGGAGTAGTATGTGTCAACCTCGTCCCGCCAGATTCATCGACCACGTTTATCTATGATGTTTAGAATCTCTACCAGGAGAAAGGAACACCATGAACGGCACCTGTGTTTCGTCCTAGAACTCCTAGTGGAGGAGCAACTCCACGCGAAGTCTACCTAAGTGTGACTTCAGGATTTGGGAGGTACGCTTTCTTGTTCACGTAATCAACGAAGTGGGGATACACGCAGATCTCGCTAAAGATCCATTTCATTAGATATTGATCGACGCCAAATAGCCCATCGGGGATACAATAATTTCTGGGTCCAGCTAGATACTATCGTAGATTCATCACAGGATTTTCGAAGATCGCGCAACTTTAATCTCTTTAGCACAGCAGGGTGCTGTGTATGTGTAGGAGACAAAACAGGAGGATGTCTTCTTAGCTTTGAAACCCAACTCTACAACGCACCGAGCATCGTCTTTTTCCAAGGTATAGGTGATCTAGCGGCATACGATGATGGCTCGAATCAGAGTCCCAGTTACACGCTGATGCAGCGCGAGAAGGTAACGGTTTACGTAATGGATTTACAGGAAGAATTGCACGAGTCATAACCTGCTGTGGAAGCCATGGTCTTTGGAATTAAGATGGAGGCATTACTAGGACGGTACCAATTGCACTATTTAGACCGATCACAAGGGCCTCCCGTGTACCTTTGTTTTGAGAGAGCTAATTATGTGATGGCATCGCTGGATGAAACTCTCGAGCGAATACGACTATGGAACCTAAACGCGTATGAGCTTGCAACTCACCATCGACTCTAGCCTACCCGATCAGATTCGCCCTGTTCACATCGAAGCACTGAAGGAAGAGAATTTTCAAGTTGAGTCCATGCGGGGCATGGAGGAGCAACTTTTGGCAAGTCGGACGATATTCGCTACTTCATGGAACGAATATGGATCCTACCATATAGCAACCGTAGGGAACTTGTGTTGAGCAAAGCACACCATCCTCGTTATTCTAGTCGTCTGGATTTTGATAAGAGATATTAGGATTTATAAATCTGGTACTGGCAACTGGGCGGGAAGGCCCACATAGCACTTTACGTGAACGATGTTTGACTTGTACGAAAGTCAAGGTGGAATACCAGAAACCTACTGGTTTATGTCAGCAACCAGAAACACCCATATGGAAATGAGAAGAGACTACCATGGATTTGTCACTAGTTTACTTAAAACTCAGAACGGAACTGATATCACCTAGGTGATCGTTGATTGTCTCATGTAACCAACACACTTTCTTGCAATCAAGGAAACTGACGAGTCTTCACAGCTTGTGAATATTCCTCTAAGAGAGGCGGTTTTTAGGCTCAAGGTGCCAACTCCTGATACCTTTGATTTTGATCTATACCTGATTTATGTTAGGCAATACACAACACCCTTGGCTCACGTCTAGACATGACCATTACTTATCACTGTAGGACAACCAGACAGAGTAACGAATCATCCTGACACACGAAGACATGCTGGGAGCATGTGTGTGATTGACTTTAGTAAACATTTGGGAGGACACTTATCTTTGGGTGAGTTCTACTGCAGCCGTTACCGTTTTAGTATGCATACAGCTCTGTTTGAGGCATTGCACGGGCGATAATGCCAACATCCTTGTTGGACTGAGGGGGATGACAACCTAATCACGGATCCAGGACTTGCACTCGAAACTCTTGGGAAGATTATTTAGATTGGAAATCGTGTGGCGACAACGCGTGATCGTCAGGAAACCTGATAACTTAGGAAACACTGGGAGTTCGCTGCAGGCGAACGTGTCATATTGGAAGTCTCACCCTGGGAGAGTAAGGTACACTTTGGGAAGCGTGGCAAGCTTAACTTACGTTATGTTGGGCCATTCAAAGTTCTGGAACAGATTGCTAGAGTGGCCCACAAACTCGAGTTACCTGACGAATTGGGTAACGTTCGCGATGACATTTATACCTTGAATTTAAAGAACTGATTGTCCGATGGAAAACTAGTGATACCTTTACTAGAATCCAAGGTTAACGACAAGTTGCCGTTGTCGAGGAATCTATTGAAGGCATGGGCCAGGAAGTCCAGGATTCGTTATCATAGTCGAAATTCAATCGTGAAAGTTCGTTGGAACTCAAGACGTGGACAGGAGTTCCCGTGGAAACGCAATGATCGGAGTAAGCACTAGTATCCTCAGTTGCCCAAATGGTTGTGTCAACTGCTGATATCATTGGAGAAATTCAGGATGAAATTTCCTTTCAAGTTGGCGATGATGTGGCACCCAAGGGAATCCACAGCCATCCTGATCTATTGCTTCACTCCTCTGTATTGCTTATCAAATTTTGGGACGAAATTTCTTTCTAGTTGGGGATGATGTGACAACCCAAACCTTCAAGCTTAACGGTACTTGATTTCCTTGATCTCTAGCACGCATATTTAAACTTCATGTCTCATCGTACGTTATAATCGAGTGTCTGTGACACTAATCGTAAACTAATCTTTTAGGGTAGTATTTAATCGAGTGATCCTCATGCATCTCTCTCAATTATATATGTTAACAAAGAAAAACCCTGATACTCTCTACCTTTCCCTTCGACAGCAGCCTACACTTTTCAAAGTTTGTACTCCTCTTGAAGCTAGTCTCTAGTGCTTAGCAATATCCATTGTTCGGTTAGTATAGTTATGTTATAACAAATCTAATTTTGATTGGCTATCCTTGCTTATGTTCAAAGTAATATAATTATATTATCACGAATCTAATTTTTGATTGGCTATCCATTAATTATATTAAACTGCATGATAATTGGTGAATTGTTGTGATCTTTTAGTGATAAATAAGGATCCCTTGGTGATGAATTAATATGCCTAGTTAATAAAAGTGATAAATAAGGATCCTTGGTGATGAATTAATATGGTAGGATGCTGATGATTAGAAAATTATAACAAGAATGATGGCATGATAAGTAATCGGCGTTGTGATTAACTTGTTAGTTCCTGTCGATGAGAATGTTAATATGTGATATTCTGGATAATGAAGTATGCTCAAGAACCCTATTGAGTTAGTAGTAATTAGAGAAGTAGTTTGGGCCTTACATGTTAACCGGGTTACATTAGCAAATAAGTCATACGTAGACTTGAATTGGACTACATAGACATAACCGTACCATACATGTTTTTCGATGCCTACCACATATGATCGAATTACACATTAGTTACGTTAAACATGACTGCAAGATGTCACATTTATGTCATGAATCCTTGAGCGGATTATATGTTTAATTAGTGGTTTGTACATACTATTTGGGCCGCATAAACTAAACCAAACAAGCATAGTTATGGCTGGGTCGTACGCTATTTAGTGGGACAACATCGCATTCAAGTGGGCTGGGCTCAACGGGCCACACGCACACGAAATCAGCAGGTTAGCGGCCTGTTATACTTGGGCTCGCATGTTCTTTGGCGGGCCTTAAGTAACCGGGGTGTTGGAACCTGAAGGTTTATACATGAAGGATTGCTTAGTTAAAGGATTGATTTTGTAATTGTTTAGTTGATATTTTGGGTCGACATGTATGGGTTGGGCTAGTTTGGCCGGTTTCGAGTGGGCCTAGGTTAAGAGTCCATATGTTTAGTATTTAAGCAAACCTCAACCATTTGGTTGAGGTTGATCAGCTTGTTGCGACTAGTAGGCCAGTCGAAACATCAAGGAGTATTGTATTAGTCATTGTTCAACTTTGAATGCAAGATATTCTGGTTTGTGTTTGATCATTATTGTTTCTTTTATATTTTTATTCTTGAATCGGCTTGTGACTGTTTTCCGCACTCTCACAAGCTAGTGTTTGATATCATTGAGGGATCCTAACGGGTTTTACAATTGGTATCAGAGCCAAGAAACCAATTCTTGGTTCGGTTTTGATATCATTCTGATTCAAGGATACCTTATGTTACTGATCCAGTTTTTGTAGTGTTTGTTTTGCAGTGATAACAGTTTTGGTTGCATGTTCTGTCTACGGATCATTCAATCTTCAAACTGTTCTTAGAAATTATGGAAAGAATTTACTGATTTTGGTTTGTGTAATTTCAGAGAGTTGTTTGCTGATTTCTCGGAATTTTGGTGATCAAAGAAAATTCAAAGATTACGATATCTTTGAATTTTTGAAAAGTGCTGAAAATCAGGGATTACAAGTCAACAGTTTTATCTCACATTTGTTTTGCAGGTCTCGACTCGCAACCAGCTGTCTCGACTTGTCAACATTTGGTCTCGACTCGCAACCATCTATGGTCTCGAGTTGTCTGCTTTTGGTCTCGACTCGCAACCAACTAAGGTCTCGAGTTGTCTGCTTTTGGTCTCGACTCGCAACCATCTGTGGTCTCGAGTTGTCTGCTTTTGGTCTCGACTCGCAACCGTGGTCTCGACTCGCAACGACACTTTGCAACGTGATTTGGACTTTGGACTTTGAACTGTGAACAAATTTTTGAACTTAAAATAATTAATTGATTAATTAATTATGTCGGCAAATAATGTTGACTTGGCTGCCCTTAACAAACAACAAGAACTGGATTCAAAGGTTGGAACCACTACACGCATTCCAAGGTTGACTGATGCAAATGATTTTCCTGAGTGGAAATGGCGTTTTGAATAACATGTGAAGGTAAAGGACTCTAAAATTTGGAGATGTATTCTGAGAGGTCCAAGGGAGATCATGACAGATAGACCTACTGAACCAGGAGTAAAAGTAAAGAAACTCAAAAGTGATTATACTGAAGATGATTTCAATATAGTTGAAGAAGATGAAAGAGCACTGTCCTATTTGACCATGGGATTGGGTCCAGATATTGCTATTGGTTTTCGTACCTGCAAATCTGCTAAGGAACTGTGGGAATCTCTGATCGATGTTTATGAAGGAAATGAGGACATGAAGGAGAGTCGAAGAAACGTGCTGAGACAAAATTTCAACAATTTCAACCATATCTATGGAGAAACTGTTGATAACCAACTTCAGAGGTTTGTCAAACTAGTCACTCAAATGCAGATGGAAGAAATTCATACATCAAATGCTTCGACAAATAGACAACTGTTGAATGCGTTACCAAAGAGCTGGGATCATCATGTTGCAATGATAAAGAAAACAAAAGATCTTGCTAGGTGCAGTTTGTCAGAGATGATTTCTCATATCAAAGCATGTGAACTAGATGATAAACAAAGAGAAACCAATCATAAGAACAGCATGTTAGCTGCAGGATTCTCTGTTACTCCTACTTCGTCTAACAATAACAACGCAGCTCTCTTGTCTCAAGGAGGATTTCAAATGTTTAGCAACGCAGCATTTGCTAAGACTGCTCCTACTTCAGCAAATGTCTATTACTCTAGGCCTCCTACACAAGCTGCTCCATCACTTTCTTCTGCTGCTGCTTCTTCTGCTTCCGCTGTGAATGCATCCTCTGCTGCTCCTACTTCCTCTGTGAAAAATGAGATGATTGCTTTCTTTACACAACAGTCTAAAGAAAATCTGGATATCGCAGCCTCTGTTATAAACTGTTTGAATGCATTTGTTGCAGGAAAAATTGACCCTCCTAAATGGTGTTGCGATGACTTACATCAGATTCATCCTGATGATGTTGAAGAAATGGATATCACTTGGCAGATGGCTATGGTTGCATTCAGGGCGACAAGGTTTATGAAAAGAACTGGTAAAAACAGATGGGGTGCTTCATTTACAGGAGCGTCTACAGTGCCTTTTAAACTACGTTGTTACAACTGTCATGAGGAAGGACACTATGCTCGAAACTGCACAAAGCCTCCGATTAATAGAGAACAGACTCCTGCCCAGCCAGTAACACCTAATCAAGAAAGAGCTCTTGTGACCACATCAAGTATAACGGATGATGCTGCTACTGGAAGTCCTCAACCACTGGGATTAGCTCAAGCCTTGGTGGTTCAGCCCGACATCAATTTTGATTGGAATTCGGAAATTGAGCGACTGAACATTTCAGCTCCAGAAAATCAAGCTGCTCCAAACAACATTGCTTTCATGACCTCAAATGATCAAGTTTCTGTACCAGAGGAGGAGGCATCAGCTGAAAACATGGCTCTCATGACCCAGATTCTTTCAGCTCCAGTCAAAGGTCTCACCAAAGAAGAGGTACTTTCTGCTTTCTGTACTCCTGAATGTAGACAAAGAGTTGAAGTTTATAGAATACACAACGCTGAGCTAATTCAAGATTATCAAGATATCAAAAATAAAAACTTTACTTTATCAAAACATGAAAAACTTTATAAAGAAAAGATTGAAGCTCAGCGAAAATACATCGTCAAACTCAAGGATGATGTAAGTGTGAAATCAACTCAACTCTTCTATGTTAAGGAGAAACTGTGCGCAGTGACTAAGGAACTGGAAGATATCAAAGATATATATAAAATAAATGAGCTTAATATTAAGAAATTTGATTCTTCCAGCAAATTAGTCAAAAACTTGTGTGATCAACAGCTCGAATACAAGGAAAAGAAAGGGCGTGGTTTGGGTTTTAATCAGGCTCCTCCTCCCTATAATGATAATTATACTTATTTACCCATGACCGAGGAGGAGATGATTAATGAAAGTAAAATGACTTATGGTCCCAAAAACAATAAGTCATCTTTTAATGACAGACCAATTGAGAAACAGAAGTCTGCTCCAATAAATTTTGTTTCTAAAGGCTCAATTGATCCTAACATTTCGTCTTCATGTGCAGATAAAATATCTGAAGTAAAATGTGAAGATGTTCTTGGGAGTGAACCAGTTGTTCATACTAACGTTTTTGAAAATTATTTTGAACAAACTGAATCTGATATTGCTTTTGGTCGGTCTTTGTTTGCGTCATTTTCTGCTTATGTTTCGTCTTGTGAGCCTGATGTTTTGGGCAAAACTGATAATGTTTGTGTTAAACCTTTGAACAATATGTCTGATGATGAATTTTCTTCAGTTAATGATTGTGAATGTGATGTTTCTAACCCTTTGGTTGATGACAGTGTTACAGGTGAGGTCCCTCAGGACACATTCAGTGAAACCACTGAAACTTCTTCACAAGAAAATCAGGAGTATCGTGATTCTTCTTCTGAATCTGTCTCAGTGGGAATCCCTAATGTTGAATCTAGTGGGATCCCATTGGAAACTGTAGTGGAAATTGAACCTGAATTGATTTCACATGATAAATGTGTTGATGAAACGCATATTGATGTGACCTCTGCATGTTCAAATACTGAAACTGATTTTGATAAAGAAGAAAAGGGATTTTAGTTAAATAAAGAGTCATTAGAAAATGTTTTTGAAAGTAAAACATCAATTTCAAATGATGATCTCAGTAAAGAAAGAGTGTCAAGTTTTTCATCAACATCACATGAATGTGTAACTTCTAATCAGCAGACATCAAAATGCTTAGAACAGCCACAAGCAAAGCATATTAGGAAAACCAAAATGTTCAATCATTCAAAACCAAACAAAGATTCTTTATTAAAGTATCAAAATTTTCAAAAGACTCACACAATGAAACGGCAAACATGTTTTAATTGTGGAATTGCTGGACACATTGCCAGAAAATGTGTTCACCTCCCAAGTGCCAAGTCCAAGGAGAAGTTTGTACAAAATCAGAAGGTCAAGTCTAACCGATATCGTTGTTCAGAGTCAATGACGACTGAAAAGACTAAGACAATGAAAAACAACTATCGCAAGACTAAACCTTCTGATCAAGATTGGAATGCAGCCAAACGTACAAAACAAAATCAACAAAATGATTTTCGAAGAAATCAATATAACGCTTTTGGTAACTACAATTCTCAATGGTCAAACAAGCATTGGAAACCTAAAGCTAAGGCCACGCAATCCAATCCGTCTCATACATGTTATCGAAATTCTGCCATTAGAAATACTTCGAAGTTTTTAAATAAAGACAATTTAGTGTGGCAGAGAGTGACTTACATTGATGCACAAGGAAAACCCAGATCCACTATGGGCTGGGTTACTAAATCTAACTAATCCCGCTAATCGTGCAGGAACAGCTGTGGAGGACTACCGTGCGCCTCTGGTACATGGATAGTGGCTGTTCCAGGCACATGACAGGAGACTTATCCCAACTGGTAAATGTCAAAGAATTTAATGGTGGATATGTCTCATTTGCGGGAGGAGAATCAGGAAGGATCACATTGAAAGGAACAGTAAGAAACGGCGTATTAAGCTTCGAGAATGTTAACTATGTTCCAGAACTGAAACACAATCTGTTGAGCATCTCTCAGATTTGTGATCGAGGAAATTCAGTTCACTTTACTAAGAAAGGATGTTATGTACTTAAACCTGGAATTGTCATTCCAGAAGACTGGTTCTTAATGTCAGCAGAGAGACGAGGAAACGCTTATGTGATTGATATGAACAAGAAACCGTGTGAAGAAGTTACTTGCCTATTCTCGAAGATTTCAGAACATGATGGTCTACTGTGGCATCGTCGCCTTGGGCATGTGAACATGAAGAATCTGAACCGGCTGGCTAAAGGTCAACTAGTACGTGATCTTCCAATAAAAGATTTCATGTTAGTTGAAAAGTGTGTTGCTTGTGCGAAAGGAAAAGCTCATCGAAAACCTCATAAGTCTAAACCTGCACCCTCAACGAAAGTTGTGCTCGAATTACTTCACATGGATCTGTTTGGTCCAGTGAACGTGTTGAGTATTGGCAAGAAAGCTTATTGTCTCGTAATCGTTGATGATTACTCACGTTACACTTGGGTGTATTTTCTCAGCCACAAGAATGAAACTGCAGTCTTAGTGAAACAATTCATCACTCTGGCTGAAAATCAAGCGAGTACCAAGGTGAAGGTTATTCGATCTGACAATGGGACAGAATTCAAGAACGTTACTTTGGACACATTCTGCACTGAAAAGGGAATTGATCGTCAGTATAGTGCACCACGAACTCCTCAACAGAATGGAGTAGCTGAAAGAAGAAATCGTACTCTTATCGAGGCTGCACGAACTATGCTAGCTGACTCGAAGCTTCCTAGTTTCTTTTGGGCTGAAGCTGTTAGCACGGCTTGTTACGTCCAGAATCATGCTTTAGTAAATAAACGTCATATGAAAACGCCTTATGAGATTCTGGAAGGACGTAAACCTTCGGTTTCACACTTTCGTATTTTTGGATGTCCATGTGTATTATTACTTATGGACTCTAATGGAAAGTTTGAGGTCAAAGGGGACGAATGTTTCTTTGTTGGATATGCAAAAGGCTCTGCCTATAGAGTATACAACAAAGTAACTAAAAAGGTCGTCGAGTCGTGCAACATTGAATGGCTCGAAGAAAATGCTACGGATGCTAGAGTTGGACCAGATTGGTTATATGATTATGCTAATTTGTTTAAATCATTTAACATTTTTTCAAGTGTTTCTTCAGATGCAGACATATTTACTCCAAACCAACCATTGTCTTTTGAAGATACTGAAGAAGAAGAACAGACAGAAGGAAGCTTTAGACATCACACCATTGATCCACCGGGAATGGTTTTTACACAGCATCCCCTGTCTCAGCAAATATCTCATCAATCTCCTGAAGGTGCACAATCGAGTGGAATTTCACATAATATAGCTGAATCAGAACTGTTTGCTGACCCTATTCCTGAAGAGTGTATTGTTACCACTCCTATGAGTCACAGTCCGGTAGCACCTAATGAGGGGGAGTCAAGTAACACACACACATCTCCAGAAGAGACGATACCTGAATTTGCCATTCCAACTAGTGTTAAAAGAAATCATCCTATTGAGAATGTGATAGGTCCTGTGAATGCAGGAGTTCAGACCAGAAGCCAATCAGGAACCATTAATTTGTGCTTATATTCTAGCTACATTTCTCAAATTGAACCTAAAACCATTGATGTAGCGTTGCAGGAACCAGGCTGGGTTGATGCTATGCACGAAGAGCTAAACCAGTTCGAGAAGCTAGGAGTATGGAAACTTGTGGAGTTGCCAAAAGGAAAAGGTAAGCTTGGAACTCGCTGGGTTTTCAGAAACAAGCACGATTCTGAAGGAGTTATTGTTCGAAATAAAGCACGATTAGTGGTCCAAGGATTCAGACAGTCAGAGGGACTGGATTATGATGAAGTCTATGCCCCTGTTGCTCGACTTGAAGCAATCCGGATTTTCTTAGCATACGCATCCTTCATGGGATTCACTGTTTACCAGATGGATGTCAAAACAGCATTTTTATACGGAGAAGTGAAGGAAGAAATTTTTGTTGAGAAACCGCCGGGTTTTATTCATCTAAACCATCCAGAATATGCCTACAAGCTTGACAAGGCATTATATGGGTTGCATCAAGCACCTAGGGCTTGGTATGCTACTCTGACAGAACATCTTCTAGCTCATGGATACACACGAGGCACAATAGATCAGACTCTGTTTATCAAAAGAGTGGGCAAGGATCAAATCTTGGTTCAAATTTATGTTGATGATATTATTTTCGGGTCTACAAGTGAGGAGCTTTGCAAAGATTTTGAGAGAGTTATGCAAAAGAAGTTCGAAATGAGTGCACTCGGTGAAATGACATTGTTTTTGGGTTTACAAGTTAAACAAGATTCACAGGGTATTCTAATTCATCAAGGGAAATACGTGGACGATGTGCTAAAGAAATTCAAGTTCACTGACGCTAAACCGGCAGAAACTCCAATGGCAGAAAGACCGTTGTTAACTGAAGATGCTGAAGGATCCCCTGTTGATTAACGACTTTATAGGTCTATGATTGGATCGTTGATGTATCTGACAGCTAGTCGTCCTGACATCATGTTTGCTGTCTGCAATTGCGCACGATATCCGGCTAATCCTAAAACTTCTCATCTTTCTGCTGTTAAACGAATCTTTCGGTATCTTAAAGGCCGACCCAGGTTTGGTCTGTGGTATCCGAGGGATTCGAATTTTGATCTGTTTGCGTTTTCTGACAGTAATTTTGGAGGCACTGATAAGGACAGGAAATCCACCTCTGTTGGATGTCAATTTTTGGGAGATCGACTCATTTCTTGGCAATGCAAGAAGCAACAAACGGTAGCTATTTCTACAGCTGAAGCAGAGTATGTTGCAGCTTCGGCATCTTGCTCACAAGTGGTGTGGATGCAACATCAATTGCAGGACTACGGTTTGACTTATCTTAAGACTACCATATACTGTGATAATGATGCTGCCATACAAATTGTAAAAAATCCTGTTTTCCACTCAAAAACCAAGCACATTGATATTAAAGTTCATTTTATACGAGACTGTTTTGATAGAGGTCTTATCAAACTTGAGCAAATCGACACAGATGCAAATGCTGCCGATTTGTTCACCAAACCTGTCAGCAGTTCGAAATTTCAAGTGCTTGTGGATTTTCTGAAAATGATCCGTTTTACTGACTGAGCATGTTTTTGTTTTATTTCGTAGGTAAATTTGTTCATAAAGTTTTCTATTCTTAGGTAGTTTTTATTTATGCTCAAATTTAGGGGGAGAAAATTATGAAAAATACAAAAATATTAAAAAATTGAAAAAAATACAAAAAGTGGCGTTGCATGACTGGGAAATGAAATGAATTTTCACATTAAGGTCAAGGGCTGACTCATGTAAGACAAGTATCGAAATAGTTTGACTCTAGTATTGATGTGTTGGTAGGCTCTATCCTTAAGACTGGAAACATTGGCTGTTTCTGTTCAGAACTAAAATAGTACATGACCTCAGGAAAGAAAATCACTTGGAATTAGCTCATGTCTATTTGAATGTCTGTATGTTGTCCCGATACACACAATTTTAGTCTGACTCTGAAATCTTCTCTGAAAAAGTCGTGTATCTCCTCTGCTGCATCCAGATATATGCTGACCTGGAGGTGCTAGGCAACGTCAGCTTCTGCCGCATCCAGATACATGCTGACCTAGCTGTACGTTGTCGCTCTGTAGATCAATTAAACACCCGAAAGAGGCCCTCAAGTGCCCAAAAGAAACCCGAGAAACCTATATCAAACTGAGAAAAACTCATTTGATCTGTATATTATACCATCTCTGCTTAAGATCTATTTTGTTCTCTTCTCAATCTATTCCTAGTTAAGATTTCAGAGATTTGGATTGGACTTGTGAAATATGTGGTAGGGAAGCTGCTTGCATGATAGAGTGTGCTGTTTATATTTCCGGGATTTGATTAGTATTTGTTTGGGTGTTCATTGTTAAGTAATCAAAACATGATAAAATTTGTTACAGGCAGTTATATGGAAAAGGTCTAGGGAGGTGAGTTTAGATGGACAAATATACTGGAAATCGTCTAGTTCATTCGGTAGTAGATCAGTGTTGATAAGTGAAGTCAAGCCCGAAACCTCGTGATTTGATCCATGGGCAATTTTGTTAGTTTCCTATTTTATTTTGTAAATAATAATTTCTATTATTTATTTTTGTTTTAGGTTTTGTATTCGTAATTTATGCTCAGAAAGTTTAATGGATTGTTGAAATTATAACTGATTTTTAAAGGGATTTTTATTATAAAGTAATTTATCAAAAGAAATCCTTCAAGGCCGTTTAAGCCCAACTATTTGGTTTCGGCCCAATGTCATAGGCCCAGTTCACTTAGGGGTGAGGTATAATACACAGGTCTCGAGTCGAGACCTCATTTCTCACTCGAGACCAAGTGCTAATCTCTCTCAAAAATTCCGGCAAGCATTTAACGTTTCCGACGCGTTCTTCCGGTCTCGATTCATCAAACTGGTTTTCCGGTCTCGATTCATCGGTTTTTAAAGGTATTTTGATGTTTCGTTTGAAGTTTTGCAGGAAGTTTGAAGATTTGATGCTGATTATATGAAGATTTGAAGATGACCTAGAACCCTAGTTTTGAATATATATTGGTCTTCAAATAAATCATAGGGTGTTATGGGTTTTTGATCCAAAAAGCTGAGAAGATGAAGTTGTTTGTGGGGTCTCGACTCAGATAACACATAAGGACTCGAGACCAGTGGTTACGAGTCGCAATCTCATGGTCTCGACTCGAGATCTCAAGGTCTCGACTCATGGTCTCGACTCGAGAACTCATCGTCTCGACTCATGGTCTCGACTCGAGAACTCATGGTCTCGACTTGAGAACTCGTGGTCTCGACTCATGGTCTCGAGTCAATAGTAACATTCTCGAGACAATATTTTATTATTTGAGTGATGATGCTGTTGATCTGTTTTGATTGTTGACTTTATGATTTGAAAGTTTCATACAAATGTATAACTGTAAATGTTTCTAATACATTTTCTCTTTATGCAGAATATGGACTTGAAGTTTATCTCAACACATAATCAAGTAGGATACTTAGCACCACCTCCGGAGAAACATAAGAAGGTGTATAGTTCATTGATGAAAGGTCTCAACAGCTGCCGTATTGTTCATGCACTACGAGAAAATCCAGTTATCTACGAAAGTCTTATTCAAGAATTTTGGAAAAGTGCAAGGATTGAAGTTATTGAAGGAAAGGGAGTCAATGTTGCTGATATTCAAAAGAAAGTTGTCACTGTAACAGAGCAGATGATTCGAGAAGTATTACAGTTCAATGACCAAGAAACAGACTCCATTGAACTTCCCACTAGCACAGTTGAAGCAATTTTGCCTAGATTGAGTTATGAAGGGAAGTATCCACCTCTGGTTAAGAAGTTTGTACATCCTTATTGGCGTCTTTGGTTGCACATGTTTATTTTATGTATGACAGAGAACAGAGGAGGCACAGACCAGTTGAACATTACTCAGACTGCTGCTCTTGTCTGTGTGATAACTAACGAGCCTTTCAATTATTCAAAGTATATTTTGGAAGCGATGAAGAGAAATGTGTTTGGAGTCAAAAAGGACAAGTTTCTTATGTATCCAAGGTTCTTGCAAATGATTTTTAATGCTCGCTATCCAGAGTTGGAGAGATCTGGAAACACATTGGAGTTGAAGCCCATGGGTCCATCTTGTTTTGGTGCTCTCACTCCGAAGAAGGGTACTGAAAAGAAATTTTAAGGATTAATTCCGTTAGAGAAATTTGGTCAATTTGCAGAAACTGAAGATGTAGCTGCTAATCCAGTGATAGTGCAACCTGTTCCAGTGAATGATGCGCCTGCAAATGCTATAGTTGCTGAAGAACATGATATTCAAAGGGGTATTGAAGATGAGCCTGAGACAGAGATGTTAGGCCCTAAAGTGTGAGACTGACGCATCAAATTAACACAATGAGTTATGGTTACCAACTGGGTTTTACTGGGTTAGTTTATATTAGGTTTTGGACCTTTATAGGTCACTTGGGCCAAGCTTTAGGCCATGTGGGCCAAGCAGGCCCAAGGGGAGCCCATGTAGGGAATTGGGCTTGAGTTAGTATTTAAACAAGTTTCTAACTTGTTTTTAGTTTTGACCTTTGGAGCCTCATTTACAGAATTTTCATATAGAGAGAGAGAGAGGCGATTGGTGGTGTAGGAACTTGTGCCAGACGGTTTTGCTAGTTGATAGTAATAGAATCGTGTGCAAGTTTGAAAGTGATTCGGTTTTGTGTTCTTCGTTTTTCAATTGCTTTTCGGTTTATCTTGAATCTCACCAAGTTTGGATTCCGCACAAACTAGGTGATTGTTTGATATCATTGAAAGATCCGTTTCACGGGACTTACAAGTGGTATCAGAGCCATTAAAACCTGTTTCTAGGCTCGGTTTGATATCAAATATTCAAGATTTTGATTTTTCGTTCATCGTGTTCTTCGCGGTATTCAAAGTGTTCATCGGGTTAGTTTGAAATAATCATCATATTTTGCTCTTTCGATCTTATTAAAAGGTGTTAAAGGATTAAAGTTTTTGTTAAATTGATTTGGAAATATGTTCTATTTTTTGTAAGATATAAAAATTTTGAATAAGTTTCCAAAATTTTCGGAACTGCATTATTTTAAAAAGGTCAAAAGGGATTTCCAAATTCCAAAAGTTTGAATTTCGAGTTTCAAAATTTGGAAACACATCATTTGAAAACATCTCTTCGTGGTCTCGACTCGTCTTCCTGGCAATCATCCTTCATAAGTCTCGAGTCCTACATTCTGGTCTCGACTCCTCACCTCTCCAGTCTCGACTCACATCAACCTTTCCAACTCAGAGTTCTCGAGTCGCAACCTCAATTATCATTACTGGTCTCGACTCATCTTCATCGCCGTCTTGACTCATCTTCATCGCCGGTCTCGACTCATCATCATCATCATCATCATCACAGTCTCGACTCATCATCCTCACACGGTCTCGAGTTGCAAGCTTCACCGTCTCGAGTCGCAATCACGGTTTCGACTTCACATTTTTCAAACGGTCTCGACTCTTCACGGTTTCAAAGTCTCGAGTCGCAACCTCGGTTCCGAGTCGCAACCGAGATCTCGAGTCATCACTTTTTGTTCTCGAGTCGCCATCAGCAAAGGTTTCGAGTCCGACGTTTTCGAGTCGCAGCCATCAATCCCTTACCGTACACCTGATCACCTGCAACAATCTTCTTCACCGTAACCACCATCGTCATCACGTGTTCTCCGTTCAACATCTCCGTTCACCCTTAGCATCTCCGATCACCTTCTCCGTTTGTCTCCACCTGCAACTTTCTGCTACACATCACAACCATTAACAACCACCGCAGTCACGATCATCGTCTACACCATACTTCCGATCACCATTCACTATCTCCGTTAACATCATCATCATCGTTCATCATCTCATCTCATCGTCATTGATCATCATCATCCCCGGCGACGGTGTTGTTAGAAAAGAGTTGACGGCTGAACATTTGGTAGGGTTCGGTGTGTTGTTTGAACGAAGAAGAAGACGACAGACGTTATATATTTGTCTTTTAGGTTTTTATTATAATAATAATTATCATTTAGTAATCATTACATAATCATAATCATTAATTATAATATATTAATATATTAATAATAATAATAAGTATAACTTAATAAAAATATAAAAAAAAGGATTTGTTTTGGTTTGTGATAAAATTTGACAGGTGTTTGAGGTGCAGTTTAAAAAGCGGGTTCATTCGACTGCTGAGTGTTTGAGTTAGCGAGTGCACGGGTTCTCGTTTGGTTTGTGTTTTGAGGAAAAGAACAAAAGTATCAACCACCCGCTGAAATTATGGCATTTGTGTTTCACAAACCTGCGGCTCAAGAAATTACTCGTGAAGAGATACTTTCTGTTTTCTGCACTCCTGAGTGTAGAGAAAGGGTTGAAGCTTATAGAATACACAACGCTGAGCTAATTCAAGATTATCAAGATATAAAAAATAAAAACTTTACTTTATCAAAGAACGAAAAACTTTATAAAGAAAAGATTGAAGCTCAGCGAAAAGACATCGTCAAACTCAAGGATGATGTAAGTGTGAAATCATCTCAACTCTTATATGTTCAGGAGAAACTGTGCGCTGTGACTAAGGAACTGGAAGATATCAGAGATAGATATCAAATAAATGAGCTTAATATTAAGAAATTTGATTCTTCTAGCAAGTTAGTCAAAAACTTGTGTGATCAACAGCTCGCATACAAGGAAAATAAAGGGCGTGGTTTGGGTTTCAATCAAGTTCCTCCTCCATATAATGACAACTACACATATTTACCCTTGACTGAGGAGGAATTGATGAATGAGGACAAGATGGCTTACGGTCCTAAAACTGACAAGTCATCAATCAACAGCAGACCTGTTGATAAACGAGCGACTCCTCCAATAAATTTTGTCGCTAAGGGTACAATTGATCCTAATGCTTCGTCTACATGTGCAGATGAAGTAGTTGAAGTAATGGTTGAAAAAGTAGTTGGGGATGAACAAGCATCAGAGTCTCATTCTTCTGGAAATTTAATAAATGAACTTAATTCAGACTCTATTGCAACGTTTGATATTTTTAAATCAGTTTTTCGCTCTGTGATTAACTTCAGGCCTGATGATTTGGGCGAAAACGTTGATGCTTGTGTAACAGAGACTGAATCGGCAAATGAAATGAATGAGCCAGCTGAACCATCTGATTCCAAATGTGAATCATCTGAAGCAGCTAATTCTGAGAAATTGGAATCAGTTGATTCTAGCGGATTCAGCTCAAAGGTGTCATGTACAGAACCGTCTTGTGCTAAAAATTCGTCAAATGTTTCAGCTGAAGTTTCTACTGAAGTTTCTGGTGTTTCATCTGATAAACCAGAGTCCTCCGATTCTGTCAAGGCTGACGACATGAAGGAAGAAGTAAAGACTAACGTGAACAAGGCTTCAAGTGCGTAAGCTGAACAATCTGAACCTTCGGTTAGTGATGAAAAGGTTCAGATCAAGCAACAAGAGCCAAAGCAAGCAAGTAAAGGACGCGGAAAGAAGAGGCCTAAACATCAAAGACAAGCAGGCTCTCCACAGTCCTCAACGGGCAGTAATAGTCCTCAAAAGGCCCGTGATGTGAAAAATGTCTTTGTTAAGCCAGTCTGTAATGGCAAATGTGAGAAATATGCATTTGACTGTGCTAACAAAGGTTTCAGAAAGACTGGTGAGATTTCTGAACAAGACTTGCAGTCTAAGGAAAACAAGAAGAATCAAAGGAAATCTCCACCACAGAAGGCCCCTGCAAACGACAAGTACAGGCACCCAAATTCATTTTCGTCTACAGGAAATGTGCAACACAAACAAGCATAGAGAGGACCGGTTCGTCCTTCAGGGCCTGTAAGAGCAAATCCAACTGATCAGAATGCTTTCTACATGAAGAGACAGACATGCTTCAATTGCGACATTGCTGGTCACATTGCTCGAAATTGCACACATTGTCCCTATGTACCCTTCTATATGCAAAATCAGAGGGTTACACCAAAGGATAACAATCATTCCAAGCCAATGAAGGTATCTTCACCTAAGGCAATGAAGAATGTGAATCCCAAGGTTAAACCTTCTGATGGGGATTGGAACGCTGCTAAAAAAAAACGCAAGGCTGTTCAAGAACAAAAACGTTTTTCTAAAACTAACAAGCCTGAGTCAGCTAAAGTTGCTCAACCGAAGGCAACAAACACGTTTGTTAAACCGAAACAGATTTGGAAACCCAAATCCAAAGCAGCAATGTCTTCAATCCTTGAAACTAAAGGGGACTTATGTTTAAAGGAAGTGTCTTATTTTGATGCTTCAGGAAATCCTAGGACCACGATGGCCTGGGTACCCATGTCTTACTAATCTCCTTATTTTTCAGGAACAACTAAGGAGGAGCTATTGACAATCTCTGGAATGTTGATAGCAGTTGTTCCAGAGATAAAAACGGGTAACATTTCACTGTTGCAAAAAGTTCAATTTTTTTACAGATGATATGTTTCTTTGGAGGATATTAGAGAAGTAAGATAAAATCAGCAAAAGGTACCGTTTAAATTCAGTACTTTGATTTGAATTTGATTAGTTTTCAATCTAATGATAGAACGGTTAAGCAAAAATAATTTTCTCTCTTTTTCTTAGTTTATGACTTTGTACATAGAGTGTCCTTTCTCTAGTAAATGGTAAATTTGCGCAAAAATACAAGATTTATGCACAAATTTAAGGGGGGAGAGGAACATATAGATAGATACAGAGTTTAAGGGGGAGAAAACTCAGAAAAAGAAAAACACAAAAAGAGTTTGCTGTATATATATGCATTGTTTTAGGGGGAGAAAATGAGAAAAATACAAAAACATTAGAAAAATGAAAAAGCCAAAAAGATAAATTGCATGATATGGGAAGTGAAATAAATGTTCGTGTTAAAGGGTTTTGACTAACACATGTAAGGTGCCATAGCTGAAAAGACTAGGATCTACTGCGATATGTCGATAGGCTTGACGCTCAACATGATAAAAGATACTAAGTGATATAAACATAACGAACTATGTACCATGTGGGTAACATACCAACGGCGTATGATTTTATGGTCTTAAATCTTGCGTTGATAGATAGCCAACATCTGAGGTTTCGGGTCTTTATATTGTTGAATCATCCCGGGATATCTTGGCTATTCTTCTGTTCAGAACTAAAATTGTACATGACCCCAGGAAAGAAAGTTACTTGGAATTAGCTCATTTCTATTTGAATGTCTGTATGTTGTCCCGATACACACAATTTTGATCTGATTCTGAAATCTTCTCTGAAAAAAGTCGTGTACCTCCTCTGCTGCATCCAGATATATGCTGACCTGGAGGTGCAAGGCAACGACAACTTCTGCTGCATCCAGATACATGCTGACCTAGCTGTACGTTGTCGCGCTATAGATCTAACACACCCGAAAGAGGCCCTCAAGTGCCCAAAAGAAACCCAAGAAACCTATATCAAACTGAGAAAAACTCATTTGATCTGTAAATTATACCATCTCTGCAAAAGATCTATTCTGTTCTCTTCTCAACCTATTCCCAGTTAAGATTTCAGAAATCTGGATTGGACTTGTGAAATATGTGGTAGGGAAGATACTTGCATGATAGAGTGTGCTGTTTATATTTCCAGGATTTGATTAGTATTTATTTGGGTGTTCATTGTTAAGAAATCAAAACATGATAAAACAGATTATATGCAGACATAGACACAGTCAGGATATCTTAAAGGATGACATCAGTATACTCACCTGCTACGATGAATCGTTGTGCTTACCTTGATCGTGGGGGTATGCCTTGGAATGTGACACACGGGTATAATAGTATAATATTACCTTAAGCATATCACGAAGTTAAAAAATTGGAAGTTGAGCGTTAAAGTTTAAGTGGACAAACATAATGGCAATCGCATAGACCAGTTTGATTAGGCTCGTACTGAAAAGTGTTCCTTAGTCTGCCTGAGAATGAATTTTGATCCCATTGCAATTGTAATTGTATATTATGGTAGCTGTTTATATTTTGAGTTTCTATTTGTTTTAGTTCTTAAAATTAAAAGTTAAAAAAAAATACAAAAATACAAAAAAAATAGTGTCTTGTTTTTCTATAAAATCAAAAATCCAAAAATGGAGTGCTTATTTGTTTTTCTTAAAATTAAAAATGTAACCGTTCTTGAAGATTTGACTGATCATCAAAAGTTAAAAGAATTTAAATTGTGAAATTTCATGTACCTAGTGTTCATGTGGTACTCTCCCTGTTGCATAAGAAATGTTTGCTTATGAGTTTGTGAGCATGTGCAGAACTTGATTTAAATCAAGAACAGGGGTTGTTGAAGACTGAGATGCTGTTAGCTGCTGACGAAGCATGGAGCAGCACGACTACAAGATGTACCTGAGTCAGAAGAACCGGATACGAAACGCCGTCTGACAGTGAAAGTACATTTGAAGAAGTACCATGAAACTGCTTGAAAGACAAAGATTGCAGAAGAAAAGAGCTGCTGAGAATCCTCCTCTCACATTCTTTTTAACAAGATTTTCAAGCAAAGCTGATCGAGATCCTGATATGAAGCTAACCACAAGAGCTGAAGAAAAGAGACCCAGTGCTGAGAGTTCAGAAGTCAAGAACTTCCACAACATCTGCAGCATAGTGATAACCATAGACTACGTTGAAGACGTTGCTGAATTCATGCTATGAAGACAATTTGATGGCATCAGTCTAGGGGGAGATTGTTAGGCCCTAAAGTGTGAGACTGACGCATCAAATTAACACAACGAGTTATGGTTACCAACTGGGTTTTACTGGGTTAGTTTATATTAGGTTTTGGACCTTTATAGGTCACTTGGGCCAAGCTTTAGGCCATGTGGGCCAAGCAGGCCCAAGGGGAGCCCATGTAGGGAATTGGGCTTGAGTTGGTATTTAAACAAGTTTCTAACTTGTTTTTAGTTTTGACCTTTGGAGCCTCATTTACAGAATTTTCATATAGAGAGAGAGAGAGGCGATTGGTGGTGTAGGAACTTGTGCCAGACGGTTTTGCTAGTTGATAGTAATAGAATCGTGTGCAAGTTTGAAAGTGATTCGGTTTTGTGTTCTTCGTTTTTCAATTGCTTTTCGGTTTATCTTGAATCTCACCAAGTTTGGATTCCGCACAAACTAGGTGATTGTTTGATATCATTGAAAGATCCGTTTCACGGGACTTACAAGAGATTTTAACAATCGATTCTGACGATGAAGGCATTGAGATTATGTGTGATTCTGGGGAAGATGAAGAGCTTCCTCCTGAAGCTGAAGCTGAAGCTGAAGCTGAAGCTGAAGCTGAAGCTGAAGCTGAAGCTGAAGCTGAAGCTGAAGCTGAAGCTGAAGCTGAAGCTGAAGCTGAAGCTGAAGCTGAAGCTGAAGCTGATACTGCTGTTCCTGCTGTTTCACCTGTGATTTCAGCTGAAAGTTTGGCTTTGCTGTTAAAGTCTGTAACTGATAAGATGGGAAATCCTCCTTTTGATCTTTCAGTTTCAAGTGAAGAGCCTAGTAAGAACCCAAAGGATCCTGATTCCCTGCCATTGAAGCGGAAAAGGAGGGATCCTCGACTCGGAATGTATATTGAGCGAAACAAAGATCAATCCATGAATATTGCTGAAGATGATGATGGTTTGTATGACTTCGATTTTGAGAAAAGTGTCACTGATACCACCACCACCACTACTGAAGATATCTTTGAGTTTGATGCTGACTCTCAAAGAAATGATATGGATACCACCACTGTTGGTGTTCAAGTTACAACTGTTGATACTGATTCTGTTGTTGATATTATGCCACTTGGCATTTCTGAATCTTCAGGTCCTTCTAGAATTGTTCATGACTTACCTAGCAGTTCAAGTGGTAAGAGACCTGAAGAACCGTTGAGAATGCCATTTGATGATGATTCAAGTGATGATGACGAGTTTATTAGCATGAGAGAGATGAAGAAATGACTGGTTGTGCTTGAGCAAGATTCAATTCATAAAGATGCGAAGATTATCCAACTTGAAGACACTATAGTGAAGAAAGATCAACAGATTGAACAGCTTCAAGGTGATGTTAGTTTGTTGTTCAGTACAGTTTATGATTTACGAGGAAAGTTGGAAAAGAAGTTTGGACAAGAGTTTTCTGATCCAACTGATGTTGAAAACAGAAGAAAAGCTTTTGCTAAGGATGATGCTGAGAGAAGTGCTGCTATGGAACAATATTTCAAAAGAGTTACTAATCCAGTGGCAGACAAAGAGAAGGCTGAAAGAATTAAAAAGAAAAGGGAGTTTGTAATTTTAAAGAACAAGAATCTAAATCCAGATGATGATGATGCTCATGCAACTCACCATTTAATGGATGTTGGTGAAACTCTCTATGATAAGGTTGGAAATCGTTCTGGTGTAGTTAGCTGGGGATTTGATCATGATCGCAAAAGATGGTGGATAAAGAGAAAAGTTGGTCCTGTCGAGTGGTACAAACATCCAGGCCAATTTCAGTCTTTCACTAAAGTTGATTTGACAAATTTGTCTAAAGCACCTTATGTAGATGATAAGCCTGGAGGTCCTGGATATATGCTTTTCGAGAGATTGAAGAGGGAGGTTCTTCGTAACTTTCCTTCGATGCGCACGGCAGAGTCTTTTGTTAAACCAGCTAAAGGAATTAGAGATCCATACACAAACAAGCGTATGAAGATTGTGCATTGGCCTGTAACTGACAAAGAAAAGATGATTCCGTTAGTGAAGAAGATTCCAAAAGGTTCTTTGAAGTCCTTACATTTCTGGGCTTATGATGAGCGTCTAGGACAGGCAGTGTTGGTTTGTGATGATGATGTGAATTATCGATTGGTTGATCAAGTTGATGTGCTGAATCTTGCTCTTGAAGACCTGGAGGTGTTAGCTCAAAATCAAATTAGATCAACTGAAAAGTATGAAGAGATTGCAAAAGGATGGACTGCTGCTGTTGTTTCTGCCATTCATATTCGCACAAAACGTTTTGGTGGGCTCAAGGATCGGTTGGGTGGTGATCGTGAAGGTTGAAGTCTCAAGAACCTCCATGCATAAACCTAGGGGGAGATTGTTGGAACCTGAAGGTTTATACATGACGGATTGCTTAGTTAAAGGATTGATTTTGTAATTGTTTAGTTTATATTTTGGGTCGACATGTATGGGTTGGGCTAGTCTAGCCGGTTTCGAGTGGGCCTAGGTTAAGAGTCCATATGTTTAGTATATAAGCAAACCTCAACCATTTGGTTGAGGTTGATCAGCTTGTTGCGACTAGTAGGCCAGCCGAAACATCAAGGAGTCTTGTATTAGTCATTGTTCAACTTTGAATGCAAGATATTCTGGTTTGTGTTTGATCATTATTGTTTCTTTTATATTTTTATTCTTGAATCGGCTTGTGACTGTTTTCCGCACTCTCACAAGCTAGTGTTTGATATCATTGAGGGATCCTAACGGGTTTTACACGGGGTCTCACAACTAACCCAATATAATAAGTACAGTGGGTTGAGGTATTCTTACAACTTGGGCCGATAAGATGTAAGGGCCATGTACATGCAGCACGTGTTTGAGAAATACATTTTTGTTAGGTGCATATTGTTGTTGTGTGTTTTAGTGATCTATGAACATGTAGATATGGAGTTTGTGATTGCGGGTAAAGAAACCTTCTGTGGTAATTGTATTTGATGGCAAACTGTTTAAGTAGATGTGAATGTATATATATATATACATATATATATATATATATATATCATTGCACGGGTACTATTGTGTGACAACTTGTTAACTTGGTTCACTTAAATCTTGAGTGGTGTGGAAGCACTAGGGTATTGCATGATCCTAAATACGTGTACTTACGTTTTATATACATTAGGTTGCGTGCAACGGACTTAACATTTAACGCGTAAAAGTAATTAATCTTACCGAGCAAACCAAAGGTGAGTTCATTTCTCTTGAGCATGCGTCCCGGTGGTTGGGACAGTCATTGGGTATCCCTGAGAGGGATAGGGTTTTGGGTAAATCAATTGGGTATTCCTGAGAGGAATACGTCTTGTGGGTAAATCCGGAATGTTGGATAATACACTCATCCTATCACCATTAAAGTCCCTCCTTGTTGTTTGTTAACTGAGAGGTAACGGAGTATTAGTTGGTAGCACTATCTAGGTTTGGCACCCTCACCCCATACCTGAGAGGACGGGTGTGAACTAATGATTCAGTCATGTCCAATGCTTTGATAGGAGCATTAGGGAAAGGGCAAAATAAATCTGGAGCCGTCATGTATTTGGGGTATTATCAACATTGTAATCAATGAACGGAATTAAACACTTGGTAACTAACGTTTTCGTAAAACTATGAACTCACCAGCATTGTCTGATACACGTGTGTGCAAGCTCGCAGGTTATAGATTATGTGGATCATGGAACTTGCTGTCTGGGATGCTGGAGTGGTCATGGGTCGTAATGCATGGGATCGCGAGACAAGTCTAATGGTTTTCGTACATACGGTTTACGTAATGCTTAACAAATGATTTATGCTTCCGCTAAATATGATGAGTTATACTTTATGTAATGTAATACTTTAGCTTAATAAATGAAAGTTTTTATTTAAGTCAAGTATGAGTTCAATGTGATTGGTGGCTAGATCTTGGTACGTCACATGCCTCGCGGGGGGTTCCCGCATGTGGTATTTTGGGGGTGAGACAGAGATCCTTGAAAATCTTGGTATTTTGCTGTTAGTTCATACAAAACCATGTTGTGTTAACGTTTTTATTGAAGTCTCTTGCAAAATTTGTGTCCGAAAATTTTAACAGGTGACCGGAATCTTCATCAAGATCATCAGGATCTTCATAGTGTTCTTGCTTGTTCTTCATATATTTCAAGTTTGATCCTTTTGAGTGTTTAAATCATTGTGTTTGTGATTATAATATATTACTTTGAAAATCTTGACACAAAGCATGATGAGTGGTTGGTAAACAGCGTGTAAGGGTAAGGGGTGTTTGACTATAGTGTCCATGAGCATGATGGGTTGGTGAGAACACTGAGGTGTTGTTTGAAAATTGTGTACCAACACTTGCAGGGATAAGGATAAGATTTAATTTGTTTTAGAAAATATCTCATAAAGTTGTATGTGCACATTAGTCAACGAAGAACTTTATCTTTCGTCAAGATTGGTTTTGACGAATAACCTATCTTTCGTCACTTTGGGCTTTTAAGAAAAACCAGTCTTTCGTCGCATTATTTAAAAAAAATTAATTAATAATATACTTCGTCAATTGGTCTCTTGAGAAGAACCCCTTCTTCGTCATATATGAGGTCAGTTCTTCGTCATATATGAGGTCAGTTCTTCGTCATATATGAGGTCAGTTCTTCGTCATATACGAGGTCAGTTCTTCGTCAACAGCATGCATGTGCAGGTTCTTCGTCATGCAGGTGATGTTCTTCATCAACAGATGCACATGCAGGTTCTTCATTACGAGCACATGCAGGTTGCTGGTTCTTCATCTCACATGTATCTGATGAGGTTCTTCGCCGGATCAGCTGCAACATGCAGACTTGCATATACAAACAGACAGCAGCAAAAAGATAGATCTGCAACAAGCAGAATATGCAAAACTTGTAGACACAGTCAAGATCGCACCAAGACTTGATGGAGGATCTCAAGTCTCGGTCTGCATTTCGTAGCGTGGTCGAACCGAGTCGAGCTGCATCCACACACAAATGCATCAACAAACTCCCCCTTGGATGCTGCTCGTGAGGGTTCGTTCTTCACATTGTCTTTCATGTCGGAGGATCTTCAAAGTCTTCACTCGTCGTAAGTAGAAAGTGTATCAACAAACTCCCCCTTTCGTTTAGGAAGTGCGTTACCAAACTCCCCTTAAGATACGCTCTCCCTTGAGTTATGCTCGTGAATCTTTTGATCTTCAATTCTTTAGATCCTTGTGGCGTTGAGGATAGGTCAGCGGCAACTCGATCATCTTCATCTTATGAGTGCATCCACGTCGTGTCTTCATTCCGAAGATAGTCTTCTAACACGTTCTCGTTGCCTTTAGCTGGTCCTGATGCCGCATCTGCACATACAGGAAAGCTAAACGTGTAATGAGAACAACCGCTTGGAATATAGTTAACATAAATAAACGACACACATGTGACCATTTTTCAATTCAACTACCATCCGACAGTTTGAAAGTTTAACAAATTGTTCAATTTTAGACTTTAACTTTCAAAACGTGCAAATTTCGACCGTTTATGAAGATTTAGTTGTTTTGGTTTTCATTCAGGTTTCAGGTAACGAAGACTCGAGTTCCAACATCGGGTAATCAAAAGAAATTAGAAATAAAATCTTTTTGGCTTTTATAAAGTTTATATTAAAACACACCTAAAATCTTTTCGGAATTTTCATTTTTCAAATGAAAAAACAAAAAGCAATAAATAAATATGTACAACGATGCAAAAATGAAGAAATGTAAATAAATATTTACAGACATTCTTTTTGCGAGTTTCGAGGGTATGAGAATCATATCAGTGTACGGTCACGCCAAAACGCTCTTGTTGTTCAGTTAGTTTACATTTACATAAGCATCCTATAACAATTATCGGTATTGTTGTCTACATAAGCTCAACATATCAGATGTAATCATGGCGAGGGGATACGATTAGTGTATGATTTATACTTACCGACCGGTGTTCATCCACACACGACACATTCCCGTATCAAGGTATGCACGAGAGTTCATCTTACTGGTGAGTATTCCATTTATCATCTGTTTTGACGTATAAAATGATGTGAGATACTCACTTATTTTGGATTGAAAACAAGCCCTAAGTGATAAAATCACTTATTGATAAGGAACTTGATTTTCAGATGCATGAGGGCACAGGAGCAAGTCCATGAACAGGTTACTACCATCGTACCGACAAAGAGACGAACTTGACTCCCAGATAAACTGTGATGTATTATCACTTATTTTGTGGGACATGTGATTGTTGATCACTTGTTGAGGTCGTATGCAATATGTACACGTATGTATGGTATCATGCACACTTATTTGGGTTCTTCTCAAGAGACCAATTGACGAAGTATATTATTAATTAATTTTTTTTTAAATAATGCGACGTCGGACTTGAGCCGAACCTAATCGTGTCGGACTGAGTCGAACCGAACCGAGCCTTGTCCACATAAAGTGTATCAACAAACTCCCCCTTGGACGCTGCTCGTGATGGTTCATTCTTCATATTGTCATAGATTGCTGAGGTTCTGAGATACGTGGTCTTTATGCAGTTTATCATCTGGGTATCATGGTTGTTTCTTTTACCGAAAACAACAGAGGAATGTCGCGACGTCGGACTTGAGCCGAACCTAAACGTGTCGAACCGAACCGAGCCGTGTCCACATAAAGTGTATCAACAAACTCCCCCTTGGACGCTGCTCGTGATGGTTCGTTCTTCATATTGTCTAATCTTTAAAAGGTTTTCACGTGTCATAAATAGGGAGTGTATCAACGAACTCCCCCTTGAATGATGCTCGTGAAACATTGATCTTTGAATTTTAGATCCTTGCGGTGTTGAGAAGTCAGCGGCAACTCGATCATCTTTATCTTTTGAGTGCCTCCACGACGTGTCTTCATTCCAAAGCTTGTTATGGAACACGCTCTCTTCGCCTTTAGCTGGTTTGATTGTAGCATCTGCACATACAAGAAAGCTAAACGCTTAATGAGAACATACGATTGGAATATAGTTAACATAAACAAACGACACACATGCGACCATTTTTCAATTCAACTACCGTCCGACAGTTTGAAAGTCTAAGAAATTGTTCAATTTTATACTTTAAGTTTGAAAACTTGCAAATTTCGACCGTTTATGAAGATTTAGTTGTTTTGGTTTTTGTTCAGGTATCAGGTAACGAAGACTCGAGTTCCAACATCGAGTAATCAAAAGAAATTAGAAATAAAATCTTTTTGGCTTTTATAAAGCTTATATTAAATCACACCTAAAATCTTTTTGGAATTTTTCATTTTTCAAATGAAAAGACAAAAAGCAATAAATAAATATATACATCGATTCAGAAACGAAGAAATGTAAATAAATATTTATAGACATTCTTTTTGCGAGTTTCGAGGGTAAGAGAATCATATCAGTGTACGGTCACGCCAAAACGCTCTTGTTGTTCAGTTAGTTAACATTTAGATAAGCATCCTATAACTCATTTTTGTTTTTCAATTGTTTTTGTGTTTTTGAAATTTTTCGATGTTTTTGGATTTACTCCCCCTAAAATACAATGAACCGAGTCCTTACAGTCAAAAGACACAACAAGACCTGCTTTGAGCTTCTTCACAAACGGAAACTAGATTTTCAATATGTTGAACCGTTTGGAGCTCCTTGCACAATGATCGATCCGAATGGAAAGTTTGGGGCAAAAGCCACTGAAGGATACTTTCTTGGGTATGTCACCCCGAACTTAAGAGTCTGGAATTTAGAGACGAAAAGGGTCGAGGAATGGTCTGAAGTCAGAGTACAAAGGCACACATTGCCAGTCAAATGTCCTGGTCAGCCTTGGATGTTTGAGTACGATGACTTTTTCAATTCAATCAATATTGAAGATATTGCAGTAGATGCTGCGGCACAGATGTTTTTCGAGAGTGACAACGCAACAGATTCACCGTTGGTTCGTCCAATTATTGTCAACAATCCACAACCATCTTCAGTGAACAATAATACTCTCGACAATGAGGATTTTCATGATGCTACTGAACTGAACGAATCTTCAGAGGATGATGAATTTCTCGATGCAGACCAAGAAGCTGTTCATGGTACTTCAGAGGCTACACTTCCAGGGGACGCCCCCAAAACAGCTGAAGCTACTGCATCATCCTCTTCGCCAGTTCAGGGTATTGAATTGGTTGTTGATCTCAATCTCAACAATCTGGGTATAAATATTCCAGTTCCAGATAATCCAGAAACAAGAATTCACAATACCTATCCTCAACAAAACATCATCGGTAATGTACAAAGTGGCGTTCAAACGAGAAACCGGTTGCGAAACAACAACAATGCAGGCTTGTATGCAGCTATTCGAGAATCGGGTTTGCAGAATGATTGGTCCTTCGCGTGTTATGTTTCACAAGAAGAACCAAAATCTTGGAAAGAAGCTTTGAAAGATAATTCTTGGGCGGAAGCTATGCAGGAAGAACTGCAGCAATTCCAAAAGCTAGGTGTTTGGAAGCTCGTTGATAAACCTGATGATTACAAGAAGATTGGTACCCGTTGGGTGTATAAGGGCAAAAAGGATAACCATGGAGTAGTCATTCGAAACAAGGCGAGATTAGTTGTTCAAGGTTTTCATCAGATTGAGGGTATCGGCTACAACGAAGTTTATGCACCTGTTGCACGTCTTGAAGCAATTCGAATCTTTCTAGCCTATGCGTCCTTCAAAGGTGTGGTTGAAGAAGAGGTATACGTCAAATAGCCTCCAGTTTTTGAAGATCCTATTCACCCTGATCGGGTTTGGTTGCTGAACAAAGCTCTCTATGGTCTACATTAAGCACCACGAGCTTGGTATGCAACCTTATCAAATTATCTGCTGGAGAATGGATTTCGCAGAGGTCTTATCGATTGCACTCTTTTCATCAAAGAACTGGATGGAGATCTTCTATTGGTACAGGTATACGTAGATGATATTATATTTGGTTCTACTAACGATGTTTTGTGTAACACCCCGAAATCGGGGTTAGTAATTAAACCATGTTAATAATAATGAACGGGTAAAATACCATAGGTGGTTAAGTAAACCCGGTGAATATTAGGATTTAAATAAATAAATCTAATATTTATTAAAAGGATGAAAAATACTTTGAGAAAACAAAGTATATAAAGGGCCCGAGTTAACGGGACTTAAAATAAAACGGAGTACGAACAAGATAAAATAACTAGGAATAAATAACCTAGTTAGTCACAAGTCTTGTAGTAGTAAAGAAATTGGTTAAAACACACTATATGCAACTTGGGGAAAGTTGAGGGGCCAAATATGAAAAACTGGAAACTAGTTTTAATTAAATAAAATCCTACACCAAAACACACACACTAAGTGTGTGTTCTGGTCGATACAATCACAGGAGCCAAGGGGCTCTCCTACTCAAACCCTAACAAGCACAAAATCAACAAATTGAAGGGGCAAATCAAGTCCAAATCAAAATCTAAGCTCAAATTAGTGATCACCTCCATGAAGGGATCATAAGGTATGCAAATTTTCGTTATTTAGTTCCATCTTGAATTCTTGGTAAACATAGAAAATCGAGAATTTGGCTTGCATGATTGATGCTTGGATGAAATTAGGATGAAATCATGTCTAGGAGTAAACCCTAGTCAATAGTTTGTTGAATTAATGTTTATAATTGTGAAATTCATGGTCACCCATCTAAGTGTTAAATGGGTGTTGTAGAATGATGAAGAACACTAGAAATTTGATTATAAATTGAGTGTTATTTATTTACATAAGGTGAATCTAGATGTTATTATGCATACTAGATATATTAGACTTGCAAAAAATGTTTAATCTTGGCTAAATAGTTAGTCATGAAACTTGATTTTTGATTTAGTGAAATTATGCCCACTAGGTGTTTGTTAAAAAGCCTAAATGAAGCTAAAATGTTGAAATTCCGTGTGAAATGTGCATTTGAATATGTTGATAGATCAATTGACTTTTAGGAAGTCAAACTAACCAATGATTTGATCGAGTGATAAAGTCGACATAAGACCCGTTAGATGGAGTAGTCATAATTGATAATGACTAATCTAACCATCTTACGAATTATGATGATAGTTTGACGCCTAACGAGCTAGGTGGAAGCTTGATGAGTGAGCGGGTCAAACGAATCAAGAAGGAAAGGAAAAGCGTAGTTCGGATGCGAGGTAAGTGGAACTTACACCCTTTTTGTAGCATACGTGCTTGTTCAAAAGTTATTTATATGATAAAGATAATATCCAAGGTATGGTTCCCGACGCGAATTGATACGGGTCGGAACATACCAAAATGATGAAAAACCATTACTATTGGTAAAAGGATGAAAAACTCAAAATAGTCATTGAAATGACATATTTAAAACAAGTTTTGAATGACTACTTTATAAGTAAGCCTAAGAAAGTAAAGAGGGTAAACCGGTGATTTTAATCGACGAATCTGATCACGTTATGTCGACTAACTTATGATTTGTAAAAGTTTTAATAAATCCATATTTTTATAGCATGTGTAGTCTCAACTACACATCTAATTGTTGCTATTTACATGTAAAACCGTTAAATAGCAACTAGGGTGTTACAAGTTGGTATCAGAGCCTTGGTTTAAGAGATTCAAGTATGGTGAGGAAAACCATGCTTGGACTTAAACCTTCTGCTCTTGATAAAGATTGGTGTTCGGTTCGAGGCTTGATCGCAAATCCGGTAAGTACATGTATGTTAATAGTTTAGCATGCTAAAGTGTTGTAAACAACACATAGGGCTATCGTGTGATACACGTTACCCCAATTAAAATGATTGATATAATTGACGAAAATACGAGCGTTGACGCGTATAGTAGAAAAAGCCTTGTATTATAATACGGGTGATTATTGAAGTTGACATTACTAACTTTTGTGAATATTTTAATTGAAGGACACTCGCGTCTGAAGATGACGAGAGTTGAACGAATTGTGGATATGATGATGGAACGGTCCGAGGTACGACAAGAAGAGCATACTCATCAAGGACCTAAATCGCGTAACGATCGCAAATAAGTAATGGAAAGGAAAGCCCGTTAGGGCAAGCATTTACCAGGTGCAAGTTTAAATTTAATTGCATAAATAGTAGTATGCAACAAATACGTAGAGATTGAAAGTTGCATATGTAGATTTAAAACTTGGAAAAACCTGAATAGAAAACCTATCCGGGATATTGTTTCCAAGAGAAAACAAATAGAGGCATTACTTACGTGGGGCGTAATGTGAAAATTATAAAAAGGTCATGTATACCAGGTGTTGATCGCTTACTCTGGCCAAGTAAGTGGTGGGCACGTGGCACCATGAACTTTTTATGATGGACATGCTTACATCCGATGTAGTAAGGGCGGGGTGAATGGGACGAATTAAAAAGGTACCTAAATTAATCAAACAAGTAAGATGTTTGATAGTAAACGTAAACGCAAGTCGGATGACGGGAGCGTATTACGTTAGAATAACGAGCCCGAGAGAAGAGACAAAGATTAAAGTAAATGAAAATACAGACCGACTAATAGGAATGCTAAAGTATAAGGATAAAAGTTTGACTGTCACGAGTGATGAAATTCACACGGACAAGTCAAACGAATTAAATAAAGAATATAAGACTTAACTGAATAAAAGCAATGGATTTCGCTAAAGACGACCAAATAAAATTAAAACAAAGTTTTAATAGATACCGGGACGGTTGCTTTGGAAGCGACTTCGGCAAAATACCCGATAGATGGGTATGATTTTGAAAGTATGCGTAAACCAAGAAACGAGAACACCAATTAGAAAGTCAAAAGACTCGGATTATGAGTCATGACTAAAAGACGATGAGAATTTGCAAATAGAAATTTTGATAACTACGTTCAACTATTTTAAAGTTGAACGGGTCGAATAAAGAATGAAGTTTGACGTTCACAAGTGATGAAATTTCAAACGAACAAGTCAAAAGAGTTAAATAAAGAATAACGCTTGCTGATGTAAGTAAGCGTGAATCAAATAGATGAAAGCACCAAATATTAATAAACCTATGCAAGGGGTTATTGGCGCTAAAAACTCTTAGATAAAAGAACCTTTTGAATAAAAATAATATTTTTTACTTCCTATAATAACCTTTTGAATAAAAATAAGAAAAAGAAAATGTCAAGAAGATAAGTAGTCTAGATTGGAAGGGTGTACCAATATTATCACACTTTTTTAATTGCTTTTGAAGGTTTTTTTTTTTTTTTGAAATTTTTTATTAAAAATACTTCTATATGTATTTATATGCAAAAGCTTGGAAAATGTTTTTGTAAAAATAATTTTTAACAAGTTAGGTTAAATTTTTATCATACATTTAACATGTTAAATGTAAGATTTCACAATTTCCTACCTTTTTTAATGTTTCTTCTTGAATTCACTGTAAATATATATTCTATATATGTATGTTATATATTATATTATATTATATTATATTATATTATATTATATTATATTATATTATATTATATTATATTATATTATATTATATTATATTATATTATATTATATTATATTATATTATATTATATTATATTATATTATATTATATTATATTATATTATATTATATTATATTATATTATATTATATTATATTATATTATATTATATTATATTATATTATGTTTAAAAATATAAAGTTGGGTCAGTATATGAAAATTTAACTAGTGGGTTACAATCGCGATTCACGGTGGGCATGGAACATAGATAGAAAAAACAAATCACGAACATGCTGATTAAAAAACCACGACACGACGGTATGCTCGAAAGTCACAGAAAAGTTTCGTCGTTGGATACGAAAGCCAAATTATTTGAATAAACTTACACAAAAACATATATAAAGAGAAACATGACAATCGCGCATAACCACAGGTCGGTTTAAACGTAGATAAAAAACACGTCGCAATCGTGTTTTATGAGATGAAAAACGTGTTGTAAAAAAACAGAATGCTTTAAAAAACGTTTAAGGCAACCAGTCTGTTTAAAAATAACATTACGAAAATTCGCGTCAAAACGTAGGTAAATATTATTCATGCAGCGTTGATATAAGAAAAATAAACCAATAAAAAACAACGTAGCAGAAATTTCATTAAAACTCAAAATGATAACTTTATTAAAGTTTAGCGGTTCAGTTAAAGGAAAATAAAAAAAAATCAACGAACTAAATTGCAATGGTGCCTTTCCCGCACCCACCCCGTTCACCAGTGCTTTTCCCGCATCCACCCCGTTCACCCTTAGAATTATTGTTAGGTTTGATTGTTGAAATTGATTGAATATTTGAAATTGAATATGAATTACATATTTGATTGTTTTTTTTTTTTATATATAAATAACTTGATAAGTGACTTTCTGTGATTAAAGTCTTTTATTTGATTGAATACTAGAAGTATGCAATTTAGGATGTAATTTAGTTTTGTAAACTTGAATTTTAGGGCTAATGTTTTCTAGACATGACTATGAATTTCTAACGTTTGCTTGTGAGAAATCTGACCATCGAAAATTGTGAATTCATAGAAAAAAATCCTAGATTCGCAAGTGTATATACCACAAGCATGTTTCAGCTCTCACCTTTTCTAACCGAATGCATTAATCGCTTGGACAATATATAGTGCCAAAACAGTTCTAAAACCCCCCAAATTCCCCGTATAAAAACAAAAAGACTCAATAAAAGTGCTTACCGTCTATTGGTAATGTTCCACTGAATCTATTCATCGTCAAAAGGACGACTTCCAAGTAAGGTAAATTAGGGCGTCCTGAATTACATAAACAAAAAAACGCTATCAAACCATTCATGAATTATCAATAAAAGTTAAAAAAATCAATAAAATAGACTCAAATCATTAAATAACCAACAAACCATTTGCAAAAAGTGTTCCTCTCGCAGTGAAGAAAGAATCTTTCATTGAAAGACATCTTAGGGATGGAAAAGCAGACATAGACCTCATGATGTCATCAGTGAAGAAGTTGAGATCAAGATTCAAGTACACCAGGTTGCTCATAGTCATGGTGCCTGGATAGTATATGCAAATCAAATAATCAATTAATAGAAGAGTGTAACAACTCTCAACAAAAGTCCTATTTATTTAATTAATTTGACCAATAGGAAACCCTAATTGAGAAACCCAAGTAATTCTGCACAAACCCTAAAATTTTCAGAACATTTGGAATCAGGATTAGGGCCCCTAAAACTCAGGGGGGTAAACCCTAGTCGGTAATATCCTTACAGTTTGCTGTCAAAAATGTAAAATAACGTAAAACCAACTCACCTAAGCTACTGGGACACGAACACACCCTATACTAGATTAGGGTCTCTCGCGCCACGCGACGCGCACAGGAGATCCTTTCGCGTGGCGCGAGGGGGGACATTTTTTGGGTATAAATACAGGGCCTTGGGACTTGAAATTTGTCTTTGAAACGACGTGAATTCAGTTTACGTAGACTGAGTTATAGTTCGATTAATACACAAACACACACTAATCTCGAAACGCTGCCGCAATCAGGGTAATAACTCGATCGCTATTACGATTCAACGTCCGATCGATTATAACTATCCAACGATTATTTAAGTGCCGCTCAAATTGAGTTTATACTTTGTTAATTCATCGTGATTTCGACTTGAATGTTTGAGTACTGCTCGAATTCGGACTATACTCTGTCATTCATTGTGAATCCGCTGAATTATTAAGTATTGCACTAATAAATTGTTGTGAGGGTTTAATCTCGTGAATTGTCGTAACTGCTGTATTAGTTACTAACCTGTTGTGTGTGCATTGTTATTTAAATTAGGTTAATTAAGGCTAATCAGTAGGCTTATACTCTGCTCGTTAAATCTACAATGTGAGTCATTCTCTTTTTATCAACTGTTTTACAATACTCCAAAATAATTTTAAAAGTTATAATTACAGTGATTAAGTTTATGTAATCACCAAATTACAGCCGGTATGTGGGGTATTGTGCACATTACTACAGTTGTTATCACTTTAGGTGGGCGAACCTAAAATTAGTGATATTCGTCATTCATTGGGGCAGCCAATGGTGATATGACCACAGTCACCGAAATGAGTCGAGTGACAAATACTGTGGGAAGTTGGTTTGATATTAGAAACATTGTAATCTTTCTTAATACTGTGAATTATAACAAACGAGTCGTTTTAGTAAAACTGAATGATTCACTCAGTATTTCCCTGCTGACAAAACATTTTTCAAACATGTTTCAGGTGAATTATTGTGAGCAAAGGAGAAGTGCTGTGGAGCACTCCAAGCTTAGAAAAGTGGCTCAATGTAAATAAATAAAGAAACATGTTTTGAGAAATAAAGATTTCCCAGTGAAATCACTTTATTGTAAATTATGGGATTTATTCCTATATCTATACTATTATATAAAGGAGAAGTTACGTACACAAAAGTAATTTTACATGGCGTCCAACTTTTGAAGCAATGTGTACAACTAATGAAAGCCTATTTTATAAGGGTAAAATTGTAAAGAGTACACATTTTAAGACACCTAAAAGGGTATAATGGTAAATCAAACCTACACCCTACACTCACACACTCAAAATATTTTCCTTCCCTGCCCTCAAGAAGAAACCTAATCGACTGTCGACCGATCAACATCCTCAAAATCAAAACATTCAATTAGGAATTCCTAATCGTTTGGAGGCCATGAAATAGTGAGAACTGGAGAAGGGAAAGAGCATATAGACCTCTGGCAACCGATGATTTTTCCCATCATTGGGATTTGAACAGTTGCGACGGCGGTGTATTCTTCATCAGAATCGGTAGGGTTGGGGTAAGTTTTTGGGTTCGATTGTTCTTCTCTGGTAACTATCAGTTGGTGGTTGTGGGGTTTTTCCGCCGGAGTTCGTTCATATTTGCTATGCATCTATTATTTTGTAACGAAGAATACAAAGAGAGGGGAGCAGGCCAAGGGCCCTCCGGCTGGCGACGGCGAAATCGATGACTTCTACGGTACTAATCTCACGGCTATCTCCTCTTGATTTTGTTTAATTTGATATTTCAATCTTGTAAATATGCTATTAGTTTTGTTTTTTTCCTCGACTGGGTTTATTTTTTAATTCGACTGGTTATTTGTTTTCAATGAATTACTAATAATGAATGTATTAGGTCTCGTATTCATGCCTACAGTTGTTTAATGAAATTCTTATGTGAAGAATAGGTGATGATGTATAAAGTTTGTTGCAGTGGTTGAAGAATTTTACAGGCAACTTGATTCTGGGCTAGGCTTCTCTGTCCTTATTGTTTTTTTAATTATAACCATTTTATTGCATCTCAATAATTTCATGCTAAAACTGGAAAACGGTCCAGCGAGCTAGGACTTCAGCGACACTTCAGGGGTGTTTTGGGGATTCTGTGGTGGATGAAATGACGGTGTGCCAGCAGGTTCTGGTTGGCGTTGATGGTTTTGGCGGCGGTGGTGATTGGTGTCAGTTGAGGTTTGTATTTTAAGTTTTTTATTTCGATTGCACAATTAGAAGCTGATTGTTTTGAATTGAACGATGCCACTAACAGTTCTGATCCCAATGTTGCTGCTAAGAACAAAGTTGATTTGATGAAAAGCAATTCGGCTTCGAGAAAAGAGATTGATTCGGAAAACAACATCAAAGCGTATGCTCATCCTTCTCAGGTTTGATTAGAAAGTTTTTAATATCAGAATGCATTATCGCACAATTTTGAATCCCATTTTTATTAGTTATTTCATCATCTCTGTATAGCTATAATAATGTTGACGCATATCCTAACCTCTATTGTTTTTGCTCTGATTTGTATTTCATCTTCTTAACAGTCGAGGTTTGATATCTTGAAAATTCATTCAAGAAAAATGAATTTAATGCGCGGCATTGATCTGAAAAAAATTGTTGAGAAAATGAACGGTGCTACAGGTGCAGAACTGAAGGTTAGTTATTGACTTGATTCTTAATAATAATCCATTTATTTTTAAAGTTATATTATATTTGATTATTATAAATGCGTTATTATTTTGTAGGCGGTGTGCACAGAGGCAGGGATGTTTGCATTGAGCATGAACAAGCCCACCTATGCTGCCATATGTACACATTCACCTACGAAACCATTTCTAATTTTTGTTTCATCTCGATGGCAAAGACGGCTTACTGCATCAAACAAGACCTGATATAGGTAGGTCAATTGGTTTTCATGATATGCAGCTCATCTATATTAAGAATTTGATTCATTACGTTATCATATTTTTTGCTCTTTTGTAAAGACGACGCCATACGCCCGTGAATTGTAGCCGGTGCTGGGTAGCCCAAGCCCACCATCTCCAGTTCCGGGGAAAACCACCGCCCAAAGGCCCACTGCGGTAAAACCGGGTGGGATCGGATTCTTTGAACTTGAGACCTAGGGCCTCAAACCCAAATCTTCACTTCACCAATGCGAATTAAGCTATAGCTCATTAGCGAAAAACCTTGTGTGTAGTGACTGAATTTTGTGTAAATGTGGTGTTATGTAGGCTGCCTGAACAATGTGGGTTGTGTCCATCTGCTCTGCACACTGCGACACGACACGAGCCATGTGCTTCTGTGGTGAAGGAACCAAATACCCGAATCGTCCTGTTGCTGAGTCATGCGGGTTTCAAATATAGTAAGCCTATGAATTATAGCTTTCCGTTAAGCTCACTACGTTTTCTATACGATGTGTTCTCGACCGAGTAGTTTTCAAAAGTTTGTTGATAATTTGTTTCTGATATCTGCTTTTGATTCGGGTTGAAACCCGTCCCGTTCAGAAACTCGTGTCGGCCTAAAACCGTCCCGTGCAGAAACTTATGTGTCTTTTGATGACAGATTTCGTAAAAGTATATTTGTCATTCTGTAACTTTTTATTAGTAAAATATATTTGATAAGATCTTTCTATGAATATATTGAAAAATTATATTTGCAACAAGATATAAATTTTCTTATTTTCTCCTTGCAGATGGAAATTCGGTGCCTAACACCAAGAGCAAATATGAGGTTTGTTTTTTAACATATAATTTTGATATTGATTCTTTAATCACTAGCATACATGCTAAAATGCTACATGTTTCGGAAATGACAGATGGACAGACATTGATTCTTTTGTAAAAGATGCAAATGCTTCAGATGACCTGGATACCACATCAGATGTGTCTGATGGTAGAATCCCAAAGAGTGTAGAATCTTCAATGAGCAGTAACTTCATGTATACCTCTCAAGCAGGTGGACCTGGTAGCAAGGTACTTTTTCAGTAAACTTGATATGTATTCTTTTAAATCTGTGGATAGGCTTGTTAATGAACCGAACGAACACGAATATGGTCATGTTCTTGTTCGTTCATTTCACTTTAACCGAACACGAACATATAATCGAGCGATTTTTTTTTGTTCATGTTCGTTCATTAAGAAAATCGGTATAAACGGACATAAAGTTCACGAACATAAATTTGATTAGATAATTACAGAGATTGGGATTAGTGGTTTCAATAGGATTCAGATTCTTGTTGGGAAAATCTACATGTAGGAATTAGGAATATTATATTGAGCTTTATTTTTTAACGTTGGCCTCTAGAACATAAGCCATTATTTTGTTCAAAATTGTGATTGCTTGATAGTTATACTTTTCATCTCTTGCAAAATAAAATTCATGTCATGCTCATTCATTACTGATTCTGGTTCCATGTTAATTCAGGGTACAAGCTGGAAGCTTGAGGAAGCTACTCAACTTTTTTATGTAGGAAAGCCGCAGCAGCTGCATCATCTCCTTATGTTCCGCCACTATGTAACGAAAGTGGTAACGGAATCACTCTGAGACTTACGGAGACATCTTTTGTTAACTTTACCCAATGGTCTTGTGTACCGGCCGGTGTGTGATTTCTTCACTTACACAATAATCTTGGTTCATTTGCAGGTAGGCGATTTCATCATTTTGTTTACTGTATAAACGAAAAACGGCTAATGTAGATATGCTTTATATATATTCATTGGCAGCCATTAATGAATATTTCATTTTCATTTTTCTGGACTATATACTTGAGTTTTTATTTATATATTATTGAAATGAAATCATATGCTTGATTTAAATCCAAACCATTGTTGAAATTTAAGCCATCGTAATTGTTCAAAGGAACTAATAGAGCTATCTCATAAATACAACGATCTCTTATTTTTAGCCTCATTATTTTTTTGTTTCCGTATTCTACGGATTTTGTGGTCTCTTCTTTTAACGTAATATTGTTTTCATAGTTATCGTAGTGTACGGATTTTGTGGTAGCTTACTTGTAGCGTAATATAACTAAAGACCCCTCTAAATACCAAAGTGTATATAAAACGCAACATGTTATCATTTAGTTGTCCTGTGTAACCGTTAAAAACTTACCCAGACACAAAGTGTGGGTGCTTATATATATACACGCACAACTTATATATGACTTTTATATCGTTTCAAGGTGTGACTTATGTTCCTACCCTGTGTCGACTCCGCTGCAACGCGCGGGTTCCCTACTAGTTAAATATAAACGAGCAATTTTAATATTAAACAATCCTGTTTTAAATGACTGCCGCTGTAATTTAATTAGATACCACGGGATTTCTGTCCCGCAGCTCCTGAAACGGGTCAAACCGGGTCAGGGGCCGTGACAGAAAAATGTGGTATCAGAGCCACTGATTTAAGCTTACTATTGATTTTAGCCTATTAAAATAATTGAAAAATACTTAGGAAATTTAATTGCTATTCTGTGAAAATATGTTTTATTAACTTATTAATTGTTGAGTTACAGTATGGGTAAACAAAAGATTTCTGCTATCTACCACAAATTAGATACTACACCCACAGAAAAAGGAACCTCTTCCTCCAAACACGTAGCAGATCTGGAAGAAGGGATTTTTGTCCGTAAAGCAAATTATGAAAATCCTCTCACCCGAGATAAAAGAAATTCAATTCTTAGGAAGGGACAGGGGAAAATAAAGAAACCCCAAGTCAAGAAAGTGAGGTTTAATTTAGAAACCCAGGAATTAGGCAATAGGTCACCTTGGGAAGATAAATTAGACGAAAAATGGGCAAATCTTTATATGCTAGCTACAGTAGCAGAGAATGCAAACCTCTAAACTATCAATAAGCCTAATACCTAGTAAATAAATAAATTATAGTATGCTCTTTCCTGTAGTCTTTTGTACAAAACAGTATGCAATAAAACTTTAATGTTTATTTGTAAAACTTTGATTCCAAAGTTTTAACTTAGCATTTTTTGTGCATTTTTGCATATATGCTATCTAGCATGAATGAGATATCGGAAGCATTTCAGAATCTCAACCTTTACCCAGTACCAATTGAAGTCTCCCACGACTTTACTGGTTATATTGCTGACATAGAGGAACCCCTGGAATTCCAAGCTCCACTACTGGAAAAAGCAAAACTTAAAAAGAAAAGAAGATATGTAGGATGGAGGAAAGTGCGCAGGAGAAAGCCAGCCACTAGGAAACTCCCCAAAATAGAAAACCCTATAGACAAAGGAAAAAGAATTGAAATCGGAGAAAGTTCTAAACCGGCAGAGATAGAAATCAGGAAAGATTATAAACAAAAAGGAATAGAAATTGGAGAGAGTTCTAGACAATCTGAGGAAATCACATTTCAAGACGAAATCGACCGTCTACTGGCAAATTGTGATGTCATTAGCCCTATCCATAATAATCTATATCCTTACCTAGCCGAAACCCAACTTCCTGTAAATCTGGAACCAGCTATTCCAGACCCACTAATCCACACTCGACCCTTAGGACAAATGGAAGAATGGTGGACAAATGACTGGCAATTCCAAAATATAATCAAAAGTCCTTATTCTTTTCTTCCACAGTTTGATCCAGAACCTATCCCCAATCCTCCAATGAGTAACGAAAACTTAGCCGAACTTCGTCAGTTCGGTGAAGAGCTGATAGGTACAGGGAATAGGATCCGGGAAATGGGGGAACAAATTTCCTGGAAATACGACGAAAGGGAGCGTCGCTATTAAACTGCCAGTTGACCAAAAGAATAGTGGGGTTGGGAAGAACGTCTGTATAATAATAATAATAATAATAATAATAATAATAATAATAATAATAATAATAATAATAATAATAATAATAATAATAATTATAAATATAACTCTGTAAAATGGGAAATAAAACATTGTAAGATAAACAGTGTGTATGGATGCCTATATAATATATAAAGTAAAATAGAAGTCGAAACTTCGACGATTTTGGATATATATATCTGTGCTGTAAGATTTTATGTGCTTCTGTGCAATTGTTTTATTTTACAATCATTTGATACTAATAGTTATATTTATAATAATTACCAGATGGAAAACGCTAATAATGAACCAGTTAATGAGGTTAATCAATCTGAGCAACAACCAGAGGATCAATATATGACTAGACAAGATATAGAAAATATCGTCGCTCAAGGAATAGCCAATGCTATTCCAGCATTTGTTGCTGCTGTTAAAAATCCAATAGAACCTCAACAGATCATTCCTAGTAAACGTACTCAGGAAGACAATTTTAGTCATAGTGTAAATGGAGGAGGCAATCATGACGATAATAATCCAGGACAGGCTCCACCTCCCAAGAAAATGAAAGCTGCAACGCCTGGTTGCACTTTCAAAGAATTTCTTGCTTGCAAACCTGCTGAATTTGCAGGCAACGAAGGAGCAACTGCAGTACTGCGTTGGTTAGAGAAAACCGAAGCAGTAATTGCAATAAGTAAGTGTTCCGAAGAAGATCAGGTTATGTATGCGTCAAATTTGTTCAAAGAAGGGGCACTAGAATGGTGGAACACGGTGCTACAAGCAAAAGGAAGAAGGATAGCTTATGCTATGAACTGGGAAGAATTTAAAATTCTTGTAGAAAGAAAATATTGTCCTGAATATGAAAAGGAACAAATGGCGAATAAGTTCCTAAATCATCGTATGGTAGGAGTAGAGTGTCGCGGTTATACTTCGACATTCTTTGAATATGCTAGAGTGGTACCAACACTGGCTTCGCTAGAACCGGTACTCATTTCCCGTTACATTTGGGGATTAATTAGTGAAATTCGCAATATTGTTAAAGCTGCGAGACCTCGCACTATTGACGATGCTGTAGAACTAGCTAATACCCTAACTGATGAACTAGTGCGCACAAGAGAAGAAGATCGAAAGAAGGAATTGGCTCAAAAGATTACCCAAGGATTTCGTGTGGGTAATGATAATAATAGGTTCAAGAAAAGAGGAAGGAGACAATCTGCACAACCGCCTTTTTGCAGAAATTGCAAAAAGAAACATTTTGGAAAATGCAATATAGTCTGCAACTTCTGCAAAATGATAGGACATCGTGAAGAAACTTGCAAAAAGAAAACCATAGTCTGCTATAACTGTGGAGAAACGGGACATTACAAAACAGAATGTCCTAAATTGACTAAAACCGCAGACAATAAAGGCAAACCAGTTGATGGAACAACAAAGAAGAATGCCCGAGCATTCCAGCTAACCACTCAGGAAGCCGAACTAATTCCCGACGTCATCGCTGGTACGTTTTTGGTCCACGGCGTTTATGCAAAAGTATTATTTGACTCTGGTGCAAACCAAAGTTTTATCAATACTTCATTTTGCCAAGCCCTTAACTTACCCTTAACAACCCTTAGGCAAATTTTTACAGTTGAAACGACAGACGGGAATTCTGTTAACATAAATAAGGTTTTGCAAGAAGGAAAGATAGAACTGTTAGGTCATAAGTTTTCTGCAAACCTGTTACCTATGAAATTAGCCGAATTTGATGTTGTATTAGGAATGGATTGGTTAGTAGCCAACCATGCTCGAATCCTTTGTGATAAAAACTCTATAGAAATTCAGATACCTACTGGGGAAATAATTACAATTACAGGAAATAAACCACGTAAACCTATGAAGTTCATATCAGTCATGAAAGTTGGTAGTTATGAACGAAAGCAATGAATAATGTATATGATTTCGGTAATCATTAGCACTAAGGGTAAAGATCTTAAGGAAATACCAGTAGTTTCAGAATATTCAGATGTAATTCCAGAAGAATTACCAGGATTACCACCAGATAGGGAAGTAGAATTTAGGATTCATCTAATTCCGGGTACTACACCGATAACTAAGGCACCTTATCGATTAGCACCCACCGAAATGCTAGAATTGAAAAAGCAGTTAGATGAATTATTAAGCAAAGGATTTATACAACCTAGTTCATCCCCTTGGGGAGCACCAGTGTTGTTTGTGAAAAAGAAGGATGGTTCGATGAGAATGTGTATCGATTATAGGGAATTAAATAAGGTTACAATTAAGAATCGATACCCATTACCTGGGATTGATGATTTATTTGATCAACTTCAAGGAGCTAGATATTTTTCTAAGATAGATTTAAGATCCGGATATCATCAATTAAAAGTACAAGAAGAAGACATACCTAAAACTGCTTTCGGAACTAGGTATGGTCATTATGAGTTTACAGTCATGCCCTTTGGATTAACAAATACCCCAGCAGCATTTATGGACATGATGAATCGGATTTGTAAGCCATACTTGGATAAATTTGTAATCGTATTCATCGACGATATACTTATTTATTCCAAAAGTCAAGACGAACATTGTCAGCATTTACATGCACTCTTAACTTTGTTAAGAAAAGAAAAGCTTTATGCCAAATTCTCGAAGTGTGAATTCTGGCTACAAGAAGTACAATTTTTAGGTCACATGGTGAATCACGAAGGAATTCACGTAGATCCTGCTAAAATAGAAGCAATCACCAAATGGAAGGTTCCACAAACAGCTATGGAAATTAGAAGTTTTCTAGGCTTAGCTGGATACTACAGACGATTTATTAAAGATTTCTCTAAGATAGCTGTACCTTTGACTAAGTTAACCTGTAAAGCCGCTAAGTTTGAATGGGGACATAAGCAAGAAGAAGCTTTTAAGATTTTAAAGCACCGATTGACGAATGCTCTAATTTTAGCATTGCCTGAAGGAACAGAAGATTTTGAAGTATATTGTGATGCTTCAAAATTAGGATTCGGATGTGTGTTGATGCAACGCAAGAAGGTAATTGCGTATGCCTCAAGACAATTGAAAAAGCAAGTTTACTGTTTATACAGATCATAAAAGTTTAAAGTATATATTTGGGCAAAAAGAATTAAACATGAAGCAAAGAAGGTGGATGGAAATTTTAAGTGATTACGACTGTGATATCCAATATCATGAAGGAAAGGCAAATGTAGTTGCAGATGCCTTAAGTCGTAAGTATCATGAAAAGCAACGACGAGTTCGTGCTCTCAGATTAAATCTACAGATAGATTTAATAGAACAATTAAAGAATGTTCAATCTACAGCAATCAAGGATGATGCTGAAGGAATGAAAGGACGTATAAAGGAATTAGAACAAGGAGCAGATGGAATTTGGAGATTCCACAAAAGTAGAATTTGGGTACCTAAGCAAGGAGACTTAAGACCTAAGATTTTAGAAGAAGCCTATAAATCTAGGTATACTATGCATCCAGGAAACAATAAGATGTACCAAGATTTAAGAAAGAACTTCTGGTGGATAGGAATGAAGAGGGATATAGCAAGATATGTTTCTAAGTGTCTTACTTGTTCACAAGTTAAGGCAGAACATCAAAAACCTTCAGGTCTACTACAACAATTAGAGATGCCTGTATGGAAGTGGGAACTTATAACAATGGATTTTGTTACCAAGTTACCCAAAACAAGAAAAGGTAATGATGCGATTTGGGTAATTGTGGATCGATTAACCAAATCAGCTCACTTTCTACCTATGAAAGAAACCTTTAGTATGGAAAAATTGGCAAAGTTATATGTGGATGAAGTCGTATCTCTACATGGAGTTCCACTCTCCATTGTATCAGATAGGGATAGTCGTTTCACTTCTCATTTTTGGAAAAGTTTCCAGCAAGCTATGGGAACTCGACTAAATCTGAGTACTGCATATCATCCTTAAACGGACGGGCAAAGTGAAAGAACGATCCAAACTCTAGAAGACATGCTCCGAGCATGTGTAATAGATTTTGGTGGAAATTGGGATGACCATTTACCATTAATTGAATTCTCCTATAACAATAGTTATCATTCAAGTATTGAAACTGCCCCATTCGAGGCACTGTATGGAAGAAAGTGCAGAACTCCAGTTTGTTGGGCAGAAATAGGAGATAGTCAATTATCAGGTCCTGAAATAGTGCAAGAAACAACTGATAAGATTACTCAAATCAAAGAAAGAATGAAAACGGCTCGAGATCGCCAAAAGAGTTATGCAGACAATAGATGCAAGCCATTAGAATTCCAAGTTGGAGACAGAGTAATGTTAAAAGTTTCTCCTTGGAAAGGAGTAGTTCGATTCGGTAAGAAAGGAAAGCTAAGTCCAAAATATGTAGGACCATTTCCAGTGATCCAACGTATAGGACCAGTTGCTTATCGTTTACGTCTACCAGAAGAATTAGCTGGAGTACATGATGTATTTCATGTATCCAATCTCAAGAAATGTCTAGCAGACGAATCACTGATAGTACCTCTTCAAGATATTAAGGTAAACGAAAAGCTGAAATTTGTTGAGAAACCTCTTCAAATTGAGGATCGAAAGATCAAGTTTCTCAAACATAAACGACTAGTTTCAGTCAAGGTCAGATGGGATTCAAAGAGAGGACCTGAATACACTTGGGAGCTGGAATTAGAAATGAAGAAAAAGTATCCTCAATTATTCCAGTAAATCTCGAGGACGAGATTTTTATTAAGGTGGGGAGAATGTAACAACTCTCAACAAAAGTCCTATTTATTTAATTAATTTGACCAATAGGAAACCCTAATTGAGAAACCCAAGTAATTCTACACAAACCCTAAAATTTTCAGAACATTTGGAATCAGGATTAGGGCCCCTAAAACTCAGGGGGGGGGGGGGGTAAACCCTAGTCGGTAATATCCTTACAGTTTGCTGTCAAAAATGTAAAATAACGTAAAACCAACTCACCTAAGCTACTGGGACACGAACACACCCTATACTAGATTAGGGTCTCTCGCGCCACGCGACGCGCACAGGAGATCCTTTCGCGTGGTGCGAGGGGGGACATTTTTTGGGTATAAATACAGGGCCTTGGGACTTGAAATTTGTCTTTGAAACGACGTGAATTCAGTTTACGTAGACTGAGTTATAGTTCGATTAATACACAAACACACACTATTCTCGAAACGCTGCCGCAATCAGGGTAATAACTCGATCGCTATTACGATTCAACGTCCGATCGATTATAACTATCCAACGATTATTTAAGTGCCGCTCAAATTGAGTTTATACTTTGTTAATTCATCGTGATTTCGACTTGAATGTTTGAGTACTGCTCGAATTCGGACTATACTCTGTCATTCATTGTGAATCCGCTGAATTATTAAGTATTGCACTAATAAATTGTTGTGAGGGTTTAATCTCGTGAATTGTCGTAACTGCTGTATTAGTTACTAACCTGTTGTGTGTGCATTGTTATTTAAATTAGGTTAATCAAGGCTAATCAGTAGGCTTATACTCTGCTCGTTAAATCTACAATGTGAGTCATTCTCTTTTTATCAACTGTTTTACAATACTCCAAAATAATTTTAAAAGTTATAATTACAGTGATTAAGTTTATGTAATCACCAAATTACAGCCGGTATGTGGGGTATTGTGCACATTACTACAGTTGTTATCACTTTAGGTGGGCGAACCTAAAATTAGTGATATTCGTCATTCATTGGGGCAGCCAATGGTGATATGACCACAGTCACCGAAATGAGTCGAGTGACAAATACTGTGGGTAGTTGGTTTGATATTAGAAACATTGTAATCTTTCTTAATATTGTGAATTATAACAAACGAGTCGTTTTAGTAAAACTGAATGATTCACTCAGTATTTCCCCGTTGACAAAACATGTTTCAGGTGAATTATTGTGAGCAAAGGAGAAGTGCCGTGGAGCACTCCAAGCTTAGAAAAGTGGCTCAATGTAAATAAATAAAGAAACATGTTTTGAGAAATAAAGATTTCCCAGTGAAATCACTTTATTGTAAATTATGGGATTTATTCCTATATTAAATATAAACGAGTAGTTTTAATATTAAACAATCCTGTTTTAAAAGACTTCCGCTGTAATTTAATTAGATACCACGGGATTTCTGTCCCGCAGCTCCTGAAACGGGTCAAACCGGGTCAGGGGCCGTGACAAAGAGCATCTAAAAATGAAGAGTTAAATGCTTGGTTGGGCCCTGTGGTTTGCAAAAATTTCATACTTGGTCCTAGTGGTTTACTAATTACACGCGTGGTCCCAAAACTTGTCAAAAATGCACTCGGTTGGTCCCCAGCCTTAACCTCTATTAAATTTCTCAGTTAACTTAGTGTGAAATGACTATATTACCCTTGAACAATTAGAAACCTAGAACTAAGAATTAAAAAATTAAAAAACAGGATATATATGAAAGCTCTGCATTTCATCTTCATCACCATCGTCATCTTCATCACCAATGTCAATAAACCAAATCAAGATCTAGAAACACCAAACTAATGAAATCAAGAAACAACCACCACAACTTTTCAAGATCTAGAAACCAATCCCAATATCACAATAATCACACATACACACACACAAGAAAAAGAAGATCAAGACAACATACCTATAGATGAGCACTTGTTGACACCTTCAAGGGTAACCAAAGCAGTAAGAATAAACACAAACGACAACAAGAAAGCAAGAAACAAAATAGTATTGTCACACCCCGAATTTCCACGTGTTACCGGTGGGCCCGGTGGGGGAGTATCGTGACGTGGTTGGCAACATAATAGTCAAACAACACAATATTTAAATGCACAGCGGAAGCAAAGTATAGATTTAATTCAACCAAACGATATTGTAATATTAAGTATCACAAATAGTCGAATATAAATCCACAGGTAGATCGAAATTAAAAGGAAACAAATGTTCAACAGTTTATGACATCCAAGCTGGCGAGACTTAATGCGGATGCTAGGAGACAAGCCAGCCTATTTCGCGTAGTACCTGCACTTAACCTTTTTAAGAAAATACGTCAGTTTACACTGGTAAATACAATCAACCGACTCATTTTGAAAAGAGTTTAAGAAAATGCATTTAAGCCACAAGGCACAAATAATATTTTATAACTTGGGATAATTATTTAAATATAATACTTGTAGGGATTTACATGTTTCTTATGCGTTCAGTAGCCCGGATCGAGCCGGGTTAAAGATCAATAAACACACCACTTAATTTATGAGACACTACAGGTGTACGCCTACACCTGAGTGCTAAGGTCGTGGCCATTTCGTAAAATGATGCCAGGGATATCCGGGACACGGTCATTAACCCCCCAAAGGCTTTAAGCAAACAAAACAATATTAAACGAGACATCTCAATACTTTAATTATCATATATTCAATTAAAGATTCAACGTCCCGACCAAGCGGTATTTTATATACCGTACCCCAAGCCCGTATAGGGAAAATAAGTTAAAAGTATTTACCTGAGTAAGTATAGTTCAAAATCAGCGAGTGCAAGTATCTTTTACTGGTTCTCCTAATCTGGAACGAAGGTTTATAATAACCTATTAGAATCCTAACGGGTCTTTAGTTAAGCTTACGCTTAGACCGGTTAGTTTTAAAGATACGGTTCGTACGCACGATTAAGCGAAGACCGGATAGAATGTGATTTAGACCTGACAAGTTTGAAGACTTGTTTAATATGGGTGTATGATACACATTCTGGATTTTGAGATAAAACCGATAAGGTTTGACTCGTTTCGGCTAATTTATGTAAACTAGTTACATAAACCGAACCGAACGCGCGTGAAGCGTAACGGGTATCCGTAAGAGTCCTAAACAGGTTTCCTAAGTTAACACACCTTAAATAAGTTGTGATATCAGTAGGATATCACCCATGATGCCCCAAACGAGTTTAATCTCTTAATAAGCCCCGTAGGGGTATTTTGGTCATTTTAAAGATTATAAAAGGGTTTAATTAGACACCTGTGATCCGGGTCTGAGTTGATCAGTAAAACAACTTATTTTAACAGGTTATAACCTTTGGTAATAAGTCTTATATACTAAAATAGTTTTAAACCCAACTATGCGTTAAATACGCGTATAAAGTCGTTTTAAGCGATGTACGGGTTAAAATACGATTCTGAGTTTTCTGATCAAATAAACAGGCTCAAAATACTCCATTTATTATTTAAAATCAATAGCAGTTGGATTGGCGTTAAAAGGATTTGTAAAACTCATTTTATGGCCGAAAAGGGTATTTTTGGTATTAACCGAATCAAGGCGATAAACCTAGCTTATGATCAGTTTAAAAATAATTAAAAATCTTTAAAAATCCCAAAATATTATATCACATCAGTGGGTAAAAGGTTTGGTGTCCATAATTGGGTTTAGATAGGCTTTACGCTAATGACGCCGTTTAATTACTTAAAAGCATTCAAATTACGTCATTAAGCATAGCTCCTTATCTATACCTCCAACTGCTGTGAAATTTTTGGTACAAGTTTAATAATCAGTAACTAAGATTATGGCACTTTCACATTTCCAAAAATCTTGTTTTAGGGTCATAAGGGCATTACGGTCAATATTTAGGCGTTTAACGGAAACATCGGACGATTAGGGATTCGAGTGGTATAAACGCAGAGGCTTATACACACAAGTAACTAGGTCCTAATGGAACTTTAAGGCATGTCTAAATCTATATAAATCGGGTCAGAACTGAGGTTAAAGCAAAAGTCAAACTTTTGCGTCTCTCGGTTCCGAATCGGTTCAAGACATAAAGTTGTCGAATCAAACAAGCTTATACAAGTTATTATTCTTATTTTCAAGTTGTATGACCGATAAAACAGGTTACACGCCTCCCGTATCGTTAAATATGCGATTAATGTTTCTGTTGACTTTTTCGGACAACCTTTGACTCGACAAACGACCTAGTTAGGATTCGAAACAGTGAGTGCCCTTTTAGGGGTTTATTAACCATATAAATACCAACTTATAACAACTTTCGATTCGACTAATCTCTGGACCGATTGTGATTTATCACAAAGTCAAACCGTAGTTACGACGGTTTGATTTCTAGGCTTTTAACTAAGTATAAATGAATTAGGAAAGGTTAAACATACTTACACACAACTAATGGATGATGTGGAATGCTTGTGACCTGCTTGAATGCTTTGGAAATGCTCAGAAGTGATGAATGATCAATGTAGTAACATGTGGGTCTTTATATATAACTTCTAACATGCATGGATCATCGACAACTAAGTCTAGGAGTGTTGCATTATCATCCACAAGTACCTTACATGCTAAAAACCATCTTAGGGCAGCCCAAGGTATGCCAAAAATCGATTAAAGTCGGTTAACAAACATGCAGGACATCTGTGCATGTTTTCTGTCCAGACAAGGCAGTCGCGTAGCGCGACTGCCAGGGTACTTCAGGCTCGCGCTACGCGAGGGTGGTGATGACCAGCTAAGCAAGTTTCAATAATTGCAATTTCAGTCCCTGGTCCCCCGAAAGGTCATTTTCACTTGGTTTTCTTTCATTTTAGGACTTTACACTTGACATATGGGGCTTTAGGGCTTATACCATCTTTGTTAAGTCCTCGGGTAACTTTGTGATCACCCGAAAAGCCCTAAATTTCAATGTTGACGATTCTAACCCTCACACACAAATTTTATCACAACTTGCTCATACGATATCGAAACTTGGTGAAATTTTTATGGTACATTCTAGTGAGCATATTTAATTGTTACAAAGCTTCGGGTTTGTCAAAAGGTCACTCAGAGGTATAACTTAAACATGTTGGCACACTTAACCCCTGTAGTTTGTAATCTCTCACTTTCTTTCACAATTCGCCTCGTATGATCCATGATCTATTCGTTTAAGGTTATAAACATCATGTAGGGTTATCGCAAAGTATATTTATTCATTGTTGACACTTTGAACCCTTATACTTACACAGTTTCACTGTTTGTCAACTTTAGTCCTTCAAGAACATTCTTTCACACGTTCAAACCTATGACACGTGTCAACACATTATAGGACGTAAATTTTCGGGGTGTTACAACTATGAAACAAAGTCCTGTAAGAATATGACGAGCTGCAACCTTGATCTTCATAAAATCAATAAGCCCACTACTGCTCGATATCGTTACACTTCTCATGCTAGGTGAGAAGTGTAGCTGCATAATGAATCAACAATCCCCTAATTCCTCAACAACCATAAATAACAAACCCTAACCCTAATTCTAACCAATCTCTCCAATTTCATCATACCCAGATCACAAGATCCACAAATGTCCAACAAACCTCACCTGAATCACAGCCTCTCAGATCAACGATTGTACACAGATTCGATTCAGATCAAATCTGTTCAGATCTAACTGTTGTGATGGAGACACCGATTCGATTCAGGGAGCTTTTGTTTCGACTTCCGACCATGACGGAGACACCGATTCGATTCAGGTAGCTTCCGCTTCGACTTCCGATTCATCAACAACCGCTGTACTGAAGCAACGATGTGTTCGACATCAGCGGAGCCGTTTAAACTGTAAGCTTGGTGGTCGGTTTTTTATCCACCGTGTTGTCTGATTCCATTAAATCTCAAAATGAGGTGGTGGTGGTGGGTTGAAGGTGACGATGGAGGTGGTGGTGGGTTGAAGGTGACGATGGAGGTGGGTTAGTGATGAAGATGATGATGGTGATGAAGATGAAATGCAGAGCTTTCATATATATCCTGTTTTTAATTTTTTTAATTCTTAGTTTTAGGTTTTTAATTGTTCAAGGGTAATATAGTCATTTCACACTTAGTTAACTGAGAAATTTAACAGAGGTTAGGGCTGGGGACCAACCGAGTGCATTTTTGACAAGTTTTGGGACCACGCGTGTAATTAGTAAACCACTAGGACCAAGTATGAAATTTTTGCAAACCACAGGGACCAACCAAGCATTTAACTCAAAAATGAATAATCAAGAAAACGCATCTAAAAACGTATTGTAACAACTTAACCGTTTACTGTGAGCGACTCAACTCCAGAATCACTCAAGTCAAGTGTCATTAACTCTCTCAAAGAAGATAACTCTGTGCACAAGAAATTTCAAGTTAATATATAAGAGTGGAAATGAGATTCAATACTTTACTAGTTGATTCTCCACCTGATGCGCGGATACTCGGTCATTATCAGTTCGATTCGTTACAATACTGGTTCGGATAATGCCTAGTACTAATTTTTATTGGTCGGAATCGACTCGGTTTGTCATGGCACCGGTGGAAAGTTCAGATGGTTCGTCACGGTAAAGAACAAATATATCCTTTATGTTAGACGGGTTCGCTTTGGAATAAAACTTTAAAATAAGTACAAGGTTATCTTTCAAACTTAAAGAATATTCTGGTGACTTTTCCGGCCAAACACTTCACGGAAAAGATGTCGAACTCAAATTTTTGCAAGAAATTTCAAGAAAAACCATATTTTAACATGTCTCCATGTATTTTAACAAGTTTTTGTAAAAAATTTCAGCAAACCACAAGATTTTCCTAAGTTTTAAACCATTTTACTTGTAAAAACTCAAGTTTCTTGTTTTAAGTTCAAGAACACTTCCAAGAAGCTTCACAACTTGCTCAAACACAACAATATGCATGGTTTTAAAAAAGGAAGAGAGTCAAAGCTCTAATACCACTTGTAGGTCCACTTGGAGGATCAAGATTAAACCTACTTCCTTGTTTTATAATACACTAACGAGTGCGGAATCCACGTAAGTATGCAAAGCAAAGAAAGGCAAACACAAAGTAACCAAAGATTCACTATCTTGATTAACTGAAGAGAGCTAGTACAAACACATACACACAAAGTTTGAACAGACTCACAATGCTCTCTCTTGCTGAAACTGTGAAGTAAGGTCTGCTATTTATAAGCCCATCACCCAGTAACACTACGAAGAATGTTACTGGGTCACGAAACATGCAGGCCCACGAAGAAGGGATTCTTCGTGGAACAAACCAACAAACAACAGAGTTACGAAGAAGGGTTCTTTGTGACTACCAAAAATGGACGAATACCATATTTCGTGTGAAGGGTCTCCCACGAAGAATAGGTTCTTCGTGGGTAGGCTGCAAACAAACAAACACTTACAGACATAAACATTACAGCAGAAAACAAAACAACTAACCAACAGACTGCAGACATGCAGCTGTTTTACAAACATCACAAAGTAAATGTCGTACCAAGTCAAGATAGGATATCTTGACATGGTCGGCTCGACCAAAACTATTCAGACACGTAAATAAAGACCTTACAATTACTGACGCAAATAAGAACAAGCGATAGACGTGAGTGCACCAACAACAACTACCGCGTACCTTGAATTAAATTGTTGGGTTGCAATTTGAGAAAAAAACTAGTATTAAGGGCCCCCGCGTTGCAGGGGGGATAGACCGTGCCAAGTAGCACTAATGCTACACAACTACCAGCGACCAACAATACCAGAAAACCTCGTAAAAATACATAAAAGGGAAAAAATAACACCGAACGAAAACCATATGTAAAATCGTTGAACCACGTATGCCAGTTGCGACATGTTAATGCGAAGAAATAAGACTGAAATGTAAAAATAGAAAAGAATAACTAAGTCGATCTAATACCACGCGCGTTGCGACGAACCTATCAAACAGAGAAAACTAGACACGTTGTAACGGTCCTGTCAAACGCGAAAAAATAGTCAAAAAACTTTGAAACCCACACGTACGTTATGGCGTGTTTACTCGCAAAAGTAGAACAAAACGTAAAACGAAAAATTTGAAAAAGATTAGAAAAACATGGATCAAAGTTGAAAATAAATATGTGTTGAGGTTAAATTGCAAAAGATGAAAAGTTTTAGGTTGAAAGTAAAAAACAAAAAGGTTAGAATGCAAAAAATAAAATAAAAATAAAACCTTTGAATTAGAAATGAAAAATCAATATTTTTTTGAAAGACTCTCCATGCTTAAAATACAAGCCATAGAGCACAAACATTTTCCTAATTTATAATATGGTAATGGTAATATTAACCTTGAATTAATATTAAACAACGCATGTGATGGTATAAATCAAAGAGTAATGGTGATCCCGAAACAAATTAAAGAGCATAAAACAGATATCAAGGAGAAAAGCATGTGGCATGGGCTATAAATAGATCCATGGAAGCGAATAGCAGCATGAATAAAGAATCGTTGGGGGTGTGACGATTAGCATTCCATTCGATTTACGATTTCGTTGGAGGATATAATATAAGGAATCAATCAGAGGAAAAAGGAAATTAGGTCACGGCGTGTAAAGATAAGGATGATAGGAATTCCACACGTGTGAGGTCTAGCATTCCCCCTTCCAATTTGACTATCAGGAAAAAAAGTACACGTGTCATTAAAATTATCCTTAGAGCAGGTGGGGTGGTCCGTGATACCACCCCATGACGCGTTAAACTACCACATAACACCGCCGCCGCCCACCTTATAACTAGTTATTTTTGTAACGCTTTAAAGGTATCACGCGTGACAGTTTGATGAATTAATACAAAGTGCATTCAGATTCTTTTGTCCTTATTCAGATTCTTTTGTCTTTAGCAATTGAATGAATACAAAGTTTAATGAAAAGTGCAATTCAGGTCCCTCAACTTTTGTAACCTATTTTTAAATAACTTTCCTATCACTAGTGATACCACACCGTCTACATTTCTATCACTAGTGATAGAATATTGGGTGATGACATGGCATGATATGATTGGATAATGGGAGTGATAGAATCTATCACTAGTAAACCACCCCCCTCCCCTTATTTATTGGGTAGTATTAGATATAGATTTTTTAATTTATATCAATGTTGTTATAGAATAAAAAGTTTTTATATTATGGGTATGTTTGGCATGGAGCTTTTAGGAGCTTCTAACTTTAAGTTTTTAAGAAAAAACTCCAACTCAATAAAAAGTTGTTTGGTTGAAGGAGTTTTAAGCTTTTAGGTTAGGAGCTTGAAGCTTTTGGTTGAACGCTACTACTAGTAGCGTTTAGAAGGAGCTAAAAGCTTTTAGGGAAAAAATGACTATTTTAACCTCTAAAAATAGGAAACTTTTTAATGCATCAACTTTCTAAATTTTTAGTTATGTCTATTTTGGTCATTTTATACATTTTATTAAAAGCTCCAGCTACTCTACCAAACACCAAATATATCTAAAAAGCTACAGCTACTAACTACCAGCTACAGCTACAGCTACAGCTACAGCTACCAGCTTTCAGCCACCAGCTTACAGCTTCCAGCTAACAGCCACCAGCTACTTTTGCCAAACATACCCTATATATTCTATATAAATTCTATATTACATTTTCCATGAAGGTAATAGTACTTTGATGCAATTAGCATGTTTGGGCGGCAAAATATATATATATATATATATATATATATATATATATATATATATATATATATTTACATCTTTGGTTTACCTATAACTACAAAAGGAAAGTTGGATGTTTCCCTGTTGGTCCAGTCAAATTTCGATTTTATCCTTAGTTTAAAATTAAGATTTCACACTAGTTCAAAAGAAATTTTTTGTTTTGCCCCCAGATCAAAATAACGATTTTGTCCTCAGTTAAAAATAACGTCTTTGCCCCCAGATTAAAATAAAATTGTGATTTTGCCCCAGCTAAAAGTTACTATTTTGCCCTTAGTTCAAAACACTACAAAAAGAAGGGTGGGGAATAGTGCAAGGCAGCTAGTTGTCTGGCACTTCCCAATTGGTTCAGCCAAATTACGATTTTATCATTAGTTTAAAATTACCATTTCAACCCATTTCAAAATAAAACTTTACTTTTGCCCCGGCTAAAAATTACAATTTTTTCCTCAGTTAAAAATTACGTTTTTTCATTAGGTAAAAGTTATGATTTTTCCCTTAGTTCAAAATACGATTTTGCCCCAAGTTAAAAATTGCAATCTTGTCATCATTTTTTTTTGTCAAAACTATTGATTCAGTGTAGTTTTTATTCGTGTCAAACAGATGCGTAGCACTCGCTTATTGGTCTTGACAAATTACTGTTTTGCCCCAGCTCTAAATTACATGTTTTCCATTGTTTTTTTTTTTAGCAAAACTACACGTGTGAAGATAAGGATGATAGGAATTCCACACGTGTGAGGTCTAGCATTCCCCCTTCCAATTTGACTATCAGAAAAAGAAAAAAAAAAAAAAAAAGGTACACGTGGCATTAAAATTATCCTTATTTATTAGGTAGTATAGAGATATAGATTGTTATAGAATAAAAAGTTTTTATATTATATATTCTATAAATTATATTATATATGAATAGTTATTTTTTTAATTAATTGCACAGCAATATTATCATACATCTTAAAGCACAAAGTCGGTGCAACCACCGACCAAAACACCTGCTTCATCTTTCTTATTGGTCCGTGCCATGCGCCTTCCCATAAAAACCCTCAGTTTCTACAGAGGCAGAGAACAAGAGATGGTCGGATTAACTCTGATTAGGGTTTCCTGTCTGCCTGTCTTCTTCAGCCGACTGCTGTTCTTCTCCAGAGGTATCACCATTTTTCTTCACTTCATCGTTTAATTGTTGCTCTATATTATTAGATTTCGACAATTTTTGTTACCTATGTTTGAATTGTCCCACTCGATTTACAAGGATTTAGGTCAAATTATTTCATTTGAATTAGGGTTTTTAGGGATTCGTGTGCCTCTCAAGTGTTGATTTGATGCTGACTAGGGCTTTTAGCATAGTCTACAGTTTTTGAAATCCATTTAGATAAAATAATTTATGTTTTATTGTCTTTTCTATTGTTTTAAGTAATTCACAACTGAAGTTTTCATTGAAATTGTACTTCAAGAATGATTATGTTAAGTGGTTGAATCCCTTTCGTGCAGGTCGCTACTTATGCGACAAGGAATTTCGGGGCTTACACCTTGTCACTCATTCATTCGGTCGAGCGTTCCTCGGGCGTCGATCAATCCTGAATCACAGGCCGCTCGGTGGAAGTCAGGTGTTTTCCTCCAAAGCATTTACAATTGAATCTCTGTTCATGAAAAACCCTCGGTTCAACCACCGCCTCTACCGAAGAAGAGACGAAACAGACAACGATCTTCAATTTTTACTTTTCTTTCATCATCATCGTCCTTATGGTAGTCATCTTCGATGACCAAACCGGTGTCAGCGGAGGTAAAGCTAGGGTTTCGGGGATTGGGTCTCCGATGTAAATGTTGCGATTTTGGTTGTTCTAAAGAGATTTTTCTGTTGAAATTGGGAGCCCCATCTACGTTCATCACAATCTTTGCAGGTATTCACATCGTTTTTTTAGTTTTCCTATTCGTTAATGTGATTAATTTCATTCTGGTAGTTGTGCTAATGCTTGTAGGTGGCTTTGTTCATATGTTTATATTGTTTATGCAACAAATATCTTTGCAAATGCTTAAGTGTGTATGACATCTATCATTGGCATCATTAGCGACAATTAATCAATGTGCCTGATTCCCTACTGTTTTCATTTTTGGTCACAAATTTGAACCCTAATTTTGGGTATTTCAATTAACTCTCAGATTCAGAGAAGATATTAAATAGCTTATATGCAATCCTCTTCGTTTTTCTGTGATAAATCTTTTGAAGCATGTTTAGAGAAATGATTTTACCGTTTTAGTTGAAATTGTAATGTCACTAATTCATTTCGTTTGAGAAATCTAAAGAAGATGATTTAACTTTATTGTGTTTCAGTTAATGTTCACTGAATTGTAGACTTCATAATTTGGGATTTTGTTTCAATCTCTTTTTTCTTTTACCCGTCTATTTCATGTCATTCATCGCGGAATCTGAGAATTTATTGGTTTAATTAGGGCTTTGTTTATTTGTTGACAGGATTATTTGCAGAGATAGAATAGGAGTTTGGTTCAAGAATTTTGCTACAGTCTATGGATGTTCAGGTAATTAATCTATGGTATAATCTTCCCTTATAGTTATAGATGAACTAGGTTAGTAATTAAGGTTAAAAAAAGGGATCCAATTCATAATCGGGTCTTGACCCGAATGGTAAACCCAGCCAAGCATTGCCATCGGTCTGCTGGTAGTTCACTACTGGTTTGGCTTATATAATAACCTTATTGCCATTTAGAATAATAGAAATGTCTTTAGATTTAATTTTCCTTTTTATGTTGACCTTAAATTTTAGGTGTATACGGGTTGAAACTTGAAAACCAATGAATGTGCGAGAAAGGGAAATGAACATTACATTTAAATAATAACAACTATAATACCAAATTAATTTGGGTTCAGGTTCTAGGATATTTCCTGCAAATTTAACAAAAATATTTATAACTGATCTTTTTTATTTAAACCTTTACTGTAATTTAAAACTATTTAACCAAAGTAATAAGGGCATTTTATTGAGCTGTAAAACTGAAATTGGATGATTTGGATGACATATGGGAGGAAACTGTCGGTGTGGGTGTGCCTGCGAGTTCTATATGTTTGTGTTTTATGAAAACAAGGATTTCCCAAAGTGCAAGCTTCTAGAAACTATAATGAGCTTTAGCAAAATAATTATTTCATGTGCATGCTTTTAAACTTACTTTTCAATGTAATGAACTTACATAGCATTGTCATATTAGGTTATCGATGACCGCCTAACACCCATGCCATGTGGTATGCGCGGCCGGCGTTCCCAGCCCACATACAAACAACATGTCATACACTCTATACAATTATATTATGGTGGTATTTGATATGTTTATTTCTTATGTTTGGTGGGCCAATCATAATCAACATATACCACTCTAAATATTTATGCTTGAACCTTGAAAGTTGTTTTCCAGATCGTCAAAAAGATCCGACCTTTAGATAGGAACACAATGGAGTTGGACGAAATGAATTATGTGTACAATACATGCTGTTTTCTTAGTTTCTTATCTTGAAATGTGATAAATTATGTGTTCAAACATTGCAGTTGTGACGGAGGGTCACTAGGTGGTTGGGGAGCATGTGTAAAGGTACCGCAAATCTAATACTCTATTTTGTTGGTTTTGTCTAAACGTTTCACCAGATTTATCTAGGTTTTTCCCAAATTCGTTGCTACACAAAATACAACTAATAATTTTCAACTTTTATGTTGTAGGTATTTAGCATAGCCATCCGATCAGGTTAGTATACATTATGTTTTGCATATGTGTTGATCTTTATTTCAGTTGTCTAATTGTTGATGTATTAGTTTATTAAGGTATATTTTTTTGTTAGTTAGAACCTTACTGTATCACATGCTGATGGTTTTTGCATTTATGTTGTTCTTTAGTAACAATTCCATATGCATCTAACTTTCAAGTACACAAAATACCGTGTCGCTTATACAATTATCATTTTTTTATGCAACATATTGAGCAATTTCTCTTAATTATATGTGCAGTGATAACTTTCGGCTCACAACAAGAATATGACATATGACATGGTTGGCCCTACAAAGGAAACTAACAAAACCAACAACTTTTGTATTAAAAAAATAACCTAACAAAGACTTTGATGTTAAAAAAAGGTAAGTTGTAATACCACCGAGTCATGTTACCCGTTCCATGTTTTTACGATGTACCCGCGCCGCAACGCGCGGGTCTAATAACTAGTTGTTCTGAAATATTAAATTTGCATAGGTATCGATTTAACCTTTAAATTATACGGTTTTTATTTAATTTGATTTCGTGTCTTTTAACGCTCATTTTAACGACAACATATTTTTTTTCAGCATTTCCAAATGTATCATCGCGCCCTGTCTTTTTTCCAATGTTTTCAAAACCGGACCGGAGGTCGACCCGGTCGCCTTACGGGGTCAAAGGTCGGACCGGTCCGACCGGTTCGACCGGATTTAAGACCCGGGTTACGTACAACACAGCTGATTCGAACAATCAATAATCATAACATATTTCTGCCACTGATTACTCAGATCAGAAGACTATAACATAAAATTTTCAGCTGATTCGAACAATCAATAATCATAACATAAAATTGTCAGTTCAATTTTTTTTTACAACACAGTACAACTATCAAACAATCGAAGTATAGAACCTGATTCGAACTAACAGTACAACACAGCTGAACTATGGAAGTATAGAAGCTGATTATTCAAGTTTCTTAATGATTCATTAAACAAATCCATGGAGGAATCGAAGTATAGAAGCTGATTGAACAAAGGGTAATCGAAGGAATTGAAGATGGGTGAATGTAAATCAAACCTGATGGAGTTGAAATCTTGAAATCTTGAATTGAAGATGAAGAAGAACACAGCGAACCAGGGACTAGATGGACGATGGAGGCGTGCGTATTTGACTGTTTGTTTTGTTTGGAAAGATTAGGTTTTCTCAATTCATAATAAATGGCATTATTTAGAGTTAACTGCCATTTTCGTCCCTGTGGTTTGGTCACTTTGGCCATTTCAGTCCATTTTTCAAAAATGCGTCATTTTCCTCCCCGACGTTCTGGAAAGGTGTCATTTCAGTCCAAAAATCATAACCCAGTTAAGTCAGTTTGTAAATAAGGACTGATTGTGTAAATTTGTAACATAAACGACCATTTAAGTAAAATGTATAAATATTTATATAATTATAAAATATATATATATATATATATATATATAATGTATACACACACTCTCTCTCTACTCTCTCTCTCTCTATGCTGTTGGGTTAATCGGGTTTGGTTCGCGGGTAACATGGGTCGGTACGTTATCGGGTCACGGGTACCGGGTCAAGAGCCGGATTTGGAGCAGCTGAAAGTGTATTTAGTCACATGCTATTTAGAGTTTGTGAATTAGACTTGGTAACTAGTTTGACCGAATTCCTTGGAAGTGCACGTTACAAAGCTGCATGTTGAGTTGAAGAGTGGGTCATCTCTATTACCGGTTCTTTAGGATATAGTTTAGGATTTTAATATTTTTTTAATTCACACGTTCAAATATTGTATGTCTATTTAAAGCCTTTTGTTTATTCAATAAAGTAGCAACCCTTTTCATAATATACAGTAGCTTTCTTTTCTTCTGCATATTTCACATACATAAGTGTGAGTTCTGTGTGTTGAGTGAGGGACCTGAACCAACATTTGGTATCAGAGCCTAGTGCTTGTGAAGAAGACGGTGTAGCCGTTTAAGAGTCGGTCTGGTGAAAACGGTTTAGCCCGTCGCTGCGGGGCAAACGCAGCAGGAGAGCAGGAGAAAGAAGGGTTGTTCGGGACTGTTATGCAGCAGAAGACGAAGTCCAGAAGGGTGTTCGTGTCAGTCGTTGTCGCGGGTGATGTACCGGTTAGGATGACGGGGGTGACGGGTGAACATCGGGATTTTTCGTGGCTGTTAGTCGTGATCAAAACAAAGAAAAGGGGCAGTAATGTTTCAGTGATAGGTTGAAGAAAGCCGTAAACGGAGACGTTAAGGTGTTTCGTGTCAGCCGTTGTTATGGTGCAAGCTGTACCATGTGAGACGACGGGGTGAACGGTGATAAACATGTGTGTTCCGTGGCTAGTAGTGGTGAGAACGGTTGCCTTGATCGGCTTGGTTCGTGATAAGAGGAGACTGGCGTGGTGCGTGAAAAGCGGGCAGACGGGATCCGTCAAAGCAGGTGGCTTTGGATTCGTCTCGTTTGGCAAGGTGAGAAAACGGAAGAAGCGGGCGGCTTGTTTTCTTTGTCGGTGGAGAGCCTCTTGAACAAGGGTGATCGGAAAAAGGTAAAGAAGAAAAAAAAAACACGGTGACATTATGGCGTTGGAGTTCAATCGGGTGACTCGGATGTGACCGGGTGGAGGTCGTCGAGTCGTGATGAGTCAAGATGTTAATGAACGTGTGTCCAACGGGATGCCGTGTGAGATGTTACAAGTGTAGAGAGTTTTATTCGAGTTGAATCGAGACATTGGACGTGATCGAGGTGAAGATCGGGTGTCCGTTAGATGTCATAGTGGTTCGAAACCGAGGTGATTCGGTGCTGTAGTGAACGGTGCGAACAAACACTGATTAAGGGGGTGATTGTTGGGTTAATCGGGTTTACTTCGCGGGTCACATGGGTAGGTACGTTATCGGGTCACGGGTACCGGGTCAAGAGCCGGATTTGGAGCAGCTAAAAGTGTATTTAGTCACATGCTATTTAGAGTTTGTGAATTAGACTTGGTAACTAGTTTGACCGAATTCCTTGGAAGTGCACGTTACAAAGCTGCATGTTGAGTTGAAGAGTGGGTCATCTCTATTACCGGTTCTTTAGGATATAGTTTAGGATTTTAATATTTTTTAATTCACGCGTTCAAATATTGTATGGCTATTTAAAGCCTTTTGTTTATTCAATAAAGTAGCAACCCTTTTCATATTATACAGTAGCTTTCTTTTCTTATGCATATTTCACATACATAAGTGTGAGTTCTGTGTGTTGAGTGAGGGACCTGAACCAACATATGCTCTGCAATCACCACCACCGCCGCCGGAACCACCGGTCTAAAACAACCAGCAACCCAAATACCCTCACCTCCGATCAAAGCTGCTCGACGACGATGACACCTTTCTCGTAAACATACTCAGCCGCCTTTATACTACACATAAACATATTCATTATCATTAATATAACTATCTTCGCACACCCGGTTTCTATTTATATGTTGATGCTTCGTGATCATTACACTTGCACACTTAATACATTTTCATCATCTCTAACAATATTACAATCGTGCATGACCAGGTTGTACATAGAGCATGAACAGTTGTACATTCAAAAGAGAAAACCCAGTTCTTCACATAATCATTTTTATTATTTACCCAACCATCATATTTAAACATCATTCAGCTTTACACAGTGTTTACATCTTAACATATACTCAGGTATAATCATCTATCATCAACTTCTTTTGTTTCATCATAGTTTTAATGAACAATACATCAATATGAACCAAGCAACATCAAGCATCAAATGTTAACAGATTCATACGGTTTCATTACCAACATTCATTCATGCTTATCATGTGTCACAGTTTAAAACAATATTCAGAAGATCCAACTTATACCAGTACATATCTCATTAAGCACACAAACAAAGACGGCGTTCTAACCTGGTTCCTATGCCGTAAAAGAATGCGTTAAGAAAAGAGATAAACGGAATTCCGAGTCAGAGCGTCGCGAGCTACCGGAGGTTGAATGGAGAGCACAATGTCGTCGGAGTTTGATCGGAGGAGAAGGAGCTTGGTCGGAGAAGAAAGGCGGCTGAGTATGTTTACGAGAAATGTGTCATCGTCGTCGAGCAGCTTTGATCGGAGGTGAGGGTATTTGGGTTGCTGGTTGTTTTAGACCGGTGGTTCCGGCGGCGGTGGTGGTGATTGCAGAGCATAGAGAGAGAGAGTAGAGAGAGAGTGTGTGTATACATTATATATATATATATATATATATATATATATATATATATATATATATATATATATAGTGGATGGTTCAAATGAGAAGAATTTTTTTGTAAGAAGAAAAAAGAAGAAGTTTCAACCAATAAGAATACTTCATTTTACTTCATTTAATATTTGTATTTAATTTTAATATAAGGGTATATTGGTAAACTTACATAAATCATTAATTTGTAATCTTCCCCTTTAATAACTAAAATAAATTAAATTTGTAACTCCTTTTCAAAATATATACTTTTTCCAAATTAAAAAAAAAACAATTTAATTTAAAGTGAAGAATAAATTACTAGTTGTATAGGATAATTTACGAGTTGTGTAGGGTATATTTCGAGGTGTGTAGGATAAATTTCTACTGTGTAGGATAAAATTCTATATTGTGTAGGGTATATGTAGGAATATTTTGATATGTGTAGGTTTTGTAGATTATATGTAGGATAATTAATGATTAGTTGACTAATTAATTAAAGAGGGAAAAATTAATGATATGAGTTATAAATAAAATAACATTTTACTAATATGCCCTTTCTTCTTTTTCTTCTCATATTAAGTTTCTTCTCAAATGAACCTTCCCCTATATATATATATATATATGATTAGGTTCAAACGTGAACAAAATCCCAAGAGTGAACTGCGTGAACTGATCTGGGCCCTTGATTTTTATGATCTTGAGATTAAAGTGAGTGGCATGATGGTAATTATTTGGTTAATTTTTTCCATTTAATTAAATACAAAAAGGGTATATGTGTAATTTCAATCTTAAATTGATTGCATAAATCTCTCACAAATCAAGTAATCAATTATCCTCTTAAATTGATTGCATAAATCTCTCACAAATCAAATCAAGGATTAGGAAAGATGTAACTTAATTCAATTATTAAAATAATTATTTGTTTAAATGCGATGTACACATGTGTATTCTGATTTTGCCCTCTTTTTAATGTGATGTACACATGTGTATATCGTCTGTTTTTGTGATATCTCAGAATTTTTTTTTCTATTTATATCCAAGTACACATGTGTATACCGTTGAAATATGAAGGTTGCGTGGATCTTAAAAATCAAAATTTGAATTATGGTGATGAAATCTGAAATAAAAATTAAAATTGAAATCTGGTGATTTGTTGTTTGTTTTGATAATTATCTTATTAATAAATAAACATAATGTGGATAATGAATTTAAATTAGGAAAGATGTAACTTAATTCAATTATTAAAATAATGATTTAAATCTAATTTTTTATATAATTACAATCATACCTTTAACAACTAAAAAGGAAATCAAGGGTCCATATCTGTTCACGCAGTTCACTCTTGGGAGGTTGTTCACGCTGGAACCTTACCCTATATATATATATATATATTAGAATTATATAAATATTTATACATTTTACTTAAATGTCCTTTATGTTACAAATTTACACAATCAGTCCTTATTTACAAACTGACTTAACTGGGTTATGATTTTTGGACTGAAATGACACCTTTCCAGAACGTCGGGGAGGAAAATGGCGCATTTTTGAAAAATGGACTGAAATGGCCAAAGTGACCAAACCATAGGGACGAAATGGCAGTTAACTCCATTAATTAAAAAAAAAACAAAACCGGCCCAATTGACTCGCAGACCCGCCTGCCCGACCGCCGGCTACCGGCCCGATCGCCGGCTAGATGTTGATAGCGGTTTTGGGGCTGAACCGGCCCGGAGAAGGTAGCGGGTCCCGGCCGGACCGGTCCGACCGGTCCGGTTTTTAGAACATTGCTTTTTTCATCTACGTTTCAAAATCTTCTATTTAACCGCGTCAATGTCATTGCTACAACGTGGAACCCCCACTTGTTTTCTCTTATTAATTTATTTTTTATATAATATTGGGCATATCACATCTTATTTTGGATTTCTCTTTTGTTACCACTACGGTGATAAACCAAATCGACACCGACACACTGCCTGCCGTGGAGGAATTCAACTAGTTTTGATAAAAACTTAAGAAGTCATAAAAGGAAATTGGTGCTACTAACTTTATTAACAAGTTATCAGTAAAATTTCAAAAGATACCCTGTTACAATATTTTTTTCACATGAGATTTCAATAAATAACAACTTTCTGAAAAATTGCCCATTGCTTATTTCCTTGTTACTTCAGTTTATAAACATAGAAATAAATAACACATCTGTGCTTCTTTGCATTAACACGATCGACAAATACTTATAGTCTTCTTGTACATTATTCTAACAATACACACTCTTATTTAATTAACTAGTTCTTTTTACAGAAAAGCTTAAATAGCTTCCTTACTAAATCATAAAGGAAGTAAAAGCATGTATACATACATTCTTCAACCAACTTTGATGAGGATACGTCCTTGACCGGACCGAATCATGGCACATTAAAGTCGGACCGAACCTTTCACTATAAGACGAGCCGTTTGGACACCCCGGTGCGGCGTAACTAACTGGGCCCCACTCCCATAACTGCCATGACAGCGACTGGTCCGGCCCCAACTAACTCTCCACGTCAGCACACCCAAAGACTATAAATACCATACTTGGACCTCCAAAAAGGGGTAATCGCTACTTTCTCTCTCTAACTCTCCTCTCTCTCTCCCTGACCTATTTTCCTCCTCGCAAATACTTATTCTCACGCCCGAGCTTGGTCACAGAGAGGCCCCCCTCCCTGTGACGAGGCTAACGGTGTGTTTGTTCTCTTGTGATCTTGCAGGACTTTGCTAGGTCATCTGAAGCTTCACTCTGACCGGGTCGAACCTACTGGTCTTTGAGTCTTCAGTGGCGCCATCCCCTCGAATTCACATAATTCGTTTCTGTGTTCTCGTTAATTTGAAATCATGGCAGAATCAACGACAGCAGCCTCCACCAGCACTTTCCCATCTTACAATGATATATGGGAAGGAAACACTAACTCCACAACTGCTTCAACAGCAGTTGTCGCCTCCGCAGCTTCGACAGGACCTGCATCGGCTCCTCCAGCTGCAAATCCTGTAGGCGGAAGTTCTGTTACCACGCTGTCTGTCACTGCCCCGGTTGCCACGCCATTTCCCACCTTCGACAATGCTTTCCTTTTAAGGAATGCTGATCTGTTGCGTCAGTTACAGCAGCAGCAGCAACGAGATGAGATGCTGCAAAGTCTCCGAGCAAATTTGTTTAACAACGTTTATCCAGGGGGAAATCCCGTCTCTGTTGGCACCTTCGCTTCTGGATCTATGGTAAGTTCTATGATCTCCACTCCTATAACTCATGTTACACAGTTTTCTTCGGTTGCAAGTGCTCCAATGAATAACGGTCTAAACGACCTGTTTCTCCAGGGATCTATGGGTTTAAATCCCCAAGATCAAGAGCTGCTTATGCCGTACCACCCCACGTCAATGACTTCCCAATCGAAGTTTACGTTACGGATCGTCAATGCCCCACTCCCAGCAAAGCTGAAGATGCCTCCCACGTTGAAGTTTTACGATGGAACGTCTGATCCAGACGACCATATGTTCGCATTTGCCGGAGCGGCTAAGGTCGAGCAGTGGCCTATGCAGGCTTGGTGTCTTATGTTTGCCCAAACTCTCACCGGATCGGCGAGGGTTTGGTTTGATGGGTTGCCGGAAGGGTCGATCGACCACTTTGAAGATTTCCGACGTATTTTCTTGCAAAATTTCTGTCAGCAGCGCCGTTGCAAAAAAGACATTACTGAGGTTCACCATATAAAGCGCCGAGACGGAGAGTTTGTAGAAGATTTTATTGACCGCTTCAATCGAGAAAGCATGCAGATAAGTGGTGCGGTGGACCAACTCCGAGTCTCTGGGTTCTGTCACGGAGTTCGAAACAATCAACTTGTGGAGAAGCTCCACGAAGATCTTCCAAAAACTATGGAGACACTCATGGAGAGGGCTCGAGCTTTTGTTCGGGGAAAAAGTGCCTGCGGTCAACCGAGCGAAGCTTCAGCAAGGAATGCCAAGGCTCGGACCACTTCGTGGAAACGTAATGCGTCGCCACCAAAGGATAGGAGCAGCAGTTGGAACAGAAACCGTGGCCCATATCAGAAGTCTGATCGAGGCAGTTTCCGAACAGGAAATGTGCGTTTTAACACCTTCTCCGAGCTCACCAAATCACCAAGTGAAATCCTCAGTACGGAGACTACTCGGTTTCCTACGCCATCAAAGCAACGACCCACCTCGGACAGGCATTCCAAGAAATATTGTGAATACCACCGAGACAAAGGGCATACAACCGATGAATGCTGGGCTCTGAAGCAAGAAATTGAAAAGGCTGTGCGATCCGGTAAGCTCTCGCACCTTGTGAAAGAAGTAAAAGACGGAAAGAAGTCAACAACGGCAATTGACAATCCGAACACCGAACCCGGAATCAACATGATCCGGTCAGCCGAGCCAAGAAGAGTAAAACGATCGAACCAGCATATGGCAGCATGGATGCACCAACCAACGTACTTCCCTCCGATCGATCCAGAAGATGCTCGAGACGGACCAATTACAATTTCGGCCGTCATCGCCGGACATCTGGTCCGACGAATTTACGTGGACGGAGGAAGCGCCTTTGAGATCATGTATCTACAGTGTTTCCAGCAGCTGAACCCCCAAGTGAAGAAGAGGCTAATTGAAGTCTCCACTCCTTTGATCAGTTTCTCCGGAGAGGTGGTCCGTCCGATAGGACAGCTCACCCTTCCGACTACATTCAAAGAAGGTGACAAAAGCCGGACAGTTCAACTAACCTACCTGGTTGTTGGCACTCATTCGTCACACAACATAATACTCGGGCGACCTGGGTTAAGAGCTCTTGGGGCGATCAGTTCGACAATACATGGAGCTATTAAATTCCCTACTGAGGCTGGAGTCGCCACTATCTTCTCAGAATCAAGCTCGTTTGTCGCCGAAGTAAGACATGCAGCAGAAACGAGCTCCAAAAAGTCTGAAGTACCTACGGAACTTTGGGCAATCAATCCAGATTTTCCCGAACAACAAGTAGCTATTGGTGCTCAGCTCCCAAAACGAACAAAGAAGCTCCTATGGGAATTGTTAAGTAATTCGATAGATGTTTTTGCATGGAAGCACTCCGATATGCAAGGAGTCCCCAGATCTATGGCACAACATCACTTGAACGTGAAAGAATCGATAAAACCAATTGCACAACGAAAAAGGCACATGGCGCCGGACAGAGCCAAGGCAATCGCAAAAGATGTTAAAAGCCTTCTAGATGCGGGAATCATTCGAGAAGTCCGGTATCAAACATGGGTGTCAAATCCCGTTCTGGTGCGGAAAAAAGATAATTCATGGAGAATGTGCATTGATTTCACCGATTTAAACGATGCATGCCCGAAGGATTGTTTTCCTCTACCGGAAATCGATGAAAAAATTGATTCCGTCGCCACGTTCAGATTGAAGTGTTTTTTGGATGCTTACAAAGGGTACCATCAAATACAAATGGCGGTCGAAGATGAGGATAAGACAGCCTTTGTCACCAATGAAGGAGTATATTGTTTTACTAAGATGCCGTTCGGTTTAAAAAACGCCGGTGCTACGTACCAGCGTCTGATGAGCAAAGCTTTCAAAGATCAGATCGAACGAAACGTAGAAGTGTACGTTGATGATATCGTGATCAAAAGTCATGACGAGGCCACCATGTTAAAAGATATACTGGAAACGTTCACCCGCCTCCGAAGCATCAACATGAAGCTAAACCCCAAAAAATGTACGTTCGGGGTAGAAGAAGGTAAGTTTCTGGGGGTCATGGTTGGATCAAAAGGTTTGCGAGCCAACCCAGACAAGGTTGATGCTGTCCTTACAATGAAACCTCCGACGACGGTTAAGGAAATTCAGTCCTTAAACGGACGGTTAGCTGCTCTCCATCGGTTCTTATCAAAAGCAGCAGATAGGTCACTTCCGTTCATGGATGTTCTCAAGAAAAGTTTCCGATCGGAGTTTAAATGGACGGAAGAAGCTGCACGAGCTTTTGAAGAGCTTAAAGCCTGTTTGGGTACTCTGCCAACTCTCACCGTACCAGAAGAAGATGAGGTGCTAACAGTATACTTAGCCGCGTCGCTCGGAGCTATCAGTGCGGTGCTAGTTGCTCACCGTACCGGGAAGCAGATCCCCATTTATTATGTAAGCCGAACGTTAAAAGACTATGAAACAAGGTACTCAAACTTGGAGAAATTGGCCTTCGCACTAGTACATGCTTCAAGAAGACTTCGCCGGTATTTTCAAGCCCACCCAATCGAAGTGCGAACGGATCAGAGAATCCAGCACGTTCTCCGCCGACCTGAAGTTTCAGGTCGAATGGCTAAATGGGCGATAGAGTTGGGCGCGTTCAATATCACTTTTCGAACCAAAGGACCATTGAAGGGGCAAGTGATAGCCGATTTCCTAGTTGAAATTCCGGAAGATAAAGGACGGGAAGATGTTGAAGATGCTCCAGAGAAACCTTGGTCCTTGTATACCGACGGGGCCTCTAGTTCCGAAGGAGCAGGGGCAGGCCTAATCCTCACCGATCCTGAGGGAACGGATATAACATATGCGCTTCGGCTGGAGTTTAAAAGCTCGAACAACGAAGCAGAATACGAAGCTCTCTTGGCTGGTTTGCGTCTAGCGTTAAAAGTCGGAGCAAAAAATGTTGTAGCCCATGTAGATTCATTACTCGTGGCAAATCAAGTAAACGGGGAGTACGAGGCAAGGGAAGCAAGTATGATCGAGTATCTCGAACAAGTAAAGCAAACTATGGCATCTTTCGAAGCATGCAAGGTCGAGCATATTCCCCGTAGCAAGAACAAGAAGGCTGATGCCTTGAGCAAGTTGGCGTCGGTGTCATTCAGCCACCTAGCCAAAGAAGTAAGAGTGGAAGTTTTGACCGCACCATCAATTGCAACTCCGCAGGTTATGCAGGTCGAAGCACCACCGCAAACATGGATGACACCTATAGTTAACTACTTGGTGCATGACGTTCTGCCAACCGATAAAGCGGAAGCAAGAAAAGTCCAAACTAATTCTCTTCAATACCAGATGCAAGAAGGCGGTTTATACCGAAAGACCTTTCTGGGACCCCTGTTGAAATGTCTGGACCCGGAGCAAGCCAGTTATGTCATCAGGGAGATACACTATGGTATCTGCGGCATCCATGCCGGACCAAAGATGATCGTGACAAAGGTAAAAAATGCGGGGTATTACTGGCCCGGGATGCATGAAAGTGCCGTAAAAGAGCTCCAACAGTGCGATGAGTGCCAAAAGCACGCACCAATCAGCCTCCGAGCCAAGAATGAAATGATACCGGTAACTGCAGCGTGGCCTTTCCAAAAGTGGGGTGTGGATATTGTTGGACCTTTTCCAAGGTCAAGCGGAAGTGCGCAGTACCTGTTAGTCGCGGTGGACTATTTCACGAAATGGGTGGAAGCTCGGCCGTTTACAATCATCTCCGGCTATAATGTAACGCGGTTCTTTTGGAAACAAATAGTATGCCGATTCGGCCTTCCGCTCTACATCATAAGCGATAATGCAAAGCAATTCGCTGAAAACCCATTCAAGCGCTGGTGTGAAAATCTAAAAATTAACCAAGTCTTTTCTTCGGTAGCTCACCCTCAAGGTAATGGGCAGGTGGAGCAGATTAATCGGCGAATTGTTGATGGGATCAAAAGGAGGCTTGGTTACGAAGGAAAAGGCTGGGCGGATGAGTTGCCGAACGTTTTATGGGCACACCGAACACTGCACAAAACTAGCAACGGAGAAACGCCGTTTAGCTTAACTTACGGTACCGAGGCAGTAATTCCCGCCGAGATCGCACTCCCGAACCAGAGATGCAAGAATTGGGAAGAAAATGAATTTGAACTCCGGTCCAACCTTGACTTGTTAGAAGAACGCAGGAACATCGCGGCGATCAAGGAAGCCCGATATAAGAAGAAGATTGAAAAGTATTATAACGCCCGGGCCAAACTATACAAGTTCAAGGTCGGAGATTATGTGCTCCGAAACAACGACGCAAGTCGCGTCGAAGCCCCTGGCAAGCTAACCCCTAAGTGGGAAGGGCCGTACCGAGTCAAAGAAGCTAGCGATAAGGGCTCGTACGTGTTGGAGAAGATTGACGGAACTCCAGTGCCCCGGACGTGGAATGGGGTGCATTTGAAAAAGTGTTTCATGTGAATGGCCTGTTACGGCTAAAAAGATCGCTATTTTGTTGTTCTTTATTTCCGATTTCCATATGTAACTCGGGAGGGTAGTGCCCCGATAAATTTCTATTTCCATTTGTAGCCGGGATGGTTTTCCCCGGATCTATGATTAGTAAAACAATAAAGCGATCTGCACTTTATAAATATAAAGAATAGCATGCGTATAAGTTCGAACAAATCCATAAATGTGCACAGAACGGGCCTCGACCCATGCCTCGCGCCGATCGAGAAGGCTTAAATAGTTAAAAAAGTAACTAAATCTATTAAGCAAAGCGGTCCGTATTTAAACGTTCCGACCATAAGCAATCCATTAAGTAAGAGAAATCAAAAAATTTCTTCCTATGTTCCGGTCACCTAAGATGACCGAGTCAAAAACCTGGTCGAACAGTTAAAGTTTGGACGCAAACTAAAAACTAAGTAGTTAGGAAGGAATGACAGCTAACAAAATCATAATTTTGCACGAAACATGTCAGCCAAATATCTAAGACAAAAAATAAATTGTATATATTACATGCCAAGAGAAGTAGAATCTCTAAATTGTGCGGCTACGATAGCAAGTGAAAGCCAAAGGTCATATGAACAAATTTCAAGCTTCGAATTCTTCTCTGACTATGGGAAGCTCACTTTGCTGCTTGATAACAGATAAAGGTGCGTCCACCAGATCAGCAACCTTTCCGAGAACAGAGATGTGAAAATCTTCGAAATCTTTCACCGCAGCGTCTAACTTGTCCTGAGCATCTGCGTCATACCCTGGAACCTCCTCAAAGGATCGGGCAGGGCCCTTTGCAGCTTCAAAACCATACTTAATACCTTCATTTGCTCCAACCGCATTAACGCTGTTCACCAAATCTGCAACAACTTTCTCCAGTTCCGGGCTTTGATGCACCAGCTTGACAACCCATGCGATCCCGTCTGTTAAGAACCATTGCTTGGTAAGCTTAAGCTCCGACAATTGGGCATACGATTCAATCATATCACGCTCGCATCGCTTCAACATCCCTTTTGCCTCATCAATTGTTGTTTTATGTGCTTCAAACTCCCTGTCACGGGCTCTCTCCAACTCGTCCTTAGCTAAAAAAAAAAAAAAAAAAAACAAGCTTCAATAAACAAGAAGGGAAAGCAGCAAAAGATAAAAGGATTATGAACAAACCATCTGTTAGGCGGTGATAATCGGCCAGAAGTTGGTCATGAGATGTATGCATTTCCTTCAATTCGGCCGCATGTTGCTTCTCCGCGTCAGACAACTTTTTCTCCAAGACGGTAACCTTTGACTTAAAAATTTCTAAGTCTTGAAGAGCCTTGTCTCGTGCCTCGTAAGCGGCTGCAGCCGAAGCTTGGGTGGATTTATTAACTTCTTTCGCCTCCAAGTTCTGCTCCTTTAAACGATCAACCTGAGTCCGAAGAGAGCTCAGTTCCTGTTTAGTCTTCGACCGAACATTATCTTCATTCTTCAAGTTGGCAACTTCACGTCGGAGCTTGTTACAGGTTGACTCCGACTCGATCCAACGTTTGTACGACTCCACCACCAATGAGTTAGATTGAGCTTGGTTTATCATAAGCGCGTTCCCAAGCTCCGGTCCGCTCATCTTTCGATAATAAGAATGTTCAGCAGGAGTTCCCAAATGAAACAATGCCATCTTCGCCGACAGAGCATCCACTATCCGATCCTTATTCGTCAATGACCAATCTGGAACATACTTTTCCAACGCTCGAGCTGAATCCATATCTTCAATGCCACCCGAACCTAACTCCCGCGATAAAAAAACAGCTTCAGTATTAAACCACAAAGGGGACGAGGAGGCACTGTCCCCACCATCAACAGGCTTGGGGCTCGGCCTCGACACATTAGAAGCGACCCCCGTGGTAAACTTACCCGAAGGAGAAGGTTCGACCCTCTTGGGGTCAGACGTGCGAATGTCGGCAACAACCTTGGTGGCACCACCACCGAAGGACAAGGGGCTTGTTGGAATAGTAAATGGATGGTCCCTTGGGGTGCGACCCCCATGAAGATGAGCATCTAAATTCGCTAGCACGCCTCCAGCAGCAGAAAACTCCGTAATTTGGTCATCATCGTCGTCCAGGGTGATAGTTTTAAGACCCGTCTTCGTTTTCTTTGGCCTAGGTTTCGGACCTGATTTAGTCGGAGCCCTCTTTCTCTTCAAACTAATCTGAGGCTGCTCCTCTTCGTCCTCCTCTTCCGCGTCATCATCACCACCCTTTTGTAAATTTTCAGCACGCTCTTCTTCATCTCCCACAGACAGATGGACACCTTCGTCGTCAATCACAAACTTGGAACCAGATCCTTTCGACCCGATCGAACCAGTTTCTTTACCCTTACCACTACCGGACACCACCACTGCTTGAACCGGTACAACGTTTGCTGTTTGCGCTGCAGGGTTCGAGCCCGAACCTCCCTGCCCAGCTGATCCTCCATGAACGTCTGGCACTTCCGGCTCCCGGATTTGATAAAGGTTCTCCTGCACCACGTTTAAATACGGCGGGTCACTTTTTGGCGTCTTTGTGGCTCGGAACTCAAGCTCCTTAGAGTCGAAGGACTTCAACCTCAAAGCTTCCCTCAAACCCATAACTGCAAAAAAAAAACAAACAAACAAGTAATATCCAAAGTCCGGTATAATGAAAGAAAGGATAAAAGTAAAAATAAGATAATTATACAAGTGACACGACGAGCACCGTGTCAAAAGCAAAAGGCTTGACTAACCCTCTCCGTTCCACTTAAGGGTAGGATACCACTCTGGTTCGGCCCATATCGTGCTGATCCGTCCCATAACAAGAATGTGTTCCGGATAACTTTGTATGCGGCCTGCCTCCTTAATCAGGTTTGCATATAAGTCCCTATCAAATTCAAAGTCTTCAGGAAGAGGAGGCGGTAATTTCATCTTTTTGGTCCTTCATACCATAAACTCCGGAACGCACCGATCATCAACATAGAAAAATCGCTCTTTCCAGTCCTTTATGCTAGTAGTAATCCAGGTATAGCAGCAAGAAGTCTTATCTCTGACCTCGAAAGTATACCAGTTGCCGGACCGATTCAGTTTGTAAAAAGCCCGGAACACATCCAAGTCCGGGTCGGACCCCAAGCTACGACAAGCCAATTCAAAATGACACACCTTGGCAAGGCCGAAGGGGTTCATCTGAGAAATGTGGACCTCGTGAAACGTAAGAACTCCGATCAAGAACTTCGTCAAAGGAAGACGATAGTTACAATAATCGAATAAACGGGTGTAAATCCCAATCTTCCCCGGAGGAAACGGATAAATGGGCGTGTTCTTTTTGGGGAGAATGGGGTGCAGAGATGCCGGGATCGCATATCTTTCAACATACCAAGCTAAACCGTTTTTATTCAAAACGTTAAAGCAAGCGGACAAGTTGGTTTTCGCCATTACGCAAGAAAAAGAACTAACCTGTCTCGAAGATCGCCTGTTTTCAGAAAAAGAAAAAAGATGAAGAAGATGAAAAAGGTAAAAAGCGGAAAGTAAAAATGGAAGTTTTGTTTTTATCCCTTTTTTATAGGGATACGAAAACCGACTTAAGACACCAATCAAATGATGACACGTCACGACAGCTGACGCATATCAACCGTCACATCAGGCGAAAAATTTAAAATGACTGACGGTTACTTAACCAAGGTCACCGCCATGAAATTTAAAAATTCAAAAATTAGCAAAAGCGACAAATCAGGCAACGACCCCGCCGAAATTACGCCGTCATAGTTCGAAGCTGTTATCTAAGAAACACCACGAACTAGGGGGACTTGATGAGGATACGTCCTTGACCGGACCGAATCATGGCACATTAAAGTCGGACCGAACCTTTCACTATAAGACGAGCCGTTTGGACACCCCGGTGCGGCGTAACTAACTGGGCCCCACTCCCATAACTGCCATGACAGCGACTGGTCCGGCCCCAACTAACTCTCCACGTCAGCACACCCAAAGACTATAAATACCATACTTGGACCTCCAAAAAGGGGTAATCGCTACTTTCTCTCTCTAACTCTCCTCTCTCTCTCCCTGACCTATTTTCCTCCTCGCAAATACTTATTCTCACGCCCGAGCTTGGTCACAGAGAGGCCCCCCTCCCTGTGACGAGGCTAACGGTGTGTTTGTTCTCTTGTGATCTTGCAGGACTTTGCTAGGTCATCTGAAGCTTCACTCTGACCGGGTCGAACCTACTGGTCTTTGAGTCTTCAAACTTCAACCACATTCTTCTCCAGTAAGGATTGACGTAAAGAAGTATTGCAGATCCCAATATGAACACAACCCATGTTGAGCCAAAACTTCCATAGAATGATGTCATGTCCATATCGTGCCATTTCTCATTACTTTCTTTGACATTTGGTGGACGAGTCTCATGTGATTCAGTTTCACATTTATTATCCAAAGGTAGTCCACAAAGAAGTGGATTCCCTTCGTAACTCTCTTTGGAGAAGGTACCGAATTGTGCATTCATTTCTGGAAGTCTCCCGGATAGATTGTTAAAAGAGACGTAGAAAACTTCTAATGTGGTCAAGTTAGCCAATTTTGTTGGAACTTTACCTGTCAACCTATTAAAAGAAAGGTCCAAGCTCTCTATACTGGCAAGATTAGAGAATTTTGCTGGAATGTGCCCGGTCAGCATATTGTGAGACAGGTTCAAACCGTGAATCCGGGTTAACAAACCTAGTTCTTCTGGGATATGACCTGTCAGTTTGTTACAAGATAGATCCAGTCCTGACATGTTATCAAGAGCACCACCCTTATAGGTTAGGGAGAGGTTTTTTGTAGTAAACACAGCTTCATCTTGTTTGCTAATTTCATTACGTTCACCTTGGAATTCCGAGTCTCTATACATAACAGACGAATAACGATAAGATAAAAACATACCAACTATGTTATCGTCGCTGCTAATCTGCAAGAAAGCTGGATAACTGGGGCCACTAATATTTTGCAGGCAACTAGGTATTGAACCAGAGAGGGAGTTACTTGATAGGTCAATCAAACTTGCATTAGTTAATTGGCATAACGCCTTCGGAATTGAACCATTAAAGTTATTTTTTCTCAAAAGAAGAATCCTTATATTAGATAGTTCACCAAGAAATTCCGGAATACTACCTGACAAGTAGTTGTTTCCTATGTCTAAAGTCAAAACTTCAGTCAGATCACGAAAGGAATAGGGGATTTGTCCGGAAAATTTATTGGAACCCAGGTGAAGATACTCCAATTTTTGAAAATTTAAGCAGGACGGGATGACTCCTGAAAAATAATTTTGTGAGATATCAAGAAACACGAATGGAGCGCGACTACAAGGAAACCGACCTCCCAAGCTATTATTTCTTACCACAAGTTCAGACAAGTAACTCATGTTACTTATCCAATCAGGGATGTCGCCCGTAAATAAGTTATTGCTAATATCCAAATGGGTTAGTTCAGAAAATACACTCATGTTTCCAATGTTCCCGGTGAAAGAGTTGCTATCTAAGTAAAGCATGAATATCTGACTCATGTTTAAGTTTCCTGAAAGTACCTCACCATGCAAACTGTTATTTGACAATTTTAATATAGTCAACCGAGAGAGGTTTGTGAATAGTGCAGTTGGTACCTCCCCAGCCAACTGATTATGAGATAAATCCAGTGTACCTAATTCACCCAAATCACCAACTGAAGATGGGATAGAACCCTCTAACAAATTCCTCGACAAGTTCAAATATTGTATATTCGGAAGATACTTTGGTATATCTCTGGGAATAGCACCTATCATGTGATTTGCAGACATATCCACCCACTTTGTATTAGGACTCCTATAAAAGGACATAAAGGAAATATTGTCAAATGCGTTGTTCCTTAGATTAACAACTTCCAACATTGTATTGTTTTTAATCAACCAATCTGGAAATTGTCCCTTTAATGAGTTGTATGACATATCTAGTTTCTTTAATTTGTGTTGGTGACGCAGAAAGCGAGGAACACCGCTTCCTTCTGGCATTTTTATATTGCAATTTGACAGCACGAGAACTTTTAACTGGAACATAGGAGTCCAACCTCTAGGCTCTTCTGTTTCCACCATAAACTTGTCATTGTCACTTATGAATGAAAGAAACTCAATCTTTGTGTGATTGGAGAATGAGCTGAAGGAGAAGGGACCTTCAAATTTGTTATAACTAAAATCAACATACTCAATAGACGACAGATTGGGAACCAGAGTTGGAGGAAATGTGCCCGTGAATTGATTTGTAGAAATATCAAAGAACTTAAGAGTTGACAGCTTGTTGAAACATTCAGGAAGGTTTCCATTAAAGTTGTTGTTACTAAGGTCCAGCTGAGAGAGGTTCTTTAACTCGCACAATCCTGTCAAAATAGAAAACTAAAGTTCACCCTTTAAGAGTATTTAAATGACTTGCTCAGGGTCGACGTCCAACATCAGAATGATTAAATAACTAATGGGAAATATAATGCAACAAAAGGTAAGTTACACATTTGTTTAGGGAACCTACCAAAATTAGTTAGTGATCCGTTGAGTTGATTGAAGGCGAATGAGACCACTTCAAGAGAAGACAATGACACTATTGTTGACGGGATGCTTCCAACAAAGTCGTTGCGTCTCAAATTTAAGACCTTTAGATGGTGGAAAGATGACAAAGCTATATGGAAAACATCAATAGAATATTTCATACATAGGTTACTAAAGAAAGTCTCATAAATTTTGTTAATTTCAAGATAATTTCCCGGTTAATATGTTAGTAAGTTGACTAATTTTACTAAACCATAAAAAATAACCATTTTTGCATTTGTTATAGCTTTTAGTTGTGAATAGGTTTGTGATATCTTTTCACCACATAATCAAAACATGTTTGTTGAGAACCCTTATAAAGAAAAACAAGTTCAACTACAAAATCTAAAAAGGGAAGTTAGAATGATTATTTCTTCTTTGGTACATGGATTGTCTTCGTCGTAGTTCCTCATAAAAAACATCACTAAAATAATATCTTATTTAAGTTGTTATTCTGTGACAGATACCTTTTAAATACACACAATGTATGCTACTATTTAATGAATATTCTTTAGTAACATTGTCAGAAAAGTCCATTTTTTAAGAATCCATAATAGATTCCCTAATGAACAAACAAGCGGAGAACAGAAAAGTGCTCACCTTCAATTGGTATGGTTCCATTGTAAGAATTTTCACTCAAGATGAGGACTTCCAAATCAGGTAATTTGGGGACATCTAAATTACATAAAAAAGATTCATCAGGCGAGTCTTTGAAAAGATCAACAAAAACTAAAAAGGACTCTCGATCAACCACATTAGGTTAGAGCACAAGATAGAAACACACCATTAGCAAAAAGTCTTCCACCCAAATTAGGACATAAATCCAAAGAAAGAAATTTTAGGGATGGAAAAGCAGCCAAGGATCTCATGATGTCATTATTGAAGAAGTTCTCGTCAAGCGTCAAGTGTAGCAGGTTGCTCATGGTGATGGTACCTAAATCGTTCATGCAAGTGAGAGCAAGTAGAATGTGCAATTAAGACAATGGTTAGATAGGCATGGAAATTTGAGGATGAGTTTAAAAAAAAAAAAAACATCATCATGATTTTTTTTCTTTTGGCGAAACAAATCAAGAGATATAACACAACATAAAGTTTTGTTGTGTTTTTCTATTTTCTTGTACTTTGTCAGGTTGGTTTTTACAGCATATGCTGGTCCATTCTATAATCATAGAATCTTGTCGTTCAAAAACAAATAACTTATATATAGAACGGAACTGGTAAACACATTTTAACAACTTAACCATTTAATGTGATTGACTCAAGGCCACAGTTCATCAAGTCAAGCGTGGTTAACTCTTTCAAGGAAGATAATTCTGCACAAAAGAAGTAAAAGACAATGAAGATGATATTTAGCATTTTAGTTTTTTTCTTAATGATTAGGATTTCTCAAAATATTTACATGCCTTGAATTGGAAGGGAACCTTGCAATTGATTAGAATCAAGATCAAGAATGTTGAGTGATGGGAGAAAACTTAGGCATGATATGATGCTCGCGTTGAAATAATTATGCGCAAGATTTATATTCTCTAGTTTTTGGAGTCTCATTAATCTCTTACAGCCTACAAAAAGTTATCACAGAAAGGATATGGTGCTATAAGTTTGTGATTATATATGGAAGAATTGTAGAATGCTTCTTGTTCAAGAACTTAATGTTTTGATTCTCCTTTTACCTTGTATACTTGGTGTCACGAAAGAGTTATCACTTAAATCCAACTTCTCGAGATTACTCAAATGACTCAGCTCTGTCATATAAAATAGGATAGATGTGTTATATGTAATATTTAACATCTTCATATTTCAAAGATAACGTTATACAACTTAAACCCTTATTATATTATATTATATTATATTATATTATATTATATTATATTATATTATATTATATTATATTATATATTATATACTATAACAAAACACAGATGCATCTACAGTGAATTACAATGTTTTAAGCATGGTTTGTTGCTGCTCAATTCATGTATAGGTTTCAAAGCAAGTTGTACAAGTAACACTGCATCAAGTTTTTTATATTATTATATTACTCTATATAACAATTTTCGTCACAGCTAATTTGCGTAGCATCTTAGCTACTGCTCCGGTTTCCAGTTTTTGCCCACCTATATTTGCCGGTCATCACCTCTGGTATACCATAGCTTCTTAGGAACAGCAACATACACATGTCACCCACCCGCCATGCCCTAAATCCAGCTCCGGCGACAAACGAAATCAAAACCAGCAACTGATTTATTCCCATTCTTCCCTCAATTGTCGCTATCCCCCAAATTGATCTCGGAGACACACCCATCGGCAAGTCAACTGCGGCAACTGAGCTTTCCATCGGCTAATTGTCACCAAAATCCCATTCGCTCGAACTAGGGCAATTTCTCACCACAATTCGTGTATGATTCATAATCGGCTGGAAGTGTGTGCGGCGAGGCAAGCGGGTCGGCATTGTGAAGTCCGTTGGTCTGTACGATGTAGATCTCTGTCGTCGATCTCTATGACTTCGTAATAACAGCAGCGGCTAAACGGAGCTCCGATGGTATGACACAAACTTTCTATCAATTTGATTGCGTTTGGTTATTTTAGTTTTTTTCCTTTAAACATATTGAATGATTTGTGCGTTTGGTTATATTGGGTTTTTTCCCTTTAAACAGATTGAATGAGGTTGGTTATATAAATGGTTGGTTGTTTGTGCGTTTTATTATTTTGGGTTTTTTTTTTCCTTTAAACAGATTGAATAAGGTTGGTTATATAAATGGTTGGTTGTTTGTGCGTTTTATTATTTTGGGTTTTTTTTTTTTTCCTTTAAACAGATTGAATAAGGTTGGTTATATAAATGGTAGGTTGTTTATGGCTTGACTAAAAAGTCATAGATTATAGAAGTGATTTTTTTGATGTTTATTTAGGTTATGCGCATGAATTCAGAGACCCTTTGTGATCTTTTAAAGTGGTCTTTTGCTATGCGCCAGTCTTCTTGCTTTTTGTCAATCAGATAATATTATGGAGCTATACTACCTGAACACCCACCATTGCTTCTCATTGTATGGTTCAATATGATTCAGATTGTTAATCTCGACTCAATTTCCAATATTCTTGGTAAACTTGTCGCCAATTGTTTTTGGAAGTCGTCTATCAAATTACATCGCTGGCTTGCGCCAGTAGAATTTAGGACATTTATGTTTTGGCCACAGTTCTTTAATTCCCTACTTTCTCCCCCTCCATGGTTTGTCTTAACATACTTCTACACCTACTATTTTTTATTTGCGACAGAGAGAAAAGAGAGTCGGTGCATAGGAGGGAGAGAGAAAGAGAGATGGGAATTCCGGTGTCCTTTCCGACGCTACGGCTTTCATCTTCTTGAAGAAGGTACTTTCTGTTTTATTGCTTTAAAATCCAGCGACGATGGTGGTATTGTCTTAATTACCTTGATCGTAGATGAAATTCTAGGTACTTACTCTCCCATTGTGTGAAAAAAGGTGCTTATTTGAGAAAATTAGTTATGAAGAATTGGAATTTGTCAACTCTATGATTTGTTGGTGCTTTTGTTTGTTTGTTTCTACTGCAAATGAGCTGACATAAACATTCATAAGTATCAATCATGAATCAACACTAATTTAGCTTAGCCTCTTGATGACTGAATTGGTTTGATTGATAATGATATAAGTTAGAGTTTGGTTTAGATCTTATATTCAATGATTATGTGTTTAAGATGCCACACACTAAAAATATTTAATAATGTCTAATTAAGCAGCATGCAACAAAATTTGTGTTTCTAGATAATTGATATCATGTTTAGAAAGGATTTAGTAGTCGTATCACATCTAATTGCAAACCACATGCTCTTCTATTCAAATGATGGCTTATACGTTTAATTATGATTGAAGTTCAAGTTTGCTTAATATTATATATTATTATGATGTTCAAGTTTAATAAATGGTATTGATTTTTGCAGCGGAAACGACGACTAAAGCAACCATAGTACGGTACCGTATGGACCAGCAAAGTCACCGGATTTCATGGAAGAAGAACGTTGCAAAGAGGAGTACAGAGGTGGGTTTCATCTGATTTTTTTCGTCTCTCTTTCACCAATGTATTGTCATTGCCCCTATTTTCTTCTACATTTGATGTGGGTTTTGCTTAATTTTCATTTGTTGAACTAGGTTTTGCTTACTTTTGTGATTGTTGAACTATGTTTTGCTTACTTTCACATGATCATGATGGGAGAAACCCTCTTCATCTTGCATCAATTAAAGGACACTGTCGAGTTGTGAAAGAGTTGGTACAAGGGCAACCCATCTTGCATTTGTATGTAAAGAGTAACCATCTGGACATAGGGGGTCATGAGTCTGTAAACACTAGAGATGTTGATGGCAACACTACACTACATCTACCTTTTGTTGCTAGCAAACGTGTAAATTCTTTTTGTTTTTTGTTTTTTTTTTGGGAGAATTTCCCTATTCGAATTTTCTTGTGCCGGTATCATAAAAAACAAAACGATATGAACCTAATTCCCTCCGTGAAGCGGCAGGGAATTTTTCTAGTTATATATAACATTTTGGGTCTATTGTTAACTACAGTACTTTCATTATACATGGCAGTCTACAAATCGACCACGTTAATTCATTTTTCTTTTTCTTCTTTCTTGTTTTTTTGGTGTATAACTCTCCATCTCCTTCTCTAACTATATTCTTTGTTTTTCAGCAAATGGTGGATGGGTTCAACCAGGAGATCCTGCAAAGAAGAAAGACGAGATCTAAAGTGACTTCACCATCGACAACCACCAGCTTCCCTACAACCTCTGTCGTCTGTTTGACTAGCCAGCACCGCCTTCATCTGTGAGTATGGCTTTCGATGGCAGAAGTCAACCACCGCGTGGATGTGTTGGGCAAATAGGGACTGACAGGTGGTGGTTTGCGACGATCGCGGTGGCTGATGTGTGGTGGTGACTGACCGGTTACCGTTTTGTGCAGAGTTGGCATGGATATTTGGGCGACGTTGGTGGTAAGGTACTCTGGATGGCCGCCGGGGAAGCCTGGTGACATGCTACTGGAGATCAGATTATAAGGACCTTGATTTAGTTTTGAATGTAAGGGTGTTTATCGGATCGAATATCAAATTTTCGAATTATTTGTATTGAATTATTCGAATAATTTTTATTTTTCTTTGAATTCGAATTCGATTCGTATTCGATTAAAACCTACTCAATTCAATTCCAATTCGTTTTCGAATAAAAAACCCAATTCGTATTCGATTAAAAATTCGAATTCAAATCTACAGTTAGATTTGCTACTTAGGTTTTAGTTATGGCCATGTTGTGTGTTTGGTAATGGGTAATTTTAGTACTTGTGTTGATACATTTTTGTGTGGACGCCGCACGTTCGGTTCGAGCCTTTAAACAGAATGAAGACCAAGTCGGATATCCTCCTATCCCACTTGGGTCTGACAACTTTATCTCATTTGTTTTGTAACGTTAAACGAACAATGCATGTTGCATTTAGATTATTAGTTGTCTAGGTGTGTGTTTATATAGTTCACTGGGCCAAATCTTCATGTGGGCCAAAACCTCATTTGGGCTTAACCTTCACTGGGCCAAAACTTCATCATGGGGAAACTCCTTGATGACATGACGAAACCCCCTTTATGATGAAACTCTATGGAGTTTCATCACACTAAAGGACAAAACACGATGAAACTCTAGGGTTTCATCACACTACAGGACAAAAGCATGATGAAACCCCCAGGTTTCGTCGTCTGCTGGGCTTAGTCAGGCCCAATGTCTGACCAAAGTAGAGTTTCGTCAGGCCCATTTGTGTTTCGTCGTTGTTAGGGCCCAGGCTGCTATATAAACAGCTTTCTGGTTTCACTTTGAAACGAGATGAGAGCATACCCTGAAAGTTATACTGTCAAACTGTGTGTGTATCAGTTGATCTTGGTTCTCATCCCATTTTATCAATAGATTGCGTTTCATTGGTTATTCCGTGTTGTTACTATCTGTGTTTGGTTTGACATCGTTACGGGGTTTCCGCACCCGTGACCGTGTTTGTTATAAACAAGGGTTTGGTTTTCCTTATCGATCCTCAGATTTCAGGACCTACAACTTGGAATAAATTTTGAAAATAATTAATTTATAGTATAACCCAATAAAAGTTATATATGTATTATATATAAAAATAATAAATAAAATGTATAATATTCATTCGAATTTCGAATCGAATCGAATTTGAAATTATAAATTCGTATTCAATTCGTATTCAATTTACTTAACTCGAATTGAATCGAATTCAAATTCTTATAATCGAAACGAACTCTTGATAATCGAATCAAATTTAATTTCGAATTTTTTGAATTCGAAACAAATTCTGAACACCCCTATTTGAATGGCGAAACGAAACTTTTTATTACCAAACCAAAACGAGCCAACATAGCAATAGCAAGATGCTATAATGACCTCCATTACACCGAGAACTCCATAAGTCATTATCAGATTTTTTTAAAACAAAAATTAAAAGAAAACAAGGGTTTTCGTAAAAAAATTGGGAGAGAGGAAGTAGTTCTGGCGAGAGAAATATTGATGCTGCTTTTCTTTTATCATTACTCTCCAAACAATTCATTAACAATTTCAAAATTTAAATGGATTATCATTACTCTCCAAACAATTCATTAACAATTTCAAAATTTATTAAATGGAAAATAATAACAGCTGTAAAATAGGTAACTTATATATAAAGAATTTAATGTTTATTTTCTTTCCCGTGATGTTAATGTAGTTTAAAAGATACAAGTTGTACAGTTTAGTGATAGATTAGGTATAATGAAACCTGGAAAAAAAAGAATGAACATTTATTTAAATACAATTTTACCCTTATAAGTCAACCATCCATTACTTGTACATATGGTTTAAAATGTTGAACGTAGTGTAAAATTACATGGTACATCACATTTGCTTTATTAGTATATAGATAAAAGTTCTACTTGATTTTTGAATCAAAGTATTACATTTAATTCTTCTCAACAACTTAAGAATTCTTTTACATGAATTTTCAATTGATAATACAGAGCATTTGATTAAATATTGATTACCAAAATGATTTTAGTGTTAATGAAAAAAATGCTGTTCAAGAGGACATTATGTGAAAGCACCGGATCGATGACGAACATCAAACATTGCACTTGATTCAATACATGAAGAACAATCATATGAACAAGATAGAAATATGTAGAAGATGAATCTCTTTATTGATGAATCAGTCATCACAGATTACACAAACCAAAGGAGTATACATCATCTACAAGCTGGTTTAGATCACAAAGATCTAAACCCTAGCTTTCTCTCACTAACACATAGTCTCTCTCTCTAGGATGTGCACACCAGGAGGAACAAGAAGTGAGAGCGGTGCACAAAGCTTCTTGATCGATCCCTCATCCATGGATGGATGCCCTAATCCTATACAACACATATATATAGACTAGGACTAAAACTCGGACAAACAATCTACACCAAAACCCTGACTTTTGTCCCTAACATAAACCTCTAACCTTTTTCCTAGACATAAAACTTGGACAAATTGTCCAAGGATAAACTTGGGACTATCTTTCAAGACATGTACAATAAAGACCCTAACAATTGGAAAGCATACACTTATCACCCAAAGTGCACTAACAAACTCCCCTTGGTCTTCATGTGGTCTTGAATTCTTCATTATTGTTGACTTTAACTTGGACTTCTGTTTTGATTGATACGGAACTGATAAGCGATAGTTACCCGGCAGGAACTGCACTTACAGTCTCCCCCTTAACTGTTGCATCATTTCTGTGTGGTATCGATAATCTTCAGTCACCGAATACTGCACTTACAGACTCCCCCTTGACTGATGATATCATGGCTGCTATCAACTTTGGCTGAGACTTGATCTTTCTGGCAGAGCACAGCGATCTTCAACCCTTCTAATAAAAGACTTGCTGATGATCACTTAAGGCTGCTTTGAGAAACCCGAAGAATCCAACATCAAACACTGTAGATCCTCCCCCTCAAACTTCTCCCGAATCAAATTAACGCGAACCGTCTTACAACAACATGTGAGAATATCGCTCGATACATTAATCTTCAAACTTAACCGGTAGAAGAACGAAACGTCGGATTTCCAATGCCTAACATCAAACACTTCAAATTTCGCAAAGACATGAAGCTCAGTTCGATAAGTTAATAACAAACTGAACTTTGTAAAAGTACATCCACCATCTTGATCAGAGTCTTCAACCGAGTGTCTGAAATCATTTCATCTCGAATCTTCAAGATCCAATCTCGTATCTTCACGAATCCACCAATTACCCAATGACTTTCGTCTCCAATCTCCCCCTCAATGTAAGAACCCCTATTTCGAGAATCCGATCAGACACCAACTTGGAAGAGGGACCAAGAAGACTAATCTTCTCTACTCTAACCGGCATACGATAAAGGCTTGACCTTCAACTAGTTGCCAAAAGAACAATTTGCTTCATCACGTCAACACTTGATTAAACCTCGAACAAACTTGACAAAACTCAATCATACACTAGCTCTAACTTGCTTCATGTTATAAACACTTCGCCACCGGTAAGATTAACACTAAGTTAATCTCAAAGATAGTAAACATGAACTTGTTTTGATGTAGCACCACGAGCCTTTGATTTACAAAGAAAACAAGAATTTCAAAATTTTTACTCCCCCTATTTCTTTGTAAACAATACAAAAATCCAAGCAAATCTTATTCTCTTCACCTCCTCACTTGATCCGGACAACATAAGTACCATAAAACTTTTCGATAATCCGAAACCGACTTTAAGTTTCCAAACTACACATAGTTCTGACTCTTAGTTAGTTATCCGGTACCCCAGGTAACCCGGAATAACTAGAAAAACTCGGAACATGCACAACTCGAAACTTCCGAACAACACAACCTTCTAAATTTAGCTAAAAATCCGGTACCCCAGGTAACCCGGAATTCTAGAAAGTTTGGAACTCGTAAAACCCAGAAGCTCTTGGAACCTCGGATCAAATCATTGAGCAATACTTAGAATACAAAGGAATTCGAAACAAGCAAGGAAATAAAGGAAACTCTGAAGAAACCCGGGGACTGCTATCCGAAAGACTAATCTCGGAACAGTGTACTGAAGATATAAACCCGGACTAACCAATGGTTTACTCTAAAGAAGTTGGACCACCAAACAGTTTACCAACAAACAACTTCTTAAAGCTCGGACCAAAGCTCGGATTGATTTGGAACAAACTAAAAGTAAACATGTTGAAACTGTTTACTGTCAAACCTCGGTACTGAACCAAACCTCGGTACTAAACCAAACCTAGGAACAGAACAGAACAGAACATTGAACTCGGATATACTCGGAACTGAAACAAACCTCGGAACTGAAACAGATTGACTTTGATCTCTTGACACTCTGACCTTTTATACTAGAACTCGGAACATGTGTAAAGCTCGGACAAGCTTTATGGAGAAACTCTGAAACTCAAACATTTTAAAGCTCGGACAAGCTGGAGTTTTAAAGTTGCTGTCAGACTTTAAAACTCAGACTTTGAAACTCGGACAAGCTTTAAAACTCTGAAACTCTGAAACGATAATGAAACTTGTAGGACCGAGTTTCGTGACCGAAACCGTGATTCTTGTGAGATCGGTTCAAGACGGGAGAGCTTAGACATAAACAAACAACTTCTTTGTATTAATCCGGTAGTATAACATTACAAATCGGCCCGATTACAAGATAACCGAACTAATACCAAAGGAGTACACATCCGGGGAGAGACCAAGTGGTGATCTCTCCCGGTGAGGTCTCAAACCTCCTAAACTCTCCTAGTGTTGCAAATGACAAGGGTTTTCTATTTATAGTCACACCCCTTGTCTTGCAAACACACACGGTCAACCGAATAACCCTCTCGTTTGACCACTTCAAACGAGCGGGTCTATACACGTTCGATGGACCGTTTCACTAACTATTACAAATTCAGCGTAAAATAAAACTAATCTATTTGACAAGCATCGGACACAAAATCTGCATCAACAAATTCCCCCTTGTCCGTTGCTATCGAATGCTGAAAATGCAACTGCAATCGATCTTCAGTCAAGTATTCATCTTCTCTGTGTTAACAAATTCCCCCTTGACCAATGATCCAGGTAAGTAGTATCTTGACGCTCCTTGTAAAATATTTCCCCCTTAAAGTACGCGTATCCGTGTTGGGTGTTGTGCAATTTCCTCAATTGACCGATCTTCCGCTGATCTTCCAATACTCCAACCGGCATTTGATAAGGGTTCCAATCTTTAAGAGCTGCATCAAGTCTTGATCTTGTCATAAGAACTCTATTTCATACAAGCATACTACATTGATAGAGATTTCTGGTGAACTGTCTTCTGTAAACCGTCTTTGTGAAATCGACCAAGTAATGCACTTTAATCTTCAGCATCAACACTCAGGAAAGTCAGCTAGACCAAGTGTATCCCTTGCAAGCTCAACCAGCATGCTTAGTTGAACTACATCCAGATCTCATTGTCTCGCCTTTGTGAAGTTGACCACGTAATGCACTACGGATCTTCAGCATCAGTACTCAGGAAGTCAGCTTGACCAAGTACATCGTTTGCAAACTCAACGAATTGAGTTACCCCCAGATCCCTGTAAAATCCCAAGGAAACATCAAACCCAAAACCGAATCCTGCAGGTCTTCAGTCTTGAATTATCAGCTTTCATAAAGATTCCCCAGGTCTTCAGTGAACAGCGCTTTTGTAACTACTGTAGACTTTAGAAACCTGTATTTTTCCGTGCAAAACCCTTCACGCTGGCTGGAGAATTAATTAAAATCCTCAAATATGTGTCTGTGCAAAACATTCCACGCCGAACCGTTAGTATCACCAGAAAATCACAAACTCTACCACCTGTGATTGCGTTTAGAAATTGACCGAAGAAATTCAACATACGAAATTTTTATTCCCCCTATTTCTTTGGTAAGATTTCTAAACCTTAACAGATTCTCTCCACTTCAAAGAAACTGTCGTCAAATGTTCACCAATTCCCTCCACTGAGCGGAACTGTCGTCAATCTTCGTTGAATGTTCTTGGTTTTTCGAAAAATCACGAAAACGAATTTCTTCTTTGCATATGCTAGTTGAATAAGAACGTCCCCTAGTACCCCGTTGGATCCGACTTGTATCCCTCCAAAGACTTTGTGAACTCGTTAGGACCGGTATTGACATTCTAGGTTCATTCATTCGTTACCAAATGCGAGAATATGACAATAAACAAAAATATTTCTTCGTTGCATATTCTAGTTGATAAGGAAATTTCGCCTAGTACCCCGTAGGATCCGACTTGTATCCCTCCAAAGACTTTGTGAACTCGTTAGGACCGGTATTGACATTCTAGGTTCATACGTTCGTCTTCAAATGCGAGAATATGACAATAAACAAAATGCTTTCGAACATTTTCGAATAACCGATAACAATCATAAACATTGACGTGCGGAAGTGAACATACCGTGTTGTTTTTGGCCCATAATAGTCGCGTCACCATTTTTGACATTTGCATTGGTAACCGTGACTACCCCACAATTTTTCAACCATCAAGTATCATCATCTTTTGTTTTCTTTTCATCATGCCGCAACATCCCGCGCTTTCCCGTACGAATATGACGTCAAAAATTAATATCTTTCGCGACCACCCGACCCCCACTTTGCAACTCACTTAAAATTCTTGGCTCAAATATAATCTTGAACTCATGACCCAAAAGTGAAGCGGATTAAACATTTGAAACCCAAATATCCTTAGCCCACCATGCTATATTTGATGTCTTTCAATATTAGAGGCCCAAGACATAAGAAAATATATCAGCAGCTTTCAAACATTAGGTGGGCCTTTTGATCAGTCCAACAACTCCAAATAAAGTTTTAGTCTCGCACAAGGGGGCCCAAATAGAAAAAGACCTAGCTGCCATCATCTTCAAAAATCTATGTCCCTCTTTCTTCGATAATACATAGGCAACAACAGCACCTCCAAACAACGAACCCCCAAAAAAAAATATGTGTGCAGCCATCTACCCTTCTTTCTTTCTCCTGCGATACACTTCATCCAAAACCAAACCAGACAGATAAAACTTGCAAGCCACCGCCAACATCACCTGAATTCAGCCGTCAACAACATCTGTCTTCCTCTTCTTCGATACCCAGCAACCAGCGACACTAAACTTCTCCGATTCCACCTGCAATTACCGGATCTTCTTCAGTTTATCAAAGATACCTACAACCTCAAACCAGAACCTCCTTGCATATGTTGTTCAATCTTCGATTCACAAACATCAGAACAATCGTAACCCCTGTTTCAGAATCATCTTTCGAAACATATGTTGGATCCTTCGAACTGATCAGATCTGGATCCTTCGAAGTTGTTGGGACTGATCATCTTTCGAAGTTGTTCATCTTTCGAAACATATGTTGAATCCTTCGAACTGATCAGATCTGGATCCTTCGAAGTTGTTGGGACTGATCATCTTTCGAAGTTGTTTGGAACTGATCATCTTTCGAACTGATCATCTTTCGAACTGATATATGTTGGTTGTTTGGAACTGATCATCTTTCGAAGTTGTTTGGAACTGATCATCTTTCGAACTGATCATCTTTCGAATCTTCAAGCAGCCGCCAAGAACATCAAGAACACAGCCACTGTTCAATTTTGCAGATTTGACGAAAACACTTTGTATACGATTTTTGATGATGATAACTTGTTTATTTAGGTGAAAAACATAAAACCCAACACTCGTTTCAGCACAGATCTGAATAATCGGGTCCAGATCTGAGTTTTTCTCATTTTCACCCAACTTTACATCTTGAACAAAAAGCACAAAAATCACAGATCTAGAGCACATGTGACTTAGTAAACGGTTAGATTTACTAAATCGGGCACCATGGCTCTGATACCAATTGTAGGACCGAGTTTCGTGACCGAAACCGTGATTCTTGTGAGATCGGTTCAAGACGGGAGAGATTAGACATAAACAAACAACTTCTTTGTATTAATCCGGTAGTATAACATTACAAATCGGCCCGATTACAAGATAACCGAACTAATACCAAAGGAGTACACATCCGGGGAGAGACCAAGTGGTGATCTCTCCCGGTGAGGTCTCAAACCTCCTAAACTCTCCTAGTGTTGCAAATGACAAGGGTTTTCTATTTATAGTCACACCCCTTGTCTTGCAAACACACACGGTCAACCGAATAACCCTCTCGTTTGACCACTTCAAACGAGCGGGTCTATACACGTTCGATGGACCGTTTCACTAACTATTACAAATTCAGCGTAAAATAAAACTAATCTATTCGACAAGCATCGGACACAAAATCTGCATCAACAAAACTCGGACAAGCTTTATTGAAAATTGTTTAAAACTCGGAACATAAGGCTCTTGTTCAAAACTCGGAAAAACATAAGAACAATATCTTCACTTGTTCAATACTCGGAAAAACAGTCTTGACTGTTTAAAACTCAGAATATGTTGACTTATGATAAACCTCGAAACAGTTAACTTTGAAGGTTAGAGCTCGGAACAGTTAACGCTTGGAACAGTTAACTTTCAAAACTCGGAATATGTTGAAACAGTGCAAAACTCGGAACACCGAACCAAAAAGTAAAAACTCGGAACCTACAACTGAAACTGTTAACAGAATACTGTTCAAAAAACTCGGAGCTGAAGAATTGTTTGAACAAAACTCGGAACTGAAGAAACAATATCAAAACTCGGAGACCACATAAGACTTCGGAAACCACATAAAACTCGGAAACACATAAGCTGATCTTTGTAAAACTCGGAGACAAAATCATAGCAAACTTGGAAAACATGTAAGAATAAACCTCGGAACAAAAGAACAATAAGTAAAACTCGGAGACCGAACTGTATCAAAAACTCGGACTACATAAAACTCGGAGACTGTTTAAAACTTGAACTGTCTTTTTACATGTTCAAAGCTCGGAACACTCAGAACACTCGGAACACTCGGACCTTTGAAAAGCTCAAAAAGCTTTGAAAAGCTCAAAAAGCTCGGACCTTTGAAAAGGAGTTTGAACTAAAAACTCAGAGTTAAGAGCAATTTAACCAAAACTCGGAACAGAGAATTCTTTACCTCGGACTCTTGAACTAAAAAGGAAAAGTCGGAATAGGTTGATTAGAGTATAAACCTCAGACAAGGTTTCAGCAACCAGTCTCCGGAATATCTCCCTAGTGTTACTTCACACTAGTTCACCAAAACCCCGGAACCACAAACACAGAGTCTTAAACTCAGACAAACCTTTTTGGATCAAAACCCTAGATCTCCAAACCAACACAGCCGATGAACAGCTTCATTTTCTTCAAGTTTTCTCCAGAATCTTCAAGTCTTCAGGATGTTTGGCGGAAACAAACATCAAATCAAGAGCAATGGTGATTCAGAAGGCGGTTAGACCATTCTGAATCGGTAACCATGCTCTGATACCACTGTGAAAGCACCGGATCGATGACATACATCAAACATTGCACTTGATTCAAGACATGAAGAACAATCAGAAGATGAACAAGATGGAAATACATAGAAGATGAATCTCTTTATTGATGAATCAGTCATCACAGATTACACAAACCAAAGGAGTATACATCATCTACAAGCTGGTTTAGATCACAAAGATCTAAACCCTAGCTTTCTCTCACTAACAAATAGTCTCTCTCTCTCTCTAGGGTGTGCACACCAGGAGGAACAAGTTGGGAGAGCAGCACAAAGCTTCAAGATCGATCCCTCATCCATCGATGTGTGCCCTAATCCTATACAACACATATATATAGACTTGGACTAAACTCGGACAAACAATCTACACCAAAACCCTGACTTTTGTCCCTAACATAAACCTCTGACCTTTTTCCTAGACATAAAACTTGGACAAAATGTCCCTAGGATAAAGTTGGGACTATCTTTCAAGACTTGTACAATAAAGACCCTAACAATTGGAAAGCATGCACTTATCACCCAAAGTGCACTAACAAACTCCCCTTGGTCTTCATGTGGTCTTGAATTCTTCATTATCGTTGACTTTAACTTGGACTTCTGCTTTGGTTGACCAGAACTGATAAGCGACAGTTACCCGGCAGGAACTGCACTTACACATTAATCCGCAATGATTTGTGGTTTTATATTTGTGGAAATTAGTCTTTAAATATTCTTGATTTGTGTTATAAATGAACTTTTTCCTTTATAAATTTTGGTATGTGTATGGTAACTATAACTATCTGAATCTAAAGCTTAATCTATAATTTTTATATAGTTTTTGATCAAGTAAAACATGTGTCAACATCTTTTTTGGTATATCATGACTTTATTTTTGTGAGTTTTCTTCTTTGATTGCTATGTCATGTGTTGGTACTGTATCAATATTTTTCTAGTTATATACTATAACAGAACACACAGCTGCATCAAGTTTTTTATATTAAGGATAAACTAGTTATTTTCCGCCCGCGCGTTGCGGCGGGACCCAATGACTACAAAAGGCGTGTCAGTAACGGCAAACAGATACCGAATATCAAAACATAAATAAAATGACGTGGTAAGTATAATCACTCCGTCATAAAAAAACAATTTTAAATAACCTAATATATAATAATGGGACCCACACGTCCTACACGTTGGAAATTCGGTTGTTTTCAGTTAAGTTATTACGGTGCTAACACGTTAAAATATGGATGAGCTCGGTACCGGTAAAGGCAACGAAAGTACCAATCCGAAAAATCATCGAAATTAGGTACCGGCACCGAAAATGCTCGGTACAATACGGTATGGTATTTGAAGGTAAAAATCAATAAATATAGGTATGGTGCTAGACCGGTGTCGAACCGAAAGTAAAGATTCTGAAAACGCCAAAAGGTGGGTACCAAATTGGTAACGAAAATGATTCGGTATAGTAAATTTGGTACCGATACGATACCGGTTCGTTTATAGGATTTGATACGATTTGCTCATCAATATTCTAAATATTCAAGTTAATTTTATATGCTACAAGTCATTCATTACAGAAAAAGACAAAAAAGAAAGCAAAATAAGTTGTTGTAGACCGGATTACGTGCATTGCTGCATTGCTACTTGCTACAGGATTTGATGAGCTCTGTACCAACCGGTACCGAAAATACCGTTACTGAAATCCCCAAAAGTGGGTACCGGTACCGAATATACCTAGTATGGTACGGTTCGGTACCGGTCGGTACTTGTACGACACCGGTATTTAAGGGTAAATTTGAGACTGGTACCTATACCCGATACCATTTGCTCATCTCTTAATGCTGTTACTATTCATTCTATTCTAATTTTAGTTTAAACAATAAATAATAAATCACATTATTGTTCATTCAGTTTCAATTTTATCATATATATATATAGATGCTGACTTGAAAAGTAAAATACTATATATTATTATTTATTTATTTTTTACTTTGTTGTGTAGCTGGCCAAAATTATCCCTCATTTCCGTATATTCAATTTATATTTAGCTAATTATAGTTTATCATTATTTGTTTCATGAATTTATGTAACCGTGGATTCTAGTTCTTATGTATATTTGTTTTTCAAATACGATAAGTATTTAACACATTTAACTTTTACTTAATTATATTTCTCTTTAATATGTAGGCGTGGTTAGTTATTTTTGATGTTCAGTAAACTTTTTTTAGAAAAGAGATTTGTATTCAAATTAGAATATGACGAATCGAATCTATACCAATATCCGTGCTGGTAATGGGGTATTGATACTTCTTGTTATCTTTTAAGTAAATCACATCTTTAGTTTTTTTATTTATTTCTGTTTTTGTTGCTATACTCGGTACCGCACCCATAAGCTCATATTGCCCAAATCCAAATTTCCGCGCATCACACGGGAAATTTTGCTAGTATGTATATATATATATATATAACTCGTGGTGGTTCTCATTCTAGCGGCTCCCTATATATATATATATAGGGGAAGGTTCATTTGAGAAGACTATTCTCTCAAGAACAATTTAGAATTGATCCTAGTCATCCATTTTTTTGATCTATGGCTGTGAATGATGATGGCATTTATGTGAATATTGTGATCTTTTTGGTCAAGTAACTTAATTAAAAGGGTATATTGGACAATTTGTGTAGTATCAATTTGTTAAGTCTTCACGGTTACAAAATTCAACCCAACCAAGCACCGTGATTTACTCCCTTCAATGAACTCGCCGGCATAAACATAATCATGATTTCTCCCCAAAATGTCAAAGACGATGCTACACTGGTTCTGTCGAAACTCTATAATGTCATGATTGGCGACGATACATCCGATCTCTTCAAAGTCCACAGTATGTTTAGGTATTCAAGATCCATTACTGAAGAGGTTTGTAACATTCATTGTGTGTGTAGGGACCTGATATTTCTGCAGTAAATTGATGTACCCAAAAAAAGGGTTTTTTTGATGATTAAAAGGTGTAATGTGTTTCATGTATTTACGTATGCTCCTCAAAAAATCCCACGCGGGATTTTTTGCAGTGAAATTAAAAGGATTGATTTTGGGGAATCAAGCATAAAATAAGTTTATATTTGGGCAATATGAATTTCCCCTATTTTTTGCTACCATGATTTCCTCCCCACACAATCACGGTGAAATCAAAACCCCTAATGGTAGACGATTTTGTTTTTGTGGTTGAAGAGATGTATATAAACCCACGTGACTACCAAGATGACACACACCACTACAAAGCATTATTTATCAAACCAGTGTGTGTAGCTGTTGAGGGATTCGTTGTGTAGGTTGGTACATCTATATGAACATTCATTGTGAATTAATTGCATCCAGTTCATTTTTTTTTGTATATACATGTATTCTCCTGTAATGTTGATTAGTTTCCAGAATACGCGTTTATGTCATTGTCTATGTTGTCTATATAGATGGGGGAACATTTTTTGTGGATATAGGAGGTTGTTTTTAGTTTTCGGTTCAATTTTGTGTTGGTTCCACATATTGAGGGTGAAAAATGTTTTCCTAAAATTTGGTTTATTTTTGCTCTAATGTTAGGTTCCACTTCTGGATTGTGAAATATGTCTGAAAGTAAGTTTTTTATATTTATATGTATATATATTTCATAGTTACTCATGTTGCAATGTGTGTTATATGATGTGTGGTTAATATTTACAGTTCGAAAAAGCCCAAGGATTGGAAACATCAAATCTGCCAGTGTGAACGTGGACAAGGCATCAAAAAAAATTGGTATTTCATCTGTGTCAGAAACTGGCATGTACATATGTTTAGTGATTCATCTTTGTTGATTGTGTTATCATATACGAGTAGTTGATGTGATTATTTTGTAGGGGGGGGGGGGGGGGTATAAGGTTTATCATTTTCTGGGATTCGCTCGGATTGTATGTTTTGTAACTGTATATATTAGGTGTGTACGTAATCACTTCTAAAAAAATCAGACTATATGGAGTAACTGTATATGATGTAGGAAAACTTTTTGGTTTTTAAGAGATGCCTGATCATGTGTTAGTTTTTCTATACTGTGTTGGTGATAGTAGTTGTGTGCACGTGGTTACTATATTTTATTCTCAGCTTGGTAAGGGGAAGGTGGAAAAAGAGGGGCATTTATTTTTTGATTCGGAGAAATATAAAATGTTAGTGTATGTTGATAATGTAGGACAGTGGGTGTAGGCAAAAAATATGTTTTGTGTATGGTTTGTTTTATGTGTTATGTCTGAGTCAACCAACGATATGCCAGGTGTAATAAAAATATGTTTTATCTGTATGGGTTTTGTGTGTCGAATGGTGTAATGTTAATGGTGGTATACATGGTCTGTTTGCGGGGCATTTTATACTTTGCGCACGTTGTTACTGACAGTGGATGTTCATGAAGCCGGTATGTTAGGAAAGAGGCACCACTCTGGAAATCTGATTAATGGTAATAGGCCTTCAAAAGGTACGACTTCCTGATCATGCATTTACTCTGTTTCGAAGATACGTGTTAAACATTTGTTTATATTTTTTTGTGGACCGTTTTTTAAATTGATGTAGGTGTCCTTCAGAAGGCTGCATCTGCGTCAGACGGTATGGTGGAAGATGATGATTTTGTTGAAGCCGTCCCCAAGATGTTAGTACCAAAACATGAAAAGCAAAAGTTGATAGACTGGAAGAAAAAGGGTGAAATAAATATTGGTGAAGAGTACCCTCATAAGATACGGACGAGATCATCACCTAAGTCGCTTTATGAAGCTCTTCAAAAGTTGTCTACGGAGCAAAAAGATTGTGTAAGACATATGGGGTTTGGGAAGATGTTGTCGTTTACCGTTGACGGTATACCCGGACAGCTGGGACACTACGTCGTGGACAATTTGGATACAAATAGGATGTGTATTAAATTGGAGAGGGGGTCGATTGATATTACCAAAGAGGCGATACATCAGTTAGTTGGTGTTCCCAATGGTGGGGTGTGGATGAATAATATTGATGATAAGAGAGCTGATAAAGCAATGAGCAAACTATGGAGAGCTCACTATCCGAGGGATGAGGTGAGCCCCGGTGATATTGCTAAGCGACTAGAAACACACAAAGTTGCTGATTGGATGTTTAGGGTTGATTTTCTGCAGCTGTTCTCAAGCATAATGATTAACTGCCAGAAAAACGGGAAATGCAAGATGTGCCTCCTCCCCTACTTCACGGAGGAAAGAGATATTAGTGAACTAGATTGGTGTTCTCTTATATACAAGACAATAGCTGAGTGTAAGGACGATTGGGTACGGGACGATCGAAAAAGTTATTTCGCTGGTCCTCTTACAATTCTGACGGTAACTATTTTTATTCCTCTCGGTTTATTTTTTATTTTTTGTGTTGCTTATAAGTTAAATGGAACCTAAACAGGATTTATTTCATTTTTTTTGTCATGAATCTCATCACAGCTGTTATATGTTGATTGCACAAATTGTTCTGGGCTACCGCTTGAAAGACGAAAGATTGCATTGGCCGATTGGGATATGAATAAACTTAAACAAAGACAACATGCTGAAATACAGTGTGGAGGATTTGGGAGAGGAGAAACAAGGAAGATATTTGTTGAATGTGGAGCAGGCCCTGCTCAAGTATCTGAAGCGAAATCAGAGGGACAGGTTACTGAAGAACATTATGTTCGTATGAAACCATTGGACTGTAGATCAGCCCAAGTATTGGTAAGATAATGTAGACCGCATTGTTATTTTTTTTTTTTTTGTATTCAAAATATGTAATGTCAGGCTATTAAATTATATTGTGCATGGCGCAGGGGTATGTGTCAAAGTTGAATGATCTCTTGTCGGCTATGTCTCGGGACAAGATGGAGTTTGAGATGGTCATAAAGGAAGCCTTAGGATCTAATCCACAAAATTCAGACATCATAAAAATATCATCTAAATACGATGATTTGTTTTTTGCGAGACCCGATGGAAATAAATCCAATGAAGTTAGAAATGAGTCTATATCAAAAGGGAAGGAGCTGATGGGGGTTGATGAAGAACCATTATCACAGTTCTGGACCGATCCAGCATCTTTTGACAACATTTGCAAAACTGTTGACTGTCTGGTGCAGAAACACCGCAATAGTGGAAATGGATTTTTTGATTGGACATGTGAACCTTCCTTCAGCTTGGGACTTACGCAGTGGGACGTAATGTGTGATGCTGATTTCATCACACCAACGCGTGGGCAACACCAAAAAGTGGAAAGTGAAGATGATGACCATATACCTTTGAGTGTTGTTATGGCACGGCTCAGTAAGGATAGAGCCAATCGTGAGAAATCAAAACGGATCACACGTGTAACAATAAATAATAAATCACATTATTGTTCATTCAGTTTCAAAACGGATCACACGTGTTAGTGCACTTTGGGTGTTACTATTCATTCTATTCTAATTTTAGTTTAAACAATAAATAATAAATCACATTATTGTTCATTCAGTTTCAATTTTATCATATATATATATAGATGCTGACTTGAAAAGTAAAATACTATATATTATTATTTATTTATTTTTTACTTTGTTGTGTAGCTGGCCAAAATTATCCCTCATTTCCGTATATTCAATTTATATTTAGCTAATTATAGTTTATCATTATTTGTTTCATGAATTTATGTAACCGTGGATTCTAGTTCTTATGTATATTTGTTTTTCAAATACGATAAGTATTTAACACATTTAACTTTTACTTAATTATATTTCTCTTTAATATGTAGGCGTGGTTAGTTATTTTTGATGTTCAGTAAACTTTTTTTAGAAAAGAGATTTGTATTCAAATTAGAATATGACGAATCGAATCTATACCAATATCCGTGCTGGTAATGGGGTATTGATACTTCTTGTTATCTTTTAAGTAAATCACATCTTTAGTTTTTTTATTTATTTCTGTTTTTGTTGCTATACTCGGTACCGCACCCATAAGCTCATATTGCCCAAATCCAAATTTCCGCGCATCACACGGGAAATTTTGCTAGTATGTATATATATATATATATAACTCGTGGTGGTTCTCATTCTAGCGGCTCCCTATATATATATATATATATATATATATATATATATATATATAGGGGAAGGTTCATTTGAGAAGACTATTCTCTCAAGAACAATTTAGAATTGATCCTAGTCATCCATTTTTTTGATCTATGGCTGTGAATGATGATGGCATTTATGTGAATATTGTGATCTTTTTGGTCAAGTAACTTAATTAAAAGGGTATATTGGACAATTTGTGTAGTATCAATTTGTTAAGTCTTCACGGTTACAAAATTCAACCCAACCAAGCACCGTGATTTACTCCCTTCAATGAACTCGCCGGCATAAACATAATCATGATTTCTCCCCAAAATGTCAAAGACGATGCTACACTGGTTCTATCGAAACTCTATAATGTCATGATTGGCGACGATACATCCGATCTCTTCAAAGTCCACAGTATGTTTAGGTATTCAAGATCCATTACTGAAGAGGTTTGTAACATTCATTGTGTGTGTAGGGACCTGATATTTCTGCAGTAAATTGATGTACCCAAAAAAAGGGTTTTTTTGATGATTAAAAGGTGTAATGTGTTTCATGTATTTACGTATGCTCCTCAAAAAATCCCACGCGGGATTTTTTGCAGTGAAATTAAAAGGATTGATTTTGGGGAATCAAGCATAAAATAAGTTTATATTTGGGCAATATGAATTTCCCCTATTTTTTGCTACCATGATTTCCTCCCCACACAATCACGGTGAAATCAAAACCCCTAATGGTAGACGATTTTGTTTTTGTGGTTGAAGAGATGTATATAAACCCACGTGACTACCAAGATGACACACACCACTACAAAGCATTATTTATCAAACCAGTGTCTGTAGCTGTTGAGGGATTCGTTGTGTAGGTTGGTACATCTATATGAACATTCATTGTGAATTAATTGCATCCAGTTCATTTTTTTTTGTATATACATGTATTCTCCTGTAATGTTGATTAGTTTCCAGAATACGCGTTTATGTCATTGTCTATGTTGTCTATATAGATGGGGGAACATTTTTTGTGGATATAGGAGGTTGTTTTTAGTTTTCGGTTCAATTTTGTGTTGGTTCCACATATTGAGGGTGAAAAATGTTTTCCTAAAATTTGGTTTATTTTTGCTCTAATGTTAGGTTCCACTTCTGGATTGTGAAATATGTCTGAAAGTAAGTTTTTTATATTTATATGTATATATATTTCATAGTTACTCATGTTGCAATGTGTGTTATATGATGTGTGGTTAATATTTACAGTTCGAAAAAGCCCAAGGATTGGAAACATCAAATCTGCCAGTGTGAACGTGGACAAGGCATCAAAAAAAATTGGTATTTCATCTGTGTCAGAAACTGGCATGTACATATGTTTAGTGATTCATCTTTGTTGATTGTGTTATCATATACGAGTAGTTGATGTGATTATTTTGTAGGGGGGGGGGGGGGGGGGTATAAGGTTTATCATTTTCTGGGATTCGCTCGGATTGTATGTTTTGTAACTGTATATATTAGGTGTGTACGTAATCACTTCTAAAAAAATCAGACTATATGGAGTAACTGTATATGATGTAGGAAAACTTTTTGGTTTTTAAGAGATGCCTGATCATGTGTTAGTTTTTCTATACTGTGTTGGTGATAGTAGTTGTGTGCACGTGGTTACTATATTTTATTCTCAGCTTGGTAAGGGGAAGGTGGAAAAAGAGGGGCATTTATTTTTTGATTCGGAGAAATATAAAATGTTAGTGTATGTTGATAATGTAGGACAGTGGGTGTAGGCAAAAAATATGTTTTGTGTATGGTTTGTTTTATGTGTTATGTCTGAGTCAACCAACGATATGCCAGGTGTAATAAAAATATGTTTTATCTGTATGGGTTTTGTGTGTCGAATGGTGTAATGTTAATGGTGGTATACATGGTCTGTTTGCGGGGCATTTTATACTTTGCGCACGTTGTTACTGACAGTGGATGTTCATGAAGCCGGTATGTTAGGAAAGAGGCACCACTCTGGAAATCTGATTAATGGTAATAGGCCTTCAAAAGGTACGACTTCCTGATCATGCATTTACTCTGTTTCGAAGATACGTGTTAAACATTTGTTTATATTTTTTTGTGGACCGTTTTTTAAATTGATGTAGGTGTCCTTCAGAAGGCTGCATCTGCGTCAGACGGTATGGTGGAAGATGATGATTTTGTTGAAGCCGTCCCCAAGATGTTAGTACCAAAACATGAAAAGCAAAAGTTGATAGACTGGAAGAAAAAGGGTGAAATAAATATTGGTGAAGAGTACCCTCATAAGATACGGACGAGATCATCACCTAAGTCGCTTTATGAAGCTCTTCAAAAGTTGTCTACGGAGCAAAAAGATTGTGTAAGACATATGGGGTTTGGGAAGATGTTGTCGTTTACCGTTGACGGTATACCCGGACAGCTGGGACACTACGTCGTGGACAATTTGGATACAAATAGGATGTGTATTAAATTGGAGAGGGGGTCGATTGATATTACCAAAGAGGCGATACATCAGTTAGTTGGTGTTCCCAATGGTGGGGTGTGGATGAATAATATTGATGATAAGAGAGCTGATAAAGCAATGAGCAAACTATGGAGAGCTCACTATCCGAGGGATGAGGTGAGCCCCGGTGATATTGCTAAGCGACTAGAAACACACAAAGTTGCTGATTGGATGTTTAGGGTTGATTTTCTGCAGCTGTTCTCAAGCATAATGATTAACTGCCAGAAAAACGGGAAATGCAAGATGTGCCTCCTCCCCTACTTCACGGAGGAAAGAGATATTAGTGAACTAGATTGGTGTTCTCTTATATACAAGACAATAGCTGAGTGTAAGGACGATTGGGTACGGGACGATCGAAAAAGTTATTTCGCTGGTCCTCTTACAATTCTGACGGTAACTATTTTTATTCCTCTCGGTTTATTTTTTATTTTTTGTGTTGCTTATAAGTTAAATGGAACCTAAACAGGATTTATTTCATTTTTTTTGTCATGAATCTCATCACAGCTGTTATATGTTGATTGCACAAATTGTTCTGGGCTACCGCTTGAAAGACGAAAGATTGCATTGGCCGATTGGGATATGAATAAACTTAAACAAAGACAACATGCTGAAATACAGTGTGGAGGATTTGGGAGAGGAGAAACAAGGAAGATATTTGTTGAATGTGGAGCAGGCCCTGCTCAAGTATCTGAAGCGAAATCAGAGGGACAGGTTACTGAAGAACATTATGTTCGTATGAAACCATTGGACTGTAGATCAGCCCAAGTATTGGTAAGATAATGTAGACCGCATTGTTATTTTTTTTTTTTTTGTATTCAAAATATGTAATGTCAGGCTATTAAATTATATTGTGCATGGCGCAGGGGTATGTGTCAAAGTTGAATGATCTCTTGTCGGCTATGTCTCGGGACAAGATGGAGTTTGAGATGGTCATAAAGGAAGCCTTAGGATCTAATCCACAAAATTCAGACATCATAAAAATATCATCTAAATACGATGATTTGTTTTTTGCGAGACCCGATGGAAATAAATCCAATGAAGTTAGAAATGAGTCTATATCAAAAGGGAAGGAGCTGATGGGGGTTGATGAAGAACCATTATCACAGTTCTGGACCGATCCAGCATCTTTTGACAACATTTGCAAAACTGTTGACTGTCTGGTGCAGAAACACCGCAATAGTGGAAATGGATTTTTTGATGGGACATGTGAACCTTCCTTCAGCTTGGGACTTACGCAGTGGGACGTAATGTGTGATGCTGATTTCATCACACCAACGCGTGGGCAACACCAAAAAGTGGAAAGTGAAGATGATGACCATATACCTTTGAGTGTTGTTATGGCACGGCTCAGTAAGGATAGAGCCAATCGTGAGAAATCAAAACGGATCACACGTGTAACAATAAATAATAAATCACATTATTGTTCATTCAGTTTCAAAACGGATCACACGTGTTAGTGCACTTTGGGTGTTACTATTCATTCTATTCTAATTTTAGTTTAAACAATAAATAATAAATCACATTATTGTTCATTCAGTTTCAATTTTATCATATATATATATAGATGCTGACTTGAAAAGTAAAATACTATATATTATTATTTATTTATTTTTTACTTTGTTGTGTAGCTGGCCAAAATTATCCCTCATTTCCGTATATTCAATTTATATTTAGCTAATTATAGTTTATCATTATTTGTTTCATGAATTTATGTAACCGTGGATTCTAGTTCTTATGTATATTTGTTTTTCAAATACGATAAGTATTTAACACATTTAACTTTTACTTAATTATATTTCTCTTTAATATGTAGGCGTGGTTAGTTATTTTTGATGTTCAGTAAACTTTTTTTAGAAAAGAGATTTGTATTCAAATTAGAATATGACGAATCGAATCTATACCAATATCCGTGCTGGTAATGGGGTATTGATACTTCTTGTTATCTTTTAAGTAAATCACATCTTTAGTTTTTTTATTTATTTCTGTTTTTGTTGCTATACTCGGTACCGCACCCATAAGCTCATATTGCCCAAATCCAAATTTCCGCGCATCACACGGGAAATTTTGCTAGTATGTATATATATATATATATAACTCGTGGTGGTTCTCATTCTAGCGGCTCCCTATATATATATATATATATATATATATATATATATATGGGGGAAGGTTCATTTGAGAAGACTATTCTCTCAAGAACAATTTAGAATTGATCCTAGTCATCCATTTTTTTGATCTATGGCTGTGAATGATGATGGCATTTATGTGAATATTGTGATCTTTTTGGTCAAGTAACTTAATTAAAAGGGTATATTGGACAATTTGTGTAGTATCAATTTGTTAAGTCTTCACGGTTACAAAATTCAACCCAACCAAGCACCGTGATTTACTCCCTTCAATGAACTCGCCGGCATAAACATAATCATGATTTCTCCCCAAAATGTCAAAGACGATGCTACACTGGTTCTATCGAAACTCTATAATGTCATGATTGGCGACGATACATCCGATCTCTTCAAAGTCCACAGTATGTTTAGGTATTCAAGATCCATTACTGAAGAGGTTTGTAACATTCATTGTGTGTGTAGGGACCTGATATTTCTGCAGTAAATTGATGTACCCAAAAAAAGGGTTTTTTTGATGATTAAAAGGTGTAATGTGTTTCATGTATTTACGTATGCTCCTCAAAAAATCCCACGCGGGATTTTTTGCAGTGAAATTAAAAGGATTGATTTTGGGGAATCAAGCATAAAATAAGTTTATATTTGGGCAATATGAATTTCCCCTATTTTTTGCTACCATGATTTCCTCCCCACACAATCACGGTGAAATCAAAACCCCTAATGGTAGACGATTTTGTTTTTGTGGTTGAAGAGATGTATATAAACCCACGTGACTACCAAGATGACACACACCACTACAAAGCATTATTTATCAAACCAGTGTGTGTAGCTGTTGAGGGATTCGTTGTGTAGGTTGGTACATCTATATGAACATTCATTGTGAATTAATTGCATCCAGTTCATTTTTTTTTGTATATACATGTATTCTCCTGTAATGTTGATTAGTTTCCAGAATACGCGTTTATGTCATTGTCTATGTTGTCTATATAGATGGGGGAACATTTTTTGTGGATATAGGAGGTTGTTTTTAGTTTTCGGTTCAATTTTGTGTTGGTTCCACATATTGAGGGTGAAAAATGTTTTCCTAAAATTTGGTTTATTTTTGCTCTAATGTTAGGTTCCACTTCTGGATTGTGAAATATGTCTGAAAGTAAGTTTTTTATATTTATATGTATATATATTTCATAGTTACTCATGTTGCAATGTGTGTTATATGATGTGTGGTTAATATTTACAGTTCGAAAAAGCCCAAGGATTGGAAACATCAAATCTGCCAGTGTGAACGTGGACAAGGCATCAAAAAAAATTGGTATTTCATCTGTGTCAGAAACTGGCATGTACATATGTTTAGTGATTCATCTTTGTTGATTGTGTTATCATATACGAGTAGTTGATGTGATTATTTTGTAGGGGGGGGGGGGGGTATAAGGTTTATCATTTTCTGGGATTCGCTCGGATTGTATGTTTTGTAACTGTATATATTAGGTGTGTACGTAATCACTTCTAAAAAAATCAGACTATATGGAGTAACTGTATATGATGTAGGAAAACTTTTTGGTTTTTAAGAGATGCCTGATCATGTGTTAGTTTTTCTATACTGTGTTGGTGATAGTAGTTGTGTGCACGTGGTTACTATATTTTATTCTCAGCTTGGTAAGGGGAAGGTGGAAAAAGAGGGGCATTTATTTTTTGATTCGGAGAAATATAAAATGTTAGTGTATGTTGATAATGTAGGACAGTGGGTGTAGGCAAAAAATATGTTTTGTGTATGGTTTGTTTTATGTGTTATGTCTGAGTCAACCAACGATATGCCAGGTGTAATAAAAATATGTTTTATCTGTATGGGTTTTGTGTGTCGAATGGTGTAATGTTAATGGTGGTATACATGGTCTGTTTGCGGGGCATTTTATACTTTGCGCACGTTGTTACTGACAGTGGATGTTCATGAAGCCGGTATGTTAGGAAAGAGGCACCACTCTGGAAATCTGATTAATGGTAATAGGCCTTCAAAAGGTACGACTTCCTGATCATGCATTTACTCTGTTTCGAAGATACGTGTTAAACATTTGTTTATATTTTTTTGTGGACCGTTTTTTAAATTGATGTAGGTGTCCTTCAGAAGGCTGCATCTGCGTCAGACGGTATGGTGGAAGATGATGATTTTGTTGAAGCCGTCCCCAAGATGTTAATACCAAAACATGAAAAGCAAAAGTTGATAGACTGGAAGAAAAAGGGTGAAATAAATATTGGTGAAGAGTACCCTCATAAGATACGGACGAGATCATCACCTAAGTCGCTTTATGAAGCTCTTCAAAAGTTGTCTACGGAGCAAAAAGATTGTGTAAGACATATGGGGTTTGGGAAGATGTTGTCGTTTACCGTTGACGGTATACCCGGACAGCTGGGACACTACGTCGTGGACAATTTGGATACAAATAGGATGTGTATTAAATTGGAGAGGGGGTCGATTGATATTACCAAAGAGGCGATACATCAGTTAGTTGGTGTTCCCAATGGTGGGGTGTGGATGAATAATATTGATGATAAGAGAGCTGATAAAGCAATGAGCAAACTATGGAGAGCTCACTATCCGAGGGATGAGGTGAGCCCCGGTGATATTGCTAAGCGACTAGAAACACACAAAGTTGCTGATTGGATGTTTAGGGTTGATTTTCTGCAGCTGTTCTCAAGCATAATGATTAACTGCCAGAAAAACGGGAAATGCAAGATGTGCCTCCTCCCCTACTTCACGGAGGAAAGAGATATTAGTGAACTAGATTGGTGTTCTCTTATATACAAGACAATAGCTGAGTGTAAGGACGATTGGGTACGGGACGATCGAAAAAGTTATTTCGCTGGTCCTCTTACAATTCTGACGGTAACTATTTTTATTCCTCTCGGTTTATTTTTTATTTTTTGTGTTGCTTATAAGTTAAATGGAACCTAAACAGGATTTATTTCATTTTTTTTGTCATGAATCTCATCACAGCTGTTATATGTTGATTGCACAAATTGTTCTGGGCTACCGCTTGAAAGACGAAAGATTGCATTGGCTGATTGGGATATGAATAAACTTAAACAAAGACAACATGCTGAAATACAGTGTGGAGGATTTGGGAGAGGAGAAACAAGGAAGATATTTGTTGAATGTGGAGCAGGCCCTGCTCAAGTATCTGAAGCGAAATCAGAGGGACAGGTTACTGAAGAACATTATGTTCGTATGAAACCATTGGACTGTAGATCAGCCCAAGTATTGGTAAGATAATGTAGACCGCATTGTTATTTTTTATTTTTTTTTGTATTCAAAATATGTAATGTCAGGCTATTAAATTATATTGTGCATGGCGCAGGGGTATGTGTCAAAGTTGAATGATCTCTTGTCGGCTATGTCTCGGATGGAGTTTGAGATGGTCATAAAGGAAGCCTTAGGATCTAATCCACAAAATTCAGACATCATAAAAATATCATCTAAATACGATGATTTGTTTTTTGCGAGACCCGATGGAAATAAATCCAATGAAGTTAGAAATGAGTCTATATCAAAAGGGAAGGAGCTGATGGGGGTTGATGAAGAACCATTATCACAGTTCTGGACCGATCCAGCATCTTTTGACAACATTTGCAAAACTGTTGACTGTCTGGTGCAGAAACACCGCAATAGTGGAAATGGATTTTTTGATGGGACATGTGAACCTTCCTTCAGCTTGGGACTTACGCAGTGGGACGTAATGTGTGATGCTGATTTCATCACACCAACGCGTGGGCAACACCAAAAAGTGGAAAGTGAAGATGATGACCATATACCTTTGAGTGTTGTTATGGCACGGCTCAGTAAGGATAGAGCCAATCGTGAGAAATCAAAACGGATCACACGTGTAAGCAACTTACTGAGGTCGCCATATAAGAATAGGGTTGTTGATATCAACAACCCCGAGCATAAAGAAGAAGAAAAAGTGTGGGAGTATCTGTGGCGTATATCAGGAGAGCAAGGGTTTTGATTCCAACCTGCGTTTACTACTTTCGTTTAATGTTTCCTTTTGAGAAATCTAGTCCTTTGAATTATTTTATGGTTTTGGTGCAGGGAGGTGATTTTCTCCACAAGGGATGGACGTGTTGGAGTCCGTGGTTTGTTTGAGAGCTTGCAGCCAAATGCGGTGGTTGAAAACAATGTCATTGATTGTTGGTCGATTGTTTTGAACCACGAGGAGGGTGCGCGAAGCCCGGATTCAGAAAACAGACTATTTATAGGATGTTCTGTTCTTGTAAGTATTAGTGATTAGTACATACGTAACCTGTTTGTCGAACATAGTGTCATCATATGGAATGCTTGTTTTAATCCTGGGCCTCATGTGGGTTGGGGTTCAAACATAGCATGTTAAAAACACAGTTGGTTAGGGTCCTATATATAGAGTACGGATATCATATTACGCACACGTACCCTATACAGATTACGGATTACACATTGCAGACATGGGCCATACTTATTAACATCTTGTGTGTTACCCCTTTATGGATTTCCTTTTGAACTTCTTTGAAAAGGTTGTGCGTGTATATACATGATGCATGACGTTCAATTGGTAGGCTTGTCAACATTTTTGGTGACGTTGTCGTAGTTTCGTATTGGAGACGACGGTGTTCGAAGCGTTGAGCATTCAGTGTGTTTTCATAACATAGCATAAACTGGACAAGTGTATTGCCTGATGAGGAATATACTTTGAATAATGAATTTGAGCTCTCGCACCTCGATGTTGTTTTCATCAGACAACACATTGGTAAATCTCTGAAATAAGCCGGCACCCATTGATCCCTTATTTCGAACATGTCATTCAGCCAATTGTTGTCACCTAAATCGAACTCGTCCATTAGGTCTTTCCATCTCGACTCGAACGTGGAAGGTTTTATGAACACGTTCCATACAAGTTTGTGAATACGCGCCCGAAGGTCGGTGTTCTCCAACTTGTCACCACAAACCTAGCGACAATAGGGTGTAAAAATATGAGAGTAAGAAATATATTTTGAAGGTCTAAAAAGACACAATGACCTGATGTAGGAAAAAAAATTAAAACTAGTAAGATATATTGTTTGGAGAATATGTGGTCAGGTAGTGTGGCACATGGGATAGGGAGATGCAGTGTGTGGAGGTGATGGTGTAGAAATATGTTATTGACAACTACTTAAGACCCCCCCCCCCAACCCCATTCCCTGTGTAGGCGGAAAAAAAACTCCTGGGATGGAATCGAATCATCAGTACATACATACCTTTGCTGGGAGTTTCTTTGTGACATGCCACATGCAAAGACGGTGTGTTGATTCTGTAAAAACAGAGGAAACCGCTTGTTTCATGGCCGCATCCTGATCCGTTAACACTAACCGTGGCTGCTTGACGTGGGCCTTAAGGAATGAATCCAGTAACCACGTGAACGACTCAATTGTTTCATTGTAAAGCAACCCAGCCCCAAACGTAACACATTTTTGGTGGTTGTCGACACCAGTGAACGGAACAAATATCATGTTATATCTGAACAACACATTGTGTTAGTAGACAAAGAATTCTGTGTGTAAATCATATGCAACCTACTCTAGCCAATCATATTTTGGGGTGTAAAACTAAATACATGTTATTTAAAAACTAATAAAGTGGTAAACTTACTTGTTTGTATCGTACGTAGCATCAAAAGCAACCACATCACCAAACGCATTGTAGTTACACTTGCATATATCATCCACCCAAAAAAGTGATCTTAGCTCACCATTCACTACGGTGTGATTGAAATAAAAGTTCTCCAAGTGAAGCATGTTACCATTCAGCTTATCGATGACCATTTGCGCATCTCTGTCACCGATAAACTCCCTAATATCTCGAGCAAAGTTCTTGTGGTCAATTTTTGTACCTTTTACCAATTGTTCGCCACCCTTTAAAGAGGTTTGCATCTGGTGCGATATGGTTGCACCAAACCCAGATGTTTGAGCTTTGTGAATAAACTCCTGCTCCGTAAACGTTAATTGTCTTCTCCCTCTTGTTAAATCCATGTTGTCCACATCAACAAGACCATGGTTATGGGGCTCAATGAACTTATAAATAGTGTACCCCTCAGTACCTTTAACTGGTTTAAGTTTTATGCATGCCTGGCAATCAGTGACCTTAAAACTGCTATTACGTTGCTTGGATGATGCTGGTGTTACATCCATGGAGTCACCAGTATTAGAGTTCGGATTACCGAATCTGCTGCATACAATGTACCTGTGTGTTATGACACCCTTATAACGTGCAACAGTTGATAACCTAATGTCAAAGCCAGCCCTTTCTGCATAATCTTTGTACAAGGTAACAGCGTCTTCCCATCTCCCAAACACCATTCCGGTAGCAGGTTTCAAAGGTGTAGGAACATTTGGAATCCAATACCTGGTCCCACGTGGTGAGTGATAGAAGTTGGGGGTCACAGCCTCATCTAAAAAAAGGTAAAAAAACATAGGGATTACATAATTTGTAAGAACACACAAAATGTTAACAAAAACATATTATTGAACAATTTTACCATTTTGGTCCGTAATAGGTTGAACACTTGACTCTCCGTTCACTGTCACCAACCAATATCATGAATGAATGCTAAATATTATAAGACATTATGGTAAAAATAAACTGAAAACACGCACAACCTCATACCAAAATAAATGATTATACTACATGCCTGGTTTTAAAAAAATACACAAAAATGACCACCTACACCGTTTTTTGTTACTCTACTCCTGTTGATATATATACCACAAGAGGACTACATGTGTTGATTTGCACATGGGATGTATATAAAAATTTGTACGTATTCCGTAGACACACTAAAACCATTAAGTACATAGCAAAAAAAAAAAAAAAAAACATTTGTCACCACCACGAATATCAAATCTAAGAACATGAAAACATCAGGCACAAATACGAACCACACTTTGTTCATGAATATAACACTAAAAAATAATGATAGCCAAACCTTCGGTAATGTTAGCAGCTTGAACACTAGGCCCTTCATTGGCAGACATCTTGTAAATCACGTTTTTAGTACTAAAACACTTTGTGCTTCTTCTCAAAGTGTGTTATATCAAAAAGGCAGACAAACCACATATATATATATACAAATCATAGGATATCCCTACACTTAAACATATCTTCAAAATCGTGTAAAATAAAATCTGAGATAATTAACATAATCAAAACACATAAAATCAAATATCTCCGAAAAAATACTGCGATTATTAATATATTGAATGATTAAAACGATATTATACTGTGCAAACAAACCTAGTAGAAAAAATTAGTTACCTTTCACGAAATCGTTGCTGAATCATTTACGAAAACAACTTATATCACAACATCCGCAAAAAAGAATCCGTCATTGATGAATAATCGATATTTGGGGATCCATTTTTTGTTTGAATCTGCAATGTTTATATCACTGGAATTGAAACGGATGATTCCCAAATCCATAGTTGAATGATAAATTAAAGGTAGTTGATGATGGGCTGTCATAAAAAAATCTCCATATGCATAATCAGAGGATTGTAAAGATATTACGGGATACTTTTTGTAATTTCAAGTGCCATGTTTTTCTTTACTTTTTCATTTTACCAGTTAATAATAAAAATTTTCTTTTCATGTTTAATAATAAAATGAATGAGCAAGTTTAATTAATTTGTATAGCAAAATTATAGGATGTGATAACATTGAATGTTTAGTTAAAATTACCTGGATACCCTTCTCAAATAAACAAATCCTATTGGTTGGAATTATTCTCATTCTTCTCAACTTATTTTTTCTTCTCAAATGAACCTCCCACTATATATATATATATATATATATATGACAAAGATCCGTTAGAAACCACCTCTAATTGCGAGAACCAATGTGAACACAACAAAAAATGCCTAAAAATCAAACAAATTTTTTTTTATTTTTTTTAATATTTTTTATCAAAAATTCGCTACTTTTCCAAGCAAAAAAAAAATTAAAAAAAATTGATTTTTAAATTTTTTTTTGATACTAAAAGTAGCGATTTTAACATAAAAAATATTAAAAAAAAAATTAGATTTTTTTTTTATTTTTTTAGATTTTTTTAGGTTTTTTGAGGGTTTAGGTTTTAGCATTTTAGCTGGGGGGGGGGGGGGGGTGTTTGGTTTTTTTAGGTTTTTTGGGGGTTTTAGTTTTTAGCATTTAGCTTGGGGGGTTTAGGTTTGTGGGGGGGGGGGGATGGGGGTTAGGTTTTTTTAGTTATTTTAAGTTGTGTTCACATTGGTTCTCGCGGTTCTCGCAATAAGGGTGGTTCTCGCATGAACCTTACCCTATATATATATATATATATATATAGAGAGAGAGAGAGAGAGGGGAAGGTTAACGTACATTACGGCTTAACGTACATCACGTACGACAGGTAATTACGCACGTTCATTATAAAATCAGGTACGTTATAACTCAAAAATCCAAAATCACGCATGTTGAAACACAATAATCACGCATATTGAAAACAATAATCACGCATGTTATATAACAAATCACGCACGTTGTTGTACGTGAAGTACGTTAAGCCGTAATGTACGATATACCTTTTCTATATATATATATATATATATATATATATATATATATATATATAGGGGAGGGTTATCTTGAAAACGCTAAATATTTACGAAAACGTGAGAACAAATGAAAAAACCAATTAAACCCAATTGTTTTTAATACAAATCTCGTTGTAATTAAAATAGAATATTAAAAAAATATTTACAACGTTAAATAGTTAATTTTACTCTCAAAATCACTCTTATTAACTTTTTTACATATGTATAAATATAACAAATTTGCACATCTATAAATGACAAACTTACACGTGTAAACTTTTTTTATTTACGAATTCACGTAAATTTAAATGTGTAAATTGAATTTCTATATTCGAATAATAATGATAAGTGTAAAAAGAAATTTTGAATTTGAATTGTATTTGAACAAGTTCTGGTGGTTTTTTTCATTTGTTCTCACGGTTCTCGCAATATTTAGTATTCTCATTAAAACATTACCCTATACGCATATATAGGTAATTATCTATGATTTACATTTTTATGAATTCAATGTTTTAGATTCTAGTGTTGTTTTTGCATGTGATGACAAAGTTTTCACTGCAACTAGCTTTTGATTCACAGTTTTTAGAAGCAACTGTGCTAGCGTTTTGATGTCACATTGTAGAAAAATAAAAAAAAATTGTATATAAATCCATAAAAGATAATAAGATCAACTAAATTAGAGATAAACTTACCTTGAGATGGAAATAATAGAAATGATAGTGATAACGATGACGGTAACGGCCAATTGCGTGAACCTAATGGCCAATTATCCAGGGTTTTTTGTTTGTAATTTCAGTGTTTTAAATGCATGTTAGAAAAGTAGTCATTATAAACATCTGTAATTATAAATGAAAATTTATAAAAGTACAAGAGAATCTTCATAGGAGTGAATAATGATGTCAAATACTGGTGAGATACAACTCCAAAATAGGTTATACATAACATAAAATGATGATAAAATCAAGTAAATTAGAGGTAAAACATACCTTTAGATGGAAATAATGGAAATGACAGCGATACCGATGACGGAAACTGCCGATTGCTCGAAAGATCAAGAGCTTTAAGTGATGGAAGAGCACTTAAAGATGCTATAAGGCTTTCATTGAAATAGTTATCCCCAAGATTCAGAATTTTCAAATTTCTTAATATAGATTTCGTCTCAGAATCTGTGGTATGAAAGTTTCTAGTGTCAATCAGTCAAGCATTTACAAGCACACATTTTAAATTAATTTACTTATGATAAGGATAAAGCCATGGTAATCACGGGGGTTAACTCTCACTGGGTGAATTTTTAGCCTTCGTGTCAAAAGGGGTCCATACCCAAACAACCAACACCTCTTGAATTTAACTAGTAAAATTGTCAAAAGGGGTCATACCCAAACAACCAACACCCCCATGAATTTAACTAGTACAATTATTCGCGCATTGCGACGGAAGTTTGTTCGACATCGGTTTGAATCATTATAACATTGATACGACAACCGAAAGAAATAAATATAAAAATAAAGCTGAAGAAAGGTTTATGGAAGTTTAGGTGTTGTTTGATAATTTTATGAAAGTTTAGCATATAAGAAGTAAACTGAGTAAATTACAGGTGAAAATGTAAAAGTTGTGGATACTGTTATATATATATATATATATATATATATATATGAGAAGGATCCCTTAGAAATCACCCTTTATTGCGAGAAACGCGAGAACCAATTTGAACACAATAAAAAATACCTAAAAAAAATCTAAAAAACACATAATTTTTTTTATTTTTTTAATCACCACTTTTCACCCCCCCCCCCCTTTTATTGCGAGAAGGATCCCTTAGAAATCACCATTTATTGCGAGAAACGCGAGAACCAATTTGAACACAATAAAAAAATACCTAAAAAAAATCTAAAAAACACACAATTTTTTTTTTAATCGCCACTTTTCGCCCCCCCCCCCCCCCCTCCCCATAAAAAAAAAGCATTTAGATGTGGGGTTTAGATTTATCGTTTGGTTTTTTAGCATTTAACTTGGGTGGAGGGGGATTAGGTTTTTTTAGGTTTTTTGGGGGGTTGGGGGGAGGGGACTTTTTGTGGCTCCAGGGCTCCAGGTTTTAGAAAAAATCTTTAAAGATGAACTAATGGATAAAAAGAAACTGATAATTTTATTCAAAACTGTTCTACCCTAAGGAAGAACTTCTTGATATTTACATAATATTCTCCTTTAGCAAGGAGATTACTCACTAGCACACATGCTTGTTACAAAGGAAAGAAAAAACTAGAGAAAAGGGGATGGGGGATTGTGGAAATTATTCTGAGTCATCTGTTGAAGAATCAGAGGATGACAAGTTGTCTAGTATTCTTAATGCATACACTTGTGTATAGCCATCAAAAATATTTTCAGAAGGAAAATATCCCTCAATTTCAGCCTCTAAGATAAATTTTACCTTTCCCGGAAATGGAGGGGGATTAGGTTTTTTTAGGTTTTTTGGGGAGTTGGGGGGAGGGGGGTTAGGTTTTTTGGTGAGGTATATTTTTTTTTGGGTGGGGGTTTAGGTTTTTGGATGGTGGTGGGGGTGGGTGTTTTGGTTTTTGGGTAGTGGTGTAGTGGATTTATTTTGTTGTGTTCACGTTGTTCTCCCAGTTCTGACAATAAATGTGATTCTCGCACATTGGTTCTCGCATTTCTCGCATGAACACTACCCTATATATATATAGGGCTCGGTTCAAATGAGAACCACATCAAGTTGTGAGAACCGCGAAAACCTTTTGTTCCCGCGCTAGTTGAGCCAATTTTTTTTGCAAAAACGTATATAAAAATATTATAAACACATCTGTAAAAAAAGGTAAAAAATTGTCGAGTCGGAAGTTTGGCCGATGGGCAAGTTTTTTTACGCCTATGAGTAAATTTTGTACGAAAATTTACACAAAGGCGTAAAAAGAACATGCATCAGTCAAAAAAAATTTACACCAAGGCGTAAAAAAACTTGCAACAGTCAAAACTACTGGCTTGACAATTTTTTTGTTACTTTTTTTTAAATATTTGTTTATAATATTTTCACCTATGTTTGTGAAAAAAAGTTTGGCCCAACTCACCTCGAAACAAAAAGTTCTCGTGATTCTGGCAACTCGTGTTGGTTCTCATTTTAACTCATCCATATATATATATATATATATACACATTAAGCCTTATCGTACTTCACGTACGCGACACCAGTAACCGTCGGATCAGGGCACTAATCACGCATAAGACACAAAATAATGCATGGGATCCATTTTTTGGTGATAATCACGCATAGGGGGTGATAATCACGCACGTTATGATGGTAAAAAAAATAATCACGCACGTTATGTTTTTTGTCGCGTACGTTAATGTAGGTTAAGGCGTTTTGTACATTATCCTTTCTCTCTCTCTCTCTCTCTCTCTCTATATATATATATATATATATATATATAAATATATATATATATAATATATATATATATATATATATATATGGGATATATGGGATGATTTTGAGAAAACTAGTTTAAATGAGAAAACCAAAAAATTAAATAAAAAAGAGCCTTAAAACAGCAAATTTTTTTAATTTTTTCTTCAAATTCACTACTTTTAATTTATAAATAAATTTTAAAAATATTAACACATATGCATTAATACAAAAAACCTAAACCCCCTACCTCATCCACACACCGCCACCCCAAAAAACTAAACCCTTCACCCCCACCCCCCCCCCCCCCCCAAAAAAAAAATAATAATAAAAATAATAATAATTTTCAAAATTATTTTGTTTTATTTTATAAATTTATGTTAAATAAATGGGTACAAATACTAAAATACCATTGGATGATCAGATTTAACCAAAAAAATTAACAGGATAAAAGTATATATATAGGGTAAGGTTCATGCGAGAACCACCCTTATGGCGAGAACCGCGAGAACCAATGTGCACACAAAATAAAATCTAAAAAAAATCAAAACGCACTCGAGTAAAAGTTATCCATGCACATGTGCATATGTATCATTACTTCTACAAATTCGGTAATACGTTATCAGGAATAGACAATTGCACTTTAATTTACAATACAATTCGTCACACTACTTTTTACATACCAATATTCAAAATGCCACATGTGCATCATTAGGTATAACCATAATATACGTGTTCTGGTACAAAAAGTTTGTGATTTTGAATGGAGAAGTAGGCCCATATACATGTTTTTTTGGTTAGTTATATCTAGTGGTTGATGGTTTGGATATAGTTGTCAATTTATGATGTAATATGTTGATTTGATGGTACAAATGGTGTTTACATACATGTAATAAAGTGAAAATATTGGTAATGGTATTGTATTATGGATGGCAGGAGGTAATGGTATTGTATTATGGATGGTAGGAGGTAATGGTAGTGTATTTTGGATGGTATGATAGATGAAAGGGAAAGTGTATGCAAAGTAGTGTACCAAAACACCTTATTTCATGATGATACATATAGATGCACATGTGCTTTTCTAATATTGGTAATGTAAAAAATATTGTATTACACATGGTAGTGTAAATGAAAGTGCAATTGTCTAATAGTTGTAATGAATTACGGAATTTGTCAAAGAAGTGACAAAAATGCACATGTGCATGTTTGTGCATTATGGATGGAATGATAAATGAAAGAGAAAGTAGTGTACCAAAACACCTTATTTTATGTTGATACATATAGATGCACATGTGCATTTCTAATATTGTTAACGTAAAAAGTAGTGTATTACACGTGATAGTGTAAATGAAAGTGCAATTGTCTAATATTTGTAATAAATTACGGAATTTGTCAAAGAAACGATACAAATGCACATGTGCATGGATAACTCTGACTCGGGAATTTTTTTAAAATTTTTTCTAATTGTAAACGAAATATAGCGATTTTTACAAAAAAAAATAGTAAAAAAAAATAAATTTGGGTGTTTTTTAGATTTTTTTAGGTATTACTGTTTGTGTTCACACTGGTTCTCGCGGTTCTCGCAATAAAGAGTAGTTCCTAATGGATCTTTCTCCTATATATATATATAGGGGATGGATCATGAGAAAACTAGTTTAAATGATAAAACAAAAAAAACTAACTAAAAAAGCCTAAAAAACATACCAAATTTTTTTTAAATTTTTATATAAAAATCACAGCTTTTTTATGCATGAAAAAAAAATTTGAAAAAAAAAAATAAAAAAAATTTGTTGTATTGCACATGTAGTACACATACACATATGCAGTACAACAAAAAAAATAATTTTTGAAACAATTTTTTATATATAAAAAAATAGCGATTTTTTTATAAAATTTGTAAAAAAAATTTGGTATGATTTTTAGCTTTTTTTTTAAGTTTTTTTAGTTAGTTTTCTAGTTTTCTCATTTATATTTAGTTTTCTCATGATCCTTTCCCTATATATATATATATATCTTATAAAAATCAAAGTACTACCCAAGAAGAACAAACTATATATATTATTATAAATATTAAGTTACTATTTATACTCACTTTCGATTATATATAATAATAATAATAATTTATTTTAATATTGAAATTATAATAATATGAAGAAAAAACACTATATAATTTATTATAAAAATCAAAGCATTATTCATGGAAAAAATAAACTATATATATTATTATAAAAAATTAAATTGCTATTCATACTCATTTTTCAATTTCAATTATATATATTAACTTATATGTATTTCTTATTAATAAGATTTTGAGGAGAGTAAAATTTTATAGATATTTAGGCGACTCTAATAGGGTCGATCCAATTTTAGAATTGTCTTTTTCCAAGAATATATTCGTATTTCGAATATGTATTGAATAGAAGAAAAAACACTTGTTGGTGATAAGTAATTGCCTGCATATCATAGAATTACAAGTAGATGGTTTGGAAAATCAGATATCATGACATGATCGATAAGGGTTACCTTGCATTCGTAAAGTACCATAATAGCCACAACCGGTGAGATCTAATACCTCCAAGTTTTCTAAACTGGAAAAATCAGAAATATCTACAAATACGAATATCATTCTTCAAATGTGAATGCATATCATAACAAAAATTAAGGTGGTGGAAAGACGAACCAACATACCATGAGAGGAGGTAGATGTCCATTAATGTAAGCGATATCCAAAGTTTTGAGTGAAGTGAATGCACCCCATGAAGGAACACTGCTTGTTTCAATACAATTATAGCTCAGGTTTAGTATCTCCAGCTTTTTCAAACTCGACAACTTTTCGAATCCTGCAAAGAACAAGTTATTATGTTTTTTTCGTATCAATAAAATTGTGAATAACGCAAAATTAAATGGCCTAACTGAATATATATGTATATATATATAGATGTACATACACACATATATATATGGATGTAAACATATGATGAACTTGTCAAAAATTCTGTAGCATGTGGTACCTGTTTCCATGATTGTATTGTCAATATAATTCCGTGACAAATCGAGACTAGCCAACTCTTTAAAATGAAGGAACAAGGAAGCATTTAGCGGCCAAATCGCCCCCGGATGCTCAGTCATCTCTTCTTGTGATTGTATATTGTATTCAATCGAGAATATGTTGCTCAAAGACAGGTCCGTTACATGTCCGGAGGTTGTGTCACACTTGATCCTCTCCCAATCACAAATTTCACCACCGGTGCTCCCATGATCAACCCAAGTGGAGAGAACGTTATCGACATCAAATAAGTTTGGTAACTCGTGAAGGGAGGCCTTAATTTCAAGAAGTGTTTTTTTCTCATCTTCTATATAATCACCTTTTGTCCGCCCAACAATGATAATCAGTAACATAATGAATATCAACAATGATGATTTATACCGACTTAGACACCATCTCTCCATTTTAGTACAAAATAAGAAAGGGTTGGATTTATATTTGAGGCTTTGTAGAGATTCACAAATAGATGGTTAATTTAGGCTATTTGATGGCTCTTAAATAGAAGAAATATGAATAAAATACACTTTTCGTCCTTTGTGTATATACTAATATGAACTTTGGTCCTTAATGTTTTTGGAAACCCTAGAAATGTTCACTTAAATAAGACCCGAATAAGATCATAATTTGGTTGTTGAACACAAAATGATCAGTACTCGTTCTACTTGTCAGCTTTTGTGGAGAAAAGTGTACATTGAAACGAGCAACAAGTCAATGGTCTATTTGGATAGATGTGTGCTTATCCTTTGCCAACCATTCATACTTGCCCCCCTTATAGAAAATCTTGCCAACCATTCATTCCTGATCCACTGATGTGGTAGTTTCTAGATGGGGATCCATCAACCATAGACCCTTTAAACTAAACTAGGTTCAGAAATTTTAGACGCGTTGCAGAGAATTTCTTTTGTTATTTAGTCTGTGTTTACATGTGTTTTGAAATATCTACGAGCGGGTTGCGAATGGAACTGTCACACCCCCAAAATACCACATGCGGAAACACCGCGGTACGTGTGACGTACCAGGATCCAGCCACCAATCACATTGAACTATAACAAGAAATTAAATAAAAGTTTCCATTTATTTCATAAAGTAATTTCAAATCACAACTTAAAACCAAAACGTTTAGCGGAAGCATAATGTAAATCGTTATTCAAATGTTTCAAAACAAATGTGCGAAACCAATGAACATGTATCCAAGAGCCTCGACCCATGACCACTCCAGCACTCCGAAATAGCAAGTTCCATAACCATGAATCTAACGACCTGCAAGCATGCAGACAAGTGTATCAGACAACGCTGGTGAGTTCAAAGTTTGTTATCACGATTAGTTACCAGATCTCTTAAAGCTTTTCAGAAATAAAATGTTGTTAATAACTCGAGTTCCGCAAGATGGCTCCAGATTGTTTGCCCTTCCCCAATGCTCTATCAAACATTGGTCGATTGGTTAAGGTAATTAGTTCACGCCCGTCCTCCCCGGTACGGTGTGAGGGTGCCAAACCTAATAGCGCTATCAACTAATAACCCTGTTGCCTCCCCGACAACTAAATCGGTATATGATGGGACTTAAACGATAGATATGAGTGTGTTAGGAAACTTTATTTGTAAGTATTGAAGAAAATCACTATCAACTGGATCTATGAAGAGATAACAGTCCTGAAGATCAAAACAAGAAGAAGAAGATCAGATAGGACAACTGAAATGCACAGCATCTACTTTAAAGAATCACAAGTTGATCAAGAGCTGATTTGGATTATCAGAGAAGGTCATTTCTGATGGATCAGATGAATATCATCAGTTTCTGATGATTCTGATCATCAGTTTTTCTGATGATTTGTTCACCAGAATTTCTGATGAAGTGGTTTATCAGAAATTCTGATGAATACCCCACTTGTCTAAAACCAAACTCTATCCTGCCACCATGACCGAAGCAACTTGATATTATTGGATATCATGATTGCAAAGGCAACTTGAACGTGGGATTCAATGAATATGTCAAATTGCTACTTTTGCAGGACTTATTGCATGAATAAACTATTGTTTATTCATGTACCCAGCCTTCTATAAATAGAAGGCTCAACCAGCAGAAGACAATTGAGTTTGAAGCTTAGCATTCATATACAACACACAAACTCCATTGCCCTTCTCACCCACAGAATTCAAGATTCATTTGTATTAGATAATAATCTTACAATCACCTTGTAAACTATTTTGTTTCAAAGTGATATAAACATGATTCTGTAGGTCTTGTTTCTGAAAGTCTGATTTCCATTTCCGCACATCTTTTTCACATCTACTGAAATCACTTGTCATATTACTTGAAAAGAAGTTGTTTAGGCCATACTGGGTCCAACAATTGGTATCAGAGCAAATTGAATAAACTATTTTCAAATGATCAATCGCTCATCTTCTTTTCTCTAAATATGGCCAGCTTTCAATCCTGGAATAATGCTTTTAATATTGGTTCTATGTCTAAACCTCCGACTCTGGTCAGAGAGGAATACCCCCAATGGAAAATCAGGATGGTCAATTTCCTAAATAGTCATGACCGAGCTCTGTTTTAATCCATTGAAAGGGGTCCACATATACCAATGACTGATATACCAGCAGTTCCAGCAACTGACCAAACACCAACAATCCCTGCCTTCCGCGCTCCCAAAAGTGAAATAAATTGGAGCGCGAAAGACAAGGATCTGGTGGCTGGGGATGAAAGGGCAAAGTCACTCTTAATAATGGCCATCCCCAATGACATATTTTCACAAGTTGATGCATGTGCATCAGCTAAGGAAATATGGGATCAGTTGGAAAATCTTTGTGAAGGAGGAGAAAGGATGAGAAGAAACAAGAGAACAAACAATGTTTCCTCATATGAGAGGTTTAAAAGTTTACCAAATGAAAGATTAAATGATACATATCAAAGATTTACAAAACTTTTAAACGAGCTAAAGAAATTTGGAATAACAAAGTCAAATGATGAAAGAAACATAAAATTTCTTGATGCTTTACCTAGAGAATGGAGAAGTCTAACCATGACTTTGTCCTCAACTTTAGAACTGGGGAACATGAGTCTTCATGACTTATACAGCATCTTGATCCCCAGAGAGGAAGAAATATTTGAAGAAACCATTCAAAGAGGGGGATCTTTAGCTCTTATCTCAAACCGACAAAGACCAACAACTTCCAATGATCCACAACCTTCAAACAGCCAAAGTTTTGAAATTTCTGATACTTCATCAGATTTCTCAGCTTTTGCTGAAGCTATAGCACTGCTCACCAAAACATTTGAGCAGAGGTTGAGAGGAGGAGGCCAGAGATACCAGAGAAGTAACAGTGGGAGGATGGATGGAAGATCTAAAGAAGAAGTTAGATATAAGGATAAGGGGAAGGGGAAGGCTGAGGTTGTGTGCTACAAGTGCAAGCAAAGAGGTCATTATGCATCAGAATGCAAGACCAAGAAGCTGAAAGATGTTGCTTATTATGAGAAGAAGCTTGAAGAAGCTAAGAAGCAGCAGCAGCAAGTCAGCTTAATTGCTGGGACAGATACATGGCTATCTGATGACTCTTCCGATGAAGAAGAAGAAGAAATGGCCAACTTCTGTCTCATGGCACTTTCTGATGACATACCAGAAACTTCAGGACAACAGGTAAATTTAGATAATCTTGATCTTGAACACAAGCTAAATGAGCTCATGTCAGATTTTCTAAATCTGCAAGTTAAACATAAATCAGATATTGAAAAATCTGATGAGTTGCAAAGGACCATGAACAAAATTATTCTTGAAAACCAATTACTCATAGAAGAAAGTTTAGACCAAAGAGCTAAAATAGAGTTCTATGAAAATGAAAGAAAAGATCTTTACAAGAAAATCAATGATAAAGAAATTAATGTAAGAGGTTTTCAACAAGCCAAAGAATTCATTAACTTCATTGAGTCCACACCAAAGAACAAAGGAGAGGGTTTGGGATATGTAAGAACAAGTAACAACAAACCCACTGTCTTTGTAAAAGCAACTCAACAGATTTTTGATAAATTTTCATCAGAATCTGATTCTAAAACTTGCAAATCAACATGTTCTGAATACTCTTTTGATAAACCCAACTTTGAACCAAAAAGAAGTGAATGCAAACAAGAGTCTGTAAAAACTCCAGAAGCAGTTCACTCATTTTTTCAAGATTATCCCATCATACCATCACAAGAAGGAATATCAAAAAATTCTGATAAATCTTGTATGTGTGTTGACATACTGAAGCTTGTTCAACACCATCTCTAAAAGAAAAATGCAAAATCTGTTAATGGCTCAGCATATAACACAATTTCTGATGAAAAGAAAACAAAAGAAAGAAATCTGTTAAAAATTTCATCAGAAAGAGTACCCAAGCATGCCTCGGTACCAAAAACCCTCTAACCATTCCATTTCAGGATCATCATGTGCAGCAGATCTGGTACTGCGATTCAGGAAGCTCCAAGCACATGACTGGGGATAGGAGCTTACTCAGCAACTTTGTTCCAAAGCTGGGTAAATTGGTAAATTTTGGAAATGGAGTAAAAGGGAGGATCATGGGATACGGATGTATAAGGTATGGATGCTTAACCATAGAGAGAGTAGCCTATGTTGAAGGCTTAAAGTATAATTTGCTAAGTTGTGGTCAATTCTGTGACAAAGGTTTTCAGGTAACCTTTCTACTAGAAAAATGCTTGCTAATAGGTATGGATGATAACAAAATCTATTTAAGTGGCAAAAGAATAAGACAATCAATATACTATTTTGATTTCAAAGAAGAAAATGAACATCCAAAATTATGTTTATTTTCAAAAATCAACAAAGGAAGTAGTTGGTTGTGGCATAAAAGGTTGGCTCATTTAAATTTCAAAAACCTAAGCAAACTAGTAAGCAAGGGTCTGATAAAAAGATTACCTTTTATATCCTCAAAGAAGGATAAAATTTGTGATGCTTGTGAGATGGGAAAATCCAAAAGAAGCTCACACAAATCAATTTCTGAGTCTTATATCACACAAAATTTGGAACTTTTACACATGGATTTGTGTGGACCCATAAGTACAGAAAGTTTTTCTGGAAAGAAATACATACTAGTAATAGTTGATGATTTTTCCAGAAATACATGGATCGAATTTTTGAGGAAGAAAAGTGAAACACCTGATCTGATCATTAATTTTATCAAGAAAATTGAAAATCTGTTAAAATTAACAGTCATAAGGATCAGATCAGAAAATGGAACAGATTTTAAAAATTCAAAAATTGAGAGCTTTCTTCTAAGTAAAGGAATATCTCATGATTTTTCTGCTCCCAGAACCCCTCAACAAAATGGGGTTGTAGAAAGAAAGAATAGAACCCTAGTAGAAGCTGCCAGAACAATGCTTGCTTATGCTAAAATGCCCACTCACTTTTGGGCTGAAGCAATAGCAAATGCATGTTTTACTCAAAATAGACCCTAATCAACAAAAGGCTAAACAAAACACCTTATAACATTATTAATGGAAGGATTCCAAGTGTAAATTTTTTATACACATTTGGTTGTAGATGTTTTGTTTTCAATGATTTTGAAAGCCTTGAAAAATTTGACAGAAAAGCAGAAAAATGTATTTTTCTTGGATACTCTTTGTCCTCAAAAGCTTATAGAATTTTTATTCTTAACACAAGGACAATCAGAGAAAGTTTGTATGTTTCATTTGATGACTCATCAGAAATAGAGGTTTTTGATGAATAAATGAACGAAATAAATTTTTCTGACAAACAAGAAAATTATGAACATCTCTTTGAAATGATATCTGAAGATTTCCTAGAAGAGGATAAATCTATCATATACAAATCAACAGATATCTCATGTACTAACCCTGCAGAACAAGTGAGTAATGTATCAGAAAATCAAAGCTCTGGTACAGTACCCACAACTGAGTCAACTGTTCAGGGGGAAACTTCAAATCCATCAGAACCAACAACTTTTCACAACAAGTTAAGATGGATCAAAGGACATGTTCATTCTGATATCAATGGCAATCCAGCTTATGGTGTGAGAACAAGATCTGCAACTGCACATGAGTGTGCATATGCTGGGTTCTTAAGCAAGATGGAACCCAAGTCTGTCAAAGAAGCTCTGAATGACTCAGACTGGATTCAAGCTATGCAAGAAGAGCTTGATCAGTTTGAAAAGAGCAAGGTATGGGATCTGGTACCCAAGCCTAAGGACAAATCTGTCATAGGCTCAAAATGGGTATTTAGGAATAAATCTGATAAGAATGGCATAATCACCAGGAACAAAGCAAGGTTAGTGGTCAAAGGTTACTGTCAACAAGAATGTATTGATTATGATGAAATTTTTGCACCAGTAGCTAGATTTGAAGCTGTAAGAATTTTTCTTGCTTATGCTGCATCCAAGGATTTCAAAGTTTACCAAATGGATGTAAAAACAGCTTTCCTAAATGGTAAAATTGAGGAAGAAGTTTATGTGCAGCAACCAGAAGGCTTTGTTGATCCAAAATTCCAAAATCATGTTTATAGATTAAACAAAGCCTTGTATGGGTTGAAGCAAGCTCCTAGAGCCTGGTATGAAACCTTGTCAAACTTCTTACTTAATTCTGGGTTTACTAAAGGTACTATTGACACCACACTTTTCCTCAAATCACACAAAGGTCATACTTTGTTGGTCCAAATATATGTTGATGACATTATTTTTGGATTAACAAATAAAAAATTTTGTAAAAAGTTTCAAAAGTTGATGACCAGCCACTTTGAAATGAGTATGATGGGTGAGTTAACCTTTTTCTTAGGGTTATAAGTTAAACAAAGAATTAATGGAATATTTTTTAGTCAATCAAAATATGTGAAAACAATTCTACAAAAATACTCACTTGAAAACTGCTCTGTTTCAAAAGCTCCCATGGCAACAGGGAACAATTAGATTCTGATAAAGATGGAATTAGTATAGATATTAAAATCTATAGAGGGATGATAGGATCATTGATGTATTTGACTCCAAGCAGGCCAGATATTATGTTTGCAACATGCTTTCTGGCCAGATATCAATGTGATCCTAAAGAATCCCACTTAAAAGCTGTAAAAAGGGTTTTCAAATATCTAAAAGGCACATCAGAACTTGGTCTCCGTTATCCAAAGGATGCAAACCTTGAATTAATTGCATACACAGATGCAGATTATGCAGGGTGTAAGATTGACAGAAAAAGCACAACTGGTGCTTGTCAGATCTTGGGAGAAAAATTGGTATGTTGGGCAAGAAAGAAGCAAAACTGTGTTGCCACATCAACAGCAGAATCAGAATATGTAGCAGCAGCAAGTTGCTGTTCACAAGTGCTGTGGTTGCAAACTCAACTGAAGGACTATGGAGTAAATCTGACAAAAATACCAATCCTATGTGATTCAAAGAGTGCAATTGCAATAACTGAAAATCCAGTTCATCACTGAAGAACCAAACACATAGATGTCAGATATCACTTCATAAAAGGTCATGCGGAGAAAGGTAACATAGAAATGTATTTTGTTCCAACTGAAAACCAAATTGCTGATATCTTTACAAAGCCTTTTGATGAAAAGAGACACAATTTTTTGATCAGCAAACTTGGCATGGTAAATATAAAAGATGAAAATTTTCAGAAAACAAAAAGACACAAATTGAAAACCAAATTGATGATCATCAAAATCCTGACAATCAAAGATTAATTAAACAAAGTTCTGATAAAGAAATCCATCAATCTGATGGAACATCAGAAGGTCTGATAAATCATCAATGAATGTGATGCTTTATCAGAAAATCTGATGAAATCATCAGAAATTCTAATACAACATCAGAAACTTTGTTTAAACATCAGGATGATCATTAATCATCAAGAATTCCTATCTTCATGCATATCCTATTTGTATAAATTCATAGTTGTACGTAGTCTATTTTTTTTATTTCTTTTGTATTTTTTATTTTATTTTATTAAAAAAATGGGAGAAAAGTAACATGCATTAAGATAAAATTCAATACTACAGAGAAAAATCAACCTTCACAAGAAATTTTTTGCAGAAAATTTGAATTTATTCTTACAATACCAATGCATGCAACGTCATTTTTACATAAGAAGTTTAAGAGACAAGTAGGCACTAAAATGATTAGGAGCTATGAAAGTAGCCGCCTAGCTATTTAATGCTTACTCACAGATGAGGCTTAGTAGACTGTCATATTCACTGCAACATATATCGTCTTAATTGAAGAGATGAAAATAAAAAACCTTTTGCTGTTAATATCATTTATGAGGAACTATCACTTTCAATCTATAAATATTAACAACCTGAAAAGGACTTTCTTCACACCAAAATCATCTCTTCAAAAGCCATTCATCAGAAACTTCTTACTTCAAAATGAGTCGCCCAAAATCAATGAAAGTTACACAATTCCCTCTTCCTCTTCATAAACATCATAACCTTAGGTTAAGATCTAACTTGGAAGGACCTGCATGGGAGGACTGCAGGTATGTGTATAATATGATAATGCGAAGTCCCTTGGGCTTTGTTGTATCAACACATGTCACCATATATCTAGAACTTCTTCAAGAATTCTGGTGGAATGCTCAAATCGTTCTAAGTGGCACTTCTATGTGGATTGATAGCAAGGTTATGGGGGTAAAAATCACCCTAATGGAGGAGACACTCAGAGATGTCCTCCGGTTGGGTGTTGATCAAGAAAACAACGTGTCAAGGCAAGTTAGCAAATCTGGTTTTATACCACCTTTCCAGTATTTGGTGACACAGCTAAGTGTCTGCTTTTCTAAAAAGATTGGGCACTTCAACGAGCTGTCCCATAGGATGATGGAAGTGATTCATGCTGTTGTACAGGAAAAACCTTACAACTACACTAAGTTTCTCATGAGAGACTTAGAAGCAAACATTCATGACCGTCAACCTTTTCTGATCTACCCTTGATTCGTAACCAAGGTGATCACCAGTCAGCTAGACTTTGGAGGAGTGAGGAGCTGGTATCCAAGGGAAGAGCTGGCACTTCAAGAAAACATAAGAGATCCTACACTGGTTCCATCAACGAATCATACTGGACGAATAACCAGTCTCTGGTTATATGTGAAGTGCATGTACAACGTATTGGATGAGGAGGAGGAGTAGTTAGTGTTTGCTTGTTTAGTTTGTTTTTATGTGTTTAATTTTTTTTTGGTTGTTTGTTATATATTAAGTTTGCCTTATTTCTTGTCTACTTAAAAAAATTATTGTCAATTGATCTAGGGGGAACTTAGACAACATGTCTGATAAAAACAAGGAAAATCTGGTCAAAATCAAAAGAAATCTGATAGGATTTAGTGAAACTCAGAAAATCTGATAATTTTTCAGAAAAACCCATTAAGCCATTAGAATTTGTTCATACACCAGAAAATTCTCAAGATAAACTGAAAATCTGATAATATATCAGATAATCAAATTTTTATCAGAAAAATATCTTGACAACTAGGAAGTTTGACATGTGAACAGAAAGGAGCATCAGAAAAATACTGTCTCTAACCAGATTCAAAGAAGCTTATGACCATCTAAATTTTTGAAATAAGTTTCTTCCAAAATATTTTTTTTCTGAGGACTGGAACAAGCTATATGACAAATACTTCCTGTAAGTCAGAACAAAGGTGTGGAGTTCAAAACTGCGATGTAAGTAAAAATCTTCAAACTCTACTTATTCACTCTCATCTCAAAAAAAAAAAAAAAATGATTCAATTTCTGTAAATGAATCAAATACATTCTGATGATATATATATATAGGAAATTCAACTCTCAAAGGCATTATTCAAAATTTTCTGATATATATCATCAAGAGCACAACTTGGGAAGATACACACTCTCAGAAAAAGGTTTTTATTGGACCGTTTTGAAACAAAAAGGGTCTCACATGAAGAAAAGGTACAAGTTGGATATTAGTGTTTATCCATTAAATCGTGGGAATCTCTAATCTTCCTTAAAAGAGATATATATTAAATTAGAGATAAACCAAAGGTTTTAAAAAACGGTTGTTTTCCTAAAGGATTAAAACATCATTAAGGTGTCATAAACCACCTTGAATACAAACAACCCATGAAAAACACTCAAAAATCTTTGTCTCAATTCACTATAAATATCACATTCAAAACAGAGATTTCCATCTTCAAACCCTCATACTCAAAACCCTAAAAACCTTTCCGAAACAGAAACCTAAATTCTCAATGGCTGCTACCAACATCAACACACCACCAATTGAACACTCTGTTCCGTTAATCACTGAAGCTGAATTTCTTCCATTAAAGAGCAACAATGAAGCAATGAATGATAACGTTGAAGAGTATGACATTAAGGGTCAAATTCTCATTGAATTTCTGGTCAGATGCCCGATAGCTCAAGCTCTCACAAAGACCAGAGAGGTACCAGAAAGACTCCTACAACAAGTTGTGAAAACTCTCAAAGTCTCAAGTCAAATGGAGCTAACAGCACATGTGTGGGAAAATATCTTCATTACAATCTCACCGGAGAAAATAAGGGAGTGTTTAGAACTACCCTTAAACCAAGGCTATGAAGAAGCACCAGAAAAAGAAGATATGTTCGCACAACTTGATGCTGTAATAGGGTACAAGACAAAGATTTCAAAGATCAATGAATTCAAGAGAAACAAGCTACCTGCCTTCTGGCAAGTGTTAATGGAGATCCTGAACAAGTGTTTATCATCAAAGATTGGAGATACAGACCAGATAAATATGAATGTTCTGACAATTATGTTCAGCCTCATAAATGGGTTGAATATTGATTTTGGAACGTAATATTTAATCTGATCAGAAGAACAATTCTGACTAAAACTGGAAGGATAGATTCACATCTACCCTTTCCCAGATTTTTGTCAATCATAATTTCTGATGCATTTTCTGAAAGGAACCTACAAATTCCAAAATAAAAAATTATGTGGAAAACAGAAATCATGAGACCTTGGACAGCTGTAGGGTCTTGGAAGTCAGATTATGATGTACATGTTCTGTCAGAAAAAATGATGTATCTGATACCAGAAGATTCACCATACAGAACAGAATACCTGAAGATGTAAGCAAAAAGCCAGAAAACAAAGAAGGTTTTGAAAATGTGTCCCCCATGGAGCATGATGCATAAGAGTCAAGCGCACCAAGAATGGAGCAGCAGGGTGAATCTGATCCTCATCCAGCTGATGAAGAAGTGAATATGAGTCCTGTGGCAGAAGAACATCATGCGGAAATCTCACATATGGGGGAAACAGGTGCACAACACTCTAAATTCAATATATTCCATAATTCTGAGAATGATTCTTATGAGTCAATTCAAGGAAAGTATGAAATTTTACATAGAGGCACTGTTTCTACAAAACAAAATATGAGTGAAACCAAAGACCCATTTTCTGAATCAGATTCTGAGGAGGAAAATGTGGTGGCAACAGGTGGAGATCAGTCTACTGATCAAGGAAACCTAGATGAGAAAACTAAGAGTTTCTCAACAACTCATGGAGAACCTGAAAAGGTTCAAGGATATGAGGAAAACCAGGACTTGAATATGTTTCAGTTTTCTGGTGAGGGAACAGAGAATATGGAATATTTCCATCCTCTTAACCTCAGAACAGCAGAGAATGTGTTTTCTGCTGGTGTTAGAGGTGGAACATCTGTTGTTTCTCCTACTTACCAAGGACATCAATCTATGTCCACTAAACAACTTCACAAAGAACTTGAAGATATAATTGCCACAGAGAAAACAGCTATAGAAAGAAAACTTGATCTGATACTGGAAGAAATCAGAAATCAAAAATCAGAGATCAAAGCCTTATCAGAAACTATCAAAGCTGTGTAGAAGCAGACAGAAAATAACACTGCAGCTCTCAACAAACTACAAGAGTCATCAGAAAACAGAGAGAGCTCATCAGAATTCAAGAAAGCTCTCAATGAACTACAAAATATCAAGAAACAGATGGCTGGAGTTGCAACTACAGGAGAAAGCTCAAGTTCAGGAAGAGTTCTTGAAGAAATACAGTTCCTCAGAGCCAACAACAGCAGCATGGCTGAGGCTTTTGAGAAACTGTTGGTGGAATTGACTGCACAAAGAAATCAAGAAAATCAGGAGTTTCAGAAAATGAAGAAACAAGAAGAAACAAACACTCAAGCTCTTACTAATGTTCATCTGTTAGTAAATAGATTGCAGTATAATGTTGCCAGACTGGCAAAAGTTGATCTTCATGAACTGAAAGCTCCAATTCCACAAGAAAGACAAGCAAGAGGATCAGAAACTCCTCAACAACAACCAGAAAACATTCAGCAAGATCAAACCAAACAAACAGAAACACCAACAACTCAAAAACAGAAGCAACCCATGGGTCCACCTCCAGATAAACAAAAGCTACTCATGGGTCCTCCATCAAACGTCCCAAAGCCAGACACTTCAAGGGTCCAACAAAAAGAACATGTTCCAGTTCAGCCATCTTCTACAGCCATCACAGGAGAAACAGAGTTAAGCATAAAGATGGATATAAAAAAGAAGAGAAGAATGGAACATGAAGTGACCTCCTCAAAAAGGCCAAGAAAAATAATGAGAGAAGATTCAGAAGGAAACATCAAAGAATCAATGGTGCTGGAAGGTGATTTACACACAATTGTGTATCCTGAAGAACATCTAAAGCACTACTACTGGAAAGGTCCATAAGACAACCCAAAAAGGCCACTTTCTCCATTGAGTAAAGGTGTTGTTGAAGAAAGAAACAATGGAAGCTGGGTAATGTTGCACAAACACATGACCAATCCAATAGTATCTATTGAAAGAATTGATACTTTGACCACTGGAGGAGGTATATTAGGTAATGAAGGACAAAACAAGTATACCTTGATCAGAAAAGATAAAAGTGAACAAAAGGTTACTGATGCAAATCTGGCTGATGATATTCATCCAATGGGCATAGTCAAAATGAAGAATGTCATTGATAAAGAAAAAGGAAGTACAGTTGTGATCAGAAGAGACCTTGACAGTCTCAAAAAGGCAGGAGCAAAGTTATACAACAGGGCTGCACTGGCAGACTTTGATCTATGTATCAATTTTGAGTATAGCAACAAAGTACTAACACCTCCTCCCAACACCACAATTCCAACTGAAATTCCTTCTAAACTGGTGAGAACTTGAGCAATCTTTGACAAACCAGAAATGTGTGTGGTCTTCAAAGATGCTAATGATGAGAAAGCTCTGTTCAGAATCAGTGAAATATGCAGGTATTCAAATCAAACTCTGAAATATATAAGGAACTGCATGAATGAGAAACAAGAGCAGCTCAAAAAGAAGGGAAAGAACAATGAACAGCTGAGAAGAACAATTGAAGAGTGCATTGAAAACTGGATGGAATCAAGAGGATGGTACAAAGAAATGTACAAGGAAACTCAAAAGGCAATAGATCACAAGAAAAAGCAGAAACCAGGGGATAAATACAGAAGTGGAGTAAAGATCAATTAATGAATTGATGAGATTGAATTTCTGTTTTTGAACAATATTTTAAGTTTTTTTTTCGTGTTTTGAACAATGATTGGTTTCATTATGTTTTATGTTTCTGAACTTAGTTGCTTGATTTTTCTTTTCAAGGATTAGTTAAAAGTTGTTTATGTTGATATAGATATAGGTAGTTCATTTTCTTACAATACTTAGGGGGAAACTGTTAGGAAACTTTATTTGTAAATATTGAAGAAAATCACTATCAACTGGATCTATGAAGAGATAACAGTCCTGAAGATCACAACAAGAAGAAGAAGATCAGATAGGACAACTGAAATGCACAGCATCTACTTCAAAGAATTACAAGTTGATCAAGAGCTGATTTGGATTATCAGAGAAGGTCATTTATGATGAAATATCATCAGTTTCTAACGATTCTGATCATCAGTTTTTCTGATGATTTGTTCACCAGAATTTCTGATGAAGTGGTTTATCAGAAATTCTGATGAATACCCCACTTGTCTAAAACCAAGCTCTATCCTGCCACCATGACCGAAGCAACTTGATATTATTGGATATCATGATTACAAAGGCAACTTGAACGTTGGATTCAGTGAATATGTCAAATTGCTACTTTTTGCAGGACTTATTGCATGAATAAACTATTGTTTATTCATGTACCCAGCCTTCTATAAATAGAAGGCTCAACCAGTAGAAGACAATTGAGTTTGAAGCTTAGCATTCATATACAACACACAAACTCCATTGCCCTTCTCACCCACAGAATTCAAGATTTATTTGTATTAGATAATAATCTTACAATCACCTTGTAAACTATTTTGTTTCAAAGTGATATAAACTTGATAATTCTGTAGCTCTTGTTTCTGAAAGTCTGATTTCCATTTCCGCACATTTTTTTCACATCTACTGAAATCACTTGCCATATTACGTGAAAAGAAGTTGTTTAGGCCATACTGGGTCCAACAGAGTGTATTAACCAACATCTCAAGTTTAAGATTCCAGTTAAACCCATTTACCCGACATTCCTCCCCGGAATATTTACCAGATGTCCCTCCCCGGGACGCATGCTTGGAAAAAGAGCAGTGAACTCACCTTAGATTTGCTCGGTATATTATGTTACCCGTTGCAGTTAGTCAACCAACCCTACCGTGGTTACCAATGAAATCAGTTTCGTAATAAATTAACTCACGCATTTTCACAGTTTACATTCACCACAAAGTTCACCGTATAACACATAGAAATTGCTCAAACTCACACCAATCCACATCCCATGTGCATGACACGTAATACATTTAACAGGTGAGTTTGCTACTCACACAAATCAATTCAGGTTTCTCATTCCTAATCAGTACTATTATCTTGCAACATATCAAATTCATAAACACAAATTTTTTCACTGTTCCGTCCACTTGTTCTTTACGGCGAAGAATCCCTATGACGAAGGTCTTATTCTTCGTCGAGCATGAATGCGACGAAGAATCATAGTGGTTCGTCAAACACCAATCGACGAAGGGCTAATCTTCGTCGAGGATAAGTACGGCGAAGAACCATAAAGGTTCCTCAAAAGCCAGTCGACGAAGGACTAATCTTCGTCGACCTGGGCTCTTCGTCGGGGATAGTCCCTCGTCGCAGCATTTCACAGACGATCATGATTTCCTAATTTTCAGTTCATTATATCCGTAACAGTTGCTAACGAGTTTGGTACTTTTCCAATCTAATTATACAGCGGTTTTAACAATGATTACGCACCGCAATTATGCACAATCATCAACCATTCAATAATAATTCGTGTAACACAATCATTCTCATAATTATCTATCTAACAAGCAATCATTCACATACACATTGAAATCCAATTGTTTTAACTATGCATCCATTCATTCATTAAAGTCGAGGTTCCATTCAACCAATATATGTTCTTAAACAGATGATTACGTGCACACACTTTGCCAAGCATTAACAATTCAAGTACTAACATTGTGCATCCCTAAATCATTGATTATTTCTAGTTAACGCCTTACACAGAATCCCATATCACCAAGTTTATTTCTCATGTTCAAGAATGACCCTTAAGATAACTCATATGAATCCAAGCAATTCGGAAGAACAATCATAAATAATCAACAAGGATCTGATTAATACATGGCGGACATACTAACCGATTCATAAGATGAAGAGTAGTGCTAGAACCGAGAAGAAACTTCACTCTTGAGAGAAGGCTGCCGTCCAAAGGATTAGGGTTAGGGAGTTTAGGGTTTGATGAAAATCCTTAGGTTTATGTACATACGCATGTTTATATGACGTGAACAGGGCCGGGCCACAACTGGGTTTCAATTGGGCCGAACTCCCCCTTGACGAACAACCCTCTTGATGAAGAACTATACTTCGTCAAGTGTGTGGATGACGAAGTTCATTCTTCGTCGAGATGGGTGGTGATGAAGACTCATTCATGGTCGAGCAAGGTTGTGGCGAAGAGTAATTCTTCGTCATCTTGGGTTTCCATTACTCATTAACCATTAAACATTACACATTTAATCAACCAAGCATCAGAACACTTTAACCATTCAATAAACTACACATGACATCACGTAAAACAAATTGTAAAAACAGGATTGTAAAACAAGTGATGCGTAGAGGAAAGACCTTAAGATTTCGGGTTGTCATTGGAAATGCTGACAAGAATAAAAAGAAAATGCAGAAAAAAACACAAAAAGATAACCTAAAGAAAATCTACCAAAAAAGTTGTATGGTAACGATGTTGTTCGTATGAAACCCGTGGTCAGAGATGAGTAAATTGTTCGAGGTAACAATATCAAATTTGCCCAACCGAAAGATCTTAAGTACCAATTCGGTACCGACTTTTAGCGTTCCCGGTACTGGTTCACTACCGTTTTTTACATTCATATACCGGTACCGTAACCGATGTTTTCGGTATCAGTACCGATTCTGTATCGATTGGCACCATGCTCATCCCTACCCCTGAAACTAAAAAAAGAAAAATAATTAAAAGTTGAAGAAAATCAAGAAAAAAAAGTTGTACGATATCGTTGTTCGTACGGTAACCGTGATCAGGGATGAGCAAATGGTACCGGGTAGTAGCACTGAATTTCCCGAACCAAAAGATTTCCAATATCAATTCGGCACCAACTTTTGGCGTTTTCTGTATTAATGTCGGTTTTTACATTCATGTACTGATATCGAACAGGACCGTCCCGGTATTTTCGATACCATTACTAGTTTGATACCGGTTGACACCAAGCTTATTCCAATCCCTGATGTTAAAAAAAAGGAATAAAGTTTAAAAATAAAGAAAATAACTATTATTATAATACTAGAATAATAAAAGTATTAAAAAAACTATATATTATTATAATATTAAAATCACAATTCATTTCAATTCGTTTAGTAATATATAGTAATTTTACAGATTAATAGCATAGTGTACATAACTGAATACCGAGGCAGTCATTCCGACATAATTTCGATAAACTTAATCATTGGCAGGCTCAATCTTTTTAGGCCAAAAGCCTAACTTGAACCTGCCCTCCGTAAGACCTTAACCATAAAAGTACATCTATGGTGATAAACAATTTAACCTTATAAATGATGATTATTTTTGTTAACAAAAATAAAGAAAAGTAATTCATAAGACTTCATAATGGTATAAATCACATTACACATGATATTAAAAGTCATCAAGACAAATCGATTGAGACTTCATAATAGTATAAATCACATTACATGTAGGTAGCCCACTTGGTAGAGAAATTCACCTCTTAAAGGAGTGGTCACAGTTTCAAACCTAGCCAATGAAAGTATTTAAAAATTATTGATGTGTAACATTTGTCATTCAAAAAAAAAAAAAAAAAAAAATAGAAGTCATCAAGACATCGATTGATAACCACAACTTTGGCTTAGAAGATAATGCATAAAACAACGTATGTCAATCGCCAATTTGGACCCATGCATATTTTCTCCTTTACGATGGCCAAGCACTCCTAAATGTCCCTATAGGAAGGGAAAAAAACGCATTATATTGGAGTATATGTTACTCCCAATATTTATTATTATGACAAACACTTATTTCCTACAAACTTCCAAACTTAAATGTTGTTATCACTACTACAAAAATGTAGCATTAGACGGTGTCAAGGATTTGTTTTAGATGTTGTTAAAGTAATAACACCATCTTAAAACCAATACCAATACCAATATGAACGTTATGCTCTTTTAAATAAAATATTAAATAAAATTCAGAAGAAGAGCGTCTAATGCTTAAACACCGTCTAATACTAATTTCTCCAACCTTTAGACGATGTTGTCTCTGAACACCGTCTTGTAAATATTCAATAAAATTTAAAAGAACCCCGCCTAATGATTAAACACCGTCTTATACTAATTTCTGCATACTAAATATTCAATAAATATTCGAAGCACTTTATGGACGAAAGTGTCGAACTCCAGTCTGTTGGGCAGAAATTGGAGAAAAGCAACTATCCGGACCTGAGATAGTACAAGAAACAACGGACAAGATTATTCATGTCAAGGAACGACTGAAAGCAGCACGCGATCGACAGAAGAGTTATGCTGATAACAGGCGAAAGCCGTTGGAATTTCAAGTAGGAGACAAGGTGTTATTAAAAGTTTCTCCTTGGAAAGGAATAGTGAGATTCATAAAAAGAGGAAAGCTAAGCCCCAGGTATATCGGACTGTCACACCCCGAATTCCACGTGTCACCGGTGGGCCCGGTGGGGAGTATCGTGACGTGGTTGGCAACATAATAGTCAAACCACACAATATTTAATATGCACAGCGGAAGCAAATGAAAGATATATTTCAACCGAATAAAATATTGTAATATCGTGTATCACAAACAGTTGAAAGTTTATCCACAGAAGGATCAAAATAAATAGGAAACAGTAGTTCAACAGACGTTAGGCATCTTAAGCTTGCGAGACTCTTTATTGATGCTAAGGAGAAAATCCTGCCTATTACGAGTAGTACCTGCATTTAATCTTTTTGGAAAAATACGTCAGTTTACACTGGTAAATACAATCAACTGACTCATTTTAAAAATGATTAAAAATTGATTTGGATGCACGTGGCATAAACATTTTATAACTTGGGATAATTATTTAAATATATAATCTTGTAAAAGATTTACATGTTCCTTATCCGTTCAGTAGCCCGGATCGTGCCGGGTTAAAGATCAATAGACACACCACATTATTTTTTCATGCACTGACGGGTGTACGCCTACACCCCGCGCTTAGGTCGTGGCCACTTCGTAAAATGATGCCAAGGATATCCGGGACATGGTCATTAACCCCCTAAAGGCTTTAAGCAAACAAAACATATTTAAACGGGCCGATTAAATTATTCAATTAACCACCATACGATGGAAGATTTAATGCCCGACCAAGCGGTATTTTATATACCGTAACCCAAGCCCGTATAGGGAAAATAAGTTAAAAGTATTTACCTGAGCAAATTAGTAATCACAATAAGTAAATGCAAGTAGCTTTTAATGGTCCTCCTAATCTGGAACGAAGGTTTATAATAACCTATTAGAATCGTAACGGGTCTTTATTTAAGCTTAAGCTTAGACCGGTTAGTTTCAAAGATACGGTTCGTACGCATGATTAAGCGAAGACCGGATAGAATGTGATTTAGACCCGACAAGTTTGAAGACTTGCTTAACATGGGTATTTCATACACATTCTGGATTTTGAGATAAAACCGATAAGGTTTGACCCGTTTCGGCTAATTTATGCAAACTAGTTACATAAATCGAACCGAACGCGTAATAAGCGTAACGGGTATTCATGAGAGCCGTATACAGGTTTCCTAAGTTAATATGCCTCAAATATGTTGTGACATCAGTAAGATGTCTTTTATTATGCCCGAAACGAATTTAAACACAAACTATGCCCCGTAGGGGTAGTTTCGTCATTTTCAAGGTTATAAAAGAGTTTAAGTATTAACCTGAGTTATAGGTCTGATGCAATCAGCAAAAATAATCAATTTAATAAGTTATAACAGTAGGGTAAAGTATATATGTGAAATTTATCAATTATAACCAAACTATGCACCATAGGGGCATTTTGGTAATTTCACATAAGCAGAAAAGCTCAAAACTGAAATCTGAGTTTAACAACCTTTGCTTACTGTTAAAATATTATAATTTACCTAAAATATCAGTAGGTATCAACCCTTGTATGTTTAAAATAGTTCTAGTACATACTATGCGTTAAAAACGCTTAAAAGGCGATTAAAAGCCATTTCCGGGTTCTATACATAAAGCTGATATTTTTATTATTCCAGAAGGCTTAAAATAATCTATTTATCATATGTAATCAGTAGCAAAAGGTTTGGAGTCAATTAGATATGTAAAACTCCTTTTATAGCCCGTAAGGGCAAAACCGACAATTACCAAATTAAGCTTACGACTCTAAGTTATGCTCAGCCTAAAATTAATTAAAAATCTTCAAAAATCCCAAAATAATATATTACATCAGTGGGTAAGAAGTTTGGTATCAAAAAGTGAGTTTAAATAGGCTATATGCTAATTACGTCGTTTAATTAACATAAAGCTTCTTAATTACGCTAATGAGCATAACTCTCAAACTACACCTCAAACTGATGTCAAACTTTGGGTACAAGTTTATATTTTAGTAACTAAGGTTTCTACTCTTTTACATTATTAAAAATCACGTTTTATGGTGAAAAGGGCATAATGGTCAACATATAGGCAATTAACGGAATCGTGCATATTAATTGGTTAACTAATGTACCAAGGTGTATAATCACAGAGGATTATACTAGCATGAAACCTGGTCCTATTAGAGCTCTAAGACATTTCTAAAACATGCTTAAACGGGTCAGAACTGAAAGTCAAAGCAAAAGTCAAATTATGCGACTTTCGGTTCCGAACCGGGTCTCTACTGAAAATTGTCGGGTTGAACATGTTTAGACATGTTCTTACATCAATTACCAAGTTATATTAATGATCAAACAGGTTGTATGGGTTCTACATTGCTAATTATGCATAAATTAGAAAATTAGCATTCTGTTGACTTTTTAATAAAAAGTTTGACCCGACATTTGACCTAGTTTGAGTGGGAATCAGAGGGTGCCCTTTTAAGGGTTTATTGCCGACATAATTACCAACTTATAACTACTTTCAATTCGACTAATCACCAGACCATTAGTGATTAATCGTTAAGTCAATCGTTAATTACGACGGTTTGACTTTTAAGCTAAAACTAAGCAAAAACTTAACTAAGAAAGGTTAAGCATACTTACTGAAGTCTTATGCACGATTAGTGATCACTTGAGTCTGCTTTGGAGATCCAGAAATGATCAGAATTGCTGAAGGAAGGTGTGATCAAATGGTTGCAACTTTGTGGCCTTTTATAGTGCCTAAAACCTCATGGATTGTTGACAAACAACACTACCATTGGTCCCTGATCATCAACACATGTCCCTAAGTGCCTAGGACTGTTTAGGGGTCGCCCATATAGTGAAAATATCTGATTAAAGTCGGTTATTGCGTGAAACCAGGCTGCTGTCTTAAGTTTCTGCATCTGGGCATCTGACGCGGCCCGCGTAAGGTCTTGTTAATCCTTACGTGGCCCGCCTGAATCTTGTTGACAGATTTCAAATCTTTTCCATTATTGTATGTTGGCTCTAGGCTCTTTCGAAGGGTCAACCAACTTATTTCTTGCAATTTGAGCCCTCCATATTTACCTTTAAGGGCTTTAAGACTTATACCCCTTTTGTTAAGTCCTTGGTTACTTCATATTTACCCGAAAAGTCATAATTTTCAACGTTGACGCTTTAACCCCTTATATACGAATTTGATCATAACTTTCTCATACGATAACGAAACTTTATGAAATTTATATCATGCATTCTAGTGAGCATAATTAACCGTTACAAAGCTTCGGGTTTGTTAAAAGGTCACTCAAAGGTATAACCTAAACATGTTGACACATTTAATCCCTGTAGTTTGTAATCTTTCACTTTCTTTCATATTTAGCTTCGTATGATCCATGATTTATTCGTTTGAATGTATGAGCATCATGTAGGGTTAATGTAAAATATATTTATTCACTGTTGGCATTTAGAACTCGTATATTCCAATACTTTCCATGATTGTCAACTTTAATCCTTCTATAACATTCTTTCACACGTTCAAACATATGACACGTGTCAACTCATTATAGGACGTGAATTTTCGAGGTGTTACACGTACCTTTTGAGATTATTAGAAAAATAGGATCTGTAGCTTATCAGCTACAACTACCAGAAGAGATGGCAGGAATACATGATGTATTTCATATATCTAATCTCAAGAAATGCTTAGCCGATGAATCATTAGTAGTGCCTCTACAGATTGAAGACAGGAAAGTCAAGAATCTCAAAAACAAGAGATTCGTTCTGGTCAAAGTGAAATGGGATTCCAAGAGAGGACCAGAATACACATGCGAGCTTGAGTCAGAGATGCAGAGGAAATATCCACACCTATTCCAATCACAAATTTCACCACCGGTGCTCCCATGATCAACCCAAGTGGAGAGAACGTTATCGATATCAAATAAGTTTGGTAACTTGTGAAGGGAGGCCTTAATTTCAAGAAGTGCTTTTTTCTCATCTTCTATATATTCACCTTTTGTCCGCCCAACAATGATAATCAGTAACATAATGAATATCAAGAATGATGATTTATACCGACTTAGACACCATCTCTCCATTTTAGTACAAAATAAGAAAGGGTTGGATTTATATTTGTGGCTTTGTAGAGATTCACAAATAGATGGTTAATTTAGGCTATTTAATGGCTCTTAAATAGAAGAAATATGAATAAAATACACTTTTCATCCTTTAGGTATATACTAATATGAACTTTGGTCCTTAATGTTTTTGGAAACCCTAGAAATGTTTAATTAAATAACACCCGAATAAGATCATAATTTGGTTGCTGAACACAAAATGGTCAGTACTGGTTCTACTTGTCAGCTTTTGTGGAGAAAAGTTTACATTGAAACGAGGTTACCAACCCGTTGCAGTTAGTCAACCATCCCTACCATGGTTACCAATGAAATCAGTTTCGTAATAAATTAAGTCACGCATTTTCACAGTTTACATTCACCACAAAGTTCACCGTATAACACATAGCAATTGCTCAAACTCACACCAATCCACATCCCATGTGCATGACACGTAATACATTTAACATGTGAGTTTGCTACTCACACAAATTAATTCAGGTTTCTCATTCCTAATCAGTACTATTATCTTGCAACATATCAAATTCATAAACACAAGTTTTTTCACTGTTCCGTCCACTTGTTCTTCATGGCGAAGAATCCCTATGACGAAGGTCTTATTCTTCGTCGAGCATGAATGTGACGAAGAATCATAGTGGTTCGTCAAACACCAATCGACGAAGGGCTAATCTTCGTCAAGGATAAGTACGGCGAAGAACCATAAAGGTTCGTCAAAAGCCAGTCGACGAAGGACTAATCTTCGTCGACCTGGGCTCTTCGTCGGGGGTAGTCCATCGACGCTGCATTTCACAGACGATCATGATTTCCTAATTTTCAGTTTATTATATCCGTAACAGTTGCTAACGAGTTTGGTAGTTTTCCAATCTAATTATACAGCGGTTTTAACAATGATTACGCACCCCAATTACGCACAATGATCAACCATTCAATAATAATTCGTGTAACACAATCATTCTCATAATTATCTATCTAACAGGCAATCATTCACATACACACTAAAATCCAATTGTTTTAACTATGCATCCATTCATTCATTAAAGTCGAGGATCCATTCAACCAATATATGTTCTTAAACAGATGATTACGTGCACACACGTTGCCAAGCATTAACAATTCAAGTACTAACATTGTGCATCCCTAAATCATTGATTATTTCTAGTTAACGCCTTACACAGAATCCCATATCACCAAGTTTATTTCTCATCTTCAAGAATGACCCTTAAGATAACTCATATGAATCCAAGCAATTCGAAAGAACAATCATAAATAATCAACAAGAATCTGATTAATACATGGCAGACATACTAACCGATTCATAAGATGAAGAGTAGTGCTAGAACCGAGAAGAAACTTCACTCTTGAGAGAAGGTTGCCATCCAAAGGATTAGGGTTAGGGAGTTTAGGGTTTGATGAAAATCCTTAGGTTTACGTACATACGCATGTTTATATGACGTGAATAGGGCCGGGCCACAACTGGGTTTCAATTGGGCCGAACTCCTCCTTGACGAACAACCCTCTTGACGAAGAACTATACTTCGTCAAGAGTGTGGATGACGAAGTTCATTCTTCGTCAAGATGGATGGTGACGAAGAGTCATTCTTGGTCGAGCAAGGTTGTGGCGAACAGTCATTCTTCGTCATCTTGGGTTTCCATTACTCATTAACCATTAAACATTACACATTTAATCAACCAAGCATTAGAACACTTTAATCATTCAATAAACTACACTTGACATCACGTAAAACAAATTGTAAAAACAGGATTGTAAAACAAATGATGCGTAGAGGAAAGACCTTAAGATTTCGGGTTGTCACTGGAACTGCTGACAAGAATAAAAAGAAAATGTAGAAAAAAACACAAAAAGATAACCTAAAGAAAATCAACCAAAAAAGTTGTATGGTAACGATGTTGTTCGTATGAAACCCGTGGTCAGAGATGAGTAAATTGTTCGGGGTAACAATACCAAATTTGCCGAACTGAAAGATCTTAAGTAACAATTCGGTACCGACTTTTAGCGTTCCCGGTACTGGTTCACTACGGTTTTTTACATTCATATACCGTTACCGTAACCGATGTTTTCGGTATCAGTATCGATTCTGTATCGGTTGATACCATGCTCATCCCTACCCCTGAAACTAAAAAAAGAAAAAAAATTAAAAGTTGAAGAAAATCAAGAAAAAAAAGTTGTACGATATCGTTGTTCGTACGGTAACTGTGATCAGGGATGAGCAAATGGTACCGGGTAGTAGCACTGAATTTCCCTAACCAAAAGATTTCCAATATCAATTCGGGACCAACTTTTGGCGTTTTCTTTATTAGTGTCGGTTTTTACATTCATGTACTGATATCGAACAGGACCGTCCCGGTATTTTCGATACCATTACTAGTTTGATACCGGTTGACACCAAGCTTATTCCATTCCCTGGTATTAAAAAAAAGGAATAAAGTTAAAAAATAAAGAAAATAACTATTATTATAATACTAGAATAATAAAAGTATTAAAAAAACTATATATTATTATAATATTAAAATCACAATTCATTTCAATTCGTTTAGTAATATATAGTAATTTTACAGATTAATAGCATGGAGTACATAACTGAATACCGAGTCAGTCATTCCGACAAAATTTCGATAAACTTATTCATTGGCTGGCTCAATCTTTTTAGGCCAAAAGCCTAACTTGAACCTGCCCTCCGTAAGACCTTAACCATAAAAGTACATCTATGGTGATAAACAATTTAACCTTATAAATGATGATTATTTTTGTTAACAACAATAAAGAAAAGTAATTCATTAGACTTCATAATGGTATAAATCACATTACACATGATATTAAAAGTCATCAAGACAAATCGATTGAGACTTCATAATAGTATAAATCACAATACATGTAGGTAGCCCACTTGGTAGAGAAACTCACATCTTAAAGGAGTGGTCACAGTTTCAAACCTAGCCAATGAAAGTATTTAAAAATTATTGATGTGTAACATTTGTCATTCAAAAAAAAAAAAAAAAAATAGAAGTCATCAAGACATCGATTGATAACCACAACTTTGGCTTAGAAATAATGCATAAAACAACCTATGTCAATCGCCAATTTGGACCCATGCATATTTTCTCCTTTACGATGGCCAAGCACTCCTAAATGTCCCTATAAGAAGGGAAAAAACGCATTATATTGGAGTATATGTTACTCCCAATATTTATTATTATGACAAACACTTATTTCCTACAAACTTCCAAACTTAAATGTTGTTATCACTACTACAAAAATGTAGAATTAGACGGTGTCAAGGATTTGTTTTAGACGTTGTTAAAGTAATAACACCGTCTTAAAACCAATACCAATACCAATATGAACATTAAGCTCTTTTAAATAAAATATTAAATAAAATTCAGAAGAACACCGTCTAATGCTTAAACACCGTCTTATACTAATTTCTCCAACCTTTAGACGGTGTTGTCTCTGAACACCGTCTTATAAATATTCAATAAAATTCAAAAGAACCCCGTCTAATGCTTAAACACCGTCTTATACTAATTTCTGCATACTAAATATTCAATAAATATTAGAAGCACTTTATGGACGAAAGTGTCGAACTCCAGTCTGTTGGGCAGAAATTGGAGAAAAGCAACTATCTGGACCTGAGATATTACAAGAAACAATGGACAAGATTATTCATGTCAAGGAACGACGGAAAGAGATGGCAGGAATACATGACGTATTTCATATATCTAATCTCAAGAAATGCTTAGCCGATGAATCATTAGTATTGCCTCTTAAGGATATAGAGGTAAATGGGAAACTTAAGTTTGTAGAGAAGCATCTACAGATTGAAGACAGGAAAGTCAAGAATCTCAAAAACAAGAGATTCGTTCTGGTCAAAGTGAAATGGGATTCCAAGAGAGGACCAGAATACACATGCGAGCTTGAGTCAGAGATGCAGAGGAAATATCCACACCTATTCCAATCACAAATTTCACCACTGGTGCTCCCATGATCAACCCAAGTGGAGAGAACGTTATCGATATCAAATAAGTTTGGTAACTCGTGAAGGGAGGCCTTAATTTCAAGAAGTGCTTTTTTCTCATCTTCTATATAATCACCTTTTGTCCGCCCAACAATGATAATCAGTAACATAATGAATATCAACAATGATGATTTATACTGACTTAGACAACATCTCTCCATTTTAGTACAAAATAAGAAAGGGTTGGATTTATATTTGTGGCTTTGTAGAGATTCACAAATAGATGGTTAATTTAGGCTATTTGACGGCTCTTAAATAGAAGAAATATGAATAAAATACATTTTTGGTCCTTTATGTATATACTAATATGAACTTTGGTCCTTAATGTTTTTGGAAACCCTAGAAATGTTCACTTAAATAACACTCGAATAAGATCATAATTTGGTTGCTGAACACAAAATGATCAGTACTCGTTCTACTTGTCAGCTTTTGTGGAGAAAAGTTTACATTGAAACGAGCAACAAGTCAATGGTCTATTTGGATAGATGTGTGCTTATCCTTTGCCAACCATTCATACTTGCCCCCTTATAGAAAATCTTGCCAACCATTCATTCCTGATCCACTGATGTGGTAGTTTCTAGACGGGGATCCATCAACCATAGACCCTTTAAACTAAACTAGGTTCAAAGAATTTCGCCGCGTTGCAGAGAATTTCTTTTGTTATTTAGTCTGTGTTTATATGTGTTTTGAAATCACTACGAGTGGGTTGCGAATGGAACTGTCACACCCCCAAAATACCACATGCGGAAACACCGCGGTACGTGTGAAGTACCAGGATCCAGCCACCAATCACATTGAACTATAACAAGATATTAAATAAAAGTTTCCATTTATTTAATAAAGTAATTTCAATTTACAACTTAAAACCAAAACGTTTAGCGGAAGCATAATGTAAATCGTTATTCAAATGTTTCAAAACAAATGTGCGAAACCAATGAACATGTATCCAAGAGCCTCGACCCATGACCACTCCAGCACTCCCAGATAGCAAGTTCCATAACCATGAATCTAACGACCTGCAAGCATGCAGACAAGTGTATCAGAAAACGCTGGTGAGTTCAAAGTTTGTTATCACGATTAGTTACCAGATCTCAGTTTAAAGCTTTTCAGAAATTAAATGTTGTTAATTACCCGAGTACCACAAGATGGCTCCAAATTGTTTGCCCTTCCCCAATGCTCTATCAAACATTGGTCGAGGGGTTAAGGTAATTAGTTCACGCCCGTCCTCCCCGATATGGTATGAGGGTGCCAAACCTAATAGCGCTATCAACTAATAACCCCGTTGCCTCCCCGGCAACTAATTCGATATATGATGGGACTTAAATAATATATATGAGTGTATTAACCAAGATCTCAAGTTTAACATTCCAGTTAAACCCATTTACCCGACATTCCTCCCCGGAATATTTACCAGATGTCCTTCCCCAGGACGCATGCTTGTAAAAAGAGCAGTGAACTTACCTTAGATTTTCTCGGTATATTATGTTACCCGTTCCAGTTAGTCAACCAACCCTACCGTGGTTACCAATGAAATCAGTTTCGTAATAAATTAAGTCACGCATTTTCACAGTTTACATTCATCACAAAGTTCACCGTATAACACATAGCAATTGCTCAAACTCACACCAATCCACATCCCATATGCATGACACGTAATACATTTAACAGGTGAGTTTGCTACTCACACAAATCAATTCAGGTTTCTCATTCCTAATCAGTATTATTATCTTGCAACATATCAAATTCATAAACACAAATTGTTTCACTGTTCCATCCACTTGTTCTTCACGACGAAGAATCCCTATGACGAAGGTCTTATTCTTCGTCGAGCATGAATGCGACGAAGAATCATAGTGGTTTGTCAAACACCAATCGACGAAGGGCTAATCCTCGTCGAGGATAAGTATAGCGAAGAACCATAAAGGTTCCTCAAAAGCCAGTCGACGAAGGACTAATCTTCGTCGACCTGGGCTCTTCGTCGGGGGTAGTCCCTCGTCGCTGCATTTCACAGACGATCATGATTTCCTAATTTTCAGTTCATTATATCCGTAACAGTTGCTAACGAGTTTGGTAGTTTTCCAATCTAATCATACAACGGTTTTAACAATGATTACGCACCCCAATTATGCACAATCATCAACCATTCAATAATAATTCGTGTAACATTATCATTCTCATAATTATCTATCTAACAAGCAATCATTCACATACACATTGAAATCCAATTGTTTTAACTATGCATCCATTCATTCATTAAAGTCGAGGTTCCATTCAACCAATATATGTTCTTAAACAGATGATTACTTGCACACACATTGCGGAGCATTAACAATTCAAGTACTAACATTGTGCATCCCTAAATCATTGATTATTTCTAGTTAACACCTTACACAGAATCCTATATCACCAAGTTTATTTCTCATGTTCAAGAATGACCCTTAAGATGACTCATATGAATCCAAGCAATTCGAAAGAAAAATCATAAATAATCAACAAGGATCTGATTAATACATGGCGGACATACTAACCGATTCATAAGATGAAGAGTAGTGCTTGAACCGAGAAGAAACATCACTCTTGAGAGAAGGCTGCCGTCCAAAGGATTAGGGTTAGGGAGTTTAGGGTTTGATGAAAATCCTTAGGTTTACGTACATACGCATGTTTATTTGACGTGAACAGGGCCGTGCCACAACTGGGTTTCAATTGGGCCGAACTCCTCCTTGACGAACAACCCTCTTGACGAAGAACTATACTTCGTCAAGAGTGTGGATGACAAAGTTCATTCTTCGTCGAGATAGATGGTGACGAAGACTCATTCTTCGTCGAGCAAGGTTGTGGCGAAGAGTCATTCTTCGTCATCTTGGGTTTCCATTACTCATTAACCATTAAACATTACACATTTAATCAACCAAGCATCAGAATACTTTAATCATTCAATAAACTACACATGACATCACGTAAAACAAATTGTAAAAACAGGATTGTAAAACAAGTGATGCGTAGAGGAAAGACCTTAAGATTTCGGGTTGTCACAGGAACTACTAAGAAGAATAAAAAGAAAATGTAGAAAAACACAAAAAGATAACCTAAAGAAAATCAACCAAAAAAGTTGTATGGTAACGATGTAGTTCGTATGAAACCCGTGGTCAGAGATGAGTAAATTGTTCGGGGTAACAATACCAAATTTGCCTAACCGAAAGATCTTAAGTACCAATTTGGTACCGACCTTTAGCGTCCCTGGTACTTGATCGGAGTGTCGCGCTTCGGCCTAAAACAGCATACCAGACAAGATGATAGCAAAAACGAGGACTTTCCGGACAAAACGACGAAGCTGCGGACATTCTGTTAAGGAAACTGACCTGGGCCTGTGGAACGGTCGTGCGACCTGATGCACGACCGTGCATCTCCGACAAATGCTAATCAATCCGGCATTGAACGAGGGTGCGACTAGACGTGCAAGGCATATAAGGTCAGTCCGGTGATGCACGGACGTGCCATCTGAAGAACAATCGTTCGGCTACGATGATTCAGCTTGATCTCGGTGATGAACGCCCGGTGCAACAGCTCGTGCAACAAGAACCCGGAACTGAATGACCGTTCCATCCGAAGAACAGTCGTGCGATATCGTATCTGGTCAAAGATCTGATGACGTATGCAGTATGGTGTCCCATCCCTAATAATTGCTTAAAGTGCACGGTCGTGCCATATGAAGAACGACCGTGCGACAGCGAAAAATAATAAAAACAGAACAGAAACATTCTGTTCGGGATTCTGGATTTTTGGGAGCTTCACAGGCGAGTTATCAGGCTCCGGAGGCTTTGCGTTTGACCCGGATACAAGCCACATTGTGCCGTTTAGCTCCATTACTACCCGGATCCTTAGTCTAGTACTTGTTTATGGTTTGATTTTCTAATCTTTAAATGATTTTGTTAATCTTTCAAGTACTTAGATTATTGTTTATGTATTATTGTAGCCTTTGGGCAAAAACACAAACAATCCCTTGCTAAATTATAGCTATTAGTGTGTTAAGCTTTGTTTGTAATGACACTTGAAGTATTTTCTATGTTAATCTTTGATGATTAGTTTGCAACCTTGTTATTGATATTGAATTCTTGATTATAAGTAATTATGTTGGATGATTGATGCTTGGTTAGTTAAGATAGTTGAAAAATGAAGCTTAATTAATCTTGTATTAGTAAACTTTAAATTTGGTTAACTAGTTTAGCTTGGTTTAAATGTATGCATCATGATACTAGAAATGGTTAGTGATTTAATAAAATGTAATTATTGTTAATCAAGAGAGCTTGCCGTCACGTAAGGACCTTAACGGGTTAAATGGTGTCGTTATAAATTCTTGCCATGATTTATTAGCTTAGTTAGTCGTTTAGGCCAAAATTGCTATCTCGGTGAATTATTGTGCAAGATTTATAAAATGAACTCGGTTGTGATTTAATCTAGTTTATGCTTGTCTTGGTGGTTGCATTGTGTTTATCGGTGTCGCTTTCCTTGATTAAGTGCGGTTAGAAAACTCCTAACGGATGACTAACTTATTTTTAAGAGATTTTCATAGACAATTATCAATTGCACGTTAATGAACAATTTTAGGTGGTTAAAGTGTGTTTATTGTTTTAGCTTTCCGAATGATTGTCATGTTAGGATTCCCGAAAGGGATACTAATTGTCTTAAATTGGAAAATTGACCCAATGCTTCTAGTGCCAAAACTGACTTAGTTGACATGCTGTGGTTGTGTATTAAGCAAGGCCTTTTATCTACTATCTATTATGTTTTTATTATGCTTTCATTTATGCTTACTTTAGTTTATAAAAATTACAAAACTTATGATTTTACCGGTAGTTTAGTGAAAAAGGTCTAGTATTATTTCTCCGCCCATTACCTTGGATCGATACTTGGTTCTTACCGATACTTTATTACATATATGACGGGGTACACTTGCCTCTTTCGTGTGTTTTGATGTAAAAGTAATAATCACTTTTATAAATTTAAAACCAAATCGTGTGTAAATTCATTGCAAAATTATGTATATATACGCACACGTCAAGTTTTTGGCGCCGCTGCCGGGGAAATGGCGAGTTTTAGGAACGACCCGAGTCATTTGGTTATCGGTGTATATACTTGTTAATATTTGTGCATAATTTCTTGATTATTTATTTGTTTATTTATTTGTTAATATTTCTTGTTTTTATTTCATTTATTCGTTTTCCAAATCATTTTTGGTATATTTGTAAATTTCTGTTCCATTTATTTATTCGATCCGGATTTATTTATTTGTTTATTCTTTGATTTTTCGGCTTCGGGTATCCATTTTTACTTTAGCCGATTCGATTTTTTTTTATTGTGTTGATTTTTATAAAATTTCGGGCCCATTTTCGGATTTTTATAAAATTTTCAGCCCATTTTTAATAATATTCTGCTTCTATTCAGCTGAAAAAAAAAAACTGCAGCATTATTATTTTATTAATAAAATATTCACCGTGTCAAATTTTCGTTTGCAGGTTAATGTTCTCGACCCCCGCTCCAGAAGTTGTTGAACCGTCAGACGAGCCCGAATGTGATCTAATGAGATGTCTTCGTGAGAAATCTCGTGCGGTTGGGCTACTGCTCGCCAGGGGTGAGCAGGAGCAGGAGGTAACTGCTGAAGCCGAGGGCTCAGGGGCAGCGGAGAACGCAATCATGGCAGACGATGAGCGACCGTTGAATGAGACAAATCAGCCTGGAAGGACAGGCCTGGAGCCGAGTATCCTTCAACCTACTATTGATGTACCTACTTTTGAAATTAGATCTAGTATAATAAATATGGTACAAAATTCAGTACAGTTTGACGGACGTGAGCACGAGGATCCCGGGAGGCATATTGCTGCTTTTCTCCATGTTTGTTCTACGTTTAAGATTACAGGTGTTTCGGAGGATGCAATTCGGTTAAGGTTGTTTCCGTTTTCGTTACGTGACAAAGCTAGAGCTTGGCTTATGTCACTTCCAGCCGGGTCCATCAGGACCTGGAATCAGTTGGCGGAGCAGTTTATGCAGAAATATTTCCCACCTGAGAAAACGAACAAGCTATGGAACCGAATTGTATCTTTTCACCAGGACGAGGGTGAGTCGTTGCATGCAGCTTGGGAGAGATTCAAGGATTTGTTGATTGATGTGCCACATCACGGCTATTCCAAGAGACAGCTGGTTTTGACGTTCTATCAGGGGCTCAGTTACAATACACAGGAGCGATTAGACGTGAACGCGGGAGACGATCTAGGAACTAAGACGCCGAATGAAGCGTATGATATTATAGAGAAGGCCGCGTTGAAATCCAGCTCGCGTCGGGAGGGAGACAGAGGCCGGGCATCATCATCTTCATCTCGCGCAGGAGTCCATGCTGTAGACGACTATACGGCCATTACTGCACAAATCTCGGCTCTCGCATCGAGATTCGACAGGTCCCAGATGATTGCGCATGCGGGCTCGGGTTGTGACCAGTGTGGAGTGTCACACGAGCCTGGGGCATGTTTTCAGAGAGTCGTATACGAGGGCCACGAAGAGGTAGATTTCGTGAGTAATCAAGTGAGGCCGCAGAACAACCCTTACAGTAACACCTATAATCCCGGTTGGAGAAATCACCCAAATTTTGGGTGGCGAGCGAATAGTGGAAATCAAAATCCTTTGGGATTCACTCCGCGCGCTCCAGCGCAACAGGGTCAAGGTCAGGGTCAGCAGATCCAGCAGTACAACCAATCTTACCAGCAGCGTCCATATTATCAGAATCAGGGCTCTTGGAGTAGTTCCCAGCAGCAGGCACCTCAGTCTAGTTCTAAGCTGGAGGATATGATGGCCCAGCTTCTTACTAGCTCCTCGAGCGCGAATCAGTTAGCTGAAAAACGCTACCAGCAGAGCGAGGATCGTTTTCTCCCTCATGAGGGAGAAATGAGGAGTCACAAGGCCTCGATTCAGAATATAGAGAATCAGGTTGGTCAGCTGGCACAGATGATGTCGAAAAGACCCCAGGGTGGTCTTCCGGGTAATACAGAAACAAACCCGAATGGACACAGGGATGTGAATGCTGTGATGACCAGTTGTGGAAAACCTACCGGACCCATCATATCGGACTCACCACCGATCACTGAAGCGGTCCCGACTGACACACCGGACGAGGTGCAAGCCAGGCTACGCCCAGCAAGTACAGCACAAGTTCAGGAGCCGGTCACAGGTTACACGCCTCCAGTGCCTTATCCAGGAAGGCTGAAGAAGCAGAATAATGATGAACAACACGGTAAGTTTCTCGAAATGTTTAAGCAATTGCATATAAACATACCGTTTGTTGAAGCTTTGGCACAGATGCCAAGGTATGCGAAGTTTCTGAAAGACATCCTCTCAAACAAACAAAAACTCGAGGACATGTCTTGTGTGGTTATGAATGAAAGCTGCTCTGCTATTCTCCAGAATCGCCTGCCCACAAAAATGGGAGATCCAAGCAGTTTCACGCTTCCTTGCCTCATTGGCAATATGTCCGTCAGTCATGCGTTAGCAGATCTAGGAGCGAGTATAAACCTTATGCCCTATAAGGTTTTTACAAAGTTGGATCTAGGTGAGCCGTCACCTACGAGGATGAGTATTCGACTTGCGGATCGTTCTATCAAATATCCACGCGTGTTTGTAGAGAATATGCTTGTTAAGATTGACAAGTTTGTATTTCCCGTGGATTTTGTTATCCTGGACATGGATGAGGACACGAGAGTGCCTGTGATACTTGGACGCCCGTTTCTGAATACCGCCCGGACGATTGTGGACGTGGCGACGGGCCAAATTACACTCCGAGTAAATGATGAGCATGTGACGTTTGACATTAAACGTTCTATGCAGCATCCTCAGAGTCAAGACGACGCGCTCTATTATGTCGACATCGTCGACACTTATGTGAGCACGCATTTCCAGGGTACGATCGAGGAGATAGATTCGGACACACATCTGTTGTGTGGGGACCTAGATGGCATTACGCAGGAGGGCCACGATTTAGAGCAGCCAGTCTATCAGATTGGTGATGATGGTCCCCAGAGTCCGGATCGTTTCACAGAAATTGATCGCGAAAGTGAAGTGAAGTCGAAGCCTTCAGTGGAAGATCCTCCTGCCTTGGAGCTTAAAGAGCTCCCACCGCACCTGGAGTACGCATTTCTGGATGAGGAGCGTCATTTACCTGTCATTATTTCATCTGGATTGGCGGAAGAAGAGAAGAGCAGACTGCTTAATGTGTTGAAACTTCATAAGAAAGCAATCGCCTGGAAAATCATGGACATAAAAGGAATAAATCCCTCCTTCTGTGATAAAATTCTAATGGAGGATCAGTTCAAGCCATGTGCGCAGCACCAGAGGCGGCTGAACCCAAACATGCAAGAGGTCGTTAAAAAGGAAGTGATTAAGCTGTTAGATGCGGGTATGATCTATCCCATTTCCGACTCTGTTTGGGTCAGTCCTGTGCAGGTAGTGCCCAAAAAGGGGAGCATGACTGTGGTCACAAATGATAGGAATGAGCTCATTCCAACCAGGACGGTCACTGGATGGCGGGTTTGCAATGATTATCGCAAACTCAACGACGCCACTCGCAAGGACCACTTCGCGCTTCCATTCATTGATAAAATGTTGGAGCGTCTGTCAGGGAAGTTATACTATTGTTTTCTGGATGGGTTCTCAGGTTACTTTCAAATTCCTATCGCTCCTGAAGACCAGGAGAAGACCACATTTACCTGTCCTTTCGGTACATTCGCCTACCGGCGTATGCCATTTGGACTGTGTAATGCACCGGCCACTTTCCAGCGATGTATGGTCGCTATTTTCCACGACATGATTGAAGATTCCATGGAGGTGTTCATGGACGACTTCTCGGTATTTGGGGATTCCTTTGATCAACGTCTGGAAAATTTAAAAAGAATGTTGAAGAGGTGTGAGGAGACGAATCTGGTCCTGAACTGGGAGAAATGCCACTTCATGGTGAAGGAGGGCATAGTTTTGGGACACAAAATTTCTCACACGGGCATGGAAGTCGATCCAGCTAAAGTCGGCGTTATATCACGACTTCCGCCCCCCACCTCTGTTAGAGCTATACGGAGCTTTCTCGGTCATGCCGGGTTCTATCGGCGATTCATCAAAGATTTTTCAAAAATCGCCAGACCCATGACCCGTTTGTTGGAGAAAGATGCTCCGTTCGTGTTTGGAGATGATTGCTTGAGGGTTTTTGACCTTCTCAAGCAAAAGTTGATTGAGGCCCCTATTTTAGTCGCACCGGACTGGAGTCTGCCATTTGAAATTATGTGCGACGCGAGTGATTACGCTATAGGGGCCGTTCTGGGTCAAAAGAAGGAAAAGCACTTCCATCCGATCTACTATGCGAGCAAAACTCTTCACGACGCTCATGAGCATTACACCATGACTGAAAAAGAGCTCTTGGCGGTCGTTTTCGCAATTGATAAATTTAGATCGTATTTGGTGCTTTCGAAAACCGTTGCATACATTGATCACGCAACCATTAGATACCTCTTCAGCAAACAGGACGCAAAACCGCGTTTAATCAGATGGATCCTGTTGCTGCAAGAGTTTGATATTGAGATACAAGATAAAAAGGGTGCTTTGAATGTAGCGGCTGACCATCTATCTCGGTTAGAGCACGGAGACTTCGAGGACTCGCGTTGGGATTCAATCAATGACAATTTCCCACACGAATCTTTGATGGGTGTTGAGATATGCGATGAGTCACCATGGTTCGCCGACTTTGCGAACTATCTTGCTTGGGATTCTGATTAAAGGATTGACTCACCAGCAAAAGAGGAAATTCTTTTCGGATCTCAAGCACTACATATGGGACGACCCTTTCTTGTTCAAGGTGGGTGCTGATCAGGTGATCAGAAGATGCGTATCAGGGGCTGAGGCCACCACGGGGCCAACTTCACCGCGAAGAAGGTGTTGGATTCCGGGTTTTACTGGCCGACCATTTTCCATGACGCGCAGAGTTGGGCGAGAGCGTGCGATGCTTGTCAGAGGGCGACGAACATTCCTGCACGCGACGAAATGCCTCAGAACTGTATACAAGTTTGTGAAGTCTTTGATGTTTGGGGGATAGACTTCATGGGACCATTCCCCCCCTCATGTGGAAACAAGTACATACTCGTGGCTGTTGACTATGTATCAAAGTGGGCGGAGGCGCAAGCCTTACCCACTAACGACGCCAGAGTAGTTGTGAGGTTTCTTAAAAGTTTGTTCGCCCGATTTGGCGCTCCGAAAGCGCTCATTAGTGACCGAGGGACTCATTTTTGTAATACACAGCTTGAAAAGGCTTTGTCCCAATACGGTGTGCATCATCGTTTGTCCACGCCCTATCATCCACAGACAAGCGGGCAGGTGGAAGTCACGAATCGAGGGCTTAAGCGCATCCTTGAGCGGTCTGTAGGAGCTAACCGCAAGGAGTGGTCGGACAAGCTTGATGAGGCATTATGGGCATTCCGTACAGCTTATAAGACCCCTATAGGGACCACCCCCTTTAGGTTGGTATACGGAAAGGCATGCCATTTACCGGTGGAGTTGGAGCACAAGGCTATGTGGGCATTGAAAACCGCGAATTTGGACCTAAAAACCGGAGGTGAAGCCCGGTTTCTCCAAATTCATGAATTGGAAGAATTGCGGCACCAAGCCTATGAGAGCTCCGTACTCTACAAAGAGCGCACGAAGAAACTTCACGACAAACGCTTGAAGGACCATAAAGAATTCCAAGCGGGTGATCTTGTTCTTCTGTACAATTCAAGGCTGTGCTTATTTCCTGGGAAGCTTCATTCACGCTGGACAGGACCATACATGGTTAAGGAAGTATTTCCGTATGGTACTGTTGCAGTAGAGAACGCGGATGGCGTTACATTTAAGGTAAATGGTCACCGGTTGAAGTTGTACGTTGCCGGGCCGATAGAGTCGGCGGTGGAGGTGATTGAACTCCAAACCCCACACATATCATAAGTGTGGGGAGGAGAGAGTCTACGCTACTGACTCGGGGATAAAAAATGTAGCAGGAGCGTCTTTGGCGCTATAAGGGTAAAATAGTCCTTTTTGTATTTTTGTAGTTTTAGCGTAATTTACGTTAGTTAGGTAGTTTACGTTAGTTTGTTTAGTTTTCGTACGTGCCGGGTGAAGGTTCTGTATTGCAATATTGTTAGAACAGTTGGTGTGTCGAAAAAATGGCGAAAAACGGCCGAAACAGTTGCTGGAAATGGCTTCTGCAGAAGAATTCTGATCTGCACCTGATGCACGACCGTTCCTCGGGTCGCACGACAGTGCGTTTCCGAGGGCCGGCACGGTGGATCGCACCCCCGGTGCATTTCCGAGAAAAGTGACTAGGATTTGAGCGATGTCAGCGACGCACGACCGTGCCACACGGAGAACGACCGTGCGTCAGCTGAGGGCAGTTTTGTCTTTTGGCACTATAATACCCTCATCTGCAGCCCCCATTCATAATTCGCGAAACCCTAGTCGCTGCAGGCCGTTCCAGAGTGATACTTCATCATTTTCGCACGGTCTCACACCCTTCTTCGCACGGTACGTTCCTAGTTGTAGATTTCTTGTTTTCTTGCTTTCTAGGTTAGATTTCTTCCGATTCTTCAAGGAAATTTTTAGGGTTATCTTCATAAGCAAATCGAAACCCTAACCCTTGTTGAATCGAAGTATCGTGAACACCCGGTGGACTTTCAGACCCCTGTTGGCCCAATACTTGTTGAAATTTTGCAAAAATCAGGTTGTTCTAAGTACATGGGTCGAAATCTGCAGACACTGTGTCGCACGGACGTTCCTTAGATGGAACGGTCGTGCCATTCCGGCTTGTTCACGATATTAGCTGTTTGCTCGGTGTTGCACGGTGGTGCCGTTGGTCGCACGCCGTGCAATTCCGACATCTCTGGGCAGATGGTGCTTGTCATCGGCGACGCACGACCGTGCGTCTCGTCGCACGACCGTGCCATATGCCCAGATCAGTTAGACAATTTCTTCATAATAGGCTGCTCGGCTGTTTTCGATTCGAATTTTTCCTGTTTCCATCTCTCTAATGTTTTTCCTCATACAGATGGACCATCCCTTCCTTCAGTTTGACCCCAACATTGAGAAAGAGGCTTTATGCATCCCGAAATGAGACGCATTGTGGGCGAGACGGAGGCAGTTTGGAGTCCCCCGATGGTTAGATTGGGAGGTCATGCGGGAACTCAATCAGTATGAGAGATTAGACGACATGATGAGTCGCCCGCTTGCAAATCTGGTCGCTTGCAACCGACCCGTTTACCTGGAGACAACCATTGAGTTCTTCGCATCTTATGCTTATGAGAAGCCGGTTGCTCACCGTAGACCCAAATTCCGCTATAAGAACCGGGTAACTTTCAGGTTATGTGGACAATGGAATACATGGTCGGTTGGTCAATTAGGTAGAAGACTCGGGATCTACACGAGGGACGACATGGATGATGAAGATGTCTTCACTGAACAGTTCACCTTCCCCTCTGATACAGCTCGGGATGAATTTTGGGCAGAAAACGCTATTGGGGAGCCCTACAACCCGAGGATGTCAAAGGCCTCGCGACTCCGAGACCCTTTGGTGCGAGTGATGCACCATGTTTTCAGCCATTCGATATGCGGACGCATGGACAGTCTTGGTAACTGTCTAACACCTGACTTGATCTTCTTATATGCGTTGGTTGACAAAGCACCTATCAACCTGGGCGCACGCATGGCTGAGTATTTTTTCAAGAGCTCGGGGCGGACCCCGAACAGTGATATACATGGTGGTCTGTACATGACCGAAATAGCGTACAACGAGCACCTTATGACTGAGGAGGTGCTTCAGAGTCTCACTTTGATTACTGAGGGGGTTTATGTCGATATCCGGTCACTGAAGGCCATGGGGGTGATTGTTGAGCTTGATAGAGGGGATAGGTTGAGGGGATTGAACAACGAGGTCTGGGACCCGTTGCCTCTAGATGAGGAGGAAGATGACGATGTTGAGATGGGAGAGCAGGGTCCGCAGCAGCAGCACCAGCCACAGCCACCGACACCACCACACTCGCCGCAGCACCATGCATTTCATCAGCATGAGGACTGGCCCACGTTCTACCAGCAGTTCCAGGATATGCGTGTGACGCAGGAGCAGCATGGTACCTACTTCGACGAGATTAGATCTAGCCAGGACCAGATCCAGGCTAACCAGGATCAGCTTCGGCAGAGCCAGGATGCTTTATACCAGGGAGTGTCTGCGGGGTTTTCTTATCTTTTCAGGGAGATGCATCACGCATACCCCGACTACTTTCAGCACCCTCTGCAGTTCCCACCGTGGAACCCCCTGGTCATGGCGATGCCGGCCCGTCCTATACGAGACATGATGATGATGATGATGGAGATGAGTAGTTGGCAGTGGTGATAGCAGTTGGTGGTGTTTTCTATTTCAGTACTTTATTTACTTTTGGGTGTTTATTTTGACTATTATTTAAAACACCCCGGTTATGTATTTCAGACAATTTCCTTTGTGTTTTGTTTGGATTTTAGTATTTATGTACATTATGGTTGTTTTGTGATTTTTCTGTTTCTGTTTCTGTTATGTTTTGGTTGCACATGTGACATACGCAGGTTTTAGCTATCGGATCTTGGACCGGGGCACGTACCAGATACAGCTTCGGAAGTCTCGTGACATCAACATCATCTTGAGGGGTGTATTTTTATCCCTTTCTTTATATTTCGGGTCTCGCATTGGGGACAATGCGAAGTTCAAGTGTGGGGAGGGGGTTAACTTTGTTAACTTTGTTTGTCCTCTTAAAAAAAAAATCAAAAAATCAGAAAATCAGAAAAATCATTCAAAAATACATGTGTTTTGTATATATGTTGGTAAATAAACCGGTTGGTTGTGTTTTAGAAAGCGTCGGACTTGATAAAAACTCGACAAGCAAAATATTTTTGAAAAAGGAAACCGGAAAGCGTGACAAACAAAGAAAGACTTACATGATAGTTTTCACACTTTTACCCATTCCTTCCGTTACGTGAGCATATTTGAGCCTTGATTATTATATATTTGTTCATTTCGGATCTAGGAGTGAGCCGGATGTTATGTGCAATTTAGAACTTGTCACTAGTATGCTTGTTAAGACCATGAACTTGTGAATTTGTGTAAAAGTGATAGAGGCACTTAGATTACCCCTTTGTTGTGTACTTGTTCTTTGTGTTGTACTTCCCGTTCACCTTATATTACCCTTTAGGATTAACCATGTCGAGCCTTCCCGTTCACCTTTGTTTACCCACATTATCGCCCACTTAACCAAATTTAGCATTTTTATGTTTTAAACCTTTTTAGTGTTGAAACTCGGTAAAAATAATAGTTTAACTAGCTTGTTATTGTTTATATTTCATTGTATTAGTTTGCAAAAAAAAACAGAAAATAAAACACCCTAAAATAGGGTGAAGTTGATAGAAATCGAGCAATTTTGAATGCTTAAATGTAAAATTTCGTTGATAAGCTCTATTGCGCTTTAGTCGCCTTTTTAAGGCATTGGTATGTATAGTTGTTTTATTTTCTTGCTAGTTAAACGCTTCTACCGAGTTTTAACCATTTTCGCCATTTTAAATGTCCACTTCCATACCCTTCGCCCAAGCCTAACGTTATAACCCGTAAAGACCTCTTGATTTACACTTGTTTGCATGTTAGTTGGTGGAGACGAGATCTTATGACAAGCTTATGATATTGCACATTTCATTGACTAGGCATTGAGTGTTTACACATACACATTTTATGTATGTTTCATAAATAAAACCGAGTGTGTGAACATTGTGAGTCGTGTGAAAATTAACATGTGAGTCAATTAAATGTGAAGTCACGGCTTTTTGGTTGTCGCTTTTTAATTGCATATGCTTGTCGGGTTTGAGTTTTTTGATGTTGTCTTTCGACAAACCGGCTAACCGTTTATAGTAGTTTTCAATAAAATAGTGTGTAAATTATCGTTCTTGTTTGTTTATGTCTTTTATTGCTTTTCAGTTTAGCTTGCTTGAGGACAAGCAAGGTTCAAGTGTGGGGAGATTTGATATTCGTTAATTTACACATATTTTAGTCCCCCGTTTTACCCCTATTTTATGCGTTTTTGGCCGTAAAACCGTCATTCGGATACTTATTTATCTACATTTATGTTTACCGGCCTAAAACAGCATACCAGACAAGATGATAGCAAAAACGAGGACTTTCCGGACAAAACAACGAAGCTGCGAACATTCTGTTAAGGAAACTGACCTGGGCCTGTGGAACGGTCGTGCGACCTGATGCACGACCGTGCATCTCCGACAAATGCTAATCAATCCGGCATTGAACGAGGGTGCGACTAGGCATGCAAGGCGTATAAGGTCAGTCCGGTGATGCACGGACGTGCCATCTGAAGAACGATCGTTCGGCTACGATGATTCAGCTTGATCTCGGTGATGAACGCCCGGTGCAACAGCACGTGCAACAAGAACCCGGAACTGAATGACCGTTCCATCCGAAGAACGGTCGTGCGATATCGTATCTGGTCAAAGATCTGATGACGTATGCAGTATGGTGCCCCATCCCTAATAATTGCTTAAAGTGCACGGTCGTGCCATATGAAGAACGACCGTGCGACAGCGAAAAATAATAAAAACAGAACAGAAACATTCTGTTCGGGATTCTGGATTTTTGGGAGCTTCACAGGCAAATTATCAGGCTCCGGAGGCTTTGCTTTTGACCCGGATACAAGCCACATTGTGCCGTTTAGCTCCATTACTACCCGGATCCTTAGTCTAGTACTTGTTTATGGTTTGATTTTCTAATCTTTCCATGATTTTGTTAATCTTTCAAGTACTTAGATTATTGTTTATGTATTATTGTAGCCTTTGGGCAAAAACACAAACAATCCTTGCTAAATTATAGCCATTAGTGTGTTAAGCTTTGTTTGTAATGACACTTGAAGTATTTTCTATGTTAATCTTTGATGATTAGTTTGCAACCTTGTTATTGATATTGAATTCTTGATTATAAGTAATTATGTTGGATGATTGATGCTTGGTTAGTTAAGATAGTTGAAAAATGAAGCTTAATTAATCTTGTATTAGTAAACTTTAAATTTGGTTAACTAGTTTAGCTTGGTTTAAATGTATGCATCATGATACTAGAAATGGTTAGTGATTTAATAAAATGTAATTATTGTTAATCAAGAGAGCTTGCCGTCACGTAAGGACCTTAACGGGTTAAATGGTATCGTTATAAATTCTTGCCATGATTTATTAGCTTAGTTAGTCGTTTAGGCCAAAATTGCTATCTCGGTGAATTATTGTGCAAGATTTATAAAATGAACTCGGTTGTGATTTAATCTAGTTTATGCTTGTCTTGGTGGTTGCATTGTGTTTATCGGTGTCGCTTTCCTTTATTAAGTGCGGTTAGAAAACTCCTAACGGATGACTAACTTATTTTTAAGAGATTTTCATAGACAATTATCAATTGCACGCTAATGAACAATTTCAGGATGACTAACTTATTTTTAAGAGATTTTCATAGACAATTATCAATTGCACGTTAATGAACAATTTCAGGTGGTTAAAGTGTGTTTATCGTTTTAGCTTTTCGAATGATTGTCATGTTAGGATTCCCGAAAGGGATACTAATTGTCTTAAATTGGAAAATTGACCGAATGCTTCTAGTGCCAAAACTGACTTAGTTAACATGCTGTGGTTGTGTATTAAGCAAGGCTTTTTATCTACTATCTATTATGTTTTTATTATGCTTTCATTTATGCTTACTTTAGTTTATAAAAATCACAAAACTTATGATTTTACCGGTAGTTTAGTGAAAAAGGTCTAGTATTATTTCTCCGCCCATTACCTTGGATCGATACTTGGTTCTTACCGATACTTTATTACATATATGACGGGGTACACTTGCCTCTTTCGTGTTTGTTTTGATGTAAAAGTAATAATCACTTTTATAAATTTAAAACAAAATCGTGTGTAAATTCATTGCAAAATTATGTATATATACGCACACGTCAAATAACAATTGGGTTGGATTAATTAACTAAGAGAAATAAGCAATTGCAAGAAACTTGATTAACAAAACAAGCTGGAATAACAAGGTTCACACCCGGTTTCAACAAATGCAAGACCTAGGATTACTACGCGTTTTAATTTGATTTACTCGAATTAGTTCATTAACGGGTCAACAATCACAAAGCTTAGGTGCCAATCGCTATCAACGTCGTAGACAACGGACCACGATGCACTTCGTTACCTTGGACTAACAAATCCTATCAAAAGACAAGGCATAAATACGTGTATTCGTTTCACAAAGTCAAATTTAATCATTCACTCGACCGTTTGCAAATTCAATACCAACGTAGGACAATTGTCTAAGATTCAAATGCACTTCAAGTTGTCACAAAACAATTATCAAAACATAATAAACCCTAAATCTTACAAAAGTCTACACCGGGGTGAAACCTCCTAGGAATTAGCCGCGCATGATCGAAAGAGCTTGATCACCAGATGGTGAGAACTCGAAGTTGAACATGTTGAAGCCTTGAGGATGATGGATGATGAGGTTTAGGGTTTGGGTAGGTAATGATGATGAACGGATGAATCGATTGATGGAGCTAGGGTTTTGGAATCAAGGTGAAGATGTTGAATTCGTTCTTGATTCGGGTTGTTGTGTGTGATAGATGGAATTAAGATGGAATGGTAGGTGATTCATAAGGATAATAGGCTCCAAGATGATATTCAAACTTGAAAAACAAGTGTAACCCCCGAAAAATGGCCAACAAACCTCTTTTGATTCGTTCCAAGACCCAAAACAAAGGAAGTCCGCGCAGCAGAAATAGAGAGCCGTCGCCGACGTTCTGATGCCCCGTCGGCGACGGTCTGTGTATGCTGACTTGAGGCCGACGGCCTAACTTGCTGTTTACGGAGATTTTTGGCGACGTAGGAATGCATAGACCGTCGGCGACGGCCCCTATGGGCGTCGGCGATGGTGCCCTCAAGCTTGACTTTCTGTTTTTTTCATTTCTTGAGTCTGGTTGACCCGGTTCGCGTCCTGGTAGTTTCGTTTTCACTCCGGTGACCGGTAAAGCTCCCGAAAAGCTCCTTAAACTCTGTTAGACCTGCAAAACAAGAATCTAATCAAAAGTAGGCTATTCGAAATTAAAACTTGTGTAAATACATCAAATTAAACAATTACAAGAACTGGTTTTCGACCACATATCACTTCCCCACACCTGTCTTTTGCTTGCCCTCAAGCAAATCTGTTTTTCACTTTCACATGGGTCGAACAACGAATGCACTCCCCATTCCCGAGATGAAGGTCAAGGTCCAATGTCATGCTAAAGTTCAAACTCTTTACAATTTTCAACATATTTAACGGTAAAATGAATTCACATACAAAAAATGGTTACCCAAGATTAACCCACCCATGAATCCAATCAATTCATGCACATCCCTCACAATGTTCTCTCCACTCGGCTTGTAAATTGGCTAATGTTTATAATGTATTAGCACTTCAAAGAATATTCACTCAAAACCGATTAGAAAACATACCCACATAAGCTTGCAACTCAATCATTCTCCACTATTGATCACGAATACTAAGCACAAGTCATAAGGTCTTGTAAGGGTTGTAATGGGGCTAGGCTAAGGGTAGGAATTAGGATATTTTAAAGTGGCTGAGGCGATGAAAATTCGATTTTTATTACAAACCACTAACTTAAACAAAACTAAATGTTTGTGCACCTTTTTGTGTCTGTAACTAGTCTTATTTATAGTTGTATTTTGTACGGTCTTTTAACGATTATCGAGTCTGTATGTTGCCGTCGACCAAGTCGGATATCCTCCTATCCACTTGTGTCTTACTTATTTGTCTCCATTTGGTATGTAATGTTATACAAACAATGCATGTTGCATTAAAGGGTATTATGGTCATTAAGTGTTTATAAGTTGTTTGTTGCAAATGTCTGTTTGCAGCAAACATTACAAGTTTGGCAGCCTTCGACGAAACAGGCGTTTCGTCGAACACATCTCGACGAAACGGCCATCTGTTAATTTGGTTATGTTTCGTCGACATCAATGATGAAACACATCTGTTTCGTCGTGTATTGGGCTGCTTCAAGCCCAAGTCTGGCCCAACATCCGTTTCGTCGAGCCCACTCTGCGTTTCGTCGATGTCTGGCCTAGGGTACTATATAAACAGCTTTCTGGTTTCACTTTGAAATCAGATGAGAAAATACCCCTGCAGAGTTATTCTATCAAAACTGTGTGTGTATCAGTTTGTTCTTGGTTCTCATCCCATTTGATCAATAGATTGCGTTTCATTGATTATACCGTGTGTGTTACTTTATATGTTTGATTTGGCATGGTTACGTTGATTCCGCACACATAACCGTGTTTGCTATAAACAAGTGATTTGGTTTTCGTTATCGATCCTCAGATTTCGGGACCTACAAGTGGTATCAGAGCTTTGGCTCGTATCCTTGTTTAAACCAAACATAGTTAGGTTTATATCGAGTGTTGTTGTTGATTTTCCGAAAACTGTTCTTGACATTCATATATTTCTGGAAAAGTATTCTTAACAATCTGTTATCATTTGCTTCATTGCTAAATTTTATTGAAAACCTTGTTAAAATTACATGTGTGCATGTTTAGAGTTTGGTTTTCATAGAAAGTTTATGCAAAATTCTAGTATTTGTGGTTGTTGTTCTTGAAAAAGTGCTTAGAAATCTGCCTGGATATTGTTTGTTTGCCAAAGTTTTATTGAAAACCTTTGTTATATTGCTTGTTCACACAATAAACTGGGTTTTATTTGAAAGTTTGGGAAAATTTCGTGTTTCGGAAAGTTGTTAAGTTGCCGGAATAATCATCATTTCTGGGTTATTCTTCACATCTTCAAAAGACCTTCAAACTATTTCTTGAATATTCATTGAAATTAGAATTAAAAGGGTTTGATAAAATATCTAATTTGTGAAATACATTGGAAACATATATTAGGCAAGTTGTTGTGTTGAAAGTTGTGTATTGAAAAACTTGTACTGTGTCAGTAAGATTTGATTTGACTTGTGTTGAAAAATTAAAGTTTGAAAAATTTCAGAAAATACAAAAACATGTAAAAAATCAAAAATCCAAAAATATGTCGTTTACTTTCTGTCTTTATGTTTGAAAAATTCAAAAACAATAGAAAATCAAAAATGAGTTTCTTGGAGAAAAGAAGGGAAAGTGATGATATACACTGGTGTGGTCTGTCAATATGGTCAAAAGAAAAAGAAAAATTGAAAAATGATAAGTAGCTTTACTAACGATGTATCGGTAGGCTCACAATCAGACTAAAATGTGCAGGATGATATAAACCTAACAAACTTCAAGTCAGGTGGGAACCATTCAATGGCATATGGTCTTAGTACCGAAATTTCGTTTGATTGATTGCCAAGGTTCTGAAATATTCGGTCTTTATGCTGTCTTATCATCTAGGTATCAAGGTTGTATCAAACCGTAAAAATAACGGAGACGAAGTCTAAGATCTTCCATGATACTATACATACGTGTACATATTGCATTCGACCTCAATAAGTGATCAACAATCACATGTCCAATCAAATAAGTGATAATATATCACATTTATCCGGGAGTCAAGTTCGTCTCTCTGCTGTACGGAAGTACTGACCTGTTCACGGACTTGCTCCTGTGCCCTCATGCATCGAAAATCAAGTTCCTCATCAATAAGTGATTCTATCACATAGGGCTTGTTTTCAAATCAAATAAGTGAGTTTCTCACATTTTTTATACGGTCAAACGGATGATAAGCAGTATAGTCACCGGTAAGATGAACTCTCGTGCATACCTTGATATGGGAATGTGTCGTGAGTGGATGAACACCGACAAGTAAGTATAACTCTTACCGTAAATCATATCTCCTAATTATGATTACATCTGATAAGTTGAGCTTAAGTGGATAACAATACTGATAATTGTGGTAAAATACTTATCTAAAGCTTTAAACAGAAATCAGAAACCGTTTTAACAAAGACCGTAAGCTGGTAATGATTCTCCTACCTTGAAACTCGCAAAAAGATAGTTCATTGTGAAAATTCTTTATGTTATTGTCTTTCGCTAGTTTAACGTACTTTAATTTTGTGTTCTAGTGTAAGTTACTTGTTTTGTTTAGCCGATGGTTGGTATCTCGAAGTTTTCTACCGGAAGCCTGAAACCTACTTCATAAACCGTCCTTGCATTTGAAAACTCAATCAAAATGGAACTGTGTTCAATTCATCAAATCTGTTCAGTGTGCAAAAATTTTCATGCCTTAGTGATTTTGAAAAATTGCTGTCGACGAAACATTGTTGCTCTCGATCCGACAACTAACACTGGGAGATACAAGCTTGTTTATCAGCCACCAAGTGTCGTAGATAAAATCCCATTAATGCCGATGCAGCAGGATTTTCTTGAAGATATGGCATTATGGTGCTACGACTCAGACACTCATGAAGCCGTGATTGTATTTAGAGGTGATCGTGCAAATTACCGGATGTTGGATCCGATGTGGATTGTCAACATGTCCGAGGCTGACATCAACAGATTATATCGTCATGACATTTTCTATGAAGATCAGGACGGACATCAAGCTCTGCGATTCCAGCGCGTCGCATGTTTCTGCTTTTACCGAGGAATTCACACGGGTAGTTCTTGGTCCGAACAGCATTGATTGAAGATTGGAAGACCGAAGACAAGTAACAGACAAGGGGGAGTTTGTTGGTGCACCTTTTTGTGTCTGTAACTAGTCTTATTTATAGTTGTATTTTGTACGGTCTTTTAACGATTATCGAGTCTGTATGTTGCCGTCGACCAAGTCGGATATCCTCCTATCCACTTGTGTCTGACTTATTTGTCTCTATTTGGTATGTAATGTTATACGAACAATGCATGTTGCATTAAAGGGTATTATGGTCATTAAGTGTTTATAAGTTGTTTGTTGCAAGTGTCTGTTTGCAGCAAACATTACAAGTTTGGCACCCTTCGACGAAACAAGCGTTTCGTCGAACACATCTCGACGAAACGGCCATCTGTTAATTTGATTCTGTTTCGTCGACATCAATGATGAAACACATCTGTTTCGTCGTGTATTGGGCTGCTTCAAGCCCAAGTCTGGCCCAACATCCGTTTCGTCGAGCCCACTCTGCGTTTCGTCGATGTCTGGCCCAGGGTACTATATAAACAGCTTTCTGGTTTCACTTTGAAATCAGATGAGAAAATACCCCTGCAAAGTTATTCTGTCAAAACTGTGTGTGTATCAGTTTGTTCTTGGTTCTCATCCCATTTGATCAATAGATTGCGTTTCATTGATTATACCGTGTGTGTTACTTTATATGTTTGATTTGGCATAGTTACGTGGATTCCGCACACATAACCGTGTTTGCTATAAACAAGTGATTTGGTTTTCGTTATCGATCCTCAGATTTCAGGACCTACAAGTGGTATCAGAGCTTTGGCTCGTATCCTTGTTTAAACCAAACATAGTTAGGTTTATATCGAGTGTTGTTGTTGATTTTCCGAAAACTGTTCTTGACATTCATATATTTCTGGAAAAGTCTTCTTAACAATCTGTTATCATTTGCTTCATTGCTAAAGTTTTATTGAAAACCTTGTTAAAATTACATGTGTGCATGTTTAGAGTTTGGTTTTCATAGATAGTTTATGCAAAATTCTAGTATTTGTGGTTGTTGTTCTTGAAAAAGTGCTTAGAAATCTGCCTGGATATTGTTTGTTTGCCAAAGTTTTATTGAAAACCTTTATTATATTGCATGTTCACACAATAAACTGGGTTTTATTTGAAAGTTTGGTAAAATTTCGTGTTTCAGAAAGTTGTTAAGTTGCCGAAATAATCATCATTTCTGGGTTATTCTTCACATCTTCAAAAGACCTTCAAACTATTTCTTGAATATTCATTGAAATTAGAATTAAAAGGGTTTGATAAAATATCTAATTTGTGAAATACATTGGAAACAGATATTAGGCAAGTTGTTGTGTTGAAAGTTGTCTATTGAAAAACTTGTACTGTGTCAGTAAGATTTGATTTGACTTGTGTTGAAAAATTTAACCAGCCCACTTGTCTGAATCTTATCCACGACGAAACAACTGAACGACGAAACAAATGTGTTTCGTCAAAAATATCTTCGACGAAACAAATTCAGTTTCGTCATAAGACATTTCGACGAAACAAATTCAGTTTCGTCATAAATCCTTCGACGAAACAAAGTCTGTTTCGTGGAAAATGTTTCGTCGTAATCTGCTGTCAGTTTTATACAGAGGACTTGTAAAATTGTTCTAACTTTGTGTTTTCAAGAATTTGATCAGGTATTCCACTTCATACATCAAATATGAGCTGCACAAGTCCGTGGGATTGGAGTATGGACTCGAGACCAGGTCAAGATCAGACCTCTGCAGCAGCATGGGTGAAGAATGTTTTTGGTCAACCTTCTATAAGTGCAGGACAATGGGCACTTGTATCAAATCAAAATCAAAATATTTAGAATCTTTTGCTCAGCGAGAGCGAAACGGGCAGCAACAATCGCCCACCAAAGTTGAATCATACGAATGATTTTCCATCATGGAAAGGTCGTTTCCATACATACGTTCAAGGGCAAAGCACCGATCTTTGGAGGTGTTTCATTACTCCACGCAACAATGCCCTCGAAGTAGCAGCATCAACGACAGCGAGTTTTACTAATATGCAAGAAGAAGACAAGAAAGCCTATGAATTAGAGAAAAAGTCATTTGCTATTCTTACACAAGCGCTTCACAAAGAAATCTATCATCAATTCTCTTATTATACGGACACGAAAACATTATGGGATGCTTTGGTAGTAAGAGGAGAAGGAAATGCAGCTACTAGAAAGACACGTCATGATCTATTGAAGAAAGAGTTTGAATCATTTCAGTTCTTGGAAAATGAAACTCTAAATGATATGTCTACACGTTTTTATCATTTGATTAGTGAAATGTTTGCTTATGGTGTTACTTCAACTCAACACGAAGTCGTTGCACGGTTTGCTAATTCTCTACCTCCAAAGTGGAGCCCATACATTGAGCTTTTAAAGCATACCGGTGTTCTAGATGCTGAAAATGTCAATATCTATGAATTCATACAGAAGCTGGAACACAAGAATGATGAAGAAATTCGGAAAGCTAAACGAATTCCTGCTCCTCAAAATACCGAAATGTATTATGGAGGAGGTTTTATCCCGTTAGCTAGTTCCAGTTCAGCTCAGCAACCAAAGTTACAAACGGCGTTTGTATCAAATACAAACTCTTTTCCGTTTCCACAATCAGCCCACCTCCGGTCTTCGATCCGAGTGCCTATCTTCCGCCAGCACATTTGAGTGCTCAAGCTCAGGCTTATTCTAGACCTCTATTTGGAAGTCCTTTTCTTCCTTTTACACCTCCAGTTGCCACTACTCAACCTCAGTTCAATCCGAGTGCTTATATTCCTGTCCAACCACAACAACAAGCCCAACCACAACAACAGCAAGCTCATTATACCAACAATCCTCCACCCACAAACCCTAACACAGTCAAAGTTGATACATCAAACCTCTCAAATGTTAGCATTGAAGTAGCAAAGGAACATATGGAACTCGTTAATACAATGGTCAGTGCTTACTGCGGTTTGGTCGCAGGTCAAATTGGAAACATCAGTTTGACCAACGAAGATTATCTACAAATCAACCGTGATGAAATGGAGTTGATGGATATAAAGTGGGCGTTCGTAAGTGCTGTTAGAAAGGCAAAGGACTTTATGGTTCGAACAGGGAGAAGTTCTTTGGAAAGTAAGCAGGATACAAAGTACGGATTTGATAAAGAAGCAGTTAATGCTTCAATTGTGGTGAAAAGGGGCACTTCAAACGTGAGTGCACCAGACCAAGTAAACAAGGCAACCAGAATCCATTCAGAAATCAGACAAGTACTTCCAATGCCAATCAAGATAATCGTGAAAAAGGGATAGTAGCGGTGAATAACAACCAGAACCAGTCTGGACCTTCAAACACCAATCGAGCATTGACCGTTCAAGCTGATGAAAGGTTTAATTGGTCTTTACAACTTGGGAAAGGTGATCAAGATAAAGGAGGAACAGCGTGTTATGCAAAGATCATCAATCACATCAAGCACGTTCATAAGGAAGAATTTTCTGAATGTGACGACAATTCGGGTTATACCGGGAGTTCTGATGAAGAAAGTTCTACTTCAGGCGATTATCATTCTGAATCTGATGTGAGGGAAGAAGCAAGTTCTGATCTTAATGACTTGTTGAATGAAGCGGAGGAGTTGAAATGTCAGAAATCAATTCTGATTAAGAAGGCTGCTGTAGCATCTCAAGAAATAGAGAAGTTCTTCATTGAAGACGGATCTTTTTCTTTTCAAACTGCCTTTATGGCAAATGTCTCAGCCTCTACGAGTCAGGTAAATTCTGAAACTCCTGCTCCTAGTGTTTGTAATGATTGTGCTGATTTGAAGCTTGAATCTGAAAAGCTTCATAGTCACAATCAAAGTTTGGTAGTTGAAATATCCAAGTGCAAAGAAGCAAATATGGCTCTGGTTAGAAATGAAAAGGAGTTTAAATCTGTAATTGAAACTCTAAAGAAAAGTGTTTCCGAAGTAACAAAAACTGTTTATCAGAAACAAGTTAGTATAAATGATTACATTAACATTGTTGAGGAAACCAAAAAGGAATTAGCCATTGCAAAATGCGAGCATGATGCAATCAAGCAAAAGTTGGAGAGTTATTCTAACTCCCGATTTGTGCTCGATCACATTATTGACGTTCAACAACTGAAGGGAAACAAGAAAGGTGTTGGGTATAAGAAGTGTCTGCCTCCTTTAAGACATAATTATACCTATATGCCTAATGAAGAAGAAATGCCACGGTTTGAGCCCAGTGTGCCTCTTGATTATGAGGAAGTTACCACTGGCCTAGGGTTAAAATCGGACAATTCTTCAAGTACATCATCTTCGATTGATCAAGTTTTTTAAAATAATACAAACAAATTTTTGGGAAAAACAATTCCAGGAATTACTGTAACTCAATGTGACCAAATTCCAAAAGCTGAAATCAAGAAATAATTTGAAAATCAAAAATCACCAACAAAGCAACAACCTATTGCTGCTAAGGGTAAACAATCAGAAAAGCGAGCTCAAAAGCCTAATGTTTCTCAATCTAAATTTGAAACAAAAGGAGCTCGTTATCAGAAGAAAAACAGTAATGTCAAATTTATAGAATCGAAGGGTATGGATAAAATTGAGACTTTTGAAAACAAGTCAAACAATGATTTTGTACAACAAGTCAAAATTTTGAAACGTGATAGCCAAAACAATTACACTCAACATTCAAACGGGTGTGATGAAAAAGCTAGTACCTCGGGTTCTACGGGTTCGACATCTGTTTGTCGATCGGATTCTCCTAAGTTTGTGGAAAGGAGAACATGCTTTAAATGTGGGGAGTTTGGACACATCATTAAAAATTGTCCAAACAATCCAAAAGATAAATTTGTTGAGAAATCACCACCTGAAAAGGTTCACCCTCAACGTCGTCCCGTTTCACCAAAACATGATAAAAGGACTGTTAAGGAACAAGAAACGAAACAACGACGTCAAAATGTCAAAGCTGTTGAAAAGGCTTTAAAATCTGAAGTCAAAACTGTCAAAAGGGAACCAAGTTCTTCACAATTTTTAAAACCAGAAGTTTTAGAATCTGTTCATAAAAATGTATCTGGTAAAATAAATCAAACTTGGAAACCTAAGACGGGTGAAAATTCAGGGGGAGGTGTTGTGTTACAAAATCATCAAGAAATCGAGATCATCCTTCGTGATGCTCAGGGACGACCCAAGACCACTAAGGCTTGGGTCCCCATCCTTAACTGATCATTGATGATATGTGCAGGGTGTTCCAGGAGGAACTATTAATAGTCATTGGATTGTTGATAGTGGAGCATCTAGGCACATGACAGGCGACTTACGGCTTCTATATGATGTGTGAAATATTAGAGGAGGCTATGTCGCTTTCGCTGGAGACAAAGGCGGGTACATCACTGGAGAGGGAATGATCTCCAATGGTGTTGTATGTTTCGATAAGATCAATTATGTTCGTCAAATTGCTCACAATCTTCTCAGTGTTTCGCAAATCTGCGATAAGAAGTTCACCATGCATTTTGATGATGCCGTTTGTTATGTGCTGAAACCTGGTTTCAAAATTCCAGAAGAATGGATTCTTTTATCGGCTCCAAGAGTTAATGATCTTTATATTCTTGATATGAGCCAAGCGATTACGACTTCTGCACAAGTCACATGTTTTGTCTCAAAAGCCACGGAGAAAGAGTCTATATCTTGGCACAGAAGAATGGGACACATTCACTTAAGAAAAATGAACCATTTGGTGAAAAACAATCTTGTGAATGGCGTGCCCGTGAGAAGTTTTCATCTACAAGATATCTGTGTTTAGTGCCAGAAAGGGAAACAAACGAAGAAGTCTCACCCTCTGAAGAAAATCAACACTGTTAGAATGCCTCTCGAACGTCTTCATATGGACCTCTTTGGACCTATGAGACACAAGACAACATTCGAGGATGCTTATTGTTTAGTGGTTACTGATGATTATTCTAGATTTTCTTGGGTAGCTTTTATGGCATACAAGAGTGATACTCCAGGCATCCTCAAGGATCTTCTTACAATGTTGGAAAATCTCTATACGTTGAAAGTGAAAATGATCCGAAGCGACAATGGAACTGAATTCAAGAACCGTGTGATGGATGAGTTCTGTACTTCTAAGGGTATTCTTCATGAATACAGTTCTCGATACACTCCACAACAAAACGGTGTCGCGGAGAGGAAGAATTGGACGATAATTGAAACTGCAAGAACAATGTTGGTAGAATCAGAGCTTCCTGTTCAGTTCTGGGCAGAGGCTGTGTCGACTGCTTGTTACACATTAAACCGAGTTCTTACAGTTAAGAGACATGGCAAGACTTGTTTCGAACTTCTACAGAAAAGGAAACCGGATCTATCTTTTCTAGAACCTTTTGGCGCTCCATGCACTATGATTGAGCCTGATGGAAAGTTTGGCGCGAAAGCTATCGAGGGTTTCTTCCTTGGATATGCTACTCCGAATTTTCGCATATGGAATCTGGCTACCAAAAAGATTGAGCTATGGAGTGAAGTAAGGGTTCAAAGGTATACAACTCCTATTAGGGCTCCGGGTGATCCTTGGATGTTCGACTACGATGGGCTTTTCAACTCCTTTGATCTGCCAACCTTTGATGAAGATTCTACAGCTGCTAGAATGTTATTTGATAGTGACAACACTGCTGACTCGCCATTGGTTAGACCTGTTATTGTTAACCCATAAGGTTCTAATTCGATTAACAACACAGTTCACAATGAGGTATTTGAAGAAGCTACTGAGTACAATGAGTCATCGGAAGATGATGAAAATCTTGATGCGACTGAAGGCACTTCAGCTCCAGTTGCTCTTGTTCAGGGCACTTCTTTAGAAACTCCTCATGTACAGAATGTTGATACTGCAGAAAGAAATGCATCCACTTCTACACATATTCCAGGTGTGGAGTTGGTTGTTGATCTTAATATTAACAATTTGGGTGTTAATGCTCGTGTTCCTGAAAATCCTGAAATGAGGATACACGATACCCATCCACAGCAGAATATCATAGGAGATGTCCAACAAGGAGTGCAGACGCGTAATCAGCTGAGAAACAACCAAAGTGCTAGTTTGTATTCAGCCATTAGAGAATCTGGTCTTCAAAATGATTGGTCCTTTGCTTGTTATGTTTCTCAAGAAGAACCAAAATCTTGGAAAGAAGCCTTAAAGGATAATTCTTGGGTTGAAGCAATGCAAGAGGAACTACAACAATTCCAGAATCTGGGTGTTTGGAGACTTGTTGAAAAACCCGACAACTACAAGAAAATTGGCACCCGTTGGGTTTATAAGTGCAAAAAGGATGATCGTGGAGTGGTCATTTGCAACAAGGCAAGATTGGTTGTTCAGGGCTTTCGTCAAATTGAAGGCATTGATTACAACAAGGTTTATGCACCAGTTGCATGTCTGGAGGCTATTCGGATCTTTCTAGCTTATGCTTCTTTTAAGGATTCAAAGTCTATCAGATGGACGTCAAAAGCGCATTCCTACATGGTATTGTTGAAGAAGAGGTGTATGTCGAACAACCTCCAGGTTTTGAAGATCCTATCCATCCCGATCGGGTTTGGTTGCTCAACAAAGCTCTCTACGAATTACATCAAGCACCGAGGGCTTGGTATGCAACCTTATCTACTTATCTGCTGGAGAACGGTTTTCACCGGGGTCTTATCGACTGTACTCTTTTCATTAAGGAACAAGATGGAGATCTTTTGCTGGTACAGGTATACGTTGATGATATCATTTTTGGTTCTACTAACGATGCTTTGTGCAGGCAATTTGAAAGTGTTATGCAGGAAAAGTTCGAAATGAGCGCAATGGGAGAAATGAATTTCTTTTTGGGCCTACAAGTTCAACAAACTGAGTCTGGGATATTCATCCATCAGACTAAATATGTTGGTGACATCTTGAGCCGATTCCAGATGTCTGATGCAACGTCCACTGGTACCCCACTTCCGACTAATCACGGGATTACTTCGGACTTGAAGGGTGAAAGTGTCAATTCTTCTTATTATCGCGCTATGATCGGATCTCTCATGTATCTCACAGCATCAAGGCCTGATATCATGTATCCAACGTGCCTGCTTGCAAGATACCAAGCCAACCCAAAAGCATCTCATCTTGTAGCTGTTAAAAGGATTTTTCGCTATCTGAAGGGTTGCCCGGACACCGGTCTTTGGTACCCTAGGGATGATAGTTTTGAATTGGTTGCTTTTAGTGATTCAGATTTTGGTGGATGCAAAATAGACGGGAAATCCACAACGGCTGGATGTCAATTCTTAGGAAGTCGCTTAGTCACGTGGCAGTGCAAGAAGCAAACTTCTGTTGCTACATCAACTTGTAAAGCTGAATACATTGCGGCTTGAAGTTGTTGCTCTCAGGTTCTATGGATCCAGCAACAAATGCACGACTACGGTTTTGAATTCCTATCTACCTCTATCTTTGTTGATAATAATGCTGCTTTATCTATCACTAGAAATCCTGTTAAACACTCCAAGACCAAACACATCGATATTAAATATCATTTCATATGTGATTGTTTTGACAAAAGATTAATCGATGTTGTTAAAATCCACACTGATGAACAGCGTGCTGACCTGTTTACAAAAGCTTTTGACAAATCTCGTTTTGACTATCTTTTAGTGGTCAATGGTATTAAGGTGAAACAACAGTAAACTTCTGTCGGCTGATCGTTTTTGTAAATATTTTCTTAAGCGTCAAAAATCCAAAAAGATTTTCAGTTTACTTATCTTTTCGCATTTTAGGGGGAGAAATTTCAGAAAATACAAAAACATGTGAAAAATCAAAAATCCAAAAATATGTCGTTTACTTTCTGTCTTTAAGTTTGAAAAATCAAAAATTCAAAAACAATAGAAAATCAAAAATGAGTTTCTTGGAGAAAAGAAGGGAAAGTGATGATATACACTGGTGTGGTCTGTCAATATGGTCAAAAGAAAAAGAAAAATTGAAAAATAATAAGTAGCTTTACTAACGATGTATCGGTAGGCTCACAATCAGACTAAAATGTGCAGGATGATATAAACCTAACAAACTTCAAGTCAGGTGGGAACCATTCATTGGCATATGGTCTTAGTACCGAAATTTCGTTTGATTGATTGCCGAGGTTCTGAAATATTCGGTCTTTATGCTGTCTTATCATCTGGGTATCATGGTTGTATCAAACTGTAAAAATAACGGCGACGAAGTCTAAGATCTTCCATAATACTATACATACGTGTACATATTGCATTCGACCTCAATAAGTGATCAACAATCACATGTCCAATCAAATAAGTGATAATATATCACATTTATCCGGGAGTCAAGTTCGTCTCTCTGCTGTACGGAAGTACTGACCTGTTCACGGACTTGCTCCTGTGCCCTCATGCATCAAAAATCAAGTTCCTCATCAATAAGTGATTCTATCACATAGGGCTTGTTTTCAAATCAAATAAGTGAGTTTCTCACGTTTTTTTATACGGTCAAACGGATGATAAGCAGTATACTCACCGGTAAGATGAACTCTCGTGCATACCTTGATACGGGAATGTGTCATGAGTGGATGAACACCGACAAGTAAGTATAACTCTTACCGTAAATCATATCTCCTAATTATGATTACATCTGATAAGTTTAGCTTAGGTGGATAACAATACTGATAATTGTGGTAAAATACTTATCTAAAGCTTTAAACAGAAATTAGAAACCGTTTTAACAAAGACCGTAAGCTGGTAATGATTCTCCTACCTTGAAACTCGCAAAAAGATAGTTCATTGTGAAAATTCTTTATGTTATTGTCTTTCGCTAGTTTAACGTACTTTAATTTTGTGTTCTAGTGTAAGTTACTTGTTTTGTTTAGCCGATGGTTGGTATCTCGAAGTTTTCTACCGGAAGCCTGAAACCTACTTCATAAACCGTCCTTGCATTTGAAAACTCAATCAAAATGGAACTGTGTTCAATTCATCAAATCTGTTCAGTGTGCAAAAATTTTCATGCCTTAGTGATTTTGAAAAATTGCTGTCGACGAAACATTGTTGCTCTCGATCCGGCAACTAACACTGGGAGATACAAGCTTGTTTATCAGCCACCAAGTGTCGTAGATAAAATCCCATTAATGCCGATGCAGCAGGATTTTCTTGAAGATATGGCATTATGGTGCAACGACTCAGACACTCATGAAGCCGTGATTGTATTTAGAGGTGATCGTGCAAATTACCGGATGTTGGATCCGATGTGGATCGTCAACATGTCCGAGGCTGACATCAACAGATTATATCGTCACGACATTTTCTATGAAGATCAGGACGGACATCAAGCTCTGCGATTCCAGCGCGTCGCATGTTTCTGCTTTTACCGAGGAATTCACACGGGTAGTTCTTGGTCCGAACAGCATTGATTGAAGATTGGAAGACCGAAGACGAGTAATAGACAAGGGGGAGTTTGTTGGTGCACCTTTTTGTGTCTGTAACTAGTCTTATTTATAGTTGTATTTTGTACGGTCTTTTAACGATTATCGAGTCTGTATGTTGCCGTCGACCAAGTCGGATATCCTCCTATCCACTTGTGTCTGACTTATTTGTCTCTATTTGGTATGTAATGTTATACGAACAATGCATGTTGCATTAAAGGGTATTATGGTCATTAAGTGTTTATAAGTTGTTTGCTGCAACTGTCTGTTTGCAGCAAATATTACAAGTTTGGCTGCCTTCGACGAAACAGGCGTTTCGTCGAACACATCTCGATGAAACTGCCATCTGTTAATTTGATTCTGTTTCGTCGACATCAACGACGAAACACATCTGTTTCGTCGTGTATTGGGCTGCTTCAAGCCCAAGTCTGGCCCAACATCCGTTTCGTCGAGCCCACTCTGCGTTTCGTCGATGTCTGGCCCAGGGTACTATATAAACAGCTTTCTGGTTTCACTTTGAAATCAGATGAGAAAATACCCCTGCAAAGTTATTCTGTCAAAACTGTGTGTGTATCAGTTTGTTCTTGGTTCTCATCCCATTTGATCAATAGATTGCGTTTCATTGATTATACCGTGTGTGTTACTTTATATGTTTGATTTGGCATAGTTACGTGGATTCCGCACACATAACCGTGTTTGCTATAAACAAGTGATTTGGTTTTCGTTATCGATCCTCAGATTTCGGGACCTACACTAAATATAAACATCACTATGGGCAATAATCTTTCACCCTTTTATTCGACAACTACTAACACTTCTTTTTGTGTTTTTCTTCAACGATTTTCAATTCTTTTTCATAACATTTTATGATTTTTTTTACATATATGCAAACAGTCAAGAACAACTATACAAAAACAACTCCTAAAATTTAATTTCCATCACACGGGTTTAAAAGAAAAAGGTTTAAGGTTATGGGCTATAGGGTGATCAAACGAAAGGTTTAGGCTCAAAATGGGCGACTAGAGGATTTATTTGGGTAAGGATAGATAAATGGCTTTAAGAGAAAAGGTTTACCTAATGCCTTAATCATTCTCGTGCTTGTATTCGGTCTATAGTCTCAAACGTATCAAAAGATGCAAGTTCTACAATACATGACTAATGGTCCACTCAAACAAAGAAACATAAATATGTAATTCTATGATGTAAAAGTGGCTCAAAACCTCACATATATAAAAGGTATGGTATGTGACATGCATAAAAGACTAGTTTCTTAGGTGGATTATTCCCAAATAACCACCTGCTAAATACCCGTCATGCTATTAATTTGAACTTGACCATGACAAAAGACCAAATGAGTTGTGACATCCCTCGTTGACTTAGTTACTTGTGCTTTAAGACCGCTTTTGAAACAAGACATTTTTGAAAAAATTTTGAAATTTTCCCCCATCCCCACACTTGAGGTGAACATTGTCCTCAATGTGTAGTATTTAAATGAACGGGTCAAAATCTAAAATTTTTACTACTCCCCTGTCCCCACACTTGAGGTACATATTGTCCTCAATGTGTAAGAACTAGAGTATTAAACGCACAAGGGATGTGACACGGCTAATTCCCCCAAAATTTCACCCAGAAAAAATAATATACAAAATACATTCCACTTATTTGCTAATCTAAAGATCAAAAGTAAAAAAAGAAACGTATGCACCTGGTTTTTTAGCTCATTCTTCGTATGCTCCTCTCCTCTTCATGAAAGCGGTTGTCTCACGAACCCAATGTTCCTACAAATCTTAACCCTTGTGTAGAAGCATGCTTCTCACAACCATCAAAATTTGTTAGTTACCTAGTTCTACCACTTTTATGAAAACATTACCAAACTACACGTTATTTCACTTTGATTTATGTGGAAAAATAATTTACAACAACAACAAACCTAACTCACTTTCGTAGGAATCACGGTTGCATTTAGCTTATGCAACAAGCCCTTTTAAACCCCCCCCCCCAATAGCTTGGGAGGACGAGAGGTCTCGTGAGGGTTATATAGGGAACACACCCACAACGTTCATTTAACTAGACAAAAATTAAATAACAAAATTGTACAACAACAACAATACTAACTAAACTACGGATAACACCAAAACGAAATGCGGAATAAAATATACAACAACAATTAACTTACCACCTCATGGTGGTCGAATGGCATGCTTGCCGTCCACGAGCTCCTCAAAATCACCCACCGGTGATTCATACCATTTGTTGCCGAACGGTCCAAACTTCCTCACCTCCTCTTCCTTTTTCTTTTCTAGAAGTGACTTCTTTGCTTTCTTTTTCTTGACCGTCTTCTTCTTTGTTTCTCCAAACCTACCAACCATAGCACAAACCTTTTTGTTTGGATTCATGTCCTTTTTAGGACACTTATCCTCACCGAGTGGGTTAGTAAATTTTGGAAAAACATTTAAATTTAATTCCCGATCCCCAAACTTCATGCTTACCGTTCCCGTTGTACAATTTATTATGGCATTAGCAGTTGCCAAGAACGGTCTACCTAGTATGACTATCGGTTGGGTGTCCCCAACACACCCAACATAGTCTACTACCAAAAAGTCAACTGGGTAGTAGCAATCATCCACCTTAACAATCACATCCTCCACCATCCCCCTCGGATGCGTGGGAGTCTGATCGGCCAATACCATGGGAGTATCAAATTTTTTTAATGGACCAAAATCGTATTGGTCATACAAACTCCCGGGTAAAATGCTCACATAATCTCCAAAATCGAGGAGCGCCCTCTCGATTTTAAATGTTCCAATTTGAATTGAAATAAGAGGATCTCCTGGGTCTTGAGCTTTTTGAGGAAGGGCACTCGATAAAACGGCACTAACATGAGATATCATATCAACCGGTTCGGGTAATTTGTGGTGCCGTTTTTCGATGCTTAACTCCTTTAAGCATTCCACATGAGCCGGAGCCTTTTTAATGTCATCTAGTAACGGTAAATTAATTTTTGCTTGTTTAAAATTTTCCCACCCCTCGTCCTTCGGTGGGTACCGTTCCTCAACTTGTGATGCATCAATCGGTTTAATTTGATTTAAACAATTTTCACAAAAAGAATTTTTATTCATTTTTTCATTTTTAACTTGTGAAATCGTTTCTTGTTCATTTTTATTTTCCGACTCGTCTCTTGTATTTCCCACTACACCGTCAACACATTGTGGTGGCGAAATGCTTTCAACACTACTACAAACCTCATTATTTGAAAGAAGACTTACCGCGCTAATGTGCACATTCCTCACATTGCTCGTGGTTGAACTTTGATGCTTCTGGTTCACCGTGGTGTCACTTGGAAGTCCTCCTCCACTTCCACGAATTTGAGCCATGTCTTGTGCAAGTTGCCCCACTTGCTTCTCCAGCACCTTATGAAATTTATCCCATGCTTCAAACTCTTTCCTCACTTCGGTTGTAAGGGTACTCATAGCATTCATGAGAGCATCCATTTTAGAATTGAACGAGTCGTCACCTTGAGAGTTAGAAGCATTACCCCCATTTCCACTTTGGTTGTAACCACGTTGATAATTACCTTCACGGTTTTGATACCCTTGGTTACCCCCTTGATTGTAATTCCTTTGGTAACCCCCTTGGTTACCACCATGCCGGTTGTTATACGAGGAACCACCTTGACCACCTTGATTACCCGATTGAAAATTCGGGTTCATTTGATTAGAAGCATTACCATACCTAAAGTTAGGATGGTTCCTCAACCCGGGGTGGTAAGTGTTGGAGTTCATATCGTATTGCCTCCGATCTCCATACACTTGGTTCACATCCGCGGTGGCTTGGCAATTCTCGGTCCGGTGACCGATGTCACCACATTCTTCACATACGCTATATTGTACCGCACCCACTTCTTTCTTCTTCATGCGGGCCAATTCCCGCTCCAACGTATCAATTCGATCCTTAGAACTTGCATCACGATCGGGCCAAGACCTTGAGGTAGGGTGCTTTTTGGCTCGGTCAGCCGACTCTTTCTCCTTTGATCTCTTGCTCATTCTTTCTAGGAACTCCCAATCGTCATCCTCGTGATTGCTTAATAGAGTTCCATTGCTGGTCAATTCAAGGTGGTTCCATGTCTCATCATCCAAACCCCTTACGAAGCATTTGACCAACTCCCATTTTTCAATTTGATGATGTGGGCACTTCTGGATTAATTCGCCATTAAGTAGTATTCTTCAAGAAACACTTGTTGCATTTCAGCCCATGTGCGAATACTACCCGCCGGAAGTGTGAGAAACTACTGCTTCGCCTAATCCTTAAAAGGAAATTGAAACGATCGAAGCTTGACCTATTCCAAAGCGAAATCATGCCCTCCAATAGTACTACATATGGCCGAAAACTCCGCCAAATGAGTATACGGTTCATCATTGGACCTCCCGTCGAAGTGGGGGAGGATGTTGATGTAATGGGGCTTGCAATCAAACATTCTTCTTTCGCACACAATCGGTGAGTCATTGTCGGTGACCACCGGCCTAAAACGGTCATCGACTCCCCTTGGAGGTTGTTGATTACGACATGGACCATCAACTTCTTGCTCTCTTGGTCTTCGATTACCCCCATGATATCCACCTTGATGACCTTCGCCTACAAAACAAGGAATCTGGTTACGGTTAGGATTATTGTTGTTGTTATAGTAACCGTCATCCCGATTCCTTTGGTTACTGTTTCGTGGGTTTCGGTTGTTTCCGTATCCATCGTTCCGGCCATACTCATAACCGTAGTTGTCGTTCCCCACAAAATTGGCATTTTGATAGCCAAACTCTTCATCATCAAACCGTCATGCATTTTAAGCATTACCCCCGTTCACATACCCCCAACCATCGTCTTCTCTCTCATCGTAATTTCCCCCGTCATCCGAGTACTCCGAGTGAATACTCACGTGTTCTGGAGATTTATAACTGGGAACACTATACGGTTCGTCATCGGGTATTGCATTCCTCAAGTCATCGATGTTGAAGAATGGGTCTTCATTTGCGGGATTGCCGCGATCACGATTACCCCTACGTTCAGAATTCACATTTCGGTCATCGATGTTGGTAGGTAAAGGGTTTTGTCGGTTGGAATTTGGATGTGGTGGTGTGGGTGTTCTTTGGTTGTTGTTATGGCCGTGATTTTGGAATGGTGGTGTTGGTGGTCTCGAGTTGTTACCACTGCCCGGTTGATCTTGTTGAATGGTTTGGGCGGCCCGAAGGTTTCCTCGATACTGAAATTGGTGTTGGTTATTTGGGTGGTTTGAGTTTTGGGGATCCATTGAACTAGGTTCAACGGATGGTGTAAATGGTGAATGGGTGTCGGGTGGGTCAGAAGCAAGTGTTGCTTCCAACCGGTTGGCTAGATTTCTTCGGACTACTCTCTTGATCTCCGGTTCGAATATCAACGGTGAAGTCCTCCCGAAATTTCTTGTATGCATGCACTACCTGTAACCTGCACAAATAGCACACCGGCGTAACAAGGAAAAAGAGAAAGTAACCAAAAATAAATAAACCTTAAACAGTTAATCACATAAATCAAACAAATATCCAAACACAAAGCGCACTAACTCCCCGGCAACCACGCCAAAATTTGATCGGAGTGTCGCGCTCCGGTCAAAGATAATATTTATAAGCCCTATTTACCCTTAACAAATAGCTAGTGGTAGTAAGGGGTCGAACCACGAAGAGTATGTGGTTTGTGAATGGACTTGGTTGATTTTTAATGGTTGTCACAATTATGAAGCTTGCTAAGTTATTTTTATGATTTTTATTTGTTGAAAAGATGTTTAAATGAGAATAACAATTGGGTTGGATTAATTAACTAAGAGAAATAAGCAATTGCAAGAAACATGATTAATAAAACAAGCTGGAATAACAAGGTTCACACCCGGTTTCAACAAATGCAAGACCTAGGATTACTACGCGTTTTAATTTGATTTACTCGAATTAGTTCATTAACGGGTCAACAATCACAAAGCTTAGGTGCCAATCGCTATCAACGTCATAGACAACGGACCACAATGCACTCCGTTACCTTGGACTAACAAATCCTATCAAAAGACAAGGCCTAAATACGTGTATTCGTTTCACAAAGTCAAATTTAATCATTCACTCGACAGTTTGCAAATTCAATACCAATGTAGCACAATTGTCTAAGATTCAAATGCACTTCAAGTTGTCACAAAACAATTATCAAAACATAATAAACCCTAAATCATACAAAAGTCTACACCGGGGTGAAACCTCCTAGGAATTAGCCGCGCATGATCGAAAGAGCTTGATCACCGGATGCTGAGAGCTCGAAGTTGAACATGTTGAAGCCTTGAGGATGATGGATGATGAGGTTTAGGGTTTGGGTAGGTAATGATGATGAACGGATGAATCGATTGATGGAGCTAGGGTTTTGGAATCAAGGTGAAGATGTTGAATTCGTTCTTGATTCGGGTTGTTGTGTGTGATAGATGGAATTGAGATGGAATGGTAGGTGATTCATAAGGATAATAGGCTCCAAGATGATATTCAAACTTGAAAAACAAGTGTAACCCCAGAAAAATGGCCAACAAACCTCTTTTGATTCGTTCCAAGACCCAAAAGAAAGGAAGTCCGCGCAGCAGAAATGGAGAGCCGTCGCCGACGGTCTGATGCCCCGTCGGCGACGATCTGTGTATGCTGACTTGAGGCCGACGGCCTAACTTGCTGTTTACGGAGATTTTTGGCGACGTAGGAATGCATAGACCGTCGGCGACGGCCCCTATGGGCGTCGGCGACGGTGCCCCCAAGCTTGACTTTCTGTTTTTTTCATTTCTTGAGTCCGGTTGACCCGGTTCGCGTCCCGGTAGTTCCGTTTTCACTCCGGTGACCCGTAAAGCTCCCAAAAAGCTCCTTAAACTCTGTTAGACATGCAAAACAAGAATCTAATCAAAAGTAGGCTATTCGAAATTAAAACTTGTGTAAATACATCAAATTAAACATTTACAAGCACTGGTTTTCGACCACATATCAGTACTGGTTTACTACGGTTTTTTTACATTCATATACCGGTACCGTAACCGATGTTTTCGGTATCAGTACTGATTCTGTATCAGTTGCCACCATGCTCATCCCTACCCCTGAAACTAAAAAAAAGAAAAAAAATTAAAAGTTGAAGAAAATCAAAAAAAAAAAGTTGTACGATATCATTGTTCCTACGGTAACCGTGATCAGGGATGAGCAAATGGTACCGGGTAGTAGCACTGAATTTCGTGAACCAAAAGATTTCCAATATCAATTCGGCACCAACTTTTGGCGTTTTCTGTATTAGTGTCGGTTTTTACCTTCATGTACTGATATCGAACAGGACCGTCCCGGTATTTTCGATACCATTACTAGTTTGATACCGGTTGACACCAAGCTTATTCCAATCCCTGATATTAAAAAAAGGGAATACAGTTAAAAAATAAAGAAAATAACTATTATTATAATACTAAAATAATAAAAGTATTAAAAAAACTATATATTATTATGATATTAAAATCACTATTCATTTCAATTCGTTTAGTAATATATAGTAATTTTACAGATTAATAGCATAGAGTACATAACTGAATACCGAGTTAGTCATTCCGACATAATTTCGATAAACTTAATCATTGGCTGGCTCAATCTATTTTGGCCAAAAGCCTAACTTGAACCTGCCCTCCGTAAGACCTTAACCATAAAAGTACATTTATGGTGATAAACAATTTAACTTTATAAATGATGATTATTTTCGTTAACAAAAATAAAGAAAAGTAATTCATAAGACTTCATAATGGTATAAATCACATTACACATGATATTAAAAGTCATCAAGACAAATCGATTGAGACTTCACAATAGTATAAATCACATTACATGTAGGTAGCCCACTTGGTAGAGAAACTCACCTCTTAAAGGGGAGGTCACAGTTTCAAACCTAGCCAATGAAAGTATTTAAAAGTTATTGATGTGTTACATTTGTCATTCAAAAAAAAAAAAAATAATAGAAGTCATCAAGACATCAATTGATAACCACAACTTTGGCTTAGAAGATAATGCATAAAACAACGTATGTCAATCGCCAATTTGGACCCATGCATATTTTCTCCTTTACGATGGCCAAGTACTACTAAATGTCCCTATAGGAAGGGAAAAAAATGCATTATATTGGAGTATATGTTACTCCCAATATTTATTATTATGACAAACACTAATTTCCTACAAACATCCATACTTAAATGTTGTTATCGCTACTACAAAAATGTAGCATTAGACAACGTATTAAAACCAATACCAATATCAATATGAACGTTAAGCTCTTTTAAGTAAAATATTAAATAAAATTCAGAAGAACACCGTCTAATGCTTAAACACTGTTTTATACTAATTTCTCCAACCTTTAGACGGTGTTGTCTCTGAACACCGTCTTATAAATATTCAATAAAATTCAAAAGAACCCCGTCTAATGCTTAAACACCGTCTTATACTAATTTATGCATCCTTTAGACGGTGTTGTCTGTGAACACCGTCTTATAAACTTTCAAGATCGCTGCACATAACACCCACCAAAACCTTATCTCTTTCAATTCCTTTCATCTTCCTCATTCAATTCCTCCATCTTCCTCATTCAACTTCTTCATCTTCTTTATTCAATTTCACCATTAACAACCTTACAAAGTTTCAAGGTTAGTTTTTTTTCTCTTTACTTATGTTATTTAATGTTTTTCAGTTTTATAAATACTACTTATATCATTGTGTTAGGTTATAGACCAGGTTGTTGCTCTTGGGTATATTTTCAGTCGTCTTCTTGCCGGTTTAATCATTGTATATGTTTGTGTTAATGAAAGTTCATTTGGCTGTTCAAAAAAACTTGTACACGTAGTCGCACCGAGATGTTCTCATTCTCCCTTGACCTCATTGCAGCCATCGACCCTTTGCCATCACCCCTTCGCCATCGCCACCACCCACCTCCACAGCGGCTATCCAGCCACCTCCGCTCTCCAGGTCTCTCGTTCCGGGTCATTCAGATTTTAGAAGTCAGAACACGATTAGGATATGGGACTTAGGAGGTAAACCTTCAGTTTCTTTTGCTTTTCTTGTTATCTATAACTTATAATCTATGATTCTGTTAGTATGTTTATGAGTTTGAAATTGTGAATATGAATTTGGTGTTTTTGCAATTTTGTGAATATAAATTTTGTTAATTTCAAGCCCAATTGAATTATTATGTGAAACTGAATTAGACAAATAACAACTAGCGATGTTGCAAATATAGAGATTAGACTTCACATTATGAAATGCTTGCCAAAATAATAAGTTGGAATCTCTGTTCTTCTGTTTCTTTTTGAAAGGGTTGAATTTTGCTCTTGTTCTAACAATAAAGGTGATTTTGTATATTTTATAATTAATAATAACTATTATTTTGTATATATAATTTAGTTGTTTTTCATAACATTATAAATAGTATTTGTTATTATTTAAATATATATTTAATATATTATTACGAATTATATAAATAGTGGGCTCGTCTAGGCTCGTCTAGGCTTGTGAGCCGCTCGGGCTCGTTGGAACTTTGATGTGAATTGGTATCCAAAGATACAAGAAGTTATATCAACGTCCTCATTTGGTGGAGAAATTGGTGTTTATAACATTAAGGTTTTTTGACTTCCACCAATGTATATGCTTTTTCGACATCAACTGATTTTGTTAGTACTAGTAGTTTGATTTTGTAAGCTCTACATGATTGGCAAGCAACCATTATGTGGTTTGAAGTTACAATATTTCATGTTTATATAATTTTGTCATAAAGCTATTGAGTTTTTTCATATGCTTAGTATTGATATCTTTCTGTACCTTGTAGGAGCATACACAGTAAGCTGCTGTAATAGCTCAGATGTTATGACAACAGAAATGGATGGCTCCCGAGGTACCACATTTTTGTTTAGTTTTCTACTATTGCTTAATATACATATATGTGAGATGTGGAAGGATGAGTGGGTTGGAACTTGGATGTGTTATGTAATAGGTTAAACGGGTTTGGGTTGAAACATGTCAAATTTTAATACACATCGAAGGGTAAGGGTCATGTTGAGTACTATCTACTTATACAATTTTTTATGGGATTGTTTGTGATCTTCTTAGACGTATTGGTGTATATATATATATATATACATGACTTTGTTGAAGATGTTAAAAGCCAAACTTTTTTTCTATTTGCTTTTAGTTACCGTTGATGTTTGTTCTAACTTTTTGTAGGTCCGTTTGCAGATTGCCGGACAACTACGAGATCTTGTTTCGAATACCGTAACGAGTGCGGAATCCACGTTACGATACAAACCGAGCGAGAGATAAACACAGTACAAAGATATACCGTTTAACGATTGTATATTGATACCGATCGAGTTTCGTTATAGAAAGATATTACAATGAAATACAACTACACTCTCGGTTCTCTCTCTCTCACTGTGTTCTCTAGTTTGTCTTCTATCTTCAGTCTTGTTTGTATAGGACCAGGTACAACGAAACTGAAGCAGGGAGTCGACGAAACATGGCGAAACTTCAAGGTCGACGAAACCTCATGAGTTTCGTCGACATACATGCACAATTAAAGGGTTTCGGCCCAATCTGAAGGTGATTGGCCCATGTGACGTTTCGGCCACCGTGTCGAAACCAAGTTGAACCGAACCGAGTCGAACCGAGTCGAGTCGCGTCCACATAAAGTGTACCAACAAACTCCCCCTTGGACGCTACTCGTGATGGTTCGTCTTCCATGTCGGAGGATCTTCAAAAACTTCACGTGTCTTAAGTAGAAAGTGTATCAATAAACTCCCTTCTCATTTAGGAAGTGTGTTAACAAACTCCCCCTTAACATAAGCTCTCCCTTGAGTTATGCTCGTGAATCTTTTGATCTTCAATTCTTTAGATCCTTGTGGTGTTGATGAGTGATCAACTGCAACCCGATCATCTTGATCTTCTGATTGCATCAACTCGTGTCTTCACTTTACGGCTTGTCATCTGACACGTTCTCTTCGCCTTTAACTGATTCTGATGTCGCATCTGTACATACAAGAAAGCTAAACACGTAATGAGAACAACCGCTTGGAATATAGACAAATTAAACAAACGACACGTATGAGATCAAATCTTAATCAAACACCGATCGACAACAGTTTGAAAGTTTAAAAAATGATCAATTTTAATCCTTTAACTTTCAAAACTTGTTAACTTCGACCATTTATGAAGATGCAATTGTTTTCCGGCTTAAAATCAGGATTTTGGGTAGGATAGACTCGAGTTCCAACATCAGTCAATCAAAAATAAACTAGAAGCAAAATCTTTTTGGATTTTATAAAGTTTAGATTAAAACACACCTAAAATCTTTTTGAAATTTTTCATTTTTCAAATGTAAAGACAGAAAGTAATAAATAAATATAAACAGTGACGCAGAAACTGAAAGTAGTAAATAATTATTTACAGACATTTTTTTGCGAGTTTCAAGGGTAAGAGAATCATATCAGTGTACGGTCACGCCAAAACGCTCTTGTTGTTCAGTTAGTTAACAATTAGATAAGCATCCTATAACGATTATCGGTATTGTTGTCCACATAAGATCAACTTATCAGATGTAATCATGGCGAGGGGATACGTTAAGGTATGATTTATACTTACCGACCCGTGTTTATCCACACACGACACATTCCCGTATCAAGGTATGCACGAGAGTTCATCTTACCGGTGAGTATACCGCTTATCATCCGTTTGACCGTATAAAAGATGTGAGAAACTCACTTATTTTGATTGAAAACAAGCCCTATGTGATAGAATCACTTATTGATGAGGAACTAGCTTTTCGATGCATGAGGGCACAGGAGCAAGTCCGTGAACAGGTCAGTACTTTCGTAGAGCAAAGAGACGAACTTGACTCCCGCATAAATGTGATATATTATCACTTATTTTATTTGGACATGTGATTGTTGATCACTTATTGAGGTCGTATGCAATATGTACACGTATGTATAGTATCATGCAAGATCTAGACTTTGTCTCCGTTATCTTTCGGTAAAAGATACAACCATGATACCCAGATGATAAGACAGCGTAAAGACCGAATATCTCAGAACCTCGGCAATCTCTCAAACGAAATTTCAGTACTAAGACCATATGCCAATGAGTGGTTCCCACATGGTTTATATCACCCTGCACACTTTAAAATGATTGTGAGCCTACCGATACATCTTATATAGAGCTGCTTATCATTTTTCATTTAAGATTTCAAGAGGTTTGGACAGACCACTGATGTACTATCATTTTCTCTTTTTCTCGCCAGGAAACTCATTTTTGTTTTTCCAATGTTTTTGCGTTTTGAAATTTTTCACTGTTTTTTTTTTTAATTTTCAAATTTGCATTTACTCCCCCTAAAATCAACAAACGATGATAAATTTTAAAAGACACAAAGATATTTACAAAAACGATTTTCCGATGTCGGTTTTAACTCTTGTTTTACTTCAATGCCGTTTACCAAAATTAATTTTAGTCAGAAATGATTTATCGAATTTTGGAAAAATCAGTTGGCACGTCGGTAAGCGATGCGGACCAAGACAACATTGACGAGTTTCATATTAAAAACAATCACGTGTGAGGTGATATTCGAGTTCGACGTGTCAGGCCAAAGAGTGCTGTACGAGATGATAATAATTCATAAAGCAACTTAAATATCGACGAGTAAAGGAGAGATAAGAATATCAAAACCGTATCCTGCAACTGTTTCATGCATTGCAAGGAATCTGAGTGCTCTCCCAAACTGGATATCCACCCTGTGTGGATTTCAAAGTCGATTTTGTAGCTACTGAGAAATCTCTTCACAGCAACAAGATCATAGACCTTTGGGTCCGGCTGGTCTTCCACATTGCACCAGCGAAGGTCTTTGTCTTTCTCTTGAGAAGTAGTGTGCGGTTGTTCAATCCACGCCAAGGCATCCGCACACCCGGTTGGTTTGTTCAGCAAACACATTTTCTTCAATTACACCGCGAAGAAATGTACACTGCACGTTCATCTTGTTGATTTTGAACATCAGACGTGCTGCAGGTGAGTACATTTTAATTGAATCTATCCTGGGGACCCGATCAAAGCCTTTAACAATCAAACTTTGAAATGATTTTCATTTTGTCGAAGCTTTCAATTTCTTTCATCAGACATTCCTTCATTTCTTTTTTTTTCTTCTCTCCATCAAAGGCAACAACTCCTAGAAGTAACGATGTTTCAGAGCTGCATGTCGCCTATCTTGTGCATGGACGCTCCACTATCAACAATCCTAAGACTATCAATAGTTCCTCCTGGAACAACCTGCACACTTACTCAGAGATTAGTTGGAGAGGGGGACCCAAGCCTTCACAGACTTGGGTCGTCCGTCATCATCGAGGATTGTGACATCCATTTCCCGATGATTCTGTCACACCCCAACCGATGGCGGAATCATCGGGGCGCGGCACTGAGCGAAACAGATTGTCCAGAAGTTTCCATAACAACTATCATTACCATTCAATTTAACTTAACATGTCCCATACCATGTCTCAAATAGCAAAACAAGTTATTACAGACAAAAACTAAACAAATATTCTGTTCCGACGACTCAGGTTTAAACATAACAATTTATTTGTTGGTTTCTAGGACTCCAGTTCCTAGCTTCAATTTCATCACAGCCCGAGAAGCATATAAGCAACCTAGGCACCTGTCACATACGTTAAAATAAAGTCAATACATAAAATGTAAAGGTGAGCATACAAGTTTGATAATAGCATATAGAGTTCGAATTCGTTTACGCATAACCAGCACGTACACATAGTGAAATGAAGCACGTTAGTTATCGACATAGATCCATCGATACCAATGACTGCGGGTTGACTGCCCGAGGCAGTTCGCAATACACGATTACCACCGTAATCCATGCAAGTAAAAGATCCTTAACAACCCCCGTGTGAACGGGTGCTGAGTCCAAACTATAGTACTATCGTTGCTAAGGCAGGTAGACAGCATTCCATGTGTAAACATAACAAACAAGCATTTATAAGCCACGTATAACATGCATTATTGGTTTAGCGTTAAAATAGCTTGAGTAGTGTGATAGTTGTAGTTTGAATAGTTGTAACGTATGTAACACCCAAAAGTGCTAAGAGCAAAAAGGGTTCGAGTATACTCACAGTGATATGGATTGAAGGGAGCGCTTTACAGCGAGTACGATTAGCCTGAATAGATTCGAGAACGTAGCGATAAGTGACGCGTAAAACAGTACAAATGAGAGTGGGTAGGATGACTGATCGTGCGGATTAGTTATCCGTGAATAGGGGTCATCCGTGCGCATGACCTATCCGTGCGGATGGTGATGCGTGCGGATGGTGATACGTGCGGACGGTGTTCCATCCGGATAGGTCATCCGTGCGTGTGACTGTCCGTGCGGGTGGCAACTCGTGCGGACTAGTTATACGTGCGGGCGACTTATCCGTACGGTTAGATTGCTTGTGTGGATAAATGTTCAAGTGGATTGTTTCTTCCTAAGATGTGTTTGTGTATGATGGCTTGTGCTTTGAAGTTTTCGTTGTAGTATTTAGAAAACACCAAAGTGTTTCTACCTTTCAAGCCGGCCGTGCGGACGGCGATCCGTGCGTATGGTAGTCCGTGCGGGCAGCCGGTGCGCGCGGGCAGAGACAATCCGTCCGGATAGCCTGTCCGTGCGCACGGCTTGGCCGTGCGGATGAAGTTTGGTTGATTTTTCATTTTAAGGCCTTAGTATCTCATGATCCGAAGAGTAATCCATTCAGAGGTCGTCCGTGCAGATTGCTCGTTCGTCGATACTCAAACCTTTGTTTGGGAAAGTGGGTCCCAAGGGTAGTCCGTGCGGATGACAACCCGTGCGTACGACCCGTACGTGCGTATGGGCTGTACGTGCGTATGACTCGTCCGTGCGGACAGCTAGTCCGTGTGGGTAGCTTGTCCGTGCGGACACTGCTCTGGTTGTTCCGTTCGTCTACACTTGGTTTCTATTGTCGTTTATTGAGACGTTCCGATCTCGTGGCAACCACTTGGAGTTGTGTTCCTACCCGCGTTGACTAGACCGGTTAGGAACCACCCTAACTCGGCCTGTCGGCGACTCAGAACGGTCGTCCCGGTTAACCCCGAAATCAGTTGTCTCTGGGTAGGACTCCAGATCTAGAACTAGGGCATTACTATTGACGAGTAGAACTCTAGGACTGATCGGATTCGTACCGGTTTTAAGAGTAAAAGAAGAAGGGAACTTAGGTTTATTTCTTTCAACTCTTTTATCCTTAGAAAAGTTTAGATCTAGGTGAAATTATTGTAAAAACTTGTAGAAATCGCTTAGATCTGAGATATTCTTGGTGGAATGGAGCCAAGCATGAAGTTCTTATGAGCTTCATGATGACGTCACCCGTGAATACCTCAAATCCGGATGATTTCATGGTTAGGATTGAAGATTCGAAAGATAGAAGTGTGTAGAATCGTGTAGTGATTAAAGATGTACAAGAATTAGTGCGAGATCTTACCTGGATTGAGAGAAATCTGAGAAAAGGTGAAGAATGCGTGTGGTTCGGACGTCACTTGCCAAAAGTGGAAAAAGTGGAGAGTGACTCGTGTATTTATAGGATGCCAAAAAGGGAAAGGAGGTGAGCCGTGCGCATGGCATGCACCCGGGCAGGTTATCCGCGCGGACTGGTCATCCGTGCGGACTGGCAATCCGTGCGGGTTGGCCATCCGTGCGGATGGGTCATCCGTGCGGATGCCACCACCTTGGGCGAGCTCGATGCGATGTTGATTCGGCTCGGATTTACGAGCGGTTCGATAGGGTTTCCTAATTCGAATTACTTTCAGTCCCAAATACTTCTTACTGGGTTCGACTCGGAATTCGGGTTCGGGTTCATTCATATTCGAGTTAGACTTCGAGTTCGATTGAGTTCGCTTGATTTATACAACATGAAATAACATAAAAATAACATGCACAGGTAACACGTAAGGCACACACACATATAACCACAAGTAAAAATACATAGTTCGAGTTACGATTTGGTGTCGATTTGATTAGCTTGCTTGATTAACTTTATCGCATTGTTACTTCCTATCGTTCACAGTCGTAGGTCGATTGAAATACGATTAGTAAGGCTTGATTATTGTAATGTACAACAATTACTCCACATAATCTAAATATCATACAAACAATTCTACGAGTCACGTCGCGCGAAATCGGTCGTTGACTTTGCCCTTGACTTTGACTTTCACTTGTGAAAACACGGGGTGTTACAGATTCGGAATTGATGTAGCTCCCCCTGAAACATTTACCATTTTTGGTTTCCAAATTTGTATCTGTTTTTCGTATTTAACATCCGATTTAACAGATTTTGTTTGGACAACCTCCGGTTTTAACATCTTTTCAACTTCTTTTCGTTGTTTCTTTTTCTGTTTCACTTCTCGTTGTTTAACAAGACAAGGGTCCTGTCTTGGTGAAACAGGTGTTTTATAGTAAATGTTACTACGGGGGGCATCAACCTTTGCCTTTCCTTTTGTGAGATATGGACAGTTTCTAACAATGTGTCCATTCTCACCGCATTCAAAGCATGATCTCCGCTCAACAAACCTCGGAGTATCATTACTGTAAGAGCTTGATGATGAACTTCGTGATCTTGAGGTACTTGGTCCTACATCACAACCGTTTGTGTGTTGTGTGTAATTGTTTTGACTGTTTCTTTTCAAAATTTTAACGTGTTTAACAAAATCCGTGTTGGATTTGTTTTCGAAAGTTTCAATTTTATCAGTCCGTCTTGATTTCATGAAGTTGATCTTCTGAACCTTTTTCTTGTAACGAGCTCCCTTTGTTTCCACCCTCGGTTGTGAAATCTTGGGCTTTTGAGCTCGTTGTTCCTTTTGTTTACCTTTAAAAGCAATAGGTTGTTGCTTTGTCGGTAATCTTTGATTTCCAAATTGTCTTCTAACTTCAGCTTTTGGAATAGGATCACACTGAGTTACAGAAACTCTCGGGATCGCTTTTCCAAAAAACTTACTTGTAGAATCCTCGAAAACTTTATCAATTAAAGATTGATTGACATTTTTGATTGGGAAATCTTTATCTGAATAAATTTTAGCATCACCGACCAAAGTATACAACACATTATTACTCTTAACGGCAGACACAGATTCCTTCACTTCCTTGACAGGATCTATCACTTATTTGGCAACAGGTTGCACAATAGGAGTAGGAGGATCACAAAGAATATGATTCTCAATCGGAATTTCTACTCCCTTCATCTTATTAAGTGATTCATCCTGATCACTCACATCTGATTCATCATCAGACGAATCATAGTCCTCAATGATTGGAGGACGTTGTTCCGTAACTGATGGTTTTTCTTTCCTATCAGATGAGCCCTCCGAGGAATTGTCCGGTTTGAACCCTAATCCTGTAGTAACTTCCTCATAATCGAGAGGCACACTTGGTTTGAACCGAGGCATATCCTCTTCATCGGGCATTCTGGTATAGTTGTGTCTCAAAGGAGGCGGACACGACTTATACCCAACGCCTTTCACGTTCCCTTTCAGCTTTTGAACGTCTATGATGTGATCGAGCACAAATCGGGAGTTAGAATAACTCTCCAATTTGAGCTTGATTGCATCATGCTCGCATTTGGCAATGGCTAGCTCCTTTTTGGTTTCCTCAACGATGTTAATGTAATCGTTAATACTAACTTGTTTATGGTAAACAGTTTTGGTCAATTCGGAAACACTTTTCTTTAAGGTTACAATTACAGATTTAAAATCCTTTTCGTTTCTAGCTAAAGCCATATTTGCATCTTTGCACTTTGACAGTTCAATAACCAAACTCTGATTGTGACTAAGAACCGTTTCAGAATCAAGCTTCAAATTACCACATTCATGTTTCATATCAGCACAATCACTACATATGATAAGAGTTTCAGATTTTACCTAACTCGTAGAGGCTGAGACATTTTCCATAAAGGCAGTTTGAAAAGAAAAAGATCCATCTTCAGAGAAGAACTTCTCCATTTCTTCTGATGTAGCATCAGCTTTCTTGATCAAGTCAGATTTCTCGTTAGCATCATTCGATAAATTATCAGCTTCAGAATCCATTCCCTCCTTCACATCTGATTCTGAACTGTAATCACTCACACCTGAACCATCTTCATTTAGTACTGCCACTATATCCTGAACTGTCATCATTTCCCGAAGATTCACCATCATTGACATTCTTGACAATTTCAGCATAAAACACAGTTCCTCCTTGATTTCCACCTCCAAATTGTACAGACCAGTCACTCCCTTCATCGGCTTTATTTGAGTTGGACGTGGATGTACTTGTTTGATTTATGAAAGGATTTTGGTTGCCTTGTTGAGGTTGAGCTTGAGGTGTCACAAATAGAGGTTGAAGTGGAGTAGCCGTTCGTTTAATACGGAAATAGTCACTCATAGTGAATATGGGTTGAGGTTGGGCTTGTGATGGTGTTGGAATATAGGCATTTGGACCAAAAGGTCTTCCATAAGGATCTGTGGGAGGACCAGGGGGTTGTAATGGTTTTGGAATATAGGCATTTGGATCGAAAACCGGAGGAGGAGCTGATTGTGGAAACGGAAAGACGTTTGAATTCGACATTGGATTGAAAACAAGCAATGAAAAATTAAGCCCACTAATATCTTGCCACTAATGTTTCGTATAAGCCGTATAAGCCCACGAGAAAAACTGAATGATGTTCCGTTGAATGATTACACACTTGAAATCAAACTGTTAAGTCTCTTTTACAAGTCCTCTGTGAAAAATTGACAAGTTTTGACGAAACTCTAGGTCTTCGTGAAACTTGTTTGACGAAACAAACTACTCGAAGAATCTTGTTTGTTGACGAAACAAAGATAATGAAGAAACCTTGATCTTCGATGAAACTTTCCTTGACAGACCAATGCTCAAAGAAACCTTGATAAAGACTTTGTTCGACGAATCCTGTGTGCACAACGAATTTTCTGATCAACTACGAAACTTAATGAAGGGCCTCTGATTAAACAATCCTTGATTATAGCGACGAAACCTAGGGTGATCTTTTGACAAAACTTAATGTTTGATGAAACAATAAGTGACGAAACTCAAGGGTTGAACACAAATGACGAAGAAACTCTCTGATTGTTTCTGATACACGATGAAACTTTGACGAAACCTTTAATAAAAATGATAACGACGAAACCTATTTGTGAAACTAGGGGTTTCGTGGCTTGCCACTTTAGTCAACAAGGGATAAGATCACAGATTTTTTTTTTTTTGTGAGATTTTTCAAAGAAAGTTCTTATCACTTCTGACACAGACACCCAATTTCAAACTACACCATGCCTATATCACCTAACAGCATGCTCTTTGAAATATTTTAATCAATATTCCTTTTTAAATTTTAACTTTGATATCAAGAATATCTTTGAATATCACTTGAAGTTTTGAAGAACGCAGAAGCAAACTATGAAGATTTGAAGATTCCGGTCACTGACGAATTTTCCGAACAACAGATTTTGACGTATAAACTCGACACAACTTGTACCTTTAAAGATCTCCAATGTTTTTTAACAAGTTTTAAACAGAAACGATACCAAACAACACAGATTTTCGAGTTTTAATTCGTATTTTCAGAAAAAAGAAACTAGGTTTATGATTTTTGTCCAAGAAAAGCTTAAAACCCACTCGAAAATCGCACCGGTAACTCGGTTTTCAACAAGAAATCGAGCCTTATGCTCTGATACCACTTGTAGGTCCTTTTGCGGATCGCCGGACAACTACGAGATCTTGTTTCGAATACCGTAACGAGTGCGGAATCCACGTTACGATACAAACCGAGCGAGAGATAAACACAACACAAAGATATACCGTTTAACGACTGTATATTGATACCGACTGAGTTTCGTTACAGAAAGATATTACAATGAAATACAACTAAACTCGTGGTTCTCTCTCTCTCACTCTGTTCTCTAGTTTGTCTTCTGTCTTCAGTCTTGTTTATATAGGACCAGGTACGACGAAACTGAAGCAGCGAGTCGACGAAACATGGCGAAACTTCAAGGTCGACGAAACCTCATGAGTTTCGTCGACATACATGCACAATTAAAGGGTTTCGGCCCAATCTGAAGGTGATTGGCCCATGGGAGGTTTCGGCCCAAAGTTAAGTTGATTGGCCCAAGAAGCAATGCATGCATGAACATATAGCAGTTTTCTACGTGAATTTGTATTTGTTCAAACATGTGACATCATCATGATGATGTGTCAGCAGGACTTTGTTTGCGGCGCTCCGTGCTTCGCGTGTCGAACTCGGGGACGCACGACGGTGGAATGTCGTGATGTCGGGCTTGAGCCGGACCTAACCGTGTCGAAACCAAGTTGAACTGAACCGAGTCGAACCGAGTCTAGTCACGTCCACATAAAGTGTACCAACACTTTTTATATTTACTTTCTTTAGATGTCGCATGACACAGGAGAGGCTACGGATAATGATATAGAGATTTTGTTGAAGACGTTGATGCCGAATTTTTTTCAAGAGTTAAGTATTCCGTTAGTTTAGCTTTATTTATAGATATTAGAATTGTATGTAGCTTATGTATGAAATTTAATGTTGTTTGTTATACATTTAGCAAAGAATTGTAATTTGACAAGTTTATTTCCGAATTGAATGTCTGTTGGGTTGATAGAAAAGGTTCAAATGGTGTATATATTGGCTTGATTCGGATACGATTGGAGTAGACACAAAACTGCAAAAAAAAAAAAAAAATACCTTCCAGCTTGCCTTTTAAGACGGTGTTAATCGTATTAATTTTAATAATATGTTGTAAACACCGTCTTAAAACCCATATCACCCCGTCTAAAGCTCTGTAATTTTAATAAGACATGATTTTAAACCAGTACACATGACATCACGTAAAACAAATTGTAAAAACAGGATTGTAAAACAAGTGATGCATAGAGGAAAGACCTTAAGATTTCGGGTTGTCACAGGAACGGCTGACAAGAATAAAAAGAAAATGTAGAAAAAAACACTAAAAGATAACCTAAAGAAAATCAACAAAAAAAGTTGTATGGTAACGATCTTGTTCGTATGAAACCCGTGGTCAGAGATGAGTAAATTGTTCGGGGGTAACAGTACCAAATTTGCCGAACCGAAAGACCTCAAGTACCAATTAAGTACCGACTTTTAGCGTTTCTCGTACTGGTTCACTACCGTTTTTTACATTCATATATCGGTATCGTAACCGGTGTTTTTGGTATCAGTACCGATTCTGTATCGGTTGGCACCGTGCTCATCCCTACCCCTGAAACTAAAACAAGAAAAAAAATTAAAAGTTGAAGAAAATCAAGAAAAAAAAGTTGTACGATATCGTTGTTCGTACGGTAACCGTTATCATGGATGAGCAAATGGTACCGTGTAGTAGCACTGAATTTCCTGAACCAAAAGATTTCCAATATCAATTCGGCACCAACTTTTGGCATTTTCTGTAATAGTGTCGGTTTTTACCTTCATGTACTACTGATATCGAACAGGATCGTCCTGGTATTTTCGATACCAGTACTAGTTTGATACAGTTTGACACCAAGCTTATTCCAATCCCTTATATTAAAAAAAAAGGAAAAAAGTTAAAAAAATAAAGAAAATAACCATTATTATAATATTAAAATAATAAAAGTATTAAAAAAACTATATATTATTATAATATTAATATCCCTATTCATTTCAATTCGTTTAGTAATATATAGTATTATCTAGTAATTTTACAGATTAATAGCATATAGTACATAAATGAATACCGAGTTAGTCATTCCGACATAATTTCGATAAACTTAATCATTGGCTGGCTCAATCTTTTTAGGCCAAAAGCCTAACTTGAACCTGCCCTCCGTAAAACCTTAACCATAAAAGTATATCTATGGTGATAAACAATTTAACCTTATAAATGATGATTATTTTTGTTAACAAAAATAAAGAAAAGTAATTCATAAGACTTTATAATGGTATAAATCACATTACACATGATATTAAAAGTCATTAAGACAAATCGATTTAGACTTCATAATAGTATAAATCACATTCCATGTAGGTAGCCCACTGAGGGGAGGTCACAGTTTCAAACCTAGCCAATGAGAGTATTTAAAAATTATTGATGTATAACATTTATCATTCAAAAAAAAAGAAAAAAAACGAAATAGAAGTCATCAAGACATCGATTGATAACCACAACTTTGGCTTAGAAGATAATTCGTAAAACAACGTATGTCAATCGCCAATTTGGACCCATGCATATTTTCTCCTTACGATGGCCAAGTACTCCTAAATGTCCCTATAGGAAGGGAGAAAACGCATTATATTGGAGTATATGTTACTCCCAATATTTATTATTATGACAAACACTAATTTCCTACAAACTTCCAAACTTAAATGTTGTTATCATTTAGATATAGTTCTTGTAAAATACTATGGAGGAATAAAAACTTGACCCCACTATTTTTCTTGAAATATCATGCTAATATTAAGTGTAATTTTCCTTTTTTTTTAAACTTACTCGGATATCACAGCTATAAACAATTTTCCACTATATCCAACATGATTAACATAACTCCCTGTTTTCTTTTTTTTTTTTTTTTTTTTTTTTTGTTTTTTTTTTTTTACATTAGTTCAAATTCGAGTAGTATATCAAACTCGTAGAGTAAGTAATTTCTTTGATACTTCAAACTTGTTGAGTGAAATAATCATGACAATTGTAAAATCAATCTAATAAATCTTGATTAATGCTCCATATTCTTATGACACAAAGCCGATTATTAATATCGGAGACAGTAGGATAGTATACACCATCAGAATAAATTCTCAACTCATCATACATACCATATTATACAGGTTAAGAAAATAAATTTTGGACGTATACCTCATAGGGTAGGGTTGTTGTACAAATAGATCTTAACATGCTAAACGTGAGAAATGAAGAGACATTTTTATTTTTAATTTTTTGAATTTTTCCCATCTAGTCAAGCATGTTATTTAGTCCTGTACAAATGGATCTTAATTAACGTGCTAAACTTAAGAAGTGAAGAAAAAAAAATATTATTTTTATTTTTTTGTATTTTTTATCATCTAGTCAAACATTTTATTTAGTTCTAAAACCAAAAAACAATTTATATAATTACTCAATTATAGTAACTATGTATTTTTTATTTATTTTTTCAACTAAAAACACGCTTGAGTAGATGAAAAAAAAACTTTCATTTGTCAAGTTTAGCATATTAAGACTATCTATAATGGGTTAACTACCAACTGATGTGGAAAGTTATGGAGCGTGAAACATCCCCCCGCGGGGCATGAAAAAAGGCGATAAGGGCATGTCTTTAGGTTGATAACTAGCGTGAGAGAGGGAAGGGATGGTGGGCTTAATGGAACCAACCAATAAGATTTTTTTCTTTAAAATTTATGTGATTTAATTAATATTTTTATTGGGTGGTGGGTAGTTAAAACTTGTTAAACCATTATACGTTAAAGATGCAAAAAACGAAGTGAGAGCTTATAACTAAGTGACAGTGATGTTGCAGAAATTTATGACGTGAAGTTTTAAACATATTAAACCATTGCACATAGCTTAAGATCTATTTGTGTTTGATTATAAAATATTACATTTGCAACTGGTCTTTTGGTTCAATGGCATGGGGGTGATGGTAAGAGCTTGGGATCTCTAAAATCTCAAGTTCAAACATGACTCAAGGGGGTTTTACCACAGCGGTGGGTTTCTTTCTTAATGGTGATTTTGGGTGAGTCAGGTTTGAAGCGTTAAAATTAGTATGAGTGGTTGACATCCCATCTCAGAAAGGCTCACTCAGGTGTTGGGATAGCTTCAAACGGCGTTCAAAATATAAATATAATTAATCAGATAAATATTGAAAAATCGAAGAGAAATCATTGATTTACATATAAGCCACACATTTCACAATTGCTTTACTTGTTGATCGAATATATTTTTTGGATTCTTAAGAAATCGGTTCCTAAACCGAACTGGTTTGGGCAAACACTTGGCCAGTTTACAACCCGAACCGGTCTGGCACAATCCGAGTTTTGTATACCTCTAGTTATTAGCTGATCAACTCTTGGCTTCTATAACCATTTCTCACAACTCATTCAATTAGCTACTGTGCTTACAGCCTTCCTATTCCAGGCAAATAAATTAAATTAGTAATAGACTTGACTTGTAAAAAAATATCTTTTTTTCAACATAAATATCGCACAATTCGTAATAAATGTGAGGAAGTGATATTATCCAGAGTGACGTCAGGTCATCAAACAAAAGTTTGATTTAGATCGTGTTTCGTATCAAATGGGTCAAATAAAAAGAATAGCTAAAATTAGGATGTTAAAACTTGCTTGAAAGAGCAAAAGACATTGCATCCACATATTAGTATGTATGTGTTTAGAGATAAGTTAATAGCAAGTTTCAGATATATTTGATGGTTTTCCATCATAATTTACCAGTAATTATAACTAATCAGATAAATATTAAAGAGTCTTAAGGAAAATCATTAATAAAGAATGTATTAATGAATACGCAGTAATTATACCAGTAATTTTCCATCATATACATATAAGCCAATGCATTTCATAATTGCTTTACTTTTTGATCGAATAGATTTTTTGGATTCTTAAGAAAAACGGACACTGACTACGCAGAATTACCTTACTTAAAAAAACTGAATTTATGCATTCTCGTATCTAGCGGGCTAGCAAAGTTTATACAAACATAACCTATTGTGCGACCAAGTTTTTAACACTATTTCCAAGAATTTAATAACAATTCATTTAGATGAAAATTTAGAGTCAAAACTAACCAAAGATGAACAAATTCATAGGGGCGAGGGCGACTCCCCGAACTTTTTGCTCAGTAGTGTTATATATGTAGTTTTCGTATAGAAAATTTTGGGTATATACGTTTTCGACCCCCCGGTTCTGTAGAAAATTTTTGGTATATATGTTTTCGACCCCCCCATCATTCGGGTAAAGCTTCGCCACTACAAATACAAACACAAACCAATAAAAATACGGAAAATTATTAGTTTATGTTACATTTTTTCGGCATTACCACGTTTCTTAGTTTTAAACTATCACAAGCAAGAAATCTTTTAATGGGCTTTCATCCCTAAGCCCAAAGTGTGTGGGGCATAAGAATCAGTAGTCAATAAAACCTCACTAGATCTTTGAAAGAAAAATTCACATTATTACTAGAAGAGTCCAAAGTCCAAACCATTAACAAAGAAGTTGAACAGTATTATAACGATTTTGGTACTATGGCCCTCTTGATTTTATAATCAGGAACCCAACAATTCATAGATGTTTCCAAATATCCACAACATATAATCAGGACCATACCATGTTTCAACAGCTTGACAACGCTAGTATTTAATGATATTGGTTTTTATGGTGTGCATTCTTCTCGAATTGTGGTAAATAAAGAAACAATTTAGCATCCCATCCAATTCTGATGAAATGTGGAAGCTCTCTGTGTTTGCAAGATTCGGAATGTCGAAGCTCTCTGTGTTTGCAAGATTCGGAAAAGAACTCGGCATGGCTCCTGTGATTCGATTGTGGACAATTTAACCCCATATATATGACCCAATAATCCAAGTTCTTCTGCTGTTAGATTGTTGCAAGGATCCCACCATTGTAGGTGTTGAGTCACTTTATCTTATCAACTTAAACAATATAAAGTTGAATTTGATGAAAAAAATATTGCGCTGAGTTATAAAGTACTAGATATAAAAAAAACGGATAACCAGTAGTTCAAAGTTGAATTCAAAAAGTTGTTAACTTAAAAAACGTTGTGTTTAAAAAAATGAATGTTACAAAATGAACATTAAATTAAGTTGAATAGAATAATTTGTATAACTTGTTAAGATTAAACTAAATAAAGATTTAATATAGGTTGGGCACGTGCTTATACTTCCCCATGGAAGATGCTGAGGTCTCTTGTTCAATTCTAGTACTCCCTTGGCTATTATTTTTTTTTTCTATGTAACGCCACTATGGTGAGGCGGTGTATTTGAGCTCATAGCTTGGGACACATGACACATCTTAGTTGGAAGAGAATGAATGGCTCATCAAACGTAAATGAGTTGGGTAGGTGGAGCTGGCATGGCTCAATTGTGCACTCTTTACCACATTTGGTGCAATCAATCATACATTTCGGTAATTGGCTGGCGCAAATGTTCAACGAAACCAGCGCCCGCGGCTGTGGTTGAAACTTGTAATTGGTTTCAGTCTTTCAGATCTCAATGTTTATACAAGAAATTTATTTAGACTAAGACTAAGCGGTATGAGGGCCGGCTTAGGCCTGGCGAGGCCCGGCGCCGGTCCCCCACACCGCCCCCCATGTTCCGTCCCGGCGAATCCAGCTCCCCACAGCCGTAGTCGATGGCCCATATTTCAAAAATATATCCGTTGCCAACGGATAGTTTTAATAAAAAAAAATTACCTTTTTCACTTTAAATATATATAAACTTCATCCATTTTTTTATACCATTCACATCCATTTCTCCCATTCTTCTCCTATTCTCATCCATTTTTATAAAAAAACACTCCCATTTTCATCCACAATGGCATCTAATCCTTGGTGGTCCTCGTCTTCTTCGGACGAAGAGGAGATGTTTTTCGCAAACGCTGTGGTAAAGGCGGCGAATATTCTTTTGGAGGAGGAAGAGGAAGATGGCTCGTCTGAAAACGTTATTACCAGACGAATACGGATTAACAGAGACCGCGAAAGTTTGTCATTAATAAATTTTATATATTTATATATTTCCTCGTATTTATATATTTTTTACGACAGGAGCGCACGAGAAATCGGTGAACGATTATTTTTCGGATGCACCCCTTTACAATGCCGACATTTTCAAACGAAGGTTCCGAATGAGTCGCCGGTTATTCACACGGATTGCTGATGATTTGGCGGGGCTAGACCCGTTTTTCACGCAACGACCCGATGCTCGTAATTATGAAGGGTTCACCACGTTACAAAAGTGTACTGCGGCTATTCGCCAACTGACGTACGGGACAGTGGCCGACGCTTTGGACAAGTACTTACAGATGTCGGCAAGAACTTCGCGGGAATGTTTGTATCGGTTTTGCCATAATGTGGTGAAACTGTATAGCAAAAAATATTTGCGGAAACCAAACGCGTATGATGTTCAACAGTTGTACCAAGCTCATGAAGCAAGGCACGGGTTTCCGGGAATGCTTGGTAGCATTGATTGTATGCATTGGGCGTGGCATAACTGCCCGACTGCGTGGCGAGGCCAATACACGCGAGGTGATTACGGCCATCCAACCTTAATACTTGAGGCTGTGGCGTCACAAGATTTGTGGATCTGGCATTCTTTCTTTGGGCTCCCTGGTTCACTCAACGACCTCAACGTGCTATACCAATCGACAATCTTTAGCGATGTCGCTAATGGAATCGGTCTGGACACCCGTTTTACAGTTTCAGGGGTTGAGTATAGACGCGGGTATTATCTTGCTGACGGAATATATCCGTCTTGGTCTACAATTGTCAAGACTATTTCATTTCCCGAGGACGAAAAAAGGAAAAAATTCGCCAAGCGTCAAGAAGCTGCAAGAAAAGACATCGAACGTGTTTTTGGTGTTTTACAAAAAAAATGGGTCATCCTTGAACAACCGGCACGTGCGTTCACACCGAAGAGGTTGCGCCTTTGTATGTCCGCTTGCATTTTGCTCCATAACATGATTATTGAAGACGAAGGTCGGGCGATTTGTGAGTATGATGAGAATGCATCTTACGGGAATACTGTCCCGGTAGATCCGACGCAACAGGGTTTAAACTCCTTCGCGCTAACCAACGACTTCACGCATGCAAACCTTCAACATGATTTTGTAGAACATATATGGAACAACGTAAACGTCGGGGACGGTGACGGAGACGAAGAAGAAGACGAGTAGTGTAATTTTTTATTTTTAGGAAATGTAATTTTTTTTAGGAAATGTTTTTTATTTTTATTTTTAGGAAATGTAATTTTTTATGTTATGAAATGAATTTATTTATGTTGTTTTATGTTGTATTTTTTAATTTTTAAAAAGTTTTTATTAAGTTAATAAAAAAAACTTAGAAAATTATAAAATATTAAGGTGGGGTAGCCCCATCTAGAGGTGCACAAAATAACCGGTTAATTAACCGTAACCGGTTATTAACCGAAACCGTAACCGGTTAATAACCGATTTAGGAATAATCGGTTAGTGGTTATTTTTAACCGTAGGTTAGTAACCGGTTATAAGTATTTAGTATAGTAACCGGTTATTAACCGGTTTTTTAACCGATAGACCGGTTAACCGAAAAAATAACCGAAAAATTCAAAAAAAAGGCAAAAAAACCGGTTAATAACCGAAAATAACCGGTTAATTAACCGAACCGGTTAAAGTAATTAACCGGATCAGTTAAAAAAATAACTGGTTAAAGTAATAACCGGTTAAAGCATTAACCGGTTAAATTCAAAAAGTCAAATTAACCGGTATAACCGGTTATTAAAATTAACCTGTTTGTGCACCTCTAGCCCCATCCTCCACCCCCCTCAAAAGTGAAGGAGGCCCATCCCCCATGAGCCGGTGATGTGGCGCCTACGTGGCGGCCCATCCTCACGGGGATGGGCCTCACCATACCCTCTAGTCTTAGTAATCTCGACCCTAGAATAAATGTAAATAAATACAGAGTGGTAGTAGTGTGAATATTACAGAAGTTACACTACAAAAAAAGGGTACCATTAGCGGCGTCACCTTTAGCGGCGACAGGGCCGCTATTGGTCGATCCGCGTCACGGAGCCTGAAACCAAACCCCAGCCGTTGATCAAAATCCTGATCAAACGGTTGGGGATTTAAAAGGCAATAGCGGCGACGAGGAGTTGGTCATTAGCGGCGACATCTGTCTCCGCTAAAAGTATGTGTCCCACATTAAATCCCAGCCACACAAATCTTATCCTGGTTAACCTAATAGCGGCGACACTATTATCAATAGCGGCGACAGGCCGTCGCCGGTAAAAGGCTAAACGTAACAGCAGGTTTATCAGCGCCTTTCCCTCTCTCCTATTCACTTTTCCCCCCAAAACTCTTGCTTCTACACCGCCGGAGACACTCGTTTTTTGCCCAATCGGTTAGTTTAACTTGTTTTATGTTAAATTTCTTCTCTACATTTGTTATATACATGTTATAGGCTTTAATTTTTCTTCTTTTTTGTGTATTTTTGTGTTTGTGGAAGAAAATTCGGATCACCACCATCTCTTCTCCGGTCACCACCATCACTTCTCCGCCACCACTTTGTCTCCTCGGTCTTCGTCTCCTTGAAACTTGAAAAATACGGTTAGTTTTATATGTATTATTTTTAAGTTTAGAAATTGTATAATTTTTGGTTTAGGTATGTAAATGTGCATGTAAGGATGAATGTTTGTATGTCAAATGTATAATGTAGGTGTATTTGGTGAAAATGTGTATATGGAAATCTATGTATTTTTGTATCTAGGTGTATGTAAGCATGTATGTGTGTATGTAAGTCTATGAATTAATGTATGTATGTAGGTGTACGTTAGTATGTCAAATGTATAATGTAGGTGTATTTGATGAAAATGTGTATATGAAAATCTATTGATTTGTGTATGCAGGTGTATGTAAGCATGTATGTGTGTATGTAAGTCTATGAATGTATGTATGTAGGTGTATGTTAGTATGTAGGTGTATATAAATGATGAACAATTGTGCATGTAAATGTTTGTAATTGGTGAAAAATGTGTATGTTATTATGTATGTTTGTATAAAATATGCAAATGTGTATGTAAGTAAGTATAAATTTTGTGTTTTTGGTCAAAATGTGTGTTTGTAGGTATGTATGTATGTGTACGTATGTAAATGTGTCTTTATAAGTATGTATGTGTGTTGGTAGTATGTTTATGTGTAGGTTTGAAAAAAAAAGTTTAAGTTTGATAATTAGTATGTTTGTGTTTAGGTTTGAAAACATTTATATTTAACTTTGAAAGATATATATTAGTTAGGAAATACCCTCCTTGAATTAAAATTATCATTTAAAACATAACGAACATAGAAAATACCCGCCAAAATTGAAATCACCATTTAAAAAAAGGAGCTAAGAAAATACCCGCCAAAATTTAAACCATCATGAAGAACATTACATATTTAAAAAATCGTGCCTGATATTGAATTCATCATTTCAAACATAACGAGCTAAGAAAACACCCAATCGAAATTGAAATCATGATTTAAAACATAACGTTCCGCCTAAAATTTAAAACAATCATTAAGAACATACCAAGCTTAAAAAACTGTGCCCGTGTTTGAATTAATCATTTTAAACGTAACGAGCTTAGAAATACCCGCCCGAAATTGATTTAGAAATTAATTTCGTGTTGTCCCCGTTTATCTTGGGACTGCTTTTTGAATACTTTATCTCATTTAGGATGTGAATGTGTATTACATGATTGTTTGTTTAAGAAGGATTCGGTTATCATTTTCTCTTTGCTCCTCGGGTATATATATCATTACATATATACTTGAGAGCTAAGAGGAAGTGCTGCCGAATTTTTCTTAAACAAACAATCATGTAATATACATTCACATATGAGATAAAGTGTTCAAAAAGTGGGTTTAGCAGCCTACCCTTGTCTTGTTAATCCTAAATTAGATTTTCTTTTAGTTGCATAATGCCTATCGATAAAAGTTGGATTCATTCCCCACGTCATTCACCTCACTACAAGCAAGGACTCAAGTCATTTATCGAGATGTGTGAAAGAGTGATAAAAAACCACGGTGAAGTTAGATGTCCGTGTACCCAATGTAAAAATTCCGGCTTAAAAAATATGGCAGAAATGAAATACCATTTGCGTATTAACAGTTTTTGGAAGGAATACACGAAGTGGACCTATCACGGGGACACGACTCCAATTGCAGAAGTAAACGATGTTGCGCCACAAGACGGTATGGGAAACGTTATTGAAGACATTAGGGGGGAGCGTATGGAAGAAGATACATACCTTAACCAAGAGAACTCGAATGGAGATAGTAGCGGTGTTGTTGATGATTTTGAAGACCTGGTAAAGGAAGTTGAAACATAATTATATCCTGGTTGTACCAAGTATTCTTCTATCGACTTTTTAGCAAAGCTTTTGAATATAAAGGATACGTACCATTTGCAAAATGAAGCAGTAGATCGAATCCTCTCGTTGTTGCGAGAGTCAATGTCAGAAGGCAACAAGATTCCCCCTTCGTATTATGTAGCTAAGAAGACATTTAAGAAGATTGGTTTGGCATATGAGATGATAGATGTGTGCACAAATGATTGTGCTCTCTTTTGGAAAGAAAACGAGTCCTTGCAAAATTATCCCGTTTGTAATGAGAGTCGATGGGACGATAAAGACACAAAAGGCACGAAGGTGGCTCGTAAGGTGTTACAATACATTCCTTTGATGCCTAGACTACGACGTTTGTATTGTTCAAGGCACACAGCGAAATATATGATATGGCATAGTACCGGACAATCGGAAGAGGGGACTATGCGTCATCCAGTTGATGGATCTGCATGGCAAGACTTTGATAAAAAGTACCCAAACTTCGCGATGGAGCCACGAAATGTTCGCTTAGGGCTTGCAGCTGACGGTTTTAATCCCTTTAACAACGGTAGTGGATCCTCAACTCGTAGCACGTGGCCGGTTATACTCACCACATATAATCTGCCTCCCTGGCTATGCATGCGAGAGTCCACATTCGTGTTGACCTTGTTAATTCCTGGCCCTAAATCACTGGGGAAAGATATGGACATTTTCCTTAGACCGTTAGTGGATGAGCTTAAGAAATTGTGGCAGACAGGTGTACGTACTAAAGACGCAGCAACAAACACATACTTCACAATGAAGGCGGCGTTGTTATGGACCATAAATGACTTTCCAGCCCGTAGTAGTCTATCAGGTTGGAGCGGACAAGGCTACATGGCATGCCCAACTTGTAACCAGGACACTCCTTCAATACGTGTAACTGGTAAATGTGCTTATGTTGGTCATCGCCGGTTCTTAGATGCCAACCATCCTTGGAGAACAAGTCTCGACTTTAACGGGAGACCCGAGACACGAGACCCTCCGAGACAGTTTAGCCCAGCTGACATAGAAGCTCAACTCGGTCGTTTAATTAATCGTCTACCAGGCAAGCATCCAGCTTTTGGAGGTGGGAGGATAACTCGGTCAAATTTCGAGTTGAACTGGTCCAAAAGAAGCATATTTTTTGACCTTGAGTATTGGTCTTCTCTGCCGCTGAAACATAACTTAGATGTAATGAATATAGAGAAAAATGTGTGCGACAGCTTGCTCGGTACTCTTCTAATGAACGATAAGAGCAAAGACACGCCAAATGCACGGTCCGACTAGGAAAAACTAAACATTCGGCCGACACAATGGCTGAAACAATCGGGTGGCAAGTTCTTAAGTCCCCACCCAAAGTACTCATTCAAGTCCGATGATCGAAAACTTTTTTGTCAGTTTATAATAAAATGTTAAATTACCAGATGGGTTTGGATCTAATATCAGTAAGAGGGTGACAGATAACAATGCTAACATTACCGGGTTGAAATCTCATGACTGTCATATCCTCATACAACGTTTGATACCGATTAGGGTTAGAGGGCTTTTGACTAAAGATACATCTACACCAATAGTAGACCTTTGTATATTCTTTAAGCAACTTTGCTCTAGAACACTATCGGTGGATGATATGAAGAAAGCAAAGGATGGCATTGTTACCATCTTATGCAAGTTAGAGATGATCTATCCACCTGCGTTTTTTGACATTATGGTTCATTTACTTGTGCATTTACCTGATAAAGCGATTGTGGGAGGTCCAGTAGCTTTTAGATGGATGTATCCATTTGAAAGGTACATGAAAAAACTAAAGAACTATGTCAAAAACCCGGCAAGGCCTGAAGGTTGTATAGCTGAAGGTTATGTGTTTGAAGAAGCTCTAACATTTTGTTCAATGTACCTTAAAGATGTTCAGACTAAGTTCAATCGCCCATATAGAAACGATGATGTCGTTGTTGAAAAAAGAAAGTTATGGGTGTTTGAGTCCAAATGTCGTCCTGTTGGCGCAACAAAGAACAAATATCTATCATTCATCGAAAAAAGCAAGATGGAATGGTTTGTCCTCGAAAACTGCGCAGAAGTTAGGGAGTACATGAAGTGAGTGTTTCTATCTTTAACTTTTCATAATCTGTTAATTGGTATTTTTCATTCATTTCTTATATTTGTCATCAATGTAGTGAATTCAAACATACACATCCCCAAGATGATCTTAAAACCAAATTTCCGGGACGGTTTCTCCATAAGGTATAATACATATATAACACTCATTACTCTACACTTGCTAGGTAATACATATATAACAAACATTATTACTCTATATTTGTTAGGTCCATTCGATGAAAACACAAAATTCTCCAGAATTCCACCCGGAGTTGTATGCTCTTTCAATTTGTGCGAAAATGACTGCTTACACTTACACTGCTTGCATAGTCAACGGTGTTAGGTTTAAGACACTTGAACGTGATGCAAAATGCGCAACGCAAAACTCTGGGGTGGAAGTGGTTGGAGAGAACGGTGTGAAATTTTTTGGCCAATTAGAAGAAATTATTGAGTTGCATTATACAAATGATTATTCCACTGTCCTATTTCGGTGCAAGTGGTTTGATACTCGATGGGGTGTAAACCATGACAATAATATCACCAGTATAAGCACTGAACATGAATGGGACAAAGACGATCAACTCATATTTGCTTCGCAAGCCAAACAAGTGTTCTTCATCCAAGAAACGTCTCGAAACCAAAAAAATAAACATAGGTGGGTAGTCGAAAATGTTAATCATCAAAAAATTTGGGATCGGCCATTAAGTGATGACCGCGTCAATAAGGTTCAAAATGTCGACAAAGGCTTAGAAGATATTGACGTTGTTGACAACAACTCTTCATCTGACTGTCCACTTGTCATTGACTTGACCCAATAATTTCAAATTAGATCTTCTCATGTTACTGCGGGTGAGCCTTCAATTGAAGTTGATCCCCCAACGGCTACCGTCGATGAAGTGTTTGAGGTCGAGACTGATTGTGATGAGGTCGAGGCTGATTGTGATGAGGATGATCCCGATTGTGTGGAGTCTGACTAAAAGAAAAGTTATTGTCATTTATATTAATTTGTATTTGATAAACATTTGTTTGAAATATTTATTTGAATTTGAGTTACACTTGTTGTACTTTCCCTTAATTTCTATTAGATACACATGTTATAACATTTGTAACTTTATAGGTATTATGTTTTCGGTATTGCTTATATTCGCTTATCTGATGGCGGATGTGGCCCCCTAGGGACATGGGGGTTACGGCGCTGGTGATCCATCGCCTCCTGGTGGATTTCGTGGCACGCACGAGACTGATGGTAAGGCTTTTACTAAATAATTTTTTAGTCCTTTTATTTTATATATTATAAATGTTGTTACTAATTATTTTTGTTTTAATTGCAGCGGTTCCCCCAAAGAGGGTTAGGGGGAAAGCAAAAAACGAGAAACTACGGCATCTGGTAAAAGCGGGGGGGCCTGTATCGCTTACGTTTGACAGACAGGTCACGTATACCCCTGTTGGTAAATCAAGAGATCTGTTTTCCAGGGAGGCCGACCTGTATATGTGGCGGACCATCCCGTTCGATAAAATTGGATGGGATAACGTTTCACAATCGCACAAGGATGCCCTCATGAACCACTTACGGGTAAATAAGTTATATGCATAAAATTTTATCAAATATTTAAGCACATGCAAATCTAATTTATATATGATATTTTAACTTTTTTTATTTAATTTGTAGGAAAATTTCAATTTTGATGAAGTGGAACGTGATTTAGAGGCGAGAAACTTGACTGGTGGTATTAGGACAGTGCTTATGAAGCGGTACTCCGACCGCAAGTACGAAGCTAAAAAATTATTTGAGAGCGAGGGAGGTTACCATGATATTGAGAGGGCAAGGGCATACCATCCCGCGGATATGCCCTATGATAACTGGTTGAGAACCATCGAAGGTTTCCGGGAAGAAAAATATATTAAAAGAAGCAAGGCCAACAAACTAGTACGCGAGAAACAACAATTCCCATACCGTGGGGAGACATCGTCGTACGGTAGCACCGCCAATAAAAATGTAATGTTTTATGTATGTGTGCGTGTGTGTAAGCTTTTATTTATTTAATATCTAATCTAAGTTTAATGTTAAACATGATATGGATTGGGTACCTACGTATGCTAAAACCCACATGGACAATCAAGGGAATTGGGTTGATCCGGTTGCTGAACAAAATTACGTAAGTATTTCTTTTAAATATTATTTTCTATAACAAATATATACATATATATACACATATATATTTAATCATCTTCGTAAAATACAACGGAACATACAACAGATCACAAATGAATGGAGCGGTGATGGTCCCTCCAATTGCCCCGTATCAGGAAGCCTTGGGAGAGCGGCGAGGATGGTACCGTGGGATGGGGCCTAAACCTTCTTCCAACACGTCCTCGAACACGTCCTCGAACATGTCTTCTTCGCAAGCTCGGACGCAAGAACCCTTTTCCGAGGTAAACTACGCAATTTATAAAATGACAAATGAAGCATGTTTCCTTGTTAAATATATGTTGGTAGCGTTAATTAATATGCTAATATACGTTTTGGTATCTATTATTGTAGGATTTTGTTAACAGCTTGTTCCAAACCCCATCCTTTTTGAACCAACTTAACAACTATCTTGCTTCACAAGGAAAAGGAAAGTCAAACGACTACGATTCTGATGACTTATCCGATAATGATTCCGACGACGAGTGACTTTTTGTTTTTAATGTATGATTTAATTAAACTTGTAGGATTATAATGTACGACTTAAACGTAATTTTTAATTATATTACCTTTAGTATATGTTCATGGCGTATGTTTGCGTTGTTTGAAATAGGCAGGTTCTGTTTTTTCGGCCGAAAAAATGGCTGGGTGCTGTATATACAGCTGCTGTATTTAAAACATGTGTCGTCGCTAAAGGTCTAAGATCTATACCGGCGACGTTGACCTTTAGCGACGACAGGAGGCCAATAGCGGCTGATCAATACTGGCGAGCATTTACCGGCGACATATCGCCGCTAAAGGTCAATACCGGTGACACTTTCCACCAATACCGGCGACAACTGTCGATGCTAAAGGTGGTCCATTCTTGTAGTGTTAGCAATACCTTTTTATAATTCAACATATACGCTTGCCAACAATACTCAATTACCGTCATTTTTCCTCATATCTCTCATCAAAATCGCCATTTCTTCTTACTGTAGCCTTAACTTTTGCCACAAAAATATACTCCATTCCGTATCTGGGTAGGAGGATACACTCTATTGTGTTTCGGTGTATACTATCACCATTGTTTACTTCCCTGATCACACCGACACTGTCATCATTGTTGGTGTATATTTACATATATCAATATCATAGCTTTCCCTTTTTAAATTATTGTCAAACCCTCAAATTTCCACGTGCGGAGTACCACCGCGAGGCGTGTGACTACCGAAGATCAAGCCACCAATCACATTGAACATTTAATATAAGTAGCATAAAAACCATCACCAATGCGATTAGTGACATAACGTTTAAGTCTAAAACAAAATAAGTTTTAAATAAGTTCCAAAACATAGCAAGTTCAACAAAATAAAGTTTGAGCGTTTAGCGGAGGCGATAAGTTCATAAGTAGCTTAAAAACATAAGTTCAAAAGTTGAAATCCGATAATGGATTCTAGACGGCCACCACAGCACTCCAAGCAAACTCCAGCACAACATCTACGGACCTGCAAGCATGCAGTAAGGTGTCAACATAAAGTTGAGCTAGTTCATGGTTTTTGAAAAGCGGTTTTTCTTGTTTTATCCCAGAAACATTTGTTTTACAAATTACCATGTTATCCAGAGTATGAAGTGGGAATCCCATCCCATAATGAATTACTAACTTGTGAAGATATCGAAACCTTGACGTAATAGTTGTTTGCCCCAGATCAATGTTCTACCATCATTGACCTATGATTCCAGATAATAGTTCACTACCAGCTCCCAGCACGGTGTGAGGTTTGTCAAACCTAATAGCGCAATCAACTAATATCCCGTTCGCTCCCCGCGATTAATCGGTATATACTAAGGGGACTTTCGTGGTAGAGTTTTCGTTTAGTATGAAGTTCCCAATCTCGGGAATACACATTTTGAGTTATGAGTTCCGTTAATTTCCCATACCGTTACCTTGGTATATTTATGAAGTTCCCAAACCACCAGGAATGCATGCTTTTAGTAAAAGTTGTGAACTCACCTTAGAGTGCTCGGTAGACAATAATGTTTATCCTAAACTTGGTCAACCGCGTCCTATAACGATTACCCATCGTTAGGACCGTATGCAAGTAATTCACATATAACAAGCATTTCATACACGTAGCAAGTAATCATGTATTTCATAGTAGTATACAAACAATAAGTAGTTTACGACCAAACAGTGTGACTACGATCATTTATAAGTGTGCGACTTGTATGCAGTGGAGGATATGATATAATAGTAGGGGTGTCCAAACTGCTCGGCGCTCGAAGATCGTTCGACGATCGTTCGAAAAAGCTCGGAAATTTGCTCGTTCGATTCATTGCTCGGTTAAAACCGAGCCGAGCAGCTCGGTTCAGTTTAAAAATGAACCGAGCACGAGCATAGGTACGCTCCCTCGTCGCTCGTACGAATTTATTATTATATATATATATATATATATTATTTATTAAATATATATATTATATTTATTAAATATAATAAACATGTAGCATATCCAGCCCCTAAAATCCTCACGTCTTCATATCTAAAGTTCAAAAAAAGAAAACCCTAATATCTTATCTCCCTCAACTCCCAAGTCACCAGCCGCCGACATCCATCCAGATCCCTTGTCCACAAGTAACACCGTCCGCCGACCATCTAGTTCCACCGGCCATATCGCTCGTCTGTCGGCCATTCACCGTCCACGTTGTTGGGTTATTTTATGGGTTTGAATTGATGTTACTGTATCAAACTTTATGTTTTGAATTCAGTTTTTGATTGAAGATGTCTGGAATGACTTCAATGCGTGTTTTGGAAGTTATTTTGCATTTTAGATGTTCTTAAACATTAAACATTTGGATGACATTTTGTGTTTATTTTTGTGGGACTTTTTATGTTTTTATTTTGTTAAATTGTTAAAGTGTGTGTGAGACATATAAGTTGGTGAATTTTGGTGAATGAATGGTTGTGTAGGAATGCTAAATAAAACTGAGCAAAAGCGAACCGAACCGAGCGGCTCGGTTCTAAACCAAACCGAGCACGAGCTAAGATTTTTGCTCGATTTCCTAAATCCGAACCGAACAGAGCGGCTCGGTTACAAACCGAACCGAGCACGAGCAGACCTCCGTTCGGTTCGGTTCGGCTCGACTCATGTACACCCCTATATAATAGTGTACGAATGATTTGTGATTTGGATTACAATTCAGACAGTGCGTGACTAACACTCTGACCCAAGTTGTGCAGCCCAACAAAGTGACTTGTGCGATCAATGAAAGACAGCAGTGGGGCCTGACCTTTTGAATTGTGCGATTGTAGTGGTAGGGCCAATTCTTAAAGTGTGTGATTGTGTGCATGAATAATAAAGTCAAATTGTGCGATTAGACCGGTGGGTATGGGGCGCCACGTAAGCATGGAAGGAGGACCCTCCCCTTGGAGACTATCCAAGGGTGTGGGGATGCTCCTCCTCCATATAAAAATGGGAGAAAAGTGGGAGTAGTTTGGTAAAAAAGTGGGGTGAAAAGGGGTTTAATTTATAGTAGTGGGGTGATTTTTTTTTTTTTAAATGTTGCAAGTTACCGTTGAGGGCCCACCCCATTCAAAAAGCTTGGCCCGTCTCCAACGTTACAAAACCGACGAAGATGTCGTGCCGGGCCCCAAGGGGGCGGTGTTCGACGGGGCTAAAGGGAGGGGACGGCCCTCTGCCGATCCCCATACCCAATGGTCTTACAATTAGTTGTGCGATTGATTTATGATCAAAAATACAAAACAAGAGTGGGGCCGGTTCGTTAAATGAAGTGTACGACTATCATTTCATGCTCCTCCAATTATCCCAATTCAAATCAAATAAGACAAACATTCAGCCATAGGATTTCAAATCATGCAATGCTCAATTGGGTTGTACTTTATGCATATATATTTGTATACTATTAGAAACAAAGCATCATGTTGGTACACTTTATGTGGGCGCGACTCGGCTCGGTTCGACTCAGCTCAATTCGGTTCGGGTCAACTCGATTAGGTCCGGCTCAAGCCAGACGACACGACATTCCTCCGTCGTGCGCCCCAGAGTTCGACACGCGAGGCACGGAACGCAGCAAGCAAATTCCCGCCAACACATCACCATGACATCACCTTAGTGATGTCATGATGATGTCAAGCATTTTGTCTCATATGTTGAATTTGGTGAAAGATGTAAACAGACATGAAACTTGGGCCGTAAACTTCACATTTGGGCCGAAATATGAAGTTGGACTTTGACTATGTCTGGGCTTCTACAACTCGACGAAACAAGAATGATTAATGTGTTTGTCGACGAAACAGGTGTGTTTCGTCGACTTTGTGTGTTTCGCCGAGAGTTATTTTAGTTTCGTCTTATATGTGTCTGTCTTAGTATAAATACCCCAATCAGTTTCTGTGTGAAACTGATGAGCTGTGAGACTTTGAGAGAGAGTCTTTAAGCATTGTTTGTATATGTTTGTTCTCGGTTTTCATCCCGTTTAATCAATAGAGTGTGTATCATTGGTTATACGTGTGTGTTTTAATACTTTGTTTGGTTTGCACCGTCACGGGGATTCCGCACCCGTTACCGTGTTTGTGATAAACAAGGAATAGGTTTTCGTTATCGATCCTCACCGGGAAAAACGGGACCTACACATCATGATATTACCCACATTCCATTCACTTAGGGTGCACGGGGCACCTTCGGTGACCCCATGCGGGGAGTGTGCTCGCCGTGCGGGTACATCGCCACCAACAAATTTTTACCGCGCGGGGTGTATTTAGCTCGGTGTGTGCTCACCGATTGAGAGAGAGGAGAGAGATGGGGTGATTGGTTGTTAATGTGGGTCCACCATTTTTCCACCAATCATATTTTTTTCTTCTCTTTTTATAAAAAAATAATTGTGTGATTGGAGTAATGCCAACATTTGAGTGCAAAATAGGGACTTAAGAGGGGAGTTGACATAGAATAACGTTGTGGCCAAGTGGGGAATACTCCCCACGTGGGGAGCACCCCGTTCACCCTTAGCAGTATCATATTTTTTATCAACAAGATTTCTCATAACATTTCATCTTATCGTATCATTCTAGCAATATCACAGAAGCAAAGAATCATCTTAACAATTTCACCAACCATGCATGACCAGGTTGTACTCTAAGCATAACCGTTTGTATCCACCATTAAAACACCACATCAAGCATTCAAAGGAAAAACCCAGATTTGCTTATTTAAATCATGAATATCAATGTGATACAAAAGCATTTACGTGGACCATCATTATCCTTTTCATTCTAACAGTTAACGGCTATCAAGCATCGCATGGATTCATTCGGAAAACATCTATCATCCTTTTTAACAACTAGCAGTCACTATATTCATCATGATTTCAAAAGAACTTCCACATCAATGTTTCATTTACACACCATCATTCAAAACCAGGTTGTACATCGATCATATATGGTTGTACATTCAAAGAAAAACCCAGTTTACAAAGCATCAATTTTAATCAGAGCAAAACAAGCATGTATCCTACTACCCTTCCATTGCATTAATCACATATAATCATCATCAAGAACAAAATTCCTATTATCACTGTTTCATTCATAAGTAATCATTCTAAATACACATGGCCAGGTTGTACCCAAAACATAAGCAGTTGTACGTTTCCATTGAAGCACAGCTTTACAACTTTGTTAATCAGAGATTCATTTTAAACTTTATACTACACATAAGCAGATTTATTTCTCATTCAAAATAAAGATCACGGTCTCTATATAACTCATGGAACGGACTTCATTAACATCAAGCAAAACTCTTATGAGTGGTAGTGTTCAAACCTGATTTCGAAGTAGTGTGTGTGTCGGAGGAATGAAACAGAAACGGAGCTCCCAGCAGTGGAGGCACGAGCCGCTGCTGAGTAGGTTGTTGAAGGTTTAAACGGAGGTAGAGAGGCTGAGCGTAAACACGATTCAGACCTTCGAAGATGGATGTTTTCCGGCGAGTAGGCTTTTTATTCCTCCTAGAGTGCTTCCGAGAATCAAGGGGAGTGGTCTGGGTTGCAGGCTTTTAGTGAGAGAAACTAGTGAGAGAGGGAGGGAGAGGATAAAAAGGAAATGAATTCTGGGATCTTGTGAAGCCTAGAAAGGAACAGGTTTCGGCTTTTAATTAGGGTAAATGGTGGGGAATGGGCTTGGTTCTTGGGCCTTTAATGGATGTGCAATAATGGACAGATAGAGTGGCCCAAATGAGCGACAAGTGCGGCCCGAAAGTTCAATGGAGAGTGTACATGTTTATGTAATTACCAATATTAATAACTATAATGATAATAATAATAACGATAATCATTTTTCAAACACGTGTATGTTTCAAATATTCGAACATTTGAGCACGTTGTATTTAATAACAGTCAGACACTTACATTGATACTCAACGGTAAAATAATACAAGGTGAAACGTGAGTTGTCACAATTATGGCTAGGGCATGTCATATATTATCATACATATATGAATACAGAATACTACACACACATATACATAAAATACTAGTTTGCATTTATTCCAGCACATTCTCAAAGAGGTACTACTTACAAAAGATCATAAGGCTTCCTAACTAAAGTATAAAGAAAGTAATAACATGTAAACATGCATTCTTCAACCAACTCCAGCCACCCTCTACGCCAGTAAGGATTGATGTAAAGAAGCGCTGCAAATCCCAACACGAACACAAGCCATGTGGAACAAGAGCTTCCATAAAATGATGCCATATCCATACTATACCATTTCTCATCAGTTCCTTCTTCGTTTAATGGATGGGTCACTGGTGATTTCGTGATGCAGTTATTCTCTAATGGTGGTCCACAAAGAAGTGGATTTCCTTTGTAGCTCTCCTCGGTAAAGGTTGCAAATTGTGCTTCCCATTCTGGGAGTTTCCCAGATAGATTGTTGTAAGACACATTGAAAACAGCTAAAAACTTCAGCTGAATCAGTTCAGATGGGACTTTGCCGGTCAAACCATTAAAAGAAAGGTCCAAACTCTCTATCTCTATGAGATTTGATAAGTTCACAGGAATAGGTCCAGTCAACTTATTATGAGACAGGTTTAAATAGAGAATATGGGTTAACATCCCTAGTTCTGGTGGAATTTCACCTGTAAGCTCGTTACATGATAAGTCCAATCCTGATATGTAATCAAGGATATTACCTTTATAGGTTTGAGCATATCTTTTTGTTGTAAATTGAGCTTCATCTTGAGTGTCAAATTCATCCACATCTTCACTATAAAAAGAATGTATTGCACTCTCATAGACATCAACGGGATCACCGAACGATAACATTGATTCTTGTATGAAAACAAGTTCTTTGGGACCAGTGTTATAATGTAGGCATCTAGGTATTAAACCGGAAAGGGAGTTGCTAGATAAATCTATTAAACTGACATTAGTTAATTTGCACAACTCCTCCGGAATAGAACCATTAAACTTATTTGCTCCTAAAAGTAGAATCCGTAACCTGGATAGGTTACCTAGAAATTCAGGAATCCTACCTGAAAGGTTGTTGTGGCCTATGTCTAACGTCAAAACATTAGTTAAATTACTAAAGGTGTTTGGTACCAATCCTGTGAATCTGTTGTAGCTCAAATGAAGAAATTGCATTTGTTCCAAATTTAAACAATATGGAATGGGCCCTGAGAAAAAAATTTGTGAGATATCAAGATAACTGAAAGAGGCTTTTCCACAAGGAAATTGCCCTTCAAATCTATTATTTCTCATAACAAGTTCATCTATACTAGTGGCGTTGCTTATCCAACTAGGGATGGTGCCTCTAAAAAAGTTATCACTGATATCCAAAGATAGTAACCCATCGGTGTGTTCCACAATGTTATTTCCAATGTTACCTGTGAAATAATTGTTGTCTAAGTGAAGGACATTGATACGACCCAAACTTAAGTTTCCTGAAAGTATCTGGCCATGTAGGGCGTTCTTTGATAGTTTTAGTATCCATAAGTGAGAAAGATTTGTAACAAATCCATTTGGTAATCTTCCTGAAAAATCATTTTGAGATAAATCCAATGTTCGCAGTTGATGCAAATCACATATTGAAGAAGGGATAACACCATTTAGGGCATTGCTTGAAAAGTTCAAATATTCTACATACGGAATGAACTTTTGTATATCATGATGGATAATGCCAGTGATATGATTTCCAGACATATCTAGGAACCTCATATTAGCATTTAAATACTCCATGTGCATAACACCTTGTAATGAGTTGTTCCTTAAATTTAGAGATTTGAGCTTCGTATTATTTTTGAGCAACCAATTCGGAAATTGTCCCTCCAAAGAATTGTGAGACATGTCTAGTGCTTGTAACTTGTGTTGGTGAAGCAGGAAACTAGGAACAACACTTCCTTTAAGCCTTTTGATATTCCAGTTAGGTAGCGCAAGAACCTTCAACTGGAACATCGGAATCCAACCTATAGGCTTTTCTGTCTCTACCTCAAGTTTTTCATTGTCTCTTTTAAGTTGAAAAAACTCAAGCTTTGTATGATTGTATAACGAACTAAATGAAAACGAGCCTTCAAACTTGTTAAGACCAAAGTCAACGTATTCTAGAGATTTGAGATTAACAATCAGAGATGGTAGGAATATTCCAGTGAATTGATTTGAAGAAATATCAAACATCTTAAGAGATGTTAGATTAGCGGTCAGAGATGGAAGAATCATTCCTGTGAATTTATTTGATGAAATATCAAACGTCTCAAGATATGATAGCTGATTAAAACATTTTGGTAGGTTTCCATCAAACTTGTTATCACTAAGATCCAACTCACGTAGGCTCTTTAGCTCACATAACCCTGTCAAAATAGAACAAATTATTGTTCACCATTTAATTAATTTAATGCAGCAATCTTTTAGATAACTTAATTACCATTAGGTAATGATCCATTGAGCATATTGTTAGCGAATGTGATGGCTCTAAGAGAAGATAACCACTTAGTTGTTGATGGGATGCTTCCAACAAATTCGTTCCAACTCAAATCTAAGACTTTGAGATGGTGGAAAGAAGCCAAAGCTATATGAAAGACAATAAGAGAGGTTAGTAATCAAGGAGTTGTGATTTGTTATTCACCACAAAACCAAAACATGTTTGATAAGAAATTAAAAAGAATATGTTTTTACCTTTGAAATGGAAAAATAAAAAGAAATGAATTTGTATTTTAATTGAACTTCTCATTTATGTATCCAAACATTTAAAACGTGAACATAGCAAAACGCGAAAAACAACAAGTCACCTAACAACGTGAACATAGCAAAACGCGAAAAACAACTATGCACCTAACTAATCCTTTCTTTCTTAGAAAGGTTAACTTGATAAACAGCCCCTCAGAAGAGGAAAAAAGGCCAGACACCTAACCAATAAGTTTCGTAGTTAACACATCAAACTTCCAAAAAGGATGCCGCCAGATAATCAAACAGGTGACATCAGTGGGGGAGAGAAGACTACCTTCTATGTGTTGGTGCACTTATGTCTGCACTTTGTCTGTATTTTGTCTTGTTACTGAACGATGTCTTTGTTAGTCTGTAAGTTTGACCAAGTCAACCATCCTCCGGTTTGACTTGGCCAAACAGTCAACATTATGTTTGTAATTTGTTTGGTTCGAAGGATGTGTCATCGAAGGATCACTTATATCCTTCGATGATGAGCTCGATAGATAGCTTTCGATAGATGGACCACGAAAGATCCCATCTTTCGTGGTACATGTTGATCATTCGAGCTGTTCCTGATCTTTCGACCGTCTGCATGATCCTTCGACCGGACCTGCTGTTTTGGGTATAAATACCCGTGTGTTGTGTTCATTTTCAAAAAGACTTCCATAGAGAGAACAGAGGACAGTTAGCAGAGAACACACACACACTTAGAGAGTTTACAGGACTGATTTGTAAACATTGAGCTGTAACCGGACCTTTCATACGTTTAATACAAGTGGTGTTAATCGTTGAGTCTTGTGTGTTTATCATTGTGCTTTGTCTATCTCGGTTTGCTATTTCGGTTGGATTCCGCACAACCGGAGTGGTTTGTACACAAGGATTAGGCGACTAGATCCTCCCCTAGCCGGACCTACAAGTGGTATCAGAGCCTTGGCTCTTATCCTTGTTAAAACCGAGGTGTTCTTGCTGTTTTTCGGGTTCTTGAAGTTTATATTTTCTGAAAAACGTGTTAAAATCGGGTTTAATCTTGTTGTTTTGCTGGAAGTTCTTATAAAAACCTTGTTATTTTTCATTATCACATGTTAAAAATTGGTTTTTAGTGAAGTTTTGGCCACAATCGGGTTTCGGAAAATCTTCGATTCATCAGAATATTCATATAATTCTGGGTTTGTTCTTCATATTTTTACACATTTGATCTTAAAAATTTTGAATTACCAAGTGTTTGTGTGTTGGAAGAGTAGACTGATTAAAATATTGGACATTACCTGTTTGGTGAAACCTGCATGTTCAGAAGATATGGTCTGAACATACTTTCTGCAGAAAGTTTCTACCAACCCGTCAACTTTTTCACCAACCTGTCACCCATTGTCAACTGTGTCAGAACCGTTCGAAAGATATCCTTCGAACTCGAAAGACCATCTTTCGATCAGTGGAGGTTCGATAGATCATCATCCTTCGAACCAAGGAATCATTTCGAAGCATACATCTTTCGATCTACTGCTCTTTCTCGAAAGACTAGGATCCTTCGTTTGGGGAGTCTTTCGAAGTCATCTTTCGTATTCATCCTTCGGTCTACAGTACTTTTTCGAAGGATAAGGATCCTTCGGTTGGAGAATCTTTCGAAAACAATTGTTCGAAACTCAACAGTGATCTTTCGAACACTGTTGATCCTTCGAACAGGTGTTGATCTTTCGATCATTAGTCTGTTTGTGCTTAACAGTTTGTGTTTTTCAAGTCTCTCGACAGGTATCCTTCGGCTGGTGTAACAATTTGTTTCTTGATCAAAAATGAATTCTATGTGGGGTGTTCCTGTAAATACAGAGATGTATTTTGGTACTCCGGCTCCAGATTCGGGTTCGCAAGCTAATGCTACAACTACCGGTCAATGGGCATTCGTATCAAATCAAGCTCCCAGTGTTCAAAGCATTTTGCTAAGCGAAAGTGAAACGGGAAGTTTGAATAGACCTCCAAAGTTGATGCATTTAAGTGAATATCCGGGATGGTTTGGTAGATTCCATACATACGTCCTTGGTCAAAATACAGAATTGTGGTTGAGATTCATCACAGATTTCGATCAAACAATAGAGGTTGCTGCATCATCTGCTGCTACGTTTGCAGATCTTACAGAAGATCAAAAGAAGATCTATGATTTGGAAAAGAAGGCATATGCCATTCTTACTCAGGCATTAAGCAAAGATATTTACCATCAATTTGTCAGTCACAAGACCACGAAGAGGTTGTGGGACGCATTGAAAACAAGGGGCGTGGGAAATGAAGCGACACGTCAACTGAGAAAAGAATTGCTGAAGAAAGAGTTCGATGGTTTTACTTGTATGCAGAATGAATCTTTAGGAGACTTGACAAGTCGATATACTCATCTGCTGACTGAATTGGTAAATATTGGGGTTGTAACAGCTTCAGCAGAGATAGTGAAGAAGTTTGCAGATGCACTGCCACCTCAATGGAATAATTTCTTAGAAATTCTGAAGTACAATGGCACTTTGGATACAACAAACTTTGGTGACTTTGCTCAACTCCTGGAAAACAAGAATCAGGAAGAAACTCTCAAAGCTAAAAGAGTTGCAGTGCCACAAAATCCTGAAATGTATTATGGAGTTTCTAGCACTTCTGCAAAACCGTCTTCACACGCTCCACTTCAAACAGCATTTGTGTCTAGCACTAGCTTGTATGGCACTCCTCCTCCAACAACAGACATATATGGAAATCCGCTTAATCCAGTTCCTCAACCAGTGCCACAACAGCAAAGCCAACAACCTACCAGAGCAACTGATATATTCGGAAATCCACTTCCTCCTCAACAGCAACAGCAAGCTTGTTATGGAAGTACATCATCTGCTGGTCAGCAATCAAAGCCAGATACAGTACGGCTCGACACCTCAAGCTTTTCTAAAGTCAGTGTGGAAGTAGCAAAGGAACACATGGAGCTGCTAAACACTGTGGTGAGCGCATACTGTGGATTAGTGGAAGGTCAGATTGGCAACATTAATCTGACACAAGAAGACTATCAGCAGATAGATAAAGAGGAGATGGAGATGATGGATATTAAGTGGGCCTTTGCCAGTGCTGTTAGGCGAGCAAAGGATTTTATGGAGAGAACTGGGAGAACCAGCTTGGAGAGCAAGAAAGACACCAAGTATGGGTTCGATAAACAGGCCGTCAAGTGTTTCAACTGTGGTGAACGTGGTCATTTCAAGCGTGAAGGTACAAGGCCATCTCAGCATGGGAACCAGAATCCTTTCCGAGGTCAAGGCAACAGGGCAAACCAGAACCAAGGAAGGAACAACGAACGAACACTGGTGCCTGTCAATAACCAGAGTCAAGCAGGACCATCTAATGCCAATCAGGCACTTGTGGTTCAGGTAGATGAAGGTTGTGATTGGTCAATCCAGTTGGGAAATGATACACCTGATGGAACAGCTTGTTTTGCTGAAGTGGTTAATGATCTTAAACACGCCAGTGGTGGAGAATCTTCCACCAATGGTGTTGAATCTTCTGAAGATGAAGACAGCTCCGGGTACAGTGGAAGTTCAGATGAAGAGTCCTCTGCTTCAGGCAATGATCAGGAAGATGACACATCAACTGCATCAGTTAATGCAGACATTGATGAACTTTTGGAGGAAGCTGCAGCAGGAATTCAAAGAAGATCTATTTTGGTGGATCAAGCTGGTTATTCTTCGTCTTCTCTCCATTCAGCCTTTATGGCGAATGTCGACAGTTCATCAAGTCAGGTATGTGTCGACGAACCCACTTCTGTTAGCTGTAATAACTGTGATAGTTTGCATGTTAGATGTGCTGAGATGGAAGCAAACATGTCTGAGTTGCAAGGCAAACACGATGCTTTACAAGCTAGTTTGTTTGAATTGCAAGACAAACATGTTTCTGTGAATGATAGGTGGTGTGAATTGCAAAGCAAACACGAGGCTTTGCAAGAGAAATATGATGTGACATTCATTCACAATCAGAAATTAACAGTGGATCTTTCAAAGTGCACTGAAGCCAACATGTTTTATGAAAACCATGAAAAGGAATTTAAGTCAATGATTGAAACATTAAAGAAAGATAAAATAGAGTTGACTAAAATGGTTTCCAGAAAACAAACTGACATTAATTTGTATATAACTCGTCTTGAGGTAATGCAAAAGGAAATGGCTTGTGTTAAGACTGAAAGTGAGGCGATCCGACTCAAGTTAGACAGTTATTTGAGTTCTAGCTATGTGTTGGATCACATCATTGATGTTCAGAAAGAGAAAAAGGATGTCACATGCATAGGTTATAAGAAATGTCCACCACCCGTGAGAAACAATTATGATGCCATGCCAGATGAGGAAGATAGAGTTTTCTTTGAACCATCTGTCCCTCTAGATGTTAAGGAATTTGCAGGACTCGGATACAAGAAGGAAGTATCGTCAGATTCAGATGTGTCAGTAGATACCTTTGTAACTGCTGAACAGAATCAGGATTCTCCAGTTGTAATTGAGGATGCTGATTCCTCTGATGATGAATCTGATGATACTAATTCAGCAGAGTCTGATGCGGTGATAAAAGAAGAGGACATACCTCTTGAGAATCACATTCTGTGTGATCCTCCTGCAAAGCCCGCTAAGACTGTTGCAATCGAGTCTGTGTCTGCAAAAGAGTCGGAGAGTGTGGATTTGCTGTACACTCTTGTTGGTGATGATAAAATTTACTCAGACAAAGATTTTCCTATTAAAAATGTTAATCAATCTTTAATTAGTAAAGTCTTTGAAAATTCTACAAGTAAGTTTTTGGGAAAGACAGGATCACGTGTTACAGTAACACAGTGCCCTCCTATTCCAAAGGCCGAAATTAGAAAACAATTTGGGAACAAGAAATTACCAACAGTGGAAAAACAGCAAAATCATACCGTTTCCAAAGGTAAGACACCGGCTCAAGGTCAAAGGAAGCCGAGTCAGAAGAAGAAAAAGGATGTGAACTTTGTGAAATCCAAGGGAACGGACAAAATTGCAACTTTTGAAAATCAATCTAACTTAGATTTTGTCAAAAAGGCAACAGTGATGAAAAGGAATGAACCAAGTAGTTCAAAACCTAGTACCTCGGGGTCACAAAGTTCATCATCATCGGCCAGACGACCACATGATACTTCGGGGTTTGTTGAACGAAGATCGTGTTTTGAATGTGGTACAATTGGGCATATCATTCGAAATTGCCCGTATCTTCATAAGTTGAAAGCCAAAGAAGATGCTCCCCATGAACACAATCACCAAAAGCGACCTGTTTCTGTAAAACAAGATCCCCGACTTGTAAAAGAAAGGGAAAAGAAACAGAAACGCCAACAAGTTAAAGTGATTGAAAAGGCACTTAAAACCGATGTGGTTAACAAAACACCTGTTTCTGTCAAACCAAACAATTTAAAAACTTCAGACAACCATGAAGTTAAGATTTTAAAGAATAACACTGGTTTAACAAAACAGACCTAGAAACCAAAAACGGTTATTGATTCAGGGGGACCATCATAATTTTCAAATCATCAAAGAGTAGAAGTTATTGTCATTGATGAAAATGGAAGACCCAAGACCACAATGGCTTGGGTCCCCATCTCCAACTAATCGATTGAGTTTATGTGCAGGGTGTTCCAGGAGGAACTGTCAGTAGTCATTGGATTGTTGATAGTGGGGCATCCAGGCACATGACAGGCGACATGAAGCTTCTCTACGACGTCAAATCTATTAGAGGAGGTTATGTTGCTTTTGCTGGAGATAAGGGCGGATATATAACTGGTGAAGGAATGATTTCCAACGGGGTTGTTAGCTTTGATAAGATCAACTTTGTGCAACAACTTGATCACAATCTTCTTAGTGTTTCTCAAATTTGTGACAAGCAGTTCTCAGTACACTTTGATGCTAATGGATGTTATGTGCTGAAACCCGGCTTCAAAATTCCAAAAGAATGGATTCTCTTGTCGGCTCCAAGGATAAATGATTTGTATGTCCTTGATATGAGCCAAGCTATCACAACGTCTGCACAAGCAACTTGTTTCGTTTCTAAAGCCACTGAAAAAGACACAATCTCTTGGCACAGACGAATGGGTCACATTCACTTACGCAAAATGAATCATTTGGTATCAAATGAATTGGTGAATGGTGTTCCTCTTAAAAACTTCCATCTTCAAGACGTCTGTGTTCCGTGCCAGAAAGGAAAACAAACGAAGAAGCGACACCCTACAAAGAAAGTCAACACGGTGGCTGTTCCTCTTGAACGCTTGCACATGGATTTGTTCGGTCCTGTCAAGCACAAAAGCATTAGGAATGATCAATATTGCCTCGTGATAACTGATGATTTTTCAAGATTTTCTTGGGTGGCGTTCATGGCACACAAGAGTGAAACCTTCGGTATTATCAAAAACTTGATCATTCAGATTGAGAATCTTTATAAGTTGAAGGTTAGGCGGATACGTAGCGACAATGGTACTGAATTCAAAAATCATGCCATGGCGGAGTTTTGCACTTCAAAAGGTATTCTTCACGAATTTAGTGCAGCCTACACTCCTCAACAGAATGGCGTCGCTGAACGTAAGAACCGCACATTGATCGAGACTGCTAGGACTATGTTGGTAGAGTCGCAGCTACCCATTCCATTCTGGACTGAAGTTGTGTCTTCTGCATGCTATACGTTGAACCGAGTCCTTACAGTCAAAAGGCACAACATGACCTGCTTTGAGCTTATCAACAAACGGAAACCAGATTTGTCTTATCTTGAACCGTTTGGAGCTCCTTGCACGATAATCGATCCTAATGGAAAGTTTGGGGCAAGAGCAATTGAGGGATACTTTCTTGGGTATTCCACCCCTAACTTAAGAGTCTGGAATCTAGAGACTAAAAGGGTCG